>BSBN01000500.1:20000000-30000000 GCA_027924645.1 Cunninghamia lanceolata
TTCACAACTAAATCCATCCTCTATATATATCCGCACAAGTAATTTCATCACCTTTCTAGTCGGCATCCGGAACAGTCTGGTTTCTTACAAGCTCTGTTCTGTTGGCTGAATCCTTGCTCACCAAGTAATGCGGATCAAGTATATACTTGTAGATATCATTAGTCATGTTGGCCAAACATGATTCATGCCTTCACAACCTTTACAATCAACAGTAACATATCCAGAAAAGATTTTGATGCTCTGTCAGTCAGTTCTTCCTTCTGTTCTCATTGTCTTTTAGGAATCCGGTACTCAGCTATTCATATCTTTTTCTTTGTCCATCACCGGAGGCTAAATCCTTGGAATATACTACTCAAGGTAGTCCTCTTCACTTCCCCAAATCCACACTGCACCAAGACACTTCCTCTGAGAGGTCCGGACCAATCTGTCGGACCTTGCCACATGCTCTGTTCTTGTTCACCGGACCACAACAGTTCTTCATCCTGACTTCCGGTAGAGGCACACCATGACTTGCGGATATGTGGGATGACCTTTGTTGCCATCAATGACAACAACCATGAATCCATATAGTGTCTCTTGCCAACACCTTCCTCATCAGTGAGCGCTTTCAATGTGCTCCTGATACACTGATGGAACAACTTGAATATACTTTTTCTGACTTACGATCACCGGTTTCCTTCACTGTCTCTACCGGTTACCTCTTGCATCTAACACAATGTATATGTGCAATGTATATTTTCAATATACATTCAGAAGATGCATTCTCCACATATATTATGAACATGCATTCGGAACATGCATTCAGAATATGCATTCAATGAAATTGACCATTGACTTTCCTTGTATCTAACTTGATGTACATTCACAATGTACATTTTGAATATGAATTTGGTGGGACCGAACATTAACTTCCTTTGTATGCCAATACACTATCGGTTAGACTTCCTAGATTGGAAGCTTTCAACTTTATCACTCTGGCACCTTTTTGTTGCAAGTATGGGCCTAACTAGTGTTGTCATTGATGTCAACATACTCCTGTTGCATTAATGATAAGGTTTGGATGAACTGTGAGCTGAGGATATTGAGAAAATTAGTCTTAATCAGGTTCTGAATCATTGATCTATACTTTGTCTGTCTACCTTAGGAGAGTTAATTTTAATGAGGGTTGATCCATTGTTATATCTTCTCTTCATCGGCCAAACATTCCCCATCAGCCACCTTACCCTTTATCTTTCTAACGTTCAACTCTCCCCAATGTATGTCTTCAACTTTATATCTACCGAGAGATACATTCTTCAATGTACATTCAGGATATACATTTGTGATGTACAATCACAATATACATTCAGTGTGACCTTCCTCGTCGATGAGTGCTTTGCATGTGCTCCTAATACACTGATGGAACAGCTTGAATATACTTTCACCAACTTGTGATCACTGGTTTTCTTCACCGTTGCTACCAGTCGCCTCTTGCATCTAACACAATGTATATGCGCAATGTATATTTACAATATACATTCGGAAGATGCATTCTCCACATACATTCAGAACATGCATTCGGAACATGCATTCAGAATATGTATTCAGTGAAATTGACTGTTGACTTTTCTTGTATCTAACTTGATGTACATTCGCAATGTACATTCACAACATGCATTTTGAATATGCATTCAGTGGGACCGAATGTTTACTTCCTTTGTATGTTGATACACTATTAGTCAGACTTCCCAGATCAGAAGCTATCAACTTTCTCACTCTGGCACCTTTTGTCACCCCAATGCAGAACTTAACCATACACAAGATACTTTTGCGACATACACACGAACATACAACTATGAGATACACATGAAATGAACCCCGACATACATTAGCGATATACACACAGAATGTATACCTAGTGAAACAACATGAATCTTTGCCAATCTAAACCTCTGCAAACCCTGTAACTTCACAGACCTATTTCTCCAACAATCTAGCACATGGAAAATGCTAGGATCTATCAATGCATCTTGTACACGATCCTGCAAACACAAATAAACAAAATGAAAAACACAAAAATGAACTGTACAACCATTCCACCAATTTCAAAGAAATCTAACTGGTGGAATAGATTAAGAATCCATCTTGGCCACAAAATAGTAAATTGATTGCACAGAGAAAACCTAGCGAAATCAAATGACAGAAAGATACACAGAACATGACTTTGTTATAATGCCTTTTAGAAATGTGCATACACAAATGCTCTGTTTCACAATTGCAGATCACACTCCTCTTAGATCTTTCTAATCTCAACTACTAATTACATTCGATGACCTTGGGCATTTATCTACTTGCCCGCAGTAGTATTGACTTGACTCCAAGCGGCTGGGAGATCTAACAACCTCCAACTGCCTAACAACCTTTGTGATTACAGATCAACAAGTGTCCTTGGGACTTACAACATAAACTTAGATACAAACTAAAATGACATGCATTGGTCAAATAGATCTTATTACATGAATGGTCTTCTAGGACCTTATGGAAAACAACAAAATGAACATCAAATAGTTGAATGCCTCATGGAGGCCACTATGGATTAGGTGCTCCTGCACCAGCATTGGACTCCTAATTTGTACATGAGGACTTGGTGCCCCTGCACTACAGTGGAAAGAGTCACAATCTGGTTCCCTGATGGATGAGTGAAGGGGATCTCTAGGGTTATGCACATCCTAGGATTGGAACAAAACCTATTTTCTATAAGTAAATTAAATGATGTAGGTGTGCAGGTTGTTTTCTCAAAAGGAGGATGCAAGATTACTAGAGGAGCTATGGTGCTTGTGAAGGGTACTTAGAGAGGTACTCTTTTTTAGCTAGAGACATGCACTTCTTAGTGTAATAGTTCTTATGACTCAAAGAAAAGAGCTGTAGTCACTTCTTCCCCACCATTGGTGTTGAAATGAGTCAGACAACTGAGAGGGGGGGTGAATTAGTTGTCACAAAAACTTGAACACTTCTTCATTTAAACATCAATCACTTTCCTTTTTATTTGATGTCTTCTTTGGAACATTCAGTTCACCGAGTGAAAGCTTAAATGGATAAGAAACCCTCTAAGTGTCCTATTCCCCTCCACCAAGGCCTTATTCATCGTCTGTATATGTTTCATCTTGCCTTGGACCCTATGAAACCAATTCTCCCTAGTGCTGTTGAAGTCCCTGTGGATGCTCCTCCTGATGTTTCTTTTCCTATTGAGGAGCCCTATTCTACCCCTAATAACCAAAATCTTAAAGGTGGTTCCTTTTTCTGAAACCTTGGAAGAGAACACTAAGAAAGATATCCATACTCCTCCTGCTAAAGGAAGTGTGAAGGGGATAAAAGGGAAATTTAAGGTTTCTACTGTGGAGATTTTTGAAGTTAAGAATATGGGGGCCCATACAAGTCCAAACAGTGACACTACGGGACCTTCAAAAGAGATAAAGATAAAACTGCAGTGAAAGCTAAAAATGAAGGTTACTCTTCGGGAGTTAGAAGGTCTGGTAGAATTGCTGGTAAACCAGCCCCTCCGGCTAAGCTCATTGATTACTCTAAAAGTGAATCTGGTTCTTCTACTTAGGGAGATGACAAGGCTAAAGGGGATGACATTGAGGTTCATGAGATTTCAAAGGAGATTGCAGGGGTTGAGGATAAGGAGGATTCTGATGGAGGAGATTTTGAAGTTGATGATAATGTTTAGGAAGAGGAGAGTGTGATTGTTGAGGAAGTTGAAGAGGCTACTAAGGAAGATGGTGATGGTGATGGTCAAGAGGATGAAATTGTTGTTCTCAGAGGCCGTGTGGAATCCCTGAAACAAAGGATCAAATCTATGAGATGTTTTATCAACAATATGCTCTATCGATCAGCTATGCTTAATTTATCCCTGCTATAGGAACATGACACCCTTGCCCGTGGAGCTAATGAAGAGAAAGTCAAAGAGTTTTGACAAGATTTATAAATTTTTTGCTAAAGGGTGGGAGGATGTTTCTTCTTAGCTTTGTTTATTTACTTTCTATTTATCTATTGTTAGACTTCTACATTTACTATCTATTGTTTATCGGTTGTTAGTGTTGTTTTTTTCATTGGGTTTGGTGGCTCTTTTTGTTTCTGAGCCTTTGTTGTTCTTTTTTGGGTTTATGTTGTAAGGGTTTGACCCCTAGTTTTCCACCTTATATAATCAAAAACATCAATCACTTATCCACATACATTATAATTTAACAATGAATACATGAAATTAGAAACTTAAACACAGATGCAACATTATGCATAAGAGACACTAGATTTTTATGTGGAAAACCCCAAGGTGGGGAAAAACCATGGAGAAGATTAGCTCTCAAAATATATTGTAATCTTTGAAAAATGATGTTCAAGCTTGGTCACTCCACGGGCTTGGAACATACTGGCTCACTGCCTCAACCCTAAACCTAGAAAGATTACAATAAGGGTTGTTAAACCCTACTAGCGGCTCACTGCCACGATCAACATCTTCTTCATGTCTGAGATTAATACATTGAAGTACAATGGGTCCTCTGCTCTGCATTTCCACTTCCTTTCCTTACCTTCCCATCTTCACACAAGGACACCTTTTCCATGACTCAACTACAAGTATTTATACACTTCATCAACCTTGGAATTATCATCAAGGTTGGCATTACAATCATCAACCATTGGAACAATCTCCAAGGTCAGCATTACAAACATTTACAAAATAGTTCTTGACTTAATACAACATTATGCAAAGGGAATGAAGTAAAGATGTATGTGGATCATGACATGCCTTAGCTGGGACTCAAACATGACCTTCCATGCCACAACATGCTTCCACAATCTTCAAGGAATCTCCACAATAATTAGAGTTAACCAAGTCGGCTAAGACTGGTTACATGTTACACTGTCTAGGAACAATCTTCAAACATGATCTCAATTCCTTGACGTGGACCAATGTCAAAATAGGAACATGATTAGGAGACATCCACAAGTACATTATAATCATCAAGAACAACCACATGAACCTTAACCACTTTAGCCATAGGAATCTTCTCACTGGGACACATGAACTTCATTGTCTTCAACTGACATAAAAGAAAGATATGTTGTAGACCACCAAAACATGAACCACTATATTTGTAGGCACTTATCATCATCCCAGACTTCTCTCTAGAACTACAGAGAAAAAAACTTTATTATGGAGGAATGTGGAGCCAAATGCTTTCTCCCTATCACCAGACAATAATTAGACAAATTAGGTTTTACTCTGGTGAATGCCACTCTCTCAATTCTTCATACCAGAGGCTCTAACTCAAAATTTAGCATCTTCATATATCCATTTAAATAACTTCCAATCCGCAAACCAAGCTATTCAACCAGTAAGAAATATAGAGCAATCTACCAAACTATTCTTCAGCATACATTCACTGTCTATACTGCACTTCACTGTATAGTAGTAGAAAAACATAAATAAATGACTAAAAAAACTACCAAAAATTGGTCATGTGATCAGTAGTTTGGTCACATGACCATTGGTAGTTTATTGCTGGTCATTTATCTTGCGACCAAATTTATGACCAAATAAATTTTAGTCATTAATTTGGTAGTATATTTAGTCATTAATTTGGTAGTATATTTAGTCATAAATTTGGTAGTATATTTAGTCATCAATTTGATAGTATATTTGATAATTTGGTAGTATATTTAGTCATCAATTTGGTAGTATATTTAGTCACTTGACCATTGGTAGTTTATTGCCGGTCATTTATCTCGCGACCAAATTTATGACTAAACAAATTTTAGTCATTAATTTGGTAGTATATTTAGTCATCAATTTGGTAGTATATTTAGTTATCAATTTCTATTAGTTGGTAGTATATTTAGTCAATTGGTAGTTTATTTAATTTTTTTTGAGGTTTAAACATAAAACACAAAAACACATAATCAATCATTCATTTGAACATAATTAAACATCTATTAAGAAGGCAAAATACCAGAATTTTATTGAGAAAATGTGTTTTTACAACAGATACAAGACTTAAATGTCTTTGCTTTGAAAAATGTGTTACAAAGTGTGTTTCTCAGTGCTGTGACTGAGAAAACTGAGTTACAATGCTCTATTTTTTGCTTATACAATTCTAAAACATGAAACAACTGTTGGCAAGAGACACTATATGGATTCATGGTTGTTGTCATTGATGGCAACAAAGGTCATCCCACATATCCGCAAGTCATGGTGTGTCTCTACCGGAAGTCAGAATAAAGATTGTTGTGGTCCGGTGAACAAGAACAGAGCATGTGGCAAGGTCCGACAGATTGGTCCGGATCTCTCAGAGGAAGTGTCTTGGTGCAGTGCGGATTTGGGGAAGTCAAGAGGACTACCTTGAGTGGTATATTCCAAGGATTTAGCCTCCGGTGATGGACAAGGAAAAAGATATGAATAGTTGAGTACCGGATTCCTGAGAGACAGTGAAAACAGAGGAAGAACTGACTGACAGAGTATCAGACTACTTTCCGGATGTGTTACTGTTGATGATAAAGGTTGTGAAGGCATGAATCATGTTTGGCTGACATGATTAATGATATCTACAAGTATATGCTTGATCCGCATTGCTTGGTGAGCAAGGATTCAGCTGACAGAACAGAGTTTGTAAGAAACTAGACTGTTCTGGATGCCGACTAGAAAGGTGATGAAATTACTTGTGTGGATATATATAGAGGATGGATTTAGTTGTGAAGTGGGTGACTATGTCAAGATATATACGAATAAGTGAAGAATAGAGCAGAAGTACCAAGACAGATCCGGTATGTGAAAGGATAGCAGAATAAAGAACAGAGAAAAGATGAAGTGCAGCAGATCAGTGTACTGAGCCTAACCGGAACTGAACTCCAGCATATGCAGATGCTTCCAATCAGTTCAAGACTGTGATTCTTATCACTTTGTAGACAGTGTGTCTTCTTGTAGGCAGTGGGCCTCTTGTGAGCAGTGTGCTCGGGCAGTGAGCCCTAATTGGCAAGTGCCATTTTGTAATTTCCTATTCTTCTAACAGAGAATAATTTTTGGGTTAATCACCCCGTGGTTTTCTCCCTTAACAGGGTTTCCACGTCAAAAATACTGTGTCATGTGTTTCTTATTTCATGGCAATGTTTTTTTGTTTGATTCAATGCTGCATCAATTAATAAGAAAGTTCAATAAGGGAAATAATTAGGATAACTGATTCACCCCCCCTCTCAGTTATCAACAATTGGTATCAGAGCTAAGTTCCTCCTAATAGAGCCTAACAGCTTGAGGAAGATCTGGGAGTTCAAATGGATGCATATGGTTTAAGGGAGCAACTCAAGACTGCCCTTGAGGATCTTGAACAGTCAAATTCTGAAGTCAATGAATTAAAGGAAAGACTCAAACAGGCTGATGAATTCATGAGAGAATTAAAAGACAAATTAAGTCTCTCTATGAAAAAGAGAAAGGAGCTGCTCCAACAGTTGGCAAGACAAAGTGAAGAAAGCAATACTAATGAAGAATTGACTGAGCAAACCAAGTTATGTGAAAAGTTATCAAAAGAAGTCATTATGTTAAGACATGAAATGGAATCAGGAACTATAAAGTTTACTCAAGAGATTGAAGAAAAAAGAAAGGCTGAAGACAATCTAAAACAATCTCTTAAAGAAAAATCAGAAGAATGCCACCAGATGGATAGGATTATCAGACATCTTGAATCTGATCTTGAAGATGCCAAAGATAATGAAGAAAAACTTGAGGATCAAATTGCCTCTCTCAAAAGAGACCTTCAAACAGCAAATGAATATAAAGAGAAATTCAAGATAAGTTCTGCTCAACTTGAAGTTCTTCTTGGAAGTCAAAAAGGGACAGATGACAAGTATGGTTTGGGATATGAGAAAGGAGAAAGCTCCGGATCCGGTCAAAAGAATTTTGCATCAGAAAATCCAAGAAACAGGCCTAGAAGACCTCCGGTAAGACAGCCCAATGCTCAAAGATATTCATCTTTCAATGGATACTGCCACAGCTGCAACCACTTTGGTCACAAAGCTAATCAGTGTAGAAAGAGAATGAATCAGATTAATTCATCCTTCTCCAGACAGTGCTTCAACTGCAAAAGGTATGGACACAAATCCCATGAATGCAGAAATATGCAAGTAAACAAATCATTCAAAGGTAGATGCTTTACATGCAATAGAGTAGGTCATATGGATAATCAATGCAGATCAAGAGGATATCAGTCAATTATGCAAAGAAATGTTATTTGCCAAATCTGTAATAGGTCTGGTCATAATGCTAAAGTCTGCAGAAGCAAGAATCAGGACAAAAGAGGTCCGGTGTATAATCAGAATCAAGACAAGGGTAAACAAAAGATGAATGCGGATGAAGTTAGGAATCAGATGAGCAAGATTTGGGTGAAGAAAAGTTCAGAGAATGTAGAGGTTGGATCCGCACCAGACTCTGGTGCTGATATTTCTTCCAGAAATTAAAAAGTTAGCTCTGGCTCAGGGGGAGACTCAAAGAAAATCCTGTTCCCCCAGCCAATCAAGTGGTGCCTGATGTGGCACAAGATGCGGAGTAAAAGGTTTAAAGATATAAGTCTTGAGATGATCCAGATAAGATTTCAGAGGTCCGCATGGAGTTATGAAGAAGCTGTGATCGATCAAGTAAGACCTGTTCCGGGAGATGCTCCGGTATGACAGAGGATTACAAAAAGGTCCAGAGAGATCCGGAAGTGCACTATCTTATTCTGCGGATTGGACAGAGTGTTTGGGATGTTCTTGTAATGTGTCACCTCGATTTATTCATGATTGAAAGATCCGGATGATGTTCACAGATCAGGACTGATCCGGGATACTCCAAGCTATCCGGACAAGGCAAACCGGAATAATATAGGTGAAGCATTTATTGCAAATAGATATTAGGGTTTGTGGAGCAATATAAGGGATTTCTCAAAAATCATTTGCTCATTCTGCACTCAAGAAGAAGCGAAAAGTGGAGCTCTGCAACAAGATTCATCAAGCACACCAAAGATCTCCTGCCGAAGTCATTGCATAAAGAAATCAATCCAACCACTCCGTGCAAACCAAAGGCGCATAAGGTATTCTCCGTCTTTCATTATCTCACTGCAAATCTTTGAAGAATGGCTACTCCAAATATAGTTAAGATCTCTGATAGACCTCGCCCCACATTCAAGAAACATCCTTACAAATCATTGGAGGTAGATCCACTAGGAGCCTTCTCTAGTGTTCCTCATGGTGTATTGCATACGGAAGATATTAGGGTTTACATCCATGCGAATCTTGAAGACTTTGGAGAATCAAAACTGATGGATATCTATCACAAACAATTGATAGATGACTCCTTTGAGATCAAACCTCAGTACAAAGCCATCCGGGACAAACACTTTGCACAGTGCATTCATTTCCCCTGTTTTGAAGAAGATGAATGGGTCCGGTATGTACTAAGTAGAGTACATGACAACTTCCTATGGTTGAACCAGCCCTTCAAGATCACCAAAGATGCAATTAGGGCTGTAACCGGTCTGCACTCATCCGGTGGATTACCTGTTCTCAAGTCTGTCAAAAATCAGACGGTTAGTGATGCAACCGGATCCAAGTTTGACAAGAGAGCTATGACAGTTGATGACATCACTGAACCGGATGTCAAATTTGCAGCTATGATAATTGGTTACAAAATCTATCACTCCAGTAGGGAAAATTCAGTACCGGGAACTGCAATCTACACAGCTTATCAAATGTTAAAGGAGAATGCATACTATGACTTGTGTGAGCTTCTTGTGAACCAACTCTTTGAAAATCTGTAGAAGATCAAGAAGGACAAGAAAAACTCCTTCAAGTATGGCAATCTGATCCTTTGTCTCTTCTTTTACTACATGAATGAGCTTCCCGGATCCAGTGGATGGATATGGCAGAATGACAGACCGGTTGCCATCCAAATCAGAGACTATTTGCATGGACTTGGGGATGCTAAAGCAAGAAATACAGCTCTATGGGGATACTTCAAGAACTTCCAAAGCATGATGCATGCAAGAGAAAGAATACCCCAATCCCTTGTTGAAAAGTACAAAGACACAGTATGCTTCATGGTAGAAACAGATCAGTGTCTAATGGAGGCAGTGGAGCCAAGGACTGTCTGGATCATGCCCATGGGGTATGAAGTGGATGAACAGATAGTAGAGCTGCATGTTCAACACATGCTAAGCCAGCCCAAAGATCCTAAGGCAGAAAGGTTTGGAACCTTTGAGGAACTGAGTGTAAAGATACATGTAGAACTCAGGGAACCGGAGATAAAGAGGAAGGTAAGAAAAGAAGTTGAGCATATTGCTCAAGGCCTAGGCATCTCAAAAGAGGCACTTGATGCCAGCCGGGAAAAGAGGAGGAAGGCTGAGGAAGAAGAGAAAAGTAAAGAAAGTGTTCCGGTTGAAACTCCCACCCGGACCAGATCATCAAAAAGATCTGCACCTCCCACAACCAAAAGTTCAAAACCGGAAGTCCAGGCATCCGGTAAAAGATCCAAGACAAAAGCCACAAGGGCTTATGAAAGCCAAAAGGATGAAGAGGAAACAGAGTCAGATGAGGGAGTAAAAGAAATAAAGAAGCAGAAGAAGAAAGGATCCGGTAAACCCTCCACAGGCCAAGACAAGGATGAAATGGCAGAGGTATCTGTTGAAAAGCCCACTCTGTCTCTAGAGAGTGTAATCAAGTCGGTTACGGTAGATGGAAACCTTCAACCAATGACTGAATTTTATGATGACTACAATGAGGCTGACCAAAAGATTCTGCAAGAAGCCACAGTCAAATATCTGAACATATACAATAAGGCTTTCATTGAGATCATATCTCTTATTCCTAAAAGCCTAGAAAAGGAATTAGAAATAAGAAAGAATAATGCTCATGCAAAAGATCTTGAGATCCGGGAGCAGATAGCTATTTAGCTATATCCTCAAATTGATCCCAAGACAATGAACATAATCTTCAAAGACTGCAAAGATGAGTTCAGAAGTAAAGCCAGGATGAATCAACTCATGCTTGGTGAGACTGACAAAGTGGCCCAAGAGACAGAAGAGATCCTCCGGAAGGCCTTCAAAAGGTTCAATCTTCCTGTTGTAGAGGACTTAGGTGCAGAAACAGCTGCGGATTTGGAATCATCTGTTCCGGAAGAAGTGGGCCCTGAACAGACAAACATCTCTCCTCCGGTTTCCCCTACAGTCTCCGGATCCAAAGAAGAAGAGAAATTATAGGAGAAGGAAGCAGGGATGAAAGATAAAGAGGTTGACAGTTCCAAGACTGCAGAAGAAAAGAAACATCTGTCTCCGGCAAGAGACACTGCACAAACTGTTCAACAATTTTTGAGCAAAGCCACTATAGAAATTGATGAACCGGACCTGCTAAAAGGACCATTAGATTTTGACTCTTTGTCACCGGTGCAAACAATGAAAATAGCCTCATTTGCAAATGAGAAAGTCAAAGAGAAGCTGCTGAAATCTCACATGGAAGACTGTGAGCTTATGGAGGTAGCATCTGGAGTGCTAGAAAAGATCATGCCATCCTTTCAAAAGGATCCCACAGCCTCCTCTTCCGGTAATCTCAAAACCTTAGTCAGCAGTGTTAGTACACATTTTGAATCTCTAGGAAAATCTGCTGAAGAAAAGGTCCGGAAGGAATTTTTGGATAAAAGATTTTCAGAAGTATTAGAATTAATCTCTAAAGATAGGAAGATTGTGAGTATTGGAATAAAGAGCTTAGAGAATGCTCTTAAGGATGGCGGTGACATTTACAAATTTTGTATATCCTGGTCAAAGGCAACAGCAGCAATTGATAAGAAAATAAAAGAGGAACAGGACAAGCTACAAAGCTTATCTCAAAGTTTTGATCCTCTCTCTTCCTCCATAATAAATCAAGAATGTTAGACTATTGCAGTCTTGAATGAAATAAAGAATCTTGAGAAGGAAAGGAAGAATATCACTAATCGGATGGGAGAACTTAGAAGGATTATAATCCCTAAGTTGGAAACTATGCATGAGGCCATCAGTGATGCTCAGACCACCGCCCAAACAAATGATCCGACAGATCTCAAGCGGGCAGAAGCTTTTGCATTTTTGTTGAGTGGTCACATTTCAATTTTGGATAGAATGAAGCAAAGTTGGGCTACAGAAATGATCCAATTGCAGACATCCTTTGCAGACATTCTTCAGTATATGTGAGTATGTAAATATGCGGCTATGTATAGAAAATTTTTTTGAAAATTTTGGTGTGCGGACCCTACCCTTTGCCATTGATGTCAAAGGGGGAGTTCCGGAAATTGTATATAAAGACAGAGCATCAGCAAAGGGGGAGCATAGTGTAAACACTTAGTCATTTTTCACTAAGTGTTGCCATCAATGCCAAAGGAGGAGATTGTTGGCAAGAGACACTATATGGATTCATGGTTGTTGTCATTGATGGCAACAAAGGTCATCCCACATATCCGCAAGTCATGGTGTGTCTCTACCGGAAGTCAGAATAAAGATTGTTGTGGTCCGGTGAACAAGAACAGAGCATGTGGCAAGGTCTGACAGATTGGTCCAGATCTCTCAGAGGAAGTGTCTTGGTGCAGTGTGGATTTGGGGAAGTCAAGAGGACTACCTTGAGTGGTATATTCCAAGGATTTAGCCTCCGGTGATGGACAAGGAAAAAGATATGAATAGTTGAGTACCGGATTCCTGAGAGACAGTGAAAATAGAGGAAGAACTGACTGACAGAGTATCAGACTACTTTCCGGATGTGTTACTGTTGATGATAAAGGTTGTGAAGGCATGAATCATGTTTGGCCGACATGATTAATGATATCTACAAGTATATGCTTGATCCGCATTGCTTGGTGAGCAAGGATTCAGCCGACAGAACAGAGTTTGTAAGAAACTAGACTGTTCCAGATGCTGACTAGAAAGGTGATGAAATTACTTGTGTGGATATATATAGAGGATGGATTTAGTTGTGAAGTGGGTGACTATGTCAAGATATATACGAATAAGTGAAGAACAGAGCAGAAGTACCAAGACAGATCCGGTATGTGAAAGGATAGCAGAATAAAGAACAGAGAAAAGATGAAGTGCAGCAGATCAGTGTACTGAGCCTAACCGGAACTGAACTCCAGCATATGCAGATGCTTCCAATCAGTTCAAGACTATGATTCTTATCACTTTGTAGATAGTGTGTCTTCTTGTAGGCAGTGGGCCTCTTGTGAGCAGTGTGCTCGGGCAGTGAGCCCTAATTGGCAAGTGCCATTTTGTAATTTCCTATTCTTCTAACAGAGAATAATTTTTGGGTTAATCACCCCATGGTTTTCTCCCTTAACAGGGTTTCCATGTCAAAAATACTGTGTCATGTGTTTCTTATTTCATGGTAATGTTTTTTTGTTTGATTCAATGCTGCATCAATTAATAAGAAAGTTCAATAAGGGAAATAATTAGGATAACTGATTCACCCCCCCCTCTCAGTTATCAACAACAACTACTTGCAAAATGAAGCCTAAATATTTCATCATAGGCTTTTACATCTCAAAATCTGAATAAATGTATCAAAACTTGCTTAATATTGCTAATTGTTGCATTACTTCTTCTTTGTTGCATCTCCTGCCTTGGTCTGCACAAACATAACCCATCAATGTAATAAGTCAATTGCCCCTTTGTAATAGAAATCAAATAAGTAACTTACTTTAACATGTTCTTTGAAAGAATATTTACCTTCTTGACTCCACAGATCTTCTTAGATTTGTTTAGATAGAGTAAGTCAAATTTATAAACAGTTAGGTTTAGACAAGCATTCTTGCAACCTCCATTCCTAGTAATCAATTTTTGAACAATCACAAGATGCTAAGTTTGTTAGTTATGGGTAAACAACACTAGTTCAGCATCAACAATCAGATGGGCTTGACCACTTACCCTATGCAAATAAGTTTCTAATTTTTTAGGAAAATCAAAGTTGATAACAACATTAACTACTTGAATATCGATCCCTCTTGTAAATAGATCTGATGTGCCCAGATATAAAGGACAATAAGAAACATAATCAATAGAATAAACTAACAATTCTATATAGATTACACTTAATGGGTAATTACAAAATATTTATTATTAACTTCCTGATGATACTGAATTTTTATAGGCACCATTGTGAAAATCATGGAAGACTCTATTAGGGTGAGACTGCAACATCTTTGCATGAATGTAGAAACAAGAATACCCAAGCTCTATTTTTTTTTGCTAAGAGTTCCACACAGTTCATAGAATTGCAAAAGATTATTGATTGATTGATTTGGAGCTACAAAAGAAAAAACTTCATTGAAATGTTGACAGAAGAACACTCATCTACTATATGATCAAAGGAATATGTCTGAAACCAACCTTGGAGAATAGTGTGTTGAGACAGTGAACCTTCTGCCTTTCTTCAACAAATGCATAATACTGTGTAATACCTTTAAGTGTAAGTTCATCCATGAGGTTGATGACTATGGCTTGCGCAAATATCTGTCTTTAAAGGATTTAACAGTGATTGGAAATGTAGCAGAAAATAATAAAATTTACCATGTTTTGGAAGGAATCTAATAAGCTGCTCCACCAAAGGCTGAAACTCTAGCGAAATAAGTTTGTCAGCATGAAAACAAATGAGAAGTGTTGGCCCAACTTAATTAAGCAAGAAGTAATTGGCATAAACCACACAAATTATATAAATTTGTAATATTTGATAAATATATACAAATATTGTATCCATTATTAATTAATGGTAATATGACTTTGTACATCAGTCCATGTACATTAAAACATTAACAATAAAAAACAATATTCCAAAATTTTCATAATATCAATAAGTTTAGGACCTGTTCACAATGCAAAAGGAGACATCTGCACTACAGACCTAATAAAATTATTTCCTCTAGTTATCAATATAGAAATATATAAAACAAAGACTTCTAGAAATAGGAAGGAGCCAATGTCTAATTTATATCAAAAGGTTAACCAATAAATGGTGCCAAAGAAGCAGCCAGTCATGACAAGAAAGAAATATGCATATTCAAAAAAACTCACTTGCACACCCTCCTTCTTGGTCTTCATGTGCTCCAGATACTTTCTCAAAATATCATCCACTATTGGGTTACGTGGAAGCTTAACCATCTACAATCAAAACAATATGAACTATATATAACTTTGATGCTAAACAAACAAAACACCTAGACCATCACATACTAATCAAAACATAAGCATGTCAATTCTGGTAAAAATATTCTAGTAAATGGCTGTGAAGTCTAAATGATACATACTGCTCAAAATATAAATTGAATATACATACTAGACTCAAGTTATACAGATATGCACAAAATGGATTTTGTAAGGATGCTCTCAAAATCTTTGAATCAATTAAGCACTCTGGAACATATCCTAACATTGTAAGCTTTGCTTGTATTCTAGGTGCATGCGACCATGTAGGTTTAGTGGATGAGAGTTGTACATACTTCAATCACATTTGTAACCCTTATTGCATTACACCTACAGTTGATCATTATGTGTACATGGTTGACCTCCTTTCCCATGTTGGCTATCTTGAAGACACCTTAAACGTTATCATTGAGATACCTGTTAAATCTATGCTAGTTGTATGGATGTGTTTTCTTGGTGCATGTAGATCACATATGAATATAGGCTTAGGAGTATTTACAGCAACACTGCTTTTTGATTTCAACCCTAAAAATGTTGCACAACTTATGTTCTTCTCTCAAACATCTATCTAGAAGTGGGCAGGTGTGCTGAGGTAAGGAGATTGATGAAAGATAGAGGAATTAAAAAAATCCCCGGATGCAGTTGGATAGGCTCTTCCTGCATCACCGCGGGAGTTTATAATAACTATTAGTCATTACTAAGGTTATAATATATATTACTAGTGCAATCATATAGTAATAAATATATGGTTAATTATTATATATATTAAATTCATATATAATATAAACTTAAAATACATATACTATAATATATTTATCCACTTATTAATATTAAATATATCAAATTGATTAATATGATATTAACCAATAAATTATGTAACATTGGATAAATAAGTTATAATAACCATATATTATAACAAATCATATTAATTATATAATATATCAAAATAATTAATATTATATATTATTTAATATTATATATAATACCTAATATATGACAAATATTAATTATAGTTAATAAATAATAATATTACAATATTATTAATAAATTAATAAATAAGTATATAATTTATAATATATTATATTTGTGTCATGCCCGTGACAAGCCCACATGTATGCTAGCCATACAAGTAGGCTAATAATATAATTTCTCATCAATGACACTCTTGTCAACAATCTTCTTATAAACAAGAAATAGCAAGTTAGGGTCTAGACAATGTTTAGTATAAAATAAGAAAACCTAAGTTCGAAGACTATAAAGTAGAGATGACTATGATTTAATTTTAAAGGTACAATCTTTACAACTTAACTTAATTAATTATTTAAATAATCTAAATAACTTTCACATAAATTTATCATAAGAAAATATTAACTAACAATCTTATGTGTTCATAAAATACTATTATAACCTAACTAATAATAACCCAATTTATTACATAGAGTATTTATTTTGTTATGTTCACCTAATTTTTTCTTAATCTCAATATTTATTTATTAACTCTATCCAATAATATGAAGGATAGAGTTATTATTCAAAGTTTGTGACTAATAATAAAATAAAATAAAATAAAATGAATTCATTCTAAGTACAAAATAAAATTTAAATCTTTTTACATATTTAGAACTAAAAGAATCTCCACATTATTTGTACATGAGTAATTAATTTAGGATAGAATTCAAGAAAGAAATGACCTCAAAATAAATTAGATTATTGTTTAATTATTAATAACTAAGTTTCTAATTGGAAACTTCTAAATCAATTTAAATCTAACTAAACATACTAATTTCACATTCATACAAACTTATTATTATTATTATTAAAAAAAACAATCTAATTTTAACTAGAGAACTTAAATTCCTAGGTTATGTAATGAAGAAAACTATAGCTAAACTAAATTTCATTAAAAATATAATGGTTAGAGCAACTTAATAATTTAATTAATTAATTTTACAATTAAAATATAGAATTTGAATCAATAATCACTTATTATTACAAGAGAGAAC
This sequence comes from Cunninghamia lanceolata, assembly GCA_027924645.1. Taxonomy (NCBI): domain Eukaryota; kingdom Viridiplantae; phylum Streptophyta; class Pinopsida; order Cupressales; family Cupressaceae; genus Cunninghamia; species Cunninghamia lanceolata. The sequence goes on from BSBN01000500.1 coordinate 20,017,216, forward strand.
TACTTATTTAAATATCCATACAAGATTATTTCTTGACTAAACTAATAAAATAAATATACAAATTAAATTAAACTTATCATAAATTTTAAACCTATTTAAAAGTCCATACATTCTAATTAAGTTTATTATGTAATTAAATTAACATACATTCTAACCTCATTTAATTCTCACACACTAATTAGAAACTTCTAAAAAATACAATTTAACTAACCTACTATTCCTCACAATTATGCAAACTTATTCAAAACCAACTCTTTAATTTTCATTTTTTTTCTCTTCATTCTTCATAACATTTTTTTTTTTCATTTGTACAGGTAAGGTTTTAGAGAGGATGCACACCTATGGATTCAGAGAGATGGTTTTGACAAATACCCAAAGAAATTTATATTTGTATCATTCGATTAAGGTTATTATTAATAATCCTATCCTATTAATTATCAATTATAATATTTTATAATAGAAGGGGGATTTTTGGAAGAAATTATAGTTGGAAATGTTGTGGTAGACATGTATGCAAAATGTTGAACAGGCTTCCCACATCACCGCGGGAGCTGTCAAGAGTCAGTGTAGGAGTGCACTCCCGTATTGACTCTTGACAGCTCCCGCGGTGATGCAAGAAGCCTGTCTATTTGGCAGAATGCCTCAAAGAGATGTCATCTCATGGAATGGAATGATTGCGGGATATGCACAAAATGGATTCTTTGAAAAGGCTTTAGAAACTTTCAAGCAAATGCAATTGGCAGGTGTAAAGCCAAATTCCACAACCTTTGCCAGCATCCTTCCTGTCTGTGCCAAAATGGGAGCTTTGAACAAGGTATGGACATCCATCAAAGCATAATGGAAAGGGAATTTTTGTCAGAAAATATAGTTGGAAATGCTCGGGTAGACATGTATGCAAAATGTTGGACAGGCCTCCCGCATCACTGCGAGAGCTGTCAAGAGTTAGTGTGGGAGTGCACTTCTACACTAACTCTTGACAGCTCCCGCGGTGATGCGGGAAGCCTATATGTTTGGCAGAATGCCTCAAAGAGATGTCATCTCATGGAATGCAATGATTGCAGGATATGCACAAAATGGATTTTTTGAAAAGGCTTTAGAAACTTTCAAGCAAATGTAATTGGCAGGTGTAAAGCCAAATTCAACAACTTTTGCCAGCATCCTCCCCACCTGTGCAAAAATGGGAGCTTTGGAACAGGGTATGGACATCCATCAAAGCATAAAGTATAAAGGAATTATGTCAGATGTTGTAGTTGCAACTACCCTAGTAGACATGTATGCAAAATGTGGAAGCACAAAGAAGGCACGGGAACTATCTGAAAAAATACTTGAAAGAAATGTGGTCTTGATTGCAGGATATGGACAAAATGGATTTTTTGAAAAGGCTTTAGAAACTTTCAAGTAAATTTAATTGGCAGGTCTAAAGCCAAATTCCACAACCTTTCCTAGCATCCTCCCTACTTGTGCCAAAATGGGAGCTTTGGAACAGGGTATGGATATCCATCAAAGCATAATGGAAGGGGGATTTTTATCAAAAATTATAGTTGGAAATGCACTGTAGACATGTATGCAAAACACCTCAAAGAAATGCGGTCTCATTGACTACAATGATTGTAGGATATGTGATGTAGAGGCAAATTGGATAGGAAAAGATGGACAAACAAGACAAGGTTCTACTACACCTACAAGCCCAAAAACAAAGATCTTTACACAAAAGTGGGAACAGAAGAAAGAAACTCAAGGAGAACCATGGAAATATTGGTTTGGGATGTTAGGGGACCCATTCCATCCATTGTCCAAGGTATATTAGACTCAAGGTTGGTACTTCCTTCACAAACCCCCCAAAATGGCTTGTAGCCCTCCAAAATGACAACAGTCCAAATAACTTTTGACTCAGACCTCCAAAACCAGATCTTAGATAATTAGTAGATGCCCATTATGCCTCTATAACATATCCCAAACTTGACATAGGTTGTTTTGGACGGAATATCTCAACTAATAACCTTGTCAATGGCCTAGAGCCCCAATTAGGTCAAAATTACAAAGGGACTACAAATGAATACAAGCCCATAATTTAACCAAGGGTTTGGAAACTTATAATGCATTCCAAAACAAAGGATTTTGTGGTTTTTAGGCTTCTACTATCTGTTGATCCAAGAATTACCTCTTATGTTCCTCCAAATGGCTTAATACATGGTCTTATTAAGCCCTTCTTAACAAATCTTGCACAAACCAACTCTACTACCCCTAAAATCAATCAAAAAACTCAAAATGAAATTGAATACATCCATCCCACAAGTCTTATGGATTTGGAAGACTGTGGGATGGTCAATTCCTCATTATTGGAGGCAAACCCCTTGTTTAGGGTTCTATGAGACTATTTTTGAATGAAATCTTATAACTCCCTTATAATGCAACTTAAAAACACTAAACTATATTCAAATGCAAGTTAATTCAATTCTCTACCCAATAAAGACATGAAGGAATGATGACAGTTCAGTACCTTCTTCCTGTACGGCCTGGGACAATGAATTTCACAAGGAAAATAGAGTTGCAAAAGAACAATCCACTAACAATTGGTTATAACTTGCTTCATACCCAATGTCATGGCTTCAAATAATACTTGGAAGGAATTTGTTTCACCACACTTCACCCCCCAAAATCATAGCAATCATGACAATTCTGTACAATAGAGAAGTATGGCCTAAGTTTCTAGAAAATACAGAAAAAACTAGAAAACAACAAGGAAATGGTGATTTGTTTGCATAGAACTTTCTCCTCTTCATACATTTGATATGTTCAAGGGTATATATTCTTGTATACTCCTTCAAAACTCCCATTGAAGCAGTTTGGTCAATGGGAAAAGGCCATAACCATTCAAACTTCCTGAACTATTTTTGGACAGTTTGCAAACTTCAACTAATCCTTAGTTTGTTTGCATAGCCATTAGTGTTTATGAATCTTTAAACACCTTTACAATGTGATTAGACCTTGAACAAGGTATTTAGGCTCCTTGACCCCACTTTAGCCTCCTTGACATGCCTTAACAAGGCTTACTAACATGAGGACTTACATGACTGCCTTTTATGGTTTTATGACAGCAGTTTGTAGACATTTGGACATAGTCCTTGTTACAACATGGCATCATAGCCTTATTACATCATGAAAATGGTCTCGAAGACCTTATGAAACCAACAAACAAAATGAATAACAAAACAAGATATGATTTTCCTTGGTGCTCCTGCATCAATATGCATAAAATGGATTTGTTGAAAAGGCTTTAGAAATTTTAAAGAAAATGCAATTAGCTGGTGTAAAGCCAAACTCCACAACCTATTTTTTTGAGACCATATTTCCTCTTTTTACAATTTGTCTCAAAGAGGACAGAATCAAAAATAGTGGCCATATTGTATTTCTCTTAAAAGAAATCACTTATAAATATTCTTAGGCCTTTCTGGAGCATAATTGAATCCTCAATTTACCTTAGCTTATTCTCAATAACAATTTATCATTTGGTTCCACATCACTGAGCTATTTTCTATTTCTTTGAAATGTTTTGTTTCTAGAAGTTGAGGCATTAATTATCTCATATTTATCTTAATGTGCTGAGGCCAGTTGCCTGTGAAAAATCCTTTCTAAATATATTCAACAATATTCTTTGAAAATTGTTTCAGTCTCCAATTATTGTTCTAAAAGAGTTATCCATCAAAGTGTTAGCTTTTCACCAAGATAGAGGTGTAGCTAGCCAAAAGGAAAGAATTACTTTTTACCTGAAGTTGAACTAATGGGGTAGTAATGGGTGTTGACAAGGCAGAAATCATGGATTATTTATTTGTTGTTAGCTAAGCATATTGAGTGTACAACCATCTTCTTTGCAGAATGACAATTAAGGCTAAAAATTCACATTCGTGATAGTAATTTGTAAGATTGCTAATTTGGAATAAACTTCAGTCGTGTAACTCTGTAGTTTTCAGATGGAAACTAGCCCAAAAGGTCACTAGAGATAGATAAAACTAGTTAAAAAAAGAGAACATAAAACTTTAATAAAGAAAGAAAAACCTTAGTTTATAATTGGAAATAATGAAAGGCTTCCAGATCTTTAGAACAGAATTTGTGTATCCTAGAAGTTGTTTCTAACATGTTTGAAACCTATTTCCAAGTTTCTGAAACATTTCACTGTCTTGGAAATTTATGTAAAGTTGTGGAGGGGCTAAGGATTGTAGGATATGCACAAAATGGATTTGTTGATAAGGCATAAAAACTTTCAAGCAAATGCAATTGAATATATACATATATAGAGAGAGATGTATGTGGAAGCATAGACAAGGCATGCGAACTATTTGATAAAATTCCTGAAAGAAATGTGGTCTAATAGACTACAATGATTGCATGATATGCATAAAATGGATTTGTTGAAAAGGCTTTAGAAACTTTCATGCAAATAAAATTGGTAGGTGTAAAGCCATATTCCACAACCTTTGCTAGCATCCTCTCTACCTGTATCAAAATGGTAAGCTTTGGAATAGGGTATGGACATCCATCAGGGCATAATAGAAGGTAGATTTTTGTTAGATATTATAGTTGGAAATGCTCTGATAGACATATATGAAAAATGTGGAAGTACAGACAAGACACAAACTGTTTGACAGAATGCCTCAAAGAGATGTCATCTCATGGAATGCAATGATTGCAGGATTGCACAAAATGGATTTGTTGAATAGGCTTTAGAAACTTTAAAGCAAATGCAATTGTTAGGTGTAAATCCAAATTCCACAACCTTTGCCATCATCCCCCTGCCTGTACCCAAATGGGAGCTTTGGAACAGGGTATGGACATCCTTCAAAGCATAATGGTAGGGGGGTTCTTGTGAGATATTATAGTTTGAAATTCTCTCATAGACATGTATGCAAAATATGGAATCATAGACAAAAAATGTGAACTAGTTGACAGAATTCCTCATAGAGATGTCATCTCATGGAATGCAATGATTGCAGGATATACACAAAATGGATTTTGAAAGGACGCTCTCAAAATCTTTGAGTTAATTAAGCACTCTGGAACATATCCTAACATTATATTATAATATTAAATATATTATAATATAATATTATATAATATTAAATATTATAATATTATAATATAATATTATATAATCTAATATTATAATATTATAATATAATATTATATTATATTATATTATAAATATTATATACAACCCACTCCCTCAATTCAAAATATTTTTTTTAATTATCTACTTTAGTTATGTTTTTTGCCCAGTGACCAAATTAGTCATTTATTTAATCATTTCAACCAATGACCAAATTAGTCCTTTATTTAGTCATTCATAGCTGTGTGGCAAAATGTTTTAGTCATGTGACTAAAAGTTTTGTCATGCAACTAAAAGTTTTGTCACGCGACTAGAAAGTTTTAGTCACCTGGTCATTTATTTGCCATATTTCTACTAGTGGTAACTCACTTGTATCTTCTGGAGGGACCAATTTTCTCAATATCCTCAAAATACAAAGCTTCTAAATAAGTAATAGAATAGAACATAGTTGACACCAATGACAACACCGATTAGGCACATACTTGCAAAAATCTCCCCCTTTGTCATTGATGGAAACATATGATGTGAAAAACTGCAACAACCATCAAGACATGATTCTCCCCCTATCTCTTTACACATCTGCACTCTTTCTTTTTGACCAAGATTCTCCCCCTATCTTTTTAGTTTTTAGTTTTTCACATGACTTCTCTTCCCCTTTGACATCAATGGAAAAGGGCACATACTTGCATTCTTCTGCTCAGATTCTATTTCTCTTCTAAATTCTCTAACTACCCCCTGAGAAGTAGCCTTACAAGCATCAATCTGGATCTGAAGAGGGACCACTGGACTGATGCACTCTTATGCATCTTAGTTTAGGGTAGAAGAGGTAATAACTCCTAACTTTTCTCTAAGATACTCAAAATTATCCTTAGGCAAAGGTTTGGTGAAAATGTCTGCAATCTAATCTTTTATAGATACATATTGCAACTTGACCTCATTCTCTGTCACCTTGTCTCTTAGAAAGTGGTATCTTATGGATATCTGCTTTGTCCTTGAATGCATTACTGGATTCTTTGATATGTTTATGGCACTTGTATTGTCATAAAAGATTGAAATTGGATCTTCATACATAACCCTGATGTCCTTTAAAGTCTTCTTCATCCATAATACTTGAGTGCAACTACATGCTACTGCAATGTCTTCTGCTTCTGCAGTAGACATGGATATTGAATCCTATTTCTTGCTCAACCAAGATACCAACCTTTTTCCCAAAAAGAATGCACCTCCACTTGTACTTTTCTTGTCATCCATATCTCCAGCCCAATCTGCATCAGTGTATGCAATGAGAGTGAAATCATTGTCCTTTAGATACCACAAACCATAATCTATTGTGCCTTTCAAATATCTTAGAATTCTCTTGATTTCCATGATATGTGACTCCTTGGGCTCTACTTGAAATCTTACCACAAGACAAATTGTATGCATTATGTCAGGTCTAGTTTGGGTCAAATAGAGCAGTCCTCCAATAATAGATCTGTACCTTTTTTGATTTGCCATAGTTGAATCATCATTTTTTCTCAACTTACAACTGGTTATCCTAGGAATATTTACTGGTTTAGAGTCTTCCATCCCAAACTTCTTTAGCAGCTCTTTCACATACTTAGACTGAGAAATGAAGATACCTTTATCTGATTGATTTATTTGTGGACCCAAAAATAAATTCATCTCACCAAACAAGGACATTTCAAATTCACTTTGCATTTCTCTGGCAAAAATTGTGCACATACCTTCATTGCCTCCAAAGATAATGTCATCAACAAAGACTGCTACAATTAGGATTTGTTCATCATTGATCTTAAAATAGAGACTGATGTCTGTAGTACATTTACTGAACCCAATCTGTATCAGATACCTATCCATCCTTGCATACCATGCCTTGGGGGCTTGTTTTAATCCATACAAAGACTTCTTCAATCTACATACCATGTCACATTGATCTAATGACTAGAATCCTTCCGGTTGTTCAATATCTACTTCTTCTTTGAATTCTTCATTCAAGAATGCAAACTTTACATCCATCTGATATACCTTAAAATCTTTGTAGGGTGCAAATGCCAGAAACATTCTTATAGATTCAATCCTTGCCACTGGTGCAAATGTTTCTTCAAAATCTATTCCTTCAACTTGGGAGTATCCTTTGCATACCAACCTTGCTTTGTTTCTTACTACTTCACCATTCTCATTCATCTTGTTTCTGCAAACCCATTTGGTACCAATTACATTTTTATCTACTGGTCTGGGAACAAGATCCTAGGTCTGATCTTCTCTATCTACATCAATTCTTCTTTCATAGTCTTTACCCAATTCTCATTATTGTAAGCTTCATTCACAGTTTTAGGTTCAATCTTGGAAATCAGATAGAAATTTACTTATTCTTCTACAGCTCTTCTTCTGGTCAGGATTCCTTTACTCTTGTCTCATATGATTTGATCCATAGAGTGATTAAGTTTTACATACCTTGGTATCTTGGTAGCACTTTCTAGAGCTTGATCCTCTTCATCTGAGTTGTCTTCATGCTACACCACTTCTAAAACATCTAGTTTCTCTAATTCATATCCACTTGATTTGGGAGATCTTTCCTTGCTTTCATCGACTTTGACATTTGCACTCTCAATGATCTTATTCAACCTCTTATTATAGCACTGGTAGGCCTTGCTCTTGGTGGAATAACCAAGCAAGATTTCTTCATCACACCTAGCATCAAACTTGCCTAGATCTTCTTCTCTTTTGATATAAAATTTTCTACCAAAAACTTTGAGATGTTTCATAGTAGGAATTTTTCCATACCATAATTCATAAGGAGTTATAGACCTGTTACCTTTGACTTGGACTCTGTTGAGGATATATACAGTAGTGTGAATTGCCTCTCTCTAATATACTTCCATAAGATTAGCTTACTTCATCATGGTTCTAGCATCTTCTTGAACTATTTTGTTTTTTCTTTCAATGATTCCATTTTGTTGTGGAGTTCTAGGTGTAGTAATTGTCTCTTTATCCCATGTTCTTCACAAAAAAAATTGAATTCATTTGATGTGAACTCTCCTCCTATATCAGACCTTAAACATTTGATCTTCAAATCCATCTCATTTTCAACCATTGCCTTAAATGCCTTGAACTTATCTAGAGCTTCTAATTTTTCTTTCAAAAAGGTAACTCAAGTCATTCTTGAATAATCATCAATAAGCAACGTGAAATACATGTCTCCTTGTAAACTTCTTACTCTAGTAGGTCCACACAAGTCAATATGCACTAGTTCTAGTAATCCATCAACTGATTGGTCCTTACTTTTGAAACTTGTTCTTGTTTGTTTCCCAAATTGACACTCCTTGCAAATAGGATTAGTAGGCTTCACAAGCTTGCGAAAATATCTAATAGCCTATGTAGTACTTATCTTCATAATGTTGTGAAAATTGATATGACAACCTTCTATGCCAAATCCAACTTTCATCAGTTTGAGCCAACAAACAATAATTATTAGTTCCTTTCAAGTGGTAGATATTACCTCTAGTCTTCTTACCAGTTGCAATGATTATTCTGGAGCTTTCCTCGATCTTGCATCCATTTTCCTTGAAGCTTAGGTCATACCCTTTGTCACACATCTGACCCACACTCAAAATATTGTGCTTTAATCCTTTCACATACAAGACATCTTCAGTATTATGCTTGCCATCAAAAGAAATAGATCCTTTTCCACAAATCTTACCAGTTGTATCATCTCCAAACCTAACCAGTCCACCATCATATCTTTCCAAACTCACAAACTTACTTTTGTCACTAGTCATGTGGTGAGAGAAGCCACTATCAATAACCCATTCATCTTTGTCTTCAACAACCTGAGCAACCAAAGCATTTTTTGTTGGAAACAAGGCAGATAACTGAGGGGGGGGTGAATCAGCTATCTCAAAAGTTCCTTAACTTTCTTCTCTTTTGTTATCTTAATATTCAGTGTTGCATCAAAACATGAAAGCATATGTAATCATAAGAATAGAAATAAAATCAACACACATAACAGAAGGATTTTTACGTGGAAACCCTATTAAGGGAAAAACCACAGGGTGACTAACCCAAGATTATATCCTCTGTTAAAAGAATAAAGGAGTACAAATGACACTTGCCAATTAGGGCTCACTACCTGAGCACACTGCTCACAAGAGGCACATTGCCTACAAGAGACTCACTATCTACAGAGCTTATAGAATATAATCAAGTGTTTGAATAGATTAGAAGCATCTACAAATGCAAGAGTTATGTTTTGGTTAGGCACAACATATTGATCTGATGCACTTCATCCTTCCTTTGTTGAATGTTGTTGTTCAATCACATACTAGACTTGAATTGATGTTCCCACACTTATCTCTACTTTTCTTTGCACCTTATTACTTACACCAACACAACACACACCTACATGCTGGAATCCATCTAGTATATATATCCACATTAAGTATTTTAATCAACTTTCTAGTCGGCAACAAGAACACTGCAAGTAATTAATCTGTCAGCTAAATCCATGCTTGATTTGTGATGCGTATCAAAAACATAGGCATAGAAGTCATTAATCATGTTAGCCAATAATGTAAAATAACATAAATTGGTTGATCAACATCGTTTATTCATCCAGATTGAAGTCTGATACTCTGTTGGTCAGTTCTTCCTCTATCTGCTCTGCCTGATTGGAACCCAACACTCAGATGCTCATATCTTTTTCATGCTTTATCACCAGAGGCTAAATCTCTGGAATACAGTAGTCATGATACTCCTCTTGACTTTCCCAAGTCTGTAACTTACTGAGTTACACCGTCTGAGAGATCCAAACCTGATTGTCAAATCTTGTCACATACTCTGTTCTTGTTCACCAGACCAAAACATTCTTCAATCTAACTTCTAGTGAAGGCATATTATGTACTACAGATGTGTGGGATAGACTTTGTTGCCATCAATGACAACACTTATGAAGCCACACAGTGTTTATTGCCAACAATCTCCCCCTTTGGCATTGATGGCAACATTGAGTGAAAAATGGCTAAGTGTCACAGTAACTCCCCCTTGGCTGATGCTCTATCTTTGGACTATTTTACTAGAGCTCCCCCTTAGCTAGATTCCACGTTTTTCACTACTCCTCACTCCCCCTTTGACATCAATGGCAAAGGGTGGAATCCACATATCAAAATTTGCAAAACTTATCCTATACATGGCCGCATAAGTATAAATATATGTTATACTTACATATACTTAAGTATATCCGCAAAAGTAGTCTTTAACTGTACAAACTCTATGGCCCAACTCTACTTCATTTTGTCCAAAATGGAGATGTGGCCACTCAACAAAAAATGCATATGCTTATGTCCTTCTTAAATCTACCGGATCACTAGTTTGGGCTGTGGTCTGAGCATCTATCAAGGCCTCATACATTGCCTCTAGCTTAGGGATAATTATCCCTCTAATTTCACCCATTCTATTTATTATGTTCTTATTTTCTTTGTCCAACCTCTTTATTTCATTTATGATGACAATAGCCTAGCATTCTTGATTCATTAAAGAGGTAGTAAGGGGATCAAAATTCTGAGATAAACTTGATAGTTTTCCTTCTTGTTCTTTCACTTTATTCTCAATGTCCTCTGTCACTTTGGGCCAAGATAAATAGAATTTGTATATGTCCCCACCATGTTTAAAAGCATTTTCAAGGCTCTTTATTCCAATGTCTAGGGTCCTCCTATCATTAGCAATCAGTCTTTGCACTTCAGTGAATCTTTTTCCCAGAAACTCCTTCCAGACCTTTGCTTCTACTGATTTCTCTAAAGATTCAAAATGAATGTTAACAGAATTTACTAAGTTTTTCAAATTATTAGATGGAGAGGCCAAAGGATCCTTTTGGTAGGATGGCATGATCTTCTCTAGCATTACAGATGCAATCTCCAATAGTTCACAGTCCTCAATGTGAGATTTCAGGAGTTTTTCTTTTGCTTTGGCTTGAGTAAAAGATGTTATTTTCATTGTTTGAACTGGGGAGAGAGAGTCAAAACTTAGTGGCCCTTGGAATAGATTAGGTTCATCTATCTCCATCATTTCTCTATTTAAGAAGTTCTTCACTACCTCTGTAGTGTCTCTTGCCTATGATTGAGTCTTCTTTTCTTTTGGGATATCAGAACAGTCATCATTAGTCTTTTCTGCTTGTTCTTCTTCTTTTCCCTTAGCCTCCTCTTCTTGACTCACTTTCTCCTCTTTTATACCTTCTCCTTTAGCTTCAGAATCTGGAATGTCTATAGTGGGATCTGGAGGAGAGATGTCACCTGTGTTTACTGCTTCATGAACTTCCTCTTCTAGAACAGAGGAATCTAAGTCCTTAGACTTCTCTTCATCTATTTTCTTTGATCCTTCTACATCCCTGTTAGAAGATTCTTCATTGATTACATTTAATCCTTCAACATCCATGGTAGAAGGTTCTTCATCTGTTTCCTCTACAATAGGAAGATTGAATCTCTTCAAAGCATTTCAAAAGATATCTTTAGTTTCACTTTCTACTTGGTCTGTTTCTCTGAGCATGAGTTTGTTCATTCTTGCCTTACTCCGGAACTCATTCTTACACTCCTTGAAAATCATGTCCATTTGTTTTGGAGTGATGGAAGGATAAAGCTATATTATTATCTTCTCCCAAATCTCTAGGTCTTTTGCCATTGCATTCTCTTTTCTCAGCTCAAGTACCTTTTCTAGGCTCTTAGGGATTAAAGATATAATTTCAATGAAAGCTTTATTGTAGATGTTCAAATACCTAACAGTAGCCTCTTCCAGAATTCTCATTGTTAGTATCATTGTATTCATCATAGAACTTTGTCACTGGCTATAGGTTCCCATCTACAATAACTACCTTGATGATGTCATCAATGGAAAGAGTGGACTTTTCAACAAATTCCTTTGCCTTTTCTTCCTCATTTTTAGTAGAAGAGAATTCCCCAAATGTTTTCTTCTTCTTCATTTTCTTGATTTCCTCATCAAATTCTATTTCTTCATCATCTTTAAGGCTTGTATATGACCTTGTGGCTTTGGTCTTCATCCTCTTTTCCCTTTTTTCGAATGTCTTGACTTCTGGTTTGGTAGCCTTTGAGCTTTTAGGAGTGGCAGGTGTGGCGCTCTTGGAAGATCTAGTCCGGGAGGAGGCTTGCACCGAAATGTCTCCTTTCTTTCCTTGTTTCTCTTTCTTATCCTTCTCCATTTTCTCTGTATTTGCATCTACTACCTCTTTTGATAATCCAAATCTATTGGCAATTTCTTCAACTTCCCTTCTTACTTTCCTCTTTATCTTTGGTTGTCTTAACTCAACATGTATTTTTACACTTAGCTCTTGAAAGGTGCCAAACCTTTTTCTTTGGTGTCCTTAGGCTAGCTCAACAAGTGTTGAATATGTAGCTCCAAGATTTTTTCATTGACCTCGTATCCCATAGGCATTATCCACACAATTCTTGGCTCAACTACCTCCATTAGGCATTGGTCAGTGTCAACCATGAAGCACACTGTGTCCTTGTATTTCTCAACTATGGATTGAGGTATTCTCTCTCTGGCTTGCATCATGCTTTGGAAGTTCTTAAAGTAACCCTAGAGGGCTATGTTTTGAGCTTGAGCATCACCAAGTACATACATATAATCTCTAATATGAATAGCAACCAATTTATCATTTTCCCAAACCCAACCACTTGATCCGAGTAGCTCATTCATGTAATAAGAGAATAGACATAGTATTAGACAACCATACTTGAAGGAATTCTTCTTATCCTTTTTGATCTTCTATAGATTTTCCAATAGTTTATTTAGAAGAAGTTCACACAGGTCATAATTTGCATCTTCCCTTAACATCTGATATGTTGCATAGATTGTTGTGCCAGACACAGAGTTCTCCCTACTCGAATGATAGATTTTGTAGCCAATTATCATTGAGGCAAACTTGACATCTGGATCAGTGATGTCATCTATGGTCATTGTTCTTTTGTCAAATTTAGATCCAGTGGCTTCAATTACTATCTGGTTCTTCACATATTTAAGTGTAGGTAACCCACTGGATGAATGTAGTCCAGTCACTACCTTGATGGCATCTTTAGTATCTTGAAGGGCCTCATTAGCCACATGAAATTATCATGCATCTATCTTAGTGTTGGCAAGAGACACTATGTGGCTTCATGAGTGTTGTCATTAATGGCAACAAAGTCCATCCCACACATCCACAACACATAGTATGTCTATACTGGAAGACAGACTGAAGAGTGTTTTGGTCTGGTGAGCAAGAACAGAGCATGCAACAAGGTCTGGATCTCTTAGATGGTGTAACTCAGCAAGATGTGGACTTGGACAAGTCAAGAGGAGTACCATGACTACTACATTCCAAAGATTGAGCCTCTGGTGATGAATGAGTGCAAATATATGAGCATCTAAGTGTTAGGTTCCTGATAGGCAGAGTAGGCTAAGGAAGAACTAACTGACAGAGCATCGGACTTTAATCTAGATGAGAAACTGATGGTGATTAAGCTTTTTGAGGGATCATTCATGGTTGGTCGACATGATTGATGACTTCTAGGTCTATGTCTTTGATACGCATCACATATTAAGCATGGATTCAGTTGACAGATCAGTGTCTTGGAAATATCTTGAGTATTCTGGTTGCCAACTAGAAAGATGTTGAAATCCTTGGTGCGAATATATATACTAGATGGATTTCGGTATGAAGAGGCGTGTTTGTCGAAAAAGTATGCGAGGAAAGGCAGAGAGTAGTGCGGAAGCAGCAATACAAGTCCGGTATGTGACATAACAGCAACACTAAAGTAGAGGAAGAATGAAGTATAGTAGATCAGTATATTGAGCCTAACTAGAACTGAACCTCAGCATATGTGGATGCCTCTCATTAGTTCAAACACTTGGTTACCTTCCATAAACATTGTAGATAATGAGTCTCTTGTAGACAGTGTGCCTCTTGTGAGTAGTGTGCTCAGGCAGTGAGCCCTAATTGGCAAGTGCCATTTTGTACTTCTTATTCTTTTAACAAAGAATACAATCTTGGGTTAGTCACCCTGTGGTTTTTCCCTTAACAGGGTTTTCCACATAAAAATCCTTGTGTTATGTGTGTTGGTTTTATTTCTGCTCTCATGATTATGTATGCTCTTATGTTTTAATGTTGCACTAATATTAAAGAAGAAAAGAAAGTTAAGATATTTAAGATAACTAATTCACCCCCCCTCTCATTATCTACCTTATTTCCAACAATTGGTATCAGAGCTAAGTTCCTCTAAACAAAGCCTAACAGCTTGAGGAAGATCTGGGAATCTCAATGGATATGTATGGTATAAAGGAACAACTTCAGTCTGCCCTAGATGATCTTGAGAAATCTCACTCTGAAGTCAATAACCTAAGAGAAAGCCTCAAACAAGCTGATGATTTCATAAATGAGCTAAAAGAAAAACTGAGTATCTCTATGAAAAAGAGAAAGGAACTACTTCAACAATTAGCAAGTCAAAGTGAAGCCAATGTTACTGATGAAGATCTGAATGACAAAAACAAGCTATGTGAGAAGCTATCAAAAGAAGTCATTATGGTAAGGCATGAAATGGAATCAGGGGTTATGAGATTCACCCAAGAAATTGAAGAGAAAAGAAAAATTGATGATAATCTAAAATAATCTCTCAAGGAGAAGTCAGAGGACTACCACAAAATGGAGAGAATAATCAGGCATCTGGAATTTGATCTTGAAGAAGCTAGAGATAATGAAGAACAACTTGAGAATCAGATAGACACTCTTAAAAAAGATCTTCAAACAACAAATGAATACAAAGAAAAATTCAAGATAAGTTTAGCTCAACTTGAAGTTCTTCTTGAAAGCCAAGAGAGGGTAGATGACAAGCGTGGTTTGGGTTATGAGAAAGGTGAAAGCTCTGGATCCCGTTAGAAGAATTTAGGATCAGGAAATCAAAGAAACAAGCCTAGAAGACCTCTGGTAAGGCAACCAAATGCTCAAAGTTATCCATCCTTCAATGGGTACTGCTACAATTGCAACAACTTCAGTTATAAAGCAACTCAGTGTAGAAGAAGAATGAATCAGACTAATTCATCCTTCTCCGGACAGTGTTTCAACTACAAAAGGTATGGTTACAAATCTCATGAATGTAGAAATATGCAAATAAACAATTCATTCAATGGTAGATGGTTTGCATGCAATAGAATGGGACATATGGCTAATCAATGAAGATCAAGAGGATATCAAATAAATATGCAAAGAAATATTGTTTGCTACAATTGCAATAGATCCGGTCATATTGCCAAATTCTGCAGAAGTAAGAGTCAGGATAAAAAGGGTTTGATGCATCATAATCAAAATCAAGATAAAGGAAAAGGAAAAGTGAATGCAAATGAAGTTCAAAGGGAGATGAACAAGATTTGGGTGAAAAGGAATATAGAAAATATTGGGGATGGATCTGCACCAGAATCTGGTCCTGATAATTCTTCCGCAAATTAAAACAGATGAGCTTTGGGGAGTCACAAAGCAAAGTAAATTCCCCCATCCAGTCAATTGGTGCCTAAATTTGGCACATGGAATGTTGCGGATTAAAGGGTTCTCAAAGAAATATCTAAATAACCCTTGGTAAAAATATGAAATATCCACAAGGAGTTTTGAAGAGTTTAATCATCCAAGATTGATCCAGTGTGACAGCCATTCGGTAAAAGTAGGATTCTCACAGTTGGATCCAGTATGATTCAATATCTTGACCTGCGGATAAATGGCTTGATTGGAGGAGAGGAGATACATTGCCAATTATCACTAAAATTGATTCCAAGTGCACCTCAGTGATTCAGAAGGATCTCTCTCAGAACAAGGAAGAACAAGGGAACCAAAATAACTTAAGTTGTGCATTTATTGCAATAGGAAATTAGGGTTTGCGCAAAGATAAAAGGGTTTCTTTATTCATCATTTACACATTTGCATTCAAGAAGAAGAAAGGAAGAGCTATGCATCAAGATTGTTTCAACCTTCTCAAAGATCAACCACAGAATCTGATTCAACCAGTGATCTTCTTGGCTCATTTTGTGAACCCTAGAAGCTTAAAAAGGTATTTTTATTTTTTAATATCTCTCTCTGAATCTTTTGAAGATGGCTACTCCAAATGTTGTTAAGATCACTGATAGGCCGTGCCCAAAGTTTAAGAAACACCCCTACAAATCCCTAGAAGTTGATCCCTTAGGCGCCTTCTCTAGCATTCCGCATGGGGTTATGCATGTAGAAGATGTTAGGGTATACATACATGCCAATATTGAGGAATTTGGGGAATCCAAGTTGATGGATATCTATCACAAACAATTAATAGATGAAATGTTTGAACTTAAACCTCAATACAAGGCCATTCAGGATAAACATTTTGGACATAGCATCCACTTTCCCTATTTTGCAGAAGATGAATGGGTCTGGTATGTTCTTAACAGAATAAATGACAACTTCATGTGGTTGATGAGGCCATTCAAGATAACAAAAGATGCCATTAGGGTAGTAACTGGATTGCACTCATCTGGTGGGTTGCTTGCTCTCAAATCTGTCAAGAACCAGATAGTAAGTGAGGCTACCAAATCAAAGTTTGACAAGAGAGCAATGACAATAGAAGATATCATAGATCTGGATATCAAATTTGCCTCTATGATAATTGGCTATAAAATATATCACTCCAGCAGGGAGAATTCTGTGTCTGGAACTGCAATATACACTGCATATCAGATGCTAAGGGAAAATGTAGATTATGATCTATGCGAGCTTCTCCTTAACCAACTGTTAGAAAACTTGCAGAAGATAAAGAAGGATAAGAAGAACTCATTTAAGTATGGTGGCCTAATACTATGTCTCTTCTTTTACTATATGAATGAGCTACTCGGATCAAGTGGTTGGGTATGGCAAAATGACAGACCGATTGCCATACAAATCAGAGATTATATGTATGGGCTTGGTGATGCCAAGGCTCAAAGTATAGCACTCTAGGGATACTTCAAGAACTTCCAAAGTATGATGTAGGCCAGAGAAAGAATCCCCCAATCTATAGTTGAAAAATACAAGGATACAGTGTGTTTCATGGTAGACACTTATCAATACCTAATGGAGGCCGTGGAACCCAGAACAATCTGGATTATGCTAATGGGCTATGAGGTAGATGAGAAAATCTTGGAGCTGCATGTCCAACACTTGTTGAGTCAGCCTAAGGACCCTAAGGCAGAAAGGTTTGAACCTTTCAAGAATTAAGTGTGAAAATACATGTTGAATTGAGACAACCAAAGATAAAAAAGAAAGATGAGAAGGGAAGTAGAGGAAGTTACCAAAAGATATGGCATATCAAAGGAGGTAGTTGATGCAAATAGAGAGAAAATAGAAAGAGCTAAGAGAGAGAAACAAGAAGCAGAAAAGGAAAGTGTTTTGGTACAAGCCTCCTCCCAGACTAGATCCTCCAAGAGCTCTGCACCTACCACCTCTAAGAGCCCAAAAGCCTCAAAACTGGAAGCCAAGACATCTAGAAAGGGAGAGAAGAGAATGAAGACAAGGCCACAAGGTCATACATAAGCCAAAAGGATGATGAAGAAACAAAATCTGATGAGGAAGTTAAGAAAATAAGGAAGAAGAATAAAACATCAGGGGAATCCTCTATTGGTACAAACAAAGAAGAGGAGACAGAAGAATTTATTGAAAGGCCTACTCTCTCTATTGATGATATCATCAAGGTAGTCATAGTGGATGGGAATCTATAACCAATGATAAAATTTTATGATGAGTATAGTGACACTGATAAACAGATCTTGGAAGATGCTACAGTCAAGTACCTAAACATCTATAATAAAGCATTCATTGAAATCATTTCTCTAATTCCCAAAATTCTAGAGAAGGTACTTGAACTTAGAAAATACAATGCCAAGGAAAAGGATTTGGAGATCTGGGAATAGATTGTAATTTAGATCCATCCTTCCATTACTCCAAAACAAATGACCATGATCTTCAAGGACTATAAGGATGAGTTCTGGAGCAAAGCAAGAATTAACAAACTTATGCTTGGAGAGATTGATCAGGTGGCAAAAGAGACTGAAGACATCCTCTGAAATGCCTTCAAGAGATTCAATCTTCCTATTATAGAAGAAATAGTGAAGAACCTTCTACCATGGATGTCAAAGGATTAAGTGCATCGAAAGAAGAATCTACTGAGAAAAATGTAGAAGAGTCCAAAGAGATGGATGAGGAAAAGACTAAGGACTTGGATTCCTCTGTTCCAGAAAGGGAAATTCATGAAGAAGTTAACATCTCTCCTCCAAATGCCACTGCAAATTCAAGAACTGAAGGAGAAGGAAGAAAAGAGGAGAAAGTAAGTCAAGAAGAGGAGAAAAAGGGAAGAGAAGAAGAACAAATAGAGAAGATCTCTGATGACAGTTCTGAGGCTGCAAAAGGAAAGAAGTCTCCGACAAGAGACACTGCAGAAGTAGTGAAGAATTTCTTGACCAAAGAAATGATGGAGATAGATGATGCAGAGGTGTTAGGTCTCTAGAGACAATTTAGCAAAATAAAACATGTGTGGGCTTTAACCAATAAGACCTACTAGTCTTCTCCTTACCCTAAACTCCACCAAAGGGCTCAAACTTGTTCCCAACTTCTAAGATACAATCTTCCACCTTCTAGGGTCTCAACATACCCCAATCAACAAGATTCAATAGGTTTCCTACTCCATTTTGGTTGATTCATTAACAAACTCTCTTAACTAGGTCTAATCCTAGTAGCCCTGTTCAGTGACTAATCTGCACTTTTCTCCCAAATTTCCCAAAGCACTCTAAAAAAAATGATTGATTTGAGTACCATCTATTGAGTTCTATAACATACCTCAGACTCATATACTATTGTTTTGGACCAAATCTGACTATCCTGACCCCTTGTTACCTTCCTACAAGGCCTAATTTGCCCACTTTACAAAGGAACCCTATGACAAATTTGTCATCCACTCTCCAAGCCCTTAAACAATCTTAGGAGAGGTTCCAAAACAAAGGATTTTCAAGGTTTGATCAGGTGGTTTGCACATTCAAATGTTCAAATACAAAACCCTCATTTCTAGGACCCAAAACCTAGGGCTTACTAGATCTCCCACTTCCAATCACTTCCAGACCTCATTCAAAGGTCTAACACCATCTTAGTGCCCATACCAAATAATATCAATCATAAAAGTATCACCTTGTTAAGGCAGATCCCCTGCTGTTATAACTGTGCCACCATTTCAATGCTCTTCCACATGCAAACTAGACTTCCAATGGTGATCACCTCCCCCATTTGCACTCCTCCTACTTTACAAAGTTAGAAATCATATTATACAGGTTATATAGGACCTATTCCATGAGAACCAAATCCTACATCCATAGAAAGGTCCCATAATGCATTGTAGCCTCTCAAACTCACAAAGACAATCTGTTGTTCCTTGTAACAGTCAGATGAATAGCAATAAAACTACCTACAAAACCCTCTCAGAGCATGAAATAGGTTATACTATTGTTAGATGAGAATTTAAAACATTTTCCAAACACCAACAATCAAAGGATCAATAGAAATGAGAAGGAAAATGCAAGAAAAACTAAATTTTACTGTTATTTCTCAGTCTGTCGTACAAAACTAGGCTCCCAATTGATTCCTCCATACCACCAAATACCTTGGGTAGGCTTACATAACTTCTCCCTAACTTCCACAACCAATTCCCATTGGTTGGAGTGGGTAAAACTTCCAAAACTACTCAAACTTGATTTTCCCACCCAAATGCTTATTTCAAAAATTTGAATTATAAACTTTGGTTTAAAGGATTTTTGCCCTACCAAAACATTATGTTTGATCCTCTTAGGATCATTATATATTATTCCTAATCCTAGACACCCATACTTGACTCTTATTTGACTCTAGAGGCACTATTGGCCCAACTTACATTATTTTTGGTCCTAGGGTCCTTACCAAGACCCTTAGGACATTTGATCATTACACCATTTTGCCTACTATAACATGTCATAATTAGTTTTAGGATGTTCCATTTGACTTGATGGACTCCATGTGCTCCTCTCTTAGTCTTCTTCTTCTTCTCCTTGTCACAAACACGGTAAACACATCAAGCACGTAGAAGACATGCCAACCGCTTAAAAGACAGTAACAGGGGTGCAAAACACAGAGAAGACAATAATAGTCACACAGAACAAAAAGTAGACAGTCAATGCATAGAAGACACATTAATGCATGGAAGACAGAAATGATATCTTTTCTTTTCTTTTTCTTATATATATATGAAACGCAAATGCAAGTACTGGAAAGTAAACAAACCTCCCATAATACATGATGCACTCATCGCACAGGTCTTTGTATATGGGGGCAACACACACGCAATACACGTAAAACCTCCCAAAATGCATGAAGCACTACTCAAAGGCACTAGTCTTTGCATATGGGGCAACAAACATGCCATACAAAACAAGCATGCCAAAACACACACACTTGAAGACAGAGAAAACACGGTAGACAAGCGATGGTGTGTTCCCTATGTCTAGGGTCATCACCATCTCAGGAACATTACAGGCACACACTGACGATTGGGGTTCACCACAACAATCACCAAACACACGCTTAAGGGTTGAGTTAGTCACAGAACTACTCCCTGCCTCCACAGAGGACTTTTGAAAATGACAGGATGATGCAATCTGCTCTAAGAAGTACACCATCCCCACCTCCATAGAGGGCTTAAGAAAAAGGATATGCTTGATATCCCATCTCCGCAGAGGGCTTAAGAAAAAGGATATGCTTGATATCCCATCTCTGCAGAGAGCTTACATGATTGATTGATTGATTGATTGCAAACAAACTCAGGATGCATGATGCACTACTCTCGCATAGGTCTTTGCATTTGAGGTCAAACACATTGCTAACATCTATAATAGACAGCTTACCTTATATTCCCCCACCTTAAGGTGGCTGATATCAGTTATCAATATCAAGCATGTTAAGGTAGGAAAAAAACACACAAGGGAACACTGACTTTCGCAAAGCCCATGCCCCCTGAAGGTCACATGTACTTTACAATCACCAAATGTTCCCACAAACACATCCCTGCAAGAAACATATTAGTGTCTACAACACCTTGATAAACAACAAAAATCAATGCATATGATTAACCACACAAAAATCCAAGGTTATACAATGAATTTGAAGTTCGAGGATAACCAGGGGTTATATCACGAAGATCTCTAAATCGAGTACTACCAAGGCTAGATTCAAAGGCAAACAAAGGTGCACGGAGTAGCAGTATTGTTAAGGTTTGTAAATGCGATAGAAACATCATGAAATTCACTACGTGGAAAGCACAAGTACTTCCACTAACCAAGTGTCGGATAAGATATACAACCCCCTCGTTATATTAGGAACTATGTCCATTTTTTATTTCTCTCGAAAGCGACACTAGGTCCGCATCAGTATAAATGTTTGTCGGCATCTGCCTACTAGATGGAAACACTAGAGGAAGGGAAACAATAAATAAGAGAGGAGAGAACAAGTGTCTTAGGGACAGTCATGTAGGAGGGTGCCCCCAAGTCACCAACCACGATGCTATGCCCATAAGACACAACACACAACAATGAAATTAGAGAGAGCAATTTAGAAGAATGATGATACAAATAGAAGGGCCACAACAGAGGCAGTCTCCTGGTATCCCAAACCTTATAGGAGAATCTGAGGTCATTCTAGGAGGCCTAAACAACACATAACACATTATGGGGGACTTACATTATGATAGAAATAAAGGTTTTTAGATACTTACCTGTAGGGTCTTCCAATCTAAACTTTGTTAACAATTAAATTAATACCATTTTTCCATGGGTTAGGTGAATTCTTAACTTCTTCTATTAGACCAATTATTACATCATAGTGTTGCAAGTACGGGCCTAACCAGTGTTGTCATTGATGTCAACATACTCCTATTGCTTTAATGATAAGGATTGGATGAACTATGTGCTGAGGATATTGAGAAAATTAATCTCAATCAAGAATAGTGATGACAGTAAGGTAAAAGTCCAAGTTAGAATGAGGATCAGAGGATGCGGTTTAAAGGGTTTGTAGATATGAGTCTTAAAGTGATCCAGTAAAGATTTTAGAGGTCCTCATGAAGATTTGAAGAAGTTGTGGTTGCTCAAGTAAAACTAGTTCCACTAGGTGTTCAGAAGTGACAGAGTGATACAGACAGGTCCGGTGAGATCTAGAAATACATTATCTTGTTCTGTAGATTTGAGGGAGTGTTAAGGAAGTCTTTGTGAAGTTTCAACTTGATTGGTTCATGGTTTGAAGGTCTGCAAGCCTCTATTCCTGTGTAACAGTGATGACAGACTATCTTCTTGAGTTTCTGGATGAAGGAGAGAAGGATTTCAGTAAGTAGATGAAGTGTGGATGTTCTTGGTGATTCAGGCAAGCTTGTGGAGGTCTTTGGATTGTGTCCAATTCGTGTTGGTGGTCTGCATTAGAGTTGGAGCTTTCAATTGAAAAATAACTTCCAAATGATGATGTTCCTCCTGAGACTAGCTGACCGGATGAGTTACACATCCTGTGAATGCTCTTATAGTTGTTTGCTGACTTAGATGATTATTCCTAAGTTGATGTCTTGTATAAATAAGGAATTGTGAAGTCATTTCAAAGTGTGTCTTGTGGAGATGAGTGTGTGGTAGCAAGGAGGAGAGCGAAAGGCAGAGCAAAAGTATTGGGCTTAAATGGAACTGACTCAAGATGGTGAAGATGCTATTTTCTAGTTCAAATATGTGATACTTATTCTTTTGTAGACATTGTGTCTCTTGTAGGCAGTGGGCCTCTTGTGAACAGTGTGCTTGGGAAGTGAGCCCTAATTGGCATGTGCCATTTTGTTCTTTCTATTCTTCTAATAGAGAATACAATCTTGGGTTAATCACCCCGTGGTTTTTCCCTTAACTAGGTTTTCCACATCAAAATCTTGGTGTCTTATGTGTTGATGTGTTTCTGCTCTTGATTGAATGCATTATGTTTCCATAATTGATTTATTGATATGCTGCTAAATCACTAAGAAGATTTTAAGTGTGTAATTGGAAAGAAAGTTTTGACACCTGATTCACCCCCCCTCTTAGTTGTCTGTCCTAAATCTAACAATTGGTATCAGAGCCAAGTTCCTCTAAAAGGAGCTTAACCGCTTGAGGAGATCTAGGATGTCATCCTACAAGAAGGATAGTCTAAAGTTTGATGGAACCAATTTTAATTTTTGGAAAAGTAGCATGAAATGTCACTTGCAATGTATGGGAATGCAGTACTAGAACATGGCCTCAACAAAGTATACTCCTCCTCAGGGTGGTCTAAAATCCCCAAATGAAATCACAGATGCTGAAAACAATCTACGAACTATAGAAGCTCTTCTAAGTGCACTATCTAATTTAGAGATTTCAAATGTTGTTGACCTACCAACTGCTTTTGAGATTTGGCAAAAACTGGAACTTCTGCATGAAGGAGACAAGTATGTTAAATGTGCAAGGTTACAGAGTTTGAAAGGGAAATTTGAAAACCTGAAGATGAGAGATGATGAAAATATTACTACTTTTATGCCAAGAGTAAATGAGATTGTTTGTGGAATTAGAAATGTTGGTGGAGTCTTGGATGAAGATGATATTGTTGGCAAAATTCTCAGATCCCTTCCTGCTTCTTATAAAATCAAGTCTGCTGCCATTGAAGAATTCAGAGCCCATACAACTATCACAAGAGATCAATTGGATGGTAAATTGGCTGCATTTGAAATGATTGAGTTTGGAGATGGCCC
The DNA here is from genome assembly GCA_027924645.1 of Cunninghamia lanceolata. Lineage (NCBI taxonomy): Eukaryota > Viridiplantae > Streptophyta > Pinopsida > Cupressales > Cupressaceae > Cunninghamia > Cunninghamia lanceolata. The sequence continues at coordinate 20,041,147 of BSBN01000500.1, forward strand.
TCCTAAGACTGAATCTGCATTCAAAGCCAGTGCCTCTGTGAAAGGTAAACAAAGGTTTGATCCAGGAGAGAACTCTTCAAGGAAACTCTCATGGTATGAAAAAGCAAGAAAAGACCTAGAAGAAGAGGAAGCAGAAACTGCTCAACTTGAAGCCCTTATTACAAAAAGACTGCCAAGAGGATCCAGTAAGTATGAAGGAAAATTGCCTTTTAAGTGTTTTAACTGCAATAAGATTGGTCATTTTGCCTCAAAGTGTCTGGAAAGATTTTCAAGGCCAAATCCTAACAGATCAAGGTTCCAAAAGAATTGTTACTATGTTCATGAGGAAGATGATAATGAAGGAGTAACAAATGATGAATCAGAAATAGCAAACAAATCCAGAAGTGATTGGGTGTTTATTGCCATCAAGGAAGAAGAACCATTGTCCTTTGAATCTGTCAATCATAAAGTTGTAGAAAGAGCTCTGGCTGCCCAAATTGAAGAAAAGGATGATTAGGTCATTGATAGTGGATGCTCTCACCATATGACAAGTGACAAAAATAAGTTCATAGATTTGGAAAGGTATGAAGGAGGAGTGGTAAAGTTTGGTGATAATTCTGCTGGTAGAATCAGAGGAAGAGGAACTATTTCTTTTGATAGAAGGAACAAAACCGGTAATGTACTATATGTTGAAGGACTGAAGTACAATCTTCTCAGTGTTGGTTAGTTGGTGGACAAAGGATTTGATCTCCAATTCAAGAATGGAAAATGCAAGATCTTTGAAAGTTCTGGAATAGAGATTGCATCCGGTACTCAAACTAAAGGTAATATCTTCCACTTGATTGATACTGGTAAAAGTTGTCTATTTGTTCAAGTTGATCAAAGTTGGTTATGGCATAGGAGAATGTGTCATGTGAATTTTGATAATATCATCAAGATAAACAATATTCAGGCTGTAAGAGATCTTCCAAAACTGGTGAAACCTACAAATAGTTTGTGCAAAGAACATCAGTTGGGAAAACAAAGCAGAGTCTCATTTAAAAGCAAGGAACAATCTTCTACTAGATTATTGGACTTAGTTCATACTGATCTTTGTGGTTTGACAAGAATCAGGAGTGTGCAAGGTGATAGATACTTCATGTTACTAATTGATGACTATTCCCGAATGATGTGGGTAACTTTTCTGAAAGAGAAGTTAGAAGCCCTTGAGAAATTCAAAATATTCAAGGCTATGGTAGAGAATGAAACCGGATTAAAATTGAAATGTCTGAGGTCTGATAGAGATAGAGAATTCATATCCAGTGAGTTCATAGAGTTCTGTGAGAAACATGGAATAAAGAGACAGTTGTCTACTCCTAGGACTCCATAGCAGAATGGAGTAGTTGAGAGAAAGAACCAAACCATCAAGGAAGCATCTAGGACCATGATGATGGAAGCAAATGTTCCTCAGATCTATTGGAGAGAAGCTGTCAGCACTGCAGTCTATACTCTCAATCAAGTTCAAATCAGAAGCAATACCGGTAAGACTCCTTATGAACTTTGGTTTGGCATCACTCCCATTGTAAGGTATCTTAGAGTTTTTGGTAGCAAATGTTACATCAAAAGAGATGAAGATCTAGGAAAGTTTGATGCTAGAAGTGATGAAGGAATATTCTTGGGTTATCAAAGCATACCGGTGTTATAACAAGAGACTGAGAAAGATGATAGAAAGTACAAATGTGAAGGTTGATGAAGGAATTGAAAAACCCTCAAGGCTTTATGAATATGATGAAGATGATCAGAATGGTGTTCTAATTCAAGGAGCCCAAGCCTCTTCTGAAAGTCAGATTCAAACTAATCTGGTAAATCAGGAAGAAGAGATGAGATTTAATGAGCCTGATCAAGAATCAAAAGTGCAAGAAACTCCCAAAGTTCCAAGGTATGTAAGACTGAACCACTCTGAAGATCAGATCATAGGTGACAAAAGCAAAGGTGTGCAAACTAGAAGGAGAATTTCTCAAAATTCAGATGAGTATTGTCTGATTTCTAAGATTGAACCTAAGTCAGTAGATGAAGCCTACAATGATGAAAACTAGACTAAAGCAATGGAGGAAGAGCTGATGCAAAATTGAGAAAAATCACACGTGGGATATTGTTCCTAGATATAGAAACAAGAATGTGATTGGAACCAAATGGATCTCTCGGAACAAACTGAATAAAGTTGGTGAAGTAATCATAAATAAAGCCAGATTGGTCTACAAGAGCTATTCTCAAATAGAAGGAGTTGATTTTGAAGAAATTTTTTCTCCAATGGCAAGAATTGAAGCAGTCAGATTATTTCTTGCTTTTCTTGCTTTCAAGGATTTCAAGGTATATCAAATGGATGTCAAGTCTGCCTTCCTAAATGGTGACTTGGAAGAAGAAGTGTAAATTAAGCAACCGGATGGATTTCAATTGTCTGATCATGGTGATATGGTATGCAAGTGGAAGAAGGCATTGTATGGACTGAAGCAAGCCCCAAGAGCCTGGTATGAAAGATTGGATAAGCATCTTTTGAAGATTGGTTTCAACAAAAGCACTGCTGACAGTAATTTGTATTTCAAAATTGATCATGAGAACATCTTGATTGTTGAAGTGTTTGTTGATGATATCATGTTTGGAGGAATATATAGTATGTGTAAAACCTTTGCAAATTAAATGAAAAGTAAATTTGATATTTCCATGCTTGGGTAAATGAATTTCTTCTTGGGTCTACAAATCACTCAAACAAAGAAAGGAATTTTCATTTCTCAGACCAAATATGTGAAAGAATTGTTGAAGAAATTTGGGATGGAAGATTCAAAACCAATGAATACTCCAATGGCAACCAGATGTAAATTGAGCAAAGATGATGACTCTCCTAAGGCTGACCAGAAAAAGTATAGGTCAATGATTGGAGGAGTATTGTATCTTACTAAAACTAGACTAGACATTATGCAGGTTGTTGGTCTTGTTGCTAGATTCTAGGCTAATCCTAGAGAATCTCATGTCTGGCAATCAAGAGGATTTTTAGATATCTAAAAGGGATAGTTGAGTATGGTCTGTGGTATCCTAGAGATCATGATTTCTCTCTTCATGCATATACTGATGCGGATTAGGCAGGAGATGTGGATGACCAGAAGAGTACCAGTGGTGGAGCATTCTTTTTGGGGAAGAGATTGGTTTCTTGGCTAAGCAAGAAACAAGAGGCAATATCTCTGTCCACTACAGAAGAAAAATATATTGCAGCAGTAGGTAGTTGCACTCAAGTTTTGTGGATGAAGCAAATGCTAAGAGACATAAGAGTGGAGTATGAGGAGCCTATTACAATTTTCTGTGACAATTCAAGTGCAATAAATATATCTAAGAATCCTGTGTTACATTCAAAAACTAAACATATATCCATCAAGTTTCACTTTTTGAGAGAGAAAGTGAACAAGAATGAAGTCAGATTGGAGTTTGTGCCTTCCAAGGATCAGATTGCAGATATCTTTACTAAACCTCTACCTAAGGACTCTTTTGAGTATCTCAGGGAGAAGTTAGGGTTATTGCCCCTCTGGTGATGAACTAAGGTGCACTGATGTGCATCAGTCCGGTGGATATCACACTCATATCTTGTGGTCTGGATTGATGATGGGGAGCTACTACTCAGGGGGAGCAGCAAGTATGATTCTGAAGTAGTATGTGCCCTTTGCCATTGATGTCAAAGGGGGAGAGAAGACATGTGAAAAACAAGTGGTTATTGATCAAAGGGGGAGCAATAAAGGGAGAGAAGACATGTGAATGGTTGTTGCTGATTGGGGGAGTTGTGATAGTAAGGAGAAGTTCTTGTCTTGATGGTCAAAATAGTTTTTCACATTATATGATGCCATCAATGACAAAGGGGGAGATTGTTACAAGTATGGGCCTAACTGGTGTTTTCATTGATGTCAAAATACTCCTTTTGCATTAATGATAAGGATTGGATGAACTATGTGCTGAGGATATTGAGAAAATTAGTCTCAATCACGAACAGTGAAGAACAGTGATGATAGTAAGGTAAAAGTCCAAATTAGGATGAGGATAAGAGGATGTGATTTAAAGGATTTGTAGATATGAGTCTTAAAGTGATCCAGTAAAGATTTTAGAGTTCCACATGCAGATCTGAAGAAGTTGTGGCTGCTAAAGTAAAATCGGTTCTGATAGGTGTTCAGAGGTGACAGAGTGATATAGACAGGTCCGGTGAGATCCAGAAATGCATTATCATATTCTATGGATTTGAGGGAGTGTTAAGGAAGTCTTTGTGAAGTTTCAACTCAATTGGTTCATGGTTTAAAGGTCTGCAAATATCTATTCCTTTGTAACAGTGATGACAGACTATGTTCTTGAGTTTTTGGATGAAGGAGAGAAGGATTTCAGTAAGCAGATGAAGTGTGGATGTTCTTGGTGATTCAGGCAAGCTTGTGGAGGTCTTTGGATCATGTCCAGTTCATGTTGGTGGTCCACATTGGAGTTGGAGCTTGCAATTGGACAATAACTTCTGGATGATGATGTTCCTCCTGAGACTGGCCAATCGGATTAGTTACACATCCTTCGAATTCTCTTATAGTTGTTTTTCAACTTAGATGATTATTCCTAAGTCGATGTCTTGTCTAAATAAGGAATTGTGAAGTCATTTCAAAGTGTGTCTTATGGAGATGAGTGTGTGGTAGCAAGGAGGAGAGCGAAAGGCAGAGCAAAAGTATTGGGCTTAAATGGAACTGACTCAAGCATGGTGAAAGTGCTATTTTCCAATTCAAGTATGTGATACTTATTCTTTTGTAGATAGTGTGTTTCTTGTAGGCAGTGGGCCTCTTGTGAGCAGTGTGCTTAAGCAGTGAGCCCTAATTGGCATGTGCCATTTTGTTCTTTCTATTCTTCTAATAGAGAATACAATCTTGGGTTAATCACCCCATGGTTTTTCCCTTAACCAGGTTTTCCACATCAAAATCTTGGTGTCTTATGTGTTGTTGTGTTTCTGCTCTTGATTGAATGCATTATGTTTCCATAATTGATTTATTGATATGCTACTAAATCACTAAGAAGATTTTAAGTGTGTAATTGGAAAGAAAGTTTTGACAACTGATTCAGCCCCCCCCCTCTCAGTTGTCTATCTTGAATCTAACACATAGTTCATACAGTCATCATCAGCTTAATAAGGTTTATTAAGAAAGTTTTCATGCTCATCATTCTCAATGTATTGTGTTAAGTCTTCTACTACCCGAGGGTATGCATCCATGAGAGATGTGTCATATTGAGGCATGAAATTAATTAGCATGATATGCATTATTCCTTTAACAACATCAATACCCTCTTGTCCTTCTTTTATCAATTTTCTTATGTTGTGAATCACATGTATAGCCTCTTTAGCTATCCTCTCGGTTTACACATACTCTTGGAATTCAGCTAGGTCTTTATCAAGTTTGTCAATTTTCTCATATGTTATCACATCAATAAGGTCCTCAACATCATGAATTATTTTTTCTTCTATTGTAGGAGGCAAGATGTCTTTCAAAAAGATTGTTCCTTCTATTGTGTCGTTGAGTTCATCATTTTGGACCAACATATCCTCATGGGAAGAAGCATTTTTGAAAGAATGATTAGAGGACAAGTTTATGTCATCATCACATGGAGCAGGTACTGAATGCATGGGATAAGTGATATCACCATCATCTTTTTTATTGCTACTCATGGAGAAGAACTCAGTTAAGCTTTCTAAAATCATAGGATATTCACTCATGAGGGTTAAAAATTGGTCAAAATCAAGGTTTTTTATAAATTCATGCAAAGATACCATTGAAAAATGACATGAAGGTGCCATTTCAATGTAACATCATATTTTTGAGAGGCTTTTCCAACTTTATGCGAAAGTCAAGAGCAAAAATAGCCCAGAATGCTTGACTTTTTGAAACTTTTTCAATCCCAACTAATGTAACAAAGGATGTTGTAAGGATTTTGATCGAGGAAAGAAAGTTATATGTCTGATATCAGTCCAAAACATAAATATAATCACTCTCGACACACTCTTGATGCAAATCCAAGATAATGCCAAGTCAAAATATAGTGAAAATATGTCAAAATGAGCACTTTTTTTACCAAAATTCAATGCAAAAGAGCATAAAAAAGGGTGTTGTGAGGAAAATGGTGATGGAAAGCAAATAATATCTATTATAACAGCCACTTGAAGCAAAAATACCCAACACAACACGATTGTAACGCCACTTAAGGTAAAACCCTAGTGAAAATATAGCAAAATATGCAATTTTTCACGGTTTATCAACTCCAAGACCTAGCAAAAGAGATGTTGTAAGGAATTTTAGGAAATAAAGAAAATAATATTAGTAATATAAGTCACCTCAATCCATAAACCTGATCACAACACGCTTGGAGTGCAAACTAGGCCAAACCCTAGGGCAAAAATAGCCAAAATGTGTAGTTTTTTACTAAATTTTCACTACAAGAGCCCGTAAAAAGGGTGTTGTGAATCTTTTTATGAGAAGAAGAAAATTAATACCTTGATAACAGAAAATTAATGCAAATATATCTTTCACAACACATCTATAGTGCAAATTTAGAGAGTGAACAAGGCCAATTTTAGTGAAAATTGTTGTTTTCGAAGCCCTAGGTTTTAGATCTTGGAACAAAATTCTATGTGAAATATTTTAAGTCTGATTTATGATGAAATTGACCTACTCTCAGATCTTAAAATAATTTCCAATCCTAATCATGCAAAATTCCCATGTAAATTTAATTAAAATGCACCAAAATTACTAGTTTTTGTTGAAATTTTCGATGCAAAAATGCAAATAATTTAAATTTAATTGCAAATTCAAACTAAAATGTAAGACTAAAGCCAAATGAAAATTTTAATTAGCCTCTAAAATAAGTAGAAAAATCTGATAAAAGATTTTTCCTACAAACCCTAGATTTTGGAATTACTAGGTTATCTAAAAATTGACAAAATTTCCACAAAACCCTAGCAATTAAATGATGAAGATGTAATGAAAGATCTTGAATTTTTGTATTTTTCTATAGTTTATATCAGATTTGATGCAAAAATCATGAATTAGGAAAAATTAGAAAGAATTGACTTAATTTAGTAAGCCCAGCAATGCAATTTTTTTGTATTTTTCCAATTTTTTCAAATGTTTTGAAATTTTCTCAATGTAATAAATTAAATGACCAAATGAATGAATGAAATCACACCAAATCTATAGACAAACACTCAGCAAGTTTCAATTTAAGTTCAAAGATACGGGTTCACCAAAAAGTTTAGGGTAAAATTGGATTTATTGATCTTTTATGGTTTAGATGTTAAAATCCTCCTTTCACCCTAACATTGAAGGATCTAGGGTCAAGTGGCGAGCACTATCATACCCTAGTTCACTTGAAAATGAGGGGAAGCTTGGATTAGATAATTAATTATCAATTTTTCTTCTACTATGCTTAATTAACCATTAAAACCCTAATTATGCAAATACAACAGTAAATTGATGAATAATGGAAAAAGCTCTTGTAGACGGGAGTAAAATAACAAATTACAAAATACATGTTTTTGGGGTTCTAAAGTGGAACAGTTGGGGACACTGGTGTGAATGCTCAAGTCCAAGGTACCTACTTTTTTGGGGAATCCGGACCTCCTTCCAACACTAATCATCCCTGTAACTTTTGTTTCCTAAGATCTATCTGCAAAGGACACTTTTGTAGGCACCCTAGTCTTGGCAGTGCTCCTTTGTCTAACTTTTCTTTAGATTGTGAATCCTTGATGCTTACCACTCCTTCCTACAACTCCACTTCTTCTAGATGTGACACCTATAACTTGCAATCACAAGACTTGGTTTGGGGATTGTGGTGATTATAGGTTTGCCTCGGTTAAACCTTGGAGGACACTTTAGTCTCCAAACACCATTGTCAGATGAAGAGGGTGTGCCCTTGTGAGGTAAAGGCCAAAACCAAAGGAATCAATTATAAAAACACAATGATATGTCACTTTGTAGTGAAGCTTTCATGGAGGAAGATGCTCTTCATGCCATGAAGGAATTGATGATTGTATCAGGTGCACTCATTCTAATCTTTCATATCTTAATCTTGTTTGATCACACATTTGGACTTTTGGATTAAAACAAACTTTGTTTGCTATCACATATCGAAAGTGGGCATAAAATGAACAAGTGTTTTCCATCATATTTAGATTTGGATCTAAAACGAACAAGTGCTTGAATTGTCTTCCACACATTTCATTTTTTAAGGGGAAATTAGCAAGTGCGAGTGTGAATCAAATGATATCTCACTTGGTTTGCTTTTGTAAACCCTATCTAGGAGGCCTACTTGGAGACACACCACTCCAAGGGATGACCTCAACCAAGGCTGAATTGAAAGACACCCTCATTGGGAGTTGTGAATCTTGTCACTCTTGGCTAAGCCCCAAAGAACTTTATACCTTTGGGAAGTGAAGGTGAAGGGTGGGTTACCCCTTTCTCCTGGCTGTGTGGCAGGATTTCACTTTCAATTCCATAGTCAACCTTGTGCAATCTAGCCTAAGACCTAATTGTCCATATCCACTTGACTAGACATTAGGCTTGTGATGTGTTTTCAAGTGCTTGCTTAATAATCATCACATTTCATTTTCAAAATCAAAAAATTGCTTATGTGTCTTGCGTGAGTGATTCATGTGTGTATATGCATAATCATTTGTTTGAATATTGCTACATCAAGCTCTAAACACCCAAACACATAAAGACAAGTCATCCTACACATTCTTCCAATAACATTCAAACCCAATCACTTTCATCCCAAACATAGCCTAGTTATCATCCAACCCTTCATAGCCAAGTCATCCAAACAATCCACATCATCATCCAAATCCCTAAACAAGCACTTGTTAAAAAGGACTTAAGACAAACACTTAGGTGACAACATGTCTACACTAGAAGACCCAAAAATCAAATTCCAAAGATTCCTCCAAAATATTTATCAAGGATCACAACCGCTCAACCAAGATGCCATTGAAACATTACAATTCTTCATCCAAGAAGCTCAACCCCATGCAAGCCAATCACCTCAACTATAACACTTCGTAGCCCAAGTCCAACACCTTTTAGCCACTAGTCAAGCCCAACAAGCACAACAATCCTTAACCATTCACTCCCAACCTAATCCATCTTGCCACATGTCATATCCATCCACTTCCTATCAATCTAATCCATCTATTCACATGTCATATCCATCTAATTCCTATCAACTTAATCCACCTATCCACCAAGTCAATGCCACATCAACCTATAAATATCCACCTCAAGCTTACCCCATTCCTCATGCCACCATTCCAATGCAATACCAAGCCCATCCACAAGTCAATCAAGTGATATTACAAGAACAACAATCAAGTCCAAATGGCCTTTTGTATATAAATCAAGTGAGCACAAGTCAACCTTGCCAACACGATCAAATGCCCACATCTTTGAGTCCACCTCGAGATATTTTGTCTACATATCCTACCATTACACCTAGCTACCAAGACTATCAATGGCCTCCCCAACAAGCACAAATGAGCCCAAATCCACCTTTGCAACAAGAAGCACAGGCAACTCCAAGTGGCCCTTTGTACATAAACCAAGTGAGCCTAATGCAACAAGACTTAATTACCATTAACAAGGGAGATACCAACCTAGCTAGTTCATCTTATGAATACCCTCCATCATCCAATCCCATGCCAACACATGAGCCAACAAGTCCTATCCCAACACCACCATGTGATCCCATTCCTAGTCCATTAATCCCTCTACCTTCCAAACCACCAAGCCCTTCATTACCTTCATCACCATGTCATTCTAATCCTTCACCAAAGGATGCGGCTGAGATAGTTTTACAAAGAATGCTTGAAGAAAAACTCATTGAACTTCCTGAAGTCAAACCATGTGAAGAAAGTCCATATGATGAACATGATTATTGTGCATACCATAGGACCAAAGGCCATAATACAAATCAATGCCCAATATTTTTCCCAATTGTTTACAAGGCGTACCCACCTATAATGGGAAATCATGCCACATCATTCAAATCCCATGTGTCACCCCCATCTAGTCCAAATCCTAATCCACCCAATCCAATTAGCCCTCAACCTAATCCTAATCATAAGCCTACAACACCATCCGCTATTATTGTCCATCCATTATATTTCCCATCCACTCATACCCTTGCAAAGGATGTGATTCATTGGCTATTAGCAAGGATTAAACTACCCCCATGTCAAACACCCATTCATGAGCCTACCAAAGAACTTCCAAATGTCATGTCCAATCCTATAATCTCATCATGTGGTTCGCATATCCTTGAGCCTCTTCAAGATCCTTCCATTAACATACCTAGCCCTTTGAGCCCATCATGTGACCCACAAACAATCAAGCCTATCACAAACCCAAGTCAAGAGCTATTGTACCTTCATGTCAATAACCCTCAAGAACATGTCAAGCCTATCCACGAGTCATCTACTTCCATTCAAGAAAACTAAGAGGTATGTCAAGAGTTTAATCTTAAGCATGTGGAAACATTAAGCCCTAGTCCAACTCAAGATCAAATCACTTTTATGCAACCCATCCGTAACATGTATCTTTTTCATGATCAAGATGATAGCCATAATGATGAATCCATCCATGAGTCACTTGATCCTATCCATCTCCCAACAACCATTCATGAGAAAGCTATCCAAATTCAACTTATCCATAACATTTACCTTCTTTATGATCAAGATGATACCTATGAAGAAGCTATCTATGAGCACTTGATCCTATCCATAATCCTATATCTATCCATGAGCAAGATATCCACATTACTCCTAGTCATCCACCATCTAGCCCTATCCATAATGAGCAAACATCCACTTGTCATGATGAGACACTTGTCCCCCAAGTAAGCATAAAAGATCAAACAAATAACTTGGATCGTAGTGAACACAATGCTAATCAAGATCCTAATGATCCTCTTTCCACATCCACCATCACTCCCACTTCAAGTCCACCATCATGTCCTATTGCTCTTACCACCTTTATCCATGAATGTTCTTCCTTAGGAAAACAACAACCTTTATCCACTTCACCTTCTCCATCCAATAATGAGCTCAAGTCTAATGTTCAAAGCACATCTATCCCCATAGTCAATCACATCCTCCAAAACATGAACTACCAAGGCAAAGGTCTAGGTCTTTATAAACAAGGTATTTTGGAGCCAAACCATGTCAAGATTCCTCCATGCTCATATGGCCTTGGATACACACCCCAAGGTAAACCCTCTAAAGATGTTGGTAATTCCTCCATCCATCCTAAGTCCACCACTTTCCATCACACCCCCCATCATCTACCCAAAACATATGTTGCCATTCCAACTCCATCATCCTATAAATGTCAAAAGCATGTGACCGTACACCTTCTACCATCCACTTTACCTCCACTTTTACCAACTCCAAATATCCCTCCATCCACCTTGCCACCATTGCTTCCAACACCTAACATACATATCATTCATAAGTATCCTTACATCCCTCATCATGGCCAACAAAAGCACACATCGCCTAAACATAAAGCTTCCAATCATTCCATCCACTCCACCCACCCCATGGGATTCAAAAACAAAAATTTTGATGCCTCTACTTATAAATCCAAAAATCCAACTAAAACTCCTAAGGACCCTCATGCCTTAGGGAATCAATGTGAAAAGTCTCTAAATCATCCATATTCTATGCAAAGTACATTCACGAAGCTATCCAAGCCCATACCTCCAAAAGCAAAGCCCAAAAGAAAAATGGTTTGGGTTCCTAAGCAAATAGCTAGCAAAGCGAATGAGGCATCCTCATCCACATCTCAAGAATCCCAACCACCTATATCCATCCAAAAGCCTACTTCCATCCAAAACATCCATTCCCTTCAAAAATCCCACAAGCAAAACAAAAGTACTAAAAATACTAAATCTATGTGGGTTCCTAAATCACTTCATCAACCATTTTCTAAGCAAACAACCCCATTGCTTCCTACACCACCATCCAATCAAAAGCTTCAATATTTATCACAGTGTGTGCAGCCATTGGTCGTGGTTCCCTTCCACTCTGTAGCACCTCCACATAACTACATCTCCGCATCTTCCATCCATTATCCTACATATCTCCTCCATGCTATGCCTATGGTCCATGCTTTGGCATAAACTTTTCATCCATCTTCATTACATAAGCCTATATAATCCATGCCATAATCCACTATACCCATCCATCTATCCTTGCATGAACCTTTCATAATCTATTTCATCATCCACTATCTACCTACTCCATCTCCCTTTCATGCAATCCCTTACCAACATCTATGAGCATAATGACATGGTCCATGCGATGACATAATCCATCCCTAAAGGGACACTATCAACCTTCATAGCACTAAACACTTGAGTCCCTCCTATCCATTACCATGGTGAAAACTTGGCAAACAGGTGCCATGTGTAATTGTCATCCCATCCAAAATAAATAAATAAATAAATAAAGTAAAGAGAAATCCCTTCGTCCAACGGTGAAAACCTAGTAAATAGGCACCTTGGATAAGTACCATGATGAAAACCTGGTAAACAGGCGTCATGTGTAGGTTGATCTTCTATGTCACCTACACTTGGGGGCACATTGTCTCATCCAACCTATCTTATCATATCTTGTCATCCTACCATCCTTAGCCATTACATAAACATGCCTATCCTATTGAAGCCATTTATCCATCCTTCCGCCTTTTGATTTTGAAGAAGACATAGGGGCAAAATGTTGAAACATGTTTGGATCTTTCTTGACATACCTTCTTTCCAAACCAAGTCCTATCCATTGACCATTTATCCATCCCATCCAATCTTATCAGCCTATTGTCATGAATTTTTTCATGTAAAACCCTAAGTCTTCTACCTAGAATGGGGCATGTTCTTCCTATGCAACATAGCCTTTGGAGATCACATCCTAGCTCCCTTATGATCCATCCACTATGGCATATCCTTATCATGAGCTTTCCATATTATAGCTTATCGCCATCCATTTATCATGAGCTTTCCACTATAGCCTACCTATCTGTTTATCATGAGGCATGCATCCATCCCTTATATGGCCTATTCTTTTTATCCACCCATTTATCATGAGCCTTCCATCCCTTGTTGCCCAACCTTTTATCCATCCATCTTACATCCATCCTTCCACCTAAACTTGGTTTTCTCCCTCGTCATTGGTATCAAGCACAAAGGCTACCCAATTGTAAATCCATTGGTGTTTTCCAAAACATTTCAAAAAAACACAAAAGAAAAAAAAATCAAAATATTCCAAAAACACAAAAAAATAAATATCTAACAAAAAACCCAAGCAATAAAACCAATCATCATCAATCCAAAACAATCCACTCCATCAACATTCATTCAAAATCAATTCATCATCATCATCAATTCTTCTTATCAATAACATTCATTCATCCATTTCAATCAATCACTTCTTCCAATCATATCAATCAAATCAATCTAAGCAATGATCTTAAATACAAGTCACACTAATCCATATCAAGCAAGCTAATCAATCAAGGAAAATTATCCAATCAAACCAACAGGTTTTGATCCTAATCTTGTCATGAACTGAATCAATCATCATCAATCATCATCAATGGGATATAGTGTTCCCACATCCTTGTGTTGATCTAGGGATATAGCTTTCCCTGCAATGACAACACTATCTATCATCATCAATCAAACAATCAACCATTGGTTTATGACTTGACAAGGGCAATACCTTGTTTGTTTTACATCATTTGAGCACACTGCGAACACTTGCTTATGCTTAGATCGAGTGGACACTCTAATCATCACACCATCACTATCATAATTCAAAACAATCCAATCATCAAAATGATCAACCTAGGAATAGCAAACATCACAACCAAAGCACATCAAGCCAACCATAAAAATAAATCCGATCAATCATCAGCATCAACACCAAACAAAATCAACCCAAAGCATATCAAGTCAACCATCAAAATAAATCCAATCACTTCAACAAATCAAAAATAGCTCAATCCACCACATATCATCACATCATCAACATTTCATCAATCCCAATCAATCCACTTTCATCATCATTAATAACAAAAATTAGAACTACATCTCATTTCCATCGTTAAGTGCCTTGATCCCATGGATACAGGGTATGTAGGCAGTCTACAGTGCAAAGGAGGTGCCCCAATTCAGGCATAGGCGATTTTCCTCTTTCTCCTTTCATCATTTCTTCTATCATTTATCTTCTACATCATCAATAAACAACTTCTTCCAACCAATCTATCATTCAATCAATCCATTTCCTTCAATCAAATCATCCATTCATCAAATCAAATCAATCCAAAGAATCAAAGCAATGATCCAAGTGCAAGTCAATCCTTAATCTATACCAATTAAGTTAATCAATCAAGCCAAGTTATCAAAAAACAATCCATGGTCTTGATCCTAGCCTTGTTGTAAGCCAAATCAATTAGCCAATCAGCCAACCAACTCAACAAACAACTTTGTGTTGATCTAGGGATATAGCTTTCCCCGCAATGACAACACTCTCAACTATCATCAATCAAACAACCAATCATTGGTGTACAGCTTGAGAGGGGCAATACCTTGTTTGTTTTTTGAATCATTTGTGCATGCTTGCTTGTGTGTGTTATCATTTTTAACTTGATGCATAAATTGCGGGTTCTTCTTACTTTCAAGAGCTTTACGTCTAAACTTCTTTACAAGCTCATCAGTAAAAATATTTAATTTTCCTTCGTTGCCTCCTTTGACAACATGCGACAGTTCTGCGACATGACAATTCTGGGTAGACTTATAACCAAACCAGTCTTTGAGACCTATGGACTTATTATTAAACATATCTACAATACTCTTAGGTACATCTTTGTAAATCTCATGAGGTGGGATTTTAGGAACTTTAAACGGTTGCTCATCTACAGGGGCAACAGCATAATTATCTATATCATCTATACAGTTTCCTAAAACAGACTCTGCACTAAAACAACTTTCATTATTGGCAAAGAAATTAGTAAACCTAACCTCTGAGTTTCGATCTGCAGTCATGTCTGACCGACTGTTGTCCTTCACTTGAGAATGAGAACTGGAGGAAGCCATCTGCGCTCGGAACTTCGCTCTAACCTGCGCTCGAAAGGTCCGATTACTGCCCTTCTGCCCTACGCCAACACTGGACTTTATCGAAACTCAGAGGTTAGGTTTACTAATTTCTTTGCCAATAATGAAATTTGTTTTAGTGCAGAGTCTGTTTTAGGAAACTGTATAGATGATATAGATAATTATGCTATTGCCCCTGTAGATGAGCAACCGTTTAAAGTTCCTAAAATCCCACCTCATGAGATTTACAAAG
Organism: Cunninghamia lanceolata; assembly: GCA_027924645.1. Taxonomy (NCBI): domain Eukaryota; kingdom Viridiplantae; phylum Streptophyta; class Pinopsida; order Cupressales; family Cupressaceae; genus Cunninghamia; species Cunninghamia lanceolata. The sequence goes on from BSBN01000500.1 coordinate 20,056,553, forward strand.
ATGTACCTAAGAGTATTGTAGATATGTTTAATAATAAGTCCATAGGTCTCAAAGACTGGTTTGGTTATAAGTCTACCCAGAATTGTCATGTCGCAGAACTGTCGCATGTTGTCAAAGGAGGCAACGAAGGAAAATTAAATATTTTTACTGATGAGCTTGTAAAGAAGTTTAGACGTAAAGCTCTTGAAAGTAAGAAGAACCCGCAATTTATGCATCTGTCTTATATCAGAATAGGTATTTGTGGCCATTACAGAAAAGGGTTACCCATAGTAGCCATGATGATGCTAAAGGATGCAAGGTTCTATAAACTGTCCCATTCCTTACTTGGTGCCAGATGTGATTCCATGGCGAAAGGACCATTGTTTGTAGACTGTCTTCTAGATTACCCAGTTAGTCTTTTAGATGGTAATCTCAAGGATGTTCTTGAGTATAAATTCAAAACCATGAATTTGTTTATGAAAAAAGATTCAGTGGATCACTCCCTGGTCTTTTTGGTCCATTATAGATTATATGATAAAGTTATTCCATTAATGGTAAACCCCAGGAATCCTAGAGAAAGAGGTCTAGAAGGTCTGTCCACCATCTGGAGTTCCTCAAGTAATACCGCCAAGTAAACCACAGTCTTCTGTGGCAGCCCTCAGAGAATCTGCTCCAACAGAATCGGTTGTTACAGCAACAACTCCTCTAGAGCAGAAAGGAATTCTAGAAGCTCCTAGTCCTGGGAGCATGGCAAGGAAACTTTGGCGTCGCCATCGTCTTGAATTCCTGAACAAAGTGCTTACTCAAGCACAAGAAGAAGTGGAGATTCTCACGACTGAAGATATTGAAGAAAAGTACGTGGAAGAATCTCAGAGAGAATTGCAGCATTATATCAATAGATTCAATCAAGTATCTGGAGCTCAGCTACCTCAGACACAGCCCTCCAGATCTGAAGAGCAATTGATGTGCCTAGAAAAAGGATTCTCAACTTTTACGAGTCAGACGCTGCCTGCCATAAAGCAAGAGCACAAGGAGGATCCCATGCAGTTTTTGGCACATGAAGCTTTCAAAGGAAGTCCCGCCAGAGAGGTCATCCAAATTCCAGAAGATGAACCTCATGACAGAGGTCAAAGTAGTAAAGCCAGATTCAGTGGTATGCAGAAGACAAAGCACTCCTTTAGGAGTACTAAAGCTACAACGCATTGTCTGGGAGCTGTCTTGTTGATCAAGTTCCCAGGTATTCAAGCATATCCCCTGTCTTTTCTCGTAGACACTAGCGCTGATCTCAATATTGCCAGGAAGAATGCTTTTCCTAAAGATGCCTGGCGAGAAGGTAAAACTGATATTACCTTTGGAAATAATGAAAAGTCATTCAGTCATCTATTCTGTGTTGCTCCAATATTTTCAGTCATCTATTCTTTACGCTCCTTGACATCATTGCATATGTCAGTATTGATTTGTTCAAGAAATTGAACTAACTGTGGAAATGTTAGTTCTTTCATATCTGTCTTTTCATGTAACAGATTTTCTAGGACCTTCCTATGATAATAGGAACCAATAGGATCACCAAAGCTTTTAAGAAAAGTAGTATACATAAATTCATGATCTTGTTCTTTTCCTGAGAAATAAAAATGCTCATACTGTTGCCTGCAATATTTTTTAAAATTTCTCAGATCTTTGCATTTTCCTTTCATGAATTTTTGGTAAGAAAGCTGTTCTAAAACATCACGCTTTCCTACAAACATTCTTGCTAATTGTGCACAGACTTGATCTGTGTCACTATCCAACAGGGTTTCCCTGAAGTCATTATCTAACTTATCCCAAACAATCCTAGCCATTCCAGTCATGGAATTCAAAGCTTGTTTTATAACTTCTTTCTCATCAGCATCAGGATTGGTTGAAATATAATTCGTGATCCATGCCCTCATTGCATCCACACCTCTTGCATTTTCTACTTCCTCAAATTTATCAAAATTTACCAAGGGTGGAGTATCAGCTTTAAAAGTAAATCAGTATCATTCTAGCTAATATTCATATCTCGTGTATGTTAGAATAGCTTTTTGCACTATCCTTTGTATCTAAGGTCATATCATACCTTTTGTGCATTAGGACTTTAATGCTCTAAGTTTACTTCCTCATACGTTAGACAATGTTGTATTATGCTGGGGCACAAGACCCATCGTCACCCTGGTCCTTATACCTTGGTACATAATGTCTAGTGCTATATCAAACATCATGGTTGCTCACCTTCCATTGTAGCATAACACATCTTTCATTTCTTCTATCCATTTCCTTCTCTTTCTTTCTTGGCCAATCTATTTCTTTTCGAGAGCCTACCCGTGTTTACCCAACCCGCCTATCCTCTCGAGGGGGCATCATCATCCTATCTCCATATCATTTTCCTCTATCCATACCTTAGCTTCTTTGAAATATTGTTACTCGACATAAATCTTATCATCTCGAACATCATCTCAAAGAGGGGCAAAATGTAGACACCCAAAATTGTCCCAAATTTGTGTATGTCTTACAACACCTTGTTAAAACATTATCTAGACATCATAAGCCATTTTGTCCTAATTTCCATCCTAATTTCCCTAATCCCACTTAAGCCAATTAATTAAATAAATTTTATTTATTTAATTAAAATCCCATTCAATCCCATCCTCATCCTACTTAGCTAATTAATTAAATAAATTTTATTTATTTAATTAATTTCCACATCATATCTTATCCCATCTTATTCATCTACCTAATTAATTAAATAAATTTTATTTAATTAATTAATTTCCACATCATATCCCAATCCTATCCTATTCATTTATCTAATTAATTAAATAAATTTTATTTATTTAATTAATATCCAACTCATATCCCAACTAATTCAAATATTTTATTTGAATTAAGTCCTCATCTTTCACCACATTCCAACACTTGTCTAGTCAATCATGTGTTGTAGTACAACTTTTATCTTTCACATGCACAACTAATGGGACCTAATTTTAGTATTTATCTACACAAGCACACCTAAGCCTTATCTTCCCTTGCCACATGTCAATTGACTACAATTTCTTAATGTGCAAGGAAACCTAACTTAATCCTATCCATCCATTTCATCTAAAGCCCTAATTGATCATAGCCATCCATTTGAACCAAGCAAAGCCTATAAAGCAAGCCTCTTTTGAGCCATTTGGGACATTAGAGAAGAGATTAGGAGGGCGACATTAGACAATTTCAGGATTCTTCTTCATGCAACCTTACTCTGCTAAATTTTCATCTCAATCCATTATCCATCATCTTCAATCCATCTAGCTTGCATCTATCAACCATCAACCATCACCATCACCTATCTCTCTATCAATGTTATGCTGCGGAATCGAGCAATCAACACAACAAAGCAATCAATCAATCAAGCTCATCTTGTATCTTCGAGGTATTGAATTATTTGGGTTTAGGTTATTGCATTTCATTTTTTGAATCATTTCCATTTGCAAATCCAAATTTTTCATTATACACTTATTTCTCATGAATGAATATCTTGAGTGCACATTGTAAATTAGGTGTGAATAGTTTGTATATACTTTGTATAGTTAAGGGTGTTTTGCGTTTTGCATTTTGCCTGGTCTATCCCGGAGTGGTCTGGTTCTTGCTATAGCCTTGCGCCTGCACGTCCCTAGTCGAAGCCAATGTTGGTGCCTACCTAGGGTTAGGGTTTTGAGTCGAGTCTGCAAGCATATATTTTTATTCCCTCAAACTCTTAATGCCTTAGGTTTTTTCCCCTCGGCCTCCTGCATTATATTTTCTATTTTGTCGTTAACCTCCTGTAGCGGGTTCCCAGTCACTTAAGTTGCATTTTCATGCCTTAGGGATGTTGGTTGACCGGCCCCTTTGCATTGCATCACTGCTTCTCCCATCGTGTTAAAAGAGAAAAGAAGGAAAAAATGCTAAGTCCAAAATCCCTTTATGGGGTGGTGAAAAATCCTTGCATGTATCGTTGTATGCATATCAGGTTGTATGTGGCATATTCTATGTTAGATTCTATGCTTGTATGTAAAGCTTTGCATGTATATGTTGTATATTTGATATACAACAGGTAATATAAAACGTGGATCTCAAAAAGGTTCCAATCGGGTTTAAATGGTGGTCAGGCCCATAGGTGTACAAGGGGGATTGTATGTATATGTAACAGATACAATTGATCATGTAATGTAGAATATACAAGTCCCAGACGTCAAAGTTTATCAAATCGGGCCTGGCGGGCATACATACAAGTGCAGGGTTGAAAAGTCAACGCATTTCCTTTGTATCTTGTGTTGTATGTTGTTTCATACATACAATAGCATGTACAAGTAAATGTACAAGCAAACATATGCAAGAGGTGGACGCGGCCAGTGAGTTAACTGCATTTGTGAGAAGGTTGAAATCCGTAGATTGTATATTGGGATTGTATGTTCCCAATATACAATTGAACATACAAGCAATTGATACAAATAAAATATGTGTGTATGAGGAAAAATGGATTAAATCTAAACTACATAAAACCAAAGAACCCAATAACATAAAGGAAACTAATTTAAATAAAAGCCATGACAAATAATCAATGAAATAAAGACTTTTACCGAAATCTGTGTTGTTTCCTTTGGATTGAATGTGGATTGCTCAATGAAGTTGCAAAGCCATGGCTGCAACAAGCAAGTATGTGCTCAAGAGATCAATGTCAAAAGATCGTTATAGTGCTCAATCGACGCATTTTGTATGCTCAAAGCTCTGTTAAGTATGCCTGAGAATACGATTGAAGAGAGAGACTAAATGAAGGAGATGAGGGGGGTTTATATAGATTTCAAAGAAGATCGATCAACGGTCCAGATAATTCAGAAGAATCAACGGAGGAGATAAGTTGAGGAATGTGCAACGAATGAGAAGAAGACATGTGTCTTGCTTGCTTTTGCATGAGAGGAGTTATCAAGAATAGAAGAATGAGTTAACTGAAGAGATAAATCAATTAAAAGAATAAAGTAATCAGTTAAGTGATTTAAAACAAGAAGAAGAGATTTGCATGAGAAAAGAAGATATTTTGCTTTATTAAATATAGAAATATTTAATTGATGAGCAAGAAAGCTTGAGTTATTTTAGAGATAACTCAAATTTAGAAGAAAAAGTAATTTAAATAAATAATTGATTTATTTAAATTTAGAGAAGATATTTTGGAAGAAATAATTAAATAATTAGAATTATTTAATTTAGAAGATTTGAAAAGCAAATTAAATAAATAAATTTATTTAATTGTTGTGCATGATTTTGGAAGAACAGATTTGATTTAATTAAATAATTTAAGAATTATTTAATTTTGGAAGAATAAAGAGGGATTTGATTTAATTAATTAAATAATTGGGTTTTATTTAATTAAGGAAGATTTGAAATTTGGAAAGAAGATAATGATTTAATTAAATAATTAAAAATTATTTAATTGTGGAAGAATATAGAGGAATTTAATTTAATTAATTAAATAATTGGGTTTTATTTAATTAATGTCGAAAGTATGTGATTTAGAAGAATTTGATGATTTTAATTAAATAATTAGATTATTTAATTAATGTTTGCAATGCAAGTGATTAAACAGATAACGGAATGCAAGTGATTCGAAGACTTGGTCATTTTAGGGTGTCTACATTTTGCCCCTCTTTGATGCAATGCAGCATGTAGCGTTACGTCAAAGAAAACGATTGTTGAAGATGTAATACAATCTTTTGATGCCCCAGTGTAGGTAGTTGCCCCAGTGTATGCCCCCTCGAGCGGGAAGACAGGGGAGCGATAGAGGAAAGGGGTTGACGCTCGACCAGAAGAGGACGTGACGAGGCAGACAGAAAAGCAGAAGAAGGGAGGGGAAAGAAAAACTAAGGGGGGGAACACTATAAATAGGTCCCCTGGGGACCACAATCCTCATTTGCACCCTTGGATAATCTAAATTTAGAGAGAAGAGAAATCCAACCTAGGAGGACTGAGTTGAGCAGCTAACGAGGAGAGATGCTGATTCCAGCGCACAGTCATCGGGCGGAGTTGGTGCGGACCTACAGACGGCCAGCAGGAGCTCCGGCAGTAGTAAGTGACCGAAAACCCCCTTTTCAGTTGTCGTTTAGGGTCGTTTAGGGCTAGGTTTAGGCAGGGTCAGTCATGTCAAGCAAAAGCGCTTTAGGAAGCCGCAGCGCATTTGGTATAGAATTTCAGTGCCTTTGGCGCGCTGGAGCGTGGCTGGTAGTCACCTGTAGCGTACTTGGTAAAACCACATTGCTTTTGGTGTTAGGTGTTCGCGCCGCAGCGCACTTGGGAAATCCCGCAGCGCACTTGGTTAGGTAGTGCAGCGCACTTGGCAAAGCATCTTAGCGCAAGTGGCGGGAAGGGGAAAAAAATGCGTCGCTTCTGGTATGGCAGAGTGGCGCGGGTGGTAGGACAGAATGGCGCAGTTGTAAAAACAAGGCGCATTTGGTTCAAAAATCACAGCGCAGCTGGTTGACCAGTATGGCGCGGTTGGTGGAGAGGGACAGCGCGTTTGTATAAAACAAAGCACTTTTGGTTTGAATAGAAGAAAAGTTAGGGTGCAAGTAGAAGAGTGAGGTTGCCCAAGAAGAGAGGGCAAGTTGGGGGTTGTAGGGACTGATGGTAGATAGGTATTGTGGGATTTGGAAAAGAAACTGACAAGTGATTTGTTATGGATGCAGAGGATTTTGCCACCACTGATGTCGCGGGAGCGGCATCACGCGATAACGCACGAGGTGGTTCAGCTTACATGGGAGGAGGACGCATTCCTGGAGCATGCGGGACTATGGCATGTGGCCCACCTAACACACATTAGGGCGAATCTCGCCCTAGTGACAGCAGTCGTGGAGAGGTATCACAGTGAGACCTCGTCATTCCACTTTCTGACAAGGGAGGCGACAGTGACATTGGAGGATGTATACCGCATCCTGATGATCCGGATAGACGGTGAGATCGTTGACTTTGACCTGGCACGGGGCGAAGCAGGCTTGGAGGAGGTCTTCTGCACAGACGACCTATGGATAGAGGATGGGGAGATCTGATGGGCAGACGTCCCGAGACTCTGTGACAGGATCAGATGGATCGTTGCTTCACTGATTGGCGGCTTCCTGTGCCCAGACCAGAGATCGAGAGGACTATCAGTTGGCTGGGGGATAGTTCTATCAGGGATGTTCACCCACGATAGGCAGTATGCGTGGGGACCCTGCGTGCTAGGACAGCTGTACCATGACATGCACCATTGTGTATACAGGAGAGGCAGGAGCCTCTTAGCAGGTGTGACCTTGTTACAGGTATGGGCGTGGGAGCACATTCCAGTCATCCGACCCATGGCGCAGCGCCACCGAGACAGGGGTGAGCCATATGCATTTTTGTATGACGGGGTGATGACACATCGGAGGATGGGGTCTGTGAGCTACTGGCGGCGACAGATAGATGAGATGGACATCTTTATATGGAGACCCTGGTTACTATGCGAGGAGTGTGCTGATGAGCATGAGCAGCTCATGTACTGTAGACAGGCTTGCTATCTATTCGGGAGACGAACAGATATGATAGAGAGATACCTACCCGAGCGGGTGCTCAGGCAGTTCGGGTTGCCGCAGGGGTTACCAGTGGGGGAGGCCACTCATGCCAGGACATGGAGGGAGGTAGGAGACTGGGATGCTGAGATCCCATTGGCGACAGCATTGACAGAGGTGCGGGGACTTATCCCCGTGAGATGGGATTGGGATTCTAGGCTAGCGGACCCGGGGACACTGCCAGAGTACGATCAGTACTGGCAGACACACAGGCCTATGAGATTGACTACACCAGGTGTAGCAGGGGCAGTGGGAGAGGTGCTAGTGCTTGGAGGAGAGGCCAGGATGAGGTGGCAGGCCAGGGTAGCTAGGCAGCAGGCAGCAGGCTAGCAGGCAGGTGGAGAGGGTAGCGGCTAGCAGGCTGATGTGGAGATGGTAGAGGCAGTGGGCCCGGTCGTAGAGACTGACTTACAAAGAGTAGAGCACCTACTACAGGAGGAGATAGCCCGGAGGACTCGCTTAGAGCTCCGGATGGCACGACTCAGGAGAGATAGGGATGCAGCATGGGCCGATGCGAGGCAGGCAGAGGCCACAGCCCAGGCACAGACACAGGCAGCCACAGCAGCACAGACAGCCCTAGCACAGGTGCAGGCGCAGCTACAGGCACAGGTGCAGGCATACAGACAGCTGTAGGCCCAGATATAGGCATAGGCACAGGTACAGGTGCAGCTGCCAGCCGCACCAGTAGCAGACGTAGATGAGCTAGTGCAGGCTAGGAGAGAGAGAGACGCAGAGGTGCAGCTACGTTTGACAGCAGAGGCCACACTATTCAGAGTGAGGCGGGAGAGAAAGGAGGCATGCCGTGTGCTAGGTGCAGATCAGAGGACCTTGTACAGTGAGCTCGTCCGAGTGCAGGGTGAGCTAGTATCAGCTGGCAGAGAGGCAGAGTATTACAGGGGCCTATATGTGGGTGCGGTGCCGGCAGCTCAGCAGGCACCGAGTTATAGAGACAGGAGTAGGTTGGGGGCCTCAGGATCCCGGAGGACAGGGCAGTCAGCGTCCTCAGTTAGAGGGCCACTTTTGCCGCCGGGGGGAGGAGGAGGACCATCAAGGGGACCTCCACCAAGCACAGGGGGAGGCCAGGGGCCACAGCAGGAGGGCAGCTCCACCCACTAGGGCACATTCATTAGTATTGTATCATATTGTATCATTTTGGACAGATGCCTGCGTGCATTCTGATGTATATTTTGAGGGCTCTTGATAGCCTTGATGTACTATATTGGTGTATATTTGGATGTATACACATTTTCGTATTATTGATGTAGACACAGAGACTTTGTATTATGATGGCCATTACATGATATATATATATATGATGATCTGTTCGACTCACTGCTGTTCATGCTTTTGTGTATGCATTCCTTGATGTCATGGATGTGATGATATGTATGTATGATTATGGATTCATGTGATGACATATGTGGCTTATATGATGCTTATAGATGTATGATGATAGAGATATATGATGATATAGATGTGATGACTAGTGATATTTGACATGTGGGTTTTGCAGATATGCACGAGAGAGGAAAACAGGAGGAGATGGAGACAGAGACTGTTGATCGATTACTGCAATGAAAGCGATATAAAGGATGTGGAAATGGATGAAAGCTAAGCTTGTTGCAATGGCTTCGTATTTGTATATAAAAAGAGAAATCCTTAGTTTGATATAGCACGTGGATAGTTCGCCACCAAGGTATAGAAGACCAAGGTGCAGTAATATCTGAGTGCGTGGACGTTGACTCTGCAAGCAAACGGTTTGAACCTAGATCACTTAGACATAATATAACCTTGTTGGAACATGCGAATAAGCCATAGTCTTGAACATAAAATAAACTTCAATACATGTAAATGCAAGAAGAATTATTAATATGTAAGATGCTAGGGCGTAACACACACAAGATAAATAGAATGCTAAGAAAGATACTAGAGATCATTCCTCAAACACAGCACACAGAAAGCAATGACTATGCCCCCAATCCGAACCACATCACAACATACCAAGATTATAGATAAATCAAGGTAGCCTTGAATAGGTAATGGAAAAGGAACAAAAGATAAACCATAACACAAATTGACTGACTTACAAAGTAAACATACAGCCAACATATTCTCTTGCCAAAGAGGTTGCTCAGGATAGATTGGATAGGAAAGATAACAGCCTTATCGTAGGAACTCTGTGTCCGTTAAAGGGTGCTATCTACCTAAAAAGAAAATATCTTGCTGCAGGGAATGCCACATGTCGCAGGAGACGCGTGCGTTGGTCTCGACAATGGAACACTTCGCAGAAGACAAGCTTGTGGATCTAGGGCTTGGTTAAGCGGTACTTAGCTGATGTTGGCAAATTGGTATGCAGGACAGTAGATGACTCTGGAAGGAAGCCGCTTTGCTTCGAGTTTGTTAAGGACTATTGCTTTGAAAGGATGCGCTAGCTTGCTGCTTGAGTTAGTCAAGTCAAGGTGAATGGATTTTGACAAACGGAAGACTAGAAGGATGGAATGCTAATGGATTGAAATGGGTGGAGAATGATGGATCGTGTGTACCTGAGTACTGGAAACATCCTTCGTATTCCATACTGCCTACATACCCTATATCCACGGGATCAAGGCACACTTACGATAGAATGATGAACGTGATAAATATGTAGTTTTGGATAGAGTGATGAATGGGTCAAGGTGAAAGGAGGGGATCTTATGTACCTGAGTACTGGATACTTCCTTCGTATTCCAGACTGCCTACATACCCATATCCACAGGATCAAGGTACCTTAAGATTGCGAAGAGATGATATGTAGTTCTGGTTGGTGTGATGATGTAGAAAAAGCGTTGAGAGGATAACAGCCTTATCGTAGGAGCAATGTGTCCGTTAAAGGGTGTTACCTGTGGAAATGAGACAAGATTGAAGTATGCGCTATGAACCACAAACAAGGAACCAATCCTAGACCGAAGCTAAGGAAAGAGTTGCCCCCATTCTGGTAGAGGAAACTGTAGGGGTGACTACCGAAGAAGACGCAGAAAGACATTGACCTAGGACAAGACAGTGTTAACTGTAGACACAGATCATGACATGGGATGACGACGAGGGACATTGACGAATTTCTAAGCTATACTAGATAGGGAGATGGAAATGCAAACAAATTCAATGGTTTTATTATGGATGGATGGATGAGGCGCGTTGCGAACTGGACAAGGAGTGGACAGGACTCGATAGACGACAGATGCTAACTCTACGCATAGCGCCTGTTTGCCAGGTTTTCACTATGGTACTTATCCAAGGCACCTGTTTGCCAGGTTTTCACCGAAGGACGGACTTTTTTTTTTAGATTTTTTTGTTTTTTGTTTTTTTTTTTGGAATACTTTGAGGATCAGGCATAAAACTTCTTGAGATGGACACTGTTAAGTGGCTCATCCAGAGGAATGCCGTCAGGTGTAGCTAAAGTATAAGCTCCTGATCCATATGCTGCTATCACAATAAAGGGACCTAACCAGTTAGGCTCATACTTGCCCTTCTTCTCTCGATCTGCTTGATTTCTCTGATTCTCCTTAAGTACAAGATCACCAACTTGAAACCATCTTTCTTTGATCTTTTTGTTGTAATTACGCCGGAGGCAGTTTTGATAGACATGGAGATGATTAAGTGTGGCAAGGCGCCTCTCATCTAGTAGTTCAAGCTCAGCTAATCTAGAAGTGCGATACTCGTCTCCGCTGATCAGGTCCTGCATGGATACTCTGAGGGATGGGATCTCGACCTCTGTAGGTAGGATGGCTTCAGAGCCAAAGACCAAGGCATATGGTGTGGCACTAGTTGGTGTTCTGATACTAGTGTGGTAGGCCCATAGGGCAGGATTGAGTTGCAAGTGCCAATTACGACCAGCTTCATTGATTGTTTTCTTTAGGATCTTGAGAATGGTTTTATTGGAAGCCTCAGCTTGGCCATTACTCTGTGGATAGTAGGGAGTTGAAAAGCGATGTTGGATATTGTACTGTATGCATAAGGCACGGACATCTTGGTTCTTGAATGGTCTCCCATTATCAGTGACAATGGCTTGGGGAATACCATACCGGCATATGAGGTAGTTTAGAATAAACTTGGCTATTTGCTTACTGGTGATATAGGTCATAGGAATGGCTTCCACCCACTTCGTAAAATATTCAGTGCTAGTAATGATAAACTTGTGGCCATTGGAGGAGGAAGGGTGGATTTGTCCTACGAGGTCAAGACCCCATTGAGAAAAAGGCCATAGAGTGGTCACAGGTTGTAACTCATGAGCTAGTGCGTGAATCAGATCTCCATGCTGCTGACATTGTAGACACTTCTTAGCAAACTGTGCAACATCTTGCTCTATTGTAGGCCAGTAATAACCTGTTCTGATTATCTTCTTAGCAAGATTAGGACCTGTAGAATGTGCGCCACAGACACCTTCGTGTATGTCTCGTAAGGTAGCTTCAGCTTCTTCCGCGTTAAGACATCATAAGAGGATACCATCGAGACTCCGGCGATATAGTGTATCACCTAGAATGATGTAACGAGAGGATCGACGGATAAAGGTTTTGCGTTGAGTGGATGATAGGTCAGGGGGAAAGGTTTTGTTCTTGAGGTATTCATAGATATCTTCGTACCATGGGGAATTGGGACCAACAAGTTCGCAGATGATTTCAATAACAGGAACATCGACGGCTGGTATCAACAATTGCTCGATCAAGAATTCACATTTCTGTGTATTTGCAGGCATGTCAATCAGTGACCCTACAGAAGCCATAGAATCTGCAGATTTGTTATGCTCTCTTGGAATTTGCTCAAATGTGATCCTAGAAAAGTGTGGTTTGTAGGCATCCACTAGTTGGTTGTAGGGGACCAACTTTTCATCTTTTGTTTGGTATTCATCTGTGACTTGGCGAATGACTAGCTGTGAATCTCCATATACTTGTAATTCTGTGATGTCCCATTGAACTACTATATTGAGACCTATGAGGAGTGCTTCATACTCAGCTATGTTGTTCGTGCAAGGGAATGCTAGCCGATATGACTTTGGAATGTAGTCATTCTGAGGTGTAACAAATAAGATGCCCGCTCCTGATCCATGCTGTGTGTAAGAACCGTCAAAGTACAACTTCCACATTATGGAGTTGGAAAGAGTGAAGAGATTCTCGTCAGGAAAGTCTGCTACCATAGGATGTGTATCTTTCATAGGTGCTTCTGCTAGTTGATCTGTGAGGGCTTGTCCTTTGATTGCTTTACGATCGGTGTACTCAATGTCGAACTCACTAAGGATCATAACCCATTTAGCTAGTCTGCTTGTGAGAGCTGCTTTTGCTAGTAGATACTTCAAGGGATCAATCTTGGCTATCAGATTTGTGTGTTGGTTCAGCATGTAATGTCACAACTTTTGGGAGGCGAACACTACTGCTAAACAAGCCCTTTCCATTGGTGAATAATTGAGCTCGTATCCCACCAAGGTTCTACTAATGTAATAAATTGCATGCTCCTTTCCTGTGTCATCATTCTGTGCTAGCAGAGCCCCTAGGGCTGAGTTTGTAGTAGAGATGTATAAGATCAAAGGTTTGTCTGCCACTGGTGGAACCAATACAGGAGGTGTAGCTAGATACTCTTTAAGTTGATCAAACGCTGCCTGACACTTGTTGTCCCATTGAAACGAGACATCCTTTCGGAGCAAGTGTTGAAAGGGTTGACATTTATCTACTAGCTGTGAGATGAAACACCTGATGGATTGCAACCTTCCTTGGAGGCTCCTTAATGCTTTAAGGTTCTTGGGTGGAGGCATCTCCACTATAGCCTTTACTTTCGTTGGATCTACTTCGATGCCTCTGCGAGATACGATGTATCCCAACAGCTTTCCTGATGTTACGCCGAATACACATTTCTTTGGATTGAGTCTTACTTGGTATTTTTCAAGCCTGTCAAAGATCTGTCCTAGGACCTGTATGTGATCCACCCGAGAAGTTTTTGCCAATATATCATCAACATAGTCTTCCATGATGTGATGAAACAGATCATGGAAGATCACTGTCATTGCTCTCTGATAGGTTGCTCCTGCATTCTTTAGACCAAACGGCATGACACACCAACAATAATTGCCCCAAGGACAAGTAAAGGTTGTTTTATGTTGGTCTTCTTCAGCTATCCTTATCTGATTATAACCTGAGAATCTGTCCATGAGAGAAAGCATCTCGTGACCTGCTGTCAAGTCCACTATAATGTCAATGTTTGGTAGTGGAAAGTCGTCTTTAGGACATGCCTTATTGAGATCTCTGAAGTCATTACACATGCGGATGCACCCATTAGGTTTAGACACAGGTACAATGTTTGAGACCCAATCTGAATAGTCAATAGGTCGTATAAACTTGGCATCTAATAGCTTTTGTACTTCCACCTTCACCAAGAGAGCTATCTGTGGGTGCATCTTTCTCAATTTCTGCTTGACTGGTTTCACCTTGGGATCAACTGTGAGATAATGAACTACCAGCTTAGGGTCTAGCCCTAGCATATCTGCATAGGTCCATGCAAAGTTGATGGTTCGTTGCAAGAAGAAGTTGTTAAGATTTTTGTGCTCTGTGTCAGATAAGGATGCCGCTAGGAATGTTGTCTTTGGATTCTGTTCTGTACCCAGGTTGATCTTTGTAGAATCTTCCACTAGGAGAGCTGATTTCTCTTGGTACTTAGATGGTAAGGGAAGGTCAAATCCTCCAACCTCAGGTGCCACAGTTGGGTTTTCACCTTTGGATACGTCCTTTATTTTTACTATTTTATGATCAGGAGGTGCCACAATGTGGTTTTCACCTAGAGATCTTTCTTTATTTGCACTTTTGCAACTAGAGGATTTGGCATTCTCACCAAAATAAGCCATGGGCTCTAGTTCCATTACAAAACCTGCCTTGTGATCGCCAAGAGGGATACCTTCCCGAAGTCCCATGAACTCAGCTAAAGCCTCGTCATTCTGAAAGACATCTATAACGGGGGCCCCTTGTTGGTCCCAATCGATAAGTTCAGGGTAGACAAGTGTGACATTCTGGGTGCTGGTGGTGGAAGTTAAGGATACGGAGGATAGTGTAAAAATGGAGGATTCTACGAATATATTGGTCATGTGGAGGGAAGAGTCATTGATGATATCCTTTGTAGACGTCGTATCGGCGGGAAAAGTGTCAGCGACCTCGTCGAGGATATACTCGATGTCCGAGGCGCGTGGTACCTTCTTACCAAATCCTAATCCTTTCTTGTCTAGCTTCTTTGTTACCACAATGGGCTCCATAGTGCCTTGTTTCTGTTTCCCAAGGCCACCTTTGCCTTTATAGCCCATGCTTTTCACTATCCTTAAGCCATTGCCATATTGCTTGACTGGTATCGTGACTGGTTCTTTCTCCTTGTAGAGCCAAGAAGAGATGTCCTCAATGGTTTCCTCTTCCAATAACCGTCCATGTTGGAATTGGGTTAGGAGTGTTGGGGGAGGCATAGCGGCTTTTTTGGTTACTTTAGCAATGGGTGGTTTGCTGTAAGATTTTGGAGATAACGGCATCCGCCCTACACAACAAGATTCGGAGATATCATAAGTGCCAAAGCCTATATCTCGGACGCGTGCTGTGATTTTGGGGAGGGGTGTAGGCTCACTTGTAGAGGCTTGCATGAGAGTTTTAGGGTCAACATAGAGAGGGGATTCAAGGGCTTTGTCATTTTTAGGCACTTGTTTGCAATTCTTATAGCTTCCTTGCAAGACACAGCAAAATTCAAAAGGATTAGGATCTCCTGGGATGGTAATCTCCGTACCATTGTATGGGAACTTTAGGGACTGATGGTACATGGAGGGAACAGCTTTCATTGCATGGATCCATGGGCAGCCAAGAATAATGTTGTAAGGCAGCTCAATATCAAGAACTTGGCACCTAGTTTCAAGCATGACAGGGCCCAGTTGTATAGGTAAGTGAATAACACCTTCTGAACGGCGTTCTGCATCATCATACCCCTTGATTGTAATACTATGATCAGTGTTGACGTGATCCTCAGAGTATCCCAATTGCTTTAGTAACTTTAAAGAACAGATGTTGAGACCAGCACCACCATCTATGAGGATGCGTTTGATTTTACGCTTATGGATGAGAACTTCAATATGCAGGGCATCATTGTGACATGGATCGTGGGAGGGGAGGTCTTTCTCAGAGAAGACCACGTTGTAAGGCAAAGCAATATTACCCACTATAGCTTGGAAATCTGCGACTGCTATGTTGTTAGGAACGGAAGACTCTTGGAGGGCTTTTTCTAGCACCACTCTATGTGTAGGTGATGACCGTAGAAGGTCCAAAATAGAGATCTGTGCTGGTGTTCTCCCTAGATGTTTGACAAGATTATAATCAAACTGAACCGAAAGTCTAGGTGTAGGTGCACAGATGGTGACATGACCTCGACGAGTAGTAACAGCACAATCTGTAGATTTGCCTTTGATGGTGAGGGTAGACACTCGACTCTCTTCAAAATGACCTACAATGGAATTGAAAGACGTGGACGCGTGATTGATACCTTTACCTCTATCCTGAGGAGGAGGTGGACCGTGATGAGGGAATGGTTCCTTGTACATATCGAGATCCTTGTTCGTGTGTTGCACTGGTGATTCATCCTCAAAAGTGATTTGATTACCGTCGATGAGGTTTTGGATGAGGTGCTTAAGCTTCATGCAAGACGCAGTTCGATGACCTTTGCTCCTATGGAACTCACAATACTCATTGTCTCTGTAACGTGCAGTTTTGTAGACATGTTCTCCATATGGGGGAGCATCAGGTAAGGTGATGAGCCCTTTCTGCAAAGCTTGCTGTAAGACCGATTCGATGGGCACTCCCAAGGGAGTGAATTGACGTCGCGGAGGGTAATCTTGTTGGGGCTGCTCTTGTTGTCGTTGCTGTTGGTTGGGATAAGGTTGCCTTTGTTGCTGCTGTTGTTGAGGTGGAGCTTGACTTGGTTTGGAGAGTTGCAGCAGTGTTTGCAACGTTTGGACATGCTTAGTATCGACCACCCCATCATTGACCACGTTTTTGTTCTTGTTCCAATATTTGGGTTTATCGTTCGACTGTTGATGAGAATTGCTATCTTTCATCTCTTTAAAGATTTTGACCACACCCTTAGCAGTGAGGGCCTTCTCAATGTTGATACCCTTGTATGTGATTTCATCGAAGGTTGTAGCACTAAGGATTTGCAAATGGAAACCTAACTCTTGGTTGAGGTTCTGCACAAAGATGCTAACAAGTTGTTTCTCTGGAATCTTGAAAGGGAATTTACTAGCCATTTGTCTCCATCGTTGAAGGAAAGAAATGAAAGTTTCACCATTTTTCTGTTTATTGTTGCATAGGTCCATCATGGAAATCTCATGCTCTGCGTTGTAAGAAAAATGGGTGGCAAACTTTTCTGCTAGCTCGTTGAAAGACTTGATACCCGTAGGTAAGTGTGAGAACCATTCTATTGCTTGACCTCCAAGACTGCGAGGAAAAAGACGCGTAAGATATGTGTCGTTATGAGAGACTTTGAAGCAAGCAAGATAGAATTCCCTAAGATGGTCTTTAGGGTCACCTTTTCCTTTATTTTATCGAACTTGGGAATAGTGAAATTTTGAGGAAAAGGAATCATTGGTAATGACCGATCAAAAGGATAAGGGCACACTTCCTCTAAAGAGGTCTTTTTGGTGTGGCCAAACGTAAGATCAGATAGCTGTTGTTGCACCTCCGCAATCTTTAGTTCCATAGTCGTGGGAGGGGTTGGTAACATCTCCTGTTGTCCAAAAAGTGGTTGGTGTTGCCCATATGGAAGATTATAGTGTAAGCCATGCGTACTGGTATTATAAGGGTCGTAAGATTGATTGGGATTGTATGGATTGTACGATTGGTTCAGATTGGGTTGGAATTGGAGGCCTTGATTAGGCAGAGATGGAGGTGGCGCTAGGTAAGAATGTTGGCTTTGCGACGGTTGAAGAAAGGCATTGGGGGGAGGAAAGCTAAAGTGCGTTTGATTAGGTTGTGATGGTGGCACATAGCTTTGGGAAACCTGATGTTGGGCATGTTGAGAGTGGCTAGGCAATGTATGAAAGAAGTTGAGCGAGGATGAACGTTGTGGAGGAGGAACATAGTTAGAGGTGATTTGCGACGGTTGGGGTTGATTGAAGATGAGAGTAGAAGAATGTTGTGGTGGAGGAACATAGGTAGAGGTGATTTGCGATGGTTGGGGTTGCTTGAGGATGAGAGTAGAAGACTATTGTGGTTGGGGCTGCGTGACTCTAAGTGGTTGAGAGACATGCAAGCGTGATGATATAGGAGGTGGCATTTATTGAGACCCTTGTTGCATGGCTAAATAAGTGTTCCCCAGATTGTAATTGGGTGGGAAACCTAGGCGTGATGGGGTAACCAAGATTCCGCTTGCACTTGGGGTGGACACTTTAGGAGATGGTTGCACATTCGATCGAGCTAAGGTGGCTTGCTTAGCTAATTCTACTTGACGTTGGAGAGTTTCTTTTTGGTTTTGATAGATCTCCATAGGAGTCAAAAGTGGTGATATGGGCCTCTCCTCTGTTGGATTTTGGAAAAGGGGATTCCTATATTGCGAGCCTTGAGTAGGTAAGGGCGTAGTTACCATGGACATGGTTTGTGTAGCACATTTCACAGTTGAGTATATCAGGATGTCAGGATGTTGTCTTTTCATTGATGTCAAAATATCAGGATATCAGGATGTTGCATTTCACAGTCTTCACAAGATGCAGTTTACAGGTATATATCGTGTTGTGAAGTATGCAATCAGTGTTGTGAAGTTGCAAACAGTGTTGTGAAGTTGCAATCAGTGTTGTGAAGTTTCAATCACATGATATTTCAGAAGGATCTTTCATAAGATAGTTTAAGTCATGCTAATGTTGGCTTTATGAGTGGTCTTCATGCAATTATGATCACAGTGATTTGGTATCATCTCAGTTTTGATCTATAATGACATCAGTGCATGGTTTTTCAGATCTCTTGGTTTTTGATAAGTGGCATTCATTGCATATTATCAATTTTTGGATTAGGGCAAGGGCTTGCATCATTTGACAAATGTTAATATGCATTATATTAACTCCATCTACATTGAGTTCATTACAGTGGCAGATCTGATGAAGCATGGTGTTTCATTTCAGTGCTATAGTATTTGGAGTATGTGAATTTTGTCAAGGTATATAGTATTTGATATGGTAAGTGTGGTTGTTTAATATTTGACTAAGTCTTATACATTGTTCTCAACATTGATATGGTTTAACCTTTGCCCGTCATCACACTATGCCCTTTATGTTTTAATTTCAAAGTGACTGGTCGAGGAGGTCATCGGGCCTTAAGTTACAATGTAAGGGTATGAAACTCGTCAGTCTTACTGGCCCCATTGCCTAGGGTGCCCGGTAACCAGTCAAGGTGGTGTGTGCTCCGCGAGAAATGCAAAATCAACGGCCATTTTTGAATTCTCAGATGGCGGGCCGCGCAAATCGGAGGGATAAGGTTTAAACTGTAAGTTGCCTCCAATGGTGGGCTTTATGGTGTAAAATTGACGGTTGATTTGTTGCTTTAGAACTAAAACATGCCTTTTTAGTCTTTTCTCACCGAAGTTCAAGAGATTTTGAATATAGAAAGTTATGTAAAGGAAAGAGTGAGTTGTAGAAGGTTACTAATTATGAAGAATATGAAAAGGCAGTGTTGTTCGAAGAGGATTCATTTTTTTGTTTTGTTGTTTGATTTTCATAAGGGAATGTGATAAGGTTGAGATAAAATTATGTTGAAGCTGAACCGGTTACAAAAATGGGAAGATGAATGTTAATGATCTTTTTGGAGTGTGCAGATATGTTTTTGAAAGGATGTGTGATAAGATGTAATTGTAGAGTGAGAAAGTTTTAATGTGAAGAAGAATGGTATTATTTGTAGCAAGATAATCTTTTTGCAGAGAAATTTTTGACATGAAGAGACATTTTTGATAGTGAAATTTGCTCAGTTTTGGAGATGTGTTGGTGAAATCAAGGATGGAGACTTTTGATCAGAATTGAACAATATTTTCTCAGAGAAGGATAAAACTTTGAAAAATGATTTTGGAGAAGGTTAAAAGTTTTTCAATATTGCAGTGAAAGAATCTATGAATTTGCAGAGTATGAATTGATTTGTTTTGAGATTGATTTGCAGAGATAGAGGTATGAAATATCTTAAAGATCAAATTTGATTGATTGTTGTAAAGATGATATGATAACAGTTGAAGGTTGATTACAGAAAATATACATTTGATTGTTTTTGAAAAGGAGAAATAAGGTATTGATTTTATTGAAACAGGAAAACCCCTGTGTTGTACTGGTCATTGAATTTTAGATGTTGTAATGTCAGTGAGACATGCAGAGAGATACAATATGCCAGTGAGGCAGAATTGTAATGTCAGTGAGACAATTGTAATCTGATTTTTGTGTTAAGCCAGTGAGGCAGCTGAGTGGTTTTTATACCCCAGGAGGGTTTTCCACTCGGGAAATTTCTTGTGTCAAATCTTTGTGTTGATACTCTGTATATTTACTTTGTTTCTTCTGAAGAATTCTAAATTGTGAAATTAAATTAATCAAAAGGAGTAAAAAGTGTTAAAATTGTTAACAACACTGATTCACCCCCCCTCTCAGTGTTGTGTGTATTCCTACAGTTTGCACCGCTTGTATGGTTTCTTGGGTGTTGGTGCTCTCCTTGAGAGTGGACACATCAAAATCTTGAGGTAACTTGGCGCCTTGCTTTGCAAGCAAGCGAAAGAAATGATCCTGGTTCTCACTAAGGATTTTATCAAAGGTAGCTATGGCTCTAGGATCTTGTATAAATTCATCAAGATCTTGCCCATCTTCTTGAGAGGATTGACCTATTTCAAAGTGTCGCTCTTCTTGAGATGGGGTTTGATCTACGATATAACCTTGTGGGACAAAATTCAGAGGCAACCCTGTGGTATATTGAGGTGCATTTAGCAAAGGGGTTCTATCCTCATGAGGATTGCTTGGTTCATCTATGTGTGGCATGTTTGGAGAGATGTTTGGTTTTGCCGCGGGTGTACTAGGAGTCACCTTGGGAGTAATGTTGAGACGACCTGATTGTGGTGTGCGAGGGGGTGACTTGTGCTTCTTAGGGACAACTTGCCTAGATTTCATGGTTTGCTGTAGCCTGGTGGTGACCATGGGATACACTTAGGACACAATGTAATGCTGGGAATCTGTGAGATGCTTTGAAGAAACCGACAAACTCTGATGCACAAAGTACTGGACCAAAAGCGCTATACTATTTGACCAGAGGCGCAGGACTGTGCTACCAAAAGCGTGCTACTATGGGCCAGAGGTGACAGACTGAGCTACCAATAGCGAGTTACTGCTATGCCAAAGGCGAGCTACAGTGACCAAAAGCGAGCTACTGTTATACCAAGGGCGCTGAAGTAGAGTTTTGCCAGAGGCGGGTTACTGCTGACCAAAGGTGATCTACTGTATTACCAAAGGTGAGCTGCTGTAATACCAGGGGCGCTGAAGTAGTGTCTGATATTTTTCAAAGGCAAGATTTTTCTGTTTCTGATTGGATTGGTTTTGGCAAGAGAAAACACAGCAAACAAGTGGTCAAAAAAAGGCACAAGGACTGACACAACAGATAGTGTATGTTCAAGGCTCCAAACAAGCCCAATGTTTCCACAGGTCTAATACAGTTGCAATCAATAACAAGCACTTTTTATCCCTAGAGACAAGGTTTCATTGCAGTAGATCAGCTCACAGCTTAATACTCCGTCGATAAAAATATCATTCCATAAAAGTGTCAGATATTTAGTATCATTGCGAGAGACGATAGGTAGGGATATCTCACCCTCCCCTTGGAAAGCTCAAGTAGGTCACAAGAGCTTTATGTCCAAGGGAATACTATCTCTTCTCAAAGGAGCCAATGGTGAGTATCTTAAGGGTTTAAATTGATTTCCCTTGCACTGATGATTACCGCAATGTTCAGAGGTAGGTCGAGTAGTCTCTATCTAAATTGGTTCTTAGTGACTTTGAGGGACCAACACCTTACGAGCAATGCAACAAGCTACTAAAAGCTTTAACCAATCCTACTAAGAGTTTCAAACACTTCGTTCAATGTGAAAATCGTTTCCACAAAGAGCTAGTACACCTCTTTTCAATTTGGCACCACAAGGTAAGGCTGACGTCGGTTAGGACTTGGCTTTCGCCTTATCCCTTTTATATAGCGGTTCAAAGGAAAACTCCACTTAGGGTCGTCCCTTTTGGATGAAGTGCAATCCAAAAGTAGGCCCTTCTAAAGGAAGTACAAAAAAAGTAAAAGCAAGCACGTCAAACAAGGGTTCAATTGTCCCATTATAAGAAAAATAAGGTGCAACTAAGCTATGCACACACACGATTGTAGTTGTAAATTGTCCCTTATGAAATGAAGTGTTTGGCATTCATGTCCATTGTCCTTTAGAAAATTGAGGTGTTTGTTCATACATGTCCATTGTCCCTTAAGAAAAGCAGTATATTCCTAAGACTTAGATTGTAAGAAAAGATTTGTTCAATTATCCTTTTAAGCATGCAATGTGTTTCTAAGACTTAGTGAGATAAATCAAAAGAGGTCTTCAACGCTCGTCCTATATGAACATATTAAGAAAACACCTATTGGCTCTGTGTGAGTAATAAGAAGCTGCAACAAGTGAGTTAGTTCCACCAAAATTTCACAAGTTAGCAAAAAACAAATCAATTTTAACTAAAAGCGCTGCACGATTTTACCAGAAGCGACGTACTGTATTCCGAGAGCACTGTATTGCAGACCAGAAGTGCTGTATAATATTACCAGAGGCGTAGCAAAATAACCGGAAGCGCTTCACTATGTTTTCAAAGCGCTGTGATGCAAACCAGAAGCGCACTATAATAATACCAGAAGCACTGAATAATAGCCGTAAGCATGAAACTGTGTTACCAAAAGCGTGAGACGATATAACCAAAAGTGCCGCGCTGTCTCAAATCACAAAGAGGGGAACTTTTTCAAAATAATCAGATCTAAAGTAAAATTCCATGATTGGTTGACTGATCTGAGAAATGATAGCTGAGAGATCTGTGTTCTGCAATCTTTAAAGAACTCAAAAAGATGTAACAACACCAAGGATTAACACAAAAAGTCGAAGGTACTCCTAAATAAATTAGCTTAGGATGTCCAACAAGAAAAACAAGTTTGTCTGACAAATACAACAACTTGTCATACAAAGCAATAAGATAGATGGTGTAAAAATCTTGTAAAACAGTGAACAAGGTCAAAACCCTAATCTAGCTCAAAAGCACTGTATTATACAGCCGGGAGCGCCGTTCTGTCAGGCCAAAAGCGCTGCGCTGCACTGCCGAAAGCGCCGCAGAACCTCCAAAAGTGCCTAACTGTGCCTCCAGAAGCGCTCAAAAGTCCTGCCAGAAGCGCTGTGTGGTGTCATTTGCGCTGTGCCGTACTGTAACTTAAAAAAAAACAAATTTCTCAAAGAAACAAAGGAATTAGTGGGTCCCACCGGGCGTGCCAGAATGTGTATGAGGAAAAATGGATTAAATCTAAACTACATAAAACCAAAGAACCCAATAACATAAAGGAAACTAATTTAAATAAAAGCCATGACAAATAATCAATGAAATAAAGACTTTTACCAAAATCTGTGTTGTTTCCTTTGGATTGAATGTGGATTGCTCAATGAAGTTACAAAGCCATGGCTGCAACAAGCAAGTATGTGCTCAAGAGATCAATGTCAAAAGATCGTTATAGTGCTCAATCGACGCGTTTTGTATGCTCAAAGCTCTGTTAAGTATGCCTGAGAATACAATCGAAGAGAGAGACTAAATGAAGGAGATGAGGGGGGTTTATATAGATTTCAAAGAAGATCGATCAACGGTCCAGATAATTCAGAAGAATCAACGGAGGAGATAAGTTGAGGAATGTGCAACGAATGAGAAGAAGACATGTGTCTTGCTTGCTTTTGCATGAGAGGAGTTATCAAGAATAGAAGAATGAGTTAACTGAAGAGATAAATCAATTAAAAGAATAAAGCAATCAGTTAAGTGATTTAAAACAAGAAGAAGATATTTGCATGAGAAAAGAAGATATTTTGCTTTATTAAATATAGAAATATTTAATTGATGAGCAAGAAAGCTTGAGTTATTTTAGAGATAACTCAAATTTAGAAGAAAAAGCAATTTAAATAAATAATTGATTTATTTAAATTTAGAGAAGATATTTTGGAAGAAATAATTAAATAATTAGAATTATTTAATTTAGAAGATTTGAAAAGCAAATTAAATAAATAAATTTATTTAATTGTTGTGCATGATTTTGGAAGAACAGATTTGATTTAATTAAATAATTTAAGAATTATTTAATTTTGGAAGAATAAAGAGGGATTTGATTTAATTAATTAAATAATTGGGTTTTATTTAATTAAGGAAGATTTGAAATTTGGAAAGAAGATAATGATTTAATTAAATAATTAAAAATTATTTAATTGTGGAAGAATATAGAGGAATTTAATTTAATTAATTAAATAATTGGGTTTTATTTAATTAATGTCGAAAGTATGTGATTTAGAAGAATTTGATGATTTTAATTAAATAATTAGATTATTTAATTAACGTTTGCAATGCAAGTGATTAGACAGATAACGGACTGCAAGTGATTCAAAGACTTGGTCATTTTAGGGTGTCTACAATATGCAATGTGGGAGTGGTCAAAGTCGACAGTTTTCAAAAGCATGGTGGGCCCGCATGGTTGTATGTATGTGCTATATACAATGCAATATACAAAGGCACACATACAACCCAAACATGAAAGGAAAGTTTGTTGCGGTGGATAGGAAGGTGGGGTCTGCAGTTTGTATGTTAAGTGCATTGTATATGCTGAAATACAAAGAAGAAGAGATATAATGCCCGGACCTGATGGTGCTTTCAAATTTGTTTCATGGTGATTTGGGGTCCGCAGTATGTATATTGCATATTGTATATGCAATATACAAGGAGATATGCAAAAAAGAAGATACAAGCCAGACCCGAATGCAATTTCAATTTGTTTTATAAGGATTTGGGGTCCGCCTTGTATGTGGCGATTGTATGTATATACAATCTCATATGCAACTACAGATATAAAAGAAGATACAACAGATCGCCGATGAGGATGCAAGTGCTTAGCAATGGAGATCCAATCAAATGCTACCACATGTCCAAGAGCAATTGCATGTATGTGATTTTGCATATACAAGAGATTTGAATGTGCATTAGGCAGAAAAGGCAAAGTGGACGAAAAGGGGTAAAATGTATGTTTGTGCTGCGAAAGGTCAAAGAAACAAAATCTGCCTGAATGGCACAATCTCATTGGCCGACGACTTTTCAGTGCGGTTTGAAGCCATTGATCTTGGCGATGAAGAGGAAATCAATGGCCCTATTTTGAATGCCCGAGGAAGGAAAGATTTGTATATGTTCATGACTACATTTGAAGCGGGAACAATTGCAAAGCACACAACTATCATATTTTCTAAAGTTGTTGCATCCTGCGAGTAGGTTGGCCATTAATGGAAAATTTGCAAGGGTATGGGTCTTGATTGACAAGCTAGCTACTTTCTTCATGAGGAAAATCTTCAGATGGTGGCACATCTCCTGATTTCACTTGCTTCTCGTTCCTTTTTTGCTTAGAGAATTGAATATTTTCGGCACCATTCTCATGGTGCATTGTATCTAGCAAAATTTTGAGTTGACCATTGTACTTGATTGCTGAGTACACGTTCTTGGTTTATATCAGAACTGTGTTACTCATTTTTTGTGTGTGGAAGACTGGACAAAATTTTGGTGGAGTAATAAGATACAATTTTGCCGGTGGCTCTGTTTGGTGTCTTGTGAGTTTATGAATCATATGTTGTATGTTTTATGCATAAGTTTACTAGTTTCATGTTGTTTTCATATGAGAAATGCTTTGTTGCATGTATTTGGTTATTTGTCTCCAAGTTGTGGGCATCTTTTCTTTTGAATCTAAATAGCTAAGGGTTATTTGGGATTCAAGAACATGGATTGTCTGTGTTGAATGTTTAATCTCTTATCTTTTTTCAAGGAACAAATTAAATATTTTAGGTTAACCATTGGGAAAGGTATGCTGCAACAGGGATATCATTAAGTATGAATGACTAAATACTCAGCCTTGGGAAGTATCTGTAAGGCAGACACTAAAAATTCTCCCCTTGAAACTCAAATATTGATTCAAGATTATGGTAATCATTCACATGTGTATGTCTATTGACTCTGAAACCTGAGATAGGCACCAGTCTGGTCTTGTATTGAGGTTACAACCCAAGGTCCTAGTCTTGCATCCAAATACAAAATACAAATTCAAACTTCAAATATAAACCTTTAGGATATTAGAAGTAGTTTTATGACCAAAATCCTCTATCTCACAACTGAGCATAGGCCCAAAGATAGCCCCTTTGCACTTATTTCACAGTTTTGGTCTGCATAAGAGAAGATTTATCTTCTTTGTGTCAACATCCCAGTAAGTTCACAGGTATATTTTATGGATGTTTAATAGGGAATACCCCCTTGGTTCTGCAGATCCTAAAGGAGAGGAGATATTTATAGGGTCTATCTCCTGTACTGTTGGCCCCTGGCCTGGAAATCCTATTGATGAATGATGGCTACCTTGTAGGGATAACTGGGAAGCATCTAGTTAAAAAGAAAACCAACACCTCCCCCCTATTTTAGGTAGGGTACAACTCAAGGGGTCCACCTAGGTCCTATTTGCCATGGGACTTAGGGCTTATTCTATTGGGATGTTAAAATATGAACTAAAATGTCCTAAATGCACTCTAAAGACCCAAGAGCTAAACCTTATGAGGGAAAAGCCCCCAAGGGGACATTTTTTGATGTTATAGTTAGAATCATAATCTTATGAGCACCTGATGACCATTGTGATTATTAAATGTAATTCCTCTTGCATATAAGGTGAGGTCATGAGAATACATTGAGTCTTACCTAATTTGAGTATGCAACATAACATTGGGGCTATAGGCTTCCATAATTCATCAACAATCCCTTTGAGAATGTGGTTAATATTATAAATGTATACTTTGTATCTCACCATGTTAATATGTATCATGTCATCACATTTACCGACTTTAATTCCATAAAGTAATTCCCTACCCAAAAACTTGTTAAGCTTGAAAGCCTTGTTCTGACATTGTATTGATCTCGCAAAAGGTTGCATACCACTACCCCAACTCTTTGCAAGATTGCTATGAAATATGATAAGAAAGATAGGTGCAGTGTAGATCATTACATAATGATAGCGTGGATCATTACATATTGATAGAGCCATGAAGTGTAGCAGGTTTCAAATATCACAAAAGTTTAAGTTCAAGCCTAATAACATAGTGACCTAAAGGTGGAAGAAGATGGGGGTCGATTAGCATGGATATGACAACATCAAGATGATATTAAGGTTTAGGAGAGTATCCTAACAATATTTCAAGCCTAATAGGGGTCTAAGATTGCAGTGATGGAACAATGTATTGAAGGACTAGAATAAACCTTATAGAGATAGTACTAGAGAACAAAGTCAAGGTGAACTAAGATAAAAGAACAAGCAGTTCATATATGACTGTGTTGACTGCTAGAACAAGTATGTTAACAACCATAAGATGCATGTTGACATGTGAAGACTATAACAGTTATAACAAAAGCACTATGTGAGGATATCACTGGTACAATGTAGTTCAAACTATTTTGGCATGTTTGGGTGCAAAATAGGACCATTCCTAGCCTAAACGTACCCATTCAGACATGTTGGAACTATTGGTTTGGTTAGATTAGGAATAGGACGAAAGTTACACCCCTTTGCAACTTTACACTACCCCCTTCTGATAATTTTTGGAACAGCAGAAAACCTTTCACCACGAGCAAATACCTCAGAGATATAAAAAACCAAGAGAGGTTATGGTAGAGGGACCCTACATGATCCCATAGTCTCAGATGGGATGTTTCTAAGTGTCATGGTTTCTAACTTATAGCTCGTCAAAGATTGCTACCCTTTTGCACTTTGGACTCTTCATGGATATTGTCGGTACAATGTAGCTTGAACTGTTTTGACATATTTGGGTGCAAAACAAGAACATGCCTAGCCTAAGCATACCCATCTAGATGTGTTGGAATTATCCATTTGGTCGCATCAGGAGCAGGACAAAAGTTACACCCGATTGCAACTTTAAACTACCTCCTTCTGATGATTTTTGGGGCAGCAGAAAACCTTTCACCACGAGCAAATGCCTCAGAGATATCAAAAAATGAGAGAGGTTATTGTAGAGGGTTTCTACATGATCACCTTTCCAACAAAATGTTTCTAAGTGTCATGGTTTTCGAGTAACAGCTTGTCAAAGATTGCTACGTTTTGCACTTTGGACTCTTTAAAGATATCGCTAGTACAATGTAGATCAAACTGTTTCAGCATGTTTGGGTGCAAAATAGGACCATGCCTAGCCTAAACATACCCATTTAGATGCATTGGAACTATTGGTTTGGTCACATTAGGAGCAAGACAAAAGTTACACCCCTTTGCAACTTTACACTACCTCCTGATAATTTTTGGGCAGCAGAAAACCTTTCACCATGGACAAACACCTCAGAGATATAAAAACTAAGAGAGGTTATTCTAGAGGGACCCTACATGATCATGTAGCCTTAGATGAAATGTTTCTAAGTTACATGATTTTTGAGTAATAGCTTGTCAAAGATTGCTACCTTTTTACATTTTGGACTCTTCAGGGATATCGCTAGTACAATGTAGCTCGAACTGTTTCAGCATGTTTGGGTACAAAACAAGACCATGGCTAGCCTAAATGTACCCATTTGGACATGTTGGAACTATCATTTTGGTCACATCAGGAGTAGGACAAAAGTTACACCCCTTTGTAACTTTACACTACCTCCTTCTGATGATTTTTGGGGCAGCAGAAAACATTTGACTATGGGCAAACATCTCAAAGATATAAAAATTGAGAGAGGTTATTGTAGAGAGACCCTACATGATTGTGTAGCCTCAAATGAAATGTTTCTAAGTGAAATAGTTTCTGAATAACAGCTCGTCAAGGATTGCTTCCTTTTTGCACTTTGGTCTCTTAAGGGATATCACTGGTACAATGTAGCTTAGACTGTTTTAGCATGGTTGGGTGCAAAACAAGACCACGCCTAGCCTAAATGTACCCATCTAGATGTATTTTAACTATTATTTTGGCCGCACAAGGAGCAAAACAAAAGTTACACCCTTTTGCAACTTTACACTACATTCAATTGACCATTTTTGGGGCAGCAAAAAAACTTTCACCACGGGAAAACGCCTTAGAGATATCAAAAACTAAGAGAGTTTATTGTAGAGGGGTTCTATATGATCTAGTTTCCTTAAACAGAATGTTTCTAAGTGTCATGGTTTCTAAGTAACAGCTTGTCGAAGATTTCTACCTTTTGCACTTTCGACTCTTCAGGGATATCGCCAGTACAATGTAGCTCGAACTGTTTTGTCCTATTTGGGTGTAAAATAGGATAATGTCTAGCCTAAATGTATCCATTCAAACATATTGAAACTATCCATTTGGTCGCATCAGGAGCAGGATGAAAGTTACACCCCTTTTCAACTTTAGTCTACCTCCTTCTAACGATTTTTGGGGCAGCAGAAAACCTTTCACCATCGGCAAACACCTTGGAGATATAAAAACTTGAGAGAGGTTATTGTAGAGGGACCCTATGTGATCATGTAGCCCTAGATGAAATGTTTCTAAGTGACATGTTTTCTGAGTAATAGCTCATCAAATATTGTTTCCTTTTTGCACTTTGGACTCTTTAGGGATATCGCCGATACAATGTAGCTTAAATTGTTTCAAGATTTTTGCGTACAAAAGAGGACCATACCTAGACTAAATGTACCCATTTGGATGTATTCAAACTATCAGTTAGGTGAAATCAGGAGCAGGATGAAAGTTTCACCCCTTTACAACTTTACACTATCTCCTTCTAACGATTTTTGGGGCAGTGAAAACCTTTCACCACAGGCAAAGGCCTCAGAGATATAAAAAATGGAGAGAGGTTATTGTAGAGGGATTCTACATGACCACATTACCTTAGATAGAATGTTTCTAAGTGTCATGGTTTCTAAGTAACATCTCATCAAAGATTGCTACCTTTTGCAATTTGGACTCTTCAGGGATATCACTGGTATGGGTGTAAGGTATTAACTTAGATTTTAGAGAAAAGTAAAGGCTAGGGTTTTTGGGAGGTTGAGGACTAGATAAACCTAAACATAATATAACCTAAGTGCTGAAGACTACATGAAGTACACAAAAGGTTATCTGAGACAAATTAAACAGAGAGTATAACATAAACAAAACTTACCAAACTATGTCTATAAAGACAATACACTTAGGGTTTAAAAAATAACTAATAACTTTAACTTAAAAACCCTAACTAGTTTTGAATGTTTAAAGCTCTACAGCTATGATATGAACACTGTCACTATGATATCCTTTAGACTTTCAAAACTTCCAACAACAACCACAACTCATCAATCAACATCAACATGACCTTAACACCATATTTTGTGATCAACATCATCATGAGGACACTGAAGAAATCTTTGACACATGAAGACACTGAGAACACTGAAGACATGGAGCATAAAGAAGCATGAAGACATGAACAAACTCCTGTCATGAGGAAGAACCACAACCCAATCCAACTCCTGAAAGCATGACATGTTATGATGAAGAACCACAACCAAATCTAATGATCGAATGGCATGAACCAATGACATAAGCAACTATGTATTGCTATTGTAAAATGATAAACATGAATGTTATGAACTAACATCCAAACCCCATGACATGAATCTTGATATGACATGAGTGAATAGGATTAAGACCAGTAAGTATTAACTTCATCCATCACTTAGATCTAACCCCATGAAGCATAACATGATGATGATGTAAACATCAAATGTATACCATAGAAAAAAAATCAAACCAATCGTGAGGCCTTCACTACTCAAGTTCATACTACTTCTTGTCAAGTTCATACCACTACTTGAGTGAGATCTTCACTATTCAAGTTCATGCCTTGGCTTGAAGCACTACAACTCTATGCATCACATCACATATACTATGAAGAAGCAAGTGTCTTAATATCACAAAATCCAACAACATATCCTGAAAGCATAATGGTATCATCAAACAATAGACAAAAAATAGACCTGCACAATTATGCATTCCTTACTCAATTACTAACATCCAAGAACTTTGACATCAATGAAAAACATATTAATCACAATATTCACTATAAACTATGCAAGTAGATATATTACCTGGTTGAGCTAGATTTGATATGTGGTGAAAGTCAATTGATGATTCCATCTCTATTAGTTCTAGTGTCGTCGAGGGTTGATATGTGTCAAGTGGGCTAAGATAACTTAACCACCATTTGTCAACCCACTCCGTTGACTCGCACTCATTCTAGGCTTGAATTGTACATGAAGAACAAAAGCATGCCATCTTCCGTGTATGGATACTCCATGAACCTACAATTAAGCTTCTGAAATAGTGTAGCTCACTTGATCCTATCAATGTACAACAGTCCTCATATGGTGCAATGTTAGTATCATCTATCAACCAAAAAAATCTATGAACTAAAGACTTACCTTCATTAACTGGACCCATCAAAGCATTACACCACTCAACGATTGATTTTACATCTGTCAGCATTGCATTGTTTTTATACTTTAACTCTTCTCATGCTATGCCTCTTTTGATACATGCTCATGCACCATCATGCTCCCCCTTTCCATGCTCAACCTCACAAAAGTTCCACATATGTTGAACACCTGTAATATTATGCCTCCTACTCAGCCAATAGAAATTCTATGAGTTCTTGAATTGTGATGCATAGTTATCTGACCATATGATATGTTCACTGAATGATATGCCCCTTCTAGCTAAATCATTGTAGAACACCTAAAAGCAACCTTGTACAAACTCTGTAGAATGCGTGCAATCATCACTAATATAAAAATGATACTCCCTTATGATCTTTCTGTCATCCTCTATACTATCATTCGCATGAATGAATGCGATCTGCACAAATATAGAAACCTATGTGGATTTGTAATATTGTGATTGCACCTCACACTATGGCTATAGATTGTAGTTCTCTGCAAAGTCGACGACTGAAACAATGCTACCAACTGGAAATGTGTCCTTGCATGACTTGAATTGCAATTCCAACCATCAAGCTCTATGGGCATGTCTTGCATACTCATACACTATACTGTCACGAAATATAGACATAAACTGATGCACTGAAATCTTTTGAATAACTAATTCACACCTCTTTACTTCTTTACCATCTTCTGTATTGTATGCCACTATTTTATACTCTTTGAACTCTACTAGTTCATTTCCAACCACATGTGTTCTTTCCATATGTTCACATATTGGCATACATTACAAGGCACCACAATGCTGACATGCGCCATCCAAGCATAATAAACTATAGAATATTTGACCTTCCTCTCTTTCACATATAATTCTTGATATGAAGTCTCTTGAAGATGTTGGTGGGGCATGTATGCCACAATCCTGCAAAACGTTGTTAGTATGCAGATCTAAACATATATAGACCAATAAACATCAAAATGGTTAGAAAATTCAATATGTAATCTACAACAAGTAGTGCATGTGTGATTTATCTTGACATAGAAAAGTTTTAGCATTTCAAAATATCTTTGACAAATTTTAATTTAAGGATACATTGAGCTAGAAATTTACCAAAAAAATGTGTTTGAGTCATATCCAAAAAATGCTTTGGATGTGGCTCATGGTTCGGACTACCAATTCTCCTTACCACATCCCTTTGATTCAGAGATACCCTTGTGTAATTATTCTAAAAGTCTTCAATTAGTGATCTCAATGCTTCAACAATTAGTTTATCTTTTCATGGTAGTCTCCCCGAGAATGCCCATAATACATTGGCATTGGTGTCCTCATTTCTTTGGATCCTTCTAATGACTCTTGATAAAGTTTTCCTATTAATTCTCAATGCTTGAATTGTCTTTCTAATGAGACGAGCTTTCCTTGTTTGACTACTTACTATAGTCGATGTAATGACATGTCGTGTTGCATTACTTTCTTTTGTACATGCGGTGTTACCGACACTTTCATATGCACTCATTAAATTCTTGAGAATAGATTTTTCATTTGAAGCTTCTAATGTTCTCAACCAAAGAATCTTCATGATGGACCTATACTTCATACTTCGCATCATTTCGATGAATAGTTGACATCTTGCAGTCTCATTTAACTTTTCAAAGAACAATCTCCAAATCTTATGAGCATATCTTCTACAAGTGTGTTTTGGAATCTTACCTTCCATTGGCTGCAAAATATTCTCATCAATATCAACCAAATACTTTGGCTTTCTATGCAAAATTCTAGTTGGTGTTAAGATAGGTAAATTCATCTCAACATTAGGAATTTCATCAATATTTAAATGAGATGGGGTAGATGGCATACCTTTGATCGAAGATGGAATAGATGACATACCTTGAGGTTGAGGTGGGAACGATGGCATACCTCCTTCCTCACATGTGAGTGATGATGTACTCTCAACTTGACATGTGGTAGATGGTGTCCCTACAAGTTGACTTGCGGTAGAGGACGTGTCACTAACTACGGTATTCAAATCTCTCATAGCATGAAGTATTTGCATTCATTCTCTTTGTGTCACCAATACCATATCTCTTTTTGATGGTTGTGGTTCCTTTTCAATTGGCATGTTTTCATTCATTGTGTCCAAATTCCTCTTCTCACGAAGTTCCCTCATAGACGCTACTTTATTTGCATTCTTAGCTTCTGTCTCTTCCTATGTTGGTTTAATTCTTGATCATTTCCTTGGCATGACGGAGAATTTATCTGTAGCATGATAAAGAGACAAATATTAGTTCCTAAGAAATGAATCCATACAAATAACTAAAATATATGTCATTCAACCCTTTATACAAAATGTACATACAATCATCATGTAGAAGATTAAATGTCACTCAACCAAAATAGGTACAAAGCATTATTGGGATCATGGGAGACATCACATTAGGGCATGAGGTAAGGATTGATTTTCTAATGTGTGACAACAATCCCTTATCTTCACTTTATCATGTTATGACAACCAAGAGGATCAGCCTTAAGGCTTATGATTTTCATAGAGACACTCATGTTGAACTTTGTACTTTGCTATGACTGAACTATCTTGAGACCCTATATCAATTCCATGGCAATGTAACTGATTTGTAGTACTTAACTTGGCACATTGACGTAGATATGGGAATGGAAACATTTAGTATACAAGGTTTGTATGAACTATCAACATGAAGAATAATGTAGCATAGCATGGATCATGATTGGATTAAGCCTATTGGGATTTACTTGTATGATCTTGGCACCTATTTATTTTTATTTTAACTTGTTATGACAAGATAATAGTATTCATTATGCTTAAGGGATTGTATATTTATATGTTGTAAGGATTTATTCTTGTATAATTTGACATCACAGTATGTTAAGGTCTGTTTAATTCATTATTGCACATACTTATTAAAGAGCCCAAGTGTAGAAAATATACATGGCACCATGTGAGATTGTAGGCTGCTTTCTTGATTGTGATTGTGTCTATTTTAATTAATGTTGACTTTTGAGATATCTTTTATTATGCATACCATGAACTGATTTAAAACATAGTCTATTATAAGCACATTTGTGTGTGATGACTAAGCTCTTTGGGTAGTAAGAACTATGACGAACTATAAATGCAAAATGTAAGACATGTATGCAAAATATGGAAGCATATACAAGGCAGATGAACTATAAATCAAAAAAGTGAGACTGATATAAAGATAAAATGTGTAAACCATACAAGTGATATAAACATGTATGATAAAGTAATTCAAATAGAATTAAGGAAAATGTAAATAACATGCATGTAAATACTTGATATACCTAAAAAATGGAGATTTGAATGGAGAGAGTACCCAATTATGTAGTGTTTTTTCTTCATGTATCAAACTCCTCAACAATTTGAGTTTTTCACCACTTGCTTCCTTTTCAACATTAAATTGAATAACACTCAAATAGAATTAGTAACAACAATACTATTAACCAATCTATAATGTTTAATTCCTACGATTCAATCACAATTAACATCATTGCAACACTACAAAAATTGAAACTTGAATTGATATATATCAAATTCGATGTGAAAAATATGTTATTTCCTCCTTAAGTTGGCAAAGTAGAAAAAGGTGGTAGAAGGTTCATGTAAAGGTGGTAGAATGTGAAAAATGTGCATGTGAACTTCCCAACAACATGAAAATGCTTTTTTTTTGTCAGAACATGTGCATAAACAGAAGAAAATAGAGTATGTGGACCTAGATCAAGGGAGTCTAAGCCTTTTTACCGTTTGTATAGCAATACAAAACGCACTCGCGTTATAATGCGAGCGCGTTTTGGCCTGCTATAGAAAAATCTATATTATTCATTTCTCTATGTATTTCTTCTTGTTTCTATATGGAGCCTAATCAAACTCAGAGGTTAAATTTTCCCCACATTTATTTGCGTAGTTTCCCCCCAAATTATTTAACAGGGGTTTGGGGGCAGCGCCCCTGGCACGCTCCCTGTCGCGATACAAGGTGGGGTCGATGGGTAGTGCCCACGAAACCTCAAACAATTTTTTATTTTATAAAGGCATCTGGAGTTATCTTCTATTAATTGACATAAAAAAACCCTATTTTCTAACCAACAAAAAGTTTGATAAAGTAGCTAAGGGTTAGGGTTTCCATTGAGATATTGTATTGTAGCATTTTGCAGTGGTATTAAGTTGCAAGGGATTACTGGTTGTAATCGGTTTGATTTGTTGGATAATAATATTGGACTTTCTATTGGTGGATGTAGCCCGAGTTTGGGTGAACAACGTTAAAACTTGTCTCTCGTTGTTATTATTTCTATGTATTTTCATTCCTCCGTTTAATTTTTATTTGCATTTAATTGATATCTTCTGCATGCAATTTCTAACACTTCTATCTCTCACCTCTCTATCTCTCACATATCTCTCCCCCTCACCTCTCTACCTCTCCCATCTCTATGTCTCTCAGTCACTCCTTGTCTACCTCTACATCTGTCCTTAGCCATCTAGGTCTCTCACTTAACATTAAACCCTAAAGCCTCAACCCCCAACCCTTAAACCTTAAATCCTAAACCCTATCCCTAAAACCTCAACACTTTACATTAAACCCTATTCCCTCAACCCTATTCCCTCAACCCTAATCCCTTAAGGTCGTAAACCCTAATCCATTATGCCTAAACTCTAAACCCTATCCCTAAACCCTTAACCTTCAACCTTAAACTTTAATCGCTCAACCCTAAACCTTAATCCCTCAACCCTAAACCCTTATCCCTTATCCCTAAACCCTAAACCCTAAACCCTAATCCCTCAACCCTAAACCCTAAATGCTATCCTTATTCCTAAACCCTTGACACTATACCTTAAACCCTAATCCCTTATCCCTAAACCCTAAACCCTAATCCCT
The DNA here is from genome assembly GCA_027924645.1 of Cunninghamia lanceolata. Taxonomy (NCBI): domain Eukaryota; kingdom Viridiplantae; phylum Streptophyta; class Pinopsida; order Cupressales; family Cupressaceae; genus Cunninghamia; species Cunninghamia lanceolata. Next base: position 20,092,797 of record BSBN01000500.1, read on the forward strand.
TAACCCTAAACCTTCAACCCTAAACCCTATCCCTAATCCCTCTACCTTAAACACTCTACCTTATCCCTAATTCCTTGACCCTCAACCCTAATCCCTCAACCCCAAACACTATCCTTAAAGCCTCAACCCTAAACCCTATTCCCTCAAGGTCCTAAACCCTAATCCCTTATCCTTAAACTCTAAACCCTATCACTAAACCCTCAACCCTCAATCCTCAACCTTAAACCTTAATCCCTCAACCCTAAACCTTAATCCCTTAACCCTAATTCCTTAACCCTAAACCCTAAATCCTAATTCCTCAACCCTAAACCTTAAACACTATCCCTATTCCTAAACCCTCAACCATTGACACTATACCTTAAACCCTAATCCCTTATCCCTAAACCCTCAACCCTAGACCCTGATCCCTCAAACCTAAACCTTCAACACTAAACCATATCCCTAATCCCTCTACCCTCAACACTCTACCTTAACCCTAATCCCTCAACCCTCAACCCTAATCCCTCAACCCTAAATGCTATCCCTAATGCCTCAACCCTAAACCCTAACACCTCAAGGTCCTAAACCCTAAACCCTTATCCCTAAACTCTAAAGCCTATCTCTAAACCCTCACCCCTCAACCTTAAAACTTAATCCCTCAACACTAAACCTTAATCCCTCAACCCTAAACCCTAATCCCTTATCCCTAAACCCTAAACCCTAATCCCTCAACCCTAAGCCCTAAACTTTATCCCTATTCCTAAACCCTCAACCCTCGACACTATACCTTAACCCTAATCCATTATCCCTAAACCCTCAACCCTAAACCCTAATCCCTCAACCCTAAACCTTCAACCATAAACCCTATCCCTAATCCCTCTAGCCTCAACACTCTACCTTAACCCTAATCCCTCGACCCTCAACCCTAATCCCTCAACCCTAAATGCTATCCCTAAAGCCTCAACCCTAACCCCTAATCCCTCAAGGTCTTAAACCCTAATCCCTTATCCCTAAACTCTAAACCCTATCCCTAAACCCTCAACCCTCAACCCTCAACCTTAAACCTTAATCCCTCAACCCTAAACCTTAATCCCTTAACCCTAAACGCTAATCCCTAATCCCTTATCCCTAAACCATAAACCCTAATCTCTCAACCCTAAACCCTAAACACTATCCCTACTCCTAAACCCTCAACCCTCGACACTATATCTTAAACCCTAATCCCTTATCCCTAAACCCTCAACACTCTACCTTAACCCTAATCCCTTGACCCTCAACCCTAATCCCTTAACCCTAAATGCTATCCCTAAAGCCTCAACCCTAAACCCTAATAACTCAAGGTCCTAAACCCTAATCCCTTATCCCTAAACTCTAGACACTATCCCTAAACCCTCAACCCTCAACGTTAAACCTTAATCCCTCAACCCTAAACCATAAATGTTATCCCTATTCCTAAACCCTCAACCCTAAACCATAAATGCTATCCCTATTCCTAAACCCTCAACCCTCAACACTATACCTTAAACCCTAATCCCTTATCCTTAAACCCTTGATGCAGAGTGATCAACAAAAACATGGTTTCAATCTAACATTTCACTTTATGACCCTTCAGCGAGACTTAACTCATCGGTGAACCCAAATACTTTTTTCCTCGATACACTGATACAACTGTCATTGGTGAGACTCCAAATGTCGGTGAACTCCTTACTTATTATCCTGATGGGCTGATATGTATTTCTTCATTCTTCACCGATATGCCAATCTACATTGTCTTCGGCGTGATCACTCCCATCGGTGAACCCTTATGAACTTAGGCCAACGCACCGATGACTAATACCCTTGGCGAGGTTCTTATTATCGGTGGGACTCAACACCTTCAGTGGAACTGCAATACACTTCCAGCGATGCAACAATACACTATTTTCTTTACTCACACCCTAGCACATGGCAATGCTAGGTTGGTCTACTGCACAACACAGTCGATCCGGATCTCTCCACTATCAAATAGAACACAACCAACAAAAATAGAAACAAGAAATAAAAACATATATGTACACCGAGAAGCCATTCCACTGATTTTGACAGAAATCTCACTAGTGGAATGCTTCATCAATCCATGGTATGGCAACTTGTAGGATAGAGATTAACTACGACTATAGAAGGAAAATTGCTATGTACAATTATGAGATTTTGACACACAAAGGATGGAATAGAGTTTATTTATTCTTCAATTTTCTTCATACACAGGCAACGAACACACACATACAAGATACTGAACTCCTCCTATTCAATCTACCTTGTTTTTAACCTACTGTTGAGGGAGTTCAACGGTTCTTGAGCAGTTGGGGAAGATCAACCACTTCCTATCCCCAAATTGCCCTATTCTCAAATTGTCTACATGGTCAGTTACAAACTAAACAAAAAACAAAAACTAAAAGTAAAATAACTGGTCAATTTGACCTTATTACAAACAAAACAAGGGTTTGTTAGGTGCCCCTGCACCATACTCCCGAGGCTTAAAAGAACTCAAGTCCCTTGAGGAACCAAGTCTAAAATTTTAACCCCATTCTTGATGATGTCTTTCTCGCTCATCCAGGTAGCATCCTCATCAGGCAAACCACGCCATTTGACCAGATGCTACTTGTAGGTTTTATGTCTAGTCTTCTTCTAAACTTTGGTGTCTAAAATACATTCCATCTATACTAGTTGACTCGGTGGAAGATCAGAAATCCATTTTGCATCCCTTGCTTCTATTACATCTGAACCAGCAACATTGTCTCCCCTGAATGGAAACAATTCTGACACATTGAAAATGGGTGATATTGCTAAACCTGGAGGAAGTTCAATTTCGTATGCATTAGACCCAAATTTGTGAACAACCTTGCATGGACCAATCTTTTTCATAAGAAGTTTCATGGGCTGCCCCTTCGTAAGTCTCTCCTTCTTCAGATATGCCATTATCAGATCTCCAACTTTATATTGGACATCCCTTTTTTTCTGATCAGCTCTCTCTTTGTATTTCCCTATGTTCTTCTGGATAGTTTCCCTTACAGCATCATGGATATCCTTCATGCTGACTACAAAATCTTCTCCTTGTGCACTTCTTTTCTCCATGTTCTGGAGATCCCTGAGCTCCAAAATTCCCCTAGGATGAATCCCATATACAACTTCAAAAGGGCTCTTTCCTATGCTCTTATTAATAGAATCATTATATGCAAACTCTGCTTATGGGATGATCATATCCCATGCTTCTCCATGTTGTTTAGTCAAACACCTTAAAAGATTACCCAGTGATCTATTCACCACCTAAGTTTGTCCATCCATCTGAGGGTGATAGGCTGACATGAAAGATAATTGAGTGCCCAATTTCTTCCACAAAGTGCGCCAAAAATGTCCCAAAAATTTGGGATCTCTGTCAGTGACAATATTCAATGGCAAACCATGAATTTGAACAATCTCCTTAAAGAATAGACCAGAAATGTGTGAAGCATCATTGGTACATTTGTATGGCACAAAATGAGCCATTTTACTGAATCTATCAACTACAACAAATACACTGTCGAAACCTCTTTGAGTCTGGGGAAGACCCAAAACAAAATCCATACTGATGCACTCCCATGGCCTTTGTGGAATTAGAAGTGGTTGATAGAGACCGGCATTGGATGAAGTTCCTTTTGCCCTCTGACAAATGCTACAAGTTTCTACAAATTTACTGACATTTGTTTGCATCTTAGGCCAAAAGTAAAGTCTTCTCACTTGTTCCAACGTCTTGTCCAGTCCAAAATGACCTCCAAGACTACCGCAATGTTTCTCTTTTATGATGTTCTCCCTCATGGAACACCTAGGTACACACAGTTGGCTACCTTTGAACAGTAGCCCTTATTGTAACAAATATTCAGAAAAATTAGAATGATAGGAATCTGAAAATTGTGAACAAACTGCATATATCTCTTTAAAGTCCTCATCATCCTAGTACATATTCTTGAGAGAATCCACTCCCACACTTTGTAACTAGATTTCCTGTATAGTGCACACTCTTCTGCTCAAAGCATCTGCCACCTTGTTGGCTTGTCCCTTCTTATGTCTAATGGAAAAAGTATACTCCTAGAGTTGTTCGAACCACTTCATATGCCTATGATTTATCTTCTCCTACGAATTTAGAAAACTCAAAGCATGGTTGTTAGTATAAACAATGAATTCCTTGGGCAAAATATAATGTCTCCATTTTTTCAATGCTTGAACCATTGCATACAATTCTAGATCATATGTGGAATACTTTCTTTTAACATCATTCAACTTTTCACTAAAGAAAGCAATAGGTCTGCCTTCCTGACTCAAGATAGCACCAATGGCAAGGTTACTGGCATCACATTCCACAGTAAACAACTTATTAAAATCAGGCAAAACCAAAATGGCTGTCTCTGCTATTTTTTGTTTGAGAATCTCAAAAGACTCTTTAGTTGCTCTATTCCAAACAAACTTACATTTCTATCCTCCTTTATGGTATCCAGAATGGGTGCACAAATATGACTAAATCCTCTTATGAATTTCCTATAAAAATTTGTTAAACCATGAAAACTTCTTACATCACTCACAGTTTTAGGTGCTGGCCAAGACAAAATAGCATCTACCTTTTCTGGATCCATTTTCAAATCACCCTAGGATATCACAAATCCAAGGTATTTGAGTTCTTCCTTCATGAAGACACTCTTCTCCATATTGATCATCAGTTTCTCCTCATGTAGTTTCTTCAACACCTATTCCAAATGCTGCAAGTGTTCTTCCTTTGTCCTACTGAAAATCAGAATATCGTTAAGATAGACAACAACAAATTTGCCAATAAAATCTTTCAATACCTCATTCATTAGATGCATGAAAGTACTGGGAGCATTGGACAGTCCAAATGGCATCACCACCCACTCATAAAGACCCTCATTAGTCTTAAAGGCTATCTTCCATTCATCCCCTTGTCTAATCCTAATCTGATGGTATCCACTTTTGAGATCAATTTTAGAAAAGTACCGAGCTCCACCCAAACAATCCATGAGGTCCTCTATTCTGGGCATAGGAAACCTATATCTGATGGTGATCTTATTTATGGCTCTCAAATCAGTACATAACCTCTACTTGCCATCCTTCTTGGGAGCTAAAACTGTAGGTACAACACATGGACTAAGACTTTTCTTCACCAAGCCCTTATCCAACAGTTCTTGTACTTGTTTAGCAATCTCCTCATTCTGATTAGGTGTCATTTTATAAGCTAGTTTATTTGGCAATGTGGATCTTGGGATGAAGTCAATCTGATGAATTACGTCTGTCACAGGGGGTAGTGTATTGGGCATATCCTCCACCATGATACTCTTATACTTGTCTAACAATTCCTGCACTTCCTTAGGGACTTTTTCCTTGTTATTTTTAGACAAATCAGAATTGTCTTTAGGTTTCAAAATTAGAGCATACCCCTGGGTTCCCTCTACTTTCAGAGTATGGAGAAACTCTTTCCCACTCACTAACATGATACTTGAGCCTACATTCTTGTCTACACCCTCTTCTGGTAAGGGATCCATCTTATACTGTCTACCATTCTTAGTGATAACAAAGGAATTGGATTTACCATCATGCTGGGCTTGTACATCATACTGCCAAGGTCTTCCTAATAGTAAATGGCATGCATCCATGGGAATTATATCACACAACAGCTTGTCCCTATATTCCCCTATCTGAAATTCTACCCAAGCTTGTTCATCAACCAAGAGTTGTTGCCCTTTGTTCAGCCAGGACACTTTGTATGGACTAACATGTGGCAATCTTTTCAAATCCAATTTCTCTACCATTTCTAGCGAAACTAAATGTTTAGTGGAGCCGGAGTCAACAATTACCTTACAATTTTTGCCAGAGACTTTGTATAGAGTTATGAACAATGTCTTCCTCTGCGGTGGTTCTTTGTTCTGTGGTACCTTCAGCATCGTCCTTCTCATCATGAGATTCTCTCCATCTTGTGTTGGAGCTGCGTTTCCCATAGGTGAGTTCACACTCTGACAATCTTCTTCTTGAATTAGTTGGCTCCTTCTCTTTCCTCCATGAGAGCTTGAGGCTTTCTCCAGACACTTGCTTGCTATGTACCCAATTTGGTTACAATTATAACATCTTCCTGTGAAGACGTTAGGACCTCTGCCTGGTCCACCAAATCTGTCTCTCCCATTGGGTCTCCTTCCTCTAAAACCCCCTCTAGAACCAGATTCTCCACTATGTTCTTGTTGACTGGACTCCCCTTGATTCTTCTGGAACTGATTTCTGCCACCAAAGCTATTTCTACCCCTAAATTTTCTTCCACCTCTACCTCTGTTCTGCTTCCCTTCTACTCTCAGTGCCACTTGGAAACACTTGTCCATGGTTTCTGGTGTCAAGATGGTAATCTCATCTTGTATACTATATTTCAGGCCATTAATGTACCTGGCAACTCTTCCTTTCTCATCCTCAGCAAGTCCACACCTTAGAGATAATTTGTGAAATTCCTCTATATTGGTGGATACGTCCATATCCTTCTATCTGAGATTCTACATTTTCCTGTATATTTGCACTTTGTAATCTGCTGGTAGGAACTGAGCCTTGATCCTCTCTACCATCCAACTCCAAGATGATATCATGCTCTTGCCACTCTTCACCCTTTCTCCCTGGGTGTAGTTCCACCACATGAGTGCAGCGCCTTTCAATTTCATCTTTGCAAACTTGACTCTTTTATTCTCTGGTACATCCTTGTACTCGAAGTAATTGTTCAAAGCTTTGACCCATTCGATGACTTCATTTGTGTCCATCTTTCTGCTGAACATCAAAATCTCCATTTTTGATTCGGACGACTCCTTACCGAGTGTCCTTATGGCATCCAAAAATTGTTTCTGGTCTATAGATATATCTACCTATTCTGGGGTTGTTTCCTCTTCCCCACCTTCTTCTTCTTCATTAGATTCACCATCTGATTTCTTTCCTATCTTCAGTGCCTTCAACTCAGCCTGGAGTGTTTCCTTGAATCCAACCTTGACTCCAACCTTGATCATCTCTTCCATCTCTTGGAACTTCTTAAGCACTTCTGCTGTCATCCCCTTTGGAGGCATGCTGCTAGCCTCTCCTTCGCTTTCTCTATCTGACATAAACATTCACAGACAACGCCAACACTTTTGCAGACCCTTCACTAGCTCTGATACCAAAATGATGTAGAGTGATCAACGAAAACGTGGTTTCAATCTAACATTTCACTTTATGACCCTTCGGCGAGACTTAACTCATCGGTGAACCCAAATACTTTTCCCCTAATATGTCGATACAACCATTGTCAGCGAGAATCCAAATGTCGGTGAACTCCTTACTTATTATCCCGATGGGCTGATATGTATTTCTTCATTCTTCACCGATATGCCAATCTACGTTGTCTTCGGCGTGACCACTCTTGTTAGTGAACCCTTATGAACTTAGGCTGATGTGCCGATGACTAACACCCTTGGCGAGGTTCTTATTATCGGTGGGACTCAACACCTTCAGTGGAACTTCAATACACTTTTGGCGATGGAACAATACACTATTTTCTTTACTCACACCCTAGCACATGGCAATGCTAGGTTGGTCTACTACACAGCACAGTCGATCCGGACCTCTCCACTGTCAAACATAACACAACCAACAAAAATAGAAACAAGAAATAAAAACATATATGTACACTGAGAAGCCATTCCACTTATTTCAACAGAAATATCACCAGTGGAATGCTTCATCGATCCATGGTATGGCAACTTACAGGATAAAGATTAACTATGATTGCAGAAGGAAAATTGCTATGTACAATTATGAGATTTTGACACACAAAGGACAGAACAGAATTTCTTTATTCTTTAGTTTTCTTCATACACAGGCAACGAACACACACATACAAGATACCGAACTCCTCATGTTTGATCTACCTTGTTTTTAACCCACTGTTGAGGGAGTTAAACCATTCCTAAGCAATTGGGGAAGCTCAACTACTTCCTATCACCAAACTGCCTTGTTCTCGAATTGTCTACATGGTTGGTTACAAACTGAACAAAAAATAAAAAGTAAAAGTAAAACAACTGGTCAGTTTGACCTTATTACAAATAAAACAAGGGTTTGTTAGGTGCCCCTGCACCAACCCTCAACCCTAATCCCTAATCCCTCAACCCTAAACCCTATCCCTAATGCCTCTACCCTCAACACTCTACCTTAACCCTAATCCCTTGACCCTCAACCCTAATCCCTCAACTCTAAATGCTATCCCTAAAGCCTCAATCCTAAACCCTAAGATCCCTCAAGGTCCTAAACCCTAATCCCTTATCCCTAAACTCTAAACCCTATCCCTAAACCATAAACCCTCAACCCTCAACCTTAAACCTTAATCCCTCAACCCTAAACCTTAATCCCTTAACCCTAAACCCTAATCCCTTATCCCTAAACCCTAAAACCTATTCCCTCAATGAGAAACCCTAAACACTATCCCTAAACCCTCAACCCTCGACACTATACCTTAAACCCTAATCCCTTATCCCTAAGCCCTCAACCCTAAACCCTAATCCCTCAACCCTAAACCTTCAACCCTAAACCCTATACCTAATCCCTCTACCCTAAACACTCTACCTTAACCCTAATCTCTCGACCCTCATCCCTAATCCCTCAACCCTAAATACTATCCCTAAAGCCTCAACCCTAAACCCTATTCACTCAAGGTCCTAAACCATAATCCCTTATCCCTAAAATCTAAACCCTCAACCTTAAACCTTAATCCTTCAACCCTAAACCTTAATCCCTCAACCCTAAACCCTAATCCCTCAACCTTAAATCCTCAACCCTTAAACCCTAAACCCTTGACCATTAAACCCTAAACCCTTAAACCCTCAACCCTTATCCACCCCTTTCCTCCCCTATCCACCTCACCCCCATCTCTACCCTCCTCTACCCTCGACACTATACCTTAAACCCTAATCCCTTAACCCTCATCCCTAAAGCCTCAACCCTTAACCCTAAACCCTATCCCTAAACCCTCTACCCTCGACACTATTACTTAAACCCTAATCCCTCATCCCTTAAATTGTCAACCCTTAAACCCTTAATCTCTCAAACCTTAAACCCTTAAACCCTAAACTCTCAACCCCTAGATACCCTTAAACCCTATACCCTATACACTTAACCTTGGACACTTAACCTTGAACATTATCCCTGAACCTACAAACCTCTACCCTATACCCTATACCCTCAACCCTTTACTTATGCCCTAAACCCTCAACCCTCATCCATATGACTTATACAACCTTAAACCTTAAACCCTATATCTTAGACACTCAACCTTGAACATTATCCCTCAACTGTAAACTCTCAAGCCTCTACCCTATACCCTCAACCATATACTTAAGCCCTAATCCCTCAATCCTCAACCCTTTACCTTAAACTCTAAAACCTACACCCACAAACCCTCATCCCTATACCCTATAACCTCACCCTTATACCTTAAACCCTAAATATTGTGCCTCAACCCTATACTTAAAACCTAAACCATACACTCTCAACCCAAGTCACCCTATGCCTTATATACCCTCAATCCATATCGTAAACCCTAAACCCAATATCCTAAACCATAATCCCCATACCTTACACAATTAATCTTATACACTCAACAAACTGAATATTATCCCTCAACTGTAACCCTCAACCCTCTATCCTCTACCCTCAACCTATTACTTAATCCCTAATCCCTCAATCCTCAACCCTATACCTTAAACCCTAAACCCAAAAACCTCAACCCTCAACCCTAAAAACTCTATGGGCTTAGGTCCTTATATACCCTAACCTAAAACCCTTACATACATACATACATGTACAAGCATACATACATACATACATACATATAGGCACACACACATACATACATACATACATACATACAAGCATACATATATACATACATACAAGCATACATATATACATACATACATACATATAGGCATACATACATACATACATACATAGTTAATAACCTTGAACATATTTAACTTTCCAAGGGAGACATAACATGAGCGTGTTATAACACACTCACATTATGTCAAACATGACAAACATCGGGCAAACTTTTGCAAAAAGGGGAAAAAATGCAAAACAAAACATAACGTGAGCACATTATAACGCGCTCATGTTATATTTTTCTTTGGGAATCCTAAGCCTTAGGCTTGGGATTTGCTTTGGATTTCCAACCCAAGGGCTTGAAGTGCCTTCCCAACATCCAAAGACATGTTTTTGCATATTCTACAGGATTTCACATAATTTCATTCGTGCTAACCCTCAGATTTGCATGTGTTTCAAGCTCAAACAAATCAAACACCTGGGTAATGTTAGGATTTCTCTTAGCTATTTAACAATGTAAATTTTTTTAACATTTTTACAATGTTAAGCCTTTCATCTTTAATTTCTTTTGTTTGTGCGTCTATTTTTGGGCAAAAACTAGTGTTTGCTCTTTTTTTCATTGTAAATTAACCATTCATTAAAATTTTTAAAAAATTTTTTTTTTAGAAAATAGACTCCATTCTACACATATTTAAATAATTGATTTTCAATTAGTTTTCAAAATTTATAGGGGTAGCATGGCCAAAATTCTATTTTTCAAGATGTGTCCACTTTGAAAATTAGTAAAAAATCAAATATTCATTTAAAAATTATTAGACAAATCGGGCATAAACTACATGTTGTTAGCTAATTTCTCACTGAAGCAATTTTAAAAATACCAAAAAAAAGTTAACCTTTTGAGGGAGCCACAAAACATGCTATGTTATGTTTTTTTGACAGAAACTGTGAGATTCAAGACGGACAACTGAGAGGGGGGGTGAATCAGTTGTCCCAAAACTTTCTTCATATTAATCACTTAAATCCTCTTTGTAATTCAACAGCACAATAATAAATCAATCATGCAATAATTCAAGAGAAGAAACACATTAACACATATGACACCAAGATTTTAACATGGAAAACCCAATTAAGGGAAAAACCACGGGGTGACTAACCCAAGATTGTATTCTCTGTTAAAAGAATAAGAAGAACAAATGGCACATGCCTATTAGGGCTCACTACCTGAGCACACTACTCACAAGAGGCCCACTACCTACAAGAGACACACTGTCTATAGAATAATAAATATTACATACTTGAACTGAAGAGTAGCATCTTCACCATGCTTGAGTCAGTTTCATTTAAGCTCAATACTTCTACTCTGCCTTTCACTCTGCTCCTCTCTACCACACACTCATCTCCACAAGATGCATTTGAAATGACTTCACAACTTCTTATTTATACAAGACATTTGACTTTGGGATAATCATCCAAGTCGGCATACATTACAGAGCAAATACATAAATACAACATGACTAATTACAAAAAACCCAATTATGAATTTTCTCAATTTGCATCAGCTCTTCCTCCATTGCTTTAGTCCAACTCTCATCATTGCATGCTTCATTCACTGACTTTGGTTCAATATTTGAAATCAAACAATACTCTTCTGAGTCTTGAGTAATCTTTCTTCTTGTTTGAACACCTTTTCTTTTATCACCTATGATCTGATCTTCAGAGTGATTCAGTCTTACATACCTAGGAATGTTGGGAATTTCTTGCACTTCTGTTTCTTGAATAGGTTCATTCAAACTTATCTCTTTTTCTTGATTCACCGGATCAGTCTGGATCTAAATCTTAGAAGGGGCCTAGACTTCTTGGACCAGAACATCATTCTGATCATCTTCATCATATTCATAAAACCTTGAGGTTTTTTAATACCTTCATCAACCTTCACATTTGTACTTTCTATAATCTTTCTCAATCTCTTGTTATAACACTGGTATGCTTTGCTTTGAGGAGAATAACCCAAGAATATTCCTTCATCACTTCTAGCATCAAATTTGCTTAGATCTTCATCTCTTTTAATGTAACATTTGCTACCAAAGACTCTGAAATACTTCACAGTGGGAGTGATGCCAAACTAGAGTTCATAAGGAGTCTTACCAGTATTGCTTTTGATTTGTACTCGATTAAGAGTATAGACAGCAGTGCTTACAGCTTCTCTCCAGTAGATCTGAGGAACATTTGCTTCCATCATCATGGTTCTAGATACTTCCTGGATGGTCCGGTTCTTTCTCTCCACTACTCCATTCTGCTGTGGAGTCCTTGGAGCAGACAACTATCTTTTATCCCATGTTTCTCATAGAATTCTATGAACTCCCCAGATGTGAATTCTCCACCTCTGTTAGACCTAAGACATTTTATGTTTAATTCGGTTTCATTCTCTACCATAGCCTTGAATATTTTGAATTTCTCAATAGCCTCAAATTTCTCTTTCAGAAAAGTCACCCACATCATCTGGGAGTGGTCATCAATTAATAACATGAAGTATCTATCACCTTGCACACTCCTGATTCTTGCCAGACCACATAGATCAGTATGAACTAATTCTAATAATCTGGTAGAAGACTATTTCTTACTTTTGAATGTGACCCTGCTTTTCTTACCCAACTGACATTCTTTGCACAAACTATTAGTAGGTTTCACTAGTCTTGGAAGATCTCTTACAGCCTGAGTGTTGCTTATCTTGATGATATTATCAAAATTCACATGACACATTCTCCTATGCCACAACCAACTCTGATAAATTTGAACAAATAAACAACTTTTACCAATACCAACCAAGTGGAAGATATTACCTTTTGTTTGAGTACCGGATACAATCTATGTTCCAGAACTTTCAAAGATCTTGTATTTTCCATTTTTGAATCAGAGATCATAGCCTTTGTCCACCAACTATCCAACACTGAGAAGATTGTGCTTCAAACCTTCAACATACAGTACATTACTGGTTTTGTTTTTTCCATCAAAAGAAATGGTTCCTCTACCTCTAATTCTACCAGTAGAATTATCACCAAATTTTACCACTCCTCTTTCATATCTTTCCAAATCTATGAACTTATTTTTGTCACCTATCATATGGTGGGAGCATCCACTATTAATGAATCAATCATCCTTTTCTTCAACTCGGGCAGCCAAAGCTCTTTCTACCATTTTATGATTGACAGATTCAGAGGGCATTAGATCTTCTTCCTTGATGGCAATAAACACCTAGTCACTTCCAGATTTGTTTCCTATCTCTGATTCATCATCTGTTACTCCATCATCATCGTCTTCATGAACATAGTAACATTTCTTTTGGAATCTTGTTCTGTTTGGATTTGCCCTTGAAAATCTTTCCGGACACCTTGAGGCAAAATGACCAATCTTATTGCAGTTAAAACATTTGAAGGGCAATTTTCCTTCATACTTATCTGATCCTCTTGGCAGTCTTTTTGCAATAAGGGATTCAAGTTGAGCAGCTTATGCTTCATCTTCTTCCTGATCTTTTCTTTCTTTTTCATACCATGATAGTTTCTTTGAAGAGATCTCTTCTGGATTAAACTTTTTTTTTCCTTTTACAGAGGCACTAGCTTTGAAAGCAGATTCAGTCTTGGGGGGTGCATCTCCAAACTCGGCCAATTCAAATGTAGCTAATTGACCAACCAATTGATCTCTTGTGATATTTGAAAAAGATCTGAATTCTTCAATATCAACAACCTTGTACTTGTAAGAATCGGGAAGGGATCTAAGAACTTTGGCAACAATCTCATCTTCATCCAAGATTCCACTAGCACATCTAATGCCACAAACAAGCTCATTTACTCTTGGCATAAATGTAGTGATATTTTCATCTTCTCTCATCTTCAGGTTTTTGAATTTTCCTTTCAAACTCTGTAGCTTAACACATTTAACATGCTTGTCTCCTTCATGCAGAAGTTCCAGTTTTTGCCAAATCTCATATGTAGTTTTTAGATCAATAACATTTGTTAGCTCTGAATCAGATAAGGCACTTAGTAGAGCTTCTTTAGCTCAAAGATTGTTTTCAGCATCTCTACTTTCATCTACAGTACTTGGACCATTCTATGGAGGAACATACTTCTTTGAAGCCATGATCCAATATTGCATTCCCATACATTGCAACTGACATTCCATGTGACTTTTCCAAAGAGTAAAATTGGTTCCATCAAACCTCGGACTATCCTTCTTATAGGACAACATCCTAGATCTCCTCAAGCAGTTAAGCTTTTTTAGAGGAACTTAGTTCTAATACCAATTTTTAGATTCAAGATAGACAACTGAGAGGGGGGGATGAATCAGTTGTCCCAAAACTTTCTTCCTATTAATCACTTAGATCCTCTTTGTAATTCAATAGCCCAATAATAAATCAATCATGCAATAATTCAAGAGCATAAACACATTAACACATATGACACCAAGATTTTAACATGGAAAACCCGGTTAAGAGAAAAAACACAGGGTGACTAACCCAAGATTGTGTTCTCTCTTAAAAGACTAAGAAGAACAAATGGCACATGCCAATTAGGGTTCACTGCCTGAGCACACTACTCACAAGAGGCCCACTACCTATAGGAGACACACTGTCTACAGAATAATAAATATTACATACTTGAAATGAAGAGTAGCATCTTCACCATGGTTGAGTTAGTTCCATTTAAGCTCAATACTTCTTCTCTACCCTTCACTTTGCTCCTCTCTACCACACACTCATCTCCACAAGATGCATTTGAAATGACTTCACAACTTCTTATTTATACAAGACATTTGACTTTGGGATAATCATCCAAGTCGGCATACATTATAGAGAAAATACATAAATACAACATGACTAATTAAAAAAAGACTTCACGCAGATCAACACACTGTCGGCTACACAGATCTGAGACCTCAATATTCTTTGAGGAACACGCAATGCTTCACAGAGCATCTTCAAGATCATCCACAGGATGTGTAACTCATCTGGTCGGCCAGACTTAGGAAGACCATTATCATTCGTAATTTCAATTACGAGTTTAATCTTCAATGTGGAGCATGAACATGAATTGGACACAATCCAAAGACCTCCACAAGCTTGCCTGAATTACCAAGAACATTCACACTACTTCTGCTAACTGAAATCATTATCTCCTTCATCCAGAACCTCAAGAACATAGTCTATCATCATTGTCATATTGGAATAGATGCTTGTGAACATCCAGACCACAAACCAATTAAGTTGTCAATTTACATTAATTTCCTAAGCACTCCACCAAATTTGCAGAACAAGATATTGCATTTCTGGATCTCACCGGATCTATTTGTGTCACTCTATCACCTCTGAACATCTGCCAAAATTAGTTTTACTCAAGTGGTCATAACTTCTTTAGATCTTCATACGGACCTCTCAAATCTTTACTGGATCATCTTAAGACACATATCTACAAACCCTTTGAAGCGTATCCTCTGATCTTCATCTCAGCTGGGATCTTTACCTTACTATCTTCACTGTTCTTTGTTCCTGATAAGACTAATTTTCTCAATATCCTCAGCATACAACTCATCTAATCCTTATCATCAATGCAACAGGAATATGTTGACATCAATGACAATACCAGTTAGGCCCATACTTGCAACAGAAACAACACCAATTTATGTGGCTCCCTCTTTTGAACCCCTTAATCTATACCATTTTCAAAACAAAATAGTAGTTTAGAAAGTAGACTTGGAGCACTACGAACATTATTTTTTTTTCATCTTAAAATTTTGAGTGTAACTATGCTCAATTTCTCATCCAAGGCCAGCATTTCTTGATTTTAGAAAAAAAGTGGCCACTTAAGACCCCTTTTTAGCCCCCCATCTTCCTGCACTCACCCATTAATGTACAGTTTCATTTTTTGTGAGACATGGTGGAAGATGGGAAGGTGATATTGGAGAAGATAGACACTTTGAAGAATGTTGCAGATGCATTAACAAAACTAGTGGGCACTGATAAGTTCAGATGGTGTTCGGAGTCTATGGGTCTCTCAGCCTATAGTAGTAAAATCTTGTTATTTCCATTGGCTCTTACAAGGTGTTCAACAAGTGGGAGACTATTGGGAATTAAGGTGTCTCAACCTTGGTAAATTTCTGGCATTTACTTTTTACTGTGGTAATTAATTGTGTAGTACCTTTCTTGTTTACCGTTCTCTATCATCTATTAACTTGACATGGTGACTTGTCAGTGACTGGGAGGTGACATGGAAGGCGAAAATTAAGTTGATTTTGTCCTCACATGGAGGATAGGCATCCCATATTGTGGTAGAGATTTTCTTCCATGTGTCAGCATCTTGTGGTATGTGTAAGGAGTTATGACTCGTAAGTGTTATGACTAATTCCTATGACAAATTCTATGATGTGTAAAAGTCAAGAATGGAAGGTTCTATGATAGGTGAAGACAAGTGTCAAAGAGCATATTTGAGGAAGGCATCTTTGGTTGTCCAAGGTGGGTTATGACATGTTGTAAGAGGAATATACTATTTTTAGGTAGTTATGATAGATTTTCTTATAGCTGCAAGAGCTGTCATGTATGACGGATTCTATGACTTCTGTAAGGTGCATAAGATCATCTGTCATAGCCTATCTTGGGATTAGGCACCTGTTGTGTGGTTACACAACACGCCTCATTTTGACTTGGCAAAACAGGGACCCAACTTTTCTTTTGGCTTGTGTTGTCTGCTTTCTGGCGGTTTGGTAAAATCAGTCATGTTCATCATCATGTGGAGTTAAGATGAGGTAAGCCCCAATATGAGGTTGGTCTGTCAAAATTCATATTTCATATATATGACGACATATTCTGAAAGAGCATTAAAATTCATGCAGGTTTGCCTTTTACATCACCCTGATATTCATCAGGATGTGAGAGTTATGAACAGTCAAAGTCTTGGTCAAACCTGATATTCGCAAGAAGAGGGTCATATTTTATAACCTCAGTTATGCTGTTTGAAGAACATCATCATCATATTTGAAACGTCCCCCCGATAATATCCTGCGGTTCAAATATCTGGACGTCAACTTTAAGTGATAGTAAGTCTTCCCCGTCGAACGGTCTTTTGTATCGCGAGCATCATGTTTTCAAATGTAACCCGATATTCGTTAATATCATCCTGATGCAAAATATCACCCTTAACAAACATCCTGATGACATCATCTGAATCCGATAAACAAAGAAACAAACATCCTGATGACGTCATCATCATATTTGCATTTCGACAGGATATTTTGTAAACATGATCATGTTCACCCAATATGACGATGACGTCATTTCCAATACAAAGAACAAATATCATGATGATGTCATCGTGATATTCCGAAAGGAGAATGAGTAAGTTTGAAGATCATCATCATATTTTGAAATATCACCCGATTGGCCGAAATATCCTCCTGATGTACTAAAATGTAAACAAAGGTGCATTGTCACCCGAATCTTGTCGCGATAACAATTTCAAGACTAGGGAGGATGATATTGAAACTCAACCTGATATTTGTGAAATATCATCCTGCCCTCATGATATCTTGTCGTATGAATATCCCCCTGCTCCCTTTGCCGCCATTGCCATTAAATGCGCGCAGATATGGTAGGTGATTCCCGTCGACCTGGAACCCAATGAAACGTCTGGCGAGATCCTGAGTTTTCGCATGAATGATCAAAGATTACGATCTAGCTTGTCAGAGTTGCCCTAAGTTTACCCTAACTGTGAGGTTAAAAGGTAATTCAACCGCCATTGTTACATTCACCTGCGTTAAAATTGTTTTACAGAGCACTAGCCTCCATATTTGCATAACAGCTACCGTTGCGCGACTGGAGCTCATAAACTGAGGAAGGAAGGTGATCAGAAGCCGAATTAAGAGCATCTCAACGATATACTGGTATAGAAAGAAATCTGCATAACCAGGTAAGTGAAATGAAACCCTCATCATGTTGTTTCTAAATAATGTTGTAAGTTCTGGTTATATATCCATGTAAGCAGGTAATGTGAAATTGATGCAGTAGGCATGATATTTGCAATATGTATACATGCATATCCTGTTGTGAGAAGAAATGATTGTTAATTGCAGGTACCCATGGCTGAAAAACGCTCAGTCAAGAATCAGGAAGAATTCAGCCAGCCTATGTTCTCTTCACAGAGAGGGGTCCTGTTTAAATTTGGGGCAATTACAGATACCCATCAGGGGAGTACCAACCTGGAAGCTTGGTCAGCCAAGCTGAATGATGGACAAGATAAGAGTCCAGTATTGGACGCCATGTTTGTATCCGGCATGTGGAATGCTGCTAGCTTCCCCTACTCCATGGAGTCTTCAGAGCTGGTTATTGAGTGCGCCCGGAACTACAACCCTCAGATGAGGCAGGTGGTGAAGCATGGGAGGGTGTATGCAGACCTGTCCATCAAAAGTCTATCACAAACATTTGGACTGCCAATGGGCAGCAAGGTAAAGAGTGTAGACTTGAAGAAGTCTGAAAGAGAATATGAGGCCAACAAGAAGACGGCCAGAAAGAACATGTATGCTTGGCGGGCCGAGAATAGCACATATAATGCAGCGGCCAAGCTCCCTGTGCACATGTTCAAATTTGATTTTAATGAAGAATATCAGTATGTGATTGCCCTACTGAACAGGGTGACTGGCTAGCCTGATACTGGAGAATTCAGAGACTGGATGTATGGCATAATAATGATGTGTCAATATGCAGACATCAAGCCACTATGGGGCCAAATCATAAGTGATGCTCTGCATGAGCAGCTGCTGAACCTGGGAGGTTCAGATTGTGCCTTCTATATGACCTCTTACATTGTTTATTCCTGTGCATATAGAGGTACGTTTGATGTCTTAACCACAGATGGGAAGCTAACAGGCACAAATGCAGCCTATATCTGGGATCATCATCCCCAGCTGCAAAGAACCAAGTATATCAAGGACTATAAACTGGTCAATGATGCATTTTCTATGCATCTGGTAAGGACCATGGAAGATGACAGGACAAAAAGACTGAGCATGGAAGCTCAGGAGGCAGTATACAGGCATGGGGCATGGTACATCCAATTTGCCACCTTTTCCTACATCAGGATAGAAGGTTTTGAAGGGCATCCCCTGATGCTGCCAAGATATCCTACTGATGCAGTAGTTTTAATGGAATTTATCAGGCAGGGCTCCACCATCATACAGATGTATAAGGATGCCAAGAAGCTGCCACCAATTTTGTTCCCAGTCAGCATCGGCAACTATATGTGCCCTGACTCGGATAATATTAAGAAGGTGATGGTCACTCTGAACAAGATGAATCTACTACCCTTCCCAGTAACGAGACCATATGATCCTTACGGCCGAATGCAGAAGATCCTAGGAAAGCCTATTCACCAAAGGCACCTAGAAGATTTTTGGGCTGACTGCGAGGATGAGGCAGAGGCCAGGAGGAGGAGGTATCAGAGGTTGACTCTAAACCAGATTAGAACATTTGACTGCATACCCCTCCCTCAGCAGCTGAAGAGTGATGACGGCAGGATAATGGCAGATGAATACGAGCAGAAGAAGATCTACAATGATACCATTTCTGCCCCTGACCTCACCATGTAGGAGGATATGTCCTTGGACCCATTCTTTGCCAAAACCATACACTTGACCCAAGCTTGGGTAGATGCACAGGTAGAGGCATTGAAGAAAAAGGGTGTTGCCATCACAATAGATAGCAAGAAGAAGGGGCAGGACATCCCCGCAGACGAATATGATGACTTGCTGCTAGAGAAGCGGAAGACCAAGGGAGAGAGGATTCCTCCACCACAGCAGCCAAGCAAGAGAGCCCCAAGGGGCAAGAAGGTGGAAAAGGGACCCAAAGGGGTCATAATTGAAAGGGCAGTATTCACGGCTGAGGAGGCAGCCAGATCAGGATCAGAATCAGATTCTCCTCCCAAGCCCAAGAAAGCCAAGACAGCCGAGGCTGGAACCACAGAGACCCAAGAAGTGGGTCAATCATCCAGACAACCAGGCAAGGATATCCTCATGGAGGAAGAGCCTGAAGAAGAGGAGGAAGCTCCACTAGTAATTAGAAGAAAGAGGAGAGCTCCGCAGGTGTTGGTTCCTACCACACCTAAGAAAACAAGAACCTCCATGAGAGGTGAGATGAGTCAACCCCCAGTGCAAGTACAAGGGGCAGGTAGTGAAGTGCAGAAGGAACTTCAGCACAATATTCCACTTCCTACCATTGTCAAGTTCAAAACAGAACTTGCAGAAGAGCAACAAAAGGAAACATCTCAGGCACAAGCAGAAAAGCATGTCTCGCTAGACGAGACAATAAACTTGTCTGACGATGAGGTGGTGCAGGATGTAGCTACACAAGAAATGGAAACACTTGCAGCTGCTGGCATTAGTGTGACTCCTCACAAGCCTCCATCTGTCCAATCGGTGCTTGAGGAGATGAAACAAACAGAAGCAGAGCGAGAAAAGAGCCCAAAACCAGAGAAGAGCCCAGAGCAGGTAGCTCAGGACATAGGGCTGGACACACTGATTGCCGAGGTGACAAGTCCTGCAATGGTAGACTTAACAGAGAAGCAGGATGCAAGTCCTGAACAGCCAGCAGGATCACCTGATAAGGGCCACTTAATAGAAGAGATAGAGATGGCAGAAACAGAAAGCCATGCTCTCGAATCAGGCCATCAGAGCCCACAGGATACATCAGCAGGACCTGCTATAGTAGAGGTCCGAGAAGAAAAGGCTGATGATGAGAAGAAAGAAGCGATAGAGGATCCTGCTGATAAGGCACAAGAGGTGGATGCTGCCGGTGCAGAGCAAATAGCCACCGCAGAGCAGATGCCATCACCTCAGGCAGATCCTACAATATCAAAGGTGGTGGAAATACCACGAGAAGTTGAAAAACAAAAGGAGGATGACCAACCCCCACAGGGGGAAGAACTGGGGACAGGTGAAGAAAGGATGGAGAAAGACCATGATCATCATGATCCACATACAAGTACACCGCCAGGTTCCCCACACAGAGAAGATGCTCCCCCGGAAAAGGAAGCTCCTCAACAGGAGGAGGCGCCTGAGGATCAACAGCAGCAAGGCGAGCATCAGGAGAAAGAAAAAGAAAAATCACCATCTCCACAACACATATTGATAGAAACAGGAGATAGAGGTGAACAGCATCATGATGCTGAGAAGCATGATCAGGTACCTCCATGGTTAGAAAAGGAGGTGAATGTTGAGGAGGAACTGGAGATTCATGAGTTTGACGTCTCCACCCTGTTCGCCGCGGATATAATGAAGCCCAGGAGAAAGGCCAGAATGACTTCGGCCATCAAAAGAGATCTGGCGACAGGGAGAAGGACCATACAAATTGTTGTGCCTGCCGTAGAGAAAGAGAAAGGCAAAATCACTGTGGATGAATTCCAGATAAGCACAGTTGATTTGGGTTTTGCCAACGAAGAGCAGGAAGGTCAGGAGGGAAAGGACATTATAGACTCTCTAATTCAGAAAGTGAAAAGAGAGAAGGAGAAGAATAAGCAACATAAAGAGCACATTGCTCAGTTGCATGCATACATTAAGGGTTTAACCAACCCTGAGGATACCACAGGTGAAGCTGTAGTCCCATTGACTGCCATTTCTCAGGAGGAGGTAAATAAACTGGACCTCATGAAACATGAGGTGTCCGTAATCAGAAAATGGGTGTCATCCACATTGGATGATGCTATAGAAATAATGAAGGGTTCTTTGAAGAGGTGGAGCATCCTAAGTGACTCCAAAACCAAGGTGGACAGGTTGCAGATGCAGACCGGAAAAAGGTCTTATAAACTGGAGAAAGTCCTCAGCCTGCTGGACGAAATAAGGAAGATAAATCCACAACTGCTTATCAGTAAGCAGGTGTTAAATAATAATACTGCATTATTAGTGGATATCTGGTATAAGGATGTACAGTTTGAATGCGGAGTCCTCAAGAGATGCAATAATAAGCTGAGGGAGATCAGCATGAGGCTACGCGATTTAATGGGCATTGAAGCAGACATGCTCGAAGCATTAGAGGGCAAGGTGGAAGGGAAGATAGAGAATCAAGATGAAGATTCTTCCCTCAAGGCTCTGTGTAATAACTTCCAAGTGGAAGATGATGGTCCGCTAGTCCACTTGACAGAAGAGATAATAAATAAAATGATGAGGATCAAGGTCAAGATGGAGACCTATAATGAGACACTAGAGGACAGAAAGAATAAGTTGGATAACAGCAGGGATAAGTATGAAGCGCACAAACACGCCATCATCAAGGCAAAGACTCAAGATGGCGGAGGAATAGACCAAGTTGTGCGGTCATACGAACAAATCCAGAGCAGCATGCAGCCCCATATGCAGCAGCATCATCATCCGGATAGCGAAAGTTCAGAGAGCGATGCACATGATGATGACCCGCATGCATCAGGTAAAGAGCATGATGAAGATACATCATGAAAGGGGGGAATATCTTGCATATGCAGTATAGATAGTTGCCAGCTGGCAACTTGTGCCTTTTTGTAAAATTGACAAGTCATGAAGTGATGACCATTGATTTGTATTGATAAATCAGATCCGTGGATCTTTTGTAACGGATTCCTCACCTTATTCTATAAAAGGTGGTGGAATGCCTTGTTATATTCATTCGAAACTTAATTGAAATTTGATTGCTAAAATATTCAAGACTTATTTCAAAGCTGCTGTATATGTACATGTCTTTTGCATACTTAATGAAAGAGAAGAGTATTCTGATTACAAATCTTCGTAAATCTTGAGTAATCTGTATCTGAATTCTGGATATGTGCTTTGATTTGCTGTGTCCCTTGGAGTGCTCATCATGTTGCATGTATTGTTTTCATTCATTATCCTCTGAAGTTTGCATCAACTGTATCTAGCTGTGGAATGTCCTGGTGAACATATGGTTTGATTTCTTCTCCTCATGACAGTATCAAGCATGTATGTGGATCAAAAGCTAAAGGTTCAACTTAATTAGAAGTATTTCCTTTAATTTCTTTCAATTTCAGAGAATCTCACTATCACAATTGCAAATAAACTGATAATCTTAAGCAAACAACCCAAAATATGCAGACATCTCGTAGATAATCGTAAATATTTAGCATATTTGAACACTAAGCATGCACAATTGAAAATATCATGCAAAGATCTAGGTATTTTACCTCTTTTCACCAAATAACCGTATAATTTGACTTCTCTGTAAGGAATTTCTGCAGGAACGTCATGATGATGGTGCATTTTCACGTAAGGCCCCAAAATGGAAACAGCAACTCACATTAACCACTGAGTAACATCAATCGATTAAGACCTAATCACCGGAGACTTGGGATCATGAATTCTCTGAATTCACTGTATCTTTCAAGATGAATAAAGGTTAATGTGTACTTTTATTCTATGTTTGTTTGTGACTAACATCATGACCAACATAAATTGGCGCTAGAAGGAGGGCTGAACTGGAAAAGACACCACTTCTTTAGTCATCATTCATTTTATAAAGGCCCCTCGCTCCTAACACAACATAAATTGGTGCTAGAAGGAGGGCTGAACTGGAAAAGACACCACTGCTTTAGTCATCATTCATTTTATAAAGGCCCCTCGCTCCTAATGCAACATAAATTGGCGCTAGAAGGAGGGCTGAACTGGAAAAGACACCACTGCTTTAGTCATCATTCATTTTATAAAGGCCCCTCGCTCCTTACGCAACATAAATTGGCGCTAGAAGGAGGGCTTGACTCCGGAAGATCACGCTCATCATCAGTATTTTCAGGTTTGAGGACGCATAGAGTAAGGTACCCTCAGATCGCCCATGAATTTCAGTAAATTACGTAAATATTTACTGTGAGAAGTTTGTATGTGTTCATTCTATGTAAAGATTCCCAGATCTCACATAAATATTGCAAGCTTTACAGTAGATCTCTCTAAATTCACTAATATCGGCTAAAGATGCGTAAATTTGTTCAAGCTTTGAGAATTTGAGCCTTAAACACTTGAGATCTTGTGCTACGGGTCAGGATATGCCAATATCCTATCATATTTGCAGTATCTTCGCAAATATTTCGTAAATATCCAGTCTGATTTGCCATCTGACCGCAAATATCACCTCATCCAGTGAAATTTAACCAATATTTGCAAAGTTTCAGCCAATTTACCTCCAAATCGAGAAATCCTGGCTCACAGGATAAATACCAGGTCTAGACCTAGTGAAATTTTTGAAGAATTGCCTGTTAGAGGTTTCAGACCTAGGACTGTAGACATTCACCATACTCCAGGGTCTAGTGCGTCTAGAGCTTCACCGGGACCTCCTCCTGTAACTCCTGTTGGTTTGCAAATACCTTCCGGTATATCCGTGACACCTCCTGTTCAAACCCAGGGTATACCTTTAGTTCAACCTCAGCCAACTGCACCACCAGCTCAGCCCCCTTAGGTTGCAATGTCTTTCTTTGCAGCAGAGTCACCCTTGACCTTTAATGCATATCACGAGTTACCAAAGAATCCGGACAAACTTTGTCCAAAATATCATCCTTATCAAGATGCTGATGATCATATCAGGACATTTAAAGAAGCGTGCTGCAGAGCCAGAATAGAACATCAGGACGTGGTGTGCAGATTATTTCCTTTTTCCCTAGGGGAAGAGGCTTATAATTGGTTCATCAGTCTTGGCCAAGCTTCTGTCGGTTCGTGGGCTGTCTTAGAGAAAGCCTTTCTTGACAGGTTCAAGGTCCCTATTGATCCATCCATGAATTACCACATGTTTGCCACAATCAAAAGATTTGAGAATGAGCCTATTGCCAATTTCAATGCTAGGTTCCAGAAAATGTTGTCCAAGCTAGTTGCCCCATATGTGGTGGCTGATGCTGCTGCTAGGAGTATCTATTATTCAGCCCTGGATCCATTAACTTCCATGTTCATCAGAAGAACACATCCTGAGATCACTACATTGACAGGAGCTTTTCAAGAAGCTATCAAGGTAAATCAGCAGTTGATACCTGCTCCTACTCCAAATATAGTATTCCCTACTTTGCCTGGCGTACAATCATAATATCCAGCACAATACCCTGTAGCTTATCCTTCACAATATCCTGCACAATATCCAAATGGATCAGTGATACCCCCAGTAGTCATGCCTGCACCTTTGCAAGTACCTCCATTGAGTATTATGCCTCCTCCTAATGGAAATAGCCAATTGCCACAATATCCTGCACATGCTCAGACACCTCAGGGTACCGATCTATCCAACAATAACCATGGATCTTCCTTTTTCAAGCCTCAGACTGAGAATGTAGTGGCCAAAGCTCAAGAGGAGAAGGAGGAAATCAAAGAAATTTCTGCTCAACTCAGAAAACTCACCACAAAAGTAACACATTTGAGAAATCAAGGGTTTTATTCGCAGTCAGGTCAGAATAGGAGTTATTCCAATGACAGACCAAACTACCCTGACAGAGGATATAACAACAATAACTTCAACAATAATGGTGGAAACAATAATAATCCTCCTAGACAGCCCAGAGTGTGGAACTCTAGGCCAAATAATGGTTCATTACCATCACCCCTAGACAATTAGCCTCCTGGTGAAGCCAAACAGACTACCAGAGTCAATCTTGCTGAAGCAGCCCTTACCAATTGGTGCAGGATCCACAATACCAATGCACATGCAGAATTAGATTGTCCACAATTTAGGATTGCTGCCAGCATCTTTCAGACTGAAGTGTCTAACACTTCTGGAAATCCACCTTAGGCAGAAGGAAATGAAATAGTTCCTTGTGGATATGACTCAGCTTTTGTGTTAGAAACGTACACAAATCAGCCTCATCAGGATTATAATCAGACCTGTGAAGAATCTGCCTTAACCTTTGAAACAAACTATGTCTTCCCCTTTGAGGATGAAAACGAACCTGCAAGAGAGCATGAGGAAGTACATGCATACCAGCAGCAATACCCTGGTAAGCACAATTATAACCTGAGGAGCAACGCCAACCGACCTGCTGGTCCATTGACATCATCTCTACCTCCAAACAACTTCAACACACCTCCTGATCCTAAGGCTAGCAATAACCCTGGGTTCCCTAAGGTGAATGCTCAATACTTGTCTCCTCAAAACACAGTAACAAAAGTCGTAAATGCACCTCAGGAGTCTGACAAGTTAGTCAGCTATTTGGCTGATGAAATGAAGAAAATCAAGATCAGCCTGTCCCTATCTGAGCTACTGAAAACTCCTGCCATCAAAAGGGCATTCATGAAGTCACTAGATGATCCTGCTCCTAAAGAGGATAATCATCTTTCAAGTCAATCCAATGGCAAGGAGCATGCTGTCAAAGATAATACTAGCAAGCCCAAAGTGTCAGCTACAGTCCAAGCCGCTGAAACCTCCCACATGACCTTGTATAGAGATAAAACTGAATCACCTCCATTTCTCCTCACCATAAGAATGTTCAGCAAGAACTTGCACAACTGTTTAGTTGATTCAGGAGCCTCAACGAATGTTATGCCTTTGTCAATATGCAACGCATTAGGACTGCATCCTGCTAAATCCTTAAAGAAGGTCACTCAACTGGACAAGACAGAAGTAAGTGTCGTAGGAGAACTGACTCACATTCACATGCAGCTAGCATCTGATCCTCGGATCCAATATTACATTGACATTCAGGTAGTTGACATACCTGATACATATGGGATGTTGCTTAGCTGAGACTGGTCTAAAACGCTTAACGGATATATGTCCACAGACTTCAGTCACATGTGGTTACCATGGAAAGGTATACCTAATCAGATCAGGATTGATGCTGAGCCTAGGATGAAACATATGATCACGGAATATAACAAAACAAATGAGATCATGTATGTAAACATAGAACCTGGAGTTTATTGCATCAAGCCACAAACTGTTAAAATAGAGGAGATCCTGATGCTTGATGTTCATCATCACCATGATGATGATTATCATGAGGACATGCCAAGTATGGAATCTGATAATGATCCAGATAATGAGAATGAAATAGATCGCTTCAGAGATTTTGAGATGCATTTATCTACTCAGGTAAAACATTGCCAATTATTGAATATACCTGCTAATGACATTTTGATTGATGGATGGTGCAGATTACATGGCGAAGCACACTCAGAAAAGACTTGTGAACCATGCTTAGACATGATGATACTGGAGTAGACGTATAGTGAGGCATCATCATCATATTCCGAGGTGAGTGCTACATCTGATGATGATGATGATACTAATTCTTATTTGTCTTCTGCAGGAACAGAAGAGTCGACAGATCATGATGAAGATCATATCCTAAAAATAGAAGAGATCCTAGTGTCCGATCAGATAAATGATGCAGACAAAGAAAAGATCACTCCTGGTAGCGATTGCTTCATGGAACCGGATTATGAGTTGTCTGATGAAGACAAAGGCAGTGACCTGACGAAGTTTGAAGAATTTCTAGTAAAAGAAATAGAAAAGATGACACAATAGTGTAAATCTCCCCAGGAGGTTTTAATTAAGGGTTGGTGTAGGCTGCATGAGGCGCCTCACTCAGAAACAACTTGCTCACTATGTTTACACATCTTGAAGAAGCATGCAGCTGTATGTGCTGAACATCATCCTCCTGCTGAGATGGAAGAGAAAACAGAAAAGCCATCAGGCTCACCAAATAAAAGAAAGAAGAAACTTGAAGATGACATCCCCAAGTTAAAGTGGATATCAGGCGGAGCAGCAGCCAGAGCTGCAAAGAAGAAAGAAAGTTCAAGTAAATATCCTGCTGAAGACAAATGTCCTGCTGAAGATAAGCCTTGGATCTTAAGGTTTGACGGATCTAAATCTAAGCAAGGTGCAGGGGTAGGAATTGACCTTATTGATCCATCAGGGAAATCCTATTTAGCAGCTTACAGACTACAGTTCCCCTACACCAATAATGTCGCAGAGTATGAAGCTCTGATTCATGGACTGTTGTTTTCTCATAAGAAGAAAGTGAAGATCCTGCATGTCTTTGGAGATTCAGAACTGGTTGTGAGACAAGTAAGAGGAATTTACTCTTGTAATTACGGAAAGCTATCAAATTACAGACATCGTGTGTGGGACCTGATTGAAGACTTTGATGCCTTTAATATCACTCACGTACCAAGAGAACAGAACTAGAGGGCAGATGCACTTGCCTAGGCCGCCAGTACGTTGGAACCGCTGTCTATATCTGGCCTGAAGAGATTTTCAGTAGAATTGGTGTCAGTACCTTCGGTACCTGACAATGTGACTAATCTCTAGGTGTTTGATGATGATCAGCACATCCTGGACTTTATATCAAACAGAGACATATTTGAAGCTCAGATTATAGATGAGAATGGTATGGAAGATCATGTCTGGGAAGAGGATGAGATATTAGAGTTACCTAGCAACAGAATTCCCAAAGGTATGATTGAATTAGAAAGAGCCTTTGATCTAGATAATATGCTTAAACATAAGGATCTGCCTAAGGCAGATGGAGGTCAATATTCACAGGTGAATATTGGACAAGCTGATGACAAGAGAAACGTCTTATTGGGTAAGGTTTGTACACTAGAAGAGTTAGAAGGAATAACTCAGGCCCTTAAGGATTACATACATGTGATTGCATGGACTTATGACGAGCTAAAGACATATGACACTTCTGTCATAACTCATACTATACCTCTCAAGCCAGATGCAAAACCTTTCCGACAGAAGTAGAGGCCAGTTAATGCTCTGCTTGAGCCAATCATCCTTGAAGAAGTCAAGAAATTGTTAAATGCCTGGATAATATTTCCTGTAAGGCACTCCAGTTGGGTGGCAAATCTTGTGCCAGTCAGAAAGAAGAATGGAGACATCAGGTTGTGTGTAGATTTCAGGAACCTGAACAGAGCATCAGAAAAGGATAATTATCCTTTGCCCTCTTTGGATGAAGTTCTACAGATTGTAAATGGAGCCAAAATGATGTCCTTCTTAGATGGTTTTTCAGGATACAACCAAGTAATGGTTGATAAAATTGACAGATTGAAAACTGCCTTCACCACAAAGTGGGGGATATTTGCATATGGACGTATGCCATTTGGACTCATAAATGCTGGAGCTACATTCCAGCGAGCAATGGACATAGCCTTCAGAGGCTTAATAGGAAAATGTATAGTCATCTACATGGATGACCTGACGGTTTTCTCCAAGGAAAGGGGGAATCATGTTGCTGATCTCAGAAGTGTACTGAAGAAATGTGAAGAATATGGAATATCTTTGAATCCTAAGAAGTGCATATTCGGGGTCACAACAGGAAAGTTACTAGGCCACCTGATCACAGAAGATGGAATTATCATTGACCCTGACAGGGTGGAATCCATTATGAAGTTACAACTTCTAGGAAGCAAAAAGGAACTTAAATCTTATTTTGGTAAGATAAATTTTGTGAGGAAGTTCATCACCGGCTTCGCTGAAATTGTCAGACCACTAAATACCATGTTGAAAAAAGATGCACAAATTGAGTGGACACCAGAAGCCAAGGCTGCCTTTGAAGATATAAAGAAGGCCATTTCAGATGCTCCTGTCCTCATTAGTCCAGATTATACAAGAGATTTCTACATCTACTCATTTGCTTCAGAACATACCTCTGCAGCAGTGTTAACTCAAAGAAATGAAGAGAAAGAAGAGAAACCAATTGCTTTCATGAGCTGTCCTTTCAGGGATGCTGAGTTGAGATATGTAGATGTTGAAAGACAGGCACTTGCATTAGTCAAAGCAGTAAAGAAGTTTAGACATTATATACTAAGAAGCAAAGTGATTGTTGTGGTACCAGATGCAGCGGTGAAGATGCTGTTGATGCAGAGTGAACCTGGTGAAAAAAGAGCCAAATGGATTACTGTATTACAAGAATATGACATGGAGATCACACCCATGAAGCTGGTAAGAGGACAAGCTCTGAGCCAGATGATATCTGAAACTGATCCAAACATCATCAGTCAGCAGTATGTGATCAATGAGAAAGACAATAGAGAATGGTATTCAGACATCAAGCACATCCTGATCACTGGAAGATGTCCTTCAAGAATGCAAGCCTCACAGAGAAAAGCCTTAAAGATAAGATCCCAGAAGTATATGATGAAGGGAGGAACCCTATTTAAAAAGAATTATGAAGGGATATACTTGAGATGCTTAGAGAAACCAGAAGCAAATAAAGTTTTGACAGAGTTACATGACAAGTTTGGAACTGCCCACGGATCAGCGTTGGCCACAACACATGCAATCCTCAGAGCAGGATATTACTGGCCTACAATTTTTAAGGACACGGCTGATCATGTTAAATGTTGTCATGTTTGCTAGGTTGCTGCCAACAGAGAGAAATATGCTGCGCAACCATTGCAGCCAGTGGTAGAAGAGTGCCCATTTGCACAGTGGGGCATAGATTTCATAGGACCGATCAATCCTCCGTCTTCTTCAGGCCATAGGTATGTCCTGACGATTACTGATTATTGTACCAGATGGACTAAGGCTACCAGCAGCAAAACCTGCACTGCAGATGATGTCACCAAATTTCTAGAAAGCAACATTATCACCAGGTATGGAACTCCCTATGCATTGGTAAGTGATAATGGTTCCGCCTTTATTTCCACCAAATTGTCAAGTTGGGCTTTTGATCATGGGATCATACTTAAGTTTTCATCCAACTACTATCCCCAGGGAAATGGATTAGCAGAATCCACCAACAAGAATTTACTGAGTATAATAAGAAAATTGATAGAGAAAAATCCCAGGGAATGGAACTCATTTCTGAAATATGCCTTATGGGTAGACAGAACTAGAATGAAAACCGCATTAGGAAACTCACCCTTCCAACTAGTATATGGGGTAGATCCTATCCTCCCTGTAAACTTGAAAATTCCTACTCTGCAGTTTGCCCAAGAGTATCTAGGCATAGATAATAAACAGGAAGTCAGGTTACTGCAGTTAATGCACCTGGAAGAAAAACGAAGTCAAGCGATTGACCAATTTGCAAAACATCAGGCTGTTGTCAAACGCTGGTTTGACAAGAGAGCTAGAATTAAAGCTTTTAGGATATCGGATTTAGTCCTGATGTGGGATAAGGCCCATGAAAGGAAAGGTGACCATGGTAAGTTTGATAGATTATGGATAGGTCCCTTTCAAATTTCTGAAATTTTAGGAGATAGCACTTATAGGCTTAAGAACTTGACAGGTGAGGATGTCCCGTTGCCAGTCAATGGACAATTCCTCAAACATTATTTCCAGGCCTGAATGACTTCATGACAGTCATATGTATCATAATGTATATTTGTATAGTTGTTTGTACAATTCGTTTGTTGTGTGTTGTTGTTTTGTTGGTTGGGACCTTGTTCTGGTAAGTCAAGATGATGCACTTCATCACCCTAAGAAAATAATTAAATTGTTGAGATTCAGATGATGAGATCACATTTAAATATAGGTTATGATTCATTCTAGGAAGTATTCATGATCAGGTTTGTGATGTCTTTTCATCAGGGTGCTTTTTCTTGGTCAATGCGAATCCATCACAATGAAACACCTAACAGCCTTGGGTTTGTTGAACACACTAGTATAGGTGTTAAGTGAAAAATCTAAAGGGACTCCCTTGCTACCAATACAATCTCCAACCTAAAGCTGCAAGTGACTATACCTTGTACAAATGAGCTGACATGATGATATCAGATATAAATTTTTAAAGAAAAATCAGAAAAGAAATAAAATTAGGCCATCTAAGTAACTCTACCGGGGCTATGGATGCCTGCTGGCAGTGGGGCTCTACTTAGGGAGATTGTATAGATAACCTTGCCCGGGCTATAGACGCCTGCTGGCAGCAAGGCTCTATCCAGGTTGGCTATGAGGGATGATCCCCAACTATGTAGTTTAACACCAGTTACTTATGTTTTCAACTTACTTTCAAGATGAGGATAATTAATCATATGCACACACCTGATCCTTTGTTAGCTTTATCACCATGATGAAATTTTATCATTCAGAGGATTATGATGCTTACACTTAGACAGAATTAGAACACTATAGATGAATGTGATCACATCACTTGAATCATTGGAATTTGTTTATTTTCTTTGGTGGCAAGTTGTTGTTTGGTTACACAACACGCCCCATTTTGACTTGGCAAAACAGGGACCCAACTTTTCTTTTGGCTTGTGTTGTCTGCTTTCTGGCGGTTTGGTAAAATCAGTCATGTTCATCATCATGTGGAGTCAAGATGAGGTAAGCCCCAATATGAGGTTGGTCTGTCAAAATTCATATTTCATATATATGACGACATATTCTGAAAGAGCATTAAAATTCATGCAGGTTTGCCTTTTACATCACCCTGATATTCATCAGGATGTGAGAGTTATGAACAGTCAAAGTCTTGGTCAAACCTGATATTCGCAAGAAGAGGGTCATATTTTATAACCTCAGTTATGCTGTTTGAAGAACATCATCATCATATTTGAAATGTCCCCCCGATAATATCCTGCGGTTCAAATATCTGGACGTCAACTTTAAGTGATAGTAAGTCTTCCCCGTCGAACGGTCTTTTGTATCACAAGCATCATGTTTTCAAATGTAACCTGATATTCATTAATATCATCTTGATGCAAAATATCACCCTTAACAAACATCCTGATGACATCATCTGAATCCGATAAACAAAGAAACAAACATCCTGATGACGTCATCATCATATTTGCATTTCGACAGGATATTTTGTAAACATGATCATGTTCACCCAATATGACGATGACGTCATTTCCAATACAAAGAACAAATATCATGATGACGTCATCATGATATTCCGAAAGGAGAATGAGTAAGTTTGAAGATCATCATCATATTTTGAAATATCACCCGAATGGCCGAAATATCCTCCTGATGTACTAAAATGTAAACAAAGGTGCGTTGTCACCCGAATCTTGTCGCGATAACAATTTCAAGACTAGGGAGGATGATATTGAAACTCAACCTGATATTTGTGAAATATCATCCTGCCCTCATGATATCTTGTCGTATGAATATCCCCCTGCTCCCTTTGCCGCCATTGCCATTAAATGCGCGTAGATATGGTAGGTGATTCCCGCCGACCCCGGAACCCAATGAAACGTCTGGCGAGATCCTGAGTTTTCGCACGAATGATCAAAGATTACAATCTAACTTGTCAGAGTTACCCTAAGTTTACCCTAACTGCGAGGTTAAAAGGTAATTCAACCGCCATTGTTACATTCACCTGCGTTAAAATTGTTTTACAGAGCACTAGCCTCCATATTTGCATAACAGCTACCGTTCCGCGACTGGAGCTCATAAACTGAGGAAGGAAGGTGATCAGCAGCCGAATTAAGAGCATCTCAATGATATATTGGTATAGAAAGAAATCTGCATAACCAAGTAAGTGAAATGAAACCATCATCATGTTGTTTCTAAATAATGTTGTAAGTTTTGGTTATATATCCATGTAAGAAGGTAATGTGAAATTGATGCAGTAGGCATGATATTTGCAATATGTATACATGCATATCCTGTTGTGAGAAGAAATGATTGTTAATTGCAGGTACCCATGGCTGAAAAATGCTCAGTCAAGAATTAGGAAGAATTCAGCCGGCCTATGTTCTCTTCACAGAGAGGGGTCCTGTTTAAATTTGGGGCAATTACAGATACCCATCAGGGGAGTACCAACCTGGAAGCTTGGTTAGCCAAGCTGAATGATGGACAAGATAAGAGTCCAGTATTGGACACCGTGTTTGTATCCGGCATGTGGAATGCTGCTGGCTTCCCCTACTCCATGGAGTCTTCAGAGCTGGTTATTGAGTGCGCTCGGAACTACAACCCTCAGATGAGGCAGGTGGTGAAGCATGGGAGGGTGTATGCAGACCTGTCCATCAAAGGTCTATCCCAAACATTTGGACTACCAATGGGCAGCAAGGTAAAGAGTGTAGACTTGAAGAAGTCTAAAAGAGAATATGAGGCCAACAAGAAGACGGCCAGAAAGAACATGTATGCTTGGCGGGCCGAGAACAGCACATATAATGCAGCGGCCAAGCTCCCTGTGCACATGTTCAAATTTGATTTTAATGAAGAATATCAGTATGTGATTGCCCTACTGAACAGGGTGACTGGCCAGCCTGATACTGGAGAATTCAGAGACTAGATGTATGGCATAATAATGATGTGTCAATATGCAGACATCAAGCCACTATGGGGCCAAATCATAAGTGATGCTCTGCATGAGTAGTTGCTGAACCTGGGAGGTTCAGATTGTGCCTTCTATATGACCTCTTACATTGTTTATTCCTGTGCATATAGAGGTACGTTTGATGCCTTAACCACAGATGGGAAGCTAACAGGCACAAATGCAGCCTATATCTGGGATCATCATCCCCAGCTGCAAAGAACCAAGTATATCAAGGACTATAAATTGGTCAATGATGCATTTTCTATGCATCTGGTAAGGACCATGGAAGATGACAGGACAAAAAGACTGAGCATGGAAGCTCAGGAGGCAGTATACAGGCATGGGGCATGGTACATCCAATTTGCCACCTTTTCCTACATCAGGATAGAAGGTTTTGAAGGGCATCCCCTGATGCTGCCAAGATATCCTACTGATGCGGTAGTTTTAATGGAATTTATCAGGCAGGGCTCCACCATCATACAGATGTATAAGGATGCCAAGAAGCTGCCACCAATTTTGTTCCCAGTCAGCATCGGCAACTATATGTGCCCTGACTCGGATAATATTAAGAAGGTGATGGTCACTCTGAACAAGATGAATCTACTACCCTTCCCAGTAACGAGACCATATGATCCTTACGGCCGAATGCAGAAGATCCTAGGAAAGCCTATTCACCAAAGGCACCTAGAAGATTTTTGGGCTGACTGCGAGGATGAGGCAGAGGCCAGGAGGAGGAGGTATCAGAGGTTGACTCTGAACCAGATTAGAACAATTGACTGCATACCCCTCCCTCAACAGCTGAAGAGTGATGACGGCAGGATAATGGCAGATGAATACGAGCAGAAGAAGATCTACAATGATACCATTTCTGCCCCTGACCTCACCATGCAAGAGGATATGTCCTTGGACCCATTCTTTGCCAGAACCATACACTTGACCCAAGCTTGGGTAGATGCACAGGTAGAGGCATTGAAGAAAAAGGGTGTTGCCATCACAATAGATAGCAAGAAGAAGGGGCAGGACATCCCCGCAGATGAATATGATGACTTCCTGCTAGAGAAGCGGAAGACCAAGGGAGAGAGGATTCCTCCACCACAGCAGCCAAGCAAGAGAGCCCCAAGGGGCAAGAAGGTGGAAAAGGGACCCAAAGGGGTCATAATTGAAAGGGCAGTATTCACGGCTGAGGAGGCAGCCAGATCAGGATCAGAATCAGATTCTCCTCCCAAGCCCAAGAAAGCCAAGACAGCCGAGGCTGGAACCACAGAGACCCAAGAAGTGGGTCAATCATCCAGACAACCAGGCAAGGATATCCTCATGGAGGAAGAGCCTAAAGAAGAGGAGGAAGCTCCACTAGTAATTAGAAGAAAGAGGAGAGCTCCGCAGGTGTTGGTTCCTACCACACCTAAGAAAACAAGAACCTCCATGAGAGGTGAGATGAGTCAACCCCCAGTGCAAGTACAAGGGGTAGGTAGTGAAGTGCAGAAGGAACTTTAGCACAATATTCCACTTCCTACCATTGTCAAGTTCAAAACAGAACTTGCAGAAGAGCAACAAAAGGAAACATCTCAGGCACAAGCAGAAAAGCATGTCTCGCTAGACGAGACAATAAACTTGTCTGACGATGAGGTGGTGCAGGATGTAGCTGCACAAGAAATGGAAACAGTTGCAGCTGCTGGCATCAGTGTGACTCCTCACAAGCCTCCATCTGTCTAATTGGTGCTTGAGGAGATGAAACAAATAGAAGCGGAGCGAGAAAAGAGCCCAGAACTAGAGAAGAGCCCAGAGCAGGTAGCTCAAGACATAGGGCTGGACACACTAATTGCCGAGGTGACAAGTCCTGCAGTGGTAGACTTAACAGAGAAGCAGGATGCAAGTCCTAAACAGCCAGCAGGATCACCTGATAAGGGCCACTTAATAGAAGAGATAGAGATGGCAGAAACAGAAAGCCACGCTCTCGAATCAGGCCATCAGAGCCCACAGGATACATCAGCAGGACCTACTATAGTAGAGGTCCGAGAAGAAAAGGCTGATGATGAGAAGAAAGAAGCGATAGAGGATCCTGCTGATAAGGCACAAGAGGTGGATGCTGCCAGTGCAGAGCAAATAGCCGCTGCAGAGCAGATGCCATCACCTCAGGCAGATCCTACAATATCAAAGGTGGTGGAAATACCACTAGAAGTTGAAAAACAAAAGGAGGATGACCAACCCCCACAGGGGGAAGAACTGGGGATAGGTGAAGAAAGGATGGAGAAAGACCATGATCATCATGATCCACATACAGGTACACCGCCAGGTTCACCACACAGAGAAGATGCTCCCCCGGAAAAGGAAGCTCCTCAACAGGAGGAGGCGCCTCAGGATCAACAGCAGCAAGGCGAGCATCAGGAGAAAGAAAAAGAAAAATCACCATCTCCACAACACATATTGATAGAAACAGGAGATAGAGGTGAACAGCATCATGATGCTGAGAAGCATGATCAGGTACCTCCATGGTTAGAAAAGGAGGTGAATGTTGAGGAGGAACTGGAGATTCAGGAGTTTGACGTCTCCACCCTGTTCGCCGCGGATATAATGAAGCCCAGGAGAAAGGCCAGAATGACTTCGGCCATCAAAAGAGATCCGGCGACAGGGAGAAGGACCGCACAAATTGCTGTGCCTGCCGTAGAGAAAGAGAAAGGCAAAATCACTGTGGATGAATTCCAGATAAGCACAGTTGATTTGCGTTTTACCAATGAAGAGCAGGAAGGTCAGGAGGGAAAGGACATTATAGACTCTCTAATTCAGAAAGTGAAAAGAGAGAAGGAGAAGAATAAGCAACATAAAGAGCACATTGCTCAGTTGCATGCATACATTAAGGGTTTAACCAACCCTGAGGATACCACAGGTGAAGCTGCAGTCCCATTGACTGCCATTTCTCAGGAGGAGGTAAATAAACTGGACCTCATGAAACATGAGGTGTCCGTAATCAGAAAATGGGTGTCATCCACATTGGATGATGCTATAGAAATAATGAAGGGTTCTTTGAAGAGGTGGAGCATCCTAAGTGACTCCAAAACCAAGGTGGACAGGTTGCAGATGCAGACCGGAAAAAGGTCTTATAAACTGGAGAAAGTCCTCAGCCTGCTGGACAAAATAAGGAAGATAAATCCACAACTACTTATCAGTAAGAAGGTGTTAAATAATAATACTGCATTATTAGTGGATATCTGGTATAAGGATGTACAGTTCGAATGCGGAGTCCTCAAGAGATGCAATAATAAGCTGAGGGAGATCAGCATGAGGCTACGCGATTTAATGGGCATTGAAGCAGACATGCTCAAAGCATTAGAGGGCAAGGTGGAAGGGAAGATAGAGAATCAAGATGAAGATTCTGCCCTCAAGGCTCTGCATAATAACTTCCAAGTGGAAGATGATGGTCCGCTAGTCCACTTGACAGAAGAGATAATAAATAAAATGATGAGGATCAAGGTCAAGATGGAGACCTATAATGAGACACTAGAGGACAGAAAGAATAAGCTGGATAACAGCAGGGATAAGTATGAAGCGCACAAACACACCATCATCAAGGCAAAGACTCAAGATGGCGAAGGAATAGACCAAGTTGTGCGGTCATACGAACAAATCCAGAGCAGCATGCAGCCCCATATGCAGCAGCGTCATCATCCAGATAGCGAAAGTTCAGAGAGCGATGCACATGATGATGACCCGCATGCATCAGGTAAAGAGCATGATGAAGATACATCATGAAAGGGGGGAATATCTTGCATATGCAGTATAGATAGTTGCCAGCTGGCAACTTGTGCCTTTTTGTAAAATTGACAAGTCATGAAGTGATGACCGTTGATTTGTATTGATAAATCAGATCCGTGGATCTTTTGTAACGGATTCCTCACCTTATTCTATAAAAGGTGATGGAATGCCTTGTTATATTCATTCAAAACTTAATTGAAATTTGATTGCTGAAATAGTCAGGACTTATTTCAAAGCTGCTGTATATGTACATGTCTTTTTCATACTTAATGAAAGAGAAGAGTATTATATGTACATGTCTTTTGCATACTTAATGAAAGAGAAGAGTATTCTGATTACAAATCTTCGTAAATCTTGAGTAATCTGTGTCTGAATTCTGGATATGTCCTTTGATTTGCTGCGTCCCTTGGAGTGCTCATCATGTTGCATGTATTGTTTTCATTCATTATCCTCTGAAGTTTGCATCAACTGTATCTAGCTGTGGAATGTCCTGGTGAACATATGGTTTGATTTCTTCTCCTCATGACAGTATCAAGCATGTATGTGGATCAAAAGCTAAAGGTTCAACTTAATTAGAAGTATTTCCTTTAATTTCTTTCAATTTCAGAGAATCTCACTATCACAATTGCAAATAAACTGATAATCTTAAGCAAACAACCCAAAATATGCAGACATCTTGTAGATAATCATAAATATTTATCATATTTGAACACTAAGCATGCACAATTGAAAATATCATGCAAAGATCTAGGTATTTTACCTCTTTTCACCAAATAACCATATAATTTGACTTCTCTGTAAGGAATTTCTGCAGGAACGTCATGATACTGGTGCATTTTCACGTAAGGCCCCAAAATGGAAATAGCAACTCACATTAACCACTGAGTAACGTCAATCGATTAAGACCTAATCACCGGAGACTTGGGATCATGAATTCTCTGAATTCACTGTATCTTTCAAGATGAATAAAGGTTAATGTGTAC
Source organism: Cunninghamia lanceolata (assembly GCA_027924645.1). Taxonomy (NCBI): domain Eukaryota; kingdom Viridiplantae; phylum Streptophyta; class Pinopsida; order Cupressales; family Cupressaceae; genus Cunninghamia; species Cunninghamia lanceolata. The sequence goes on from BSBN01000500.1 coordinate 20,131,615, forward strand.
TTTTATTCTATGTTTGTTTGTGACTAACATCATGACCAACAACACCCACATTGGGAAGGCATACACGTTGTGACAAGTGTAAAAACCTTGTTGTAATGTTGGACAAGTGTCCCTAGGCATGGGTAATGGGCTATGAGCCAAGTTGGACGCCCATCTCTATCTAAGCTTCTCATTTTGCCTTGTAAACTCTATATAAATAGGTGCTTGGAGTAGGAGATGCATAGTTTGATTGATAGGTACTATTATGCTACCAGAATATCTCTAGAATTGACATCTTGAAGACTCTTGAGAGCTTGCATTGCAAGTGTATTGTAAATTGTTATTGTTTTGATAATACATTGTGTAGGTTTTGGAGTGTAGGATTTTTCTCCCAAAAGGGTTTTCCCTGCGGTATATCTTGTGTCTATCTTTTTTGTGTGTGTATTGCTGAAATCTCTATGCTATTGTCTTAACATCACTGCAACTATAAGGTTTAAAAAGAATTTGCATACATTTCCCCTCATTAGATTAGTGTAGGAAGTGTGTTCCATGTACCTTGCTTCTTTTTCAGGTATTAGTTTCTTTCCCTCATAAATTCTTTGATTATCTTATCTATTTTAGTTTTAGTTTAGTTTCCTTTTCTACTTTCTAGTTAAAAGCATACCTCAAGAAACCCAAAGTCATATCATATGAGGAAGATGCCCCTTTCAAATACATATAAAGATCACTAATCCAATAGCAATCTCTCCAATTATTGGAATGTTTGCCACTTTCTGTTGGGAAAATCCATTTAAGATTGTAGTGACAAATCTATTTACCAACAACTCTAAAACCTGAGGGGGGTTCCAAGGGAATTCAAAATTTTAGTATTCAAGGTTTCAAACTAGGTCAGGTAGATTTATCAATTTATAAATTGCATCTCAAACTCTAAAATCTAAGGTTTAGTCATTTCAGTCTAGGATTCTAAGAAACTGGTGTAGACTATAGTCTTCATTGTTGGCTCAAAATCCAAGATAACTCAAGGTTGAGAACTCTAATCCTGAAGTCTTATTTTGTGTCAATTTCTCCTTAATTCCCAAGATAGTAATATCAGTGTGTAGATTTGCCTTGTAAGTTTGAACTCTTGTATTTTCTTCTTTGAAGTTTGAAGTAATGCAGTTTGGCTTCCAACTCTCTAGTTTTTGAGATGCCTAAGGGATGACTCACAAACTAAGGTGCAAGAGTTTATACATGGGTGCGGAAACCCTTATTACCTTATGGTCAACTCTTGATTCTTGAGTTAGTCACAATGTTTTAGGCATGTGGCATAGTAAGTCTTCCATTTATATCCTCATGTGTAGTGCATTAGTAAGCATGTCAAGGGTGTCGGTGCATGGAGACACAGAGCCTTGTGCACATAAGTGCAATATGACTTGCTTAGTATTACCTTTTTATCACAAAAAAATTGTTTGTCTAGTTTTTTTCCATTAATTTCTTAGGCAAAAGCTTGGGGGGTTACACTTCGTGACAGAGCCCATGTTGCAACATTGGGAACTCTAGGTTGTGTGTTCGGTAGCATTTTGTTGTTTATGTGGTGCATCTTGTTGGTATTCAAGATGGTGTGTGTGTGTGTGTGTGCATGTGACATGCATTGTTACCTAATATGTCTTCCATTCTTGTGTATATTAGTATAAATCATGGTTATGGGATTTTCCAGACCCTTGTGTGTGTTGAGAAGCTCTCTTTGGTGTGCCATACCTTCTTTCTACTTTGGATGCCTAGTAAGGTCCCTAGTGGTGTGCGTTGAACTATTTTCTAATCCTTGCAAGTTCTTGTGCATGACTTATGTTTGAAATTCTTGCTTGGAATGCAACTTGTTTATTCCAATATTATTTTTCATGTCTCCTAATGTTTTGACATTAGTGGAGTTTGTGATACATTATGTTGTAAGCACTAAGGCCATGTTACTAAGTAGCATGAAGGTGCACATCATGTCATTTAGATATGATTCCTTAGCTACACATATGGTCCAATATTGTGTATGGTATGGGGGTGTGATAGCGGATGCATTAGCACATATTGCTTATATTTACTATATGATAACTCTTTTATTGATTTTGGTAGAGTGAATGTAAATAGATTATACCATTATTGCACAACAGAATAATAAAATGATATTGATTTCTTCAAGATTTTGTCCACTCAACTTGGTGATTTTTCATTACATTAAAATGGCTTATAAAGCCTATGCTTTCCCATGTATAACCTCCCAAACAAACTTATGGGAATAACTCCCAACTAATTTATAACTATATTAAACTATAAACTAACATTAGATTTACTTATTTATTATCTAATGTAAACTATATACCATAGATGTAATAATTCCAACAATCACCTCTTATTACATCAATCCAAACAAAGGATAGAACATTGTAAGGACTGAACACAATAGCCCTTCAAGAAACTTTGAAGAAGTGCCTCCATCAATTCTCCTCACTCACACAAGACACACTAAACTGAAATCATCAATGAATATCTTAACTATGAAACCTACAAATCCTCTGTACCACATGAGAGAACATAATCCTATCCTCCATGCATAATTAGAGAACAACTCTCCTCTGAGAGTCCATAACTCCTTCGATTGTGTCAAAATCCCTCCTATAGTGCTACATATAAGAGAACAACTCTCAAGAGTCTACTTTCCTTTAAAAGTGTAAATATCCCTCCTCCAATATACAAAAGGAACTGAACCAATGTAGATGCAATAATCTCACCCTATTTCAAATATTACACTAGCCACATGTATTACTAAGAACTGCCAAGCCCCCCTTGCTCCATGAAGGGACACAAATTGAAACTAGTGCTTCTCATGTAAGGTATCATCTCTTAGCAAGAAGCTAGCTCAAGATGGTAAAAACTCCTCCAACCTCTAGCCTCGAATACAAAGGTTGTGTTTAGTTCTTAAGCCTTATAATTTCTTCTCTTTTTTCCTTCTCCATTATCTTCGGCATCTATTTCATAACCATTATTAAGCTTTCACTTTTCATGTTGTGTGAAATAATGAGCATCAAATAGAATATAATCAAGAACACCATGTGCCACTAGGTAGTCAAAATTGAAGGGCCTTGTTTCTTTCAGAATTGATGTAATACAAAATAGAATCCATAGGAAGACATCAGGTTTCTATTTCCACTGAAAATGCATCTTTTACAATATTTTTATAAAATGTGACCTTTAATTTTGAAAATGCCTATCAAACCTACCTCTAAATATATTCATGTATGTAATTTGCATAAAAAATTTACTTAAGGAGTTTTGAACCGTCCACCTCTAAGTTCCAAATAATTACTTTTATCAATGGAACTAGCTCTCACTTTAAAGAAATCTCTAAACAAACTTTGTGACTTTAAGAGATGAATAAAACCTTAAATAAAACATAAATATCAAAAACCACACCTTCTTCTACAATATAAAGGAAATATCTTCACACTTGTCTCACTAAACAAATCGATTACATACCTCTTTAACTGAGACAAAGGTACATTGCAAGTGATTTCTCATTATTTGTGTGTGTGTTGCTCTTGAAGAATCTAGAACATTGCTCTATGAAGATTTAATTAAGAATAGAACTTGCTAAGATGGAAATTCTTGGCACTTTAAAAACAATCTGGTTCTTTTTTTTCTTCCCAGAATGATGGTGGCTATTTGGTAGCACAATGAAGGATAATGTTTGTTGTTGAAATAATCATATACTTAATACACAATGTCTTCAAACGATGCTCACATTGCATGAAGTCACGCCCTTTGTTGGTGCTCGTATTGGCACCTCTACCTCAAAATCAAATGTAGATGGAAATATGTTGAAATTTTGTCATCAACCAATATTGTGAGCATAGATCATGTATTTCTAATGCCATCAAATAACAACTATATTTAGTTGAATAACATTGTGTACTCAAGAACGTACATTATTACAGAAATAAAGTAGGTTATATTGGAAACATTATATCATCAAAACATGAAGATTGACACCATTTATTTGTTTGAAATTTAGTCTACCACATTCTCAACTATTTGCAATTGTCATGCTTCCTCTCAACCATGCTCTTGTTCAAATCTTGTTCTACATGCTTCTATCATATTTGTACTATTTCCTAGTCATGGTACCATAGCATAAACCTTGTCCATACACATAAAATAAAATAAAAATACTTACATGCCCTCTATACATGTATTCATTACAGGAGGTTTACCCAATTTCCCTTCTCCATTTCCTTTCCCTTGCTCTGATACCATATTGATTTTGGTAGAGCAAATGCAAACATATTATACCATTATTGCACAACAAAATAATAAAATGATATATTTATTTCTTTGGGATTTCATGCACTCAACCTGACGATTTTTCATTACATTACAATGGATAGGGGTGACCTTGTTGACCACACCTTTCTATACAAGGGTACCTCCTACTTCTCCTTATTGAATGGACCCTTGACTGGTTCATAGTGCCAGCCTATCTTGCATTGTTCCTCTTGATGGTACTATTGGCATATGACAAATGATCTTGGTTATGATTTACTATGGGCATGATGTATCACTTGGGGCCATGGAACTTAGTATAGGGTTTCTCTTACCTTTGGTATCTAGTATTTCAGATATAAATGTATTGCATTGGGAAAACTTTGGTACTATGATAGAGTTAGTAGTTATGAAAATTATTATCATTCTAGTATGTTAGGACAATAATTGTATGGCAATTAGACTTATGTTATGATTGTACTTTGAGTTTTGGTAATTTCCATACCCCACACATGTTCCAACATAGAGCATATGGGTGTGATGCCACACCATACTAATGTTCTGACATAGTGTAGGTAGTGATGACTAGTTGTTGTTGGGAAGAGAGCTGGGCTCAAGAACATAATTCCATGTACTCTTACATGAAGGTGCTTATGTTTTATTCCTACATGGTTGCTATGAGGTATGTTGTTATTGGATGAGGCTCATTTGCATATGTAGAAGAGGACCTCATGTTTTCTACAATACTTGTGTGGGTAGGAATGAGATAGCATATTAGCATGCTTAGCCATATAGACCTCTAGAAAGTGGAATGTTGCCTTTACATGTCTTGTCGACAAGACACATGGTTGGATGCTATGTGGAGATTATGTATGCCCTTTTTTTACAAATCACAGGTAAAGGACTATATATTAGTCATGACCATAAATTCCCTCCTTCCTTATTGGTGACATGCTTTATTCATGTATTGTTGTACTATGTAATTTTGAGAATTGTGAACTTTTCATTTAGTCATTAATGATCTTTTTTATTTTGCTTGTGTGGACCAATAAAGATTATTTATCTTTGGTTGTGATTAGTTTAGCCATAGATATTTGATATTATTATTTATGTGACTCACGATATTATGTTTGATTTATTGTTGAAATTACTAACATTTATTTACCTTATTATTGGAATAGAAATTTATTTTCTTTTGGTATTCTTGAATTTTGTGGTGGCTAAGCTAGATTCTTTCAGTTTGTAAGTGTTGGTATAGTTTTGTGATGTTCTTCTCACAATGTCAATGAAGAGAGACCTTTGGTTGAGTGTATATAAGAAAGTAAACATGGGAAAATTTTGAGGATGGAAGTAAATGTGAGTTGGCATAAGAGAGACATCATCTGGATTTATCTTCCTAGTGATGTATATTCTCTTGGTGACTACCTCTTGGAGCCTAAACCCCTTATACCAACAAGTGGCAAGTTATTTATGGAAATTTATGGAGGGGCCCCCAAGTGTATGGCCCTAAGACTATCATTCCACTTGGTTCTTGGTTACTTAGCACTGGTTCTTTGATGTGGTCATGGCATCCCTATGGACCTATATGTGAACCATGTGTCATTGATTCTTATGATGTGGATGAGTGAAATTATGTGTTATCATGGAAAATCTGCATTGAATGTATTTTATTATGAGTTGTTAACTTTGTATAATCTATTAATAGAGTGTATCTATATATAAATAATTGATCTTGTATAGACATGCATTAGAATGGGTGGGTTCTTATGTACATGTAGAAATAAATTATGATTATGTAATACCTATTTTGTGATGAAATTAAATAATTGGGTACATGATTGTGAAAGGATAATGTTTAGTAGCATCTATCTTACCATACCCAGTATTCTATTGAGTTTTGTGTTATGTGTATATGTGCCTTGGTGATGGTTCTACCCTATGGGTGGTTGTTATGTTTCTTTCCTTGTTTGGTGTGAAGTAAGTGTGCCATGATTCTTATACCCTAACCTTGCTAACTTCCAAGAGTAAGTCAATCCCTTGGGGGGAGGATTTAGTGCCAACTATGTATTAACTCTTACCTTGTCCTAATTATTATATGATTGGGTTAAAGGTTTTATTAAGATGGTTGTGATATATGGTGTAACTACAAGATAGATATGTACCTTACTAGATTACATGTACTTTAGTTGATCTATGCTACTTTGACTATGATCTTTGTTGTCAAGCTTGATACCTTATTTGAGTGTGCAGGATATACATGTAGGTCTAGATTGGTATATGTTTGGACTCAGTTGTATTTCATCCTCACTATTTTTATTATGATATGTGATGTTGCCAATGTTCATTGAGTTTAACACTAGGATTAACTATTACACATCAGTATATCTAAATCATGCTTATGTTAGATCATTTTCAATTAGATGTGGATTTTAGATATTATCTCATTGGTGGTTGTATGCATACTATAATTTAGTTATTTGTATTGGATAGGTAGATTTGATGGTTTCCTTGAGTGTGCAAGCACTTAGGTTTTCTCCAATGGTGATTAATTGGAGACAATTGATTTTGGTAAATGTGTTATGTGTTCTCTTCCTGATCTCTCTCAAAGTTGAGCTAAGAGATGTGCCTTGTGTGGCCTTGTGATCCTAAGTCCAACTTGGTTAATTCCAGACCTATGAGTTATGTGAAAACATGTAATATTGTTACATGTTTTCCTAGCTTTGGTGATTTATTTTGTTTAATTATTTTCTATAAAAATGTTTCCAAACTTCTATGATTAAATTTATTTAACTAAATTCTATTTTGTTGTGTGCTATCAAGTGAATTTTATATTAGTAATTGAATTATATTGTGAGTATGTTCCCATAATGTATGTTAGCTTCATTACATGAAATAATGAAATATATATCATAGTCAAAAATCATGTCAGCATGATATGTTTAAAATGTATGATATTTGCTTATTGTATTCACTACCTATTTTTCAAAAGGAAAGTTAAAATAGGCATGCATGTTTCAAGTACTTGTGAAAGTCCACTTATATGTTAATAAATTATTATATTTAAAATTGGGAAAAAGAAAAGATGGCCTTAGAATAAAATGAGAAAAAGAGCCCATTTTGGGGGCATTCAACTTTTGAGGAAGGGTTTCTTGTTTGTTTTTTTGAAATTCATGAGACTACTCATGCCCATTGATTCCATCTCGCGTGAGGATCTTTAGCAGGTTGGGGGTGTGGGAAAACTTTGTTATACATTCCCCCTCTTTCTATCTACCCTATCTCTGGTGTTTTAGCTTGTTCTTGGGCATGGGATTTGGGGGTTACAACCCCTTGTATGTGGATGAGGGATTTGTGAGAGATTTTTGTTTTACAATGTGTGGGAGGAGCCCCTTGTGGGTTATATTTTCTCCTCTTTCATTGTGGTGCTTGTGTGGAAGGTATGGGCTCCATTCTCGCTCCCTTGTGTTATAATGTTTATTTGTACTTGTCATGCCCACCTTAAGTGGATGCAAAGGTTTTCTATTTTGCAAGTAAGAGAGATTGAATGGATAGTTAAATTGATGGGAATTAATTCAACAATCATCATTGTATGTATTGGGAAAATTGCATTTTATGCCAAAACTATGACAAAATTTCCCTAAAATTGTCGTGTTTGGAAAAGAATGCTTTCCATGCCCTTGGATTCAAAAGGGTATACTTGAATTATTGAGTTTCAATGTTATAAACTTTGGGAATTCTTGCATCAAAATCATTAAGTTGTGAAAAGTTTGTTTGTACATGATTACAAAACTTGAATGTTTAAAGTTGTAGATGTGATGTGTTATGTGGGATGAGATGAGAACTATTGGAGTGTGTGTGCACCTTGTTCAGACATATTTCCATGATGTGTTAGAAAATGAAGTTAACAACTACTCAATGGAAATATGATTACAATATGTTTAATGATCTTCTAACAGTGTAATATTTAATGGAGAATGCAACATAAATTAAACTCTGCAACACAAAATCAACAAATCTAAATATTGATCACACAACATAGTGTTTAACGTGGAGAAAACCCTTTTGAGTAAAAAAATCTACACATGAAAGAGGCCCAAGTTTGTATTAATCTGTAAAAGAGTGTACAATACATCAACTACACCAATCTTCCCTTCAGTCTTTAACTTGACAGCATTCCGGCAACACCTGTGCAAGTATGAAAACTACAAAAACTTAACAACACTTTACAAATGCATCACTAAATAGTGAATCAACCCAAAATAGGTGTCCAAGTTGAGAATCCCAATGTCAACCAAGGAATCTTGCATGTAATCAAGATATTAATGCCCTCTTACACACCTATTACACCTGTCATAATGCATGTTGCATGCATGGGGGCCTGGGGCTAAAAATAATTCTTACACTGTCATTATTGTTGTCATAACCATCATAGAATCTTATGAAAACTTTCCATTGTCATAGATTCTCTTACAATGTATGACACATGCCTAAAATAGCATATTCCAAGATGTGGCACCTAGATTTGCTCAAATAACCTAGTTACCTTTACTATGATGCAATAATCTATAAATGTAACTCTGTAACAACCTGCCCCATAATAAATAATTACTATTGTCGGTGAAACTACCTCATTCCCTTATGGGTAATTATAAATTACAAATAATAAAATGGGATAAATACAATATTAGGATTTACAAGGTTAATGGCACATTATCCCAACAACATGCACCTTTGTGTGTATTTTTTGTGTGCTCATGCATTGGCCTATCGCACCTTGGTTTATGCTTGATTATTGTGTCCTTCCCAATCTTGCCTATGGAGATATCCTTATGTGGCACCTTGCATTTTGGCATAGCTAACATGTGTATGCAATGGTTGAGGAATGTGTAACCTCTTCATTTAACCCTCTCTTCCTTCTCGATGCTTGGATTTGCATACTGAGTGTGTGTATGTGATTTCATGGTTCTTTTGATTGGTGTGCCTCATCCACCTTGTTTATGGTTGTTTGATGGGTGATATATTGATAACCCTTATGCATGCATTTATGGTGTTATTAGAATCCTTCTGTGTGGTTACTCAAGTCAATCTTGAGGTCATGATAGATCTAACAGGTGTATTCATAGATGGTGTTGGTAGTACCTCATGTGTATATATTGGTGATCTAGGTCTTGATGTAATTAGCATATGCATGCTTGATTTGAGGTTGCTTCTCTCCCAAGTATGTTGTATGGAATCCCATGTACATGTGATGTGGACAATATAGGAGTGCGCAACCCTCCTCTTCTTTGTACCTTGAGTTGCTCATCAAATGAGAGCTTGTAATATCTTTGTTCATGCATGACTAGTGTGTTTTTCCCAATGTCATGTGTATACATGTCTTCTTCCTTGTATGAGATTTTAGGTGCTTTCTTGGTGGTGTTGGATGTTCTCCTCATTCATGTTTACTTGGTGTGACATTGTGATAATGCATTTAGCATGTGTATGCATTGAATGGTGATATAATCCTTCTTGTATGTTTTCTTGGTGAGTTTCTCATATGTCACACGAAGTAAACATAAATAAGGAGAACATCTTGGTGAATTTTACTCTTGGAGAAATTGGTCTTCGAACCCCCAACTTGAGGTGCTTGGAGTAGTTTGGACACCAAAGTATGAAGTATTCAAAATTCAGCATTTAGGGTTTGATGTTCAGTGTTTCAACATAGGGTTGAGTGTTCTTTGTAGGGTGTCAATTGTCTCTTAGACTCTAAAGTCCAAGTTAGGTGCCAGGGGAGTTTAGAGTTTCAATGATTAGGGTTTCAAACTAGGTCGAGCATACTTCTTGGTTCGCAAATTATGTTTCAAACTCTAAAGTCTAAGGTTTGACCATTTGACGACAAGTATCCACCTGGATCAATTTTGACCTAGGAGTCTGAGCAGTTGGTGTAGAATGCAATCTTCATTGCGGGACCAAAGTGTGAGCTAACTCAGGGTTGAGAGCTCAAACCCTAAATTTTGATTTTCTGTAATTTTATTCCCCAAAGCCCGAGCCAATAATGTCAATGTACAAATTCAATTTGCAAGTCCAAACTCTTACATTTTCTTCTCTGAAGTCAGAAATAGTGTGGTTTGGATTCTGACTCTTTGAATTTCGATATGCCTGAGGGATGGCTTCCAAACTAAGATGCAGGAGTTTGTACTTAGGTGTGGAAACCCCAATTACCCTCTAGTTCTTAATTCTTGAGTCAATCATAGTGTTTTAGGCTCATGACATAGTAAGTCTTCTGCTTATGTTGTCATAGGTAGTGCATTGGTAAGTATGTTAAGTGTGATGTCATGTGGAGTCATCACACCTTGTGCACTTGAAGTGTAATGTGACATGCTTAATATTGCTTTTCTATCATGAAAAAATTATCCATTCAATTTTTGTCCATTAATGTCTTGGCTGAAAGCTTGATGCACTACAATTCACCTTACACATTTGTAAATTTGAGTCACTTCAAATATTACTTGACATGGATTTATTAGGTAATATATAGTAAAAAAATTTATGTTTCACATGCTACCTAATAAATCCAAACAAGACAAAAACTATATGGGCAAGAAGCAAGGGAAGGTATCTCTACTTGCATTATTGAACAAAGGTCGCATAGTGAATAGTTATTGCCATGGCAATATAGTTGAAAGTATAGTCAATAGTTGATGCAAGAGCATCCGAGTGGACTAGCGATCAACATCAACCAAAAATAGAGTGTGAGGTTTGGGTTTATTTTTGTTGTGATTTGGTTTTCATTTGGTATCTCTTGGCTATTAGAGTAAGTGGCGAGTCAAAATTCGCAAGTTTTCAGTTTTGTCATACTTTGGCTTTGGAGCACAACAGGCAGCTTTGTGAAATTTATTCCCAAAGATCCGTAAGAGCTAGATTAGAATCCTTTTGCAGGGCTATTCTTGGAGGGGACCTTGGGATATCATTCCGAGCCTACTTGCCAATTTTTGTTGAATTTTGAGAAGTTTGAAAATTTCCACTTGCAGCACCCGATTCCACACAAAGTCGAAGTCACATATTTGGAATTGTTTTCTAAATAGTGTATGCATCCTCACAAGGTAATGTTTGGTGGATTTTATTTATCTCATATACATCTTTTTAAGCCAATTGAAAAATTGAAATGGGCAGTGACGAAGAATTTTCTATTCTTGCCATAATTTCACCTTTTCACTATATACTTCGTGGCAAAACAAAAAGAAAATCAATTAGTGGGCAGAATATTCAAGAAAATAAAATATGGCTGATTGCATATTAAATGTGAATTAAAACCAAATATTAAAAGATGTAATTTATTGGTAAGGCGTTGCCGAGCTAAGGAAGTTGAATGGTTTTGAAACCTTTCAATTCTCATCTCTATAGTTTAAAATAAAATTAATGTATGGCTGAAAATGTGAGAACAGGCCCAAAAACACCAAAATAACCATAACAACAGTAATGAACATAGGGCAAATAGGGCAAAACATAACAGCAATGAACATATCAAACGCAGGGCAAAACAGAGTTAGATATGTTCATTGCTGTTATGTTTTGCCCTATTTGCCCTATGTTCATTACTATTGTTATGGTTATTTTGGTGTTTTTGGGCCTGTTCTCACATGGTATCAAAGCCAGGCCCAGGCTAGGAGCCCCAAGCACACGAGAGGTGTGGCTTAAGGGGGGGTGTTGGTGTTGGAAATAAGCCACACCCGGACTGACGATGGACTGGTCCAAGAGGGGCCAGTAGCTCAGTGGTAGAGCACTCCAGCAGCGTATGGAAGGTCCTAGGTTCAAGTCCTAGCTGGTCCATGTCTCAACAGAAAAGAAGTGAGCTACCAAAAGAAAAAAAAATACAAAAGGTAGAAAGAGGGAAGTGGTGCTAAAGGAAGAGCACCAGAGTGGGTTTTCAAAGTGGAGAAGAGATTTCTCTGAGGAAGAATTGATTCGTTGCCAAACAAAAAAAAAAGGAAGTGTGAAGTTATTAACGTTTGCTGCCCAGAAAAAACAAATAGAGTGTAAAGAAATTATTGAATTGGCAGCACAAGGAGAGAATATATATTTGGTTGTGTGAGTTTGTTTGCCAATTATTTGTATTTTTGTCAAGAGGGGAGTACCCTCGTGCATCAATAGTACTCAAAGACAAGCATATATATTATTGTTCCAAAAGATCACTCCTAAATTATAAAGTGTGATTAAGCATTCTCAAACATATATCAAAAAATTTAACCGAAGGACATGAAAATGGCATCCACGGACTCTTCTTATCATTATATTTCTCTTCATAACCATGTATTACAGTTTTTCCCTGAGGTTAATTTGGATAACTTGTTTGCAGAGGCGGATGAGGTGGAGAGCAAACAAAGAAGAGAAGGAACAGAATTCAAAGCAGTCTTTCTGAAAAGAAGAGAAGAAAATGAATGAGGGAATGCTTTGCAACACTCACCTCCATACAACCTAGTATTGTATAATTTGTTGATTGTGTCGCAATGTCCATACAGCCTGGAATCAAAGAAACCAACAAATATATTGAATACACCATGTTCATCTATGATGGAACTTAAACAATTGGGGGAAATAGTACGGATAGATCTTTGCTTGCGTCAGCCATGTTCCTCAATCAACGCTTGAAATAAATTTCCGCTGACTATTTATTCATTTAAATCTGAGGTTGAGGCCAATTTGCCACGCTTATTAACTCATCGGTTAAATAAAATATTTAAAAAGAAATTGAGAGAGGTTAGTTTTCGTTTGCATGTTTCCAATGTCTTAATCATGTTATAATTATAATTAAGTAATTAATTAAATCACAGTACTACTACATCTTTCCTTTTTAAATGAGTTTTTTCTTCGAGGTAGCATCTTTAAAATAGAAAGGAATAATCACCTCATTTCTTGGGCATCTTCCCAAGTTGTACTCTCCACTAAGTACTTGTCCTATTGGACCTTATGTTACTTGAAGTTGTCTCATTAACTATTTTTGAGGCAATTAGTTTTTAATCTTTTTTTTCCTTGCTATTTTTCTATTTCATAAGCTTATTGTTTGATCACTTTCTATTCTTTTGTGTCTTGGTTGGAAACTAGGGCATGTGATTTAGAGGATTTTAGAGTGCCCATCTAGATGAGCTTATATTATTCCCTGGAGAGAGAGATGACAAAATAATCCAAAGATGGCATGGTAAACTGAATTCCAAGAGCACTCTTGATGGCATGAAAGGTAGAAACAAAAATTGAATAGTCAGAACCAAGCTTAGAGAGAATGTTTAGGACTAGTTGTTCATCTTTCTTTTCAATTCTACATGGTTTCGACTGTAATCTTAGTAAATTCAATTTTGTGAAAAAGTCTTGAATGGTGTTGAAACTTCCTGGGATAAAGATAATGAGCTCATTCTCCAACTAATGGCCTCTCATAGAATCTTGAGTCTTAAACAAACCTTTAAATTTAGTCAATATTTCATTTAGTTAATTCAAAAATTCAATATGAAAGAGGAGATCAAGAGATACAAACAAACACAATGTTCCATAAGCCTCGTCACATTTGTTAAAACACTTAGGTTATTTTACAAGCAAATTTGGTTCAAGTTTTAACTTCATTGTGATTATGTGTGTTGATAACTGAGAGGGGGGGGGGTGAATCAGTTATCCTAATTATTGCCTTTATTGAACTTTCCTTTTAATTGAAGCAGCATAAAATCAAACACAAAACATTAACCATGAAATAAGAAACACATGACACAGTATTTTTGACGTGGAAACCCTGTTAAGGGAGAAAACCACGGGGTGATTAACCCAAGAATTATTCTCTGTTAGAAGAATAGGAAATTACAAAAATGGCACTTGCCAATTAGGGCTCACTGCCCGAGCACACTGCTCACAAGAGGCTCACTGCCTACAAGAAGACACACTGTCTTACAGAGTGATAAGAATCACAGTCTTGAACTGATTGGAAGCATCTGCATATGCTGGAGTTCAGTTCCGGTTAGGTTCAGTATACTGATCTGCTGCACTTCATCTTTCCTCTGTTCTTTAGTCTGCTATCCTTTCACATACCGGATCTTTCTTGCTACTTCTGCTCAACTCTGGACTTGTTCGCATATCCTTTTCCACACTTCACACACTTTACAACTAAATCCATCCTCTATATATATCCGCACAAGTAATTTCATCACCTTTCTAGTCGGCATCCAGAACAGTCTAGTTTCTTACAAACTTAGATCTGTCGGCTGAATCCTTGCTCACCAAGCAATGCGGATCAAGCATATACTTGTAGATATCATCAATTATGTCGGCCAAACATGATTCATGCCTCCGCAACCTTTATCATCATCTGTAACACATCCGGAAAGTAGTCTGATACTCTGTCAGTCAGTTCTTCCTCTGTTTTCACTGTCTCTCAGGAATCCGGTACTCAACTATTCATATCTTTTTCCTTGTCCAACTCCGGAGGCTAAATCCTTGGAATATACCACTCAAGATAGTCCTCTTGACTTCCCCAGATCCGCACTGCACCAAGACACTTCCTCTGAGAGATCCGGACCAATCTGTCGGACCTTGCCACATGCTCTGTTCTTGTTCACCGGACCACAACAATCTTCAATCTGACTTCCGGTAGAGACATATCATGACTTGCGGATATGTGGGATGACCTTTGTTGCCATCAATGACAACAACCATGAATCCATATAGTGTCTCTTGCCAACAATCTCCCCCTTTGGCATTGATGGCAACACTTAGTGAAAAATGACTAAGTGTTTACACTATGCTCCCCCTTTGCTGATGCTCTGTCTTTATATACAATTTCCGGAACTCCCCCTGAGTTGGATTCCTCATTTTTCACTGCTCCTCACTCCCCCTTTGACATCAATGGCAAAGGGTAGGGTCCGCACACCAAAATTTTCAAAAATTTTCTATATATAGCCGCATATTTACATACTCACATATACTGCAGAATGTCTGCAAAGGATGTCTGCAGTTGAACCATTTCAGTAGCCCAACTTAGCTTCATTCTGTCCAAGATTGAAATGTGACCACTCAACAAAAATGCAAAAGCTTCTGCCCGCCTGAGATCTGTCGGATCTTTTGTATGGGCGGTGGTCTGGGCATCACTGATGGCCTCATGCATAGTTTCCAACTTAGGGACTATAATCCTTCTAAGTTCTCCCATCCGATTGGTAATGTTCTTCCTCTCCTTCTCAAGATTCTTTATTTCATTCAAGACTGCAATAGTCTGACATTCTTGATTTATTATAGAGGAAGAGAGAGGATCAAAACTTTGAGATAAGCTTTGAAGCTTGTCCTGTTCCTCTTTTATTTTCTTGTCAATTGCTGCTGTTGCCTTTGACCAAGATATACAAAATTTGTAGATGTCACCGCCATCCTTAAGAGAATTTTCTAAGCTCTTTATTCCAATGCTTACAATCTTCCTATCCTTAGAGATTAATTCTAATATTTCAGAAAATCTCTTATCCAAAAATTCCTTCCGGACCTTTTCTTCAGCTGATTTTTCTAGAGAATTAAAATGTGTATCAATACTGCTGACTAAGGTTTTTAGATTACCGGAAGTGGAGGCTGTCGGATCTATCTGGATTGATGGCATGATCTTTACAAGTACTCCGGAAGCAGCCTCTATCAACTCACAGTCTTCCATATGAGACTTCAGGAGCTTTTCATTTGCCTTGGCATTTGCAAATGAAGCTATCTTCATTGTTTGTACCGGAGAGAGAGAGTCAAAATCAAATGGACCTTTTAGAAGCTCCGGTTCATCAATCTCTAGAGTTTCTTTGCTCAAAAATTGTTGAACAGTTTGTGCAGTGTCTCTTGCCGGAGACAGATGTTTCTTTTCTTCTGCAGTCTTAGAACTGTCAACCTCTTTGTCTGTCACCACTGCTTCCTTCTCCTGCAATTGCTCTTCTTCTTTGGATCCGGAGACTGTAGGGGAAACCGGAGGAGAGATGCTTGCTTGTTCATGGGCCACTTCTTCTGGAGCAGAGGGTCCCAAGTCCTCACTTGTCTGTTCAGGGCTCACTTCTTCCGGAACAGAAGATTCCAAATCAGCAGCTGTTTCTGCACCTAAGTCCTCTACAACAGGAAGATTGAACCTTTTGAAGGCCTTCCGGAGGATCTCTTCTGTCTCTTGTGCCACTTTGTCAGTCTCACCAAGCATGAGCTGATTCATCCTGGCTTTACTTCTGAACTCATCTCTGCAGTCCTTGAAGATCATGTTCATTGTCTTGGGATCAATTTGAGGATATAGCTGAATAGCTATCTGCTCCCGGATCTCAAGATCTTTGGCATGAGCATTATTCTTTCTTACTTCCATTTCCTTCTCTAGGCTTTTAGGAATGAGAGATATGATCTCAATGAAAGCCTTATTGTATGTGTTCAGATATTTAACTGTGGCTTCCTGCAGAGTCTTTTGGTCTGCCTCACTGAAGTCATCATAGGATTCAGTCATTGGTTGAAGGTTTCCATCCACCGTGACCGACTTGATTATGCTCTCTAGTGACAGAGTGGGCTTTTCAACAGTTACCTCTGCCATTTCATCCTTGTCTTGGCCTGTGGAGGGCTTACCGGATCCTTTCTTCTTCTGTTTCTTTACTTCTCTTACTTCCTCATCTGATTCTGTTTCTTCTTCATCCTTTTGGCTTTCATAAGCCCTTGATGCTTTTGTCTTGGATCTTTTACCGGATGCCTGGACTTCCGGTTTTGAGCTTTTGGTTGTGGAAGGTGCAGATCTCTTTGATGATCTGGTCCGGGTGGGGGTTTCAACCGGAGCACTTTCTTTGCTTTTCTCTTCTTCCTCAGCCTTTCTCCTCTTTTCCCGGCTGGCATCAAGTGCCTCTTTTGAGATGCCTAGGCCTTGAGCAATGTGCTCCACTTCTTTTCTCACTTTTCTCTTAATCTCAGGTTCCCTGAGTTCTACATGTAATTTCACACTCAGCTCCTCAAAGGTTCCAAACCTTTCTGCCTTAGGATCTTTGGGCTGACTTAGCATGTGTTGAACATGCAGCTCTACTATCTGTTCATCAACTTCATACCCCATGGGCATGATCCAGACAGTCCTTGGCTCCACTGCCTCCATTAGGCACTGATCAGTGTCAACCATAAAGCATACTGAGTCCTTGTATTTCTCAATGAGAGACTGGGGAATTCTCTCTCTTGCTTGCATCATGCTCTGAAAGTTTTTGAAGTATCCCCATAGAGCTGTATTTCTCGCTTTTGCATCCCCAAGTCCATGCAAATAGTCTCTTATCTGGACTGCAACAGGTTTGTCATTCTGCCATACCCATCCACTTGTTCCGGGTAGCTCATTCATGAAGTAAAAGAATAGACATACAATGAGAGTACCATACTTAAAGGAGTTCTTCTTGTCTTTCTTGATTTTCTGTACATTTTCCATTAATTGGCTTAGTAGTAGTTCACAAAGATCATAATCTGCATTCTTTCTTAGCATTTCATATGCTGTGTATATTGCAGTTCCGGATACAGAATTCTCCCTGCTGGAGTGATAGATCTTGTATCCTATTATCATTGATGCATATTTGATATCCGGATCCGAAATATCTTCAATGGTCATTGCCCTCTTATCATATTTTGATCCGGTGGCCTCAGTTACAACGTTGTTCTTGACAGATTTGAGGATAGGTACCCCCCCGGAAGAGTATAGACCAGTTACTGCTCTAATTGCTTCTTTTGTGATCTTACAGGGTCTATCTAGCCAAAGGAAGTTGTCATGCATCCTGCTCATTACATACCGGACCCATTCATCTTCTTCAAAGCTAGGGAAATGAATAAATTGCTCAAATTGTTTCTTCTGGATACCCTTATACTCTGGTTTGAGCTCAAAAGCATTGTCTATCAGTTGCTTGTGATAGAGGTCTCTTAATTTGAATTCCCCAAATTCCTCAATGTTTGCGTGTATGTAAACCCTAATATCTTCAGTATGTAAGACTCCGTGGGGAACACTAGAGAAGGCTCCTAGTGGATCTACCTCCAATGATTTGTAGGGATGTTTCTTGAATGAGGGGCGAGGTCTATCAGAGATCTCAACTATGTTTGGAGTAGCCATTCTTCAAAGATTTGCAGTGAGGCAATGAAAACGAAGAATACCTTATGCGCCTTCGGTTTGCACGGAGTGGTTGGATTGATTTCTTTATGCAATAGCTTCGGCAGGAGATCCTTGGTGTGCTTGATGAACCTTGTTGCAGAGCTCCACTATTCGCTTCTTCTCAAGTGTAGAATGAGCAGATAACTTTTGAGAAATCCCTTATATTGCTCCGCAAACCCTAATATCTGTCTGCAATAAATGCTTCACCTGCATTATTCCGGTTTACCATGTCTGGACAGCTTGGAGTATCCCGGATTAGTCCTGATCACTGAATATCATCCGGATCTTTAAATCATGAATAAATCTAGGTAACATATTACAAGAACATCCCAAACACTCTGTCCAATCCGCAAGACAAGATCGTGCACTTCCGGATCTCTCCGGACCTTTTTGTAATCCTTTATCATACCGGAGCACCTCCCTGAACAGGTCTAACTTAATCAAACACAGCTTCTTCATAACTCCATGCGGACCTCTGAAAACTTGACTGAAGCATCTCAGGACTTATATCTACAAACCCTTTAATCCGCATCTTGTGCCACATCCGGCACAACTTGTTTGGCTGGGGGAACAGAATCTTCCTTGAGTCTCCCCCTGAGCCTGAGCTCACTTTTTAATTTCCGGAAGAAATATCAGCACCAGAATCTGGTGCGGATCCAACCTCTACATTCTCTGAGCTTTTCTTCACCCAAATCTTGCTCATCTGATTCCTAACTTCATCCGCATTCATCTTTTGTTTACCCTTGTCTTGATTCTGATCATACACCGGACCTCTTTTGTCCTGATTCTTGTTTCTGCAGACTTTAGCATTATGACCGGTCCTATTGCAGATTTGGCAAATAACATTTCTTTGCATATTTAACTGATATCCCCTTGATCTGCATTGATTAGCCATATGACCTACTCTATTGCATGTAAAGCATCTACCTTTGAATGATTTGTTTACTTGCATAATTCTGCATTCATGGGATTTGTGTCCATACCTTTTGTAGTTGAAGCACTGTCCGGAGAAGGATGAATTAATCTGATTCATTCTCATTCTGCACTAATTAGCTTTGTGACCAAAATGGTTGCAGCTGTGGCAGTATCCATTGAAGGATGGATTTTTTTGAGCATTTGGCTGTCTTACCGGAGGTCTTCTAGGCCTGCTCCTTGGATTTTCTGATCCAAGATTCCTCTGACCGGATCCGGAGCTTTCTCCTTTCTCATATCCCAAACCATACTTGTCATCAGTCCTCTTTTGACTTCCAAGAAGAACTTCAAGTTGAGCAGAACTTATCTTGAATTTCTCTTTATATTCATTTGCTGTTTGAAGATCTCTTTTGAGAGAGGTAATTTGATCCTCAAGTTTTTCTTCATTATCTTTGGCATCTTCAAGATCAGATTCAAGATGTCTGATAATCCTGTCCATCTGGTGGCATTCTTCTGATTTTTCCTTAAGAGATTGTCTTAGATTGTCTTCAGCCTTTCTTTTTTCTTCAATCTCTTGAGTGAACTTTATAGTTCCTGATTCCATTTCATGTCTTAACATAATGACTTCTTTTGATAACTTTTCACATAACTTGGTTTGCTCAGTCAATTCTTCATTTGTATTGCTTTCTTCACTTTGTCTTGCCAACTGTTGGAGCAGCTCCTTTCTCTTTTTCATAGAGAGACTTAATTTGTCTTTTAATTCCCTCATGAATTCATCAGCCTGTTTGAGTCTTTCTCTTAATTCACTGACTTCAGAATTTGACTGTTCAAGATCCTCAAGGGCAGTCTTGAGTTGCTCCTTTAAACCATATGCATCCATTTGAAATCCCAGATCTTCCTCAAGCTGTTAGGCTCTATTAGGAGGAACTTAGCTCTGATACCAATTGTTGATAACTGAGAGGGGGGGGTGAATCAGTTATCCTAATTATTGCCTTTATTGAACTTTCCTTTTAATTGAAGCAGCATAAAATCAAACACAAAACATTAACCATGAAATAAGAAACACATGACACAGTATTTTTGACGTGGAAACCCTGTTAAGGGAGAAAACCACGGGGTGATTAACCCAAGAATTATTCTCTGTTAGAAGAATAGGAAATTACAAAAATGGCACTTGCCAATTAGGGCTCACTGCCCGAGCACACTGCTCACAAGAGGCTCACTGCCTACAAGAAGACACACTGTCTTACAGAGTGATAAGAATCATAGTCTTGAACTGATTGGAAGCATCTGCATATGCTGGAGTTCAGTTCCGGTTAGGTTCAGTATACTGATCTGCTGCACTTCATCTTTCCTCTGTTCTTTAGTCTGCTATCCTTTCACATACCGGATCTTTCTTGCTACTTCTACTCAACTCTGGACTTGTTCGCATATCCTTTTCCACACTTCACACACTTTACAACTAAATCCATCCTCTATATATATCCGCACAAGTAATTTCATCACCTTTCTAGTCGGCATCCGGAACAGTCTAGTTTCTTACAAACTTAGATCTGTCGGCTGAATCCTTGCTCACCAAGCAATGCGGATCAAGCATATACTTGTAGATATCATCAATTATGTCGGCCAAACATGATTCATGCCTCCGCAACCTTTATCATCATCTGTAACACATCCGGAAAGTAGTCTGATACTCTGTCAGTCAGTTCTTCCTCTGTTTTCACTGTCTCTCAGGAATCCGGTACTCAACTATTCATATCTTTTTCCTTGTCCAACTCCGGAGGCTAAATCCTTGGAATATACCACTCAAGATAGTCCTCTTGACTTCCCCAGATCCGCACTGCACCAAGACACTTCCTCTGAGAGATCCGGACCAATCTGTCGGACCTTGCCACATGCTCTGTTCTTGTTCACCGGACCACAACAATCTTCAATCTGACTTCCGGTAGAGACATATCATGACTTGCGGATATGTGGGATGACCTTTGTTGCCATCAATGACAACAACCATGAATCCATATAGTGTCTCTTGCCAACAATGTGAAAACTAGCTTTTCTTAAATATATCACCATTTTAGATTTCTACTCAAAGTAGTTATATGGTGTAAGAAAAGGAACTAAACTTTGATCCATGATGTAAAAATAAGAATTCAAAAAGTAAAGTGCTCGCAAAAAGAGACAACAAAAGTACACCCCCTATTACTAGTTGTTGAAATGACCTCGAAAAAAGTACAATGTTTGGCACTTTCTGATTAGTTGGTTTTACAATGTAAATACTAGACTTTTAGTCTTGCAAGGCCTAAAAGTGGCCAAAATATTGAGACTATGTCTCAAGTACAATATGAAGATAAATAGAGAGAACTAGTGTAGAGTACGCAAAAAAAAATTGCACTTTGAAGAAAATGGGACCCAAAAAAGAGTCTGTATGCACAAGTTATATCCCTCGGAAGGTCTCAAAATGAGAGCTGCATAGAAAAATCTTAAAGAAACTTTAAGTTTTGGAAAACTAAAGTGTCAAATTGGAAAACCAAATACACCATTATGAAGAGTGCAAAATTCTACCCCATATAAAAAAAAATTGCTCTAAAAATACCTTTGTATGGTTGAGAATGAAACTCCTAAAGTTAGCCTATAAAACAAAAAACTCCAATGAAGAGGGATAGAGGACAGTGGTAGCCAGTGGACAGTGCTCTAGTGGTTGGATGGTAGTACATTTAGTGTCGACTGTGGATTGGTGGCACTCTAGAAAGTCTAGGCCCAGATGGCACCTAGGTGACACAAGCAATGGTGATCCAATGGAGGCGGCAAGAGAAGGTGGTGCATGGACTCTAGGAGTAATAGGATGGTGGTGCCTAGGTGGCTGCTAGGACTAGGCTAGCTAGGGCTAGTTTTTGGCTAGTTTTTCTTGGACCCCAAAACCTAGATAGTGAGTCTGCAAGAGCTTTGACCTAAAATTTTTAATTTTTAATTTTTTTCAAAATTCATGCCATAGTAAGCCTGCATAGGGGGTTGTATGACTCCTCTAGGCAAAAAAATTGCTTCAAAAACACCTAAGACCAAATCTAATTAATAAGGGTTTTTGGGCCTTTTGGAAGCAATGGAAAGGTTCATTTGTCATAAAAATACCCCAAAATGAAAGTTGTTCTCTTGATCAATGAACAAAACCCTACTTTGTAAACTAGTTTTCTAATCTCTAATTTCAGTGAAACAAAATCTTGTCTTGACTTTCCCGAGCCTTCTAAATGCTATGGAATGGCTAAAATTTGCTACTAGAATTACCAAAAAGCCACAATCACCAAGGTTTTAGAAAATATAAGTACAAAACCCAATAGATTAAAAACTTTCCAGCAAACTTTTTTATTCTCTAGATGATCTAAAGATGCAAGAGAAGAGTGTACTAAGTGTAACATAGAAAATTGTGTACCCTCACAATTTCACATGGTGTTTTGTCCTGCTTTGGTGTTCGTTCTAGTAGCATGTTTCTAAGGCCACTTGAGCCTAATCTTGTTCGTTTTCACCCATCACCAAGGTTTGCCAAAGTTCGTATCACATGTTTATTTATCCTAATTTTTAAGAACACGTGCTAAATATTGAAGAATTTTCTTAGGACACAACCACAACACGCAAACATCCGTGCTCGATGTTGATGTTCTGATGATCCCAAAATTTAAAATAGTTGATTCTCTTGCCTTGTCACTTGATTCTGTCGATGGTAATGCTCATCCAACAATGTAATGACCCCTGTAAGTGTGATTGACCCTTGGATTCTCTCTCTCCATACATAAACAAAAAGTGAATTTATTAGTGACTTTCCTCTTCTTCTTTCAACTCTAGATTTTTTACAAAATCTCTCTTAGCTCTCATAAAGGAATTCTTGATGATTTTGGTGCTCTCTCTAATTTCTACCATCTCTTCTTTCAGTTTTTGTTATCTTCCTACTTGCACCTTGACTATTATAGAGGTTCTCTCAAAGGATCCATGTTGTTCACACATTGATTTGGTCCTCAAGGATATTGTAGTCTCCTCCATTGCTTAAAAACCTAGTAACATTGTTTCATTGTAAAGAAATAGTGTTATTCATTGGGTTTATTGTACATTGCATTATCTCTATAATGGAAAACTTGTGGTATAGATCACCACCCTATTTTCCTGTATGCACACTAGGATATTCTTACCCATAGACCAGGGTTGATAGTCAGGTTTTTTTTATTAAATCATTGATGTTATTTTCCTAGCTGCACTTAGAAAGTAAAAGCATGTAAACATATTTCATTCTCTTTCCATATTGGTTGTATGTGGAGGTTGAAATACCAATATAGGGCCTTGACCTGAAGGAAAGCTCCCAAATAGCCCAAACAATTTTCTTTGGTCTTTGTTGTTATAGATATTTGGAGAGATTCAATCGCATGAGGATTTGATAGTCTCTTCCTTTTCATTTCCTAACTTTATTTTGTATTTCCAATCTCTCAATTAGTCACTTAAATGTGTTTTCCAATAGATTTTTTTATTTGGTGTGTTGTTGGATCCTTATTCTAGCTTAATGTGTAGACTGCCAGGTTACTGGTTGAACCTAGACAAAAGCACATATCAAAGGTTTTCTTGATTTTACTATTGTATAGACAATAGTGCGATGCATTGTCATCCTAGGTTGAGGCTCCCCCCTTCTAGTGCCAGGTGTATCTTTTGTTCCTATTCTTAGTTCTAACTTTATTTTTGTAATCTAGTATTTATATTTTCAAAATTTATAGTTTTATCACTGTACCTTTATGCTTTAACTTACTGAAAGTAGTTGTTTTCTAAGTATAAAGAAATAATAGGGTTTAGCTAGGGTTATTTTTCTCTTTCTGATTGGATAGAAGTAGAATACACTTCCTTGGAGTTAGTTAGATCCTGGTGTAATACCTTAGAAAATCATTCTAGTTAGAAAGCATAGCTCTTCTTAAAAAGAATTCTATTTTCTATATTACATTAGGTTTTTAGGAAACCTACATGCAAACTTATTATCCCCCCAAATCTATCAATTATGGAAATTGAAAGTTCTATCCATATACTAAAAGCTCAATTACCATGTTAGAATTTGTAGAATAGATGAAAACTTAGAAACAACTGTAGGAAATATATTGTACGGCATAGAATATGTAGAGCACATGGAAAAATAGAACATGTGGGTCCAAACTTATGGGTTTCTCCTTTTTGCAAACTGTTTCTCTATTTTCTAGATAAATCCAAACATGTGTGCATATGTGTTGTATAAGCATTTCATAATGTGTGCAAATTATAATGTGCACACATTATATCTTGTTTTAGGAAATTCTAACCCTTTTGGTTGGATTTGCCTTGGATATCCAACCCAAAAGGTTGGACCTACATGTGACATGCCCAAATATATGTTTTGTATAAAACATACAAAAAAAGCAAATGCCAAGTGTGCTCTCATGATGTGAGTTTTGGTTGTTTCCATCTTGATCATGTGTGAATCTTAATGTAAATTATGTATATCATCATGTGGAAGAAGTGTTTGACATTGATATGGTAGAATGTATGGGTAAAGACTTAAGTCTTTAATCAAATTCTTATAACTATGTGCCATTATTCCATGAATTTTTTTGCAAATGAAAATATTTACCATACTTTGGAGTGCTCTTAGTACTATTTTGGATTCAATAGAGTACTCGATGATGTGTGTTGTGTTGTGATGCACCACCTCGTGAGTTGGAATACTGTTGCTTTGATGTAATTATGGACTAGTATGTAAATACTAGGGTGCTAGTGAGCTCGCCTTGATGCATTTTGATGCTCTTAAATGTAAAATTTATTCTAGTTCTACACACACACACACCATTCAATTGTGTGTGTGTGTATCCACCCTTGAATTCTGTGTAGCTATAAGTATTGTGTGTAGCTGTAAGTATGGTGGAGTCCTACTTGTATGGCTTCCTGTTTGTGTACCCTGTTGAGAGCCAACCTTGGGGTTGATGACCTCAACATATATATAAGTAGAACCCAAGGTTATATATATATATATATATATATATATATATATATATATATATATATATATATATATATATATATATATATATATATATATATATATATATATATATATATATATATATATATATATATATATATATATATATCAATTCTAATTTATGTTTGAGTGAACTTAGAAAACCTTGTGATGTTTTATTTTATAATTTTGCATATGAAAGTTTCTTTCAACACTAAGTAATGAATGGGAAAAGGGAAATTGTGTTTTGTGCACCTTTATTAATATGAAGACCCCATTATTTGTGTACATGTGATGTGTTGTGAACACCCTATACATGATTTACATATCCTTAGGCTTGTGATATAGGGTATCCACACTTGAATTGTGTGTGTAGCTATAAGTATGATGGATTCCTACTTGTATGGCTTATTTTTTGTGTACCTTGTTGAGATCCAACCTTGGGGTTGATGACCTCAACATGTGTGGAGTTAAGTAGAGATGAAAAATTAGGAATCTATGGTGTTATGTTGTTACATTGGCTAGGGGTGACCCTGCTGACCACACCTTTCTATGTGAGAGTACCTCCTACTTCTTCTTATTGTATGGACCCTTGAGTGGTTCATAATGCCAGCTTATCTTGCATTGTTCCTCCTAATGATACTATTCACATCAAACAAATGATCTTGGTTATGGGTTAATATGAGCATGATGTTTCACTTGAAGCAATGGAACTTAGCACATGCTTACTTTTACCTATGGTATCTAGTATTTCAGATATAGATGTATTTCATTGGGAAAAATTTGGCACAATGATAGAGTTAGTAGTTATGAAAATTATTATCATTCTAGCATGTTAGGACAATAATTGCATGGCAATTGTACTTAAATTCTATGATTGTACTTTGAGTTTTGGTAATTTCCATACCTCACAAATGTTCTAGCATAGAGCATATGGGTGTTATGCTACACCATACTAATGTTCTTCAACATAGTGTAGGTAGTGATGACATGTTGTTGGGAAGCGATTTGGGCTCAAGAACATTATTTAATGTAGTATTACATGAAGGTGCTTATGTTTCATTCCTACATGGTTCTTATGAGGTACGTTGTTATTGGATGAAGCTCATTCATATATGTAGAAGAGGACCTCATATTTGTTACAATACTTGTGTGGGTAGGGATGAGATAGCATATGAGCATACTTAGCCATATTGACCTCTAACAATTGGCAAGTTTCCTTTGCGTGTCTTGTCTACAAGGCACATGGCCATGCTACATGGGGCTTATGTATTCCTTTTTTTAACAAAGCACACGTAAAGGACTATATATTAACTAGTCATGACCATGAATTCCCTCCTTCCTTATTGGTGACTTGCTTTAGTCATGTATTGTTGTATTGTGTAATTTTGAGAATTGTGAACTTTTCATTAAGTCATTAATGATCTTTTTTTAATTTTTCTTGTGTGGATCAACATAGATTATTTATCTTTGGTTGTGATTAGTTTCGCCATAGATATTTGATATTGTTATTTACATGACTCTCGATTTTATGGTTGATTTATTGTTGAAATTTCTAACGATTATTTAGCTTATTTTTGGAATAGAAATTTATTTTCTTTTGGTATTCTTTAATTTTGTGGTGGCTAAGCTAGATCCTTTCAGTTTGTAAGTGTTGGTATTTTGTTGTGATTTTCTTCTCATAATGTCAATGAAGAGAGACCTCTCATTGAGTGTATATAAGAAAGTAGACTAGGGAAAATTTTGAGGATGGAAGTAAATGTGAGTTGGCATAGGACGGTCATCATCCATTTATCTTTCTAGTGATGTATATTCTCTTGGTGACTACCTCTTGACCTCTTGGAGGCTACACCCCTTATGCCGACAAGAAGTAGGTTAGTTATGAAAAAATATGGGGGGGTCCCCAAGCATATGGCCTTGAGACCATCATTCCACTTGGTTCTTGGTTACATGGCACTAGATCTTAGAGTACTTGGTTCTTTGATGTGGTTGTGGCATCCCTGTGGACCTATATGTGAGCCATGTGTTGTTGATTCTTATTATGTGGACATGAGTGAAATTATGTGTTATCATGAAAAATTTGCATTGAATGTATCTAGTTATGAGTTGTTTAACTTTTAATAATCTATGCATAGAGTGTATCTATATATGAATGATTGATCTTGTATAGACATGCATTAGAATGGGTGGGTTCTTATGTACATGTAGAAATGAGATGATTATGCAATCCTTGTTCATGATGAAATTCAATAATTGGGTACATGATTGTGAAAGGATAATGTTTAGTAGCATCCATCTTACCATGCCCTATATTCTACCAAGTACTTGTATTATATATATGTGCCCTGGTGATGGTTTTTCCCTATGGGTGGTTGTTATGTTTCTTTCCTTGTTTGGTGTGAAATAAGTGTGGTGTGGTGGTTATATCCTAACCTTGCTAAATTCCAAGAGTAAGTCAATCCTTCGAGGGAGGATTTAGTGCCACATGTGTATTAACTCTTACCTTGTCCTAACTATTATAGAATTGGTTTAAATCTTTTAATGAGATTGTTGTGATATGATGTAACTACAAGATGGATAGATAACTTGCTAGATTACATGTAATTCAGTTGGTCTATGTTGTTAGATGGCTATGATCTTCGTTGTCAATCTTGAAACCTTGTTTGAGTGTGCAAGATATACATGCAGGTCTAGATTGGTACATGCTTGGACTCAGCTATGTTTGAGCCTCACTATTTTTATTATGATATGTGATCATGCCAATGCTCATTGAGTTTAACATTGGGATTAACTATTACACATCAGTATATCTAAATCATGCTTATGTTAGATGGTTTTCAATTAGATACATGGATTTTAGATATTATCTCATTGGTGGTTGTATGCATACTATAATTTAGTTATTCATACTGGATAGGTAGATTTGATAGTTTCCTTGAGTGTGCAAGCATGTAGGTTTTCCCCAATGGTGATTAATTGGAGACAATCGATTTTGGTAAATGTGTTATGTGTTCTCTTCCTCATCTCACTCGAAGTTGAGCTATAAGATGTTCCTTGTGTGGCCTTGTGAACTTAAGTCCAAATTGGTTAATTCCAAACCTATATAATCCATGTAAAAACATGTAATTATTGTTGCATGGTTTCCTAGCTTTGGTGATTTATTTTGTTTAATTATTTTATGTAAAAATGTTTCTTGACTTCTATTATCAAATTTATTTAATTAAATTATGGTTTGTTGTGTGCTAGCAAGTGAATTTTATATTAGTAATTGAATTATATTGTGAGTATGTTCTCATAATGTATGTTAGCTTCATTGCATGAAATTATGAAATATATGCCTTAGTCAAAAATCATGTTAGCATGATATGTTTAAAATGTATGATATTTGCTTATTGTATTCACTACCTATTTTTGAAAGGAAAGTAAAAATAGGCATGCATATGTTTCAAGTTTGTGAAAATCAACTTATATGTTAATAAATTATTATATTTAAAATTGGGAAAAAGAAAAGAGGGCCTTGGAATAAAATGAGAAAAAGAGCCCATTTTGGGGGTATTCAACTTTTGAGGAAGGGTTTCTTGTTTTTTTTTTTAATTCATGGGACTTCTCTTGCCCTTTGATCCCATCTTCCTCTTCCCATTTTTTGCTAGGCGTGAGGATCTTTAGTAGGTTGGGGTGTCGGAAAACTTTGTTACACATTACCCCTCTTTCTACCTTCCTTATCTCTAGTGTTTCATCTTGTTCTTGGGCATGGGGTTTGGTGGTACAACCCCTTGGATTTGGATATGGGAATTGTGAGAGGTTGTTGTTTATAGTGTGGGGGATGAGCCCCTTGTGGGTTATATTTTTCCTCTTTTGTTGCGGTCCTTGTGTGGAAGGTATGGGCTTCATTCTCCATCCCTTGTGTTATTATGTTTTTTTGCACTTGCCATGCCTACCTTAAGTGGATGCAATGGTTTTCTATTTTGCAAGTAAGAGAGATTAAATGGATTGTTGAATTGATGGGAATCAATTCAACAATCCTCATTGTATGTATTGGGAAAATTGCATTTTACGCCAAAACTATGACAATATTTCCCTAAAAGAGTTACGTTTGGAAAAGAATGCTTCCCATTCCCTTGGATTCAAAAGGTTATACTTGAATTATTGAGTTTCAATGTTTTAAACTTTGGGAATTCTTGCATCGGAATTGTTAAGTTCTGAAATTTTTTTTTGTGCATGATTACAAAACGTGAAAGTTTAATGTTATAGATGTGATGTGTTATGTGGGATGAGATGAGAAACTATTGGAGTGTGTGTGTGGGGGGGTGTGTGTGCACCTTTTTCAAACCTCATTCCATGGCATGCATCTTTGTGTGTATTTGGTTGTGTGCTCATGCATTGGCCTATTGCCCCTTGGTTTACGCTTGATTGGTGTGTCCTTCACAATCTTGCCTATCGATATATCCTTGTGTGGCACCTTGCATTTTGGTGTAGCTAATGTGTGTATAAAATGGTTGAGGAATGTGTATCCTCTTTAGTTAACCCTCTCTTCCTTCTTGGTGCTTGGATTTGCATACTGAATGTGTGTATGTGATTTCATGGTTTTTTGGTTGGTGTGTCTCATCCACCTTATTTATGGTTGCCTCATGGGTGATATGTCGATACCCCTTATGCATGCATTTATGGTGTTGTTAGAATCCTTGTGTCCCTTATGCATGCATTTATGGTGTTGTTACTCAAGTCAATCTTGAGGCCATAATAGATCTAGTTGGTGTATGCATAGATGGTGTTGGTAGGACCTCATGTGTATATATTGGTGATCTGGATCTTGTTGTAATTAGTATATGCATGCTTGATTTGAGGCTTCTTCTCTCCCATGTATGTGATGTGGATAACGTAGGAGTGCTCAACCCCACTCTTTTTTGTACCTTGATTTTCTTATCAAATGAGAGATTGTAATCTCTTTGTTCATGCGTGACTAGTGTGCCTCTCCCAATCTTGGGTGTATACATGTCTTCTTCCTTGCATGAGATTTCAAGTACTTGCTTGGTGGTGTTGGATGTTCTCCTCATTCATGTTTACTTGGTGTGACATTTTGATATTACATTTGTAATGTGTATTCATTGAATGGTGATATAATCCTTCTTGTATGTTTTCTTGATGAGTTTCTCATATGTCAGACCAAGTAAACATGAATAAGGAGAACATCTTTGTGAGTTTCACTCTTCAAAAAATTGGGCTTCGAACCTCGAAGCCCGAGGTGCTTGGAGTAGTTTGGACACCAAAGTCTGAAGTGTTCAGAATTCAATATTTAGGGTTTGATGTTCAGTGTTTCGACATAGGGTTGAGTGTTCCTTGCAAGGTGTCAATTGTCACTTAGACTCTGAAGTCCAAGTTAGGTGCTAGGGGAGTTCAGAGTTTTAATGTTCAGGGTTTCAGACCGGGTCAAGCAGATTTCTCGGTCTGTAAATTATGTCTCAAACTCTAAAGTATGAGGTTTGACCATTTCAACCTAGGAGCCCAAGTAGTTGGTGTAGACTTCAATATTCAATGTGGGACCAAAGTTTGAGCTAACTCAAGGTTGAGAACTCAAACCCTAAATTCTGAGTTTGTGCAATTTTATTCCTTGAAGCACAAGACAATAATGTCAATGGGTAAATTCAGTTTGTAAGTCCAAACTCTTACATTTTTTTTCTCTAAAGTCAGAAATAGTGTGGTTTGGATTTTGACTCTTTGAATTTTGATATACCTGAGGGATGGCTTGCAAACCAAGATGTAGGAGTTTGTACTTGGGTGTGGAAACCCCAATTACCCTCTAGTTCTCGATTCTTTAGTTAATCAAGTGTTTTAATCTCGTGACATAGCAAGTGTTCTGCTTATTTCATCACACGTAGTGCTTTGGTAATTATGTTAGGTGTGCCATCACATGGAGTCATTGCACCTTGTGCACTTGAAGTGTAGTGTGACATGCTTAGTATTGCTTTTCTATCATGAAAAATGTGTTTGTTCTGTTTTTCCCCATTAGTGTCTTGGATGAAAGCTTGGGGCATTACAATTCAACTTACACATTGGGAAATTTGAGCCACTTCAGATATTATTTATTGACATGGATTTATTAGGTAATATATAGTGAAAAAGTTTATGTTTCACGTGCTACCTAATAAATCCAGATAGGACAAAAATTATATGGGTGAGAAGTAAGGAAAGGTGTCTCTACTTGCATTATTGAACAAAGGTCACATAGTGACTAGTTCTTGCCATTGCAATATAGTTGAAAGTGTAGTTGATAGGATTCAATTAAAGACAAGCATTTATTAATTATTGTAATTACTTTACCATAATAGAAAAGTTACAATATAATTAAAAATATCACTAATAATAACCAGTTAAAAGACTAACAAATATTAACTGTTATAATTACCTTACCATAATAAGAAAAAAAAAAAAAAAAAAACAAATTTATTTAACCTAAGGACATGACAATGGCATCCACGGACTGTCCTCATCATTAAATTTCTCTTCATAACCATGTATTACAGTTTTTCCCTGAGGTTGATTTGGATAACTTGTTTACAGAGGCGGATGAGATAGAGAGCAAACAAAGAAGAGAAGGAACATAATTCAAAGCAGAGTCTTTCTGAAAAGCAAAGAAGAAAATGAATGATGGAATGCTTTGCACCACTCACCTCCATACAGCCTGGTATTGTATAATTTGTTGATTGTGTCCCAATGTCCATACAGCCTGGAATCAAAGAAACCAGCACATATATTGAATACACCATCACCATGTTCTATAATTGAACTTAAACAATGGGGGAGAATAGTACGGATAGATCTTTGCTTGCGTCAGCCATGCTCCTCAATCAACACTTGATATAAATCTCCGCTGACTATTCATTCATTTAAAGCTGAGGTTGAGGCCAATTTGGCACGCTTATTAACTCATCCTTTAAATAAAATATTTAAAAAGAAATTGAGAGAGGTTAGTTTTGGTTTGCATGTTTCTAATGTCTTAGTCATGTTATAATTAAATAATTAATTAAATCACAGTACTACTGCATCTTTCCTTTTTAAGTGAGTTTTTTCTTGAAGGTAGCATTTTTAAAATAGAAAAGGAATAATCGCCTCATTTCTTGGGCATCTTTCAAAAATTGCACTCCCCTCATAGTATTTGTCTTATTGGACTTAATGTTGCTTGAAGTTGCAGTTTTAGAGTAGTGGGATTTTCTACTCTCACCGACATTTATTGCAATAGTTGTAAGGTTTCTCACCTTTAGACCAGCCTTTTTTAATGGCACTCAAGTCTTTTGCTTTGGTTATTAATGTTGAAGTGCTACAAATTAGAGCGAGAAATGGTATTGGCGGAAAAACTTCACAAGTGTGTACCGAAAGCCTTCCACGAGGTGTGTCCTATACTAATCCACTGGATGTTATTTTTTGATGCTTGATTTTGATAATGCATGTGAATGACTTGAGTTGTT
The DNA here is from genome assembly GCA_027924645.1 of Cunninghamia lanceolata. NCBI lineage: Eukaryota > Viridiplantae > Streptophyta > Pinopsida > Cupressales > Cupressaceae > Cunninghamia > Cunninghamia lanceolata. The sequence continues at coordinate 20,164,370 of BSBN01000500.1, forward strand.
TACACTCATTGGTTATTTTTTTGGTTATGTGCCATCTGAGAGCATGCTCCACAATTGGATAAAGTGACTACTTGGGTTTCCCATGGGGTTAAACTCGATGCTATCTAGAGTTTAACTAAAGGTTTATTTCTCTTTCACCTTGCAAAACTCAACCATACGAGCATAGTCCTCTGCTATGGACCCTACTACATGCATAACTCACTACTCGTCTTTTGCCATTGGACAAGGGATTTCATTGTGTCCAACCAACCAACAAGTTCTTAAGGTGTCTGTCTGGCTCAAATTTCCTAGGTTACCCTAACCATACTAGCTCTTCATCAATTGCTTCCTCTTGGGAGGGTTGTATATGTTGAACTTTAAAAGTCCTATTCATCCAAGTCACAATGTAGAGTTCGTGTAGAGATTGAGCTCAACTAGGATTTAAAAGAAATTGTTGATATACATATAGATGATATGTGCCATAGGCAGCATATCTACATATCGACCTACCCAACACTTGTTGTTAGTGTCAAGCCTTTGACCACAAAATTAGAGATTGTCCCCTAGCTACATACAAATTGAAACTAGCTTCTAAGGTATGAAAAATTGAAGATGTGTTAGAAAGTTAATCTTTACTTGGTAAAGGCTATTTAATATTTACTTTGGTAAAGGTTATTATTTGCATCTTATAAATACTTGTATTTATAATACAATGTATTTTGTCTTATTTGAGTATCCTCACACATGTGTGAGGATGACTCACGTTCATATTCCTCCTAGAGGAATATTTAGGCTTTAGCCTTCTCCTTATGAGGATTGTGACATTTTGCACACACACATTATGAAATGTGGCATGCATAGACTATGGGAGTTACATGCACTCCTCTCTCACCTCTATTTATTTGAGGTGCTTCTCTTCTTCTTTTTCCTGTGATGTAGCTCTCTCTCTCTCTCTCTCTACAATGTAATTCTTAGGCTTATGCCTCTTTCATAATAAAGGGGGTTTTTTCTTTGTTTTTGCCCCCTTACAAATTTTTGGTCTCCTTTGTTGGCATGACTGGCATATTGTGTGTTGGCATTGATGTCAACAATATGAATTAGGTGTTCACATAGGAGCTTGTGTTTGTCCTTGATTGGACTTTACCATCAGGAGGATGTCACTTCATGATATGATGTTCATGCTTTTTCTTTGATCATGCAAGGTTTGAGTGGATGATGTTGTTAATGAGGATGTCACATTTGGTAGAGAAAATCATCAGAGGATCAGATGTTGATCATCTCAGTGTGTTGACTGTTCAAGACAGAGATATCAATTGAACTAATGTTTGTGGGTGTTTGTTCAAAAGTAGTTTGATGTTGTTCCATGTCATGGGTGTTGATGCTTCTTATTAAAGGACCTTAGGATAGGTTAGTTACTTTTAATGTCAGGAAGATGTCATAATTCATCATGATGAGCTTCATTCAAGACTTCTTCAAAGGTGTTCATGATCATAATAAGTTTGGGTGGTAATTCTCAAGGCACTTGATAAGTTTGGTAAGGTGATTGTCTGATGTCTTCGTTCTACTAGCTTCATATCTTTTTTTTAGTAGCAGAGTTTTGAACCTTGATTGCTCCTTGTCAAAGATGACAGAGGTTCAGATGTTTGTTCATTCCTTCATGATGTTTTGGTGTTGGTTCAAAAGAAAGCTTGATGCAATTTGTCACAAACTTGATAATATGATTTTGATGCAAAAGATGTTAGTGCTTCATAATCTACTTCTTTCTCATCCTGTCATTTATTGACAAAGTTAGGATGTCTAAATTTCTAAATCTTTTGAAATCCTAAGGTTTCCTAATCTTAAAACCTAAAACCATGTGTATAATGTATAATACCCTAAGTCCTAAAACAAATGTTTAGGTCTCCTTTGTTTTTGATCTACCCGTCTCCCTTGACATGCACTTTTGTTTTATTTGGATAGTAACCTGCTATCACAGGTGGGTTGTCACTTAAGTGACAACCTTGAGGGGTCGCGGCCATCTCTTGACCACCCCCCTTCCTTGTGCTACTGGTATCATCGGTCACCGTTGCAGCGCGTAGGTGGCAAAAAGCTAATCCGTGGCTTATATTCAATTTTGTGATGGGCGCGCGAATGAAGATCTATGGCTGATATTTAAACTTGTTGACCCCACTCTCTGCATCCTCCTTTGATGGCTATTTGAATGTCATTTCTTTATGACAACTTAGAAGGTGTTTTTTAAGGCTATTTTTAGCCATTCCAATAGGCAGATTTGATTGGGATTTTAATGCCAAATATTTTTAAGGATTTTTTTTTATTGAGTGGGCCTTTCGAGCATTGAAGACTAAAAAGGAGGAGTTTTATTTTTTTTTTCCAAAGAGGGCAAATATCTTAGTGAAGATTTAATTCTTTTTTAGAGTGGTGCTTAAGGGATTTTATTATTTCTTTTTTCGTCTTCATGCAGATTGGTAAGTGGGTCAGAAGATGAAAGAGGTTTATTATTTCTCTGACAGGGCTAAAGGAATTAAAATTATTGAATATTTTTAATGCAAAGTGGTTGATACCTTTTATGGTTTTGTTTTTGAAAATGGGAGATGGAATATGTAGAGAAGAGGAAAATGAAAAGACTTTTATTTTTAATGACATTGCAGGTTCATTATGAATTTGATTTGAGGACTGATACATGCAACATTGAAGACATTTTTTTATGAGGTTTTTGAAGAGAAAATATAGATGAATCAGGTGATTAAAAAGGTGAATATTTTGTCTAAGAATTGAGAGATGTATGAGATGTTTTTGCAGGGGTGAATCAAGCATAGGATGAAGACATTATGCAACAAATTTACAGTGTGAATCATGTCCAGTATGAAGTCAATATGTACAGCTGATTATGCAGAGATACTGAGAAGGAAATGTAGATTGAGTTGAGTGTGATTGCAAGGGGATATGCAAGTTCAGTGATTTGTATTGAAACAGAGAAACCCTCTGTACTCTTTGTGTTATTCTGAGATTGTATATTTTGCCAATGAGGCACATATTTGCCAGTGAGGCTGTGTTAGTGAGACACTATTGATTTACTAGTGAGGCAGTTGTATTTTCCAGTGAGGCATGTTGTGTAGCCATTGAGGCTCTATGATTAGTGGGATTTTATTAAGCCAGGGAGGCAATTTTTCCCAAGTGGTTTTTTTATCCCTATGAGGGTTTTCCACTCATAAATCATGTGTTATGTATTGTCTTGATTATGTATCAATTTGCATTTGATAAGTCTTTGTAGTTCAAGTTTCTTGTATTGGTTTATATTACTATGATTCAATTATTATTCAAAGTCTAATTGTTTGAAGTATCTTGATTCTCTTTGATATGTCAATCAATTGGTTTAAAGGTGTAAAAAGTTTAAAAGATTATAGACCACTGATTCACCCCTCTCTCAGTGGTCTTGTACTCCAACAAGTGGTATCAGAGCATAGGTTCCTTGTAGAAGTCTAATAGGCTTGGGTAGGTCCTGATAGTGGAGTACCATGGGAAAGTGTAAAAGAAATAGAGAAAATAAATATGCCAAGTAAAAGGTTGTAAAATAAGCCCCAGTCAAGTCAAGCAATGAGTCATTGCATGAGTCATCCCTAAATGTTGACACAAAGTGTGATAAAGAGAATGGTCTTGCAATTAAGAGTTTTGACAAAAAGGAAGACATCATTGTGAGTTTAAGTGGATAAGAACTTGATGAAAAAGAAGATGATTTTATTGTTGAGATTGATGACGAAGAAGGAGATCTCTTTGTAGGTGAAGATGACTATGAACAAGAGTATGATGAACATGACTGTGAGGTTGATTTAGAAGGTGAACTCATGTGTGCTCTAGATACAATCAAGCAACTCAGAAAAGAGAATAAGAAACTAGAAGACCAACTTCAACAAGAAAAAGATTTCAAAGACAAGGTATGTTTAGATTTTGCAAAAGTTTCTTTAGAACTTGAAGAGGCAAGAAATCTGATTGTGGACTTAAAGAGTCAAGTTGATAAATCTGACAAATTGATTATCAACCTAAAGATAGAAATAGAAGAATCCAAAAGGATAGTTGATTTTACAAAATATGATCTTGAAGTCAAAACTAATGAATGCCTAAAACTAGAGTTAGAAATAGTTTCTTTAAGAAAGGAATTGGAAAAGGCATCTTCTAAGTTGCACAAGAATCTGCAATTTGAAAAGAGTACTAAATGTTTAAATGACATGTTAAGAAGCAGAAGCATTACAAGGACACTACTAGTCTAGGTTATGGAGAAGGCTAGTGTTCCAAAGTAAGAAATGCTCCTAGGCAGAAGATAGACATAAATTATCACTCTGCTGCTCTTGAGGAAGACAAGAAGAAAGCAAAAGATATAGTTGTTGGTGTTGGAAGAGAAAGAACAAACAGGCCCTCAAGACCTCCACCTATCAGGCAATACCATTCAATAAGGTATAACTACTCTCAGTTTCATGGTTATTGCTATTCTTGTCATGTTTATACCAGTCATAGAGCTAGAGATTGTAGAACTCACTCAAGAAATGGTCTTGGATGGAATAAGAATAAGAGTTCTTATAGTTTTGCAAATCAAGACTATAATAATGTTTGTTATAACTGTAATAAAACTAGTCACATAGAAAGGGATTGTTGGATGCTTGCATGATATGATCATAGAAGTTCTTTTTGGTTGTCACTTGAGAATATGATTTTGTTTCTCTTGTTGGTCATAAGATCAAATGCTATAGATGTCATAAGTTTGGACATAAAGTACTATTTTGTAAGATTAATTTGGTAAAACCTTTTAGTCATCATAAGAAAATAGGGACTATAACAATTTGGAGAAGGAAACAAGAAAAAGAGAAGAAAGAATCTGAGCTTGTGCATACTGCACAAGTGACTTCTATAAGAGCATAAAGAGAACCATGAGTTGAGGGGGAGATGATTAATGTATTATCATTCAGCCCCATAAACAACACTTGAGAAGTGTTGAGAACAATATTGTGATGTTGGCAAAGTTGTATTCATGACAAGGTCTGCACATTGGAGTTGTTTGGTCATCATTATTTTCTTATCTTACAAAGTATTGAAATAGATCATGATAGTAGATAATGATGAGTGGAACCTTGATAGAACTAAAAGTTAACAAGTGCCTGTTATGACACAACACTGGGCAGTTTTGACCATGATCAATATGACAATGATGATCTCAATGAATTCTTAATAGTGGTATTATCTTGATGCAGTTGCAAGGTGTAACTTCTATCACTACAACCTTTGGGAATTCTTGGAATAGGGTATAACATTTATCAATGTTTAAGGTGGTGTCTCAGGATGATCTTAAGATGTCATGTGGGTATTCATTGAATTGTTTCTGATATATATCTCAAGAAGTTCATTGTAATGTTTCTGATATGTGATTCAAGGGAGGTTCATGATTTAATTGGTAGCACAAGCATGTCCTTGTCATGAGAAAATGCAATGGTATCTCTTGATAATTGCAGTAGTTTTTGCAATGATATCAATGGCATGTGACAATGTGGTTTCTCTTACAAGTAAAATCATGAATGAAATCAGTGTGTTTTCCTTTCAATGGTCTTGAAATCTTTGTTGATAGTGCTACTCATTATACTATTGATATATTGCTCTAAAATGTAGTGATGGAGTTTGAATTTGATGTTAGGTGCATGATATGGTAGAGCTCTTCATCAGACTAGTGTCTTCATTATACCTTCATATTCTTATTTCGACTTGTTTCATGCTATTGGGGATGTGTTAAATGTTGAATGGTGTGTTAAGTGTTGATTGGCAGATCAATGTTGATTGGATAATCAAGTCTCTGTGTCTTTGGATCTTGAAATGAAGAGAAACATGCCAAAACATGATCTTAGTTGGATGCCAAGCTTAGTTTGTCACCCGATTTTATCACATGCTCATTTATTCTTGATATTGATACAAGATTATGATTGTCTAGTTTGTGGAAACTAGTGCCATTTGTTAATGCTTTGATGCCAGTACTTTTACCACATGCATTCTTCTAGACAGTGATGAGTTAGAGACAATATCATAAAGATTTTTTTATAAGTACAATCTTTGTCAGAGAATATGTTACATGATCCCAAGTACACAAGTCAAGATATCCAGTGATATTGGTAGGTATATAATTAGATTTTGCAATCTATATCAACATTCTTGGAGATTTGAAACAATGAATAGAAAAAGGAGACTATTGTCAAACATTAGAGTTGTAAATACCCATGAATTGACTTGTCAACTTTGCTTGTGCTATTTTGTTGTAGAGGAATAGTATATGCTCTTATTTTTGTCATTGTATGAATGACTTGCTCTTTGTGCTCAATAATGGTAGAGATTGAATGGTAGAGTGAAGATTGTAGTTGCTATCTTTTTAAGGTGTATGCAAAATGTACAAAGAAATGTTGACAGTGATCTTTGTTTTGTTCATGTTGTGACACTTTGTTGTTCAGTGTTTGATCATGTTAATGATAGTGGTGTTTGAAGTTGCAAATGCACAAGGCATAAAGATAATATTCTCTCTCTTCAAACATGATAAAATTCCTTTAGCACTCTTTGCTTTGTGGTATCAAGCAAATGATTTGGCATAGTGATGAAGGGGCTAACTCATAAAACACACAATGACAAAAATTGCACACAGAAAATAGAATGATATTTTATTAATATGGGAAAAACATTACATTACAAAAGCTCAAATACAATCAGAGGATGAATCCCCTACATGCTGCAACACATTACAGCTCCCTCTCTCAAGACTCTAGAATCTTCAGCCTTTTGTAACCCCAAATCAACTAGGGTTTCTATTTTCCCACCTTTTCCTGACTCTACACCTTCCCCCTTAACTCTACTACCCCAAGGGTTCCCAAAAATGGTCATATATAGCCCTTTTTGGTAGCCACCAACTTAATTTCAAAATTTACATCTCCCTCCAAAAATAGGTCAACTTTGCGGCCCATAACTTTCGATCCGACCGTTGGATTTTCAATTATAATACCTTTTCGGAAAGATCTTGAAAAGACGATGGTGCACAAGGAGTACCTAAAGGTAGACTACTTGGGTTTCCCACCAAATTTTGGGCCCATCCAGAGCCACTAGGTGCCTCAAATTTGACTTTGAATATTTCAATAGGATTTTTGAAATTTAAAATTTTAATATCTCACAAATGACAAATGATATTAAAGTTATTTCTTCACCATTAGCTTCAATTCACCATTCTAGAAGTCTATGTAAGATTTTGTATCCAACTGTGCACAAATGCAAACTTACTAAAAATAGTAACCCTACCAAATTTAGCCCTTATTGAAAAGAAACAACATTTTTTTTAGTTGATGCAAGATTGCTCTTACACCTTGGGTGCTCCTGCATCAGACAACCGAGGTAATTTGAAAAGTGACCCTGTCACTTCTCATGAGTTAGAGGGAAACCAAAATAGTTAATCTCAGTCTCAGATAACCATGATGAATCTTCAACAGGGTTTCCTTTCCATTTCACCAAGTATTCTGTATACTGCCTGTTTCTTGTACTCTTACCCACATGGCTATCTAAAATGCCCTCTATCTCCTCCTTCTCTGAAGTAGATGCTGGAATGTCCCACTATGTTCCTTTATCAAGTCCATCATCATGATACTCTATCAAATCTGAAATGTTGAACACTGGTGAAATATTGATGTCATCAGGTAACTCTACCTCAAATGCATTTCTTGAATCATGCTTCTTCAGGATTCTACACGGTCCAAATTTCTTCATTTTCAACTTATTGTATGTTCCAATTGGGAACCTTTCTTTTCTCAAGTGAACCATGACTTCATCTCCTACCTGGAACTCCTTATATCTCCTCTTCTGATCTGCCTTAGCCTTGTACTAAATATTCATCTTATTAATGTTCTTTCTCACTTCTTCATGCAAACTCTTTAGGTGTTCTACAAAGTCTTTAGCCTTGGCACTTGTCTTTTCTCCTTTGTCTAGCTTCCTTAACTTTGAAGCATTTCTTGGACTATTGCCATATACAATCTAGAATGGTGATTTACCAGTACTCCTATTCACAGAATTGTTGTAAGCAAATTCCACCTATGGAAAAATCAAATCCCATCCCTTGGGCTTATCTCCTACTAAGCATTGTAGCAAGTTACCCAAACTCCTATTCACCACTTCTATCTGTCCATCAATCTGTAGATCGTGTGCAGAACCAAACTTCAAATCTATTTTTAACTTCTTCCACAATGTCCTCTAGAAATAACCAACAAACTTGGTATCTCGATATGAAACTATGCTCTTAGGTAGACCATGTAGTCTCACCACTTCCCTGAAAACTAACTCTGCAATATGAACAACATCATTAGTCTTCTTACAAGGAATAAAATGGGCCATCTTTGAGAATCTGTCCACCACCACAAAAATGGAATCATGTCCTCTCTGTGTCCTTGGTAAACCAAGAACAAAATCCATACTAATATCATCCCATGGCTTCTCTGGTACAGGTAATGGCTGATATAGCCCTATATTCTGACTTGTTCCTTTTACCATTGAGAGGAACCTCCTGCAACAATATAATGAAAAAATGCATGAAATAATAGAAATAGTAGAACACAGAAGGAATTTATTGATCACAGGCCACTTCGAGGGGGCAACCTCCTTTGAGCAAGCTCAATACAATAAATTTGTGGATGCCTTCATTGGCCTCAACACGTACTTATATACTAAGTCTAATCTAAACAACTATTACTCGCCATAAATGTGCGATAATACAATATACTCACGGGATGACTTACAAAGCATATGCGTCCAACAACAATATACTAACAAAGTAAAGAGAAGGGCTAAACACAGGTTCCTAACATCCCCTCCCTCTTAGAAAAGCTTTGTCCTCAAAGCTTAAGATGTGGAAATTGTTGTTGAATCTGAAGGAGTGGTTCCCATGTAGCATCCTCTGGTTGCATTCTGTGCCACTGAATTAATACCTCTGTGATGGATTGAGAGAGAAGCTGACGAGTGCCCTTGTCGAGGATTGCCTCCCACTCCAAAATGATGGATCCTTCGTTATCCAGTTCTTGTAAAATAGTTTGTGCTCTGATGTTGGTGCCAAGAACTTTATTTAGACAAGAGACATGAAATATTGGATGAACGCGGGAAGGAGGAAGCTCCAATTTATAAGCAACTAACCCAATCTTCTAAAAAACCTTATATGGCCCATAGAACTTTGGAGCTAGCTTATGACACCCTTTGAGTGTCAGGGAGGATTGCTTATATGGCTATGGATGAAGAAAAACCATATCACCTACTTGAAAAGTGTGCTCAGAACGATGCTGATCGGCTTGTTGTTTCATTCAATTTCTGGCCATGTGAAGATTGTCCTGCAAAATGCGAAGAATCTGATCTCAGGTTTGGAGAACCATGTCAACTACCTGAACTAGTGAATTGTTGGGGGTGTATGGAAGGAGCACTGGTGGTGCCTAACCATAGACTGCTTCATATGGAGTCATTTTAGATGTAGTGTGGTAGGAGGTATTGTACCACCATTCAGCAAGAGGGAACCACTTTGCCCACTGATGCTATTGTTCTGAGGTGAAACAACGAAGATAAGTTTCTAAACATTTGTTGATAACTTCAGTTTGACCATCTGTTTGTGGGTGATACCCTAAACTCATCTTTAGTTTGGTGCCAGTGTGGTGAAATAGTTCTGTCCAAAAATGACTGGTGAAAGTTGCATCACGATCTGAGACAATGGAAGAAGGGATTCCATGAAGACGGAAGATCAGGTCCATGAAAATCTGTGCAACTGAGGAGGCGATATAGGGATGGCTGAGGGCACAAAAATGACTATATTTGGAGAGGTGATCAACCACAACCAAGATCATTATCTTCCCTCTAGATTTAGGGAGCCCCTCAATGAAATTCATAGAAATATCTGTCCAAATCTGTGTAGGGATGGGCAAGGGTTCAAGCAATCTAGGAAGGAGTGTCATTTCACTCTTCTTGCACTGGTAAGTATCACATTTAGCCACCATCTATTGAATTGCCCTTTTCATTCCCTTCCAAAAGAAGTTACATCGTGCCTACTCATAAGTTTTGAGGAACCCAGAGTGCCCTACCAATGGAGAAGCATGGAGTTCATAGAAGATAGCCTGTTGAAGATCTGTGCTCTGGGGAAGCACCAGACGACCCTTGTATCTCAAAGAAGCACCATCCCAAGAGTAATGTAGTATAGCAAAAGGGTTATTGCCCAACTGTTGGATGATTTGAGATAATGAAGAGTCATTGACATAGCCCTGTTGGACAGATTCCAACCAATTTGGAACAGGCATAGAAATAGCTAAAAGAGAAACTTGGTCATCAAATGTGCGAGAAAGAGCATCCGCCACAATATTGTCCTTACCCTTCTTGTAATTGATCGCATATTCATAACCCATAAGTTTGCTAACTCATTTCTGTTGTGCTAGGGAGGAGACCCATTGTTCCAAGAAATATTTTAGACTCTGGTGATCAGTCTTGATGCAGAAATGATTCCCTAATAGGTATGGCCGCCACTTTTGTACTACATGAAAAATAGCCATCATTTCCTTCTCATATGTAGACAGTACTAAATTCTTACCTGAAAGGGCTTTGCTGGTGAACGTAATGGGATGTTCATCTTGAAGGAGAACAGCACCAAGTCCATTACTGCAAGCATCACTCTCAATAGTGAAGGTCTTGGAAAAATCTAGCATAGCTAGAACAAGCACAGTACACATAGTTTGTGTCAATTTTTCAAATGCACACTCAACATCATGTGTCCATGTAAAAGCATCCTTTTTCAATAGAGTTGTTAATAGAGCTGCAATCTTCCTGTAATCCTTGACAAACTTGCGGTAGTAGCCAGTCAGTCCCAAAAAACTACGGAGGCTCTTGAGTGTCTGAGGATGTGGCCAATTTTTCATGGCATCTATTTTGGTAGGATCCACTCGAACCCCTTGGGCTGAAACAATATGCCCGAAATACTCCACTTCGTCCTGCCTAAAAACACATTTAGACTATTTTGTATAGAGATAATGATCAGAGAGAAGTTGCAGTACAAGATCTAGATGTTGGAGATGCTCAGCCCGTGTTTTACTATAGATGAGGATATCATCAAAGAAGACCAGAATGAATTTCCGCAAGTAGGGCCAAAATATTTTATTCATCAATGCCTAGAATGTGGAAGGAGCATTAGTGAGGCCAAAGGGCATGACCAAAAACTCATAGTGGCCATCATGCGTGCGGAAAGCCATTTTAGGGATATCATCCTCATGAACCCAAATTTGGTGATACCCAGAATGAAGATCCAACTTGGAGAAAAAATAAGCACCATGAAACTCATCAACAATAGGAATCAAAAACTTATCCTTGATTGTGATGTGATTAAGTGCTTAGAAGTCAATGCAAAGGCACCATGACCCATCTTTTTTTGGACAAGAAGAACTAGTGAAGAAAAGGAACTGGTACTAGGGCGAATAATACCTTGCTTCAGTAAGTCTCGAACGAGCATCTCAATCTTTGTCTTTTGGTGAAATGAGTAGCGGTAGGGCCTGATGTTGGGAGAAACACTTCTAGGAAGGAGCTGAATACAATGGTCCTCTGGTCGTGGTGGTGGCAATCCCACTAATTTAGCAAAGACACATGCATATCTATCCAAAATTTGTTGTAGATATGAAGGAGTAGTGGAGAGTGTGGATGGTTGCATCTGAATGGAATGAAGTTGAGCGATGACACCATTTGAATTCTTCTTAAGGAGATTTTCCATGCGATGTGAACTGATGATGCTGAGAGACCCTAGTTGTAAGCCCTTTAATGTATGTTTTTACCCATTGTCTGAAAACTGCATCCAAAGTTTAGCAAAATCCCATAAGATGGGTCTAAGTGTGCGTAACCATTGAGTGCCCAAAACCACATCACATCCACCTAAGGGCAAGGCAAACATGTCAGAGTGCAAGTTATAATCTCCAATAGAGATACGCACATTGTGACACTTCCCTTTATAAGGCAATGTGCCCCCATTGACAATCATGACTTCAAAGCTAGAGCAAGGATGGACAAAACAATCAGCCTATTTGGCAATCCAAGGGTCAATGAAGTTATGAGTCCTACCAAAATCAATGAGTATTGTAAGAGGATCTTCTTGAAGTAACCCTTGACCTGCATGGTTTGTGGAGTGGTGACTCTTGCTAAAGAATGGAGAGAGATCTCTGGGTGGTCTTCCTAAGAAGGAGGGTCAACAAGCGGTTGCTGAATGTCGACCTAATCATCTACTATATCCTAAGCATCTTCATAAACTTCAGTTGTAGGCGAAGAATCCACATCCAAGAGATAGAGCTTTCGCTCAACACATCTATATCCCTGAGTGAATTTCTCATCATAATTATAACAAAGCCCTTTTTCTCTACGTGCCCTCATCTCTGCTTCAGACAAATGCTTGATAGGAGTTGTTCTAGGAGTTGGCATGATTGGAGGTCTTTAGGAAACCATATTTCTGAATGGAACAAAAGTGGATTTGGAGTGCTGTTGAGATGTGATCTTGTCCTTCACCAACTTAGCCAACCCTAGGGATTCCATCATTGTGCTGGGACAGAATATTTTAACCTCAGATCGGATTGCATCCTTCAAACCACTGACAAAACAACTCCTGAAGAATTCATCAGACAATCCCTCTATGTGATTGGCTAGTTTCTCAAATTCTATCTGATATTCTCTCACAGTGCCTGTTTGGTGAAGTTTAGTGAGTGCTCCTGTGAAGTCATCAAAAGCACTAGGGCCAAATCGTTGCAAAATGAGTTTGCAAAAATCTGTACATTTTGGCTCTTCATGAGCCTTGATGTACCAACAGAACCATTGAAGGGCTTCATGTTCCAAATGAAAGGATGCAAGTGGGACTTTGTTGACATCAAAAGTATTATGCAGACTGAAATATTATTCTGCTTGGTATATCCATCCAGTCGGATCATCACCATTGAAGTGATGAAAATCAAGCTTCGGCCCACGAAAATTGCTGGAAGAAGAGAACCCAGTGTCTGCAGAAGACTTTGGCTACCACCTATTGTTCATGGTTGAATGCTAAAGATTGAGGCCGAGAATGTTTTCATCCAGATCTTGGAGTTTTATCTTGAGGGTTGCAAGTTCATCCTCCATGTTTTTTGCTCTTGCGCGAGTGACAACCATAACCAAGAGTTTTTTTTTGGGGGGGAAATAAGTAGAAAAACAAAAATAGAAACTTTTTTAGTAAAGAAAAAATTTGGATTTGGGAAAACCTCTGATGGGTAATTGGGGTTTGATTAGGTTTTGGACACTTTCTGAGGGACAGGGAAGAAGAAAATGGGGATTTCAGAAATGGGGTGAAAGAATGGGGATTTCAGAAGAGGGACAAAGGAGCAGAAATAGGAAATGAACACTGTGGAAAAATTTGAAGGTGATTGGGTGAGAATTGGAGAAGTTATGGCAAACCCTAAAAATAGACAAATGTGGGATTTCTGGCTTTAATAAGTGGAATTTGGGATAGGGTCCTCAAGGAAGGAAATATGTAGAATGGAATTTTAGGGGTTCCAGTAAATTTTTCAGAGGAAACAAAGCTAAAGCAAGCAAGATATGGCAAAAAAATAGATTTTTTTTTTGGAAACGATTTATAACAGGATCTGCAATGGCTCTTGACAGATACAATCTACAATTTATCAGTTGGCAATAGATATGGACCCTAGGTAAGTTGGCTTCCTAAAGGTTTAGGGGATTCACTTAGCTACCAATGTTGTCTAACGGCTTGCGTATTGGGGTAATACCCCTCACTCCATGACTCAGGTAAAACTGATAACCACTTTGCACAAACGACAGCTCTTGGTTTACCTCACGGATGGGAACTAGTCAATCAAGTACGGGCCATTGCCCTTTTCGCTAGCAGGTCCTCTCAATGGGCCAATTACTTTGAGGTTCCTGTGGTACTCCTCACAATGAGTTTTAGGACTATGCCCAGGCACTTCCCACAGTTAAGCAGATAGAGATTATTCCCTTATCTGAACCTGCAATTGAAATGAACAATACAGATGCAAAGAAAAAAGAAACTACTGCAATAATCACAGTGCCTAGAGGCCATTGCGAAAAAATTTTTTGGCAAAAATTCCACCCAACGAGCCCAAGAAAGCACTCTGATACTAGATGAGAGGAACCTCCTGCAACAATATAATGAAAAAATGCAAGAAATAACAGAAATAGCTGAACACAGAAGGAATTTATTGATCGCAGGCCACTTCGAGGGGGCAACCTCCTTTGAGCAAGCTCAATACAATAAATTCATGGATGCCTTCATTGGCCTCAACACATACTTATATACTAAGTCTAATCTAAACAACTATTTCTCCCCATAAATGTGGCATAATACAATATACTCACGGGATGACTTACAAAGCATATGCGTCCAACAACAATATACTAACAAAGTAAAGAGAAGGGCTAAACACAGGTTCCTAACAGCCATCTGACACACTCTGCAACTCTGCACAAATTTCCTCACATCTTGTTGCAATTGTGGCCAGTACTAATGTTCACCAACAATAGCAATGGTCTTATCTTGACCAAAGTGTCCAGCTAATCCTCCGCTATGCTTATCTTTAATCAGGTTCTCTCTCATGGAACTCCTCAGAATGCACAACTGGCTTCCTCTAAACAACATGCCATATTGGATTATGAAATCCAACCATTTTGTCCTATCCAAAGTAACAGGTTCCAGACAAACTTTCCAAGCCTCTGCAAAATCTGGATCTTCAGGATACAAACTTTTGAGCTCATCAAACCCAACAACCTCTATCTTCATTTCTATCAACAAATTTTGCCTTCTACTCAAGGCATGTGTAACTTTGTTGGACTTCCCACTCTTGTGCTTCAAAACAAAAGTATAACTCTACAAAAACTCAACCCATTTTAAGTGCCTTTGATTTAACTTTCCCTGACTATTAAGATACTGCAAAGCCTGATGATCAGTATATAAAACAAACTCTGTTGGCAACAAATAATGTCTCCATTTCTTCAAAGCTTGAACTATTGCATAAAACTCCTGATCATAAATAGAATACTTTTTCTTGGCATCATTAAGCTTCTCACTAAAATAGGCAATGGGCTTACCTTCTTGACTCAAAATAGCTCCTATACCACTACCACTAGCATCACAATCTACCTGAAATACCTTATTGAAATATGGAAGTGCCAAAATAGGTTGTTCTACGACTTTCTGCTTCAATGTATCAAAGCTCTTGTCTGCTCCTTTAGTCCATCTAAACTCTTTTCTATCCCCTCTCATTGTCTCAGTTAGGGGTGCACAAATGCTACTCAAATTCCTGATAAAATTTCTGTAAAAACTTGCCAAACCAAGAAAAGATCTTACCTTGAAAGCACTCCTTGGCATAGGCCATTCAATGATAGCCCTCACCTTCTTTGGGTCCATCTTAAGACCTTCCTCTGAGACAACAAATCTTAGGTATACCAACTCCTTTGTAAAACTACATTTCTTTAAATTAATCAATAACTTCTCCTCCCTCAGCTTCTCTAAAACTCTTCTGATATGCATCAAATGCTCATCCCAAGTCTTACTGAAAATCAAAATGTCATCTAAATAAATAATAACAAAACTTCCAAAAAATTCTTTCAATACCTCGTTCATGAGCCGCATGAGGTGTATTGGTTAGCCCAAATGGCATGACTAACCACTCATACAAACCTTCCTTTGTTTTGAAGGTTGTCTTCCACTCATTCCTTCTTTGATTCGAATCTGGTGGTACCCACTCTTTAGATCAATCTTCATGAAGTACTTGGCACCACTCAAATAATCCATTATGTCGTCCATTCTGGGAAATGGAAATCTGTACTTGATTGTGATCTTGTTGATGGCTCATGAATCTGTACAATCCTCCACTCTCCATCTTTCTTCAGTGCTAGTACTGTAGGTACCACACATGGACTTAGGCTTTCTCTTATCAATCCCTTCCTCAACTCCTAAACTTGTCTGTTCAACTCTTCACTCTCTACTGGAGTCATTCTATGGGCTGCCTTGTTTGGCAAACTAGCTCGTGGTATCAAATCCATTTGATGACTTATCTTCCATACTGGTGGTAAACCTTTTGGTATATTATCAGAGATGATGTCCTAAAATTCTTCCAACATATTTGAGACTTCTACTGGTACATCTTCACATTTCTCTTGACTAATCTTAGGAATCAATGCAAAGCAATGACGCTTATGCTTCACACCCTCCAAAAATTTCCTACCATCTACCAAGCAAATTTTGGCAATAGTACATACCTTTTCTTCCACCTCCTTCAAGGGCTTCAACTTATGACAAACTCCATCCTTTGTTAGGGAATATGTGTTTGCACGGCTATCATGGACATCACTCCTATCATACTGTCTCAGCCTCCCCAATAACATATGACATGCATCTATTGGTATGATGTCACACAGCACCTCATCATGGTAGTCACCAATCTTGAACTTCACTAAACACTGCTCATTGACCAAAGCTCTATGGTCCTTCTGCAACCATGCAATCTAGTATGGATGCGGATGCTTTCTTCTTGTCAACTTCAACTTGTCAACCATCTCCTCTGAAACAAGATTATCAATGCTTCCACTGTCAATAATAATATCACAACACTTACCTTCACATTTGCACCTTGTGCGGAATAAACTCTTCCTTTGATTGGGTTCTTTCTCCTTATTCAACAAAGTTCTTCTGACAACTAGGGTTTCTCCCCTTTCAGCATCTTCAGAGTGCTCAGATTGCGTATCTTCATCGACATGTGCAACTCGTGCATTACCTTCAGGTTTTCTATTTGTCCTTCCTTGATGTTGCAAACACTCGTATACTCAATGTCCTTCTCCAGATTGGAAATAGGTTCCTCTGAAACATCCTCTTCCAGGTCTTTGCCCAGGTTTGCGTCTTCCTCTTCCACTTTGCTCACCATTGTTTTGGTCACGAGGGCGATAGGCATTATCTCCTCTCTGATTTCGACTGGTGCTGGCTTCTTCAATTTTCTTTGAATCTTCATTTCGGCCCCCATAGGGTCTTCCACTAGTCCTTCCGCCTTGACCTCTTCCCCTTTGCTTGCTGTCAAATCTTTTATTTAGCTTCTATTCCACCTTCAGGGAAAAATGGTGTGCATCTTCTATGGTGGTCATTCTAACCAGGCTCAGCTCCTCTTGAATTCTTGGCCTCAACCCATTAATGTAATGGGCTACCTTCTCCTTGTTGGCCTCTGCATGACTGGTTCTGATAGTAATCTTATAAAACTCTTCTGTATACTCCTTAACAAACTTGTTTCCTTGCTTCAATCCTTGCAGCTTCTTCAACAACTCCATCTCATAATCCACATGAATGAACTACTTCTTTAGTTTCTCCACCATCTGATCCCATCTGGTGATCTTTCCTTTTCCTCTTCTATTCCTCTCTAACTAGACCTCCTTTCACCAAATACTAGCATGGCCCTTCAATTTTGTTTTTGCAAACTTGACCCGATCTGGGTCTTCCACATCTTCATACTCAAAATATTCCTCCATGTCATTGATCCAATCAATAAGCTATTCTGGATTCAAATCTCCAGAATATGTAGAAACTTCGATCTTGGGCCTCTTTCCAATCTTAGAAATGGCCCTCAACAACCTAACTTCTGCATGATCTCCTGCAGCTTCTTGTTCTTCCTCAGATAGCTCCTCTTCTGCTTCATCCTCGCTTTCTTCTCTTGTTCTTGGCTCAAACCCTCTTTGCAGCTCCTCTTGCAATGCATCGATTTGTCTTTGTAGGGCTCTAAAACCCTCTTCCGTCAAAGCATTCTCCCAATACGATTTCTTCATGGAGGCATCTTGATCTCCGTAGCAAACCCACAACCTCGAGTCCTGGTGCAAACTACCTCATGGTCGGCGATCTGTCTACACACTCAGAAACCCTTGCTCTGATACCACTTGATGAAGAGGGTAACTCATAAAACACACAATAACAGAAATTGCACACAGAAAATAGAATGATATTTTATTAATATGGGAAAAACATTACATTATAGATGCTTAAATACAATCAGAGGATGAATCCCCTACAGGCTGCAACACATTACAGCTCCCTCTCTCAAGACTCTAGAATCTTCAACCCTCTGTAACCCCAAATCAACTAGGGTTTCTATTTTCCTACCTTTTCCTGACTCTACACCTTCCCTCTTAACTCTACTACCCCAATGGTTCCCAAAAATGGTCATATATAGCCCTTTTTGGTGGCCACTAGCTTAATTTTGAAATTTGCATCTCCCTCCAAAAATAGGTCAACTTCGCGGGGCCATAAATTTTGATCTGACTGTTGGATTTTCAATTATAATACCTTTTCGAAAAGATCTTGAAAAGACGATGGTGAATAAGTAGTACTTAAAGATAGACAGGTTGGGTTTCCCACCAAATTTCGGGCCCATCTGGAGCCTCTAAGTGCCTCAAAATTGACTTTGAATATTTCAATAGGATTTTTGAAATTTGAAATTTTAATATCTCACAAATGACAAATGATATTGAAGTGATTTCTTCACCATTAGCTTCAATTCACCATTCTAGAGGTCTGTGTAAGATTTTGTATCCAACCGTGCACAAATGCAAACTTACTAAAAATAGTAACCCTGCCAAATTTAGCCCTTATTGAAAAGAAACAACATTTTTTTTTTGGTTGATGCAAGATTGCTCTTACACCCTGGATGCTCCTACATCATATAGTGACTGCAACAAGACTTTGTAGCCTTGACAATGAAGTGGACAGTCAGAAAAATGAACTTGGCAAGTGTAAAGACTATGATAGTTCCAATGATCTTTTCTTAAAGGTATTCATCTCTGCTCCATTATGATTCTTGGCAATGAATTTTTTGTGTAAGGGTTCAAGGTGCTCAAAAGATACTTATTTATGCTCAAAGTTGTTGCAATGGTGATAGTAACATGGTGACAGTATGGATAGTTTGTATCTAATTTTGAACATCTTTGTGATATGTTGGAAACATCTCTAACATTCTTATAATGACAATATTTTTTTGATGAATGATAGCTTAAAGTCATGCAAACATCAGTGTAGTAATTGTAGGATAAAATCAAACTTTGCAAAATCAGAAATTATAGATGGACAAGCGTAATTTCAGACTCTGCAACTTTTAGGATAGGGTATGACATCAAAATCTGAGTAAAATTAGTCATGACAGTCAATGATATCTTGGTTGAACTATTAATCATCAATCCATGGAGAGATTTGATATTTATGGCAATGTTTGTTATGCATGAAGGACAGTCATACCATTGGATGATAGTAAGAGGACAAAGATATCTGATATGGTAGTAAATATTGATCAGCCTTCAAAGAGTTGGTGTCAGTATATGCATTTCATTAATTCAGATTTTATGACAATCATGATATATTTTTTTCTAGTATGGATAAGTTATGATTGTTGATGCACTTTTTGAATCTTAAAAGTCATTTGCAAGAGGAGCTTATTTGCTTCTCTTTGCCATTGATGTCAAAGGGGGAGAATGAAGTGGAGTTAGTGGTTGTGTTGCCATAAATGGCAAAGGGGGACATTGTTGGCATGAAAGGCATATTGTGTGTTGGCATTGATGTCAACAATATGAATCAGGTGTTTACATAGGAGCTTGTGTTTGTCCTTGATTGGACTTTACCATCAGGAGGATGTCACTTCATGATATGATGTTCATGAGTTATCTTTGATCATGCAAGGTTTGAGTTGATGATGTTGATAATGGGGATGTCACATTTGGCAAAGCACATCATTAGAGGATCAGATGTTGATCATCTCAGTGTGTTGACTGTTCAAGACAGAGGTATGAATTGAACTAATGTTTGTGGGTGTTTGTTCAAAATTAGTTTGATGTTGTTCCATGTCATGGGTGTTGATGTTTTTTATCAAAGGACCTCAGGACAGGTTACTTTTCATATCAGGAAGATGCCATAATTCATCATGATGAGATTAATTCAAGACTTCTTCAAAGGTGTTCATGATTATAATAAGTTTGGGTGGTAATTCTCAAGGCACTTGATAAGTTTGGTAAGGTGATTGCTTGATGTCTTCATTCTACTAGCTTCATATCTTATTTTCACTAGCAAAGTTTTGAAGCTTGATTTCTCCTTGTCAAAGATGACAAAGGTTCATATCTTTGTTCATTCCTTCATGATGTTTTGGTGTTGGTTCAAAGGAAAGTTTGATACAATTTGTCACAAACTTGATCACATGATTTTGATGCAAAAGATGTTGGTGCTTCATAATCTACTTCTTCCTCATCCTGTCATTTATTGACAGAGTTAGGATGTCTAAATTTCTAAATCTTAAAACCTAAAACCCTATGTATAATGTCTAATAGCCTAAGTCCTAAAACAAATGTTTAGGTCTCCTTTGTTTTTGATCTGCCCATCTCCCTTGACATGCACTTTTATTTTATTTGGATGGTGACCCGCTATCGCAGATGGGTTGTCACTTAAGTGACAACCTTGAGGGGTTGTGGCCATCTCTTGACTGGCCCCCCTTCCTTGTTCTACTGGTATCATCGGTCACTGCTGTAGCACGTGGGTGGCAAAAAGCTAATCGGTGGCTTATATTCAAAGTTGTGATGGGCACAAAAATAAAGATCTGCGGCTGACATTCAAACTTGTTGACCCCACTCTCTGTATCCTCCTTTGACAGCTATTTGAACATCATTTCTTTATGACATCATACAAGGTGCTTTTTAAGGCTATTTTTAGCCATTCCAAAAGGTAGATTTGATTGGGCTTTTAATGCCAAATATGTTTAAGGAGTTTTTTTATTGAGTGGGCCTTTCGATCATTGAAGACTAAAAAGGAGTTTTATTTGTTTTTTTCCAAAGAGGGCAAATATCTTAGTGGAGATCTAATTCTTTCTGAGAGTGGTGCTTAAGGGATTTTATTATTTATTTTTTGGTCTTCATGCAGATGGGTGAGTGGATCAGAAGATGAAAGAGGTTTATTATTTCTCTGACAGGGCTGAAGGAATTAAAATTATTGAAGATTTTTAATGCAATGTGGTGGATACCTTTTATGGTTTTATTTTTGAAAATGGGAGATGGAATATGTAGAGAAGAGGAAAATGAAAAGATTTTTTTAATAACATTGCAAGTTCATTATGAATTTGATTTGAGGACTGATACATGCAGCATTGAAGAGATTTTTTGTGAGGTTTTTGAAGAGAAAATGCAAATGAATCAAGTGATTAAAAAGGTGAATATTTTGTCTCAGAATTGAGAGATGTATGAGATGTTTTTGCAGGGGTGAATCAAGCACAGGATGAAGACATTATGCAACAAATTTACAGAGTGAATCATGTCCAGTATGAAGACAATATGTAGCTGACTGTGTAGAGATATTGACAAGGAAATACAAATTGAGTTGAGTGTGATTGCAAGGGGATATACAAGTTCAGTGATTTGTATTGAAATAGAGAAACCCTATCTTTGTGTTATTCTGAGATTGTATATTTTGCCAATGAGGCACATATTTGCTAGTGAGGTTGTGTCAGTTAGACATTATTGATTTGCCAATGAGGCAGTTGTAGCTAGTGAGGTAATTGTATTTGCGAGTGAGGCATGTTGTGTAGCCAGTGAGGCTCTATGATCTGTGGGATTTTATTAGGCCAGTGAGGCAATTTTTCTTGAGTGGTTTTTTATCCCTATGAGGGTTTTCCACTCATAAATGGACTATGTTATGTGTTGTCTTGATTGTGTATCAATTTGCATTTGCTAAGTCTTTGTAGTTCAATTTTCTTGTACTAGTTGATATTATTGTGATTCACTTATCATTCAAAGTCTAATTGTTTGAAGTATCTTGATTCTCTCTGTTCTGTCAATCAAGTGTTTTAAAGGTGTAAAAAGTTTGAAAGATTATAGACCACTGATTCAACCCCCCTCTCAGTGGTCTTGTACTCCAACATCCTTGTTGAATCTTGGTGCATGCTTCTGATTTATGGTTCTTCATTGGATGGTAGCTTATTTACTTCAAACAATGTTCCATGCTTGATTAGTTCTTTCCTTGTTCTTTTATTTTTCCTTTCATGGTATCAGAGTAGTTTATACTAATCCAAGTTGTGAGTTAAATTGTTGAAGGGTTCCATCCTCTTTTGAAGAATTCACCTTCAGAGAATTCCATATTTGAGAGAAAAGAAGATTTTTTTTTGTGCAGGAACAAGGGTTTTAACCCTTAATTTAATTTAATTTTATTTCAAAACCTGTATAATTCCTTTTTACAGATCTGTGTAAATTTTTTTAAATTTTGTCCCCGAGTGATCTCTACAAATTTTTGCTTCAAAAAAATATACATTTAGTTTTTTAAAAATCATAGGGCCCTAAGCCCTAGTTGCAAACACAATCAAATTCAATATAAAATTTTCAAATCTATCTAGTTTTTTAAGAAATAGTTTTTTTTGAGCTTTAGCCCTGCATGCAAATACAAATATGGTTTTAAATACTCTAGTTTTTTTAAAAAAATATATCTTTTTATTAATTTTTTTTTAAAAATGGGCTTCTGCCTTTTTGCAAGTTTATTTTAAAATGAATCTAAATCAAAAGTTTTTTAAAAAATATAATCTAAAGTTAAAAAAAAAACTAAATTAAAAACTAAAGCTTAAAAAAAGTTTAATTTAAAAAATATTTAGGGCTTCCATAAGGAAACTGGCGGCCATTAAAGAGGCCGCAACCTCTTTAGAGACTGCGGACCCATCAAGGGCCATGTCCCTTAAGGGGCCACAGGCTTTAAGGAGCCCATGGGGAGCCCAAAGGCCCCCACTACCACTGTGAACCATGCAAGTCGGCCTTGTTTTCGGTACCCTACCACTACATCTGTCGCCACCTTCATTGCCTTCAACCCTACATTAAAATAGTTCATGTGCCTTCCCTTTCTATTTGTCTCAGCCGTTGCCAACTCCCAACGCTCCAAATCCTTGCATTAAAATAAATCTTTTCCCCATGCCCTTAGTGCTTTTAAATCATTTTTCTAGTTTTATTTAATAAAATTATTTTATTATCTTTTAATATTAGTATTTAATATAAGTCTTTTATTTAAGTCTTTTAATTTTAGTGTTTAATTTATTATTTTTTAATAAATTTTTAATTAAAACTTTTTTTTTTGATAGATAAGTGCTACCAGAGGGGGTAGCTCCCTTTCTGTTATAATGAAAATTAAAAATCTGTTGATACAATAGCAGCATTGATGTAAGGGTCTTTTACCAGCCTGCCAAATGGTCCTCAAGCTAGCTCCAAATTAGGCTGAAAAGTAAGAAAAAAAAACTCCATATTGTTCCTCCCGTGCCCTTCTTGAGGGTGCAAATTCTTTTAAAAACCTATGCCCCTTCTATCTTTACACTCACTGTAGAGGTATGTCCGGCCATGGATCAGCTGATTGGGCTAATATTTCAGAATCTGATTGATTGTAGGCCCAATTGGCAAGGAAGTCAGCAGCACAGTTGCCTTCGCGGTAAGTGTGAGAAATGGTAGTTCCTTCCATGTTATCTAACAAGTGCCAAATGGACTCGGCCAAATACTTCAATTTCCAGCTCATGACTTTCCTTGATGAGATAGCTCTGACGCATATCAAAGAATCTCCTTCAAAGTCCACGTTTGAGAAATTGTGATCCTTGCATAGCTGTAATCCTTGCAAAAGTGCAGAGAATTCTACCTCGTTATTGGTTCCCAATGGAAGTTTCTTTGAGAGTGCCAATAGAACTCTACCTTGGTCATCACGGATAATGACGCCTGCTCCTGAAATGCCCAGGTTTCCTTTGGCAGCCCCATCGAAGTTCAGCTTGAGCCTTCCTGGGGGAGGTGCCAACCATTTTGTGCAAGCCCTCTTATTCTTTTTGTCCTCCGTCTTGCATCTGATTTGACTTAGATCCGGGAGAATGAGATGCAACCATTTAGCCTGCATTTCCCTATCCCATTTTGTGAATGGTATCGAGGGGGGCTTGGAATTTTGAGCGTTTACTATTTCACAAATAGCTCTTTCTAACTTTCGGAGGACATCCTCAATGCGCTCTATTGTGTTCTTGAAGATTCTGGCGTTTCTTTCTTACCAGAGGTACTAGATCAGGAGGGAAGGCCCGGCCTTCCATAAACCCAACCATATTGCCTAAGGTCCTTTCGGCCAGCATTTAAAGAGGCTTGTGAAATCATTGGGAAGGGCTCCCACCCAACCAAGCATCCCACGGAGTCAATCCCAGCACTGTGATGCAAAGGGGCAAGTGAGCATTAGATGATTGGTTGTTTCTTCTGCGTTATGACATAGGGCACAACGAGATGGACCGCATATCCCGTAGGTTTTTAACCTTTCCTCGGTGAGGATTCGGTTATGGAGAGTAGTCCATGTGAAAGTGCCTACTTTGGGTAGGACCCATTTACTCCAGCAAAGCTCAGAAGGCCAGTCCGAGGGTGATTGGGACATTTGAATTGCATACCCAAGCTTGACAGAGTACTGACCTAATTTGGAGCCCATCCAGATTATCTCATCCTCTATGTCTGAATGCTTGAGTTTCCTGGTCTGCAAGGCCATGATGAGTGTCTAGACATCGTCGGTGTTAAGAGGAAGGGCTTTGATCAACTCCCAATCCCAATCGTGGTTTCTGATATAGTTGGCCACCATTCTTCCAAATTGGTCCGCAAATCCTCTCCACCTTTCTTCGAGGCCTTGTAGCTCTGCTAGAGGGGGGTGTCCATTTAGGGAGTCTTCCCAGAAGTTCACATTCCTCCCATTGTGAACCACCCAGGAAATGTGGTCTGTTATTATCTAGCGGCATTTTTGCATATAGTTTCGAATATGGGAACCTCGAGGCAGATTTGGGGTTGTCAGGATGCACTCGGGAGCTTCTGAGTCCAGGTATTTCTTCCTCAAAATTCTACTCCAGCGTACCTCAGAATCACAGTACATGGTCTAGACTAGTTTGGCCCCTAAAGCAAAGTTTTGTTTTTCCATGTCTCGGAAACCAGCTCCTCCATTTGCTTTTGATTTGCATGCTACTTGCCAGTTGATGAGAGGGATTCTCTTCTTTTCATTTGCGCCCTCCCAAAGAAATTTCTTGTAGATACCTTCAAGCGAGCTTCGAGCTTTCTCGATCATCAGATTGTTGCTTAGTTGATAGATGGGCACAGCAGCCAACACTGCTTTAATCATTTGGATCTTCCCTGCAGAAGTCAGCCAACAACTGTGCCAAGAAGAGGCCTTAGCGTGGCACTTTTGTATGGTTTCTTCCCAGAGTGACGTGCACATGGCTCCTTTAAATAAAGGGACCCCCAAATATTTACTTGGCAAATCTGCTTGTTTGAAGCGCAGAATTGAGAGGATGCACCTTTGTAGCTTTTTACCAGTGTTGAAGAAGAATATATTGGATTTCTCTTCATTGATCTCCTGTCCGGATGCACTTGCATATTGTTCCAATAGCAAAGAGATCTCCTTTGCCTTAGAAATTTGGGACTTTGCAAAAAGTAAAGTATTGTCCGCAAACTATTGATGGGTGATGCGGGGGATGCTGTCTGCAACCTTCGCACCCTGCCATCTTCCATTATTCACGAGGTTCAGGATACCATGGCCCAAGGCTTCGGCCATGATGACAAATAGGAAAGGGGACATCGGGTCTCCCTGTCTCAAACCTCTGGTAGGTTTAAAGAACCCGCATGGACTTCCATTAACAAGCACCGAGTACCGCACTGTTGAGATGCATTGAAATATCTAGTTCAGCCATTGTTTATGAAATCCAAACCTTTCCATAATCTTCATTAAGAATCTCCAGTTATCCCAGTCGTATGCCTTACTTACATCTAGCTTGAGAGCCATACAACTCTGGTTCCCCGCAGTGATAGAATGGAGAGTTTCGTGAGCAACAATTATGATGTCCACAATATTCCATCCCAGAGTGAAACCGCATTGTTCTTCCGATATGATGGAAGGAAGGATGTTTTTCATATGATTTTCCATCACCTTTGCAATCAGCTTGTAGATAGTATTACAGAGCGAAATGGGCCTAAAGTCTCGAAATGAAGATGTCACAGCCTTCTTCGAGATAAGAGCAATGAAAGTACAATTTATATCCTTGATCATCTTCCTTGATTTCCGTAGGTCTTCCACAGCTTTCCAGACATCCTCTTCAAAGATTTCCCAGAATTCCTAGAAGAATCTCACTGGAAACCCATCTGGCCCTGGAGCTTTATTAGGTGCCATTTGAAAGAGAGCCTCTTTCAATTCTTCCTTTGATATTAGAGCTAGGAGGGAGTCATTTTATTCAGCAGAGACTCACTCAGGGATCAAATCTAAGAATTTTGACTGAAGCTCCACGGGTGAAGCTTCCATGTCAGCTAGCAATTTTTGAAAATAAAGAACAGCTTCTCTTTGAATCTCCTCTTCACCTGAGAGTTCATGGCCTTCCTCATTTCGAATAGCTGATATCCAGTTAAAATTACGGCATTGCTTCGTGGAGTTATGAAAAAACTTCATGTTCAAATCTCCTTCCTTGAGCCAAGTCTCCCTGGATTTGGATTTCCAATAGGTTTCTTCTCTAGCTAGAAGCTCCTGGTAGATTCTAGTGAGCTCCTTTTCTCTTTGGAATTCCATATCAGTCATGCCATGATTTAATACCTTTGTGTTCAGTTCCTTTAGATCAGCTTCAATCCGCTCTTTTTCCTTGAAGATGTTTTTAAAGGTATTTTCATTCCATATCTTTAGCTGATTCTTGATGGTAGCTAACTTTTTTGCTATGATGAACATTTTCAACCCGGATTGAACCCTTGTTTCCTTCCACCATATCCACATGAGTTCAGGAAGTGTCTCATCTTGGAGCCACATTTTCTCAATTTGAACGGGCAGCTCTGGGGTGGCTTCTCTTCTTTGAAATCTAAAGTTACCTAGTAATGATCTGACCCAAAAATAGGAACGACGTATGACAACATGGAGATGCCCATGGAAAACTAGTTCGAGGAGACCAAAAATCTATCTAGCCTCTCAGCAATATTAGTAAAGCCTTTTCTCCTATTAGTCCAGGTGTATTCCCCATTCTTGGGGACAATATCCACTAGATCGTGCTTCCCACAAATGATTTTAAGTCCTTCTGGCACTGGCTTATATGCCGCAAGCCACCACGCTTTTCCTGATTGGACAGGACTGAATTGAAGTCCCCGCCTAAAACAAGCATGTTATTGACATGGTTCTTCATAGAAGTAGAAATAGAATCCCATACCTTGAGTTTTTCTGAGGTTTTAGTTGGCCCATAGACATTCCATAACACGAAGTGAAGGTTGGAATGAGTACTTTAAACTGAAATCATCATCCAATTGTTGTTATCCGCTAGGAGTTTGATTTTAGCTCGTCTTGGATTCCAAAGGATACATAACCCTCCAGACGCACCATTTGAAGGAACAGAAAGTGCATCCCAACCATAGCAAGATTTGCATAAAGACACACCCCTATCCTCAGACAATTTTGTTTCCTACAGCAAGATGATATCTGCACCGAGAGTTTGAAGATGGCGCTTTAGTAAGCGCCTTTTGTCAGGGGCATTTAGGCCCCTGACATTCCAACTTAAATTTTCATTGTTTCCCAAGTGAAGGATCTCCTCCTCCCTTGGTACTGTTAATGAAATTTTTAAGAGTGGGTTGACCACCTTTCGCGGCTTCCTCTTCTCGCAGAACCTTATTAGGTTTTCTTCCTTTCTTTTTTGCCTGGACCGTAAGGTTTGGCCTAAGTAATTTTGTCGCATCTTGACTGATGGATCTCAGATCAACTTCGCTGAGTTCATCACCATCATTGGAGTCTTGGTTCGACCAGTCAGATACTTCCTCCAGCTCTTTGGTCACCAATCGCTCTCCTACCACTGAGGGATGCACGGTCCTTGCTTCTTCTTTATTAGGTACCATTTCCAGTGTAGGCAAGGAATTTGTAGGACAGTCCTGGACAGCAGTGGTTGATTTAGCAGGTAGGAATGGCGCGTCTTCGAGGGGCGGAAGAGACGGGGATGCCAGTGAAACTTCCATTTTTGAGTTTGTATTTGCTTGAGCATCTACCTGAATAAAGGATTTCTCTTTCCAGACCTTTTTCTGCTCTTGTTTACAGTTGATGGTGAGATGATTCCTCTTCCCACAGCGTGAGCAATAAAATTTTATCTCTTCTTGATCGATGGTGACAATTTGTTTGCCCCAAGCGGAAGTGATGCAAATTGACTTCAGTATGTGATTTATGGCTGCAATTTTTAACCTAGCATAGCGGTAGGAATCATTCTCCAAGATCTCTTTGTCCACCTTCATGACCATCCCTAGGGTTCGACCAATTTTCTCTAGGCATGCTTCTGACCAAAATTCCAAGGGTAGGTTGTAGAGCCTAATCCAAACAGGGGCATCCATGGAGAAAGTAGTGCAGGGATCGAACATCGAAACCCACTCCTGTATGTAGAGGGCTGAATCCATTATGCTCTAGTTGCTAAAGGATAGGATCAGATCTCTTTCTTCCTGACTGTGGAGAAGAACCACAAAAAAACCCCTCGGCAAGAATTTAATGGTAAGAGGCCACTTCCAATTCTCCAAGATCTAATCGGATATAATCTCCCTCGAGAAGTTCCTTCCCAAAGTTTTGGCGATAATTGCCTACTTAGTCAAGGTGTCCCTGTCAAGACTGGATTCTTCCTCTAGATCGATCGAGATTTGCACAGCAGAGTCCCAACTAGGGCTTCCTTTCTGATTGGAATTTGTTGGCCGTAGCAGAGCAGTTTTCTTCTTCCTTCGCGCCATCCTATTCTGTCATTGTTGCCACTATTACATATATTTAAGAAAATGAGATAAGCAGATCCATTTTTCTAGATTTTAAAAGATATTTCTATTATTTTTAATTAAAACTTTTAATTAAGTTTAATTAAAAACATTTTTTTTAATAAATATCAGTTTTTTTTAATTAAGGTTTTTTAATCCTTCCTGTTTATTTTTAAAAAAACTTAATCAAGTTTTAAATCTTATATGCATTTTTTTAAAGTTTTTTTTTTTAATTTTGCATTGTGTTTACCTAACTAGGTACTTTTAAAAAGAAACTTTGCATTTTGTTTACCTAAATTTTCGTTCTCTTTCTAAAAATAATACTAGTGCTTCCTTCTCGACTCTTCTATGTTATTTTGCTAAAGGGATTTAGAAATTTCATTGTGCCTAATGACGGATTGCCTAGTATTATTCCATCTAAATTTGTATGCATAGGATGCATGAGTAGTAAGTTGTATAGGGAGCTCTTTCTACAAGGTTAAGCACGGAGGGCACATCACAGTTACACCTCGTTTATAGCTACCTTTTGGGCCCCATGAAAAATAATTTCAAGCAATGATGTTGTTGCACTTATTTATTTCTTGATGATTATTCAAGAACTTAGATCTATTTTCTTAAAAAGAAGGATCAAGTTCTTGAAACTTTTATTAACTTTCATTTTTTTGAAAGGAAATCTGATTTTGTTTAAAAATTCTTAGGACTGATAATGGTCAAGCATATGTGCATAATACCTTTAATGGTTATTTAAAGTCCTTTGGAATTGAACATGAGCTAACCATGCTCTTTATAATTCAACAAAATGTTGTAGCAGAAAGGGAACCTAGAACTTTTATTGATATGTCTTTATGTTTGTCTTATATTTTTTTTGGGCTCAAGCCATGTTTTGTGCTACTTATCTTATTAATAGCACTCCTACCCAAGACTTAAATGATATCTTAACTAGAATGGATCAATCTAATGTTAGCTAAGCTAACTTTTGTTAGTGTATATATATATATTTCATACACTTAGGCTTAAGCCTACTTAGGTGTGCCTTTATACAATATTGACACATGCCTCATTGAGGTGTCAAGGTTGTTGGGTGGTTAGGAGAGGTGTTGCAAAGCTGCCACTAACTAGCCACCTCACGGTAGTTTTTAGGGAGGCAACTCACCACCACTTATAGTTGAGGAGTCCTTTCCTCAACTAATGACTTCCTCTCCTCACCTATTTGTACTTGACTTCTCTAAATTATTCGATTGTAGATTTGGTGGATTTCTATACAATTTCTTTGTTATGTTTATTTTCAATCTTTATGCTTGTTTTCATCTTCCTATTCTGGAATTCTTATATGGTATCAAAGCACGGCGGAGTCATTTTTTAGGCTGTAAGATTGTTTTAACTACATTGGAATTGTTTTATTTTGTTTCTCGTGTCTATATTTCTTTGTGTTTCGCCATGTTCTCTATTTTCTTTCTTTTACAGAGGTATCTTGAGTGGAAGGGAAGGATTGCAAGTGTAGAAGGCCCATGAGGAAGGCTAGCATTCAAGGTAGGGGTTCTACACACTCCATGATGGCTTGCACATAGGGCCGAGGCCTACAGTCTTTTTTTGTGTGGTTTTCTTGGCATGCATAGGTCGATGGCCTCGCTTTCCTGCAACCTCCATTCTACCCACACAGAGAAGTTCGTGGCTTTCCATTCTACCCATGCAGATGGTGGGACTGAGTTTAGAGCCCCTCACAACCATTGAGGACAGAGGGAAGGTTTTACCCAGTAAATAGAATTCGTACCCCTGATGTTCATTGCCTCCATTTGACCAAACTACCTGCAGAAAAGGGTGAATGCCTTGCTTTGAGGGTTGACGGCCAGTTTGGAAGGCCAAATGGTTGGTTTTTTGAAGGCTGACAACCTGTTTGGAAGGTTGAAAGGATTTTTTTGAAGTTTGATCGAGCTTTGAATGTGAGCCCTATTTGTTGAAGGGAAACCTTGCATCAAAAGCGATAGTCTTGTATTAGAAAACCTTGCCCAACTCATCAAAAACCACCACCCAGCTCCTCAAAAACCACCACCCAGCTCCTTAGAGCACACTCCTCCCAACTCCTCACAACCATCGGTCGAAAGGAGAGCAAATAGCCTTCCCATAGAAGGTCGATGACATTCCAGAAAATAGATACCATCTCATAGAGGTAGCTTGCAGAGGTTTTTGCCATTTTTAGATGCCCATCTGCATATTTTTGGGGCTTTTTTGCCCTAATCTGCCCCTGCCTATCCGCCCCTATTTCATTTTATTTTTTATTACCCTTATTTCTCCCTAAATCAAAAAGGCATTAACTCCATATAGTTATTGTAAAATCTTGTTGTTTTAGTACCTAGAATAGGCAATTTTTTTAAAATATAATTGTCTCATAGCACTAAAAATTTCAAATGTAAATTTTAAAAAAGGGGGAATTAAACATTTTGAGGTGAAATTCCAATCGAAGACGAAGGGTGAGATCTGGTTTGGCAGGAGGCTAGTACCCCCTCACAAGTAAACCATTGTATTCTTCAATCTTTGCCAACTCCAATGAATGGTTGGATGACTAGGATAACTCTCACCAAAGGCTTTTTTTCTTTTTAGTGCAAATGTATTAAAATAGGTCATTTATGAAAAATTGATTCTGTAATAACTTTTGCTTGATAGCTCAAAATTGAGCACCATTTTTTTGGAAATGTTAATTTTTTTATTTCCCATGCATTGAACCTACTTGCATTGTAAAACACACTAATTTATAAAGTGCCAAAAATTGGGGGGTCACCTAATCAAGGGGGTTGCCTAATGTGTTGATTTCTATTGTCTAAAGGAATTAAACTGTTCTAAAATCATGGGATACCAAACTCACTTTTTTGTAATCAACCTAAAAATAGGAAACAATAAGTCTTGGTGTGAAGGTATGCTGAAACATCTTAGGTTCCATAATCTCATACCCTATCTATATGGACTTGTCCCTGAACCTAGTAAATAATCTCAGAAGGCTAAGTCGTTTAATCATCTTGATCACATTGTTGGATTAATGAGTCTACATATTCCTATTGAACACACCAGGATACTAAGAGGGGAGGTGAATTAGTATTTAAACAAACTTTAAATCTTTCAGAGAAGATTAAAACTCAAGCATTACAGTATTAACACAAATATGAAAGATCAACACAATGTACATCAACACATAACACTAGATATACATGGAAAACCCAAGAAGGGAAAAACCACAGTTAGGATTAACTCACAATATATGAAGCTCAAATAACAACTTTGTTTTAGGGCTACAACCCAAGGAAGCTACTACTCCCCGCTGACTTTGTTTTAGGGCTACAACCCAAGGAAGCTGCTACTCCCTGAAAAAATTGCATTAGGGTCACTCTTAAGGAAGCTACAACTCACTGCTAACTTTTTTTAGGGCTACAACCCAAGGAAGCAACTACTCCCTAAACTGAGAACAAACATAGAAATGATTATAGTATGATAGTCCTTCTACTACCTGAAATCTAACATTGAAGCTCACACCTTTGATGATTCAAAATCTAATTTTCCTGATGATTGGATCAACTAAGCACACTCTTTACTTCCCTCCTGTCACAAAAATATATTCATGATGAATCAAGGCAGCTTCTAACACATCTTCTCAAGTTCTCCTTTAGTCAGACATCACAATGCATTTGATTTTCATATCCTACTCTTCATTCTCACATATTCATTTTTTGCAATCATTCCTCACCTAGACCAACTAGGTTTACAATATAAACATGGAATTACATTGATTTCATTAGAGGTTGGCCATTGCAATAGGAATATTACATTTTACAAGTCGTCCAGTGATTACATATCATGAAACATGCATAGGGCAAGCCCTATCATGGACTACACACTACTCTAGAAGAGAACACACGCCTTGCAGATCCCAATATATGCTTACTCTGGTCCTAAGCATCCTTTATAGCATCATTCTTTAAGGAATCACCTCCACACACATCACTTATTTGAAATAAGATGGCCTTAAGCAGGAAGACATGATATTTGAAGTATAACGGTCACCATCACTTGAAAACCTTGTACGATACTAGAAACAAGAAAGATCTTCATGAAATTCTTCTAGATGAGTCTTCATGACTCATACAACACCTTTAGATACACTTGTAACTCCACATAGAAAATACATTGTACCGCATAACTTAACACATGCACACTGAGATCAAACAGCCATTTGGAACACACTATAACACACTGTCATTAAGAAACTAACCTTGCGGAGCACCCAAACACATGAAACCATAAGGATGCATGCAATACACATCCCTGAACATATCCTTAAGACAACATAATCAAATCTTAACTTGCGGAGTATTTCAAACAAAATTTATCATCACATTATACTACCAAAGCACATGTCGTAACCCAACCACTTGTAACTTTCACTACGGAGGGTGTTGAGACTTGAAACTTTGGAAATAAAACCTCCATCAGACACTTAACATAACTTATGAACCACAAGACCTCATCTTCAAATGCGGAGGAATGTAGAGCCAAATATTGCACCACAGTGAATATCTTCTTTAGAACTAACACTGTCTTCAAACTGTCAGCTGCAAAACACTCTTCTAGTAGTCCAAACAACATGAAACTTGGAAGATGCATGATCTGACACTGTATGAAGGTATCTTTCAATCTACAGAGGCTCAACACTAACAACAAGAAAATGCATAGCATTCTCCCATCCAGTCTTCAAAGTAATCTTCCTATAGTAGAAACTTTTACCAACATCTGAAGGCCAAAACTTCCTCATATCAATTCTTACATTCTTAGGAACAATAGGAAGGGGCATGCCACATGCTTCGGACCATCAAAAACCTTAGCAACACATCTGATCATCTTAGTGCTTCTAATTCCCATATTAATATGTCTTCTTTGTTGTCAACAAACATACTCAATGAATATTGTATCAGAAACATGACATCTATCCATGAACTTCTAATTCCCATATTAATATGCCTTCTTGACTGTCACTGGATCAGACATGACATCCAACCATGAACTTCTTAATTCACATCTTGATATGTCTTACTGATTGTCACCAGATGGGACATGACATCCAACCATGAACATTAGCAACCCACTATGAACATCAAGAACATCACTTATCAGGGCCTAACATGAAAACATCTAGTTCCCTTTATGAACCTCAGGAACATCACTTAATATCAACAACCTTAAACATCACCATCACCATTGTATCTCACTTGTATGTCATCATCATAAACTAAGTGCTAACCTTACTCCAAGTGTTGACATTACTCTAAGTGTTGACATCAATGACAACACACATTGCCAATAATCTCCCCCTTTGTCATTGATGGAAACACATACTCCCCCATATTTCTCTCTCTCCTCCTTTGACATCAAGGACAAAGAGAAACTACTTCTTCCCCTTGAGGCACAAACTCTTCTCATAGGATGCACATTTTCTCTCTCTCTCTCCCTTCTTCAAGGATCCCTCTATCAGGAACGACAACTACCTACTCCCCCCGAGAGGTAGCTACCATTAGTCTAGGAAAAGGATACAACATGAACTTCCCTTGGACAGATGCACCATTATGCATCTAGCAAGAAGAAGGAGGGGCAATTACCCCTAACCTCTACCAAAGATCTTCAAACATATCCTTTGAAAGAGCCTTTGTGAAAATATCTGCAATCTGATCTTTTGTTGGAACATATTCCAACCTTACTTCCTTATTTGTAAACTTCTCTCTCAAAAAGTGATACCTTATTGCTATATGCTTGGTTCTAGAATGCATCATTGGATTCTTGGAAATATTGATAGCACTTGTATTATCACACAAAATAGGAATAGGCTCATCATACAATACCTTAATGTCCTTTAGGGTTTTCTTCATCCACAACACTTTTGTACAGTAGGATGTTGTTGCAATGTACTCTACTTATGTAGTTGATAAAGATACTAAATCTTGCTTCTTTCTCTTCCATGAGACCAATCTACTTCCTAAAAAGAAAGCACCACCACTTGTAATTATTCTATCATCAACACAACTAGCCCAATCAGCATTAGTGTATGCACTTAGATCAAATTCATTACCTCTTGGATACCTTAAGCCATAATCCAAAGTTCCCTTCAAGTATCTAAATATTCTTTTCACTACCTTCTCATGTGTTTTCTTGGGATTAACTTGATATCTGGCAACCACACATATTGCATGCATGATATCAGGTCTAGAGGTAGTCAAGTACAACAATCCTCCAATCATAAATCTATAGGAAGTTTTATCAACCTCTAGAGACTCATTATCCTTGCTCAAGTGACATCTAGTGACCATGGGAGTACTCATTAGTTTGGAGTCCTCCATACCAAATTTCTTCAATGTCTCTTTAACATACTTAGCTTGTGAAATGAAGATACCATCATTTAGGTGAGCAATTTGAAGTCCAAGGAAGAAAGGCATCTCACCAATCATAGACATCTCAAACTCTTTTTGCATCTCCTTTGCAAACCTCTTACACATATCATCATCTCCACCAAAGATGATATCATCAACATACACTGCAACTATCAATATCATGTCTCCCTCTTCCTTGATGTAAATATTGCTATCTGTAGTACCTTTCTTGAAGCCTTACTAAAGTAAGTACTTATCCAACCTAGCATACCAAGCTCTAGGTGTTTTCTTGAGACCATACAAAGATTTCCTGAGTCTGTACACCATGTCCAGATCTTTTGATATCTAAAAACCATTCGGTTGCTGAATGTAGACTTCCTCCTCTAGGTCACCATTCAAAAATGTTGACTTGACATCCATATGATAAACCTTAAAGTTCTTCTAAGTAGTAAGGGAAAGAAACATCTTGATTGCCTCCATTCTAGCTATTGGAGCGTAGGTTTCCTCAAAGTCAATGCCTTCAACTTGTGAATTACATACTAATCTTTCTTTGTTCCTCACAACTTCACCTTCCTCATTCAACTTGTTCCAAAACACCCACTTTGTTCCTATGACATTCTTGTTGGTTGGTCTAGGAACCCATTCCCATGTCTGATTTTTCTCTATCTAATCCAATTCTTCCTCCATTGATTTTGTCCATCCATCATCTTTGCTAGCATTAGCAAAGGTTTTGGGCTCTACTTTTGATAATAAGCATAAATTACTTGCTCATGTAACTTGGCAAACCTTCTCCTAGCCTACACACCTTCATTCTTGTCTCTAATGATATGATCTGCTAAATGGTTCTTCTGAACATACTTTGTTGGAGTCTTGGGTATCTGCTCTGATTCTTGTTTCTTTCCTTCTTTCTCTTCTTTCTCTTCTTCTTCTTTATCTTCAATGCATGGAAAGATGTCATATTTGGAGTCCTCTTATTCTTGTGACATCTGATACAAGGCTTCATTTAATTTGACATTTGTGCTTTCAATCATCTTTCCCAATCTCTTGTTGTAGAATCTATAGGTCTTGCTTCTGGTTGAGTAACCAAGAAAGATCCCTTCATCACTTCTTGAATCAAACTTTCCTAGATCTTCTTCATCTCTTCTGATATAGAATTTTCTGCCAAAGATCTTGAAGTATCTGATAGTGGGAGGTCTTCCATACCATAGCTCATAAGGGGTTTTAGTGCTATTGACCCTCAATTGTACCATGTTGGTCAAATAGACAGTAGTGTGTACCGCTTCCTTCCAATACATGTCAGGGAAGTCTGTATCTTTCAACATTACCAGGTAGCCATCTCTTGTACATTCCTATTCCTCCTCTCCAGTACCCCATTTTGCTGAGGGGTCCTAGGAGTTGACAAATGTCTCCTAATACCATGATCTTCACAAAACTTATCAAATTCATTTGAAGTGAATTCACCTCCTCTATCAGACCTTAAATATTTGACCTTAGTATCCACTTAATTCTCAACCATAGCTTTGAAAACCTTAAACTTATCAAGATCATCTAATTTTTCTCTTAAGAAAGTAACCCAAGTAATTCTAGAATAGTCATCAATAACTAGCATGAAATACCTTTCACCTTGTTGACTCTTTACTCTTGTAGGGATGCATATGTCAATGTGAATCAGCTCCAATGGCATTGAAGAAGAGTACTTC
The DNA here is from genome assembly GCA_027924645.1 of Cunninghamia lanceolata. Taxonomy (NCBI): domain Eukaryota; kingdom Viridiplantae; phylum Streptophyta; class Pinopsida; order Cupressales; family Cupressaceae; genus Cunninghamia; species Cunninghamia lanceolata. The sequence goes on from BSBN01000500.1 coordinate 20,201,277, forward strand.
TTGCTCTTGAAATTTGTCTTTGTCTGCTTTCCCATTTGACATTCCTTACATAGTGTGTTTGTAGGCTTGGTTATCTTGGGCGTGTCTCTCACCACATGAGTAGAGCTGATCTTTACCATATTATCAAAATGGTTATGTCCCATTCTTTTGTTCCACAACCAACATTCACTGGATTGAGCCAACAAACATGTTCTTCCATTTACCTCCTTCAGATGATAGATATCACCATATGACTTGATACCTTTTGCAACTAGTTTTCTTGACCCTTCCTTATTTCACAATCTTTACCATGAAAGATAAGATTGTAACCTTTGCTGGACATTTGACTGACACTGAGAAGATTGTGATTTAGCCCTTTGACATAGAGGACATACTCAGTCTCATTCTTCCCATCAATAGTTATAGTACCCTTTCAATAGATTTGGGCTGAATCATTTGTTGGATTTAGGATAGACAACTGAGAGGGGGGGTGAATCAATTGTCCAAAACTTTCTTCCAATTAAACACTTAAATCTACTTTGTAATTGTTATCACCCAGATTTTCACCCTTGCTGTAGTTGTGAAACTTCAGCAATTTGGAGAAACATGGGATCTTTCCATGGTTTGTGGGTCACCTGTGATGGAAAGAACCTCCAGAGAAGGTCGGCTTCCTATTGGTACTCCACCTATATTGCTTGTACTAAATTCTTTACAGAGAAAAGGGTAAGAAGGATTGCATAAAAATGAAACCTATTGTCTAAGGTGATGCACCAAAAGATCATTAGAGACTGCACAGAACTGACACACTACAGAACCAGTAATAATAAGTGTAGACACCTAAATTTGTCCCAACTTTGTCCATGTCTAGCAACACCTTGTTAAATCATTATTCATAAGCCAATTAATTAAATAAATTTTATTTATTTAATTAAAATCCCATTCTCATCCTACTTAGCCAATTAATTAAATAAATTTTATTTATTTAATTAATTCCACATCATATCTCAATCATATCCTATCCTCATAGCCAATTAATTAAATAAATTTTATTTATTTAATTAATTTCCACATCATATCTTATCCCATCCTATTCATTTACCTAATTAATTAAATAAATTTAATTTATTTAATTAATATCCAACTCATATCCCAACTAATTCAAATATTTTATTTGAATTAAACACTCATCATTTATCATATTCCAACACTTGTCCAATCAATCATGTGTTGTTATACAACTTTCATTCATATCCTTCACATGTACAACTAATAAGACCTAAATTTAGTATCTTTCAATCCTAGCCATTCACATAGCCTATGAATCTCCACCGTCGATTGATCTTGGTTAAGTCCTATATAAACACCCTCTCACTCCATATGAGACATCCAGCAATCATATAGCACCTACATTATCATCTTGAGCATCTTGAGCATCAATTGAGCTTTTTATCATCTATCATGGCAGCTTTCAGCTTTGCAATTGTTCATTGTTGAAGAAGCAATCCACATCTCTCAAACAAGGAATTGCACGGTCTAAGTGATGTTATGCTTGAATTGCATTATCTTTTGATTTCATTTAGATTAGATTCCTTGATGATGGTAGGGTTAGGGTTTCATGACTATGTCTGATCTTCTACACCTGACTTTCACCTATCACATTTTGGCACGCCCGGTGGGACTCACGTCCTTGATTAACTTCATTTTTTGGAGTTGTTTCTTTGAAGATCAGATTTTGCAGGTGCTTACAGTAAATTTTGGTCACTTCTGAGCGAAACACTGCCGCTTTCTGTATCTTTGTGTCACTTTTACGCTGGAACCGGTCACTTTTATCTCTCTGAATCACCTTTAAACTGACAGTGATTGCCTCTGGTATGATTTGCATCACTTTTGTATTAACAGAACTCACCTGGGGTTTTCGCTGTTAGTTGTCATTTTAATCTGTATTGATCGCTTATGCCTTAACAGAGATCGCTTTCACTTTCATTCGAATCACTTTTGAAATTACATCTGTCGCTTTTGATATTATGCACATTGCTTACGAACTGACAGTATCCACTTTTGACCTAACATGCATCGCTTCTGAATTAACATTGCTCGCCTGTGCAGAATAGGGTTTTGTGTTTTGACTATCTTTTTGCAGATACAGGTCGCTTTTAGCCCACAACCAGTCGCTTCTGGGCATAGCCGCATCGCTTATGAATTTACAGAAGCCACGTTTGAATTACTAGGAATCGCTTATGAACTGACAGTGATCGCCTGTGCAGGATAGGGTTTTGACTGTGTTTTTGCAGATACAAGTCACTTTTAGCCCGCAACCGGTTGCTTCTAGGTTTATCTGCATCACTTATAAGCTGACAGGTGCCGCATACTATATTTTTCGTGTCGCATATGATCTGTAGTATCTCGCCTGTTGGAAAATACAGATCACTTTTGATCAGTAGTGAATCGCATATGGTAAATTTTGTTGCTTTCAAATCTGTTTCAATTCCAGTTCAATTTCTTGGCTATTAATTAAGTATTTGTGCAGCATCTTATCGATTTGTCTAAGAAAAGGAGGTTATCAAACTACTAACATATCTGTTGCAGGTTCGATCGGTCCAAGATTTGTGGTTTATCACTAAATTAGGCACATTTGGGCTTGGTGCTTAAAATGAATCATTGTTTGCTCCGTGCTTGATTTATCTTTTTTGATTGCTTGCATGTGCCTGATTGTAACCCAAAAATGACAAAAGTATCCTCTCCCCTTGCCTATCAAATGGATCTTGGGTGTATGAGAACTTGTCATTATCTTTAGAGGGCCTGCCTTCCCAGTGTGAGAAGGGATACGACCCAAGTGGTAATGGGCTAAAGCCAAGTCCTTCCGAACCGCTATATAAGAAAAGTGTTTGTGTCGAAAGCCACAAACAATGGGTGCTGTTGTGTTATACCGACAGCCAACCTCCCCCAAAACCCTCCAAGGCGCAACCCTTGGAGGCTGGGAGACTCCATAACGGAGAGTAACACTGCCACATGTATAGCCACCCAAACGAATGCCCTTATTAGCAACTTTGTGTAGTAGCCAAAAACCTTCTATCTGTTGATGCAAAAGGTGGGACCTTTGAAGCGGCCCTGATTCACGTGGTTCTTAGTAGAGATAGCAGGGACAATCCTAAGGTTTGGTGTGGGGACAAGCCTTAAAGGAAGCCCAGAACTTGGTATGCGTGAGAAGTGAGTGCCGTGGAGGGGAGCCGGTGCTACCAAGATCCTGAAGCTATCTGCTTTGAATATGCACGGCCAGGGGATTCAACGGATACAGTCCTTTCCTAGCCTAGGTTGTATCAGTTTGTGCTTGTTGTGAGTGTGAGTGACTATTATCACTATTTTCTTGCTGAAAAACTGTAAAATCAGACATCCTTTTGACAAACATAGTCGCTTTTGAACCTAAACTACCCGCACAGAAAACTGACATCGCTTTTGAACTGTAGAGAGCCACTTCTAGACTGAACTGTGTCGCCTTTAAACAATAGTTGATCGCATACTGTCTGAACTCTGTCGCCTTTAAACAACAGCTGCCCGCATACTGCCTGAACTGCATCGCTTTTAAACCACAGCTGATCGCCTATTGTCTGAACAGAATCACATTTGAACTACAGCTGATCACATATTCTCTAAACAAAATCACCTTTAAGCCACAGTTAGTCGCCTTCTATCTAAACAAGCTCGCCTTTGAACAACAGACTGTCGCCTTTAGGTAAATCTGAGTCACCTTTGATCAACAGAGAACCGCTTTCAAACCAACAGTCGTCGCCTTTGGAAAAAACAATTCGCTTCTGGTTAGCACTATGATTTACTATCGAAACTAAACCAAATCACATCTGAGCTATCATTGATCACCTTTAGCGTCCTTTGAATCGCATTTGAGCTATCATTAGTCGCCTGTAGCTAAAATCCCTGCAAATCTCAGTGTTGCAGCTGAATTAGCCACAGGTCCAACTTGCTTAAGTCTTAAACATCAGTTTTCAGACTTCTCCTTGATCAATAGCAAATACCTAGACTTTGTCTCCTATTTTTGAGCTTATCAATCAATCACAACTCATGAGCTCTCCATCTTTTTGAGACCCCAACCAGCAAATCAGACATCAATCCAATCATTTCAATCAGCAAACATCATCCTCCAGCTTTAGCTTCAACAAACAATGTCCTTTAGCTTTAGCTCCAACAAACATGAGCAGCAAACAATCTTTCCCTTGAGTGTTTGAGCTATCCTCTAGGGAAAACCAACAACAACCCAACAACAACAACTCAGCCAAAACAAACCAACCAAGCGAATTAGCAAAACCATCAAACCAAACCAGCAACCAATCAACCAACCAGCCAACTATCATCTTTTGGGTCTCAAAACTTTGACAAGCTCAACTTCATCATCAACATCATGCCTCAAACTAGGAGTCAATATCGAGCTGAAATAGAAGCCAAATTGAGAGCTGAAATGGAAGCCAAATTGCAAGCTGAGATGAAACAATTCACAATGCCTCTTAAGGATGCAACTCAATTCACAACTGGTATGCCTCCTCATATGTTTACACCTCAAGGATACACTATTGGCGAGTCATCTTCACAACGAATGCAACCTACACCATCCTTGGAAGCTTTCGAAGAATAATTTCAAGATGACTCATCAGAATTTCAAGATACCCATGTCTAGGACCAAGTTGAGAGACTCATGATATCTGAGCCTAATCATTGCTTTCTCCAACTTGCTCGCATGGGTGCTAAACTACCAAAGGACTTTGACATATCCATTATTAGAGAGCAAGATCCCAACACTACTGCTGTTGTTGTGAAGACATCATCTACTATAGTCACATCATCTCCTACTATATTGCAAACATCATCCTCATTGCCTATTGTTGCTTCATTTGAGCCACCATGATCGGAGCATACTTTAGAACCATTGATAGTGCCAACCAATGTGCTCCCTCTCATGTCACAAAATCTCAACATTCCACCTTTCCATGTTCCTCAACATATCTCTCCTTCTACCATGACTGTTTCCATGCCTCAAGTAACACAAGCTGTCCATGTAACACAAGCACAAATGTTTCAAGCATCACAAGCTATTCCCATGTCTCATAGTGTGCAAACCTCTCAAACTATTCCAACAACACCTGTTGTCCATGCTTCACACCCATTACAATCTACTACATCCCATACAAATACCATATCCCATACACCAACTGCTAATCCCTCCATGCTATCATACAATCCCAACGTTAGTCTCATTGACATGAGTGATCCCCCCGTTTCTCAAGCTAATCCGAATAATAAGGTCTCTTATGTTGATCACCTTACATCCATGTCGTCATATTCTTCCAATCCTTCACACACCATCAATCCATCTTATGCTACCCAAGGCTTCCCTATTTTCACCCAACACATGACACATACCAATCCTCATATTGTCCACAATACAAATCCAAATGTTTATCCTTCTGTCGTATCTACCAATCCCTCCGTCACTTACCATGTCATAAATTCAATCCCAATTTCCCAATCATTCGCTACTATTAATCCACTATCCACTTCCCATGTGATGCACACCCAATTGCTGCTTATGTCTCAAGGACAGCAATCCTCCAACACATACGTGTCACATACCAATCCTTTGACATACATTGTGGGTACACAACCGCAACAAACAGTCACAACTCCATATATCCCACAACCGCAACAAACAGTCACAACTCCATATATCCCACAACCGCAACCACAATATATCTCATACCATACTCCACCCCCTTCGCAACAACAGCAATTATCTTCGGCAGATGTTCAACAGATGATCGATGAAAGGGTAGGACAAGGCAAGAAACCTTTCTCTCTCGAAAACATATGCACCTATCCATTTGACAAGTCTCTTAATATGATACCTTTTCCGCCACATTTTGAAATCCCACAATTTGATAAGTACAAAGGGAAAGGAAATCTAGATGACCATCTTCGAGCCTTTTTCGTGGCATGTCTTGATGTTGCCTATGACGATACATATCTTTTGAGACTATTTCCTCGAAGCTTAGCAGGACAAGCCCTCGAATGGTTTTCTCATTTACCTCTAGGAATTAAGACTTTTTCAGAATTGGCTAACAAGTTTCGATCACACTTTGCTTTCAACATTGAACATGAGGTAAACATGAATGACCTTGTCAACAACAAACAACGCCATGGCGAAACCTTTTCCTCATTTACTCAACGATGGCGTAATATGGCTAGCAAATTATCATGGGAAATACCTGAGAAACAACAGCTTGATATCTTTGTTCAAAATCTTCATCCTGAGCTGTCATTCCAATTACAATTACAAAGTGCTAGCACCTTTGATGAACTAGTTTCCAAAGGAGTTATTATTGAACGAGCTCTCATTGCCAAAGGAACTATCAAGATCTTTCGCGACAACAAAGATTCTCCCCAAAATTCCAATGATAAGTCTCGCTTTTGGAACAAGAACAAGAATGTTGTCAATGATGGTATTGTAGACGCAAAGAATATTCAAACTATGAGAGCCCCCATCAACATTCAAGCAGCCTCTACACCAACACAACCTTTTCCACAATGAAGAAACCAACGCCGAACTTCCAATCCACGCCGACAATTTACACCATTAGTGGAACCCATGGAAGTTGTTTTTCGAAAGCTACTTCAAGCAGGAGATATTATTCTACCTGATGCACCACCAAATGGCGAACCACTCTTTCGAGCTCCATGGTACAAAGAAAATGAGTATTGTGACTACCATCGAGTAAAAGGACACAAAACAAATGGTTGTATGCGCTTAAAACATGTTATCCAAGACTGCATTGATCAAGGTTTAATCAACGTCAAACTATGATCTAGAGACTTTCAAGAATCCACTTCCATCTCATGATCAGACAAATAACCTTCAATGACTCAACCTGCCCAACAATCAACATCAAACTATGATCTAGAGACTTTCAAGAATCCACTTCCATCTCATGATCAGACAAATAACCTTCATGCTGGAAATGCTATTCAGTATAACTATGAATCGTCTACCATTGGCCGCATTGACCATGCTTGCATTTCTACCATTACTGTCTAAGGGAGAGCACCTGATTGTGCCGTAACCATGTGAAGAGGTCGAGTTACCATTCAAGGAGCACCTCCACATCCTCCTCGACCTCTCTCTAACTATAACCTCTTGGATCACCTTGGCAAAACACCTGCGCACATATCCATTCTTCAGCTGCTCCGCATATCCCCCGCACATAAAGCTATCCTTGATAAAGCCTTACAAGAGTCTTCGGTGCTGAATAATATTAATATCACACAATTCCAATCTATGGTCGCTAGCATTGCAGCTCCTTGTCACTTGACCTTTTCTGACAAAGATCTTCAACCTTCCATTCATCCTTCACACAACGAAGCCCTCCATATTGAAGTATTTGTTAAACAACGCCGTATCAAACGAGTCTTGATAGATGGGGGAGATGGTCTTAATATATGTTCTTTGAAACTTATCAAGCAATTGGGATATTCTGAGAAAGATGTTGACACCTCCAAGGTTATTACTATCAGAGCATATGATGATGCTGAAAGAGATACCGAAGGGATTATCTTATTGCCTATTCAAGTTGGGCCGGTCATTACAGAAACCCGCTGTCAAGTCCTCGATATTGATCTTCCTTACAACATCATCCTCGGTCGCCCTTGGATCCATACCCTTAAAGCAGTTCCCTCTACATACCACCAATGCCTTAAATTTCCACATAAGGGTGTTGAGGTTACCATTCAAGCTGATCCCAATCCATTTGAGTTTTGCCGTGCTTTTCAAGCTAAATATCAGAGTCCGAATCGCATCCCTATCAACACCGAGGCATATCCATCATCATCCTATGTAGACCCATCCGACCTCCTCAAGCCCTCATCTAGCAAAGTCGCTTCCAACCTCCATATCAAATATACTGAACATGGCCCTGGTGAATACAAATTGCAAGAATCCTATTGCGTTGGTACCCTTCCATTATCTCCTAAATCCCATGGTAAGCCATCTACATCCAAGCCAACTTCATCCTCCGTTGTTATCAAAGCTCCCCCTACAGTGTTCATCAAAGGTGGATTCTTGGATGATGAATACATTGAGGATATAAACTCTTGGATATTCTTTGATGAAAATGACCAAGTCCAACTTGAAGTAGAGCGATACAACAATGGGTTTCATATCATAAAGAACATGGGCTATAAAGGACATGGCGGCTTGGGATCACAGGAACAAGGACCTACTGAGCCCATTATTGTGTCTAAGAAGTTTAATAAGCAAGGCCTTGGTTACCAACCAGAGGTACCGCGAACCAAAGACATTAAGTGTATTTCTGATACTGACGTTGGACCTTCTTCGGTAGGAGAGACCTCTAATTTGGATACTATCGATGACTCCTCCCTTCATATCACTGACCTTTTTCAAGAACATTCCATCTTCATGTTCTCCGTAGCCTCTTCTAGCCATCACGATTCCTCCATTAGCCTTTCACTCGTATATCCTGACCTCATCGATTGGGACCAACAGGGGGCACCGATATTAGATACATTTGAAAATGACGAAGCCATTGTAGAATTCATGGGTTTGAGACAAGGTATTCCACTGGGTGATCATAAAGCAGGTTTCATGATGGATTTACCTAAACTAGCATATTTTGGCGGGAGTATCAAATCCTTCAGTCACAAAAGTGAAATAAATAAAATTCAACAAAATAGGTCACTAGGTGAAAATCGAAAGGCGCCTCTTGACCGTGAAAAAGTAAAAATAAAGGACGTATCCGAAGGTGAAAACCTCTCTGAGGCACCTAAGGATGGGGGATTTGATCTTCCTGTTGCCACTGATTACCATGAGAAATCAACTATGCTAGTTGAAAAATCACAAGACATGAACTTGGGACCAGAGCAGAATCCAAAGATCACTTTTTTGACAGCATCACTATCAGAGCAAGAACGAAAAAACTTCACAGCATTTTTTATGAGAAGAGCTATAAATTTTGCATGGACTTATGCAGACATGCCTGGTCTAGATCCTTCACTTGTGGTACATCATTTAGCAGTATTTCCTGATGCAAAGCCTATCAAACAAAAATTGTGCAAAATGCATCCACAAGTTGCCTTATTGGTCAAAGCAAAAATTTAGAAACTGTTAGAAGCAAAATTTATAAAGCCTATTGATTATCCAGAATGGGTTTCCAATTTAGTACCTGTAGCAAAACCAAATGGACGAGTTCGCTGCTACACAGACTTTAGAGATCTTAACAAAGCATGTCCTAAGGACGATTTTCCACTACCAAGCATAGACAACATTGTAGATCTTACAGCAGGACATGAAATGCTATCTTTGATGGATGGATTTTCAGGTTATAATCAAATCAGAATAGCAGAGGAAGACCAAGATAAAACATCTTTTATTTGTCCATGGGGCACATATTGCTGGGTTGTAATGCCTTTTGGTCTCAAAAATGCTGGAGCTACCTATCAACGAGCCATGACAGTTATTTTTCATGACCTTTTCCATACTATCATGGAAGACTATGTTGATGACATCCTGGGAAAATCTAAGACAAGAGAAGGACATCTACAAGTATTGGCACAAATCTTTGATCGATTAGAAAAATACCAAGTCAGATTAAATCCAAAGAAGTGTGTATTTGGCGTAACGTCAGGAAAACTGTTGGGATATATTGTGTCTCGATGAGGGATAGAAGTGGACCTAGCTAAGGTAAAAGCCATCATAGAAATGCCTCCACCAATGAATCTCAAACAGCTCCGCAGTTTACAAGGTAGGCTACAATCTATCTGCAGATTTATCTCACAACTAGCAGATAAGTGTCATCCTTTTCAGCATCTTCTTCGTAAGGGTGAACCTTTTAAGTGGGATGAAAAGTATCAACAGGCTTTTGATAAGATAAAGGAATACTTGGCAACACCTCCTATGTTAATACCTCCTGTACTTGATTGTCCATTATTGCTCTATATATCATCAACAACCGCAGCATTGGGTGCACTCCTAGCTCAACATGATGATTCAGGAAAAGAACAAGCCATCTACTACATTAGCAGAACCCTTGTGGGATATGAGCTCAATTACTTGTTCATGGAAAAAGCTTGTTTAGCATTAGTGTTTGCTTCCCAAAAGTTGCGACACTATATGTTGAACCAAACAACAAAGCTCATCTCTAATGTGGATCCCCTCAAGTATCTCCTTTCAAAAGCACTTCTCACAGGGAGACTAGCAAAATGGGTTATGATCTTAAGTGAATTTGACATACAATATGTGAACCGCAAAGCTATCAAAGGACAAGTTATTGCTGATCAATTAGCTGCAGCACCCATCACAGACATTCAACCAATATATCCAGAATTCCCTGATGAAGGATTGTTTAATTTAAATTCTCCAGCACGATGGCAGCTATACTTTGATGGATCATACACACAACATGGATCTGGAGCAGGCATCTTGTTTGTCACTCCCCAAGGAGATTGCATACCTAAATCATATAGAATAGCATTCCCATGTACCAACAACATAGCTGAGTATGAAGCTTTAATCACAGGCTTGCGCATGGCAGTACAATGGGCTATCAAACAGTTACAAGTCTTTGGTGATTCTCAGCTGGTTATCAAATAGGTCTTAGATGAATATCAAACAAAAGATGAGAAGCTTCTTCCATACAAGTTAATGGTGGACGATTTCAAGCAATACTTTGAGGATATTACATTTGAGAAAATTCCCAGACTACAAAACAGAGCAGCAGATGCCATGGCTATGATTGGATCTCTTTTAGACATGCCATCTAACACCCATAAATGTGAACTCTTGGTCGAACAGCTTTTGATCCTAGCATTTGAAGTTCCACAGTTTGAGCTTATATGTGAAATTGTTGGTCCCAACTCGTCGTGGTACAAGGATATATACGAGTATCTCCGTAATCAAACCTTTCCACTTCAACTATCCAACACCTAGCGCAAAACTTTTCTCCGTCGAGCCTCTCGTTACACTATCTTAGGAGACACCCTTTATCGCCAGAGTCTTGATGGTATCCTTCTTAGATGTCTTGATTCTGAGGAAGCAAAAACGGCCTTACGTGAAGTACATGAAGGTGTCTATGATTCGCATTCTACTGGACCTGGCCTTGTTAAGAAACTTCTACGAGCAGGATACTATTAGCCAACTATGGAAAAAGATGCCCAGCAATTTGCAAAGCGATGTCTACAATGTCAGAAACATGGAGATCTAATACATGCACCAGCACATGAGTTCAGCCTATTGTCACTCCATGGCCTTTTTCGCAATGGGGACTTGATCTCGTGGGTAAAATCCATCCTACTTCATCCAATGGTCATAAGTTTATTATTACCGCCACTGAGTATTTCACGAAGTGGGTGGAAGCCATGCCAATGACCTATATCACAGGTAAACAAATAGCCAAATTCATCTTACATTATATTATCTGCCGTTATGGAGTTCCTCAAGCTATTGTCACAGACAATGGTCGTCCTTTCAAGAACCAAGAGGTTAGAGATCTTTGCAACAAGTTCCATATTCAACATAGATTCTCTACGCCTTATTATCCTCAGAGCAATGGTCAAGCTGAAGCTTCTAATAAAACAATCATCAAGATCCTTAAAAAGACTGTTAATGAAGCTGGTCGAGATTGGCATCTACAACTACATCCTGCTTTATGGGCATATAGAACAAGCATCAGAACTCCCACTGGAGCCACACCCTATGCTCTTGTCTATGGCACTGAAGCTATTTTGCCTATCGAGGTTGAGATCCCCTCTTTGCGCATATCCCTACAACATACTATCTCAGATGAAGAGTATCAAGTATCTAGACTCCATGATCTTGAGCTATTAGATGAACGTTGTCTTATAGCATTGAACCATCTTCAAGTCTACCAAAACCGGCTACGCTGCAGCTACAACAAAAAGATCAGAGAACGCAAATTTCAGGTTGGCGACCTTGTCCTTAAAGAAAACCAAAGGAATCAACAGCATCGAGAGAAACAGGGCAAGTTTGAACCAAATTGGCTTGGTCCTTTCATTATCACAGCAGTCTATGGATTAGGTGCATATACTCTTTCAACACCTGAAGGCATTCCCTTAGATGAACCAGTCAACAGCGTTCATCTCAAGAAGTTTTATCCATGAATCTCAGTTATCCCTCAAAAAAGCCAAAAAAAAAAACATAAGATAAATAATCCGTCCTCTGGTGAAAACCTGGTAAACAGGCACCTTGGATAAGTACCATAGTGAAAACCTGGCAAATAGGCGCTATGTGTAGTGACCAGCTTCCCTCATCTACTTGGTTCGTTTGATCATATTTCCTCATTTCATCTTGTATAAGCCATAATCACAATCCACCTTGAAATGCCACATATAGCCTTTCGTCTTCATCTTCATCTTTGCCAATGCTAGCTATCATATTTGAGACATTGTTGCGATATCTATATCTTTTGGCACCTTAGCCTCTTGGCCACATCCTTTCCGCATTGCCGCTTCTACATAATAAATCTTATCCTGCACTGGGGGCATTTGTTGAGTCTTATTTGGAAGTGGATTCTGCTATCTCTAGCTCATAACACATCAAACAACTCAGCTTACAACACAGCAAACCTTATCAACTTCAGCCATGGCATATATCCAACGACAAATGTGACCTAACAACTTTCAACCATGACCCATATCTTCGCAATCTATCCACATTCATCCAACAATCGCAACAAACAACGCTTCATCAAACATCCAACCAATTAGCCACATTAATAAGAACTACATCCAGCTCTATCGTTGACGCCTTGATCCCGTGGATACAGGGTATGTAGGCAATCTGAGATGCGAAGGAAGCACTCTGATTCAGGCTAAGATGATAGCCCCTTTCATCATTCATCTTTCATCTTTCTTCTCAACATCCTTCAATCTTTCAGCTCACATTCTTCTATCTTTCATCACTTACATCATCAATAAAACCCAGAACTACATATTCATCATGTCTCATCTTCATCGTAAATGTGCTTTGATCCCGTGGATACAGGGTATGTAGGCAGTCTGGAATACGAAGGAAGTGTCCAGTACTCAAGCACAGATGATCAACCCCATCTTCTTCATCTTCATTCATCATCCGATCTTCTTCTTCTTTGATTAGCTCAAACAGGAAGCAAACCATGTATATATTGAAAGCTCAAGCACTTTAACCAATCAAAAGTAAGCCAGACACTATTTGTCCACATGCCTTAAGCCAACATTTGCTATAGCAATTTATCAACAACTTTAGCCTTCAACAGGATGTACCTTTCCTCTTAACAAGGTGCCAGCTTGATCCATCCAAGAGCACCCAAAATTTGGCAAGAGAACGTGATGACAGTATCTTTTGTTTTATCTTTTGATTTATCTTTTGTCCCTTTTCTATGCCTAATCAAGACTGCCTTGATCTATTTATATCTTGGTATGTTGCGATGAAGTAAGGACTGGGGCATGGTCATATAGCTTTCGTATGCCGTGTTTGCGGGATGATCTTATCCTCTTCCTATGTGTATTGGTATCTTGTACGTGTTGGGATTAGCATCTTACATATCAATATCTCTAGCATCTGAGAAGCTAAACAGTCTCTTATGCATTTGAGACTATTCTATGTTAAGACTAACTCCATACATATAACCAGCAAGCTATCCTTATGTGTAGTAGAGATAAGCTCAAACCATTGCTTGTAGCGTCAAAGTCCAACACTAGCTGTTATTCATATCTTGTGCATGTTGGCTCAACATCTTGGCCTCATGCGTTCAGACAAGATTGTAACACGCTAGTTCTACATTGGATATCTCGACACCTTGGTCTCTTATACCCTTGTGCATAACATCCATATGCTATATCAAACATAAGGACTGCATTTCTTTTCATTCTGAGCAATTACTTGAAAGCTGCCCATCATCCTATCTATTCATTCTATCCATTCATTCCATCATACTCAGCCAAGATCAATCATCTCCATCATCTTTTGTCCATATTCTCGCTCCTGCAAAACAAGTGTGTTAGACATACATAAGTCCATCATATATCCTTTCATTACCATCTATCTATATGCATAAGTCTATCCATATCAGTACCATTTACATATTCATACATTTTCCATTCATTAACATTTGCATAAACATCCACATGTAATCCACACAACATGCATAGCCATCATAATACAACATAATAACCATTACAACATCATATCGATCACCAAAACTACCATATATATATATATACATGTGTGTCAAAATACAAGTGTCTACAATACAAGCTGAGCCCTGAAAGACTGAATATACAAAATTGGCTCTAGGCCTCATCATGATACAATGTAAACAAGGTAGCCCTAGTGACTATTGGCAGCTCCCTCGCCCTGACCACCACCACCACTAGGTCCTGTACCTGGTCCTCCATCTCTCGGTGGCCCCATCACTGAAGCTACTGATCGAGATCCCCCTGACCTCCGTGAACTCGAAGCCCCTGACCTACTCCTGAAGCTAGGCTGCCTCTGCTCTGTCGGCACAGCTCCATAGTACAAGCCTCGGTAATACTCAACCTCACCCTGCACTCTCCGAAGCTCTGCCTGTACATTTGTCAACTGTGTAGCCAAGTACATCGTAGCTCCATCAGTCCCCAATGCAGCCACTACTTTGTCTCGCTCACTGGTCATCCCCTGCAGCTGCTGCACCACCCTATCTCTCTCAGCTCGCATACTATCTCTCTCAGCTCACAGACCATCCCTCTCTGCTCTCATGGCCTGTACCTGCTGTACCACAGTGTCTCGCTCTAGCCTCATTATTTGCTCATGCTGTCTAGCTGCATCTCTCTCTCCCGTCACTCTAGCTAGAGCACCGTCATCCTGTCCATCTCTCACCTGTGCTCTCAACTGTAGCTGAGCCTGATATGTCTATGACTGTGCTCTCGCATGCCACAGACTAATCACTGCCTGATGCCTATCCATCTCCACCCTCCTCAGCCTCATCTGTGCTCACTGCCTCCAGCTCCTCTCCTCTCTAATCCAT
This sequence comes from Cunninghamia lanceolata, assembly GCA_027924645.1. Taxonomy (NCBI): domain Eukaryota; kingdom Viridiplantae; phylum Streptophyta; class Pinopsida; order Cupressales; family Cupressaceae; genus Cunninghamia; species Cunninghamia lanceolata. Next base: position 20,216,327 of record BSBN01000500.1, read on the forward strand.
CTCCGCAGCTGCTGAATACCAACATCATCACCTGCTAAAATTTGTGCCTGGGGCTGTGCTAATATAGCCGGCTGACTTGGTACCTACTCTGGCATCTATATCCCTGGTGCTGTTGGCACAACAACCTATGTTGGTGGAGCCCATCGTCGTCTCCTCCAAACCGGCCTCTCCATCCCAATCTCTCCAATCTCCCCATCCCATGTCAACCGAGTCAGCCTAGCTGTCTCCCAGTATACATCATACTCTGGCAATGTGCCTGGATCTACTGGACCCTGTCCCCACTACCATGCTACTGGCTGCAATCCATCTCTCTCTGCCAAAGCTGTCTCAACCACAACCTCTAGCCCCCAATCAAACACCTCCTGTCTCGTCCTCCCAAAAACGGCATCACCTACTGGTACTACCTGTGCCTCCCCAAACTGTCTCAAGGCTCTCTCTGGCAAATAGCGCTCTATAATATACACGCCGCGTCCAAAAATGTATCTCGCCTATCTAGCATAGACAAGCTCTGCATCCTCCTCATCCCACTGCTCACATCCTAACCATGGCCTCCATACAAATCTATCCACCTCATCCAATCTCCGTTGCCAGTATACCACACCTCGGTGCTGTCGGTATGTCAAAGCTCCTCTATACATCCGCGCAAATGGCTCTCCTGCAACTCTAGCCACCCATCCCTCTGGTCTCGTAACCAGAATGTACTCATACGCCCATACATGTAACACTGTCACTCCTGCTGACATACTCGTTCCAAACATATAAGCGCAATCATGCAGATAATGATAGAGCTGTCCCAACACACACTCTACTAAATTAACATTTGTGATCATTCTAGCTCTAGACGCGCACTTTTCTACCCTATGCAAGCCATTACTATTCTGATGCGAGCCAAACTACCCTACGCGACGGTTATTTGCCCATAAGCGAGTGTTTCTAATATATATGCACATTTTTCCTGCGTTTTTCCTGCCAACAGGATGCGACCCGTTTTTGCCTAAGCGACTATCCCACGCCCATAAGCGAGCTGCACTACTCTAAGCAATCTATATTCCTACATAAGCGACCTGAAACTGCTATTTCCTAACCTAGTCACTTTTGGTGACGTGTGTGCATTAATTACGCTTTTTGGCTATTAATTACATGCTTTTGGGAAAAGTTTTGAAACATACCGGTGCGCCTGCTCCCTCTGGTCGCCCATGTGTCCTCACCCGCTCTGCACAATGATCCCTACGTGGAATAACCATCCTGATAGCCCTGCAACTCTCACTCTCAGGAGCTCTGGATTTCTCTAGTTTCTGAGCACAAATGAGCACAAATGAGCCTATTTGCCATTGTAGAACCTACTTATAGCCCCTCTCAAACCCTAATTCTTCTATGCCATAGCCTATTTTCTCCCATCCAACCCCCATTTTCTTTGTGTCTGCCTTCTTTTTACCCTTTTTCTTCTATCGAGAGCCAACCCAGCCCTTCCTGGTTAGCCTGGCTTACCTCTCGAGGGGCCATCACCTGCCAGTTACACTGGGGCATAACTTGTTTATTGAATGCATATCGTATCTTCTTTGACACAACGCTCTATCGAACATTGTATCAAAGAGGGGCAAAATGTAGACACCCAAATTTGTCCCAACTTTGTCCATGTCTAGCAACACCTTGTTAAATCATTATTCATAAGCCAATTAATTAAATAAATTTTATTTATTTAATTAATTTCCACATCATATCTTATCCCATCCTATTCATTTACCCAATTAAATAAATAAATTTAATTTATTTAATTAATATCCAACTCATATCCCAACTAATTCAAATATTTTATTTGAATTAAACACTCATCATTTATCATATTCCAACACTTGTCCAGTCAATCATGTGTTGTTATACAACTTTCATTCATATCCTTCACATGTACAACTAATAAGACCTAAATTTAGTATCTTTCAATCCTAGTCATTCACATAGCCTATGAATCTCCATCGTCGATTGATCTTGGTTAAGTCCTATATAAACACCCTCTCACTCCATATGAGACATCCAGCAATCATATAGCACCTACATTATCATCTTGAGCATCTTGAGCATCTGAGCATCAATTGAGCTTTTTATCATCTATCATGGCAGCTTTTAGCTTTGCAATTGTTCATTGTTGAAGAAGCAGTCCACTTCTCTCAAACAAGGAATCGCACGGTCTAAGTGATGTTATGCTTGAATTGCATTATCTTTTGATTTCATTTAGATTAGATTCCTTGATGATGGTAGGGTTAGGGTTTCATGACTATGTCTGATCTTCTACACCTGACTTTCACCTATCACAATAAGGCTCCCTTACACAACCCATCAAATCATGATCCTTGCATCAAGGCACCAACATGAAATATAGCTCCAAGGACAAAGAACATCACAAAGATCTGTACTAACACTAAGGACACACAATATCAGAAGAAATGTGAAGGTATGAACTACTTATTATTGCTAAAAAGGTTGCAATGCTGTATATCTCTGAAAATGGGTTACAAGACTGTTCACTTCTGCAAAAGAACTCAGAAAATTACAATATACAGAGTAGTGAATAGCAAGAACTTCTAAATAATGAACAAGGAAGAAGACTATATACTTCCCAAACAGCTATAAACAGATAAAGATCAGCCCTCTCCATTTTTGTGGGTGTCATAAATACCCCCAAAATATCTGTCCAAAGATCTCCAAAATGGGTTCCCAATGCAGAAATGGTCAAGGCATGTCATCATCTATCATAAAGGCACTTGAAAATGTCTTTGAATGCCTTTAAATGATCTTTAAGGCCATGAAAATAAGTTAAATCTGTGCAATAACTCCCCCTATTTGTCAACTCCACCCTACAACATCATAAATGTCTGATATTTTCCCAATAAATGACATAAATACATAATTTTTCTGCATTCATTCAACATTGACTAAGTGATTCATAATTACATCACCTTAGTTAATGTTTTACAATTCAAAATTTATACAAACTCATGCAGAAAATAATGACATTTATGACATAACATTTAATTCTGATGAGGAGTGCACAACAGAAATGGACAATAGATCAAAAATTGAACTTTTGAACCTTGAACCTTTGAACCTTTGAACCTTTTGCTATTCAAAACTTGGCAGATTTTTTGGTCCTTTGAACCTTTGAACTTTCAAACCTTCGAACCTTTTCTAAGTTTGGCAAATAGATCTTTGAACCTTTGAACCTTCAAACCTTCGAACCTTTGAACCTTTTGAACTTTTTCTAAGTTTGGAAAATAGATCTTTGAACCTTTGAACCTTCGAACCTTCAAACCTTTGAGCCTTTTGTTGTTCAAAACTTGGCAAATTTTTTGGTCCTTTGTGGTTGCAAATTTTACTGGTTTTGATGCTGGGAACGGTCACTCTTATGACTATTTTTTTGGGAGTGATTTGGATGGTGATAATATGACTACTTTCAAGCATTTAAGGACTATTAACTACTCTTATGACTGATTTTTATCTTTATTGTGTATCGCTACCACCTCTAGCTTTGCTGGTTGGTTCCTCCCTTAATAGAGATTTAAAACTGAAAATGAAAAATATAGCCTTAGGACTGGTGAAAAGTTATCAAAAAATATAAACTGGGTTTGTGAGACATTTATTGGGTTTTTTTCTCTTCTTTTTTCCTAATTTATATCCAAAAATCTCAAGAACCCAGATCGTACGTTTCTAGATATAGTGAAAACACGCGACTACTGTCCTGTTGTCTTCATTGTGCAATGTCTCTGTGGTTGCCTTCCTGGTGACTGTTATTGCTGTAGACAACTGTGGTCTAAAATGATCTATAAGGTCTATGAGCTGGGCTCAACCCTTGTGGGAGCCACATTTCCCTCCACTCATAATGTAACCTGATTGAGCTAGTAGTGAAATTTAGGTAACATCTTTGGCGACATCTGCTATATGTTTGCCTGCTAAACATCAGACCAGTAGCATGAAGCATATCCATTGGGCATAGGGTCACTTTGAGACTTTTCAAAACACTTTTGACAAACCATTTTTTACCTCAGTAACTTAGTAGAACACCAGTGAAAGACACTTGAAACCTAACAGAAAAGCAAAAATGTAGAAAGCAACCTATCTAATTATGCTGGTAGCACTTAGGGAATTGAAAACTACTGCACCTACTCTATCCTAACCAAGAAAGACACTAAGTCAAACAAAACCATTTACTGTTTGGGTGAAGTAGCTTCCTTTTCTGCATAGTATGCAAGTTTTACCGTGCTTGAGGATAGCTATAAAGAGAGGAAATATGAACAGAAGTTGAACAAAGAGTTGCAAAACCTCTTGAAGAACATACACACGTTCACTAACCTTTTCACATGGAATGTAAAAATTCCTGCCCTGAGGTAGAAAAGTGACTTGAATCTACTCTTTCCTAGCTATGTATCCATGCTTGGGTGCAAGAAAGATACAAATATCCTTGTTGGCCTCCATTCTAGCTAGATGTCTAATTGGGCATCCTCTGGAAAGAGTCCTTTCAGAACTCTCCATGCTAGTTCCTTGTTCCAAATCATGTAGTTGTTTCTCTTCTTGTCTTTTATCTTTTGTTTCAAATAGTGCTGGCTCAATATCCAAAACTAGACAAAAAGATGCTTCTTCCTGAGTCAAAACAGACTTTAGATCATCCTAAAATGAAACTACCTCATGAGCTAAATATTCATTTCCATATTGACTTCCATGAACCAGCAACTCATCACACTGTTCAACAACCTATAGCTGTCCAAATTCTTGGGTAAGCACAGTCATATCTTCTACATTTTATTCAGCAATTGAAGGTAGCCCATCATACCAAAACATATCAGCCTCATGTCCACCAAGTTTCTCTTGTTCATCTATCTCCTCGACAAACTATTCCTGCTCTTGTTCAAACCTGTTAATTCGTTGTCTTGATTTAGCATGATCTGCAACTTCTTTTAGCAGATTTAATCCTTTGTCATCTAGTTTAGAGACAAAAACTTCAAGGTCATCCCAAAATGACTCTTCCTCACACTCTTCATGAAATTCTAATGTAGGAGAGTTGTTTTCTACTTCATAACAGCTCTCAACTACCTGTGCAGGTTCCAAGAAAGGTTTACTTTCACTTTCTTTTACTTGATCCAAGACCCCATTGTCAGATTGCTTAGTTTTAATCATCAACTGCTCATATTGTTGAACCTCTTCTTGCTGGTCTAAAAATGCTAGCAAGCTGGGTACCTGAAAGCTTTCCTCATCTTGTTCAACAAAAGTAGGTAATTGATCAAACAAGAAAACCGAATCTTCCTCACACTCTTCATGTGGTACCTTTTCCAATGACACTTGAGCATCTTGTCTTTGCAACTGAAGACCTCTACCTCGCAACCTCTGAATGCTTCCTTCATTCATTTTATAAACAACACTAGAAAATTCATCAAATGAATGAAAAAGTAAGGGATTCAGAGACAATCCTGGTCCTACATCCTCTCCACATGTATTATGCTCATATTTAATTGGGGACATAGTACAAATAGCAGCAACTGACTGCTCCTCTTGTATTTGATCTTCATGTTCATATTTTCCCCTTGGTATAAGATTTGATTCCTCATCTTCCTAATCTTGGATTGGTATGGAAGGAATAAATTTTGTAAGGTTTGGCATTTTATAACCAGGATACCTAGTCCAAGAAGGCTGCCATGGTTGTTCAGGAAGATGATTTGGTTTAGATTCCTAACATGACTGAAACTGAGGATTAATGGACTAGTTTGACTGATTTTGCTCATTTATGGGCTCTTGTTGTAAAGAATATCCTTGCTGCCTCTTTAAATCATCTAGCTACTTGTTCCAGTCAAACCATATGTTCTTGGTATTTGCAATCTCCATTCTCTGATCATTTTGAAACTGATTGGGAAAGTAGTATTGCTGGTTTGGCATAAAACAAGATTCTTGAGGCTGGTCATAGGCATACAGTAGCTGCCATGGAGTTTGTGCATGGGTGGGAGGGTGGTAAGCATGACAGACTGGTTGGTTATCAATTGTCAATGGGCTGTTTGGACTAAAACCAACTATATAACTGCTGTGATACAACTCATAAAATGATGTATGAACAGGACTTTCATGAAATGGTGGAAAGTAAGACACATTTCTTTGAAAAGAAGACATACTGTGACATTTATATACAATGAAAACTCATTGAAAAACTTTCACAATAAAAATCAAGTCTGATTTTTAGTAAAATAAGTACATACTAGCACTTGTCTTCTTGAAACCAGTAAATATTTCTTTCGAGATTTGCCAGGTGTGTGTTTTCCTTGCCTCCCAAGGCAGGTTTTGCTCACATACACACCAATATCAACAATGTATAAACTGTTTTGCACTGATTTTTACCAAACCAAAGCTTCGGAGTCGCCAGGTATATATTTAAAACACCTCAAAAGGCTGAAATCAACTGCTGTACACACCAAACAACAGTGAAAAGTATAAAAATTGGACTAAGAATCAATTCACAGTCCCACCGGGCATGCCAAAGTTGTTATCACCCAAATTTTCACCCTTGCTGCAGTTGTGAAACTTCAGCAATCTGGAGAAACATGGGATCTTTCCAAGGTCTGTGGGTCACCTATGATGGAAAGAACCTCTGGAGAAGGCCGGCTTCCTATTGGTACTCCACCTATATTGCTTGTACTAAATTCTTTACAGAGAAAAGGGTAAGAAGGATTGCATAAAAATGAAACCTATTGTCTAAGGTGATGCACCAAAAGATCATCAGAGACTACACAGAACTGACACACTAGAGAACCAGTAATAATAAGGCTCCCTTACACAACCCAACAAATCATGATCCTTGCATCAAGGCACCAACATGAAATACATCTCCAAGAACAAAGAACATCACAAAGATCTGCACTAACACTAAGGACACACAATATTAGAAGAAATGGGAAGGTATGAACTACTTATTACTGCTAAAAAGGTGTTGCAATGCTGTATATCTTTGAAAATGGGTTACAAGACTATTCACTTCTGCAAAAGAACTCAGAAAATTACAATATATAGAGTAGTGAATAGTAAGAACTTCTAAATAATGAACAAGGAAGAAGACTATATACTTCCCAAACAGCTGTAAACAGATAAAGATCAGCCCTCTCCATTTTCGTGGGTGTCATAAATACCCCCAAAATATCTATCCAAAGATCTCCAAAATGGGTTCCCAATGCAGAAATGGTCAAGGCATGTCATCAACTATCATAAAGGCACTTGAAAATGTCTTTGAATGCCTTTAAATGATCTTTAAGGCCATGAAAATAAGTTAAATCTGTGCAATAACTCTCCCCTGTTTGTTAACTCCACCCTGCAGCATAATAAATGTCTAATATTTTCCCAATAAATGACATAAATACATAATTTTTCTGCATTCATTCAACATTGACTAAGTGATTCCTAATTACACCACCTTAGTTAATGTTTTACAATTCAAAATTGATACAAACTCATGCAGAAAATAATGACATTTATGACATAACATTTAATTCTGATGAGGAGCGCACAACGAAAACGAACAATAGATTAAAAATTGGACTTTTGAACCTTGAACCTTTTAACCTTTTAACCTTTTGTTGTTTGAAACTTGGCAAATTTTTTGGTCCTTTGAACCTTTGAACCTTTGAACCATTGAACCTTTGAACTTTCAAACCTTTGAACCTTTTCTAAGTTCGGCGAATAGATCTTTGAACCTTTGAACCTTCGAACCTTCGAACCTTCTAAACTTTTTCTAAGTTCGGCAAACAGATCTTTGAACCTTTGAACCTTCAAACCTTTGAACCTTTGAACCTTTAAACCTTTGAACCTTCGAACCTTCAAACCTTTGAACCTTTTGCTATTTGAAACTTGGCAGATTTTTTGGTCCTTTGTCGTCGCGAATTTTACTGGTTTTGATGCTAGGAACGGTCACTCTTATGACTAATTTTTTTAGGACTAATTTGGACGGTGATAATATGACTACTTTTAGGCATTTAAGGACTATTAACTACTCTTATGACTAATTTTTATCCTTACTGTGTATCGCTGCCACCTCTAGCTTTGCTGGTTGGTTCCTTCCTTAACAGAGATTTAAAACTGAAAATGAAAAATATAGCCTTAGGACTGGTGAAAAGTTCACGAAAACTATAAATTGGGTTTGTGATAAATTTATTGGGTTTTTTTGTCTTCTAGTTTCCTAATTTATATCCAAAAATATTAAGAACCCAGATCATCCTTTTCCAAATATAGTGAAAACACATGACTGTTGTCCTGCTGTCTTCATTGTGCAATGTCTCTGTGGTTGCCTTCCTACTGACTGTTATTGCTCTAGACAGTTGTGGTCTGAAATGTTCTATAAGGTCTATGAGCTGGGCTCAACCCTTGTGGGAGCCATATTTCTCTCCACTCATAATGTAACCTGATTGATCTAGTAGTGAAATTTAGGTAACAATAATTCAGTAGCATAATAATGAATCAATCATGGAAACATAATACATTAAATCAAGAGTAGAAACACATTAACACATAAGACACCAAGATTTTGACGTGAAAAACCCAATTAAGAGAAAACCACATGGTGATTAACCCAAGATTGTATTCTCTGTTAGAAGAATAGAAAAAACAAAATGGCACATGCCAATTAGGGCTCACTGCCAGATCACACTGCTCACAAGAGGCCCACTGCCTACAAGAGACACACTATCTACAAAATAATAAGTATCACATACTTGAACTGGAGAATAGCATCTTCACCATGCTTGAATCAGTTCCATTTAAGTCCAATACTTCTGCTCTGCTTTTCACTCCTCTGCTCTTTACCACACACTCATCTCTGCAAGATACCCTTGAAATGACTTTACAATCCCTTATTTATAAAAGTCATCAACTTAGGAATAATCATCTAAGTCAGCAAACATTATAGAGCAAATACATAAATACATCATGACTAATTACAAAAGACTACACACGGATCAACACACTGTCAGCCACATAGATGTGAGACTTCAATCTTCTTCTAGGAACACGCCAATCTTCACATAACATCTTCAAGATCATCCGCAGGATGTGTAACTCATCCGGTCGGCCAAACTTAGGAAGAATACCATCATTTGGAGGTTATTCTTCAATTGCGAGCTCAAACTCTAATGTAGACCACCAACATGAACTGGACACAATCCAAAGACCTCCACAAGCTTGCCTGAATCACCAAGAACATCCACACTTTATCTGCTTACTGAAATCCTTCTCTCCTTCATCTGAAACCTCAAGAACACAGTCTGTCATCACTGCCACAAAGGAATAGATACTTGCGGACCTCCAGACCATGAACCAATTGAGTTGTCAATTCACATTATCTTCCTAAACAGTCCCTCAAATCCGCAGAATAGGATAATGCATTTCTGGATCTCACCGGACCTATCTGTATCACTCTGTCACCTCTGAACACCTGCCAGAACCGATTTTACTTGAGCAACCACAACTTCTTCAGATCTTCATGCGAACCTTTGAAATCTTTACTGGATCATCTTAAGACACATATCTACAAACCCTTTGATGTGCATCCTCTGATCTTCATCTTACCTAGGATCTTTAGCTTACTATCTTCACTGTTCTTCTATGTTCTTGATTAGAACTAAATTTCTCAATATCCTCAACACACAGCTCATCCAATCCTTATCATCAATGCAACAGGAGTATGTTGACATCAATGACAACACCGGTCAGACCCATACTTGCAACAATCTCCCTCTTTGTCATTGATGGCAACATATGATGTGAAAAACTATTTTAACCATCAGGACACAAACTTTTCTTTACTGACACAACTCCCCCTATCACCAACAACCATTCACATGTCTTCTCTTCCTTTACTGCTCCCCCTTTGATCAGCAACCACTTATTTTTCACATGTCTTCTCTCTCCCCCTTTGACATCAATGGCAAAGGGCACATACTTGCAACTCCACCACTTCAGAGTCATACCAGCTGCTCCCCCTGAGTAGCAGCTCCCCATCATCAATCCAAACCACAAGATATGACTGTGATATCCACTGGACTGATGCACATCAGTGCACCTTAGTTCATCATTGGAGGGGTAATAACCCCTAACTTCTCTCTGAGATACTCAAAAGAGTCCTTAGGTAGAGGTTTAGTAAAGATATCTGCAATCTAATCCTTGGAAGGCATAAACTCCAATCTGACTTCATTCTTGTTCACTTGCTCTCTCAAAAAGTGAAACTTGATAGATATATGTTTAGTCTTTGAATGCAACACCGGATTCGTAGATATATTTATTGCACTTGAATTATCACAGAAGATTGTGATAGACTCCTCATACTCCACTCTTATGTCTCTTAGCATTTGCTTCATCCACAAAACTTGAGTGCAACTACCTACTGCTCCAATATATTCTACTTCTGCAGTGGACAGAGATATTGCCTATTATTTCTTGCTCATCCAAGAAACTAATCTCTTCCCCAAAAAGAATGCTCCACCACTGGTACTCTTCTGGTCATCCACATCTCCTGCCGAATCTGTATCTGTATATGCATGAAGAGAAAAATCATGATCTCTGGGATACCACAATCCATACTCAACTGTCCCTTTTAGATATCTAAAAATCCTCTTGATTGCCATGACACGAGATTCTCTAGGATCAGCTTGAAATCTAGCAACAAGACCAACAACATTCATAATGTCATATCTAGTTTGAGTGAGATACAACAATCCTCCAATCATTGATCTGTACTTTTTCTGATCAGCCTTAGGAGAGTCATCATCTTTGCTCAATTTACATCTAGTTGCCATGAGAGTATTCATTGGTTTTGAGTCTTCCATCACAAATTTCTTCAACAATTCTTTCACATATTTGGTCTGAGAAATGAAGATTCCTTTCTTAGTTTGAATGATTTGTAGACCCAAGAAGAAATTCATTTCCCCAAGCATGGACATCTCAAATTCACTTTTGATTTGATTTGCAAAAGTTTTGCACATACTATCTCTTCCTCCAAAAATGATATCATCAACAAACACTTCAACAATCAAGATGTTTTCATGATCAATTTTGAAATATAAATTACTGTCAGTAGTACCTTTGTTGAAACCAATCTTCAAAAGGTGCTTCTCCAATCTTTCATACCAGGCTCTTGGGGCTTGCTTGAGTCCATAAAGTGCTTTCTTCAACTTGCAGACCATATCAACATAATCAGACAATTAAAATCCATCCGGTTTCTCAATGTATACTTCTTCTTCCAAGTCACCATTTAGAAAGGCAGACTCGACATCCATCTGATATACTTTGAAGTCCTTGAAGGTAGCAAAGGAAAGAAACAATCTGACTACTTCAATTCTTGCTACCGGAGCAAAAGTTTCTTCAAAATCAACTCCTATTTGAGAGTAACCCTTGCAGACCAATCTGGCTTTATTTATGATTACTTCACCAACTTCATTCAGTTTGTTCTGGAAGACCCATTTGGTTCCAATCACATTCTTGTTTCTAGGTCTGGGAACAAGATCCCAAGTGTGATTTTTCTCAATTTGCATCAGCTCTTCCTCCATTACTTTAGTCCAGTTTTCATCATTTCAAGATTCATTCACTATCTTAGGTTCAATCTTGGAAATCAGACAATACTCTTCTGAATCTTGAGCAATCCTTCTTCTTGTTTGTACACCTTTGCTTTTATCACCTATGATCTGATCTTTAGAGTGGTTTAGTTTTACATACCTGGGAACTTTGGGAGTTTCTTGCACTTCTGATTCTTGAACAGGTTCAATCACACTTATCTCTTCTTCTTGATTTACCAGATCAGTCTGAATCTGTATTTCAGAAGGGGCTTGGACTCCTTGGATCAAAACATCATTCTAATCATCTTCATCACATTCATAAAACCTTGAGGGTTTTTCAATCCCTTCATCAACCTTCAGATTTGTACTTTCTATAATCTTCCTTAATCTCTTGTTATAACACCGGTATGCTTTGCTTTGAGTAGAATAACCCAAGAAAATTCCTTCATCACTTCTAGCATCAAATTTTCCCAAATCTTCATCTCTCTTAATGTAACATTTGCTACCAAAAACACTAAAATACCTCACTGTGGGAGTGATGCCAAACCAAAGTTCATAAGGAGTCTTACCGGTATTGCTTCTGATTTGTACTCAATTGAGAGTATAGACTGCAGTGCTTACAGCTTCTCTCCAATAGATCTGAGGAATATTTTCTTCCATCATCATGGTTCTAGATGCTTCCTAGATGGTCCGGTTCTTTCTCTCCACTACTCCATTCTACTGCGGAGTCCTAGGAGCAGACAACTGTCTTTTTATTCCATGTTTCTCACAGAAATCTATGAACTCACCGGATGTGAATTCTCCACCTCTATCAGACCTTAGACATTTCAATTTTAATCCAGTTTCATTCTCTACCATAGCCTTGAATATTTTGAATTTCTCAAGAGCTTCTAATTTTTCTTTCAGAAAGGTCACCCACATCATCTGGGAGTAGTCATCAATTAATAGCATGAAGTATCTATCACCTTGCACACTTTTGATTCTTGCCGGACCACATAAATCAGTATGAACTAAGTCCAATAATCTGGTAGAAGATTGTTCCTTGCTTTTGAATGAGACTCTGCTTAGTTTACCCAACTGACATTCTTTGCACAAACTATTTGTAGGTTTCACCAATTTTAGAAGATGTCTTACAGCCTGAGTGTTGCTTATCTTGATGATATTATCAAAATTCACATGACACATTCTCCTATGCTATAACCAACTCTGATCAATTTGAACAAATAAGTAGATGTTACCAGTACCAACCAAGTGGAAGATGTTACCTTTTGTTTGAGTACCAGATGCAATCTCTATTTCAGAACTTTCAAAAATCTTGCATTTTCTATTCTTGAATCTAAGATCACAGCCTTTGTCCACCAACTGTCCAACATAGAAGATTGTGCTTTAGATCTTCAACAAATAGTACATTACTAGTTTTGTTCTATCCATCAAAAGAAATGGTTCCTCTACCTTTGATTCTGCCAGCAGAATTATCACCAAATTTTACCACTACTCCTTCATACCTTTCCAAATCTATAACTTGTTTTTGTCACCTGTCATATGGTGAGAGCATCCACTATCAATGACCCAATCATCATTTTCTTCAACTTGGGCAGCCAGAGCTCCTTCCACAATTTTATGATTGACAGATACAGAGGACATTAGATCTTCTTCCTTGATGGCAAAGAACATGCAGTCACTTCCGGGTTTGTTTCCTATCTCTAATTCATCATCTATTACTCCTTCATTATCAACATCTTCATGAACATAGTAACAGTTCTTTTGGAACCTTGCTCTGTTAGGATTTGGCTTTAAAAATCTTTTCAGACACCTTGAGGCAAAATGACCAATCTTATTGCAGTTAAAACACTTAAAAGGCAATTTCCCTTCATACTTACCGGATCCTCTTGGCAGTATTTTTGAAATAAGGGCTTCAAGTTAAGCAATTTCTGCTTCTCCTTCTTCCAGGTCTTTTCTTGCCTTTTCATACCATGATGGTTTCCTTGAAGAGTTCTCTCCCGGATCAAACCTTTGTTTACCTCTTACAGAGGCACTGGCTTTGAATGCAAATTCAGTCTTGGGGGGCATCTCCAAACTCGATCAATTCAAATGCAGCCAATTTACCGACCAATTGATCTCTTGTGACACCTGAATGGGCACTAAATTCTTTAATGGCAACAACCTTGTATTTGTAAGAAGCAGGAAGGGATCTAAGAACTTTGCCAACAATCTCATCTTCATCCAAGACTCCACCAGCACATCTAATGCCGCAAACAAGCTCATTTACTCTTGGCATAAAAGTAGTGATATTTTCATCTTCTCTCGTCTTCAGATTTTTGAATTTTCCTTTCAGACTCTATAGCCTTGCACATTTAACATACTTGTCTCCTTCATGCAGAATTTCTAGTTTTTCCCAAATCTCAAAAGCAATTTGTAGGTCAACAACATTTGTTAGCTCTAAATCAGACAAGGCACTTACAAGAGCTTCTTTAGTCCGCAGATTGTTTTCAGCATCTATGATTTCATTTGCAGATTTTGGGCCATTCTGTGGAGAAGTATACTTTGTTGAAGCCATGGTCCATTACTGCATTCCCATACGTTGTAAGTGACATTGCATGCAACTTTTCCAAAGAGTAAAATTGGTTCCATCAAACTTCAGACTATCCTTCTTGTAGAATAACATCCTGGATCTCCTCAAGCAGTTAAGCTCTTTTAGAGGAACTTAGCTCTGATACCAATTGTTGGATTTAGGACAAACAAATGAGAGGGGGGGTGAATCAGTTGTCCAAAACTTTCTTCTAATTAAACACTTAAATCCACTTTGTAATTCAGTAGCATAATAATGAATCAATCATGGAAACATAATACATTAAATCAAGAGCAAAAACACATTAACACATAAGACACCAATATTTTGACGTGGAAAACTTAGTTAAGGGAAAAACCCCAGGGTGATTAACCTAAGATTGTATTCTCTATTAGAAGAATAGAAAGAAAAAAATGGCACATGCCAATTAGGGCTCACTGCCCGAGCACACTACTCACAAAAGGCCCATTGCCTACAAGAGACACACTGTCTACAGAATAATAAGTATCACATACATGAACTGGAGAATAGCATCTTCACCATGCTTGAATCAGTTCCATTTAAGCCCAATACTTCTGCTCTGCTTTTCGCTCCTCTGCTCTTTACCACACTCTCATCTCTACAAGATACCCTTGAAATGACTTTATAATCCCTTATTTATACAAGACATTGACTTAGGAATAATCATCTAAGTTGGCAAACATTACAGAGCAAATACATAAATACATCATGACTAATTACAAAAGACTATAGGCAGATCATCACATTGTCAGCCACATAGATGTGAGGCTTCAATCTTCTTCTAGGAACACGCCAATCTTCACATAACATCTTCAAGATCATCCGCAGGATGTGTAACTCATCTGGTCGGCCAAACTTAGGAAGAACACCATCATCCGGAAGTTATTCTTCAATTGCGAGCTCAAACTCTAATGCGAACCACCAACATGAACTAGACATAATTCAAAGACCTCCACAAGCTTACCTGAATCACCAAGAACATCCACACTTCATCTACTTACTGAAATCCTTCTCTCCTTCATCTAGAACCTCAAGAATATAGTCTGTCATCACTATCACAAAGCAATAGATGCTTTTGGACCTCCAGACCACGAACCAATTGAGTTGTCAATTCACATTGTCTTCCTAAACACTCCCTCAAATCCGCAGAATAGGATAATGCATTTCTAGATCTCACCGGACCTATCTGTATCACTCTATCACCTCTAAACACCTTCTAGAACCAGTTTTACTTGAGCAACCACAACTTCTTCAGATCTTCATGCGGACCTCTAAAATCTTTATTGGATCATCTTAAGACACATATCTACAAACCCTTTGATGCGCATCCTCTGATCTTCATCTTAGCTAGGATCTTTAGCTTACTGTCTTCACTGTTCTTCTCTGTTCCTGATTAGGACTAAATTTCTCAATATCCTCAGCACATAGCTCATCCAATCCTTATCATCAATGCAATAGGAGTATGTTGACATCAATGACAACACCAGTTAGGCCCATACTTGCAACATCATCACCACCAACCTTAATAACTCCACCATTCCACTTCTCAAGGATGATAAACTTTTCCTTATCACCAGTCATATGATTATAGCAACCACTATCAATTACCCAAGCTTTGGCTTCTTTTCTTCATGAAAGGTAGTTCATACAACCATTGATCTATCATTGTTTTGTTTAGCTTGCAAAGCATCAATCTTTTCACTTTTTCCAACACCATCCTTTTTGTTACCAATATTCAAGGCCATGAAAAGTGTTTCATCATTTGAGTCATGATGATCCTCATCTTCTGAAGAACAACTGCCCTCTGTGGAATTTAGGCTTCTTTTGAACTTGTCATTTTTATTACCTCCCCTTGATTTTTTAAGAGGACATTTAGAAGAAAAATGACAAATCTTTCCACAATTGAAACATTTGAAAGGTAACTTACCTTTGTATTTTCCAGTGCCTTTCTTCAATCTTCTCACAAAATTTTCAACTTCATTAGGACTCTCATCTTCATCAACAATTTCATCCTTTGTCTCCTTACTAACTTTGAAAGCAACTTCTTTATTTGAAGAATCACTGCCAAACTCTCTCATTTCAACAGCAGTAAGGGTACCAAACAATTTGTCTACAGTGTATGTATCCAAGTCTACATTCTCCTCAATAGAAGATACCTTATGGTTGTATGATTTAGGGAGAAATCTCATAACCTGCTTTACAATTTCATCCTCTTCCACTTTACCACCAAGACCTGTGATGCCATTGACCACTTCATTCGCCCAGAGTATATATCCAACAATATCTTCATCCTCTATCATTTTTAGGGTCTCAAATTTTCTTTTGAAGACTTGCATCTTTGCTTGCTTTACTTTCTTATCTCCTTCATAAATAGTTTCAAGTTTATCTCAAACTTCTTTAGTAGAACTACAACTCACTACCTTTGAAAGTTATGAATCAACTAACCCACTCATGATAGTAAACTATACCTTGACATTGTTGTCATACTCTTCAACTTCATCTGGATTTGTAGGAGTAGTAGTAGGAGTTGTGTAACCAATCTTGATAGAGTCCTAGACACCACACCCTAGAGAATTGATATAGGCTACCATCCTTAGCTTCTAAAAAGCATAATTTGTTCTATAAAACCTAGGTATCTTGTTGGATCCATTTTGTGCCATCCCAAACCTTCCTCAAGCGGTTAAGCTTACTTTAGAGGAACTTGGCTCTAATACCAATTTTTGAACACACCATGATACTGAGAGGGGGAGTGAATGAGTATTTAAACAAACTCAAATCTTCCATAGTAGATTAAAACTTAAGCATTACAGTATTAACATAAACATGAAAGATCAACACAATGCACATCAACACATAACACCAGATATATGTGGGAAACCTAAGAAGAGAAAAACCATGGCAAAGATTAACTCACAATATATGAAGATCAAATAACAACTTTGTTTTAGGGCTACAACCCAAGGAAGCTACTACTCCATGTTGACTTTGTTTTAGGGCTACAACCCAAGAATGCTACTACTCCCTAAAAACTTTGCTTTAGGGTCACTCCCAAGGAATCTATAACTCCCTAGTAACTTTGTTTTAGGGCTACAACCCAAGAAAGCAACTACTCCCTAAACTGAGAACAAACTCAGAAATGATTACAATATGACAATCCTTCTTTTGTATGAAAACTAGCATTGAAGCTCACACCTTTGATGATTGCAATTCTACTTTTCCTAATGATTGTATCAATTAGGCACACTCTTCACTTTCCTCTTGTCATAAAAATATCTTCAAGATGAATTAGGACAACTTTTAACACATTTTCTCTTTTCCCTTCATTTGGACATCACAATGCATATGATTTTCATATTTTTCTCTTCATACTCACATATTCATTTTTCGCAATCATTCCTGAGCTAGACCAACTAGGTTTACAATATATACATGAAATTACATTGATTTCATTACAATTCAGCCATTACAATAGGAATATTACATTTTACAAGTTGGTCAATGATTACATATCATGAAACATGTGTAGGGCAAGCCCTATCATGAACTACACGCTACTCTAGAAGAGAACACACGCCTTGTGGATCCCAATACATGCTTAGTTTGGTCCTAAGCATCCTTCACAACATCATTCTTCAAGGAATCACCTCTGCACACATTGTTCATTTGAAATAGGATGGCCTTAAGTAGGAAGACATGATATTTGAAGTATAACGGTCACCATCACTTGAAAACCTTGTGTGGTACTGGAAACAAGAAAGATCTTCATGAAATTCTTCTAGATGAGTCTTCATGACTCATACAACACCTTTAGATACACCTCTAACTCCGTACAACAAATACATTATACCGCATACCTGATGCAGTTATGGCTAGAGGGTCCTAAGAAGGGACTGCCCAAACCATGAAGCTAGACTAAACACAATGGAAAAACACAAATATAGAATGCAATGGAAGATTCAAATATTCAGTAAATCAAAGAATTACGATGCTTATATGCTAGCAACATGCAGGCTACAATCAAAGGGCTCACAGGCCTATTTTCAGGGTTACAACAGATATGCGAGATATGGCGTTGAAGAACCTCTATGGAAAGAATCTAACTATCTATCTTATGAGAATCAACTAACTACTTTCGTAATACATCCAAGAGATCTATATGTATCATCTACAAGCTCTTAAAATCCTCTGCGTTGGCCAAAAGAGGTTACAAACTCCAATGAAAGATGTAGCGTGTAGAAACAGGTAGGTATGCCTACAACATCTAGTATTGCACTGCAAATGGATAAAACTTGGTGTGGACCTCAAGGAAGGTCTATCTGATCCTTATTTTCCTTGTGATATGTTTCATTTGGCTCTACAAGTCATGGAAGTGCTCCACAAACCTTCTCCTTCAATAATCTGTCTGAATGTTTTGTTCTGTGAAAATTGATGATCTTCTAGTAGTGATAACTTTCTGGAAACAAATCCAAACCACATGAAATATGAATATGATGTAGATGATGATATGTAGATGCTAAGTCCTACTCTGCGAGCTCTGATTTGATGATACGGTAAAATGTGGTACAAAATGTTGAAATTGCAACTGACTGAGTCGAACTAAAAATGAAAGAAAACAAAAGAATGCAAATATTTTTGGTTGATGCAAGATTGCTCTACAACCTGGGATGATCTTGAATTAGACACCTAGGGTTGTTGAAAAAGTGAGTCCCTCACTTTGCTGGGGCTAGAGGAAAATCAAGGCAGTCTACCTCAGCTTGAGATATCCATGTCAAATCTTCTTCCGGTCTTCCTTTAATCCAATTTACCAAATATTATTTTTAGTACTACTTTCTTCTAGCACTGCATCCATCTCTACTATAAAAAATGCTCTCTATCTACTCCACTTGTTGTTGTGGTAACAGATTCTTCAAACCATCTTCAATATTGTCACTTGATTCTCCTTCATGATACTGATATAGGTATGCAATGTTGAATATAGGTGATATACCAAATGTCTCTGGTAGCTCCACTTCATATGCATTCCCTGAATCTAACTTCCTAAGTATCTTACATGGTCCAAACTTCTTCATCTTTAGCTTGTTTTACATTCCCACTAGAAATCTGTCCTTTCTCAGATATACCATTACTTCATCTCCCACTATAAATTATTTGTCTCCTCTTCTCATCTGCTTTCTTCTTATATTTACTATTCTTATCCTCCAAATGCTTCCTGACCTGATTATGTAGTGTCTCCATATATCTTGCAAATTCTTCTACCTCTGCACTTCTCTTGTTCTCCATACTGATATCTCTCAACTCTATAACTCCTCTAGGTTTTACTCTAGTCATAACTTCAAATGGTATCTTTCTTGTACTCCTATTCACTAAATTATTGTATGCAAACTCTGCTTGCAGTAGAATTAGATGCCAATTTCTTGTTTTGTCTCCTACTAAACATCTCAACAAGTTACCCAAACTCCTATTTACCACTTCTAT
Organism: Cunninghamia lanceolata; assembly: GCA_027924645.1. Taxonomy (NCBI): domain Eukaryota; kingdom Viridiplantae; phylum Streptophyta; class Pinopsida; order Cupressales; family Cupressaceae; genus Cunninghamia; species Cunninghamia lanceolata. The sequence goes on from BSBN01000500.1 coordinate 20,235,959, forward strand.
TTGTCCATTTGTATGTGGGTGAAATGTTGAAATGAACTTTAGGTCTATCTTCATCTTCTTCCACAATGTCTTTCAAAAATACCCAATGAATCTTGTCTCTCTGTTTGAAACTATAAACTTAGGTAATCCATGCAATCTCACAATCTCCTTGAAAAATAAGTCAACAACATGCACAACATCATTTGTCTTCTTACAAGGAATGAAATGTGACATCTTTGAAAATCTATCCACCACTACAAATATAGAATCATATCCCCTCTATTTTCTTGGCAATCCTAATATGAAATCCATGCTTATGTCTTCCCAAGGTCTCTCCAGTACTATCAAAGATTTGTACAACCCAGTATTCTAAATACTTCCTTTTGCAACTTGACATACTCTACAACTCTGCACAAACTTTCTTACATCCCTATATATCTAAGGTCAAAACTAATGCTCAGTTACCAAAGCTACTGTCTTGTCAATTCCAAAATATCCTGCCAATCCACCATTGTGCTTCTCCTTTATCAAATTATCTCTCATTAAACTCCTAGGTATACACAACTAGTTTATTTTGAACAACGTATCCTCCTGAATGAAATAGTCTAATGACTTACTTCCATCTATCACAATAGGTTCTTTACTTTCTTTCCAAGGTTCTGCAAAATCAAGATCTTCCTCATACATATGCTTAGTTCTTCAAATCCTAATACTTCTACTCTCATCTCTGTCAACAAATTTCTTCTTCTACTCAATGTATTTGCAATTTTGTTTGACTTTCCACTTCTATGCTTCAATACAAATGTGTAACTTTGCATGAACTCTACCCATCTCATGTATCTATGATTCAACTTTCCTTGAATGTTCAAATATTGTAATGTTCAAATATTGTAAAGCTTGATGATCAGGGTACAATACAAATTTCTTAGGCAACAAGTAATGTCTCCACTTCTTTAGGGCTTGAATTACGACATATAACTCCTGATCATAAACTAAATATATTCTCCTTGCATCATTCAACTTCTCACTAAAATATGTTATTGGTCTTCCTTCTTGACTTAACACTTCTCCTATTACATTTCCACTGGCATCATAATCTACTTGAAATACTTTGTTAAAATTTGGAAATGCTAACATTGGTTGCTCTGTCACTTTCTGCTTTAGTAATTCAAAACCTTTATCTACTCTTGATGTCCACTTAAAATCTTTTCTGTCACCTCCCATTGTCTCTGTCATCAACGCGCATGCTGAACTAAAATTTCTAATGAACTTCTTGTAAAAACTTGCTAATCTAGGAAATGGTCTTACCTCTCCAATGTCCACAAGTGTTGACCATTCAAAAATTGCTCTAACTTTCTCAGGATCCATCTTCAATCCTTCACAAATCCCAAATATGCCAATTCTTCCTTCATGAAACTACATTTCTTGATGTTTATTAACAATTTCTACTCTCAATCTCTGCAATACTTGTCTAATATGCCACAAATGTTCTTATTTTGTCTTACTGAAAATCAAAATATCATCCAAGTATACAATAACAAATTTGAAAGGAAGCTAGGTGTACAAAAATTGCTTCCTACACTAATCTAATGAGGAGAGGGCTATGCAAATTCAAATTAATCCTTACAACTACAATAACATAGAACATCTAATAGAGATATTGTAGAAATACACATGAACTAGAAAGAAGACAGAAGAAGAGAGACAGAGATATAACGTGGGGAAAACCCTTATCAGGTGAAAAACCCCACACTCAGAAACCTGCACAATGTATTATCAAAATAGAATGTTGTTTACAATACACTTGCAATGCAAGCTTCAATGGTCTTCGACACTCGTATCTGGAGTCAATCCGGCAATATAACAGTACCTGTCAATCCTGTAATACATCTCCTCCTCCAAGAACATGTTTATATAGAATATACAAGGTAATATTGGTCCTATCATGGAATGGGAATCCAACTTGGCCTCATGGCCCAAAACCCACGCCTAAGGGCACTTGGTCAACATTGTAAAATGTGCCTGACACTTGTCCACAACTCCCATCCCAAAGAGGTCACCTATTTCTATAAACAACATATTCTCTTACAACATGTCATAGTCCATGTTGGGGTGCCCAAATATGCCTTTTTCAAAGATGCTTCATGACACATGTCTTCACCTATCTTACAAGTTTTTATTTCTGACTCTTACATGTCATAGATTCTATCATAGGAATCCGTCATAACCATTTTGGTCAATATTCCCTTACACAACATGAAAGATGCTGACACATGGAAGAATGCTCCTACCTCAAAGTGGGATGCCTATCTCCTCATGTGAGGGAAAAATTACAAGTTGTCATCTTCCATGTAGGATGACACATCATTGTGCCACATCCCACAATATGACAATATGGAATTTACAATTATTTACAACATAGGTAATGAATTAATAAATACAAACATAAATAATACAAGCAATTACCAAGGTTGAGACACCTTAATTCCCAATATTCTCCTACTTGTTGAACACCTTGTAAGAGCCAATAGAATAACAAGATTTAATTACTATAGGCCGAGAGGCCCATAGACTCTGAAAACCATCTGAACTTCTCTGTACCCACTGGTTTTGTCAATGCATCTGCAACATTCTTCAAAGTATCTACCTTCTCCAAATTTACCTTTCCATCCTCAACCATGTCTCACACAAAGTGAAACTAAACATCAATGTGCTTTGTTCTAGCATGGAAAGTTGGATTCTTCACAAGGGAAATTGCACTCTGACTGTCACAACTGATCGTGATCTAACTTGCATCAACACCAATATCTAAACATAATCTCTTAAGCCAAATGGCTTCCTTACAAGCTGCCATATACTCAACTTCTGTCATGGACAAAGATACCATAGGTTGTTGCTTACTCATCCAACTAATAGCAACATCAAATAGTGTAAACACATAAGCACTAGTGGATCTCCTGTTGTCAATGTCACCTACCCAATCTAAATTCACAAATCCATGAATATCAACGAAATACGGAGGTCCTATAGCATTACCATGATAGCATATGGAATACACCGAAGTACCCCTCAAATATCTGAACACTCACTTAACTACATCCCAATGAACTCGTCCAAGATTAGCCATAAATTGACTAAGGACTCCAACTGCTTGGGCAATGTCTGGTCTTGTGCAAACCATAGCATACATCAAACTACCAACAACACTAGCATAAGGTACTCTGCTCATGTCCACCTCACTAGGAGATTTTGGACAATCCTCAACAGACAACTTTGTCCCCAAAGAAATAGGAACACACAATGGTCTACAATCTACCATGCTGAACATAGCCAATACAGTCTTCACATACTTACTCTGGCTTAACCAAAGTTTTCTGTTGGTTCTGTCTCTTCTAATTTCCATTCCTAGAATGTACCTAGCTGCCCCTAAATCTTTCATTTCAAACTATGCTGACAACTGAGATTTAAATTAGAAATCATATTCTTACCCTTCCCAATGAGCAACATATCATCAACATACAGTGCAACAATGAGAATACATCACCATCAAACCTATAATACACACAGTGATCTGATTTTGATTTCACAAATCCAATTGACAACACAAAGGCATCAAACTTCAAGTACCATCTCCTAGGGCATTGCTTCAAACCATACAAAGACTTCTTAATCTTGCAAACCAAATTTTCTTTACCTTTCACCATGTAATGCTCTAGATGTGACATGTAGAATTCTTCGTCCAAATCACCATGAAAGAAAGTTGTCTTCACATCCATCTGTTCTACCTCTAAGTCATAAGCTGCTGCAAGAGACAACATGAATCAAATGGATGTCATCTTTGCAATGGGAGAGAAGATCTCACCATAATCTATACCCTCCACTTGTGAATACCCCTTCACAACCAATCTGGCCTTATACTTCTCAACACTGCCATCTGCACCAAATTTCTTCTTCAACACCCATTTGCATCCAACGGGTTTCTGTCCAGGAGGCAAAGGCACCAAGTTCCAAGTTTGATTCTTTTCCAAAGAAGCCATCTCATCCTCCATGGCCTCCTTCTAAGAACCTGCATCTTTCATGTCCATAGCCTCTGATACAGTTGTAGGTTCATCATTGTTAGTAAGAAAAGAAAAAGCACAACTAGATTCAAGCAATGTAAAACCAAACCTTTCAAGTTGCTTTCTTATCCATGTAGACCTCCTTAAGAGCTGAGGTTGAGGTTCGGCTTCTTCATCTGAGCTTTCATAGCTGCAAGAGCTCTTCTCATAATCAGCTCCAACATTGTCTTTCTATTCAATCTTCTCAGGGGTAGCAAGAAACTAAACAATATCCTCTTTCTTTTCTTTTTCTTCTGGCTGTAAAATAGTGGAAGAAGGTGTAAGCTCTCTAAAGATGACACTTCTTCTATACAACACTTTTTTTAGCGACAGGGTCCCAAAGCTTGTATCCTTTCACACTGACACCATAGCCAATGAAGATACACTTAACAGCCTTGTTCTCCAATTTTGACTGCTTCTCCCTAGCCACATGTGCATATGCCTCACAACCAAAAACACAAAGATGCCTTATTGAAGGCTTTCTACTAGACCACACCTCCATGGGTGTCTTTCCAACAAGTGTTGATGTAGGAGATTTGTTTACAAGATAGCAAGCAGTGGCAATAGCTTCAACCCAAAACTTTTGTTCTAGGCTAGCTCCACTAAACATACTCCTAGCTTTCTCCATCAGTGTCTTGTTCATCCTTTCTGCAACTCCATTTTGCTGCGGGCTGTATGGAGTTGTCTTATGTCTTTCACTCCTAAGTTCCTTGCAATATTTATTGAATTCTATAGAAAAGAACTCACCATCGTTGTCAGTTCTCAAACACTTAATCTTTTTACCAGTCTAATTTTCAGCAAATGCCTTAAACTCCTTAAACTTACTATAGACTTCAAATTTGCTTCTGAGAAAATAAATCCATGTCCTTCTGCTATAGTCATCTATGAAAGATACAAAATATATATATTTTGATAATGAAGGAACATTTATAGGAACAAATACATCAGAATGAACAAGGTCCAACACACCAAAAGACTTATGAGAACTTGAATAAAACTGAACATGGTTTTGTTTGCCATATATACAATGTTCACAAAAGTCAAACTCAAGATTACAATCATCTAACCCCTCAACGAGGTTTTTATTTTTCAGGGTACGCAGACCCTTCTCACCAATGTGGCCAAATCTCTTATGCCATAACATTGTCTGTTTAGTAGGAAGCTTAACATCTAAGGCATGATTACAAACATCAGAACTAGAAACAATAGATTTCTTAATTGATCGTTTAGATGGTGGGGATGAAGTGACTGCTGCCCTCTTCCTTGAATCAAAAGAACTATTGTATTGTGAAATGCATGCATCCAGCTGAAATAGAGTACCTCTCCTAATACCCTTAGCAAGCACCATAGCTCCTCTAGTCATCTTGCATCCTTCTTTAGAAAAGACAACCTGCACACCTACATCATTCAACATACTTACAGAAAGCAGGTTCTGTGCTAAGCCTGGGATATGCATAACCCTAGAGATCTCCTTCACTTGTCCATCAAGGAATCGGATAGAGACTCTTCCACGACCAACAATCTTCAAATGAGAGTCATCACCCAAGTACACCTTTCCACCATCGAACTCCTCATAGTTAGTGAACTAGTCTCAATGCAAGGTCATGTGAAATGATGCACCAGAGTCAATCAGCCACACATCATCAGATGCATGGGTTTCCAGGGTTGTGATGAAAGCATCACCATCATCTTGTGACTTGTTAGAATATGAATATGGGGTCTTCTTTTTCTTTTTCTTTTCCTCTTTACATTCCTTTCAAAAATGCCTAGATTTACAATAGTTCCAATAGATAGCCTTGGACTTTCCAGGAGATTTGGATCTACTCTTCACTTTCTTGTCCTTCTTTTTCCCTTTCTCCTTGGGTCTTCCACGAACTACAAGATCCTCTTTGGTTGCATTAGAAGACTTTTTCCGCATCTCTTCAGACAACAGCGAAGAAACCACTTCATCCATTTTGAATGTGGATGTGGTGCTTCCAATAGCCATGACAAGGTGATCCCATGAGTCTGGCAAAGAACAAAGCAAAGTCATACACCGATCCTCCTCCTCCATCTTCACACCAATAGATGTCAATTGTACAACCAGCATGTTAAAAGAATTCATATGTTCAGTAACAGATCCTCAGTCCTCCCTTCGAAGGGAATATAACTTCTTTCTCAGAAAAAGTTTGTTAACCAGGGATTTGGCTTGATACACATCTCCCAACTTCTTCCAAAGCAAGTTTACAGTTTTCTCCTCATGGACATTTAACATGACAAAATTAGCAAAACTAAGTCTTATGAGACCTTTAGCCTTCCAATCCTTGAGATCCCAATCAGCTTGTTGCATCACAGTTGGTTTAGTTCCATTAACAGTTTCCCAAAGGTCTTGATCAACAAGCATGTCTTCCATCTTGAGCTTCCATAGCTTGAAATTAGTGCCATTGAATTTCTCCACTTCTATCCTTCTGGATGTGCTTACCATCTCCTTACTGCAATAGAATTTAGAATACTCTACACAGACTCCCACTCAACTTAAGATCAGCTCAAAAAACCCCTACCCAACAGCTAAGACCAAAACTGGCCAAGCTCTGATACCAACTGAAAGGAAGCTAGGTGTGCAAAAATCACTTCCTACACTAATCTAATGAGGAGAGGGCTATGCAAATTCAAATTAATCCTTACAACTATAGCAACATAGAACATCTAACAGAGATATTGCAATAATACATATGAACCAGAAAGAAGACAGAAGAAGAGAGACAAAGATATAACGTGGGGAAAAACCTTATTGGGTGAAAAACCCTACACTCAGAAACCTGCACAATGTATTATCAAAACAAAATGTTTTTTATAATACACTTACAATGCAAGCTTCAATGGTCTTTGACACTCGAATCTGGCATCATAACAATACATGTCAATCCTATAATACGTCTCATCCTCCAAGCACTTGTTTATATAGAATATACAAGGCAATATTGGTCCTATCTTGGAATGGGCGTCCAACTTGGCCTCATGGCCCAAAACCCATACCTAAGTACACTTGGTCAACATTGTAGAATGTCTTTGACACTTGTCCACAACTCCCATCCCAAAGAGGTCACCTATTTCCAAAATAGACTATGACAGATGCTCTTACGACATGACCGTCATAGAATCTGTCATAACGGTTACAACTTACAGCTGTAAGAGAATCTCTTATACACAAGCTATAAATAGCATATTCTCTTACAACATGTCATAGTCCACCTTGGGGCACACAAATATGCCTTTTTCAAAGATGTTTCATGACACATGTATTCACTTGTCTTAGAAGCTTCTATTTCTGACTCTTACATGTCATAGATTATGTCATAGGAATCTGTCATAACCGTTTCGATCAATATTCCCTTACACAACATGAAAAATGCTGACACATGGCAAAATGCTCCTACCTCAAAGTGGGATGCATATCTCCTCATGTGAGGACAAAATTACAAGTTGTCATCTTCCATGTAGGATGACACATCACCATGCCACATCCAACAATATGACAATATGGAATTTACAGTTATTTACAACATAGGAAATGGATTAATAAATACAAACATAAATAATGCAAGGAATTACCAAGATTGAGACACCTTAATTCCCAACAAAATTTACTCAAGAATTTCTTCAAAACCTCATTCATCAACCTCATGAAAGTACTTGATACATTAGTCAATCCAAAAGGAATCACTAACCATTCATATAATCCTTCATCTATATTGAATGCAGTCTTCCACTCATCTCCTTCTCTGATTCTGATTTGATGGTATCCACTCTTCAAATCTATCTTTGTGAAATACTTTGCTCCACTCAAACAGTCCATAATTTCATCCATCCTTGGTAATGGAAATCTATGTACTTAACTATGATCTTATTGACTCCTCTAAAGTCTATACACATCCTCTATTCTCCATCTTTCTTCGGTGCTAGTACTGCAGGTACCACACATGGGCTCAAACTTTCTCTAATCAATCCTTTCCTCAACAATTCTTGTATCTGTCTATTCAGCTCTGCATTCTCTGTTGGTGTCATCCGGTGTGTTGCTTTGTTAGGCAAACTAGCTCTAGATATAAGCTCCATATGATGACTAATACTCTAGATTGGTGGCAATTCTTCAGGCACATTATCTAATACTATATCTTCATACTCTGTAAACAATTCAGTTATCTCCTTCGATGGTTCTTCTTCTCTTCTGGTAATAGTTTCTACACTTAGGTCTCCTCACTTCTTTGGAATCAAAGAAAAACACATATTCTCATGTCTCAATCCATCCAAAAATTTCCTTCCATCAACCAAACAGATTCTAGCATTCCCACATACTTCACTCTTAGGGTCATCTTCCAAAGATATCAAGGTAATCTTCTTTCCATTAGATGTTATAGTATAAGTGTTCTTTCTCCCATCATGTATAGCTTTTCTATCATACAGCCATGGTCTTCCCAACAATATATGACATACATCCATCGGCATGTAATATCACACAATACTTCATCATTATAAGATCCTATATGAAATTTCACCATATATTGTTCACTCACCAGTACCTTGTGTTCATCTTGAATCCTTGATATCTTGTAGGACTTAGGGTGTTGCAATCTCTCTAGATCTAGCTTAGTCACCATCTCCTCTAAAACCAAATTATAAGTATTTCCACTATCAATGATCATTTTACAACATTTACCTCATGATTTGCATCTAGTCTGAAACAAAATTTTCCTTTACGGTGGTTCCTCAATTGTCTCTTCTTGAGATAATGCTCTCCTCATGACTAATGATTCTCCTTTCTCTAGTTTTCCAACTAAACTAGGTGATCCAACAAGTTCTTCCTCCACATAAGATGCTCTTGCACTGTTCTCTATCCTCTTGCTTGTACTTCCCTAGTGACATTCAAATGCTTTGTGTCCTTCACCTCCTCATTTAAAATAGGTTCCTCTGAATGTTCTCTTATCAAACCCTCTTTCATCTATCTTGTATCCTTGATTGCAGTAAGAATTATGATTCCCTCTGCGGTAGAAATTTCTATCATCTCTCTGGTATGAATTGCTATCTTTGTCTTCTTTCTTATATGGACTATTCTTCTTGTTTTTCTCTGCATAAGATCTTTCTCCTCCAGAATATGCTATACCTCTTTGAAATTTACCTCCTTTACCTCTCTGTCTTTGCTCATGCCTCTTATTCAATTTGTCTTCAACTTTCAGGGCAAACTGATATGTTTCTTCTATTGTTGTCATCCTCACCAGACTTCATTCATCTTGAATATTCAACCTCAATCCATTTATGCATCTTGCCACTTTCTCCTTGCTTTCTTCACTATGTTGAATATGAAATTATTCAGTATACGCTTTCACAGATTTCTCCTTTTGTCTCAGGTTTTGCAATCTCTTTAATAATTCAAACTAATAGTCAGCAAGTATGAACTGATTCTTCAACTTTGTCACCATCCTATCCCATTTTATGATCTTTTCTTTTCCTCTCCTATTTCTATCCAATTGAATTTCTTTCCACCAAATATTAGCATGTCCTTTCAACTTAGTCTTTGCAAATCTTACTTTCTCTGGGTCTTCAACTTCTTCATATTCAAAGTATTACTCCAAGTCATTTATCCAATCAATCAATTCCTCTGGATTCAAATTTCCACTATAGTTTGGTACTTCCATTCTAGGTCCTTTTCCAATCTTAGAAATAGCTTTCAAAATCTTTGCCTGATCTGATTCTTCTTCTTCCAGGGCTTCTTCATTTTGATCAGCAAATTTAAATTCATCATCATCACTTTCATCTTCATGACTAGGGTTTAGTCCTCTTCTTCTATCTTCTTCTGCAACATCCAATCTAACCTTCATTGTCCTCATCATCTTAATCATTTCTTCCATTCTTCTAGCAACATTGGTCATAGTAGGTATTTTCCTCGACAACATCTCTTCCTAGGATTCAGTGCAACTGCCTCAATTCAGTGATCTGACTACAAGGCTGCAACTACCTTTGCAACTACCTCACAATTGGCGCTCTATTGATAAACACAAGTAGACTGCCCCAGGTCAGCAATATGCTCACCACAAAATCTTCTAAAATGCCTTCACTTCAAAACTTCACTCCCAAAGGATTCACAAACTTTCTCTGATACCACTTGATGCAGTCATGGCCGGAGGGTCCAAAGAAGGGATTGTCCAAACCATGCAGCTAGAGTAAACACAATGGAAACAACACAAATATAGAATACAATGGAAGATTCAAACACTTATTATATAAAAGAATTAAAATGCTCATATGCTGGCAACATGTAGGCTACAATTAAAGGGTTCACTAGCCTATTTTCCATGTTACAACAAATATGTAAGATATGGAATTGAAGCGCCTTTCCGGAAAGAATATAACTATCTATCTTATGAAAATCAACTAACTACTTTCCTAATACATCTAAGAGATCTATACATATCATCTCCAAGATCTTAAAATCCTCTGCCTCAGCCACAAGAGGTTACAAACTCTAATGAAAGATGTAGCATGTAGAAACAGGTAGGTCGGCCTACAACATTTGGTATTACTCCGCAAATGGATGAAACTTGGTGCGGACCTCAAGAAAGGGCTATCTGATATGTTTCATTTAGCTCCACATGTCATAGAAGTACTCTACAAACCTTCTCCTTCAACAATATGTCTAAATGTTCTATTCTATGAAAATTGATGATCTTCTGGTAGCGATAACTTTCTGGAAACATATCCAAACCACATGAAATCTGAATATGATGTAGATGATGATATGTAGATGCTAAGTTCTTCTCTGCAAGCTCTGATATGATGATGCGGTAAAATGCGATACAAAATGCTCAAACTGCAACTGACTGAACTGAATTAAAAATGAAAGAAAACAAAAGAATGCAAATATTTTTGGTTGATGCAATATTTCTCTGTAACCCAGGATGCTCCTGCATCAATACCTTAACACATGCACACTGAGATCAAATAGACATCCCAAACACACTGTCATTGAGAAACTAACCTTGCAAAGCACCAAAACACTTGAAACTGCAAGGATGCATGAAATACACATCCTTGAACATATCCTTAAGATAGTATAATTAGATCTTCACTTGCGGAGGAATGCGGAGTATTTCAAACAACTTTTATCATCACATTATACAACCAAAGCACAGGTCGGAACCCAATCACTTGTAACTTTCACTATCAAGGGTGTTGAGACTTGAAACTTTGGAAATAACACCTCTATTAGACACTTAACTTCTAAACTGTAAGATCTCATCTTCAAATGTAGAGGAATGCAGAGTCAAACATTACAGCATAGTGAATATCTTCTTTAGAACTAACACTGTCTTTAAACTGTCAACTGCAAAACACTCTTCCAGTAATCTAAACAACATGAAACTTTGAAGCTACATGCTTTGACATTGTATGAAGCTATCTTCCAATCTGTAGAGGCTCAACACTAATAGTAGGAGAATGTGGAGCATTCTCCTAGCCAGTCTTTAAAGAAATCTTCCTATATCAGAAACTTTTACCAACATCCAGAGGCTAAAACTTCCTTGTATAAATGCTTACATTCTTAGGAACAATAGGAAGGGGCATGACACAGGCTTTAGACCATTAGCAACCTTAGCAACACATATGATCATCTTAGTGCTTCTAATTCCCACATTAATATGTCTCCTTTGCTATCAACAAACATACTCAATGAATATTGTATCTGACTAAGAACATCAGGAACATGACATCCAACCATGAACTTCTAATTCCCATATTAATATGTCTTCTTGACTGTCACCGAATAGGACATGATATCCAACCATGAACTTCTTAATTCGCATCTTGATATGTTTTCTTGACTGTCATAGGATGGGACATGATATCCAACCATGAACATCAACAACCCACTCTGAACATCAGTCCTAACATCACTTATCAGGGCCTAAAATCCAAACATCTAATTCCCATTATGAACCTCAAGAACATCACTTAATATTAGCAACCTTAAACATCACCATCACCATTGTATGTCACTAGTATGTCATCATCATAAACCAAGTGCCAACCTTACTCCAAGTGTTGACATTACTCTAAGTGTTGACATCAATGACAACACAAATGCAACACACATTGCCAACAATTCCAGATGATACTTTGTATGCCATCATGGATATTAACTATCCACGTGCATTATGGATCAAAATTTGGGAAACACATGGAGACTCAAGCATTTCTCCCTTCCCGCATGATCCTTCTATGATCACAACACACATCCCTAATCATGATATAGAAACAAAATGTCTAGTTGACATAGAAGAAGTCATCACTTTTCCTATTGCTTCATTAGATTTCAGAGTTGCTTCTTTGAAATCTTCCAACACTTCTTTGCAATAGAATATTAGTCTTCCTAGCATTGCTGATTGGAACAGATTTCTACCTGACATCATTTTTCTATTTGTAGAGTCTCACATTGCTAACATGGAAGCACACATTGAGGACATCAATCTTCTCTTCGATGATAATTTTGATGAAGCTACATCTCCATTATCCTCTTTGAATATTCATGCTCTCCATCTGTCTACACTTGGTTCTAGATTAAATCATCATCCTCATCTATTGGGCATGCACCTAATTTGATTATGGAATCCTTACTAAGAATTCTTCGAAGACATCACAATGGGCACCATCATCCTTGGATCAACTTCAACATGATTCAGTGTCATACATACATCTTCCAGCATGGAAAGATATCCTTCATCTTCAAGTAGTTTCATTTCTTCCCACAGGATGGAACATTGTTTAACATTCTTGGATCCACTTCTACATCCTTTGTCGACTATCTAGCCTCACTGCAACAATACATGTATTATAAGGGGTTCTCATAGACCTTCTATCATTTTCTCTCCTATGGGGGAATCATATATTGTACTTAGTGAAAGAAGTATTACTTCTTCACTTGTATAATTTTCATGCATTTTTTCTCTTTTGGAGGGTAGCTTTTTCCCACAGGGTTTTCTACCTTTCTCCACTTCATGAGAGATTAATGTGTAAATGGGTGTCTCACCAGGCCTAGTAGTTGGGACCCATCCTTCTTGGACCCACCTAAGCTATGCTTAAGGGGGGTGTTAGTGTATATATATTTCATACACTTAGGCTTAAACCTACTTAGGCGTGCCTTTATACAATCTTGACACATGCCTCATTGAGGTGTCAAGGTTATTGGATGGTTAGGAGAGGTGTCATCAAGATTCCCACTAACTAGCCACCTCACGCTACTTTTTAGGGAGGCAACTCACCACCGCTCATAGTTGAGGAGTACTTTCCTCAACTAACAACTTCCTCTCCTCACCTATTTGTACTCAACTTCTCCAAGTTATTCGATGGTGGATTTGGTGGATTTCCATACAATTTCTTTGTTGTGTTTATTTTCAATCTTTGTGCTTGATTTCATCTTCCTATTTTGGAATTCTTATAAATTTTGCAATTTTGTTTTAATGTCTAAAATTTGGATTCAATTGATTCTCAAAATTATTTACTCAATATGAATATATCACCTCAATTGTAAATTATAATTTTTTTCTCTGGTTATACTGATTCAGATCTAGGAGGTGATCACAATGATGGGAGATCCACTTGTGGTTATTGTTTCTTTGTTGGATTAGGTGCTATCTCATGGAATAAAAAGAAGCAACAATCCACTTCTCTTGGCTCTATTGAATCTGAATATAAAGGTTGTACTAATGCATCTAAATAAGCACTATGGTTAAGAAGATTGCTTGAAAATTTTGGTCTACCTCAAAAGGATCCCACTCCTTTGTATTATGATAATCAAAGTGCCATTGCCTTAGCAAAGAATCCAATTTTTCACAAAAGAACCAAACATATTTCTCTTCAACATCACTTCATTAGAGAGAAAATTTAAGACAAACAAATTTCTCTTTTATATTGCATGGATGAAGATCAAGTTGCAAATACTCTCACTAAACCTCTTTGTAAAGAAAAATTTCTTCATCATTGTAAAAATCTAGGCTTCCATCCCATTGATGGATTTGACGTAATCTCCCCACGTAAAGCTTAAGGGGGTGTTAGAAAGTTAATCTTTACTTGGTAAAGTTTATTTAATCTTTACTTCGGTAAAGGTTATTATTAATTGCATCTTATAAATACTTGTATTTATAATACAATGTATTTTATCTTATTTGAGTATCCTCACATATGAGTGAGGATGACTCACATTCATATTCATCTTGGAGGAATATTTAGGCTTTAGCCTCCTCCTTATGAGGATTGTGACACTTTGCACACACACATTATGGAATGTGGCATGTATAGACTATGGGAGTTACATGCACTCCTCTCTCACCTCTATTTATTTTAGGTGCTTCTCTTCTTGTTTCTCGTGATGTAGCTCTCTCTCTCTCTCTGTGCAATGTAATTCTTAAGCTTATGCCTCTTTCATAATAATGGGTTTTTTTTCTTTGTTTTTCCCCCTTACAAATTTTTGGTCTCCTTGTCGAATCTCGGTGCATGTTTATGATTTATGGTTCTTCATGGGATGATAACTTATTTACTTCAAACAATGCTTGATGCTTGATTATTTCTTTCCTTGTTCTTTTATTTTTCATTTCAAGATGGGTGGACTAATGATGGAAACAATAAAATAGTTGTCATAGGTCCCAAAACAATCTTAGTCCAACCCTAGATCCAATAATAGTGTGGTTGCTAGGGTAAAAACAACAAGTCCCTCATGGCCTCAAGCCAACAAAAAAATAGCAAATCCTTTGGGGTTCACCATAGCCATAGGCCAGTGATAAAGCAAAGAAAGCAATTGAACTACAACTAGTTCTTACCCATCTCTTTGGTGAATTTATCAAAGAGGCTAGTAAGCTTTGATTCTCAAGAACTCCCCTTCTAGTGAGTGTTATTCCCTCATTAGTTCTAGAGTCCTAGCTACACCACAACCAAAGGGAGGATTTCAATTTCATATCCCATCAAGAGGTCAAAGAAGGGGAATATGATCCTAAGAAAAGGAAAATGAATATTTGTTCCTTCTCTCTTGAACATGTCAAAATAGTTTTTTTCTCAGCACAATAGGTTTTCTATATTGTAAGGGTTGGACTCTAAGTAAATGTCTTTACACCCTCTTGTCCCATGAATTGCACCTCGTGGAATATAAGGGGTCTATCAAAACCAAACCACAAATTCATGGTACATAATTTTGTTATTAAGGATTTCCTCTCTAAACATTCTTGTCTTCACTTTCAAGATTAAGCTTGTTGAATTTTTTCTTTTAATAATTTGTAATGTCATATGGCCAAAAAGTGTCTAGTTCAGTAGTAATCATGAACAAGGTCAAGATGGCATGGCTACATTCCTTGATGTCAAGTGGTAACCCCATTATGTTACCCATGATTGTGACTTGACTAACAAAGCCTTATTAGTCCTTTTCAATATTGATAATTGATCTTTCAGCTTTGTCAATATCTATGCTTTGGATGATGTGGTTGAAAGCACTCTAGTTTGGTGATGGCTTGTAGATGACCTTCCATCAACATAATGGATTCATAATTTAGTGACTTCAATATGGTTGAGGCGGAATCTAACAAACAAGGCCATTTTCCTATATGTTGGATAGCTAGAAAAAGCGAGAGATGGTTGTATATGTGCAATAAATTGGGTCTTTATAACCCAATCTTGACCACCTGGAAAGCATATCTCTAATTTGGTACACTCAGTCTAATTTGTGTAGTGGATATGAAAGAGTCAGTAAGATACCTGATTATGTTATGACATTGGCATAACTATACTTTTCCTTTGCCAACTATTATTCTCTTCCAAATGAATCCATGCCAATTTATGTCATTTTTAACCATCCGTTGTTTTGGTTCACATTTGAGGGGCCTACAAAGCTTTAAGGTTGTGAATCTGACTCAATTATTTCTAAACACATCCTTGCTCCAACATAGGACTCCATTGAAGAGGGTCACTGATAAATTTACAAGACTAAAGACATGGATGTTGAATTAGCCCTAAGAACCCTTATCAAGGTGGCCCATCTACATCCTTTGTTGGGTAATGGGTCTATGGATGGTGGTGAGTCATCAATGACAAGGTTCAAAAATAATAATTTGATAGAGGCTATGGTGATGGTAGAGGTGGTGGTTATAGTTGCAAGTGATGCTTTTGGTGGACGCTTATCTCTTACTCCTAGTTATGGTGTGGTTGAGATTTGTAGTCATGGAATGCCCTCTAGTTCAATTATAGATGCAACAACCTAATTAGTTCGAGTCATGGTGGTGATAAGGGTAATTTTTTTTGAATTTCTATTCTTTTTATAGCATTTTGCATGTACCTAGCAATTTCTAGTGCTTTCCAAATTTTTGGTTTGGGATTTATAACTACTAGTGGTTATTTGCTCTGTTTGTGTCAAAAAAAATTATCTTATTACGTAGTTGTATGAACCTCAAATGATTATTTGGTTGAATCTAAATGTATTTGGGTTTATAGTGACATATCATTTGCTACTATTTTAGGGTGGTTTTTTCTCAAAGTATGTTAGTGTATGTCCCTATTTTTTGGATGGTGGTTCATAGCCTTGTTTTTGTAACTAGTATATTGATGCAAAAAGGTGGTATCTCCACCTATTGATCAATTAAATAAATAACATATTTTATTTTTTGTAATCTCCAATCAAATTCATTCAATAATTTTCATTTAGAGCTAGGTACATGATAGTAGTGGAAATGAAATGCCCAATTGAACATATAAGGGATATAAATAAATGGTTGATCCCACAATAGTATGTCTCATTTGTGGGACATCCTAATTTTTACTTGGAATCACATATTTTTAGAAAAATTAATGATTTAATTTCATCTAAGATGATTTATTGAAGGAGCTTATATCAAAACCCCTTAGATCAACCCCCTTTAGATAGAATTGCCTAGGCTTAAATTAAACCTCGATGGAGTCTTCTCTACACAAAAAAGAAATTTTGTTTCACCTTTTGGAGGATCAAATGAAATCATTTGGAAATATCATTTTGTGAGAATATAGCCCTTGTATTAGCTTTCAAAAAATTCTAATATGTATTATCTTTTCTTTAATATTATATATTTTTTTGTTATATAATGTTTATAGGCCCATTATGAAAAACAATGACCTTTATTCAAGACATTAGGAAAAAAAAAATTATTAGAAAAATATAAAAAATTTAATGCACTCCACATAGATGTTCTTGTTTTCATGAAAATGAAAGAGTTTAATTTTGACGTATATGCTAAGAGAAATGTGTTATAGAATAATATAGGTTTGAAATTTTGTTAGTACTAGTTTAAAAATTAATAATAAATAAAATATTTAATAAAAATTACCAAAAAATATCCATGCACTAGATGCTAGAGTTAATGATCTAATTCTAAGAAATCATGGAAATTTTTTATTTGTAGTGAAATTTATGCAATATGAAATAATGTCACTTAATAAAAATTAATAGAAAATAAAAATAAAATGATTCTAAATAATTCTTTAATAAAACTTAAAAATTATAGCTTGAATTTACATAGAAAATACTACAACTCATTAATTTACATCATCCTTAAATTCTTGATTGTTTGTTCCCTATAATTACCACAATTATAAAAAAATGATAGAAAATCTTTATTTTGAGTGTCCCTCTTAGGTAAAAACGCAGGACACACTATTGTGGGATTACCCAAAGAGGAGTATAAAAATGCCATAAATATAGGTACCTAGAATATATGGTAATATAAGGTATATTTTAATAGGAATAGTGTACTAGAAGGAGGTATAAAAAGTAAGATACAAGGGAGACATAAAATTAAGGATATTATTTATGATTCTATGAAAGAAGGTAGAAACTATAGAATAAGTTTACTAAGTGAATCCCCTAGGGTTGGTTCTTGATTCTTTAAAGTTTATGATTAGTATTCTTAAGGAGGAGTATGGTTTATATGTACAACAACATATCTAGGTTTACAATGGAACAAACAAGCATACATCTAATGATAGAAATTTATTTTCAAATGTTTTATATGATAATAGTGTTGGCAAGAGACACTATGTGGCTTCATGAGTGTTGTCATTGATGGAAACAAAGTCCATCCCACACATCCACATGACATGGTATGTCTATACTGGAAGTCAGATTGAAGAGTATTTTGGTCTGGTGAGCAAGAACAGAGCATGTAGCAAGGTTTGACAATCAGGTCCAGATCTCTTAGAGGAAGTCTCTCAGCAAAGTGTGGACTTGGGGAAGTCAAGAGGAGTACCATAACTAATACATTCTAGAGATTGAGCCTCTGGTGATGAAAGAGTGAAAAGATATGAGCACCTAAGTGTTGAGTTCCTATTTGGCAGAGTAGACTGAGGAAGAACTAACCGGCAGAGCATCAGACCTTAATCCGGATGAGAAATTGATGGTGATCAAGTTTATTGAGGGATCATTCATGGTTGGACAACATGATTGATGACTTCTATAAGTATCTTTTTGATACGCATCACTTAGTAAGCAAGGATTCAGCCGACAAACCAGAGTTTGAGAAAATATTGAGTATTCTGGATGCCGACTAGAAAGATGTTGAAATCCTTGGTGTAAATATATATACCAGATGGATTTTGATGTGAAGGTGTGTGTGGTGTATTGTGAAGTGTGAAGAAAAGCAGAGAGTAGTGTGGAAGCAGCTATACAAGTCTGGAATGTGATAGAACAACAGCACTAGAATAGAGGAAGAATGAAGTGCAACAGATCAGTATATTGAGCCTAACTGGAACTGAACCTCAGCATATGTGGATGCTTCTCATCAGTTCAAGTACCTGGTTTCTTTCTATAAACTATTGTAGGTAGTGAGCCTCTTGTGAGCAGTGTGCTCGAGCAGTGAACCCTAATTGGCAAGTGCCATTTTGTACTACCTTATTCTTTTAACAGAGAATACAATCTTGGATTAGTCACCCTGTGGTTTTTCCCTTAACAAGGTTTTCCACATCAAAATCATTGTGTTATGTGTATTGATTTTATTTCTACTTTCATGGTTATGCATGCTTATATGATTTGATGCTACACTAGTTGTTAAAGAAGAACATAAAGTTAAAACAATTAAGATAACTGATTCACCCCCCTCTCAGTTATCAACAATTGGTATCAGAGCTAAGTTCCTCCTAACAGAGCCTAACAGCTTGAGGAAGATCTAAGAATCTCAATGGATATGTATGGTATGAGGGAACAACTTTAGTCTGCCCTAGATGATCTTGAGCAATCTCACTCCGAAGTCAATAACTTGAAGGAAAGACTCAAACAAGCTGATGATTTCATAAATGAACTAAAAGAGAAACTGAGTATCTCTATGAAAAAGAGAAAGGAACTACTTCAACAATTAGCAAGTCAAAGTGAAGCCAATAATACTGATGAAGATTTGAATGAGAAGAACAAGTTATGTGAGAAGCTATCAAAAGAGGTCATTATGGTAAGACATGAAATGGAATCAGGGGTTATGAAATTCACCCAAGAAATTGAAGAGAAAAGAAAAATTAAAGATAATCTAAAACAATCTCTCAAGGAGAAGTCAGAAGACTGCCACAAAATGGATAGAATAATCAGGCATCTAGAATCTGATCTTGAAGAACCTAGCGATAATGAAGAACAACTTGAGAATCAGATTGACACTCTTAAAAGGGATCTTCAAACAACAAATGAATACAAAGAGAAATTCAAGATAAGCTCTACTCAACTTGAAGTTCTTCTTGAAAGCCAAAAGAGGGTAGATGACAAGCAAGGCTTGGGGTATGAGAAAGGTGAAAGCTTTGAATCTGGTCAGAAGAACTCTGGATCAGGAAATCCAAGGAACAGGCCTAGAAGACCTCCAGTAAGGAAACCAAATGCTCAAAGATATCCATCCTTCAATGGATACTACCATAATTGCAATAACTTTGGCCATAAAGCTAATCAGTGCAAAACAAGAATGAATCAAACTAATTCATCCTTCTCTGGATAGTGTTTTAACTGCAAAAGGTATGGTCACAAATCTCATGAGTGTAGAAATATGCAAATGAACAATTCATTCAATGGTAGATGCTTTGCATGCAATAGAATGGGACATATGGCTAATCAATGTAGATCAAAAGGATACTAGTCAAATATGCAAAGAAATGTTGTTTGCTACAATTGCAATAGATCTGGTCATATTGCCAAATTCTGCAGAAGTAAGAATTAGGACAAAAAGGATCCGGTGCATCATAATCAAAACCAAGACAAAGGAAAAAGAAAAGTGAATGCGGATGAAATTCAAAGGGAGATGAACAAGATTTGGGTGAAGAGAAGTACATAAAATGTTGGGGATGGATCCACACTAGAATCTGGTGCTGATATTCCTTCTAGAAACTAAATAGATGAGCTCTGGCTCAGGGGGAGTCACAAAAGAAAATAATTTCCCCCAGCCAGTCAATTGGTGCCTGAAATTGGCACATGGAAGGTTGCGGATTAAAGGATTCTCAAAGAAACATCCAAATAACCCTTGGTAAAAATATGAAAGATCCGTAAGGAGTTTGAAAAGGTTAATCATTCAAGATTGATTCAGTTTGTCAGTCATCCGGTGAATGCAAGATTTTCACAGTTAGATCCGGTATGATTCAAAATTGAAATACCTTGATTTGCGAATGAATAGGATGATTCAAGGAAAGGAGATACATTGTAATTCTATGTGTATCTCAGTGATCCAGAAAGATCTCTCTCAAAACAAGGAGAACAAGGTAACCAGAATGACTTAAGTTGTGCATTTATTGCAAAATAGAATTAGGGTTTGCACAGAAATAAAAGGGTTCTTTTGTTCATCATTTGCACATTTGCATTCGAGAAGAAGAAAGAAAGAGCTCTGCAACAAGATTGCTTCAACCCTCTCAAGGATGAACCGCAGAATTCGATTCAACCAACAATCTTTTGGGCTCTTATCGTGAACCCTAGAAGTGTAAAAAGGTATTTTCCATTCTTGATTATCTCTCTCTGAATCTTTTGAAAGATGGCTACTCTGAATGTTGTTAAGAGCACTGATAGGCCGCACCCTAAGTTCAAGAAACATCCATATAAATCCCTTGAAGTTGATCCCCTATGCACATTCTCTAGCATTCTGCATGGAGTTTTTCTTGTAGAAGATGTTAGGGCATACATTCATGCAAATATTGAGGAATTTGGGGAATCCAAGTTGATGGATATCTATCACAAGTAGTTAATAGATGAATCATTTGAACTCAAACCTCAATATAAGGCCATCCGGGATAAGCATTTTGGACATTGCATCCATTTCCCCTATTTTACAGAAGATGAATGGGCCCGATATGTTTTGAGCAGAGTGCATGACAACTTCATGTGGTTGATGAGGCCATTTAAGATCAAAAAAGATGCCATTAGGGTGGTAACCAGATTGCATTCATCCGGTGGGTTGCCTGCTCTCAAATCGGTCAAAAACCAAACTGTAAGTGAGGCTATTGGATCAAAATTTGACAAGAGAGCAATGACTATAGAAGATATCACTGATCCAGATATCAAGTTTGCCTCTATGATAATTGGATATAAGATATATCACTCCAGCAGGGAGAATTCTGTATCCAGAACTACAATTTATACTGCTTATCAAATGCTAAGGGAGAATGTGGATTATGATCTTTGTGAGCTTCTTCTGAGCCAACTATTGGAAAACTTACAAAAGATCAAAAAGGACAAGAAGAACTCATTCAAATATGGTGGCCTGATATTATGTCTCTTCTTTTACTACATGAATGAGTTCCCTGGATCTAGTGGTTGGATATGGCAAAATGACAGACCGGTTGCCATACAAATCAGAGACTATTTGTGTGGGCTTGGTGATGCCAAGGCACAAATCACAGCACTCTGGGGTTACTTCAAAAACTTCCAAGGCATGATGCAGGCCAGAGATAGAATCCCCCAGTCTCTAGTTGAAAAATACAAGGATACGGTGTGCTTCATGGTAGACACTGATCAATGCCTAATGGAGGCAATGGAACCGAGAATATTGTGGATTATGCCAATGTGATATGAGGTGGATGAGAAAATTCTGGAACTGCATATCCAACGCCTACTAAGTCAGCCTAAGGACCCTAAGGCAAAAAGGTTTGGCACCTTTCAAGAATTGAGTGTAAAAATTCATGTTGAACTAAGGCAACCTGAAATAAAGAGAAAAGTCAGCAGAAGATAAAGTTTGAAAAGATTTTTTAGGTAAGAGATTCTCTGAGGTGCAGGGACTAATAAAAAATGATAGGAGAAACTTGGATATTGGGATAAAGAGCTTAGAAAATGCTCTTAAAGATGGCAGACAGTTATACAAATTTTGTCTATCTTGGTCCACCGTGACAGTAGATATCACCAAGAAGGTGGAAGAACAAGAGAGCAAACTATCAAGTTTATCTCAAATTTTTGATCCTCTCATCTCTTCCATAATGAATCAAGAATGTCAGACTATTGAAGCTATAAATGAAATAAAGAAGCTTGAGAAGGAGAAGAAAAATAGAATAAGTAGGCTAAGTGAACTAAGAGGGATAATTATCCCCAAGTTAGAGGCAATGCATGAGGCCCTAACTGTTGCCCAGACCATAGCCCAGACCAGTGATCCAGCAGACCTAACGAGGGTAGAAGCTTTTGCATTTTTGCTAAGTGGTCACATTTCAATTTTGGACCGGATGAAGAAGAGTTGGGCAATAGAAGTGGTACAGTTGAAGACCACCTTTGCAGATATACTTCAACATATGTAAGTATAACATGTATATATACGTATGCGGTCAAGTATAGATTGATTTTTGGAAATTTTGGTGTGTGGATTCTACCCTTTGCCATTGATGTCAAAGGGGGAGTGAGGAGCAGTGAAAAATGTGGAATCTAGCTAAGGGTGAGCTCCAGAAAAGTGTACATTAGAACAGACCATCAGCCAAGGGGGAGTGTAGTGTGACACTTAGTCATTTTTCACTAAGTGTTGCCATCAATGCCAAAGGGGGAGATTGTTGGCAAGAGACACTGTGTGGCTTCATGAGTGTTGTCATTGATGGCAACAAAGTCCATCCCACAGATTTGTAGGACATGGTATGTCTATATCAGAAGTCAGATTGAAGAGTATTTTGGTCCAGTGAGCAAGAACAGAGCATGCAACAAGGTCCGACAATCAGGTCTGGATCTCTCAGAGGAAGTCTCTCAGCAAAGTGTGGACTTGGGGAAGTCAAGAGGAGTACCATAACTGATACATTCTAGAGATTAAGCCTTTGGTGATGAAAGAGTGAAAAGATATGAGCACCTAAGTGTTGAGATCCTGTTTGGCAGAGTAGACTGAGGAAGAACTGACTGGCAAAGCATCAGACCTTAATCCAGATGAGAAATTGATGGTGATCAAGTATCTTGAGGGATCATTCAAGGTTGGATGACATGATTGATGACTTCTATAAGTATCTCTTTGATAGGCATCACTTAGTAAGCAAGGATTCAGCCGGCAAACCAGAGTTTGGGAAAATATTGAGTATTCCAGATGCCGACTAGAAAGATGTTGAAATCCTTGGTGCGGATATATATACCAGATGGATTTCGATGTGAAGGTGTGTGTGGTGTATTGTGAAGTGTGAAGAAAAGTAGAGAGTAGTGTGGAAGCATCTATACAGGTCCGAAATGTGACAGAACATCAGCACTAGAATAGAGGAAGAATGAAGTGCAGTAGATCAGTATATTGAGCCTAACCGGAACTGAACCTTAGCATATGTGGATGCTTCTCATTAGTTCAAGTACCTGGTTTCTTTCTATAAACTATTGTAGGCAGTGAGCCTCTTGTGAGCAGTTTGCTCAGGCAGTGAACCCTAATTGGCAAGTACCATTTTGTACTACCTTATTCTTTTAACAGAGAATACAATCTTGGGTTAGTCACCCTATAGTTTTTCCCTTAATAGGGTTTTCCACATCAAAATCATTGTGTTATGTGTATTGATTTTATTTCTTCTTTCATGGTTATGCATGCTTATATGATTTGATGTTGCACTAGTTGTTAAAGAAGAATAGAAAATTAAAATAATTAAGATAACTGATTCACCCCCCCTCTTAGTTATCAACAAATAGTATAATGGTGAAATTTTCCTACCATGCCAATTCCCATTTAGTTTTTGTCCCATTTGGAGAGAATGTGTTAATATGATTACACAACATCATGGAGGCACACTTTTATGCTAAGTTTGGATTTTTCCCCAACTTATATCCTTCCTCATTTACTCTTGTCTACACACATTCCATTATGTCCCATATTATCCTTATCTTATCTACACTTGTTCCCCTCATTGATAGCTCACAATTCTACCTATCCATTCCTAATATTGAGATCTAGAATTCCCTGTCTCGATCTCTTTTTGCAGGTGTGTAGGAGTGATGCAGTCATGACAAGAGAATCCAATGAAGGATTTTCCCATCATGCCACCCAATCAACTTTACTTATGAGCCTTGTGGTAACAACAATATCCATGCCTTCAAATTCTTATAATCATATGCCTAAAACTTCAAATATTGGAACACATTTTATGTGCCAACATATCCTTGTTAAATTTCAGCCTTAAGATTGTTGTTTGTCAAGATTTTTCCACTCCTCTTAGATTTAAATTAACTTTGATAAATTTCAGCCCTTAAGGATTGGTATTTGTCCCTTTGATTCCTTTAGTTGCAAAAAAATAAATATAGATTAACCTCTAAACTTGCAGCCCTTAAGTGAATATAGTTTGTGAATGTTGTAGCAATAATTTCAGCTATGAAGTAACATTATATCTTGAGAATTTCATAAAACATGAACAACAACAAATAATTACAACCCAAATGTTTTTATGTAGCCAATCAATATGGTAAAACACATACATAACCTCCACAAATCTAACTATGAAATATCTATTGATAACTGAGAGGGGGGGTGAATCAGTTATCTTAATTATTTCAGCTTTCTAAATTTCCTTATCAATTAGTGCAACATTAAATTAAATAAGCAAACGTAACCATGAAATAGAAATAACATCAATACACATGACACAATGATTTTGACGTGGAAAACCTTGTTAGGGGAAAAACCATGGGGTGATTAACCCAAGATTGTATTCTCTGTTAGAAGAATAAGATAGTACAAAATGGCACTTGCCAATTAGGGCTCACTGCCCAAGCACACTGCTCACAAGAGGCTCACTGCCTACAATAGTTTATACAAGGAAACTAGATACTTGAACTAATGAGAAGCATCCACATATGCTAAGGTTCAGTTCCGGTTAAGCCTAATATACTAATTTGCTACACTTCATTCTTACTCTCCTTAGGTGATGTTTTCCTATTACATTCTGGACTTGTCTTACTGCCTTCACACTGCTCTTCTACTTTTCTTCGCACCACACTATACACCCCATATATATTCATATATAAATCTATCTGATATATATATCCGCACCAAAGATTTCATCCACTTTCTAGTCGGCATCCAGAATACTCAATATTTTCTCAAACTCTAATCTGTTAGCTGAATCTTTGCATACCAAGTAATGCGGATCAAAGAGATGCTTATAGAAGTCATCAATCATGTCAGCCAGTCATGAATGATACCTCAGGAAGCTTGATCACCATCAATATCTCATCCAGATTTAGGTCTGATGCTCTACCGGTTAGTTCTTCCTCTGTCTACTCTGCCAAACAGAAACCCAACACTCAAGTGCTCATGTCTCTTCACTCTTCCATCACCAGAGGCTCAATCCATGGAATCTATCAGTCAAGGTACTCCTATTGACTTCCCCAAATCTGCACTTTATTGAGATACTTTCTTTGAGAGATCTAGACCTGACTGTCAGACCCTGCTGCATGCTCTGTTCTTGCTTACCAGACCACAACACTTCTTCAATCTGACTTCCAGTATAGGCACATCATGTTCTGCGGATGGGTGGGATGAACTTTTTTGCCATCAATGACAACACTCATGAAGCCATATAGTGTCTCTTGTGAACAATCTCCCCCTTTGGCATTGATGGCAACACTTAGTGAAAAATGACGAAGTGTCACACTATACTCCCCCTTGGCTGATGCTCTATTCTTATGTACATTTTCTGGAGCTCCCTCTTAGCTGGATTCCTCATTTTTCACTGCTCCTCACTCCCCCTTTGACATCAATGGCAAAGGGTGGGGTCCGCACACCAAAATTTCCAAAAATAATCTATACTTAGCCGCATAAAACATATATACATGTTTTACCTACATATACTGAAATATATCTGCAAACGTGGTCTTTAGCTGTACCACTTCTATTGCCCAACTCTTCTTCATCCTATCCAAAATTGAGATGTGACCACTCAACAAGAATGCAAAAGCTTCTGCCCTTTTTAGATCTGTCAGATCACTGGTCTGAGCTGTAGTCTGAGCATCACTTAGGGCCTCATGCATGGCCTCTAACTTAGGGATAATGATCCCTCTAAGTCCACTCAACCTACTTATTCTATTTTTCTTCTCTTTCTCAAGATTCTTAATTTCATTCAAGACTGCAATAGTCTGACATTCTTGATTTATTACGGGAGATGAGAGAGGATCAAAACTTTGAGACAAACTTAGTAGTTTATCTTCTTGCTCTTTTACTTTCTTATCAACATCTTTGGTCACTTTGGACCAAGATAAACAAAATTTATAAATATTTCCACCATCTTTGAGAGAATTTCTAAACTCTTTATCCCAATATCCATAACTCTCCTATCATTTGAGATTAGACCCTGTACTTCAGAGAATCTCTTATCCAAAAATTCTTTCCTGACTTTCTCTTCTGCTACTTTCTCTAAAGAATCAAAATGTGTATTAACAGAATTTACAAGAGACTTTGGATTACCAGATGTGGAGGCTATAGGATCCTTTTGGAAGGATGGTATGATCTTTTCCAATACACCAGATGCAGTTTCTATGAGCTCACAGTCTTCCATGTGAGACTTCAACATTTTTTCTTTTGCCTTTGCTTGACTGAAGGAAGCTAGTTTCATGGTTTGAACTGGAGAGAGGGAATCAAAATTAAATGGACCTTGAAGCAATTTCGGTTCATCAAATTCCATCATCTCTTTGGTCAAGAACTCTTTGACTACTTATGTTGTGTCTCTTGCCGGAGACAGAATTTTCTCCCCTTCTGCAACCTTACCACTATCATTTGTGGCCTTCTCTGTTGGAGTTTTCTCTCCTTCTACAGCATTGCTACTATCATCTTCTTTTTCTTTTGCTTCTTGACTGATCTTCTCTTCTACTCTTTCTTCTCCTTTGGATCTGGAGTCAGCAGGGGAAATCAAATGAGAGATATTTACTTCTTCTTGGACTTCCTCTTCCAAAATAGAGGAATCTAAATCCTTATCTTTTTCTTCACCTGTCTCCTTTGCCTCTTCTGCCATTATTTCAGTAGATTCTTCTTTGTCATCCACAACTAAGTCCCCTATAATAAGAATATTGAATCTTTTGTATGCATTCCGGAGGATGTCTTCTGTTTCCTTTGCCACTTTGTCTGTCTCTCCAAGCATAAGATGATTCATTCTAGCTTTGTTCTAAAACTCATCCTTGTAATCTTTGAAGATCATATTCATTTGTTTCTGAGTGATTGAAGGATAGAGTTGAATAGCTATTTGCTCCCAGATTTCTAGGTCTTTTGCTTGAGCATTATTTTTTCTTATTTCAAGTTCCTTTTCTAGGATTTTGGGAATCAGAGATATAATTTCAATGAATGCTTTGTTGTAGATGTTTAGATACTTGACTATGGCATCTTGCAATATCTTTTGATCAGATTCATTATACTCATCATAAAATTCAACCATTGGTTGTAGGTTCCCATCCACAATAATTGATTTGATGATATCATCAATGCGGAGAGTGGGTTTTTCAACAAATTCCTCTACCTTCTCTTCCTTGCCTTCATTGGTAGAGGGTTCACCAGATGATTTCTTCTTATTTCTCATTTTCTTGATCTCTTCATAAGATTCTGTCTCTTCATCATCCTTGAGCCTAGAGTATGATCTTGTAGCCTTTGTCTTTGTTCTCTTTTCTCCTTTACCGGATGATTTTGCTTCTGGTTTTGATTCCTTTGAGCTCTTTGTAGTGGTAGGTACAAGGGTCTTAGAGGATCTGGTCTGGGAGGGGACTTCCACCAAAGCACCTTCTTTCTCTACTTTTTCTTTTTATTTCTCTACCCTTTCTGTCTTCTCTCTATTTGCATCAAGTGCCTCTTTTGAAATTCCATGCCTCTTGGCAAACTCTTCTACTTCCCTCCTCACTTTTATTTTTATTTCCGGCTATCTTAGCTCCACATGGATCTTCACATTTAATTCTTCAAAGGTTCCAAGCCTTTTTGCTTTAGGATCCTTGGATTGATTGAGCATGTGTTGAACATGTAGCTCAACAATTTTCTCATCTACTTCATACCCCATTGGCATGATCCAAACTATTCTTGGCTCTACTGCCTCCATTAGACATTGATTAGTTTCTACCATAAAGCATACTGTATCTTTATACTTTTCAACTAAAGATTGGGGGATTCTCTCTCTTGCTTGCATCATGTTCTAAAAATTCTTGAAATAGCCCCAAAGTGCTATATTTTGTGCCTTGGCATCACCAAGCCCATGTATATAATCTCTGATTTGGATGGCTACTGGGCTATCATTATGCCATACCCAACCACTGGATCTGGGAAGCTCATTCATGAAGTAGAATAACAAGCATAGTATCAGCCCACCATACTTGAAGGAGTTCTTCTTGTCCTTCTTGATCTTTTGTAGGTTTTCCATTAGTTGTCTTAGAAGGAGTTCACAAAGATCATAATCTACATTTTTCCTCAACATTTCATAAGCAGTGTAAATTGTAGTTCCGGGTACTAAATTTTCCCTGCTAGAGTGATATATCTTATAACCGATGATCATGGAGGCAAACTTGACATCCAGATTAGTGATGTCTTCTATTGTCATTGCTCTTTTGTCAAATTTTGATCTGGTAGCCTCACTCACAGTTTCATTCTTGATGAATTTGAGAACAGGAATCCCACCGAATGAGTGCAATCTAGTTACTGCCTTAATGGAATTCTTGGTTATCTTAGATGGCCTCATCAACCATATAAAGTTATCATGCATTCTACTTAGAACATACCGGACCCATTCATCTTCTGTCAAATAGGGGAAATGAATGCATTGTGCAAAATGCTTGTCCCGGATGGCTTTATACTGAGTTTTGAGTTCAAATGAGTCATCTATCAAATGCTTGTGATAGATATCAACCAACTTAGATTCCCCAAATTCTTCAATAATTGCATGAATATATGCCCTAACATCTTCTACATGCAAAACCCCATGTAAAATGCTTGAAGCGCCTAGGGGATCAACTTCTAGGGATTTATATGGATGTTTCTTGAATTTAGGACGTGGCCTATCAATGATCTTTATAACATTCAGTGTAGTCATCTTCAAAATATTTTATAGATAAATATTTGATAACGAAAAATACCTTTTGCGCTTCTAGGGTTCGCGGAGTAAGTCGGATTGATTTGCTAGATGAATCGACTTCAACGGTTGGTCTTTGAGAAATTTGAAACAATTTGTTGCAGAGCTCCTTTTCTTTTCTTCTCGAATGCAAATGTGTGAATGACGAGCGAATGAACCCTTTTATTTCTGGGAAAACCCTAATTTCATATTGCAATAAATGCTGAACTCAAGTCATTCCAGTTGCCTGGTTCTTCTTATTTTGAGAAAGATCTTTTTCTGGATCACTGAGATATACTTAGAGTTATCCTTGGTGATTAATAACAAATTATCTTACTTTCCCCAAACACTTGATCTATCCACAGAACAAGATGCCTCGAATTTGAATCATACCAGATTTAACTGTGATAATCCTGTTTTACCGGATGACTATTAAACCAGATCAATCTTGGAAGATTAGACTCTTCAAATCTTCCTGCAGATCTTCCATATCTTTACCAAGCTTTCTTTAGATGTTTCTCTAAGAATCCTTTAATCTACAACTTCCCATGTGCCAATTTTAGGCACCAATTGACTGGCTAGGGGATTTGTTTTTCTTAGTGACTCCCCCTGAGCCAATGCTCATATACTCAATTTTCAGAAGGATTATCAGCACCAGACTCTGGTACGGATCCATCCCCAACATTCTGTATGCTTCTCTTCACCTAGATCTTATTCATCTCCCTTTGAATTTCATCCGTGTTCACTTTTCTCTTTCCTTTGTCTTGGCTATGATTATACTGTTCTGAACTCCTTTTGTCTTGATTCTTACTTCTACAGAATTTGGCAGTATGACCAGATCTATTGCAACTGTAGAAGACAATATTTCTTTGCATATTTGACTGATATCCTCTTGATCTACACTGATTAGCCATATGTCCCATTCTATTGCATGCAAAGCATCTACCATTCAATGAATTGTTTATTTGTATGTTTCTACACTCATGGGATTTGTGACCATACCTTTTGCAATTGAAGCATTGTCCAGAGAAGGATGTATTAGTCTGATTCATTCTTTTTCTGCATTGATTTGCTTTGTGACCAAAGTTGTTGCAGTTGTGGCAGTATCCATTGAAAGATGGATATCTTTGAGCATTTGGTTGTCTTACCAGAGGTCTTCTAGGCCTGTTTCTTGGAAGTTCTGATCTTGAGTTCTTTTGACCGGATCCAGAGCTTTCACCTTTTTCATACCCCAAGCCTTGCTTGTCATCCACCCTCTTTTGGATTTGAAGAAGAACTTCAAGTTGAGCAGAGCTTATCTTGAATTTCTCTTTGTATTCATTTGTTGATTGAAGATCCCTTTTAAGAGTGTCAATCTGATTCTCAAGTTGTTCTTCGTTATCTCTAGCTTTTTCAAGATCAGATTCTAGATGCCTGATTATTCTATCCGTTTTGTGGCAGTCTTCTGACTTCTCCTTGAGAGATTGTCTTAGATCATCTTCAGTTTTTCTTTTCTCTTCAATTTCTTGGGTGAATTTCATAACTCCTGATTCCATTTCATGTCTTACCATAATGACCTCTTTTGATAACTTTTCACATAACTTGGTTTTCTCCTTCAGATCTTCATTTGTACCATTGTCTTCACTTTGACTTGCCAATTGCTGAAGTAGATCTTTTCTCTTTTTCATAGAGATACTCAGTTTCCCTTTTAGTTCATTTATGAAATCATCAGCTTGTTTGAGTCTTTCCTTCAATTCATTAACTTCAGAGTTTGATTGCTCAAGATCATCTAGGGCAGACTGAAGTTGTTCCCTCATACCATACACATCCATTTGAGTTCTTAGATCTTCCTCAAGATGTTAG
The DNA here is from genome assembly GCA_027924645.1 of Cunninghamia lanceolata. Lineage (NCBI taxonomy): Eukaryota > Viridiplantae > Streptophyta > Pinopsida > Cupressales > Cupressaceae > Cunninghamia > Cunninghamia lanceolata. Next base: position 20,267,362 of record BSBN01000500.1, read on the forward strand.
GCTCTATTTGGAGGAACTTTGCTCTGATACCAATTGTTGATAACTAAGAGGGGGGGTGAATCAGTTATCTTAATTATTTTAGATTTCTAAATTTCCTTATCAATTAGTGCAACATTAAATTAAAAAAGCAAACATAACCATGAAATGGAAATAACATCAATACACATGACACAATGATTTTGACGTGGAAAACCCTGTTAGGGGAAAAACCATGGGGTGCTTTAACCCAAGATTGTATTCTCTGTTAGAAGAATACGATAGTACAAAATGGCACTTGCCAATTAGGGCTCACTGCCCGAGCACACTACTCACAAGAGGCTCACTTCCTACAATAGTTTATACAAGGAAACTAGATACTTGAACTGATGAGAAGCATCCACATATGCTGAGGTTTAGTTCTTGTTAAGCCTAATATACTGATCTGCTACACTTCATTCTTACTCTCCTTAGGTGATGTTGTCCTATTACATTCTAAACCTATCTTACTGCCTTCACACTGCTCTTCTTCTTTTCTTCGCACCACACTATACACCACATATATATTCATATCTAAATCTATCTGATATATATATCCGCACCAAAGATTTCATCCACTTTCTAGTCGGCATCCGGAATACTCAATATTTTCCCAAACTCTGATCTGTCGGCTAAATCTTTGCATACCAAGTAATGCGGATCAAAGAGATGCTTATTGTAACATCCAAGTTCTAAATACATAGTAAAAACCAAAAATTCACCATAAAGTAAATTTACAAGGTAAAAATGAGACATATAATTTTTTTTTTCTTTTATTCAACATATAGTCGAGTAACTACAAATACAAGATATCTCATTACAAATACAATCAACCTTATTGTCTTTCTCAAGTATAATGTTTACAAATAAATCAATTATAAATACCTGAATCAGATAATGTTTTACTTAGTCTCAATAAACACAAGTCTCAGAGATATACTGCATCCAGAAATCTGACATCTTTATCGCAAGCCTTGGCATATCTTCTGCTAGAGAGAGAGAGAGTATCTTTCCAGTGATTTACCTCCAACAACAAACCGTCGGTCTCCTGCACTCCTTCCTAACCGGAAGTGGCCCTACCCTTCACGAGAAGTATAGACCAAGGTGACCAGTGGTTATTTGCCTTTCCGAGTACATAGTGTTGAATCTTACAGAACTCTATCTATCATACAACCCTAGATACACTCTAGCTAAGTATGATTCCTGATAGGATGTGCAATCTAGATACAGTGAACCGACAATGCATGCAGAGACATATGCATTACTATGGCCATAGTTTTCAATATAAATTGACATTCGCAATGAACATTGTCGTAATGTTCACCCACTCCAACTTGACTTGGATACTATCATATTCCTACAGTTTGACTTGGTCAACTATGTTTAACTTATGAAGTCATGATGATTTCAACAATCTAGTCTTCCTGACCCAATACATGTTTTCTTTCACTGTCTAAAATCCATAGACTTTCTCTTTCGTCCTTCTTCCTTTACAAGGACTCTCATTGCATCATTGCGATACCCGAGGTTCATGACTTATTGTCTCATAATAAATATAGATAGATTAATTATGACTAAGATGATAACCTTACCCAGGTTAAGCATTATAGTCTAGGAATCTAATTCCCTTCTGGAAAGTAAGAGTACTTATACATAGTTAGGGCACTTGACCCTTCAATCATGATCTATAAATAATGATCTCAATGCCTTAATATAATAATTACCATATCTAGGATTAAAATTTAACTAATGAGTTTTGCCTAACTCAAACCTAGTCTTTTTGACTTAGGTAAATTCACAAGACACTGTCGTTGCTCTATAAATGTTATGGAAAGACTATCCATTCTTAAGTATCTCTCTTTACATCTACGAAACATAAGAGATTCACCCCTTGTCGACAAGTAATAGCTTGGAGAAGTTGTGACATAAAGATATAATGATTTTAATGTTTGCCTAACCATTCAATGGTACCTCTTGCATACTTGCAAAGTCTGAGGCTTATGACTTGTATTTTAAATCGACTTGTAACTCCACAAATAGTTTTCCCTACCTAAGGTTAATCATTGTTGACTAGTAACAATTCTCATTCCAACAAGATAGATATGAACATTTACCAAATTAGGGTTCACGACACATTAATGTCTACTCACAAAATGAGTTCACCCACTTATAAGCTCTATAAAACATCCTCGATAACCTCACGGTGTTTGAAAATCTTCATGCATTAACACATGGTGTTGAGGTTTACTCATCTTTCTACTAGCTCATGGAAACATCTCCATTTACATGATAAATGAACGGTTTCCTAGCATATCAAATTTTCAAATAACGCTATACCTTGTTATAAAAATCTCTAAATTATACCATTGTTTATTTCACCCATTCCTGAGTGGGTACTAATCCCAACCTTGTTGTTTTCAGAAAGAGGTTACTACAAACCAATTTATGGAACAAAAGTATTCCCATTTTCCTTCGTTTACATTTCTAACTCAGAATCCAAGTTCAATAATATGATACTATGACATAAGTATAGTGCACTATGGTTTTCTTAAAAACCTCTTAGATGCTATACATATCATCATTATTCATGGAATACGGGTACACTAGGTATAATATAAATATCCTTGACCTAGCCAGTCTTTCTCCTAGTAAGATTAAGTCTACAATATATTTATCAATCTCCTTGGTCATCACAAGTCAACTAACTTTGCTAAAGAAGAGATAAGGACTAAAAATTCCCATCCTATATTTAACTTGACAATGCTTCTCATTGTGTTTGAATAAGGAAATGATATTTTATCACTATTCAAATTTGTTCATAATGATAACAATATCATTTAGTCATAAATGAACATCAATACCAAACTTTACTCACAAGGCATTAATCTTATACCTTTATCTTGCTTTAGGTATCTGAACACAAGATTTAATCCTCTTTTAGTTCTTTTATTGGTTGGTATCATTATCAAGACTAAACCCTTCAATCTTCACTCTAGTTCATTTGACTTAATGGTTTCTAAGTCGTCTAACAATAGATGTCTTCATGAATAAGGATAAGGTCACTATAGTTCGTCAACCTTACACCACCCAAAGGGTTATACTAAATCTGTCAGCCTCACAAGGCAGAGCTTAACCTTATAACACTAGAGTTCATTTATATATATAAATACGACCTTCTTAAACATAGAGAATTATTTATATTAGTCAGACTCACATAAGTAGAGCCTCATTATATATATGGATTGCAAAACACTTAACTTTATCAAAAATATCAAAGCTATTATGCTCATCGAACTATAGCTCAAACAAATAAATACTCAAGGCTCACGACCTTGTTACATTATTTTCTAGACCTAACAATCGTAGAGGCTCAGTGGCATTCTTACATTTTGGTTATTAAAAAGAAACACAAGGTTGTGCTTAACTCCAACAAAAATATTCGGAGCCTATCAAACTCAAAAAGATGACGATTACTCAAGTTTATTTACCACATAAAATTAGAGATAATCATAGACTATCAGTCATTAGTTAATTCCACTATATGCTGGCCTATAACATAGTTAATGAACTAATGAAAACTTGAAAATCTTTAAATATATTTAAAGCTTTCTTATCAAGAAGAAAACCTGTGGCAAATTTAGAGAGAAAGCACCTTGAATATCTTTCCTTTGCAAAGAAGAGCTCCTCTTCCTTTGTTCACCATTGAAACCCTTATGGTGAGGTTTGAAACTACTGCACATTGTGTCCTATGGACATTTTCTCCATTGTTTTTCCTCTCTCTGATTCGAGAGTATCAAAATACTTCCCTTCTAGGTCACATTAATCTCTCCCCAAATCCTCCCACTTCCTCCTCCCATTAAGCCTTCTCTCGGCGAAGGAAAAGTAACCGCTTGCCAAAACTGTCGACCATGTCTATAAAGATGGAGATTCTTATGGCATGCAAGGTCAGTTCCTTAAACTTTGCAACCACTCCTCATTATGGAGTTTCCTACGGCAGGGTGGCGGTTGGTTAGGGTATCGACCCATCCTTAAATCAAAAACTAAGGCCACAAAACCTTATGTTTCGCCACTACTCATAACGTGGGCTCAAATTCTTACGAGGTGGTTAATTTTCAATAATAAAAACATCCTATACTTTAAAAACTGATCACAAAATAAACCATTGCCACCTTTACAAAAATAGTTTGGTTTCTAACGAGTTGGTCTAAAACTAGAAGACGAAAAGAGTTATCCGAAGGAAAATAAACATTATAAAAAGAACTTAAAGGTGTCCCTCTTCGAATCTCAAATCGATTCTATTGACAAACAAGAATAAAGGAATACCTCACAATTACAAAAATATAACTTATGCAATTTTGGCATATTCCTCCATATTGCGACCAAAACAAGTTATAACACGTCTGGGTTTCTAATTCGACATCCGTCAATCTCTGCAAAGGAAGGAGTTCACAAGAAATGTCCAAAGCATTTTTACGACAATCACAACGGACTGGGCGTAACGTAAAACAAGATTTTAGATTTCGTTTAGTTATCACAAAGATATAAAAAAACCTCTACCTGAAGTTGTTAAAAACTCCTCTATTTGTCCCATCTTGTTCACTAAGGATTTCAGATGATGTGAATGGGTTGAGTTTACCTCCCCATCACAATTCTTCATTAAAATCACGTCGACTTGACGAGATCATCTGTTGACGTTAAACGTCAACAATATTCACGTCATCTAACTTGATGGGAACGTCTTGACGTTTAAGAAGCGACAGTAAAACCTCAAGTGACTCAAGAAGAATAACACAACCGTTCTACTTCAATGACGTTGTTTACTTCGCAAACGACTATGTCGACTCACCATCGACTTGACTAAATGATAATCAAGATATTGACTACCTGTCGATTAGATTCGAAAGTAACTAGCAAGACAAGACTTACCTCATATGACTCATTGGTTCACATTATCATTCAACACTAGACTCATTTGGCAAATAGACCACTCGTAATCCAAGGTCTATCTCTCTCTTCTTGAAAGATACTCTCTCTCTTCTCTGATAGTCGATAACTTGTAATCCTGTTTCACTTGTCATCAAACAATATGTAATCAGTGCATCATTATTCAATTAATTCAACTAATAAATCAAATCTCATCATATAGATATTAAATCAACAATAACATAATCATTTCCATGATTTCATAAATGCTATTCAATATAATCCCATGTCATATCCTATCATAAGTCTATAACATCACAACAAATTTACTTATGCCCAAGTAAAAAGTAAAAATATAGCAAGTCAAAAATTAGGGATATAACACTTATAGAAGTCATCAATTATGTTGGCCAGTCATGAATGATACCTCAGGAAGCTTGATCACCATCAATATCTCATCCAGATTTAGGTCTGATGCTCCATCGGTTAGTTCTTCCTCTGTCTACTCTATCAAATAGAAACCCAACACTCTAGTGATCATGTCTCTTCACTCTTCCATCACCGGAGGCTCAATCCCTGGAATCTATCGGTCAAGGTACTCCTATTGACTTCCCCAAATCCGTACTTTACTGAGATACTTCCTTTGAGAGATCTGGACCTGACTGTCGGACCCTGTTGCATGCTATGTTCTTGCTTACCGGACCACAACACTTCTTTAATCTGACTTCTGGTATAGGCACACTATGTTTTGCGGATGGGTGGGATGAACTTTGTTGCCATCAATGACAGCACTCATGAAGCCATATAGTGTCTCTTGCCAACAATATCTCTATCAAACTTTCCAACTATCCACCTCCACAAACTTACAAATTTAGAATTTTTCACCTAACAAGTCACCATGGACGTTCACTTTATTTTCCTCATCAAAATGAATGTATAAGTTTCCTTTGGATAATTATATTCAACATCACCTATGGACATCCTCTTGGTGACCCGCAAAAATAAAAAATAAACTTGGACTCTTCTCTTGTTTTCAATGCACTTCTTTGGAGCCAAACTTCCATCTATTTTTAATATCTCCTTTGCCAAATTTCATCTTCCTCATTTAGGCTCCAATGACTCTTGGTATTCCTCTTAGTTCTTGGTGGCATCCAACTTGGATAAATGTGACTCTTGAGATTCCTTTGTTTCTTTCTTTCATGACTTGCATGCTTGAAGACTCTTCATTGTTCAATCTTTATCTTCTAGCATGTAGGTGACTAGGATTTTGTCCATATACAACTTGCCTTGTCTTTTCCTTGGAGTGTTGTAGAATTAAAATATTTATTTTATTTCTCTAAAGTTGGTGTATGATGTTGATTAGAAACCTGCAAAACAAACAAAAGGGTAAAAGAAAAATAATTTATTTTTTGGTTGATGCAAAATTGCTTGTGAGCCCGGATGCTTCTGCATCAAGGGGCAATCCCACATGGGATGGATCTAACCTAAAATTTAAGTTTTTAAAATTCAAATTGTTAGCTCCCATCCTTTCCTCATAGTGATTAGAAGCCGACTTGGTAAATGTTTGTGTAATGATTCATTATTTATTGGTATTTAAAGACATTCAATTGAGCATAAATTGATATTCAAAAATTATTTGAAAATCCTATGCATTGAAGAAAGAAGTCATTCTAGGACAACTTCTCTTGGGGCACTAAAAAGAATCTAAATCTACATCAAATTCATCTAGGATGCCTGCATGCCTAATTACTATCTACCAACATTCACCAAAAGCCATAAATCTAATAAATATAGAAGGTTGACTAAGGAGAACATGAACCCTCGTGATTTAGCATTTTCCTCTAGGTATTTCTAAATACCATTAGTCTTTAACACATCAATAGAGAGTAGAGATTGAAGTAAACTAAGTAGTAGAAGCACACATTTTGCCTTATCAGATCTGTAGGTCATAGAGTCAATCTGCAAAACACAAAATTGATTCAAAGTTGAGGAATTGACCTACACAATGTTTTAGACAATGAAAACATCTATTTTTTATACCTAAATGACTGAATTCTACATAACATTAAGCTTAACCATCATCACAATTTTCATATATAAATACATCTATACCTTTAAATTTAATAGAACATAAAACTTAAATATTTGTTATTATGATATTTACCCAACTGTAATATTTAATTGAATAAATTAACCTACATAACACATAAGAAAAGTGTAGTTTTCCTTTTACAAATAGTTAGAACTTTAGCATTCTTGTATATTTCTTTAAAAATTCCTATATCTATGTTTCTCCCTTTGAAACTTGGAACCCCTTTATTCATTTTGAAACTGTTTTATTTTGGTTTTGTTTTCTCTCTTACAAAGAGACAGTTCACCAGATAATTCTCTTCCATTAGAAAGAAAGTAATTGTCTTAATCATATTTTGTATCTTCTATTTGTTTCTGCCAACTGAAAAGTATGGCCTAATGATTGTGTGCATTTATGTACTTTTATAATAGTATTTACTTCAAACTTTTTGAAATGCTTTTTTACAAGCTTCTCACACCACCTGGAATCCCCCTGTTTCCCTCATTGGTAAAAGAGATACCAGAGCTATCTCTGGTCAAAAAGAAACTTTTGCAGTCAGTTTCCTCCCTACTTGGAAGCCTTCTAGAGCGGGTATTTTTTTAACAATATTTCATAAAGATAGTTTTTCTAATTTTGAAAGTATAAATAGTTATCTCCTTATTTTATATTCATTTATGGCCTTGACTTCTTTGTGATACATGGTATACTTTCCTACAAAAACAAGCTTTATTGATGAATTTCTCCAGTCAAATCTCTGTTCTGTCAAATTAAATGAAACAATAGAAATACATATATTTTGATGGGCTAGAGATAAAAATCCATTTCTCAGCTAAGCTCAACTTGTTTTCCCTGTAGTCAACCATCCTAGGATAGTGTGGAGGAAAGATCAGATATATTTTTTTTATGTGGAGGAAAGATCAGATAAATATTTTTTTTTAAGTTAGAACACGTTTAAATTGAACAGAATGATGATGCTGGAAGCATATGGCCATAAGCAATGGGCATAACTCTCAAGCAAAGACCAACTGTCCCTCAGAAAAATATAAAACATTAATCAAAGCCAAGCCTCCCTTAGAAAAACATAAAACGTCTTCATGTTTCACGTGCTAAATCCACACAGGACAAGACTGGTATTGGTGAGAGGTCAGGGAAGGCATCTCTGCTTGCATTATTTTAATAATGGTGTCCTTGTTTTCTAGTCTACATATTCTTGGCTTTCTCATTTTGGGTTTGTGCTTGTCTTTTCATCTCAATTTGGAAGTGCCCTTAACAGTGGACAGACCTTACACAGAAGGACATGGCAATGGCATCCATGGATTTTACTCATCATATTCCTCTTCATAACCATGTATTACAGATTTTGCCTGAGGTTGATTTGGATAGCTTGTTTACAGAGGCGGATGAGACTGAAAGCAAACATGGTGAAAGCACTGAGACAGAAAGCACGCCTCCCCATGCCCAAACTTTGGACTCTGAAGCTGCTGCAAAGAGAAGAAAAAGAATTCAAAGCATAGTCTTTTCTGAAAAAATAAGAAGAAAACGAATGAGGGAATGCTTTGCAACACTCACCTCCATAGTACCTGCAGCTCCCACCAACAAGGTACTGGATAATGCTTTGTGTGGCCAAATTTTTCACATTTCTTTTAAACCATATCTTCTAAATGAGAGTGTTTCTGGATTTAACTGTCTATGTTTTTGTTTCAACATTTCGGATCATATTCAATGATCCATCATCTGAAAGAGGAGAGTCATGCCTGCGATATCTTAATTCTAATCAGATTTGTTGATTGTGTCCCAGGTTGCAAGGTACTGTTTAATCGAAGAAACCAGCAAATATATTGAGCAACTCCATGAGCAAGTCGGAGAGCTGCAGAAAAAGAGAGAGCGGTTATTAGCCATGAAAAAAAGCTATGAAATGAATTCACTTTCCCCTTCCACAGATGTTAATGTGGGTGTGGAGGTGTTTGGCGATGAAGTGATCATAAGAATTACCAGCTTAAAAATGCCAAGTAACATATCAAACATGTACCAAGTCATTGAAGCTCAACATCTCGACATACAAACTGCTGATTTTTACGCAGATGATTGCATCGTCTTTCTTTACTTCCGAGCCATTGTAAGCCCCACTATTCCTCCTCTTAATTAAATGTCAAAATGTTAGGGTTTGATTATTTTAGTTTCTCTGAACGATCTGGTTATTGTGATGAACAGTGTTGCGCTGGGATTTCTACGCAGCTGAGACATTCTCTACAAACAGATCTCCGAAACGCCTACAGATGAGAAAAATTCAAGTCAGGCGAGCCGAAAGGGAGAAAAAAGCTGAAAAAATGACAACCATTTTGTAAATTATTGAACTTTTGTCTCTACTATCTGTCTATTTGTACGGCTTTTCAAGATCTGTTCTTGAATCCCAGGCATTTTCTTGTATTATATACAGAGCCCATTTAAATTTTATGGATAGATTGATGAGATTCCTCTGTAATTGAGCTCAAATAATTGGGGAAGAGCTTTGCTTGCGTAAGCCATGCGGCTCGCCCAGTGTAGTGATGGATAAATCTGCAACCTGCCACGCTTATCAAATAAAATATTCCATGAATAAATTTCACAAACTGGAGAATTATAAAATCTCCAAATCAACCGCATTGTTTTTGTTTTTATTCATATAAGCAGTCATTATACGTTTGTTTTTTTTCTCTCACGCGGATGCTTCTATTTATTTTCAATTAGAAGAAGATTTGGATTTAACTTAAACTATTGTTTTTTAATAAAAAAATTTCAAATCACACCAACTTAATTTTTTAAAATTTATTGAGTTCTAATTTTAGTATATTATTAAATCATAAAAAATTAGATCACATTTTTTAAATTTCAAATCACACCAACTTAATTTTTTTAAATTTATTGAGTTCTAATTTTATTATATTATTAAATAATAAAAAATTAGATCACTTTTTTTCTTCTTTATAGTTAAACCAAATATTATGTGAATTTTCTTTTCTTTTTAAATTTTAATGTTTTAAATTTTGATATTGAAAACTATAAATTAAATTAATCTTCCATTATGTGAGCATTAGAATTAAATAAGTGTAGGACAATAAAGTATAATGGTAAAAAAATTGTATATTAAGCATTTTTTTAAAGTTCATTTTAATAAGGTTATTGTTGGTGTAATTACTAGTGTACAGGTGGTATATGCTATATGCTAGGGTAAAAGTTGGTAAATAACTTTTGCCTGTTTGATTCTATCTACACATTCTCAAGGATTGGTTATGATAGTCACTCCATCCATTCTTTTATTCCGATTAAATCTACAAATTGCAGAACTAACTCAAGTTAGTTCTCATTTTCAAACCTTTTGAGGCTTTATTCGAGCACATAAGGCACCTTTTTCAAGTGCATTTTTTTAAAGTACATGATTTTTTATGTACTTGACATTGGTTCTATTTGTTTCACTTAGTTCTATTCTAGAATTACGCTTTCAACATTATAGCCTATTTTGAGGATTCGCAAAGCATTGAAATCAAGTCCACTTTGTGTTTCTTGCTAGTTGCAATTGTACTGGCACTTATTATAAAGGGTGAATTTAATCTTTCTAGGGGATTGTTTGATTAATTTTCAATGGAATCCTTATGGGGTTATTTTAATCATGAACTAAGATAAAGTTCCATTTTGGAGGTTTCATCATGGGTTTTGGTATTAAATTCCATCCTTCTATTGTCATGCTTAATTTAGAGAAATATTTGTTTTAGAAAAATGGAATAAAGAATCACTACCTTGAGCATGATCTATTTCTCTATCTCCTTGGACCCATTCATGAGCTAAGTTACTATGAATAGAAGCATGTATGGTTTAACAACAATGACATGGTCTACGGACTAATATGTCTCATTGTTTATGAGGATATTCAACATCATCTTGAGTACACTAAATGTCATTTCACTGCTTGGACCTTCATCCAAAAGCTCTATGGAGACCTTGTGATGTAGGGAAGGGGTGAATAGGTCCAACTTGTTCCAAATCAACCAATTCTTCAAGTTCTCAAACAATTAATGGTGGGTTTCCCTTCTTAGGTCTGCTAATACCTAGTAGCACTCCATAAGTGGTTTTTCCAACACAACTTTCATGAAAGACTTCATACCCACAACCTAATTACAGATTTAGATACCCTTTATCCCCTTTAACAACATATCCCAATTGTAAGTGGGGGTGTTTTGAAACACAAAGGCCAAAATTGGATTGCTACACTTTGAACTAGGCCTAGTAGTACAACAAAATGACATTTTCTTGCATAATTTTCAACTTAGGCCTGATACCCAGAATATAAACACAGATTTAGACACCCATTTGGAATTTACACAACAAACTAAGATTTTAGGGGTGGTCACTTTGTACGGAACCCTCCAAAAATTGACTATTCTTCTGCAAATTAGGCCTAATTAGGCTTGCTTCACTAGGTCACAACAAGGTTTTCACACTCCAAGGTTCAAATCTCCATGCCAATGGCTCAGACACATCATATGGTGACTATCAAACCCTATCCAAGCAATTTCAATCATGACCTAAGAGTACTTCTTCAAACCCTAACTCCTATGCAACTTCTATGCCAAATACATGAGGTTTTTTTACTAGAGCTTCAACAAATTTGCACCAACCTCCATCCCCTACTCCTGAAACATTAAGAACACAAAATACAACATATCTACCCCCATTCCACTGATTTTAAGGCTTGTTCATCAATAGAATGGGAAGAAATTCATGATTTCCTGTCAAAACACACCCTAACTAGGTTTTCAGGCAGTTCAAAGTAAAACATCTATAACTTTCTTCAAACATAATAAAATCAAGTGCTACAAAAAGGGAAAATTAGAAGATTCACTACTCTACAAATCCCAACTAGTTTCAAATCATGGTACAGTTGTACACATCCATACTATTCACCAGTTCATAGCAGAAACATTAAAAACATAGGAAAACAAAGCTTTTTCTATTATTAGATCTTCAAAAAAACTTCCACACAACTTATGGTCGATGCCTTATGTCTTTTGAAGACATCTCCCTTCTTCTACCAATGAATTCCAACCAACATTTTAGTTGTAAACTTACAAAACTCACTTTGACTCTTCATATTCCACAAAAGATGTGAAAGGTTGCATTGACAACATTTACAATTTTTACAATTTCTCAATATTCTAACTCTCATGACCCTACCAAGACACCTACCACATGAAAATGGTGTAAGAGACCTTAATACATTAAGACAACTCAAAAAAATAAAACCAAAATTGCTATTTGACCACCTTTTAACATGAAGACTTGGGTGCCCCTGAACCACCTTGATTCTCCATCTAAGAGTGATGCATCCTTGGATGACTAGGCACTTGTGGATGATACTGAGACTTTTGTTTCCCCATCATGTGTGGACACATCCTCATGGGATGATCAGTCTATTTGGTTGGCATACATTGATGCCCCATCTATAGTGGAGGACATTCTAGATATCACCCTTCTCCTATTGCTTCATTAGAGTTCAGATTTGCTTCTTTGAGAGCTTCCAATGATTCTTTGCACTAGATTTATTCATGTCTACAATATCTACTTCATTAGGAGGTCTACTTACCAGACATTTCACATCTATTTGTGGACACTCACCTTTCAGATCTTAATGACATTATTGAGGACATTTGTCTTCTCTTTGATGACAACTCTAATGGAGTTGCATCTTCATCTTTGGATCTTGTTCTACAACCATATCCACATTATTCTATATTGTCACTTATTTCAATTAGGCGTAGGATTCCTAATTTGGTTGTGACACCTTTTGACATTAACATGGTGACACTTAAGAAGATTCCAAAGAGATCTATATTCTTCCCTCCTAATCCTTCCAAGAATGGGAAGATCTTCTACATAGTCCATTGAGTTTATTTCTTCCTAAGGGGAAGAATCTTGTTTTCCATTCATGGATCATCATCAGCATTCCTTGTTAGGAATCTACCTTTAGTGCAGGAGACTATCCACTTTAGAGGCGCTTCCTAGTCCTTTTATGTCTCTATTCTCAAGGGGTCTTTGCTCTCTTTATTTGGGGGGATTCTATTCCTTCTTTGGGGGCCCTTCTTCTCTTTGGGGGGACACTTTGTGTTGAAATACACAAGACAACTAAGAGGGGAGGTGAATCAGTTGTCCCAAAAACTTAACCTCATAAACATATCAAACCATCAACTACTTAATTACCGATAATCAGATCTAATCATGAAAGCATGAAACCATAGACTTAATCACAATCACACATTCAAAATAGGAGACACCAGATTTTTATGTGGAAAACCCTATAAGGGAAAAACCATGGTGGGTGTTAGCCCATAGAAATATATAAGTTATAACAATACCAAAAACCAAAGGCTCACTGCCCAAATTGCTCACTGCAAAGAATGGTTCATTGCCAAGAATGGCTTACTACCAAGGGGTGGCTCACTACCGAAAGATGGTGAACTGATTTGGTAGCATCTATTCCATGCCTAGGTTCAATTCCATTGAAGCATAATATAGCTTCTCTACTCTGCTCTTTTACACCTTCACTCTTATCTCTTCATTTCTACACATTCACACCTTTTTCGCAATTACATTACAAGTCTTTTATACAAGTCATCGACCTTAGAATGTACATCAAGGTCGGAAATACATTCATCAACCGTTGGAACAATATCCAAGGTCGGCATTACAAAAACATACATAGAAATAGGTCTGGACCTAATACAAAAATTAGCTAAGGGAAAGATGTAAAGATGTGTGTTGATGACACCACACCTTAGCTAGGACTCAAACGCAATCCTTCGCACCACAACATGCTTCTACAATCTTCAAGGCATCTCTACAAATAGTGAAATCAACCAGGTCTACAAAGACTGGTGAGAACACTAGGTCTTCTAAGAACATTCTTCATCCACGATCCAAATTTCTCTTTGCAGACCAATCCAAGGGTAGGAACATGATTAGGAGACATCTACAAGAACATCGAAATCATCAGGAACATCCGCACAACTTCTAGCCACTCTGTCAAGAAGATTCTTCAAACAGGAGCATATAAACAACGCTATCAGCTACTGTCATAAGAAAAAGATCGCTTGCGGACCACCAAATCACTAACCATTGGAATTGAAGGCACATAACATCATCTTTCACTTAACTCTAGAACCACAGACAAGAATACTTCAATGCATAGCATAATACTATCTCCTTGTCACCACCAAACATACAGAAAAAGTAGTTTTCACTCTGGTGAACATAACTTATTTAAATCTTCATACCGGAGGCTCAAACTTGGAACATAGCATCTTCAGACAAGCTTCTAAATAACTTTCAATCCACAAACAAAGATACTTAATCAATAGGAAATGCAGAGCTATCTGTTTGACTGTTCTTCTGCAGGAAAAGATACTCTGCAACACACTCTTTCTACCAGAGGAGCAACTTTTCTCAATATCCTCAATATCAGGCTTTCCAACACTTACATAGGTAAATACAAAGCATGTAACTCATTACAATCAAGAAACAAAAGAAAGAGCATAGTTAACACTAATGACAACACTGATATGTTGACATCGATGACAACACCAATTAGGCACATACTTGCGACAATATCCCTCTTTGTCATTGATGGCAACATATGATGTGAAAAACTATAAAGACCATCAAGACAAGATTCTCCCCCTTTCTCTTTACACATCTGCACCTTTTCTTTTCTAAGTTTTTCACATGATTTCTCTCCCCCTTTGACATCAATGGAAAAGGGCACATACTTGCATTCTGTTGTTTTGATCCAACTAAACTTTCTTTATTAGGAACTCATCTAGCTACTCCCCCTGAGAGGTAGCTCTCAAAACATCAATCCAGATCAAACAATGAGACTTTGAGCACCACTAGACTGATGCATTCCCATGCATCTTAGTTTAGGGAAGGATGGGTAATGCCCCTAACTTTTCTCTGAGATACTCAAAAGTATCGTTAGGCAGAGGCTTGGTGAATATTTCTGCAATCTGATCCTTTTTGGACACATTCCATTTTTACTTCATTCTCTGTCACCTTTTCCCTCAAAAAGTGATACCTTATATATAAATACTTTGTTCTTGAGTGCATCATTGGATTCTTTGAAATATTTATAGCACTTGTATTGTCACTGAAGATTACAACTGGATCTTCATATAAAACTCTTATGTCCTTCAAAGTCTGCTTCATGCATAACACTTGAGTACAACAACATGCTTCTACAATATACTCTGCTTGTGCAGTTGATAAGGAGATTGAATCTTGTTTCTTTCCCAGCCATGAAACCAATCTGTTGCCCAAAAAGAAAGTGCCTCCACTTGTACTCTTCCTATCATAAATATCTCTGGCCTAATCAGCATCTGTATAAGCACTGAGAGTGAAGTCATTGTTCTTTGGGTACCATAAGCCATGATCCAAAGTGCCTTTTAAATACCTCAAGATTCTCTTTACTACCATCTCATGTGATTCTCTTGGATTTTCTTGAAATCTTGCAACAAGACAAATTGCATGCATAATATCATGTCTGGTTTGAGTTAGATAAAGCAATCCTCCAATCATGAATCTATACTTTTTCTAATCAGTCTTGGGTGATTCATCAGTTTTACTCAACTTGTAGCCAGTCACCATGGGAGTACATACCAGTTTAGAGTCTTCCATTCCAAACTTCTTCAACAACTCTTTCACATACTTAGACTGAGATATGAAGATTCCTTTATCTGATTGATTAATTTGCAGACCTAGAAAGAAATTCATTTCACCAAACATAGACATCTCAAACTCATTTTACATTTCATCTGTAAACTTCGTGCATATACCTTCATTGCCTCCAAAGATAAACAAAGACTACAACAATCAGGATCTGATTATCATTGATCTTGAAATACAGATTGCTGTCAGCAGTGCCTTTACTAAACCCTAATTGCAACAAATACTTGTCTAACCATGCATACCAAGCTCTGGGAGCCTATTTCAGTCCATACAAGACCTTCTTCAATTTGCATACCATATCATTTTGTTTTGATAGTTGAAATCCTTCTAATTGCTCGATGTAGACTTCTTCTTCCAATTCACCATTCAAGAATGTAGACTTAACATCCATTTGATACACTTTGAAGTCTTTGAATGCTGTAAATGCCAAAAACATTCTGATTGCTTCAATTCTTGCCACAGGAGCATAGGTCTCTTCAAAATCTATTCCTTCAACTTGAGAGTATCCTTTGCATACCAATCTTGCTTTGTTTCTTAGAACTGCTTCATTTTCATTCAGCTTGTTTCTGAAAACCCATTTAGTTCCAATGACATTCTTATCAGCAGGTCTAGCAACCAATTCCCAAGTTTGATTCTTCTCAATTTGCATCAGTTCTTCTTACATGGCTTTTACCCAAATTTCATCATTGCAAGCTTCATTCACAGTTTTTGGTTCAACTTTTGAAAGCAAACAGTAATTCACTTGTTCTTTTGCAACTCTTTTTCTTGTCAGCACACCTTTGTTTTTGTCTCCTATAATCTGATCTTCAAAATGATTAATCCTTACATACCTAGGAGTCTTAGCAGTGCTTTCTGGAGCCTTTTCTTCTTCATATTGACTGTCTTCATGATCAACTTTTTATTCATTTGTTATAGTAGCAGGCTCTTCTAATTCATAGCCACTCAGATCTAAGATTCTACCTCTGTCTTCATCCTCCTTCACATTTGCACTTTCAATAATCTTTTTTAGCCTTTTGTTATAGCACTGGTAGGCCTTACTCTTGGTAGAGTATCCAAGGAAGATTCCTTCATCACACCTTGCATCAAATTTCCCTAGATCTTCATCTTTTCTAATATAGCATTTGCTTCCAAAAACTTTGAAATATCTTACTATAGGAACTCTTCCATACCACAATTCATAAGGAGTTTTAGTACCATTACCTTTCACTTGAACCCTGTTTTGAATGTAGACAGCAGTATGTATAGCTTCTTTCCAGAAGACTTTTGGCAGATCTCCTTCCTTCATCATTGTCCTAGCAGCCTCTTGAACTGTCCTATTTTTTCTTTCCACAACTCCATTCTACTGGGGAGTCCTAGGTACAGACAACTGTCTCTTTATTCCTTTCTCTTCATAGAAAATGTTGAATTCATTTGATGTGAATTCACCTCCTCTATCAGATCGTAAGCACTTGATTTTCAATTCTATTTCATTTTCCACCATTACCTTGAAAGATTTGAACTTCTCTAGGGCTTCTGATTTGTCACTTAGAAAAGTAACCCAAGTCATTCTAGAATAATAATCAATAAGCAACATAAAATACCTGTCCCCTTGCAGACTTCTCACCCTTGTAGGACCACAGAGATCTGTATGAACTAGATCCAGTAACCCAACAGAAAATTACTCTTTGCTCCTAAAACTTGTTCTTGTCTACTTCCCCAACTGACATTCCTAACAAATGGTATTTGTGGGTTTCACAAGCTTTGGTAAATCTCTCACAACTTGACCTGAACTTATCTTCACCAAATTATCAAAGTTTATATGACACATCCTTCTATGCCACAACCAACTCTCATCTGCTTGGGCCAATAAACAGTAATTATTAGTTCCTCTTAATAGGTAAATGTTACCTCTAGTCTTCTTACCAGTAGCAATCACTGTTCTGGAGCTTTCCATGATCTTGCACCCATTATCTTTGAATCTCATACCATAACCTTTCTCACACATCTGACCAACACTCAAAGATTATGCTTCAAACCCTTCACATATAGGACATTATTAGCATTGTGCTTTCCATCAAATGAAATAGATCTTTTTCCACAAATCTTACCAGTTGCATTGTCTCCAAACCTAACCAATCCTCCATCATACTTTTCCAAACTTACAAACTTACTTTTGTCACCGGTCATATGATGTGAGCATCTACTATCAATAATCCATTCATCCTTATCTTTTTCAACCTGAACAGCCAAAGCACTTTCTTCCACTAGTATTTCTTCCTTCACACAGCTAGCAGGATTAGTAGACACAATTTCTTCTTTGATAGCAATAAACAAGAATTTATTTGCACTAGTACTAGCATCATCAGATTCATCATTAGTCACACCTTCATCATCAAGATATCTAATATAGTAGCATTTCTTTGGAGCTCTAGGCATGTTCTCAAATATTTTTCTATTCCTTTCAATTCTTTTAGGACATCTGGAAGCATAATGACTAACTTTACCACATGGAAAACATTTGAAAGGTAATTTTCCTTTGAACTTATCAGAACCTCTTTGCAATCTGTCAACAAAGTTAGTTTTAATTTCATCAAAGTCATCAATGGGCTCTACTTTGTATTTTTCAGCTCTGGAGATCTTTTCAAAAGTGCTGGCTTTGAAAGCAATTTCAACTTTCGGCAGGGCATCACCAAACTCTCTCATCTCAAACATTGTAAGCTTTCCAAGTAATTGATCTCTATCACTAGTTTTCATAGTCATTACTTCTTCAATTGCAGCTACCTTGTGATTGTAGGACTTTGGTAGTGATCTAAGAATTTTCATCACAACTTCCTTATCACCAATGGTTCCTCCCATTCCCTTTATTTCATTGACAAGTTCATCAACCCTTTGCATAAAAGTTGTTATGTTTTCATCTTCATTCGTCTTCAAACCTTCGTATTTCACTTTCAGGCCCTGTATCTTGGCTTGTTTTACAGAATCATCTCCTTCATACATTTTTTTCAACTTTTCCCAAACTTCATTTGCGGATTCAAGATCCATATCGACTCAGTATCATAAAAAGCACTTAATAGGGCATCTCTAGATTTTATATTCAACTCATATTTTTTGATTTCATCTTCAGTTGCCAAAACATTTTGAGGCATGGTATATTTTGACTCTTTAGATTTCCATACTTTATAGCCAAGACAAAAGAGATGGCTTTTCATCCGTACCTTCCAAAGAGCATAATTTGTCCCATCAAATTGTGGAGCTTCCTTTTTAAAAGACATCCTCGATCTTCCTCAAGCTGTTAGGCTTTCTTCCGAGGAACCCGCTCTAATACCAATTGTTGAAATACACAGGACAACTGAGAGGGAGGGTGAATCAGTTGTTACAAAAACGCAACCTCATAAACATAACAAGCCATCAAATACTTAATTACTGATAATCAGATCTAATCATGAAAGCATGAAACCATAGACTTAATCACAATCACACATTCAACACAGGAGACACTAGCTTTTTACGTGGAAAACCCTATAAGGGAAAAACCACAGTGGGTGTTAGCCAACAGAAATATATAAGTTATAACAATACCGAAACACAAAGGCTCACTGCCTACGAGGCTCACTGCCCAAATTGCTCAATGCAAAGAACGACTCACTGCAAAGAATGGATCACTACCAAAGGGTGGCTCACTGCCAAAAGATGGTGAACTAATTTGGTAGCATCTACTCCATGCCTGGGTTCAGTTCCATTGAAGCACGATATAGCTTCTCTGCTTTGCTCTTTTACACCTTCGCTCTTATCTCTTCATTTCTGCACATTCACACTTTTTTTGTAATTACATTACAAATCTTTTATACAAGTCATCGACCTTGGAATGTACATCAAGGTTGGCAATACATTCATCAACCGTTGGAACAATCTCCAAGGTCAGCATTACAAAAACATACATAAAAATAGGTCTGGACCTAATGCAAAAATTAGCTAAGGGAAAGATGTAAACATGTGTCCTGATCACGCCATGCCTTAGCTAGGACTCAAACGCAATCCTTCACACCATGACACACTTCTACAATCTTGAAGGCATCTCTGCAAATAGTGAAATCAACTCGGTCGGCCAAGATTGGTGAGAACACTAGGTCTTCTAAGAACATTCTTCATCCACAATCCAAATTTCTCTTTGCGGACCAATCCAAGGGTAGGAACACTATCAAGAGACATCCACAAGCACATTGAAATCAGCAGGAACATCTGCACCACTTCTAGCCACTCTGTCAAGAGGATTTTTCAAATCAGAGCATATAAACAACACTATCAGCTACTGTCATAAGAAAAAGATCGCTTGCAGACCACCAAATCATGAACCATTAGATTTGAAGACACATAACATCATCTTTCAATTAAATCTAGAACCACATACAAGAATACTTTAATGCGGAGGAATGCGGAGCATAATACTATCTCCCTCTCACCACCAAACATATAGAAAAAAATAGTTGTCACTCTAGTGAACATAACTCATTCAAATCTTCATATCGGAGGCTCAAGCTTGGAACATAACATCTTCAGACAAGCTTCTAAATAAATTCCAATCTGCAGACAAAGATATTTAATCTATAGGAAATGTGGAGCTATCTATTTAACTGTTCTTCTGCAGGCAAAGATACTCTGCAACACAGTGTTTCTATCAGAGGAGAAAATTTTCTCAATATCCTCAATATAAAGCTTTCCAACACTTACATAAGCAAATACAAAGCATCTAACTCATTACAATCAAACAACAAAAATAAGAGCACATTTGACACCAATGACAACACTGATTAGGCACATACTTGCAACACTTTGTACATGAGTACCTTATGAGGCTTCATTTGTCGGGACCCATCTTTTCACCCACCTAAGTTGCACTTAAGGGGGGGTGTTAGTGTAGGTTTTTATTTGTTTTCCTAGATTTTTCCTACACTTTTATTAAGCCTACTTAGGTTAATAAAGTGAGTTTAATTAGGTGAGTTGGTAGTTAGTGTGTCACTGTCCTACAAGGGATTTACATTTTCTATTTTTAACATGCTCCATGGTCACTCCTAATCGGTTGGTTTTTCCACCTCCACCCTCTCCCTAGTCTATATAAACTCACTACCTAACTTGTATTTAGTATCTTATTCATGCATCTTGTTTAGCTTCTCTTTCTAAGCTCTTAATGCAGATTTATCATCTTGACATTTTGCACATTTCTCAAATCTCTAGTCTATTTTTGTTTATGCATCTACAATTTTATGGCTTAAAATATCTCTTAAAAAGTTCTTGGGTTATTCATTTGTTTCAAATTTCTAATAGTATGTAGCATACATTCACCTTGGAGTATATCTTTAATTTGTTAGAACACTAGATCACCACACTATTTAATCTAGTTTGGGCCCAATTGCCTAGAAATAATAAGCCAATTTTTAATCTAGGTCCAATCACATGTCATTCAAATTTTTAGTTAAAATTATGCTTCAATTTCCCACTATTTTACGTTAATGTATTCCCCATTTTGATGGTGTTGCCCCTATACTTATCACTATTTTAGGGCAAAGAGTGCTGCAATAAACAATGTAATTGCAGGCAGTTTAGTAAAATGTGTATAATCACCATGCAATTATAGGCAACTTAGGGAAAAACATGTATAGTCACCACAAAATTGTAGGTAATTTGGGGTTAATTTTTATTCACCTATGCAAAATTTAGTATATTTTTAGTGTGGATTTGTATTTAAGTGAAAAAATTCTCCATTCACTCATTACACATTCACTTCATCTATTTCTCACATTGTAAATTTGTGATTTTTAAATTTTCATTTGATCAATAAACTATGAACTACACGACAAGTCGTATACTTTCTCAAAATCTAGAAAATAAATTATAGATGAAGGTTACAACTCAACTTTAGTCTCCCATTCCTAGTGAGTTTCACTATAATATTATATTTAACTATCAATTTGCATTACATTTTGTATTGCACATTTTGTTAATGGAGATCATCCACAAGATCATTTTTGCTACCCAATACGAGAGCACGAGCCTTAGGATGAACCTCTTCGAATGAGAGCTCCAAGGATTGAGAGGTATCCATTCCACCAAATTCACCTGGGAAACAATCTCAAATTCATCCCTTATGGTGTTAGGGGTCCTTGCACTTAGCGAGAATTGATCCCTAGTGGGCTCATTCATAACCTTTCAACTTCACCGGCCAACCAAGGATCCTAGTACAAAAGCAACAACAAAACCATCCAACAAGTAATATACCATATTGTTTGATTAGTCTCTATAACCATATTTCTCATGTAGAGCTACATTTATATTGATATACATCATTGCACTAGACCTACATAGTTTTTTCTATTGTTATATATATTTTACATAAACTAAATAAATGGTCTTAGGCTATTGATTGAGAAAAGTCAAGTTTTTGCATTTACTTTCAGTTGAGTTCATCTAGGAGACTATTATGGGATTTTATTTTGTCTTAAGTTACTATTGAATCCTTATTTAGAGTTTACATATGCCTTTGTTATGTTTTCACCTCAGTGTAGTTTTTGTTATGTTTTTGAGTTATCCTTACTTATTGGCACCTTGCATTTTATCTGCAATTCATTAATGACATGTAATCAATAATCACCCTTAAAATTAACTACCCTACTTACATTGTAATCTTACCACAATCAATTTTATAGTCATTGGGCCCTACCTAAACTTGTTTACATTGATCTCCCCACAAAACACCTTAAATTTTTCATACCTTTTAGAAATTCATTTTATGTTATAATTCACCATTGACTATCTAGTGGCAATGGCCAAATCTCTTAAAGTTGTTCATGTAGCCTGGAAATAATCAACAATTGGCTCTATGGATCAGTTTCAGTGTTGTGGATAATGATCCTTACAATCACTATTTAAGTTCACAATCTACAAAGTATATAGCATTAAGCCTTTTACATTAATGTTTTATTAAAAGGGGTGCACTATCATTCATATGGATACCTTTCATTGGCTTAAAAGATTCTATGTGGAGCCCTATGGCATCCACATGTGTTGTTTACATCTAGTGTATGAATATTGTCTAAGAAACATTAATGTATACCTCGATATAAGAATGCTACAAGTTGCCCTTAAACCACAAACATGTTAGTGTATATATATTTCATTTATCTACACTATAGGCTTTAAGCCTAACTTAGGCGTCCTTTATGTATTCTTGACACATGCCTCTTTAAGGTGTCAAGTTTGTTGGGTGACTCATCCTTGACTCATTCAAGGTTGTTTGACGACTTGGAGAGGTGCCAACAAGTTTGAAACCACCTAGACACCTTGCGCTAGTTTTGTGGAGCTAACTCGACACATACATGGTTGAGTGTTGAAGTCAACTCAACCTCTCTAACCTATATGTACACGTTCTTATTCATAATCAACTACTTCAATTTGATACTTGCATTCATCTCATTGATCTTGGCTCAATTCTACATGGTATCGGAGCGGTTGAGATTGTTTGCTGGTTCACTTTTGCAGTAAAAAAGTCATTGAATCATCTAGGGATAGTACTCAACATTGTGAGAAGCAAAATTTTAGTGGTTTTGCCTAGTCGTTGCCACTGTAGAGAAGCGAAAGAGGGTTCGTGGGTTGGAGGTCGGCACTTTGTTGTTAGCACGAGGGAGAGGTCAGCCTAAAAATGTTTTTGCTGTTGAAGAAAAGGCCACGAGCCTTATTCAAAGATTGAGCCCCTGTTTTGATAAGGTAGTGAGCCTTAGTCAAAGGACGCGGGCTGTATTGAAAGGCCGCAAGCCTCCATCGAACCTACTGCCAAAGCCCTCACAGGCTGTCTCACAGTCTGCCTTACGATCTGCCTCACACAGGTGTGAAAGAAAGGACCCCTGCCCGAATGCCTCTGTGGCAGATTGTTGATAGGCCCGAGGCCACAATCTCTCCTTTTGATTGAAGAATATTGTTTTGGGTGTAGAGAAGGAGTGTTTTAAGCCTCCAACGCATGCCCTTGGCCTCCACGCCTCATATAGAGATCACCCTTGCTATTTTTTGGCCGCCGTAGCCACAACATTTTTTGGCTTTCTACCCTAATCTAGCCCTTACCTCTAATTTTAGGCATCTAAATATTTTGTTTTTTTTATTTTTTACTTTTGCAAATCATTTAAAATTGTTTGAAGTGTTAAAATTAGGCAATTTTTTTAATTGTCTCAAACACTATGCAATATAAAAATACAAAGTAAGGGGGGATTTAAAATTAAGGGCACATTTAGAGGTTCTTTTAAAATTGCTAGTGCGAAAATTCCATTTTTTTGTAATTAGACTAAGTATTAGGGCATGATTTTTATCATCATGCTTAGATCTATTGCACTAACTGATAAAGTGCCAACCTTAGGAGGGGGGTATTTAACTCTTGTACTTTCACCTATCAAAGACAAAGGGTTATTCACACACTAATCTTATAAAGTGCCACTTCATGTATTATTGTGGGGAGATTTATACAGGTATTTTGTAATCATTGAACTAACATAAAGTTCAAAAAGGGGTAAATTATCTAAGTCAACTAACGGGGATAATGAGTCATCCATCTGTCATTACTTTAGAAAATGGAAACTACAAGTCCTAGATTAATGGTATCTTGGCACACTATTGATGGACTCACCTATTGCCACATCTGTATGGACTTATTCCTGAACCAAGAACATATTTCCAAAAAATTGTATGGGAAAATAAGAATAATCATGTCTTAGAGTTAATTGGTTTAAGTGTTATGAACCACACTCAGTGCGTTCCTCTATCACACATCGACTGCCATAGAGCTCTTTGGACCAAACTATGGGAAATGTATGAAGACCCCAATGAACTTATATTCCCAGATGATCCCGCTATAGACATAATTCTTTCCCTTGATGATGTTGATAATCCTTTGTATGATGATGATATTGAAGAGGAAGTTGCCTATTGGGAAAGTCTTGACTATATTGATGACATAGAGACATACCCACTTGCATCTCCTCTCTCTACACTTGCATTCATAGATATTCTGCCACCTCCTACAATTGCTTCATCAAATTCTAGTGTCACTTCTTCGAAAGCTTCCAGTGCTTCTTTGCAACAGGATATCAGTCTTCCTAGCATTGCTGATTGGGACATATTTCTATCTGACATTACTTGTTTGTTTGTAGAATCCCACATTGTTGACATGGAAGCACACATTGAGGACATCAGGCTTCTCTTTGATGAAAGTTTTGATGAAGCTACATCTCCATTATCCCCTTCAGATATTCATGCTCTACATCTGTCTACACATGGTTATGGATTGTCATCATCTTCATCTATTAGGCAAGCACCCAGTTTGATTATGACATCCTTCTACATCAACATGGGGACACCTGAGCATTCTTCGAAGACATCGACATGGGCATCATCATCCTTAGACAACTTAAGCATGATTCAGGATCATACATACTTCTTTCCGCATGGGAAGATATCCTACATCTTCAGGTGGTTTCATTTCTTCCCAAGGGAATGAACATTGTTCGATGTTCATGGATCTACATCTGCATCCTTTGTCGATTATCCAGCCTCACTGCAAAAGAACATGTATTATGAGGGGTCTCATAGACCTTCTATTTTTTTCTCTCCTATGGGGGAATCATATATTGTACTTAATGAAAGAAGTAGTACTTCTTCACTTGTATAATTTTCATGCATTTTTTCTCTTTTGGAGGGTAGTTTTTTTCTCACAAGGTTTTCTACCTTTCTCCACTTCATGAGAGATTACTTTGTAAATGGGTACTTCACCAAGCCTTCTAGTCAGGACCCATCCTTCTTGTACCCACCTAAGTTATGCTTAAGGGGGGTGTTAGTGTATATATTTCATTTATCTACACTATAGGCTTTAAGCCTAACTTAGGCATCCTTTATGTATTCTTGACACGTGCCTCTTTGAGGTGTCAAGTTTGTTGGGTGACTCATCCTTCACTCGTTCAAGGTTGTTTGATGACTTGGAGAGGTTTCAACAAGTTTGCAACCACCTAGCCACCTTGTGCTAGTTTTGTAGAGCTAACTCGACACATATGGTTGAGTGTTGAAGTCAACTCAACCTATCTAACCGATATGTACACCTTCTTGTTCATAATCAACTACTTAGATTTGATACTTGCATTTTTCTCATTGATCTTGGCTCAATTCTACAAAACCTAAATGTACTTATGCTACTATCATCTATGGGTTACTATAGATCATCTACAAGTTTCTCAAAGTTTAAAAGTAGTTGCTACATGTATAGCAAAGCAATGACCTCAAATTCAAATGGATTTAATAGATTACTTTGACTTGTAGAGTTTGAATCCTCAAAGATGTTTCTATTTAGTGATGTAGATAAATCTTAATTCCTTGTTCTATAAATTATTAACTCAATCTTGATAAATAATCAAACACAATAGGATAAAGAAGAATATAGAAAAAATATGTAGCAACAATGATAAATATTTAAAACCAAATTGAAAGCATACAGAATCTTTGATTAACTTGTTGGCCTCTTGCTAGAATTATGCTAAAAAAATTGTGTTCATGTTGGGATTTTATCCAAATAGTGTAGGCTTGCAAAAAACTTGTGTCTTAAGCCCTAAAAATTCTTTCACAATCCCTTTTGTGCTTAATCTTATAACTTTTCTACAACTCCTTACACTTTATCTAATTCATCGATGACTTATAGTTAGTAGTTACAATTTCATAAAAGTTCCCTACTGTTACGTTAGAAAATGTCCCCTTGGGAGCTTTTCCCTCTTAAGGTTTAGCTCTCGGGTCCTTTAGAATGCATTTAGAGCATCTTGCATGATTTTGATGACTTCCGATGAGAAAACCCTAAAATTTCATGGCAATTAGAACTCTGGGGATGCATTTATGGCAAATCCTGCCTGAAATAGGGGGAGCACTTGGGTGCTCGCACCCTAGTCCTGCCCTATTTTAGGTCAAGACCAATTTCAAAGTGTCATTTTATGACTGTTAGTTAGGTCCTATGCCGACACGGTAAGTTTGAATTACAAAATTCTTAGCAGGAATGTTTATAGTTGCATATATAAGCATGATTAGTGATTCATTTGTAAACTAGATGGACATTAGATGGATTTTGACATATTTGTGATTCTAGAGAATTCAAAATATTCATTATGTGGCAGAGTAGAGCATTGTTCTTATGTTTGTATTTGCAGATTTGGCATTCATCTCCTCATGGCATGAAGAGCATCTTCCTTCCATGAGATCTTCACTACACGGTGATATCAATTATGTTTCAAATCATTTATCATTTAGATTTTACCTCTATCCCATAGGGATACACAATCTTTATCTGACAACGGTGTTCAGAAAACGTGAATGTCTCTTCGGGGCTTGATTGAGACAAGCCTCTAAACACCACGACCCCCAACCCATTTTTCTATGATTGCAAGTTAGAGGTTGCAGAAGCAAAAAAAGTGGAGTTGCAGGAGAGTAGTGCAAACTGTCAGAATCATAGATCATAGAAGAAAATAGGGACCTGGACTCAAGCACCCACTCATTAGTGCTCTAGATCTCGCAACAGGAAAATCTTCAGAATAGCAGGAATAGGTTGCAAACAAGATTCCTAGATCTCAAAAAAAATGATGACACTGGACTAGGGCACCCACTCATTAGTCCCTGACTTTTCTGCTTTCCAAACTTTGAAATCTAGTACACATTTGACTGTCATTTGATATCTCTGTGTGTGATCATTTTTCATAATTTGTCTGTTTGTTCACGAATTCATGTAATTAAGGTTTTGAGCATAATTGGGCTTAATTGAATAAAAAAATCATACAATTCCAATCTTCTCCTATGTTCCAAGTGACAGGAGGTCTATAGTAGGTTCCTCTATTTGGCTGGAAGTCCTTGAATGTTTAGAGGTGAAAGGAGGATCAACACAAACAACTATCAAAGTAAACCCTAAATATCCTTTTCACTTTTCACCTTAAACATTTTGGTGAACCCATCTCTTTGGACTTTTTGGCTCCTTGCTAAGTGTTGTGCTTCATATTTACATTCATTTCATTCATTCATATCATTGCTCATCTTATTGCATTTGAAAAATTACAAAAAAAATTGAAAATTTTTGAAAAAAATTGGCATTTTAGCTTACATTTTCAAATAATTTGAATTAGTTTGCATCTAATTTCAATAAATTTCTATCATTATCATCAAATCTGATTTAAAATATAGAAATTTTTCATTCATCATTCATTTAGATTGTATTTTCATGCTTAAATTGATAAAAATTGCTTGAAATTGTGCATTTTTTCATATAACCTGGTTTTGTAGCTAGGGTTTGTAGTCAAAATCTTGTTTCAAATTTTACTACCATTTTAAAACACTCATTAAGATTGATTTCTAACTTTAGTGTTGCATCATAGTGGTTTTCTTGCAAAATTTCATGCCTAGAGTTTAAAAACCTTATCGTCTCTCTAAATTTGCATCTTAGGCATGTTGTAAAAGATTTTTCTGCACAAATTGGTTGTTATCAAGGTTATTATTTGCTGCCCCTCCTCAAATTCTTTACAACACCCTTTTTTTTTGCTTCATAATCAGAGTTTGTATATAGTGATATAAAATAGCAAATTTATAGAGCTGACTGCATATCTTGCAAAAACCAAGTTCATCAACTAAGAACTCCTACCATCTACTTGACCTCGTAGGGTCCCTTCAAATGAGAAAATGGCCATGCAAGGCCTGAGAACTAACTATACAATTCACCTATAAGTTTCATTATCTATACTTGCAGGGCAGAAATCCAAAACTGCCTGCTATCACATACCCTAACCACCATACTGAAACATTTACATAACCATAACATGAAAGGCTTCAAACATGAAAGCCAAGACTGGCTGCCCTTACCCTAAAATTCTCCAGCCAATCAAATGAACCACCGTGAGGATCAATTTGAAGCAGCTTGAACAAAAGCTCCACACCTGCCACCACTTGTTCCCTATGAAGAATCAACAGCTAGCCTTTGGGGTTGAGCAGAAAAGGGAAGTAGCGAATGATCGCAGTCTCATCCTCCATTAACTAAAAATTTGTCAGCCTGGGAATTCTAGTTCCTAATTCAGCTACCCTCACTCTATCCTCAACGCCCACCAGCAAATTGTTGATAAAGAGACGACGCATCAGGAGAAGACAACGATCCTTTGCAGTGCCAACATCTAGCAACGAGGCCAAAAAATGGGAGACAATGGATGCATCTACTCTGTAAAATTCCTCCTCTCCCAGAAAGTCTTTACCTAGGATTACCTTAACTGCTAAGAGAATGAATTCATCACTGTGCCGCATGATTCTTTTCAACCTCTAGTCTGTCACCGGGCCCTTAAAGGCTAGTTGTCTTACTGCGCTCTCAATCTAGCTGGGAGTATCCATCCCCATATAGACCACCCCCTCTGTGGAGATGCGCATCAGAAAGCCAGACCTGCCCACCATTAATGAAAAGAACAACAAACAAAATGGGAAATGCACTACCAAACCTTGCATTCGGCTGCCCGTTTAAAACTAGAAAGACTTCTCGAATCTTCCCCTCAGAGCAGAGGAAGTGGAGATGGAAGCATTCTCCCTAATGATGTTGAGCATGGGAAATAACTCAATAAAATGTTTGCTCTTAGGAAATGAATTCCTGATGATGAAGAAGCCCGTCACACTTCTGCCACCCCAGTCCTATCCACGCCATGTCACTTCAAACGCCATCTAAATCAACTACCCTTTCCCCACTCATGGAATGTTGCCACTAGACCATCTTATCTGCAACACATGCCCCAGTCCTTCCATTCAAAGTGAATGGTAGGACACCCTCCCTTCCACCCTCTTTACAACACCCTTTTTATTGGGCCTTTGCATTTAAATTTGGTGAAAAATCGCATATTTTGACTATATCTACCCTAGGGTTTGACCTAGATTTGCACTCCAAGCATGTTGTGACAAATTTTATGTCTTTAGGTGACTAATATTACTTCCATAACCTATTAAACCTCCTAAAATTCTTTACAAAACCTCTTTTATTAGATCCTTGAATTGAAAAGTTGTGAAAAATTACATATTTTAGTGTATTTTCACTAGGTTTTGATTTGTCATCATTCTAGGTTTGCATCAGAAGTGTGTTGTGAAAGATATTATTGCTTTATTGGACTTATATTAGACATATTACTAGATGCACTTCATCAATTTCCTCACAACACCTTTTCTTTTGAAAGGAAGCTAGGTGTGCGGAAATCACTTCCTACACTAATCTAATAAGGGAAGTAGAGTACAAATTCTTTTCATCTTTTTAGTTACAGTGTTATTAACCCAACAATAGAGATATTGCAGCAATACACATACACACAAAATGTAGACAGAAGAGAGAGAGACAAGATATAATGTGGGGAAAACCCTTTGGGAAGAAAAAACCCACACTCCAAAACCTACACAATGTATTATCAAAACTATAATGGTTTACAATACACTTGCAATGCAAGCTCTCGAGAGTCTTTGACACTTGTATCTGGAGATATTTCAGTAGCATAATAGTACCTGTCAATCACATAATACATCTCCTCTCAAAGCACTTGTTTATAAAGAAGTTACAAGGCAAAAATGAGCTTTTCTTGAGATGGGCGTCCAACTTGGCCTCATGGCCCAAAACCCACACCTGGGGAAACTTGTCCAACATTGCAGCATGGTCATGACAATTTTCATATCACCCCATTCCAATATGGTCTCCTATTCCCAAGTTGGGAAATGACAGATGGTCTTACGACTCTTACGACTATCATAGAATCTATCATAACTGTCATATCTTACAGCTGCAAGACAATCTGTCATACACTGACTAAAAATAGCATATTCTCTTACATTTCATAACCCTCCTTGGGGTGCCCATGTTGGAAACAAGGTAGATAACTAAGAGGGGGGGGTGAATCAGTTATCTTAAATATTTTAACTTTCTGTTCTTCTTTAACAATTAGTGCAACATCAAAACATATAAGCATGCATAACCATGGAAGCAGAAATAAACTTAACACACAACACAATATTTTTGACATGAAAAACCCTGTTAAGGGAAAAACCACAGGGTGACTAACCCAAGATTGTATTCTCTGTTAGAAGAATAAGAAGTACAAAATGACACTTGCCAATTAGGGCTCACTGCTCGAGCACGCTACTCACAAGAGGCTCACTACCTACAAGAGACTCACTATCTACAAGGTATAAAGAAAGTAACTAGGTGTTTGAACTGATCAGAGGCATCCACATATGCTAAGGTTTAGTTCCGGTTAGGCTCAATAAACTGATCTACTTCACTTCATTCTTTCACTCCTTTAGTGCTGATGTTCTATCACATACCGGACTTGTATTATTGCTTCCACACCTATCTCTACCTTTCTTCACACACTATCCCATAACACACACTTCCTCACATTGAAATCCATCTGGTATATATATCTGCACAAAGGATTTCAACATCTTTCTAGTCGGCATCCAGAATCCTCAAGATTTTCCCAAACTCTGGTCTGTCGGTTGAATCCATGCTTACTAAGTGATGCGTATCAAAAAGATAGTTATAGGAGTCATCAATCATGTTGGCCAACCATGAATGCTCCCTCAAGAAACTTGATCACAATCAATTTCTTATCTGGATTAAGGTGTGATGCTCTGTCAGTCAGTTCTTCCTTAGTTTACTTTGCTAGACAGGAACCCAACACTTAGGTGCTCATATCTTTTCACTCTTTCATCACCGGAGGCTCAATCTCTTGAATGTAGTAGTCATGGTATTCCTCTTGACTTCCCCAATTCTGCACTTTACTAAGATACTTCTTCTGAGAGATTTGGACTTGATTGTCAGACCTTGCTGCATGCTCTGTTCTTGTTCACCAGACCAAAACACTGTTCAATCTGACTTCTGGTAAGGACATACTATGTGTTGCAGATGAGTGGGATGGACTTTGTTGCCATCAATGACAACACTCATGAAGTGACATAGTGTCTCTTGCCAACAATCTCCCCCTTTGGCATTGATGGCAACACTTAGTGAAAAATGACTAAGTGTGATAACAAACTCCCCCTTGGCTGATGCTCTATCTTATGTATACTTTTACCAGAGCTCCCCCTTAGTTGGATTCCACATTTTTCACTACTCTTCACTCCCCCTTTGACATCAATGGCAAAGGGTAGAATCCGCACACCAAAATTTCCAAAAAATAGCCTATACATATCCGCATAAGTATATATACAAGTTATACTTACATATACTTAAGTATATCTACAAAGGTGGTCTTCAACTTGAAATATGACCACTTAGCAAAAATGCAAAGGCTTCTGCCCTCTTTAGGTCTGCTAGATCACTGGTCCGGGCTGTGGTCTGGGCATTAGTTAGGGCCTCATGCATTGCCTCTAACTTGGGGATAATTATCCCTCTTAGTTCACTTAGCCTGCTTATTCTATTTTTCTTCTCCTTCTCAAGCCTCTTTATCTCATTTATAGTGGCAATAGTCTGGCACTCTTGATTCATTATGGATGAGGTGAGAGGATCAAAACTTTGGGATAAACTTGATAGTTTGTCCTCTTGTTCTTCCACCTTCTTTGCAATGTCTACTATTACTATGGACCAAGATAAACAAAATTTATATAATTCTCTGCCATCTTTAAGAGCATTTTCTAGGCTCTTTATTCCAATATTTAGATTTCTCCTATCATTTGCTATTAGCCCCTGTACTTCAGAGAATCTCTTACCCAAAAACTCTTTCGAGACTTTATCTTCTGCTGACTTCTCCAAAGAATCAAAATGTGTGCTAATTGAATTAACAAGATATTTCAAGTTATCGGATGAAGAGGCTGAAAGATCCTTCTGGAAGGATGGCATGATCTTCTCCAATGCATCAGATGCAATCTCTATTAGCTCACAGTCTTCCATGTGAGACTTTAGAAGCTTTTCTTTTTCCTTTGCTTGGGCAAAAGATGCTATTTTCATTGTCTGAACTGGGGAGAGGGAATCAAAATTGAATGGTCCTTGAAATAGCTCCGGTTCATCTAATTCCATCATTTCTTTGGTCAAGAAATCTTTAACTATTTCTGCAGCGTCTCTTGCCAGAGACAGAGTCCTCTTTCCTTCTGCAGCTTCAGAACTGTCATCTGGTGTTTTCTCTGCTTGATCTTTTTCTCTTCCCTTGACCTCTTCTTCTTAACTAATTTTCTCATCTTTTCTTTCTTCTCCTTTAGTTTCGGA
This sequence comes from Cunninghamia lanceolata, assembly GCA_027924645.1. Lineage (NCBI taxonomy): Eukaryota > Viridiplantae > Streptophyta > Pinopsida > Cupressales > Cupressaceae > Cunninghamia > Cunninghamia lanceolata. The sequence continues at coordinate 20,300,364 of BSBN01000500.1, forward strand.
GTCAACAAGGGGATCCGAAAGAGAGATGTTTACTTCTTTAGGAACTTCCTCTTCTGGAGCAGTGGAATCCAAGTCCTGAGTCCTCTCCTCACTTATATTCTTTGGCTCTTCTACATTTTTCACAGTAGATTCTTCTTTTGATGTACTCAGTCCTTCGTCATCCATGGCATAAGGTTCATCACTTATGTCCTCTATAATAGGAAGATTGAATCTTTTAAATGCATTCTGGAGGATGTCTTTAGTCTCTTTTACCACCTGATCAGTCTCTCCGAGCATAAGCTTGTTCATTCTGGCTTTGCTCCGGAACTCATCCTTGCAATCCTTGAAGATCATGTTCACTTGTTTAGGAGTGATGGAAGGATAGAGCTGAATAGCTATCTGTTCCTGGATCTCTAGGTCCTTTTCCTTAGCATTGTTCTTTCTTATTTCAAGTTCCTTCTCTAGGCTTTTGGGAATTAGAGATATGATTTCAATGAATGCTTTATTATAGATGTTTAGATACCTGACTATAGCATCTTGCAAGATCTTCTGGTCAGCTTGACTATATTCATCATAAAATCCAGTCATTAGTTTTAGGTTCCCATCCACAGTGACTGATTTGATGATATCATCAATGCAGAGAGTAGGCTTTTCAACAAATTCTTCTGCCTTTTCTTCCTTATTTTGATTGGTAGAGGATTCACCGGATGTTTTCTTCTTCTTCATTTTCTTGACCTCCTCATTAGACTATGTCTCTTCATTGTCCTTTTGGCTTATGTATGACCTTGTGGCCTTTGTCTTTGTTCTCTTTTCTCCTTTTCTAGATGTCTTTGCTTCCAGTTTTGAGGCTTTTGGACTCTTAGCAAGTTTTGAGGATCTATTCCGGGAAGGGATTTTCACCGGAGCACTTTATTTTTCTACTTCTTGCCTTTCTTTCTTTGCCCTTTCTACCTTCTCTCTATTGGCATCAACTACCTCCTTTGATATCCCATATCTTTTGGCAACTTCTTCTACTTCCCTTCTCACTTTTCTCTTGATCTCAGGCTGTCTCAATTCAACATGAGTTCTTACACTCAACTCTTGGAAGGTTCCAAACCTTTCTGCCTTAGGGTCCTTTGGTTGACTTAGCAAGTGTTGGATATGAAACTCTAGGATTTTCTCATCAACCTCATACTCCATTGGCATAGTCCAGACTATCCTTGGCTCCACTGCCTCCATTAAGCATTGATCAGTGTCGACCATAAAGCACACTGTATCCTTGTTTTTCTCAACCAATGATTGGGGGATTCCTTCTCTGGCCTGCATCATATTTTGAAAGTTCTTAAAGTATCCCCAGAGTACTATACTTTGAGCCTTGGTATCACCAAGCCCATACATGTAATCTCTGATTTGTATGGCAACTAGTCTATCATTTTGCCATACCAAACCACTGGATCCGAGGAGCTCATTCATGTAGTAAAAGAAGAGACATAATATCAGGCCACCATATTTCAATGAGCTCTTGTCCTTTTTGATCTTTTGCAAGTTTTCCAATAGTTGGCTCAGAAGAATCTCGCAAAGATCATAATTTGCATTCTCCCTTAGCATCTGATAAGTAGTATAAATTGTAGTTCCGGATACAGAATTCTCCCTGTTGGAGTGATATATCTTGTAACCAATTATCATGGAGGCAAACTTGATATCCAGATCAGTGATATCTTCTATTATCATTGCTCTCTTATCAAATTTTAATCTGGTAGCCTCACTTACAGTTTGGTTTTTGACCAATTTGAGAGTAGGTAACTCACCAAATGAGCGTAATCCAATTACCGCCCTAATAGCATCTTTTGTGATCTTAAATGGCCGCATCAACCACATGAAGTTGTCATGCACTCTGCTCAGAACATACCGAACCCATTCATCTTCTGCAAAATGGGGGAAATGGATGCAATGTCCAAAATGCTGGTCCCGGATGGCCTTGTACTAAGGTTTGAGTTCAAATGATTCATCTATTAACTACTTGTGATAGATATCCATCAGCTTGGATTCCCCAAATTCCTCAATATTCACATGAATGTATGCCCTAACATCTTCTACATGCAAAACCCCATGTGGAATGCTAGAGAAGGCGCCTATAGGATTAACTTCTAGAGATTTGTAAGGGTGTTTCTTGAACTTAGGGCGCAGCCTATCAGTGATTTTGACAACATTCAGAGTAGCCATCTTTCAAAGGATTCAGAGAGAGATATTCAAGAGCGGAAAATACCTTTTACACTTCTAGGGTTCACAATAAGAGCCGAAAAGATCACTAGTTGAATCAAATTCTGCGGTTGATCCTTGAGAGAGTTGAAGCAATCTTGTTGCAGAGCTCTTTCTTCCTTCTTCTCAAATGCCAATGTACAAATGATGAACAAAAGAACCCTTTTATTTCTGTGCAAACCCTAATTCTATTTTGCAATAAATGCACAACTTAAGTTATTCCGGTTGCCTTGTTCTTCTTGTCCTGAGAGATCTTTCTGGATCATTGAGATCCACTTAGAGTTATTCTCTGTGATTATTGACAATCTATCTACCTCTCTCTAATCATTCCATTTATCCACAGATCAAGATACCTCAATTTTTGAATCATACTAGATGTAACTGTGAAAATCCTGCTCTTACCAGATGACTGTTAAATCGGATCAATCTTGGATGATTAACCTCTTCAAAACTTCTTGTGGATCTTTTATATTTTTTGCCAAGGGTTATTAAGATATCTCTTTGAGAACTTTTCAATCCGCAACACTCCATGTGCCAATTTTAGGCACCAATTGACTGGCTGGGGGAAATTGTTTTCTTTTGTGACTCCCCCTAAGCCAAAGCTCATCTATTTAGTTTTCAGAAGGAATATCAGCACTAGATTCTAGTGCGGATCCATCCCTAACATTTTCTATACTTCTCTTCACCCAAATCTTGTTCATCTCTCTTTGAATTTCATCTGCATTCATTTTTCCTTTTCCTTTGTCTTGATTTTGATTATGATGCACCGGACCCTTTTTGTCCTAATTCTTACTTCTGTAGAACTTAGCAATATGATTGGATCTATTGCAATTGTAGCAAACAATATTTTTATGCATATTTGATTGATATCCTCTAGATCTGCATTGATTAGCCATATGTCCCATTCTATTGCATGCAAAGCATCGACCATTGAATGAATTGTTTATTTGCATATTTCTACATTCATGAGATTTGTGACCATAACTTTTGTAGTTAAAACACTGTCTGGAGAAGGATAAATTAGTCTGATTCATTCTTCTTCTACACTGATTTGCTTTATGACCAAAGTTATTGCAATTGTAGCAATATCCATTGAAGGATGGATATCTTTGAGCATTTGATTGCCTTACCGGAGGTCTTCTAGGCCTGTTCCTTAGATTTCCTGATCTAGAGTTCTTCTGACCAGATCCGGAGCTTTCCCCTTTCTCATACCCCAAGCTTTGCTTGCCATCTACCCTCTTTTGGCTTTCAAGAAGAACTTTAAGTTGAGCAGAGCTTATCTTGAATTTCTCTTTGTATTCATTTGTTGTTTGAAGATCCCTTTTAAGAGTGTCTATCTGATTCTCAAGTTGTTCTTCATTGTCTCTAGCTTCTTCAAGATTAGATTCCAGATGCTTGATTATTCTATCCATTTTGTGGTAGTCTTCTGACTTCTCCTTGAGAGATTATTTTAGATTATCTTCACTTTTTCTTCTCTTCAATTTCTTGGGTGAATTGCATAACTCCTGATTCCATTTCATGTCTTACTATAATGACCTCTTTTGATAACTTCTCACATAACTTGGTTTTCTCATTCAAATCTTCATTAGTATCATTAGCTTCACTTTGACTTGCTAATTGTTGAAGTAGCTCCTTTCTTTTCTTCATTGAGATACTTAGTTTTTCTTTGAGTTCATTTATGAAATCATCATCTTGTTTGAGTCTTTCCCTCAAATTATTGACTTCAGAGTGAGATTGCTCAAGATCATCTAAGGCAGACTGAAGTTGTTCCCTCATACCATACATATCCATTGAGATTCCTAGATCTTCCTCAAGCTATTAGGCTCTGTTAGGAGGAACTTAGCTCTGATACCAATTGTTGGAAACAAGGTAGATAACTGAGAGGGGGGGTGAATCAGTTATCTTAAATATTTTAACTTTTTGTTCTTCTTTAACAATTAGTGCAACATCAAAACATATAAGCATGCATAACCATGGAAGCAGAAATAAACTTAACACAAATAACATAATATTTTTGACATGGAAAACCCTGTTAAGGGAAAAACCACAAGGTGACTAAACCAAGATTGTATTCTCTATTAGAAGAATAAGAAGTACAAAATAGCACTTGCCAATTAGGGCTCACTGCCCAAGCACACTGCTCACAAGAGGCTCACTGCCTATAAGAGACTCACTATCTACAAGGTGTAAAGAAAGTAACCAGGTGTTTGAACTAATCAGAGGCATCCACATATGCTGAGGTTTAGTTTTGGTTAGGCTCAATAAACTAATCCACTGCACTTCATTCTTTCACTCCTTTAGTGTTGTTGTTCTGTCACATACCGGACTTATATTATTGCTTCCACACCTATCTCTACCTTTCTTCGCACACTTCCTCACATCAAAATCCATCTGTATATATATTCGCACAAAGGATTTCAACATCTTTCTAGTCGGCATCCAGAATACTTAAGATTTTCCCAAACTCTAGTCTGTCGGCTGAATCCATGCTTACTAAGTGATGCGTATCAAAAATATAATTATAGGAGTCATCAATCATGTCGACCAACCATGAATGATCCTTGAAGAAACTTGATCACAATCAATTTCTTATCCGGATTAAGGTCTAATGCTTTGCCAGCCAGTTCTTCCTCAGTTTACTTTGCCAGACAGGAACCCAACACTTAGGTGCTCATATCTTTTCACTCTTTCATCACCAAAGGCTCAATCTCTAGAATGTAGCAGTCATGGTATTCCTCTTGACTTCCCCAAGTACGTACTTTGCTGAGATACTTCTTCTGAGAGATCCGGACCTGATTGTCAGACCTTGTTGCATACTCTGTTCTTGTTCACCGGACCAAAACACTCTTAAATCTGACTTCTGGTAAGGACATACTATGTGCTGGGATGAGTGGGATGGACTTTGTTTCCATCAATGACAACACTCATGAAGCCACATAGTGTCTCTTGCCAATAGCCCAAAGATGCCTTTTTCCAAGATGCCTTATGACACATGTCTTCACCTGTCATACAATCATCCATTTATGACTCTTACGCGTCATAAATTCTATCATAGGAATATGTCATAACCATTTTGGTCAAAATTCCCTTACACACTATTCAAGATGCTGACACATGGAAAATACCTCTACCACTAAGTGGGATGCCTATCTTCTCATGTGGGGACAAAATTACATGTGGTCACCTTCCATGTAGGATGACACATCACTGTGCCAACTCCCACAAGATGACAATATAGGATTTGCTTCCTAATTACACAATAGGTAATAAATAAATACATTACAATAAATAAATGCAAGGAATTAACGAGGTTGAGACACCTTAATTCCCAACATTCTCCCACTTGTCTAACACCTTGTAAGAGCCAATGCAAATAATAGGATTTAACTGCTATAGGCTAAGAGGCCCATAGACTCCGAACACCATCTGAACTTCTCTGTGCCCACTGGTTTCGTCAATGCATCCACAACATTCTTTAAAGTGTCTACCTTTTCCAAATTCGCGTTTCCATCCTCTACCATGTCTCAGATGAAATGAAACTGTACATCAATATGCTTTGTTCTAGCATGGAAAGTTGGATTCTTTGCTAGGCAAATCACACTCTGACTATCATAACAAATCATAATCTATCCTGCATCAACACCAATATCTGAACACAATTTCTTAAGCCAAATGGCTTCCTTGTAAGCACAAGTTGCTGCCGTATACTCAGCTTCTATTGTGGACAAAGCGACCACAGGTTGCCACTTACTCATCCAACTAATTACACCACTGAACATAGTAAACATGTAAGAATTGATGGATCTCCTGTTGTCAATGTCACTTGCCCAATCAAAATCCACGAATCCATGAATACAAACTGAATGTAGAGGTCCTATAGGATTACCATGATAGCATATGGAATACTCAGAAGTACCCCTCAAATATCTAAACACTCTCTTTACAGCATCCCAATGTACCTGTCCAAGATTAGCCATAAATCAACTAAGGACTCTCACTGCCTGGGCAATGTCTAGTCTTGTGCAAACCATAGCATACATCAAACCACCAACAGCACTAGCATAAGGTACTCTGCTGGTGTCCTCCACCACACTAGGAGATTTTTGACAATCATTAACAGAAAACTTTGTCCCCAATGAAATAGGAACACACAAAGGTCTACAATCTGCCATGCTAAACCTATCCAACATAGTCTTCACATACTTACTCTAGCTTAACCAAAGGTTTTTGTTATCTCTCTCTTCTTATTTCCATTCCCAGAATGTACCTAGCTGCCCCTAGATTTTTCATCTCAAACTGTACTGACAATTGAGATTTCAAATCAAAAATCATATTCTTACCATTCCCAATTAACAACATATTGTCAACATACAATGTAATAATGAGAATGTGATCATTGTCAAATTTATAATACACACAATGATATGATTTCGATCTCATAAATCCAACCGACAACACAAAGGCATCAAACTTCAAGTACTACATCCTAGGAGACTGCTTCAAACCATACAAAGACTTTTTCAACTTGCAAACCCAATTTTCTTTACCTTTCTCTATGTAATGCTCTGGTTGTGACATGTAAATCTCTTCCTCCAAATCACCATGAAGGAATGTTGTCTTCACATCTATCTTCTCCACCTCTAAGTCATAAGCTACTGCAAGAGATAACAAGAACTGAATAGATGTTAGCTTTACAATGGGAGAGAAAATTTCACCATAATCAATTCCCTTCACTGGTGAGTACTCCTTCGCAATTAGTCTGGCCTTGTACTTTTCAACACTACCATCTGCACCAAATTTCTTCTTGAAAACCCATTTGTATCCAACAGGTTTCCATCCTTCAGGCAAAGGCACCAAGTCCCATGTTTTATTCTTTTCCAAAGAAGCCATCTCATCTTCCATGGCCTCCTTCTAGGAACCTCCATCTTTCATGCCCATAGCCTCTGACACAATTCTAGGCTCATCAATGTTAGTAAGCAAGGTAAAAGCACAACTAGAATCAAGCAATGAATAACCAAACCTATCAGGTTGCTTTCTTGTTTGTGTAGACCTCCTCAATGGCTAAGGTTGAGGTTATGCTTCTTCTAAACTTTCAAAGCTACTAGAGCTCTCCTCATCATCAGGTCTCACAGGGTCTATCGGTTTAGTCTTATCAGGGGTAGAATGAAATTGAACCACATCCTCTTTCTTTTTTGTTTCTTCTAGATGTAGAACAATGGGAGAAGGTGTTAGCTCTCTAAAGATAACACTTCTTCTATACAACACTTTATCAGCCACAGGATCCCAAAGCTTGTATCCTTTCACACTGACACCATAGCCAATGAAAATACACTTAACAACCTTGTTTTCCAATTTAGACCATTTCTCCCTAGGCACATGCATATGCCTCACAACCAAAAACATGAAGATGTCTAACTAAAGGATTCTTACCAGGCCACACCTCCATAGGTGTCTTACCAACAAGAGCTGATGTAGGAGACTTGTTTACTAGGTAGCAAGCAGTGGCTACAACTTCAGCCCAAAACTTTTGTTCAAGGCTTTCTCCACTAAGCACTCCTAGCCCTGTCCGTCAATGTCCTGCTCATCCTCTCTACAACTCCATTTTGCTGCAGGGTGTATGGAGTTGTCTTATGTCTTTCAATCCCTTGCTCTTTAAAGAACTTATCGAAATCTGCCAAACAAAACTCACCACTGTTGTCAGTTCTCAAACACTTAATCTTTTTACTAGTCTGATTCTCAACAAATGCTTTAAACTCTTTGAACTGACTAAAGACTTCAGACTTGCTTTTGAGAAAATAAATCCATGTCCTTCTACTGTAATCATCTATAAAAGATACAAAATATATAGATTTGGAAATCAAAGGAATGGTAACAGGACCAAACACATTAGAATGAATAAGTTCTACCACACCAGAAGACTTGTGAGAACTAGAGTAAAACTGAACATGGTTTTGCTTTCCATATATACAATGTTCACAAAAGTCAAACTCAAGATTACAATCATTTAACCCCTCAATGAGGTTTTTATTTTCAGGGTTCTAAGATCCTTCTCACTAATGTGGCCAAATCTCTTATGCCGTAACATTATCTTTTCAGCAGGAAGCTTAACTTTCAAAGGATGAGCACCCTTGGGTACCCAAAATGCACTACCATCAGAATTTGTTAAAATAGATTTCTTCACTACTACTTCAGATGGTGGGGATGAAGTGACTGCATCTCTTTTTTTTGAGTCAGAAGAATTATTGCACTGAGAAGTGCATGCCTCTAGCTAAAATAGAGTACCCTTCGCAAGCACCATAGATCCTCTAGTCATCTTGCATCCGTCCTTTGAAAAGACAACCTGCACACCTGCAATTCAACTTACTTACAGAAAGTAGGTTCCATGCCAAGCCTGGGATGTGCATGACCCCAGTGATCCCCTTCACTTGTCCATCAGGTAATCAGATTGAGACTCTTCCACAACCAACAATCTTCAAATGAGAATCGTCACCCAGGTACACTCTTCAACCATTGAACTCTTCATACTTCATGAACTAGCTTCAATGTGAGGTCATGTATAATGATGAACCAAAATCAATCAACCACACATCATCAAATGCATGGGTGGCCAGGGCTATGATTAAGGCATCACCATCATCTTGTGACTTGTCAGAATCTGAATCTGGGACATTCTTCTTCTTCCTTTTCTTTTCCTCTTTGCATTCCTTTTGGAAATGCTTAGTTTTTCCACAGTTCCAATAGAGAGCCTTGGACTTTCCAAGATATTTGGATCTCCCATGGGATTTGGACCTTACCCTTCTCAGCTTTCTTGTCCTTCTTTTTCCCTTTCTCCTTGGGTCTTCCACGAACTGCAAGAGCCTCTTTGGCTTCTTTAGAAGACTTTCTCTACTTCTCTTCAGATAACAACAAAGATATCACTTCATCCATTTTGAAAGTGGATGTGGTTCTCCCAATAGCCATAACAAGATGATCTTATGAGTCTGGCAAAGAACAAAGCAAGGTCATACAACAATCCTCCTCCTCCATCTTCACACCAATGGATGTCAATTGTGTAACTAACATGTTGAAAGCATTCAGGTGATCTGCAACAGATCCTCCATCCTGAGAGAATACAACTTCTTTCTCAAAAAAAGCTTGTTCACCAAAGATTTGGCCTGATAAACATCTCCCAGCTTCTTCCAAAGGTCTTTCGTGGTCTTCTCCTCATGGACATTTAAAAGGATAGAATCAACTAGACTGAGTCTTATGAGACCCTTAGTCTTCTGATCTTTAAGATCCCAATCAGCTTGTGCCATTGCAGTTGGTTTTACATCAGAAATGGTTTCCCATAGGTCTTGATCAACAAGCATGTCTTCCATCTTAAGTTTCCATAACTCAAAATTTGTGCCATTGAACTTCTCCGCCTCTAATCTTCCAGATGTGTCTGCCATCTCCTTCTTGCAACAAGATTATGGAATACTCTGCACAGACTCCCACTCAATCTAATATCAGCTCAAAAAACCCCTACCCAACAACTAGGACCAAAGGTGATCAAGCTTTGATACCAACTGAAAGGAAGCTAGGTGTACGGAAATCGTTCCTACACTAATCTAATGAGGGAAGTAGAGTGCAAATTATTTTTATCCTTTATAGTTACAGTGTTATTAACCCAACAACAGAGATATTGCAACAATACACATACACACAGAATGTAGACAGAAGAGAGAGAGAGAGAGAGAGAGAGAGAGAGAGAGAGAGAGAGAGAGAGAAGATATAACGTCAGGAAAACCCTTTTGGGAGAAAAACCCCACTCCAAAACCTGCACAATATGTTATCAAAACTATAATGGTTTACAATACACTTGCAATGCAAGCTCTCAGAAGTCTTTGACACTCGTATCTGGAGATATTCTAACAACATAACAGTACATGTCAATCACATAATACATCTCCTCTCAAAACACTTGTTTATAAAGAAGTTACAAGGAAAAAATGAGCTTTACTTGAGATGGGCATCCTACTTGGCCTCATGGCCGAAAACCCACACTTGGGGAGACTTGTCCAACACTGCAGCATGGTCATGACACTTATCATATCACACCATCCCAATATGGTCATCTATTCTGATGCAGGAGCATCCCTGGTTCAAGAGCAATCTTGCATCAACCAAAAAATGTTTGCATTTCAATTTGTTTGCATTTCAGTTCTTTCATTTTCCAGTTTAGTTTAGGTAGTTTAGTCAGAAGCAGTTTCAGATTAAGGTCCAATATTAGCATTTCACATCTTGTGGATCTAGACTTAGTACCTACATTCATTCATCTACATCATATCAAGAATTCAGAGAATTTGAATCAGTTACCAGAAAGTTATCGCTATCAGAAGATCCTCTGTTTTCTCAGTGTAGAGCTTTCTGATAGTCATGAACAATCAGCTAAAGGAGAAGATTTGTGAGCATTGGCTAACTTTCAGATCCCAATGATGCATTCCACAATGTTCCTTGGTTCATGGTCGACCTTTCTCATAGGTTCACACTTCATTGTATCCGTTGGAGCAGGATTTTCAAGCTGATAGGTCTGACCTATACAAGAACACACATTACACCTCTTCATCGAGATTTTGAACCTCTTGTGGCCAATGTGGAGGAATCTATTACTCTGGATAAGATATATATTGATGTAATGGATCCTTAGGATAGTAGTTCTCTTAGTTAACAACATAGTGATAGCTGATAGTTTAGACTTTGTGCGAAGGAGCTTCAAATCTTTATCTTGCACATGTATGTAATCAGGCATGTGAGCCCTAATTGTAAGCCCACATGTTGCCGGCCAAAATGTATTTGATTTCTTTGATATAATGAATGAGTAAATCTATATTTGTTTCATTTCTTTGAGTTGTTTTAGTTGTGTTTAATCTTGCTGCACGATCTGGATAGTTCATTTTGTGAACCCTCCTACCATGACTGCACCAAGTGGTATCAGAGCGAAAGTTTGATTCTTTGGAGTGAATTGGTGAAGGGGTTTCGTAAGATTTTTTTGTGAGTAGATCGCCAATCCGAGGTAGGTTACTTGTGCACAACCGATCGCTGATTGAGAAGTAGTTTGCACTTGATCCTAGGGAGATGCCACCGTAAAGAGTTCCTCCTATTGGTACAATGGCTAATAGAATGGATGAGATGATGGAATTGATGAGAACAATGTGAATTCATTTGGATGTTGTTGAAGAAGATACATGAAGAGGATTGACACCTAGACCTAATTTTGAAAGTGATTATGAAGAAGAATTTTGATCTATTGAATAAAGAAGTGAAACTGGTGCAGGAGCACCTACCTGACAGCTGGTCTTGATAAGGCAGTTAGTAGTTTAGGTCTTGTTTGTGTTTCCAAGAAGGTCTAGTAAGACCAAATGCATGTAATAAGGTCACGCTGATCATGATAAGATCATGCTGACCAGGTTTTTTCTATTTTTAGTTAGTTTGTTAAGACAGTTGTCATGATGCGTGTTCGGTGGGATCTCCCAGCCGCCTGGAGAGTTCCCAGCCGCTTGGAGTCGGGTCAGTAGTACTCGTAGGAAAGTCTTTATAAGCATGAGATCGGTTGATATTGGAGATACAGACAGATATCATCGATCGAGCTAGTTGCAGAGAGTGAGACTGAGAGAGAGAGGTTGATCATTGTATTGCATCTTTTGAAGTCAATAAAGAGATCCTGTTTGTGCTCATCCTCTGTTGAATTCTATTGCTTGATCGATTTGCTGGTTTGAGAGGTTTCATGGAGTTACTGATCCATTCCCCCGGCTGATCCGTCTGATCGGTGGAATGGTAATGTACAGTAGGGTAGTAGGTAGTTTGTTTGTTTGCATGCAGGTGTGCAGGATCGCGGTCGACAGATGTTGAGAAGCCTAGCATCCTCATGTGCTAGGTCAAGCTGATTGAGTTGGAAGATCACCCTGAGAGTGGATCGGGTCATCCCTGGAGGGTCGGCGAAGTGAGATTTCGCTAAGTGAAGAAGTTCGCTAAAACGGCATCATCAGGATATCTTGGTGAATATCCTGCAGACAGTTCGGATATCGTCATCCAGATAAGTGAAGATGAACATGATGCAGTTGAGCGCATGAAGTGCGGGTTCCTCGGGGTGATCATCATCTGGAGGAGCTGAGGAGGAGTGCATCGGCATCAGGAAGAAGATCGGGTCATGAAACTGTTGGAGTTTTCATGTTGCGAGTGCATCAGGATGTTTTAGGTCGGACATAGACTAAGTGCATGTATCGGCATCAGGATCATCATATCGGGAGTGCCAAACATCCGCGTATCGCGAGTGGATGCGGGAGATGAAAGTTTGTTTTTTTTCGACTAAGTATTGAAGAGGTCATCAGGATATTGGGTGACGTCATCATCATCAGGATATGACGTCATCGTCATCAGGATATTGAGATATCCCCCCTGTGCGAGTTTACCCTGCCGTTGTTAAGTGGTTAAGTAACGGCATCGGCAGAAAGTGTGAAACATCATCAGGAGGTTTCGAGGGAGCCGGATAAAGTAGATCATGATGCTGTTGCTTGTGTCGTCGGGTAGCGGAGCACCGAAGGTAAGCTGCTGAAGGTGATCGTCATCAGGATATTTGAGCAACCGGATATTTGGATATCCTGCTGACGAAGGTAGTGTCGGAGATCATGATGATGACGATAGTGTTTGGAGCCCGATGAACAGTGCAACCGGAGGATGTTTGCGCCCGCTGAATATCATGATGATGATAGGTGACTGGCGGAGGAGGTGAACAGTGGTCGGCAGGAGGACAATTGCGATCGTCTGAAAGATGATGATGACTGTGTAACGCGAAACATGATGATGCTGTTGGTGGTTTTAGGAAATATGATGATGATGGCGAAGATGATGATGATGAGGTTGGTCTGCAGACATCCATGCTATATGCGAAGATTATAGTGTGGATGCCTCTGCATCATAGTGGTATTAGAGCTCAGCAAAAGGTCTGGGCTGTTGTGTGTTGATTCTGTCACTAAAAGGGCAGAAGTAGAGTTGATTGTGTTGTGTGTTGATTGAGAGATTGACAAAATGCCTCCTAAAGGTAGTAGTACTGCAAGGGAGTTGCAGGAAATGAAGGAGAAACATGCTAGAGAGATGAGGAAGATGAAGGAGCTTGCTGAAGCACTTCAAGCCAGGCTGACAGCCCTGGAAAAGAACAAAAAGAGGGAAGTGGAAGACAGTGAGTCTGAAGAAGAGGAAGATACTGTTGAAGAGTATGAAGAGGTAGTTGAAGATCTGGATGCTGAAGACCAGAGATTGGCAAAACTGTTAAAGGCAGTGCAGAGTGAAAAACCGAAGGTAAAGGTTGATGTTTCCAAGTATACTGGAAGCTTGAATGAAGATGAGTTGTTGGATTGGATTGCTGCACTAGATAATCTCTTTGAATGTGAAGATGTTGCTGAGGATCAGAAAGTCAAGATTGCAAAGACCAAGTTAGGAGGTCATGCTTTGGTATGGTGGGATTATGTACAATCTGAGAGAAGGAAACAAGGGAAGTCTAAGATCACTTCATGGGATAAGATGGTAGCAAGGATCAAGGGTAAATTCTTGCCAAGGGATTATGAAATCCAGATGTTTAAGAAGCTGCAATTTTTAAAGCAGAAAGACAGGGATGTGAAAGCATATACTGAGGAATTTTATTTGTTAAGTATGAGATCTGGTCATCATGAGAATGAGGTAGAAAAGGTGGCTAGGTACTTGGCTGGTTTGAGGTTTAACATACAGGATGAGTTAGTTTTAGCTAACCCTAAGAATGTGGAGGATTGTTATCAAATGGCAATCAGGATTGAAGAAAAGATGAATAGAGTACATGATAAGTCCATGAGAGGAAGAGGAAACAATAGGGGAAGAGGAACAGCCCCTGCACAAAAGCAAACCAATGAGGTTCAAGAAGACACTGGTAAAGGACAGGGACAGTCTGATTTCAGAGGTGGATGGAAAGGTAATAGAGGAAGATTTGGAGGTGGTAGAGGTTCTACTACATTTTCAGGAAAATGTTACACCTGTGGTGAGTTTGGTCATCCATCTTTCAAATGTCCAGAAAACAAAGGTTCATCATCCAGAAATGATAGAACAAGTGACAAGAGAGTACAACTTGTGCAAGAAGAGAAAGAAGAAGAAAGTGCACAGAGTTCAAACAGAGGTCCTGATAATGTTGGATATCCAGAGAGTGGAGAATCATTGATGCTAAGGAGAACTAGTTTGCAGGCATCAAAGGATCTGATGCAAAGAAGAGCTCTTTTCAAGACCACATGTAAGAGTAAAGGTAAGGTATGTAAAGTTGTCATTGATACTGGTTCAACAGACAACATGGTATCTCAGGAGATGGTGGATAAACTGAAGTTGGAAAGGATTCCACATCCACACCCTTACAAGACATCTTGGGTGAGTGATAGGCAATCACTTTTTGTCTCTGAACAGGCATATGTGGATTTCCAGATTGGACCATATCAGGATAGAATTTTGTGTGATATATTGCCTATGGAATGTTGTCACCTACTGTTGGGTAGACCATGGCAATTTGACAGAAGGGTACTGTATGATGGGTAGGCTAATACCTACACCATCAAGAAGGATGGGAAGATTATTAAGTTGATGCCATTGCAGGCAAAAGCTGCAGCACAGAAGGCAGCTCAAATCATTTTAATGGGAAAGAAGGAATTTGTGCAGATGCCTAGAGGAACAGGCATAAAGGCAGTTCAGGATACTGCAGGGAAAGGAGTTGTTACAGACAACAAGCTGAAGAACGTTTCAGTTGTGACTGACAGAGGTCAGCAGCAGGTTCAGAAATAGGATGGTACACAACAACCATCAGTTCAGAAGAATGACAAGGGTGTTGTCATAGTTGGGACTATTGCTTGTCCTATAAAGCTTGACAGGAAGATAGAGTTGAACATTTCAGAAGTTCAAGAGGCAGTTCAGACAGAGGTTCTGGTCAGACAACCTGACAAACACAGGGTATGTGAGAGAAAGGCCTACATCAACAGGCATGAGGATTTACTTGCCAGAAAGCAAGTTACAGTTCAGAAGGCTTGGAGCAGCCAAGAGATAGCAGCAGACAAAGCTGGAGCAGGTCAGACTATTGACAAGGCAAAGTGTAAAGGTGGAAGACTTCCACATGCTAAACTCATGGGACATGAGTTCTTTTCTTTTGGGGAGTATGGTGCAGGAGCACCTACCTGACAGCTGGTCTTGATAAGGCAGTTAGTAGTTTAGGTCTTGTTTGTGTTTCCAAGAAGGTCTAGTAAGACCAAATGCATGTAATAAGGTCACGCTGATCATGATAAGATCATGCTGACCAGGCTTTTTCTATTTTTAGTTAGTTTGTTAAGACAGTTGTCATGATGCGTGTTCGGTGGGATCTCCCAGCAGCCTGGAGAGTTCCCAGCCGCTTGGAGTCGGGTCAGTAGTACTCGTAGGAAAGTCTTTATAAGCATGAGATCGGTTGATATTGGAGATACAGACAGATATCATCGATCGAGCTAGTTGCAGAGAGTGAGACTGAGAGAGAGAGGTTGATCATTGTATTGCATCTTTTGAAGTCAATAAAGAGATCCTGTTTGTGCTCATCCTCTGTTGAATTCTATTGCTTGATCGATTTGCTGGTTTGAGAGGTTTCATGGAGTTACTGATCCATTCCCCCGGTTGATCCGTGTGATCGGTGGAATGGTAATGTACAGTAGGGTAGTAGGTAGTTTGTTTGTTTGCATGCAGGTGTGCAGGATCGCGGTCGACAGATGTTGAGAAGCCTAGCATCCTCATGTGCTAGGTTAAGCTGATTGAGTTGGAAGATCACCCTGAGAGTGGATTGGGTCATCCCTGGAGGGTCGGCGAAGTGAGATTTCGCTAAGTGAAGAAGTTCGCTAAAACGGCATCATCAGGATATCTTGGTGAATATCCTGCAGACAGTTCGGATATTGTCATCCGGATAAGTGAAGATGAACATGATGCAGTTGAGCGCATGAAGTGCGGGTTCGTCGGGGTGATCATCATCTGGAGGAGCCGAGGAGGAGTGCATCGGCATCAGGAAGAAGATCGGGTCATGAAACTGTTGGAGTTTTCATGTTGCGAGTGCATCAGGATGTTTTAGGTTGGACATAGACTAAGTGCATGTATCGGCATCAGGATCATCATATCGGGAGTGCCAAACATCCGCGTATCGCGAGTGGATGCGGGAGATGAAAGTTTGTTTTTTTTCGACTAAGTATTGAAGAGGTCATCAGGATATTGGGTGACGTCATCGTCATCAGGATATTGAGATATCCCCCCTGTGCGAGTTTACCCTGCCGTTGTTAAGTGGTTAAGTAACGGCATCGGTAGAAAGTGTGAAACATCATCAGGAGGTTTCGAGGGAGCCGGATAAAGTAGATCATGATGCTGTTGCTTGTGTCGTCGGGTAGCGGAGCACCGAAGGTAAGCTGCTGAAGGTGATCGTCATCAGGATATTTGAGCAACCGGATATTTGGATATCCTGCTGACGAAGGTAGTGTCAGAGATCATGATGATGACGATAGTGTTTGGAGCCCGATGAACAGTGCAACCGGAGGATGTTTGCGCCCGCTGAATATCATGATGATGATAGGCGACTGGCGGAGGAGGTGAACAGTGGTCGGCAGGAGGACAATTGCGATCATCCGAAAGATGATGATGACTGTGTAACGCGAAACATGATGATGCTGTTGGTGGTTTTAGGAAATATGATGATGATGGCGAAGATGATGATGATGAGGTTGGTCTGCAGACATCCATGCTATATGCGAAGATTATAGTATGGATGCCTCTGCATCAGAAACCCTAGAAGGTCATGAAGAAGAAGAATCAAATCAGGTAAAGATGTTGCGAGCTATTTCAAAGATTAGAAAGAGACCTAGAGTTGATGTGCCGAACTATACTTGTAATTTGAACCCTGACGAGTTGATTGACTGGATAAATGACATGGAAGAATACTTTGAATATGAAGAGGTTGAAGATCTGGAGAAGGTGAAATTTGCAAAGACAAAGTTGAAAGGACATGCTGCTATATGGTGGAAAGAAGTTCAGTTGGAAAGAAATGGAAGAGGAAAATAAAAGATTAAAAAGTGGGACTGGATGGTGACAAAGTTGAAGAATTAGTTTATACCTATTGACTATGAGTTGGAACTGTTGAAGAGATTGCAAAACCTAAGACAAAAGGAGAAATCTATGAAGGAGTACACTGAAGAATTTCATAAAATGATCATAAGGATAGGACATAGTGAAGCAAGCAAGGAGAAAGTGGCTAGAAACATCAATGGATTGAGATTGAACATTCAAGAAGAACTAAGCTTGGTAAGGATGACATCTTTGGAAGAAGCATATCAATTTGCCCTGAAAATATAAGAGAACCTGAATAAGAAGCATGATCAAAGACAAAGAGGCAGAGGAGGTAAATTTTAGAGAGGAAGATCATTTTCCAGATATGATAGATCATTTGTGGAGTAGAACAAGTTTGACAACCCGTTGAAGAAGGATGACAGAGATAACATTAGCTACTAGAGAGATGACAAAAATTTTTACCAAAAAGGAAACCCTAGTGCATACTGGAATGAAGGATATAGAAGGGAAGGAAGAGGATTTGATAAGATGATGTTCAGAGGTACTTGTTTCAAGTGTGGAGGTGAAGGACATAGAGCATTTGAGTGTAATCAAGGTAGTATAAGCAAGAAAATAGAAAATAGTGGAAGAGTAACCTATGTTGAAGAAGAACCTGTTAAATCACCTTGTTCAGTTGGCAATATGGAGAAAGGAGAATCATTGGTGATGAGGAGAGCACTATTTTAAGTAGAGACAAATGAGGAACCATCACAGAGGAAAAGTCTATTCAGAACTAGATGCAAATCAGGAGGTAAGTATTGTAAAGTTGTAACTGATAGTGGTAGCTCAGATAACCTAGTTTTAGAGGAGATGGTGACTAAGCTGAAGTTGGAAAGATTGAAACACCCTAAGCCTTATCAGATAGCATGGATTCAGGATGATCATAAGGTACTAATAAGTGAGCAATGTTTGGTGAAATTTCATATTGGATCTTATCATGATGAAGTCTTGTGTGATATTATGCCTATGGATGTTTGTCATATCTTGTTGGGTAGACCTTGGCAGTATGACAAAAAAGCTATGCATGATGGGAGAAAGAATACATATACTATAACAGCAAATGGAAAGAGAATTACTTTGATTCTTTTGGAGTATGACCCTAAGAGTGAAGTATGTGGGAATGCTAGAATTTTTTTGGGATATGGAAGGAAATTTCTGGATGGTTTGAGACATGAGAGTATGTGTTATGCCTTGATTCCTAAGAAGCCTGAAGCATTGAAGAAAGAAACTGAAGAATCACAATCGGAGGAGATAAAAGAGTTGCTGACAGAGTATGAAGACATCATATCAGATAATGTGCTTGAAGGATTACAACCTATAAGGAGTATCAATCATCACATGGATCTTATACCAGGAGTAAGTTTGCCTAATAAAGCAACACATAGGATGACACCGACAGAGAATGAGGAATTGAATAGACAGATACAAGACTTGTTGAGGAAAGGTTTGATCAAAGAAAGTCTGAGTCCTTGTACGATACCTGCAGTGTTAGCACCGAAGAAGAATGGAGAATGGAGAATGTGTACTAATTCTAGAGCAATAAACAAGATCACAATTAAGTATAGATTTCCTTTACCTAGGATGGATGATATCATGGATTGTTTGAGTGGAGCAAGATATTTCACAAATATAGATTCGAAGAGTGGATACCGTCAGATCAGACTCAGGGAAGGAGATGAATGGAAGACTTCTTTTAATACAAATGAAGGATTGTATGAGTGGCTAGTGATACCTTTTGGATTGACAAATGCACTGAGTATTTTGATGAGATTGATGAATGAAGTTCTGAAGAAATTCTTGGGTAAGTTTGTGATTGTATATTTGGATGATATTCTAATTTTCAGTAAGACAAAAGAACATTTGTGGCATATTACACAAGTTTTGCAGGAGTTGAGAGAAGAAAAATTGTTGATAAACATCAAGAAGTGTAGTTTCATGAAGGAGGAGTTGGTATATTTAGGATTTGTGATTTATGTGGAAGGATTGAAGATGGACCTGAGAAAGTGAGAGCAATTGTTGAATGGCCTTCATCGGAGAGCATTGGAGAGGTTAGATCATTTCATGGATTGGCTAATTTCTATCGGAAGTTCATCAGAAATTTCAATTCAGTTTGTAACCCCATGACAGAGACAATGAGAGATGACAGAAAAGATTTTAAATGGACATCAGGAGCAGATAAACGTTTTGAACTGTTGAAGCAAAAAGTGACAAAGCAACCTGTTTTCGCATTACTGGATTTCAATAAGGTATTTCAAGTTGATTGTGATGCAAGTGGAAATGTAATTGGAGCAGTATTAAGTCAAGAAGGTAGACCTGTAGCTGATTTTAGTGAGAAGTTGAATGATGTAAGAAGGAGATATTCAGTTTATGATCAAGAGTTCTATGCCATAATTCAAGCCTTGAAGAAGTGGAGACATTACTTGTTGCCTAAGGAGTTTGTGTTGTATACAGATCATCAAGCTTTGCAATATTTGAACAATCAAGGTAAGTTGAATCAGAGACATATGAGATGGGTAGAGTTCATGCAGAGTTATACTTTTGTGTTAAAAAATAGAATTGGAAAATTAAATAAAGTTGTTGATGCCTTGAGTGGAAGAAGAAACTTGTTGATAGAAATGAGACTTGAAGTATTGGGTTTTGATGAATTAAAGAACATGTATGAGGGAGACACTGATTTTGTAGAACCTTGGAAAGCATGTAAGGAACCTATTGTGATAGATAGGAGTAAGTGGTTATATTATTTTATTCAAGAAGATATGTTGTTCAAAGGAAGTCAGTTGTGCATACCTAGAAGTTTAATGAGAGACAATTTGATCAAGGAGAAGCATAGTAGTGGATTGGCAAGACACTTTGGCATTGATAAGACAGTGGATTTGGTGAGTGAAAACTACATTTGGCCTCAGATACATAAGGATGTTCAGAGATTTGTGCAGAGTTGTAGAGTTTGTCAAGTTGCAAAAGGGAGTAGTCAGAACATTGGATTGTATAAACCTTTGACAGTACCAGAGAAACCTTGGGAAGACATAAGCATGGATTTTGTAATGGGACTACCTAAGACATAGAGAGGACATGATTCAATATTTGTAGTGGTTGACAGATTTTCAAAGATGACTCATTTCATACCTTGCAAGAAGATAACTGATGCAGTGCATGTAGCTAACTTATTTTTCAAAGAGATTGTGAGATTGTATGGATCACCTAGGAGTATAGTTTTAGACAGAGACACAAAATTTGTTGGATACTTTTAGAAGACACTTTGGAAGAAGATGAAGGTAGATTTGAAGTTCAGTTCAACTTTTCATCCACAAATAGATGGACAGACAGAGGTAGTGAATAGGAGTTTGGGAAACTTGTTGAGATGTTTGGTTGGAGAGAAGATAGGAAGTTGGGACTTGATTCTTTCACAATCAGAGTTTGCATGCAATAATTCAGTAAACAGAAGTATTGGAAGAATGCCTTTTGAGATTGTGACCAGAGTGAATCCTAGAGGAGTTCCATAGTTGAGAGATATGAGTACAAAGGAAAAGAGAAGTGCAGAAGTAGAAGAATTTGCAAATCACATGAAGACAGTGCATAACCAAGTGAAGAAACATTTGTAGACTATAAACAGTAAGTACAAAGAGAAGATTGATGAGAGAAGACCTAAAGAATTTGAAGTTGGAGATGAACTGATGGTGTACCTGAGAAAAGAAAGATTTCCAGTTGGGACATATAACAAGTTGAAGATGAAGAAGTTTGGACCTTGTAAGATACTTAGGAAATTTGATTTAGGAAATGCATATGAAGTAGAGTTGCCAGAGACATTGGGTATATCATAGATTTGTAACATTGCAGATCTATATCAGTATCATGAAGTAGAGTTTAGTGATAGCATGGAAGAAAACCTGAAGCAGTGGTTACCACAACAAGCACCAAAGAAGATAGAAGACATTTAGATAGTAGAGTTGGACGCCGCACTAGAGTAAGACAATACAAAGAATATCTTGTGAAGTAGAAAGGCAGACCAACAAAAGATTCATCTTAGATTTCTCAGGCTGAGGTGAATCGTCTTGGTTCTCCCCTAGCCCCAGCAAAGTGAGGGACTCACTTTTTTAATAACCCTGGATGTCTGATGCAGGAGCATCCCTGGTTCAAGAGCAATCTTGCATCAACCAAAAAAAGTTTGCATTTTAGTTTGTTTGCATTTCAGTTCTTTCATTTTCCAGTTTAGTTCAGGTAGTTCAGTCAGAAGCAGTTTCAACTTGAGGTCCAGTATTGGTATTTCAAATCTTACAGATCTGGACTTAGCACCTACATTCATTCATCTACATCATATCAAGAATTTAGAGCATTTGGATCAGTTACCGGAAAGTTATCGCTATCAAAAGATCCTCTATTTTCTTAGTGTAGAGATTTCTGACAGTCATGAACAATTAGCTGAAGGAGAAGATTTGTGAGCATTGGTCAACTTGTAGATCCTAATGATGCATTCCACAATGTTCCTTGGTTCGTGGCTGAGCTTTCTCATAGGTCCGCACTTCATTGTATCTGTTGGAATAGGATTTTCAATCTGATAGGTCCAACCTATCCAAGAACACACATTACACCTCTTCATTGGGATTCTGAACCTCTTGTGGCTAACACAGAGGAATCTATTATTCCAGATAAGATATATATTGATGTAATGGATTCTTAGGATAGCAGTTCTCTTAGTTAACAACATAGTGATAGCTGATAGTTTAGATTTTGTGTGAAGGAGCTTCAAAGCTTTATCCTGTGCATGTATGTAATTAGGCCTATGAGCCCTAATTGTAAGCCCGCATGTTACCGACCAGAATGTATTTGAATCCTTTGATATACTGAATGACTAAATCTGCATTTTTTCCATTTCTTTGAGTTGTTTCCGTTGTGTTTACTCTTGTTACATGGTTTGAACAGTTCATTCTATGAACCCTCCTACTATGACTGCACCATATTCACAAGTTGGGCAATGATAGATGCTCTTATGACTCTTACGACTATCATAGAATCTATCATAACTGTCATATCTTACAGCTGTAAGAGAATCTGTCATACACTGACTAAACAATAGTATATTCTCTTACAACAAGTCATAACCCTCCTTGGGGCACCCAAAAGTGCCTTCTTCCAAGATGCCTTGTGACACATGTCTTCACGTGTCATAGAATCTTCCATTTACAGCTCTTATGCATCATAGATTCTGTCATAGGAATCTGTCATAACTGTTTTGGTCAAAATTCCCTTACACACTATTTAAGATACTGACACATGGAAAAATACCTCTACCACTAAGTGGGACGCCTATCTCCTAATGTGAGGACAAAATTACATGTGGTCACCTTCCACATAGGATGACACATCACCTTGCCAACTCCCACAAGATGACAAAATAGGATTCGCTTCCTAATTACACAATAGGTAATAAATAAATACATTACAATAAATAAATGCAAGGAATTACCAAGATTGAGACACCTTAATTCCCAACATCTTTCACTTATTTGCATTGAAAAAAGTCAGAAAATCAAACATTTTGGATCTTAAACATATCCTGCTCCTAGGGTTTGTTCTATTAGTTTGTGCATTCTATGTTGCATAAGCCTTATGACCCACTTCCCTAATAGAAATATCCCTTTAAGAAGAAGCAGGAGACTCATGGGATCTAGTGCCCTTGAAGAAACCGATATTCATACCTCTGAAAATCCATTAAATACCTTCTTTACAAAAGGAGAGACACAAATTTTGCAAGATATTATACCTCATACAACCACTATGGAAGATCAAGTATTTCATGATGTCGACAAAACTATTGAGGTGGTCACACATGTACCTGATGAGCAAATAAACAAACTTGATAAAGAATTAGCTGATTTTCAAGCATTTGTTTAAACTGAATGAATAGTAGAAGAAGCTATCCCTTTGATCCACCACATAAGAGAATTGATAAAGGAAGGACAAGATGGCATTGATGTTATCCGAGGTTTAACACATATTGTACACAATAATGTCATGATGACAACTGAATGTACGAATGGTATCAAAAACATGTCGTCACCATCTCATACGTAAGTATCGGCACCTATACCAACCACTGGAGTGTCAACATTTACATCGACAATTTTAACAACTAATGCAAATGCTTGTAGTAATGCTACCACTGGTACTAGAGTATCTAATGGAACTAGTTCACAAAATTACAAAGCTGTGGGATTTAACTATCAGAAATTGGTTTCTAAGGGGATCTCTTCTATGAATACCTATTCTCAACCACCTATTAGCTATAACTACTCGCAACCACTTGCCACCTATCACTATGTCTAACCACCACTGAACTATTCACAACCTCTATTTATCACAACTCAATCTCATTCACCTCCTCACTTTGGTTCTAATTCCTCGTAGAAAACCACATCTCCCAATGATGTCGTCCTAAACCAACTTTTGCAAGGCATGACTTCTTTACAACAAAAATTGACAAAATTGACAAATTCTTCACAACCTAATATACCAACTTATCTTGCCCATAATCCCCTATCTTATGCAATCTTGATAACTCCTATGCTTGAGAGGTTTGAGACCCCTCGCTTTGAAAAATATGGTGGAAAAGTTGATCCCAATACTCATGTGGCAGTATTCACAGCTATGTGTAGTGATTTCTACTTTGAAGAGGACTTGTTAGCAAAAGTTTTCCCGTGATCTCTCAAAGATACTGCTTTAGAATGGTTTGGCTCCTTACCTCCGAATTCAATAAACTCTTTTTTGCAATTAGTTGATCAATTTTTACAACATTTTCAACCAAATATTGGACCTCAAGTTTCTTTGATTGATTTAGTTCATTGCAAGCAAGGTTCGAAAGAGAAGTTAACTGAGTTTATTAGTCAGTATCAACCTCTCTATGCACAAATTCAATACCAGATGAAGGATGAGGATGTTCAGAAGGTGTTTATTACAAATCTACAACCTAACATCCATGATAAGATTCTCTTAATGAAGTATAACTCCTTTCAACATTTATGTACTGCCCTTCATGATTATCAACTTTCATTTAGTTTGTATGAAAACCAAAACTCATCGGCTCAAGTTGGTCAATCCATGGGTGGACCATCACAAAATAACTTTAAGAGAAATAATAATAGGATTTTCATCAAGATTAATGGACCAAATTTGAATAACTTTTCTCAAGTGTCTGCTATCACTAATCTGAAGAAGGCACCGTATCAGCAAAGAAAGTTTACTCTGATATCTAAGTCCTATCATTCTATCATGAATCAAGTTGTGAGTAATAATCTTATGAAGCTTCCCCTGATTAAACCTTTGGATACTAATAAAACTTAAGGACCTTATTTCAATGTTAATGCCTTTTTATCATTTCCATCAACAACAAGGACATGATACTAAATGATGTATGCATCTTAAACATGAAATACAAGACCTCATTGACTCAAATGTTATATAGGTATCGGGTGTGAATGACAATGGAAATAAGTTAGTTTCTCCACCGAATCAAAATTTACAAATCTTTACTAATCCTTTCCCTAAGCATACTGATAACAATATGATGGAACAGGGTTTAGTGGAAGTAGATAATGAGGATTATTTGGAATATAATAACATCATGGGTAAAATAGAAGTGGATAAGGAAAAGATGGATAACCCACCTCGTCCATGCAGAAAAGGAATTTATGCTAAGGTTCCTCCTCTGTTATCCTACAAGGATCAGGAGATAACCAAAATGCATCAGAAAGACAAAAAGAACAAATGAAACAAGAGACTATACCACAATAAAAGATTGAAATAATACAAGATAGTCCTTGTCACTATGGTAGATGAAATCAACAAAGAAAGCTAGCTAAAAATTAGAAACGAGTATGAAGATTATCATCAGTTGGAAATAATAGTGGTTCTCCTCCTTATAAGCAACAAAAGGTCTCTCATACACAAGAATCCAATAAATAGGCATTAAGTGGATTTTTTGACAATAAACAAGACTCTCATAAGAACCACTCGACCTTCACACAAAACTTGATCGAATACCTCTCCAAGAGGTTTGCAAGTTCTAAAATTTAGTATGATGGTACTACCAGGTAAGTATTTCTAACCCTTTATCTCTCATGTTGTGTTTTCCCCGTGATGTGTTGTGTTGTTCAAGCCTACTGGGATGACTCTTGACACTTTTGTAAGGTCTAGGATACCAGGAGACCGCCTCTATTGTGGCCCTTCTTCTATATGTATCATCATTCTTCTATATTGTTTCTCTTCTATTTTTCACTATTTTGTGTTGTCTTATGGACATAGCATTGTGGTTGGTGACTTGGGGGCACCCTCCTACGTGACTATCCCTAAGGCACTTGTTTATCCTCTCTTGATTTATTGTTTCACTTCCTCTAGTGTTTCTATCTAGTGGGTGGATGACGAAAAACATATTATACTGATGCAGACCTAGTGTCCCTGGATCTAGTCCATACATGACGGTGGGGTTGTTATATATTATCTGACGCTTGGCTAGTAGAATCACTCCATGTGATCTTGATGGTGTCTTATCGCATTTACAAAAACATAACAATACTACTGCTCCATGCACTTTGTCTATCTTGAATCTTGCTTCTTTATGTGATTGGTCATATGCATTATTGTTTATCATGATTATATGGACGCTAACACTTTTCTTGTAGGAATGTGTTTGTGGGAACATTTGGCGATCGTAAAGTACATGTCACCTCTAGGGTGCATGGGCTTTGCAAGAGTCCATGTTCCCTTGTGTGTTTTCTACCTACCTTAACGTGCTTGATATCGTGACATGATATCAACCACCTTAAGGTGGGATCATATATAAGGTAAGCTATCTAATTTAGATACTAGTAAAGTGTGCTTGTTCTCAAGTGTAGTCTTAAAAACTGGTGGCGATGAGTCCCTCCTGCACTCTGAGATTCGTTTGAAATCTATTGCAATCATTTAAGCCTTCTGCGGAGGTGGGATATCGCGTATGTACTTTTTATCTTAAGCTCTTTGCAGAGGCCAGGATGGTGTATTTCTCATGGAGAGTGCACATCCTATCATTTTCAAAAGTCCTCTGTGGAGGCAAGGAGCAGTTCTATGACTAACTCAACCCTTAAGCATGTCTTTGGCAATTGTTGTGGCAAATGTCAATCATCAGTGTGTGCCTGTAATGTGCTTGAGATGGTGATGAACCTAGAAATAGGAACACTCCATCGCTTGTCTGCCATTTTTTCTCCGTGTCTTCCAAGTATGTGTGTATTACGTGTTTGTTCCCAAGCATAGTCTTAAAGACCGGTGGCGATGAGTCCCTCCTATGCTTTGGGATTTATATGGCGTGCTTGATTTGTTTGGCATGTTTGTTGCCCCATATGTAGTATTAAAGATTGGTGGTGATGAGTCCCTCCTGCATTATGGGTGGTGTGTTTACTTTCCTTGTACTTGCATCTGTATTTCATATATATGAAAATGAAAAAGAAAATCATCACTGTCTTCACTACATTCACTATATTCTCTGTGTTTTGTGTGTCTTCAATGATGTCTTCTCTGTGTTTTGTGTGCCTGTTACTATCTTCTTTGTGATTGGCGTGTCTTCTCCGTGCTTGGCCTGTTTGCTGTGTTTGTTGACCATACTTTAATGCATGTATTGGCCTTGTGTTTATACATACATTAAAGTGGGGGCTAAATGTAACATCATAAAATGTCCCCTTGGGGGCTTTTCCCTCTTAAGGTTTAGCTCTCGAGTCCTTTAGAATGCATTTAGAGCATCTTGCATGATTTTGATGACTCCCGATGAGAAAACCCTGAAGTTTCATGGCAATTAGGACTCAGGGGATGCATTTATGACAAATTCTACTTGAAATAGGTGGGAGGACCTGGGCGCCCGCACCCTAGTCCTACCCTATTTTAGGTCAGGACCAATTTTAAAGTGTCAATTTATGACCATTATTTAGGTCCTATGCCGACACGGTAAGTTGGAATTATGAAATTCTTAGCGGGAATGTTTGTAGTTGCATATATAAGCATGATTAGTGATTCATTTGTAAACTAGATGGATATTAGATGGATTTTGGCATACTTGTGATTCTAGAGATTCAAAATATTCATTGTGTGGTAGAGCAAAGCATTGTTCTTATGTTTGTATTTGCAGATTTGGCATCCATCTCCTCATGGCATGAAGAGCATCTTCCTTCCATGAGATCTTCACTACAAGGTGATATTAATTGTGTTTTCAATCATTTATCATTTGGATTTTGCCTCTATCCTGTAGGGATATGCACTCTTTATTTGACAATGGTGTTTGGAAGACTTGAATGTCTCTCTAAGGCTTGACTGAGGCAAGCCTCTAAACACCACAATCCCCAATCCATTTTTTTGTGATTGTAGGTTACAAGTTGCAGAAGCAGAAAAAGTGGAGTTGTAGGAGAGTAGTGCAGACTATCAGAATCATAGATCAGAGAAGAAAATAGGGACCTGGACTTGGCCACTCACTCATTATTCCTCTGGATCCTGCAATAGGTTAATCTCTGGAACAACAGGAACATGTTACAGACAAGATTCCTAGATCTTGACAAAAACTGTGGCACTGGACTAGGGCACCCACTCATTAGTCCCTGACTTTCTGCTTTTCAAACTTCAAAATTTGGTACACATTTGATTGTCATTTGATATATCTGTGTGCGATCTTTTTCTATAATTTGTCCATTTGTTCACAAATTCATGTAATTAGGCTTTTGAGCATAATTGGACTTAATTAAATAACAAAATCATACAATTCCAATCTTCCCCTATGTTTCAAGTGACAGAAGGTCTGTAGTAGGTTTCTCTATTCAGCTAGAAGTCCTTGAATGTTTAGAGGTGAAAGGAGGATCAACACAAACAACTATCAAAGTAAACCCTAAACATCCTCTTCACTTTTCACCTTAAACACCTACTTGAACTATGTTTTAACTAGAAACCAACTTTGTAGAATGAGTCCTTTATGGACCTTACCTTAGCTGGTCTACCCTCACCTTCCCATATCCTAGAAAAGGCTATATTAATACTTAATCTTTAAAAATGTGCTTCATTATTATAATTCTTCATTGACTTGTAATTAGCAACTTTAGTATGCCATTAAGTTGTTCTTTGTCACTTTGATACATCTAGTATAGATAGTTCTATGGATGGGGTCATTCTTCGTGGTTGATGGCTATGTCAGTCACCAACCTTAAACCCAAACATGCATATCCTATAGTTTAATCTTTATACATCGTTACTCTAATGCACTAGCATTCACATGGCTATTATTCATTAGTTGATGAGTTCTTAAGTGGATCCCCATAAGCATCCACATATGATGCCCAAGTTGCTTCAAAACAATTACATGTCAACTCAGATGTTACAACTGACATGTTCTATTTTTATTGTTTGCAAGTTAGGGATCCTTTTTTATCAGCTCTAGTTAGGGATCCTTTCACCACCTAAACATGCCCTAGTTTCTTTTCTACCATTATCAATCCAAGAATGAGGATTTACAAAACATAACCAATGCAACTTTCCAATTATGTAATTTGTTTCCCTTGTTATTAATTGTAATATTTTTAGATCAATAAATTGCGGTCATGGGGACCACTCCCTTTATTTAAATAACCATTAAAATATAATTAAATGCATCAGACCCATAAACAAGGGTGCATCAAAATAAAACTCTAAGGCTAAGAATTCTTATCTGACCTAAAACTATCTACCCATTTTATCATGGGAGCACAAAGTCATCAAAAAAATTGTTGATTTTTCCTTCTTCCCTCACTTGACAAGGGTCCAATAATTAGCTAGATCCTTAAATCCAGATCATCTATGTCTAATTTTTTTTTAATTTCCTCCACAGTGGAGATGGATTTCTCAAATTCAATAGTAGTATTGACTTTCTTTTCATCATTGGAATTAGGAGATGTCTTCTCCGAATCCACTAAAGCTTTAAAACCTTTGGGAGTGTTTGCTACAATCTCTTTAATCCTTGGAGAGGCTTCCACCCTTTGAGATGGGGTTGAGACTTTGATAGACTTGCTGGACACCTCAAATTTGTTGAGGCAACAGCATCAACACTCACCAAATTGTCCTTCTCTGAAATTGTTGGAACATTGGTCTTCGTAATGCCACTAGAAACTGAATTAATCATCTTTGATTATGTACAAGCAATGGCCTCCCCAACCTTCTTTACAGTTGGTTTAAAATACTGATGGTTGAGGTTGGCTCCATTCCACCAGGTAGCTTTCTTTGAATTGTAAGATTTGTTTCCTTTTGAACAATTGTCAACCTTGTGATTTGTTGCATAACAATACCTACATCTAAAAAATGATGCCTTCATAATCAGCCCTTTTATTCTTTTATTCCAACTTTTATATTCAACCTTACTTTTAATCTCTATTGGAAGGGATTTTGATAGGTCTATTTCTACTAAAATTCAAGCAAAGGTGAAGGAAGATTGCAAAGAAAAGGAGGAGTGAATATTTGAAGACAAGGGGCCATAAATAAATTTCCCAATGGAATGAAGACAAAGAAGACCCCAGCGGTGCAGTAGTAAATTTGAAAGTCTCACCCAAATCAGAGAAGCAACAAAAGAATATGTAAATGGGTCAAATTCTAGAAACCACAGTCTTATTCCAACTAGGATTTGTCCCAAGCCCAGGGACCTTTCTCGAGAAGCATCTCTCTATCCTCAGGGAGTTCACAAGTAACATAAAAAACCCTTTTGCTCACTGTCTGATGCATAGATCCCCCTCCAATAGGGGTTGCCAGTGTTTTTTGACCCATTCATTCAATTCCACCAAAAAGGGCCAGAGATTATGGAAGCATAAAATCAAAAAATATTTTTTGTGAAGTTCTTCTTCCTCTAGTGTAGCATCCTTGAGATCAATAATAGGGCTATTTTCACTCACAGCAACATGAGCATACTGCCTCCTCAGATCAACCTTCTGCGAGGAAGCACCCCTGACTATATCCTTGTATGAAAGTGCTACACACCATTGCTAGTTGTTAGAGAAGTGAAGCCATCTGAAGGAGAGGCAGATTGCCCTAAAATCGGTGCATTGCAAGATTGTGAGGGACATGATTTTAGGCTAGGGATTGCACAACCATCTTCTTTCCTCACACATGCACGATCTCCTTCAGAAACCCTAGATACAATAATTTTTAGAAGCAACACCATAAGCCCACCATACTACAAAATATTTTTTTTGTTATTAATTGTGAATTGATATAGTGTTTTCTAGTGGTTTTTTCACAAGCCATAAAAGAGTTTTATATGTGAAACTCATAAAATTGAATTTAGTAGGGCATATCTAAACTAAGTTTTAATGTTTCCTTAAAATGTATTTTGTCTACACATTTCACCCTATTCCTACTAAAGCACTAAATAAACCATAACTTTCCAAACAACCCTAAGACCACAAAGATAACACCAAAATGGGCTAGCAATCAAGATATTATAAAGGTCGTTCCTTGGTCCATAAAAATAAAATAGGTCTATTGGTAAGGGGATAATTGTTGATCAATTTTAAAATTTCAAAGGAAAAATTAGAGACAGTAAAACCATGAGACCCCGTTGAGCATTATTCATAATGATGTATGACAAATAATTCCTTAACAAACCATTAAGCAATTCTTTGAATCTAGACCTAACCATGCTAGTTGTCCCAAATTATTTTCTTGCCCCAAAAACTATGGAATGGACTTGTAAAATGTATGATGGGAAGACCAAGATAGTTAAAGATGCTAAGAGGAATGTGCCAAAATATCCATCTAGCTCTTGAATATAAGAAAAAAAGATATATCAATAGATCTAGAGCCCGGATCCATTAAGAATGAGTCCCTAGAGCCATTGAGAACAAGTATTTCCAACGATTTCAGGTAAAATCTCTCAAGTTCCAATTCACTCTCCAGTGGAGTAGAGTAGAGTTGAGTAGGCTTATGGCAAGAGACTTCTTAGATTTGGGCACTCGCCTTTCTTGGTCGAGGGCCTATTTATAGCTATACCCCCCCTCCCATGGGGTTGGTGGGTGGATGATAGAGTTCAGTTTAGTTTAGTTGGTCCCTATAGAATAGAAAGGAGTTGGCATTGGCATTGGCATTTATTCCCCCGGCTGGATAGTAGGGAACCCCCACTATAGAGGATAGGGGCCCCTACTGGAGGTAGACTCTTTATCTCCATATCCCCGTAGCACGCGATCCAAACCAACCCTCGATTGATTGATGAGTGCCACTAAGAGATGTACCAAACACAATAGAGAGGAGAACCACCCACTTCTATCTATGTTGTTCTCTGATTCATACACCTCTACCATCTATATCTATGGGTTGAGCGGCCTAATCAATTAATAGGGAATGTGAGCATCTACCTCGGGTCGAGATATTCATCATGATGTGCCACTGGGCAATCAGGTTTTCTCTAAAATGAATTTCCACGCCCCTATAAACTAAAGAACCCTACCTACATTACTTTTCACCCCCCTACCAAGCCCTATAGATAGTAGGGGGTAGGGAACTGCTATAGTTGTTGAGAGTAGGGGCCCGCCTTCTCCTACTTTTGATACCTCCCACCAACTACCCTGGGGTTGGTGTGGGCTTTCTCCCAACAACAAAAATAGGAGGGGCCTCCAACAACAATGGAATAAAGGGCTGACCATCGAATATAGAGAGAAATAAGGGAGGGTTGGGCCCCATTGAATTGCCTATTAGGGATGGGTGAGATAAATAATTGCCTCCCACCCACCCCAATGGATTGGAATTAAAGGGCCTCCCTCCCACCCCAACTGAATATCCTCCTAGGGAGGTGGGAGATGTTGCATTGGTTAGTTGTGGGATAAGTAGTTGACGATTTCTTTTTCTTTTCAATTGCCAGATTCTATAGTATCCATACCAACTATATGTGGCCAACTATATGTGCCCAATGGGCCCTATAGTAGCCTACCCAATTCAATTAGCCCACTTATTAGATAGAGGTGGGAGGACTATTTGAACTACCGGGCCACCCTGCAGGTTGACATTCCAAAAAATTAACAATTAAATAAGGGATGGGTGGGTGAAATGTGGTGGCAACAAGAAAGAGATGGTCGGCAAATCGACGGATGGATAATTTCTATCCCACCCAGGCTCGACTTTTGTATCTTGGGGGCTGGGTTGGGGCCCTTCTCCCTAACCCTGGGCTAGTTTGGGTTAGGTGGGAGGCCTGGCCATCTTCCCCACCCACTCGAGATTTGCCTAGAACCCCCGGGAGGTAGATTTAGCAGGCCCTAACCCCCCACCCCCCTCCAATTCTAGTTCCCCCCCCACCTGGATAATAGAGTTGGGTGGGAGGAGGCCCATGCTTATCTAGGGGGTGGGAGTCCTTTATTCATGTCAATAGGATTTGGGTAACCATGAATGCCATCTAAAACTAACTGCCTAAATCTATCTAGCTGCATAGGTTGTCTATCCAATTGATTAACATTTACATTTCTATCAACATTTTGATTTCTCACATTATTTAATGGTATTCTAGCATTGTTTGCATTCCATCTTTGATCATTTTGTTGACCCTGGACTTCATTTCTATGTTGATTTCTCTACATATTTGTATTTTCAAGGGTGGGAACTGAATCATTCTGAGCAGTTCTCAGAGCTTGCACTTTCTGTCTCATGTCATCTCTAATCTTCACAACCTGCAAATACTCAAATTCAGCCCTCAGACTTTTGATTTCTTCAGCTAACTCCTCATCTCTAGGCATAGAAGAGGATGGTTTCATCATATTTTGATCATTATCATCATCCCTTGGGGATTCAGCTTCTTCAAATCTATCAGGGGAATCAAGGAAAGGACATTCTTGAAACACCTCTGATCTCATTCTCAGACTACCACCTTGTTGTCTTTCATACATATCTTGAATCTCAGCCTCTGTATTTGAAAAATAAGGTGCTCGTTGCTCTGAAGATCTGGGATGATCTTGGATACTATCATTTTTTCTGGGAGAACCTTCATGACTGACTGGGACAATCCCCTTTTTCCTGTACATCATCTTTCTGGGTAATTCTTCAAATAGAGGATTATGCAGGGACCTTCTCCCTTGCATATAAATTTCTATTTTACCGACTGGGAGATTGTTTGGAGTCACCACCTATAACTAGGAAATATTTTCTTTTAAAATGAGGGTTCTTACACAGTTCCCCAGTAGAGTTACCAAATCTGTTGGTTATTTTCCCAGACTGGATGCTTCTTCCCAGTTATCCCTACAAAATAGCCATCATTGATCAACAAGATCACCGGGCCATGGGCCAACAGTACATGAGATAGACTCTATAAATATCTCATCTTCTTCTTTAGGCTCTGCAGAACCAAGGGGGGTATTCCCTATACAACATCTATAACATATGCACATGAACTTGTTTGGATGTTGGTACAAAGCAGATAAATCCTCTTTTATGTAGACCAAAACTATGGCATAAGTGCAAAGGGGCTAGCTATGGGCCTATATTCAGTTGTAGACAGAGGATTTGGGTCTAAAATTACTTCTAAAGTCCTAATGGTTTGATTTAAAGTTTAAGTTTGATTTTATGTTTGGATGCAAAACTGAGACTTTGGGCTGCAACCTCAATACAAGACTAGATCGGTGCCTATCCAGGGCTTAGAGTCAATAGACATACACACGTGAATGGCCAGCATGAACATATACCAAAGACTGGATATCAAGGGGGTTTGTTTAGCACCTACCTTATAGACACTTCCCAAGACTAAGTATTCAGTTATCTCTGCTTACAAACATCCTCACTGCAATACATTCCTCCCAACACTTGATCTAAAACATTTAATCTACTCCTTGACCAGAAGTAAGAAATCAAGCATTCAATACAGTAAACCTATATTCTAGAATCATAAACACCCCTTAGATGCCTAGATTCAAAAGAAGAACACACTCAATTTGGAGATAGATAACAGAACACATGTAATATAGCATTACTCATTTAAATCAACATGAAACCAGTAAATTTATGCATGAGACATACAACATGAGACTCATAAACTCACAAAACATCCAAAACAGGGCCACCAATGAAGTTGTATCTTATCACAGCACCAAAATTCGTCCAGTTTTCAACAACAACAAATGAGAAACACCACCTACTATATACAGCAAGGATGGTGTACTCAATATTAATTACACATGGTAATTCAAAATTCTCCAAATACAGTACATCATGAGAAAATGGCGCTCAACATATTGAATGCAGCAGGTGGGAGAGGAGACAGGGAGTGATCTCGAGTCCTCCATTGCCGCCTAGGGATTCACATCTTCAATCAGGTACTTGATCCATCCACGCCTTCGCCCATACCCTATAACATCCGCCATTAATGGCATACCAACTCGCGGCCTTGGGAATGCAGTGAACTATGCGTTTTGCAACTTTTCCCACCAAGAAATATGACCCTGATTTTCAAATCATGTGGGAACTAATTATCCCACACTCACCCCGCAATGACCTCTTCAATATTTTATAAGCAAAGTCATGAGCACATATGATGTCGCACAATTTTACCTTGCGTGACCAACAAACCACCAGCTAAGACCCCATCATCATGACCCGCACCAACGGTGAACCTCTTGCATGATATCCAGATATGCAATATCACCCCGATATTTCCTATCACCCTGATAATAGTGAACCTCAATAAGAAACATCACCTGATATTTCACATCACCCCGATGTGAAATATCACCCCTATGACCAACCTGTTGATGCATCGGGAGAACATCCTCCTCATATTCGAACCATATACCTCACCGATGAACCATCCATACTTGCTCATGTCCTCACAGGAGATCGGTGGGACCCCCACATACCTATTGATAATAACATGCCAGAGATCACATGATGTACCCCACCGATCCTGATGACGTCATCGTCATGTTATAATATCGGGGTGATATTCAGCAGCAAGGGTGATATTCGTAAGATCACCTGATAATTGAAATATCACCCCCCCACAAAATATCCGGTTGCACTGTAGCTTCATTGTAATATCGGGGTGATCTTTGAATATGACTGATATTTGGGATATCACCCCCTCCTTCAGAATATGATGGAGCCGTTAGACAAGTAGACATCACTCTCATGTAAAATTTGACATCAGTAGCATCGGGTGATAAAAGAACATTGGGGTGATATTAACAAGATCACCTGGCATTTGGAACATGATGATGAGCCCCTCCTTCAGAATATCAAGTTATATCTGAAGTATGATGAGGAGGCACACAGACCTAGAATTTTGACAGGCATAACTTCCTCACTTGGCTGAATTTCAGGGTGATATAAAAGGCAATCCTGCTTAGAATTTTCCACTCTTCCACTTGGCAAGCCTCTTAAGGCAAGATTCAGACTTTGAAATTTTTTAGGTTTCAGACCTCAGGATCACAAACATACTTGGCATGATGCACATGCGTACTAAAAAAAATGCAGCATAGGTAGAAACCTTGACATGGCATGACCTCATGCATCAGAAAATTTTAGGGTTTGAATGAGAAAACTTGTAACTATTCAAGTTCAAAACCCTAGACATAAATGGGTACCAACAGGATGCATGCAGTTTTATCCTTTAGAAGGAAGGAATGATGACTTTCATGAATGGGTGGGCATCAATTCCATTATTTCCTGATAGCTTGCCTAAGTGAGTAGGAGACTTTGCAGACATAACTCTTGCCTAAAGAAACTACATGGTATCCACATCTTGTCTACATATACACAATCATTGATTCAGAAGTGCTGGTTGATGTTCTCGTTCATTGTCGACCTGCCTTCTTTGCTTTTCCGGAGAGGAGAGGGAATAGATAGACGCTTAAGAGTGGATCAAGTGGTTCGAAGAACCAACTGCCCCATAGAATAGTAGGGCAATGGAAGTCCCTCATCTATAATGGAATATAGGATGGGCAATGAGAATTCTAGTTGTCCCAACTAATAGTAGGGGCCCACCCTCCCAACAACTTAACTGCCATTCTATTGCCCCCCTTCCACCCAACTATCATCCACCCACCCACCCTGCCTATCACCCTCCCACCCACCCCAACTATTTGCGGATCAAACATGGATAATCACTCTTCCCTCATAAGCTAGATATAGAGCTAGGTGGTTGTCCGGGTTGGATTCCTGTTCAGCCCTATCTCTCCTATCTGGTGGTAGTTGTAGCCCCATCTATTCCATCTGTTCCTTGTTGTTATATGGAGCCTAATCAGACTCGGAGGTTATATTTACCCCACTTTTATCAGTGCGGTTTCCCCCCAAATTCCTACGGGGTCAAGGGGTTCCTACGGGGTCAAGGGGCAGCGCCCCTTGCGGGGGTTTGGGGGCAGTGCCCCCAAGACGGGGTCAAGGGGCAGCGCCCCTTGCGGGGTCCAAGGGCAACGCCCCTGGCGCGTTCCCTGTCGCGATACAGGGCAGGGTCGAGGGGCAGCGCCCCCGAAACCTCACACGGTTTTTTATTATTTTATAATGCACCGGAAGTTAATTTTTTCATTGACCGACATAAGAAAACCCTATTTTGTAACCGACAAAATGCTTGATAAAAAGCGGCTAAGGGTTAGGGTTTTGATATATTGTATTGTAGCATTTTGCAGCAGTATTGAGTTGCAGGGATTGCTGATTGTAATCGGTTTGATTTACTGGATAATAATATTGGACTCTCTGTTTGGTGGATGTAGCCTGAGTTTGGGTGAACCACGTTAAAACTTGTCTCTCACTATTATTATTTCTGTGTATTTCCATTTCTCTGTTTAATCTTTATTTGCATTTAATTGATATCTTCTGCCGGCTAACCCTAACAAGTGGTATCAGAGCGGGTTGTGTTCGATTATCGTCTACAAGAAAGTCTCACGGTTGAGTGGGAGCAATGGCGGACGAGGGTAAAACGAAGGTTGATAAATTCAATGGGCAGAACTATCAGTTATGGAAGATGCAGATGGAGGATTACCTCTATCAAAAGGATTTATGGAGGCTGTTGGAAGGAGTAGCCAAGAAACCGGCAACAATGTCTAATGAGGATTGGAATCTTCTTGACAGAAAGGCACTGGGAACCATTCGGTTATGCCTGGCACCGTCGGTGGCATTCAATATAACAGAAGCGAAGACAACAGATGGTCTGATGAAAGCTTTGGCAAAATTGTATGAAAAACCCTCAGCCTCAAATAAGGTATTTCTCATGAAGCAGTTGTTTAATTTGAAAATGGTTGAAGGTGGATCTGTGACAGGTCATTTAAATGAATTTAATACGATTGTCAGTCAATTGACTTCTATAAATGTAAAATTTGATGAAGAAGTTAGAGCTCTCTTGATATTATGTTCATTGCCTGAAAGATGGGATAGTTTGGTAATGGGAGTTAGTAACTCTGTTTCTGGTTCAAATACCCTAAAATTTGATGATGTTATTGGTGTTATTCTGAGTGAGGAAATTCATAAGAAAAGCTCAGGTGGATCCAAATCAGGCAGTGTTTTGAATGTAGAAAGCAGGGGTAGATCAAAGGAGAGAGGAAAAGGTTCTGGAGGTCATGGGAAGTCACGAGGAAAATCAAAGGACAAAAGATCCCAAACCAGAGGACAGAAGGATTGCTGGTATTATGGAAAACCAGGTCATCTGAAGAAAGATTGCTGGTCTCGGAAGAACAAAGAAGGAGACAAACAAGAAGGCAATAAGGAAGTAAATGTGGTAAGTAATAAATCTGAAGATGACACTTTGATTCTTTCCCTAGATAATGCTGATGATTCATGGGTTTTAGATTCAGGGGCCTCATTTCATGCTACGCCCCATAGAAGTTATTTTCTTGATTATGTCCAAGGGGATTTTGGGCTAGTTTATTTGGGAGATAACGAACCCTGTCAGATTGTTGGAAAGGGAAGAATCAAGATTAAGTTGCAGAATGGGAATCATTGGCTACTACAAGAGGTAAGGTATGTTCCAAGGCTTAGTAGGAATTTAATTTCAGCAGGGCAGCTAACTGAACAAGGTTGCACTGTTACGTTTACTGATAAAAATTGGAAGGTTTCAAAAGGTGCCTTAGTAGTAGCAAAAGGTGTGAAAGTAGGCACCTTATATCTTTGTACAGGTCATACTGTTCCTTCTACTTTAGCTGTTACAGAGAAAAAACAAATAGGTTCAGGAACAGTTGCTGCAGGTTTGCAGGAAGAGACTGGAAAAGTTGCTGCAGGTTCTGAGACAACACTGTGGCATAACAGACTTGGGCATATGAGTGAAAAAGGTATGAAGGTACTTCATTCTAAGAAAGTTTTACCAGGTCTGAAATGTATTAATATGGATTTCTGTGAAAGTTGTGTGTATGGAAAATAAAAGAGAGTCAGTTTTCTCAAGGATGGGAAGCAAAAGAAAAATGAAAAGTTGGAGCTTGTGCATACAGATGTATGGGGACCAGCTCAGGTATCTTCTCTCG
Organism: Cunninghamia lanceolata; assembly: GCA_027924645.1. Classification (NCBI taxonomy): domain Eukaryota; kingdom Viridiplantae; phylum Streptophyta; class Pinopsida; order Cupressales; family Cupressaceae; genus Cunninghamia; species Cunninghamia lanceolata. The sequence continues at coordinate 20,339,150 of BSBN01000500.1, forward strand.
GTGGCTCTCGGTATTATGTTACATTCATAGATGATGCAACTAGGAAGGTCTGGATTTATTTCCTTAGACAGAAATCTGATGTATTTGAAACATTTAAGAAATGGAGAAGCTTGGTTGAGAATGAGACGGGTAAAAGATTAAAATGTCTCAGATCTGATAATGGCGGTGAGTATTGCAGCAAAGAATTTGAAGATTATTGTTCCTTTAATGGAATTCGTAGGTAGAAAATAGTTCCAGGGACTCCACAGGAAAATGGAGTGGCTGAACGCATGAATAGGACAATAATGGAGCGTGCAAGGACCATGAGATTGTATGCTGGGCTGCCTTTAAACATGTGGACAGAGGCTGTCAACACTGCTGTATATTTAATTAACAGAGGTCCTTCAGTTCCTTTGGGCTGTGGTATTCCAGAGGAAGCATGGATAGGCAAGAAGGTGAGTTATTCTTTTCTGAAAACCTTCGGCTGTGAAGCATTTGCACATATAGATTCTGAAAATAGAACCAAGCTGGATGCGAAATCAAAAAAATGTACCTTCGTTGGATATGGCATTGATGAATTTGGTTATAGGCTATGGGATTTTGAAAATCAGAAAATTGTGAGAAGCAGGGATGTTATATTCAATGAGAAGGTGTTGTACAAAGATCAGTTGCAACAGCATGAGAAGAAAGAAAATGATTATGTAGTGCTGGATGATACTCCAAATAGTGATGTTCCAGTGGTTCCTCATGCTCCGCAACAACAACCAGAAATACCACAAACTCCAGTGAATGTTAGACGGTCAACAAGGATAAGTAGACCTCCTGAAAGGTTTTCTCCCTCTTTGTATTCTATTTTGTTAACAGATGCTGGTGAACCGGAAGGGTATGATGAAGCTATGCAGGTGGATACATAGGTTCGGTGGGAGCTTGCAATGAAAGAAGAAATAGACTCCTTGCTGAAAAATCAGACTTGGGAATTATGTAAGTTACCTGCAAGTAAAAAGGCTTTACCAAATAAATGGGTTTACAGGCTGAAAGAGGAAGATGGAGGTAAGAAAAGATTTAAGGCCAGGTTAGTTGTAAAAGGATTTGCACAGAAAAAGGGCATTGATTTTGATGAGATATTTTCTCCGGTTGTCAAGATGACTTCTATTCGTACTGTTTTAAGTATTGTGGCTACTGAAGATTTACATTTGGAATAGCTCGATGTTAAAACTGCCTTTCTCCATGGTGATTTGGAGGAGGAGATCTATATGGAACAGCCCCAAGGATTTGAGGTCAAAGGTAAGGAGAAACTAGTGTGCAGATTGAAGAAGAGTTTGTATGGCCTAAAACAAGCACCTCGGCAATGGTATTTGAAATTTGATAGTTTTATGGCTGAGCAAGGCTACAACAGGTGTAATTCTGACCATTGTGTTTATTTTAAGAGGTTAGATAATGACAGCTACATTATTTTATGTTTATATGTTGATGACATGCTTGTAGCTGGGTCTAACATGGATCACATAAGAGAGTTAAAACAGCAGTTGGCACAGTCATTTGATATGAAGGATTTGGGGGCAGCAAAACAAATCCTTGGTATGAAAATTTGTAGAGATAGGAAGAACAGAAAATTGACTCTATCTCAGGCTGCTTATGTTGAAAAGGTGTTGTAGAGATTTCACATGGAGAATGCCAAAGCTGTCAGCACACCTTTGCCTAGTCATTTGAAATTGACTAAGAACATGTGTCCTAAGACACAAGAGGAGGAAGAGAAAATGTCCAAGGTACCATATGCTTCAGCTGTAGGTAGTTTAATGTATGCCATGGTATGCACGAGACCGGATATTGCACATGCTGTAGGAGTCATTAGCAGGTATATGAGTCATCCCGGATTAGAGCATTGGAATGCGGTAAAATGGATTCTCAGGTATTTGAGAGGTACATCCAATAAACACTTATGTTTTGGGGGCTTTAATACTGTTTTAGCAGGCTATGTAGACTCAGATTTGGCAGGAGATATTGATACCAGGCGGAGTACTACAGGTTATGTCTTTACTGTAGGTGGAACAGCGGTGAGTTGGATTTCTAGGTTACAAAAGGTGGTTGCTTTATCCACCACCGAGGCAGAATATGTAGCTGCAACAGAGGCAAGCAAGGAGATGATATGGCTGCAATCTTTCATGAATGAATTGGGCACACAACAGGTTAACAGTTATTTGTTTACGGATAGCCAGAGTGCCATACATCTTGCCAAGAATTCTGCCTTGCATTCAAAGACCAAACACATACAGTTGAGGTATCACTTCATTCGGTCGGTGTTGGATAATGGACAGTTATAGCTGGCAAAGATACATACAGATGATAATCCAGTAGATATGTTTACAAAGGCAGTGACAAGGGAGAAGCTGAGCTCCTCTTCAGCTTCGGTTGGTCTTCTAGACTGAACACAACAAAAATAGAACAGCAGAGTCCAGGGTGCTTATTTCCAGTGGGAGCTACAGGGTCAGTGGTGTTATGATCAGTCTCCAAGTGGGAGATGATATGGTGTAGAGTCTGATCAGTCTCCAAGTGGGAGATGATATGGTGTAGAGTCTGATCAGTCTCCAAGTGGGAGATTGTTGTTATATGGATCCTAATCAGACTCAGAGGTTATATTTACCCCACTTTTATCAGCGCGGTTTCCCCCCAAATTCCTACGGGGTCAAGGGGCAGCACCCCTTGCGGGGGTTTGGGGGCAGTGCCCCCAAGACGGGGTCAAGGGGCAGTGCCCCTTGCGGGGTCCAGGGGCAGCGCCCCTGGCGCGTTCCCTATCGTGATACAGGGCGGGGTCGAGGGGCAGCGCCCCCGTGGGGGCTCGGGGGCAACGCCCCCAAAACCTCACACAGTTTTTTATTATTTTATAATGCACCGGAAGTTAATTTTTTCATTGACCGACATAAGAAAACCCTATTTTGTAACCGACAAAAAGCTTGATAAAAAGCGGCTAAGGGTTAGGGTTTTGATATATTGTATTGTAGCATTTTGCAGCGGTATTGAGTTGCAGGGATTGCTGATTCTAATCGGTTTGATTTACTGGATAATAATATTGGACTCTCTGTTTGGTGGATGTAGCCCGAGTTTGGGTGAACCACGTTAAAACTTGTCTCTCGCTATTATTATTTCTATGTATTTCCATTTCTCTGTTTAATCTTTATTTGCATTTAATTGATATCTTCTGCCAGCTAACCCTAACATTCCTTCCCTACAATCTAGCTAGGCTTGGTCCTGCCCTACGACTATAGTCAATCCACCAGGCTCCACCCTATCTCTCCTATTTGGTTCCATCCCCTATAGATCTTGATTGGTGTAGCCCTTATCTATCCCATCTAGAGGCCCTACTATCTATAGGGTCTGTCTCAGTTGCTCAATTCCTTCCTTGGGCACATTAAGGTAGGCAAGATCAGCAATAGCACCAAAGAATTGATGTCGGTTGGCTGCCTTATTCATCTCTATTCAGTGAAGTCCCTGATCATTACATACAAAATATCAATTGATGGGTCACAGAATTGGATTAACCATTCATCCCTGATCAATCGAAAGATGCAATGCCAATCCTAAGACCACAAAGCCTTCTGGGAGAGGAAGGAAGAGGTCTTTACCACCCTTCAAGGCCTTTCTTTCCTTCCACTCAGAGTAGTGTGATGTTGGTTGTTGTCTGTTGTAGGTAAGTGTGGGTTGGTAGTGGTAAGTGTTGTGGCAGGTTGGGTGTAGTGTAGGTAGTTGGGTGTACGGAGGTTTCTATACGTAACATGTCCTATGCCCCACCCCGATAGGTGATAATCCTGCCTTATGGGCAAATTGGGGTGGGTGGGAGGATATAGGTTAACCAAGCCATTATTGAGAATCCCATTTGATTACCCCACCCACCGGATTCCATCCCATTAGTAATAATCCCACTTTATTTCTGCCCCAGCTTATTGCCCCACCCACCTGATTCCTTTCCATTATGGGGAATCCCACCTTTGGGCCTTCCCACCGAATTAACCCCCCACCTGATTCCACTAGTTATAATCGCACCCTTAATCCTGCACTTTAATGAATGATGGGCATCATGATCCGGAGGTAGATTAGTTGGAGGTTTCTCCAATGCCTAAGTTGGGGGGTGGGTGGGAGATATAGTTGCACTCCATTTAGATGAGGAATAACCAAGTTGTTCTCATTTGGGAAGAATTTTGAGTGCCCTATCTATCTACCTATGGGTTGTAGTGATTCTCTTTACTCGGAAGAACACTGGGAATGAGGGGGGAACTATAGTGCTCATGCTCAGTTAGAAATGGGGAATGGGGCCCATTATAGAGTAGGGTGCTCAATGTTGTTAGAGCGCTAGTCTGTAACGTCAAGAGTTGCGGGAGAAACAATCTTCCCTGATCATGTCATGTCCTGGTCTACTTAGCTATTGCGAGAGAGGGGGGGAAGTGTACTTGCTAGTGGTTTGATCGTAAAGATGGTTAGGCAACAAATGAGTACAACTATGAAGAGAGGGGTTGTCCCACACATTCAGAAGTGTAGTTCATCGATAACACCAAATGCTCTTTCGGGCCCCTCCTTTTACAACTATATTAGCAGCCGGGGTGGGAGGTATAACCCCCACCCATCCCCAACTTAACCGAGGGTTTACTTAGAACCCTCGAGGCCCCCCTTATGGTATATTATTGTGGTTTGGGGCAATCTATAGCCTCCCACCCACCCCAGGGGGCATAGGCTTGGGTGCCTCCCAACTATATCCACGCACCCACCCCCATGGGAGACAATAGAATAGGGGGAGATAATGGGTTGGGTGCGAGATTTAGGTTTCGAGTGGGTGGGAGGGTGATGGAAGCCCCACACACAATGCAACTAGAACCTTCAATGTGATCGGTCATGGTATCCATAGCATTGTCAAGCTCCAAGCGATTTTAGGATCAATAAGCGGGGTCAAAACTCCCATTCTATCTCAAAATAAAAATTGACTACTATTTCATATGAGGGATGCTCAGCATTAGCATTTCTATTTACTCCAAGGTTTGAAGCCTTTCCAAGACTGCAGAAGAAAGATCGAGTTGTTCTGTCATATCACCGACTCTGGATAATAGCTAGCCATTACTCGCCCCACTATAGATGCGGGTGGCCTATCTATACTCCAAATAGACATAGCTCACTAGTCTAGTCCCATAGATAGAAGAGGTATGGGGGAACTACTAAAAGCATCTAAAGGGAAATCCTTGTTGTTATGCCTGTGCAGTTTCATCTTTGCAGGAGAATGGATTACTCATAAGACTCCCCCACCAAGGTGGCACCAACAAGAGCCAACCATGGGTAAAGAGTATCAATCAAGGTTGGGCCAGCCCTGTAGACCTAGAGTGGTCCAAACCAATCAATGACTAGTGGAGGTGTGCATAAAGTCAGCTCAAGCTAACAACTATAGTTGATGGCGAGTTAATCTAACGGATGGAATAGTACAGAGGAGAAAGGAACAGGGCAGAAGAAACTAGTTGGTTGGGCTTGATTGACCAGAGTGAAGTGATTCGGAACAACTATAGTTATGCGAGGGAAAACACTATTATTTCTTGAGAAGAGGAGAACCATGATTTCTTTTTTGTTTTTGCGTGTAATCAATCTATGTATAGTGGATCGGTCCCTAGGGATAGATACAAATAGACAGGACGTTGGTCTACTTGATTTCAGTTGAGCCTTTAAACTAAGCCCCCATGTGTGGGGAAACTATCTCCTCCCACCCACCCCAGGTGGTTAAGGCTAGCAGGCCCCACCCCCGACACGACTTTAGGAAGGGGTAGGGCTAAATACTTTAGGGTCCCAGATTTGTTCTTCCTCAATCAAATATTTTAGGATTAGAGCCCCTCTGCATATATTATTGCATCAGCTCCATTTCTATTCTTAGCTTCATTTCTATTCCAAACCCATCTATATAGGAAAATGAGAGCAACTATATATAGTTCAACTGGCTGTCGTCACATTCCATTCTTTAATGAGTATCCCAGCTAATGCAACTATATAGTTGGCTCCTCGACCTCTGTGGGGTAGGTGGGTGGTATAGTTCATGATTGTTTCAAAAGGCTGATTCACTCTAGTCAGAGAGCATAGAGCTATAGACATCCCTACCTGCAATGTCAATGAGAAACAACATAACCACCCTAGAATTTAATAGGGCACTATAGTTCCCTTCCCTAACCAGCATGAGGGAATAGGTCTCCCAATGCACCACATTCCCATCTTCCTTGACCCAGACAAAGTTGTTCACACGCACCCCCCTAGGATCAGCCCAAGAACAACTAATCGAGGGTGGGTGGGAAGCAATAGTTGGGGGGGCAGTCATGATCTAAACTCTTTAAGTTATGAGATGGTCATCCCTTGGGGTTGGCCAAAGGAACTATAGGCATTCATATGATCTAAACTTCTTCGAAATTATGAGATGGTCTATTATTACCCCCCCAACCCTGGGTAGGGGGGGGTAGGGCATGCATTTTCTTTTCTTCATGACTACTAGCCTTTTTTGTTCAGATCGAGGGAAGATGAGTATGGCTATGACTATAGGGGGTGGAGGAAACTAAGCAATGATTGTCTCTACCATTTCAATTCCTTTCTCTTCATCTTCTTTTTCCTGCACCTCATATATTCAGGACAGATCATCTTGCTCTTCCTAACAAGCCGCTTTCCCCAGTCGAACATTTTGGATCTTCCTATTCCTGATTAGGAATTGCTCTGATCGCAGCGCTACTGGTTCACAATTCAGACCTCAACCTCCTCAATAATATGAAAGAAGGGGCATGTGACCCAAGGACTAACAAGCTCCTTTTGAGAATTAGCAAAACTTTTTCCGTAATTGATTGAGGTGTAGTTCCCAATTATAGCATATATCGAGGCATAGCCAACTCTGAAATCCCTTTCTAGGAAATATCATAGTGTCATAGTGCCTTTGTAGAATGAATGCTTCATCTCATAATCCACAACTCCTTCTTTATCAATCAAGTGGATTGGACTAGGGCTCTATTGTCTTGCTATTGCACTACCTCTCTGAATCTCTGACCACCCTATAAGATTAATAGGGTTCTGAAGAGGGTCATTTTGCTAAGTTTCTTCAATGGGAGGATCATAAGAATTCACAAAACTTCATTTCCATCAAGAAGAATTGGATGTCATATCTCGACCTAGGGACAGAGACGTCACCCTTTTCTATATGTAAATTATATGAGTGCGGTGAGAATCACATGTACGGTTATGGAGGGGGAATCTATCCTATTATAGTGAAGTGGTTGGTCCTACTGTCCTATGATTTGTATAGGGTTGCTAGAGTGATTTCGGTCAATTCAAGATGCAGCAAGCGCTTTGTGCTAAGCAAGACCGGTAGCCCCTTTATGCAATTGTGTTGGGATTAGAGACTAGTTAATTAATTGGTGGAGCACATGGGACCGCATATTGGATACTCCATAGAGCGATGTATATAGAGACAATTCCCACCAGTTTTCTTTTTATAAAGTTCTTTCGAATACCCACACGGGTTTGGTAAGTCATCTAGTCCTACCGCCAATACACGGGTCTTTCTAGTCCATTACTTAACATTGATGGAGTTCCACCAGGTGAAGGAATAACATCCCATTTTGGATCTAGCTGCTTCAAAGAATTGGGTTTGACAGAACCCACTTGTGTATGCACTTTGTTTGAAGTATCAGCTTGAGGCACGAGCAAGATTGGTTTTCTGATAAGGAAGAAGGAATCAATAACGCTTGCTATGATATCGACCAAAGGAAGGGCACAAGGGTTGTATACTTGATTGATCCATTAGGTGGCCCATGACCCGAAGATTGAAGGTTTGAATCCTGCCTTGCCTAGAAAGATCTAGCAAAGTTCAAGTAAAATCCTGAAGTGCTCTTAGATGGAGAAAGAGGGGATCCCATCACTTGGTAGGCTATGCAGTGAGTCAAGATTTTCTAGAATTAATAATAGGGAGGGGATCCAGAGGGGAGACCCTTGCTCGTGCCTAGTCTAAAATGAGAATTCAATGCCCAGGCCTATAGCAACTAATCTACCTCCCTAGACTAATTGAAGAAACCTCCCCAGCTACAACCTCCACCCAGCCACCCACAATAATCTACCTCCCGGGGAGGGGGCTCTTGGTTCGGCATCTACTGAAGCCAAGGGCGGGTGGGAGGGGTGGGGGGGGCCCTACTATTCTATGGGATGGGAGGTTTAAGTCTAAAACTTGAATGATATTAAGGTTACGACCCTCCCCAACAACTAATTGGAGAAACCTCCAGGCACCTAATCGGAGTGGGTGGGAGATTATATTGCCCGGGGTGGGTGGGAGGCTATAGTTACCATAACCTTCACTATCATTCAGGAGAGTAATAACCTCCCACCCACCCCAGCTAGGGTTGGGTGGAATAGAAGGTGCCAAAAACTATGGAGAGTGGGGGAGGGGAGGGGTGGATGATAGTTGGGTGGGGAGGCCCTTTATAGTTGGGTAGCTCTTCAAGCTCTTGCCATTATAGATAGTGGTACGCTCTTTGAGCTACCATCCCATTATAGTGTTAGGATCTTCAAGCTACCATTCCATTATAGTGGAGAGGGAGATATAGGTGTGGCTCTTCGGGCTCACTAGACTGGAACGGGTAGATAGCTCTTTGAGCTACCTTGCTACCAGATGCAATGATATATCATTGAGGGAGCCAGTGGGGAAGAAACCGTAATATGACCTAGGTATAGTCAATGTATTGGGGGGTTGGAGGATGGCATGTGTTGGGCCCCCCCACCCCTTTGGCTCTTTCCACTGACTGCCCCAGGTCTCCCTTCCCTTTAGGATCTGGTTCCTCCCCCACTCTGGAAGGGGCTTTAGCGAGGGAGGGATGCCAATAATTATAGAAAGGGCGGGGGTCCCTCGATGCATAAGGTATTGGGCTTGGGCTGAGAGTGCACATTTGGTGTGGTGTGAACAATGATAGGAAAGGGGTAGCCTCTTCCAGAACTGGGTACCATCTGTGTATAGGAAAAATTGAGAGGTTGAATGATAAGATCACAAAGTAATGATAATAACAACTCAATTACCCATAACATCAAAAGAACTATCTAAGCAAATAACCAAATCAATGAATAAATCAAATTATGAACAAAGAAGCTATCACCTACATTGATTGGATCTTTTGGTCAAATGTGGATTGCTCTTCAAATTGCGAAACCATGTTTGCAACAAGCGGATGTAGATTGTGTTTGTGCTCAAAAGGTAGTTGTGCTCAACGATGCGATGAATGCTCCAAGCACTAGAATGCTTGTGAAAAAATGATCGAAGAGATTCAATGATCAAAGAGGATTTGTTATGAAGATGAGGGGGGTTTATATAGGTTTCAATAAAGATAGATCAACAGTCCAGATAATTCAATAGAATCAATGGATGAGATAAATCTAGAATTCATGATGAATGTGCACCTAACATGTGTCACACAAAAGGCTATTTTTGTTTGAGATAATTATTTTTTTGGCTAAAACATGGAATAGACATATTGTTAGATTTTATAAAAATAGAAATTCTTTTTGTAATTTATGAGTTGGTGATAAAAACAATAATGATTAAGTCAATTAACTCAACTTATAATTTGCTTTTTGCATGATTTGAGATAAATTATTTAATTTTGTGTGCATGATGAATAAGATTTATTTTTAGAGGATTTAGAAGATAAAAAAGTAAATTAAATAAATAAATTTATTTAATTGTTTGTGCAAGATTAGAGGACATAGAATAGATTTGAAGATTTAAATAAATTAAACAAATAAATTGATTTAATTTATTTTGCATGATGAAGGATAAAATATTTGATTATATTTTATTTTTAGAATAGAGATTTAATTTAAATAAATTTGAATGATTTATTTAAATTTGGAAGAATAATTGATTTAATTAAATAATGAAAAATATTTAATTGTAGTTAAGAGTATTTGGATGATAAATTAATTAAATAATTAATTTATTCAATTGACATGGATTTGAATTTTGGAAGAAGATAAGGATTTAATTAAATAATTAAAAATTATTTAATTTTGGAAGAATAAAGTTGATTTTGATGAAATTAATTAAATAAAAAGGATTTATTTAATTAATGTTGAATTTAGGAGATTTGGAAGAATTTGATGATTTTGATGAAATTTATTAAATAATTCAATTATTTAATTAACGCTTGAAATGTAGATGATTTGATGAAATGCAAGTGATGTAATAACATGGTCATTTTAGGGTGTCTACACCATCAATCACCTTTCACCTTCAGTTGGTTCCTAGGTATAGCCATACTTGCCCTCCAACACAAATGATAGCCCACAACTATTCCCTCCCACCCCAACCATGGAAGTATCCCAGCATTGGTTGGCATAAAACCAGACACTGGGAGTCAACTATATAGAAAGGGGTGCTCCATGGCTAAGATCAAAAGGGAGTTGAATGATTAAGCCTTAACCACCCACCTAGCTATCTCCCTCTTACCCAGTCTATGCCCCACACACGGGGGCCCCCATTCTCGAGGGAGGGGGGAGCAACTAGCTGATCTACTTATCTATCTCTGCCCAACCCCTCCCAACTGAATGAAGGAGGGGGCGGTAGATCTACTTCTAACAAGGGGTTGGGGCTGGGCCCTCCCTCCATCCATCTACTTCTTGGGGTTGGGGCTAGGCCCTCCCTCCATCTAGAATTTTGAACCTTCCCTCTAGGCTTGGGAAGGTGGGGTTGGGGCTAGACGAGCTAATCTACTTCTTGGGGTTGGGGCTGGGGTTGGGGTCGCTTGGGGTTCCTTCACTCTATAATTCATTCCCTAGAATTCTCCCCCCTCTTCTCTCTTGTCTTCCTTCCCTCTAATGAAGGAACCCTGTTATCAACATACACCTGGGGGCAACAATAACCCCCCGAATAATAGAAAAGAGGGGCTCCACAGGTCGCCACTTGATTCTTCTCTGTTCCAACGAGGTGAACAAATGTTACCCCTAGTGCTTGTCCTACCCTTTCCAACCAACAATGTTTCCAACAATCTCCTCCCTCCCACACTTACATGAAATAACGGGTGAGGGCTTTATAGGGGTTCATGAATGTTCATCTCCCACCCAATGCTATATCTCCCCCATGTTGCCCTGGACTTATCCTATATCCCCCCACGGGGGTGGGTGGGTGGGAGGAGATGGTAGTGTTGCCCCTGGGGATTATAGGGTGGGTGGGAAGTCAAGTGGTGGCAGAGTAAGAAAAGTAGATGCAAATTGAGCCCTATCTATCCATGGCATGGGCCCTATCTATCTATGGCATGATTCCTTCAGTCTGCTTCAGGGCCTATCTATCTATGGCCCCGAACAAGTCCTACCTATTGCCAGTGGATGAATTAGAGAAGGGTAGCCACCACACGACCCCAATAGGAACAACTAGGAGATTCTTACTTCTCCAATTGACTCCTTCCACCCCCCTCTATCCATAACCATTTTGCCCACCTAACCCCAATGCATTCTACCTGATTATGGATAGAGGGTCTATTGTTGTTACTGATAAGTTGTTGAAGACATGATACAATTTTGATGCCCCAGTGTAGCTAGCTGTCCCTGTGTAGCTGGTGTAGGATGCCCCCTTGAGAAGAAAGACAAGGAAGCGATAGAAGAACTAGGTTGATGCTCTATAAGATTGTGTTGAGAAGGACGAAGTTGGATAGAAGAAAGTGGATGATAGAAAGAACATGAGAGAAAGACTGTTGATCGATCTTTTCTTGAAAACTATATAATGACATGGATAAATAGATGGTTAAATGGATGAGCTTATTGCAACGGTTTCACAAATGTTTATAAAGAGAAATCCTTATTTTGATATAGCACATGGATAGTTTGCCACCAAGGTATAAAAGACCAAGGGGCTATGATATCTAGTGCGTAGGACATTGACTCTGCAAGCAAGTGGTTTGAACTTAGATCCCTTAGACATAATATAACCTTGTTGGATATGTGAATGAGCCATAGTCTTGAACATAAATAAACTTCAATACATAAATGCAAGAAGAATATTAATATGTAAGATGCTAGGTTGTAACACTCACACAAGATAAATATGCTACTAAGAAAGATAGTAAAGATCATTCCTCAAACACGACACACAAAAGTAATGACTATGCCCCCAATCTGTACTGCATCGCAACATACCAAGATATAGATAAATCAAGGTCATCTTGAATAAGTAATGGGAAAGGAATAAAAAGATAAACCAAAAGGCAAATTGACTGACTTACAAAGTAAACATACAGCCAATAGATTCTCTTGCCAAAGAGGTTGCTCAGGATAGATTGGATTGGTTGGGTAGATAATAGCCTTATTCTAGGAACGATGTATCTGTTAAAGGGTGTTATCTATTGAAAGGATAATGTCTGGTTTCAAGAAATGCAACATGTTGTATAAGACGCCTGGTCTAGTTTCGATCATGGAACATCTTGTATAATACAAGTGTGTTGATCGATTGCTTGGTTGAGATTGATTTACCTAATGTTGACAATCAATATGTAGGAGAGCATATGGCTCTATAAGTGAGTTTCTATTCTTTAGGTTTATTTCAAGACTTTTTCTTTGAAAGGATGCATTTGTCTGTTGTTTTCTTCTTGAGTTAGTCAAGTCGAGGTGGATGGATTTTGATAAATGGAAGACTAGAAAGATGACATGTCAATGGATTGAGGTTGGTGAAGAATAATGAATCATATGTGCCTAAGTACTAGATACTTCCTTCATATTCAAGACTGCCTACATACCCTATATCCACGGGATCAAGGCACATTACAATGAAAGATGAACAATGATAATATGTAGTTCTGGGTAGAGTGATGAATGGATCAAGGTGATTGAGCTTAGGTAGATGAAATGATGTCATCTTATATACCTGAGTATTAGAAATTTCCTTCATATTCCAGACTACCTACATACCCATATCCATGGGATCAAGGTAACTTAAGATTGAGATGAGATGATATGTAGTTCTAGTTTGTGTTTTGATGATGTAGGATAGGATGATGTGAGGGTATATGATGATATCTTATGTACTTGAGTACTGGATACTTCCTTCATATTCTAGACTTCCTACATACCCATATCCATGGGATCAAGGTATTTTAAGATTAAGAAGATGATATGTAGTTCTGGTTGGTGTTTGATGATGTAGGATAGTGTTGGGTAGATAACAACCTTATTGTAGGAACGATATGTTTGTTAAAGGGTGTTATCTGTTGAAAGGATAATGTCTGGTTTTAGGAAATTAAACATGTCATATAAGATGCCTAGTCTAGTTTCAATCATGGAACATCTTGTATAAGACAAGTGTGTTGATCTATTGCTTGGTTTAGTTTGGTGTGTTTGTGTTGTTGTGTAGTTGTTTTTGTTTTGGTTTTGAAGTGTTTTTGTGTTTTTGTGTTGGAAGTGTTTGTGTTTTTGTGAACCATGAACAAGGATCCTTTCCTAGACCTAGGTTAAGGAAAAGGGGTGCCCCCATTCTAGTAGAGGTGTTGTTATGGTTGACTGACATGGAGAACTTGATAATCGACATAGGATAACAATGATGGACATTGACAAATTTCCAAGCTATTCTAGATAGGGAAATCGAAATGCACAAGGTCAATGGTTTTATTATGGATGGATGGATGAATTTTATTATGAAAGAGACATGGAATGAATAAGACTCGATAGATGATGGATGTTAACTCTACACATAGCGCATGTTTGCCAGGTTTTCACTATGGTGCTTATCCACGGTGCCTGTTTACCAGGTTTTCACCAGAGGACAAATTTTATTTATTTTTGTTTTTTTGACATGGATACTCTAAGGATCAGGCATAGAACTTCTTGAGATGAACACTGTTGAGTGGCTCATCTAGAGGAAAGCCTTCAGGTGTCGCTAAAGTATAATCTCCTGATCCATATACTACTATGATAGTTTAAAGGGTCCTAACCAATTAGGCTCGAACTTGCCCTTCTTTTCTCGATCTACTTGATTTCTTTGATTTTCTTTGAGGACAAGATCACCAACTTGAAACCATCTTTCTTTGATCTTTTTGTTATAATTACGTCGGAGGTAGTTTTGATAGACATGGAGATGATTAAGCATGGAAAGGTACCTCTCATCTAGTGGTTCTAGTTCAGCTAATCTGGAAGTGTGATACTTCTCTCCATCAATTAGGTTCTACATTGATACTCTAAGGGATGGGATCTCAACCTCTATAGGTAGAATGGCTTTAGAGCCATAGACTAAGACATAGGGTGTTGCACTAGTTGGTGCTCTGATACTAGTGCGATAGGCCCATAGGGTGAGATTGAGTTGCAAGTGCCAATCACAACTAGCTTCATTGACCGTTTTCTTAAGGATTTTGAGAATGGTTTTGTTGGAAGCCTCAGCTTGGCCGTTACTTTGCGGATAGTAGGGAGTTGAAAAGTGATGTTGGATATTTTATTGGGTGTACAAGGCATGGACATCTTGATTTTTGAATGGTCTCCCATTATCAGTGACAATGGCTTGGGGGATACCATACTGGCAATGAGGTAGTTAAGAATAAACTTGGCTATTTGTTTGCTAGTGATATAAGTCATGGGAATGGCTTCGACCCACTTTGTGAAGTACTCAGTGGCGGTAATGATAAATTTATGGCCTTAGATGAGGATGGGTGGATTTTTCCTACGAGGTTGAGACCCCATTGTGAAAAAGGCCATGGAGTAGTCACAGGTTGTAGTTCATGAGCTAGTGTGTGAATCAAATCTCCATGCTGCTAGCACTATAGACATTTCTTAGTAAACTGCAAAGCATCTTGTTCTATTGTAGGCCAGTAATAACCTGTTATGAGTATCTTCTTTGCAAGATTAGGACTGGTAGAATGTACACCACAGACACCTTCATGTATGTCTCGTAAGGTGGCATCAACTTCTTCCGCATTTAGACATCGTAAGAGGATACCATCGAGACTCTGGCGATATAGTGTATCACCTAGAATGGTGTAACGGGAGGATCGGCAAATAAAGGTTTTGCATTGGGTTGCAAATAGCTCAAAGAGAAAGGTACCATATTTAAGGTATTTATAGATATCTCCATACCATGGGGAATTGGGACCAACAAGTTCACAGATGATTTTAGTAGTTGGAACATCGATGACTGGTATCAACAATTGCTTGATCAAGAATTCAAATTTCTGTGTGTTTGCATGCATGTCTATAAGTGACCCCACATAAGCCATAGAATCTGCAGCTTTGTTATGCTCTCTTGGAATTTGCTTAAAAGTGATGCTAGAAAAGTGTGGTTTGTAGGCATCCACTAGTTTCTTGTAGGGGACCAACTTTTCATCTTTTGTTTGGTACTCATCTATGACTTGTCGAATGACTAGTTGTGAGTCTCCATATACCTATAGTTCTTTGATGTCCCATTAGATTGTTGTATTGAGACCTATGAGCAGTGCTTCATACTCAGCTATGTTGTTGGTGCAAGGAAATGCAAGCTGATATGACTTTGGGATATAGTCATTTTATGGTGTGATAAAAAGGATGCCGACCCCTGATCCATGTTGTGTGTAGGAACCATCAAGATACAACTTCCACATTACTGAGGTAGAAAGAGTGAAGAGATTCTCATCTAGAAAGTCAGATACCATAGGATGTACATCTATCATAGGTGCTTCTTCTAGTTGATCTGCTAGGGCTTGTCCCTCGATTGCTTTACGATCCACATACTCAATGTCAAACTCACTAAGGATCATGACCCATTTAGCTAGTCTACCCCTGAGAGCTACTTTTGCTAGTAGATACTTTAATGGATCAATTTTGGCTATTAGATTTGTGTGTTGGTTTAGCATGTAATGCCACAACTTTTGGGAAGTGAACATTAAGGCTAAACAAGATCTTTCCATAGGTGAATAATTGAGTTCATAACCCACCAAGGTTCAACTGATATAATAGATTGCATGCTCTTTTCTTGACTCGTCATGATGTACTAGAAGAGCCCCTAGGACTACAGTTGTAGTTAAGATATATAAGATCAAAAGCCTATCAGTGACTGGTGGTACCAAGATAGGAGGTGTAGCTATATATTCTTTGAGTTGATCAAATGCTACTTGACACTTATTGTCCCATCGAAATGAGACATCCTTTCAGAGAAAGTGTTGAAATGGTTGACATTTATCTGCTAGCTACGAGATAAACCACCTAATGGATTATAACCTTCCTTGAAGGCTCCTTAATGCTTTCATATTCTTTGGTGGAGGCATTTCCACTATAGCCTTGACTTTTGCTAGATCTACTTCAATGCCTCTACGAGATACAATGTATCCCAATAGTTTTCTTGAGGTTACCTCAAAGACACACTTCTTTGGATTGAGTCTTACTTGATATTTTTTGATTCTGTCAAAGAGTTGTCCTAGAACCTATATGTGATCTTCCCTAGAAGACTTTGTTAGTATATCATCAACATAGTCCTCCATGATGTGATGAAAGAGATCGTGGAATATCACTATCATTGCTCTTTGATAGGTTACAAATGCGTTTTTAATACCAAATGGCATGATGCACCAACAATAGGTATCCCAAGGACAAGTGAAAGTTGTTTTATGTTGATCTTCTTCCGCTATCATTATCTAATTGTAGCCATAAAATCTATCCATTAGAGAAAGCATTTCATGACCAATAGTTAAGTCTACTATGAGATCAATGTTTGGCAGTGGGAAGTCATCTTTGGGACATGCTTTGTTAAGATCTCTGAAGTGGAAACACATGCGGATGCCCCCATTCGGTTTAGCCACGAGTACAATGTTTGAGACCTATTTTGGATAATCAATAGGCTTGATAAACTTTACATCTAATAGTTTCTGTATTTCAACTTTCACCAAGAGAGTGATCTGTGGATGCATCTTTCTTAGCTTTTGCTTGACCAGTTTAGATTTTGGATCAACTGTGAGATAGTGAACCACTAGTGAAGGGTCCAACCATGGCATATCAGCATAGGTCCATGCAAAGTTGATGGTTCGTTGTAAGAAGAAGTTGGTAAGATTCTTGTGCTCTTGTTCTGATAATGATGCTACAAGGAATGTTGTCTTGGGATTTTTCTCTGTGCCGAGATTTATCTGTAGAATCTTCCACTAGGAGAGCTGATTTCTCTTGATACTTAGATGGTAAGTGAAGGTCAAATCTTCCATCCTCAGGTGCCACAATTGGGTTTTCACCTTTGGATACATCCTTTGTTTTTACTATTTTGTGATCAGGAGGTGCCACAGTATGGTTTTCACCTAGAAATATTTCTTTATTTTTACATTTGCAACTGGAGGATTTGGCATTCTCACCATAATAAATAGTTTTCTCTAGTTCCATTAAAAAACCAACTTTGTGATCGCCAAGAAGGATACCATCCCGGAGTCCCATGAATTCTGCAATAGCTTCATCATTCTAGAATACATCTAGAACAAGGGTCCCTTGTTGGTCCCAATCGATAAGTCCAGGGTAGACAAGTGTTTCAATCTGGGTGTTGGTGGTGGATGTTAAGAATATGGATGATAGCATAAATACATAGGATTCAGTGAATAGGTAAGTCATATGGAGGTAAGATTCATTGATGATATCCTCTTTAGATGTTGAATCTGTGAGAGAAGTTTGTGCTACATCTTTGAGAATACCTTCGATGTCCAAGGCTCGTGGTACCTTCCTACCAAATCCTATCCCCTTTTTGTCTAGTTTCTTCTTCACAATAATGGGTTCCATTTCACCTTGATTATTTTTCCCAAGCCCACCTTTTCCTTTGTAGGCCATGTTTTTCACAATGCGTAGGCCATTGCCATATTTTTGGTATGGTGCCTGGTTCTTTCTCCTTGTAGAGCCAAGATGAGATGCCTTCAATAGTTTCCTCCTCCAATAGTTTTCCTTCCTAGAATTGGGTTAGAGATGCTGGGGGAGGAATAGTTGCTTTCTTAGTTGCTTTGGCTATGGGTGGTTGGCCATAGGATTTAGGGGATAAGGGCATCTGCCCTACACAACAAGATTTTAAAATATCATATTCTTCAAAGCCTAAATCACAGATGTGAAATTTGATTTTGGGAATAGGATGAGGATTAGATTCAACTTCGGAGGCCTTTTTCAGATTTTTAGAATCGACATATAATGGGGATGCATGGGCTTTGTCATTATTGGGCACTTGGTTGCTATTCTTATAATTGCCTTGCAAGACACGACATAATTTGAAGGGATTAGGATCTCCTAGGATAGTGATCTCCATACCATTGAATGGGAACTTGAGAGACTGATGGTTCATGGAGGAAACAACTTTCATGGCATGGAACCATGGGTGTCCTAAGATAATGTTATAAGGTAACTCAATGTTAAGGACTTGGCACCTAGTTTCAAGCATGACGGGGCCTACTTGTATAGGAAAGTGGATAACACCTTTTGACCAGCGCTCAGCATCATCATACCCCTTAATTGTAATACTTTGATCAATGTTAACATGATCTTTAGAGTATCCCAACTGTTTAAGTAACTTGAGAGAACATATACTGAGACCAGCACCACCATCTATGAGTATGCATTTGATCTTTTGTTTATGGATGAAAACTTCAATGTGAAGGGCATCATTATGACATGGATCGTGGGATGGGAGGTCCTTTTTAGAAAAGACCACATTGTAAGGTGAGGCAATGTTTCCTATTATAGCTTGGAAATCTGTGACCTCTATGTTGGTAGGAACCGAAGACTCTTGTAAGGCTTTTTCTAGCACAATTTTATGTGCGGGTGATGACCGTAGAAGGTCCAAGATAGAGATCTGTGCAAGGGTTTTCCCTACATGTTCGACAAGATTGTAATCAGATTAGGTTGAGAGACTTGGTGTAGGATCACAAAGGGTGACATGACCACAATGAGTTGTAACTGCACAATCTGTAGATTTGCCTTTGATCGTGAGGGTAGATACATGACTTTCTTCAAAATGACCCATAATAGAGTCATAGGAAGTTGAAGCTTTGTTGACACTTTTACCTTTGTCAGGATTTTGACCTTGACCATGGTTAGGGAATGGCTCCTTGTAAATGTTGAGGTCTTTATTGGTGTTTTGAGTCGGTGGTTCATCATCAAAAGTGATTTGTTTTCTGTCAATAAGGTTTTGGATCACATGCTTGAGTTTCATACATGATGTGGTTCTGTGTCCTTTGGTCCTATGATACTCACAATATTCATTTTCTTTGTACCGTGCAGTTTTGTAAACAAGTTTGCCATATGAGGGAGCATTTGGTAAGGTGATGAGTCCATTGTGTAAAAGTTTCTGTAGAACAAACTCTATAGGCTCTCCCAAGGGAGTGAATTGACATTGCGGAGGGTAATCTTGTTGAGGTTGCTCTTGTTGTCATTGTTGTTGGTTTTGGTTTGGTTATCTTTCTTGTTGTTGGTTTTGTTGAGGCGGAGGTTGACTTGGTTTTGATGAAAGATGAAGGGGTGTTTGTAGTGTTTGGACATGTTTAGAATCCACCACACCATCATTGACCATGTTTTTATTTTTGTTCCAAAACTTGGGCTTATCGTTTGTTTGTTGTTGAGGAGCATTGTCTTTAGTTTCTTTGAAGATTTTGACCATGCCTTTAGCGATGAGGGCTTTTTCAATGTTGATGCACTTGTAGGTAATTTCATCAAAGGTTGTAGCACTAAGAATTTGCAAATGGAAACCCAATTCTTGGTTAAGGTTCTGCACAAATATGCTAACAAGCTGCTTTTCAAGTATCTTGAATTGGAATTTGCTAGCCATTTGTCTCCATCTTTGAAGGAAGGAGATGAAAGTTTCCCCATTTTTCTATTTATTGCTACATAGGTCTGTCATAGAGACCTCATGTTCTGTGTTGTAGGAGAAATGGGTGGCAAATTTCTCTGCAAGTTCATTAAAAGATTTGATACCCATGGGTAGGTGCAAGAACCATTCTTTAGCTTGACCTCCAAGACTGCAAGGAAAGAGGCACATAAGATATGTGTCGTTATGTGAGACCTCAAAGTAAGCAAGATAGAATTCTCTAAGATGGTCTTTTGGTCTCCTTTTCCTCTGTATTTATCAAATTTGGGAATAGTGAAGTTGTGAGGAAAAGGGTTCATGGGTAATGACTGATCAAATGGATAAGGACAAACTTCTTTCAAAGAAAAGATTTTCTTGGTGTGGCCAAATGTAAGATTGGATAGTTTTTGTTGAACCTCTGCAAGTTTTAGCACCATAGTTGTGGGACGGTTTGGAAACATCTCCTATTGTCCTAGAGGTGGTTATTGTTGCCCATATGGAAGATTGTAGTGGAAGACATGGGCATTGTTGTTATAAGGGTCATATGATTGTCTAGGGTCGTATGTGTTGTATGTTGGGTTTGGATTGGGTTGGTTTTGGGTGTTTTCATTTTGAGGAGGTGGGGTGGTGCTAGGTAAGAATGTAGGCTTTGTGACGGTTGTAGATAAGAGTTCTATCATTGGTATTTTGAAGGTGGTGTGAAGAAAGAATTATGTGGAGGAAAGCTAAAGTTTGTTAGGTTGGTTGTGATGGTGGAGTATAGCCATAGGAAGTTTGGTTTTGAGAGTTTGTTGGTCTTTCCATTAGTGTTTTTGGAGTACCCTTTGGAGTCATGTTGGATTGGCTTGGTTGAGGTGTATGAGGAGGTGATTTGTGCTTCCTTGGGGCAACTTGCTTGGCCTTCATAGATTGTTGGAGTCTAGTGGTTACCATGGGATGCACTAGGACAATATGTTTTAAGATTTTACTAAGATTTTTTTGAGGTAGTTTGACGAGTAGTTGTTTTTTGGACCAAAGGTGCTAGACTGTTATGTTGATAACTGAGAGGGGGGTGAATCAATTATCTTAATTAATTTAACTTTTTGTTCTTCTTTAACGACTAGTGCAACATCAAAGCAAATAAGAATTCATAAACATGAAAGCAAAAACAAAGTCAATACACATAACAGAATGATTTTGACGTGGAAAACCCTATTAAGGGAAAAACCACGGGGTGACTAACCTAAGAATGTATTCTCTATTAGAAGAATAGAAGTACAAAATGGCACTTGCCAATTAGGGCTCACTGCCCGAGCACACTGCTCACAAGAGGCTCACTGCCTACAAGAGACTCACTGTCTACAAGTTATAAAGAGAGTAACATGATACTTGAACTGATGAGAAGTATCCACATATGCTAGAGTTCAGTTCCGGTTAGGCTCAGTATACTGATCTACTGCACTTCATCCTTTCTCTTCTTTTGTGCTGCTATCCTTTCACATACCAGACCTGCTTTACTACTTCCACATTGCTCTTCTACTTTTCTTCACACACACTAACACACAACACACACCTTCTCATCGAGATCCATCTGGTATATATATCTGCACAAAGGATTTCATCCTCTTTCTAGTCGGCATCCAGAATAGTCAATATTTTCCCAAACTCTAGTCTGTCAGCTGAATCCTTGCTTACCAAGTGATGCGTATCAAGGAGATACTCATAGAAGTCATCTAACATGTCAACCAATCATGGATGATACCTTAAGAACCTTGATCACCTTCAATGTCTCATCCGGAATAAGGTCTAATGCTCTGCCAGCCAGTTCTTCCTCTGTTTACTTTGTCAAACAGGAACCCAATACTTAGGTGCTTATATCTCTTCATTCTTTCATCACCAGAGGCTCAATCCCTGGAATCTATCAGTCAAGGTACTCCTCTTGACTTCCCCAAGTCCGTACTTTACATAGATACTTCCTCTAAGAGATCTGGACCTGATTGTCAGACCTTGCTGCATACTCTGTTCTTGGTCACCGGACCAAGTTACTCTACAATCTGATTTTTGATATTAACACATCATGTCCTGTGGATGGGTGGGATGAACTTTGTTGCCATCAATGACAACACTCATGAAGCTACAATGTGTCTCTTGCCAACAGTCTCCCCCTTTGGCATTGATGGCAACACTTAGTGAAAAATGACTATCATACTATACTCCCCCTTGGCTAATGTTCTATTCTTATGTATATTTTCTGGAGCTCCCCCTTAGATGGATTCCTCATTTTCACTGCTCCTCACTCCCCCTTTGACATCAATGGCAAAGGGTGGGGTCCGCACACCAAAATCAAAACTCAATTTATCGCATAAGTATATTATCTTGTTATACTTTACATATACTTTAGTATATCTGCAAAACTATTCTTTAATTGTACAACTTCTGTTGCCCAGCTTAGCTTCATCCTATCCAAAATTGAGATGTGACCACTCAACAAGAATGCAAAAGATTTTTCCCTCTTCAGATCTGTCAGATCACTTGTCCGAGTTGTGGTTTGAGCATCTTTTAAGGCTTCATGCATGGCCTCTAACTTATAGATAATTATCCCTGTAAGCTCACTCACCCTACTTATTATATTTTTCTTCTCCTTCTCAAGCTTCTTAATTTCATTCAAGACTAAAATAGTCTGACATTCTTGATTTATTATGGGAGTGGTAAGAGGATCAAAATTCTGAGATAGTTTTGTTAGTTTATCCTCCTATTCTTTCATTTTCTTCTCAATCTCCACTATTACTTTGGACCATGATAGACAAAATTTATACATTTCCCTGCCATCTTTAAGAGCATTTTCTAAGCTCTTTATCCCTATATCCATATTTCTCCTATCATTGGTTATTAGTCTTTGTACTTCAGAGAATCTCTTTTCCACAAACTCCTTCCAGACTTTATTTTCTGTTGACTTCTCTAAGGAATCAAAATGTGTGCTAACACTATTTACTAGAGATTTGAGATTACCAAATGAAGAGACTGAGGGATCCTTCTAAAAAGATAACATGATCTTCTCTAATACACCGGATGCAATTTCTATGAGCTTGCAGTCTTCCATGTGAGACTTCAGAACTTTTTCTTTTGCCTTTGATGAAGTAAAGGATGCTAGCTTCATGGTTTGAACCGGGGAGAGGGATTCAAAATTGAATGGTCCTTGAAGAAGTTCCGGTTCATCAAATTCTATCATTTCCTTGGTTAAGAATTCCTCGACAACTTCTGCTATGTCTCTTGCCGGTGACAAGGTTTTTTCCCCTTTTGTAGCCTTACCACTATCATCTGTGGTCTTTTCTGTTGGAGTTTTCTCTCCTTCTACACCCTTATTACTGTCATCTTCTTTTTCCTTTTCCTCTACTTCTTGACTGATCTTTTCTTCTACTCTTTCTTCTTCTTTAGATCCGAAGTCAGTAGTGGAAACCGGAGGAGAGATGTTTGCTTGATCATGGACCTCCTCTTCCGAAGCAAAGGAATCTAAGTCCTTACCTTTTTCTTCACCTATCTCCTTTACCTCTTCTGCCACTATCTCAGTAGATTCTTCTTCAACATCTGTAGCAAAGGGATCATCTACTAAGTCCTCTATAATAGGAATGTTGAATCTTTTGTATGCATTACAGAGGATCTCTTCTATCTCTTTTGCTACTTTGTCAATTTCTCTGAGCATAAGCTGATTCATTCTAGCTTTGCTCTGGAACTCATCCTTACAATCTTTGAAGATCATGTTCTTCTACTTAGGAGTGATTGAAGGATATAGCTGAATAGCTATCTGTTCTCAGATCTCAAGATCCTTTGCCATAGCATTATTCTTTCTTATTTCTAATTCCTTTTCTAGGCTTTTGGGAATAAGAGATATAATTTCAATAAAAGCCTTGTTGTAGATATTTAGATACCTGATTGTGGCTTCTTGCAAGATCTTTTGGTTAGCTTCATTGTAATCATCATAGAATTCAGCCATTGGTTGAAGGTTCCCATCCACAGTAACTAATTTTATGATGTCATCAATGTAGAGTAGGTTTTTCAACAAATTCTTCTGTTACTTCTTCAGTAGAGGGTTCACTGGATGTGTTCCTTTTCTTCTTCATTTTCTTTACTTCCTCATCTAATTCTGTCTCTTCTTCATCCTTTTATCTTGTGTAAGACCTTGTTGCCTTTTTATTGGTTCTCTTCTCTCCGTTTCTAAATGTCTGAGCTTCTGGTTTTGAAGCCTTTTGACCCTTGGAAGTGGTAGGTGCAGAGCTTTTGGCTGATCTAGTCTGGGAGGGGGCGTGCACCAGAGCACTTTCCTTTCCATTTTCTTGCTTTTCGTTCTCCACTCTTTCCATTTTCTCTCTGTTGGCATCAAGTGCCTCTTTTGAGATTCCATGCCTCTTGGCAAATTCTTCTACCTCTTTTCTCACTTTTCTCTTCATCTCCAGTTGTCTGAGCTCCACATGGATTTTTACACTTAATTCTTCAAAGGTTCCAAACCTTTCTGCCTTGGGATCCTTGGGCTAACTTATCATGTGTTGAACATGCAGCTCTACAATTTTCTCATCAGCTTCATACCCCGTTGGCATGATCCACACTGTTCTTGGTTCCACTGCCTCCATTAGGCACTGATCAGTTTCTACCATAAAGCATACTGTATCTTTATATTTTTCAACTAGGGATTGGGAAATTCTTTCTCTAGCCTGCATCATGCTTTGGAAGTTTTTGAAGTAACCCCAAGTGCTGTGTTTTGTGCCTTGGCATCACCAAGCCCATGCAAGTAATCTCTGATCTAAATTGCAACTGGTCTGTTGTTTTGCCATACCCATCCATTGGATTCGGGTAGCTCATTCATGTAGTAAAAGAATAAGCAGAGTATCAAACCACCGTATTTGAAAGAATTCTTCTTATCCTTCTTTATCTTCAGCAGATTCTCTAAGAGTTGGTTCAGAAGGAGCTCACAAAGATCATAGTCTGCATTCTTCCTCAACATTTCATAAGTAGTATATACAACAGTTCCAAATACTGAATTCTCCCTACTGGAGTAATATATCTTATATCCAATTATCATTGATGCAAACTTGATATCCGGATCTATGATATCCTCAATTGTCATTGCTCTTTTATCAAACTTTGATCCGGTAGCCTCACTTACAATTTGGTTTTTGACATATTTGAGAGTAGGCATTCCACCGGTTGAGTGTAATCCAGTTACTGCCCTAATGGCATCCTTAGTGATTTTAAATGGCCTGTTCAACCACATGAAGTTGTCATGTATTCTGCTCAAAATATACCGAACCCATTCATCTTCCAGAAAATAGGGGAAATGAATGCACTATGCAAAATGTTTGTCCCAGATAGCTTTATACTGAGTTTTGAGTTCAAATGATTTATCTATCAAATGCTTGTGATAGATATCAACCAGCTTAGATTCCTGTTGTGTGGTTACACAACACGCCCCATTTTAACTTGGCAAAACAGGGACCCAACTTTTGGCTTGGCTTGTGTTGTCTGTTTTCTGGCGGTTTGGTAAAAATGAGTCAGGTGCATCATCATCATGATATTCGATGAGGTTGGTCATCATCATGAGGTTAGTTTGTCAAAGTTCATATTTTGTTTGAATGACCTCATATTTAGAAAGAGCTTGAAATTCCATGTAGGTTTGCCTCTTACATCACTCGAAAATTCGTCCATATGAGGGAGTTATGAGCAGTCAAAGTTTTGGTCAAACCTAATAATCGCAAGTGATCATCATATTTTTATATCCTCAGTCATGTTGTCAAGGTTATCCTGATCTTGGTCTATCACCTGATAAAATCATGCAGTCCCAATATCCGGACGTCAATCTTAGGTGATAGTGCCCTTTACCCGTCAAATGACCTTAGGCGCATCGTGGGCATCATGTTTTGAGTGTAACCCGATATTTCATAACAACGAGCATCATGATATTATAACATCACCTGATATTATAATATCATGCTGATATTACAATATCACCCTGCTTAGAAAGTCCATCTGCATATTTGCATGCGCATGTCAAGGTCCTATCGGAGGGTCATCATCCTGATCTTTTAAGGGAGGGTGATATTCCATTCCTTAGCATGATCATATTTTATAATATCACCCTAGCGCTAACCTGATGATGACCTCAACTCATCCTCATGCTCCGAAGACGGAATATGATGGTTACGTCATCATGATATTCGATGAGGAGGATCATCATATTTTTTATCCTGTCATGTTGTCAAGATCATCATGATCTTGTTTGTCTACCCGATATTTCGTAATGTCCTCCTGCCGAGAAATATGACCTTTTGCTAATATCCTGATGACGTCACCCCGATCTGATAAACGAAGAAGCAAATATCAGGATGACATCATCATCACATTTCCCTTCGGCAGGATATTTTCCAAAACATGATCCGGTTCACGAATATGACGATGATGTCATGTTCTAAGTTTAACAAAAGCCCCGGATATCTTGATGATCATCATCATCCTGATCTTTTGAGAGGGTTACCTTGGCCGCAAAGGGGTCATATTACATTCACCACCTGATCATCTTCCTTAGGTGACCCGATATTACATTTATCCCCTGATCTTAACTAAACATGACGGTGACGTCATCTTTTGCATTTTAATGAAGCCCGGATATGACGATGACGTCACCATCATATTCCATTCCTCAGCAGCAGGATCATATTTCATATCCTCCTATTTTCCTTCGACATGATGATGATGATGTCTTTCTTTTCCCCAATATACAGAAGCGAAACATGACGGTGACGTCATCTGGACATTCGGAAGGGGGAGCATCATATTTCCAAAATATCATGCAGACGAAAGTTTTAAGTCTTGCTATCAGCCTTATCTTGAGTTATCATGCCGATAGAACATGTCTTCCCGATGGAAGGACATCATCATGATTTTGGCGTCGGTATAAGTTGAACCGTCGGCCTAATGTAAAATTGTCATTCCGACAGTGTGTAGTCATGCTGATACATACATATGCACTAATTTGAACCCGATATACAGGAAATGGACGGGAAAATGAAGCGATAGAAATTTGAAGCCCGATTGCCTGTAGCTGCACATTTTGAGGCTTGTTTAATAAAATGTTTAAATTCCTGTTGTTTATCCACATGATGATGAACTTAATGTTTGTCTGTTTACTTGCAGGAAGTCATGATGTTATTAGAGCTGTTGCTGAGCATTGTATGGTTGCACATGGAGGCAACATGAACCAGAAGTGAGGAGGATATTGTCAAATATGCTGTTTGCCAGCTGGAGACCGAATCAAATCAAAGATGCTGAAATATTCTGTGCCAGCTGTACATTTGCCAACTGGCGAAGCATGTGCTTTTCATCTGGACCGTTGATTGTTATGAGAGGATCCTGATCCTTGGATCATTGTAACTATTTTCTGGCATTTGTTCTATATAAGAGCCAGATCCTGATACATGAAGGACATTATACAGAGAGGAGATACACAGACGCATCTGGCAAGAAGGCCGATTACTGTAGAATCAATTAGGAGATCAGATTACTGAGACTAATGAGGATAGAATTGTTGAAATGTCAAGGTTCCTTCTTTAGATCACTGTAAATGCACCTGTTCTTGAGCATACTGAATCGATATGAAGTTTTAGATTACATCCTGATTGTAAATTTTACGTAATCTTCCTGTTGATTTCTAGATATGTACTGGTGAATGCTATGTTCAACTAGAAGCGCTTTCATTTCATTACATGTTGTTGTCAACTTTTCCTTTGAAGATTTGCACTAGATCATGCGGATTTGTGGAATGTCCTAGTGAAGTATGATTCTAGTTTCCTTCTTTTCATTACATGTATGGGAGCTTGTATGTGGATCAGTGATCTCAGTCAAGTAGTTTTGGGAATCTCATTCTTTAACCCTTTTCCTTTTTTTTAATTTCATAAATTCATCACCATAACTGCAAGTCATGACAAATAACAAGCAGAACAGAGAAATATGCTGAAATCCCGTAGGTAACTGAAAATCATTAGCATATTTGAGTTAAATGCATGCAGTATTGAAAATATCATGCAAAGAATTGCAAATAATGGTAGAAATCATGCAAATATCAGCCCGTAGGCACATTATTTGACTAAATTCACAGTGCAGAGGTAGAATTATTGGAGATTTATGCAGAGCAGACATACAGAGCAGGATATTTGGAGGAATAATGATGAACTTTGCAGAAATACCTAAGGCCCCTGAATGGAAAACAACAACACACATCAACCACTGAGTAACGTCAGTAGATTAAGACCTAATCAACGAAGACTTGGGATCATGAATTCTCTGAATTCATCATATCTTTCAAGATGAGTAAAGGTTGTTGTGTAACTTTTATTCTATGTTTGTGTATGACTAACATCATGACCAACATAAATTGGCGCTAGAAGGAGGGCAGAAGCTGTTTCTCAGCAAATAAATTCTTTTCAGTTGAAGTGATATCCCCTGCCTCTGTTTATCAGCCCGCTTTAAATCTTGCAAACATATCTGCAGGCCCCTCGCTCCTAATGCAACATAAATTGGCGCTAGAAGGAGGGCTGAACAGAGAATTTTTGGATTTCTACAAATATTGCATAAATATTTCAGCATTTGAGTTAAATGTCTGCAAATATCTCTTATCTGAGATGTTTTGGTTGCACCTTTGCCAAGATCTAGCCCAAAGCCTCAAATATTTGTTTGATTTTCTAAGCTTTCAAGTTTTATTCTGAGATATGATGGATCTCCTTAAAATTTCAAAATCTTAAAAAATTGAAAAATAGAGTCTCATTTTGATGGATGTAGATGAAGGCAATTGTCAAGTTAACATTCCTTTATTTCAGGAAACTTTGAGTAGGCAGCTTTACCCTCACAGTTTGTCTAACTTCGGTTTATCCACCTGTTGCAGGATACACCAGATTGCGGAACACAGTGAAATAAATTGTTTAACTTTCCTTACAAGGTTGGATTTATATTTGAAAGGACTAATATTCTTCCCGGATGTGTTCAGGGCTGAAATTTGCCAGGAAAATGAGGAAATTCTGGAGCAACAAGCAGATGTAGCACCAGAAGTTATTAATTGTCCAGACACTGAAGTGGACCGATCTGAGGATTTTGAATTATACTTGTCCAGAAATATACAGTGTAGTCAAATATTAGGTTTATCCACTGGTGATGTTCTGATTGAAAGCTGGTGCAGATTACATGACGAAGAGCATTCAGAGAGAGATTGCTACCCTTGCTTGATCATGTTGAAAAAGACTCTAGAAAATACAATAGCTGAATCAGTTCCAGAAGGTAAAAAAGAGGAAACATCTTTCTTGGATTCATTCTATGATGGGATTGATAGGAGTTCTCTACTTCCTAATACAAGTAAGGATCAGTCAGTATGCAGGTATGAATCTTGTGAAAATTTTAGAGAAGAAACCACTCATCAGGATAATATTTGTGATTCTAATCCTAATACTTTTGATAAAGAAGATGAAACATCTTTCCTGGAGTCATTCTATGGTAAAGAGAAGTGTAAACAGATAGTAGAACAATTTAAATGCACTCCTGATGATGAAGTTCCTATGATAGTAACTCAGGGAGTCATAGAAAAGAAAATAAATGCTGATTTACTACCTAACTGGGTTGAATTGAATGATCAAATACAAGAATGTTGCAGGTTAATGGAACCAGGCACTTTACTAGATAGAAGATGTGAATTATTTAATGAACAATTCCTGAAAGATGAAGATGTAGAAGACTTTGGAGTTGTTAGGCATAATCAGATGTCACTCCAGAAATATTTTGAGAATGAAACAGGGGAGTGTCCTTATCAAGTGAAAATTGTTTCTCTTTTACAGTCAAGTGATTTAGAAATGATAAATTTCTGTATATCAGGATGTGATAATAAAGATACTTATTTAGATGCTGATGTGCAAGAAATTGAAGAAAATATTGAGAAGTTTCCTGAACTGGAAGATAAACTGAACATCCGGAATGAAGGGATAAAGCTGGATAAAGATGAAGAATTAATACATCAAGAGTCATACATCCTTCAATTTGAAGTGAGACCAGGCATTGGGCTAAGCAATGAAAATATAGAATTAAATGGAGGACCAACTGCCAATCAAGAAGCATGTCCAACAGAATCAGAAATACACCAGGTTGTATTTCTCCTTTCCACAGTAAATGATGTTGATTATTATTTTGATTATGGAAATTCAGGAGATAAGACATGCATATGGATTAATCATGAGCATGATGAGCTTCCTCAGTTGCTGATCATCAAGAGTTATTCTGTTGAATACAGTGAATTCAGAATATCAGAATATTTTTCAGAATATAAAGATAAATTTGCTAGGTTGAGAACCATAACTAATACCCTAATGCTCCTGCACAATCAAAAGAAGTATGCAAATACAGGTGTCTTTGGGTCTTTTTCTGGTTTTTGTTTGCCTAATAGTGGTTTGTATATAATTTTGTAGGTTAGTTGTTTGTACAGTTTGCTTGTTTTGCTTTCTTGTTCTGTTTCTTTTGTTTCCTTTTGTAGGTTAGTTGTTTGTACAGGTTGCTTTTTGCTTTGCGTTGTTGAGTCTTTGTTTTGGTTGGGCAAAACTGGTGCACCTTATTACTTAAGAACACTACATAAATTGTTAGAATTCAAAAGTTGAATATAAGTTTTTACATAGGTTGTAATTCATATCAGTGTAGGTATTCTTGATCAGGTCTGTGGTATCATATTCATCAGTACTACTTTTCTTGAGTCAAGGTGATCCTCACAATGACACACCTAACAGCCTTGGGTTTGTTGAACATATCAGTGTAGGGGTTAAGTGAAAAATCTAAAGGTTGCCCTTGCTACCATTGCAATTCTCAACTTAATTTCAACAAGTGACCATTCCTTGTATCATGAGGCTACAACTGTTATATCTTAAGAATTAAATTCAAAATATAAAATAAATAAAATAATAAAATGGATTTTTTGAAATCCAGATTAAGTCATCTAAGTAACTCTACCGGAGCTATAGACGCTTGCTGGCAATGGGGCTCTACTTAGGAGAATTGCAACGATAACCTTGCCGGGGCTATGGATGCCTGCTGGCAGCAAGGCTCTATCCGGTTGGCTATGAGGGATGAACCAAACTACGTAGCTTAACACTAGTCACTGACTTATTCAACTCACTTTCAAGATGAGTATATGAATCACATGCACATAATTGATCCCTTATCAATTCACTGTTACATTGATGAACATGATACCAGTTAGAAAGGATTAGGATGCTCATGCTTAATAGGAGTTGGAAATTTATGTTTTAATTTATCCTCACCTCTTGAATTATTTGAATTTTGTTGTTTTCTTTGGTGGCAAGTTGTTGTGTGGTTACACAACACGCCCCGTTTTAACTTGGCAAAACAGGGACCCAACTTTTGGCTTGGCTTGTGTTGTCTGTTTTCTAGCGGTTTGGTAAAAATGAGTCAGGTGCATCATCATCATGATATTCGATGAGGTTGGTCATCATCATGAGGTTAGTTTGTCAAAGTTCATATTTTGTTTCAATGACCTCATATTTAGAAAGAGCTTGAAATTCCATGCAGGTTTGCCTTTTACATCACTCAAAAATTCGTCCATATGAGGGAGTTATGAGCAGTCAAAGTTTTGGTCAAACCTGATAATCGCAAGTGATCATCATATTTTTATATCCTCAGTCATGTTGTCAAGGTTATCCTGATCTTGGTCTATCACCTGATAAAATCATGTAGTCCCAATATCCGGACGTCAATCTTAGGTGATAGTGCCCTTTACCTGTCAAATGACCTTAGGCGCATCGTGGGCATCATGTTTTGAGTGTAACCCGATATTTCATAACAACGAGCATCATGATATTATAACATCACCTGATATTATAATATCATGCTGATATTACAATATCACCCTGCTTAGAAAGTCCATCTGCATATTTGCATGCGCATGTCAAGGTCCTATCGGAGGGTCATCATCCTGATCTTTTAAGGGAGGGTGATATTCCATTCCTTAGCATGATCATATTTTATAATATCACCCTAGCGCTAACCTGATGATGACCTCAACTCATCCTCATGCTCCGAAGATGGAATATGATGGTTACGTCATCATGATATTCGATGAGGAGGATCATCATATTTTTTATCCTGTCATGTTGTCAAGATCATCATGATCTTGTTTGTCTACCCGATATTTCGTAATGTCCTCCTGCCGAGAAATATGACCTTTTGCTAATATCCTGATGACGTCACCCCGATCTGATAAACGAAGAAGCAAATATCAGGATGACATCATCATCACATTTCCCTTCGGCAGGATATTTTCCAAAACATGATCCGGTTCACGAATATGACGATGACGTCATGTTCTAAGTTTAACAAAAGCCCCGGATATCCTGATGATCATCATCATC
The DNA here is from genome assembly GCA_027924645.1 of Cunninghamia lanceolata. Lineage (NCBI taxonomy): Eukaryota > Viridiplantae > Streptophyta > Pinopsida > Cupressales > Cupressaceae > Cunninghamia > Cunninghamia lanceolata. The sequence goes on from BSBN01000500.1 coordinate 20,371,325, forward strand.
CTGATCTTTCGAGAGGGTTACCTTGGCCACAAAGGGGTCATATTACATTCACCACCTGATCATCTTCCTTAGGTGACCCGATATTACATTTATCCCCTGATCTTAACTAAACATGACGGTGACGTCATCTTTTGCATTTTAATGAAGCCCGGATATGACGATGACGTCACCATCATATTCCATTCCTCAGCAGCAGGATCATATTTCATATCCTCCTATTTTCCTTCGACATGATGATGATGATGTCTTTCTTTTCCCCAATATACAGAAGCGAAACATGACGGTGATGTCATCTGGACATTCGGAAGGGGGAGCATCATATTTCCAAAATATCATGCAGACGAAAGTTTTAAGTCTTGCTATCGGCCTTATCTTGAGTTATCATGCCGATAGAACATGTCTTCCCGATGGAAGGACATCATCATGATTTTGGCGTCGGTATAAGTTGAACCGTCGGCCTAATGTAAAATTGTCATTCTGACAGTGTGTAGTCACGCCGATACATACATATGCACTAATTTGAACCCGATATACAGGAAATGGATGGGAAAATGAAGCGATAGAAATTTGAAGCCCGATTGCCTGTAGCTGCACATTTTGAGGCTTGTTTAATAAAATGTTTAAATTCCTGTTGTTTATCCACATGATGATGAACTTAATGTTTGTCTGTTTACTTGCAGGAAGTCATGATGCTGTTAGAGCTGTTGCTGAGCATTGTATGGTTGCACATGGAGGCAACATGAACCAGAAGTGAGGAGGATATTGTCAAATATGCTGTTTGCCAGCTGGAGACCGAATCAAATCAAAGATGCTAGAATATTCTGTGCCAGCTGTACATTTGCCAACTGGCAAAGCATGTGCTTTTCATCTGGACCGTTGATTGTTATGAGAGGATCCTAATCCTTGGATCATTGTAACTGTTTTCTGGCATTTGTTCTATATAAGAGCCAGATCCTGATACATGAAGGACATTATACAGAGAGGAGATACACAGACGCATCTGGCAAGAAGGCCGATTACTGTAGAATCAATTAGGAGATCGGATTACTGAGACTAATGAGGATAGAATTGTTGAAATGTCAAGGTTCTTTCTTCATATCACTGTAAATGTACCTGTTCTTGAGCATACTGAATGGATATGAAGTTTCAGATTACATCCTGATTGTAAATTTTACGTAATCTTCCTGTTGATTTCTGGATATGTACTGGTGAATGCTGTGTTCAACTAGAAGCGCTTTCATTTCATTACATGTTGTTGTCAACTTTTCCTTTGAAGATTTGCACTAGATCATGCGGATTTGTGGAATGTCCTGGTGAAGTATGATTCTAGTTTCCTTCTTTTCATTGCATGTATGGGAGCTTGTATGTGGATCAGTGATCTCAGTCAAGTAGTTTTGGGAATCTCATTCTTTAACCCTTTTCCTTTTTTTTAATTTCATAAATTCATCACCATAACTGCAAGTCATGACAAATAACAAGCAGAACAGAGAAATATGCTGAAATCCCATATGTAACTAAAAATCATTAGCACATTTGAGTTAAATGCATGCAGTATTGAAAATATCATGCAAAGAATTGCAAATAATGGTAGAAATCATGCAAATATCAGCCTGTAGGCACATTATTTGACTAAATTCACAGTGCAGAGGTAGAATTATTGGAGATTTATGCAGAGCAGACATACAGAGCAGGATATTTGGAGGAATAATGATGAACTTTGCAGAAATACGTAAGGCCCCTGAATGGAAAACAGCAACACACATCAACCACTGAGTAACGTCAGTAGATTAAGACCTAATCAACGGAGACTTGGGATCATGAATTCTCTGAATTCATCGTATCTTTCAAGATGAGTAAAGGTTGTTGTGTAACTTTTATCCTATGTTTGTGTATGACTAACATCATGACCAACAATTCCCCAAATTCTTCAATATTCGCATGAATATATGCCCTAACATATTCTACATGTAGAACTCCATGCGGAATGCTTGAAAAGGCGCCTAGGGGATCAACTTCTAGGGATTTATATGGATGTTTCTTAAATTTAGGACACGGCCTATCAATGATCTTTACAACATTCAGTGTAGCCATCTTCAAAAAGATTTACAAAGAAATATTCAATAACAGAAAGTACCTTTTGCACTTCTAGGGTTCGCGAAGAGAGCCGGATTGATTTGCTGGATGAATCGACTTCAACAGTTGGTCTTTGAGAAATTTGAGATAATTTGTTGTAGAGCCCCTTTTCTTTTCTTCTTGAATGCAAATGTGCAAATGACAAGCGAATGAACCCTTTTATTTCTGAGAAAAACCCTAAATTCACACTACAATAAATGCGCAACTTAAGTCATTCCAGTTGCTTGGTTCTTCTTATCTTGAAAAAGATCTTTTCAAGATCACTGAGATATACTTAGAGTTATCCTTGGTGGTTAATAACAAATTATCTTGCTTTCCCCAAACATTTGATCTATCCGTAGATCAAGATGCCTTAAATTTGAATCATACCGGATCTAACTATGATAATCCTGTTTTACCGGATGACTCTTAAACTGGATCAATCTTGGAAGATTAGACCCTTCAAATCTTCCTGCAGATCTTCCATATCTTTACCAAGCTTTCTTTAGATGTTTCTTTGAGAATCTTTTAATCTGCAACTTCTCGTGTGCCAATTTTAGGCACCAATTGACTGGCTGGGGGATTTGTTTTTCTTAGTGATTCCCCCTACGCCAAAGCTCATCTACTCAATTTCTGAAAGGATTATCAGCACCAGATTCTGGTGCAGATCCATCCCCAACATTCTCTGTGCTTCTCTTCACCTAGATCTTATTCATCTCCCATTGAATTTCATCCGTGTTTAATTTTCCCTTTCCTTTGTCTTGGCTATGATTATACTGTTCTGGACCCCTTTTGTCTTGATTCTTACTTCTACTGAATTTGGCAGTATGACCGGATTTGTTGCAATTGTAGCAAACAACATTTCTTTTCATATTTGACTGATATCCTCTTGATCTAAATTGATTAGCCATATGTCCCATTCTATTGCATGCAAAACATCTACCATTGAATGAATTGTTCATTTGCATATTTCTACACTCATGAGATTTGTGACCATACTTTTTGCAATTGAAACACTGTTCGGAGAAGGATGAATTTGTCTAATTCATTTTTCTTCTGCACTAATTTTCTTTATGACCAAAGTTATTGCAGTTGTGGCAATATCCATTGAAGGATGGATATCTTTGAGCATTTGGTTACCTTACCGGAGGTCTTCTAGGTCTATTCCTTGGATTTCCTGATCCAGAGTTCTTTTGACCAGATCCAGAGCTTTCACCTTTCTCATATCCCAAGCCATGCTTGTCATCTACCCTCTTTTGGCTTTCAAGAAAAACTTCAAGTTGAGCAGAACTTATCTTGAATTTCTCTTTGTATTCATTTGTTGTTTGAAGATCCTTTTTAAGAGTGTCAATTTGATCCTCAAGTTTTTCTTCATTATCTCTAGCATCTTCAAGATCAAATTCAAGATGTCTGATTATTCTATCCATCTTGTGGCAGTCTTCTGATTTCTCCTTGAGAGATTGTCTTAGATCATCTTCAGTTTTTCTTTTCTCTTCAATTTCTTGGGTAAATTTCATAACTCCTGATTCCATTTCATGTCTTACCATAATAATCTCTTTTGATAACTTTTCACATAACTTGGTTTTCTCCTTCAGATCTCCATTTGTATCATTTGTTTCACCTTGACTTGCCAATTGCTAAAGTAAATCCTTTCTCTTTTTCATAGAGAGACTCAGTTTCCCTTTTAGTTCATTTATGAAATCATCAGCTTGTTTGAGTCTTTCCTTCAATTCATTGACTTCAAAATTAGATTGCTCAAGATCATCTAGGGTAGACTGAAGTTGCTCCCTCATACCATACACATCCATTTTAATTCCCAGATCTTCCTCAAGCTATTAGGCTATGTTTGGAGGAACTTGGCTCTAATACCAATTGTTGATAACTAAGAGGGGGGGTGAATCAATTATCTTAATTAATTTAATTTTATGTTCTTCTTTAACGACTAGTACAACATCAAAGCAAATAAGCATTCATAAACATGAAAGCAGAAACAAAGTCAATACACATAACATAATGATTTTGACGTGGAAAGCCCTGTTAAGTGAAAAACCATGGGGTGACTAACCCAAGAATGTATTCTCTATTAGAAGAATAGAAGTACAAAATGGCACTTGCCAATTAGGGCTCACTACCCGAGCACACTGCTCACAAGAGGCTCACTGCCTACAAGAGACTCACTGTCTACAAGCTATAAAGAGAGTAACATGATACTTGAACTGATGAGAAGCATCCACATATGCTGGAGTTTAGTTCCGGTTAGGCTCAGTATATTGATCTACTACACTTCATCCTTTCTCTTCTTTTGTGCTGCTGTCCTTTCACATACCGGACCTGCTTTACTACTTCCACACTACTCTTCTACTTTTCTTCGCACACACTAACACACAACACACACCTTCTCATCGAGATCCATCTGGCATATATATCTGCACAAAGGATTTCATCCTCTTTCTAGTCGGCATCTGGAATAGTCAATATTTTCCCAAACTCTAGTCTGTCAGCTAATACCTTGCTTACCAAGTGATGCGTATCAAGGAGATACTCATAGAAGTCATCTAACATGTCATCTAATCATGGATGATACCTTAAGAACCTTGATCACCTTCAATGTCTCATCCGGAATAAGGTCTGATGCTCTGTCGGCCAGTTCTTCCTCTGTTTACTCTGCCAAACAGGAACCCAATACTTAGGTGCTTATATCTCTTCATTCTTTCATCACCGGAGGCTCAATCCCTAGAATCTATCAGTCAAGGTACTCCTCTTGACTTCCCCAAGTCCTCACTTTACATAGATACTTCCTCTAAGAGATCCGGATTTGATTGTTGGACCTTGCTACATACTCTGTTCTTGGTCACCAGACCAAGTTACTCTACAATCTGACTTCCGGTATTAACATATCATGTCTTGCGGATGGGTGGGATGAACTTTGTTGCCATCAATGACAACACTCATGAAGCTACAATGTGTCTCTTGCCAACATGTTATACCAAAGGCACATGACTGTGTTACCAAAGGCGAGCTACTGTTATACCAAAAGGGTTGGACTATGCTGCCAGAGGTGCTAAATTGTTATACCAAAGGCATTGGACTGCACTACCAAAGGTGAGCTATTGTTATACCAAAAGCACTGAAGTAGTGTCAGTGATGTTTATAAGGCAAATTTTGATAGATTTGGGTTTGATTTTAATTGGATTTACTTTGGCAAGAGAAAACACATTAAACAAAGTACCAAAGAGGATTGACACAACAGATAGTGTATGTTCGAGGCTCACAAAAAAACCCAATGTTTCCACAGGTATAAGATAATTGCAAACAATTCAAGCACTTTTTATCCCTAGAGACATGGTTTTATTGTGATAGATCAGCTCACAACTTAATTCTCTGTTGACCAAATGTCATTCCATATAGGTGTCATACATTTGTATCTTTGTGAGAGACGATAGGTAGGGATATCTCACCCTCCCCTCGAAAAGCTCAAGTAGCTCACAAGAGCTTTACGGCTGAGGGAATCCTATCTTTTCTCAAGGGAGGCAATGGTGAGTATCATGGGGGCTTGAATTGATTCCCCTTGCACTGATGATTATCGCAACGTTCAGAGGTGAAACGGGTAGTCACTATCTAGATTGGTTCTTAATAGCTTTGAGAGACCAATGTCTTATGGGCAATGTGACAAGCTACTAAAAGATTTGACCAATCCTACTAAGAGTATCAAACACTTCACATAATGTGAAAATCATTTCCATAAAGTGCTAGTACACCTCTTTTCGATTTGGCACCACAAGGTAAGGCTGACATCGGTTAGGACTTGGCTTTCGCCTTATCCCTCTTATATAGCAGTTCAAAGGAAAACTCTGCTTAGGGTCATCCCTTTTGAATGAAGCACAATCCAAAAGTAGACCCTTCTAAAGGAATAACTGAAAGTAAGATCAAGCATGTCAAACAAATGTTCAATTGTCCTATTATAAGAGAAATAAGGTGCAACTAGATTAGGCACACACATGATTGTAGTTGTCAATTGTCCCTTATGAAATTGAAGTGTTTGGCATTCATGTCCATTGTCCCTTAGAAAATTGAAGTGTTTTTACATTCATATCCATTGTCCCTTAAAAAAGTAATATGTTCCTAAGACTTAGATTGCAAAAAAGATGTTTTGTCCCTTAAGAAAGCAATATGTTCCTAAGATTGAAAAAGATGATTGGTTCAATTGTCCCTTAAGAAAGCAATATGTTTCTAAGACTTAGTGCGATAGATTGAGATTCTTCAATGCTCGTCCTGCAAGAACATATTAGAGAAACCCATTTGCTCTATTTGAGTAATAAGAGGCTACAAAAATTTGATTAATTCCACCAAAGACTCAATAGTTAGTAAAAAAAATTAATTGACCAAAAGTGCTTAACTTGTTAGGTGAAAAATAAGAAATCTAGAAAAATTTGATAATAATAATTAGCTATAGCAGATTAGATGTTATTATCAGATTATACGCAAAATTCTATGCAATTTCAAAAAAAATCATGAAAATTGAATAAATTTTGCACAAGTTATGACCGTTTGAAGTTTGTAAAGAAGGGTTGACTTTGACTGAGTGTACCTAACAAATATGATAAAATTACCTAAAACTTATTTCACCACAGAATATTTGGAAGAACCATCTTTCCAATGCTACTGGTTTCATAAAAATCTGATTTCGTATGCAAAAAATATGCCCAATTTCGTGAAACTGCTCTGAAAAAGTAAAAAAAAACAAGCATGGGCTAAAAATAGGGACACATATTTGTGATTTATTTTTCTCAAAATCTATTCACCTTCTGCAAAACAAACAAGATACCCAAATAAGGTTTCGATGCTTCTGAAAAAACCCAGAAATCTTTTGAGCTAAGGTTACATATATATGCCTAATTTCACAAAATTACTCTGAAAAAGAAAAAAAAAGCAATCATGGGCTAAAAATAGGGATGCCAATTTGTGATATATTTTTCTCGAAATCCATGCACTTTCTACAAAAAGTAAGAGATACCCGGATACGATTTCGATTCTTTTGACAAAACCTAAAAATCTTTTGAACTAAGGTTACAACATTTGAATGCTCATCGCCTATTCTCTCAAACTAGTGAACAAGGATCTTCAGATTTTTTGCATTGTGATTGCACTTTTATATACTTAGCTTCCAAAAAATTAACTTTTTTCTAAGAAAAAATAAGGTTAGTGGGTCCCACCGGGCATGCCAGAATCTCTATATGAAAAATTGAGAGGTCGAATGATAAGATCACAAAGTAATGATAATAACAACTCAATTACCCATAACATCAAAAGATTTATCTAAGCAAATAACCAAATCAATGAATAAATCAAATTATGAACAAAGAAGCTATCACTTAGATTGTTTGGATCTCTTGGTCGAATGTGGATTGCTCTTCAAATTGCAAAACCATGTTTGCAACAAGCGGATGTAGATTGTGTTTGTGCTCAAAAGGTAGTTGTGTTCAACGATGCGATGAATGCTCCAAGCGCTAGAATGCTTGTGATTCAATGATTGAAGAGATTCAATGATCAAAGAAGATTTGTTATGAAGATGAGGGGGGCTTATATAGTTTTCAATAAAGATCGATCAATGGTCCAGATAATTCAATAGAATCAATGGATGAAATAAATCTAGAATTCATGATGAATGTGCACCTCACATGTGTCACACAAAAAACTATTTTTGTTTGAGTTAATTGTTTTTTAGCTAAGACATGGAATAGACATATTTTTAGATTTCATAAAAATAGAAATGCTTTTTCTAATTTATGAGTTGGTGATAAAAACAATAATGATTAAGTCAATTAACTCAACTTATAATTTATTTTTTGCATGATTTGAGATAAATTAAATAATAAATTATTTAATTTTGTGTGCATGATAAATAAGATTTATTTTTAGAGGATTTAGAAGATAAAAAGGTAAATTAAATAAATAAATTTATTTAATTGTTTGTGCAAGATTAGAGGACATAGAATAGATTTGAAGATTTAAATAAATTAAACAAATAAATTAATTTAATTTATTTTGCATGATGAAGGATAAATAAAATATTTTATTGTATTTTATTTTTAGAAGAAAAATTTAATTTAAATAAATTTGAATGATTTATTTAAATTTGGAAGAATAATTGATTTAATTAAATAATGAAAATTATTTAATTGTAGATAAGAGTATTTGGATGATAAATTAATTAAATAATTAATTTATTTAATTGACATGGATTTGAATTTTGGAAGAAGATAACGATTTAATTAAATAATTAAAATTTATTTAATTTTGGAAGAATAAAGTTGATTTTGATGAAATTAATTAAATAAAGAAGATTTATTTAATTACTATTGAATTTAGGAGATTTGGAAGAATTTGATGATTTTGATGAAATTAATTAAATAATTTAATTATTTAATTAACGCTTGAAATGCAGATGATTTGATGAAATGCAAGTGATGCAATGACATGGTCATTTTAGGGTGTCTACACCATCAATCACCTTTCACCTTCGGTTGGTTCCTAGGTATAGCCAGCCTTGCCTTCCAACACAAATGATAGCCCACAATTATTCCCTCCCACCCCAACCATGGAAGTATCCCAGCATTGGTTGGTGTACAACTAGACACTGGGAGTCAACTATATAAAAAAGGGCACTCCATGGCTAAGATCAAAAGGGAGTTGAGCGATTAAGCCTTAACCACCCACTGGGCTATCTCCCTCCCACCCGGCCTATGCCACCCACCCAACCCCACACACGGGGCCCCCATTCCCAAGGGAGGGGCAACTAGATGATCTACTTATCTATCTCTGCCCAACCACTCCCAATTGAATGAAGGAGGGGATGACAGATCTACTTCTAACAAGGGGTTGGGGTTGGGCCCTCCCTCTATCTAGAATTCTAAACCTTCCCTCTGGGCTTGGGAAGGTGGGTTTGGGGCTGGACGAGTTAATCTACTTCTTGTGGTTGGGGTCGCCCGGGGTTTCTTCCCTCTATAATTCCTTCCCCATAATTCTCCCCCCTCTTCTCTCTTGTCTTCCTTCCCTCTAATGAAGGAACCCTATTATCAATATACACCTGGGGGCAACAATAACCCCCCGAATAATAGAAAAGAGGGGCCCCACAGACCGCCACTTCATTCTTCTCTGTTCCAACGAGGTGAACAAAAGTTACCACTGGCACTTGTCCTACCCTTTCCAACCAAAAACCTTTCAAACAATCTCCTCCCTCCCACACTTACCTGAAATAACAGGTGAGGGCTTTCTGGGGGTTCACGAACCTTCATCTCCCACCCAATGCTATATCTCCCCCCTGTTCCCCTAGACTTATCCTATAACCCCCCACGGGGGTGGGTGGGAGGAGATGGTAGCATTGCCCCCGGGGATTATAGGGTGGGTGGGAAGTCAAGTGGTGGTAGCGTAAGAAAAGTAGATGCAAATTGAGACCTATCTATCCATGGCATGGGCCCTATCTATCTATGGCCCGGTTCTGTCATGCCCACATTTCCCATGCAGTCACAACACGTATTCACACGTGTCATGTTCACATGCGTCATGTGGTCATGATACGAACTATCAAAAAATTTCCCTTAGTACTCTGAAAACCCCCTCACATGCATAGACGTTCTCAATGGCGTATGCTTAAGGCGAAAACAATACAGTTGTCGGCAGGGTACCAACTACATGTGCACACACCCTACGCAAGAAAATGCGTGGTTTCCTAACTTAGGTTAATCTCATGAATTACATTTGAACAACAGTTGTTTTAGGTGATAGATCATTTTTCAACAAAGCACGATCATCTGTTCATTTGTCCTCTCTTCCTTTTCTTAGAATTTAATTTTGATTGTATTTCTATCACGTTCATTTTACTGTATCTCTGAAATTTAATTTTGATTGTATTTCTATCTCATTCTCCTTCCCGTTGTGCAAGATCTTCTTATCCTATTTTTTTTCTTCACGTTCTTTATCGAACAGCAATAACACTACATCCTTTACATTATTCCTAATTTCTTGGTAAACCAGATCACTTACACAGGGTTGGTTAACTTCACTTGACTCAGTCCCCCTAGGGTTCTGCTCTAGGTTTTAGTTCAACGTTTGAATTAATTTTAATAATCAACCTGTTCCTAAATAGGATTAACGGTGGGTTAAACTTACTTAGTTCTCTTAGCCCTGTTCAGAAATGCTGCACATTTTCTCCTCTTTATTTTCCAAGGTTAGCTATTTTTTCTCTTTCTCTCTTTTTTTTCAATTGGACGTTTATTCTCTAAATCTACAGTTGAGTTTAAAATGGCCACTCATGGAATGCCTGTGAGGGCTTGTTTGCGTTTATTTTCAGTGTCCTTTGTAAATAAAAGGATCATATTTTCCTCTTCATTTTCCTGTTAAGTAATTTGTGATAATTGTTGAAACTTCCGAGAAAACTCTTACTTAAAATTAAAATATATTTACCTATGCTCTTTTTATATTATAATTATATTTCTCCTTATAAATTTAATTTATATATATATATATATATATATATATATATATATATTTATACTGTCATTATCTCAGTTCACTTTAACTCACAATTTTATTAATAAGTTCCTTAACTGTAAAGAGAGTATAGAATATATATATATAATAAATAAATATATATATATATATAATTTGTTAAAACAGATTACTATCCAATAATTCATTAAAAATAGAGCAATGAGTTAATTTGTTTTTGCAAATATAAACATTGTATTTCTGAATTGCAACTCTGAGTTTAAGCATCTATTCAATTCGTATTATACAATATGCATAAATAAATCCCACTTTCCTTGATTTAAAATTTCTGTTTCAAGTCAAATGTTTTAAACTACATATAGTTTGCCTTCATATGAATAGTGAAAAGTGAATAGTAAAAGTAAATAGTGAATAGTAAAAGTGAATAGTGAATAGTGAAAAGTAAATAGTGAAAAGTGAATAGTAAAAGTGAATAGTGAATAGTGAATAGTAAAAGTGAAAAGGTTCCCATCCTAGGAAGAGACCCTCAAGGTGGTGGTAATTTCAAAAGCAAAACTGCAACCCAAATTTCATTTCTTTCATGGTAGCAAAATTACAACTTTGCTTATAACAAATGTAAAATTAATATTTCCACTAAGCTTACACAGAAATAATACTTTTACAAACTTAATTAAAACATCAACTAACTCACAACTTTGCAAGTAGAAGAAGGAACTAGATAATTTTAATATCCTTTTAAAAATAAATTTTCTTTTCTTTTTCTTATTTCTAAATGATAAAACTTAATGAACAAGAAAATTACAACTATCAACCCAAGAACAGAGAGGATTTCCTCACAACTCCAAAAATAACAATTTATACAACAATAGGGAGATAATTTTCTCCTTTTGGAAAATTGACAAGGAAGGAGCTATTAAAAGATCAGGCTCTCCTTAAGACTTAAGGAAAATAAAATATTTTCTAAGATCCAATAATCTTCTCTAAGCTTCACAATAAGCTCCCAGAAAACCTGCATATCACACAAGGGAAGAAACACCACACAAGCTGCTCTCCTCCCTATTGTAGACCCGCAAGAGGGTCACCCCCGAGCTAGGGAGATCATCCACACACCCAGGGTAGAATAGACCAAAAACACTTCACAACAATAGAAACAAACAACATACAACACCCATAGTTTTACTCACAATACAAAACTCAACTGAGGTGAGTTTGAAGAGGGTAGGGAAGTAGACTCACTCAACTCAAAGGTGTCATTCTTCTCAACATTTATCACAGCTTTTCTCATGGCCTCAAGCCAACAAAAATTATTCTTTCTCATGGCCTCAAGCCATCCAAATAATAAAAATCACAGGGATATCCCAAATAGGCTCTCAAGCCTTATAGCCATTTTGGCTCAAAATCACAAACATGCCCTCAAGGCTTCCATATACCAAGAACAAGAATGCACCCGAGGAGGTTCACACCTTCCCTTCCCCATACATGATGAGCATTGTCTTCCAACTGGAAGAAGCTCTTTCAAACACCCATCACAAACCCAAAATAACATAAATACCACATAGACAACCTTTACAAATCAACATTCATCAAACAAGAACAGAACATACAAGGGTGAATAAACTGGCTCACTAACCTTTACAAGCCCTATTATGGATGTAGTTGAAGAAGAGCTCCACCCTTAGTCTCCTCCTCCAAGTTCTCCTTCTTTTCACAATAATCCAACCTTAAAAATCCCTTTAATGGATGAAGTTGATGTAGAGTTCCTCTCCATCCTCCTCTCCAAATCTCCCTTCAAAAAAAAAACAATCTCCAGCCTCCTCTCCAAATCTCCCTTAAAAAAAAATAATCTCTCTATGATCACAAGCAAGGAACAATGAATGGAGGATATAGGATGGCTAGAATAATTTTGGCATTATGAGGCTATGAAGAGGATAATAGAGAAGGAATTGGGCATTATGAGGATGCCAGAAGAAGATTTCCTAGAGGAAATTAGGCATGATAAGAATGCAAGAATGAAGTCCCTCTACAAGAAATAAAGTCCCCTCCTGCAAGAATGAAGTTTTATTCCCTCCCTAATTGCTTAGAGAAGGGTCTTATTTATAGATTTTCTAAAAAGGGAATGGAGGGTGAGGATCAAGAGTTGAGATCAAGGGATCTCATTATTTGTGAATTTTAAATTCACAGTGGATGAATTAAAAACTTATTTTTTGGGAAGAGTGGATTATGAAAAATTGAATTTTCAATTCTATTAGTGGAGGACAAAATGAAGTAAAGATTTGTTTTTAGATAATGGAGGATATTAGCTAATTAAATATTAAGAAGATTTAATTATATGTAAAAAAATAACCCCACTCCTTTTTCCACTATCCCAAGTGGGATTAAAAAAATAACCCCACTATCCCAAGTGGAATTAAAAAAATCCCCACTATCCCAAGTGGAATTAAAAAAATATCCCCACTATCCCAAGTGGGATTAAAAAAATCCCCACTATCCCAAGTGGAATTAAAAAAATATCCCCACTATCCCAAGTGGGATTAAAAAATATCCCTACTCATGAAGGAGCACACCACTTCATGGGGACTCTCACCAAAAGTGAGGGAACAAGAAGATAAGCCCCTCCATTATTAGTGGATCATGGAGTCATTCCATGACTTGGAAATGGGCTTGAGTGTTGATTCCACTCAACCTATCTTCCCCACACCTCCAAATTTGTCACTTAACTTCACTGTGAAGTTAAGGTGACCATAAGGAGGTCAACTAAAGGTTATCCTAGTCAAAATGGACCCTAGACCCATGGGCTATAACCCAGGGTCAATTTAAACTTAGGACACCCAGGGTCAAGTTAAGACACAAGAAAAGGGCCTCAAATTTTAAAATTTAAAAATAAGATAAAATTCAAAAATAATTCTTACAATACATATCATAATTTAAATTTACAAGAGGGTAGACCTAACCCATTCAACCAATTATAATTTGGGATAAGGTCCTTAAGGAAGGAAATATGCAGAATGAAATTCCAAGGGTTCCAATGAATTTTGAGAGGAAATAGAGCTAAAGAAAGGAAGATATGGCAAAAAAACAAAAAAAAATTCTAGAAATGATCTGCAAATGACTAGACAGATTCAATTTGCGATTTGCTGGCTGTCAATAGATATGGGCCCTAGGTATGTTAGGCTACCTAAAGGTTTAGGGGAGTCACTCGGCCACCAATGCTGTCTAACAGCTTGCGTATTGGGGTAGTACCCCACTCCATGGCTCAGGTAAAACTGATAACTGCTTTGCCACAAATGACAACTCTTGGTTTACCTCACGGATGGGAACTAGTCAATTAGGTAGGGGCCATTTCCCTTTTCGCTAGTAGGTCCTCTCAATGGGCCAGCTACTTCGGGGTTCCTGTGGTACTCCTCACAATGAGTTTTAGGGCTATGCCCAGGCACTTCCCATAGTTGAGCGGATAGGGTTATTCCCTGATCTGAACCTGCAATTGAAATGAACAATACAAATGCAAAAAAGAAAGAACTACTGTAATAATCATAGCGCCTAGAGTCCACTGCAGGAAAAAATTTGACAAAAATTCCACCCAGCGACCCTAAGAAAGTACTCTGATACCATATGTGAGGAACCTCTTGCAACAATATAATGAAAAATACACGAAATAATAGAAATAGTAGAAACACAGAAGGAATTTATTGATCGCAGGCCACTTTGAGGGGGAAACCTCCTTTGAGGAAGCTCAATACAATAAATTCGTGGATGCCTTCATTGGCCTCAACACGTACTTATATACTAAGTCTAATCTAAACAACTATTATTTTGCATGAATGTGGGATAATTTACAATATACTCACGGGATGACTTACAAAGCATATGCGTCCAACGACAATATACTAACAAAGTAAAGAGAAGGGTTAAACATGGGTTCCTAACATATTCCCATTTCAATTGCATACAATTTTTATTTTTAGGGTAGCATAAAAATGTCTAAAATACAAATTTTTTCCATACAAAAGTTGAAAATTCATTTAAAATTTCTACCTTGTATGAATAGAAATTCATCAACAAAAACCTAAAACTAACCCTAATCTAACATCAATATAAAAGAAAGAGAAAAAGCAATAGGCATAAAGGAGAAAAGAAAAGAATCTAAACATGTCTTCAATCCTTCCATATACCATTTAGTGAATAGATAAATTCAATTAAAAAAAAATTTGTGCTTGACCCATTATTCACAATCACAATGTAGGAAGGTGCAATCTTCAAGGGAACAAAAGTCATGTGCATGATTGACATTGATTTTATACTTGCACAAATGTGTCTAGGTTGACCACACATGATTCCTCACCATCAGCCAAGCATCAGTGATATGAAACACATATCAAATTTATTAGACATTCATTGAATTAAATGCATGAAAAAATAGAAAGAAAACAAATCCAGATATTTTAAAACACTGTAAAAGTAAAAACCTAGAAAAAGGCACAAAATATGATATATCATATTTCAAAAATGAGTTTCTAAGGGTTTCAAACCCCTTACAATGAATTACAAATGAATATAAATGGGCACTTAGGATGTGGAAGACTAAAAGTAAAAACCTAAAATAATGAAGCAAAATCTTATATATTGTATTTCAAATTGTAACGTCGGAAACTATCCAGTTGGGGGCTTTTCCCTCATAAGGTTTAGCTCCCAGGTCTTTAGCATGCATTTAGGACATTTTAGTTCATATTTTAACACCTTGATAGAATGAGACCTAAATCCCATGGCAAATAGGACCTAGGTGGACCCCTTGAGCTGTACCCTACCTAAAATAGGGGGGAGGACTTGGGCACCCGTACCCTAGTCCTACCCTATTTTAGGGTAGCTTCAATTTCTAGGTGTCAGTTAATGACCATTATTGGGTCCCTTTGCCGACACGGTAAGTTTGAATTTCCAATATCTTGGTAGGAGTGCTTGTAGATGCATATATAAACATATGTAGGCATTCATTTCTAAACTAGATTTCATTTAGATAGCAAGTGTGATATTCAAGTGTTCTCAAGGTGATTCAAGGCTTCTATTGTGTTGCAAGAGCATAATTGTATGTTTTGTGTGTTGATATTTGTAGATTTGAGCATCAATCCCATCATGGCATGAAGAGAATCTTCCTCCATGAGAGCTTCACTACAAGTTAACATATCATTTTATTTTTATCATTGATTCCTTTGGTTTTTGGCCTCTGTCTCACAAGGGCACACCATCTTTATTTGACAACGGTGTTCAAAGACTTAAGTGTCCTCTGGGGTTTGGCTGAGGCAAACCTCTAAACACCACAACCCCCAAACCAAGTCTTGTGATTGCAGGTTACAAGTGTCACATTTCAGAAAAGTGGAGTTGCGGGAAGGAGTGGTAGGCATCAAGGATTCAGGATCTGAAGGAAAGACGGACAAAGGAGCACTTCCGGGACTAGGGTGCTCGTTCCAGTGTCCTCCGGAGACATTCTAGAAAATAGATGTTACAAGGCTAATCAGTGTCTGAAGGAGGTCTAGATTCCCTGAAAAAGCAGGTACCTTGGACTTGGGTGCTCGCTCCAATGTCCCCAACTGTTCCGCTTCGAAACCCCAAAAATAGGTATTTTGTAATTTGGCATTTTACTCCCGTCTGTAAGAGCTTTTTCCGTAATTCATTAATTTGTTGTCGTATTTACGTAATTAGGGTTTCAATGGTTAATTGAGCATAGGAGAAGGAAAAATTGATAATTAATTCTCAAATCCAAGCTTCCCCTCATTTGCAACTGGCCTAGGGTGTGATAGTGCCCGCCACTCGACCCTAGATCCTTCAATGTTAGGGTGAACGGAGGATTTTAACATCTAAGCCACAAAAGATTAACAAATCTAATTTTACCCTAAACATTTTGGTGAACCCATGTCTTTGAATTTAAATTGCAACTTTATGAGTATTTGTCTGCAGATTTGGTGTGATTTCATTCATTCATATAGGCATTTTATTTATTACATTGAGAAAATTTCAAAAAAATTGAAAAATTTAGAAAAATACAAAAAAATTGCATTGTTGGACTTACTAAATTATGTCAATTCTTCCTAAATTTTCCTAATTCATGATTTTTGCATCAGATCTGATATAAACTATAGAAAAATATAAAAATTCAAAATCTTTCTTTGCATTTTCATCATTTAATTGCTAAGGTTTTGTGGAAATTTTGACAATTTTTAGATAACCTAGTAATTCCAAAATCTAGGGTTTGTAGGAAAAATATTTTATCAAATTTTTCTACTGATTTTATAGGCTCATTCAAATTTTCATTTGGCTGTAGTCTTGCATTTTAGTGTGAATTTGCATTTAAATTTAAATTATTTGCATTTTTGCATTGAAAATTTTAATAAAAACTAGCAATTTTGGTGCATTTTCATTAAATTTGCATGGGAATTTTGCATGATTAAGATTGAAAATCATTTTCAGATCTAAGAGTATGTAATTTCCCTCAAAAATCAGAATTCAAACCATTCACATAGCATTTTGTTCCAAAATCTCAAACCTAGGGCTTCGAAAACAACAATTTTCACTACTTTTGGCCTTATCGACTTCATGAATTTGCACTATAGGTGTGTTGTGAAAGATATTTTGTATTAATTTTTTGTTATCAGGGTAATAATTTTTTTCCCCTCATAAAAAGCTTCAGAACACCTTTTTAACAAGCTCTTGTAGTGAAAAATCAGCAAAAAACTACACATTTTGACAATTTTTGCCTTAGGGTTTGAGGTAGTTTGCACTCCAAACATGTTGTGATCAATTTTATGGATTGAAGTGATTGATATTATTGATATTCTTTTCTGTACCTCCTAAAATTCTTTACAACACTCCTTTCGCTAGCTCTTGGAATTGAAAAACTGTGAAAAATTGCATATTTTGCTATATTTTCACTAGGGTTTTACCTTAAGTGGCACTAAAGCATGTTGTATTGGATATTTTGGCACTAAGTGGATTTTATTACTGATATTATTTTCTGTTCACCATCATCTTCCTCACAACACTCTTTTTCATGCTCTTTTGCATTTGAATTTTGGTGAAAAAGTGCTTATTTTGACATATTTTCACTATAATTTGACTTGGCATCATCTTAGATTTGCATAAAAAGTATGTTGCAAAGGATCTCATTGTTGTATTGGATTGATATCAGACATATTATTTTCTTCCCCTAATAAAAATCCTTACAACACCTTTTCTTTCATATATTTACATTGAAAAAAGTACAAAAAATCAAGCATCTGGGTCATTTTTGCATATAGTTTTGCACTTGAATTTTACATAAATTTGGAAAAGATTCTCAAAATTTGATCTTACATTGAAATGGCACCTTCATGTCATTTTTCAATGGTATCTTTGCATGCATTTATCAAAAACCTTGATTTTGACCAATTTTTAACCCTCATGAGTGAATATCCTACGATTTTAGAAAGCTTAACTAAGTTCTTCTCCATGAGTAGCAAGGAAAAAGTTTATGATGATCCCATAAGTTATCCTACTTCCCCTATAACTAAATACTCAAATGAGAAGACTAGGTATATCTTTAATAATTCCACTGCTCTCCCTGGCTAACATGAAGCAATGGTGAATGAAGAGCTCCCTTTAACAAATCATATTCCATGGGTAGAAAATAAGCATTCATTTAACAATAACCAAATTCCTACCTCTGAGGATCCTCCCACCAAGCTTCTTCCTTTAGTAGATTGTTTGCACACCTTGGATTTCACTAAGGAAGAGAAGACCTTTAATGTCCCTCCTTTGTTTGAATATTCAAGTCATTTGTGTTGCAAGTATGAGGATAACCAGTGTTGTCATTGATGTCAACATACTCATATTGCATTAATGAGAAGGATTGGATGTGCTGTGTGCTGAGATTATTGAGGAAATCAGTCTCAATCAGGAACAGTGAAGAATAGTGATGAGAAGAAGGCAAAAGTCCTCAATAGGTTGAGGATCAGAGGATGCGGTTTAAAGGGTTTGTAGATATGAGTCTTGAGATGTTCCAGTCAAAATTTCAGAGGTCCGCATGAAGATCTAAAGAAGTTATGATCGCTCTAGTAGAACCAGTTTTGGCAGGTGTTCAGTGGTGACAGAGTGTCACAGATTGGTCCGGTGAGCTCCGGAATTGAATTATCTCATTCTGCGGATTGGAGAGAGTGTTGAAGAAGTTTGTGTGAAGTGACAACTAGATTTGTTCATGGTTTGGAGGTCCGGAAGCACCTTTTACATTATGACAGTGATGACAGACTGTGTTCTTGAAGTTTCGGATGAAGAACAGAAGAATTCTAGTAAGCTGATAAAGTGCGGATGTTCTTGATGACTCAGGAAAGGTTTTTGGTGATCTTTGGATTGTGTACAATTCTTATTGGCAGTCCACATTGAAGTTAGAGTTTGCACTTGAAGAATAACCATGGATATTGGTGTTCTTCTTGAGACTGGCCGACCGGATGTATTACACGTCTTGCAAATGATCTTATAGATGTTTGTCGACTTACATGATTGTTCCTAAGTTGATGCCTTGTATAAATAAGGGATTGTGAATTCATTTTTAAGTGTGTCTTGTGGTGATGAGAGTGGTATAGCGAAGAGAAGTGTGAAAGGCAGAGCAGGAGTTTTTGGGCTTACATGGAACTGATCCAGACATGGTAAAGATGTCAATCTCCAGTTCACATTTGCAATACTTGTTACTTTGTAGATAGTGTGTCTCTTGTAGGCAGTATGCCTCTTGTGAGCAGTGTGCTCAGGTAGTGAGCCCTAATTGGGATATGCCATCTATTTTTCTTATTCTTCTAACAGAGAATAATCCTTGGGTTAATCACTCCATGGTTTTTCCCTTGACCGGGTTTTCCATGTCAAAATCTTGGTGTCTCATGTGTTGATGTATATCTGCTCTGGTGTTTATTCTTTATGCTTTCATGAGTGATTAATTGATATGTTATTAAATAATAAAGAGGATTTAAATGTTTGAATTAGAAGCAAGTTTTGTACAAGTGATTCACCGCCCCCCTCTCAGTTGTGTGCCCTAGATCTAACAATTGGTATCAGAGCCAAGTTCCTCTAAAAGAAGCTTAACCGCTTGAGGAGATCTAGGATGTCGTCATAGAAGAAGGATAGTCTGAAATTTGATGAAACCAACTTCTCTCTTTGGAAAGCTCGCATGAAATGTCACTTGGAGTGTATGGGAAAAGCATACTTGTCCATGGTCACAAAAGCATATGTACCTCCACAGGGTGGTCTAACAACTTTAAATGAAATCACAGATGCTAAAAACAATCTGCGGACCAAAGAGGCTCTTCTAAGTGCATTAACTGACTTAGAGCTCTCAAATGTTATTAACCTACCAACTGCCTATGAGATCTAAATTAAACTAGAACTTCTGCATGAAGGAGATGAGTATGTTAAGAGTGCAAGGTTGCAGAGTCTCAAAGGGAAATTTGAAAGATTGAAGATGAGAGATGATGAAAATATAACTACCTTTATGCCAAGATTAAATGAGCTAGTGTGTGGAATTAGGAATGCTGGTGGAGTTTGGGATGAAAATGAGATTGTTGGCAAAATTCTTAGATCCCTTCCTGCTGCCTACAAAATCAAGGTTGCTTCCATTCATGAATTCAGAGCCCATACAATTGTCACAAGAGACCAATTGGCTGGCAAACTAACCGCATTTGAAATGACCGAATTTGGAGATGATCCCCCCAAGACTGAATCTGCATTCAAAGCCAGTGCCTCTGTGAAAGGCAAACAAAGATTTGATCTAGGAGAAAACTCTTCAAGGAAGCTATTATGGTATGATCAAGCAAGAAGAGACATGGAAGAGGAAGAAGCAGAAATAGCTCAACTTGAAGCCCTCATTGCAAAAAGACTGCCAAGAGGATCCGGTAAGTATGAAGGAAAATTACCCTTTAAGTGTTTCAACTGTAATAAGATTGGTCATTTTGCCTCAAGATGTCCGGAAAGATCTACAAGGTCAAATTCTAACAGACAAAGGTTCCACAAGAATTGTTATTATGTTTATGAAGAAGCTGATAATGAAGGAGTAACGGATGATGAATCAGAGATAGGAGACAAATCCAGAAATGAATGGGTGTTTATTGCCATCAAGGAAGAAGATCCAATATCCTCTAAATCTATCAATCATAAGGTTGAAGAAAGAGCTTTGGCTACTCAAGTTGAAGAAAAGGATGATTGGGTTATTGACAGTGGATGCTCTCACCATATGACAGGTGACAAGAACAAGTTCTTAGATTTGGAAAAGTATGAAGGAGGAGTAGTAAAGTTTGGTGATAATTCTGCTAGTAGAATCAGAGGAAGAGGAACTATTTCTTTTAATGGAAGAAACAAAACTGGTAATGTATTGTATGTTGAAGGCTTGAAGCATAATCTTCTCAGTGTTGGACAGTTGGTGGACAAACGCTATGATCTCTGATTCAAGGATGGAAAATGCAAAATCTTTGAAAGATCCGGAATAGAGATTGCATCCAGTACCCAAACTAAAGGTAATATCTTCCACTTGGTTGGTGCTGGTAAAAATTATCTGCTTGTTCAAATTGATCAGAGTTGGTTATGGCATAGAAGGATGTGTCATGTAAATTTTGATAACATCATCAAGATAAGCAATGCTCAGGCTGTAAGAGATCTTCCAAAATTGGTAAACCTACAAATAGTTTGTGCAAAGAATGTCAACTGGGTAATCAGAGCAAAGTCTCATTCAAAAGCAGGGATTAGTCCTCTACCGGATTATTAGAATTAGTTCATACTGATCTATGTGGTTCAACAAGAATCAAGAGTATGTAAGGTGATAGATATTTCATGTTATTGATTGATGATCATTCCCGGATGATGTGGGTTACCTTTCTGAAAGAGAAATCAGAAGCTTTTGAGAAATTCAAAATCTTCAAGGCTATGGTAGAGAATCAAACCGGATTGAAACTAAAATGTTTGAGGTCTGATAGAGGTGGTGAATTCACATCTGGTGAATTCATAAATTTTTGTGAGAAGCATGGTATAAAGAGACAATTATCTGCCCCTAGGACTCCATAGCAGAATGGAGTAGTAGAAAGAAAGAACCAGGCCATCTAGGAAGCATCCAGGACAATGATGATGGAAGCAAATGTTCCCCAAATGTTTTGGAGAGATGTTGTCAGCACTGTAGTCTATACTCTCAATCGAGTTCAAATCAGAAGCAATACCGGTAAGACTCCTTATGAACTTTGGTTTGGCATCTCTCCTACTATGAGATACTTTAGAGTATTTGGTAGCAAATGTTACATTAAAAGAGATGAAGATCTAGGAAAGTTTGATGCTAGAAGTGATGAAGGAATTTTCTTGGGTTACTCCACTCAAAGCAAAGCATACCGGTGTTATAACAAGAGACTAAGAAAGATGATAGAAAGTACAAATGTGAAGGTTGATGAGGGAAAAGAGAAACCCTCAAGGTTTTATGAGTATGATGAAGATGATCAAGATGGTATTATGGTTCAAGGAGCTTAATTGTCTCCTGAAAGTCAGATTCAAACTGATCCGGTAAATCAGGAAGAAGAGATAGGTCTGAATGAGCCTGATCAAGAAGCAGAAGTGCAAGAAACTCCCAAAGTTCTAAGGTATGTAAGACTGAACCACTCTAAAGATTAGATCATAGGTGACAAAAGTAAAGGTGTGCAAACTAGAAGGAATGTTGCTCAAAATTTAGATGAATGTTGTCTGATTTCAAAGATTGAACCTAAGACAATAAATGAAGCCTGCAATGATAAAAATTGGACCAAAGCAATGGAGGAAGAGTTGATGCAAATTGAGAAAAATCACACTTGGATCTTGTTTCTAGACCTAGTAACAAGAATGTGATTGGAACCAAATGGGTCTTCCAAAACAAACTAAATGAAGTTGGTGAAGTAATCAGAAATAAAGCCAGATTAGTCTGCAAAGGCTACTCTCAAATAGAAGGGATTGATTTTGAGGAAACCTTTTCTTCGGTGGAAAGAATTGAAGTAGTCAGACTATTTCTTGCATTTGTTGCCTTCAAAGATTTCAAAGTATATCAAATGGATGTCAAATCTGCTTTCCTGAATGAAGACTTAGAAGCAGAGGTGTACATTGAACAACTGGATGGATTTTAGTTATCTGAGCATGGTGATATGGTCTGCAAATTAGAAAAGGCACTGTATGGTCTAAAGCAAGCCCCAAGAGCATGGTATGAGAGGCTGGACAAACATCTTTTAAAGATTGGTTTCAACAAAGGTACTGTTGATAGTAACCTATATTTCAAAATTGATCATGAAAACATCTTGACTGTTGAAGTATTTGTTGATGATATCATCTTTGGAGGAAGAGATAATATGTGTAAAACCTTTGCAAACCAAATGAAAAGTGAGTTTGAAATGTCAATTCTCAGTGAAATGAGTTTCTTCTTGGGTCTGCAAATTACTCAGACAGAGAAAGGAATCTTTATCTCTCAGACCAAATATGTGAAAGAACTATTGAAGAAATTTGGAATGGAAAATTCAAAGCCAATGAACACTCCTATGGCTACCGAATGTAAGTTGAGCAAAGATGATGACTCTCCTAAGACAGATCAGACCAAGTACAGATCAATGATTGGAGGATTATTGTATCTCACTCAAACTAGACCAGATATAATGCAAGCTGTTGGTCTTGTGGTGAGATTCTAGGTTGATCCCAGAGAATCTCATGTCATGGCAATCAAAAGAATTTTTAGGTACTTAAAAGGAACAATTGAGTATGGCCTATGGTATCCCAGAGATCATGACTTTTCTCTTCATGCATATACAGATGCAGATTGGGCAGGAGATGTGGATGATAGGAAGAGTACAAGTGGAGAAGCATTCTTTTTGGGAAAAAAGTTGGTTTCTTGGCTAAGCAAGAAACAAGAGGCAATATTCCTGTCTACAACAGAAGCATAATACATTGCAGCAGTAGGTAGTTGCACTCAACTTTTGTGGATGAAGCAGATGCTAAGAGATATTTAAGTAGAATATAAGGAGCCTATCACAATTTTCTGTGATAATTCAAGTGCAATAAATATTTCTAAGAATCCAGTATTGCATTCTAAGACCAAGCATATATCTATCAAATTTCACTTTCTAAGAGAACAAGTGAACAAGGGTGAAGTCAGATTGGAGTATGTGCCCTCCAATGATTAGCTTGCAGATATTTTTACTAAACCTCTTCCCAAGGACTCTTTTGAGTATCTCAGGGAAAAGTTAGGGGTCATGGCCCCTCCGATGATGAACTAGGATGCACTGATGTGCATCAGTCTGGTAGATATCACAGTCATATCTTGTGATCCAGATTGATGATGGGGAGATGCTACTAAGGGGGAGCAGCTGGTATGATTCTGATGTGTTAGAATTGCAAGTATGAGCCCTTTGCCATCGATGTTAAAGGGGGAGAGAAGCAATGTGAAAAACAAGTGGTTGATGATCAAAGGGGGAGTAGTAAAGGAAGAGAAGACATGTGCAGAGTTGTTGTTGATAGGGGGAGCTATGACAGAAAGGAGAAGTTATTGTCGTGATGGTTTTTCACATCATATGTTGCCATCAATGACAAAGGGGGAGATTGTTGCAAGTATGAGGATAACCAATGTTGTCATTGATGTCAACATACTCATATTGCATTAATGAGAAGGATTGGATGTGCAGTGTGCTGAGATTATTGAGGAAATCAGTCTCAATCAGGAACAGTGAAGAACAGTGATGAGAAGAAGGCAAAAGTCCTCAATAGGTTGAGGATAAGAGGATGTGGTTTAAAGGGTTTGTAGATATGATTCTTGAGATGTTCTAGTCAAGATTTCAGAGGTCCGCATGAAGATCTAAAGAAGTTATGATTGCTCTAGTAGAACCGGTTCCAGCAGGTGTTCAGTGGTGACAGAGTGTCACAGATTGGTCCGGTGAGCTCCGGAATTGAATTATCTCATTCTGCAGATTGGAGAGAGTGTTGAAGAAGTTCGTGTGAAGTGACAACTAGATTTGTTCATGGTTTGGAGGTCTAGAAGTACCTTTTACATTATGACAGTGATGACAGACTGTGTTCTTGAAGTTCTGGATGAAGAACAGAAGAATTCTAGTAAGCTAATAAAGTGTGGATGTTCTTGATGACTCAGGAAAGGTTTTTGGTGATCTTTGGATCATGTACAATTCTTATTGGCGGTCTGCATTGAAGTTAGAGTTTGCACTTGAAGAATAACCACGGATATTGGTGTTCTTCTTGAGACTGGCCGACCGGATGTATTACACGTCTTGCGAATGATCTTATAGATGTTTGCCGACCTAGATGATTGTTCCTAAGTCGATGCCTTGTATAAATAAGGGATTGTGAATTCATTTTGAAGTGTGTCTTGCGGTGATGAGAGTGGTATAGCGAAGAGAAGTGCGAAAGGCAGAGCAGGAGTTTTTGGGCTTACATGGAACTGATCAAGGCATGGTAAAGATGTCAATCTCCAATTCAAGTTTGTAATACTTGTTACTTTGCAGACAATGTGTCTCTTGTAGGCAGTATGCCTCTTGTGAGCAGTGTGCTTAGGCAGTGATCCCTAATTGGCATGTGCCATCTATTTTTCTTATTCTTCTAACAGAGAATAATCATTGGGTTAATCACCCCGTGGTTTTGCCCTTGACCGGGTTTTCCACGTCAAAATCTTGGTGTCTCATGTGTTGATGTATATCTGCTCTGGTGTTTATTCTTTATGCTTTCATGAGTGATTAATTGATATGCTATTAAATAAAAAAGAGGATTTAAGTGTTTGAATTAGAAGCAAGTTTTGTACAACTGATTCACCCCCCCTCTCAGTTGTGTGCCCTAGATCTAACAATTTGGACATCACTAAGAGGATAGAGAATAAGTATGAAAGTAAGCTTCAACAAGAAAACATTCCACCTAGACAAAGGATCTTTGATCTTGGTACTTCTTCCTCTATAATAGAAAAATCCAAAACAAATCAAAGCCCTATGTCACAAAAACTAAGTCATAAAATATACCAACGCAAACTTGCAAAAGGGAGAAAGAGAAGGCGACGAGCTTACCTAGCATCTCAACAAGAAAAAATTGATCCCAACATTCAACCAAATAAACATGATCCTAACAATAAACAACATGATGAGAAAGATAAGAATTAGGCTATGATACCTTATATCCAACCTTCCTCTAACATTAGGGAGTGGGAGGATGACGATGATTTACTTGATGATAAGACTTAGCATGAAGACCCTACAAGTAAGTATCTATACATTTTTATATCTATCATAATGTGCTTCCCCCGTGATGTGTTATGTGTTGTTTAAGCCTCCTGGGATGACCTCAGATTCTCCCGTAAGGTTCGGGATACCAGGAGACCGCCTCTGTTGTGACCTTCTATTTGTATCATCATTCTTCTATATTGCCTCTCTCTCTGATTTCATTGTTGTGTGTTGTCTTACGGACATAGAATCGTGGTTGGTGACCTGGGGGCACCCTCCTACATGACTATCCCTAAGACACTTGTTTCTCCTCTCTTATTTATTGTTTCCCTTCCTCTAGTGTTTCCATCTAGCGGGTGGATGATGACAAACATTTATACTGATGCGGACCTAGTGTCCCTTTCAAGAGAAATAAAAAATTAGACTTAGTTCCTAATATGACGATGGGGTTGTATATTTTATCTAACGCTTGGCTAGTGGAAGCACTCGTGCTTTTTGCATAGTGAATTTTATGATGTTTCTATTGCATTTACAAACCTTAACAATACTGCTGCTCCACGCACCTTTGTTTGCCTTTGAATCTAGCCTTGGTGATACTCGATTCAGAGAGCTTCATGATATAGCCTCTGGTTATCCTCGAACTCCAAATTCATTATATAACCTTGGCTCTTTGTGTGTTTAATCATATACATTAATTTTTTTGTTTATCATGATCTTGTAGACACTAACCTCCTTTTCATCATAAGGCATCTCCGTGATGCGGGTGGGGTGGTATGCCATGCTTCCTTTTCACTGTAAGGTGTCTCCGTGACATGGGTGGGGTTGCATTTTCAAAAGTCCTCTATGGAAGCAGGGAGAAATTATGTGACTAACTCAACCCTTGTGTATTTTTAGCGATTGTTGTGGAGAAGCCCAATCATCAGTGTGTGCCTGTAATGTGCCTGAGATGGTGATGAGCCTAGAAATAGGGAACACACCATCACTTGGCTACCATGTTTTCTCCGTGTCTTCAAGTGTGTGTTTTGGCGTGCATGTTTTGTATGGTGTGTTTGTTGCCCCATGTGCATAGATCAGCTCCTTGAGTAGTGCTTCGTGCATTTTGGGAGGTTTTGCGTGTATTGCGTGCGTGTTGCCCCATATGCAAAGACCAGCGTTGTCGAGTACTACTTCCTACATTTTGGGAGGTTTGTTTACTTTCCAGTACTTGCATTTGCATTTCATATATATGAGAAAAAGAAAAGAAAATATATCATTTTTGTCTTCCATGCATTAATGTGTCTTCCATGCATTAACTGTCTACTTTGTGTTCTGCGTGACTGTAACTGTCTTCTTCGTGTTTTGCATGCTTGTTATTGTCTTCTATGTGATTGGCGTGTCTTCTCCATGCTTGGTGTGTTTTTTGTGTTTATGACCTTACTTTAATGCATGTATTAGCCTCTCGTTTATACATACATTAAAGTGGGAGCTAAATGTAACATCAGAAAATGTCCCCTTGGGGGCTTTTCCCTCATAAGGTTTAGCTCCCGGGTCTTTAGCATGCATTTAGGACATTTTAGTTCATATTTTAACATCTCGATGGAATGAGACCTAAGTCCCATGGCAAATAGGACCTAGGTGGACCCCTTGAGTTGTACCCTACCTAAAATAGGGGGGAAGGACTTGGGCGCCCGCGCCTAGTCCTGCCCTATTTTAGGGTAGCCTCAATTTCTGGGTGTCAATTAGTGACTATTATTGGGTCCCTTTGTCGACACGGTAAGTTTGAATTTCAAATATCTTGGCAGGAGTGCTTGTGGATGCATATATAAACATATGTAGGCATTCATTTCTAAACTAGATTTCGTTTAGATAGCAAGTGTGATGTTCAAGTGTTCTCAAGGTGATTCAAGGCTTGTATTGTGTTGCAAGAGCAGACTTGTATGTTTTGTGTGTTGATATTTGCAGATTTGGGCATCAATCCTCTCATGGCATGAAGAGCATCTTCCTCTATGAGAGATTAACTACAAGGTGACATATCATTGTGTTTTTATCATTGATTCCTTTGGTGTTTGGCCACTGCCTCACAAGGGCACGCCCTCTTTATTTGACAACGGTGTTCGGAGACTTAAGTGTCCTCCGGGGTTTGACTGAGGCAAACCTCTAAACACCACAAGCCCAAAACCAAGTCTTGTGATTGTAGGTTATAGGTGTTGCATTTGGAAAAGTGGAGTTGTAGGAAGGAGTGGCAGGCATCAAGGATTCAGGCTCTGAAGGAAAGATGAACAAAGGAGCACTTCTGAGACTAGGGTGCTCACTCTAGTGTCCTCCGCAGACATATTCTGGAAAATAGATGTTACAGGGTTGATCAGTGTCTGAAGGAGGTCCAAATTCCTTGAAAAAGTAGGTACCTTGGACTTGGGTGCCCGCTCCAGTGTCCCCGACTATTCCGCTTCGGAACCCCAAAAATAGGTATTCTATAATTTGGCATTTAACTCCCATCTGTAAGAGCTTTTTCTGTAATTCATTAATTTGTTGTCGTATTTGCGTAATTAGGGTTTTAATGGTCAATTGAGTATAGGAGAAGGAAATTTTGATAATTAATTCCCTAATCCAAGATTCCCCTCATTTGCAAGTGACCTAGGGTATGATAGTGCCCGCCACTCGACCCTATTTCCTTCAATGTTAGGGTGAAAGGAGGATTTTAACATCTAAGCCACAAAAGATTAACAAATCCAATTTTACCCTAAACACAAATATGAGTTTCCAAAGGTTTACAACCCTTTACAATGAGTTAAAAATGAGTATAAATAGGTACTTTGGATGTGGATAACTAAAAGTCAAATTCCTTCCACAAAGTTACAAGAGACAAACCACATAGAATTGTTATGTCGTGAAATGTCCCCCTAAGACTTTTACCTCCTAAGTTTAGCACCCGGGTCCCTTAGAATTGATCATGTGTGTTAAAAATGAATCTTGGAGAAAAATCCCCCGAAACCCATGACAAATGGGACTTAGGGGGCATCCTTGAGCTTAATCAAGTCCCAAAATAGGACCTTAGACAAGGGCGCCCACTCCCTAGTCCAGCCCTATATTGTCGGGACCCAAATTTTAGATATTGGCAAAGTGACCGTTAAAAGGTTTCCCCTTGTTGGCCTTTTCAATTTGAATTACAAATGTTTATTAGGAATGCATATATAAGCATGTTTAGGACTTCATTTTACAACTAGATGGATAATGTGAACCTATGATCTTGTGGTAAGGATATTTAAGGCTTTCATTGTGTTGTAGAGCAGTATTATGTTGTGTTTGTACTTTTTTGTTACAAATTTGTTTTCATCAATCCATCTCCTCATGGTGTGAAAGATCTTCATCTCCCTATGAGAATTCACCTCCAAGGTGACATCTATTTTGTGTTTCAATCAATTTATCATATCATTTTCTTTTGCCACTATCCACCAAGGACACACACTCTATCTAACAATAGTGTTGGAAGGCTTGGATGCCATTCTGGGGTTTGACCAAGGCAAGATCCTAAACACCACAACCCCCAACCCCTCTCTTGTGATTACAGGTGACAGGTGCCATATCTTGTGAAGATGAGTTGTAGGTGATTAGTGTGCAAAGCAAGAAGATTCCAAATTTGAAGAAAATGACAGAAAACATCCCTAATTGGATTAGGGTGCCCACTCTTTTGTCCCCCAATTTTGCAGTGTTGGGAATCTCTGACCAAGTTGCAGTCTGAAGTATATTTTATCAAAAGCACTACATTGGACAAGGGCACCCACTCTTTTGTCCCCAAAGTTTCCACCTTTTGAAATTTAAAATCTGGTATGTATCTAATCTGCATTTAGTGTCTTCATGTGCAAGCATTTGTTGGGTTTTGTCTGTTTGTTTACAATTTTGCATAATGAGGGTTTCAAGCTTAATCGGACTAAGATTTAGTAAATTAATCAACGAATTCCAAATTTCCTTGTCATTCCAAGTGATACCAAACCTATAACTAAGTCTTCTTGCAAAATTTGTGATTCAACTCAGTTTAATGTCTTTGAATGTATTTAGTGAAAGGAGGATCCAATTAAACTATCACCCTCATCAACAAACCCTCTTTTTCTACATAACATTTTGGTGAACCTGTGTTTTTGCTGAATGTTACACCTTTCTGAGTGTTGTAATCAGATTTCAATTCATACCTATCATTTTCATCGTCATACATTAGAAAACCTTGCATAAAATTGAAAATTTTGAAAAAAATAAGCATTTTTAGCTTGCATTTAGACATAATTTGCACTATTTTCCTTGCATATTATTTTAATATTTACATCATATCTGAGATAAATTGAAGCATTTCATATTTTAATGATCATTTGTCTTGCATTTACATCTCTTACTTGCTAGGGTTGTGCTTGAAATTTTGCATTTTTCATTTAACCTAGTAATGCCAAAAGCTAGGGTTTATAATTAAAATCTTATTTCATATTTTATTACTCATTATCACACTCATTTTTCTATATTATTGGACTGATTAAAAGGTATTAATTTTCTACCCCACATCATTCTCATAATTTCATTGCATATTTTGTGCATTTGCATTGAAAAGGTGAAAAATTTGAGCATTTTAGGAGCATAAACAAGCATAGATTGGTGTTGTTTCATTGTATTCATCTTGAAATATCTTACATTTCAGATCTTGAATTCATATTCAAGCATATATTCATTTTTCATTTGAAAATTTTGCTTAATTACATATCATTCTATGAAAATTGGCATATTCTTAATTACACAGTGTGCATTTCAACACTACTTGTTTACAAACCTTCTCACATCTTTTTGATCAAAACCTTTGAAATCATCAATTGGGCCTTGTGTTGTACTCTTTCCTCCTTTCTAATCCTTTTGTTGTGGACTTTGTGTGTATTTCCTACCCATTTCCCTCAAACAAGTGTTTTAGGTGTGAAATAGTCTCTTATCTATGGCTTTTCATCATAAAAACAATGCAATGGTTCCTCCTCGTCCTGATAGGAAAAGAAAGATCCCTAAACCTGATATTACATTCACATCAGATGATAGAACAATAGGGAATGTCAAAGGTCCCCTTTACATTAAAGTTAGCAATATGGAGACTCCCGTAAAAGGAGCCCTTGTTGATCCAAATTGCATAACTAACATCACTACGGAAGAGTTCCTCTATTCAAACAATTTAATACAAGAAACTTGTGAACCTACTGACATGATGATAAAAATGCATAATGGATCTCTTATCCTAGATTTAGGGAAGATTTATTTAGTGGTCCAATTGTTTGACAAAGCCTTAGAACAATCATTTGATATTATCCTAATATCTGACCTCTTCCGTGTGAAACTAGGCCATCCGTGGCTCAAGGCTATGAAAGCTATCCCTTCAACAATCCATAAATGCTTAAAGTTAACTCATCATGGGAGTACACATACCATTCACCATAGTCGATGGCAACCTATGGTCACTCAAAAGAATTTCATCCTTGATTACTTCTGGCTAGAACCTACAGAAGAGCCTGAACCACAAATAGATCAACTATTCTTGGAATATCGATGTTACAAAGCACAATTACTATCTAGAATGGTTGGACCTCCTATTCAACAAACAACATCTAAAGAGAAACCTATATTACAAGAACCCCCTAGACCGAAAGTAAAAGGGATATATGTTGAGGTTCCTCCTCCATCATCCCTACAAGGATTGAGAGAAAACCATAGAAAACAATACCATGCATCACCACGAGTTAATCATACATCTGCCTCTTCCTCTAAGATACAAAAACCTATGGAAAAATATGAGATACCTTTTGGAGATATAAGAAATAAAACAAGAAGAAATAGACAAGCTAGAGAAAGAAGGAAGAGGCTGGGCTCCAAACAATTCATCACCTCAATAAGAAAACATTGAACCATCTAACATTGAAGCAAACCAAGAAGAGCCCAAGGTTGATAAGGTAAAGAATAAGGAATCTGAATGGGCACTTGTCCCTTATGTACCTATTTCCTCCGATGTTCGAGATTGGGAAGAGGATGATTTTCTCATTGACAACTGCTAGTATGGTTATGTTTTCAGGTAAGTATTTCTAACCTTGTTGGCCACCTTTGTTGTAGCATGCTATGCTCGCTTACGTGTGCCTTCTCTCTTTGTGTTGTGTTCCCCCGTAATGTGTTATGTGTTGTTAGGCCTCCATGGATGACCCTTGATACTCTTGTAAGGTCAAGGATATAAGGAGACCGCCTCTGTTGTGACCATTCTTCTATTGTTCCTCTCTATTTTATTGTGTGTCATGCCTTAGGGGTGTAGCATTGTGGTTGATGACCTAGGGGCATCCTCCTACGTCGTGTTCCTAAGACACTTGTTCTCCTCTCTCACTTTATTTTTTACCTTCTTCTAGTGGTTCTATCTAGTCGGTGGATGACGAAAAATAAATAAATGCTGATACAAATGTGTGTCCCTTCAGTAAGCAAAGAAAAAATGGACCTAGTCCATACATGACGATGGGGTTGATCTATATATCCAATGTGGAATCACTCTGTGTGATTTATCATCTTATGGCATTTCTTGTGATTAATAGTTTACAATCCACTCAATCTGCTCTTGTACACTTTGATTGGTATCTCACCTTGTTGCTACACTCAATTCTGAGGTACCTGTAGTATAGCCCAATGGTTATACTCGGTTCCAAACTCCTAGTATAGCCTTGGTCCTTTATGTGACTACTTGCATGCATAGCATTTATGATGTGATATGGTTGTTATCTTAGAGTAATATTATCTAGCCATCTTGATGTTTTTCTTAGCTTATCTTATCAATGTGTTTGTGGGAACATTTGGCGATTGTGAGCACATATCACCTTGGGGGCATGGGCTTTGTGAAAGATTTTGTTCCCTTACATGTCTTCTCTCTATCTTAACATGCTTGATATCAGTATATGACATCAACCACCTTAAGGTGGGCGCTTATATAATGATATATGTCTGATGATTTTGGTACTAACAAAGCATGTTTGTAAGCCCTCTGCATGAGGCGGGATGTTGTATCTCTAGTGTGAGTACACATCTTTATTTATATTGCAATCAAAAAGCCCTCTCCATGAGGTGAGATATCATATCCTTTATCAAAGAAGCCCTCTGTGGAGGTAGGATAACATATCTCTTGAGCTAGTGCGTATCCTTTTATTCAAAAGCCCTTCTACGAAAGGTGGGATGGTGTATCTCTTGAGCTAGTGCACATCCTTTTTATTACAAAATTCCTCTGTGGAGGCAGGGTTGGATCTTGAGACTATCCTTCCTTAAGCATGTCTTTGGTGGTTGTTGTGGCATAATCCCAACTGTCAGGTGTGTTTACAGTGTGTTTGAGATGGTGGGACTTAGCAATAAGTTCCTTCCATCACCTGTGTTTGTCATGTTTAAGACGTATAGTATGTTTGTGGCATGCTATATGATGCTCATGTTTTTTGTGTGTCTTTCATGTGTTTTCCCTATTGGTAGGTAGCGACTGATCATGCAAGTACTGTACACTAGTTTTGGTCGATATTGTATTGTAGCATTTGCAATGGTATTTAGTTACAGAGATTGCTGGTTGTAATCGGTTTGATTTACTAGATAATAATATTGGACTCTCTGTTGGTGGATGTAGCCCGAGTTTGGGTGAACCACGTTAAAACTTGTCTCTCACCATTATTATCTCTGTGTGTTTTTCATTCCTTTGTATAATCTTCTTTCGGCTAACCCTAACAAGTGGTATCAGAGTGGGTTGTGTTTGATTATCATCTGCAGGAAGGTCTCACGGTTGAGTGGGAGTCTCACGGTTGAGTGGGAGCAATGGCAGACAAGGGTAAATTGAAGGTAGACAAATTCAATGGGCAGAACTATCAGTTATGGAAGATGCAGATGGAGGATTATCTCTATTAGAAGGATTTATGGATGTCATTGGAAGGAGTAGCCAAGAAACCAGCAACAATGACTGATGAGGATTGGAATCTTCTTGACAGAAAGGCACTGGGAACCATTCAGTTGTGCCTTGCACCATCGGTGGCATTCAATATAATGGAAGTGAAGACAACAGATGGTCTGATGAAAGATTTAGCTAAATTGTATAAAAAACCCTTAGCCTCAAATAAGGTATTTCTCATGAAGCATTTGTTTAATCTAAAAATGATTAAAGGTGGATCTGTGATAGATCATTTAAATGAATTTAATACAATTACCAGTTAATTGACTTTAGTAAATGTAAAATTTGATGAAGAAGTTAGAGCTCTCTTGATATTATGTTCTTTGCCTGAAAGCTGGAATAGTTTGGTAATGGCCGTTAGTAACTCTGTTTTTGGTTCAAATACCCTGAAATTTGATGATGTTGTTGGTGTTATTCTGAGTGAGGAAATTCGTAGGAAAAGCTCAGGTGGATCCACATCAGGTAGTGTTTTGAATGCAAAAAGTAGGGGCAGATCAAAGGAGAGAGGAAAAGGTTCTGGAGGTCATGGGAAGTCATGAGGAAAATTGAAGGACAAGAGATCCCAATCCAGAGGATAGAAGGATTACTGGTACTGTGGGAAACCAGGTCATCTGAAGAAAGATTGTTGGTCTCAGAAGAATAAAGGAGACAAACAAGAAGGTAATAAGGAGGCAAATGTGGTAAGTAATAAATCTAAAGATGATGCTTTGATTCTTTCCCTAGATAATGTTGATGATTCATGGGTTTTAGATTCAGGGGCCTCATTTCATGCTATGCCCCATAGAAGTTATTTTCTTGATTATGTCCAAGGGGATTTTGAGCTGGTTTATTTGGGAGATAATGAACCCTGTTAGATTGTTGGAAAGGGAAGATTCAAGATTAAGTTGCAGAATGGGAATCATTGGCTACTACAAGAGGTAAGGCACATTCTAAGGCTTAGTAGGAATTTAATTTTAGTAGGGCAGCTAGCTGAAGAAGGTTGCATTATTACATTTACTGATAAAAATTGGAAGGCTTCAAAAGGTGCCTTAATAGTAGAAGAAGGTGTGAAAGTAGGCACCTTATATCTTTGTACAGGTCATACTGTTCCTTCTACTTTAGTTGTTGCAGAGAAAAAATAAATAGGTTTAGGAACAGTTGCTGCAGGTTCGCAGGAAGAGACTGAAAAAGTTGCTGCAGGTTCTGAGACAACACTGTGGTATAACCGACTTGGGCATATGGGTGAAAAAGGTATGAAGGTACTTTATTCTAAGAAAGTTTTACTAGGTCTAAAATGTATTAATATGATTTTTGTGAAAGTTGTGTGTATGGAAAACAAAAGAGAGTTAGTTTTCTAAAGGATGGGAAGCAAAAGAAAGATGAAAAGTTGGAGCTTGTGCATACAGATGTATAGGGACCGGCTCAGGTATCTTTTCTTGGTGGCTCTCGATATTATGTTACATTCATAGATGATGCAACTAGGAAGGTTTGGATTTATTTCCTCAGGCAGAAATCTGATGTATTTGAAACATTTAAGAAATGGAGAAGCTTGGTTGAGAATGAGACAGGTAAAAGATTTAAATGTCTTAGATTTGATAATGGTGGTGAGTATTGTAGCAAAGAATTTGAGGATTATTGTTCCTTTAATGAAATTCGTAGGCAGAAAATGATTCCAGGGACTCCACAGGAAAATGGAGTGGCTAAACGCATGAATAGGACAATAATGGAGTGTACAAGGACCATGAGATTGCATGTTGGGCTGCCTTTAAATATGTGGGCAAAGGTTGTCAACACCATTGTATATTTAATTAACAGAGGTCCTTCAGTTTCTTTGGGCTGTGGTATTCCAGAGGAAGCATGGACAAGTAAGAAGGTGAGTTATTATTTTCTCAAAACCTTCGGATGTGAAGCATTTGCACATGTAGACTCTAAAAATAGAACCAAGATGGATGCAAAATCAAAAAAGTGTACCTTTGTTGGATATGGCATTGATGAATTTGGTTATAGGCTTTGAGATTTTGAAAATCAGAAAATTGTGAGAAGTAGGGATGTTGTATTCAATGAGAAGGTGTTGTACAAAGATCAGTTGTAGTAGCATAAGAAGAAAGAAAAGGATTATGTGGTGCTGGATGATACTCCAAATAGTGATGTTCCAGTGGTCCCTCATGCTCCGCAACAACAATAAGAAATACCACAAACTCCAATGAATGTTAGATGGTCAACAAGGCTAAGTAGACCTCCTGAAAGAGTTTCTCCCTCTTTGTAATCTATTTTGTTAACCGATGCTGGTGAACCAGAAGGGTATGATGAAGCTATGCAGGTGGCTACCAAGGTTCAGTGGGAGCTTGCAATGAAAGAAGAAATGGACTCCTTGCTGAAAAATTAGACTTGGGAATTATGTAAGTTGCCTGCAAGTAAAAAGGCTTTACCAAACAAATGGGTTTATAGGTTGAAAGAGGAAGATGGAGGTAAGAAAAGATTTAAAGCCAAGTTAGTAGTAAAAGGATTTGCACAGAAAAAGGGCATTGATTTTCATGAGATTTTTTCTCCGGTTGTTAAGATGACTTCTATTTGTACTATTTTAAGTATTGTGGATGCTGAAGATTTGCATTTGGAATAGCTAGATGTGAAAATTGTCTTTCTCCATGGTGATTTGGAGGAGGATATATACATGGAACAGTGCCAAGGATTTGAGGTCAAAGATAAGGAAAAACTGGTGTGTAGATTGAAGAAGAGTTTGTATGGCCTAAAACAAGCACCTCGGCAATGGTATCTAAAATTTGACAGTTTTATGGCTGAGCAAGGCTACAGTCAGTGTAATTCTGACCATTGTGTTTATTTTAAGAGGTTGGATAATGACAGCTACATTATTTTATGCTTATATGTTGATGACATGCTTGTAGCTAGGTCTAACATGGATCACATAAGAGAGTTAAAACAGCAGTTAGCACAGTCATTTGCTATGAAGGATTTGGGGGCAGAAAAATAAATCCTTGGTATGAAAATTTTTAGAGACAGGCAGCACAAAAAATTGACTCTATCTCAGGCTGGTTATGTTGAAAAGGTGTTACAGAGATTCCATATGGAGAATGCAAAAGCTATCAGCACACCTTTGCCTAGTCATTTGAAATTGACTAAGGAGATGTGTCTAAAGACACACGAGGAAGAAAAAATGTCCAAGGTACCATATGCTTTAGTTGTAGGAAGTTTAATATATGCCATGGTATGCACGAGACCAGATATTGCACATGCTCTAGAAGTCGTAAGCAAGTATATGAGTCATTTTGGATTGGAGCATTGGAATGCGGTAAAATGGATTCTCAGATATTTGAGAGGTACATCCAATACACATTTATGTTTTGAGGGCTCTAATATTGATTTAGCAGGCTATGTAGACTCAGATTTGGCAGGGGATATTGATACCAGGCAGAGTACTACAGGTTATGTCTTTACTATAGGTGGGATAGCAGTGAGTTGGATATCATGATTGCAAAAGGTGGTTACTTTATCCACCATAGAGGTAGAGTATGTAGCTGCAACAGAGCCAAACACGGAGATGATATGGTTGATATCTTTCATGGAAGAATTGGGAAAACAACAGGCTAATAGTTCTATGTATATAGACAGTCAGAGTACCATACATCTTGCAAAGAATTCTTCCTTGCATTCAAAGACCAAACACATATAGTTGAGGTATCACTTTATTCAGTCAGTGTTGGATGATGGACAGTTAAGGCTGGAAAAGATACATATAGATGAAAATTCAGTAGATATGTTTACAAAGGCAATGACAAGGGAGAAGCTAAGCTCCTCTTCAGCTTCAGTTGGTCTTCAAGATTGAAACAATAAAATCAGAACAACAGAGTCCAGGGTGCTTATTTCGAGTGGGAGTTGCATGCGCAGTGGTGTCGTCCAGGATCAGTCTCCAAGTGGGAGATTGTTTGGTGTGGAGCTTGATCAGTCTCCAAGTGGGAGATTGTTGGTAGGTGGTGATTGATCATGCAAGTATTATACACTAGTTATGTATCCTCGTGCGCCCCCAAATTTTTTTTTCCATGAGCTGACATAAAAAACCCTATTTTTGTAATTGACATAAGTCTTGATAAAAGCAGCTAAGGGTTAGGGTTTTGGTTGATATTGTATTGTAGCATTTGCAATGGTATTGAGTTGCAGGGATTGCTAGTTGTAATTGGTTTGATTTACTGGATAATAATATTGGACTCTCTGTTGGTGGATGTAGCCCAAGTTTGGGTGAACCACATTAAAACTTGTCTCTCACCATTATTATTTCTGTGTATTTTATTTTCTCTATTTAATCTTTATTTGCATTTAATTGATATCTTCTACTAGTTAACCCTAGCATTCCCCTAGTGTAGTGTAAAGGGTGTAGCGATGAGTCCCCCCTACACTTGGGTTTTTGTATGGAGTGTCTCTCCCTAGTGTAGTGTAAAGGGTGTGGCGATGAGTCCACCCTACATGTGGGTTTTGTATGGCATGTTTTTTCCCCTGGTGTAGTGTAAAGGGTGTGGCAATGAGTCACCCCTACACTTTGGAGTTTTGTGTTGCAATTTTATTTCCATGCATATATATATATATGAAAATGAAAATGTTATATCAATGTATTCATTGTGTTTTGTGTGACTACTCTCATGTCTTCATTTTTTGTCTGTCTTCAAGACTATCTTCTCAGTGTCTTGCATCCTTCCTACTATCTTCATTATGTTTTGTGTGTCTGCAATGTGTCTTCTAGTGCTTACTTGAGACTAGGGGGTAGAAATAGTTCCTTAATCTTTGTGTATGCCTTAGCTTCAAGTGCCTAGCATTTCTGAAGTGTTTTCAACCATACTTTATTGTATGTATGGGTCGTAAGATCATACATAAATTAAACTGGAGGCTAAATGTTATGTTGTAAAATGTCCCCCTAGGACATTTACCTCTTAAGTTTAGCTCCCAGGTCCCTTAGAATTGATCATGCATGTTAAAAATGAATCCTAGAAAAAAATCCCCTGAAACCCATGAAAAATGGAACTTAGGGGACATCCTTGAGCTTAATCAAGTCCCAAAATAGGACACTGGACAAGGGCATCCATGCCCTAGTCCATCCCTATTTTCTTGGGATCCAAATTTTAGATGTTGGCAAAGTAAATGTTAAAAGGTTTCCCCTTGTCGGCCTTTTCAATTTGAATTACGAATGTTTAGCGAGAATGCATATATAAGCATGTTTAGGACTTCATTTTACAACTAGATGGATAATGTGAACTTGTGATCTTGTGCTAATGATATTCAAGGCTTACATTGTTTTTACCAATTTTTCTCTACAGCTCAAATTGGTAGAGCTACAGTGCATTCAGTTCCTTTTAGATGAGAAAGTTTTTAACATTTGCCTGTTATCTTGTTTTGCATAGTTTCAAAGTGCTTGAAAGATTTAGTTATGATGCATTCTTATAACAGAGGAAAGGGATTCAGTTCATCATTTAATGCTTTGATGATTATTCATCAGTGATATAAGTTATCTCATTTCATTACATGATCATTCAATTTACAAATGAGATAAATACAAATAGAATAAACATTGCATTGAATGAAAAAATGACAGATCAAATGTCCCACACAAGCCATGGGAATAGCTGAACCAACACATCATAGAGAATGAACTATACAACTAAAGATGAATAAAGGAAAAGAAGCATATAATGAAAGAAATATTCATTATTGCCTGTTAGAGTTGAGTGTTGGTCTTCAGTGCAATTTGCTCCTGGCTCCCGATCCTTGAGTGAACCTGCATCATGATATGAAGGTTAGAGCTCCGAATATGTGTTCCAGTATGTGCTCAATCTACAGAATATAGTACATTGTCATGATGTATTGGATCAATTGAATAAACATCAAATAACAAACATCAGAGAGAGCCTGAGAAAATGAAACAATCATTGAGCTTCATTGTTTAAACTAACATGTTTGTTTCATGTGTAGGTATAGGTGAAGTTATGTTGTTGTTTTGAAGACCATTTCAGCATGTGGTGTAAAGTGGGCTCCCACAAGGGTAAATCCTAGTGTGCCACCCTTGAACCCCAAGGGGAATGAAGCAATAATACTACATCAGGTCAGTGTATGAGCTACAAGCTCAGTGTCCACCCATGATTGTCAGTTCAGGGTGATATGAAATGAGAATCATACATAAGTAGTGAGGTCATTCAAGACGGCTTAGTAATGTGTGGAATGGAGTTATCAAACAACATACTTTGTTTTTATTACATTTATATGCATCCAAAAGGAGTACTCTAATCTCATCATGCATCCTTTCAGATGAGGAAATAATTCAGATGAAGGTCATGACATAATGCAACCCTTACATGTTCAGGATAGAACTCTTGTGCTAATCAAAGAGTAGTCAATGCATCATATGAAGTGTAATCACAAGGAAAAGGTATGTTGTTCACGAGAAAATCAAATGAAGTGATTTCCAATTATGCATTGCAATTTTAAGATAGATACATCATAAAGAAGGTTGTCAACTGTGGAGCTATCGAACATTAAGCCCCTTTCTCATTTTTAGCTATCACTGTTTAATCATGCTTTTGGTAATGCTCAGAGTTGGAGCAAAGATAGCTATATTACCATAGGATGCTAAAAAAGAGTAGCTACCATATTGCCTACTTATCAAATATCTCATTCAGGTCCTCTTCAAATAAAATAATTGGACAGCA
Organism: Cunninghamia lanceolata; assembly: GCA_027924645.1. NCBI lineage: Eukaryota > Viridiplantae > Streptophyta > Pinopsida > Cupressales > Cupressaceae > Cunninghamia > Cunninghamia lanceolata. The sequence continues at coordinate 20,411,785 of BSBN01000500.1, forward strand.
ATACAACAAGCCATCAGCACATACATCAGATGCCATCAATCAATAAAATGTCAAGGAATAGTAATGCCTTGTGGTAACAATGAGGCAGCTAATGATAGAAGAATATGGAAGATATCATATACATATATGGAGTTGACAAATCTCTATTTCAGTAGTTGAAGTTAATAAATTTAGCTCTAGAAATATGTGCAAGGTGTTGTCATCACTTGCCAATACAAAGAATAGAGAAAAACTAGTTCATACTATCAAGATTTGTTGCCTAGGGCTTGTGTTGTTACAACACCCTTATCATTTTTATATGCAATCAAACTACAAATACAGAGAGAGAATAAAGGTATTGGACTCATAACATACATTCAAAAGGAATCAAATATACAGCCACAACCCAGTACAAGTTAAAATCCACTTGAGGGTTTTCAATAGAAAGTCATAGAAAGCTTTCAAGCTCATTTAATAAGAAGATACTCAGAAATGATCATATATGCAGATATAGCTATGGCATGAGAAAGGCTCTTTCCTAACTCATGCTGAAATCCACATCAATTTGTAGAGATGACAAAACACAGATACAGAGAAAGAAATGAACAGCTTCGAGCTCTTGAAGACCAAGTGAACACTTAGGAAATGAGTAAATATATAGTGTATGATCACGTCCTGCTGAGAGAACAGTAAATTTCATGACAATTTTGTAGAATGCAAGAGGAAATAGAGGGGTGTTGAGTCATATCATCATGGAAACCTCTTAGAAATAGCAAGGAATGATGGCTGAATCAGAGGGTTTTGCTCTAAACCCTAACTCCCATGACGACCCATCAGAGCCTCCTCATCGAAGGTGTAAAGGACAGATGATGCAAAAAATGAAACGGCTAGAATTCATAACAAACCATGAATGATGCTCGAGATGTAGAGCATAAGAAAGATTCATATTCTTTTCAAGAAAGTAAAGAGAATGATCAGAGAGTATAGTCGTGGCTTGAGAGATGTCTTTGACCAAACCTGCATAGTTTCACATAAGGAGATTACAAAATATAGAAAATTAGAGGTTTCTGAGTTCATAGAAACTAGAATACTTAGAAATATAAGGCATGGTCATGGCCTCTCATGAAAGAAATACATAGAAACATACATATTTGACGCTTAGAAATGTCAACAATACATAGGTTATCTTTGCAGTTTAATCATTATGTTCATAAAAGAGGCAAAGCTTTAGGGAGAAGAGATTACCCAATGGTGGTTTGAAGACTGCATATTTGTTGCCTTTGAAAGCTCAAACCAAAAGCACTCATGGCAGCCCATATATAGAGGGTGTCAACAAAGGGACACAGGGAACAAAATGCATCAGAAAACTTGGTATTAAGGATGAGTTGTACCCCCGGGAATGAAAGAAAAATGGACCATTTTGTGCAGAGAGATCTTACCTTTTCTTTTCTGTCAAAATCTTCAGAAGGAATCCCTAAAAGTCTATCGAAAGATGCAAAGCTGAGAGTTTTCTTCAAACCCTACCCCATGGTTGTCATGCAGAGAGACAACTTGTCTCAAAAGATGCAAGGTAAAAATGAGCCGAGAATTTAGGGCTCAATGGGTTTTGTGTTTAGGGTTTCTTCTTAGCCCTAATCCGATGGTGGCTCTTTTGTCACATTAAATTAAAAAAAGTTGTCTTAGTTAATACCATCGAGGGCATCAACATCCCTTTGGGACATGTTAAAGCCTAGGTTGTATGTCTTAAGACCTCGATGGCCCCTTTGCATTTTGGAGGTGAGATCATAACATATATCATATGCCTTAGGTCTCTGTGCTACTTAAGTTTTAGGCCTTAGTAATTTTTTGCAAAAAGCAGATGGAGGACAGCCCTTGGAGATTTTATTTTATTTTTGCAAATGATTGAGTATGCCTCCATATTTTATGATTTTTATAGAAAATCAAATACCATAGAATATGTATACTTGGTGAAATGCCACATAAGTCTTGTATTTTATTTTTGGTAAAAAATAAATCAAAATCAAATCAATCCAAATCGATAGAATAAAGTTACAGATCCATGTAAAATGATATTTAAAGCAATATTCTATAAATTTCTTTTAAATATTCCTTATAAAATGTAGTTAAAGCCAGTAAAGAAGACAAAATCTTTCTTTTCCAGATTTGTTTTCTTTGGGAGAAATTGAGCAGATAAGGACAAATTAGAGCCTTTATGAAGCAGATAAAGCCTAATTTTTAGTACCTTTTGGTGGGACCACCTTGGAGGACTTTTTGGCAGTTTCTTTCTTCAGTTTGGTGGCAGGTTTCAAGGCTTTTTATGGAGCTCAAAAATAGATCGGGATAGCTATTTTTAGGAGTTTTTCCCAGCTTTTCCAGAGAAATCATTTTGCAGGCATATATAGGAGAAAACTTAGTTTTTCTTGGGAGTTGATATCATTTTTTCTTCTCTCTTGAGCATAGGGAGAGAGTTTGTAGACACATTTTGACTCAATTTTAGATTTTCAAGTACTCCTTCCAGTTGAATATAGAAGAGCATTCCTACTTCATCTCTTTTGCCTCATAGCTACAATATCGATTGGATGTTTGATTGTGATAATCAATATTTTGTCCATTGTCATATCTTGTTATTGTAAAACTACGTGCAAATATTTCATATGATTCTGGTTGTGTGTTGTGTTTAGATTGAACCTTCATGCAAATTACTTTTGAATTATATATCTTAGGTGGGGTTGTGAAGGCTTATGTTTGAAGGGTTGTTTGTGAGTGAGAGTATTCAGATAAATTAGAGTTTAGGAGTAGTATCTATCAGAGTTTAAGATTCCATTTCAGTTCATCCTTTCACCCTTTTGCCTCTGTAAATCTTTTAGATTAGTAAAAATCATCAAGAGAACCAACTCACTCTAGAGGTTCACTCCGCATTTAGGCAACCGACAGGCCTAGGAGTGTTCCCATGTGTCAACAGATAGTTAAGTTGAATAGCTTAGCATAGGGTGCATATCTGATTGATTATAGTTTTTGGCATGCCCAATGGGATAAAGTTGGATTCTTTTAGTCCAAATTTTGATCATTTATCACTGATATTTGGTGTGTGTGTCAGTGATCTCATCCTTTGCAGGCAGAAAATCAAACACATCTGGCGACTCTGAGCTCAAGATTATTGGTTTCGGTATGATCAAGTGCTGGTATGTTACAAAAATCATCAATTCACTTCATTTTCTAGCTTTTATATGAGTAAAAATGTCAAATTTTCATAGTCAGTATGAATATCCACCACCATACTATGAAAAAGTTGTCCATAGGACTCTTTATCAACCATATCAAGCCAATTATGTTGTTGTTTCTAATTCCATGGGTTTTCAAAACCATCATGCACAACATATTTACCACCCACCCACACCTGTCCAATCTCCCAATCAGCCAAAACATTCTGAAATGATGGAGCTTAAAGACATGATTAAAGATACTTTGATAGACTTCAACAAGTAGTTAGAGGAGATTAAGAGGATGCATGAGTACAACATGCATTAGGATGAACTAGCTTTGGAAGCCTATCTTCATGAGCAGGAGTTGGAGGCACAAAGGACACAGTTTGAGCAAGAGATGCTTGTAAAAGAAGAGCAGATGGAGCTTTTGATCGCACAAACACATAGGCGTCAAGTTCAAACAGCTCCTATCATTCCAAATCAATCTATTCAAGAAGAGATTTGTAAGTATAATCTTCCTAGTTTCAAGAAAACTAAACCTCTTATTCCTGCCAAGGTCAAGATTCCTAGTTTCAAAAATCCTTTACCCTTGCAAGAACCTAGGTTGGTACAGTCTGAACTTGTTATGCTTCAAAACTAGCCACTTGAAGAATCCTTTTCTCTCCAAGAGATTGGTTTTGAATGCAAATAGACTCCCCAAAAAATCAAAATCCCAAGTTTTAGAAGTTCTAATTTTGCTCAAGACACTGTTTGCATTCAAGACTAGCCCATTAATCCTCAGTTTTAGCCATATCAAGAACCTGAACCATGTCATCAAACCTTTGAACAATCATGGCAGTCTTCTTGGACTAAGTATCTGGTTATAAAATGCTGAATCTTGTTAAGTCTACCCCTCCCAAAACAATCCAAAATCAAGAAACAGAAGAGGTAGTAAAATATGAACCAATCAGAATTCCAAGTTTTAGTCTAGCAGTTGAAGGTTCTTGTAATCCTTTGTATGCCACCGAATCATACAAACCAAATATGAAGCACTTGAGGTTGTTGCTATTTGTTTTGCATCCCTAGCTAAATATGAGCATAATGCCTGTGTAGAGAAAGTCAATTCAAACTCGACCCTGAATCCTTTGCATTTGAACTCCTTTGACAATTTTTCTAATGCCTTTTATAAGATGAATCAAAGCAGGATATAGAGATTGAAAGGTGAAAGTCTTCAATTACAAAGATAGAATGCCCAAGTTTCCTTGTAGAAAGCACTAGATAAAAAGGAGGAAGAATCAACTTCTTTGTTTTGTAGAGCAATAGGAGAATCCTCAAAAATATGGAGTTGACGATTGAAGCAAACCAATCTGGCAATGGGGTCTTGGATCCAGTAGAGGAACATGAAGGTAAGCTTATCATGCAACTTACACAGCTAACTGAGAGCTGCCATAAGGTAAAAATTAGTCCTCTTTCATCAAAAATCGAAGAGGAATGTGAAGAAGACATGTTTTGGGATGACCTTGAGATTTTTATTTCAAATTTAGATGTGAAACAGTCATATTTTAAGAAGGGATATGTGGATCAGCAGGATGAAGAGGTAAAAGAGGGTATTGAAACTCAGGTTTTGACTTATTTATTTGCTAAACTCCCTTTGTTTGTTAGTATTGATGAAGAAAATGCATACAAACTAACAAAGATATCAAGTTTTGAGTAGCTAAATGATAAAAGCCATTCAGATAAAGGATTGATCCATGAGCAATTAAATAAGGACAACTTGTTTGTCGAGGATCACGAGATTGAAGGCATGATTCAACCAAAGTAAGAAGCAGTTGTGGTTGAGGAGACAGCCGATAAGCGAGGAACCAATAATAAAAGTTCAGGCTACATCCTTTCAAGAGGATGCCCCATTAGAGATTTAGCCAATGAAGTGACCAACAAGTTTCAAAGGATTTTCAGTGCCCCTAAGAATGAGATTGCAGTTGAGGAGTAGTAGATCCAACTTTCCCATTCATGGAAAACCAGAGGTATGTTTGAACGAAATCAAGGGATTCAAACCTTTGATTGTAATCTTCAGGTTGCAGTACAACAATTTATAAGGTGTGTTCTGATTTTTCACTCCTTATTGCTAGTTTGTAAGCATGAGAAGCATCCTCAATTCGTTAGGAGGGGAGTTATTTCATGTTGGGAATTAAGGTGTCTCAACCTTGGTAATTCCTTATATTTTACATTGTATTTATTTATTAATTGCCTATTGTATTAATTGGATGCAAATCCTATGTTGTCATATTGTGGGAGTTAGCACGGTGATGTGTCATCCTACATGGCTTATGACCACATGTATTTTTGTCCTCATATGAGGAGATAGGCATCCCACGTAGTGGTAGGAATATTTTTCCATGTTTTGGTATCTTGGATGTTGTGTAAGGGAATATTGACCGTAACGGTCATGAAAGATTCCTATGACGAAGTTATGACATGTAAGAGCCAGAAATAGGAGATTCTATGACAGGTGAAGACATGTGTCGAAGAGCATATTTGAAAAAGGCATCTTTGGGCACCCCAAGGTGGACTATGACATGTTGTAAGAGAATATGCTATTTATAGCCTGTGTATGATAGATTCTCTTACAGTTGTAAGTTATGACAGCTATGACAGATTCTATGACGATTGTAAGAGTTGTAAGAGCATCTGTCATAGCCCATTTTGGAAATAGGCGACCTCCTTGGGATGGGGTGACTTGACAAGTGTTAGGAGCATCCTACAAAGTTGGACAAGTGTCCATAGGAGTAGGTTTTGGGCCAGAGGCCATGTTGTATGCCCATCCCTATGTGGAGCCATTTTTGCCTTGTATTTGTTATATAAACATGTGCTTTTGAGAGGAGATGTATTACAGGTTTGACAAGTACTATTATGCTATCAGTTTGTCTCTAGATACAAGTGTTGAAGACTCCTGAGAGCTTGCATTGCAAGTGTATTGTAAACCATTTTAGTTTTGATAATACATTGTGCAGGTTTTGGAGTGCCCACGTATATCTTGTGTCTCTTTTCTTCTGTCTCACTTTCTTGTTTATGTGTTTGCTATAATATCTATGTTAGTGGATTAACATTTTTGTAATAGTAAGGATAAAATTAAATTTGCACTCTCCTCCCCTCATTAGATTAGTGTAGGAAGTGATTTCCACTCACCTAGCTTCCTTTCAGTTGGTATCAGAGCCTGGCCAGTTTTGGTTCTAGCTAATGGGTAGAGGTTTTTTAAGCTAATCTTAGGTTGAGTGGGAGTGTTGTGTAGAGTATTTTGTATCTTGTTGTAGAAAGGAGATGGAATCCACATCCGGAAGGTTATAGGTTGAGAAATTCAATGGCACTAATTTCAATTTGTGGAAACTCAAGTTGGAGGACCTACTTGTTGATCATGACCTATGGGAAACTATATCTGGTGTGAAACCTACAGTAATGTCATAAGTTGATTGGGACGTCAAAGATAAGAAGGCTAAGGGTCTCATAAGACTCTGTTTAGCTGACTCTGTCCTGTTGAATGTCCATGAGAAGAAGAGCATAAAATATCTTTGGAAGAAGTTGGGTGATGTTTATTAGGCCGAGTCCTTGGTAAACAAACTTTTCTTGAAAAAGAAGTTGTTCATTCTGAAGATGGAAGATGAAGGATCTGTTGCGGATCACATGAATTCTTTTAATATGATTGTTGCACAATTGACATCTGTGGGTGTGAAAATGGAGGAGGAGGATCGATGCATGACCCTGCTTTGTTCTTTTCCAGATTCGTGGGATCATCTTGTCATGGCTATTAGAAGCACCACTAGCACCTTCAAGATGGAAGATGTGGTATCTTTGTTGTTATCTGAATAGATGTAGAGAAAGTCTTCTGAGGCAGCCAAAGAGGCTCTTACAAGTCATGGAAGACCCAAAGAGAAAGGTAAGAAGAAAGACAAGAAAGGTGATAAGGGAAGATCCAAATCTCTTGAAAGTCCAAGGCTCTTTGTTGGAATTGTGGTAAAATTGGGCATTTCTGAAAGGAATGCAAAGAGGAGAAGAAAAAGAAGAAGAAAGCTCCTAATTCAAATTCTGACAAGTCACAAGATGATGGTGATGCCTTCATTGGAGCCCTAGCCACCCATGCATCTAATGATGTGTGGTTGATTGATTCTCATGCATCATTCCACATGACCTCACATCGAGACTAGTTCACGAAGAATGAAGAGTTCGATGGTGGAAGAGTGTACCTAGGTGACGACACTCATTTGAAGATTTTTGGTCGTGGAAGAGTCTCAATATGATTCCTTGATGGACGAGTGAAGGGGATCACTAGAGTTATGCACATTCTAGGCATTGTATGGAACTTGCTTTCTGTAAGTATGTTGAATGATGCAGGTGTGCAGGTTATCTTTTCGAAGGATTGATGCAAGATGACTAAAGGATCTATGGTGCTTGCGAAGGCTACTTGGAGAGGTACTCTGTTTCAACTGGAGGCATGCACTTCATAGTGTAATAGTTTTTCTAACTTGAAGAAAAGAGCTGTAGTCATTTCATTGCCACCATCTAAACGAGCAGTGAAGAAATATGTTGTAACTAGTTCTGATGGTAGTGCACATGCTTTGGAAATTAAACTTCCTGTTGAAAAGACTATGTTATGGCATTTGAGATATGGCCACATTGGTGAGAAGGGTCTACGTACCCTGAAAAATAAAAACCTCATTGAGGGTTTAAATGATTGTAATCTCGAGTTTGACTTTTGTGAACATTACATTTATGGAAAGCAAAACCATGTTCACTTTTACTCTAGTTCTCACAAGTCTTCTGGTGTTTTGGATCTTATTCATTCTGATGTGTTTGGTCCTATTAATGTTCCTTCAATTTCAAAATCTATATATTTTGTATCTTTTATATATGATTACAGTAGAAGGACATGGGTTTATTTTATTAGAAGCAATACTGAAGTCTTTAGTCAGTTTAAGAAGTTTAAAGCCTTTGCTAAAAATTAGACTAGTAAAAAGATTAAGTGTTTAAGAACTGACAATGGTGGTGAGGTTTTTTCAGAAGAGTTTGATAAGTTCTATAAAGAGCAAGGGATTGAAAGGCATCAGACAACTCCATATACCCCGCAGCAAAATGGAGTTGCAAAGAGGATGAACATGACATTGATGGAGAAGGATAGGAGTATGCTTAGTAGAGCAAGCCTCGAACAAAAGTTTTGGGTTGAAGCTATTGCCACTGCTTGCTATCTAGTAAACAGATCTCCTACATCATCTCTTGTTGGTAATACACCTATGGAGATGTGGTATGGTAAGAATCCTTCAATTAGACATCTTCGTGTTTTAGTTGTGAGGCATATGCACATGTGCCTAGGGAGAAACGGTCTAAATTGGAGAACAAGGCTATTAAATGTATTTTCATTGGCTATGGTGTCAGTGTGAAAGGATACAAGCTTTGGGATCTTGTGGCTAAAAAAGTGTTGTATAGCAGAAGTGTTATCTTCAGAGAGCTAACACCTTCTTTCGTTGTTCTACAGCCAGAACAGACAGAAAAGAAAGAAGATGTAGTTCAGTTTTCTTCTACCCCCAAGAAGACTGAACAGACAGACCCTGTGAGACCTGATAATGAGGAGAGCTTAGAAGAAGAAGCAAAAACTCAACCTTAGTCATTGAGTAGGTCTACTCAAACAAGAAAGCAACCTGATAGTTTTGGTTATTCATTACTTGATTCTAGTTGTGGTTTTGCTTTACTTACTAACACTAATGAGCCTAGAACTATGAAAGAGGCTATGCGCATGAAAGATGCAGGTTCCTAGAAGCAAGCCATGGAGGAGAGAAACCCGTTGGATGCAAATGGGTGTTCAAGAAGAAATTCAGTATAGATGGCAGTGTTGAAAAGTACAAGGCTAATTGGTTGTGAAGGGGTATTCACAAGTGGAGGGAACTGATTATGGTGAAATTTTCTCTCCCATTGCAAAGCTGACATCCATTCAATTCTTGTTATCTCTTTTAGTTGCTTATGACTTAGAGGTAGAACAAATGGATGTGAAGACAACTTTCCTTCATGGTGATTTGGAGGAAGAAATCTACATGTCACAGCCAGAGCATTACATAGAGAAAGTTGTCAACACAGTTTGAGATGAAAAATCTTAGGGCAGCTAGGTACATTTTGGGAATGGAAATCATAAGAGACAGAGCTAACAAAAAACTTTGGTTAAGCCAAAGTAAGTATGTGAAGACCGTGTTGGACAAGTTTAGCATGGTAGATTGTAGACCATTGTATGTTCCTATTTCTTTGGGGACAAAGTTGTCTATTAATGATTGTCCAAAATCTCCTAGTGAGGTGCATGATATAAGCAGAGTACCTTATGCTAGTGTTGTTGGCAGTTTGATGTATGCTATGGTTTGCACAAGACTAGACATTACCCAAGTAGTGGGAGTCCTTAGTCAATTTATGGCTAATCCTGGATGAGTGCATTGGGATACAATTAAGCGAGTGTTCAAATATTTGAGGGGTACTTCCGAGTATTCCATTTTCTATCATGGCAATGCTACAGGACCTCCACATTCAATTTGTATTCTTGGATTTGTGGATTCTGATTGGGTAGGTGACATTGATAGCAAGAGATCCATCAGTGCCTATGTGTTCACTATGTTTGGTGGTGCAATTAGTAAGATGAGTAAGAGACAACCTATGGTTGCTTTGTCCACTATAGAAGCTATGTACATGGCTGCAACTAATGCTTGTAAGGAAGCCATTTGTCTTAAGAGATTGTGCTCAGATATTGGTGTTGATGCAGGACAGATTACGATCAGTTGTGACAGTCAGAGTGTGATTTGCCTTGCAAAGAATCTAACTTTCCACGCCAGAACAAAGCATATTCATGTTCAGTTTCACTTCGTCCAAGACATGTTAGAGGATGGGAAGGTAAATTTGGAGAAGGAAGATACTTTGAAGAATGTTGTAGATGCATTGATGAAACTAGTAGGCAGAGAGAAGTTCAGATGGTGTTCAGAGTATATGGGCCTCTCAGCCTATAGCAGTTAAATCCAGTTGATTTTATTTTCTCTTACAAGGTGTTCGACAAGTGGGAGAATGTTGAGAATTAAGGTGTCTCAACCGTGGTAATTCCTTGTATTTTTACATTGTATTTATTTATTAATTACCTATTGTATTAATTAGATGCAAATCCCATGTTGTCATATTATGGGAGTTCGCACGGTGATGTGTCATCCTACATGGCATATGACCACATGTATTTTTTTCCTCACAAGAGGAGATAGGTGTCCCACTTAGTGGTAGAAATATTTTTCCATGTGTCACCATCTTGGATGTTGTGTAAGGGAATATTGACCGTAATAGTCATGACAAATTCCTATGACGAAGTTATGACATGTAAGAGTCAGAAATAAGAGATTCTATGATATGTGAAGACATGTGTCGAAGAGTATCTTTAAAAAAGGCATATTTGGCCACCCCAAGGTGGACTATGACATGTAAGAAAATATGCTATTTATAGCTTGTGTATGACAGATTCTCTTACAGCTGTAAGTTGACAGTTATGATAGATTATATGATGGTTGTAAGAGTTGTAAGAGCATCTTTCATAGCCCATTTTGGAAATAGGTGACCTCCTTGGGATGGGGTGACTTGACAAGTGTCAGGAGCATCCTACAGAGTTGGACAAGTGTCCATAGATGTGGGTTTTGGGCCATGAGGCCATGTTGGATGCCCATCCCTATGTGGAGCCATTTTTGTCTTGTATTTGTTATATAAATAGGTGCTTTTGAGAGGAGATGTATTACAAGTTTGACAGGTACTATTATGCTACTAGTTTGTCTCTAGATACGAGTGTCAAAGACTCCTGAGAGCTTGCATTGCAAGTGTATTATAACCCAGTTTAGTTTTGATAATATATTGTGCAGGTTTTTGAGTGTGGGGTTTTTCACCCGATAAGGGTTTTGCCAACGTATATCTTGTGTCTCTCTTCTTCTTTCTCACTTTCTTGTTTATGTGTTTGTTGTAATATCTCTATTAGTGGATCAACATTGTTGTAATAGTAAGGATAAAATTGAATTTGCACTCTCCCCTCATTAGATTAGTGTAGGAAGCGATTTCCACACACCTAGCTTCCTTTCATTTCACCCAATCAATGAATGGGTTTGTTTGACCAGCTTCTTTGACTGGTTAGATTGGGTTAGAGTTAGTGTTGATGTTAATAAGTGCTTCATGCACATTTTCTTTTAGTTATTTTATTTTCCTAAGTGTTGCTGCACATGTTTTCTGGCCACAGGGCCTTTTAGTTTGCTTTCAGTTTGGTTTGGTTTTGTTTTCTGCTACTATTTGGAGTAGCTTACAGTGCTAAGTTTCAGTTTCTGGAGTTTGAGATGAGCATAATATGAATCCATGCCCAATGGACACATAATGCAATTGGTCTTGATGCTTAACAGGAAAGCATGTAGCAAAAATCACTAGAAATGTTACCAATTTTTCTCTACAACTCAAATTGGTAGAGTTAAAGTGCATTCAGTTCATTTTAGATGAGAAAGTTTTTAACATTTGCATGTTATCTTGTTTTGCATAGTTGAAGTGCTTGAAAGATTCAGTTATGATGCATTCTATTTGTATACACCTAAAAATGACACAACTCGGTCTAAATAAATATTCTTAATAATTATTTCATTCTAATTCTTCTATCAATAAATAAATAAACAAATTTATTTATTCGATTCATATTCCTCTAAGTTAATTAAATATCAAAATATTTAATTACCTCTTCTAAAGTCAAAATTAAATAAAATCCTTTATTTAATTAATTCTTCCAAATCCTCTTGTCCACAATTAAATAATTCCTAATTATTTAATTAAATTACTCATTCCTCCAAATTTAAATAAATTGATCAAATTTATTTAAATTCTCTCAATCTCTAAAAATAAAATATAATCAAATATTTTATTTATTCTTCTATCTTGCACAAACAATTAAATAAATTTATTATTTAATTTCTCTCAAATCATCCAAAAACAAATCACAAATTGAGTTAATTGATTTAATCAATCTTGTTTTTATCAACAACTCTTAAATTAGAAAAAAGCATTCTAATTTATGAAATTAATCTTATCTTTATAAAAGAAAGCAGTTAACTCAAACAAAATAGCTTTTTGTGTGACATTTGTCTTTTTTCTACTCACACACATCCTCTCAAGTATTCTATACTATTGATCTTCGTATTCTTTCTATACCGTTGATCTTCTCTCTCACAAGTCTATAAATACAACCCTATTCCTCCATTTCATTCATCCAAGCTTTTAGTAAACTTACTCTGTAGGAATTACAGCACACCTTTTGCACCCAAACCATTCCATAGCTTGCAACCAATCACCCTTTTATCATTGCAATTGTGTTGAAGAATCTTTTCATTGCAAACTTATCATAGCCATTCCCACTTGACATCTTGGAAATAGCAAGGAAGTGCACCTTCTGAGGGCCATATTCATACACAAGATCATTTAAGCTAGGTGACCAATGGAAGCCACGAAGTAAAGAGGTTTGTAAGGTTTGATTTCATTATTTGTTTAATCTTTTTTTTTCTTATTTCATTGAGTTATTGGGTATTATTTGATATATTTGATATTCATGCACAATTTCCCATAAGATTTTTGGCGCCCATTGTGGGGCCTTGCCCTGATTTAACCCAAAAACTAAGTTTTTGTGCGTTAGGTTCCATACATAAGAGGATTATGCACATCTGATCAATTCTAACACGCATCTGAGCTCTGTTTTGGTGCATCTGATATTTCAGTGCATCTATCCTCTGAAGCGGCACATCTAACCTTTGAAATGGCACATCTATTCTTTCTGCGCATATGTCTTCTGTCTCTATGCATATGAGCTCTGATTTTGTGCTTTTATAATTCTGTGCATCTGACCTTTGTCTCTATGCATCTGATCTCTGTACCTGTGCATGTTTCTGGTAGTAACTTTTTGAGTTGTTCCTTGTGATTTTGCTAACGCTAACACTTCTTGCAGGAATATTCTCTGATCTACTTGCAAGTTAGGGGCTGGTTAGACATTCTAGCTGCATTGTTAACTCACATCATAGATCTAATTAGCAAGGAAAGTAAATGGATGTTCATGCAAATCTCATTTATCTCTAACTAGGAGGATTGTAATTTGATCTTGTTGCATCAACAACTTGAATTTAGTCCCAATGTTAGGAGGATAAAATTGAACCATTGGTATCTTGCTCTTTTCAAAGTTAACAACTCGCGTGTGTGCCCAAGTAGCTAACTCATTTAGTCTTTTTCATTTTAACTAGGGGAAAAGAACCGTTGTTTATCATGCTTTTGGAATGATACTAGGCCTATGCTCTCCCCTATCTTGGGTGACCAAAATGCCAAACATATCATTTCACATGTTTTTCCTTTACAAAGGTCTGCCCTTGGATATCCTTCCGTCCAAGTGGGAATGACCTTAAGTGGTAACAAGCTAAATCCAAGCTTTGCCTAGCCACTATAAATAAATTGTGTTTGGAGAAAAAGCTTCAAACAATGAGTGTAGTTAAGTTATACTGATAGCCAACCTCCCCAAAAACCCTCCAAGGCGCAACCCTTGAAGTCTAGGAGACTCCATAACGGAGAGTAGCACTGCCGCATGTATAACCACTCGAACGGTTGCACTTACTAATCATCCTTTATTTTTAGTAGCTAAAAACCCCTATAAACTGGTGTAGGGAAGGGTGATTATCACCTCCTAAAGATGCCTCAACTAGAAACTATGAGAATTCAGTTTATATTGTCCCAGCTAGCCTAGGATTTGTACTTGTTTCTTAGTCAAAAAGAGTCCAAAAAAAGATCAAAAATCATTCTGTGTTTGTTGTCTCTTACTTGCCATAATTGAAAAATCAGATCAAAAAGACCAACTTTCAGCCAAGAAACCAAAAACATCGAAGAACATGCCAAGAAAATTACAAAAATAGTCAAGAAACCAGAGCTGCACATTTATCCTACAGAGTTGCGCATCTATGTCTACATGTTGCACATTTGCTACAACTTTTTTTGCATTTGTCTTCTGTTACTACTCTTTTAACATTTACCAGAGCTGCTCATTTACCTCGACCTACTGCGCATATACCTTCTATTTCAGTGCATCTGCAGCTGAGCATTCAAGACAGTGAGCATTTCCTAGTCTTTTGAGAAAAAAATTTCACCCTTTCTGGGTACCCATTTTGGTCTTGTGTCAGTTTTTATGGATATGACAACCCAATTAGAAGCACTTTCTCAAGAACTCCAAGCCATACAACAGCAACTAGCAATCTTATAAACTAAATCTTCCAAAAAGTAGTATTCGCCACAGGGCATATCTCCTTATCCGTCTGATAAAAGCTTGGCTAAGATACCTTTCTCTTCTAGTTTTGATGAGCCCAAATTTGACAAATATAGGGAAATAGATTATCCACATGTACCAAATCCCTCCCAACATGAGCATACCAGTATCAGCTACACCTCGCACCAAGATAGTACATTCTTTTCTCGTCTTAATGATACTCTTGACAAGGGAAGCACCACCTTAAGTTTGAATTCATATACCACTCCATCTACTAGTCCTCCTTCACCATTTCCTAGAACACATATCCAAAAGCATACCAATTCTACACCAACACTGCCATCAGGTTCCCCAAGCTCTAATCCAACAACTAAAGAATCCTCAAATGATTTTTTCAAAAAACTTTTTCCAAATTTATGCAGCAAAAGAAAAGCTATGGAGAAATCCAAATTTGCTCATCCAATTTCATCCCCATCTAGCACGAGCAATCCTCACCATGGGCCTAAACCATCTACTATTACTCTCCATCCATTACCTCATTCATCTACTCATACACTTACGATGGATGTGATACAAGGACTACTAGCAAAGAGTCAACCATGTCCCCAAATCTGGGTCCTTGAGCTTACCAAAGATCCTTCCAATAACATGTCCTTTCCTCTAACCCCATCATGTAATACACAACCTGTCAAGCTTATCATAGAGTTTCCCACCATGAACCAAACTCAAGGCCCATCTTACCTTCATATTGTTGACCAAGAGTCCTCTACCTCCACTTCAATTCAAGCACATCAAGAGTTATGTCAAGAGCACACCTTAGAGCATGTGGAAACATCAACCCTTTATCTAAATCAAGATCAAAGCACCCCCATCCAATCCATACATAACCTTTATCTTTTCCACGATCCAGATATTACCTATGAGGAAGCTATCCATGAGCAACTTGATCCTATACATGAGCAAGATATCCAATTCCAATCCATCCATAACCTTTATCTTTTCCATGATCAAGATATTACATATGAAGAAGCTATCCATGAGCAACTTGATCCCATACATGAGAAAGAAATCTAATTCCAACCTCTCCATAACCTATATCTTTTCTATGATCAAGATATTATCATTGATGAAGAACCTATACATGAGCACATTGATACCATCACGCTTAATCCTATCTATGATCAAGATCCCATCTACAATCAAGAGCCTATCCATGATCAAGCAAACCATGATGATCCTCTTAGCCAACTTTATGCATTCCATGGTCATGAGCTTATTACCCCTTCTATCCATAACCCCATAACCATCCATGAGAAAGAAACCTACATTACTCCTATCCATCCTCCACCTAGTCCTATCCATGATCCAACAACACATACTTTCCTTGATGAAACACGTGCCTCCCAAGTGCACATAGATGATCAACCAATAACTTGGATCCTATTGAGCATAATGATAATCAAGATCCTAACAATCCTCCACCATCCATTGTTGACCATGTTGCAAATCCATTATCCTATCCCCTTGGTCTCACTACCTTCATGCATGAATGTTCTTCCCTAGGAGAACAACAACCGGTATCTATCTCTTCATCTTCCCCATCAAATAATGAGCTCACTACTAGTGTCCAAAACACCCATAATCCCATTGTCCACTGCATACTCCAAAATATGAACTATCAAGGTAAAGGCTTAGGCCTTCATGAATAAGGTACTTTGGAGCCTATCTGTGTTGAAGTTTCTCCGCCCTCTTACGGCCTTGGTTATACTCCCCAAGAAAAGCAATCTCACGATGTTGGTACTTCCTCCATGCCTCCTAAATCCACCACTTTACATCGCAAACCCTATCATATCCCAAAAACATATGTCGCCATTCCACCTCCTTTTTCATATACATCCCAAAAGCATGTGACCATACACCTTCCACCATCCAATTTACCTCCACTACTCCCGACTCCTAACATTCCTCCATGCATTTTACCATCACTTCTTCCAACACCTTATCCATCCATCCATAAATCCTCTAAAATCCCAATCATGGCCAACAAATGCACATGTTGTCTAAACAAAGAGCTTCCACCAACTACATACACCCAAACACCTCAATGCCAAACTAAAAAAGGTGTGGGTCGCAAATCAACAAGTAATTACCCCAGAAGCTATACAAAAATTACATACACCCGAGCTCATACCTTCACAGGTAAAATCTAAAAGTAAAATAGTTTGGGTACCTAAGAAAAAGCCCTCAAGTTAAATGAGGCATCCCCCTCTCACGAATCCCAACCATCCACTTTCTCCTTTTTCATCCAAAAATCTCATTCCATCCAAAAGTCTCAAATCCTTCCATCCCCCATGACAAGCAAAAATCAAAGAAATACTCAGTCTATGTGGGTCCCTAAATTCCCAAATCACTCATCCACTACGCAAAAATCTCCATTACTTCCTACACCACCTTCCCATCATACACTTCAATGTTTATCATGGTATGTGCAACCATTGGTCATGATTCCCTTCCATCCCACAACATTTCCACATACCTCCATCTCCCCTTCCTTCCACTATTATCCTACATATCTTCCTCATCCTATCGCTATGGTCCATGCTTTTGCATAAGACTTCCCTCCATCCATGCATAAGTCCTACATAATCTACATCATAACCACTATCACACCTTCCATGATCTGCTATCTACCTTCTCCACCTCACTTTCATGCAATCCCCTACCAACATCTATGAGAACACTTGACATAGTCCATGTGATAGCATCCATCTAGTAGGACTATCACCTTTCGTGGAGCCAGGAACTTGAGGCCCTCTCATCCGTATTCCACCTATCCTATCCAAATATTCAAAAAAAAAAGAGTAAAGAGAAACCCCTTCGTCCAAACGGTGAAAATCTGGCAAACAAGCACCTTGGATAAGTACCATAATGAAAACCTGGCAAACAGGCATCATGTGTAAATTGATCTCCTACTCACCTACACTTGGGGGCTCCTTGTCTCATCGACATATTACTTTTTCCTATCATTTCCTTCCATACCATTTCCTATCCTATCCTACTATCTTTATCCATTACATACCTATCCTGTCAAATCCATCCATCCTATCTTAACATAACCTCCTATCATCTGTATCCTATATATACCTATCATATTGCGTCTATCCATCCTCCATTCCTCTTTTGATCTTGATAAAGATATGGGGGCAAAATGTCAAAACATGCTTTGAAAAAAACTCTTGATATACCTTTCCTTTTTCAAAACAGTCCAATCCTCTCATCCTCCTATCGTCATAAGTAATGTCCTATCAAATCCTGAGTTATTCCTGTGTGACATAGTCCTTGGAGATCACATCCTTGTTTCCTTCTACACACCCATCCATTACCTATCCATGGTGTTCCCTTGTCATCAGTATCTAGCATTAAGGTTATCTAAAATTGTTATCCAATACCATCCGAATAGTATCAAAACCAATGTAACGATAGCCTATCATGGCTTGATACTCTATCTATTTTTATTGCCTTATCACCTAAGGTCTTACCTAGTATCCTATCCATGGTGTTAGCATATCATAGCATCCGTCGTCAGTATCATAGGGTCATCCCCGAACTACGCTGCCTCTGTGTTGTCACGTAGGCAAGGCCATTATCAATGCGCCCTTGAGGCTTCCCTTTCCATCCCATTTTTTGTCATCTATCCTCTAGTCCATTCACACCACACCATCTCTCCTCACCTAGGTCTTAGGTCCATCAGGGTACACCCCAAACTACATTGCCTCTACGTCATCACGTAGACAAGGCCATTGTCAATGCACCCCCAAGGCACTAGGTTAGTCCCTTAGGGTCTATCTCACCAATAAGGATTGTGGTACCTTTCACTAGACGCAAGCACACATGACAAAACCCATTTCCAAATAGAAGTTTTGACACAAGACATCAACCTATCCAAAGCAAAGAAAAAAAAACAAGAGAAAAATGATCCAAATGATTCTATCTAAATTATGGCAAGAAAGATATATCTAATGCAAAAATGTTTTATTTCAATTAGTTGCATCTTAAAGGTCTTCACTTTTTGTTATCTTGTTTCCTATGCTACTCAAGGATGCCAAAAGCTAGAGATGCTATGATGGGGGCACGATTCTTTTCTTTGTTTGCTACTTGTGGGTTTATCTTTAGTAATGTGAAGCCTTGTCTAAGGACATGATCAAATCAAATGATCATCGAGGACATCAGAGGACTAACATGAAACATATATAATCCTTGTATGTTGATACACAAGAAATACTCAGGTCATCTCAGTTTAATTATACCTCGATGCTTGTATTACCTTACTATATCAAAATCCATGTAAGTGATACTCAGGTGATCTTGGTTCAATTATACCTAGATGCTTTTATTTTCTTACAACATTTTAAAAACACAAAAAAATAAAAATATCCAATGATGAAATAAGCACTTCACAAAATTTGCAATATCAAGATGGAAAAACCATTTGCATCCACAAAGCATCCATATCCCATGCAATAAAAATTTTGTGCAGAGTAAAAGCTTGTGATTCCTTCTATCAAGTCATTCTTCTATCAATCAAATTTCTATCTATTATTGTATCTCTCGTCAATAGTTCTAACTATCAATCTAGGCAGTGATCCAAATGCAAGTCCATTCTTAATCCATACCAATCAAGTTAATCAATCTTGTCAAATTATTCAATCGAAATTAGTGGTCTTGATCCTAATCTTGTCGTAAACCATACCAATCAATCATCAATATCAGTGGGATGTATCTTTCTCACGCCTATCATGTTGCTCTAGGGATCTATCATTCCCTGCCATGACAACACTATCCTTCGTGTTGATCTAGGGATATATCATTCCCTGCCATGACAACACTATCCTTTGTGTTGATCTAGGGATCTATCATTCCCTGCAATGACAACACTATCATCAATCAATATCAATTAATCATTGGTTTACCACTTGACAGGGGCAATACCTTGTATGTTCTTGTATCATTTGTGCATACTTAATTGCTTGCTTGTGTGTGTTGTCATTTTATCATGCATCACATATCATTCGGTTCTTTCTTCAACCAGTATCTTCACCCTAACCTGTTTTTGACCTTCTTCATCATAAGATTGTCCATCTCATGTCCTTCTGCCTTCTTCTCGTCTAATCTCCCGAGGGAGCATCCTGTCATTAAACTTGTACTAGGGGAAAACTGAGACATGTATCATTATCAAAAATTTCTTATTCTTTGAAACAACATGATAAAAAACATTGCATCAAAGAGAGGTAAAATGTATACACCTAAAAATGACATGACTCGGTCTAAATAAATATTCTTAATATTTATTTCATTCTAATTCTTCTATCAATAAATAAATAAATAGATTTATTTATTCAATTCATATTCCTCTAAGTTAATTAAATATAAAAATATTTAATTACCTCTTCTAAAGTCAAAATTAAAAAAAAAATCCTTTATTTAATTAATTCTTCCAAATCCTCTTGTCCACAATTAAATAATTCTTAATTATTTAATTAAATCACTCAGTCCTCCAAATTTAAATAAATCAATCAAATTTATTTAAATTCTCTCAATCTCTAAAAATAAAATATAATCAAATATTTTATTTATTCTTTTATCTTGCACAAACAATTAAATAAATTTATTTATTTAATTTTCTTTCTTATCTTCTAATTCCTCAAAAAATCTTCCAAATCTTCTAAAGATAAATCTTCTTCTTCATGCAAACAAAAATTAAATAATTTATTATTTAATTTCTCTCAAATCATGCAAAACCAAATCACAAGTTGAGTTAATTGATTTAATCAATCTTGTTTTTATCAACAACTCTTAAATTAGAAAAAATATTCTAATTTATGAAATCAATCTTATCTTTATAAAAGAAAGCAGTTAACTCAAACAAAAAACCAAAATAGTTTTTTGTGCGACACTTGTCTTCTTTCTATTCATGTGCATCCTCTTAAGTCTTTTATACCGGTGATCTTCTTATTCTTTCTATACCGTTGATCTTCTCTCTCACAATTCTATAAATACAACCCTATTCCTCCATTTCATTCATCCAAGATTTTAGTAAACTTACTCTGTAGGAATTACAGCATACCTTTGGCACCCAAACCATTCCATAGCTTGTGATCACCCTTTTATCATTACAATTACATTGAAGAATCTCTTCATTGCGAACTTATCATAGCCATTCCCACTTGACATCTTGGAAATAGCAAGGAAGTGCACATTCTGAGGGTCATATTCATACACAAGATCATTTGAGATAGGCGACCAATGGAAGCCACAAAGTAAAGAGGTTTGCAAGGTTTGAGTTCTTTGTTTGTTTAATCTTCTTTGTTTCTTATTTCATTGATTTATTAGGTATTATTTGATATATTTGATATTCATGCACAATTTCCCATAACACTTATAACAGAGGAAGGGGATTCAGTTCATCATTTATTGCTTTGTTGAGTATTCATCAGTGATACAAGTTCTCTCATTTCATTACAATGGTCATTCGATTTACAAATGAGATATATACAAATAGAATAAACATTGCATTGAATGAAAACATGACAGATCAAATGTCCCACACAAGTCGTGGGAATAGCTGAACCAACACATCGTAGAGAATGAACTATACAACTAAAGATGAATAAAGGAAAAGAAGCATATAATGAAAGACATATTCATCATTGTCTGTTGGAGTTGAGTGTTGGTCTTCAGTGTAGTTTGCTCCTCGCTCCTGATCCTTGAGTGAACCTACATCATGATATGAAGAGTTGGTTAGAGCTCCGAATATGTGTTTCACTATGTGCTCAATCTATAGAATATGGTACAGTGCCATGATGTATTGGATCAATTGAATAAACATCAAATAACGAACATCAGAGAGAGCCTGAGAAAATGAAACAATCATTGGGATTCACTATTTAAACTAACATGTTTGTTTTATGTGCAAGTATAGGTGAAGTTATGTTGTGGTTTTGAAGACCATTTCAACATGTGGTGTAAAGTGGGCTCCCACAAGGGTAGAACCCAGCATGCTGCCCCTGAACCCCAAGGGGAATGAAGCAAGAATACTACATTAGGTCAGTGTATGATCTGCAAGCTCAGTGCCCACCTATGATTGTCAGTTCAGGGTGATATGAAATGAGAATCATACATAAGCAGTGAGCTCATTCAAGATGGGCCAGTAATGTGTGGAATGGAGTTATCAACCATCATACTTTGTCGTTATTACATTTATGTACATCTAGAAGTAGTACTCTAATCTCATCATGCAACCTTTTAGATGAAGAAATAATTTAGATGAAGGTCATGACAGAATACAACCCTTACATGTTTAGGACAGCACTCTTGTGCTTATCAAAGAGTAGTCAATGCATCATATGAAGTGTAATCACGAGGAAAAGGTATGTTGTTCATGATAAAATCAAATGAAGTGATTTCCAATTATGCATTGCAATGTTAAGACAGATACATCATAAAGAATGTTGTCAAATGTGGAGCTATGGAACATTAAGCCCCTTTCTCATTTTTAGCTATCATTGTTTAATCATGCTTTTGGTAATGCTCAGAGTTGGAGCAAAGACAACTATATTACCATAGGATGCTAAAAACAAGTAGCTACCATATTGCCTAGTTATCAAATATCTCATTCAGGTCATCTTCAAAGAAAATAATTGGACAATAATACAACAAGCCATCAGAAGATACATCAGATGCCATCAATCAATAAAATGTCAAGGAATAGTAATGCCTTGTGGTAACAATGAGACAGCTAATGATAGAAGAATATTGAAGATATCATATACTTATATGGAGTTGACAGATCTCTATTGTAGCAGTTGAAGTTAATAAATTTAGCTCTAGAAATTTGTGTAGGTTATTGTCATCACTTGCCAATATAAACAAGAGAGAAAAAATAGTTCATACTATCAAGATTTACTGCCTAGGGCTTGTGTTGTTAGAAAACCCTTATCATTTTTGTATGCAATCGAACTGCAAATACAAAGAGAGAATAAAGGTATTGGGCTCATAACTGAAAGGAAGCTAGGTGTGCGGAAATCACTTCCTACACTAACCTAATGAGGGGAGGAGAGTGCAAATTAAATTTTATCCTTACTATTACAGTGATGTTAAACCACTAATAGAGATATTGCAGCAAACACATAAACAAGAAAGTGAGACAGAAGAAGAGAGACACAAGATATACATGGGGAAAACCCTTATCAGATGAAAAACCCCACACTCCAAAACCTGCACAATGTATTATCAAAACTGAAATGGTTTACAATACACTTGCAATGCAAGCTCTCAGGGGTCTTCAACACTCATATCTGGAGACAAACTGGTAGCATAACAGTACCTGTCAAACCTGTAATACATCTCCTCTCAAAAGCACCTATTTATATAACAAATACAAGGCAAATATGGCTCCACATAGGGATGGGCATCCAACATGGCCTCATGGCCCAAAACCCATGCCTATGGACACTTGTCCAACTCTGTAGGATTCTCCTGACACTTGTCAAGTCACCCCATCCCAAGGAGGTTGCCTATTTCCAAAATGGGCTATGACAGATGTTCTTACGACTTTTACAACCATCATAGAATCTGTTATAGCTGTCATAACTTAGAACTGTAAGAGAATCTATTATACATAGGCTATAAAAAACATATTCTCTTACAGCATGTCATAGTCCACTTTGGGGCACCCAAAGATGCCTTTTCCAAAGATGCTCTTTGACACGAGTCTTCACCTATCATAGAATCTCTTATTTCTGACTCTTACATGTCATAACTTCGTCATAGGAATCTGTCATGACCGTTACGGTCAATATTCCCTTACATAACATCCAAGATGTCGACACATGAAAAAATATTCCTACCACTAAGTGGGATGCCTATCTCCTCATGTGAGGACAAAATACATGTGTTCATATGCCATGTAGGATGACACATCATTGTGCCAACTCCCACAATATGACAACATAGGATTTGCATCCAAATAATACAATAGGCAATAAATAAATAAATACAATGTAAAAATAGAAGGAATTACCAAGGTTGAGACACCTTAATTCCCAACATTCTCCCACTTGTCAAACACCTTGTAAGAGCCAATAGAATCAACAGGATTTAACTGCTATAGGCCAAGAGGCCCATAGACTCTGAACACCATCTGAACGTCTCTGTGCCCACTGGTTTCGTCAATGCATTTGCAACATTCTTCAAAGTATCTACCTTCTCCAAATTTACCTTCCCATTCTCTACCATGTCTCACATGAAGTGAAACTGAACATCAATATGCTTTGTTCTAGCATGGAAAGTTGGAATCTTCGCAAGGCAAATCGCACTCTGACTATCACAACTGATCGTAATCTGTCTTGCATCAACACCAATATCTAAACACAATCTCTTAAGCCAAATGGCTTCCTTACAAGAATGAGTTGCAGCCATGTACTCAGCTTCTATAGTGGACAAAGAAACCACAGGTTGTCGCTTACTCATCCAACTAATTTCACCACCAAACATAGTGAACATGTAGGCACTGGTGGATCTCCTGCTGTCAATGTCACCTACCCAATCAAAATCCACAAATCCACAAATACAAACTGAATGCGTGGATCATGTAGCATTGCCATTATAGAAAATGAAATACTAGGAAGTACCCCTCAAATATCTGAACACTCGCTTAACTGCATCCCAATGTACCTGTCCAAGATTAGCCATAAATCAAGTAAGGACTCCCACTGCTTGGGCAATGTCTGGTCATGTGCAGAACATAACATACATCAAACTGCCAACAACACTAGCATAAGGTACTCTACTCATATCCTCCACCTCACTAGGAGATTTTGGACAATCATTAATAGGTAACTTTGTCCCCAGAGAAACAGGAACACACAATGGTCTACAATCTTCCATGTTGAACCTGTCCAACACAGTCTTCACATCCTCTGGCTTAACCAAAGTTTTATGTTAGCTCTGTCTCTTCTAATTTCCATTCCCAGAATGTATCTAGTTGCCCCAAGATTTTTCATCTCATACTGTACTGACAACTGAGACTTCAAATCATAAATCATATTCTTACCATTCCCAATCAATAGCATATTCTCAACATATAATGCAATAATGAGAATGCGATCATTTTCAAATTTGTAATACACACAATGATCTAATTTCAATCTCAGATATCCAATTAACAACACAAAGGCATCAAACTTCAAGTACCACATCCTAGGAGACTGCTTCAAACCATACAAAGACTTCTTTAACTTGCAAACCAAATTTTCTTTACCTTTCTCTATGTAATGCTCTGCCTGTGACATGTAGATTTCTTCCTTCAAATCACCATGAAGGAAAGTTGTCTTCACATCCATCTATTCTACCTCTAAGTCATAAGCAGCTGCAAGAGATAACACGAATCTAATGGATGTCAACTTTGCAACAGGAGAGAAAATTTCACCATAATCAATCCCCTCCACTTGTGAGTACCCCTTCACAACTAATCTAGCCTTGTACTTTTCAACACTGCCATCTACATTGAATTTCTTCTTGAACACCTATTTACAACCAAAGGGTTTCCATCCATCAGGCAAAGGCACTGAGTCCCATGTTTTATTCTTTTCCAAAGAAGCCATCTCATCCTCCATGGCCTCCTTCTAGGAACTTGCATCTTTCATGCCCATAGCCTCTTTCACGATTTTAGGCTCATTAGTGTTAGTAAGTAAAGCAAAAGCACAACTAGAATCAAGTAATGAATAACCAAACCTATCAAGTTGCTTTCTTGTTCGTGTAGACCTCCTCAATGGCTGAGGTGGAGGCTCTTCTTCTTCTTCTGAGCTTTCAGAGATGCTAGAGCTCTCCTCATCATCAGGTCTCATAGGGTCTATCTATTCAGTATTCTCAGGGGTAGAAGGAAACTGAACCGCATCTTTTTTCTTTTCTGTCTATTCTGGCTATAGAACAATGGAAGAAGGTATTAGCTCTCTGAAGATAACACTTCTACTATACAACACTTTTTTAGCCACGAGATCCCAAATCTTGTATCCTTTCACACTGACACCATAGCTAATGAAAATACATTTAAAAGCCTTGTTCTCCAATTTAGACCATTTCTCCCTAGGTACATGTGCATATGTCTCACAACCAAAAACATGAAGATGTCTAACTAAAGGCTTCTTACCAAACCACACCTCCATAGGTGTCTTACCACCAAGAGTTGATGTAGGAAATATGTTTACCAGATAGCAAGTAGTGGCAACAGCTTCAGCCCAAAACTTTTGTTTGAGGCTTGCTCCACTAAGCATACTCCTAGCCTTCTCCATCAGTGCCCTGTTCATCCTCTCTGCAACTCTATTTTGTTGCGGGGTATATGGAGTTGTCATATACCTTTCAATCTCTTACTCTTTACAAAACTTATCGAACTCTATCGAACAAAACTCACCACCCTTGTCAATTCTCAAACACTTAATCTTTTTACTAGTCTAATTTTCAGCAAAGGCTATAAAACTCCTTAAATTGACTAAAGACTTCAGTCTTGCTTCTAATAAAATAAACCCATGTCCTTCTACTGTAATCATCTATAAAAGATACAAAATATATAGATTTTGAAATTGAAGGAACATTAACAGGACCAAACACATCAGAATGAATAAGATCCAATACACTAGAAGACTTGTGAGAACTATAGTAAAACTAAACACGGTTTTTCTTTCCATAAATGCAATGTTCACTTAAGTCAAACTTGAGATTACAATCATATAACCCATCAACAAGGTTTTTATTTTTTAGGGTATGCAGACCCTTCTCACCAATGTGGCCATATCTCAATTGCCATAACATAGTCTTTTCAGCATGAAGCTTAGCTTCCATAGCATGTGCACTACCATCAGAACTAGTTACAATAGATTTCTTCACTACTCATTTAGATGGTGGGGATGAAGTGACTACAGCTCGTTTCCTCTAGTCATCTTGCACCCATCCTTTGAAAAGACAACCTGCACACCTACATCATTCAACATACTTACAGAAAGCAGGTTCCGTGCGAGGCCTAGAATGTGCATAACTCTAGTGATCCCCTTCACTCGTCCATCAGGGAATCAGATTGAGACTCTTCCATGACCAACAATCTTTAGATGAGAGTCATCACCCAAGTACACTCTTCCACCATCGAACTCTTCATACTTCGTGAACCAGTCTCAATGTGAGGTCATGTGGAATGATGCACCAGAATCAATCAACCACACATCATCAGATGCATGGGTGGCCAGAGCTGCGATGAAGGCATCACCATCATCTTGTGACTTGTCAGAATTTGAATCAGGAGCTTTCTTCTTCTTTTTCTTCTCCTCTTTGCATTCCTTTCGGAAATGCCCATTTTTACCATAGTTCCAACAAAGAGCCTTGGACTTTTCAGGAGATTTGGATCTCCCATGGGATTTGGATCTTCCCTTATCACCTTTCTTGTCCTTCTTCTTCCCTTTCTCTTTGGGTCTTCTAGAAACCGCAAGAGCCTCTTTGGTTGCCTTAAAAGACTTTCTCCTCATATCTTCAGATAACAACGAAGATACCACATCTTCCATCTTGAAGGTGGTAGTGGTGCTTCTAACAGCCATGACAAGATGATCCCATGAATCTGGCACAGAACAAAGTAGGGTCATGCATCGATCCTCCTCCATTTTCACACCCACAGATGTCAACTGTGCAATAATCATGTTAAAAGCATTCATGTGATCTGCAACAGATCCTCCATCTTCCATCTTCAGAGTGAACAACTTATTTTTCAGGAAAAGTTTGTTTGCCAAGGACTTGGCCTAATAAGCATCACTCAACTTCTTCCAAAGATCTTTTGTGCTCTTCTCCTCATGGACATTCAACAGGACAAAGTCAGCTAAACAAAGTCTTATGAGACCCTTAGCCTTCTAATCTTTGAGGTCCCAATCAGCTTGTGACATTGCTGTAGGTTTCACACCAGATACAATTTCCCATAGGTCACGATCAACAAGTAGGTTCTCCATCTTGAGTTTCCACAACTTGAAATCAGTGTCATTGAATTTCTCAACCTCTATCCTTCCAGATGTGGTTGCCATATCGTTGCTGCAACAAGATACAGAATACTCTACACAATACTCCCACTCAACCAAAGGTTAGCTTAAAAAACCCCTACCCAGCAGCTAGAACCAAAACTGGCTAGGCTCTGATACCAACTAAAAGGAAACTAGGTGTGCAGAAATTGCTTCCTACACTAACCTAATGTGGGGAGGAGAGTGCAAATTTAATTTTATCCTTACTATTATAGCAATGTTAAACCACTAATAGAGATATTGCAGCAAACACATAAACAAGAAAGTGAGATAGAAGAAGAGAAACGCAAGATATACGTGGGGAAACCCCTTATTGGGTGAAAAACCCCACTCCAAAACCTGCACAATGTATTATCAAAACTGAAATGATTTACAATACACTTGTAATGCAAGCTCTTAGGAGTCTTTGACACTTGTATCTGGAGACAAACTGGCAGCATAACAGTACTTGTCAAACCTGTAATACATCTCCTCTCAAAAGCACCTATTTATATAACAAATACAAGGCAAATATGGCTCCACATAGGGATGGGCATCCAACATAGCCTCATGGCCCAAAACCCATGCCTATGGACACTTGTCCAACTCTGTAGGATACTCCTGACAATTGTCAACTCACCCCATCCCAAGGAGGTCACCTATTTCCAAAATGGGCTAAGACAGATGCTCTTACGACTCTTACAACCGTCATAGAATCTGTCATAGCTGTCATAACTTACAGCTATAACAGAATCTGTCATACACAAGCTATAAATAGCATATTTTCTTACAACATGTCATAGTCCACCTTGGGGCACCCAAAGATGCCTTTTTCAAAGATGCTCTTTGACACATGTCTTCACCTATCATAAAATCTCCTATTTTAAACTCTTACATGTCATAACTTCGTCATAGGAATTTGTCATGACCGTTATGGTCAATATTCCCTTACACAACATCTAAGATGCTGACACATGGCAAAATATTCATACCACTAAGTGGGACGCCTATCTCCTCATGTGAGGACAAAATACATGTGGTCATATGCCATGTAGGATGACACATCATCGTGCCAACTCCCATAATATGACAACATAGGATTTGCATACAAATAATACAATAGGCAATAAATAAATAAATACAATGTAAAAATACAAGGAATTACCAAGGTTGAGACATTTTAATTCCCAACAATAACATACAGTCAAAAAGAATTAAATATATAGCCACGGCCCAGTACAAGTTAAAATCCACTTGAGGGTTTTCAATAGAAAGTCATAGAAAGCTTTCAAGCTCATATAATAAGAAGATACTAAGAAATGATCATATATGCAGATATAGCCGCGGCCTGAGAAAGGCTCTTTCCTAACTAATGCTAAAATCCACATCAATTTGCAGAGATGACAAAACATAGATACAGAGAAAGAAATGAATAGCTTCGAGCTCTTGAAGACCAAGTGAACACTTAGGAAATGAGTAAATATATAGTATATGATCATGGCCTGCTGAGAGCACAGTAAATTTCATGACAATTTTGTAGAATGCAAGAGGAAAATAGAGGTGTTTTGAGTCATATCATCATGCAAACCTCTCAGAAATAGCAAGGAATGATGGATGAATCATGGGGTTTTTCTCTAAACCCTAACTCCCATGATGACCCAACAGATCCTCCTCATCGAAGGTGTAAAGGACAAATGATAAAAAAAAATGAAACGGCTCGAATTCATAACAAATCATGAAGGATGCTCGAGATGCAGAGCATAAGAAAGATTCATATTCTTTTTAGGAGAGTAAAGAGAATGATCAAAGAGTATAGCCATGGTTTGAGAGACGTCTTTGACCAAACCCGCATAGTTTCGCATAAGGAGATCACAAAATACAGAAAATGAGAGGTTTCCAAGTTCATAGAAACTAGAATGCTTAGAAATATAAGGCATGCCCGTGGCCTTTGATTAAAGAAATACATAGAAACATACATATTTGATGCTCAGAAATGTTGACAATACATAGGTTGTCTTTGCAGTTTAATCATTATGTTCAAAAAAGAGGCAAAGCTTTAGGGAGAAGAGCTTACCCAATGGTCGTTTGAAGACTATATATTCATTGCCTTTGAAAGCTCAAACCAAAAGTACTCATGGCAGCCCATATACAGAGGGTGTCAACAAAGGGACACAGGGAACAAAATGCATCAGAAAACCTGGTATTAAGGCTGAGTTGTACCCCGAGAATGAAAGAAAAATGGACCATTTTGTGCAGAGAGATCTTACCTTTTCTATTCTGTCAAAATCTTTAGAAGGAATCCCTGAAAGTCTATCGAAAGATGCATAGTTGAGAGTTTTCTTCAAAACATACCCCATGGCTATCATGCAGAGAGCTGACTTGTCTCAAAATATGCAAGGTGAAAATAAGCTGAGAATTTAGGGCTCGATGGGTTTTGTGTTTACAGTTTCTTCGTATCCCTAATCTGATGGTGGCTCTTTTCTCACGTTAATTTAAAAAATGTTGTCTCAGTCAATACCATCGAGGGTATCAACATCCCTTTAAGACATGTCAAAGCCTAGGTTGTATCTCTTAAGACCTCGATGGCCCCTTTGCCTTTTGGAGGTGAGATCATAACATATGCCATACGCCTTAGGTCTCTTTGCTACTTAAGTTTTAGGCCTTAGTAATTTTTTGCAAAAAATAGATGGAGGACAGCCCTTGGAGATTTTTTTTTGTAAATGATTGAGTATGCCTCCATATTTTATGATTTTTATAGAAAAACAAATACCATAGAATATGTATACTTGGCAAAATGCCACATAAGCCTTGTAATTTATTTTCGGTAAAAAAACAAATCAAAATCAAATCAAGCCAAATTGATAGAATAAAGTTACAGATCCATGTAAAATGGTATTTAAAGCAATATTCTATAAATTGCTTATAAATAATCATTATAAAATGTAGTTAAAGACAGTAAAGAAGACAAAATCTTGCTTTTCCAGATTTGTTTTCTTTGGGTGAAATTGATCATATAAGGACAAATTAGAGCCTTTAGGAAGCAGATAAAGCTTGATTTTCAATATTTTTTGGTGGGACCACCTTGGAGGGCTTTTTGGCAGTTTCTTTCTTCAGTTTGGAGATAGTTTGGTGGCAATTTTCAAGGCTTTTTTATCAAGCTCGAAAATGGATCAAGATAGCTATTTTTAGGAGCTTTTCCCAGCTTTTCCAGAGAAATCATTTTGCAGGCATATATAGGAGAAAACTTTGTTTTTTCTCGGGAGTTGATATCATTGTTTCTTCTCTCTTGAGCACAGGTAGAGAGTTTGTAGACACATTTTCACTCAGTTTTAGATTTTCATGTACTCCTTTCAGTTGAATATAGAAGAGAATTCCTACTTCATCTCTTTTGCCTCATAGCTGCAATATCAATTGGATGTTTCATTGTGCTAATCAATATTTTGTCCTTTGTCATATCTCATTATTGTAAAATTGTGTGTAGATGTTTTATATCATTTTGGTTGTGTGTTGTGTTCAGATTGAACCTTCATG
Source organism: Cunninghamia lanceolata (assembly GCA_027924645.1). Classification (NCBI taxonomy): domain Eukaryota; kingdom Viridiplantae; phylum Streptophyta; class Pinopsida; order Cupressales; family Cupressaceae; genus Cunninghamia; species Cunninghamia lanceolata. Next base: position 20,442,876 of record BSBN01000500.1, read on the forward strand.
CAAATTACTTTTGAATTGTATACCTTAGGTGGGGTTGTGAAGGCTTATGTTTTAAGGTTTGTTTGTGAGTGAGAGTATTTAGATAAATTACAGTTTAGGAGTAGTATCTGTTAGAGTTTAAGATTCCATTTCAGTTCATCCTTTCACCCTTTTCCTTCTTCAAATCTTTTAGATTAGTAAAAATCATCAGGAGAACCAACTCACTCTGGAGGTTCACTTCGAGTTTAGGCAACCCATAGGCCTAGGAGTGTTCCCATGTGTCAATAGATAGTTAAGTTGAATAGCTTAGCATAGGGTACATAGCTGATTGATAACAATTTTTAGCACTCCTGGTGGGACAAAGTTAGATTCTTTTAGTCAAAATTTTGATCATTTATCACTGATGTTTGGTGTGTGTGTGTGTGTCAGTGATCTCAACCTTTGGAGGTAGAAAATCAAACACATCTGGTGATTCCAAGCTCAAGCTTACTAGTTTCAGTATGATCAAGTGTTGGTATGTTACAAAAATCATCAATTCACTCCATTTTCTAGCTTTTATATGAGTAAAAATGTCAAATTTTCGTAGTTAGTATGAATATCCACCACCATACTATGAAAATGTTGTCCATAGGGCTCCTTATCAACTATATCAGGCCAATTATGTTATTGTTTCTATTTCCATGGCTTTTCAAAACCAGCATGCACAACATAATTACCACCCACCCACCCCTGGCCAATCTCCTAATCAGCCAAAACATTCTGAAATGATGGAGCTTAAAGACATGATTAAATATACTTGATAGACTTCAACAAGAAGTTAGAGGAGATTAAGAGGACGCATGAGTACAACATGCACCAGGAGGAATTGGCTTTTCAAGCCTATCTTCATGAGCAGGAGTTGGAGGTATAAAGGACACAGTTTGAGCAGGAGATGCTTGCAAAAGAAGAGCAGATGGAGATTTTGCCTTCTCAAACACATAGGCATCAAGTTCAAACAGCTCCTATCATTCCAAATTAGTCTATTCAAGAAGAGATTTGTAAGTATAATCTTCCTAGTTTCACGCAAAGTGAACATCTTATTCCTGCCAAGGTTAAGATTCCTAGTTTTAGAAATCCTTTACCCTTGTAAGAACCTAGGTTGGTATAGTCTAAACTTGTTTTGCTTCAAAACCAACCACTTGAAGAATCCTTTTCTCTATAAGAGATTAGTTTTGAATGAAAATAGACTCCCCAAAAAATCAAAATCCCAAATTTCAGAAGTTCTAATTTTACTCAGGATCTTGTTTGCATTCAAGACCAACCCATTAATCCTCAGTTTCAGCCATATCAAGAACCTGAACCAAGTCATCAAACTTTTGAACAATCATGGGAGGCTTCTTGGACTAAGTATCCTAGTTATAAAATGTTGAATCTTGTTAAGTCTACCCCTCCCAAACCAATCCAAAATCAAGAAGTAGAAGAGGTAGCAAAATCTGAACCAATTAGAATTCCAAGTTTCAATCCAGCAGCTGAAGGTTCTTGCAATCCTTTGTATGCCACCAAATCAGACAAACTAGATGTGAAGCAAGAGTTTTTTGTTGTTTGTGCTACATCCCCAACTGAATATGAGCATAACGTATGTATAGAGAAAGTTGATTCAAACTCAACCTTGAATCCTTTGCATTTCAATTCCTTTGACAATTTTCTAATGCCTTTTATAAGATGAATCAAAAGCAGGATACAGAGATTGGAAGGCAAAAGTCTTCAATTGCAAAAATAGAATGCCCAAGTTTCATTGGAGAAAGCACCAAATAAAAAGGAGGAAGAATTAGCTTCTTTGTTTGATCAGTTAACTGGTTTTGTAGAGCTAGATGAGGAAAGCATGCTCATACCAAGGACAATAGTTTTAGAGCAGTAGGAGAATCCTCAACAATATGAAGAGTTATTGATTGAAGCAAAGCAATCTAACAATTGGGTCTTGGATCAAGTACAGGAACATGAAGGTAAGCTTATCATGCAACTTACACAATTGACTAAGAGCTGCCATAAGGTAAAAGTTAGTCCTCTTTCATCAAAAATCCAAGAGGAATGTGAAGAAGACATGTTTTGGGATGACCTTGAGATTTTTGTTTCAAATTTAGATGTCAAATAGTCATCATTTAAGAAGGGATGTGTGGAACAACAGGATGAAGAGGTAAAAGAGGGTGTTTAAACTTAGGTTTTGACTGATTTATTTGTTGAACTCCCTTTGTTTGTTAGTATTGATGAAGAAAATGCATACAAACTAACAAAGATATCAAGTTCTAAGCAGCTAAATGATGAAAGACATTCAGACAAAGGACTGATCCATGAGAAATTAAATAAGGACAACTTATTTGTTGAGAATCATGAGATTGAAGGCATGATTAAACCAAAGCAAGTAGTAGTTGCGGTTGAGGAGGCAACCGATAAGAGAGGAACCAATAATAAAAGTTCAGGCAACATCCTTTCAAGAGGATGCCCCATTAGAGATTTAGCCAATGAAGTGACCAACAAGTTTCAAAGGATTTTCAGTGCCCCTAAGAATGAGATTGCAGTTGAGGAGTAGCAGATCCAACTTGCCCATTCATGGCAAACCAAAGGTATGTTAGAACGGAATCAAAGGATTCAAACCTTTGATTGTAATCTTCAGGTTGCAGTACAACAATTTATAAGGTGTGTTCTTGTTTTTCACTCCTTATTGCCAGTTTGTAAGTATGAGAAGCATCCTTGGTTGGTTAGGAGGGGGAGTTATTTCACCCAATTAGTGAATAAGTTTGTTTGATCATCTTCTTTGGCTGGTTAGATTAGGTTAGAGTTAGTGTTGCTGTTAATAAGTGCTTCATGTACATTTTCTTTCAGTTATTTTATTTCCCTAAGTACTGTTGTACATGTTTTCTGGCCACGAGGGCCTTTTAGTTTGCTTTCAGTTTGGTTTGGTTTTGTTTTGTGCTGCTGTTTGGAGTAGTTTGAAGTGCTAAGTTCCAGTTTCTTGAGTTTGAGATGAGCAGAATATGACTCAATGCCCAATGGACACATAAGGCAACTAGTCTTGACGCTTAGCAAAAGTCGCAAAAAATGTTACCAATTTTTCTCTACAGCTCAAATTAGTAGAGCTAAAGTACATTTAGTTCATTTTAGATGAGAAAGTTTTTAACATTTGCATGTTATCTTGTTTTGCATAGTTGGAGTGCTTGAAAGATTCAGTTATGATGCATTTTTATAACAGAGAAAGGGGATTCAGTTCATCATTTAATGCTTTGTTGAGTATTCATCAGTGCTACAAGTTATCTCATTTCATTACAATGATCATTCGATTTACAAATGAGATATATACAAATGGAATAAACATTGCATTGAATGAAAACATGATAGATCAAATGTCCCACACAAGCCGTGGGAATAGATGAACCAACACATCATACAGAATGAACTATACAACTAAAGATGAATAAAGGAAAAGAAGCATATAATGAAAGACATATTCATCATTGCCTATTGGAATTGAGTGTTGGTCTCTAGTGCAGTTTGCTCCTCGCTCCCAATCCTCGAGTGAACCTGCATCATGTAATGAAGAGTTGGTTAGAGCTCCGAATATGTGTTTCACTATGTGCTCAATCTACAAAATATAGTACATTGCCATGATGTATTAGATCAGTTGAATAAACATTAGATAATGAACATCAAAGAGAGCCTAAGAAAATGAAACAATCATTAAGCTTCACTATTTAAACTAAAATGTTTGTTTCATGTGCAAGTATAGGTGAAGTTATGTTGTTGTTTTGAAGACCATTTCAGCATGTGGTGTAAAGTGGGCTACCACAAGGGTAGATCCTAGCATGCTGCCCCTGAACCCCAAGAGGAATGGAGCAAGAATACTACATCAGGTCAGTGTATGAGTTGCAAGCTTAGTGCCCACCTATGATTGTCAATTCAGGGTGATATGAAATGAGAATCATACATAAGCAGTGAGCTCATTCAAGATGGCTCATTAATGTGTGGAATGGAGTTATCAAACATCATACTTTGTTGTTATTACATTTATATGCATCCAGAAGTAGCACTCTAATCTCATCATGCAACGTTTCAAATTAGGAAATAATTCAAATGAAGATCATGACAGAATGCGGCCCTTACATGTTCAGGACAGCACTCTTGTGCTAATCAAAGAGTAGTCAATGCATCATATGAAGTGTAATCACAAGGAAAAGGTATGTTGTTCATGAGAAAATCAGATGAAGTGATTTCCAATTATGCATTGCAATGTTAAGACAGATACATCATAGAGAAGGTTGTCAACTGTGGAGCTATGGAACATTAAGCCCCTTTCTCATTTTTAGCTATCACTGTTTAATCATGCTTTTGGTAATGCTCAGAGTTGGAGTAAAGACAACTATATATTACATAGGATTCTAAAAAAGAGTAGCTACCATATTGCCTAGTTATCAAATATCTCATTTAGGTCCTCTTCAAAGAAAATAATTGGACAACAATACAACAAGCCATCAACACATACATCAAATGCCATCAATCAATAAAATGTCAAGGAATAGTAATGCCTTGTGGTAACAATGTGGCAACTAATGATAGAAGAATATGGAAGATATCATATACATATATGGAGTTGACAGATCTTTGTTTTAGCAGTTGAAGTTAATAAATTTAGCTCTAGAAATCTGTGCAAGGTGTTGTCATCACTTGCCAATACAAAGAATAGAGAAAAACCAGTTCATAAGTCTATCAAGATTTGTTTCCTGGGGCTTGTGTTGTTACAAAACCCTTATCATTTTTGTATGCAATCGAACTACAAATACAGAGAGAGAATAAAGGTATCGGGCTCATAACATACAGTCAAAAAGAATCAAATATATAGCCACGACCCAGTACAAGTTAAAATCCACTTGAGGGTTTTCAATAGAAAGTCATAGAAAGCTTTCAAGCTCATATAATAATAAGATACTCAGAAATGATAATATATGCAGATATAGCTGCAACCTAAGAAAGGCTCTTTCCTCACTAATGCTGAAATCCACATCAATTTACAGAGATGACAAAACATAGATACAGAGAAAGAAATGAACAGCTTCGAGCTCTTGAAGACCAAGTGAACACTCAAAAAATTAGTAAATATATAGTATATGATCACGGCCTACTGAGAGCATAGTAAATTTCATGACAATTTTGTAGAATGCAAGAGGAAAATAGAGGGGTTTTGAGTCATATCATCATAGAAAACTCTCAGAAATAGCAAGGAATGATGGATGAATTAGAGGGTTTTGTTCTAAACCCTAACTCCCGTGACAGCCCATCAGAGCCTCCTCATCAAAGGTGTAAAGGACAAATGATGCAAAAAATGAAATGGCTCAAATTCATAACAAACCATGAAGGATGCTCGAGATGCAGAGCATAAGAAAGATTCATATTCTTTTCAGGAGAGTAAAGAGAATGATCAAAGAGTATAGCTGCGGCTTGAGAGATGTCTTTGACCAAACCCACATAGTTTCGCATAAGGAGATCACAAAATATAGAAAATGAGAGGTTTTCGAGTTCATAGAAACTAGAATCCTCAGAAATATAAGGCCTGGTTGCGGCCTTTCATGAAAGAAATACACAGAAACATACATATTTGATGCTCAGACATGGCGACAATACATAGATTGTCTCTACAGTTTAATCATTATGTTCAGAAAAGAGGCAAAGCTTTAAGGAGAAGAGCTTACCCAATGGTCGTCTGAAGATTGCATATTCGTTGTCTTGGAAAGCTCAAACCGAAAGCACTCATGGCAGCCCGTATACAGAGGGTGTCAACAAAGGGACATAGGGAACAAAATGCATTAGAAAACCTGGTATTAAGGTTGAGTTGTACCCCCAGGAATGAAATAAAAATGGACCATTTTGTGCAAAGAGATATTACCTTTTCTTTTCTGTCAAAATCTTCAGAAGGAATCCCTGAAAGTCTATCAAAAGATGCAGAGTTGAGAGTTTTCTTCAAACCCTACCCCATGGCTGCCATGCAGAGAGCCGACTTGTCTCAAAAGATGCAAGGTGAAAATGAGACGAGAATTTAGGGCTTGATGGGTTTTGTGTTTAGGGTTTCCTCTTAGCCCTAATCTGATGGTGGCTCTTTTGTCACATTAAATTAAAAAATGTTGTCTCAGTTAATACCATCGAGGGCATCAACGTCCCTTTAAGACATGTCAAAGCATAGGTTGTATGTCTTAAGACCTCGATGGCCCCTTTGCCTTTTGGAGGTGAGATCATAACATATGTCATATGCCTTAGGTCTCTTTGCTACTTAAGTTTTAGGCCTTAGTAATTTTTTGCAAAAAATAGATGGAGGAAAGCCCTTGGAGATTTTTTTTAATTTTTGCAAATGATTGAGTATGCCTCCATATTTTATGATTTTTATAGAAAATCAAATACCATAGAATATGTATACTTGGTGAAATGCCACATAAGCCTTGTATTTTATTTTTGGTAAAAAACAAATCAAAATCAAATCAAGCCAAATTGATAGAATAAAGTTGTAGATCCATGTAAAATGATATTTAAAGAAATATTCTATAAATTGCTTTTAAATATTCATTATAAAATACAGTTAAAGCCAGTAAAGCAGACAAAATCTTGCTTTTCCAGATTTGTTTTCTTTAGGCAAAATTGAGTAGATAAGGACAAATTAGAGCCTTTATGAAGCAGATAAAGCCTGATTTTCAGTATTTTTTGGTTGGACCACCTTGGAGGGCTTTTTGGCAATTTCTTTCTTCCGTTTGGTGACAGTTTGGTGGTAGTTTTCAAGGCTTTTTTATGGAGCTCGAAAATGGATCAGGATAGCTATTTTTAGGAGCTTTTCCCAGCTTTTCCAGAGAGATCATTTTGTAGGCATATATAGGAGAAAACTTTGTTTTTCTCGGGAGTTGATATCATTGTTTCTTCTCTCTTGACAATAGGCAGAGAGTTTGTAGACACATTTTGACTCAATTTTAGATTTTCATGTACTCCTTTCAGTTGAATATAGCAGAGCATTCCTGCTTCATCTCTTTTGCCTCATAGCTGCGATATCGATTGGATGTTTCATTGTGATAATCAATATTTTGTCCTTTGTCATATCTCGTTATTGTAAAATTGTGTGCAGATATTTTATATGATTCTGGTTGTGTGTTATGTTCAGATTGAACCTTCATGCAAATTACTTTTGAATTGTATATCTTAGGTGGGGTTGTGAAGGCTTATGTTTGAAGGGTTGTTTGTGAGTGAGAGTATTCAGATAAATTAGAGTTTAGGAGTAGTATCTGTTAGAGTTTAAGATTCCATTTCAATTCATCCTTTTACCCTTTTCCCTCTCCAACTCTTTTAGATTAGTAAAAATCATCAAGAGAACTAGCTCACTCTGGAGGTTCACTCTGAGTTTAGGCAACCCACAGGCCTAGGAGTGTTCCCATGTGTCAACAAATAGTTAAGTTGAATAGCTTAGCATAGGGTACATATCTGATTGATAACAATTGTGTTGTAGAGAAACTTATTTTGTTGTGTTTATACTTGTTTGTTGCAGATTTGTCTTCATCAATCCATCTCCTCATGGCGTGAAAGATCTTCATCTCCTCGTGAGAACTTCAACTCCAAGGTGACATCTATTTTATGTTTCAATCAATTTATCATATCATTAAATCTTTTGCCTCTATCTACCAAGGCCACACACTCTATCTAACAACAGTATTGGAAGGCTTGAATTTCATTCTGGGGCTTGATCGAGGCAAGCTCCTAAATACCACAACCCCCCAACACCTCTCTTATGATTGTAGGTAACAGGTGTCGAATCTTGCGGAGAGGAGTTGCAGGAGATTAGATTAGAGCAGGAAGATTCCAGATATGAAGAAAATGATAGAAAACATCCCTAATTGGATAAGGGTGCCTGCTCTTTTGTCCCCCAGTTTTGCACTATTGGGAACCTCTAAACAGGTTGCAGTCTGAAGTATATTTTATCCCCAAGCCCTCAAAAAAAGTACTACATTGGACAAGGGTGCCCGCTCTTTTGTCCCCAAAGTTTCCGCCTTCTAAAATATGAAATCTGACATGTATCTATCTACATTTAGTGTCTTCCTGTGCAATCATTTGTCGGGTTTCATCCATTTGTTTATGATTTTACATAATTAGGGTTTCAAGCTTAATCAGACTAAGATTTAATAAATTAATCAACAAATTTCAAATTTCCTTGTCATTCCAAGTGACACCAAACCTATAGCTAAGTCTTCTTGCAAAAATTGTGACTCAACTCAGTTTAATGTCCTTGAATGTATGTAGTGAAAGCAGGATCTAATTAAACTATCACCCTAAAAATTAAACCCTCTTTTTCTACATAACAAGAATATGAAAAGATATTTTATACTTATACACTTTTGTCCTATTATGCCATCACATTTAAGTCAAAAATTGACTTGTGAATGAGTGTCACATGCTTTTGCACACTCTTAGCTCTCTCCAATATCTTTTTATAATTGCTTTTGTTTATATGCGATGAATTTATCCACTACACTTTTGACTGTGTTAGGATTTGGAGCATCTGAGTGAACAAAATGAATGTCGACTTCAATAAAAATGCCCAATAGTTCATCATGCACATACTTGTACCCTACCAGTTTCTTCTTAAATGTCTCATAGGAAATACAAATTGTCATTACTCTAATAATTGAGAGGAGTCAAAATTTCCCCCTTTAGGAGACTCTCCATTGGTCATAATATCAAATTGATCTTTTAGAGCCCATGTAGAATTGAAGACATTTTGATTATTTTACAAACTACACCCAATCTAACTTGCAAAATCGCACATATCCTTCAAGGCATCCTATACAATGTTATATGATGTCTAGAATCTAACCTTACAATCTCTCAAAATCCCTCTCCTAAATATGTAGGATTCTACCCATTTTTGGTGAATATATGGTTCCTTACCATCTAATATTCCTTCATTCCCTAGAGTTTGCAAGTCTACCTTTACCAACTCAACAAAATATGGATAGTCAATTTCAATAGAATTTAACTTCTCATCGACATTTTTATCCAACATTTTTATGGCATCTTCCTCCTTGATGAATTTACCACACTCAACCGTCACTTCCTCCATTATCCTATGTCCAAGTGCAAGTAATTTGAATCATTCCATGCACATGTAGTTGTGACGATATCTTTCAATTATCCAATTGTCGGTATTTCCTTTTCTATTGCCTAAATGAATTGCAGAGATGAGGCTATGGCAAAAGAATCATCATAACCAACCAAATAATGAATATAAGTAGATAGATGAGTTACCTTGTCCTTCAGTTCGTACAAGTGGTTGCCCTATCCTTGTCCATTTTCTATATTACCAAGTCAATGGATAGCTTAGTTGTTTTCTTCGCTTCTTCCATGGAAGGCTTTCTCAATGAATAGTGACCATGAAATCAGATGGCTACAAATTTGCATCAAGGATATCAGACAAATGAGTAACTATGTGTGCCTATCTAACCCCTTGTCCATCTGTGGTTATGGTTGATCTTATCTTGGCTCTTTTTAGAGGAGGTTTTACAAATATTGAAACTTCAAGAGAAAAGTCATCCAATAGAGGTTTCATAACTCTTTTTCTCTTTTGAGTTATCCAATCAAACCATTGAGGTGTGTTTGTGGTGGTTGATCCATCCCTCTATTGGATTTATTCTTGTTGATTCTCTTCTTATTAATTGTCCTCTTGTTGAGTATCCTCCTATGTATTCTAGTTCTTAGACAATTTAGGAGTGGTTTTTCCTAGAGGAGATGTAACTATTTTCTCAAGAGAAGGGGTAGGAGTTTTTCTGAAGTGGTGGAATAGAAGTTCTTTGAGGAGGAGTTCTTTTGGGAAATGGATTTCTTTCAAGAGAGGGGGTTCTCTTTGGAGAATGGATTGGGATCTTCTATGGTGAATCCTTTGGTGATCCTACTAGTAAAGTCTTAGGAGGAGAAGGTGGAATTGAAGTTGTAAGAGGAGGAGAAGGTGGAATTGAAGTTGTAAGAGGAGGAGGAGAAGACTTTGGAGACTAGGCCAAAGCATGTTCTTCTTCTTCTTTCTCTTGATCATCCTTCTCTCTACCTTTTTGTTGGTGTATAACCTTTAATCCTAGGTGTATACACTAGCTTTAACCAAAGTTAGGTGTATTTTCCACATGTACTTTGAACTTGTCAAAGTAGTTAGCCATTTTGGAGAGGTGTCGACTTGCATTGACACCTCGTGCTATCTTTGTGTGTGCTTACTCAGCACCGCTTCATGGAGAGGAGTCTTATCCTCGTTTGGTGGAGAATCAGGTACCCACACTCACCTATTTATATCTTCTTCATTTGTGAATACAATGGGTTGATTTCATTTGCAATCTCATGCTTTTTTGTTTTTCCACGATCTTGGCAGTTTTTACATGGTATCAGAGCCTTCGTGGTTAGCTTCAAGCCATTTGTTCACTATGCATCTCTACCCCATTGGCACCGAGCTTCAATCTGTGTGTGTGAGGCTTCGTTTTTTGTTTGGTTTTGTTTTTTGTTTAACTGTGATTGGTTGTTGTGTTTATTGCGGAGGTGAAATTGCCCACATAGGGCATTGTGTTGCTTCGGCAGAGGATGGCCACACAAAGGCCTACAACCCCTCTCACCAAACACCCATAGACGGGCTCTTACTGAGAAGGACGGGCTGTATCGCCCCTACTCATGCATGTTTCAAAGGCTTCAAACACCTTTATATTGGCGTGACTCCATAGGGTTAGATACCCTTGAAGGGCCTGCGAAGAAAGCCACCGGATGGACAGAAACAGACCTGCGAATTTGCAAGTCTTGGAATGCCCTTGGAAGGGCTGTGAGCGTGGTGTATAGCAGCCTCACAAAGGCATGTATCGTTGCCCCCTAGGCGTATTGATAGGGGTCCGATTGCCCATTGACAGGCGGTGCCAACTCCCCTCACAAGCGCTTTGCAAGCACCTATCACGAGCGCTCTCTTCATCGCCTCTTGCAGCCCTCTCTTCGACGCCCTCTCAGTCCAGTTGTCACAACGACCGCCCCTATCTCACCAGTTTTGAACGGCCCGCTCGGCCTATTTGATCGCCCTGCCACAGCAAGGGAGTAGAGAGGGAGCGATGGCCGTCGCCATTCCCATCTCATTTCCCTTGTATTTTGTTATTCCCTTTTTATTTTGTTGGGATTTTGACCCTAATTTGCCCGTGCCCTAATTAGGGCTTTGTATATTTTGAGCATCCAATTTTTTTTATTTTGCAAAGTTTTTTTATTTGTGCTAAAAAAAAAAAAAATACATGCACTATAGAATACATACACAAAGGGGGGCAAGTTTAAATTAAAGGAGAGATTCTTTTACAAATGTTAGTGTTAGAATAGACATTGTAATTGTCTTTAAAACACTAAGAACTTCTTAATGTGCCACAAATTGAAGGGGGAGATTAAGCTAAAGAGATATTTAAAAACACACTAAAATTATAAAGTGTCGCTTTCATGTTTAAATATGGGGGTTTATACCTAGGTCTTTAGCAATCTTTGAACTAAAATAAAGTTCAAATAGGGCTAATTAGCAATTTGGGGGGAAATAATCTTCAAGGGAGTTTTAAACATGCACTAAATTATAAAGTGCCAAAACTAGGGGGGTCGCCTAATATGGGTTGCCTAAATGTTTTGAGTTCTATTTTGTCTAAATGAATTAACTTGTTTTAATCATGGGATATGAAACTCACTCTTCTATAATCAACCTTACCAAGGGAAACTATAAGTCTTGGTGTGAAAGCATCCTAAAACATCTCAGGATCCATAATCTCATACCCCATCTGTATGGACTTGTCCCTGAACCTAGCAAAAGCAATCTCAGAAGGCTAAGTGGGTTAATCATTGTGATCATATTTGTGGATTACTTAGTTTACATATTTCAAAAGTTGTTTTGTATGCTATAATGGATATTGACTGTCCACATGCATTATGGATCAAAATTTGGGAGATTTATGCAGACTCAAATGTTTCTCTATTCCCACATGATCCTGCTTTGATCACAACTCACATCCCTAATCATGATACAGAAACAAAATGTTCCAATGACATAGAAGAAGTCATCACTCCTTCTAGTGCTTCATTAGATTCTAGAGTCACTTCTTCAAAAGCTTCTGGTGCTTCTTTGCAATAGGCAATCAGTCTTCCTAGCATTGTTGATTGGGACACATTTCTACTTGACATCACTTGTTTGTTTGTAGAGTCCCGCATTGGTGACATGGAAGCACACATTGAGGACATCAGTCTTCTCTTCGATGATAGTTTCGATGAAGCTGCATCTCCATTGTTCTCTTCAGATATTCATACTCTACATTGTCCTACACATGGTTCTGGATCGTCATCATCCCCATCTATTGCGCATGCACCTAATTTGATTATGGCATCCTTCAGCATTGACATGGGGACACTTGAGCACTCTTCGAAGGCATCAACTTTGGCACCATCATCCTTGGATCAGCTTCAGCATGATTCAAGATCATACATACATCTTCTCGCATGGCAAGATATCATGCATCTTCAGGTGATTTATTTTCTTCCCAAGGGAAGGAACATTGTTCGACATTCTTGGATCTACATCTGCATCCTTTGTCGACTATCCATCATCACTACAGTAGGACATGTATTATGGGGTGTCTCATAGACCTTCTATCATTTTCTCTCCTATGGGGGGAATCTTATATTGTACTTAGTGAAAGAAGTAGTACTTCTTCACCTGTATAATTTCTCTTTTTGGAGGATAGTTTTTTCCCCCTGGGTTTTCTATCTTACTCCAATTTTAGAGAGTTTTGAGTACCTTATCAGGCTTCATGGCTGGGACTCATTTTTCTTTTGCATTGTGCATGGGTACCTCACTGGGCTTATAGTCGGGACCCATTTTTCATAAACTCACCTAAGCTATGCTTAAGGGGGGGTGTTGGTGTATAACCTTTAATCCTAGGCGTACATACACTAGCTTTAACCATAGTTAGGCATATTTTCGACATGTACTTTGAACTTGTCAAAGTAGTTAGCCATTTTGGAGAGGTGTCAACTTGCATCAACACCTCACGCTATCTTTGTGGGTGGTTACTCGCCACCACTTCATGGAGAGGAGTCCTATCCTCGTTTGGTGGAGAATCGGGTACCCACACTCACCTATTTATATCTTCTTCATTTGTGAATACAATGGGTCGATTTCATTTGTACTCTCGTGCTTGTTTGTTTTTCCATGATCTTGCCAGTTTTTACACTTTTGAATATACTCCCACTGGTAGATTGAGGTTTTTCTTCGTTATGTATTCTCTATTCGTATCAATTAATTTTTTGTTCTTGCCCCAACATCCTTATACTCCTTGTTCCAATTGACTCTAGGAAGTGGTTTGGTAGAAATTTGTTCTTGGTAATAATAAGGATCCTCTACATTCATGTCATCTTTTACTACTCTTGGAACAAGAGCAATATGGTATATTTTTAGCTAATATGTATTCAATCTATAGTACTCTTCTCCTAGCTTTCAAGTCATCCAAGTAATTTTCCCAGTCCAAATTTTCTCTATGTCTACATGAGGCTCTTAATCCTTCTTTGCATGTTTGAGGATTGTATGAAGTCTTAGATTCATAGGGACCCAAATTTACTTGTTCCATCTCAACCTTTGTAATATGTTCAGCCTATATCGTCAAACATGAGTATTTTCCAACAGTAATGGGGAATGAAATGCCCTTGACTTTTATTTGCACTTCCCTCAATTGTTAGCACAATCTCAAAAGCAACAACTTGTCACTTACATATATGGGGAGTTTGTATGATGCTTTCTTAAAACTGCCAACCCTAATGTACATGAAGGCGACAAATTGAATTTACCAATTACCCCATCTTTTAATTTCTACCATTGCTTTTGTAGAAATCATCTTAGCAAAATTTCCCTCCAATATTCTTATGATATAAAAATATAACCAGCATTGACATGCATGAATGCTTTTGCATTCTCTCTAATCTCTAGCTATGGGTAGTATTCATATACTTTTTGTTGGCTCATTCCCATGTCAACTTCAGTTTTAAGTCTAGAAAATTGTTGTCTTCTCACTAGTGCATAGACCAAATAAAAAGTCATATAGAATCTTTTTGTCGAGTTACATTGCTCAACTGCTCATGCAATTTATCACTAATTAGGGTAGCCCAATCAGTAAACTCTCTCCCTACTAAAATCTTGGTGATGTACTATTATATCTAGGTCTAAAATTCTGTGGTCATTTCCTATCATGTGGCTCTACTCAATGGTGTTATTATGTCATTGATCTCTTCACAAAATTTGCTTCTAAATAATTTATTTGGGATCCTAGATGATAATGCTTGAGGCTTGATAAACTAGCTTCTATTTATGGTCTAGGACCACTTAGTTGTATTGTCATGCTACTATTTCTTAATAGTGTCCATAGTGATTTGTACACATTCTTGCCTAACTAAGAGATTAAACATCTCTTCAATGTATTGGGGTTGTATTAATAGTATTGCATTCCCTTGTGTATTTTTTATTTCTTGATTATCTTTGTTATAATGTTGGGCATAGATCATCACTAAATCAACTAATGAACCATTATTGGGAAAGTTGTGAGTTGAACCAATCCACTCAATTTCAAGTTTTGAGTCATTTGGCTAATTCCACTATCTTGATTCATTTGTGTGTGGAATTCCTCAAACCTGACATATTCCAAGTCTGTATAGGATACATTTGTAAGGTCGGTTATGATCTTGGACACCAAACCAACACCCTTGAATTTGTATTTCATCTTCATAGGTGAAGAGATACTCATGCAAATTACTCAATGATTGTTACCATAATAGCACAATGCTCACTGAACATAATGTCATAGTGCCTAATGTCATCATAAAAACATAGTGCTAACCAATCTGATCAAAAACATCAATACCTGTTATCATAGAGACATAGTGTCCATTCAACACAATATCATAGAGGCCACATGGGCAATGCTTGAAGCATCATCTGACAACTGAAATGTTATGCAAACTGTAACAAACTATCAACATCATGAAGATGACATGGTTAGAGGATCAAAGAAGCCAAGCTGTCAAACTGATATCATGTATGCCATGAAATCATAAATAGACCACAAAGTGCAAGAGCATGAAATAGCATAATATCAAATATAATCATGTCACCCTCATTGTCATAGGTGCCATGTAAGCAAAAAATGTAAAAATACTATGACTAGCCAAACATTATATGTGCAATATACCATCACACCATATCATGATAACCAACTATGGAGAGCATATCACATAACCCAATATGAAAACTTGTGAACCATCACAACACCAACATAAGCAGAACACCAACATAAGAGCATAACCAACATATGCCAGCATGTACCACTGTATAAAACAGCTGTGCCAACAATATGAATAGATAGGAACTCCATCAATACCAAGTGTAGATGCCCAAATTTGTCCATGTCTAGCAACACCTTGTTAAACCATTAATCCATTAGCCAATTAATTAAATAAATTGTATTTATTTAATTAATTACACATCATGTCTTATCCCATTTTATTCATTTATCCTATTAATTGAATAAATTTTATTTATTTAATTAATTTCCAACTCATATCCCAACTAATTCAAATATTTTATTTGAATTAAGCCCTTATCATTTATCACATTCCAACACTTGTCCAGTCAATCATGTGTTGTAAAACAACTTTTATTTACAAGCCTTCACATGCACAATTAATGGAATCTAAATTTAGTAACTTTCAATCCTAGCCATTCACATAACCTCTGAATCTCCACTGTTGATTGATCTTGGCTAAGTCCTATATAAACACCCTCTCACTCCATATGAAACATCCAGCAATCATATAGCACCTACATTATCATCTTGAGCATCTTGAGCATCTGAGCATTCACTTGAGCTTTTATCATCAAGCATGGCAGCTTTCAGCATTGCAATTATTCATTGTTGAAGAAGCAGTCCACATCTCTTAAATGAGGAATCGCACGGTCTAGGTGAAGTTATGCTTGAATTGCATTGTTCTTTGATTTCATTTAGGTTAGATTCCTTGATGATGGTAGGGTTAGGGTTTCATGACTATGTCTGATCTGCTGCACCTGACTTTCACCGATCACATTTTGGCACGCCCGGTGGGACTCACGTCCTTGATTGACTTCATTTTTCAGAGTTGTTTTCTTTGAAGATCAGATTTTGCAGGTGCTCGCAGTAAATTCCGGTCGCTTCTGAACAAACATCCGCTGCTTCTGAATCTCTGTGCCGCTTTCAAGCTGGAACAGGCCGCATGTAGCTCCCTGGATCGCCTTTAAACGAACAGTCGTCACTTAAGGTAAAACATATCGCTTTTGTTTTTACAATGCTCGCCTCTATTTCTGCGGTTCCTCTGAACTGTGTTTATCGCTTTTGACCTAACAGCCGCCGCTTTCGACACATTCACATCGCTTTTGACTTAACAGTGGACGCCTTTGGAAATGTTCGCATCGCTTTTGACCTAATAGAACTCGCCTTTACGCTGATTTGTATCGCTTATGAACTGATAACAATCGCCTGTGCAGGTTAGGGTTTAGTCTTTTTTTTGCAGATACAGGTCGCTTTTGTCTTGCAGTCGGTCGCTTTTAGTGGTAACTGGATCGCATCCAACTAAGAGAGATTGTGTCTTTGACATCAAGGACAACAACTGAGGACAACAAACTCCCCCTTTGTCCATGATGGAAAAACACAACTCTCTCTCCCCCCTTTTGACATCAAAGACAAAGGGAGAAAAAAAGTATGTTGATGCCTCAAGGAGATACACAGAGATCATTATAATCATGAAATGTGAAACAATATCATAAATATAAAACCATACCAACCATACCATGACTGTCCCATGAAGCAGTAAGACTCGGAATAGCCTAAAACACATATGCACTTGTCAGTACCATATAAATGAATATAGATATATCAAATTAAGGACAACAACTGTATATGCTAAACAAGTAGCTAATAGAATAACACTGTCACCATGAATATGCATGCCAAAGATCAAAGACAAGGAACCAAAATGCCATCAACTAAACTAATCTGTATGATGGCATGTCATGAACTGTACCAACAATACTCCCAAACTATACCAAATGCCATGATGAACTAAAAAAACACCATTAAAATGCTTCCAAAACATTATGTAATAAGCAATAATAATGATGATTACCACTTGTTGGAATGATATATTACTATTAACTTCTCATAATAGTATACTGATAATGCCTATAACAATCAATCACAAAACATACTTTCTTTACTTTATGCCATCACTGTCATAGATGAAGGTATTGCCATTGACCATACACTATGATCTCATAAAAGTCTGCTCAACACATGATGTTGTGACAAGGACAACACAAAAGAGGAACATAATGATACAAATGTGCTAAGTAAAGACCAAGGCTCATAGATTCCAAATGCATCAAATATCTAAGTACCAACATAGATGTTAGCCACCAAGCACCAACACAATAAAGCAAAGATGTATCAATGTGTACACCTGATCATTTGCCAATCTCTCTGCAACATATGAACTATATGAACTCCTCTATAAGTAATATGCATTACTAATGTTCTTGTGTCCTAAAAATAATGTTTATCATAAAGTCCTATATCTCTGAAGCTATGATGAAGGAAGGATGATGAATACCATGTTGGATCTAGGGCATACAACTGAGAGGGGGGGGTGAATCAGTTGTATAAAACTTCTTCTTCTTTCAAACACTTGATTCTTTGTTGTTAGTTAGCAGCATATCAAATAATCATCCATGAAAGCATAATACATAAACACAAGAGCAGATAAGCATCAACACATTGAACACCAAGATTTTGACGTGGAAAACCCGGTTAAGGGAAAAACCACAGGGTGATTAACCCAAGAATTATTCTCTATTAGAAGAATAAAGAAAAATGAATGGCACATGCCAATAAGGGCTCACTGCCCGAGCACACTGCTCACAAAGAGGCCCACTGCCTACAAGGAGACACACTGTCTACAAAGTGATAAAAATCACAGTCTTGAACTGGAGAATGACATTTCTACCATGTCCGGATCAGTTCCAATTAAGCCCAAAAATCTCTGCTCTGCCTTTCGCACCTTTCTTCGCTATGCCACACTCATCCACACACCACACTTTGGAATGAACTCACAAACTGTTATTTATACAAGACATCAACTTAGGAACAAACATCTAGGTCGGCAAATGATTATAAGAGTATCCGCAAGATGAATAACACATCCGGTCGGCCACCATAAGAGCATTCGCAGGATGAACAACTCATCCGGTCGGCTAAACAGAGCAAGAACTTCATCCGGAAGAATAACTTCAATTCCGGGCTCTACTATCAATGCGGATCAACAACACAACCTCAACATGATCCAGAAAACTTCACAGGCCTGCCTGAATGACCGGATACATCCGCACATCCTTTACTTGCTGGAATCTCTTGTCTTCCTCATCCGGAACTTCAAGAACACAGTCTGTCTCCAATGTAGAAGGTACTTCCGGACCTTCAAATCACACATTATCAATGCGGACCAACAACACAACCTCAACATGATCTAAGAACCTTCACAAGCCTGCCTGAATGACCAGGTACGTCCGCATTTCATTTTCTTACTGAAATCTCTTATCCTCCTTATCTGGAACTTCAAGAACACTGTCTGTTGCTACTGTCATAATGCAAGAGGTACTTCCGGACCTCCAAATCATACAAAACTTGAGTTGGCATATCACAAGGATATCTCAAACACTCTTTCCAATCCACAGATTAGGATTGTACAATTCCGGACCTCACCGGACCTTTCTGTGATCCTCTGTCACCTCTAAGCACTTGCCGGAACCGGTTCCACACAGACAGCCATAACTTCTTCAGGTCTTCATGCGGACCTCTGAAATCTTGGCTGAAGCATCTCAAGACTCATATCTGTAAACCCTTTAATCCGCATCCTCCGATTCTCAACCTATACAATACATTTGCCTTCTTCTCATCACTGTTCTTCACTGTTCCTGACTGAGGCTAATTTTCTCAATATCCTCAGCACACAACTCATCAAATCCTTCTTGTCAATGCAATATGAGTATGTTGACATCAATGACAACACTGGCTCACCTCATACTTGCAATAATCTCCCCCTTTGTCATTGATGGCAACATATGATGTGAAAAACCATCAAGACAAGAACTTCTCCTTTCTGTCACAGCTCCCCCTATCAACAACAACTTTTCACATGTCTTCTCTTCCTTTACTGCTCCCCCTTTGATCATCAACCACTTGTTTTTTACATGTCTTCTCTCCCCCTTTGACATCAATGGCAAAGGGCTCATACTTGCAATTCTAATACATCAGAATCATACCAGCTGCTCCCCCTTAGTAGCAGCTCCCCATCATCAATCCAGATCACAAGATATGACTGTGATATCCACCGGACTGATGCACATCAGTGCATCTTAGTTCATCACCGGAGGGGCCATGACCCCTAACTTCTCCCGGAGATATTCAAAAGAGTCCTTGGGAAGAGGTTTTGTAAAGATATCTGCAATCTGATCCTTGGAGGGAACATACTC
Organism: Cunninghamia lanceolata; assembly: GCA_027924645.1. NCBI lineage: Eukaryota > Viridiplantae > Streptophyta > Pinopsida > Cupressales > Cupressaceae > Cunninghamia > Cunninghamia lanceolata. The sequence goes on from BSBN01000500.1 coordinate 20,462,488, forward strand.
CAATCTGACTTCTTCCTTGTTTACTTGTTCTCTCAAAAAGTGAAATTTGATAGATATGTGCTTAGTCTTAGAATGCAATACCGGATTCTTGGAGATATTAATTGCACTTGAATTATCACAGAAAATTGTGATAGGCTCCTCATATTCAACTTTGATGTCTCTTAGCATCTGCTTCATCCATAAGATTTGAGTGCAACTACCTGCTGCTGCAATGTATTCTGCTTCAGTTGTAGACAGAGATATTGCATCTTGTTTCTTGCTTAGCCAAGAAACCAATCTCTTGCCCAAAAAGAATGCTCCACCACTAGTGCTCTTCCGGTCATCCACATCTCCTGCCCAATCTGCATCTGTGTAAGCATGAAGAGAGAAGTCCGGATCTCTAGGGTACCATAGACCATACTCCACTGTTCCTTTCAAGTACCTAAAAATTCTTTTGATTGCCATAACATGAGATTCTCTAGGATCAGCCTGGAATCTTGCCACAAGACCAACAGCCTGCATTATATCTGGTCTAGTTTGAGTGAGATACAACAATCCACCAATCATTGATCTATACTTTGTCTGATCTGCCTTTGGAGAATCATCATCTTTGCTTAACTTACATCCGGTTGCCATAGGAGTGTTCATAGGCTTTGAGTCTTCCATACCAAATTTCTTTAACAATTCTTTCACATATTTGGTCTGAGAAATGAAGATCCCTTCTTTTGTTTGAGTAATTTGCAGACCCAAGAAGAAATTCATTTCACCAAGCATAGACATTTCAAACTCACTTTTCATCTGATTTGCAAAAGTTTTGCACATACTATCTCTTCCTCCAAAAATGATATCATCCACAAACACTTCAACAATTAAAATATTTTCATGATCAATTTTGAAATATAAGTTACTGTCAGCAGTACCTTTGTTGAATCTAATCTGCACAAGATGCTTATCCAACCTTTCATACCATGCTCTTGGGGCTTGCTTCAATCCATACAAAGCTTTCTTCAACTTGCAGACCATATCATCATTATCAGACAACTGAAAACCATCCGGTTGTTCAATGTAGACTTCTTCTTCCAGATCACCATTTAGGAAGGCAGACTTGACATCCATCTGATATACCTTGAAGTCTTTGAAGGCAGCAAATGCAAGAAGTAATCTGACTGCTTCAATTCTTGCCACCGGAGCAAAAGTCTCTTCAAAGTCAATTCCTTCTATTTGAGAGTAGCCTTTGCAGACCAATCTAGCTTTGTTTCTGATTACTTCACCAGCTTCATTTAGTTTGTTCCGGAAGACCCACTTGGTTCCAATTACATTCCTGTCTCTAGGTCTGGGAACAAGATCCCAAGTATGATTTTTCTCAATTTGCATCAATTCATCTTCCATTGCTTTGGTCCAGTTTTCATCATTGCAGGCTTCATTTATTGTTTTAGGTTCAATCTTTGAAATCAGACAACATTCATTCTGATTTTGAGCAACATTCCTTCTAGTTTGTACACCTTTGCTTCTGTCACCTATGATTTGATCTTCAGAGTGGTTCAGTTTTACATACCTTGGAATTTTGGGAGTATCCTGCACTGCTGCTTCTTGATCAGGCTCATTCAGACCTATCTCTTCTTCCTGATTTACCGGATCAGGCTGACTCTGTCTCACCGGAGAGGATTGAGGTCCTTGAACACTGTCTTGGTCATCTTCATCAAACTCATAAAATCTTGAAGGCTTCTCAATTCCTTCATCAACCTTTACATTGGTGCTTTCTATCATCTTCCTCAATCTCTTATTGTAACACCGGTATGCTTTGCTTTGAGTGGAGTAACCCAAGAAAATTCCTTCATCACTTCTAGCATCAAACTTTCCTAGATCTTCATCTCTTTTAATATAACACTTGCTACCAAATACTCTGAAATATTTCACAGTAGGAGTGATGCCAAACCAGAGTTCATAGGGGGTCTTACTGGTGTTGTTTCTGATTTGAACTCGATTGAGAGTGTAGACTGCAGTGCTGATAGCTTCCTTCCAAAACATTTGAGGAACATTTGCTTCCAACATCATTGTCCTGGCAGCTTCCTGGATGGTCCGGTTCTTTCTCTCAACTACTCCATTCTGCTGTGGAGTCCTAGGAGCAGACAACTGTCTCCTTATACCCTGCTTCTCACAAAAGTCAATGAACTCACCAGATGTAAATTCACCACCTCTATCAGACCTTAGACACTTTAGTTTCAATCCGGTTTGATTCTCTACCATAGCTTTGAAGATTTTGAACTTCTCAAATGCTTCTGATTTTTCTTTTAGAAAGGTAACCCACATCATCCTGGAATGATCATCAATTAACAACATGAAATATCTATCACCTTGCAGACTCTTGATTCTTGTCGGACCACAGAGATCAGTATGTACTAATTCCAACAATCTGGTAGAAGACTGATCTTTGCTTTTGAAAGAGACTCTGCTTTGTTTACCTAGCTGGCATTCTTTGCACAAACTATTTGTAGGTTTCATCAATTTTGGAAGATCTCTTACAGCCTGAGTATTGCTTATCTTGATGATGTTATCAAAATTTACATGACACATTCTTCTATGCCATAACCAACTCTGATCAATTTGAGCAAACAAACAACTTTTGTTTGAACCAACCAGATGAAAGATATTACCTTTTGTCTGAGTACCGGATGCAATTTCAGTTCCGGAGCTTGTAAAGATTCTGCATTTTCCATTCTTGAACCGGAGATCATAACCCTTGTCCACTAACTGACCAACACTGAGAAGATTGTGCTTTAATCCTTCAACATATAGTACGTTACCTGTTTTGCTTTTTCCATCAAAGGAGATAGTTCCCCTGCCTCTGATTCTGCCAGCTGAATTGTCACCAAACTTTACCATTCCTCCTTCATACCTTTCCAAATTCAGGAACTTATTCTTGTCACCAGTCATATGGTGAGAGCATCCACTGTCAATAACCCAATCATCCTTTTCTTCCACTTGAGCAGCCAAGGCTTTTTCAACAACTTTGTGATTGACAGATTCAGAGAGTATTGAATCTTCTTCCTTGATGGCTATAAACACCCACTCATTTCCGGATTTGCTTCCTAGTTCTGATTCATCATCTGTTACTCCTTCATTGTCATCTTCTTCATGAACATAATAGCAATTCTTTTGAAACCTTTGTCTGTGAGTATTAGATCTTGCAGATCTCTCCGGACATCTTGAAGCAAAATGACCAATCTTATTGCAGTTGAAACACTTAAAGGGTAGTTTTCCTTCATACTTACCGGATCCTCTTGGCAGTCTCTTTGCAATGAGGGCTTCAAGTTGAGCTGTTTCTGCTTCTTCTTCTTCCATGTCTCTTCTTGCTTGATCATACCATGACATTTTCCTTGATGAGTTTTCACCCGGATCAAATCTCTGTTTGCCTTTCACATAGGCACTGGCTTTGAAAGCAGATTCAGTCTTGGGAGGATCATCTCCAAACTCGGTCATTTCAAATGCAGCTAGTTTGCCAGCCAGTTGTTCTCTTGTGACAGTTGTGTGGGCTCTGAATTCATCAATGGCAGCAACTTTGATTTTGTAGGCAGCAGGAAGGGATCTTAGGATTTTGCAGACAATCTCATTTTCATCTAAAGTTCCACCAGCATTTCTGATTCCACATACCAGCTCATTTACTCTTGGCATAAAGGTAGTGATGTTTTCATCATCTCTCATTTTCAATCTTTCAAATTTCCCTTTCAGGCTTTGCAACCTTGCACTTTTGACAAACTCATCTCCTTCATACAGAAGTTCTAGTTTAGTCAGGATCTCATATGCAGTTGGTAGGTCAATAACATTCGAGAGATCTGAGTCATTCAATGCGCTTAGAAGAGCTTCCTTGGTCCGCAGATTGTTTTCAGCTTCTGTGATTTCATTCAGAGTTGTCGGACCACCTTGTGGAGGTACATATGGTTTTGAAACCATAGCCAAGTATGCTTTTCCCATACATTCCAAGTGACACTTCATGCGACCTTTCCAGAGAGTGAAGTTGGTTCCATCGAACTTCGGACTATCCTTCTTGTATGACGACATCCTGGATCTCCTCAAGCGGTTAAGCTCCTATCAGAGGAACTTGGCTCTGATACCAATTGTTGGATCTAGGGCATACAACTGAGAGGGGGGGGTGAATCAGTTGTATAAAACTTCTTCTTCTTTCAAACACTTGATTCTTTGTTGTTAGTTAGCAGCATATCAAATAATCATCCATGAAAGCATAATACATAAACACAAGAGCAGATAAGCATCAACACATTGAACACCAAGATTTTGACGTGGAAAACCCGGTTAAGGGAAAAACCATGGGGTGATTAACCCAAGAATTATTCTCTGTTAGAATAATAAAGAAAAATGAATGGCACATGCCAATAAGGGCTCACTGCCCGAGCACACTGCTCACAAAGAGGCCCACTGCCTACAAGGAGACACACTGTCTACAAAGTGATAAAAATCACAGTCTTGAACTGGAGAATGACATCTCTACCATGTCCGGATCAGTTCCAATTAAGCCCAAAAATCTCTGCTCTGCCTTTCACACCTTTCTTCGCTATGCCACACTCATCCACACACCACACTTTGGAATGAACTCACAAACCATTATTTATACAAGACATCGACTTAGGAACAAACATCTAGGTCAGCAAACGATTATAAGAGTATCCGCAAGATGAATAACACATCCGGTCGGCCACCATAAGAGCATTCACAGGATGAACAACTCATCCGGTCGGCTAAACAGAGCAAGAACTTCATCCGGAAGAATAACTTCAATTCTGGGCTCTACTATCAATGCGGATCAACAACACAACCTCAACACGATCCAGAAAACTTCACAGGCCTGCCTGAATGACCGGATACATCCGCACGTCCTTTACTTGCTGGAATCTCTTGTCTTCCTCATCCGAAACTTTAAGAACACAGTCTGTCTCCAATGTAGAAGGTACTTCCGGACCTTCAAATCACACATTATCAATGCGGACCAACAACACAACCTCAACATGATCTAAGAACCTTCACAAGCCTGCCTGAATGACCAGGTATATCCACATTTCATTTTCTTACTGAAATCTCTTATCCTCCTTATCCGAAACTTCAAGAACACTGTCTGTTGCTACTGTCATAATGCAAGAGGTACTTCCGAACCTCCAAATCATACAAAACTCGAGTTGGCATATCACAAGGATATCTCAAACACTCTTTCCAATCCGCAGATTAGGATTGTACAATTCCAGACCTCACCGGACCTTTCTGTGATCCTCTGTCACCTCTATGCACTTGCCGGAACCGTTTCCACACAGACAGCCATAACTTCTTCAGGTCTTCATGCGGACCTCTGAAATCTTGGCTGAAGCATCTCAAGACTCATATCTGTAAACCCTTTAATCCGCATCCTTCGGTTCTCAACCTATACAATACATTTGCCTTCTTCTCATCACTGTTCTTCACTGTTCCTGACTGAGGCTAATTTTCTCAATATCCTCAGCACACAGCTCATCAAATCCTTCTTGTCAATGCAATATGAGTATGTTGACATCAATGACAACACTGGCTCACCTCATACTTGCAACATACCAAACAAACTATATCAAGAGTATCCATCTTGAGACAACCATGCAGACATCTTGATGAAGCATCAAAACTATATTACAACAATTCACCATATCAAAGCAAACTCACTTTAATGTTTATTACTCATCTTTCCAACCTTGACTCAAGTCATGTTGTTCTATTGAGATTTATGAAGATAGCCTAAAGAGTAATATGTATATCATGAAATCCTCTTTGAACCATGAATATCAAGATGATTCAACACTTGTAGCAGTCAATGATATGATAATCAAACTTAGCTATGTCTCACCTTTTGACCTTCTTTTTAAACATTTTGTTGATTTGGCATCTCAAGTCAATTATAAACCTCTTAAGCCCTTTGAAGAAACCAACATGTCTTGCACACCACTATCCTAATGAAGCTTTTAAGAACAGAATCATGATGAAAAAGAGCAAGTGTAAACAAGTGTAGTCTCTATGAACTTCTCATGCATTAACAAGCTTTATCATACAAGCAATGAATTCCTCTGTAAATATATATGACAATGTTATACACAAATGATATGCACTGATAGACTCTTTCCCTTTTTGATATTAATGACAGACTTATCAAATTTGACATCTAGATTACTCTTGTCTCCAAGGTAATCATAAGATCCTACCACCAATCAATTCTAGATGCAAAACAAGCACAATATGATCAACCAAACTATTAACACACCTACTGAAATTCTTTGGGGTTTAAAAGATGAGATATTTTGACAACTCCCCCTATCTTTATGCTTCTTTGTTAAGCTATTATGCATCTTTCTTGTGCATCATGCACAAGATTAGGTTTTTTCTATTTTTGTTCAGATTTCCTTTTCCACACCTTCCTAGGTTCATTCTTTTGCTTAATCAGGTCAACTATTTCCTTATTGTTACCAAATGATTTCTTCAACTTACTTCTGCAATGCTGTGCCTTATGTCCTAACTTATGACATCTATAGCATATCGTATTGTTAGAGAAATAATGATATCTATTCCTTGAATTTCTATATTCATATCTTTCATGCATCCAACAGTCTCTTTTCATGTGCCCAACCTTATTGCAGTTATAGAAAACAACATTGTAGTTTTGATTTGACAAACCATAATAACTACAATCTCTAGCTTTATGACCATACTTATGACAGACATAACAAGAACCATAGAATTGAGAATAGTTATACCTGACAAAATGATATTGCCTGATAGATGAAGGTCTTGAAAAACTGTTAGTTCTTCTTCTCCCAATATCAACAGTTTTATCCTTTGCTTTCTTCTTGTCATCATCAGAAATAGTAGAATGATAATACAGATCTATCTTCTGCCTAGGAGTCTGCCTAACCTTGAAACTCTTCCTATTTGATGTTGCAAAAACTATTTCCCTTTTAACTTCATCTTTAACACCAAAGCTTTCCCCCTTTTCATATCCTAAGCCAAAATGATCCTTGTAGTTTTTCTGACTACTCAATATTTCATTCAAACATTCAGTACTCTTGTCAAATTGAATATTCTTGTGAAGTTTAGGAGAAGCCTTTTCCAAATCCTTTCTTAAAGAGATTATTTCTACCTCTAACTTCAGACATTCTATTCTTTTTACTTCACAATCAGATTTAGTCATATCTATTATTCTTTTGGCTTCCTCAATCTTAGTTTTTAAACTAATAATCAATTTATTAGATTCATTAACATAACTTTTTAATTTTTCAATCTAATTTTTGGCATTTTCAAACTCTAAAGAAGCTTTTTCAAAATCTAAACATACCTTGTCCTTGGATTCTTTCTCTTGTTGAAGCTGGTATTTTAAACTCCTATTTTCTTTACTAAGTTGATTGATTGTATTTAGGGCACACAGAATTTCTCCTTCAACATCAACTTCACAGTTATCTTCATCAAACTCCTGACCATTTTCATCCTCAAAGTGATCTTCTTCTGCATCATCAATTTCAACTACAAAATTATCAAGTTTTATCTACTAATATTCACATTGTCAAGACTCTTAACTTCAGGACTGATCTCTTTATGACACTTTGTATCTACACTCATGGTTGACTCATGCAACAACTCATTGCTCAACTTAACTGAGGCGTACTTTTCAACTTTTTGATCAGCATTCTTCTTTTCTCTATTTGAGGCTTTAATTCTTCTACCCTTTCTCATGGTACTCCGCTATCAGGACCTAACCAAGTCAGTAAGACTTCAAATAGGGAACTTGGCTTTGATACCACTTGTTGGAGTACACAAGACACTGAGAGGGGGTGGAGAGGTGAATCAGTGTCTTATAAAACAGACTTGTTTTTGGTAACACCTAATTAACTTTTACCAACTGTGAACTTCAACCTTGAATGGTGAAAGCAAGACATTCATTTAAGAACCAAGATGAACTATCAAACCAACTTGTGAGCATGAAAAGACAGAACAACTATTTGTGAACTATGAGGAATCATTTGAACAATTCATTAAGACAAACAATAGAGGTAGATTGTTACTTCATTAGACTGAGATAAGTATCAAAGTATTATGCATTTGTACTGGTTTACTATATGAGCATCATATAACAGTTAAATTATGAAATAATGAACAAAAACTCATGAGTAGAACAAGTAACCATAACACAGAGATTGTCCTGAGTGGAAAACCCTCTAGGACATAAAAACCACTGGAAAAATGCCTCACTGGCTTATTTAATGAATCTCACTTATTACAGGCCTCACTGGCTACAAAATGCCTCACTGGCAAAGGTCATTTCTTGTCTCACTGACTTGACCTTTCAATAAATGTTTCAATCATGAAGAAAAATAAATACAAAGGGACACTCTGTTTCACTGATCCTTAATCTCTGATCTAATATCAATGATAACGCATTCAATCATCTATCCTCAACATTACATCAGGTGTATACACAACCACATATTACACATACTAAACATTATATCAGTAACATATTTATAACATATCTTTTTCATTTACATTTTACTCTATTTTGCAGGTATAACCATTTTGGTGGTTCCATAATTGTCATACAGTTTTCTGGTCGAATGCCCATTTCATTTTTAGTTATTAACCATAATAGGGTAAGATATGTCAAAAACCTTAACCGAGGTTACAAACCCTTATTATATCAGCCCATCACAATGAAGGATAGAATAATGTCTCTTTTACAAAAAACCTTACCCAGGGTCGAAACCCCATTTTTGTTTCATATCATCAGATGCAAAGTTTTATGGCTGTGAATCCCATATACAATTATAACTACTTAACTAAAGTTTTTCAAAACTTATTTGAAACCCCAAAACCTTAACAAAACATATCTCTTTTGAATCATTCATAGATAATGCTCTTAGAAAGAAAAACTGTCACGAAATGAAACTTCTTTTATGCAAAGACCACTCAATCATAGTTGTCATTGTCAAAGGTAAAACTGAAAGAGGGAAAATCATAACATCACCTAAAAATCTTTGTCAAAAGTCAAACTTTCATAGTCACAATCGCCCATGTACATTCCAGAACCTTCCATCAATCCGCTGTCAGAAATCTTCATCATTTATGCGTAGGGTATGAAACCCTAAGTATGAAGCTCATAATCAAAGCTCAAAACATTACCATATGAAAAAACAAAGAATGCCTTTTACCTGACTTTTCACCATGTAACCGAAGCTGCAGGTAACCCTAACATGACCAGTGACTCTCGACAAAGAAAACTTGCACTTTACCATGTCAAAATCTCCATAAACATGTTTGGGAGGTCATCACTTAAGAACATGCCGATGAAGAATATTTGCAATGTATGTGGTGCCCACTAGGAAAATAACACAATAGACACCTGATCATGGTCAACACTTAAACAACATTGCATGCCTTAGACCGTAGCTCATAAGAAACATTATAACTATTTCCATGTGTGTTAAGACCACTACATCATGCCATTAGGAGCTCATCATCTCTTATGTAAGAAGGAACACTACATCAGTGCATAATAATGGAGACAATTATGTATCCGATATGAATATGATTAAAGAATGTCAATCCATGTTGAATTGATCAAGACACCAATGCACATAAAAGATGCCTCATAAAGGATGCCAAACTGAGTCATATTGAACATGAACCATGTTGGCATAACAACAATGGTATAACATTGTTAGCATTTGGTATTAGTTTGTTAACTACCACCAGTTATTAGGAGTTATCCGGTAATGAGTAGTTATGTCTGGTTACATATAACCAGACTCCCCTCATAGTTTATATACATGGTTTTGTATCTGCATATCATCGAATCAATAAATAGTTTAATTTACTTCATATGGTATCAGAGATTCTTGTGCAATGTGAGGTGTTCAGTGTAGATTCGTTTATTCATGACCTGAGCAAGGAGTAGTTCATGGACTGCAGAAGGGAATAAAATGTGGAGAAATGATGTTGTTGAACAATGGCCAGCATGAGCAATATTAGATCACCAGTGTTGTGTGTGGATAGAATGTACCAACATGAGAAGATACACTTGATGTGCAAGTCAAGCTGTTGTTTGGCCGCTTCTCCTCTTCTACTCATTCACCTTCTAGGATGCATTGAATGAAGATTTGTTGTAGTCTTCTTTTGCATTCAATATATCTAATGTGCAAGTAAGGTGTTGAAGCTACTGAGGAAGGATGAAGAGGTTTTAGACAAAAGGAAATCGTCTGTAGGCCGATTGGAAGAATATTGTTTAGTGTACATTCATATCTGATGACATTTGAAGTTTGTGCAGCATGATAAGTCTATTCCAAATCATTATCGGATGTCTAAAAATTCTCCTCTACACATTCGCTATTTGATTCAGCCGTGGGTTTCTTCATTTCTTCTATGCATTTGTTGTTACATTAGGTGATTTCAATTCATGTGAGGAAACATATATTGATATGTGAGTGAATGGTTTAGAAATTTTGTATAATCTGTTGCAAGTCAAAGCCTTCTGTGAAGCCGTAGGAATGAGACGAAAGTTTGTTTTTGAATTCTCTGTTGTTTGCCAGCTTGTTTGAAGAAGACTGATAAAGGCAATTATGAAGTGAAGATCGTGGATGGTGAATTTTGTGTTTTTTGGCCTACGCAAACCTGTGAAAGTGTATAGAAGACATTCCTCTCAATGTAGTCTCATTGAAATTCATATAAAATATGTATGCCCAACCACTGTGAGTTTAAAAATTAGCTAAAATTTATATATGATGCAGTTTACATGTTTCTGTTGGTGTGAAATAAAGAGGTATTACTTCTAAGATTTAAAGAAGAGGTATTACTTTTAAATCGGGCACATTAAAAAGGAGAGTTTCTTTTGTGTTAAAGGCATGTAGTGTTTTTGAAAGGAGAAGGCATGTAGTGTTTCTGAAAGGAGAAGTAGTTGATTTTTTGAACTTAAATAAGTTGTTACGATTGTAATGGGTGTATTATCAGTTGAATCCAACACCCAGTTTTTTGCTTTTCATTATAGCCACAAATATTACATGGCTACTTCATATAAATCTTGTATGCTCAAGAATGATTGTGTTTTCGAGGCTATGCATACTACACTTGATAGAGCTTTTGAAGGTATGAATGCACATATATCAAAGATCACTTATGCTTTCAAGGACATCTTTTCTATTTTTGATGAGGCCTCCAAAGACACATCTAAGACATCAGTTGGTTAAAGTGTAATAGGGTCATATTGGAGGTTGGCGACATCGAAGGATGGAGGATTTTCCATCATCTCAAGTTAGTTTCTCGCTTTGAGATGATGCTTTGCATGAGAAGCATTTTTGGTTTTGGTTGTTTTGTTTTTCTTTGTTGATGTTGACGGATTTGAAGAATGTATGTTTTGTGAAGATTTTGTTTTGGAGACAGGTTTGAGATTTGGTGTTGAGCTCAATATGGATTGTTGTCTAGCGAGCTTCAAAGAGTATATGATCGAGAATTATACCCTTTCGCGATCACTAGACAATGGAAGAGATCTATTGTATCTCTTAGGGTTCATTGTCGAATAATTCAAGACTCTGTGATTTGAGAGTTTGGGACTAAAGAGCTCAAGAACACAGCTCGAAGTACGCCTTTCTGATGGTAGACGAGACAACATGATGGAGCCCCGATTGGTTCAGGATTTATTCTTTGGGAGAAGATCTTCTATAAAATATGTATTCATATTATGTATTCATCTTTGTTGAGTATTTTAGCATTCAAGTGGGGTACCTTGGTACTATTGTAGGAACAATGTAATAAGGGGGGAATGTTGGCATAATAACAATGGTATACATTGTTAGCGTTTGGTATTAGTTTGTTAACTACCACCGGTTATTAGTAGTTATCCGATTATGAGTAGTTATGTTCGGTTACATATAACCGGACTCCCCTCATAGTTTATATACATGATTTTGTATCTGCATATCATTGAATCAATAAATAGTTTAATTTACTTCAAACCCAAATTCAATGATCGCTACCATAATAGCACAATGCCCATTGAACATAATGTCATAATGCCCGATGTCATCATAAAAACATAGTGCTAACGAATCTGATAAAAAACATCAATACCTGTTATCATAGAGACATAGTGTCCATTCAACACAATATCATAGAGGCCACATGGGCAATGCCTGAAGCATTATCCGACAACTGAAATGTTATGCAAACTGTAACAAACCATCAACATCATGAAGATGACACGGTTAGAGGATCAAAGAAGCCACGCTGTCAAACTGATACCATGTATGTCATGAAATCATAAATAGACCACAAAGTGCAAGAGCATGAAATAGCATAATATCAAATATAATTGTCTCACCCTCATTGTCATAGGTGACATGTAAGCAAAATATGTAAAAATGCTATGAGTAGCCAAACATCATATGTGTCATATACCATCACACCATATCATGATAACCAACTACAGAGAGCATATCACATAACCCAATATGAGAAGTTGTGAACCATCACAACACCAACATGAGAGCATAACAAACATATGCCAGCACTGTATCGAACAACTGTGCCAACAATATGAATAGATAGGAACTTCATCAATACTAAGTAATCATGTGTCATTCTGTACCACATCCAACTAAGAGAGATTGTGTCTTTGACATCAAGGACAACAACTAAGGACAATAGTGTTCCCTAATTACTTCAGAAAACTAATTGTTTAAACAGCGATGAAACCATTAATAATCACAAACCCTAACACAGTAAATTATTGTAGTATTCCAGATCATCATTCATTATCATTACAAAGTGAACAACTCATAAAGCTTTCCACAGTCCATAATAATGTAACTCAATGGGAAAAATACCATCACACAGTTTAATCCAAAAACATTGAGTTAGAACTCATAAAGCCCTAATCATTGAAACCCTAATACTCAGAACCACATGGCAGTAGACCTAACAAAAGAATTAGGAAACCCTAGAACGTGAAATGCAACAGTTTGGAAAAGGATTAGAATGCGAGAGGTCGTAGAGAAATGCAAATAGGTGGAATTCTACCTTTGCACACATGTGGGGCATTAATGGCCATATACCTCGATGTTCGGGGTTTAATAATGGTGTCCTTGTTTGCTAGTCTACTTATTCTTTGGCTTTCTCATTTTGGGTTTGTGCTTGTCTTTTCATTTCAATTTGGAAGTGCCATTAACAGTGGACATGGCAATGCCATCCACGGATTGTACTCATCATATTTCTCTTCATAACCATGTACTACAGATTTTGCCTGAGGTTGATTTGGATAGCTTGTTTACAGAGGCGGATGAGACTGAAAGCACTGAGACAGAAAGCACGCCTCCCCATGCCCAAACTTTGGACTCTGAAGCAGCTGCAAAGAGAAGGAAAAGAATTCAAGGCAGAGTCTTTTCTGAAAAGATAAGAAGAAAACGAATGAGGGAATGATTTGCAATACTCACCTCCATACTGCCTGCAGTTCCCACTATCAAGGTACTGGATAATGCTTTGTGTGGCCAAATTTTTCACATTTCTTTAGATCATATCTTCTAGTCAGATTTTTTGATTGTGTCCCAGGTTGAAAGGTACTGTTTAATCGAAGAAACCAGCAAATATATTGAGCAACTCCGTGAGGAAGTCGGAGAGCTGGAGAAAAAGAGAGAGCGGTTATTAGCCAAGAAAAAGAGCTATGAAATGAATTCACTTTCCCCTTCCACAGATGTTAATGTGGGTTGGAGGTGTTTGGCGATGAAGTGATCATAAGAATTACCAGCTTAAAAATGCCAAGTAACATATCGAACATGTATCAAGTCATTGAAGCTCAACATCTCGACATACAAACTGCTGATTTTTACTCCGATGACTGCATCGTCTTTCTTTACTTCCGAGCCCCACTATTCCTCCTTATAATCAAATGTCAAAATGTTAGGGTTTGATTATTTTAGTTTCTCTGAACGATCTGGTTATTGTGATGAACAGTGTTGCGCCGGGATTTCTATGCAGCTGAGACATTCTCTACAAACAGATCTCCGAAACGCCTACAGATGAGAAAAATTCGATTCAGGCGGGCCGAAAGGGAGAAAAAAAAAACCTGAAAAATGATTCAGCCATTTATTAAATTTTTGAACTTGTCTCTACTTTCTGCCTATTTGTACGGCTTTTCAAGATCTGTTCTTGAATCCCAGGCATTTTCTTGTATTATATGCAGAGCCCATTTAAATTTTATGAAAAAATTGATGAGATTCCTCTGTAATTGAGCTCAAATAATTGGGGGAGAGCTTTGCTTGCGTAAGCCATGCGCTCGCCCGATGTAGTGATCGATAAATCTGCACCGAATATGAATTTAAAACTGAGGACAGTGGCAACTTGCCACGCTTATCTATCTACACATTCTCAAGCATTGTTTATGATCATCACTCTATTCATTCTAAATTTTCATTTGATCAATAAACTATTAACTATGAGATAAGCGGTGTACTTTCTCAAAGGCTAGCAAATATATTATAGATGAAGGTTACAACTCAACTTTAGTCTCTCATACTTAGTGAGTTTCACAATAATCACCAATTGGCTCTATGGGTTGGTCTCTATGTTGTGGATAACAATCCTTCGAAACACTATTTAAGCTCACAATCTACAAAGTATATAGAATTAATCCTTTTACATTAATGTTTTATTAGAAGGGTTGCATCAGCATTTATGTGGCTACCTTTCATTGGCTTAAAAGATTTGATGTGGAGCCATATGGAGTCCACATGTGTTGTTTCCATTTGGCATATGAATATTGTCTGAGAAATGTTAATGTATATCTTGCTATAAGAATGCTACAATTTTCCCTTAGACCACAAACCTACATGTACTTATGCTACAATCATCTATGGGCTACTGCAGGTCATCTACAAGGTACTAAATTTTTTAAATTAGTTTCTACATGTATAACAAAGCAAAGAATTCAAATTCAAATGGCTTTAATAGATTACTTTGACTTGCAAAGTTTAAACCCTCAAAGATGTTTCTATTTAGTGATGTAGACAAATCTTAATTCTTTGTTCTACAAATTATTAACTCAATCTTGATAAATAATCAAACACAATAGGCTGAAGAAGACTATAGAAAAAACATGTAGCAACAATGATAACTCTTTGAAACCAAATTAAAAGCTTAGAGAATATTTGTTTAACTTGTTGGCCTCTTGCTAAAATTATGCTAAGAAAAATTGTGTTCATGTTGGGATCTTATCCTTGAATAGTGTAGGCTTGTTAAAAGAATTGTCTTAAGCCCTAAAAATGCTTTTACAATCCCTTTTGTGCTTAATCTTATAGCTTGGTTCCAATGCCTTGCACTTTATCTAATTCATTGATGGCTTATAGTTAGTAGTTGTAATTTCACTTAAGTTTCCTACTTGCACTATGTTTCAACTAGCAACCAACTTTGTGGAATGAGTCATTTATGGACCCTAACTTAGTTGGTCTACCCTCACCTTCACATAGCCTAGAAAAGGATTTATTAATACTTAATATTTAAAAATGTGCTTCATTATTATAATTCATCATTGGCTTGTAATTACCAACTTTAGTATGCCATTTAAGTTGTTCTTTGTCACTTTGAGTCAATTGGTATCTAGTTATATGGATGGGGTCATTATTTGTGGTTGATGGCTATCTCAATCACCAACCTTAAACCCACACATGTAAATCCTATAGTTTAATCTTTATACATCATTAATCTAATGCATTGGCATTCACATGGCTATTATTTATTAATTGAGTTCTTAAGTGGATCCCCATAAGCATCCACATATGATGCCCAAGTTGCTTCAAAACAATTACATGTCAACTCAAATGTTACAACTGGCATGTTCCATTTTTATTGATTACAAGTAGGCTCCTTCTTTATAGGCCCTAGTTATAGATCCTTTCACCACCTAAACATGCCCTAGTTTATTTTCTATCATTATCAAGCCAAGAATGAGGATTACAAAACATAACCAATGCAATTTCCCAAGTATGTAATTTGTTTCCCATGTTATTAATTGTGAATTGCCATAGTGTTTCCTAGTGGTTTTTCACAAGCAATAAAAGAGAGTTTTATATGTTTCCTTAAGAACATGTTGTTTAGGGTAAAATTGGATTTGTTAATCTTTTTATGGCTTAGATGTTAAAATCCTCCTTTCACCCTAACATTGAAGGATCTAGGGTCGAGTGGCGGGCACTATCATACCCTAGGTCACTTGCTAATAAGGGGAAGCTTGGATTAGGGAATTAATTATCAATTTTTCCTTATCCTATGCTCAATTAACCATTAAAACCCTAATTATGCAAATATGACAACAAATTAATGAATTACGAAAAAACCTCTTGCAAACAGGAGTAAAATGCCAAATTACTGAATACCTATTTTTGGGGTTCTAAAGCGGAATAGTCAGGGACACTGGAGCAGGCACCCAAGTCCAAGGTACCTTCTTTTTCGGGGAATCTGGACCTCTTTCAAACACTGATTAGCTCTGTAACTTCTATTTTTTGAAATCTATCTGCGAAGGACACTAGAGTGAGTGCCCCAGTCCCTGAAGTGCTCCTTTGTCTGTCTTTCCTTCAATCTTGAATCCTTGATGCCTGCCACTCCTTCCTGCAACTCCACTTTTCCCAAATGCGACACTTGTAACATGCAATCACAAGACTTGGTTTGGGGGTTGTGGTGTTTAGAAGTTTACCTCAGTCAAACTCTGGAGGACACTTAAGTCTCCAAACACCATTGTCAGACAAAGAGGGCATCCCCTTGTGAGGCAGAGGCCAAAAATTAAAGGAATCAATGATAAAAACACAATGATATGTCACCTTGTAGTGAAACTCTCATGGAGGAAGATGCTCTTCATGCCATGAGGAGATTGATGCTCAAATCTGCAAATATCAACACACAAAACATACAAGTCTACTCTTGCAACACAATAGAAAGCCTTGAATCACCTTGAGAACACAACAGCTTGCTAATTGGAATCTAATTTACAAATGAATGTCTACATATGTTTATATATGCATCTACAAGCACTCCCGCCAAGATATTTGAAATTCAAACTTACCGTGTCAGCAAAGGGACCTAATAACGGTCACTAACCAACACCCAAAAATTGAGGCTACCCTAAATAGGGCAGGACTAGGGCACAAGCGCCCAAGTCCTCCCCCTTATTTTAGGTAGGGTAGAACTCAAGAGGTCCTCCTAGGTCTTATTTTCCATAGGATTTAGGTCTCATTCCATTAGGGTGTTAAAATATGAACTAAAATGTCCTAAATGCATGCTAAAGACCTGAGAGCTAAACCTTATGAAGAAAAAGCCCCCAAGGGGACATTTTTTGACGTTACATTTAGCCCCCACTTTAATGTATCTATAAACATGAGACCAATACATGCATTAAAGTAAGGTCACAAACACAACAAACACACCAAGCATGGAGAAGACACACCAATCACATAGAAGACAGTAACAGGCACACAAAACACAGAGAAGACATTTATAGTCATACAGAACACAGAGCAGATGTTAATGCATGGAAGACACATTAATGTATGGAAGATAGAAATGATATATTTTTCTTTTCTTTTTCTCATATATATGAAATGCAAATGCAAGTTCTGGAAAGTAAACAAACCTCCCAAAATGTAGGAAGCACTACTTGATGGTGCTTGTTTCTACATATGGGGCAACACACACACAATACATGCAAAACCTCCTAAAATGCACAAAGCACTACTTAAGATGCTGGTCTATGCATATGGGGCAATAAACATGCCATACAAAACAAGCACACCAAAACACACAAACTTGAAGACATGGAGAAAACATAGCAGAAAAGCAATGGAGTGTACCTATTTCTAGGTCCAACACCATCTCAGGCATATTATAGGCACACACCGACGATTGGGCTTCGCTAAAGACATGCTTAAGGGTTGAGTTTGTCATAGAACCACTCCCTGCCTCTGCAGAGGACTTTTGAAAATGACAGGATGATGCAATATGCTCTGAGAAATACACCATCCCCGCCTCCGCAAAGGACTTTTGAAAATGATAGGATGATGCAATCTACTTTGAGAAATACACCATCCCCGCCTCCACAAAGGGCTTAAGAAAAAGGATATACATGATATCCCGCCTTCGTAGAGGGCTTATATGATTGATTGATTGCAAACAAACTCAGGATGCACAATGCACGATGCACTACTCAGGCGCAGGTCTATGCATCTGAGGTCAAACACATTGCTAACATCTATAACAGATAACTTACCTTATATGCCCCCACCTTATAGTGGTTGATATCAGTTATCAATATCAAGCACATTAAGGTAGGAAGAAAACACACAAGGGAACACCCATGCCCCCCGGAGGTGACATGTACTTTACGATCGCCAAATGTTCCCACAAACACATCGCTACAAGAAACATGTTAGTGTCTACAATATCATGATAAACAACAACATCAATGTATATGATTAACCACATAAAGAGCCAAGGTTATACAATGAATTCAGAGTTTGAGGATAACCAGGGGCTATATTAGGAAGCTCTTTGAATCGAGTACTGCCAAGGCTAGATTCAAAGGCAAACAAAAGTGCACAGAGCAACAGTATTATTAAAGTTTGTAAATGTGACAGAAACATCATAAAATTCACTATGTGAAAAGTACGAGTGCTTCCACTAGCCAAGCATCGGATAAGATATGTAACCCCATTGTCATATTAGGAACTATAGTCTATTTGTTTATTGCTCTCGAAAGGGACACTAGGTCTGTATCAGTATAAATGTTTGTCGTCATCCGCCCGCTAGGTGGAAACACTAGAGGAAGGGAAATAATAAATAAGAGAGGATAAACAAGTGTCTTAGGGACAGTCACGTAGGAGAGTTCCCCAAGTCACCAACCACGATGCTATGTTCGTAAGACACAACACATAACAATGAAATTAGAGAGTGGTAATTAGAAGAATGATGATAGAAATAGAAGAAGGTCACAACAGAGGCGGTCTCCTAGTATCCTGAACCTTACAGGAGAATCTGAGGTCATCCCAGGAGGCCTAAACAACACATAACACATCATAGGGGAAGCACATTATGATAGAAATAAAAATTTATAGATACTTACTTGTAGGGCCCCTTTCGGGCTAGTTGTCGTGAATCTTGATCTTTATCTTAATGGTTAAGGTGTTACCACTTCTTCTCTCTTCCATATGTTTAGGAGTGTGTGAGGGTAATTGTATAGGAAAGGTTTCTCTTAATGATGGTTGAGAGGGGATGTTGCCATTGTCTGTGTCAGCTATAGGAACATTTGAAATATCATTTAAATAAGCTTGTGGAGGTATCTGAAAGATACCCATGTCAGTCCTTATATAGGGTGTTGGAATGGCTTGTGTCAAAGGGATAGCTTATTCTTCCACAACATGTAGGATTTCATTTCTTTCCAAAGTATGTGACAGTTCATGATCTATTTTCTGGTTTAGCATGTAATTGAGAAGTTCTTGAACATCTGGTGGCAAACCAAGCAAATGGTCACAAAGAGAATCTGCATCATCCAGAGCTTCATCTTGATTAGGGAGAGCGGGAAGAGATGGCAGAGTAGTGTGGAGAAATGTTTCGATGATATATTTTTCTTGTGCCAATATATCCTCACCAAGTGGGACTATTGTGGGACAAGTCTCTTTGTTTGCTAGATCACCCATTGCTATTTCATTCTCATAGGTCTCAGAAAAGTTTTTCATTATATCATCATGAAACAAAGGGAGAGTGGGAGTAAAGTTATCAGCACTACTTTCCCCATGGTGGTTTTTAGCTATAAATTTTTTGAGATTCTCTATGATTGAAGGGAAAACATCTATAGTCTCACGAAAGTTATCGAAGTAGGGTATTGATCGAAGAATATCACATGTAGCACTATTAGTTATGTCAATGCCATAGATGTATGCGATTTGATGCAAGACTTGGGGATATTTATCAGTAAACTTGCAAAAATTATCATGGTTGACAATGTACTCATATAAGTCTTCTAAAGATGTCCCCTTAAGAGAATCCATGAATGCAAAATATATGCGAAAATTCTTGATTTCTCGATACCTTTCAATGTAAATGAATGAATCAAAGGATGATATGATGATTTTAGTCAAGGGAAGCAAGTTATATGTCTGATATCACTCCAAAACAGAAATATAATCACTCTCAACACACTCTTGATGCAAATTTAAGATAATGCCAAGTCGATTATAGTGAAAATATGTCAAAATAGACACTTTTTTCACCAAAATTCAATGCAAGAGAGCATAACAAAGGGTGTTGTGAGGAAAATGATGGTGGACAGTGAATAATATAATTAATAATAGCCACTTGGTGCCAAAATACTCAAACACAACACAATTTTAGTGCCACTTAAGGTAAAACCGTAGTGAAAATATAGCAAAATATGCAAAATTTTTTATGATTTTTTAACTCCAAGACCTAGAAAAAGGGGTGTTGTAAAGAATTTTAGGAGGTATAGTGAAGAATATCAGTAATATCAATCATCTCAATCCATAAAATTGATCACAACATGCTTGGAGTGCAAACTAGGCCAAACTCTAGGGCAAAAATAGCCAAAATATGTAGTTTTTCACTGAATTTTCACTACAAGAGCCCGTTAAAAGGGTGTTGTGAAGATTTTTATGAGGGGCAGAAAATTATTACCCTGATAATAGAAAATTAATGCAAAAATATCTTTCACAACACACCTATGGTGCAAATTTATGAAGTTGATAAGGCCAAAATTAGTGAAAATCGTTGTTTTCAAAGCCTTAGGTTTGAGATTTTGGAACAAAATGTTATGCGAATGGTTTAAATTCTAATTTTTTATGGAAATTACATACTCTCAGATCTGAAAATAGTTTTCAAGCTTAATCATGCAAAATTTCCATGCAAATTTAATGAAAATGCACCAAAATTGCTAGTTTTTGTTGAAAATTTCATTTCAAAAATGCAAATAATTTAAATGCAAATGCAAATTCACACTAAAATGCAAGACTACAGAGAAATAAAAATTTGAATGAGCCTCTAAAAATATTAGAAAAATCTGATAAAAGATTTTGCCTACAAACCCTAGATTTTGAAATTACTAGGTTAACTAAAAATTGTCAAAATTTCCACAAAACCTTAGCAATTAAATGATGAAAATGCAAAGCAAGACTTTAAATTTTTGGATTTTTCTATAGTTTATATCAGATATGATGCAAAAATCATGAATTAGGAAAAATTAGAAAGAATTGACACTATTTAGTGAGCCCAACAATGCAATTTTTTTGTATTTTTCTAATTTTTTTAATTTTTTTAAAATTTTCTCAATGCAATAAAATGAATGACTATATGAATGAATGAAATCAATCCAAATCTAAAGACACACACTCAGAAAGTTGCAATTTAAGTCTAAAAACACAGGTTCACCAAAATGTTTAGGGTAAAATTGGATTTGTTAATCTTTTCTGGCTTAGATGTTAAAATCCTCCTTTCACCCTAACATTAAAGGATCAAGGGTCGAGTGGTGGGCACTATCATACCCTAGGTCACTTGCTAATGAGGGGAAGATTGGATTAGGGAATTAGTTATCAATTTTTCCTTCTCCTATGCTTAATTGACCATTAAAACCCTAATTACGCAAATACGACAAAAAATTAATGAATTACGGAAAAAGGTCTTGCAGACGGGAGTAAAATGCCAAATTACAGAATACCTATTTTCAGGGTTCTAAAGAAGAATAGTTGGAGAAACTGGAGTGGGCGCCCAAGTCCAAGGTACCTACTTTTTTGGGGAATCTGGACCTCCTTCAGTCACTGATTAGCCCTGTAACTTCTATTTTCTAGAATCTATCTGCAAAGGACACTAGAGAAAGTGCCCTAGTCTTGAAAGTGCTCCTTTGTCTGTCTTTCCTTCAGATCCTAAATCCTTGATGCCTGCCACTCCTTCCTGTAACTCCACTTTTCCCAAATGTGACACCTATAACCTGCAATCACAAGACTTGGTTTGGGGGTTGTGGTATTTAGAGGTTTGCCTCAGTCAAACCCTGGAGGACACTTAAGTCTCTGAACACCGTTGTCAGACAAAGAGGGTGTGCCCTTGTGAGGCAGAGGCCAAAACCTAAAGGAATCAATGATAAAAACACAATGATATGTCACCTTGTAGTGAAGCTCTCATGGAGGAAGATGCTCTTCATGCCATGAGGAGATTGATGCTCAAATCTACAAATATCAACACACAAAACATACAAGTCTGCTCTTGCAACACAATAGAAAGCCTTAAATCACCTTGAGAACAGAACAACTTGTTGATTGGAATCTAATTTACAAATGAATGCCTACATATGTTTATATATGCATCTACAAGCACTCCCACCAAGATATTTAAAATTCAAACTTACCATGTTGGCAAATGGACATAATAACAGTCACTAACCAATACCCAGAAATTTAGGCTGCCCTAAAATAGGGCAGGACTAGGGCGCGTGTGCCTAAGTCCTCCCCCTATTTTAGGCAGGGTACAACTCAAGGGGTCCTCCTAGGTCCTATTTGCCATAGGACTTAGGTCTCATTCCATCGGGGTGTTAAAATATGAACTAAAATGTTCTAAATGCATGCTAAAGACTTGGGAGCTAAACCTTATGAGGGAAAAGCCCCCAAGGGGACATTTTTTGACGTTACACATGTATTTTGTTTACACCTTTCACCCTATTCCTACTAAAGAACTAAATAAACCATAACTCTCCAAACAACCCTATGACCACAAAGATGGCACCAAAATGGGATAGCAATCAGGATATTGTAGAGGTCATTCCTCAAGCCATGAAAAAGAAAAGAGGTCTCTTGATAATGGGATAATTGTTGATCAATTTGAAAATTCCAAGAGAAAAAATAGAAACACTAAAACCTTGAGCCTTAAGCGGAGAATTATTCATAACAATGTATGAAAAATAATTCTTTAACAAACCATTAAGAAATTCTTTGAATCTAGACCTAGCCATGTTGGTTGTCCCAAATTATTTTCTTGCCCCAAAAATTATGGAATGGACTTGAAAAAAGTATGATGGGAAGACTACTTTAGATAGTTAAAGATGTTGAGAGGAATGTTATTTTCACTAAGAGTAGAGAATTTTTCTAGAGGGTATTTAATTTAAAGCCAAAAGAAAAAATATCCATCTAGCTCTTGAATATAAGAAAAAAAGATATATCTATAGAGAAAGATGAATTTCTCACCATTAAATCAAGAAAGTGTGCCAACTAGATCCAATCCCCAAGGAAGAGATAGAACCCCTAAATATGGATAAGTTTGAGTGCTATTATGAGGTCACATATTAGGCTATTTGTTAAGTCCTAAGAATAGATGTAAAACCCAAAATATCACAAGGGAAATCATCTTTGCATATAACATTTAGAACTCTCATGTAAACAAAATATTTGATTATGGAGAATACTTGACTTGTCATTTTCATAAAGATATATTGTAAACTTCAAGAAGCTGGGAATAGAAAAGGATTTTGAGAGATATTCAACATTGTGTTAGATATATATTTATATATTCTATCTAGAGAACCAATAGAGAATGGGATGATAGATTGATAAATAAGTATACTTATTATTGGTGTGGGTTTAAACACACCAATAAGTTGGAGCAACAAAGGTTACCCTATAACTTGGAAGGCGGCTAGCCTCAAGAGTCTTCATTGATTGCTTTCATGAGGTTTACCATATTTTCCTAATTGAACCGGTGCTTTGGTTGGTCCATTCAAGAGGCTTATGTAAGAAT
This sequence comes from Cunninghamia lanceolata, assembly GCA_027924645.1. NCBI lineage: Eukaryota > Viridiplantae > Streptophyta > Pinopsida > Cupressales > Cupressaceae > Cunninghamia > Cunninghamia lanceolata. The sequence continues at coordinate 20,486,302 of BSBN01000500.1, forward strand.
ATCAAGAGTTATTTTCATGAAAAATAGGTCTGCTTAGTGTAATTAATCACTATTAGCTGGTGTAAACCCTCTAATTCACTTTCAAACTTGTTTAAATGATTTTTCTTCAACCTAATAGACTTCCTATAGTTGGTTTCAACCATTAATTTTGAATGAAGGAATTTAAATATTTCAGACAACCATATTTCCTACAAAAATCAAAATTTAGTATCATGGAATTTGAAGACTCATTTGTGTAAATTTATTCCCATTTCAATTGCATAAAATTCTTAATTTTAGGACAGCAAAAATATGTTTAAAATGTTAGCATTTGGTATTACATTGTTAACTACCACCGGTTATGAGTAGTTATGTTCGATTACATATAATCAGACTCCCCTCATTGTATTTATACATGGTTCTATATCTGCATTTAATTATCATATAAATAAAGCATTTACCCTTTCTTCATATGGTATCAGAGCCCATTGTGCCTATGTGTTAGAATCTGGGGAAGCGTAGAGATGGCTCGGTAGTGGCCTGTGTGGTATTAGAATCTAAAGATGACTCTGTTGATCGCAAATTCATCTCTTCTTCTGTCTGGGCATAGAAATATGATGTTGGTCTCATAATTGTCTGTGTATCTAATATGTGCAATGAGAGGTTTGATAGAATGAAGTTGTATTCTATTTCCAAGCATAGCTCGTAGGTTTCCAAAAGACCCATGTATGCCATTAAGATCTGTGTCTCTCGAGTGTCTAATTCATGTGCTCTTTGTATTCAAGGGACGTTCCTTTTTCCTATGTTGAATATATGTATTTCATCTAAGTTTCATATCTATTCTATGCTTATGTGTACCGCTTGCAAAAATTCATGTACCTTAGCATTGCATCATGTTCATTTAATTGATTGTTGGTTTCTGCTGGTTTGTGTGCTAATCTATAATATCTGTGGTGCCATTCTACAATATCTATGGTGCCCTAGTGTTAACTGACTATACCTGAGCATATATTCTAACTTGAGCATATATTCTGCAATGTTGAATGGAAATAGTGATAAAAACGTGATAAAACTATCCAGATTTGGCGCAGGATGTGTGATATCTTTGCATGATTTTTAGAATCTATGGTTACGATTTGGACATTCCTTGTATGCTAGTAGATGAAGCACATTCTGACAAGAAGGATATAAACCTGAAAGGTGCAAATTAGATTTGCAGGGCTATCTGTTCAAGAGTATAAGTCCATTTGCATGAAGGAGAAGAACGACATTTACAAGTGATTGTATTGGTTAGGAGAAGATTGTGCTTCTTTCATGCTTTGGGGTTTACAAAATACATTTACATAGGTGCTATTGGTGTATAATGATGGATTAAGAGAGAGGGTGTACATCAACTTAGTCTTCCAACAAATGCAAGGAGGTTTGAAAGGCTAAAGAATTAAGAATGGTTCGTACTCACAATGTTAGTTAGTAGCAGCAGATAGAGCATATACTAATGAAGGTTGGAGAAAATATATTCAATATCATGCAATCTTTTCATACCATGGATGGAAACAAATTAGTTGTTCCTACTGACATATATTTGGAGGTTTTTGAGGATTGTAGTACTTCCTCTGGTGCTATCTTTGGAGGGTAAGGACTAACAGGGTCATATTGGAGGCAGGCGGCATTGGAGGATGGAGGATTTTCCATCATCTCAAGTTAGCTTCTCACTTTGAGATGATGCTTTGCATGAGAAGCGTTTTTGGTTTTGGTTGTTTTGCTTTTCTTTGTTGATGCTGACAGATTTGAAGAATGTATGTTTTATGAAGATTTTGTTTTGGAGATAGGGTTTTATGAAGATTTTGTTTTGGAGATAGGTTTGGGATTTGGGATTTGGTGTTGAACTCAATATGGATTGTTGTCCAGTGAGCTTCAAAGAGTATATGATCAAGAATTATACCCTTTCGTGGTCACTAGACAATGACAGAGATCCGTCGTATCTCTTAGGTTTTATTGTCAAATAATTCAAGACTCTGTGATTCGAGAGTTCAGGACTAAGGAGCTCAAGAACACAGCTTGAAGTTATGCCTTTCCGAGGGTAGACAAGACAGCATGATGGAGCCCCACTTGGTTCAGGATTTGTTCTTTGGGAGAAGATCTTCTATAAAATATGTATTCATATTATGTAATTAGCTTTGTTGAGTATTTTAGCATTAAGGGGGTGTACCTTGGTACTATTGCAGGAACAATGTAATAAGGGGGGAATGTTAGCGTTTGGTATTACATTGTTAACTACCGCCAGTTATGAGTAGTTCCTACCACTGGTTATGAGTAGTTATGTTCGGTTACATATAACCGGACTCCCCTCATAGTATTTATACATGGTTTTGTATTTGCATTTAATTATCATATGAATAAAGCATTTACTCTTTCTTCATAAAATACTAATTTTTCCATACAAAAGCTAAAAATTCATTTAAAATTTCTACTTTAATCATCAAAAACTAAAAACTAACCTTAATCTGACATAAATATAAAAGAAAGAGAAAAAAATGTTAGAGTTGGCTATGATTGGAGCCACCCAGGATCTAGGACTTCATGCGAGCACAAGAGAGATCAATTGAGAGAATAATGTTATTCTATCATTGAATGCAAAATAAAGATGTTGTTTGGATTACATAATACATGAAGAGAGCCTTGCTTATAAAGACAAGGTGAGAGCTAGAAGGGTCGAGAGGTAGGTGGAGTGGAAAGTGGAGATATTCCAACAACATGTGCCAATTAGTGGATGATAGCTAATTGCACATGTGGAGGATAAGACAACTCACTCCAACTATCAACAACTCAACACACAACTAGACTTAACTAGACACAACTAGACATCTAGTAGACTCACTAAGTCAACTTAACATGTGTGATGTGTGAATATTATTTAACTAGTAAATAGTTAAATAAGATGAATTATCCACACTAGGGTAAATCGGTTAGGTGATAACCCTGTTCACACCAACACCCCCCCTTAAGTGCAACTTAGGGAGTAGTTGACTAAAGCAAGATGGAATGATGGATGGGTCCCGGCTACTAGGCCATGTTAGGTACCCATGTACAACAAATCTCAAGTGGAGAAAAGGAGAAAACCTCATGGAACAAAACTCCTCTCCAAAAGTGAGAATGCATGAAACATGAATGTGAAAGAAGAAGTGATAGTAGGAAGGACTCAACATGACCCCCCAAGGACAACTTCTATCACATATGGATAATCAAATACCCCCCATAGGAGAGCAAATGTGAGACTATGGGTCCCTCCCACAATGAAGTAGCTCCTGTGCCGATGGTGGATGCCTGAAGAAGAACGCTAGAAAGTGTCATGTACCTACAAACAACATTTCTCCCCTTAGGAAGAAATAAGGCCAAAGGCTGATGTCAAAGAAACTACATCTCAAGGAATGAGGGAAAAAGCCTCATGATGTATGCCTCTGAAGACTGTTGAAATGTCCACATGTCAAAATCAAGGAATGCCACAATGCAATGATGTGTGTCCAATCCAAAATCCTGTGTAGACTGATGAGGAACAACCTCCAAAGATGAAGTAGATGAGATAACAGTTGTGCTGTAACTGTCATCAAAGAGGAGAGATATCCCCTCAAGTGTGTCTTCCAAATCTGCAATATGAGACTCACAAAACAAGTCTGATATACCTGCCAAGAAAGTATCCCACAAAGCTGTGTCTAAAAGACCTGAATGATCCTGCTCAACTGAAGTAGATGAACCCATGTCGATGTCGATCTCTGAAGAAGCAGGAGGATGAGGTGATAGAAGCTCAACACTAGTCTCATGAACCAAAGTGGGTGAAAGAACACCAAGGTTCAAGTGACCAAACTTCTCCTCATAAATATGATTCACACGTGATGCATGAGTGTGAATGCCAATCAATGGATCAGAAGAAACAAAATGGGAGAAGGAATACAAGTGAGATGCATGATCAGCCATCCCAACTGCAATGATATCTCTGCTCTCCAAGTCTCGTATGATCACTGAATCAGGAGTGAACTCAACTGTCTTGCCTGCACCACAATGAGTAATTTGGTAGATGGAAAGGAGATTGGATGTCAAGGAAGGTACACACAACACATTATTGAAAGTGCCCTCACCAACATCAATTGTCCCTTTTCCAGATGCATGCATGTATGTATTGCTACCCATCAAGATAGGTGTCGAAGTGCATGACTCAAATGAAGGGAACATCCCTTGTGAAGATGCCATATGATGAGAAGCCCCTGAATCAAGAAGCCATCTCTCTAGCTGAAGACTTGTAGAAGCAAAGAGTACATGTCCTTTTCCTTTGTCTGTCCCATGTGTAATGCCTGCTTTCCCTGTATGTGTAGATGATGGTGGTGTTGAAGAAGAGGATGGACTAGGTGATGATGATGGCATTTTGATATTGTGCTTTTGAATAATGTGAGTCAACTCATCAATTTTCTTCTCATAACACTTATGCTCATCATGTCCTAGTTTCTTGCACTATGCACACTTTGGTCTCTCCTTCTTAGATGATTCCTCCTTGGGAGAGGATGAGGACTTAGGTGATTTGGTTGATTCCTTTTCTTGCTCATTATTCTTGAGATCCTTATTTTTTTGTTTCTTGCCTTTGCTAGTTGAAGCCTTTTGATCCTTAGAACCTTGATTTGCAAGAAGTGCTTGAGGTTTAGGTGACTTCAATTTGCCCATGTGTACTAACTTAGCTTGCTCCCTTGTGAGTGATGCAGTAAACTCATCAAGTGAAGGCATTGTGAAAGCTTTCCCAAGTGCATCCATTGTAGCATAAAAGGTAGAAACAAAAACTGAATAGTCAGGACCAAGCTTGGCAAGGATTGAAAGAACCAATTGAGTGTCCTCTTTCTCAATTCCACATTGTTTGAGCTGCAATCTAAGTGATTTTAGTTTTGTGAAGAAGTCTTGGATGCTTGCAAAATCGGTTAGATTCAAACCAATTAATTCATTCTCCAATTTGAAACCTCTCATTGTATCTTGTTTACCAAAGAGATTTTCTAAGGTAGTCCACACTTCATTAGGTGTTTTACAAGATTCAATATGAAAAAGAAGATCAGGAGAGATAGACAAGCATAGTGTTCCATAGGCTTGATCACATCTTTGTACCATTTTCTCTTTTCTGCAGCTGTTGTTGGTTCAATTTCTGTACCCATTGTTACTCTATGAATTTTTAAACTTCTTAAATGAATCGCCATTTTAGTTTTCCACTCATGATAGTTATATGGTGTGAGTAGAGGAAGTTTGTGTGAATCCATGATGCAAGAATACAAAAAAGAACACGAGTACACCCCCTTGTTACTCAATCAAAGAGATCACCCCCCAAAAAAAGAATAATTGTGGCACTTTATACTTAGTGCGATTTACAACTGTCCTCAAGGGACCAAATTTGGGAAAATATGAAAATCTCTTAAAACTAAGATTCAAAGGAGATTACAATTGCTCACAATGATTAACCACAGCAAATAGATCCCTTCAAAACAAGTTTCACTTCCTCAAGTGCCAAAATGCCCAAGTTATCACTCAAAAGCCAAAAAATTGACAAATGAAATAAAATGAACTTGGAGCAGAATTTGAAAAAAGTGCATAGATGGATTTGAAGAGTTCCTGAATACCTTTCCGATGTTGCAAGAATCGCAAAAATTGGAGATCGTGGCAGAAAGTTGTGAGCTCGGAAGCAAAAAATGAAGATCTGTCTTCAAACTGCTGTAACAGTCACCTGCAGCAGAATTTTAGAAAACTACTGACACCATTACGAAGTGCTCTCTGTCAGCTTTCCGATGATATCTCGTTTGCCCGATTTTGCCTCCATGGGCAAAAGTTATACAAAAATGAAAAAAAGCCCCCTTTTAGGGCTTTGAGGGGCAAAATGGCCCATGTCGCTGACGCAGTGCTGACATCAGCAGAATATTAGCATTAGTTGTAAATCGCACTAAGTATCCAGCTATCTAATATGCTTTGATACCATGTTAGAGTTGGCTATGATTGGAGCCACCCAGGATCTAGGACTTCATGTAAGCACAAGAGAGATCAATTGAGAGAATAATGCTATTCTATCATTGAATGCAAAAGAAAGATGTTGTTTGGATTACATAATATATGAAGAGAGCCTTGCTTATAAAGACAAGGTGAGAGCTAGAAGGATGGAGAGGTAGGTGGAGTGGAAAGTGGAGATATTCCAATAACATGTGCCAATTAGTGGATGATAGCTAATTACACATGTGGAGGATAAGACAACTCACTCCAACTATCAACAACTCAACACACAACTAGACATTTAGTAGACTCACTAAGTCAACTTAACATGTGTGATGTGTGAATATTATTTAACTAGTAAATAGTTAAATAAGATAAATTATCCACACTAGGGTAAACCGGTTAGGTGATAACCCTGTTCACACCAACAAAAAACAATAGGGAAAAAAGAGAAAAGAAATGAATCTAAACATGTCTTCAATCCTTCCATATACCATTTAGAAAATGGAAAAATTTAATTAAAAACAATTTTGTGCTTGACCTGTTATCCACAATCACAATGTAGGAAGGTGTGATCTTCAAGTGAACAAAAGTCATTGATGTAACCAAACTTCACAACATAAAGCTCAACACTAATTTTATTACAAATGAATTGTTGGCATAATACTAGTATTACATTGTTAAATAAATATAAGTAAATAATTAGTTGGTTAGGTTTTGGGAAGTTACTTTCCTGTAAGAAGTTATATACGGGAATATCAAGGCTTTAAAAAGCCAATGTACTGCATTGTAAAATGATCCAAAGATAATAATATATAATTTTATGTTTTAATATTGCTATGCAATAATGGTGTAACTATCTGTGTTTGTGCTCACCATATTTCAATATGGTATCAGAGCAAGTATTTGGCTGAGCCTGTGCATTCTAAAATGGAAGGTTGAAAGCTTGTTTGGAGGAGAGCCAATGGAAGTTAAAATCTACATCAAAGGCATCTAAGATTTCAAATGGAGGCGTATATCATTCTCAGTCTCGCTGTCCAAACAAATTTGTTGTTGTCCAAATGAATTTGCTGATGTTGAGAGAGTATTGTTGTTTGATACTTAGGGTTTTCATGGTTTTTCTTTACTGTGAGGAGACGATGGTGTAAAGTTTTTAAAACATTGCTGTGCTAAAATTGCATCCTTTACATTCAATCTGCATTAAGTAATCTTTTAGAAGTAATTGATATGGAAATTGTTTGCTGTGAGGAGATGCAAGCTATTTGATATTAAAGTTGCACTCAAAGATGGAAAACCAGGTGTACACCGAATACAACAAGGAAATCTCTTCATGGAAAATCTTTTTGAGCACATGAGAATGGTTGCTGGCGCTATTATTGGAGGATAATTGTTTGTTTGATATATAGAAAGAGTTTCTTGCCCTTCATTTTAGTTGCTGTGGAGACTATGAGTGCTGGAATAAATTTGGTGGTTGCAGAGAGACAAGAAATTATAAAATCTGCGTAGAAGGTTTGTTTGCTACACTATGTAAGGGTTTTCAGAGAAGGCATATTTTACATTGTTATTTTTTTTTGGTCAAACATTTTATGTGAGAAAATAAAATTTTGGATAACGATATGGAGTAGGTGTTTTTTTATTGCATAGAGGCCACAAATTGATGCCTAAGCACAGAAGCTATTTTGGAGAAACTAGAGTAAAACAATTTTGTTTGAAGAAAGTTTAAAAAAAAAATTTAAGGAAGAAATTTACAATTTATTTTGGAGAAAAGTTTTTAAAAGGGAGACATAAGTATTAAGGAAAAGGTATTTAAAATATTTACTTTTGAGGGATTGGGAGAAATAAGGGGAAGTATTTAAAAAGATTAATTTGGAGGTAAATTTAATTTTTGTGGTAAGATAAGGTTTTAACATTTGAAAATGGACACACATTATATTTGTGGTTCTAATGCCATCCATGCTATCATTGATAGAAATTTGAGAGACTTACATGCTTGTGCTATTGAAGAGTCTAAAGCAAATGGATAGAGTTTAAGGATATCAAATTGGAGGCAGGCGGCATCGGAGGATAGAGGATTTACCATCATCTCAAGTTAGCTTCTCGCTTTGAGATGATGCTTTGCATGAGAAGCATTTTTGGTTTTGGTTGTTTTTCTTTGTTGATGCTGACAGAGCTAACAGATTTGAAGAATGTATGTTTTATGAAGATTTTGTTTTGGAGATAGGTTTAGGGTTTGGTGTTGAGCTCAATATGGATTGTTGTCCAGCGAGCTTCAAAGAGTATATGATCTTGAATTATACCCTTTCGCAGTCACTAGACAACATGGTAGAGATTTGTCGTATCTCTTAGGGGCCATTGTCGAATAATTCAAGACTGTGATTTAAGAGCTTGGGACTAAACAGCTCAAGAACACAGCTCGAAGCTATGCCTTTTTAAGGGTAGACGAGATAGCATGATGGAGCCTTGCTTGGTTCAGGATTTGTTCTTTGGGGAAGATCTTCTATAAATATGTATTCATATTATGTAATCAGCTTTATTGAGTTTTTTAGCATTCAGGGGGGGTCCATTGGTACTATTGTAGGAACAATGTAATAAGGGGAGGAATGTTGGCATAAATTGTTAAATAAATATAAGTAAATAATTAGTTGGTTAGGTTTTGGGAAGTTATTTTCCCATAAGAAGTTATATACGGGAATATCAAGGCTTTAAAAAGCCAATGTACTGCATTGTAAAATGATCCAAAGACAATAATATATAATTTTATGTTTTAATATTGCTGTGCAATAATGGTGTAACTATCTGTGTTTGTGCTCACCATATTTCAATACGAATAACCAAAAAACTCAGAACTATTTTAAAACCCCTTCTCATTCCATTCCATCCTGCCACAACTGAAAAAATACCAAGTTTATACAAAACAAAAATTACCATTTTTGGCAGATTTTTGCAACTTTCTAAAATTACCATTTTTGGTAACTTCGCATCCTTATCCATATGACCATGAAAGTTTCCAACTATTTGAAACTTACTAAAAGAGGACTAATCTTCAACTTTCTAATCTAATTGCAAGTAAAGTTCAAAAATAAATTAGGAAATACAACTTGGAAAATCTCGAAAAAAATATTACTCATTTTGAGGCCCTAGATGATCGGATAAGGTCTCGAAAAAGTGTCAAAACGGTGACCTACCAAATTTATCAATTCAATGGGTTTTTTATTAACCTCTACAAGATGCATCTGTCCACCAAATTTCAGCTCCAACAGACCTTTGGGTCAAAAGTTATGATCTCTGAAAGTTCTTGCATCAGTCACATGCATGATTGATGTTGAATTTCTACTCATACAAATGTGTTCAAGTTGAACACACATGATGCCTCACCATCAGCTAGGCATCAATGATATGAAACACATATCAAATTTTTTAGACATTCATTGAATAAAATGCATGAAAAAATAGAAAGAAAATAAATCCAAAGTTTGCAAAACACCATAAAAGTGAAAACCTAGAAAAATGGCACAAAATCTGATATATTGTATTTCAAAGATGAGTTTCCAAGGGTTCCCAACCCTTTACAATGAGTTACAAATGAATATAAATAGGCACTTTCCATATGGAAGACTAAAAGTAAAAACCAAAAAAAATGGAGCAAAATCTAATATATTGTATTTCAAATATGAGTTTCCAAATGTTTCCAACCCTTTACAATGAGTTAAAAATGAGTATAAATAGGCACTTTGGATGTGGATGACTAAAAATCATTTCTTCCACAAAGTTACGAGAGACAAAATACATGGAATATGAAAAGACATTTTATCCTTATACATGTTTGTCATAGTATGCCATCATATTTGAGTCAAAAAATGACTTGTGAATGAGTGTCAAATGCTTTTTCACACTCTTATCTCTTTCTAGTATCTTTCTATAACTACTTTTGTTTGTATGTGATGAAGTTATCCACTACACTTTTGACTATGTTAGGATCTGGACCATTTGAGTGAACAAAATGAATGTCAGCTTCAATGAAAATGTCTAACAGTTCATCATGCACCTACTTGTACCCTACCAATTTATTCTTAAATGCCTCATAGGAAATCTAAATTGTCATTAGTCTAATAATAGAGGACTCAAAATTTCCCCCTTTAAGAGACTCTCTATTAATCACACTATCAAATTGATCATTTGGAGCTTATGAAGAAGTGAAGATGTTTTGAATATTATACAAACTACACCCAATCTCACTTGCAAAATTGCCCATGTCCTTCAAGGCATCCTACACAATGCTATATGATGTCTGGAATCTAACCCTACAATCTCTCAAAATCTCTCTCATAGATCTGTAGGATTCTACCCATTTCTAGTGAATATATGGCTCCTTACCATCAAATATTCCTTCATTCACTAGAGTTTGCAAGTCTACCTTTACCAACTCAACAACATATGAATAGCCAACTTCAATAGAATTTAACTCCTCATCAACATTTTTATGGCATCTTCCTCCTTAATGAATTTACCACACTCAACCACCACTTCCTCCATTGCCCTATGTTCAAGTGCAAGCAACTCATCATTCCATGCACATGTAGTTGCTACAATATCTTTCAATTCCCCAATTGTAGGTATTTCCTTTTCTATGGCTTAGGTGAATTACAAAGATGAGGCTATGGAAAAAGAATCATCAGAACCAACCAAATTCTGAATATAAGTAGTTAGATGCATTGGACCTTGTCCTTCAGATCCTACTTGGTCGCCCTATCCTTGTTCATATTCTATATTATCAAGTCAATGAATAGCTTGGTTGTTTTCTTCACTTCTTCCATGGAAGGCTTTCCCAATGACACAACAGTCACCATGAAATCAAATGGCTACAAGTTTGCATCAAGGACATTAGCCTATAGGAGTAACTCTATGTGCCTATCTAACCCCTTGTGCATCTATGGTTATGGTTAATCTTATCTTGGCTCTTTTTAGAGGAAGAGATTTAACAAATATTGAAACTTGAGAATCAAAGTCATCTAATGGAGGTTTCATAACCCTTTTTCTCTTTTGAGTTATCTGATCAAACCATTGAGGTCTGCTTGCAGTGGTTGATCCATCGTTCTATTGGATTTCTTCTTGTTAATTCTATATTCAAGTATTTAATGTCCTTTTATTGAGTACCCAATTGTTGAGTATCCTCCTATTGCTATTGAGTATCCTCTTGTGTTATCTAGTTCTTAGGTAGGCTAGGAGGAGGAGTGAATTTTCCTAGAGAAGATGTAACTATTTTCTTAGGAGAAGGGGTAGGTGTTTTTTGAGGTGGTGGAATAGAATCTCTTTGAGGAGAGGAGGATCTTTTGGGAGATGGGGTTCTTTCAAGAGAGGGAGTTATATCTAGAGAATGGATTGGGGACTTCTACAATGAATCCTTTGGTGATCCTACTTGTAAAGACTTAGGAGGAGAAGATGGAATTGAAGTTGTAAGAGGAGGAGGAGGAAGAGGAGACTTTGGAGACTAGGCCAAAGAAACCTCTTCTTCTCCATTCTCTTGATCATCCTTCTATCTACCTTTTGAATATTCTCCCACTAGTAGATTGAGCTTTTTATTCATCATGTTTATCCATTCTCTACTCCTATCACTTACTTTTTTGTTCTTGCCTCAACATCCTTATACTCCTTGTTCCGATCGACTCTAGGAATTAGTTTGGTAGAAATTTGTTCTTGCTAATAATAAGGATCCTCTACATTCATGTCATATTTTACTACTCTTGGAATAGTAGCAATATGGTATATTTCTAGCTAATATGTATTCAATCTATAATACTCTTCTCCTAGCTTCAAAGTCATTTGAGCAATTTTCCCAAAAATATTCTATATTTTCTCTATGTCTACAAGAGGATCTTAGTCCTTCTATGCATGTTAAAGGATTGTATGAAGTCCTAAACTCATAGGGATCCAAATTTACTTGTGCCATCTCATCCTTTGTAGTTCATTCAGCCTGTATTATCAAACATGAGTATTTTCCAATAGTAATGGGGAATGAAATCCCTTTGACTTTTCTTTCTAAGCATAACTATTGCACTTCCCCCAATTGTTAGAACAATTCCAAAAGTATCAATTTGTCACTTGCATATCTGAGGAGTTTGTATGATGCTTTCTCAAAACTGCCAACCTTGATGTACGTGAAGGCGACAAATTGAATGTGTCAATTACCATCTTTTAATTTCTACCACATCTTTTGTAGAAATCCTCTTAGAAAAATTTCCCTCCAACATTCTAATGATATAAAAATAAAACCAGCATTGACACACATGAATGCTTTTGCACTCTCTCTAATCTCTAGTTATGGACCTAGTATTCATATACTTTCTGCTGGCTCATTCCCATGACACCTTCAGTTTTAAGTTTAGAAAATTGTTGTCTTCTCACTAGTGCATAGACCAAATAAGAAGTTATATAGATTTTTTTTTGTCTAAGTTACATTACTCAACTACTCATGCAATTTATCACTGAATTTTTTTGTCTAAGTTACATTGCTCAACTACTCATGCAATTTATCATTGATTAGGGTATCCCGATCAATAAAATTTCTCCCTATTAAAATCTTGGTGATGTACTAGTATATCTAGGTCTAAAATTCCCTAGTCATTTCCTATCATGTGGCTCTACTCAATGGTGTTATTATGTTGTTGAACTCTTCAAAAAATTTACTTCTAAATAATTTCTTTGGGATCCTAGATGATAATGCTTGAGGGTTGATAAACTAGCTTCTATTTATTATCTAGGTGCACTTAGTTGTATTGTCACGCTAGTATTTCTTGACAATGTCCATAGTGATTTATACATGTTCTTGCCTAACTGGGAGATTAAACATCTCTTCAATGTATTGGGGTTGTATCAATAGTATTGCATTCCCTTGAGTATTTTTAATTTCTTGGTTATCTTTGTTATAATATTGGGCACAAATCATCACTAAATCAGCTGACTTATACTCAATTTCAAGTTTTGAATCATTTGGTTAACTCCACTATCTTTATTCATTTGTGTGTGTAATTCCTCAACCCTGACATATCCTAAGTCTGTATATGATACATTTGTAAGGTCCGTTATTATCTTGATACTCAATTTCAAGTTCTGAATCATTTGGTTAACTCCACTATCTTTATTCATTTGTGTGTGGACCTGACATATCCTAAATCTGTATATGATACATTTGTAAAGTCCATTATTATCTTGGACACCAAACCAACACCCTTGAATTCATATTTCATCTTCCTAGGTGAAGACATACTCATGCAAATTACCCTATCAACATGAGAGATAATTTGAATCAAAGTCCCTTTTACGATTTTTGAAGTTTATCGTTTTAGACTTTCCTCACTAATTTGTACGGTGAACTTCAAAGTTCAGGCTCGAATTACAAGAATGCAAATAGGTCGAATTCTACCTTTGCACACATGTGGGGCATTAAATATGCCCAGCTATCTCAATGTTCCGGGTTTCATCAACAAATTGTAATACATAATAGTTCGGGGTTTAATAACGGTGTCCTTGTTTACTAGTCTACTTATTCTTTGGCTTTCTCATTTAGGGTTTGTGCCTTGTCTTTTCATCTCAATTTGGAAGCGCCATTAACAGTGGACATGGCAATGGCATCCACGGATTGTACTTATCATCTTTCTCTTCATAACCATGTATTACAGATTTTGCCTGAGGTTGATTTGGATAGCTTGTTTACAGAGGCGGATGAGACTGAAAGCACTGAGACAGAAAGCACTCCTCCCCATGCCCAAAGTTTGGACTCTGAAGCAGCTGCAAAGAGAAGGAAAAGAATTCAAAGCATAGTCTTTTCTGAAAAAATAAGAAGAAAACGAATGAGGGAATGCTTTGCAACACTCACCTCCATAGTGCCTAGAGCTCCCACTAACAAGGTACTGGATAATGCTTTGTGTGGCCAAATTTTTCACATTTCTTTTAAACCATATCTTCTAAATCAGATTTGTTGATTGTTTCCCAGGTTGCAAGGTACTGTTTAATCGAAGAAACCAGCAAATATATTGAGCAACTCCAAGAGCAAGTCAGAGAGCTGGAGAAAAAGAGAGAGCGGTTATTAGCCAAGAAAAAAAGCTATGAAATGAATTCACCCTCTCCTTCCACAGATGTCAATGTGGGTGTGGAGGTTTTTGGCAATGAAGTGATCATAAGAATTACCAGCTTAAAAATGCCAAGTAACGTATCGAACATGTACCAAGTCATTGAAGCTCAACATCTCGACATACAAACTGCTGATTTCTACGCGGATGACTGCATCGTCTTTCTTTACTTCCGAGCCATTGTAAGCCCCACTATTCCTCCTTATAATTAAATGTCAAAATGTTAGGGTTTGATTTTTTTAGTTTCTCTGAACGATCTGGTTATTGTGATGAACAGTGTTGCGCTGGGATTTCTACGCAGCTGAGACATTCTCTACAAACAGATCTCCGAAACGCCTACAGATGAGAAAATTTCCAGTCAGGCGGGCCGAAAAGGAGAAAAAACCTGAAAAATTACTCAGCCATTTAGTAAATTTTTGAACTTTGTCTCTACTCTCTGTATATTTGTACGGCTTTTCAAGATCTGTTCTTGAATCCCAGGCATTTTCTTGTATTATATTTTATGAATAGATTGATCAGATTCCTCTGTAATTGAGCTCAAATATTTGGTGTAGTTATAGATAAATCTGCACCGAATATGAATTTAAAACTGAGGCCGGTAGCAACTTGCCACGCTTATCAAATAAAATATTTCGTGAAAAATTTTCGCAAATTGGAGAATTATTAAATCTTCAAACTAACCGCAATGTTGCTTTCTGTTTTTGTTTTTATTGCATTTTACAGGTGTTTTTTTATTCTCACGCGGATGCTTCTATTCATTTTCAATTAGAAGAAGATTTGGTTGTATTCTTTTAACTTAAATTATAATTTTTTTATTAAAAAATTTCAAATCACACCAACTTAACTTCTTATAATTTATTGAGTTCTAATTTTATTAGATTATTAAATAATAAAAAATTAGATCACATTTTTTCCTTATTTGTAATTAACTCAAATATTATATCAATTTTCCTTTCTTTTTTAAATTTCAATGTTTTAAATTTTGATATCGAAAACTATAAATTAAATTAATCCTCCCTCATTATGTACATTAGAATTAAATAAGTGTACGACAATAAAGTGTAATGGTAAAAACTTGTATACTAAGCACTTTTTTTTCTTTTTCTAAGTTCATTTTAATAAGATTATTATTGGTGTATTTACTAGTGTAAGGTGGTGTACGCTAGTGTAAATGTTGGCAAATAAATTTTGCGTACTTATTTTATCTACACATTATCAAGCATTATTTATCATCACTCCATTCATTCTTTTATTTGGTTTAAATATATAAATTGTAGAACTAAATCAAGTTAGTTCCAAAAAATTTCAAATTTAATTTGGACCTTATTTTCTTCCCTCTAGTTAGTAAGGAATTTTTTATTGGCAATTTTTCATTAATTAGCAATTTTTTTTCTTTTCGCGGTTCTTAAAAATGGTGAATAGTATGATTTGGCATCCTATACTTTTACTCAAACTTTATATGTCTTTGTACGTTAGGCTTTTATTTCTTTTTAACTCACTATCTAGCTTGTATTTGGTAATTTTTTCCATGCATCTTATTCAATTTCTCTTTGTGAGCTCTTAATACAAATTTGTCATCTTGACATCTTACACATCTCTCAAATCTATGGTTTGTTTTTGTTTATTCATTTATAGTTTTATATCTTGAAATCTCTCTTAAAAAGTTCTTGGGTTATTCATTTGTTTTAGATTTCTAACATGGTATCAGAACTTTTGGTTTGAGAATTTTAAGTACTATAGTTCATGTGTGAGAGATTAAAGTTTGTTTTTGTATAATCTTGTAAAAGTTTGTATGCTCTCTCTTATATTCTTAAACAATCTGGAGAATTAGAAATAATTTATAAAAATCCGATAACCTCTATATTTTGATTAAGTGCATGGAAATGGGGGACAAATTAGTGACCATCCCTAACATTTTTAGCAAAATACATTCGCGTTATGAAAAATATAATACATATGTATTTTAACACCTTTGCATTTTAATGCCTTGAATTCAAATTTTTATGATCTCACCAATTTAGGCTTGGATTTCCAGGCCTAAGGGTTGGACATCTCTTTTGGCTCTTAAATTCATGTTTTTAACATAAAACAACTCGAGTTCAAACTTCACCCTCATCAGATTTACATGTTTTACAATAAAAATTTACTACACCACCACCAAAACAAAGAGCTACTTCTTAACTTTTTATTCATACAATTTTTTTAATATTCTAAAGAAGAAAGGTATATTTTTTTTATTTTATTTGTAGAGTGTCTTCATATTGCTCCAATACATATGTATTGAATTTTTTATAACTATTGACCCACTTATCTAAACTTAAAAATATATATAGGATTGTTCTCCGCTTCATTATACACACATTCAAAAAGAAAATTTATATTTTTTATTAGTTTTGTGTAAGATATGTGACACACACACTCAATGATGTAATTTTCAAGATGCATCCACTTCAAAAAATCACACAAAAAAATATACTCAATAAAAATATACAACTTGTAGGCTATATTTCCACCAATTAGTTTTTAAAAACACCTAATGTAATAAAAATAGGGAACACACACTAGACACTATGTTATATTTTAGTGATAAAAATAAAATACACTTTTGTGTGTGCTTAGTATTTCACTCCCTTAACCTTAACTATTTTTTAATTTATCTTTAGTAGTTTAGAAACTAGATTTAGAGTACTACAATTATTGTTCTGATCATATCTTTAAATTTTGATCATACATATCTCGAATTACTCATCCAAGTTTAACTTTACTTAATTTCAATAAGAAAAAAATTGCCACTTTTGATCCCTTTTATCTCCTATTTCTATGCATTTTCCCTTTTGTACATGTGTTTTGTGAGATATAGGTGACTGTAACTCTTTTAGTTATACTGACAACATTTTTAGTTGTTCCAACACATTTGGGAGGCTCAAGAAAGTAAAGATTGGTTTTCATTTCACTAGTTTTGGAAATCATATTGTTGGTGTATAACTCCTATAGTTTACACTAACTTAATCATAGTTAGGTGAATTCCCACATGTTCTTTGACTTTGTCTAAGTTGTTGGTTATTTGGGAGATGTGTCATCTCAATGGACACCTCGCCGCTATTCTCTAAAGTAGTTGTGCTATTCATATGGTTTGTAAGTCGCCACATATCCCTGTTTTGTGGAGAGTCAGGTATCCAACTTCTCCTATTTGTATCTTCATATTTGTTAATACATTTGTTCATTTTCACTTGCAATCTCGTGCTTGTTGCATCTCCACAATCTTGAAAGTTTCTACATGGTATTAGAGCCGGTGTGGTCAGCCTTAAGTTGATTTGCTCACTATTCAAATTGTTTTCATTGGCGTTGGGTTTTCATCTCTGTGAGATTTCATTTGCATTTAGTTATTTTGTTATCATTTAACATTAATCATGTAGTTTCGTTGTGAGTTTGAATTGCCCATAGAGGGAACTATTTCAACGCCACAATAAGGCCATCAATCAGTCTGTGTTTGTGCAACTAAGAGGATCCTCATCCCTGTACAGACACCTCACAAGGAGCTGTGCATACGGTAGGAAGTCATCGAAGGCATCAAAAGTTTTTTTGCTTTCTTAGAAGCCTCAAAGGAGGCGTCACCCACACAGGCCAAGCCTGCATTGTAGGCAGGCCCTCAACAGCCCCTCACTCAGCACATTCGACACATCACATAGAGGTTGAGTTGGCCTCTGTTGTAGCCAGCAATGGCCAACCAAAAGCATCCCACGCCCATGCCAGAGATAGTGAAGGACACCAGTTGTATGGGGTGGCGCACTTGACCCAATCCACCCTCCACATCGCCCAGTCAAGTTTGAATTTGGGTGGGATTATTGGCCCAATTTTTATTGATTAGCCCTTGGTCATATGGGTTAATAAGCCCCTAGTCATGCCCTAACAATAGGGGCTAAACTTTTGCCTCTCCACAAGTTTTTTTCCTTAAAAATTGTATGCAAAATAAAATTTTCTAGGTGTATTTTTTTGTGAATGCAAAATTTTTCAAAGGGCCATTAATTTTGCAAAACAACTTGAAATCGAGTCGTTCTTTTTGCAAAAGTGGTTCTTTTTTCATTCCCGATCCAACTAACCTGATATCACACTACAATTACAAAGTGCTCGATTAGGCTATTTTAGGGTGACCTAAAGTACGCCTTCTATACAGTGCACAATTTGGGGGGAAAAACACATAATCAAGGGGGGATAGTGTTGTGTTATCATTTTTCACAATGCACTAATTTTATCAAGTGCCACTTTAAGGGGGGAAATTAAGAAAAATCATGCACTCAACTTATAAAGTGCCACTTCACAAAGTTCAATTAGGGATTTAACTAATCTAGGTTGCCTAATTGTGTTGATTTCTATTGTCTAGTCGAATTAACTTGTTCTAATCATGGGATATGAAACTCACTCTTCTATAATCAACCTAAATAAGGGAAATTATAAGTCCTAGTGTGAAGGCATCCTAAAACATCTCAAGATCCATAATCTCATACCTCATCTATATGGACTTGTCCTTGAACTTGGTAAACAATCTCTAAAGGCTAAGTGGTTTAATCATCGTGATCACATTGTTGGATTGATTAGTTTACATATTCCAGATGCCGCTTTGTATGCCATCATAGATATTGACTGTCCACATGCATTATGGATCAAAATTTGGGAGATATATGGAGACTTGAATGTTTCTTCATTCCCACATGATCCTACTTTGATCACAACTCACATCCCTAATCATGATATAGAAACAAAATGTTCTAGTGACATAGAAGAAGTTATCACTCCTACTGTTGCTTCATCAGATTCCAGAGTCGCTTCTTCAAAAGCTTCCAGTGCTTCTTTGCAACAAGCAATCAATATTCCTAGCATTGTTGATTGGGACACATTTCTACCTGACATCACTTGTCTATTTCTAGAGTCCTGCATTGCTAACATGGAAGCACACATTGAGGACATCAGTCTTCTCTTCGATGATAGTTTCAATCAAGCTGCATCTCCATTGTAGGGTAAAAGCACAAAGTTGTGTCACACTTTCGGTCAACAAAATAATTTCAGGTGAATCAATTTTGCACCCAAATAATTTCACTCGAATCCACGTAGCCACTCCGTGGTGCATATGTGGCAAGATATTTTTGGGTGAGACTATTTGGGGGCGAGATTATTTTGTCCAAAATCATACTGTTAAAAACAAAAAAAAAGAAGAAATTGCCACATTTCACGGCACCAGTTTTTTCGACAGCGACAGCACAGCAAGGTAGGGTTTGAAGGTCTTTCGTGCGAAGCACTTCCCTTCCACCTTTTGCAATAGTCTTGTCACCAGGTATGCCAACTTCACCTTGGCATGCAAATTTTTTGTCAAACATTTTGTATGGCACCATGTAAATATCTTCACCTTGGTATTTTCTGTTAAAGATTTTGTATGGTATTTTCTGTTAAAGATTTTGTATGGCATGATGTATGGCACGATTGAAATAAACCTGCACCTTATATGATTGAAATTCTTCTTTACTATATTTTGTGCATAAGTTTTTATCAAGGTTGTGGTGATGGAAAATTAATCACAATTTGAAACCATTCAAGAAAGAATTTGTGCATAAGTTATTGGAAAGGTTGTGGTGATCAGAAGTAGCAAGTGGCTGATGGCTATAACCATGATCATTTGAAACAGCCATCTCTGTTCGTCTAGATGTATTCCTATATTTTTTACAGTTTTTCCCATATAAATTTTCACAGTTTGTCCATAATCTCTCCTTTCATATGATACAGTTTTTTTCAAATCAAGTGCTACAGCAATGCAAGACATGCACTTTTATCCCTTGTAAGGTTATCCATTCAAATTTGCCCATCAAATGCTAGGGAATAACATGGTTAAAGAAGGAAGCAACATACACTAATGATGTAAACTTAAGACCAATGTCCCAAACTATATCTTCTTTGACACTAGATCTACCCTTTATAACTGTCACTGTCCCTTTTCAACAGTCTCGTCACCAGGTATGCCATCTTCACCTTGGCATGCAAATTTTCTGTCAAACATTTTGTATGGCACCAGTATATATCTTCACCTTAGTATTTTCTATCAAAGATTTTGTATGGCACGATTGAAATAAAACTACACCTTATATGATTGAAATTCTTCTTTACCGTATTTTGTGCATAAGTTTTTATCAAGGTTGTGGTGATGGAAAATTAATCACAATTTGAAACCATTCAAGAAAGAATTTGTGCATAAGTTATTGAAAAGGTTGTAGTGATCAGAAGTAGCAAGTGGCTGATGGCTATAACCATGATCATTTGAAACATCCATCTCTCTTTGTCTATGTATTCCTATATTTGTTACAGTTTGTCCCATATAAATTTTGACAGTTTGTCCAAAATCTCTCCTTTCATATGATACAGTCTTTTTCAAATCAAGTGCTACAGTAATGCAGGACATGTACTTTTATCCCTTGTAAGGTTATCCATTCAAATTTGCCCATCAAATGCTAGGGAATAACATGGTTAAAGAAGGAAACAACATACACTGATGATGTAAACTTAAGACCAATGTCCCAAACTATATCTTCTCTGACACTGGATCTACCCTTTATCACTGTCACTAGCCTTTTTCAAACTGTGGATCTCTTTTGGGGGATCTCTGCTTGTTCATATCAGGTCTTTTGAAGCTCTTATAGGTGTTCATAGTATATACACCCAACTGTGCTCACTAAGGGTCTAGCACGTAGAACTTTGTTTGTCTTTTCTTTTATGACTACACCGCTTTCCTCACATGCTGACTATCACCATGTTTTATTGCATATACATTTAGTTAAATAGGTCTTGATCTCTTCTGCATGTGAGAGCTCTTGGTATTGTCTCTCTCTACCTTCAATTTTTGTATAGGTTCCAAGGATCTATTTCAAACATCATGAAGTCTTCTAAAGCACATACAAACTCCTTCAGGTCATTGCAATGATCAGTGAACATGAATCTCAATAGATCTTAGTAAGTTAGTAGAGCCACTCCTAACTCATACCATGATGGAATAGAAAACTACATGAAACTTCAAATCTCAAATTCACATAATGCAAGCTACAAAAAAATTAATCACATTTAGAAATCTCTCAAGAGAGAATTTTTCTTTATTGAATGTCAGACTGTCTTTTCCTTGTCAATTTGATTAAGCCCCTCTTAAGACATTCTCTATAGCTTTAAAATGTTTATAATTCAAGAGTACAAGGTATTTGTTCTTCTTAGACTTCAGTTGTTTCTCTTACTCAATCTCACATGTAGGAACATGCTTGTGATACTACTACTAGTTAATGCAGGATAAAATAAAGAAACTTAGGACTCTTCCATAGTATTAAACAAAAGGTATTGATGATTCTATCCCTCAAGATTCTTTGGCTCTATAACAACACATATTGATTGCATCCTATGATGGCAAGGTATACATTATTTTCTTCTTTTGTCACTTTCTTAACTCATGCATTTTTTCTTCACTGTTATGCAAAGTTTAAATAGTTTTGACAGTCCTTACAAGGTTCTCTATGGTCTTAGAACTATCTTAAAATAGCACACTATCTCTACTCAAATTTTTAGTATAAACTAACAGTCTAGTATTGCCATCTTGCAAGACTCCTTCTCTTCATGCATTTATGATTGACTCTGTCTATGAATCCCTTGCTATTTCTGAAGATTGTATGCCTCTATTTTTAGTCTTTTCAAAATCTCTCCTTTCATATGATACAGTATTTTCAAAATTTTAGTTGTATTTTATAGATAAAATGTTTAAATATAGCTATACAATTGTCAAATTTTAGTTGTATTTTACAGTTAAAATGTTTAAATACAGCTATACAGCTATGTTGTTTCCTAGCATTGGGTGGGAGTCAGTTCACACATAAAACAGGTCAAATCAAGTGCTACATTAATGCAAGACATGCACTTTTATCCCTTGTAAGGTTATCCATTCAAATTTGCCCATCAACTGCTAGGGAATAACATGGTTAAAGAAGGAAACAACATACACTAGATATATATGACTCCAACCAGGGCTTAAATTTGACAGTTGTAAAGCTGTATTTAAACATTTTAGCTGTAAAATATAACTAAAATTTTGAAAAGATTGTATCATATGAAAGGAGAGATTTTGGTCAAACTGTCAAAATTTATATATAGGATTATGTTGATAACTGAGAGGGGGGGGTCAATCAGTTATCCTAATTATTTCCCTTATTGAACTTTCTTATTAATTGATGCAGCATTGAATCAAACACAAAAACATTACCATGAAATAAGAAACACATGACACAGTATTTTTGACGTGGAAACCCTGTTAAGGGAGAAAACCACGGGGTGATTAACCCAAAATTATTCTCTGTTAGAAGAATAGGAAATTACAAAATGGCACTTGCCAATTAGGGCTCACTGCCCGAGCACACTGCTCACAAGAGGCCCACTGCCTACAAGAAGACACACTGTCTACAAAGTGATAAAAATCACAGTCTTGAACTGATTGGAAGCATCTGCATATGCTGGAGTTTAGTTCTGGTTAGGCTCAGTACACTGATCTGCTGCACTTCATCTTTTCTCTGTTCTTTATTCTGCTATCCTTTCACATACCGGATCTGTCTTGGTACTTCTGCTCTGTTCTGCACTTCTTCGCATATATCTTGACATAGTCACCCCCTTCACAACTAAATCCATCCTCTATATATATCCGCACAAGTAATTTCATCACCTTTCTAGTCGGCATCCGGAACAGTCTAGTTTCTTACAAACTCTGTTCTGTCGGCTGAATCCTTGCTCACCAAGCAATGCGGATCAAGCATATACTTGTAGATATCATTAATCATGTTGGCCAAACATGATTCATGCCTTCACAACCTTTATCATCAACAGTAACACATCCGGAAAGTAGTCTGATACTCTGTCAGTCAGTTCTTCCTCTGTTTTCACTGTCTCTCAGGAATCCGGTACTCAACTATTCATATCTTTTTCCTTGTCCATCACCGGAGGCTAAATCCTTGGAATATACCACTCAAGGTAGTCCTCTTGACTTCCCCAAATCCACACTGCACTAAGACACTTCCTCTGAGAGATCCGGACCAATCTGTCGGACCTTGCCACATGCTCTGTTCTTGTTCATCGGACCACAACAATCTTTATTCTGACTTCCGGTAGAGACACATCATGACTTGCGGATATGTGGGATGACCTTTGTTGCCATCAATGACAACAACCATGAATCCATATAGTGTCTCTTGCCAACAATCTCCCCCTTTGGCATTGATGGCAACACTTAGTGAAAAATGACTAAGTGTTTACACTATGCTCCCCCTTTGCTGATGCTCTGTCTTTATATACAATTTCTGGAACTCCCCCTTAATTGGATTCCTCATTTTTCACTGCTCCTCACTCCCCCTTTGACATCAATGGCAAAGGGTAGGGTCCGCACATCAAAATTTTCAAAAATTTTCTATACATAGCCGCATATTTACATACTCACATATACTGAAGAATGTCTGCAAAGGATGTCTGCAATTGGATTATTTCTGTAGCCCAACTTTGCTTCATTCTATCCAAAATTGAAATGTGACCACTCAACAAAAATGCAAAAGCTTCTGCCTGCTTGAGATCTGTCGGATCATTTGTTTGGGCGGTGGTCTGAGCATCACTGATGGCCTCATGCATAGTTTCCAACTTAGGGATTATAATCCTTCTAAGTTCTCCCATCCGGTTAGTGATATTCTTCCTTTCCTTCTCAAGATTCTTTATTTCATTCAAGACTGCAATAGTCTGACATTCTTGATTTATTATGGAGGAAGAGAGAGGATCAAAACTTTGAGATAAGCTTTGTAGCTTGTCCTGTTCCTCTTTTATTTTCTTATCAATTGCTGCTGTTGCCTTTGACCAGGATATACAAAATTTGTAAATGTCACCGCCATCCTTAAGAGCATTCTCTAAGCTCTTTATTCCAATACTCACAATCTTCCTATCTTTAGAGATTAATTCTAATACTTCTGAAAATCTTTTATCCAAAAATTCCTTCCGGACCTTTTCTTCAGCAGATTTTTCTAGAGATTCAAAAAGTGTACTAACACTGCTGACTAAGGTTTTGAGATTACCGGAAGAGGAGGCTGTGGGATCCTTTTGAAAGGATGGCATGATCTTTTCTAGCACTCCAGATGCTACCTCCATAAGCTCACAGTCTTCCATGTGAGATTTCAGCAGCTTCTCTTTGACTTTCTCATTTGCAAATGAGGCTATTTTCATTGTTTGCACCGGTGACAAAGAGTCAAAATCTAATGGTCCTTTCAGCAGGTCCGGTTCATCAATTTCTATAGTGGCTTTGCTCAAAAATTGTTGAACAGTTTGTGCAGTGTCTCTTGCCGGAGACAGATGTTTCTTTTCTTCTACAGTCTTGGAACTGTCAACCTCTTTATCTTTCACCCCTACTTCCTTCTCCTGTAATTTCTCTTCTTCTTTGGATCCGGAGACTGTAGGGGAAACCGGAGGAGAGATGTTTGTCTGTTCAGGGCCCACTTCTTCCGGAACAGATGATTCCAAATCCGCAGCTGTTTCTGCACCTAAGTCCTCTACAACAGGAAGATTGAACCTTTTGAAGGCCTTCCGGAGGATCTCTTCTGTCTCTTGGGCCACTTTGTCAGTCTCACCAAGCATGAGTTGATTCATCCTGGCTTTACTTCTGAACTCATCTTTGCAGTCTTTGAAGATTATGTTCATTGTCTTGGGATCAATTTGAGGATATAGCTGAATAGCTATCTGCTCCCGGATCTCAAGATCTTTTGCATGAGCATTATTCTTTCTTATTTCTAATTCCTTTTCTAGGCTTTTAGGAATAAGAGATATGATCTCAATGAAAGCCTTATTGTATATGTTCAGATATTTGACTGTGGCTTCCTGCAGAGTCTTTTGGTCAGCCTCACTGAAGTCATCATAAAATTCAGTCATTGGTTGAAGGTTTCCATCCACCGTGACCGACTTGATTACACTCTCTAGAGACAGAGTGGGCTTTTCAACAGATACCTCTGCCATTTCATCCTTGTCTTGGCCTGTGGAGGGTTTACCGGATCCTTTCTTCTTCTGCTTCTTTATTTCTTTTACTCCCTCATCTGACTCTGTTTCCTCTTCATCCTTTTGGCTTTCATAAGCCCTTGTGGCTTTTATCTTGGATCTTTTACTAGATGCCTGGACTTCCAGTTTTGAACTTTTGGTTGTGGGAGGTGCAGATCTTTTTGATGATCTGGTCCGGGTGGGAGTTTCAACTGGAACACTTTCTTTACTCTTCTCTTCTTCCTCATCCTTCCTCCTCTTTTCCCAGCTGGCATCAAGTGCCTCTTTTGAGATGCCTAGGCCTTGAGCAATATGCTCAACTTCTTTTCTTACCTTCCTCTTTATCTCCGGTTCCCTGAGTTCTACATGTATCTTTACACTCAGTTCCTCAAAGGTTCCAAACCTTTCTGCCTTAGGATCTTTGGGCTGGCTTAGCATGTGTTGAACATGCAGCTCTACTATCTGTTCATCCACTTCATACCCCATGGGCATTATCCAAACAGTCCTTGGCTCCACTGCCTCCATTAGACACTGATCTGTTTCTACCATGAAGCATACTGTGTCTTTGTACTTTTCAACAAGGGATTGGGGTATTCTTTCTCTTGCATGCATCATGCTTTGGAAGTTCTTGAAGTATCCCCATAGAGCTGTATTTCTTGCTTTAGCATCCCCAAGTCCATGCAAATAGTCTCTGATTTGGATGGCAACCGGTCTGTCATTCTGCCATACCCATCCACTAGATCCGGGAAGCTCATTCATGTAGTAAAAGAAGAGACAAAGGATCAGATTGCCATACTTGAAGGAGTTTTTCTTGTCCTTCTTGATCTTCTGCAGATTTTCAAAGAGTTGGTTCACAAGAAGCTCACACAAGTCATAGTCTGCATTCTCCTTTAACATTTGATAAGCTGTGTAGATTGCAGTTCCCGGTACTGAATTTTCCCTACTGGAATGATAGATTTTGTAACCAATTATCATAGCTGCAAATTTGACATCCAGTTCAGTGATGTCATCAACTGTCATAGCTCTCTTGTTAAACTTGGATCCGGTTGCATCACTAACTGTCTGATTTTTGACAGACTTGAGAACAGGTAATCCACCGGATGAGTGCAGACCGGTTACAGCCCTAATTGCATCTTTGGTGATCTTGAAGGGCTAGTTCAACCATAGGAAATTGTCATGTACTCTACTTAGTACATACCGGACCCATTCATCTTCTTCAAAACAGGGGAAATGAATGCACTGTGCAAAGTGTTTGTCCCGGATGGCTTTGTACTGAGGTTTGATCTCAAAGGAGTCATCTATCAATTGTTTGTGATAGATATCCATCAGCTTTGATTCTCCAAAGTCTTCAAGATTCGCATGGATGTAAACCCTAATATCTTCCGTATGCAATACACCATGAGGAACACTAGAGAAGGCTCCTAGTGGATCTACCTCCAATGATTTGTAAGGATGTTTCTTGAATGTGGGGCGAGGTCTATCAGAGATCTTAACTATATTTGGAGTAGCCATTCTTCAAAGATTTGCAGTGAGATAATGAAAAACGGAGAATACCTTATGCGCCTTCGGTTTGCACGGAGTGGTGGGATTGATTTCTTTATGCAATGACTTCGGCAGGAGATCTTTGTTGTGCTTGATGAATCTTGTTGCAGAGCTCCACTTTTCGCTTCTTCTTGAGTGTAGAATGAGCAAATGATTTTTGAGAAATCCCTTATATTGCTCCGCAAACCCTAATATCTGTTTGCAATAAATGCTTCACCTATATTATTCCGGTTTGCCTTGTCCGGATAGATTGGAGTATCCCAGATCAGTCCTGATCTGTGAACATCATCCGAATCTTTCAATCATGAATAAATCGAGGTGACACATTACAAGAACATCCCAAACACTCTGTCCAATCCGCAGAATAAGATAGTGCACTTCCGGATCTCTCCGGACCTTTTTGTAATCCTCTGTCATACCGAAGCATCTCCTGGAACAGGTCTTACTTGATCGATCACAGCTTCTTCATAACTCCATGCGGACCTCTGAAATCTTATTTGGATCATCTCAAGACTTATATCTTTAAACCTTTTACTCTGCATCTTGTGCCACAGCAGGCACCACTTGATTGGCTGGGGGAACAGGATTTTCTTTGAGTCTCCCCCTGAGCCAGAGCTAACTTTTTAATTTCTGGAAGAAATATCAGCCCCAGAGTCTGGTGCGGATCCAACCTCTACATTCTCTGAACTTTTCTTCACCCAAATCTTGCTCATCTGATTCCTAACTTCATCCGCATTCATCTTTTGTTTACCCTTGTCTTGATTCTGATTATACACCGGACCTCTTTTGTCCTGATTCTTGCTTCTGCAGACTTTAGCATTATGACTGGACCTATTACAGATTTGGCAAATAACATTTCTTTGCATAATTGACTGATATCCTCTTGATCTGCATTGATTAGCCATATGACCTACTCTATTGCATGTAAAGCATCTACCTTTGAATGATTTGTTTACTTGCATATTTCTGCATTCATGGGATTTGTGTCCATACCTTTTGCAGTTGAAGCACTGTCCGGAGAAGGATGAATTAATCTGATTCATTCTCTTTCTGCACTGATTAGCTTTGTGACCAAAGTGGTTGCAGCTGTGGCAATATCCATTGAAAGATGAATATCTTTGAGCATTGGGCTGTCTTACCGGAGGTCTTCTAGGCTTGTTTCTTGGATTTTCTGATGCAAAATTCTTTTGACCGGATTCGGAGCTTTCTCCTTTCTCATATCCCAAACCATACTTGTCATCTGTCCCTTTTTGACTTCCAAGAAGAACTTCAAGTTGAGCAGAGCTTATCTTGAATTTCTCTTTATATTCATTTGCTGTTTGAAGGTCTCTTTTGAGAGAGGCAATTTGATCCTCAAGTTTTTCTTCATTATCTTTGGCATCTTCAAGATCAGATTCAAGATGTCTGATAATCCTGTCCATCTGGTGGCATTCTTCTGATTTTTCTTTAAGAGATTGTTTTAGATTGTCTTCAGCCTTTCTTTTTTCTTCAATCTCTTGAGTAAACTTTATAGTTCCTGATTCCATTTCATGTCTTAACATAATGACTTCTTTTGATAACTTTTCACATAACTTGGTTTGCTCAGTCAATTCTTCATTTGTATTGCTTTCTTCACTTTGTCTTGCCAACTGTTGGAGCAGCTCCTTTCTCTTTTTCATAGAGAGACTTAATTTGTCTTTTAATTCTCTCATGAATTCATCAGCCTGTTTGAGTCTTTCCTTTAATTCATTGACTTCAGAATTTGACTGTTCAAGATCCTCAAGGGCAGTCTTGAGTTGCTCTCTTAAACCATATGCATCCATTTGAACTCCCAGATCTTCCTCAAGCTGTTAGGCTCTATTAGGAGGAACTTAGCTCTGATACCAATTGTTGATAACTGAGAGGGGGGGGTGAATCAGTTATCCTAATTATTTCCCTTATTGAACTTTCTTATTAATTGATGCAGCATTGAATCAAACACAAAAACATTACCATGAAATAAGAAACACATGACACAGTATTTTTGACGTGGAAACCCTGTTAAGGGAGAAAACCACGGGGTGATTAACCCAAAATTATTCTCTGTTAGAAGAATAGGAAATTACAAAATGGCACTTGCCAATTAGGGCTCACTGCCCGAGCACACTGCTCACAAGAGGCCCACTGCCTACAAGAAGACACACTGTCTACAAAGTGATAAAAATCACAGTCTTGAACTGATTGGAAGCATCTGCATATGCTGGAGTTTAGTTCCGGTTAGGCTCAGTACACTGATCTGCTGCACTTCATCTTTTCTCTGTTCTTTATTCTGCTATCCTTTCACATACCGGATCTATCTTGGTACTTCTGCTCTGTTCTGCACTTCTTCACATATATCTTGACATAGTCACCCCCTTCACAACTAAATCCATCCTCTATATATATCCGCACAAGTAATTTCATCACCTTTCTAGTCGGCATCCGAAACAGTCTAGTTTCTTACAAACTCTGTTCTGTTGGTTGAATCCTTGCTCACCAAGCAATGCGGATCAAGCATATACTTGTAGATATCATTAATCATGTCGGCCAAACATGATTCATGCCCTCACAACCTTTATCATCAACAGTAACACATCCGGAAAGTAGTCTGATACTCTGTCAGTCAGTTCTTCCTCTGTTTTCACTGTCTCTCAGGAATCTAGTACTCAACTATTCATATCTTTTTCCTTGTCCATCACCGGAGGCTAAATCCTTGGAATACACCACTCAAGGTAGTCCTCTTGACTTCCCCAAATCTGCACTACACCAAGACACTTCCTCTGAGAGATCCAGACCAATCTGTCGGACCTTGCCACATGCTCTGTTCTTGTTCACCGGACCACAACAATCTTTATTCTGACTTCCGGTAGAGACACATCATGACTTGCGGATATGTGGGATGACCTTTGTTGCCATCAATGACAACAACCATGAATCCATATAGTGTCTCTTGCCAACAGATTATGATATAGGTATATGGCTGTCATGTCAATATGTTGTACATGCTACATGTGAGTATAAATTTAGATTTTCTACATGCATTCCTAGTTCTGTGTTTTATGGTTGATTCAGATTTGGTTGATATGCCTATTATTTATGTATTTGCAAGCATCTAAGGTACATGTTTATTTGAGTTCAGCACGTGTGCATTTATATCATGGATTTTTTAAATATATATGTGGTAGTTGGAAAATTTATATGCAGATTTATTTACATCGTGACATACAATATATTTGACAAAAAATTTAATTATCATACTGCAACTAAATTTAGGTCCAAATGGATGACCAATGTTCACATCAATCACATCAGTCAGGTCAACCTGACGGTGGTGATAATTCTACGTTATATGCTGAGACCATTCAAAGGTTTCAAAGAGCTTTGGATGAACTAAATAGTACTATTCACAATACACCAAACCTGTCAGGTAGAGATAGGTTGGTTAGGACTAGGGATGAGATAACACATATGATCCAAGTTGTTCAATCATACAATCCCTATGATGACATTAGTGTTGACAAGTTTTATGCATCGCTTTCTCAGAGTGTTGTCAGCGTGGAGAAATGGCCATCTATTTCTAAGCTAGTTTTAGTAGAAAATGTTCTCAGCATGTTCCCTTCTTATAGGGGCAAAGAGAGAGTGAGAGGCTATTCTCCCACCACGTGTGTAGATGCAGTTGTCGGTCCTTTCATCTATCCTAGTTTTTTGGCTGCTCATCACCAATGGCCAAACAATGATGAGTTGCCATTGTATTTTTACAAACAATTATATGCAGAGTTCCATTTAGATTTATCTGTTGATTATACATCTTTCCCTAAACATGTTGGTCAGGGGAAAGGGAGGTTTACAGAGAGACCTAAGTATAGAAGACAAGATATGCCACCTCTTTAGAACAAGAGGTCCTTAGTTGGCCCAAATCTTTTGGTTCTTCCAAAACATGTGGAACTAGCAAATGCCACCCAACCATCATTGACCCCCTCGAGATGCATGTTTTTTGAGAGCATGGTGACTATTACCACTGAGGTTGATCAATTGTCATCTGATCATGTTGGTAGGTATTTGTTACACCTGAGGATTGACATTCCATCCACTGAGGCCACATCGACCAGCTCTTCAGATCGTTACATTCGTGTTGATATACCATCGGCACATGATGTGGCATAGATTAGTGGAGAGAGTGCTTTGTGGAATATGATTAGATGTCTAGCCAGTGATTTATTAGATTCATACCAATTCATCAGTGATTAGCATGGGATCCCACTTGATGCTATATCCTCACATCTCGAGCGATATTTTGGTAGACAGAGGAGGCATGGTGAGTCAGGTTCATAGGGTTTGGGGGGACACCAAGATTTTCCAGTTGGTCCTACAGGCTCCGCCCCTCTGAATGTTCTAGTTGGTCCTGAGATTGAGGTTACTACACATGTTATGGGAGGTGAGTATAGCAGGCTTCTTTTTGGCACTAAGAGTACACCATCTACACATGTATCATTACATCTCCACGATTCTAACATCAGTGGGATTGGGAGGGCCTTTGCTGGTGCAACTAAGGTACAATGTATTTAAAAATTATAATATAAATTTATAAATTCTATATTTAAAAATTATAAACTATTCAATTTTAAATAAAATCACATACATCAAGAAGCTCTGACTATTGACTACAATCTTAAATGTGCATGTGTATTAGACTTGTGCTATTGTTTTACAACCTAGATATGGAGATTTGCATCATGCTGGCGATCCTAGTCATCATCATGAGGTATTTAAAAACAAGGTCTATATATCACATGTACATATAAGTTTGATTTAATAGTGTGTGTGTGTGTGTATATCAAGTTAACTTTCTACATAAAAAAATCAAGTATACAAGTTTTCTAACTAAATACACATATATGCTTATATATTGTATTCAACAGGTGTCATATATATAGGTTGCAGGATCTGGTCATGCTTCTATTGAGATTCCTCTTCATGATGCAGACCATGTATGTCAGGTAATAATTTAGATTTGTCAAGTATTGTTTATTTATTTAAAATCAAAACATATATTATATTTGTACATGTATATATATATAATTTGAAATTTTTATGGTGTTTTATGTGCAAACCCAAACCCACAACTCAGCACAATGCTCGGGTCACGGATCGGTCGATGGCTCCAATCAGGGATCAAGATGTCATAGCTCGAGACACAGCTCAAGACACAGTGAGGCTCAATCCACTCATAGGGAGAGACATAATTTATGAGTTGTTATTAAGATTCCTGGATGTTTTATATATTTACAGTATATTTCCAGACATTACATGACTTACATGTTATATTATATTTTATCTAGACGTATTTGAGTCACATGTTTTATATTTGGACATTATATGTATACACTTATGTTTTATATCTTAGAGACATTCTTATTATGAGTCACATGCTTTATATTTACATTTCAAAATTTATATTATGATTTACATGCTTTATATTAATTATTTGGACATTTGGATTAATTATCTTAGTACACCTTGCCACCTGCACAGCAAAAACAATAACTAACTAAATATACACTAAAAATCAAAGCAGAAAAGAGAGGAATTTTGATAGATGTTGTAGTTGCAACCTAATTATTTGGACATTTGGATTAATTATTTTGGTACACCTTACCACCTGCACAACAAAAACAAGAACTAACTAAATATACACTAAAAATCAAAGCATAAAAGAGAGGAATTTTGATAGATGTTGTAGTTGCAACCTAATTATTCGGAGATTTGGATTAATTATTTCGGTACACCTTGCCACATGCACAACAGAAACAAGAACTAACTAAATATTAAAAGAAAATTTTGTCACTTCATGGGTTTATTCAATGTCTATGTTATTATTCACCTTTGATTATTTTAATTTTTTTTTAAATTACAAACTTAAAAATCTTGTAATGATAAGTTCAAAATTAATGTGAAAAAATTGAATTAACATTTTTTATCATAAATTTTTATTTAAAGCCTCCTAGATGGATTTATTTTACATATAATCTTGAACTGAGATACCATTTATTTTGAAATTAATTATTGTTTTGAGAAATTTAAATATTAAAAAATATTCAACTTTTAATATCTCCCTTTTGATGTTTTTCCATTATAACAAAATTCATTTAACATTTTGTAACACTCTCAAAAGTTAATCAACTGTATATTGTTTGGATGATCCAAATTTAAATCAATTATGATAGAAATGGACCTTCTAAATGCTCAAAATTGTAAATATTAAGTATGTAGGCACTTAAATTGTAATTAATTATTAGAAATATAGCACTATAAATTATGTATATTTTGTGTACATTTTGAACATGTGGATCATAAACGGTTTAATTTATGTTCTATTTTTCAAGTCTCTTAGAACTTACTACTATTAAAGAAATAATATACACAAATGTACAAAATACAACCATAAGGTCCACATTTCATGTAGAAATTATTAACTTTCAATAAACGTGCACATTATTGGTAGTCCATTTTTATATAACAAGAAAAATCATTTTATTAAATAAATAGGCACATTAAAGATAAAGGTGTTTTCAAAATGTTGAAACTTAACTAGAACTAATGGAAACAACTAATTGAAATACAAAGTCCTCTAGTTCATGTATATAACATCAGTGAAAGAGAGAAATAGTTTTATAATTTACCCCTTTAATGTACAAGGAAAACAATAGGAATTAATCAACCAAAAGTATAACCTTGGAAAATATGGAGAAATGATTACAAGTTGAACATACAAAGAGTTTGCAATCGATGGGGAATAACTAACCAAAGTCTAGGAAAAGTCTTCACTTTTTCTAAAATTGGAGCACAAAGTCTTCTAATAGTTTCTATGGAAGGCTTGTGTTGAGTGGAGAAAAACCTCCAAAAAGGAGGACCTCAGAAAAGAAGAAAAGAGCCCTTTACAATTGGAAATAACTCATATATATATAATTCCCCATTTTTGTAACTAATTTATAACCACCTCTTTTTAGGACTTTACAAAATAATTAAAATAATATTATCAATCTCCTAGCATGATTGTAGAGTATATGACTCATTAAAATAATTAAATATCTAGTTTCCACATGACTACATTTAATGGTCGAATGGATTACACTAGCGAAGAGAAATAAAAAGAAGGTAAATGAAACCTAATCACCTAGTTAATGAAGGTGCAAAATGGCCAACTAAATAAGAACACAACCATGGATAATCCTTGCTCAGAATGCCAAAAAGAATGTTACAAATGAGCATAATAGGAGCAATGGTTCACAAAATATCATGAAGTTGTAGAATTTAGAGAGCTAAAGAATTCCATAGATTTCTTTTGAAAAAGAGATAGGACTTAAAAATGTAATAATAGAGGGAAAATGAGGGAGATAGGTCAAAGAATGCTATTTTGAGAGGTATAGAGGCATTACATGAAGCATCTACAACATCGTTGAGGGCGATAAAAAATGTTAAGAAATAGTCAATTAGTGCCACATAGATGCAAGATGCTAGTGTGATGCATGAAATTCTATGCTAAGCACTAGCATCCAAGTGAGTCTAGCTCTTGGTCACATGAAACACCTTAAGACTATGAATCTATGTTCATCAATAAATCTATTTATGAATCTATGTTCATCTATTTATGTTGATAAATCTATTTATAAATCCAAGTAACTCTAGCTCTTGCATATTTATGTTGATGAAGATTATGTTCATCAATAAATTCTCCAATACCTTTTAACAATCAAGATTCCAAAAAACCCCCAAAATCTAGTAGCAAAACTTGCCATCCACTCAACATAGGTCAATGCCACAGAATTTCTCCTCCCTCTTCAACCTCTTAGATATAATGAAAACACTCATAAATGAGAGTTTTAGTAGTTCAATTGGAATCTCTCCATGCAGTTTATTATTTAAAAGATCTAGTGACTCTAATTGCTCTAATGTACTTGTTTGTTAAGTTTGAGACCCCTACATGATAAGAATACAAAAAAAGAGCTTCCCTTAGCTTTGAGAAATATTTATTCTGTACTGACAAGGCCAACCACGTGAAGGTGGAAGCTCAGTGGCCTCACCTAAGACCTAAGACACCTAAGACACCTAAGACAAGTCATGTGAAGGTGGAAACTCAGTGGCCACACCTAAGACCTAAGACACCTAAGACATTTAAGACACCTAGATACCTAAGAATTAAGACCTAGATCTTTAAGATACCTAAGATAGGTCACGTGAAGGTGGAAGCTCAGTGGCCTCACCTAAGACCTAAGACACCTAAGACATTTAAGACACCTAGACACCTAAGAATTAAGACCTAGATCTTTAAGACACCTAAGACAGGTCACGTGAAGGTGGAAGCTCAGTGGCCTCACCTAAGACCTAAGACGCCTAAGACATTTAAGACACCTAGACACCTAAGAATTAAGACCTAGATCTTTAAGACACCTAGAAGACACCTAAGACATTTAAGACACCTAGACACATAAAACACCTAAGACACTTGTAAGTAAGACACAGGTAGACACCTAAGACACCTAAAACACCTAAGAAGTTCTGTAAGACCTAAGACACCTCTAGACACCTAAGACATCTAAGACTATCTATATATAGTTTAGAGATCATACCTGCACAATATGAAGTTCAATTTTATAACTTGAAATCCTTATAGGCATAGACCTCATACTGGATGAATCGATTGCTTCAACTCGCTCTTCAATAATGTAGTTAGAGCTCTTGGTACATATAATTTGGATCTTCTCTATCTTTTATTATCTCTAAAATCTTTTCATGATCTTCAATAGACAACTTCCACTTTTGTTGGCCACGTCCTCTTTTTTGTAATGTTTCCAAACTTAATCTTGTTGCTAAAACTAAGTGACTGTACTGTAGAACCTTTTGTCCTGGCATATATTCAATAAATATAATACCATTTTTATCTATCTTTACTTGTTGATAATAGGTTCCTTCAACAACAACTGATCCAATGGGATATGATTGTCCATCACCATCTGTCATTGATTCTAACAATTTTGATTTTACTTGTGTGCATCTTAGTAGATAGTAATCTACACCTTTTGTATTATAAGGATCTGCAACCACAACAAAAATATCTCCTGTACACACCACAAGTAAACATGTAAATGTACATTTGAGTTGAACAATGTAAATCAAATGTTCAAAATTTTATTACAATCTCGAATATAAATCAATTATGTAACTTACCTATAACAACTAAATCTGATACACGTTCGTAATCAACTGAATATATAGGATCATATACATCTACAATGTCATTATCTTCAAAAGGATGACTTGATACTATTTGTTTCATTTCCCATTGTGAAACATATCCATCCCTTACATTTGGACATTGTAGAATATTTGCATTGTTCTCAATGCAATCAACACAAAAACAAGATTTTTCTCACTTGAATAGCAAGAGGCTTGCTATGTCCTATAGTCATGACTTGATGCAAACTTCTAACACCGTTAATAGCTTGACAATTATGTGGATTTGATCGATCAATATCTGTATGTATGAACAAATTTTTGAGCATCTCAATTAAAACTATTTAAATTTGAAATTAAATCACATGCACACGTACTTAAATTTAAATATTAAAGTTTTCAAATAACATAAATTCAATTAACATACCTTTAACTTCCCAAAAATAGCGTTTGTTGTATATTGAGTCACAGATAGCAAAATAGCTTTTGCACCATTCAACAATTTGACTTTCATTTCGTATGGTGTTACCTGCAATTTCATGTTGGTGTTCAGTGCCTAGGTAAGAGGTTTAAGAATTTAAAAAAGTTCACATGTACATTCAACTATTACAATACACATATATAGATCAATTACATAAATCATTACATAGAAGTATTCAACAATTTTAAATTATTTTGTAAATTTTGTATCTAGTATATATTACCTGCAAGTTCATATTGGCAAAGTGCACGTTTTGCACATGCTCCTACTCCATCATGCTCTCTTTTTCCATGTCCACTCTCAAAAAAATTCCACAAAAACTTTATGCCAAATTTAGCATGTTGTTGCGTTAACCAATTAAATTGCTTTTGTAGACTTAAACTATCCTATATAAATAGTTATATATAAACAATGATTTGGAAACCAAAATTTAGTTAAAAATTCAAATCTTAAAATTAAATATAAATTTTTAAATTAAAAATTAAAAATTAAAAAATAATAATAAAATCAACACTTACCAGCACATCCATCAGACTAAATCCAGTGTTGTGATGCAGCAATGCCACGTTGTCTGAAATCTGCAAAAAATATTTGAAAGCAATGTGCTACATAGCTTCTATCATGACCCGTATCATCACTAATATAAAAGAGAACCTCCTTGATGATAATTCGTTCATCTTCGATACTCTCTACCTCATCTACAAATAACTCAGCATGTCTATAGCAAACTTGTACAAAGATTACGACTTGCTCTGAATGATAATATTCACTTTGAATCTCAGTTTGAGGACTAAATGTATAATTTTTAGAAAAATCTACAATAGAGAGAATACAACCCAATGGAAAACAATTCTTTGAGTCACGAAATTACTTAGCCTGCCATCTTGCACCATGACAATGTTGGATATGTGGGTATACAATGTTATGAAATTTGTTCATAAACTCATTGCAGGGCAATTCACTCTCTCTCTCAAAAGAATTTTTCTAGATTCAACTCCTGACTTTGTTGAGTATTTCTCATATTCAAATCTCTTCCAAACAACTGACATTGAATGATCAATATTCTCAAATGGTAAAAATTTTGTTAAATTTCCACAATCCACACATATATTTCTTATACACTGTACATTGAATTCATCTGAATCTTCTAATTTTTCACATAAGATAGACTTCACAAATTGTGTTGTACTTCCAGGAATGGCTACACTTGGATTAACTATTGCCATAAGTTTTTTATATGACTGTAGGTGTAGATCAAATTCAACATGATTTCGATAGCAACAAGTTTCACGTACTTTATTTATACATACAAAACTTGGTCGTAAATTCTCAAACATCCTTTGAGAAATCATCACGTGTGAAAATTCTTGCTTGAATGCTTCAAAAAATTCACTTTGTGTTGTATCTATAAAATGCTTTGGATGAGAAATTTTTTTACATCTTCGTCTTTTATTTGTATAGTGTCCCTTCTATTGGAAGAAACACGGGAGTTGTCAATCCAATATCCAGTTACTTTTGGTTTTACATCTTCTGAAATTCTATCTCTCCGAGGGACTCAACAAATATTTACCCAATTATTTTCAATATTTTCATCTAATATGTTTCTCTTATTGATATATCTTTGAACAGTTCTCCTAGATACATTAAATAATCGAGCAATTGCTTTAACTTGTCTTCTATGTGATAATTTCTTACTAGAAATTACAGTCGTCAATACTCTACGTGCAGCACTTAAATCAGAACTTTGACTCTTGTTGTTTGCAAGTTTTCAATTACTGTCTGATTTACTAAATTTGAAGATTTTTTCTTGTTATCAACTCCTAACAACTCCAAAACAGGGGTCATTTCTTTTCGCCTAAATAACTTTGCACATAATTGTGCTCTTCCAATTAGAGATTTATCTTCAAAAAATTCATCCCAAATTCTTTTAGAGTGCAATTTTATTGTACTTTCAGGTAACATATGTTTAGGTGAAATGTTTTTGAAAAGAGCATCCTCATCCATCTCTATATGATTTTCCATTCCATGCAAAAAAATGTCTATCACTACTACCAATTTCATCTTGTACTTGTTCATTAACATGCCCTTCAACTTGTTCATCAGTAATTTCAATGGGTTGTTCTTGACTAGATGTTCCTATGGCTTTTTCAACTCTTTTTTGGTCATACAACCTTAATCTATTTCTTTTATTCCCCATCACAAATTGCTTGATTTAATTCACCTACACACACATTTACATCCTAATAAATAACACGCGAAGTTCAATTTCTACATGGTAAAATGAGTTACAAATAAGTTGGGAATCATGTTACATACTTGAAAATTTGTAGCCTTTCTTGCCAAAAAAACTCTTTTTGTGTGGTTTCTCCAAATGCTTGAATTGAAAAAAA
The DNA here is from genome assembly GCA_027924645.1 of Cunninghamia lanceolata. Classification (NCBI taxonomy): domain Eukaryota; kingdom Viridiplantae; phylum Streptophyta; class Pinopsida; order Cupressales; family Cupressaceae; genus Cunninghamia; species Cunninghamia lanceolata. Next base: position 20,525,121 of record BSBN01000500.1, read on the forward strand.
TTGAAAAAATAATTTTTAGCCTCTATTGTGGAAAATTCTATTTCTTCTATTTTCTCCTTGATGCTTGAATTTAGTAAAAACAAAAAAAAAAAAACCCTATATATATAATTAAGTTTAAAAAATTATTAAAAAAAACAAATCTCGCCGACCGATGGTGGTCGCCAGTTTTTTTAATTTCGAGCAAGAATATTTCGCACCCAAATTATTTGGGGGCGAAATCATTTTGCCTGAAATTATCTATGTGGCAGTCCACTAGGCAGCCACCTCATCATTTTTCCTAGTTTTCTAAAATTCTCAACTTCAACTAAATATTTCTTCAATCAAAATGAATTATTTCAAAAAAAAAAAAACCTTTTGTAAATTCATATTGTCATCTTGTTGGATGTGGCACGGTGATGTGTCATCCTACATGGAAGATAACAACTTGTAATTTTGTCCTCACATGAGGAGATAGGTGTCCCACTTTGTGGTAGTAATATTTTGCCATGTGTCGGCATCTTGGATGTTGTGTAAGGGAATTTTGACCGTAACGGTCATGACAAATTCCTATGACAAAGTTATGACATGTAAGAGTCAAAAATAGGAGATTCTATAACAGGTGAAGATATGTGTCGAAGAGCATCTTTGAAAAAGGTATCTTTGGGTGCCCCAAGGTGGACTAGGACATGTTGTAAGAGAATATGCTATTTATAGCCTATGTATGATAGATTCTCTTATAGCTGTAAGTTGTAACTGCTATGACAGATTCCATGACGGTCGTAAGAGTCATAAGAGCATCTATCATAGCCCATTTTGGAAATAGGCGACCTCTTTGGGATGGGGTGTGGACAAGTGTTAGAAGCATCCTACAATGTTGACCAAGTGTCCATAGGCATGAGTTTTGGGCCATGAGGCCAAGTTGGACGCCCATTCCAAGATAGAGGCAATTTTGCCTTGTATTTTCTATATAAACAGGTGCTTGGAGGAGGAGATGTATTACAGGTTTGACAGGTACTGTTATGCTGCCAGTTTATCTCTAGATATGAGTGTCGAAGACTCCTAAGAGCTTGCATTGCAAGTGTATTGTAAACCATTTCAGTTTTGTTAATACATTGTGTAGGTTTTGGAGTGTGGGGTTTTTCACCCGATAAGGGTTTTCCCCACGTATATCTTGTGTCTCTCTTCTTATGTCTCACTTTCTTGTTTATGTGTTTGCTGCAATATCTTTGTTATCTCTGTTAGTGGGTTTAACATTGCTGTAATAGGAAGGATAAAATTGAATTTGCACTCTCCTCCCCTCATTAGATTAGTGTAGGAAGCGATTTCCGCACACCTAGTTTCCTTTCAGTTGGTATCAGAGCCTGGCCAGTTTTGGTCCTAGTTGTTGGGTAGGGGTTTTTTGAGCTGATCTTAGGTTGAGTGGGAGTGTTGTGCAGAGTATTCTGTATCTTGTTGCAGCAAGGAGATGGCAACCACATCCAGAAGGTTAGAGGTTGAGAAATTCAATGGCACTAATTTTGAGTTGTGGAAATTGAACATGGAGGACCTACTTGTTGATCGTGACCTATGGGAAACGGTATCCAGTGTAAAACCCACAACAATGCAACAAGCTGATTGGGATCTCAAAGATCGGAAGGCTAAGGGTCTCATAAGACTCTGTTTAGCTGACTCTGTCCTATTGAATGTCCATGAGGAGAAGATAACGAAAGATCTTTGGAAGAAGTTGGGTGATGTTTATTAGGCCAAGTCCTTGGTAAACAAACTTTTTCTGAAAAAGAAGTTGTTTGCTCTGAAGATGGAAGACAGAGGATTTATTGCAGATCACATGAATGCTTTCAACATGATCATTGCATAGTTGACATTTGTGGGTGTGAAAATTGAGGAGGAGGATCGATGCATGACCCTACTTTGTTATTTACCAGATTCGTGGGATCATCTTGTCATGGCTATCAGAAGCACCACTACCACCTTCAAGATGGAAGATGTGGTATCTTCGCTGTTATCTGAAGAGATGCGGAGAAAGTCTTCTGAGGTAGCCAAAGAGGCTCTTGCAATTCGTGGAAGACCCAAAGAGAAAGGGAAGAAGAAGGACAAGAAAGGTGATAAGGGCAGATCCAAATCCCGTGGGAGATCCAAATCTCCTAGAAAGTCTAAGGCTCTCTCTTGGAACTATGGAAAAATTGGACATTTCTGAAAGGAATGCAAAGAGGAGAAGAAAAAGAAGAAGAAAGCTACTAATTCAGATTCTGACAAGTCACAAGATGATGGTGATGCCTTCATTATAGCCCTGGCCACCCATGCATCTGATGATGTGTGGTTGATTGATTATGGTGCATCATTCCACATGACCTCACATCGAGACTGGTTCACGAAGTATGAAGAGTTCGATGGTGGAAGAATGTACCTGGGTGACAACTCTCATCTGAAGATTGTTGGTCGTGGAAGAGTCTCAATCTGATTCCCTGATGGATGAGTGAAGGGGATCACTGGAGTTATGCACATTCCAAGCCTTGCACGAGACCTGCTTTTTGTAAGTATGTTGAATGATGTAGGTGTGCAGTTTGTCTTTTCGAAGGATGGATGCAAGATGACTAGAGGATCTATGGTGCTTGCGAAGGGTACTCAGATAGGTACTCTATTTCAGCTAGAGGCATGCACTTCATAGTGCAATAGTTCTTCTGACTCAAAGAAATGAGCTGCACTCACTTCATCCCCACCATCTGAATGAGCAGTGAAGAAATCTGTTGTAACTAGTTCTGATGGTAGTGCACATGCTATGGAAGCTAAGCTTCCTACTGAAAAGACTATGTTATGGCATTTGAGATATGGCTACATTGGTGAGAAGGGTCTGCGTACCCTAAAAAATAAAAACCTCGTTGAGGGGTTAAATGATTGTAATCTCGAGTTTGACTTTTACGAACATTGCATTTATGGAAAGCAAAACTGTGTTCAGTTTTACTCTAGTTCTCACAAGTCTTCTGATGTATTGGATCTTATTTATTCTGATGTGTTTGTTCATGTTAATGTTCCTTTGATTTCAAAACCTGTATATTTTGTATCTTTGATAGATGATTATAGTAGGACATGGATTTATTTTATCAGAAGCAAGACTGAAGTCTTTAGTTGGTTTAAGGAGTTTAAAGTCTTTGCTGAAAATCATACTAGTAAAAAGATTAAGTGTTTGAGAACTAACAATGGTGGTGAGTTTTGTTCAGCAGAGTTTGATAAGTTCTGCAAAGAGCAAGGGATTGAAAGGCATAAGACAACTCCATATACCCCACAGCAAAATGGAGTTGTAAAGAGGATGAACAAGACACTGATGGAGAAGGCTAGGAGTATGCTTAGTGGAGCAAGCCTCAAACAAAAGTTTTGGGCTGAAGCTATTACCACTACTTACTATCTGGTAAATAGATCTCATACATCATCTCTTATTGGTAAGACACCTATGGAGGTGTGGTCTGGTAAGAAGCCTTCAGTTAGACATCTTCGTGTTTTTGGTTGTGAAGCATATGCACATGTGCCTAGGGAGAAATGGTCTAAACTGGAGAACAAGGATGTTAAATGTATTTTCATTGGCTATGTTGTCGATGTGAAAGGATACAAGCTTTGGGATCCGGTGGCTGAAAAAGTGTTGTATAGAAGAAGTGTTATCTTTAGAGAGCTAACACCTTCTTCCATTATTCTATAGCCAGAACAGACATAAATAAAAGAGGATGCGGTTCAGTTTCCTTCTACCCCTGAGAAGACTGAATAGATAGACCCTATGAGACCTGATGATGAGGAGAGCTCTAGCAAATCTAAAAGCTTAGAAGAAGAAGAAGAACCTTAACCTCAGCCATTGAGAAGGTCTACACAAACAAGAAAGCAACCTGATAGGTTGGTTATTCATTACTTGATTCTAGTTGTGCTTTTTCTTTACTTGCTAACACTGATGAACCTAGAACTATGTCAGAGGCTATGGGTATGAAAGATGCAAGTTCTTGGAAGGAGGCCATGGAAGATGAGATGGCTTCTTTGGAAAAGAATAAAACATGGGACTTGGTGCCTTTACCTAATGGACGGAAACCCGTTAGATGCAAATGGGTGTTCAAGAAGAAATTTGGTGTAGATGGTAGTGTTGAAAAGTACAAGGCCAGATTGGTTGTGAAGGGGTATTCACAAGTGGAGGGAATTGATTATGGTAAAATTTTCTCTGCCGTTACAAAGCTGACATCCATTAGATTTATGTTATCTCTTGCAGCTGCTTATGACTTAGAGGTAGAACAGATGGATGTGAAGACAGCTTTCCTTCATGGTGATTTGGAGGACGAAATCTACATGTCACAGCCAGAGCATTACATAGTGAAAGGTAAAGAAAATTTGGTTTGCAAATTGAAAAAGTCTTTGTATGGTTTGAAGCAGTCTCCTAGAATGTGGTACTTGATGTTTGATCCCTTTGTGTTGTCAATTGGATTTGTGAGATCGAAATCGAATCACTATGTGTATTATAAATTTGATGGTGATCGTATTCTCATTGTTGCATGATATCTTGATGATATGTTGCTGATTGGGAAGGGTAAGAATATGATTTCTAATTTTAAGTCTCAATTGGCAGCACAGTTTGAAATGAAAGATTTAGGGGCAGCCAGGTACATTCTAGGAATGGAAATCAGAAGAGACAAAACTAACAAAAAACTTTGGTTAAGCCAGAGTAAGTATGTGAAGACAGTGTTGGATAGGTTTAGCATGGCAGATTGTAGACCATTGTGTGTTCCTGTTTCATTGGGGACAAAGTTATCTGTTAGTGATTGTCTTATGCCATGGTCTGCACAAGACCAAACATTGCCCAAGCAGTGGGAATCCTTAGTCGATTTATGGCTAATCCTAGATGGGTACATTGGGATGTAGTTAAACGAGTGTTCAGATATTTGAGGGGTACTGAGTATTCCATTTGCTATCATGGCAATGCTACAGGACCTCCGCATTCAGTTTGTATTCATGGATTTGTGGATTCTGATTGGGTAGGTGACATTGACAGCAGGAGATCCACTAGTGCAATTAGTTGGATGAGTAAGCGACAATTTGTAGTTGCTTTGCCAACTACAGAAGCTGAGTATATGGTTGCAACTCATGCTTGTAAGGAAGCCATTTGGCTTAAGAGATTGTGTTCAGATATTGGTGTTGATGCAGGACAGATTACGATTTGTTGTGATAATCAGAGTTCGATTTGCCTTGCAAAGAATCCAACTTTCCATGCTAAAACAAAGTATATTGATGTACAATTTCACTTCGTGTGAGACACGGCAGAGGATGGGAAGGTAAATTTGGAGAAGGTAGATACTTTAAAGAATGCTATAAATGCATTGATGAAACCAGTGGGCATAGAGAAGTTTAGATGGTGTTCAGAGTCTATGGGTCTCTCGGCCTATAGCAGTTAAATCCTATTAATTCTATTGGCTCTTACAAGGTGTTCGACAAGTGGGATAATGTTGGGAATTAAGGTGTCTCAACCTTGGTAATTCCTTGTATTATTTTTATTATATTTATTTATTCATTGCCTATGTTGTAAATTAAATTGTAAATTCATATTGTCATCTTATGGGATGTGGCATAGTGATGTGTCATCCTACATGGAAGATGACAACTTGTAATTTTGTCCTCACATGAGGAGATAGGCATCCCACTTTGTGGTAGGAATATTTTTCCATGTGTCGGCATCTTGGATGTTGTGTAAGGGAATTTTGACCGTAACAGTCATGACAGATTCCTATGACGAAGTTATGACATGTAAGAGTTGAAAATAGAAGATTCTATGACAGGTGAAGACATGTGTCGAAGAGCATCTTTGAAAAAGGTATCTTTGGGCACCCCAAGGTGGACTATGACATGTTGTAAGAGAATATGCTATTTATAGCATGTGTATGATAGATTCTCTTACAGCTGTAAGTTGTAACTGCTATGACAGATTCTATGACGGTCGTAAGAGTCATAAGAGCATCTGTCATAGCCCATTTTGGAAATAGGTGACCTCTTTGGGATGGGGTGTGTGGACAAGTGTCAGAAGCATTCTACAATGTTGACCAAGTGTCCATAGGCGTGGGTTTTGGGCCATGAGGCCAAGTTGGACGCCCATTCCAAGATAGAGGCAATTTTGCCTTGTATTTTCTATATAAATAGGTGCTTGGAGGAGATGTATTACAGGTTTGACAAGTACTGTTATGTTGTCAGTTTGTCTCCAGATACGAGTGTCAAAGACTCCTGAGAGCTTGCATTGCAAGTGTATTGTAAACCATTTCAGTTTTGTTAATACATTGTGTAGGTTTTGGAGTGGGGTTTTTCACCTGATAAGGGTTTTCCCCACATATATCTTGTGTCTCTCTTCTTCTGTCTCACTTTCTTGTTTATGTGTTTGCTACAATATCTCTGTTATCTATGTTAGTGGGTTTAACATTGTTGTAATAGTAAGGATAAAATTGAATTTGCACTCTCCTCCCCTCATTAGATTAGTGTAGGAAGTGATTTCTGCACACCTAGCTTCCTTTCATAATTCCCACATGTTCTTTGACTTTGTCTAAGTTGTTGGTCGTTTGGGAGATGTGTCATCTCAATGGGCACCTTGACGCTATTCTCTAGGTAGTTGTGCTATTCATATGGTTTGTAAGTCACCACCTATCCCTGTTTTGTGGAGAGTCGAGTATCCAACTTCTCCTATTTATATATTCGTATTTGTTAATACATATATTTGTTTTCAGTTGCAATCTTGTGCTTGTTGTATCTCCACAATCTTGGCAGTTTCTACACATATGACATAGTAGCAAATGGGGGTTTAAAACTCAAGATATGATTAACAAATATTTTCTAGGGCATTTTTAGGGCAAAAGGACCTCACCATTAACTTCAAAAGGCCTCAAAACCTTAAGATTGGTTGTCAAATCATTAAAATCATCTCAAGAAAATTTAGGCAAATAAATTTTTGCTAGAGAGACCGTATGGCCCCTTGCACAAATGACATGTATGAGGTAAGCAAATTTAGAAATTAAAAACATTAGGCTCAAGCGGACCTAAGAAGGACTGAGCCAACCTACTTTTGGATAGGGCATCCCATTTTCGGGCCCTACGAATAGGGTTCTATCCTAGCTGGCCCTATCCCTTGGATAGTGAAGTCATCACCCAAGTGCTTACATTTTGTTACCCTACAATTTGACCACCATCACCACTCCATGAGGGTAATCCTCTATAATCGAACTATCTCAACTCCACCCTCGATGGGCCAAAACCACCTTGCACCCTCATGATGATTTCTCACCTATAAAATAGTGGTTTCAACTTTGAAAATTGTCGTTTCAACAGTTAAGAGTGGTTTTAGGCAATTTCGAAGGCAAATTTCTATATCATTGTGGAATATAGAATATTCCAAGAAATCTTTGTTTTTTCACCAAGTGACATCATCATGATATCAACATTCCTTCCCTCCACTTCAACCCCTTCACGGATGCAGTTTTGGTTTTGGTAGTCCATATTCAAAGGCTTCATTCTTATCCATACAAACTTCATTTTTTGAGCATTTTTTATTTGGTCTATCTTTCCATGCTCTTTGTTGTGATGTAGGTATTTTTAATTTTGATACACAATTTTAGCAAAATTTACATATTCTCATAGTGACATTGTGTAGTTCTCATTTTGGGACCTTTTGAGGCTTTGTTCAAGCACATACATGCACCTTTTTCAAGTGCAATTTTTTAAAGTGCATGATTTCTTGTGTACTTATTGGTTCTATTTGTTTCTCTTAGTTCTATTCTAGAATTATACTTTCAGCATTATTGTCTATTTTGAGGATTGGTAAAGCATTGAAATCAAGTCCACTTTGTGTTTCTTGTTAGTGGCAAATGTATTGGCACTGATTATATAGGGCCAATTTAATTTTTCTGGGGGGTTGTTTGATTAAATTTCAAGTGAATCTTTATGGGGTTATTGTAATCATGAACTAAGATAAAATTCCATTTTGGGGGGTTTCCTCGTGGATTTTGGTATTGAATCCATCCTTCTGTAGTCAAGTTGAATTTAGAGAAATATTTTTCCTGGAAAACTAGGATAAAGAACCACTGCATTGAGCAAGATCTATTTCTCTATATCCTTGGACTCATTCCTAAGTTAAGTGACTATGAACATAAGCATGTATGGTTTAATAACAATGACATGGTCTACGGGCTAATATGTCTCACTATTTCTAAGGATATTCAACATCATCTTAAGTACACTAAATGCCCTTTCACTGCTTGGACCTTCATCCAACAGTTGTATGAAGACCTTGATTCTCCATCTAAGAATGATGCATCCTTAGATAACTAGGCACTTGTGGATGATAATAAGACTTATGTTGCCCCATCCTATGTGGACACATTCTCATGGGATGATCATTCTATTTGGTTGACATACATTGATGCCCCATCTATAGTGGAGGACATTCTAGATATCATCCTTCTCCCATTGCTTCATCAAAGTTTAGAGTTTCTTCTTCGAGAGCTTCCAATGATTCTTTGTAGTAGATTTATTCATATCTACAATATCCACTTCATTGGGAGGTCTACTTACCAGATATTTCACATCTATTTGTGGACACTCACCTTTCATACCTAGATGACATTATTGAGGACATTTGTCTTCTTCTTGATGACAACTCTGATGGAGTTGCACCTTCATCTTTGGATCTTGTTCTACATGCATCTCCACATCATTCTATATTGTCACTTGTTTTAGTTAGGCCTAGGACTCCTAATTTGGTTGTGACACCTTTTGACATTAGGATGGTGACACTTGAGAAGATTCCAAAAATCTATATTCTTCCCTCATAATCCTTCCAAGAATGGGAAGATCTTATGCATAGTCCATTGAGTTTATTTCTTTGTAAGGGGAAGAACATTGTTTGGCATCCATGTATCATCAACATTTCTTGTCAAGAATCTACCTTTGGTGCAAGAGACTATCCACTTTGGGGGCTTCTTAGTCCTTCTATGTCTCTCTGTATTCTCAGGAGTCTTTTCTCTATCTATTTGGGTGGCTTCTATTCCTTTTGTGGGGGGATTCTTCTCTTTGGGGGAATACTTTGTACATGGGTACCTTATTAGGCTTCATTTCTCAAGACCCATCTTTTCACCCACCTAAGCTACACTTAAGGGGGTATTAGTGTAGGTTTTTATTTCCTTTCCCTAGATTTTTCCTACACTTTTATTAAGTTTACTTGGGTTAATAATGTCAATTTAATTAGGTGAGTGGGTAGTGTTTACACCTAAAAGAACTAATTCCTAACTTGCACCTTTTTGCCCCAAATTCAGCGAAAATCCCACTGTATGCCTTCAGTACTAAACCTATTGATGATAACCAATCAAAGATGTCTTTCATAGGTTTTCATTTGTTTGAATTTTGAAAATACAAGGGAAAAAGCCCCAAGAAATTGGTTAAGTCCCAATATCCTAAGTGTTTCCTTGTGTTTTGGCCTTGGTCAGAGTTTCAAAGTTTCAGACTTCTTCATTTCGTTGTGTTGTCCCTGTCGGCTTTGAGGTCTAAGGCTCAAAATTTGCCTAAGTGTTTAAATTTACCTAATTAAAGAAAAGTTTCAGAGGTTGGACTTTGGGCCTTTGGCCTTCGGTCTTCTTCATGGAAAGTGTCAGGGAGAAGCCTCGGGGTCCAAAGTCCGATGGGGCTAGTGTTGAAAATTCATCTAAGTGTGTCAGAAGTCAGAGTTGGGGCTTCCTTCCTTCTATCTTCTTCATGGAAGGTGGAAGGCGGAAGGCCTGAAGGGTGTTAATTCTTTCTAAGACATTCTACCATTCTGTGAAGCCTTTTTGGTGGACCCATAGCAGGCTCGCAGAACCGCAGGAAGAGGATAGGTGGCAAGGTTTAACAGCTCAACATTTAAGGAATTTGAAGGAGGCCACGTGGCGTAATATGTGGCTCTTCCACCATTCCATGGGGTATTCCAATAATGCTTTATTGTGACTGTAGAACCGCGAGAGGCCATCACATGGACAGAGGTCGAGGAGAAGGCCTAAGGGCTAAGGTTGCCAAGATAATGAAAAATTTTCTAAGAATGACGTGTGTGGCAGAGCTCAGAGATTGACTCTTCTTCCCTCCTTTGTGGAAGGTGAAATGGTGAAGGCCCGAGGCCCGACCCCCGACGCCTTCATATAGAAACATAGGTGGGGTCGAGGCTTCCCTCCTTCCTCTTCCAGATGTTGTAAGCTATAAGGCGGAAGGCCTGAGCTCCAAAGTCTAATTTGTCATAGCTCGACTTCCTGGCCTTCCTTGTTCTTTCAAATGTGCTAACAACTTCTTCTATCACCATATATTCTAAGTGGTTGGTTGCTAGAACATTGTCTATCATCTATGCGTAGGTACCCCAAATTTAATGTGAAGATGCAATGTTTTAGTATCCATGTTTTCTACAGGTCCTTTAAAGGATACAAAATCAGTTTGCAAGGCATGGGCTCCCAAGAATTCCACTGGTTTTTTGACAGGGCCATGGGCCTGATTTTAATGAAACATGGGCCTAGCATGTTGACCTAGTTTCAATGCCCAGGAGCTGCACAAGAGCTAAGTTGCTATATATGTACATGTTTGAAGACATTCTTAAGGTTGGTCATTGAGCCAATGTTCTGGTCTGGGAGCGCCTAAGGATTTTCTCTAGCATCAACACATGATTTGTCTACTCTGTTAGTTAAGGGATATGTTGAGTATAGAGTAGGAAGGTTATGTAAAGCAGATTTAAACATGTAATGGTATGTGTCCATGGGAGTTTGTAATGATTTTGGTAAATATATAATCGTAGTTATGTATTTCCCTTTGTGTTACATCCCCAATTTTGGCTTTGCTTTACTTTTACTTTTTACTTGGACATAAGTAAATTCATTATGATATTTAGATTAATGACAACGAAAAATATGGATTATATTGAATTTCATTTATTGAAATTATAGAAATGATTATGTTAATATCGATTTAATAATTGTTTTATGAGATTGGATTTATTAGTTGAATTAATTGAATAATGATGCACTGATCACATGTTTTGTTTGATGACGAGTGAAACAGGATTACAGGGTATTAGATGACTCTTGGAGAAGAGAGAGAGTATCTTTCCATGAAAAAGTGAACCAATGTGTCGTTGGAGGTAAGCTTAGTTTGTCAGTTTACTTTTGGAACCTATTCGACAGGTAGTCGATATTGTTTTACAATCATTCTTAGTCATATTAAGTTGTTTAGGTCATTAAATACATTAATGATGTCGTTAAGTTGATTTACAACTAATTACATTTAACATAAATATTACGATGTTATTGTCATAAAAAGATAAGGATATTATTACTAATTCTGTTGAAGTGTTTTAACCCATTTTTAACGTTAAAACTTTATCATCGAGTTAAGATGACTTGTTTTGTTGACGGATCATGATGAGGAGACTAGGTCAACTCAATCACGTTATCCGTAACTTTCATTTTAAGTATTATGCTCTTATTGATTAAATCACGAAATCAAATAGAGTTAATGTTATATAAATAATATTTGATTTGATCAAATTATATATATAAACAAATGAGTCGAATGAGGAAATACCTCATGATATAATAGTATGGTTTAAGTTGAGCAACTGAAGGCATCTTTTGAGGATTGCTTTAAATAATAAAAGCATGATGGATTGAACATAATCATTATGAGTAACTGTTTGCTTTAGTTAGTTTTGAGAAGTTGGCGGCCTCATATAGGAAGAGTGGCGAATGATTCCACCACTATCGCTGATCTCCTTAAATGGTGTATTCATCATTAACATTTGAAAATGTTTACACATTTTTAGTTAAGTGGAAGTCAAACTGATGGTCTTTACCATTGGATTTTTTATGAGTTTTGATAGCTATTTTGGGAGTGGGAGCGAACAGATAGAACGACTCTGTATGAGTCTGTTTTAAGCTCTTAAAAGCCTTGACTTAGCGAGTCAATGGGAGATATCGAGTAAGTTTTACGTTTTTATAGAGAGAGAGAGAGGTCTGGAAAAAGGTAGAAGAGAGTCACGGCGGATAGCGAGGAAGCTGGTTAAGCTAAGCAACAGTGTGGCCATCGGAGATGAACACAGTAGCTTATCACCGGTCTTTATTCTCATTAAACCGATGTTGTCAGGTAGACATTCATGTATGTTGTTTTATTAGATAGAGATAAACATATTGAATATTTGTTATGAGTAATCGTTATCTAAGTTTTGTTATTCTGTCAGTGTTAAATGTAAGCTATGATATAAATCATTTGTGTCAACTTTATTACTATCGTTGTGACTATTTGTCTGATCTGATGGTAAAGGTGAGTCTTAGTATATTTGAGTAGCGTCGTTTAGTCTGTATGGACCGATGCTAACTCAGGCATTGTATTCAGTTTTGAACAACCACAGTGAGTCGGTAATACAGCTATCTTTAACTGATAGAAATACTCTTCAATTGTTCAGTTTAGTATAAACAAAGTTTCTTAGAAACAGTTTTAGTTATCTATCAACTAGAAAACTAGTCGCACAGTGAGAAGAGTAATCTTCCAGATTAAGTCAACTATTCTTATCATAGGTGAAATATGTATTGAATTCTTATGAGAATAATGTAGAGGGATTTCATTAGTAAAACTCTCCATTCAAGAGTAATACGGATTAGAGTTTTAGTGAAGTCGATGGTATTGAAACCATTCATGTTTTCTTTTCTATGTTTTGTCTAAATGGTATCTTATCCGAGAAACTAGATTCATGGAGAACAATGGTAACTAAGAGATATCCTTTGAAATGATAGAATAACTATTGATAATTAGTTGAACTGGATATCGAGTCAAAGTTCTTTTCTTATCTAAACTAGAACCATGATGAGTTCGGTCAATAGTAAACCAATTTGCAGAAATAGACCAAGTCTATATGGAATAAACTTGTATAAAGCATATAAGGGTATAAGTATGTAGTAATGAGCATTGGCTTCATGTATAGTTGAATTGAAAAGGTACTCATATTCTTATTGAGTAGAGGATAATACCATAGTAATATGTATTGTAAACCTAGTTATGGTTGGGTTAAACCAAAGGTTTTTTTTTAAATCTTTTATGGTGAAGGATATAGTAGAAATGATATAAGTACTCAATGGTTGTTTAAATACCCTAGAGTTGATTCGGACCAAATGAGGGTAAATGTCATTTAGACTTGACTATGTCTAAGTAGACTATTATCAGGTCATGATGATTAAACCAATTGTGTATAGATAGTAAGAGTGAATAAACTGCATGAATATGACATTATCCAAGTCGAGTAGGGGTGGGTGAACACAACGACTACATTCATATGAACGTGATTTATAGTAAAAACTTTGGCCAAAGTAATGCATTTGTTTTCTGCATGCATTGTCAGTTCACTGTATTCAGATTACTCAACATATCGAAAATCATACTTAGCTAGAGGGTATCTAGGGTTGTATGATTGATAGAGTTGAGTAGAATGCAACACTATGTACTCAGAAAAAGGCAAATAACCACTGGTCACCTAAGGTCTATATCCCTTGTGAAGGGTAGGGCCACTTCCTATGTGGAAGATGTGTGGGAGACCGCCGGTCTATGGATGGAGCTAAATCACTGGAAAGATGCTCTCTCTCCAAGCAGGAAACATGCTGGGACTTGTGATAAAAATGTTAGATATTCAGAGGCAATAAATATTCCAAAGTTTTTATATTGTAATTGATTTACTTTTGTAAACAATTGTATTTATGATGAACAATATAGTTTATTGTATTTGTATGATAAATCTTGTAATTGAAGTTACTTGATTTTATGTTGAATAAAAGAAAAATTTTCTCTATCTCATTTTGTTTAACCTTGTTAAAATTTACTTCATGGTAAATGTATCAATTTTTACTATGTCTATAGAAACTGGATGTTACACTTTGCTACATTTGCTAGTATGATTGTAAAAGATATTTGGAGATGTGTGACAATATCTAAGTTAATACAAGGATTTGTATTTTTTATCCTTTTGTTACATAGGAATCATTGTAGTTCTCTTTTGGATTATTAAGTATGTCCATTGTATGAAGATTTATCTGAAGTCATAAATGTGAATATATGTCTAGTTCTATTGATCCTTTACTATGTATTTACTTTCCTCCTTGCATTCTGACTCTGTTGCCCAATGGTATAGGCACCGACCGGTCCATATTGAAGAGGGACCAATCACTCTTTAAAATCAATAAAATCATTCACCTATGGTTCAAGGAAAAAACCATCTTTCTTGTGCATCTACATCCGTACAGTTGAATCATCTTAATATAGAGGCTTGTGCAACCAGTTTGTCTTGATCTAGTGACATCTCTTGGGGTCAAGTGTACATTGGGTATGGCTTTAATTGTTCTTGGTATTTTATTTTATGCCTCTAGAAATATCCCTCCTAGGTCTAGCTAAGCCTGAGATGCAGAGGAGTATACCCACTCCTATAGTTGGCCAAAATCCCCCTTAACTTGTTGATAAACCTCTTTCTATCACCTTGACGACAATCCATGGCCTAGGTGCTTTAGGAATGTTTTAGAGTTTTGTGTTGCAATAATTTTGGGAGCCAACATTTTGGCACCATTGTCGGGGAGGATTTGAAATGAAAAAGAATTTAAAGACCCTTGCTTGCAACCGTTGCCTGGTGCAGTTTGTTGTGTGTAAGTTAGCAGCCCATCAACTTATGCCAACATTTTGGCATTGTTGCTAGGGATGATACTATTGGGTTGAAAGAAATTGAAGACTCTACTAATGAGCTGAACCTAGAATCAGTTTGTGGCCTTGAAGATCAATCACACTTCAAGGAACTCCTCTTTGGAAGAGGTGGTGACTCTGCTGTCAGAACAGAAGTTTTTAAATGTTGCTGCCCATTGGTTGATGTTGATGATTTGAATGCTCCATCTCATTGAGCAACAACTATTGAAATAAAGGTACATGGTTTTCTTCCTGACCTATGAAAGTTTGTTGTTCCTGTCATCTCAAAAGAACAAATTTCTATGCTTCAGTTTTCTACCCTACATTATAGGATGTTTTAGTCATGGCTAATTGGTATGAACACAGATACCCTAGGGATGTTCTATCATCTGAGTCTTCATCTATATCAGACCCTAGAAACTACATTGTTGTGGATTCCCATGACCATCCTAGTAATTCATATTCCAGTTATGGCTCTGCATGTTATACAAACCCAAACCTATATGCACCCATGCAAAATTAAAATGACTTATCAATGTAGCAATATAAAATTGATAAAACCAAATAGCTATTGGAGTCATTATTGCAGCAAGAAGAAGAAACAATAAATCAGATTAGGCTGCTAGAATCTAGGCCGCAGTCCAATCCATCTCCTATTGTTCCCATTTGCTCTCTTCCTCAACCTCCTATTGCAAATGAGAATACTTACAGATAGCTGGACCAATCATGGGTTAGTTATGAGAGGCAATCCATGCCTAAAAAGATCTATTATTAGATGCCTTTATTTGAGGGGTGTGAGGTTTATGATGGGAAGGCACACATTGAGGCATTTTTCAGATTTCATGGACAAGTTCCAGTTTGAAGATGAAGATATGTGGATGAGATTTTTTGTTAAATCTCTATGTGGAGTAGAACGGAAATGGTTGGTTAGTTTCTCTGACCAATATTTTGCTTCCTGGGATCAATTGGTTGCTGCATTTAAAGATTTTACAAATAGTCTAGACCCTGTCTTCCTTGTCAAAGAACTAGAAGATATTAAAAGGCAAGAAGGAGAGTCTAGCATGGAGCTCAGCCATAGATTTGTGGTTGCCCTATTTCACATCCCAAAGAATTTCAGGCCTGATCTTCCTATATGTATTAACATGTATTTGAGCACTTATGATGATACCTTAAGCCCAATCTCTATATCGGAAGAGTTCAATCTATTGAGTATGCAACAGGCATACATGTTCATTGATTATGTTGACAATGTTAAAAAGGATATGATTACAAAATCTCTATTCCCAAATATAGAAGTCGTTGATAATGAATAGATTGTTGTAGACAATAGGGATGTGAATACTTCATGTGATCCAAAAACAATATCATGTGATGATTGTGCGTGTATAAGGGTAGAAGTGGAAGGTGGTGCACCACATGACAGCGATGTTGATGATGAAAGCAGTACTTGCACCTATCGTCGACTGGATATTTCATCAAGTGAAAGTGAAAATGATGAGACAAATGGTGACTTACACTCCAATGTTGAGGTATGTGGTTCAGTGAACAATGAGGATGATGTGTAATGGGATGAACAATCAAATGGATCAGCTTCTTGTTAGTGTTTGGTATTACATTGTTAACTACCGCCGGTTATGAGTAGTTCCTACCACCGGTTATGAGTAGTTATGTTTGGTTTCATATAACCAGTAGTTATGTTCGGTTTCATATAACCGGACTCCTCTCATAGTATTTATACATGGTTTTGCATCTACATTCTTCATCAATAAAATTACTGCCCCTTTATTTGGTATCAGAGCTTAAATAGTTTTTGTGTCTGTGACCTGCGAGGAGGAGAAGGGAGAATAGAAAGGCATCCCTGTGCATGATGGATATGCTATAGAAAAGGCCCACCACTATTGCCTATTGTTTGGAGACACTGAAATCTCTCATGAAATTAGCTTGTTCTATATTTTGGATAGAGAAAGTGTTATAAATCCTGACGATGAGAAGGGCAAGAAAGTGGCAATGTTGATGTCATTGGCATTATGGTTACCAGTGTCAGAGATTTTGATAAGGAGAGTATCAATTAGAAAGGTCTTATGAATAGTGCATGAGAGAGGTGGCCGATCAAAATGGCGAGTGTAAGAAGGACAAAAGTCTGAGTAAGAGATGCTGACGATGCACAGTTAGCCTATCCTCTTGTTTCACATTGGAGGTTATCAATCAGGGAAAGGTATGTATTGAAGTGTGTATGGAAGTGCAAAATTTTATAAGCAAATATATTTAATTCCGAATAAGAAGGTCAATTTGGTCCTACTATTTCCTTTTGGAGTATTATTTTTACATGGAGATTCCATTAGACAAGTATTCTAGTTTCAATTTTCATACTTGGAGAATGAAAATTCAAATGCAACTAATGAATAAAAATTTATGGGGAATAGTAAGTGGAAAGAAAAAAGCACCTACAAATGCAAATAAGTTATTAGATTGGAGTAGTAGAGATGATAAAGTCAAGGCTATAATTGGTCTTGCTCTTTTTGACATTGAATTGTACCACATTGATTTGGATAAATCATTAGTCAAAATTTGGGATAATCTGAATAAATTGTTTGGAGCAAAAGCCGTTAATGCAAAGTTTTCTCTAAAACTTCAATTATTTAGATTTAAGATGGAAGATAGAATCACAATGTCAAATCATATAAGTAACTTGAAAGTCTCTCATTAGGCAGCTAGCAGAGGTTAAGGTTACGGTTGATGATGATGATGCTAGGGCCATCCTATTAAATAGTTTGCCTTCAAAATACAACAATGTTATTTTTACACTCAGTCAAATACCTTCACAAACTCTAGAAGGTATGATTTTTGCTCTTCTAGCAGAAGAGAAGAGAACAACAGAAGATTCAGAAGATGATCCTCAAGAGAAAGCATTATTCTCAAGAAGCAATTACAAGAGGTTAGAGAAAATCAAATGTTTTTATTGTAAGAAAAACGGTCATACAGCTTGGGATTGTAGAACTCGAGATAGTGATGTTCTTAAAGAAAAGGTCAAAAATGAAGGAAACCTTGCTTGCATTGAAGATGATAAGGATCCACCAGGTATTGAGGATGAGGATCCACCAGATGGTACTATTAATTTTTGTAGATACACCCTTTAAGCCTTCAAATTGGAGGCAGGTGGCATTAGAGGATGGAGGATTTTCCATCATCTCAAGTTAGCTTCTCACTTTGAGATGACGCTTTGCATGAGAAGTATTTTTGGTTTTGGTTATTTTGCTTTTCTTTGTCAATGCTAACGGATTTGAAGAATGTATGTTTTGTGAAGATTTTTTTTTGGAGACAGGTTTGGGATTTGGTGTTGAGCTCAATATGGATTATTGTCCAGCGAGCTTTAGAGTATATGATCAAGAATTATACCCTTTTGCAATCACTAGACAATGATAGATATCTGTTGTATCTCTTAGGGATTGTTGTCGAATAATTCAAGACTCTGATTTGAGAGTTCAGGACTAAAGAGCTCAAGAACACAGCTTGAAACTATGCCTTTCTGAGGGTAGACGAGACAACATGATGGAGCCCCGCTTGGTTCAGGATTTGTTCTTTGGGATAAGATCTTCTATAAAATATGTATTCATATTATGTAATCAGTTATGTTGAGTATGTTAGCATTCAGGGGGGGTCCCTTGGTACTATTGTAGGAACAATGTAATAAGGGGGAGAATGTTAGCGTTTGGTATTACATTGTTAACTACTGCTGGTTATGAGTAGTTCCTACCGCCGGTTATGAGTAGTTATGTTTGGTTTCATATAACCTATAGTTATGTTCAGTTTCATATAACTGGACTCCTCTCATAGTATTTATACATGGTTTTGTATCTACATTCTTCATCAATAAAATTACTACCCATTCACTTATGTGGATGAGTATGAATCTATGCATAGGTAAATGAAACATGGGATGAATAAGGAACTTGTTTCTTGTTTGATTTGATGCCTTCCTTTGTTCCTGTTTGTGATGAAGGATTTGATATTTTTCTGCATGAGGTTGATGTAGAAGTGGTTGCACTTGGTAATAACTGATTAGAGATAGTTATTGGTGCAGTTATGGAGTTTCATTGTGAAGATGGTGATCATATGGATGCATATGAGAACCTATTTCTTTGGTGCAAGGTATATTGTCTTCCTCATGTAGAGTATGCTTCATCTCAACCACAAGGAAATAAAATAAGAATGAATGTGGAAGAAGAAGAATGTCATCAGTCTATTTGCAACAGTGAATATGACACAACAAGGTTCCCAAGTGAAAGTGAAATAGAGAGACAATTGGAAGAACATGGTTCTTTATTTGAGGTGTCTCATGATGTTGATTTATGTGTTGATGTTTTGAATTGCAACCTAAGTCATGATTATGATTCAAAAATTGAAATTTGTAATAGCACATATGAAAATTTTGTTCAAGAGCTTGATGGAGTTACAAACGAATATGAATGCTTCCACTTTGATGTGGAAAATTTTTCAGCTCTTGAATGTGTTGGTGTTGCAGTAGAGGTTGAGTCATTTATGTGGGACATTGATGTGAATGAGCAATGAGGCATGTTTATGTCTGAGTTTCAACATGTTGCAGCCCAACTAGAAGGTATGCCTGAGCTGGAATCTTTCTAGTTTATTCTACAAGATGAAGTACCTTCTCTTGTGGATCAACAGTGCATTTAGGCACAATTTTCTTTGCCATTGAAATTGGAGGTTTTTTCCTTTTCCCTCAATTTGCATGAAGAGGTTAGCAAGTATGATAGCATGGCACATGATAATGAAGATTTGTCTTCATTTATTTCTTTTGTTGCTAACTTGAAATTTAGTTTCTCACCCCTTGCTACTGGGAACAAGCATGATATGGATGTGAATAGGTCAAGTACCTATCTTAATTATGGTTTCCATGCAGTAATGATTTCATTAATGAAGCTGACCTTGGCTCCATAAGCATATGTTGTAGATTAGCACATGTTGGGGACAGTTTTCAATTGTTGCAGTTGGGTGAGATATCAAATTTGGTTTGAGGGAGATCAACTCCTTGTTGGAATAAGGTGACATTAACCTTGTAAATTCCAATATTGTATTTCATTCCATTTATTATTTGTTATTTGTAATTACCCATAAGGGAATGAGGTAGTCTCATTGACAGTTGTAATTTTGAAGTTACCGGTGGCAGTTACGGAGTGACATTTACGGTTGGCAAATGTAAAAACCCATGGTAAATGAGGATAGGCATTCTCCCTTAAGGAATATAATATTTTTGGCATGTATGACAACTGTCATAATGTTTCGTGAGTGAATCTATGATAGCTGCAAGTTGTCATAAGATTCTAAGATTCTATGGCGCATATGATGGATATGTTAGTTGTATATTTGCTATATTTAGCCCAAGGTTCCTATCTTGGAAAGATACTCTTTTGATGGAATCTATTCAAGTTATGACATGTCATAAGATGATGTAAGAAGCCAGATTTAGTCTTGGGAGCCCAACCTTTGCATGGCTATTTTTGGACAAGTGTAAGATGCTTGTAAGATGGTAATTAATGTTTACAGGTTGGAGAATCTTAGGAGAGAGAAGGTGAACACCTAAGATGAGTTAGAAAATGTTTCTATAAGTATTTTCCATGTATTAGTTGTTGCAATATAGATTTTAGGTACCTGGGTGCTGCCAGAATGCTGTCAGATTGAATACTGGTGAAGAGAGTTGAAGTGTTGTATTGTAAATCATTTTCAAATTAATACAAACATTGGGCCTCTTTCCTGTGTGGAGTTTTTTACCTGAAAGGGTTTTCTCCATGTTAAACAATGTGTCATGTGTTCATATTTCTGATTTTGCATTTCTGTGAAGCATAGTTTTATTTTTGTGTTACAATCTCCATTAATAACACACAATTAAAGATTGCTGAAATTTATCTTGTATCAGATTTCCATTGAAGTAGTGTTTCTTTCATTTCTAACATTTGGTATCAGAGCCTGGCCAACTTTGACTCTTGGGTGGTAGTGTGGAAGCTGTAGCTACAATGGGAGATTTGGTTGTGTTTGTTTTACAAATCTTGTCTTGTTATTATGGTTGCATCCACCGTTGCATCAACCTCTCGATTGGACATTGAGAAGTTCAACGGAACGGGGTATGAGTTGTGGAAGCTAAAAATGGAAGATTTGTTGGAAGAAAGAAACCAATGGTTGGCTGTCTAAAAAGACAAGAAACCTGATGATGTCTCTCAAGATGAGTGGGATAGACTGGATAAGAAGGCACGGGGAACCATCTGGTTGTGTCTTTTAGACTCTGTCATGTTGAATGTTGCAAAGGAAGAAACTACATACAAGTTGTGGAAATGGTTGGGTGAGATCTATCAAGCCAGGAGTATGGTAAATAAACTTTATTTAAAAAGAAAATTGTTTTCCATGAAAATGTGAGAAGGTGAATCAGTTGCAGAGCATTTAAATTCTTTTAATTTGTTAGTGAGTCAGCTTGATTTAGTAGAAGTTGAGATTAGTGAGGAAGATAAATGTATCTTACTTCTTTGTTCTTTACCTAAGTCTTGGGAGAATGTTATCCTTGCTATCACTGCTAACCTTGTGGATCCGAAGTTGGATGCTCTTGTTTCAGTGCTACTGTCACAGGTATTAAGGAGGAAGAGTTCGGATAGTTCAGGGGATGCTCTCAGTGTCAGGGGAAGGTCTAAGGAAAGAGGACCTAAAGGAGATCAGAAAGGGGCTAAGGACAAGTCCAAGGGCTGGTCTAAGACTCCTGGTAAAAAGAACAGAGTTAAGTGTTGGAACTGCGGTAAAAGGGGACATGTGAAGGAGGAGTGCAGAAACCCCAAGAAACAATGGGAGAGTGCTTCAGATAAGTCCTCAAATGCAGGTGAAGAAGTTTTATTTTTTACATGTAATGTTGTTTCTGATGAAAATTGGTTGGTTGACTCAGGATGTTCGTTTCATATGACCCCACATAAGGAATGGTTCTCCTCATATGAAGAATATGATGGAGGTAATATCTACCTTGGTGACAACTCTACATATCCGATTGTCGGGAAAGGAAAGGTATTGTTGTGTTTCAATGATGGGAGGATTAAAACCCTCCCTAGTGTTTTGCATGTTCCTGGATTAGCTAGAAATCTTATTTCAGTTTTGAAGTTGAATGATTTGGGAATGCATGTGACATTTGACAAGCATGGCTATAGATTAGTGAGAGGGAACTTGGTGGTAGCGAAGGGGAAGAGATTCAGAAACCTATTCAAACTTGAAGCCACTACAGTTTATAATGCCTCTTATGTATCTGAGGATAATACTAAAAATGCACATATATTGTGGCCCCGTAGATTGGGCCACACAAGCAATAATGTATTAAAAACTATTAAGAATAAAAATTTGTTGGATGGTTTCTTGTATTCTGATGAGCACTTTGATTTTTGTGAGCATTGTGTGTTTGGTAAACAAAATAGAAAGTCATTTCCTTCAGGAAGCAATAGAGCAAAAGAGAAGTTAGAAATTATTCATACGGATGTGTTTGGACCTGTGGATAATGAATCTATCAGAAAATCTCATTATTTTGTAACCTTCATTGATGATGTATCCAGATTTACATGGATTTATTTTATGAAGCATAAATCTAAAGTTTTCACTAAGTTTAAGGAATTCAAAGTCTTAGTAGAGAACCAATCAAGTTTAAAGATAAAAATTTTAAGATCTAACAATGGAGGGGAATATTGCTCTAAGAAATTTGATGAGTTTTGCAAGCATGTAGGTATAATCAGATAAAAGACAACTCCGTATACACCACAGCAGAATGGTGTTGCAGAAAGGATGAACCGAACAATTATGGAAAGGGCCAGTAGTATGCTTAGTGATGCATAGTTGGATAAATGCTTTGGGCAGACGCTGTGTGTACTGCTTGCTACTTGATAAATAGATCTCCTTGTAAGGCTCTTGATTCGACACCTTATGAAGTGTGGACAGGTAAGAAACCTTTTGTTTCACATTTAAGGGTTTTTGGCTGTGAGGCTTTTGTTCATGTGCCTAAGGAAAAGCGATCTATGGATCCAAAAGATGAAAAGTGTACATTCATTAGATATGGTGATAATGTCAAAGGTTATAAGCTTTGGAATCCACTAACCCGCAAGATTATCTTTTCTAGAGATGTAATTTTCAGGGAACTTAGAGCTATTTCTAAACCTAAGCAGCCAAAAGAAAAAGATGAAAAGGTAAATAAGGTGCACTTTGATTTAGAGCAGCAAGATGCGCCTTAGGAAGAACAGAATGATGGATTGGGGGTGAAGAAGAAGAAGATTCGATTAGTTTTGATGAAGATGAATCTGTTGTGACAAAAGAAGTCGATATAGATGATCATACAGAAGAACAAGTAGAGTCTCTTACTCCACCCTTGAGTAGATCCACAAGACAACATAATCTAGTTGACAGGTATAGACCTCTAGATTTTCGTTGTGTATATGCTTTATTGAGTACTAACGATGAACCTAGATCCTACAGGGACGCTATTTCTACAGATGATAGTGAGTCTTGGCAACTAGCCATGCAGGAGGAGATGATGGCTTTAGACTCTTGTAATACCCGGGATCTTGTTCATTTTCCCAAAGGAAGAAAGGCCATAGGTTGTAAGTGGGTCTTCAAGAAGAAGTTTGGAGCAGACGGGTCATTGGAAAAGTACAAGGCTAGACTGGTAGCCAAGGGCTACTCCAAGAGAGGGAGTTGATTTTGGTGAGATATTCTCTCCTATTGCTAAATAGACTTCTATTAGATTTCTCTTATCCATTGCTGCATCTTATGATTGGGAGATTGAGCAAATGGATTTTAAGACTGTGTTCTTGCATGGAGATCTTGAAGAAGAAATTTATATGCAATAGCTTACAGGTTTTGAGGTAAAAGGAAAAGAACATTGGGTTTGCAAGTTAAAGAGGTCTCTTTGTGGTCTAAAACAGTCCCCCAGAATGTGGTATCAAAAGTTTGATTCATTTGTTTTGAAATTGGGTTTTGTTAGAATCGAGGAGGATCATTGTGTTTACATTCATTGTGTTGATGATTCTATACTGGTTATTGCTTTGTATGTTGATGACATGTTTTTCAGCAATACTAAGGGTATGGTCAGTGAGCTTAAAGCCCAACTTTCAGGTGCATTTGAGATGAAGGATCTTGGTGCTGTAAGGTATATTTTGGGAATGGAGATCAGGAGGGACAGAGTTAATAGAAAGCTTTGGTTGTCACAAAGTAAGTATGTGAATACTATTATGCAGAGGTTTAGTTTGTAGGACTGTAACCCAGGTAGAGTTCTTTTACCCATTGGTACTAAGCTTTCATTAGATATGTGTCCAAAGACTGAGGATGATCTTGAGGATATGTCTAATGTGCCATATGCTAGTGTTGCAGGGAGTTTGATGTATGCAATGGTTTGCACTAGACCAGATATTGCCCAAGCAGTGGGAGTTTTGAGTAGATTTATGTCTAACCCTGGTAGAGAGCATTGGAACTATGCGAAGAGGGTGTTTAAATATCTTGCAGATACTCCTGATCATTGCTTAGTTTATTCTGGTACTGATAGTGCTTATAATTCTTTGGACATACAAGGTTTTGTTGATGCATATTGGGCAGGTGACTTGGATAGTCGAAGGTCCACTAGTGGCTATGTGTTTACTCTATTTGGAGGTGCAGTGAGTTGGATGAGTAGAGGCAGCCCACAGTTACTTTGTCCACCATAGAAGTAGAATATATGGCTGCTACTCATGTCTCTAAGGAGGCAATTTAGTTGAGGAGACTGTGTACAGGTATTGGTTTTGATTACAGGATCATTCAGATTGGTTGTGATAGCTAGAGTGTTATCTATTTGGCCAAGAATCCCATGTATCGTGCTCGGACTAAGCATGTTGATGTTCAGTATCACTTTGTTCAAGAGTTGGTTGCAAATGGAGAGATTGAGCTAAAGAAGATAGACACTTAGGAGAATATTGTAGATTCATTTACCAAGCCTGTGAGCACAGAGAAGTTTGTATGGTGCAGAGAGGCCACGGGCCTTGTTTCTAGTGCCTGATTATTTTTCATTTGTTTTCCTATGGGTTGATTTACAATGTATAATGTCAAGTGGGAGAATGTTGGAATAAGGTGCCATTAACCTTGTAAATTCCAATATTGTATTTTATTCCATTTATTATTTGTTATTTGTAAATACCCATAAGGGAATGAGGTAGTCTCATTGACAGTTGTAATTTTAAAGTTACCGGTAGCAATTACGAAGTGACATTTACGGTTGGCAAATGTAAAAACTCATGGTAAAAGAGGATAGGCATGCTCTCTTGAAGAATATACTATTTTTGGCATGTATGACAACTGTCATAATGTTTGGTGAGTGAATCTATGATAGCTACAAGTTGTCATAAGATTATGAGATTCTATGACGCATATGACAGATATGTTAGTTGTATATTTTCTATATTTAGCCCAAGGTTCCTATCTTGGAAACATACTCTTTTGTTGGAATCTATGACAGTTATGATGTGTCATAAGATGCTGTAAGAGGCCAGATTTAGTCTTGGGAGCCCAACCTTTGCATGGTTGTTTTTGGACAAGTGTAAGATGTTGGATTTAAGGCATACAACTGAGAGGGGGGGTGAATCAGTTGTATAAAACTTCTTGTTCTTTCAAACACTTGATTCTTCGTTGTTAGTTAACAGCATATCAATTAATCATCCATGAAAGCATAATACATAAACACAAGAGCAAATAAACATCAACACATTGAACACCAAGATTTTGACGTGGAAAACCCGGTTAAGGGAAAAACCACGGGGTGATTAACCCAAGGATTATTCTTTGTTAGAAGAATAAGAAAAAGAATGGCACTTGCCAATTAGGGCTCACTGCCCGAGCACACTGCTCACAAAGAGGCCCACTGCCTACAAGGAGACACACTGTCTACAAAGTGATAAGAATCACAATCTTGAACTGGAGAATGACATCTCTACCATGTCCGGATCAGTTCCATTTAAGCCCAAAATCCTCTGCTCTGCCTTTCGCACTTCTCTTCGCTATGCCACACTCATCCACACAATCCACACTTCGAAATGAACTCACAAACTGTTATTTATACAAGACATCAACTTAGGGACAAACATCTAAGTCGGCAAACAACCATAAGAGTATCCGCAAGATGAATAACACATCCGGTCGGCCACCACAAGAACATTCGCAGGATGAACAACTCATCCGGTCGGCTAAACAGAGCAAGAACTTCATCCGGAAGAATAACTTCAATTCCGGGCTCTACTATCAATGCGGACCAACAACACAACCTCAACATGATCCAAGAACCTTCACAAGCCTGCCTGAATGACCAGGTACATCCGCACTTTCTTTACTTACTGGAATCTCTTCTCTTCCTTATCCGGAACTTCAAGAACACTGTCTGTCGCCACTGTCATAATGCAAGAGGTACTTCTGGACCTCCAAATCATACACAACTTGAGATGGCACATCACAAGGACATCCCAAAGACTCCTTCCAATCCGCAGATTAGGATTATACAGTTCTGGACCTCACCGGACCTTTTTGTGATCCTCTGTCACCTCTGAATACTTGCCGGAACCGGTTCTACACCGACAGCCACAACTCCTTCAGATCTTCATGCGGACCTCTGAAATCTTAACTGAGGCATCTCAAGACTTATATCTACAAACCCTTTAATCCGCATCCTCCGGTTCTCAACCTATACAATACATTTGCCTTCTTCTCATCACGGTTCTTCACTGTTCCTGACTGAGGCTAATTTTCTCAATATCCTCAGCACACAGCTCATCCAATCCTTCTTGTCAATGCAATATGAGTATGTTGACATCAATGACAACACTGGCTCACCTCATACTTGCAACAATCTCCCCCTTTGTCATTGATGGCAACATATGATGTGAAAAACCATCAAGACAAGAACTTCTCCTTTCTGTCACAGCTCCCCCTATCAACAACAACTTTTCACATGTCTTCTCTTCCTTTACTGCTCCCCCTTTGATCATCAACCACTTGTTTTTCACATGTCTTCTCTCCCCCTTTGACATCAATGGCAAAGGACTCATACGTGCAATTCTCATACATCAGAATCATACCAGCTGCTCCCTCTTAGTTGCAGCTCCCCATCATCAATCCGGATCACAAGATATGACTATGATATCCACCAGACTGATGCACATCAGTGCATCCTAGTTCATCACCAGAGGGGCCATGACCCCTAACTTCTCCCAGAGATATTCAAAAGAGTCCTTGGGAAGAGGTTTAGTAAAGATATCTGCAATCTGATCTTTTGAGGGAACATACTCCAATCTGACTTCTTCCTTGTTCACTTGTTCTCTCAAAAAGTGAAACTTGATAGATATGTGCTTAGTCTTAGAATGCAATACCGGATTCTTAGAAATATTAATTGCACTTGAATTATCACAGAAAATTGTGATAGGCTCCTCATATTCAACTTTAATGTCTCTTAGCATCTGCTTCATCCATAAGATTTGAGTGCAACTACCTGCTGCTGCAATGTATTCTGCTTCAGTTGTAGACAGAGATATTGCATCTTGTTTCTTGCTTAGCCAAGAAACCAATCTCTTCCCCAAAAAGAATGCTCCACCACTAGTGCTCTTCTGGTCATCCACATCTCCTGTCCAATCTGCATCTGTGTAAGCATGAAGAGAGAAATCTGGATCTCTAGGGTACCATAGACCATACTCAATTGTTCCTTTCAGGTACCTAAAAATTCTTTTGATTGCCATAACATGAGATTCTCTAGGATCAGCCTGGAATCTTGCCACAAGACCAACAGCCTGCATTATATCTGGTCTAGTCTGAGTGAGATACAACAATCCACCAATCATTGATCTATACTTTGTCTGATCTACCTTTGGGGAGTCATCATCTTTGCTCAACTTACATCCGGTTGCCATTGGAGTGTTCATTGGTTTTGAATCTTCCATACCATATTTCCTTAACAATTCTTTCACATATTTGGTCTGAGAAATGAAGATTCCTTTCTTTGTTTGAGTAATTTGCAGACCCAAGAAGAAATTCATTTCACCAAGCATAGACATTTCAAACTCACTTTTCATCTGATTTGTAAAAGTTTTGCACATACTATCTCTTCCTCCAAAAATGATATCATCCACAAACACTTCAACAATCAAAATGTTTTCATGAACAATTTTGAAATATAAGTTACTATCAGCAGTACCTTTGTTGAATCCAATCTGCACAAGATGCTTATCCAACCTTTCATACCATGCTCTTGGGGCTTGCTTTAGTCCATACAATGCTTTCTTCAACTTGTAGACCATATCATCATTATCAGACAATTAAAATCCATCCGGCTGTTCAATGTAAACTTCTTCTTCCAGATCACCATTTAGGAAAGCAGACTTGACATCCATCTGATATACCTTGAAGTCTTTGAAGGCAGCAAATGCAAGAAATAATCTGACTGCTTCAATTCTTGCCACCGGAGCAAAGGTCTCTTCAAAGTCAATTCCTTCTATTTGAGAGTAGCCTTTGCAGACCAATCTAGCTTTGTTTCTGATAACTTCACCAGTTTCATTCAGTTTGTTCCGGAAGACCCATTTGGTTCCAATCACATTCCTGTCTCTAGGTCTGGGAACAAGATCCCAAGTATGATTTTTCTCAATTTGCATTAATTCATCTTTCATTGCTTTAGTCCAGTTTTCATCATTGCAGGCTTCATTTACTGTTTTAGGTTCAATCTTTGAAATCAGACAACATTCATCCTGATTTTGAGCAACATTCCTTCTAGTTTGCACACCTTTGCTTCTGTCACCTATGATCTGATCTTCAGAGTGGTTTAGTCTTACATACCTTGGAATTTTGGGAATATCCTGCACTGTTGCTCCTTGATCAGGTTCATTCTGACCTATTTCTTCTTCCTAATTTACTGGATCAAGTTGATTCTGACTTACCGGAGGGGATTGAGTCCCTTGAACCTGAACACCATCTTGATCATCTTCATCAAACTCATAAAATCTTGAAGGCTTCTCAATTCCTTCATCAACTTTCACATTGGTGCTTTCTATCATCTTCCTCAATCTCTTATTGTAACACCGGTATGCTTTGCTTTGTGTGGAGTAGCCCAAGAAAATTCCTTCATCACTTCTAGCATCAAACTTTCCTAGATCTTCATCTCTTTTAATATAACACTTGCTACCAAATACTCTGAAATATTTCACAGTAGGAGTGATGCCAAACCAGAGTTCATAGGGGGTCTTACCGGTGTTGTTTCTAATTTGAACTCGATTGAGAGTGTAGACTGCAGTGCTGATAGCTTCTTTCCAAAACATCTGAGGAACATTTTCTTCCAACATCATTGTCCTGGCAGCTTCCTGGATGGTCCGGTTCTTTCTTTCAACTACTCCATTCTGCTGTGGAGTCCTAGGAGCAGACAATTGTCTCCTTATACCCTGCTTCTCACAAAAGTCAATGAACTCACCAGATGTAAATTCACCACCTCTATCAGACCTTAGACACTTTAGTTTCAATCCGGTTTGATTCTCTACCATAGCTTTGAAGATTTTGAACTTCTCAAATGCTTCTGATTTTTCTTTTAGAAAGGTAACCCACATCATCCGGGAATGATCATCAATTAACAACATGAAATATCTATCACCTTGCAGACTCTTGATTCTTGTCGGACCACAAAGATCAGTATGTACTAATTCCAACAATCCGGTAGAAGACTGATCTTTGCTTTTGAAAGAGACTCTGCTCTGTTTACCTAGCTGACATTCTTTGCACAAACTATTTGTAGGTTTCACCAATTTTGGAAGGTCTCTTACAGCCTGAATATTGCTTATCTTGATGATGTTATCAAAATTCACATGACACATTCTTCTATGCCATAACCAACTCTGATCAACTTGAGCAAACAGACAACTTTTGTTTGAACCAACTAGATGAAAGATATTACCTTTTGTTTGAGCACCGGATGCAATTTCAATTCCGGAGCTTGTAAAGATTCTGCATTTTCCATTCTTGAATCGGAGATCATAGCCTTTGTCCACTAACTAACCAACACTGAGAAGATTGTGCTTCAATCCTTCAACATATAGTACATTACCTGTTTTGCTCTTTCCATCAAAGGAAATAGTTCCCCTACCTCTGATTCTGCCAACAGAATTGTCACCAAACTTTACCATTCCTCCTTCATACCTTTCCAAATCTAAGAACTTATTCTTGTCACCAGTCATATGGTGAGAACATCCACTATCAATAACCCAATCATCCTTTTCTTCCACTTGAGCAGCCAAAGCTCTTTCCACAACCTTGTGATTGACAGATTCAGAGGATATTGAATCTTCTTCCTTGATGGCAATAAACACCCATTCATTTCTGGATTTGCTTTCTAGTTCTGATTCATCATCTGTTACTCCTTCATTGTCATCTTCTTCATGAACATAATAGCAGTTCTTTTGAAACCTTTGTCTGTTAGTATTAGACCTTGTAGATCTTTCCAGACATCTTGAAGCAAAATGACCAATCTTATTGCAGTTGAAACACTTAAAGGGTAGTTTTCCTTCATACTTACCAGATCCTCTTGGCAGTCTCTTTGCAATGAGGGCTTCAAGTTGAGCTGTTTCTGCTTCTTCTTCTTCCATGTCTCTTCTTGCTTGATCATACCATGACATCTTCCTTGATGAGTTTTCTCCCGGATCAAATCTCTGTTTGCCTTTCACATAGGCACTGGCTTTGAAAGCAGATTCAGTCTTGGGAGGATCATCTCCAAACTCGGTCATTTCAAATGCAGCTAGTTTGCCAGCCAGTTATTCTCTTGTGACAGTTGTGTGGGCTCTGAATTCATCAATGGCAGCAACCTTGATTTTGTAGGCAGCAGGAAGGGATCTTAGGATTTTGCAGACAATCTCATTTTCATCTAGAGTTCCACCAGCATTTCTAATTCCACATACCAGCTCATTCACTCTTGGCATAAAGGTAGTGATGTTTTCATCATCTCTCATCTTCAATCTTTCAAATTTTCCTTTCAGACTTTGCAACCTTGCACTTTTGACAAACTCATCTCCTTCATACAGAAGTTCCAGTTTAGTTAGGATCTCATATGCAGTTGGTAGGTCAATAACATTTGAGAGATCTGAATCATTCAATGCGCTTAGTAGGGCTTCCTTGGTCCGCAGATTATTTTCAGCATCTGTGATTTCATTCAGAGTTGTCGGACCACCTTGTGGAGGTACATATGGTTTTGAGACCATAGCCAAGTATGCTTTTCCCATACATTCCAAGTGACACTTCATGCGACCTTTCCAGAGAGTGAAGTTGGTTCCATCGAACTTCGGACTATCCTTCTTGTATGACGACATCCTGGATCTCCTCAAGCGATTAAGCTCCTTTCAGAGGAACTTGGCTCTAATACCAATTGTTGGATTTAAGGCATACAACTGAGAGGGGGGGGTGAATCAGTTGTATAAAACTTCTTGTTCTTTCAAACACTTGATTCTTCGTTGTTAGTTAACAGCATATCAATTAATCATCTATGAAAGCATAATACATAAACACAAGAGCAGATAAACATCAACACATTGAACACCAAGATTTTGACGTGAAAAACCCGGTTAAGGGAAAAACCACGGGGTGATTAACCCAAGGATTATTCTCTGTTAGAAGAATAAGAAAAAGAATGGCACTTGCCAATTAGGGCTCACTGCCTGAGCACACTGCTCACAAAGAGGCCCACTGCCTACAAGGAGACACACTATCTACAAAGTGATAAGAATCACAATCTTGAACTGGAGAATGACATCTCTACCATGTCCGGATCAGTTCCATTTAAGCCCAAAATCCTCTGCTCTGCCTTTCGCACTTCTCTTCGCTATGCCACACTCATCCACACAATCCACACTTCGAAATGAACTCACAAACCGTTATTTATACAAGACATCGACTTAGGAACAAACATCTAAGTCGGTAAACAACCATAAGAGTATCCGCAAGATGAATAACACATCCGGTCGGCCACCACAAGAACATTCGCAGGATGAACAACTCATCCGGTCGGCTAAACAGAGCAAGAACTTCATCCGGAAGAATAACTTCAATTCTGGGCTCTACTATCAATGCGGACCAACAACACAAACTCAACATGATCCAAGAACCTTCACAAGCCTGCCTGAATGACCAGGTACATCCGCACTTTCTTTACTTACTGGAATCTCTTCTCTTCCTTATCCGGAACTTCAAGAACATTGTCTGTCGCCACTGTCATAATGCAAGAGGTACTTCTGGACCTCCAAATCATACACAACTTGAGATGGCACATCACAAGGACATCCCAAAGACTCCTTCCAATCCGTAGATTAGGATTATACAGTTTCGGACCTCACCGGACCTTTTTGTGATCCTCTGTCACCTCTGAATACTTGCCGGAACCGGTTCTACACCGACAGCCACAACTCCTTCAGATCTTCATGCGGACCTCTGAAATCTTAACTGAGGCATCTCAAGACTTATATCTACGAACCCTTTAATCCGCATCCTCCGGTTCTCAACCTATACAATACATTTGCCTTCTTCTCATCACAGTTCTTCACTGTTCTTGACTGAGGCTAATTTTCTCAATATCCTCAGCACACAGCTCATCCAATCCTTCTTGTCAATGCAATATGAGTATGTTGACATCAATGACAACACTGGCTCACCTCATACTTGCAACATAAGATGCTTGTAAGATGGTAATTAATGTTTACGTGTTGGAGAATCTTAGGAGAGAGAAGGTGAATGCCTAAGATGAGTTAGAAAATATTTCTATAAGTATTTTCCATGTATTAGTTGCTGTAATATAGATTTTAGGTACTTGGGTGCTGCCAGAATGCTATCAGATTGAAGAATGGTGGAGAAAGTTGAAGTGTTGTTGTATTGTAAATCATTTTCAGATTAATACAAACATTGGGCCTCTTTTCTATGTGGATTTTTTACCCGACAGGGTTTCTTCCACGTTAAACATTGTGTCATGTGTTCATATTTCTGATTTTGTATTTCTGTGAAGCATAGTTTTGTTTCAGTGTTGCAATCTCCATTAATAACACATAGTTAAAGATTGCTAAAATTTATCTTGTATCAGATTTCCATTGAAGTAGTGTTGCTTTCATTTCTAACACTCCTTCATTCAACTTGTCTTTGACAGAGGCAAGTGGTTTCATCAATTTTCTGCAGGGTTGACCTATAGTGTCCCAAAATTTTGATCACAGTCAGCTTTCCTTTTGTGCCTTCATGCTCATGACTGTGTTTTCCTATATATATATATATATATATATATATATATATATATATATATATATATATATATATATATATATATATATATATATATATGTTTTGTAAATACATTTATGTTGTTTCCCTTGTTCGTTTTTGTTTTTGGTCCACCTAGATATGTTCTGAGATCCTCGCTGTGACATTGCTTCTCACATGTCCCCAACTAGAGCCAATGTTGACACCTAAAAAACATATTCCTAACTTGCACCTTTTGCCCCAAATTTAGTGAAAATCCCACTTTATGCCTTCAGTGTTGAACCTATTGATGATAACTGATCAGAGACGTCTTTCATAGGTTTTCATTTGTTTACCTTTTGAAAATACAAGGTTAAAAGCCCCAAGAAATTGGTTAAGTCCCAATATCCTATGTGTTTCCTTCTATTTTGGCCTTGGTTGGAGTTTCAAAGTTTCAGACTTCTTCCTTCTGTTGTGTTGTCCTTGTTGGCTCTGAGGTCTGAGGCTGAATTTGCCTAAGTGTTGAAATTTGTCTAATTAAAGCAGAGTTTCAGAGGTCAAATTTCGGGCCTTTGGCCTTTGGTCTTCTTCATGGCAAGTGTCAGGGAGACATCCCAGGGTCCGAAGTCTAATGAGGCCAGTGTTGAATATTCATCTAAGTGTGTTGGAAGTCAGAGTTTGGGCTTCCTTCCTTCTATCTTCTTCATGGAAGGCAGAAAGCAGAAGGCCCAATGGCGGACCCCTGACAGGTGTTAATTCTTTCTAAGGCATTCTGCCATTCTGCAAAGCCTTTTTGGTGGACCCACAGTAAGCTTGTGAGATCACGAGAAGAGGACAAGTGGCAAGGTTTGATAGCTCAGCATTTAAGGAACCCGAAGGAGGCCATGTGACATAATTTGTAGCTCTTCTTCCATTCCACAGGGTATTCCAATAATGCTTTACTATGATCGCAAAACCGCGGGAGGCCACCACATGGACAGAGATCAGGGAGAAGGCCTAAGGGCTAAGGTCCACCAAGATAATGAAATTTTTTCTAAGAATGAAGTGTGTGGCAAAGATCAGAGGTTGACTCTTCTTCCCTCCTTTATGGAAGGTGAAATGGTGAAGGCCTAGGCCCGATCCCCGACACCTTCATATCTATACATAGGTGGAGTCGAGACTTCCCTCCTTTCTCTTCCAGATGTTGTAAGCTGTAAGGCGGAAGGCCCGAGCTCCGAAGTTTGATTTGTCAGAGCTCAACTTCCTAGCCTTCCTTGTTCTTTCAAACACGCCAACAACTTCTTTGATCACCATTAATGCTAAGTGGGTGGTTGTTAGAACATTATCTACCATCTGTGTGCAGGTACCCCAAGTTTAATATGAAAATGCAGTGTTTCAGTATCCATGTTTTCTGCAGGTCCTTTAAAGGATGTAAAATTAGTTTGCAGGGCATGGGCTCCCAGGAATTCTACTAGTTTTCTAATAAGGCCATGGGCTTAATTTTAATGTAGCATGGGCATGGTGTGTTGACCCAATTTCAATGCCCAGGAGCTGCATAGGAGCTAAGTTTCTATATATACATGTTTGAAATACATTCACCAATCTTGATCTAGTGAAAAGAGATAGTACATTTAACAAGATAACATATAAGAACAACTGAGCAACACATACCTTAAGTCCTTCACTACACCCTGCATTCATTTCTAACAACTTGTTTTTTCTCCAATGACTTGTATCCTTATCATCTGTACAAAACTAACTAGACAATCTCATGTTAACATGACTCAGAAATCACTACACAAAAAGTTAAGATCATGATATTAATTATAGAAGAACACCCTATATCTAGGGGACCTGAGTTCTGGGGGCATCCTTTGCTGTCCAGACTGCCATATTATTAATAGTTGTAAAAATAACAATAGTAACAACTTTTGGAACAATAATTAAATGGAAACAAAATAATAATTAACCTTTCTAATTGCTAAGTCCTATAAAAATCAACTAGTAAATGAGAGTCATGACAAGGAGGAGGAGACTCTGGAGACTAGGCCAAAGCAACTTCTTCTTCTTCTTTCTCTTGATCATCCTTCTATCTACCTTTTAAATATTCTCCCACCAGTAGATTGAGCTTTTTCTTCATCATGTTTAGCCATTCTCTACTCCTATCAATTACTTTTTTGTTCTCACCTCAACATCCTTATACTCCTTGTTTCGATCAACTCTAGGAATTAGTTTGGTAGAAATTTGTTCTTGTTGATAATAAGGATCCTCTACATTCATGTCATCTTTTACTACTCTTGGAATAGTAGCAATATGGTATATTTTCAGCTAATATGTATTCAATCTATAGTACTCTTCTCCTAGCTTCCAAGTCATCTAAGTAATTTTCCTAAAAATTTTCTATATTTTCTCTATGTCTACATGAGGATCTTAGTCCTTCTATGCATGTTCGAGGATTGTATGAAGTCCTAGATTCATAGGGATCCAATTACTTGTGTCACCTTAGCCTTTGTAGTTCATTCATCCTATATTATCAAACATGAGTATTTTCCAATAGTAATGAGGAATGAAATCCCTTTGACTTTTTTTTCTAAGCATAATTGTTGCACTTCCCCCAATTGTTAGCACAATTCCAAAAGTATCAACTTGCCACTTGCATATCTGGGGAGTTTGTATGATGCTTTCTCAAAACTGCCAACCCTAATGTACGTGAAGGCAACAAATTAAATGTACCAATTAGCCCATCTTTTAATAGCTACCACTTCTTTTGTGGAAATCCTCTTAACAAAATTTCCCTCCAACATTCTAATGATATAAAAATAAAACTAGCATTGACATGCATGAATTCTTTTGCACTCTCTCTAATCTCTAGTTATAGGTAGTATTCATATACTTTCTACTAGCTCATTCCCATGACACCTAGATTTTTTCTGTCTAAGTTACATTACTCAACTACTCACACAATTTATCACTAATTAGGGTATCTTGATCAATAAACTCTTTCCCTACTAAACTCTTGGTGATGTACTAGTATATCTAGGTCTAAAATTCCTTGGTCATTTCCTATCATGTGGCTCTACTCAATGGTGTTATTATGTTGTTGACCTCTTCAAAAATATTACTTCAAAATAATTTCTTTGGGATCCTAGATGATAATGCTTGAGGCTTGATAAACTAGCTTCTATTTATGGTCTAGGAACACCTAGTTGTACATTGTCATGCTAGTATTTCTTGACAGTGTCCATAGTGATTTGTACTGTTCTTGCTTAAGTGGGAGTGTAAGGAAAGCAGAGGTGCGGAATACAGCTTTCCTAATGTTAATTTAAAGGGGGTAATGCAGACAGGTAAATTTGAATTAAAAAACTACAGATAGACACACTAGAAAAATAGAATAAACATTCCAGACAACAAAGAGTGACACCAGATTTATGTGGGAAAACCCTTTTGGGTAAAAAACCCACCACCACAAGAGAGAATTTCTTTATTACAGTAAACTGAATAGTTACAATAAATATCCCAACTCTTTTGCTTAGGTATCGATTATTTTTCAATTACATAACCGTTTATTCAATCTATATATCTACAGAATAAACTGTATAATTAAATCGTTTCATCATTCAATAGCGATGCCAACAGAT
The DNA here is from genome assembly GCA_027924645.1 of Cunninghamia lanceolata. Lineage (NCBI taxonomy): Eukaryota > Viridiplantae > Streptophyta > Pinopsida > Cupressales > Cupressaceae > Cunninghamia > Cunninghamia lanceolata. The sequence goes on from BSBN01000500.1 coordinate 20,561,714, forward strand.
CAGTTTTATAACATCAGTCTGAAAGAGCAGAAAACGGTTACTCGACTATTGCCCTAACTAAATGATTCACCTTCCCCATCGTCGTTGCTACTCAACAGTAGTAACTGTTCGCATTCCATGAGATGAATAATCCCACATGCACCAGGGCACGTATACTATTCCAATTTATAACCACAAACGATCAAAATGACTATCGTCGGCAATTTTGTTGCCGACAACGATAATCAAAGACTCATCGGGATAACCTTCATCATCGACGAACTGTTTGACACTTACTCCGACGGATCCTTGTCTCACCAACGCCAATGCTATGCTGGGCTGATAATAGTTCTTACGTCGACGATCCATTGATCCCAATGAACACTTCCATCGAGGTAACTCAATACTATCGGAATGACCACCATGAGATTACCCGATGGACTTCTCATTCCAATGAACACTTCCATCGAGGTAACTCAATACTATCGGAACGACCACCATGAGATTACCCGATGCGACCACCATGAGATTACCCGATGGACTTCTCATTCCAATGAACACTTCCATCGAGGTAACTCAATACTATCGGAACGACCACCATGAGATTACCCGATGCCCAACCTTATGCCGATGGACTTCTCACATCAGTCTGACCCTCATCGATCAGAGAAGTAACTTAAGACTGTGCCCATATAGAAAGTCTGCCCAATAGCTTTTCCCTTCATTGATGTGAACAAAACTGTTGGTGTAACATTCACTAGTTCTGCCGAAACTCTAGTGTGGCCGACAACCAACTAAAGAAAGAGGTTCCAAGCAATAACTTGAGACACTAGGTCTCTTCAGGGAGATTAAACACCTCTTCAATATATTGGGGTTGTATCAATAGTATTGCAGTCCCTTGCATATATTTTTATTTCTTGATTATCTTTGTTATAATGTTGGGCACAAATCATCACTAAATCAAGGGAACCATTATTGGGAAAGTTGCAGGTTGAACCAATCTGCTCAATTTCAAGTTCTGAGTCATTTGGCTAACTCCACTATCTTGATTCATTTGTGTGTGGAATTCCTCAAACTTGACATATCCTAAGTCTTATATGATGCATTTGTAAGGTTTGTTATGATCTTGGACACCAAACCAACACCCTGGAATTCATATTTCATCTTCATAGGTGAAGACATACTCATGCAAATTACCCTATCAACATGAGATATAATTTGAATCAAAATCCCTTTCACGATTTTTGAAGTTTAACATCTGAGTATTGTAGAGATTTCAATGTTCATAATGTGCTTACAAGGAAAAAGATCAAATTTGGAAGAAGTAGGGCTTTATAGATCCAATTGCAGCAATTTTAGACTTTCCTCACTAATTTTCACGGTGAACTTCAAAGTTCGGGCTCGAATTACAAGAATGCAGGCTCAAAAAAGGTCGAAAATGGTAGTTTTGCAAATGGCCTCGGTCCAGCATCCCAATGTTGATGCACCTTGGGGCTCGGAGTCTATTTGTAATTTGTAAAAACATTAACTGTAATTTAATCACGAGGTTTTTAAGATCTTGAAGTTTGGGGTGCGGAGAAGATTTACATTTTGTGTTTCTTATGCAAATTACAATTTTAATCTGAAGTCCAGATTGAGTTTGGTTTGGGAACCAGAGCATTTTTGCATTTTGCACCTTGAAGTTTGCGAGTTGCAATTTTATCAGAGTCCAGATTTGCCATGAGCTCGGGATTCGATGAACTTTTACATTTTGTAGTTTTGCATTGTAATTTACAAATTAAATGGGAAGTATAGATAGAATCCGGATCGGAGTTTATAGTAAATTTTTTGTTTGCATTTTCATTGTAAATTGTAGATTTAGAGAGAAGTCTAAAACGGAGGGATTTCAGGGGTTCGGAGAAGATTTGCATCTTGCAACTTCATTACAAATTTAAAATCTTCCCTGGAGTTTGAATGGATAGGAAATTTAAGGCTTGGTTTTAGGTTTTACAGATTTTAGAAGAGTGTTCCCTAATTACTTAAGAAAACTAATTGTTTAAACAGCGATGAAACCCTAACACAGTAAATTATTGTATTATTCCAAATCATAGAGTAAACCCAAACCCTAACACAGTAAATTATTGTATTATTCCAAATCATCATTCATTATCATTAGAAAGTGAACAACTCAAAAAGCCCTAATCACTGAAACCCTAATACTCAGAACCACATGGCAGTAGACATAACAAAATAATTAGGAAAACCTAGAAAATATGAGGTGGAGATGCTAAATGCACGAGGAGACCGACAGTCTTGGAACGTGAAATGCCAACAGTTTGGCAAAGAATTGGAATGCCAGGGGTCGTAGAGAAATGCAAATAGCTGGAATTCTACCTTTGCACACATGTGGGGCATTAATGCCCAGCTCCCTCGATGTTCGGGGTTTCATTAACAAATTGTAATATATAATAGCTCGGGGTTTAATAATGGTGTCCTTCTTTGCTAGTCTACTTATTCTTTGGCTTTCTCATTTAGGGTTTGTGCCTTGTCTTTTCATCTCAATTTGGAAGCGCCATTAACAGTGGACAGCTACACAGAAGTACATAGCAATGGCATCCATGGATTGTAGTCATCATATTTCTCTTTATAACCATGTATTACAGACTTTGCCTGAGGTTGATTTGGATAGCTTGTTTACAGAGGTGGATGAGATTGAAAGCAAACATGGTGAAAGCACTGAGACAGAAATCACGCCTCCCCATGTCCAAACTTTGGACTCTGAAGCTGCTGCAAAGAGAAGAAAAAGAATTCAAAGCATAGTCTTTTCTGAAAAAATAAGAAGAAAACGAATGAGGGAATGCTTTGCAACACTCACCTCCATAGTGCCTGCAGCTCCCACTAACAAGGTACTGGATAATGCTTTGCGTGGCCAAATTTTTCACATTTCTTTTAAACAATATCTTCTAAATGAGAGTGCTTCTGGATTATGTTTTTGCTTCAACGCTTCTGGATTATGTTTTTGCACGTTTCCGATCATACTCAATGATCCATCATCAGGAAGAGGAGAGAAAGAGGAGAGTCATACTTAATGATGACTGTCATATCTTCTAATCAGATTTGTTGATTGTGTCTCGGGTTGCAAGGTACTGTTTAATCGAAGAAACCAGCAAATATATTGAGCAACTCCATGAGCAAGTCGGAGGGCTGCAGAAAAAGAGAGCGGTTATTAGCCAAGAAAAAAAGCTATGAAATGAATTCACCCTCTCCTTCCACAGATGTTAATGTGGGTGTGGAGGTTTTTGGCAATGAAGTGATCATAAGAATTACTAGCTTAAAAATGCCAAGTAATATATTGAACATGTATCAAGTCATTGAAGCTCAACATCTCGACATACAAACTGCTGATTTTTACGCAGATGACTGCATCGTCTTTCTTTACTTCCGAGCCATTGTAAGCCCCACTATTCCTCCTTATAATCAAATGTCAAAATGGGAAAGTTGATTTTTTTTTTTTCTCTAAACGATCTGGTTATTGTCATGGACAGTGTTGCGCTGGGATTTCTACGCAGCTGAGACATTCTCTACAAACAGATCTCCGAAACGCCTACAGGTGAGAAAAATTCAAGTCAGGCGAGCCGAAAGGGAGGAAAAAAAACCTGAAAAATGACTCGGCCATTTAGTAAATTTTTGAACTTTGTCTCTACTCTCTGTCTATTTGTACGGCTTTTCAAGATCTGGTCTTGAATCCCAAGCATTTTCTTGTATTATATGCAGAGCCCATTTAAATTTTATGAATAGATTGATCAGATTCCTCTGTAATTGAGCTCAAATAATTGGTGTAAATAGGTTTTTGCTTGCGTAAGCCCTGCGGCTCGCCCGATGTAGTTATGGATAAATCTGCACCGAATATGAATTTAAAAACTGAGGACAGTGGCAACTTGCCACGCTTATCAATACACTAACCAAATAAAATTTTCATTTTTTTCGTGGAGATCATCCATGAATAAATTTCACAAACTGGAGAATTATAAAATCTTCAAACCAACCGCAATGTTGCTTTCTCTTGTTTTTGTTTTTTTCCCATTTTACAAATGTGTTTTTTTCTTCTCAGGCGGATGCTTCTATTCATTTTCAAATAGAAGAAGATTTGGCTTTATTCTTTAACTTTTAATTTTAATATATAATTTTTTATAAAAAAATCCAAATCACACCAACTTAAAGTTTTAAATTGTTTAGTTCTAATTCTATTATATCATAAACAATAGTTAAATAATAGTTAAAATTTAGATAACAATTTTTTTTAATAAAATTTGTTTAGTTCTAATTCTATTATATTATAAATAATAGTTAAAAGTTAGATAACATTTTTTTAAGATTTATTTGTAGTTAAACCAAATATTATATAACTTTCTTTCCTTTTTAAGAATTTCAATGTCTCAAATTTTGATATTGAAAACTACAAATCAAATTAATCCTCTCTGGTTATGTCAGCATTAGAATTAAATAAATGCTCTCTGTGAGATGTCAGCATTAGAATTAAATAAATGTTCTCTCATCATGTCAACATTAGAATTAAATAAATGCTCTCTCATCATGCCAACATTAGAATTAAATAAATGTAGGGCAATAGTGTGTAGTGCTAAAAAAAAAAAATGTAGACTATGCACTTTTTTTTTTTTTTGAGTTTATTTTAATAAGGTTATTGTCTGTGTAATTATTAGTGTATATATGGCATATTCTAGTGTAAAAGTTGGTAATTTTTTTTTGTCTACATGATTTTGTCTACACATTTTCAAGGATTGGTTATGATTTTCACTCCATCCAATTTTTTATTCAGATTAAATTTGTAAGTTGTACAACTCACTCGAGTTAGTTCTAAAAAATGTGGAAATAATCTATGAACTTCCAAATTTCAAATTTAATTTGGACCTGATTTTCTTTACTCTAGTTAGCAAGGAATTTTTTTAGTGGCAATTTGTCACCAATTGGCATTTTTTTTTCTTTTGGGGGTTCTCAAAAATGGTGAATAGTATGGTTTAGCAGTGTATACTTTCATCCAAATTTGATAGTGTCTTCATGTACGTAGCATACATTTTCCTTGGAATATATTTTTAATTTTTATTTTTCAAAATTATTAGTTTAGGGCAAAGAGTGATGCAATCAACAATGCAATCATAGACAATTCATCAATGACTTGTAGTAAACAATCACCCTTTCACTTAACTACCCTACTTACATTACAATCTTACCATAATCAATTTTGTAGGACCATTGAGCCCTAACTAAACTTGTTTACATTCATCTCCCATAAAACAACTTAAATTTGTCATACCTATTAGAAATGCATTTTATCTTATAATTCACCATTGACTTGCTAGTGGCAATGGCCAAATCACTTAAAGTTTTTCATAGAGCTTGGAAATAATCAACAATTGGCTCTATGGATTGGTCTCTTTGTTACATGGATAACAATCCTTCCGATCACTATTTAAGCTCATAGTCTACAAAGTATATAGAATTAATCCTTTTACATTAATGCTTTATTAAAAGAAGTGCATTAGCATTCATGCGGCTATCTTTCATTAGCTTAAAAGATCCTATGTGGGGCCCTATGGCATCCATGTTTGTTTTTCCCATCTAGGATATGAATATTGTCTAAGAAACGTTAATGTACATACCTTTCTATAAGAATGCTACAAATTCCCCTTAGACTACAAACCTACATGTACTCATTCTAAAGGTCATCTATGGGTTACTATAGGTCATCTGCAAGCTACTAAATGTGTAAAAGTAGTTGCTACATGTATAATAAAGAAAAGACTTCAAATTCAAACATATAATTTAATAGATTACTTTGACATTCAAAACTAAAAACCCTCAAAAACATTTCTATTTAGTGATGCAGTCAAATCTTAATTCTTTGTTCTACAAATTATTAATTCACTCTTGACAAATAATCAAACACAACAGGCTAAAGAAGAATATTGAAAAAACATGTAGCAACAATGATAACTCTTTAAAAGCAAATTGAAATTATTAACTCACTCTTGATAAATAATCAAACACAACAGGCTAAAGAAGAATATAGAAAAAACATGTAGCAACAATGATAATTCTTTAAAACTAGATTGAAAGCATAAAGAATCTTTGTTGAACTTGTTGGCCTCCTACTAGAATTGTGCTAAAAAAAATTTGTCTTTCATGTTGGGACTTTGTCCAAAAAAAATGTCTTAAGCCCTAAAAATGCTTTTACAATCCCCTTTGTGCTTAATCTTATACCTTGGTTCCAGTTCCTTGTACTTTATCTAATTCATCGATGACTTATAGTTAGCAGTTGCAATTTCACTTAAGTTATCTACTTGCACTATGTTTCAACTAGCAACTAGCTTTGTAGAATAAGTACTTTGTGGGGCCTACCTTAGCTAGCCTACCCTCACCTTTGTTGGGAATTAAGTTGTCTCAACCTTGGTAATTCCTTGCATTATTAATGTTTGTATTTATTATTTAATTGCCTATGTTGTAAAGATTTGTAAATTCCATATTGTCATATTGTGGGATGTGGCATGGTGATGTGTCAATCCTACATGGAATATGACAACTTGTAATTTTGTCCTCACATGAGGAGATAGGCATCCCACTTTGTGATAGGAGCTCTCTTACAGCTGTAAATTGTAACTGCTATAACAGATTCTATGACAGTCATAAGTGTCGTAAGAGCATCTGTCATAGCCCATTTTGGAAATAGGCGACCCCTTTGGGATGGGAGTTGTGGACAAGTGTCAGGCACATTCTACAATGTTGACCAAGTGTCCTTAGGTGTGGGTTTCGGTCCATGAAGCCAAGTTGGACGCCTATTCCAAGAAAGGTCCAATATTGCCTTGTATTTTCTATAAAAACATGTGCTTGGAGAGGGAGTTGTATCACAGGTTTTACAAGTACTATTATGCTGCCGAATTGACTCCAGATACGAGTGTCAAAGACCTTTAAAGCTTGCATTGCAAGTGTATTGTAAACATTCTTTCAGATTTGTTAATACATTGTGTAGGTTTCTGAGTGTGGGGTTTTTCACCCGATAAGGGTTTTCCCCACCATAAATCTTTGTCTCTCTTCTTCTGTCTACTTTCTGGTTCTTATTTTTTGCTACAATATCTCATGTTAATGGTTTAACATTGTTGTAATAGTTAGGATAAAATTGAATTTGCATAGCCCTCTCCTCATTAGATTAGTGTAGGAAGTGATTTTCGCACACCTAGCTTCCTTGCAGTTGGTATCAGAGCTTGATCACCTTTGGTCCTAGTTGTTGGTTAGGGGTTTTTTGAGCTGATCGTAGGTTGAGTGGGAGTCTGTGCAGAGTATTTTGTATCTTATTGTAGTAAGGAGATGGCAAGCACATCTAGAAGATTTGAAGTGGAGAAATTCAATGGCACTAATTTTGAGTTGTGGAAGCTCAAGATGGAAGACATGCTTGTACACCGAGACCTTTGGGAAAGTGTTAATGGAACTAAACCAGCTGCAATGTCACAAGATGAGTGGGATCTCAAGGATCAGAAGGCTAAGGGTCTCATAAGACTTAGTCTTGTTGATTCTATTTTGTTAAATGTCTATGAGGAGACTACTGCAAAACTACTTTGGAAGAAGTTGGGGGATGTGTATCAAGCCAAATCCCTAGTTAATAAACTTTTCCTAAAGAAAGAAGTTGTATTCTCTTCGAATGGAGGATGGAGGATCCGTCGCTGAACATATGAATACCTTTAACATGTTGGTTGCACAATTGACATCTATTGGTGTGAAGATTAAGGAGGAGGATCGGTGTATGACCCTACTTTGTTCTCTACCGGACTCATGGGATAATCTTGTCATGGCTATTGGAAGCACCACATCCACATTCAAAATGAAAGAAGTGGTTTCTTCATTGTTGTTTGAAGAGATGCAGAGAAAGTCTTCTAAGGCAACCAAAGAGGCCCTTGCAGTTCATGGAAGACCCAAGGATAAAGGGAAGAAGAAGGACAAAAAAACTAAGAAGGGTAGATCCAAATCCCGTGGGAGATCCAAATCTCCTAGAAAGTCCAAGGCCTTTTGTTGGAACTGTGGAAAAATTGGGCATTTCTGAAAGGAATGCAAAGAGGAGAAGAAGAAGAAGAAGAAAGCTCCTGATTCAAATTTTGACAAGTCACAAGATGATGGTGATGCTTTCATCACAGCCTTGGGAACCCATGCATCTGATGATGTGTGGCTAATTGACTCCGATGCATCATTCCACATGACCTCGCATCGAGACTGGTTTACCAAGTATGAGGAGTTCGATGGTGGAAAGGTGTATCTGGGTGATGACTCTCATCTGAAGATTGTTGGTCATGGAAGAGTCTCTATCTGTTTCTTTGATGGATGAGTGAAGGGGATCTCTGGGGTTATGCACATCCCAAGCTTAGCATGGAACCTACTTTCTATAAGTATGTTGAATGATACAGGTGTGCAGGTTGTCTTTTCGAAAGAAGGATGCAAGATGACTAAAGGAGTTGTGGTGCTTGCTAAGGGTACTAGGAGAGGTACTCTTTTTAAGCTAGAGGCATGCATTGCATAATGCAATAGTTCTTCTGACTCAAGGAAGAGGGCAGTAGTCACTTCATCCCCACCATCTGGATGAGCAGTGAAGAAATCTATTGTTTCTAATTCTGATGGTTGTAATCATGCATTGGAAGTTAAACTTCTTGCTAAAAAGACAATGTTATGGCATAAGAGATTTGGCCACATTGGTGAGAAGGATCTGTGTACCCTAAAAAATAAGAACCTCGTTGAGGGGTTAGATGATTGTAATCTTGAGTTTGACTTTTGCAAAAAATTGCATTTATAGAAAATAAAACCGTGTTCAATTTTACTCAAGTTCTCATAAGTCTTCTGGTGTGTTGGACCTTATTCATTCTGATGTGTTTAGTCCTATTAATGTTCCTTCGTTATCAAAGTCTGTATATTTTGTATCTTTTATAGATGATTACAGTAGAAGGACATGGATTTATTTTCTTAGAAGCAAATCTGAAGTCCATAGCAAGTTTAAGGAGTTTAAGGCCTTTGCTGAAAATTAGACTAGTAAAAAGATTAAATGTTTGAGAACTAACAATGGTGGTGAGTTCTATTCTACAGAATTTAAAAAATATTGCAAGGAACTTGGGATTGAAAGACACAAGACAACTCCATACACCCCGCAGCAAAATGGAGTTGTAGAGAGGATGAATAGGACACTGATGGAGAAGGCTAGGAGTATGCTTAGTGGAGCTAGCCTAGAACAAAAGTTTTGGGCTGAAGCCATTGCCACTGCCTGCTATCTGGTAAATAGATCTCCTACACCAGCTCTTGTTGGTAAGACACCCATGGAGGTGTGGTCTGATAGAAAGCCTTCAATAAGGCATCTTCGTGTTTTTGGTTGTGAGGTATATGCACATGTGCCTAGGGAGAAGCGGTCAAAGTTGGAGAACAAGGCTGTTAAGTGTATCTTCATTGGCTATGGTGTCGGTGTGCAAGGATACAAGCTTTGGGACCCTGTGGCTAAAAAAGTGTTGTATAGTAGAAGTGTTGTCTTCAGAGAGCTTACACTTTCTTCCACTATTTTACAGCCAGAAGAAAAGGTAAAGAAAGAGGATGTTGTTTAGTTTCCTCCTACCCCTAAGAAAATTAAACAGAAAGACGATGTTGGCCCTGATGATGAGGAAAGCTCTGGCAGCTCTGAAAGCTCAAATGAAGAAGTTGAACCTCACCTCAGCCCTTGAGGAGGTCTACACGGATAAGAAAGCAACCTGAAAGGTTTGGTTTTACATTACTTGATTCTAGTTGTGCTTATGCTTTACTCACTAATAGTGATGAACCTAGAACTGTATCAGAGGCTTTAGACATGAAAGATGCAGGTTCCTAGAAGGAGGCCATGGAGGATAAAATGGCTTCTTTGGAAAAGAATCAAACTTGGGACTTGGTGCCTTTGCCTCCTGGATGGAAACCCGTTGGATGCAAACGGGTGTTCAAGAAGAAGATTGGTGCAGATGGCAGTGTTGAGAAGTATAAGGCTAGATTGGTTGTGAAGGGGTATTCACAAGTGGAGGGTATAGATTATGGTGAGATCTTCTCTCCCGTTGCAAAGCTGACATCCATTCGATTCCTGTTGTCTCTCGTAGCAACTTATCACTTGGAGGTAGAACAAATGGATGTGAAGATAGCTTTCCTTCATGGTGATTTGGAGGAAGAAATCTACATGTCAAAACTAGAGCATTACATGGTGAAAGGTAAAGAAAATTTAGTTTCCAAACTTAAGAAGTCTTTGTATGGTTTGAAGCAATCCCCTAGGAGATGGTACTTGAAGTTTGATGCTTTTGTGTTGTCTATTAGATTTTTGAGATCAAAATTGGATCACTGTGTGTACTTTAAGTTTGATGGTGATCGTATTCTCATTATTGCATTGTATGTTGATGATATGTTGCTCATTGGGAAGGGTAAGAATATGATTTCTGATTTCACATCTCAGTTGTCAGCACAGTTTGAAATGAAAGATTTAAGGGTAGCCAGGTACATTCTAGGAATGGAAATCAGAAGAGATAGACCTAACAGAAAACTTTGGTTAAGCTAGAGTAAATATGTGAAGACCGTGTTGGATAGGTTCAACATGGCAGATTGTAGACCATTGTGTGTTCCTATTTCTTTGGGGACAAAGTTATCTATTGAGGGTTGTCCAAAATCTCCTAGTGAGGTGGAGGACATGAGTAGAGTACCTTATGCTAGTGTTGTTGGCGGTTTGATGTATGCTATGGTCTACACAAGACTAGGCATTACCCAAGCAGTGGGAGTCCTTAGTCAATTTATGGCTAATCCTGGATGGGTTCATTGGGATGCAGTTAAGCGAGTGTTCAGATATTTGAGGGGTACTTCTGAGTATTCCATATGTTATCATGGTAATGTTACAGGACCTCTACATTCTATTGATATTCATGGATTTGTGTATTCAGATTGGGTAGGTGACATTGACAGTAAGAGATCCACCAATGCTTATGTGTTTACACTGTTTGGTGGTGCTATTAGTTGAATGAGTAAGCAACAATCTGTGGTTATTTTGTCCACAACAGAAGCTGAGTATATGGTAGCAACTCATGCTAGTAAGGAAGCCATTTGGCTTAAGAGATTATGTTCAGATATTAGTGTTGATGCAGGTCACATCACGATTAGTTGTGACAGTCAGAGTGCAATTTGCCTTGCAAAGAATCCAACTTTCTATGTTAGAACCAAGCACATTGATGTTCAGTTTCACTTCATGCAAGACATGGTAGAGGATGGGAAAGTAAATTTGGAGATGGTAGATACCTCAAAGAATATTGCAGATGCATTAACGAAGCCAGTGAGCACAGAGAAGTTTAGATGGTGTTCAGAGTCTATGGGCCTTTCGGCCTATTGAAGTTAAATCCTATTATTCTATTGGCTCTTACAAAGTGTTCGACAAGTGGGAGAATGTTGGGAAGTAAGGTGTCTCAACCTTGGTAATTCCTTGCATTATTAATGTTTGTATTTATTATTTAATTGCCTATGTTGTAAATATTTGTAAATTCTATACTGTCATATTGTGGGATTTGGCACAGTGATGTGTCAATCCTACATGGAATATGACAACTTGTAATTTTGTCCTCACATGAGGAGATAGGCATCCCACTTTGTGGTAGGAGCATTTTGCCATGTGTCGGTATCTTCCATGTTGTGTAAGGGAATGTTTGACCGAAACGGTTATGACGGATTCCTATGACAAATCTATGACGTGTAAGAGTCAGAAATAGAAGCATGTAAGACAGGTGAAGACATATGTTGTAAAGCATCTTTGAAAAAGGCATATTTGGGCACCCCAAGGTGGACTATGACATGTTATAAAAGAATATGCTATTTATAGCTTGTGTATGATAGATTCTCTTACAGCTGTAAGTTGTAACCGCTATGACAAATTCTATGACGGTCATAAGTGTCATAAGAGCATCTGTCATAGCCCATTTTAGAAATAGGCGACCCCTTTGGGATGGGAGTTGTGGATGAGTGTCAGGGACATTCTACAATATTGACCAAGTGTCTTTAGGTGTGGGTTTTGGTCCATGAAGCCAAGTTGGACACCCATTCCAAGAAAGGTCCAATATTGCCTTGTATTTTCTATAAAAATAGGTGCTTGGAGAGGGAGTTGTATCACAGGTTTTACAGGTACTATTATGCTACCAGATTGACTCCAGATATGAGTGTCAAAGACCTTTGAAGATTGCATTGCAAGTGTATTATAAACATTCTTTCAGATTTGTTAATACATTGTGCAGGTTTTTGAGTGTGGGGTTTTTCACCCGATAAGGGTTTTCCCCACCGTAAATCTTTGTCTCTCTTCTTCTGTCTACTTTCTAGTTCTTGTGTTTTGCTGCAATATCTCATGTTAATGGTTTAACATTGCTGTAATAGTTAGGATAAAATTGAATTTGCATAGCCCTCTCCTCATTAGATTAGTGTAGGAAGCAATTTCTGCACACCTAGCTTCCTTTCAACCTTCCCATAGCCTAGACAAGGCTTTATTAATACTTAATCTTTAAAAATGTTCTTCATTATTATAATTCGTCATTGACTTGTAATTAGTAGTTATTATGAATTTTTTAAGTTGTTCTTTGTCACTTTGAGACAATCAATAACTAATTCTATGGATGGGGTCATTCTTTGTGGTTGATGGCTATGTTGGTCACCAACCTTAAACTCACACATGCAAATCCTATAGTGTAATCTTTATACATCATTACTCTACTGCATTGGCATTCACATGGCTATTATTCATTATTTGATGAGTTTTTAAGTGTATCCCCATAGGCATCAACATATGATGCCCAAGTTGCTTCAAAACAATTAAATGTCATCTCAATTTTTACAACTGACATGTTCCATTCTTATTGATTGCAGGTAGCCTCCTTTATAAGGCCTAGTTCCAAATCCTTTAACCACCTAAACATGCCCTAGTTTCATTTTTGTCATTATCAAGCCAAGAATGAGGAATTACAAAACATAACCAACACAACTTCCCAAGTATATAATTTCAAATATGAGTTTCCAAAGGTTTCTAGCCCTTTACAAGTGAAAACCTAGAAAAATGGAGCAAAACCTAATATATTGTATTTTAAATATAAGTTTGCAAGGTTTTCTAGCCCTTTACAATGAATTACAAATGAGTATAAATATGCACTTAGATGTGGAAGACTAAAAGGCATTCTTTTCACAAAGTTACAAGAGACAAAATACATGGAATATGAAAAGACATTTTATCCTTATACACTTTTTTCTAGGTATTATGCCATTACATTTGAGTCAAAAATTGACTTGTGAATGAGTGTCACATGCGTGTGCACACTCTTAGCTCTCCCCAATATCTTTATGCAACTATTTTGTTTGTATGACAAAACGAATGTCAACTTCAATGAAAATGTCTAATAATTCATTATGCACCTCCTTGTACCCTACCAATTATAAGAAACAAGATCGAAGAGATGAATGCAAGTATCAAATCCAAAGTAAAAGCAATAAGAATTGCAATAGATAAACAATGAAATGAGTTTGTACATATAGTGTGAGAGTTTGATTCTCTATAGGAGTCAACTCATGCACTCAAGTGTGTTGTTCTCAAAATTAGCTGCGCTCGGTTTTGTAGACAACCCCCATGAAACTTGTCTATTTCGTGAATCTACACTCTAAGCTCGCATATCGAGACAAGATTCCCTTGATCTCGTGCAAAGTCATTTGACATTCTAAACTGGTTTGCGACATTCCCTTGAATTAGTTTCTCAATATTCACGAAGATCGTTGGAGTCATAAACTGATTAAAATGTCAATTTCAGCCATTTTTAGGAGTTAGTAAAATTTTTGACTTATTGACATGTAATGGTGGCAACATTTGCCGCTCTTACATGTTTCTTTTTATGTTGTTACATATGTAATAGCAGCAAATTTTTCCTCTCTTACATGTATGTTTCTTTAAATATGTAAAGGCGGTCAATTTTGCCGCCATTACATATTACTCCAATGTTTACTTGCGTCGTCAGCGAATTTTGCCGCCATTGCATGTGTGATGCTACTTATGCGGGGTCGGCCAATTTTGCCACCTGAGCAAAGATCCTTCGGATCTCTAACTTGGAGTGCCATTAATGGCCACTCATGCCATTTATTAAATGTCTATTTTTGAGTTTTAAATACTCTTTTGGCTGTCTTTTTGTCATTCCCTCTCCTGCCTAGCCGATCTCTAGACTTCCCTCGCGCCGATCGATCACGCCGATTTGAGGCTCAATCGAATTCATCATCGTCACATCTAGGGTTTTCCGTCGATGCTACAGGTAAGCCTCTCATTTGTTTTGTTTTCCTTCCTAGTGTTTTATTTGATATGATGATCAGTGTGTCTTTTAAATTTTGTTTTGTTTGATTTTTGTTATGAATTTTTGTTTTGCGATTGTTTTTCTATTTGTTATGCTCATTTTTGTTTAAATGTTAGTTCATTTTATGCATTGGATTTGTTTTCAAACCAGACCAATGGTGTCCTAAGTATTTTTTCGTCTGAAGGTCGCTAAATTCACTGCTCAAACCCTTGGGCATTTGCCATATACCAAGATGTGTACGGCAGCAAATTTCACCGCCCTAACACAAGCGACCCCGTAACTCCTATCATAAGTAGCATCGCTAGATGTCACCGTCTCAACCTTCGTTGTTTTGGTAACCGATCACCTGCAATGTCGGCCATTTTCGTCGATCGAACATCACGAAGACCAATCCAACCTCACATATGAAGTCGGCGAAATTCACCGCTTGGGTGTGTTCAAAGGATTTGTATGGAGGTGTATGGGTGGAAAATTTCACTGCCCTTACACGAAAATCATCTAGTTTCAATCACATGCAGTAGCGGTGAATTTTGCCGCTTTAACATAAACTTGGTAAATTCTTCCTACCTACACTAGCGGCAAATTTGGCCGCTCCGACAGATTTTTCTGATACATGTAATAGCGGTAAAAATGCCTACCTTTACACACACGAATGTTCCTCCATGCAGGAGTGGTCATTTTGACCGCTCATGCATATTTTCCTGAATTTTTCCCAACACTGGGAAAATTTACCTTTCAAAACCTGTTAGCCCGCTTTCGCCCTTATCTTGATTTGCGCACACTCAAGCCCTTCAATGCATGCTTCCCTGTCCATGATCATCGAATCGCGGTTATCCCAGTTTACCCATTCTTTCCCTAACTGCGAGATCATGGCCTTTTTGCAGTTCTCAACCAGCGTTCGTGGTAGATATCAATTTCAGAGTTCTCTCAGAAACTCATGTCAGAACTGTCTCCATCAAAGGCCAAAGTCATGAAGTACAAATACCAAGGTGTCTTTCCGGTGACAGCAATACAGTCAAACATTGATGAGATCAAGGACATGGAAATTGGGCATGTGGACATGGCAGAGTTTGTTGACAGGACAAAACAAACAAATCCTTCTAAACCTATGCAGAAAATTATTGACAGTAATATTCATTTGGTTGCATCATTTCCAGTGTCTGCACACAATCCTGAGTTTGTTCTCTAGGTAGCCAGCCATTACAACAAAGACACTAGAGTTGTAATAGATTCTCAAGGCAATGTAATCATGAGACTGGATGCAGAATTCTTTGACAAAATCTTCATGTGTCCACCCATTGAAAATATTGGACAGATTGACTTTGCTCAGGGTCAACAGGATTATGCTAAGGATGTGGAAGCTCCCAGAAGATACATAAATAACAAATGGTTGAAAATTCCTAGGAATAATTTGACTAGATGGCCAAAAGATCTTCACAGGAGTGACTTTGTAGAAGAGGTCTATGATTTGATTACTCTCTTGAGTCGCATCAGAGGACTCCCTTCTGCTTCCAAATTCCAGGACTAGATGTACACTTACATCAAGGCGATTCTACGGGGTAATCAGAAGATATTCTGGAGAGAACAAATCAGCAATGCACTGCATGAGCAATTGGTAAGAGTCAATACTACCTTCAAATTTTATATGACCTCTTATCTTGTCTATGCTGCTATAAGCATGAGAAACTTTCCAGGCTTAACTCAGGTAGGAGATAGGAGATTGATCCTAGTATATGAGTATTATCCCCAAATTACTCTGAAGGGATCAATTCATCATTTCTGAAGGATCAATGATGCCTTCTTTTCAGTATTCATGTGTCTATGGGATAATGAATTGGTTCAGAACAGAGTCTCAGATGAAGCTTGATAGGTTGTAAACTCTTTTGGTTGCTTGTTCCTGTAATTTCCCACCTTCACATATCTTTGGGTAGGGTATTATCCTGGTTACCCTTATATGCTTCCACAGTATCCTAGTGACCATATTGTTCTTATGGAGCTATGCAGACAGTTAATTGTAGTGCACAACAAACAGATGGAATTGAAGAAGTCAGGTATAAAATTCTTGGTTGAAATTGGGAGATATTCAATTCAATCAGCCAATAAAGCAAAAATAGTTGATTCTGAATTGCAACTGGTCACCATGAAGACCTACAAGAAAAGAGACCACTTTGACTTCAGAAGAGTTCAAGATAAGATCAAAAGAAAGTCAAACTTCCATGTCACAATGGTTGAAGACATATGGGCTGATCTCAAGACACAGAATGAGATCAGAAAGTTAGACTTCTACAGACTTCACCTAAGTCAAATTGAAGAACTAGGCCTCGTTGATATTCCAGATGGAATGGAGGATGATGGCGACATTCTAGATCCCAAGTACAACACAGAAAATGTTGAGGCTTCACCTCTTCCAGAGGTGAAATGGTCAATCAAGGAAGAAACATCCATTAGGAAAAAGTTTCAACCAATACTGGCCAACACAAATGTATGGTTGGAAAGTAAAGGGGTTAAATTGAAGGAGTTTCTCACAAGATCAGAAACAGAAACATAGGAGCAGACAGGTAAGAAGGTTGAGAATAGAACCAAGAACAAGAGTGACGCCCCTTCTTCTTCCAAGATATGCAAACCAAAGATCAAATTTGTATCCAAAGGAGGGAAGAAGAAGGAAACTGAAGATACTTCCAACGTCACTGAGTCAAATGTTGAAGATGCTGATGTTGATCAAATGGATATGGAAGATGTTGAGGCTGGAGAACAAAATATTCAAAAGCCTAAGGATGATCAACAGATGATAGTATCTGATAAGTCTGATGAAGAGGATGAACCTGAACAAGGTGAAGATGAGGATGCAGGAAAGGAGCAACTTGGCAATCCACCCCAATCACCTAAGAAAGATCTTCCCATGGGAACACAAGTTTCTACATCTCCCCTTCATGTTCTAGTTTCTGGTAGTTTCCCAGTAATTTCAAATGCTCCCCTTTCACCTATCTTTGTTGTTTCCTCTGATAACACCCTTGTTTCTATAAAAACTAGATTTGGGACTATTTTTGATTCCTCTGGTTCCATTCCAAGTCTATCGTCCCCCTCTTTTGACATTGGTGAACAATCTATTTTAGAGAACCTTCTAGATGCTATAGAAAAGGTTGTTGATACAGGTGTGGTTTTTACAAACACTTGCCCTATTGTGACTATCACAGGTGTGAACATGGAGCCAGCCAAACAGGTAGTAGATTCATCTCCGGTTGTTGGTGCTTCTATTTTTCCCCCATGGCTATCTGCATATACCCCAAAGAGAAAGAAACAAGCTATCTCGCCTGACAAGATTGATATTGAAAAGCTATTACCTGTGAAAGCAAAGAACCAGAAGAAGAAGCCTAAGACTGTGTCTAGGCTCGTCAATGAGAAAGGAATCAGGTATGCAAAAATTGCCAAACCTCCTGAAGATGCCACGGTTGACAATTTTGACATGAGTAATTGTCATTTCAAGGGTTGAGTTAGGTAAGCTGACTCATGAGGGTATAAAGGAAGATTTTCAAACCACTGCCAACACTTTACTTGAAAAGTATGATGAAGTCAAGAAAGAGAAGGAACAGTACAAAGCTAAAGCAAAACAACTTGTTGCTGTCCTTCAAAAGATAGTAAAGTCATCAGAAATTGTAGAACCCATGGCAGTGACTGTTGAAGATCCCCTGGTACAGAAGGTAGAAAAAGCACAAGCCAGAGGTAAGATAGTGGGGGATGTAGTGGAGCGGTTGTTGGCTCAAGGACAAGTTCTGCTAAAAACCACTATGGAAAGGAAAGAGAAAATGGACAAAGCTAAAGTTGAGCTGGACAATCTAGTAGATCTACTTTCACAAGAGCTGCAAGATCAAGAAGAGAACCTAGAGGAGTGGATAGATATGAAAAAGATTAAGGTAAAGAACCTAATCACCATCGGGGTTGTTGAAAACAAAGAATCATATCTGAAGACCAAGGAGACTCTGGCTCATTGTGTCAACATAATAAAGGGTTTACTTGAAGATTTATGTCAAGCCTGAGAAGCCAGTGAAGATAGTGATGTTACACTTCTACACAGGCTAGAAGAACTTCCATGCACCCTAACAGGTGAAGATCACACATTCCTCTCAGTAGAGGAGATGATAAGATCCTTTGAAGAGATGGTCCAAAAGAAATTTGAAGAGGGGGCGCCCTCAGTGATTTCTATGGACAATCTATATGATCATCATTCAACTTTAGAAAACCTGAAGGATAATCTGGATAAGCATGAAAAAGCAATAAAGGCGGTAAAGGATGAGATTCTTTGGGCTCGCACCATCTCAGAAAACACAAGAAAACCAGATGCGTGCGAGATGGTAGCCATACAGGCTATGTATCAGAATTTTCTGAAAAAGAAATGATGGAGGAAGCTGGTGCCTTAGTTTATTTTTCTTGTATATAACATGTAATTTGAATGTTGTTGTAGACATATCCACATGTAATTTTCCATAATGTAATTACATGTGAGACAAAAGAAGTCCCAAGTCAAATAGGACTCTTTTGTTGAATAAGTCAAAGTAGTTGTAGAATTCCTATTTTTGCTCTAGGCTCCTCCCTATAAATAAAGAGGGCCTCTATTGTAAATATTATCTTTTTTCTATTGCAAGAATACTCTGGTGAATTGAAAAGCAAATCAAGACTTGGTGCTTCTTTGTGAAAATCAATTATCAAATATTTATCAATACAAGAAAGCAAGTTCAATTCCAATCTTTGTCTTGGGGTTATTTGTGTTATGGTAGCATTGTTCTTACGTCTTGCTATTATAATCTTCTTTGATTATAATTGAAGTATGGAGATTGTTTCAAGTGATTGAGGAGCGCTCTTAATTTGATTCTGATAGACTTTGTCTTATCAAATCATTTGTGAGGATTATGTTATGTTTGTGAGAATACAATAGTTTGAAGACTTTGTGCTGCAAGTTATTATATTCAATCTACTTTTATCATCTTGGAGAAGAGTGAAGACTTTGGGCTGCATTCAACTTCAAATAGTTCTATTTGCAATTAGTAAGTGAGGTAACAAAAAACTTTGTGTTTCTATGATTTTGTGATAATTTATAAGTCTTTTATCAATAGTTTGAAGTACAAACATCTATTCTGAAAAAAGAGAATGAGATGAAATAGAACCACCACAAATATAGTTTTTAGTGTACATAAATTGCATAAGTTATTTTGTTTGTAAAAATTAAGCAACCAGAGGGAACCTCCCCTTGCTGAGAGGAGAGACTTTGTCTCATCATAGTTGTAGCTGATATACCCATTTTGCTGTTAGTGAGTTAACGACAAGATATTCACCCAACAAAGTGCAAAGTGGCATAAGAGTGGTGACACATATCTTGGAGAGTTGTGTCAAACTCTCCAAGTTACCACACAACCCACCTAAGTAGGCTTACGACACATGTTATTACCCATGTGCATGAAATATGCATGAGGCAAAATACATAGTGTAATTATCCATGCATATTAATGATGCATAATAATAATATACACTAACACCCCCCCTTAATCATATCTTAGGTGGGCACAAATAAGGATGGGTCCTGACAACTAGGCCTGATCAAGTACCCATATACAATGAAAACCTCCCATGAATTGGAGATAAGGTAGAAAATCCTGTGGAAAAAAACTACCCTCCAAAAGAGAGAAAAGATGCATGAATCTAGAAGTTGCTTGTGTACCTCGATGTCGATGCAAAATGTGTCTGATATGACTCCATCCCACCTTCTTTTAGTTACAACCTCATTGAATTAAATTAAGTGACATAATCCTCTAAAGTATTAGAGTATATTGGACTTATACTTATGAGCTCGTGACTTCTTTGTTCATGGACCTTCCCAAAGAGCTATATAGACCTCATTTGGTGTTTACAAGGTCCCAATATGAATAGAAGTTCTTGGACATAGACTTGATCATACTTATAAAACCATGTAGATGAGATGTATGTGGAGGACTTAAATGGTTCAGAAGGAAAAAACTCAATGACACCCCCTAAATTTGTGGCACTTTATAGTTGAGAGCATGTATAACCCCCTTTACCTTAGTACCCCCAGTTTTGGCGCTTTATATTGCATAGTGCTTTTTAAAATGCCTATTTTAACATTAAAAAAATATAATTTTAAATGTTTTTTGCAAAATAATAAAAAGAAAAATATGAAAGCCCAAAATAAGGCAAATATTTGCCAAGCCCAAAATAATTAGGGAAAATTTAGTGCACGAAGAGCCAAGGAAGGCAGAGGGAGCCAAAAAATGGGATGCCAAGACTCATCTGAGGGATGTTATGGTGGCCAGATGCAAGTCGTCACCTATGTGCATGGGCGTGAATGTCTCTAGATGGGAAATGGCAGTCAAGATACTACATGTGCCATGATGGCATGACCAAATGCTTGTATTCAAGGGCAACCAAGTAGGCTATGGCGACATCAAATAGGGCAATGGTGGCTAGATTGCAAGGGCAAACTTCACGCCAGGCAGAGGTTTTCTATGCCAACTGAGATCAACTTTCTTTTAGATTTTTGCATCTCAAAACATATCAAAACACCTTTCTCTCCTCTGGATTTCTGTGCCTCTGAATAGAGAATTATTATAGCCTAGTAGATGAGGAGAAAACGCCAAGGCCACCCCTTTCTATGGAGGGAAATGCCAAAAAAAAATCATCTCTTTCTATGATGGGTTTTAGGCCCTTTTGTGCAGGCCCACGAGCTTTGCCACAACTTTGTAGGGTCGCGAGCCTCCTCTTAGGTCTATAGAGCCTCACGAGGCATTCAATGCTGGCCTCTAGACAATCTCTGCTTTCCTCTAAATACATTTTGAGTTCCTCAAAGATGCCTTGTACTTCTACAGAGGTGATCTAATCTGCCTTGCATAGAGAAGAAAATCCTAGTCAGGTAGAGCCAAATCGTGGGGTCAAATCCACCTTGCAAATACATTGATCTAAACAAGGGCATACACCTTCAATCTGCACCGTGACAAGGACAAATCTCAGTGCCAAATCCAAATGCAATGGGGGCAGCTTGCTATCATACTTGATGTCGAATTGCTACGGCTAGGTTTGGTCATTTGTCGCGAGCCCTCAACATGGGGCTGCAAGCCCTCAACACTTCAACCACACCTTTCACTTTGATCACGCCTTTCACCAAAAAACTATGCCTTGAATGAGATATATCTTAACAAATCCTTCAATTCAGATATTTCCCCAAGACTGAACACGCCAAACAACAGAGAAATCCCAAACCATATGAACCGGAAAAGCCACGAACCAGATTAACGCATGGAGGAAACTCCACAATACTTTGAACTAGCAAACAATCTCAATTTGCTCTAATACCATATTAGAAACAAGATCAAAGAGACAAATACAAGTATTGAATTGAGAGTGAAAGCAGTAAGAATTGCAATAGATAAACAATGAAATGAGTTTGTACATATAGTGTGAGAGTTTGATTCTCTATAGGAGTCAAATCATACACTCAGTGTAAAGTGGCATAAGAGTGGCAAAACATGTCTTGGAGAGTTGTGTCAGACTCTCCAAGTTGCCACACAACCCACCTAAGTAGGCTTACAACACCTGTTATTAATCATGTGCATGAAATATGCATGAGGTAAATTACATAGTGTAATTATCCATGCATAATATTAATATAAACTTTCTTCTTAAATTCCTCATAGGAAATCCAAATTGTCAATAGTCTAATAATAGAGGAGTCAAAACTTTCCCCTTTAGGAGATTCTCTATTGACCATACTATCAAATTGATCCTTTAGAGCCTATGTAGAAGTGAAGACATTCTTATTATTATACAAACTAGACCCAATCTCATCTGCAAAATTGCACATGTCCTTAAAGGCATCCTCTATAATTCTATATGATGTCTAGAATCTAACCCTACAATCTCTCAAAACATCTCTTCTGAATTTGTAGGATTCTACCCATTTCTGGTGAATATATGGTTCTTTACCATCTAATATTCCCTCATTCACCAGAGTTTGGAAGTCTACCTTTACCAACTTAACAACATATGAATAGTCAGTTTCAATAGCATTTAACTCCTTATCAGCATTTTTATGGCATCTTCCTCCTTAGTGAATTTACCACACTCAATCGCCACGCCCTCCATTACCCTATGTCCAAGTGCAAGCAACTCATTATTCCATGCACATGTAGATGCTACAATATCTTTCAATTCCCCAACTGTAGGTTTTTCCTTTTCTATTGCCTCTATGAATTACAAAGATTGGGTTGTGATAAAATAATCAACAAAACCAACTAAATTCTAAATGTAAGTGTTTAGTATGAAAAAGGAGAATGATGACAACTAGGATGCACACTAGATCAAATCCTTTTCCATATAACATTCAAGGACAAAACTGAGCCAAATCACTACCAAATGAAGCTGGATTTAGCTACAAATCTTGTACTTAGGTATGCTATAGAGAAATCAGATTTAATTTAGTTTTTTAATCAAACCCTAGGTTAACAATGCATGAAACCCTAGTTTTACAATGATCAGCTTATAACATAATAAGTACAACAACAATCCAGAATCTAATTGTACAAGGATGATCAGGAAGATGATAGAACCTGTCTCCCAAAAGTAGAGGTGTCAGAGGACTAATTCGGTACCACCCAAGTCCTAGTTGAAGGAATCTACTAAAACTATAAACTAGAAATATGTTGCAGATGTTGCCCTGATGCTAGTTCTGGAGTCAGAAAGGGCAAAAAGACTAGGGTGCCACCGCTCAAGTCTTGGATGGAGGAATATTCTGTAACTGTTGTCAAATCTTAAAACCCTGATCTTCACTCAGTCTTCTTGTATCTTCACATCATCCGGATCTCACTCCTGTAACCTGCACACAAGACAACAAGAGAGGGTTTGGGGTTATGGTGTTTAGGGACTTGCCTCAATCCAATCTCAAGATAGCATTCAAGCTTCCCAACACCGTTGATTGATAGAGAGTACATTCCATCATGGGGGTAGAGGCTGAAATCAAATGATAATAATGATGATCCAAATGATGGGTAAGTGCAAGAAGATGGGGGGCCAAAAGGGGGTCTTAAGTGGCCACTTTTTTTTTCTGAAATCAGGAAATACTGTCCTTGGATGAGAAATTGAGCATAGTTACACTCAAAATTTGGAGATGCAACCAAAACAATGTTCGTAGTGCTCTGAGTCTACTTTCTAAACTACTATTTTTTTTTTAAATGGCATAGATTAAGGGGTTCAAAAGAGAGAGCCACAGAAATTGGTGTTGTTTCTGTCAAAAAAACATAACATAGCATGTTTTGTGGCTCCCTCAAAAGGTCAACCTTTTTTTGGTATTTTTAAAATCACTTCAGTGAGAAATTAGCTAATAGCATGTAGTTTATGCCCGATTTTTCTAATAATTTTTTGATGAATATTTGATTTTTACTAATTTTCAAAGTGGACACATCCTAAAAAATAGAATTTTGGCCGTGCTACCCCTATAAATTTTGAAAACTAATTGAAAATCATTTTTTTCTTTTTTTAATATTTGTAGAATGGAGTCTAGTTTCTAAATATGTAATTTTTTAAAAATTTTAATGAATAGTTAATTTACAATGAAAAAAGACCAAACAGTGGTTTTGCCCAAAAATGGACACACAAACAAATGAAATTAAAGATGAAAGGCTTAACATTGCTAAAATGTGAAAAAAATCACATTGTCAAATAGCTCAGAGAAAGCCTAACATTACCCAGGTGTTCGATTTGTTTGACCTTGAAACACGTGCAGATCTGAGGGTTAGCACGAACGAAATTATGTGAAATCTTGAAGAATATGGAAAAACACGTCTGTGGATGTTGAAAAGGCACTCCAAGCCTTTAGGTTGGAAATCCAAAGCAAATCCCAAGCCCAAAGCTTGGGATTTCCAAAGCAAAACATAACACGAGCGCGTTATAACGCGCTCGTGTTAGTTTTTGCTTTGCATTTTTTCTTTTCTGCAAAAGTTTGTGTTGTTTGTCATGTTTGAAATAACGCGAGCACGTTATAACGCAAGCGTGTTATAATGCGCTCACGTTATGTTGCCCTTAAATTTTTTTATGTTCAAGGCTATTAATCATGTATGTATGTATGTATGTATGTATGTATGTATGCCTATATGTATGTATGTATGCATGTATGTATGTATGTATCCATGTATGCCTATATGTATGTATGTATCTATGTATGTATGTATAGTGTTGAGGATAGAGGAGGATAGAGATGGGAGTGAGCCAGATAGGGGAGGAGAGGGGTGGATAAGGATTGAGTGATTAAGGTTTAAGGTTGAGGGTTTAGCGTTTAGGGATAGGATTTAGAGTTTAGGGATAAGGGATTAGAGTTTAGGACCTTGAGGGATTAGGGTTTAGGGTTGAGGCTTTAGGGATAGCGTTTAGGGTTAAGGGTCGAGGGATTAGGGTTAAGGTAGAGTCTTGAGGGTAGAGGGATTAGGGATAGGGTTTAGGGTTGAAAGTTTAGGGTTGAGGGATTAGGGTTTAAGGTATAGTTTAGTAGTTCTTGTGGATAGAGCCAGTAAACAATGGGAGATTATTTGCCTGTTTCATAACAATATACCTCCCCTAAGTGCGGGGTGGACAACAAGAAACATAGATGTACCCCAATGCAAAGCTTTTCTCATAATGATCATCCTTCTGATTTCAACTGTTAATTACTCACTATGGATGTACCATACGCAAAGCTTTTCTCATAGTGTGTACACCTATTGGCATAATGAACCCCAGATGGGCCAAAAAAACATGCCATATAACATTACTAACATTAAAAAAGTTCATAGCCATTTTTCTGACATATTCTTGCAACTCAAATATCTTTAAAAGAAGAGTGTCAAAAATGATGGGTTTAACAACCTAACATAAGGCAAAGCAGTTTTGTTGGGTTTAGGGATAGGGTTTAGGGTTTAGAGTTTAGGGTTGAGCGATTAGGGTTTAGGATTGAGGGATTATGGTTTAAGGTATAGTGTTGAGGGCTGAGGGTTTAGGGATAGGGTTTAGGGTTGATGGATTAGGGTTTAATGTTGAGAGTTGAGGGTTGAGGGTTTAGGGTTTAGGGATAGGGTTGATGGTCAAGGGATTAGGGTTAAAGTAGAGTGTTGAGGGTAGAGGGATTAGGGATAGGGTTTAGGGTTGAAGGTTTAATGATTGAGGGTTGAGGCTTTAGGGCTGAGGGTTAAGGGATTGGGCTTTACAATATAGTGTTGAGCGTCGAGGGTTTTGTTGCAAGTATGGCCCTAACTAGTGTTGTCATTGATGTCAACATACTCATGTTGCATTAATGATAAGGATTGGATGAGCTATGAGCTAAGGATATTGAGAAAATTAGTCTCAATCAAGAATAGTGAAGAACAGTGATGACAGTAAGGCAAAAGTCCAAGATAGGATAAGGATCAAAGGATGCAGATTAAAGGGTTTGTAGATATGTGTCTTAAGGTGATCCAATAGAAATTTCAAAGGTCCACATGAAGATCTAAAGAAGCTGTGGCTACTCAAGTAAAACTGGTTCCGGTAGGTGTTCAGAGATGACAGAGTGATATAGACAGGTCTGGTGAGATCCAGAAATGCATTATCCTGTTTTGCATATTTGAGGAAGTCTTTGTGGAGTGTCAACCAGATTGGTTCATGATTTGAAGGTCCTCAAGTATCTATTCCTTTGTGACAGTAATGACAGACTGTGTTCTTGAGGTTCCAGATGAAGGGGAGATGGATTTCAATAAGCAGATGAATTATGGATGTTCTTGGTGATTCAAGCAAGCTTATGGAGGTCTTTGGATCATGTCCAGCTCATGTTGGTGGTCTGCATTGAAGTTGGAGCTCGCACTGAAGAATAACCTCCGGATGATGGTGTTCTTTCTGAGACTGGCTAACCGGATGAGTTACACATCCTGTAGATGTTCTTGTTGATGTTTTCTAACTTAGATGATCATTCCTAAGTTGATGTCTTATATAAATAATGGATTGCAAAGTCATTTCAAAGTTGTCCTTGTGGAGATGAGAGTGTGGTAGCAAGGAGGAGAGCGAAAGGCAGAGCAGAAGTATTGGGCTTAAATGGAACTGATTCAAGCATGGTGAAGATGCTATTTTCAAGTTCAAGTAGGTGATACTTATTTCCTTGTAGACAATGTGTCTCCTATAGGCAGTGGGCCTCTTGTGAGCAGTGTGCTCGGGCAGTGAGCCCTAATTGGCATGTGCCATTTTGTTCTTTATATTCTTCTAACAGAGAATACAATATTGGGTTAATCACCCTGTGGTTTTTCCCTTAACCGGGTTTTCTATGTCAAAATATTGGTGTCTCATGTGTTGATGTGTTTATGCTCTTGATTCATTGCATTATGTTTCCTTGATTATTTGCAAAGTGAAGTTAAGTGTTTAATTGGAAGAAAGTTTTGTACAACTGATTCACCCCCCCTCTCAGTTGTCTGCCCTAAGTCTAACAATTGGTATCAGAGCCAAGTTCCTCTAAAAGGAGCTTAACCGCTTGAGGAGATCCAGAATGACGTCTTACAAGAAGGATAGTTCAAAGTTTGTTGGAACCAATTTTAATCTTTGGAAAGGTCGCATGAAATGTCACTTGCAATGTATGGGAATGGCGTACTAGACCATGGTTACAACAAAGTATACTCCTCCACAGGGTGGTCCAAAAGCCCCAAATGAAATCACAAATGCTAAAAACAATATGCAGACTATATAAGCTCTTCTAAGCATATTATCTGATTCAGAGCTCTCAAATGTTATTGACCTTCCAACTACTTTTGAGATTTGGGGAAAATTGGAACTTCTGCATGAAGGAGACAAGTATGTTAAGTGTGCAAGGCTACAAAGTCTGAAAGGAAAATTTGAAAACCTAAAGATGAGAGAAGATAAAAATATCTCTACCTTTATGCCAAGAGTAAATGATCTTGTTTGTGGAATTAGAAATGCTGGTGGAGTCTTGGATGAAAATGAGATTGTTGGCAAAATTCTCAAATCCCTTCCTGCTTCTTATAAAATTAAGGTTGTTGCCATTAAAGAATTCAGAGCTCATACAACTGTCACAAGAGATCAATTGGCTGCTTTTGAAATGAATGAGTTTGGAGATGCACCTCCTAAGATTGAATCTGCATTCAAAGCCAATGCCTCTCTAAAAGGTAAACAAAGGTTTGATCCAGAAGAGAACTCTTCAAGGAAACTATCATGGTATGAAAAAGTAAGAAAAGATGTGGAAGAAGAAGAAGCTAAAACTGCTCATCTTGAAGCCCTTATTGCAAAAAGACTACCAAGAGGATCCGGTAAGTATGAAGGAAAATTGCCTTTTAAGTGTTTTAACTGCAATAAGATTGGTCATTTTGTCTCAAGGTGTCTGGAAAGGTTATTAAGACAAAATCCTAACAAGCCAAGGTTCCAAAAGAACTGTTACTATGTACATGAAGATGATGATAATGAAGGAGTAACAGATGATGAATCAAAGATAGGGAACAAATCTGGAAATGAATGGGTGTTCATTGCCATCAAGGAAGAAGATCCAATTTCCTCTGTATCTGTCAATCATAAGACTGTGGAAAAAGCTCTGGCTGCCCAAGTTGAAGAGAAGGATGACTGGGTCATTGACAGTGGATGCTCTCACCATATGACAGGTGACAAAAATAAGTTCTTAGATTTGGAGAGGTATGAAGGAGGAGTGGTAAAGTTTGGTGATAATTTTGCCGGTAGAATCAGAGGTAGAGGAACTATTTCTTTTGATGGAAGGAACAAAACTGGTAATGTGCTGTATGTTGAAGGTTTGAAGCACAATCTTCTCAGTGTTGGACAGTTGGTGGACAAAGGCTATGATCTCTAAGTCAAGAATGGAAAATGCAAGATCTTTGAAAGTTCCAGAACAGAGATTGCATCTGGTACTCAAACAAAAGGTAATATCTTTCATTTGGTTGGTACTGGTAAAAGTTGCGTATTTGTTCAAGTTGATCAGAGTTGGTTATGGCATAGGAGGATGTGTCATGTGAATTTTGATAATATCATCAAAATAAGCAACACGCAGGCTGTAAGAGATCTTCCAAAATTGGTGAAACCTACTAATAGCTTGTGCAAAGAATGTCAATTGGGTAAGCTGAGCAGAGTCACATTCAAAAATAAGGAATTGTATTCTACCAGATTATTGGACTTAGTTCATACTGATCTTTGTGGTCCAGCAAGAATTAAGAGTGTACAAGGTGATAGATACTTTATGTTGCTAATTGATGACTAGTCCCGAATGATGTGGGTAACCTTTCTAAAAGAGAAATCAGAAGCTCTTCAGAAATTCAAAATATTCAAAGCTATGGTAGAGAATGAAACCGGATTAAAATTGAAATGTCTGAGGTCTGATAGAGGTGGTGAATTCACATCCGGTGAGTTCATAGAGTTTTGTGAGAAACATGGAATAAAGAGACAGTTGTCTGCTCCTAGAACTCCACAACAGAATGGAATAGTGGAAAGAAAGAACCGGACCATCCAGGAGGCTTCTAGGACCATGATGATGGAAGAAAATGTTCCTCAGATCTAATGGAGAGAAGTTGTTAGCACTGCAGTCTACACTCTCAATCGAGTTCAAATCAGAAGCAATACCGGTAAGACTCCTTATGAACTTTAGTTTGGCATCACTCCTACTGTGAGGTATTTCAGAGTTTTTGGTAGCAAATGTTACATTAAACGAGATGAAGATCTAGGAAAGTTTGATGCTAGAAGTGATGAAGGAATATTCTTGGGTTACTCTACTCAAAGCAAAGCATACCGATGTTATAACAAGAGACTGAGAAAGATAATAGAAGGTACAAATGTGAAGGTTGATGAGGGAATTAAGAAACCCTCAAGGTTTTATGAATATGATGAAGATGATCAGAATGGTGTTCTGATTCAAGGAGCCCAAACCTCTTCTGAAAATTGGATCCAAACTGAACCGGTAAATCAAGAAGAAGAGATGAGTCTGAATGAGCCTGATCAAGAAGCAGAAGTGCAAGAAACTCCCAAAGTTCCAAGGTATGTAAGACTGAACCACTTTGAAGATTAGATCATAGGTGACAAAAGCAAAGGTGTGCAAACTAGAAGGAGAATTGCTCAACACTCAGATGAGTATTGTCTGATTTCAAAGATTAAGCCTAAGACAATAAATGAAGCCTGCAATGATGAAAACTGGACCAAAGTAATGGAGGAAGAGTTTATACAAATTGAGAAAAATCACATTGGGATCTTGTTCCCAGACCTAGAAACAAGAATGTGATTGGAACCAAATGGGTCTTCCGGAACAAACTGAATGAAGTTGGTGAAGTAATCAGAAATAAAGCTAGATTGGTCTGCAAGGGCTATTCTCAAATAGAAGGAGTTGATTTTGAAGAAACTTTTTCTCCAGTGGCAAGAATTGAAGCAGTTAGATTATTTCTTGCATTTGCTGCCTTCAAAAATTTCAAAGTATATCAAATGGATGTCAAGTCTACCTTCCTAAATGGTGACTTGGAAGAAGAAGTGTACATTGAGCAACCAGATGGATTTCAATTGTATGATCATGGTGATATGGTCTGCAAGTTGAAGAAGGCACTGTATGGACTGAAGCAAGCCCCAAGAGCCTGGTATGAAAGATTGGATAAACATCTTTTGAAGATTGGTTTCAACAAAGGTACTGCTGATAGTAATTTGTATTTCAAAATTGACCATGAAAATATCTTGATTGTTGAAGTGTTTGTTGATGATATCATTTTTGGAGGAAGAGATAGTATGTCTAAAACCTTTACAAATCAAATGAAAAGTGAATTTGAGATGTCCATGCTTAGGGAAATGAATTTCTTCTTGGGTCTACAAATCACTCAAACAAAGAAAGGAATCTTCATTTCTCAGACCAAATATGTGAAAGAATTGTTAAAGAAGTTTGGGATGGAAGACTCAAAGCAAATGAGTACTCCCATGGCAACTAGATGTAAGTTAAGCAAGGATGATGACTCTCCCAAGGCTGATAAGAAAAAGTATAGGTCAATGATTGGAGGACTATTGTATCTTACTCAAACTAGACCAGACATTATGCAAGCTATTGGTCTTGTTGCTATATTTCAGGCTGATCCTAGAGAATCTCATGTCATGGCAATCAAGAGGATTTTTAGATATCTAAAAGGGATAGTTGAGGATGGTCTGTGGTATCCTAGAGATCATGATTTCTCTCTTCATGCATATACAGGTGTTGATTGGGCAGGAGATGTGGATGACCGGAAGAGTACCAGTGGTGGAGCATTCCTTTTGGGGAAGAGATTGGTTTCTTGGCTAAGCAAGAAACAAGAGGCAATATCTCTGTCCATGACAAAAGCAAAATATATTGCAGCAGCAGGTAGTTACACTCAAGTTTTGTGGATGAAGCAAATGCTAAGCGATATCAGAGTGGAGTATGAGGAGCCTATCACAATTTTCTATGACAATTCAAATGCAATAAATATATCTAAGAATTTGGTGTTGCATTCAAAGACCAAACATATATCTATCAAGTTTCACTTTTTGAGAGATCAAGTGAACAAGAATGAAGTCAGATTGGAGTTTGTGCCTTCCAAGGATCAGATTGCAGACATCTTTACTAAACCTTTACCTAAGGACTCTTTTGAGTACCTCAGGGAGAAGTTAGGGGTTATTGCCCCTCCGATGATGAACTAAGGAGCACTGATGTGCATCAGTTCGGTGGATATCACAGTCCTATCTTGTGGTCTAGATTGATGATGGGGAGCTGCGACTTAGGGGGAGCAGTAGGTATGATTATAAAGTGGTGGAATTGCAAGTATGTGCCCTTTGCCATTGATGTCAAAGGGGGAGAGAAGACATGTGAAAAACAAGTGGTTGCTGATCAAAGGGGGAACAGTAAAGGTAGAGAAGACATGTGAATGGTTGTTGCTGATAGGGGGAGTTGTGACAATAAGGAGAAGTTCTTGTCTTGATGATCAAAACAGTTTTTCACATCATATGTTGCCATCAATGACAAAGGGGGAGATTGTTGCAAGTATGGCCCTAACTAATGTTGTCATTGATGTCAACATACTCCTGTTACATTAATGATAAGGATTGGATGAGCTATGAGCTAAGGATATTGAGAAAATTAGTCTCAATCAAGAATAGTGAAGAACAGTGATGACAGTAAGGCAAAAGTCCAAGATAGGATGAGGATCAGAGGATGCGGATTAAAGGGTTTGTAGATATGTGTCTTAAGGTGATCTAATAGAAATTTCAGAGGTCCGCATGAAGATCTAAAGAAGGTGTGGCTTCTCAAGTAAAACTGGTTTTGGTAGGTGTTCAGAGATGATAGAGTGATACAGACAGGTCCGGTGA
This sequence comes from Cunninghamia lanceolata, assembly GCA_027924645.1. Taxonomy (NCBI): domain Eukaryota; kingdom Viridiplantae; phylum Streptophyta; class Pinopsida; order Cupressales; family Cupressaceae; genus Cunninghamia; species Cunninghamia lanceolata. The sequence continues at coordinate 20,593,423 of BSBN01000500.1, forward strand.
GATCTGGAAATGCATTATCCTATTTTGCAGACTTGACGGAGTGTTGAGGAAGTCTTTGTGGAGTGTAAACCAGATTGGTTCATGATTTGAAGGTCCGCAAGAATCTATTCCTTTGTGACAGTAATGACAGACTATGTTCTTGAGGTTCTGGATGAAGGGGAGATGGATTTCAGTAAGCAGATGAAGTATGGATGTTCTTGGTGATTCAGACAAGCTTGTGGAGGTCTTTAGATCATGTCCAGTTCATGTTGGTGGTCCACATTGAAGTTGGAGCTCGCACTGAAGAATAACCTCTGGATGATGGTGTTCTTTCTGAGACTAGCCAACCGGATGAGTTACACATCCTGCAGATGTTCTTGTTGATGTTTGCCGACTTAGATGAAGTCATTTCAAAGTTGTCCTTGTGGAGATGAGAGTGTGGTAGCAAGGAGGAGAGCGAAAGGCAGAGCAGAAGTATTGGGCTTAAATGGAACTGATTCAAGCATGGTGAAGATGCTATTTTCCAGTTCAAGTAGGTGATACTTATTTCCTCGTAGATAGTGTGTCTCCTATAGGCAGTGGGCCTCTTGTGAGCAGTGTGCTCAGGCAGTGAGCCCTAATTGACATGCACCATTTTGTTCTTTATATTCTTCTAACAAAGAATACAATCTTGGGTTAATCACCCCATGGTTTTTCCCTTAACCAGGTTTTCCACGTCAAAATCTTGGTGTCTCATGTGTTGATGTGTTTATGCTCTTGATTCATTGCATTATGTTTCCTTGATTATTTGCAAAGTGAAGTTAAGTGTTTAATTGGAAGAAATTTTTGTACAACTGATTCACCCCCCTATCAGTTGTCTACCCTAAGTCTAACAGGTTTATGGATAGGTTTTAGGGTTTAATTTTTAAGGGTTAAGGGTTGAGGGATAGGGTTTAGGGTTTAGGGATAAGGGATTAGGGTTTAAGATTTAGTGTCAAGGGTTGAGGGTTTAGGAATAGGGATAGCATTTAGGGTTTAGGGTTTAGTGATGAGGGATTAGGGTTAAGGGTTGAGGGATTAGGGTTTAAGGTATAGTGTCGAGGGTTGAGGGTTTATTGATAGTGTTTAGGGTTGAGGGTTGAGGGATTAGATTTTAGGGTTGATGGATTAGGGTTTAAGGTATAGTGTTGAGGGTTGAGGGTTTAGAGATAGGGTTTAGGGTTGATGGATTAGGGTTTAGGGTTGACGGATTAGTGTTTAATGTCAAGGTTAGGGTTAGAGTGTTGAGGGTAGAGGGATTAGGGATAGGGTTTAGGGTTGAAGGTTTAAGGATTGAGGATTGAGGCTTTAGGGATGAGGGTTTAAGGCTTAAGATATAGTGTCAAGTGTTGAGGGTGTAGGGATAGGGTTTAAGTTTTAAGGGTTAAGGGTTGAGGGATAGGGATTAGGGTTTAAGGTATAGTGTTGAGGGTTGATGGTTTAGGGATAGGGTTTAGGTTTGAGGGATTAGGGTTTAGGGTTCATGAATTAGGGTTTAATGTTGAGAGTTGAGGGTTAAGGGTTGAGGGTTGAGGGTTGAGGTTGAGGGATAGGGTTAATGGTCAAGGGATTAGGGTTAAATAAGAATGTCGAGGATAGAGGGATTAGGGATAGGGTTTAGGGTTGAAGGTTTAAGGATTTAGGGTTGAGGGTTAAGGGATTAGGGTTTAAGATATAGTGTCGAGTGTCGAGCGTGTAGGGATAGGTTTTAGGGTTCAAGTTTTAAGGGTTAAGGGTCAAGGGATCAAAGTTAAGGGTTGAGGGATTAGTGTTTGACGTTGAGGGTTGAGTACATTGAGGTTCGAGGGTTAAGGGTTTCAGGATAGGGTTGAGGGTCGAGGGATTAGGGTTAAAGTATAGTGTTGAGGGTATAAGGATTAGGGATAGGGTTGGAGGGTTTAGGGATAAGGGATTAGGGTTTAAGGTATAGTATCAAGCCTATTGAGGGTTTAGGAATAGGGATAACGTTTAGGGTTTAGGGATGAGGGATTAGAGTTGAGGGATGACGAATTAGGGTTGAGGGTTGAGGGATTAGGGTTTAGGGATAAGGTTTAGGGTTGAGGGTTGAGGGATTAGGGTTTAAGGTATAGTGTTGAGGGTTTAGGCATAGGGTTTAGGGTTAAGGGATTAGAGTTAAGGGTTGAGGGATTAGGATTTAATGTTTAGGTTTAAGGGTTGAGGCTTTAGGGTTTAGGGTTTAGGGATAGGGTTGAGGGTCGAGGGATCAGAGTTAAGGGTTGAGGGATTAGGGTTTGACATTGAGGGTTGAGTACATTGAGGTTGGAGGGTTAAGGGTTTCGGGATAGGGTTGAGGGTCGAGGGATTAGGGTTAAAGTAGAGTGTCGAGAGTATAAGGATTAGGGATAGGGTTGAATGGTTTAGGGATAAGGGATTAGGGTTTAAGGTATAGTATCGAGCCCATTGAGGGTTTAGGAATAGGGATAGCATTTAGGGTTTAGGGATGATGAATTAGAGTTGAGGGATGACGGATTAGGGTTAAGGGTTGAGGGATTAGGGTTTAGAGATAAGGTTTAGGGTTGAGGATTGAGGGATTAGGGTTTAAGGTATAGTGTTGAGGGTTTAGGGATAGGGTTTAGGGTTGAGGGATTAGAGTGAAGGGTCGAGGGATTAGGATTTGATGTTGAGGGTTGAGGGTTGAGGCTTTAGGGTTTAGGGTTTAAGGATAGGGTTAAGGGTCGAGGGATCAGAGTTAAGGGTTGAGGGATTAGGGTTTGACATTGAGGGTTAAGGGTTTTGGGATAGGGTTGAGGGTCGAGGGATTAGGGTTAAAGTAGAGTGTCGAGGGTATAAGGATTAGGGATAAGGTTGGAGGGTTTAGGGATAAGAGATTAGGGTTTAAGGTATAGTATCGAGCCTGTTGAGGGTTGAGGGTCGAGGGATTAGGGTTAAAGTAGAGTGTCAAGCATATAAGGATTAGGGATAGGTTTGGAGGGTTTAGGGATAAGGATTAGGATTTAAGGTATAGTATCGAGCCTGTTGAGGGTTTAGGAATAGGAATAGCATTTAGGGTTTAGGGATGATGGATTAGAGTTGAGGGATGACGGATTAGGGTTGAGGGTTGAGGAATTAGGGTTTAGGGATAAGGTTTAGGGTTGAGGGTTGAGGGATTAGGGTTTAAGATATAGTGTTAAGGGTTTAGGGATAGGGTTTAGGGTTGAGGGATTAGAGTGAAGGGTCAAGTGATTAGGATTTGATGTTAAGGGTTGAGGCTTTAGGGTTTAGGGTTTAGGGATAGGGTTGAGGGTCGAGGGATCAGGGTTAAGGGTTGAGGGATTAGGGTTTGACATTGAGGGTTGAGTACATTGAGGTTCAAGGGTTAAGGGTTTTAGGATAGGGTTGAGGGTCGAGGGATAAGGGTTAAAGTAGAGTGTCAAGGGTTTAAGGATTAGGGATAGTGATGTAGAGCACACAGTGGAAGCATTCAAATCAGGGATGAATATCCATCAAACCCACAGTACAGAAAGATTATTGCTTAACTAGCTTTAAATAACTTCCTCAAGGTCCAAATGATACCGAACTACACACACATTCTTCATTATCGGCAAGACTAAACACTGTCGGCACATTTGAAAACTCTTACGCTGATCTCACTTCTCTCACTGACAACTCAACACTATGCTCCAACCGTCAGTATGACCTTTACCATCGATGAGCTTGAGAACCGCTCTGCCGATACACACTAATCACTCTGATATACCTTTGAACCATACTTGTCACCTAGACTCCTTTCATCCATGAATGCCTACAAACTTAGGCTGATGCACTGATGGACACACTCCAGCGTCAACCTTGATTTTCTCTGTCGGCAACACAATCACTATCAACCATACTAGCATTAACTTTGCCGATACACTGATACCAATTGCCTTTGATGAGACTTTTGTCATTGGCAGACGTTTATACTCTTGGGCCAATGCGCCGATGATCCTTCTCTTCTTTGGTGTGACGAATTCTATCAGTGGGACTCACTTTAGAGTCACCGATACATCGTTTCCTTCCGATAGATCAGTGTAAGATACCCCTTGTCTCTTCGATACCTTTGATCCTTTGACGAGATCTCCTTTCACTTTTCCATGATACACCTCTGATTGGCCTAACACCATTGATCGGTGTAGGTTTCAAAATCTCCTCTAAGAGGCTTGTTACACCGATGACACTTCGTTTACTCTATAACTCACGTAGACACTAAACAAATGAATAGAACCAGAAACTCAATAGAACGGTAGGGTGTATAATCTTCTAGAGGTGAGATATTGTAAAGGTGCTATTGAAGGTGAGATAGGTAAAATATTTATGGATCAATCTATAGCATGACAAAACACAAGCGCATTATAACATGCTCGCATTTGGTCCTGCTATAGAAACGATAAAAAAGTGTTGACCCCCATGATCCAAGCCCACATGCTCTGTTTTCATACTGATTCTGCATGTGCTCCGACAAAAAAGAAGTTCTTTCATGCTATTGGGAAGTTCACATGCACATTTTACACATTCTACCACCTTTGCATGATCTTTCCACCACCTTTTCTGCTTTGCCAACTTGAGGAGGAAATAACATAGTTTTCACACCAAGTTTGATATATATCTATTCAAGTTTCAATTTTTGTAGTGTTGCAATGTTAATTGTGATTCAATTTTAGGAATTTAACATTATAGATTGGTTAATAGTATTGTTATTAGTAATTATATTTGAGTGTTATTCAATTTAACATTGAAAAGGAAACAAGTGGTGAAAAACTCAAATTGTTGAGGAGTTTGATGCAAGAAGAAAAAAACACTACATAATTGGGTACTCTCTCCATTCGAATCTTCATTTTTTAGGTATGTCAAGTCTTTACATGCATGTTCTTTACATTTTCCTTAATTCTATTTGAATTACTTTATCATGCTTTATCATACATGTTTAAAATGGACACATTCCCAATCAAGAAAGCAGCCTACAATCTCACATGATGCCATGTATATTTTCTACACTGATGAAGGGGGTAAATCACAAAACACACAATAACCAATATTAAACACAGCAAATAGAACTTTCTTTTATTGATCTGGGCAACTCATTACATTACATAAGCTTAATTACAATCAGAGGAATCAGTCCTCTACAAGCTGCAACACACTACAGCTACCATCACTAGGCTCTGGAATCTTCCACCTTCTGTAACCCCCAAATCAGCTAGGATTTCTGTTTTCCCACCTATTCTTGACTCTACACTTGCCCCCTTAACTCTCCTACTGCCCAGGGTTCCCAAAAATGGTTATTAAAATCCTTTTTGGTGGCCAACAACCTAATTTCGAATTTTGTATCTCCCTCCAAAAATAGGTCAACTTCCGGGAGCCATAACTTTTGATCCGGGACTCTGATTGACGAACCGTTTTATGCATCAGAAAGCTCGTGGAGTGCTCTATGTGCTAAGAACCAGCTCTACTAGTTTTGGCCATTTTCGTGGCTGTTCAGTGCCTCAAACCTTGAGTTTGAATAATTTTCAGGCATTTTTCAGGAAACGAAAACTTTAATATCTTTCAGCTCACAAATGATCTTCGTGTGATTCCTTCGCCAAAGGTCTTATATTTCTGTTATGTAACTTCTTGTAAATTTTGACTTCATTCTGTGCCCAAATGTAAACTTTCTAAAAATAGCAGTTTACTATTTTTAGCAGTTTGGGAAAACTAAAAGTTCTACATTATTATTCAGGTGATTATGGGACCAGAACCATAGATTTTGAGAAGAAATAGGTAGAACATCAACAATTTTGAAACACATTTTTTTGGGTGATGCAAGATTGCCCTTACACCATTGGATGCTCCTGCATCAGACACCCAGGGTAATTTGAGAAGTGACCTTGTCACGTCTTAGGTGTTTGTGTGAGGAAAACCCAAACGGTCAACCTCTGCCTTAGACAACCAAGAAGAATCTTGAACAGGCCTTCCTTTCCATTTCACTAGATATTCTTCATATTGCCTGTTTCGAGTACTCCTTCCCACACGGCTATCCAAGATCTCTTCTATCTCCTCTATGGAAGTAGATGCCGGAATACTCCACTGCACTTCTGTTGGTCCATCCTCTATTCCACCTTCATGATATTTTGTTAAATCAGTGATGTTGAAAACAGGGGAAATGTTGATCCCACTCGGCAGCTCTACCTCATATGCATTTCCAGAATCATGCTTCTTCAGGATTCTGCATGGTCCAAATTTCTTCATTTTTAATTTATGGTATGTTCCAACAGGGAACCTTTCTTTTCTCAAGTGAACCATGACTTCATCTCCCACCTGGAACTCCTTATACCTCCTCTTCTGATCTGCCTTAGCCTTGTATTGAGTAGTCATCTTATTAATGTGCTTTCTCACCTCTTCATGCAAATTCTTCATATGTTCTGCAAAGTCTTCAGCCTTGGCACTTGGCTTTTCTCCCTTATCTAGATTCTTTAACTCTGAAGCATTTCTTGGACTATTGCCATATACAATCTGGAATGGTGATTTACCAGTACTCCTATTGACAAAATTATTATAAGCAAATTCTGCCTGTGGTAAAATCAAATCCCATCCCTTGGGCTTATCTCCTACCAAGCATCGTAGTAGGTTACCCAAACTCCTATTCACCACTTCAGTTTGTCGATTAGTCTATGGATGGTGTGCAGAACTGAACTTCAAGTCTATCTTCAACTTCTTCCACAATGTCCTCCAGAAATAACCAACAAACTTGGTATCTCGGTCTAAAACTATGCTTTTTGGTAGACCATGTAATCTCACCACTTCCCTGAAAAATAACTCTACAATATGAACATCATCATTAGTCTTCTTACAAGGAATAAAATGTGCCATTTTTGAGAATCTGTCCACCACCACAAAAATAGAATCATGTCCTCTCTGTGTCCTTGGTAAGCCAAGAACAAAATCCATACTGATATCATCCCAGGGCTTCTCTGGTATAGGTAATGGTTGATACACCCCTGTATTTTGACTTGTTCCTTTTGCCATCTGACATACTTTGCAACTTTGCACAAACTTCCTCACATCCTGCTGCAACTGTGGCCAATAATAATTTTCACCAACAATTGAAATGGTCTTATCTCGACCAAAGTGTCCAGCCAATCCTCCACTATGCTTCTCTTTAATCAGGTTCTCTCTCATGGAACTCCTCAGAATGCACAATTGGCTTCCTCTAAACAACATGCCATCTTGGATTATGAAATCCAACCATCTTGTCCTGTCTAAAGTAACAGGCTCCAGACAAGCTTTCCAAGCCTCTGCAAAATCTAGATCTTTAGGATACAAACTTTTGAGCTCATCGAACCCAACAACCTCTATCTTCATTTCTGTCAACAAATTTTGCCTTCTGATCAAGGCATCTACAACTCTGTTGGACTTCCCACTCCTGTGCTTCAAAATAAAGGTATAACTCTGTAAAAACTCAACCTATTTTAAGTGCCTTTGGTTCAACTTTCCTTGTCTATTAAGATACTGCAAAGCCTGATGATCAGTATATAAAACAAACTCCTTTGGCAACAAATAATGTCTCCATTTCTTGAAAGCCTGAACTATTGCATAAAACTCCTGATCATAAACAGAATACTTTTTCTTGGCATCATTAAGCTTCTCACTAAAATAGGCAATGGGCTTACCTTCTTGGCTCAAAACAGCTCCTATACCACTACCACTAGCATCACAATCTACCTGAAATACTTTATTAAAATCTGGAAGTGCCAAAATAGGTTGTTCTACCACTTTTTGTTTCAATGGATCAAAGCTCTTGTCTGCTCCTTTAGTCCATCTAAACTCTTTTCTATCCCCTCTCATTGTCTCAGTTAGGGGTGCACAAATACTACTGAAACTCCTGATAAACTTTCTATAAAAACTTGCCAAACCATGAAAAGATCTTACCTCTGTGACACTCCTTGGCATAGGCCATTCAATGATAGCCCTTATTTTTTCTGGGTCCATCTTAAGACCTTCTTCTGAGACAACAAATCCTAGGTACACCAACTCCTTCTTTGCAAAACTACATTTCTTCAGATTAATCAACAACTTCTCCTCCCTCAGCTTCTCTAGAACTCTTCTGATATGCATCAGATGCTCATCCCAAGTCTTACTGAAAATCAAAATATCATCCAAATAAATAATAACAAAACTTCCCAAAAATTCCTTCAGTACCTCATTCATGAGCCGCATGAATGTGCTTGGTGCATTGGTTAGCCCAAATGGCATGACTAACCACTCATACAAACCTTCCTTTGTCTTGAAGGCTGTCTTCCATTCATCTCCTTCTCTAATACGGATCTGGTGATACCCACTCTTCAGGTCAATTTTTGTGAAGTACTTGGCTCCACTCAAATAGTCCATGATGTCATCCATTCTTGGCAACGGAAATCTATACTTGATCATTATCTTATTGATGGCTTGAGAGTCTGTACACATCCTCCATTCTCCATCTTTCTTTGGTGCGAGTACTGTAGGTACCGTACATGGACTTAGGCTCTCCCTTATCAGTCCCTTCCTCAACAACTCCTGAACTTGTCTATTCAGCTCTTCATTCTCTGCAGGGGTCATTCTATGGGCTACCTTGTTTGGCAAACTGGCTCCTGGTATCAAATCCATTTGATGACTTATCTTCCTTACTGGTGGTAAACCTTCAGGTACATTATTAGAGATAATGTCTTGGAACTCTTCTAACATATCTGAAACTTCTGCTGGTACATCTTCACATTTCTCTTGACTAATCTTAGGAATCAATGCAAAGCAAGATGCTCATGCTTCATACCCTCCAAAAATTTCCTACCATCTACCAAGCAAATTCTAGCAGTACTACATACCTTTTCCTCCACCTCCTTCAAGGGCTTCAATTTATGACGAACTCCATCTTTTGTTAGGGAATATGTGTTTGCACGGCCATCATGGACAGTGCTCCTATCATACTGCCACGGCCTTCCCAACAGCATATGACATGCATCCATCGGTATGATATCACACAGTACCTCATCATGGTAGTCCCCAATCTTGAACTTCACTAAACACTGCTCATTGACCAAAGCTCTATGGTCTTTCTGCAACCATGCAATCCAATATGGATGCGGATGCTTTCTTCTTGTCAACTTCAACTTGTCAACCATCTCTTCTAAAACTAGATTATCAGTGCTTCCACTATCAATAATAATATCACAACACTTACCTTCACATTTGCACCTGGTGTGGAATAAACGCTTCCTCTGATTTGGTTCTTTCTCCTCATTCAACAAGGTTCTTCTGACAACTAGGGTTTCTCCCCTTTCAGCATCTTCAGAATGCTCAGACTGTGCATCTTCATCTACATGTGCAACTCATGCATTACCTTTAGGTCTCCTATTCGTCCTTCCTTGATGTTGTGGACACTCATATGCTCAATGCCCTTCTTCTCCACATTGGAAACAGGTTCCTCTGAAACCTCCTCTTCCAGGTCCTTGCCCAGGTCTACCTCTTCCTCTTCCTCTTTGCTCACCATTGTTTTGGTCATGAGGATGGTAGGTGTTATCTCCTCTCTGATTTCGACTGGTGCCAGCTTCTTCACTTTTCTTTGCATCTTCATTTCAGCCCCCATAGGTTCTTCCACTGGTCCTTCTGCCTTGAACTCTTCCCCTTTGCTTGCTGTCAAATCTTTTATTCAGCTTCTCTTCCACCTTCAAGGAAAACTGGTATGCATCTTCTATGGTGGTCATTCTGACCAGGCTCAGCTCCTCCTAAATACTTGGCCTCAACCCATTAATGTAACGAGCTACCTTTTCCTTATTGGGCTCTGCATGGCTTGTCCTGATAGTAATCTTATAAAACTCTTCTGTATACTCCTTAACAGACTTGTTACCTTGCTTTAGTCCTTGCAGCTTCTTCAACAACTCCATCTCATAGTCTACAGGAATGAACTGCTTCTTCAATTTCTCCACCATCCGATCCCATCTGGTGATCTTTGCTTTTCCTCTTTTGTTCCTCTCTAATTGGACCTCCTTCCACCAAATACTGGCATGGCCCTTCAACTTTGTTTTTGCAAACTTGACCCGATCTGGGTCCTCCACATCTTCATACTCGAAATACTCCTCCATGTCATTGATCTAATGAATGAGCTATTCCAGATTCAAATCTCCAAAATATGTAGAAACTTCAATTTTGGGCCTCTTTCCAATCTTTGAAATGGCCCTTAACAACCTAACCTCTACAGGATCTCCTACAGCTTCTTGTTCTTCATCAGATAGCTCCTCTTCGGCTTCATCTTCGCTTTCTTCTCTTGTTCTCGGATCAAACTCTCTTCGCAGCTCCTCTTGCAATGCATCGATTTGCCTTTGTAGGGCTTTAAAACCCTCTTCTGTCAAAGCATTCCTCCCAACACGATTTCTTCGTGGAGGCATCTTGGTCTCTGCAGCAAACCCACAACCTTAGGTCCTGGTGCAAAACTGCCTCACGGTCGGCGATCTGTCTACGCACTCAAGAACTTGGCTCTGATACCACTTGATGAAGGGGGTAAATCACAAAACACACAATAACCAATATTAAACACAGCAAATAGAACTTTCTTTTATTGATCTGGGCAACTCATTACATTACAGAAGCTTAATTACAATCAGAGGAATCAGTCCTCTACAAGCTGCAACACACTACAACTACCATCACCAGGCTCTGGAATCTTCCACCTTCTGTAACCCCCAAATTAGCTAGGGTTTCTGTTTTCCCACCTATTCTTGACTCTACACTTGCCCCCTTAACTCTCCTACCGCCCAGGGTTCCCAAAAATGGTTATTAATAGCCTTTTTGGTGGCCACCAACCTAATTTCGAATTTTGCATCTCCCTCCAAAAATAGGTCAACTTCCGAGAGCCATAACTTTTGATCCGGGACTCCGATTGATGAACCATTTTATGCGTCAGAAAGCTTGCGGAGTGCTCTACGTGCTAAGAACCAGCTTTGCTGGTTCTAGCCATTTTTCGGGCCCGTACGGGGCCGTTTAGTGCCTCAAACCTGAGTTTGAATAATTTTCAGGCATTTTTCAAGAAACAGAAACTTTAATATCTTTCAGCTCGCAAATGATCTTCGTGTGATTCCTTCGCCAAAGGTCTTATATTTCTGTTATGTAACTTCCTGTAAATTTTGACTTCATTCCGTACCCAAATGCAAACTTTCTAAAAATAGCAGTTTACTATTTTTAGCAGTTTGGGAAAACTGAAAGTTCTACATTATTATTCAGGCGATTATGGGACTAGAACCATAGATTTTGAGAAGAAGTGGGTAGAACATCAACAATTTTGAAACACATTTTTTTTGGGTGATGCAAGATTGCACTTACACCACTAGATGCTCCTACATCATACACTTGGGCTCTTTAATAATTATGTGTAATAAACAGACCTTAACATACCATGATGTCAAACTATACAAGAATAAATCCTTCCAATATAATAAAAATACAATCCCACTATGATCTTATATTCATTTCTTAGGAACTAATATTGGTCTCTTTATCATGCTACAGACAAATTCTCCGTCATGCCGAGGAAATGATCAAGAATTAAACCAACACAGGAAGAGATAGAAGCTAAGAATGCAAAGAAAGTAGTGGCTATGAGGGAACTTCGTGAGAAGAGGAAATTGGACATGATAAATGAAGACATGCTAATTGAACAAGAACCACAACCATCACAAAGAGATATGGTATTGATGGCACAAAGAGAATGAATGCAAAAACTTCATGCTACGAGAGATTTAAATACCATAGTTGGAGACATGTCCTCTACCGCAAGTCAACATGTAGGGAGACCATCTACCACATCTCAAGTTGAGAGTACATCATCACTTACATGTGATGAATGAGGTATGCCATCATTCCCACCTCAACCTCAAGGTATGTCATCTATTCCATCTTCAATCGAAGGTATGCCATCTAGCCCATCTCATTTAAATATTGATGAAATTCCTAATGTTGAGATGAATTTACCTAACTTAACACCACCTAGAATTTTGCATAGAAAGCCAAAGTATTTGATTGATATTGATGAGAATATTTTGTAGCCAATGGAAGGTAAGATTCTAAAATGCACTTGTAGAAGATATGCTCATAAGATTTGGAGATTGTTCTTTGAAAAATTAAATGAGACTACAAGATGTCAACTATTCATTGAAATGATTTAAAGTATAAAGTATAGGTCCATCATGAAGATTCTTGGGTTGAGAACATCAGAGGCTTCAAGTGAAAAATCTATTGTCAAGAATTTAATGAGTGCGTATGAGAGTGTGGGTAACACCTCACGTACAAAAGATAGTAATGCAACATGGCATGTGATTACATCGACTATAGTAAGTAGTCAAATGAGGAAAGCTTGTCTCATTAGAAAGACAAGTCAGGAATTGAGAATTAATAGGAAAACTTTATCAAGAGCTGTTGGAAGATGCCAAAGAATTGAGGACACTAATGCCAATGAATAATGGGCATTCTCGGGGAGACTACCACGAAAAGATAAACCAATTGTTGAAGCATTAAGATCACTAATTGAAGACTTTTGGAAGAATTACACAAGGGTATCTTTGAATCAAAGGGATGTGGTAAGAAGGAGAATCGGTAGTCAAAACTGTGAGCCACATCCAAAGTATTTTTTGGATGAGACTCAAACACAGTTTTATGGTAAATTTCTAGAGAAGTATCCTCAAATTAAAATTTGTCAAAGATATTTTGAAATGCTAAAACCTTTCTATGTCAAGATAAATCAGACATGCACTACTTGTTGTTGCAGAGTACATATTAAATTTTCTAACCATTTTGATGTTTATAGGTCTATATGTTTAGATATGTATACTAACAATGTTTTGCAGGGTTGTGCCATATGTGCCCCACCAACATCTTCAAGAGACTTCATATCAAGAATTTTATGTGAAAGAGAGGAAGGTCAAATATTCTACAAGAAATTATGCTTGGATGGCACATGTCATCGTTGCGATGGCTTGCAACATTTGCCAATATGTGAACATATGGAAAGAACACATGTCGTTGGAAATGAACTAGTAGAGTTTGGCAAGTATAAAACAGTGGCATACAATACAAAAGATGGTAAAGAAGCAAAGAGGTTTCTATATTTGTGCACATCACATTCATTCATGCGAATGATAGTACAAAGGATGACAGAAAGATCATAAGGGAGTATAATTTCTACATTAGTGATGATCACACGCATTCTATGGAGTTCGTGCAAGGTTGCTTTCAGGTGTTCTATAATGATTTGGCTAGAAGGGGCATATCGTTCAGTCAGCATATCATATGGTCGGATAACTGTGCGTCACAATTCAAGAACTCTTGGAATTTCTATTGGATGAGTAGGAGGCATAATCTTACAGGTATTCAGCATATGTGGAACTTTTCTGAGGCCGGGCATGGAAAGGGGGAGCATGATGGTGCAAGAGTATGTATTAAAAGAGTCATAGCATGAGAAGAGTTAAAGTATAAATACAATGCAAAGTTGACAGATGCAAAATCGATTGTCGAGTGGTGTAATGTTTCCATGGGTCCAGGTAATGAAGGTATGTCTTCAGTTCGTAGATTTTTTTGATTGATAGATGATACTAACATTGCACCATATGAGGATTGTTGTACACTAACATGATCAAATGAGATGCACTCTTTCAGAAAATCAATTGCAGGTTCATGGAGTATCCATACGCAAAAGATGTCATGCTTTTGTTCTTCCTGTACAATTCAAGTTTGGGATGAGTGCAAGTCAAAGGAGTGGGTTGATGAATGGCAGTTAAGTTATCTTAGCCCACTTGACATGTATCGACCCCCAACGGCACTAGAACTAACACAGATGGAATCATCAGTTGACTTTGACCACATATCAGATTTAGTTCAACCAGGTAATATAGGGCACGTATATTCATCTAATTTCATCTTGTTCAACCAGGTAATGTCATCTTACTTTGTAGTGTTTTTGTAATGTTGACTAATTTCATCTAATTTGCTACACATATCAATGTAGGGCACGTATATGCAGTCATTGCAGATGAAAATAATGAAGAGGGAACAAATGATTACTTATGTCATTGTGTTGAGGCCAAAAAGAAATTGGAGGCCCCTGTTATAGATGGAGAAAACATCGAATGCCCTACAGGCTCAATGGTTATTACTGGAACATGGCTTAGAAGGTACCCACATAAGAGTGTTGACACACATCAGAAGATTCTTCATTACTTGAACCTTGACATGGCATCCAATGTTTATTTGATAAAGTATCGGGGTAGACCTTTGAACAAATTCTTGTGGAAGGTGTGTGAGTCTGACCATGTAGTAATACTTGACACAATAAAGAGTAGAACAGACCCAGATGGGTCATTAGATTAATTTGTAAGTATTCACATTGATTTTGTAAAGTCATGTTACATTGAGTTGTAAGCATGCACATTAATTTGTAAGGTTTGTCTTTTTTATTTCCTGCCGCATTTTTACACATATACACATTTTTACATCAGCATGTTATGCATTTTTGGTGTCCTGCTCCTGATGTGACCAAACTAATAGTTCCAACACATTCAGATGGGTACATTTAGGCTAGGTATTTTTCTATTTTTCACCCAAACATGTCGAAACAATCTGAGCTACATTGTACCAACGATATCCCTGAAGAGTCCAAAGTGCAAAAAGGTAGTAATCTTTGATGAGATGTTACTCAAAAATTGTGTCACTTAGAAATATTCTATCTAAGGCAACATGATCATGTAGAGTGCCTCTACAATAACCTCTCTTAGTTTTTTATATCTCTGAGGTATTTGCCCGTGGTGAAAGGTTTTCTGTTGCCCCAAAAATCGTCAGGAGGAGGTAGTGTAACATTGTAAAGGGGTGTAACTTTCATCCTGCTCCTGATGTGACCAAACTAACTATTCCAACACGTCTGGATGGGTATATTTACATTACACATGGTCCTATTTTTTACCCAAACATGTCGAAACAGTTCGAGCTACATTGTACCGACGATATCTCTGAAGAGTCCAAAGTGCAAAAAGGCAGCAATCTTTGACGAGATGTTACTTAAAAAAATTGTCACTTAGAAACATTTCATCTAAGGAAATGCAATCATGTAGAGTGCCTCTACAATAACCTCTCTCGGTTCTTTATATCTCTGAGGCATTTGCGCGTGGTGAAAGGTTTTCTGCTGCCCCAAAAATCGTTAAAAGGAGGCAGTATAAAGTTGCAAAGGGGTGTAACTTTCGTCCTGCTCCTGATGTGACCAAACTGACTATTCCAACGCATCTAAATGGGTACATTTATGCTAGGCATGGTCCTTTTTTTACCCAAACATGTCGAAATAGTCCGAGCTACATTGTACCAACGATATCCCTAAAGAGTCCAAAGTGTAAAAAGGCAGCAATCTTTGAAGAGATGTCACTTGAAAACCTTGTCACTTAGAAATATTCCATTTGAGGAAATGTGATCACATAGAGTACCTCTACAATAACCTCTCTCAGTTTTTTATATCTCTGAGGTGTTTGCCCGTGGTGAAAGATTTTCTGCTGCCCCAAAAATCATCAGAAGGAGGCATTGTAAAGTTGCAAAGGGGTGTAACTTTTGTCCTGCTCCTAATGTGACCAAACTGACTATTCCAATGCATCTAAATGGGTACATTTATGTTAGGCATGGTCCTATTTTTCACCCAAACATGTCAAAACAATCTGAGCTACATTGTACTGACGATATCCCTGAAGAGTCCAAAGTGCAAAAAGGCAGCAATCTTTGACGAGATGTTACTCAAAAATCGTGTCACTTAGAAATATTTTGTCTAAGGCAATGTGATCATGTAGAGTGCCTCTACAGTAACCTCTCTTAGTTTGTATATCTTTGAGGTGTTTACCCGTGGTGAAAAGTTTTCTGCTGCCCCAAAAATCGTCAGAAGGAGGTAGTATAAAGTTGCAAAGGGGTGTAGCTTTTGTTCTGCTCCTGATGCGACCAAACTGACTGTTTCAACGCATCCAGATGGATACATTTATGCTACACATGGTCCTATTTTTCACCCAAACATGTTGAAACAGTCTAAGCTACATTGTACCTATGATATCCTTGAAGAGTCCAAAGTGCAAAAAGGTAGAAATCTTTGACGAGATGTTACTCAAAAACCTTGTCACTTAGAAATATTTTGTCTGAGCTAACGCGATCATGTAGAGTGCCTCTACAATAACCTCTCTCAGTTTTTTATATCTCTAAGGTGTTTGCCCGTGGTGAAAGGTTTTCTGCTGCCCTAAAAATCGTCAAAAGGAGGCAGTGCAAAGTTGCAAAGCATTGCTAAGAAATCATCAATACTCAAACACTCCAATGAACTAAAGCAACTTCTTCTTAGGCACAAATGTAAGGGTACACAAGGGGAAAATGGCACCTAGATGACTTAGTGCATTTCTATGACTTCATTCACATGTTTAAATGTTTGAGAAACTCTCCTTTACTAAGCGCTTGTCCTCATGTCAATGTTAAGCTTTATACCTCCTAGGTGCTTAATTAGGTGATGTCATTAGATACAACTTACCCTTAGGCACCAATGTAGCTTCTTCAATCCATCACACTGCTAGGCGCTCAAATTTGAGGTCTTGGACTTGTATCTTATTCCTAGGCGCAATTGGATGATCTTCCTAGATCTAGGTGTTCATGATGGTGGGAAATTACATGAAGGGGTGCCTAAGTCTAATTTGACTTTGTATTTGATATTTTATGACTCCAATTGACTAGGAATGGTTCAATTTCTAAAGTGTTGACTCAATAATGTAAGTTTAAGGTCTTTTCCTCCTAGGTGCCAATAATGAGTTCACTAAATGCAATTTCTCCTTAGGCACCAAAACTAGATAGTAGAGACAAGAGGAGGTGCCTAGCATCAATTTAGGCTCTATTCATTATTTGTAAGACCTTGAATGATTAAACATGCTTGAAGTAATCCTTTCTCTCTTGGAACTTACTCAATGATATAGATTTGTGATAATTTATCTAAGGCGCCAATCTAGATCTATATGGAGGTGAAAGAGCGCCCAACATCATGAAGCTTTATACTTGGCATTTTTTATGCTTTAAATAATTATGAAGGTCTTAGGATGACTTTTCCCCTCTAGGCGCCTACTCTTAGATGTCCTTGGATGCAATTTCAATCTAGGCGCTCATGGAGGTATTGAATGACAAGCAAAGGCGCCTTAGCTTACTAGCCCATTTCTTTGGATTTTGATGATCTTGACTCTTAAATGCCATCTAGTCTCATGCTCTTAAGCTTTGCTCTTAAAAGGCACCATATTGAATGGATTTAAACTCTCTTGTTATGCTTAGGCACCAATTCAAGGTCATTCTAAAGGCAAAGAGTGCCTAGAATCCATTTGACTTAGCTTTTAACATTTCAACAAGTTTAAGAAATGGGAGAGATCTCATCAAGGTGTCCACTCAAAGGATTATTTCATGTCAACTCTTCCTAGGCACCAATGTGTGATTAGATGACAAGGAAAGTGCGCCTAAACTCCAAACATTCAATCAATCTTCATATACATACTTCTCTCCTTCAAGGCGCTCAAAGTGGTTAACTCATTCTTCAATTCCTTATTCTAGTTGGTTCTAAGACCTTTAGGCGCTATCATTCACCAATTCAAACCTTCAAACACTTTTAAGGCGCTCAAAGTGATGTCCATCACCAATCCACTCCTTAGGCGCTCAAATTTGATTGTAGAAGCAAGAAATTGTGCCTAAGGTTTATGTTGCTCAAGACCTCCTTTGCAAGGTGCCTTAGATGATGATCAAGGTGTGAAAATGCACCTTACTTGAATTTGGATTATTCCTTGATATTTTTGTTATCACCCAGATTTGCACCCTTTGCTACAATTGTGAGACCTTAGCAATCTGGGGTAACATGGGAATGATCTCAAAGTGTGGGACCTTGCTATTTGAGATCAAACCTCCAAAGAAGGCTGGTTCCTCTCTCCAAGCCTATTACTTAGAGCAGTGCAACTAAACCTAGTGCTAATATTTTGCAAGGGAAAAGAGTTAGAAAGAAACTGAAAGAAAAAGGGGGTGATACACCAGATCTAGTGAGCGATGGTGGTCATGGTGTGGACACAACAATGATTCTTTTAATACTAAGGGAGATTCACATAGACTTATGACTGGTTGAGGCTTTGGTATGAAAATTAAACCTGCAGAGGGGCCGTCTTACCCACAGAATAGATTACAACTTCAATTAAAACATAGAAATGTAGACACAAGAGAGGCGAGAAGTCAGCATATATTAATCATGAAGGTCCAAAGACCATTACAATGCAAAATGTTTAGAAACAGAAGGGATCTGTCTATAGAAAATTTGGCAGCATAACAGCCCCAATAAAAACCATCCTCTTTAACAAGGGAGTTTCACATTACATTTATAGGTCGGACTCTTGCCAGAAAAGCAACGAGTCTCTGATTCACGGAACCCAGGCCATAAATACCAAAACCAGGGGCACATGGGCAGAGGTATGGCGAAGGGACAGGGACCATGCCTTGACAGGATGAAAGACAGCAGATAATGGCTACCAAGATGTGAGATAGGACAGGGCACGAAGAAAAATCCCCAAGATTGTCATCCAATCACACAGAAATTGGTCCTGCCAAGCAAAAGCCCATACGCCATGAATGCATTTGTAGAAACCACCAATCGAAGCCACTATGGAGAAGAAAAGTCTCCCGCATCTTCAAGACGGTCACTGAAACGTCTTATCGGCTGAAATATGCAAAGCCAGATCTAAAAAATGAAAACTAGAAAATCCCCTCAAAAAAAACCCTGCCAAACAAAAGAGGAGGCAAAAACATGCACTTTTGCCTCTTACAACATGTTGAAATTCGTCAGGACGGAGGAGATATAGGTGGTCAAAGCTTCGGTCAACTGCCTGTATATATCACTTTGCATCTATGTATATATCAGCCTCTGAAAATACCTCTAAGTCTGCCTCTGCATGTACAAAATGTTTTGCATGTATCTCTGTCTTTGGCACCTAACAGGTCTCTACAGTCGCTTTCAGAATATGCATTTGAAACTGCCTCTTAAATCACCTTTGTATATGCAAGAGCCCTTGTATATGCATTCGCCACTGCCACATGGCACCTCCCGATTCGCCGTCGTACTGAAACTGGGACCCATCACTAAAGAACTACATCCTGCTCGGCCGAAAACTCCCTTGCATATCGGCCCTTGCATGTCAGCTTGTATATGCAAAGATACAAGCGAAACATACATACAAAAACCAGCACATACAATTATGCACTTAACCCCTTTATATTCGCGATTGTATATGCATACAATCACCCTTGTATGTACGGGTCCCACCAATTGAATACCCTTTGTATCAGCCAACATACAAGCCGCAGACCCCAAACTGACCATTAATTGTATTTGACTGCCCTGTCAGGTCCGGCTTGTATCACCCTCTTTGTATATCTCTTTGTATATCGCAATATACAACGGCAAAACATACAACCTGGACTTCAAACCTTTTATAAAGCTTTCTAAAAAATGCCTTTGGGTTTGGCTTGTATATACCCCTTTGTATGTCAAAGCATACAATCGCCCTTCATGCAAGGCGGACCTGAAAACACCATAGAACAAATTGAAATTTCTATTCGGGTCTGGGTTGTATATTCTGCTTGTATATCGGCCTTGTATGTGTGAACATACAACCCGATACACATTCCACTATAGCGCTCTCACTTGTATGTAGAACACATGCAATCTTCTTTGTATATGCGCGGGCCCCACTACTTGCACATTCGGCCTTTGCATGTAATCCTTTGCATCTTTGACTTGCATGCTCCCTGCCTTGTATATTTTTGAATGTACATTCCACTGTAGCACATGTATCTTTGTCTTTGTATGTTGGCCAATGCATACTCTACTTGTATCTTGCGAATGTATATGAGGCGATATACATTCTACTGTAGCAAATGCATGTATGTCGGCCATGTATGCTTTTCATTGTATATTACCATTTGTATGTGCAAACATACAAACCCTATATACATTCACTTTGATATGCAAGCACAGAATATTCTCGAGAATCTGTGAAAGATTCCCCAAATGCATATACAAACCCGATATGCATTTGGGGTGCATACAACCATCTTTTCCACTTTTTTGAAAGCCGATTGAGATTTTTTTCTTGCCAATGTACATTTTGCTTTGTATATTTTCCACCTTGCATCTTCCTTTGTATGTACAAAGGTGAATGTATATACAAATGTACATTCAAAAATACATACAAATACAAGCTATAAAAATGAGAAAATCCCAGCAATAGAAGGCACTTGAAAACAAAAGATTTCTGGGCTTTTCTGGGTTTTTTGCAAAGATTCCTCAAGCAAGATCTTGGGATTTTTGGCAAAGCAAAGCATGAGTACTTGAAGAATTTACACCTTGTGTGGCCATTTCTAAAGGATTTTCAAGAAAATACAAGACTAACTAGTTAACTCTGGGCAAAGGAAACTAGGATAACATTTTTGGCGACCTCTCGGGGGTGTTTGCCTGCTAAACAAATGATTAGTGGCCCTACATCCATTGGGCATGGAGTCAAAGAGACTTAAAATACCTTGACAAACATCTTGCCCTCAGTACCCCAGCATAACAACAATGAACACAGGAAGACCAAAGGCCCAAGCAAAAATGTTGAAAGCAACTCGCAAACTATGCTAGATAGCACTTGGGGAAAGCGAAGAGGCATATAAACTATTGTGCAGCAGCACTTATTGAAAGCAAGAAACCTAATCTACTAATTTACAAGGCACTCATACCTCAAAAAACTTTTTCAGGTGTATCCCATTGACTAGGATAGGCAAATTTTGTCCATCCATATTTGATAACTAAAACACATTGTGGTCCTTGCATTCAGTAATGAGAAATGGGCCACTCCACATATTGTCGAACTTGGAGTGTTTTCCTGGCCTGCTCTTCAATTCATCCCATCTGAGCACCATATCACCCTCCTTGAAACTTCTGGGGTTGGCTCTCTTATCAAAAACCCCCTTTGTCTGAAATTGATGATACTCCATAGTCTTCATAGCCTTGTCTCTAATTTCTTCAAGCTCCATGAGTTGAGCATATCTGACAGCCATGGGATCCTTTTCTTCAAACATCTCCAGCTGGTTCATGATGTCAAGAGCTGGTATCTCTACAGATATAGGCAATCTTGCCTCTTTTCCATAAACTAGTATATATGGAGAGTTCCCAATAGATCTCTTGGGAGTGACTCTATCTGCCCATAAAGAAGATTTTAAATGGGTATGTCAGGTCCTCTAGTTGTCTTCCATTGTTCTCTTGATGATCCTTATGAGGTTTTTATGTGGACTCAGCCAGGCCATTACCCTGAGGGTAATAATTTGATGAAGTGCCCAAATAGATCCCATTCTTCACGGCCCAGTCAGTTATCTTTAATCCAACAAAGGCCAAGGCATTGTCTGAGATGATTGATTCAGGTACCCCAAATCTAGATACCAAATCACTATAAAAGTTCAAGACAACACTCTCATTGGATTCCTTTAGGGCCACTGCCTCAGTCCACCTTGTGAAGTAGTCATTTGTTGTAAGCACCCACTTGTGGCCTACGCTAGACGAAGGGTTAATGGGGCCTATAAAATCAATGCCCCGTCTCATGAAGGGCTGCTCTACTTGAATTGGCTGAAGAGGTAGAGTTGGCAGCCTTTCCTTGCTTGCAAAAATGGCACATTCCACATACTTTCTAGCCCATGCGTGAGCGTCCTTAAATAAGCTGGGCTAGTAATATCCAACTCTCATTATCTTCCAAGCAGTAGTCCTTGTGGTAAAATGCCCCCTGCTATTCCATCATGAAATTCATGTAGCACCCTATCAGTCTAAGCCTCATCAATGCATCTTAATAATACACCGTTAACATCTTTCCTAAAAAGGATGCCATTGATCAAAATGTATGGGATGGACTGCAGTCTAAAGTATCTCCTCTTGGCTCTATCTAATCATGTCGGACATTCACCAATTTGCAAAAAATGAATCATATCCTGCACCAAACCTGTGCCCACCGTCGCTGCATCAGCCTGATGTTCACCTCCAATGGCCACAAATTCTTTCTCTTCCTTGCTTGCTTCATTCTCAAAACAAGCAGCAAGCTATTTGCTGAGTCCTCTTCCTCGAACGAGCTTGGTTATTTTGACGTCAACATCATACTCCATGACCCTGGTAATCCAACCAGCTCTTTTCTCATTGACGTCCTTACTCAGCAGGAACTCCTTTACGCTAGGGTGAGCGACCATTAAATGTATCTTATTGTTAGAAATAAGATGTTTGAATTTCTTGAGGGTCCTCACCACTACAAGGACATGCTTCTCAATGAAGTTGTACTTCTGTTCGTACTCTTCTAGGCCCTAGCTGAAAAAAGCGATTGGCTATTCAAAACCCTCACTCTGTTGCATCAGAATTGCAGAAATGGTATCCAGACCACCATAAGCATACAAAATAAAATCCTTGGAGAAATCAAGATTTATCAGAGTTGGTGCAACTGACAATGCTTCTTTTATGGAATCAAAGCTAAGTTTGGCCTCTTTCGTCCAACTGAAATCTGTATTTTTCTTCAAAATAGAGGTCAGTGGCTTCAATAAATTTGCAATATCTGGTATAAACCTTCGTAGAAAATTAATCTTGCCAATAAAACTTTGAAGTCCCTTCTTGTGGCTGGGTAAGGGCAACTCCAAAATAGCCCTTACCCTTTCTACATCAATGTTATGGCCCTCTTTTGACACCACGTGCCCTAGCAGCTTGCCCTCATGGACAGTAAAAATGCATTTTTTGGGATTGAGAGATATCCCAAACTCTCTGCATCTCTCAAATACTTGCCTCAAATGGAATAAATGCTCAGATGCATCCTTGGAGAAGACCATTATGTCATCGAGGTACACCAGTACCAATTTATAAAGCAATCCCTGGAAAGCCATGTCCATAGCCCTCTGAAAAGTTGAGCCAGCATTTGATAGACCAAAAGGCATTCTCATGTAGGCCATGGTGCCCCATTTGGTAGTAAAAGAGTTTTTATACCAATCCTCCTCCTTGACTAACACTGGATTATAACCAGAAAAACTGTCAAGCAAGGAGAATCTCTCTGAGCCAGCTACTACTTGCAGGATCTGCTCCATTGAGAGCAACGGGTAGTGGTCCTTTAGGGAGGCTCTATTTAGATCTCTATGTAGTTAGGGTAAAATTGCAAATCATGGCAAATGAATAAACAGCAATGATAAAAACCCTAGCAATGCACAATGAAGCACAAGACAACATGAAAATCAAAATAACAAATGTAAATGCAAACCGATCTCCACGCTATGCTCGATTTATCTCCATTGCTCTTCTCCACCTCGCATGAGCATGCAAGATTTTGAAAGATTATTGTTGGAAGAATGTTGGGTGCTCACTTCTGCAGCATAACATTAAGATGAAGATGCTAGAATGAATGATAGATGAAGGATGCAAAGGCTCTAATGATATTTCAACAGCATGTGGATACTTGAGGATCAATGCATTATAGAAAATCTGGCAGAATAAGGGTACTTGAGGCTCGATGCATTCTAATGGCTTATGAGGGGGTTGATTTATAGGAAAGGCTTAATTCAAATGGATGGCTAGGATCAATTAGGGCTTTAGGTGAAATAGATGGATAGGATTAAGTTAGGTTTCCTTGCACATCAAGAAATTGTAGTCATGTGACATGTGGCAAAGGAGGATAAGGCTTAGGTGTGCTTGTGTAGATAAATACTAAAATTAGATCCCAATAGTTGTGCATGTGAAAGATAAAAGTTGTACTATAACACATGATTGACTAGACAAGTATTGGAATGTGGTGAAAGGTGAGTGTTTAATTCAAATAAAATATTTGAATTAGTTGTGATATGAGTTGGATATTAATTAAATAAATAAAATTTATTTAATTAATTGAGAAGTTGAATAGGATGAGATAAGATATGATGTGGAAATTAATTAAATAAATAAAATTTATTTAATTAATTGGGATGGGGATAAGATAAATGGGATTATGCATGTGAAATTAATTAAATAAATAAAATTTATTTAATTAATTGGCTAAGTGGGATAAAGATGGGATTGAATGGGATTTTAATTAAATAAATAAAATTTATTTAATTAATTGGCTTAAGTGGGATAAGGATGGGATTAAGATAGGATTTAATTAAATAAATAAAATTTATTTAATTAATTGGCTTAATGGATTAGGGAAATTAGGACAAAATGCTACAAGATGTCTAGGATAATGTTTTTAACTAGGTGTTGCTAGACATGGACAAAGTTGGGACAATTTTGGGTGTCTACACTCTAAAATCGACACACAGTCTGATCTCTCCATTCTTTTTTCTCATAGGGACAAGGTTGGAGACCCAAGAAGTATGCTTGATCGGGAAAATGATCTTTCCCTCGATCAACTTGGTCAATTCTTTAATCATCAGGGGTTCAAGCTTTGGGTTTAAGGGTCTTTGCTTCTGCTTTATAGGTTTTGTGCCTGGCTCCAATTCTATGGTATGCTAGGCAATGTGAGGGTCAAATCCCTTTAGGTCTGAATAATCCCAGGCAAACACATCTTCAAATTCATGGCACAGAGCAATAAAAGTCTTTCTATCCTTAGGCAAACAGATTTTTCCAATCTTGAGAAGCTTACCCTTAAAAATTTCTAGCTCCTCGTAGTGCTCCTCTTTTATCTGCATACCAGTTTTGGTTCTCTTCATCTGATCATCAGTGCCAAAAATAGATTCCAAGGTTACCAACCCCTTGGGCAGCTTGTTTGTCCTCAACTGAACAATTTGATCATTACCATACTGTTGTTTGAGCTTATCTTGGTTCACCACAGAGAACTCATCCTCTTCTAACAAAAAATGTAGGATTTGCTCATCACTTTCAAAAACCTGCCAATGAATGTCATTGTCGAGGATAGAGGGTCTATCAACTATTTTTACATGAGGCTGCACCTTCTCCCTTTGAATATCATTGGGTATGTCGAACTGAGCCCCAATTGTAGCTAGCCTATCTGCATGGTAATTCTGATTTCTTGGGATAGATATCAGATTGAAAGCATCAAACTCTTCAATCATGTCCCACACCCTATGCTTATAGCATTTCAAAGTATCATTCTTTGTAGCATGCAATCCTCTCACCTAGTTTACAATGAGTTCACTATCCCCAAACACCTATAAACAGCCAATCTTCCTCTTTCTTGCCCACTGCAATCCCTGTATTAATCCCTCATATTCGGCAATGTTATTGGTGCATGAAAAGGCAAAACAGAAAGTAGAATAATACTTGCTGCCTTAAAGGGACACAAGCATTGCACCGCCACCAAATCCATTCCTACTTCTAGAGCCATCAAAGTACATTTTCCATACCTGATCTTGCTCTTTTATCTACGGCTCTGGGCTCCTTACAAGATTCAGAATTTTTGATTCAGACTCATGCAGTATGTACACTCCCATACCAGTCTCTTGAATGTGTTCCTCGGGACCATCAACAATATTTTCCAAGGCCCACTCTCTTAACAATATTTTTGGTATACTTTCAACTTGCAGTTGTTGAGCTGCCACAAGCTTAGGATCATCAGAGATAATGCAATTTGCATTAACGGCACTTGGAGTGTAGGGCTCTATGTGGTGGTTTGAAAGCAATTCAGATTTTAGGGTTACTTTGGTGCCATATCTGGTCCTGAAAAACATGTGGGACCAGTCCGAGGATAAATATCCTCCTATCTTGGCTGTGAACTCCCTTGACAAACACATGACAAAATGAGGAGGTAGGTCTATGATGAACACTTCCTGAGTAATGGAAATGTTAGGACAGGTATGCAAGGTGAGGCTTAGGTCCTTTATCACACCTACGGTGTTGACAGCTGTGCCATCTAGCTGGAGCACACCCTTTGTTAGGGGCTGGTATTTCAATCCTAATTGGTCTACAATCCTCTTAGGCATAACAGAACTACTTGCACCACTATCCACCATGCAATTGTGCATTAGCTTGTCTCCTATTATTAACGACACATAGAATGGAAGTGGTTTGACAGTCTTGCTTGGTTGTTTGCTGTTGTTCTAGGGTGAATTGGTAAGGACAACCCTAGTTGGGTCAACAGTTGTATCATCTGACATTTTTAAAATAGATAAGGCAAACTGTAACATGCCTTTTTGACCCAGGATTGCTAAGGAATCCCACATAGACATTGTCACGTTCGTCTTCTTCATATTCTCAACAATATTGAAAGGTACTGCAACACTTACCTTCTGATGTGGCTTCGCAGTGGCAATATCAGCCTACAAATGAGGCTGCTCTCTGGCACTTGCTTGAGCATTCCTTTGCAACACATGGGGAAACTGGGATGTAGACGGATCAGCAGGTCCTTTTTCTTTACTTATTGCTTGATCCATTTCAAACTCCTCCTTTTGGCTCTCATGTTTGCTGCAACTGGAGTGTCATCTCTATTCATGCCACAAAACTCATTTTCCTACCAATTTATGAAGGCAGTATCATGCTAAGGCTACTCTACCTACTGCATAGTCCCCTCATTAAATGTGCCTGGCTGCGAAACTAAAACATTTTGTACCGTCAGAGCTTGATTTATGGTTCCATTTGGACATGTTGCCTGACTGTGTGGCTGATTGCTTGGAGAGCACCATTCATACTCAGATGCTAGGTTGTTCTGAATAGGGACGATGTCACTAACGGCATTGGCAAGCATAGGATTGTAAGGCTAGAAAGGCATCTAGTTCATGTTTTGCCTAGCCCCCTGGTAATTGTTCTGGTAGGATGGCCTATTAACTTGGTAGGGTTGGTTTTGTCCCTGATAAGGCTGGCTTTGCCCTTGGCTATGTGGTTGATAAGGTTGTCTATTCAAGAACTATTGCTTTTTTTATTAGTCAACTCATTACCAAAAGATTGTAACAATCCTTTAATCTCTTGCAACTCAAAAGACCGATTTTGAGCAGCGCTTTCTGACCTATTTGGCTATACATTAGCTAATGGTAATGCTGATGTGGCAGGTACAACAACTATGGGAGCTACATATGTTGGGAAAGGTGGTTGAATAGCGGGGAAAATTGGCAAAGGAGGCCTAGGGGCAATCTTACTAGCCTGAATGAGACTATTTTCAGCTCTTATGGCTATGGTATAAGCCTATGGTAAGGAAAATCCCCCCATGGATTGAATCATGACAGAGATGTTGCTATTCAAAGCTCTCAAAAAATATAGGAATGCATGGTCAGTTGTAGGCCTTACTGTTGGTGGGATTCTATCCCACTTCTTTGGAAATGGTGGTTGAAGTCTGACATTACTTCATGAGGGGCTCTTTTGATTGTAGACAACTACTCCAACAGTGATAGATGGTCTAATTTGTCCTTGAAGAAGCTGCACAATTCTTCCCCCAGTCGGTCCCATGAATCTATGGAATTTACCGATAGACTTCTAAACCATTGTAGAGCTTTCCCCTTTAGGGAAGCTGCTAACAACCTAATTGCTACTTTTCCTCTATCACATGATGGATAGCACATAGGTTTGCTATGTCTTTGATATGCTCAACTGGAGTTGTCTGATCTTCGCCATGAAAGAATGGTAAACTCTTCAGGGCAGGGACAGGGATATCATCATGCTGAGCTAGATTCAACAGGCTACCTTGATTGAAAGCGACTAAGGGCTAATTTCTAGCCGCAGGGATCATTGTGACTGAGGCCCTTAGGGTAGTATGAGCTCCAACGGTAGGGGGAGTCGACTTGGCTCTCCTAGACTAGACATGAGTCTTCTTGTGCTTCTCAGTTGTTACCCTTTCTCTCCTAGGTGGGGATAATTGCAGGTATTCAAAAGACAAAGAGCTGGTTCTAGTATGTATTCTTCTCATAAGTAGAAATACACTGATTCTGCTAGACCAAAGTTTGGAGTCACCAGATGTGCAAGTTTCAACCTCTCACAGGCCTGGATATCACTAGCTGCACATCAAAACTAGCAATCAAATGTAGTACTTGAACTTGTTATTCTTAATTCTGGTCCACCGGGCGTGCCAGAAACTATTATCACCTAGATTCACACCCTTTGCTGCAATTGTGAGACCTTAGTAATCCAGGGTAACATGAGAATGATCTTGAAGTGTGGGACCTAGTGATTTGAGATCAAACCTCCAGAGAAGGCTGGTTCCTCTCTCCAAGCCTATTACTTAGAGCAGTGCAACTAAACCTAGTGCTAATATTTTGCAGGGGAAAAGAGTTAGAAATAAATTGAAAGAAAACAGGGGTGATACACCAGATCTAGTGAGTGATGGTGGTCATGGTGTGGACACAACAATGATTCTTTTAATACTGAGGGAGATTCACATAGACTTATGACTGGTTGAGGCTTTGGTATGAAAATTAAACCTGTAGAGGGGCCATCTTACCCATAGAACAGATTACAACTTCAATTAAAACACAGAAATGCAGACACAAGAGAGGCGAGAAGTTAGCATATATTAATCATGAAGGTCCAACGACCATTACAATGCAAAATGTTCAGAAATAGAAGGGATCTGTCTATAGAAAATTCAGTAGTATAACAGCCCCAATAAAAACCATCCTCTTTAACAAGGGAGTTTCACATTATATTTATAGGTCAGACTCCTGCCAAAAAAGTAACGAGTCTCTGATTCATAGAACCCAGGCCATAAATGCCAGAACCAGGGGTGCATGGGTAGAGGTATGGCGAAGGGACATGGACCGTGCCTTGACAGGATGAAAGACAACAGATAATGGCTGCCAAGACATGAGATAGGATAGGGCGCGGAGAAAAATCCCCAAGATTGTTGTCCAATCGCATAGAAATTGGTCCTGCCAGGCAAAAGCCCATACACCATGAATGCACCTACAGAAACCACCAACCGGAGCCACTATGGAGAAGAACAGTCCCCTGCATCTTCAAGATGGCCGCTAAAACGTCTTATCAGCTGAAATATGCAAAGCCAGATCTGAAAAATGAAAACTAGAAAATCCCCTTAAAAAAGCCCTGCCAAACGAAAGAGGAGGCAAAAACATGCACTTTTGCCTCTTACAGCATGTCAAAATTCGTTAGGATGGAGGAGATATAGGCGATCAAAGCTTCAGTCAACTGCCTATATATATCACTTTGCATCTGTGTATATATCGGCCTCTGAAAATACCTCTGAGTCTGCCTCTGCATGTACAAAATGCTTTGCATGTATCTCTGTCTTTGGCGACTAAAAGGTCTCTGCAGTTGCTTTCATAATATGCATTTGAAACTACCTCTCAAATCACCTTTGTATGTGCAAGAGCCCTTGTATATGCATTCGCCACTGCCACATGGCACCTCCCGATTCGCTATTGTACTGAAACTGGGACCCATCGCTGAAGAACTGCATCCTACTCGACCGAAAACTCCCTTGCATATCAACCCTTGCATGTCGGCTTGTATATGCAAAGATACAAGCAAAACATACATACAAAAAACCAGCACATACAATTATGCACTTAACCCCTTTATATTCGCGATTGTATATGCATACAATCGCCCTTGTATGTGCGGGTCCCACCAGTTGAATACCCTTTGTATCAGCCAACATACAAGCCGCGGACCCCAAATTGACCATTAATTATATTTGACTGCCCTATCGGGTCTGGCTTGTATCACCCTCTTTGTATATCTCTTTGTATATCGCAATATACAACAGCAAAACATACAACCCAGACTTCAAACCTTTTATAAAGCTTTTTGAAAAATGCCTTTGGGTTCGGCTTGTATATGCCCCTTTGTATGTCGAAGCATACAATTGCCCTTCATGCAAGGTAGACCCGAAAACAACATAGAACAAATTGAAATTTCTATTCGGGTCCGGGTTGTATATTCTGCTTGTATATCGGTCTTGTATGTGCGAACATACAACCCGATATACATTCCACTATAGCGCTCTCACTTGTATGTAGAACACATGCAATCTTCTTTATATATGCGTGGGCCCCACTGCTTGCACATTCATCCTTTGCATATAATACTTTGCATCTTTGACTTGCATGCTCCCTGCCTTGTATATTTTCGAATGTACATTCCACTGTAGCACATGTATCTTTGTCTTTGTATGTCGGTCGATGCGTACTCTACTTGTATCTTACGAATGTATATGAGGCGATATACATTCTACTGTAGCAAATGCATGTATGTCGGCCATGTATGTTTTTCATTGTATATTACCATTTGTATGTACGAACATACAAACCCTATATACATTCACTTTGATATGCAAGCACAGAATATTCTAGGGAATCTGCGAAAGATTCCCCAAATGCATATACAAACCCGATATGCATTTGGGGTGCATACAACCATCTTTTCCACTTTTTTAAAAGTCAATTGAGATTTTTTTCTTGCCAATGTACATTTTGCCTTGCATCTTCTTTTGTATGTACAAAGGTGAATGTATATGCAAATGTACATTCAAAAATACATATAAATACAAGCTAGAAAAATGAGAAAATCCCAGTGATAGAAGGCACTTGAAAACAAAAGATTTCTGGGCTTTTCTGGGTTTTTTGCAAAGATTCCTTAGGCAAGATCTTGGGATTTTTTGAAAAGTAGAGCATGAGTACTTGAAGAATTTACACCTTGTGTGGCCATTTCTAAAGGATTTTCAAGAAAATACAAAGCTAAATAGTTAACTCTGGGCAAAGGAAACTAGGATAACAATTTTAAGTCTTTTAACACTTGTTTGCACCCTTGTATGACTACATCACCCTTAGGCACTCATTTTGAGGTATTATTCATCTACTACGTTGCCAAGGCACCAAAATTGGTGATATTAAGCATGAAGGGCGCCTAAACTCATAATGTGTTTTTCTTGTCAAATTTTCAATGCTTAAGGTCATTTATATCAATTCCATTCAAGGCACCATAACTTGGGATGATTAAAGGTTTGTTTTCTTCTCTAGGTGCACTTTGAGGTCTCAATCTTAGGCGCTGATTTGAGTCTATAGAGGTGGGAAAGCACGCCTAACTCCCTAGAGCAATTTTGTACCTAGAAGTGTAAGTCCCAAAGGATAAGGTATATTGAATATACTTTAAATATTTTTCAATATACCTTTTAGTATGTTTGACATAGGTCTCGAATCCACCGGATTTAACGTGTAGATTATAGAATTTGGAGGATCCACCAGATTTCAGACTTAGTCAATTTTTAGTGTTTCAGGATATCAGGCTACCAGACTTAGTGATTTTCAGGATCTCAAACATAAAGCATAACATGATGATTCATTTTTTTGTATTGCATATAGTTGACATTGTATGCTACTCATAAAAAATATTAATATTTTATGTTCAACATGATGATTCATTTTTTTTTTAAATACAACTTTTATCTTTTAATTCTAAAATGAGGTTTAGGTGATACTTGAATAACAATAGCTAGCTTATTGGATCAACAAACATCCTATGTAATACAATTGGACTTTAAATATTTGAAGTAGCCATCTACAAATATCCATTCAAATGTGGATTTATAATGCAAGTATGGACGCCATCAATAAAAAAGATTTGTATTAACCAAATATCCATATAGGCATACATCAATATCTATTGATATAAGTATAACATATATACAAAATAGTCATATAGGCTTACAAGAATGCCATATAGGCATACAATGTCAACTATATGCAATAGAAAATATATGTCCACAAATGCCATATAGGCATACAACAAAGGAACACAATAAAAAGGCATTCCCCTCTGGCTGGTGAAGAGAATAGATCACGGGCAGCCTTTGATCTTCTAGGGGATGGAGACGCGCATGTGGGTGGTCTACTATGAACCTGAGGGCTATTCCTTCTATTTAGTTATTCCTGCATCTTTAGCTGTTACAATAAAAACTATAGACATTAATATATAGAAATTACATGTTATAAAAAATGAAACATTTAACAAAATAATCACTTACTGCTACCATATAATATGTCTCCTCACTTGCCTCAGTAGCAGGAATAGGCCATGGTGATGTCATGTCCTATAGAAACCATCTAGATAGAAATTAAACTTCAAATCAATAATCTTTTGATTTTTCAAAAATAAACAACTATAACAATGAATGTAAATTAAAATTTACTAATCTACCTCATACCCCTGTCAATGCCATGGAGCTATGAATCACAGAGGTCACACCATGCTCCATTGCCCTATGAACATCGGGAGGTGTCTCCGTAGCCTGTATCATCTGGAAATAAAATAACATTATTCAATTACGAAAATTATAATATTGATGCAAATCATGGCTCCTAACATACACACATGTTCATCTAAACATGGAAGTACACACAATAAAGCACACAAGTCACATACAAAAATCTAGTACGTACAATTCATTCATTAAACTATTTATTTTATTACCTCCGTGAAGCTTTGAAGTCCACCACCACTGGCAAGTGTTGCCGTGAAATCTCTAATATTAACCTATTCAACATCCAAAATTAGATATTAGAATACCATTCATATAATGATGCTATTCACATGTAATATTTATAATTGTTTACTAGTTACATACCCCGACAGTAGATGATCTAGTGTAATATGCAGGTGGAGACCACTGAAAACTGCATCAACGCTATGACCCTGAAATTTCATTAAAATCATCAAACTAAATTAGTTAATCTTGCATTTCAAAAATGAAATTTAATAAATTCAATTCAATAAACTTGCTAATATTTACCTGAGTATCAAGGCCAAAAGTCTCACTCAGGAGGGTATCTGTCATCACCATCTGCTCAGCTATAGATGTAGCCTGTGCACCTACGTCCTGACTATCCATGGGGTCATAACCACAAGCTGACCTGTAAATCTGACAAGCATGGGGTGGGACCCTACTCCTCGTACTATCTCCCAACCCACTTTGTACTGCAGGATTGGCATGCTCGATGATGCTCTGGGTCAAGGCACTAATGGACTGAAGTGTATCGACCTCAACACTCTCCTTCACAATGGAAGGGATAGAAACATGCTCATGGGCTGGTCTGTTGATTACTCATCTCACTGCCCACTGTGGATCAATATGTGCCCCTGGTCTATCTTGTGCTGACCCCCCACTTCTGCCCTAGAAGTCCCGCATATCAAAATAGTTTGGCACTTTATTAAGGACAAACTCACATTAGAGTTTCCTCAAAAAGTATTATGGGACCTCATTATTATTGCATGGAGGATGGTCAAAAACCATCCACCACCTCTGCCCAAAATTATCCCTTATCACTTGGTTGTTGCACCAATGGATAGGGAACCTCTTGCATGTAATGGGTGGAGGTTGATTTGTTTGTGGGTTTGTGAAAATCAAACACAAGTCTAATTTTGTAATTTGTAATTTTTTCACATCTTGGTATGATAGCTTGTCTGCATAATAGTCTCTAAACTCTCTCCTCTTATCTGTCCAGCCAGATATTTGCTTGCTAATTGAATCTACATTTGATAACATAGATTCAAGAGATTCAACAAGCGTGGACCTATGCAAGGTTGAAGTGGAAGGATCTTTCAACCTTGCAATTATATCTTAAATTTCTTTTTTGTTATTTTCAATTTGCCCCATTATATTTTCTTGTGTTCCAAGGGCATGTCGAGGAATGGATGGAAGAGGTTGTTGTTCCGTAGGATTTTGTGGATTTTGAGGAGGAGGAGGAGGAGGAGATGCATTAACATTTCCTGACAATTAACGAAATTTACATCAAAAATAAACTCAAACCTACCTATTTAGAAACAAATTCAAACAAAAAAACAAATAAAAATCACTCCTTTGGTGTGCTCGACGTCATGGCGGCATTTTAGCGATGAATTGCAAAGATTTTTGTGTTGAATTGAGTTTTCCAAAATGCGAGCATGCTTCCTAGGGTTTGCAGGCTGCGGGTATATAGGAGAAAAAAGAAATGAAATGAAGTGAAAAGCTTTTTTTTTTATTTATAAGAAGTAATAACGCGCTCACGTTTTAATGCGAGCGCATTATGGTTTGGTTTTGATGAGCCTTAGGCTCGTCATTACCAAACCATAATGCGAGCGCGTTATAACGTGCTCGCATTGTGCATTATTTTTTTTAAAACAATATGGCCACTTTTTGGCCCCCCATCTTTTTTCACTTACCCTGATGATAAACAAACAATGATATCACATATGTGATGATCCCTTAGGATGGTTAAGATCCTTCAACTCCTAAGGTGGATAGATGATAGATTCATGCCTGCAACAAAAACACAATAACAATCACACAAATCTGCTCTAAAATCACAATGAATGCTCTTGCTTCCTTTCCTTCAATATCTCAAGTTAGCTCTTTTCAACCTAGTTACAAATGAACTCAAAAACACACTTATATATGCTTTCCCACTAACAATCGTGAAATTAAACCCAAAGAGCTGACAAAGAGAAACCTTTTGAAAGGGTCCCAGGCTGACCTAAACTTGATTTTGCCCTAATTAATTAGGAGGTACTTGGACAATGGTGCCCAAGTCTTATAGCTCCTTTTGGGTCTGGGATAAGATACGTGAAGGGCCCCTTATTCCAATTTTACATTGGTGTCGGGTAATTTTGCATCAGGATGAACATTTAGAATGAATAATGTAATTACAGGGACCTAGGAGCTAAATAAGGAGGTAAAAAGATGTGGACACTTTTTACTCCATAACATTTAGCCCCCACTTTAATGTGTGTATGATCTTATGATCAGTAGATGCATTAAAGTACGGTCAAAGGATATCAAGCACATCAGCACTTAGAGCGAAGACACACCCTAAGTTAGGAGGACTATCTCTATCCCCCAAACTTAGGAAAACATAAGAAAACACTTGACAATCACGCAAAACACAGAGAAGATAGTAAAGAAGCACACAATACACGAAGAAGACAT
This sequence comes from Cunninghamia lanceolata, assembly GCA_027924645.1. Lineage (NCBI taxonomy): Eukaryota > Viridiplantae > Streptophyta > Pinopsida > Cupressales > Cupressaceae > Cunninghamia > Cunninghamia lanceolata. The sequence continues at coordinate 20,628,324 of BSBN01000500.1, forward strand.
GAACATAGTCATGTAATACATAAATTATACATGGAGAAAAGACATGATTAAACAATTATACTATACTAACAGGTGATGGGGGGAGCTCATTGCTACGCGCCACCATCAAAGCACACAAAACACACAACGTGGGGGGAGCTCATCGCTACGCACCTCCACAAAACATGCAAGACACATGAAATACACAAGCGCCATAGAGCATGTCATCAACCCACTATACATCTTATACAAATCAAACACAAGAGACAGGGAAGAGCTCATCGCTACGCTCCACCATCTAAAACACACCAAACACACCTGATAGTTGAGATACACTACCACAACCGCCAAAAACATGCTTAAGGGTGAATAACTCAAGATCCAACCCCGCCTCCCACAAGAGGACTTTTTCAAAAGGATGTGCAACCTACTCAAGGGTATACATTATCCCGTCTTCCGCATAAGGGATTTCAAAAGCATACAAACCCACCTATGTCGTGGAGATTCCTTACAGTGAAAAGGAAGTATACGCACAAAGTATACAACCCCACCTACATTGTGCAGATGCCTTATGGTGAAAAGGAAGTATACGCAAACACAAAACAAAGTATACAATCCCACCTGCATCGTGGAGATGCCTTACAGTGAAAAGAAAGTATACACAAACACAATTTATCACAATGTCTAAGATATCCAAGCATTCACCGCAATATATGCCCCCACCTTAAAGTGGTTGCTCCCATTTGTCGATAGTAGTCATGTTTAAGGTAAGGTTGAAAACATGCGAGGGAACAAGAGCTTTCACAAAGCCCATGACCCAAAGTGACATGTGCTTATAATCGTTGAGTTGTTCCCAACAATCATGATAGAAACACATTAATATCATTTACTAACAACCATTTATCAATAATACGCATGATAATCAAAACAAGCTTTGGTTAGAAAAGCTATTCTAAGATAACAACCAAATCATTTCATGAAAGTGATACAGAAATAAGGGAACATATCATTCAAACAAACCAAGGCTATACTTACGAGTTCAGAACCGAGTATAGCCGTGAGGTTATACTTTAGGTATCTCAGAACCATGTGTAGCTACAAAGTGAGACAAAAGTAATTCAAAGGTGCATAGAAGCAGATTTAGAGTATTGCAAAGGTTTGTTACAAAAATTTCACAATACGATACATGATCACAACATAAAGTGATTCTACTATTCAAACGTCAGTAACAAATTACCCGGGTTGTCTTCATATATGGACTAGGTCCATTTTTATTTTCTTGTTTAGGGATGCACAGTCCTTTTCAGAAGTGTATATTCGTTGTCATCATCCGCCGACTAGTAGAGCCACAAGTACAACAGAAGAATGGAATCACAGATAAATGAGAGAGTAGAGAAAAGTGACTTAGGGTCACGACGTGGGAAGATGCCCCCAAGACAACCTCTATAGTTTGTTATGCCCCCAAGGCACCACACACAACAATTGCAACAAGAGAAGTGTATAAGAATAGAGAAACAAATAGAAGGAATGTCACAACAGAGGCGGTCTCTTTGTATCCTTGATCTTACAAGAGTATCAAGAGTCATCCAAGGAAACATAAACAAACATTTAACACTATACGAGGGAACACCACACATCAACCTATACACCTAAGAGGAGGAGACCACCCTTGAGAGAAATTAGAATAAGTGCTACATCGAGTGTGGCTAAATGAGGGAGAAATACATACCTACAGTTGCACAGTGCTTGATTCACAAGATTAATATGATGCTTCATCTGTTGAAAAAGTTTCTAACGAGATATTTCATGGTGGACAATCTATGTCTATCATCTCAGAATATATCAATTTGAGTATTGGACTTGTTGATATTGTGTTAACATTAAGAGTAGGACGATGGTAATCTTTTGTGGGCTTCAAAGAATGGTATCTAATACCAATTGAAGAGCTATGTGCAATAGCTTCTAAGGGTACTTTGATTCCTTCTTTTTTTATGCCACAACCATTACCTACATAGTTACAATTTTTGTAAAGGATTTGAAATCTATGACCATAGAGAGACTCCATCTTTTTAGAAGAAGGCGGGGCCTCATAAGTCTCATATTCTTTAGTGTAAGGGTATTGTCTTTGTTTGCTACTAAAGAAACTTTAGTTTCCTTAGGTATTTCCAAAGATTTCTTGGATGTGATTGGGACAACTTTTGATGTTTCAGGATTAAGGTTAGTAAGTTTATATTCCCCCATAAAGGAAGGAGTAAATTCTAATGAACCCCAATCATCACCAAGAAGTGCATTATATGGTGATTTGGAATCTTGCACAACATTATCTGCAGTGAGAGGTATTGATGAATTAGCTTTTAAGTTATTGAGAAGCTTGTGATTGACAACTTGTTTTTGTGTCTCCACTAGTAAATAACTTTCTAAATCTAGATCAACTTCAATGGTTTGAAGTTTATTTGCATAAACAAACTTTATTGATCGATAAAGGATAGATCAAACTGGCCCCATGACATGAATCAATGGTCTACGAAGAATGATGTCATATGAAAGCACACTGAGCATGACATGGATAAGGGTAGATAATGTCATAGGTCCAACCTTTACAGGTAAAGTTATGGTAGCTAGTGATTGTCTACCAACGTTATCAAAGCCACGAATGTTATTTTTATCCAGTTTGATTAAAGAAGTGTCAACCTTGATTTTGTGTGGCACATCAATGCTACAAACATTAAGAGTCAATCCATTGTCAATCATAGTTCACTTTATCAACTTTTTATTTATTATGACAGAGATTATAAGGGGATCATGTTGGTTTGAACTTCAATTGATGGTAATTCATGTTGTTGAAACAAAATATCCATTTTTGTCACATGTGTACAATCTAACAGAGCTACTACATCATTTGGCTTAATAGCGGGTGGTACAATCACCTTTTGTAAAGCTTCTCGGAGCATTATGTGGTATGTAGGCGATGTTTGTATGAGTTCCCAGAGAGAGATCTTAGTGGGAGTAGCATGAAGCTGCTCAACAAGATCATAATCTCAACCAACATTATGAGTAAGATGGGGTGGTTGAGGAAGCATAGGTTGAGAATTTGGTAAAGTGATCGGAATGCTCGATTGTTGTTTAACTTGTTTATTATTTCACATATTGTATGTGTGAGCAACCACATTGTAGTTGGGTTGTTGGAATGCATTTTAATACACTTGATTTCCTTGAGTTATTTGTTTTGCATAATTGAGAATGTAACCCAGGAGTCGAGGTGGTGTTGGAGCACCTTGAACCATAATCGCCGGTTTGAAGCGAGGAGGCACATTAGGTACCTTATGCACAATGATTTTAGGAACATTAGTACACTTATTCACTATCGCCTTAGTAGGTTGAATAAGTCTATTAATGATGATTGAATTAACATTGTTTTTACTTTGATTAAGCTCAATATCCATCCAAAGGATTTAATGTGAGAGACCTTTCTTCAATCACCAATGCTTTGTCTATTGAAGGGAGAGTATTGAAATGAAGGGAAGGTAAAGTGTTGTTAAGAGAATTTTTGATGATTGTATCTTTAGTGATGTCCAAGGGGTTTGAACATTCAACCAAAGGAGAATTGTCCATGGTCTTCACATCCTTAGTAATATCCAATGTGCTTGAACATTCAATCAAAGGAGGTGGATCCATAGAATAAGCCATAGAAGCCTCATGTACTATAGAAGATTTAAGATTATTAGATGAATGCCCATTATCTACCCATGGAGGATCATTTTTGAGAAGAGGCTCTTCATCCACTAATACTTCATCTTTCAAAGGGAGAGCATTGGAATGTAGAGGGTAGGGTGATTTTAAGGAATGTATCAATGATTTCATCTTCTTGCGCCAAAATGTCCTCACAAGTGGGAACAACTTTGGGAGAGGGATCCAAATCATAGGGTGAAATAGATAAAGCTAGGTCACCATCACAGTTATTAGAGACTAGATCCATGGGAATAGACATGGCATTATCATAAATTTTAGTATAAGTATAAGAAGAACTATCACCATCATATTTCTCATGAAAATTCATGGAGATGATTTTAGTTAGGCTTTCCAATATCGAAGGATATGCACCCATAAAAGTTATGAAGCTATCAAAATTAGATATACAAATCATAGGGTGAAATAGATAAAGCTAGGTCACCATCACAGGTATTAGAGACTAGATCCATGGGAATAGACATGCAATTATCATAAATTTTAGTATAAGTATAAGAAGAACTATCACCATCATATTTCTAATGAAAATTCATTGAGATGATTTTAGTTAGGCTTTCCAATATCGAAGGATATGCACCCATAAAAGTTATGAAGCTATCAAAATCAGATATACAACCAAGGATTTCATATAAAGAACATTTAAAGATGTCAATATCATACATGGATGCTATATGGTCTAAAACATAAGGATGCATATTAATGGATCTGTAAAAACTTTCAAAATCTTTAATATATGCATGCAAAGATACCAAAGAGGAACAACTAGAACAGGCCATGATGAGATGACTTGTCTATTTTATGCGAATAAATGATGTACAATCAGATCTATGCATTTATCAAGTACCTCCAATATGAGAGACTTTTGTACACCAAGACACTAGTTTGAGGAACTGGTTTTTTGAAACTTTTTGCAAAGATCAAAAACACACTAGTGTCACTACAAACCAAGTGATACCAATATTAAAGTGATGTACACAAAGGCAAATATAGACCTCTTTAAGATTTCTTGCAAAATGTGAAAGAGACGTTATCTTCTTATGTTGAAATACACAATGTGTAATTGTAAAAGTATGAATTTTCAAATCAAGAATATGAAATGATGCAAGATTACTATACCAAATCAGATTTGATGAATATTTAATGCCACTAATATGATCATGCAAGAGAATTTTTTAAAACCCTAATGCAAAATTTTTCAAAATGCTAGCTTTTTGAATGCCTAAATATGCACTTTTTTCCAAATTATGCAATATTTTCAAAATGAATATTAATAAATATGTATTAAATCAATGCAAGATCTGATTTGAACAATCAACAAGATGCAAAATGCTCGAAGCTACGTGTTCACCAAAATGTTTAGTATGAAAAAGGAGAATGATGACAACTAGGATGCACACTAGATCAAACCCTTTTCCATATAACATTCAAGGACAAAACTGAGCCAAATCACTACCAAATGAAGGTGGATTTAGCTACAGATCTTGTACTCAGGTATGCTATAGAGGAATCAGATTTAATTCAATTTTTTATCAAACCCTAGGTTAACAATGCATGAAACCGTAGTTTTACAATGATCATCTTATAACAAGATAAGTATAATAGCAATCTAGAATCCAATTGCATAGGGATGATCAGGAAGATGGTAGAACCTGTCTCCTAAAAACAAAGGTGTCAAAGGACTAATTTGGGACCATCCAAGTCCTAGTTAAAGGAATCTGCTGAAACTGTAAACTGGAAAGATGTTGCAAATGTTGTCCTGATGCCAAATCTGGTGTCAGAAAGGGCAGAAAGCCTAGGGTGCCACCACCCAAGTCTTGGATGGAGAATATTTTATAACTATTATCGGATCCTAAAACCCTAATCTTCACTCAGTCTTCTTGTATCTTCACATCCTCCAAATCTCGCTCCTATAACTTGCACACAAGATGACAAGAGAGGGTTTGGGGGTTATGGTGTTTAGGGACTTGCCTTAGTCAAATCTTGAGATAGCATTATGTTAGGGTTAGCCGGCAGAAGATATCAATTAAATGCAAATAAATATTAAACAGAGAAATATAAATACACAGAAATAATAACAACAAGAGACAAGTTTTAATGTGGTTCACCCAAACTCGAGCTACATCCACCAAACAGAGAGTCCAATATTATTATCCAGTAAATCAAACCGATTACAATCAGCAATCCCTGCAACTTAATACCGCTGCAAAATGCTACAATACAATACCAAAACCCTAACCCTTAGCCGCTTTTTATCAAGCTTTTGTCAGTTACAAAATAGGGTTTTCTTATGTCGCTGCCCCCAAACCCCCGCAAGGGGCGCTGCCCCTTGACCCCGTAGGAATTTGGGGGGAAACCGCGCCAATAAAAGTGGGGTAAATATAACCTCTGAGTCTGATTAGGCTCCATATAACAACAATCTCCCACTTGGAGACTAATCAGACTCCACACCATATCATCTCCCACTTGGAGACTGGTCATAACACCACTGACCCTGTAGCTCCCACTGGAAATAAGCACTCGGGACTCTGCTGTTCTGTTTTTGGTTGTTTTCAGTCTAGAAGACCAACCAAAGCTGAAGAGGAGCTCAGCTTCTCCCTTGTCACTGCCTTTGTAAACATATCTGCTAGATTGTCATCTGTATGTATCTTTGCCAGCTGTAACTATCCATCATCCAACACCGACCGAATGAAGTGATACCTCAACTGTATATGTTTGGTCTTTGAATGCAAGGTAGAATTCTTTGCAAGATGTATGGCACTCTGGCTATCCGTAAACAAATAACTGTTAACCTGTTGTGTGCCTAATTCATTCATGAAAGATTGCAGCCATATCATCTCCTTGCTTGCCTCTGTTGCAGCTACATATTCTGCCTCTGTGATGGATAAAGTAACCACCTTTTGTAACCTGGAAATCCAACTCACCGTTGTTCCTCCTACAGTAAAGACGTAACTTGTAGTACTCCGCCTGGTATCAATATCTCCTGCCAAATCTAAGTCTACATAGCCTGCTAAAATAGTATTAGAGCCCCCAAAACATAAGTGTTTATTGGATGTACCTCTTAAATACCTGAGAATCCATTTTACTGCATTCCAATGCTCTAATCCAGGATGACTCATATACTGGCTAACGACTCCTACAGCATGTGCAATATCTGGTCGCGTGCATACCATGGCATACATTAAACTACCTACAGCTGAAGCATATGGTACCTTGGACATTTTCTCTTCCTCCTCTTGTGTCTTAGGACACATGTCCTTAGTCAATTTCAAATGACTAGGCAAAGGTGTGCTGACAGCTTTTGCATTCTCCATGTGGAATCTCTGCAACACCTTTTCAACATAAGCAGCCTGAGATAGATAAATTTCTGTTCTGCCTATCTCTGCAAATTTTCATATCAAGGATTTGTTTTGCTGCCCCCAAATCCTTCATATCAAATGACTGTGCCAACTACTGTTTTAACTCTCTTATGTGATCCATGTTAGACCCAGCTACAAGCATGTCATCAACATATAAACATAAAATAATGTAGATGTCATTATCTAACCTCTTAAAATAAACACAATGGTCAGAATTACACCTGTTGTAGCCTTGCTTAGCCATAAAACTGTCAAATTTCAAATACCATTGCCGAGGTGCTTGTTTCAGGCCAGACAAACTCTTCTTCAATCTACACACTAGTTTCTCCTTACCTTTGACCTCAAATCCTTGGGGCTGTTCCATATAGATCTCCTCCTCCAAACCACCATGGAGAAAGGTAGTTTTAACATCTAGCTGTTCCAAATGTAAATCTTCAGCAGCCACAATACTTAAAACAGTACGAATAGAAGTCATCTTGACAACTGGAGAAAATATCTTATCAAAATCAATGCCCTTTTTCTGTGCAAATCCTTTTACAACTAACCTGGCCTTAAATCTGTTCTTACCTCCATCTTCCTCTTTCAGCCTGTAAACCCATTTATTTGGTAAAGCCTTTTTACCTACAGGTAGCTTACATAATTCCCAAGTCTGATTTTTCAGCAAGGAGTCCATTTCTTCTTTCATTGCAAGCTCCCACTGAACCTGTGTATCCACCTACATAGCTTCATCATACCCTTCTGGTTCACCAGCATCTGTTAACAAAATAGAATACAAAGAGGGAGAAAACCTTTTAGGAGGTCTACTTATCCTTGTGGACCGTCTAACATTCACTAGAGTTTGTGGTATTTCTGGTTGCTATTGCAGAGCATGAGGAACCACTGGAACATCACTATTTGGAGTATCATCCAGCACAACATAATCCTTTTCTTTCTTCTCATGCTGCTACAACTGATCTTTGTACAACACCTTCTCATTGAATATAACATCCCTGCTTCTCACAATTTTCTGATTTTCAAAATCCCAAAGCCTATAACCAAATTCATCAATGCCATATCCAACAAAGGTACACCTTTTTGATTTTGCATCTAGCTTGGTTCTATTTTCAGAATCTATATGTGCAAATGCTTCACAGCCGAAGGTTTTCAGAAAAGAATAACTCACCTTCTTGCCTGTCCATGCTTCCTCTGGAATACCACAGCCCAAAGGAACTGAAGGACCTCTATTAATTAAATATACAGCAGTGTTGACAGCCTCTGCCCACATGTTTAAAGGCAGCCCAACATGCAATCTCATGGTCCTTACACGCTCCATTATTGTCCTATTCATGCGTTCAGCCACTCCATTTTCCTGTGGAGTCCCTGGAACCATTTTCTGCCTACGAATTCCATTAAAGGAACAATAATCTTCAAATTCTTTGCTGCAATACTCACCGCCATTATCAGATCTGAGACATTTTAATCTTTTACCCATCTCATTCTCAACCAAGCTTCTCCATTTCTTAAATGTTTCAAATACATCAGATTTCTGTCTAAGGAAATAAATCCAGACCTTCCTAGTTGCATCATCTATGAATGTAACATAATACCGAGAGCCACCGAGAGAAGATACCTGAGCTGGTCCCCATACATCTGTATGCACAAGCTCTAATTTTTCATTTTTCTTTTGCTTCCCATCCTTGAGAAAACTTACTCTCTTTTGTTTTCCATACACACAACTTTCACAGAAATCCATATTAATACATTTTAGACCTGGTAAAACTTTCTTAGAATGAAGTACCTTCATACCTTTTTCACTCATATGCCCAAGTCTGTTATGCCACAGTGTTGTCTCAGAACCTGCAGCAACTTTTCCAGTCTCTTCCTACAAACCTGCAGCAACTGTTCCTGAACCTATTTGTTTTTTCTCTGTAACAGCTAAAGTAAAAGGAACAGTATGACCTGTACAAAGATATAAGGTGCCTACTTTCACACCTTTTGCTACTACTAAGGCACCTTTTGAAACCTTCCAATTTTTATCAATAAATGTAATAGTGCAACCTTGTTCAGTTAGCTGCCCTGCTGAAATTAAATTCCTACTGAGCCTTGGAACATGCCTTACCTCTTGTAGTAGCCAATGATTCCCATTCTGCAACTTAATCTTGATTCTTCCCTTTCCAACAATCTGACAGGGTTAGTTATCTCCCAAATAAACTAGCCCAAAATCCCCTTGGACATAATCAAGGAAATAACTTCTATGGGGCGTAGCATGAAATGAGCCTCTGAATCTAAAACCCATGAATCATTAGCATTATCTAGGGAAAGAATAAAAGCATCATCTTCAGACTTATTGCTTACCACATTTGCTTCCTTATTGCCTTCTTGTTTGTCTCCTTCCTTGTTTTTCTGAGACCAGCAATCTTTCTTCAGATGACCTGGTTTTCCACAGTACCAGCAATCCTTCTGTCCTCTGGTTTGGGATCTTTTGTCCTTTGATTTTCCTCGTGACTTCCCATGACCTCCAGAACCTTTTCCTCTCTCCCTTGATCTGCCCCTGCTTTCTGCATTCAAAACACTGCCTGATTTAGATCCACCTGAGCTTTTCTTACGAATTTCCTCACTCAGAATAACACCAACAACATCATCAAATTTTAGGGTATTTGAACCAGAAACAGAGTTACTAACCACCATTACCAAACTATCCCAGCTTTCAAACAATGAACATAATATCAAGAGAGCTCTAACTTCTTCATCAAATTTTACATTTACAGAAGTCAATTAACTGACAATCATATTAAATTCATTTAAATGACCTATCACAGATCCACCTTCAACCATTTTCAAATTGAACAACTGCTTCATGAGAAATACCTTATTTGAGGCTGAGGGTTTTTCATACAATTTTGCCAAAGCTTTCATCAGACCATCTGTTGTCTTTGTTTCTGTTATATTGAATGCCACCGACGATGCCAGGCACAACCGAATGGTTCCCAGTGCCTTTCTGTCAAGAAGATTCCAATCCTCATCAGACATTGTTGCCGGTTTCTTGGCTACTCCTTCCAACGGCCTCCATAAATCCTTTTGATAGAGGTAATCCTCCATCTGCATCTTCCATAACTGATAGTTCTGTCCATTGAATTTATCAACCTTCATTTTACCCTCGTCCGCCATTGCTCCCACTCAACCGTGAGACTTTCCTACAGACGATAATCGAACACAACCCACTCTGATACCACTTGTTAGGGTTAGCCAGCAGAAGATATCAATTAAATGCAAATAAAGATTAAACAGAGAAATGGAAATACACAGAAATAATAACAACGAGAGACAAGTTTTAACGTGGTTCACCCAAACTCGGGCTACATCCACCAAACAGAGTCCAATATTATTATCCAGTAAATCAAACCGATTACAATCAGCAATCCCTGCAACTCAATACCGCTGCAAAATGCTACAATACAATACCAAAACCCTAACCCTTAGCCGCTTTTTATCAAGCTTTTGTCGGTTACAAAATAGGGTTTTCTTATGTCGGTCAATGAAAAAATTAACTTCCGGTGCATTATAAAATAATAAAAAACTGTGTGAGGTTTCGGGGGCGTTGCCCCCGAGCCCCCACGGGGGCGCTGCCCCTCGACCCCACCCTGTATCGCGACAGGGAACGCGCCAAGGGCGCTGCCCCTGGACCCCGCAAGGGGTGCTGCCCCTTGACCCTGTCTTGGGGGCGCTGCCCCTTGACCCAGTAGGAATTTGGGGGGAAACCGCGCTGATAAAAGTGGGGTAAATATAACCTCTGAGTCTGATTAGGCTCCATATAACAACACATTCAAGCTTCCCAACACTATTGATTGATAGAGAGTGCATGCCCTTGTGGGGGTAGAGGCTAAAATCAAATGATAATAATGATGATAAACAAACAATGATATCACCTATGTGATGATCCCTTAGGATGATGAAGATCCTTCAACTCTTAAGGGGGATAGACAATAGATTCATGCCTACAACAAAAATACAATAACAATCACATAAATCTACTGTAGAATCACAATGAATGCTCTTGCTTCCTTTCCTTCAATATCTCAAGTTATCTCTTTTCAACCTAGTTACAAATGAATTCAAAAACACACTTATATATGCTTTCCCGCTAACAATCATGAAATTAAACCAAAAGAGCTGACAAGGAGAAACCTTTTAAAAGGTCCCAGGCTGACCTAAACTTGATTTTTCCCCAACCAATCAAGAGGGACTTGTGCGGTGGTGCCCAAGTCTTTTAGCTCCTTTTGGGCCTGGGATAAGATAAGTGAAGGGCCTCTTATTCCAATTTTACATTGGTGTCAGGCAATTTTGCATCGAGATGAACATTTAGAATGAATAATGTAATTACAGGGACCAAGGAGCTAAACAAGGAGGTAAAAATACATATGGACACTTTTTACTCCATAACAGTAAGTAGTTAGATGAGCCACCTTGTCCCTCAATTCCTGCTTGGTTTCCTAATTCTTGTCTATTTTTTGTATTATCAAGTCAACAGATGACTTGATTGTTTGCTTCACTTATTCCATGGAAGGCTTTTCCAATGACACAATAGTGACCATGACATCAGATGGCTACAAATTTTTCTCAAGGACATTAGACAAAGGAGTAACTATATGTGCCTATCTATCCCCTTATGCATCTATGGTTATTGTTGATCTTATCTTGGCTCTTTTCAGAGGAGCAGGTTTTATAAATATTGAAAATTTAGGAGCAAAGTTATCCAACGAAGGTTTCATAACCTTTTTTCTCTTTTGAATTATCTTATTGAACCATTGAAGGTGTACTTGTGATGGTTGATTCATCCTTATGTTGGGTTTCTTCTTGTTGATTTTCTTCCTATTGAATGTCCTCTTGTTGAGTACCCACTTTTTGAGTATCCCCAAGTATTGCTATTAAGTATCCTCTTGTGCATTCTAGTTCTTAGGTGGGCTAGGAGGAGGAGTGGGATTTTCTAGAGGAGATGTAACTATTTTCTCAAGAGAAGGGATAGTAGTTTTTTGAAGTGGTCAAATAGAAGTTCTTTGATGAGAGGGGGTTCTTTTGGGAGATGGAATTCTTTTAGGATAGGAAGTTCTCTCTGGAGAATGGATTGGAGTCTTATCCAAGGAATCCTTTGGTGACCTTACTAGTGAAGACTTAGGAGAAGGAGGTGGAATTGAAGTTGTAAGAGGGGGAGCAGGAGGAGACTTGGGAGACTGGGCTAAAGTAGGTTCTTCTTCTTCTTTCTCTTGATCATCCTTCTCTCTACCTTTTCAAGATTCTCCCACTACTAGATTGAGATTTTTCTTCATCATATCTATCCATTCTCTACTCCTATCAATTACTTTCTTTTTTCTTGCCTCAACATCATTATACTCCTTATTCCAATTGAATCTATGAAGTGGTTTGGTAGAAATATGTTCTTACTGATAAGAAGGATCCTCAATGTTTATGGCATCTTTTACTACTCTTAGAACAATAGCAATATGGTACATCTGTTGGATCTAGGGCATACAACTGAGAGGGGGGGGTGAATCAGTTGTATAAAAATTCTTGTTCTTTCAACACTTGATTCTTTGTTGTTAGTTAGCATATCAATTAATCATCCATGAAAGCATAATACATAAACACAAGAGCAGATAAGTATCAACACATTGAACACCAAGATTTTGACGTGGAAAACCCGGTTAAGGGAAAAACCACGGGGTGATTAACCCAAGAATTATTCTCTGTTAGAAGAATAAAGAAAAATGAATGGCACATGCCAATTAGGGCTCACTGCCCGAGCACACTGCTCACAAAGAGGCCCACTACCTACAAGGAGACACACTGTCTACAAAGTGATAAAAATCATAGTCTTGAACTGGAGAATGACATCTCTACCATGTCCGGATCAGTTCCAATTAAGCCCAAAAACCTCTGTTCTACCTTTCGCACTTCTTTTCGCTATGCCACACTCATCCACACACACCACACCTTGAAATGAACGTACAGACCGTTATTTATACAAGACATCGACTTAGGATCAAACATTTAAGTCGGCAAACAATCATAAGAGTATCCGCAAGATGAATAACACATCCGGTCGGCCACCACAAGAACATTCACAGGATGAACAACTCATCCGGTCGGCTAAACAGAGCAAGAACTTCATCCGGAAGAATAACTTCAATTCCGGGCTCTACTATCAATGCAGATCAACAACACAACCTCAACACGATCCAGAAAACTTCACAAGCCTGCCTGAATGTCCGGATACATCCGCACTTCCTTTACTTGCTGGAATCTCTTGTCTTCCTCATCCGGAACTTCAAGAACACAGTCTGTCGCCACTGTAGAAGGTACTTCCGGACCTTCAAATCATACATTATCAATGCGGACCAATAACACAATCTCAACATGATCCAAGAACCTTCACAAGCCTGTCTGAATGACCAGGTACATCCGCATTTCCTTTACTTACTGAAATCTCTTATCCTCCTTATCCGGAACTTCAAGAACACAGTCTGTCGCCACTGTCATAATGCAAGAGGTACTTCCAGACCTCCAAATCATACACAACTCGAGATGGCACATCACAAGGACATCCCAAATACTCTTTCCAATCCGCAGATTAGGATTGTACAATTCTGGACCTCACCGGACCTTTCTGTGATCCTCTGTCACCTCTAAGCACTTGCCGGAACCGGTTTCACACAGACAGCCATAACTTCTTCAGGTCTTCATGTGGACCTCTGAAAACTTGACTGAAGCATCTCAAGACTCATATCTACAAACCCTTTAATCCGCATCCTCTGGTTTTCAACCTATCCAATATATTTGCCTTCTTCTCATCACTGTTCTTCACTGTTCCTGACTGAGGGTAATTTTCTCAATATCCTCAACACACAGCTCATCCAATCCTTCTTGTCAATGTAATATGAGTATGTTGACATCAATGACAACACTGGTTCACCTCATACTTGCAACAATCTCCCCCTTTGTCATTGATGGCAACATATGATGTGAAAAACCATCAAGACAAGAACTTCTCCTTTCTGTCACAGCTCCCCCTATCAACAACAACTTTTTACATGTCTTCTCTCCCCCTTTGATCATTAACCACTTGTTTTTCACATGTCTTCTCTCCCCCTTTGACATCAATGGCAAAGGGCTCATACTTGCAATTCTAATACATCAGAATCATACCAGCTGCTCCCCCTTAGTAGCAGCTCCCCATCATCAATCCAGATCACAAGATATGACTGTGATATCCACCGGACTGATGCACATCAGTGCATCTTAGTTTATCACCGGAGGGGCCATGACCCCTAACTTCTCCCGGAGATATTCAAAAGAGTCCTTGGGAAGAGGTTTTGTAAAGATATCTGCAATCTGATCCTTGGAGGGAACATACTCCAATCTGACTTCTTCCTTGTTTACTTGTTCTCTCAAAAAGTGAAATTTGATAGATATGTGCTTAGTCTTAGAGTGCAATACCGGATTCTTAGAAATATTAATTGCACTTGAATTATCACAGAAAATTGTGATAGGCTCCTCATATTCAACTTTGATGTCTCTTAGCATCTGCTTCATCCATAAGATTTGAGTGCAACTACCTGCTGCTGCAATGTATTATACTTCAGTTGTAGACAGAGATATTGCATCTTGTTTCTTGCTTAGCCAAGAAACCAATCTCTTCCCCAAAAAGAATGCTCCACCACTAGTGCTCTTCCGGTCATCAACATCTCCTGCCCAATCTGCATCTGTGTAAGCATGAAGAGAGAAATCCAGATCTCTAGGGTACCATAGACCATACTCAACTATTCCTTTCAAGTACCTAAAAATTCTTTTGATTGCCATAACATGAGATTCTCTAGGATCAGCCTGGAATCTTGCCACAAGACCAACAGCCTGCATTATATCTGGTCTAGTTTGAGTGAGATACAACAATCCACCAATCATTGATCTATATTTTGTCTGATCTGCCTTTGGAGAGTCATCATCTTTGCTTAACTTACATCCGGTTGCCATAGGAGTGTTCATAGGTTTTGAGTCTTCCATACCAAATTTCCTTAACAATTCTTTCACATATTTGGTCTGAGAAATGAAGATCCCTTCTTTTGTTTGAGTAATTTGCAGACCCAAGAAGAAATTCATTTCACCAAGCATAGACATTTCAAACTCACTTTTCATCTGATTTGCAAAAGTTTTGCACATACTATCTCTTCCTCCAAAAATGATATCATCCACAAACACTTCAACAATCAATATGTTTTCATGATCAATTTTGAAATATAAGTTACTATCAGCAGTACCTTTGTTGAATCCAATCTGCACAAGATGCTTATCCAACCTTTCATACCATGCTCTTGGGGCTTGCTTCAATCCATACAAAGCTTTCTTCAACTTGCAGACCATATCATCATTATCAGACAATTGAAATCCATCCGGTTGTTCAATGTAGACTTCTTCTTCCAGATCACCATTTAGGAAGGCAGACTTGACATCCATCTGATATACCTTGAAGTCTTTGAAGGCAGCAAATGCAAGAAGTAATCTGACTGCTTCAATTCTTGCCACCGGAGCAAAAGTCTCTTCAAAGTCAATTCCTTCTATTTGAGAGTAGCCTTTGCAGACCAATCTAGCTTTGTTTCTGATTACTTCACCAGCTTCATTTAGTTTGTTCCAGAAGACCCACTTGGTTCCAATTACATTCCTGTCTCTAGGTCTGGGAACAAGATCCCAAGTATGATTTTTCTCAATTTGCATCAATTCATCTTCCATTGCTTTGGTCCAGTTTTCATCATTGCAGGCTTCATTTATTGTTTTAGGTTCAATCTTTGAAATCAGACAACATTCATCCTGATTTTGAGCAACATTCCTTCTAGTTTGTACACCTTTGCTTTTGTCATCTATGATCTGATCTTTAGAGTGGTTCAGTCTTACATACCTTGGAATTTTGGGAGTATCCTGCACTGCTGCTTCTTGATCAGGCTCATTCAAACCTATCTCTTCTTCCTGATTTATCGGATCAGGCTGACTCTGTCTCACCAGAGAGGATTGAGGTCCTTGAACACTATCTTGGTCATCTTCATCAAACTCATAAAATCTTGAAGGCTTCTCAATTCCCTCATCAACTTTCACATTGGTGCTTTCTATCATCTTCCTCAATCTCTTATTGTAACATCGGTATGCTTTGCTTTGAGTGGAGTAACCCAAGAAAATTCCTTCATCACTTCTAGCATCAAACTTTCCTAGATCTTCATCTCTTTTAATATAACACTTGCTACCAAATACTCTGAAATATTTCACAGTAGGAGTGATGCCAAACCAGAGTTCATAGGGGGTCTTACCAGTGTTGTTTCTGATTTGAACTCGATTGAGAGTGTAGACTGCAGTGCTGATAGCTTCCTTCCAAAACATTTGAGGAACATTTGCTTCCAACATCATTGTCCTGGCAGCTTCCTGAATGGTCCGGTTCTTTCTCTCAACCACTCCATTCTGCTGTGGAGTCCTAGGAGCAGACAACTGTCTCCTTATACCCTGCTTCTCACAAAAATCAATGAACTCACCAGATGTAAATTCACCACCTCTATCAGACCTTAGACACTTTAGTTTCAATCCGGTTTGATTCTCTACCATAGCTTTGAAGATCTTGAACTTCTCAAATGCTTCTGATTTTTCTTTTAGAAAGGTAACCCACATCATCCGGGAATGATCATCAATTAACAACATGAAATATCTATCACCTTGCAGACTCTTGATTCTTGTCGGACCACAGAGATCAGTATGTACTAATTCCAACAATCCGGTAGAAGACTGATCTTTGCTTTTGAAAGAGACTTTGCTTTGTTTACCTAGCTGACATTCTTTGCACAAACTATTTGTAGGTTTCATCAATTTTGGAAGATCTCTTACGGCCTGAGTATTGCTTATCTTGATGATGTTATCAAAATTTACATGGCACATTCTTCTATGCCATAACCAACTCTGATCAATTTGAGCAAACAAACAACTTTTATTTGAACCAACCAGATGAAAGATATTACCTTTTGTCTGAGTACCGGATGCAATCTCAGTTCCGGAGTTTGTAAAGATTCTGCATTTTCTATTTTTGAATCGGAGATCATAGCCTTTGTCCACTAACTGACCAACACTAAGAAGATTGTGCTTCAATCCTTCAACATACAGTACGTTACCTGTTTTGCTCTTTCCATCGAAGGAAATAGTTCCCCTGCCTCTGATTCTGCCAGCAGAATTGTCACCAAACTTTACCATTCCTCCTTCATACCTTTCCAAATTCAAGAACTTATTCTTGTCACCAGTCATATGGTGAGAACATCCACTGTCAATAACCCAATCATCCTTTTCTTCCACTTGAGCAGCCAAAGCTTTTTCAACAACTTTGTGATTGACAGATTCAGAGAGTATTGAATCTTCTTCCTTGATGGCAATAAACACCCACTCATTTCCGGATTTGCTTCCTAGTTCTGATTCATCATCTGTTACTCCTTCATTGTCATCTTCTTCGTGAACATAATAGCAATTCTTTTGAAACCTTTGTCTGTTAGTATTAGATCTTGCAGATCTTTCCGGACATCTTGAAGCAAAATGACCAATCTTATTGCAGTTGAAACACTTAAAGGGTAGTTTTCCTTCATACTTACTGGATCCTCTTGGCAGTCTCTTTGCAATGAGGGCTTCAAGTTGAGCTGTTTCTGCTTCTTCTTCCTCCATGTCTCTTCTTGCTTGATCATACCATGACATTTTCCTTGATGAGTTTTCTCCCGGATCAAATCTCTGTTTGCCTTTCACATAGGCACTGGCTTTGAAAGCAGATTCAGTCTTGGGAGGATCATCTCCAAACTCGGTCATTTCAAATGCAGCTAGTTTGCCAGCCAGTTGTTCTCTTGTGACAGTTGTGTGGGCTCTGAATTCATCAATGGCAGCAACCTTGATTTTGTAGGCAGCAGGAAGGGATCTTAGGATTTTGCAGACAATCTCATTTTCATCTAAAGTTCCACCAGCATTTCTGATTCCACATACCAGCTCATTCACTCTTGGCATAAAGGTAGTGATGTTTTCATCATCTCTCATTTTCAATCTTTCAAATTTCCCTTTCAGACTTTGCAACCTTGCACTTTTGACAAACTCATCTCCTTCATACAGAAGTTCCAGTTTAGTCAGGATCTCATATGCAGTTGGTAGGTCAAGAGATCTGAGTCATTCAATGCGCTTAGAAGAGCTTCCTTGGTCCGCAGATTGTTTTCAGCTTCTGTGATTTCATTCAGAGTTGTCGGACCACCTTGTGGAGGTACATATGGTTTTGAAACCATAGCCAAGTATGCTTTTCCCATACATTCCAAGTGACACTTCATGCGACCTTTCCAGAGAGTGAAGTTGGTTCCATCGAACTTCGGACTATCCTTCTTGTATGACGACATCCTGGATCTCCTCAAGCGGTTAAGCTCCTATCAGAGGAACTTAGCTCTGATACCAATTGTTGGATCTAGGGCATACAACTGAGAGGGGGGGGTGAATCAGTTGTATAAAAATTCTTGTTCTTTCAACACTTGATTCTTTGTTGTTAGTTAGCATATCAATTAATCATCCATGAAAGCATAATACATAAACACAAGAGCAGATAAGTATCAACACATTGAACACCAAGATTTTGACGTGGAAAACCCGGTTAAGGGAAAAACCACGGGGTGATTAACCCAAGAATTATTCTCTGTTAGAAGAATAAAGAAAAATGAATGGCACATGCCAATTAGGGCTCACTGCCCGAGCACACTGCTCACAAAGAAGCCCACTGCCTACAAGGAGACACACTGTCTACAAAGTGATAAAAATCACAGTCTTGAACTGGAGAATGACATCTCTACCATGTCCGGATCAGTTCCAATTAAGCCCAAAAACCTCTGTTCTGCCTTTCGCACTTCTCTTCGCTATGCCACACTCATCCACACACACCACACCTTGAAATGAATGCACAGACCGTTATTTATACAAGACATCGACTTAGGATCAAACATCTAAGTCGGCAAACAATCATAAGAGTATCCGCAAGATGAATAACACATCCGGTCGGCCACCACAAGAACATTCGCAGGATGAACAACTCATCCGGTCGGCTAAATAGAGCAAGAACTTCATCCGGAAGAATAACTTCAATTCCGGGCTCTACTATCAATGCGGATCAACAACACAACCTCAACACGATCCAGAAAACTTCACAAGCCTGCCTGAATGTCCGGATACATCCGCACTTCCTTTACTTGCTGGAATCTCTTGTCTTCCTCATCCGGAACTTCAAGAACACAGTCTATCGCCACTGTAGAAGGTACTTCCGGACCTTCAAATCATACATTATCAATGCGGACCAATAACACAATCTCAACATGATCCAAGAACCTTCACAAGCCTGTCTGAATGACCAGGTACGTCCGCATTTCCTTTACTTACTAAAATCTCTTATCCTCCTTATCCGGAACTTCAAGAACACAGTCTGTCGCCACTGTCATAATGCAAGAGGTACTTCCGGACCTCCAAATCATACACAACTCGAGATGGCACATCACAAGGACATCCCAAATACTCTTTCCAATCCGCAGATTAGGATTGTACAATTATGGACCTCACCGGACCTTTCTGTGATCCTCTGTCACCTCTAAGCACTTGCCGGAACCGGTTTCACACAGACAGCCATAACTTCTTCAGGTCTTCATGCGGACCTCTGAAAACTTGACTGAAGCATCTCAAGACTCATATCTGCAAACCCTTTAATTCGCATCCTCCGGTTTTCAACCTATCCAATATATTTGCCTTCTTCTCATCACTGTTCTTCACTATTCCTGACTGAGGGTAATTTTCTCAATATCCTCAACACACAGCTCATCCAATCCTTCTTGTCAATGTAATATGAGTATGTTGACATCAATGACAACACTGGTTCACCTCATACTTGCAACAACATCTTCAGCTGATATGTATTCAATCTACAATACTCCTCCTAGCTCTCAAGTCATATGAGTAATTTTCCCAAAAAAATTATAGATTTTCCCTATGTCTATATGAAGCTCTTAGTCCTTCTAATCATGTTCAAGGATTGTACGAACTTCTAAATTCATAGGGATCCAAATGTACTTGTATCATCTTAGCCTATGTAGTTAATGCAACCTATATTGTCAAACATGAGTATTTTCCAATAGTAATGGGTAATGAAATCCCTTTAACTTTTCTTTCTAAGAATAACTTATGCACTTCCTCTAATTTTTAGCATAATTCCAAAAGCATCAACTTGTCACTTACTATCTAGGGAGTTGTACGATGCTTTCTCAAAATTGCCAACCCTAATGTACGTGAAGGTGGAAAACTAAATGCACCAATTACCCCATCTCTTAACTTTTACCATTTCTTGTATAGAAATCTGTTAGTGTAGGTTTTTATTTCCTAGTTGGGTTATTTACTTTCCCTTTATTCCTAGGTTTTTCCTACACCTTTTATTAATCTTGCTTAGGTTAATAAAGCATGCTTAATTAGGTGAGTGGGTTATGAGGTGTCACATTTCTACAAGTGAGAATCAATTAGCTATCTTGGGAAGATACTTTTCTATCTTTAGTTCGATAGATGGTTGCTTCCTATTGGTTGGTGTTGCCACCTCCTCCCTCTCCCTCTTTTATATAAACATGCTACCTAGCTTGTATTAGGCATCTTTTGCTTTTGCATCCTCATAATGTTATTCTGCTTCTAGCATTTGCATTACTCCCATGGAGACTAACTCTATGTTGTTATTTTGATCTTCTATCATTTGCTTTCATAGTTTAATATCTATTCGTTTGCACTAGTTTTTTAGGTTATTAATCTTTTCAGAATCTAACAAGGTATCAGAGCTTTTTTATGTGCAAGAATATATTTTAGTTTCCATATTTGAGAGATTTGGGGGTGCTAATAAGCTTTGTTATGGGTTTTCCTAAAAACTCAGTATGCTCTTCTCTTGCATCTTCGAATGATCTAGAGAATCAGAAAAGTTTGACGAAAACACTTTAACTTCTAGGTTTTACATGTGTTTTGTGAGATCTAGGTGATTGCAGCGTTTCTAGTTATACTGGCAGTGTTTGTGGTTATACTGGGGGCATTTCTAGTTGTTCCAATGCATCTAGGAGGCTCAAGAAAGTCAGATTTGGCTTTAGTTTCACTAAATTTAGAGATCGTTTGACATTATTGCGGAACTAGGGTTTCAAGCTCAAATTTAGAAGGCAGCTTTCAATCTGAACATTTTTAGGCCAAAATGACTATTTCATTGCATTTGGGAGGCCTCGCAGACAAATTTTGACATATTACACTACCAGGTTCGGTGCCAAGAGTAAGAAAATGTAAAACAAAATTTGTCAGAAGGCGATTTTGGCCCCCAGCACGTTGTTCAAAGAGCAGATCTATAAAAATTTCTAGCAGGTTTTGTTATTTCAAAAAAATAATCAAAAAATAAAATAAAAAGAAAAAATAAACAAAAATATATATAACATAAAGGGGGATTTACCCCTGCGTGCCCTGAGTGGCTATGCCTCCTTTAATAAGGGAGGTGGCTCCTCTAAAGAGGCCGCAACCTCTTAAGAGGCTTACAAACCTCTTCTTGAGGCCGCAACCCCCTTTTAAGGGGATGTGGGGGGGGCTTCGACCCCCCCCCCCCATTTTTAAAAAAAAAGAAATTTCTTCAAAGAATTTCACATGCCTGCCAAAGTTGCAAATCAGCCTTTTTAGGCATATTCAATTTTTTTTCTATTTGGTTGTGTAAACTGTTTTTGGCCTGCGTCCCTGATATTTAGCCTTTGAATGACTATTTTTAGCAGAGGATCTCCACACTTGGCAGTCGTTTGTTAGTTTTGCCAATTTTGGCATAGACTAATTTTAACAAATATTTTCTAAAGTTAGCAATAGTTCCAATTTTAACTGGCAAGGCTCTATTTTGGCAGATTTTTAAATCTGGAGGCATTTGTGCTCTGACCCTCTTCCATTGGAGTTTTCTCTTTGGAAAGCAAACTTCAGAGGCTCCATTCTTGCTCATTTTCGCTTAGATTTTTTAGCTTCTTTTTTTATTTTGGCTATTTTTCCGTGCTCTTCGTAGTGGTGTAGATGATTCTTGATTTTGGTGTACATATTTCCTAGAAATTACAGATTCTCATAGGTGACGTTGAACAATTCCCATTTTTGGAACTTTTGAGACTCATAACTTTCTCATATGACCTTGGATGGGCAAGTGCAAAAAGATGGGGGGCCAAAAAGGGGTCTTAAGTGGCCACTTTTTTTCTGAAATCAGGAAATACTGGTCTTGGATGAAAAATTGAGCATAGTTACACTCAAAATTTGGAGATGCAACCAAAACAATGTTTGTAGTACTCCGAGTCTACTTTCTAAACTACTATTTTTTTTAAATGGTATAGATTAAGGGGTTCAAAAGAGGGAGCCACAGAAATTGGTGTTGTTTTTGTCAAAAAAACATAACATAGCATGTTTTGTGGCTCCCTCAAAAGGTCAACTTTATTTTGGTATTTTTAAAATCGCTTTAGTCAGAAATTAGCTAATAGCATGTAGTTTATGCCTGATTTTTCTAATAATTTTTTGATGAATATTTGATTTTTTACTAATTTTCAAAGTGGACACATCCTAAAAAATAGAATTTTGGCTGTGCTACCCCTATAAATTTTGAAAACTAATTGAAAATCATTTTTTATAATGTGTAGAATGGAATCTAGTTTCTAAATATGTAATTTTTTTGAAATTTCAATGAATGGTTAATTTACAATGAAAAAAAGACCAAACAGTGGTTTTTGCCCAAAAATAGACACACAAACAAAAGAAATTAAAGATGAAAGGCTTAACATTGTCAAAATGTGAAAAAAAATCACATCGTCAAATAGCTAAGAGAAAGCCTAACATTACCCAGGTGTTTGATTTGTTCGACCTTGAAACACGTGCAAATTTGAGGGTTAACACGAACGAAATTATGTGAAATCCTGTAGAATATGGAAAAACACATCTCTGGACATTGGGAAGGCACTCCAAGCCTTTAGCTTGGAAATCCAAAGCAAATCCCAAGCCTAAGGCTTGGGATCCCCAATTCAAAACATAACGCGAGCGCATTATAACGTGCTCGTGTTATGTTTTACTTTGCATTTTTCCTTTTCCGCAAAGGTTTGTGCATTGTTTGTCATGTTTGACATAACACGAGTGCGTTATAACGTGCTCGCGTTATGTCCCCCTTGAATTTTTTTATGTTCAAGGTTATTAATCATGTATGTATGTATGTATGTATGCCTATATGAATGTATGTATCTATGTATGCCTATATGTATGTATGTATAGTGTTGAGGGTAGAGGAGGGTAGAGATGGGGGTGAGCCAGATAGGGGAGGAGGGGTGGATAAGGATTGAGTGATTAAGGTTTAAGGTTGAGGGTTGAGGGTTTAGGGATAGGATTTAGAGTTTAGGGATAAGAGATTAGAGTTTAGGACCTTGAGGGATTAGGGTTTAGGGTTGAGAGTCGAGGGATTAAGGTTAAGGTAGAGTGTTGAGGGTAGAAGGACTAGGGATAGGGTTTAGGGTTAAAAGTTTAGGGTTGAGGGATTAGGGTTTCAGGTATAGTTTTGAGGGTTAAGGGTTTAGGGATAGGGTTTAGGATTTAAGGTTTAAGTGTTGAGGGTTGAGGTTTTAGGGATAGGGTTTATGGTTTAGGGACAGGGTTTATGGTTTAGGGATAAGGGATTAAGGTTTAGGGTTTAGGGATTAGGGTACCATAAATTATAATTAGCGATTAGGGTTTATGGTTTAGGGACTAGGAATTAGGGTTTAGGGTTAAGGGATTAGTGTTTAGGGTTTAGGGATGTACAATTAAGAGGTACCATAAATAAACTAGAATTTAGGAAGGGTTGGGAAAATTTTGTAATCATCATGGGTTGGAGATTAGAGATTTTGTTGTGTTCAAGAACATATCCAAGTCATAATTTAAGGTTGAGATATTTCAAAGAACAAGGTGTGTGAAAAACATCAGTTCTTTTTAGCTTATGAATACCAACATTGATACAGATAAAAGATGCCCTTCTTCTAATAGAGTATGCAGTTCAAGTCAATCGATGGGCAGCAAGTTGTCGAATGAGTTAGTATAATGGGTGTGCCTCCTTTTTCAAAGTTATGCTTGGAGACTTTACACAAAAACTGGTAACTCTATACATTATTTTTTATTCTTTTATTTCTTGTACACTGTTAAGAACTTGTAAAATCTAATTGTGTAATGTGTTTATGGCAACGCATTCCTCTTGCATTTGTTTCACAGTTTATAGACAACACAGATGAACATATGGTGTTGCAAGGCCCAGGTGGGCAGGAGTGGGATGTACAATTAGGGGGTACCATAAATAAATTGGAATTTAGGCAGGGTTGGGAAAATTTTGTGAATCATCATGGGCTAGAGATTGGAGATTTCGTTGTATTCAAGTACATATCCAAGTCATATTTTAAAGTTAAAATATTTCAAAGAAGAGGGTGTGTGAAAAATATCAATGCTCTTCAACTTATGAATACCAACATTGATACAAATAAAAGATGCCCTTCTTCTAACAAAGTATGCAGTTCAAGTCAACTAATGGGCAGCAAGTTATCGAATGAGTTGATTTAATGGGCGTGCCTCCTTCAAGGCCCAGGTGGGCAGGAGTGGGATGTACAATTAAGGGGTACCATAAATAAACTAGAATTTAGGCAGGGTTGGGAAAATTTTGTGAATCATCATGGGTTGAAGATTGGAGATTTCGTTGTGTTCAAGTACATATCCAAGTAATATTTTAAGGTTAAGATATTTCAAAGAACATAATGTGTGAAAAATATCAATGCTCTTCAGCTTATGAATACCAACATTGATATAGATAAAAGATGCCCTTCTTCTAATAGAGTATGCAATTCAAGTCAACTGATGGGCAGCAAGTTGTCGAATGAGTTGGTTTAATGGGCGTGCCTCCTTCTTCAAGGCCTAGGTGGGCAGAAGTAGGATGTACAATTAGGGGGTACCATAAATAAATTGGAATTTAGGCAGGGTTGGGAAAATTTTGTGAATCATCATGGGCTGGAGATTGGAGATTTCACTATGTTCAAGTACATATCCAAGTCATATTTTAAAGTTAAGATATTTCAAATAACAGGGTGTGTGAAAAATATCAATGCTCTTCATCTTATGAATACCAACATTGATACAGATAAAAGATGCCCTTCTTCTAACAAATTATGCAGTTCAAGTCAACCGATGGGTAGCAAGTTGTCAAATGAGTTGGTTTAATGGGCATGTCTCCTTCTTCAAGGCCCAGGTGGGCAAGAGTGGGATGTACAATTAAGGGTTACCATAAATAAACTAGACTTTAGGCAGGGTTGGGAAAATTTTGTGAATCATCATGGGTTGAAGATTGGAGAATTCGTTGTGTGCAAGTACATATCCAAGTAATATTTTAAGGTTAAGATATTTCAAAGAACATGGTGTGTGAAAAATATCAATGCTCTTTAGCTTATGAATACCAACATTGATACAGATAAAAGATGCCCTTCTTCTAACAGAGTATGCAGTTCAAATCAACCGATGGACAACAAGTTTTTGAATGAGTTTGTTTAATGGGCGTGCCTCCTTCTTCAAGGCCCAGGTGGGCAGGAGTGGGATGTACAATTAGGGGGTACCATAAATAAATTGGAATTTAGGCAAGGTTGGGAAAATTTTGTGAATCATCGTGGGCTGGAGATTAGAGATTTCATTGTGTTCAAGTACATATCCAAGTCATATTTTAAGGTTAAGATATTTCAAATAACAGGGTGTGTGAAAAATATCAATGCTCTTTAGCTTATGAATACCAACATTGATACAGATAAAAGATGCCCTTCTTCTAACAAAGTATGCAGTTCAAGTCAACCGATGGGCAGCAAGTTGTCAAATGAGTTGGTTTAATGGGCGTGCCTCCTTCTTCAAGGCCCAGGTGGGCAGGAGTGGGATGTACAATTAAGGGGTACCATAAATAAACTAGAATTTAGGCAGGGTTGGGAAAACTTTGTGAATCATCATGGGCTGGAGATTGGAGATTTCGATGTGTTCAAGTACATATCCAAGTCATATTTTAAGGTTAAGATATTTCAAAGAACATAATGTGTGAAAAATATCAATGCTCTTCAGCTTATGAATACCAACATTGATATAGATAAAAGATGCCCTTCTTCTAACAGAGTATGCAATTCAAGTCAACTGATGGGCAGCAAGTTGTCGAATGAGTTGGTTTAATGGGCGTGCCTCCTTCTTCAAGGCCTAGGTGGGCAGAAGTGGGATGTACAATTAGGGGGTACCATAAATAAATTGGAATTTAGGCAGGGTTAGGAAAATTTTGTGAATCATCATGGGCTGGAGATTAGAGATTTCGCTGTGTTCAAGTACATATCCAAGTCATATTTTAAGGTTAATATATTTCAAAGAATAGGGTGTGTAAAAAATATCAATGCTCTTCAGCTTATGAATACCAACATTGATACAGATAAAAGATGCCCTTCTTCTAACAGAGTATGCAGTTCAAGTCAACCGATGGGTAGCAAGTTGTCAAATGAGTTGGTTTAATGGGCATGCCTCCTTCTTCAAGGCCCAGGTGGGCAGGAGTGGGATGTATAATTAAGGGGTACCATAAATAAACTAGAATTTAGGCAGGGTTGGGAAAATTTTGTGAATCATCATGGGCTGGAGATTGGAGATTTCGTTGTGTTCAAGTACATATCTAAGTCATATTTTAAGGTTAAGATATTTCAAAGAATAGGGTGTGTGAAAAAGATCAATGCTCTTCAGCTTATGAATACCAACATTGATCCAGATAAAAAATGCCCTTTTTCTAACAGAGGATGCAATTTGAGTCAACCAATGGGCAGCAAGTTGTTGATCTTGAATTGGTTTTTGATGAAGAAAATAATGATATTGTTGAAGAAATGGAAGAAAATCAAAATTGCAAGTCTAATTTAATTTATTTCAACTTTCAAAGCAGGCATTTGAATTGTAGCTTTACCTAGAGGATTGTTATAACAAAAACTTAATTATGTTACAAGCCTTTCTTTGAAGAACCCTGGACATTATGGACCCTATCATCTAGAAAAGCACATGACAGTGAACTCAACCCCACCTTTTAAATCAGATATTTACCTTTTTATTCAATGAAAATGAAGTCACAGAATGTAAATTGACCATGCATACTAGTAAGATCAAATTCTTTGCCTTCTATTCTTATTACTCTTACTTTATTAAGAGAAGAGTGTCAAAAAGAATGGGTTTAATTGTAAGCTAACATAAGGCAAAGCAATTTTGTTATTACATTTTTCTTAGGGATCTCTAATAGTCTAATATAATGCAATCTTCTATAATATGAACATCTGCATTTGTGTGAATGCTAAGCTTTAAAATAGTAGAGTATTAAATCAATGTAATCAGCTATTTATTGGGTTAAAATAACTTAGTTTTTGTAATGGTTTGGGAATGTAGGAGCTGCCAAAAATAGGTGAATGTCCTCTACAATTACCAAGAGAAAAAAGTTTAGTAGTTCATGTGGATAGAGCCAGTAAACAATGGGAGATTATTTGCCTATTTCATAACAATATACCTCCCCTAAGTGCGGGGTGGACAGCAAGACACATAGATGTACCCCAATGCAAAGCTTTTCTCATAATGATCATCCTTCTGATTTCAACTGTTAATTACTCACTGTGGATGTACCATACGCAAAGCTTTTCTCATAGCATGTACACCTATTGGCATAATGAACCCCAGATGGGCCAGAAAAACATGCCATATAACATTACTAACATTAAAAAAGCTCATAGCCATTTTTCTGACATATTCTTGCAACTCAGATATCTTTAAGAGAAGAGTGTCAAAAATGATGGGTTTAACAACCTAACATAAGGCAAAACAATTTTGTTGGGTTTAGGGATAGGGTTTATGGTTTAGAGTTGAGGGATTAGGGTTTAGGGTTGAGGGATTATGGTTTAGGGTATATTGTTGAGGGTTGAGGGTTTAGGGATAGGGTTTAGGGTTGAGGGATTAGGGTTTAGGGTTTAAGGTTGACGGATTAGGGTTTAATATTGAGAGTTGAGGGTTAGGGATAGTGTTTAGGGTTTAGGGATGAGGGATTAGGGTTGAGGGTATACAATAAATAAACTAGAATTTAGGTAGGTTTGGGAAAATTTTGTGAATCATCATGGGTTGGAGATTGGAGATTTTGCTATGTTCAAGTACATATCCAAGTCATGTTTTAAGGTTAAGATATTTCAAAGAATAGGGTGTGTGAAAAATATCAATGCTCTTCAGCTGTGTTGTCACATGAAATTGCACCCTGCTTGGAAGGATTCCAAGCATTCCAATGACACAATGGGAATGATCTCGAAGTGTGGGACTTTGCTAAAAGAGATCAGACCTCTGGAGAAGGCTAGCTTCCTTGCCTGATTATCACCTAAAACTACTAAAATTTTTTAGGGGAAAAGGGAGGAGGAAAGCTTTAAAGTGAAAGATGAAACAAAAAGCTTAAAAAACAAAAAGGGTGATACACCAGACAGATTTAAAGAAACTCTCACAGAACTGAAAAATGTACAACACAACCAGATATACCAAGTATGTATACACAGATTAGATGATTCTAGCAGAGGCAAGAAGCAATATGATTGAGAGGAACAAAAGAAATTCACAGGCAACCATATGAAGATTTACACAAAACTAAAAAATCAGTAAAAGAGGTATGATAACTTCCATATATTTAGTAAGAAGGCAAGGTTACAGTAACAGAAAAGCTCTGTTTGGAAAACAGAAAAAGCCTCTATGCTAAAAATTTTCCAACCTTATTTACATCTCATGAATGCATATATATAGCATTCCAAAACTAACCTAGGTCGGTTACAAAATGTGCTCTAAGAGCTGTCTCAGAAAATACCCGCCCCTAAATGACTGTCCATCTGCAGAAGTTATGGCGTCAAATATCTGGCACTGGGCAGATAGAAGATATTTTTAATCTTTAATGCAAGTAGCTTACTCATCAATCTTCAGCAATGCATAAGTGGGAGATATTTTGGTCATAAATGCGAGAAGCTTCCATTACCTGCAGAAATGAATGCAAAAAAATATCTGCATCCTGCCCCAAAAGTCGCTAAAACATCCAGTCACTCGAAACATGCAAATCCAGATCTAAAAAATAAAGGTGACAAAAACCTCTGAAAACCCTGCCAAATGAAAGAGGGGACCAAAATATGCATCTTTGCCTCTTGCAGCATGTCGAAATTCACCAAAATGGAGGAAATACAGGCAGTCAAAGTTTGGTCAATCACCTGTATATATCGCTTGAATTTACCGCATGAATCAGCATTTAAAACCTTCTCTAGAAATCCCTTTGCATATGCATGGTGCTTGTATATCGGGCTCCACCATTTGTATATTGCATGGTATCTTGCCTTGTATATTGCAATATACAATTGCAAATATACAAGCAGAAGATACATGCAAAGCGCTTGTACCTTGGCGGACCCCACCTCTTGTATATTCTTGCATCTGTAAACATACAAGCCGCGGACCCAAAATGACCATTAGCTGTATTTGATTGCCCTGTCAAGTCCTGCTTGTATCATTCCTCTTTGTATGTCTTTTTGTATGTGCAAACATACAAAGCACTTATACATACAAGTCAGACCCGACGCCTGAATATGCCAGAATTTGACCTTCGATTCAGGTCCACCTTGTATACCTCCTTTGCACCTTTGACTTGTATATGTGAATATACAAGCCACAAATATACATGCAAGCCGCGGACCTGACGCTGTATTCAACCAAAATGTATAGCCATTTGAAATCCGGCTTGCATCCTTACTTTGTATCTTTCATTGTATATTGGCATATACAAGCACCATATACATGCAAGCTGCAGACTTCAAATCTGTATGAAGCAGATTGGAAAGACTTTGAAATCCAGCTTGTATATCACCTTTGTATGTTCCGCTTGTATGTGCAAACATACAAGCCACATATACAATGCACTATTCATGACATACATTAACCTTTGTATATTGTGCGCTTGTATGTTTGGCCCCTTGTATATTGTTGTTGCATGTTTTCTTTGTATGTCGTTGATATACAAACACCCTTGTATATTGTGGACCCCACCTTTTGCACATTCGGCCTTGTATATTTCTTTGTATGTTTCAATTGTATGTGCAAACATACAATGCGAAATATACATTCTCTTTTGTATATGCGTTGATGTACATTCCACTGTAGCCGATGCATATTATCTTTGTATATCAACCTTGCATGTTGAACTTGTATATCGGCCTTGTATGTGCGAACATACAACTCAATATACATTCCACTGTACATTCTCACTTGTATCTTAGGCGAAGGTCCTTTGTATATTCTGCCAATGTACATTGGAAAATGTACATTCACCCTTGCATCTCCTAACATACAATCTGCCTTGTATGTTTCACCTTTGTATAAACCCGTTGTATATCTGAATATACAATAAGAAAATACAAACCTCTGCATGCAAGCGGGAATCTTTGATGGAATATCCCTGCAATGTATAACCCGATATGCATCTTTTCCTTGTATATTTTTGTTGCATGTTTCAAACAAACAACACGATATGCATTTGAAACCTGATATACATTCAGGGAATATTCTTAGAATCTGCGATAGATTCCCTCAATGTATATGCATCTTCTAAGCCCGATATGCATTCAGAAATGCGTACAACTAAATGTTCCATTCTTTTGAAAGCCGATGGAAATTCCCGCAAGCCCGCCAATGTATATTTGCTCTTATACATACAAACCCCTTTGTATATTTTTGTACATTGCTGATATACAAGCAAAAAACTTGTATATAGCCTTTGCATATTCCTTTGTATGTATAAAGGTGAATGTATATACAAGTATGTATACAGATACAAATTATAAAATATGAGAAATCCCAGTGATAGAAAATACTTGAGGCCAAAAGATTTCTGGGTTTTTCTGGGTTTTTTACAAGGAATCTTTAAGCAAGATCTTGGGATTTTTAAACAAGGCATGCATGAGTACTTGGAAGATTTACACCTTGTATGGCCATTTCTAAAGGATTTTCAAAGAAAATGCAAGGTGAACTATTTAACTTTGGGCAGAGGTAAAATAGGTCAACAATTTGGCGACCTCTATGGGGTGTTACCTACTAAACAATTAGATCAGTGGCCTTGAGCATCCATTGGGCATGGGGTCATTCAAAGACAAAAGATATGTTTTGACAAAGAAACCTGACTATAGCAACTCAGCATCTTGACAGTGAAGAACATTTGGAAGACCAAGCCAAGACAAATATGCTGAAGGCAATCTCTCCAATTGTGCTAGAAAACACTTAGGGAAAACAAAAGGATCTAAACTATTGTGCAGCAGCACTTATTGAAAGCAAGAAATCTAATCTACTGATTTACAAGGTACTCATACCTCAAAACACCTCTTTAGATGTATCCCATTAACTGGGATAGGCAAATTTTGTCCATCCATACTTGATAACTGAAATGCATTGTGCTCCTTGCATTCAGTAATGACAAATGGGTCACTCCACATGCTGTCAAACTTGGAATGCTTTCCTAGTCTACTTTTTAATTCATCCCATTTGAGCACCATATCACCCATTCTAAAAATTTTGGGGGTGTTGAAGCTGATGATACTCCATGGTATGCATTACTTTATCTCTGCTCTCTTCAAGCTCCATCAGTTGAGCATATCTGACAGCCATGGGGTCCTCTGCTTCAAACATTTCCAACTAATTCATAATGTCTAGGGCTGGCAGCTCCATAGATATAAGCAACCTTGCCTCTTTTCCATACACTAGCAGGTATGGGGAGTTCCCAATAGACCTTTTAGGAGTTATTCTATCTGCCCACAATGCATACTTCAGATTAGTGTGCCAGGTCCTTTGGTTATCCTCCATTGATCTTTTAATAATCCTTATGAGATTTTTGTTTGTAGATTCAGCCAAACCATTACCCTATGGATAATAATTTGATGAAGTATTCAAATAGATCCCATTCTTAACAGCCCAGTCATTTATTTTCAATCCTACAAAGGCCAAAGCATTGTCTGAGATAACAGACTCAGGCACTCCAAATCTGGAAACCAAATCATGATAAAAATTTAAAACAACATTCTTATTGGATTCCTTCAGAGCCACTGCTTCAGTCCACCTTGTGAAATAATCTATAGCTGCAAGTATCCACCTATGGCCTGCACTTGATGGTGGTTTAATAGGACCTATAAAATCAATGCCCCATCTCATAAAGGGCTGCTCTACCTGAATTGGCTGCAAAGGTAAAGCTGGCAGCCTTTCTTTATCGGCAAAAATGGCACACTTTATACATTTTCTAGCCCATGCATGGGCATGCTTAAATAAGTTGGGCCAGTAATAGCTAGCTCTCATCACTTTCCAAGCAGTAGTCCTTGGGGCAAACTGACCCCCTACTGTTCCATCATGAAATTCATGTAGCACCTTGTCAGTCTGATCTTTATCAATGCACCTTAATGTTGCAAGTATGAGGTTAACTAGTGTTGTCATTGATGTCAACATACTCATATTACATTGATAAGAAGGATTGGATGAGCTGTGTGCTGAGGATATTGAGAAAATTAGTCTCAGTGAAGAACAGTGATGAGAAGAGGGAAAAAGTACTCAATAGGTTGAGGCTCAGAGGATGCAGATTAAAGGGTTTGTAGATATGAGTCTTAAGATGCTCCAGTTAAGATTTTAGAGGTCCACATGAAGATATGAAGAAGTTGTGATTGATCAAGTAGAACCGGTTCCGGGAGATGCTCCAGAGTGACAGTGTTACAAAAAGGTCCAGTGAGATCCAGAAGTACATTGTCCTATTTTACGGATTGGAATGAGTGTTTGGGATGTCCTTGTGATGTGTCATCTCGATTTGTACATAGTTTGGAGGTCCAGAAGCACCTGTTTTAGTTTGATAGTGGTGATAGACTGTGTTCTTGAAGTTCTGGATGAAGGAGAGAAGAGATTCTTGTAAGTAGAGGAAGTGCGGATGTACCTGGTCATTCAAGAAAGCTTGTGAAGGTTCTTGGATCATGTTGAGATGGTGTTGTCAGTCTGCATTAGTGTTCGAGCCTGGAATTGGAGATATACTTCCAGATGAAGATGTTCTTGTTCAAGCTGGCCGACTGGATGGGTTATTCATATTGCGAATGTTCTTGTGGACAATTGCTGACTTAGATGATTGTTCCTAAGTCGATGCCTTGTATAAATAAAGGTTTGTGAATTCATTTCGAAGTGTGTTGTGAAGCGGATGAGTGTGGTATAGCGAAAGAGCGAGGGGCAGAGCAAAGGTATCTCAGGCTTAAATGGAACTGATCCAGACATGGTAAAGATGTCAATCTCCAGTTCAAGTTTGTAAAACTTATCATCTTGTAGACAGTGTGTCTCTTGTAAGCAGTGTGCCTCCTTGTGAGCAGTGTGCTCGGGCAGTGAGCCCTAATTGGCATGTGCCATCCATTTTTCTTATTCTTCTAACAGAGAATAATCCTTAGGTTAATCACCCCGTGGTTTTTCCCTTAACTGGGTTTTCCACGTCAAAATCTTGGTGTCTAATGTGTTGATGTTTATCTGCTCCTGTGTTTATGCATTATGCTTTCATGAATGATTAACTGATATGCTATTAACTAACAAAGAAGAATCAAGTGTTTGAAGTTCAAGCAAGTTTTTGTACAACTGAATCACCCCCCTCTCAGTTGTGTGCCCTAGATCTAACAATTGGTATCAGAGCTGAGTTCCTCTGAAAGGAGCTTAACCACTTGAGGAGATCCAAGATGTTGTCATACAAGAAGGACAGTCCAAAGTTTGATGGAACCAACTTCTCTCTCTAGAAAGGCCGCATGAAATGTCACTTGGAGTGTATGGGAAAAGCTTACTTGTCCATGGTCACAAAAGCATATGCACCCCCTGTTGATAACTGAGAGGGGGGGGTGAATCAGTTATCCTAATTATTTCCCTTATTGAACTTTCCTCTTAATTGAAGCAGCATAAAATCAAACACAAAACATTAACCATGAAGTAAGAAACACATGACACAGTATTTTTGACGTGGAAACCCTGTTAAGGGAGAAAACCACGGGGTGATTAACCCAAGAATTATTCTCTGTTAGAAGAATAGGAAATTACAAAAATGGCACTTGCCAATTAGGGCTCACTGCCCGAGCACACTACTCACAAGAGGCCCACTGCCTACAAGAAGACACACTGTCTACAAAGTGATAATAATCACAGTCTTGAACTGATTGGAAGCATCTGCATATGCTGGGGTTCAGTTCCGGTTAGGCTCAGTACACTGATCTGCTGCACTTCATCTTTCCTCTGTTCTTTGTTCTGCTATCTTTCACATACCGGACCCTTTTTGCTACCTCTGCTCTTTCTCTGGACTTATTCGCATATCTCTCCACATCCACACACCTTTCACAACTAAATCCATCCTCTATATATATCCGC
This sequence comes from Cunninghamia lanceolata, assembly GCA_027924645.1. Lineage (NCBI taxonomy): Eukaryota > Viridiplantae > Streptophyta > Pinopsida > Cupressales > Cupressaceae > Cunninghamia > Cunninghamia lanceolata. Next base: position 20,662,943 of record BSBN01000500.1, read on the forward strand.
ACTAGTAATTTCATCACCTTTCTAGTCGGCATCCGGAACAGTCTAGTTTCTTACAAACTCACATTCTGTCGGCTGAATCCTTCCTCACCAAGCAATGCGGATCAAGCATATACTTGTAGATATCATTAATCATGTCGGCCAAACATGATTCATGCCTTCACAACCTCTGTCATCAACAGTAACCCATCCGGAAAGTAGTCTGATACTCTGCCAGTCAGTTCTTCCTCTGTTTTCACTGTCTCTCAGGAATCCGGTACTCAACCATTCATATCTTTTTCTTTGTCCATCACCGGAGGCTAAATCCTTGGAATATACCACTCAAGGTAGTCCTCTTGACTTCCCCAAATCCGCACTGCACCAAGACACTTCCTCTGAGAGGTCCGGACCAATCTGTCGGACCTTGCCACATGCTCTGTTCTTCTTTACCGGACCACAACTTTCTTTATTCTGACTTCCGGTAGAGACACATCATGACTTGCGGATATGTGGGATGACCTTTGTTGCCATCAATGACAACAACCATGAATCCATATAGTGTCTCTTGCCAACAATCTCCCCCTTTGGCATTGATGGCAACACTTAGTGAAAAATGACTAAGTGTTTGTACTACTCTCCCCCTTGGCTGATGCTCTATATACAATTTCCGGAACTCCCCCTTAGTTGGATTCCTCATTTTTCACTGCTCCTCACTCCCCCTTTGACATCAATGGCAAAGGGTAGGGTCCGCATATCAAAATTTTCAAAAATTTCTTATACTTAGCCGCATATTTACATACTCACATATATTGAAGAATGTCTGCAAAGGATGTCTGTAATTGAATCATTTCGGTAGCCCAACTTTGCTTCATTCTGTCCAAAATTGAAATGTGACCACTTAACAAAAATGCAAACGCTTCTGCCCGCTTGAGATCTGTCGGATCTTTTGTTTGGGCGGTGGTCCTAGCATCACTGATGGCCTCATGCATGGTTTCCAACTTAGGGATTATAATCCTTCTAAGTTCTCCCATCCGGTTGGTGATGTTCTTCCTTTCCTTCTCAAGATTCTTTATTTCGTTCAAGACTGCAATAGTCTGACATTCTTGATTTATTATAGAGGAAGAGAGAGGATCAAAACTTTGAGATAAGCTTTGTAGCTTATCCTGTTCCTCTTTTATTTTCTTGTCAAATGCTGCTGTTGCCTTTGACCAGGATATACAAAATTTATAGATATCACCGCCATCCTTAAGAGCATTCTCTAAGCTCCTTATTCCAATGCTTACAATCTTCCTATCCTTAGAGATTAATTCTAATATCTCTGAAAATCTCTTATCCAAAAATTCCTTCCGGACCTTTTCTTCAGCTGATTTTTCTAAAGAATCAAAATGTGTATCAACACTGCTGACTAAGGTTTTTAGATTACCGGAAGTGGAGGCTGTCGGATCTATCTGAATTGATGGCATGATCTTTACAAGTATTCCGGAAGCAGCCTCTATCAACTCACAGTCTTCCATATGAGACTTCAGGAGCTTTTCATTTGCCTTGGCATTTGCAAATGAAGCTATCTTCATTGTTTGTACCGGAGAGAGAGAGTCAAAATCAAATGGACCTTTGAGAAGCTCCGGTTCATCAATCTCTAGAGTTTCTTTACTCAAAAATTGTTGAACAGTTTGTGCAGTGTCTCTTGCCGGAGACAGATGTTTCTTTTCTTCTGCAGTCTTAGAACTGTCAACCTCTTTGTCTTTCACCACTGCTTCCTTCTCCTGTAGTTGCTCTTCTTCTTTGGATCCGGAGACTGTAGGGGAAACCGGAGGAGAGATGCTAACTTGTTCATGGGCCACTTCTTCTTGAGCAGAGGGTCCCAAGTCCTCACTTGTCTGTTCAGGGCTCACTTCTTCCGGAACAGAAGATTCCAAATCAGCAGCTGTTTCTGCACCTATGTCCTCTACAACAGGAAGATTGAACCTTTTGAAGGCCTTCCGGAGGATCTCTTCTGTTTCTTGGGCCACTTTGTCAGTTTCACCAAGCATGAGTTGATTCATCCTGGCTTTGCTTCTGAACTCATCTTTACATTCCTTGAAGATAATGTTCATTGTCTTGGGATCAATTTGAGGATATAGCTGAATAGCTATCTGCTCCCGGATCTCAAGATCTTTGGCATGAGCATTATTCTTTCTTACTTCCATTTCCTTCTCTAGGCTTTTAGGAATGAGAGATATGATCTCAATGAAAGCCTTATTGTATATATTCAGATATTTAACTGTGGCTTCCTGCAGAGTCTTTTGGTCTGCCTCACTGAAGTCATCATAGGATTCAGTCATTGGTTGAAGGTTTCCATCCGCCGTGACCGACTTGATTATGCTCTCTAGTGACAGAGTGGGCTTTTCAACAGTTACCTCTGCCATTTCCTCCTTATCTTGGCCTGTGGAGGGCTTACCGGATCCTTTCTTTTTCTGTTTCTTTACTTCTCTTACTCCTTCATCTGATTCTGTCTCCTCTTCATCCTTTTGGCTTCCATAAGCCCTTGTGGCTTTTGCCTTTGATCTCTTACCGGATGCCTGGACTTCCGGTTTTGAACTTTTGGTTGAGGGAGGTGCAGATCTCTTTGTTGATCTGGTCCGGGTGGGAGCTCCAACCGGAGCACTTTCTTTGCTTTTCTCTTCTTCCTCGGCCTTCCTTCTCTTTTCCCGGCTGGCATCAAGTGCCTCCTTTGAGATTCCAAGACCTTGAGCAATGTGCTCTACTTCTTTTCTCACTTTTCTTTTGATCTCAGGTTCCCTGAGTTCTACATGTAACTTTATACTCAGCTCCTCAAAGGTTCCAAACCTTTCTGCCTTAGGATCTTTGGGTTGACTTAGCATGTGTTGAACATGCAGCTCCACTATCTGTTCATCAACTTCGTACCCCATGGGCATGATCCAGACAGTCCTTGGCTCCACTGCCTCCATCAGGCACTGATCAGTGTCAACCATAAAGCACACTGAGTCCTTGTATTTCTTAATGAGAGACTGGGGAATTCTCTCTCTTACTTGCATCATGCTCTGAAAGTTTTTGAAGTATCCCCATAGAGCTGAATTTCTCGCTTTTGCATCCCCAAGTCCATGCAAGTAGTCTCTTATCTGGACTGCAACAGGTTTGTTATTCTGCCATACCCATCCACTTGTTCCGGGTAGCTCATTCATGAAGTAGAAGAATAAACATACAATAAGAGTACCATACTTGAAGGAATTCTTCTTATCCTTCTTGATTTTCTGTATATTTAGCAGTAGTTCGCAGAGGTCATATTCTGCATTTTTCCTTAGCATTTCAAAAGCAGTGTATACTGCAGTTCCGGATACAGAATTCTCCCTGCTGGAGTGATAGATCTTGTATCCTATTATCATTGATGCATATTTGATATCCGGATCCGAAATATCTTCAATGGTCATTGCCCTCTTGTCAAATTTTGATCCGGTGGCCTCAGTTACAATGTTGTTCTTGACAGATTTGAGGATAGGTACTCCTCCGGAAGAGTATAGGCCAGTTACTGCTCTAATTGCCTCTTTTGTGATCTTGCAGGGTCTATCTAGCCATAAAAAGTTGTCATGCATCCTGCTCAGTACATACCGGACCCATTCATCCTTTTCAAAACAGGGGAAATGAATAAATTGCTCAAATTGTTTCTTCTGAATATCCTTATACTCTGGTTTAAGCTCAAAGGCATTGTCAATCAGCTGCTTGTGATAGAGGTCTCTTAATTTGAAATCCCCAAATTCCTCAATGTTTGCATGTATGTAAACCCTAATGTCTTCGGTGTGTAAAACTCCGTGAGGAACACTAGAGAAGGCTCCTAGTGGGTCAGCCTCCAATGATTTGTAGGGATGTTTCTTGAATGAGGGGCGAGGTCTATCAGAGATCTTAACTATGTTTGGAGTAGCCATTTTTCAAAGATTTGCAGTGAGGTAATGAAAAACGGAGAATACCTTATGCGCCTTCGGTTTGCACGGAGTGGTTGGATTGATTTCTTTATCCAATAGCTTCGGCAGGAGATCCTTGGTGTACTTGAAGAACCTTGTTGCAGAGCTCCACTTTTCGCTTCTTCTCGAGTGCAGAATGAGCAAATGACCTTTGAGAAATCCCTTAAATTGCTCCGCGAACCCTAATACCTGTCTGCAATAAATGCTTCACCTACATCATTCCGGTTTGCCTTGTCTGGATAGCTTGGAGTATCCCGGATTAGTCCTGATCTATGGATATCATCCGGATCTATCAATCATGAATAAATCGAGGTGGCATATTACAAGATCATCTCAAACACTCTGTCCAATCCGCAGAACAAGATAGTGCATTTCCGGATCTTTCCGGACCTTTTTGTAATCCTTTATCATACCGGAGCATTTCCCTGAACAGGTCTTATTTGATTGATCATAGCTTCTTCATAACTCCATGCGGACCTCTGAAAACTTGACTGAAGTATCTCAAGACTCATATTTACAAACCCTTTGATCCGCATCTTGTGCAACATCCGGCACCACTTGTTTGGCTGGGGGAACAAGATTTTTTTTTTGAGTCTCCCCCTGAGCCAGAGCTCACTTTTAATTTCCGGAAGAAATATCAGCACCAGAGTCTGGTGCGGATCCAACCTCTACATTCTCTGAACTTTTCTTCACCCAAATCTTGCTCATCTGATTCCTAACCTCATCCGCATTCATCTTTTGTTTACCCTTGTCTTGATTCTGATTATACACCGGACCTCTTTTGTCCTGATTCTTGTTTCTGCAGACTTTAGCATTATGACCGGACCTATTGCAGATTTGGCAAATAACATTCCTTTGCATATTTGACTGATATCCTCTTGATCTGCATTGATTAGCCCTATGACCTATTCTATTGCATGTGAAGCATCTACCTTTGAATGATTTGTTTACTTGCATAATTCTACATTCATGGGATTTGTGTCCATACCTTTTGCAGTTGAAGCACTGTCCGGAGAAGGATGAATTATTCTGATTCATTCTTATTCTGCACTGATTAGCTTTGTGACCAAAGTGGTTGCAGCTGTGGCAGTATCCATTGAAGGATGGATATCTTTGAGCATTTGGCTGTCTTACCGGAGGTCTTCTAGGCCTGCTCCTTGGATTTTCTGATCCAAGATTCTTCTGACCAGATCCGGAGCTTTCTCCTTTCTCATATCCCAAGCCATACTTGTCATCTGTCCTCTTTTGACTTCCAAGAAGAACTTCAAGTTGAGCAGAACTTATCTTGAATTTCTCTTTATATTCATTTGCTGTTTGAAGGTCTCTTTTGAGAGAGGCAATTTGATCCTCAAGTTTTCCTTCATTATCTTTGGCATCTTCAAGATCAGATTCAAGGTGTCTGATAATCCTGTCCATCTGGTGGCATTCTTCTGATTTTTCTTTAAGAGATTGTCTTAGATTGTCTTCAGCCTTTCTTTTTTCTTCAATCTCTTGAGTAAACTTTATAGTTCCTGATTCCATTTCATGTCTTAACATAATGACTTCTTTTGATAACTTTTCACATAACTTGGTTTGCTCAGTCAATTCCTCATTTGTATTGCTTTCTTCACTTTGTCTTGCCAACTGTTGAAGCAGCTCCTTTCTCTTTTTCATAGAGAGACTTAATTTGTCTTTTAATTCTCTCATGAATTCATCAGCCTGTTTGAGTCTTTCCTTTAATTCACTGACTTCAGAATTTGACTGTTCAAGATCCTCAAGGGCAATCTTGAGTTGCTCCCTTAAACCATATGCATCCATTTGAAATCCCAGATCTTCCTCAAGCTGTTAGGCTCTATTAGGAGGAACCTAGCTCTGATACCAATTGTTGATAACTGAGAGGGGGGGGGGTGAATCAGTTATCCTAATTATTTCCCTTATTGAACTTTCCTCTTAATTGAAGCAGCATAAAATCAAACACAAAACATTAACCATGAAGTAAGAAACACATGACACAGTATTTTTGACGTGGAAACCCTGTTAAGGGAGAAAACCACGGGGTGATTAACCCAAGAATTATTCTCTGTTAGAAGAATAGGAAATTACAAAAATGGCACTTGCCAATTAGGGCTCACTGCCCGAGCACACTGCTCACAAGAGGCCCACTGCCTACAAGAAGACACACTGTCTACAAAGTGATAATAATCACAGTCTTGAACTGATTGGAAGCATCTGCATATGCTGGGGTTCAGTTCCGGTTAGGCTCAGTACACTGATCTGCTGCACTTCATCTTTCCTCTGTTCTTTGTTCTGCTATCTTTCACATACCGGACCCTTTTTGCTACCTCTGCTCTTTCTCTGGACTTATTCGCATATCTCTCCACATCCACACACCTTTCACAACTAAATCCATCCTCTATATATATCCGCACTAGTAATTTCATCACCTTTCTAGTCGGCATCCGGAACAGTCTAGTTTCTTACAAACTCACATTCTGTCGGCTGAATCCTTCCTCACCAAGCAATGCGGATCAAGCATATACTTGTAGATATCATTAATCATGTCGGCCAAACATGATTCATGCCTTCACAACCTCTGTCATCAACAGTAACCCATCCGGAAAGTAGTCTGATACTCTGCCAGTCAGTTCTTCCTCTGTTTTCACTGTCTCTCAGGAATCCGGTACTCAACCATTCATATCTTTTTCTTTGTCCATCACCGGAGGCTAAATCCTTGGAATATACCACTCAAGGTAGTCCTCTTGACTTCCCCAAATCCGCACTGCACCAAGACACTTCCTCTGAGAGGTCCGGACCAATCTGTCGGACCTTGCCACATGCTCTGTTCTTCTTTACCGGACCACAACTTTCTTTATTCTGACTTCCGGTAGAGACACATCATGACTTGCGGATATGTGGGATGACCTTTGTTGCCATCAATGACAACAACCATGAATCCATATAGTGTCTCTTGCCAACACCCCCACAGGGTGGTCTGACAACTCTAAATGAAATCACAGATGCTAAAAACAATCTGTGGACCAAAGAGGCTCTTCTAAGTGCATCGACTAACTCAGAACTCTCAAATGTTATTGATCTACCAACTGCCTATGAGATCTAGGTTAAACTGGAACTTCTACATGAAGGAGATGAGTTTGTTAAGAGTGCAAGGTTGCAAAGTCTCAAAGGAAAATTTGAAAGATTGAAGATGAGAGATGATGAAAATATCACTACTTTTATGCCAAGAGTAAATGAGCTGGTGTGTGGAATCAGGAATGCTGGTGGAGTTCTGGATGAAAATGAGATTGTTTGCAAAATTCTCAGATCCTTTCCTGCTGCCTACAAGATCAAGGTTGCTGCCATTGATGAATTCAGCCCATGCAACTGTCACAAGAGAGCAATTGGCTGGCAAACTGGCTGCATTTGAAATGACCGAGTTTGGAGATGACCCCCCCAAGACTGAATCTGCATTCAAAGCCAGTGCCTATGTGAAAGGTAAACAAAGATTTGATCCAGGAGAAAACTCTTCAAGGAAGCTGTCATGGTATGATCAAGCAAGGAAAGACATGGAAGAGGAAGAAGCAGAAATAGCTCATCTTGAAGCCCTCATTGCAAAGAGATTGCCAAGAGGATCCGATAAGTATGAAGGAAAGTTACCTTTTAAGTACTTCAACTGCAATAAGATTGGTCATTTTGCTTCAAGATGTCTAGAAAGATCTGCAAGGTCAAATTCTAATAGACAAAGGTTCCAAAAGAACTGTTACTATGTTCATGAAGAAGATTATAATGAAGGAGTAACAGATGATGAATCAAAAATAGGAAACAAATCTGGAAATGAATGGGTGTTTATTGCCATCAAGGAAGAAGATCCAATATCCTCTGAATCTATCAATCATAAGGTTGTAGAAAGAGCTTTGGCTGCCCAAGTTGAAGAAAAGGATGATTGGGTTATTGATAGTGGTTGTTCTCACCATATGATAGGTGACAAGAACAAGTTCTTAGATTTGGAAAGGTATGAGGGAGGAATGGTGAAGTTTGGTGATAATTCTGCTAGTAGAATCAGAGGTATGGGAACTATTTCTTTTGATGGAAAGAGCAAAACTGGTAATGTACTATATGTTGAAGGATTGAAGCACAATCTTCTCAGTGTTGGACAGTTAGTAGACAAAGGTTATGATCTCCAGTTCAAAAATGGAAGATGCAGGATCTTTGAAAGCTCCAGAACTGAGATTGCATTTAGTACTCAAACAAAAGGTAATATCTTCCATCTGGTTGGTTCTAATAAAAGTTGTTTGTTTGTTCAAGTGGATCAGAGTTGGTTATGGCATAGAAGGATGTGTCATGTAAATTTTGATAACATTATCAAAATAAGCAATACTCAGGTTGTAAGAGATCTTCCAAAGTTGGTGAAACCTACAAATAGTTTGTGCAAAGAATGTCAGCTAGGTAAACAGAGCAGAGTCTCTTTCAAAAGCAAGGATCAGTCCTCTACCAGATTATTGGAATTAGTTCATACTGATCTATGTGGTCTAACAAGAATCAAAAGTATGCAAGGTGATAGATATTTCATGTTGCTGATTGATGACCATTCCCGGATGATGTGGGTTACCTTTCTAAAAGAGAAATTAGAAGCCTTTGAGAAGTCCAAAATCTTCAAATCTATGGTAGAGAATCAAATCGGATTGAAACTGAAATGTCTGAGGTCTGATAGAGGTGGTGAATTCACATCTAGTGAATTCATAGACTTCTATGAGAAGCATGGTATAAAGAGACAGTTGTCTGCTCCTAGGACTCCACAGCAGAATGGAGTAGTTAAGAGAAAGAACCGGACCATCCAGGAAGCATCTAGGACAATGATGATGGAAGTAAATGTTCCTCAGATGTTTTGGAAAGAAGTTGTCAGCACTGCAGTCTATACTCTCAATCGAGTTCAAATCAGAAGCAATACTGGTAAGACTCCTTATGAACTTTGGTTTGGTATAATTCCTACTGTGAGATATTTCAGAGTATTCGATAGCAAGTGTTACATCAAAAGAGATGAAGATCTAGGAAAGTTTGATGCTAGAAGTGATGAAGGAATTTTCTTGGGTTACTCCACTCAAAGCAAAGCATACCGGTGTTACAATAAGAGACTGAGAAAGATGATAGAAAGTACAAATGTGAAGGTTGATGAAGGAGTTGAGAAGCCCTCAAGGTTTTATGAATATGATGAAGATGATCAGGATGGTGTTCTGGTTCAAGGAGCTTAATCCTCCTCTGAAAGTCAGATTTAGACTGATCTGGTAAATCAGGAAGAAGAGATTTGTCTGAATGAGCCTAATCAAGAAACAGTAGTGCAAGAAACTCCCAAGATTCCAAGGTATGTAACTCTAAACCATTCTGAAGATTAGATCATAGGTGACAAAAGCAAAGGGATACAAACAAGGAGGAGAATTGCTCAAAATTCAAATGAATACTGTTTGATTTCAAAGATTGAACCTAAGACAATAAATGAAGCTTGCAATGATGAAAACTGGACCAAAGCAATGGAGGAAGAGTTGATGCAAATTGAGAAAAATCACACTTGGGATCTTGTTCCCAGACCTAGAAACAAGAATGTGATTGGAACCAAATGGGTCTTCTAGAACAAACTAAATAAAGTTGGTGAAGTAATCAGAAACAAAGCCAGATTGGTTTGCAAAGGCTACTCTCAAATAGAAGGAATTGATTTTGAAGAAACCTTTGCTCCAGTGGCAAGAATTTAAGCAGTCAAATTATTTCTTGCATTTGCTGCCTTCAAAGACTTCAAGGTATATTAGATGGATGTCAAGTCTACCTTCCTAAATGGTGATTTGGAAGAAGAAGTATACATTGAACAACCGAATAGATTTCAATTGTTTGATCAAGATGATATGGTCTGCAAGTTGAAGAAAGCACTGTATGGATTGAAGCAAGCCCCAAGAGCATGGTATGAAAGGTTGGATAAGCATCTTGTGCAGATTGGTTTCAACAAAGGTACTGCTGACAGTAATCTATATTTCCAAATAGATAATGAAAATATCTTGATTATTGAAATATTTATTGATGATATCATTTTTGGAGGAAGAGACAGTATGTGTAAAACCTTTGCAAATCAAATGAAAAGTGAGTTTGAAATGTCAATGCTTGGTGAAATGAATTTCGTCTTGGGTCTACAAATTACCCAGACAAAGAAAGGCATCTTTATCTCTCAGACCAAATATGTGAAAGAATTGTTGAGGAAATTCGGAATGGAAGATTCAAAGCCAATGAACACTCCTATGGCAACCAGATGTAAGATGAGCAAAGATGATGACTCTCCTAAAACAGATTAGACCAAGTACAGATCAATGATTGGAGGACTATTGTATCTCACTCAAACTAGACCAGATATTATGCAGGCTGTTGGTCTTGTGGCAAGATTTCAGCCTAATCCCAGAGAATCCCATGTCATGGCAATCAAAAGAATTTTTGGGTACTTGAAAGGAACAATTGAGTATGATCTTTGGTATCCTAGAGATTAGGATTTTTCTCTTCATGCATATACAGATGCAGATTGGGCAATAGATGTGGATGATAGGAAGAGTACAAGTGGAGGAGCATTCTTTTTGGGAAAAAGATTGGTTTCTTGGCTAAGCAAGAAACAAGAGGCAATTTCTCTATCTACAACTAAAGCAGAATATATTGCAGCAGCAGGTAGTTGCACTCAAATTTTGTGGATGAAGCAAATGCTAAGAGACATTAAAGTAGAATATAAGGAGCCTATCACAATTTTCTATGATAATTCAAGTGCAATAAATATTTCTAAGAATCTAGTGTTGCATTCTAAGACCAAGCACATATCTATCAAGTTTCACTTTATGAGAGAACAAGTGAACAAGGATGAAGTCAGATTGGAGTATGTACCCTCCAAGGATCAAGTTACAGATATCTTTACTAAATCTCTTCCCAAGGACTCTTTTGAGTATCTCAGGGAGAAGTTAGGGGTCATGGCCCCTCCGGTGATGAACTAGGATGCACTGATGTGCATCAGTCCGGTGGATATCATAGTCACATCTTGTGATCTGGATTGATGATGGGGAGCTGCTACTAAGGGGGAGCAGCCAGTATGATTCTAATGTGTCAGAATTGCAAGTATGAGCCCTTTGCCATTGATGTCAAAGGGGGAGAAAAGACATGTGAAAAACAAATTGTTGATCAAAGGGGGAGCAATAAAAGAAAGAGAAGACATGTGAAGAGTTGTTGCTGATAGGGGGAGCTATGATAGAAAGGAGAAGTTCTTGTCTTGATGGTTTTTTACATCATATGTTGCCATCAATGACAAAGGGGGAGATTGTTGCAAGTATGAGGTTAACTAGTGTTGTCATTGATGTCAACATACTTATATTGCATTGATAAGAAGGATTGGATGAGCTGTGTGCTGAGAATATTGAGAAAATTAGTCTCAGTGAAGAACAGTGATGAGAAGAGGGAAAAAGTACTCAATAGGTTGAGGCTCAGAGGATGCGGATTAAAGGGTTTGTAGATATGAGTCTTAAGATGCTCCAGTTAAGATTTTAGAGGTCCGCATGAAGATATGAAGAAGTTGTGATCGATCAAGTAGAACCAGTTCTGGGAGATGCTCCAGAGTGACAGAGTGTTACAAAAAGGTCCGGTGAGATCCAGAAGTACATTGTCCTATTCTGCGGATTGGAATGAGTGTTTGGGATGTCCTTGTGATGTGTCATCTCAATTTGTACATAGCTTGGAGGTCCGAAAGCACCTGTTTCAGTTTGATAGTGGCGATAGACTGTGTTCTTAAAGTTCTAGATGAAGGAGAGAAGAGATTCTTGTAAGTAGAGGAAGTACGGATGTACCTAGTCATTCAGGCAAGCTTGTGAAGGTTCTTGGATCATGTTGAGATGGTGTTGTCAGTCCGCATTAGTGTTAGAGCCCAGAATTGGAGATATACTTCTGGATGAAGATGTTCTTGTTCAGGCTGGCCGACCGGATGGGTTATTCATATTGCGAATGTTCTTGTGGACAATTGCTGACTTAGATGATTGTTCCTAAGTTGATGCCTTGTATAAATAAAGGTTTGTGAATTCATTTCAAAGTGTGTTGTGGAGTGGATGAGTGTGGTATAGCAAAAGAGTGAGGGGCAGAGTAGAAGTATCTCGAGCTTAAATGGAACTGATCCAGACATGGTAAAGATGTCAATCTCTAGTTCAAGTTTGTAAAACTTATCATCTTGTAGATAGTGTGTCTCTTGTAGGCAGTGTGCCTCCTTGTGAGCAGTTTGCTTAGGTAGTGAGCCCTAATTGGCATGTGCCATCCATTTTTCTTATTCTTCTAATAGAAAATAATCCTTGGGTTAATCACCCCGTGGTTTTTCCCTTAACTAGGTTTTCCACGTCAAAATCTTGGTGTCCAATGTGTTGATGTTTATCTGCTTCTGTGTTTATGCGTTATGCTTTCATGAATGATTCACTAATATGCTATTAAATAACAAAGAAGAATCAAGTGTTTGAAGTTCAAGCAATTTTTTTAACAATTGATTCACCCCCCTTCTTAGTTGTGTGCCCTAGATCTAACACTTAACAATACACCATTAAAGTCCTTTCTAAAGAGGATGCCATTTATTAAAACATATGGAATGGATTGTAGTCTAAAATATCTTCTTTTGGTTCTATCTAGACCTACTGGACATTCACCAATTTGCAAAAATTAAGTCATGTCATTAACCCAACTGGTGCCTACTGTTGTTGTATCATTCTGATGCTCCTCCTCAATAGTCAGAAGCACCTCCTCTTCTTTTTCTATTTCATTCTCTAAACTGGTAGTGAGTTGTTCATTGAGTCCTCTGCCTCTGACAAGCTTGGTTATCTTGATCTCCACATCATATTCCATGACTTTGGTGATCCAACCAGCCCTTTTGTCACTAACATCTTTACTCAACAGGAACTCTTTCACACTAGAATGAGTGACCATCAAATGTATCTTGTTATTAGAAACAAGATGCTGAAACTTCTTGAGGCTCCTTATCACTGTCAGGACATGTTTTTCAATGAAGCTATATCTCTTCTCATACTCCTCCAGTCCCTAACTAAAGAAAGTGATTGGTTGCTCAAAACCCTCACTCTACTGTTGTACCAAAATCGCAGAGATGGTATCTAGGCTGCCATAAGCATATAAAATAAAATCCTTGGAGAAATTAGGGTTTACCAGAGTTGGTGCAGCTGCTAATGCCCCCTTGATGGACTCGAAGCTAAGTTTGGCTTCTCTTGTCCAGCTAAAAATTGTATTCTTCTTCAACATAGACATCAAAGGCTTCAAAAGATTTGCAATGTCGGGGATAAATCTTCGCAAAAAATTAATTCTGCCAATAAAACTTTGCGGTCCCCTTTTGTGGCTAGGTAAAGGCAGCTCCAGAATAGCCCTTACTCTTTCAGCATTAATGGTAATGCCTTCCTTTGACACAACATGCCCTAGCAACTTGCCTTCATGCACAGTGAATATGCATTTCCTGAGATTGAGAGATATCCTGAACTCTTTGCATCTCTCGAATACTAGCCTCAGATGGGATAAATGCTCAAATGCATTCTTAAAAAAAACTGTGATGTCATCTAGGTGTACCAACACCAATTTATATAGAAAACCCTTAAAGGCCATATCCATGGCTCTCTGAAAAGTAGAGCCAGCATTTGAGAGACCGAAAGGCATTCTCCTATAGGCCATGGTTCCCCATTTAGTGGTGAAAGTAGTCTTGAACTAATCCTCCTCCTTGACTAACACTTGATTATAACCAGAAAATCCATCAAGCAAGGAAAATCTCTTTGAGCCAGCCACTACCTGCAAAATTTGCTCCATTAAAGGCAATGGGCAGTGATCTTTTAGGGAGGCTCTATTGAGGTCTCTAAAATTGACACATAGCCTAATCTCTCCATTCTTTTTCCTCACAGGGACAAGGTTGGAGACCCAAGAAGTATGCTTGATTGAAAAAATGGTTTTCCCCTCAATCAATTTAGTCAGTTCTTTAATCATTAGAGGCTCAAGCTTTGGATTTAAAGGTCTTTGCTTCTACCTCACAGGTTTAGTATATGGTTCTAACTCTATGGTGTGCTGGGCAATCTGAGGGTCGAACCCTTTTAGGTCTGAGTAATCCCAGGCAAACACCCCTTCAAATTCTTGACAGAGAGAAATAAAAGCTCTTATGTCCTCAACTGAGCAGATTTTACCGATTTTAAGAAGCTTACCTTTAAAAATTTCTAGCTCCTCATAATGCTCTTCTTTAACCTGCATGCTATTCTTGCTTTTCTTCAGTTGATCATCTATACTAAAAATAGATTCCAAGGTTACCAATGCCTTGGGCAACTTGTTTGTTCTCAACTGAACAATTTGATCATTGCCATATTGTTGTTTGAGCTTATCCTGATTCATCACAGAAAATTCATCTTCTTAAAACAAGAAACGCAGGATCTACTCATCACTTTCAAAAACTTGCCAATGAATATTATTATCAGGGATAGAGGGCCTATCAACTATTTTTACATGAGGTTGTACCTTCTCCCTTTGAATATCACTGGGGACGTCAAACTGAGCCCCAATTGTAGCTAATCTATCAGCATGATAGTTCTGACTTCTTGGGATAGAGATCAGACTGAAAGCATCAAATTCTTCAATCATGTTCCACACCCTATGTTTGTAGCATTTCAAAACGTCATTCTTTGTAAGATGCAGTCCTCTTACCTGATTCACAATGAGTTCACTATCACCATACACCTGTAAACATCCTATTTTCCTCTTCCTTGCCCACTGCAAACCTTGAATTAATCCTTCATATTCAACAGTGTTGTTTGTACATGTGAAGGCAAAATGGAAAGAAGAAAAATATTTTTCACCTTGTGGTGACACCAGCATTGCACCACCACCAGATCCATTCTTGTTCCTAGAGCCATCAAAATACATTTTCCACACCCCATTTTGCTGCTCTGTCTGTTGTTCTACATCCTTCACTAGATTTGGTATTGTTGTTTCATGCTCATGTAGTATGTAAACCCCCATACCAATTTCTTGGATGTGTCCCTCAAGATCATCAACAACATTTTTTGAGGACCACTCCCTTAAGAGTACCTCTGGTATGCTTTTATCTTGTAGTTCTTAAGCAGCAACTAATTTAGGATCATCAGAAATAATGTAATTTGCATTAACAACACTTGGTGTGTAAGGCTCTATGTGATGATTTGAAAGCAACTCAGATTTTAAAGTTACTTTGGTGCCATATCTAGTCCTGAAAAACATGTGGGATCAGTCTGAGGATAAATATCCTCCTATCTTAGTTGTAAATTCTCTTGATAGGCACATGGCAAAATAAGGAGGCAAATCTATGATGAATACCTCCTGGGAAATGGAAACATTGGGACAAGTATGTAGAGTGAGACCTAGGTCTTTTATTACACCCATAGTATTAACAGTTGTGCCATCTAATTGGAGTACACCTTTCTCAAGGGGCTGGTACTTGAGCCCTAATTGATCTGCAATCTGTTTAGGCATCACAGGACTGCTTGCACCACTATCCACCATGCAATTATGTACTAATTTGTCTCCAATTATTAATGACACATAGAATGGGAGTGGTTTGGCACTTTTGTTTGGCTGTTTGTTGTTATCCTAGGATGAATTGGTAAGGACAGCCCTATTTGGGTCAACAGTTGTATCCTTGGACACTTTCAAATTAGACAAGGTAGATTGCAATATGTCTTTTTGGCCCGAGATGGCTAAAGAATCCCACATAGACATTGTCACATTCATCTTCTTCATATTTTCAATAATATTGAAAGATGGAATGGCACTTACCTTCTGATTTGATTTCATAGCAGCAACCTCTGCTTACAAATGAGGCATCCCCCTTGCTGCTGCTGGGTTAATTCTTTGTAGAATATGGGGAATATGTGATGTAGAAGCACCAACATGTCCTTTCTCTTTATTTGTTGCTTGGTCTATCTCATAACCCCTCTTCTTGGCTCTTGTATTTGCTGCAACTGAGGTGTTATCGCTGTTTACCCCATAGAATTCACCTTCTTGCCAATTTATGAAGGTAGAATCATTCTAAGGTTGCTCTTGTTGTTGTGCAGCTCCATCATTTGGGACGTTTGGCTGTGAGACTGCCACATTTTACACCATTAAAGCCTGATTTATAACCCCCTTCGAGTAGGCTGCTTGACTGTGTGGCTGATTGCATGGATAGCACCACTCATACTCAGCTACAAGGCTGTTCTGAGTAGGGACAAGGTCCCTTACTGCGTTAATAGGTGCCAAATTATAAAGCTGAAAAGGCCTTTGATTCACATTTTGCCTGGCACCTTGATAGTTACTCTGATAAGGTAGCCTATTAGCCTGATAAGGCAGATTTTGGCCTTGATATGACTACTGATTTTACCCTTGAGGTTGCAGTTGATAAGGTTGTCTATGCTGGGATTGCTACTTTTTGATGTTTACTAACTCATTCCCAAAGGTTTGCAGGATATTTTCTATTTTCTATTGGCTATTTTTAATCTCTTTCAACTCTTGAGATGAGCTAGAAGCAACAGGCTCAGAATTGGCAGTACTTGGTACTGCTGCTATAGTAGGTAAAGGGGCAAAATATGGGATTCGCAATGGCATCGAAGCCTGAATCTCAGGAAAGATGGGCACTGGTGGTCTAGGTGCTATTTTTCTGGCCTGAATCAGGTTATTTTCTGCCCTAATGGCTATTTCATAAGCATCAGGTAAACTAGTACCTCCTAATGATTGAATCATTACTAAAATATCACTATTTAGGGCTTTCAAAAAATAAAAGAATGCATATTCAGCTGGAGGTCTTACCATGGCAAGGATTCTGTTCCATGTCTTCTAGAATCTAAAATTGAAATCCATCATTTGCTCCTAGGGAGCTCTCTTTATGGTGGTCATCTATTCAACCAATGATAGATTATCTAATTTATCTTAGAATTGTTTGTTTAGCTTCTCGCCTAGATCATCCTAGGTTGTAATAGTCTACACTGGAAGACTCCTGAACCATTGCAATGCCTTCCCATTGAATGAGGCAGCCAACAGCCTGATGGCTACATTCTCTTGAGTGACATGATGTACACCACACAGAGATCCTATGTCTCTAATGTGCTCAACAGGGGTAGTTTGATTCTCCCCTATGAAATAGGGCAGACTCTTCAAAGCTGCCATGGGTATAACATCATGTACTGTTAGGTTTAAAGGGCTGCCCCCATCAAAAGTCACGAATGGCTGATTTCCTACCATCTAAACAGCTGGGGGTAGATTTGCTTGAGTTTCTACAAGAACTACAGAAGCAACTGGTCTAAAATTTGGTGGAGTTGCCTGTATCCTTTTAGAAATTGGAGTCCTTACTACAACTCTACTCTGCCTTCTAGGTGGAGATAGTTGTAAGTAATCAAAAGTACTTGAACTCCTAGTTTGAATGTTTCTCATATAATGTTACAGCAGAACTGATCTGCTTGTCCTTCCTCAATGTGAGTCACCAGATATGCAGGTTTAACCTCTTACAAGTTTGAAAATCACTGGCTGCATATCAAAACCAGTAATAGAAGTTTTATTGTCCCATCAGGCGTGATAGAAACTGTTGTCACATGAAATTGCACCCTGCTTGGAAGGATTCTAAGCATTCCAATGACACAATGGGAATGATCTCGAAGTGCGGGACTTTGCTAAAAGAGATCAAACCTCTGGAAAAGGCCGGCTTCCTTGCCTGATTATCACCTAAAACTACTAAATTTTTTGAGGGGAAAAGGGAGAAGGAAAGCTTTAAAGTGAAAGATGAAACAAAAAGCTTAAAAAACAAGAAGGGTGATACACCAGACAGATTTAAAGAAACTCTCACAGAACTGAAAAATGCACAACACAACCAGATATAGCAAGTATGTATACATAGATTAGATGATTCTAGTAGAGGCAAGAAGCAATATGATTGAGAGGAACAAAAGAAATTCACATGGAACCATATGCAGATTTACAAAAAACTAGAAAATCAGTAAAAGAGGTATGAT
Organism: Cunninghamia lanceolata; assembly: GCA_027924645.1. Taxonomy (NCBI): domain Eukaryota; kingdom Viridiplantae; phylum Streptophyta; class Pinopsida; order Cupressales; family Cupressaceae; genus Cunninghamia; species Cunninghamia lanceolata. The sequence goes on from BSBN01000500.1 coordinate 20,680,887, forward strand.
AGCTTGCATATATTTAGTAAGAAGGCAAGGTTACAGTAACAGAAAAGCTCTGTTTGGAAAATAGAAAAGCCTCTATGCTAAAAATTTTCCAACTTTATTTACATCTCATGAATGCATATATATAGCATTCCAAAACTAACCTAGGTCGGTTACAAAATGTGCTCTAAGAACTGTCTCAGAAAATATCCGCCCCTGAATGACTGTCCATCTACAGAAGTTATGGTGTCAAATATCTGGCACTGGGCAGATAGAAGATATTTTTAATCTTTAATGCAAGTAGCTTACTCATCGATCTTCAGTAATGCATAAGTGGGAGATATTTTGGTCATGAATGCGAGCAGCTTCCATTACCTACAGAAATGAATGCAAAAAAATATTTGCATCCTGCCCCAAAAGTCGCCTGAAACATACAAATCCAGATCTGAAAAATAAAGGTGACAAAAACCTCTAAAAAGCCCGCCAAATGAAAGAGGGGACCAAAATATGCATCTTTGCATCTTGCAACATGTCAAAATTTGCCAAAATGAAGGAGATACAGGCGGTCAAAGTTTTGGTCAACCACCTGTATATATTGCTTGAATTCTGTATATATATCACTTGAATTTGCTACCTGAATCGGCATTTAAAACCTTCTCTAAAAATCCCTTTGCATATGCATGGCGCTTGTATATCGGGGCCCACCATTTGTATATCGCATGGTATCTTGCCTTGTATATTGCAATATACAATTGCAAATATACAAGCAGAAGATACATGCAAAGTGCTTGTGCCTTGGCGGACCCCATCTCTTGTATATTCTTGCATCTGTAAACATATAAGACGTGGACCCAAAATGACGATTGGCTGTATTTGATTGCCCTGTCGAGTCCGGCTTGTATCATTCCTCTTTGTATGTCTCTTTGTATGTGCAAACATACAAAGCACTTATACATACAAGCCGGACCCGACGCCTGAATATGCCAGAATTTGATCTTCAATTCAGGTCTGCCTTGTATACCTCCTTTGCACCTTTGACTTGTATATGTGAATATACAAGTTGCAAATATACATGCAAGCCGCTGACCTGACGTTGCATTCAACCAAAATGTATATCCATTTGAAATCCGGCTTGCATCCTTACTTTGTATCTTTCATTGTATATCGGCATATACATGCAAGCTGCAGACTTCAAATCTTTATGAAGCAGACTAGAAAGGCTTTGAAATCCAGATTGTATATTGCCTTTGTATGTTCCGCTTGTATGTGCAAACATACAAGCCGCATATACAATGCATTGTTCATGACATACATTGGCCTTTGTATATTGTGCGCTGTTATGTTTGGCCCCTTGTATATTGTTGCATGTTTTCTTTGTATGTCGCTAATATACAAATGCCCTGGTATATTGTGGACCCCACCTCTTGCACATTCGGCCTTGTATATTTCTTTGTATGTTTCAATTGTATGTGCAAGCATATAATGCGAAATATACATTCTCTTTTGTATGTGCGCCGATGTACATTCCACTGTAGCCAATGCATATTATCTTTGTATATCGGCCTTGCATGTTGGACTTGTATATCGGCCTTATATGTGTGAACATACAACCCGATATATATTCCACTGTACATTCTCACTTGTATCTTAGGCAAAGGTCCTTTGTATATTCCACCGATGTACATTGGAAAATGTACATTCACCCTTGCATCTCCTAACATACAATTTGCCTTGTATGTTTCACCTTTGTATAAACCCGTTGTATATCTGAATATACAATAAGAACATACAAACCTCTGCATGCAAGCAGGAATCTTTGATGGAATATCCCTGCAATGTATAACCCGATATGCATCTTTTCCTTGTATATTTTTGTTGCATGTTTCAAACATACAACACGATATGCATTTGAAACTCGATATACATTCAGAGAATATTCCTAGAATCTACAATAGATTCCCTCAATGTATATGCATCTTCTAAGCCTGATATGCATTCAGAAATGTGTACAACTGAATGTTTCATTCTTTTGAAAGCCGATAGAAATTCCTGCAAGCCCGCCAATGTATATTTGCTCTTGTACATACAAACCCCTTTGTATATTTTTGTACATTGCCAATATACAAGAAAAAACTTGTATATATCCGTTGCATATTCCTTTGTATGTACAAAGGCGAATGTATATACAAGTATGTATATAGATACAAATTATAAAATATGAGAAATCCCAGCGATAGAAAATACTTAAGGCCAAAAGATTTCTGGGTTTTTCTGAGTTTTTTGCAAGGAATCTTTAGGCAAGATCTTGGGATTTTTAAACAAGGCATGCATGAGTACTTGGAAGATTTACACCTTGTATGGCCATTTCTAAAGGATTTTCAAAGAAAATGCAAGGTGAATTGTTTAACTCTGGGCAGAGGCAAAATAGGTCAACAAGCTTATTAATACCAACATTGATACAAATAAAAGATGCCATTTTTCTAACAGAGTATACAGTTCAAGTCAACCAATAGACAGCAAGTTGCTGAATGAATTGGTTTCTGATGGGGAAAACAACAATGATGTTAAATCAATGGAAGAAAATCAAAATTAGGGTTGAGGGTTGAGGGATTAGGGTTTAGGGTATAGGGTATAGGGTACAGGGTATAGGGTAGAGGTTTGAAGGTTGAGGGATAATGTTCAAGGTTGAGTGTCCAAGTTTAAGTGTAAAAGGTATATAGGGTTTAAGGGTTTAAGTTTTGAGGGATTAAGGGTTTAAGAGTTGAGGGATTAGGGTTTAAGGCATAGTGTCGATTGTAGAGGGTTTAGAGACAAGGTTTATGGTTGAAGGTTTAAGGGTTGAGGGTTGAGGCTTTAGGGCTGAGGGTTAAGGGATTAGGGTATAAGGTATAGTGTCGAGGGTAGAGGGTTTAGGGATAGGGTTTAGGATTTAAGGTTTAAGGGTTGAGGGTTGAGGCTTTAGGGATAGGGTTTAGTGTTTAGGTTAAGTGAGACACTTAGATGACTAAGGACAGATGAAGAGGCAGACAAGGAATGACTAAGAGACCTAGAGAGGGGAGAGGTAGAGAGGTGAGCGGGAGATAGAGAGGTGAGGGGAGAGATAGAATAAAATGAGAGAGTGAAGTTGACAACTTGAGGGAAAGATGGGTAAGGAGGAGGGAGAGAGGTGGAGAGGAAGGGAAATATCTAGAGAGCCCTAAGAGATATACAAGTGAGAGACCTACAACCTAGGGAGAGAGGGGTGAGAGAGATAGGGGAGAGATGGGGGTGAGGCAGATAGGGGAGGAGAGGGGTGGATAAGGGTTAAGGGTTTAAGGCTTTAGGGTTTAAGGGTCAAGGGTTTAGGGTTTAAGGGTTGAGGGTTTAAGGGTTGAGGTATTAAGGGTCTAAGGGTTGAGGGATTAGGGTTTAAGGTATAGTGTCAAGGGTTGAACCCTAATCCCTCAACCCTCGACACAATACCTTAAAACCCTAATCCCTCAACCTTGGGGTTTAAGGTATAGTGTTGAGGGTTGAGGGATTAGGGTTCAACCCTCGACACTATACCTTAAACCCTAATCCCTCAACCCTTAGACCCTTAATACCTCAACCCTTAAACCCTAAACCCTTGACCCTTAAACCCTCAACCCTTATCCACCCCTTTCCTCCCCTATCTGCCTCACTCCCATCTCTCCCCTATCTCTCTCATCCCTCTCTCCCTAGGTTTTAGGTCTCTCACTTGTATATCTCTCAGGGCTCTCTAGATATTTCCCTTCCTCTCCACCTCTCTCCCTCCTCCTTACCCATCTTTCCCTCAAGTTGTCAACTTCACTCTCTCATTTTATTCTATCTCTCCCCTCACCTCTCTATCTCTCACTTCTATCTCCCCCTCACCTCTACCTCTCCCCTCTCTAAGTTTCTCAATCACTCCTTGTCTACCTCTCCATCTGTCCTTAGCCATCTAGGTCTCTCATTTAACCTTAAACCCTAAACCCTATCAGTAAATCCTCAACCCTTAAAACTTAAATCCTAAACCCTTAAACCTCAACACTATAACTTAAACCCTAAACCCTATCCCTAAAGCCTCAACCCTTAACCCTTAAACCTTAAACCCTCTACCCTCGACACTATACCTTAAACCCTAATGCCTTAACCCTCATCCCTAAATCCTCAACCCTCATACCTTAAACCTTCAACCCTAAACCCTCTACCCTCAATAGTATGCCTTAAACCCTAATCCTTCAACCATTAAACACTCGACCCTTAAACATTGGGCAAACTTTTACAAAAAAGAAAAAAATGCAAAGAAAACAATAACGCGCTTGCATTATAACGCGAGCGCATTATGGTTTTGTGTTGCCGAGCCAAAGTCTCAGCAACACCAAGCCATAACATGAGCACACTATAAAGCGCATTATAACGCGCTCGCGTTATGACTTTTTAAAAAGTTTTAAGAATTTGGCCACTTTTTGGCCCCCCATCTTTTTGTACCCGCCTGAATCAAGGCAATTCATTTTTTAAAAGTGCGTGACTTTTCAAGTAGATCGTAGTGGTGTTGTTAGTTTCACTTGGCTCAGTTCTAGTATTGTACTTTCAACATACACCTACTTTGTGAGGATTTTATAATGCATTGATATCAAGACCACTAGGTATTTCTTGCTAGTGGCAGTTGTAAACGCACTAATTATAAAGTGTCAAATCATCTTTTCTTGTGGGGTTCTTTGATTGAGTGAAAAGGGGGGTTGTCCTATGTGTGTTCTCTTCTTTTGAACATTTCTTTTCAACATTTCTTCATCATGGATCAAACAACAGTACCCATCTTAACTCCCTATAACTACTTTGAGTGGAAATCACACATGAAAATCTACTTAAGGAAGCCTAGATTACATAGGATAACAATGGGACTTGAAACTGAACCTGCTAAAGATGAAGATAAGCCTAAGTGGTTTATCAAATCTGATGAGGCCTAAGGGACATTGTGTTTGTCTATTTCTCCTAATTTGCTCTTTCACATTGAGTCTTTGAATTCACCAAATGAAATCTAGACAAAGCTAGAAACACTATTTGGCACACAAGATTCAATGAGGGGTCATATGTTGGAAAATGAACTAATTAGTTTAAGTCTAGGCAATTTCAACACAATTCAAGATTTTTTCACAAAATTGAAATCTACAACAATGTGGAATTGAAAAGAAAGATGAAAAACTAATTCTTAGTATTCTCTCTAAGCTAAGTTCAGAATATTTTGTATTTGTTTCTACCTTCTATGCTACTAAGGGTGCACTTGGTGTTAGTGTAGGTTTTTAATTCCTTTTTATAAGGTTTTTCCTACACATTTATTTAAGCTTTCTTAGGTTAATAAAGCATGCTTTATTAGGTGAGAGGATTATAAGGTGGCACCTTCCTACATGTGAGCATCCATTAGCTATCTTGGGAAGATACTTTGCTATCTTTAGTCTGATAGATGGTTGCTCCTCATTGGTCAGTGTTGCCACCTCCTCCCTCTCCCTGGTCTATATAAGCATGCTACCTAGCTTGTGTTTTCATTCAATATTGGAGATAGTTATCTGATGTTATTTTGCCTTTCAAGCATTTCACATCAATCTCTTGGTATCATTGTTATGTTGTTTCAATTGCTTTTGCATTTAAAGTTTATGTTTCTAACTCTTTCAATTGATTCTGGGTTATAATCTATTTTACAGATTCTAGCATGGTATCAGAGTGAGTTTTGTAAGGTTAGATTCTTTGTAGAGATCTTGCAAAATCTTGTATGCTCTTCTCTTGTGTTTTCAAATGACCTAGAGAATCAGAAAGGGTTTATGAAGATCCAATAATCTTATTATTGCATATATGAGATCTGGGTGATTGCAACATCTTCAGGGAGTCTAGAAGCATTTTTCACTATCCCATTACATCTAGGAGGCTCTTGAAAGTCTTTTTTGGCTTTCATTTCAGTCATTTTGGAGATCATTGGCCATACCTGCAAACAATGGTTTTGAAGCTTGCATATTTTGTGTTTTCATCAATATTGCAGGATGCATCATGCCTTTGCTTGTCTTAGGTAGTTGATTCAGCCTTTGCATGTCATTTTTTGGTTGTTGGGGTCATTTTTTGTTGTTAAAGGCATCTATTTTTTATTAGATTCACATCTTATGTACATTAGCAAGAAAAATGCCTTCTGGGTTTTGCTCACCACATTGAAAAACCATCTGAGTATCTTTTATTTTTGCATGCAGTCTGTATATTTTGTAGAAACAAACTTAGAAATCTACAGCAGGACCCCTCTCCATTACCAGTTGTAAATTTGAAGGCAGTTTTCAAATGCTCCATTCTTGCTCATACAGACTCCATTTCTCTTGAAATGTTTTTTGATTTTGGCTAATATTTTGTGCTCTGTGCACTAGTGCAGATGATTTTTGATTTTGATGCAGAAAATTGCCATAAATTATAGAGTCTCAGCTGTGACATTGCATAGTTCACTTTTTGGGAACTTCGAAGAAGCATAACTTTTTCATAAAACCTTGAATCGAGGTGATTCTTTTTTTTAATGTGAATGTTTTTTCATGTACCTTGCAATGGTGTTGTTTATTTCACTAGTTATTGTGCCAAAGTTGTATTTTTAGCATATTCTCTATTTGAGGATTTGTAATAGCATTGAGATCAAGTCCACTCAATATTTATTGCTTGTGGCAATTGTATATGCACTAAATATAAAGTGCCAAATCAAATTTTCTTGGGGGGTTCTTTGATTGAGTGGAAAAGGGGGGTGTCTTGTGTGTTCTTTCTTGCATCTGTTCTTTCCTCACAACAATAACAACAACAACAACAATCTATTTTTACATTAAGATGGATTAATTAACAGTGCATGGTCTAACTATTGCAAGTATGGGCCTAACCGGTGTTGTCATTGATGTCAACATACTCTTATTGCATTGATGTCAAGGATTGGATGAGTTGTGTGCTGAGGATATTGAGAAAATTAGTCCTATCAGAAACAGAGAAGAACAGTGAAGACAGTGAAGCTCTATGAAGTGAAGATCCCAGCTAGATGAAGACCAGAGAATGTGCATCAAAGGGTTTGTAGATATATGTCTGAAGATGATCCAGTTAAGCTTTGAGAGGTTCGCATGAAAATGTGGAGGAGTTATGGCAATGAGAGTAAAACTAGTTCTGGTAACTGTTCAGAGGTGACAAAGTGACACAAATAGGTCTGGTGAGATCCAAAAATACAATATCATGTTCTGCGGATCTGGTGGCATGTTTGGGAGGCTAATGTGAATTGGCATCTCAACTGGTTCATCATTTGGAGGTCCATAAGCAATCCTTCTAATGTGACAGTGATGGGCGACTGTGTTCTTGAGGTTCTGGATGAAGATGCGAATGATTACAGTAAGTAGAAGTGGTACGGATGTTCTTAGTGATTCAAGCTAGCTTGTGGGGGTCTCTAGATTGTGTCTAGTTTGTGTTGGCAATCTACATTGAAGATTGAGCTTTGGGTGATGGTGTTCTTCCTAGTCTTGGCCGACCAGATGATTTGCGCATGTTACAGATGATCTTGAAGATGTTTTGCAAAGCATGGCATGTTCCTCGAAGAAGATTGAAGTCCTAGCTATGTGTGGCCGATAGTGTAGTGATGCACATGAAGTTTTTGTAATAAGTCAAGTTGTATTTTTGTAATTGCTCTGTAATAAAATAAGTGTATGTTGTGCCGACTTTGATGATCATTCCAAAGTCGATGTCATGTATAAATAAGAGTTGTGAAGTCATTCAAATGTATCCTTGTGGTCATGATGAGAAGGTGGTAGTGAAGAGAATAAAAAAGTATAGCAGAGGTGTTGAGCTTAAATGGAACTAACTCAAGCATAGTGAAGATGCTAATCTCTAGTTCAAGTATGTAATACTCATATTCTTCTGTAGACAGTGTGTCTCCTATAGGCAGTGGGCCTCTTGTGAGCAGTGTGCTCGGGCAGTGAGCCCTAATTGGCAAGTGCCATTTTATTCTTCTTATTCTTTTAATAGAGAATACAATCTTGGGTTAGTCACCCTGTGGTTTTTCCCTTAACCGGGTTTTCCATGTTAAAATCTTGGTGTTATATGTGTTGAATTTGTTTCTACTCTTGAATTATTGCATTATGCTTTCATGTTTGAATCATTGTTATGTTGTTGAAATATAAGAAGGTTTTAAAGTGAATAAGGAATAGGATTTTGGTGACAACTGATTCACCCCCCTCTCAATTGTTTGTCCTAAATCCAACACTAACACCCTACAACTACTATGAGTGCAAGTCCAAGATGACTATCCAACTTAAGAAGTTAGGACTATATAGAGTAACTATGGGTTTAGAAACTGAACCAACATTAATTACAGAACAGCCTAAATTTCATAACAGGCTAGATGAAGCTTTTGGAACTCTATGCATGTCTGTATCTCCTGATATTCTTTTTCATGTTGAATCTACTACAACACCAAATGATGTATGGATTATTTTGGAAAATCTCTTTGGTAAACATGATGAATTAAGGGGACATCAATTGGAAAATGAGCTAATAGGGTTAAATCCATGTAATTTTGATACAATACAAGACTTCTTCACAAAGATAAAGGCCATTAGATTATAGTTGAAATAATGTGGGATTGAGAAGAAAGACACACAATTGATCTTATGTATTCTTTCTAAGCTTGGTCCTAACTACTTAGTGTTTGTTTCTATATTTTATGCCACTAAATGTGCTCTTGGGGCTACCTACAAAATGCCTTCGTTAGATGAATTTACTATTGAACTCACTAAAGAACAGGATAAATTGGTTCACATGGGTACTATTAAGCCTTCTAAGTCTCATGCCTTGGCTGCAAATCAGGGCACTAAAGATCAGAAAGGCAATGGCAAGCAAAATAAGAAATAAAAGGATCAAGGAGAGAAGAAACAAGGTCCAAAACAAGCTGCAACCAATACAGCTCCTGAGTCTTCCTCTAAAGTCAACAAGTCTAAAAAGGAGAACACAAAGTGTGCCTTTTGTAAGAAATCTAGTCACGATGAGCATAAGTGTTTGAAAAAGCAAATAGCTCATCTTACTCATCTTCTTGAGAAGAATAATATCAAAGTACCAGATTCAGCTAAGGAAGATTCTTCAGAATCTTCAAATGACATGAAAAATAATAAGGGGAAGGGAAAGGCCCTTGTTGCAGTTGATACACCGCCAGATAGTTGGGTAATTGACTCGGGTGCTTCTCACCACATGGCCAATACAAAGGAAAGTTTCTCATCCTTGGAGTCATGTTCTGTGCCTAATATTCTTATGGGTAATGATACACCAGAAGAAGTTCTTGGGAGAGGGTCTATTGATGTTGGTGATGGGACATTCCATGATGTTCTTTATGTACCTTCTTTGTCAACTAATCCCCTATCTATCTACCAGATCACCCATACAGGTTCTGACAAGAGAGTTGAATTTACACCTGACTCAGTGGTTATCAGTGATCTACACAGTGGTTCTACAATTGTTGTAGGAAAAGTTGATAACCATTCACAGCTCTATCACTTTTCTCATTTCATTTCTGATTCTCTTTCACTTGCATTGCTCACTCACTTAGATGAGGTGAGCCATTTGTGGCATCAGTGGTTTGGACACTTGAACTATTGCTACTTGCACTAGCTTAGTCAACATGACATCGTTATAGGGTTGCCTTCTATTTGATTTTATGATGGAGTTTGTCAAGGCTGCATTCTTGGCAAGCATCCTGAAGAAAAGTTTGATAAATCCAAAGCATGGAGAGCCACACAGCTCTTGGAGTTAGTACACAATGATTTGGCTGGTCCATTTCAGCATCCTTCATTCAGTAGAGCTAGATATGTATTGACCTTCATTGATGATCTTTCCTGATACACCTTTATATACTTTCTCAAACAAAAGTCTGAAGTCTTTGATTTTTTTCAGGACTTTAAAGCTTTTGCAGAGAAACAATCTGGGAAGGTTGTCAAGATTATGTGCACCGATAATGGCAAGGAATATGTCAACTAGATGTTTGAGTAGTTTTGTGCCTCAGAGAGCATTGATCTTTAGCACATAGTTCCCTATAGTCCACAACAAAATGGAGTTGTAGAATGAAAGAACTAGTCATTGAAGGAAATGGTCAATTGCATCATTCACTCCAAATCATTGGCACCTCAGTATTAGGAAGAGGACATCAATTGTGCGCGTGTTATATCCAGAACTGGGTTCCTCACTGAGTTGTGAATGGGGTAACTTCTTTTCAAGCTTGGACGGATCGAAAACCCACAGTCAATCACTTCTGAGTGTTTGGGTGTCCTGCATGGGCCCACATTCTAGCAAAGAAATGCAAGGCTATGGATCTGCAAAGCAGGCCTTGCATATTTGTTGGCTATCCAAATGGTGTCAAAGGCTACAGGCTATCCACCCTACCACACATGAGCTCTTCATTGAGAGGATATTTCATTTTGAGGAGGATACTTCTTCTACCACTTCTCCATCATTCATTCCCATGGAGACACTATGACTTCATGATGATAGTTCTTCTAAGGATCTTAATCCTCCTGAGGAGTCTTCTTCCTCCACTTCAGATTGCGATGATGAGAATTCATCTTCCTCCTCTCTTAGTCATCATTTGGAAGGTGTTTATTCTCCTCCAAATTCTCCTAATTCTGCTATCACTCGGCCTCTTTGGGCTTGTCAGACTTTGGAGTCAGTAGGTGATTGGGTTGGTGATCCTTCAGATGCAAGAAGATCAAGGTCATTGTTCAAAAAAGCTTCTCATCTCTTCTTTGCTTCATCTTCTGATCCATAGTCCTTTAGGGAAGCTTCTGGTGTCCCTGAGTGGGATGATGCTATGCAGGAAGAGTTTAGTTCCTTGGAAAGGAACCATACTTGGGATTAGTCCCACTTCCTAAGGGAAGAAAACTTGTTCGATGCAAGTGGGTCTATCAAACAAAATTTGCTACAGATGGGTCGGTTGATAAACATAAGGCTCGCTTGGTCACAAAACGATTCTCCCAGGTTCCTGGGATTGACTACTCTGAGACTTTTGTACCAGTTGCCAAGATGAATTCAATCCAACTCATCCTTGCCATTGTTGCAGCCCATCACTAGGAAATTCATCAAATGGATGTGAAGAGTGCTTTTCTTCAAGGTAACCTTCAAGAGGAGATATATATGGAGTAGCCAGAAGGGTTTGTCCAGGATCCTTCACTTGTCTGCCAAAATCAGAAGTCTCTCTATAGCCTTAAACAAGCTCCTCATGCCTAGTATGCCAAGATGAACTCCTTTCTTCTATCAGTTGGGTTCACTCAATGCCATTCTGATCCGAATGTCTACATTTTGCAGCAAGATGATACTCTCACTTTCCTTGTTCTCTATGTTGATGACTTGCTACAAGGAGTTCTTCATCCACCATCAAGGTAGTGAAAACTAACCTTCATGATTAGTTTCTGATGTTTGACTTGGGTCTTCTTCACTACTTCTTGGGCATTGAGATTACACAGTCTTCGATTGGTATCTTTCTTTCTCATCTCAAGTATGCTCTTGATATGCTCTCTAGATTTTGTATGGTTGACTATAAGCCTGCGCTGACTCCATTTTTGTCAGGGGTTAAACTTGAGGCTTCTTGTTCTTCACCTTTGGTATATGCTAACTTGTATCGGCAATTGGTTGGGAGTCTCATATACTTGACTCACGCGAGGCCTGATATTTCATATGTTGCGGGCTTGGCCTCCAGGTTCATGCAGGAGCCACATGATTTGCATTGGAAAGCAACTAAGTGGATTCTTCACTATGTATAGGGCACTCATAGTTATGGGATTCATTATGCAGTGGACGTGGATATTGACTTGTTAGGATACATAGATTTAGATTGGGTGGGCAATTCTCAAGATCACAAGTCTACTTCAGGGTATTGCTTCTCTCTTGGTTCTGGTCTGATTTCTTGGTTGAGCAAGAAGCAGTCTGCTATTACTCTTTCATCTACAGAGGCTGAGTATTGAGGAGCAGTTAATGCTGCTACTGAGGCCATTTGGCTTCAACACATTCTCACTGAGTTTGGCATTTCCTTCAGGAAGCCTACAGTCATCTTTTGTAACAACCAGAGTGCTATTCAGATCTCTCGCAATCCAGTCCATCATTAGCAGACCAAACACATTGAGATTCACATGCACTACATTTGGGAGTTGATTCATAAGCAAGTTCTTGATCTTCAATATTATTCGACATCAGATCAGATAGCTGACATCTTCACCAAACCCTTCAATGAGATCAAATTCATTCATTTGCGAGCTTTGCTTGGGGTGCGGTAGGTGTCCTCCATTGAGAGGGCTTCTTAGCTCCTTCTTTCCTTCTCTCTCTATTCTGGGGGGTGTACTCTCTTTTGTGGGGGGGGCTACTTCTCTTTTGGGGGGAATTCATTGTACATGGGTACCTCATTAGGCTCCATTTGTCGGGACCCATCTCTTACCCACCTAAGCTATGCTTAAGAGGGGGTGTTAGTGTAGGTTTTTTATTCCTTATTATAAGTTTTTCCTACACATTTATTTAAGCTTGCTTAGGTTAATAAAGCATCTTTTATTAGGTGAAAGGATTATGAGGTGTCACCTTCCTACATGTGAGCATCCATTAGCTATCTTGGGAAGATGCTTTGCCAGCTTTAGTCCAATAGATGGTTGCTCCTCAGTGGTTGGTGTTGCCACCTCCTCCCTCTCCATGGTCTATATAAGCATGCTACCTAGCTTGTATTTTTATTTGATATTGGAGATAGTTACCTGATACTATTTTGCCTTTCGAGCATTTCACATCAATCTCTTGGTATCATTGTTATGATGTTTCAATTACTTTTGCATTTACAGTTTATGTTTCTAACTCTTTCAATTGATTCTAGGTTATAATTTGTTTTATAGATTCTAACACTTGGGACACATTTCACTATGCCATCTTTGGATGACTTTGCTATCTCTCTCACACAGGAGCAGGATAAGCTAATCCAGATGGGCACTCTAAAATCCTCTAAGTCACATGTCCTGGCTACCAACCAAGGCACAAAAGAATAGAAGGGAAAAATTAGTAATAATAAGGATAAGAAACAAAAGAATAGAAAGGAGAAGAAGGATCAGATACCAGTTACTTCAAAAGCAACTAATGAGACCCAATCTTCTAAGGGTGACAAGCCTAAGAAAGAGAAGGTCCAATGTACCTATTGTAAAAGACTTGGTCATGATGAACTATTGACCCCATTTCAATAGCTCCAAAATTTAAATTTTTGTATCGAAATAACAAGTCTAATCATGCATCGAAGCCTTTTATCGAGTCACCTTTTCGGTTACAAGTTATCAATATCACACACTTCCTACGTTAGTCATGGTAATAACTCATCGTCAAGATGTTGCATTCCACTTTATTATGTTTCCCTACGTTGGACTTTGCATAGTGGCGCCATTATGAAGAAAGAACAACCAATGTTTCACTCAAGTTCCAAGGTACACCTATTCAGTTCATGGCTATTTATGAAAACAATTAAATTTGAAAATGTATAGCAACTGGGAACAAATCCTTTTATAGAGGTTTCAATAACTTCATTTTGCCAAATGTGGCAAGGTTTTGGAACCATACGCCTCATGGTTTGTAAAATTTGAAAGTTCATTTTTTCTGTGCAAAGTTTACGGAAACAATTAAATAGGTAGTTTTCTTGATGTTTGAGAGGAATCCTCTTACATGCAGCCTCATATCATCATTACAGACAATTTGTCAATGTTTCATGACAATCTAACATTCCAGTCAAAAGTTATGCATTTTTCATGACAATCTAACATTCCAGTCAAGGTTGGTGTATTCACAATGGATTTCATGAAAGAGTGCAAAATGAAGTTATATTGATATTTTCCAAGTCAGAATGAAGATTAACTTTATATGCATGAATCCAAGTTCGCAAGTTGCAAATTTTCATAACTTCACAACAGTTATAAAGGAAAAGAAATTATTTTGAGTTGCAAATTCACCTAAGTTGAAGCAACTTAGAAATTTTCACAAGTTAGTACTATTCAAAAAATACTAAAGAATATGTATAAGTTAGTTGTATAACTTGTGAATTCGGTTAACTAATGTTACACATATGGTTCCTAAGGTTGTCATTGATGTCAACACTATAATGAGGTTGTCATTGATGTCAACACTATCATGGATGTGTGATGGAGTTCATGGTTTGATGTCATGTCCTATCCAGTAGAGAAGATACAGTTCATGGTTGGATGTCATGCCTTGATCAATGCAGAATTGAGTATGAAGTTATATTAAGATGGAAATTAGAAGCATCAAGAAGACATATTAAGATGCAAATTAGAAGCATCAAGAAATACATTAATATGGGAATTAGAAGCACTAAGATGATCAAATGTGTTGCTGATGTTAGGAAGATGTTACTAGTGGCCTGAAGCATATTTATAATCTCTCCTACTATTCTTAGGAATACATGTGTTGATACAAAGAAGGTTTGGCCTCTGGAAGTTAGTGAAAGTTTCTGCTATAGGATGACTACTTTTGAAGATTATCTGGTAGATTGCTCTACATTTTCATTCTCTTGATGTTGTGCATTTGTGGATTGGAAGATAGCTTCATATAGTGTTAAAGAATGTTTGTTCCAAGTTTCATGGTGTTTGGATTACCGAAATGGTGTTTTACAGTTGACAGTTTGAAGACTGTGTTGGCTCTAAAGAAGACATTTTCTATAAGGCAATGTTTGGCTCCACATTTGTAGTTATGGCTATGTAATTCTGGAACCATGTTCAAGGTCTTGTGAAGATGATAATTCCAAAGTTTCATATCATCTGTCCTTCCATTGTGAAAGTTATGCATGATAGAGTACCTACATATGCTCTGGCAGAGTAAGGTGGTGTTGATGGCCTGTTGGAATTTTCCACATTCCTATGGATGTGAATGTTTGCCTTTGTCATTTTGTTGACATGTTTATGGATGTGCATTACATGTTTCCTTGCATTTTCAAGTTTCTTGGTGGTCTGCAAGCTTAGTTTTTCAATGAGAGTATGTTGCAGTGTGTTCTAGATGACTTGTTGTTCTCAGAGTTCATGGTTGAAGATGTACAGCACAAAATCTTTGATGTGCGGAGATAAAGGAGTGTTTAGAGATGATGTATGAGTCCTATAGACTCATCTAGAAGAGTTTCATGAAGATATTTCTTGTTTCCAATACCACACAAGGTTTCCACGTTGTTGTGGTTGTTATGCTTCAAGTTTCATATGTCTTTGCTTAAGGTTGTCCTATTTCCAAATCAGCGGAGTGTGAGGATGTAATTCCTTGATGTTTGATGCTGCGAAGGATGTTTTGGACTTGATTAAGAAAGTTTTGATGTCCACAAGCATAGGTCTTCTATTGGTGTAGTGTGTGGTCTTGTTTAGGACTTGTCCTCTACATGTTTCATGTTGTGTGTTGTCTAGCCAACTTGTAAATGTATTTTTCATAATGTATTTGGCCAACAAGCAATGTAATCAATGTAATATCATGTATAAGTTATAAATCAAACTGAGTTAGGAGAGGTGTGATTGATAAGATTCGCAAGCAAAAGGAGCAAAATGAATGCATTATGATGTGCGACTGAAGGAGAAAGAGCAAAATTTGTAGATGATGTCTTGATTCATCTTGAAGACATATCTGTAACAATGATCAAGTGTAGAGTGTGCCTAACTGATCCGATCATCAGAAGGAAGTGTGAAGAGACATCTAATTGCAATCATCAAGGTGTGAATTTCAATGTCAGTTTTCAGACAGTAGAAGGATTGTCATACTATGATCTTTTCTAAGTTTGTTCTCAATTCAGGGAGTAGTTGCTTCCTTGGGAGTGACCCTAAAACAAAGTCTTCAAGGAGTAGTAGCTTCCTTGGGATTGACCCTAAATCAAATTTTTCATGGAGTAGTAGCTTCCTTGGGTTGTAGCAAAACAAAGTTGTAATTTTGAGCTTCATATATTGTGCGTTAATCCTCACCGTGGTTTTTCCCTTCTTGAGTTTTCCATGTATATCTGGTGTTATGTGTTGATGTGCATTGTGTTAATCTTTCATGCTTATGTTGATACTGTAATGCTTAAGTTTTAATCTACTTCAGAGGATCTAAAATTTGATTAGATACTGATTCACCCCCCTCTTAGTATCCTGGTGTGTTCAACAATTGGTATCAAAGCCAAGGTCCTCTGAAGGAAGCTTAACCGCTTGAGTAAGGTATGGGATGGCACTTAATGGATCTAGCAAGATACCTAGGTTTGATGGAACAAATTATGCTTTTTGGAAGCTAAGGATGGAAGCCTATATCAATTCTCTAGGGTGCGATGTTTGGTACTCTATCAAGACTAGTTACAAAGTTCCTGCTACTACTCCTTTAGATCCAGATGAAGTTAAGGAATATGATAACAATTCCAAGGCAAAGTTTTCTATCACGAGTGGGTTAGATAATTTAGAACTTTCAAAGGTAATGAGTTGCAGTTCTGCTAAAGAAGTTTGGGTTAAACTTGAAACCGATTATGAAGGAGATAAGAAAGTAAAGCAAGCAAAGATGCAAATCTTCAAGAGCAAATTTGAGACCCTAAAAATGATAGAGGATGAAGACATTGCTGGATATATGCTTCGAATGAATGAAGTGGCCAATGATATCAAAGGTCTGGTGTTAAAGTGGAAGAGGATGAAATTGTGAAGAAGGTTCTAAGATCTCTTCCCAAATCTTAAAGCCATAAGGTATCTGCTATTGAGGAGAATCCAGACTTGGATACATACACTATAGACAAATTGTTTGGTACCCTTACTGCTTTTGAAATGAGAGAGTTTAGCAGTGATGCTCCAAAGAAAGAAGTAGCTTTCAAAGTCAGTATGAAGACAAAGGATGAAATTGTTGATGAAGATGAGAGCTCTGATGAAGTTGAAGCAAATTCTGTGAGAAGATTGAAGAAAGGCATTGGCATATACAAAGGTAAGTTACCTTTCAAATGATTCAATTGTGGAAAGGTTGGTCACTTTGCTTCTAAATGTCTTTTTAAAGAATCAAGGGGTAGTAACAAGAGAGACAAGTTCAAAAGAAGTTTGTATTCCATAGAGAGCAGTTGTTCTTCAGAAGATGAGGATCATGATGATTCAAATGATGAAACACTTTTCATGGCCTTGAGTGTTGGTGACAAAAAGGATGATGTTGGAAAATATGAGGAGACTGATGCCTTGCAAATAGACTAAAACATTGATAGATCAATGGTTGTATGGACTACTTTTCATGCAAGATAAGAAGCCAAGGCTTGGGTAATTGACAGTGGTTTCTCAAATCATATGACTGGTGACAAGGAAAAGTTTATCAGCTTTGAGAAGTGGGATGGTGGAGCTATCAAGTTTGGTTGTGCTGAGTCGACACAAATCTATGAAAAGGGTGCTATAACTATTGATGGGAAGAATAGGACTGAGGATGTCCTCTATGTCAACAAGCTAAAACACAATCTTCTCAGTGTCATTCAGATGTGTAGCAAAGGTTGCAATCTCACCTTTCATACCAAAGGCTGTGAAATCAGGAAGGCAGGATCCGAAAATTAGTTGCAGAAGGTATCAAGTCATATGGTGATATCTATCATCTGAAGGAGCTAAATGGAATAACATGTTTGTTGGCTCAATCTAGTGATTGTTGGTTGTGGCACAAAAGAATGGGGCACACCAATTTTGATAATATGGTTAGGATCAACTCTACTCTTGTAATGAGAGACATTCCCAAGATAATCAAGCCTGCAAACATGGTATGCAAGGAATGTCAAATGGGAAAGCAAACAAAGACAAATTTAAAAAACAAGGAGTATTCTTCTTCAATGCCATTGGAGTTGATTCACACTGATCTATGTGGTCCTACAAGAGTAAAGAGTCAACAAGGTGAGAGGTATTTTATGTTGCTTATTGATGATTATTATAGAATGACTTGGGTTACTTTCTTAGAGAAAAATTAGATGCCCTTGATAAATTTAAGGTGTTCAAAGCTATGGTTGAAAATGAAATGGATGCTAAAATCAAATGTTTAAGGTCTGATAAAGGAGGTGAGTTTACTTCAAATGAATTTGAGAAGTTATGTGAATATTGTGGTATTAGGAGAATCTGTCAGCCCCTAGGACCCCTCATCCAATAAGGTGGTTGAAAGAAAGAATAGGACAGTGCAAGAGATGTCCAGGGAAATGTTGAATGATGCAGATTTGCCTGATATGTACTGGAAGGAAGTAGTTCACACTATTGTCTATCTAATTAACAAAGTGCAACTGAGGGTCAAAATCACTAAGACCCCTTATGAGCTATGGTATGGAAGACCTCCCACTGTCAGATACTTCAAAATCTTTGGCAAAAAATGCTTTATCAAAAGAGATGAAGAAGATCTAAGAAAGTTTGACTCAAAAAGTGATGAAGGAATCTTTCTTGGTTACTCAACCAGAAGCAAGGCCTATAGATGCTACAACAAAAGATTAGGGAATATGATTGAAAGCACAAATCTCAAAGTAGATGAAGACTTGTATCAGATCTCACAAGATTTAGAGGAGTCCAAATCTGATATCTTTCCATGCATTGAAGATGAAGAAGAAGCGAAAGAAGAAAAGGAACAAGAACCAAAGAAGTTGCCTAAGACTCCAGCAAAGTATGTTTAGAAGAACCACTCAGTAGATCAGATCATTAGAGATAAGAATGAAGGTGTGTAGACAAGGAGAAGGTTTGCTAAGACACATGAGCAAGTAAACTTGTGTTTGTTATCAAAAGTAGAACCCAAAACCTTTGCTGATGCTAGCAAAGATTATGGATGGATAAAAGAAATAGAAGAATAACTGGATCAAATAGAGAAGAATCTATGACATGGGAATTGGTTCCTAGACTAGCTAACAAAAATGTCATAGGAATAAAGTGGGTATTCCAGAACAAGTTGAATGAAGACGGTGAAGTTGTGAGGAACAAAGCAAGATTAGTATGTAAAGGATATTCACAAGTTGAAGGCATTGACTTTGAGGAAACATATGCTCTGGTAGCCAGAATGGAGGCAATCAGAATGTTCCTTGCCCTTGCTTCTCATAATAACTTCAAGGTATATTAGATGGATGTCAAGTCTACATTTTTGAATGGTGATCTAGAGGAAGAAGTCTACATTGAGCAACCAGATGGTTTTCAGATATCAGAAGATCTAGGCATGGTGTGCAGACTTAAGAAATCTTTGTAAGGTCTCAAGCAAGCACCTAGAGCTTGGTATGCTAGGGTGGATAAGTACTTACTTCAGCAAGGCTTCAAGAAAGGTACTACTGATAGCAATCTTTACATCAAGGAAGGAGGAGATATGATATTGATAGTTGCAGTATATGTTGATGACACCATCTTTGGTGGAGATGATGATATGTGTAAGAGGTTTGTAGAGGAGATGCAAAAAGAGTTTGAGATGTCTATGATTGGTGAGATGTCTTTCTTCCTTGGACTTCAAATTACTCAGCTAGATGGTGGTATCTTTATTTCTCAAGATAAGTATATCAAAGAGTTGTTGAAGAAGTTTGGTATGGAGGATTCAAAACAAGTGAGTACTCCCATGGTCACTGGATGTCACTTGAGAAAGGATGATGAGTCTCTAAAGGTGTATCAGACTTTCTATAGATCTATGATTGGAGGATTGTTGTACCTAACTGCTTCTAGACCTGATATTATGCATGCAGTATGTGTGGTTTCCATATATCAAGCCAATCCCAAGTAAACACATGAGAAGGCAGTGAAAAGGATATTTAGATATTTGAAGAGAACTCTTGATTATGGTTTATGGTATCCAAAAGGTAATGACTTTGATTTGTGTGCCTACACTGATGTTAATTGGGCTAGTTGTGTTGCTTTCTTCTTAGGAAGAAGATTGGTTTCATGGCAAAGTAAGAAGGAAGATTCAGTGCCCTTATCAACTACAGAGGCAGAGTACATTGCAGCAGCATCCTATTGTACACAAGTGTTGTGGATGAAGTAAACCCTAAAGGATATCAAGGTTTTGTATGCTAAGCCTATTCCTATTTTGTGTGATAATACAAGTGCTATCAATATTTCAAAGAATCTAGTGATGCATTCTAGAACCAAACATATAGCAATTAGGTATCACTTTTTGAGAGAGAAGATTGTAGATAAGAAAGTGAAGTTGGAATATGTTACAATAAAGGGTCAGATTGCAAATATTTTCACAAAGGCTCTTACAAAGGACACTTTTGAGGATCTTTGACAGAGGTTAGGGTTAATTGCCCCTCCTTGCTAGATGCATAGTGGTGCATCTGTCCAAGGGGAGTGGTTCATGTTATATCTTTTTCCTGGACTGATGGTGGCTACCTCTCAGGGGAAGTAGGTAGTGGCTGTTGATGATAGGGGGAGTCTATTTGTTGCAAGAATAATTTATATCCTAAGGATCAAGAAGTTTCCCTTTGTCCTTGATTTCAAAGGAGGAGAATGTGCATGTATGTGTTGTCATCAATGCCAAAGAGGGAGATTGTTACACATATGGTTCCTAAGGTTGTCATTGATGTCAACACTGTCACAAGGTTGTCATTGATGTCAACACTATCATCGATGTGTGATGGAGTTCATGTTTGGATGTCATGTTGAATATGAGGTTACTGAAGTTCATGGTTGGATATCATCCTTAATCAATGCAAAGTTGAGTATGAAGTTATATTAAGATGGGAATTAGAAGCATCAAGAAGACATATTAAGATGGGAATTAGAAGCATCAAGAAGATACATTACTATGGGAATTAGAAGCACTAAGATGATCAGATGTGTTGTTGATGTTGGGAAAATGTTACTGGTGGCCTGAAGCATATTGGATAATCTCTCCTATTGTTCCTAGAAATACATGTGTTGATACAAAGAAGGTTTGGCATCCAGAAGTTGGTGAAGTTTCTGCTACAAGATGACTAGTTTTGAAGACTGTATGGGAGATTGCTCCACATTTTCATTCTCTTGATGTTGTGCCTTTGTGGATTGGAAGATAGCTTCATATAGTGTTAAATCATGTATGTTCCAAGTTTCATGGTGTTTGGATTACTGGAAGGGTGTTTTACAGTTGACAATTTGAAGACTTTGTTGGCTCTAAAGAAGACATTTTCTATAAGGCAATGTTTGGTTCCACATTTGTAGTTACGGCTATGTGGTTCTAGAACTGTGTTCAGGGTGTTGTGAAGATGATAATTCCAAAGTTTCAAATCATCTGTCCTTTTACTGTGAGAGTTATGCATGATAGAGTATCGACATGTGCTCTGGCAGAGTAAGGTGGTGTCGATGCCCTGTTGGAATGTTCCGCATTCCTCTGGATGTGAATGCTTGTATTTGCAATTTTTTGGACAGGTTTATAAATGCGCATTACATGCTTATTTGCAATTTCAAGTTTTTTGGTGGTCAGTAAGCTCAGTTTTTCAATGATAGTATGTTGCAGTGTGCTCCAAATGACTTGTTGTTCTTAGAGTTCATGGTTGACGATGTGCAACACAATCTTTGATGTGCAGAGGTAAAGGAGTGTTTGGAGATGTTGTATGTGTTAGACACACTAGGATACTGAGAGGGGGGTGAATCAGTATGTAATCAATCTTCGACTTTAACAACTTTAACTTATCCGAAGCAGATCAGAACTTAAGCATCACAACATTAACATGAACATGAAAGATTAATACAATGCACCACAACACATAACACTAGATATACTTGGAAAACCTTAGAAGGGAAAAACTATAGTGAAGATTAACTCACAATATATGAAGCTCAAATCATAACTTTGTTTTAGGGGCTTTATCCAAAGGAAGCTGCTACTCCCTAAGTACCTTTGATTTAGGGTAACTCCCAAGGAAGCTTCTACTCCCTGAATAGAACACAAAAGATTACAGTATAACAGTCTTTTCTTACTATCTAAAAATTATCATTGAAGCTCACACCTTGATGATTCCACTTCTGCCTCCACACACTTTCTTCTAAAGATCTGATCAATCAGGCACACTCTATAATTGATTACTATCACAAATATGTATTCAAGATGATTCCGGATAGCATCAACAACATCTGCTCTTTCTCCTTCAGTCGCACATCAATAATGCATTTATTCTACTTTTTATCTGCTTGTGAATCTTTAAAATCAATTTGCAATCATACCTCCATAACTCAATTGATTCACTATTTATACATGATATTACATTGATTACATTGCTTGTTGGCCAGATACAACATGAAAAATACATTTACAAGATGGCTAGATAACACACACTATGAAACGTGTAGAAGATAGGTCTTAATTGAAACAATACGTTACACTAGTAGAAGATCCAAGCCTTGTAGACCCCAATGCTTGCTTAACTAGGTCCAAAAAATCCTTCACTACTTCAAACATCAAGGAATTGCATTTACACACTCCGCTCATTTGAAAATAGGAAAAATTTAAGGAAAACTCAGAAAGACTTGAAGAATGACAGCCACATCAGCTTGAAAACCTTGTGTGGTATAGGAAATGAGAAAGATCTTCATGAAACTTTTCTAGATGAGTTCACATGACTCATAAAACACCCCCATACACACCTTTGCCACTGCACATCAAAGAATTATGATGCACAACTTCAAACATTTACTCTGCAAATACTCTGTTATTTAGAACACACTGCACCAAGCTGTTAATTAAAAAGCTAAGTTGCAGACCACCAAGAAACCTGAAATAGAAAAGAGGTATGCCATGCACATCCAAGAACATGTTCACAAAATTGCAAGGTGAATCATTCACTTTTGAAGGAATACGGAGCATTCCAGTGGGTCTTCAACACTTTCATATTTTGTCAGAGCACATACCAGAGTTCTATCATACATAACATTCACAACTGAGGGAAATATGGTTTGAAATTTTGGAAATAACACTTTTATTGTCTTCTTGACACAACTTCAAAACCCCATAGCCACATCTACAACTGCGGAGGAATGTGGAACATTCCATTACCCTGCTAGGAGCCTCTTTACAAAACCAACTCTATCTTCAAGCTATCAGTAACAAAACATCCTTCTGGTGATCAAAACATCATGAAACTTGGAACATACATAAAATAACACTGTATGAATCTATGTTCCAAACCACAAAAGTTTAATAGAAAAATGATGAAAATGCAGAGCAATCTTCCAGACAATCTTCAAAGAGTAGACAATCTAAAACCAGGTATGTCATCTTCTTCTAGAGGGCAAGTCTTATTTGCATCACCATATACAACTCAGGAATAGTAGGATGTGTTGGCAAGAGACACTATGTGGCTTCATGAGTGTTGTCATTGATGGCAACAAAGTCTATCCCACACATTCGCAGCACATAGTATGCCTATACCGGAAGTCAGATTGAAGATTGTTTTGGTCCGGTGAACAAGAATAGAGCATGCAACAAGGTCCGACAATCAGGTCCAGATCTCTCAGATGGTGTAACTTAGAAAGTTACGGACTTGGACAAGTCAAGAGGAGTACCATGACTACTATATTCCAGAGATTGAGCCTTCGGTGATAAAACATGGAAAAGATATGAGCATCTGAGTGTTGGGTTCCAGATAGGTAGAGCAAACTGAGGAAGAACTGACCGGCAGAGTATCAGAGTTCAATTTGGATTAGTAATTGATGTTGATCAAGCTATTTGAGGGATCATACATTGTTGGCCAACATGATTGATGACTTCAATGCCTATATTTTTGATACGCATCACAAATCAAGCATGGATTCAGCTGACAGATCAGTAATTTGTAAATATCTTAAGTATTCTGGTTGTCGACTAGAAATTTGTTGAAATCCTTGGTGTGGATATATATACCAGATGGATTCCAATATAAAGGTGTGTGTGTGTGTACAGAGATGATAATATAAAGTGTGAAGAAAGGCAGAGATAATTGTGGAATAAGCAAGACAAGTCCGGTATGTGACAGAGCAGTAGCACTAGAGCAGAGGAAGAATGAAGTGCATCAGATCAGTATAATGTGCCTAACCAGAACTGAACTCTAGCATTTGTAGTTGCCTCTCATTAGTTCAAACACTAGGTTACCTTCTGTAAGTTCTATAGACAGTGAGTCTCTTGTAGGCAGTGTGCCTCTTGTGAGTAGTGTGCTGGGGCAGTGAGCCCTAATTGGCAAGTGTTATTTTGTACTTCTTATTCTTTTAACAGAGAATACAATCTTGGGTTAGTCACCTCGTGGTTTTTCCCTTAACAGGGTTTTCCATGTAAAAATCTTTGTCTTATGTGTGTTGACTTTATTTTTGTTCTAATGATTACATATGCTTATATGTTTTGATGCTGCACAAATTATAAAAGAAGAAAAGAAAGTTAAGATAATAGAGATAACTGATTCACCCCCCCTCTCAGTTATCTACCTTGTTTCCAACAATTGGTATCAGAGCTAAGTTCCTCTAAACAAAGCCTAACAACTTGAGGAAGATCTGGGAATCTCAATGGATATGTATGGTATGAAGAAACAACTTCAGTCTGCCATAGATGATCTTGAACAATCTCACTCTCAAGTCAATTACTTGAGAGAAAGACTCAAACAAGCTGATGATTTCATAAATGAGATAAAAGAAAAACTGAGTATCTCTATGAAAAAGAGAAAAGAACTACTTCAAAACTTAGCAAGTCAGAGTGAAGCCAATGATACTAATGAAGATCTGAATGAGAAAAACAAGCTATGTGAGAAGCTATCAAAAGAGGTCATTATGGTAAGGCATGAGATGGAATCAGGGGTTATGAGATTCACCCAAGAAATTGAAGGGAAAAGGAAAATTGAAGATAATCTATAATAATCCCTCAAGGAGAAGACAGAGGACTGCCAAAAAATGGACAGAATAATCAGCCATCTTAAATCTGATCTTGAAGAAGCTAGAGATAATGAAGAACAACTTGAGAATTAGATAGACACTCTTAAACAAGATCTTCAAACAACAAATGAATACAAAGAGAAATTCAAGATAAGCTCAGATCAACTTGAAGTTCTTCTTGAAAGCCAAAAGAGGGTAGATGACAAGCGTGGCTTGGGATATGAGAAAGGTGAAAGCTCCAGATCCAGTCAAAAGAACTTTGGATCTGGAAATCAAAGAAATAGGCCTAGAAGACCTCCGATAAGGCAACCAAATGCTCCAAGATATCCATCCTTCAATGGATACTACTTCAATTGCAACAACTTTGGTCATAAAGCAACTCAGTGCAGAAGGAGAATGAATCAGACTAATCCATCCTTCTCTAGACAATGTTTCAACTGCAAAAGGTATGGTCACAAATCTCATGACTGTAGAAATATGCAAATGAACAATTCATTGAATGGTAGTTTCTTTGCATGCAATAGAATGGGACATATGGCTAATCAATGTAGATCAAGAGGATATCAGTCAAATATGCAAATAAATGTTGTTTGTTACAATTGTAATAGATCTGATCATATTGCCAAATTCTGCAGAAGTAAAAATCAGGATAAAAAGGGTTCGGTGCATCATAATCAAAAACAAGATAAGGGAAAAGGCAAAGTGAATGCGAATGAAGTTCAGAGGGAGATGAGCAAGATTTGGGTGAAGAAGAGTATAGAAAATGTTGGGGATGGATCCACACTGGAATCTGGTGCTGATATTCCTTCCAGAAACTAAACAAATGAGCTCTAGCTCAGGGGGAGTCACAAAGAAAAATAAATTCCCCTAGCCAGTCAATTAGTGCCTAAGTTTGGCACATGGAATGTTGCAGATTAAAAGGTTCTCAGAAAAATATCTAAATAACCCTCGGTAAAAATATGAAAGATCCGCATGGAGTTTTGCAAGAGTTTTCCAAGATTGATCTAGTTTGACAGCCATCCGGTAAAGTAGGATTTTTCAGAGATAGATCCGGTATGATTCAAAATTGAAATACTTTGATCTACAGATCCATGGCATGATTGGAGAAAAGAAGATACATTGTCAATCCTCACTAAAAATGATTCTAAGTGAAACACAGTGATTTGAAAAGATCTCTCTCAGAATAGGGCAACCAGATAACTTAAGTTATGCATTTATTGCAAAAGGAAATTAGGGTTTGCACAAGAATAAAAGGGTTCTTTCACTCATCATTTACATTCAAGAAGAAGAAAAGAAGAGCTCTGCATCAAGTTTCTACAACTCTCTCAAAGATCAACTACAAAATCCAATTCAACCAGCATTTTGTTCTGGCTCTTATTTCGAACCCTAAAGCATAAAAAGGTGCTTCCATTCTGAAAATCTCTCTCTAAATCTTTTGCAAAAATGGCTACTCCAATGGTTGTTAAGATCACTGATAGGCCGCACCCAAAAATCAAGAAACACCCCTACAAATCCCTAGAAGTTGATCCTTTAGGCACTTTTTCTAGCATTTCGCATGGGGTATTGCACATAGAAGATGTTAGGGTCTACATCTGCACCAACATTGAGGAATTTGGAGAATCTAAGTTGATGGACATCTATCATAAACAGTTAATAGATGAAAGTTTTGAACTCAAACCTTAATACAAGGCCCTCTGGGATAAGCACTTCAGACATTGCATCCACTTTCCCTATTTTGTCAGAAGATGATTGGGTCCGGTATGTCCTTAGCAAAATGCATGATAATTTCATGTGGTTGATGAAGACCTTCAAGATAACAAAAGATGCAATTAGGCCAGTAACTGGACTGCACTCTTCCGGTAGGTTACCTGCACTCAAATCTATCAAGAACCAGACATAACTAAAGCTACCGGATCTAAGTTTGACAAGAGAGTAATGACTATAGATGATATCATAGATCCGGGTGTCAAATTTGCCTCAATGATAATTGGGTATAAGATCTATCATTCTAGAAGGGAGAATTCTGTGTCTGGAACTGCAATATATGTAGCATATCAGATGTTGAGGGAAAATGCAGATTATGACCTATGTGATCTTCTTTTAAACCAACTTTTAGAAAACCTACAGAAGATCAAGAAGGATAAGAAGAACTCATTCAAGTATGGTTGTTTAATACTGTCTATTCTTCTACTACATGAATGAGCTTCCCAGATCAAGTGGTTGGGTTTGGCAAAATGACAAACCGGTTGCAATACAAATTAGGGACTATATGTATGGACTTGGTGATGCTAAAGCTCAAAGCACAGCACTCTGGGGTTACTTTAAGAACTTCCAAAGTATGATGCAAGCCAGAGAGAGGATACCTCAATCCATAGTTGAGAAATACAAGGATACAGTGTGTTTTATGGTAGATACTAATCAATGCCTAATGGAGGCAATTGAGCCCAGAACAGTTTGGATAATGCCAATGGGATGCGAGGTCAATGAAAAAATCTTGGAGCTGCATATTCAACACTTGTTAAGTCAGCCTAAGGACCCTGAGGCAGAAAGGTTTGGAACCTTTCAAGAACTAAGTATAAAAATACATGTTGAGCTAAGACAATCAGAGATAAAGAGGAAAGTTAGAAGGGAAGTTCAGGAAATTGCCAAAAGATATGGCACATCAAAAGAGGTGATAGACAGAAATAGAGAGAAAGTTGAAAGATCTGAGAAAGAGAAACAAGAAGCAAAGAAAGGAAGTGTTCTGGTACAAGCCTCCTCCCGGACTAGATCCTCCAAGAGCTCTGCACCTGCCACTCCTAAGAGCTCAAGAGCCATCAAACCGGAAGTCAAGACATCCAGAAAGGGAGAAAAGAGAATGAAAACAAAAGCCACAAGGTCTTCCACAAGTCACAAGGATAATGAAGAAACAGAGTTTGATGAGGAAATTAAGAAAATGAAGAAGAAGAAGAAAACATCCAGGGAACCCTCTACCAGTAAAAACAAAGAAGAAAAGGGAGAAGAATTTATTGAAAAGCCCACTCTTTCCATTGATGATATCATCAAGGCAGTCATTGTGGATGGGAATCTGCAACCAATAACATAATTCTATGATGAATATAGTGATACTAACAAAAGGATCTTGGAAGAAGCTACAGTCAAGTACCTGAATATTTATAATAAAGCATTCATTGAAATAATTTCATTAATGCCCAAAAGTCTAGAGAAGGTACTTGAACTTAGAAAAGAGAATGCAAAGGCAAAAGACTTAGAGATTTGAGAATAGATAGCAATTCATCTCTATCTTGCTATTACTCCAAAGCAAATGGACATGATCTTTAAGGACTGCAAGGATGAATTCTAGAACAAAGCAAGGATGAATAAACTTATGCTTGGAGAAACTGACCAAGTAGCAAGAGAAACAAAAGACATCCTCTGCAATGCCTTCAAAAGATTCAATCTTCCTATTGTAGAGGAAATAGATGAAGAACCTTCCACCATGGATGTTGAAGGATTAAATGCAGCCAATGAAGAATCTTTTCATAAAAATGTAGAAGGGTCAAAAGAGATAGGTGAAGAGAAGACTAAGGACTTGGATTCCTCTATTCTAGAAGAGGAAGTTCATGAAGCAGTAAATACAGGTAACATCTCTCCTCCGGATCCCACTATAGACATTCTAAATTTTGAAATTGAAGGAGAAGGAAGAAAAGAGGAAAAAAGTGAGTCAAGAAGAGGAGGTAAAGGGAAAAGAAGAAGAACTAATAGAGAAGACCTTTGATGACAGTTCTGAGATCCCAAAAGAAAAGAAGACTCAGTCTCCGGCAAGAGACACTGCAGAGGCAGTGAAGAGTTTCTTGAACAAAGAGATGATGGAGATAGATGAACCTGAGCTATTTCAAGGACCACTAAATTTTGACTCTCTCTCTCCAATCCAGACAATGAAAATAGCATCTTTTGCTCAAGCCAAAGAAAAAGAAAAACTTCTAAAATCTCACATGGAAGACTGTGAACTGTTAGAGATTACATCTGGGATGCTGGAGAAGATCATGCCATCTTTTCAAAAGGATCCTTTAGCCTCTCCATCTAGTAACTTGAAATCTCTGGTAAATTTTGTTAGCACTAATTTTGATTCTTTAGAGAAATCGGCAGAAGCAAAGGTCTGGAAGGAGTTTTTGGGAAAAAGATTCATTGAAGTACAAGGACTCATTACTAATGATAGGAGGACCCTAGAAAAAAGATTCATTAAAGTACAGGGACTCATTACTAATGATAGGAGGAACTAATAGAGTATGTTGAACCAAATAGTTGAAGGTTCAACGGTTCAATGAGTTCATTGGGTTCAAAGTGGTTGGAAGGTTCAACCACAGTAACAGTTTAGTATTTTTGAACTATTTTCACCACTTCGTTGTGTTTCTCTGCATCAAGTGGTATCAGAGTGAAGGAGTATCCTTTGGGTAGAAGAAAAAGACAAGATGTCAGATGGAGAGGGGTCACAAGAGTACTCAGCAAAGATGACCAATGCTGAGTTGGCTGTCCTAGTGAAGAAGCAAATGGCAAAGAGCAAAGCAGTTAGGGCTCAGAATCAGGCCTTGAAAGAAGAGTTAGAGAAGTTGAGGGACAGAGTAGAGAAGGGAGAAGAAGATTTTGGTGAGCGAGAATACAGGGATGAAGAGGAGATCCCTAGGCAGGAAGAGATAGAGGTTCTTGCAGACCAGAGACCCTTACTTAACACCCTCAAATCCATGGAGAGAAGGACCATGGATATGAAAATAGACCTGCCAATGTTTGTAGGCAAAATGGAACCTGATTCAGTGATGGAGTGGATAGACTCCTTGAATAACTTCTTTGAGACGAAGGAAATACCAGACCACCAAAGGGTGAGAATGGCCCAATCCAAAATGAAAGGGGCTACACTAAATTGGTGGAATTTCATCCAAGATGATAGGGTGAAAGAAGGAAAGAACAGAGTTGCTACTTGGAAGAAGATGATGGCTTTAGTGAAGGAGGCCTATGTTCCATTAGATTACAACATCCAATTACATAAGAGGAAACAAAACTTGAAGAAGAAGGAGTTAGATGTCAGCTCATACACAGAAGAGTTCATGAAACTATGTGTCAAGACAAAGATAAAGGAGGATAAGGAAGAGAAGGTGGCAAGGTACCTCAATGGATTGAGGTTTGCCATCCAAGAAGACATAAATTTGCATAACCCAGAGATAGTCCAAAAGTGCTACCAATTGGTACTCAAAGTGGAAAAGAAATTCAAGAGAAGACAAGAGCAGAATAGTAGAGGAAGAGGGAGACAGCAAAGGAGAGGAAGAAGTTCTTTCAGAGGCAGAGGAAATGGATTTGGATACCAAGGTGAATCAAACCAAGAGAGCAACAAAGGAGACAGCAGTCAAACCCAAGGGGGGAGTTACAATCAAAGAGGAAACTTTAGGGGTAGAAGACCACCATTTAGAGGGAGATCTCAAGGTAGGGGACCTCTTAGATGTTACAATTGCAATCAAGAAGGCCACATAGCCAGCAGATGTCCAGGAAAGGCAACAAGTTCAATGGGAGAAAGGAGGATAAATCTGATCCAAGAATCTAATTGTCAAAGTGTGACAAGCTCAAACACTTTTCAAAGTGTGAATGCTCTTGACAGTTATGGATATCCTAAGAGTGGAGAAGCTTTGATGATTAGGAGAGCAATGACCACCATGAAGGTGCCTAACAAAGAACCCCCACAAAGGAAGTCTCTCTTCAGAACTACTTGCAAGGCAGGAGGAAAGGTATGTAAAGTTCTTATTGACTCTGGATCCACTAAAAAATTTGTGTCATTTGAAATGGTAGAAAAGCTTAAGCTTAGAAGACTACCACATCCTTGCCCATACAAGGTCTCATGGCTCACCCAAGGTTAGCAAATAGTTGTGGAAGAGAAGGCTTGGGTAGAGTTTCAAATTGGATCATACAAGGACAGATTATTGTTTGACATTGCCAAGATGGATGCTTTCCATCTCCTATTTGGAAGACCATGGCAATATAACTTGAAAGCACACCATGATGGAGTTAGAAACACATATTCAATCACCAAGGATGGTAAGGTGATAGAGTTACTACCATTGATGGAGAATGAGGTGGAATCAAAAGGGAAAGAAGTCAAGGTGATGATGGTAGAAGGAAAACAATTCATGAAAGAGATAGTAGAAGGTGTAGTTGTATATGCTCTAATTCCATGCCTAAAGGTGAACAAGGAATAGCAGCAAGAAGTCAAAGGAGAGAAGAGGCAAAGGTTCATAGATCCAGCTATCCAAGAGCTATTGGACAAGTACAAAGGCATCATCTCTGATGGAATGCCAAGGTCCCTACCACTTATAAGGGACATTAGCCATTGCATAGATCTAATCCTAGGATCTACACTTCCAAACAAGGCAGCATACAAGCTTACCCTAGAGCAGAATGCAGAAGTAGCAAGGCAGATTAAGGAGTTGTTGGAGACAGGCCTAATTGGCAAGAGTTTAAGCCCATGTGCAGTACCAGCTGTCCTAGCACCAAAGAAGGAAGGCACTTGGCGACTTTGTACTGATTCAAGGGCTATCAACAAGATAACAATCTGGTATAGGTTCCCAATCCCTAGGATAGAAGATTTGCTTGATTGCTTGGGGGTGCTAAATATTTCACAAAAATAGATCTAAAGAGTGGCTATCATCAGATTAGGATTAGGCCAGGAGATGAATGGAAAACTGCATTCAAAACCAATGAGGGGTTATATGAGTGGAAGGTCATGCCTTTTGGTTTGTCCAATGCCCCTAGTACCTTTATGAGGTTGATGAATGAGGTCTTGAGGGAATTCATAGGAAAATTTGTCATAGTATATCTAGATGACATCCTGATTTTCAGTAATACAAGGGAAGAGCACCTCAAACATATAGACTTGGTCCTCAAAAGGTTACATGAAGAGTAGCTAATGATCAACTTGGAGAAGTGTTTGTTCATGTAGGAGGAGATCATCTATTTGGGTTTTGTCATCTCACAGGGAAAACTGAAAAATGGATCAAGAGAAGGTAAGTGCCATATTGTCTTGGCCAACTCCTAGAACTATGAATGATGTTAGAAGTTTCCATGGGTTAGCAACCTTCTATAGGAATTTTATAAAGGGGTTTAGTCATGTTTGTGCACCCATGCTTAACACCATAAAAGGAGGACAGAAGTGCAGATTCACTTGGACAAAGGAGGCAGATGATTCATTTGAAACATTAAAGAAGAAGGTGGCAGAGTAGCCAGTCCTTGCACTTCCTAACTTCAACAAGATTTTTCAAGTAGAATGTGATGCAAGCCACATGGCAATTGGGGTAGTACTTAGTCAAGAAGGTAGGCCTATTGTATTTTTTAGTGCAAAACTAAATGATGCAAAGAAGAGATACTCATCATATGATTTGGAGATGTACACTCTAGTACAGGTAGAGGCATTACTTGATGCCAAAAGAATTCATAGTGTTCACAGATAATCAGGCCCTTAGTTTCATAAATAGTCAAGAGAAGCTGAACCATAGGCATATGAAGTGGGTGGAGACTTTGCAAGCTTTCACCTTCACACTCAAGCACAAGAAAGGGCTCAAGAACAAGGTAGCAGATGCTTTGAGTAGGAGGGCTCTAACCATAAATCAGATCCAATTGGAGAGTGTTGGCATTGACTCTTTGAAGGCCATGTATGATACTGATGAAGAATTTGGGGAGATATACAAGCTATGTACTTCCTTTGGTGATAAATATCATGTTGAGTACTCTGAATTTCTAATCCAAGATGGATTACTTTTCAAGGGTGGACAGTTGTGCATTCCACGGTGTTCTATGAGGCTAAATATCATTAGGGAGAAGCATTGTGGGGCCATGGCAGGACATTTTGGTGTAGATAAGACTATTGATCTTGTGAAGAGGCATTACAATTGGCCCAAATTGTAGTTAGATGTGAGGAGATTTGTGGAGACATGTGTGATATGTCAAAAAGCAAAAGGGGGATCCACTAATGCAGATCTGTATCAGCCACTACCCATTCCTTCTAGGCCGTGGGAAAGCATAAGCATGGACTTTGTCTTGGGTTTGCTTAGGATAAGGAAGGGATATGATAGTGTTTTTGTTGTAGTAGATAGATTTAGTAAAATGGTACACTTCTTGCCATGCAAAACCACTTGTGATGCTTCATATGTTGCAGATCTATTTTTCAAAGAGATAGTGAGGATACATGGTTTACCATTGAGCATAGTGTCGGATAGAGATGTAAAATTTATTGGCCACTTTGGAGGACTCTTTGGAAGAAGCTTGGAACCAATTTATCCTTCTCATCATCCTACCATGCTCAAACAGATGGGCAGACTAAAGTGGTTAACCAATTCATTGGGAAATCTGCTAAGGTGTTTGACAAGGTAGCATGGAGAGAAGTGGGATAACATCCTACCACAAGCAAAATTTTCCTATAATGACACTGTTGCAAGTATGGGCCTAACGAGTGTTGTCATTGATGTCAACATACTCATGTTGCATTAATGAGAAGGATTAGATGAGTTGTGTGTTGAGGATATTGAGAAAATTAGTCTCAATCAAAAATAGTGAAGAATAGTGATGACAAGAAGGTAAAAGTCCCCAATAGGTTGAGGATCAGAGGATGCAGTTTAAAGGGTTTGTACATATAAGTCTTGAGATGCTCCAGTCAAGTTTTTAGAGGTCCACATGAAGATCTGAAGAAGTTATGGTCACTCAAGTAGAACCGGTTCCGGCAGGTGTTCAGAGGTGACAGAGTGCTACAGATAGGTCCTAAGAGATCCAGAATTTCATTATCCCGTTCTGCAGATTTGAGGGAGTGTTGAGGATGTTCCTATTAAGTATCAACTAGATTGGTTTGTAGGTTGAAGATCCGGAAGAGCCTATTCATTTGTGACAGTGATGACAGACTGTGTTCCTGAAGCTCCGATGAAGGAGAGAAGAATTCTAATAGGATGATGAAGTGCGGATGTTCTTGGTGATTCAGGGAAGGTTATTATGATTGTTGGATCATGTCCAGTTCATGTTAGTGGTCCGCATTGAAGTTAGAGTTTGCATTTGAAGAATAACCATGGATATTGGTGTTCTTCTTGAGACTGGCCAACCGGATGTATTACACGTCTTGCGGATGTTCTTATAGGTGTTTGCCGACTTAGATGATTGTTCCTATGTCGATGCCTTGTATAAATAAGGGATTGTGAAGTCATTTTGGATATGGTCTTGTGGTGATGAGTGTGTGGTAGCGAAGAGAAATGCAAAAGGCAGAGCAGAAGTTTTGGGCTTAAATGGAACTGATTCAAGCATGCTGAAGATGCTATTCTCCAATTCATAAAGGTGATACTTATTCTTTTGTAGACAGTGTGTCTCTTGTAGGCAGTGAGCCTCTTGTGAGCAGTGTGCTCGAGTAGTGATCCCTAATTGGCATGTGCCATTTTATTCTTTCTATTCTTCTAACAGAGAATACATTCTTGGGTTAATCACCCCATGGTTTTTCCCTTAACCAGGTTTTCCACGTCAAAATCTTGGTGTCTTATGTGTTGATAAGTTTCAACTTCTGATTTGAATGCATTATGGTTCATGATTAATATTATACTAATCACTAAGAAGATTCAAGTGTTTAAATGAAGAAAGTTTCAGACAACTGATTCACCCCCCTCTCAATTGTATGTCCTAAGTCTAACAATTGGTATCAGAGCTAAGTTCCTCTAAAAAGAGCTTAACTGCTTGAGGAGATCCATGATGTCGTCATACAAGAAGGATAGTCCGAAGTCTGACGGAACCAACTTTTCTCTTTGGAAAGGTCGCATGAAATGTCACTTGCAGTGTATGGGAATGGCATACTGGTCCATGGTCACAAAAGCGTATGTACCTCCACAGGGTGGTCTAACAACCCTAAATGAAATCACAGATGCTGAAAACAATCTGTGGACCAAAGAGGCTCTTCTAAGCGCATTAACTAACTCAGAGCTCTCAAATGTTATTGACCTACCAACTGCCTATGAGATCTGGATTAAACTAGAACTTCTGCATGAAGGAGACGAGTATGTTAAATGCGCAAGGTTACAGAGTCTAAAAGGGAAATTTGAAAAACTAAAGATGAGAGATGATGAAAATATTACCACTTTTATGCCAAGAGTGAATGAGCTGCTTTGTGGAATTAGAAATTCTGGTGGAGTCTTGGATGAAAATGAGATTGTTGGTAAGATTCTCAGATCCCTTCCTGCCTCTTACAAAATCAAGGTTGTTGCCATTGATGAATTCAGATCCCATACAACTATCACAAGAGACCAATTGGCTGGCAAACTGGTTGCTTTTGAAATGACTAAATTTGGAGATGATCCCCCCAAAATTGAATCTGCATTCAAAGCCAGTGCCCCTGTGAAAGATACACAAGGATTTGATCTGGGAGAGAACTCATCAAAGAAATTGTCATGGTATGAAAAAGCAAGAAAAGACCTGGAAGAAGAAGTAGAAACTGCTCAACTTGAAGCCCTCATTGCAAAGAGACTGCCAAGAGGATCCGATAAGTATGAAGGAAAATTGTGTTTTAAGTCTTTTAACTGCAATAAGATTGGTCATTTTGCCTCAAGATGTCTGGAAATATTTTCAAAGCCAAATCCTAACAGATCAAGGTTCCAAAAGAATTGTTACTATGTTCATGAAGAAGATGATAATGAAGGAGTAACAGATGATGAATCAGAGACAAGAAACAAATCTGGAAGTGAATGGGTGTTTATTGCAATCAAGGAAGAACCAATATCCTCTGTATCTATCAATCATAAAGTTGTAGAAAGAGCTCTAGCTACCCAAGTTGAAGAAAAGAATGATTGGGTCATTGACAGTGGTTGCTCTCACCACATGACAGGTGACAAGAATAAGTTCATAGATTTGGAAAGGTATGAAGGAGGAGTGTTGAAGTTTGGTGATAATTCTACTGGTAGAATTAGAGGAAGAGGAACTATTTCTTTTAATGGAAGAAACAAAACTGGTAATGTACTATATGTTGAAGGTTTGAAGCACAATCTTCTCAATGTTGGATAGTTGGTGGACAAAGGCTATGATCTCTGATTCAAGGATGGAAAATGCAAAATCTTTGAAAGATCCAGAACAGAGATTGCATCCGGTACTGAAACTAAAGGTAATATCTTCCACTTGGTTGGTACTGGTAAAAGCTACTTATTTGTTCAAGTTGATCAGAGTTGGTTATGGCATAGAAGGATGTGTCATGTGAATTTTGACAATATCATCAAGATAAGCAATACTCAGGCTGTAAGAGATCTTCCAAAATTGATGAAACCTACTAACAGCTTGTGCAAGGAATGTCAGTTGGGTAAGCTGAGCAGAGTCACATTCAAAAGCAAGGAACTGTCTTCTACCGGATTATTGGACTTAGTTCACACCGATCTTTGTGGTCCGGCAAGAACCAGAAGTATTCAAGGTGATAGATACTTCATGCTGCTAATAGATGACTATTCCCAGATGATGTGGGTAACCTTTCTAAAGAAGAAATCAAAAGCTCTTGAGAAATTCAAAATATTCAAGGCTATGGTAGAGAATGAAATAGGAATAAAATTGAAATGTCTAAGGTCTGATAGAGGTGGAGAATTCACATCCGATGAGTTCATAGAATTCTGTGAGAAACATGGAATTAAGAGACAGTTGTCTACTTCAAGGACTCCACAGCAGAATGGAGTAGTGGAGAGAAAGAACCAGACCATCCAGGAAGCATCTAGGACTATGATGATGGAAGCAAATGTTCCTCAGATCTATTGGAGAGAAGTTGTCAGCACTGCAGTCTATACTCTTAATCGAGTTCAAATCAAAAGGCAATACCGATAAGACCCCTTATGAACTCTGGTTTGGCATTACTCCTACTGTAAGATATTTCAGAGTCTTTGGTAGCAAATGTTACATCAAAAGAGATGAAGATTTAGGTAAGTTTGATGCTAGAAGTGATGAAGGAATATTCTTGGGTTACTCTACTCAAAGAAAAGCATACCAGTGTTATAACAAGAGACTAAGAAAGATGATAGAAAGTACAAATGTGAAGATTGAGGAGGGATTAAAGAAACCCTCAAGGTTTTATGAATATGATGAAGATGATTAGAATGGTGTTCTGGTTCAAGGAGTTGAATCCTCTTCTGAAAGTCAGATTTAGACTGATCCGGTAAATCAGGAAGAAGAGATAGGTCTAAATGAGCCTGATCAAGAAGCAGAAGTGCAAGAAACTCCCAAAGTTCTAAGGTATGTAAGACTGAACCACTCTAAAGATCAGATCATAGGTGACAAGAGCAAAGGTGTGCAAACTAGAAGGAAAATTGCTCAAAATTCAGATGAATATTGTCTGATTTCAAAGATTGAACCTAAGACAATAAATGAAGCCTGTAATGATGAAAACTGGACCAAAGCAATGGAGGAAGAGTTGATGCAAATTAAGAAAAATCACACCTGGGATCTTGTTCCCAGACCTAGAAAGAAGAACATGATTGGAACCAAATGGGTCTTCCGGAACAAACTAAATGAAGTTGGTAAAGTAATCAGAAATAAAGCCAGATTGGTCTGCAAAGGCTACTCTCAAATAGAAGGGATTGATTTTGAAGAAACCTTTGCTCCGGTAGCAAGAATTGAAGCAGTCAGATTATTTCTTGCATTTGTTGCCTTCAAGGATTTCAAGGTGTATTAGATGGATGTCAAGTCTGCCTTCTTGAATGGTGACTTAGAAGAAGAAGTGTACATTAAACAACCAGATGGTTTTCAATTATCTGAGCATGGTGATATGGTCTGCAAATTGAAGAAGCCACTGTATGGACTAAAACAAGCCCTAAGAGCCTGGTATGAAAGACTGGAAAAACATCTTTTAAAGATTGGTTTCAACAAAGGTACTGCTGATAGTAACCTATATTTTAAAATTGATCATGAAAACATCTTGATTATTGAAGTATTTGTTGATGATATCATCTTTGGAGGAAGAGACAGTATGTGTAAAACCTTTGCAAATCAAATGAAAAGTGAATTTGAGATGTCAATGCTCGGTGAAATGAATTTCTTCTTGGGTCTGCAAATTACTCAGACCAAGAAAGGAATCTTTATTTCTCAGACCAAATATGTGAAAGAATTGTTGAGGAAATTTGAAATGGAAGATTCAAAGCCAATGAATACTCCCATGGCAACTGGATGTAAGTTGAGCAAAGATGATGACTCTCCTAAGGCAGATTAGACAAAGTACAGATCAATGATTGGAGGATTATTGTATCTCACTCAAACTAGACCAGATATAATGCAGGCCGTTGGTCTTGTGGCAAGATTCCAGGATGATCCTAGAGAATCTCATGTCATGGCAATCAAAAGGATTTTTAGGTACTTAAAAGGAATAGTTGAGTATGGTCTGTGGTATCCTAGAGATCATAATTTTTCTCTTCATTCATATACAGATGCAGATTGGGCAGGAGATGTGGATGATAGGAAGAGTACCAGTGGAGTAGCATTCTTTTTGGGGAAAAGATTGGTTTCTTGGCTAAGTAAGAAACAAGAGGCAATATCCCTGTCTACAACTGAAGCAGAATACATTGCAGCTGTAGGTAGTTGTACTCAAGTTTTGTGGATGAAGCAGATGCTAAGAGATATTAAAGAAGAATATGAGGAGCCTAACACAATTTTCTGTGATAATTCAAGTGCAATAAATATTTCTAAGAATCTGGTGTTGCATTCTAAGACTAAGCATATATCTATCAAGTTTCACTTTCTGAGAGAGCAAGTGAACAAGGATGAAGTCAGATTGGAGTATGTGCCCTC
The DNA here is from genome assembly GCA_027924645.1 of Cunninghamia lanceolata. NCBI lineage: Eukaryota > Viridiplantae > Streptophyta > Pinopsida > Cupressales > Cupressaceae > Cunninghamia > Cunninghamia lanceolata. Next base: position 20,719,457 of record BSBN01000500.1, read on the forward strand.
CAAGCATCAGATTACAGATATCTTTACTAAACCTCTTCCCAAGGACTCTTTTGAGTATCTCAGGGAGAAGTTAGGGGTTATTGCCCCTCCAGTGATGAACTAGTATGCACTGATGTGCATCAATCCAGTGGATATCACAGTCATATCTTGTGATCCGGATTGATGATAAGGGAGCTGCTACTCAGGTGGAGCAGCTAGTATGTTATGAAGTAATGAAGTTGCAAGTATGAGCCCTTTTCCATTGATGTCAAAGGGGAAGAGAAAACATGTGAAAAATAAGTGGTTGCTGATCAAAGGGGGAGCAATAAAGGAAGAGAAGACATGTGAATAGTTGTTGCTGTTAGGGGGAGTTGTGACAGCAAGGAGAAACTCTTATCTTGATGGTTTTTCACATCATATGTTGCCATCAATGACAAAGGGGGAGATTGTTGCAAGTATGGGCCTAACTGGTGTTGTCATTGATGTCAACATACTCATGTTGCATTAATGAGAAGGATTAGATGAGCTATGTGTTGAGGATATTGAGAAAAATAGTCTCAATCAGAAATAGTGAAGAACAGTGATGACAAGAAGGTAAAAGTCCCCAATAGGTTGAGGATCAGAGGATGCGGTTTAAAGAGTTTGTAGATATAAGTCTTGAGATGCTCCAATCAAGTTTTCAGAGGTCCACATGAAGATCTGAAGAAGTTATGGTCGCTCAAGTAGAACCGGTTCCGGTAGGTGTTCAGAGGTGACAGAGTGCTATAGATAGGTCCGGTGAGATCTAGAATTTCATTATCCCGTTCTGTAGATTTGAGGGAGTGTTGAGGACATTCCTGTGAAGTATCAAATAGATTGGTTCATGGGTTGAAGGTCTGGAAGAGCCTATTCAGTTGTGACAGTGATGACAGACTGTGTTCCTGAAGCTCCAGATGAAGGAGAGAAGAATTCCAGTAGGATGATGAAGTGTAGATGTTCTTGGTGATTCAAGGAAGGTTATTATGATTGTTGGATCATGTCTAGTTCATGTTGGTGGTCTGCATTGAAGATAGAGTTTGCATTTGAAGAATAACCATGGATATTGGTGTTCTTCTTGAGACTGGCTGACCGGATGTATTACACATCTTGCGGATGTTCTTATAGGTGTTTACCGACTTAGATGATTGTTCCTAAGTCGATGCCTTGTATAAATAAGGGATTGTGAAGACATTTTGGATATGGTCTTGTGGTGATGAGTGTGTGGTAGTGAAGAGAAGTGTGAAAGGCAGAGCAGACGTTTTGGGTTTAAATGGAACTGATTCAAGCATGTTGAAGATGCTATTCTCTAGTTCATAAAGGTGATACTTATTCTTTTGTAGACAGTGTGTCTCTTGTAGGCAGTGAGCCTCTTGTGAGTAGTGTGCTCAGGCAGTGAGCCCTAATTGGCATGTGCCATTTTGTTCTTTCTATTCTTCTAATAGAGAATACATTCTTGGGTTAATCACCCTGTGGTTTTTCCCTTAACTGGGTTTTCCACGTCAAAATCTTGGTGTCTTATGTGTTGATAAGTTTCATCTTTTGATTTGAATGCATTATGGTTCATGATTAATATTATACTAATCACTAAGAAGATTCAAGTGTTTAAATGAAGAAAGTTTCATACAACTGATTCAACCCCCCTCCCAGTTGTATGCCCTAAGTCTAACAGACACCATTAATAGGAGTACAGGGAAGTCACATTTTCAAGTGGTATATGGTATTCATCCAAGTGGTATTTTGGAGTTGAGAGATCTGCCTATAGGAGAGTCTATTAGTGTAGATGGAGAAGCCTTTGCATTAGCCATCAAAGAGGTGCATGATCAAGTCAAGATGCAACTCCAACAGACTACATTGAAGTACAAAGCATATGTTGACAAGAAAAAGAGGGATGTACAATTTGATGTTGGAGATTTGGTGTGGGTTAATCTGAAGAAGGAGAGGATCCCAAAAGGTAAATATACCAAGATAATGCAGAGGAAGATTGGACCATGTCATATTTTGAAGAAGTGTGGGCAGAATGCTTATGAGATCCAACTTCCTCCTGACCTTGGATTGTCACCCATATTCAATGTATGTGATTTAACTCCATACAAGCATAATGCAGTTGTAGAACAAAAACCATTGCAGGATACAGCAGATGATGATATTCCTAAGCATGATCCACCAAAATTGAAGAAGATTTTAGAATCAAGAGTGGCAAAGAAGACAAGGAACAAAGAGTACATGGAGTACTTGGTGGCTTGGCACAGGAAACCTGATTCAGAGGCAGTTTGGATGACTGAAGATCAGATCACAAACAATGGTGCAGACCTTCAAACTCTGATCTCAAGTGGGCTTGAGATCTCTTCTCCCAGGGAGTATGGTGCAGGAGTACCCCTTCAACAAGCCAAATATACATCTGAGGGAGAAGATTAAGGTCTTAATATGTTTTATGCATTTCATGTTGTCATGTAGTATTTGTGTTGACATTTCATGTTTGTAATAAAGACCCCACCATGTGAACCGAGGTCACAAATTTGGCATCCTGATAAGCCAATTTGGACATCTTAGACATTTGGGGTATGTGGATGATTAAATCAAATGTGTCATGTTGTTAGGTGTTTTGTTGTCTTGTGCTAAACCTGTGTCATGTGATTAGTTAGGGTTTTGGCTAATAATCTTGGTTAAGTAAAATCTGAACAGAAGAGTTGGGAATGAAACAGGTAGAGGTGGTTGAGGAATAGTTTTCCTTCCACCTTATGTAACTATCAAATGTATGAATCTTTATAATTGTTTTGTGTTCTTTGAGATGGAGGGCGAGACAAAGTTGGAATGAAGAAATAAAAATTCTATTAGTTGTGTTTTACAAATTTTGGGTTCTGTGTAAATTCTCTGTGTATCGAATTGTTCTGTGTATATTATCTGTATAGAATTGTTTTATATTTAATTTAGTTTTCTGTTGTCGAGATGCAAGATTGAAACCATTCCACTGGTGGATTTCTTTGAAATCAGTGGAATGGACTTTGTACAATAGTTTTTTGTTTTGTTTTCTTTTTGTTCGTGGTCATGGCAGAATAGAGACTGTGAGGTTGATTGCAAAGGAACCCATCGATGAGATTTCTATTAGCAGAGAAGCAGAGAACAATCAGACCAATGAGCATCATTTGGCTGATAGGAGTTGGGATGTTTGGTATCGGTGCAACCATTGAATGAGTCTCACCGAACAAGACTCTCATTGTTCTTCAAAGTGGCTTTAAGCATCGGGGTGAACCATAGTGGAGGAACCAATAGTATATGTTTGCAGGTGGTTGAACCGGTTCAAAGGTTCAATTGGTTCAATGGAGTCTAAGTGAAGTGACCAAAAGGTATCGGTAGAAGGATTTTAGAGTTGGCCAAAGAGTATGTGTTTCTGATGGTTGAACTGGTTCAACGGTTCAACGTAATATGGTTCAACAGTTCATTCGGTTCATCGGTTCAACAAGGAGTAAATGGTTCAACAGTTCCATGAACTCAGAGGTATGCGATGGGAGTATGTTGAACTGATAGTGTATGTTGAACTGAATAGTTAAAGGTTCAACGGTTCAATGAGTTCATTGGGTTCAAAGTGGTTCGAAGGTTCAACCACAGTAACAGTTCATTATTTTTGAATTGTTTTCACCGCTTCGTTGCGTTGCTTTACATCAAAGGCAGTCCATACAACCATTGATATTTCATTGTTTTGAACTGTTTGTAAGGTATCAATTTTTTCACATTTTCCAACCTCATTCTTTTTGTCACCAACACTCATGGCCAAGAAAAGTGTTTCATCATTTGAATCATCATAATCCTCATCTTCTAAAAAACAACTATCTTCTATGGAAAATAGACTCCGTTTGAATTTACTATTTCTGTTACTTCTCCTAGTTTCTTTAAGAGGACATTTAGAAGCAAAGTGACCAACCTTTCCACAATTGAAACATTTGAAGGGCAACTTACCTTTGTATTTTCTAGATCCTTTAGATTTCTTACAAAGTTTTCTTCAGCATCATCAGGAATTTCATCTTCATCAGTAGTCTCATCCTTTGTCTTTTTTATGACTTTGAAAGCAACTTCTTTCTTTAGAACATCACTGTCAAACTCTCTCATTTCAAAAGTAGTAAGGGTTCCAAACATTTGCTCTAAAGAGTATGTATCCAAGTCATCAGTCTCCTCAATAGAAAATACTTTGGAATTGTATGATTTGGGAAGAGATCTCAAAACCTTTTTCACAACCTCATCTTCTTTTATTTCTCCACCAAGACCTTTGACACCATTGACTACTTCATTCACCTGGAGCATGACACCAGCAATATTTTCATCTTCTGACATCTTTAGGGATTCAAATTTGTTCTTGAGTATTTACATCTCGGCTTGCTTTACTTTCTTATCTTCTTCATAAATAGTTTCAAGTTTATTCCAAACTTCTTGAGTTGAGCTACAACCTTGTTGGAATTAGAGGTGACAACTGAGAGGGGGGGTTGGGGGGTGAATCAGTTGTCTTAAGACTTTAAAACTTGTAGCAGTTAATTCCTCTTTGCTACTTCATTAATAGATTAATAATGTTATCATGAAAAGCAAGCATCAACAACACATGAGCAGAAGTGGAAATAACACATTTGACACCAAGATTTTTGACGTGGAAACCCAGTTAAGGGAAAAACCACAGTGGGCATTAACCCACAAAGATTATACTCTATTAAAATTATTACAATGGAGAATACACATGCATTCGGGCTCACTGCCCAAAGCTCACTGCCTATAGGAAGAAGATTACAATGTGTTTGAACTGATAGTTAGCATCTACCAATGCAAAGATTCAGTTCTGGTTAAGTACAGAATACCGACTTGATACACTTCATCTTGTTCTACCCTGATTACTGCTCTGCCATAATCTAGATCTTAGATCTCTTCTCTTTCGCACCCTTTATCTACTCTTTTTGCATTTTTTTCATATTCGTACACACACCCGTTCAACACTCAAATCCATCGGCTATAGATATATATTAAAACTAATTAAATTACTTGAAGTGGATATATATATATCCACTTCAAGTAATTTAATCACTTTTCTATCGGCCTTATGAAGAACTTAACTAACAATACAAGTACTCTGTTTTGTCGGTTGAATCCATGCGCCAAGTATGATGCGTACCAGAATTAACACTTGAAGGTCACCATTCATGTCGGCCACTAACATTATATCCCATACGTAACTCACAAAAACACTTCTATCAGATACACATAAGGATCTAACAGGAGTCGGTCTGTTCTTTACTGAACTGTTCTATCATGTTATGACCCGGTACTCAAATGCTCATAACTTTTACTCCCTTTGTCACCGAAGGATAAAATTCTAGATTTAGATTGCCCTAACAATCCTTATGACTCCTTTAGATCTGCAACATACTCTAATTTTCCACCGGAAAGATCTAGACCAAGATACCGGACCCTGTCACATGCTCTGTTTCTGGCTACCTGGACTTAGATAAATTCTAATTCTGACTTCTGGTATGAACAAATTATGTTATGCGGATGAGTGGAATAGTCTTAGTTTCCATCAATGACAACACCTATCATGCAAAGCACTGTCTCTTGCCAAAAATCTCCCCCTTTGGTATTGATTGCAACACTTGGTGAAAAATGACTGTGTTACTCCCCCTTACTCTATACTCTTCTGCTCTCCACTGATTCCAGAGCTCCCCCTTTGCTAGATTCCTCATTTTTCAATGTTATTCACTCCCCCTTTGACATCAATGGCAAAGGATGGGGTCCGCAAGCCAAAATTCTCAAAAATTTTGTATATAGTGTCGCATATGTACACCCAATCATTAAGTTATATTTACATGAATTTGAGAATATCTACAAAACTACTTTTCAATTGCTCAAGTTTAGAGGCCCAACATCTTTTCATGCCATCCAAAATTAAGATGTGTCCACTCAAAACAAATGCGTATACTTCTACCTTTGTCATATCTGAAGGATCACTTGTCTGAACTACAGTTTGAGCTTCTGATAGTGCATTAAACATTGTTTCTAACTTGGGGGCAATCAATCCCCGGAGCTCACACATTCTCTTCACAATATTGCCTTTTTCTTTAACAAGGTTCCTTATTTCATCGGTCAAGATGATTACTTGACATTCCTGATTTATAGGAGAAACTATTAGAGGATCAAAATTTTGAGATAGATTTGACAATTTTTGTTCTTGCTCCTTTATCTTCTTCTCAATATCCTCACTAACTTTGGGCCAGGATAGACAAAATTTGTATATATCACCTCCATCACTTAGAGCATTTTGAATACTCTTTATACTAATACCAAGTATTATCCTATCATACCCTATTAAGCTCTTTATTTCACTAAATTTCTTATCCAAAAATTCATTTCTAACTTTGGTCTCTGTAGACTTCTCAAAAGACTCAAAATGTGTACTTACAGAACTTATAAGATTCTTCAGATTTCTGGAAGGAGATTCAGAAGGATTCTTTTGGAAGGTTGGCATTATATTCTCCAATACTCCGGTTGTAAGGCCTAGCAGCTCACTGTCCTCAACATGAGATCTCAACATCTTTTCTCTTGCCTTGGCTTGTGTGAAGGATGCTATCTTCATTACTTGAACCAGAGAGAGAGCATCTAGATTGATCGATCCTTGAAATAGCTCTGGTTCATCAAACTCAAGCATTTCTTTACTCAGGAGACTTTTTACTGCATCTGTAGTGTCTCTTTCCACAATTCCTGAACCACCTTCATTTTCTTGAGATTTGTCAATGTTAGTATCAGGACTAATTTGTTTAGATGCATCAACATTTACACCATCTTTTTATGTTTTATCTTCCTTACCTTCTTCTTTCTCTTCCTCTTCTTTACCCTTCTCTGTACCATCTGCAATGGGAATCTTTTCTTTGTCTTCACCACTTGCTATCTGTTCCGGAGGGCTTTGTGTAGTAGCAATATTATCTTCTTTTCAGGATTGATCAGGTGGAGTTAGAGTATCTCCTACATCATCAGTTTTATCCACTATCTCTGTCTTCTTTGTTTATTTTCTCCTCTTCCAGAATAGAGGAGTCATCAACTTCGGTTTATTGCTTAATGATGTTTGTGTTTTCAACATCTGAAATTGATGAATCAATCCCATCATCTGCCTCCTCATAGGTTTGCTCCGAAGGATCTAGAGTACCATCTTGGTCATCATTTCCTTTTCCAGTTTCTTCTTTTGAGGTTTCTAGTTCAGGAACTGTAGGATTACCTTCATCAACTTGTTCCTTAGAGACAACATAATATGAATCTTTATCCAGGGCCTTCCTCAAAATTTCCTCTGTTTCTTTTGTAATTTCCTCAGTTTCCTCAGGGCTTGTTCATTCTTACCTTGCTTCTGAAATCATCTTTTACCTTTTTGAGTATTTTATCTACTTCCTTTTTGGACATTACTAGACACAAAGTGGAGAGGATGTATCCTCTGAGTTCTAGATCTTTAGCCTTGGTTTCTTCCTTCCTCATCTCCAGTATTTTCCTTAAACTTTTAGGAAGTTCTTGTAAAATTTCCAGTAGAGCTCTATTGAATTTATTCAAGTATATGATGGTGGTATCTTCCAAAATTTTCTTATTTGCTTGATCAAAGTTATCATAATAATCTTTGATAGGCCTTAGATTTCCATGAACAGTAATTTTTTTTTAATTTCATTAACTGTCATAGCAACCTTACCAGTTTCTTGCTTTTTACTTGTCTTTTTGCTTCTAGAAGGCTAGTCCTCAAAAGCCTTTGAAGTCTTGGCTTCCTTGGATTTTATCTCTTTAACTTCTTCATCTGTCTCTGTCTCCTCATCATCTTTTGTGCTTACATACATTCTTGAGGCCTTTGTTTTCTTTCTCTTACTTCCTTCACCGGATGGTCTATCTTCTAGTTTTGCAGGTTTAGGGGGAACAGAAGCAGCAGCTGAGCTCTTAGTAGTCCTTAAAGTGGAGGATGGTTTCACTGGAGCATCTTCTTGTTTCTTGTCCTGCCTTTCCTTTTCAGTCTTTTCAATTCTTTCTTTGTTTTGCTTCACTGCTTCCTTGGTTAGTCCAATGCTCTCAGCATACTTTTCAACTTGCTTCTACACTTTCCTTTTGGTCTCTGGCTGTCTAAGCTCCACATGCAATTTTAGACTTAGCTCCTTATATGTTCCAAACCTTTCCACAGATGTGTCTTTTGATTTACTCAGGAGATGTTAAGCACACATTTCCGAAACTTTCTCATCAACCTCATAGCCCATTGGCATAATCCATATGGTTCTGGGTTCCACAGCCTCCATCAGGCACTGATCAATATCAACCATAAAGCATATTTCATTTTCATATTTCTCCACAACTGACTTAGGGATTCTCTCTCTTGCATGCATCATACTTTGAAAGTTTTTGAAGTAACCCCAAATGGATTTCTTCTGAGCTTGGGAATCACCAAGTTTGAGTAGATGATCTCTTATTTGCCATGCAACTAGCCTGTCATTTGTCCAGTGCACACCTTGAACTCTAGGCACTTCATTCATAAAATAGAAGAACAAACATATAACAAAGGAACCATACTTGAAGGTATTTTTCTTATCTTTCTTTATTTTGCTCATATTCTCAATCAACTAATTTTGTAGCAGCTCACATAGTTCATAATCAGCATTCTCCTTCAACATTTGATAGGTTGCATATATTGCAATTTCAGAGACAGGACTTTCCCTACTGGAGTAGTAGACCTTGTAGCCAATCACCATGGATGCAAACTTGACGTTTGGTTCTATAATATCATTAATTGTCATTTCTCTCTTGTCAAACTTCTCACCAGTTGCATCGGTAACAATTTGGTTTTTCAGGGCTTTTAGCATGGGTAATCCACCAGTTGAATTTAACCCAATTACAATCTTGATAACGTCCTTTGTAATCTTGAATGGTTTTAATAGCCATATGAACTCATCATGTATTTAGCTCAAGATATATCAAACCCACTCATTCTCATCAAATGTCATAAATTTAATGACTTGTAAAAAATGTTTGCTTTCTAAGGCTTTGTATTCCAGTTTCAATTTATAGCTATCATCCCTTAGGTAGTTGTTAAACAAATCCAATAATTTCAGGTTTCCAAATTCATCAATGCTATAGTGGATGTATGCTTTAATATCCTCAACATGCAGTACGCCATATGGGACACTAGAAAATGCACCTAGCAGTTCAACTTCAACTGACTTGTATGGGTGCTTCTTAAATATTGGTCAGGGCCTTTCAGTTACATCAACAACTAGAGGTGTAGCCATTTGTAGAGATTGAAATTTCAAGAGATTTCACAAAAAATAGGAGTACCTTGTTCCGCATGTTAGGGTTTTGGTTGGAAATCCTCTTCGTACTTCAACTCTTGAATATTCTCAGCTTAGAACTCATTCACTTCCTTTCTTTTTGCTTTCTTCTAATGCAAATTGATTCGAATGAAGAATGAGCGACCCTTTTATGCTCCGCAAGAGTTAATTTGTCTTTGTAATAAATGCTCTATTTTTGTACACAGTTGACCTTTAATTGCTCCACAAATTATTAAATCCACTTCTTTTCTTCCATAAATTCTTTCAAAAGATTTGTAGTGACCCAAATTATCTTTTCCCTTCATGCCAGATTCAGGTATCCACTTACTAGCTGGGGGAATTTGATTTTTGATGCAGCTCCCCTGGAGCCAGAGTTCCAAATACAATTCCTGGAGGAATTATCAGCACCGGATTCTAGTGCAGACCCATTATTATCATTCACAATTGTTTTCTTGACCCATGTCTTGCTCATTTCATTATGGATCTCATTCACATCAATTTTTCTTTTTCCTTTGTCTTGTCTCTGCTCATCTGGTTTTTTGTTAACCAGACCTCTTCTTTTATTAATCCTACGTCTACAAAATCTTGCAATATGACCAAATTTATTGCAATTAAAGTACACAACATTTCTTTGCTCATATACTTGATTTCCTCTTGATCTGCACTGATTAGCCATGTGTCCAAATCCATTGCAAGCAAAATAGTAGACATTGAAAGAATTGTCATTTCCTTTATTGTTAGGGTAATTCATTATCATACTTCTGCATTCATTTGATTTGTGACCATACCTCTTGCACTTGAAGCATTGACTGGAGAAGGATGGATCATTTTGATTTACTCTACTTCTGCACTAAGTAGCTCTATGACCAAATTTATTACAATTGAAAAAATTGCCATTGAAGGATGGATATCTTTGAGCATTAGGCTGTCTTACCGGAGGTCTTCTAGGTCTGTTTCTTCCCTTGGTTGGAAATTTCTTTGTCCAGATCTAGAGGTTTCACCTTTCTCATATCTAAGACCATGCTTGTCATCAGCCTTTTTCTATCCTTCAAGTAGTGCTTCAAGTTTAGTTGAGCTTATCTTAAACTTCTCCTTGTATTCATTTGCAACTTCTAGGTCATTTCTGAGAATGACAATTTGCCTTTCAAGTTCTCTTTCATTGTCTCTAGTTTCATGTAGGTCAGACTCTAGATGGCCAACTATTCTATCCAATCTGCAGCATTCTTCAGTTCTTTCTTTTAGAGTTTGATTCAAGTCTTCTTCAGTCTTCTTCCTTTGTTCAATTTCTTTGGTTAGCCTCATCACCCCGGATTCCATCTAATGTTTTAGGACAACAACTTCTTTTGACAACTTCTCACACTCCTTTGTCTTTTCTTCCAAGGCTTCATTCATGCCATTTTCTTCAGTTAAACTGGATAACTGCAGAAGTAGCTCCTTTCTCTTTTTCATAGATTTCTTTAATTTATCTTTTAACATTTCAGTGGTATCATCAGCATCTTTAAGCTCATCTTTTAGATTAGTTACTTCTGCTTTGGACTGATCAAGATCTTCTAGAGCCAACCGAAGTTGATCTTTGAGTGAACCCATTGAAAACTCCTTCCAAGATCTTTTCTCAAGCTATTAGGCTTATTTCAAGGAACTTGGCTCTGATACCAATTGTTAGAATTAGAGGTGACAACTAAGAGGGGGGTGAATCAGTTGTCTTAAGACTTTAAAACTTGTAGCAGTTAATTCCTCTTTACTACTTCATTAATAGATTAATAATGTTATCATGAAAAGCAAGAATCAACAACACATGAGTAGAAGTAGAAATAACACATTTGACACCAATATTTTTGACGTAGAAACCTGATTAAGGGAAAAATCACAGTGGGGGTTAACCCACAAAGATTATACTCTATTAAAAGTTATTACAATGGAGAATGCACATGTATTCGGGCTCACTACTCAAAGAAAGGCTCACTACCTACAATTGACCCACTGCCTACCAGAAGAATATTACAATGTGTTTGAACTGATAGTTAGCATCTACCAATGCAAAGATTCAGTTTTGGTTAACCACAGAATACCGACTTGATACACTTCATCTTGTTCTACCCTAATTATTGCTCTGCCATAATCTGGATCTTAAATCTCTTCTCTTTCGCACCCTTTAACTGCTCTTTTCACATTTATTTCATATTTGTACACACACCCCTTCAACACTCAAATCCATCAGCTATATATATATCCACTTCAAGTAATTTAATCACTTTTCTATCAGCCTTATGAAGAACTTAACTAACAATACACGTACTTTGTTTTGTCGGCTGAATCCATGCACCAAGTATGATGTGTACCAGAATTAACACTTGAAGGTCAACATTCATGTTGGCCACTAACATTATATCCCGTACACAACTCACCAAAACACTTCTATCAGATCCGCATAAGGATCTAACATGAGTCGACCTGTTCTTTACTAAACTGTTCTGTCATTGTTACTAATTTTTTGTTCCAATGAAATTAGTTGGACCTAGGTGTAATTGTTCAAAATGAATAATAGAAAACTTCAAGGTTATGCATTCTTGAATGGTTGACACTTTGACAAAGTTGAAAAGGAGATCCAGTTGTCAAGATAACCCATCAGTCCAATCAGGACTGATAAGTTATCATGACAAAAGAATTGATTATCAAAGGATCAAACATTCAAGGAGATACAATGGTTCTACAAAGTTTGATTTTTCAAGAGTTATAAGTTAAATCAATTATTCAGATTAATCAGTTTTGAATAAAAGAGAGAAAGATGTTGTATTACACTATTATTTCATGTCATGTTTTGAACATACATCCAGGTATCTATTCGTTTATCTCATGCATTGATTAAAAAGGAAATACATATACATCATATGCATCAGAGAAACTAACCGATCATGTTTTAAAGAAATGTTCAAATGTGTCCCACACAAGCTGTGGGAATAACTAAACTGAGCAATTGCAGACATGCAAGCTATGTATCTGTTTGATAAAAGAAAAGAGAAAAGAACATATGATAAATCTAAACATCCATCATTGCCTAATGATGGAGGTTGTTGTAGAAGCTGGTCTTCAAAGTCTTCAGTCTTCATGCTTCAATCCAAGCCACCATCCAGTTGAAACCTGCAAAAAAATTTGGGACAGCCCCGTTAGTGCTCCAGATGTTTACAGTTATCACATGCTTTTATCAAACAAAGACATCTACTTATCATATCATGCATTCAGATAAGAATTTAGATCAGATAATGATACAGATCAAGAAGAAATCATGAAGGAGATCAATCAATTCTATCAGGTACTTTTTTATGCTAACTTGTTTGTTCACTATGCAGGTATAGGACAAATTTTGTTGTTGATTTAAAGACAAATAAACATGTGGATTAAATGTGGCTCCCACAAGGGTTGATCCCAACATGTTTCTTTTCATTTTTTGAAAAGAGTACCAGAAAAAGATAGGATGCATCATTCTGAGCTATATCATGCATCATCTAATCAACTTACATAAGGAAGATGTCATCATGACATCATTACAGTTGATTGAAACAAATCAGAACTATATGACTGAATCAAGATTGACAAAGACAAATTCAGAAAATCAGATTACAGTCATCTCAAGAGTGATACAAGTTTTCAAATTATTGTGCCTGATAAAGAGAAAAGAGACAGAGCAAGGAAGATACAAGAACTTATGTATCATTTGAACAAGTTGCAGGATAGATCTTATCAAGGGTCATCTCATTATGACAAAGGAGTAAGATGAAACAGCATTGCATACCAGGTATTTCTCATATTATTTTCATACTGTCTAAAGATGATCAAAGTTTAAAATAGCTATATTACATTCAAAGTTACAAGTGTCTCTAAGAAGTAGTCAAGTAAATGCCACATGAAACAGCAAATAGAACAGTGGAAGACAGACAACTTATTCTCTATACCAACTTGACTGCCATTAAATAAGACTTCACAACATGTATGAGATGGGTGTGTAGTCATCCAAAAAAGAAGATATAAACTTTGTAAAAGGCTACCACCAATGCCTCAAAATTTCAAAACCATCAAAAGATATATGAAGATCAAATGCTACATTTGAAATGGAGTAACATGTTCAAACATTCAAGCATCGAGGGATGAAGCATATAATACAAGCAAATACCCCAACACAATGAATGGACCTCCAACATGATAGTCAAGTCAACTTTCAAGATCAAATGAAAGACAGTTATGACTGAAGTTGCAAGCTATAGAAGATAAATACAATACAGTAGATGCCACACAGTATGCAAGATATAGTCAGAAGAAGACACAGTCAACAGAAGATGCTATGCAAGTTGTAAACTACAGAGGATGCCACACAAGAGTAGATGCAACACAGTAAGGAGGGGATACAATGCAGTCAAGAAGAAGTGCCACATTGAAGTACAGTCATGCAAGATGCAGTCAGAGATATAGTACAGCCATGCAAAATACAGTTAGGGATACAATACAGTCAAAAGATATAATGATGCCATAAAGAAGGATACAATGCAAGAATAAAAATAAATGCAGTCACCATCATTATAGACAGTCATGACAGTAATCATGAAGTAGTATGATACATCATAATGGTCATTGCTCACCTACAGAGGAACATCAATAATGATAAAACAAACAGTCAAGAAGAAGATAGCTTTTTCTTCTATGACAGTTATGTTATCAAAATATAGTCACCATCACCATAATAGTCATGGCAGTGACCTGTGAAGTGGTTTAAATGAGTAGGAGACATTCATGATACACCATAATGATCATTGCCTACTTACAGAGGAACATGAGAAATGATAAGATAGGCAATCTAAAGATGCACATGAATGATCGCAGATGAATGGAGGGACAAGAGCATATATTGATAATACAAAGGTGCATAATGATAAAGATATGAACAGCCAGAAGAGATTTGAAGATGCATGAGGAAGCTATAGGTAGAGATTTAAGTATGCAAAAAGATGACTATAGGTATGAGGATGCACGATGGCATACTGCAGAAGATGAAATAAAGAAATATGCCTATGCTATAGATAAGACTTGAAAGACAGCAAGAAACAAAAAAGCATGTTATCCAAGCTACAGGTACATTTCAAGAATGCCACAAACAATAAAGAAGAAGGCAGCTAATCTCTTTGCCATGATAGAATCCAATTATAGTAGAAAGACAGTCCCGCATTTAAATGATGATAATACAACCAAACAATTCATCAACCTTGCATTCATGCAATCTAAAGAGATATTCTATAGAAGAACCTTATAGAATGATACAATCTATGCTACAGATGCAAATGGAGGTAGATGTCAAATCCATTATATAGAATATCAAAAGGTTGTTGTCATGACAGAATATTAACATATGCTTCTACCCATTAGCCACAGTGGAATGATAAGGTAAATAAGTCATCAGTAAATGTGTGAGAAATAGTCATAGGAGGTGAGAAGTATTATGAGCACTAAAGCAAGAAAACCCATTTCTAATACTTCAAAACCCTTAAACTTTTGCCAGTAGATAGAGATAAAAGCACAGTCAAGGTGATGCTACACAGACAATAAACCATCCGTGTTGAAGAAATCAAACCCTAATGATGTTCTTGTAGACACAGCTGAGAGATTTCAAAGGAAATGCCATGATATATTCATAACCAACAGAGAGGAGCAAGAAACAAGAAAGAGTCTATACCTATCTGCCAGATTCACAAGATTTCTTTACAGATACATCAAATCTTTTATTTCTTACAGTAAAGAGGAAGAGATCAAGTAAAATAGTGGTTGTGGCATTACAAGATTCTTTTGTGCATGATGAAGATTAAAACCCTAACTTCAAAACTTACAAACGATCTCGTAAGTTAGAGTTTTGATGCCTATTAACAAAGACAAGCATAGCCATAATAGGTAGAACATCTGGATACGTAGGATGAAGTGAAACCCTAACTTCAAAGCTTCAAAACCCTCATGTTTCTACATAATGAAGGAAGATTAAGATAAAAGAAGTATGCAGCCATGGCCAACAAAGACACAGCATTTTTTGTTATAAAATGCAATACCCACAATCATCTACAGCTTGTCATGCTATCTCAGGAGTGAGACCAAAAAAGAATGAAACTACAGAGACTAGATAGAAAGTGATTACCTTGTTGCTGTCGAGAAAGAAAGATCCTCCACGGCCTCACAATGGCCTCAAACTTCCAAAGGAGCAAATGAAGACCGTTGAGAAAGGAGGCACATAGAGACAAAATGAAGACATTAAAGAATGCACAACAATGGATCTGTTATAACAGTGAAAAAGGTCGTGGCCATACAGATGAAGGAAGCTATAGCATTCAAAAGCTTCATATCAAATAGAAAAGAAAGGTTACCTTCATTCTAGCTCATGAGGAGTTCATGACAGTGACAATGTATTAGAGCCATTGAAGGAGAAAACTAGAACCACCATGGAGCTACTTCAAACCCTCGACCGACATGTTTTGCAGAGCTCAAAGAGAGAAATCAAAAGATGAGTGAATGAGCAAAAATTAGGGTTGTTTCAGTATTTTGTTCGAAGGTTCTTTTCACTCAAGTGTAATTTTTGACTTCAAAAAACTAATTATTACCTTATCCAAAATTGTTGTCGGGGTCAAGACTTTCCCTAGCAATCATAACACATAGCGGCCGACAGCAACCCTTTGAAGGTTGGCTTCTTTTTAAGTCAAGAGACTAATATAACATGTGGAAAGGCTCAAAGCCTTATAACATTTTATGCATGGTGAAGTTTCCTTGGTGGTCGAATGGTGGAGGCATAACAAAACACATGCTTAAATCCCTTTGCCTATGTCCAAGCATCCAAGGATGGATTTCAATATTATGCATGGTGACTAACAGCCAAGGAGGTGGATGTTTTTTAAACATGATATGCATGAACATAGAGTTTACAAGGTGGCAGATAAGGAGTGACTGGTTCTTTTATTTTCCTTGCAGAGGGAGATATTTTTTCACAAATGTATTGGAGTGATAAGGAATTGTCTAATTATTCCTAAGTCCTATTTTACAAAATAGGCAAATGTATTGGAATGATAAGGAGTGTTTTTTCTTCTAATCATGCATGATTTTACACATTAATTAATTGTAAATAAATAATAAAGTAATATTCTATAAATTACTTTATTATTTTCCACAAGTTGTAAAATCAAAAATAGACAAGTTGTAACCAATAATAGAGTAATATTTTATTACTTTATTATTTACTCACAATCAATTTTGCTCATGCAAAATCACGCAAATTGAATAGTTGAGTAAACTAGGCCACCTAGGGGTTTTGTAAGACTTTTTAGGAGTATTTTTAAGGATCTTAGTCAAAATTTTGGTCAAACACATGGAGAAGCCTAAATTGAAGCTATTTTTGCTCAATTCGAGGCAGTTTTAGACCCTAATTTTGAGGATTTTTGAGGTTGCTCGGGAATGAGTATTTTTAGAGGCAGTTATCTGCAAGTCTATATTTTTTGCATGCCTCTTGGAGAGAGCAAGCCTATATATTGTAAAGCAAAAGTCTATTTTTGCTAGTTCTTGATTCTCATTCTGATTAAGATAGATTGGAGAATTCTTGTAGCTCACTATTACAGTTTTATTGAGAGATTAGCAGGTTACAGGTTATCTTTTATCTTTTTGCAAAGCTTTCCTTTGTTATTTCAAATCAGTTGAATTACCTTTCCTTTTAGTGCTGAATATTGAAGTGATTTTGATGAAATTTTGTTATGTTTTATTATTAAACCTTCAAAATTATTGTCTCATCTCATTGTTTACAGCATTAAAGCATAAATTCATCATAGGTCTTAGGTTGTGTTTGTTGGAAAGAGACACTGTGTGGCTTCATGAGTGTTGTCATTGATGGCAACAAAGTCCATCCCACACATCCGTAGGACATGGTATGTCTATACCGGAAGTCAGATTGAAGAGTATTGTGATCTGGTGAGCAAGAACAGAGCATGCATCAAGGTCTGACAATCAGGTCTGAATCTCTCAGAGGAAGTATCTCAGTAAAGTGTAGACTTTAGGAAGTCAAGAGGAGTACCATTACTGATACATTCCAGAGATTGAGCCTCCGGTGATGAAAGAATGAAAAGATATGAACACTAAGTGTTGGGTTCCTGTTTGACAGAGTAGATTGAGGAAGAACTGACTAGCAGAGCATCAGACCTTAATCCGAATGAGATATTGATGGTGATCAAGTTTCTTAAGGGATCATTCATGATTGGCCGACATGATTGATGACTTCTATAAGTATCTCTTTTATATGCATCACTTGGTAAGCAAGGATTTAGCCGACAGACTAGAGTTTGGGAAAATATTGAGTATTCTGAATGCCGACTAGAAAGATGTTGAAATCCTTTGTGCAGATATATATACCAGATGGATTACGATGTAAGAGTGTGTGTGGTGTGTGATAGTGTGCAAAGAAAGGCAGAGACAGGTGTGGAAGTTATAATACAAGTCTGGTATGTGACAGAACATCAGCACTAAAGAAGTGGAAAAATGAAGTGCAGTAGATCAGTTTATTGAGCCTAACTAGAACTAAACCTCAGCATATGTGGATGCCTCTGATCAGTTCAAACATTTGGTTACTTTCCTTATGCCTTGTAGACAGTGAGTCTCTTGTAGGCAGTGAGCCTCTTATGAGCAGTGTGCTCGGGCAGTGAGCCCTAATTGGCAAGTGCCATTTTGTACTTCTTATTCTTCTAATAGAGAATACAATCTTGGGTTAGTCACCCCATGGTTTTTTCCCTTAACAGCGTTTTCCACGTCAAAAATATTGTGTTATGTGTGTTGAGTTTATTTCTGCTTCCATGGTTATGTATGCTTATATGTTTTGATATTGCACTAATTGTTAAAGAAGAAAAGAAAGTCAAATAATTAAGATAACTGATTCACCCCCCCCCTCTCAGTTATCAACAATTGGTATCAGAGATAATTTCCTCCTAACAGAGCCTAACAGCTTGAGGAAGATCTGAGAATCTCAATGGATATGTATGGTATGAGGGAACAACTTTAGTCTCCCCTAGATGATCTTGAGCAATCTCACTCTGAAGTCAATAACCTGAGGGAAAGACTCAAACAAGCTGATAATTTCATAAATGAACTCAAAGAAAAACTAAGTATCTCAATGAAGAAAAGAAAGGAACTGCTTCAACAATTAGCAAGTTAAAGTGAATCCAATGATACTAATGAAGATCTGAATGAGAAAACCAAGTTATGTGAGAAGTTATTAAAAGAGGTCCTTATGGTAAGACATGAAATGGAATCAGGAGTTATGAAATACACCCAAGAAATTGAAGAGAACAGAAAAAGTGAAGATAATCTAAAACAATCTCTCAAGGAGAAATCAGAAGACTGCCACAAAATGGATAGAATAATTAGGCATCTGGAATCTGATCTTGAAGAAGCTAGAGACAATGAAGAACAACTTGAGAATCAAATAGACACTCTTAAAAGGGATCTTCAAACAACAAATGAATACAAAGAGAAATTCAAGATAAGCTCTGCTCAACTTGAAGTTGTTGAAAGCCAAAAGAGGGTAGACAACAAGCAAGGCTTGGGGTATGAGAAAAGGGAAAGCTCCAGATCTGGTTAGAAGAAATCTGGATCAGGAAATCTAAGGAACAGGTCTAGAAGACCTCCAGTAAGGCAACCAAATGCTCAAAGATATCCATCCTTCAATGGATACTTCCACAATTGCAATAACTTTGGTCATAAAGCAAATCAGTGTAGAAGAAGAATGAATTAGACTAATTCATCCTTCTTCAGACAGTGTTTTAACTGCAAAAGGTATGGTCATAGATCTCATGAATGTAGAAATATGCAAATAAACAATTCTTTCAATGGTAGATGCTTTGCATGCAATAGAATGGGACATATGGCTAATCAATGCAGATCTAGAGGATATCAATCAAATATGCAAACAAATGTTGTTTGCTACAATAGATCCGGTCATATTGCCAAATTCTATAGAAGTAAGAATCAGGATAAAAGGGGTTCGGTGCATCATAATTAAAATCAAGACAAAGGAAAAGGAAAAGTGAATGCGAATGAAGTTCAAAGGGAGATGAATAAGATTTGGGTGAAGAGAAGTATAGAAAATGTTGGGGATGGATCCGCATCAGAATCTGGTGCTGATATTCCTTCCAGAAACTAAATAGATGAGCTCTCGCTCAGGGGGAGTCAAAAAGGAAAACAAATTCCCCCAGCCAGCAAATTGGTGCCTGAAATTGGCACATGGAAAGTTGCAGATTAAAGGGTTCTCAGAGAAACACCTAAATAAGCCTTGATAAAGATTTGGAAGATCTGCAAGAAGTTTTGAAGAGGTTAATCATCCAAGATTGATCTGGTTTAACAGTCATCCGGTAAGAGCAAGATTTTCACAGTTAGATCTGGTATGATTCCAAATTGAGGTATCTTGATCTGTGGATAAATGGAATGATTGGAGAAAGGTAGATAGATTATCAATATTCATCGAGAATAACTCTAAGTGCATCTTAGTGATCTGAAAAGATCTCTCAGGACAAGGAGAACAAGGCAACTAGAATAACTTAAGTTGTACATTTATTGCAAAATGGAATTAGGGTTTGCACAGAAATAAAAGGATTCTTTTGTTCATCATTTACACAATTGCATTCGAGAAGAAGGAAGAAAGAGCTCTGCAACAAGATTGCTTCAACTTTCTCTCAAGGATCAACTACAGAATTTGACTCAACCAGTGATCTCTTCAGCTCTCATCGTGAACCCTAGAAGCATAAAAGGTATTTTCTGCTCTTGAATCTCTCTCTAGATCCTTTGAAAGATGGCTACTCCAAATGTTGTTAAAATCACTGATAGACCACGCGCTAAGTTCAAGAAACATCCCTACAAATCTCTGGAAGTTGATCCGCTAGGTGCATTCTCTAGCATTCTGCATGGGGTTTTGCATGTAGATGTTAGGGTCTACATACATGCAAACATTGAAGAATTTGGGGAATTTAAGCTGATGGATATCCATCACAAGGAACTCATAGATGAATCATTTGAACTTAAACCCCAATTCAAGGCCATCCGGGATAAGCATTTTGGACATTGCATCCATTTCCCCTATTTTGCTGAAGATGAATGGGTCCGGTATGTTCTGAACAGAATGCATGACAATTTCATGTGGTTGTTGAGGCCATTTAAGATCACAAAAGATACCATTAGGGTGGTAACTAGATTGCACTCATCCGGTGAGTTGCCTACTCTCAAATCAATCAAAAATCAAACTGTGAGTGAGGCTACCGGATCAAAATTTGATAAGAGAGCAATGACAATTGAAGACATCATAGATCCAGATATCAAATTTCCCTCTATGATAATTGGTTACAAAATCTATCACTCTAGCAGGGAGAATTCAGTATCTGGAACTGCTATATATACTGCATATGAAATGCTAAGGAAAAATGCAGACTATGATCTATGCGAGCTTCTCCTGAACCAACTGTTAGAGAACCTATAGAAAATAAAGAAGGATAAGAAAAATTCATTCAAGTACGATGGCTTAATATTATGTCTATTCTTCTATTACATGAATGAGCTACCTAGATCCAGTGGTTGGATATGGCAAAATGACAGACCGGTTGCCATACAAATCAGAGACTATATGTATGGGCTTGGTGATGCCAAGGCACAAAGCACAACTCTCTAGGGTTACTTCAAAAACTTCCAAGGCATGATGCAGGCCAGAGAGAGAATCCCCTAATCTCTAGTTGAAAAATACAAGGATACAGTGTGCTTCATGGTAGACACTGATCAATGCCTAATGGAGGTAGTGGAACCGAGAATAGTGTGGATCATGCCAATTGGCTATGAGGTGGATGAGAAAATTTTGGAACTACATATCCAACACCTACTAAGTCATCCTAAGGACCCTAAGGTAGAAAGGTTTGGAACCTTCCAAGAGTTGAGTGTAAAAGTTTATGTTGAACTTAGACAGCCTGAGATCAAGAGAAAAGTGAGAAGGGAAGTAGAAGTCACCAAGAGATATGGAATATCAAAGGAGGCAATTGATGCCAACAGAGAGAAGGTGGAAAGGGCTGAGAAAGAAAGGCAAGAAATAGAAAAAGAAAGTGCTTCGGTGCAAGCCCCCTCCCAGACTAGACCCTCCAAAAGCTCTACACCAGCCACCTCTAAGAGTCAAAAAGCATCAAAACCAGAAGTCAGGACATCCAGAAAGGGAGAGAAGAGAACTAAGACAAAGGCCACAAGGTCTTACACCAGTCAGAAGGATGATGAAGAGACATAATCAGATGAGGAGATCAAGAAAATGAAAAAGAAAAAGAAAACTTATGTGGAATCATCTACCGGCAAGAACAAGGAAGAAGAGAAGGTAGAAGAATTTGTTGAAAAGCCTACTCTTTCCATTGACAATGTCATCAAATCAGTCACTGTGGATGGGAACCTGAAACCAATGACTGAATTTTATGATGACTATAATGAAGCTAACCAGAAGATCTTGCAAGATGCTACAGTCAAGTATCTTAAAATTTCTAATAAAGCATTCATTGAGATCATATCTCTAATTCCCAAAAGCCTAGAGAAGGAACTTGAAATAAGGAAGAACAATGCTAAGGCAAAGGACCTAGAGATCTGAGAACAGATAGCTATTCAGCTCTACCCTTCCATCACTCCAAAACAAATGAACATGATCTTCAAGGATTGCAAGGATGAGTTCCGGAGCAAAACAAGAATGAATCAGCTTATGCTTGGAGAGACTGACAAAGTGGCAAAAGAAACTGAAGACATCCTCTGGAATGCCTTCATGAAATTCAATCTCCCTGTTATAGAGGACATAGATGATGAACCTACTGAGAAAAATGCAGAAGATCCAAAGGAGATAAGTGAGGAAAGGACTAAGGACTTGGATTCCTCTATTCCGGAAGAGGAACTCCATGAAGAAGCAAATATCTCTCTTCTGGATCCCCCTGTTGAATCCGGATCTGAAGGAGAAGAAAGAAAAGATGAGAAAATTAGTCAAGAAGAAGAGGTCAAGGGAAGAGAAAAAGACCAAACAGAGAAAACCCTAGATGACAGTTCTGAAGATGCAGAAAGAAAGAAGACTCTGTCTCTAGCAAGAGACACTGTAGAAACAGTTAAAGATTTCTTGACCAAAGAAATGATGGAATTAGATGAACTGGATCTATTTCAAGGACCATTCAATTTTGATTCCCTCTCCCTGGTTCAGACAATGAAGATAGCATCATTTTCCTAAGCAAAGGCAAAAGAAAAGCTTCTGAAGTCTCACATGGAAGACTATGAGCTAATAGAGATTGCATCCGGTGCATTGGAGAAGATCATGCCATCCTTCTAGAAGGATCTTTCGGCCTCTTCATCCGGTAACTTGAAATCTCTTGTTAATTCAATTAGTAGACATTTTGATTATTTGGAGAAGTCAGCAGAAGATAAAGTCTGGAAAGAGTTTTTGGGAAAGAGATTCTCCAAAGTACAAGGGCTAATAACAAATTATAGGAGAAATATGGATATTGGGATAAAGAGCTTAGAAAATGCTCTTAAAGATGGTGGAGAAATATATAAATTTTGTTTATCCTGGTCTAAAGTGACAATGGATATTGAGAAGAAAATGAAAGAACAAGAGGGTAAATTGTCAAGTTTATCTCAGAATTTTGATCCTCTCACCACATCCATAATAAACCAAGAATTTCAAACTATTTCCATTCTAAATGAACTAAAGAAACTTGAAAAGGAAAGGAAGAATATAATAAGTAGGATGGGTGAACTTAGAGGGATAATTATCCTTAAGTTAGAGGCCATGCATGAGGCCCTAACTGATGCTCAAACCACAGCCCAGACCAGTGATCCAACAGATCTAAAGAGGGCAGAAGCTTTTGCATTCCTGTTGAGTGGTCACATCTCAATTTTGGACAGGATGAAGTAGAGTTGGGCAACAGAATTTGTCCAGTTGAAGACAACTTTTGTAGATATACTTTAGTATATGTAAGTATAACATGTATATATATTTATGCGGCCAAGTATAGATTGTTTTTGGGAAATTTTTGGTGTACGGATCCTACCCTTTGCCATTGATGTCAAAGGGGGAGTGAGGAGCAGTGAAAAATGTGGAATCTAGCTAAGGGGGAGCTCCGAAAAAGTGTACATAAGAACAGAGCATCAGCCAAGGGGGAGTATGCTATAACACTTAGTCATTTTTCACTAAGTGTTTCCATCAATGCCAAAGGGGGAGATTGTTGGCAAGAGACACTGTGTCGTTTCATGAGTGGTCATTGATGGCAACAAAGTCCATCCCACACATCCGCAGGACATGGTATGTCTAACCGGAAGTCAAATTGAAGAGTATTTTGGTCCGGTGAGCAAGAACAGAGCATGCAACAAGGTCCGACAATCAGGTCCGGATCTCTCAGAGGAAGTACCTTAGTAAAGTACGGACTTGGGGAAGTCAAGAGGAGTACCATGACTGATACATTCCAGAGATTAAGCCTCTAGTGATGAAAGAGTGAAAAGATATGAACACCTAAGTGTTGGGTTCCTGTTTGACAGAGTAGACTGAGGAAGAACTGACCGGCAGAGCATCAGACCTTAATCCGGATGAGATATTGATGGTGATCAAGTTTCTTAAGGGATCATTCATGATTGGATGACATGATTGATGACTTCTATAAGTATCTCTTTTATACGTATCACTTGGTAAGCAAGGATTCAGCCGACAAACCAAAGTTTGGGACAATATTTTGTATTTCAGATGCCGACTAGAAAGATATTGAAATCCTTTGTGCGGATATATATACTAGATGGATTACGATGTAAGGGTGTGTGTGGTGTGTGATAGTGTGTGAAGAAAGGTAGAGATAGGTGTGGAAGTTATAATACAAGTCTGGTATGTGACAGAATAGCAGCACTAAAGTAGTGGAAGAATGAAGTGCAGTAGATCAGTTTATTGAGCCTAACCAGAACTGAACCTTAGCATATGTGGAGACCTCTGATCAGTTCAAACATTTGGTTACTTTCCATATACCTTGTAGACAGTGAGTCTCTTGTAGGCAGTGAGCCTCTTGTGAGTAGTGTGCTCAGGCAATGAGCCCTAATTGGCAAGTGCCATTTTGTACTTCTTATTCTTCTAACAGAGAATACAATCTTGGGTTAGTCACCCCGTAGTTTTTTCCCTTAACAGGGTTTTCCACGTCAAAAATATTGTGTTATGTGTGTTGAGTTTATTTCTGCTTCCATGGTTATGTATGCTTATATGTTTTGATATTGCACTAATTGTTAAAGAAGAAAAGAAAGTCAAATAATTAAGATAACTGATTCACCCCCCCCCTCTCAATTATCAATAGTGTTAACCAGAAGTAGTCTTTTTATGCTATGAAAAACCATTTTCCTTCATAAAAACTTGTTTTCAAACCTTCCTTAGAATTATTTTTGTGATATTTATGCCAAGTCTGGATTGTGTAGAAGTCAAATTTCTGAGCAAGCATTATGAATCAAATTGCATTATTTTTATCTATATCAGGTGCATCACCATTTTACACTTAGAGTTCATTTAGTTTCTTTCTTCCCTTTTCCCAAAAGTAAAAACATACATCTCAATAGAACATTTGAAGGGAACCATCCCACAATCTGGAGGTCTAATCTCTTCATAGGGCACCCACAACCTGAGATTAGTCCCATGTTACACGAAATTGCAGTGCTTTAACCAGCTTTGCATACGGGTGCAATTCCCAGTGATAACAATCATGTTATGACCGAGTACTTAGATGCTCATAAATTTTACTCCCTTTGTCAATGAAGGATAAAATTCTAGATTTAGATTGCCCTGAAAATCCATATGACTCCTTTAGATCTATAGCATACTCTGATTTTCCATTGGAGAGATCCGAACCAAGATAGCGAACCCTATCACATGCTCTATTTATGGCTACCCGAACTTAGATAAATTCTAATTCTGACTTCCGGTATGAACAAATTATGTTATGCAGATGAGTGGAATAGTCTTAGTTGCCATCAATGACAACACCTGTCATGCGAAGCAATGTCTCTTGCCAACAAACCTATCACCTTTGAAAGTTCTGAATCAGTTAATCCATTCATGATAGCAAACTTGGCCTTAGCATTATTATCATACTTCTTGATTTCATCTACATCTGTTGGAATAGAAGCAGGGACAATGTAACCTTTCTTAACAAAGTCTCAAACTCCATAGCCTAGAGAATTGATGTAGCCTTCCATCCTTACCTTCCAAAAAACATATTTTGTTCCATCGAACCTGAAAATCTTGTTGGATCCTCCTTGTGTCATCTCGGACCTTCCTCAAGCAGTTAAGCTTTCTTCAGAGGAACTTGGATTTGATACCAATTGTTAAACACACCAGGATACTGAAAGGAGGGTGAATCAGTATCTAATCAATCTTCAACTTTAACAACTTTAACTTATCCATAGCAGATCAAAACTTAAGCATCACAACATTAACATTAACATGAAAGATTAACACAATGCACCACAACACATAACACCAGATATATGTGGAAAACCCTAGAAGGGAAAAACCACAGTGAGGATTAACTCACAATATATGAAGCTCAAATAATAACTTTATTTTAGGGGCTTTAACCCAAGGAAGCTGCTACTCCCTAACTTTGATTTAGGGTCACTCCCAAGGAATCTTCTACTCTTGATGACTTTGTTTTAGGGTCACTCCCAAGGAAGCTTCTACTCCCTGATGACTTTGTTTTAGGGTCACTCTCAACGAAACTTCTACTCCATGAAAAGAATACAAAATATTACAATATAACAGTCTTTTCTTACTGTCTAAAAACTGTCATTGAAGCTCACACCTTGATGATTACACTTCTGCCTCCACACACTTTCTTCTGAATATATGATCAATAAATCATACTGTATACTTGATTATTGTCATAAATATATCTTCAAGATGATTCTGGATAGCATCAACAACATCTACTCTTTCTCCTTCAGTCGCACATCAATAATGCATTTATTCTACTTTTTATCTGCTTGCGAATCTTTACAATCAACTTACAATCATACCTTCTTAACTCAATTTGATTCACTATTTATACATGATATTACATTGATTACATTGCTTGTTAGCCAAATACAACATGAAAAATACATTTACAAGATAGCCAGATAACACACACTATGAAACGTGTAGAAGTAGGTCCTAATTGAAACACATTACACCAACAGAAGATCCAGACGTTGTGTACCCCAACACTTGCTTAACTAGGTCCAAAGCATCCTTCACTACTTCAAACATCAAGGAATTACATCCGCACACTCCGCTCATTTGAAAATAGAACAACTTTAAGGAAAACTCATGAAGACTTGAAGAATGACGGCCACATCAACTTGAAAACCTTGTGTGGTACAGGAAACAAGAAAGATCTTCATGAAACTTTTCCAGATGAGTTCACATGACTCATAAAACACCCCCACACACACCTTTGCCACCGCACATCAAAGAATTATGCCGCGCAGCTTCAATTATTGACTCTGCAAATATTCTTTTATCTAGAACACACTGTACCAAGCTATTAATTGAAAAACTGAGTTGCGAACCACCAAGAAGCCTAAAACAAAAAAAGAGGCATGACATGCACATCCAAGAACATTTTTAGAAAAACTGCAAGGTAAATCATTCACTTTCGAAGGAATGCAGAGCATTCCAGTGGGTCTTCAACACTACCCTATTTTGCTAGAGCACATACTAGAGTTCTATCATACATAACTTTCACAACTGAGGAAAATAAGATTTGAAATTTTGGAAATAACACCTTTATTGTCTTCTTGACACAACTTCAGAACTGCATAGCCATAGATCTACAATTGCGGAGGAATGCAGAGCATTCCATTACCCTACTAGGAGCCTCTTTACAAAAATAACTCTATCTTTAAGCTGTCAGCAAAAAAGCATCCTTCCAGTGATCAAAACATCATGAAACTTGGAACATACATAAAATAACACTATATGAAACTATGTTCCAAACCACAAAAGCTCAATAGAAAAATGATGAAAATGCAGAGAAATCTTCCAAACAATCTTCAAAGAGCAGACATTCTAAAACCAAGACTGTCATCTTCTTCTGGAGGCCAAGTCTTCTTTGCATCACCATATACAACTTAGGAACAGTAGGATGTATCATACAACATGCTTAAAATCAATAGGCACATGCTCAGCATCGGCAACACAAGTAATTCTTTTAGTGCTTCTAATTCCCATATTGAATAGGCTTCAAACTTAACTCTGCTTTGATTAGGAATGTAACTTTTACGCGCAAACTCAATTCTACTTTTAGGCCCAACCTCAACCCTTCTTTGATCAGGAATGTAGCTTTTATGACTTCCAATCATGAGCTTTCTCTTTCTTAGGAATATGCAACCAAGAGCGGTATCTTACTTTCCTGATAGTGTCATCAGTGTATGCTATGTTGACATCAATGTATGATATGTTGACATCAATGACAACACATATGGCCAACAGTACGAGTCTTGTAGACTCGTCTAGAAGATTTTCATGATCTTTCTTATTTCCAGTACCGCACAAGGTTTTTAAGTTGATGTGATCGTTATGCTTCAAGTTTCACATGCCATTGCTTAAGGTTGTCCTATTTTCAAATGAGCGAAGTGTGCGGATGTAATTCCTTGATGTTTGATGTTGTGAGGAATGTTTTGGACCTGATTAAGCAAGTGTTGATGTTCACAAGCCATAGGTCTTATGCTGGTGTAGTGTGTGGTCTTGTTTAGGACTTGTTCTCTACACGTTTCATGTTGTGTGTTGTCTAGCCAACTTGTAAATGTATTTTTTATAATGTCTCTGGTTGACAAGCAATCTAATCAATGTACTATCATGTATAAATTATAAATCAAATTGAGTTAGGTGAGGTGTGATTGCAATGTGATTGATAAGATTCGCAAGCAAAAGGAGCGGAATGAATGCATTATGATGTATGACTGAAGGAGAAAGAGTAGAAGTTGTAGACGTTGTCTTCATTCATCTTGAAGACATATCTGTAATAGTGAGTGTAGAGTGTGCCTAACTGATCCAATCATCAGAAGGAAGTGTGAAGAGGCAGAATTGCAATCATCAAGGTGTGAATTTCAATGTCAATTTTTAGAGAGTAGAAGGACTGTCATACTATAATCTTTTCTAAGTTTGTTCTTAATTCAGGGAGTAGTTGCTTCCTTGGGAGTGACCCTAAAACAAAGTCTTCAGGGAGTAGTAGCTTCCTTGAGAGTGACCCTAAATCAAATTTTTCAGGGAGTAGTAGCTTCCTTGGGTTATAACCCTAAAACAAAGTTATAATTTTGAGCTTCATAAATTGTGAATTAATCCTCATCGTGGTTTTTCTCTTCTTGGGATTTCCACATATATCTGGGGTTATGTGTTGATGTGCATTGTGTTAATCTTTCATGCTTATGTTGATACTGTAATACTAAATTTTTAATCTACTCTAGAGGATCTAAAATTTTATTAGATACTGATTCACTCCCCCTCTCAGTATCCTGGTGTGTTCAACAACTAATTATGAGGGAGTAATCACTTTCAGAAATGGCTAAGTTGACTATTTATGAGAAAGGAATCACTTTTGAATTTGGGTAAGTGGTTACTTTGCTTTAAAATGAAGTTGTTATCAGCTACTTAAGAAAAAGTGAAAGTAGGAGGATACAATTAGTTTTGGCAAACTTGTTACACATAAAAGCTACTTAGGAAAAAGTAAAAGAAGGCAGCTACTTTCAAGTTTGGCGAACCTAATCCCCACTACATCCACATCCACTAAAGTCTCCTACAATCAAGGAAATGTTTTCAAATCACTCTCTTTATCCTGCATATAATATAAAGACATGGTAACAGGGAGTTAAAAAGTTATTTTTATTGTTGAAAGAACAGTTTTCTCCTCTTCATGCCACACCATGCATGAAATAGGTAGAAACGTGGATTTTAAAACAATTATGGATAGTTAGAAAGGATGTCAAAGCATGCACTAGGCGTAATAAGTGCTTGATAAGTAGGTTCAAAGAAAATTAATCTCATCATTATCTTCTCTGCTTGTATAGAGTTGAGCACCTCAGTTTTTCCTAGCATTTTCCTTACCTGTGCTAAAATACAAGCTTCTAAACATGCATTGTGAGTAGAAGATCAGTTGAAAGAAGTGTAACACATTTTGTTGCATGCAAACCCTCCCTGAAAAACTTACCTACATGCTTCAAAAGGCACTCCCTGTTCATGTCAAAACACATCTTGACTGAGAGTTGTTGTTGCAAACACTCTAGCAAGACATATATACCAATGTAGAAGCATAGACAATGCTTATGAACATATTGACAGAGCACCTCAGAGATATTGTCACATGCAAAGCATGATTGCAGGATATATACAAAATGGAGTTATTGGAAAAGATTTCAAAACATTCAAGTAAAAGAAATTCATAGGTATAAGGAAAAACTCCATGGCCTATATCAAATTGGTGCAGATGAATGGGAGCCGTAGATGAAGGATTTAATGAATTTAAAATTAGTTCTGGGTTTATGATCGACAAGAAGGAAAAAGAAAGGGGTTTCTACATATCTAATTCTACTTCATGAATAGCCAAATGTGATTGAAGAAGAGGCTTCTTCAATCTTTCTATACAATATCTAAATTCTATTTTAGAAACAAGGCACTTATTGCACCATATAAATCTAAATTCTTCAGGATGACAAAGAGCTTACTTGTTTGAAATAGCACCACAATGTTTCTAAGTGGGAATGCACCAAGAATTACCCAATTATCGACAACACTCCATTTTTCCATAAAATTTCCCAATCAAGTCCATAGATAGTTACCAAACTTCTCAACCTTTGCCAGCAAACTCCTAGCCCATGCCAAAATGGGAGATTACATCAGGGTATGGACGTCCATCAAAGCATAATAGAAAGTGGATTTCTTCTAGATGTAGCAATTGTAAATGCAAAATGTGGAAGCATAATCAAGGCATCTAAACCATTTAAATAACTGCCTCAAAGAAACATGGTCTGGTCGATTGCAACAATTGAAGGATATACACAAATGGGATTTTGTTGAAAAGGATTTAGAAATATTTCAAAGAAAATGCATTCTGGTAGATGTAAAACTAGACTCCATGACCTTTGTCAGCATTCCTCCCTTCTCACACTCACAAAGCACATTAGAAGAATCATTTTTATCTGATATTATATTCTGGAATGTTGTGGTGGGTATGCATGCAGAGCTTGAAATGCTAGAAGTAGATGTGTGGGTGAAAAGGAATTGTACTAATAAGATATCAATTCTAGATCATGAACACAAAGTGGGAGACTTACCAGCAGAAATGAGCTTCAAAGTGTCCTGGATGGTGAGGAGAACACTAGGCAAATCAAAGGAATTTAGTTGCTCGATACAAATGAGACAATTGAAATTCCTGCTGAAATACTAGAGCTTATGAGCTATACTCTCTGATTTCTTTCATTGGGACGCACAATAGTTGTGAAGGGTAATTGTAATAAATCATTTGATAAATTGATATTTCTACAAGTATGCAGAACTTCAGTGGGTTTTGTCAATCTAAAAGATCTCAAGAATTTGAGCTACTTTAGCTATGATAAAGATGAGGATTTCGATCCCTCTCAGCTATCGTTAGAATTGAAAGTTGTGAAACTGTGTGGAGATGAAAAGTTCAAATATCATGTTAAACCCAGTATTGATATTTGCTACTTTTTCTTTGAATAAAATTATTTTGTCAAAATCTTCTTTCCAAATTCATGTCAAATGCATGGATGCTAAACCAGAACAAAATAAGCAAAAAGTTAGAAATGATTTAAACTTGTCAAATAAACATCATTCTGTCAAGAATACTACAACGAGTGTTAAGACAAGTTTATTATCAAAAGTTTCATGAAAACTGCACAAGAAACCCATTGGTAAACATAGGCAGATTTTAGAGTTTTTGTGGCCTCCCTGCTACAACAGAGCCAAGGTTATGCAATCTTCCATTACAGTTTCCTTGTTCAGAGCATATACAGTGAAACAAGAAAGCTATAATCATGAAATACAAGTACTAGGGATTTGATTTCTTATTAGTTCTTGAATTAACCTCCCACGGATTTCAGATACAACCTTTGGGCACATCAGCTTAGCAAATTTTTGGAAAACCATAGAGGAAGGGAAAAGATCACCGATGGCACATAAACTGTTCGACATTGGGTTAGCTCATGTAGTTGGTTTTCCTGTAGCAGTTTAGTGTCCAGAATTGTTTTTGGAATGCATGAAAGGCTATAACCTAGAAACCAGAGAAATCCGGATTATTGATGACAAATTGGTGGCTAGACTAGACAGTGTCTCTATTGAGATTGTTTTCAGGCTACCTTTTAAGGATCAGTTTGTGAGCATATACAAAAAGATTATACAGCAGTATTTCAATGAAAAGAAGAGCCAATGCCTCAACATTGTAACGAAGAACTGGTTGCACACACCTAAAGGAGGGAAATCTCAATTATCAAAAGTTCTTCACAGATCATATTTTGTCGAAGACATTTCCAATATGATTGTTTTGCTTCACAGAGTAATGGGGGATGAAAAGTCAATTAATTTTGAAAAATGGATGTTTCTCTTCATAATTGTTATATGTGTCAGAGATTAGTTCATCGATTCGGGAGGTATTATCAATGATAACTTGCATGAACAATTAACTAACTTTGAACTGAATGAGAATTTTTATGTCTTCCTATTTGTTCTATGCAATTGCAAGTATGAAGACATGGCCAAGACTCAGCACCAGAGGGGTATATGGCAATATGACACAAATCTATGATTTCTACCCTCGGTTACAACTAGAACAGAGTCATAAGAACTTTTGAAGGGTAAATGATGTTTTTGCAATGTTGACAGTGACGAAACTTTAGGGCGACACCGCACTTTGAATATCACCAGAGGCAGCCAACCTTATCAAGAAATATGGGAGTTACTTCATCAAGTTTCCTAGGTTCACCTACCTGTGAGTTGGGGGATTCAATGGATATCCGTACAAATTGCTGAGATATGTAGACGGTAAGCTGGTGTTGATAGAGCTATGCAGGCAAATTGGTACACTCAATAAGAGATGCAAAGATAAGAAAAGGATTGGAGTTCATTTCCTAATTGGTCTTGGTCATTACAGTTGTAAGTCTTCTATAGATGCTCAAAACATTGAAAGATCCCTGGAAAAGATAAACTTGTATCCTTACACCATGAGATTCTCATTTGACAGCAAAGGATACGTTAGAGACAATCTACATCTTGGTGTAGGGTATTGTCATTTTCCAAAGATTGAAGATTTTTGGCAGGACTGCAAGAATTATTTTGAAGTGTGCAAGAGGGGTTGGATGAGGATGACTATAGAGCATATCAAAGAAGATTGTAATATAAGAGGAATTGAGGATGATGGATCAGAGTTAATTGATCCTATTTATTTTGACAAAATTCAAACACAGCCTTTGCCACCTATCAATTAGGCTAACGAAGAGATTAGAGATCTGGGCATATGAACTGCTCACATTCTTAATAGGACAAAAGATTGGGTAAGGAAGAAGATCATTGAAGCAACAACTACCAAACCACTTGGTAATGATGCCCCTTCATCAAGGAGAAAAGATAAACAAGAAGACTATTCTTCTTCTTCCCGTTCTCATGCTTCTTCCTTGAGTATTGGTTCTCAGAAAAATACCCAAGGAGGTGGCGTTGAAGAAGATCCATCTAAGAAAAGAGGACTTAAGAGCACATGTGATGATGATGTAAAATAGAAAAGAGGGAAATCAAAGGTGAAAGGTAATTCAGTACCTCCCATACATGAAGAATTTGGAGAGGATGAATCTATAGATCCTAAAAATCACCATCATACTGATTAGCACTTGTCAAACATCTCTCCTTCAGTTCTTATTATTTCTCTCTCTCATAAGATACCTCATTCTTCCCATATGATGCAACATCCACTTTCACTTCCCATGAATATATTCAATGATGATGTTGTCTCCCCAATTGTAGTGTCTCCACTTGTAGACATTCCAGATTCTTCACATGATCCTTCCTCTTCCTGGTTGTAGTAGAATTTGTTGAAGAAAAGAAAAAGTGTTCAATTAGTCATTCTTGAATTTGATACAGTCTCTAATTTGCTCCAAAGGCCTCCTAAGCCTAACAAGATCAAGGTTACATCAAGGTTAGTAGTTGACTCCTCATCAGGAAATGTCTACGTCAAAGTTGCACAACCCATTTCAGAAAAGAGCTTGAGTGAAGCCACCGAAGTTGACTTTACTATCACAAAGGTAGACCTTAGCCCATCAACCTATGAAGGTGATATGCAGAATTTTTAGGTATCAGCTACAAAACTAATGGAGAGGACAGAAAAAGAAAAGCATACAAAGGACCAACTGAAGCATCAGGTGCAAGTTTTGACATCATATCTTAAGGCCATTATAGATACTTCCATTCTACCTCTTGATGTAGATTCCATTCCTACTGGTCTCACCTTCGAAAGCAATGCTAAAAAGGAAATCATTGAAAATGTCAGCAAATATCAATCATATAGAAAAGTAACCGAAAAATGGGTTGAGCGTATGAAATCAAAGGCATTCAGTTTCATTAAGCAGGAAAGAATCTACATGATGAGGAAGAGATTAAGAGAGGAGGAGTTGAAAAAAAGTTAAAAGAGTATCAAAAAGGAGGAATCAATATGGCAAGAAATATCAAAAGACCTCAAATAAATGATTGAAACTGATGGTGAGATATTGATTACTGAAAAGGTCTTTTCAAACATTAAAGAAAATCAGTATAACTCTTGGCTTTGTACAGTTGAATAAAAATTGTTGACTATTGAACAGGTCTTAATAGCTCAAAGGAAACTCTTGGAAATTTGTGAATAGGTGAAGATGAGGATTCAAACTGATTTTCTATCAATTAATTATGATATAATGGCCAAAAGCAAATCTCAGACTTTAGATGCTCAAATTATCAGGAAAAACTTTGAAGACATGATCAATACATAATTGTTTAATAAACAAGTCTTCAATGAGGATCTGATGGATAAATTAAATCTCATTTTTGTTGCTCTCAATTCTTGTGTTGGTCATCTATCTAATTATCGCCATGATTTAGATGATGTCCAAAAGGATCAATCAGTTCGGAGGCTTTGTATGGCAAGTGTGGTTGTTCCAAAGAACAAGTTTATTGCTTCAATAGTCAAAATGTTTCATGCATACAAAGCAAGGTTGGCTCATCCTCAATGGCAACTTTCAATGTCAGAGGCTTCTTTAGGAAGTACTATAAAAGCACAACGTTGTGTCACACTTTCAGCTAACTTATCAACACGAGTGAATTTAAGTATTTCTAACTAAAAATCAATTTGATCAAACATATGATCTTGTAAGATTCATTCTAACTAAGATATGTCCACAACTTTTCCAACTAAAATTGTTGGCTAAATGCATATGTAGCACCACTATGAGGCCAATTTACCAAAAAAATTAAATTATTTTAAAAACTTGATATTTCAACAACTTCTAGTTGTGTAAATAACATTTTTTTTTAAATATAAAAATACCCTTTTGTAGATCTATAAGTTTAGTTTTCATATATATATATATATATATATATATATATATATATATAGTTTAATTATTATTTATATTTCCTTTCTATTTTTATTAAAAGTAGGTTATCAGCACAAAACATTAGGTCGATTACCATGTCAAGGAAAAATAGTAAAACTTATTAAAAAATTTTGAAAAAAATATGATGCACTAAATAAAAGAATCTATATCAAGATGGTATAATTTTTTTTCTATTTTAGATAAATAGTTAATATGAAAGTTGACGTCGAATGGAAACAACTACGTTTTAATACACGCACATTTTATTATTTATTTAAAAATATATATTTATCAAAATTGGAAAAAAAATATATCCATGCACTAAAGTTTCAAGTTATAAATGCACACAAAAAAATTGAAGAAAAAAAAAATTACTATATAAAGATTGACGTCTTATGTAACTTCATTTCTTAGCAGTTTATCAACAACTAAATTATAGTGTCAATTTATTAAAAACTAAATTCAAATCATTTTTTAAATTTTTTCAAAAAATACAAACATAAAATATACTAAAAAATAAATATTTTATTAGTTTACATCATTTCAAAATTCAAAACATATGTCACTTTTTAGTTATTCAAGTTTAAAAGTTGGATCAACGTTGGCTGTTTCCTTTATAAAACTGTAAGAACCTAATAAGATACCACAAATACTTTAGATTCCTACTCAAATTCAATTCACCAATTAAACTAAGAAAAATACAAAAAATATAAGTTATACCTTGCAAACTGATTTATCACGTGTGTTCCACTGTCTCTTATCTTCTCAATGATCTTGTTGATAATGATATTGCTCTCAGAATTGTATTTCTTTGCTTTTCAAGATGCTAATGAGATGAATGGAATTGTGGATTCAAATGCAATGTAAACAAACCTACAATGCAACTAAGATAATGATGAGGCTTTTGATATTGCCATGATGTTGATAATGATGAGATGAGGATAATGATATGCAGCTAAATGATATTATGAAGCTAGATGATAATGCAACAATGGAGATTATGATGCAATGCAAATGGGGGGCCAAAGGCACACTTGGATACTTGATGGAATTTCTGCAACATGTAAGTACTATAGCTCTTGTGATTGATAAAAATAAAGGTGAGGAACTTTCTTTTAAAGGCCAAGGAGGGCTCAAATCCAAGTGTCAAAAGATCCACGGTGGAGAATAAGTCTTGTCACATGTATGGTCAAGATCAAATTGGTTGGGATGAGGGAGATAAAGGTGGAAGATGTTCCTACTATGATGACAAGCTGGAGGGATATGTGGAACCATAAGCCACATGGCGTGATGCTCACAAAGACCAATGAGACAAAGGTGGAAGACCATGAGAAGAACATGGAGGAAGAAGTCTTTGGTTGTTGGAATGTGAGAGGGAATATAGGATTTAGGAGACATGTCTTTGACCATGTTTGATGGTTGAGAAGAAATAGGGCACATGTTTGAGGGGATAAATGACTTAATTAAATATTAAGAGTATTTAATTATTGGAGCAACATGATGAGGTGTCCAATGATGTGGAAGATGACAAGGATGAGATGATGTGGATTTTAGACATGGCACTTTGTCTTTAGAGGGAATAATTAAATAATTTAGGATTATTTAATTAGAGGTGTTTTTAGAGGAATTTAAGATATTTAATCAAATAAATTGATTTTATTTAATTATTGGAAGAATGTGATATACATGAACCAAATAAATAAATTAGTGTATTTATTTATTAATAGAAGAATAAGAATAAAATAAATATAAAATATTTATTTAATTGATCTCGAGCCATTTTTAGGTGTATATAATTAGAGATGGTGTTGATGAATTATGAGAATCACTTTAATAAAACCAAATATTCGGTCTACTTTTCAAAAGTTACAAGTTTTAGGTTCTCTTTTTGTGAGTGACTTACGTCACTTATTGTAACTAAAAGTTGGAAAATGGACTTTATTTCTAGAAAGTTCAAGCAAAATCTAACTTAAATAAAGTTTGTTTTTATTTTCTAAAATATTTTGGAGGTAGTTAGAAAAAGTAGTTATTGGGTAGTTTGATGAAGGGGGTAAATAATAAAACACACAACAACATAAATGGAACACAGAAAATAGAATATGTATTTATTGATCTAGGCAACTCATTACATTATAGAAGTTCAATTACAATCAGAGAAATCAATCCTCCTTGGGATGCAACACACCACAGCTACACATCACATGGCTCTGGAATTTTCTACCTTCTGTATCTCCAAATCAGCTAGGGTTTTTATTTCTCTGCCTATTCTTGACTATACACTTCCCTCCTTAACTCTCTCTTGCCCAGGGTTCCCAAAATAGTCATAAATAGCACTTTTTAGTGGCTTCCAGCTAAATTTTAAAATTTGCAACTCCCTCCAAAAGTAGGTCAACTTCCAAGAAGCATAACTTTTGATCCGGGTGTCCGATTGATGAACCATTTTAGGCGTCAGAAAGCTCGCGATGTGAACTATCACACTGGAAATGTATAAACAGATTTCTGTTAACTTTTTAAGATGTTACGGGATGTTTTAGTGCCTCATATCTCATTTCAAAAAAATTCAGGGGCTTTTCGGAAAACAAAAACTTTAATACCTTTCAGCTCACAAGTGATATTTGCCTAATTCCTTTGCCAAAGGTCTTATATTTAATTTATGAAGATTTCTGTAAGTTTTTGCTTCAATCCGTGCCCGAATGCAAACTTTCCTAAAATGGCAGTTAAACTTTCCAAAACTGGCAATTTGCTATTTTTAGCAATTTGGAAAAACTAAAAGTCCTACATTTTTCAGGAGATTATGGAACCAGAAAAACTAAATATGGAAAAAAATAAAAATAATTGCAATGATTTTGAATCAACTTCTTTTTGGGTGATGTAAGATTGCCCTTACACCACTGGATGCTCCTGCATCAGACACCCAGGGTAATTTTAGAAGTGACCCTGTCACGTCTCAGATGTTTGTTTGAGGACAACCCAAATGGTCAACCTCCGCCTTAAACAACCAAGAAGAATCTTCAATAGGTCTTCCTTTCCATTTCACCAGATATTCTTCATATTGCCTATTCTGAGTACTTCTTCCCACACGGCTATCCAAAATCTCTTCTATCTCCTCCATTGAAGTAGATGCCAGAATACTCCACTATGCTTCTGTTGGTCCATCCTCTGTTCCACCTTCATGATATTCTGATAATTCAGCAATGTTGAAAACAAGGGAAATATTGATCCCACTCGGCAACTCTACCTCATATGCATTTCTTGAATCATGCTTCTTTAGGATTCTGCAGGTCCAAATTTCTTCATTTTTAACTTATTTTAAGTGTCAATTGGGAACCTTTCTTTTCTCAAGTGAACCATGACTTCATCTCCTACCTTGAACTCCTTATATGTCCTCTTTTGATCTGCCTTAGCCTTGTACTGAATATTCATCTTATTAATGTGCTTTCTCACCTCTTCATGCAAATTCTTCAAAGTCTTCAGCTTCGGCACTTGTCTTTTCTCCTTTGTCCAGTGTCCTTAACTCAGAAGCATTTCTTGGGCTATTGCCATATACAATCTGAAATGGTGATTTACCAGTACTCCTATTGACAGAATTGTTGTAAGCAAATTCTGCCTATGGTAAAATCAAATCCCATCCCTTGGGCTTATCTACTACCAAGCATCGTAGTAGGTTACTCAAAATCCTATTCACCACTTCCATCTATCCATCAGTCTGTGGATGGTGCGCAAAACTAAACTTCAAATCTGTCTTCAACTTCTTCCATAATGTCCTCTAGAAATAACCAACAAATCTGGTATCTCGATCTAAAACTATGCTCTTTGGTAGACCGTGTAATCTCACCACCTCTCTGAAAAATATTTCAGCAATATGAACAGCATCATTAGTCTTCTTGCAAGGAATGAAATGTGTCATCTTCGAGAATCTATCCACCACCACAAAAATGGAGTCATGTCCTCTCTGTGTCCTTGGTAAACCAAGAACAAAATCCATACTAATATCATTGCATGGCTTTTTTGGTACAGGTAGTGGCTGATATAGACCTGTATTCTAACTTGTTCCTTTCGTCATCTAACATATTCTACAACTCTGCATAAATTCCCCACATCCTGCTGCAACTATGGCTAATAATAATTTTCACCAACAATAGCAATGGTCTTATCTTGACCAAAGTGTCTGGCCAATCCTCCACTATGCTTCTCCTTAATCAGGTTCTCTCTGATGGAACTCCTCAGAATGCACAACTGGCTTCCTTTAAACAACATGCCATCTTGGATTCTGGAATCCAACAATTTTTTCCTGTCCAAAGTAACAGGTTCCAGACAAGCTTTTCAAGCCTCTGCAAAATCTGGATCTTCAGGATACAAACTTTTGAGCTCATCGAACCCAACAACCTCTATCTTCATTTCTGTCAACAAATTTTGCCTTCTACTCAAGGTATCTGCAACTTTGTTGGACTTCCCACTCCTGTGCTTCAAAACAAAAGTATAACTCTGTAAGAACTCAACCCATTTTAAGTGCCTCTGGTTTAACTTTCCTTGACTATTAAGATACTGCAAAGCCTAATGATTAGTATATTAAACAAACTCTTTTGGCAACAAATAATGTCTCCATTTCTTCAAAGCCTGAACTATAGCATAAAATTCCTGATCATAAACAGAATACTTTTTCTTGGCATCATTCAGCTTCTCACTAAAATAGGCAATGGGCTTACCTTCTTGACTCAAAATAGCTCCTATAGCACTACCACTAGCATCACAATCTACCTGAAATACCTTATTAAAATCTGGAAGTGCTAAAATAGGTTGCTTTGTGACTTTCTACTTCAATGTATCAAAGCTTTTGTCTACTCCTTTAGTCCATTTAAACTCTTTTATAGCCCCTCTCATTGTCTCCGTTAAGGGTGCACAAATGCTCCTAAAATTTCTGATAAACTTTCTGTAAAAATTTGCCAAGCCATGAAAAGACCGTACCTCTGTGGCACTGTTTGGTGTAGACCATTCAAGGATAGCTCTCACCTTCTCTGGGTCCATCTTAAGACCTTCCTCTGAGACAACAAATCCCAGGAATACCAACTCCTTCTTTGCAAAACTACATTTTTTTAGATTAATCAGCAACTTCTCCTCCCTCGGCTTCTCTAAAACTCTTTAGATATGCATCAGATGCTCATCCCAAGTCTTACTAAAAATTAAAATATCATCTAAATAAACAATAACAAAACTTCCCAAAAATTCTTTCAATACCTCGTTCATGAGCTGCATGAATGTGCTCGGTGCATTGGTTAGCCCAAATGGCATGACTAACCACTCATACAAACCTTCCTTTCTTTTGAAGGTTGTCTTCCATTCATCTCCTTCTCTAATATGGATCTGGTGATACCCACTCTTCAGGTCAATCTTCGTGAAGTACTTGGCTCCACTCAAACAATCCATTATATCATCCATTCTCGGTAATGGAAATCTATACTTGATTGTGATCTTATTGATGGCCCGAGAATCTGTACACATTCTCCACTCTCCATCTTTCTTCGGTGCTAGTACTGCAGATACCGCACATGGACTCAAGCTCTCCCTTATCAATCTCTTCCTCAACAACTTGTGAACTTGTCTGTTCAACTCTTTATTATCTGTAGGGGTCATTCTATGGGCTGCCTTGTTTGGCAAACTGGCTCCTGGTATCAAATCCATTTGATGACTTATCTTCCTCACTGGTGGTAAACCTTCCGATACATTATCAGAGATAATGTCCTAAAATTCTTCCAACATATCTGAAACTTACGTTGGTACATCTTCACATTTCTCTTGACTAATCTTAGGAATCAATGCAAAGCAATGACGCTCATGCTTCATAACCTCAAAAAATTTCCTACCATCTACCAAGCAAATTCTAGTAGTACTACATACCTTTTCTTCCACCTCCTTCAAGGGATTCAACTTATGATGAACTCCTTCCTTTGTTAGGGAATATGTGTTTGCACAGGCATCATGGATAGCGCTCCTATCATACTGCCACGGTCTCCCCAAGAGTATATGACATGCATCCATCGGTATGATATCACACAACAACTCATCATGGTAGTCCCCAATCTTGAACTTCACTAGACACTGCTTATTGACCAAAGCTCTGTGGTCCTTCTGTAACCATGCAATCCAATATGGATGTGGATGATTTCTTCTCATTAACTTCAACTTGTCAACCATCTCCTCTAAAACAAGATTGTCAATACTTCCACTGTCAATAATAATATCACAACACTTACCTTCACATTTGCACCTTGTGCAAAATAAACTCTTCCTCTGATTGGGTTCTTTGTCCTCATTCAACAAAGTTCTTCTGACAACTAGGGTTTCTCCCCTTTCAACATCTTCAGAACGCTCAGACTGCGCATCTTCATCTACATGTGTAACTCATGCATTACCTTCAGGTCTTCTATTTATCCTCTCTTGATGTTGCGGACACTCGTATGCTTGATGCCCTTCTTCTCCACATTGGAAACAGGTTCATCTGAAACCTCCTCTTCCAGGTCATTGCCCAGGTCTGCCTCTTCCTCCTCTTTGCTCACCATTGTTCTGGTCACAAGGGCAGTAGGTATTATCTCCTCTCTAATTTCGACTGGTGTCAGCTTATTCACTTTTATTTGAATCTTCATTTCAGCCCCCACAGGGTCTTCCACTAGTCCTTCCACCTTGACCTCTTCCCCTTTCCTTGCTATTGAATCTTTTATTCAGCTTCTCTTCCACCTTCAAGGAAAACTGGTATGCATCTTCTATGGTGGTCATCCTGACTAGGCTCAGCTCCTCTTGAATACTTGGCCTCAACCTATTAATGTAATGGGCTACCTTCTCCTTGTTGGCCTCTACATGACCGATTCTGATAGTAATCTTATAAAACTCTTCTATATACTCCTTGACAGACTTGTTACCTTGATTCAATCCTTGTAGCTTCTTCAGCAAATCCATCTCATAGTCCACAAGAATGAACTACTTCTTCAGTTTCTCCACCATCCAATCCCATCTGGTAATATTTCATTTCCCTCTCCTATTCCTCTCTAACTGGACCTCCTTCCACCAAATACTAGCATGGCCCTTCAACTTTGTTTTTGCTAACTTGACCCGATCTGGGTCCTCCATGTCTTCATACTTGAAATACTCCTCCATGTCATTGATCCAATCAATAAGTTGTTCCAGATTCAAATCTCCAGAATAGGTAGAAACTTCGATCTTGGGCCTCTTTCCTATTTTTGAAATAGCCCTCAACAACCTAACTTCTGCAGGATCTCCTGCAGCTTCTTGTTCTTCCTAGGATAGCTCTTCTTCAACTTCATCCTCACTTTCTTCTCTTGTTCTCGAATCAAACCCTCTTCACAGCTCCTCTTGTAATGCATCGATATGCCTTTGCAGGGCTCTAAAACCCTCTTCCGTCAAAGCATTCCTTCTAATACGATTTCTCCGTGGAGGCATCTTGATCTCCGCAACAAACCCACAACCCCAGGTCCTAGTGCAAATTGCCTCACGGTCAACGATCTATCTACACACTTAGGAACCTTTGCTCTGATACCACTTGATGAAGGGAGTAAATCATAAAACACACAACAATAGAAATGGAACACAGAAAATAGAACATTTATTTATTGATTTAGGAAACTCATTACATTGCCAAAGCTCAATTATAATCAGAGGAATC
Source organism: Cunninghamia lanceolata (assembly GCA_027924645.1). Taxonomy (NCBI): domain Eukaryota; kingdom Viridiplantae; phylum Streptophyta; class Pinopsida; order Cupressales; family Cupressaceae; genus Cunninghamia; species Cunninghamia lanceolata. The sequence goes on from BSBN01000500.1 coordinate 20,762,120, forward strand.
AATGCTCCTCATGCTGCAACACACCACAGCTACACATCACACGGCTTTGGAATCTTCTACCTTATGTAACTCTAAATCAGCTAGGGTTTTTGTTTTCCCACCTATTCTTGACTCTACACTTCCCCCCTTAACTCTCTCTTGCCTAGGGTTCCCAAAATAGTCATAAATAGCACTTTTTGGCGGCTTCCAGCTAAATTTTAAAATTTGCAACTCCCTCCAAAAGTAGGTCAACTTTCGAAAAGCATAACTTTTGATCCGGGTGTTCAATTGACAAACCATTTTAGGCGTCGGAAAGCTCATGATGTGAACTATCATGTCAGAAATTTGTAAACGGATTTCTATCAACTTTTCAAGATGTTATGGGATGTTTTAGTGCCTCATATCTTGTTTCAGAAATTTTCAGGGGCTTTTCAGAAAATAAAAACTTTAATACCTTTCAGCTCACAAGTGATCTTTGCCTGATTCCTTCACCAAAGGACTTATATTTCAGTTATGAAGTTTTCTGTAAGTTTTTGCTTCAATCCGTGCCCAAATGCAAACTTTCCTAAAATGGTAGTTAAATTTTCTAAAACTGGCAGTTTGCTATTTTTAGCAGTTTGGAAAAATTGAAAGTCCTACATCATTATTCAGGAGATTATGGAACCAAAAACACTAATTATAGAAAGAAATAAAAACAACTGCAATGATTTTGAATCAACTTCTTTTTGGGTGATGCAAGATTACCCTTACACCACTGGATGCTCCTGCATCATAGTTACAAGCTGGTTACAAGGAGACAAGTCTATATATACAAGACTTTGTCATTGTAAAAGGGACTTTTCGGATTTCACATTTTGAAATATGTTCTAAGAATTTGACTTGTACAAAATAATGTGAAGGAATAAAAGACAGTTGGATTGTGTAATTCCAATATTTCTTGCATTGTTCATTCTTCTTGTGTTGGTGAATAAGTTTCCTTTGTATCATCTTGCATCTAAATTGCGGAGTAACAACTAGTCTTGGAAGAATGTGTTTCTGTGTAAACCTTTTGACGTGTGTTGAAGTTTTCCTAAATTATTTCTTCCTTTTTGCATAATAAGGATCCTATCTATGCACTCACTATAGCAGTCTAAGAAGTATGCTTAGGCTACCTTGGTGGGTTTATCATATTGCATTCATAGAAGTTTGAGCCAATGTTCATAGGTCCATTGTCTTAGTTTCTCAAAACCTATTTTCTTGTTCATTTCTATTTTCAGCAAAATATCACAAAAATTCATAATCTATCATACGAGGGAGCTACCCCTCTACACGCAGAGGTAGGTTGATAGAAAACTACAACCTTACCAATTGTTGGTACACATTTTCACTATCTTTCTAGGTGAACAGAGTTGATATACAAAGTTACATGTTATAGTGCAAATCTATTTACCAACATGAACATAAGTGTTTGAAGAAACAAATTGATCACTTGACACACATTCTTGAGAAGAATATTATCAATGTCTCCTCAGTATATCAAATAGAATTCAAATGAGGGGTCTAACAAAGCAAATGAAAATAAGGAGAAAGGAAAGGGCAAGGCCCTTGTAGAAATTGTTTCACAAAAATCCACTTGGGTTCTTGATACGGGTGCTTCCCACCACATGGCTTCATCTAAGGAAGAATTTGCATCTTTGGGGCCGTGTACTATGCCTTCTATTTTGATGGGTGATGACACTCCTGTTGAGGTGTGTGGGAGAGGGTCTGTTGATGTGGGGGATGGCACATTCCATTATGCTCTTTGTGTGCCCTCATTATCAACTAATCTCCTATCAATATATCAAATCACTCACACAAGTTCAGGCAAGTGGATTAAGTTCACTCTTGATTCAGTGGAGATTCATGAGTTGCACATTGGTTCTACAATTGCAATTGGGAGAGCAGATCATCAATCATGGCTCTATATGTTTTCTCACTTTGTTCCTAATCCTCCTTCGACTGTTTTGCTCATTCATTCTGATTATGTGAGTAGATTATGGCATGGTTTGGCCATCTTAACTACTGCTACTTGCAGCAGCTCAACCAGCAAAGCATGGTCACAAGGTTGCCTTTAGTTTAGTTTCTAGGTGGTGTTTGCCAAGGTTGCATTCTTGGTAAGCATCCTAAAGAAAAATTTGACAAAGGTAAGGCATGGAATGCTTCACAGATACTGGAGTTAGTTCACAATGATTTGGCTAAACCATTTCCTTATCCATCCTTCAGCAAATCTAGATATGTTCTAACTTTCATTTATGACTTTTCTCGCTATACTTGGGTGTAACCAATTTTATGGGTTCATGTTTTTGTCAGTTTTCTGATTTGCCGACATAGGGGTAGAAAAGGGAACGAAAGTGTTGGAGGAAGGAAAGTGTGATGTCTTCTTGAGCAAAATTGTTCAAGCTAAGTGTTTGTCATAGAATTGGCAAAATCGTGAACAAGCAAACTTGCCAACTGGGTTCGCGAGTTTGTAGTTTGGCCAATTTGCCGATAATGTGGCAGGGAGGCTCCGAGGAAGAAGCAACAACGAGAAGGAAAAGGGAAGGGGCAAAAATGAAGAAAAAGTTTATAAAGAAGAAAAAGAAAAAACTAAGTGTTTTTCAGCGAATTAGCTAGTTTGCAAACTGTCGATTTTGCCGACCAAGTTTATGATCTTCTATTTTCGCCGATTCACCAATAAGGTGACTAAGTGATGAAAGGAAAAGGGCAAAGAAAGATAGTTCGTCGGCAGATAAATGTGTCGATAGAGAAGAGAAAAGACAAGGGAGAAGAAGGAAGAACAAAGCGGAAAAATAAGAAGTTTGTGATGAAGAGAATTTGTCGATAAAGTGAATAAGTGGGGAGAAAAGCCACAAAGAGCCCTTGCTAGAGAAATAGTGGGTTCGTGAACTTGAAAGTTCACCGACCAAGCAGTTTGCCGACCAGATTTGCCAATGAAGGCGAAATGAAGATGCTTCTAGAACAGAGAGAGATAGAACCTGAGTTCAGATGGCCCGATAGAGGTGAAAAGGAAGATCAATAAGGCAAATTTTTGAATTATCAGGTACTACCAGATTCACAGGGGCTTGTAAGTGAAAATTGGACAACACTTTTAAAGTGTTGTAAAAGCTAAAGGGGGCATGATTTCCTAAATTTGTGCCATGATTACAAGATGAAGCTTAAAGATTTGTACTCAGCAATTAATGAGTTGCAAGCCAAAGTTGTGCAAGTTGTTCAAACAGTGAAAATCTTAAATGCACCTACACATATGGAGGACAAAACGGACTTGTGGGTACCATGGAGGGATTTCAGACCTTCCCTCTTCAATGTGTTTGACACCCATGCGTGTAGGAAATCTTCTTCTACAACCTTGCAAACCTATCAGAGCATGGCCACCATCCTTATTTGTAGATTTGCCATGGAAATGGAGTTGAATGCCCAACAATGTGACCTAGTTTGTCGATAATTTATTAGATAATTGCCCCAACTACCTCAGGGATCATCGTTCGCTATGTTGATGTAATCCATTAGGAAAGTCATTTAATTTTCAGACTCTTAATTATTTTTAATATTGGAGTTGATACTTTGGAGGTAGATCTACAAACTCAAAATTATTGTATTCATGAAACACATTTTTTGTTGAGCACAATCCTAGTGAATTGTTTGTAAAGCATTTTTGTACTAACCACACAATAATGCGCAAGAACATACTTCTATAAAATTGATCCCAAGAGTGACATTTTTGGATCCCACCCTAACTACCATGTGTGTTAGTTTATGAGATGATTGTCTAAACATGGAAACCCTTTACTTTCTCCCTATATGACTTGATCCACCACATCTTCTCTTTATGGTGAATATTATTAGTTTTTGTAACAAGACTAGTGATGCAGGAGCATCGGGTTATTGTCTTTAATTTTTCTTATTTCAGTAAATCCTGTCACTACAAGGGCAGGAAGCTAAATAAAACTACATGATTGCCTTCAGCAGAAGGTAACGAACAATTAGGAAGTTAATCGGCATTTCCAAGAATTAGTTAGTTTTCAGTTTCTTTTGGTAGAGAAATAAGTTTGTTTTGAAACGACTGAGAGAAGAGGGAGAGACTACGGTCGTATGAAAAGGGAAAAGGTTTTGGGAACAGGAGGAGCCCGGTAGAGTTCAAGAAGACGACAGGAGGTAAGCCAATTGTTGGCTAGACCAAAAAAGAAAAAAAAAAGAGAAGGTCGTGAGGCACAGAGGCCGATCATTCTTTGTCGAGGAAGGACGAGAGGGCGGAGAAATGAGACCGATTCAAAGGGGTATCAGGAGAAGAAACATAGAAATCTGCGGGTGAAATAGGAGAAGGCCCAAAAAGGGGATAGAACGCATTGTTGTGAAAGATAGGAAAAAGAAGATCAACAAACATGAGGAGATTAGCAGATAGGAAGAGAGGAGCCGACAAAAGAGAGCAGAATAGAGGAAGGAATTGGAAGAAGGAAGGAGGAGAAGGTGAGGCGTCGGGCAGAAGACAAAAAGTCAGAGTTGTCTTGTTTGAAGGGGCAGAGGGTTACAAGGAGGAGGCCAAATATGGAGAGGAGTGAGTGGAATAATGGTAGAAGGAAGTGAATATGGTAGGTGTCGAAGTCGACAACAGAGCGTGTGATGAAATAACGTAAGGAGGAGATTGGGAGCATTGCTGTCGTGGATTGAAAGAAGACTTTGTAACAACAGAATGAATGGAATGAAAGTTCTGTGGGTCGTAATTCTTTGTGTGTAATGATGTTCATTCTGTGTTTCCAAATTGCATATTGACATTACTCTGTTTCATTTATAAAACATTTGTTATTTCATTGAATCTTGAATTTTTTGTTTGCAATTCATTGTTTATAATCACACAAGTAATTCCTCCCAGTATTAGGATTGTTTGATTTTAGAATCAATATTGAATGGGTCTATGAAGTGGAATCATGAACTTCCCATCATTATTGCATGTATTGGTCAATATTGAATCTCTAAGTAAGTTTGAATATACCAGTGATATGGAAGTGTGCCATCAAGTGGTATCAAAAGTGAGGCAACTTAGCCAAGACCTGCGGGTAGCAGAGGAAGGAGAATGTGAGTGTTGCAGAAAGATCAGACCCTGAAGATTTGGGCTGTTGAGGAGTGGGCATAATGCCGCCTAGAGTAATAAGAGAAAGAGAAGTGGAGAGTTACAAAATGTTTGGATTAAGAATTATTTATGTTCATTGATGCTTGGAAAGATATGTGTGAATGCAGTTGATAGGTTAAAAAAAACTTGAGTACCAAAAGACTGGGCAATGAGGATAAGGAAAGAAGCCCTAGGTGAGGTATCAAGATTGAACAGAGGAGAAGGTACCAGAAAGATCTGGGCAGAGGAAAGTTGAGTGTGTTTATGAATCCGTGGGGAACTATGAGCATGGCATTTTGATGTGTTGCAGATTGCATTTTGATGTGTGTTGCAGATTGACAGGTTGTGGAGAACCTAGATACCAAAAGACTGGGCAGAGATAAAAGAGAGAAGCCCTAGGTGAGGTATCCCAATGATGAGAATGGAAGATAAAAGGATGCAACAGCCTTCTGAAAAAGAGACTCTCACGAAGAGAGACAAGAGGAAAGAAATCATAATGAAGCAAGAATTTGAGAAAGAAATGGTAGCCTTGAGAAGAGATATTGAGGAATTTAAGAAAAGGCTTGAGGAAAGATACCGAGATTATGTTTGGTATTGGCCAATGCAAAAGAAAGTGAAATGGCCTGTGAAAATGATTGTGAGGAAAAGGTTGAATGCCTTAAGAAGAGAAGATAAGAGTATGAGAGGAACCCATGGAGTTTGGGACAGTGAAGAGTTGTTAAGTAAGCAACACGAACAGGAAATGGTGAAAGAAGTTCTGATAGTGGAGGACTTGAAAGAAGATAGTAAAGAATGGAGAAAAGAGAAAGTGCAACAAGGGGCACTAAAAGATGAAAGGAAAGTGACCATAAAAGAGGCACTCAAGGAGACAACTTGGTCTCTTGATTTATTTGTTAATGATTTATTTGAAGTTGTGAATGCAGGTATGGAGAAGACTGTGAATAAGACCTTGAAGATGACAAGTGAAAGGGCAAGAGAAGCAACCAAAGAAAGTGAGGGAAGCAATTCAGGACAGTAGGTAACAGGAAGTTACAATATTGATTTTGGTTATAAAAATGATAATTTTGATCATTTAAGTAGAAGAAAGAATGAGGATAAGCAAGTGAATAAGGAGAGAAGGAAATTGATAACTCATGGGTATATAATTCCAAGTTGGCAAAGGAAACAGGGTGTTGTAGGGCAACAGTTAAAATACAAAGAAGGTACTTTTGATAATGATTGTACTAATAAGAAGGTGCAGAGCGAAACAAATGCATTGAGGAATAAGTGGAAATCAGAATTTAGGACGAGTTGGCAAGCAAGGAGGCCTAGAGAAGATGATTTAAGGTTACAAACAGAGCATGGATTAATAAGAACAAGTGCAGCAACAAAAAGATAACAGTCAAATAATATGAGAAATACATTGTGGGTTGTGAAACATGTAGCAGAAGAAGATTGTGGTGCTGCAAGGCATAATGATAAAAAGAAAATGTTTGAGAGAGGGACATATGAAGAAGAGACTAAGGCCAATGAACAAGGAGACATAGTAGAGGATGACAAAGAAGATGAAGACAGAGAGCATGCAAAAGAATTTGAGGAAAAGAAACATGATCCAAGCAAGGTAAAAGGTAAGCAAACTAATTTTTATGTTGATGCCTTTGAGGATGAAATTTATGGATATGAGACGGATATGTGGAGAATGGTAGATGAGAAGAGGAGTACATATCAAAAGAAAAAGGAAAGAAAATGTAGGCAGATTGCAAAGCATAAAAGGGACAAAAACAAATTTGGAATGAATAAGAGCAGCAAAATACAGGAATGTATAGCAGACATGAGGATACGAAAAGAGGATGCAGATGAAAAATTGGAAGTAAGCATGGGGACAGCAGTAGAAGATAAAGAAGTTTATGATAAGACATAGAGAGCAGTGATAGAGGCAGAAATTATAATTGATGAAGACAAACAGATTCATGATTGGAATATGAAAGAGGTGGAATTAGAAAGTAGAGCCCAAAACAATAATAGTGCAGATGACTTATGGGCACAATTTTCTAAAATAGAGCACAAGTGGACAGCAAAGATCTCAGTTGAAGATGTGGAGCATACAAAAAGGAAGGTTGCAGCTGTTAATGGAAATGTTGGACCAGTGATTAAAACAGAGGTAAACATGGATTTCTTCCATACAGCTATTGTGTATTCACTGAGTGATGAGGAGTTTGGACAAGAAACGAGAAAGGTACATGCATATTTACTGAAGACGTTGGAGGTTATGATGAGCATAAAAGTATCTTCAATCATTTGTTATATAATTTGGTTCTTGTAGAAGACGACTGTAAACTGATGAATTCATATTTGATTAAGGTTGAGTATGGTGTTGATGAAGTAGACAAATGGTTAGGACCAGTGGAGCTATTTATACATGCAAACATGGAGATCTCAGGACATATTGCTTTGGGGTTAATTGAGTGTGTAAGTAAACTGTGGGAAAGACATCTGAGGGTTAGAGTGTTGTGAAAGATTTGCAATGCTGGAAAGATATGTTGATTGTTCCTGCTCGACTGTGGAAAAGGCAGAAGAAACGAAAGGAGGTGAATGAGCTTTGATTTGATTAAGACCTCATGAGCAGAAGCTCATGAATTTTCCTGCCTGGGGAGTTTGATGCAGGAGCATCAGGTTATTGTCTTTATTTTTTCTTATTTCAGTAGATCATGTCACTACAAGGGTAGGAAGCTAAATAAAACTACACGATTGCCTCCAACAGAAAGTAACAAACAATTAGGAAGTTAATCAGCATTTCCAAGAATCAATTAGTTTTTAGTTTCTTTTGGTAGAGAAAGAAGTTTGTTTTGAAACAACTGAGAGAGAAGAGGGAGACACTGCGGCTGTATGAAAAGGGAAAAGGTTTTGGGAACAAGAGGAGCCCGGTAGAGTTCAGGAAGACGGCAGGAGGTAAGCCAATTGTTGGCCAGACCGAAAAAGAAAAAAAAAAAGGAGAGAAGGTCGTGAGGCACATAGGCCGATCATTCTCTGTCGAGGAAGGACGAGAGGGCAGAGAAATGAGACTGATTCAAAGGGGCATTGGGAGAAGAAACGTACAAATCTGCGGGTGAAATAGGAGAAGGTCCCAAAAGGGGACAGAACGCATTGTTGTGAAAGACAGATGAAAAAGAAAATCAACATACAGGAGGAGATTAGCAGATAGGAAGAGAGGAGCTGACAGAAGAGAGCAGAATAGAGGAAGGAATCGGCAGAAGGAAGGAAGAGAAGGTGAAGCATTGGGCAGAAGACAAAAAGTCAGAGTTGTCTTGTTTGAAGGGGCCAAGGGTTACAGGAAGGAGGACGAATATGGAGAGGAGTGAGTGGAATAACAGCAGAAGGAAGCGAATATGGTAGGTGTTGAAGTCGACAACAGTGCGTGTGATGAAACAATGTAAGGAGGAGATTGGGAGCATTGCTGTCGTGGATTGAAAGAAGACTTTGTAACAAGAGAATGAATGCAATGAAAGTTTTGTGGGTCGTAATTCTTTGTGTGTATTAATGTTCATTCTGTGTTTCCAAATAGCATATTGACATTACTCTATTTTATTCATAATACATTTGTTATTTCATTGAATCTTGAATTTCCTGTCTGCAATTCATTGTTTATAATCACACATAAGTAATTCCTCCCAGTATTAGGATTGTCTGATTTTAGAATCAATATTAAATAGGTCTGTGAAGTGGAATCTTGAACTTCCCATCATTATTCCATGTATTGGTCAGTATTGAATTCCATGTATTGGTCAGTATTGAATCTCCAAGTTCAAATATACCAGTGATATGGAAGTGTGCCATCTATTAGATTCAAGATAGACAATTGAGAGGGGGGTGAATCAGTTGTCCCAAAACTTCTCTTATTAACCACTTAAATCCTTCTTGTAATTCAGCAGCATAATAAATATATCATGGAAACATAATGCAACAATTCAAGAGCAGAAACACATTAACACATATGACACCAAGATTTTAACATGGAAAACCCAGTTAAGGAAAAAACCACGGGGTGACTAACCCAAAATTGTATTCTCTATTAAAAGAATAAGAACAAAATGGCACATGCCAATTAGGGCTCACTGCCTGAGCACACTACTCACAAGAGGCCCACTGCCTACAAGAAACACACTGTCTACAGAATGATAAATATTGCATCTTTGAACTAAAGAATAGCATCTTCACCATGCTTGAGTTAGTTCCATTTAAGCCCAACACTTCTACTCTGCCTTTTTCTCTTCTCCTCTCTACCACACTCTCATCTCCACCAAGATACTTTTGAAATGACTGTTATCACTCAGATTTGCACCCTTGCTGCATCTGTGAAACTTCAGCAATCTGAAGTAACATGAGAATGATCTCTAAGTGTGGGAGTTTGCTAAATGAGATCAGACCTCTGGAGAAGGCCAGCTTCCTTAACTGGTTATCACCTAAAAACTACTAAATCTTAAGAGGAAAAGGGAGAAGGAATGCTCTTGAATGAAAAATGAAAAGAAATAACTTGAAAAGTAAAGGGTGATACACCAAGTTACATAAAAGAACTCCTACAGCACTGAGAAAATGCACAGCATAACCAAATATAGCAGGTAGGCATACACAGATTCAACTAATCCTAACAGAGGTGAGAAACAAGATGATTGAAAGGAACAATACATTCACAGGCAATCATATGCAAATTCACACTAAACTAAAACTTAGTCCAAAGAGGCAAAAATAACTTGCATATATTTAATGGGAAGGCAAAGTTACAGTAGTAGAAAACTCTGTTTGGAAACAAAAGAAGCCTTAATGCTCAAAAAAATTTCAACCCTATTTACATCTTTCGAATGCATATATATAGCATTCCAAAACTAACCTAGGTCGGTTACAAAAATCGCTCTAGGAGCTGCAACAAGAAAAATATCTTCTCTGAATGACTGTCCACCTGCAGAAGTTATGGCGTCAAAAATCTAGCACTGGGCAGATAAAAGATATTTATGAGTCTTTAATGCAGCTGCTGCATCATCGATCTGAAACAAGGCGGTGGAGAGATATTTTTATCATTAATACGAGCAACTTCATCTTTGTGCAGCAATGAATGCAAGGAATATCTGCATCTGCTCAAAATGGTCGCTGAGACGTCTACTCACCCAAAATATGCAAATCCAAATCTGAAAATGAAAAGTGACAAAAACCCCTGAAAACCCCGCCAAATGAAAGAGGGGACAAAAACATACACCTTTACCTCTTGCAGCATGTCAAAATTTGCTAAAATGGAGGAGATACAGGCGGTCAAAGTTTAGTCAACTGCCTGTATATATCGCTTTGCACCTATGTATATATCGGCATCCGAATCGGCCTCTGAAACTACCTTTGGATATGCATGGTGCTTTGTATATTAGGCTATGAAATGTCCTTGTATTTTCAAAAGTATGTCACCTCCTTGTATTTTTGGATTTGTATATGCATACAATTGTCTTTGCATGTGCGGGCCCCACCTCTTGTATCTCCTTTGTATCTGCAAACATACAAGCCGCGAACCCCAAAATGACCATTAGTTGTATTTGATTGCCCTGTCAGGTCCGGCTTGTATCATTCCTCGTTGTATATTTCTTTGTATGTGCGAATATACAAAGCACTTATATATACAAGCCGTGGACTTGACGCCTGAATATGCCAGAATTTGGTCTTCAAGTCAGGTCCGCCTTGCATACTTCCCTTGCACCTTTGACTTGTATATCACAATATACAATTACAAATATACAACCCAGAGTTCAAACTTTTATAAAGCTTTCTGAAAAAATACCTTCGGGTTCGGCTTGTATGCTAAGAAAGCATGCTTTGCTTGTATGCCCAAACATACAAGCCGCATATATACAAGGCACTGTTCATTATATACATTGGCCTTTGAATGTTCCTCTTTTGTATGTGTGGCCCTTTGTATATCTGACTTGCATCTTTTCTTTGTATGTGGCCGATATACAAACGTCTTTGTATATTGTCGACCCCACCATTTGTACATTCGGCCTTTGCATATTTTTCCTTGTATGTTTCAATTGTATGTTGGAAACATACAATGCAAAATATACATTCTCTTTTGTTCATTGCACCGATGTACCTCTACTGTAGCTGATGCATATTATCTTTGTATATTGGCCTTGCATGTTGGACTTGTATATCGGCCTTGTATGTGCGAACATACAACCCGATATACATTTCACTGTATATTCTCACTTGTATGCCAACCTTGTATCTTAGGCGAAGGTCCTTTGTATATTCTGTCGATGTATATTGCAAAATGTACATTCACCCTTGTATCTTCTAACATACAATTTGCCTTGTATGCTTCCTTTTTATATGCATCGAGCCCTTGTATCTTTTTATTGTATGTTGCGAATGTATGTCGCCGATGTATAAACCTGTTGTATATCCGAATATACAACAACATACAAACCTCTACATGCAAGAGGGAATCTTTGATGGAATATACCTGCAATGTACAACCCGATATGCATATAAAATGCATACAATGCCTTTTGTGCCTTTTGAAGTCGATTTACCTCTTTTTTTCGGGCTTGCCAATGTATCTACTTGTTGTATGTCAAACATACGACCCAATATACATGCAAACATTTTGATACATCCGCGAAATATTTTGGGAATCTTCAATGTATATTCCACCCTTGTATGTTTCCGTTGTATCTTTGTCAACATACAAAGGCAAATGTATATGCGAATATACATTGAAAAATGCATATTGAAGCACAAACATGAAACTAAGAAATCCTAGCAATAGAAAATACTTGAAGTTAAAAGATTTATGAGTTTTTTTAGGTTTTTTGCAAAGATTCTCAAGGTGAGACTTTTGAGAAATTTGGCAAAACACAGCGTGAGTATTTGGAAGATTTAAGCTTTGTATGGGCATCCTCTAAAGATTTTCAAGGAAAATATAAGGTGAACTGTTTAACTCTAGGCAGAAGAAAATAGGTCAACAATGACTTCACAACTTCTTATTTATAAAAGACATCGACTTTGGGATAATCATCAAAGTCGATAAACTTTACAGAGCAAATACACAAATACAACTTGACTTATTACAAAAGACTACATGCAGATCATCACACTGTCGGCCACGCAAATCTGAGTCTTCAATCTTCTTAAAGGAACACGTCAAGCTTCGCAGAACATCTTCAAGATCATCCGCAGGATGTGTACTCATCCGGTTGGCCAAGTTTAGGAAGAACATCATCATCTAGAAGTACTTCTTCAATTACGAGCTCAATATTCAATGCAGACCACCAACACGAACTGGACATAATTCAGAGACCTCCACAAGCTTGCCTGAAACACCAAGAACATCCACACTACTTCTGCTTACTGAAATCATTCTCTCCTTCATCTGAAACCTCAAGAGCACAGTATGTCATCACTGTCATATTGGAATAGATGCTTGCGGACCTCCAAACCACGAACCAATTGAGTTGTCAATTCACATTGACTTCCCAAACACTCCACCAAATCTGCAGAACAATATATTGTATTTCCGGATCTCACCGGACTGATTTGTGTCACTTTGTCACCTCTGAACATCTGCCAAAATCAGTTTTAATCATATGGCCATAACTTCTTCAAATCTTCATGCGGACCTCTCAAATCTTTATTGAATCACTTTTAGACACATCTACAAATCCTTTGATGTGCATCCTCTGATCTTCATCTTAGCTAGGATCTTCACTTCACTGTCTTCATTGTTCTTCTTTGTTCCTGATAGAACTAATTTTCTCAATATCCTCAGCATACAACTCATCCAATCCTTGTCATCAATGCAACAAGAATATGTTGACATTAATGACAACACTGGTTAGACCCATACTTGCAACAATCTCCCCCTTTGTCATTGATGGCAATATATGATGTGAAAAACTGTTTTAACCATCAAGATAAGAACTTCTCATCACTAACTGACATAACTCCCCCTATCAACAACAACCATTCACATGTCTTCTCTTCCTTTACTACTCCCCCTTTGATTAGCAACCACTTTTTGTTTTTCACATGTCTTCTCTCCCCCTTTGACATCAATGGCAAAGGGCACATACTTGCATCACTCAGAATCATACCAACTGCTCCCCCTGAGTAGCATCTTCCTATCATCAATCCGGACCACAAGATATGACTGTGAGATCCATCAGACTGATGCACATTAGTGCACCTTAATTCAGAACCGGAGGGGTAATAACCCCTAACTTCTCCCTGAGATACTCAAAAGAGTCCTTAGGTAGAGGTTTAGTACAAATGTCTGCAATCTAATCCTTGGAAGGCACAAACTCCAGTCTGACTTCATTCTTGTTCACTTGCTCTCTCAAAAAGTGAAACTTGATGGATATATGTTTTGTCTTTGAATGCAACACTAGATTTTTTGATATATTTATTGCACTTGAATTATCACAGAAGGTTGTGATGGGTTCCTCATACTCCACTCTGATGTCTCTTAGCATTTGCTTCATCTACAATACTTGAGTGCAACTACCTGCTGCTGCAATATATTCTGCTTCTGCAGTGGACAGAGATATTGCCTCTTGTTTCTTGGTCAGCCAAGAAACCAATCTTTTCCCAAGAAAGAATGCTCCACCACTGGTACTCTTCCGGTCATCCACATCTCCTGCCCAATCCACATCTGTATATGCATGAAGAGAGAAATCATGACCTCTAGGATACCATAAACCATACTCAACTGTTCCTTTTAAATATCTAAGAATCCTCTTGATTGCCATGACATGAGATTCTCTAGGATCAACTTGGAATCTAGCAACAAGACCAACAGCATTCATAATGTCAGGTCTAGTTTGAGTGAGATACAATAGTCCTCCAATCATTGACCTGTACTTTTTCTAATCAGTCTTAGGAGAGTCATCATCTTTGCTCAATTTACATCCGGTTGCCATGGAAGTATTCATTGGTTTTGAGTCTTCCATCCCAAATTTCTTCAACAATTTTTTCACATATTTGGTTTGTAAAATAAAATAAAAAAATTTGTTTGAATGATTTGCAGACCCAAGAAGAAATTCATTTCCCCGAACATGGACATTTCAAATTCATTTTTCATTTGATTTGCAAAAGTTTTGCACATATTATCTCTTCCTCCAAAAATGATATCATCAACAAATACTTCAACAATCAAAATATTTTCATGATCAATTTTGAAGTACAAGTTACTGTCAGAAGTACCTTTGTTAAAACTAATCTTCAAGAGATGCTTATCCAGTCTTTCATACCAGGCTCTTGGGGCTTGTTTGAGTCCATACAATGTTTTCTTCAACTTGCAAACCATATCACCATGATCAGACAATTGGAATCCATCCGGTTGCTCAATATAGACTTATTCTTCCAAATCACCATTCAGGAAGGCAGACTTGACATCCATCTGATATACTTTGAAGTCCTTGAAGGCAGCAAAGGCAAGAAATAATCTGACTGCTTCAATTCTTGCCACAGGAGCAAAAGTTTCTTCAAAATCAACTCCTTCTACTTGGGAATAACCCTTGTAGACCAATCTGGCTTTGTTTCTAACTACTTCACCAACTTCATTTAGTTTATTCTGGAAGACCCATTTGGTTCCAATCACATTTTTGTTCCTAGGCCTGGGAACAAGATCCCAAGTGTGATTTTTCTCAATTTGCATCAGCTCTTCCTTCATTGCTTTAGTCCAACTTTCATCATTGCATGTTTCATTTACAATTTTTGGTTCAAACTTTGAAATCAGACAATATTTTTCTGAGTCTTGAGAAATCTTTCTTCTTGTTTAAACACCTTTGCTTTTATCACCTATGATCTGATCTTTAGAGTGATTCAGTCTTACATACCTGGGAGTTTTGGGAATTTCTTGCACTTCTGTTTCTTGAACAGGTTCATCTAAACTTATCTCTTCTTCCTGATTCTTCGAATCAGTCTGGATCTGAATTTTAGAAAGGGCTTGGACTTCTTGGACCAAACCATCATTCTGATCATCTTCACCATATTCATAAAACCTTGAGAGTTTTTCAATACCTTCATCAACCTTCACATTTATACTTTCTATAATATTTCTCAATCTCTTGTTATAACACTGGTATGCTTTGCTTTGAGTAGAGTAACCCAAGAATATTCCTTCATCACTTCTAGCATCAAATTTGTCAAGGTCTTCATCTCTTTTAATATAACATTTGCTACCAAAGACTGAGATTCTTCACAGTGGGAGTGATGCCAAACTAGAGTTCATAAGGGGTCTTACCAGTATTGCTTCTGATTTGTACTCGATTAAGAATATAGATAGCAGTGCTAATAGCTTCTCTCTAGTAGATCTGAGGAACATTTGCTTCCATCATCATGGTTCTAGATGCTTCTTGGATGGTCCAGTTCTTTCTTTCCACTACTCCATTATGTTGTGGAGTCCTTGGGGCAGACAACTGTTTTTTTATCCCATGTTTCTCACAGAATTCTATAAACTCTCCGGATGTGAATTCTCCACCTCTATCAGACCCGAGACATTCTATGTTTAATCCGATTTCATTCTCTACCATAGCTTTGAATATTTTGAATTTATCAAGAGCCTCAGATTTCTCTTTCAGAAAAATCACCCACATCATCCGGGAGTGGTCATCAATAACATGAAGTATCTATCACCTTGCAAGCTCCTGATTATTGCCAGACCACATAGATCAGTA
Source organism: Cunninghamia lanceolata (assembly GCA_027924645.1). NCBI lineage: Eukaryota > Viridiplantae > Streptophyta > Pinopsida > Cupressales > Cupressaceae > Cunninghamia > Cunninghamia lanceolata. The sequence continues at coordinate 20,777,912 of BSBN01000500.1, forward strand.
TGTACTAAGTCCAACAATCCGGTAGAAGATTGTTCCTTACTTTTGAATGTGACTCTACTCTACTTACCCAACTAACATTCTTTGCATAAGCTATTAGCAAGTTTCACCAGTCTTGGAAGATCTCTTATAGCTTGAGTGTTATTTATCTTGATGATATTATCAAAATTCACATGACACATTCTCCTATGCCACAACCAACTCTGATCAATTTGAATAAATAAGCAACTTTTGCCAGTACCAACCAAGTGGAAGATATTACCTATTGTTTGAGTACCGGATGCAATCTATGTTCTGGAACTTTCAAAGATCTTACATTTTCTATTTTTGAATCGGAGATCATAGCCTTTGTCCACCAACTATCCAACACTGAGAAGATTGTGCCTCAGACCTTCAACATACAGTACATTACTGGTTTTGTTCTTTCCATCAAAAGAAATAGTTCATCTATCTCTGATTCTGCCAACAGAATTATCACCAAATTTTACAACTCCATATCTTTCCAAATCTATGAACTTATTTTTGTCCCCTGTCATATGGTAGGAGCATCCATTGTCAATGACCCAATCATCATTTTCTTCAACTTGAGCAGCCAGACCTCTTTCTATCATTTTGTGATTGACAGATTCAGAGGGCATTGGATCTTCTTCCTTGATGGCAATAAACACCCAGTCACTTCCAGATTTGTTTCCTGTCTCTAATTCATCATCTGTTACTCCATCATCATCATCCTCATGAACATAGTAACATTTCTTTTGGAATCTTGATCTGTTAGGATTTGCGCTTGAAAATCTTTCAGGACACCTTGAGGCAAAATGACCAATCTTATTGCAATTGAAACATTTGAAGAGCAATTTTTCTTCATACTTACTGGATCCTCTTGGCATTCTTTTTGCAATAAGGGCTTCAAGTTGAGCAATTTCTGCTTCATCCTCCAAATCTTTTCTTGCTTTTTCATACCATGATAGTTTCTTTGAGGAGTTCTCTCCCGGATCAAACTTTTGTTTGCCTTTAACAGAGGCACTAGCTTTGAATGCAGATTCAGTCTTGGGGGTTGCATCTCCAAACTAGGCCAATTCAAATGCAGCTAATTTTCCAACCAATTGATCTCTTGTAATATTTGAAAAAGATCTGAATTCTTCAATAGCAGCAACCTTGTATTTGTAAGAAGGTAGGGATCTGAGAACTTTGGCAACAATCTCATCTTCATCCAAGATTCCACCAGCACACCTAATGCCACAAACAAGCTCATTTACTTTTGGCATAAATGTAGTGATATTTTTATCTTCACTCATCTTCAGATTTTTGAATTTTCCTTTCAGACTCTGTAGCTTGGCACATTTAACATACTTGTCTCCTTCATGCAGAAGTTCCAGTTTTTCCCAAATCTCATATGCAGTTTTTAGGTCTATAACATTTGTCAGCTCTAAATCAGATAAGGCACTTAGTAGAGCTTCTTTAACCCGAAGATTGTTTTCAACATCTCTGATTTCATCTATAGTTCTCGGACCATTCTGTGGACGAACATATTTCTTTGAAGCCATGATCCAATATTGCATTCCCATACATTGCAAATAACATTCCATGCGACTTTTCCAAAGAGTGTAATTGGTTCCGTCAAACCTCGAACTATCCTTTTTGTAGGTAGACATCCTGGATCTCCTCAAGCGGTTAAGCTCTTTTGGAGGAACTTAGTTCTGATACCAATTGTTAGATTCAAGATAGACAACTGAGAAGGGGGGGTGAATCAGTTGTCCCAAAACTTCTCTTATTAACCACTTAAATCCTTCTTGTAATTCAGCAGCATAATAAATATATCATAGAAACATAATGCAACAATTCAAAAGCAGAAACACATTAACACATATGACACCAAGATTTTAACGTAGAAAACCCAGTTAAGGAAAAAACCACAGGGTGACTAACCCAAGATTGTATTCTCTATTAAAAGAATAAGAAGAACAAAATGGCACATGCCAATTAGGGCTCATTGCCCAAGCACATTGCTCACAAGAGGCCCACTGCCTACAAGAGACACTGTCTACAGAATGATAAATATTACATACTTGAACTGAAGAATAGCATCTTCACCATACTTGAGTCAGTTCCATTTAAGCCCAACACTTCTGCTCTACCTTTCACTCTTCTCCTCTCTACCACACTGATAGGGAGGGACTCTAGAATGTCAATTCTACCTATCTTGAATCAATTCAAGACTCTAGACAACTCTAGCCTCTCTACCAATTCAAGTGCTCATGACATCTTTCTACACAAAAATGTCTGCTAAATTCATCAACTCTTTGCAGAGATGGAAAAGTCTATCACTCTACTTGGTGTGGGACACATTCCTTGTCCTCACTACTTCCAAGATACTGCCTCAAGGGCACATAACTTTTCTGGGCCCGTTGTCCACCCTTCTCTCTCTGTTCAAGGGTCTTGACTGCTTGGTGCTCACTTTCTCCCTCTCTGTTTTCCACCCCTGCAAGTCTATTCTCCTACTTGTTTATCTAGCCGGACTCCTTACTGAGCTCACCTAGAATAAGCATGCATTGCCTCTAGTCGACAATCCAACCATCCTACAAAAGAAAAACAAACAAAAGGCATGGCTTTGTTTGATGGCCTCCATACTGTACAGAGGAACTTGAGGGACATCAAGACAGAGTCATGGTTTGCAAAAGAGAACAAAATTGCAGAAAAGGAAATGACTAATCTACCTCAGAATAACAAACTGAAAACTGTACAAAAATACAATATTGGTCGAACTGCTGAATTGGATTTTTATTCAAAATTGTTCTTACATCAAAATGCTTCTCAAAATCAAAATCTTTTCTCCCCCGAACCCCTTACAGAGAGAATTCTACATCTTATAGTTATCTCATTCAGTTCTCAGACCGGTTCGTATTCTAACTGCGCCGGTTCAACTCTATGCTATCGTTCCATCGGTGTGAACTCTATCTTCAGTCTGGGCGATAGCCCGATATTAGCTTTCCTTCTCCGTCGGCCAAACATTATACTATCGGCCACCTTCAAGACCGTTGCACCGATACTTTGTGTCACCCCGATGAGACTCCAAACTGCCTTCGTCGGCCAGACTTAAACCATCGCCCAGACTTTGGTCTTGTCTTCCGATCTCCCATCTCACGCCGAAATAATAAATGCCAAATTTCACCATCGGCCAAATCTTCTTCGGCTAGACATTTATCTTATCTCCCGATCATAATTCTTACACCGATCACTTAACCCGCAATCCTCTTCCATCGGCAACACAGGCTTCTGTCGGCCTAACTGGCTGCTCCTCTTCCGATGTCCATTGTTACTCCGACATACTCCTATCGGCAACACCCAATGCCATCGGTTCCACTTATAATCTTCACTCCAATCCTTATTGTCTCAGCGATGACTTTTCCTACGCACTCGTCGATCAGACTGTTCACACCTCACACCAATATCTATCATCCAAGCTAAACTTTGACTTCGCTCATCGGCCAGACATATGTCTTCGGTCTAACCTAAGACTCTTCCGCCGATACTCCCTCTCAACCCGATGCTTTAGGTCAAGGCAATCATCGGTGAGACTTTCACCGTCGGGCCAACCGATTTCGTTTCCTCCGATGATGATACTTTCGCCGATATGCTTAACACCACTTCACCGTCGGTAAGACTGCCTCTATCGGTAGTGACTCCATTTCTCCCACCGACATGTCGATAACATCCCTATCGGTGAGACTTAATGATTGTCACTCCGATACAATACGTTCACAACATCACACCAAAATGCAACTATAGGAAAAATTCACATCACACCAAAATGCAAAAAAAATATATACATGGGCTCCAAGCCCATGGTGCCCCTGCACCACACACTCTCATCCCCACCAAGATACTTTCGAAATGACTTCACAACTTATTTATACAAAACATCAACTTTGGGATAATCATCAAAGTCGGCAAACTTTACAGAGCAAATACACAAATACAACTTGACTTATTACAAAAGACTACATGCGGATCATCACACTGTCAGCCACGCAGATCTGAGTCTTCAATCTTCTTAGAGGAACACGCCAAGTTTCACAGAACATCTTCAAAATCATCTGCAGGATGTGTAACTCATCCGATCGGCCAAGTTTACGAAGAACATTATCATCCGGAAGTAATTCTTCAATTACGAGCTCAATCTTCAATGCGGACCACCAACACAAACTGGACATAATCCAAAGACCTCCACAAGCTTGCCTGAAACACCAAGAACATCCACACTACTTCTGTTTACTGAAATCATTCTCTTCTTCATCCGGAACCTCAAGAGCACAGTCTGTCATCACTGTCATATTGGAATAGATGCTTGCGGACCTCCAAACCACGAACCAATTGAGTTGTCAATTCACATTGACTTCCCAAACACTCCACCAAATCCGCAAAACAAGATATTGTATTTCCGGATCTCACTGGACCTATTTGTGTCACTCTGTCACCTCTGAACATCTGCCAGAACCAATTTTACTCATATGGCTATAACTTCTTCAAATCTTCATGCGGACCTCTCAAATCTTTATTGGATCACTTTTAGACACATCTACAAACCCTTTGATGTGCATCCTCTAATCTTCATCTTAGTTGAGATCTTCACTTCACTGTCTTCACTGTTCTTTGTGCCTAATAGAACTAATTTTCTCAATATCCTCAGCATACACTTCATCCAATCCTTGTCATCAATGCAACAAGAGTATGTTGACATCAATGACAACATCGGTTAGGCCCATACTTGCAACACCATCAACTAGTCTAATTAGCAAATTAGGCAATCTATCCCCCCATACAAGAGAAATTTAAACCTTAACATGTGATCCAAGTAAAAGTCCTCAACTAGAATCCCAAAGGTATTGAATCTGCATTCAAACTTTATATTATTTTTGTTTTGTGCAAAATCATTTTAGAATTCAATTTTATTATAATGAAAATAAATAGTACTTAAAAAAAATTACCACTTTCATTCACATGAACAATATATCCATACATAAGAACACTTTGCAATAGTTTCAAGTGATATTTCCAAGGGCTGGCTAAAAAGCAAGCAATTACAAAGGAAATGCTACGGGGAATGACAAAAGGCCCATTTAAACATCCCAAACTTTCACCAAATGTTTCACCATTTTAAAATGTATATTTCATCGAGCTAGAGTATAATAACTCTGTCATTATAGCTAGATATTAGAACATTTTTGCATCCTCAAGGATTACTTAATAAATTTACTTGGTACAAATCAACATTCAACTTTTTCCTCCAATGTAATCTAAAACACCATTTTGCTTTGGGAACATGAACCACATGGTTATCTATAATACCTATATTATATGGCACCATCCACCATCTTCTCTCAATTAGTGTAGTTGTTTTCAATTGAGCCTCAAGTTTTATGCATATACATGAAAGATTAAATATAATTAGATCATGACATGTTTCTAAAATGTAAGTGTTGTAGAAAACAAATTTGAAATTTAAAATAGATCTTGACATGTTTCTAAATTATAAGTGTCGTAGAAAACAAATTTAAAATTTAGAATATAGTCAAATCCCATATTCAATCAAACCCCACAACTAAACTTATATAAAGTAAACAAACAACTTTTGCCCCTTGTTAATGGGATCTCCAAGTTCAACCATATCCTCACAACGCAGAATGCTAAATAGAATCCTTTGCAAGAAGCAATATGTAAGTTAAATTTTGATGGCACCTTCGGAATAAATCTTGGGCCTTCCAAGGCAAGATGTACAATAAAGAATTCTTATAGTTCCAAGGTAAAGTTGCCTCATGGGACAAACAATGAAGTTGAGGCTTGTAGGTTTACTATTGACTCAATCATGTGGAATTGTCTTAATTTTGATTGAAAGGGACTCCGGTTGTCTTTCTCACTCTCAAGAACAAAAAAACCTTCCAATTAAAAAATCAATAACATCCTTCATGAAGCCTAATCGTTTTTTTGTTCTTTCAAAATCTCTCCATTCAACACTATTACCATGAAAGCAACAAGGTAGTGGATTACTTATCCTACTAAGGGATCAACTATCGAGATGATTTAAAAACTATTGGTCGCATTTATTCATGTTAAGGAATTTACTTAGCTTGGGATGTCATCTCCCTACCTTACTAATAAATTATTGTCTTCCCCTATTCAAGGAATGATTACTTCAAGTTAGTTCATACGTGATCGAATGTTCAAGTTAGATGTGATTCCATATAAACAAGGTCATGAAGACATCTAAACTTTTGATCCATCTCGCTAGTTTTATGAAACATACGGATGGAACCATGGCCTCGAGGTTTATTAAAGCTAAAGAAACGGATACACAATCATAGATTAGCATGTATGTTTGGTTGTTTGTTTTTGTTCTATAAGCTTGGTTCCTTGTATGAAATTAATATGGGTAAAGTGTTTTCAAAAAATATTTAGACTTTTTGAGCCTACCTCAAATTTTCAAGTAGAGGTGTCTCTAAATCCCCTAATTAGAAGGTGATGAAATATATATACAACTTGAAAATCTAAGGTGATCTCAAGCAATCTAAAGATTTCACCCATATCAATTTATGTGTGTGTTTTACAGGAGGGAAAGGGCCCTTACCACTCATTTGACTAATATTAAAATAAAATTAAATAAAATAAACAAACGACTCTTAGAACACTTATACTTGTTAATGTCAACCACTCTCTTCCTTAACGAAGACCAGCTTTAGCTATCGACTACTCCATGCTCCAACACATTTGTCAATCTTTCTCATAAAACCAAATCCTATGACATACCCATGGTTATTTAATTTACCCACGCAAACTTCTTGAAAGAACCATAATGTTGAAGATATGGAACCAACCCCAAAATTGTTCTTATATCACTTTTCATAAACACATCCAGTCATCCACCAAGCCTTTGTTGTTTATGTCAAACAATTGTGCTAAGGTGACAATTTTCATTGTTTCATATAATCCCCTTCTAATTTGCTATGGCTCTTAGCCTTTAGCGTATGCACAACTTGCTCAAAAACCACACTACAAATATGATTGTTTTTAACATATTGTTGAGACGAAAAAAGATCACAATAACAACAATTGAAAACATAATTTAGATCACAATAACAACAATTGAAAACATACTTCACGAAATTATATTTTTATCCATAATTTCACATCTTTATGCAACAATACTACTCTCGACCAAAATAATTTACTCGTAACTTTGTGTATCACATCTATTCATCTCTGGCCATACACCTCTTATCATTGCATCTACAATATTGACCGCCTATATATCTTATAAGATATAGCCAACTATATTTGCCAATTAATAAGAACATATTGATTTTTTTTCAGGACCTTATTAAAAAAACCTTATAAATACATACGTGGTATCAACCTCTGTTATTGAATTCAAATAACAAGACTATATGTTTTTCCTTAGAATTTTTATCATTTACTACTGTTTTGTTTTTCTTTCATGAATTTTCCCGTCTATCCTATCACATGCATTTCTCACTTCCTGTTAGACACCATAATGTTCACATTTTACTAAACCTATAAACAAGAAAAATTCAGTCTCCATATTTCATTGCGTTATTGGTTTCTCTTGGTCCACTTCAGCCATTTGTGGGCATTAATATAATTTATTCATTTCATCTGTTTTTCCACCATCATGGCTAATGTTTGGCCAAATTACATCTTATTCTCTCTTTTCTACTCTCTATTCCTACTAACTTTATGCACGAATATGAATTTTCATTGAATAAGAACGGCTCAAAACTCATTTTCAAACAAAATAGTTAATCGCCCAAGTTATTAGTATTAAATTAAATAAAACATACTACTTAGAAAATACAATATTATCATAAACCTACTATTTAGAAAATAAAATATTGGAAAATATTATTGCATCTCACAGTTGAGCATTTTTCTTTCTTTGTAATTAACGTTTTTAGCAAAAATGATTATGTAGACACCGAGTGTAAGAACTTGTACAGTGACACCAATACAATTTAAAGTTAGTTCAAGCAAAAATTCAATGTAATCCTTAACACAACCCCTACATAACTAGATGTACCCCTACATAACTAGATGTAAGGTGAATCTCCAACTGCACTCAATCTATATTCTTGGGTCTTCCCGTTACATTTACTAATAATTATTGATCGTGTTCTGTGTTGTTTTACATACCAACCAGTACACGCGAGGAGAGAATGAGAAGACTTCTAATTTGGGCCTCGAATTTATGATAGAAAACTGTGGACTAGATTTCATTTTTTTAGGTTCTCAAACATGCATCTGTATATTTTTCATCGTCTGGGGTGAAAGCAATAAAAAGCTAATTTTGAGATTAACAGTCCCCTAAAACCATAAACCAAATTAGGTTGTTAACGGTACACTTTATGACTAGCTGTCAACTTTTTCCCCTAAAAAAAATAAGAGATCAAATTCAGATGCAGTTTTGATCACCATAAATTCTTATACAAATACTAAAAGATGCCTTTTAGAGGCATCTTCAATTGGCAGACCCTCTGTATATCTAGGGCAATGAATATATTGCACCTATTACAGTATTACCAACCAAGGTTGTAGAAAGACACCGCATGTTATTAAGCACAGGCAATCCAAGACATTTTTAGAATGAGATCTTGATTATTCTCAAATTTTACTAGTACCACACACAGGAAATACTTTTGTACATATAACCGATCCATCTCCTCCCGGACTGACATTATTCCTCTTAACTAATATCATTTTAAGTTCTGCATCTACTCATCAAATCTTGGATAAATCAATGTTTTGTCAATCAGAATTTACGCTTCAAAATGATGTCAATAAAGAGGATAAAATATTAAAAACTACATGAAGATATGCAACACCAAATGCTAAGCTACGATATGCTGGTTGCATAAGTCCAATTCGCGAGCACTATGGGTGCTCACATATTTTGTTAAGAATTTGAAGCATACAGTTTTTTCTAAAATCAAGGGGCAACACTTGGTGCAATCAGCTCAGAGGTGGACACCCATATATTTACCAAATTGTTAATGTTTGAATAGCGTGCCTATTAGGGTTTTCAAAGGAAAATGTCCAGAAGCAATAAATTTTGCAAATAGATCCAACCTTTCAAGATTTAAAATATCAACACTATGGCTGCCCACTGCTCACCAGGGTTTTCGAAACATTATTCCACAGCATTTTTTTGTTTTTGGGAGAGAATTGAATAAATGTATGGCATCCATCATGAGTAATCCCAACAATTTCACTAGGCAGTTTAAGATCAGAAAGGCAATACGTCAAAGGCCCAAAATAACTCTAAAGTTGTTTCTTAGTTGCCAAAGATAATACCACGTAAATATAACATCCACAAAAAATTCTCTAACAAGGAAACCATTTTGAAGCATATTTCTATCACCTAGATGCATCCACACTATGTTACAAAGGGATAATTATTTGCTCAGAATATGAACACAGAGAGTGCAACTGCTATACCAAGTAAGAAACCTTAGACCAGGGCTGGAACAAAAGTAGCACAGTTAATAGTGCACTACTGCCATGAGTAATAAGAAATTGAAAGTCATAGCAGATTTGAAATCCATGAAACGAACCTGAAATACTCATAATGTGTAAGTAATGTAACCAGGAAACTAAAGCATCGCCCAAGTCAAAGTTTGAAATCAATTAACTGAGAGTTTACCAAAATACAAATTAAAATTTTCAATTCAGTCTGACCTCAGCTAATAGGTCCACTTGACCAATACACATGCTGTAGAAAGAATAATGTGAACATATTAATCTTTTAATCTTCAAATGCACTATGCCCAATGGTATTCCCCGATTGCTCCAAGGAATTAAGCAGACTCTACTAGGATGTAAAGTGGTTTCCCACCTAACCTCTCCCGGCCCTGGAGAAATAAAGTTTGGATCAATTAAGAAATAAATCATATTAAGATTCACCAAGTCCCTGACGAGTGTTGTTGAATCCACAAAACTAATATAGCTATGATAGACAGCAATTATGGAGTGGAAGATGCAAATATTGCTCAATATAGTGAATTGAGCATATCTCAAGTAACAACTGCAAAATAGTGCTTGTGTCTTTCAATAGAAAAGGCATAATTGAAAAAAACAGGTACGATTTAGAATGTAGAAAGGAGAAACAGAGCATCTACTTCACCTCTAAAAATCCTGACTAGTTTATTCAGCTTATGTTGTACAACTATGAACTCTAAGATTTATTTTTACACTTGTACAAGAAAGCACATAGATGAAAACTTATAGCTACATGAGATACAATTGATAAAATAGGACTAAAATATTTCCATGGGGTTGTGCTGTAATAGTAAAGTGGTGCATTTGTAAAGACAGTAACTAAGTTCAACTCCCCACATCATGGTAAGGCAATTCACATTCTGGTCTAGAACCAAGGAACCAGTCTAGGCCCAGTGATGTCCCCAGTTAAACTCAACAAAAAGAAATGGACTACTATATGAAGCAAAACTAGAACAAAAAAAGAGAAGAATTTTTAATTCATCTCCGTGATAGTAGTGCCCTGGTAGATGGAGCCAGATACATACCAATTCAACTTCTCTATTAACTGTTTTAATTAAACTTCATGAAACAAGAATCACTATTACTAACATATTTAGATGAAAATGTAGATTAGATCTTGCTAAGCTCTTAACCATCAAACTTTTTTTTGGCCTGTGAAATTTTCCTGATTGAAGAAACATGACCCAACCTCCTAAAGCGTATCTCCAATTTGGCACCAGACAATTTAACAATAAACTTGTAATGCTTTCTAGAATGAGTGCAATCATGATTATGGTTTGTAAATTAATGAGTGAATGTGATGTGATGTTCAATTTTGATTGAGCTGGTGACACTAAAGGTCAAAAACATGTCACCCTAAAAGGAGAGTGCAAGTGACTGGTATTGCTGAGAACAGGGAAACCCATCTAAACTGTGTTGTGAAGAATTTGTAAATCCAAAATCTCCGTGGCTGGTAAATCGTCTGTCTCAAGTAAAGAGCTAAACCCACCAGTTGAAAATCTGTGTGGCTGGCAGTAGGCCTTGCTCAATCCTTAGAGCGCATTTCAATGCTGTATACATTATTGGAGTTCATTTCAAGGGTATAAGCATTATAGGAGTGCATTCCAAGCCTATATATCATACACAATCCATTTTATTCATTGCAGGTAACCTACAACTTAAGAACAGCAGCTTGATGACATGGAATTGTAAGAGAGAATACAGGAAATCAAAGAGTAATCTATATCTTCGAACACAAATAATGTCTTCCTTGCCACTAATGAAGATAAAGTTGAGGATACTAACGCTATAAGCTAAAGAACAAACAAGCCAAGAGACAGCTTCAATAACTGGAGCAGACATGTCATCCATCTTTAGGACACGGGTCCTGTCTAAAGTTACTTCAATTTTCTCCTCTTTTTTTTTGGGGTAAAATTCCCCTTTGGATTTGGGGTGTGCCGACCTTCAGGTTAGGATGCCAGACCAAGAAGTGTCTCTTCCATTTATTCACCTAGGACTTGCACCCAGCCTTTCCATCAAAGTCACCTGGGAATTGCACTTGGCCATGTATGTAGGGAACACCACAACCAGGGTGTTGCCTGTGGAAATTACCCAGTTTTGAATGCTTTTATCATGTCTCCCAGGTATTTGAACCTTAGGCTTTGCACTGAAAGACCTTTTTGTTTCACCATTTGAGCTATTCATTCAAGTTTGCAACCATTCTCAGTTATTTCTTAAGCAGCAAAGCGAAGATGTTCTATATATTCTTTACAATAAATTACAAAATGCATACAAAAAAATATCTGCCATTACCCATAAGGTTGAATACCTTAAAACAAGTAACTTGAATATTAAGCTAACCATAATAAGATGCAGTCTATTAAAAAGATGTGTTTACAAACTATGTAAGGATTTACATATTCAGATATGTAGCATATCAAAACGGGATTACTTCCAGAATATTTAAGGATTTACATATTTGGAAGTATCTTGAAATATCGAATAGGATTTTGATTTACTTAATAATTTAGGCACCATCGTTTGATTTACATCGTCAACTAAACATAGCCATATTCCACCTCAAAGAAGGTAAAATTGTTCTCAAAAGAATTTCCACCAATTAAACTTCAAACAGATCTCCTCTCCATAAAAGTTTGGTGGGGAACGGGATCAATGTGAAAGGGGGGCGCAGTGGGCAAGAATATTGTTAATATTACTAAATGATGCTATGTCTTAAATAAACTAAATGCTATGTCTTGAATAAATTATGATATTTGCCATTTACCTTAACTTGGATAGGATAATAAAAATTGAATGGGGGTGAGATAATTATCGATAATACACTTTTCTTTAATATTTCTTTACAAATTCTAGTAAGAAAATATATAATTATATTTTTTGTTTATCCTCATTTATTTTTAAATTGCAATTATTTTAAAATGTTTATATTAAAATTTATTTTCAAAATACCCAACCGGTTTGGAGCGAGTCATGCAGAATGATGAGTTCCACACCACAAACTTAGGTTCTATTCCCATGGACAGTGCACCTTGTAGTGCCCATGCAAAAACCTTGAGGTCAGAGTCAAACTTATAGTAATGCATAGAAATAAACCCTTCCCTTTATGTCACCATAGGGGCATATTGAGGTACAATAGAGTAACCATATTAACAATAAATCCCCACACTATGTTCTCCATGTGCTCTGTCCTAAGTTCAACCAAACCTTTTGGTCAAATAGGATGAGCTCAAATGGTAAATCATTGAGGCTTTCACAATAGAGATGTGCTTCAACCCCCAAGAGACATGTTACATGCTTAAAAATGTACAAATCTTGAATCCATTAAACTACCACATCCAATTCTAGGTGTGGTGTACCCCAGCAAAAAAGGCCAATTGTAAGTCCTAGGTGAATTATGTTATAAAATTCAAGCTAATTCCTGCATAACCTTTATGAGAAACTATACTAAATAGGATGCAAAATCCATAATACAAAACAATAGCAAATCATTCACAAGATGACACTAGATATAACCTAGGAAATACTTTCAAAAAACCCAGAAGAAAAACACTGCACTACTCAATGTATTATCGAATAGACATGGTTACAATACATTCACAGAGTTTGCTCATGCAAGTCTTCTTCACTAGTAAGCAATCGTTGTTGCATTCCTCTACATGATCAAGCAAATGGGAACCATATAACCACACTTCTTATCACCACATATGCAACCTCCTTGTGCTCACTTGCATTCCAACATATGACATGCACATACCATAACAGTTAACCTATGTGTTTTCTTATATAGACCAAGCTTGCACAAAACCACTAAGTTGTATTGCATAAAACCACAAGCACATTAAGCCATGTGTTCACTAAACCGTGACCCCCAAAATTAAAAGCATATTCCCAATGTGCCTCCCACATTAAATATAGTTCCAATGTCCCATACAACTTACAAGTGTCCCCAAGATTGCTTATCTTTTCCTCTACTTTTTAACTTCCCTGAGATGCTTCCAATCACACAATGGATGCTCTTGTGTCAATTCTGATATGTATTGCTCTAGAAATTTCTCACCAGACCATTGCCAAGCACTTGATTTATAGGCAAGGGACAAACAAGAAACCTCCAAATGGTTTTTAAAACCATGGGCCCAAAACCATGACCTCAGACCTTGATCAATATAACTTATGATAGGAGCTACATTGTAACAGTACTTATGATGGGGTTACAAGGACACTTGAACAAGGCATCTTTGTCCAACTAAAAATAGTCATGTGTAAGAGTATCATGTAAGAGCAACTGAATGCTCCATAATGGAGCACATGGTTTTACTAGCTTAACGCCTTTGGTTATAGGTGCCAAACGAGTCTCATTGGAGCATTGGAATTCATTCATTAAGCACATTCATAAGGTGGGTCACATGGGCTTGGTTGGAACAATATTGACCAAGGTTTGAGTTCATGGCTTTTGGGCCCTAGGTATTGGAAACCATTTAGCAGTTTCCTATTTGTCCCTTGCCTGTAAATCAAATGCCTAGCTTTTTTTTGGCATCCAAAGCAGGTACATGCTATTGGATTGGACACAAGATTGAGGATACCAGATCAACACAAGTGAAATATCTATATATCGCAATGATCTATTGGATAATATATTAAATAGTGTTGTGTTTGTTGCTGAGTTTATTCTCAAAAGGGTTTCCACAGTAAATCTTGCATCAATGTTTGAATGCTTCGCTTATTCAGTTGCATTGTGGATTCGGAAATCTATTAAACATAGCTTCTCTTGTTTAGATTATCTGTCCATTTCCTTTCAAACACAAGTAGCAGGCCTGTTGCAATGCAACAAGTAAAATCTGATCTATGTTTAAGCTTAGATATGATATAATGTTTAGACAAATGTGTAGGCATAGACATTTAGTGCTTATGATGCTGATTCAATAACACACTGCTTATGGCTAATAGATAGAACCTCCAATCTAATTTCCCTATATATTTATAAATTCACCATTTGCACATTGGAGTGTGTGCCACAAATTCACTCTCAATCTTCATGTATTTATTTTTCTAACATCACTTAGTTTGTGGATTATCGTCCATGCATCCCCTATGCTTGGCAGGAAACAACGTAGCAAACAATTGGAATTGGAATTAGTTTAGAAATGTGTTTATAGTGAATGTGATGTTGAATTTAAGGTTAATAGTTCTTAATTAGTGGTTGTACCTATTAGCCATGATTAGTGTGTTATTATATCACCATCATAAGCAATAAATGTCTATGCCTACACATTAGTCTAAACATTAAATCATAGTAGCAAAAATCTTTCTCAGGAATAACTCAGTAAACGAAAAGATAACAAGTTTCTCAATTAATCAGAATTGATTGGAAAAAATTGGCAAATTAAAAAACACAGAAATATTCAAAAAAATAGAGAAAAATAGTACTGAAATTTTTTTAAATGCAGTAAAAAAAAATTAAAAAACTTAAAAAAAGTTGGGGCATGCCAATTTTTTCAAATAAATTGCGACAAAATCACGTCCTGATTTTTTCCCAATTTTTTGTTCCTGAAAAATATGCTATTTTTTTGGGAAAAAAATCAGTGATTTGAGGCAACATGGATTGCCATACCCTGCAAGTAGCAATTAATCGCAAGTTTTTGCTTTTTTTTTTTGCTTCACTGGTTCTTATATCCAAATAAATACAGAAATTTACCATAATTCATTTCACTTACACAACGTAACTTTTTTTTAAATCGCACGAGATTTTGGCCATTTTTGTTTCCCTGGTTCTTATGTTGAAATAAATACAGAAAATTACATAATTCATTTAACTTACACAGTGTAACTTGTTTTTAAAACCGCTTGAGTCACAAATGTAGGAGGACAAAAGCTGGCAACTTACATTTTGACAAGACTCATGTTTTCATTGTATCCAAAGAGATGGACACATATCATTTTCCCCAGATTTGGAAGAGTCATGCAGTAAATGATTATTTTATATTAAAATTTTAAATATTATAAATTCTATAAATTTATCCATAAATTGGGTAAGACTGTATACATGGATGAAATGGCACATACCATGCTTCAGTTTCCACGGCTATTTACAATAGCATGTCTGAAGCTTGACAGCAAATACATAAAACCGTGCCAATAGTCAAATCCAAGCAGTTGCATTGTGCACATGAAGACAGTGACATAAGAACAAAATACATTTAAGAGTTTAAGCAATGCAGGAACGACACAAGAAAATACATAGACATTTTGTCACAAAACAACATTACTGAAAATAAACAAACTAGAAACAAAAGGTTGGTCAAATAAGAAACAACCATAAGAGAAAAGAAGAAATTATTTAGTCCACTGAACCAAACATGATTAACGGGGGGAAGAAGTAAAGTCAAGATCAAAATTCAAGAGGGAATAAGGAATCATTGTCCTCTACAACTTCAGACTCCAGCAATAAAGTATGAATACTATGCTTCTTGTACAGATTATAATTACTATTCAGCTGTTAATAAAGCTTTATGTAACTTGAATTTATTATAGATAATGTCCAAACAGATAAACTGACCTTCAACTCTGGAAGCTCAATGACACATGCGCATTCAACCACCTCGGCGCCCACGCGTTCTGTAAAAAAAGCATGGTTCAGACAGATTCACCAAAAGCTTAATAATTAGAAGAAAGCTGCAAGTCAGGTCAAAGCCCTTGCTTATGGGGCAATATATAACAAAACATCAAAATTGACTTCAAATGTTACTTTCAGGGGAAAGGTTTCCCCAAAGACCTCAACATATTAAAGGACAGATTCATGATATTGAGAATAATACCATAAGCCACAATGTAATACTAGAAAATAATATTGGATGACCATTCGATGTAAGCCAAGCATTTAGAAGCCTGTTCTAATCTAAGTTCAAAATAAATCACTTTCCATTTGAATTTGCAAATAAAATTATATACATTAAAAGGCCTAGTGCCAGTGATCAATAATTAAAATAAATATTCAAAAATTGATTCACCAACACTTCTTTTTTTTTTTTAGAATCAATCATCTTAATTGATTTACTTCCTATCCTCTTAGGATTTGCTTTAAAAAACAGTATTTGTGTTTAGAAATGGGTTGTTTAAGCACTGCAATTAATTCTGGATGTTTGTCAACATTAAGAAACAGCAAGAACCCAAAACACATCACAAAGCATAGCAATAAGATAAGATTACTCCAGAGAAACCCAATAAAAGAAAGCTTCAATAGACCTTGCTTTCTGTTGCCACTACCTCCTTATAAATTTACAAGCTTACTTTCATTCTCAAGCTTCTGAAGATGCCAATCAACAGAAATGGTACCCTAACACTTGGAAAACCATTGTACAGCTTGCTGAATTCACAAATCTAATAGTACAATTGCTCTATTTTACATATGATTATTGTATGTCAAATGTTCATCCTAAAGTCTTAAGATCCTTTGTATTGTATCCCCTCAGGAGATGCACCAATGTCATATCAAACATAGTTCACAAAGTCAGACTTGGCAGACCAAAAATTTTCGACTCAATAAAACTCGGCAACTTTAAAAATACTTAAATTTTTGGAAAAACACATTATTTCTTGAAAAATCCATAAATTTTATGTAAAATTGAAAATACAGCTACAAAATGTATAAAATGTGTTTGGCGGGGGTCAGGAGGCAACATGTATCAAATGAGTTTGGTAGGGGTCAGGGGGCAGCACCCCTAGCGAGGTCAAGTGGCAGCACACAGCACACAAGACCTTCATGGCGCACACCATTTTCAAAAAAAATTTAGAAGGCAAAAAACAATGCTTCGCAGCCCTAGCGGGGTCAAGGGGCAGCACACAGCACACAAGACCTTCATGGCACACACCATTTTCATAAAACAATGCTTCGCATTTTTTTTTTTGTGTTTTTTCCAAGTTTTCCCATGTCTTTAACATGTTTCTGCCACAGCACAAGTCAAGGGCTCAGAATCGTCGAGTACCCTGTGAGCACTCGCCGCAAGAACTCTGCCAGTTTACTCCATAAAACTTCACCGCCCTTTTTTTTGGCAAGTACACACTGGGTCTGCGAACTATGCTATCAACTATTTCAATTGGACCATCTGTTGGAAATGAAAAGCAGTTGATCTCCTCTAACCATGTATCCATCTTTTCCCACAATGTAGTCTAAGTTTTGCCTAAAAACCTTGAATCCCTATCTGAAATGATAAAATTACATAAACCAAATTAAACCCAAACACATCATTTCTTGTGAGGCCTTTACATGTACTCAGAAAGCATATCTTAATCAAAATTCTCACCTAGTAAACTCACCTACTACAGCAATTATGTAATCATGCCCTTTGGCAAACAAAAACCTTGTACAAAAAACCATGGAAGTACTCTTCAATGGCCTAAAAAGAACAAATAATGTCATATAGAAACCAAACTTTCTATTATGAGGCTTGCTTGTAAAACATAACCATCCCCTTATGAATTTCACAACATCATTTTGTGGTCCTAAGCATAATCTGGTTGAAGTATCGTTTTTGTGGACCAGTTAAGCATTCACATGGATATAGTGGCATTTTTATCATGTCAAATATGAATCACGCAATTGAATATCCATGCTGATATCCCGTACACTTCAGGAATGTCCTCCTTGCATCCCCTTTTTTCTGCATTTCTCTCACACCACATAATGTTTTTAATAAAATTGGCATCCCACAGACATTCATTATTTTATGGAAGGCACTAGAGAATGTCTTCACATCCTAGACATTGAGGGGCATCCCCATATCGATAGCTTTCAAAAAAAAGAAAATTTGAGAAATTAGAAAAACAAAGAGGATGGTACATGGTCGAACAGGAATTTTCAATAAATAAAAATCAAATATTCATATTAATACTTCACATTTGTATTTCAATGTTTCAATCAATTTTGTATTTCAATGTTGAATGTTCTTGTTCATTGTTCTAGATGTTATTGTTATTTGAACTTCAGATTTTTTGACTATTTAATTTATGTTTCACAGGTTAACTATACAATTGAAAAGATTGTCATCCCCAAAACTTGGGAATACACTTATATCATCCCAAAAATGTGTCCCCCCAATCACAAATACTTAGAAAAACAATGAAAATATATGAACTTCAAGATTGCAATATGAATCAAAATTCTCACCTAGTAAACTCATGGCCGCACATAACGTTCCCCCTGTGGCAATTAAATCATCAACAATAAGGGTACGATCACCAGGTTGGACAGCTCCAACATGCATCTCCATTCTGTCTGTTCCATACTCCAATGCATACTCCACAGAAATAACTTCACCTGAAAACAATGCATATAGTTAAAGAATAGTTCAAGAGCAGAGATATAACTTAAAAGTCTACCTACAAATAATAAATTACAAAGCAATTAAAAGATCTGAACCATCTCTCATTAACAGACTCTGCCTAAAGATAGTGTATATGCCATAACAGATCAATACTAAGACTCTAATTCAGCGTTACCTACCACTCATAGACAATAGACAAAATAGAACGTGACAGTCATCTCTCACAAGAAAATTAGCCCAAGTGTCTGCGAATTTCAACTTACCATCATTTTACAAATAGTTAAAAACCTTTTCCACTTATAATGCTATTAGAATGCATGCATCATTGCATGACATATCAACACTCAAACTTGAATTAAATAGTGAGATTTAATTAGAAAAACACTAGCTACTTACCAGTTACAAACCACCTTCAATGTGAACACATACATATGTGATAAATAGAAACATAGTTCAAAAACTTGGCAGACCCAAAGAAATTCAAAAACTCAAACTCGGACTAGGTAAAATTTTTAAACATTAAAAAACACATTGTTAATAATCTTTAAAAACGTGCATAAAACTGGTTTTACAAAGGTCATAATTAGTTTTTTCTTCAATTATAGATCAAAAAACAAGTTCAATTCACATCACAGTGTCATATGATTATAAATTATATATCCATATTAATAGTTTACAAATTTCATCCATGGAAAACATGGGCCCAAAACAATTTTTGTTTTTTGTTTTTTATAACAGAGCAGAGGTCTGCAGGTGGCAGCCCCCAATGGTTTTGAGAAGCAGGAGTTTGGGGGCAGAGCCCCCAACAGGATAGAAGTGAAGTGCCCCTTGCAAGGGTCTTGGGGCAAAGCCCCTGCCAGGGTCAAGGGGAAGTGCCCCTCATGGGGGTTTGGGGTCAGAGCTCCCAACAGAAGGTCAAGGGGCAATGCCCCTTGCAAGGGTCTTGAGGCATAGCTCCCAGCAAGGTTGAGAGGTAACGCCCCTCGTGGGGTCCGAGGCCCAAGCCCAAATTAAGGCCTTCAAGACCACATGAACCTTCATGGTGCATGCTCGAATGCTCCAATATGTCAAACAGCTCAAATGCTCTAAAAAATTGATGTAAAAAAAGATAAAAATGAGCATTTTGGGGGGATGGAATGTTTTAATTTGTAATTGGCTGAGTTTTTGACTTGGACTCACAAGTTTTTGCCGAGTTTTTCAGCGAGTTTCCAGCAATTACTCGCCAAAAAGTCAGGCAAGTTTTTGAAGTATGGTTTGTATATAGAAACATACACACAACATGATAACTAAACCTACTCAAATATGTAAGTGGTAGGTGCGCTTTGGGAGAGTTTAGGCTTTATGAAAGCCATCATACATACTGCCCTTTGATATTTATTAATGAGACTCCCAATTGTTTTATGGCTCTAAGAGCTACACAACTATGTGTGCCATCCAAGAAGAATAAGGAAGTGCATTGAAAATGATCCAAATTTAATCAAATAAAAATAAAAAAGCACATTTAAAATGGTTAGAATTTAGAACTAGGAGGGCCAAATGGATCCTCTCAGACCAATCCCTCTAAACGGAGGAAGAAGGCACACACTTAGAACAGAGGCAAGAAAGAATCTGTTAAAATATACATACTAGGCCCTCCAGAGCAGATGCAAGAAAATCTCCTCCATGGATACTGATTAGACCAGAAGGCAATGACAAAATTCCAAGGTTGCATGGAGACGCGCACCCTGACCCCTGGTGCGCGCCTCCGAGACGGGGACGTGACTCCCGTCTCTGAGACGCGAGAGAGACGTCCCCACGTCGCAAGAGACGTTGGTCACGCACCCCGCCAAGACTCCCGGTACCCCTGCGTCATTTTCAGGGGACGTTTGGGTTTTAAAGGAAAAAAGCGTATTTTTTTTTACTTATTTCGCCATTTCGTTTAACTCCCCGTAACCGGCGACGCCCAGCAAAGGTTTCCGCGACGCTCGGCAATCCCTTTTGACGCCCAACAACAGCCTTCAGCGCCCTGCAAGTCATCCATTTGGACCATTCATCTTTCAGCGACACCATTCAAGGTAAATGTCTAATCTTTTTAACTTTTTTTTTTAATTTTTTTAAGTGTTTTGCTTCCTATCAACGCCTGCAATGCATATTGTTTTTAGTTTTACTTTTTAGTTTTTAGTTTTACCCTTCCAGGCTTCCAATTCGAGGGTTTTACTTCCATTGTTTTGCCAGCAATGCATATTGCCATATCATTTTGCCTGTAGGCTGCAATGCATATTGATATTGTTTTTAAATTTTATTATTTTACCCTATCAACGCCTGCAATGTCTATGCAGTGTGCAGAGAGGCAATGTTTAAAACTTTAATCATAATGCCAATGTCTATGCACAGAGGCAATGTTTAATGGCAGATTTTTTAATGGATTCGCCATGGCAGCCGCCTAGGGTTGTGTCATTCTTAACCTTTTTTTTTTAATAATTTTTTTCACTATTAAAATTGAAAAATGACTCAATTTTTATACTGTAATAATATTTTTTTAACTATTTTAATTTTAAATTGTAATGTTTGCCTTTGTCTTTCTAATTTTGTTGCAAATTGAGACATGTCAGGTGGGGGAAAACAAGCCCTCTACCCCCTGTGGAAGTATTGCGATCGCATTCCAGGGCTGAAGGGGTCGGGTGGAACAGCCACCATTACATGTAAGCTTTGTGATATTAAGCCATATCAAGGTACTTACACGAGGGTGAGGGCTCATTTCCTTCACATACCTGGAAAAGGTGTTGAACCTTGTAAAAATGACGTAGAACGACATGAAGCTGTTAAAGAGCAAGAAAGCGTTGATGGGAAAGTGTCTCATTTTAGCTCTCATGCTTCAACAATAGGGGCATCTGTTGCAAGTCAATGTCAGACTAGAGAGTCAGAGATGGATGTGTCTTCTAGAGATGTGACAACAGAAGATTTAGCAGGGGGATATTCTCGTAAGAGATCACACATTGGCAACTCAAACCCCATTGAAAGATTATTTGATGTGCAAGGTCGCGAAGCAATTGATGAAGCAATCGCACGCTTCTTTTATGCAAATGGAATACCATTTAATGTTGCTCGCTCACCTTTCTACACTGAGATGGTCCAAGCCATCAACAATGGACCATCTAGATATAAACCACCTGGGAATCAAAGGCTTCGCACTACTCTAATTGATAAAGAAAAAATTCGATTAGAGCAACAAACCACACCAATTGAAAGAGTGTGGTCTATAGAAGGATGCTAGAAATCATCCACTACTTAATATCATGGTAACATGCAGCAAAGGGCCTTATTTTTTGAAAGCAATAGATTGTTCAAGGCAAGAAAAAAATGCAGAGTTCCTTCATAATCAGCTATGTGAGGGCATTGAGGAGGTGGGGGCATCACATGTAGTCCAAGTTGTTACAGATGCTGCCCCTCTTTGTAAGGCAGCAGGCATGTTGGTGCAGAAAAAGTATAGGCATATGCTTTGGACACCATGTTGTGTGCATTCGTTGAATAATGCACTCAAAGATATTGGCAAGTTCCAGTGGATTTCAGATATCATTGAAAAGTGCAGAAAAATACAAATGTTCATATGTAACCATCACCACACACAAGCCATTTATTGAAAATTTGCCAAGGTGGAACTTCTCAAACCTCCTGATACACGGTTTGCTTCTTATTTTATTCCTCTTGAGCGTCTCCAAGAAGTCAAAGGAGCTTTGAGTTCCACAATAGTTAGTGATGCATGGGCAGCTTGGAGACAATCTACATCAGATACTGCAGTTGAGGTGAGAGGTATGGTCCTTGATGCCAATTTTTGGGCTGATGTTAGATTTGTTGTGGACTTTATTAAGCCCATATGTGAGGTGATCAAATTTGCAGATTCAGACAAGCCATGTTTGGGAGAAATTTATGAAGAAATAGATTCCATGTGTGAAAGAATTAAGAAAATAACGGATGCAAGAGATCCTTCTCTATATCCCTTGCTAGAAGAAAAGATACATGGAAGATGGAACAAACTTAACACACCCCTTCATTGTGCTGCCTATGCCTTAAATCCTAAATGGTATGATCTACAAGCGACCAATAAGAGGGCTCCATATGAGGATAGAGAGGTAATGAAGGGATTTTGGGCTGCAATAAAAAAGATCTATGGTCGAGGTGAGGATGCTTCAATTATGAGGACTCAATGGAATAAGTTTTCACGTGGGCATGGTGAGTTTTCTTCCGTGGAAACTATTTATGATATGCATGCAAAGAAAGACCCTATAGAGTGGTGGTGGAACCATGGAGGTGAAACCCCTGAATTGCAATCATTTGCAATAAGATTGCTCTCACAAGTAGCCAGCTCTTCATCTTGAGAGAGGAATTGGAGTACTTATGGTTTTATTCATTCACTGAAGAGGAACCAGTTAGGGTCAAAGAAAGCGGAGAACCTAGTGTACATTCATAGCTCACTTCGCCTTCTCTCTCGTGTAGAACCTGGGTACAAGGAGGGACCTTCAGCAAAATGGGACCAAAGTTCCCCTGATGGAGAAATTGCAGCCTTGCTTGATGAAGCGGTTGAATCAGATGGCCTCAATGATTTACCCCCAATTCTACTACCATCAGAGGAACTTGAGCTTGAGAGTGATGACTATTTGGAGAGCATCATAGCTGAGGACCTAGAGATGGATGACATAGAATGATGACATAGATTTCTGATTTCTAATTTCTGATTTTTGTTTTTAACTTTTTTATATGCATATCAGCCTACCAAGCTATGAACATTTTTGAATTTCAATATGTAATATCGATATGTAGTATGAAACTCTTTGACATTTGTGTGTTTAAACTTCAAAGTTAATGTTAAACTTTACTAGTTCTCTTGTTTTGAAAGTTCAATGTCATGATATTTTCAATTTTAATGTTAGCATATTAATATATTTTTAAAATTATTAAATTATATTAAAAAAAATGGTGTCCCCAAGTACCCCCGTCCCCTGTTTTTCAAAAATAGACGTACCAATACTGGTACCAGTCTCCCGTACCAGTACCAGTACCAATCTCAGTGCAACCTTGCAAAATTCTCAAGATTTAGATGATAGACCCTCTTAGACAAGAAAACATAACCTATCCAAGGGTGAAGACATAACCTCTTGGACTTGCATACCCCATTGTTCAGGATAAAGACAGCTCAGTGGAGTGTGATCCAAGGGGAAGACATGGAAACCAAATATCATAGATAAGGTGGGAAAAACAAAAAAAGGTTTGTGACAAAACTTATGATCAAAAACACCTAGGAAATAACAAAAGAAATATAAAATGACAGAGTGTGATATTAAAGATTAATGGTGTGGATTGAGATACACACCAGGTGCAAAAATTCGAAGTGTGGTGTAAAGGATCAGAATAATAGTAGAGTAACGGAGGTTAATCATGAGATAGTGAGATGAAAATAAAGTAAGATAAATAGGATAATTACTCAAAAAAAATAGTAGGGACTAAGTAAATGCTCATATCCACATAAATTAGGCAACTACCAAGCAGCAAAAGTAAAGTTCATAAAACTTTCAAAGTCCAATGGGTAATTTGATTACAATGTGTTTCAATCATTAAGAAGAACAAACTAATAAAATACTCATATCCATATAAATTAGGCAATTGCCAAGCAATAGAAAGGCAACATTCATAAAACTATCTAAGTCCAATTACTTTAACTTCATCTTTCGCAAAGATTGCAATGACTTTGTTGAATCCTTGTGCCTAATATTCAAATAAATACCCATAATAGAAGAAAAAACCATAATTAAGCGCTAAGCAAGTGAAAGATCATGCAGAGATACACAATGCACAATGCAAAACAATAAGTCACAAATAACTAAATCATAGTTATTAAGGAATTCATTCCATGAACTCGAGAACTTGTTTCTAAAGGGGACCCTTTCTTAAGGATTTGATTAAAAAAAAAATCTACATTCCCTCCAATGTTTTGAACAAAATTGAAGACAACCACCTTGTTGGCCTTTGGGGTCCTTATGATCCAAAAGCTGTGTTAAGAGTGTTTGTAGTGTTAGTGTTAGGACGTAGGTTATATTGTAACCTACGGTTATAAGTATGTGTTTGGGTGTTACATCATGTTAGTATTTATGTTATATACGAGTGTTTAGCGATGGTTAGTTAGGAAGGTGGTTGTCAGGTGGTTGAGAAACGGAGTTGAAGACAATGGCTCTATAAGCTATATTTGTAATCAATCTATTCATCCTTTCATATAATATAGTGTTATAAATGTCCAATCTCTCTATATTCAATATGTGAGAGCAACTTTCTATCCATGTAATTCCAACAAGCAGTACAAAAGCTCAGCTCAATGGATGGCCCTTGAGTGTGATGAGTACTTACGTCCTAATATCGTTATATAAGAGTGTGTATGTGCAAGATGCATTGCTGATAAAGCTTGAGCTTTGTAGTGAAGTAAGGGCCCAAGTGTAGCATGATAGAAAGCCAAGGATAAGAGTGAGGGTGCTTATAGGAGATTGCATATGAGGACAATATCTGCTTGATTAGTGGGTGGTGTTGTGCCCTACACACACGCCCCATTTTGCCAAATGGGGACCCCCTCTTTTTGCTTTGGCTTGGAGTTTCAACCTTTCCTCCTCATGATGATGAGAAAGTGAAATGGTGCTTAGAATGCAGGATTTGTTCTAGATTTGGGTATTTGGTATGTTTGAAGTCATTTAATGCCTTTCGTGATTGATTTGGAGGAGTCTTAATTGATTTTGTGCTTAAGAGATGGACCTTTGTTGCCTTTTGCGCTAAAAGTGGGTGTTATTGCAATTTGTGCTAAAATCTTGTCATTGGATATAGTCCTTAAAACTGTTACTGCAAGGTGTGTCATGTCAGAATTCTTAGTTTTCATGCCTCAAAATTGCAAAATCATGTCAAATTCCACAACATTTCACTAAGAGGTCCTTGCGCTTTCACCCTGACGCATGTTCTTGAAGCCTTGAAATTGACTAGGTCTAAAGCCCTGAAATCCTCAAAAATTGGTTAAGTCTGAAATCCGGTGGATCATCCAAAATCTAAAATCTGCATGTTAAATCCCATGGATCCGGGACCTATCTCAAACATCCTGACAGTTTATTTCAAAATATTTAAAATTAAATAGTACTTCAATATATTTTTAAATATATTGTCAATCATGCACTACAAAATATGGCGCTAAAAATTACCTCTACTGCATTTTGCGTTAATATCCAGTGGTACTGAATATTAGCGTTGAACCTTCGTGACTTAGTGTAGGGCTAAAAAGACCTCCAACCGGATAGCGCTAAAATTGACATCCATGAGATATATCCAGTTGCCTTAGAATGCCCTGCTAGAACGCTTTAAGGTATTTGTTAAGGTTTTGCGCTAAAATCTCCATCAACGGGATCTGCGCTAAAATACGCCTCCACTGCATATATCCGGTAGAGGCGAAAATGCCCGCTATCAGGTTGACCTTAAAATCCCTGCCAAAAGCCTTTATTTGACCCTACTGCATATATCCAGTTGACCCCAAAAACCCCACTTTCTCATAATTCGGGCTGGAAAATTCATTTTTAAGGGTGCAAACTTGGTTTAATTGATGAATTTGATATGCATATCGTTCTTTTGCATCTTGTTGAGCATTTTTATCATGCTAGTATGGATTTTGAGCATCTTTTGCATCAAAATTATGCTACTACACATGGATATCCAGTACCCCCAAAAAATCCCGCTTTTTGCAAAAAAGGGTATAAAAATGTGAAATAAAAGCCTCCTACTGGATCCAAATGGGTGTAAAAACATCCCAAATCACCATAAATGTGAAATGGGTAGTCAAAAACGGTGAAAAAACTCAAAAAATCATTGGAAAACACTAGATTTGATGGAAAACGACTTGTTTATGATGAAATTGATGCTTGGCATTGTGAATTGCAAGTTTGAAAGGATGAAGGAACTAATTGGAGCCACCATGAAGGATGAAACCCCAGAAGTACCCTGCTGACCTGAACATGAAGAATCATCATATTATCAACCAAATCACTGTTGTACCTGCAAAAGGAAGTCAAAATAATGTCAAAGATGATGGAGATAAGTCCCAGGAGCTAGAAGACACAGGAGATCAAGCCTACATCATTGTTGTTCTTGCAAAGTCAGTTTAATGTCCAAGACATGTTCACAGCTGTCCTTGGCCATCCAGTCATGCAATGTCAATCCAGCAAGCATCCAGTTGGATGTCTTCATAAAAAACGTGCCACATACTCCTCTTGACCAGTCAACTCATTGGAAAAGTCATTTGTCCTATTAGACAACTCAAAAAGTTGCTATTTCGTCTTGTTCTCATGAGCTAAAAAGTTGTATTTTTGTCTTTTTCCTACAAGACAAAAGCAAATCCGGGATTGTAACTGCCCACCGACCAAATTAAATGCAATGTAATCTGAACCATTGGTGTTGAGTTAATCTCCATCGTTCATTGAAAAATTTGGTATGCTTGCCTCTCTATATAAAGACAACTTCCCTCATTGTAATATATAAGGAAAAGCATTGAAGAAGGAATTGTGGAAACTCCGCCATTTTTCTAAATCAATACAAATAGAATTTCATTTGCTGCTGCCATTTGAGTTCATTTTGTTGATTGGATATGGTTATCATGGTTCTTCACCTTTCCAATTAGTTATTCCAAGGTTGGACGACTCTGCGGACTCGCCGCGACTTGCGAGTCCCTGAGCTCGCCGAGTCGACTCGCGAGCCGAGTCCAAGCGAGTCCGACCTCAGGACTCGTTTGTTGATTGGATATGGTTATCATGGTTCTTCTTCACCTTTCCAATTAGTTATTCCAAGGTTGGAGGACTCTGCGGACTCGCCGCGACTCACGAGTCCCTCAGCTCGCCGAGTTGAGTCAGCACGAACTTGCGAGCCGAGTCCAAGCGAGTCCCGTCCAGGGACTCGCACCGCGCTTGGGACATCATAAAAGAACATAAAACCCTCTTTTTTTTTGCATTTTTTGCTCATTTCACCACTGTGCCTTGGAAAAATACAAGTCTACACTTGAAGTCAGCTTGAAAGAACCCAAGAAGACGA
Source organism: Cunninghamia lanceolata (assembly GCA_027924645.1). Classification (NCBI taxonomy): domain Eukaryota; kingdom Viridiplantae; phylum Streptophyta; class Pinopsida; order Cupressales; family Cupressaceae; genus Cunninghamia; species Cunninghamia lanceolata. Next base: position 20,805,868 of record BSBN01000500.1, read on the forward strand.
GCTAAAGAGATCATCATAGAGCCAGGTAAGTGATTTAACTTCTTTTTTTTTTTTTCAATTCAAAATCAGAAAAATCAAGAAAAATAAGGGGAAATGTTGCCAAATTTTTTTCTATTTCCCTTAATAACCTAATTCCTACTATTTCTAGCTTGGTTTTGCATTCTATTTTTTTGCAAATGTTTGAATCTCATTTATTTGCTGATTTTTTACCAAACCCTTAATGATTTTTTTTTTCATGTTGAACTTGAAACAGCAATGTTATCTTCAAACCCAAGCGGAACAAGAAAAGACCCTACATGGAAGTATGGGATACCAGGAAATAAAAAGGGTGAGGTGACATGTACTAAATGCAAGAAATGGATGACAGGAGGAATAAACAGATTAAAATACCACCTTGCAAGAATACCTTGGCAAAATGTGGATGTATGCTCTAAATCGACTCCTAAGATTGTTAGAGAGATGAAGGCCCTTCTTGCTGAATATGAGATGAAAAAAGATGAAAGACAAAAAAACAAAGGATGCACTAGCAACAGCGATGAGTGGATCCACTTCTACCCCAAGTATCCGTCAGCCACATTCATCTTTTGGTGAGAGTCTTGAGGGTTCTTTCTCTACTCCTACTGCTAGTGCTAGCCAGGGTCCTTCATCAGGACCAAATTTCTTTATTCCACGCAATGTTCCAGGAGCACAACCTTCACTTGAACGTACCGATTGGAATAAGGAAAAGCATCATGAAGCTAGGATGGCAGCAGCAAACTTTTGGTACTACAATAATTTACCTTTCAATGTGGCGAGCAGCCCATATTAGGAAGGTTTGGTGAATGCCCTTACACTTGCAGGTAAGGCATTTAAGACCCCAACAGCCAAAGATTTGAGTGGGCCATTGCTAGAGGAAGCCGTAAAGAATACACAGGTTGTGGTTGATGAGCAAAAGAAATTTTGGCAAAGAAAAGGCTGCAACATTTTATCTGATGGGTGGACAGATGGACGGAATAGGACTCTCCTAAACTTTTTAGTGGCCTCTAATGGTGGATTGGTGTTCCTAAAGTCAATAGATGCCTCCAATGAAGTCAAAAATGCTGAGACTTTATGCAATTTATTAGATGGGGTGATCCAGGAGGTTGGGGTTGATAATGTTGTCCAAATTATCAAGGACAACGCAACTGCATATGTAGCTGCAGGTAGACTACTTATGGAGAGGCATCCCACAATTGCATGGTCTCCTTGTGATGCACATTGCTTGGACTTGTTGCTAGAGGACATTGGGAAGATTCGATGGATCAAAAGTGTGGTTGAAAATGCCAAAAATGTTACAAAATTTATCTACAACGATACTTGGGTGCTTTCCTTGATGAGGAGTTCACAAATGGCAAGGACCTTGTGCGACCAGGAGTGACACGATTTGCTAGCCACTTCCTCACATTGCAAAGCATCTAATGCAAATGTTTGTGTCTAATGATTGGAAGCAATCCCCATTTGCCGCTAAACCTGAAGGGAAGAGGATTGTAAGCATAGTTTTTGATCAAACATTCATCAAAAATGCAGAGGAGTTGATCGGGGTAAGTAACAAACACAAAAATAAACTTTATACATGATAATCTATTTGCTGTTTTTTCTTAGGGGTTAATTTTGTAATAATTTAACATTTGTTTTGATTTTTTCAGGTGACAGAACCTTTGGTGAGGGTTCTTCGTATGGTGGATGGAGAGGGCATGCCAATGGGTTTCATATATGAGGCCATGGATAGGGCCAAAGAGGCCATTTCACATTACTATGGCGGCAACAAATGAAAATATGAAATCATTTCGCGCATGATTGATCAAAGATGGACAAACCAACTCCACCAGCCGATACATGCCTTTGCCTACTTCTTGAACTCGAAGTTTTACTTCTCGGACACATTTAAGGCTGATGAGGAGGTCATGGCAGGTGTTGTCAGATGCATCGATAGGATGGTCCCTGATCCTGAGATGAGATACAAGGTGCTTGATGAGTTGGAGGTGAGATTTGTTACATCTTATTTATGAATTTGCAATGTTCATTGTTGACTATCTATGAATTTTCTATATTTGATTTAATTTTATTTTGAAATTTAATCTATTCAAGGTCTACAAGGGTGCAGAGGGGAGACTCTTTTCCTCACTACAAGCAATTGAAAGGAGAGGAAAACAACAACCAGGTAAAAAAATTTGTTCAATAGTATACTACAAGATGAAATTAGAAACTTGATTCTTACATTTTTTACTTTATTCTTGATACTTATATTTTTTAAATGTGTTTTTGTAGATTTATGGTGGGAGAACTATGGTGCTAGCACACCAAATCTTCAAAAGCTAGCCATCCGTGTCTTGTCGCAGCCATGTAGTGCTTCTGGGTGTGAACGTAATTAGAGTTTATTTGAGAACATTCACACAAAGAAGAGAAACAGGTTGACCCAACAGTGCCTAAATGATTTAGTTTTTGTTCACTACCTTCGCCTTCGAACTAGAAAGGTGGAGGGTGTTTCACGTGAGTTCATCGACTTGGATGATATTGATCCATATGGTGAATGGACTATTGATGAACAAAATGATGATGCTGATGTCTTCCTTACTGATGAGGATCTTGCTGAATTGGAGAGAGCAGAAGAAGAAGAAGAAGCAGGATTGGAAGCAATGGCGAAGGGCGAAGACACTTTTGAAGATCAAGAAACCACTCCTAGTTCTCAATCTCCTCATTTGGATACTATAACAACACGTACTAGTTCTAGGCCTTCAAAATTGACTTTCATTAGGAGGGGAAAGAGGAAGATGTTATAGATTATATTTGGTTGTTAATGTTTTCCTCATTTTGACATATGATTATATGTAAACATTTATAAACTTATGATGCTGTTATACATTTTGAAAGTTTGAAACTATGAGTATGAATGATGAAATTTCAATTATTGAGTGTTTGATGATCATATGACAAGTGTAATCTTTGAATTATGACAAATTGATAATCAAATTAGGCACTAATGTTTGTTACAAAGTTACATGATTTAGAAAACTGAATAATGTATTATGTAATGTGATATTTACATGAGTGAGCGAAAGCTCAATATAAAGGAAATATAGAGTCTAAAAATAGACAGACAGCCTGTAAAAGGCAACAACTAAGAAAGCATTAAGCAAAGAGATAAGAACTAAATTGAAGACTAAAAAGCAAAAGCAATCTACAACTAAGATTGACCATTATCTAAGATATATTAACTTAATACCCCCCCTTAATGGTCAATCCACTAACTAAAACTGATGCCCCCCAAAACAGACTGCCATTCGAGACAGATGGAGGCATAACCAGAGAACAGAACCCGAGCACGGGTGTCGAAACACAAATTCGGAGGAATCCGAAGAAGCAGAACACAAATGAGGAACGTAGATCCAGCTGGAGAAAAGAAGGGGCTAAGCATTGTAAGCGCAAACGAAGAAAGCCCTCAAAGCTATGAACCATGGCGAAAAGGCAGAAAGCACTCTAGAAATAGCGACAAGGCAAACAAGAAAGCCGCCGAAAGCAGAAAACAGAATCCCATTCACAGGGCTACAGAACAGGTACTCAACTCTGAGGAGATCCTGTCGAAAAACACCGACGATCAAAAAGGTTTGTTGCCGTTTGAACTTCTGACTGCTTTTGAACCAGGATGCCATGTTTCACGTTTTTCGAGACACGAAAAGACGGATTACAAACTGATGGCACGAATACTGAAGCAGATAGACGGCAGAGGCAGAGATCAAAACCCTTGCACGGGTTATGAGATACAGATTCCGAAAGCACAGAATAAATCTAAAACACAAATATAGAGGCACAGATCTCGAGATAAATCCGAACACGAATTTCAAAACACGGATCTTGAGGGTACGGAATGCAAGAGCTCAGAACATCCGAACACGGAGTTTGAGGAAAATATTTCATGATTGTTGGGCGTTCAAGAATAGAGAGGACCTGTTGATGGTTGTTTTTCGACAAGTCAACAATAGGGTGAAATACTAGGTATCTGACCCTCTCTTGAGCAAAGCCTCTCGGATGCTGAACTAAGTGATCAAACGAGATAACTCCAAGGTTCCTTCTAATAATGTTTTAATTTTAGTAAGAGACAGCTCAATGATTTAAGTATGATTCTGCTGTTAATCAACAAAGGGACTTACACAATTGTTCATGTAACTTGTTGTTTCAAAGACTCTGGAAGTGAACACTAGGGAATCTAAGTACTGCAACTGACGCGTATGATTTAGCAATGGACGTTCTGATCCTAAATCTAACTGATTGGTAAAAAAAAAGGGCAAAAGATATAGGGTTGAGAAATACTAATCTAATCCTAAATGGAAGGACGTTTACTGCTTAAAGTGAAGTCGAACCAAATCTTGTTTCGCCAAGATAAAACAACTAGACAAGAGAGGTGCTATCTTCAAAGGTATGCAAGATGTTTAAATCAATTATGCTCATGAAAATTCAACAGGCATAAAGATCAAATTGACGCCCAATTGTAAAGACTTCACTATAAGACAATAAAAACAACCTTTCACTAACTAACTTATACTTAAAAAGAAAACTTGTAACTTAACTTAATGTTCGTGTGAAAATTGAAACCATGCAAACACTCAGAAATATAAATAGAATCACCAAATCAATGAGTCCTTTATTATCTCAGAGAGCTCTTACAACAATTTCAGAATTTCCAACCGTTACAAATGAGGGCAATGAGAGCTCTTTTATAGTCCTCAAAGGAGAGAAGGGTCAAGATTGATCGGCGAAATCAGCGGATCAGATCAAGCCACATCACAAGTAGTTACAACAAACTATACTTTATTAAATGAATGAGGTTAACTTTATTAAATATAGGAGGTTACTCATATTAAATGAAAGAAGTCATGAAAGAGAGAACAAAGGCACGCTTTCCAAGAGGATAAGGAAGCCACATCATCAAGGTGAGTACTATGTAGTAGTACTATGAGATACAACGAATCTGGACACAATTTGAACAATATCTTCCATTGGTACACTTGTCGCTGCCTTAATGGATCCTTCTGCCACTGCTACATCTGCCTCATAGACGCCAAGTGTCTTCTCCCAGTCGTTTATCCAAGACTTATTTTCCCCAAGACGATATGCAAGTGTGAATATACTATCTAGTTGACCTTCATCAAGTCCATCATATTGAAAGTAGAATGCCTTAACTTGTTGCTTCATGTTCTCAATAGTAACATTTCCATAAGGATTACAAATTGTTGTTAAAGCAGTATATATATGATTTTCTGTTCTTAGAAGAACACTTCTTATCCTGGACATATCTACTTCAATCTTATCAACTAGTTGCCCCTTGTTGTGAAAAGAGAAATACCAAGTGACGAAGTCATGTGGAGTATCTCTATCAATCACCTTATTATGAATTAAATCTTCTACTGGAGCTTCCATTAAACTTTTGAGTTGTGGCATATATTGCTCTTTGATTGGTTTGAACTCAGCACAACTTCCCAATAAAGCTTGGACTCGACCTCGGAGCTTAATGACTCTGTCATACACTTGCACAATTTCTTCAAGGTAAATATAGGCCTTGTCTTCTGTCTTTTCTATCCATCCCTTCATCATCTGAGATGAAGTTCTCATGTCTTCAACTTGGGATACTGTTTCCTGTGGAAGAATGGAAGGAGGAATTGCAGTAGCTTCCTTCTGTTGAATAGGTTGCATGACCTGTTGGATGTAATGTTTCAATGTACTAAAATCTTGTTCAACTTTCATCCTTGCTTCTCTTTCTTGTTTCAACATGCTTCTCACATTGTTTACTGAATCTTGTAGTTCCTCCTCGACTTGTTCCCTTGTGATTGGACCCATACCAAAGGTAGCCAAATTATAATCCTCAGGTGCCATGTTTTCTATCTCCTTGTCACTTCTAGGAACAGCTATGTGTATCTCTCTGTTTCCAGCAGAATCTTGAGTGATTTTAGAAAGGATTGTTGCTTTCTTCTTCTGATTACTCTTTTGTACATTTACAAGCAATTCCTCAACTGCAGTAGGCTGATAAGTCTCTACAATTATACTTTCTTCAATCCTTTGTCTCAACCAAGGTGGGAAAGTAGAAAGATCTCGTTGTCCATGATCTTGATTATGTTGAACACGAGCTACTTCTTCATCAGATTCAGCTTGTCCTACTTCATCCTGACCAAGATCATCATTCTCTTCTATTATGACAGTGGGGCTTGATTGGATCTCTTCTGATGGAATCAAGGCAACTTCTTCTATAACTTCTATCTCTTGTATTGGATTTTGAACAATTGAAGCACCTTCTTGTGGATTAGATGAAGTAGATGGATTATTCTTTTTCTGAGGTCTTCGGCTTGATTCCCCTTTGTTTCATAATGATCTTTCTATATAATCCTCCTAGTCGCATTAGATGAAGAATCGAAACTCTCCTTGGCAATTCACATCGGATGACACTTAGTTTTACTTGCTCAATGAGGTGGCGCATTAGATGGGGGGTAGAGAATCTTCTAAGATTTTCGCATTAGATGAAGTTTTTAATTCCTCTTCACATTTCGCCTTGGTTTTGGAGTTGTATTTGAGTTTCTCTTCATATTTCGCATTGGATGGGCATAACGGGGTCTCCTTCTTTGGAATGTCATGATCTTCTTATCTTGTTGCACCGGGTGAAACTCTAAGACTTGCTTTCAGCATTTCGCACTAGATAATCCCTTGATGATCCTCCTTTCATGCTTCGCATTAGATAGAGGATTAGCGTTCTCTTGTTTTAAGTCGCACTAGATCAAGTCTAGAGAATCTTCAAGGATTTCGCATTAGTTCAAGGTATAGGATTCCTCTCAAACATTTCGCATTGAATAAAGAATCGAAATCCTCTTAACACTTAGCGCTTTGGATAAAAGATTGAATTCTTCTTGATATTTCGCTTTGAATGAAGGATTGAAATCTTTTTAATACTTGGCGCATTAGTTGAATAGCTAGAAATCTTCAAGGAATGAATTTAATTTTCGTTGTCTCCATGTAGGTAGCGCACTAGATGAGTAGCAAGAGATCTTCGAAATCAAACCCTATTCTTCCCCCACACATGGCGCATTAGATGGGGTTTCAAGACTCCTTAAAGGAGTGGCGCATTGGAAACCATTTTGAAATCTTCAAAATGAAACTTCAAACTTTGAACAAATTTAGACGACCTTTGCCTTTGGCGCAGTGGATCATGCATGGAGTTTAGCGCATTGGTTGCCCTCGGAGAATCTTCTAAATTCAAACCATTTGTTGGCGCATTGGTTTTGCATCCTTGAAACTTCATCTTGAAACCTATTGGGCGTATTAGTTCATCTATTCAAATCCCCTGACTTCTAGCGCATTAGATAGGCAATTAAAATCTTCTCGAGTGTGGGCGCACTAGATGAAGGTGTAGGATCCTGTGGAGTTCTCACTCTATCTTAGAAGAGACCTCATGATGTTGGCGCATCACTTAGACAATTTAGATTCTCTGGACTTGATCGCATTGGATAGCTTTGGAAAATGATCTTTGAAATCAATTGAGCGCATTACTTCATGTTTTTAGAATCCTCTGAACTTGATCGCTCAAGAAGTCGCATTAGATCATGCTTTAGAGGTCGCATCACTTCAAGGGTTGAAATCCTCAGGAATTGGCGCACTAGATCAAAGGAAAATATCCTTAGGTTTTGGCGCATTGCTTCCTCTTTTGGAATCCTCTTTAAACTAAACATCTCTCAAGTCAAAATCCTTACATTTCCCTCTTCTTTCTTGGTGGCGCTTCACTTCAAGGGTTGAAATCCTCTGACATTTCCATCGAAATTCTCTCCAAGATTTACTCTAAGACTTGTTCTTTTTCACTTTCGCATTAGTTGAAGGCCTTGAGATCTCCATTTTTTCCTTCGAAATGACACTTTTGGTTTGGGCGCAACAGATAGAAGATCGAAATCCTCTGATATTTTCGCATTGGACCGAGGTGTATAAGGGCGCATTGGATCGAGTTTTCAAATCCTCTGGCTCAAGTGTCTTCTCCTTCGTGATTTTGCGCCCAGATTTGCGCCATCTAAGTGTCCAGTCGCATTAGATCAGGATTTTGAATCCTCTGAAATCGTTAAGTATTTTCAGGATCGCGCGAGTAAAGGTATATTAAAAAATATATTTAAGTATAAGATTGAATTTCTTATACTTTAAATATTTTTCAATATACCTTTCAGGATGTTTGAGATAGGTCCCGAATCCACCTGATTTAAGATGCAAAATATAGAATTTGGAGGATTCACCAGATTTCAGACTTAGCCATTTTTTCAGGATTTTCAGGATTTCAGGCTCCAGTCTTAGTCTTTTCAGGGTCTCAAACATTCTGAAGGATTGACCTCAAAACTCAATATCTAGATAGGATTTGATCATTATTGCAAGTTCATCTACCCTTAATCGTGAACCAAAGATCATTGGCAAGGAAATTGTTACCGTATCTACAAAGGAAAACGAGTCAGGACATCATTAAAATCTCGTTAAAAAACTCATTGAAAACTCATTGGAAACTCACTGAAAAGCTCAGAGCTCAAAAAAAAGGGGGGTCCCTATTCCTAATGGGGTGATGTGTGATTTGGTCACAACAGGACCCACACAACAAGTTCCCGCCAAAGCTGTTGGCGTCCAAACAGGTGCCATAAAAAAAACTTAGAACCACGACTCGGATTTTTTTTTAAAACCGCCACACAAAAGGATCAAACACATCGATCAAAGCAGATGAACACTGATGAAGAACAGGAACACCAGAATCCTACTCAAGCGACCAGATTAGAAACAAAAAGCCATTGCAAAAAGAAGGTCCGTAGTTCAAGCATATACAGATGCCGCACAAACAACCACAGACAGCGATGCCAAAGATCTTTACACATGAAACGGTTATTCAAAAATAGAACTGCCTATCACAGAGTCTTCAAATGCAAAATCACCGCTCCAGGAAAGAAAATGACCATTGAAGTAGACAAAACGGTTGCCTGGAAGTTGCGACTCAAACCCGAGCAATACTCTATTGCTTTGATGTGTTTTCTGTAGAATCGCAACTCTAAATGAGTAGATACAGAATGCCAATCTCAAGGCACAACTCACGATTTGAAAGAAATCTTTAACACCAAATAAACCACCAAAATACTGCAGAAAACGCCATAGAAGACACAATCCAACTAAAAAGAAGACACAACATTGTAGAAAGAATCAAAACCGCCGAATGTTTGGAAACGCCAAAGAATCCGCGGATAGCAAATAGGAATCTAGATAAGGTTTAAATAGCGCCACTGAACCCAGAAGTGGAGATCCGCGACTAGGGTATACAGAAAATAGATAACATGTGACCTCCAAACAACATCGATTACAAAGATTTCAAATGCCGAAATAAATGCACAATCAGGAAAACGTGACCACCAGAACGCGTTTTGAAGCACCCTTCAAGCGCAAAGAGAAATCTGCCACAGGTGACACTGGCGCCAAATAAAAATTCGCGATCTAGAACCGAGGAATCCGTCACCAAAATATACCTCCAGAACTGTTGACGCCCAAAAAGAAAACGCGAGCAGATATCTTAAACCTTCAGACGAAACTGCATCCAAAAAAGCAGTAAAAACCACGTTCAAACGGAGAGACGCGACCCTCAAAAACGTGAAGAGGGAACCCGGGACTGAGAGCAGAAGAAAAGAACACGATCACAAATCATGAGAAAAAAAAAAGACGCCTATAGATCTGAGAAAAACGCCTATAGATCTGAGAAAAACGCCAGTGCAGGAGCCCGCGACCAAGAGAAAAACCCTCCAGCAGAAATCGCGATTTTGCAAAACACAAGTTTAGGTGATACCCACAAACCCGCCGATAATGAACTCTCAGCACATAGGAAGCACCGATGGGAAAACCACCTGTTTCTAGTTTCCAAAAACCACGACTTCGATCAGAAGCAAAACAGACCTCGGGGTAAAAGCCCGACGTTCAGGAAACAGATGCAAGCTCCAGATCCTTACGAAATACGAAGAGCCCAAGAAAACTTTTCCCACTCTGATACCATGTTACAAAGTTACATGATTTAGAAAACTGAATAATGTATTATGTAATGTGATATTTACATGAGTGAGCGAAAGCTCAATATAAAGGAAATATAGAGTCTAAAAATAGACAGACATCCTATAAAAGGCAACAGCTAAGAAAGCATAAAGCAAAGAGATAAGAACTAAATTGAAGACTAAAAAGCAAAAGCAATCTACAACTAAGATTGACCATTATCTAAGATATATTAGCTTAATAATGTTCTCTAAATGCATTAATTTCTTCTCTTTTTTTTAAACTATGGTTTTTTTTTTTTTTGCCGAGTCCTAGCCGATTTTTTCCCAGAGTCCCAAGTCCGAGTCCTATTTTTGCGCTGTCGAGTCCGAGTTTTCCAACTTTGATTGTGACAACATTAGATGGGTGTGGTAATGTAAACACACATGCCTCCTCCATTAACATCTATTTGAGGATATCAAAGAACTTTGTTGTTTGTACGTGCATTCAAATGGTATTCATTCTTGGATATCTCTAATAGAGATTGAACTATTTTAGAGAACCCACATGCAAATCATTTATACAGTCCTACAAGGATTGAAAGATTTCTAACTTAATGTACTTCTTAGATATTTCTAATAGGGATCAAACTATTATAGAATGTAAGAACAGAAATTGCATTACCTACAACTTCTTTTACTATGTTTTTGCACTCATTTTAGGTGTCCACCCAGTATGTGTTTTATGCCCTTGTTCACCCTTGTTTGTCCTTGTATAGCATTGTTTAGTTTACGTGTGTTTTAAGTGTCACTATGTTGTATCACCTTGAATGTGTTTTAGACCCTAGTTTAGCCTTGTTTAGCTTATAACTCACTTCCTAGTGATCATAAAGACATGAAATCACCTTTTCTTATCTTGATCCCCTTAGTTTCCCCTAGAAAATTGAGCCCCATAGCATTAATAGCCACATATGCCATTACCCACACCCCTTGAACATCAAGGTTGGTTTAGTTGAGTTTTGCCACCAAAATTAATGCATAGCTCATTTATAACCCACCTACCAAATCCCCGACATTCACTTGCCTTAAAATCTTCCAAAAACCTATTAATAGACCCCTCTTCCTCCACTTTCTCATAACATGAATCCACTTTGTGCAAAGCTGTTTTGTGCAATTGCTCTCTCCATCCATCCATTCTTGTAGGTGCTCATCAAGTAGAATAGTATGAAGTTTTTGTCATTGGAGATCTTGTGTTTTGGAGTCTTCTTTCTCTCTTTGGTCGATCCCTTCTTGTTACTAGCTTTCCCCTCTTCCATCCTGGTTGCTTCCCAGCCATTTTTTCTCCATCCCAAGCCCCCAAACCCTCATTTCCACTTTCCCAAATCTGCATTCTTCTAGCCATTAGACCCTCTTGACAAGCCCTAGCCATCAAAACCCTTGCCCATGTCTTTTTGATCATCTTTGTCCATATGTTGCACACACCAACTAGACCTAGTTTTTGGCTGCCCAAGGTTTTAGTTTGTTTGTTCACCATCATTGCACTTTTCCATCACCACCTGGGCCTACACACACACTTTCCTATTGCCATATGTGGATTTTTGTTGGAATTACTCACAAGGAGTCTGACTGAGGCAACCCCCTCTTTTAACACTTTCATTTTGCAGGGTTCAAGGCAGTTTACAGCAAGATCTGCAAGCATTTAGGATTGATGACAGCAGAGAAAGTCATTAAATGACATAACAAACCTTACCCAAAAGTTTGAAAAGTTCTAACACCATGTCGGCCACGCTCCTCAGTACACCTACACCCTTTGGTGCAGCCCCCAGTGCGCTCCTTTGCCATAGGATTCATCCTGGAGCTCTGAAACTTTCTTCAAAACTGCTCCCAATCACTCTCAACCCAGTCTAGCTCTCAGATTCAGGTTTAACTTTTTGTAGGTGTAGTGTAGCTCTCTCTCTCTCTCTCTCTCTCTCTCTCTCTCTCTCTCTCTCTCTCTCTCTCTCTCTATATATATATATATATATCACCCTTTGGTGCGGCCCCCAGTGTGCTCCTTTGTCATAGGATTCATCCTGGAGCTCTGAAACTTTCTTCAAAACTGCTCACAAGCACTGTAAACCCAGTCTAGCTCTCAGATTCAGTTTTTGTAGGTGTGGCTCTCTCTCTCTCTCTCTCTCTCTATATATATATATATATATATTGTGCACAAGATCACATGACAGGCATTTCCAGGCTCCAACACACCTCTCCAGATATCATTTCCAATTTCAGGACTTTCTGCCAACAAGCCACCACCGCCCCCTAGGTGTACATCTACGCCCCCCTGAGCAGGTAGTAGTGCGTCTGCACCGGCCTTGTGCAGCCGGCCTAGCCCCTTTTCTAGAAAAACCTCTGATAGCTTCCAGATTTCTATGAAGCCCCTGTGCAGCAAAGCTTTCTGGCATCTAGACATTCCAGTTTCTATGTGCACAAAATCTGTTTTTCCTGTTTTTCTTTCTCATTTCTGAGTTTAGTTTCCAATTTGTGTCTCCATCTCCCAGCTCTTTTGTCTATTGATTTCAATCAGGTTTGGACTTTATTGTTTGCAATCTGAGAGTGTAACTTGATCTAATATTTAATAAACATGCTTAAAGAAAGAACAAACCCTGTTCTATTCTTAAACAATTAATTAACACAAGGATTTTCTTAAATGTATATTTTTCTATATTTTTCTTTCTTTTTTTCTTTCTTTCTTTCATATATTTTTCTTCCTTTCTTAAGCATGCAAATCATTTATACAATCCTGCAAGGTTTAAAAGGTTTCTAACTTCATGTACATGAGTGGATGTTCTTGTCATGTCTTCTTTTTTCGGGTTACAATAATTAATAATATTATTTAAGTTGGACTCGAGAATTTCTAATTTAGGGGCAACTTAATAATATTATTATAATTAAAATAAAAGGTGTTTTTATACACTAGTACTAAAATTAAAAGGTTTGGACTTTATTGTTTGCAATCTGAGAGTGTAACTTGATCTAATATTTAATAAACATGCTTAAAGAAAGAACAAACCCTGTTCTATTCTTAAACAATTAATTAACACAAGGATTTTCTTAAATGTATATTTTTCTTTCTTTCCTTCTTTCTTTCTTTCATATATTTTTCTTCCTTTCTTAAGCATGCAAATCATTTATACAGTCCTGCAAGGTTTAAAAGGTTTCTAACTTCATGTACATGAGTGGATGTTCTTGTCATGTCTTTCTTTTTCGGGTTAAAATAATTAATAATATTATTTAAGTTGGACTCGTTAATTTCTAATTTAAGGGCAACTTAATAATATTATTATAATTAAAATAAAAGGTGTTTTTATACACTAGTACTAAAATAAAAGTATTTTTTAATATTTAAAATAAAATTAAAATTAAAAAATATTTTTAAATACTTGGCGGGAAATTCAAGACCCAAGGACCCAATTAGAAATGGTATATCAAGGAGGCGCCTATCATCATTTTATCATCATTCAGGTTATCTTCTTTGCACCCAATTTTCAGATTTGAGCAGTTTGTTCAATTTAGGGCATCTAAGGATAAAAACCCTTGGTTTGTTCAGGGTTTGAGAGGACAAAAACCCTCTTTAATTCTACATTTGGGATCAAAGACGAAAACCCTTGTTTCCAATCTTGGGTGATTCCATCCAGGAATCACGATTGTGCTGATTTGTGAAGATTTGAATTTTTCTACAGTGTCACTACAGTGCCACTACAATGTTTTTTGGCAAGCAAATATCATCATTTCATCACCAAAGCATATTTGAGGGTTTATATATTGAGTTTCAGATTTTTGGTGAATTTTTGGGCATCCTGAAGGGCTGGATTTGAGTTGTTACAGTCATACGAGCTGCTGGTCACATCATTTCAGTTATCCAATATAAGCGATCAGCCTCCTGGAGTGAAGTGCCATCATTTCTAGGGATATATCAGTCAGATTTGGGCATTTTGCATGTATTTCCACATCATTAGGAGCTGGATCTGAGTTACCCTAGCTGTGCGCCACATTGAGAATGTGAAATTCAGTCATCTAGAGCACTTTACCAGTCACACCAGCCACTGCACACGTCGTTTCAGTCATCATTCGTCAGCAAAATAGAGAATAAAATCATATTTTGACATGTTGCCAATGTTTCCTAGACAAATTTGATTTTATTAGCATATTGTGACAATTTTGCAAGGGTTTCAAAGGCAGATCAGACTTTACCAGCTAGCCGCCGTACCATCTAGAGTCTCAAAAAAATTCAGAAATAATTAATTTGTTGCTGATTGAGGAGATTTTCTGGGCCGTACATTATCTACAAAAATCAGAAATATTTATTTGAGCAGGGCAAATGCAGATCTAAGGGTATTTGGAGAAGATTTCAACCATTTAGGGTGGTCATACCCTTTATTAATTGCTGTCATTAATTTCTAAGCAAGGGCAACTCTCATTGGAGGGCTCACGCTGATTTCCAACTCTTTTGACATGCTGTACAGCTGCAAATCCAGGGTTGGGAGTGCATTCACTAATTTAGATCATTGTACTACATTTCCAGCAGTTCAAATAAAAATTTCAGAATTTATGTGAGGATTCCAATTGGCTGTTATACCATTTATATTTTCAAATCTAAGTGTATTTTGGTCATATGATGAGTATATAAGGGTTTGGTATTAATTGTCATTAATTTCCAGCCCTAGCATCTATTTTGTTTGGTTTCTTTCAGTTGTTTATTTGTTCAGAAAAGTCAGAAAGAAAGTACAAAAATATAATAAGGGGACATTAAAGTTCTCCAATCCCAAATAGCTATAACATTTCAAGGTTCTTAAATACTCCATGTTGCTTTGTTAAAGCATCTACACTCAGCCTATTCAATTATTTGTTATATGATCAATTATTACTTTACATTTCTTCCTAACAGATCACGACGTATCAATGTGTATGCCTCTTTTGGTATTGACTTTCAGTACTATTTACTGGTTCTTTTCACAATAAGGTTTGGGTGCATCCTCCTAAAGTTTGTCACAAAGGCTCACAGATTGAAACATCATGTTACAAAAATAGCATTAACAGACCCCTCAAGCTACTTAACTTTCTTATGGACCACTTGCCAGAGAATAAATTTTCCAGACCCCTACTATTAACAAATTTGAAATATTTAACAATATGTTGGAGCCCATCTTGGAGAATTTACAGTGGGACTCTTTTCTCCATGATTTTAAATATAAGTTATTTTATAGTTGTTATGTTTTTCTCACTTTTCGACATTTTTAAATTAAAAAAAGAACCAAGGTTTAGTCCAAACTGATTCAAATGAGTGGTCCACCATACCTAGTAAATATGAATTTTTAAACAAAAGTATAAACTAAACATTGTATGAACCCTTAATTCCTCCAAAAGCATTTTAAGGTGCGTGCATCCCACAGTAACAACTTCATAGAGCATTGATTAACAAGCGCATCCTCATAATGCACATTATAAATACAGGTATTACTTTCAAGATGATAAATCTTGCAATATAATAGAGATTTCTTTCAACCATTAAAAATCAATAACAATGACTATATTATATTTTCCAGTTTTAGCATTGAAAAGGAATCAGAATTACCAGGCAATTTTTTTGGTTTTCTCATAGGTACAAATTTAGCCCCGATTGCCAATGCAATTGGAGGACCAAAAATAAATCCTCTAGCTTCAATACCTGCATATTTTTACAAGCATGGTATGTTTTCTTATATCAGTAATGATGTTAGTATGCAACCAAAAAACTTTAACTTGCATGAGCTACCAGGATAAAACATGTGTACTTATTTTGTGCAAACATTGATAGCCACTATTGTAAGAAAGACAAATTGGAGTCATCCATAAGCTTGAGATATACACCACAAACAAACATTCGTTTTTTCAAGAGATTGACTTATATTCCAAATTGAAATATGATAATTCTCAAGACGATGCCACTGCATACAATAACAATCAACTATATATCAGTGAAATAAAGAAACAAAGTCAACACAAAGCATCTTCAATTTTTATTACTGATTTTTCTAATAGTTTTTTCTCAATGTCCTAATACCCACTGACCTACTTTGATCATTTATAGACATTAGTATCATCTCTTTCTTCTATTCTTTCTTGAGTCGAGATGTCAGCGCCATCCACAATATTTTACCCTTATTAGCACATTTTGCTTAAAGTTACAAACCAAAGATCAGACTACACTAACTAACTTCTGGTAAATTAGTCTAGTACTAGTACTGATTACCATAATCATTAAACCATATAATTTGTAACATTTACTAAAAATTTTAGATAACAGGTAAAATAATTGGGACCCAACTCCATTTCGTAATGTAGGGTTCAATTATTATATTTCAGTAGTGGTATTTAGCACAATATTTTTACAAAACAAAATGTAGAGGAATTAGCAAGTCAAAGACAGTTGCAAGTGACATGTTTACAGCATGTTACAAATCCAAAATCCAATCTCACTTTTGTGAACCACATCTAGAAAAGAAAAGCAACAGGATGTTATAAACGTATAGATTCCATTAGTGCCAAAGCAATTTTGTATGTACAATAGGTTACCATATGTAGATACAGCGCTGCCTCTACCTGCATAGAAGTGCAAGGACATATATGCAACATTAAATAATTCATATTATTCTGAAGGATATAAACTCTCGTTCAAGACCTATAGATACAACTTTAGCTAATTCATATTGTTCTAAAAGGATATAAACTCCTACTCAAGACCTATGGTAATGCAATAGCCACTTCCTCTTAGATCTCAAGCACACCGATGTGGACAATGAAGACATCCATCAAACCTTTTAGTACAGACCTGACTATTGCTACATGTCCAAAGCATGAAAAGAATACAGGTTAACACCAGAAGAAACATCAGGATAAACAGAAAACCCTCTTAAAGCTAGTGATGACACCATCATATGAATTAATACATTGTAATGGCTAACACAATTTCAAACATATAGTATTATTGCAATATATTCATGCCATGTTTCCTCATTCCTCATCTGCGAAATTACGCCAAATAGACAATAAAATAAATGATAATAATATGTAAATAAGTGGCACCTATTTGAGGCAAATCAACAAATTTCACTAACCACTAACACAAAAGGCTGGTTTTCCAGAGATTAGTGCAAGCAGCTTGCCATTAACATTAACATGTATTCAACATAATCTAAAATTGTGTTCATTTGCTAAGGTTCTAGCAAGTGTGGACGGGTTGCATTACTCTTGAACTGCCAGGCAGGTCATGAGCGTATGCCATCTTTCTTGCTTGTGTTTGAATAAAACAATAAAGGAAAAGATAAACATTTCAAATTCCTTCCCTCCCCTAGATGATGGAGATGTTAACTTGAATGGAAGTAAACTGAGGTATTCTCAGCACAATGCAACACTCAACACTACAATTACTTAGCGATAAATCAATTCAAGAAGGGGGAGCTTGTGAAATGTTTGAATATTGTCGTCTCGCATAGTAACATACAAGTTATTAGTACCTCATATGTTTGTTAACTTTGTTATGATTTTTCTGTATCCATTGGAACCAGTTATTCAGATCTATTAGAATTCATTAATATATTTTGTTCATATAAACTAGATGTACATTTTGTAAAAAGAAATAATTATGCAATACATATAAAGACAAAATATAATAAAGGAAAACCAGCTATAATAGGGATATCAAGTCTTAAAGTAGGGACGATTTTGGTGGAAACGGTTCTTCTGAACAAGTATCAAGACTTTGTACTCACCAAGTACAGCAACCATACTACACCGGGACCTTTTTTGGCCTGAGTTGGTGCCCCTATCCCTTAATGAAATCTCTCTTGTATGCATAGTCTGTAAATGAAATGCTAAGGTTCTGTTTTTTTTCCAATTCCAAGCAAGTAGTCCAATGATGTAAAATTATGTCATTGTAATAACCCAAACATGTTTAACTAAAAGGACTTTTGACACTATAGAATGATGTGTCCTAACAAAGCATAAGTTCATTCTCTATGCTTCCAAATATTCTAGGCTACCCATGCCTTGTAGATATCAGAACACATATCTGACACACCATAATTTGTGTCACATCCACATACAGCTCTGGTGTCCATGTCATTATCTGTATGTGTGTATCTGACTCATGGATAGACATCTATCTGAGACACCAAATTTTTCAAGCCATAACCGAATATGGATCCAATACAACATTGTCGTATCAATTCTGAATATGGATAAGCACAACTGTATCAAGACAACACATCCAAACACTAGCCTAGTATTGTAAGGGGAAACAAATAGCAATTACTTCAACATATCTACCCACTTATGTAATAAATTTGGTGAAAAACTAGCATTCTTAAGAATTCCTCGTTTCTAACATGGATAAAGCTTGGTGTCCAATAATTATGCAAGTTATCAATAATTATATAATACTAATAGGAATACGAAAATCGACACTAAAATGCATATGACGTACAACTTCTTTCCTGGGACACAATCCAATTGTTCCTCCTAGAGATTGAAGTCATTGTGCATAACATAACATTGGTTTGTATATTCCTAATATTCTAAGACCATTTATACTGTCTACATTGAAAGAGGTTCATCCCTTTGAAAATTTTATTACATCTCACTGCGGACCCAAAGCATATTTATAATTTATCTCCTATGTTCTCTCTTCAATAAAGAGAACTTTAGCAGAAGCTATTGTTTATGTTATACCTTTACATCTGTCTTCAAGCATAGGAATTACAACAAAGATGCATCTCAAAATCAATAAAATTTAAAAAATACAGTCTTTTCCAACTGTTCAAAAGAAATTTGAAACCTGTGAGTTGTGAAGGCAATGTGGCACTCAACATGCTATATATTTGTGAGTAACATATTACTATATTATATAGTAATGAGAATTAATAGAGATGTTAATCAAACGAATTTTCTCTGTAAATGCCTCCAAACATATAATAACCAACAAACTTTTCATTAATTGTGTTAGGCTAGGAAGTGAACATTACATTAAGCAGTTCTGGAAACACTGCGACATCTTTATTTGTTCCCATCATTTCACATCCAAGAGTGTAGCCCATCCTCAAGAGAAAAAAGGGAGGAATGTCCCAAAGATAAATTTACATTTTATAATATTATATTCTTAAATTATGCAGCAAAATATTAATAAAGCACGGTAGCAAATGTGAGAATTTACCTGCCACCACAGTGATATTCTTATCCTTGTACCTTTCAACAAATATATCAATGCTGTCGCGAAAGGCCTTGTGATCCAGAAGGAGTGTTGTTATGTCTTGAAACATAATTCCTGCAAAACAAGACACCAAAACTTTTTTGTGAAATTTCTGTACAAAATTTATAAACAACCACTTAAAAATAATATGACATAAGATGACTTTTAACTTACTCAAGGACAAAACAGACCCATGAAAAGTTTGTTTGCTTGTTTACAAGAGTGTTTCTAAGAGTGTTTATTTTTAAGAATAAAAACCGCTTGCCTTGTTTGATTGCCTTTGGTTTAAAATTTAATTAACTGGTTATTAGTGCAAACTTGTGTGATTGTGCATGAAGCATGATCACCCAGAAATTGCGGAAGTCTCAGGTACAGGAGACAGAGTGGATCGGGAGCACTGGAACCCACAAAATATAAAATATATATACTAACAAATTTCAGAATTCTAGTGATAGCGTTACATTTACAGCATTCAGTTTACTTGCACAAGCTAGTAAAATGGAGTACCCCACTTTCCTATTTCACTTTTCAATCTATCTCAATAAAACTTCTGTACACATATGCATCTTAAGCCTTCTTAATTTTTCCCTTTTTACTAGTACTACATTAAGATTCCACAAGAAGATTTTCTGCTAAAAAAACACTAATAAAGTTTGATAAAAAATTATAAAATTGCATTTGTTTCTTTTTCAATTCTTTAACTCTTGACAGCCAGTTATTAGCACTTGAGGGATAAAACAACTGTAATTTTTATGACATATACAGTAAACTCCTATAGCGTAATTTTCAAGGGATACTTCAAAGAGATATATAAAGGCACTAGAAAGCATTATCTCAAGTATTCTGACATTTGGTGACGTCCCATTAATTTCCAGGGCAGATGCATTTCCAGTATGGAAGACGAGTACCAGGGATCAGGATACAAGTCTCTAGATAACTACAATAACTATGAAATGACATAAAGAATGAAAGCTATTGCTCCAGTTGAGCTGCAGGAATCTTCATTCTAAAACAGCTTTAACTTATCCATTTTATAACAGTGTTCAGCTCAATTACTTGGACATTTGCAATCAAAATTAGCACATAAAACTTTAAATCAAGACAACTAAACCAAGCTTGCATACATCATAACAATTACAGCAATAATCTTCTTTCTAAATAGATGCACTTTGGTAGGTCCTACATACCAATTTGGTCTGTTAAAAGTCATAGGCATCATAATCACAGGGAGGGTGTTAACGGAAAATGTGTTTCATCTTCAAAATCGTTCAGAGTTCCGCTTTTTCTTGATGTGGTAATTATTTCAACCTAAACCTGCACTGTAAGGGCGGAGAGTCGAACAGGAGCCTTGCAGGTTACCAGAAAAGGCGGTCGACCTACATCCAACAGTCTAAAATTTGGTGTACGATCCACCAGAGGTGAAATGCAATGCCTTAACCAAGTGCAAATGGAAAGCTCAAAGATTACTCCCATCATTATCAAGGGAGATGCCAACCGTCTGTTCTTTCCAAGAACAGGACATGACAAAACATTAAAAAAATATTTAACGTTAAACGTTTTATGAATGACAAGGTGCACAATTTACCAAACGGCCGGCCTATTACTGTAAAATACAAAAATGATGGCAGAAAAATCCACGCTGCGGACAGCCAAGGAGTCGGCAGCTCAGTGTTAAAGCGCCCCCCCGGAGGTCCTACGTTCGAGTCCTAGTCCTAGTCGGCTCATATAAAATACTCTAAAGTTTGACAATTCTGAAAGCATTTATAAACAACAGAACAAAAAATGGAAGAAATGTGATTTACCGGGCTTTGGAAAATCTGGCACCACTCGAATTGCCGCGGAGATGCGTCGCACTCTTTCATCGCCATCCAAATAAGCCGACATTTTGCATACACCACAGCAATGCTGCTAGCGGTCTACAAGTCTGGATTATTTTCTGATCGCGGGAAGAAAAGCAAAGCAAGAAGAAGAGGTGGAAAGAACACGCAGGGAGAGCAGGAGGATTCGAACCCTTGACCCTTGAGCCAGCGGGGCCCCGGAATAAGTAAGCGTTGAGTTTGAGAGAATGCAGGGGAAAGACTTTTTAGGGGTTTTGGAATATAGGGAAGGTGAAGAGGTAATAAAATATTGATTTATCGAGTGTACTAATACAGCGACTGTGCGCATGCGTGGGTTTTTATTGTTTTTGGAAAGGAGTCGTCAAATTGTGCAAATTTGGTAACGTGTACGGTACCGATTCAATCCATACAGCTCGGAGGGCATTCCATAGAGGTTGGAGTGCATGTAAACCGTCACGTACAAGGAAATTTGCCCAACTTTAGTCTGTTTTATTGCAAATAGCGTGAGATCTAGGTGGAGGAACATTGCCTGCAGTGGCAGGGTGAATTTTGTAAGAAGTCTGAGAGAAAGTGTCCCTACTTATAATTGCCTCGTACAAAAGAATCCCCGCCGAGATTTGGAGGGTCCGACCTCCATGGACATGACATGCCTCCATTTTTCCTGTTGGACATGACATGCCTCCATTTTTCCCTGTTCCAACAAACCTCACATCCTTCCCCTTTTTCCATCCATACAACTCTCCCTATTTCACTCCTTTTTAGAGATACCTACTCAACTATAGCTCAAACTCCTAATTAGAAACTTATATTCTATATATTTGATGGTGATGTAATTTCTTTTTATATTGAAATCAACACATTTTTTTATTTTAAAATGAAAATTTTAATTTAATAGATTGTAAAAATTTTATGTTTATTGTTTTATATGTTCAGTTGATTTAATCACAGATAGCATAGTTGGCTTGGATCTTGGGTTTGCTCCCCAAGGTTTTGGGTTTGACTCGAAGGCCCGAACTCACTCGATGCATTTGGCTTGTGGGCAGCTACGTACATCCCCAGGGGATTAGTCTCATCCCTTCCAATCCCCAAGTTAGCAATATGTAAGACCAAGGTAAGGCTACTTGGGCATTGGGGTGGGTCGAACTATATATATCATAAAAATTAGTCTACCTAAAAGTTAAATTTGATCATCATATAATTATTTTTACTATAATTAAATAGATAAAACTAAATGTAATAACAAGTGGAACAAAGGTTGTCCAAATGACTCAGATTCTTATCCATACAGCGTGTCAGCTGCCCCACTAGTCAAGTTGTTGAGTCTATTAAACACATTTTTTGGGATTGTATTATTGCTAAAAAGATATGGGATGTTGTTTTCACCTATGTTCTAGCTATTTTTTATCGCCGCTTGAACTGGAAAGAAGCTCTTCTTGGTTTTGGTCTTGTGAATAAAATTGTTGCAAATTCTATGAGACATGTTATACTTTCACACATATGAAAAATAAGATGCTCAGCTGTTTTTTTCTAAATCCAATACTCACTTGACGATTGAAATTGCAAAGCTTTACTCTAACGTCTTATTGCAAATTATTGCCATGTATTCTCAGTTGAAGAGTTCGTTCAATAACAATCCCAGTGTTGCACCCCAGTTGGATCAGATCAAAGCTCAACTCAGCAATCTCAAAGCTCACAGGAAGAAACACCGTCTCCAGATCAGCAATTGATTCTATGTTTTGGTTAGAGCAGGGGTTGCCTTTTGTTTATGCCTTTTCAGTTGCTAGCCAGATGTATTTGTCACCGAGGCAACTAACAATGATATATAGAGGGATTACAAGCTCTTGCATGTCCTTCCGTTGGTGGTACGTGTCTACCTAAAAGTTAAATTTGATCATCATATAATTATTTTTGCGATAATTAAATAGATAAAACTAAATGTAATAACAAGTGGAACAAAGGTTGGCCATATGACTATTTTATACAGTTGTATCATAAAATGTACTCAAAATACTCTTTCATAAATATTAAGTTAAATTTGATGTATAAGTGAGTGTTTTAGTTTAATTCATCTTTAATCTTTCCTTCCTTTATTATCAAAAGAATATCTTAATATTTAATAGTATAATATTATTAGATAGATAATGTTATAAACCAAAAAAAAATGGATAGCTAAGATTAATTGTAAATTTAATCTTTTGTCATCAACCTACTCATTAGTGTGTGTATGTTCTTGTGTGAGAAGGTTCCTCCAATCCTTTGTTTGATGAAGCTCCTATGTCTATGTGTGTGTCAAAAAATATTGAAAACAAAATTATTTTATGTACTTTATAGTGTTTTTTTTCACTTTAAATTTATATCAAAGGTGGATTGCCATTCACTTTAAATTAAAAACTTAAAATTTTCATTTTAACATTCATTATTTATAAATTTAATTATATTTATTAAATATTGATTGATTTAGAAGATAATTTAGATTTTTTTTTTAACTTTGTAAGAATAAAGTTTCTTAAAATTGTTTTATATAGAGAATATGATGTCAATATTTTTTGAACTCTCAACCCATCATATATCAAATATAATGTAATTATCAAATCGTTACACATCAAATAAGTTATTGTATTAACATCACTTCTTTATTACTTTTTGTGTTATTGTCATATCAAAAGAAATATTTTTATAGTACAATACATTTATCCCATGTCGAATGTCATAATGCACAAAAATCTAAAGTTATCTAGACAATCTTAAAACATTATTATCATTGGAAAAGAGTGTATGAAAAGCAAACACGAAACTCATTTATCTCTTCAACTACATTACAATTGTTTTTTTTGCTTTCATATTCAATATGAACACTTTTTATATTTTCTATTTTTTTAATCTTTAGATAAACAAGAAATTTATTTATCTATAATATAATATTTTGTTTTTAATATTGTTTTAATTTCTATAATTTTAATATTTTATTTTTAGTAAATTTATATATTAATAGAGAAGACACGTGTTAATGATAACAATTTTAACTTCATACATTTCCTTTTGATAATGATATAAGTTTTTATATATATTTATTAAATATAAAATATTCAGTGATGTTATATTTAAGTTTTTGGATATTGTAGGGAATAAAATATACTCTATATTATATTATCTAGAGATAAAATTAATGTAGTTTAAATTACAAATAAATATAAAGAGTTGAGTATGACTAATTGGGACTAAAAATAGATGGGTTAAAAATAGAATGAGATAAAATTATGGTATGTCTTGAAATTGTGGTCTTTGACTAATAAGATGTTGTGACTAAGAGACAAAAACTAGAATCTAGAACTAGATTTGATATTAGAGGTTTGAGATGACTAAGCTCTAAGACTCTAAAGACTTGGTTCAAGGTCACACTTGCAATCAAATCCACCTATCATGGTTTTCTCTAGATGGTGTGGTTGTGACCTAAGCAGAGGTAGACCTTTTATAATTGATAAAGAGGTTTGCTTAATGTATATCTATGTAAGGAAAGGATGGTTCTGAGAAACATCATTAGGCCCTATTATAATAGAGAGGAAGACTAATTGACTTTCTTTTTAGCAATCAAGCCCTATGATTGATTCAATAGTGATAAAAACAGAGATGATGGAAGTTGATGTAGACAGAGTAGCTGATATTTGAACCTGCAAGTGTTAATGATAGATATGTTAATTTGTTTTCCTAATTATCGATTAATGTTTTTTTATGACTAGAATGAACTAGGGTGATGTGCTTAAATATAAGCCCTTGACGCATAATTTTAAACCTTTCGTGTGTTGATTGATGAGTAACGATCATGTTCTGGAAGAGTCAATGTGGGAAATGCTGTAATTGAATTTGAAATTAGAGGGACAAAGTCGTGGATGCATTTTAGTTCAAGAGATAGAACCATTGATGTAATATAGTCTAGGATGGGTAATACTCTAGGAAATGGATCAATGATGCTCTGAGCTAAATAATGTGGCATAACAGAGTATTAGATATGGGTTTAGGATCAATAAGTGCATTAAAAGTGACTAATTAAATGTATTATCATGCATTAAGGATATTCACACAAAGTGGCATAAAATGAGTGGGGAAAAGTGTATGGGTATACACTTTTCTCCTCTACAAATATAAAATATCTAGTAATGTTAAATCAAATAATTTGATGGTATCAATGTCCATGGATAATGTAGATATAACATACATGTAATTTTTTATATTTGAAAAGAAATTTAAAGATATGTAGTCTTTTTAATAAACTCTAGCGTAAAGTAATAAATTAGCAATGATCAGCAAGTAACCCTAGAATACAAAGTTGATCTAGTAATTATAATTAACACAAGCACACTTTTCATAAATAACAAAGAGGGTATATGAACTTTTCTTCATGTGCAACATGG
Source organism: Cunninghamia lanceolata (assembly GCA_027924645.1). Classification (NCBI taxonomy): domain Eukaryota; kingdom Viridiplantae; phylum Streptophyta; class Pinopsida; order Cupressales; family Cupressaceae; genus Cunninghamia; species Cunninghamia lanceolata. The sequence continues at coordinate 20,831,402 of BSBN01000500.1, forward strand.
AGACTTTTTGCTAAGGATTGTTCTCAATGATCTGATTTAGTGCTCTACTATCATATTTGAGATTGTAATTCTCTAATAGACTGCATTATTATTCTTTCTCCACTCTGATTCAATCCTATGTTGTGAAAATGATCTATACACCCATGTATTCAATGCCCCATTCACAGACTTGACCTTTGTCTATGAATTCAACTTATGCACTCTTGATCTCCTAAAACACGTTCACCTTAGGTTTTAGAACTTGGTGATATCTATGCATAATATTAGAATTTGTTATGTAAGGGATTTTACCTTAGTCAAGCCCCCTAAATTGATTCAATGGTGTGAAGAAGATCGAAGACACACCAAGCAATTATGCACTATACCTAATCTCTCCCCATCACGCATATGTTTATGTTACAATGATGTAATACTCTCTCTAAGTGATAATGTAATGGTTAGATAAGAGACTAATGGATTCTTAAAATGAAATAGGATTTGTCCTTTTATGTGACACCCTAATCTACAAATTGAATGTTTTCATGCTTAAGTCAACAAATATTAGCTAGTAGGAAGGGGTCAGCTTCGGTTAATTATTAAATTTGGATTTTAAGGTTATGGGGTCAAATCTATATTACATATTCATGGGTATAAAATGGGTAATATGTAGATTGAGTTCGGACCCCTATGTTGGGATTAGGTGTCATCCACCTTACAATTTCCTAATGTTCATATTTATTGTAATTTATATTAATTACATGTCCACATGGAAATGGGTGTCCCACTTGATGCGCCATTGGTCGCCACATGTAAAAATGTAAAAAATGTAATTTGTACTTTACATATCGTAAATAACACTTGGTAGATCATGAAAGTCATAATTATGACTTTAACACTTGTAAGATTACTTTGGGTAAAGAACATGAATAGAGGGAGTTAGGTGATATGATTTCTATTTGAGATTGGAGGACAACTTTGCATTTAGGCAAAGTTAGAGCCAAGCTAGTGGAAATGGGATTACTTCCAATGAAAATCTTGAGTTGTAGAAGCATTATTATATAAAGTTGTGGTACAAGCAAAATAAAGTCACAACAAGTGCATGAAGAATACTATCCTTTATTCATTGATGTTGCATGTGTGTATAATAATTATACATAGGCTATAGTGGGAAGTAAAGTCCCTTAATCAGGCAATGAGCAGCTACATATACCTAGTTTGCCAAGGCACTCCAGGGTACAACTAGACCAAGCCATAGAGTATGGCAAGGCTTATTGGCAATGGAAGACTCCTACAAAATGTATAGTGATGTGTATTTATACAATAGGTTGTCTATTGAACCTATCCACAATATACTAACAAGTGTCATGGACATATGGTGCACTTTCCATGTGGCCAGGGTTGTGCCAGATGTCAAACCCATATGGTGCTAGTTGTTTGGCACAGGTATGTGTAGAAAATGTTGCTAGATGTTCTAGACATGTATGGAGCCAAACTAAATGTGTTGGCGTAAATGTGTGTGTATCCTTGTGTAGGTCATGCACAATGCAAAAGTATTGTAGGAGTTGGTGATGTTGTTTGTTGAAGCTGAAGAGCAAACATCTAAAGTGGCACACCATGATTGAAGTGTGCGCGCATAGTTGTCCTACACTATCTTATGTAGAGCTATTTCAAACAATGATTGTGTAGATGTGTGTAAATTCAATCTGTCAAATTCTCAACCATGTGCAAAACATTTTATTGCTATGTTGAATGCAAGGGAAGATTGTAGCATGGGAAGAGCTTGTGTTGAGTAGATGCATAAGAGCAGGAGTTGTGTAGATAGGTGCATAGATCATTAAGTGTGGACTTTAAAACCAAGGAGGCTCTTTGGTTGACACATGAGATCATCTTGTTTTAATGGTAGATACATATAATATTTTTTGTGTAATTTGGGTGGTAAATTTTCCTGTGGTTTTAACACATGGTATTGGAAACTATCCTTGGTTTCCAATTTTGGGCTTATATATTGGATGAATGTGTTGGTGGCTTAAGAGAGAGAGGAGCACATTTATAGGGTCATGTTGCTAGATTTGTGCCACAAATGTTCTCTTATTGCCCATGGTTGTGATATTGTAGTATGGTCATGGATGTATGGATGAGATGTTGCTAGGTTATTCATGCGGTGGAGAGGATATGTAAGAGACATGGGTTATGGGTAGATTGGCTCCATGAAGTCACTTGGTTGTAGATCTCCTCCTTGTACTGATGATAAAGCACTAATACTCTATGAATGTATTATAACTACTATTTTATTTAATAATACATTGAGTGTGCTTTGGAGGTTGGGTTTTTCCTGCAAGGGTTTCTCAGGATATATCTTGTGTCATGTATTTTTTCTCTACTATTAGCTTTAGATTTGTAACTTATTTGTATTTTTTTCACAGGGTTAATATAAGAACTATTTAGTTTACCTCTGTAAGCTTTGGTTCCTTTCTTTTAGTATTAGAGTTTTGTTTCAAGCTTTTAATACTAGCTCAAGTGTCATGGGAATAGTTCCCTTCATCTTAGGATGTGTGAAGGTAGGTTCAGATCAATTTTCCTACTTTTACACATAAGCATGCCACTTGTACAATAGTCATTACATTTGTGACAACCCAATCAAAGTAATTCAAAATGTATAGGGAAAGTGCAAGGTATGCACTTTTCACTATTACAATATTATGACATAAACTAACTACACAAGAATAACATTTATAAATTTCTATATGATGCATGAATCATTGTGTGGTTATCCTTCACTTACATTTTTATAATCATGTCTAAAATAAACTTACAAGATTAAAAAACATTTTGTCCCACAAACTATTCTAATCTTAAAAACAAAAGAGTAACTCTAACATAATTATTAGTAAAGTACTTTACCAATTTTTATTATGGTTTTTTATTCATGTATAAGCATTATTTAGGTTTGAAATGCAAAAGGAACAAGACATGGAGCATCACCCTTCAACAAAATAAGTTTGTCCTTGAACTTTTCTATTTAATTTTTGGGTTATATTGTCATTTGGAGTTCACAATTATGGGATAGAGGTATTATATTGATTTTTGTTGATACTTAAGATCATCACAATTAGTTTGAATATTGACGTCATAGTTTATAATTTTTCTATTAATTTTGGCATTAGAATTTATATAGATAAAAACTAGTTCACACATGTTCATGTGAAAATTGACAAAGGATTAGAATTTAAAAGAATGAAAATAGAAAATATGTATATTTTATACAGCATTAATAGTAGAAAAAAAGATGAATGTGACAATTCATCTTTACAATCTTCTTTCTTGAGTACTTATTTTTGGGCTCCTTGAATTTTTATATTGCCTTCTTGTTATTGTTCGGCTTGTTGGTTAGTAGTTTGTTATTTTTTAGTTGATTTTTTGTGGGAAGTGTATGACATGGATCTATTTACATTATATATATATCTAATTCTTAATGTGTTTTATCTTCCCTTTTCTTCTCATCCCCCATCTCATGGAACATGTTAATAAGTGGAACTTATCTATATCTCTCTATTGATGAACAAAAAGTTATAATAGAAACAAAGATTTCAATGCCATGGGTAAAGATTAAGAGAATGCCAATAATCACTAAAAAAAGTTCAAGATAAGATGGAGAATCCTTTAAATGAAGAGACTTGTGTGAATGGTGACAATCATGATGCAATGGATAGAATATTGTGTACATACAAGAGGAAATATAAGTGTAAACCTTGCGCAACCTTCCCTTGGTGTGTCTTCTTGTTAGATGGGTAAGTGCAATTACAAAAAAGAAGAGATTGAAGCATTGCTCTTCAAAATGGTGGATCTAAGATGGTAGTTGTCGAAGCTATCCTTAGCTTCATGAAGGAAGATATCCTTAAGAATGAGAATGATAAATTAGGTTAGTTATTTAGGACTCCTCTATGCATGAAAAAAAATATTTAGCTCAAGAGAATGATATTCCTTCTTCTAATCTCGAATCCAAGGAGAAAAGAGATGAGAATGAGAAAGGCAAAAGCTTTAAGATTTGAGAAGCATGAATATTTTAGCAAAATTGAAAATATTTCTCAAGAAACTTTAAATCTAGAAGTAAAAGTTAAAAAGGAAATTTCTTGGAGGATGTCATTGTCTTTTGATGTCATGGAAGAGGATATTTAGAAGCCCTGCACCATCATGAAAAGTTTGACTTGGATTATCAGAGATGTTGAATTTTTTTATGAATATATCTATGAGACTTTTTATATTCAGTATTTACTTTAAGAAAGACAAGGGGAAAGAATCTAGCATTGAGAAGGAGAAAGGTGACTCCTCCTCAATGAGTAAAGAAGTTAACAAATAAAGCATCATATTGAGTATCTATGTTGTTGTCTTTACTTAGTTGTTAATACAAGGACTATAGATTGATGATTTGGCCTCCTCATTGTCTTGTTTCTCTATTGTTTTGACTTTGTTCCTTATATGTATGGGGGAATTTCCCCTCTAATTAATTAAGGTAACTTTTATCAAAAAACAGTTGAAACAAAGATATTATAAATTAATCCAAATTAATTAAAGAAAACAATACTCATAAAAAAAGTATTTCTATACTAGTATAATCTAAGTGAGCTCAGTAGTGAAGGTGCATGGACTTCATAAGGGAGAAATACATTTAAATCCAAGGGAGATAGGTATAGACACCCTATTCAACACTGGTATAGAATTGAAAAATAACCCTCTCATGAACAATATGTTTCACATATCAATTTCACTTGTAACTCAATAATGCTCTAAAAACTACATTTCCCTTAGTTAAAAAGATTACCCAAGACAATTAGACAATGAACTAAAGATGATATAATCAAAACAACTAGAAAAAAATTATATTGAGTTCACATTATTGTTAAAGATTTCCAAGGGTGATGTGGTTGTATCCTTCCCACAAGAGTTAACTCTTAACAGTTAAAAACCAAGCAAAGTTAGAAGTGTAGTTGAAGTAGAATGGGTTGTGTCCTTTAGTCCAATATGAACATCAAGTGGAGAATCATGTTGTGATTTCATGTGATGGGCAAAAGGTTGGCTGCCATAAAATGAGATTTTCCAATCACGTGCACGTTTTGTGTGTGTTGTTGGTAGAGTTCAAATGGCACTCAAAGACGAGGACAATGATAAAGCAATGGAATTTTATGGGCGAGTCAAGGCAATGGTGCGTTTAAACGAATGAGTGGTTTTGGCGTTATATCAGCGTTACATCCCAAAAGTGATTGAAATTTGAAAATAAAAAAAGGTAACAAGTACCAAAACAATCAACAAGTGTATTGATTAGACGGCTACACCCAACTCATCACGGAAGATTAAAGACAAATATATCGAGTATTTCGTTGAAGAGTTTTCTTGGCTGGCTAATGTTGGGTGAGTGGAGCGACGGAGAAGCGTCCAGCAATCGTTTGTTTTGCTTGTAATCAAACACAAGTTGAATATTGTCTCAAGTAGGTAGATGCGTCTTCCTTAGAATCTGAACCCGCACCAAAACATTCGTATCAACTTTAATGGTTAGTACATGTAGGCAAGGTAGTCAATTTTGTTCTCTCTCTTTTAGAGTCACGTTTCCAAGTTAGACCAGCAAAAGTGATAGGAGGATCAAGGCAGTTCAAAAAGTTTTAAGATATTGGACTTCTAGTGTCCCTTTGTTAACTTGAACTTGAATATGCATGAATATATTAGAAATCAGTAGTGATTTAGAGTGAATAAAAACGTTAGTATCAATAATAAAATGAGTAAAAATAACATAATTTCTATATTTTAATATCTTTTTTTGAAATTCTCAATCTAAAAGCATGTCATAGTTAGAAAAACTTTGCAAAAAAATTGGCCCCTTCACTAAGAAGGGAATTGTGCCAAATAAAGGTGTAGACACCTAAAATTGTCCACTCTTCATGTCATCCCTAAACATCCCTAATTCGAAACGTTGATGATAAAATTTGCTACATAGTTTAAGCCAGAACCCTGATTGCACAATATTATGGACTGTGGAAATTTGATGTTTTTAATCCCTAATTCATCCCCAAACTCCTCTAAACCATTACTAATCACCTCTAGACACCCCTAAGCTATATTTTTCTCCACAATTAACTAAATAAACACATGTTTAGATAGTTAATTGATCAAATCCCCTTCAATCCGTGATTTTACAATATTATATTGTTAAAATCACTATTCATATACTATTCACTATTCATCTGTACCTGCATCTGTAACTTCATAAGCAATTATCCCCAGCCTAAATGATTTATCCCCTTCCTCTATAGTCCAAACATTAGATAAATTTAATTTATCTATTGTCCCCTTTTCCCATCCCATAATTAAATAAATATTTAAATTTATTTAATTCCCTATTTTCTACACTTTTGATTAGGTGACCTAAACCTATTTAATTAGCTAACCTCCTACTTGCACATTCCATTATCCTAACATAACCCTAGTCAAATCATCTCCATCCCCCCGTGTGTACAAAGGCATGGCCCTCTTGTGCATGCCCACATGTGCCTCTTACAAAGTGATGGGCAAGTCCTTTGTACAAAAGGTCCTTGTCCTCACTTGATCCTCACCCTTCACTTTTTCCAACTTGGTTTTCAACCATTGATTTGTCCTCAATCTAAGGACATCTCCCATCCACCAATCTCATCATGACGCTTGAGAGCTCTCAAGCATTCTCATCCATTAATCTCTCAATCCAATCTTGACCATCCAATCTCCATCCAAAAAATTATAAATTGACCCTCAACCCAATCATTTTCAAGACTCCATGCATTGTAAAGTTATGCTACTATTTTGAGGAGCCATCTACACATCAACAATATCAAAGGAGCACATCCACTTAGCAAGGTTTGCATATAAGGTGATTTAGATAGTTTCCATTTCATGTATACATGCTTTCCTTTATGCTCAATCTGAGGTGTATGTGAGGTGAATGAAGTAGGTTAATCTTGTTTTGGTCTATTTCTTGTGTTCATTTTCACATGCATACATTTGGCACACCCGGTGGGACACCCACCACCTAATCTAACATTTTTGTGAGTTTCTTGTCAAGTGTTGTCAAGCAGGTTACAGTCATGCCTACACTTGTGGATCAGCACTTGTGCTTCCCGTTCTAGCACATACACTATGTTTCAGCACCCGCATCTCTTCTGTCAGTGCTTATGTTCTAGATTACAGCGCTTGTGTTATTAATACTATCTATTTTACAAGTTACTCCCAGTTTAGTGTATGGGTTCTGTCAATCCTATGTTTTAATGCCATTTCAATTATTTCATGTTTTTAAATTCCACATCTAACGGTTATAATTGATTTGACTGCATCTCTGACAATCCCTAACAGGATATTTTGTAGATTTAACACTTTGTTTTACATGTTGATCATCTAGTTGCAAGTCACCCATCATCTCAATGTCGGATCAATGCCTGTGTAGTCAGGATCAGCGCTTGTGCAGTCAGGTTCAACACCTATGCAATCAGGTTCAGCACCCTTGCACTCAGGTATATTTTTTGTGTTGTAGCACCTACTATTACATCCCCAACATATGATTAGACCTAATCTTAACTTTGCATGGTAATCAGGAGGATTAATCATAGTTTATTAAGTAGATATTGTAGAAATATCTGATTTAATTTTGATTATGAGGTTAATGAATGATGACAGTTAGTTATGAAACTATTTGATCATATGAATATTTGAATTAATTTTGAACCGTGAGATAGATGATGATGCACTGATCATGATTTTATGATGCTGAGTGTGAACAGGAAGAAAAAGCATCATCCTTCGAAGATGGAAGGAGAGTATCATCCAGGAGGAAGAGATAGATGTCTGGAAATGGATCAAATAGCCATCTGAGTATCAGTTTCTATGTCCTTCTGAATCCCTTTGTAAGTTGTCATGAGTCATGTCTTCCTTCTTAGTAATTGTTTTTTTTGTGAGTCATTTTGTCGATGGTGCTATCTCAACAAGATATAACGACTAAACGACGTTCCTCGAACATTGTCATAGGTCGAGAGATAGTCGTGTTAAGAGATGAAGAAATCTCTCGTTACCCTATTTTCAAATGGGGATATTTATTCATTATTCCTAGTTATTCGACTAAGGTTTATAGTCGACATAGGGGGAGTATTACTCGACCCTGACAACCCTAATCTAGTTGTGTATCATCTTTTGTTTCTTTAGTGATAATCTTTAATATTGTATATATATTATTTAACCCTTATTATTTAGTAAGGGTGATTATATATGTGGGAACCTCTTAAGAGGTTGACAACAATAGTGTTGTGACTATTTTTAAAACCTGTTATACAATACTATGTAACACTAGATCATGGATAGTAATAATTTTGTTATATGTCGACACCACCACGTAGTGGGGTGATGAGTTAGTAATTTGGCCAATAGAGAGAGTTGCTACCATCAAATTCTTGTCGTTGGCAAGAAAGTGGCCGGAAAGGCTCCTTTGATTTTGGGGGTGGCGAAGTGGGGAAACCACCCACCCCAATATGGGTGTGGGTGGTAGTTTCCCCCAAGCTCAGCATGTGTGGAACAACGAAGGTAAGATTACTCATATCTTGAGGATTGTCATTATTATGATGATTGGGAGAGGTGTCGATGAAAAGAGAGAATACTCTCTGGCCGCAAGGAGAAGAAAGATAGGCCTGAAACCAGGTAATACATATTGCAATTTGAGAGTACGCATTGGGTGTTTCACAGTTCGTGGTGTGGGTTTTTTAACATAGTCGCCAACTCCAAACGACTTCGTTCAGGTAGAACTGAAGCCATTAAGAGTTATACTCTGTATATATTGCTTATAGCAACATCTTCATATATGCACAAATGTTGACTGTGTCAACTAATCTTTAATATTCACTATGTATTGTTTGAAAACTATCGGCCATAATGTAAGTATCACTATTTCTTTTTGGAGAATGATCTCTAGGCCGTCGATCAAATACGACATACGTATTCACAAGTCAAACTTTCGCAGGCTGATAGGCCGATGACAACATATGCATCATAAGATGTTTTGAGATTGAATCTTTCTTGAGATAGTGGCTCAAGGCCTATGTGGCCAAGTTTGAAACCTTTTAAGCATTCTCATGTCGGGCATTGGCATGGCATTATTGTTAGTAATAATAACAAGTCACTGTGACTTACATGATGAATCGATAACACTCATGGAGAGTGTAAAACCATTATATAGAATTCAATATCATGGGCTCTACCTGCATGTAGCCGCGGCCCGAGCCATGAATTGTGATGATAATTTTTTATACCTTATATGTGGACTATGCTAATAGCACTTTAAATTGCGTTCTTGAAACCCTTCACATACTGAAATGGATTTTGATTATTGGGTAAATATGATAACTAATGACTTGTTACCCTCGAAAGAGGAAGATAGACTATAATACAATGATTAATGTCTTAATTCATGGCAGCTTGCATGCATTTCAAGGCATTAGAAAGATTACTCATATTGTTGTGGCAATCTTTAAGAGTCAAGAACCTATATATACATATATGTAACTTGAGTCATACTTGTATATGGAAATGTGAATTAAACCCTATTCATTATTAAGAATGAACCCCATGAGGATAATGTTTACTTTTGAAAACCCACATGGGTAATAGATATGGTCTAATGTTAAAACTCTCCTTAACGATTAAGGCATGGTATGCCTAGGGTATCAAACTCATGATTTTTAATCTTGACTGAAAGAGGGAACATAGTGGCATGGAGTCACAGGTTCCTTGGGACTAAGTAAACCATTATTTTGATATACTTCTAAAGTAAGAGTTAATTGTCATAGTATTGGACTATGAACTAAACTGAGCCCCCTAGAGTGAAAGGTAGAATTAAGTATATTGTAGGACGTGGAGGCTTCTAAGTTGAGTTAGGGTGGTGGACATACGATGATGTTCATTGCAAAATGTATATGTATGTAAATCTTTGGCCAAAGTAATGCATCCGTCTCTGCATGCATTATCGGTCCACAATGCTCCAGATGGCATAGTGTCTCCAGTAGTGTCATGCATAGTTAGAGAGGATCTATAGTTGCATGGCCGAGAGACAATATGAAGGACACAACACCAGATACTTAGATGGCTAACCTATTGGTACCTTATATCTATCCCTTTCGTGAAGGGTAGGGCCACTTCTAGGTAGGAAGTTGTGAGGGGGACCGTCAGTCTATGGTTGGTGGAAAAGCACCGGGATGATGCTCTCCTTCCCAAGCATGAGACAAGCTAAGGCTTACAAAGACAGATGTCATATGTTCCTGATACATTTCTACTCATTTTATGACTTGATAGTCATTTGTAATGTATAATTTGATATATATGCCTTGAGCATAACTTGTGCATACATAGTGAAAGTTATTCACTTGGATATGTAACTGATTATTGTAAATGTAAGATTTGTTATATTATGTTTAGAATAACATGCTTAATTGATGAAATGATAGTGAATCATTATTGTTTAACTTGAAATGGATAATCATGTTGTTATCTAATCTCTTAATTAAAATTTATGTTAATTAATTATTGAGCATTATGGAATGAGATGTTACATATGGTATCAAAGCAACCGGGTTCAATACATGGATATATGAGCTCACTACTGGATGATAATTTGTATCCAACATTTACAGATGCTAATGTTTGGATGTTCTTTGCTAGAATGGGAAAGATTAGAACAACGCCCTAAAAGAAGGTAATGTTGGTGTGAACAAGGTTATCACCTAACCGGTTTACCCTAGTGTGGATAATTTATCTTATTTAACTATTTACTAGCTAAATAATATTCACACATCACACATTAATCACACATATTAAGTTGACTTAGTGAGTCTACTAGATGTCTAGTTGTGTCTAGTTGTGTCTAGTTGTGTGTTGAGTTGTTGATAGTTGGAGTGACTTGTCTTATCCTCCACATGTGCAATTAGCTATCATCCTCTAATTGGCACATGTTGTTGGAATATCTCCACCTTCCACTCCACCTTTCTCTCCACCTTCTAGCTCTCACCTTACCTTTATAAGCAAGGCTCTCTTCATGTATTATGTAATCCAAATAATCCTTCTTTTGCATTCAATGATAGAATAGCATCATTCTTTCAGTTGATCTCTCTTGTGCTTTCATGAAGTCCTAGATCCTGGGTGGCTCCAATCATAGCCAACTCTAACATGGTATCAAAGCTCTAGGAAGAATCACTTTGTGTTAGTCATTTTTTGAGAGATCTTGAGTGCAATTTGTGGTGGATCTTTATGGTTGAGTATGCTCTTCTCTTGCATCGCTTGATGACCTGGAGAATCAGAAAAACTTGATAGAGACATCAGTTTTGTGAGGGTTTCCCTTTTTGCTCTTGTATTGCAGGTGCATTTTAGTGCATGTTGTTGCAAATCAGACTTCACCATTGCGTCCGGAGCAGCCGAAATAGTCAAGATCACCTTTCGTTTTGTCAAAATCTGACATCGGAGGCAAAATTGACGACGGTTTCAATTTGGGGCTTAGTGGCGTGATCCAGAAGGTACCAGCAGTTTCAGAGCAATTTGGCACAAATCGGACATCACCATTGCATCCGGAGTGGCCAAATCAATATGGATCGACTGTAAAATCGTCCAAATCGGACAAAGTTGTAGCAAAAGGCAAAAAAATTGTCTCTGCCCTCGGCCGTACAGAATATTCTCTGTCGTAGAGGTATATTTTCTGGAATCTTGTCGCTAGCGCAAGCAGATTTCGTCAAAATTCTTTATCCACCAGTTAAAAGGGTTAATCGCTAGTTTGTGATCTGCGGGTTTAATATTTTTCTGCGGAGTGTTTCTTGTACCAGTCGCAGGTCTGTACCGACGGGTACAAACCATTTGCTGGGTGCAACGTGGCTACCTCAAATCTTCAAAGCTTCCAGCGACTGTACCTTCAACAATTCCAGGGATCATATCAAGGGATTACAAGATCCCTTCGGTGGCTGTTAAAATCAAAGGCAGCAATCTATAAACATTTTTGATTAGTGGCTATTTCCTGGAACACTTTGGCATTCCAAAACCCAGCAGTTGAATCTTTGCATCCAATGGCCATTTTACTGCAGTCAGCAGTTTTTTAAAGCCTCAGCAGCTGACTTCAGCGGTTTATCATCGCCTATCCACAAATCTCGGCGACTGTTATCACAGACCCCGCCCGGCATCTAATATCATCGATGATCTTCATAGATCTCTCGGCAATTCACATTTTGTGACAGTGATCGTCCATTGTTCCTCTCGGCGTACTCCTTGATCACATTCCTAGTAGTCTCTGGCAGAAATAACATTTGGCGATCCTCCGGCAACTCGTTAATCTGCAGCGACCGGAGCATCGGCCTCAAAATCATGGTTTTCTGCCAAATCTGATGGTATTTTCCTACCAACAGCGGCTCAAAACAGATCTTTGACGGTCTTTCAAAACCGCTGGCGTCGCAAATCTTTGTCTTCCATGGCATTTAGAATCCACAGTGGCAGTCAATTTAATATCAGTGGATCTCCATGCCATAGCAGATCGGCGAATGATCTGGTGGATTCATTGAACATCAGCGGTTTCTGCACCCCCAACGGTGGTTTTGCCAACATCCCTGGTGGCCTGTGGCATCGTATGATCCCATCGTCATATTCCTTGATTCCCACGGATCTTCCATTACCCGATTTTAACGAATTGTCATCAGTGGTCTTTGAGTCTTCGGCGGTAATCAAAGTGTGCAGATTTAAGCCTTTATCGGCGTTTCAAAGTTTGACGATAATCTTCATTAGATCCAACAAACCTCTTGAAGCTGTTTGATTGTTCCTTCCAGCAGTCTCCAATTCAATCAGCGGTCTGCACATTTCTTGGCGGTCAAATCTCACCTTCAAGCCGTAAATGTTCTAAACTCGTCGGTGGTTCCATCGGCTGATCTGGCAATCTTCGGCAGTCGACAAACTTTAAAACATCGACGGTCTTCTCTCAATAGTTCAATGCTAGTCATTTAGAAAGCATGGTGGTCTACACAGTTTCGGCGGTCGGCATCCAAAAACCGTAGGTCGGTAGAAATAAACACCTCAATACCACCTTCGCTCTTGTTAAGGCAGTATTACACCTAACGATGGTTTTTCAACAGTAGTTGGCGCTTTCCGCCAGTCAAGGGTGATTTCCTGAATTTTTTTGCTTTTTGGGAGTAATTTTTTTTGCCGCCAAGAAGGAATATTCAGAAAATATTTTGCTGACATCAGCATGACGTCAGCGACAGGGGCCATTTTTGCCCCTCAAAGCCCTAAACTAGGGCTTTTTTCATTTTTGCATAACTTTTGCCCACGGAGGCGAAATCAGGCAAACGAGATATTGTTGGAAAGCTGACAAAGAGTACTTCGCAGTGGTGTTAGTAGTTTTCTAAAATTCAGCTATAGGTGATTGCTATAACAGTTTGAAGACAGATCTTTATTTTCAGCTTCCGAGCTCACAACTTCTTGCCACGATCTTCGATTTTTGCGATTCTTGTGGCATCAGAAAGGTATTCAGGAGCTCTTCAAATCTATCCATGCACTTTTCTTAGATTTTGCTCCAAGTTTATTTTATTTCATTTGTCAATTTTTTGGCTTTTGAGTGATAACTTGAGCATTCTAACACTTGAGGAAGTGAAACTTGTTTTGAAGAGATTTGTTTGCTGTGGTAAATCAGTGTGAGCAATTGTAATCTCCTTTGAATCTCAGTTTTAAGAGATTTTCATGCTTTCCCAAATTTGGTCCCTTGAGGACAATTGTAAATCGCACTAAGTATAAAGTGCCACAATTATTCTTTTTTGGGGGGGTTATCTCTTTGATTGAGTAACAGGGGGGTGTCTTGTGTTCTTTTTTGTACTCTTGCATCATGGATTCACACAAACTTCCTCTACTCACACCATATAACTATCATGAGTGGAAAACTAAAATGGAGATTCATTTAAGAAGTTTGAAAATTCATAGAGTAACAATGGGTATAGAAATTGAACCAACTGCAGCTGCAGAAAAGAGAAAGTGGTATAATAGATGTGATCAAGCCTATGGAACACTATGCTTGTCTATCTCTCCTGACCTTCTTTTTCATATTGAATCTTGTACTACACCCAATGAAGTGTGGACTACCTTAGAAAATCTCTTTGGCAAACAAGATACAATGAGGGGTTTCAAATTGGAGAATGAATTAATTGGTTTGAATCCAACTGATTTTGCAAGCATCCAAGACTTCTTCACAAAACTAAAATCACTTAGATTGCAGCTCAAACAATGTGGTATTGAGAAAGAGGACACTCAATTGATTCTTTCAATCCTTGCCAAGCTTGGTCCTGACTATTCAGTCTTTGTTTCTACCTTTTATGCTACAATGGATGCACTTGGGAAAACTTTCACAATGCCTTCACTTGATGAGTTTGCCGCATCACTCACAAGGGAGCAAGCTAAGTTAGTACACATGGGCACATTGAAGTCTCCTAGGAATCAAGCTCTTCTTGCTAATCAAGGTTCTAAGGATCAAAAGGCTTCAACTAGCAAAGGCAAGAAATAGAAACCTAAGGATTTCAAGAACAATGAGCAAGCAAAGGAATCAACCAAATCACCTAAGTCCTCATCCTCTCCCAAAGTGGAACCATCTAAGAAGGAGAGACCAAAGTGTGCATATTGCAAGAAACTAGGCCATGATGAGCATCAGTGTTATGAGAAGAAAATTGCTGAGTTGACTCACATTATTCAAAAGCACAACTTCAAAATGCCATCATCATCACCTAGTACACCCTCTTCTTCGATACCATCATCATCTACACATACAGGGACAGCAAGCATTGCAAATGGGATAGATAAAGGAAAAGGAAAAGCATTCTTTGCATGAACAAGTCTACAGTCAAAGAGATGGCTTCTTGATTCCGGAGCTTCTCATCATATGGCATCTTCACAGGGGATGTTCTCTTCATTTGAGTCATGTACTTCGACACCTATCTTGATGGGTAACAATACATACATGCATGCATCTGGAAAAGGGTCAATTGATGTTGGAGAGAATACATTCAACAATGTGTTGTGTGTACCTTCCTTGACATCCAATCTCCTTTCCATCTACCAGATTACTCATTGTGGTGCAGGCAAGACAGTTGAGTTCACTCCTGATTCAGTGATTATATGAGACTTGGAGAGCAGAGATATCATTGCAGTTGGGATGGCTGATCATGCATCTCGCTTGTATACCTTCTCCCATTTTGTTTCTTCTGATGATGTAGATCCATTGATTGATATTCACACTCATGCATCAAGTGTGAATCATGTTTCTGAGGCGAAGTTTGGTCACTTGAACCTTGGTGTCTTTCACCCACTTTGGTTCATGATACTAGTGCTGAGCTTCCATCACCTCATCCTCCTGCTTCTTCAGAGATCGACATTGACATGGGTTCATCTACTTCAGTTGAGCAGGATCATACAGGTCTTTCAGACATAGCTTTGTGGGATACTTTCTTGGCAGGTATATCATACTTGTTTTCTGAGTCTCATATTGCAGATTTGGAGGACACACTTGAGGGGATATCTCTCCTCTTTGATGACAGTTACAGCACAACTGTTATCTCATCTACTTCATCTTTGGAGGTTGTTCTTCCTCAGTCTACAAAAGATTTTGGATTGGACACACATCATTGCATTGTGGCATTCCTTGATTTTGACATGTGGACATTTCAGCAGTCTTCAGAGGCATCTATCATGAGGCTTTTTCCCTCATTCCTTGAGATGGAGTTTCTTCTACATCAGCCTTTGGTTTGGTTTCTTCCTAAGGGGAGAAATGTTGTTTGCAGGTTCAGGACACTTTCCAGCGTTCTTCTTCAGACATTCTTCATTGGCACAGGAGCTACTTCATTGTGGTGGGGACCTATGGTATCACACTTGCTCTCCTATGGGGGGGTATTTGATTGTACATATGTGATACAAGTTGTCCTTGGGGGGTCATGTTGAGTCCTACTATCACTTCTTCTTTCACTTTCATGTTTCATGCATTCTCACTTTTGGAGAGGAGTTTTGTCCCATGTGGTTTTCTCCTTTTTTCCACTTGAGATTTGTTGTACATGGGTACCTAACATGGCCTAGTAGCTGGGACCCATCCATCATTTCATCTTGCTTTAGTCAACTACTCCCTAAGTTGCACTTAAGGGGGGGTGTTGGTGTGAACAGGGTTATCACCTAACCTGTTTACCCTAGTGTGGATAATTCATCTTATTTAACTATTTACTAGCTAAATAATATTCACACATCACACATTAATCACACATATTAAGTTGACTTAGTGAGTCTACTAGATGTCTAGTTGTGTCTAGTTGTGTCTAGTTGTGTGTTGAGTTGTTGATAGTTGGAGTGAGTTGTCTTATCCTCCACATGTGCAATTAGCTATCATCCTCTAATTCGCACATGTTGTTGGAATATCTCCACCTTCCACTCCACCTTTCTCTCCACCTTCTAGCTCTCACCTTGCCTTTATAAGCAAGGCTCTCTTCATGTATTATGTAATCCAAATAATCCTTCTTTTGCATTCAATGATAGAATAGCATCATTCTTTCAGTTGATCTCTCTTGTGCTTTCATGAAGTCCTAGATCCTAGGTGGCTCCAATCATAGCCAACTCTAACAGGTAACAGAACATGGACGTTACCTACGTCAACAAAAGGTCTTGAGGGAATGAGCCTCAAGGATGAGGAAACTTGAACTGATTGGCTATCTAGTAGGATCATGGTTAAATGATGAGGAAACCTTCGTTGATGCCGTGAAATGCATGAAGCAGGAGTTAAGGAAAGTAGAAAGGATGGCTGTCGCTAACTCTACTGATGCATCAGTAGAACCCTCTGCACCTAAAGCACAAGCTGTGGAAAATAATCCTAGGGATAATGATGTACCTAAGGAGATTGTGAAGGAGTACCTGTGTGTACCCTCACCTCCTCAGACTGAAATGATAAATCTCAAGGTTGAGAAATGAATATGGGAAGCTATCCCAAACTGTAAATGACTTGCAGTAGCAAGATGTAAAAAGAATTGTAATTTTGGTGGATTATATGTAATCTAATGAAAACTACAATGCAATGGAAATTTTGTGACAATCTTTCCTTTCTTGTTAAATATTACATGAATGAGAATAGATTTGTATAATGAATGAATTAAATGACATGGAAAAACTAATCCGTGATTAATCTGCAAACTTCAGGAAGAAGTAGATTGTAGCAAAGGTTCATATTAGAACCAGGATGAGAGATAGCTAGGAAGAAGGATATCCTTCAAGGCACTCTAAATCTAAGCTTGACTAGATCCTGACTCTATTGAAAGAAACAAGAACGAGGGTAGAAACTCTCGAACAGGAGGTCAGGGGCCAACAAGGACTTGGGTGAGATGCCTATGATGGGGGTGATGATGAGGAACATCATAATGACACCACCCAGAGTGAGCATGGAGAGAATAACTCCAAGGCTAGGAAAGAAGCAGATAGGAGGAGCCATATAGCTTTGGAACTATCCCGAGACATGAAGAAGGTCATGCCTCCTAAATTTGATGGATCCGTAAGCGGAGATGCCGCAGAGGCATGGCTTATAAAAATGGAAAAATATTTTGAAATTAGAAACTATAATGAGGTCACTAAAGCTGTGTGAGGAGCATTCCAGTTGGTAGGTGAAGCATCCACATGGTGGATGAACAAAAAGATGGAACTAAGCTTGAGGTCTACAAGCCTTACATGGGATAGGTTCATAGAACTTTTTGGGCAAAGATGGTTACTTCAACTATTCTATGATCAGAAACTTATAGACTTTCAGAATCTAAAATAGGTGGATATGTCCGTGAATGAATATTGGGAAGAAATCACCTGACTGCTGAAGTATGTGCCGCAGTACCAATAGGATGAGAAATTCTGCATTCAAAAGTTCATAATGGGGTTGAACACCCAAATTAGGGGTGAGGTTGATGTTCATTGTCCTACTACAATGGACCAAGTCTATGAAAAGGCCATCAAACAGGAATAGAAACTGAAAGCTATGTCGACTTATAGAGAAAGAAACCAAAAGAGATACAATTGGTCACAATCCTCGCAATCCTCTGAGAAAAAGGAGAAGAAACAAGATTATTATGAGAAAAATGATAAAGGGGCCAAGCATAAGCAAACTGAGTCCAAGGGAGAGAAAAAGGGGAATAACCACTCCAAGAAGAATGGGGACAACTCTGGAAAACCTCAGGAGAGGCGAGGACAAGTAGGAGGACGCTACACTTATGGTGGAGATCATTACGGAAACCAGTGTCCTAATAAGACACAGGGAACATAGCCAAGAGGAAACCCTCTACCCTCTCAACAAGCGGAGTTCCAACAACACATTCATGCAGCCTTGGACAATAGGCAAGCCAAATACCAAATAACTCCCATTGAGACAACATGTATTTTATCCAGTCTTCTAATTTTAGTTTTGGTTGATACTGGTGCTATCGAATGTTTTGTTTCCCTTAAAATTGATAGTAAAACCCCTAGAAAGGCTGGATTCATGGAAAACACATGGTCTGTAGAGTATACAAATCACACCAAGGCTCAAGTAGAGCAATGGCTATTTGAGGCTAGGGTTGAACTTTCAAGTTTCTCCATGGAAGTAAAGCTTTATGTAGCCCCACTAGGCTCGTATGATGTTATCTTAGGGATAAATTGGCTATGGAGACATCAAGCCAAAGTGAATTTTTATGCCAAAATAGTAGAGTGTCTAGATGATCTGGGAAACAAACTCTTTCTACAAGGGAAACCTAGGGAAGTTAAACTAAGGCAAATTTCTACTCTGCAAATGAAAATAGCTCAAAGAAAAGGATGCTAAATTTTTGTTGTCAAAATGGAAAAACTAAATGAGACTAAGGAAACGTATTTCCAGGCTGACTTAATGTTTTATGAATCTCAGAAGCATAATGAGGTTGGGATGAAGGAGTCCATAGGTCAGGAAAGATCAGATATGGACAAGTATCCTTTCCTTAGGGACTTTGAAGACGTATTTTCAGATGAGCTACTAGGATTACCTCTTAAAAGAGCCTTTGACTTTGCCATTGATATAATTCCTGGGTCTGAACCTATTTCTAAAGCCCCCAACATAATGACTACTACAGAACTAATGGAGCTAAAAGCTCAATTACAGGAGTTGTTAGTTAAAGGATTGATTAGACCCAATGTGTCACCATAGGGAGCCTCAGTCATATTTGTGAAAAAGAAAGATGACACTTTGTGGTTGTGCATAGATTACCACATGTTGAATACAACTATTAAGAATAAATACCCATTACCTCGCATCGATGATCTTTTCGATCAAATGAGGGGTACAACTATGTTTTCCAAGTTTAATCTTCGATCTGGATATCACCAATTGAGGTTGAAGGATGAGGACATCCATAAGACAACCTTTAGAACTAGGTATGGACATTATGAGTTCACTGTCCTACCTTTTGGATTGACAAATGCACCGACGACATTTATGAATCTTATGAATAGTGTGTTCAAAAACTGTCTGGATAAGTTTGTCTTAGTATTTCTTGATGACATTCTAATCTATTCTAAAAATGAGGAAGAGTATCTACAATAGTTAAGAATTGTTCTTCAGAGGTTGAGAGAGCATAAACTATATGGCAAGATCTCCAAATGTACTTTCATTCAAAAGGAGGTACAATACTTGGGCCACATAATCTCAGCTAAGGGAATAGTTGTGGACCCAACTAAGATTAAGGCTATTTTGGAATGGCTAATACTAAGAAATGTTCATGAGGTCCAAAATTTCATGAGCCTTGCTGGTTATTACAGGAAGTTCATGAAAAACTTTACTAAAATTGCATATCCTATAACTTCCTTGTAGAGAAAAGGCAAGAGATCTGAGTGGTCAGATAAGTGCCAGGAGGCCTTTGAACTACTAAAGGAAAAGTTGACTTTAGCACCAATTTTGAAAGTACCTAACCCAGAGGGTCAATTTGTAGTCATTATCGATGCCTCAGGGGAAGGCTTGGGTGGTGTACTAGTCCAGGATGAACAAGACATTACATATGAATCGTGTAAACTAAAAACCTATGAACAAAATTATGCCCCACATGATTTGGAACTTGTAGTAGTCATTCACGCACTTCAAACGTAGAGACACTATTTACTTAGGAAAGCTTTTGAGCTCAAAACATATCACCAAGGACTCAAATATCTATTCACTCAACCACATCTTAATCCTCAGAAAAGAAGATGGTTGGAATTTATCTCAGATTATGATTTTGAGGTTAAATATATTCAAGGAAAAGAAAATCGAGTGGCAGATGCTTTGAGCAAGAGAAGACACATATCCTCCATGATCTCTATACATTCTAATGTTAGGAATCAGGTGTTACAGAAATCCAAGGGAGATGAGTTTTACGACCAGGTAAAACAAGCCCTTGAGGAAAAACACCAGAATCCAAGATATGAAGGATTCAACCTTGAACCAGATGGGTTATTAAGATTTAAAGGAAGGATGTATGTAGCTAACTCAATAGAGTTAAGGAATATGGTATGGAAAGAGGTTCATTCTGCACCATATTCTCGACATCCTGGAGTAACAAAGTTACTTGCTAATGTGAAACCCTTATATTTCTGGAAGGGAATGAAGAGGGATGCTGCAAATTTTGTAGCTACGTGTATGGAATGCCAAAGGGTGAATGCGGAACACCATCACCCAGCAGGACTTTTATACCCTCATGAAATTCTTGAGTGGAAATGGCAAATTACAAGCATGGACTTTGTGCAAGGGCTTCCTATGTCAAGGAACAGGCACAGTGCTATCTTGGTTGTCGTGGATAGACTCACCAAAGCCACTCATTTTATACTTGGGAACTTGATAGATGGGGCGCCCATCATTGCTTGAAAAATTGTTCAAGAGATTTTTAGACTGCATGGCATTCCTGAGAAAATCATCTCAGATAGAGATGCATGAATGACATCAAGGTTTTGGCAAACCTTATTCTCTTCACTTGGAACCCAGTTGAATATAAGCTCTGCTTATCATCCTGAAATGGACGGACAAACTAAGAGGGTGAACCAAGTGCTGAAGGATTTATTGAGGATGTATTGGATGGATCAACAATACAAGTGGGAGGTGTTGCAAATATGTGCCTATGATGTGTTGTCATTGATGTCAACATATCCCTTTGTTAGAAACAGGGGAAACAATGCAGATCAGTGAAGTAGATTGCTCCGCATTTCCAGGGGAATGAAGATCAAAGTACACGAACAATATGGATGAGTAGAGGATTGTTTAAAGTAGCTCCAGTTAAGATTTGAGAGGTCCACATGGAGATTTGAAGAAGCTATGGCCATCTGAGTAGAACCGGGTTTTGCAGTGTTCAGAAGAGACAGAGTGATAGGAAATTGGTTCGGATTGCTCCGCAATGAAAACTTATGATCTGCGGATCTAGAGGAATGTTTGGGAAGTCAGTGTGTATCCTCAACTCAAGTGGTTTGTGGTTTGGAGGTCCACAAGCAATCTTTCTAGTATGACAGTCATGGCAGACAATGTTTTTGAGGTACCAGATGAAGATGCAAGTGATTCTGATGATTTGGAGTAGTGCAGATGTTATTGTTGAATTCAATGTGCTTGTGGAGGTCTCTGGATCATGTGTCTGCTATGTTGGAGGTCCATATTGAAGATTGAGCTCGTTGTTGAAGATTTCCTCCTTTGTGTTGTTGTTCTTCCCAGTCTTGGCCGACAGAATGATTTAAGCGTCTTGCAGATGATCTAAGAGCAATTCTCTAAAGCATAGCGTGTTGATCGAAGAAGATTCAAGTCCCAACTATGTTTGGCTGACAGTACAGTGATCCATATTGAGTCAAGCTAACCTTGATGCTCATTCCAAGGTTGATGAAGCATATAAATACTTATGGATGAGTTGTCCTTGTGCGAAAATGATAAAATCCTAATAAAGGTACAGAGGTAGAGCAGAGAAGAGAAGGAGCAGAAGAACAAGAGCAGTAAAGGATGAAGAGATAGAGAAGAAGTGTTTGGGGGCAGAGGAGAACTTTTTGAGCTTTCAATGGGACTGAACCAAGCATGAAGAAGATGCTATTTCTCAGTTTATTTTTCCTATATTAAACATAAAATCTTGTAGGCAGTGAGCCTCCTATAGGCAGTGAGCTCTGGGCAGTGCACCCGAAGGCAAGTGCATTCCCATTTCTTTTAAGTACTTTTAACAGGGTACGAATCTTGTGGGTTAACCCCCACCGTGGTTTTCCCTTAATCGGGTTTCCACGTAAAAATTCTGGGGTTATGTGTGTTCATTTTGTTTCTGCTCATGTGTTGATAATTCACGCTTTAATGTTTACATCATTAATCTGTTTGTAAGTTGTGAAAGAAGATTAAAAGCAGAAAAGGTTAAAGTTGTGGACAATTCATTCACCCCCCCTCTCAATTCTTTGACCTAATTCCAACAATTGGCATCAGAGTTGGTTCCTCTAAAAGAAGCTTGACCGCTTGAGGAGATCCAAGATGTTGACTTACAAGAAGGAAAGCCCGAGATTTGATGGAACAAATTACTCCCTTTGGAAGGTACGCATGTAGTGTCATTTTCAATGTATGGGTGATGCCTTTTGGTTGATAACTAAGGATGAGTATAAGATTCTGAAGAATGGCCCTTCGACTCTAGATGAGCTCAAGGAAGCTGAATACAATATTCGAGCTAAAGAAGCATTGTTAAGTGCCCTGACTGATACAAAAATGACAAATGTCCTGGAATTGAAAATTGCTCATGAAATCTAGAAAAAGTTGGAAAATCTATATGAAGGTGATAAATATGTCAAATGTGCCAAGCTATAGAGCCTGAAAGGTAAATACAAAAGGTTGATGGTGAATGAAGATGAAAACATTACTTCCTACATGCAGAAAGTGAATGAACTTGTGATTGGTATCAGGAGTGCTGGTGGAATATTGGAAGAATTAGAGATTGTTGCCAAAGTGCTCAGATCCTTACCTGCGACATACAAGCATAAATTTGCTGCCATTGAAGAGCTCAGGATTGTGACAACTGTTACAAGGGATCAGTTGGTTGTAAGCTTTCAACATTTGAAATGAGTGAGTTTGGTGATTCTCTTCCAAAGTTTGAATCTGCATTTAAGGCCAATGTTTATGGAAAACAAAGATATGATCCAGGTGAAAGCTCTTTAGGAAGATCAAACAGATTTGAGAAGGCAAGGAAGGATCTTGAAGATGATGAAATTGAGGCTGCAAAACTTGAAGCTCTTATTGCCAAAAGATTGCCAAGAGGATCTGATAAGTATGAAGGAAAGTTGCCTTTCAAATGTTTTGCTTGTAATAAGATTGGTCATTTTGCCTCAAGGTGTCCAGAGAGGGTTTCAAAACCAAACCCTAACAGATCAAGGGCTCAAAAGAAATATTACTATGTCCAAGAAGCTGAAGAAGGTGTCACTAATGATGAATTTGATATGGGAAGTAACTCAGGAAATGAATGGGTGTTCATTGCCATCAAAGAAGAAGATCTGGTGTCTATTGAATCTACTAGCTATGTGAATGTGGAAAGTGCCTTGGTTGCTCAGATTGAAGAAAGGATGAATGGGTGATTGACAGTGGATGTTCTCATCATATGACTAGTGATAAAAGTAAGTTCATAAGTTTGGAAAGATATGAAGGTGGAATTGTGAAGTTTGGAGACAATTCAGCTAGTAGAATTTGTGGCAGAGGATCCATCTCTTTTGATGGTAAGAATAACACTAATGATGTTCTATATGTACAAGGATTGAAGCATAATCTTCTCAGTGTTGGACAGTTGGTTGACAAAGGGTATGATCTTCAATTCAAGGATGGAAAATGCAAAATCTTAGCAAGCTCTGGAACTATGATTGGATCAGGTACACAAACTAAAGGTAACATATTTCATTTAAGTGGTACTAGAAAAAGTTGTTTGATTGCTCAGATTGATTAGAGTTGGTTATGGCATAGGAGAATATGTCATGTGAATTTTGATAATATTGTCAAGATAAGTTCTACTCAGACTGTGAGAGATCTTCCAAAACTTGTGAAACCTGTTGATAGCATGTGTAGAGAATGTCAATTGGGTAAACAGAACAGAACTTCATTCAAGAGTAAAGAATAATTTTTAAGTGGACTATTGGAACTTGTGCATAATGATCTATGTGGTCCTACTAGAATTAGAAGTGTGCAAGGAGACATATATTTTATGTTGCTGATTGATGATTACTCCAGGATGATGTGGGTAACTTTCTTGAAATAAAAATTAGAAGCTCTTGACAAATTCAAGGTGTTCAAGGTTATGGTGGAGAATGAGATTGGTGTGAAGATAAAGTGTCTAAGATCCGACAAAGGTGAATAGTTTACCTCCGGTGAGTTTGATACATTCTGTGAAAAACATGGAATAAAAAGACAGTTATCTGCTCCTAGGGCTCCTCAGTAGAATGGAGTTGTGGAAAGAAAGTACCAGACCATTCAAGAAGCTGCTAGGACCATGATGATGGAAGCAAATGTTCCACAAGTCTATTGGAGAGAAGCTGTGAGTACTGTTGTCTACACTCTTAACCAGGTGCAGATCAAAGGCAATTCTGGTAAGACACCTTATGAACTATGGTTTGGTCATCCTCCTACTGTGAAATATTTTAGAGTTTTTGGTACTAAATGCTATATTAAAAGAGATGAGGATCTAGGCAAGTTTGATGCAAGAAGTGATGAAGGAATATTTCTGGGTTACTCTACTCAAAGCAAGGCATACCGGTGCTTCAACAAGAGATTGAAAAAGATTATTGAAAGTGCTAATGTCAATGTTGATGAGAGCAAAGAAAGACCTTCTAGGCCTTGTGGATATGATTTAGATGATCAAGATAAGCAAATTCAAACCCAGACTCAGATCCAGTTTGATACAGAAAATCCAGTGACTTAAGAAGTTAGTGCAGATGTTGAGGAATGAGCTCAAGAATCAGAAGTTCAAGAAACTCCCAAAACCCCCAGGTATGTAAGGTTGAATCATTCTGAAGATCAAATCATAGGAGACAAGAATAAAGGTGTTCAAACTAGAAGAAGAATTGCTGAAGATCAAGTAGAGTATTGTTTGATTTCAAAGATTGAACAAAAAATAGTGAATGAAGCTTGTAATGATGAAAATTGGGTAAAAGCAATGGAAGAAGAATTAATGCAAATTGAAAAGAATCATACTTGGGATCTTGTTCCTAGACCTGAAAACAAAAATGTAATTGGAACCAAATAGGTCATCCAGAATAAACTGAATGAAGATGGTGAAGTTGTGAGAAACAAAGCAAGATTGGTATGCAAAAGATATTCTCAAATGGAGGGAATTGATTTTGAAGAAACATTTGCTCCGGTGGCAAGAATTGAAGCAGTCAGATTATTTCTTGTATTTGCTGCTTTCAAAGATTTCAAAGTTTACCAGATGGATGTCAAGTCAGCATTCCTGAATGGAGAGTTAGAGGAAGAAGTCTACATTGAGCAACTAGAAGGATTCTAGCTATCTGATCAAGAAGGTATGGTCTGCAGATTGAGGAAAGCTTTGTATGGACTCAAACAAGCCCCAATAGCCTGGTATGCAAGATTAGATAAGTATCTACTAAAGCTAGGATTTAGCAAAGGCACAGCTGACAGTAATCATTATTTCAAGATTGATCATGAGCACATCTTAATTGTTGAGGTATTTGTTGATGATATCATTTTTGGTGGAAATGGAAGCATGTGTAAGAAATTTGTTGATCAGATGCAAAGTGAATTTGAGATGTCCATGTTTGGTGAAATGAATTTCTTCTTAGGTCTACAAATCACTCAATCAGATAAAGGTATCTTCATATCTCAGTCTAAGTATGTGAGAGAATTGTTGAAAAAGTTTGGAATGGAGGACTCAAAACCAGTAAGTACTCCTATGGTAACCAGATGCAAGTTGAGTAAAGATGATGATTCACCTAAGGCATATCAGAAAAGGTATAGATCAATGATTGGAGGACTTCTTTATTTGACTCAGACCTGACCTGACATTATGAATGCAGTTGGACTTGTTGCTAGATTTCAAACTGATCCTAGGGAATCCCATGTTGTGGCAGTCAAAAGAATTTTTAGATATCTAAAGGGAACATCTGATTATGGCTTATGGTACCCAAAGGATAATAACTTCACTCTTCATGCATATACAAATGTTGATTAGGCAGGAGATGTGGATGATAGAAAAAGTACTAGTGGTGGTGCATTCTTCTTGGGAAGGAGATTTGTTTCTTGGTTGAGAAAAAAGTAGGAGGCAATATCTCTATCTACTGCAGAGGTAGAGTATATAGCAGCAACAAGCAATTGTCCTCAAGTCTTGTGGATGAAGAAAATGTTGAAGGATATCAGAATTGTGTTTTAAGAGCCTATTACAATCTTCTGTGATAATTCAAGTGCAATAAACATCTCCAAGAATCCGGTGTTGCATTCAAAGATAAAGCACTATCCATCAAGTTTCACTTCTTGAGAGAGAAGGTAAGTGAAAATGAAGTTAGATTGGAGTTTGTTTCTTCAAAGGATCAGATTGCGAATTTATTCACTAAGCCTCTGCCTAAGGATACTTTTGAGTATATCAGAGGGAAGCTAGGGGTTATTACCCCTCCTATTCAGAACTAAGATGCACTAGTGTGCATCAGTCTGTGGAATTCACAGTTATATCTTTGTGATCTGGATTGATGTTAAGGAGATACTACTCAGGGGGAGTAGTCAGTATGCAAATTTTGGAGATTAGTCTGAAACAAAAAGGGGGAGAAAAGATTGCAAATATGTGCCCTTTGCCATTGATGTCAAAGGGGGAGAGAAGTCATGTGAAAAACTAGTTGCTGATGAAAGGGGGAGCAGTGAAGAAAGTGGTTGCAGAAGTGATAAGAGAAAGGGGGAGAAATCTTTGTCTTGATGGTTGAATCAGTTTTTCACATCATATATTGCCATCAATGACAAAGGGGGATATTGTTGCAAATATGTGCCTATGATGTGTTGTCATTGATGTCAACATATCCCTTTGTCAGAAATAGGGGAAACAGTGCAAAATAGTGAAGTAGTTTGCTCCGTATTTCTAGAGGAATGAAGATCAAAGTATGCGGACCATATGGCTGAGTAGAGGATTGTTTGAAGTAGCTCCAGTTAAGATTTGAGAGGTCCGCATGGAGATTTGAAGAAGCTATGGACATCTGAGTAGAACTAGGTTTTGCAGTGTTCAGAAGAGACAGAGTGACAGGAAATTGGTCTGAATTGCTCCGTAATGAAAACTTATGATATGCCAATCTAGAGGAATGTTTGGGAAGTCAGTGTGTATCCTCAACTCAAGTGGTTTGTGGTTTGGAGGCCTACAAGCAATCTTTCTAGTATGACAGTCATGGCAGACAGTGTTCTTGAGGTACTAGATGAAGATGCAAGTGATTCTGATGATTTGGAGTAGTGTGGATGTTATTGTTGAATTCAATGTGCTTGTGGAGGTCTCTGGATCGTGTGCCTACAGTGTTGGGGGTCCGCATTGAAGATTGAGCTCGTTGTTGAAGATTTCCTCCTTTGTATTGTTGTTCTTTCCATTCTTGGCCGACCGGATGATTCAAGTGTGTTGCGGATGATCTAAGAGCAATTCTCTGAAGCGTAGCATGTTGATCGAAGAAGATTCAAGTCCCATCTATGTTTGGCCGATAGTACAGTGATTCGCATTGAGTCAAGCCAACCTTGATGTTTATTCCAAGGTTGATGAAGCGTATAAATACTTGTGGATGAGTTGTGGAAAGTTGTCCTTGTGCGAAAATGATAAAATCCTAAGAAAGGTACATAGGCAAAGCAGAGAAGAGAAGGAGTAGAAGAACAAGAGAAGTAAAGGATGAAGAGATAGTGAAGAATTGTTTGGGGGTAGAGTAGAAGTTTTTGAGCTTTCAATGGGACTAAACCAAGCATGAAGAAGATGTTATTTCTCAGTTCATTTTTCCTGTATTAAACATAAAATCTTGTAGGCAGTGAGCTTCCTTGAGTAGTGAGCTCTGGGCAGTGCGCCCGAAGGCAAGTGCCTTCCCATTTCTTTTAAGTACTTTTAACAGGGTACAAATCTTGTGGGTTAACCCCCACCGTGGTTTTCCCTTAACCGGGTTTCCATGTAAAAATTATGGTGTTATGTGTGTTCATTTTGTTTCTGCTCATGTGTTGATAATTCATACTTTAATGTTTACATCATTAATCTGTTTGTAAGTTGTGAAAGAAGATTAAAAGTAGAAAAGGTTAAAGTTGTGGACAACTGATTCGCCCCCCTCTCAGTTGTCTAACCTAATTCCAACAGGAGGATTATCTTCCTCTAGTGGAATTTGCCTACAATAATTCCTATCACTTAGCTATTAAGATGGCTTCATTTGAGGCATTATATGGATGGAAGTGTCGAACCCCTATAAGCTGGGACAAGCTGGAAGATAGGGTTAGCCTTGGTCCAGAAATGCTATCATAGATGGAAGAGCAAGTACATCTGATTAATAGAAGGCCAGCGAAAGCCAATGATAGACAAAAGAGTGTGGGAGAGAAAGTTCTCCTAAGGGTAAAACATTAGAAGAGTTTCATTAAATTTGGAAAGATGTCCAAACTGGCACCTAGATATGTGGGTCCTTTCGAAGTTCTTGAAGAAGTCAACCTAGTAGCATATAGAATTTCTCTATCGCCAGCTCTTGCCATGATGCATAATGTGTTTCATGTTTCATATTTGAAAAAGTTTAATACTACTAATAATCAAATTGCTATGCTTGATTGGAATGCTCTACATGTGAAGGACCTAGGGGTGGTGGTGATCGAGCCCATCAAGGTGCTTGAAATGCGTAAACTACGCTTACGTAATAAAGAGATAACACAATGCAAGGTCTAGTGGGACCAATATGGAGAGGAAAATGCCACCTGGGAAAACTATGATGATTTTCATGCTAGATTTCTCCGTCTTTTCTAAAAAACTTATTTATTATGCTCTTGAAATATTTTCATATTATGTTGATTGATTTTTAAGACCATAAATCATCGGGGATGATGATTCTTATGGGGGGAATATGTTACATCCCCAACATATGATTAGACCTAATCTTAACTTTGCATGGTAATCAAGAGTATTAATCATAGTTTATTGAGTAGATATTGTGGAAATATCTGATTTAATTTTGATTATGAGGTTAATGAATGATGATAGTTAGTTATGAAACTATTTGATCATATGAATATTTGAATTAATTTTGAACCATGAGATAGATGATGATGCATTGGTCATGATTTTATGATGATGAGTGTGAATAGGAAGAAAAGGCATCATCCTTCGAAGATGGACGGAGAGTATCATCCGGGAGGAAGAGATAGATGTCTGAAAACGGGTCAAATAGCCATCTAAGTATCAGTTTCTATGTCCTTTTGAATCCCTTTGTAAGTTGTCATGAGTCATGTCTTCCTTCTTAGTAATTGTTTTCTTTGTGAGTCATTTTGTCGATGGTGCTATCTCAACAAGATATAATGACTAAACGACATTCCTGGA
The DNA here is from genome assembly GCA_027924645.1 of Cunninghamia lanceolata. NCBI lineage: Eukaryota > Viridiplantae > Streptophyta > Pinopsida > Cupressales > Cupressaceae > Cunninghamia > Cunninghamia lanceolata. Next base: position 20,860,945 of record BSBN01000500.1, read on the forward strand.
ACATCATCACAGGTCGATATATATATATATACAATACTATGTAAAAGTATCATGGATAGTAATAATTTTGTTATATGTCGACACCACCACGTAGTGGGGTGATGAGTTGGCAGTTCGACCAATAGAGAGAGAGCTGCTACCATCAAATTCTTGCCGTTGGCAAGAAAGTGGCCGGAAAGGCTCCTTTGATTTTGGGGGTGGCAAAGTGGGGAAACCACCCACCCCAATATGGGTGCGGGTGGTAGTTTCCCCTAAGCTCGGCATGTGTAGAACAACGAAGGCAAGATTACTCATATCTTGAGGATTGTCATTATTATGATGATCAGGAGAGGTGTGGATGAAAAGAGAGAATACTCTCTGGCCACAAGGAGAAGAAAGATAGGCTTGAAACTAGATAATACATATTGCAATTTGAGAGTATGCATTGGGCGTTTCATAGTTCGTGGTGTGAGCTGTTTAACATAGTCGCCAACTCCAAATGACTTCGTTCAAGTAGAACTGAAGCCATTAAGAGTTATACTCTGTATATATTGCTTATAGCAACGTCTTCATATATGCATAAACATCAACTGTGTCAACTAATCTTTAATATTCACTATGTATTGTTTGAAAACTATTGGCCATAATGTAAGTATCACTATTTCTTTTTGGAGAATGATCTCTAGGCCGTCGGCTAAATACGACATATGTATTCACAAGTCAAACTTTCGCAGGTCGATAGGCTGATGACAACATATGCATCATAAGATGTTTTGGGATTGAATCTTTCTTGAGATAGTGGCTCAAGGCTTGTGCGGTCGAGCTCGAAACCTTTTAAGCATTCTCATGTCGGGCATTAGCATGGCATTATTGTTAGTAATACTAACAAGTCACTGTGACTTACGTGATGAATCGATAACACTCATGGAGAGTGTAAAACCATTATATAGAATTCAATATCATGGGCTCGGCCTGCATGTAGCCATAGTCTGAGCCATGAACTGTGATGATAATTTTTATACCTTATCTGTGGACTGTGCTAATAGCACTTTAAACTGCATTCTTGAAACCCTTCATATATTGAAATGGATTTCAATTATTGGGTTAATATGATAGCTAATGACTTGTTACCCTCAAAAGAGGAAGATAGACTATAATACACTGATTAATGTCTTAATTCATGGTAGCTTGCATGAATGTCGAGGCATTAGAAATATTACTCATATTGTTGTGGCAATCTTTAAGAGTTAAGAACTTATATATACATATATGTAACTTGAGTCATACTTGTATATGGCAATGCGAATTAAACCCTATTCGTTATTAAGAATGAACCCCACGAGGATAATGTTTACTTTTGAAACCCACATGGGTAATAGATATGGTCTAATATTAAAACCCTCCTTAACGGTTAAGGCATGGTATGCCTAGGGTTTCACATTCGTGATTTTTAATCTTGACTGAAAGAGGGAACATAGTGGCATGGAGTCACAGGTTCCTTGAGAATAAGTAAACTATTATTTTGATATACTTCTAAAGTAAGAGTTAATTGTCATAGTGTTGGACTATGAACTAAATTGAGCCCACTTGGGTTAGACCTAGAGTTAAAGGTCGAATTAAGTATACTGTAGGACATGGCAGCTTCTAAGTCGAGTTAGGGTGGTGGACATATGATGACGCTCATTGCAAAACTTATATGTATGTAAATCTTTGGCCAAAGTAATGCATCCGTCTCTGCATGCATTGTCAGTCCACAGTGCTCTAGATGGCATAGTGTCTCCAGTAGTGTCATGCATAGTTAGAGAGGATCTACAGTTGCATGGTTGAGAGATATTATGAAGGACACAACACTAGATACTCAGATGGCTAACCTATTGGTACCTTATATCTATCCCTTCCGTGAAGGGTAGGGCCACTTCCAAGTAGGAAGTTGTGCAGGGGACTGCCGGTCTGTGGTTGGTGGAAAAGCACCGGGATGATGCTCTTCTTCCCAAGCATGAGACAAGCCAAGGCTTACGAAGATAGATGTCATATGTTCCTGATATAGTGCTACTCATTTTATGACTTGATAGTCAATGGTAGTATAACTTGATATATATGCCTTGAGCATAACTTGTACATACATAGTGAAAGTTATTCACTTGGATATGTAAGTGATTATTGTAAATGTAACCTTTGTTATATTCTATTTAGAATAACATGCTTAATTGATGAAATGATAGTGAATCATTATTGTTTAACTTGAAATGGATAATCATGTTGTTATCTAATCTCTTAATTAAAATGAAATTTTATGTTAATTAATTGTTGAGCATTATGGAATGAGATGTTACACCTACATCATAGATTTTGGCACCTGTATCTACCTATTCAATGCCTATGTGTCAGTTTTTAGCACCTATGCAAGCATCTGTCAGTGCTTGAGCAACCTCAATTAGTGCCTGTGCCTGTTTGAGTGCTAGTTTTTGAACTAACATCTTTTCTTGGACTAACGTTTGTGATTGCATCTTGTTTTGATTGTCCAAGATCTTTCTAAGACACCAAAGACACTAAAGGTTACCACAAATGGTTAGTATGCTAAAGGTTACCACAAATGATTTGTACTTTAAAATTTACCAAAGGTGATGAATTCACGGTATAGACACTAAAGACATTGTGTGCATTATTGGTGTGTAAACACTTGAGTGACTACAGAAGAAGAGCATGTCGTAGATTGAGACTCGTTGTCGAAAAGCGTTACATTGTATTGAATTAATGTTGATTCTACATAATACAATTGTGAATATCTTTGATTGTGGGTTTTCTCCCATACGGGTCTCCCACATAAAATCTTTGTATCTTGTGTAATCTTGTGATTGCATACTATTCCATTACTTTCATATGTGTTGATGTTTAGATTTGATACATGCTAATTGTTAATTGAACGTGCCTAATTTTAAGAACTCATTATTTTAGTCTATTGATCCTACTGCAAAAGAGTGAAAATCCCTAACATTTGGTATCATAGAAAAATTGGTTGTTTGGGTGGTGTCTACTTCATTGGAGTGCAAACCCTAGTGTGTGTGGTAGTGAAACCCTACAATGGTTAGAAATTTTGATTAGTGTATAATTGATATCAAATGAAATCTTTGAAGGATTATGTGGGTAAGAAAAACAACATTAAATCTATGGTGAGCACATCAAGATCTAAAATTGACAAGTTCAATGGTTAGAACTTTGAACTATGGAAGTTGAATATGGAGGATCTTCTGGTGGAAAGAGATTAGTGAACTACTCTATCTTCTTTGGCTAAACCCTCAAGCATGTTTGATGAAGATTAGGTAAAACTAGATAAGAAAAGCTAGAAGTACTATTCAATTATGTCTATCAGATTCTATTTTAATGAATGTGTCTCAGGAACAAACAACAAATTCATTATGGAAGAAGTTAGGTACGTTATATCAGTCGAATAGCTTGGTAAAAAAGTTGTTTTGAAGAAAAAGTTATATTCTTTGAAAATGAGGGAGGGAGGTAATGTAACTTATAACTTAAATTGTTTTAATATGGTATCGAGTCAATTTACATCAATAGGAGTCAAGTTGGAAAAGGATAACAAATGCATTGTGTTACATTATTCCTTACCAAATTCATGGGATAGCCTTGTGATGCCAATAATTAGTAATGACACAACACTTAAACTAGAAAATGTGATTAGCATTTTGTTAAGTGAAGAAACTAGAAAAAGGTCCATGGATGATAAATCTTTTGATGTCCTTCTTGTAAGAGGTGGGTCAAAAGAGAAGAAAGGTAAGAAGAAGACAGGAGATAAGGAGTCTAAGGGTAACGATTGGTCTAAATCTCTGGGTAAGTCTAAGATAAAATTTTGGAATTATAGTAAGAAAGGTCACATAAAGGAGTGTAAATCTAAAAAGAAGGATGAATTCTCTAATAAGTTCTCTGAAATTGATGAATATAGTAGTGATGCATTTGTGTATGCTAATATTGTTGGTGATGATTCCTAGTTGATTGTTTCATATGCTTCTTTCCATATGACACCACACAGGGAGTGGTACTCGAAGTATACTAGAAGTGATGAAGGGAAAGTGTTTCTCGGTGACAATAGTTCCTTGAAGATTATTGGTCAATGAAGGTCAAAGTTTCTTTCATGGATGGTAGAGTATGGACACTCATTGATGTATTGCATATAGCAAGTTTGGCAAGAAATTATATGTGTCTAAAATGGATGAATCAAGAGTTCATGTCACTTTTGATGAGAAACTAGGGTGTAGATTAGTGAGAGGTAATTGTTGCACATATGTTACCTAAGGTTGTCGCTGATGTGGTTGTCATTGATGTCAACACTTAGTTTGGGATGTCATTGATGCTTATGTTGATGGTGTGCTAACAATGATGTTACTGATGTTCATGGTTGGATGTCATGTCTTGTTTAATGTCAATTAAAGTTGTATTGAGTTGTCAGTAGAGATGATATCGTGATGATATATTAAGATGGGAATTAGAAACATTAAGATGATAATTAGAAGCATTAAGATGAAGATTAGAAGTAATGCTAATATTGGGGAGATGTTGTTGATGGTCTGGAGCATGTTGTATGCTCTCCCCTATTGTTCCTAAGGAAGTATGTGTTGCTACAGGAGGCTCTGGCATATAGATGTTTGTAATGTCCCCATTTTGAGCCAAGTCATGATTTTGGTTTGAGCTTGGTTCTAGAGGATGGAAAACTATAATGTTAGCTCAACTAGTGATTTTTATTGGTTTTTGGCTAAGCGTTGCTAAGTGATATTATTTATCTAGCCAAATATCAAGTTATTCTAAAGGATAGAGAATGGGAAAATGGGAAATGCAATATTTAAATTGTATTTTCATCATTTGTTGTTTGGATCAATTGATGCCAAGTGGACAAAGGAAAATGTCAATCTTCAATTGCATTTTCAAATATCTATTTTCTCTGAAATCTAATGCTCATATGAAGGATTGGTCATAGAATATTGTGCCCACTCATGAGGAGAAGGAAAATTGCATTGAGTTTGGTGCCATCAACTAAGGAGAATAGAGTATTGTGCCATCACTCAAAGGGATAAGGTAATTTCAAATGCTTGTCATTGGATGGTGCAGGAGCACCTAGTCTCTTGTAGCCAATTTTGGAAAATGCAATGTAATTGGGTTCAAATGTCTTTTTCCATGTGTGGAATCATATTTTTGATGTAATAAGGTCTAAAAAAGACCATTTTTATGTCTTATAGTCATTTAGGGGTCAAGTGGTTAAGTATTGTTAAAGTTGTCACAATGTTGCTTATGCAAACTACACTTTTTGGTCATTTTGAAGAAAACCAATGGTCATATCTTCCAAATGTTGGTTGAATCAGTTGGAATATAGTTGGTAGATGATGTAATAATCCTCCAAATGAAGACACAGGAGGTGGTTGTATGGATTTTGATGAAGAAGTAGCAACAATACTTTTTTTCTTTGGTTTTTTTTTACTGTTACAACACGTGGTATGGTCATTGTACGGACTTTAAGGACATGAATCTTAGTTTTTTGGAAAGGGAATAGAATTACCTTTAATTTGCATTTGGTTTCATCAAATTGTATTAGGATTTACAAAAGTTATGCTCATTTTTCTAAGAACAAGTATGAAAATCTGAATTTGAGGGTTTGAGGGGGAAAATGAAGGTTTGAACTCCATTCCACCAGCCAAATTTGCTAAAAAGTGGTGGAATAGAGGGATATAGGATATTTTTCAAGATTCCAGTGGTTATTTTGTAAAAGGTAGAGTTTTGGGTTAGATATGGTGATGCCCTAGACTGATTTTTCTTGTGTTTTTGACTTGAGAATGGTGGTTTGGGGTGAGAGTTTGATGAAATAGTATTGGCAAAGGGTTTTTGATGAAATGTGAAGCATGTTCAGGTGCATTTAGATGTGTTTGAGGCAATGGAAAAGTATGGAAAGGTCTAGAACCTAGTTTTTCAATAAACCCTCTTGGAAAAGGCCTAAAAAAAAGGGTTTCATGGTTGGGCATTTAGAAATGAGTGTAGAGAACTAAAACTCAGTGATTTGGAAGTTTGGAAACATACTCTAAGACTATTTGAAGGTATTTTGGGTTGGTAGTAAGTTTAAGGAGCAATTCCTTTGTAAAATAGGGCTAATTGGGCTCTTTAGGAAAATGAGACAGTCAATTTTAGAGGGGTTTGGTCTGAAACAACCCTAATTAGAAATGAGATATGTTGAAGAAGGCCCAAAAGGGTATTTGAAATGGTAAACCATTTGTGGGTTTGATGAGTTTGCAATAAGTTATGCCCAAAATCATTGTTTGTAGGGCTATAAGGCTAGAGGCCTAGTTGTGAAGAAAGTACTAGAAATCTTTGGTTTTGGTGAAAGGTGAGTGTTTGACTGAGGTGGTAGGAAGGATTGGACACCCCCTACTACATCATTGGATCATGTACCAGGCATCTTGGAAGGAGTCTTATAAAAATAATAAAATATTGTTCATCCTTAGATCATGTGCCCAACACCTAGAGGGAGTAATCAAATAACAATAAAATATTGTCATTGCCTTGGATCATGAGCCAATGGCTAGGATAAGGATAGATTAAAAAAAAGGATTCCAATTCCCAAGGTGACGTCGATCAAGGAGAAGGAGAAATTTTATTAAATAATATTTTATTTGTTGATGTGGATTGCCGCCCAAGTCCAGGAAAAAGATTTTTAAATGATAAAATATTATTTCCTCATGGCCACCACTCATGGAGATATCATTTAAAATTGCAAAGGATTTTGTTATTGTTGAAATACACAAGACAACTGAGAGCGGGGGGTGAATCAGTTGTCTCAAAACTTTAACCACTTATCAACACATCAAATGTTCAATCACTGTTATTAAGATTTAACCATGAAAGCATGAAACATGAAGTTTAACACAATAATACATTCAACACATGAGACACCAAACTTTTTACGTGGAAAACCCTATAAGGGAAAAACCACGGTGGGTGTTAGCCCACAGAAATATATATGTTATAACAATACTGAAAAACAAAGGCTCACTGCCCAATATGCTCACTACAAATGTTGAGGCTCACTACCAAAGGTTAGTGAACTAATTTGATAGCATCTACTCCATGCCTGGGTTCAGTTCCATTGAAGCTTAGTATAACTCCTCTGCTCTGTTCTTCTTACACCTTTTTACTTATCTTCGCATTTTCGCACAAGGACATCTTTTTTGCAACTACATTACATGTTTTTATACAACTCATCAACCTTGGAATGTACATCAAGGTCGGCATTACATTCATCAACCATTGGAACAATCTCCAAGGTCGGCATTACAAACATACATAGAAATAGGTCTAGACCTAAACAAAATTTGCTAAGGTAAAGATGTATGTGGATCATGTTATGCCTTAGCTGGGACTCAAATGCAATCTTCCACACCACAACATGCTTTCACAATCTTCGATGTATCTCCGCAAGTAGTGAAAACAACCAAGTCAGCCACGACTGGTGTTAACACTAAGTCTTCTAAGAATATTCTTCATCCACGATCCAAATTTCTCTTTGTGGATCAATCCAAAGGTAGGAACACGATCAAGAGACATCCACAAGCACATTGTAATCACCAAGAACATCCGCACAACCTCTAATCACTTTGTCAAAAAGATTCTTCAATCTAGAGCACTTGAACATAATTGTTATCCACTGTCATAAAGAAAAGATTACTTGCTGACCACCAAATCATGAACCATTGGAGTTGAAAGCACTTATCATCATTACAAACTTGATTCCTCTAAATAAATTCCAATCTGCAGATAAAGATATGCAATCTACAAGAAATGCGCAGCAACATACCGGACTGTTCTGTTGTAAACAAAGATACTCTTCTATACACTGTTTCCACTGGAGGAGCAAATTTTCTCAAAAGCACTTGGAAACTCAATATTAGGATCACTTACTCATTATCTTCAACACTTATATAAGCCAATGCAAAGCATCTAACTCATTAAAAGCAAACATCAAAACAAGAGCATAGTTGACACCAATGACAACACAAATATGTTGACATCAATGACAACGCCGATTAGGCACATACTTGCAACAATCTCCCCCTTTGTCATTGATGGCAACATATGATGTGAAAAAATGTAAAGACATTCAAGAAAAAATTCTCCCCCTTTATTTTTACACATCTGCACTCTTTCTCCACTTGAGTTTTTCACATGATTTCTCTCCCCCTTTGACATCAATGACATAGGGCACATACTTGCACTCTACTGCTCTGATCAGACTGAAATTATTCTTTTATCAAATCCATAACACTTACTTCTCTTAATTAAAAACTCATGTCAATAACATCTAGCTACTCCCCATGAGAGGTAGCTCTCAAAACATCAGTCCAGATAAAAAATGAGGTTTTGGACACCACTGGACTAATGCATTCCTATGCATCTTAGTTCAGAGCAAGAGGGGTAATAACCCCTAACTTTTCTCTGAGATACTCAAAGGTATCCTTAGGTAGAGGCTTAGTGAAAATATTTGCAATCTGATCCTTTGTGGACACATATTCCATCTTTACTTCATTCTCTGCCACCTTTTCTCTCAAAAAGTGATACCTTATTGATATATGCTTTATTCTTGAATGCATCACTGCATTCTTTGAAATGTTTATAGCACTTGTATTGTCACAAAAAAATGCAATTGGATCTTCATACACAGTTCTTATGTCCTTCAAAGTTTGCTTCATCCATAACACTTGAGTGCAACAACATGCTGCTGCAATGTACTCTGCTTCTATAGTAGACAAGGAGATTAAATCTTGCTTCTTGCTTAACCATGAAACCAATCTATTACCCAAGAAGAAAGCACCTCCACTTGTTCTTTTTCTGTCATCAACATCTCTGGCTCAATCTACATCTGTATAAGAACTGAGAGTGAAATCATTGTCCTTTGGGTACCATAAGCCATGATTTGATGTGCCTTTCAAATACCTCAAGATTCTCTTGACTGCCATCACATGTGACTCTCTAGGATCTTCTTGAAATCTTGCCACAAGACATAATGCATGCATTATATCAAGTTTGGTTTGAGTTAGATAAAGTAATCCTCCAATCATATATCTGTACCTTTTCTGATCAGTCTTAGGTGATTCATCAATTTTGCTCAACTTGCATCCAATCACCATGGGAGTGCATACTGGTTTGGAGTCCTCCATCCCAAACTTCTTCAACAACTCTTGCACATACTTAGACTGAGAAATGAAGATTCCTTTATCTGATTGAGTAATTTGCAGACCTAGAAAAAAATTCATTTCACCAAACATAGACATTTCAAACTCTTTTTGCATTTCCTCAGAAAATTTCATGCACATACCTTCATTTCCTCCAAAGATAATGTCATAAACAAAGACTTCAACAATAAAAATTTGATCACCATTAATCTTGAAATAGAGATTACTGTCAGTAGTACCTTTATTGAACCCTAATTGCAACAAATACTTATCTAACCTTGCATACCAGGCTCTGGGGGATTGCTTCAGTCCATACAAGGCCTTCTTCAATCTATACACCATGTTATCTTGGTCTAATAATTGAAATCCTTCTAGTTGTTCACTGTAGACCTCTTCTTCTAACTCACCATTTAAGAATGCAGACTTGACATCCATCTGATACACTTTGAAATCTTTGAATGCTGCAAATGCCAAAAATATTCTTATTGCTTCAATCCTTGCCACAGGAGCAAAGGTCTCCTCAAAATCTATTCCTTCAAACTAAGAATATCCTTTGCATACCAATATTTCCTTATTCCTTATTACTTATCCATTCTCATTCAACTTGTTTATGAAAACCCATTTGGTGCCAATCACATTCTTGTCAGCAGGTCTAGGAACTAGTTCCCAAGTTTGATTTTTCTCTATCTGCATCAATTCTTCTTCGATAGCCTTTATCCAATTTTCATCATTGCAAGCTTCACTAACATTTTTAGGTTCAACTTTTGAAAGCAAATAGTAATTCACTTGTTCTTCTGTACCTCTTTTCCTTGTCAGTACCCCTTTGTTTTTGTCACCTATAATCTGATCTTCAGAATGATTATTCCTTACATACCTGGGAGTCATAACAACATTTTCTGGAGCCTCTTCTTCATCTTGACTGTCTTCTTGTTCAACTTTTTCTTCATTCACTATAGCCACAGGTTCATCTGATTCATAGCCACTCAAATATGATATTCTTTCCTTGTCTTCATCCACCTTCACATTAGCACTTTCAATGATCTTTTTCAATCTCTTATTGTAGCACTGGTAGGCCTTGCTCTTGGTAGAGTAACCAAGAAAAATTCCTTCATCACGTCTAGCATCAAACTTGCCTAGTTCTTCTTCTCTTTTGATAAAACATTTCCCACCAAAAACTTTGAAATACTTCACTGTAGGAACTCTTCTATACCATAATTCAAAAGGAGTTTTAGAGTTGTTACCTTTGACTTGAACTCTGTTTAGGATGTACATAGCAGGATGTATGGCTTCTCTCCAATATACTTCTGGTAGGTCAGCATCCTTTAACATAGTCCTAGTAGCCTCTTGAACTATCTTGTTCTTTCTTTCAACAACTCCATTCTGCTGAGGAGTCCTAGGTGCAGACAACTGTCTCTTTATCCCTTGTTCTTCGCAGAAAATATATAATTCATTTGATGTGAAATCACCTCCTCTATCAGACCTTAGGAATTTGATCCTCAACTCTAACTTGTTCTCAATCATTGCCTTGAAAGCTTTGAACTTGTCTAGGGCTTTAGATTTTTCTTTTAAAAAAGTGACCCAAGTCATTCTAGAATAATCATCAATAAGCAGCATGAAATACCTATCCACTTATAGACTTCTTATTCTTGTGGGACCACACAAATCTGTATGTACTAGCTCTAGCAATCTAGAAGAGAATTATTCTTTGCTTTTGAAACTTGTTCTTGTTTGTTTTCCAAATTGACACTCCTTGAAAATGGTGTTGGCAGGCTTCACAAGTTTAGGTAGATCTCTTACAGCCTGTGCAGAACTTATCTTCACCAAATTGTCAAAATTGATATGACAGATCCTTTTATGTCACATCCAACTTTCATTTGTCTAAGCCAATAAACAATAATCACTAGTTCCTCTTAATTGGTAAATGTTACCTCTAGTCTTCTTACCGGTAGCAATCACTGTTCCAGAGCTTTCCATGATCTTGCACCCATTATCTTTGAATATCATATCATAAAATTTTTTCGCACATCTGACCAACACTCAAAATATTATGATTTAAAGCCTTCACATATAGGACATTATCAGTGTTGTGCTTTCCATAAAAAGAAATAGATCCTTTTCCACAGATCTTACAAGCTGCATTATCTCCAAACCTAAGCAGTCCACCATCATACTTTTCCAAACTCACAAACTTATTTTTTTCATTGATCATGTGATGTGAGAATTGTTGAATTTGATAATTAATTCAAGCCACAAAGATCACCTGCAAAACCTAGGATTTACCTTCCACAAGAGAAAAAAGTAAAGAGGAATAATTTGCACAATAAAGATGAATTAATGAAATGGATTAAAGAATTACATGTGAGAACTTGCTTTTATATTTGCAAGTTAGAGAAAAACCCTAATATGACTTAAGAATAACCTAAGACTAAAATTAGCCCTAAGTAAACTTAATAAAGTGTAATTAAATATTTAATTACACCAACACCCCCCCATAAGTGCAACTTAGGGAGAAATGAAAAACTATGCAACTAATGCAAGAATGATGGGTCCCGGCTACAAGGCCATGTTAGGTACCCATGAACAACAAGAATCTCTCATAAAGTGGAGAGAAAGGAGAAAAACCCAGTGGGAGAAAACTCCTCTCCAAAAGAGAGAAAAAATACAAATACATAAACATGTGATGGAAGAAGGACTAAAACTAAGACCCCCCAAGAAGGGAATCCATCACAAAAGTACAATCAAGAATGCCGCCCCCCATAAGAGAGGAAGAAGAGAGAAGGTCTGATGACCCCCCCAGAAGTGAGAAGGATGAAACCCCATGCGAGGAAATGCTCCCTCCCAAAATAGAGATGAGAAGAGAGACCATGCAGCCGCTCCTCAAGATGACTCCTGCAGTGCTGGAAGATGCTCGACACAAAATAAAGATGAAGACCCATGAACGTCGAACAACATTCCTCCCCTTGGGAAGAAATAGAACTGTAGATGTGTGCATAATGTCTTCCCATTCCGGATAGGAATATACAGGAAGAAGGACAAATGTCTCTGAACTTTGCACATGATCCAAAGACAATAATGATGCTCCTGAAAACTGCTCAAATGTCTCCAATCCACTGCCAAACTGTGACTGAAGAAGAGGAGGATGAAAAACAATCTCTGAAGTAGATGATGGTGATGCAACTCCATCGAAGCTGTCATCAAAGAGAAGACAAATGTCCTCAATGTGGTCCTCCAAATCTATAAGATGGGACTCTACAAACAAAGATGATATGTCTGCAAGATAGGAATCCCAATGAGGTGGATCAGGAAGACTAATATTGACCTGCTGCACAGAATCACTAGAAGCCAATGATGATGCAACACTGAACTTTGAAGTAGCAGTAGGTGATGGTGGAACAATGATCTCATCAGGAGGAGAAGTGATTGAAAGAAGCATTTCAAAGAGATGATGTGAGAAATGAGGACACATCTCTTTCTCATGTTGATTACTTCCACAATATCTGCAAGTAGATTTATGCTGATGGTAGAATCCCATCTCCTTAGATGATTATAGATCAAAATATGCAAATAGATTTATGCTGATAATAGAAGTCTTTCAAAGCAAACAGAAACTTTCCAGGAGGCAGCATGTCCAAGATATCCAACAGAAGCCATAAAATTGACAAACTGATTTAAAATATACCTGGGGCTGAATCTAAAAACATTATATAGTTGGCTGTGTAGAGCTCTCTGATACCTTTCCAACGCCTCTTCATTTTTGAAAAATGGAGATTCTAGGTGCAAGAACGGAGCTCGAGGGCCAAAAAAGATGCCTTAACTTCAAACAGTAATTAATTATACCAATTAGCAAAACCTAGAAAAAATACCTACACCACTAGATTGTGCTCGAAACCAGCTTTCCAACGCCTATTTTTTTTTGAAAATCTGACTCCGTATGCTCAAGATATGCTCGATTTACCAAAACTGCTCCTTTAGTGCAAAGAGGCCCAAAAAAAAACTATTGAAGCCCCTGGGCGCCCATGTGACCAGGTGCTGATTCTTTGGGGGCTGCTGCTTGGAAGCTAGGGGCTGGTCCCCCATGCGACCAAGGGTTAAATCCAAGGGGCTAGCCCTCCAAAATAAAAAACTATTTTTTATTAAAAAATTAATAAAAAATTCTGCTGTACCTGTGCACGGAAATCGAGGCAGCACGGAAATCGAGATGGCACGCAAATCGAGGCAGCTTGAAAATCAAGATGGCACGCAAACTGAGGCAGCTCAAAAATCAAAATCAGCTCAGATGAGAATGTCACAAAAATTGAGGTTGGCACGGAAATCGAGGCACCGTAAAGTCGTACAGATTTCATCGAACCAAATTTTTGAAACCCTAGAAAAAACACCCAGAAACTTTTTTTCAGCAAAATATAGAGTGCCTTATATGAAAATAGGGGTTTTTGGGCCTTCTGAGTGCAATGGTGAGGTCGGTTTTGGCCAAAAATGCTCTGAAACCTTTGTTTTTCTTCATATAAAAAAAAACTCTTGAAACCTTCACAGATCTGGCTTCCCCAAACCAAATTCAGCCAAACAAAAGATAGATCTACCTTTTCCAGCTGCTTTGAATCCAATGGAATATTTCGTTTTACACAAAAAAACACCCAGCAAATGGCTCTTGCTAAAAAATTTCTCCAAATTTGAGAAGGGGCTTGCAGATCCGCTCTGATACCATGTTGAATTTGATAATTAATTCAAGCCACAAAGATCACCTGCAAAACCTAAGATTTACCTTCCACAAGAGAAAAAAGCAAAGAGGAATAATTTGCACAATAAAGATGAATTAATGAAATGGATTAAAGAATTACATGTGAGAACTTGCTTTTATATTTGCAAGTTAGAGAAAAACCCTAATATGACTTAAGAATAACCTAAGACTAAAATTAGCCTTAAGTAAACTTAATAAAGTGTAATTAAATATTTAATTACACCAACAAGAATCCACTATCAATAATCCATTCATCCTTATCTTTCTCAACTTGAATAGCCAACGCATTTTCTTCCACTGATTTTTCTTCCTTCACACAGCTAGCAGGATTAGTAGACATAGGTTCTTCTTTAATTGCAATAAACAAGCATTCATTTGCACTAGTACTAGCACCATCAAATCCATCATCTATCACACCTTAATCATCAAGATCTATAACATAGTAGCATTTCTTTGGAACCCTAGGTCTATTCTCAAATCTTTTTTTATTTCTTTCAATTCTCTCAGGACACCTAGAAGCATAGTGACCAACCTTACCACATGTAAAACATTTGAAAGGTAATTTTACTTTGAACTTATCGGAACCTCTTTGCAGTCTGTCAACAAAGTTGGCTTCAATTTCATCAAGCTCATCATCGGGTTCCACCTTGTACTTCTCATCTCTGGAGATCTTCTCTGAAGTACTGGCTTTGAAAGAAGTCTCAATCTTCAGCAGAGCATCATCAAACTCTCTCATCTCAAAGGTTGTAAGATTTCCAAGCAACTGATAATTATCAAAAAATAGAGGCTCATTGCCTTAGGGTTCACTGCCCAATATGCTCACTGCCAAGATCATCTCACTGCCAAGGGGTGGCTCATTGCCAAGGGTTAGTGAACTGATTTGATAGCATCTACTCCATGCCTGGGTTTAGTTCCATTGAAGCTTAGTATAACTCCTTTGCTCTACTCTTCTTACACCTTTTTACTTATCTTTGCATTTTCGCATAAGGACATATTTTTCACAACTACATTACATGTTTTTATACAACTCATCAACCTTGGAATGTACATCAAGGATGGCATTACATTCATCAACCATCGGAACAATCTCTAAGGTCAGCAATACAAACATATATAGAAATAGGTCTAGACCTAAACAAAATTTGCTAAGGTAAAGATGTATGTGGATCATGTTATGCCTTAGTTGGGACTCAAATGCAATCTTCCATGCCACAACACGCTTTCACAATCTTTGATGTATCTCCGCAAGTAGTGAAAACAACCAAGTTAGCCAAGACTGGTGTTAACACTAAGTCTTCTAAGAATAGTCTTCATCCATGATCCAAATTTCTCTTTAGGGACCAGTCCAAAGGTAGGAACACGATCAGGAGACATCCACAAGCACATTGTAATCACCAGGAACATCCGCACAACCTCTAATCACTTCGTTAAAAAGATTCTTCAATCCGGAGCACTTGAACATAACTGTTATCCACTGTCATAAAGAAAAGATCACTTGCGGACCACCAAATCATGAACCATTGGAGTTGAAGGTACTTATCATCATTACAAACTTGATTCTAGAACCGCAAGATGAAATACTTAAATGTGGAGGAATGCATAGCATAATACATTCTCCGTGTCACCACCAAATATACAGAAAAAGTAATTCACTCTGGTGAACATAACTCACTCAAATTTCCATACCGAAGGCTCAAACTTGGAACATAGCATCTTCAAACATGCCTCTAAATAACTTCCAATCTGCAGACAAAGATATGCAATCTACATGAAATGTGGAGCAACATACTAGACTGTTCTGCTGTAAATAAAGATACTCTTCTATACACTATTTCCACCAGAGGAGTAAATTTTCTCAAAAGCACTTAGAAACTCAATATCAGGGTCACATACTCATTATCTGCAACACTTATATAAGCCAATGCAAAGCATCTAACTCATTAAAAACGAGCATCAAAACAAGAGCACAGTTGACACCAATGACAACACAAATATGTTGACATCAATGACAATATCGGTTAGGCACATACTTGCAATAGTTATTTCTCAAGGCGTGGAAATTTGGAGGTGAATTCATTTAATAAAATCAAGGATGATTTTAAATGTTGTATTTCATTGATCCAATGCATTTAAAATTGTTCAAGAGAAAGACATTTCATTGGTGGACTTTAAAATACTTGCAAAATTGGAGCTAATTGGGTCAACCAACCAAGAGGAGGATAAATAGAGCCTTTCACCATCAATTTGCAACTATTGATTCCCTTAATCTTTATTGAAGACTTTGAAAGATAATTTCTTTGCATTTGAAGTCAGTGATAGTGATTGTAGCTCATGTTCATGATTTGAGACTACCAAGGGTTTGTAGATATCAGATAATTGAAGATACTGAGGATTTGAATAGCTTAGAGCATCAAAGAATCCAATCACTACTTTTCTAGACCCATCAATAGCATTGGAAGACATTGTACGCTCAAAATCGTGACTCCGGTTGCTTGGGGCTATCGGGTCAGATTTCGGCATGCACACGGACCCTTTCCCTCCTTGCCATGGGGCGATCTGCCACGTCACTCTCGCTTATGTGGAAGTAGCCAGTTGAGAGGAGGTGAGACACGACGGGGGTCTGGCTCGTTGGAGAGTTAGACTTCGTGAAGGGGGGTCAGCAAGTTCTGTGGCCTTTGTTGTTGTGCGTTTTGTTGTATGTTTCACTCAATTTATGTGGTAGTTGAGATAACCCTATGACCTAAAGGGTCACTAGTCTCTCTTCTTCTATTTGGATTCCTTGAATTCCACCTTTGTGTGGGCAAACAATTGTTTTCGTTGATGGCTTCTACTGTTTCTATCCCTAAGAAATGCTCTGTGTAGTCGTAATTGCCTAATTTCTTCAATCAACAAGAGAACAAATGGGTCTTCTTGTGGTGGAATGTGTGTTTGTTGTTGAGGTTACAGATGCAACTCTTTGATCTCATCACGGATAGCCCTTACCCACTCTCCTCGTACTCCTAAACACATTCGTGAATCAGGATAGAGGGAATCGTATAATTGCTAACTAGATCTAGGGTTTTGACCTAGGGTTTGACTTTCATTCAACTGTGATTACCTCGTGACGGAATCGAGGGTTTGCAATGTTGTCTATTTTAATAGATCTATATGAATGCAAACTAAATGATAACATGCAAAACATATTTTTGGTATTTTTTAGAGTATTTTGGAAAGGAAAATGCTTCTAATCTATGAAAGAAATATGTATGCAATCCTATATGACTTTTCCAATGCAAAGTTTAATCTATGTTTTTTGTGGGTTTTGGTGTTTTCAATGCAATCTAACTTAATGGAAAGGGAAGACGCCTTTTCTAACAAAGTAGATCTAAGAATGTAAAAACAATTAATCTAGCATGCAAGATCTAACCTATCAAGGAAAAAGCAAAATGTTATTATTCCCAAGAGCAATGTGATTATCTAATTACTACGAAAGCAATGAAAGAACCTGAAAGAGATGAAGATTTGTTGACTCCACTACCCTCAATATCCTTGTATAGGCAACCTTGAATCCTTCTGTGGCAGCAGGTGATCCTCTTGACAACAAAATGACCCAAAGAAGCAAAGAGAAGCTTTTGTGAAGCTTGTATGAGCTTGATGTGAGCTTTGAATTGAACACAATGGCTACGAATTGAGCAGCGTAGTGTTGCTAGATTGAAACAAAGAAAGTAAAAGGCACTTACATCTTGTATGAGCATATGAATGCTAGGTTGAAGAGAAAACTTGGCAAGAGCTGGTGCACAATGAATTTGCCTCCCTTTGTGCTTAAGGGAGGGGGGTATTTATAGGTTTGAAGAAGGGATTGGATTGAAGAGTTAACTCATTTGATTGATGAGTTAACAAGAATAGATTGGGGAGTTAACAAGGTTGATTGCCTAGTGAACTCAGCTGATTAGGGGGTGATGAAGCAATGATAGCTTATCACTGAAGAAGAAATGGAGGTGAGTGATGCAGAGGAGAAACATACTCACACAACAAATTCCAAAATGTGGTTTGACTGACCATACAAACTAGGACAACATACTGACAAATTCATGGTCTTGGAATAGGCTAAAAGTACCAATTTTGAGGTTAGAATGCAAATGTAGAATGTCAATCTTCCTATCCACCTTGGACAACATTAAATTACCTTGAAGACACCTTACAACCCATTCAAAATACTTAATTCTTGACTGTTTCTATGGTTTCTTCACAAGCTGACCCACTAGCTAGTAGCCCTCACAATAAGGTTTTTAGAGCAGAACTTGAAGGATTCAAGGTAAACCCAATAAAAAAATAGAGTTTTGGATACCCATTATGGATTTGCATAACATATCAAACATGCAAACGTGGTTGTTTTGTGACATATGCTTCAAACAAAATGACTGTTCTAATTATACTAGGCCCAATTAGGCCTCCTCCACATAGCAAATGACCATAAAACTTATTCTAATTTTCTAAAACCTAATCCAAGACAACAAACATGTTGAAAATGGTCTCTATAAACTATTTTCAAGGCTCTTGGGTCAACCCACATCCAATACTCTTCAACCCACTATTCTACCAATGCTCAAGATGCCTAATACATGATGATATTAGGCTGTTTTTGCTCTAACAAAACTCCTCCACCAATTTCCTGCATTTGCAGCACAAAAATTAGAGAAACAACAACAAAATAGCTCCATTCCATCCATTATTGGGTTAGAGTGTGGATGGAAATGGCTCCCAAGCCATCAATTTCTTCAGAAACCTCAGAAACTAGGTTTTTGGACCAAAAATCAGAAAAATGCCAATAAAATTCTTAAACAAAAATATTAATCTACCAAATCAAATGAAAAATAGAGCTAACACAACCCTCTTCTATATGTCATTTGGTTCCCTCAATGAAAATTCTGTACATTTCTGTACAAATGCTTGAAAACTAAGAAAACCACCAAAAATTGCAGAAAAACTATATCTTTTTCTCTTATTTCTTTTTAAAACTTTCCCCACACAAGAAAATTCGATCTCCTCTTGCTATCATATGCATATTACATTAAAATCCATGATTTTCTCCTCTTTCCATCGTGGAAAGCCAAAAAAAGAAGGTAATTAAAGCCTTCCATAAAGAAAACAAAACACTGTCCTAAAATCTAGGAAAAAACAATCTGCAGACCTATTATTAGAAATTTTCCTTTTCTAAGGCCACCACTACATGGTCATTCCCTTAGTGGGATTTATTACAATATTTTAAAACCAAAATCCACTATGTCTCTTATTAATGAGACCATTATATCAAAATTTGAATCTAGAACATATTAACATAACTAGGAAATTATGTAAAATTGACTTAATAGACTAGACCCCAAGAACCTTGCTAGGTGCCCTACACCATACACCCCAGGAGAAAGGATTTCAGGCATCTCCTGAAATTAGATCAGTCATAGTACTGCCATGCTTTTTAATGTCCTCATCTATCATCCAAGTGGCATCTTCATGAGGAAGACCTTGCCACTTCACCAAATATTCATTATAAACTTTATGTCTTGTTCTCTTGACCTCCTTGGTGTCTAGAATTACTTCAAGTTTGACTGGTGTAGCAGGAGGAAGATCCTTAATCCAATCAGCATAATCACCTTCATGAACACCTGTACCTACATCCAAAGATTCCTTAAAAGGATATAAATCAGCAATGTTAAAAATTGGTCAGATAGCAACTCCAGGAGGGAGTTCTATCTCATATGCATTTTCACCAAACTTGTGGACCACCTTGCATGGATCAATCTTCTTCATCAACAACTTAGTGTATTTTCCCTTAGGTAACCTCTCTTTCCTAAGATGTGCAAGTACCAAATCTCCCACTTTTAGCTGAACATTTCTCCTCTTCAAATCTGCATGCTTCTTGTAGTTTTCAACACTCTTCTTGAGTTGTTCTCTAACTTGATCATGAATGTCTTTCATGGCCATAGCAAACTCCTCTCCTTCAGCACGTCTCTTCTCTACTCCTCTTAAATCTCTTAACTCAAAGATACCTCTTGGATTCAATCCATATACTACTTCAAAAGGGCTCTTACCTATGCTCCTGCTAATGGAGTCATTGTAAGCATACTCTGCCTGTGGGATGACAAGATCCCATTGCTATCCATGTTCCTTTGTAAGACATCTAAGTAGATTCCCCAATGATCTATTCACTACTTCAGTCTGCCCATCTATTTGTGGAGGATAGGCAGAGCTAAAAGTTAGATTTGTGTGTAGTTTCTTCCATAAGGTCCTCCAAAAATGACCTATAAACTTGGAATCTCTATCTGAGACAATGGTGAGGGGCAGCCCATGAATTCTAACAATCTCCTTGAAGAACAAACTTGCAATGTTTGATGCATCACTATTGCATTTGCCTGGAATGAAATGTGCCATCTTGCTAAATCTGTCCACAACTACAAAAACACTGTCAACTCCCCTCTGAGTCTTGGGTAGGCCTAACACAAAATCCATGCTAAGATGTTCCCAAGGTCTACTAGGAATTGGAAGAGGCTGATATAAGCCTGCATTAGAACTAGAGCCCTTGGCTCTCTGACAAATTCCACAAGACTCAATAAATTTTCTGATATCAATATGCATCTTAGGCCAAAAATAGAACCTTCTTACCTGATCAAGTGTTTTGTCTATGCCAAAGTGTCCTCCAAGACTTCCACAGTGCTTCTCCCTTATAAGATTTGTCCTCATAGAGCATCTAGGGATGCATAACTGAGCTCCCTTGAATAGTAATCCTTCTTGCAGCAGAATATTAGAAAATTCTTCATGAAAGGTACCTTGGAATTGGTGGCAAATGGAGTAGGCATCCTTGAAATCTAGATTAGCAACATACATGTCCTTTAGTGCTTCCAAACCAACACTATGAAGTTGTATTTCATGCACTAGGACTGATCTTCTACTGAGTGCATTAGCTACCTTGTTTGCTTGGCCCTTCTTATGCTTGATTGTGAAAGTATAACTCTATAAATACTCCACCCACTTGATGTGCCTATGACTTAACTTGTCTTGGCTATTCAAGAAACTCAGTGCATGATTGTCTGTGTAGACTACAAACTCTTTGGGTAAGAGGTAATGTCTCCACTTCCTTAGAGACTATACTAATGCATAAAGCTCCAAATCATATGAAGAGTACCTCCTCTTGGCCTCATTGAGCTTTTCACTAAAGAAAGCTACTAGCCTACCTTCTTGGCTTAGGACTGCACCTATGGTTGCTCCACTAGCATCACATTCTACTGTAAAGACTTTGTCAAAGTCAGGCAAAGCAAGTATGGGCTGTTGTGCCACTCTCTTCTTCAGGTATTCAAAACTTTTTGCTGCCTCTTCAGTCCATTGAAACTTTCTTTTCTTATCTCCCTTAATGGTGTCAAGAATAGGAGAACAAATATGACTGAAATTCTTAATAAACTTCCTATAAAAGGTAGCCAAACCATGAAAACTTCTTACCTCTCCTACTGATTTTGGAGTTGGCCAGCTAAGAATAGCTTCAACTTTGGATGGATCCATTTTCAATGTGCCTTTAGAGATGACAAAACCCAAGTAAACTAACTCTTCTTTCATAAACTCACACTTCTTGAGGTTTATCATTAGCTTCTCCTCATTCAACCTCTGTAAAACCATGTCAAGGTGCTGGAAGTGCTCCTCTTTTGTTTTGCTAAACACAAGAATATCATCTAGATAGACAACTACAAACTTCCCAATAAAAGGTTTCAGGACCTCATTCATTAACCTCATGAATGTACTAGGAGCATTTGAGAGTCCAAAAGGCATTACCATCCATTCATATAGTCCCTCATTGGTTTTGAAGGCAGTCTTCCATTCATCTCCTTATCTTATCCTGATTTGGTGATATCCACTCTTGAGATCAATCTTGGAGAAGTAGCATGCACCTCCTAAGCAATCCATGAGGTCTTCCATTCTGGGGATTGGGAACCTGTATCTGATGGTGATCTTGTTTATAGCCCTTGAGTCAGTACACATCCTCCACTCTCCACCTTTCTTGGGTGCTAAGACTGTAGGAACAGCACAGGGACTTAAGCTCTCTCTAATGAGTCCTTTATCCAACAATTCTTGGACTTGTGCTTTGTTCTATTCATTCTGTTGTGGAGTAAGATTGTATGCAGCCTTATTAGGTAAACTAGCACTAGGTATCAAGTCTATATGATGGCTGATGTCTCTCATGGGAGGCAATGAACTTGGCATCTCATCTACCACTATGTCCTTATACTTGTCCAATAGAGACTGAACTTCACTAGGTATCTCTTCTACCTTATTTGCTGCTGCATCAAACTTAGTCTTAGGTCTAATCACTACTGCAAATCCTTGTCCTTCCTCTTTCATTTTTTGTAAAAACTCCTTCTCTCCTACCATCATGATTCTAGACCCAATCTACTTATTAGACTCTTCTTCAGGAAGAGGTGTTAATTCAAATGAGACTCCATCCTTTTCTATCACATAAGTGTTCTTCTGACCATCATGTTTGCTTTTTCTATCATGTTGCCAGGGTCTTCCTAGCAATATGTGACAAACATCCATGGGGATGATGTCACAAAGGATCTTATCCTTGTAACCACCAATGTTGAACTCCACCCAGGCCTGTTCATTTACTAATACTTGTTGCCTCTTATTCAACCATGACACCTTGTAAGGTGTGGAGTGATGAATCTTCTTCAAATGTAGCTTCTCTACCATTTCTAAAGAAACTAGATTATCAGTGGATCCTGAGTCAATAACTACCTTGCACACTTTGCCATGTGATTTGCATGTTGTTCTGAATAATGACTTCCTCTGTGAAGGCTCCTTGGCTACTGGTACCTTGAGGAGTGTCCTCCTAAACATTAATGCATCACCCCTCTCAGGAGCAGTAGGTTGCAATGGTGAATAGACACTTTCACTATCTTCTTCATGTACTATTTGAGTCCTTCGTTCACCTCCTTGAGAACTTGATGCTTGCTTCTCTGGACATTTGAATGCAGGGTGTCCAAACTGATGACAGTTGTAACATTTGCCTGAGAAAGTGGTTGATCCTCTACCTTGGCCACCAAACCTTCCTCTACTGTTGGATCTTCTTCCTCTAAAGCTACCTCTTTCACTTGATTCACCTCTTGGTTCTTGGTTCTCTTTATTGCTGTCACTTGATTCTCTTTACTATTTCTAGAACTGTCCTCTTGCACCAAAGTTCCCTCTTCCTCTGAAACTTCTTTCTCTGCCCCTAGTCCGCTGCTCTTGTCTCCTTTTAATCTTTTTTTCTTCCCTTACTGCCAATTGGAAGCATTCTTCCACATTTCTAGGGGTGGCTAGACTGATTTCATCTTGAATATTGAGCCTAAGCCCATTGATGTACCTAGCAATCTTTTCAACTTCATCTTCAGTGTGTCCTGTCCTCATGGTCAACTTGTGGAATTCTTTAGTATAGGCTATAACAACCATGTATTTTTGTTTTAAATTCTACAACTTTCTGAAAGTTTGGATTGCATAATCTTTAGGAATAAATTGATTCTTTACTTTGGACACCATCCGGTCCCATGAACTGATCTTTGCTTTTCCTTGCCTCAATCTCTCTGATTGAACATAGTTCCACCATGTCAATGCTGGCCCCTTCAGTTTGGTCTTGGCCAATTTGACCTTCTGCACCTCTGGCATCTCCTTGTACTTAAAGTAGTTATCCAAGGCATCAATCCAATCTAGTACTTCCTCAGTGTTCATTTTTCCTTCATACATGGGCAACTCTATTTTTATATCAGTGCCCTCTCCTTTCATAGTCTGCAGCATCTTTAGAAACCTTATATCATCTGGATCCATCTCTTCCACATTGGATCCCTCTTAAGGGCCTGCATTCTCACCCTCATTCTCTTGGTCACTATCTTCCTCAATGACCTCACCTCTTCTCAAGTTTGCTTCAATGGCTGTAAGTCTAGCTAGGACTCCTTGAGATTCCTTCATTATTCTCACTTCTCGAGTGAGGATTGGACTGGCCCTTGGAGTCATCTTGCACTATCCTTTCTTCACACTTCAATTTCCTTCTTTCCTCCCAAATAGGATTTGCCCTAGGCTCGTATACCAATTGATGCAGAGGAGAAACATACTCACACAACAACTTCCAAAATGTGGTTTGACTGACCATACAAACCAGGACAACATACTGAAAAATTCATGGTCTTGGAATAGGCTAAAAGTACCAATTTTGAGGTTAGAATGCAAATGTAGAATGTCAATCTTCCTACCCACCTTGGACAGCATTAAATTACCTTGAAGACACCTGTGAGGGAATGCATGAGATTGATTAGATAGTTAATTATAAATCAAATAGAGCTAATTATGCATGTGTGGGTGCATGAAATAGTTAACTCTATATCAAGGATCAAAAATCATGCAAACAGAAAGAAAAATAGGTGAAAACGAAGCAAAAATGAGAGAGAAACTCGAGTTTTTCCGTGGGTTAAAAGATGGTAGGGTCGCCACCTTCGTCAGACAGGGTCACCTAGGGAGATCATGGGTCGTCCAAGGAGATCCGGGATCAAAAGTGCAAAATACAAAAATTTAGGCTGGTAGAAGGTATAGGGGAGGAAAAGGGGGATTTCTACATCAAGAAACAGGTCAATCATGTGGAAGAATCCAAATCTCCACTTGCATCTTTAGGATCCCCAATGGGGTTCTGGAAATAATAGGGGGAGATTTGGATTAGTTGGTCGAAATTGAAAACGAAAAGCGGGAGATGGATTAGGGGACCTCTAGAAGGCTTCTATGAGGTGCACAAGATGAAATACACAGGGGAGAGGTGAAAATTCACCTACAAGACACTCACAAGGCTTAGGATCAAGGTCGAAAGCCAGAAAATGCAAGTTGACAAGTGTCACAACAAGTGTCGAAAAGCATCGCAAATAGGGAAGAAGCGAATCGACAAAGCAAAAATGACACAAAACAAGAAGAGATGACACATTATCAAGAGGCCTGCTACCCAAAGGATTTATTTTCACACTTACATGTACGTGACAAGGATTTGAATCATCATAGGGGTCCTTGTGGAGGCAGTGCATGATTTGTGTGCTTACAGACAATATTTGGCATCAAATTTGATCATATATTGAAATCTGGGTAGTGTAAGAGTTTGATACAGGTTTGCTATAGGTCTGATACGGGTTTGAGACATCATATATTGAAGCAATTCAAGGGCTAAAAGCCATTGTTAATACTCTTACCCTAATCACTTCATTTCTAGGAGCTATCACAAGCTATTTGGGCTATAGTTTGGCACATTGAATGCATATTTCACGAGTCTGGGAAATAACATTTAGGATCAACAGTCATATCATAGATAATATCAGTCAACTGTGAAGGTACAACAAGGGTTGAAGATCATCTATAATCATAGTATCATTCTACATTGGATTCTCTACCATTGTACTTCATTAGCATATGATTTCATGATTGTATTTGTTCCATATCCACTTTGTATGATGACTTGCAAAAAAATAGTCATTGCTAATATATTAGACCAGCATCTTGTCAATTGTGTTTTCCTCCTTCAAATCAATAACAAGCTTTGAAGATTCCGGGCATTGCTTTCTCATATTTCATTGATGTGATCACATGTTTAATTTTGATAATTGGTTGATGATTTGATATTTGTTGACAAGTTATTCACAAAAATTTTAGTAGAAGAAGGGTTCTATATAGTGGTATCAGAGCCATGATCTTGCCAGCCTGAGGGGAAAAATCAAAGTTTGTTTCAGTCATTTAATAGGTTATATCAATGGTTACCTCACCTACAAAAGTAAAGATACCTAGCGGGAAAGACTTCTTGCAGAGTACAAATGAAAATCACAAGAGTTTTCAGATTCTATGTCAAGAAGTTTGATGTCTCTCCAAAAGAAGATAGAAAGAAAATCATTTGTAAATGAATTTTATAGAAGATTCTATGGTGAGTTTGATAATCATACAGGTGATTTGCAACCTATAAGTAATGAAGAAGAGTCATATATTGAAGCCCTAGATGAAGAGCACGTGAAAGTTGAAGACAAATCAGCTATGATAGATCAGTTACATGAAGGTATGGGTTCTTATGATGAGACTAACATTGCTTCATCTTTTCATCATGTTGATAAGATGTCAAGTTGTGATGTGAATGGTTTGGAAAGTGATGTTGTTCATACATTTGAGAGCAAATCAAAAATTAAGTTATTTATGAACAAGATGAAGGGCAAACTATTTGATGGCACCCTCAAATTTTTCAAATTTGATGTGTCAATATTCTTTCAAGGTGTCGACAAATGCTAAATCGACAAGCTGCTAAATCTACCCCAGAAGCCACCTTTGGTGATTAAAATTTTGTAACTCAAGCATCATCTTGCAAATTTGGTTTGTGGGAAGTTTCTTGGTATACTTGGTAATATGCCTGCTTAGTTTCATGCTCCCCCAGGACGAGTTTTGATGGGGTAATTAATTGTTTTCTGACTGCGACCGGGCTAATTTTAGCATTTTGAAAAGTTTCAAATCTTGCAATTTTGAGGATGACCCATTTCCTTTGGTCTCAAACATCTCCAGTTCCAATTTCGTCAAAATCGGAGACCATTTGATGCATTATTTTAATGCATTTCAATTGTGGCGAACTCACCCAGTGGACCAATTTACAAAGCAGGTACCAGAATTTGGTCGGCGAAGCAAATTCTGAGAAAATAGGTTTTCTTGAAATAATTGATTAGGCCCTTGTACAGATTTTCATGGTCATCGGATGCTTAGTTTGCCCACGGTGGAATTGCGCCATTTGCCCGACGGAGAAAATTCATGTTTGTCTAAGTTTGAAAATCAAAATGCAAATAATTAAAGAAATAGTATTAAAGTGGCATAAAAGGGCATATAAAATGGTTTCAACGTGACTTTGAAAGTCAAAAATTTATAAAGGAAGGCATAAGAGTTTATTAAACTTTATTAAAAAATTTATAAATGAGAATGTGGGGGTGCAATGGTACATATATCGCACCATCGCAGCCCCCCCTGCTGCTCCCTTTCAGCCCCTGCAATGGTGTGATAAGCCCATCGCAGGGCATATTTTGCCTTCTCCTTCATTCTGCAGGTTACAACAGTGATCTTCCTTCGGTCATATGGCAATTTTGATGGTTTTTTTGAGCTTCTGGCGGATTGTGTTGTTGTTCTGTTGCTGCAGTCACGTTTTTCACTTTTCGGGCAATTTTTGGAGGTCATTTTTGACCCAAAAATGCTGTTATGTGCTGCAAAATTTTCGTATAACCTTTTCTCATGCACTGGTGGAGGTTTTTTGGCTGTTTGCAATGAATTCTGAGTGCCAGATGAGGGAAAAATGCCCCTGTGATAGCAAAAACGACCCAGAGCTGTTTGGTTTGGGCAAAATCAGAATTGGGTGTTGCTGTGATGTTCTTTCCATGGCAAAGTGTGATGAAAGCGTTGAAGATGAGATCTCAGAGGTCTCTTACTGCAGAGGAATGAAGTCTCCAGATGTCTGCCGTGCAACATTTAGGAAGATTGAAAAATGTAAAAAATTAAAAGAGGGATATTAAAGTATATTTTATTCATCTTTCCTCTCCTCTTTTAATATTGAATATTTTATTCCCAAATGTCTTTTTGGAGGGAAAATGTAATGGAAAAAGTCTCACCTACCTCCAGAATGTAGTAAATTTTTAGGGCAACACACTTTGAACATATAAGAAACAACTGTGTTCTCATTTTGTGGTTATTGAAGATTTGGGATTTTGGAGAAGTAAATAAAATACAAGTTTTCTGGGTTGCTCTATCTTGTGTCTTGTAAGTTTATGAGTTGTATGTTGAATGTTTTATGCATAAAACTTATCAGTTTCATGTTGATTTAGATGAATAATGCTTTATGCATGTGTTCAATTATTTATCTCCAAGTTGTGTATGTTCTTTTTTTGAATTTGAATAGCTAAGGGTTATTTGAGGTTCTAGAACATGGGTTTTCTATGTTGAATGCTTAATCTTTTACTTTTGCTCAAGGAACAAATTAAATGTTTTAGGCTAAGTGTTGGGAAGAACATATTGCAGCAAGGATATATGTAAGTATGGATAACTGAATACTTAGACTTGGGTAGTATTTGTAAGGCAAATACTAACAGAAACCCCTTGAAACCTAATCATTGTTGTAGGTTTATGATAATCATTCACATTTATACATCTAGTTGACTCCTTGCCCTGAGATAGGCACCAGTCTATTCTTGTGTTGAGGTTATGATTCAGAACCCTAAATCTTGCATCCAAACACATAAAACAAAATCAGAATATCATTTGAAAACTTTTAGATTGTAGGAGTAGGATCGTAGCTGAATGCTCTCATGTTTAGCCAGTTAGATAGCCTAGGAACATTGCTAATCTAGGTTTATCTTACAAATCTTGGTCCATATGTAAGAGCATTCTCCCTGAAGTTGTCAAAGATAAATCTTTTGTTGTGAATAAGGGAATACCCCCTAGGTGTGGCAGAACCTGAAGTGAAGGAGAGGCATGTGCAAACAACCTCTCATCTTTGTTGGTCGAATATGTCATTGAACTTGAGCATAGGAAGTGGAAAACACTTAGAGTTTGATGACTACTGATTTGGGAATCAACACTATTGATGATCAATTATACATGGAAGGACAGGACATGATGATGGACACAAGGATTAGTCATGAGGTATGTGATTCACATGAAGAGACACACATTGGATCAACAATTAATGGAGAAGATGCTATACAATGGCATGATATCATTTCTGATCTGTTTGAAGACAAAAACACTAAATCCCATCATTCTCATGAGATAACAGCCTTTAATCATGGAGAGGTAAATAACATTGCATTTCCTATTGATGGCAGCCCAACATCAAGTGCTAGACATGAAGATATCAAGAGGACTGATTTTGTATACTTTGGCATAAAAGAGGTAAAGAAGTCTAAAAAGATGAATGAAGAAGGGATGCAAATAGCCAAAGAGGCTAAATTAGTGGCTGCCAATGCAAGACAACATCTTCAAGAAGTCAAAGCAAAGGTTAATCTCATCAACATGGCAAGACAAAAAAAGATAGAATACATTAGAAGTCTCCTTATTCAAAGAGGAGATGAATTAGAAAATGAACATTGTGGAGATGAGGTTAATAAGACTTGTCATTTGGAGGAGATTCCAAACATGAAGGAACAAGTCAATGATGATATCAGCCCATGGATAGATGAAGATGAAAACAAATCATATTTGCATAATACATTTGTTTCCATTAGAGAGGATCAACCTACTCTTGAGGTGACACAACATCATTTTGATGATTCTCTCTTATTGGAGCATGTGGATGGTTTGATAGTTTATTCTCCATGGTTTGATGGTTACTCTTCATTGTTGGACATTGAAGTATACGATTTCAATTTTAGTACAACAGTGATTGGGACAGTTTGCCATGATGGAAATAAATATATTCTTGTTGTAGATTGGTCTAATAATGATTTCCTATCTTCATGCATGGAGGATGGTACTTTTTATATCATTTTGGATGATATTTTCAAATTGCATACCGTTGTTCTGATTTATGACAGCAAGGTAATAGGAATGGATTCACTTGTGTTTGCATTTGTGTGTGACAGTGGAAGCGGTCCCAACAACTCTTGCATCAATAGTTTTGAGAAGGTATGTTTGGTTTTTTATGGAGAACCAAGATTGATTTGGGATCCAGGGATTGATTGGATACAAGTTTTCTTCCCATTGCTTGTGGACAAGCAATGTCAGGAAGGGAGGACTATGATGTCCTCATTTTTGTGATGGTCATATTTGAAATGGCTATCATATTCCAAATGAATAATTGGTTGGAATAAGGAGTCAAGTAACTTAAGTGGTTCTATTTTTATAGTGTTCTAATTTTGAATTACTTTATAAAAGCATTTTATAAAGTTACTTAAGTCATCCCCATGTCATAAAGTGACATTGTGTACACAAAAACCTTTATTTAATAAAGTTAGGTCAGACCTATTCAAGTGGGTGTGTACGTAAAAACTTTTATTTAATAAAGTTAGGTCAGACCTATTCAAGTGTGATCATGTACATAAAAACCTTCATTTAATAAAATTAGGTTAGACCTAATTGAAGGAGGTTTTATAAGGAGTAGCTGGGAATCATTTGTTCATCATTAAGTTCATGTGTTTTTGGTTGAAGACAAATTCCTAGTTTCAACTTGAGTTCAAGGAGATGTTCCCTTGCATTCATGGTATCAAGGAGATGATCCCTTGGTAATTAATGGTTTGGAGATGATCCCTTACCATTCATGAGGTGAAATTACTTCAGATTTCACAATTGAGCTACAAAGCATTGTTCCACATTTCTTGTATTGAGTTTATAGATTGAAATTAGTTCTTTGGTCAGAGACCATTGATTGGCAATTTGAAGATTAATAATCATTGTATATCATTGAAGACATTGTTGAAGAGTTTGACGATATATATTGTATGCAAATTCGAGGATATTGCTCATTTTGGAGTTTTATTTGCAAATTTATTGACTTGAAAACAAATATAAATTTGCAATATTTGAGTGATATATAGATATATGTAACTTTTCTGGTATTTTTGGTGATGAATGTTTATTTTATTCATATCAGCAGTTTCATTGATCAAGCATCTCTGAATATATTTTATAATTTTAACAAGGTAATTTGGTGGGCTTTTGAAAAGTCATTTGTGTTTTTAGAATTCACCATTGTTGGTAGCAAGGGGACAAATCCTGATAAGCATGGGTCCCAAATCCCACTAAGAGATTTAGATTATGTTTTAAATCTGAAGACAAACAAATTTGTGGATTTTAATAAGTGTTGGAGAACCTTGAAAATGATATATTATATTGTGATGGTGGAGTGTGGGTCCCATAGTTCAATTTAAAGGATTATTACAGAATAATGTAGAATTCAAAGACATTGCCAATATGATACAGGAAAGCGCAAGTTTCTAAAGAAAATTAGATTGCTTAGGGGTAAATAGAATCATGGGACTCAGTTAAATGAGAGACACAACTTATATGGTGGAACAAATGTTTAAAGAAGGCAAAGTTGAGTATGCCTAACGTCAACATAAGGAAATTACAGGCTATAGAAATAATCGTGGGATCCCAGATATCCAACGCTTCACCGAAAGCTTTCATTAAAATTGATAGAGACATAAGTAATATATCACATATCATTTGAAGATTCAAAGAGGTTGGAGGAGGTGATCCAATATCTATCGTATCAAAGACTAATGCCAGCATCAAGGGAATCGTGAGGTTCAAGTCGCCATTTAGAGAGTTGATATCAAGGTGATGCAACATTGAAGAAGTTGGTGGTTTTTTAAAAGAAATCACAACAAAGGATAGATACTTAAGTGACAATATGCACAATGGTTTGCATGAGTATATCAGTATAGTGTTTCATTGAAGGAAACTATGGACAAATACAGGAAAAGGAATCACAGTGATTTTCATAGGAAAAGTTCATGCAGCTACAGGAGAAGTGAATCTTTAAGGCAGCGGAGTCATCTCAAAGAGGTTATCCTCATTGTGTTTACATTGTGTCATCTAGTATATACAACCTGAAAATAATTTGCAGACTATCGATTGAAAGGGACTGCTATGACAAGTTTAGACAATATATTTGCAATGTAATAGGGCAATGAGCTAGTATGTAACATCTTGCTTTGTAACATCAATTTATGTTTGAACTGAGCTGTCATGGAGTTATGATTAGATGTTAAGATTTGCACATTAATTCTTTGTGATTGCAATAACATAAGGTATATATTCAAATCTTTAATTTGAATAGAATCATCTATTATATCTAGTCAATTGTTTGTTAAATTTCCCATTTTACACATTATCTTGGCATCATTAAAAATTAGAATATTCAGTGCATATCAACATTCATTTAGAAATTAGTATATTTAGCAAATATCCAGTGAGGGATAATATAGTGGTATCAGAGCCATGATCTTTCCAGCCTGAGGGGAAAATCAAAGTTCGATGTCAAGATTCTATGTCAAGAAGTTTGATGTCTCTACAAAAGAAGGTGGAAAGAAAATCATTTGTTAGTGAATTTTATAGAAGATTCTATGGTGAGTTTGATGAGCGTGTAGGTGATTCACTTCCAAGCAATTTGCAGTGTATAAGTGATCAAGTAGAGTTACCTATTGAAGACCAAGATGAAGATCACGTGAAAGTTGAAGACAAGCTAGGCATGTTAGATGAAGTTTGTTACTCACATGAAGAGGAACACATTGATTAGCCTATAGGTGAACAAGATTCTAGATCAGCCATTGAAGAAAAATAGGTTGTAGAAGAGTCTACTTTCTATTGTGATGATGATTCTTTGCTTGAGCATGATCTTGACTTAGCTTCACAACATGGATTATGTGAAGAAGATGGCATGAAGGTGGTTGATCTTGAGATGGTTAATTGTGAAGACACATCACAAAGATATGAAAGTAATTCTGATTTTTAGAACAACAATCCTATTTTCTCCCATAATCATGAGATAGTAGCCAAATCTATGATTGCTATGGGTCATGAATTGTCTCATGAAGACATATATGATGCATTTGGAGAGAATTGTATTGAACCGGCATTTGATAGTAAGCATTTGATTTTTGAGATGGATGCCAATCCTATGGAATGACATGACATCATTACTGATTTGTGTGAAGACAACAGTCCTATGGCTTTGCATTTTCATGAGGTAGACATTCATGGGCCAACCATTGATGATATGCATCTATATGAGAGTGGAGATGAAGACAATTTAGGTTTGCATGATACATTGGTTTCCATTAGAGAGGATCAACCTACTCTTGAGGTGACACAACATCATTTTGATGATGCTCTCTTATTGGAACATGTGGATAGTTATTCTTCATTGTTGGACATTGAAGTATGTGATTTCAGTTTTAGTACAACAGGAATGGATACATTTATGTTTAGTGACAGGCCGTCGTAAGGTCCTAACACTTTAGTTGAAAATAATATCAATTATGTCGACCGGGTAGTGTCCAAAGGCTGTATGCAATAGGGGATATTTGGACATTTCACTTACTGCAGATTTTCTGAATTTTTGAAATGGTTGAAAATACAAATTAAACTTAGAAAGCATGAAATTGTTTAAGCTAGAAAGCATTCAAATTCCTATTCTATAAAGCATGTAAACTATCTAAGAATCAACACTTGTAGTTTAACTATGGAATTGAAACAAAGGTGACTAGCTACTAACGACTAACTACTAACTGAAAGCACACTTAACATCTTTTAATCAATGACTATCAACAGTTTTATGAAGGGAGTGGATGCTCCATAAATTTCAAGTAAGTAGAATTCAGAGATCAATAACTTGAAAACACAACCTGTAGGGACAAACAATAGAGCTAAACACAAAGTAACATTTATCTAAATATAACATGCACAAAATAGAAATAACAACATTAACGATAAAAATACTTATCTACTCTATGATCCCTCGAGCGGCCTGCTCTTGGGAGTTCCTACTATTAGTGCAAATCACATGTGGTACTTCAACAGCTTCAAAGTAAATACCATTCACAGTACTTCCATTACTCTAAACAAATTACTCAGAACCATACTGGCGATATCTATTCATTCATATCATAAAATGTAACAACACAGAGAACATAACTGAACAGTATGCCGGATATATCATAACATATCCTTGTTTTTAGAAAATACGCATATATACTACACTACTTACAAAATCCTAATTTGCAAATGGTAGGTAAATGCCATTGAAAAAGTCTTAAATAGAATTGCAACCAACTAATGTTCATGAAATAAAACATAATAAAGGCTCTGAGTGGAGCCGTAAAGTCTCAAATAGTCTTAATAGAAAATAACAGAATGCTTTAAAAGAAGTCTTCCACTATGCACACCTAAATTTCTGGTGCCCCAGCTTCTAGCACTCTGACTTCAACCACTTGAAGTCCACTCCTTTCATAGCCCATGCATAAGTCCTGCACAATAACTCAAAGTCTATACCATTATATCAACATTAGTTAGCTAATTCTAATCAATTTGAGAAATACAGATTTATACACCATTTTATAAAAAGTAGACAATTATTGCTTCTAAAAATAAACAAATTGGCATGGCTAAGGTGGTTGGCAAGAACAAAAAGGGGTATTTAGCTCATCATAAGAATGAGGTTATTTATACCTCATCATTTAGCATCCTTCATCTATTCATGTTACTATTCAATGATAGAAGAATTTTCAGCTTCATTGGTTCATTTCTTGGCATCTACACCTTCATGATTGTCATCTATATTGGTATGGATGTGTTTGTTGATAACTGAGAGGGGGGGTGAATCAGTTATCTTAATTAATTTAACTTTCTATTCTTCTTTAATAACTAGTGCAGCATCAAAACAAGTAAGCATCCATAACCATGAAAGTAGAAACAAAATCAATACATATAACACAATGATTTTGACGTGGAAAACCCTGTTAAGGGAAAAACCATGGGGTGACTAACCCAAGATTGTATTCTCTGTTAAAAGAATAGAAGTACAAAATGGCACTTGCCAATTAGGGCTCACTGCCCGAGCACACTGCTCACAAGAGGCTCACTGCCTACACGAGACTCACTATCTACAAGGTATAAGGAAAGTAACAAGATACTTGAACTGACGAGAAGCATCCACATATGCTGAGGTTCAGTTCTGGTTAGGCTCAATACAATGATCTACTGCACTTCATTCTTCCTCTTCTTTGGTGCTGCTGTCCTGTCACATACTGGACCTGTATTACTGCCTTCACACTACCATCTACTTTTCTTCGTACAATACAATACACCACACACACCTTCATACCGAAATTAATTTGGTATATATATCCACATCAATGATTTCAATCATCTTTCTAGTCGACATCCGGAAAACTCAAGATATTTCCAAACTCTAGTTTGTCGGCTGAATCCATGCTTACTAAGTGATGCTTATCAAAAATATAGTTATAGAAGTCATCAATCATGTTGGCCAATCATGAATGATACCTTAAGAACCTTGATCACCATCAATATCTCATCCAGATTAAGGTCTGATGCTCTGCCAGTCAGTTCTTCCTCTATCTACTCTGCCAAACAGGAACTCAATACTTAGGTGCTCATATCTCTTCACTCTTTCATCACCGAAGGCTCAATCCTTGGAATCTATCAGTCAAGGTACTCCTCTTGACTTCCCTAAGTCCGCACTTTACTGAGATACTTCCTCTGAGAGATCCGGACCTAATTGTCAGACCTTGCTGCATGCTCTGTTCTTGGTCACCGGACCAAAATACTCTTCAATCTAACTTCCGATATAGACACACCATGTCCTGCGGATGTGTGGGATGAACTTTCTTGCCATCAATGACAACACTCATGAAGACACACAGTGTCTCTTTCCAACAATCTCCCCCTTTGGCATTGATGGCAACACTTAGTGAAAAATGACTAAGTGTCACACTACACTCCCCCTTGGCTGATGCTCTGTTCTAATGTACACTTTTTTGGAGCTCCCCCTTAGCTAGATTCCACATTTTTCACTGCTACTCACTCCCTCTTTGACATCAATGGCAAAGGGTAGATTCTGCACACCAAAAATCCAACTATACTTAGCCGCATAAGTATATATACCTGCTATACTTACATATATTGAAGTATATCTGCAAAAGTTGTCTTTAACTAGATAAATTATGTTGCCCAACTCTACTTCATCCTGTCCAAAATTGAGATGTGACCACTCAATAGGAATGCAAAAGATTCTGCCCTCTTTAGATCTGTCGGATCACTAGTCTGGGCTGTGGTCTGAGCATCAGATAGGGCCTCATGCATGGCCTCTAATTTAGGGATAATCATCCCTCTAAGTTCACCCATCCTACTTATTATGTTCTTCCTCTCCTTCTCAAGCTTCTTTATCTCATTTATGACTGTAATAGTCTGACATTCTTGGTTTATTATGGATGTGGTGAGAGGATCAAAATTCTGAGAGAAGCTTGATAGTTTATCCTCTTGTTCTTTCACTTTCTTCTCAATATCCTTTGTCACTTTAGACCAGGATAAACAAAATTTATATACTTCTTTGCCATCTTTAAGAGCATTTTCTAAGCTCTTTATCCCAATATCCATATTTCTCCTATCATTGGTTATAAATCCTTGTATCTCAGAGAATATTTTTCCCAAAAACTCCTTCCGGACCTTTTCTTCAACTGACTTCTCTAAGGAATCAAAATGTGTATTAATAGAATTTACAAGAGATTTTAGATTACCAGATGAGGAGCCCGAGAGATCCTTCTGGAAGGATGGCATGATCTTCTCCAACACACCGGATGCAACCTCTATCAGCTCACAGTCTTCCATGTGAGATTTGAGAAGTTTTTCTTTTGCTTTTGCTTGGGCAAAAGAAGCTATCTTCATTGTTTGAACCGGGGAGAGGGAGTCAAAATTGAATGGTCCTTGAAGCAGTTCCAGTTCATCAATCTCCATCATTTCTTTGTTCAAGAAATCTTTAATAGTTTCTGCAGTGTCTCTTGCCGGAGACAGAGTCTTCTTTCCTTCTGCAGTCTCAGAACTGTCTCCTAGGGTTTTC
Organism: Cunninghamia lanceolata; assembly: GCA_027924645.1. Lineage (NCBI taxonomy): Eukaryota > Viridiplantae > Streptophyta > Pinopsida > Cupressales > Cupressaceae > Cunninghamia > Cunninghamia lanceolata. The sequence goes on from BSBN01000500.1 coordinate 20,897,498, forward strand.
TCTGTTTGATCTTCTTCTCTTTCCTTCACCTCTTCTTCTTGACTGATTTTCTCCTCTATTCTTTCTTCTCCTTTAGATCCAGAGTCTGCTGGGGAATCCGGATTAGAGATATTAACTTCTTCATGGACTTCCTCTTCCGGAATAGAGGAATCTAGGTCCTTGGTCTTCTCCTCATTTATCTCCTTTGATTCTTCAGCAATTTCCTTTGTAGGATCTTCCTTTGATATGCTTAGTCCTTCGACATCAGAAGGTTCATCACTTATGTCCTCTATAATAGGAATATTGAATCTTTTGTATGCATTCCGGAGGATGTCTTTTGTTTCTTTTTCTACTTTGTCAGTCTCTCCAAGCATAAGTTGATTCATTCTAGCTTTGCTCTAGAACTCATCCTTGCAATCTTTGAAGATCATATTCATTTGTTTCTGAGTGATTGAAGGATAGAGCTGAATAGCTATTTGTTCCCAGATCTCAAGGTCCTTTGCGTTAGCATTGTTCTTCCTTATTTCTAGTTCCTTCTCTAGGCTTTTGGGAATCAGAGATATGATTTCAATAAATGCCTTATTATAGATATTCAAATACCTGACTGTAGCTTCTTGCAAGATCTTCTGGTCAACTTCATTATATTCATCATAGAACTCAGTCATTGGCTTTAGGTTCCCATCCACAGTGACTGATTTAATGATATCATCAATGCGGAGAGTAGGCCTTTCAACGAATTCTTCTGCCTCTTCTTCCTTGTTATGACCAGTAGAGGGTTCATCAGATGTTTTCTTCTTCTTCTTCATTTTCTTGATCTCCTCATCAGATTATGTCTCTTCATCATCCTTCTGACTGATGTAAGACCTTGTGGCCTTTGTCTTAGTTCTCTTCTCTCCCTTTCCGGATGTCCTGACTTCCAGTTTTGATGCCTTTTAGATCTTAGAGGTGGCAGGTGTAGAGCTCTTGGAGGATTTGGTCCGAGAGGGGGCTTGCACTGGAGCACTTTCTTTTTCAGTTTTGCCTTTCTTTGTCTGCCCTTTCCATCTTCTCTCTATTTGCATCAAGTGCCTCCTTTGAAATTCCATGCCTCTTGGCGAATTCTTCTACTTCCCTCCTCACTTTTCTCTTGATCTCAGGCTGTCTTAGTTCAACATGAACTTTTACACTCAGCTCTTGGTAGGTTCTAAACCTTTTTGCCTTAGGGTCCTTGGGTTGACTCAGCAGATGTTGGATATGCAGTTCTAGGATTTTCTCATCAACCTCATACCCCATTAGCATGATCCACACTATTCTTGGTTCTACTGCTTCCATTAGACATTGGTCAGTGTCTACCATAAAGCATACTGTATCCTTATACTTTTCAACTAGAGATTGGGGGATTCTCTCTGTCTTGCATCATACTCTGAAAGTTCTTGAAGTAGCCCCAGAGTGTTGTATTCTGTGCCTTGGCATCACCAATTCCATGCAAATAATCTCTGATTTGTATGGCTACTGGTCTGCCATTTTGCCATATCCAACCATTGGATCCGGGAAGCTCATTCATAAAGTAAAAGAACAAGCACAGTATTAGCCCACCATACTTGAATGAGTTCTTCTTGTCCTTCTTGATCTTTTGTAAGTTTTGCAATAGTTGGCTCAGAAGAAGCTCGCAAAGATCATAGTCAACATTTTTCCTTAGCATTTCATATGCAGTATATACAGCAGTTCCAGACACAGAATTCTCCCTACTGGAGTGATATATCTTATAGCCAATTATCATAGATGCAAATTTGATATTCGGATCAGTGATATCTTCCATTGTCATTGCCCTCTTGTCAAATTTTGATCCGGTAACCTCACTGATAGTTTGGTTTTTGACTGATTTGAGAGTAGGCAACCCACCGGATGAGTACAATCTGGTTACTACCCTAATGGCATCTTTTGTGATCTTAAATGGTCTATTCAACCACATGAAGTTGTCATGCACTCTGCTCAAAACATACCGGACCCACTCATCTTCTGCAAAATAGGGGAAATGGATGCACTGTCCAAAATGTTTATCCTGGATGGCCTTGTATTGAGGTTTAAGTTCAAGTGACTCATCTATCTGTTCCTTGTGATAGATGTCCATCATCTTGGATTCACCAAATTCTTCAATGTTTGCGTGTATGTAAACCCTAATATCCTCTACATGTAGAACTCCATGCAGAATGCTGGAAAATGCGCCTAGGGGATCAACTTCTACAGATTTGTAGGGATGTTTCTTGAATTTAGGGCACAGCCTATCAGTGATCTTCACAACATTCAGAGTAGCCATCTTTCAAAGATTCAGAGAGAGATTTCAAGATCAGAAAATACCTCTTACGCTTCTAGGGTTCACGATATGAGCCAGATCGAGTTGCTTGGATGAATCAACTTTTGTGGTTGATCTTTGAGAGGTTTGAGATAACTTGTTGCAGAGCTCCTTCTCTCTTCTTTTCGAATGCAAATGTGCAAATGATGAACCAAAGAACCCTTTTATTTTTGCGTAAACCCTAATTCCATTTTGTAATAAATGCACAACCTAAGTTATTCCGGTTGCGTTGTTTTCCTTGTTCTGAGAGAGATCTTTCTGGATCACTGGTATGCACTATTAGCTGTCTATCTACCTATCCCCAATCATTCCACTTATCCATAGATCAAGATACCTCAAATTTGAATCATACCGGATCTAACTGTGAGAATCCTGTTCTTATCGGATGACTATTAAATTGGATCAATCTAGGAAGATTAACCTCTTCTAAACTTCTTGTGGATCTTCCATATATTTACCAAGGATTATTTAGATGTTTCTCTAAGAACCCTTTAATCCGCAAATTTCCATGTGCCAATTTCAGGCACTAATTGACTGGCTGGGGGAACTTGTTTTCTTTTGTGACTCCCCCTGAGCCAGAGCTCATCTATTTAGTTTCTGGAAGGAATATCAGCACTAGATTCTGGTGTGGATCCATCCTCAACATTTTCTGTACTCTGCTTCACCCAAATCTTATTCATCTCTCTTTAAATTTCATCCGCATTCACTTTTCCCTTTCCTTTGTCTTGGTTTTGATTATGATGCACCGGACCCTTTTTGTCCTGATTCTTGCTTCTGCAGAGTTTGGCAATATGATCGGATCTATTGCAATTGTAGCAAACAACATTTCTTTGCATATTTGACTGATATCCTCTTGATCTGCACTGATTAGCCATATGTCCCATTCTGTTGCATGCAAAGCATCTACCATTGAATGAATTGTTCATTTGCATATTTCTACACTCATGAGATTTGTGACCATACCTTTTGCAATTAAAACACTATCCGAAGAAGGATGAATTAGTTTGATTCATTCTTATTCTGCACTGATTTGCTTTATGACCAAAGTGATTGCAATTGTGGCAATATCCATTGAAGGATGGATATCTTTGAGCATTTGGTTGCCTTACCGGAGGTCTTCTAGGCCTGTTCCTTGGATTTCCTGATCCAGAGTTCTTTTGACCGGATCTGGAGCTTTCACCTTTCTCATAACCCAAGCCTTGCTTGTCATCTACCCTCTTTTGGCTTTCAAGAAGAACTTCAAGATGAGCAAAGCTTATCTTGAATTTCTCTTTGTATTCATTTGTTGTTTGAAGATCCCTTTTTAGAGTGACAATCTGATTCTCAAGTTGTTCTTCATTATCTCTAGCTTCTTCAAGATCAGATTCCAAATGCCTGATTATTCTATCCATTTTGTGGCAGTCTTCTGACTTCTCCTTGAGAGATTGTTTTAGATTATCTTCAGTCTTTCTTTTCTCTTTAATCTCTTGGGTGAATTTCATAACCCCTGATTCCATTTCATGTCTTACCATAATGACCTCTTTTGATAGCTTCTCACATAATTTGTTCTTCTCATTCAGATCTTCATTAGTATCATTGGCTTCACTTTGACTTGCTAATTGCTGAAGAAGTTCCTTTCTCTTTTTTATAGAGATACTCAGTTTCTCCTTTAGTTCATTTATGAAATCATCAGCTTGTTTGAGTCTTTCCCTCAAGTTATTGACTTCAGAGTGAGATTGCTCAAGATCATCAAGGGTACACTGAAGTTGTTCCCTCATACCATACATATCCATTGTGATTCCCAGATCTTCCTCAAGCTGTTAGGCTTTGTTTGGAGGAATTTGACTCTGATACCAATTGTTGATAACTGAGAGGGGGGGTGAATCAGTTATCTTAATTAATTTAACTTTCCATTCTTCTTTAATAACTAGTGCAGCATCAGAACAAGTAAGCATCCATAACCATGAAAGCAAAAACAAAATCAATACACATAACACAATGATTTTGACGTGGAAAACCCTGTTAAGGGAAAAACCACGGGGTGACTAACCCAAGATTGTATTCTCTGTTAAAAGAATAGAAGTACAAAATGGCACTTGCCAATTAGGGCTCACTACCCGAGCACACTGCTCACAAGAGGCTCACTGCCTACAATAGACTCACTGTCTACAAGGTATAAGAAAAGTAACAAGATACTTGAATTGATGAGAAGCATCCACATATGTTGAGGTTTAGTTCTAGTTAGGCTCAATACACTGATCTATTGCACTTCATTCCTCCTCTTCTTTGGTGCTGCTGTCCTGTCACATACCAGACCTGTATTACTGCCTTCACACTACCATCTACTTTTCTTCGCACAATACAATACACCACACACACCTTCATACCAAAATCAATCTGGTATATATATCCGCATCAATGATTTCAATCATCTTTCTAGTTGGCATCTAAAAAACTCAAGATATTTCCAAACTCTGGTCTGTCGGCTAAACCCATGCTTACTAAGTGATGCTTATCAAAAAGATAGTTATAGAAGTCATCAATCATGTCAGCTAATCATGAATGATACCTTAAGAACCTTGATCACCATCAATATCTCATCTGGATTAAGGTTTGATGCTCTGCCAGTCAGTTCTTCCTCTGTCTACTCTACCAAACAGGAACTCAATATTTAGGTGCTCATATCTCTTCACTCTTTCATCACCGAAGGCTCAATCCTTGGAATCTATCAGTCAAGGTACTCCTCTTGACTTCCCTAAGTCTGTACTTTACTGAGATACTTCCTTTGAGAGATCCAGATCTGATTGTCAGACCTTGCTTCATGCTCTGTTCTTGGTCACCAGACCAAAATACTCTTCAATCTGACTTCTGGTATAGACACACCATGTCCTACAGATGTGTGGGATGGACTTTGTTGCCATCAATGACAACACTCATGAAGCCACACAGTGTCTCTTGCCAACAGTGTTTGCATCATTGCGCAATAGTGGAAGCAGTCCCAGGATCTTCTACATCAGCAAATTTGAGAGTACTTGTGTGAGTATCTATGGAGAGCCTCGATGGATTTGGGATCCTGGCATTGGTTGGTTCTAATTGAGCACTTGTGATTGCTTGGGGCAAGAAATCTTGGGGTGGGAGGACTTGTAATGTCCCCATTTTGAGCTAAGTCATGATTTTGGTTTGAGCTTGGTTCTAAAGGATGGAAAACTATAATGTTAGCACAACTAGTGATTTTTATTGGTTTTTGGCTAAGTGTTGCTAAGTGGTATTGTTTATCTAGTCAAATATCAAGTTCTTCTAAAGGATAGAGAATGGGAAAATGGGAAATGCAATATTTAAATTGTATTTTCATCATTTGTTGGTTAGATCAATTAATGCCAAGTGGACAAAGGAAAATGTCAATCTTCAATTGCATTTTCAAATATCTATTTTCTCTAGAAATCCAACGCTTATATGAAGGATTGGTCATAGAATATTGTGCCAACTCATGAGGAGAAGGTAAATTGCATTGATTTTGATGCCATCGACTAAGGAGAATAGAGTATTGTGCCATCTCTCAAAGGGATAAGGTAATTTCAAATGCTTGTCATTGGATCATGTGCTAGGCATCTTGGAAGGAGTCTTATAAAAATAATAAAATATTGTTCATCCTTGGATCATGCACCCAATGCCTAGAGGGAGTTATCAAATAACAATAAAATATTGTCATTGCTTTGGATCATGAGCCAACGACTAGGATAAGGATAGATAAATAAATAAATAAAATAAAATAAGGATTTCAATGCCCAAGGTGACGTCAATCAAGGAGAAGGAGAAATTTTATTAAATAATATTTTATTTGTTGATGTGGATCACCACCCAAGTCTAGGAAAAGGATTTTTAAATGATAAAATATTATTTCCTCATGACCTCCACTCATAGAGATATCATTTAAAATTGTAAAGGAATTTGTTATTGCTCAAGGCATGGAAATTTGGAGGTGAATTCATTTAATAAAATCACGAATGATTTTAAATGTTGTATTTCATTGATCCAATGCATTTAAAATTGTTCAAGAGAAAGGCATTTCATTGGTGGACTTCAAAATACTTGCAAAATTGGAGCTAATTGGGTTGACCATCCAAGAGGAGGATAAATAGAGCCTTTAACCATCAATTTGCAACTATTGATTCCCTTGGTCTTTATTGAGGACTTTGAAAGATCATTTATTTGCATTTGAAGTCATTGATAGTGATTGGAGCTCATGTTCATGATTTGAGACTACCAAGGGTTTGTAGATATCAGATAATTGAAGATATTAAGGATTTGAATAGCATGGAGCATCAAAGAATACAATCGCTACTTTTCTAGACCCATAGATAGCATTGGAAGACACTATTTGGCATCAAATTTTATCATATATTAAAATCTGGGTAGTGTACGAGTCTGATACAGGTTTGATATGGGTCTGAGACATCATAGATTGAAGTAATTCAAGGCATGAAAGTCATTGTTGATACACTTACCCTAATCACTTCATTTCTAGGAGCTATCACAATCTATTTGGGAGATATTTTGGCACATTGAGTTCACATTTCATCAGTCTGGGCAATAACATTTAGGATCAGCAGTCATATCAGAGATAATATTAGTCAAGTGTGAAGGTACAATGAGGGTTGAAGATCATCTATAATCGTAGTATCATTCTACATTGGATTCTCTACCATTGTACTTCATTGGCATATGATTTCATGCTTGTATTTGTTCCATATCCACTTTGTATGATGACTGTTGCAAAAAAATCAGTCACTAATGATATATCAAACCAACATCTTATCAATTGTGTTTTGCTCCTTCAAATCAATAACAAGCTTTGAAGATTTTGGGCATTACTTTCTCATATTTAATTGATGTGATCATGTGTTTAAATTTGATGATTGGTTGATGATTTGATATTTGTTGACAAGGTATTGGCAAAAATTTTAGTAGAAGAAGTAGGGTTCTTTACATTGTTGGTGAAGGTTTCTGCTATAGGAAGTTGCCTTGAAGACTGTTTGGGAGTATGCTCCACATTCCTCCACCTTTGAAGATATGATCATGTAGTTCATAAGTTAGGTTTAGTGGGTTGTGAAAATGCTACATTCAAAGTTTCATATCATTTGTCCCTCCGCAGAGAAAGTTGTAAGTGACAAAGTGTAGGATTGTACTGTCTGGTGGCTAGTTTTAGTGTCTGTTGGCTTGCGCCAACTTGTTGCTGTATGAAGTGGTGATTTAGCTGGTGGAGAATGATCCTGATGATCTTGTGATGTTTCCTATTGCTCTACAAGATGTTTTTTGGTTTCTCCAGAACAGGTTGTGGTATGGAATAAAGGTGTGTTGATAGGGTAAGGTCAATCAGTATTCCACAAAACCACTTCTTAACAAGTTTATTAATCCAATTTCCAAAATTAATAATATGAAAGTAGGAACAACAACCACAAAGACATAACACATGAACACTAGGATTTTTATGTGGAAAACCCAAAAGGGAAAAACCACGGTGAGTGTTAGCTCACAATATATTAATATAGCACAATACTAGATTACAAGAAGGCTCACTGCCCAAAGAAATGCTCACTGCAAGAAAAGATCACTGCCTAGAGAAAGAAATAAGAAGGAAGAATGGCTCATTGTCAATTTGAACTACTCATATTGCATCTACACATGCATGGTTACAGCTCCAATGAAGCACAAAAATACTGTCTCAAAACTCTTCATCTCTGACTACTTTACTTTACTGCTTTGCTTTTACATAGGAATAAGATCTCTCATCTTCTACTCTTATTGCTTCCACAAAATCACCTTACTTCGCATGTTGCACATACACATCTTCACCTTCACACCACCCAAACACCAAGTTTGATCCCATATATATATCCACAACACTTAAAATCTTCACATTAAGTTGGCCTACTTAGATGAAGAGTATAGTTAATAAACTTGTAGCCTGTCGGCCAAATCCACTCACCAAAATACATAGCAGACCTAAATATCATTTGAAACACCTTCTCATATGTCATCTCCAACTATAGAATCACTTAGGATAAAGTTCTAATCAATAGAACTTACCGCACACAAATCAAATTATCATGTCGGCCTCAAACACAGACTGTTACTGACTCAGTCTAACTGTCATATTACAACTTTCACTAAAGACCACAAGACTTGCTCAAAATCATATAAGACTCCTTAGACATCACAGATCATACTTCTAGAACCGTAGAACATAATATCAACATGCAGAAAAATGTGGATTGCTGAAATACAGACTATGTCACAGCTAGTTACTATCAAACCATGTAGCGATACTTAGTGGCTCATAACTGTCTTTCTGGTGGATCTCAGACTCTGCAACTTTGGATTTAGACACTTCATACAAGTGTTTACAACACCTCAAAACTACATATCAATATATGTAACACTGAAAGAATGCAAAACAAAACAACTGAGTGTACGACTTTGAATAACACTGTATTTTTCTCTGTCGGACTTAGAGTGTTTGAGGATATACTTCCGGTACTTATCATGGGATGAAATCTTGGATATAAGATCACTTAAGGACTACAAACAACACACCTAAACTGCATGATTTGATCTTCAATTGTGGACCAATGCCAGTCATTACATTACCTCTCTATCACTGTCCCATGTGAACTACCAACACTCAGTCATTTTAGTCATCCGAACCAGAAGCCTTGCATGCCTTGATACCAGATCAGTTTGGTCTACCAGAGTAGAGTCTCTTTGCTTTGTTGTCATCAATGACAACAATTAATTATTCATCAGAGCAGTGTCTCTTGCCCACAATCTCCCGCTTTGGCATTGATGTCAACACTTAGTGAAAAATGCTTATGTTGCTCTCCCTTACTCTATACACTCTATTTTTCTATTCTCCTTTAGATGTATGCTTATTTTTCATTGGTTTTCCTCTCCCCCTTTGACATCAATTGCAAAGGTGGGTGTACAAGAAAAATTGTGTCAAAAATTCTTCAAAAACTGTCATATTTTGCCACATATATACAAATACACATTTCTATCTTAATTTATAGTTGAAGGTACAATATCATTATAGATAGTCTTTATTAGAGCTATCTCTCCATTCCATCTATTCCTTGCAATTTCCAAAATATGGATGTGGCCATTTATCAAAAAGACTAGCTTTTCTACCTTCTACACATCTGATGGTGTATCAATTAATGCTTGTGATTTCAAGGCTTCAACTGCTAGATTGGTCATGGAATCAATTTTTGGACTTATCAGTCCCCTTAGCTGGAACAACCTATCTTTGATTTCTTCCCTTTTCTTCATCAGAGTGCTCAAATCATTGTGAATATTTACAACATGTGCCTCTTTGGTGCTTATTGACTCGACTGCCATATTATGTCTTAGAAATATTAATCAATTTGAGTTCCATGTCCTTGATTTTCTCTTCTAATTCTTTTGTGACTTCTGGGCAAGATAAGCAAATTTTGTATATTTTACAGGCTTCTTCAATGGCATTCTGAATGCCTTTTATTTTATTTTCTAACAGAGCTCCATCATTTACTAACATGGTTTTCAATTTAATCAATCTCTTCTCATCAAACTCTTTTCTAACTTTTGCCTCTGTAGATTTTCAAATGATTCAAAATGTGTACTTACTAAGTTTAGTAGACCCTTGAGTTGATCAACTAAGGATAATAAGCTATCTTTTTGGAATGTTGGTGTTAGTGCCTGAATTGACTGGTAGTTTTTTGAGCAATCTTCATTCAGGCACTCTCCCTAAGTATCCAAAAAATGCTCCAAGTGTTGGAACTCCTCAAGCAGTTTTCAGCTGCACCATCATATTTTATTGAGGAGGAGGTCATCATCATCATGTTTCCTTTGATGGTGGTCAGCATCATCATGCTCTCCGTCGACCGGTTTCTCGTCGTCATCATCATATTTCGCTATCGGGTGATGTTTGGTTTTTATCCTGATGATGCTGACGAGCTACAGTGCACCCTGATCTGCTTGCGAGGGTGATTTTTCAAAGTCTCCGGTGATCTTCCATTTATCACCTTGCCCAGACATGATGATGATGTTGCCCCGTTATTCTGAAGGGGTTATTCTCTAAGTTGTTCGACCTGACTTGTTTTTTCCTAAGGGTCGTCGTCATCATCATCATATTTCCTTTTATCACCGTGTTGCTTGCGAGGGTCATCATATTATCTGCATCATGATAATTCGCCGGGGTGATATTTTTATCATCGGGTGATCTTGGTTATGATCATCCTGATGATGTTGTTGAAGAGTTCTAAGTGTGATCCGATACTCGCTGGGGTCATCATATTTTGAACGTCAGGATGATCTTAGTCAATATCATCCTGATGATGTTGTATCACTTGTTCGTTGTTTTGTCATCCTGATGATGCTGACGTCATCCTTATATCAGGGTGATATCTTTCTTTCTGCCTATCTGCATCATGATTTTTTCCGAAGGAGGGGGTGATATTTTCATATCACCCGGATATATGTTTGTTCCAGCATCATGATGATGCTGATATCAAGGAGATATCCGCCTGCTGGCTTCGCGCATTATCTACTGGGGGTGATCTTTTCAAGCATCATCATCATATTCAGTTATCGCCCCGATCTTGTAGTGGAGCTACAGTGCAACCTGATATTTGTGCATCAGGAGGATATTTCCAAATATCCGGTTGTCTTCCGAATATCATGATGATGTTAATATGATGATGACGTCATCAAGGTCCGGGGGGGTCATATTTCTAACACTGATCATCTCGAGGAGGTCCCCCGATATTTGCAAACATGATGATGACGTCATCCGGATATGAGGAGGTGCGCAGTAGGCAGATATGATGATGACGTCAGCAGGATATGATGATGACGTCATCAGGATGTTCATCGGCCAGACTTTTGTTATAAGCTCAGCAGGAGGATGTTCCTCCGATGGATCTGGTTGTGCGGGTGAAGGCGAATATCATGCAGTTTGTATTGCGAAGATGATGCTGACGTCAGGGTGATATTTCGGGCAACAGGATATCATGCTGCTGGAAGATGATGATGATGAAGTCTTATACTAGTGTCATCAGGAGCAAAAGCACCGACATGATATATGCTCATGACCTAGTATATAAAGTGTTAAAGAGGTCATCGCGGGGTGCATGTGGGATAATGTTATCCTGCATAGTCAAAATATCATGATGATGAATATCGGCGGGAAGTGGTTGCGATTAACTGTCTGATGTTCTTCCTGAGGCCGCGGGTTGGTGCGCCATCAATGGCGATTGTTGCAGAGGTATGGGCAATGGCGTGGGCTGATGTAGTACCTGATTGAAGATCTGAATCCCTAGGCGGCGGCGCAAGGCTCGAAAAATCTTCCTGTCTCCTCCCCTACCTGCTGCATTAATGTGTTTGAGCGCCATTTTCATGATACTGTATATCTGGCGGGAGTTTTGGTCAACCTGGTAGTTAATGCTGAATACATCCTCCTGCTATATAATGCAGACGATGTTATTCATTCAAGGTTGTTGAAAGTTGTAGATTTTTGGCTCTGTAATCCAAAACCAGCTGATCTGGTTGCTCTGTACAGCTTGATCTTGTGAGTTTATGTATCTCCTGTTGTAGGACTTGGCATGAATCCACTGGTTTCATGGTTGATCTTATATGAGTAATGCTATCTTAGCATGTGTTGTGTTAATTCTGTCTCCAGTATTGCATGTATTCTTCTTCTGGATCTGGATATTTGTGTGATGTTTAGATTCTAGAGCATAGAATTCCTATGTTGAATGTCTGATCTTTTAACCTCTGCTCAAGGGGCAGATTAAACTGTTTTCAGGTTGAACATTGGGAAGGGTATACTGCAGTAGGGATGCCATAAGTAGAGATAGCTCAACACTCTATATTGGGAGATATCTGTAAGGCAGATATCATGTGTATCCCCCTGAAATCCGGTTTTAGCTATTCATGCTGATCATTCACAGGTGTATGTCTACCGACTCCAAGCCCTGGATAGGCACCAATCATGCTGTGTTCTTGTGTTATACACCATGTCCAGCTTTGCATCCAAATTCATATCAAAACATTTCATACCTCCACCTGTTAGCTGTAGGAGTAGGATTAGGAACCCCCTGCATACTCTCATACTCAACCAGACATCATGTCCAAGAATGTTGCCAGCCTTGTGATCTATCATGCAGATCTTGGTCCATACATGAGAGTATTCTGCCTGTTGTTGTCAAGTTAGATCCTTCTATCTTTGAGCTAGTCAAGGTTACATCTTGAGTTATAGGGATACCCCCCTTGGTGCGGCAGAACCAGAAGTGAAGGGGAGGAGCTCACGCAACCTCCTGTATTCAGTTGGCCTGAATCTGCCTGTGCATTAGAAGTGGCAAACCCTAATGCTGATTCAAAAGAAACGTCAACAAATTGGCGACTCCGCTGGGGATCGAACTAAAAAATGATATACTTGTGGCCCATCCGAGTCACTAACAAAATGATGCTCTGCTGGTGGAATGAACCTGGAAAAGTAGCTTTCAGCTATTGAAAATTTTGTCCTCTCTGGAGAGGTGGCGACTCTGCAAAAAAGATCCCAATGCACATGAAAGATGGATGTATGTGATGTGACAGAAATGTGTTGTTCATTTTTTTGCATCTGTATGAGAAAAGGTACCTTGTTCCTTCCCCTTTATTTGCTGTTTTACTGCATAGGTTAGATTCCAGGGGAAGCCTTAGGTCTTAGACAGACAAAGGATGTCTAAGAGTAAGATTTTTATGAATCCAAGTATGAATTATCCCACACTCAGTGGTAAAATGTTGGATAAAGGAATAGAAGAGATAAGAAATAGGTTGATATTCTTAGAGGCTGAGCAGGCCCAGTTAAGAAGCAGTAACCCTGTTGTGTCTGCCAGTCAGAAAGCTAAACCTCCTGTCAGCCCTTTTGATCCTTTGTATGACCAACTGGATTTGTCATGGGTGGATTATAAAGTAGAAACTATGCCTGCTAGGATATACTGTCAGATGCCTAGATTTAGTGGTCACAATGTATGTGATGGGAATGCACATATCCAAAATTTTCAAAGTTTTATGGGAAAATATTCATTCAGAGATGAGGATATGTGGATGAGGTTTCTTGTTAGGTCCTTTGATGCAAAAGCAAAAGACTGGTATTTGAGCTTTCCAAAGAAATTTTTTGCCTGTTGGGATGAGCTTGCTGACTGTTTCAAGGAGGAATTTGCAAGAGAACCGGCTGATCTTGTTGCAGAATTGATGAGAATCAGAAAACAAGATGAAGAGCCATGTGTTGATTTCAGTCATAGGTTTGCAGTAGCCCTTTCACATGTCCCTGAAAGTTTCAGACCTGATATTTCAGCTTGTGTTGGCATATTCTTTGAAGCTTTCGAGGAGGGCTCTAGTGCATTACTGAGGGATTTCAAGGTGACAAGTATGCAGATGGCATACAAATTTTTAGAAAATGTAGAAGAAATGAGAAATGTGCACCTGCTGAAACCCCTGTCCCCAGGCCTTGGTGTGAATAATGGTTATGAAGCTGCAAATGACCAAATGATTATGGCATCATGTGCAGATAAAAATGAAAATAAAAGCATAGAGGTTGAGACTGCTGTATTTGAACATAATGCTAACAATACTGTTCAACTGGATTGTTCACCAGTTGAGGATGCCAGTGAAAGGACTAATGAGGATTCCCATTGCAATGACGAGGCAGCTGACCATGAAAACAATAACGAGGTTGTGGACAGTAATGAGCAATTTTTAGAATGGACCTGTGGAGATAATTGTGAGTATTGTACTTAAGACAGAGAAGATATAAGCAAACAGAGAGGCAGTCCTATGTGTGACCCATTGCCTACCTTTCAAACACATGGAAATCATGAAGAGCAGTCAGAAATTGAAAGAAGTGCTAGTTCAGAGCATGATTGTTTTTCATTTGATGGCTGTTTTGCTTATGACACACAGGCTGATACTCCTCCACAGAGTGAATCCATTGATGATGAAGAGGTGTGCTCTGCTGCCCATGAACAAATGGCATACTATGATGAAACTGATGTACCTGGATCACCCATTTATGACACATATGGTGATGAGGATCTGTCTGAGTATGGTGAGGATCTGGACACTATTTTTGGTTTGGATTCTGTTTCTCATCCTGATGAAAGAGGAAACAACATACATCAGGTAAGTGACTGTGAAAATGTGCCTGATTTGCAAGAGATGCCAGAGCCTGATCTTTTCCAGCCTGGTGTACCAGATGGTTGTGTACATGATGTACACAATTGTGATTTTGAAAGCTTTTCTTTTGATGAGCCAGCATATAATACAATGAGCCTTGATCTTCCTAGTTTTGTGGTGGACTCCGAGTGTTTCCTATTTGCAGTCCAGCTAGGAGATCATGTTGCAATGCATGATGATGATATAAGTGATAAGTGCTATATGCCATATGAACATGCATTGTTTGATACATTCTGCACCCACATGCCACATGATGCTGAGGGTTATCTGCACAAGGGTGATAATGACAAACCAAATCAGAGGGTTGAATATGCAGATGACAAGATTTGTTTGTGGGTGGATCTTTGTAGTATCTCCAAGCTTGACCCAGTGCATGCAGATGAAAACAAGATATTTGACAAAGGGAGATACATGTTTTTCTTTTCTTGGTGGCCTTAGGCCATCAAGTGTGTTTGGTGATGCAGGTCAGTGCAGTATTTGACTCTGTGCCCAATGGATAAGGGACTGGTCTGCATCCCAGAGATCTGGGGTTCTCGCTGCAGTCTTGCACCTGCACGTCCCCAGACAGAGCCACTGTTAGTGCCTGAATTGACTGGTAGTTTTTTGAGCAATCTTCATTCAGGCACTCTCCCTAAGTATCCAAAAAATGCTCCAAGTGTTGGACCTCCTCAAGCAGTTTTCAGCTGCACCATCATATTTTCTTGAGGAGGAGGTCATCATCATCATGTTTCCTTTGATGGTGGTTAGCATCATCATGCTCTCCGTCGATCGGTTTCTCGTCGTCATCATCATATTTCGCTATCGGGTGATGTTTGGTTTTTATCCTGATGATGCTGACGAGCTACAGTGCACCCTGATCTGCTTGCGAGGGTGATTTTTCAAAGTCTCCGGTGATCTTCCATTTATCACCTTGCCCAGACATGATGATGATGCCCGTTATTCTGAAGGGGTTATTCTCTAAGTTGTTCGACCTGACTTGTTTTTTCCTAAGGGTCGTCGTCATCATCATCATATTTCCTTTTATCACCGTGTTGCTTGCGAGGGTCATCATATTATCTGCATCATGATAATTTGCCGGGGTGATATTTTTATCATCGGGTGATCTTGGTTATGATCATCCTGATGATGTTGTTGAAGAGTTCTAAGTGTGATCCGATACTCGCTGGGGTCATCATATTTTGAACGTCAGGATGATCTTAGTCAATATCATCCTGATGATGTTGTATCACTTGTTCGTTGTTTTGTCATCCTGATGATGCTGACGTCATCCTTATATCAGGGTGATATCTTTCTTTTTGCCTATCTGCATCATGATTTTTTCCGAAGGAGGGGGTGATATTTTCATATCACCCGGATATATGTTTGTTCCAGCATCATGATGATGCTGATATCAAGGAGATATCCGCTTGCTGGCTTCGTGCATTATCTACTAGGGGTGATCTTTTCAAGCATCATCATCATATTCAGTTATCGCCCCGATCTTGTAGTGGAGCTACAGTGCAACCTGATATTTGTGCATCAGGAGGATATTTCCAAATATCCGGTTGTCTTCCGAATATCATGATGATGTTAATATGATGATGACGTCATCAAGGTCCGGGGGGGTCATATTTCTAACACTGATCATCTCGAGGAGGTCCCCCGATATTTGCAAACATGATGATGACGTCATCCGGATATGAGGAGGTGCGCAGTAGGCAGATATGATGATGACGTCAGCAGGATATGATGATGACGTCATCAGGATGTTCATCGGCCAGACTTTTGTTATAAGCTCAGCAGGAGGATGTTCCTCCGATGGATCCGGTTGTGCGGGTGAAGGCGAATATCATGCAGTTTGTATTGCGAAGATGATGCTGACGTCAGGGTGATATTTCGGGCAACAGGATATCATGCTGCTGGAAGATGATGATGATGAAGTCTTATACTAGTGTCGTCAGGAGCAAAAGCACCGACATGATATATGCTCATGACCTAGTATATAAAGTGTTAAAGAGGTCATCGCGGGGTGCATGTGGGATAATGTTATCCTGCATATTCGAAATATCATGATGATGAATATCGGCGGGAAGTGGTTGCGATTAACTGTCTGATGTTCTTCCCGAGGCCGCGGGTTGGTGCGCCATCAATGGCGATTGTTGCAGAGGTATGGGCAATGGCGTGGGCTGATGTAGTACCTGATTGAAGATCTGAATCCCTAGGCGGCGACGCAAGGCTCAAAAAATCTTCCTGTCTCCTCCCCTACCTGCTGCATTAATGTGTTTGAGCGCCATTTTCATGATACTGTATATCTGGCGGGAGTTTTGGTCAACCTGGTAGTTAATGCTGAATACATCCTCCTGCTATATAATGCAGACGATGTTATTCATTCACGGTTGTTGAAAGTTGTAGATTTTTGGCTCTGTAATCCAAAACCAGCTGATCTGGTTGCTCTGTACAGCTTGATCTTGTGAGTTTATGTATCTCCTGTTGTAGGACTTGGCATGAATCCACTGGTTTCATGGTTGATCTTATATGAGTAATGCTATCTTAGCATGTGTTGTGTTAATTCTGTCTCCAGTATTGCATGTATTCTTCTTCTGGATCTGGATATTTGTGTGATGTTTAGATTCTAGAGCATAGAATTCCTATGTTGAATGTCTGATCTTTTAACCTCTGCTCAAGGGGCAGATTAAACTGTTTTCAGGTTGAACATTGGGAAGGGTATACTGCAGTAGGGATGCCATAAGTAGAGATAGCTCAACACTCTATATTGGGAGATATCTGTAAGGCAGATATCATGTGTATCCCCCTGAAATCCGGTTTTAGCTATTCATGCTGATCATTCACAGGTGTATGTCTACCGACTCCAAGCCCTGGATAGGCACCAATCATGCTGTGTTCTTGTGTTATACACCATGTCCAGCTTTGCATCCAAATTCATATCAAAACATTTCATACCTCCACCTGTTAGCTGTAGGAGTAGGATTAGGAACCCCCTGCATACTCTCATACTCAACTAGACATCATGTCCAAGAATGTTGCCAGCCTTGTGATCTATCATGCAGATCTTGGTCCATACATGAGAGTATTCTGCCTGTTGTTGTCAAGTTAGATCCTTCTATCTTTGAGCTAGTCAAGGTTACATCTTGAGTTATAGGGATACCCCCCTTGGTGCGGCAGAACCAGAAGTGAAGGGGAGGAGCTCACGCAACCTCTTGTATTCAGTTGGCCTGAATCTGCCTGTGCATTAGAAGTGGCAAACCCTAATGCTGATTCAGAAGAAACGTCAACAGTTGGCATCATCTTCTCCAAAATGTTGGATGCATTATTGATCAATTTACTGTCCTGGATATGTGATTTTAGCATTTCCTCCTATGGCTTGGCTTGAACAAT
The DNA here is from genome assembly GCA_027924645.1 of Cunninghamia lanceolata. Taxonomy (NCBI): domain Eukaryota; kingdom Viridiplantae; phylum Streptophyta; class Pinopsida; order Cupressales; family Cupressaceae; genus Cunninghamia; species Cunninghamia lanceolata. Next base: position 20,915,412 of record BSBN01000500.1, read on the forward strand.
TGATCCTAGTTTGAATTTCTGCACCGGTGACAATGAGGCCAAATTAATTGGTCCTTGAAGAAGTTCAGACTCATCTAGATCTTGTTGCCTCCCAGAATCAACTGAGATATCTGCAGTGTCTCTTGCTCTGCTAGATACTTCTTCTTGACTTTGTTCTAGAGGATCCATGTCTATGTTCTCTTGCTGATCAATGTTTTTCTCCAGTACATGCCTCTCCTTAGCTTTCTCAGGGCTTTTCTTTTCCTCTTGTTCTTCCATTTGCGGAGGAATAGTATCAGTTTGTTCTAAACCTTGATGTGTGCTAGCTTCCAGAATAGATGTATTATCTCCAATATCAGTTTCTTCTTTATCATAAATGGTTGGAAGATGATGTTCCTTCAGTACTCTTAGAATGATTTTATCTGTTGTCTTCACTACTTTGTTAATGTCATCTGACATGAGAGTATTCACTCTTCTCTTTATCCTAAACTCCTTGCTGAGTGCTTTGGAGATGTTTGATTTTTCTTCTGGTGAAATCTCTGGACATAGTTTTATCAAAGTGTGTTCTTTGATTTTAACATCTTTTGCCATTGCGGCCTCTTTTCTAACAGACACTAGACTCACCAAGCTATGTGGAAGATCAGTTATTATCTCAATTAGGGCCTTGTTGTAGATGTTTAGGTATTCTACAACAACAGTCTTAATGATTCTCTTATCCAGATCATTGTATTCATCATACAATTATGCATGGGTTTCAAATTACCATCCACTATTATGGCTTTGAGAACATCTCAAGGCTTATAGTTGCTTCTTCTGTCTGAGGTACATCTTGCTTTTGCCTTTTTATAGGTTTACCCTTACTGGAGGGTTTCTTTTTGCTGGTTCTGGAGGCTTTTGTAGCCTTAGTTTTCATCTTCCTTACTTATTCATCTGATTTTGTTTCTTCTTCATCAACCCTTATACTTTCATGCATCCTTTTTGCTTTAGTTTTCACCCTTTTCTGCCTAGGTCCCTCTGTACTTGTAGATTGTGTGGGACCAGAGGATGCAGATGTTGAACCTCTTGTCATTCTTTTTGATACTTTAGGCTTCTCTGGTTTCTTCTTAGGCTCTTCAAGAGCCTTGACTGGTTCATTTTCTTCTTTTTCTTTTGTAGCTTTTTAGCCTGTGCTTTTTCACTGTTCTTTTAGGGCAACATGAATATAAGCCCTAACATCCTCTGCATGTAGAACTCCGTGTGGAATGTCTAAAAATAAACCCATTTGATCTGTTGGAATTAGACTGAACAACTAAGAGGGGGGGTGAATCAGTTGTCTATAATATAAACTTTTTCTTCTCTTTAACCTTCTTTATGATCTTACTATCAGATGAATGATGTAAACATTAAAGCATAGATCAACAACATAAGAGTAGAAACATAATCAACACACTTGACACCAAGATTTTGACGTGGAAACCCGGTTAAGGGAAAAACCATGATGGGGGTTAACCCACAAAGATTTGTACCCTGTTAAAAGTACTTTAGAAAAAATAGAAGGCACATGCCTTCGGGTGCACTGCCTAGAGCTCACTGCTCAAAAGAGAGGATCACTGCCTACATAATTTATTTAGAACAGAAAAATTAATTGAGAAATAGCATCTACTTCATGTCTAATTTAGTTTCAATGAATGCTCAAGAACTTCTGCTTTGCCCCAAATTCTTCTTCACACTTTATACTGCTCTCGTCCCTTTTCTTCTCTACTCTACTCTTCTCCTGATCCTTTATTTGAATTTTATCTAAGTTGGACAAGGATATTTTTCAATGACTCTTCAACAAGTATTTATATGCTTCATCAACCTTGGAATGATCAACAAGGTCAGCTAGACTTGATGCGGATCACCACACTGTCAGCCAAACATAACTGAGACTTGAATCTACTTCTACAACCACTCCATGCTTCATAAAAATGCTCTTAAGGCATCTGTAACATGCTAGGAACATCCGGTCGGCCAAGACTGGGAAGAACATCAACCTCAAAGAAGAAATCTTTAATTTACAAACTCAAACTTCAATGCGGACCTCCAACATAGTAGCCACATGATCCAGAGATCTCCACAAGCACATTGAAATCACCAATAACATTCACTCTAAACTATATTACCAGAAACATTTGAATCTTCCTCTGAAACCTCAAGAACACTCTATGCCATGATTGTCAAACTAGGAGGATAGCTTGCGGACCTCCAAACCACGAATCACTGGAGTTGATGATACACACTAACTTCCCAAACATGCCTTTAGATCTGTAGACCAAGATGTTTCATTGCAGAACAATCTGAACCAACTTATTGTCACACTGTCTTTTCTGAATACTGCAAAATCCAGTTCTACTCAGATGGCCATAACTTCTTCAAATCTTCATGTGGATCTCTCAATTCTTGACTGGAGCAACCTTTGACAATCCTCTATTGCAAGTATGGGGCTAACCGGTGTTGTCATTGATGTCAACATACTCTTGTTGCATTGATGATAAGGATTGGATGAGTTATATGGTGAGGATATTGAGAAAATTAGTCCTATCAAGAACATAGAAGAATAGTGAAGACAATGAGGTAAAGATCCTAGCTAAGATGAAGATCAGAGGATACGCATCAAAGAGTTTGTAGATATGTGTCTTAAGATGATCCAGTAAAGATTTCAGAGGTCCGCATGAAGATCTGAAGAAGTTATGGCCACTTAAGTAAAACCGGTTCTGGCAGATGTTCAGAGGTGACAGAGTGACACAGATAGGTCAGATGAGATCCGGAAATGCAATATCTTGTTCTACGGATTTGGTGGAGTGTTTAGGAAGTCAATGTGAATTGACAACTCAATTGGTTCATGGTCTAGAGGTTTGCAAGCATCTATTCCATTATGACAGTGATGATAGACTATGTTCTTGAGGTTCCGGATGAAGGAGAGAATGATTTCAGTAAGCAGAAGTAGTGTGGATGTTCTTGGTGATTCAGGCAAGCTTGTGGAGGTCTTTGGATTGTGTCTAGTTTATGTTGGTGGTTTGCATTGAAGACTGAGCTCGTAATTGAAGAATTACTTCCAGATGATGATGTTCTTCCTAAGTTTGGCCGACCGGATGAGTTACACATCCTGCGGATGATCTTGAAGATGTTCTGTGAAGAATGGCGTGTTCCTCAAAGAAGATTGAAGTCTCAGATCTATGTAGCTGACAATGTGTTGATCCGCGTGGAGTCTTTTTGTAATTATTCATGTATTTGCTCTATAATGTATGCCAACTTGGATGATTATCCCAAGTCAAATGTCTTGTATAAAAGAGAAGTTGTGAAGTCATTTCAAAGCATCCTGTGGAGATGAGTGTGTGGTAGAGAGGAGTAGAGTGAAAGGCAGAGCAAAAGTATTAGGCTTAAATGGAACTGACTCAAGCATGGTGAAGATGCTATTATTCAGTTCAAGTATGTAATATTTATTATTCTGTAGATAGTGTGTCTCTTGTAGGCAGTGGGCCTCTTGTGAGCAGTGTGCTCAGGAAGTGAGCCCTAATTGACAGGTGCCATTTTGTTCTTCTTATTCTTTTAACAGAGAATACAATCTTAGGTTAGTCACCCCGTGATTTTTCCCTTAACCAGGTTCTCCACGTTAAATTATTGGTGTCATATGTGTTAATGTGTTTTTGCTCTTGAATTGTTGCATTATGTTTCCATGATTGATTTATTATTATGCTGCTGAATTAAAAGAAGGATTTAAGTGATTAATTGGAAGAAAGTTTTGGACAAATGATTCACCCCCCCTCTCAGTTGTCTGTCTTGAATCTAACATCCTCTACATAACCATATGGTCCGCATGCATTGATTGTTATTAATTTTCTCAATATCCTCAACAATTTGGTCTTCTATACAGACAACAAAATAGGATACAGTTGACATCAATGGCAACAAGAGTATGTTGACATCAATGGCAACATCACATATTTGTAATAATCTCCCCCTTTGTCATTGATGGCAACATATGATGTGAAAAACTAAATTTAACCATCAAGACAAGAACTTCTCCCCTTTCTCTTCTCACTTTTGCAACTACTGCCTTTACTGCTCCCCCTTACATCAACAACTAGTTTTTCGCATGACTTCTCTCCCCCTTTGACATCAATGGAAAAGGGCACATATTTTCTATCTTTCCTCCCTTTTTGCTTTAGATTGATCCCAAAATTTGCATATTGACTACTCCCCCTTTGAGTAGTACTTTCTTAACATCAATCCAGATCACAAAATATGACTGTAAATTCCACCGAATTGATGCACCTTAGTGCATATTAGTTTTGATAAGGAGGGGTAATTACCCCTAACTTTTCTCTGAGATACTCAAAGGTATCTTTGGGAAGAGGCTTAGTGAAGATATCTGCAATCTGATCTTTGGAGGACACAAATTCCAACTTGACTTAATTCTCATTAACTTTCTCTCTCAAGAAATGAAACTTGATAGATATATGCTTTGTCTTTGAGTGCAATACCAGATTCTTGGAAATGCTTATAGCACTTGAATTATCACAAAAGATTGTGACTGGCTCCTCAAACACAACATTGATGTCCTTCAACATTTGCTTCATCCACAGAACTTGAGAACAATTATTTGCTGCGGCTATAAACTCTGCCTCTGCATTAGACAGAGAAATTGCTTCTTGCTTTTTACTCATCCAAGAGACCAATCTTCTTCCCAAGAAGAATAAACCACCACTAGTACTTTTTCTGTCATCCACATCTCCTACCCAATCAACATCTGTATATGCATGAAGAGTGAAATCATTGTCCTTTGGGTACCATAGTCCATAATCAATTGTCCAGTTGAGATATCTAAAAATTCCTTTGACTGCCACAACATGGGATTCTTTTGGATCAGCTTGAAATCTGGCAACAAGTCCAACTGCATTCATGATGTCAGGTCTAGTCTAAGTCAGATAGAGCAATCCTCCAATCATTGATCTATATCTTTTTTGATTTGCCTTTGAGGAGTCATCATCTTTTCTTAGCTTGCATCCGATTACTATAGGAGTACCTATTGGCTTTGAATCTTCCATTCCAAACTTCTTCAATAATTCTTTCACATACTTAGACTAAGATATGAAGATACCTTTATCTGACTGAACAATTTGCAGACCTAGGAAGAAGTTTATCTCACCAAACATTGACATCTCAAACTCACTTTTCATCTGATCAACAAATGCTTTGCACATGCATTCATTTCCACCAAAAATGATATCATCAACAAATACCTCAACAATTAGAATGTCCTCAAGATTTATCTTGAAGTATAGATTACTATCAGTAGTACCTTTGCTAAATCCTAGCTTAAGTAGATGCTTAACCAATCTGGCATACCAGGCTCTTGGAGCTTGCTTGAGTCCATACAAGACTTTTCTTAGTCTACAAACCATATCTCCTTGATCAGACAACTGAAATCCTTCCGATTGTTCAATGTATACTTCTTCCAAATCTCCATTTAGAAATGCTGACTTGACATCCATCTGATAAACTTTAAAATCTTTGAAAGCAACAAAAGCAAGATATAATCTAATTGCCTCTATTCTTGCCACCGGAGCAAAAGTTTCTTCAAAATCAATTCCTTCCACTTGAGAATAACCTTTACATACCAACCTTGCCTTATTTCTTACAAACTCACCATCTTCATTCAGTTTATTCTGGAAGATCCATTTGGTTCCAATCACATTTTTGTCCTCAGGTCTGGGAACAAGATCCCAAGTGTGATTATTTTCAATTTGCATCAATTCTTCTTCCATTGCCTTAACCCAGTTTTCATCATTGCAAGCTTCACTTACTAATTTAGGTTCAATTTTTGAAATCAAACAAATCTCTTCTTGATCTTCAACAACTCTTCTCCTAGTTTCAACACGTCTATTTTTATCTCCTATGATTTGATCTTCAGGATGATCCATTCTTACATACCCAGGGGTTTTGAGAATTGCTTGGGCTTCTGTTTCTTGAGCTTGTTCCTCAACATCTGTATTAATTCCTTGAATCTCTAGGGTTTCTGAATCAATCTGCATCTGAGTCAAAGATTGAACTAACCTTCCTTGACTTTGACTTTCATTTTGATCATCTGAATCATATCCGCAGAACCTAGAATATCCTTCCCTGCTTTCATCAACTCTAACATTAGCACTTTCAACAATAATTTTTAATCTCTTGTTAAAACACTGGTAAGCCTTACTTTGAGTAGAGTATCCCAAAAATATTCCCTCATCACTTCTTGTATCAAACTTGCCTAAATCCTCATCTCTTTTGATATAGCATTTACTACCAAAAACTCTGAAATATCTCACTGTAAGAGGATGACCAAACCATAGTTCATAAGGGGTCTTACCAGAGTTGCCTTTGATCTGCACTCGGTTAATAGTGTAGACAACAATACTTACAACTTCTCTCCAATAAACTTGAGGAACATTTGTTTCCATCATCATGGTTCTGGAAGCTTCTTGAATGGTCCGGTTCTTTCTTTCCACAACTCCATTTTGTTGGGGAGTCCTAGGAGAAGATAACTGTCTTTTTATGCCATGCTTTTCATAGAAAGCATCAAACTCATGAGAAGTAAATTCTCCACCTCTGTCAGATCTTAGACATTTCAATTTTTCACCAATTTCATTTTCCACCATCACTTTGAACACCTTAAATTTGTCAAGAGCTTTTGATTTTTCTTTTAGGAAGGTTACCCACATCATTCTGGATTAGTCATCAATCAGCAACATGAAATATCTATCTCCTTGCACACTCCTAATTCTAGCAGGACCACAGAGATCAATATGTACCAGTTCCAATTGACCATTTGAAACTTGTTCCTTACTCTTGAATGAAATTTTGCTCTGTTTCCCCAATTAACATTCTCTACACATGCTATTAGGTTTCACAAGTTTCGGAAGATCTCTTACAACCTAAGTAGTACTTATTTTGACAATGTTATCAAAGTTCACATTACACATCCTCCTATGCCATAACCAACTTTGATCTATTTGAGCAATCAAACAACTTTTGCCATAACTGCTTAAGTGAAAAATGTTAACTTTAGTTTGAGTACCGGAAGCAATTTCAGTTTCGGAACTCTCCAAGATTCTGCACTTTCCATCTTTGAATCGAAGATCATAACCTTTATCAACCAACTGTCCAACATTGAGAAGATTATGTTTCAGTCCTTCCACATATAAAACATCATTGGTGCTATTCTTACCATCAAAAGAGATGGATCCTCTGCCATGGATTCTACTAGCTGAGTTATCTCCAAATTTCACAAGCCCGCCTTCATAATCTTCAAAATTCACAAACTTACTCTTGTCTCCAGTCATATGATGAGAACATCCACTATCAATCACCCATTCATCTTTCTCAATAACCTGAGTGGCTAAGGCACTTTCCACATTTGCAGAGCTAATAGATTCAGTGGACATCGAGTCTTCTTCTTTGATGGCAATGAACACCCAATCATTTTCAAGAGAACCTCCATGATCAGATTCATCCTCTGTAACTCCTTCTTCTATAGTTTCTTGGACATAGTAACATTTGTTTTGATTTTTGTATCTATTAGGGTTAGGTTTTGAAAACCTTTCAGGACATCTTGAGGTAAAATGACCAATCTTATTACAAGCAAAACATTTGAGTGGCAATTTTCCTTCATACTTACCGGATCCTCTTGGCAATCTTTTGGCAAGAAGAGCTTCAAGATCTGTAGTTTCAATTTCAACATCTTCAATATCCTTCGTAGTCTTCATGAATCTGTTTGATCTTGCAGAAGAGCTTTCACCTGGATCATATTTTTGTTTTCCATATAGACTGGCCTTAAATGCAGATTTAGACTTGGGAAGAGAATCACCAAACTCACTTACTTCAAAAGCTGAAATTTTACCAACCAGATGATCTCTTGTAACATCTGAGACAGTCTTGATCTCCTGTATGGATCCAACCTTATGTTTGTATGAATGAGGTAAAGATCTGAGCACTTTTGTTACAATGTCTGATTCTTCCAAAACTCCACCAGCACACTTGATACCACACACAAGTTCATTTATCTTTTGCATGTAGATTGTGATGTTTTCGTTTTTGCTCATCCTCATAGTTTCAAATTTTCCTCTCAGACTTTGCAGCTTGGTGCATTTGACATATTTATCACCTTCATACAAAAACTCCAACTTTTTCCAGATTTCATAAGCATTTTTTAGACCAAACACATTTGTCATTTCTGAATCAGTCAGGGCACTCAACAAGGCTTCTTTAGCTCAAAGATTATTTTCAGCATCTTTGATTTGATCTGGAGTTGAAGGACCTTTTTTCAGAGGTTTATATTCAACACTAGTTATCGCCCAATAGGCATCACCCATGCATTGCAAATGGCACTCCATGCCATTCTTCCAAATAAAATAATTTGTTCCATCAAATCTCGGACTATCCTTCTTGTAGGTCAACATCTTGGATCTCCTCAAGTGGTCAGGCTTTTAGGAGAGTATCTGGCTCTGATACCAATTGTTGGAATTAGACCGGACAACTGAGAGGGGGGGTGAATCAGTTGTCTACAATATAAAATTTTTCATCTCTTTAACCTTCTTTATGATCTTACTATCAAATGAATGATGTAAACATTAAAGCATAGATCAACAACATAAGAGCAGAAACATAATCAACACACTTGACACCAAGATTTTGACGTGGAAACCCGGTTAAGGGAAAAACTACGGTGGGGGTTAACCCACAAATATTTCTACCCTGTTAAAAGTACTTTAGAATTATTTATATCAAACTGGAAAATTTCTTACCACAATTCCTATTGGATTTGAATTAATTGTTGTTTGTGGATGTTCTGTATGTTGTGGAAAGAAAAAATTCAAATGAGTGATTGTACAAAGACATTACATATATGATGAGCTTCTAGCCGGTAGTATGCCTAATAGAAGGCACATGCCTTCGGGCGCACTGCCCAGAGCTCACTGCTCAAAAGAGAGGCTCACTGGCTACATAATTTATTTAGAATAGAAAAATTAATTGAGAAATAGCATCTACTTCATGCCTGATTCAGTTTCAATGAATGCTCAAGAACTTCTGCTTTACCCCAAATTCTTCTTCACACTTTATACTACTCTCACCCCTTTTCTTCTCTGCTCTACTTTTGATCCTTTATTCAAATTTTATCTGAGTTGCACAAGGATATTTTTCAATGACTCTTCAACAAGTATTTATATGCTTCATCAACCTTGGAATGATCAACAAGGCTGGCTAGACTTGATGTAGATCACCACACTATCGGCCAAACACAACTAAGACTTGAATCTACTTCTACAACCACTCCACGCTTCATAAAAATGCTCTTAAGGCATCCGCAACATGCTAGAAACATCTAGTTGGCCAAGACTGGGAAGACCATCAACCTCAAAGAAGAAATCTTTAATTTATAAACTCAAACTTCAATGCGGACCTCCAACATAGTAGCCACATGATCCAGAGACCTCCACAAGCACATTGAAATCACCAATAACATTCACTCTAAACCATATTACCAGAAACATTTGAATCTTCCTCCGGAACCTTAAGAACACTCTCTGCCATGACTGTCAAACTAGAAGGATAGCTTGCAAACCTCCAAACCATGAACCACTGGAGTTGATGATACACACTAACTTCCCAAACATGCCTTCAGATCCGTAGACCAAGATGTTTGACTGCGGAGCAATTCGGACCAACTTACTGTCACACTGTCTTTTCTAAATACTGCAAAATCTAGTTCTACTTAGATGGCCATAACTTCTTCAAATCTTCATGTGGATCTCTCAATTCTTGATTGGAGCAACCTCTGACAATCCTCTACACAGCCATATGGTCCGCATGCATTGATTGTTATTAATTTTCTCAATGTCCTAAAAAATCTAGTCTTCTATACAGGCAACAAAATAGGATACAATTGACATTAATGGCAACAAGAGTATGTTGACATCAATGACAACATCACATATTTGCAACATGATTGACTTCGGTTGATTTGAATGGATGTTTCTTAAATTTAGGTCAGGCTCACTTGGTGATATCCACTACTTCTGGTGTTTCCATTTCTATGAATAATCAAATAGATTTTTGAGAGGCTTTCAAATAGAAAATACCTTTATATCTAGATTAGGGTTGTTCTTGATATTGACTTGAAATCCTTTGGAGAATACTGTAGTTGCTTTGAATCTTGATTTGGTTCACCTTAGTCACTTGAGTGCATGGAATGCAAAATGATTTTTCCTTCGGATACAACTCCTTTTAACCTTCGCATGTTCCTAAGTGTCATTAATGTCATCTTTCAAAACGCTGTTAAGCACCTTCTTGACAACCACACACTTTAGATTACTCTGCAAATCTTTGCAATTGATCCTTTTCTTCTGGAACTTCCTTCAAAAGATCTGTCATACGATTCTTTTCATCATATCTTTGTGCCGGATTCCAACATTGGCTAACTGGCTGGGGGTTTTGAATTTTTAATGTAGCTCCCCTTGAGCTAGAGCTCCCAATTTACTTCCCAGAGGAAGTATTTGCACCAGAATCTGGTGTGGATCCATCCTTGGTATTGTCAACATTTTTCTTGATCTAAACCTTGCCCATTTCTTTCTTAGTTTCAACCAGATCAACTTTTTCTTTTTCCTTATCAATCCTCTACTCTGTTTTCCTTTCTTCAACATGGTAGTTTCTTTTTACATTCCTGCTTCTACAAAACTTTGCAACACCTGTTGCAATTGTAGCACACAACACTTCTCTGTCCTTGATAAAATGAATTTATCCTTGATTTGCATTGATTAGCCATGTGTCCAATTCTATTGCATGCAAAATATCTTCCATTTAATGATTGAGTACTCCTTGAATTGTAAAATCCATTTCTTACCGAACTTCTGCATTCACTTGATCTATGACCAATTTACTTGCAATTGAAACATTGACCAGAAAATGATGGAACATTTTGATTCTAGTTTATTCTACTCCTACACTGAGTAGCTTTATGACCAAACTTATTGCAATTAAAACAATAGCCATTTGAAGATGGGTACCTTTGAGCATTTGGTTGTCTGACTGGAGGTCTTCTTCTTTGATTCCTGAATTGTTTTCCTTTGTTTTGCTTCATCTGAAAGTTTTATTGTCCTGATTTTGAGCTTGCTCCTTTCTCAAATCCCAAACCTTGCTTATCATCTGGATGTTTCTGACTATCAAGCAACTCATCAAGCTTTGCAGAGCTTATTTTGAATTTTTCCTTATATCTATTTGCTGCTTCTAGATCAAATTTTAGAAGTAGCACTTCTTTACCCATTTTTTCACATTCTTCTGACTTATCCTTAACAACTTGATTCAGATGCCTTTCAATTTCTTCTTTCTTTTCAACTTCCAATGTCAACCCTTTTAGGATTTCATGCACTTCATCTAATTGATCATTTAGCCCCTTGCTTTTCTCTTTAAACTTCCTGACTTGCTCTCTTAGCTTTAGAATGCATTCATCAGCTTTTTGAACATTTATTTTTAGATCCCTAATTTTTGCCTTAGATCTTTCAAGATCAATAAGAGCTGCTTCTAGTTCCTTGTTTCTTTCATAATTTCCAATTCTTCTTGTTGCCATGATTACACTACCCCAGATCTTCCTTAAGCTGTTAGGCCTCTTCCAAGGAACCTTGCTCTGATACCAATTGTTGATAGTAAGGAATACTGAGAGGGGGGGGTGAATCAGTATTTCACAAATCTATTTCTTAACAAGTTTATTAATCTAATTTCCAACATTAATAATATGAAAGCAGAATAAGCATAAGAACAACAACCACAAAAACATAACATATGAACACCAGGATTTTTATGTGGAAAACCCAAAAGAGAAAAACCACAGTGAGTTTTAGCTTACAATATATTAATATAGCACAATACCAGATTACAAGAAGGCTCACTGCCTTAGGGCTCACTACCCAGAGAAATGCTCACTGTAAGAAAGGCTCACTGCCAAAACAGGCTCACTGCCTAGAGAAAGAAAGAAGAAGGAAGAATAGCTCACTCCTAGTTTGAACAGCTTAGATTGCATCTACACATGCATAGTTACAGCTCCAATGAAGCACAAAAATATTGTCTCAAAACTCTTCATCTTTGCTTGCTTTACTTTACTACTCTACTTTTACATAGGAACAAGATCTCTCTTCCTCTGTTCTTATTGCTTCCACAAAATTGCCTTACTTCGCATGTTGCACAGACACATCTTCACCTTCACACCGCCCAAACACCAAGTTTGATCCCATATATATATCTGCAACACTTAAAATCTTCACATTAAGTCGGCCTACTTAGATGAAGTGTATAGTTAATAAACTTGTAACTTGTTAGCCAAATCCACTCACCAAAATACATAGTGTACCTAAATAACATTTGAAACACCTTCTCATATGGCGGCTCCAACTATAGAACTATAGACACTAAAAATTGTCTAGGTCTTGTTTACACATGACCTTGTATGTCTTTGCCCTAGGTCCTAGTTACACAACACCTTGTCGACATGAACTTGTATATGTCCCCTAGGTCCTAGTTCATCCTAGTTCATCTAATCTCATCCCACTTAATCCCATTTATCCCTAGGTCTTAGTTCATCCCATCTTAATCATCTTCTTGATTAATTAAATAAACCCACTTTATTTAATTAATTCCACTTGATCACATTCCAATTAACTAAATAAATCCCATTTGTTTAGTTAATAACCCCCCTTCACATGTTTCACATAATTCAAATTTAAAATTTGAATTATTCCCTCACCTCTCATCACATTGTGACACATGTCGCATGTCTCCATCTTCCACTTAATATGCCTTCACATGTCAATCTAATTCAAATTTGAATTAGATTCCCTTTATTCTCCATCACACACTTGTCATGTGACTACAATCCCTCTTTGAGTGGGAAACCCTAATCCAACCCTAATTGATCTCGACTGTCCATATCCTCCAACATAACTTGCAATCACAATCGTCCATTCGAATTTGCCTTTTTCTATAAAGGTAGCCTCTTCTAAGCCATTTGTAATCAAATCTTCTTCTAGCATTCTTACTCTACCAAATTTTCCTCTCAATATCTCATCCACCTATCTTGCATTCATCCAATCATCCATCTACCAATCTCCATATCATTGTTATGCTACTGGATCATGAGTAATCAACATTCATCTCTTTGGGTAAAGCTAGAGTGTTTTGGGTGCAACACTCTCCACCTTATCGATGGATTGTGGATCAATGTGAAGGTATTGCATTGTTTGTTTTACATTTTTCTTTTTTTTCCTTCATGTTTGACCTTGATGATTTCAAGAACCACTTAGGATAAAGTTCTAATCAATAGAACTTACCACACACAAATCAAATTATTATGTCGGCCTCAAACAAAAACTGTTACTGACTCAGTCTAACTGTCAGATCACAACTTTCACTACAGACCACAAGACTTGCTCAAAATCATATCAAAGACTCCTTAGACATCATAGATCATACTTCCAGAACCACAAAACATAATATCAACATGCGGCAAAATGCAGATTGCTGAAATACAGACTATGTCACAGCCAGTCATTGTCAAACCATGTAGCGATACTCAATGGCTCATAACTATTTTTCTGGTGGATCTTAGACTCTGCAACTCTAGATTTAGACGCTTCATACAAGTGTTTACAACACCTCAAAACTGCATATCAATATATGCAACACCGGAAGAATGCAGACTAAAACAACTGAGTGTACTACTCTGAATAACACTGTATTTTGCTCTGCCAGACTTAGAGTGTTTGAGGATATACTTCTGGTACTTATCATGGGCTGAAATCTTGTATATAAGATCACTTAAGGACTACAAACAACATACCTAAACCACATGATCTGATCTTCAACTACAGACCAATGCCAATCATTACATTACCTCTTTGTCATTGTCTCATGTGAATTGCCAACACTTAGTCATTTTGGTCATCCGGACCAGAAGCCTTGCATGCCTTGATACTAGATCAACTTGGTCTACCGGAGTAGAGTCTCTTTGCCTTGTTTCCATCAATGACAACATTCAATTATTCATCAGAGCAACGTCTCTTGCCAACAAGGTGTTGCTAGGTTATGTTTTTGCCTAGCTGACTAAGGTATGTTGAAGGTGTGCGCCACAAAGTCTTTGCTGTGCGGAGTCCAAGGAGTGTTTGGAGATGTTGTGTGGGTCATGTCAAGTCATTTGAGAGAAGTGCAAGTAATGTTTAATCTTACATGAGTACCACCAAGTTGTAATGGCCGATATGCTACAAGCTTCATGTTTTCTTGCTTAAGGCCAACCTATTTCAAATGTGCGAAGCGTGTGGATGTTATTCTTTGAAGGATGATGATATGAATGGTGTTTAGGACTAGGTTAAACATGTGTTGGAATCCACAAGGTGTGTTCCTCTTCCCAGTGTTGCGTGTGGTTTTTTTTAGGGCTTGCCCTCTACATGTTTCATGTTTGGCTGACTTGTAATTGCAATGTTCTTATTGTCTTTAGCTGACATACAATGTAATCAATGTAATATCATGTATATATTGTAAACCTAGTTGATCTTGGTGAGGTGTGATTGCGAGAGTGAGTGGAAGGAGTAAAACATGGATGTGTAATGCATTATGATGTGCGATTGAAAGAGAAAGAGCAAAACTAATAGATCCTAGTTGGGTTCATCCTAAAGACATTTTTGAGCTAGAAGGGAAGTGAAGAGTGTGCCTAACTGATTGTTGGAGCCAGTGAGCCAAAGGCAAAACTTCTTGAAGGATGAAAGTAGTGAGTCAGTAAGCTGTAAAGAAGACATTTGAAGAAGTTGCAGAAGTTGTCAGAGCAGAAGTGAAATCATCAAAAGAGAAGTGAAAAAGTAGAGTTGCAATCATCAAAAGGATTGAGTTTCATTGTCAGATTCAGATAGTAGAAGGATTTTCATGCTGTAATCTTTTTTTGTTCTCAGTTCAAGGAGTAGTTGCTTCCTTGGGTTGAAGCCCTAAAACAAAGTCTACAGGGAGTTGTAGCTTCCTTAGGAGTGACTCTAAAACCTTTTTTCATGGAGTAGTAACTTCCTTGGGTTGTGGCCCTAAAACAAAGTTGTATATGTGAGGATGGATTAGGACAGTAGATCCTAGCAACTTTTCTCACCACAGTTTTTCCCCTTTGGGGCCACATATATCTGGTGTTATGTGGTGTTGTGCATTGTGTTGATCTTTTATGTTTCTATTAATGCTGTAAAGATTAAGTTTCAGTTTGCTCCAGAGGATTTGAGATTTGTTTGAATACTGATTCACCCCCTCTTAGTATCAGCTGTATTCAACAGTAATTTGAGGTTATTTGGTACTTGCAAAAGGAGTGCAACATGGTACCCTATATAAGTTAGATGCATCAACTTTATCTAGTTGTGTTAATACTACTACATCTAAATCATGATTATTAATAGAATTTGCGGTTACGTCATTTGAGTGAAAAAGGTTTAAAAACCTTGGTCAGTAAAGATATGGTGGAATGTCTTGGTGATTGTTCTGTTGGTATTGGCTTTTGTGAGCATTGTGTGCTTGGAAAACATAATATAGTGTGGTTCAAATTTGGAAGCAGTAGAGAATAGGAGGTTTTGTAGGTGATACACAATGATGTGTTTGGTCTTGTGGATATTCCACCCATTGATAAGTCTCTACACTACATGTCATTCACTTGTCATTATTCTGGGTATACTTGGATATATTTTCTTAGGCTTAAGTCTAAGGTATTTCTCAAGTTTAAAGATTTCAAAGCTCTAGTTGAGAATCAGACCAATAAGAAAATAAAGGTGCCTGGGATAGATAATGGAAATGAATTCTACTTTAAAGAGTTTGATGAATTATGTAAGCATGCTAAAATTGTGAGGCAAAGAACTACACCTTACATACTACAGAAGAATGGGGAAGTGGAAAGGTTGAACAAAACTTTGTTTGATCAGGGTAGGAGTATGTTGAATGGTGTAGGCCTAGGACAGGAGTTTTAGGTGGAGGTGGTAAGTAACACATGCTACTTGAAGAATAGGTCTCCCACTTCTACACTGAAAAATAAGATGTCATATGAAGTGTGGTGTAGAGGAAAACCAGTGGTGACACACTTGAAAATATTTGGCTATGAGGCATTTGTTGAAGTTCCCAAGGAGCGGTACCATCCAAATTGGATCTCAAAGTAGAAAGGTGTATTTTTATTAGTTATGGAGAAAATGTCAAAGGCTACAAGCTTTGGAATCCATAAACCTTGAATGTTCTCTACTCAAGAGATGTTACATTTAGGGAACTTGGTGTGAGGCCCAAAAGTAAGCAGTCAAAGGATACTAAAATTGAGAGGGAACATTTTGAAACAAAAATGGAGTAGCAGAATGTACTAGAAGCTGAAAAAAAAATGGAAAAGGTGGTTTGGAAGAAGATGAAGAAATTACATCTAGTGGTAACTTTGAAGAAGAACAAGGTGTAGACGCGACAAGAAGCTTTTCATTGTAAACTATGAGAAAGTATACAAGGCAATAGAGATCACTAGATAGGTATAGTCCACCTAATTTCCATTGTCTTTGCTCTTACTTGTACTGATATTGAACCAAGTTTTGTGGAAGAGGCTCTCACTTCCAAAGAGAAAAAGTCTTGGAAGAATGCCATGGATGAGAAGACGTTGGCATTGAAGTAGTGTAAGACTTTGAATTTGGTTGATTTACTTGAGGATAGGAAACCCATTGGTTGCAAGTGGGTGTTTAAAAATGTTATAATAAAATGGTTCTCTTGAGCAGTACAAGGTGTGGTTGGTTGTAAAGGGCTATTCCCAATGTGAGGGAATAGACTTTGGTGAGATATTTTTTCTTGTTGCTAAGTTAAGTTCCATTATAATGTTGTTGTCTATTGCTGCAACACTTGATCTTGAGATTGAGTAGATGGATGTCAAAACAACATTCTTGCATGGAGATTTAGAGGAGGAAATCTTCATGAAACAACTTGGAGGATACAAGGTGAAAGGTAAATAGAAAGTAGTTTGTAAGTTGAATAGGTCCTTGTATGGATTAAGGAAATCCCCATAGATGTGGAACCAAAAGTTTGGCATGTATGTGTTAGAATTGGGTTATGGAAGAAGTGATGTTGATCATTGTGTATACTTCAAATAGGTAAATGATCATATTCTAATTATTGTTTTATATGTTGATAATATACTTATTATTGGAGACAATAAAGCATTAATTCAAGAACTTACAACTCAATTGGCTAGTAAGTTTGATATGAAAGACTAAGGAGCTACTAGATACATTTTTAGAATGGAGATATGCAGAGATAGGAGTAAAAGTAAACTATGGATAAACTAGAGAAAGTATCATGAGATAGTCTTGCAGAGATTTGCCATGCAAGACAGTAAACCAATAAGTTAACCTCTACTAATTGGCACAAAGCTAATTATGGAACAATGCCCTAAATCTACAAAGGACTTGGAGGACATGAAGAAGGTTCCTTATGCAAGTACAATAGGTAGTATCATGTATTTGATGGTCTACACAAGACCATAAGACCAAACATTGCCCAAGTAGTGGGAGTTCTAAGTAAATTCATGGTACAACCAGGTAAAAACATTGTACACATGTGAAAAGGGTGTCCATGCACTTGAAGTGAACTCTAGATTATTGCTTGATTTATCATGGTACTAATGGTATGGGAAAGATGTCAAACGTACAAGGATTACATTGGAGATATTGATAACCAGGGGTCTACAAGAGGATATGTGTTTAATTTGTTTGGAGGAGCAATAAGTTGGATGAGCAAGAGGTAGAAATTTTTTGCCTTGTCAATTACTAAAGCAAAATATATGGCTACAACACATGATTGTAAGGAAGTGATATGGTTGAAGAGGTTAAATAATAGTATTGGTTTTAAGAGTCAAGTAGAGTTGAAGTGTTATTCATAGAGTGCATTTTATTTGGCTAGGAATCATGTTTACCATGCTAGATCAAAACATATTGATGTGTAATATCATTTTGTGAGAGAGATTGTTGAGAACAAGAAAGTCCAGATGGAGAAAATTAACACTAAGATAAAAACTATAGATTCTTTGATAAAACTTGTGAGTACTACAAAATTTATGTGGTGTAGAGATGAGATGGAGTTATCCCATTCCTAAGCATGAGGTTAAATTCTTGGGTTGATATATCACACTCTCCTGCTATAAATATCAAGTAGAAGAATGTTTAGAATTAGGTGATATTCACCTAAGAGAGTCCTGGTAAGAAGAGTTGATGCAAGAGCATCTGTTTCTCCAAAGTTTTTGGGTTTTATTGTCTTGTCTTGTCATGGTTTTCGGGTCATTGTACCCAAGTTTTTGGTGTGCTTTGTTTAGGTCTTGTGACGTTTCCAAGTCATTGGACTCATTTTTGCATTTCTGTTGTTCTTTATTTTGTTTTGGTGTGGTCTTGTAGCCTTCATGGCTTGTGGTTGGGTGTGTTAAGTAGAAAATAGCGACAAGCTCAATATATCAAACTAGGTCAAACCCTCTTCTACAAAAAATTTAGGGCACAAATTGATCTTGGCTTCTACCTTAGAAGGATAGCCAAACTACAGGGGTTCTACTATTTTGTTGTATGTAGAAGGAATTAACCAAATTTAATCAATCAAGCTAGATTTAAGACATGAAACCCTAGTTGACAAAGATCAAAGTACAATAGACTATCAAAACCAAAAACCCAACAACTAAATGGACAATCGAGATCAATGATGAGTTTAGAACTTGATTTTGGAGGTCAGAATGCCCAGGACAAGGGTGCTTGGAAGCCCTAGTCCCAAATTAGGATTTCCAGACATTGATTCTTCTGTCAGGTCTGTAATAGAAACCTTAGTCTTCTTCCCATAGATCACCTTCCAAAACCTATTCGTCTGACTTGCACACATAAAAAGAGGGAAAAGGGTGGGTGCTATTTAGGAGCTTGCCTTAGTGAAGCTTCGTGAATGGTGTTTCTACCTCCAAAATAACAATGATGATTAATAAAGAGCGCGTGCTCTAAGAGGGCAATGACTAATCTGAAGTAGAATGAAATGCTAGGACAAAGCATGAAGGAAGGAATTCACCATGAGCATGGAAACCTTTGTATGCTTGTAGATGATGTCACAACTTGACTCAAGAAGTTGGTGTAGCCTCCAAGATCTTCACAAGACCTGCAATATGTTAGTGCCACAACAATAATCCACAATAGAGAACTACAAAGAGCATGAGAAAGAAAGATAGAGTGCAAGAGTGCCACGATTTACTAGCAAGAGTTAGATGTTTAAATGAATGACTTAACTTACTTTTATATCCATTCCCATTAATTTATAGAGAATTAAACCACACAAGGCTGACATTAGGAATTTTTTAAGAGGCCTAAGTCGACAAGGCCATGATTTAGGGTAGGGCTAAAGGAGGGCCCAGGGCACTTGGGTGCCTTGGTCCTTTAGCAACATAATCCCTTAAAGAGGGCACTTAAAGTATGCTTAGCCCTGCCTTATAGTTAATTTTTAGGTTTCGTGCATCGTGATCAAGAATTACACATTTAATGCTCAAAAAGGTGTTGAAATAGGTCCTAATTAACAAGTGTAAATATTTGAGGCCCATCTAGGAGCTAAACTAAGTGTAAAATAGTGGTGTACACATTTTACGACTCAATATTTAGCCCGCACTTTTGTAGGTAGGAACTTACATTCGAACTCATACTAAAGGATGGAGAATACACAATTCAAATACAGCAACATAGAAACCCAAAGAATGACACTAAAATTGAAGGGTGGCCAAGCCCCCAAGTTTAGGATTCTAGGAGTCCATGATGATTGGCATACACATAAGACACATAACATAATTCACTCATTCATGAAGCATTTATAAGACATGAGATAAGACAAGGCATACACAAGGCATACACTTGAGAAATTACAATGCATACATGCAATACACAAAGTATACATGCTTGACATGAAGCAAACACATATAAGGCACAAAGTATACATAGAATTGTTGCAAGTATGAGGTTAACCAATGTTGTCATTGATGTCAACATACTCATATTGCATTGATAAGAAGGATTGGATGAGCTGTGTGCTGAGGTTATTGAGAAAATTAGTCTCCATCAGGAACAGTGAAGAACAGTGATGAGAAGAAGGCAAAAGTACTCAATAGGTTGAGGATTAGAGGATGCAGTTTAAAGGGTTTGTAGATATGAGTCTTGAGATGTTCCAGTTAAGATTTCAGAGGTCCACATAAAGATCTGAAGAAGTTATGGCTGCTTGTGTAGAACCGGTTCGGGTAGGTGTTTAGTGGAGACAGAGTGTCACAGATTGGTCCGGTGAGATCTGGAATTACCTTATCTCATTCTGCGGATTGGAGGGAGTGTTGAAAAAGTTAGTGTGAAGTAACAACTTAATTTGTACATTGTTTGGAGATCCGGAAGAACCTTTTGTATTATGATAGTGGCGACAAACTGTGTTCTTGAAGTTTTGGATGAAGAAGAGAAGAATTTCAGTAAGCTGATAAAGTGCGGATGTTCTTGATGACTCAGGAAAGGTTTCGGTGATCCTTAGATCGTGTACAATTCTTATTAACGGTCTGCATTGAAGTTAGAGTTTGGATTTGATGTAAAGACCACCGGTTGTTGGTGTTCTTCCTGAGACAGGCCGACCGGATGTATTACACGTCTTGCGAATGATCTTATAGGTGTTTACCGACTTAGATGATTGTTCCTAAGTTGATACCTTGTATAAATAAGGGTTTGTGAATTCATTTTAAAGTTTGTCTTGTGGTGATGAGAGTGATATAGCGAAGAGAAGTGTGAAAGGCAGAGCAGGAGTTTTTGGGCTTAAATGGAACTGATCCAGGCATGGTAAAGATGTCAATCTCCAGTTCAAGTTTGTAATACTTGTTATCTTGTAGACAGTGTGTCTCTTGTAGGCAGTGTGCCTCCTTGTGAGTAGTGTGCTCGGGCAGTGAGCCCTAATTGGCATGTGCCATCTATTTTTCTTATTCTTCTAACAGAGAATAATCCTTGGGTTAATCACCCTGTGGTTTTTCCCTTAACCGGGATTTCCACGTCAAAATCTTGGTGTCTCATGTGTTGATGTGTATCTGCTCTAGTGTTTATGCCTTATGCTTTCATGAATGATTAATTGCTATGCTATTGATTAACAAATTGGATTTAAGTGTTTGAATTGAAGCAAATTAAGGATAACTGATTCACCCCCCCTCTCAGTTATTAACAAGAATACACGTGGAATACGCGTGAAGCACTTAAGGAAGAATATACAAGGAATACATAGATAATGCAACACATAACATGAGACCTTGAGTCAACATGACAAAAGAGACCTTGATCTAAGTGATGTCTCAATTATCATGCATCATTCCCCTGTTATGTTGTAAACTGTCCCCTAGGACTTTTACCTCCTAAGTTTAGCTCCTGGTTCCCTTGTTTTGCATCTTACATGTTCATTTTTACTCCTGAAAGAAAATGGCCTGAAACCCATTGTCAAGTGGGGCTTGAGGGACATTGTGTACTTTAGACTTGACCTAAAATGGAGACCTAGGACATGGATGCTCACACTCTTGTCCTACCCTATTTTAGGCAGTTCCCAAATTTGAATGTCAGTTATGTGACCATTAGTTAGGTCCCATGCCGACATCTTAATTTTGAATTATGAAATTTGTAGCAAGAATGTGTTTTATTGCATATATAAGCATGTTTAGAGATTCATTTGAAAACTAGAAGATGATTATGAACTTTTAGCACACTTATAATTTTAGAGCAGTCAAGATATTCATTGTTGTAAAGCAAAGCATTATTATTTTGTTTGTGATTGCAGATTTAGCTTCATCTTCTCATGTGTTGAAGGATCTTCATCTATGTGAGAGCTACACCTCTGAGGTGATATCTATTTGTGTTTGAATCATTTATCCATTTGTTTTTGCCTCTATCTCGTAGGGATACGCACTCTTTATCTGACAACGGTGTTCAGAAGGCTTGAATTTCCTTCCAAGGCTTGACTGAGGCAAGCTCCTAAACACCACAACCCCCAACCACACTCCTTGTGATTTTAGGTTACAAGTATTGGATTTCACAGAGTGGAGTTGCAGAGGAAGGTTGCAGAAGATAAGGAATCCAGATCTGGTGGAAAGAAGTAGTTTGGAGCACTTTCGGGATAAGGGCACCTTGGGCAATGTCCTATGAGGTTAGAGACACAAGAATCTTTGTGACAGTGACAATCAACATCTAAAGAAGCCCCGACATCGTAAAGAACAACCTGCCTTGGACTAGGGTGCCTAGGGCAGTGTCTGCATCTTCCGTGATAGAAACAAATAGAACAGTGATTATCAGTGCTGGAAGGAGTCATGAATTCCCTGAAGAAAATTGTACCTTGGACTTGGGCACCTAGAGCAGTGTCCTTGATTATTCTGCATCACAAACTTTGAAAAATGGTCAGTAACTAACCTCTATCTACTATCTTAGTCTGCGAGCATTTGTCGTAATTTATCAGTTTACTTACTGTTTTGCATGATTAGGGTTTTTAGCATACTTGAGCATTAAATTAATACATTAATTGACAATTTCTGAATTTCCACATTGTTCCAAGTGACACCCAACCTATAGGTGAATCCTCTTGCAAAAGTTGTGATTCAACTTGGTTAAATGTCCTTGAATGTTTGTATAGAAAGGAGGATCTATCCATTCAACCCCGTTGTCCCTCTTTTCCTATAAAACATTTTCGTGAACCCATGTTTATTTGAATTTTGCACCTTGCTGAGTGTTTTACTCTAGATTTGGATTCATTCATTTAATTTTTATCTTATTGCATTTGAAAATTTTAAAAAAAATTGAAAAATTTGAAAAAATTGGCATCTTAGGCTTGCATTTTTGGCATAATTTGCATTGATTTCATTTAACTTCTGATATTTTCATTAGATCTGATATAAATTACATAAATTCATCATTTTCATTGCATTTTCATGCTTAAATTGTTAAAAATTGCTTGAAATTGTGCATTTTTCATATAACCTAGTATTTGCATTAGCTAGTGTTTGTAGTTAAAATCTTGTTTCAGATTTTTACTACCCTTTTAAACACTCATTTAAGACTGATTTCTAATTTTAGTGTTTCATCATAGTGTCCTTTTTGCAAAAAAAATCATGTCTAGGGTTTGAAAACCTTATATTTTCACTAGATTTTGCCTTGTCATTAATCTAGAGTTACATTATAGGTGTGTTGTAAAGGATTTTGCTGCATTATTGGATTAATATTGAGCTTATTATTTTCTCCCCCTCTTTAATTTCTTCACAACACCTCTTGTTTTAGTGATTTGCATTGAAAAAGTGAAAAAATCAAGCATTTTAGATCATAATCATACGTAGTTTTGCACTTGTTCCTTGCATAAGCATTAACAATTTCTTAAAATCTAATCTTGCATTCATTTGAGGACATATACACATGACTTATAATCATAACAATAATGCTAGGCTTCCTCCTAGACCTTATTTGAAAAGAAGGAGCCCTGAACCTGAAATTACATTTACACCTCATGATAAAACATTTGTAGACAATGAAGGGCCTCTTTACATTACCGTGAAAATAATGGAGATCCTAGTGCATGGTACACTTATAGATCCTAATTCCATGACTAATGTGGTAGCATAAGATTTCATTCTTGCACATAATTTGACACAAGATTCTTATGAACCTTTGAATTTAAGGGTTAAGACACATAATGGAGCTTTCATGCCTACCTTTGGGAAGATAACTTTATTAGTTACAATTTCTGATGAGGTTATTCCTTTATTTGATCTCTTCCATGAAAAACTAAGACACCCATGGTTAAAGGCTATGAACACTATCTGCTCAATTATTCACAATTGCATAAAATTCCATTTACATGGACAAATGTGTACTATTTGACATAATACATATCAACCTTTGGTAATGGAAAACAATGTTACTCTTGATTACTTTTGGCCGCAACCTGATAGAGACCCTGAGCCATGAAGAGATCACCCTTTGCTACAATATAGATGATACAAAGCAAAACTTATATCTAGAGTGTCCTGGCCTCCTATGCAAATAGTAAGAGATGAACAACCTACATTAGAAGAAATTCCTAGAGCAAAAGGAAAAGGACCCTATGCTGAGGTTCCTCCTCCATCATCCTTACAAGGATCGGAAGGTATTTGTTGAGAGTAAAACACTTCATCATGAAAAATAAGATTTGAACGTGGTGCTTCCTCCTCTAACAGGCAAAAACCTATAGAACAACATGATAATACTTTTGAAGATATAAGCAACAAGATAAAAAAAAAAGACAAGCAAGAGAAAGAAGGAGGAAAAGACAAGCTTTTGCCCAACAAAATGCACCTCAACAAGAAAAAATTCCACCTAACATTGAATCAAACCAAGAAGAGCTTAAGAAGGAACAACTAGAAGACAAAAACAAAAGTTGGGCTGTGGTACCTTATGTACCTCTTTCCTCTAATATTTGGGATTGGGAAGACGATGATTTACTCGATGATAACCACTAGTTTGGTTGTCTCTGTAGGTAAGTATTTATAGCCCTTTAGCTCGGTGTTGTGTTCCCCTGTGATGTGTTATGTGTTGTTTAGGCCTCGTTGGATGACCCTTGATACTCTTGTAAGGTCAAGGATACTGGGAGACTGCCTCTGTTGTGACCATTCTTTTATTTGTATCATCATTCTTCTATCTTGCTTCTCCTCTATTTTCATTATTGTGTATTGTGTCTTAGGGGCATAGCGTTGCGGTTGGTGACCTGATGCAGGAGCATCCCTAGTTCAAAAGCAATCTTGCATCAACCAAAAACATTTGCATTTTAGTTTGTTTGTAGTTCAGGCAGTTCAGTTAGAAGCAATTTATGTATTTTGGTCTGCATTCTACTGCAGTTGCATTTCACATCTTGCAGAGCTGGACTTAACATCTAGATTCATTCATTTACATCATATCCAAAATTCAGAGCATTTGGATCAAGTACCAGAAAGTTATCTCTATCAGAAGATCAACTATTTTCTCAGAATAGAGCATCCTGACAATCTTAGACAATCAGCTAAAGGAGAAGACTTGCAGAGCATTCCTCAACTTGTGGAGCTTAATGACACATCATTCAATGATCTTTGGTTTGTGGCTGACCTTCCCTGAGATTTACACATCATTCCATTCATTTGCAGAGGTGTTCTATACGTTTAGGTCCGACCTATCCATGTACACATGTTACAACTCTTCATTGGAGTTTGTGATCTCCCTTGGCCGATGCGGAGGAATCTTTTATACTGGAGATGATATATAAGGATGTAATAGATCCCTAGGAAAGTAGATTTTTGGTAGTTAGCATTAGATTCATAATTCTTAACTAAGCTTTTTCGTGAAGGGACTTCAAAGCTATATCTTTTACATATTCTGATATTCTATAATCAGGCCTGTGAGCCCTAGTTGTAAGCCACATGTTGCTTGAAGATCTGTATTTGAATTCTATGATATATTGAATGACTGAATTTGCATTTGTCCCATATCTTTGAGTTGTTTCCGTTGTGTTTACTTTGGCTGCATGGCCTAGATAGTTCATTCTGTGAACCTTCCTACCATGACTGCACCAAGTTGTATCAGAGTGAAAGTTCAAATCTTTGGGAGCAAATTGAGCGAACTTGGCAAAGGAATTCCATAAGATATTATTGTGGATAGATCACTAAATTGAGGCAGGTTACTTGTGTTGCAACTGATCACTGATTGTGAGGCAGTTGTCATCTTGTAACCCGATCGCCGAACCTGAGGCAGTTTGCACTTGATCCTAGGAAGAATGCCGCCGAGGAGAATCCTTGCTGTTGGAACAATGGCTAGTAGAATAGATGAGATGATGGAAATGATGAAAACAATGAGAATTCGATTGGATGTTGTCAAGGAAGATAGGCGAAGAGGATTGACACCGAGACCTAATGTTGAAAGTGATGATGAAGAAGAATTTTAATTTGTTGAATAAATTGGCGAAACCCTAGGAGCTGATAAAGAAGAAAAATCAAATCAAGTCAAAATGTTGTGAGCTATTTCAAAGATTGGGAAGAGACCCAGAGTTGATGTACCAAACTACACTGGCAATTTGAACCCTGAAGAGTTGATTGACTGGATAAATGACATGGAATAATACTTTGAATATGAAGAGGTTGAAGACCTAGAGAAGGTGAAATTTGTAAAGACAAAACTAAAAAGACATACTTCTATATGGTGGAAAGAAGTTCAGTTGGATAGAAACAAAAGAGGAAAATAAAAGATTACAAAATGGGATAGGATGGTGACAAAATCAAAGAATCAATTTATACCTACTGACTATGAGTTCGAGCTGCTGAAGAGATTGCAAAACCTAAGACAAAAAGAGAAATCTGTTAAGGAATATACTGAAGAATTTCATAAGATGATCATAAGGACAAGACATAGTGAAGTGAGCAAGGAGAAAGTGGCTAGATACATCAATGGACTTAGATTGAACATTCAAGAGGAATTGAGTTTGGTGAGGATGACATCTTTAGAGGAAGCATACTAGTTTGCTCTGAAAGTTGAAGAGAAGATGAATAAGAGACATGATCAAAGACAGAGAGGTAGAGGAGGTAAATTTTAGAGAGGCAGAACATTTTCTGGAGGAGACAGATCACATCCAGAGTAGAACAAGCTTGACAACCCATTTAAGAAGGATGATAGAGATAGCAATGCCTACCATAGCAATGACAAAATTTTTTATCACAGAGGTAATTATAACTCACACCGGAATGAAGGATATAGAAGAGAGGGAAGAGGATTTGATAGGAGAACATTCAGAGGTACTTGTTTTAAGTGTGGAGGTGAAGGACATAGAGCATTTGAATGTAATCGGGGGAGTACAAGCAAGAGAGCAGAGAATAGTGGAAGAGTAGCCTATGTGGAAGAAGAACCTATTGGATCACCCAGTTCAGTTGGTAACCCAGAGAAAGGAGAATCACTTGTGATGAGAAGAGCACTATTTCAAGTAGAGACAACTAAAGAACCACCATAGAGGAAAAGTTTGTTTAGAACCAGATACAAATTAGGAGGTAAGTGTTGTAAAGTTGTAATTGATAGTGGTAGTTTTGATAACCTAGTTTCAAAGGAGATGGTGACTAAGTTGAAGTTGGAAAGATTGAAACACCCTAAGCCCTATCAGATAGCATGGATTTAGGATGATCATAAGGTACTAGTGAGTGAACAATGTTTGGTGAAATTTCATATTGGATCATCTCATGATGAAGTATTGTGTGATATTATGCCTATGGATGTATGTCATATTTTGTTGGGTAGACCTTGGTAGTATGATAGAAAAGCTATACATGATGGGAGAAGGAATACATACACTATAACATCGAATGGGAACAGAATTACCTTGATTCCTTTGGAAGATGATCCTAAGAGTGAAGTATGTGGGAATGCTAGATTCTATTTGGTAGATGGAAGAAAATTTTTGGATGGTTTGAGACATGAGAATATGTGTTATGCTTTGATCCCTAAGAAGCTTGAAACATTGAAGGAGTCTGAAGAATCACAACCGGAGGAGATAAAAAAGTTGTTGATAGAGCATGAAGATGTCATATCAGATAATGTACTTGAAGGATTGCCACTTATAAGGAGTATCAGTCATCACATGGATCTTATACCGGGAGCTAACTTGCCTAACAAAGATGCACACAGAATGACACCAACAGAGAATGAAGAACTGAATAGACAGATACAGTAGTTGTTGAGAAAAGGTTTGATCAGAGAAATTTTGAGTCCTTGTGCAGTACCTACAGTGTTAGCACCTAAGAAGGATGGAGAATGGAGAATGCGTATAGACTCTAGAGCAATAAACAAGATCACAATTAAGTATAGATTTCCTTTACCTAGGATGGATGATATCATGGATTATTTGAGTGGAGAAAAATATTTTACAAAGATAGATTTGAAGAGTGGATACCATCAAATCAAAATTAGAGAAGGAGATGAATGGAAGACTACTTTTAAGACAAATGAAGGATTGGATGAGTGGTTAGTGATGCCTTTTGGATTGACAAATGTACCAAGTACTTTCATGAGATTGATGAATGAAGTCTTGAAGAAATTCTTGGGTAAGTTTGTGATTGTATATTTGGATGACATTCTGATTTTCAGTAAGACAAAAGAAGAAAATTTGTGGTATATTAGACAAGTATTACAGAGGTTGAGAGAAGAGAAATTGCTGATAAACATCGAGAAGTGTAGTTTCATGAAGGAAGAACTAGTGTATCTAGGATTTGTGATTTCTACGAAAGGATTGAAGATGTACCCTAAGAAAGTAAGAGCAATTGTTGAATGGCATACACTAGAGAGCATTGAAGAAGTCAGATTATTTCATGGATTAGCTAGTTTCTACTAGAAGTTCATCAGAAATTTTAGTTCCATTTGTAACCCTATGACAGAGACAATGAGAGGTGACATGAAAGACTTTAAGTGGACATCAGGAGTAGATAAAAGTTTTGAACTATTGAAGCAGAAAGTGACAGAGCAACCTATGTTGGCATTACCAGATTTCAATAAGGTATTTCAAGTAGATTGTGATGCAAGTGGAAATACAATAGGAGTAGTGTTAAGTCAAGAAGGAAGACTTGTATCATATTTCAGTGAGAAGTTAAATGATGCAAGTAAAAAATATTTATTTTATGACCAAGAGTTCTATTACATAATTCAAGCCTTGAAGAAGTGGAGACATTATTTGCTGCCTAAGGAGTTTGTGCTGTATACAGATCATCAAGCTTTGCAATATTTGAATAGTCAAGGTAAGTTGAATCAGAGACATATGAGATGGGTAGAGTTTATGCAGAGTTATACATTTGTGTTGAAGGTGGAAAATCAAACAAAGTTGCAGATGCATTAAGTAGGAGAAGGAACTTGCTGACATAGATGAGAGTTGAAGTATTGAGATTTGAGGAATTGAAGAACATGTATGAGGGAGACAATGATTTTATAGAACCTTGGAAAGCGTGTAAAGAACATGTTGTGATAGATAGGAGTAAGTGGTTGGACTATTTCATTCAGGAAGATATATTGTTTAGAGGAAATTAGTTGTGCATACCTAGAAGTTCAATGAGAGATAATTTGATCAAGGAGAAACATAGTGGAGGATTGGTAGGACATTTTGGCATTGATAAGATAGTGGCTTTGGTGAGTGAAAATTACTTTTGGCCTCAGATACATAAGGATGTTAGGAAATTTGTACAGAGTTTTAGAGTTTGTCAAGTTGCAAAAGGGAGTAGTTAGAATATTGGATTGTATAAACCTTTGATAGTACTGGAGAGACCTTGGGAAGACATAAGCATGGATTTTGTAATGGGATTTCCTAAAACACAGAGAGGACATGATTCTATATTTGTAGTGGTAGAATTTTTTTTAAATATGACACATTTCATACCTTGTAAGAAGATAATTGATGCAGTGCATGTAGCTGACCTATTTTTCAAAGAGATTGTGAGATTGCATAGATTACCTAAGAGTATAATTTCAGACAGAGATACTAGATTTCTTGGATACTTTTGGAAGACACTTTGGAAGAAGATGAAGACAGATTTGAAATTCAGTTCAACTTTTCATCCACAGACCGATGGACAGATAGAGGTAGTGAATAGAAGTTTGGGAATCTTGTTGAGATGTTTGGTTGGAGAAAAGACAGGAAGTTGGGACTTGACTCTTTCGTAGGCAGAGTTTGCATACAATAATTCAGTTAATAGGAGTATCGAAAGAACACCTTTCAAGATTGTTACCAGAATAAATCCTAGAGGAGTTGTAGAGTTGAGAGATATCAGTATGGCAGAAAAGAGAAGTGTAGAAGTAGAAGAATTTGCAAAACATATGGAGACAATGCATAATTGTAAGGAAAGCACAAGTGCGGAATACAACTTCCCTAATGTCAATTCAAAGGGGATAATGCAGATAGGTAATGTTTAATTCAAATACAAAGATGAACACACCAGAAAATATAGAATAAACATACAAGATAACAGAGAACAACACCAGATGTACGTGGGAAAACCCTTTCGGGTAAAAAAACCCACCACCACTAGAGAGACAATCTTTATTTATAGTAATCTTAGAAAGGTTACAATAAAGATCCCAGCCTTCTCGCTCAGGTATCGATTCTCAAATCATACACACAGTTCACTTCCTTTGTACATCTACAAAATGAACAATTTGATCGAATCTCATCATCAACTTTAGACGACCTCACCAAATCTGTATATATTCACAGTCTTCAAGAGCAAAACCGTTTTAACTTCTGCCCTAACTGTTCGTTTCAACTGACCCAGCATCGCTATCTTCTAACCGTCGCATAACTATTTGTATTCATGTGAGACCTTTAGTCCCACATTCACTAGTTCAAGTTTGATATTCTGGTTTACATAAACGAACACTCAGTAAGACTATCGTCGGCAATTTTGTTGCCGATGATGCCAGTCTAAGCCTCATCGAAATAGTCCAAGCCATCAGAGACCACTCCACCATTCACACTGATGGTTCCTTGTTCCACTGATGCCCAAGCCTTCATCCTTCATCAGAGTAACAGAAGACCGTCGGAGTAACTACCACAGGCTCAGCCGATGGCCAACCTTATGCCTATAGACATATCAC
The DNA here is from genome assembly GCA_027924645.1 of Cunninghamia lanceolata. Classification (NCBI taxonomy): domain Eukaryota; kingdom Viridiplantae; phylum Streptophyta; class Pinopsida; order Cupressales; family Cupressaceae; genus Cunninghamia; species Cunninghamia lanceolata. The sequence continues at coordinate 20,946,086 of BSBN01000500.1, forward strand.
ATCGGTATGACACATATCGATCGGAGAAGCTAGAGCATGTCAACCTGATAGAGCATGTCAACCCGATAACTAGCCCTTCATTGGTGTAACCTTGCAGATCGCCCAAAGACTCCTCACTCCTGCCGACACAGAAAGTCTACCCGATAGACAAACAACCATCGGTGAGAGCAAAGCGATCGGTGTAGCATTAACAAAGTCTGCCGAAGCATGACCCAACAACTATTAGAGAGACACTATCCATTGGTAGAACAAGTCAAGAGTTTCACCGAGAGTCCAACTCTTGCCGATGAATGACGAATGATGAACATGAACTTGCTATGATCAAAACCAATGAATGAATGAGGTTCCAAGCAGTAACTTGAGACATTACGTCTCTTCAATCTCCCACTTGTCAAAGAGATTACTTCTACCTCTTAATCCTCATACGATTACTGAGAAATTATGGGCCCGAAGACCCATTTCATCTGAACACCATTTGAACTTGGCCGTGCTCACTGGTTTAGTCAAGGCATCTGCAACATTATCCAAAGTATCAACCTTTTCCATCTTTACCTTTTTGTCTTCCACCATATCACGAACAAAGTGATATTGGACATCAATATGTTTTGTCCTAGCGTGAAAAGTAGGATTTTTTGCCAAACAGATAACACTTTGACTGTCACAATGAATTTGTATCTGCCCTGCATCAAAACTGACATCAGAACACAACCTCTTCAACCAAACAGCTTCTTGGCATGCATGAGTAGCTGCCATGTACTCTGCCTCTATTGTGGAAAAAGTGACTACAGCTTGCTGCTTGCTCATCCAATTGATAGCACCACCATTTAACATGAATACATATCCACTGGTGGATCTTCTACTGTCAATGTCCCCTGCCCAATCAGAATCATCGTATCCCTGAATGCTGATAGATTTCTGAGATCCAACTGAGTTTCCATGATAGCAAATAGCATAGTCAGAGGTTCCCTTCAAATACCTCATAACTCTCTTCACAGCATCCCAATGTGATTTGCCTGGATTTGCCATAAATCAGCTGAAACTTCCCACTACCTAGGCAATGTCTGGTCTGGTACAGACCATTGCATACATTAAACTACCAACTGCACTTGCATAAGACACTTTTTTCATATCGTCATTTTTATTCAAAGATTCTGGACAATCTTCAATAGATAGTTTCGTTCCCTGCAAAGCTGGAACAACTAACTGTTTGCAATCAGACATATTAAATTTATCAAGAACATTGGTAATATACTTGCTCTGGCTGAGCCAAAGTGGTGTAGGAGCACCTAATCCACAGTGGCCTCCATGAGGCATTCAACTGGTTGATGTACATTTTGCTATTTCCAATAAGGTCCTATAAGACCATTCATGTAATAAGGTCTGTTTGACCAATGCATGACATTTTAGTTCGTATCTAGGTTTATGTTGTAAGTCCCAAGGACACTTGTCGATCTATAATCACAAAGGTTGTTAGGTAGTTAGGAGGTTGTTAGGCAGTTGGAGGTTGTTAGATCTCCCAGCCGCTTGGAGTCAATTCAGTACTACTGAGGGTGAGTAGATAAATGCCCAAGATCATCGAATGTAATCAGTTGTAGTGGAGAGGTAATAGAGATCGGAGATCAGTATGATTTGTAATTGAGAAACAGAGCATCTGTGTGTACATTTTTGAAAGGCATAATAAACAAGTCCTGTTCTGTGTATCTTTCTGTCATTCGACTTCATTAGGTTTTCTCTGTGCAATTGATTTACTGTTTTGTGGCCGAGATGGATTCTTAATCCATTCCACCGGTTAGATTTCTTCGAAATTGGTGGAATGGCTATACAGTTCATTTTTGTGTTTTTCATTTTGTTCATTTGTGTTTGTAGGATCGTGTACATTATGCTCTGAGAGATCCTAGCATTTGTCATGTGCTAGATTGTTGGAGAAACAGGTCTGTGAAGCTACATGGTTTGCGGAGGTTTAGATCAGCGAAGATTCATGTTGTTTCGCCAGGTATACATTCTGTGTGTATATTGCTAATGTATGTCGGGGTTTATTTCATGTGTATCTCCCAGTTGTATTTTCGTGTGTATCTCACAAGTGCATATTGCGGTTGTATGTGGTGAATGTGCATTTCGTATGATACAAGGAAAGTCAACGGTCAATCTCACCGAATGCATATTCTGAATGCATGTTTCAAATGCATATTCTGAATGCATGTTTCGAATGATCTTCTGAATGTATATTGAGAATATACATTGTGCATACACATGGTGTTAGATGCAAGAGGTGACCCGTAGCGGCGGTGAAGGAAACTGGTGATCGTAAGTCATGTTATGCATGTACAAGTGTTTGGCATAATAGTGAGTGTGGCAAGTACATTAGTTCACTGGTGATAGCAGGTCATGCTATGCACATACAAGATTAGTTGTATCGGTAGGAAAGACTTTGGGTTGACCGATGCAAGGAGTCTCGCCAAAGGCAAAGCTTGGTATTAAGCTTATCAGGAAGAGATTTAGATCGGTGGAAGGGTTTTGAGTTACGTCAATGGAAGAAGTCATAGCGATAGTGGTGTCAGAGACACATCAGTATGAGGAAGGACTTCGGTGCGAAAGGTATTTGGTTGGCCGATAGCATATGGTCTTGCCGATAGTAAAGAAAATATATATTTTGAGAGCTTCTATTGTGTGCTCTGCATCACAAAGCTTTCTACTAGATCTATCCCTTTTGATTTCCATTCCCAGAATGTACTTCGCTACCCCCAGATTCTTCATTTCAAATTTCAAGGACAACTGAGATTTTAAATCTGAGATCATCCCCTTACCATTGCCAATGAATAACATGTCATCCACATACAGTGCAATTATAAGAATCTGATCACCATCAGTTTTATAATAGACACAATGATCAGATTTAGATCTCACATATCCCAAAGATAAAACATACGTATCAAATTTCTGATACCACATTCTGGGAGATTGCTTCAAACCATAAAGAGACTTTTTAAGTTTACATACCAAATGTTCTTAACCTTTTACCACAAAATGCTCTGGCTGGGACATATAAATTTCTTCTTCAAGGTCCCCATGAAGAAATATTGTCGTCACATCCATCTGCTCAATTTCAAAGTCATATGCTGCTGCAAGTGACAACAAAAATCTAATGGATGTCAGCTTAGCTACAAGAGAAAAGATTTCTCCATAATCTATACCTTCCTTTTGAGAATACCCCTTAGCAACCAGTCTTGCCTTATACTTTTCAATACTACCATCTGGACCATATTTCTTTTTAAATACCCACTTACAGCCCACAGGTTTTCTACCTTCAAGCAAGGGCACTAGATCCCAGGGTCCATTTTTCTCCAACGATGACATTTCATTATCCATGGCTTCCAACCAAGAATTTGAATCAGGTAAACTAATAGCTTCTTTCACAGTCCTAGGTTCATCAATATCAGTAAGCAAAGCATAGGCACAACTTGAATCAAGTACTGAAAATCCATACCTATCTGGTTGTCTTCTTTCACGTGTAGACCTCCTCAATGACTGAGGTGCAGGTTCAGGTTCTTGCTCTGGATCTGAATCTTCAGAGCTACTTGAACTCACTTCTGAATCATCTATACTTGGTGCTTGTTGTTGCTCTTTTATAGGGGTCAGAGGAATATTAACAAGACTCTTTTCTTTCTTCTCTTCTGTCTTCTCCGGCTGAGGATCAATAGCCAAAGGTTTCAGCTCTATGAAAATTACATTCCTGCTGTAAATTACTTTTTCAGTTTCAGGATTCCAAAGCTTGTACCCTTTAACACCTACTCCATAACCAATAAAGATATATTTGACTACCTTGTAATCCAGCTTAGATCTTTTTACCTCAGGAATATGAGCATATGCCTCACAGCCAAAGACACGAAGATGTTTTAGAGAGGGCTTCTTTCCAGACCATGCCTCCATAGGCGTCTTATCAACTAATGCCGAAGTAGGAGAACGATTCAGCAAGTAAAAAGCTGTAGCAACTACCTCAGCCCAAAACCTTTGTTCAAGACCAGCATAACTCAACATACTTCTTGTTTTCTCCATCAATGATCGATTCAACCTTTCAGCAACTCCATTTTGCTGTGGAGTATAAGGTGTAGTCTTATGCCTTTTTATTCCATGATCAATACAATATTTATCAAAATCTGCATTGCAATATTCACCACCGTTATCCGTTCTCAAACATTTTATTTTTCTACCGGTCTGATTTTCCACAAGATTTTTAAATTCTTTAAAATAACTGAACACTTCTGATTTATTTTTCAAAAAATATACAAATGCCCTCCTTGAATAATCATCAATAAACGATACATAGTATCTTGATTTAGACAGAGAAGGAACATCAACTGGACCAAAAACATCAGAATGTACATAGTCTAGAACACCAGAAGATTTATGAGAACTAGAGTAGAAAGAAACACGGTTCTGTTTTCCATATATGTAATATTCACAGAAATCGAACTCCAGATTACAATCAATTAGCCCATCTACCAAGTTTTTATTTTTCAAGGTTTTTAAACCTTTTTCACTTATGTGACCAAGTCTATGATGCCAGAGCATTGTTTTCTCTTCAGGAAGTTTAACTTCCATAGAGTTTGCATCATGTGTTACAATAGTAGCTTTTTCAGATTTTACAGAGACATTATTACAGTACACTGGTTTAGCATCTAAACTATACAAAGTTCCAATGCGTTCACCCTTTGCCAGTACAATAGAACCTCTAGTCATCTTACAACCACCATTCACAAAAGTAACTTGCACTCCAACATCATTAAGCTTACTAACAGAAAGTAAATTTCAAACCAGACGTGGTATGTGTAATACTCCATTCATTCCCTTTATTTTGCCATCCGGGAACTAGATTCTGACTCTTCCTCGGCCAACAATTTCTAGTGTTGAATCACTTTCCAGGAACACCTTCCCACCAGTATACAGTTCATACTTAGTGAACCATTCTTTGTGAGATGTCATATGAAAAGATGCTCCTGAATCCACCAGCCATACATCTTTAGATGCAGGCGTTGCCAAGGCAGCAATGAAGGCATCAACATCACTCTGAGAAGAATCGGTGTCAGAGAAGTTCTTCTTCTTCTTCTTTTTCTCCTCTTTGCAGTCTTTTCTGATGTGTCCTTTCTGCCCACAATTCCAACACTTCACCTTGGACTTTTTTCCAGGAGATTTCAATCTCCCCTCTGATTTGGACTTAGACTTCTTGTCCTTCTTCTTGTCTCTTTGCTTTGATCTACCTGAAACAGACAGGGCCTCTTTGGCCATCTCAGAAGATTTCCTTCGCATTTCTTCAGATAACAGCGAGGCAACAACTTCTTTAGTTTTAAACGTGGTTGTTGTACTTCCAATAGCCATCACAAGATGATCCCATGAGTTAGGTAAGGAACACAACAGAAGCATACAACGGTCCTCCTCTTCTATTTTACACCTACAGAAGTCAACTGTGCAACAATCATATTAAATGAGTTCAGATGGTCTGCTACAGATGCTCCTTCATCCATCTTTAGAGAGTACAACTTCTTTTTAAGGAAAAGTTTATTCACTAAGGACTTGCCCTGATAAATATCTCCCAACTTCTTCCACAAAACGTTTGCAGTCTTCTCCTCATGGACGTTCAATAGAATAGAATCTGCTAAACTTTATCTTATCAGTCCTCTGGCTTCCCTATCTACCAAGTCCCAGTCTTCTTGCTTCATGCCTGAAGGTTTAGTCCCAGACATAGCAACCCAAAGATCTCTGTCAACCAGCACATCTTCAACCTTAAGCTTCCACAATTCAAAGTTTGTGCTATTGAACTTTTCAATGTCTATTTTTCCTGATGTACTTGGCATCTTATTTAACAAAATAGACCTCTATAGAACTCCCACTCATAGAACTAACACAAAAAACCCAACCTACCAACAAGGATAACACAACTAGCCAGGCTCTGATACCACTTGTAAGCACTCCATTCAAAGGGGATAATGCAGACAGGTAACGTTTAATTCAAATACAAAGATGAACACTCCAGAAAATATAGAATAAACATACAAGATAATAGAGAACAACACCAGATGTACGTGGGAAAACCCTTTTGGGTAAAAAACCCACCACCACTAGAGAGACAATCTTTATTTACAGTAAGCTTAGAAAGGTTACAATAAAGATCCCAGTCTTCTCGCTTAGGTATCGATTCTCAAATCATACACACAGTTCACTTCCTTTGTACATCTACAGAATGAAAAATTTGATCGAATCTCATCATCAACTTCAGACGACCTCACCAAATCTGTATATATTCACAGTCTTCAAGAGCAAAATCATTTTAACTTCTTCCCTAACTGTTTGTTTCAATTGACCCAGCATCGCTATCTTCTAATCATCGCATAACTGTTTGTATTCATGTGAGACCTTTAGTCCCACATTCACCAGTTCAAGTTTGATATCCTAGTTTACATACACGAACACTTAGTAAGACTATCATCGGCAATTTTGTTGCTGACAATGCTAGTCTAAGCCTCATCAAAATAGCCCAAGCCATCGGAGACCACTCCACCATTCACACCGATGGTTCCTTGTTCCACCAATGCCCAAGCCTTCATCCTTCATCGGAGTAACAGAAGACCGTCGGAGTAACTACCACAGGCTCAGTCGATGGCCAACCTTATGCCGATAGACATATCACATTGGTATGACACATATCGATCAGAGAAGCTAGAGCATGTCAACCCGATAGCTAGCCCTTCATCGGTGTAACCTTGTAGATCACCCAAAGACTCCTCACTCCTGCCGACACAGAAAGTCTACCTGATAGACAAACCACCATCGATGAGAGCAAAGCGATCAGTGTAGCATTAACAAAGTCTGCCGAAGCATGACCCGTCAACTATTGGAGAGACACTATCCATCGATAGAAAAAGTCAAGAGTTTCGCCGATAGTTCAAGTCTTGCCGATGAATGACAAACGATGAACATGTACTTGCTATGATCAAAACCAACGAATGAATGAGGTTCCAAGCAGTAACTTGAGACATTAGGTCTCTTCAATAATTAGGTGAAGAAGCATTTGAAGGATATGAATAACAAGTATAAGGAGCAAGCAGATGCAAAGAGAAGACATAAAGAATTTGTAGTTGGAGATGAAGTGATGGTGTACTTGAGAAAAGAGAGATTTCCAGTTGATACATATAACAAGTTGAAGATGAAAAAGTTTGGACCTTGTAAGATACTTAGAAAGTTTGATTTAGGAAACGTATATGAAGTGGAGTTACCAGAGACATTGGGTCTATCACCTATTTTCAATATTGCAAACTTGTACCAGTATCATGAAGCAGAGTTCAATGATAACCTTGAAGAAGACATGAAGCAATTACCACAACAAGCATCAGAGAAGATTGAAGACCTTTTGGACAGTAGAGTTGGAAGCAACACCAGAGGAAGACAATACAAAGAATACCTTGTGAAGTGGAAAGGCGGATTAGAAGAAGATTCAACTTGGATTTCTTAGGCTGAGGTGGACCGTCTTGGTTTTCCTTTAGCCCTAGCAAAGTGAGGGACTCACTTTTTAAATAACCTCGGATGTCTGATGTAGGAGCATCCTTGGTTCAAGAGCAATTTTGCATCAACCAAAAACATTTGCATTTCACTTTGTTTGCATTTCAGTTTGTTCAATTCAAGCATTTTAGTTAGAAGTAGTTTCTGTATTTTGGTCCGTATTCTGCCGCAGTTGCATTTCACATCTTGCGGAGCTGGACTTAGCATCTAGATTCATTCATATACATCATATCTAAAATTTAGAGCATTTGGATCAAGTACCGGAAAGTTATCCCTTTCAGAAGATCAACTATTTTATCAGAACAGAGCATCCTGACAGTCTCAGAAAATCAGCTAAAGGAGAAGACTTGCAGAGAATTCCTCGACTTGTGGATCTTAATGACACATCATTCAATGATCTTTGGTTCGTGGTTGACCTTCCCCGAGATTTGCACATCATTCCATTCATTTGTGGAGGTGTTCTGTACGTTTAGGTCCAACCTATCTGTGTACACATGTTACAACTCTTCATTGGAGTTTGTGATCTCCCTTGGGTGACGCAGAGGAATCTTTTGTACCAGAGATGATATATAAGGATGTAATAGATCCCTAGGAAAGTAGATTTTTGGTAGTGAGCATTAGATTCATAATTCTTAACCGAGCTCTTTCGCGAAGGGACTTCAAAGCTATATCTTGTGCATATTCTGATATTCTATAATCAAGCCTGTGAGCCCTAGTTGTAAGCTGAATGTTGCTAGAAGATCTGTATTTGAATTCTATGATATATTGAATGACTGAATTTGCATTTGTTCCATATCTTTGAGTTGTTTTCATTGTGTTTAATCTGGTTGCACGGTCTGGCCAATTCATTCTATGAACCTTCCTACTGTGACTGCACCATGACCCAAGGGCACCTTCCTACGTGACGACTCTAAGGCACTTGTTCTCCCCTCTTTATTTTATTTTTTACCTTCTTCTAGTGGTTCTATCTAGTTGGTGGATGATGAAAAACAAACATATATTGATACGGACCATGTGTCCTTTCAGTGAGTAAGCTAAAATGGACCTAGTCCATATATGACAATGGGGTTGCTATATATTATCTGACACTTGGCTGGTAGAATCACTCCGTGTGATATTTTGATGATGTCTTATATTTGTAAACAAACTATAACAATATAGCTACTTTGTGCACTTTGTTTATCTTGGGTCTTGCATTGGTTACACTCAGTTTTGAGATCTCTGCAGTATAGCCCCACAGTTATACTGGGTTTCTAAATCCATAGTATAACCTTGGCTCTTGATGTGATTACTTTCATGCATTGCTTTTATCATGTGATGTGGTTATTATCTTAGAGAAAGATTTCTAACCTCTTTTTTTGTAGGAAATTGTGTGTTTGTGGGAACACTCGGTGATCGTAAAGTACATGTCACCTTTGGGGGAATGGGCTTTATGTGAGCTCTTGTTCCCTTGTGTGTTTTCTCTCTACCTTAAAGTGCATGATATCGGTACATGATATCAACCAATTTAAGGTGGGGGCATATAAGGTAAGTGTTGTGTGGTTACACAACATGCCCCATTTTGACTTGGCAAAACAGGGACCCAACTTTTTTGCTTGGCTTGGCTTGTGTTTTTCTGCTTTCTGACGGTCTGGGAAAAGTAAGTCATGCAGGTAACCCTGCATAAGGAAGCTGGGTAAGTCATCATGATGAGGTTAGTTTGTCAAAGTTAATATTTCATGTCAATAACCTCATGATTGGAAAGAGTATAAAATTTCATGCAGGTTTGCTTTTTGGATCACCTTGATATCCCTTAGGGAACAAAAGTTATGACAAGTCAAAGTTCCAGTCAAACTTGATATTTTGGGGGGGGGGTCATATTTCTTAACATCAGTCATCTTAGCTAAAATCACCTCGATCATATTTTATCACCCGATAATCTTTTGGTCCTCAAGCTCCGGACGTCAATTTTAAGTGATAATGGTATTTACCCGTCAAACAGCTTCATATATTTCGCGGGGGTCATATTTGGAATATCACCCGACATTCTGAATATCACCTGATCTTTTGAAGATCACTCCCCTCCTCTTGCCTCATAACATTTAATGCCCATAAATGCAGTAGGTAGATTCCTACCGATTGCGAACACGATCCAAACACCTGGCACCATCCGTAGATTCATGGCAGAAGATCAATGGTTTTAAGTGATTTAATCTGGTTTTGCCCTAATCCTGCCCTAAGAATGAGATTAAAGTGATTTACAAAGTCATTTTGGACTTACCTTGTGAAGAAATGATAATTTACAGAGCGTAGAACGTTCAAACCCTCATACGACCTACCTGTGGACGCATACAGCTTGCAACATAACAAAACACATGATTATCACCAGTATCTGAACCTCTTTTCTGTAATCATCTACTTAATCTAGGAGATAAACACAATTAGGTAAGTAATCAGAAACCCTCCTGTTGTCATTTTCTATAATATCCAGGTAGTAAGTTCTTTTATGGTTTTGCTCTGTAATTATGCATATCATGATGAAATGGAGATTAATAAATACAATATGCATGATGCCGTAAACACATAGTGCTGTATATGAATGGATATAAATAGTAGGGTAAGACCAGTCGTGTTCATTGCAGGGATCAATGGCAGACATCAGGAGGAACAAGTCGGAGGCTGAATTTCTTAAACCTATGTTCGCATAGCCTGAAGGAGTATAGTTCAAGTATGGTGTCATAGGAGATACCCATCAGGGAAACACATATATAGCGGCATGGTCAGCCAAGATGGGTGAGGATAAAGATAATACCCTGCTGGACAACATATTTGTGTCAGGAATGTGGTATGCAGCTGGATTTCCCTACTCCATGGAAACTCCAGGATTGATAATTGAATGTGCCAGAAATTACAATCCTAAAACAAGGAGAGTGGAAAAACATGGCAGGGTTTATGCAGATCTGTCAGTAAAAGGGATTACGGCTACCTTCAATCTCCCAGTTGGAAGGAAGGTGGTCAGTATGGATCTACGCAAACTGGAGATTAAGTATGAGAATAATAAAAGGACTGCAAGAAAGAGGATTTATCAATGGAGATCAAAGAACAACACATATAATGCCTCTGCCAAATTGCCCGTGCATATGTACAAGTTTGATTTCGATGATGAGTATCAGTATATGATTGCCCTGCTCAGCAGGATGACAGGCCAGCCTATTGCTAGAAGCTTCAAGGATTGGATGTATGGAGTCATCATAATGTGTCTCTACACAGACAACAAGCCATTATGGGCTAAGATCATCAGTGATGCCTTGGATGATAAGATGATGAACCTAGGAGGCCTGGAGTGTTCCTTTTATATGACTTCATATGTTGTATACTCATGTGCATATAAGGGTACATTTGATGCACTGACCACCATTGGAAAGATTGGTGGCAGTATAGATGATGCCCATGTATGGGACCATTACCCTCAATTGCAGAGGAAGGATTATCTCCATGACTACAAGCTAGTGAATGATGCATTTTCTATGCATCTGGTCAGGACAATGGAGGAAGATAGAACTAAAAGACTAAGCATGGAAGCTTAGGAAGTGATATACAAGCATGGTGCCTGGTTCATCCAGTTTGCCACTTTTTCCTACATCAGGATAGAAGGTTTTGAAGGACAAGCGCTAATGTTGCCCAGGTACCCTACTGATGGGGTAGTCCTAATGGAATTCTTAAGACAAATATCAACAATACTGGATGCATATAAGGCAAACAAGAAGATACCTCAAGTTTTGTTTCCAATAACTATAGGGTGGTACATATGCCCCGATTCAGATGGCATAAAGAAGGCCATAGGTGGTCTGAACATGATGAACTTAGGCCTTTCCCATTGGCCAGATCATATGATCCCTATGGGAGGATGCAAAAGATTATAGGCCAACCAATACATAAGAAGCACTTAGAGGATTCCTGGACAGACTGTGAGGATGAAGCTGAGGTTAGAAGAAGAAAGTATCAAAGACTCACTCTCAATCAGATAATGACGTTTGATGTCATCCCAGTGCCTACACAGCTAGAGAAAGATGATGGCAAGGTTATGTCAAATGAATATGAGGATAATAAGGTGTATAATGACACCATTTCTGCCCCGGACCTAACACAACCTGAGGATATTTCATTAGATCAGTTCACAGGTGGGGTGTTGCAGTTGACCCAATCATGGGTAGACAAGCAAATAGGTATACTGAAGAGAAAGGGCATGACCATCACAGTAGATAATAAAAGGAAAAGACAGGAGATTTCTGATGAAGAATATGATGACTTCCTGGGAGAGAAGAGAAAATCTAATGGAGACAGGTTGCCACCCCAGAAACAAGGAAAAGAAACCCCTAGAGGAAAGAAGAAGACTGATAATGGACCTAAGGGGGTAATAATTGAAAGGAATGATATACCAATTGAAGATGCATCTACATCAGGACAGGCATCAGCCTCATCTGCACCACCTCCGACAGATAAACAAAAAACCAAGAGGATCCTAAGGCCAACTATTGATACTGTAGAAACACAAGATAAAGGCCAAACCTCATAGCAGAATGTGGAGGAGGATGTCCAAGTTGAGGAGGAGCCTGCAGAGGATGACCCCATGATGGTCACTAGGAAGAGGAAGGCAGTATCCTTAGTAGCATCACCCCCTAAGAAGCAAAGAACACATATGAGGGGAGAAATAAGACATGACCGTATAATACTAAGGGGATCCGGTAGTGAAGTGTTCAGAAAAGAATTGCAACATGATGTACCACTTCCTACCATCGTTTAGTTTAAAACTGAAAAGGCCGAAGAGCAAGCAAAAGAGGCCACTAGAGCAGGCCAGGGTGGTCCTTTCTCGTTGGAGGAAATTGTGGACCTGTCAGATGATGAGGTGGTACAAAACGTAGCCTCTCAGCGGGTGGAGACCCTTGCTTCTAACACTCACGTGACTCCACATGGAACCCCATCAGCACAGCAGGTGATATTAGAAGAGTTGAAGCAAGCAGAACAAGGAGAAAAGGAAAATAGTCCAGAGAGGGCAGTATAGCAAATAGGGCTTGAGAAGTTAGTTGATTAGGTAACTAGCCCTGCAGTGATAGACTTAACATATAGGGATGATATGACCCCTGGAGATCAAGCAGGTGCTCTTGATAAAATAGAAAATACTGAGGAGGTCAAGTTGACAGAAGTGGAGCGTCATACTCTAGATTTGGACCAACAGCAACAGGATATATTTGATGAGCCCAAAATAGTTGAGGTTCAACAAAGGGGTGAGAAAGATAAAGTAACATCAGGTGATGATGTCCCCAAGACTCAAGAAACCTCAGCTGATAAAGAAATATCAGGTCATGATGACCTGAAGACTCAGGAGGTAGATACATTAGGTGCGAAGTAGAATGTGATCCAAGATCAGGTAGATGCACCTAGCTCAGACACCATTATATCCATGGATACACATACACCTCAAGATGAGGAAATTCCCAAAGTGGATGAAACATGAAAGGAGGGAGTACAGGATCAGGTTTAGGATCATCATGAGGACGTTCCACAAGATCCTCCTCTGCAAGAAGAAGTTCCTCAGGATAAAGAAGTACCACAGGATCCCCCTCATGAGGAACATCACGAGGAAGGAATAAGGAAATCACCCTCTCCATTAAGAGCTGAGATAGATGCTGGAGACCAGGGTGAGCAGGATGGTAAAGATGGAAGTCAAGGATATGGAGATGAAGTGTCTCAATGGATTGAGAAAGAAATAGGTATAGAATCAGATTTTGAGATCCAGGAATTTGACATTTCCACACTATTTTTGGAGACCATCATGAAGCCCAAGAGGAAGGCCAGGTTAACCTCGGCCATCATAAGAGATCCTGCTACAGGTAAAAGGACCACCCAGGTAGCACTTCCTATTGTTGAAAAGGAAAAAGGCAAGATAACACTAGAGGAATTCCAGATTACAATAGTTGACTTAGGATTTGCCAATGAAGACTAGGAGGGTCAGGAAGGAAAAGATATAATTGATTCTTTAACCCAAAGGGTGAAGAAGGAAAAGGAGAAGAATAAACAACACAAGGAGCACATTGCTTAGCTGCATTCATACATAAAAGGGTTGATAAGCCCTGATGATACATCATTAGATCAGGCAGTCCCATTGACTGTAATTTCTCAAGAGGAAGTTAATAGATTAGACCTCATGAAGCATGAGTTAATAACCATGAGGAAGTGGATGGTATCAGCATTCACAGGAGCAGAGGAAGTAGTGAAGGCCTCTTTGCAGCGGTGGAAGTCCTTGAGCATCTCCAAGAGGAAGGTTGATAAAATGCAGAATGAAGCCGGAAGGTCATTCCAGTTAGAGAAGGCCTTGGGTGCTCTGGGTGAAATAAAGAATATTGATCCTCAGATCCTGATCAATAATTAGGTACTTGATAATAACACTACCATATTGGTAGATATTTGGTATAAAGACATCAGGTTTGAATGTGATGTACTACAGAAGTGCAGCAGTAAACTAATAGATATCAGTGTGAAGCTGCACAACCTGATGTCATATGAGGTAGAAGTCTTGGAAGCCTTGGAAGGGAAAGTAGAGGGAAAAATTGAAAACCAAGACACAAACTTTGCCATAAAAGCTCTGCATGATAACTTTCAGCCGTTGGCTGATGATCCCCTCACCCAACTGACAGAAGAAGAAATTAATAAGATCATGAGGATAAAAGTCAAGGTAGAGAACTACAATGAAGCATTGAGTAGCAGGAAGGGTAAGTTAGAAATCCTTAGAGATAAATATCAAGCTCACAAGCATGCCATGGCCAAAGCTAGAACACAAGATGGCAGGGAGATTGATAAGATAGTAGCAGCATATGAAAATATCAGGATGACTATGAAGGTCCATATACAGGAGGATATTCATCAGGGTGATGACGACACAGAAAGTGATGATCAGGATGATCATGATGAAGAAGAAGAACGTGAGGAGTAAAGGAAGATGTGCCACAAGGTAAACATATGCATCAGGTACTTACAAGAAGATAAGTTACCTAGATGGTTGCCAGCTAGCAACCTGTGCCATAAGGGGGAGTTGACCAAGTCAAAGGAAGAAAATATCAACCATTGATCTTAAATTGATAAATCTTGACCGTAGGTCATTTGTAACCGCTCCCTCACCTTATTCTATAAAAGGTGCAGGGATGCCTTGTTTTAAGGATTCTGAAGCTTAATTGAAATTTGTTTGCTGAAATATTCAGGGCCTATTTCAAAGTTTTTTTAAGCATCCATGTTTTTGCATACTTAATGAAAGAGAAGACCATTTTGATTACAAATCTTCATAAATCCTGAGTAGTCTATGTATGAATTCTTGATATATGCTTTGATTTGCTACGCCCCTTGGAGTGCTAAGAAATCTGCATATATTGTCTTCATTCCTCATCCTTTGAAGTTAGCATCATCTGTATCTAGCTGTGGAACATCCTGGTGAACATATGGTTTGATTTCTTCTCTCTCATGACGGTATCAAGTGTGTATGTGGCTCAATAGCTGAAGATTCATCATAATTTGAAGTATTCTTTTTACATCTCTTTTAATTTCATAAATTCACCATCACAATTGCAAATAACAGATCATCATAAGCAAATTAATATGAAATATGTAGACATCTCATAGATAACTGAACATTCATAGCATATTTAGAGTTAAAGCTTGTTAAATAGACAAACATCATGCAAATATTTGAGTATAGACACATCATTTGAAGGAATATACTGTGTAGAATAACTTTTCTCTGTAGCATCATCACAGGAACAGAATCTTACTGATAAGCAAATGTAAGGCCCCAAAATGGAAAAAGCAACACACATCAACCACTGAGTAGCGTCAGCTGATTAAGAACTAATCCACAGAGACTTGGGATCATGAATTCTTTGAATTCATCGTATCTTTCAAGATGAATAAAGGTTGTTGTGTAAATTTTATTCTATGTTTGTTTGTGACTAACATCATGATCAAAAGTAAGTTGTCTGATGATTTTGGTACTAACGAAGCATGTTTGTAAGCCCTCTACGGAGGTGGGATGTTGTATCTCCACGTGAGTGCACATCTTTATTTTATATTGCAATAAGAAAGCCCTTTGGGGTGGCAGTATATCGTGCATATCTTTTTGTTTTAAGCCCTATGTGGAGGTGGGGATGGTGTATCTCTTGAGCTAGTGCACATCCTTTTTATTTCAAAAGTCCTCTAAGTAGGCGAGGTTGGTGTATCTATTTGCAAGAGACACTACTCTAATGAATGTTAAATGTCATCATTGATGGCAACAAGGCAAAGGGTTTCTACCGGCATAGCAAAGAGACCTTACTTTGGAAGAATAAATGACTAAGTATGGGTAGTGTACAATATACCAAGTAAGTGACAATGTTTGAGATAGTATGCCTCCACAGTTAAAGACATTTGTATGTAGTTCATGTATGTTTTTCATAACTACCTAGTGATCACATGTTCCAATGTTCAAGTCCTGACTTCCTCCGAAAGTCATATGGTAAAATATCTAAGCCCGGGTGAACAAAGTTAAGTCAGGAATAGAGCACAGTATCAGAATAAAAGGGTCCGCATTCCTCCGCTATGGTTTTTTTTTCTTATGGTTCTGAGACAACAAAGATACATCTCATGACTACCTAAATCCAGAGTTATACCTTCTGAAGTTCCTTTGATCACATTCTACAAGTTGTTCTTTATCGACTTTCAGCTTGACATCATTTCACTGTGACAGAGCAACAGTTCCAAGATCCGCATTTTGCTATAAAGGACTATTATGTCCTGCGAATTTGAAGGTATGTTAAAAGGTCAATGATGAATGTTGGATACAATTTCTAGAGTCTCATATGGTCCTTAGTGGAAATCATGATGTGAACAGTTGAATTAGTCAAGTGTGTGCTTAATGGATAGGCTGACATGCAAGCTAGATCTATATGCAGAGAAGATACATTGTTTGAAGAATTAATTCAAGTAGTTGAATGATTGATGCTGACCTATATGAAGACTATTGTATGTTTGTTTGGGTCCACATTCTTGTTTGAGCTCAAGATCAATCTGACAAGGTACAACACTTGTCTACACGTTTCATGTCTAAGTTGCTGACCTGATTGTGAGATGAAGCTTATTGCGGATATATATATTCGATCAATTTTGGTATTAGAGCAAGGAATATATGTGGATAATCTATGAATTCAATATGTGCATAATCTAAGGTAGTTTCCAAAGTAGAAAAGGATAATAAGGGAAAAACCATGAGTATATGTGAAGTAGAGCAGAAAAGCAGGGCTGATAGTATGAAGTCCTTTGAATCTGTATATTGAGCATATTAGTACTGCATTTCAGCATTTTGTAGATGCACCTGTAGCAGTCCTCTCTTGGCAGTGAGCCAATCCTTCTTCTATCTTCTCTTCTATCTTTCTGGCAGTGAGCATTGTCGCAGTGAGTACTTCTTGGATAGTGAGTCCTTGGGTAGTGAGCCCTAAGGCAGTGAGCCTTCCTGTTATTTGGTATTTCTATCATAATATATTGTGAGCTAACACTCACCATGGCTTTTCACTTTTTGGCTTTTCCACGTAAAATCCTGGTGTCTATGTGTTACGAATTTGTGGCTGCTCTTCTCATGTTTACTTTGTTTTCATGCTATTGAATTAGGTAAATGGATTAATGAATGTGTAAATGAAAAGGTTTTAAGAATACTAATTCACCCCCCTCTTAGTATTCTTTGCATTCAATAGTATCCTCCCTTAAGCATGTATTTGGCAGTTGTTGTGGCATAAGCCCAATCGTTAGGTGTACCTATAATGTGCTTGAGATGGTGGTGAATCTAGCAATAGGATCCTTCCATCGCTTGTTTTCCATATTTAAGATGTATAGTATGTCTTTGGCATACTATACGACACTCATGTCTTCTGTGTGTTTTCACCCTTGTGTAGTCGAAAGACGTGTGGTGATCAATCCCTCCTACACTCAAGTTTTGTATGGCATGTTTGTTCACAAGCATAGTTTCAAGACATGTGGCGATGAGTCCCACCTATGCTTTGGGATTTGTATGGTGTGTTTGTTCTCAAGTGTAGTCTAAAGACGTGTGGCGATGAGTCCCTCTGATGCAGAGTGGGATGCAATGGAGGCTAACTAACAGGAAGGAGTAGCCAACAATACAAACAGCATGATAAAATTCTCTATCGGCTGAACATCATCATCATATTTCCTAGAGACACCAACAGCATCATCACATTCCAACAACATCATCATATTTTGGTCGGGCACAATTATCCTCCTGCCGACTACTGTTCACCTCCTCCGCCTGTCGCCTATCATCATCATCATGATAATCAACGGGCGCAAACATCCTCCGGTTGCACTGTTCATCGGGTGCCAAATACAAGCGGCATCATCATGATATTCAATATCACCTTCGTCAGCAGGATATCCAAATATCCGGTTGCTCCAAATATCCTGATGACGTTGCACTTCAACAACTTGCCTTCGATGCTCCACTGCCCGACGATACAAGCAACAGCATCATGATATTGTTCATCCGGTTCCTCGAAACCTCCTGATGATGCTACTACAACTTCCTGCCTACGCTGATACCTTACCACTTAGTGACAACATGATAAACTCGCATTGAGGGATTTCTTACTATCCTGATGACGATGACGTCATACCCTGATGACGATGACGTCACACATCATCCTGATGAACTCTTCAACACTTAGCTAAAAAAACTTAACTTTCACACCCGCATCCGTTAGCGATATGCGGATGATGAACTTCCCCGAGAGATGATCCTGACTGCGATATATACACTGAGTATATATCCAACTCAAAACATCATGATGCACTTGCAACATGCAAACTTCAACAACTTCATGACCCGATCCTGATGGCGATGGATCCGCAGATGATGATGCGGCTCGTTCCGACTGGAAACGCACATGCAGACTCCTGTGTATCCTTCCACTGCATGTAAGCACTCTGAACCACTCTATTTCACAAAGATCATGTGACGACCGGGCCGGATCACCTTCAAACCAAAATCTAACAACTTATCTTCTAGACCTAGCACATGAGGATGCTAGGCTGCTTCACAGCATGCTCCTAACTGATCTCCTGAACAATGCAATGCATAAACAGAAAACACAAATGCAAACTAAACTATGATACAGGACCATTCCACCGATTTGCAGGATCAACCGGTGGAAGGGTTGAAAGTGCCCATTAACTTGCAAACAGAAAAGGAAATCAACACAGATACAACTGATCAACTCAAATACTGCAAAAGATGAGATCTTATTCAATTGAGATTCAAATGTCCTGCTTTTACAATTCTACTTCACAATATCTAGACTGATCACCAGTACAGCATATCACCAGTACTACTCTCCTGAACATAACAACTATCAAAATCAAAATGAACTGTCAATATGAACTATCTTTATGAACTACCCATATGTCTAAACCCTAACAGATCGAAGGTATATATCACAAATCCTTCGAGTACTACCAACTTCACTTCCCAGCGGCTGGGAGCTTCCAAGCGGCTGGGAGAGAGGACAACTCAGACTATCTTATCCCGATCTCTAACTGCCTACACATACTCCTAGGCTGAACTAATACATAGCATCGGTCCAGTGGACCTTATTACATGAAGAAGTCAAACATACTAAAAATAGACTATCCTGTCATCATACTGATAATTATCCTATATCCTGATCATGTATGTCATCATGCGGACCTATATCCTGATCATGTGCGGGTGCTCCTGCACCATACTCCCCAAAAGAAGAAATCTCAAGTCCACTTGAGATGAGAGTATCAAGGTCGGCACCATGTTTCTGTATCTGTTCTGCAGTCATCCATACTGCTTCAGAGTTCGGCTGTCCCTTCCAAGAGACGAGGTACTCCAAGTACTTGTTGTTCCTGGTCTGTTTGACCACTCGAGTGTCCAAAATCTGCTGTATCTGTGGAGGATCATGTTGAGGAATGTCTTCAGCAACTGTATCCTGTAGGATATCCTGATCTGCATCTGGATTAGCCTTGTATGGAGTTAAATCACATACATTGAAGATAGGAGACAAACCGAGATCAGGTGGGAGTTGGATCTCATAAGCATTCTGTCCATGCTTTTGCAAAATCTGACATGGTCCAACTTTCTTTTGCATGAGCTTAGTATACTTTCCCTTAGGAAGCCTGTCTTTCTTCAAGTGAACCCAAACCAAATCTCCAACAGCAAATTGAACATCCTTCTTCTTCTTGTCAGCATATTCCTTATATTTCAAAGTGGTCTGCTGGAGTTGGGTCTTGACCTGATCATGAACTTCTTTGATTGCTTCAGCAAAAGCTTCTCCATCTGCACTAACAGGATCTGCTGTAGGTAGATCTCGCAACTCCAAAATACCTCTGGGATGCATTCCATACACTACCTGAAAAGGCGATTTTCCTGTGCTCCTGTTGACAGTATCATTATATGAAAACTCAGCTTGAGACAGAATATTGTCCCACTTCTCTCCATGCTGTTTTGTCAAGCATCTAAGTAGATTCCCCAAGGAACTGTTCACAACCTCAGTTTGTCCATCCGTTTGAGGATGATATGCAGAGGAAAAAGACAAATTGGTTCCCAATTTCCTCCAAAGGGTTCTCCAGAAGTGACCCACAAACTTCACATCCCTGTCTGAAACTATGCTCAAAGGCAACCCATGAATTCTGACAATCTCCCTGAAGAATAAATCTGCAATATATGAGGCATCAGCAGTGGTTTTGCATGGCAAGAAATGTGCCATTTTACTGAATCTATCCACTACAACAAAGACACTGTCAAATCCTCTCCTGGTCCTTGGTAAACCCAAAACAAAATCCATACTGATGCTTTCCCATGGTCTGGAGGGAATGGGTAAGGGCTGGTATAACCCTGCATTAGTTGACCTGCCTTTAGCCTTTTGACAAATTACACAGGTTTCTACAAATTTCCTGACATCTGACTGCAACTTAGGCCAGAAATAATGCCTCCTGACCAGATCAAGAGTCTTGTCTAGACCAAAATGACCTGCCATGGCTCCACAATGTTTCTCCTTGATTATATTCAACCTCATAGAACACCTTGGGATACACAACTGTCCACCCTTGAACAGCAATCCATCCTGGATCAGGAATTCAGAGAACTCAGCATGGTATTTCTCCCCAAAAGAAGTACAGACCTGATATATCTCTCCAAAATCAGCATCAGACTCATACATGGTCTTGAGTGAATCAATACCAACACTCTCTAACTGAATCTGATTGACTGTGAGAACTCTTCTGCTCAAAGCATCTGCAACTTTGTTCTTAACCCCTTTCTTATGCTTCAAGGTAAAAGTGAAAGCCTGTAAGGTCTCTACCCACTTCATATGTCTGTGGTTCAGCTTCTCCTGGCTGTTGATGAAACTCAAAGCCTGGTTGTCTGTGAAAACTATGAACTCCTTTGGCAGCAGGTAATGCCTCCATTTCTTTAGGGACTGAACTAAAGCATACATTTCCAGATCATATGATGAATACCTTTTCTTAGCATCATTGAGCTTTTCACTGAAAAATGCAATTGGTCTACCCTCTTGACTGAGTACTGCTCCAATGGCCATGTGACTGGCATCACACTCTACCTGAAAGATCTTGTTGAAATCTGGAAGTGCAAGGACTGGCTGCTGTGCCACCTTCCTCTTCAATGCCTCAAAGGAATCATCTGCTCCTTGAGTCCAAACAAACCTGCACTTTTGTCCTCCTTTTATGGTATCCAACATGGGTGCACAAATATGACTGAACCCTCTGATGAACTTCCTGTAGAAGGTTGCTAACCCATGGAAACTTCTGACTTCATTCATGGTCTGTGGAGTTGGCCAATTCAATATGGCACTCACCTTCTCCTTATCCATCTGCAGCTTCCCTTGTGAGATGACAAAACCTAAATAGGTGATCTCCTGTTTCATGAACAGACACTTGTCCAAGTTTATCATCAGCTTCTCTTCATGTAGCCTCTTGAGAACCAGATCTATATGCCTGAGATGTTCTTCTCTGGTGTTACTGAAAATCAGAATGTCATCTAAATAGACTATGACAAACTTACCAATGAATTCCTTCAGAACCTCATTCATCAGCCTCATGAAAGTACTAGGGGCATTAGACAAACCAAAAGGCATAACCTTCCATTCATACAACCCTTCATTTGTTTTGAATGCTGTCTTCCACTCATCACCTGGTCTAATCCTGATCTGATGGTATCCACTCTTCAAATCTATTTTGGTAAAGTACTTAGCACTTCCCAAACAATCAAGTAAATCCTCAATTCTGGGGATTGGAAACCTATACCTGATTGTGATCTTGTTGATGGCTCTGGAATCTGTACAAAGCCTCCAAGTGCCTTCCTTCTTTGGTGCTAGTACAGCTGGTACTGCACATGGACTCAAACTCTTCCCAATCAGACCTGAATTCATCAATTCTTCAATCTGTCTGGCTACTTCTGCATTCTGTTCTGGGGTAAGCTTATAAGCTGCTTTATTTGGAAGTGTAGACCCTGGAATCAAGTCTATGCAATGACTGATATCTCTGACAGGTGGTAGGGATCTTGGCATTCCCTCTGAGATAACACCTTTGTACTTATCCAATAACTCTTGGACAGCTGGGTCTATCAACCTTGGCTTCTTCTCCTTCTTGGCTTCTTGCTGTTGTTCCTTATTCACACTCATACATGGGATTAGGGCATATGCAACTGCACCTTCTGCTGCTACTTCTTTCATGAACTGTTTGCCTTCCATCAGCATGACCTTCACTTCTTTGCCTTTAGACTTCTCCTCTTTCTCCTTCAATGGGAATAACGTTACTTCTTTACCATCTTTAGTGATTTTATAGGTGTTTTTAACACCATCATGCTGTGCCTTCAGATCATACTGCCATGGTCTACCAAACAAAAGGTTGCAAGCATCCATCTTGGTGATATCAAACAACAACTTATCCTTATATCCACCAATCTGGAATTCTACCCAAGCCTGCTCTTCTACAGTTGTTTGCTGACCTTGAGTAAGCCATGAGACTTTATATGGAGCTGGGTGAGGCAATCTCCTAAGCTTCAGCTTTATCACCATTTCTTCAGACACAAAGTTCTCAGTAGAACCAGAATCAATCAAAACTTTACAAGCCTTACCTCCTGCTTTGCAAGTGGTTCTGAAAAGAGACTTTCTCTGAGGGGCTTCTTTGTCAGGTACCTTCATGGTAGTTACTGTTCTTCTCATCATCAGAGACTCTCCACTTTCTGGATATCCATAATTCTCAGGACCATTCACACTCTGGAAATCATTAGAGCTGGTCCTACTTTGATTATCAGGTTCATTGACCAGATTTGTCCTCCTTTCTCCTGCTGAGCTTGTGGCCTTGTTTGGACATCTGCTGGCTATATGGCCTTCTTTGTTACAGTTATAGCATCTGATGGATCCTCTGCCCTGGGATCTTCCTCTGTAAGGTCTTCTACCTCTGAAGTTTCCTTGCTGACTGAAATTCTCTCTCTGGTTCTGACTATTGTTGCCCTTGCTATTGTCCTGACTGGACTCTCCTTGATATCCCTGTCCATGTCCTCTGCCTCTGAAAGGACTTCTTCCACCTCTTTGTTGTCTTCCTCTTCCTCTATTGTTTTGGTCTTGTTTTCTCTTCAGCTTTTCTTCCACTTTCAGTGCCAACTGAAAGCTTTTCTGCACTGTATCTGGGTTATGCAGACTGAGATCTTCCTGAATATTAAACCTCAATCCATTAAGGTATCTGGCTACCTTTTCCTCTTCACTTTCTTTCACCTTGGTCTTCATACAGAGTTTCATGAACTCTTCTGTATATGAGCTGACATCTAGCTCCTTCTGCTTCAGGTTCTGCTTCCTCTTGTGTAACTGGATACTGTAATCCAAAGGAATATAAGCCTCCTTTACCAATTCCATCATCTTCTTCCATGTGGCAACTCTACAGTTTCCCTCCTGCACTCTATCATCCTGAATAAAGTTCCACCATGTCAAGGCAGCTTCTTTCATCTTTGACTGTGCTATCTTCACTCTCTGCTGTTCTGGTATCTCCTCTGTGACAAAGAAATTGTTCAAACAGTCTATCCATTCCATTACTGTATCAGGGTCCATCTTACCTGTAAACACTGGCAAATCCAGCTTCACATCCATGGTTCTCCTCTCCATGGCCTTGAGGGCGTTCAACAGTGGCCTCTGGTCTGCAGGAACGACCTCCTCGCTCCAATTAGGGATCTCTTCTTCTTCCCTATCATCTTCTCTACCAGAACCTACTCTGCTCCTCAACTTTGCTAACTCATCTTTCAACTCCTGATTCTGAGCCTTCACGGCCTTGCTTTCTGCAATCTGTTTCTTCACCAGAACTGCCAACTCAGCGTTGGTCATCCTTGCTGGAACCTCAGATGTTCCTTCTTCGTCTGACATCCTGCTTATCCTTTCCAGAAGATCCTAACCTTTGCTCTGATACCACTATGATGCAGAGTGGGACGCAACGGAGGCTAACTAACAGGAAGGAGTAGCCAACAATACAAACAGCATGATAAAATTCTCTATCGGCTGAACATCATCATCATATTTCCTAGAGACACCAACAGCATCATCACATTCCAACAGCATCATCATATTTTGGTCGGGCACAATTATCCTCCTGCCGACTACTGTTCACCTCCTCCGCCTGTCGCCTATCATCATCATCATGATAATCAACGGGCGCAAACATCCTCCGGTTGCACTGGTCATCGGGTGCCAAATACAAGCGGCATCATCATGATATTCAATATCACCTTCGTCAGCAGGATATCCAAATATCCGGTTGCTCCAAATATCCTGATGACGTTGCACTTCAACAACTTGCCTTCGATGCTCCACTGCCCGACGATACAAGCAACAGCATCATGATATTGTTCATCCGGTTCCTCGAAACCTCCTGATGATGCTACTACAACTTCCTGCCTACGCCGATACCTTACCACTTAGTGACAACAGGATAAACTCGCATTGAGGGATTTCTTAATATCCTGATGACGATGACATCATACCCTGATGACGATGACGTCACACATCATCTTGATGAACTCTTCAACACTTAGCTAAAAAAACTTAACTTTCACACCCGCATCCGTTAGCGATATGCGGATGATGAACTTCCCCGAGAGATGATCCTGACTGCGATATATACACTGAGTATATATCCAACTCAAAACATCATGATGCACTTGCAACATGCAAACTTCAACAACTTCATGACCCGATCCTGATGGCGATGGATCCGCAGATGATGATGCGGCTCGTTCTGACTGGAAACGCACATGCAGACTCCTGTGTATCCTTCCACTGCATGTAAGCACTCCGAACCACTCTATTTCACAAAGATCATGTGACGACCGGGCCGGATCACCTTCAAACCAAAATCTAACAACTTATCTTCTAGACCTAGCACATGAGGATGCTAGGCTGATTCACAGCATGCTCCTAACTGATCTCCTGAACAATGCAATGCATAAACAGAAAACACAAATGCAAACTAAACTATGATACAGGACCATTCCACCGATTTGCAGGATCAACCGGTGGAAGGGTTGAAAGTGCCCATTAACTTGCAAACAGAAAAGGAAATCAACACAGATACAACTGATCAACTCAAATACTGCAAAAGATGAGATCTTATTCAATTGAGATTCAAATGTCCTGCTTTTACAATTCTACTTCACAATATCTAGACTGATCACCAGTACAGCATATCACCAGTACTACTCTCCTGAACATAACAACTATCAAAATCAAAATGAACTGTCAATATGAACTATCTTTATGAACTACCCATATGTCTAAACCCTAACAGATCGAAGGTATATATCACAAATCCTTCGAGTACTACCAACTTCACTTCCCAGCGGCTGGGAGCTTCCAAGCAGCTGGGAGAGAGGACAACTCAGACTATCTTATCCCGATCTCTAACTGCCTACACATACTCCTAGGCTGAACTAATACATAGCATCGGTCCAGTGGACCTTATTACATGAAGAAGTCAAACATACTAAAAATAGACTATCCTGTCATCATACTGATAATTATCCTATATCCTGATCATGTATGTCATCATGCGGACCTATATCCTGATCATGTGCGGGTGCTCCTGCACCACCCTCCTACACTCTAAGATTTGTATTGCGTGGTTGTTGCCCCATATGTAGTTTCAAGATGTGTGGTGAAATGCCCCTCCTACATTATGGGTTGTGTGTTTACTTTCCATGTACCTACATTCATTCATATATGAAAATGAAAAAAAGAAATAATCACTACATTCACTGTATTCATCATGTTTTGCATGTCTTCAATATTGTCTTCTCCGTATTTTGTGTGACTATTACTATCTTCTCCATATTTTGTGTGACTGTTACTGTCTTCTCCATGTTTTGTGTGCCTGTTATTGTATTTAATGTATTTGGCATGTCTGCGACATATTTTCTCTAATGTCTACCTAAGATTGGGGCTAGGAATAGTTCCTAAATCTTTGTGTATGCATTAGCTTCAAGTGCCTAGTGTGTTTGTTGTGTTTTGACCTTACTTTAATGCATGTATGGGCCTCACGTTCATGCATACATTAAAGTGGGGGCTAAATGTTATGTCATAAAATGTCCCCCTAGGACTTTTACCTCCTAAGTTTATCTCTCGGGTCCCTTGTTTTGCATCTTGCATGTTCATTTTTAATCCCAAGAGAAAATGTCCTGAAACCCATGTCAAATGTGGCTTGAGTGACATTGTGTGCTTTAGACATGACCTAAAAGGGAAACTTGGGACATGGGTGCTTGCGTCCTTGTCCTGCCCTATTTTAGGCAGGTCCCAAATTTGAATGTCGGTTATGTGACAGTTAGTTAGGTCCCATGACGATATCTTAAGTTTGAATTACAAAATTTGTAGTAGGAATGTGTGTTGTTGCATATATATAAGAATGTTTAGGGATTCATTTGAAAACTATAAGATGATTATGAACTTTTGGTGCACTTATGATTTTAGGGCATTCAAGATATTTATTGTTGTAGAGCAAAGCATTGTTATTGTGTTTGTGAGTGCAGATTTAGCTTCATCTTCTCATGTGTTGAAAGATCTTCATCTATGTGAGAGATACACCTTCGAGGTGATATCTATTTGTGTTTGAATCATTTATCAATTTGTTTTTGCCTCTATCTCGTAGGGATACACACTCTTTATCTGACATCGTTCGATGTTCAGAAGACTTGAATGTCATTCCGAAGCTTGACCGAGGCAAGCTCCTAAACACCACAACCCCTAACCACACTCCTTGTGATTGCAGGTTTACAGGTATTGGATTTCACGGAGTGGAATTACAGAGGAATGTTGCAGAAGATAAGGATTCTGGATCTAATGGAAAGAAGCAGTTTGGAGCACTTTTGGGATAAGGGCGCCTTGGGCAATGTCCTCTGAGGTTGCAGACACAGGAATCTTTTTGACAGTGACAATCAACATCTGAAAAAGCCCCGACATCCTGAAGAACAACCTACCTTGGACTAGGGTTCCTAGGGCAGTGTCCTTCACATCTTCCATGATAGAAATAGATAGAACAATGATTATCAGTGTCAGAAGGAGTCCTGAATTCCCTGAAGAAAACTGTACCTTGGACTTGGGTGTCTAGGGTAGTGTCCCTAATTTTTCCACATCACGAACTTCAAAAAATTGTCAGTAACTATTCTCTGTCTACTATCTTAGTCTACGAGCATTTGTCGTAATTTATTAGTTTACTTACTGTTTTGCGTAATTAGGGTTTTTAGAATACTTAAGCATTAAATTAATACATTAATTGACAATTTCTGAATTTCCACATTGTTCCAAGTGACACCCAACCTATAGGTGAATCCTCTTGCAAAAGTTGTGATTCAACTTAGTTAAATGTCCTTGAATGTTTGTAGTGAAATGAGGATCTATCCATTCAACCCCATTGTCCCTCTTTTCCTATAAAACATCCCCAAGATGCAATAAAGAAGAATGCTAAGGGGCTAGTTAGAAATAAGAAGAAGCATAGGATAAGTACAAATTCATCATACACACCATCTCAAAAGGAAAGTGTTTCTACTCAAGGGAATACACCAAGCTACCTCCCGCAAGAAGAATTTACAAGGTCTTGTAGAATAAGAAGGCAAAGCGACCTTACTACCAAACTCTAGCTGGTGGCACAACCATTCTCCCAAACATGCAAGGATCTTAAACTTAAGAGAGCAAGATAGACTCAAGATCTTGTTTCCAAGTTAGCCATAATCCTTTCCAAGAGAGTGTAGTAACAGAGATAATCAACAAGTGTTCAAATAGAACATAGAGAGTAAGGCTCATAGCACAATGTATGCCCCCACCTTAAAGTTATTTCTAACTCCATTAGGGAGAAAATGCCTTTAAGGTAGAGTGAGAAAGAAACATAAAACAAGCATGAGAGATTTCTAAAAGCACATGCCCAAATGGTTTGTGTTCTCATAAGCTACATCGTAACTAGGGGTTGCCCCCAAGAAGAGGAAACCAAGGCGATGCTTACGGGCATGATACACAATGGCTTGTGTAGTCACTGTATGATGCTGAGCATTGTGACAAGGTGCCATATAGATGGAAGAAAGGTGATTAATTTAATGATTTTGTCACATTTCGAGGCAAAAATGGGCCCAGGGACACTTTTCAGTGGTCCCCATGACATCATTGTCCTCTTGGGGTGCCCTAAACCCTGCTGGGCACCCTGGTCCTTCTTGAGCACCCTAGACCCTATTGGGTGCCCAGGTCTTAGGACCATGTTATGTTTAATTTTCCTAATTGTCGATGAAGTAAAGTTAATCAAGATCTGATGTATATTTCAAAGTAAAGACAAAACTTGTTCAAAGTTGTTGAATTTTGTCACCTAAGACTTGACATTTCGTTAGTGAAATGGCCAAGTGTTTGATGATACACACAATAAAGTGTTGAATAATTATTTTGTTGAATCTTTTTGTGTTTTAGAGGAAGAGTGATTAAGCGGTCTTTGAGTAGACTTGACAAAATACACTCGTGTTGATATAAAAGAGAAGATTTAGGGGGAGTGGGAAGCGAAACGTTTTGTTGTGAAGAGGGTGGAGAGAATGTAGGAGAATGCCAGAAACCCAAACCTACTTTAGACAAGTGCAGTGTTTGTTCCACATGCTCCTTAATTCTTTATTCTTTACATCCTAGCCCATTTCCATTGTATCCTTGTTTTGAAAGAATTTTGAATCCATGCCCATAACACTTCTATAAGACCGAAGGATAAAGAGAGGTCATATGGCTATCTTTGTGTTTAGAAGTATGATTAGATGTTGAAGAAGAAGGATCATTATTTTTATCATGGTGAGGAGGGTCAATCTTTGTTTCAATCATCCCTTGGGGATTGAAATGTAAAGAGGCCACTTTGTTACCAAGACATGCATTAGAATTAGGTGATTCATTTGATTGAGATGATACTTTATCACAAATGGCCACCATTATTGTAGGGAAAGGTGGATCTTCATCTATTTTAAAGGTTCTATCATCATTAAATTCATGTTTAGGCTTTGTAGGAGTATGTGATTGTGTTGAAGCAATTGTATTTACCTTCAATGTCTTAGGGTGTGAGGGTGAGATTTCATATTCATCTACAAAGGAGGGTGTAAAATCTAACGAACCCTAATCATCACCAAAAAATGCATTCGAAGGACCAACGCTATCGTGACCAATATCGTTGTTAGTAGTGGAGTGTATTGTTGAAGAAGGGATCAAACTACTCGAAGGAGTTTGATGTGTCGCTTCTATTTTCAAGCAACTATCTGGAGTTGGATCAACTTCAATTGTATGGAGTTGATTGTTGTGCATAAACTTTGTTGATCAATGAATGGTAGATGGGACTATCCCCATGGCATGAATCCATGGTCTACCAAGAAGAAGATTGTATGAAAGAGAATTAGGCATGGCATGGATAAGGGTAGGCAATGTCACAGGTCCATCCCTAAGAGGTAAGGTAATAGTACCCAATGATTGCCTACCAATATTATCAAATCCACGAATGTTTAGTTTATCCGGTTGAATGAGAGATGTATAAAAATTGAGTTTACGTAACAAATCTATTCCACAAACATTAAGACCTAATCCACCATCAATCATAGTGCATCTTATCCTCTTTTTATTGAAGAACATGAATATCATAAGAGGCTCATTTTATTTTTGAACTTCTATGGGAGGTAACGTATGTTGTTGAAATGATATATCGGATGTTGCCACCTACATACAGTCTAATAGAGATGCTACATCATTTGGTATAACAGAAGGTGGAACAACTACCTTTTGAAGAGCCTCAAGGAGCATTTTGTGGTATATAGGTGATGTTTGTATTAAATCCCATAGAGAGATCTTAGCTGGAGTAGCATGGATCTACTCGAAAAGATCATATTATTTAGCAATATGAGTAGGAAGATGAGATCTTGAGGTAGGATATGTTGAGAAGGTGGAAGAGAAATGTGCACACACAGTGTTTGCTTACTTTGTTTGTTATTACAGGTGTTGTATGTATGAGCAGTCGTGTGATACTAAGACATATCTGGAACACCTTGATTTATTTGTGTAAGTTATTTTGAATAATTGAGAATGTAACCCAGGGGTCGAGGTGGTGTTGGATCACCTAGAACCATAATCACTGGTTTGAAGTGAGGAGGTGTAGTAGATGCCTCATGCACAATGATTTTAGGAACATTACTACACATTCACTATCCCCATAGCGGGTGGAATAAGTCTACTAATGATGATAGAATTCTCATTGTTTTCATTTTGAGTAAGCTCAACATCCATCCCCAAGGGATTTAATGTGAGAGACCTCTCTTCATCTACTAATGCTTCATCCTTTGAAGGGAGAGCATTGGAGTGAAGGCAGGGTAAAGTGTTGTTAAGAAAATTGTTGATGGTTGCATCCTTGGTGATGTCCAACGGTCTTGAACATGTGACCAAAGGAGAATTATCCATGGTCTTCATGTCCTTAGTGATATCCACGGTGTTTGAACATTCAACCAAAGGAGGAAGACTAATAGGATGACTCATAGAAAACTCATGTACTATGTTAGAAATAGAAAATTTAAGATGGTGAGATGAATGCCCATTATCTACCTATTGGTTGTTTTTAATTCCCAACTGGATCTCAAAGACAATCTAAAGAATAGCCAATTCTAGTGATCAATTGCCTTGAGGGATTGGCCAATGAACATGAAAAGCTAGATTACACTTTTCCTCTATAATTTAGGCTCTGCAAAACCTAGGAGGGTGATCCTTTATAGTATTATTTAAGACCTCCTTACCATTTATCTCAAATACTGTTACAAGAAGATATGTTCTCTTTAATGTGCCAAAGAATTACAGATATGCTAAAGCAATTGGCTAGATCCTTAGGCTTCTATATATTCATTTGTAGGAAAGCATGAAAATAACATAAAGCAAATAACTTATTACAAAAATGGCAAATTCATTGTGATTTTCAAATTATATGACCAAGGAGTTGTATCAGACATAAATTCAGAGAGATCGGTGCCTTAACCTAGGCTATGGAATCAAGATAGATGTAAATGAAACCCCACACAATAGTATTTTCCCTAGTTCATGAAGCACTGTAACAATGCATTACACTATCACACTTCAGTAAATTAAAACCAATTCTACTTACAGATCCCTGGAAACTTTCATAACATCTAACATTTTCCTTAAAGCATCTTAATTCACTACTTGAGCAAAGCCATACGAAAAACATTCATACATAGGGAAAACTGTGAAGATGAACAAAGTGATCCTTGATCAGACTTTATTCATAAATGAGATGAAGCTTACAATATAGGAGACAATTTAGCTTTGAACTTGGTAATATATTTAGACTTGAACTGGTACTGTCATACAAAAATTCACATGTACATCATATTCTATTCTCAGATAGTAAACTAAACTAGAAGTACCAACTCTATTACTATATGCTCTACAATACAAAATTTCTCCAAGATCCCTTGTCGAAGGCCTTGAATTCCCTTTTATAGAAACAAGGGAGAAAACAAGCTTCGGGCCATTTGACAAGTGTCATATTTTCATTTGACAAGATTTACATAACAAAATATGAGTACAACTTCTTGTGGAGAGAATATTCTACAAAGGACAAAAGTTGTTACATGTACAGTTGTAAATCTTTGTTGCCTCCAAAGGTGCTCATAGAAGGCTATTGTAACATACTTTACTACTTCTTTATCCACCTTCTTTAAGTTCCAAAAGCCTGGGAAATGACAATTATGTAGATGAGGACAAAAGGACAGGTCCACCAGAAGACAAAATACCTGGTTGGAGTTGAAGAAGATCCACGTCGATGTTGAATAGGCAAAACAAGCCAAAAGAATACCCATTTTGAATAAAGAATGAAAGAATATGCAATACCAAGTCAACAAAAGAGTTACTATTCTGATAATTTATTATACTTATCATCCCAGACATTGTATCACTTTTCTGAAGGCCACTGGAATGCAAGGAGCTCATCCACACTTGGTGTATATTTATTATTGTATTTTGTCAGAATAGACTCAGCTTCTTTCAGAAAATCCTCAATGAGATAATTTGTATCCCATATCTTGTCTATGCTACTCATGAGGAGATCCAAATCAATCCTATCTTTTTTGCATATGAGAAAAGCAATAGTTGGAATGATGGATTCAAACTAAGATAACCATATCTTGTAAAGTTTAAGCTCTCCATTATCCTTCTTAATCTCAGGCACCATTCCTATATCATTATTATCAAATTCCTCAATTTTTTCCTTTGCTCTTTCCTCAAGCTGATCCACAAACCCTTGTAATTCCCCTACCACTTTAACTATCTTATATGTGGGTTTGATTTATTTTGATGCTTTTGGTTCATGAGCTGATCCCTTGCACATCCCCAGTAGTGAATTGGTTCTTGGGATCCACTTATTGAGTAGGGGTGTAGCCTTCTCACTATCTTCTACAATCCTCTTAACTACCATCACCAATTGGTAGTAGTCCTTGTGGACATTTTCCAACCTTTTCAAAACCTTGTTCATCAAATGTCCTAGAACATTTGAAACAATATTCTGGTTGCTTTCTTACTGACCTTCCTTAAAATTCATGACAATTTCTTCAAAGGCATTTATTTTCTCTTTTAGTTCTTCATTCTCCTTCTCAAGTCTAGACTTTGGTGGTGAAGTTGATGAAGAACTGGCAACCATAGTTCCTGCACTTCTTACTACCAATGCTATTGAAGGGGGAGAAGTTGCTTCTTGTTGTTGTTGTAACCACTGAGCTTCCAATATCTTTAGCCTATTATATTCATGCAGTACCTCCATATGTTCCTGCAGTAGTTTATCATATTTATTGTCCAATGCCTCTGTTGTTGCCCGATAAAATCTAGCAACATCTACTATAATTGTTGTTTCTTAATCTTCTAAAGAGAAGACTTCTTGGTCTTGTCTTCTGATAGTATCCAGGATGATAGAAGAAGCAATATCCCATTCAGGGAGCAATAGAATTCTGCTTTCTCTAACCATACGCCTGCATTCTTCAGGAGTCATATCTTTGGCCTCAGCTTTCATCTGTGCTAGTATTCTTTGTGAGACTTGTTCATGTGCCTCTTGTGGAGACTTGGCCATTTCTTCCTCTAGTCTCTTGGCATAATCATCCCTCTTACATCTCCAAATGAAATCAACAAACTCTTGGGTTTTGAAAAATTATTCATCATTCATAAAATTGTTGTAGGCCAACTCCCTTATATCATCTATGTTATCCCTTCCCTTAATAATTATTTTAGTCATTCTATTTAGGGGTGTCTGTACATTCTCATCCCTCTACGGGGAAGGCATTGTTCTGATCACATCATCCCCTATATTTCATAATCATCTTCTTCTGCAGGGGCAATTGTATAGTCCACAAGAGGAGATTTATTAGTCCTCCTTTTTGGAGATGGCTCCCTATGGGGAAAATCATGATCTATAAAATTTGTTGGAGAAGAGGGCATTTTTTGCACTAGTGGAAGAGATGGGGGTAGTTGTACATGTGGGGGAGATTATTGAACTTGCTCTTTGACTACTACACCCTTGGGTCTTCTCCTGAAAGCATATTTGGATGGATAAACATGTGGAGGCTGATATGAGGGCTTCTCATCTATCATTGGAGCCTTACTTCTTGCCCTCTACTCAATTGGAGGAGCTTTCCCAATTATTTTGTCAATGTTTTCCAAAACTATTTGAATTCTTACAATTCGGTCTTCAATTTTTGCATATGCTCCTTTGTAGGAGGCATCCTTCCTCTTCTTAGCCTCTTCAATCTTTTGAAAGGCTATCCTTTTCACATTTCTTTCATTTATTTCCTTTCCATTCAAGCAATTCCTTATCACATCTTCAAAAAAATAAGGGCAATGATTGTATTGAGATCTTCTGATACTTCTCCTGAGATTATTAATGAAACCCTCAGGATGAAAATTTCTTGCTCATTCCTGAACCATCTTGAATGTTTTGAACTTGTCATACAACCTCTCAAACCCCTCTCTATTCATCATGAAGTCAGAGAAGACTGTCAAATAAGGAAATAAGGAGCCTTTCTTCTAATTTGCCAAATGTGCCTTATCTGACTCAGCAAGCTACCAGATAACCTCTAGGAAACCAATCCTCATGGGCACAAATTTAGGTAGGACATGCGGTCCTATTGGGAATCTGTAGACTCTTAGGGATGTACAGTCATAATGGATAATGAAGTCTCCCTAGTTGTGTTGGATGCCTAGATCTGGCCTTCTCTCCACATGCCTCAAGAAATCCAATATTTCTTTGGGTACCCTGGCTATTGGGCCCTATGAGAATGATAATACTTTACCAACAAAATGATTCCTAAATGTAACATAACTGTGTTGTTCACAATGTCTGTCCTAGACATGAGTCCAACATTGGACTGGAAGCTGACGCCTTTTTCCATCATTGTCATAAATTTGTAAGGAAGAACTCCATTCTGCTCTCCCTCTATATAAGAACATGTGGCATAACAGGGAATACCACCAAAATTTTATCACATGTTTGAAAGGAAGTAAGGTATGCGGAAACGCTTCGTACACTGATATAATGAGGAAAGACTCATGCAATTTTTTTATTTTTACAGTTACAGATTAAGATGCACATTAACAGAAAGATAATAACAGCTTCCACATTCAAACACAAAACTCACAACACAAGATATACGTGGGGAAAACCCTTTCAGGTAAAAAACCCCACACTCCAAAGCCACCCAATATATTATTCAGAAATCACAAAGATTACAATATACTTGCAGAGCAAGATTTTATAGGAGTATATCCAACTAGAGATCCAAGAGGTAACTCAACATCTATAAGATTCTTACATACAACCTCCATCTCAAGTTCCTAATATATAGGAGATACAATATTGTACACCGCCAACGGTAATTACAAAACCATGAGCTAAAACCACCCAAAAAGTGGTGCCCAAATTATCTCCAATAAAAGATGCCTTATGATGTACCAAACCACACACCAACATGTGTAACTCTCCCCTTTACAACTCTTGTATGTGTCCAACACATTTTTACATTTCCCAAAACAGAAGGTCCAACTTTCGTAGGCCATAACATTTGATCCGGGTGTCTGATTGACAAATCGTTTAATGCGTTAGAAAGATCATGAAGAGATTTATCACCTTATAACCTACTATGTTGGTTATCCAAATTTTTAGGATGCTTAGAGAAGTTTTGATTCTGGTAATTGAGTTCAAAGACTTTTTCTGGCAGTTTCAAAAAATAGAAACTTTAATATATCGCGATCAAGATATGATTGTTCACTTAGCTGTTCCACACTTTCTAGGAAAATTTTTAGGTCAATCCAAGCTCAATCGAAGAACTTACTAAAAATAGTAAGTCTCGCTATTTTTAGCTCGTTTGGAGACTTTTCGAAACTTTGAAGGTTCGAGACCATTCTCCAAGATAAAGGGTATTCAAAAAGACCAAAACTGGGAAGAATAGTAATCTTTCGAAGTTGTAAGGTTAAGACACTTTTCTCAATAATCTCCCACTTGTCAAACACCTTGCAAGAGTAAAGGGAGTATTAACACCATGATTTAATTTCTAGGGGCCGTGAGGCCCATAGACTTTGAACACCATCTGAACTTCTCTGTGCTCATAGGTTTTGGCAAGGAATCTGCAACATTCATCAAAGTTTCAACTTTTTCCAAGTTTACCTTCTCATCCTCTACCATGTCATGAACAAAATGGTACTAGACATCAATATGCTTAGTCCTTGCATGGAAAGTAGGATTCTTCGCCAAACATATGACACTTTGACTATCACAACAAATAGTAATCTTCCCTGCATCAAACCCAACATTAGAACACAATCTCTTAAGCTAAATGGCTTCTTTACAAGCATGAGTTGCTACCACCTACTTAGCTTCAGTAGTGGACAAAGAAACCATAGGTTGCCGCTTACTCATCCAACTAATAACACCACAAAACATAGTGAACACATAAGCATTGGTGGATCTCCTGCTGTCAATGTCACTTGCCCAATTTGAATCCACAAATCCATGAATACAAAGTGAATTCCGAGGTCTTGTAGGATAACCATGATAACATAAGGAATACTCAGAAGTACCCCACAAATATTTGAACACTCTCTTCAATGCATCCCAATGTACCCATCCAGGATTAGCCATAAATCGACTAAGGACTCCCACTTCTTGAACAATGTCAGGTCTTGTGTAGACCATCGCATAGATCAAACTGCCAACTGCGCTAGCATAAGGAACTCTACTCATATCCTCTATCTCAGAAGGAGACTTTGGACAATCTTCAATAGATAACTTTGTCCCCATTGTAACAGGAATAATCAAAGGTCTGCAATCCATCATGCTGAATCTCTCCAACATAGTGTTAACATACTTACTCTGGCCTAACCAAAGTTTTATGTTTGCTCTGTCTCTTCTGATTTCCATTCCCAAAATGTACTGAGCTGCCCCTAGATTTTTCATCTCAAACTATGCTAACAACTGAGATTTGAAATAAAAAATCAAACTTTTACCATTCCCAATGAGTAACATATCATCAACATACAATGCAATAATGAGAATACGATCATTGTCAAACTTGTAGTAAACATAATGATCTAATTTTAATCTTTGAAATCCAATACTCAACACAAAGGCATCAGACTTCTGGTACCACATCCTAGGAGACTGTTTCAAACCATATAAAGACTTTTTCAACTTGCAAACCAGATTTTCTTTACCTTTCACCATGTAGTGCTCTGGCTGTGACATATAGATTTCCTCCTCCAAGTCACCATGAAAGAATGTTGTCTTCACATCCATCTGTTCCATTTCTAGATCATACGCTACTGTAAGAGATAACAGGAACTGAAGATGTTAGCTTTGTAATGGG
This sequence comes from Cunninghamia lanceolata, assembly GCA_027924645.1. NCBI lineage: Eukaryota > Viridiplantae > Streptophyta > Pinopsida > Cupressales > Cupressaceae > Cunninghamia > Cunninghamia lanceolata. Next base: position 20,983,122 of record BSBN01000500.1, read on the forward strand.
AGAGAAAGTCAATTCCCTCCACCTGAGAATACCCCTTCGCAACCAATCTAGCCTTATATTTCTCAACATTGCCATCTACACTGAATTTCTTTTTGAACACCCATTTGCATCCAACAGGTTTTCATCCTTCAGGCAAGGGTACCAAGTCTCAAGTATTATTCTTTTCCAAAGAAGCTATCTCCTCTTCCATACCCTCCTTCTAGGAACTTGTATCTTTCATACCCATAGCCTCTTTCACATTTCTAGGCTCATCAGTGTTAGAAATCAAAGAAAAAATACAACTAGAATCATGCAATGAATAACCAAACCTATCAGGTTGCTGCCTTATCTGCGTGGACCTCCTCAAAGGTTGAGGTTGAGGTTCTTCATCTTCTTCTAAACTTTTAGAGCTACTAGAGCTCTCCTCATTATCAGGTCCAATAAATGTTTTTGGTTCAACTTTCTTAGGGGTGGAAGGAAGCTGAAGCACATCATCTTTCTTCTCTTCTTTCTCTGGCTACAAGACAATAGAAGAATGATCGAACTCTCTGAAGATCACACTTCTGCTATACTAAACTTCTCATCTACTAGATCCCAAAGCTTGTACTCTTTCACACCGATGCCATAACCGATGAAGATACACTTTACAAGCTTGTTCTCCAACTTAGACTTCTTCTCCTTAGGCATATGTGCATTTGCCTCACAACCAAATACTTGAATGTGTCTTAATGAAGGATTTTTACTAGACCATACCTCCATAGGTGTCTTATCAACGAGTGCTGATGTTGGAGACCTATTAAAAAGGTAACAAGCAGTAGCAACAACTTTGGCCCAGAACTTTTGTTCAAGACCAGCTCCACTTAGCATACTCCTTGCCCTCTCCATCGACGTTCTATTCATGCTCTCTAAAACTCCATTCTGTTGAGGGGTATATGGAGTTGTCTTGTGCCTCTCAATCCCCTGTTCTTTACAGAACTTGTCAAAATCTAGTAAACATAACTCACCACCATTGTCAATCCTCAAACACTTAATCTTTCTATCCTTCTGATTTTTGACAAGAGCTTTAAAATCTTTGAATCTATTAAAGACTTCAGATTTACTTCTAAGGAAATACACCCATGTCCTTCTACTGTAATCATCAATAAATGAAACAAAGTAAACATATTTTAAAATCAAAGGAACATTAACAGGACCAAACACATCAGAATGAATCAAGTCCAACACCTTAGAAGATTTGTGAGAACTGGAATAAAATTAAACACGGTTTTGTTTTCCATAAATGTAATGTTCATAGAAATCAAGCTCAAGGTTACAATCATTCATACCCTCAACAAGATATTTATTCTTCAGGATCCTCAAACCCTTTTCACCAATGTGACCACACCTTTGGTGCCATAACATTGTCTTCTCAATTGGAATTTTCATCTCCATAGAATTAGCACCCTTAGGTACCCAGAAAGCACGACCATCAGAAGTAGATGCAATAGTCTTTTTCATTGCTGGTTCCAATGGTGAGGATGAAGACTCTGTCGAAGCTCTCTTCTTGGAAACAGAGGCACTATTACATTGAACTGCACATGCATCAAGCTGAAATAGAGTACCAATCTGAATACCCTTAGCCAACACCATAGCTCATCTAGTCATCTTGCATCCTCCATTCGAGAAAACAACCTGCACACCCACATCATTCAATTTACTTACAAAAAGAAGCTTCCGTGTCAAACCAGGGATATGCAGAACACTATTGATTCCCTTTACTCGTCCATCAAGGAATCGAATCAAGAATCTTCCATGACCAACAATATTTAGGTGAGAATCATCACCCAAGTACACCTTTCCACCATTGTATTCTTCATACTTCAAAAACCAGCCCCGATGCAAGGTCATGTGAAAAGATGCACCAGAGTTAATAAGCCACACATCCTTAGATGCATGCATTGCCAAGGCAGCGACAAATGCTTCTCCTTCATCTTGAGAGGACTTGTCAGAATCTGAATCATAATTCTTCTTCTTTTTCTTTTTCTCCTCCTTGCACTCCTTGCGGAAGTGACCAGGTTTGCCGCAGTTCCAACACAGGGCCTTGGACTTTCTGGGAGACTTAGATCTCCCATGAGATCTAGATCTTCCTTTTTCTTCCTTCTTCTTATCCTTTTTCTTTCCCTTCTCTTTAGATCTACCATGAACCACAAGAGTCTCCTTAGCCGATTCAGAAGACTTTCTCTGCATCTCTTTAGACAATAACGAAGAAACCACTTCATCCATGTTTAAGGTGGTAGTGGTACTCCCAATGGTCATAACAAGGTGGTCCCACAGATCTAGTATGGAACATAGTAATGTCATACATCGATCCTCCTCCATCTTCACACCAATAGAAGTCAACTGGGCAACAAGCATATTGAATGTATTTAGGTGATCATCGACAGATCCTCCTTCTTCGATCCTTAGAGAATACAATTTCCTTCACAATAATAACTTGTTCAGTAGGGATTTAGCCTGATAAACATCTCCAAGCTTCTTCCAAAGTTCCTTTGTAGTCTTCTCTTCAGGGATATTCAGGAGCACTGAATCAACCAAACATAGTCTTATCAAACCCATAGCTTTTTGATCTTTTAGATCCTAGTCTTCTTGAGACATTGCTGTTGGTTTTGTACCAGATACAACTTCCCATAAATCTTGATCTACAAGAATGTCCTCCATTTTGAGTTTCCACAACTCAAAATTACTGTTGTTAAACTTCTCTCTCAAACCTCCCAGATGTGCTCACCATCTCTTACCTGCAACAAAGATTTCAAAATCCTCTACACAAGCTCCCACTGAAACGAAGATTAGCTCAAAAAACCCTCTACCCAACAACTAGAACCAAAGGTGATCAGGATCTGATACCAACTGAAAGGAAGCAATGTATGCAGAAATGCTTCCTACACTAATCTAATGAGGAAAGACTTATGCAAATTTTTTACTTTTACAGTTATAGATTAAGATGCACATTAACAGAAAGATAATAACAACTTCCAAATGCAAGCACAAAACTCATAGCACAAGATATACGTGGGGAAAACCCTTTCAGGTAAAAAACCCCACACTCCAAAGCTGCCCAATATATTATTCAGAAATCACAAAGATTACAACATGCTTGTAGAGCAAGCCTTTACAGGAGTACATCCAACCAAAGATCCAGGAGGTAACTCGACATCTATAAGATTCTTACATACAACCTCCATCTCAAGTTCTTGATATATAGGAGATACAATACCGTACACCACCAACAGTAATTACAAAACCATGAGCTAAAACCACCCAAAAAGTGGCACCCAAATTATAATCAAAGATGCCTAGTGATGTGCCAAACCACACACCAACATGTGTAACTCTCCCCTTTATAGCTCTTTTATGTGCCCAACATGTTTTTACATTTCCCAAAATAGAAGTTCCAACTTCCGGAGGCCATAACTTTTGATCCGGGTGTCCGATTGACGAACCGTTTAATGTGTCAGAAAGCTCGTGAAGAGATCTATCACCCTATAACCCTCTATTCCAATTATCCCAATTTTTGGGATGTTTAGAGGAGTTTCGATTCTGGTAATTGAGTTCAAAAACTTTTTTCAGCAGTTTCAAAAAATAGAAACTTTAATATCTCGCGATCCAAATATGAACTTGAGATGAAACTCACCTGAGATGTTCACTTAGCTATTCTGCACGTTCTAGGAAAAATTTCAAGTCAATCTAAGCTCAATCGAAGAACTTACTAAAAATAGTAAGTCTCGCTATTTTTAGCTCATTTGGAGACTTTTGGAAACTTTGAAGGTTCCAAACCATTCTCCAAGATAAAGGGTATTCAAAAAGACCAAAATTGGGAAGAATAGTAATCTTTCAAAGTTGCAAGGTTGAGACACTTTTCTTAACAATGTTGTCCCCTTTTGATCTCAATCAGTCCCTTGTGTATGGCCTTGACAAGGTAGGTGGGATAATCAAATTCATCATTCAACAATATATTTTGAATATCAACAGCCATATATGTGAAAGGGATAGTGATTCTCTCTAATTTATCTGCCCCTATGACCTGACATAGTGCATAGTAAGTTTTGGCAAAATAGCCCTCAAAATAGTCAAGCTTAAGAGGTTCTATTTCATTGGGTGGAATTTTAATACATTTGCCCCTAAATTCCTCTCCCTATGCTGAAGCAACCATACTACCATATAGCTACTTCTATCTTGTTGATACTTCTTCTTAAAGTAATCAAAGTCAATGGGCTTAGTAGTAGCTTAGTTGAGTATGAAATCTCTGAGATTGATGCCTTATCAATTTGCACCATAATTTTACCACCTACAGTCCTCATTGCCTTAACAGTCTCATCATAGTTAGCAACTATGGCTTTTAGTAGGTCAATGTCCATGAAAATATTTGGTATTACCAACTTGCCTAGGTCAAATCCCCATACATTTGAAAGTGGGGTATGTCAATTCCTTTTGCCATACCAGTGGAAAAATAATTGCCATCCCCCCATTGGGATTTATGCATCATTGCATCCCTGAAATTCATCCACTAAACCCTCAACAACACCAGGGCCATGAACTTTAATTCTCTGTGTTGATGAACTGGGGAGTTGCACAGCAAGGTCCTCATGCAAGGCTCAACTTTGGGAAGAGGAAGCAACTTGGATTCTAGGCAGACTTATTTTTTCAATGTATTTCGAGAGACGAGGGCTTTTAAGCAGGTTTTAGGTTTTTTTCCTTGATAATTCAAATAATTATTAGGGCAAATTCAAGAAAATTAAGGGCACACAAAGATACCTTAGCTTTAAATGAAACTCTAGAACATAACCTCAAAATGAGGGCAAGCTATATAGCATAGAATTTAGAAAATGCAAGGTCATAGTTGAACTTACTGGTTTTCACGCTTCGAGAACCCTAGTTGATGTAGAGACACTCTTGGATGCTGAAAATTCTTTGCTCCGGATGCTTGAAAGACTTGGGTGAAATGTTCCAATGCTTGAAATGTGGCTTTTATAGAAGAAACTACATTTATTGCTTGTCTAAAATCTATCTTTTCTGCCATTATTGCTAGCTCGTGCAAGCTCGAGCATTGCAACTACCTATTTCCCCCAGTTTGAATATGGGCTGTTGATCCTTTGGCAAATGGTTTGATTTGACAATGTTGATTAGTATAGCCTATTTGAAATTATTATGATATGTGGGGAAAAGATCTTGGAGCAATGAAATTCATCCACCTAGACTATCTTTACAACTTAACAAAAGGCTTGCCGTTGAGAGGAAAAGTCAACTTTATCCACTTGGTGGCCTCCCACACTTCTGCGGTCATAAGATTAAGTTGTAGATAAAGGCCCATGGAACAACAGAACACCTTCTAGATGGTACCATGTGGCACAAGAGAGTCTCTTCTTAAGTCCCCTTTTATGGTATGAAAACCTACCATGTCTGATCGGCAACTAGCACGTGTTCATTTGACGACATGAATCTGGACACTTGGTAGCTTCCCGCTCTTCTGTTGCATCAAACAAAGAATTAGAGAAGTGCTCCATGGAATGGTGGAAAGGCCATAGGACAACACCATGTGGCACCCATTAGGCTATTCTGATTTTGTCCCATGGACTTAAGCTTGAAAATTTTAATATTTGTGGGGTCAGGTGCGAACAACTTAAATGCTTAGACATAAGTGTTGATAACTGAGAGGGGGGGTGAATCAGTTATCTTAATTAATTTAACTTTCTGTTCTCCTCTAGCAACTAGTATAATATATAAGCTTAAATGAACATGAAAGCAGAAATAAACTCAGCACACATGACACAATATTTTTGACGTGGAAACCCTGTTAAGGGAGAAAACCATGGGGTGATTAACCCAAGAATGTATTCTTTATTTAGAAGAATAGAAATACAAAATGGTACTTGCCAATTAGGGCTCACTGCCTGAGCACACTTCTCAAAAGAGGCTCACTGCCTACAAGAGACTCACTATCTACAAGTTATAAAGAGAGTAACAAGATACTTGAACTGATGAGAAGCATCCACATATGCTGGAGTTCAGTTCTGGTTAGGCTCAGTATACTGATCTACTGCACTTCATTCTTCCTCTTCTTTTGTGTTGTTGTCCTTTCACATACCGGACCTGCCTTACTACTTTCACACTTCTCTTCTACTTTTATTCACACACCACAATCCACAATACTCCTCTTCATACCGAAATCAATTTGGTATATATATATGCACCAAGGATTTCATCCACTTTGTAGTCGGCATCTAGAATAGTCAGTATTTATCAAAACTCTGATCTGTCAGTTGAATCCTTACTTATCAAGTGATGTGTATCAAGGAGATTCTTATAGAAGTCATCAATTATGTCTACCAATCATGAATGATACCTTAAGAACCTTGATCACCATAAATATCTCATCTGGAATAATTCTGATCCTCTGTCAATCAGTTCTTCCTTTGTCTACTCTACCAAACCGGACCCCAATACTTAGATGCTCATATCTCTTTAATCTTTCATCACTAGAGGCTCAATCCCTAGAATCTATGAGTCGAGGTATTACTCTTGACTTACCCAAGTCCGCACTTTACAAAGATACTTTCTCTAAGAGATCCAGACCTGACTGTCGGACCTTGCTGCATGCTCTGTTCTTGCTTACCGGACCAAAATATTCTTCAAACTGACTTTCGGTAAAGGCACACCATGTCCTGTAGATGTGTGGGATGAACTTTGTTGCCATCAATGACAACAATCATGAAGCCATAATGTGTCTCTTGCCAACAATCTCCCCCTTTGGCATTGATGGCAACACTTAGTGAAAAATGACTAAGTGTTATACTGCACTCCCCCTTTGTTGATGCTCTGTTCTAATGTACACTCTACTGGAGCATCCCCTTAGCTGGATTCCATATTTTTCACTGTTCCTCACTCCCCCTTTGACATCAATGGCAAAGGGTAGGGTCCGCACACCAAAATTTCCCAAAAACAATCTATACTTAGCCGCATAAGTATATATACATGCTATACTTACATATACTGAAGTATATCTGAAAAAGTTGTCTTTAGCTGGACAAGTTCTATTGCCCAACTTTGCTTCATCCTATCCAAAATTGAGATGTGACCGCTCAACAAGAATGCAAGAGCTTTTGCCCTCTTCAGATCTGTCGGATCATTGGTTCGGGCTGTTGTTCTGAGCATCACTTAGAGCCTCATGCATGGCTTCTAACTTAGGGATAATTATCCCTCTAAGTTCACTCAACTTGTTTATTCTATTTTTCTTCTCCTTCTCAACCTTCTTTATTTCATTTGTGACTACAATAGTCTGACACTCTTGATTTACTATGGAAGAGGAGAGAGGGTCAAAAATTTGAGATAAACTTGACAGTTTATCCTCTTGCTCTTTTGCTTTCTTCTCAATGTCCTTGGTCACTTTAGGCTAGGATAGACAAAATTTATATATATCTCTGCCATCTTTAAGAGCATTTTCTAAGCTCTTTATTCCAATATCCATAACTCTCCTATCATTGGTTATTAGACCTTGTACTTTGGAGAATCTCTTATCCAAAAACTCTTTCTGGACCTTCACCCCAGCTGATTTCTCTAAAGATTCAAAATGAGTGCTGACAGAACTAACAAGAGACTTGAGATTACCGGATGAAGAAGTTGAGGAATCCTTTTGAAAGGATGGCATGATCTTTTCAAGGACACCGGATGCAATTGCTAGCAGCTCATAGTCTTCCATGTGAGACTTTAGAAGTTTCTCTTTAGCCTTTGCTTGGGCAAAGGATGCTATCTTCATTGTTTGAACTGGGGAGAGAGAATCAAAGTCAAATGGTCCTTGAAGTAACTCCAGTTCATTAATCTCCATCATTTCTTTAGTTAAGAAATTCTTGACTGCTTCTGCTGCATCTCTTGCCAGAGATAGAGTTTTGTCTCCTTCTGTAGCCTTACCACTGTCATCTGTGGCCTTTTCTGTTTGATCTTCTTTTCTTCCCTTTACTTGTTCTTCTTGACTGGATTTTTCTTTTATTCTTTCTTCTTGTTTAGATTCGGAGTCTGCAGGGGAAACCAGAGGAGAGATGTTTGCTTCTTCATGAACTTCCTCTTCCAGAGCAGAGGAATCTAAGTCCTTAGCTTTCTCTTCACAAGTCTCCTTTGCCTCTTTTGCCACTGTCTCAGTAGTTTCTTCCTTGTCATCCATGGCAGAGGTTTCATCACCGAAGTCCTCTATGACATGAATATTGAATCTTTTAAAGGCATTCCTGAGGATCTCTTCAGTTTCTTTTGCCACTTTATCAGTTTCTCCAAGCATAAGCTAATTCATTCTGGCTTTGCTCCAGAACTCATCCTTGCAATCTTTGAAGATCATGTTAATTTGCTTTGGAGTGATGGAGGGATAAAGTTGGATAGCAATTTGTTCCCGGATTTCTAGATCTTTTGCTTGAGCATTGTTCTTCCTCATTTCAAGTTCTTTCTCTAAACTTCTGGGAATTAGAGAGATGATTTCAATAAATGCTTTATTGTATATGTTCAAGTACTTAACTATTGCTTCCTCCAAAATCTTTTTATCTGCATCATTATATTCATCATAGAATTCTGTTATTGGTTGTAGATTTCCATCCACAGTAACTGCCTTGACTACATCATCAGTGCGGAGAGTAGGCCTTTCAATGAATTCTTCTGCCTTTTCTTCCTTGACTTCATGGGTAGATGGTTCACTAGATGTTTTCTTCTTCTTCATCATCTTCTTGATTTCTTCATCAGATTTTGTTTCTTCATCATCCTTCTAGCTTGCATAGGATCTTGTTGCCTTTGTCTTAGTTCTCTTTTCTGGTTTACCAGATGATTTTGCTTCTGGTTTAGATGCCTTTGAGCTTTTAGCAGTTACAGGTGTAGAGCTCTTAGAGGATCTGGTCTAGGAGGGGGCTTTTACTGGAGCACTTTCTTTTTCTACTTCTTCCTTATCTTTTTCTGCTCTTTCCATCTTTTCTCTTTTTGCATCAAGTGCCTCCTTTGATATTCCAAATTTCTTGGTGACTTCTTCAACTTCCTTTCTCACTTTCCTCTTGATTTTAGGCTGTCTAAGTTCTACATGAACTTTTACACTCAACTCTTGGTAGGTTCCAAACCTTTCTGCATTAGGGTCTTTGGGCTGGCTCAACAGATGTTGGATATGCAGGTCTACAATTTTCTCATCTACTTCATACCCCATTGGCATGATCCAGACTGTCCATGGCTCCACTGCCTCCATTAGGCATTGATTAGTGTCTACCATGAAACACACTGTATCTTTGTACTTCTCAACCAATGATTGGGGAATTCTCTCTGGTTTGCATCATATTTTAAAAATTCTTGAAGTAACCCCACAAAGTTGTATTTCTTTCCTTAGCATCCCCAAGTCCATGCAAGTAATCTCTGATTTGAATTACAACAGGTCTATCATTTTTCCATACCCAACCACTAGATCCGTGCAGCTCATTTAGAAAGTAGAAAAATAGACACAATATCAGTCCACAATACTTAAAAGAATTCTTTTTGTCCTTCTTGATCTTCTGTAAGTTTTCCATTAGTTGGCCCAGAAGGAGTTCACAGAGATCATAATCTGCATTCTTTCTCAACATTTCATAAGCAGTATACATAGCAGTTCCAAATACTGAATTCTCCCTGCTAGAGTGATATATCTTATAGCCAATTAACATAGATGCAAACTTGATATCCGGATCAGTGATATCTTCTATGGTCATCATTCTCTTATCAAATTTTGATCTGGTAGCCTCACTCACAGTTTGATTTTTGACAGATTTGAGAACAGGTATCCCTCTGGAAGAGTGTAAACCGGTTACTGCCCTAATTGCATCCTTGGTGATCTTGAATGGTCTATTCAACCATAAGAAGTTATCATGCACTCTGCTCAACACATACCAGACCCACTCATCTTCTTCAAAATAGGGGAAATGGATGTACTAACTGAAATGTTTATCCCAGATGGCCTTATACTGAGGTTTTAGTTCAAATGTGTCATCTATTAACTGATTGTGATAGATGTCTACCATCTTGGATTCACCAAAATCTTCAATGTTCGCATGAACATATGCCCTAACATCTTCAATATGCAAAACCCCATGTGGAATGCTAGAAAATGCACCTAAGGGATCCACTTCTAGAGATTTGTAGGGACGTTTCTTAAATTTAGGGCGTGGCCTATCAGAAATCTTCACAACATTCAGAGTAGCCATCTTAAAGATTCAGAGAGAGGTTTTCAAGAGCGAAAAATACCTTTTACGTTTTTAGGGTTCACGATGTGAACCGGATCGGATTGCTGGATGGATCAACTTCTGCAGTTGATCTTTGATGAGCTTGAGGTAGTTTGTTGCAGAGCTCTTTTTCTTTTCTTCTTGAGTGTAAAATGAGCAAATGTTCAATAAGAGAGCCCTTATATTCTTCTGTAAACCCTAATTCCATATTGCAATAAATGCGTAACTCAAGTCATTCCGGTTTGCCTTGTTCTTCTTGTTCTGAGAAAAATCTTTTCCGGATCACTAAGAAGCATTTAGGGTTGTTCTTGGTGATGATTAACAAACTATCTTCCTTTCCCCAAACATTTCATCTATCCGTAGATCAAGATTCCTCAATTGAGTCATATCAGATCTAACTGTGTAAAACCTACTTCTTATCGGATGACTGTTTGAACTGGATTAGTCTTGGAAGATTAACCTATTCAAACCCACTTGCGGATCTTCCATCTCTTTATCAAACCTTATTTAGATGTTCCTCTGTGAACCCTTTAATCCGCAATGTTCCTTGTGCCAATTTTAGGCACCAATCAGTTGGCTGGGGGGAAAATGTTTTTCCTTGTGTCTTCCCCTGAGCCAGAGCTCATCCTTTTAATTTCTAGAAGAAATATCAGCACTAGATTCTGGTGCGGATCCATCCCCAAAATTCTCTGTACTCCTCTTTACCCAGATCTTGTTCATCTCCCTTTGAACCTCATCCGCATTCACTTTTCCTTTTCCTTTGTCTTGATTATGATTATGATGTACCGGACCCCTTTTATCTTGATTTTTGCTTCTGCAGATTTTGGCAATATGACCGGATCTATTGCAATTGTAGCAAACAACATTTCTTTGCATTTTTGACTGATATCCTCTTGATCTACATTGATTAACCATATGTCCCATTCTATTGCATGCAAAGCATCTACCATTGAAAGAGTTGTTCATTTGCATATTTCTACATTCATGAGATTTATGACCATACCTTTTGTAGTTGAAGCACTGTCTGGAGAAAGATGAATTAGTCTGATTCATTCTCTTTCTGCACTGATTTGCTCTATGACCAAAGTTATTGCACTTATGACAGTATCCATTGAAGGAAGGATATCTTTGAGCATTTGGTTCCCTTACCGGAGGTCTTCTAGGCCTGTTTCTTGGGTTTTCTGATCTGGAGTTCTTCTGACCGGATCTAGAGCTTTCCCATTTTTCATACCCCAAGCCTTGCTTGTCATCTACCCTCTTTTGGCTTTGAAGAAGAACTTCAAGTTGAGCAGAGCTTATCTTGAATTTCTCTTTGTATTCATTTGCTATTTGAAGATCCCTTTTAAGAGTGTCAGCCTGATTCTCAAGTTGTTCTTCATTATCTCTAGCTTCTTCAAGATCAGATTCTAGATGCCTGATTATTCTATCCATTTTGTGGCAGTCTTTTGATTTCTCTTTGAGAGATTATCTTAGATCATCTTCAGTTTTTCTTTTCTCTTCAATTTCTTGAGTGAATTTTATAACTCATGATTCCATTTCATGTCTTACCATAATGATCTCTTTTGATAACTTTTCACATAACTTGGTTTTCTCCTTTAGGTCTTCATTTGTATCATTGGCTTCACTTTGACTTGCCAATTGCTAAAGTAGATCCTTTCTCTTTTTCATAGAGATACTCAGTTTCCCTTTTAGTTCATTTATGAAATCATCAGCCTGTTTGAGTCTTTCCTTCAATTCATTGACTTTAGAGTTAGATTGCTCAAGATCATCTAGGGTAGTCTGAAGTTGTTCCCTCATACCATACACATCCATTTGAATTCCCAGATCTTCCTCAAGCTGTTAGGCTTTGTTTGGAGGAAATTGACTTTGATACCAATTGTTGATAACTGAGAGGGGGGGTGAATCAATTATCTTAATTAATTTAAATTTCTATTCTCCTTTAGCAACTAGTACAGTATATAAGCTTAAATGAACATAAAAGCAGAAATAAACTCAGTACACATGACATAATATTTTTGACGTGGAAACCCTGTTAACGGAGAAAACCACGGGGTGATTAACCCAAGAATGTATTCTCTATTTAGAAGAATAGAAATACAAAATGGCACTTGCCAATTAGGGCTCACTGCCTACAAGAGACTCACTGTCTACAAGTTATAAAGAGAGTAACAAGATACTTGAACTGATGAGAAGCATCCATATATGCTGGAGTTCAGTTCCGGTTAGGCTCAGTATACTGATCTACTGCACTTCATTCTTCCTCTTCTTTTGTGCTGTTGTCCTTTCACATATCGGACCTGCCTTACTACTTTCACACTTCTCTTCTACTTTTATTCACACACCACAATCCACAATACTCTTCTTCATACCGAAATCAATCTGGTATATATATATGCACCAAGGATTTCATCCACTTTCTAGTCGGCATCCGGAATAGTTAATATTTATCCAAACTCTAATCTGTCAGCTGAATCCTTACTTATCAAGTGATGCGTATCAAGGAGATGATTATAGAAGTCATCAATTATGTCTGCCAATCATGAATGATACCTTAAGAACCTTGATCACCATCAATATCTCATCCGGAATAATTCTGATCCTCTATCGGTCAGTTCTTCCTCTGTCTACTCTACCAAACCAGACCCCAATACTTAGATGCTCATATCTCTTTAATCTTTCATCACCGGAGGCTCAATCCCTAGAATCTATCAATCAAGGTATTCCTCTTGACTTCCCCAAGTCCGCACTTTACAAAGATACTTTCTCTAAGAGATCCGGACTTGACTGTTAGACCTTGCTGCATGCTCTGTTCTTGCTTACTGGACCAAAGTATTCTTCAAACTGACTTCCGGTAAAGGCACACCATGTCCTGCAGATGTGTGGGATGAACTTTGTTGCCATCAATGACAACAATCATGAAGCCATAATGTGTCTCTTGCCAACAATAAGCATGCGCACTTAGGACAACTTTGTGTGACTAGGAAAGAGGGGCCAAATTTTATAAAGGGCACGGGCCAATTACTTAAGCATATGACAAATTCATTCAGTGCGTAGGTCCAATCCATAATTGTAGGACTAAGGGGCCAGTTGGCAAATGACACCCAAGACATAACATTGCAAATTAAAGGACTGGCAACGAGCAACAAGCTGTCAATGTAAAATTAAAATAAGAGTAACTTTGAAGCTTGCATAAAGCTTAGGGCTTAGGGTTTTAGATTCAAAAGCAAGATTTAAAAGCAAATTTTAAGTAAACCCTAGCACAGAATGACCAAATTGAAACTTGTACCTTCTCTGTAAGGCCAAAACAAGAAACCAAGGAAAAAATTTGATTAATAGTAGCTCCAGTTGGAGATGTTTGTTTGACCAGAACAAAGTGAGATCACGAAAATCTTTGGAGAAGTAGACTATAGAGCAAAACAAAATAAGACCAAAACCAGACCAAAATAGGAAAAGACTAAAAAAATTCACATAAAATACAATGTGAATGGAATATAACATACCTTATGAAAAGTATGGCTTCGGGAACTATCTATGCACTGGCAGTTCAAGAAGTTCTCCAATTAGATTTTGTAAGAAATAGGAGTCCTCTCCATGTGTATTGCTGATCAGGTATGGTCCTAACTAGAGGGCATCAAACTTACCATGCTTTCCCTTCTCCGGAGCCCTTGAATTCCATAGCAGAACCATATCTCCTATTTGAAACTTCCTTTCAACAACCCTTTTGTCATACAAATTCTTTACTTGTTGTTGCATTTTGATATTCTTATGTTGTGCTAACCTTCTTGTCTCATCCAGTTGTGTCACTTGATTTATTCTGTTCTACATTGCATCTGATATATCTTCATCATACTCTTGGATGAATTTGTATACTTGCAACAAGTTGTTAATTGACATCCTTGCTTCTAAACCATATACTAAATCAAATGGTGACTACCCAGTAGCCCTTTTTACTATCACCTTATCTATCCATAAAGCAAGATTTAGCTTAGAATCCCAGGCCCTTTTGTTCTTTTCAATCATCCTCTTAATAATCTTCATTAAGCTCTTGTTGCTTGATTCAACCTATCCATTTCCTTGAGGATGATATGGGGAAGAGTAGGATATTGCTATCCCATATTGGTTGCAAAAGGTTGTGAATTCATTTGACCTGAAACACATCACATTGTCTGATATTATTCTTTGAGGCCCTCCAAACCTTATCAAAATATTATTCATTAGAAAATCAATCACAACTTTGCTTGTTGCTTTTTTATTTGGAATGGCTTCAATCTACTTTGTGAAGTAATCAGTGGAATCTAAGATCCAACTATGTCCTCCACTTGACTTTTCACTGATTTATCCTTTGAAATCAATTCCCCACTATTGAAAAGAAGACTCAATTGTCATTAGTTTGAGAGGTAGACTTCTAGAAAATTTTAATTTACCTAAAAATCTTTGGTAGACATCACAACTCTTGACTAATTTGTGAGCATCCTTGAAGATTATGGGCCACCGATATTGAGCCCTTAAAACCTTATGGGTTGTTGTCTTAGCCATGTAATGGCCTCCACATATACCATGGTGCATCTCTTTCAAGATCTCTGATGCATGCTCCTCATTTACACAATTAAGCAAAATGCCTTATAAATTCCTCCACCAAAGCTCATTGTCAATAATCACATATTTTATGGCCTATAGCTTCAGTGTCCTCTTTTGATTGTCAGTCATATCTTCAAGACAAGACATTTTCTGCAAGTAATACACAATATTCTTATACCATTTAGATAACTTCATGTCACATTCAGGAACAACTTGGTAAACTTCAACATTGTTTATTTGATTAGCATCTAAATTTGCCTCAGCCATCAGTTTAGCTAATCCATGTACTCTTACTAGCTTAGTGATATGAATGTCGATGTTGAACTCCTAGATCCTATTGATCCGTCTACATCTCCTCCCAGTCACTTCTTGTTGAGTCAAGATGTCCTTGACAACATCTATATGAACATATACAATAATAGTAGCACCTACTAAGTATGATCTGAAATTCTGGACAACCTTCACTAGTGCATAGGCTTGTTTTTCTATTATGTCATACTTCAGATTTGTAGCTTAGATAGATTTTTCGAAGAAGGCAATAGGTTGTTCATAACCTTCATCATTTTTCTATAACAAAACAACAGTTACAGTGTGAAATGAAGCAAAGGAAAATAACTGGAAAGGCTCTAAAAAATCTAGAGATTTCAGCATAGGGCTTCCTTTATTACCTCTTTAATGCTCTTAAAAGCTTCGACTGGCTCTTTAATCCATGTGATAGTTTATCCTTTCTTCAGCATCCTGGAGATTGGTCTGGTGATATCTGCAAAATTTGTAACAAACCTCCTTAAGAAGTTCACCTACCCAAAGAATGACTGAATTTCTTTGACATTCTTAGGTATTGGGATTTTTTTAATAGCTAAAACCCTTTCAGGGTCAATCCTAGTCCCTTATTTAGACACAATATGGCCTAGTAATTTCCATTCTGTCACCCCAAATACACATTTCTTTGGATTCAAGGATATGCCAAACTCCATACTTCTCTCAAAAAATTGCTCTAAATGCGAACAATGATCCTATTCATTCTTTAAATAGGCAGTTAAATCATCCTGATAAACTACTGTTATAACATTGATGAGATCAGAGAAGGCTACATCCATAGCCCTTTGGAATGTGGCTCCTGCATTTGTTAACCCAAAAGGCATTCTGATATACACATAAGTACCCCATGGAGTAGTAAATGCAATCTTATACTATTCAGACTCCTTGACCATTACTTGGTTGTATCCAGAAAAACCATCCATCATTGATAAGAGCTCACAACCAGTTACCCTCTATAACATGGCCTCCATATCTGGAAAAGTATAATTATCCTTCAATGATGCCATATTTAGGTTTCTAAAGTAAACACAGAGTTTGATATCTCTGTTCTTTTTCCTTACAGGGACCAAGTTAGACACGCAGGTTGAACGCCTGATGGGCTTGATAATTCCCCCTTCACTTAACTTATCCAATTCTTGTTGCATTTTTGGTCTTAGGGTGGGGTTTATGGGCCTTTTCTTCTGCCTAAAAGGTTTTGCATTTGGATTTAATGGGATTTCATGCTGGAATAGGTCCTCCCTGTTGGTTCTCAAATATGTAGATTACAAAACACTAAAAGGATGCCAAGATTTATGATTAGGTTATGAAACCAATTTGGCCAACTAATACAATCAACCTAGGTGGTTAAGATTCTCTACACTTTAGGCTTTGCTTCACCTAGGTGGGTGTTACCTTATATTCACCAATGAATAATTAATCCTTGAATTGGTTGGTGACTTGTGAGCAGATTATAGATTATATGAAATTTTATCAATTAAATCATCCAACTTAAGCTAATTTAGATTTGGCATGTGATTTGAATAGGTTATTTTTTCTATTCTACACATTACTCCTACTCCTACAAACAACAAATTAAAATTGGATTTTTGAATATAATACAAGGAAATGATTCTGAAAAGAGTTGATTGGTGCCTTTCTCAAGTGGGCAATGGAGTCTAATCACAGATCTAAATTTGTGCTTACTTTTAGTCACAACTCAAATTACTTGGCATAGTATTGTCTATGACTGACAAAAACATGCAAGATAGTTTCTATCTGATTCTACTTAATTATCCATATTGGATCCCCCAAATTACATTGATCTATTCAATGGAATTTAATTCCTACTTGAGGAAACCCTATTGGAGAAATCACCCAAAGCATGAAATATGCTTTGAAAAACTAGACGTATACTTGATATGCCAATTTAGATAACAAGGAGAAAACAAAAGTGGAGACAACCAGATAAAATATGACAAGAACATTCAACAAGTAATTAAGAACTAGATTTCAGGCACTAGAGAAATGTAGTTTGCTTTTATTGATATGCTTTGAAGAATAGGCCTTACAATGTCTCTTTCTAAAATCAATTTCCCAGAGAGCTTTTCCCAAGGTCTTGGTTTCCTTCTTATAGGGGCGAAGGAAGCTACAAGCTTCAAACCTTTCACATTCCAAAAATGACTTTTCATATGCCCACCCCTTAATTTGACCTATTACAATATTTACTTTTTGACAAGTCTTAAAAAGATCACCAAATATATTTTGAATACATTTTGAAAAGCATAAAACAGGAAAGAGAAAAAATATGAGGACATCCAAAATTTGCTGATGAAGATTTGGTGCCTGTTAACGCCAGCTTGATGCTCAATTTGCTCCATTGTATACTTGGCCTGTTCATTCTTCAGTTGAAAGATATTGTTGCTCCCATTGGTACACAGTGTAATCACTAGGCTATTTATATTCTTGGATCTGGAGCAGATTGGCCTAGTGATCCTTCCATCTCTTATCCAACAACACTTTGACTTCAATGATGAACTTGGCATATCTAGCATCTAGAGTAATCACTCTATCCAGAATAAAATTGAAACTGAGAATGTTTATGTCTTCATCCTTCTTCAAATGATCAATTATCTGAGAAACTATTTGACCAAACTCATTTTTCCATTCTTCAAAACATTTGATCTGTTTATCCTCTGTCAGAATTGAAGGAATGAATTGATATTTGAAAGTGACAAAAGAATCAATCTTTTCTTTCATTTTCTGACTCTTTCCATTCACATACTGAAATTCATCCAAAATCATCTTTACCATTTTCTCTATTGGTCTGAGTGCAGTAGGAGCACCTGGATTTCTTTGCAAAATTTTGCACAAGGTCATCAATGTATGATGTGTTGGCTACCATCTCTTGTATACTGGATTCACAATAGAAAGATTAACCTCCAACTGTTCTGTAGACACCCTAAAATGACCAAGTCATCACACTACTTGCATTTCATCTAAGCTGGAGCATCACCTGCATTTCAATGTTAATTAAATAATCTAATTATTTAATTAATTTCATCTAGTTCTTCTAAATCACATACTTTAGACATTAATTGAATAAATCCTCTTTATTTAATTAATTAAATCAAATTCCTCTATTATTCTTCCACAATTAAATAATTTTAATTATTTAATTAGATAATTATCTTCTTTCCAAATCTCAAGTCTCCATTAATTAAATAAATCCCATTATTTAATTAATTCATCACAAATTCTATCTTATCTAAACAATTAAATAATTCCTAATTATTTAATTAAATCAAATTCATTCTTCCAAATTTAAATAAATCAAATCAAATTTATTTAAATTCTCTCGTTCTCCAAAAATAAGATAAATCAAATATTTTATTTATTCTTCCAAATCATGCACGACAATTAAATAAATCTATTTATTTAATTTGCTTTCTTATCTACAAATATCTTTCAAATCTTCTAAAAATAAGTCTTCTTCTCCATGCACACACAATTAAATAATTTATTATTTAATTTCTCTCAAATCATGCAAAAGCAAATCTTAAGTTTAGTTATCTATTCACTCAACCTTGTTTTTATCAATTTCTCTTAAATTAGAATTTTTTTTTCTAATTTATGAAAAGCATATCTTATCTATAGAAAAGAAAGTGATTAACTCAAATAAAATAGCTTTTGTGTGACACTTGTCTTCTTCTTATTCGTTGCACGTTCCTCAACTGTTCTCCTCCATTGATTCTTCTGAATTATCTGGACCGTTGATCGATCTCTGTTGAAACCTATATCCTTCATTACCCCTCTCTTCGATCTTATTCTCAAGCATACTTAACAGCACTTTGAGCATACATCGCATCGATTGAGCAACTTCGCGATCTTTTGACATTGATCTTTTGAGCACTACACTTGCTTGTTGCAACTATGGCTTCGCAGCAATATTGAGCAATCCACATTCAATCCAAAGGGAACAATACAAATCTCGGTAAAAACTTTCATGTTTCTTTGATTATTATTATTGGCTTTTATTTAGATCAGTTCTCTTTATGTTATTGGGTTTTTGATTTGTTTAGTTTAATTTAAATTGATTTTTCCTCATACACATTCTGGCATGCCTAGTGGGACCCACTAATCCTGCTTTTTCTTTGAGAAATTGATTCCTTTTGAAGTTACAGTATGGTACAGCGCATTTGACATAGAAAAACACTTCTGGCAATATCCTTAAGCGCTCTTGGAGGCACAGTACAGTGCCCTCGGGGGCACTGCGGCGCTTCTGGTAGCACAGAGAGATGCTTTTGGTAAAACAACACGACGCTCCTGGTAGCATCGTTAAGCACTTTTGGCTAATTAGGTTTTTTAGCCTTCGGTTGGTGTTTTTGCAGTATTTATTCGTTACATATCTTTTGATTTGTCTGACAAGCTATTGTATTTGTCTTTCAACCCTCTTTTTGATACTTCCTAAGCTGACTTATTTAGGTGTATCTTCGGTATGTGAGTTAACCTATTGTGTTACTACACCTTCTGAGTTTTCTGGATTTCACGATACAAACCTATCAGATATTACTTCTCAGAAGAGTAGATCAATCATGAAATCTCATTTGGATATGGTTATATTTTGACAAAAGCTAACTTTTTTGTGATCTGGGATAGCGTAGCGCTTTTGGCTTTACAGAATCACACTTTCGGAAGCACAGTACAACGCTTCTAGAAAAAGGTTCGGTGCTTCTGGTAGTATTTTACGACGCTTCTTGTTTTGAACACATCGCTATTGGTACCACAGTATCATGCTTTTGGAAGCACAGTATAGTGCTTTTGGATCTGTTTCAGCGCTTCTGGTAGTATTGTACGATGCTTTGGGTTTTCAACACATCGCTATTGGTATCACAGTAAAGCGCTTTCGGTAAGACAGTAGCTCACTTTTGGTCAAATTGTTTTATTTTTGCTAACCTATGGGTTTTTGTGGAAATAACTGACTTGTTGCAGCTTCTTATTACTCACACAGAGCAAATAGGTGTTTTTAACATGTTCATGTAGGACGAGCGTTGAAGAAATCTTGATTTATCTCACTAAGTCTTAGAAACACATTGCCTTCTTAAAGGATAATTGAACAAATCATTTCGGTAATTTAAGTCTTAGGAACATATTGCTTTTCTTAAGGGACAATGGACATGTATGTGAAAACACCTCAATTTTCTAAGGGACAATGGACATGAAGGCCAAACACTTCAATTTCATAAGGGACAATTGACAACTACAAATGTGTGTGTGCCTAATTTAGTTGCACCTTATTTTTCTTATAACGGGACAATTGAACCTTTGTTTGACGTGCTTGCTCTTACATTTCAGTACTTCCTTTAGAAGGGCCTACTTTTGGATTGCGCTTCATCCAAAAGGGACGACCCTAAGCGGAGTTTTCCTTTGAACCGCTATATAAGAGGGATAAGGTGAAAGCCAAGTCCTAACCGATGTCAACCTTACCTTGTGGTGCCAAACTAAAAAGAGGTGTACTAGCTCTTTGTGGAAATGATTTTCACATTGAGCGAAGTGTTCGATACTCTTAGTAGGATTGGTTAAAGCTTTTAGTAGCTTGTCACATTGCTTGTAAGGCGTTGGTCCCTTAAAGTTACTAAGAACCATTCTAGATAGAGACTACCTAACCTACCTTTGAATATTGCGGTAATCATCAGTGCAAGGGGAATTGATTTAAGCCCTTAAGATACTCACCATTGGCTCCCTTGAGAAGAGATAGTATTCCCTTGGCCATAAAGCTCTTGTGACCTACTTGAGCTTTCCAAGGGGAGGGTGAGATATCCCTACTTATCATCTCTCGCAAAGATATTAAATATCCGACACCTTTATGGAATGATATTTTTTATCGACGGAGTATTAAGCTATGAGCTGATCTATTGCAATGAAACCTTGTCTCTAGGGATAAAAAGTGCTTGATTATTTTTTTGCAACTATCTCATACCTGTGGAAACATTAGGCTTTTTGTGAGCCTCGAACATACACTATCTGTTGTGTCAGTCCTATTTTTGGTTGCCAACTGTGTTTGCTATGTTTTCTCTTGCCAAAACAACCAAATCCAATCAGAAACAGAAAATTTTTGCATTAGACACTACTTCAGCGCTTTTGGTATTACAGTAGCTCACCCTTGGTGGTACAGTAGCTTGCTTTTGGTCTCCCTAGCTTGCCTTTGGTTTAGCAGTACCTCACCTTTGGTAGCTCAGTCCATCGCCTTTGGTATAACAGTAGCACGCTTTTGGTTGCACAGTCTGGCGCCCTTGGTCAAACAGTATAGCACCTTTGGTCCAGTTACTTGTGCATCAGAGTTTGTCTTTTCTTTCAGAAACACCAAGCAGAATCTCAGCATTACCTTTTGTTCTAGTGTATTCCATGGTAACCACTAGGCTCTAGCAAACTATGAAGTCCAAGCAAGTTGTCCCTAGGAAGCGCAAATCACCTCCTCACACACCGCAATCAGGCCGTCTCAACATTATTCCCAAGGTCACTCCTAGGACACTCGTGGAAAGATCTACCAACTCTCCCAGCATGCCACACCTTGACCACCCTAGCACTCCTCATGAGGGTAGGGTCCCTTTGGTAAGTACACCCCAATACACCACCAGTATGCCTCAGGATTTTGTTCCAGAAGGTTATACTATTGATCAAGTACCATCTCAGGAAGAAGGGGTCCCTTTGGTAAGCATTCCTCACTATACTACCGGCATGCCTCAAGATTTTGTGCCACAAGGCTATACTACAGATCTAGCCCCATCTCAAGAAGAGCAACACTTTGAAATAGGTCAATCCTCTCAAGAAGATGAGCAAGATCTTGATGAATTTATACAAGATCCTCGAGCCTTGACCGCCTTTGACAAAATCCTTAGTGAGAACCAAGATCATTTCTTTTGCTTGCTAGCAGAGCAAGGAGCCAAATTACCCAAAGGTTTTGATCTATCCACGCTTAGCAAGCCTAACAACAACCAAGACACCATACAAGCAGTGCAAACCATGTAAACAGTGACCATGCCTTTGTCGAAACCAAGCTCGCAGTATAAGAATCCCCTCTTTCAAAACCCAACAGGAAAGAGGACCACTTCACCGCTTCTGACTCCTATGGAGATCCACAAAAATCAACAAGAAACTATCCAACGACAAGCGGAGTTAGCTAAGCAAGCCACCTTAGCTCGATCGAATATGCAACCACCTCCTAAAGTGTCCACACCAATCACAAGTGGAATCTTGGTTAACCCATCACGAATAGGTTTCCCACCAAATTACAATTCAAGGAACAACTATGTAGCCATGCAACAAGGGTCTCAACACATATCACCTCCCATATCATCAAACCTCCATGTCTCTCAACCATTTAGAGTCATGCAGCCCCCCCCCACAAAATTCTTCTACTCTCATCCTCAATCAACCTCAACCATCACAAATCACTTCTACCTATGTCCCTCCTCCGTTATGTTCATCCTCGCTAAATTTCTTTCACACATTGCCTAGCCACCCTCAACATTCCCAACATCAAGTTTCCCAAAGCTATGTGCCGCCATCGCAACCTAATCAAACACACTTTAGCTTTCCTCCACCCAATTCTTTTCTCCAACCATCACAAAGCCAACATTCTTACCTAGCGCCACCCCCACCTCCTCCTCATCAAAGCATCCAATTCCAACCCAATCTCAATCCAACGTACAATGCATATGACCCCAACCAATCTTACGACCCTTATAACACCAATATTCATGGCTTACACTACAATCTGCCATATGGGCATCAACAACCACTTCTTGGACAACAGGAGTTGCTTCCAACTCCTCCCACAACGATGGAGCTAAAAATTGCAGAAGTGCAACAATAGCTATCTGATCTTACATTTAGCCACACCAAGAAGACCTTTTCTTTAGAGGAAGTGTGTCCTTATCCTTTTGATCGGTCATTACCAATGATCCGTTTTCCTCAAAATTTCACTATTCCTAAGTTCGATAAATACAAAGGAAAAGGTGACCCAAAAGACCATCTCAGGGAATTCTATCTTGCTTTCTTTGAGGTCTCACATAACAACACATATCTTATGCGTCTCTTTCCTCACAGTCTTGGAGGTCAAGCTATAGAAAGGTTCTGACACTTACCTATGGGTATCCAATGTGACAAAGAAGCTAGACAGGAAGGGATTAGGATTTGGTAAGAAGGTACCGCACGCCTTGGACATCGAGTATATTCTCGACACGGTAGCTGATGCTTTTCCCACTGATTCAACGTCTAATGAGGATATCATCGATGACTTGTCCCTCCATATGACCAACCTATTCACAGAATCCTCCATTTTTTACGCTATCCTCCGTATCCTTAACCTCCACCACCAGCACCCAGAACATAACACTTGTCTACCCTGAACTTATCGATTGGGACCAACAAGGGTCCCCTGTTATAGATGTATTTCAGAATGACAAAGCTTTAGCTGAGTTCATGGGACTTCGGGAAGGTATCCTCTTAGCGATCATAAGGCAGGTTTTGTAATGGAATTAGAGCCAATAGCTTATTTTGGTGAGAATGCCAAATCCTCTAGTCGCAAAAGTAAAAATAAAGAAAGATCTCTAGGTGAAAACCACACTGTGGCACCTCCTGATCACAAAATAGTAAAAACAAAGGATGTATCCAAAGGTGAAAACCCAACTGTGGCACCTGAGGATGGAGGATTTGACCTTCCCCTACCATCTAAGTATCAAGAGAAGTCAACTCTCCTAGTAGAAGATTCTACAAAGATAAACCTTGGCACAGAGCAAAATTCAAAGACCACATTCCTAGCAGCATCATTATCAGAAACAGAGCACAAAAATCTTAACACATTCTTCCTACAGAGAACCATCAATTTTGCGAGGACCTATGCTGATATGCCAGGGTTAGACCCTAAGCTAGTTGTTCACTATCTCACTGTTGATCCAAAAGTTAAACTAGTCAAGCAAAAGCTGAGGAAGATGCACCCACAAATAGCTTAGTAAAAGTGGAAATACAAAAGTTGTTAGATGCAAATTTCATACGACCAATTGACTATTCAGACTGGGTATCAAATATTGTACCCGTGTCTAAACCCAATGGGCGCATCCGCATGTGTGATGATTTCAGAGACCTTAATAAGGAATGTCCCAAAGACGACTTCCCACTATCGAACATTAACATTATAGTAGACTTGACAACAGGTCACGAGATGCTTTCTCTCATGGACGGATTCTCTGGCTACAATCAGATAAGGATAGCAGAGGAAGATCAACATAAAACAACCTTTACTTGTCCGTGGGGTAACTATTGTTGGTGTGTCATGCCGTTTGGTCTAAAGAACACAGGAGCAATCTATCAGAGAGAAATGATAGTGATATTCCATGACCTCTTTCATCATATCATGGAGGACTATGTGGATGACATACTAGCTAAATCTTCTAGGGCAGATCACATACAAGTTCTCGGGCAGATCTTTGACAGGCTTGAGAAATATCAAGTGCGCGTCAATCCAAAGAAGTGTGTCTTCGGTGTAACATCAGGGAAGCTATTGGGATACATTATATCTCGTCGAGGTATCGAAGTAGATCCAGCAAAAGTAAAGGCTATAATAGAGATGCCTCCACCAAAGAACCTAAAAGCATTAAGGAGCCTCCAAGGAAGGTTGCAATCCATCAGGCGTTTCATCTCATAGCTAGCGGATAAATGTCAACCATTTCAACACTTACTCCAAAAGGATGTCTCATTTCAATGGAATTATAAGTGTCAAGCAACATTTGATCAGCCCAAAGAGTATCTAGCTACACCTCCTATATTAGTTCCACTAGTTGCTGATAAACCTTTGATATTATACATCTCAACTACAACTTCGGCCCTAGGGGCCTTGCTAGCACAACATGATGAAACAGGAAAAGAGCATGCAATTTACTATATCAGTAGAACCTTGGTGGGATGTGAGCTCAATTATTCACCGATGGAAAGGGCTTGTTTAGCAGTAGTGTTTGCTTCTAAAAAGTTGCGGCATTACATGTTGAACCAACACACAAATCTTATCGCTAAAATTGATCCCTTGAAGTATCTACTAGCAAAAGCAGCTCTTACAGGTAGACTAGCTAAATGGGTCATGATCCTTAGTGAGTTTGACATTGAATATGTGGATCGTAAAACAATCAAAGGACAAGCTCTAGCAGATCAACTAGCAAAAGCACCCATGCAAGATACACACCCTATGGTAGCAGACTTTCCAGATGAGAATCTATTCACTCTTTCCAACTCCATAACGTGGAAGTTATACTTTGATGGTTCCTACACACAGCATGGATCAGGGGCCAGCATCTTGTTCATCACACCTCAAAATGACTATATTCCAAAGTCATATCGGCATGCATTCCCTTACACTAACAACATAGCCGAGTATGAAGCACTCCTCATAGGTCTCAATACAACAGTTCAATGGGACATCACAGAATTACAAGTATATGGAGACTCATAGCTAGTCATTCGCCAAGTCACAGATGAGTACCAAACAAAAGATGAAAAGTTGGTCCCCTACAAGCAACTGGTGGATGCCTACAAACCACATTTTTCTAGCATCACATTTGAGCAAATTCCAAGAGAGCATAACAAAGCTGTGGATTCTATGGCTTCTGTAGGGTCACTGATTGACATGCCTGCAAATACACAGAAGTGTGAATTCTTGATCAAGCAATTGTTGATACCAGCCATCGATGTTCCTTTTATTGAAATCATCTACGAACTTGTTGGTCCCAATTCCCCATGGTATGAAGATATCTATGAATACCTCAAGAACAAAACCTTTCCCCCTGACCTATCATCCACCCAACGCAAAACCTTTATCCATCGATCCTCCCGTTACATCATTTTGGGTGATACACTATATCGCCAGAGTCTTGATGGTATCCTCCTATGATGTCTTAACGCGGAAGAAGCCGAGGCTACCTTACGAGACATACATGAAGGTGTCTGTGGCGCACATTCTACTGGTCCTAATATTGCTAAGAAGATACTCAGAATAGGTTATTACTGGCCTACAATAGAGTAAGATGCTGCACATTTTGCTAAGAAGTGTCTATAATGCCAGCAGCATGGAGATTTGATTCATGCACCAGCTCATGAATTACAACCTGTGACAACTCCATGGCCTTTTTCTCAATGGGGTCTCAACCTCGTAGGACAAATCCACCCTTCCTCCTCCAATGGCCACAAGTTTATCATTACCACCACTGAGTACTTCACGAAGTGGGTTGAAGCCATTCCCATGACCTATATCACCGGTAAGCAAATAGCCAAGTTTATTCTAAACTACCTCATATGTCGGTATGGTATTCCCCAAGCCATTGTCATTGATAATGGGAGACCATTCAAGAATCAAGATGTCCATGCCTTGTGCACACAATACAATATCCAACATCGCTTTTCAACTCCCTACTATTCGCAAAGTAATAGCCAAGCTGAGGCTTCCAATAAAACTATTCTCAAAATCCTCAAGAAAACTGTCAATGAAGCTGGTTGTGATTGGCATTTATAACTCAATCTCGCCCTATGGGCCTATTGCACCAGCATCAGAACACCAACTGGTGCCACACCCTATGCCTTGGTCTATGGCTCTGAAGCCATCCTACCTATAGAGGTCAAGATCCCATCCCTCAGAGTATCCATGCAGGACCTGATCGGCAGAGACGAGTATCGCACTTCCAGATTAGTTGAGCTTGAACTACTAGATGAGAGGTGCCTTGCCGCACTTAATCATCTCCATGTCTATCAAAACTACCTTCAGCATAATTGCAACAAAAAGATCAAAGAAAGACGATTTCAAGTTGGT
The DNA here is from genome assembly GCA_027924645.1 of Cunninghamia lanceolata. Taxonomy (NCBI): domain Eukaryota; kingdom Viridiplantae; phylum Streptophyta; class Pinopsida; order Cupressales; family Cupressaceae; genus Cunninghamia; species Cunninghamia lanceolata. The sequence continues at coordinate 21,010,071 of BSBN01000500.1, forward strand.
GATCTTGTACTTAAGGAGAATCAGAGAAATCAAGTAGATCAAGAAAAGAAGGGCAAGTTTGAGCCTAACTGGTTAGGTCCCTTTATTGTGATAGCAGCATATGGATCAGGAGCTTATACTTTAGCTACACCTGACGGCATTCCTCTGGATGAGCCACTTAATAGTGTCCATCTCAAGAAGTTCTATGCCTGATCCTCAGGGTATTAAAAAAAAATCCATCCTCTAGTGAAAACTTGGCAAACAGGCACCTTGGATAAGTACCATAGTGAAAACCTGGCAAACAGGTGCTATGTGTAGAGTCAGCATCCATCGTCTATCGAGTCCTGTCCACTCCATGTCCAATTTGTAGCGTACTTTCCATCCATCCATAATAAAACCATTGACCTTGTTTGCATTTCCATCTCCCTATCTAGTATAGCTTGGAAATTGGTTAATGTCCATCATCATCTCCCCATGTCGTGATCTGTATCTACAGTTAACACTATCTTGTCCTAGGTCAAAGCTTTATGTGTCTTCTTCGGCAATCACCCATACAATTTCCTCTACCAGAATGGGTGCAACTCTTTCCTTAACTTAGGTCTAGGATTGGTTCCTTGTTCATGGTTCGCAACACATACTTCAATCTCTTTCTCATTGTTCACAGGTAACACCCTTTAACGGATGTATCGCTCTTACGATAAGGCTGTTATCTTCTCAACACTTTTCCTACATCATCACACCAACCAGAACTACATATTATCATCATTTCAACCTTAAGGTACCTTGATCCCATGGATATGGGTATGTAGGCAGTCTGGAATATGAAGGAAGTTTCCAGTACTCAGGTACATAAGATCTCCCCCTTCCACCTTGACCCATCTCATCACTATATCCAGAACTACATATTTATCATTTTCATCTTTCATCGTAATGTGCCTTGATCCCGTGGATACAGGGTATGTAGGCAGTCTGGAATACGAATGATGTATCCAGTACTCAGACACACACGATCTGTCATTCTCCACCCACCCCAATCCATTAGCCTGTCACCTTTCTGGTCTTCCGTTTGTCAAAATCCATTCACCTCAACTTAACTAACTCAAGCAACAAGCTAGCACATCCTTTCAAAGCAAAAGTTCTTAGCAAACCTAAAGCAAAGCAGCTTCCTTCCAGAGTCATCTACTATCCTGCATACCGATTGCCAACATCAGCTAAGTACCACTTAACCAAAGCCCTAGATCAACAAGCTTGTCTTCTGCCAAGTGTTTCATTGTTGAGACCAACACACGTGTCTCTTGTGACATGTGGCATTTCCTGCAGTGAGACATTGTCTTTTTAGGTAGATAACACCCTTTAATAGACACAGAGTTCCTATGATAAGGCTGTTATCTATCCTATCCAATCTATCCTGAGCAACCTCTTTGGCAAGAGAATATGTTGGCTGTATGTTTACTTTGTAAGTTAGTCAATTTGCTTTATGGTTTATCTTTTGCTCCTTTGTCCAATACCTATTCAAGGCTACCTTGATTTATCTATAATCTTGGTATGTTGCGATGCAGTATGGATTGGGGGCATAGTGAATGCTTTTGTGTGCCATGTTTGAGGAATGATCTTTAGCATCTTTCTTAGCATTATATTTATCTTGTGTGTGTTACGACCTAGCATCTTACATATTAATAATTCTTCTTGCATTTACATGTATTGAAGTTTATTTTATGTTCAAGACTATGGCTCACTCACATGTTCCAACAAAATTATATTATGTCTAAAGGATATAAGTTCAAACCGCTTGCTTGCAGAGTCAACGTCCACGCACTCAGATATCACTGCACCTTGGTCTTTTATACCTTGGTGGTGAACTATCCACGTGCTATATCAAAAATAAGGATTGCTTTTTATATACATTTGTGAAACTGTTGCAACAAGCTCATCCATTTACACCATCCATTTTTCCATGGCCTTATATAGTTTTTGAAGCAAAGATCGATCAACAGTCTCTATCTCATGTTCTCTCCTATCTCCTTTTCTTCTATCTATCATCTATCCAACTTCACCTATCTCTAACACAATCTTCTAGTCGAGCGTCAACCCAGTTCTTCTGTCGCTTCCTTGTCTTCTCGCTTGAGGGGGCATATGCTGGGGCAACTAGCTACACTGGGGCATCAAAAAATGTATCATGTCTTCAACAATCATTTTCTTTGACGCAACGCCATAAATTGCATTGCATCAAAGAGGGGCAAAATGTAGACACCTTAAAATGACCAAGTTGTCACACTACTTGTATTTCATCTAAGCTGGAGCATCACCTGCATTTCAATGTTAATTAAATAATCTAATTATTTAATTAATTTCGTCTAGTTCTTCTAAATCACATACTTTCGACATTAATTGAATAAATCCTCTTTATTTAATTAATTAAATCAAATTCCTCTATTATTCTTCCACAATTAAATAATTTTAATTATTTAATTAGATAATTATCTTCTTTCCAAATCTCAAGTCTCCATTAATTAAATAAATCCCATTATTTAATTAATTCATCACAAATTCTATCTTATCCAAACAATTAAATAATTCCTAATTATTTAATTAAATCAAATTCATTCTTCCAAATTTAAATAAATCAAATCAAATTTATTTAAATTCTCTCGTTCTCCAAAAATAAGATAAATCAAATATTTTATTTATTCTTCCAAATCATGCACGACAATTAAATAAATCTATTTATTTAATTTGCTTTCTTATCTACAAATATCTTTCAAATCTTCTAAAAATAAGTCTTCTTCTCCATGCACACACAATTAAATAATTTATTATTTAATTTCTCTCAAATCATGCAAAAGCAAATCTTAAGTTGAGTTATCTATTCACTCAACCTTGTTTTTATCAATTTCTCTTAAATTAGAAAAAAACTTTCTAATTTATGAAAAGCATGTCTTATCTTTAGAAAAGAAAGTGATTAACTCAAATAAAACAGCTTTTGTGTGACACTTGTCTTCTTCTTATTTGTTGCACGTTCCTCAACTGTTCTCCTCCATTGATTCTTCTGAATTATCTGGACCGTTGATCGATCTCTGTTGAAACCTATATAAACCCCCCTCATCTCCTTCATTACCCCTCTATTTGATCTTATTCTTAGGCATACTTAACAGTGCTTTGAGCATACATCGCATCGATTGAGCAACTTCACGATCTTTTGACATTGATCTTTTGAGCACCACACTTGCTTGTTGCAACTATGGTTTCGCAGCAATATTGAGCAATCCACATTCAATCCAAAGGGAACAATACAAATCTCGGTAAAAGCTTTCATGTTTCTTTGATTATTATTATTGGCTTTTATTTAGATTAATTTTCTTTATGTTATTGGGTTTTTGATTTGTTTAGTTTAATTTAAATCAATTTTTCCTCATACACATGTTCAATTGCCTAAGAAAAAGTATTGTAGCATTCATGCACATCTCCCTATTTTTCTACAACCAATTTCACTCTATACTCTAGAATTTTCTCAAATACCTCAAGAATTTTCAATCTTGCTTCATCTTTTATTTTCTCATTTTGCTTTTTCAATTCCTTAATTTCCTTTTCAAACTTTAACTTCAAAGCATTCAACTGATCAACAGGTACGGTGTCACCAACTTCTTGGGCTTGTGGAGGCTGATAGGGAACAATTTCTTTACCTTGAGACTCACCAACTCCTTTGAGTTTCTTCTTCAATCTTACATTCTCTAAATACAGTCTATTGACGTGTTCATTCATATCAATTTGAGTCTTTTCATATTCTAGCAACTTTTGCTCCATGTTTTTCACAACAACTCCAGTGAACATGGCTAAGTGCATGGTCATATTGGCCGCTTCCAAGGCTGATGTGTCTTTCAATGTTTTAATCATATTGTCCCCCTCATCTCTTGAACAACATCAAGCAATCTTGGTTTTTGTGTGCTCTTCTGCATACTCCATATGGCCAATGTTTCAATTTGGGATTATATCCCACACCAGTCATTCCATTTTCAAAATCAAATTTAGACATCAACATTGGATCATCTTGGCTTCTCACTTGATCTAGCAAAAACATTGTTTTCAAATTCATCCCTGGAATGATCAGCATATTGCTTTTCAGAACAATTTTTCTGGCTTCCTCAGGGCTAGCATTTATTTCATCAATTTTCATTTCCTTGAATGTTTGAGCAACAATTTTCTCATGTTGGGATTCATCACATCCCATTTTATTGATTTCCAGTTTCTCTTCAAATTCTTTCATCTTCAATTTCATCCAAAAATCCTTGAATTTAGGAGTGTGAATGAATTGATCATCTTTAATGAATCTCATAGAATCAACTATTCTCTCATCCTCATGCATTTATTTCTCTCCCTCCTCTTGATCTTCCTTTCTTATCTCAGACATATGAGCTTCTTTATCTGGTTTGGGGGGCTGATAGACCTCTTCATGCTCATTCATGTGTTGCAATATATTGGCAACTTTCTCAGTATCTCCCATCCCCTCGTTCAATTCATAGGGCACCAATGGAACAACATCATCAACCTTTGGTATTTTTGAAGGTGGTTGATAAGGGATTGAAGGATCTTGCACTGATATGGCATCAGGAGCAGGTCCTGTAATCAGAACTCCAGTTGACCTCTTCACTGGGAGCTTGGTGGCCTTTGTCGGTTGGCTCTTTATTGCTTTGCCATATATCCTTTAAAAAATGTCAACGATCAGATTTATTCTTTTTAGAGGATCATTTTCCTCAATGAAAAGTCCAAGAAAATTAGGATTAGCTTTCTTTTTTGCATCCTCAATCTCCATTAAAATCTCCCATTTTCTTTTTCTATCATACACTTGATCTGGAGTGAGGCAATTTTTGATGACATCTTCTTCATACTTCACTTGATGAGTAATCCCTGATTTGGTAAGGATTACCTATCTGACAAAATTTACATGACCCTCTGGGTCAAAAACCCTTTCTGTAGCACATTTCAAAGAATATCTACTTTTAAAATACTCTTGCAATTCCTCAAGAGTGTTAGCACCAACAGACAATCCTTCAAATACAACCAAATCTGGCAAAAATGTTCCTTTTTTCTATTTATTCATCAAATCCCTCTCCATCCAAAGCATCTGCCACATGAATTCAAGAAATGCTAGCTTGGAAGGACAAAATTTGGGTAGAATATGTGGGGATTGTGTGTGTTAGGTCTCAAAAATGCAAGTTGCTAATCCTAAAAGGATGCCAGGCTCTATGTTTGGATTTGCAACATTTTTGAACTAACTTGACGAAATCAACCTTCAAGGTTTGATGATTTCCTACACTTTAGGTCCTGCTACACCTAGGTGGGTGAACCTTGAAATATTAAAGCAGTATGAGTGTGGATGAGTGGACTAACTAGATCTATCTACAATGGCACAGGATGTAAGATAGATGAAAAAGATGACTACTCAATTCTATGTATAATGTTTAATAAATGATTGGTAGAAATTGTATAAGCAATATCAAGGTAAAAAGGTTTTAAATAATGAGTTGAATGAGACCAGTGCCTTGTTGGGTAACAGAGTCAATTTGAAGGACCTAGACCAGTAGTTTCTTAATGGTAATAATTCTAATTGCTTGGCACAGCTTTGGTTTATAGCTTGTATAAACGTGCAAGAAAGTGATTGACAAACTCTTCTTAGCAATCCAACCAATATAATCAATTATCTTATAATTCACCAGAAGGTATTTTAATCCTTACTTGAAGGAACCAAATGAAATGAATGGGCAAGATTAACAGATAATATTTTCTGGAGACAGAATGGTAATCCTAATTATATGGCTCTACTTAGTAATCCCAACTTACTACTTCCAAGTTACTGCGACTAAATTAGAAGGGTTTAATTCCTCAGATGGACACCAACCAAATTAATCACACAGATACAACAAATGTGTAATGACAGATCAACTATATACTTGATATCTTAATCTGAATAACAAGGAAATGCAGAAATGGAGACAGCCACACAATTGAATATTTTCAACAAACAACTGATACTAAGATAGAAACACTGAATCAGAGAACTTCAAACTTCTTCAAATAAAATATGCAACATAGTCACTTTGAGACATTGTATATTATGTATATATGAAAATATCTTCTACTGCTGATGATCTTTTCAGCATCGATTGTTTAAACTTATATAGATATTTCTATGAAGAGATACAACTCTTCAATAAGTCTCTTGGGAACTTAACAAGTATTAACAACAATTACATAAGTGTAATTAGGCTCTATTCATCCATAAATAAACTTTAGCCAGATGATCTAGGTACTCTTGATCACGGTGAGAATCAGTAAGCTCAATAGCACTTCTGGTAATTACATCAAGAGTAACCATCTCCTCCAATTGTTTGCAAGCTTCTTTAGATGTAGAGGCTTTATCTTTCAGAGCTCCTGTGGCTTTGTGCAATATAACCTAACAATCAACAGTCCATTCTTCTTTGCTCTTCACCTCTCCGTTATCTTTGAATATCCTGGGAACTCCTGCGCTTGAGGCATCAATCCCTTCCTTAGCATCAGCTTTAAGTTTGTCATAATAATTCTGGTGCTGTTTGAACAATGCTCTTGCATCAGAGATATCTGTACCATCAGTGGCACTTCTGTTTTGTAACTCAATCATCTTCTCTTGTATCCTCTTATCAAGCCTCTCATGTTCTTTGACCGCTTTATGATTTTCTGAGTAGTTATCCCAAAACTGGTTTAACCACCGTACCATATTTGCATACCTGCTCTGCAGTACTGTAACAAATGCGTCTATCTGAATTTGTGCAGCCTGATCAGGGGATATTACTTGACTACCTTGTGAGCTCTCACCCTGAGTTATTGTTTTTGTGGATTGGCCAAAGGTACTCTTAACAGCATCCTTCAAATAATCATTTTCTTTTGTTAATCTCTCACAATTCAGTTTATAAGAATCTCTTTCTTTGATCAGCATCTGAGCTTGTGCTTTATTTAACTTTGCAACATTGATACCAATGTCTGCAGTAATTATAGGGTCAGTCTCACCTGCTCTAAAAGTCATAACATGGCCAAAAGTTTTTTCAGTGTCTATGATGGCCGTCTTCTTATGGGGAGGATACAACGCCCATATCATCAGAGAATTTTCATCATTATTGTATCTAGTCCCCATATATACTTCATTAACTCCTTCTGGAGTAAGCTTATACTTGTCATTAGTACTATTCAAAAAGCTATCAAAAACCAGAGCAGAATTTAAATCCAAACTAGGAAAAATCATAACCCCTGCATCTTTGAGTAACTGTCTACCCTTGCTAGGTGTCATGTCCTGCATTTCTTTATCTACTGTTTGCTTCAACATATCTAATAACTATTTTTCATTATCAGCAGAAACATCATCTACTGATTCTCTAATTTCTTTTCCTTTATATTTATACAGGAATGATTTAAATTCCTTTGACTGAATGAATGTATCATCTGAAACGAAAGAATCATAAGCCTTTTGTCGTGGATCTTCATCAGCAGACCCCTCCTCGTCATGTAGCACAACTGGAGGCTAATATTGTTGCATTTTTCTTTTAGACATTTCTATTGTTTTATCTTGTGGCTGCTCTTGTTCAGTCAATTCTTCCTCTTCAGAGGATACCACTTCAACTTCTGCCAACTGCTTTTTCTTTTCATTTAAATCTCTGTTATATTTTTCTACCACCAAGTCGACTTCAGCCTCTTCCAGATTTCTAATGACATCATCATGTGGATAATGTATGTGCATGTATCCACTGAGATTTTGTTTTCTTCTTGCAGAGTCAATGAAACCTTCAAGGTCAAACCCTTTCCTCACCTCAGCAGTCACCATGTTATAATGCATTAGTTTGTCCAAAATGAGATTGTATCGTTCTTTTGAGACCACAGTAAAATCACCAAAACACAAAGTGCTGGGCATGAATGATTGTTTATTATGCGAACTTAGATGCATCACATTCGAACAATGCATTTGCCTAATTATTTCTAAATATGCAAGTCTGTCAGGGACAGTTTTAGGCAATATAAATGGAGTATCCTCAAATCCATAAACTCTGATCATAGTGGCATCCTCAAAACAGTACCAGTCTCCCCAATTATGAGTGACAGTAGGGGGACCACCAAAATCTTTAGGTCCGAGGAACCTTTTTATTTCATTCGAAATTGAATATTCACAGGGATGGCTGAAATACCTATATAGCACTTTAACACAATGCTCTTCAAATTGAGCATAGCTGGAGTTGGCATACCTGCTATCCCAGATTCTAGTCCACATTTGTACAGGTATCTTTTCCCCTTTCTTATCCGCAGCAACAACTTGAAACTCACTTGGCCACAATCCTACTTCCTGGCCATAGTATAACACCATATGCATAAGCATCGAGTAATGCTCAAAAGAGCATGCTGGAGCATTGTTTTTTATTGTAGATAGACTAGAGTCTATTCTAGTTGCAACATAGGAGGCATAATCAAATTGCCTGGCATTGTGACATTGAATATCAGAGGCTATGACCATCATAGGAATAGTCATGAACTCAGGGACCTCTGAGCCAAGGACTTGGCCTACAGAATAGTAAGTATATTGTATGTATGGTTCAAAAATGGCCACATGAAAGGGAGGGCCATCATTCTCAGTCAAGGGTATCACTTCTCCTTCAATCCTGGGCCTATGAATGGGTAACCTCCATCCATTGTAAGTTGTATCCATTCTCCAATATTCTTTATCCAAATCTTCATAAACAATAGGGACAGTGCACAAATCATCTAAATCATACACCTCACAAATAGCATTTTTGGACAGGTGTACAATTGGTTCTCCTTGAGGGTTGCAGATAGCTTTTAGGCCTGAGTTGTAATGTCTGGCTAGCAGTTGAAGGAGCTCTACATTCAAGAATACATTAGGTACAACCAGTTTGCCTAAATTCATGTGCCATGGGTTTGACACAGGAGCATTTCTAAACCGTCTATTATGGTGAAATTTGAAAAGCTCATACCCCCGAATTGGGGTCCAGATATCTCCCAGGCGTTTATGTTTATCTTCCAATTTTTCTACTTCTGCTCTGAGTTGGGCAGACCTCCTGGCCTTGGGAGTTGACCCAGGTAATTGATCAATCAGGTCCTAATTTAGTTTTCTATCTTTCACTTTCTCTTCAAGGGTTTGATCAGTTTTTTGCTTTTTAGGCTTACTGGTTTCCCCTTGTGACTTTCTTCCTTTTCCCTTCCCCGGAGTTTCCATTTTAAAACTTTGGCAGGAAATTCAAATACAGGCAATATAATGGTTTGTGTAGGTGTACCTGTTGTTCGGTGGCTGGAATTGGAAGCCCCTGCTTTTGCCCTAAGAATTCCTCTGTATTCTCCTTTCAGACGGTTTTTTGCAATTATAGTGATCGTATGAATTTCGTAGTCATTTGTATTAATCACCTGATCAATTCAATGTTCATCGCTGTGAAGTGTCACATCGCCATAACTCTGCTTATCGGCGTGATTTTTGAAATGTCTGGCGACCTCAACTTTTTTTATGGCGCGAACAGTCAATCGGCGTGACCCCTTGGTTGTATTCCCGACGCTATGTAATGTCATGTTTTAAGTGGGTGCGGCCATCGGCATGACTTCTCTCATCGCCAAGTATTTTAGATCTCTCTGCGATATAGCAAGTCCCACTGATATGATTTGCTTATCGGGATGATTAATACTATCGGGGTAATAAAATTATGTTCTCCCGATCTTTATTGTCTCGCCGATAGTCATTTTCATATATGGACTTTATCTTTATCGGAATGACATACACTATCGGGATAGCTAAATCAAGATATCCTGATTCAAATCATCTCCCCGATGGCCTTTTTCATATCCTTCATCGGACAGAGTATGTTGAAGTGTTACCGATGCCTTTTGATCACCGTGACTTGTGAATCGGCCAGACCTAATTCTCTTATCCCGATATGCAGAGTCATCCTGATAGATGTGTATCGCTGTGAGTCTCGCCGAAAGCTTTCTTATCGCTAAGACTCTAATCATCGGAAACTTACTTGTTTGCTATCCCGATAGTTTATTTCTCGCCGATGACTATTTGCTTCGTTACCCCCACAGGATGTTCGGTGAGACTCCTGCCGAAATGCTTCATCGGTATGATATATACCGTCGGGGCAACTTTTAAAAATTTATCCGATAGGTATTTGTCATACCGATCGGTATGACCACTTGCCTTTCTTGCCGATGTAATGTCATCGGCATTACTCACTCCATCGGTGACTTCCATAATTCTTCTTCCGATCTCTATTCTCACGCCGATGGTTGTTTTCAAACGATCCTTATGTATCGGTGTAAGCAACACAATCTCTTGCCGATGGATTGATTTTGATGAAATTTGGCACTGCTTATCCATAGACACCTTGTGAGAAAATTTTTTTATTATGGTCTTTTTGGGATATTCTTCAGGATTTATTCAAATATGATGGGGTAAGGAGATAGTAAAAATTTCAAATTTTTACTGTACTAACAGTGTGCATTCATAAACCCTTATCAATGTGTGATCTGGCAAGAAGAAAAAATCACCAAAATTGAAATATACTGTAAAACTGTCCATAGGAAATGGCTCAACATAAGTGGTAGGGATAGGCATTCTTCTATTATTGGCCCCCTTTCTCATGTACATGGGGAGTTCATCATGTCTATAGGTTTTTCTCATTTTCTTGTAGTCTTCTTCACTTTTTTGAACATCCGCCATAGTCAAAGCTTGCTTGTTTAGCATGAAACAATTGATTATGGCATTCCTTGTGATTGTTACCAGTGGTGAACCATCAGGCAACCTTACAGTCTTTGTAACTCCATGATAACAGTGTGCCATAATTTTTATGAGCTCAATGTCCACAAAAACATTAGGCACAACTAGCTTTGCCAGGTTTAAAATCCACAGATTGTACATAGGGGCTTGTTGATCCTTTTCATAGAAATACCAAAATAAACCCCAGCTTGAGACAGATATTACTACATCTCTACAACCTTGAAATTCATTTTTGAAGACCTTTTTAAATCCCTTATCCACTGATTGTGGCAGTATATCCAAAATAGACTGTTGCAGAGGTCTTTTCTTGTCTTTAGGAGTAGAGGATTCAAGTTTTTTACTAGACTCAGTCTTCCTTGGAGCCATTATGAACTTGAGACTGACCTAGGGTTTGAAAGCTACTTGTGTACTTTGACCAAACTATTTGATAGCAATGAAAATTTAATTATGCAGAGATCGAATTGAATGACTCACCTGTGAATTTGCTGCACCCTGTACACCAAGACTATGGCTTTGTCACTTCTAGTTGCTATTTGAAATGCTCTGAATTGTGATGTAAATGAGACAACAAATTGAAATTTATTGGGCTCCCATACCAGACTGATCCGCCATTAATTCTGCTTCGTGCTGAGTGACAAGCTTTGGTCACTGTGAATCAAATTTTGAATATAAACCGTTGGTCATGAATGATCTGAGGGTTAATATGTTCTGCATTAAATATAAAGGCTAGCTATATCACAACCCCGCCCAAGTGGTTAAGTAACTCTGTGGGGTAGCAGGGTTAAAAACCCTACCATTTAAGTCCTTTACTACATTACCGCAAACCATGTTTGATTGCATTGCGGGACCGTGAGATTGGCTAAGAGTCAAGTTTTATGTTTACTGCTACCCCACAAATCGTGTAGGTTGTTGTTGCGGGACCGCGGGATCAGTTTTGATCTCTCTAACTCTTACTACTCTACCAAAGGTCAGACTAAACATAGTCGTAGGACCGCGATGACCTTTGGTACCATTTTTTACTGTTTATCGCGCTACCGCAATCCATCAATTTGACTATCGTGGGAAAATGGTGTACATCATGTGTTACTTGAAACCCCTTTATCGCAATACCACCAATCTATTGTGAATTCGTCGCGAGACTACGGTAGCCATTATACGTTGTCTTGGACTTCATACCGCAATACCGCATGTTAACTTTGGAACCATCGTGGGGCCACAATAACATTTACATGCCGCTTGGAACCTTTACTGCAAGCCCGCAAGTCTATCTTGAAGTCATCAAGCGATCATGGTCTACTGTAGATATCTCTTGAAGTCTTCTCATTGTAAACCCGCAAGTCCATTTTGAGACCGCCGTGGGACTGCGATAAAAGATTGATAGGTTCATTTTCACCACCATCCCACAAGTAGAATTATCTACTATTGTGGTAATGCGGTAACTAGATGTTTTCTTCCTTTGGCTCCCACATACCCATAAGGACAATTAGGGCATGTTGCGGGATTGCGGTAACAGACAAAAACACAATTTTGTAGCAAAATACAAAGCTTGAACTTATGCATATGATGAGATAGACATATGGGAACTGATCAAAGGGTTGTTTTCTTGAATGAGATAAGGACTTAGACCTCCTAGGACAATTATGTGGGAATTAAAACTATATAGCTATATGGGACTGAGTGAATTTTGGATAGTCCTAACAATGGCTCCTGTTGGGGATGAATGGCTAACTAGGCATTGCAAGGATCTAGAACATTTCTCTGGGGTGTAGACCAAAAACACAAAACTATACAAAACAAAGAAAACCAAAATTTTGGGAGAAGGGAAAACCTAAACTACTATGCATGGAATTTATCTTCTTTAAGAAAAGAAGTGCTTCAAAAATTGTCCATGCACTAGTAATTCCCTACTTTCACCCACCATATTTTGTAGGTAATACGAATCTTCACCACATTTTCTAATAATGACAAATGGTCCTAGCCATAGAGCTTCAAACTTTCCATGCTTTCCCTTGTCTTGATTATGAGTGTTCCACATAACGACCATATCATCAGCCTAGAACTTCTAGTCCTTGGCTTTTTTATCATAAAGATACTTCATTTGTACTTGCATCTTTTCATTTTCCTTCTGTGCTTGGCTCCTGATTTCATCCAACTCTGCCAACTGCTCCATTCTCTCTTCCATTGGCTTAGGCACATGAATATCCTCCTACAATATGAATTTATACATAGGCAAAATATTATGTATAGGCATTCTTTCTTGAGCTCCATAGACCAACTTAAAAGGCAACTTGCCAGTTGCCTTCTTCATCATGATTCTATCTGCCCATAATGCAAGCTTCAACTTTGAATCCCATGCCCTTTTTTTTATTATCAAGCATCCTCTTAATTATATTTATAATATTGTTGTTACTTGATTCTACTTGAACATTAGCTTGGGGATGATATGGAGAGGCATACGATATGACTATTCCATAAGAATCACACAATTTCTTGAATTCGTCTGATCTAAAACACATACCATTATTTGTGACAATTCTTACGGGAACTCCAAATCTGCTGATACAACTGCTTCAATCCATTTAGTAAAGTAATCAGTGGCAGTAAGAAACCATCTATGCCCACCACTTGATTTTTCAGCTATCTCTCCAATAAAATCAATACCCCATTGATGAAAGGGTGCATCAATTTGCATAGGCCTTAAAGGTAAAGCACCTTGATATTTCAATTTACTAGAAAATTTCTGGCATGCTTCACATCTTCTCACATATCTATGAGCATCAGCAGAAATAGTCGGCCCAAAATATCCTGCTCTTAGAATCTTGTGAGAAGTGGTCTTAGCCAAAAAATTTCTACCATAGACACCATCATGCATCTCTTTCAGAACTTTCTCTGCTTGTCCTTGATCTAGAGAAAAAAGGAGAACACCATTTTTATCCTTCCAGACAAATCACCTTTTATGAACACATACCTAGATGCTTATAGCTTCAGTGTTCTTTTCTAATTTTCATTCAAACCGTATGGACAATTCATATGTTTGAGGTAGTGAACTATATTGTGTACCAGGGTGTATGTTCAATACCTGACACCATACCTTCTTCTTGTTCAAGTTCACACACCTGTGCAACCTCTAAATTGGATTCAACCATTAAATTTGCTAAACCTTGTCCTCTTACAAGTTTGGTTATCTAGATATCAACATTAAATTCTTGAATTCTATTTATCTATCTACACCTTCTTTCTGTGACTTCTGTTTGTGCAAGGACATCCTTGACTACTGCATTTGGGACATAGGCAGTCACCTGTGCCCCTACCAAATAGGGTCTGAATGTTTTAACTACTTTTACAAGAGCATAAGCTTGCTTCTCAGTGGCATCATACTTCAGCTCAGCTCCTTGAAGTGATTTACTAAAAAATGATATTGGTTGTTCATGCCCTTCTTCATTTTTCTACAACATGATAGCAAGAATGGTATGAAAAGAAGCAAAATAAAAAATTTGGAATGGCATGCTAAAATTAGGAGATTTTAGAATTGGAGCCTCTTTGATCACCCTCTTGATTGATGAAAATGCTTCAACTGCTTCTGATGTCTAGTCAATCTTTAATCCTTTCTTTAACATCTTAGGAATGGGCTTGACAATTTCAGCAAAATTAGAAATAAATCTTCTCACAAAATTTATTTGCCCAAAAAATGACTGAATGGATTTCACTGTCTTTGGGATGGGAATCTTATCAATTGCAACAACCCTTTTTGGATCTATCCTTACACCTTCTTGGATACAATATGCCCAAGCAGTTTTCCCTCAGTGATAGCAAATTGACATTTTTTAGGGTTTAATGAGATGCCATATTCTAGTGCTTTTATAAATATCTTTTCCAAATGTAAGCAGTGATCCTATACTTTCTTTGAATATGTTGTCAAATAATCTTGATATACAACCATTATAGCATTGATTAGATCTATAAATGCAACATCCACGACTCTTTGAAAAGTGGCACCAGCATTTGTGAGACCAAAAGGCATCCTAACATATACATATGTACCCCAAGGTGTAGTGAAGGTAGTTTTGTATTGCTCTGATTCCTTAAACTTGACTTGGTTATATCCAGAGAACCCATCCATCACAGAAAGTGTAACATAGCTTCCATATTTGGGAGTGGATAATTATCTTTCAGTGATGAGATCTTCAAATTTCAAAAATTAACACACAATCTTATATCACCATTCTTCTTTCTGAGTGGTACCAAGTTTGAGACCCAAGAAGAATGCCTAATAGGCTTAATTATACCAGCATCCCTAATCTTCATCAATTCTTCTTGCATTTTTGGCTCCAAAATAGAATTGATAGGTCTCTAACTCTGCCTAAAAGGTTTGGCATCTGGCTTCAATGGAATTTCATGCTAAAATAGGTCTTCTCTATAGGCCTTCAAATCTTCATAGGACCATGCAAATACATGTTTGTATTTCCTTAGCAAGAATATGAGCATGTCCTTGATTTTTGGACTTATTTTCTTGCCAATATACACTTTCTTTGGAGCATTATTAGTGCCAAGATTCACATCTTCAAGATCATCTTGATGAACTGGTGTTTGCTTCAAGGTTGACCTATCATTTCCATCAAAAACATGCTCCAAATCCACTAGTCCTTTTGGAATTCTATTTGTTTTCAATTGTACTACTTCCTGACCAAATACAATGTCCTTAACATCAACCTTCTCAACAAAAGCATTGAGTCTATTTTTTGAGCTTCATACTTATCCACATACTGTAGGAAATTCAATAGATCCTTATCATCATTGAAAACTTGCCAACTATATATATTGTCAGGAATGTAAGGTCTAGTCTTAAAATCTACCTTTGAGACACTAATCAATGTAATGTCATTTCTTCTCAGAGCAACATTAGCAAGAAAATTGGCCATCAAATTCTTTGACCTATCCACCCAACCTATTGAAAATGCATCAAAGAGTTCAATTGTGTCCCATACATCATGCTTGTATTGTTTGAGCCTTTTATTTTTAGTGGCATATTTGGATCTTACCTGTGATACCACTAGCTTAGAATCTTTGTACATAGTTAACATCTTGATCCCATTCTTGACAACAAAGTTCAGATCCAACAACAATGCTTCATATTCTGCTATATTATTTGTGTATTCAAATGATAATAGAAATGAATATTTAAAGGTCTTACCACTAGGTGCAATAAAAACTACGCCAGCTCCATTCCCTTCTTTGATGCAGGCTCCATCAAAATACATTTGCCAGACACCATCCTTATCCAATTGAAGAGTATTTCTAATTGGATCATTATTTTGTAGTCGAGGCTATGATTGTTCCACCCTAAAATTTCCTAAGTCAACATCACAAAAGCAGTTCATTTGATTAGGATTGATTTTTTCTATTACTTGCTTCGACCTTGGTTCTCTGCACAACTTGACCTCTTTCCCATTTACATGTATGGTTTCATATGAGAGATCTAATTGAACATTTCCACCAACTACAATAGTCTATTGTCTCAATAGTAACATGCCATAATATGGTGGAATGTAAACTACAGTAATATCAGTCTTGTATGTGGCTTCAAGATAAGCAGCAAGCTTTATTTCCACATCTCTCATGATACCAATGATAGGAATTGATCTGTTATCCATTGCATAGCACTTTCCATATGTGGAATCAACCCACATACCTAGTTCTTTCATAACTGCCATTGCCATGATATTTATTGTAGCTTCCGAGTCTATCATGCAAAATTTCACCAATTTATTATTGATCAACAATGTGATATAAAAGGGAACAACTTGGGATGGACTCTTTTTCAAAGTAGTCCCTAAGTAAATCTTAGGAGTCTTCATGGCTTCTCCTTTGATATTATCCACTCGTTTCTTATTCTTTTCTAAGTCATTGAGACACTTGCCTTGAACTTTAGGCTTAATTGACAAATTTAAAATCAATTTCATAGCACTATCCCTATACTCATCAATTTTCATCATCTCCAATAATGGGACTGATAATTTGACTTGAGACAAAGCCTGAGTTATGTCAAAAGAGGACATATCTGTCAGAGGTTTAGATTTGCTTACTTCTGCTTTGGCAAGTTTCTTTTCTTCCATTATCTGCTATTTGGGATTACTCCTTGTTTTGTTTTGATCATCTTTAGCCGCATCTCTTGGAACATATTTTTGAGTTTCCTTTTGGATATTTCTATTTTCACCATTCCTTTGAGATTCTGAGGCAATCTTCTTGTCAGTTTGTGGATTCTTCATGAACAAACTCCCTGACACACCTTTATCAACATTGACAGTTCTATTTCTGAGGTTATAGTTGCTCCTAGCTTGTGCTATAGTAGCAATTGTAAGTGCCTTTATTTCTTCTTTAGTAGGCCTCCTCAACTGAGTTTGGCTTGATTGTGATTTTGTAGAGCAGACCTGAGTATCTCTTATGCTGTTATCCTCTTGATTAGAGAATACCTCTTGTTGACTAACATGACTGTTGTACCTTTGATGATTCACATCATACTCTGATCCATCCTCTTCTGAAGAAGAATAATCCCTTTCTACCTCATATGGCCTGATTGTCAACATATTTATAGTATGCTCATCTCTATCCCGATCATATGGTATCTCATTTTCTTGGATTGACTGTGCAACCACACAATAATCAGGGGAGTGAGGCAAATTGCAAGGCACACACCATGGAGTATCATCCACCATATTTGCCCCATGTCTCCTCAGTGGGTCAGGTGTGTCTCTGCTGACATTTTGCTTTTGACCCTCAACTACAAGCCTTCCATTTTTCCAATTTGTCGTGTATGGCATATCCCGCAACCTTGGTCTTTCATTTTTGGGATAGTTTGATTTATCATAAGGTATCCCTTTTTCATTTCTTGCTACCTTATATGATAAATCCTTAACAACATGCCAGACCTTTTCCAACTTGTCTTCTTCCTTTAGCTGCCTAATTTGATGAGCCTTAGGATTTTGCAATATTGTAGGCTCATCCCTTCTTCCAATTTTATGTGAAGCTCTTCTATTATTTTCTATATTTAAAGTAGCCTTAAATGCCTCAGTAAGAACTGTAGGATTTCTTGTTATGAGCTCATATCCTATCTAAGGATCAAAAGAATTCAAATAGAAGATCAAGCATATTGGATATGTTGTTTTCAGATGATGTGGAATTTTGTTAAACACCTTCATGAACCTGGTATTGAAATTTGCTACAAACTCATTATAGTTCTTCTAAATATTGGTTAATTCATGCAAAGCAAATTTGGGATCAGAATGATCACCATACTATTCCTTGAAAATCCTTTTGAATTCAACCCAAGAGCTGATTGAAGCATCAGGCAAATTTCTATACCAATCCCTTGCATCATTAGTTAGTGATTTCTTGAATAATTTCATATATACATCTTCATGTTCAATTTCAAAATTATCCATGATAGTTTCAAATGCTCTTATATGGTCTTCTCCAGAGATAGCATTATTACCAAAAAATTTAGGAATTGCTTTCCTTACCTTGTTATCAATGTCATTTGCATATCCCTGGATACCAAAAAAGTCTAGCTGTCTAAATCTATCCACATTCATTGGGCCTCTTGCAAATGGATTTTACCTCTGATGAGGCTGATATTGATGGTGTTGAGATCCTTGTTGTTGAGGCTGCTGGTATACTCCTGGATGTATATTATAGTTAATCCCTACATTAGGATTCATATTACCCTGCACATTATGATGTATCCCTCCAGGATGATGTATGTTTCCATGTACATTATGATGTGGAGCTTGATATTGGTACTGATATTGTCCTGCATATGAATTATATCCTTGATTTTGGATCCTTTGGCCAAAAGGGAAAGGGTAAGCATTTCCCTGAGATGCCCCTAGAATATTTGTAGGATTTGAGATTGGCCTTGTATGAACGTTATGCTATACATGTGGAGCATTACTTACATTGCCATGCCTTCCAATTGTTTTGTGGGTTGCCTATGAGACCAAAGGACCACTTGTATTTCTAGATGTAGCTCAATTATTGACAGGTATGTGTTGCAATGCATTTGTAACTGGTTGAGAGTTCAATTGAAGCAATTCTTGTTCCAATTCTTCTTGTCTTCTTAACAATCTGATCCTTTCAACTTGTGCTTGCAACCGTTCCACTTCTTGTTTTAACTCTTAGTCAGTAAATCTTCCTTTTGAAGTTGAAACAACATTGCCCTTAGAAAAATGTACCACTTTGGGTGTTTGCTCCACAAACTCTTGTTCTGAGCTCTCAGCATATTGTTGTGCCATCCTTTGCTCATAGTCTCTTTTTGCCTCATTATATCTCATTCCTGCTTCCAGGCTGTCCTCAAACTCCTTCTGGGACTCATGAATATTGAAAAGATCCCTTGGTTGAAATCTCTCCTTTTTACATATTTCTGTTTCAATCAAAGGGCTATTATATATAGTATAAGACTGTTCTGAAACATTCATTTGATTACTTTGTAGATTTTTAGGGATTTGTGAAATTATAGGTTCATTTACTGCATTTATCCCATCACCAGTGGAAGAACTTGTAGTAGGTAGGGGTTTTGAACCTTCTTTACTCTTTTCAATGAATTTTTGGTTCTTATTATTCAGATTTTGTTGAGACCCTCTGCCATCCATGTTGGAGAGCTATGATATTATATTGCTTTGTTTTGCAATTTAAATCTTCAGAGATTTATGTCTAGAGATGCCACCTCCTTTTCAAAAAAGAGGAAAATATTGAAGTTATCTTTTGGTCTTCTAGAGCTCTAGGAACTTGAATTCTTTGCAACTCCCTAGTAGATTCGCTAATTTGTTGGTTTTCAAATCTACAGATTGCAAAACCCTAAAAGGATGCCAAGCTTTATGATTAGGTTATATAACCAATTTGGCTAACTGATAGAATCAACCCAGGTGGTTAAGATTCATGACACTTTAGGCTCTACTTCGCCTAGGTGGGTGTTACCTTATATTCACCAATGAATAATTAAATCTTGAATTGGTTGGTGACTTGTGAGCAGATTATGGATTATATAAAATTTTATCAATTAAATCATCCAACTTAACCTAATTCAGATTTGGCATGTGATTTGAATAGGTTATTTTTTTGTTCTACACATTACTCCTACTCCTACAAACAAAAAATTAAAATTAGATTTTTGAATATAATACAAGGAAATGATTTTGAAAAGAGTTGATCGGCGCCTTTCTCAAGTGGGCAATGGAGTCTAATCATAGGTAGATTTGTGCTTACTTTCTAGTCACAACTCAAATTACTTGGCATAGTCTTGTCTATGACTGACATAAACATGCAAGATAGTTTCTATTTGATTATACTTAATTATCCAAATTGGATCATCCAAATTACAGTGATCTATTCAATAGAATTTAATTCCTACTTGAGGAAACCCTATCAGATAAATCACCCAAAACATGAAATAAGCTTTGAAAAACTAGACATATACTTGATATGCTAATTTAGATAACAAGGAGAAAACAAAAGTGGAGACAACTAGATAAAATATGACAAGAACATTCAACAAGCAATTGAGAACTAGATTTTAGGCACTAGAGAAATGCAGCTTGCTTTTATTGATATACTTTGAAGAACAGGCCTTACAATGTCTCTTTCCAAAATCAATTTCCTAGAGAGCTTTTCCCAAGGTCTTGGTTTCCTTCTTATAGGGACAAAGGAAGCTACAAGCTTTAGACCTTTCACATTCCAAAAATGACTTTTCATATGCCCACCCTTAATATGACCTATTACAATATTTACTTTTTGACAAGTCTCAAAAAGATTGCCAAATATATTTTGAATACATTTTAAAAAGCATAAAACTACCATTATAACATTGATGAGATTAAAGAAGGCTACATCCATAGCCCTTTGGAATGTGGCTCCTGCATTTGTTAACCCAAAAGGCATTCTGATATACACATAAGTACCCCATGGAGTAGTAAATGCAGTCCTATACCGTTCAGACTCCTTGACCATTACTTGGTTGTATCCAGAAAAACCATCCATCATTGATAAGAGCTCACAACCAGTTACCCTCTATAACATGGCCTCCATATTTGGAAAAGTATAATTATCCTTCAATGATGCCATATTCAGGTTTTTAAAGTCAACACAGAGTTTGATATCTCCATTCTTTTTCCTGACAGGGACCAAGTTAGACACCTAGGTTGAATGCCTGATGGGCTTGATAATTCCCCCTTCACTTAACTTAGCCAATTCTTGTTGCATTTTTGGTCTTAGGGTGGGATTTATGGGCCTTTGCTTCTGCCTAAAATGTTTTGCATTTGGATTTAATGGGATTTCATGTTGGAATAGGTCCTCCCTATTGGTTCTCAAATCTGTAGATTGTAAAACGCTAAAAGGATGCCAAGATTTATGATTAGGTTATGCAACCAATTTGGCCAACTAATAGAATCAACCCAGGTGGTTAAGATTCTCTAGACTTTAGGCTTTGCTTCACCTAGGTGGGTGTTACCTTATATTCACCAATGAATAATTAATCCTTGAATTGGTTGGTGACTTGTGAGCAGATTATAGATTATATGAAATTTTATCAATTAAATCATCCAACCTAACCTAATTTAGATTTGGCATGTGATTTGAATAGGTTATTTTTTCTGTTCTACACATTATTCCTACTCCTACAAACAACAAATTAAAATTGGATTTTTGAATATAATACAAGGAAATGATTCTGAAAAGAGTTGATCGGTGCCTTTCTCAAGTGGGCAATGGAGTCTAATCACAGATCTAAATTTGTGCTTACTTTGTAGTCACAACTCAAATTACTTGGCATAGTATTGTCTATGACTGGCATAGTATTCACTATGACTAGCATAAACATGCAAGATAGTTTCTATTTGATTCTACTTAATTATCCATATTGGATCCCCCAAATTACATTGATCTATTCAATAGAATTTAATTCCTACTTGAGGAAACCCTATCAGATAAATCACCCAAAGCACGAAAGATGCTTTGAAAAACTAGACATATAATTGATATGCTAATTTAGATAACAAGGAGAAAACAAAAGTGGAGACAACCAAATAAAATATGACAAGAACATTCAACAAGCAATTGAGAACTAGATTTTGTTGTGCCTTGCACATACGCCCCATTCTAAACATGGGGGCCCCTACCCCTTCTTCTCCCTTACCATTGCCCGCCTTCGCTAATTTGACTCAAATTAGTACCCCTTCCTTCACAATTTCTTCTGCTGTCCCCCTTTCACAAATGCCTGCGATGACATTGGAAGTACCTTTGTTGGAGGGTATTGAGAAAGTATGCGCAGAGTTGGGATTACCAGAGCCCGAGGGAGCGCTGACCAGTAAAAATGATAAGGACCCCCTCGACTCGGCTGTTGGTATAGAAATTATTGACATATCTGATAGTCCGCTGAGCAAGGACCCAACAGAGGAAGTTTTGGAAATAGCACGAGAAAATGTGCTTGATGGCCTAAAGGAATTGGCCCAAGCAGAAAAGGAGAAGAGTCCTGAGCCTGAACAAGGGCCTTCCAAAGAGTTGACTATATCAGATAAGGGTGGAAACGCTAAATTGAACAAATCTTCCGCTCCAGAATGGCTGCAGGATAGGATGGTATATCCAGAGCCCCAGATTGAAATAATGAAAATTGATTTGAGCACCATCCTATCGTAGGCTCACAAGCCTCAGAAACAAAAGAAGGCGAAGGTGCAATCGAGAATCTACCAGAGCGAATCAGGCTCAAGGATTGCAGAGGTAGCTGTCCCTCCTGCTGACGTAACAAGAGATCAAGTCAGGGCGGATGATTATGTGATATCCACAGTTGACTTAGGCCCAACCACCCGTGCTCAAAGGGTGGATGATTTTAAAGGATCAGTTACGTCAATTTTGAAGCAGTTGGATAAGGACGAAATGTCCAAGAAGGAATTAAAGCGCCAAAACGAGGAACTCAGGGCGTGTCTTCAATTTTTGGTAAAACCAATAGATGCAGGGGGTGATATAAGGACTGTGCCTACCTTCCTATCTACGGATGAAATGGCAAAGCTGAGTGAGGTAAGATCAAAATCCCAAGGTGTCGAGAACTGGTTGATGAGTGTGTTTGAAGCGGGATGCGATGCCATAACTGCCTCTGCTCAGATCCACCAACGTACAGTGGAATTGATTAACAAGTGGAAAGATTTGCGTGATGAATGTGACGTGTTCGACGAATACTATTCTCACATGTATCCACGAATCAAGGGTATCCGGGAGTTGCCAGCTCAAACCTTGGTCACAGAAAACATTTTGACTGGAGATAGGCTCCCGAAGGCTATTGAGTGGTACCAGCAGTTACTTCTGAGGAAAGAGACCTTCGAGCAAGTAAAGGAAGCATATAAACCCGCTGACGAAGAGCTAAGATCTATCATATATGATATCAGCGATGCTTTGAGAAGCTGTAGAGATGAATCTTTTGATGATTATGCTCCTTTCGAGGTCAAAAAATGTAAAGGAAAACTGCATGTTATATTATTTGAGGACACTACGGTAAGTACAGAAGAACGGCTAGACAAGGCAAGTGACCTCAGAGCAGAATTCAAAGCATTCCACAGAGCAGAGGCAGATTTTGAAAGGATATACACCAGATTCAGTCAGGAGCTAGAGGTGTTCGATTACAGAACACATCATCTGAAAGATCCGGCCCCATCTGATATCAATCCAGCACTTGAGGCATGGCTGGCCTATCGGAATAAGCTGTCCGGAAGGGATAGTATCGACCTGGATAAAGAATCTTAGTATTATTTGAATATTTTATCGATTCAAATCCTATCATTGTTGTAAATTTGATATATTTGGACAGCATGTAATTCATTTTGTCTTCTTCTTACCTCCTAAATGGGTATTTTCATCAATGTATTGGGTTGGCTAGTCAAAATGACTAGATTCAATGTATCTGGGGCTGTCTTTTCGTCTTTTTCATAAAAGACAAAATGTAATCCGGGAGTTAATGTGGGCCTTTCTTAATGTAATCTGAGCCGTCGGTGTTGAGTTAATCTCCACCGTTCATTTGAAGAGCTAGGGTATGCTGCTTTCTATATAAAGGGCTACCATTTCCACTTTTTGTAAGAGAGATTTTGATGCCAAATTGTTGACTCTGTGCCATTTGAATTAATACAAAGCAAGTTTCTGCAGCATTTCTGAGAATTTGCATTTTGTTTCAATTCATTGTGGTTTTCATGGTTTGCTTCTTGCTCTCCCATATTTAGATTAGTTGTACTTTTACAATGTTAATGGTTTATTGCAGTATCTGATAAATGTTCCAAGTCCATACTTTTAGTTGTTTGCTGATGGTAAATGACTGTGTAAAGTTAGCCTGGGCTCATTATTTGTGCTGAAGTTCAACTTCATTTTATGAGTTAAGTTGCGCCATTTATTGGGTATTTAACGAATGAATGTGGCTTGAAAATCTTTCAACTTCCATTGAAGATAGCACCGTTTTCTGCAGCACTGTAACACCCATTTAGGTTTGGTAACTCAGAAATCTGGTTTGAAGTCTGGAATATTTGTCTACTAAAGATAACCCTTGCATTGTGAATGTCACTTAGGATTCCTTCTAAACCCTAAATCTTTTGCATTTTCTTTAAACCCCCAACGTTTAGTTGTTAGAATAGAAAGTTTCAGTAGCATCTCACCTTGTATATCAGCTGAAAATCATAGTAGGGTTTATATGTATTTGTTGTCTCAACCTTGAAGATTTGCAGACTGCATGTAAGACCCCTTGTAGGTACAGCTAGAACATAACCATTGAGAAATTCCAAGCAAGCTAAGACCTAGCTGTATTATCCTTGGAGTAGTCTTACCTAGGGTAAGATACTTTTCAAGAGAGGTGTGAAACCAGCAATCACACCTATGTTGTTGCGTGCTAAAAACACCATCAACAGATTTCAGGCACTAGAGAAATGCAGTTTGCTTTTATTTATATGCTTTGAAGAATAGGCCTTACAATGTCTCTTTCCAAAATCAATTTCCCAGAGAGCTTTTCCCAAGGTCTTGGTTTCCTTCTTATAGGGGCGAAGGAAGCTACAAGCTTCAAACCTTTCACATTCCAAAAATGACTTTTCATATGCCCACCCCTTAATCTGACCTATTACAATATTTACTTTTTGACAAGTCTTAAAAAGACCACCAAATATATTTTGAGTACATTTTGAAAAGCATAAAACAAGAAAGAGACAAAACATGAGGACATCCAAAATTTGCTGATGAAGATTTGGTGCATGTTGACGCCAACTTGATGCTCAATTTGCTCCACTGCATACTTGGCCTGTTCATTCTTTAGTTGAAAGATATTGTTACTCCCATTGGTACTGAGTATAATAACTAGGCCATTTATATTCTTGGATCTGGAGCATATTGGCCTGGTGATCTTTCTATCTCTTATCCAACAACACTTTGACTTCAATGATTAACTTTGCATATCCAACATCTAGAGCAATCACTCTGTCCAGAATCAAATTGAAACCGACAATATTTATGTCTCCATCCTTCTTCAAATGATCAATTACCTAAGAAACTATTTGACCAAACTCATTTTTCCATTCTTCAAAACCTTTGATTTGTTTATTCTCTTTGAGAATTGAAGGAACGAATTGATGTTTGAAAGTGGCTAAAGAATCGATCTTTGCTTTCATTTTTTGACTCTCTCCATTAACATACTGAAATCCATCTAAAATCATCTTTACCATTTTTTCTGTTTGTTTGAGTGTAGCAGGAGCACCTGGATTTGTTTGCAGAACTTTACACAAGGTTATCAATGTATGATGTGCTGGCTGCCATCTCTTGTATACTAGATTCACAATAGAAAGATTAACCTTCATCTATTCAATTGCCTGAGACAAAGAATTGTAGCATTCATGCACATCTCCCAATTTGTCTACAACCAATTTCACTCTATACTCTAGAATTTTCTCAAATACCTCAAGAATTTTCAATCTTGCTTCATCTTTTGTTTTCTCATTTTGCTTTTTCAATTCCTCAATTTTCTTTTCAAACTTCAACTTCAAAGCGTTCAACTAATCAACATGTACGGTGTCACCAACTTCTTGGGCTTGTGGAGGCTGATAGGGAACAATTTATTTACCTTGAGACTCACCAACTCCTTTGAGTTGCTTCTTCAATCTTACATTCTCTAAATAAAGTCTATTGACTTGTTCATTCATATCAATTTAAGTCTTTTTATGTTCTAGCAACTTTTGCTCCATGTTTTTCACAGCAGCTCTAGTGAACATGGCTGAGTGCATGGTGATAATGACTACTTACAAGGTTGATGTGTCTTTAAATGTTTTAACCATGGCTGTCCCCCTCATCTCTTGAACAACATCAAGTAATGTGTGCTCTTTTTCATACTCTATATGGCCAATGTTTCAATTTTGGGATTATATCCCACACCACTCATTCCATTTTCAATATCAAATTCAAACATCAACATTGGATCATCTTGGCTTCTCACTTGATCTAGCAAAAACATTGTTTTCAAATCCATCTCTGGAATGATTAGCATATTGCTTTTCAGAACAATTTGTATGGCTTCTGCATGGCTGACATTTATTTCATCAATTTTCATTTCCTTGAATGTATGAGCAACTATTTGCTCATGTTGGGATTCATTACATCCCATTGTATTGATTTCCATTTTCTCTTCAAATTCTTTCATCTTTAACTTCATCCAAAAATCCCTGAATTCAGGAGTGTAAATGAATTGATCATCTTCAATGAATCTCATAGAATCAACTATTCTCTCATCCTCATACATTTCTTTCTCTCCCTGCTCTTGATCTTCCTTTCTTATCTCAGGCATATGAGCTTTTGCATCTGGTTTGGGGTGCTGATCAACCTCTTCATGCTCATTCATGTGTTGCAATATATTGGCAACTTTCTTAGTATCTCCCATCCCCTCAGTACATTCATAGGGCACCAATGGAACAACATCATCAACCTTTGGCCTTTTTGAAGGTGGTTGATAAGGGATTGAAGGATCTTCCACTGATATGGCATCATGAGCAGGTTCTGTAATCAGAACTCTAGTTGACTTCTTCACTAGGAGCTTGGCAACCTTTGTAGGCTGGCTCTTTATTGCTTTGCAATATATCCTTTCAAAATGGTTAATGATAAGATTTACTCTTTTTAGAGGATCATTTTCCTCAGTAAAAAATCTAAGAAAATTAGGATTAGCTTTCTTTTTTGCATCCTTAATCTCCATTAAAATCTCCCATTTTCTTTTTCTATCATACACTTGATCTGAAGTGAGGAAATTTCTGATGACATCTTCTTCATAGTTCACTTGATGAGTAATCCCCGATTTGGTAAGGATTACCTGTCTGACAAAATTTACATGACCCTCTAGGTGAAAAACTCTTTCTGTAGCACATTTCAAAGAATATATGCTTTTAAAATACTCTTGCAATTCCTCAAGAATGTCAGCACCAACAGATTGTTGAAATACACCGTACAACTGAGAGGGGGGTGAATCAATTGTCACAAAAAAATTAGCTTCACATGCATATCAAACCATGAACAACTTAAATGTTCATAATTAGATTTAATCATGAAAGGATGAAACCATTAACTTAATGACAAACACATTAGAGACTAGATTTTTACGTGGACAACCCTAAAAGGAAAAAACTATGGTGGGTGTTAGCCCACAAAATATATAAGTTATAGTAATACCAAAAGATAGAGGTCACTACCTACAGGGCTCACTGCCCAAAATGCTCACTGCATAAATGGCTCACTGCCTAAGGAATGGCTCACTGCTAAAGGGATGGCTCACTGCCAAAGGGATGAACTGATTGAATAGCATCTACTCCATGCCAGGGTTCAGTTCCATTGAAGCGCAATATGACTCCTCTACTCTGCTCTTTCAAACTTTTGCACTTATTTCTTCATATTCACAACACACACTTTCACAACTTCATTACATACTTTTATACAATTCATCAACCTTGGAATGTACATCAAGGTCAGCATTACATTCATCAACTATTGGATTAATCTCCAAGGTCAGCATTACAAATATACATAAAATAGGTTTGAACCTAATACAATTTTGGCTAAGGAAAAGATGTAAGAATGTATGTGGATCATGCCACACCTTAGATGGGACTCAAACACAATCCTCCATGTCATGCCACGCTTCTACAATCTTTAATGCATCTTCACAAATAATGAATTCAACCATGTCGGCTAAGACTGATGAGAGCACTAGGTCTGCCAAGAAAATTCTTCATTCATGATCCAATTTCCTCTTTGCAGACCAAACCAAAGGTAGGAACATGATCAGGAGACATCCACAAGCACATTGTAATTACCAAAAACAACCGTACAATCTCTAACAACTCTGTCAAGAAGATTCTTCAAACCGGAGCACAAGAACAACACTAACAATCACCGTCAAAAGCAAAAGATAGCTTGCAGATTGCCAAATCACAAACCATTTTAGTTGAAGGCACTTAACATCATCACTGACACACTTGCAGAACCGTAGATCAAAATACTTTAATGCAGAGGAATGCGGAGAAAAACACTTTCTCCTTGTCACCACCAAACATACAGAAAAAGCAGTTTTCACACTGGTGAACACAACTTACTTAAATCTTCATTTTGGAGGCTCAACCTTGGAATATAAAATCTTCAGACAAGATTCTAAATATCTTCCAATCCACAGGCAAAGATATTTACTCTATTGGAAATGCACAGCATTCTTTTGGACTGTTCTTCTGCATGTAATGCACTGTTTCTACTGCAATTCACTATTTTTACCGGATGAACTAATTTTCTTAATATCCTCAACATCAAGTAACAAAATAAGGGCATAGTTGGCACCAATGACAACATAGATATGTTGACATCCATGACAACACCGATTAGGCACATACTTGCAAAAATCTCCCCCTTTGTCATTGATGGCAACATATGATGTGAAAAATTGAAAAGACCATCAAGACAAGATTCTCCCCGTTTCTCTTTACACATCTGCATTCTTTATCCCCTTGAGTTTTTCACATGATTTCTCTCCCCCTTTGACATCAATGGAAAAGGGAACATACTTGGATGCTACTGCTTTGATCCACTTACCTTATCAGAAGCATCTAGCTACTCCCCCTGAGAGGTAGCCTTCAAAACATCAATCTAGATCAAGGAATGGCACTTTGAGCTCCACTAGATTGATGCATTCTTATGCATCTTAGTTCAAGGTAGGAGGGGTAATGACCTCTAACTTTTCTTTGAGATACTCAAAGGTATCTTTAGGTAGAGGCTTAGTGAAGATGTCTGCAATCTGATCCTTTGTGGACACATATTCCAACTTTACATCATTCTCTGTCACCTTGTCTCTCAAAAAATGATACCTTATTGATATGTGCTTTGTTCTTAAATGCATCACAAGATTTTTTGAAATGTTTATGGCACTTGTATTGTCACAAAAGATTGCAATTGGATCTTCATATACAACTCTTATATCCTTTGATGTCTGCTTCATCCATAACACTTGAGTGCAACAACATGCTGCTGCAATGTACTTTGCTTCTGCAATTGACAAAGAGATTGAATCTTGTTTCTTGCTCATCCATGAAACTAATCTATTACCCAAGAAGAAGGCACCTCCACTTGTGCTCTTTCTGTCATCAACATCTCTGGCCCAATCTGCATCTATATAAGCACTGAGAGTGAAGTCATTGTCTTTTGGATACCATAAGCCATGATCTGGGGTGCCTTTTAAGTACCTCAAACTTCTCTTGACTGCCATCACATGTGATTCTCTTAGATCATCTTGAAATCTTGCAACAAGACAAACTGCATGCATAATATCAGGTTTGGTTTGAGTTAGATAAAGTAATCCTCCAATCATGGATCTATATTTTTTCTGATCAGCCTTAGGTGATTCATTAGTTTTGCTCAACTTGCAGCTAGTCACCATGGGAGTACACACCAGTTTAGAGTCTTCCATCCCAAACTTCTTCAACAACTATTTCACATACTTAGATTGAGATATGAAGATTCCTTTATCTGATTGATTTATTTGTAGACCTAGAAAGAAATTCATCTCACCAAACATGGACATTTCAAACTCTTTTGGCATTTCACCAGCAAATTTCATACACATACCTTCATTGCCTCCAAAAATGATATCATCAACAAAGACTTCAACAATCAATATTTGATCTTCATTAATCTTGAAACAAAGATTACTGTCAGCAATACCTTTATTGAACCCTAACTGTAGTAAGTACTTATCCAACCTTGCATACCATGGTCTAGGGGCTTGCTTGAGTCCATACAAGGCTTTCTTCAATCTGCACACATCTCCATGGTCTAATAACTTAAATCCTTTCGGTTGCTCAATAAGTAGACTTCTTCATCCAACTCACCATTCAAGAATGCAGACTTTACATCCATTTGATATACTTTAAAATCTGTGTGAGCTACAAATGCCAGGAATATTTTGATTGCTTCAATCTGGGCTACTAGAGCAAAAATCTCTTCAAAATCTATTCCTTCAATCTGAGCATATCCCTTGCATACCAGCCTTGCCTTATTCCTTACAACTTCTCCATTCTTATTCAGCTTATTCTTGAAAACCCATTTGGTTCCAATAACATTTTTGTCAGCAGGTTTGGGAACCAATTCCCAAGTATCATTCTTTTCTATATGCTTTAGCTCTTCTTCTATGGCTTTTACCCAGTTTTCATCATTACAAGCTTCATTCATAGTCTTTGGTTCAACCTTTGAAAGTAAGTAGTAATTCACTTGTTCTTCTGCATCTCTTCTCCTTGTCAGCACACCTTTGTCTTTGTCACCTATGATATGATCTTCAAAATGATTGATCCTTACATACCTGGGAGTCTTGACAACACTTTCTAGAGCCTCTTCTTCATCTTGACTGTCTTCTTTCTCATCTTTCTCTTTATTTACTATAGTCATAGGTTCATCTAGTTCATAACAACTCAGGTCTGATATTCTTTCCTTGCCTTCATCTACCTTCACATTTGCACTCTCAACAATCTTTTTGAGTCTTTTGTTGTAGCACCGGTAAACCTTACTCTTGGTAGAGTATCCAAGGAAGATTCCTTCATCACACCTTGCATCAAACTTTCCTAGATCTTCATCTCTCCTGATATAGCACTTGCTTCCAAAGACTTTGAAATATTTAACTGTAGGAATTTTTCCATACCATAATTCATAAGGAGTTTAAGTACCATTACCTTTCACTTGAACTCTATTTTTGATGTAAACAACAGTATGAATAGCCTCTTTCCAAAACACTTCCGACAGATCTGCTTACTTCATCATTGTCCTAGCAGCCTCTTGAACTGTCCTATTTTTCCTTTCCACAACTCCATTTTGCTAAGGAGTCCTAGGTGCAGACAACTGTCTCTTTATCCCATGCTCTTCACAGAAAATATTGAATTCATTTGATGTGAACTCACCTCCTCTATCAGACCTCAAGCATTTGATCTTCAACTCTATTTCATTCTCAACCATTGCCTTGAAAGATTTGAACTTCTCTAGGGCTTCTAACTTATCTCTTAGAAAAGTAACCCAAGTCATTGTAGAATAATCATCAATAATCAACATGAAGTACCTGTCACCTTGTAGACTTCTCACCCTTGTAGGACCACAGAGATTTGTATGCACTAGATCCAGAAAACCGGCAGAGAATTATTCTTTTCTCTTGAAACTTGTCCTTGTCTACTTTCCCAACTGACATTCCTTACAAATTGCATTGGAGGGTTTCACAAGTTTTGGTAAATCTCTCACAGTCTGACTTGAACTTATCTTTATTAGGTTGTCAAAGCGTATATGACACAACCTTCTATGCCACAACCAACTTTCATCTGCATGGACTAGTAGACAGTAATCATTAGTTCCTCTTAATTGATAGATGTTACCTTTTGTCTTCTTACCAGTAGAAATCACAGTTCTAGAGCTTTCCATGATTTTGCACCCATTGTCTATGAATCTTAGATCATATCCTTTGTCACACATCTGACCAACACTCAAAAGATTATGCTTCAAACCCTTCACATATAGAACATTGTCAGTATTATGCTTTCCATCAAATGAAATAGATCCTTTTACACAAATCTTACCAGCTGCATTATCTCCAAACCTAACCAGTCCTCCATCATACTTTTCAAAACTTACAAACTTACTTTTGTCACCGGTCATGTGATGTGAGCATCCACTATCAATAATCCATTCATCCTTATCTTTTACAACCTGAACTACCAAAGCACTTTCTTCCACTAGTTTTTCTTCCTTCACACAACTAGCAGAATTACACAGGATCTTCTTTGATAGCAATAAACATTCATTTGCACTAGTACTAGCATCATCAGATTCATCATCAGTCGCACCCTCATCATCAAAATCTCTGACATAGTAGAATTTCTTTGTAACTCTAGGCCTGCTCTCGTATTTTTTCTTATTTCTTTCAATTCTTTCAAGACATCTGGAAGCATAATGACCTACTTTGCCACAAGAGAAACATTTGAAAAGTAATTTACCCTTGAACTTACCGTAGCCTCTTTGTAGCCTGTCAACAAAGTTAGCTTCAATTTCATCAAAGTCATCATCCACCTTGTATTTCTCATCTCTGGAAATATTTTCTAAAGTACTGGCTTTAAAAGATGATTCAACTTTAGGTAGAGCATCACCAAACTCTCTCATCTCAAAGGAAGTAAGCTTTCCAAGTAACTGATCTCTGTCAATAGTTTTCACAGTCAAAGGATGTAAGTAGCTACCTTGTGGCTATAGGACTTTGGTAGTGATCTGAGAATTTTCATCACAATTTCCTTATCAGTGAGAGTTCCTCCCATACCTTTTATTCCAATGACAAGTTCATCAACTCTTTGCATAAAGGCTATTATGTTTTCATCTTCATTCATTTTCAAACCTTCATATTTAACTTTCAGGCTCTGTAGCTTGGCTTCTCTTACAAAATCATCCCCTTCATATAGATTCTTTAGCTTTTCCCATACCTCATTTGCAGATTCAAGGTCCACAACTTTTGTCAACAATGAGTCACTTAAGGAACTTAACAGAGCATCCTTTGCTTTGACATCCAACTCGTATTCTTTGATATCATCTTCATTTGTCAAACCACCTTTAAGCATGACAAATTGTGACTATGTAGCTAGCCATACTTTATAGCCAAGATAGAGGAGATGACTTTTCATTCATACCTTCCAAAGAGCATAATTTGTCCCATCAAAATGTAGAGCTTCCTTCTTATAAGACATTCTAGATCTTCCTCAAGCTGTTAGGCTTTCTTCAAAGGAACTTGGATCTAATACCAATTGTTGAAATACATTGAACAATTGAGAGGGGGGGTGAATCAGCTGTCACAAAAACTTAGCTTCACATGCATATCAAACCATTACCAACTTAAATATTCATAATTAGAAAGCATTAAACCATTAACTTAATCACAAACACAGTAGACACCAAATTTTTACGTGGAAAACCCTAAAATGGAAAAACCACGGTGGGTGTTAGCCCACAAAATATATAAGTTACAACAATACCAAAAAATAGAGGCTCACTGCCTAAGGAATGGCTCACTGTCGAAGGGATGGCTCACTATCGAAGGGATGAACTAATTGAATAGAATCTACTCCATGCCAGGGTTTAGTTCCATTGAAGTGCACTATGACTCCTCTGCTCTGCTCTTTCAAACTTTCACACTTATTTCTTCATATTCGCAACACACACTTTTGCAACTTCATTATATACTTTTATACAATTCATCAAGATTGGAATGTACATCAAGGTCGACATTACATTCATCAACCATTGGATTAATCTCCAAGGTCGACATTACAAATATACATAAAATAGGTTTGAACCTAATACAATTTTGGCTAAGGAAAAGATGTAAGAATTTATGTGGATCATGCCATGCCTTAACTAGGACTCAAACACAATTCTCCATGCCACGCCACGCTTCTACAATCTTTAATGCATCTTCGCATATAATGAATTCAACCATGTTAGCTAAGATTGATGAGAGCACTAGGTCTGCCAAGAACATTCTTCATTCATGATCCAATTTCCTCTTTGCGGACCAAACCAAAGGTAGGAACATGATCAAGAGACATCCACAAGCACATTGTAATTACCAAAAACAACCGCATAATCTCTAACAACTCTGTCAAGAAGATTCTTGAAACCGGAGCACAAGAACAACACTAACAACCACTGTTAAAAGCAAAATATAGCTTGCGGACCACCAAATCATGAACCATTTTAGCTGAAGGCACTTAACATCATTAGAGACATACTTCCAGAACTGCAGACCAAAATACTTTAATGCGAGGGAATGCAGAGCAAAACACTTTCTCCCTTTCACCACCAAACATACAGAAAAAGCAGTTTTCACACTGGTGAACACAACTTACTTAAATATTCATTTCAGAGGCTCAACCTTGGAATATAACACATTCAGACAAGCTTCTAAACATCTTCCAATCCACAGGAAAATATATTTATTCTATAGGAAATGCAGAGCATTCTTCTAGATTGTTCTTCTGTATGTAATGCACTATTTCTACTGAAATTTACTATTTTTATTGGATGAACTAATTTTCTCAATATCCTCAACATCAAGTAACAAAAAAAGGGCACAATTGGCACCAATAGCAACATAGATATGTTGGCATCAATGAAAACACTGATTAGGCACATACTTGCAATAGAGGTAATCCTTCAAATACAACCAAATCTGGCAAAAATGTTCCTTTTTTCCTGTTTCTTCATCAAATCCCTCTCCATCCAAAGCATCTGCCACATGAATTCAAGAAATGCTAGCCTAGAAGGATATAATTTGGGCATAATATGTGGGGCTTGTGTGCATCCATAAACCCTTATCAATGTGTGATCTGGCAAGAAGAAAAAATCACCAAATTGTGTGTGTGCCCCTTCTCTGGCTTCATTGCATGTGGCCTCAACAATTCCCTTACCTTTGATGTCAATCTTGGTACAACATACCCAAGGGAAACCATGATTCTGACAACAAAATCATCATGAAAATAAACATAGTCACCTTTGTTGCAATTTGTGTCCCGCAAGTAACACTAGCATTGCACAAGCAATCTGTATCCATTGTTATTAGCCATAACCAAACCCATCCTTGGACTCCACCTCTTTCTGTTTTGAAACAAAATCAAATGACACAACAAAGAATAGTGCCTGAACTTCATTGGTCCCCTATTCTCCAGTATTTGGAGGAATCCCTCATGCAACCACTTATCCAAATATGAAGCAAAATCATATTCATTATTGAGCTCATAGTTCTGTATTCTCATAGCCATCATCATTATCCCCATTGATATTTTATCCTGTGCATCTATCCCAAGAATTTGACATAGTGCAAAGTATGTTTTCTTGAAATATACTGTAAAACTGTCCATAGGGAATGGCTCAATAGAAATGGTAGGGATAGGCATTCTTCTATTGTTGGCCCCCTTTCTCATGTACATGGGGAGTTCATCACTTCTATAGGTTTTTCTCATTTTCTTGTAGTCTTCTTCACTTTTTTGAACATCCACCACAGTCAGAGATTACTTGTTGAGCATGAAACAATTGATTATGGCATTCCTTGTGATTGTTACCAGTGGTGAACCATCAAGCAACCTTATAGTCTTTGTAGCTCCATGATAATAGTGTGCCATAATTGTTATGAGCTCAATGTGCACAAAAATATTAGGCATAGCCAGCTTTGCCAGGTCTAAAATCCACGGATTGCACATAGGGGCTTGTTGATCCTTCTTTTCATAGAAGTACCAAAATAAACCCTAGCCTGAGATAGGTATTACTGCATCTCTACAACCTTGAAATTCATCTTTGAAGACCTTTTTAAATCTCTTATCCATTGATTGTGGCAATATATCCAAAATAGACTATTGCAGAGGTCTTTTCTTGTCTTTAGGAGCAAGAGATTCAACTTTTTTACTAGACCTAGTCTTCTTTAGAGCCATTATGAACTTGAGACTGACCTAGGGTTTGAAAGCTACTTGTGTACTTTAACCAAACTATTTGATAGCAATGAGAACTTAATTATGCAGAGATGGAATTGAATGACTCACCTGTGAATTTGCTGCACATTGTACACCAAGACTGTAGCTTTGTCACTTCTAGTTGCTCCGATTTGCTCTTTGAAATGCTTTGAATTGCAATGAAAATGAGACAACAAATTGAAATTTATTGGGCTCCCATACCAGACCGATCCACCATTATTTATGTTTACCGCTATCCTGCAAACCATGTAGGTTGCTGCCGCGGGACTGCGGGATCAGTTTTGATCTCTCTAACTCTTACTGGTCTACTGTAAGTCAGATTGAACATAGTCACGGGGCCATGGTGACCTTTGGCACCATTTTTTATTGTTTACCATGCTACCGCAAGCCATCAATTTGACTTTCATGGGACAATGGTGTACATCATGTGTTACTTGAAACCCCTTTACTGTAATACCGCCAGTCTATTGTGAAGCCGTCGTGGGATTGCGGTAGCCATTATGTGTTGTCTTGCACTTCATACTGCAATACCGCATGCTAACTTTGGAACCACTGCGGGGCCGTGATAACATTTACATGCCACTTGGAACCTTTACTGCAAGCTTGTAGGTCTATCTTGAAGTCATTGTGGGATCACAATATACTGCAGATATCTCTTGAAGTCTTCTCACTGCAAGCCCGCAAGTCCATTTTGAGACTACCACAAGATTACGATGAAAGATTGACAGGTTCATTCTCACCGCCATCCTATAAGTAGACTTATCTATTGCTATGATAATGTGGTAACTAGATGTTTGCTTCCTTTGGCTCTCTCATACTCGCAAGGACAATTAGGGCATGCTACGAGATTGCGGTAATAGACAAAAACATAATTTTGGAGCAAAATACAAAGCTTGAACTTATGCATATGATGGGATAGACATATGGGAGCTAATCAAAGGGTTGTTTTCTTGAATGGGATAAGGACTTAGACCTCCTAGGACAATTATGTGGGAATGAAAACTATATAGCTATATGGGACTGAGTGAATTTTGGATAGTACTAACACTCCCTATATGCTTTAAGGTCATCATAAGACCATGCAAAGACTTTTTTATGTTTTCTAAGTAAAGAAATTGAAGCATTGTCTTGATATTAGGATTTAGGGACTTACCTATGTAGATGAACTTTGGTTTGGCTTCAGTTTGAATATCTACCTCCTCGAGATCATTTTGATGCACTGGTGCTGATTTCGTAGTTTGTCTGTCATTGCTATCAAATACTCTTTCCAGGGCAACCAACCCTCTTGGAATTTTGTTCATTTTTAGCTAGATGATTTCATTTCCAAATACAATTTCCTTCCCATCCACTATTTCCACAAGCTCTTGGAAGTCGATCTACTATGCATGGTACTCATCAATACATTTCATGAATTTATACAAGTCTTGATCATCCTTAAAAACCTACCAATGGCAGATATTATCTGGGATGGAAGGCCTAGTCAATATCTCAAACTTTGAGATTTCTGCCAGGGTCAGATATTTTGATCTAATTGCAATGTTGGTTAGGAGGTCAACCATTACATTTTTACTCCTTTCTACCCAGTCAATAGAGAAAGCATCAAACTCCTCTATTGTGTCCTAAACAATGTTTCTGTATTTCCTGAGCCTCTTATTTTTGGAAGCATATTTAGATCTAATCTATGAGACCACCAACTCAAAATCCCCTAGAACCTTGAGCTTCTTGATTCCATGTTTAAGAGTCACCTTCAAACCTAGAAGCAAAGGTTCATATTCAACAACATTGTTTGTGCATTCAAAGCCCAACTTAAAGGATGATCTAAATGTCTTTTTAGAAGGGGAAATGAGCACAACTCTAGCTCTGGAACCTTCTCCAGAACAGGCTCCATCAAATTGCATAGACCACAAGCTATCATCATTAGGGGATGTCTGGAGACTGTCATCTATATGCTCATCCTAATCAGTTTCAATTGTCTTAACTATAAATTTATCCATGGAAACATCTAAGAAACATATCTGATCATCATCCTCATCAATACCATCTATTATCTCAGGAGATTTCTTTTCTCTATCAAGTCTCACCTCTTTTCCATCCATGGGACTCATGGCATAAGAAGAATCGATTTGGACGCTGCCTCCAATAGTGGAGGCCCATTTTCTAGATAGAAGCATTCTATACATGGGTGGGATGTCTACTATTGTAATATTCATCTTATACTCTTTATTGGGATAAGTTGTAAATCTAAAGCTTATGTCTTTGATGACTCTAATAATAGGTACTTCCCTGGAGTCCATAGCAAAGCACTTCCCATAGGCCTTAGTAACTTGCAAACCCAATGTTTCCATAACTCCAAACAACATTATATTAGCAGAAGCCCTCGAGTCAATCATATATTTTTGTACAAACCTACCCTTTATCATCAAGGTGATAAAGAAAGGATCCACCTGAGATGGGCATTTATACAAGGTAGTTCCTAAATATATCTTTGGCACCTTGGAACTCCATTTTTCAACATCCTGAGATGTCATTTTCTTCTCCTTAGAATGTTTGACATTTGGGACTGCTTCCTTAATTGCAGCCAAAGCCCTATACTTATGTTTTGGTATTCTCATCATTTCTAGCAGGGACTATTACTCTAATATGGCTGAACACATAGGCCATGTCCAATGGGACATACTTTGGCAAAGTATTAGTATGAGCTGCATCAGTGCTCATAGCAGGAGTCTGAGGTGCACTACCCTTGCCCTTGCCATGATTATATTTCACAGGGATCTTGGCATTATCCTTTTTAGATGGTACCTTAGCCCTAAGATGTGGATTTTGATATGGATTATGTTTCCCCACTGTATCCTTGGACTTACCCTAGATACCCACATCTTTCTTGGGGTTGGGAGCATTCTATTTTTCTTTAATGAAAATGCTACTTGCATTTCCCATAGTGTTGCTCTCTCCCTGAGTCTTCTTGCTTCTCAGGTTGTAATCACTCTTAACTTGAGTGATCTTGGCAGTAGTTAAGGTGATTATCTCCTCATCAGAGGGTCTTCTCAAGTGGATATTAGAATCCTCATTATTAAATTGGAAAATATGTTTACCATCCTCATTTCTGCTAGGAAGAGGCTGTTGCTTACAAGAATTCTCCAATTTTCCTTTATCTATTGTGATCTCATCCATAGAATCTTCTTAATCAACTGTAACATAATTCTCCACAATACAATCATAGTCAAAAACCATATTTATATTATGGTCTTCATAATCTTCCCCGTCATCACACTCATCATAGGGATTGACATTATCAGTTAAAGACATTGCTACAACACATGAGGAAGAAGAATGAGGAGCTTGGTACACAAGACACCAGAGATTGTCATCCATAGCATGCACCCCCTTCCTTAGAGGATCAAGGGTTTCCTTAGATAAATTCCCTCTTTTGTTAGGGGGCATTGGCTTTCCATCTTTCCATGTGGTATTATAAGGCATGTCTTGCAGCCTTGGTCTCAAGAAATCAGGTTTGTCATGAGTTAATCCCTTCTCATTCTTAGCAACTTTATAACTGAGATCCTTCAATGCACTCATGACCTTGTCTAATTTATCCTCTTCTTTTGGATATCTTGGCTGATGTCCTTTGGGATTCTGCAATATTTTGACATCATCTCTTTCCCTACCTTTCTAGCTGCCTTTCTATTACTTTCAACACTCATTGCAGCTTTGAAAGCATCACTTAGTGTCAGAGGATCTTTTGTCCTCAAATCATAACTCATTTT
This sequence comes from Cunninghamia lanceolata, assembly GCA_027924645.1. NCBI lineage: Eukaryota > Viridiplantae > Streptophyta > Pinopsida > Cupressales > Cupressaceae > Cunninghamia > Cunninghamia lanceolata. The sequence continues at coordinate 21,049,667 of BSBN01000500.1, forward strand.
TGAATCAAATGCATTCAAATAGAAGATTAGGCACATAGAATCATTAGGTTTCAAATGGTTTAGAAATTTGTTCAAAATCTCCATGAATCTAGCATTAAAACCAGCCACTGCTTCATTATATCCTTTCTGAATACTTGTGATCTCATTCACAACAAACCCGGGGTCTATGTGATCACCATATTGTTCTCTAAAAACTCTCTTGAACTCTTGCCAATTGTTAATACTTCCATTAGGGAGAGTCCTATACCAGTCTTTGACATCCTCAGTAAGGGATTGCATGAATAACTTCATTACAACATCCTTTGCTTCTATTTCAAAATTGTCAATGACATTTATGAAAGCTTTCAAATGTCCTTCCCTTGATATAACATTGTTTCCAACAAATTTATGAACCGCATTCCTGACTTGGTATACCAATGAAATCCAACTACTGGTATCTTTCCAATTGCATTGGTCTTCTGGAAAAATGATTCACACCTGGTTGCCCACCCATATTATTTTGATCCACTACAGGATTTTATGTGTTTTGCAAATGTTTTTGGTGTGGCACATTTTTGTTTTGGTTATTTAGCTGTGCAACAAAGTTTTGGGTTACTTGAGGACCTAGGTATTGCACACCACCTTGACTTACATAAGGATTGTACCCTACTTGTTGGCTAGCCATCCTTGCATTCGCATTGTATGGGTATTGTTGCTTCTAGGGCTGACATGTAGGTGCTGACACAACATGATTATTCACAGGGAGAGACACAACTGCTACATTTTTTGGAGGACCCGTTATTGTGACATAGATGATGCAAGTTGTATCAGAGGCTCTAGTGAGGTAGTGGATGCATGATGTGTTGTGTGTTGTATGTTAGCAGCAGATGAACTGGGATTGGAGTAACTACTAGTAACATTAGAATTATTTAAGGCTTGTATTCTCAATAGCATTTCCTCTTTTCTCTTTAAAGTCTCCATTCTTGCCAGTCTAAGACCTAATTTAGCTACTTCCCTTTCCAGTTCTTCATCTATCTGATTAGAACCATAAGCTACATCATGTATAGAGCACACATTTGTATTAGTGGATTTAGCCTTCCCGAATGAAGGGGAACCTAATCTTTCATAAGGGTTAGGCTTAGGGATTCATGAGTAGATTGAACAATAGGAATTGGTACTAATTGAGATACACCTTGCGAAGGGACAATCACACTATGAGAAATAAGGAAGGGTTCAACATAAAACATTTCATCACCCTGAGAATCAACCTCATACATAGGTACATTTTAAGAGATAAAAATAATATGTTCCTTTTGTTCTCTTTATATCTGTGAGTTATTTCTATTACCACCTAAAAGAGGTGTTGTCATTGTAATTGTTGGAATTAGGGCTGACAACTAAGAGGGGGGGTGAATCAGTTGTCTTGAAAATTTAATACTTGCTACAGTTAATTTCTTTTTACCACTTTATAACAGATTAAAGAAATAAGCAAGAATCAATAACACATGAGCAGAAACACAAATAACACACTTGACACTAGGATTTTTAACATGGAAATCGGGTTAAGGGAAAAACCACGGTGGGGGTTAACCTACAAAGATTATACTCTGTTAAAAGTATTACAAAAGGGGAATGCACATGCATTCGAGCTCACTACCTAGAGCTCATTGCTCAAAGGAAGGCTCACTGCCTACAATAGGCTCACTACCTACAGAAAGAAGATTACAATGTGTTTGAACTGATGATTAGCATCTATGAATGCAAAGATTCAGTTCCAATTAAGCACAAAATACCAACTTGATACACTTCATCTTTATTCTGCCCTGTTTCACTCCTCTATCATAATCCGAGCTTAGATCTTCACCTTCACACTTATCTCTACCTTTATTTGCACATATTCCATTGTCGTATCACTGCCACACTCAAATCACTTGAATCCATTAGCTATATATATCTGCATCATGAATTTCAATAATTTCTTAGTCAGCTTCAAAAACACTTAGAACTTTTATTGAAGACCCTGCTCTGTCGGCCAAATCCATGCACAACTTGTAACGTGGACCAAAAACTTGTATTCACAAATCATCAATCATGTTGGCCACTAACGCTGATTATCACAAATTGCCCAACTAGCAACTTTCATATATCTGGAACCAAGATCAATTACAAAGTCAACCTATTCTTCTTTTGTCTACACTGATAAATAGGAACCCGATACTCAGATGCTAATAACTTTTGAATCCTTCATCATCAGAGGCTAAAATTCTGGATTTAGATTGTCTTGACAATCCTTATGACTCCCTGAGATTTGTAGCACACTCAGATTTACCATCGGAGAGATCTAGACCAAGATATTGGACCCTGTCACATGCCCTATTTCTGGCTACCCAGACTTAGATAAATTTTTTATTTTGATTTCCAGTATGAACAAATTATGTTATTCGGATGTGTGGAATAGTCTTAGTTGCCATCAATGACAACATGTGTAATGCCTTGCAGTGTCTCTTGCCAACAATCTCCCCCTTTGGCATTGATGGCAACACTTAGTGAAAAATGACTAAGTGTCAGAGCTACTCCCCCTTACTCTATACATTTTTCACTGCTTTTCACTCCCCCTTTGACATCAATGGCAAAGGATGGAATTTGCAAACCAAAATTCACCCAAAAATTCTGTATACAATGCCACATATGTACAACCAATCCTTAAGTTATATTTACATATACTTAAGTATATCTTCAAAAATATTCTTCAGCAGGGCCAACTCTGTATCCCAACTCTTCTTCATACTATTCAAAGTTGAAATGTGGCCATTGAACAAAAATTCTTGTGCTTCAGCCTTTCAGAGGTCAATGGGATCACCTGTTTGTATAGCAATTTGGGCTTCTGTCACAACATTGAACATTACTTCTATCTTAGGGGAAATCAGTCCCCGGAGCTCACCCATTCTTGCTTCAATGTTCTCCTTTTCTCTTGTCAACTTATTTATTTCTTCCATCAGATTGATTGCATGACACTCCTTACTTGCCACTGATATTGTCAACAGATCAAAGGCTTGGGACATACTTGACAATTTCTATGTAGAGTCATTTATTTTATCTTCTATATCCTCTATGGCTTTAGGAGTAGATAAACAAAACTTATATATATTGTCTTTTTCTGAAAGAGCATTTTGAATACTCTTTATACTGTTATCTAGCACCAATCTATCTACCCCAATCATGGCTTTAAGTGCATCAAATTTTGATGAAGGGGGTAAATCATAAAACACACAACAACAGAAATAGAACATAGAAAATATAATATTTCTTTATTGATCTGGGCAACTCTTTACATTACAAAATCTCAATTACAATCAGAGGAATCAATCCTCCGCAGGCTGCAACACACTACAACTACACATCACCAGGCTCTAGAATCTTTTTCCTTCTGTAACTCCAAATCAGCTAGGGTTTCTATTTACTCGCCTATTCTTGACTCCACACTTGCCCCCCCTTAACTCTACTACTGCCTAGGGTTCCCAAAAATGGTTATTAATAGCCTTTTTGGCGGCCAACAACCTAATTTCAAAATTTGCATCTCCCTCCAAAAATAGGTCAACTTCCAGGAGCCATAACTTTTGATCCGGGTGTCTGATTGACGAACCGTTCTATGCATCAGAAAGCTCACAGAGTGCTCTACGCGCTAAGAACTTGCTTTTCTAGTTTCAACTATTTTCAGACTCATACGGGGCCATTTAGTGCCTCAAACCTGAGTTTGAATAATTTTCATGCATTTTTCAGGAAACAAAAACTTTAATATCTTGTAGCTCGCAAATGATCTTTGCGTGATTCCTTTGCCAAAGGTCTTATATTTCTGTTATGTAACTTCCTATAAATTTTCACTTCAATCCATGCCCAAATGTAAACTTTCTAAAAATAACAGGTTACTATTTTTAGCAGTTTGGAAAAACTGAAAGTTCTACATCATTATTCAAACGATTATGGAACCAGAACCACAAATTTTGAAAAGAAATGGAAAGAACATCAACAATTTTGAAACACATCTTTTTTGGGTGATGCAAGATTGCCCTTACACCACTAGATGCTCCTGCATCAGACACCCAGGGTAATTTGAGAAGTGACCCTGTCACGTCTCAGGTGTTTTTGTGAGGAAAACCCAAACGGTCAACCTCTGCCTTAGACAACCAAGAAGAATTTTCAATAGGCCTTCCTTTCCATTTCACTAGATATTCTTCATATTGTCTATTCTAAGTACTTCTTCCCACACGGCTATCCAAGATCTCTTCTATCTTCTCTGTTGAAGTAGATGCGGGAATACTCCACTAATCTTCTGTTGGTCCATCCTCTGTTCCACCTTCATGATATTCTGATAAATCAGCAATGTTGAAAACAAGGGAAATGTTGATCCCACTCGGTAGCTCTACCTCATATGCATTTTCTGAATCACGTTTCTTCAAAATTCTGCATGGTCCAAATTTCTTTATTTTCAGTTTATTGTATGTTCCAATTGGGAACCTTTCTTTTCTCAAGTGAACCATGACTTCATCTCCTACCTGGAATTCCTTATATCTCCTCTTCTGATTTGCCTTAGCCTTGTACTGGATATTCATCTTATTAATGTGCTTTTTCACCTCTTCATGCAAATTCTTCATGTGTTTTGCAAAGTCTTTAGCCTTGGCACTTATCTTTTCTCCTTTGTCTAGATTCCTTAACTCTGAAGCATTTCTTGGACTATTCCCATATACAATCTAGAATGGTGATTTACCAGTACTCCTATTGACATAAATGTTGTAAGCAAATTCTGCCTGTGGTAAAATCAAATCCCATCCCTTGGGCTTATCTCCTACTAAGCATTGTAGCAAGTTACCCAAACTCCTATTCACCACTTCGATCTGTCCATCAGTTTATGAATGGTGTGCAAAACTAAACTTCAAATCTATCTTGAACTTCTTCCACAATGTCCTCCAGAAATAACCAAAAAACTTGGTATCTCGATCTGAAACTATGCTCTTTGGTAGACCATGTAATCTCACCACCTCCCTGAAAAATAACTCTGCAATATGAACAGCATGATTAGTCTTCTTGCAAGGAATAAAATGTGCCATTTTCAAGAATCTATCCACCACCACAAAAATGGAATCATGTCCTCTCTGTGTCCTTGGTAAACCAAGAACAAAATCCATACTAATATCATCCCATGGCTTCTCTAGTATAGGTAGTGGCTGATATAGACCTATATTCTAGCTTGCTTCTTTTGCCATCTAACATACTCTACAACTCTACACAAATTTCCTCACATCCTACTGCAACTGTGGCCAATAATATCACCAACAATAGCAATGGTCTTATCTTGACCAAAGTGTCCAGCCATTCCTCCACTATGCTTCTCCTTAATCAGGTTCTCTCTCATGGAACTCCTTGGAATGCACAACTGGCTTCCTCTAAACAACATGCCATCTTGGATTATGAAATCCAACCATTTTGTCTTGTCCAAAGTAACAGGTTCCAAACAAGATTTCCAGGCCTCGGTAAAATCTGCATCTTCAAGATACAAACTTTTGAGCTCATCAAGCCCAACAACCTCTATCTTCATTTATGTCAACAAATTTTGCCTTCTGCTCAAGGCATCTGCAACTTTGTTGGACTTCCCACTCCTGTGCTTAAAAACAAAAGTATAGCTCTGCAAAAACTCAACCCATTTTAAGTGCCTTTGATTTAACTTTCCTTGACTATTAAGATACTGTAAATCCTGATGATCAGTATATAAAATAAACTCCTTTGGCAACAAATAATGTCTCCATTTCTTCAAAGCCTGAACTATTGCATAAAACTCCTGATCATAAACATAATACTTTTTCTTGCCATCATTAAGCTTCTCACTAAAATAGGCAATGGGCTTACCTTCTTGGCTCAAAACAGCTCCTATACCACTACCACTAGCATCACAATCTACCTGAAATACCTTATTGAAATCTAGAAGTGCCAAAATAGGTTGTTCTATGACTTTCTGCTTCAATGTATCAAAGCTCTTGTCTACTCTTTTAGTCCATCTAAACTCTTTTCTTTCCCCTCTCATTGTCTCAGTTAGAGGTGCACAAATGCTACTAAAATTCTTGATAAAATTTTTGTAAAAACTTGCCAAACCATGAAAAGATCTTACCTCGGAAGCACTCCTCAGCGTAGGCCATTCAATGATAGCCCTCACCTTCTCTGGGTCTATCTTAAGACCTTCCTCTGAGACAAAAAATCCCAGGAATACCAACTCCTTCTTTGCAAAACTACATTTCTTTAGATTAATCAACAACTTCTCCTCCCTCAGCTTCTCCAAAACTCTTCTAATATGCATCAGATGCTCACCCCAAGTCTTACTAAAAATTAAAATATCATCTAAATAAACAATAACAAAACTTCCCAAAAATTCTTTCAATACCTCATTCATGAGCCGCATGAATGTGCTCGGTGCATTGGTTAGCCCAAATGGCATGACTAACCACTGATACAAACCCTCCTTTGTCTTGAAGGCCATCTTCCATTCATCTCCTTCTCTGATTCGGATCTGGTGATACCCACTCTTTAGGTCAATCTTTGTGAAGTACTTGGCTCCACTCAAATAATCCATAATGTCATCCATTCTGGGCAATGAAAATCTGTACTTGATTGTGATCTTATTGATGGATTGAGAGTCTATACACATTCTTCACTCTCCATCTTTCTTTGGTGCTAGTACTGCAGGTACCGCACATGGACTTAGGCTCTCTCTTATCAATCCCTTCCTCAACAACTCTTGAACTTGTCTATTCAACTCTTCACTCTCTACTGGAGTCATTCTATGGGCTGCCTTATTTGGTAAACTGGCTCCTGGTATCAAATCCATTTGATGACTTATCTTCCTCACTGATGGTAAACCCTCTTGTACATTATCAAAGATAATGTCCTGAAATTCTTTCAACATATCTGAAACTTCTACTGGTACATCTTCACATTTCTCTTTACTAATCTTTAGAATCAATGCAAAACAATGACGCTCATGCTTCATACCCTGCAAAAATTTCCTACCATCTACCAAACAAATTCTGGCAGTACTACATACCCTTTCTTCCACCTCCTTCAAGGGCTTCAAATTATGATGAACTCCATCCTTTGTTAGGGAATATGTGTTTGCATGACCATCATGGACAATGCTCCTATCATACTGCCACAGCCTCCCCAACAACATATGACATGCATCCATTAGTATGCTATCACACAGCACCTCATCATGGTAGTCCCCAATCTTGAACTTCACTAAACACTGCTCATTGACCAAAGCTTTGTGGTCCTTCTACAACCATGCAATCCGATATGGATGTGGATGTTTTCTTCTTGTCAACTTCAACTTGTCAACCATCTCCTCTAAAACAAGATTGTCAGTACTTCCACTGCCAATAATAATATCACAACACTTACCTTTACATTTACACCTTGTGCGGAATAAACTCTTCCTTTGATTGGGTTCTTTCTCCTCATCCAGCAAAGTTTATCTGACAGCTAGGGTTTCTCCCCTTTCAGCATCTTCAGAACGCTCAGACTGCGCATCTTCATCTACATGTGCAACTCGTGCATTACCCTCAGGTCTTCTATTTGTCAGTCCTTGCAGCTTCTTCAGCAACTCCATCTCATAGTCCACAAGAATGAACTGCTTCTTCAGTTTCTCCACCATCTGATCCCATCTGGTGATCTTTCCTTTTCCTCTTCTATTCCTCTCTAATTGGACCTCCTTCCACTAAATACTGGCATGGCCTTTCAACATTGTTTTTGCAAACTTGACCCGATCTGGGTCCTCCACATCTTCATACTCGAAATACTCCTCCATGTCATTGATCCAATCAATAAGCTGTTCCAAATTCAAATCTCCAGAATATGTAGAAACTTCGATCCTGGGCCTCTTTCTGATCTTTGAAATGACCCTCAACAACCTAACTTTTGCAGGATCTCTTGCAGCTTCTTGTTCTTCCTCGGATAGCTCTTCTTTAGCTTCATCCTCACTTTCTTCTCTTGTTCTCGGATCAAACCCTCTTCGTAGGTCCTCTTGTAATGCATCAATTTGCCTTTGCAGGGATCTAAAACCCTTTTCCATCAAAGCATTCCTCCCAATACTTCTTCATGGAGGCATCTTGATCTCCGCAACAAACCCACAACCTCAGGTCCTGGTGCAAACTGCCTCACGGTCGACAATCTGTCTACACACTCAGGAACCCTGCTCTGATACCACTTGATGAAGGGGCTAAATCATAAAACACACAACAACATAAATAGAACACAGAAAATAGAATATTTCTTTGTTAATTTGGGCAACTCTTTACATTACAGAAGCTCAATTACAATCAGAGGAATCAATCCTCCGCAGGTTGCAACACACTACAGCTACACATCACTAGGCTCTAGAATCTTCTGCCTTCTGTAACTCCAAATCAGCTAGAGTTTCTATTTTCCTGCCTATTCTTGACTCCACACTTGCCCCCCCTTAACTCTACTACTACCCAGGGTTCCCAAAAATGGTTATTAATAGCCTTTTTGGCGGCCAACAACCTAATTTTGAAGTTTGCATCTCCCTCCAAAAATAGGTCAACTTCCGGGAGCCATAACTTTTGATCCGGGTGTCCGATTGATGAACCATTTTATGCGTCAAAAAGATCACGGAGTGTTCTACGCACTAACAACTAGCTCTGCTAGGTCCAACCATTTTTGGGCTGATACGTGGCTGTTTAGTGCCTTAAACCTGAGTTTGAATAATTTTTAGGCATTTTTCAGGAAACAAAAACTTTAATATCTTTCAGCTCGCAAATGATCTTTGTGTGATTCCTTCACCAAAGGTCTTATATTTTTCTTAGGTAACTTCCTATAAATTTTCACTTCGATCTGTACCCAAATGCAAACTTTCTAAAAATAGCAGTTTACTATTTTTAGCAGTTTGGAAAAACTAAAAGTTCTACATCATTATTAAAGCGATTATGGAACCAGAACTGCAAATTTTGAAAAGAAATAAAAAGAACATCAACAGTTTTGAAACACATCTTTTTTGGGTGATGCAAGATTGCCCTTACACCGCTGGATGCTCCTGCATCAAATTTTTTTCCATTAAATTCATTCTAAACTTTAACTTCTGCAGATTTTTCAAAGGACTCAGAGTGTGTACTTACAGAATTTACAAGGCTCTTCAGATTTTTGGAGGGAGAATCAGATGGATTCTTCTGGAACATTGGCATTATCTTCTCCAATATACCAGATGCAAGGCCTAATAGCTCACTATCCTCTATGTGAGATTTCAATATCTTTTCTCTTGCCTTGGCTTGTGTGAAAGATGCTATCTTCATCATTTGGACTGGAGAGAGAGTATCTAGGTTGAGTGGTCCTTGAATCATTTCTACTTCATCAAACTCTAGCATCTCTTTACTCAAAAAACTCTTCACTGCATCTGCAATGTCTCTTGCCACAATTTCTGGACCACCTTCCTTTCCTTGAGTTTTCTTAGTATCAGGACTATTTTGTTTGGGTGCATCAAGATTTGAACCATCTTCTTCTGCTTTATCTTCCTTACCTTTGACTTCTTCTTCTTTCTTTGCTTCACCCTTCTCTGTGTCATTTGCAGGGGAATTCTTTCCTTTGTCCTCACAATTTGCAATCTGTTTCAGAGGATCTTGTGAAGCAGCAGTATTCTCAACATTGTCTTCTTTTCTGTATTGATCATTAGTTTTATCCACCATCTCTATATCTTCCTTTTTTATTTTCTCCACTTCTGGAATAGAGGAGTCATCAACGTTGGTTTGTTGCTCATTAGGTTTCATTTCTTCAATATCCAGGATTGATGAATCAAACCCATCATCAGTCTCCTCCTCAACAAATGGAAGATTGTGTCTCTTCAATGCACTTAGAAGTATTTCATGTGTTTCTTTAACTATTTTGTCTAATTCTCCAAGCATCAGTTTGTTCATTCTCTTCTTGCTCCTGAATTCATCCTTCACTTCTTGGAATATCATATTCATTTGAACTTGAGTGATCTGAGGGCATAGTTTTATCAATACATGTTCTCTAAGCTCTCTATCCTTGCTTTTTGCATTTTCTTTCCTCAAATCCAAAATGTCTACATGAATTTGAGGGATCTCAGAAATTATTTCAGTCAGAACCTTATTACAGATATTTAGATATCTAACAGTTGCTTCCTCTAACACCCTCTTATCTATATCACTATATTGATCATAAAATTCAGTCATGGGTTTCAAATTTCCATCCACAGTGACTAATTTTATTACATCTTCCACATAAAGTGTGGGCTTCTCAACATATGTATCTGTCTTCTACCTTTTGCTCACCCTTTGGCTTCTGGAGGGTTTTTCCTTAGTTACCTTGGTTGTATTTGTACCTAAGTTCTTCAACTCTTTGATCTCAATATCAGAATCAGTTTCTTCCTCATCATTTTCCAAGCTTTTTTTATGTCTGAGTGGCCTTAGTTTTCACTCTTTTCCCTTCTTTTCTAGATGATTTTCCTTCCGATTTCTCAAGAATTACAGGTTTTGGGGAAACAGAGGCAGCAACAGAGCTTCTAGTAGTCCTTGAAGTGGAGGAGGATTCTACCGGAGCACTTCCTTATTTCTTATCCTGCTTCTCCTTCTTTGCCTTTTCAGTTCTTTCTCTAAATTGCTTCACAACTTCCTTTGTGAGGCCTAGATTTTTAGCCAACTGCTCAACTTCTTTTATTACTATCCTTTTGGTTTCAGGTTTTCTGAGCTCATCATGCAGTTTTACACTTAGTTCCTCATATGTCCCAAATCTTTCAACTGTTGTGTCTTTTGGCTTACTCAAGAGATGTTGAGCATATATTTTCAAGATTTTTCCATCTACCTCATATCCCATTGGCATGATCCAAACAGTTCTGGGTTCTACTGCTTCCATTAAGCACTAATCAGTGTCCACCATGAAACATATATCCTCCTTGTATTTATCAACAATAGTTTTAGGGATTCTTTCCCTATAATACATCATACCCTGAAAATTCTTGAAGTATCCCCAAATTGCAGTTTTTTGTTCTTTATAGTCACCAATGCTACTTAGATGATCTGTAATCTGAATAGCAACTGGTTCGTCATTAGTCCAATGTACACCTTTTACTCTAGGTACCTCATTCATAAAGTAGAAAAATAAACATAGAACCAATGTACCATATTTAAAGGTGTTTTTCTTATCTTTCTTGATTTTGTTTAGGTTCTCAATTAGTTGGTTCTACAATAATTCACACAAGTCATAATCTGTATTTTCCTTTAACATTTTATATGCAACATATATGGTCGTTCCAGAGATAGAGTTCTCCCTGTTGGAATGATAGATTTTTTAGCCAATTACCATTGAAGCAAACTTGACATCTAGATCAATAATATCATTGATAGTCATTGCCCTTTTGTCAAATTTGGCACTGGTTGCATCAGTTACAGTCTGGTTCTTTACAGATTTTAGCATGGGTAAACCATCGATTGAATTCAACCCAATCACAATCTTGATAGCATTCTTTGTAATTTTGAATGGTTTCAACAACCACAAAAGTTCATCATACATTCAGCTTAAAACATACCAGACCCACTCATCTTCATTGAATGTGGGAAACCCCATAATCTGAATGAAATGTTTATCATGTAGTGCCTTATACTCAGGTTTAAGGTCGTGGTTTTCATCCCTGAGATGACTCTCAAAAAAATCTACATATCCTTAGTCCCCAAATTCATCTAGGATCGCATGAATATAGACCCTAATATCTTCAACATGTAGTAAACTGTACAAAACACTTGAAAATGCACCTAATGGGTCAACTTCTATTGATTTGTGTGGATGCCTTTTAAATTTGGGTCAAGGCCTTTCAGTAATATCAACAACCAAAGCTGTAACCATTACAAAAGATTACAAGTTTAAAGCTTCACAGATAAATACCTTTTTCACAAAATTAGGGTTGATAGGCAAATTCATGGGTCGCACTTCAAATCCTTGAAATCTCTGCTCAGATGCTATTCTTCCTTCTCTCTTTGTATGGAAAGTGATTCAAATAAAGAGTGAATGACCTTTTTATACTCCGCAAAACCTAATTTGCCTTTGTAATAAATGCTCTGCCCTAACACATCCTATAACAGTGTTTCTGCATATGGTCGATCTTTATTTGCTCTGCAAATCATCAAATCCATTTCTTATCTTCCAGAAATCCTTTCAAATGATCTGTAATAATCCCAATTATTTTCTCTCATCGTGCCAAATTCAGGCACCCACTTACTGGTTGGGGGAATTAGATTTTTATTGCAGCTCCCCCTGAGCCAGACTTTCTAGTTTAATTACCATAAGAATTATCAACACCTGATTCAGGTGCGGACCCATCACCATTATTCATTACACCTTTCTTTACCCAAATTTTGTTCATTTAATTCTAAATCTCATTCACATCCACTTTGCCCTTTCCATTGTCTTGTTTCTGATTTCTATTTACCAAACCTTTTCCATCATTGTTCCTACTTCTGCAGAATCTTGCAATATGACCAGATCTATTGTAATTAAAGCATACATCATTTCTTTGCTCATTTACTTGATTCATTCTTGATCTGCACTGATTGGCCATGTGTCCAAATCCATTGCATGCAAAGTAGTAGCCATAAAAAGAATTTCCATTTTCTTTATTGTTAGGGTTATTTATACATCTTCATTCATTGAATCTATGACCATACCTCTGACAATTGAAGCATTGATTGGAGAAGGATGGACTTCTTTGATTTACTCTGCTTTTGCACTGAGTAGCTCTATGGCCAAATTTATTGCAATTAAAACGATTTCCATTGAAGGATGGATATCTTTGAGCATTAGGCTGTCTTACTGGAGATCTTCTAGGTCTTTTTCTCCTATTTCTTGATTGAAAATTTCTTTTTCCGGATATAGAGCTTTCACCTTCCTCATACCCAAGACCATGCTTATCATCAACCTTCTTCTGACTTTCAAGAATTGCTTCAAGTTTAGCTGAGCTTATCTTGAACTTCTCTTTGTAATCATTTGCACTTTCTAGTTCATGTCTAAGAATGACAATTTGCCTTTCAAGTTCTCTCTCATTGTTTCTGCTTTCTTGTAGATCGGACTCTAGATGGCCAGCTATTCCATCCAGTTTGCAGCATTCTTCTATTCTTTCTTTTAGAGTTTGTTTCAGGTCTTCTTCAGTTTTCTTCCTTTCCTCAATTTCTTTGGTTAATCTCATCACCTCGATTCCATTTGATGTTTTAGAATAAAAACTTCTTTGGTTAGTTTCTCACATTCCTTTGTCTTCTTCTTTAGAGCCTCATCCATGTCATTGTCTTCATTCTGATTTCCTAGTTGAAGAGGTAGCTCCTTTCTCTTTTCATTAGATTTGATCAATTTTTCTTTTAAGATCTCAATGAAGTCTTCAGCATTTGTAAGGTTTTCTTGTAGTACTTTGACATCTGCTCTAGATTGATCAAGGTCTTCTAGAGTAAATTTAAGTTGATCCTGGAGATTGTATGAATCTATTTTTATACCTTCCTAGATCTTCCTTAAGCTATTAAACTTCTTACAAGGAACCTCGCTCTGATACCAATTGTTGGAATTAGGGCTGACAACTGAGAGGGGGGTGAATCAGTTGTCTTGAAACTTTAATACTTGCTATAGTTAATTTCTTTTTACCACTTCATAACATATTAAAGAAATAATCAAGAATCAATAACACATGAGAAAAAACACAAATAACACACTTGACACCAGGATTTTTAACGTGGAAACCTAGTTAAGGGAAAAACCATGGTGGGGGTTAACCCACAAATATTATACTCTGTTAAAAGTATTACAAAAGGGGAATGCACATGCATTCAGGTTCACTGCCCAGAGTTCACTTCTTAAAGGAAGGCTCACTGCCTCCAGAAAGAAGATTACAATGTGTTTGAACTGATAATTAGCATCTACCAATGCAAAGATTTAGTTTCGGTTAAGCACAAAATACCGACTTGATATACTTCATCTTTATTCTACCCTGTTTCACTCCTCTGTCATAATCTGAGCTTAGATCTTCACCTTCACACTTATCTCTACCTTTATTTGCACTTATTCCATTGTCGCAGCACTGCCACACTCAAATCACTCAAATCCATTAGCTATATATATCCACATCATGAATTTCAATAATTTCTTAGTCGGCTTCAAGAACACTTAAAACTTTTATTGAAGACTCTGCTCTGTCGGCCAAATCCATGCACAACTTGTAACACGGACCAAAAACTTGTATTCACAAATCATCAATGATGTCGGCCACTATCATTGATTATCACAAATTGCCCAACCAGCAGCTTTCATATATCTGGAACCAAGATCAATTACAAAGTTGACATGTTCTTCTTTTGTCTGCACTGACAAATTGGAACCTGATACTCAGATGCTAATAACTTTTGAATCCTTCATCACTGGAGGCTAAAATTCTAGATTTAGATTGTCCTAACAATCCTTATGACTCCTTGAGATTTGCAACACACTAAGATTTACCATTGGAGAGATCTGGACCAAGATATCGGACCCTGTCACATGCCCTATTTCTGGCTACCCAAACTTAGATAAATTTTTATTTTGACTTTCGGTATGAACAAATTATGTTATGCAGATGTGTGGAATAGTCTTAGCTGCCATCAATGACAACACATGTCATGCCTTACAGTGTCTCTTGCCAACAATCATTAACAGGAGGGGAAGTATACTCACCAGATCCCTTAGCCTTCCATTGTTGATTTCCAAGCTCTGAACTCACGAGCTTGTTGGGATGTCCCTGATGCATCAACCTTCTCCTGTACATACTTGAAGCTCCTTCAACTTTAATATTGAGATGTCTAGATGTAACAATTCTAGAAATATACAAGGATCTTTCCTTTTTCATACACAATTATTTTCTTCCTTGATCAACTGGTAAGGAGAATATCAGAATCACCACCCTCTAAAGGGAATGATAATGTAATTGCACATATGCAAACTCTAAGCACCCATGATAGACCACTGGACTAATTCTTGACAACTACAAGCTAAGTCCCCAGTAGAGTCACTAATCTGTTGGTTGTTTTAATTCCCAACCGAATCTCAAAGACAATCTAAAGAATAGCATATTCTAGTGATCAATTACCTTGAGGGATTGGCCAAGGAATAGGAAAAGTTGGATTACACTTTTCCTTTGCACTTTAGGCTCTACAAAACCTAGGAAGGTGATCCTTTACAGTATTATTTAAGATCTCCTTTCCATTTATCTCAAATATTATTACAAGCAGATATGTTCGATCGAATGTGCCAAAGAATTATAGATATGCTAAAGCAATTGGCTAGATCCTTAGACTTCTATATATTCATTTGCAGGAGAGAATGAAAATAACATTAAGCAAATAACTTATTGTAGAAATGGGAAATTCATTGTGATTTTCAAATTATACGACCAAGGAGTTGTATCAGACACAAATTTAAAGAGATCGGTGCCTTAACCTGGGCTATGGAGTCAAGATAGATGTAAATGAAACCCCGCACAACAGTATTTTCCCCACTTTATGAAGCATTGCAACAATGCATTACACTTTCACACTTCAGTAATTCAAAACCAATTCTACTTATAGATCCCTACAAACTTTCATAACATTCAACATTTTCCTTAAAGCATTTTAATTCACTACTTGCACAAAGCCATAAGAAAAACACTCATACACAAGAAAAATTGTTAAGATGAACAAAGTGATCCTTGATCAGACTTTATTCATAAATGAGATGAAGATTACAACATAGGAGACAATTTATCTTTGAACTTGGCAATATATTTAGACTTGAAATGGTACTATCATACAAAAATTCACATGTACATCATATTCTATTCTCAGATCGTAACCTAAACTAGAAGTACTGCCTCTATTACTATATGCTCTACAATACAAAAATTCTCCAAGATCCCTTACCGAAGGCCTTGAATTCCCTTTTATAGAAACAAGGGAGAAAACAAGTTTCAAGCCACTTGACAAGTGTCATATTTTCATTTGACAAGCTTTACATAACAATATATGAGTATAACTACTCGTAGAGAGAATATTCCACAAAGGACAAAAGTTGTTACATGTACAGTTGTAAATCTTCGTTGCCTCCCAAAGGTGTTCGTAGAAGGCTATTGTAACATACTTTAGTACTTCTTTATCCACCTTCTTTAAGTTCCAAAAGCCCAACAAATGCTAACTATGCAGATGAGGACAAAAGGAGAGGTCCACTAGAAGATAAAATACTTGGTTGTAGCTGAAGAAGATCCACGTTGATGTTGAATAGGCAGAACAAGCCAAAAGAATACCCATTTTGAATAAAGAATGAAAGAATATAGAATACCAAGTCAACAAAAGAGTTACTATTCTAACAAATTATTATACTTATCATCTGAGGCATTGTATTTCTTTTTTGAAGGCCACTAGAATACAAGGAGCTCATCCACACTTGGTGTATATTTATTATTGTATTTTGTTAGAATAGACTCAACTTATTTCAAAAAATCCTCCATGAGCTGATTTGTATCCCATATCTTGTCTATGCTGCTCTTGAGGAGATCCAAATCAGTCCTATCTTCTTTGCATATGACAAAAGCAATAGTTGGAATGATGGCTTCAAACTGAGATAACCATATCTTGTCAAGTTTAACCTCTCCATTATCCTTCTTAATCTTAGGCACCATTCCTATATCATTATTATTAAATTCCTCATTTTTTCCTTTACTCTTTCCTCAAGATGATCCACAAACCCTTGTAATTCCCCCACTACTTTGACTATCTTATATGTGGGTTTGAGTTCTTTTAGCTCATTTGGTTCATGACCTGATCCCTTGCACATCCCCAGTAGTGAATTGGTTCTTGGGATCCACTTATTGAGTAGGGGTGTAACCTTCTCCCTATCTTCTGCAATCCTCTTAACTACCATCACCAATTGGTAGTAGTCCTTGTGGACATTTTCCAACCTTTTTAAAACCTTGTTCATCAAATGTCCTAACACATTTGAAACAATATGTTGGTTTCTTTCCTACCGACCTTCCTTAAAATTCATGACAATTTCTTTAAAGGCATTTATTTTCTCTTTTAGTTCTTCATTCTCCTTCTCAAGTCTAGACTTTGGTGGTGGAGTTGATGAAGAACTGGTAACCATAGTTCCTACACTTCTTACTACCATTGTTATTGAAGGGTGAGGAGAAGTTGTACTTGTTGTTGTTGTAACCACTGTGCTTCCAATACCTTTAGCCTATTATACTCATGCAGTACCTCCATATGTTCCTGAAGCAGTTTATCATATTTATTCTGTAATGTCTGCTTTGTTGCCCTACTAAATTTGGCAACATCTACTGCCATTGTTGCTGCCTCAACTACAGGGGTGTTAGATACTCTTTTGACAATCAAGCTTCCCCTCAAATCTTGATAAGGATCAACAACTAGTGTTTTGTTGGTATTAGGTCCAAAGCCCAAATTGCTAGGGTTTCCCACCTAGGGTTAAATCCCACCCCAGACAGTGTTGTTGTAGCTTCATCTTCTGAAGAGAAAACTTATTGGTCTTGTCTTCTAATAGTATCCATGATGATAACATAAGCAATATCCCATTTAGGGAGCAATAGAATCACACTTTCTCTAACCATGCACCTGCCTTCTTTAGGAGTGATATCTATGGCCCTAGATTTCATCTATGCTAGTATTCTCTATGAGACTTATTCATGTGTATCTTTTGGAGACTTGGCCATTTCTTCCTCCTGTCTCTTGGCATAATCATCCCTCTTGCATCTCCAAATGAAATCAGCAAACTCCTGGGTTTTGACAAATTGTTCATCATTCATAAAATTGTTGTAGGCCAACTCCCTTATATCATCTATATTATCCTTTCCCTCAATAATACTTTTAGTAATTCTATTTAGGGGTGGCTGTACATTCTCATCCCTTTGTGGGGAAGGCATTGTTCTGATTACATCATCCCTATTATTTCATAATCATCTTCTTCTTTAGGGGCAATTGTATAGTCCACAAGAGGAGATTTATCAACCCTCCTTTTTGGATATGGCTCCCTAGGGGGAGAATCAGGATCTATAAAATTTGTTGGAGAAGAGGGCATTTTTTGCATTGGTGGAAGAGATGGGGGTAGTTGTGCATGTGGGGGAGATTGTTGAGATAGCTCTTTTACTACTACACCCTTGGGTCTTCTCCTGAAAGCATATTTGGATGGATCAACATGTGGAGGCTGATATGAGGGCTTCTCTTCTATCATTGGAGCCTTACCTTTTTCCCTCTCCTCAATTGGAGGAGTTTTCCCAATTATTTTGTCAATGTTTTCCAAAACTATTTGAATTCTTAGAATCGAGTCTTCAATTTTTGCATATGCTCCTTTGTAGGAGGCATCCTTCCTATTCTTAGCCTCTTCAATCTTTTGAAAGGATATCCTTTTCACCTTTGTTTCATTTATTTCATTTCCATTCAAGCAATTTCTTATAACATCTTCAAAAAAATAAGGGAAATGGTTGTACTGAGATCTTCTGATACTACTCTTGAGGTTATTAATGAAACCCTGAGGATTAAAATTTCTTGCTCATTCATGAACCATCTTGAATGTTTTGAACTTGTCATACAACCTCTCAAACCCCTCTCTGTTCATCATGAATTCAAAGAAGACTGTCAAATAAGGAAATAAGGAGCCTTTCTTCTAATTTTCCAAATGTGCCTTATCTAACTCAACAAGCTACCAGATAACCTCTAGGAAATTAATCCTCATAGGCACAAATTTAGGTAGGACCTGCAGTCCTACTGTGCATCCATAGACTCTTAGGACTGTATAGTTAGAATGGAGAATGAAGTCTCCCCAGTTGTGTTGGATGACTAGATCTAGCCTTCTCTCCGTAGGCCTCAAGAAATCTAATATTTCTTTGGGTACCTTGGCTATTAGCCCCTATGAGAAAACAATACTTTGCCAGCAAAATGATTCCTAAATGTAACATAACTGTCTTGTTCACAATGCCTATCCTGAACATGGGTCCAACATTGGACTAGAAGCTGATGCCCTTTTCCATCATTGTCACAAATTTGTAAGGAAGAATTCCATTACGCTCTCCCTCTGTATAAGAACATGTGGCATAATAGGGAAAAACACCAAAATTTTATCACATGTTGTCCCCTTTTGATCTCAATCATTCCCTTGTCTATGGCATGTTGGCAAGAGACACTGCTACGCATGACAGGTCTTGTCATTGATGGCAACTAAGTCTATTCTACATATCTGCATTACATGATTTGTTCATACCAGAAGTTAGAGTGAGGATTTGTCTAACTCCGGATGTCAGAAACAGAGCATGTGACAGGGTCTGGTATCTTAGTCTGAATCCCTTAGGTGGTAATTCACATTGCAGATTTGAGGGAGTGATAAGGATTGTCAGGACTATCTAAATCCAAAGATTTAGTCTCCGGTGACAAAAATTCAAAAGTTATAAGGATTTTTGTATTAGGTTCCAGTTAGTCAACACAGTCAGAAGAAGAACAGGGTGACCTAGTATTTGATCTTGGTTTGGATGCAGAAAATTTGTTAGATAAGCAATTAGTGATAATCAATGGTATTGACCGACATGATTAATCTGGGAACACAAGTTTTTGGTCTGCGTTGATATTTGTGCATAGATTTAGCCGACAGAGCAGAGTTCGTAATAAAAATTCTAAGTTTTCTTAATGCCGACTACAGTTGATTTAATCTATTGATGCATATATATAGCTGATGTATTTGAGTCTTTTGGGAGTGAATGTGTGTGATGACGATGGAGTAAGTGTGAAAAGGCATAAATAAGTGCGAAAGAGAAGACATCTAAGGACTGGATCATGGCAGGACAGTAAACAGGGCAGAGTAAGGATGAAGTGTGTAAGATCAGTATTCTGTACTTAACTGGAATTGAATTCTTGCATTGGCAAATGTTATTCATCAGTTTAAACACTTTGTTTCCTCTTTGAATAGTGATCTCTAGGCAGTGAGCCCAAAGGCATGTGCCTTCCCATTTGTAATACTTTTAACAGGGTATTAATCTTTGTGGATTAACCTCCATAGTGGTTTTTTCCCTTAACTGGGTTTCCACATCAAAATCTTGGTGTCAAGTGTGTTATTTATGTTTCTGCTCATGTGTTATTGATTCATGCTTTCATGGTTATAATAATAATCTGTTAACAAGTGATTAAGAAGAATTAACTGAAGCAAGTGTTAAAGGTTTTGTGATAACTGATTCACCCCGCTCTCAGTTGCCTGCCATAATTCCAACAATTGGTATCAGAGCAAGGTTCCTTAGAAGAAGCTTAACAACTTGAGGAAGATCTGGGAAGGAGTTTCAATGGGCTCACTAAGAGAACAACTTCAATTGCTTTAGAAGATCTTGATCAGTCCAAAGCAAAAGTAGATGACCTGAAAGCGAACCTTAAGGATGCTAATGATTATATTGATTTGCTAAAAGATAAATTAATGAAATCAATGGAGAAAAGGAAGGAGCTACTTCATCAGCTAGCTAATCTTACTAAAGAAAATGGCATGAATGAGGCTTTGGAAGAAAAGACAAAGGAATGTGAGAAGCTGACAAAGGAAGTTTTTGTTCTAAAACATGAGATGGAATCTAGGGTGATGAGGCTAACCAAAGAAATTGAGGAAAGGAAGAAGACTGAAGAAGACCTGAATCAAACTCTAAAGGAAAGAATAGAAGAATGCTACAGAATGGACATAACAATTGGCCACCTAAAATCTGATCTATAAGAATACAAATATAATGAGGAGGAACTTGAAAGGCAAATTGTCACCATCAGACATGACCTAGAAATTACAAATGAATACAAGGAGAAGTTCAAGATAAGCTCAGCTAAACTTGAAGTGCTTCTTGAGAGTTAGAAGAAGGTTGATGATAAGCATGGTCTTGGGTATGAGAAAGGTAAAAGATTTGGATCTAGAAAAAAATTTCTCAATCAAGGAATGGGAGAAACAAATCTAGAAGACCTCTGGTAAGACAACCTAATGCTCAAAAGTATCCATCTTTCAATGGAAATTGTTTCAATTGCAATAAATTTGATCATAAAGCTACTCAGTGTAGAAGTAGAATAAATCAAAGTGGTCCATCTTTCTCTAGTCAATGCTTCAAGTGTAAGAGGTATGGTCATAGATCCAATGAATGCAGAAGTATGATAATGAATAACTCTAACAATAGAGGAAATAACAATTCTTTCAATTGCAGATGCTTTGAATGCAATAGAATTGGACATATGTCTAATCAGTGTAGATCAAGAGGAAATCAATCAAATGGGCAAAGAAATATTGTGTGCTTCAATTGTAATTGATCTGGTCATTTTGCAAGATTCTGCAGAAGCAGGAATAATGAAAGAAGAGGTCTGGTAAATAGAAAACTGGATGAACAGAGACAAGACAAAGGCAAGGGCAAAATTGATGCGAATAAGATCCAGAATGAAATGAGAAAGACATGGGTCAAGAAAAGTGTTATGAATAATAGTAATGGGTTTGCACCAGAATCTGGTGCTGACAATTCCTCTGGGAATTGAATTAGGAGCTCTGGCTCAAGGGGAGATGCATTAAAAATCAAATTCCCCTAGCCAGTAAGTGGGTGCCTGAATCTGGCATGATGAGATAAAATAATTGGGTTATTACAAATCATTTGAAAGGATTTCTGGAAGAAAAGAAGTGGATATGATGATTTGCGGAACAATTGAAGGTCGACTGTATGTAGAAACAGTGTAACTAGATGTGTTAGGGCAGAGCATTTATTACAAAGGCAAATTAGGTTTTGCAGAGCATAAAAAGCATAAAAAGGTCATTCACTCTTCATTTGAAACACTTTGCATTCGAAGAGAGCAAGAAGAATAGCGTCTGAGCTAAGATTTCAAGGATTTGAAGTGCGACCGGTGAATTTGTCTGCCAACCCTAATTTCATGAAAAAAGTATTTATCTATGAAGCGTTGAACTTGTAATCTTTTGCAATGGCTATACCTCTGGTTGTTGATATTACTGAAAGGCCTTGACCTAAATTTAAGAAGCATCTACACAAATCAATAGAAGTTGACCCATTAGGTGCATTTTCAAGTGTTCCATATGGTGTGCTGCATGTTGAAGATATTAGGGTCTATATTCATGTGAGTATAGATGAGTTTGGGGACTCAAGGCTTGTAGATTTATTTGAGATTCATCTAAGAGATGATGACCTTAAACCTGAGTATAAGGCACTGCACGATAAACATTTCATTCAGATTATGGGGTTTCCAACATTCAATGAAGATGAATGGGTCTGGTATGTTTTAAGTTGAATACATGGTGAGTTTTTGTGGCTGTTGAAACCATTTAAAATTACAAAGTATGCTATCAAGATTGTGACTAGGTTGAATTCAACCAGTGGTTTACCCATGCTGAAATTTGTGAAGAACCAGACTGTAACTGATGCAACCGATGCCAAATTCAACAAAAGGGCAATGACCATCAATGATATTATTGATTCGAATGTCAAGTTTGATTCAATGGTAATTGGTTACAAAATTTATCATTCCAACAGGGAGAACTTTTTGTCTGGAATGACCATATATGCTGCATACAAATTATTAATGGAAAATGCAGATTATGATTTGTGTGAATTATTGCAGAACCAACTAATTGAGAACTTGAACAAAATTAAGAGAGATAAGCAAAACACCTTTAAATATGGTACATTGGGTCTATGTTTATTTTTCTACTTTATGAATGAAGTACCTGGAGTAAAGGGTGTACATTGGACTAATGATGAGCCAGTTGCTATTCAGATCAGAGATCATCTACATAGCATTGGTGACTATAAAGCACATAAGACTGTAATCTGGGGATACTTCAAGAATTTTTAGAATATGATGCATTCTAGAGAAATAATCCTTAAATTGGTTGTTGAGAAGTAGAAGAATGAAATATGTTTCATGGTGGACGCTGATCAATGCTTAATGGAAGCAGTAGAACCCATAACTGTTTGGATCATGCCCATGGGGTATGAGGTAGATGAGAAAATTTTGAATATGTATGCTCAACACCTTTTGAGCAAGCCAAAAGACACAACAATTGAAATATTTGGGACATATGAGGAGCTAAGTATGAAACTGCATGTTGAGCTCAAAAAACCTGAAACCAATAGGAAAGTAAGGAAAGAAGTTGAGCAGTTGGCCAAGAATCTAGGCCTCACCAAGGAAGCTGTGAGGCAATTTAGGGAAAGAACTGAAAAAGCTGAGAAGGAAAAGCAGGATAAGAAACAAGCAAGTGCTTTGGAAGTCTCCACCAACTAGCCTAGAAAAACTAGGAGCTCTACTGCTGCCCTTGTTCCCCCAAAACATGCCAATCTTGAGAAACTGTAAGACAAATCATCTAGTAAGGAAAAGAAAAGAACTAAAGTAATGGAAAAAAGGCCATATTGTAGTTTGGAAAAGGAGGATGAAGAAAAGACAGATTCTGATGATGAGCTTAAAGAGCTAAAAGCCATAGGCACCAAAGCAGTCAAAGTATCTAAAGACAAGCATTCCGAAAGCAAGATGACAAATAAGAGGCAGAAGTTAGAAGCTGATGTTGAGAAGCCAATTCCCTCTATGAAAAACATTGTCAAGACAATCACTATTGATGGGAATTAAAGCCATTGACAAAATTCTATAATCTTTACAATGATACTGACAAAAGACTTTTGGAAGAAGCCACTATCAAGTAATTGAATGTATTAAATCGATCACTAGTAGAAATTTTGTTAGAAGTTTTGAAAGGTTTGAGAGATATTCTGGAAATTAGGAAAGAAGCTACCAAGACAAAAGATATGGAGCTGAGGGAACATGTGTTAACCACTCTATGTCTGGTGATCTCTAGCAGAGAAGCAGATAAAATTTTTAAAGAGGTCAAAAATGAATTTAGGAGTAAGACAAGGATGAACAAATTAATGATTGGAGACATAGACGAAGTTGTCCAAGAAACTGAACAAATTCTAAGGTAAGTAGTGGAAAAGAACAAATTCTTTGTGTTTTCAGATGAACTTGCTGATAACACATTAGTTCCAGATGAAGAAGAGTAGCAAAAGGACGAGCAACAATTTGGAATAGATAACTCCTCTATCCCGAAAGAGGAAACAATAAACAACGAAGATGAAAAGATGATAGATGAAACTGCTATTACAGGAGGTATTCTAACTCCTCTGGATCATTCTAACAAAAAAGATACAGAGATTAATATAGAAATAGATGATCAAATTAAAGATAATTCATTAAAGATTGAAGAGCATGAAATAGAAAAGGCAAAGGACCAAGAAGCAGAAGAAGTCAAGGAGAAAAATGATAAAGAAGCAGAGATTGTAAAGGATGATGAAGAGCTCAAGCAAGATAATCCAATTGACAGTACCGATAAGAATCAGATAGACACATCATCATCTTGGGCAAGAGACACTATGGAGGCAGTAAAGGAAATTTTGGAAAGGGACAAACAAATTGAAGAAGATCAGGACATAATCCAAGGTCCAATAAATTTTGACACTTTATCTCCAGTACAAAAGATAAAGCTGGCTTCCATTGCTCAAGCTAAAGCCAGAGAAGACATTTTGAAGTCTCACATAGAAGACAATGAGCTACTTGGTCTGGCATTAGGGATTTTAGAGAAAATCATCCAACATACCAGAAGTATTCTTCTACACCCCCTCCGGACAATTAAAGAACTTGATAAAATCGGTAAGCTTTCATTTTGAATCTTTAGAGAAGTCTGTAGAGGTCAATGTCCAAAAGGAATTCAACGATAAAAGATTTGATGCTCTTAAAGGTTTGATTGGAGTTGATATAATGGTGCTGGATGCCAGTGTAAAGAGTATTCAAAATTCTCTTACAGAAGGAGGGAATGTATACAAATTTTGTTTATCTTGTCCTGTAGCTATAGAGGACATTGAAATAAAAATAAAGGAGTCCAAAGAAAAAATGTCAAATGTATCCTAATCTTTTGATCCTCTGATAGTGTCAATGATGAGGCAAGAGTGTCAAACAATTAGCCTAATCAAAGACATAAAGAAATTGACAAAAGAAAAGGAGAGCATAGAGACAAGGATGAGTGAGCTCTGGGGACTAATTTCCCCCAAAATGGAAGCAATGTTCAATGCTTTGACTGAAGCCCAAGCTACAGCTCAGTCAAGTGACTCCATTGATCTATGGACGGTAGAATCACAGGCATTCCTATTCAATGGCCACATCTCAATTTTGAACACTATGAAGAAGAGCTGGGACAACGAGCTGGCACGATTGAAGAACATTTTTCGTGATGTACTTAAGTTTATGTAAATAAAACTTAAAGATTGTTTGTACATATGCGGCCTTGTATGTAGAATTTTTGTGTAATTTTTGGTTTGTAGATTCCACCCTTTACCATTGATGTCAAAGGGGGAGTAAAGAGTAGTGAAAAATGAGGAATCTAGCAAAGGGGGAGCATTAGAGAATAGTGAAAAGCATAAGTGTACATAGAGAGGGGGAGTTGTTCCAACACTTAGTCATTTTTCACTAAGTGTTGCCATCAATGCCAAAGGAGGAGATTGTTGGCAAGAGACACAACTATGCATGACAAGTGTTGTCATTGATGGAAACTAAGTCTATCCTACATATCCGCATTACATGATTTGTTCATACCGGAAGTTAGAGTGAGGATTTGTCTAAGTCCAGATGTCATAAATAGAGAATGTGATAGGGTCTGGTATCTTAGTCTGGATCCCTTAGCTAGTAATTCACAGTGTGCTATGGATTTGAGGGAGTGATAAGGATTGTCAAGACTATCTAAATCCATAGATTTAGTCTCTAGTGATAAAAGATTCGAAATTTATAAGGATTTGAGTATTGGGTTCCAGTTAGTTAGCACAGTCAGAAGAAGAATAGGGCGACCTAGTATTTGATCTTGGTCTGGATGCAGAAAAGTTGTTGGATAAGAAATTAGTGATAATCAGTGGTATTTCCTAACATGATTAATGATCTAGGAACATAGGTTTTTGGTCTGTGTTGACATTTGTACATAGATTTAGCCAACAGAGCAGAGTTCTTAATAAAAGTTCTAAGTTTTCTTGATGTTGACTACAATTGATTTAATCTCTTGATGCATATATATATAGTCGATGGATTTGAGTCTTTTGGGAGTGAATGTGTGTGATGATGATGGAGTAAGTGCAAAAAGGTAGAAATAAGTGCGAAAGAGAAGAGATTTAAGGACCAGATCATGGCAGAATAGTAAACAGGGCAGAGTAAGGATGAAGTGTGTAAGATCAATATTTTGTATTTAACTGGAACTGAATTCTTGCATTGGCAGATGCTATTCATCAGTTCAAACACTCTATAATCTTCTTGTAATCATTTCTATAGGCAGTGAGCCTCTTTGAACAGTGAGCTCTGGGCAGTGATCCTGAAGGCATGTGCCTTCCCATTTGTAATACTTTTAACAGGGTATTAATCTTTGTAGATTAACCTCCACCATGGTTTCTCCCTTAATTGGGTTTCCATGTCAAAATCTCAGTGTCAAGTGTGTTATTTGTGTTTCTTCTCATGTGTTATTGATTCATGCTTTCATGGTTATAATAATAATATGTTAACAAGTGATTTGACTGAAGCAAGTGTTAAAGGTTTTACGACAACTGATTCACCCCCTCCTCTCAGTTGTCTGCCCCAATTCCAACATGGCACTAGCAAGGTAGGTGGCATAATCAAATTCATCATTCATCAATACATTCTAAATATCAACAACCATATACATGAAAGGGACATGGATTCTCTCTAATTTATCTACCTCTATGATCTGACACAACACATAGTAGGTTTTGGCAAAATAGCCCTCAAAATTGTCTAGATTAAGAGGCTCTATTTCATTAGGTGGAATTTTAATACATTTACCCCTGAAATTCTTCTCCTTGTCCCGAGGCAACCATACTACCCTATAGCTACTTCTATCTTGTTGATACTTTTGCTTAAAGTAATCCAAGTCAATGGGCTTAGTAGCAGCTAAGTTAAACTTGAAGATCTCAGAGATTAATGCCTTATCAATTTGCACCATAATTTTACCACTTGCATTCCTCACTGCCTTAACAGTCTCATCATAGTTAGCAACTATTGCTTTCAGTAGGTCAACTTCCATGAAAATATTTCATACTACCAACTTGCCTAGGTCAAATCTCCGTACATTTGAAAGTGGGGTAGGTGAATTCCTTTTGCCATTCCAGTGGCGAAATAATTTTCATCTCCCCATTTTGATTTCTGCATCATTACACCCCTAAAATTCATCCACTAAACCCTCAACAACACTGGGGCCATGAACTTTAATTTTCTGTGCTGATGAACCAGGGAGTTATGCAACAAGGTCCTCATGCAAGGCTTATCTTTGGGAAGAGGAAGCAGCTTGGATTCTAGGAGGACTCATTTTTGTAATGTAGTTTGAGAGACAAGGGTTTTTAAGCGGGTTCTTGAGTTTTTTTCTTGATAATTCAGATAATTACTAGGACAAATTCAAGATAATTAAGGACACACAGAGATACCTTTGCTTTAAATGAAATTCTAGAACATAACTTCAAGATGACAACAAGCTATATGACATAGAATTTAGAAAACATGAGGTCATAGTTGAACTTACTAGTTTTCACGCTTTGGGAACCCTAGTTGATGTAGAGACACTCTTGGATGCTGAAAATTCTTTGCTCCGGATGCTTGAAAGACTTGGGTGAAATGTTCAAATGCTTGAAATGTGGCTTTTATGGAAGAAACTGCATTTGCTGCTTGTCTGAAAGCCATCTTTTCCACCATTACTGCTAGCTCGTGTGAGCTAGAGCATTGCAACTACCCGTTTCCCCTAGTTTGAATATGGGTCGTTGATCCTTTGGCAAATGGTTTGATCTAACGACATTAATTAGTGCAACCTATTTGAAAATATTATGATATGCGGGGAAAAGATCTTGGACCAATGAAATTCATCCACCTGGACTATCTTTACAACTCAGTAAAAGGCTCGCCATTGAGAGGAAAAGTTAGCTTTATCCACTTGGTGGCCTCCGATGCTTCCATGGTCATGAGATTAAGCTATCGATAAAGGCCCACGGAATGACAAAACACCTTCTAGATCGTACCATGTGGAACAAGATAGTCTCTTCTTAAGTTCCCTTTTATGTTATGAAAACCTATCATGTCTGATCGACAACTAGCACATGTTCATTTGACAGCTTGAATCTAGATACTTGGCAGCTTCCCGCTCTTCCATAGCATTAGACAAAGATTTTGAGAAGTGCTCCGTGGAATGATGGAAAGGCCACAGGATGATGCCATGTCGTGCCCATTAGGCTATTCTGATTTTGTCTCGTGGACTTAAGCTTGAAAATTTTAATCTTTGTGGGGCCGGGCACGAACGACTTAAAGGCTTAGACATAAGCACGTGCACTTAGGACAACTTTGCACGACTAGGAAAGAGGGCCCAAATTTTATAAAGGACATGGGCCAAATGCTTAAGCATATGACAAATTCATTTAGTACGTGGGTCCAAATGGTAATTGTAGGACTAAGGGGCCAGTTGGCAAATGACACCCAAGACATAACATTGCAGCTTAAAGGACTGGCAACGGGTAGCAAGTGATCAATGTAAAATAAAAAAAAGTAACTTCGATGCTTGCATAAACCTTAGGGATTAGGGTTTTAGTTTCAAAAGCAAGATTTAAAAGCAATTTTTAAGTAAACCCTAGCACAAAATGACCAAATTAAAACTTGTAGCAAGGCCAAAATAGGAAACCAAGGAAATATTTTCAAAGTCCTACCACTACCCATGGAGGGTCCTTTGTGCGAGAAGGCCCCTCATCCACTAAAGCTTCCTCTTTTGAAGGGAGAGCATTGGAATGAGGTGAGGGTAGAGTGATGTTAAGAACTGTATCAATGATTTCATCCTCTTATGCCAAACTATCCTCACAAGTGGGAACAATTTTGGGAGAGGGATCCAAATTATAGGGTGAAATAGATAAAGCTAGGTCACCATCACATGTATTAGAGAGTAGATCCATGGAAATAGACATGGAATTATTATGACTTGTAGTAGAAGTAGAAGAATAGCTATCATCTTTCTCATGACAATTCATGGAGATGAAATTAGTAAAGTCCTTTAATATCGAAGGATTCACATTCATGAGAGTTATGAAGTTATCAAAATAAAAAACATAATCAATGATTTCAAATGAAGATCATTTAAAGATATCAATATCATACATGGATGATGTTGGTTCTTTCTCTCCGAATCGGTAGAGGGTTTGCTAGTTCCAATGCACAGGCAGATTTAGCCAACAAATATAACAGGTTGTGTGAGCTGCCTCCCCTTCACTTCTGGTTCTGCCACACCAAGGGGGGTATCCCTATAGCTAAATATTTAACATTGACTCGCCCAATAGAAAGATTTAGATTTACAACAACAGGCAGAACACTCTCATGTATGGACCAAGATTTGAGTGATAAATCACAAGGTTGGCAATGTTCTTGGACATATCTAACTGGTCATGGATGAGAGTATGCAGGGGTCCTATTTCTACTCATGCAACTAACAGATTGAAATAATGGAATGATTTGAATTTATGTTTTGGATGCAAGACAGGGAGTTTTGGATCATAACTACTACACAAGGGTAGACCGGTAACTATCTCAGGGCAAGGAGTCAACTAGACATATACAAGAGAATGATTTGCACTGGCATTCAAGTTTCAAGGGGTCAGATAGGTGCTTGCCTTACAAACACCACCCAAGACTGAGTATTTAGCTGCCTCTACTTACACATATCTTGGCTGACATACATTCTTCTTCATACTTAACCTAAAATAGTTTAATCCACTCCTTGAATGTAGGTTAGAGATTAAGCATGCAATACAAAAATCTATATTCTAGAATCTAAGGAACCCTTAGCAACCAGATTCAAAAGAAGGGATGCAATACAACAAATGGAAACAAACAACTAAACACATGCAAAGAATGCATTTTTCATATAAAACAACAATGGAACTAAACATATGTGCAAGGTGTACTCAAATGCAACTCATAAACTCACAAAAGAGATAGAACAACAAAGGAAATGCTCTGATCTTCGTCATTTTTTCTAAAAAATTGCCCAAGTCTTCAACAACCAAAAATGAGTAACACAGTTTGCCTCTTATAGAAAGAATGTGCACTCAGCACTCAGTACAATGGTCAACCCAAAATGCCCTCAGATACAATGCACCATCGAATGGTGCCCAAAATATTCAATGTAGTAGGTAGTAAAAGAAGGAAGAGCAGGTGAATTCAGGAAATGTGCCACCGCCTGAAGATTTTTATTGAAAATGGTAGCTGGCTTGTCCATCGTCGACCCATACCACTGCTATTTCTGTCATAAATGGCCAATCTACCTATTTTCTAGAAGTGCAGCGGTGGTTCGCGTGCCTCTGAAGCTTCTTTCCATTTGAAATGCAACCGCAAACACACAGAAAAACCCTCTTGTGAAAATTTGAAACAAGGCCGTTGATTTCCCTCCTCCTGGTGAGATCTGCAGCTCCAAATTGCTTTAAAAAGTCCATCAGCCAATAGAAACATGCCATGCAGGCGGCTTTGCCCATCACAAACATACATTTTGCCTTTTTCGTCCATTATACATTCAAATCTTTGTATATGCAGAATGCATATACATACAATCATAATACATACAAGGTGCGGACCCCAAATTTTTATGAATCAATTTGAAATCGCAGTCGGGTCCGGCCGTTGTATGTTCCCCTTTTGCATATCACTTTGTATATCGCATTGTACAAATGCAATATACATACAATGCAGATTCCAGCATACTTATCAATCAGATTGAAATAACCTTTGAAATCTGGCTTGTATCTATCTCATTGTATATCGCATATACAATGCGCCTAACATACAAATTGCAGACTCCAAATTACTGTGAAACAAATTGCAATTTCAATTAGGTCCGGCTTGCATGTAACTCCTTGCACATCTCCTTGTATATCGCACATACAATGCACAATTTACAACCCACGGACCCCAGCCATTTATCCGCCACAATAAATTCTCTTTTTGCATCTGGGCCTTGTATGTTTTACCTTTGTATATATCTCTTGTATGTTCTATTGTACATCAGGAACATACAATCCCAATATACAACCCGCGGACCTCACTTGTTTCACAAATGCAGTTAATTCACTGGCCGTGTCCACCTTGTATTTGTCTGCTTGTATATTGCCTTTGCATATTTCCTTTGTATCATCGGCCATTGGAATGACTGTTAGCTGAGCTGCCGATGTATATTATCTCGCCGATGAAACCTTTGTATGTTCCCCTTGTATGTCAGCTTTGTATCTTGTCTTTGTATGCATCCTTTGCATGTTTTCCATTGTATGTCTGCCTTGTATGTCGAATATACATACAATCCTGCTTGCACATACCTACGGACCTGACCACCATTTTAGCCTGATTTGAATCTTTTTTGAGATCTGCCACTTGTATAAACCCATTGTATATGCAAATATACAACAACAACATACAAACCTTTATATACAAGCACGGAATCTGCGATGGAATATTCGATGCACATACAACCCGATATGCATACAAAGACGCATACAACCATTTTTTCTTTTTTTGAAGCCGATTTGATTTATTCTTCAGGCCCGCCAATGTACATTCATGCTTGCACATTCAAATGTACATACAAACAGTAATGCATATACAAAGATACAGGTATACAACTCATAAGTCGAAAGACTTAGAATTTTTTTGGGTTTTTATTAAAAAGTGCCTGCGAATGAATACTTGAAATCTGAACTTTATGCAGGCACTAACATATGCTATATGATCAAGGATTTTCTTAGTGGCGAATATTCACCAATTGGCGAATATCGCCGATCGGCCAAGTCAGAATTGGTGAATAAATCACATCCAACAGGGTGGTCAAATCGCCTGATTTTTATGTATTATCGGTCGAATCCATATCCATTCGCCATCGATTTATTTTATGAGAATCAATGAAGTAAGATTTTTGCCATAACAAACTATGCACTTCAAATGGACCGACTAATATTTTCGCCTAGAATTTCAGAAGCAAGTACTAAATCACCTATATATTCGCTAATACTATTAAAACAACATTGTGTATCGGGACACGTTTTGCCAACTCCATTAAATGGTCGCTGCGTGTGAGGACCCATTTCGCCAACCCCATTACATGGTTACTGCACGTGAGGGCCCATTTCACCAATTAAAATTTACAAGTAGTTGATTATGAGGGGCCATTTCGCCAATTTATATGACACCTTCATGCTAATCTTAGGGCCATATTCGCCTTGGAAATTTCAATGTATGTAGTCCGTCGAGGTTTGATTCGTCGATACTTATATGTATTCCTTATACAATCACGCGGGATTCGCCAAATCTTTTTGATATACCATATAGAATTCCCGCAGAATTCGCCAAATATGGAATGATATAAATACAATCGAAACTTTGATTTATTTTTACACATTTTGTTCAGTTCTGAACTTGTGACTTGTGAGCTCTCGATTCAGATTTTAGAAGTTGGAGTTGGCACCTTGAAGTTGATCGTAGGCAAAGTTACAAACTTACAACACATGCATTCCTGCATTAGCGAATAGCAAGTTAGGGAAAACCTAAACTTAAAGGTGAGTGATCATTTCTTCATAGTATTAGTGTTTTAAGATTTCTTTATGGCTTTATCCCTCTTCCATTCTTGATTCAATCTTAAAGAAGATATTTAGTAGGGAATGGGATCTATATTCTATGAGTATGTCCTTCTTAAACAAGAAGACATTTTTTCTAGCTTTTATTCGAAGTGGGAGATCAAGATGTCGAGCCGCAAGTGCGACAAGGGTAAGACTCCTTAGGGTGGTGAAGGGACTGGGAGGCCAACAAAACGTAGAAAAGGTGGAGTTAGTATACAGTATTACTTTGGAACTGGCAATGTTTCTGATCCATCAAATCAAGATGGAGCTACACCATCAACTCTTGCACTAAATAATAATGAAGAAGCCATTCACAATACCTCACCACCACCAGAAGGTGGGATTGCCATTGAGTTAAATGAGGATGGCAATACTGTAGAAGATATTCCAAGGGATACCTTGGGTAGCCAGAATGAGGATGGTAATACCGTAGAAGATGTTCCAAGGAATACCTTGATTAGCCAGAATGAGGATGGCAATACTACAGAAGATGTTCCAAGGGATACCCTGGTTAGCCAGACTGAGGATGACAATACTGCAGAAGATGTTCCAAGGGATACCCTGGTTAGCCAGAATGAGGATGGCAATACCGCAGAAGATGTTCCAAGGGATACCTTGGTTAGCCAGACTGAGGATGACAATACCACAGAAGATGTTCCAAGGGATACCCTAGTTAGCCAGAATGAGGATGGAAATACCGCAGAAGATGTTCCAAGGGATACCCCGGTTAGCCAGATTGAGATAATTGACTTGGATGAAAAAGAAAATGCTGGCGCTGTAGATGATGTTGGCAAGAAGAAAAGAAAAGGCAAATCAAAAGATTCAAAAGACAAATCAAAAGATTCAAAATTGGGGCGCGAGTGGGAAATGTCAAGGAATTTTCAGCTTGATTGGGTGTCAAAGTACCCATTCATTGAACCAGTCAAGAAAGCAAACAAAGACGAACAACCAACATAATGCAAGTGTGTGATTTGTAGTTGGAAATGAAAAAGAGATAAGAAATTGCAACTAAATCTTGACACTATAGAAAAGCATGTAGGTAAAGTTTATGAAAAACAAATCATAGATGGAAAGGAAACATCAGTAGTAAGATGGAAATCAAAGGAAGAATGTCTTCATGTGAAGTATGCTACAAAATATGATGAGCATAAGAAAAGAATGACAAAGCTTGCTGCAAGTGGAGGTACAATCAAGGCTCAATTTGGAAAAGCAATGGAAGGAGCACAACTGGCAAAAACTGTTTAGATGAGTGTTGTTTTTCATATTTTGTCTAGAAGGCGTCCTATGATAGACTACCCAGGGTATAGTAATTTATTATCTTTTTTGAGTGTTCCTCACTATCCTAGCACACATTGGTCAATAAACGCTGGATGGGAATGGGTAAACTGTCTCGCTGCAATGGAAAAGCAAGATTTAAAGGAGAATGTAAAAGAGTCAAACTTCATTGCATTATCTTTAGATGAAGTTACTGCAGTAGATAATACTTCTTGGGTCTGTATGCATGTGTATACTGTAAAAGAACATGTACGCTGAGCTCATCTACTCTGTGTTCATAAAATGAAGGATAGTTCAACATCACAACATATATTTGAACTAGTTAAGTAGTCTTTGAATCAAATTGCAGGTATGGATGACTTGACAATTGCCAAAAAGTTGGTGTGTGTATGAGCTGATGG
Organism: Cunninghamia lanceolata; assembly: GCA_027924645.1. Taxonomy (NCBI): domain Eukaryota; kingdom Viridiplantae; phylum Streptophyta; class Pinopsida; order Cupressales; family Cupressaceae; genus Cunninghamia; species Cunninghamia lanceolata. The sequence goes on from BSBN01000500.1 coordinate 21,084,110, forward strand.
AGCTGCAGTAATGCAAGGTCATAGGACCGGTCTTTGCACAAAATTACAAACTACTTGTGCACCATACATGCTTGCCATTCACTGCATGGCCCACATAATGAATTTAGCATTTAAAATTGTAAGCAAATTTCCTACAGTATCAAAAGTTGAAAATCTAGTCCGTGAGCTCCACACATACTTTTGCCGAAGTCCCAAACGCTTTGCAAAATTTCAAAATTTTGCTGAGGGAATAACAACAGGAAACAAGATTCTTAAGGATGTTGATACCAGATGGATCTCCTTGCATGGACCAGCTCAACGAGTTCTTTCAGAATATCCATCCTTGATTGGAACAATGTACGAGCATCGCAACACAGTAGACAAAGCTCCTGACCTCTTACATAGGTTAAGCGATATAGAGACACTCTTAACTTTAGCTAGTCTTCTCCCCATGCTGGATGAAATGAACAATCTTGTGAAGAAAGCCCAAGACAGAACTATGTATATCTATGAGTATAGCAAACTACGTAGAATGACATGCATGGCCCTTGATAATCTATATCTAGATCTAACTTCTCAAAGCCCAAATTTTCATAGGTGGCAGATAATTATAGATTTGAATCATCATGAAAATTATGTACAATTTAATGCAAGCAGGGAGTTATGTGTCTTTGTACATGGATTTGAGATACCAATGCACCATTGTAAGACAGTTAGGTGCTCTATTAGAGAAGTACCTGTTAGAAAGGATGATTTTGATGGCATTGTTAAATCTATTAGTAGTAATTTGAAGGAAATTGCAAGCAATCTTTCAACAGAGATTTATAATCGATTCCCTCGAGATGAAATACTTGATGCCATGTCTATTGTGTATCCTCAATTTTGGGTTCAAGGCCACCAAGATAGCCCAAGCTTTTTTCATCAAAACGTAACTACGTTGACCACACACTTTTTAAATAGTGTAGAATGCAATGGACAACAAATAGAAGGAATTATAGATGGAAATAAGCTTAAAGGACAATGTAGTCAGTTTGCAAGAAGTATGATAGACCAGTTTAATGCCATGGAGAATCCCTTCGAAAGGGGATCAATAACAAAGGGCTGGAAAAACTTGGGTCAGAGTGAAATATTGCGTGCTTTGATATCAGAATATTTTAAACTTGCTGATTTATGTCAAACAATGATATTGGGTTCAGTGGAAGATGAGAGAGTTTTCAGTGCATTGGGATTTTTGAAATCAAAGATAAGAAACAAACTAGACAAGAATTTGGAAAATTGCTTGAAGGTATTAGGAAGTGCGTATAATGTCAAAAATTTTCCTTATGAAAGGGCACTTACAATGTGGAAGTCCATATGTGAAAGAAGAGGGTTGTGCAACTCTTCAAGTTCAAACACTAGTAGTGGTGGGACAAATGACAGTGACACAATGACGGATGAATTTGACTTTGGGACTCAGACTCAAGACGAAGAAAATGAAGACCAGACTCAGAATCAAGATGACTCTTTTTCTTTTTCTGAACGTCAGTTTGAGGACCCTGACTCGATTTGGGAAATGGAAGTGAATTAGCAGTTTTTAGGTATTTATACTGCATTTCATGAATTATATTCCAAAACTGTAGTTGATGATATTTTAAATTTTTATTCCTTGAAATTGTGAGTCAAATTGAATACATTAACATATTATTAATTATTTCATATTTTAATTTTGTCATACTGATAAGTTTTACATGTACTCAGTGATTCATCATTCAACTCAATGCTTAATATTTCCTTGCTAAAGTTTATTTGTGCATAAAACATAAAATTTGCAGTAAAGTAGAATTTTGGTTTTTGATTTGATATGGTAAATAAAATTAATTTAACATATTACCAATAGTAGGATATAGAACAATGAACATCAACAATCGTTGAATGTGTATTTAGTAGTTAAAACCAGAGTTTATTTTCAATTGATAAATTAAATAATACAGATAATTGAACATCAACACATTACTGAATTTGAATTTTCTATTGATTTTTAAATGAAAGAGTACATAGAGGCAATGAAAAATCTTGCTCAAGAGTCAAAGACAACTCTGCACAGAGTTGAGTTGGAACTTGAAAAGTTGAAACTCGTAATATCAATATCAAATCATTCTAACAATTTTTTTTAGCAAATTCCACTGTTCAGGTGGTGGAATTGTCATTTCTTCTAGCTGATGTTGTCTGACTTGAATTTTTGTTAACAATGTGTGATTGAATTTTAATTTGGATCCTGGGTCTGACTTGAATGTTGCAGCCAAATATACATTCAAGAGTATCAGCTGTTTGATGAAATCCAAAACGTTCGCCTCATCTGGGTTCCCAAGAAACTGGTCCAAATCAATCTTCCTTGCATCCTCCATCTTCTTTCTAAAATTATCCTTTCCAATGAATCGGTCATTTGTGTTAAAACCCTATGGCAAACCAAGCTTTGTCAAGTTCCTTACCTTTTCATCCTCATTCTTAATCTTTGTTGCAGCCTCAATCATAAACTCTGTTGTTTCACGCATTCTTGAACACTGCTTAATGATAGATGTCACCTTCATTGCGGCTTCAATCTGATTAGTAATGCCTTTTGAAATCAATTCATTGTCACTGGCTTTGTAGACTGTTTCTAGAACTTGATTTGCAGATCTCTCTTATGCCTATAGTTGCAGATTTGTGTTGTCCATTAAATATTTGCTCAGCTTATCAAAATGTAGTCTCATGGCATCAATGACTTGAAAGAATTCACACAATTGATCAAACCTCTGCATTATTTCTTCCCAAATATTTTGTTTCATGTGCTTGATTGTTTGTTTACAAAATTCAATTAACTTTTTTTGACAAGATTTTATTTCATTTTTTGCTTCCATAAGCTGTGCGACCAATGTTCCATTTTTTTGCCTCTCTTTCTCCAATTTTTGTTCCCACTGTTTATTTGCTTTCCCAATGCTTTGTCTTAATTTTTCTGAAGTGGATTTTTCCTCATTATATTTCTTTTTGATCTCATCTAACTCTTGCTTCAGTCCATTCAATTCCACCTTTGTTTGTTTATCCTCTTTGCTTGTTGATGTAGAGGCAGATTTTTTTATTCTTTTTTCTAATTCATTGCTCTTGTTATCTGCTGCTTTCCTCTTTGCTTTCTCATTTGCTAAATCTGCTTGTAATTTTTCTATTTGATTCTGCAACTTTTTTTTCTCTCTATCATGCTTTAGTAATGATGTATACACCAATTCATTGTTCTTCTTTGATATATTAATTTTGTCAGTATTTTTTAATCCAGAAAAATCAAATTGCAAACTGCTTACTTGAAATTCAAATCGATCCATATGATTTTCTGGTTTATTTTGAACTGTGGGAACAACAAATGTGTACTCCATGATTTCTATATTTGTGTGAAATGTGGGTAATATCATGGTTGTTGCAGGATCTGTAGTTACAATAGACACACTCACCATCAGTTGCTTCTTATCCTTTTTATACAATTCTGATTCCTTTTTAAACTCTTGAATGTAATCAAAACCCGGGGACACAGGAATAAGGGAATGCTTGAATGGTGAAGGAATAGGAGTACTTGCAATTTCTGTTATAGCCACACTAACTGGGGGATTGCCTAGAAATAATTCCTTTGTAGTGGAACTGGTAGTTGGACTTGGACCTGCCATAATCCTTTGTCTCTTTTGTGTCCCTTGATCACTGAGTGTTTGTGTGGTATCTTGTATTGGTGTCCTCTTGTGCGTAACTTGTTGTTGGACTTGTTGTTGTAGCACATGTTGACTAAGTTCTCCACCAGTGGCAGTGCCAGTCGCACTAGGCTCTCCACCATGGGCATGTCCAAGTTGTGATTGCATCTAACCATGAGGATTAGGATTTGAATCTGTAACAAATTCAATTCTTCCAGTTCTACTTGTATGACCTTGGTGTATTTTATCAGCTGATTCAGCTCCAAGGCCTCTTTTATCAAATGGTTTTTTTGTAGTGGTGACTACATCTATTGGATTCCAAATGCCTTATCCTTGGGACCCCAAACCACCACCTTGATAATCCAACTTTTCTGCTATGACTGCTCCTGAAGTATATGATTTTTTTGTGTTCTGACTTAAACCAGGTTTGCAAATGCTTTGTTCATCCCTATCATCATCAGGTTCATCATCTCTATCACTTTCAGTTTCTTCAACTTCACATTCATTGCGATGCTCTATATTCCACAATTTGCTAAACTCTTTATCTTCATCGATTTCTTCGTAGTCTTCATCAGTTCTCGGTTCACCTAGATCCTTCCTCATAGACTAAATTGCAGCAATTTTTTCCCGTGTCCAAGATTTTTTTGTAACAGAATCATCTAGATAATCTGGCATTTTTGCTCTAATAGATGGTTTATCACTTTTTCTATAAAAATTGTTGTACCTCCCGATTTCATTCTCTGTTGGTGCTCCTGTAATTTGGACCTGGTGTAATGCCATAATTTCTGTTGACAACTGTTCAAAAGAAATACCTTTCTCAGCAGCAGTTTTCTCCATTGCAATTTTGACCTCATCCGAGGAATCCTTGTTTCTCAAGTTTTCAAGCAAGGGTTTACATTGATGTTGAATTCTACTTGCAGCATTCCTATTGGCCACAATCATTGTTTTAATGGTGTCACATGGATCATACTGCCAATGATAGACAACATCAAAATTAAAAATTTTCAAAAGATCTTGTGCCACCTTAAATGCTTTTCTCTCAAATGTGAACCCTCCACATGAAAAAGGTAAAGAAGGAAATAAGGTCTTCTTTTTCTGACCAACAAAGTGTAGTTCATCAGTACTTTGCATATGCCTTACATATTCCAATGCAAAAACCCTTTCTATCACATGTATTGGAAGTTTGTATGGCTCTATGTCTGATCCATAAAATCTTAGCACAGTATATTCTTCCAATAAGTACCAATCAGCCAATTGTATTTTTTTTCCTAGTTGAATGAAATCTCTACATGATATAGGCAATCTAGGCATTGAACTATTTGTAATTGCTTGATGCAATGGAGCCAAAAAGTAGTCTAAAAAATGATTGTAGTTCCTTTGAGAATCATGCATCCTTATCTTAGTGGTCCAATCATATACTGGAGCCATTTTATTTTCCTCAGCATTGCTATAGGGCTGAATCTGAAGCTTGTTGTTCTGAAACATTCCACTAAATTTGAATAGAAAAAAAAGCACAAGTATGTTGTGAACCTAAATGTCTTGGTGGAACCTCCTTTAATCAATCAAAATTGTTTATGCATGGATTCTACAATGTGCTGAATGAATTTATATTTGACATGTACACCATTACCATAATGGATATTATATACCATTTCAAGGAGGCTTGCATCCACTTCCCAATTGCTATCCAGTTCGAGGCAAAATGCTAGCATGGAAATAGTATCTTGTGTTGCAAGTATGGGTCTAACTGGTGTTGTCATTGATGTCAACATACTCATGTTGCATTAATGAGGAGTGGATGAGATGTGTGCTGAGGATATTGAGAAAATTAGTCTCAATTAGGAACAGTGAAGAACAGTGATGACAAAAAGGTAAAAGTCCAAGATAGGTTGAGGACCAGAGGATGCGGTTTAAAGGGTTTGTAGATATGAGTCTTGAGATGATCCAGTCAAGTTTTTAGAGGTTCGTATGAAGATCTGAAGAAGTTATGGCTGCTCAAGTAGAACTGGTTCCGACAGGTGTTTAGAGGTGACAGAGTGTCACAGATAGGTCTGGTGAGATCCGGACGTGCATCATACCATTCTGCGGATTGGAGGAAATGTTTAGGAAGTCCTTGAGAAGTGTCAAATAGATTTATTCATGGTTTGGAGGTCCAGAAGTGCCTATTCCTTTGTGACAGTGATGACAGATCGTGTTCTTGAAGTTCTGGATGAAGGAGAGAAGAATTCTAGTAAGTTGATGAGGTGCGGATGTTCTTGGTGACTCAGGAAAGGTTGTGGTGATCTTTGGATCATGTCTAGTTCATGTTGGCAGTCCGCATTGAAGTTAGAGTTTGGATTTGATGAATAACCACTGGATGTTGGTGTTCTTCCTGAGATTGGCCGACCGGATGTATTACATGTCTTCCGGATGATCTATAAGTATTTGCCGACTTAGATGATTTTTCCTAAGTCGATGCCTTGTATAAATAAGGGATTGTGAAGTCATTCCAAAGTGTGTTGTGGAGAGATGAGAGTGTGGTAGCGAAGAAGAGAGCGAAAGGCAGAGCAGAAGTTTTGGGCTTTAATGGAACTGATTCAAGCATGGTGAAGATGCTATTCTCTAGTTCATGTATGTGATACTTATTTCTTTGTAGACAGTGTGTCTCTTGTAGGCAGTGAACCTCTTGTGAGCAGTGTGTTCAAGCAGTGAGCCCTAACCGGCATGTGCCATTTATTCTTTCTATTCTTCTAACAGAGAATACTTTCTTGGGTTAATCACCCCGTGGTTTTTCCCTTAACTGGGTTTTCCACGTCAAAATCTTGGTGTCTTATGTGTTGTTGAGTCTCTGCTCTTGATTTGAATGCATTATGTTTCATGTTTAATATACTACTAATCACCAAGAAGTTTTAAGTGTGTAAATTTGGAAAGTTTTGGCACAACTAATTCACCCCCCCTCTCAGTTGTGTGCCCTAAATCTAACATCCTGAGCCCATGATTTAAAAATTTTCAAAGGATAAGGAGGCTTATGGTTATCTTTCAAAGAGGCTTAAGGTTTTCTTCAACTATTTTATTTAGGAAAAAATTCTTGCTCCTTTCATCCGCTGCTTCATAATCACTAGCAATCTTTTCTAGGTCAATGTGGATGTCTCCAAATTCTTGGCTTGTAAAGCCCAACACTTTTCCAAATTCTTCTGCATTAATGGATAAAATTTCTTCTTTGGCATCCTTATTTACAATTGCTCTTTTGTTACCATCATAATTGTGGGCACAGACTATAATAAATTCTGGGCAAGGGAAAACCTCATGTAACATCATGCGCCCTAATCTAGTTACCCATGGTGCATTGATACTATCAACTTTCTTTTTATTGCAGCCTTATTCTCACATGAAAATTTGAGTTTTGACGTAAATCTACCATACATGTTAGGATCATAAATATCATGGTATTCATCAGTCAAACCTGATGTTTTAAGCAATTCAGAATAATCTATTTTTTTATCTATACTTGCTCTGCCTTTCCCAAAAACTTTGTCTGGTCTGCTAGTGGTGGTAGACATGCTTATATAGTGTGAAATTTTTCTTAAGTCTCTCAACCCTAAATGCAAAGTTTGACAAAATAAGATTTTAAGAAATGATGAAACATAACCTAGGGTTTCTATGTTTTGTCTTACTGGATTTGTTGGAAGTGGCACTGTAATGAGCAATCTAAAATCGCCCTAGTGCACTGCAATGAGCAATATGAAATCTCCTCGACGCCCTGTGTGCTGACCCTCTCGGCTCTCACTTAAAAGTAAAATCACTTAGCAGTAAAAAGTAGAAACTAGAAAGTTTTCTTTTTTTTTATGAAGTGACTTTTTTAGTGAATGAAAAGTCAAGTCAAGTTTCAACGTGTCGCTATTAGTACATGTCTAACAGCTATCCTGCACTGACAGCTCACATCAATCTCTAAACCATTGATCTTTGTAAATCTAAGGGTTTAGGGTGATTCCAGAGATTTAAGTTCACAAGCCTAGCGTTCTTTGCATTTCATTCCGGAATGCAACTAGAACCATCCATCAAATGTTCATCGAACGACGAGTATTTTATGATATAAACAATAAACATAATCTGCATTTCTTCATTCATTGAATTATAGTCACACTTTTCATTTAATTGCATTCTATTTAATATTAATAAAAAAAATATTCACAGTTTTTTGGTCTCGTGGACGTCAACTTTCATTCATTCATTCATTGATATTAATTCAAAGAAATTGTTATAGCTGGGGGATAGCTATGCACCTACGCCCCTGGCATATCAGTATGTTAAAAAAATTTTCCATACATATTCTTTCCCATGATAATATATTATATTACATCAAAATTAAACATTCAACACAGAGAGCCCATGTTCCAGAATCTTGAATAACCCTAAGCTATTTAGATTTAGAAGAAAAACACAAACAAATTGGAGACAGATAACCATATACATGCAACAAAGCATTACTCATTTAAAAACAACATGAAAATGCTAAATTTATGCCACCCAGCAAGACTGTATCTTATTATTCCATCAAAATTTGCCAAGTCTAAAACAACCAACCCTATGAAATGACTCAATGAGCAAGACAGTTCCTTTATAGATCAGGAATGTGCTATCAACATTGAATACATTGTACTTCAAATTGTTACAGATACAGAGAACAAAAGCTTGTCAATCCTCAGTTCCATATTTGTCATTCCACTCATCGTATGTCTTCTCTGTCGGCCAAGGAAATGAAAGTATTTCTTCAATCTGGCCATTATGGATGACATACCTCGTATCCAGCATACTTTTTATATGGTTAGAGAACGTAGAAAGATTCCTTTTAAGAGTGTATAGATTGTCCAACATTAAGCTCAGTACTTGCATACTCATAGTTGGATCACTTGCAATTGCATCACAACAAGTGGGAATTAATCAGAATTTTTTTTCTACAATCTCCTTTCTCCAGTTGTCCAACTCTTTTGTTTTGCCAACACCATCCAAGATGGGAGGTAACCACTTAGCATCCAACCCTTCAAAACCCCGCAAGTTCTCTTTCACAACTGAATCAAATTTCAACTGGAAACTGGCCACATCCTGAAAACACTTCAAAATGTTAAGAACCTTCAGTATGTTAGCAGGTGCATTGGAATCATACCTGGCACACCTCTGAAATTCTTTGACTTTTCAGTTCTATGTAACCATTTTTTTAAGCTCAATAGTCTCTGTTTGTCAGACTCAAGCTTTTCATAGGCTGGTCTCAACTGTAAGTAGGATTTCCAAGCCTCATCAACTTTGGTCAAAATGTTTGTCACCTTATTCTTGATCAAGTTGGTGACCATCTTTTTAACCTTGTTATCTTTTTCCTCCTTCAATCTCCTGTTATCCTCCTTCAACTTTCTAATCTCTACAAGGAGAGGCTCTGTATCCACTGGAACAGATTCTGCAGTTGGGATCACTGGAGGAGGGGCTGAAGTACTGGCTACCAATGACAATTGCTACTTCAACATGCTTATCTCTGCAACTGCCTTAGAATAATCAAGTTGCAGCTGATTGTAATCCTTTTGCAATTTGTTAGCAGTTGCTTCTGCAAAGTGTGCAGTCTATACATTTAGGCTTGTAGCCTGAGGAGCAGGGGTCTTAGATACTCTTTTTATTATTACATCCCCTATTAGCTCTCCTAATTAAACCCTAGGCCTTTTGTTGTTTGGGGCTAGAGCCCACATTGCCAATGTTTCAAATTTAGGGTTGAAGGCTGCACCAGAGAGGGCCCTTTCAATCTCTTCCCCTGTCACATCTGAATCATCTCTAGTGATTGTATCAAATGCAATGGCATCTGATAGAGTCCAGTGAGGTAGAAGTAGAATATTACTTTTTGCCACCAGTGCTCTCACTTCCTTTGGAGTCATTTTACTTATAGACTATTGTACTTCTTTTAGGGCCCTCTGAGTAATAACATCATACTCCTTTGGGTCTGCTCCAGCCTTGGCATCTTCAATTTTCTTCTAAAATTCCTCACTCCTCACTTTCAAAACATAGCTCCTAAATTCAAGAGTGTCGACAAATTCATCATCCTCCATAAACTTGTCACAGGCCACCACCCTAACATCTTCAATATCAAAAGTAGGGTTTCTCATTACTCTTACTGACCTATTCTCTGGGATGAATAAGGTCTTAGTCTATCAGGTGAACGAGGGCCAGTTTATTTTGCATGTTCCTCCTCCCCCTTTAGGTCAACTACCTCTATCTGCTCTAGGTTCTCCAAATCAATAATCTTGGCCCTTTTGGCAGGGGAGGGGCCAATTGATTCCCTCTTTACATCATACTCTCCACTTGAGCTACCAGACTCATAAGCATATCTTTGTTCTCCTGTAGGGGCAGAGGCAATCAACTATTCTACATTATCCAACATTTTCTCAATTCTATTGATTGGGTCTTGCACTTCTGCAAATGCACCCGGATATGCAGGATTCATGTTTCTCTTCATATTCTCACTGGCCATGATAGTATCCCACTTGATCCTCAAGTGGTGGACTTCATTCATAGTAAAACAATTCCTGGCAATGTCCTCATCGTAATCCACCTGATGAAAGTACTGGACCTTTCCCTTGTAGTTGTTGACTTTGTATCTGGTTTGGCTGATGAATCCCTCAGGGTTAAAAGACCTTGGTTGTTCCAAATACATTCCAAAACATTGCATAACTGAATTAATTTGGTCCAACCCACTCTTATCAGGGATCACAAAATCACAAAATCTGATGGAGGAAGGGAAGAATGAACCTTTCTTGTAGTTCCTAAAGTGCTTTTTGTCAGAATCATTTAACTGGCTTATAACTTCTAAAAATGCCACCCTCTTTGGCACATATTTGGGCAGTATGTGAGGTGCAGTTGGGCATCCATAGACCCTTATGCAAGTAGTATGCTCATGATAGAACAAATCACCCCAATTGTGATCAATTCCAAGGTAGGGAGTCCTATCCAGAGGTCGTAAGAAATCCATTACATCAGGATGCAACCTTTCACCCTCTGGCTCCAAAAATCCAAGGATTCTCCTCACAAAATATTCTTCAAAGATGACAAAATCTGCATCGACACAGTACATATCCAACATACATGTCCATACTTGCACTGGTAGCTTGTCCCCTTGAGCATCTAAATCCTTGACATGCAAATTGGGGTGCCACATCCCTGATAAAGAAAATAAGTGCATATGGCACAACAAGGAGTAGTGTATGAATTCAACATGGACATTTAGTTTAGACAAATTATTTTTCATCTTTGTCATCTGATCATGCATACGGTCAGCTATGAAAGTGGCATAATCATATGGTTCCTTGACATCTGGTCTCTGAATATCAACAACCATCATCATCAAAGAAATAGACATTCTTTCTAAAGCATCTTTGCCTAATACTTGACACAGATTGTGATAGGTTCTGACAAAATATTCATTAAACATACTACAATGTAAAGGCTCCACCTCATCATTTGAAATCTTTACCAATTTCCCACCAACACCCCTTGGCATGTGCTTTGGTAAGTAATATTCCCTGTACTGTCATTTCACAATGTCATTCTGGTATTTTTTCTTGAAAGCCCTGAGGTCAATTTGTTTGCTGGCTGCGGGGTCCAAGTTGAATACAGTGGCAATGTATCCTTTGGTAAACTTGATCAATGTTGAACCATTTCCATCTATTACTGTCCTAGTGGCTGGATTATACCTTGATGCTGTTGACCTAATTAAGTCAGGGTTGGGGAAAATATTAGAACAAATGAGCTTGGCTAAATCATATTTCCAGGCATGACAGATAGGGGCCTTATAGTTCATCCTCTTATGCCAATGCTCAAAGAGGATCCAACCTGGGACAGGTAATTTGGCATCCTGACAATTATAGCAGTAGTCAAGAAATCTATCCTCGTCTTTGCCTGGGCCATGCAATTTCAAAATTGTTCTAGCGAAACCAGGGAGTTGGATCATAAGATCCTCATCCAAGCTTTGTTTTGAAGTGGAAGGCTGGCCTGACTAACTCATTTTTCTTTTATGAAGGTAGCTTAGGGTTTTTATGGTTGACAACAGACCTAAAAGATTCAAAATTAACCTATAGTTGGAAAAACCAGGCACAGAGGAGGAACAATTACTTACTACTTTTTCGCGCTTGTAAAAGCTTGAGATTACTTTTTTCCTGCTCATCTTGATGATTTCTTTTGAATGCAGTCGCACTCTTGAGAATACCTTAATCCTTGAATTCCTGCACAATTCTCTGTATTAATGAACTTCGTGTGGCAAGAAAACCTGCACAATTCTCTGTATTAAAGCACTTCATGCTGCAAGCACTTCGAAATCTTACTCTTTTGAAACTTTGAATTTGGGCCATTGATCTTTTCCTTACATTTTGAAATCTTCGTCGCCATTCTGAAAATGCACGAGTCAGATACGTGGCAGCACCTCACAGCATAATAGCCTGTGATGGCCCACCTTGTACCTACCCCATGCCGGCGTGCCTCACCTCTCAAAAAAGAGAAATGCCACGTGTCGCGACCACGCAACGCAGATTCCAACCAAAGAGATTCTCCTTGTGACGATGCGCAATCATTGGATCAAGTCTTTTGCCAGCTTAGATTTTTTGACATGTCTCATTTTGTCTCAGCCGCGTAGTGAATATTCTCTCCTAACAGATTCCTCATGCGCCCTTGTGTGACCATTAGATTTTGCCCTACCTGCAACCGTTGGATCAAATCTTTTAGTGGGATAGGATGCTAGCTTTGATTTTTTGACATGTGTCATTCTATCGCAGCCACATAGCGAATATTCTCTCCTGACAGATTCCTCATGCGCCCTTACGCCCATTAGATTTCGCCCTTCCTGTAACTGTTGGATCAAGTCTTTAGTGGGATAGGATAGCTTTGATTTTTTGACATGTGTCATTTTGTCGCAGCAGCGTAGCAAATATTCTCTCTTAATAGATTCCTCATGCACACTTGCACCCATTAGATTTCACCCTTCCTGCAACCGTTGGATGAAGTCTTTAGTGGGATAGGATAGCTTTGATTTTTTGACATGTGTCGTTCTGTCGCAGCCGTGTAGCGAATATTCTCTCCTAACAAATTCCTCATGTGCCCTTGCGTGACCATTAGATTTTGTCCTTCCTACAACTGATGACAGCAGGTAACCTCTAGACTGTTAGATTAAGGGGCCGGTCAACTTATGAATATTAGGACATGAAGTCATGACTTCACTAACTGATAACCTGCTCACATATTAACTTCTTAAACAATTAAAAAGTGGATCCTGCTAGCTTGCAGTTGCTAGGTTAACCCGTTCCCCACCAAGCCGTGACCGACAAGATTAGGTATAAGGGGCCGGTAAACAACACAATTTTGATGGCTCAGGTTTCAACTTAGACAACCGGCAACCAGAGGTAGCAAGTCAACATAAGATTACGTAGAGGGTTTGTTGTATGAAATGTCAACCATTGATATTTGAAAATCTAACAGTTCAAGTGTCAAAACCTAATTATGCAAATATTTCAAGCATCATGCATGTAGATGAACTACACTATCAATAGAAAGTGTAATTTTACTTGTGCATATAAAATTTCCTGATTAATTCTATCTAAAAACAACCAAATTGAAATCAAATTAAATCCAAAAAGATTGAAAGTTCACATATATTATAGCTCTCTTAGCTATGCCTATCTCAAGAGTCAAAAAGCAAACAAATGCCAAGCAACATTAGAAACCTCTAACCATAACAAAGAGTCAGAGACCATCACCAAATCCATGTCAACATATATAAATTAAAGCAAACATATAAGAAGCAACATCAGAAACCTCTAAGTTCTAACCATAACAGAGACCAAATTATATTAATACAAAAAGTAGAAATTATATTAATACAAAAAAGATTTACACTTGGGTAATTATATTAATACAAAAAGATTTACACTTGGGTAATTATATTATTACAAAAATATTTACACTCAGGAAATTATATCAATATAAAAACCACTCCAACGACCAGCCCAGGCTCCCAAAAACACACAACACCAGAGGGGCTACCATAGTACCATTTAAATCCCTAGCCCGTTGACTGAGCGACTCCTTGAAAACTTGCCACCCTACCACCCCAGCACGGAAATCACCAAAAAAGTGGCCCTGAGAGCCCGACCACTCCTACGGCCACTGCGAGTAGAATCCCCCTATATTTAAAATGGTTGTGAAGTATTGAAGCAATACCGGAGTATCGTTTGTGTCCATTCCAATTGCCCATCAAAGAAAGTGTCTCCCATGAGCCACCCAAAACCTGTGCCTTTCGAGTTGTTGCTCATTCATGTTTAGGAGGAACGACTGCCTAGCTACGCCCTCCTATCCCTCCCGCAGCTTCTCCATGTCTCTCGGCCATGGGATACCGACCCCCAATTCTGCATCAATCACCATGTCTAAGTCATCCAAAAAAATATCTGGAGTGAATACCCCCCGTAGAATGATCAGTGCATCCACCTTTGCCTCTCCTAGGTCCAACAAAAAAGCCAGAAAGCGTGAGGAAATATTTGAATTTACCCTATATCTATCCTCGGAGACCAAGAAGTCTTTACCGAGGACCATCTTCATTGCCTCAAGGAATAATAGGTTTTGCTGGTTACAAATGTTCATCAGTTTGCCATCTTTGATACGGTCCTGAAAGGTGACCTAGCACTTATTGCAGCGGAGCCTTATGGGAGTCTCCATGCTATATTTTGAGCAAGCTAGTCGAGTGCCGTTTTGCTGGAGACCTCCAAGATTTAAAGGAAGGTCGTTAATGAACACACGCTTTAATTGACATGCATTTATTCATTTATTCGTTGTCCAGATTTTTTGTAGCGTCAATCTTCAGCTAGTGTAAGGATCAACCATTACCAAAAGCTATTTAATAACTTGTCACATCTATTTAATAAATTAAAAATCAATGCTTGGGAAAAGTATTTTGTAGGCCACCAAATGAAATCGATATCAATGATTCAATATATAAATTTATAATAATATCATATTTTATATAATATAATATATAATTTTATATTGAAAATTTCATTCTTTGAAACATCTATGATCTGTATACATTGCAATTTCAAACATTCAATTACTTCTATATTATTTAGTAAAATTTAACATCACCCTTCAAAAAGATTGGGGAATTACATCGAACATGAACCTCTAACCAACCTCAGTTCTAAACAAAACTCCTATCCTTTGACCTTCAAACCTTGCTTTAATCCTCCAAAATCTTTTTGGTTCCTCTATTTGACGACGCGTAATGAATATTTCACTGTAGTCCATAATTATCCTATTAACAGGCAATGGATCCATTACAAATTTAATTGTGTGCTTATTCACAATGTCAGTGAATGATTCACTATAGAACCTTGCATTATATGTACAAGAAACCACTAGGCATGGGTAACAATAAGGCCAATAAAGGAGAATTAAATTGATTTTCTTGAGGTCACTAGCAATTGAGTTGCAATACCAATTCCATGCATCAATTTGAATTTCCAGTTTCTCATACATGCATGCACGTGTGGGAGATTCAACCCACCACCCAGAATAGAATGCATCATTTGCAAATGTTAAAAGTGGCGATTCTTGACACGATCTATTCCACTTGACGAATGCTCGTATTTCTTCATTCTGAGACTTGCAAAGCAATAACATCTTGCATAGCCACACACAAACAAAATTTTCCATCATCTTAGATTCTTATTACTATTCTACATCTATGAACTGAGAACTCTATCACATAGTTAAAATCAAAATCATGAATGATCACAAAATAAATACTTGGTAACTTACTTTCTTCGCACAGCTGCTGTAATGAAATCCATTACTTTGAACTTTTACAGTCTATTGATTCTTGACCTATCTGAAACTTAGTAATGCAATATAAGTTCGAAACACTAAAGACTATCATATAAACATTACATGTACGTCCGTGACAACTGGGTAATAAATAGCAAGCAACTCCATTTAATTCATATTGGCTAATCTGTGCGGTTTGTCACAACTCAGTACTCACTTGCCATTAATGAACTTAATTGAGCATTGGCTAATCTATGTGGTTAAGTGCGTTCAATCAAATCAATTGTATCACCATTGACCATTTGATGCACCCTAGAATGAAAGATGAACAGTTGTAGTTCAATTCTGGAAGGTAGATCTCCAACGCCACACATTGCAAACAAAATCCTCCGGAATCAACTAGCAGCCATTAGATATTATTAGATCAACGGTTGACATATATATATAAAATATATAATATATTTTATTCATTATTGTGCAAAGGTGGCAACGCGGCATAGCACAAGTCCTCGGTTGTAGAACTACAAATTTGGGAAATTGGGTTTGTCAGTACTTATGCTGTTGATTTGTGATCATTTGACAACCAAAATCTATTAGAAAATTTTCCATTTAATGACATCTACGCTCGAAGTGACCTCTGTCCTTTCGTAATAAATAAGGAATGTCATGAAAAGCACAATTGCATGTATTTGGGAAGGCAATTTATGCAACTCAATTAAATAATTATCTATTAATTTTTGTTAATCAGAATCGTTGTTACTTGATATTTGTCTCTATTCCAGAGAGTGTATGTAGAAAGATGGTTGTGTCAGAACTGCAGTCTGAAAGGGAACTTCAACTAAAGTCTGATGCCATTCACACAGTATGATTTTTTATTGGCATAACAATTTATTTCGCCAATTAATTTTTTATTGGTTTGAAACTATATTTAATATCGCCAATAATTTTTTTATTGCTTTGAAAATTGGTTTAATTCGCCAATGTAAATATATTTTCTAGTTTGAAATTAGATTTTAATCGCCAGCAAAAATATTTTCTTATTTTGAAAATAGGTTTAATTCGCCAATGCAAATATATTTTTTGGTTTGAAATTAGATTTTGATCGCTAGCAAAAATATTTTCTTATTTTGAAAACAGGTTTAATTCGCCAACGAAAATATTTAATTGGTTTGAAAATAGGTTTTAATCGCCAATGAAAATATTTTATTGGTTTTAAAAAAATTACAATTCGCTAGGATTTTCCATAGACCTCTAGCGATTACAAACGATTCGCCAAATAAGATTATTTTTTTCCCAGAAAAATGAAAAAAATTGCCAATAAAATTAATATTTTTCTCGAGAAGTATACATGATTTGCCAGGTCTATACACCTTCTCTGAGGGGGGGGGGTTCTTAAAGTTATCCCTGTATATGATTCAAAACATAAGGATGCATATTAATGAATTTGTAAAATTTTTCAAAAACTTTGATATATGCATCCAAAGATACCAAAGAGGAAAAATTAGAAGAAGCCATGATGATATGATTTGTCTATTCTATGCGAATATGATATGGAACAACAATGTGCAATCTGATCTATGCATTAATCAAGTACCAGCAATATGAAAACGAGATCGACCTACAAATGAAAGAGAAGCAGGGTCCTTCAAAAATTGTGATGTTCTTGGTGTTGGAACCTTAAAATATTGGTAAAATGTCCTAGATATGTCAAACTTAAGATTGCATGTGTTTCATGGCAAGTGGGTGTAAACATTGGAATCAACATGAAAATTTAGTTGGGGTAGTCTTTTGAACAATTTGAAAACTCCTTGTTTTTCAAAAGTTATGACAAAGTCAACGAAAGTCAAACTGTATATTGGTCAAATTATATCTGAGTCAAAGTGCATTTGCATAATGCATACAAGTGCATGTGTATCACAAGCCTTGAAGCCTTCATACACATATCAGATTTGAAACAAATTAAATCCGCTTTATAATGCAAGAGCCGCGTCCGTGTTTGTATGTATATTTCAGAATGTATATAATATGTAAAAGGCAGATACAAATGCAATTGCACTTAAGATACATAACAGTCAAATGTTGATCATGTGTTAACATTAACCATCACACCTGGAATGCATATCAAAATCTTTAGAGACAAAGGTGCATATTGGTCAAAATACATGCAAGACTTTGTATATAAGAGTGAGTGTATGTATACAAGATGCAAAAGCGAGAAGATATAAAAGCATAAAAACATGCAAGCACAAAATATACAAATACACAAGAACAAAAGATGCATATACATAGAAACAAGTGGGCCCCACCACAAATGGATATACAAATGCATTAAACATACAAATGCAAATACAAACCCGAGGGAGAATTTGATTGAGTTTAGAAAACGAAAGTGAATGCTCGTATTTATCATCATATGTATAATCGCATGTATCTAATATATAAATACAAGTCCAGACCCGATTAGAAAAGTTAAAAATTGTGAACTTTAAGTGAGGTCCATGCTTGTATATTATGATGCATGTATCCAATATGCAAGAAAGAGAAGGTGCAATGACGGATGTGAACTAATCGTTAAAATGGCGAAATAAAGAAATATGCATAGCGAAAAGTAAAAGGTTAACATCACGACTACATGTTTAAAAGTGTATGTATGTGATATACAAAAAGAGGATACAGGTGGATGTATACAAGATTCCAGATCTGAAATTAATTCCAATTTGTTTTATAAATCTGACAGAGTCCAATTGTATAAAATATACATAAGCATATACAACGAAATATGCAAATCAAATGAAAAGGGATTACAAATGCATAAAGTGTATTGCATGTGTTCCAAGATACAAAAGGAATCAAAGAAGCATCAAGGGGTTAGGTAAAGTGGAAATGAAATCGAAAAGGATGTATTGCTTTAGCAATAAGGGCGGGTAAAGCATATTCGACAGGAGGACCTTGCCAGACCAACGATCACGGGTGCTCTACAATGATTAACAAATCTAGATCTTGGTCAAAAGATTAATTATATTTTAGTTATGACCAAAGGTGTAATTCATGAACAACCATGTTGTTTCAGCCTGAAGCTTGTTTCCTTCCCATATATATAGGGAAACCAAGGCCTATGTTTATCATCATCATTCACAGAACAATTATTATACACTACACTATTACTTTCAGTCATATTTTTAGAAGCAAGATACAAAACTTTTATGATATTTTAATAATATAATGGGCAAGATGGTTTAAATCTGTGGATATATCTATGGTGTTCTACTATTCTGTTAATATTCAGTCTTATGAGTTGTTTGACTGTCTCCACATTGAATTTTTTCTAGTTATTGAAATCAATTAGATTTATCAAGGCACATTTGTTGTCTCTGTGTGGTATGCTTGATTGGTTTCTATATTGAGTTGATTCATGTCCATCTAAATGATTCACATTTATTGGTCTTTGCCCCAAGTTAAAATCCTCTAAATAAATCATCTTAGTTGGTTTCCTTCAAAGCAAAATTAAATTCCTTTCAGACAACCACAATAACTTGGAGAAATATCAATTAGATCTTGAAGAAGAGTTCAATAAACAACAATCCTACATGTTTACACCAAGTGTAAACATTCAAAAGGTGCCAGGTAGTCAGAGTTAAGCCAAGTAGATAAATCTGCAAATCATGCAAATCTTGACCCCATTAACCCAATAGAATTAGGCACTGGTCATTACAAAATAACATTTCAAAACCTCATTCACATTTTCAAACTTCAAATATTAACATTAGGAATATCTTTTAGCCTTATATCCATCTCACACTCACATGCCACTATGAGTAGATCACTAAGGTCATACAAATCTGCACTAACTATTGAGGTACACCCGCCTAGGTCTAGCATAACCTAAAGTGAAGGGGGCTTTCAATCATATCAGCCTTGTTTCGTTAGCTAAAAGTGTTAAGAGAGCTTGGAAACCTCTTAGGGTTTGAAACCTATGTTTTTGAGACCTTACAGAATTAGCAACTCTACTAGGGATAACACAAGGAAACCTGGTACAAGACCACTTTCAATAGAGTCAAGAAATTATAACTCTATTGGTGGAAAAAACTCAAAAGATAACATCATTCCTCTTTAAAGAGAGGTGGCGACTCTAACACCCAATCTTAGTCTCTTGTAGCATGGATGGTGGGAGATCCAAGACTAATGATAAAAAATCAAATGATAAGTAGTCATCCCCACCTTTGAAATCCCCTGCTAAGAAAACTGGGACATAAAATCAGTCTGAAAGCACTAATAACCAGAATACTCAAGAACATACGTTAGAACAACCCTTATTAAGACATAAAGCTTCACTCCCCTGCATGAATCAGAGGAATTCCAATCCAAAAGTTATCATGCCTAGTCTAATCATAACAGATTTAGTGATATTCTAGACCTGTATAGACCTGACGCTCAAAAGAAACTTGAATATGGGGCGCAGTGTGAACAGGATAGGATACAAATGTAAGCAGAATATGATTACAAAATATCATTACAGTAAGGTGGGGGATTTCAAAATGAATCTGTTAATCAAATGGAGTCTACAAAAACTCAAGGCAGTCCACAAAGGGACACAAGAAATGCTAATGAGGTGCAACAAGACTTACAAAGTTTACAAGAAGAAATTAGATTAGCCAAACTAAAGGAAGAAGAGGAAAGGATAAAACAAGAATTGCAGTAAATAAGGTCTAGAAGTTTAGAAAATAGCTCAAAGTATGTACCTCCTCATAAGCAGAGTGGGCATGTTCTGACAAGAAATCTACAAGGATCACAACACAACACAAGTGGTTCAAATACTTCAAAAGCACCACATAATCCAAGCAATATCAGTTCTGTGCAGTAGAACATCCCACCACGAAACCCAAGAATACATAATGTTCATAGTACTTCCCAACATATGGCTAATACTTATCCACCTCTTGGTGAATAGCATGTTCCACCTTGCCAACAAAATGTAAATATGAATCCACACCATAATATACAATAACATCCACCTCACCATTACCACCAACAATACCAACCAACTTGAAACTTGCAGGGACACCTAAATATAAATAGATATAGACAACTACACTTATCTAGGTACCAAATCTGCCTTGATCCTATTGATAATGATTTGAGAAATGTACTTCCAAATTTTTCTGGAAATAATGCCATCTCAGCAGAAGAACATATCAGAAACTTTGAGACAGTCATGGACAATTATGATGTACAATATGAAGATATCCTTATGAAATTATTCATGTTATCTCTAATTGAAGATGCTAGGAATTGATATAAAAACTCAACTGATGCTTCAATTAGATCCTTGGTAAATTTCATAGATCAGTTCAAAGAAGAGTATGGTAGTCATACTGATCCAAATTTTGCTATACATGAATTGACAAGCATTCAAAAGAATTATAATGAGTCAGTAGTAGATTTCAACCAAAGGTTTTCAAAATTATACCACAAAATTTCACCTGACATGAAACCTCCTGATGGTATGGCCCTAGCTTTATACTTAAAAGCTTTTGACCCTAAAACTGGATATGAATTACGAAATAGAGCTCTTATGACTCTTGTAGAAGCTCAAAAGGCCACTATGAATATTGAAAATAATAGGAGGGCTGTTGGAAAGCTTGGAAAAAGGGAAAACATCAGAATTCCACAAAGTCCAAATAACCACCAAACTAGGCAAGCAAATTATTACAGATACAAAAGGCCTAGGTTACATGAAATGCCTTACAATACTAATTGGAAGGATGGGAAACCTGTAGACAATAAATAAAAGAAAAATTATGGCAAAGACACCCTTGATCCCCTAAAAAGACATCGGACACATATGGTGAAACATAATCCATGGTGTATGGCATGCAACCTTCCTCATTTACCTGAATATTGTGTAGTGGCTCAATCATTGAAAGAAAATGAAGTATCTTATGATCAGGATAGGAATGATCACACTATAAATATGTTGGAGATGAGGCCTCACTTGATTGATGAAGAGTACTCATCCTTTGAAGATGGGTGTTGTTATATGGAGCCTAATTAGACTCAGAGGTTAAATTTACTCCACTTTTATCAGCATGGTTTCCTCCCAAATTATTTAGCGGGGTCAAGGGGCAGCGCCTCTTCTGGGGGTTTGGGGGCAGAGCCCCCAAGACGGGGTCAAGGGGTAGCATTTTTTATTATTTTATAAAGGTGTTGGGAGTTATTTTTCTATTGGCCGACATAAAAAAACCCTATTTTTGTAACCAACATAAAGCTTGATAAAAGCAGCTAAGGGTTAGGGTTTCTATTGATGTATTATAGCATTTTGTAGTGGTATTGAGTTGCAAGGATTGCTGGTTGTAATCGGTTTGATTTACTAGATAATAATATTGGACTCTCTATTGGTGGATGTAGCCTGACTTTGGGTGAACCATGTTAAAACTGTTGGCAAGAGACACTGCTACGCATGACCGGTGTTGTCATTGATGGCAACTAAGTTCATTCCACACATCCATAGTGCAGTATTAGATCATACTGGAAGTCAGTTTCAAGATTTGTCAAGTCCAGATAGACAAGAACATAGTATATGGCAGAGTTTAGTATTTTTGTTAACAGATTTCTTAGTCAATCATTGTGTGTTACGTATCTGAGGTAGTGTAGAGGAATGTTAGGACAATCTAAATCCAAGATGTCAGCCTCCGGTGACAAGGGGATTAAAAGTTATGAGCATCTAAGTACCGGGTCCTAATATGACATAACAATTTAGTAAAGAATAGGCTGACCTGTGTTAGATCCTTATGCGGATCTAGTAGAAGTGTTTTGGTGAGTTGCGTATGGGATATAATGTTAGTGGCTGACATGAATGGTGACCTTCAAGTGTTATTTCTGATACGCATCAACATTGGTGTAAGGATTCAGTTGACAGAACAAAGTATTTGTGTTGTTTGCTAAGTTCTTCACTAGGCCGACAAAAAGTGATTGAATTTCTTGAGGTGTATATATATAGTCGATGGATTCGAGTGTATTGGTGTGTGTAATGATGCGAATATGGAGTAAGTGCAAAAATGGTAGATAAGAGTGCATAAAGGAAGAGATCTAAGGTTCGGATTATGGTAGAGTAGTAAATAGGATAGAACAAAGATGAAGTGTATCAAGTCAGTAGTCTGTTCTTAACCAGAACTGAATCCTTGCATTGATAGATGCTAATTATCAGTTCAAACTCATTGTAATCTTCCTTTTGTAGGCAGTGAGCCTTCTTTTGAGCAGTGAGCTCTGGGCAGTGAGCCCGAATGCATGTGCATTCCCCTTTGTAATACTTTTAACAGAGTATAATCTTTGTGGGTTAACCCCCACCATGGTTTTCCCCTTAACCAGGTTTCCATGTCAAAAATCTTGGTGTCAAGTGTGTTGTTTATGTTTCTGCTCATGTATTATTGATTGATGCTGTAATGTTTATATCATTTGATTATAAGTTGTAAAAGAAGATTAAAGGTAGAAAAATTTTAATTGTGTGACAACTAATTCACCCTCCCCTCTCAGTTGTCCAGACTAATTCCAACAATTGGTATAAGAGCAAGGTTCCTTGAAAGAAGCCTAACAACTTGAGGAAAGATCTTGGAAGGAGTTTCAATGGGTTCACTCAAAGATCAACTTCGGTTGGCCCTAGAAGATCTTTGTCAGTCCAAAGTAGAAGTATCTAATCTATAAGATGAGCTCAAACATGCTGATGATACCATTGAAATGTTAAAAGATAAATTAAAGAAATCTATGGAAAAGAGAAAGGAGCTACTTCTATAGTTATCTAGTTTAATTGAAGAAAATGACATGAATGAAGCCTTGGAAGAAAAGACAAAGGAGTGTGAAAAGCTGTCAAAAGAAGTTGCTATTCTAAAAGTTGAAATGGAATCTGGGGAAATGAGGCAAACCAAAGAAATTGAGCAAAGGAAGAAGACTGAAGAAGATTTGAATCAAACTCTAAAAGAAATAACTGAAGAATGCTGTA
Source organism: Cunninghamia lanceolata (assembly GCA_027924645.1). NCBI lineage: Eukaryota > Viridiplantae > Streptophyta > Pinopsida > Cupressales > Cupressaceae > Cunninghamia > Cunninghamia lanceolata. The sequence continues at coordinate 21,107,585 of BSBN01000500.1, forward strand.
GATTGGACATAGTAGCTGGCCATCTAGAGTCTGACCTACAAGAAAGTAGAGACAATGAAAGAGAATTTGAAAGGAAAATTGTCATTCTCATAAATGACCTAGAAGTTGTAAATGAATAGAAGGAGAAGTTCAAAATAAGATCAACTAAAATTGAAGCACTGCTCGAAGGATAGAAAAAGGTTGATGACAATCATGCTCTTGGATATGAGAAAGGTGAAAGCTCCAGATCTGGACAAAGAAATTCTTAATCAAGAAATGGGAGAAATAGACCTAGAAGACCTCCGTTAAGACAACCAAATGCTCAAAGATATCCATCCTTCAATGGAAATTGTTTCAACTGCAATAAATTTGGCCATAAATCTACTCAGTGCAGAAGCAGAGTAAATCAAAATGATCCATCCTTCTCTGATCAATGCTTCAAGTGCAAGAGGTATGGTCATAGATCCAATGAATGTAGAAGTATGATAATGAATAACTCTAATGGCAATTCTTTCAATGGCTACTATTTTGCTTGCAATGGATTTGGACACATGGCTAATCAGTATAGATCAAGAGGAAGTCAAGTATATAAGCAAAGAAATGTTGTGTGCTTTAACTGCAATAAATTTGGTCATATTGCAAGATTCTGCAAAAGCAGGATTAATGAAAGAAGGGGTCTGGTAAACAGAAAACCGGATGAGTAGAGACAAGACAAAGGCAAAGAAAAAATTGATGTGAATGAGATCCAGAATGAAATGAGCAAGACATGGGTCAAGAAAATAATTGTGAACAATAGTAATGGGTCTGCACCAGAATCTGATGCTGATAATTCCTTTGGGAATTGAATTAGGAGCTCTGGCTCAGGGGGAGTTGCATTGAAAATCAAATTCCCCTAGCTAGTAAGTGGGTGCCTAGATATGGCACAATGAGAGAAGATATTTTGAATTGTTTCAGAAACTTTGGAAGGATTTCTGGAAGAAAAGATGTTGATATGGAAATTTGCGGAGTGATTCATGAAGAACTATTCAAGAAACAGAGTAACCAAATGAAGTTAGGGAAATGCATTTATTACAATGCCAAATTAGGTTTTGTGGAGGATAAAAGGTTACTTGGTCATGCATTTGAATCACTTTGCATTCAAAGGAAACAAGAAGAAGAGCATCTGAGCTGTAAATCTAGAAATTGAAGCATGAAGAACGGACTCAACCAGCAATTGATCAATCCTAACCCCACTGAAGAAAAATGTACTTCTTTGTAAAGCCTTGAATATGAAATCTGTTGAGATGGCTACATCTCTAGTTGTTGATATAACTGAAAGGCCCCAACCAATATTTAAGAAGCATCCATACAAGTTAGTTGAAGTTGAACCATTAGGTGCATTTTCTAAAGTTCCATATGGCGTACTACATGTTGAGGATATTAGGGCATACATCTACTGTAGCATTGATGAATTTGGAAGCCTGAAACTCTTGGATTTGTTTAACAACTACCTAAGGGATGATAGCTATAAATTGAAACCATAATACAAAGCCCTAGAAAGAAAACATTTTCTGCAAGTCATTAGATTTCTGACATTTGATGAGAATAAATGGGTTCGATATATCTTGAGCCAAATACATGATGAGTTCATATGGCTATTGAAACCATTTAAGATTACAAAGGATGTTATCAATATTGTAACTGGGCTAAATTCAATTGGTGGATTACCCATGCTGAAAGTTGTGAAAAACCAGACAGTGACTGATGCTACCAGTGCCAAGTTTGACAAAAGGGCAATGACCATTATTAATATTATAGAACTGAATGTTAAATTTGCCTCCATGCTGATTGGGTACAAGATTTACCACCCCAACAGGGAAAATCCTATCTCTAGAACTGCAATATATGCATCCTATCAAATGTTGAAGGAGAATACTGATTATGACCTATATGAACTACTACAAAATTAGTTGATTGAGAATCTGAGCAAAATAAAGAAAGATAAGAAAAATACCTTCAAGTATGGTTCCTTGATTATATGTTTGTTCTTCTATTTTATGAATGAAGTAACTGGAGTTCAAGGTGTGTATTGGACAAATGACAGGCCAGTTGCATGGCAAATAAAAGATCATCTACTTAGCCTTGGTGATTCCCAAGCTTAGAAGAAAGACATTTGGGGTTACTTCAAAAACTTTCAAAGTATGATGCATGCAAGAGAGAGAATCCCTAAGTCAATTATGGAGAAATATGAGAATGAAATATGCTTTATGGTTAACATTGATCTGTGCCTGATGGAGGCTGTGGAACCTAGAACCATATGGATTATGCCAATGGGCTATGAGGTTGATGAGAAAGTTTTGGAAATGTATGCTCAACATCTCCTGAGAAAATCTAAAGACACATCTGTGGAAAGGTTTGGAACATACAAGGAGCTAAGTCTAAAATTGCATGTGGAGCTCAGACAGCTAGAGACCAAAAGGAAAGTGCAGAAGCAAGTTGAAAAGTATGTTGAGAGCATTGGACTAACCAAGGAAGTAGTGAAGCAAAACAAAGAAATAATTGAGAAGGATGAAAAAGAAAGGCAGGACAAGAAACAAGAAGATGCTTCAGTGGAACCATCCTCAACTTCAAGGACTACTAGAAGCTCTGTTACTGCTTCTATTCCCCCTAAACCTGTAAAACCAGAAAATAGACCATCCAATGAAGGAAGTGTTGATGATTGTTTTACACATTCATAACAAAAGTTAAAATTCACAAAATGAACCTAACTGTCTTGAAAGATATGAAGAAATCAATTAAGATTACTTAATCCCAAGTTTCTATATGGTCAGGTCTTGACCTTATGGATAATTCAGTAGGTTGATGTGAAGCTGTAATATGCAAGGGGCCTTACTTGATTTAAGGTGATTGATGACTTACTGGACTTTAATTATGCAAGATATCACAAATATCAACACTCTATTCATTTCTTTGCATAAATTTGTTACTGTAACACAAAGCTTTATATGATTTATATTAACACAAGCTTTTCTTTTTCAAATATTATGAAAATTATCAAATATTAACTCAATTGTTCATGTTTCTTTCAAATATTAGACAATCTCCTTTAAATTTCCATGTTTAAGCTAAGGATTTCAAATGTTTGGAGAAAAGTTAGAGAAATTTAAATTGAACTTCATTCTGCTACAGGATCTAAATGCTCTGTTATTCACGTTGTAAGTATTACAACAAACCTGATTAAATCAACACACTAAACCTTTAAATGTAAACCCTGAGTATTTTCATGAACATACATTCAAGATTGCAAGATTTTGAAGAGATAATATTGCAAATACAAACAAGAGCCAGAAAACACTCTAAAGTAGACGCAGAATGCTAGATGTATTTGTATTCAAAATATACAGTCACATATGATTTACAATGTATGAGTAACTTTTTGCTTCATTAATCAACTTACAAAAAACTTACAAAACATCTTACAGATACAGTAAGGAAACTAGATGCTCCACGCATTCCTTAATGTAGACACATGTGACCTCCTCTAAACTAAAATGATCCTCTAATTAAAATATTCCAATAACTACAATTGCCAGCTCTATTCTATAAATCCCTGTGTAATTAATGTACAAGTAGCAAAGTTCCTTATATAGATTTTGAAACTCCTCATTGCTACGGCTACAAACTTCATCTACGGTTGAGATTCCTCCATTATTGATCAAGGGTGTACCTTCATCTCTAACCTTCTGCCAAAATATCCAACTGGCATCTTTTCCTTCTCAAAGGATGCTATTGGAATCTTTTCAAAAAATAAGATTCCCCTTTCTTTGACTTATGCTCGCTGATATTCTTTACTTGACCTTTCTTAAAACCATTGTTCGCCTTCATCTTTTCATTCCTTTACTTATGTTTTGAAATTACCAATTACACCTTCTACAAAGGTGTGGTCCCCTCCTGGACTCTTTGCCCATATGTACTATTGCATCACAACTCCTTCCCTCAATTTCTTTTCTCTGTTTTCTGAGCCTTCTCTTCTTTTCTTATACTTCCTTATTTTAGCATTGTCTTCCATTAATGAATCCATCATTTTCTTGGTTAAGTATGCATCAGGATTTTCCATGCATGGTACAAAAATGGCATTAAACTCTGTTAAAGCTCTTTCCAATCCATATGCTGGTATGTCCATGCATTCATGCTCTAAGAGTCTTTCTACTATCTTTTTGTGCATTCTAATCATTTCATCTACTTTTTCTCCTAAATCTTGAGCAATTGTTATACATTTTCTCAGATTGTCCTCCTCAAATTTGAGTTCTAATCTCACCTGTGGCACTTGATTTGCCATTGCAATAGTAATTACTCTTTCATTGATCAATTCTTCTGCTCTTTCTTCAACTTCTGTCAACCGTTCCAGTTCAGACTTACATTCCTCCTTTCTGGATTGGCAATTATGTACAAGTATCATGCATTTGTTCTTTTCTCCTGCAACCATCTCCCAACTTTTCACAGCTTGCTTTATTATTTATTTACCTTCCTGCATAAAATCTTTGAACCATTCATCAAAAACATTAGCCTTAAGATTTTTATTTTCCATGTCCCTTATTTCTTCTTTGGATATTATTGCTATGTCACTAGGTAGTTCTGGGACTGTTATACTGGGATCAAATATCCCTTTAATAAACTGTTGCAGCTGGACAATGTGTCCCTTTAGATATTCTTGCTTGTTTTTGTCTTTTCTCAACATCTCTGCTGTCACTTGGTGCATATCCTCCCATTCAGAGATGTGCTGCTCTTGTGTGGTATGACCAAGGTCAAAATTTAATATTTTGTATTCTTCTAAGGTTATTTCACCTTTTTCCTTCTCCTTATGAGGTATGGCTAGATTCAGCGCCCTAGATCCATCTAGACCTCTTTGGTTAGCTGACATTGTCCTAGCCTTTCTTCTTTCTTTTCCTGGTGTTGTATTACCTAACAAGCTCTTAATGTCAATTGGTACCAATTGTACCTCTTTCTTTTCCTTTCCTATCTCTGTTCCTATCCATGCAGGAATCTCCTTGGTGCCTTCTGCTATTTTAACTTCATTAATTACCTCTTCATGAGGTTTCTCTATTTCAACCTCTCCTTGTTGCTGTTGTTCCTGTTGTGGAATTTGTTGTTGAGGTGGAGGCTCTTGTTGTTGTTCTTGTTGTTGAAGTGGGGTCCCTTGTTCCATAGGGTCATTTTCCTATTTGGATTCCCCTTCATTTTCTTCCTCCACTTCTGTGTCCCCTCCATCTTCAGCGTCTTCTTCATGATTCTCCCCTTCTGATGTTTCTTTTTCTTGGTCTTCTTCTGCATATATTTGCTCTATATTTGGCATGTTTATATCTTCTATTTTTTCTTCAATTTTATTGTCATCAACATCCTCTGTTTGTGCTTCCTCTTTAGGCATTTTGGTTACATCTATTTTTTTCTGTATCCTCTATCTGTACCTTTTCTATATGTACAGGTGAACTTATCTTTGCATCATCTTCCTTTACTTCTTCCTCTTGTTCCTACATGTTTTTTGTGTTCTTTTCGTCTTCGCTCTGTTCATCATACATGTTCAACATACTCAGTACATCAACCCTTGAAGTACCAACTTCTGTTTCATCTTTTTCTTGCTCATGCTTTTCTTTTGTTGTCTCTTCAGAAGCAACCTCCCTTTCAGCTTCTTCAATCTTGTGTGCCCGCTCTTGCACATCTTTAATGATTTCAGGAGATACTAAGGTACCAAATGGATCCACTGTCCCTGATTCTTCCTGTACCTTCTCCTCTTCATACTCTGAGCTTTGCTCAATCTCCATCTCTGCCATAGTGTTTATTTCTTCTTCCTCACTTCGGAAGTCACAAGATTCTTCTTCTATTTCTATTTCCTTCCCAGCATACATTCCTCTTTCTTCACTGTCACTAGTATCACTTCCAATATGAACAGTTTTAATAGTTTGTTTGGCTTTATGTGTTTCTGACTCTTGCAACTTTTCTTTAGCCAATTCCGTTTTCACCTGAACATATGTTTGTCTTTTTTATGATGGTATGGAGGCACTTGGTATATTACTCAATTTTGCACCTACCTCTTGTGCCCCAATTACATCACTTGCTTTAGAAGGATCTCCTTTTGATAAACTTATGGGTATTGCCTTCCTAATTTGCTGTCCTGCTACCCCTTTGGAAGTCTGTACTTCCTCAACACTTACCTCATGACTTAGTGATTTTGCATCCACAAAAGTATTTGATGCCACTGCTACTGTTATTCCCAATGCATAGGGATCCATTAAAGTAGCATTCTTATCTTTTTCAATAACCTTAGCCTCTACAACTTTCCTTTTCTTCCTATAAAAACATTGAATATCTTCACTAGGCTCTCCTTTTCTTTTCCTCCCTTTCTTTGGATAGGTGATTTCTTTTCCTTCAGCCTTAAGTTCCTCAATTCTGTCTTCTAACCATGTTTTTGAAAACAATATAATTGGTTTGGACAATATGTCCAAAGATGTGTTCCAAGGCTGTGACCAATCAGGCTCTGTAATAGGAGCCAATCTAGCCTCTACATAACTATGATGTAGCTGTTTATCATCTTCCTGAACTTTTGGGGGAACATATATGTCACCTATGGACCTCATTTGCTCAATGGTCAATCTTTTATGGGCTCTTTTCCTCACTTCCCTGTCATTTTTACAATCGGCCCAAAAATCTTCAATATGTATCTGATGTTTATACTTTTTATCAACAAAATTCTGGATCCTATGGAAAGGATCAAATCTCCTGACTAAGTCAAATTCTTGAAAGCCATAATATCTTAATTCTTTCTCTGAATATCCTGCAACCTCTTCACTGTAACAGGAGTATCTACCAATAGCCCAAGGCAACTTCAGATTTCCACTATTGAACTTCCTCTTATACATTTTAAAGACATTCAAATTCTGCCTTGAAAATTCCAAAATAATCAATTTATCAGGAGGATACTGAGGCAACATAAAAAGGTTTTCCCTCGAATCCTTCAGTTCTGATATAAGTAAATTTTTCAAACTGAATAATCCAAGAACTATGCAATCCAATTGCATCCTCTGCACTTTTAGATAGTCTTTTATCAGGCTCCTCTCTCAAAATTCTCACCATGTAAGTATAAAACACGTCATTGACCAAAGCAAACTTCTTTAAGGCATTTTCCTCTTGTAAGTCAGGATAGTGCTCATATACTAATTTCTGATCAGGGCCATTCCCTAGGGTTCCTACCCTTTCTAGTCCATGTATGTATGGTCTAATCTCAGTTGCACATGAATATAACAAGTATGAGGATAGATAAAAGGGCATCATCTTTTGTTTTCTCAGCATGGCCTGTTTCCATATAGCTATGCTTATTACTTTGGCCCAGTGAATTTGTTCTTGTTCCTTTTCTTCTTTTCTTATGAACTCAATAACAATGAACCTCCATGGTTCACATTTGGTGCCATTTCTCAGTCCTACCAATCTACTCATCATTGTGATCATCAAATAAATTTCTTCCTTGAAGTATATCCTCATCAAATTCTTATGCACCCTAGCTACAGCCTTGGGTTTATTTTCCATGCTATACCAACTGTGGAATATTTTACCTTTGCACTCCCTCTCATTTGTATGAAAATCTTCATTATATTGATCAATATCAATATCTCTCACTTTCTCATTGATTTCCAATCCAACTGTCCTCGCAATCCCTTCTGTGGTCAAATCAGCAATAAGCCTGTCATACAACATAGTCTTCCTGGTAATTGGATCATATAAAGTTACATAATCTAAGCATAAATCTCGGGCCTCCATAGCTAATGGGAAACCCGCAGCCTTGTATAGTCCACTCTCCCATATGCATTTCATGTCTGGCAAAGCATCTGCAACAGTGATTTTCTGTAAAACATCTTCTGCATCATAATTTCCTATATTCGTATCTGTTCCCACTCCACTCGTACTGATTAGAGATGGATAACCTCTTTGCAAGGGTAATTCCTCTTTTTCTATCTCCTTTCGTGGTTTTCTTTCCTTTTTCATTTCGCCCCCTGTGTCTATCTTTTTCTGCCTCAGGGCCATCCTGTGAAACAATTCATCTTTTAAATTCTTCATTTTACCTTTTACCTAGGGTTTTACTGTGAATTTCTATTTTTTACTATTTTACCCTAACCCAGTTTGACCTTTCTATTTTGACTTTTAAATTTGTTAAACTCTACCCAGTTAATTAACATTTAAAATAGTAATTTGACAAATGCCTACGTTTTATAATGAAATTATTGAAATTAACATGTAATTTACCATTTGAAATGTAACACTGTTTTGGGATAAATACCTGTATTCTTTGACCACTCAACTTCAGTCGTTGACTTACTTTTACCATTTTACCTTCGTTCAGCTACCGTAATTCCTTCGCTCTGATAAGTTATGTTCAAATCACTGTAACAATTCCTTCTCCTACAATTTTAGCTCTTAACAATGTATATCTAAAAGCAAAATATGTTGAATTTACCCTAACTCTCATTTAATTTAACTCTTTTTGAGTGTTAGATCAACATTAATTACAGTAATTAATGTGCCAAAATTTTAGCCTCTCATTTTAGTGTTTGCATTTTTTGAACTTTTTACCATTAGTTTAACTTTAGCATTCATCATGTTCTCTTTGTATTTACTATTGTATGTAATCTTTGTATGTTATCTTTGTATCTCAGATATGTAAACATATATGCAAACAACCATGACTACCATTCTTTCCCCTTTTGTCCGTACTTGTAACCTTCGCTTTGTATATCGCTGCTTGTATATTCCCTTGTATGAGCGCATATACAAACAACCCTATGCAAACCTCCTTTCATTACCTTTTATCTCTTGTGATGCTTTTAATTTATTTGTATCTCAGATATGTACATCATAAACATACAAGTATTTAAACATACAAAGACTTTTCTATATCGAACTTCCTTTCGCATCCAGCCTGTATCTCTTACTTGTACCTTTCAACTCGTACTTCGGCTTGTATATCGAAGATATACATTATTCTTATACAAGCCTGATATGTAAGCGGTGGGGTCCACATTATTTTCCCCTTGTATCTCTGTGATACGACAATACTTGTATCAAAACCCTTAGATACAAGTCTAAATACATACAAAATCATTTGTATCTCCTTTCGGACTTCTCATTTTTATAAACCACAGTTTACTTACTTTTTGATTCCGTGACATGTATAAAGTGCAATGCATCTTCCGATATACTTTAAGTCATGATGCATTATTTTAACCAGATTTTAACCTTTCTTGAGTTCCACATTGCATGTACATCGCAATGTATGTCTTCAAAACATACATACAAAGCACTAAACATACAACAATAAAACCTCATTTCATAATCCTTTCGATTCCGTGATAGGTATATAGATTCGTATATCCCCTTGTATGCTTCCCTTTTTGCCAAGCATACAAACTTAAAATACACCCGACAGACTTAACCAATTATTCATTCAAACTCTGAACTCTGTCGGGCTCGACTTGTATGTAGGAATAAAGCGTTAGCGACATGCATACAAGTATAACGATGTATATAAACCCGATGACTTCCTTATGTGACTAACACAACAACACAACATACAAACCCTCCTATAATACATCTTACCAAAAACACACATATCTTGCAAAATATTGTGAATTTTAAAATGGTTCAAAAAGCAACCCTTACTCATTTTTGACAAGGAATTCACCTATATTCTTCCCTGGTACTTAATGCTATTTTTCTCTATTTTCAACAGGGTTTGTACTTTTCACTCCCTTTTCCCTCTTACCACCAAGCAGACCCACACACACAAGCAAAAAGCCACAGCCACAGTAGGGGTCCTCATTTTGCTAAGAAGTAAAATGTGGCGTGTTGTGAGCATCACAACAGGAAGTAAGAGAAAGAAAACAAAGGCCACAAGAACATATGTGGGCACAAAAGATGATGAAGAGATAGAGGAAGATGAAGAAATTAAATAGATGAGATCCAATAAAGCCAAGACTTCAAAGGTTTCTGAGGACCAGCCTTCTGGAAGCAAAAAGGAAAGTAAAAAGCAAGAAACTAGTAAGGTTGCTATGACAGTTGATGAAATTGTAAAAACAATTACTATTCATGGAAATCTAAGGCCTATCAAAGATTATTATGATAATTTTGATCAAGAAAGTAAGAAAAATTTGGAAGAGGCTACCATCATGTACTTGAATAAATTCAATAGAGCTCTACTGGAAATTTTACAAGAACTTCCTAAAAGTTTAAGGAAAATACTGGAGATGAGGAAGGAAGCAGCCAAGGCTAAAGATCTAGAACTTAGAGAATATGTCCTCTCCACTTTGTGTCTAGTAATGTCCAAAAAGGAAGTAGATAAAATACTCAAGGAAGTAAAAGATGATTTCAGAAGCAAAATAAGGATGAACAAGCTAATGCTTGGGGAAACTGAGGAAATTACAAAAGAAACAGAGGAAATTTTGAGGAAGGCCTTGGATAAAGATAAATATTATGTTGTCTCTAAGGAACAAGTTGAGGAAGATAATCCTACAGTTCTGGAACCAGAAACCTCAAGAGGAGAAACTGGAAAAGGAAATGATTACCAAGATGATACTCTAGATCCTCTGGAGCAAACCTATGAGGAGACAGATGATGGGATTTATTCATCAATTCTGGATATTGAAAAAGTAAACATCAGTGAGAAACAAACTGAAGTTGATGACTCCTCAGTTCCGGAAGAGGAGAAAATAAACAAAGAAGAATCAGAGACGATGGACAAAACCAATGATGTTGTAGATACTCTAACTCCACCTGATCAATCCGGTAAAGAAGATAATATTGCTACTACACAAAGCCCTCTGGAATAGGTAGCAAGTGATGAAAAAAAAGAAAAGATTCCCCCTACAGATGTTATAGAAAAAGGTGAAGCAGAGGAAGAGAAAGAAGAGGGTAAAGAAGACAAGGCAGAAGAAGATGGTTCAAATGTTAATGCACCCACACAAATAAATTTCGATGCTAAGAAATCTCAAGGGATGGAAGGTGGTTCAAGAATTGTAGAAAGAGACACTACAAATGTAGCAAAAGGTCTCCTGAGTAAAGAAATGCTTGAGTTTGAATAACTAGAGTTGTTTCAAGGACCGATCAATCTAGATGCTCTCTCTCCGATTCAAGTAATGAAGATAGCATCTTTCATGCAAGCCAAGGCAGAGAGAAAACATGTTGAAATCTCACATTGAGGACACTGAGCTACTAGGCCTTGCAACCAGAGTATTGGAGAAGATAATGCCAACCTTCCAGAAGAATCCATCTGACTCTCCCTCTGGTCATTTGAAGAATCTTGTAAATTCTGTAAGTACACATTTTGAGAAGTCTATAAAGACTAAAGTTGGAAATAAATTTTTGAATAAGAAATTTAGTGAAATAAGAGCCTAATAAGGAATGATAGGATTATACTCTATATCATCATAAAGAGTATTCAAAATTCTCTAAATGATGGAGGTGATATATACAAATTTTGTCTATCCTGGCCCAAAGTCAGTGAGGATATTGAGAAGAAGATAAAGGAGCAAGAACAAAAATTGTCAAATCTATCTCAAAATTTTGATCCTCTAACAGTTTCTCCTATAAGTCAGGAATGTCAAGTAATCAGCTTGACCGATGAAATAAAGAAGCTTGTTAAAGAAAAAGGCAATAATATGAAGAGAATGTGTGAGCTTCAGGGATTGATTGTCCCCAAGTTAGAAACAATGTTTAATGCACTATCAGAAGCTCAAACTGTAGTTCAGACAAGTGATCCTTCAGATTTGACAAAGGTAGAAGCATACACATTTCTACTGAGTGGACACATCTAAATTTTGGATGGCATGAAAAGTAGTTGGCCTCTGAACTTGACCAATTGAAAATTAGTTTTGCATATATTCTCAAGCTCATGTAAATATAACTTAAGGATTGGTTGTACATATGTAGCACTATATATAGAACTTTTGAGAATTTTGGTTTGTGGACCCCATCGTTTGCCATTGATGTCAAAGGGGGAGTGAGAAGCAGTGAAAAATGAGGAATCCAGCAAAGGGGGAGCTTTGGAAACAATGGAGAGCACAAGTGTACAGAGTAAGCGGGAGTAACTTGACACTTAGTCATTTTTCACTAAGTGTTGCCATCAATGCCAAAGGGGGAGATTGTTGGCAAGAGACGCTGCTACGCATGACCGATGTTGTCATTGATGGCAACTAAGTTCATTCCACACATCTGCAGTGCAGTATCAAATCATACCGGAAGTCAGTTTCAAGATTTGTCAAGTCCGGATAGACAGGAATAGAGTATATGGCAGAGTTCAGTATTTTTGTCAGCGAATTTCTCCAATCAATCATTGTGTGTTGTGTATTTGAGGTAGTGTAGAAGAATGTTAGGACAAGCTAAATCCAAGATGTCAGCCTCCAGTGACAAGGGGATTAAAAGTTATGAGCATCTAAGTACCAGGTCCTAATATGATAGAATAGTTCAGTAAAGAACATGTCGACCTGTGTTAGATCCTTATGCAAATCTGGTAGAAGTGTTTTGGTGAGTTGCGTATGGGATATCACGTTAATGGCTGACATGAATGGTGACCTTCAAGTGTTATTTCTGGTACACATCAACATTGGTGTATGGATTCAGCCGACAGAATAGAGTATTTGTGTTGTTTGCTAAGTTCTTCACTAGGTCGACAAAAAGTGATTGAATTTCTTGAGGCAGATATATATAGCTGATGGATTCGAGTGTATTGGTGTGTGTAATGATGTGAATACAGAATAAGTGCGAAAAGGACAAATAGGAGTGCATAAAGGAAGAGATCTAAGGTCTAGATTATGGTAGAGCAGTAAACAGGACAGAACAAAGATGAAGTGTATCAAGTTAGTATTCTGTGCTTAACCAAAACTAAATCCTTGCATTGATAGATGCTAATTATCAGTTCAAACTCATTGTAATCTTCTTTTTGTAGGTAGTGAGCCTTCTTTTGAGCAGTGCGCTCCGGGCAGTGAGACTGAATGCATGTGCATTCCCCTTTGTAATACTTTTAACATAGTATAATCATTGTGGGTTAACCCCCACCATGGCTTTTCCCTTAACCGGAGTTAGGGTTAGCCGACAGAAGATATCAATTAAATGCAAATAAAGATTAAATAGAGGAATGAAAATACATAAAAATAATAATAGTGAGAGACAAGTTTTAACATGGTTCACCCAAACTCAGGCTACATCCACCAATAGAGAGTCCAATATTATTATCCAGTAAATCAAATTGATTACAATGAACAATCCTTGCAACTCAATACCACTGCAAAATGCTACAATACAATATCAATGAAAACCCTAACCCTTAGCCGCTTTTATCAAGCCTTATGTTAGTTACAAAAATAGGGTTTTTTTATGTCGGCCAATGAAAAATAACTCTCGACGCCTTAATAAAATAATAAAAAACCGTGTGAGGTATCGGGGGCGCTACCCCCGAGCCCCTATGAGGGTGTTGCCCCTGACTCCGCCCTATCTTGGGGGCGCTGCCCCTTGACCTTGTAGGAATTTGGGAGGACACCGCACTGATAAAAGTGCGGTAAATTTAACCTCTGAGTCTTATTAGGCTCCATATAACAACAACCAGGTTTCCACGTCAAAAATCTTGGTGTTAAGTGTGTTGTTTATGTTTCTTCTCATGTATTATTGATTGATGCTGTAATGTTTATATCATTTGATTATAAGTTGTAAAAGAAGATTAAAGGCAGAAAAATTTAAATTATGTGAAAAGTGATTTACCCCCCCTCTCAATTGTCCGGACTAATTCCAACAAAAACTTGTGTCTCATTGTAATTATTTCTGTGCATTTTTATTCCTCTATTTTAATCTTTATTTGCATTTAATTGATATCTTCTGCATGCAATCCTTAACAAGTGGTATCAGAGCGGGTTGTGTTCAATTATCGTCTACAGGAAGGTCTCATGGTTGAGTGGGAGTCTCACGGTTGAGTGGGAGCAATGGCGGACGAGGGTAAATTGAAGGTAGATAAATTCAATGGGCAAAACTATCAGGTATGGAAGATGTAGATGGATGATTATCTCTATTAGAAGGATTTATGGAGGTTGTTGGAAGGAATAGCCAAGAAACTAGCAACAATGATTGATGAGGATTAGAATCTTTTGGACATAAATGCATTGGGAACCATTCGGTTGTGCCTGGCACCATCAGTGGAATTCAATATAATGGAAGCGAGGACAACAGATGGTCTGATGAAAGCTTTGGCTAAATTGTATGAAAAACCCTTAGCCTCAAATAAGGTATTTCTCATGAAGCATTTGTTTAATTTGAAAATGATTGAAGGTGGATCTATGACAGATCATTTAAATGAGTTTAATACAATTATTAGTTAGTTAACTTCTATAAAAGTAAGTTTTGATGAAGAAGTGAGGGCTCTCTTGATATTATGTTCTTTGCTAGAAAGCTGGAATAGTTTGGTAATGGTTGTAAGTAACTCTATCTCTGGTTCAAATGCTTTGAATTTTGATGATGTTGTTGGTGTCATCCTTAGAGAGGAAATGCGATAGAAAAGCTCAGGTGGAGCCACATCAGGTAGTGTTTTGAATGCAGAAAGCAAGGGCAGATCAAAGGAGAGAGGAAAAGGTTCTGGAGGTCATGGGAAGTCACGAGGAAAATCAAAGGACAAGAGGTCCCAATCCAGAGGATAGAAGGATTGTTGGTACTATGGGAAACTAGGTCATCTGAAGAAAGATTGCTAGTCTCGGAAAAATAAAGAAGGAGACAAACAAGAAGGCAATAAGGAGGCAAATATGGTAAGTAATAAATATGAAGATGATGCTTTGATTCTTTCCCTAGATAATGCTGATGATTCATGGGTTTTAGATTGGGGGGCCTCATTTCATGCTACACCCCATAGAAGTTATTTTCTTGATTATGTCCAAGAGGATTTTGGGTTGGTTTATTTGGGAGATAATGAACCCTGTCAGATTGTTGAAAAGGGAAGAATCAAGATTAAGTTGTAGAATGGGAATCATTGGCTACTAAAAGACGTGCACGTTCCAAAGCTGAGTAGGAATTTAATTTCAGTAAGACAGCTAGCTGATGAAGGTTGCATTGTTACATTTACTGATAAAAATTGGAAGGTTTCAAAAGGTGCCTTAATAGTAGAAAAAGGTGTGAAAGTAGGCACCTTATATCTTTGTACAAGTCATACTATTCCTTCTACTTTTGTTGTTACAAAGAAAAACTAAACAGGTTCAGGAACAGTTGCTGTGGGTTCACAGGAAGAGACTGAAATAGTTGCTACAGGTTCTGAGACAACATTGTGGCATAACAGACTTGGGCATATGATTGAAAAATGTATGAAGGTACTTCATTCTAAGAAAGTTTTACCAGGTTTTGAAATGTATTAATATGGATTTCTGTGAAAGTTGTGTGTATGGCAAACAAAAGAGAGTCAATTTTCTCAAGGATGGGAAGCAAAAGAAAGATGAAAAGTTGGAGCTTGTGCATAGAGATGTATGGGGACCAACTCAGGTATCTTCTCTCGGTGGCTCTCAGTATTATGTTACATTCATAGATGATGCAACTAGGAAGGTTTGGATTTATTTCCTTCGGCAGAAATCTGATGTATTTGAAACATTTAAGAAATGGAGAAGCTTGGTTGAGAATGATATGGGTAAAAGATTAAAATATCTCAGATTTGATAATGGTGGTGAGTATTGCAGCAAAGAATTTGAGGATTATTGTTCCTCTAATGGAATTCGTAGGCAGAAAACAGTTCCAAGGACTCCATAAGAAAATGGAGTCGCTGAGTGCATGAACAGGACAATAATGGATCATGCAAGGAGCATGAGATTGCATGTTGGGCTGCCTTTAAACATGTGGGCAAAGGCTGTTAATACCATTGTATATTTAATTAATAGAGGTCCTTTAGTTCCTTTGGGTTGTGGTATTCCAGAGGAAGCATGGACAGGTAAGAAGGTGAGTTATTCTTTTATCAAAACCTTCAGATGTGAAGCATTTGCACATGTAGATTATGATAATAGAACCAAGCTGGATGCAAAATCAAAAAAGTGTATCTTCGTTGGATATGGCAATGATGAATTTGGTTATAGGCTTTAGGATGTTGAAAATCTAAAAATTGTGAGAAGCAGGGATGTTGTATTCAATGAGAAGGTGATGTACAAAGATTAGTTGCAATAGCATGAGAAGAAAGAAAAGGATTATGTGGTGCTAGATGATACTCTACATAGTGATGTTCTAGTGGTTCCTCATGCTTCGCAATAGTAACAAGAAATACCACAAACTCTAGTGAATGTTAGACAGTTAACAAGGCTAAGTAGACCTCCTGAAAGGCTTTCTCCCTCTTTGTATTCTATTTTGTTAACAGATGCTAGTGAACTGGAAGGGTATGATGAAGCTATGCATGTGGATACAAAGGTTTAGTGGGAGCTTGCAATTAAAGAAGAAATGGACTCCTTGCTAAAAAATTAGACTTGGGAATTATGTAAGTTGCTTGCAGGTAAAAAGGCTTTACCAAAAAAATGGGTTTATAGGCTGAAAGAGGAAGATGGAGGTAAGATAAGATTTAAATCCTGGTTAGTTGTAAAAGGATTTGCACAGAAAAAGGGCATTGATTTTGATGAGATTTTTTCTCTGGTTGTTAAGATTGATGAAAGTAGATTGTCATTGATGTCAAAAGGTGTTGGTATGTACAGGAGTTCAAGATAAAAGGTAAAGTTTCATGGTGACATAATGCTGTTGTTCATTCAGAGGAGTTAGCATGATGACATTGTTCGAAGGAGATCTTAGAGCTATCACACTTGTTTATTCTCCACTTGGTTGCAAAAGAGTTCATAGGATGGTAAAGGTAAATGTGAAGTTGTAGGTATTGTTTGTATCTGGACAGTGTTATAGTGGCAATTATCATTATGAATTAGTATTATACAGTGATAAAATCTTTAGGAGGTCAATGTAGGTCAGTGATGAGAATGAGTTGTTTGATGTTGTTCATATGATAGTCAAATGCATGATAACATTTCATGATAAGAGAATCATGTTTCAAGGATCATATTTTTGAAGATAATTTGGCTCACTTCATAGTGATAATGTTAGAGGTCACTATTGTTTTTAATCTGCAATTATATTGGACCAGTTGATATATTTGTCTTAGTTCTTCATATTTCTCTTGAGGTCATTTTTTATCTAAGTCCTTTGTACCATTTTGTGATCCTAAACTAAGTCTAAAGAGGCACTTTATGTTTTAATTTTATGTTGACTTGGTATTACAAGTCACCATCACTTAAGGTGACCTCTTAATGGGTTTAAGACCATCTTGCAACCTGCCCTCTTGTCTAAACATTACCTTTTGCAGCGGTCACTTTATGGATGCTATGAGTGGGCTAACTAAAGCCAATTATTATTAGACTTTGAGGTTTTTTAAACATTACTTTTGGCAGATTTTATTTGAGCTTCAAAAAGCCAAAAGAAAGGCAATATCAAATATGTGTTGGGAGCATGAATAAGACATATTAATGGCTTTATTCTATTTTAGAAACTTGTTTATTTTTTTAATCCTATTTTGGTGGCCCCCTTAATGACATAAAAAAATGTGAAGTTAAAGCTATTTTTAAGGACATTTTTAGGGAGATTGTGGGAGATTTTTATGGATATTAAAGGCAGATTTTAAGGAGTTGATTTTTAAGGAGATTTTTTAAGGAATCTTTTTGGAAGACTTTTTTTGGAAGTTTTTTTTTAAGGAGATAAATGAAGTTTTTTTTTTGAGGAGTTAAATGATTTTTTGGAGAAGTGATAGAAAGGCAATTTGTAGAGAAGATATAAGGATTATGAAGAATATTTATTTTGAAGGCAAATTTTCAAGAGTTATTTTTGAAGATGAAAGTGAATGTGTAAAGAAAGAAGAATATGAAGGGTTATTGCTTCATTGTGAATAAGATTTTTACTTGCAGGTTCTTCACAGATGGATATTATAATGCAAAGAATATATATTTTTTAATGGGAAATTGTGATAAATTTTTGAGAGTAGAATATGAAGAGATTTATATGCACAATGAAGATTTATTTGCAGCAGTGATATGATATTAATATTGCAGATTTTATTGAGAACAAAAATTGGAATTGTTTTTGTTCTAAGATGATTTTTACAGATTGGAAAATGTTGTTGAAGATATTCAATAAAAGGAGATGGAAATTTTTGTGAAGGGAAAATGTAAATTAAGAGAGGAGAAGAATGTGAATGGATTTTGTTTGAAAATGTTTTATGCAGGGAAGATAAACTGGATTGAAAATTTGGGAAAAGGAATATGTATGGTTATAGAGAGAAGAAATAATGTTTTCTTGCAAGTGAATTGATTTAATAAAAAAAGAAAGAATGTACATAGAAGAAGAATATGAAGATGAATGTGAAAGATGAAATGACATTCAATTTGCATATAATGTTTTTTTTAGGTGCATTGATGCAGTGAGTTTGTGTGAGGACCAAAATGCAAAAATGATGACCTCCTTGTGCAACAAATTTACGAAGATAATATTGGTAATGAGATTGATATTCAGATTGTAATTGAATAGAGATGAAAAAGAGAAGACAGGTTATGTAATGGTGCAAATCAGATTGAGTGGCAATCATTTCTTACACACCTTGCAGTATGTTTTGATGTGGTTGAATTTTCTTGTGAGGCTTTGTATGCCAATGAGGCTTGTAGGTTAATGAGACCTTTCATTTGTCAGTGAGACACATATATTAGCTAGTGAGGCTTGTAGGTCAGTGAGGCTTGTAGGTCAGTGAGACCTTTCATTTGTCAGTGAGACACATATATCAGCTAGTGAGGCCTTGTAAAGAAGTTTTTCAAAGTTAAGCCAGTGAGGCAATTCATGAGTGGTTTTTATACCCCTAGAGGGTTTTCCACTCCTAATTCTTTGTGTCCTTGTTTCATAACTTGTGTGTTGTTAATTGTCTTTCAAGTCTAAACATTCAATGTTTATCTCCTTGATGGAAAATATGATAATTGATTGTTAACATATTCTTCCTCAAATTTTGATAAGTTTTAGATTGTCTGATTTTTACACAATAGTGATTCACCCCCCCTTTCAGTGTTGTCTTGGACTCCAACAAAGATGACTTCTATTTGTACTATTTTAAGTATTGTGGCTACTGAAGATTTGCATTTGGAATAGCTACATGTGAAAATTGCCTTTCTGCATGGTGATTTGGAGGAGGAGATATATATGGAACAACCCCAAGGATTTGAGGTCAAAGGTAAGGAGAAACTATTGTGCAGATTGAAGAATAGTTTGTATGGTTTGAAACAAGCACCTCGGCAATGGTATTTGAAATTTGATAGTTTTATGGCTGAGCAAGGCTATAGTCAGTGTAATTTTGACCATTGTGTTTATTTTAAGAGGTTGGATAATGATAGCTACATTATTTTATGCTTATATGTTGATGACATGCTTGTAGCAGGGTCTAACATGGATCACATAAGAGAGTTAAAACAACAGTTAGCACAATCATTTGCTATGAAGGATTTGGGGGTAGCGAAACAAATCCTTGGTATGAAAATTTGCAGAGATAGGAAGAATAGAAAATTGACTCTATCTCAGGTTGATTATGTTGAAAAGGTGTTGCAGAGATTCCATATGGAGAATGCAAAAGATGTCAGCACACCTTTGCCTAGTCATTTGAAATTGACTAAGGAGGTGTGTCCTAAGACACAAGAGGAGAAAGAAAAATGTCCAAGGTACCATATGCTTCAGCTGTAGGAAGTTTAATGAATGCCATGGTATGCATGAGACTGGATATTGAACATATTGTAGGAGTCGTAAGCAGGTATATGAGTACTCCCAGATTAGAGCATTGGAATGTGGTAAAATGGATTCTCAGATATTTAAGAGGTACATCCGATAAACATTTATGTTTTGGGGGCTCTAATACTGATTTAGCAGGCTATGTGGACTTAGATTTGGCAGGGGATATTGATACCAGGCAGAGTACTACAGGTTATGTCTTTACTATAGGTGGGACATCAATGAGTTGGATCTCCAAGTTGCAAAAGGTGGTTGCTTTATCCACCACAGAGGCAGAGTATGTAGCTACAACAGAGGCAAGCAAGGAGATGATATGGCTGCAATCTTTCATGGAAGAATTGGGCAAACAACAAGCTAACAGTTATTTGTTTATAGACAGCCAGAGTGCCATACATCTTGCAAAGAATTTTGCCTTGCATTCAAAAAACAAACACATATAGATGAAAATCCAGCTGATATGTTTACAAAGGTAGTGACAAGGGAGAAGTTGAGCTCCTCTTCAACTTCGGTTGGTCTTCAAGACTGAAAACAAAAAAATATCAGAACAGTAGGGTCCAGGGTGCTTATTTCCAGTGGGAGCTACAGGGTTAGTGGTGTTATGATCAGTCTCCAAGTGGGAAATGATATGGTGTGGAGTCTGATCAATCTCCAAGTGGGAGATTATTGTTATATGGAGCCTAATCAGACTCAGAGGTTAAATTTACTCCACTTTGATTGGTGTGGTTTCCCCCCAAATTATTTAATGAGGTCAAGGGGAAGCACCCCTTGCGGGGGTTTGGGGGCAGAGCCCCCAAGACGGGGTCAAGGGGTAGCATTTTTTTATTATTTTATAAAGGCGTCAGGAGTTATTTTTCTATTGGCCGACATAAAAAAAACCCTATTTTTGTAACAAACATAAGGCTTGATAAAAGCGGCTAAGGGTTCAGGTTTTTGTTGATGTATTGTAGCATTTTGCAGCAGTATTGAGTTGAAAAGATTGCTTGTTGTAATCAATTTGATTTATTGGATAATAATATTGGACTCTCTGTTGGTGGATGTAGCCCAAGTTTGGGTGAACCACATTAAAACTTATCTCTCACTGTTATTATTTCTGTGTATTTTCATTCCTCTGTTTTAATCTTTATCTTCATTTAATTGATATCTTCTGCATGCAATCCCTAACAATGGGTTTGAATATGATGTGAGCAACTAGAATTATAATGTTAACATGGGCCAACAAGAGGTCTTCTTTGATTAGGAAAATAATGATGAAGGAACCACTTATATATCCAATATGGTTTCATAGTTCTAGTTAAGAAAACCTACTGAGGAATAAAAAAGAGCTCTTACAATTGTTGTAGTGGCTCAAGATAGGACTAATTACAATTTGAGGAATAGAACAGTAAATGTAGATTAGGGAACACTAAGAGGCTTGTTCATCGAAGAACCAAACTATAAAAAGGGTGCCATAGATAACCAGAAATAGGAGAAAATTAGAAGAATACACATAAGGAAACATCCAAGATTGAGCAAAATAAGATGAAGGATAGTAGTAAGCAACAATCTGAATAGAAAGGCTCAAATAAAGAAAAAATAGAACAAATAGCCATTACTGCTTCATTTGATATAATACAAGCATTATCCCAAATAAAGATATCAGTACCATTCATGGAAATGATGAAGATAGGTGAATACAAGGATAGTGATCTCAAGTTGATTTTTGGCATACCAAATCAATAGCAAAGTCGTAGCAAAGACAAAGAAGGGCCAGAAAACAAAATAAACAATCTTGGACAAGAGGTCATGAGAACTCTAGAAATTTATCTGGGTGATGCCATAACAAAGAATCCTTCCCAAGTGGAAGTGGACCCGTTCTACATAACATTATTAATCAATAACAAGCTAGTAAGAAATTCTATGATTGACTCCGGGGCTGCCATAAACATCATGCCCATAGCTGTCATGAAATAATTAGGCCTGTGGGTAGATACTACATATGGTAAATGCTACGCAATGGATAACAGGTCTATTCCATTTGTTGGAATTATGAAAGATGTAGAATTAAAGTTAGCCTCATGTCTTGAAGTTATCTATAGAACTGATATAACTGTAATAGATACTCCACCATACTATGGTATGTTGCTGTCTAGACAGTGGATTGCTGCAATAAGAGGAAATGTCTAGATTGATTTATCATATGCTACAATACCAATGAATGGGAAGGAAGTCAGGCTATGTAGAGAGCCAAGATATGAAAACATAATTGAACGACTGGATCCAAACTAGATGAATTGCTTTTGTGATGTAGATCTTGAGAATTTTAGAATTGAAAAATCACATCCTGAACTACAAAATACAAACTTAATCACTAGAGAGGCCCAGTTAGATAGACAAGGTATGTGGCGAATGTATTTTGATGGTGCATGCAATAAAGGAGGGAATGGGGAAGGAGTTGTATTCATCTCACCTAGAGGCAAAACATTCAAATATTCATTCTTACTGACCTTTGAATGTACTAATAATATTGCTGAATATGAGGCATTGTTGTTGGGTTTGAACATCGCCCTAAGACATGGAATCAAACTACTAGCAGTGTATGATGACTCTGAATTAGATGTCTCACAAATCAGGAAAAAATATTCATCAAAGAACAAGAGATTGAAGCAATATATAAATGTTGTGTGGGATACCATTAAACTCTTTGATGCATTCTCTATAGACTGGATAGAAAGGTCCAAAAACATAATGGCTGATTTCCTAGCAAATGTGGCATTGAAAAGAGATGATATTACATTATCAGGAATAACAGAGGTAGAATTTAAGACTAGGCCAGCAGTCCCTGATAATATTTATAATTGCCAAGTATTCAATGATAATCAAGATCTCATTAAGTTCCTCCATTGTGTGGACCAATATGAATCTCAAGAAATTGATTTTAATGCATTTGTGGAAGAGGTAGACGACAAAGAGACTCCTTTTGGGCAAGAGGTGGTCCAGCTCAAAACAAAAAAAATACCCAAAGGTCTTGTAGCCTTAGAAAGAGTGTTTGATAGACAAGACAGATATAATCTCAAATCTACAATAGTTGATATTAAGGATGTTGAAGAGATTAATCTGGGAACATAGATAGCCTCTAAGAAGGTTTACATTGGAAAAAGGATCAGTCCAAAAATTAGAGAAATACTTATAACCTTACTCATAAAATATAAACATGTGTTTGCATGGTCTTATGATCATCTGAAGGCATATATAGAAGATTTATTTCAACATGAAATATCATTGAAACCTGATTCTAAACCATTCAGACAAAGACAAAGGCCTATAAACCCTACACTAGAACCCAAGATGCAAGAAGAACTCATGAAGCTTAGAGAAGGAGGTATTATCAAACCAATTAGACACTCCTCTTGGGTATCAAACCTGGGGCCTATAAGAAAAAAGAATGGTGATATAAGATTGTGTGTAGACTTCATAAATTTAAACATCTCATCACTAAAAATAACTATCCTCCTCCAAACATGGAGACAATGTTACAACAAGTGAGAGGATGTGAACTATTGTCTATGATGGATGGTTTCTCTGGGTACAACCAAGTAAAGGTTAAAGAATCTGAACAGTGTAAAACTACTTTTACAACACCTTGGGGTACCTATGTCTATGTGAGAATGCCATTTGGCCTTACAAATGCCGGGGCAACATTTCAAAGGGCCATGGATGTAGCTTTTACTGACTTGATTAACACAATAATGGTAGTTTACCAAGATGATCTTACATCATATTCTAAAAAGGTAGAAGACCATTGTCTACACTTAGAAAAGATTTTCATCAGGGCATTGGAGTATGGCATTTCTCTAAATCCAAAGAAGTGCCTTTTTGCTGAGATAGAAGGAAAATTACTAGGACACATAGTCTCAAAGCATGGTGTAAAGATTGATCCTGAAGGGTAGAGGCTATTGATAAAATTCCTATTCCAAAAAATGTGAAAGCTAATCAATCTTTCTTTGGACAAATAAATTTTGTCAGAAGATTCATATCAAACTTTGCAGAAATTGTTAAGTCAATCTCAAGAATGTTGAAGAAGGGTGCAAAGGTGGATTAGACCAAAGAGGCCATTGATGCATTTATGTCCATTAAAAAGCTATTAAAAAAGCTCCTGTATTAAAATCCCCAGACTTTGACAAGCTATTCCAATTTTTTTTTTTTTTTGCATCTTTTCATAGAATGGCAATTGTGTTGTTACAAAAGAACAATGAAGGATATGAACAACCCATTTCATTTTTCAGTAAATCACTTTAGGTGGCAGAATTGAAGTATGACATTTTTGAGAAACAAGCCTATGCCCTAGTAAAAGCGGTGAAGGCATTCAGGCCATATTTGGTTGGAGCCATGTGATAGCTTATATACCAAATGCTGCAGTAAATGATGTCTTTACACAAAATAAACTCACAGGACGAAGCTGTAAATGGATCAATAGAATTCAAGAATTTAACATTGACATCCAAATCACTAGGCTTGTTAAGGGTCAAGATTTGGCCAAATTGATGGCTGAATCAAATATGGAGGCCACACAAGTTTGCAACATAAGAGAAGAAAATAACATTATAGAAAGTATTGAGCATACACCTTGGTACACCAATGTAATGTATTATCTTAAGAACATAAAATGTCCTAAAGTCCTGAATGACAATCAAAGAAGAACTTTGAAACTTGTTGCATCAAAGTATGTCTTCATGGATGGAGATTTATACTTGAAAAATAGAGATGGTATTTTGCTTCTATGCCTAGATAAAACACAAGCCGAGAAGATGTTACAAGAAATGCATAGTAGGCTATTACTAGCTTGAAGTCTTTAAGGATGCCCACAAATATGTGAGAAAATGTGAAGCCTATCAAAAGTTCTTTGGTAAACTAAACTATCAAGGAGCATTACCACTAAGACCAATGCAAGTTGAAGCTCCATTTCATTAATGGGGAATTGATTGTGTAGGGGAAATTGTAGAAAAATCTAGTGGTGGATATAAATGGATTTTAGTGGAAACTAATTATTTTACAAAATGGATAGCAGCAATTCCAACCAGACAAGCCACTAGTAAAGTGGTGGTTAATTTTTTATTAGAAAATATCATCACTAGGTTTGGAGTTCCAGTAAGACTCATTATAGATAATGGCATGTGTTTCAGATTGGATGCGTTCAAAACATTTTGTGAATCCTATGGCATAACAATTTCATATGCCTCCCCATATCATCCTCAGGCCAATGGGCAAGCAGAGTAAAATAATAAAAGCATCCTAAAAATAATTAAAAGAATGTTAGAAAATAACAAGAAGGCATGGGATTCAAAACTAAAATTGGCTTTATGGGTAGATAGGGTTATTATAAAGAAGAGTACAAGAAAATCCCCATTTGAATTAGTATATGGTGCACAAACCAGGCTTCCCATACATAATCTCTTGCCGGTTTATAGATTTATTCTTAAATAAGATATAGATGTTCCTAGACCTATTGAAGAGAGAATGGAACAATTGGCTGAACTAGATGAAATAAGGGCCCAAGCTCAAGAACAAAATGAAAAAATGCAGTTACAGATGAAATACTTATTTGATAAAAGGGCTAAGGAAAGGAAATTCAAGGTGGATGACATGGTTCTAATGTGGAATACCAGTGGATAGGACAAAGGAAAATATGGTAAGTTTGAGGCATTACGGATGGGCCCATTTACCATCACTGGTAAATGTGGTGAAGATTCTTATTACTTACAGAATATGAGTGGTGAAGTACAGGAGTTTCTAGTGTATGGACAATTCATGAAATACTTCTTCTCTTAAAATTTTTATTTTTTCCATGCATAGTAGGTTAGGATTTCCATTTCCCACCCTCCCCACCACCATTGGTCTATGTCCCAGAGAATATTTTTTGAATTCTTGCAATGACCTCACAACCATTCATCCCCAAGAAAGATCCACTGTTGGAACCTTAAAATATTGGTAAAATGTCCTAGATATGTCAAACTTAAGATTGCATGTGTTTCATGGAAAGTGGGGGTAATCATTGGAATCAACATGAAAATTCAGTTGGGGTTGTCTTTTGAACAATTTGAAAATTCCTTGTTTTTCAAAAGTTATGACCAAGTCAATGAAAATCAAACTGTATATTAGTCAAATTATATTTGAGTCAAAGTGCATTTGCATAATGCATACAAGCGCATGTGTGTCATAAGCCTTGGAGCTTTCATACACATATCAGATCCAAAACAAATTAAATATGCTTTATAATGTAAGAGTTGCGTCCATGTTTGTATGTATATTTAAGAATGTATATAATATGCAAAAGGCAGATACAAATGCAATTGCACTTAAGATGCATAACAATCAAATGTTGATCATGTGTTAACATTAAACCATCACACCTATATCAAAACCTTTAGAGACAAAGGTGCATATTGGTCAAAATACATGCAAGACTTTGTATACAAGAGTGAGTGTATGTATACAAGATGCAAAAGAGAGAAGATATAAATGCATAAAAACCTGCAAGCACAGAATATACAAATACACAAGCACCAAAGATGAATATACAAAGAAACAAGTGGGCCCCACCATAAATGAATATACAAATGCAGATATGGACCTAAGGGAGAATTTGATTGAGTTTAGAAAACGAAAGTGAATGCTCGTATTTATCATTGTATGTATAATTGCATGTATCTAATATAATGATACAAGTCCGGACTCGATTAGAAAAGTTAAACATTGTGAACTTTAAGTGAGGTCCGTGCTTGTATATTATGATGCATGTATCCAACATGCAAGAAAGAGAACGTGCAATGCCGAACGTGAACTAATCATTAAAATGACAAAATAAAGAAATATGCATAGCAAAAAGTAAAAGGTTAACATCGTGACTACATGTTTAAAAGTGTATGTATGTGATATACAAAAGGAGGATATAGACAGATGTATACAAGACTAGATATGAAATTATTCCAATTTGTTTTATAAATCTGACAGAGTCTAATTGTATAAAATATACATAAGCATATACAACGAAATATGCAAATCAAATGAAAAGGGATTACAAATGCATAAAATGTATTGCATGTGTTCCAAGATACAAAAGTAATCAGAGTAGCATGAAGGGGTCAGGTAAAGTGGAAATAAAATCGAAAAGGATGTATTGCTTTAGCAATAAGGGCGGGTAAAGCATATTCGACAGGAGGACCTTGCCAGACCAACGATCACAGGTGCTCTACAACGATTAACAGATCTAGATCTTGGTCAAAAGATTAATTATGTTTTAGTTATGTTAAAAGGTGTAATTCATGAACAGTCATGTTGTTTTGGCCTGAAGCTTGTTTCCTTCCCATATATATAAGGGAAACCAAAGCCTGTGTTTATCGTCATCATTCATAGAATAATTATTATACACTACAATATTACTTTCAGCCATATTTTTAGAAGCAAGATACATAAATTTTATGATAATTTAATAATATAATGGGCAAGATGGTTTAAATCTATGGATATATCTATGGTGTTCTACTATTCTATTGATATTAAGTCTTATGAGTTGTTTGACTATCTCCATATTGAATTTTTTCTAGTTATTTAAATCAATTAGATTTATCAAGGCACATTTGTTGTCTCTGTGTGGTATACTTGAATGGTTTCTATATGAAGTTGATTTAAGTCCATCTAAATGATTCACATTTATTGGTCTTTACCTTGAGTTAAAATTCTCTAAATAAATCTTAGTTGGTTTCCTTCAAAGCAGAATTAAATTCCTTTTAGACAACCACAGTAACTTGGAGAAATATCAATTGGATCTTGAAAAAGAGTTCAATAACCAACAATCCTACATGTTTACACCAAGTGTAAACATTCAAAAGGTGCCAAGTAGTCAAAGCTAAGCCAAGTAGATAAATCCGCAAATCCTACAAATCTTGACCCCATTAACCCAATAGAATTAGGCACTGATCATTACAAAATACATTTCAAAACCTTATTCACATTTTCAAACTTCAAATATTAACATTAGTAATAACTTTCAGCCTTATATCC
Organism: Cunninghamia lanceolata; assembly: GCA_027924645.1. Classification (NCBI taxonomy): domain Eukaryota; kingdom Viridiplantae; phylum Streptophyta; class Pinopsida; order Cupressales; family Cupressaceae; genus Cunninghamia; species Cunninghamia lanceolata. The sequence goes on from BSBN01000500.1 coordinate 21,135,419, forward strand.
ATCTCACACTTACATGCCACTGTGAGTAGATCACTAAGGTCCTACAAATCTGCACTAACTATTGAGGTACACTCGCCTAGGTGTGGCAGAACCTAAAGAGAAGGGGGATTTCAATCATATCAGCCTTGTTTTATTAGCCAAAAGCATTAAGAGATCTTGGCAACCTCTTAGGGTTTGAAACCTATGTTTTTGAGACCTTACAGAATTGGCGACTCTACTAGGGACAACATAAGGAAACTTGGTACAAGACCACTTTCAATAGAGTCAAGAAATTATAACTCTGCTGGTGGAAAAAACTCAGAGGATAACATCATTCCTCTTTAAAGAGAGGTGGCAACTCTAACATCCAATCTTAGTCTCTTGTAGCATGGATGGTAGGAGATCTAAGACTAATGATAAAAAATCAAATGATAAGCAGTCATCCACACCTTTGAAAGCCCCTGCTAAGAAAATTGGGACATCAAATCAGGATGAACGCACTAATAACCAGAATACTCAAGAACATACGTTAGAACAACCCTCATTAAGACATAAAAGCTTCACTCCCCTGCATGAATCAGAGGAATTCCAATCCAAAAGTTATCATGCCCAGTTTGATCATAACAGATTCGGTGATATTCTAGACTAGTACAGATCTAACCCTCAAAAGTAGCTTGAATATGAGGTGTAGTGTGAACAAGAAAGGATACAAATGCAAGCAGAATATGACTACAAAATGTCATTACAACAAGGTGGGGGATTTCAAAATGAATCTGTTAATCAAATGGAGTCCACAAAAACTCAAGGTAGTCCACAAAGGGACACAAGAAACACTAATGAGGTGCAACAAGACTTACAAAGTTTACAAGAAGAACTTAGACTACCCAAACTAAAGGAAGAAGAGGAAAGGATAAAACAAGAATTGTAGCAAATAAGGTCTAGAAGTACAACAAATAGCTCAAAGTATGTACCTCATAAGAAAAGTGGGCATGTTTTGACAAGCAATCCGCAAGGATCACAACAAAACACAAGTGGTTCAAATACTTCAAAAGCACCACATAATCCAAGCAATATTGGTTCTGTGTAGCGGAACATCCCACCACGGAACCCAAGAATACATAATGTCCATATTACTTCCCAACATATGGCTAATACTTATCCACCTCCTAGTCAACAGCATGTTCCACCTTGCCAGCAAAATGCAAATATGAATCCACACCATAATATACAACAACATCCACCTCACCATTAACACCAACAATATCAACCAAACCAAAACTTGCAGGGACACCTAAATATAAATAGATATAGACAACTAGACTTATCTAGGTACCAAATCTGTCCTGATCCTATTGATAATGATTTGAGAAATGCACTTCCAAAGTTTTCTGGAAATAATGCCATCTCAGCAGAAGAACAAATTAGAAACTTTGAGATAGTCATGAACAATTATGATGTACAATATGAAGATATCCTTATGAAATTATTCATGTTATCTCTAATTGAAGATGCTAGGGATTGGTATAAAAACTTACTTGATGCTTCAATTAGCTCCTTGGTAGATATCATAGATCAGTTCAAAGAATAGTATGGTAGTCATACTGATCCAAATTTTGCTATACATGAATTGACAAGCATTCAAAAGAATTATAATGAGTCATTAGTAGATTTCAACCAAAGGTTTTGAAAATTATACCACAAAATTTCACCTAAAATGAAACCTTTTAATGGTATTGCCCTAGATTTATACTTAAGAGCTTTTGACCCTAAAATTGGATATGAATTACGAAATAGAGCTCCTATGACTCTTGCAGAAGCTCAAAAGGCCGTTGTGAATATTGAAAATAATATGAGGGATATTGGAAAGCTTGGAAAAAGGGAAAAAATCATAATTCCACAAAGTCCCAATAAGCACCAAACTAGGCAAGCAAATTATTATAGAAACGAAAGGCCTAGGTTACATGACATGCCTTACAATACTAATTGGAAGGATGGGAAACATGTAGACAACAAACAAAAGTAGAATTATGGAAAAGACAGCCTTGATCCCCTAAAAAGACATGGGACACATATATTGGAAGGTAATCCATGGTGTATGGCATGCAACCTTCCTCATTCACCTGAATATTGTGTAGTGGCTCAATCATTGCAAGAAAATGAAGTATCTTATGATCAGTATAGGAATGATCACACTGTAAATATGTTGGATATGATGCCTCACTTGATTGATGAAGAGTACTCATCCTTTGAAGAAGATGGGTTTGAATATGATGTAAGCAACCAGAAGTATAATGTTAACATGGGCCAACAAGAGGTCTTCTCTAATCAGGAAAATAATGATGAAGGAATCACTTATATATCCAATATGGTTCCACAGTTCCAGTTAAGAAAACATACTGAGGAAGAAAAAAATGCTCTTACAATTGCTACAATGGCTCAAGCTAGGACTAATTACAATTTGAGGAATAAAATAGTAAATGCATATTAGGGAACACCAAGAGGCTTGTTCATCAAAGAATCAAACTGTAAAATGGGTGCCATAGATAACCAAAAAAAGGAGAAAATCAAAAGAATACACATAAGGAAACATCCAAGATTGAGCAAAGTAAGATGTAGGATAGTAGTAAGCAGCAATCTGAAGAGAAAGGCTCAAATAAAGAAAAAATACAACAAATAGCCATTACTCCTTCATTTGATATAACACAAGCATTATCCCAAATAAAGATATTAGTACCATTAATGGAAATGATGAAGATAGGTGAATACAGGGATAGTTCTCTCAAGTTGATTTCTAGTATACCAAATCAGTAGCAAAGTCATAGCAAAGACAAAGAAGGGCCAAAAAATAAAATAAAAAATATTGGACAAGAGGTCATGAGAACTCCAAAAATTTATCTGGGTGATGCCATAACAAAGAATCCTTCCCAAGTGGACCCATTCTACATAACATTATTAATAAATAACAAGCTGGTAAGAAATTGTATGATTGACTCTGGGACTGCCATAAACATCATGCCCATAGCTGTCATGAAAGAATTAGGCCTGTGGGTAGATACTACATATGGTAAATGCTACACAAACAGGTCTATTCCAGTCGTTAGAATTATGAAAGATGTAGATTTAAAGTTGGCCTCATGTCCTTAAGCTATCTACATAACTGATATAAATATAATAGATACTCCACCATACTATGGTATGTTGCTGTCTAGACAGTGGACTGCTACAATAGGAGGAAACGTCCAACTTGATTTATCATATGCTACAATACCAGTAAATGGGAAGGAAGTCAAGCTATGTAGAGAGCTAAGATATGAAAACATAATTAAATGGCTAGATCCAAACCAGATGAATTGTTTTTGTGATATAGATCTTGGGAATTTTAGAATTGAAAAATCATAGCCTGAACTACAAAATACAAACTTAATCACTAGAGAGGTCCAGTTAGATAGACAAGGTATGTGTTAGGAACCCGTGTTTAGCTGTTCTCTTTACTTTGTTAGTATATTGTTGTTGGACGCATATGCTTTGTAAGTCATCCAGTGAGTATATTGTATTATCCCACATTCATGGGGAGTAATAGTTGTTTAGATTAGACTTAGTATATAAGTACGTGTTGAGGCCAATGAAGGCATCCACAAATTTATTGTATTGAGCTTGCTCAAAGGAGGTTGCCCCCTTGAATTGGCCTACGATCAATAAATTCCTTCTGTGTTTCTACTATTTCTGTTATTTCGTGCATTTTTCATTATATTGTTGCAGGAGGTTCCTCTTGTCTGGTATCAGAGCGCTTTCTTGGGCTTGCTAGGTGGAATTTTTGACAAAAATTTTTTTTACAGTGGCCTCCAGGCGCTGTGATTATTGCAGTAGTTCTTTCTTCTTTGCATCTGTATTGTTTATTTCAATTGCAGGTTCGGATCAGGGAATAATCCCTATCCGCTTAACTGTGGGAAGTGCCTGGGCATAGCCCTAAAACTCATTGTGAGGAGTACCATAGGAACCCTGAAGTAGCTGGCCCATTGAGAGGACCTACCAGCGAAAAGGGCAACGACCCCTACCTGATTGACTAGTTCCCATCTGTGAGGTAAACCAAGAGCTGTCATTTGTGGAAAAGCGGTTATCAGTTTTACCTGAGCCGTGGAGTGAGGGGTACTGCCCCAATACGCAAGCCGTTAGACAACATTGGTAGCTGAGTGAATCCCCTGAACCTTTAGGAAGCTGAACATACTTGGGGTCCATATCTATTGCCAGCTGATAAATCACAAATTTCATCTTTCCAGAGCCATTGTAGATTGTTTCCTTGCTGTGTTTCCTCTAAAAATTCACTATAACCCCTCCAATTCCATTCTGCATGTTTCCTTCCTTGAGGACCCTATCCCAAATTCCATTTATCAAAGCTAAAAATCCCACATTTGTCTATTTTTAGGGTTTTCCATAACTTATTTGATTCTCACCCAATCGCCTTCAAATTTTGCCACAATGTTCATTTCCTATTTCTGCTCCTTTGTCCCTCTTGGACAAATTTTCCCATTCTTTCACCCCACTTCTGAAATCCCCATTTCCTGCTTCCTTGTCCCTCAGAAAGTGTCCAAAACCTAGTCAAACCTCAATTACCCATCATAGTTTTTCCCAAATCCAAATTTTCCTTTACTAAAAGAGTTTCTATTTTTGTTTTTCTACGTATTCCCCAAAAAAAATCCTGGTTATGGTTGTCACTAGTGCAGGAGCAAAAAACACGGAGGATGAACTTGTAGCCCTCAAGACCAAACTCCAAGATCTGGATGAAAAAATTCTTGGCCTCAATCTTCAGCATTTAGCCATGAACAATAGACAGTAGCCAGAGTCTTCTGCAGACATTGGGTTCTCTTCTTTTAGTAATTTTTGTGGGCCGAAGCTTGATTTTCCTCGCTTCAATGGTGATGATCCGACTGGATGGATATATCGGGCAAAACAATATTTCAGTCTGTATAATACTTTTGATGTCAACAAAGTCCCACTTGCATCCTTTCATTAGGAACATGAAGCCCTTCAATGGTTCCGTTGGTACATCAAGGCTCGTGAAGAGCCAAAATGGATAGATTTTGGCAAACTCATTTTGCAACGATTTGGCCCTAGTGCTTTTGATGACTTCATAGGAGCACTCACTAAACTTTGCCAAACTGGCACTGTGAGAGAATATCAGACAGAATTTGAGAAACTAGCCAATCACACAGAGGGATAGTCTGATGAATTCTTTAGGAGTTGTTTTGTCAGTGGTCTGAAGGATGCAATGCAATCTGAGGTTAAAATGTTCCCTCCCAGCATAATGATGGAAGCCCTAGGGTTGGCTAAGTTGGCGGAGGACAAGATCACAGGTCAACAGCGCTCCAAATCCACTTTTGTTCCATTTAGAAATATGGTTTCCCAAAGACCTCCAATCACACCAGCTCCTAGAACAACTCCTATCAAGCATTTGTCTAAAGCAGAGATGAGGGCACGTAGAGAAAAAAGGCTTTGTTATAATTGTGATGAGAAATTCACTTGAGGACATAGATGTGTTGAGCAAAAGCTCTATCTCTTGGATGTGGATTATCTGCCTACAACTGAAGTTTATGAAGATGCTCAGGATATAGTAGATGATTAGGTTGACATTCAACAGCCGCCTGTTGACCCTCCTTCTTAGGAAGACCACTCAGAGATCTCTCTCCATGCTTTAGCAGGAGTCACCACCCCACAAACCATGCAGGTCAAGGGTTACTTCAAGAAGCTCCCTCTTACAATACTCATTGATTCTGGTAGCACTCATAACTTCATTGACCCTCAGATCACCAAACAAGCTGATTGTTTTGTTCATCCTTGCTCCAGCTTTGAAGTCATGATTGCCAATGGGGGCACATTACCTTGCAAAGGGAAGTGTCGCAATGTGTGTATCTCTATTGGAGATTATAACCTGCGCTTTGACATGTTTGCCTTGCTCTTAGGTGGATGCGATGTGGTTTTGGGCGTTCAATGGCTACGCACTCTTGGACCCATCTTATGGGATTTTGTTGAACTTTGGATGTAGTTTTCAGACAATGGGCAAAAACACACATTGAAGGGCTTACAACCAGGGTCTCTCAGCATCATCAGTTCACATCACATGGAAAATCTCCTTAAGAAGAATTCACATGGCATCATCGCTCAACTCCATTCCATTTAGATGCAACCATCTACGATCTCCACTACTCCTTCGAATCTATAATGAATTTTCGATAGATATGCATGTGTCTTTGCTGAACCATTGGGATTGCCACCTTCATGACTAGAGGACCATCATATTCAACTCCTTCCTAGAAGTGTTCCTCCCAACATCTGGCCCTACCACTACCCATTTCACCAAAAGACAAAGATTGAGATGCTCCTTTGGGACTTACTGAAGCAAGGTATTATTCACCCTAGTACCAGTTCCTTTTCTTCACTAGTTCTTCTTGTCCTGAAAAAAGATGGATCATGGCACCTCTGCATTGACTTCTGAGCACTTAATCACATCACAATCAAGGATAAGTTTATGATTCCTGTTGTTGATGAGCTTCATGGCGCTCATTTTTTCTCCAAGTTGGATCTTCATTTTGGGTATCATCAAATTTGGGTTCATGAGGATGATATCCCTAAAACGGCTTTCCGCACACATGATGGCCACTATGAGTTTTTGGTCATGCTCTTTGGCCTCACTAATGCTCCTTCCACATTCTAGACATTGATGAATAAAATATTCCGGCCCTACTTGCAGAAATTCATTCTGGTCTTCTTTGATGATATCCTCATCTATAGTAAAACATGGGCTGAGCATCTCCAGCATCCAGATCTTGTACTGTAACTTCTCTAATCATCATCTCTGTGCAAAACAATCTAAATGTGTTTTTGGGTAGGAGGAAGTGGAGTATCTCGGGCATATTGTTTCATCCCAAGGGGTTCGAGTGGATCCTACCAAAATAGATGCCATGAAAAACTGGCTACATCCTCAAACACTCAAGAGCCTCCATGATTTTTTGGGACTAACTGGCTACTACCACAAGTTTGTCAAGGATTACAGGAAGATTGCAACTCCATTAATAGCTTTGTTGAAAAAGGATGCCTTTACATGGACACATGCTGCTGAGTGTGCATTTGAAAAACTAAAACAAGCTATGTGTACTACACCTGTTCTAGCTATGCCAAATTTTTTCGAGACCTTCACTATTGAGAGTGATGATTGCGGCAATGGACTTGGTGCTGTTCTCCTTCAAGATGACCATCCCATTGCGTTCACCAGCAAAGCCCTTTTCGGTAAGAATTTAGTACTCTCTACATATGAGAAGGAAATGATGGCTATTTTGCATGCCGTATAGAAGTGGTGGCCATACCTATTAGGGAATCATTTCTGCATCAAGACTGATCACCAGAGTCTGAAATATTTCCTGGAACAATGGGTCTCCTCCCCAACACAACAGAAATAGGTTAGCAAACTCATGGGTTATGACTATGAGATCACTTACAAGAAGGGTAAGGACAATATTGTGGTGGATGCTCTTTCTCTCACATTTAATGACCAATCTTCTCTTTCAACTATTTCTATGCCTATTCCAAATTGGTTGGAATCTGTCTAGCAAGGCTATGTCAATGACTCTTCATTATCTCAAATCATCCAAGAGTTGGCTAATAACCCTTCTGATGTACCGCATTACTCTTGGGATGGTGCTTCTCTAAGATACAAGGGTCATCTGGTGCTTCCCCAGAGCACAGATCTTCAAGAGGTTGTCTTCTATGAACTCCATGCTTCTCCATCGGTAGGGCACTCTAGGTTTCTCAAAACTTATGAGCGGGCACGACGTAACTTATTTTGGAAGGGAATGAAAAGGGCCGTTCAACAGATGGTGGCTGAATGTGATACCTGCCAGTGCAACAAGGGTGAAATGACACTCCTTCCTAGATTGCTCGAACCCTTTCCCATCCCTACACAGATTTGGACAAATATTTCTATGGATTTCATTAAGGGGCTCCCTAAATCTGGAGGGAAGACAGTGATCTTGGTTGTGGTTGATCGCCTCTCCAAATATAGTCATTTTTGTGCCCTCAACCATCCCTATACCGCCTCCTTAGTCGCACAGATTTTCATGGACCAAAACTTCTGTCTTCATGGAATCCCTTCTTCCATTATCTCAGATCGTGATGCAACTTTCACCAGTCATTTTTGGACAGAACTATTTTGCCACACTGGCACTAAACTGAAGATGAGTTCAGGGTATCACCCACAAATAGATGGTCAGACTAAAGTTATCAACAAATGTTTGGAACTTAAATCTTCATTGTTTCACCTTAGAACAACAACATCAGTGGGCCAAGTGGCTTCCTCTCGCTGAATGGTGGTATAATACCTCCTACCACACTGCATCTAAAATGACTCCATATGAAGATGTCTATGGTCAGGCACCGCCAGTACTCCTTCCATACATCCCCAGCAGTTCACCAGTTCAGGTAGTTGACACAGTTCTTTGAACCCGAGATCAGATTCTTTGCATTTTACAGGACAATCTTCCATAGCAAGAAATTGAATGAAACAACAAGCCAACCAACATCGTTCTGAGCGCACTTTTCAAGTAGGTGATATGGTTTTTCTTCATCTACAACCATACAAGCAATCCTCCCTAAAACTCAAAGGGTGTCATAAGCTGGCTCCAAAGTTCTATGGGCCATATAAGGTTCTTCAGAAGATTGGGTCAGTTGCTTATAAATTGGAGCTTCCTCCTTCTTGCCGTGTTAATCCATTATTTCATGTCTCTTGTCTAAAGAAAGTTCTTGGCACCAATATTAGAGCACAAACTATTTGACCAAAACTAGATAATAAAGGATCCATCATTTTGGAGCCAGAGGCAATCCTCGATAGGCGCACTCGTTAGCTTCGCTCTCGAGCCATCACAAAGAGGTATTAATTCAGTGGCACGGAATGCAACCAGAGGATGCTACATGGGAACCACTCCTTCAGATTCAACAACAATTTCCACGTCTTAAGCTTTGAGGACAAAGCTTTTCTAAGAGGGAGGGGATGTTAGGAACCCATGTTTAGCCCTTCTCTTTACTTTGTTAGTATATTGTTGTTGGACGCATATGCTTTGTAAGTCATCCCGTGAGTATATTGTATTATCCCACATTCATGGGGAGTAATAGTTGTTTAGATTAGACTTAGTATATAAGTACGTATTGAGGCCAATGAAGGCATCCACGAATTTATTGTATTGAGCTTGCTCAAAGGAGGTTGCCCCCTCGAAGTGGCCTACAATCAATAAATTCCTTCCGTGTTTCCGCTATTTTTGTTATTTCATGCATTTTTCATTATATTGTTGCAGAAGGTTCCTCTCAGTATGTGGCTAATGTATTTTGACGGTGCATGCAATAAAGGAGGGAATGGGGTAGGAGTTGTATTCATCTCACCTACAGGCAAAACATTCAAATATTCATTCTTGCTGACCTTTGAATGCACTAATAGTATTGCTGAATATGAGGCATCGTTGTTGGGTTTGAACATCACCTAAGACATGGAATCAAACTATGAGGCCTATTTATTTCACTCCCTTATTTTGCTTATATCGCATTTACAGTTTGATGACATTTGGACATTTGGGACTGTTGATCCAGATATACAGATTCTCTGGACTCTACCCTCTTATTTTGATTGGTTATATTTAGTATGTTGTGGTGTGACTATATCCTAATTTTAGACTCACTTATGATTATTTGACATGTGACATTGATTTTGATGCTATTAGAGTTATTATTTGTGAAATTATTAAATAGAATTGTTATGCAATTTTGATCTTGAGTTAGTGTTTAGAAATGCAGTAAAACTATAAATCTTGTAAATGATGCTATGTGATTTTAATAATGTTTTAAATAATTATGTGATATCGTGAGTGTATGCATTTCCTTGCTTTGGCTATGATGTATATGTTGGATTAATCTGTTTGTTCAAGTGTATAGGTGATTTTCCATGCCACGAAAAATTAGAGATTGATCCCACACCTAATGTGAATCCCTTGTTAGACCGATCTAGTCCCAGGAGGGACCAAGGTCATGTGTGAAATGTATGATGCTTTTGTAAATGTCTGCATTTTAATTATTTGGTTTAGGTTCCACCTCTTTTGTATTATTTACTTGAAGTGTTGTAAAAATATGTGATTCAATATACACCATTTGGTGTCTTTTATTTTGATGGCCATTTTATGTGATTTTCTACTTCCTAAGGTGTTTATTATGGGCTAAAATTGATCCTAGGTTGTACCCTAGGGTCTAGGGCCCATTTGAGCATGCTAAACCCTAGGGTAACCTCTGTCTAGTCACCTTAACTTCAACCTGAAGTAAAGTGACGAAAATTCAAATTCGAAATGGAGTGGTGGATGAGTCATGCATTCAAACATGACCCATTGCTCTTTCCAAGGCATGGATTCCCATCACCTTGAAGATTTGGGGAGTCTTCAAGACTCCCAAGTGTGAGAACCCACCTCCAATGCTCTCACACATGTATGAGAGCATCTTGGAGTGAATGGGCTTCCTTTAGAGGATAGGGTAATGACATGTGTCATTCCTTATCCTCTTGGAGTCCATCTTGAGAGAATCCACCTCTCCACCTTTGCTCTCACACATGTGTGAGAGCACATGTGGAGAGAGTGAGGCTTGGATAGATGGAGAGCACATGTCACCACCACATTCCATGATCCTTGCAAGTGGATTGGGAGGAGGAAAGAGAAGGTGACATGTGTCACCTTCTCATTCCACAAGGTTTTGGAATGAAGCCTATATTACTTCCTCTTTGGGAGAGGAAGGGGTTCTTTTACTTTATTTGTTTTTACTATTTTGGAGGTGTTTTTGGAGAGTGAGTAAAGTTTGGAGATCTTGGAAGGAAGGCTTGAAGGAGGAGGTTGGAGAGCTCTTCTACAAATTTCTTCCATTATTGGGCTATCATAAGTAAGCTTCAAGGCATGGAGCCTTTCCCATGTATTTAATTTTCTATGTGTGGATGAAGTTTCTTTGTGTGTTTGCTTTTGTTTGGTGTTGTTGGGATTTTGTTTTATGGGTGTTTGAACGAGACTACCATTCTTGGTGTGTCCATTCATGTGAGGGGTGGGAGGGGAGTGAACCTCCTCGAGGTCACCCTCTTTGTATTGGCATATTGTGGCCTTGAGGGCAATTTGGAGAAGTATGGTAATTATTTTTATGGCATGAGTGCCTTGGAGTGATATATTTTCATTAAGGTGTTTTAGGCTTGAGGCCTTGTTTTGGAGTATCATGAGATTTGGTTTTGTAGGAGTGACCCTCTTGAGTAGAGAGGGTCTACTCTCCTACCCCCCTCAAATCTATTTTCATGGATTTTGTGTTGTTAAACCTTGGTGGGTGTTGTTCTTCATGTTTGAGTGTTTGCATTATGTTGTTTTTGTGGTGTGCACCTGTGTGGATCGATCTCCAAGCTCAGGGGTGACCCTCTTTCGGGTCTATGGTAGGGTGGAGAGCATTTTGGTGGCTTGGAGTTTCCCTTTAGTTGTTATTGCAAGTTTGAATTGGAGACATTTGGAGCTTGGGAGAACATCTTGCCATTTTATTTGTTGTGTGTTTTGTTGGCTATTTGAGAGCCATGGTCAATAGACCTCATTGTAAAAATGTTGAGAGAAAGAGCTCTCTTACCTTGTAAACTGTAATTTCTTCTTATGATTTCATTTTTTATTGAAATGTAAATGTTGCTGGTTTTATTGTCATTTTGCTAAGGTTGTAATGAGAGAAAATATATTTTGTTAGTTTATATGTTGCAATGGGTTATGGAAAAGAAGTTGTGACTGAATTAATTGTGCTTGTATTCAGAATAAAAATATATATATGCTGATGTTTTTAAGTTGCAAAAATATTAGGTTGCTATTTACATTTGGACTGTGTAAAAGAAAACCCATAGTGCCTATTTTAAAAAAAAAGTATATAGTAGTTGTCTTTTATTTACTTAAAAAAAATAATGATAAATGTTCATGTGAATAAATGATGGTTTTTGATTTATCTCTTATTTTACAACAAAAATCTATTCCTAATGTAGTTGCTGGTTATTCCCATTTATTTCAAAAGAAAAGTTTATATATATATTCACAATCATGTATTCTGAGTTTTACTTTCTTGCAGATCTGTGTATACTCATGAGTGTGTATATATATATGTTATATATATTTTTATTTATGATTATGACAAATAGTTGTTAAGGAAATAATATATACATCAGGTAACAGTGGGTATATGCCTTTATCTATATATATTAGATCTTAAATATTGATACAATGAAATAGAAATAAACTTTTTTTTTAAACTGTGCTAATAAATTTAAAAAATGGAATTTTATTGCTATGTCCTTTTAGGGTTAAAACCCTAGAAGTGGCTGAAATGGCCAAGAGGCAGACTGGGAGGCGCCGCCACTGTGCATTCTTTGTTGAGGGATTTGGGTGGGGGACGAACCCCCCACCCACCCCTGCCACTCTGTATTACCCTGCGCACTTTGTGCCGCATGGCACCCAAAATCCACACTAGCCTGCGACCGATTTCTCTGGAGCTCTACTCTGTATTCTTTCAACTCCCTTGTGAGACCTGCGGGTCATCCAAACTGTCATTCCTTATATATATATATATATATATATATATATATATTTCATTTTCTTTTTATTTTCTTTAATGATTTTACAAGTGGAAAGAAATGGGGTGTTATTTCTAGTCATTAACCAGAACACAAAAATAGATAACTTTGGTTTTATACCGGAACAAAAAAAAAATAATGAAATAATATATTTTTAAATTAAAAAAAAAGAAAGATATAACAACATACTATACCTTCATTTGGAAAACCTCCATGGCTGCCCAATATGAATGCCTGCAAAACAAAAATAAAGAGAATAGGAGAGGAAAATGAGAGAAGAGAAAATGAGGAGAAAAAGTAAGGGTAGAAAATAAAAGAATAGAATTGAAAGGCATGATTAGGGTTTTCTCATAAAGAAATGATATTTTATTGGAGGAAGATTCTAGGGTTGAAAGGCTTTTTGATTTTAGTTTTTTTTTTTTAAAGTTATGTGCACGAGAATAAATAAATTCTCTCTCCTTTTTCCTTTTTGCACTTTCATGTGAAAGGAATATAGAATTGGACTTATGGATTTCTTTTGTCTCTAGACCTAGATTTTGAGGTTTTATTTTATTGCCTTGTTTTATGGAGTTAGTGGAATCTATTTTAGACCTTGGGCTTTTAATTTAATTTTAGTGGGATGCTCTCATTGGGTTGTAGTAAAGAAGTTATTGTTAAGGGAATTTTATTTATTTGACCCTTTTATATTATTTGTATTATATTAAATTTAAAGGATGTGTTTTTACATGTTTGGCTTGAATACATTAATTACATTATCTTATTGTCATTTGACCTAATTGAGACTTGAGAAAACCTAAGGGTAGGAAAAAATAGATTTATTATTTTATTTTAATTTTCTCATAAATGGATTAGCTAGGAAATCTTTTTAAAATTATTTATATGACAACTAATGAGGTGTTATGCTCCCAGATTTTTCTAGAATTTAGGGTTGAGTAATTAAGTGTTTTGTTACGCATTTTAATAATATTTTAATTGTTTATGCAATGTAATTATGTTTTAGATGAATTTTTATTGTGATCTTATTATGCTATAGTGTTAGGGATTTAGATTTTGACACATGTCAAAATCCTTCCACTTTGCTTAGGAATCCTAGGGTTAGCTTCAAATTCAATCCTAACCCTATTGGTGATGCTTCTCGTGTCGCATAACCCCCTAGTCGGCTTACATCTCGCAGGGGTTTGCGAACGGTGTTCGCATTACCCTGTTGATTGATTAACCTATATGCGCCTTTGTTCATATGCCATTGAGCACGTTGATGCATGCGAGGGGGTCTCTAGGGATGCATGAATTTTTTTTTGGTATTTCATGTCATGACCACATGACAAATGTGGACATGACACGTGTGTTGTGTGTTGTGACCACATGGGAAATGTGGGCATAACATTTGGTATCAGAGCCCAAGTTTAAACACTGGGCTTTTTGGGCACATTTAGTTTTCCACAAATTTGATTAATTTGTAATTACCTTGTTCATGTAGGATGCCACTTAGATCGCGACGAGGGCGCTCACGTGCCAATGAGTCCAGAGGAGCCGAGAATCATAGTGATTAGTCAGCAGAGGGATAGGCTCCACAGGCACCTGACTTAGGACCACAGATTTTACAGGCGTTGCATGTTGTGTTAGATAGATTACCACCGGTCCTGATCAAACCGTGTGTGGAGCCACGTGTCAAGCCACGTGTTGAGTCACATGTTGAGACACATGATGAGCCGCATGCAGAGTCACACATTGAGCCACGTGTTGAGCCACGTATGGAGCCACATGGAGATCCATACATAGAGGTACCAACCACCACAGCCAAGGATGGCACATCAGCACATAGAGCTTGCAGCAAAAGCCCTCCATGATATGAGGAGCATGAGGAGGGAGTATAGATTGAGCAGATTTATCATGGGCCATATGACTATGGTCAGCGGGACGAGGTGGATGAACCATTTTGAGGACAGAGACCGCGAAGACCCCATCAGGGATTTACTTAGACTGAATCTTCCCACCTTCGTGGGGACCATAGAGGGAGCCGAGGCTGAGGCTTGGCTCATCATCTTGAATAGGTCTTTTGTGTTGCATCCCTATGGGAGCAACACAAAGGCATGCATGGCGGTTCATCTTTTGAGAGATGTAGTGGCAACATGGTGGTGCACAGAGGAGTGCAAGCATCACCTATCATTGGATACTCTTACATGGGACACCTTCACTGAGCACTTTAACACGCATTACCTTTTGGATCACTACAGACAACATTGGATTGACGAGTTCCATGACTTGCAGCAGTGAGGTTCCACTGTAGTGTAGTATGAGAGTAGGTTCATTGAGCTGTCATGGTATGCAAAGTACCTCCATGAAGAGAAACTTTTGGTTCATAAATTTATCAGAGGTTTGAATCATGGGATCTTAGGACCAGTGTGCATGGTAAACCCCCAGACTATAAGTGAGGCTTCTAAGAAGGCATACATCGTAGAGGAGATCTAGGGGTAGAGTCACAATTCACATCCCTAGAATTAGGATCGTAGCCAGTAGCAACATCAGGGCTTCCACCAACCACCACCACCTCAGAGGGGCAGTTTTAGTTCTGCACTGCTACCTCCTAGACCTCCACAGTACTAGAAGCATCAGCAGAGGTCCAGGCCACAATAGAGGGCACATGGGGGTCATAGTCACAGATGGCAGTAGCAGGGACCATGTAGAGATCAGCGACAACATGCACCATCTACAGGGCCGGGTAGATCATAGCAGTCCTTCAGAGGTTCACAGGTTTCCACGGGTTGACCTGGACAACAGCAGTCGAGTAGGACATAGTCATGATAGGTACAGACTCAGGGACCATGTTATGTATGTGGTGGAGCAGGTCACTTAGCCAGAGAGTGCCCATAGGGCTATACAACAAGGGGACAACCTTGTGCAGGAGGATTTGAGTAAATAGTTAGGGATGTAGGTAGGTCCCACCGCATGTTTGCAGTGGTTGATAACAGCCAGACCAACTTTCAGGCCTTCGTGATTGAGACCACAGGTATGATTGGGGATGTCTCCATTACTATTTTATTGGACTCTAGTGCTACTGATTCTTTTATCTCTCCATCATTAGTGGAGTGTTGCAGGCTGGTGGCCTATAGGTAGGACGATAGGTGGGAGGTTGAGTTGGCCATAGGGGCAAAGATGGCAGTGGATGCATTGGTACATGATTGTGAGATATCATTGGGAGCCTTCACTACATTAGCAGACCTTAGGTTTATGCCCTTAGGATCTTATGTTGTGGTCTTAGGCATGGATTGGTTTGCGGCTCATAGATCCAAGCTAGATTGTCACCGGAAGGCAATTGGTTGCTTAGATGACCATGGCATGACAGTAGAGATATTGGGCATTCAAAAGCCCATAGCAGTTCGCATGATCTCTGCTCAGCAGCTTAAGCGCTATAGGTGAAAGGGTTCTCAGATGTTCGCCATTACTATCAGTGATAGGTTAGAGGATGAGCTAGAGGCATCATTAGATGATCATCCCATTTTGAGAGAGTTTGTTGATGTTTTTCCACCAGAGTTACTAGGGATGCTACCTCACAAAGAGGTAGACTTTCACATTGACCTTGTGTTGGGTGCTGAGCTAGTGTCTTGTGCACCCTACAGGATGACTACCCATGAGCTCACAGAGCTCAAGTTATAGTTGGAGAAGTTGCTCGAGAAGGGGCACATCTGACCTAGTGTCTCACCTTGGGGCACACTGGTCATCTTCGTGAAGAAGGAGGATGGGTCTCTTCATCTGTGCATAGACTATAGGCAGCTTAATAAGGTGACAATGAAGAACCATTATCCTCTGCCTAGGATAGATGATCTTTTTGATCAGATGCAGGGAGCTAGGGTGTTCTCAAAGATTGACCTAAAGTTTAGATATCACTAATTGTGCATCATAGAGGCAGATATCCATAAGATCGCCTTCCAGACTCGCTACGACCACTATGAGTTCACTGTGGTACTCTTCGGCTTGACGAACGCCCTTGCAGTGTTCATGAGTCTCATGAATAGGTGTTCCGTACCTATTTGGATCGGTTCGTGATTATATTCTTAGATGATATATTGATCTATTTGCAGACCAATGAGGAGCACGGGGAGCACTTACGTTAGGTCTTGCAGTGCTTGAGAGAGTAGCACCTATATGGCAACTTGGTGAAATGTGCCTTTTTCAGATTAGAGGTACAATATTTGGGGCACATCCTATCTAGCGATGGTATCTGTATGGATCCATCAAAGATTAGGGCTATCAAGGATTGGCCAGCACCCACCAGCATGATAGAAGTCAGGAGTTTCATAGGGTTAGCTGGGTATTCTCGTAGATTTGTTGAGGGCTTCTTCAGGATAGCACACCCCATCACTTCCCTTCAACGGAAAGGGAAGAGCTTCACATGGACTGAGCAGTGCGAGAGGGCCTTCAGGGTCCTCAAGGAGCATCTCACTAGCGCTCCTATTTTAGCAGTACCTGATCTGGTAGCTAATTTCATGATTTGCATAGATGCTTCATTAGAGGGATTAGGAGATGTACTTATGCAAGATGGTTGAGCGATCACGTATGAGTCACGAAAGCTCAAGACCCATTAGATGAACTACCCCACACATGACTTGGAGCTAGCAGCAGTAGTTCACGCTCTTGTTTGTTGGAGGCACTTTCTACTTGGGTGTCATTTCGAGCTACATTCAGATCATCATAGTCTACAGTATATCTTCACGCAGCCGAATCTAAACGCCTGCCAATGATGTTGGATGGAGTTCCTTTGTGAGTATGACTTTGATGTCCACTACATCAAAGGGAAGGAGAACATGGTTGCCGATGTATTGAATTAGAGGTGCCATGAGATCCTAACCTTGACACTGAGTGTAGATTTGAGAGGATGCATTTTATAGCATCTTCCAAAGGATGAGTGGTTTCTTGAGGTGCAGTAGGAGATCCAGTCACAGAGGACCCTTGTGGGCAAGTTTATAGGTTATTCTCTAGAGGCAGATGGGCTCCTTAGACATCAACAGTGCATCTATGTACCCTATGCAGGTGACCTACGTATGGTAGTGTTATCAGAGGCTCACAGAGCACCTTATGCAGCACACCCGAGGGTGAAGAAGACGCATGCCAATTTGCGACAGCTATATCATTGGGTGGGTATGAGACGGGATATTACAGAGTTCGTTGCTCAATGCCTGGAGTGCTAGAGGGTCAAGGCTGAGCATCAGCATCTAGTAGGTCTTTTGTACCCTCACAAGATACCAGAGTGGAAATGGGACACCATTTCCATGGATTTTATAGTTGGTCTTCCTATGTCATCTTGTTGCCATGACGCCATCATGGTGACAATTGACAAGTTGACCAAGGTGGCGCACTTCTCACTTGTATGCATGATGTACAATGCACCTATGGTGGTGAGGGTATTCTTGGATGACATTGTGATATTACATGGGGTACCTCGCCACATTATTTCTGACAGGGACTCAGTTTTCACATCAGCCTTTTGGAGGGCATTGCAGCAGGTGTTGGGCACTCAGCTCAACTTTAGTTCCACTTATCACCCCAAGACAGATGGTTAGACTAAGAGGGTGAACCAAGTATTAGAGGATATTCTCTGCATGTATGTGATGGACCACCAGTCTAGGTGGGAGGGGTATCTGTATCTAGTTGAGTTTGCCTACAATAATGCACATTACAACTCGTTAGGTATGCCTCCCTATTAGGCCTTGTACAACAGACCTTGTAGGACACCGTTGAGTTAGGACCGTATAGAGGACAGGGTTTCTATTGGGCCAAAGCTGGTGCAGAATATGGAGCAGCAAGTGACCTTGACCAGGTAGAGACTTCAGGAGGCATAGGATCGACAGAAGAAGTATATCGATGCTAAGAGACTAGATCGGAGCTTCTCAATCGATGACAGAGTCTTCTTGAGAGTGTGGCCACATAAGAGTCCAATTCATTATGTAAAGGGCTCTAAACTTGCACCACAGTTCATTGGGCCTTTTCAGATTCTGGAGCGGATAGGACTCGTAGCCTACCATCTAGCCTTTCCACCTAGCCTATAGTGCATCCATGATGTGTTCCATGTGTCTATTTTGCGACAATATATATCTGATTTATCTCATGTCTTAGATTGGAGTGCTCTACAAGTAGAGGTGGACAGACAGTTGCCTTTGGAGCCAATTCACATATTGGCCCGTCGGATGCTGGGCCTTTGAAGTCGAGAGCTGGACTAGGTTAGGGTGTAGTGGGACAGATATGATGAGGTCACGGTGACATGGGAGGATGCAACTAGGTTGAGGACACTTTATCCTCACCTCTTTGATGACTTCTAGAAGGAATTTTAGTCTTAGGGGGGAAGGATGTGAGGCCTATTTATTTCACTCCCTTATTTTGCTTATACCTCATTTATAGTTTGATGACATTTGGACATTTGGGACTATTGATCCCGATATACAGATTTTTTGGACTCTACCTTCTTATTTTGATTGGTTATATTTAGTATGTTGTGGTGTGACTATATCCTAATTTTAGATTTCATTGATGATTATTTGACATGTGACATTCATTTTGATGCTATTAGAGTTATTATTTGTGAAATTATTAAATGGAATTATTATGGGATTTTGATCTTGAGTTAGTGTTTAGAAATGCAGTAAAACTATAAATCTTGTAAATGATGCTATGTGATTTTAATAATGTTTTAAATGATTATACGATATCGTGAGTATATTCATTTCCTTGCTTCGACTATGATGTATATGTTGGATTAATCTATTTGTTCAAGTGCGTAGGTGATTTTTCATGCCACAGAAAATCAGAGATTGATCCCACACCTAATGTGAATCTCGTGTTAGACCAATCTAGTCCCAGGACGGACCAAGGTCATGTGCGAATTGAATGATACTTTCGTAAATGTCTGCATTTTAATTTTTGGGTTTAGGTTCCACCTCTTTTGTATTATTTACTTGAAGTGTTGTAAAAATATGTGATTTAATACACACCACTTTGTGTCTTTTATTTTGATGGCCATTTCAAGTGATTTTCTACTTCTTAAGGTATTTATTATGGGCTAAAATTGATCTTAGGTTGTACCCCTAGGTTCTAGGGCCCATTTGAACATGCTAAACCCTAGGGTAACCTCTATCTAGTCACCTTAACTTCAACCTAAAGTAAAGTGACGAAAATTCAAATTTAAAATGGAGTGGCGGATTAGTCATGCATTCAAACATGACCCACTTCTCTTTCCAAGGCATGGATTCCCATCACCTTGAAGATTTGGGGAGTCTTTAAGACTCCCAAGTGTGAGAACCCACCTCCAATGCTCTCACACATGTGTGAGAGCATCTTGGAGTGAATGGGCTTCCTTTAGAGAATAGGGTAATGACATGTGTCATTCCTTATCCTCTTGGAGTCCATCTTGAGAGATTCCACCTCTCCACCTTAGCTCTCACACATGTGTGAGAGCACATGTGGAGAGAGTGAGGCTTGGATGGATGGGGGAGTGACACATGTCACCCCCACATTCCATGATCCTTGCAAGTGGATTGGGAGCAGAAAGGAGAAGGTGACATGTGTCACCTTCTGATTCCTCAAGGCTTTGGAATGAAGCCTATATTACTTCCTCTTTGGGAGAGGAAGGGGGTTCTTTTACTTTACTTGTTTTTGCTATTTTGGAGGTGTTTTTGGAGAGTGAATAAAGTTTGGAGATCTTGGAAGGAAGGCTTGAAGGAGGAGGTTGGAGAGCTCTTCTACAACTTTCTTCCATTATTGGGCTATCATAGGTAAACTTCAAGGCATGAAGCCTTTCCCATGTATTTAATTTTCTATGTGTGGATGAAGTTTCTTTGTGTGTTTGCTTTTGTTTGGTGTTGTTGAGATTTTTTTTTATGGGTGTTTGAACAAGACTACCATTCTTGGTGTGTCCATTCATGTGAGGGGTGGGAGAGGAGTGAACCTCCTCGAGGTCACCCTCTTTGTATTGGCATATTGTGGCCTTGAGGGCAATTTGGAGAAGTATGGTAATTATTTTTATGGCATGAGTGCCTTGGAGTGATATATTTTCATTGGGGTGTTTTAGGCTTGATACCTTGTTTTGGAGTATCATGAGATTTGGTTTTGTAGGAGTAAACCTCTTGAGTAGAGAGAGTCCACTCTCCTACCCCCTCAAATCCATTTTTATGGATTTTGTGTTGTTAAACCTTGGTGGGTGTTGTTCTTCATGTTTGAGTGTTTGCATTATGTTGTTTTTATGGTGTGCACCCATGTGTGGATTAATCTCCAAGCTCGGGGGTGACCCTCTTTCAGGTCTATGGTAGGGTGGAGAGCAAGCATCTACAACATCTTCCAAGTGATCACCATTCTAACAAAAAAAAGATAATCATCCATGGCATAGTAGCAATCCCATGTCAACCAAAAATATGTTTAATTTTTATGTTGCATATTTGGAGTGGTTTGAATTTCATATTTTAATTTTATGAAATTCATTTTGCTGTGCATTTGGATGTCATGTCATATTTTAAAATTAAAATATGAATTTAGATTTAATTTGAGAAAAGCAAGATAGTGGAGATAGTAGGAATTGTGATTTAAAATCACAAAATCTAGAAAATGCAAAAGGGGGCGTTGGTTTTTTGGAGGATTCCAATTCTATTTAAATCAGAAAATTTAAGATTCCCAAATCCCTAAAAAATAGGGCTGGATAGAGTGGGTGCTCAATTTAAGGAAAGTAGATTTTTTATTTAATACATGAAAGCAAGAATGCTAAAAATAGTCCCACAACAAAGCATGGCAAGTCACAAAATTGAAATGGCTTTTTTTAGTCAATATTAATTGATTAGAATAAATGAAATTTGGCTTTTCTAAAGGAGGCATTGCATTTTGGAGAGTGGGCTGGAAATGAATTGAAATGCACATAAATTAATTCAAATTACATTTTTCATGCAAAGGAGAGGAGATACAAAAAGAAAATGTAATTCATTTTGAAGTTAGTTTTTTCCATATTGTAGGAGAGACAGAGGGGAGGCATGGCATACCTCCAAGAGGGATTTTTGATTGTGTTGTTGCAGGTTTGAATATTTTTAGACAGCCATTGAAAGCTCAAGAGGAGTAGATGCAAATTACATAGTTATTTGTTGAGATTTTTGTGTTGTTGCAGGAGCTAGAAAGAGTGATGTGGTAGAACTTTGATTCGCTGTAGCAAATCATTTTATATCTTATGCTTTTGAAGTTTTGTAAGGGCTTGTTGCAGCCCCATTATCCTTTTTGGATTAGTGTAATTTTCTTTTATTAAGATTGGATGAATGAATGAAAATTGGTTGCAAGTTGCAAACCAGATTTGCAGGCAATTGTTGCAAGTTTAATTTTAGTCTGTGTGTGTGTGTGTGAAAATATATGTGAGGGCTATTTATTCTAGCTCTCACTTCATTATATAAGAATTCCAAGGCCATGATGAAACACTAAATGTCACATAGACACACCAATCTATCCAACTTCAACTTGTTACTAGGAACACAACTCAGAAGTCCAAACTTCCTCCAAAACAAGATCGAATATGCACCACATACTCCAAACTAGTTAGAACAACAACCACATATAGTTGTTTACATCCAACTAACCCCAACCATTGATAGACCTTCTGATCATGGCATATACAACTCATACTACAACTCACATCACTATATAATATACTACCCTGCTCAAGGTTACCACCTCCCAAGGTAACAAACACACCAAGCCAATGATGTGCAAAAAACTTGAACACCCTTGATACTGCAGTCTAATGAAATTAGTCTACCAAATACATATACCTCCTAGGACTCTCATTATATGAGAAATGTCTAATTTGGTGCCAACCAAAGCAACTCAAACTCCACCAATCAACACTTACACAAAAGGTGTGGCTAATAATCAAAACATGTTGTACAAAGAACACAAACATGTTGTACAAAGAACACACATACAATGATATGAAAACTACAACCAACCTGCTAAAAAATAGAGCATACTTCCAAAAATAATTTTTTGATCACTCTCTCACCTCTGATCTCCTCCAATTCTCCCAAGTTCTCCACATTACAAATGATATACATGAATAACATACATATTTTTACTAAAAAACAATGAATTACAAATAGTATTAGATGGCCACAACCAATGATCATACTAGATGAATAAGAACCTCTAGGAAGAAACATAAGACTATAGAGAGAAATTGCAAACCATATCATGTCCTACCAACACCATTGAGTGCTAAGATATGCAAAGTAAGACCCCTTTCACAAAACCCCAACTAAAAATACTTATCAACACCCAACCATTAAATCTCATTGATCAAACAAAACATATGTATCTCAAATAACCAATATGGATGTAAGCTTCTCTAACCAAAGAAGATCAAACTCAAATATATTCCAAAACTAGGAATTCAACCCAATGACATATCCTAATATTCTCATAAATTTCATCATAAATCAAACTCATATGCACAAGGAGATAACCATGTCAAATACTCCTCAAATGAACCTTCAAAAACTAACAACCATAGCTTAAGATCCATATGATGGAAGGTTGTCATTGATGTCAAAAGGTGTAGCAAGGTTGATATGCTTCTTTGAAGTGCTTCATTATTGTTATTGAATCAGGTTCATGAAGGATGTGTTCATCAGGTTGAGTTGGTATTGGAGATCACTATCAATCAGGGGAAGAGGACATTAAACCTCTTTATATGAAAATGTTGAATTGTTTCAAGCCTCTTTGTATAATGCAAGATGTTCTTGTCATCATCTTTCAAGATGTTATGAAATGTCAAGGAAGAGGTTCATGTGTTCATATGATAGTTGATAGAATTTATATTTAATCAGTTTCATACTTTACTCCTTGCAGGACATCAAGATCATCCTATGTAATGGATGCTTTCAGTTTCAAGCACAGGTTGCTTCATAGTTATAGTAGATGCCTTGTTCAAGTTTGTGTTTAGGTAATATGATAGTCATACCATGATGCTTCTAAGATATGATGATATTCATGTTTGAGGATTAGTGTTAATAGTGTGTATGCCAAGAAAAGAGTATGATATAGCTACTATGTTGCTACATCTTCACTTGATGGTGTTGAAGAGTTTATGGAATTTATACTATGCATCTATGTTTTACTAATAAGGATGTTTGAATGGTTGAATTCCATGATACCATGATGAGGTTCATATGGTCAGGCATGTTGATCATGGTTACTTTAGAGTTGGCAATGATGTTGAGTTAGTAGTATTAGCTTTATATGCAGAGATATGTTCACTCCAAGTACTCTTGTTGTAGCTCATAATACTCTTGTTTTTAAGCAAGTAAAGATTCATGTCAAAAAATTAGGGTCATAGCACATGATGAGGAATAATAGATTAATGGAGATCTAGTTGGTGTTTAGTTCATGTGCTCTTGCAGTGAAGAGGTCACATCAGTCTATTACTTGGATGCTTAAATGGAGTTGTGCCTTGTATCAGTCCACTTGTTTTCATCATTATCTTCTTATCTTGTAAAGGTATTATGCTATGTTGGGGCATATTTAAATTACAGAGATAATATTACAATAGGACATGTTCATGGTATCAACATATGTTTGAACTAAAGTAAGAACTTCCATTCTACCTCTAAAATCCTAAAAACCCTAAATATCTCCTATATCTTTAAGGCTATTGTGTCCCCATCACATGTTGAAGTCACTTTTTGTTATGTTTTAAAAGTGACCTGCCATTGCAAGTCATATAACTTAAGTTTACCTTCTGAAGGAGTCTTAAGACATTCTTCAACTGGCCCCCTCTATCTATGTGACCTGTTTCACCAGTTGAGCATCTTATCTATGAGTGGAAAATATTAATCGAAGGTTATTATTTGAAATGTGATGAGCATGAAATAGAAGATCTATGGTCAATATTCAAACTTTTACCCTCACCTCGAAGCATCTACTTTGATAGGCTCGTAAACGTCACTATGTGTGACTATTTTGGAAAGTTCTTTTTAAGGCTATTTTTAGCCTTTAAGATGACAGTTTTAAAGGCAATTTTTTTTATGATTTAAAAGCTTCTTTTTAAAGAAGATTTTTTCCTTCTCGAGGCATGGAAGCTAAAAAGGTGGAAGATAATTATAAGGGCAAAAGTGTTAGTTGTTTTAATGGCTTTTATTAAAAGATGTTTGGGGATTTTTGTGAGTTTTTAACTTCTTTATGTAGAAGGCTTTTTAGAGAAGAGGATCCGAATATGAAAATTTTTCTTTATGCAGATAGACAAATGAAATTTAATTCTAACAGAGATTTTTTTGAAGACATATTGTATTGAAGAATTGTTTTTAAAAGAAGTAGGAATACAAAGAGAAAAGGAAAATAAATGGTCATGCAAAGAAGAAGAAAATGAATCAGAGAGATAGAGGAATGGGAATGGTCTTGCAAAGAAGAAAAAAATTGATCATAATTTTCTTGCAGATTCTTCATAGATTTAGAGAAGTGATATATATGATTTTGTATTGCAGGTGGAGGAGAACATCTTGAAAATTTTATTTTTGAAAATGAAAATGAAGATGATTTTAAAAAGAGAAATATGAAAGAAGAGGAAATGAAAAGTTGTTTTTCATTTTTAATGATATTGTAGGGATATTATAAATTGTATTGTGGACTGATACATATATGCAACCATAAAGAATTTGTTTGAGGGTGTGAAATTCTGAGTTGAAATGAATTCAATATAGGAGATGATTGAAAGCTAATTGATGGTAGAGCATATATGCAGATGTAGATTTTGAATACATACACACAAAGACATCATTTTGATTTTTGGAGACAAGGAAATAGATGAAATTACAGATGAAGAAGTTTGTATTGAATGTATAAATGAAAAAGAGACACAAGTGATTTTTATTGAAATAAAGAAACCCTTTGAATTCTTTGTATTAATCTGAGTTTGTATATTGTATGCCAATGAGGCTTTGTATGGTTAGTGAGACCTCTTTGTAGCCAGTGAGGCTTGTATGGTCAGTGAGACCTGTTTGTAACCAGTGAGGTTTTTTATTAAGCCAGTGAAGCATTTTCGAGTGGTTTTTCTTCCTCTTGATGGTTTTCCACTCATCAAATTAGGTGTTATGTTTCCTATTTGTCTTCATGTGTTCATGTGCCCTAATGATTTGTTCTTAAAGTCCCAATTCATACCTTTCATTATCTTACTTGTGCATATGTGTTTAATAGATCATTGATGTCTTCCTCTCTCTTTATCTTGTAAGTTAAGTGGTGCAAAAAGTTGTAAAAGTTTATACAACACTGATTCACCCCCCCTCTCAGTGTTGTCCTGGACTCCAACAAGTGGTATCAGAGCATAGGTGTTAGTTGCCGTTGCACCAAAAGATTGACCTATTAATGCCTGATAAAACCACTTGACTTAACAAGCATAGGAGGCAGTTAAGCCCTTGTCGCAAACCACTGCAACGCAACGCTGAACAAGGAGACCAAGGCCCACACCTTGCAACAATCCCTCCCTGGTGCAAGCACAGGGTTTGAACCTGTGACCCCAGCTCTGATACCAATTGTTAGTTGTCGTTGCACCAAAAGATCGACCTGTTAATGCCCGATACAACCACTTGACTTAACAAGCATGGGATGGGTTAAGCCCTTGTCGCAAACCACCACAACGCAGCGCTGAACAAGGAGACCAAAGGCCACACCTTGCAACAATAGGTTCTGGCCTATAGAAGTCTAACTAGCTTGGGTAGTTCTTGATAGTGGATTACCATGGGAAAGTGCAAAAGAAATAGAGAAAAGAAAAATGTCAAGTCTCATTCTAGTCAATAGACACCGTCTATACCAAACTCAAAGGTTGATAGAAATGTCTCAAAAGTTGAGTCAGGAGTTCCTTTCTTTGATGGTTCAAATTTCTCTATTTGGTGTATTAGAATGCAAGTCTATCTATCCTCTTTAGAGTATAGTGTGTGGATGTCAGTTGAAAATGGGTATTTTATTTCTTCTCAATCATTTACTACTACAAATAACAAAGAGGCTTATGAATGTAATCATATAGTAAAGAAGACCATTTTGTCTGGATTATCTAATGAAGTCTCTTGTAAAGTTATGCATTGTGAAACAACTCAGGATGTATGGAAGGAATTGATAAGAATCTATCAAGGTGATGCACTTGAAGGAGAGGATAGATTGTTATCTGAGAAAAGTGATAATGATGGAAGTCATTCACATGAAGGAGATGAGGTACAATCTAATTCTGAAGAAGAAGATCACATAATGAGTGATTATAATTAGGAGTATGATGAACAAGAATGTGAGGTTGATGTTGAAGGAGAAGTCTTGTGTGCTCTGAGTGAAATCAAGAAGTACAAAAAGGAGAATCAGATATTAGAGTTGTAGCTACAACAAGAAAAAGAATCTAAAGACAAAGTACTTTTAGACCTTGAAAGAGTATCTTTTGATATTGAAGAGGCAAGAAATTAGATTATAGGATTAAAGAGTCATGTTGATGAATCTGATAGATTGATTATCAGACTAAAGACTGAAATTGAGGAAGCCAAAAGAATAATAGATGTAACAAAGTTTGACCTTGAGATTAAAAGAATTGAAAATCTGAAATTAGAGGCTGAAATTATCAATCTAAGAAAAGATTATGAAGGTCTCAAGGTTCTGTCCAAGAAATATCAGGAGTTTGAAGAAAGCACAAACAAGTTATATGAAATGTTAGACAAACAAAAGTATCATAAGGACACTACTGGTCTAGGTTATGAAGAAGGAGAGTGTTCCAAAGTCAGAGAGACTCCTAGAAGGAAAATTGATCTAAATTATCATGTTGCTGCTCCTGAAGGCAAAAAGAAGATTGAAGCTGAGGTGAAAACTAAAGATGAGTTTATCAAAATGAACTATCAAAAGAGAAATTCAAGAAGGGTTGCTACAATAAGACAATCTTATATGTACAAGTATAATTATTCATTTTTTGGTTATTGTTATGCCTATAATCATTTTGGACACAAAGCAATTGATTGCAGAAGGAATACTAATCTTGTATGTTTCAAGTGCAAATCTCCTGGTCACAAAGCATATAGTTGCAGAATGTATGGAAGAATAGCATCACCTAGTTTGAAGATTTTGAAAAGGAAAGAGGCTGAAAAGGTTTGGAAGAAGAAACCCGGACAGAAGAAAGAACCTGTAAAAGTTTAGAGAATAAAACAAAGCAAAGAGAAGATAGATTCTAAACTTGTGCATCTTGCACAAGTCACATCATCAGTTGCATAATATATAGCATGTAGTGAGGGGGAGTTGTCCAATGTCCTATCAATTACTCCCAAGAAGTTTCAGGAAGGAGATCATTTGATACTTGTCAATATGATGTTTTTATTTTGTTTGATAATGTTTGCTAAGATGCTACTCATATCAGTCTTGTGAAATGAAATTCATGATGGTGTTGATATCTATGTTGTTCTTTAGTGTATGTCAATGATACAGGTGATCAGTGGTTCATGATGTCATAATGCAAACAAGATGTTCAAGGGTTCAATGCATAAAGAGTTTGATGATGTTGAGTGACTTGGTTTATAAATGATCCTATTTATATCTTGTTCATATCATGTTGATACTTACAAAGGTTGAGTTGTCATGATGTTGCAGTTCAAAGTGTTCTTGATATGTTAGTGAGAATGCGAAATGTTGGTCGTCTTAGCAAAGAGCTGTTCAACTCTAGTGTACCCAAGGAGCTCTTATTAGATGTTAGCATATGTTGGATGAGGAGGTTGAAAATGGAAGAAGTCAATTCACAGCACTTGTCTCTACATTTAGTTTTGCAAAGTGTTGATGTGCAGTTTTGATGGGCTGATTTGAATGTTAAAGTCAAGAGGCAGCAGTTCTTGTTGATTGCAGTATGTTTCAGATGTGGTTATGTATATATCATATTTGACATTGTGTTGTAAAAAGTGTCTTGTGCAAGAACAGGAGGATGGTCTTCATCAAGATAGTCTTCATTCCTTATAGATGGTTTTCATTCTTTATCATGTCAAGATGTGTGTGCAGAAATAGATTGGTTGCAGGTTGATTATCCATTAAGATGTATCTTGTTGTCACTATCATGGAAGTCTTGTCAAGGTCATCTCTAGAGTGGTCATCATGTCATCATGAGTTGTGAATAGTGTGATGAGTAGTCTTCATGTTGGTGTTTATGGGTGATGAAGTGTTTATGATATATTTGCATAGTGTTCAAGTTCATATGTGTCATATCAAAGGCTTGATTCATCTAAAACCTAAGAGTCATTTTTATGCCATCATAATCATATATCATACTTTATGCTTTGGCAGATCTTGGAGTTTTGTCATTTAGGTCAAAAAGGGTTGATGACTGTAAAATAATTGTTTGTTATGAAAAGTTTGTTTTGCAACCACAAGTGATGTCATCAAGACTTTGTATTTGATAGAAAAGATATGTTAGTTTTCATCTTGTCAAAATAAGTGATCAGAGGATCTAAATGATGTTAGTTTTCATCTTCATCTTCATATTGGTGTTGTGACAAGAAATGGTATTGTGCTGAGATAGACATGCATGCTTCATACTAGAAAGACAATGTTCTTTTGTGCAGACTTTTTGATATAGTAGATCTTATTTTATGTATGTAGAATATGGTACAGTCTATGTGCATTTTATAATAGTGGTTTGGTGCTTTGTTTGGTGTGCTTCAGGATGTATGTCTTCAGATGTGTGCTTCATGGTGATTTGTTGCTCTCAAGTTGAAGAGTTGTTTTAGGGTATTGTCAACATGGTTTGTTATATGCTTGCTTTAGGATTGTTATTTTTGTCATCATAGATCATCACAAGTTCAAAGGAAAGATAATAGGTTAACAAGAGTTTATGTCTTCAAAATCCTCATAATGCAATGTGATTGTAAATTTTATGATCAAAATTTAACTTCTTGTAGTGGAGTTAAACAGGGGGAGTTAATTCATCCTTTGTCATCCGATGTCAAAAAGGGGGGGAGAGAGAAAGTGCATCATATATTTTTTCCATCAATGACAAAGGGGGAGATTGATGGAAGGTTGTCATTGGTGTCAAAAGGTGTAGCATGATATGCTTCTTTGAGGTGCTTCATTATTGTTATTGAATCTAGTTCATCAAGGATGTGTTCATCAGGTTGAGTTGGTATTGGAGATCACTATCAATCAGGGGAAGAGGACATCAAACCTCTTTATATGAAAATGCTGAATTGTTTCAAGCCTCTTTGTATAATGCATGATGTTGTTGTCATCATGTTTCAAGATGTTATGAAATGTCAAGGAAGAGGTTCATGTGTTCATATGATAGTTGATAGAATTTATATTTAATCAGTTTCATACTTTACACCTTGCAGGACATCAATATCATCCTATGCAATGGATGCTTTCAGTTTCAAGCACAGGTTGCTTCATAGATATAGTAGATGCCTTGTTCAAGTTTGTGTTCAGGTAAGATGATAGTCATACCATGATGCTTCTAAGATATGATGATATTCATGTTTGAGGATTAGAGTTAATAGTGTGTATGCTAAGAAAAGAGTATGATATAGCTGCTATGTTGCTACATCTTCACTTGATGGTGTTGAAGAGTTTATGGAATTTATACTATGCATCTATGTTTTACTGATAAGGATGTTTGAATGGTTGAGTTCCATGATACCATGATGAGGTTCATATGGTTAGGCATGTTGATCATGGTTACTCTAGAGTTGGCAATGATGTTGAGTTAGTAGTATTAGCTTTATATGCAGAGATATGTTCACTCCAAGTACTCTTATTATAGCTCATAATACTCTTGTTTTTAAGTAAGTAAGGAGTCATGTCAAAACATTAGGTTCACAACACATGATGAGGAATAGCAGATCAATCGAGATCTAGTTTGTGTTTAGTTCATGTGCTCTTGCAGTGAAGAGGTCACATTAGTCTATTACTTGGATGGTTAAATGGAGTTGTGCCTTGTATTAGTCCACTTGTGTTCATCATTATCCTTCTATCTTGTAAAGGTATTATGCTATGTTGGGGCATGTTTCAGTTACAAAGATAATATTACAATAGGACATGTTCATGGCATCAACATATGTTTGAACTAAAGTAAGAAGAACTTCCATTCTACCTCTAAAATCCTAAAAACCCTAAAGATCTCCTATATCTTTAATCCTATTGTGTCCCCGTCACATGTTGAAGTCACTTTTTGTTATGTTTTAAAATTGACCTGCCATTGTAGGTCATATAACTTAAGGTTACCTTTTGAAGGAGTCTTAAGACATTCTTCAACTGGCCCCCTCTATCTATGTGACTGTTTCACCATTTGAGCATCTTATCTATGAGTGGCAAATATTAATCGAAGGTTATTATTTGAAATGTGATGAGCATGAAATAGAAGATCTATGGTTAATATTCAAACTTTGATCCTCACCTCGAAGCATCTACTTTGACAGGCTCATGAATGTCACTGTGTGTGACTGTTTTGGAAAGTTCTTTTTAAGGCTATTTTTAGCCTTTAAGATGATAGTTTCAAAGGCAATTTTTTTTATTATTTAAAATCTTATTTTAAAGAAGATTTTTTCCTTCTCGAGGCATGGAAGCTAAAAAGGTGGAAGATTATAAGGGCATAAGTGTTAGTTGTTCTAATGCCTTTTATTAAAAGATGTTTGGTGATTTTTGTGAGTTTTTAACTTCTTTATGCAGAAGGATTTTTAGATAATAGTATCAGAATATGAAAATTTTTCTTTATGGAGATGGACAAATGAAAGTTTATTCTGACAGAGATTTTTTTGAAGACATATTGTATTGAAGAATATTGAAGAATTGTTTTTAAAAGAAGAAGGAATACAAAGAGAAAGGGAAAATGAATGGTCATGCAGAGAAGAAGAAAATGAATCAGAGAGATAGAGGAATGGGAATGGTCTTGCAAAGAAGAAAAAAATTGATCTTATTTTTCTTGCAGGTTCTTCATAGATTCATAGAAGTGATATATATGATTTTATATTGCAGGTGGAGGAGAACATCTTGAAAATTTTATTTTTGAAAATGAAAATGAAGATGATTTTAAAAAGAGAAATATGAAAGAATAGGAAATTAAAAGTTGTTTTTCATTTTTAATGATATTGCAGGGATATTATAAATTGTATTGTGGACTGATACATATATGCAACCATAAAGAATTTGTTTGAGGGTGTGAAATTTTGAGTTGAGATGAATTCAATACAGGAGATGATTGAAAGCTAATTGATGGTAGAGCATATATGTAGATGTAGATTTTGAAGCCATACACACAGAGACATCATTTTGATTTTTGGAGACAAGGCAATAGATGGAATTCCAGATGGAGAAGTTTGTACTGAATGTATAAATGAAAAAGAGAAACAGGTGATTTGTATTGAAACAAAGAAACCCTCTGAATTATTTGTATTAATCTAAGTTTGTATATTGTATGCCAGTGAGGATTTGTATGGTTAGTGAGACCTCTTTTTAGCCAGTGAGGCTTGCATGGTTAGTGAGACCTGTTTGTAACCAGTGAGGTTTTTGATTAAGCTAGTGAGGTGTTTTAGAGTGGTTTTTCTTCCCCTTGAGGATTTTCCACTCATCAAATTAGGTGTTATGTTTCCTATTTGTCTTAATGTGTTCATGTGCCCTAATGATTTGTTCTTAAAGTCTTGATTCATACCTTTCATTATCATACTTGTGCATATGTGTTTAATAGATCATTGATGTCTTCCTCTCTCTTTATCTTGTAAGTTAAAAGGTGCAAACAGTGGTAAAAGTTTATACAACATTGATTCACCACCCCCCCTCTCAGTGTTGTCCTGGACTCCAACACCATATCCATGAGAAGACATCATAAAATAAAATTCATCTGAAAAAAAAATGGGCAATACCTATCAGATGATTTTTTTCTAAGTGGACTAAGAGTGGGGAATGAAATTGCTTCTTTGAGATGCATCGAGCCTCATAGACTCTCTCTATGAACAATCTCCTCATCATGTCCATGTTGAACTCACATCTAGCTCTAGGTGAAGGCACCTTGGTTTTTCTGTTTAAACCTCTAAAAAGTAACCATCTCAAAAAATGTCTCTAAACCCAAGAGAACTCTAACCTCACCCTAGTCTCCATGTATCCATGAGCACATACAACCGGTTGGTTCCCAAAATAGCATCTCCAAAACCCTAGAGTGTTTCTTAATCTTTTAGGCCAGGGGTGCCATCAAGGAGATAGGAAAGAGACTCATCAATAGGTTGAGGATGATTAATGGCCAATTGCTAGGATTGGGTAATCTCCTCTTGACTTCTAGTTTAGCTAAACCAAGAAGGGTGTTCCTAGAGGCATCCCTTAGCAGAGATTGATTACAATACAAGATATATGTATATAATGATAGCAAAGCAACAATACCCAAGTTGTAGTTTTAACCCCAAAGTTTGTCACTAGGTTAAAACTAGCCCACTACATCCTATGACCTCTCATTAAGATGATAAAAGCATCTCCATAACCATGCAAGATGTAGGAATACATATTTGGTTCAGGAAATATTAGATTTTGATACATTTTTAAAGATATACCTAGTTGATATGCAAAACCAAATGATGCACACATACAACTAAATGTGATTGATAATTTGAAACTAATGTAAGAACCTACTAAGATACCACAAATACTCTAGAATTCCTACTCAAATTCAATACATCAATGAAACTAAGAAAAATATAGAAAACATAAGTTATACCTTGCAAACTGATTTATCCCGTGAGTTCCATTATCTCCTATCTTCTCAATGAATTTGTTGTTAATTATGTTGCTCTCAGAATTGTACTTCTTTTCTTTCCAAGATGACAATGAGATGAATGTAATTGTGGATGCAAATATGCAATGTGAAGGATTTCTACAATGCAAAGCTATTGATAATGATGTGAAGCCATTGATATTGGTTATGATATGAAGCTAATGATATGGATATGCAACTATGGAGATTATGATAGTGATATGCAAATGGGAGGCCAAAGGCACACTTGATTGTTTGATGGAAATTTCTGTAGCATGTAAGTACTATAGGTCATGTGTTGCAAAATGAAGGTGAGGAGCTTTCTTTTATAGGCCAAGGAGGCTCAAATCCAAGTGTCAAAAGATCCACGATGGAGGAATAAGTCTTGTCACATGTATGGTTAAGATCAAATTGGTTGGGATGAGGGAGATAAAAATGGGAGATGTTCCTACTATGATGACAAGGTGGAGGAATACGTGGAACCATAAGCCACATGTCATGATGCTCAAAAGAACCATTGAGACAAAGGTGGAAGACCAAGAGAAGAACATGGAGGAAGGAGTCCTTAGTTGTTGGAATGTGAGAGGGAATATAGGATTTAGAAGACAAGTGTCTTTGACCATGTTTGATGGTTGAGAAGATATAGGGCACATGTTTGAGAGGATAAATGACTAATTAAATATTAAGAATATTTAATTATTGGAGCGACATGATGAGGTGTCTAATGATGTGGATTTAGACATAGGAATTTAACTTAGAGGATTTTATTAAATAATTTAGGATTATTTAATTAGATATGACATTAGAAGAATTTAGGAATGATTAATTATTAGAAGAATATGATGAACGTGAACCAAATAAATAAATTAGGATATTTATTTATTGATAGAAGAATCAGAATAAAATAAATATTAAAATATTTATTTAATTCATCTTGAGCCATTTTTAGGTGTATACATTTTTCCCCTCTTTGAGAAAATGTGTTTTATCACATTGTTTCAAAGAATAAAAAATTTCTAAGTATGATACATGCCCCAATTTGCCCCTAGTATAGGTTTGATAATGATAGGATGCCCCCTCGGTAGATTGGTCAGGTTGAATTTGACAAAAGGATGAAGAACGATCTCACGATGGAGAAGAATGAATGACATGATCGATAGGTGAAAAATTTGGGTGACAGAGAATGAAAAATGATGAAACACATGGTTGGCATGTGCAAGGTCAAACACCTCCAGTTAGGGTTCATGTGGCTATAAATAAGGATGTGGGGTCTCCTTTCTATTCATTTGCACACTTGTCATTCTAAGAGAGATTATAGGGAGCCCTAGTGCATAGTAGAGCAGAGCAGTCAGCAAGATGCAGCAGATTTCGATAGAGAACCATAGGTTCTAGAGGATTTGACTATTTGGGTGGCCAGCATAGTACAGACCCCCGGTATGTATGTATTTAATTTGGGTCGAAGTGAATTTATGGTAGTCAAAATTTAGGGTCAAAGGCATCAGTTTTATATGCGTGGTTTTGTTATTTCTGCGCTTTTGATAGTTAAGTCTACACTTTTGTCCTGATTTTGCACATATAAGTTGTGAATCGACGCATATGCATTATTTTCACATTTAAAAGACAGTCCTACGCATTCATGCTAAAGTCACACATATAGTTAGGGATTCCACACATTTGTGTGTTTTCATGTATTTAATCAACAGTCTTGCACATATGATTAGGGCTTCGGCGCATGCATTTTGATCTTGTGCATCTGGTACAAACCTATGCATCTAAAGCCTGTTTCTATGCATATGCCTGAATTTGTGCAAATGATAGGGGCTTTTGCACATGCAACACAAACCTACGCTTTTGATAAATAGAATTGCACATATGATCAAGATGGTCAATTACTTAGCTGATTCAATTAGGTCGACATTGAGGTCGATGTTGGCTAACTGATAGCTCATCTTTAAGATTGATAAAATCTTAGAAGAGATAATAGGATAGGTTTTAATGACAAGATAGCTAGGTAATTTTTTTGATAGATTTGATAGATATGTAACTTAGTTGATTGGTTAACGTGCATGTGTTATTGATTGTAGGAGGAGCTAGATGATGTTCTAATGTCGCGAGAGAGATTTCTCGTTACTCAGCTGCCACGCCCATACTTGACAGAGATTGATCACCTGGTTCTTGGATCAGTTGGACTGTGGTATGTTTGCTTTATGCCTGAGATTCAGTCAAATGTAGGGTTGTTGACTGCATTGGGGGAGATATATCATAGTGAGCACGTCACATTTCACTTGCCGACTAGGGTGATTGTGGTGACCTTAGAGGATGTGCATCAGATTCTGTGGATTCTGATACATGGAGAGCTAGTGGAGTATGAGCCACATATTGGAGCAGGTTTGGTAGAGTGCCGATGAGTTTTTGATGATGCAAACATTGAGGGCATAGAGATTAGCTAGGCAGACATGGTTGATTACTATGAGACCCTACAAGCTATATTAGCAGGGTTGGTTGGATGTGTGGTTTGTCCAGACAGGAGATCACGTGGATTTCTGGTTGGATGGGGAAGGACTCTAAAGAGGATGATATCTAAGGGGACATACTTTTCCTGGGGTGTTTGCCTTCTTGCACACTTATACCATGATCTTCATTAGTTTGTATATGATGGAGCTGCTAGTCTGTCTGCTGGAGTGTCTTTGTTACAGATTTGGGCATGGTACCACATAGCAATTACACGACCGATAGGTATGGGAGTCCAAGGCTATGATAGACCTTACTCCAACATGTTCCAAGAGAGTCTTTCCCAGCCCATGCATTAGATAATGTGGACATGGTGGAGTGGTGGTCGTATCTGGATTGTGAGGCCTAGGATGAGGATGCTACGGAGTTACCCTATTATTTTTAGACATGATGGTTGATAGGGAGGATTCCCTATATTCTTGAGCGATATATCATTTCTTGTGTGTACTGACAGTTTGATAAGGTCCAGGGGATGCCCCAGGGTACTACCATATTTTCTAGGATGCATAAGGAGCATCCATTGTGGGGTCCTGTTGCCTCTTATGTGCAGGCGAGAGAAGACTTTTTATAGATTCCATATTAGGCGTGGGATCTGTGGCAACAGATTGTGGATGCAGGCATGACAAATGATTATGTAGCGGACTTCACAACCCATCCTTTTCTGAGATACTCTGACCCTGGAGAGTGGGCTCCTAGACTAGAGGATGGAGATGAGGAGGAGGATGATGCTCCACAATAGAGGAGGAGGTGATGGTAAGGTGGGAGAGGCAACAAAGGTGGCTGAGGAGGAGGGGATGATAGTGGCAGAGGTGGCAGAGGTGATGATGGAGATGATGGGGATGATGGAGGATAGAGGAGAGTGAGATAGAGGGTGGATGGGCCATAAATACAAGTTCAGGTCCAGCCTCAGGTGTAGGCACAGATACAGGCATAGGCTCAGGTGCTAGTCTAGGACGAGGGATAGATTACAACTTTACGAGCCTAGGTGGCTCAGCTTCAGGGGTAGATTGGATAGATGCAACAACAAATTATCTAGCTATAGGGAGATGTAAGAACTACAATAGTAGAATGGGATACCACTATTCAGAGACACACTAGGGCAAAGGTCCTACTGTAGCAGGTACAACAGACTGCAACATAGGGTAGATTGTTGCAGAGATGGTTCGAGCTGGTTAGGAGATTTTCTACTAGAGATCTCTATATGAGTAGGTTGTGCCCCCGAAGTAGAGAGTGGGTAGCTTCCATCAAAGATCATGTAGTAGATCCAGGCAGACATTGTCTAAGAGTGGAGGAGTTATGGGGTCGCCACCTCCTCGAGAGCCACCAAGGACAGGGTCTACAGGTCCCGAGCCTTAGCCTCAGCAGCCAGTACCTTTTGGAGGCAGTACCTCTTAGGCACTTTTGAGACATGTATCATGTTATATCATTTTTGTATACACACTATTTTTTGATAGCTTGAGATACACATTTATGATATCATTGTATACTCAGACATTATTATTTTTTGATGATGATCTATATGAGTTCGATGGACTACATGCATGTGTTTTGATGGATGGATGTTATTTATATGATGGATGTTATCTATATGATGGATGTTATGTTTCTATTTTGATGATTCTAAGATGTTGATTCTATGATGTACATGACACTTATGATATGATGTTCCTATGGTTCACATAATGGCTTATATCTATGTATAATTCTATGTGCAATGATTCTATATGCTTATAGTTTATAATGACTTAATGCATATGTTGATGAGTTTTACATGCAATACATGGTGTTTGAATTTTTCTGTGTGATGATCTAGTGTGTAGATCCTATGACAATGATATCTTTGTTATTTGATTTGATTGCTTTGATGATAAATGTTATACATGCGACCTATGTGGATAAATGACATTACTATCATGATCTAAATGTTTTAATGTAACTAATGCACTTTAAAGGATATAAACTTATGATGGATATGTTTATAATATGCAAAATGATAATGATTTATTTTTGTTATGCCAAGTAAACTCAATCATAAATGAAAGAACACTTAGAAGAATTAGACTAACAATTTGGATATGGTGAACAACTTAGAAGAATAATTTGGATAAAATGAAAGAAACAGATTTGAATAAATGGATAATATGGATAAATGAAAGAAATGATTTGGATCAATGGATAATATGGATAAATGAAAGAAATGATTTGGATCTTATGCCACTTGGTAAATGATTATTATGTAATGCTTATAAACGAAATGAAATGTAAACCTAACATGCACAAATGAGATTTAGTCATCTTGTATACAAATATTTGAAATACTTTTTTCATCATCGAGATTTTAAAATGTTGTAAGGAAATACAAGCATCTAGGTATAATTAAACCATGATGACTTGAGTATCTCTTACATGGATTTTGATTTAGCAAGTTAATACAATCATCTAGGCAAAATTGAACCTAGATGACCTGAGTATTGCTTGCATATATCAACAGACAAGAATTGCACTCTTTCATGCTTAGACCCATAATGTCCTTGATGATATTTTGTTGATCATGTCATTAGATGATTCATCACATTACTAAAGGTTGATCCACAAATAACAAACAAATGAAAATAATCATGTGCCATCATAGCTCCTCTAGTCTTGGACATCCTCGAGTAGAATAGGAAACATGATAACAAAAATCAAGACCTAAGACTTAAACTTATAACAAGCATCAAATCTTCTTGCCATAAATATGTTTTCTTGCGATGAAACTAGATATAATCATCTTGATAGTTTAGGCACATTGATGTCTAATATAGGTAAATGTCTTGCGTCAATCTTTTGTTGAAAATGTTTGTTTGTAGTGCTGCATGTTGTCTGGAGATAGTATCGTGGTCCTGATGTTGGTTTAGGATAGACAACTGAGAGGAGGGTGAATTAGTTGTCACCAAAACTTTCTTTCTTTGAACACTTAAATCATTGTTATATTTCTACAGCATAATAATGATTTAATCATGGAAGCACAATGCAATATCTTAAGAGAAGAAACACATTAACACATATGACACCAAGATTTTAACATGGAAAACTTGGTTAAGGAAAAAACTATGGGGTGACTAACCCAAGATTGTATTCTCTGTTAAAAGAATAAGAAGAACAAAATGGCACTTGCCAATTAGGGCTCACTACTCGATCACACTGCTCACAAGAGGCCCACTACCTACAAGAGACACACTGTCTACAGAATAATAAATATTACATACTTGAACTAGAGATTAGCATCTTCACCATGATTGAGTCGGTTCCATTTAAGCTCAACACTTCTGCTCTACTTTTTGCTCTTCTTCTCTCTACCACTTTCTCATCTCAACAAGGATGCTTTGAAATAACTTTGCAATTCTTATTTATACATGACATCAACTTTGGAATGATCATCAAAGTCAGCACAACATATTCTATTGTAGAGCAATTACAAATATACAACTTGATTTGTTACAAGACTTCATGCGTATCACCATATTGTTGGCCACACATTTCTGGGACTTCAATCTTCTTTGAGGAACATGCCATGCTTCGCAGAACATCTTCAAGATCATTTGCAAGATGTGTAAAACATCCGTTCGGCCATGATTAGGAAGAACAGCATCACTTGAAAGTAAATCTTCAATTACGAGCTCAATCTTCAATGCAGACCGCCAACATAAACTGGACACAATCTAGAGACCCCCACAAGCTTTCCTGAATCACCAAGAACATCCACACCACTTCTTCTTACTAAAATCATTTGCATCTCCATCCAAAACCTCAAGAACATAGTCTATCATCACTGTCACATTATAGTAAATGCTTGCAAACCTCTAGACCACGAACCAATTGAGTTGTCAATTCACATTGGCTTCCTAAACATTCCACCAAATCCGCAGAACAAGATATTGCATTTCTAGATCTCACCGGACCTATTTGTGTCACTCTGTCACCTCTGAACATCTCCCAAAACTAGTTTTACTCATATGGCCATAACTTCTCAAAATCTTCATGCAGACCTCTCAAATCTTGACTGGATCATCTTTAGACACATATCTATAGAATCTTTGATGCGCATTCTCTAGTCTTCATCTTAGCTGGGATCTTCACTTCATAGAGCTTCACTATCTTCACTATTCTTCTCTATTTCTGATAGGACTAATTTTCTCAATATCCTTAGCACACAGCTCATCCAATCCTTGACATCAATGACAACACCGGTTAGGCCCATACTTGCAACAATCTCCCCCTTTGTCATTGATGGAAACATATGATGTGAAAAACTATTTTAACCATCAAGACAAGAACTTCTCCTCACTACCTGACATAGCTCCCCTTATCAACAGCAATCATTCATATGTCTTCTCTTTCTTTACTGCTCCCCCTTTGATCAGTAACCACTTTTGTTTTTCACATGTCTTCTCTCCCCCTTTGACATCAATGGCAAAGGGCACATACTTGCATCAATTAGAATCATACAGATTGCTCCCCCTGAGTAGCATCTTCCTATCATCAATCCAAACCACAAGATATGACTATGAGATCTATCGGACTGATGCACATCAATGCACCTTAATTCAGAACTGGAGGGGTAATAACCCCTAACTTCTCCCTAAGATACTCAAAAGAGTCCTTAGGTAGAGGTTTAGTAAAAATGTCTACAATCTGATCCTTTAAGGGCACAAATTTGAATCTAACTTCATTCTTATTCACCTGCTTTATCAAAAAGTGAAACTTGATGGATATATGTTTTGTCTTTGAATGCAACACCAGATTTTTTGATATATTTATTGCACTTGAGTTATCACAAAAGATTGTGATAGGTTCCTCATACTCCACTATGATGTCTCTTAGCATTTGCTTCATCCACAATACTTGAGTGCAACTACTTGCTACTGCAATATATTCTATTTCTGCAGTGGATAGAGATATTGCCTCTTATTTCTTGCTTAGCCAAGAAACCAATCTTTTTCCCAAAAAGAATGCACCACCACTGGTACTCTTCTAGTCATCCACATCTCTTGCCCAATCCGCATCTGTATATGCATAAAGAGAGAAATCATGATCCCTGGGATACCATAAACCATACTCAACTATTCCCTTTAGATATCTGAGAATTCTCTTGATTGCCATGACATGAGATTCTCTGGGATCAGCTTGGAATCAGGCAACAAAACCAACAACATTCATAATGTCAGGTCTAGTTTGAGTAAGATACAGTAGTCCTCCAATCATTGACCTATACTTTTTTTGATCAGCCTTAGGAGATTCATCATCTTTGCTTAGTTTAAATCCGGTTTCCATGGGAGTATTCATTGGTTTTGAATCTTCCATTCCAATTTTTTTCAACAACTCTTTCACATATTTGGTCTATGATATGAAGATTCCTTTCTTTGTTTGAGTGATTTGTAGACCCAAGAAGAAATTCATTTCCCCAAACATAGACATCTCAAATTCACTTTTCATTTGATTTGCAAAAGTCTTGCACATACTATCTCTTCCTCCAAAAATAATATCATCAACAAATACTTCAATAATCAAGATATTTTCATGATCAATCTTGAAGTACAAGTTGTTGAATTTGATAATTAATTCAAGCCACAAAGATCACCTGCAAAACCTAAGATTTACCTTCTACAAGAGAAAAAAGCAAAGAGGAATAATTTACACAATAAAGATGAATTAATGAAATGGATTAATGAATTACATGTGAGAACTTGCTTTTATATTTGCAAGTTAGAGAAAAACCCTAATATGACTTAAGAATAACCTAAGACTAAAATTAGCCCTAAGTAAACTTAATAAAGTGTAATTAAATATTTAATTACACCAACACCCCCCCATAAGTGCAACTTAGGGAGAAATGAAAAGCATGCAACTAATGCAAGAATGGGTCCCGGCTACAAGGCATTTTTAGGTACCCATGAACAACAAGAAGCTCTCATAAAGTGGAGAGAAAGGAGAAAAACCCAGTGGGAGAAAACTCCTCTCTAAAAGAGAGAAAAATACAAGTACATAAACATGTGATGGAAGAAGGACTAAAAGTAAGACCCCCCAAGAAGTGAATCCATCACAAAAGTACAATCAAGAATGCCCCCCCATAAGAGAGGAAGAAGAGAGAAGGTCTGATGACCCCCCTAGAAGTGAGAAGGATGAAACCCCATGCGAGGAAATGCTCCCTCCCAAAATAGAGATAAGAAGAGAGACCATGCAGCCACTCCTCAAGATGACTCATGCAGTGCTGGAAGATGCTCGACATAGAATAAAGATGAAGACCCATGAACGCCAAACAACATTCCTCCCGTTGGGAAGAAATAGAACTACAAATGTGTGCATAATGTCTTCCCATTCCGGATAGGAATATATAGGAAGAAGGACAAATGTCTCTGAACTCTGCACATGATCCAAAGACAACAATGATGCTCCTAAAAATTGCTCAAATGTCTCCAATCCACTGCCAAACTGTGACTGAGGAAGAGGAGGATGAAGAAGAATCTCTGAAGCAGATGATGGTGATGCAACTCCATCGAAGCTGTCATCAAAAAGAAGACAAAGGTCCTCATTGTGGTCCTCCAAATCTATAAGATGGGACTCTACAAACAAAGATGATATGTTTGCAATATAGGAATCCCAATGAGGTGGATCAGGAAGACTAATATTGACCTGCTGCACAGAATCACTAGAAGTCAATGATGATGCAACATTGAACTCTGAATTAGTAATAGGTGATGGTGGAGCAATGATCTCATCAGGAGGAGAAGCAATTGAAGCAAGCATTTCAAAGAGATGAT
This sequence comes from Cunninghamia lanceolata, assembly GCA_027924645.1. Taxonomy (NCBI): domain Eukaryota; kingdom Viridiplantae; phylum Streptophyta; class Pinopsida; order Cupressales; family Cupressaceae; genus Cunninghamia; species Cunninghamia lanceolata. The sequence continues at coordinate 21,178,101 of BSBN01000500.1, forward strand.
GTGAGAAATGAGGACACATCTCTTTCTCATGTTGATTACTTCCACAATATCTGCAATTAGATTTATGTTGATGGTAGAATCCCATCTCCTTAGATGATTACAGATCAAAATATGCAAATAGATTTATGCTGATAATAGAAGTCTTTCAAAGCAAATAGAACCTTTCCAGGAGGTAGCATGTCTAGGATATCCAACAGAAGCCATAAAATCGACAAACTGATTTAAAATATACCTAGGGCTAAATCTGAAAAAATTATATAAGTGGTTGTGTAGAGCTCTCTGATACCTTTCCAACGCCTATTCGTTTTTGAAAAATAGAGATTCTGGGCACAAGAAAGGAGCTCGAAAGCTAAAAAGATGCCTTGACTTCAAACAGAAATAAATTGTACCAATTAGCAAAACCTAGAAAAAATACCTACACCACTAGATTTTACTCCAAACCAACTTTCTGACGGCTATTTATTTTCAAAAATCTAACTCCGTATGCTCAACATATGCCTGATTTACCAAAACTGCTCCTTTAGGACAAAGAGGCCCAAAAAAAGCACTATTGAAGCATCTGGGCACCCATGTGACCAGGGGCTAAGTCTCTAGGGGCTGGCGGCTAGGTCAGTGGTCCCTCATATGACTAGGGGTTGAGTCTCTGAGGGCTGCTGCCTAGAAGCTAGGGACTGGTCCCCCGTGCGACCAGGGGTTAAAGCTTAGGGGCTAGCCCTCCAAAATAAAAAAATTCTTTTTTATGAAGAAATTAATAAAAAAACTCAGCGGTACCTGTGCACAGAAATCAGGATGGCACAGAAATTGAGGTGATACAGAAATTGAGATGGCACGCAAACTGAGGCAGCTCCAAAATCAAAATTAGCTCGAATAAGAATGTCACAAAAATCAAGGTTGGCACGAATATTGAGGCACAGTATGACCGTACGGATTTCTTACAGGTCGTACGGAATTCACAGAACCAAATTTTTGAAACCCTAAAAAAACACCAAGAAACTTTTTTTCAGTAAAATATAGAGTGCCTTATATGAAAATAGGGGGTTTTGGAATGGTGAGGTCTGTTTTGGCCAAAAATGCTCTAAAACTTCTATTTTTCTATAGATTAAAAAAAACTCTTGAAACCTTCACAGATCTAGCTTCCCCAGACCAAATCCAGCTAAACAAAAAGATAAATCTACCTTTTTCAGCTACTTTGAATCCAATGGAATACTCCGTTTTACACAAAAACACACCTAGCAAATGGCTCTTGCTAAAAAATTTCTCTAAATTTGAGAAGGGGCTTGCAGATCCGCTCTGATACCATGTTGAATTTGATAATTAATTCAAGCCACAAAGATCACCTACAAAACCTAAGATTTACCTTCTACAAGAGAAAAAAGCAAAGAGGAATAATTTGCATAATAAAGATGAATTAATGAAATGGATTAATTAATTACATGTAAGAACTTGCTTTTATATTTGCAAGTTAGAGAAAAACCCTAATATGACTTAAGAATAACCTAAGACTAAAATTAGCCCTAAGTAAATTTAATAAAGTGTAATTAAATATTTAATTATACCAACACAAGTTACTGTCAGCAGTACCTTTGTTGAAACCAATCTTCAAAAGATGTTCATCCAATCTTTCATACTAGGCCCTTGTTGGAAATAAGGCTGATAACTGAGAGGGGGGGTGAATCAGTTATCTCAAATATCTTTAACTTTCTTTTCTTCTTTAAGAATTAGTGTAGTATCAAAACATATAAGCATATGTGATCATAAGAACAGAAATAAAATCAACACACATAACACAAAGATTTTTACGTGGAAAACCCTGTTAAGGGAAAAACCACGGGGTGACTAACCCAAGATTGCATTCTCTATTAAAAGAATGAAAGAGTACAATATGGCATTTGCTAATTAGGGCTCACTGCCCAAGCACACTGCTCACAAGAGGCACACTACCCACAAGAGACTCACTATCTACAAAACTTACAAAGGGTAATCAGGTGTTTGAACTGAGAAGAGGCATCTACAAATGCAAGAGTTCAGTTCCGGTTAGGCACAATACAATGATCTGCTGCACTTCATTCTTCCTCTATTTTGGTGTTGTTATTCTGTCACATACCAGACTTGATTTGTTGTTCTCACACTTATCTACTTTTCTTTGCACTTTATTTCATCCCTACACATAACACACACATCTACATACTGGAATCCATCTGGTATATATATTCACATAAAGGATTCTCATCAACTTCCTAGTCGGCAACAAGAACACTTCAAGATATTTGCAAGTGACTAATCTGTCGGCAGAATCCATGCTTGATTTGTGATGCATATCAAAACATGGGCATAGAAGTCTTTAATCATGTCGGCCAACAATGTATAATCCCCAAACTTCTTGATCAACACCTTTTACTCATTCGGATTGAAGTCTGATGCTCTGCCGGTCAGTTCTTTCTCTGTCTGCTCTGCCTGTCTGGAACCCAACACTCAGATGCTCATATCTTTTTCATGTTTTATCACCGAAGGCTAAATCTCTGGAATATAGTAGTCATGATACCCCTCTTGACTTATCCAAGTCTGCAACTTGCTGAGTTACACCATCTGAGAGATTCAGACCTGATTGTCAGACCTTGTTGCATACTCTGTTCTTGTTCACTAGACCAAAACAATCTACAATCTGTCTTCTGGTATATGCATACTATGTACTGCGGATGTGTGGGATAGACTTTGTTGCCATCAAAGACAACACGTATGAAGCCACACTGTGTCTCTTGCCAACAATCTCCCCCTTTGGCATTGATGGCAACACTTAGTGAAAAATGACTAAGTGTCGCAGTAAACTACCCCTTGGCTGATGCTCTATCTTGTGCACTATTTTACCGGAGCTCCCTCTTAGCTAGATTCCACATTCTTCACTACTCCTCACTCCTTTGACATCAATGGCAAAGGGTGGAATCCGTATACCAAAATTTTGCAAAAATTAATCTATACATGGCCACATAAGTATATATACATGTTATACTTACATATACTTAAGTATATCCGCAAAGGTGGCCTTTAACTGTATAAACTCTGTGGCCCAGCTCTGCTTCATTCTATCCGAAATGGAGATGTGACCACTCAACAAAAATGCATTGCTTCTGCCCTTCTTAGATCTGTCAGATCATTGGTCAGGGCTATGGTTTGAGCATCTGTCAAGACTTCATGCATTGCCTCTAACTTAGGGATAATTATCCCTCTGAGTCCACTCATCCTATCTATTATATTCTTATTTTCTTTGTCCAGCCTCTTTATTTCATTTATAATGACAATGGCTTGGCATTCTTGATTCATTAAAGAGGTAGAAAGGGATAAAAATTCTGAGATAAACTTGACAATTTACCTTCTTGTTCTTTCACCTTCTTTTCAATATCCTCTGTCACTTTGGGCCAAGATAGACAAAATTTGTACAAGTCCCCACCATCTTTAAGAGGATTTTCAAGGCTCTTTATTCTAATGTTCAAGGTCTTCCTATCATTAGCAATGAGTCCCTGTACTTCAGTGAATCTTTTTCCCAGAAATTCTTTCCGGACCTTTGCTTATGCTGATTTTTCTAGAGATTCAAAGTGAGTGCTAACAGAATTTACCAAAGATTCCAGGTTGCCAGATGGTGAGGCCGAAGGATCTTTTTGGAATGATGGCATGATCTTCTCCAACATCCCGGATGCCATCTCCAACAGTTCACAATCTTCCATGTGAGATTTTAGAAGTTTTTCTTTTGCTTTGGCTTGAGCAAAAGATGCTATTTTCATTGTCTGGACTAGAGAGAGAGAGTTGAAATTTAGTGGCCCTTGAAATAACTCAGGTTCATCTATCTCCATCATTTCTTTGTTCAAGAAGTCCTTCACTACCTCTATAGTGTCTCTTGCCGGTGATTGAGACTTCTTTTCTTTTGGGATATCAGAAGAGTCAACATTAGTCTCTTCTACTTGTTCTTCTTCTTTTCATCTTCTTCTTGATTTACTTTCTCCTCTTTTCTTTCTTCTCCTTCAACTTCAGAATCGAGAATGTTAGTAGTGGGATCCAGAGTAGAGATATCACTGGTGTTTATTGCTTCATGAACTTCCTCTTCTGGAACAAAGGAATCCAAGTCCTTAGACTTCTCTTCATCTAGCTCTTTTGATCCTTCTACATCTTTTTCAGAAGATTCTTCATTGGTTATATTTAATCCTTGAACATTTATGGTAGAAGGTTCTTCATCTATTTCCCCTACAATAGGAAGATTGAATCTTTTGAAAGCATTCCAGATGATGTCTTTTCTTTCTTTTGCTACTTGGTCAGTTTCTCCAAGCATAAGTTTATTCATTCTTGCTTTGCTCCGGAATTCATCCTTACAGTCCTTAAAGATCATGTTCATTTGTTTTGGGGTGATGGAAGGATAAAGTTGAATTGCTATCTGTTCTCGGATCTTTAAGTCTTTTGATTTTGCATTTTATTTTCTCAATTCAAGTATTTCTTCTAGACTTTTAGGAATTAAGGATATAATATCAATGAAATCTTTATTGTAGATATTCAGATACCTGACAGTAGCTTCTTCTAAAATCCTCTTGTCTATATCACTGTATTCATCATAGAACTCTGTTACTGGCTACAGGTTCCCATCCACAGTGACTGCCTTGATGATGTCATCAATGGAAAGAGTAGGCTTTTCAACAAATTCTTCTGTCTTTTCTGCCTTATTTTTACTGGCAGAGTATTCTACAGATGTTTTCTTCTTCTTCATTTTCTTGATTTCCTCATTAGATTCTATTTCTTCATCATCTTTGAGGCTTCTATATGACCTTGTGGCTTTGGTCTTTGTCCTCTCTTCTCCTTTTCTAGATGTCTTGACTTCCAGTTTGGTGGCCCTTGAGCTTTTAGGAGTGACAGGTGCAGAGCTCTTGGAGGATCTAGTCTAGGAGGAGGCTTGTACCAGAACATCTCCTTTCTTTGCTTCTTTTTTCTCTTTCTTAGCCTTCTCCATTTTCTCTATATTTGCATCTACTACCTCTTTGGATATGCCAAATCTTTTGGCAATTTCCTCAACTTCCCTTCTTACTTTCCTTTTTATCTCCGGTTATCTTAACTCAACATGTATTTTTACACTTAGTTCTTGAAAGGTTCCAAACCTTTCTACCTCAGGGTCCTTAGGCTGGCTCAACAGGTGTTGAATATGTAGCTCCAAGATTTTTTCATCGACCTCGTAACCCATTGGCATTGTCCACACTGTTCTGGGGTCAACCGCCTCCATTAGGCATTGATCAATGTCAACCATGAAGCACACTGTATCCTTGTATTTATCAACTATGGATTGAGGTATTCTCTCTATGGCTGGCATCATGCTTTGGAAGTTCTTAAAATAACCCCAAAGAGTTGTGTTTTGAGCTTTAGCATCACCAAGTCCATACATATAATCTCTAATCTGTATGGCAACCGGTTTGTCATTTTGCCATACCCAACCACTTGATCCAGGTAGCTCATTCATGTAGTAAAAGAACAGACATAGTATTAGACAACCATATGTGAAGGAATTCTTCTTATCCTTTTTGATCTTCTGCAGGTTTTCTAATAGTTGATTTAGGAGAAGATTGCATAGGTCATAATCTGCATTTTCCTCAACATCTGATATGCTGCATATATTGCAGTCTTAGACACAGAATTCTCCCTGCTAGAATGATAGATTTTGTACCCAATTATCATTGAGGCAAACTTGACATCTAGATCTGTGATGTCATCTATGGTCATTGCTCTTTTGTCAAACTTAGATCCGGTGGCTTTAGTTACTGTCTGGTTCTTGATAGATTTAAGTGCAGGTAACCCACTAGATGAGTGCAGCCCAATTACTGCCCTGATGGCATCTTTTGTTATCTTGAAGGGCCTCATTAACCACATGAAATTATCATGCATCCTACTTAGGACATACCGGACCCAATCATCTTCTGCAAAATAGGGGAATTGTATTGTTGTGTGGTTACACAACACGCCCCATTTTGACTTGACAAAATAGGGACCCAACTTTTTACTTGGCTTGTTCTTGTGTTTTTCTACTTTTCGGCAGTCTGGTAAAAGTAAGTCATGCAGGTTTGCTTTTTGGATCACCTTGATATTCCGTAGGGAACAAATAAGTCAAAGTTCTAGTTAAACCTGATATTCCTGGGGGGGTCATATTCCTTAACATCAGTCCCCTTAGCTAAGATCACCCCGATCCAATTTTAGCACTCGATAATCATTTGGTCCGCAAACTCTGGATGTCAATTTTAAGTGATATTGTTTACCCATCAAACAACTTCATATATTTTGTGGGGGTCATGTTTCGAATATCACCTGACATTTTGAATATCACCCGATATTCCAAATATCACCCTGTCGTAAAATATCACCCCAGTGCCAATATGCTGATGATGTCATATAATCTTGATGAACAAAGGAAATCACCCTGACAGTGACATCATCATCCTTTTTACCTTGCGGAGGTATGTTTCCAACAACCACCCTTTAAATAACATGATGGTGATGTCATCCTGATCTTTCGAAAAGGGGCGTCACTTTAGTTTTGAGCAGTCACATTTCAAAAATCACCTAATCTCCAAATCATGACCCGATATTTTCAACATCACTCGATTCCTAGACATCAGTTTCGCCACTCAAAAGTGGAAGGTCATATTACAAAGAGGGGGTCATATTCCAAATATCACCCGATCTTCTGAAGATCACCCCCCTCCTCTTGCCTCATAACATGTAATGCCCATAAATGCAGTAGGTAGATTCCCGCCGAATGCGAACACAATCCAAACACCTCGCAACATCTGTGGATTCATGGTAGAAAATCAATGGTTTTGATCGATTTAACCCTAATTTTCCCTATGAATGAGGTTAAAAGTGAATTTACAAGGTCATTTTGCATTTACCTTATGAAGAAACGAGAATTTACAGAGCGGACATTCAAACCCTCATACGGGCTACCTGTGAGCAGACATACAGCGTACAGCATTACGGAGTGCGTGATCATCATGATTTGAGTCTCTTTTCCGTAATCACCAGCTTAATCCAGGAGATAAGCATTATCAAGTAAGTAATTAAAAAACCCTCCTGTTGTCATTTTCTGCATGTCCAGGTAGTATGCTTTTCCGGTGGTTTGAAACTGTAAGTATGCATGTCATGATGGAAGTAGAAATTAATAAGTATAATATGCATGATGTTGTAAACGTATAATGCCGTGTGAATGCATATGAATATCAAATGGTAAGACCAGACATGTTTTGTTACAGGAATCCATGGTAGACATCAGGAAGAATAGGTTTGAGTTTGAATTTTTTAAGCCTATGTTTGCCCAACCTGAGGGAGTGCGGTTCAAGTATGGCATCACCAGAGATACTCATTAGGGAAACATAGATTTGGTAGCATGGTCATCCAAGATGCATGATGACAAAGATAATACCTTATTGGACAACATATTCATGTCAGGAATGTGGCATGCGGTTGGATTTCCATATGCCATGGAAATCCTGGAGCTAATAGTGGAATGTGCCAGAAATTACAACCCTCAGACGAGGAAGGTGGAAAAACATGGTAGGGTTTATGCAGATTTGTCAATTAAAGGGATTACAGCTACTTTCAATCTCCCAGTTGGAAGGAAAGTAGTTAGTATGGATCTGCGCAAACTGGAAACTAAATATGAAAACAATAAAAAGACTACAAGAAAGAGGATATATCAGTCGAGATCTAAGAACATCACTTATACTGCTTCTGCCAAATTGCCAGTGCATTTGTACAAATTTGGTTTTGATGATGAATATCAGTCTATGATTGCCCTGCTCAGCAGGGTGACAGGCCAGCCTAATGCTGGAAATTTTAAGAATTGGATGTATGGAGTCATCATGATGTTTCTTTATACAGATAATAAGCCATTATGGGATAAGATCATCAGTGATGCTTTAGATGAACAGATGATGAACCTAGGAGGCCTGGAATGTTCATTTTACATGACTTCATATGTTGTATATTCATGTGCTTATAAAGGTACATTTGATGCACTTACCACAGTTGGAAAGATTGGTGGCAATATTAATGATGCCCATATATGGGACCATTACCCTCAGTTGTAGAGGAAAGACTATCTCCTTGACTACAAATTGGTGAATGATGCATTTTCTATGCATCTGGTTAGAACAATGGAGGAGGATTGAACCAAAAGACTAAGCATGGAAGCTCAGGAAGTTATATACAAGCATGGTGCCTGGTTCATCCAGTTTGCCACATTCTCCTACATCAAAATAGATGGTTTTGAAGGACAGCCATTCATGTTGCCCAGGTACCGTACTAATGGGGTAGTCCTGATGGAATTTTTAAGATAGATATATACTATACCGGATGCATATAAAGAAAATAAGAAAATACCTCCAGTTCTGTTTCCAGTAACTATAGGGTGGTATGTATGCCCTAATTCAGAAGGCATAAAGAAGGCCATAGGGGGTTTGAACCTGATGAACTTAACACCATTTCCATTGGCTAGATCATATGATCCCTATGGAAGAATGCAAAAGATAATAGGGAAGCCCATACATCAGAAGCACTTAGAGGATTTATGGACTGACTATGAGGATGAGGCTAAGGTCAGAAGGAGAAAATATCAGAGACTCACGCTCAATCAGATAAGGATGTTTGATATCATCCCAGTGCCTGCATAGTTAAAGAAAGATGATGGCAAGATCATGTCAAATAAATATGAGGATAATAAGGTGTATAATGACACCATTTCAACTCCTGACCTAACGCAGCCTGAAGACATTTCATTAGATCAGTTCACAGGTGGGGTGCTGTAGTTGACCCAATCATGGGTAGATAAACAAATAAATATACTGAAGAAGAAAGGGATGGCAATCACAGTGGATAACAAGAGAAAAAGGCAAGATATCCCTGATGAAGAATATGATGACTTTCTTAGGGAAAAGAGAAAATCTAATGGAGAAAGGCTGCCTGCTCAAAAACAAGGAAAAGGACCCCCTAGAGGGAAAAGGAAGACTGATAATGAACCTAAGGGCGTAATAATTGAGAGAATTGATATACCAACTGAGGATGCATCTGCATCAGGATAGGCATCAGCCTCATCTACACCACCTCTAGCAGATAAACAAAAGACCAAAAGGATCCTGAGGCCAGTTGTAGAGACTGCAGAAATACAAGATGAAGGCCAAACCTCACGACAAAATGTGGAGGAGGATATCCTTATTGAAGAGGAGCCTACAGAAGATGACCCCATGATGGTCACTAGGAAGAGGAAGGCAGTATCCCTAGTAGCATCACCCCCTAAAAAACAAAGAACACATATGAGGGGTGAAATTAGGAATGATTCAGTAGTAATAAGGGGGGTTGGTAGTGGAGTATTCAGAAAAGAAATGCAACATGATGTGCCACTCCCTACTATTATACAGTTTAAGACTGAGAAGGCTGAAGAGAAAGCAAAAGAAGCCACTAGAGAAGGTCGAGGTGGTCCTTTCTCATTGGAAGAAACTGTAGACCTATCAGATGATGAGGTGGTACAGAACATAGCTTCCCAGTGAATGGAGACCCTTGCTTCTAACACTCATATGACCCTGCAGGGAACTCCATCAACACAAATGAGGATGTTAAAAGAGTTGAAGCAAACAGGGCAAGAAGAGAAAGAAAATAGTCTAGAGAGGGCAGCCCAGCAAATCAGGCTTGATAAGTTAGTTGATCAGGTAACTAGCCCTGCAGTAATAGACTTGACATATAGGGATGATATGACCCCTAAAGATAGAGTAGGTCCACCTAATAAAACATAAAATATTGAGGTAGTCAAGCAGACAGGAGTAGAGAGCAGCGCTCTAGACATGGGCCAACAACAAGATATATCTGATGAGGCTAAGATTGTTGAAGTTCAACAAAAAGGTGGGAACGATAAAGACACATCAGGAGATGATGCCCCCAGACTCAAGAAACCTTAGGTGATAAAGAAGCATCAGGTCATGAGGACCTTAAGACCCAGGAGGTAGATACATCAGGTGCGAAGAAAAATGTGATCCAGGATCAGGTAAATGCACCTAGTTCAAACACAATGATATCCACGGATACAAATATACCTCAGGATGAGGAAAATTCAAAAGTGGATGAAACACAAAAGGAGGGAGTACAAGATCAGGTCCAGGACCAGCATGAAGATACACCGCAAGAGGAAGTTCTCCAAGAAGAAGAAATACCACAGGATCTCCCTCATGAAGAATATCATGAGGAAGAAATAAGGAAGTCACCCTCTCCATTGAGAGCAGAGATAGATGCTAGAGATTAGGGTGGATATGATGATAATGACAGATACCAAGGATCTAGAGATCAAGTACCTCAATGGCTTGAGAAAGAAATAGGTACAGAATCAGATTTTGAGATTCAGGAGTTTGATGTTTCAACATTGTTTTCAGAAACCATCATGAAGCCTAAGAGGAAAGCCAGATTAACCTCAGACATTAGAAGAGATCCTGCTACAGGCAGAAGGAATGCCCAGGTAGCACTTCCCATTGTTGAAAAGGAGAAAGGCAAGATCACTCGAGAAGAATTCCAGATTACAATAGTTGACTTGGGGTTTGCCAATGAAGACCAAGAAGGTCAAGAAGGGAAGGATATAATTGATTCTTTAACCCAAAGGGTGAAGAAAGAAAAGGAGAAGAATAATCAGTATAAAGAGCACATTGCTCAGCTGCACTCATACATAAGAGGGTTGATTAACCCTAACGATACATCATCAGATCAGGCAATCCCATTGACTGCAATTTCTCAAGAGGAGGTTAATAAAGTAGACCTTATGAAGCATGAGTCAGTGACCATGAGGAAGTGAATGTTATCAGCATTCATAGGAGCTGAGAAAGTAGTGAGAGCCTCTTTGCAGAGGTGGAATTCTTTGAGTACCTCCAAGAAGAAAGTTGATAAAATACAGAATGAGACAGGAAGAAGATCTTTCTAGTTAGAAAAGGCCTTGGGTACTCTAAGTGAAATAAGGAAGATTAATCCTCAGATCCTGATAAATAATTAGGTACTGGATAATAACACCGCCATACTGGTGGATATTTGGTATAAGGACATCAGGTTTGAATGTGATGTACTGAAGAAGTGTAGTAGTAAGTTAAGAGATATCAGTGTGAAACTGCACAGCATGATGTCCTATGAAGCAGAAGTCCTGGAAGCCCTGGAGGCAAAAGTAGAGGGGAAAATTGAGAACCAAGACACAGACTTTTCGATAAAATCTCTACATGATAACTTTCATCTGATGGCTGATGATCGTCTCACCCACTTGACAGAAGAAGCAATGAATAAGATCATGAGGATCAAAGTCAAGGTGGAGAACTATAATGAAACATTGAGCAGTAGGAAGGGTAAGTTAGAAGTCCTCAGAGAGAAATTTCAAGCCCACAAGCACGCCATTACTAAAGCCAAAACACAGGATGGCGGGGAGGTTGATAATATAGTGGAAGCCTATGAAAATATCAGGATGATCATGAAGGTCCATATACAGGAAGATATTCATCAGGGTGATGACGATATAGAAAGTGATGATCATGATGATCCTGATGATGAAGAGGAAGAACCTAAGGAGTAAATGAAGATGCGCCACAAGGGAAATATACGCATCAGGTACTTAGAAGAAAATAAGATACCTAGATGGTTGCCAGTTGGCAACCTGTGCCACAGGAGAAGTTAACCAAGTCAAAGGGAAGAATATCCACCATTGATCTTAATTGATAAATATTGGCTATAGGTCATTTGTAACTGTTCCCTCACCTTATTCTATAAAAGGTGTAGGGGTGCCATGTTTTAAACATTCAAAAGCTTAATTGAAATACGATTGCTGAAATATCAGGGCTTATTTCAAAGTTATCGTAAACATACATTTTTTTTCATACTTAATGAAAGAGAAGACCATTTTGATTACAAATCATCGTAAATCCTGAGTAGTCTATGTGTGAATTCTTGATACATGCTTTGATTTGCTGCGTCCCTTGGAGTGCTTATCAGTCTGCATGTGTTGTCTTCATTCCTCATCCTTTGAAGTTAGCATCATCTGTATCTAGCTATGGAACATCCTAGTGAAAATATGGTTTGATTTCTTCTCCTCATGAATGTATCAAGTGTGTATGTGGTTCAGTAGCTAAAGATTCATCATAATTTAAAGTATTCTTTTAATTTTCTTTCAATTTCATAAATTCACCATCACAATTGCAAATAACAGATAATCAAAAGCAAATAATATGAAATATGCTGAAATCTCGTAGATAACTGAAAATATTTAGCATATTTAGAGTTAAAGCATGTTGAATAGACAAATATCAAGCAAAGATTCAAGTACAGACACATTATTTGAAGAAATAACTGTGTAGAATAACCTTTATGTGTAGCATCTTTATAGGAAACATAAATTATTGATCAACAAATGTAAGGCCCCTGAATGGAAAACAGCAACACACATCAACCACTGAGTAACGTTAGTAGATTATGAACTAATCCACGGAGACTTGGGATCATGAATTCTTTCAATTCATCATATCTTTCAAGATGAGTAAAGGTTGTGTAACTTTTATTCTATGTTTGTTTATGACTAACATCATGATCAACATAAATTGGCGCTAGAAGGAGGGCCTGCTCATCATCAGTAAGGTTTTACCTGATTTGATGATGCAGATAGTAAGGTAACACTAAAAAACCTTTGAATTTTGTGTTAGATATAGAGATTTGTTGTTTTAAGCTTGTACCAGCTAATCCTTTGTAAAGTTTTCAAAGTTGATCATAAATATTGTAAGCTTTGTGGCCGATCATTGTGAATTTGCAAAGATCAGCTCTATTTTAGGTAAATTTGTCAAAGCTTTGAGGTAATCTGCTTTAGAAACCTGATATTTGGTTGCAAGTCTCACCAAGCCTTAGTATCACCTCATATTTGCATCATTTATGCAAATATTCCTTAAATATCTAGTTAGTTACCATTTCTGACCATAAATACAGCTTTTTCTGGTAAATTCCAACTGATCTTTACAGTCAACCAGCCAATTCTCCTTAAATATTAAGAAATCCTGGCTCTCAGGCCAAATACCAGATCCTAATCTGGTGGAATCTTTGAAGAACTACCTGTCAGGGGTTTAGACCGAGAACTATAGACATTCATCAGTCTCCTGATCCAAGTGCATCAGGTGCTTCACTTGAGCATCCTCATGTAAGTCCTTTTGGGTTACAAACACCTACAGGACCACCTGTCACACCTCAGGCCCAACCTCAGCCAGTCATACCACAGGCTCAACCTCCACTGGTTGGTATGTCTTTCTTTGCAGCGGAATCTCTTTTGACTTTCAATACATATCATGCTTTGCCAAAGAATCCTAATAAAATTTGTCCAAAGTATCATGCATATCACGATGCGGATGATCACATCAGAACTTTCAAGGAAGCCTGTTGTAGGGCTAGAATTGAGCATCAGGACGTTGTATGCAGGTTATTTCCATTTTCCCTAGGGGAAGAGGCTTATAACTGGTATATTAGTCTTGGTTAGGGTTTAGTCAATTCATGGGCTGCCTTAGAGAAAGCTTTCACTGATAGGTTCAAAGTACCAATAGATCCTTCCATGAACTATCACTTATTTGCCATGATTAAGAGATTTGAAGGAGAACCTATTGCGAACTTCAATGCTAGGTTTCAAAAGATGCTATCTAAGTTAGTTGCACCATATGTTGTAGCAGATGAAGCTGCTAGGAGCATTAATTATTCAGCCCTGGATCCTTTAACGTCCATGTTCATCAGGAGAGCACATCCTAATGTAACAAATTTGGCAGGAGCTTTCCAAGAAGCTATCAAAGTTAGTCAGCAGCTGATCCCTGCTCCTACACCAAACATTACATTTACAACACTTCCTAGTTATCCAAGTTATTCTGCCCAGCAACAGCCTAATGGAGCCATGATGCCTCTAGCTGTGATGCCTAGTCCATTACAAATACCTCCACTGAGTATTGTGCCTGCTCCAAATGGAAATGGCCAAATGTTGCAGTATCCTAGACAAACACAGCTACCTCAGGCTGTAGATCAGTCTAATCAGAACAATGGATCTTCCTTTTTCAAGCCCCAAACTAAAAATGTAGTTTCTAAGGTTTAGGAAGAGAAAGAAGAGATCAAAGCAATATCATCTCAGTTAAGGAAACTTACAATTGAGATCACCCACTTAAGGAGTTAGAACTTCTATTCCTAGCCTAATCAGAACAGAGGCTATGCTAATGATAGACCTAATTATCCTAATAGTGGGTACAATAATAACTACAACAATAACAATGGTAATAATAATCCTCCCAGATAGCCTAGAGTGTGGAACTCCAAGCCAAACAATGGTTCTTTTCCATTACCCCTAGACAATCAGCCTTCTGGTGAACCCAAATAGACTACTACAGTTAACCTTGTAGAAGCAACCCTCACTAATTGGTGCAGGATCCATAACACCAATGCTCATGCAGAGCTAGACTGTCCTCAATTCAGGATTGTTGCTAGCATTTTTCAGACTGAAGTGTCTAATACTTCAGGAAATCCACCTCATGTAGAAGGAAATGAAATCGTCCCTTGTGGGTATGATTCTGCCTTAGTGTTAGAGAGTTACACTAATTATCCTTATTAGTAGACAGTGCCATCTCACCAAGATTACACCCTGGCTTGTGAAGAATCAGCCATGGCTTTTGAGTCAAATCATGTTTTCCCCTTTGAGGATGAAAATGAACCTTCAACTGAACATGAGGAGGTACATGCCTATCAATAGCAATATTAGGGTAAGCATAACTACAACCTGAGAAATAATGCAAACAGGTCTACTGGTCCTTTGACTACATCCTTGCCTCCTAACAATTTCAATACACCTCCAGATCCCAAGGCAAGTAATAATCCTAGATTTCCCAAGGTTAATGCTCAATACTTAGCATCACCAAATACAACACCAAAAGCTGGTAGTCTACCTCATGAATTTGATAAGTTAATCACTTATCTGGCAGATGAAATGAAAAAGATTAAAATCAACCTGTCACTCTCAGAGCTGCTCAAAACCCCTACTATCAAGAAAGCATTCATGAAATCACTAGATGATCCTACTCCGAGAGAAGATAGTCATACCTCAGGTCAGTCTGGTAGTAAAGATCATGCTGCTAGAGATCCTAATGTTAAACAGAAAGTGCCAGCTATTCTTCAAGCTATAGAAACCTCCCACATGACATTATACAAAGACAAGAGTGAGTCACCTCCTTTCCTCCTTACTATAAGGATGTTTAGTAAAAATTTGCACAACTGTTTTGTTGATTCAGGAGCATCTACCAATGTAATGCCCCTGTCCATATGCAATGCCTTAGGGTTGCATCCTACTAAATCCTTAAAGAAAGTGACAATTAGACAAAACTGAGGTGAGTGTGGTAGGAGAGTTAACTCACATTCACATGCAGCTAGCATCTGATCCCAGGATCTAGTATTATATTGATATTCAAGTAGTCGATATACCTGATACATATGGAATGTTACTTAGCAGGGACTGGTCTAAAACCCTTAACGGATACATGGCCACCAATTTTAGTCATATGTGGTTGCCCTAGAAGGGGATACTAAATCAAATAAGAATAGATGCAAAGCCCCACATGAAGCACATGATCACCGAATATAACAAAACCAACGAGATCATGTATGTGGATGTAGAACCCAGAGTTTACTCCATCAGACCACAGACTGTCAGGATAGAAGAAATCCTGATGTATGATGTTCATCATCATCATGATGACCCTTAGGATGATGAAATAATTGTAGAATCTGATTGTAGCCTTGAGAATGAAAGTGAGGTAGATCATTTTAAGAATTTTGAGATGCATTTGTCTAGACAGGTGAAACGATGTCGAGTGTTAAAAATACTTGTGCATGATATTCCAATTGATGGATGGTGGAGGTTGCATAATGAAGCGCATTCTGAGAAAACTTGTGATGTCTGCATAGACATGATGGAACTAGAACAAGCATACAGTGATGGCTCAGCATCATCATCTTCATCATCTACGGTAAGTTCTGCAGACAGTGATAGTGACAGTGACACTGATTGTTGTTTGTCTTCTGTAGGAACAGAGGAGGGTACATGCCAGGATGAAGGTCATATTCAGGCAACATAAGAAATACTGGTATGCAACTAAAGCAATGTTAAGAGAAAAAAGAGAATCACCCCAGGCAGTGATTGTTTAATAGAATCAGATTATGAGTTATCTGATAAGGATAAAGGTAGCAATTTGTCCAAATTTGAAGAGTTTTTATCCAAAGAGATTCATAAGATGACACAGTAGTGGAAATATCCACAGGAGGTCTTGATTGAAAACTGGTGCAGGTTACATGAAGCACCTCATTCAGAAACTGCTTGCCCGTTGTGTCTGCATATCCTAAAAAGACAGACATTGCCTAGTTCAGAAGATTCTTCTTCTGATGGTAAAAAGAAAGAAGAAACATCAGCTTCACATAAGAAAGGAAAGATGAAGTCTGAAGAAGTTGAGCCACCAAAATTAAAGTGGATATCAAGTAGTGTAGCTGCCAGAGCTACAAAGAAGAAAGAAGGTTTAGATAAGCCTTTGGCTGAGGATAAGCCATGGATCCTTAGATTTGATGGATCCAAGTCAAAACAAGGTGTTGGAGTAGGGATAGATCTTGTTGATCCATCTGGAAAATCCTACTTAGCAGCATACAGACTGTAGTTCCCCTGCACTAATAATGTAACAGAGTATGAAGCTCTAATTCATGGGATATTGTTTTCCCTTAAGAAAGTGAAAATTCTTCATGTCTATGGAGACTCAGAATTAGTCGTGAGACAAGTAAGAGGAATTTACTCTTGCAATTATAAAAACTATCCAATTACAGACATAGGGTGTGGGACCTGATTGAAGATTTTGATGCATTCAATATCACCCACGTACCCAGAGAGTAGAATCATAGGGCAGATGCTTTAGCTTAGGCTTCCAGCACTTTGGAGCCACTGTCTATTTCTGGTCTGAAAAGATTTTTAGTAGAGTTGGTATTAGTACCTTCTGTGCCTGACAATGTAACCAACCTCCAAGTATTCGACGATGATCAACATATCTTAGATTTCATCTCCAACAGGGATATATTTGATGTGCAAATCATAGATGAGAACAATGTAGAAGATCTTGTATGGGAAGAAGAAGAAATTTTAGAGTCACCCAGCAATAAGATTCCTAAGGGAATGATTGAGCCAGAGAGAGCATTTGATCTGGAAAACATGTTGAAATAGAAGGATCTTCCAAAAGCTGATGGAGGACAATACTCATAGGTCAACATTGGACAAGATGATGAAAAGAAAAATGTCCTAATTGGGAAAGTTTGTACAGAAGAAGAGTTGGAAGGAATAACCCAAGCTCTCAAAGATTACATCTATGTCATTTCCTAGACGTATGATGAGCTGAAAACCTACGACACATCAGTCATTACTCATACCATACCTTTGAAGCCAGATGCTAAGCCTTTCAGACAAAAGCAAAGACCTGTCAATGCTTTGCTAGAACCTATCATTTTTGAAGAGGTTAAGAAACTGCTGAATGCTAGGATCATATTTCCTGTCAGACATTCCACATGGGTGGTAAACTTGGTTCCAGTAAGGAAGAAAAATGGCGACATCAGATTATGCGTGGACTTTAGGAACTTAAACAGAGCTTCTGAGAAGGATAATTATCCTTTACCTTCCTTGGATGAAGTCCTACAAATTGTGAATGGTGCTAAAATGATGTCATTTCTGGATGGTTTCTCAAGCTATAACCAGGTAATGGTGGATAAAATTAACAGGTTGAAAACTTCCTTCACCACAAAGTGGGGGATATTCGATTATAGGCGCATGCCATTTGGGTTAATAAATGTTGGAGCAACATTCCAGCGAGCAATGGACATAGCCTTTAGAGGCTTAATTGGAAAATGCATAGTCATATACATGGATGACTTAACAGTGTTCTCTAAAGATAGAGGAAACCATGTAGAAGATCTCAGAAATGTGCTTAAAAAATGTGAACAATATGGGATATCCTTGAACCCCAAGAAATGCATATTTGAGGTAACCACAGGAAAATCACTAGGCCACCTGATAACTAAAAATCGGATTGTCATTGATCCTGACAGGGTGGAATCCATCATGAAAATACAGCTTCCTGGAAGCAAAAAGGAGCTCAAATCTTACTTTGGTAAGATTAATTTTGTTAGAAAATTTATCACTGGCTTTGCAAAGATAGTCAGACCTCTGAACACCATGCTCAACAAGGATGCTAAAATTGAGTGGACACCAGAAGCTAGATCTGATGCTCCAGTTCTGATCAGTCAGATTACACTAGGGACTTTTACATTTACTCATTTGCTTTAGAGCATACCTCTGCAGCAGTGTTGACACAGAGAAATGAAGAAAAAGAGGAAAAGCCCATAGCCTTCATGAGCTACCCTTTCAAAGATGCAGAACTGAGATACATGGATGTTGAAAGGCAGGCACTTGCTTTGGTCCGAGCAGTAAAGAAATTCAGGCATTATATTTTGGGAAGTAAAGTGATTGCTGTAGTGCCTGATGTAGCAGTGAAGATGCTGTTAATGCAGAGCGAGCCAAGTGAGAAGAGGGCTAAATGGATCACATTCCTACAAGAATATGACATGGACATTACACCCATGAAGTTAGTAAGAGGACAGGCATTAAGCCAGATGCTATCAGAGATTGATCCCAATATCATGAGTTAGCAGTATGTTATTAATGCAAAGGACAATGAAGAATGGTACTCAGACATTAGACACATCTTGATTACTGGAAGATGTCCTCCAAGACTGCAGGCCTCACAAAGGAGAGCCCTAAAAATAAGGTCACAGAAATATATGATGAAAGGGGGAGTCCTTTTCAAGAAAAATTATGAAGGGATATACCTAAGATTCCTAGAGAGGCCAGAAGTAGACAATGTGCTATCAAAACTACATGACAAGTTTGGGACTGCCCATGGGTCATCCTTGGCCACCACTCATGCTATCCTCAAGGCAGGGTACTACTGGCCCACAATTTTCAAGGATACTGCTGAACATATTAAATGCTGTCATATGTGTCAGGTTGCTGCTAATAGAGAGAGGTATGCTGCTCAACCTTTGTAGCTAGTGATGGAGATGCGCCCATTTGCTCAATGGGGAATGGACTTCATAGGACCAATTAATCCTCCATCATCCTCAAGCCACAGGTATGTCTTAACTATTACTGACTATTGTACCAGGTGGACTGAAACTGTCAGCAACAAGACCTGCAATGCTGAAGATGTCATGAAGTTTCTGGAAAGTAATATTGTCTCTAGGTATGGAGTTCCCTATGCTCTGGTATGTGATAATGGGTCTGCTTTTTCTTCTACAAGATTATCAAGCTGGGCTTTTGACTATGGTATCATATTAAAGTTTTCCTCGAACTATTACCCCCAAGGGAACATATTAGCAGAATCCACCAATAAAAATTTGTTGAACATCATAAAAAAGTTGATAGAAAAGAACCCTAGGGAGTGGAACACCCTACTGAAATATGCCTTATGGGTAGATAGAACTAGGAATAAGGGTGCATTAGGAAATTCACCTTTTCACTTAGTATATGGGGTGGATCCCATCCTCCCTGTTGACCTAAAGATTCCTACATTGCAATTTGCACAAGAATACCTGGGCATAGACAATAAACAGGAAGTCAGGTTGCTTCAATTGATGCACCTGGAAGAGAAAAGAAGTCAGGCAATTGATCAATTTGCCAAACATCAAGCTGTTGTCAAATGCTGGTTTGACAAAAGAGCTAGGGTCAAGGCCTTTAGGATCTTAGATTTAGTCCTAATGTGGGACAAAGCACATGAGAAGAAGGGAGATCATGGTAAGTTTGATAACTCTTGATAGGTCCCTTCCAAATTTCTGAAATATTAGGAGACAACACTTACAGGCTTAAAAACTTGACAGGTGAGGATGTTCCATTACCAGTTAATGGACAGTTCCTTAAACATTATTTCCAAGCCTAAGTTAGCTTCATGACAGTCATGTGTATCATAGTGTATATTTGTATAGTCGTTTGTACAGTTTTGTTTTGTTTTGTTGTTTTGTTTTGTTTGCTTGTTGAGTTTTATTTTGGTTAGTCAAGATGATGCAGCTCATCACCTTAGAAAATAACTAAATTGTTAAGATTCAAGTGATGAGAGTAGATTTATATATAGGTTATGATTCATTCTGAGAAGTGCTTGTGATCAGGTCTGTGATATCTTTTCATTAGGGTGCCCTTTCTTGACCAAAGTGATTCTTTCACAATGACTCACCTAACAGCCTTGGGTTTGTTGAACACACAAGTATAGGTGTTAAGTGAAAAATCCAAAGGGACTCCCTTGCTACCAATACAATCTCCAACCTAAATCAGCAAGTGACCATACCTTGCACACTAAGTTTACATGATAACATCAGATTTATAGAATATAAAGTATTGAAAAATTAGAAAAAGAAATAAGTTAGGCCATCTAAGTAACTCTACTAGGGCTATAGACGCCTACTGGCAGTGGGGCTCTACTTAGGGGGATTGTATAGATAACCTTGTCGAGGCTATGGACGCCTGCTGGTAGCAAGGCTCTATCCAGGTTGGCTATGAGGGATGCTCCCAAACTATGTAGCTTAACATCAGTTACTCATGTTTTCAAATTGCTTTCAAGATGACGATAATAATCATTTGCACACACCTGATCCTTTGTTAGCATTGTTGCCATGATGAAAACTTTATCATACAGAAAGATTATAATGCTTATACTTAGAAAGAGTTAGAATATTATATATGAATGTGATCACCTCACTTGAATCATTAGAATTTGGTTGTTTTCTTTGGTGGCAATTTGTTGTGTGGTTACACAACACGCCCCATTTTGACTTGACAAAACAAGGACCGAACTTGGTGCAGGAGCACCCCTTAAATAATATAAATATGCAAAAAAGGGAGAGGAATAAGATTTTAATATGTTTCATACATTTCATGTTACCATGAAGCATTTGTATGTCATTGCCAAATTTAGCATTCTGTGTAGCATTTCATGTTTGTAAACATGAAATTTGACATTTAGACATATTGGGTTATGTGGAGAATTAAACCTAGGTGTCTTATCATTAGGTGTCTTGTTGTCTTATACAAAATAGGTGTCATGGGATTAGTTAGGGTTTATGACTAATCTTGGTTTAATCAAAATCTTGAAAACAGAGGAGAAAGGAGTCGAGGAACAAAAGGGAGAGAAGTGGTCGAGGAGAGTGGAGTCTTTTTCATATTTTTCTTCTGTAATCATCAATTGTCTAAAGCTGGAATGAAGAAATAGAAATTCTACCTATTTTGTTTCAAAAATTTGGAGGTTCTGTGTAAATACTCTGTACAGTAAATTGTTCTGTGTATATTATCTGTATAACATAGTGTTATATTTAATTTAGTTCCTCTATGGTTGAGATGCATAATTAAATCCATTCCACTGGTGGTTTTCTATGAAATCAATGGAATGGATTATGTATATTAGTCTTCTGGTTGTTTTCCTTGTGTTTGTGGACATGGCAGAATAGGAACTATGAGATTTTGTTACAGAGGAGGTTATTTGATGTGAGGTTCAAATATACATTTTATATGTATACATCAATTGCCTGCTAGAACAATCTGTGAGTATATTGCATTTGTTTGCGGGTATCAACCCGTGTGCATCCTGTGAAGAAAGGTACGTATAAAAGTCTTTTTAGGTTAAGTTCGTGTAGTTTGCTGAAAATACAAGCAGCGTGTATATCGTTGATAAACCTGAGTGCATTTTATGCGTATATTGCATTTGTATGTGAATATACATTGTGTGTGTATCTTACATCTGTGAAGAAAGAAAGGTTATAGTATATCAGGGAAACCGATGGTAGATGGTTGTGGGTGGTCGAACCAATTCAAAGGTTCAACAAATTCAATTGGTTCATCGCAGTAAGTGTTGTTGACAGTTGAACCTGTTCAGCGGTTCAATGGTTCAACAGACATAACGGGTTCGTTTGGTTTGTCAGTTCACTAAGGAGCATCGGGTTCAACGAGTTCATTGGTTCAATGGAGCAAGGAGTGTCGATAGTTGAACCGTCGGTTGAACTAGTCCAATGGTTCAATGGGTGCAGCGGTTCATCGCCAATAGTGTATAAGTGTGCGATAGTTGAACCGGCGGTTGAACTAGTTCAAGGGTGCAATGGTTCAACGGTTCAATGGTTCAACTGAGAGTTGCTGACAGTGTTAAGACTATGCGATGGAAGTATATTGAGTCGATAGGTGAAGGATCAATGGTTCAAAGGTACCAAGGTTCATTTGGTTTGATGGATTCATGGGTTTAATGAACAGAGGGGGTTTCAAGTAGTTCAAAGGTTCAACCCCAGAGACAGTTCCGCAATTCTGATCTACAATACTGAATGTATCAGTTGACTTAGATTGGGGAAGCTGACAGTTCATGTGTTGCTGACAGGCAACCGAAACAAAGCACATACATCGACCTAAGGTATGCGATCAGAGGAAGGTTGTTTTCCTCTGCTGATAGTGCAACATCTAACATATGGTCAAACAAACAACGGTAAATGTTTGTTGGTGAAGAACTGACATCAGTTTTCCACATTCTGTTGCCCTAATTCTACGTCATAGTGGTATCAGAGTGAAGAAGTGTTCTTTGGGTAGAAGGAGAAGACATGATGTCAAAAGGAGAGGGGTCAGAAGAGTACCCAGGAGAGATGACCAACGCTGAGTTGGCAGCCTTAGTAAGAAAACAAATGGTAGAGAGTAGAGCAGATCAAGCTCAGAATTAGGCATTGAAAGAAGAGATAGAGAAGTTGAGGGACAGAGTAGAAAAAGGGGAAGAAGATTCTGGTAAATGAGAAGATTGGGAAGAAGAGGAGATCCCAAAGTAGGAAGAGATAGAGGTTCCTGCAGACCAAAGACCCTTACTTAATGCCCTCAAATCCATGGAGAGAAGAAACATGGATATGAAAATAGACCTGCCAGTGTTTGCAGGAAAAATGGAACCTGATTCCGTGATGGAGTGGATAGACTCCTTAAATAATTTCTTTGAGACTGAGGAAATACTAGACCACCAAAGAGTGAAGATGGCTCAGTCCAAAATGAAAGGAGCTGCACTGACTTGGTGGAACTTCATCCAAGATGATAGGGTAAAAGAAGGAAAAAGTAGAGTTACTACTTGGAAGAGGATGATAGCATTAGTAAAGGAAGCCTATGTACCATTGGATTACAACATCCAATTACATAAGAGGAAACAAAATTTGAAGCAGAAGGAGCTAGATGTCAGCTCATACACAGAAGAGTTCATGAAACTGTGTGTAAAAACAAAGGTAAAGGAAGGTGAGGAAGAAAAGGTAGCAAGATACCTCAATAGATTGAGGTTTAACATCCAAGAAGACATAAGTATGCATAACCCAGAGACTGTTCAAAAGTGCTATCAATTAGCACTCAAAGTGGAAGAAAATTTAAAGAGAAGGCATAAGCAGAATAGTAGAGCTAGGGGGAGAGAGCAAAGAGGAGGAAGAAGTCCTTTTAGAGGCAGAGGATTTGGATACCAAAGTGAATCCAACCAAGAGAACAGCAGAGGAGATAGCAGTCAAAATCAAGGGGGAAGCTACAATCAAAGAGGAAACTTTAGAGGTAGAAGACCACCATTTAGGGGAAGATCTCAGGGCAGAGGACCAATTAGATGCTATAATTGCAATCAAGAAGGCCATATAGCCAGCAGATGTCCAACAAAAGCAACAAGTTCAATGGGAGAAAAGAGGATCAATCTGATCCAAGAATCTGATTGTCAAAGTGTGACAAGTTCCAGTACTTTCTGAAGTGTGAATGATCCTGACAGTTATGGACATCCTGAGAGTGGAGAATCTTTGATGATTAGGAGAGCAATGACCACCATGAAGGTGCCTGACAAAGAACCCCCACAAAGGAAGTCTCTCTTCAGAACTACTTGCAAGGCAGGAGGAAAGGTATGTAAAGTTCTGATTGACTCTGGGTGTACTGAGAATTTTGTGTCCATTGAGATGGTAGAAAAGCTTAAGCTTAGAAGACTGCCACATCCTTGCCCATATAAAATTTCATGGCTCACCCAAGGACAGCAAACAGTTGTGGAAGAATAGGCTTGGGTAGAACTTCAAATTGGACCATATAAGGATAGATTGTTGTTTGACATAGCTAAGCTGGATGCTTGCCATCTCCTATTTGGAAGACCATGGCAGTATGACTTGAAAGCATACCATGATGGAGTTAGAAACACCTATTCAATAACCAAGAATGGTAAGGTGATAGAGTTGCTACCATTGATGGAGAATAAGGTGGAATCAAAAGGGAAAGAAGTCAAGGTGATGATAGTAGAAGGCAAACAGTTCATGAAAGAGATAGTAGAAGAAGGAGCAGTTGCATATGCTCTAATTCCATGCCTTAAGGTGAATAAGGAGCAGTAGCAAGAAGTTAAGGGAGAGAAGAGGCAAAGGTTCATAGAACCAGCTGTCCAATAGATATTGGACAAGTACAAAGGCATTATCTCTGATGGAATGCCAAGTTTCCTACCACCTATTAGGGACATCAACCATTGTATAGATCTGATCCCAAGATCTACACTTCCACACAAAGCAGCATATAAGCTCACTCTAGAATAGAATGCAGAGGTAGCAAGGCAAATTGAAGAGTTGTTGGAGATAGACCTAATTGGCAAGAGTTTAATCCCATGTGCAGTACCGACTGTACTAGCACCAAAGAAGGAAGGAACCTGGAGGCTTTGCACTGATTCAAGGGCTATCAACAAGATAACAATCAGGTATAGGTTTCCAATCCCTAGGATAGAAGATTTACTTGATTGTTTAGGAGGTGCTAAATATTTCACCAAAATAGATTTAAAGAGTGGCTATCATCAGATTAGGATTAGGCCTGGTGATGAATGGAAAACTGCATTTAAGACCAATGAGGGGTTATATGAGTGGAAGGTCATGCCTTTTGGTTTGTCCAACACCCCTAGTACCTTTATGAGATTGATGAATGAGGTCTTGAGGGAATTCATAGGAAAATTTGTCATAGTATATCTAGATGACATCCTAATTTTCAGTAATATGAGGGAAGAGAACCTCAACCATATAGACTTGGTTCTCAAAGGGTTATATGAAGAGCAGCTAATGATCAATTTAGCAAAGTGTCTGTTTATGCAGGAAGAGATCATCTACTTGGGATTTGTTATCTCACATAACAAACTGAAAATGGATCAAGAGAAGGTAAGTGCCATATTGTCTTGGCCAATTCCTAAAACCTTGAGTGATGTTAGAAGTTTCCATGGGTTAGCAACCTTTTATAGGAAGTTTATAAAGGGATTTAGTCATGTTTGCGCACCCATGCTTGACACCATAAAAGGAGGACAGAAGTGCAAGTTTACTTGGACAAAGGAGGCAGATGATTCCTTTGAAACATTTAAGAAGAAGGTTGCAGAGCAGCTAGTTCTTGCACTTCCTGACTTTAGCAAGATTTTTCAAGTAGAATGTGATGCAAGTCACATGGCAATTGGGGCAGTACTCAGTCAAGAAGGTAGGCCTATTGCATTTTTTAGTGAGAAACTAAATGATGCAAAGAAGAGATACTCATCATATGATTTGGAGATGTACGCTCTGGTACAATCACTCAAAAAGTGGAGGCATTACTTGATGCCAAAAGAATTCATAGTGTTCACAGATAACCAATCCCTTAGTTTTATAAATAGCCAAGAGAAGCTAAACCATAGGCATATGAAGTGGGTGGAAACTTTGCAAGCTTTCATCTTTACACTCAAGCACAAGAAAGGGGTTAAGAACAAAGTAGCAGATGCTTTAAGCAGGGGAGTTCTAACCATCAATCAGATCCAACTAGAGAGTGTTGGCATTGATTCTTTGAAGGCCATGTATGATGCTGATGAAGGTTTTGGAGAGATATACAAGGTATGTACTTCCTTTGGTGACAAGTATCATGTTGAGTTCTCTGAATTTCTGATCCAAGATGGATTACTTTTCAAGGGTGGACAGTTATGTGTTCCAAGGTGTTCTATGAGACTGAACATTATTCAGGAGAAACATTATGGGGCTATGGCAGGAGATTTTGGTCTAGATAAGATCCTTGATCTTGTGAAGAGGCATTACTATTGGCCTAAGTTGTAGTCAGATGTGAGAAGATTTGTGGAGGCATGTGTAATCTATCAGAAAACAAAAGGAAGATCCACAAATGCAGGTTTGTATCAGCCACTACCCATTCCTTCTAGGCCATGGGAGAGCATCAACATGGACTTTGTATTAGGTTTACCTAGGACACGGAAGGGATATGATAGTGTTTTTGTTGTAGTAGACAGATTCAGTAAAATGGCACACTTCTTGCCATGTAGAACCACTTGTGATGCTTCATATGTTGCAAACCTATTTTTCAAAGAAATAGTGAGGATACAGGAATTGCCATTGAACATAGTCTCAGACAGAGACGTAAAATTTATTGGCCATTTTTTGGAGGACTCTTTGGAAGAAGCTTGGAACCAATTTGTCCTTCTCATTAGCCTACCATCCTCAAACAAATGGGCAGACTGAAGTTGTTAATCTTTCATTGGGAAATCTATTAAGGTGTTTAACAAGGCAGCATGGAGAGAAGTGGGATAATATCCTACCACAAGCAGAATTCTCCTTTAATGACACCATCAATAGGAGTACAGGGAAGTCACCTTTTCAGGTAGTATATGGTATTCATCCAAGAAGCATTTTGGAGCTGAGAGATCTACCTATAGGAGAGCCTATTAGTGCAGATGGAGAATCTTTTGCATCAGCCATCAAAGAAGTGCATGATCAAGTCAAGAACTAGCTTCAACAAACTACATTGAAATACAAAACATATGCTGACAAAAAGAAGAGGGATGTACAATTTGATGTTGGAGATTTGGTATGGGTTAATCTGAAGAAGGAGAGGCTCCCAAAAGGTAAATATACCAAGCTAATGCAGAGGAAGATTGGACCATGTCAGATTTTGAAGAAGTGTGGGCAGAATTCCTATGAGATCCAACTTCCTCCTGATCTTGGATTGTCACCCATATTCAATGTATGTGATTTAACCCCATACAAGAAAAATATAGATGTAACACAGGAACCATTATAGGATGCAGCAGTTGATGATATTCCTAAGCATGATCCACCAAAGTTAGAAAAGATCTTAGACTCAAGAGTGATAAAGAAGACAAGCAATAAAGAGTACGTGGAGTACTTGGTGGCTTGGCAGGGGCAACTTGATTCAGAGGCAATTTGGATGACTAAAGATCAGATAACAAACAAGGGTGCAGATTTACACACTCTGATCTCAAAGGGGCTCTGATACCACTATGATGCAGAGTTAGGGCAACAGAACATAGAAAACTGATGTCAGTTCTTCACTAACAAACATTTACCGTTGTTTGTTTGCCCATATGTTAGATGTTGCACTATCAGTCGAGGAAAACAACCTTCCTCCGATCGCATACCTTAGGTTGATGTATGTGCTTTGTTTCGGTTGCCTGTCGGCAACACATGAACTGTCAGCTTCCCCAATCTGAGTCAACTGATACATTTGGTTTTGTAGATCAGAATTGCGGAACTGTCTCTGGGGTTAAACCTTTGAACTACTTGAAACCCCCTCTGTTCATTGAACCCATGAATCTGTCAAACCAAATGAACCTTGGTACCTTTGAACCTTTGATCCTTCACCTATCGACTCAATATACTTCCATCGCACAGTCTTAACACTGTCGGCAACTCTCGGTTGAACCATTGAACCATTGAACCATTACACCCTTGAACTGGTTCAACCGTCGGTTCAACATTCGCACACTTATACACTATCGGCGATGAACTGCTGCACCCGTTGAACCATTGGACCGGTTCAACTATCGACACTCCTTGCTCCATTGAACCAATGAACTCGTTGAACTCGATGCTCCTTAGTGAACCGATGAACCAAATGAACCTGTTATGTCCATTGAACCGTTGAACCGCTGAACAGGTTCAACCGTTGGTTCAACTGTCGACAACACTTACAACGATGAACCAATTGAATTTGTTGAACCTTTGAATTGGTTCAACCACCCACCACCATCTACCGTCGGTTTCCCTGATATACTATAACCTTTCTTTCTTCACAGATCCAGGATACACACACAATGTATATTCGCATACAAATGCAATATACACATGAAATGCACTCAGGTTTATCAGCGATATAGATGCTACTTATATTTTCAGCAATCTACACAAACTTAACCTAAAAAGACTTTTATATGTACCTTTCTTCGTAGGATGCACATGGGTTGATACCTGCAAACAAATGTGATATACTCAGATTGTTCCAGCAGGCAATTGACGTATACGCATAAAATGTATATTTGAACCTCACATCAAATAACCTCTTTTGTAACAAAATCTCACAGTTCCTATTCTGCCATGTCCACGAGCACAAGGAAAACAACTAGAAGACTAATATACATAATCCATTCCACTGATTTCATAGAAATCCACCAGTGGAATGGATTTAATTATGCATCTCAACCACAGAGGAACTAGATTAAATATAACACTATGTTATACAGATAATATACACAAAACAATTTACTATACAGAGTATTTACACAGAACCTCTGAATTTTTGAAACAAAACAGGCAGAATTTCTATTTCTTCATTCCAGCTTTAGACAATTGATGATTACAGAAGAAAAATATGAAAAAGACTCCACTCTCCTCGACCACTTCTGTCCCTTTTGTTCCTCGACTCCTTTCTCCTTTGTTTTCAGGATTTTGATTAAACCAAGATTAGTCATAAACCCTAACTAATCCCATGACACCTGTTTTGTATAAGACAACAAGACACATAATGATAAGACACCTAGGTTTAATTCTCCACATAACCCAATATGTCTAAAATGTCAAATTTCATGTTTACAAACATGAAATGCTACACAAAATGCTAAATTTGACAATGACATACAAATGCTTCATGGTAACATGAAATGTCTGAAACATATTAAAATCTTATTCCTCTCCCTTTTTTGCATATTTATATTATTTAAGGGGTGCTCCTACACCACAACTTTTTGCTTGGCTTGTTCTTGTGTTTTTCTGCTTTTCGGCAGTCTGGTAAAAGTAAGTCATGCAGGTGACCCTGCATAGGGGTAGGTAAGTCATCATGATGAGGTCAGTTTGTCAAAGTTAATATTTCATATCAATAACCTCATAGTTGGAAAGAGTATAAAATTTCATGTAGGTTTTCTTTTTGGATCACCCTGATATTCCATAGGGAACAAAAGTTATGGTAAGTCAAAGTTCTCGCCAAACCTGATATTCCTGGGGGGTCATATTCCTTAACATCAGTCACCTTAGCTAAGATCACCCCAATCTAATTTTAGCACTCGATAATCATTTGGTCCGCAAACTCTGGACGTCAATTTTAAGTGATAACTGTGTTTACCCATCAAACAGCTTCATATATTTTGCGGGGGTCATGTTTCGAATATCACCTGACATTTTGAATATCACCCTGTCATAAAATATCACCCCAGTGCCAATATGCTGATGATGTCATATAATCCCGATGAACAAAGGAAATCACTCTGATGGTGATGTCATCATCCTTTTTACCTCGTGGAGGTATGTTTCCAATGATCACCCTTTTAATAACATGATGGTGATGTCATCCTGATCTTTTGAAAAGGGGGGTCACTTTAGTTTTGAGCGGTCACATTTCAAATATCACCTGATCTCCTAATCATAACCCAATATTCTCAACATCACCTGATTCCTAGACATCAATTTCACCGCTCAAAAGTGGAAGGTCATATTACACAGAGGGGGTCATATTCCAAATATCACCCAATCTTCTAAAGATCACCCCCCTCCTCTTGCCTCGTAACATTTAATGCCCAAAAATTCAGTAGGTAGATTCCCTCCGATCGCAAACACGATCCAAACACCTGGCAACATTCATGGATTCATGGCAGAAAATCAATGGTTTTGATTGATTTAACCCTAATTTGCCCTATGAATGAGGTTAAAAGTGAATTTACAAGGCCATTTTGCATTTACCTTGCGAAGAAACGAGAATTTACAGAGCGGACATTCAAACCCTCATACAGGCTACCTGTGAGCAGACATACAGCATACAGCATTACGGAGTGCGTGATAATCGTCATTTGAGTCCCTTTTCCGTAATCATCAGCTTAATCTAGGAGATAAGTGTTATCAGGTAAGTAATTAAAAAACTCTCCTGTTGTCATTTTTTGTGTGTCTAGGAAGTATGCTTTTCCGGTGGTTTGAAACTGTAAGTATGCATGTCATGATGGAAGTAGAAATTAATAAGTATAATATGCATGATGTTGTAAACATATAATGCTGTGTGAATGCATATGAATATCAAATGGTAAGACCAGGCATGTTTTGTTGTAGGAATCCATGGCAGACATCAGGAAGAACAGGTCTGAGTCTGAATTTCTTAAGCTTATGTTTGCCCAACCTGAGGGAGTGTGGTTCAAGTATGGCGTCATTGGAGATACTCATCAGGGAAACACAGATTTGGTAGCAGGGTCATCCAAGATGCATGATGACAAAGATAATACCTTATTGGATAGCATATTCATGTCAGGAATGTGGCATGTGGCCATATTTCCATATGCCATGGAAACCCCAGAGCTAATAGTGGAATGTACCATAAATTACAACCCTTAGACGAGGAAGGTGGAAAAACATGGTAGGGTTTATGCAGATTTGTCAATCAAAGGGCTTACAACTACTTTCAATCTCCCAGTTGGAAGGAATGTAGTCAATATGGATCTGCGCAAACTGGAAACTGAATATGAAAACAATAAAAAGACTACAAGAAAGAGGATATATCAGTGGAGATCTAAGAACATCACTTATACTGCTTCCGCCAAATTGCCAGTGCATCTGTACAAATTTGATTTTGATGATGAATATCAGTATATGATTACCCTGCTCAGTAGGGTGACAGGCCAGCCTAATGCTGGAAATTTCAAGAATTGGATGTATGGAGTCATCATGATGTGTCATTATATAGATAATAAGCCATTATGGGCTAAGATCATCAATGATGCTTTAGATGAACAGATGATGAACCTAGCAGGCCTGGAATGTTCATTTTACATGACTTCATATGTTGTATATTCATGTGCTTATAAAGGTACATTTGATGCACTTACCACAGTTGGAAAGATTGGTGGCAGTATTAATGATGCCCATATATGGAACCATTACCCTCAGTTGCAGAGGAAAGACTATCTCCTTGACTACAAATTGGTGAATGATGCATTTTCTATGCATCTAGTTATAATAATGGAGGAGGATAGAACCAAAAGACTGAGCATGGAAGCTCAAGAAGTTATATACAAGCATGGTGCCTAGTTCATCCAGTTTGCCACATTCTCCTACATCAAAATAGAGGGTTTTGAAGGACAACCATTCATGTTGCCCATGTACCCTACTGATGGGGTAGTCTTGATGGAATTTTTAAGACAGATATATACTATACTAGATGCAAATAAAGCAAATAAGAAAATACTTCTAGTTCTATTTCCAGTAACTATAGGGTGGTATTTATGCCCTAATTTAGAAGGAACCTAAGGGGGTAATAATTGAGAGAATTGATATACCATCTGAGGATGCATCTGCATCAGGACAGGCATCAGCCTCATCTACACCACCTCTAGCAGATAAACAAAAGACCAAAAGGATCCTGAGGCCAGTTGTAGAGACTGCAGAAATACAAGATGAAGGCCAAACCTCATGACAGAATGTCGAGGAGGATATCCTTATTGAAGAGGAGCCTATAGAAGATGACCCCATGATGGTCACCAGGAAGAGGAAGGCAGTATCCCTAGTAGCATCACCCCCTAAAAAACAAAGAACACATATGAGGGGTGAAATCAGGAATGATTCAGTAGTAATAAGGGGGGATGGTAGTGGAGTATTTAGAAAAGAAATGCAGCATGATATGCCACTCCCTACTATAATACAGTTTAAGACTGAGAAGGCTGAAGAGCAAGCAAAACAAGCCACTAGAGCAAGTCAAGGTGGTCCTTTCTCATTGGAAGAAACTGTAGACCTATCAAATGATGAGGTGGTACAGAACATAGCTTCCTAGTGAATGGAGACCCTTGCTTCTAACACTCGCATGACCCCACAGGGAACTCCATCAGCACAAATGATGATGTTAAAAGAGTTGAAGCAAATAGGGCAAGAAGAGAAAGAAAATAGTCCAGAGAGGGCAGCCCAGCAAATCGAGCTTGATAAGTTAGTTGATCAGGTAACTAGCCTTGCAGTAATAGACTTGACATATAGGGATGATATGACCCCTGAAGATAGAGCAGGTGCACCTAATAAAACATAAAATATTGAGGTAGTCAAGCAAACAGGAGTAGAGAGCAGTGCTCTAGACATGGGCCGACAACAAGATATATCTGATGAGCCTAAGATTGTTGAAGTTCAACAAAAGGGTGGGAATGATAAAGACACATTAGGAGATGATTCCCCCCGGACTCAAGAAACCTCAGGTGATAAAGAAACATCAGGTCATGAGGACCTTAAGACCCAGGAGGTAGATACATCAGGTGCAGAGCAAAATGTGATCCAGGATCAGGTAAATGCACCTAGTTCAAACACAACGATATCCATAGATACAAATATACCTCAGGATGAGGACATTCTTGAAGTGGATGAAACACAAAAGGAGGGAGTACAAGATTGGGTCTAGGACCAGCATGAAGATACACCGCAAGATCCTCCCCCGCAAGAGGAAGTTCTCCAAGAAGAAGAAATACCACAGGATCTCCCTCATGAAGAATATCATGAGGAAGAAATAAGGAAGTCACCCTCTCCATTGAGAGTAGAGATAGATGCTAGAGATCAGGGTGGATATGATGATAATGATAGATACCAAGGATCCATAGATCAAGTACCTCAATGGCTTGAGAAAGAAATAGGTACGGAATCAGATTTTGAGATTTAGGAGTTTGATGTTTCAACATTGTTTTCAGAAACCATCATGAAGCCTAAGAGGAAAGCTAGATTAACCTCGGCCATCAGAAGAGATCCTGATACGGGCAGAAGGACCGCCCAGGTAGCACTTCCCATTGTTGAAAAGGAGAAAGGCAAGATCACCCTGGAAGAATTCCAGATTATAATAGTTGACTTGGGGTTTGCCAATAAAGACCAGGAAGGTCAAGAAGGGAAGGATATAATTGATTCTTTAACCCAAAGGGTGAAGAAAGAAAAGGAGAAGAATAAGCAGCATAAAGAGCACATTGCTCAGCTGCACTCATACATAAGAGGGTTGATTAACCCTGACGATACATCATCAAATCAGGCAGTCCCATTGACTACAATTTCTTAAGAGGAGGTTAATAAATTAGACCTTATGAAGCATGAGTTAGTGACCATGAGGAAGTGAATGTTATCAGCATTCATAGGAGCTGAGGAAGTAGTGAGAGCCTCTTTGCAAATGTGGAATTCTTTGAGTACCTCCAAGAAGAAAGTTGATAAAATACAGAATGAGACAGGAAGAAGATCTTTCCAGTTAGAAAAGGCCTTGGGTACTCTAAGTGAAATAAGGAAGATTAATCCTCAGATCCTGATAAATTATTAGGTATTGGATAATAACACTGCCATACTGGTGGATATTTGGTATAAGGATATCAGGTTTGAATGTGATGTATTGAAGAAGTGCAGTAGTAAGTTAAGAGATATCAGTGTGAAACTACACAGCATGATGTCCTATGAAGCAAAAGTCTTGGAATCCCTGGAGGGAAAAGTAGAGGGGAAAATTGAGAACCAAGATGCAAACTTTGCCATAAAAGCTTTGTATGATAACTTTCAGCCGATGGCTGATGATCCTCTCACCCACCTGACAGAAGAAGCAATGAATAAGATCATGAGGATCAAAGTCAGGGTGGAGAACTATAATGAAACATTGAGCAACAGGAAGGGTAAGTTAGAAGTCCTCAGAGAGAAATTTCAAGCCCACAAGCACGCCATTACTAAAGCCTAAACACAGGATGGCGGGGAGGTTGATAAGATAGTGGAAGCCTATGAAAATATCAGGACGATCATGAAGGTCCATATATAGGAAGATATTCATCAGGGTGATGACGATACAAAAAGTGATGATCATGATGATCCTGATGATGAAGAGGAAGAACCTAAGGAGTAAATGAAGATGCGCCACAAGGGAAATATACCCACCACGTACTTAGAAGAAAATAAGCTACCTAGATGGTTGCCAGTTGGCAACCTGTGCCATAGGAGAAGTTGACCAAGTCAAAGGAAAGAATATCCACCATTGATCTTAATTGATAAATTTTGACCGTAGGTCATTTGTAACCGCTCCCTCACCTTATTCTATAAAAGGTGCAGGGGTGCCATGTTTTAAACATTCAGAAGCTTAATTGAAATACGATTGCTGTGAAAGAGAAGACCATTTTGATTACAAATCATTGTAAATCCTGAGTAGTCTGTGTGTGAATTCTTGATACATGCTTTTATTTTCTATGTCCCTTAGAGTGCTTATCAGTCTGCATGTGTTGTCTTCATTCCTCATCCTTTGAAGTTAGCATCATTTGTATCTAGCTGTGGAACATCCTGGTGAAAATATGGTTTGATTTCTTCTCCTCATGAATGTATCAAGTGTGTATGTGGTTCAGTAGCTAAAGATTCATCATAATTTGAAGTATTCTTTTAATTTTCTTTCAATTTCATAAATTCACCATCATCATTGTAAATAATAGATAATCAAAAGCAAATAATATGAAATATGTTGAAATCTCATAAATAACTGAAAATATTTAGCATATTTAGAGTTAAAGCATGTTGAATAGACAAATATCATGCAAATATTCAAGAACAGACACATTATTTGAAGAAATAACTGTGTAGAATAACCTTTATGTGTAGCATCTTTACAGGAAATAGAATTTACTGATCAACAAACATAAGGCCCCTGAATGGAAAACAACAACACACATCAACCACTGAGTAACGTCAGTAGATTATGAACTAATCCACGGAGACTTGGGATCATGAATTCTTTCAATTCATCGTATCTTTCAAGATGAGTAAAGGTTGTTGTGTAACTTTTATTCTATGTTTGTTTATGACTAACATCATGATCAACATGTATGCAATGTCTGAAGTGTTTATCCCAGAGGGCCTTGTATTGAGGTTTGAGTTCAAAACTCTCATGTATTAGCTTTTTGTGATAGATGTCCATTAATTTAGAGTCTCCAAATTCCTCAATGTTGGCATGGATATAGACCCTAACATCTTCTACATGCAATACCCCATGCAGAATGCTAGAAAATGTGCCTAAAGGATCAACTTCTAGAGATTTATAGAGATGTTTCTTGAATTTGGAGTGCGGCCTATCAGTGATCTTAACAACCATTGGAGTAGCCATCTTGCAAAAGATTCGGAGAGAGATTTTTAGAATGGAAGTACCTTTTTACACTTTAGGGTTTGAAATAGGAGCCGAAATAAATCGCTGGTTGAGTTTGATTTTGCAGTTGATCTTTGAGTGAGTTATAGAAAATTTGATGCAGACCTCTTCTTTTCTTCTTCTCGAATGCAAATGTGCAAAGAATGAGTGAATGAACCCTTTTAACCTTGCGCAAAGCCTAATTTCTTTTGTAATAAATGCACAACATAAGTCATCCGGTTGCCCTATTTTGAGAGAGATCTTCTCGAATCACTGTACTGAACTTAGAATCATTGTCAGTGAGGATTGACAATGTATCTTCTTTTCTTCAATCATGCCATGGATCCATAGATCAAAGTTTTTTGATTTTGAATCATACCGGATCTGTCTGTGAAAATCTTACTTTATTAGAGTGCTGTCAGAACCAAATTAACTTGAGTGGTTAAACTCTTGCAAAACTCCATGCGGATCTTTCATATTTTTATTGAAGGTTATGTAGATGTTTTTCTGAGAACCCTTTAATCTGCAACATTCCATGTGCCAAATTTAGGCACTAATTGACTGGCTAGGGGAATTTGTTTTTCTTTGTGACTCCCCTTGAGCCAGAGCTCACCCTTTTAGTTACAGAAAGGAATATTAGCACCAAATTCGGGTGTGGATTGATCCCTAATATTTTATGTACTCTTCTTCACCCAAATCTTGATCATCTCCTTTTAAACTTCATCCGCATTCACTTTACCTTTGCCCTTATTTTATTTTTGATTATGTTGCACCAGACCATTTCTATCCTGATTTCTACTTCTGTAGAATTTGGCAATATGACCGGATCTATTGCAATTGTAGCAGACAACATTTCTTGGATTATTTGATTGATATCCTCTTGATCTGCATTGATTAGCCATATGTCCTATTCTATTGCAAGCAAATCATCTACCGTTGAATGAATTGTTTATTTGCATATTTCTGCATTCATGAGATTTGTGACCATACCTTTTGCAATTAAAACATTGTCTGGAGAAGGATGGATTAGTCTGATTCATTCTCCTCCCACATTGAGTTGCTTTATGACCAAAATTGTTGCAATTGAAGCAGTATCCATTAAAGGATGGATATCTTTGAGCATTTGGTTGCCTTACCAGAGGTCTTCTAGGCTTGTTTCTTTGATTTCTTGACCCAAAGTTCTTCTGATCAGATCCAGAGATTTCACCTTTCTCATATCCCAAGCCACGCTTATCATCTACCCTCTTTTGGCTTTCAAGAAGAACTTCAAGTTGAGCTAAACTTATCTTGAATTTCTCTTTCTATTCATTTGTTGTTTGAAGATCTTGTTTAAGAGTGTCTATCTGATACTCAAGTTGTTCTTCATTGTCTCTAGCTTCTTCAAGATCTGATTCAAGATGCCTGATTATTCTATCCATTTTGTGGCAGTCCTCTGTTTTCTCCTTGAGAGATTGTTTTAGATTATCTTCAATTTTCCTCTTTTCTTCAATTTCTTGGGTGAATCTCATAACCCCTGATTCCATTTCATGCCTTACCATAATTACTTCTTTTGATAGTTTCTCACATAGCCTATTTTTCTCATCCAGGTCTTCTTTGGTATCATTGACTTCACTCTGATTGGCTAATTTTTGAAGTAGTTGCTTTCTCTTTTTCACAGAGATACTCAATTTTTCTTTTAGCTCATTTATGAAATCATCATCTTGTTTGAGTCTTTCTCTCAAGTTATTGACTTCAGAGTGGGATTGTTCAAGATCATCAAGAGTAGACTGAAGTTGTTCCTTCATACCATAAATATCCATTGAGATTCCCAGATCTTCCTCAAGCTGTTAGGCTTTGTTTAGAGGAACTTAGCTCCGATACCAATTGTTGGAAATAAGGATGATAACTGAGAGGGGGGGTGAATCAGTTATCTCAAATATATTTAACTTTCTTTTCTTCTTTAATAATTAGTGCAGTATCAAAACATATAAGCATACGTGATCATAAGAATAGAAATAAAATCAACACACATAACATAAGGATTTTTATGTGGAAAACCCTGTTAAGGGAAAAACCATGGGCTGACTAACCCAAGATTGTATTCTCTGTTAAAAGAATGAAAGAGTACAATATGGCACTTGCCAATTAGGGTTCACTGCCCGAGCACACTGCTCACAAGAGGCACACTGCCTACAAGAGACTCACTGTCTACAAAACTTACAAAAGGTAATCAGGTGTTTGAACTAAGAAAAGGCATCTACAAATGTAAGAGTTCAGTTCTAGTTAGGCACAATACACTGATCTGTTGCACTTCATTCTTCCTCTATTTTGGTGTTGTTATTCTGTCACATACCGGACTTGATTTGTTGTTCTCACACTTATCTACTTTCTTCGCACTTTATTTCATCCCTACACATAACACACACATCTACATATTGGAATCCATCTGGTATATATATCTGCATAAAGGATTCTCATCAACTTCCTAGTCATCAACAAGAACACTTCAAGATATTTGCAAGTGACTGATCTGTCGGCAGAATCCATGCTTGATTTGTGATGCATATCAAAACATGGGCATAGAAGTCTTTAATCATGTCAACCAACAATGTATAATCCCCAAACTGCTTGATCAACACTTTGACTCATTTAGATTGAAGTCTGATGCTCTGTCGGTCAGTTCTTTCTCTGTCTGCTCTGCCTGTCTAGAACCCAACACTCAGATGCTCATATATTTTTCATGCTTTATCACCGGAGGCTAAATATCTGAAATATAGTAGTCATGATACCCCTCTTGACTTATCCTAGTTCATAACTTGCTGAGTTACACCATCTGAGAGATCCAGACTTGATTGTCAGACCTTGTTGCATACTTTGTTCTTGTTCACCGGACCAAAACAATCTTCAATCTGTCTTCCGGTATAGACATACTATGTACTGCGGATGTGTGGGATAGACTTTGTTGCCATCAATGACAACCCTCATGAAGCCACACAATGTCTCTTGCCAACAGCCCTTGGGGCTTGTTTGAGCCCATACAATGCTTTCTTCAACTTGTAGACCATATCACCATGATCAGACAATTGAAATCCATCCAGTTGCTCAATGTATACTTCTTCTTCCAAGTCACCATTCAAGAAGGCAGACTTGACATCCATCTGATATACTTTGAAATCCTTGAAGGCAACAAAAGCAAGAAATAATCTGATTGCTTCAATTCTTCCCACTGGAGCAAAAGTTTCTTCAAAATCAACTCCTTCTACTTGAGAATAACCCTTACAGACCAATCTAGCTTTGTTTCTGACTACTTCACCATCTTCATTCAGTTTATTCCAGAAGACCCATTTGGTCCCAATCACATTTTTATTTCTAGGTCTGGGAACGAGATCCCAAGTGTGATTTTTCTCATTCTGTATCAACTCTTCCTCCATTGCTTTGGCCCAGCTTTCATCATTGCATGCTTCACTTACTATTTTTGGTCCAATCTTTGAAATCAGACAATAGTCTTCTGAGTCTTGAGTAATCTTTCTTCTTGTTTGAACACCTTTGCTTCTATCACCTATGATCTGGTCTTCAGAATGATTTAGTCTTACATACTTGGGAGTTTTGGGAATTTCTTGCACTATTATATCTTGGACAGGTTCATCCAAACTTATCTCTTCTTCCTGTATTTCAAGATTCTCTGGACCAGTCTGGATCTAAATTTTAGAAGGGGTTTGAACTTCTTGGACCAAAACATTATTCTAATCATCTTCTTTATATTCATAAAACCTTGAGGATTTTTCAATACCTTCATCAACCTTTACATTTGTACTTTCTACAATCTTTCTCAATCTCTTATTATAACACCGGTATGCTTTGCTTTGAGTAGAATAACCCAAGAATATTCTTTCATCACTTCTAGCATCAAATTTTCCAAGGTCTTCATCTATTTTAATGTAACATTTACTACCAAAGACTCTAAAATACTTTATAGTGGGAGTGATGCCAAACCAAAGTTCATAAGGGGTCTTACCAATAACACCGGTATGCTTTGCTTTGAGTAGAATAACCCAAGAATATTCCTTCATCACTTCTAGCATCAAATTTTCCAAGGTCTTCATCTCTTTTAATGTAACATTTACTACCAAAGACTCTAAAATACTTTATAGTGGGAGTGATGCCAAACCAGAGTTCATAAGGGGTCTTACCAGTATTGCTTCTAATTTGTACTCGATTAAGAGTATAGACAGCAGTACTTACAACTTCTCTCCAGTAGATCTGAGGAACATTTGCTTCCATCATCATGGTTCTAGATGCTTCTTGGATGGTCTAGTTTTTTCTCTCCACTACTCCATTCTGCTGTGGAGTCCTTGGAACAGATAACTGTCTTTTTATCCTATATTTCTCATAGAATTCTATGAACTCTCTAGATGTGAATTCTCCACCTCTATCAGACCTAAGACATGTTATGTTTAACTCAGTTTCATTCTCTAACATAGCCTTGAATATTTTGAATTTCTCAAGAGCCTCAGATTTCTCTTTCAAGAAAGTCACCCACATCATCCAGGAATGATCATCAATTAGTAACATGAAATATCTATCACCTTGCAAACTCCTGATTCTTGCCGGTCCACATAGATCAGTATGTACTAAGTCCAACCATTTGGTAGAAGATTATTCCTTACTTTTGAATGTGACTTTGCTCTGCTTACCCAACTGACATTCTTTGCACAAACTCTTAGTAGGTTTCACCAGTCTTGGAAGATCTCTTACCGCCTGAGTGTTGCTTATCTTGATGATATTATCAAAATTCACATGACACATTCTCCTATGCCACAACCAACTTTGATCAATTTGAACAAATAAATAACGTTTTCCAGTACCAACCAAGTGGAAGATGTTACCTTTTGTTTGAGTACCAGATGCAACCTCTGTTCCAAAATTTTCAAAGATTCTACATTTTCCATTTTTGAATCAGAGATCATAGCCTTTGTCCACCAACTGTCCAACACTAAGAATATTGTGCTTCAAACCTTCAACATATAGTACATCACTGGTTTTGTTCTTCCCATCAAAAGAAATAGTTCCTCTGCCTCTGATTCTGCCAGCATAATTATCACCAAATTTTACAAATCCTCCTTCATATCTTTCCAGATCTATGAACTTATTTTTGTCACCAGTCATATGGTGGGAGCATCCACTATCAATGACCCATTCATCCTTTTCTTCAACTTGGGCAGCCAGAGCTCTTTCTACCATTTTATGATTGACAAATTCAATGGGCATTGGATCTTCGTCCTTGATGGCAATAAACACCTAGTCACTTCCGGATTTGTTTCCTGTCTCTGATTCATCATCTCTTACTCCTTCATCATCATCATCTTCATGAACATAGTAACATTTCTTTTGAAATCTTTATCTATTTGGATTAGTCCTTGAAAATCTTTCTGAACACCTTGAAACAAAATGACCAATCTTGTTACAGTTGAAACATTTGAAGGGAAATTTTCCTTCATACTTACCAGATCCTTTTGGCGGTCTTTTTGCAATAAGGGCTTCAAGTTGAGCATCTTCTACCTCATATTCTTCCAGATCTTTTCTTGCTTTTTCATACCATGATAGTTTCTTTAAGGAGTTCTCTCCTGGATCATACCTTTGTTTGCCTTTTACAGAGGCACTAGCTTTGAATGCAAATTCAATCTTGGGGGGTGCATCTCCAAACTCAGCCAATTCAAATGCAGCTAATTTTCCAATCAATTGATCTCTTGTGATATTTGATAAAGATCTGAATTCTTCAATAGCAACAACCTTGTGTTTGTAAGTAGGAGGTAGGGATCTGAGAACTTTTGCAACAATCTCATATTCATCCAAGGTTCCACTAGCACACCTAATGCCACAAACAAGCTCATTTACTTTTGGCATAAATGTAGTGATATTCTCATCTTCAGGTTTTCAAATTTTTCTTCCAGACTCTGTAGCTTGGCACATTTAACATATTTGTCTCCTTCATGCAGAAGTTCTAGCTTTGACCAAATCTCATATGCTGTTTTTAAATCCATAACATTTGTCAGCTTTGAGTCAGATAAGGCACTTAGTAAGGCTTCTTTAGCTTGAAGATTATCTTCAGCATCTCTGATTTGATCTATAGTTGTCAGACCATTCTTTGGGGGAACATACTTCTTTGTAGACATAGTATAATATTGCATTCCCATGCATTGCAAGTGACATTCCATGTGGCTTTTCCAAAGAGTATAATTAGTTCCATCAAACCTCAGACTATGCTTCTTATAGGAAGACATCCTGGATCTCCTCAAGTGATTAAGCTCGTTTAGAGGAACTTAGCTTTGATACCAATTGTTGGTTTAGGACAGACAACTGAGAGGGGGTGTGAATCAATTGTCACCAAAACTTTCTTTTCTTTGAACACTTAAATCCTTGTTATATTTCTATAGCATAATAATGATTTAATCATGGAAGCACAATGCAATATCTTAAGAGCAGAAACACATTAACACATATGACACCAAGATTTTAACGTGGAAAACTTGGTTAAGGGAAAAACCATGGGGTGACTAACCTAACATTGTATTCTCTGTTAAAAGAATAAGAAGAACAAAATGGCACTTGCCAATTAGGGCTCACTACCCGAGCACACTACTCACAAGAGGCCCACTACCTATAGGAGACACACTGTCTACAGAATAATAAATATTACATACTTAAACTGGAGATTAGGATCTTCACCATGCTTGAGTCAGTTCCATTTAAGCTCAACACTTCTACTCTGCTTTTCGCTCTTCTCCTTTCTACCACTTTCTCATCTCAACAAGGATGCTTTGAAATAACTTTG
Source organism: Cunninghamia lanceolata (assembly GCA_027924645.1). Taxonomy (NCBI): domain Eukaryota; kingdom Viridiplantae; phylum Streptophyta; class Pinopsida; order Cupressales; family Cupressaceae; genus Cunninghamia; species Cunninghamia lanceolata. The sequence goes on from BSBN01000500.1 coordinate 21,220,457, forward strand.
CAATTCTTATTTATACATGACATCAACTTTGGAATGATCATCAAAGTCAGCACAACATATTCTATTGTAGAGCAATTACAAAAATACAACTTGATTTGTTACAAGACTTCATGTGTATCACCATACTGTCGGCCACACATATATGGGACTTCAATCTTCTTTGAGGAACATGCCATGCTTCACAGAACATCTTCAAGATCATCTGCAAGATGTGTAAAACATCTGGTCGGCCATGATTAGGAAGAACACCATCACCCAAAAGTAAATCTTCAATTACGAGCTCAATCTTCAATGTGGATAGCCAACACAAACTAGACACAATCTAGAGACCCCCACAAGCTTGCATGAATCACCAAGAACATCCACACCACTTCTTCTTACTGAAATCATTCACATCTTCATCTGGAACCTTAAGAACACAGTCTGTCATCACTGTCACATTAGAATAAATGCTTGCGGACCTCCAGACCACGAACCAATTGAGTTGTCAATTCACATTGGCTTCCTAAACATTCCACCAAATCTGTAGAACAAGATATTGCATTTTTCAATCTCACCAGACCTATCTGTGTCACTCTATCACCTCTAAACATCTGCCAGAACCAGTTTTACTCATATAGCCATAAATTCTCCAAATCTTCATGCAGACCTCTCAAATCTTGATTGGATCATCTTTAGACACATATCTACAAACCCTTTGATGTGTATTCTCTGATCTTCATCTTGGCTGGGATCTTCACTTCATAGAGCTTCACTGTCTTCACTGTTCTTCTTTGTTTCTGATAGGACTAATTTTCTCAATATCCTCAACACATAGCTCATCCAATCCTTGACATCAATGCAACAGGAGTATGTTGACATCAATGACAACTCCAGTTAGGCCCATACTTGCAACACCTGATTGTTATCCTCTAAGATTGTGACATTCAAGAATCCAATTCTATAACTAGGTCAAGGATTTTTCCCACAGTCAAGTAAAGGATCTACTTATTGTGGATGAAACATACGAACTAAACAAATGGGATAATTTGATGTGACCGGCCCTAAGGGACTGACCTAGTGCCTCGGGGGCTCATCGATGATGGCCTTGCCTACGTGACAACACAGAGGCAACGTAGTTCAACTAATGTGGACCATGTGGACCTAAGACCTAGGGGGTGGGAAGCCTCAGGGGCTCATCAATGATGGTCTTGCCTACGTGACAAATGCAGAGGCAGCGCAGTTCAAGTAATGGAGACTGATACTAGTTACAGAATGAACAGATGGGGTGTGATTATTATGGTAAGATGAGAGGTATAGATGGATGGGAAGCCTCGGGGGATCATCAATGATGGCCTCGCCTACGTGATAGCGCAGAGGTGACATAGTTCGATAATGCAACTAACGATGGGGTCACGACAAATGACACGATGGATGAAGGATTGGATGAATAGCCTGATGTGACAAAATAGTAAGGGTGAGCAAACAACAAGCCATGATAAGTATCCTTATGTGATTTAATGGATGCAAAAGGAAAGATGGGTAAAAACTAAAATCTTACAAGATGGAGGAAGCAGCTTATCACAAATAGCAATTTTTTCTAGGTTTTTGCCACTTGCTTTTGTTTGCATGATTTTTTTAAAATTCCCTTGCATTAGGGTTTTTAGGTATAAAACTTGTGAAGATGCATATTGCTGATGGGGTCATCAAACAACTCACCTTCTGATGTTGCTAACTGGTAGGCTTCTGATCTGTAAGCATCAATGATTGCATATGGACCAAGACAGTTGGGTTCAAAGTTGCCTTTCTTTTCCCTGTCCTACTGATTTCTAGTGTTTTCCTTGAGAACTAGGTCACCGACTTGAAAGACTTTGGGTTTTACTCTGTGGTTGTAGCTTCTTGACATCCTTTGTTGATAGGCTTTGAGATGATTAAAGTAATTTTGTCTTCTTTCCTCCAACAACTCTGACTCCTGTAATCTGGAAACCCGATATTCTTCATCAATTATTAGACCTTTTAACGATACTCGCAAGGATGGTAACTCGACCTCTATGGGCAAGATTGCTTCGGAGCCATAGACTAAGGCATAGGGTGTTGCACCTATGGGTGTGCGGATACTTGTATGGTAGGCCCACAAAGCAAGATTTAGTTGGATATGCTAATCATGGCGGACATCATTGACAATATTCTTCAATATTTTCAAGATGGTTTTATTAGACACCTCTGCCTGACCGTTTCCTTGGGGTAGTACGGGGTGGAAAAATAGTGTTGTATATGGAACTTGTCATAGAGTTCTTTGACATCCTAATTTTTAAAGGGTCTACCATTATTAGTGATAATGGATAAAGGAATGCCATAGAGGTAAATGATATAATTCAGGATGAATGGGGCAATTTTCTTGCCTGTGACATTGGTTAGGGGTACGGCTTCGATCCACTTAGTAAAGTACTTAGTGGTGGTTATTATGAATTAACGGCCATTAGATGATGGTGGTGAATCTTTCCCACAAGGTCAAATCCCCATTGACAAAAAGGCCAAGGAGTTGTTAAAGGTTGTAGCTCTTGTGCTGGTGCATGTATTAGATTTCCATGAATTTGGCATTTCTTGCACCTTTTCACAAAATGATAAGAGTCTATTTCCATAGTTGGCAAATAGTATCCCATACGCATGAGTTTCTTAGCCAAGGTAGGACCACTAGAGTGGGTTCTGTAAATTCCTTCGTGAACTTCCCTTAAGGCGGTTTGATATTCCTCACTTTTGTGACACCTAAGGAGAATACCATCAAGACCTTGTTGATAAAGGGCATCGACAATTATGGTATAGTGAGAGGCTTGATAGATGAAGCTTCATCGTTGATTATTGGATAAACCTAGTGGTAAGTTATTCTCTTTTAGATATGTATAGATATTTCCATACAAGGGGGAATTAGATCCTACTATGTGGCATATGATTCTAGTTTTAGTGATATCGTAAGCTGGATTAGACACTAGCTCCACTAAGAACTCATAATGTGACTAATTTTCAGGTATATCTAGTAGTGATGCAATGGTTGCCATGGCATTTGTAGCTTTGTTCTCCAGTCTTGGTATTTGTTCAAAGGAAATCACAACAAAATATTCTTTAAAGCCATCTACCATACGCTTGTAGGGTATTAACTTTTCATCTTTGGTTTGATAGTCATCATTTGCCTAATTGAGAACTAGTTGTGAATCTCCATACACATGAAGCTCTTGGACTTTCCATTCTATAGTCATTTTAAGACCAATGACCAATGCCTCATATTCTGCCACATTGTTGGTCCAAGGGAAAAGTAGTCTATATGATTTCGGGATTGTATCCCCTTGAGGTGTGACCAACAAAATGCCTGCTCCTAACCCATGCTAAGTATAGGATCCATCAAAATAAAGTTTACATGCTTGGGTTTTTATGCTAAAAATGGCTTCGTCTGGAAACTCAAAGCTTAATGGAATATCATCATGAAATGGTGCATTCGCTAACTAATCCGCAATCACTTGGCCTTTTATAACCTTTCTGTCCACATATTCAATGTCGAACTCACTGAGAATCATTATCCACTTTGATAGTCTTCCTGTTAGAGTAGCCTTACTGAGCAAATACTTCAATGGATCTATCTTTGCTACCAACTTGATTGAATGTGTGAGCATATAATGTCTTAGTTTTTGGGATGGAAAAACTACGGTAAAGCATGCTCATTCAATAGGTATTTATTGTAGCTCATACCCTACCAATGTTTGACTGCTGTAGTAAATAGCCCGTTCCTTTCCTTCATAGTCTTCATGTGCCAATAAAGCCCATAGAGTAGTTGGTGTAGCTGAAATATAAAGCAAAAGTGGTTTGCCTTGTATTGGAGGCATCAAGATTGGAGGATTCATTAGATACTCTTTTAGGAGGTTAAAATCTTGTTCACACCCCTCATCCCATCTAAAAGGAATGTTCTTGTGAAGGCGATGGGTAAATAGGTGACATTTGTTGGCTAATTGTGAGATAAACTGACGGATAGATTGTAATCAGCCTTGCAATGACATCAGTTGACTAATATTTCTACGTGGTGGCATGTCCATTATTGCTTTCACTTTGGCCAGATCCACCTCAATTCCTTTGGTTGAAACTATGTATCCTAAAAGTTTACCGGATGTGACTTCGAACACACACTTCTTTGGATTCAAGCAGATGTTGAATTGCTCTAGTCTCTAAAATATTTCATCTAATACCTACAGGTGTCCTCTTGTGAGTGATTTGGCTAGAATATCATCTACATAATCTTCCATGATGGTGTGCATCATATCATGGAAAATTATTGTCATTGCTCTTTGGCATGTTGCTCCTACATTTTTTAGTCCAAATAGCATCACGCCAGTAATATGTATCCCATGGACATGTAAAAGTGGTCTTGTACTGGTCTTTTGGCACTTTTTTGATCTGATTGTAGCTAGAAAACCCATCCATGAGAGATAGCATAGTATGCCCCACTGTAAGGTCCACAATGATGTCGATATTAGGTAAGGGAAAGTCATCCTTGGAACAAGATTTATTCAAATCCCTAAAATCATTGCAAAATATGATCCTTCCATCCAATTTTGAGATAGGAACAATATTGGAAATCCATTCTAGATAGTCAATTGGTCCGATAAAACCACCATCTAACAGTGATGCAGAGCATCTATGACAGCAGAAGCATGTTCATAACTTCAACATGACCAACACATGGTCTTTGACCCAATAACTTCATTCTACACCTTCCAAGATGTCTAATTCCAAACAAGACTCTCTCTCTAACCAACCAAACAGGGTCTGCAGGACAGCAGCCTTACCAAAGTCTTCAAAAGACAGTCATAACATCTCTCTGCTCCATGAGAAGGATAGTCACACTAATCTCCATATAGTGATCTCTATCAAGACAAACTCATCTTCATTGTAGCATGCCAAACCTATCATATGCCTAACATGCCTACTACCTTCATTGACAAAGTAAACAAACTCACCAAACTTACCTAGTATCCTCCCTAGAGGTGACTGTCAGGGCAGCACAAGGCAAAAATAGATTGATATCTCAAAGAGTTCTCTTCCTTCCTCTTTGTCATAGGATCAATTGCAAGATTAGGAACCCTTTATGTTGACACCATGCATGGCATTTTACTGACTGACTATTGAACATAGTCAAAGATAATCATCTATCTACTGCTCTCCTCTACTCCATCCAAGACACATGGTTCTGCAGAGCTGATTAACATGACTTCCTCACACTAGACCATTCCCCTGCCTTCCCAATCCTCACAAGACTCTGAAACAATTAAAATACAATCCATTCCATTGAATAAAGGTAGAAAATGGTCAATGGAATGGACAAAAATCCATCGATTTGCTCAGAAATACCCTAAGTCAGGGTTTTAACCCTCTTCCAAACAAAATAGAAATGCAGAGATAAAAATGAATGTCAAAAGCCCAAATAAGTTTCAAATGATAGGTAATTCAACAACCTATCCAACCATCACAAACACCCTTCACCCCCAGGATGTACAAGTATGGATTTCTCAGGAAAACAACGAATTTTCAAAAGTGAACAGCAATTCTAAAAAAAATAGTTTTTGGGAGATCACTGATATCTCCCACCTAGATCTTTATCAAGATCCCAAACTAGTCTCAAATCAAAGCTATCTCAGTCTATTTTCCATCCAATATGCTAATAGTCTCTAATGAGTCTGTACAGGCACGGGTACGGCCTGTGAACAGCAAAGAAAAATAGAAAAAATAGAGAAAAAACATAAAACAACAGTCTTTTTGATATTTCTTCCTATTCCTTCAAAAAAATCTCCCCACAATACAACTTAGTAGGCTTGAAATAAGCCTCAACATTAGCATGAGGATGTTTGGGGTCCAAGAAAACTGCCCCATCATCGAATTCTTTCTAATTTTTAACTGCAGTACAGACTGTTTTGTTGTAACTGTCCATTCTTGGCTGCCCTTTCTGTTTTTATGATTTCAAATGCTTTTTTGACACTTGGCTAACCTTTGGAAAGGTTCCTAACATTCTTCCTAACCCATGACATGCCTTAAAAGGCTTACAACATGGAAATTCAATGACTACCTATATAAACAATAAAACTTAAATTCATCTTGCAAACTACCTATGACTGTCCTAACTAGGACTTATAACAAGGTAAAAGATTCTTTTAGATATTTGGACAAAGTCCTATTATAACATGGCTACAAGCCTTATTATGACATTTAGATAGTCTCTAAGACCCAATTGACTCAAACAAACAACATGAAGATCAAATAAAATCTAGACATCTAGGTGCTCCTGCACCATACTCCCCGACATGATGAAAACTCTTGTCCCAAGAGTTAGGGGATCTGCTCCAACCAATCTTCCATCTCATTGGAATATTCCTCAAACTAGGAAACATGAACTCTCCTAGAGTTATCTTTCTCCTTGTCCAACCTGCATGGCTCCTGTAAATAGTGTTAGAACCATAAAACTTGTTTTGATGTCCTTGTCTAGGACCTTGCTACTGCAATGCTTCAGCTCTTTTCAACTGGAACTTTTGATTCATTCCTCCCTGTACCATCTGGTGTTTGTCTTCCTTCTTCTACCTCTTTATAGGGCACTCAAGGTCTCCAACTTTGACATAACTCAAGTCCCAAGCCTGTTGCTCTCTAGGACTGTCATCCACCTTCTATTGTTGCAACGGTTCCTGGTGCTTGCAATCATCCTTAACCTGCACATTCAACTGTAGTTTCTCTCCAAAACAAATAGTGACATGTTCCTTCTTCTTTTCACAAGGTAAAGGTATCAGTTTGAACTTCTTACCATCTTTGTGCACTACATAGGTATTGGTATACCCATCATGAATTGTCCTTCTCAAATACTGCCATGGTCTACCCAAGATCACATGCCCACATGTCATAGGAATAACATCACACAAAACATAGTCCTGATATGGACCAATTGTGAAATCAACATATGCCTTCTTAGTAACTGTTACTTGCTGCTCTTGACTCACCCAAGTGACATTGTAAGGACTAGGATGATCAAAAGTTTTCAATCCCAACTTATTCACCATTTCCCAAGAAACTAGGTTATCATGAGAACTTGAATCTGCAATCAACTTGCATATCTTGCCATGGCTCAAACAATTAGTTCTGAAAATAGATACCTGTGGTGGTTGCTGCATCTTGCCTCTTTCCACCATGAGCATCTCTCCATCCATCATTGGAGAGGCTGACGACATTTCTGGTTCTTCTGGCTTCTCCTCCTCTTGTGCCAAATGAACTCTTTTTTCCTTGGTCTTGTCAACACCATCCTTCTTAGGACAATTGCAAGATGTGTGTCCCACCTCATTGCAGTGATAACATCTACCTGTGAACACTCCTCTACCTGATCCAAATCTACCTCCACCTCTCTGTTCTATAGACAACTCCTTACCCTTCTCATTGTTGTTCTGAACTTCATTAGTAGGTCTGCCCCTACCTCTGTTTCCTCTTCCATAACCTCCTTGCCTTTCTTGCTTCCTCTTCACTCTCTCTTCAGCCCTGATGGCTAACTAAAAACACTCTCAAAGTGATTTTGGTACTGCTAACCCAATCTCATCCTGCAAGTTATACCTAAGCCCATTAAGGTATCTTGCCACTTTCTCTTCTTCATCTTCCAGCCATCCTCTGATACTAAGCTTATGAAATTGCTCAGTATAGGACATAACATCCATGTCCTTCTGCTTCAAATTCTATCTCATCCTCTTTGTATGAATGGAGTAATCAGATGGAAGGAATTGGTCCTTCATCACATCCTTCATCCTACTCCAAGAAGTGATTCTTGATGCACCTCTAGCCATTCTTTCTATCTGCAAACTATTCCACCAGGTAAGTGTTGTTCCTCTCAGTTTTGTCTTTGCAAACTTGATCTTCTTCTCATCATTCATCTCCTCATATTCAAAAAAATTTTCCAGGGCATCTATTCACCCTAATACTTCTTCACTATCCATCTTCCCCTGATAGATAGGTAGCTCTATGTTTGCCTTAGTTCCACTTCCTTGGACTACCTTCAGCAATCTCACAAACTTCTTTTCTTTAGCATCTAACTCATCCTCAGGAGGATTCTCATTAGCATCCTCATCTCCTTCTGACTCATTTTGTTCCTCCTTTCTTGGATTCTTCTCTAATGCTTCCAATCTTGTCAAGATTGTTGCATTCTCCCTTCTTACTTACCTTAGCTCTTTGTCTCTTGCAGCATCCTACTCTCTTCTGTCCCTCAACTCCTTTTCTCTTGCCTCTAAGGCTTCTCTCAACTTAGAATTCTCTCTTGCCATCTGATTCTTTGGAGGCATCTTCACAACTTTCACAAACCCCCTATCTTCTTCACAAGATCCACTACACTCTCAAGGTTCTACTTGCTAGCTCTGATACCAAAATGATGCAGAGCATCTATGACAGTAGAAGCATGTTTAGAACTTCAACATGACCAACACATGGTCTCTGACCCAATAACTTCATTCTACACCTTCCAAGATGTCTAATTCCAAACAAGACTCTCTCTCTAACCCACCAAACAGGGTCTGCAAGATAGCAGCCTTACCAAAGTCTTCAAAAGACAGTCATAACATCTCTCTGCTCCATGAGAACGACAGTCACACTAATCTCCATATAGTGATCTCTATCAAGACAAACTCATCTTCATTGTAGCATGCCAAACCTATCACATGCCTAACATGCCTACTGCCTTCATTATCAAAGTAAACAAACTCACCAAACTTACCTAGTGTCCTCCCTAGAGGTGACTGTCTTCAGAGGTGACTGTCAGGGCAGCACAAGGCAAAAATAGATTGATATCTCAAAGAGATCTCTTCCTTCCTCTTTGTTATAGGACCAATTGTAAGATCAAGAACCCTTTATGTTGACACCATGCATGGCATTTTACTGACTGACTATTGAACATAGTCAAAGATAATCATCTATCTGCTGCTCTCATCTACTCCATCCAAGACACATGGTTCTGCAGAGCTGATTAACATGACTTCCTCACACTAGACCATTCCCTTGCCTTCCCAATCCTCACAAGACTCTGAAACAATTAAAATACAATCCATTCCATTGAATAAAGGTAGAAAATGGTCAATGGAATGGACAAAAATCCATCGAATTGCTCAGAAATACCCTAAGTCAGGGTTTTAACCCTCTTCCAAACAAAATAGAAATGCAGAGATAAAAATGAATGTCAAAAGCCCAAATAAGTTTCAAATGATAGGTAATAACAACCTATCCAACCATCACAAACACCCTTCACCCCCAGGCCGTACAAGTACGGATTTCTCAGGAAAACAGCAAATTTTCAAAAGTGAACAGCAATTCTAAAAAAAAATAGTTTTTGGGAAATCACCAATATCTCCCACCTAGATCTTTATCAAGATCCCAAACTAGTCTCAAATCAAAGCTAACTCAGTCTATTTTCCATCCAATATGCTGATAGTCTCTGATGAGTCCGTACAGGCACAGGTACGGCCTATGAACAGCAAAGAAAAATAGAAAAAATAGAGAAAAAACATAAAACAACAGTCTTTTTGATATTTCTTCCTATTCCTTCGAAAAAATCTCCCCAAAATACAACTTGGTAGGCTTGAAATAAGCCTCAACATTAGCATGAGGATGTTTGGGGTCCAAGAAAACTGTCCCATCATCAAATTTTTTCTAATTTTTAATTGCAGCACAAACTGTTTTGTTGTAATTGTCCATTCTTGGCTGCCATTTCTATTTTTATGGTTTCAATTGCTTTTTTGACACTTGGCTAACCTTTGGCAAGGTTCCTAACATTCTTCCTAACCCATGACATGCCTTAAAAGGCTTACAACATGGAAATTCAATGACTACCTATATAAACAATAAAACTTAAATTCATCTTGCAAACTACCTATGACTGTCCTAACTAGGACTTATAACATAGTAAAAGATTCTTTTAGATATTTTGACAAAGTCCTATTACAACATGGCTACAAACCTTATTATGACATTTAGATGGTCTCCAAGACCCAATTGACTCAAACAAACAACATGAAGATCAAATAAAATCTAGACATCTAGGTGTTCCTGCACCAAACAACTTCTTCAATTCTTCTTTCACTAACAGTGCTATATGTGGATGCATCTTCCTTAGTTTTTGTTTTACTGGTTTAGCTCCTAGAGCTAGTGGTAAATGATGCATTATCATATTTGGATCAATTCCATGCATATCTGCATAGGACCAAGAAAAATTAATTTGTCTCTGCTTGAAGAATTTGATGAATTATGGCTTTTCATGCTCAGATAAAGATTTTGTCATATGGATTATCCTTGGATTATCTTATGTGCCACTACTAACAGGTTTTGCTGGTTCTATCAAAACTGAGGACCTCTCCTGATATGTAAGATTAGGGAGAGTGTCAAGCCTTTCATCCTTTGGCCTTCAAAGAGATTTTTACCATTGGATTCGTCTTTTATTTTTTTACTTTTTTCACGATCTAACACTGCCGCAGAGCGGTTTTCACCATTAGATCTATTTTTTATTTTTACATTTTTGTGACTAAAAGGCTTGGCACTCTCTCCAAAATAAGCCCTATCATTGAGTTCTATAGCAAAGCCAGCTGTATGATCTCCTTATGGTAAGTGATCCCTTAGTTCTATATAGTCAATGATAGCATCATCATTTTGAAAGGTATCTAGTTCAGGGGCCTCTTGTAGTTCCCAATCTATAAGTTCGAGATGTACTAAAGGTAGGGGATCATCAGGTTGGTCTGACTCAAGGGAAATGATGGTTAGGACAGAGGAGTTGTCTAGGTTTGTGGGGGTATTTACAAGGTCTAAAACAGTACTCTCCTTAGTATTTTCTATCAAGTATGACATCTGACCTTCCTCTTGAGACTCACTCTCAGTATTTTGCGAATTGAACTCTAATAGTCTAAACCCTAAGCTTTGACCCTCATGGTATGCATTTGTTGAGCTATATGTTTGAACTACATCGATGCCCTTGTATTCACAAGATAGTTTAAAAAGACTATCCCATTCCCATTGGTTAGAGTTTGTTTCACTCTCTTCTTGCAATTTGTGAATTTGCTCAACTAGGTTGGTGGTAACCTTTTCCTTTTCTTTTCCTTTATACCCTAGCCCTATAGTGTCTCAAGATGATACAGAAGAAGGTTGTATGGGTTCCATGATACCTTCTTTTCTTAAGCCTATGGGACTATGACCATCATATCCCATTCTCTGCAAGATAGAAAAACCTAGGCCATATTGATTAGTTTATAGTTGGGGTTGTTGATCTTGTGGCTTGGATTCCATATCTTCTTCCTTATATAGCCATTGAAGGACTTCTTTCTCATCACTTTCATCTGATAGAGTACCCCATTTGATAAAAGGACCATTAGGAGTTTTTAATGTCTATGGTTTGTCCATAGAGGGTTTTCCATAAGACGTGGGTGATAGTGGTAGTTTTGCAAGACAAAAGGTTTGCTCAATGGAATACTCTCCTATCCCTTTATCTTTGAGCTTGACTTTTAGTTCAGTGGTTTTTGTAAGATTTGGCTATGGAGATAGCCACCCAAGATCTAGAAGCCTAATGGAAAGCACAAATAAAAGAGAAGATCAATATGACAAGAATGAATTGTATTCCTATCAATGAATGCAAATAAAAGATTACACTCCCATTATCTACCATACAATATGCTATGGCAAACCTTGCTTATAAAGGCAAGGGTGAGAGCTAATATGTTGTAGTCATGTGACAAGTGTCTTAATCCTATGACATGTGACAACTATAGGATAAGACAACTATATGACAACTATCAAAAACTAGAGACAACTCTCAACATCTATAAACAACTAGAATGCTTCCTAAGTCAACTTAACATGTGAATATTAATTAACTAATAAATAGTTAAATAATATGAATTATACTCACACAAAGGGAAATTAACTAGGAGATATAAAACTAGTTATCAAATGTCCCTATTCACACTAACACCCCCCCTTAAGTGCAACTTAGGGAGTAGTTGACCAAAACAAGTGAACAAGATGAATGGATCCTACCTACTAGGCCATGTTAGGTACACATGTACAAACAAATCTAAAGTGGAGTAACGGAGAAAACCACATGGGAAAAAACTCCTCCCCAAAAGTGAGAATGCAAGAAGTGTGGAAGGGTAGAATCAACATGAATCAAATACTACCAATTCCAACATATATACAATGAATAATCCCCCCCAAAAGAGAGGAAAAAAAGAAGAGAGACCAAGTAGCCCCCCTCAATGTAGAGTCTCTTGCACTAATAGTAGATGCCTGACAATGAATGCTGAAGATGATCCACGATCGCCGATCAACATTCCTCCCCTTAGGAAGAAACAAGACCAAAAATAAATGTAGAAAGTCTCCCCATAACTGAAAGGAATATAAAGGAAGAAAAATCAAAAAGTATGAAGTCTCTAAACTCTGCTCAGGTGATGCCATGTCAATGCCAAAAGAAGCCACAATCCAATTAGGAGTCTCATGCCAAACTAAAGAATGTGACAATCTAGGATCTAGTGGAAACTAATGTAGAACATTATCCAAAGACAAAGAAGATTTCTCTGAAGACAAAGGTGCCTCCTCCAAATGTTTCTCAATAGTGGCCACAGTCATGTCAAACTGTGAGGAATGATCGTGTGTAACATCCAAGTTCTAAAAACATAGTAAAACTAGAAATTTACCATAGAGTAAATCAACAAGTTAAAAATGAGATAGAGAAAAAAAAAATTTTATTCCACATATAATCAAGTAACTATAGTTACAAGATTTCTCTTTACAAAATACAATAAACCATATTGTCTTTCTCAATTATAATGTTTACAAATGTAAATCAATTACATTTACAAATTTTGGAATAAATACTACTTCTGAATATCTAACATCTTTATCACAAGCCCTAGCATGTTTCCTGCTTGGAGAAAGAGTATCTTTCCAGTGATTTACCTCCATCCATAGACCGGCAATCTCCCACACTTCTTCCACATAGAAAGTGGCCCTACCCTTCACGAGGAATATAGACCTTAGGTGACCAGTGGTAATTTGCCTTTCCTGAGTACATAGTGTTGTATCCTACTCAACTCTATCAACCATACAACCCTAGATACCCTCTAGCTAAGTATGATTTCTGATAGGATGAGCAATCTGGATACAGTGAACCAACAATGCATGCAGAAAACAAATGCATTACTTTGGTCAAAGTTTTTAATAACAATATCGTTCATAATGAACATAGTCATTGTGTTCACCCACCCCTACTCAACTTGGATACTGTCGTATTCTTGCAGTTTGTTCACTCCAACTATGACCATGTAAAAAGTTTAATCATTGCGTTATGATAATAGTATATTTGACTTACATAAGTCTATATGACATAACTATTCAATTGGTTTACAATCGACTCTAGGGTTTACCTATTATCTTTTTGTTAATATGATGTTACAATATAACCATATCTCTTATCTAGGAGACCTAGATTCACAAATGACCCTTGATTAACTCAACCAAGGTTAAGAATACTATAGTTCTTTAAATAGATAATATCTCCTATACAAAGGAACATAAAATAACTTTGATAACGTGATATAAACAAAACATACCCTGGATATATCTCCCTACAAGGTCATTCTCTAGTAGACATAGCCTACTCCATTGTATTGGATCTTTCCTAGAATATTATTATCAAAAAGATAAATAAATAATTAAGGGTTCTCCTATAAACCTTATTTCCATCTACTACAATATCTCTAAGTTACTTTCATTCGAAGAGAACAATAATTATTTAAAGATTCCTATGAATCTAAGTTCTCATGGATAGAAATCATTCCCGTTATTTTTATAAAGAATCTAAACAAGAACATACTTTAAATTAGTATTACCCTAACTCAAGGTCTAAACTATTCTACTCAAAACTAAGAGTAAACTATCAATGTTCAATCAACTCTAATAAAATTCAAGAGTCTATTGTTTGGTTATCTCACAATAATTTCATTGGTTTGCTACAAACTTATTCAATATAAAGATTGTTTTTCAAGCTCATGACAACTATGACAATCACCTACTATGATGATCGTTTATCTTCCTTACTAAGATTTGATATGATTATTAGTTAAAAATCAATAAGTAAATGGTCGATTCAGAATACTATAACAACGTAATCACTTGTATTACCAAGCATCGGCCATATAATTTGCAGTCCTTGCCTTATCAATTTCATAAAATAGATCAAATAGTTTAATTTAAAATGTTATCTGCATTTCCCTCAATTGACACTTAATATTTTATGACTAAACACTCAAAGCATTCAGGAGGTTATTCCTCTCTGGCATACTCACTTAATCGCCCAAGACACAATAATGGACAGTCTAAAAAGAATTAGTCAATTTCCTCATTGTTAATAAACACATGGAACTGAGGGATACCTGGTAATCGAAGGTCTTGAGTTGATAATCTGAGCAAAAAGACACAAAGGTCGACTCTTCTGATTGCATATTCCATGTCTCCTTTAGCAATGATTCTTCTTTCCGTATCAGTTAGATCCTTCCTCTCGAGTTTTAACCTTTTTCACCTATCCCCCATGGCTCAATTTGAGTCATTGTTATTAATGGCTTAGGCATGACTCCTTTAGAGTTGCAGGTTACTTTGCACCTCCACTTAGATACAATTGCCAACTTTAATGAAGGCATAACAGTCCATAACGATTTAGTCTTAATTGACACCAAGTTTCAAGTAAAGTTCCCACATGTTGATGGGAGATAACTGTCCCATGGGCTCGTCAATGGTGCTAGTTAATACCGCAGTCCTCCTCTTTTGAATGAGGCTGACACATCACTTAAAATCTACTGATCATTAAATGATCACTAATAAGTGGTTCGATCCACCACTAACATATTTGGAGACTCTTCCTAAATGTAAGCCTTCGACTACTCAAGCATAACATCATTGACTCATTATGAGGTATTATCCTCACTTGATGCATATGCAGTTACATTTTTGTTTACATCAAATATGATTCACATAACATTGCCTCTATATTAGATAGTTATGGTTTAATCAATAAAATGATAATATTTGAACAAAGGATTATGGATATTGTGATTGGGTTGAGCTTGTCTCCCCATCACAATATGTCGACAATATTCATGTCTTCTTAACTCGACGAAAACGTCTTAACATTAAGAATCATTTATAACACTATAAGGGGATTTAATAATAATAAGACAACCATTTTATGACAATAACGTCATAATATTTACGTTAAACGTAAATAGTCACAAATCACACTTAAACAACATCGTTAATGTTATTAACGACTAAGATGACTTACTACGACTTAGAAAGATTTGTAAATAATATCAACTACCTGTCGACTAGGTTCAGAAGTAAACTGACAAGAAAAAACATACCTCTTACGACACATTGGTTCACGTTTTTGTTAAACACTTATACTTGATTTGGAAAATAAACCACTTATAACCTAAGGTCTATATCTCTCTCCTAGAAAGATACTCTCTCTCTCTTTTCTCTAAGAGTCGTCTGATAACCTGTAATCCTGTATCAAACTCATTACCAAACAAATTATGATCAATGCATCATTATTCAAATAATAGATCAAATCTCATAATGTAAATATTAAATCAATAATAACATAATCATTTCCATAATTTCATAAATGACATTCAATATAATCCATTTCTTTCCTTGTCATTAATCTAAACATCATAATAAATTTACTTATGTCCAAGTAAAAAGTAAAAGTATAGCAAGACAAAAATTGGGGATGTAACATCATGTGGGTAAAGAACAAGAGGGTCAAAAGGTTCCCCCGCAACATCTGAAGAAGATGAAGCAACTTCATCAAAGAGAAGATGAATGTCATCAATAGAGTCCTCCAAGTCTGCAAGATAGGACTCACAAAACAAGTCTGTAATACCTGTCAAGTACTCATCCTAGGTAGCTGAATTTGGAAGACTATGAATATCCCGCTGCACTAAATCACTGGAAACCATGAATGTAACAACACTAAATTCTGTAGATGCAACAAGAGATGTAGGAGGAGATGGAATGTTAGCACATGTCTCTAGAACCTTAGTCAATGAAAGAACACCAAGATGCAAATAACCATACTAAATCTCCTAAAAAATGTCCACATGAGTGTGAATCTCAGCTAAAGGAACAATAGGAGTAAAATGTGAGAAGGTGTACACTTGAGATTGATGATCTACCTCCCCAACTACAACTATATCTCTTATGTACAAATCTTGAATAATCATAGAATCAGGTGTGAACTCAACACTCTTTCCTTCTCCACCATGTGTAATTTGATAGATAGAAAGGATATTGGTAGACAATGAAGGTACACAAAGGACATCATTGAATGATCCTTCGTCAATGTCAATTGATCCTTTCCCACAAACACTCATAGATGTGTTGTTGGCCATTAGAATGGGTAGTGATGAACAAGTCTCAAATGAAGAGAACATACTCTGTGATGAAGCCATATGATGTGAAGCTCCAAAATCAAGGATCCATTTCCCTGACTCAGAATCTGCAACTGCAAAAAGTGCTTTCCCCCTTTGTTTCTCGTACTTTGACTTTGAAGGTGAAGAAGAAGATGACCCCCCTAAAGATGAATTCATTTGAACCTTCTTTAGTTGATGTTGCAATTCATCAATTTTCTTTATGTAACATTGTTGTTCATCATGCCTCAATTTCTTGCAATATGTACACTGAGGCTTTTCTTTCTTAGATGATTCTCCTTTGAAGAGAGAGGACTCAAATTCTTTTTGTGGCTTGTTCTTTTTCTTATTTTGTTTTCAGGATTCCCTAATTCTTTTTGTACCTTAGGTTCATTAGCCACCAATGCTTGTGGTTTGGAAGACTTGAGGATGCCCAGCTGAATTAGCTTCGCTTCTTCTTGGATTAGAAGATTTGAAAAGTCATCAAAAGTAGGCTGAACATATGTAGCTCCCATGGAAACCCATTGAGTGTGAAAGCTAGAAACAAATACTGAATACTCAGGATCAAGCTTGGATAACACATTTAGAATCAATTGTAAATCCTCCTTAGTAATCTTGCAATCCTTTAGTTGTGTTTTCAATTGCTTAATCTTGGAGATATACTCTTGGATTTTGTCAAACTCCTTAGGATCAAGACTCATCAAATCATTATCAATCTGATAACCCCTAATCTTATCAGTTTTACCATACAATTTTTTAAAAATCTCCCAAGCCTACTTAGGTGTTGTGCATGATTCAACATGGAATTGTAAATCAAAAGAGACAAATGAACAAATGTACCCAAGAGTTTTCTCATGATTGATCTCCCATACTGCCTTTGCATTCACTTTAGTAGGTTCAGGAATAGATTCTTTTACATATCCGGTGAAACCTTTTCCCATTAGATAATTCCATACTGATTTTTTCCATGATGCATAATTATATGGAGTTAGGAGTTCAATTTGAGATTTCCCCATTGCAAAAAACACACAACTAAGAACTAAAAGCAATCAACCACTGCAAGATCACCCCCCCAAATTCACTCAATCAATGATACTCTCCAACAAAATATGATCTTGGCACTTTATAATTAGTGTGATTATAGTTTCCACAAGCCAAAATAGCTAAGTGGTCTTTTGATTTTAGTATATGCAAATGCCAAAATTAGGCTATAACTAAAAGTACAATTTATGAGAAAAATTAGACCAAAATGATTATAGATCTAAGAAGTACTAAAAAAATCATGCACTTTCAAAAAAAAAATTGCCTAAAAATGTTATCGTATGAGCCCAAATGGAGCCTTTGAAGTTCTGAAAATGGGAACTACTTAGAAATAGCGACAAAAATCTGCAATTTCTAGAAAATATAGACACCAAAATCAAAAAATTTCTACACCACTATGAAGCCTAAAAAATTTTGATCTAAATAAAAAAATTGCTCAAAAAAAGGAGCAAAATTGATCAAGATATGAGCTTTCTAATTTGGACTGTCAAAACGAAAACTCCATTGGAGAGGGGTCCTGCAGAAACTTTCTGATTAAACTTGCGGATGATCTATTTTCTACATGAAAAATCTAAAAGATACTCAAATGTTTTTTGATGTGGTGAACAAAACCCAGAAGGCATTTTTTGATTTGACATGCTAAAGATGTGGAGCTAGTGCAAAAAAATGTCTCTAGTAACCAAAAAACGGCATGTAGAAGTTGAATCAACCACCAAAGTCAATAAAATACATGCTGCAACCTGCAATACAATGCCACAAAGAGTAAAATCCTCCAAATATGGTATTCTATCAAGTCTTTCTGATTCTCTAGGTCATCATTAGATGCAAGAGAAGAGCATACTCAACTATCAAGATCCACCATGATTTTCACTCAAGATCATTCAATAGAATAACCAAAGGTAATCTACAAGCTCTAATACCATGTAAGATTTGGCTATGGAGATAGCTACCCAATATCTAGAAGACTAATGGAAAGCACAGATAAAAGAGAAGATCAATATGACAAGAATGAATTGTATTCCTATCAATGAATGCAAACACAAGATTACACTCCCATTATCTACCATACAATATGCTATGGCAAACCTTGCTTATAAAGGCGAGGGTGAGAGCTAAGATGTTGTATTCATGTGACAAGTGTCTTAATCCTATGACATGTGACAACTATAGGATAAGACAACTATATGACAACTATCAACAACTAGAGACAACTCTCAATATCTAGAAACAACTAGAATGCTTCCTAAGTCAACTTAACATGTGAATATGTGTGTGAATATTATTTAGCTAATAAATAGTTAAATAATATGAATTATACTCACATAAAGGGAAATTAACTAGGATATATAAAACTAGGTATTAAATGTCCCTATTCACACTAACAGTTTTGGATGTAGAAGGCATTAAACTTGGGTCAACAAGGGATGTAGAGGATGAGCTTGCTCAATTGGTAGGAATGACAACTTCAGGCTTTCGTTTGATGGTGTTGCAGTATTGAAATGGATCGAGATCACCTTGGATAGTGATCTCTTGGCCATTGTAAGGGAACTTTATACATTGATGATAGGTGGATGGTACAACCTTCATCGCATGTATCCAAGGTCAGCCGAGGAGAATATTGTAGGCAAGTTCCATATCAAGTACTTGGCAAACCATGTCTTTCTCTACCGGTCCAACTCGTATGGGCAAAACAATAGTACCTTTAGATGTCCTTTCTTCTTCATCACAGGCCTTGATTGTGATCTTCTTCTTTGGATCAACAGCATTCTTAGAGAACCTGAATGCAAGGATTAATTTTAATGTGCATATATTTAAACCTGCCCCTCCATCTATAAGGACCCATTTTATTCTGTGTTTATGAATGAGGGCTTCGATGTGAAGGGATGCATTGTGAGGTTGAGTAATGGACATGTCATCTTTTTCAATAAAAGATAGGAAGTGAGGGGTAGTAAGATGTCCTACCATGGCTTGGAATTGCTCTTGGGCTAGATTTGTTGGCACAGTGGTTTCCAATAGAGATTTTTCTAGGATAGCCTTATGGGATGGTGAGAGACGCAAAAGATCCAATATAGATATATGTGCAGGTGTCATTTGGAGTTGGTCTAGGACATTATATTGATTGGATATGGATGATGGTTTAGGTGGATCCCCTTGGAGAGTAATCTTTCCATGATGAGTGGTTACATTACAATCGGGCTTGTTATTTATAGTAATCACATTTACATGTGAATCACTTTCAGAGATGTGGTTAACGGTGTATTCATATGATACATTCATGTAATTGGCATTGTTACCACCATTATTGTTTTGCTTAGAGGGACCTCCCTTCTCATAGTTAGGGATGTTGGCAAGAGACACTATATGGATTCATGGTTGTTGTCATTGATGGCAACAAAGGTCATTCCACATATCCGCAAGTCATGATATGTCTCTACCGGAAGTCAGATTGAAGATTGTGGTGGTCCGGTGAACAAGAACAGAGCATGTGGCAAGGTCCGACAGATTGGTCCGGATCTCTCAGAGGAAGTGTCTTGGTGCAGTGCGGATCTGGGGAAGTCAAGAGGACTATCTTGAGTAGTATATTCCAAGGATTTAGCCTCCGGAGATGGACAAGGAAAAAGATATGAATAGTTGAGTACCGGATTCCTGAGAGACAGTGAAAACAGAGGAAGAACTGACTGATCGAGTATCAAACTACTTTCCGGATGTATTACAGATGATGATAAAGGTTGCGGTGGCATGAATCATGTTTGGCCGACATAATTGATGATATCTACAAGTATATGCTTGATCCGCATTGCTTGGTGAGCAAGGATTCAGCCGACAGAACTAAGTTTGTAAGAAACTAGACTGTTCCGGATGCCGACTAAAAAGATGATGAAAGTACTTGTGCGGATATATATAGAGGATGGATTTAGTGGTAAATGGTGTGAATGTATGTGAGGATATGCGAACAAGTCCAGAGTAGAGCAGAAGTAACAAGAAAGATCCGGTATGTGAAAGGACAGCAGACTAAAGAACAGAGGAAAGATGAAGTGCAGCAGATCAGTATACTGAACCTAACCGGAACTGAACTCCAGCATATGCAGATGCTTCCAATCAGTTCAAGACTGTGATTCTAATCACTTTGTAAGACAGTATGTCTTCTTGTAGGCAGTGAGCCTCTTGTGAGCAGTGTGCTCGGGCAGTGAGCCCTAATTGGCAAGTGCCATTTTTGTAATTTCCTATTCTTCTAACAGAGAATAATTCTTGGGTTAATCACCCCGTGGTTTTCTCCCTTAACAGGGTTTCCACGTCAAAAATACTGTGTCATGTGTTTCTTATTTCATGGTTTATGTTTTGTGTTTGATTTTATGCTGCTTCAATTAAAAGGAAAGTTTAATAAGGGAAATAATTAGGATAACTGATTCACCCCCCCCCCCTCTCAGTTATCAACAATTGGTATCAGAGCCAAGTTCCTCCTAATAGAGCCTAACAGCTTGAGGAAGATCTGGGATTTCAAATGGATGCATATGGTTTAAAGGAGCAACTCAAGACTGCCCTTGAGGATCTTGAACAGTCAAATTCTGAAGTCAGTGAATTAAGAGAAAGACTCAAACAGGCTGATGAATTCATGAGGGAATTAAAAGACAAATTAAGTCTCTCTATGAAAAAGAGAAAGGAGCTGCTCCAACAGTTGGCAAGACAAAGTGAAGAAAGCAATACAAATGAAGAATTGACTGAGCAAACCAAGTTATGTGAAAAGTTATCAAAAGAAGTCATCATGTTAAGACATGAAATGGAATCAGGAACTATAAAGTTCACTCAAGAGATTGAAGAAAAAAGAAAGGCTGAAGACAATCTAAAACAATCTCTTAAGGAAAAATCAGAAGAATGCCACCAGATGGACAGGATTATCAGACACCTTGAATCTGATCTTGAAGATTCCAAAGATAATGAAGGAAAACTTGAGGATCAAATTGCCTCTCTCAAAAGAGACCTTCAAACAGCAAATGAATATAAAGAGAAATTCAAGATAAGTTCTGCTCAACTTGAAGTTCTTCTTGGAAGTCAAAAGAGGACAGATGACAAGTATGGCTTGGGATATGAGAAAGGAGAAAGCTCCGGATCCGGTCAGAAGAATCTTGGATCAGAAAATCCAAGGAGCAGGCCTAGAAGACCTCCGGTAAGACAGCCAAATGCTCAAAAATATCCATCCTTCAATGGATACTGCCACAGCTGCAACCATTTTGGTCACAAAGCTAATCAATGCAGAATGAGAATGAATCAGATTAATTCATCCTTCTCCGGACAGTGCTTCAACTGCAAAAGGTATGGACACAAATCCCATGAATGCAGAATTATGCAAGTAAACAAATCATTCAAAGGTAGATGCTTTACATGCAAAAGAGTAGGTCATATGGCTAATCAATGCAGATCAAGGGGATATCAGTTAAATATGCAAAGAAATGTTATTTGTCAAATCTGCAATAGGTCCGGTCATAATGCTAAAGTCTGCAGAAACAAGAATCAGGACAAAAGAGGTCCGGTGTATAATCAGAATCAAGACAAGGGTAAACAAAAAATGAATACGGATGAAGTTAGGAATCAGATGAGCAAGATTTGGGTGAAGAAAAGCTCAGAGAATGTAGAGGTTGGATCCGCACCAGATTCTGGTGCTGATATTTCTTCCGGAAATTAAAAAGTGAGCTCAGGCTCAGGGGGAGACTCAAAGAAGATTCTGTTCCCCCAGCCAAACAAGTTGTGCCGGATGTGGCACAAGATGCGGATTAAAGGGTTTATAGATATAAGTCCTGAGATGCTTCAGTCAAGTTTTCAGAGGTCCGCATGGAGTTATGAAGAAGCTGTGTTCGATTAAGTTAGACGTGTTCAGGGAGGTGCTCCGGTATGATAAAGGATTACAAAAAGGTCCGGAGAGATCCGGAAGTGCACGATCTTGTCTTGCGGATTGGACAAAGTGTTTGGGATGTTCTTGTAATATGTTACCTAGATTTATTCATGATTTAAAGATCCGGATGATATTCAGTGATCAGGACTAATCCGGGATACTCCAAGCTGTCCAGACATGGTAAACCGGAATAATGCAGGTGAAGCATTTATTGCAGACAGATATTAGGGTTTGCGGAGCAATATAAGGGATTTCTCAAAAGTTATCTGCTCATTCTACACTTGAGAAGAAGCGAATAGTGGAGCTCTGCAACAAGGATCATCAAGCACACCAAGGATCTCCTGCCGAAGCTATTGCATAAAGAAATCAATCCAACCACTCCGTGCAAACCGAAGGCGCATAAGGTATTCTTCGTTTTTCATTGCCTCACTGCAAATCTTTGAAGAATGGCTACTCCAAACATAGTTAAGATCTCTGATAGACCTCGCCCCTCATTCAAGAAACATCCCTACAAATCGTTGGAGGTAGATCCACTAGGAGCCTTCTCTAGTGTTCCCCACGGAGTCTTACATACTGAAGATATTAGGGTTTACATACACGCAAACATTGAGGAATTTGGGGAATTCAAATTAAGAGACCTCTATCACAAGCAACTGATAGACAATGCTTTTGAGCTCAAACCAGAGTATAAGGGTATCCAGAAGAAACAATTTGAGCAATTCATTCATTTCCCTAGCTTTGAAGAAGATGAATGGGTCCGGTATGTACTGAGCAGGATGCATGACAACTTCCTTTGGCTAGATAGACCCTGCAAGATCACAAAAGAAGCAATTAGAGCAGTAACTGGTCTATACTCTTCCGGGGGGGTACCTATCCTCAAATCTGTCAAGAACAACGTTGTAACTGAAGCCACCGGATCAAAATATGATAAGAGAGCAATGACCATTGAAGATATTTCGGATCCGGATATCAAATATGCATCAATGATCATAGGATACAAGATCTATCACTCCAGCAGGGAGAATTCTGTATCCGGAACTGCAATATACACAGCATATGAAATGCTAAGAAAGAATGCAGATTATGATCTTTGTGAACTACTACTAAGCCAATTGATGGAAAATGTACAGAAAATCAAGAAAGACAAGAAGAACTCCTTTAAGTATGGTACTCTCATTGTATGTCTCTTCTTTTACTTCATGAATGAGCTACCCGGAACAAGTGGATGGGTATGGCAGAATGACAAACCTGTTGCAGTCCAGATAAGAGACTATTTGCATGGACTTGGGGATGCAAAAGCGAGAAATACAGCTCTATGGGGATACTTCAAAAACTTTCAGAGCATGATGCAAGCAAGAGAGAGAATTCCCCAGTCTCTCATTGAGAAATACAAGGACTCAGTATGTTTTATGGTTGACACTGATCAGTGCCTAATGGAGGCAGTGGAGCCAAGGACTGTCTGGATCATGCCCATGGGGTATGAAGTTGATGAACAGATAGTAGAGCTGCATGTTCAACACATGCTAAGTCAGCCCAAAGATCCTAAGGCAGAAAGGTTTGGAACCTTTGAGGAGCTGAGCGTGAAATTACATGTAGAACTCAGGGAACCTGAGATTAAAAGAAAAGTGAGAAAAGAAGTAGAGCACATTGTTCAAGGCCTAGGCATCTCAAAAGAAGCACTTGATGCCAGCCGGGAAAAGAGGAGAAAGGCTGAGGAAGAAGAGAAAAGCAAAGAAAGTGCTCCGGTTGAAACCCCCACCCGGACCAGATCATCAAAGAGATCTGCACCCTCCACAACCAAAAGCTCAAAACCGGAAGTCCAGGCATCCGGTAAAAGATCCAAGACAAAAGCATCAAGGGCTTATGAAAGCCAAAAGGATGAAGAGGAGACAGAATCAGATGAAGGAGTAAGAGAAGTAAAGAAACAGAAAAAGAAAGGATCCGGTAAGCCCTCCACAGGCCAAGACAAGGAGGAAATGGCAGAGGTAACTGTTGAAAAGCCCACTCTGTCACTAGAGAGCATAATCAAGTCGGTCACGGTGGATGGAAACCTTCAACCAATGACTGAATCCTATGATGACTTCAGTGAGGCAGACCAAAAGACTCTGCAGGAAGCCACAGTTAAATATCTGAACACATACAATAAGGCTTTCATTGAGATCATATCTCTCATTCCTAAAAGCCTAGAGAAGGAAATGGAAGTAAGAAAGAATAATGCGCATGCCAAAGATCTTGAGATCCGGGAGCAGATAGCTATTCAGCTATATCCTCAAATTGATCCCAAGACAATGAACATGATCTTCAAGGACTGCAGAGATGAGTTCAGAAGTAAAGCCAGGATGAATCAGCTCATGCTTGGTGAGACTGACAAAGTGGCACAAGAGACAGAAGAGATCCTCCGGAAGGCCTTCAAAAGGTTCAATCTTCCTGTTGTAGAGGACTTAGGTGCAGAAACAGCTGCTGACTTGGAATCTTCTGTTCCGGAAGAAGTGAGCCCTGAACAGACAAGTGAGGACTTGGGACCCTCTGCTCCAGAAGAAGTGACCCATGAACAAGCAAGCATCTCTCCTCCGGTTTCCCCTACAGTCTCCGGATCCAAAGAAGAAGAGCAATTGCAGGAGAAGGAAGCAGTGGTGACAGACAAAGAGGTTGACAGTTCTAAGACTGCAGAAGAAAAGAAACATCTGTCTCCGGCAAGAGACACTGCACAAACTGTTCAACAATTTTTGAGCAAAGAAACTCTAGAGATTGATGAACCGGAGCTTCTAAAAGGTCCATTTGATTTTGACTCTCTCTCTCCGGTACAAACAATGAAGATAGCTTCATTTGCAAATGCCAAGGCAAATGAAAAGCTCCTAAAGTCTCATATGGAGGACTGTGAGTTGATAGAGGCTGCTTCCGGAGTACTTGTAAAGATCATGCCATCAATCCAAATAGATCCGACAGCCTCCACTTCCGGTAATCTAAAAACCTTAGTCAGCAGTATTGATACACATTTTAATTCTCTAGAAAAATCAGCTGAAGACAAGGTCCGGAAGGAATTTTTGGATAAGAGATTTTCTGAAATATTAGATTTAATCTCTAAGGATAGGAAGATTGTAAGCATTGGAATAAAGAGCTTAGAAAATGCTCTTAAGGATGGCGGTGACATCTACAAATTTTGTATATCTTGGTCAAAGGCAACAGCAGCAATTGACAAGAAAATAAAAGAGGAACAGGACAAGCTTCAAAGCTTATCTCAAAGTTTTGATCCTCTCTCTTCCTCTATAATAAATCAAGAATGTCAGACTATTGCAGTCTTGAATGAAATAAAGAATCTTGAGAAGGAGAGGAAGAACATTACCAACCGGATGGGAGAACTTAGAAGGATTATAGTCCCTAAGTTGGAAACTATGCATGAGGCCATCAGTGATGCCCAGACCACCGCCCATACAAAAGATCCGACAGATCTCAGGCGGGCAGAAGCTTTTGCATTTTTGTTGAGTGGTCACATTTCAATCTTGGACAGAATGAAGCTAAGTTGGGCTACTGAAATGGTTCAACTGCAGACATCCTTTGCAGACATTCTGCAGTATATGTGAGTATGTAAATATGCGGCTATATATAGAGAATTTTTGAAAATTTTGGTGTGCGGACCCTACCCTTTGCCATTGATGTCAAAGGGGGAGTGAGGAGCAGTGAAAAATGAGGAATCCAACTCAGGGGGAGTTCCGGAAATTGTATATAAAGACAGAGCATCAGCAAAGGGGGAGCATAGTGTAAACACTTAGTCATTTTTCACTAAGTGTTGCCATCAATGCCAAAGGGGGAGATTGTTGGCAAGAGACACTATATGGATTCATGGTTGTTGTCATTGATGGCAACAAAGGTCATTCCACATATCCGCAAGTCATGATATGTCTCTACCGGAAGTCAGATTGAAGATTGTGGTGGTCCGGTGAACAAGAACAGAGCATGTGGCAAGGTCCGACAGATTGGTCCGGATCTCTCAGAGGAAGTGTCTTGGTGCAGTGCGGATCTGGGGAAGTCAAGAGGACTATCTTGAGTAGTATATTCCAAGGATTTAGCCTCCGGAGATGGACAAGGAAAAAGATATGAATAGTTGAGTACCGGATTCCTGAGAGACAGTGAAAACAGAGGAAGAACTGACTGATCGAGTATCAAACTACTTTCCGGATGTATTACAGATGATGATAAAGGTTGCGGTGGCATGAATCATGTTTGGCCGACATAATTGATGATATCTACAAGTATATGCTTGATCCGCATTGCTTGGTGAGCAAGGATTCAGCCGACAGAACTAAGTTTGTAAGAAACTAGACTGTTCCGGATGCCGACTAAAAAGATGATGAAAGTACTTGTGCGGATATATATAGAGGATGGATTTAGTGGTAAATGGTGTGAATGTATGTGAGGATATGCGAACAAGTCCAGAGTAGAGCAGAAGTAACAAGAAAGATCCGGTATGTGAAAGGACAGCAGACTAAAGAACAGAGGAAAGATGAAGTGCAGCAGATCAGTATACTGAACCTAACCGGAACTGAACTCCAGCATATGCAGATGCTTCCAATCAGTTCAAGACTGTGATTCTAATCACTTTGTAAGACAGTATGTCTTCTTGTAGGCAGTGAGCCTCTTGTGAGCAGTGTGCTCGGGCAGTGAGCCCTAATTGGCAAGTGCCATTTTTGTAATTTCCTATTCTTCTAACAGAGAATAATTCTTGGGTTAATCACCCCGTGGTTTTCTCCCTTAACAGGGTTTCCACGTCAAAAATACTGTGTCATGTGTTTCTTATTTCATGGTTTATGTTTTGTGTTTGATTTTATGCTGCTTCAATTAAAAGGAAAGTTTAATAAGGGAAATAATTAGGATAACTGATTCACCCCCCCCCCCTCTCAGTTATCAACAAGGGAGGGGATTCTTGAATGCCATATGGTCGTCATTGGATGCATGTCCATCAACTGATATATCTCCTCGATCTATCAAGTCTTGGATGGTGTTTTTCAATCGTTGGCAATCGTTTGTCTTGTGACCTTTACTTCTATGGAATTCACAAAAATCAGAATCGTTCCACCAAGAGGGTTTGAACTTGGGTTCATATTCTCTTACCGTAGGAAGTGTTATGAGGTTGTTTTCTATGAGCTTCCTTAGGGCAGATTCAATTGATTCACCCAATGGTCTAAATTTTCTGCGAGGAGGAAAATTTGTTGGTCTTGGTTGATTATTTGTGGGTTTGTTTGGAGTAGTATTGTTGTGTGGACTTGATAGATTTAGAATTGGTTGTTTTGGTGTCACACATTTTGCATCTACAACTCTGTCATTTACAATGTTCTTGTTTTTAGTCTAAAACCTCAATTTATCCGTGTTGTTTCAACTAGGGGCATCCTTATATTTTTTTATTTGTCCCTTAGCTATCAAAGCTTTCTCAATAAGTAATCTCATTTCAATGACCTTCCTAAAAGAATTAGGACATTGGATTTGGATTTGATAGCTTAACTCCATGTTCAAGTTATGGACAAACATTTCAATCATTTGCTTTTTGGGAATATGATAGGATATTTACTAGCAAGTTGTCTCCATCTTTGTAAGAAAATGGAGAAGGATTCTCCACTCTTTTGTTTGTTATTGCATAGGTCTAACATTGAAATCTCATGTTCAATGTTGTATGAAAAGTGAATGACAAACTTGTCCACTAGTTCATTGAATGTTCAGATTCTGGGAGGTAGAAGGGAGAACCACTCCATAGCTTATCCTCCTATGCTCCATGGAAAGAGTTGCATAAGATATGTATCATTATGGGCGACTTCTAAGCATGCAGTGCTGAATTCTCTAATGTGGTCACGTGGATCACCTTTCCCCCTATATTTGTCAAATTTAGGGACTTCAAATCTTGAAGGGAAAGGTACCATGACCAAGCTTTTATCAACAGGATATGGAGATATATCCTCTAATGAGTAATGTTTTGTGGAAGTTCTCATTTGTAGGTCCACAAATTGTTGTTTTAAGGCTTTGATTTGTTGTGTGAGTGTATCTAAAGGATTTAACCTATCCTTAGCCTTTTCATTCTTGGGAGCTTCTGTTTCATTGGATGGGATGGTTGCTCTCAATTTTGAAATGTCAAAATCAGTGGGTAGCTTGGCCCCTTGTTGTGTAAGTAAGAGGAAGTATTTGTGAGGATCCATTGGTATGACCTTATCCATCAATTTTTGAAATTTTGGATCTTGTAAGCATTTATCAAGTTCCTCTTGGTTGATTTCTTCCTCTCCATCACTAGAAGAGTGTTCACTACTATTTGTGTAATCCATTTCTTTTCTTCTTTTAGCTTGAGACCTAGTTTCAACCATACAAAAGTGTGATATGAGTGAAGTTGGATGAGATACTTGTGGATGTAAGTGATGTTTTGTGATATGTAGTCTTGGGTGAAAGATTGGATTTCAATTTGCTTAGTGATAAGATTATCTAAGGTTGAGTTTTGATCTTTGCTCAAACAATGGCCTTGAGCTATGATGTATAGCAATCAAAGTGTTGATCCAAAGTGAGTCAAATAGGGATGATAGGAATCACTATTGTTGTAGACTAACTTTCTCAAGATGTTTTAGTGTAGTCTCTAGATAGAGGATGATTGATCCTAATAGGGAAACTAACCAAATTATTTTGTTTGAATATGAAGATCTCAATGGTACCTTTGGGGAAATTTGATTTTGTTTACTTTTGGAAAGGCTAAGTATGAGATGTGAGTGAAATGTTTGAAAATGGGTATGGGATAAATTTTTATGGTTAAAATGACTTCACCAATAGATTCTAGGCAGAAATGGGTATCCAAAACTGATTTGTTATTTTCTAAAAATCTCGGGAATAGCTCACTGTTGTGAATGCACAGGTTTATATGCGCAAAAAAGAGAATGTATGCACATCTTTGTTGATTATATGCACAATTCTGAATGCGCGATAATAGGGTGTAAATGCGTAGCAAGATGTTTTAAATGTGTAACAATAGGTGTCAAATGCGCATCAAGAAGTTTCAAATGTGTAGCTCTGTGTATTGACAGTCTTCGATCAATTTTGCTTGTTTTAGGCACATTTTTCTATGCAACCTAAATGTTTTTACTGATGATTTGTTTTTTTTTAGGCAAGAAAACATAGTAAGAAATACAATTTGATGTTTGTTTGTGACATTTAGTGTTTAAAACAAATTTGAAGACAAGTACATTCCTAGGCGAGAAAGGATACTACTTGTTGAATCCCAACTTGGATTTCTCCAGCCACTTAAACAAGGTGGACAGCTAGAAACTTGGTGGCACTGGCTCCCCCTTACATGGAACACACTTCTCGGGCACACCAAGTTTCATTCCCCAAAAGAGGAATTTTTGTCTCTAAACATGATTAGTGAAAATGTTGGGTGGCTTCAGAGGTCCGACCTCTTGCGTCAACAAGTAAAAGGATTTTGGTCTCTAAAATAATGGTTCTTAGTAACTTTGACGGACCAACGCCTTGCAAGCATGCGGCAAGCTACTAAAAGCTTTGACCAATCCTACTAAGAGTATCAAATACTTCACACAATGCGAAAATCATTTCCACAAAGTGCTAGTACACCTCTTTTCGATTTGCCACCGAAAGGCAAGGCTGATGTTGGTTAGGACTTGGCTTTCACCTTATCCATTTATAAAGTGGGTTAGAGGAAAGCTCTTCTTAAGGTTGTCCCTCTTGGATGAATCGCAATCCAAGAGTAGGCCTTTTGTAATGTCCCCTTCTAACAACTCAAAAATTTTGCAACCTTGCAATCAATTTCAACTTGTAAAAGAGCACATTAGTATTCAATTCCCTTTAATACTTGACCATAACCATATTTAATTACTTCAACTAATCATAATTATATGCATTTCATCTTTTCACAAGTCCATTTTCCATATTTCATGATCTACCTTGGGAGAGATAATCTTAGGCCTACTGTTAATCAAACCTCCCACCCTATGAGAGAAGATTCGTTAGGAGGCAGTGTCATACCAACTATCATGGGTCCCATTTCTTTCTTCCTTTGACTCTTGAGTCAAAGGCCCATCATTATTCCTTTGATTCTTAAATCAAAGGCCCATCATTATTCCTTCAATACTTAGATCAAAGGCCCATCATTATTCCTTCGATACTTAGATCAAAGGCCCATTATTATTCCTTTGATACATAGATCAAATGCCCATTATTATTTTATGCTTTGGCTTGGAGGTGATAACTCACCATCTCAATTCAAAGGCCCATTCACTTGTCTCGGAGGGTGATTTCTCACCACCTCAAGCCATACCCACTATTTGGTCCATTGCTATCCTAACTATCAATCTCGCTTCCATAGTGTTGGGTGGATTAACAATGAGGCCACTTTCTCATCCTTAGGATTTCATGACCATCCTTTAAGAAACTTATCCTTTACTATTGATAATGTAATCAATATCTTTCTTGATTCCTTATAAGGATAATGTTCATTATATAAGCAATGTTTATGTCTTATAATAACTTAAATCATCATATTAAATTTCTATTTATTCCATGAATTTATATGATATTCTTTAATCCTCATATTTGATTCCCTCTTCATTTATTCTATATCAGCTATTTGACATGTATTCCCATATACATTTAATCTATTTACTTACTATATCATTTGTACCATTTTTCTATATACATATTCATTTTTATCCTATATAAGTATTCTTACTTTATCATACTATCTTGATTATAAATCATTTTCATCTACCTCTTATTTTAGTCATGAGCATTATATGCCAATATGATCAATTATGCTAGAATATTAAGACATATTACTTGTGATGAGAATCATATCTTGATTTGTTGCTGATTGCTTACTGAGTTGATTCAAGGTGATTTAAATTGCAAAATGAATGCTTGATTTTAATGTCCATCCATGTTCTTGCCTTCTATTTATTTCTCCTTTAATGTGTGTGTGTGTGTGTGTGTGTGTGTCTGTGTGTGTGTGTGTGTGTGTGTGTGTACATATATATCCTTAGTTCAACAACTATACATATATACGTTTAGAAATATATTATTTTCTTCTAATATTCCTTCCATCATATCTCCCTCTCATTCCCATCACAAGGCAGATATATATACCATTATCAAGAGATACATCTCTTTCAAAAGAGATGCCTCCTCATGCATCATTGCCCCCTTATATTAAATTGCTAGTCTTTAAGTTATAATAAATGAAACCTCTTTATTAATATCAATCGCTACCCTTATTTACACTAACTTGCTTTTATTATTAGTGTTGCCTTTTCTTTTATAATATAATTACTATTTATGAAATTAGAATCATTGTTTCCTTGGTAATCGCTGCCATCACACCTTCGATTTGTCTCTCATAATATATTTCTATTATTTATTTATATTATATTAATATTTATATATTAATATATATATATATATATATATTTATATTATATTAGTATTTATATATTAATATATATATATATATATATATTTATATATACTTATATATTACCATATTGGCATTTATATATATTATCAATGTATGTTAGGGTAAAATTGCAAATCAGGGCAAATGAATAAACAGCAATGATAAAAACCCTAGCAATGCACAATGAAGCACAAGACAACATGAAAATCAAAATAAGAAATGTAAATGCAAACCGATCTCCACGCTATGCTTGATTTATCTCCATTGCTCTTCTCCACCTCGCATGAGCATGCAAGATTTTGAAGGATTATTGTTGAAAGAATGTTGGGTGTTCACTTCTGCAGCATAACATTAAGATGAAGATGACATGAGGATGATAGTTGAAGGATGCAAAGGCTCTAATGATATTTTGACAGAATAATGGTACTTGAGGCTCAATGCATTTTTGAAAATTTGGCAGAATAAGGGTACTTGAGGCTCAATGCATCCTAAAAGATTTGGCAGAATAGTGTTACGTGAGGCTCAATGCATGCTAATGGCTTGTGAGGGGGTTGATTTATAGGAAAGGCTTGGTTCAAATGAATGGTTGAGATTAAAAAGCTAATTGATTGATGTGGACGGCTAGGATTGATTAGGTATTCCCACTCTTCAAGGGAGTTGTAGTCATTTGACAAGTGTCAAGGAGAATAGGGCTCATGTATGCTTGTGTACATAAAAAGTACTACATATAAAAGATATTAAATAAAAGGCTGTAGTACCACTTATCTTTTTAAATGAAAGAGGCACACATGTCGGCTTAATGATAAGATAAATTAATTAAATAAATAAAATTTATTTAATTAATTGGAAAGTCGGCTTATGATGAGAACTTAATTCAAATAAAATATTTGAATTAGTTGGGATATGAGTTGGATATTAATTAAATAAATTAAATTTATTTAATTAATTGGATAGTGGGGAACTTAATTCAAATAAAATATTTGAATTAATTGGGATATGAGTTGGATATTAATTAAATAAATAAAATTTATTTAATTAATGGGATTAAGAGTGGGTTTTAGGACAAAATGCTACATGATGTCTAAGTGATGTTTTTGACAAGGTGTTGCTAGACATGAACAAAGTTGGGACAAATTTGGGTGTCTACATTTTGCCCCTCTTTGAGATGATGTTCGAGATGATAAGCTTTATGTCGAGTAACATCATTTCAAAGAAGATAAGGTATGGATAGAGAAAAATGATATGGGATGATGATCTAAGGATATGATGAAGATGATGATGATGATGATGATGGAAAGATATGATGATGATGCCCCCTCGAGAGGATAGGCGGGTTGGACAAACGCGGGTATGCTCTCGAAAAGAAACAAAAGAAAGATAAGGGAATGGATAAAAGAAATGATGATGCGTTATGCTGCAATGAAGGTGAGCAACCATGATGTTTGATATAGCACTAGACGTTATGCACCAAGGTATAAGGACCAGGGTGATGATGTGTCTTGTGCCCCAGTATAATACAACCTTGTCTGGATACAAGATATGAATATTAGCTGGAAACGATAAGGATGTGATGCAAATGCAAGATAAAAAGATAACACACACAAGCAAGAAAGCAAGCATGCACAAATGATTCAAAAACAAACAAGGTATTGCCCCTATCAAGCTGTAAACCAATGATTAATTGTTTGATGATGATAGTTGAGAGTGTTGTCATTGCGGGGAAAGCTATATCCCTAGATCAACACAATGGTTGTTTGATAAGTTGGTTGGCTGATTGGCTAATTGCTTTGGCTTACAACAAGGTTAGGATCAAGACCATTGATTGTGATTGGATAACTTGGCTTGATTGATTAACTTGATTGGTATGGATTAAGGATGGGCTTGCATTTGGATCATTGTTTGGAATGATTGGAAGATGATTGAAGGATGATTAGATGAAGTGATGATTGGATTGATGTGCTATGATAGATTGATTGGAAGAAGTTGTTTATTGATGATGTATAAGATAGATGATAGAAGAAATGATGAGAGAAGAAAGAGGAAAATCGCTTGTGCCTGAATCTGGGCACTTCCTTCGTACTCCAGACTGCCTACATACCCTATATCCACGGGATCAAGGCACTTAACGATGGAAATGAGATGTAGTTCTGATTGTTTTGATGAGATGAAAGATCAAGTTATGGATTGAGATTGATTAATGTAATGTTGATGATGAGATGATATGTGGTGGATTGAGCTGCTTTTGATTTGCTGAAGTGATTGGATTTGTTCTGATTGGAGTTGATGTGCTTTGGTTTTGATGTTTGTGATTGATAGGATTTGTTTTGATGGTTGGATTGTGTTGAATGATGATAGTGATGGTGTGATGATTGGAGTGTCCACTCAATCTAAGCATAAGCAAGTGTTCTCAGTGTGCTCAAAGGATGTAAAACAAACAAGGTATTGCCCTTGTCAAGTCATAAACCAATAATTGATTGTTTTTTTTTTTTGATAGATAGTGTTGTCATTGTGGGGAAAGCTATATCCCTAGATCAACACAAAGATGTGGGAACGCTATATCCCATTGATGATGATTGATGATGATTGATTTGGCTCATGACAAGATTAGGATCAAAAACTTGTTTATTTGATTGGATAATGTTCCTTGATTGATTGGCTTGCTTGATATGGATTAGTGTGACTTGGATTTAAGATCAGTGCTTAGATTGATTGGATTGATATGATTGGAAGAAATAGATGAATGAATGTTATTGATAGGAAGAATTGATGATGATGATGATGATTTTGATTGAATGTTGATGGAGTGGATTGTTTTAGATGATGTGATTGGTTTGATTGCTTGGATTTTTCATTGCATATTTGATTTTTTGGATTTTTTGAATATTTGATTTTTTTTTTTTTGAAATATTTTATTTTTTTGTGTGTTTTTGAAATGTTTTGATTTTTTTTGGATTTTTTGTAAGTTTTGGGATGTCAATGGATTTACAATTGAGTAGCCTTTGTGCTAGATACCAATGACAAGGTAAAAAACCAAGTCTAGGTGCAAAGGATGGATAAAAGGATGGATGATAGTTGATAAGATGAAAGGCTGATGATAGTTGGATGGGATAGAAGGTTCATGATAGATGGATAGATAAGAGGATAGGCCGTATAAGGTATGTATGCATGCCTCAGGAAAAATGGATAGGTAGGCTATAGGGGAAAGCTCATGATAGATGTAAAGCTCGTGATAAGGATACGCCATAGTGGATGGATCATAAGGGAGCTAGGATGTGATCTTCAAAGGCTATGTCGCATAGGAAGAATAACTTGCCCCATTCTAAGTGGAAATGCTTAGGATTTTTACATGACCAAGTTCATGACCAAGAGATGACATGATAGATTGATTTGAATGGGATAGATAAATGGTCAATGGATAGGACTTGGTTTGGAAAGAAGGTATGTCAAGAAATATCCAAACATGTTTCAACATTTTGCCCCTATGTCTTCATCAAAATCGAAAGGAGGAAAGGATAGATAAATGGGTTCAATAGGATAGGTATATGGATGTAATGGCTATGGATGGTAGGATGGTATAGTAATGGTAGGATAGGATAGGATGTAAAATGATAGGTTGGATATAACAAGATGGATAAGACAATGTGCCCCCAAGTGTAAGTGACATAGAAGATCAACCTACACATGACGCCTATTTGCTAGGTTTTCATCATGGTACTTATCCAAGGCACCTGTTTACCAGGTTTTCACCATTGGATGAAGGGATTTCTCTTTACTTTTTTAATTTTTTTTTCTTTTTCTTTTTTTTTCTTTTTTGGATGGGATGACAATTACACATGGCACCTATTTGCCAGGTTTTCACCATGGTAATGGATAGGAGGGACTCAAGTGGCTAGTGCTATGTGAGGTGATAGTGTCCCATTAGAGATGGATGTCATCGCATAGACCATGTCATTATGCTCATAGATGTTGATAAGGGATTGCATGGATGGGAGATGGATTAGGTAGATAATGGATTATGATGTAGAATTATGGTAGGGTAGGCTAGTAGCTTATGGTGTGGATTTATATAGGCTTATGGAATGAATATGGATGAAAAGTTTATGCCAAAGCATGGACCATAGGGTTAGCATGGGGGAGATATGTAGGATAATGGATAGAAGATGGGGAGATGTAGGCATGTGTGAATGTTTTGGAATGGAAGGGAATCATGACCAACAGCTGCACACACCATGATAAACATTGAAGCTTTTGATGGGATGGTGGTGTAGGAAGCAATGGAGATGTTTGCTTAAGAAATGGTTGATGAAGTGATTTAGGAACCCACATAGATTTAGTATGTTTAGTGCTTTTGTTTTGCTTGTGGGATTTTTGAAGGGAATGGAAGTTTTGGATGGAAATAGGCTCTTGGATGGAGATAGGTGATTGGGATTCTTGAGATGTGGATGAGGATGCCTCATTTGCTTTGCTAGTTTTTTGTTTAGGAACCCAAACCATTTTGCTTTTGGGCTTTGCTTTTGAAGGTATGGGCTTGGATAGCTTTTTGGATTGCTTTGCTTTGGTTATTTGCATTGATTTTTCATGTTTGTGCCCTAAGGCATGATAGTTCTTTGGATTTTTGGTAGGACTTTTAGCTTTGTAGGTAGAGACATCAAAAATTTTGCTTTTGAATCCCATGGG
The DNA here is from genome assembly GCA_027924645.1 of Cunninghamia lanceolata. Lineage (NCBI taxonomy): Eukaryota > Viridiplantae > Streptophyta > Pinopsida > Cupressales > Cupressaceae > Cunninghamia > Cunninghamia lanceolata. The sequence goes on from BSBN01000500.1 coordinate 21,256,971, forward strand.
GTGGGTGGAGTGGATGGAATTATTGGAAGCTTTATGTTTAAATGATGTGTGCTTTTGTTGGTCATGATTAGGGATGCAAGGATACTTATGAATGATATGTATGTTAGGTGTTGGAAGCAATGGTGGCAAGGTGGATGGAGGGATATTTGGAGTTGGTAAAAGTGGAGGCAAAGTGGATGGTGGAAGGTGTATGGTCACATGCTTTTGACATTTATAGGATGATAGAGGTGAAATGGCTACATATGTCTTGGGTATATGATAAGGTTTGCAATGGAAAGTGGTAGGTTTAGGATGCATGAAGGGATTACCAACATCTTGGCCTTGTTTACCTTGGGGTGTGTATCCAAGGTCATATGAGCTTGGAGGGACCTTGACATGGTTTGACTCCAAAATACCTTGTTCATAAAGGTCTAGACCTTTGCCTTTGTAGCTCATGTTTTGGAGGATGCGATGGATAATGGGACTAGGTGTGGTTTGAACACTAGACTTGAGTTCATTATTGGATGTAGAAGATGAAGTGGATAGAGGTTGTTTTTGTCCTAAGGAAGAACATTCATGGACAAAGGTGGTAAAACCAATAGGACATGATGGTGGACTTGAAGTGGAATCGATGGTCAATGTGAAAGGAGGATCATTAGGATCTTGCTTATGTTCATGTTGATCCAAGTTATTGGTATGATCTTTTATGCTTACTTGGGGGACAAGTGTCTCATCATGACAAGTTGATGTTTTCTTATTATAGATAGGGCTAGATGGTGGATGACTAGGAGCAATGTGGATATCTTGCTCATGGATAGATATAGGATTATGGATAGGATCAAGGTGCTCATGGATAGCTTCTTCATAGGTATCATCTTGATCATAAAGAAGGTAAATGTTATGGATGGGTTGAATGGAAGTGTTTTGATCTTGAGTTGAACTAGGGCTTAATGTTTCTACATGCTTAGGATTAAACCTTTGACATACCTCTTGGGTTTTTTGAATGGAAGTAGAAGGCTCTTGGATAGGCTCTTGGTCAACAACATGAGAACATGATGACTCTTGAATAGGCTTGATGGCTTGTATCTCACATGATGGGCTTGAAGGGCTAGATATGTTAATGGAGGGCTCTTGGATAGGCTCAAGGATAGATGGACCATATGATGGGATTATATGATTGGACATGACCTTTGGAAGTTCTTGGGTAAGCTCATGAATGGGTGTTTGATATGGAGGTAGTTTATTCCTAGCTAGTAGCCAATGGATCACATCCTTTGCAAGTGTATGGGTTGATGGGAAATATAATGGATGGATGATAATGGTAGATGGTGTTGGATTAGGATTAGGACGAGGATTAGGTTGAGAGCTAATTGGATTGGATGGATTAGGATTTGGACTAGATGGGGATGATGTGGCACGATTTCCCATTATAGGTGGGTACACCTTGTAAACAATTGAGACAAATATTGGACATTGATTTGTATTATGGCCTTTGGTCCTATGGTATGCACAATAATCATGTTCATCATATGGACTTTCTTCACATGGTTTGCCTTTAGGAAGTTCAATGAGTTTTGCTTCAAGCATCCTTTGTAAAACTCTCTCAGCCGCATCCTTAGGTGAAGGATTAGAATGACATGGTGATGAAGGTAATGAAGGGCTTGGTGGTTTGGAAGGTTGATGGATTAATGGACTAAGAATGGGATCACATGATGGTGTTGGGATAGGACTTGTTGGCTCATGTGTTGGCATGTGATTGGATGGTGGTGGCCACTCTAGATTGGTACCTCCCTTGTCAAAGGCTATTAGATCTTGCATAGGATAACTTGGGCTTTGATTTATGTACAAGGGACCACTTGGACTTGGATGTGCTTCTTGTTGGAAAGGTGGATTTAAATCTATCAATGGTGCTTGGTGGTCTTGTTGAAAAGGTGTACTTGGACTTACTTGATTTATGTACAAAGAGCCATTGGGACTTGGATGTTGTTCTTGAAATATCACTTGATTGCTTTGTGGATGGGCTTGGTAGTGCATTGGAATGGTGGTATGAGGGATTGGATAAGCTTGAGGTGGAGGTTGATAGGTTGATGTGGCATTGATTTGGTGGATAGGTAGATTAAGTTGATAGGAAGTGGATGGATATGACATGTGGCTATGAAGTGGATTAGGTTGATAGTGAATGGCTAAGGATTGTTGTACTTGTCGAGCTTGACTAGTGGCTAAAAGGTGTTGGACTTGGGCTATGGAGTGTTGCAATTGAGGTGATTGGCTTGCATGGGGTTGAGCTCTTTGGAGGAAGAATTGTAATATTTCAATGGCATCTTGGTTTAAGGGTTGTGATCCTTGATAAATATTTTGGAGGAATCTTTGGAATTTAATTGTTGGGTCCTCTGGTGTAAACATGTTGTCCCCCAATTGTTTGTCTTAAGTCCTTTTAACAAGTGCTTGTTTAGGGATTTGGATGATGATGTGGAATGTTTGGATGACTTAGCTATGTTTGAGATGAAGGTGATTGGGTTTGAATGTTATTGGAAGAATGTGTAGGATGACTTGTTTTTATGTGTTTGGGTGTTTAGAGCTTGATGTGGCAATGTTCAAACAAATGATTATGCATATACACATATGAATCACTCACGCAAGACACATAAGCAAGTTGTTAGTTTGAAAGAATGTGATGATGGTTAAGCAAGCACATGAAGACACTCAACAAGTCCTAGTTAAGGCAAGGCCACTATCACAAGGAGGTTCTAGTGAAAATCCAGGGGACCGGCACCCCACGAGCATCCAGCAAGCCACTTAAGACTTTAACTAACCCTACTAGGAGTTTTAATATACACAAAGGTACACCTCCTTTTGAGTTAGCACTGTATGGTGAGCGCTAATACCGGTTAGACTTGGCTTTCGCCTTATCCTCTGATTTTTATAGCGGACCGGATGAAAGTACCACTTGAGGTCGTTCCCTTAGGGTGGATACCAAGGCAGGCCTGTCTAAGGTTAAACAAAAGCAACACAAGTAAATGTTTTTGATCTCCAAGTTCGTGTTGGAACGCGAGGAGAGAGCATACACATTTACTTGGTCACACTCGCATGGGGTTCATTAACCTTAGAAATTCAATGTGTGGAAGACAATGCAAGCAATTGTTTGTTTTAAAGCCCAAATCCAAATGTGATGAAAGGCAATGGTTTATTTTAGCCCAATGTTTTGATGTGAATTTGCAAACAAGTTGTTCGTTTTAAGCCCAAAATCTAAATGTGTTTGCAAACAATGATTAGAAGATGAAAGAGATGAAAGATTAGAATGAGTGCACCTGATACAATCACTTTCCAATTTGCTGTAGATGTTGATGCCAATGCCGCTCCAGCTCTTTTAGATGCCCTTACAAGTCACCAATTCCAAAAAGAAATAAGTAAACTTCCAAAGAAGATGATTACATGAAAAAGATGAAATCTGAAAATTCTGATAAAAATAATTTGATATAGAAAAATAGGTTGCATAAACAAAAAGTTCAGGAGATTCTAAGCAATTTGAAAAAAAGTTTCACTGAAAAACGATCAAAATTGCTCAAGTTATGCTCAAATGAAGTTTGCAATGAACCTAAACTTTGACTGATAAAAAGCCTAAAAAATAGTACAGTCACCTGATAAAAGTGGTACAGTTGTGAAGCTTGTCCTCCCAGCTTTCCAACAAGTCCTTGTTTGTGTGATTTCACCTCCGTATGTGAAAGTTATGATAGAAATACCAAGATGCACAATGACAGCTACCAGAAGCAAGTTACAGTTGCCAGATGCGACATACTGTTGATCAGAGGCGATCTGTATTTTGTGACAGGCGGGATACTACAGATCAAATGCGACACAAAAAATACTAGATGCGGTTCCTGTTAGCTTGTAAGCGATGCGGATATACCCAGAAGCGACTGATTGCGGGCTAAAAGCGACCTGTATCTGCAAAAACACAGTCAAAACCCATCCCTGCACAGGCGATCACTGTCAGTTCATAAGCGACGCCTATCAGTTTCAACGCGGCTTCTGTAGGATCATAAGCGATGCAAATCAATTTGAAAGCGACCACTGTTCAATCAAAAGCGACACAGATCAAGTTATAAGCGACTATTGTTAATTCAAAAGCGATCCGATGCAACCATAAGCGATCATTGTTAGGTCATAAGCGAGCAAAACAATTTGAAAGCGACAACTAATAGTGTGAAAGATGAAAAGCACACAGGCGAATTCTATTGGGACAAAAGCGATGCATTTCATACCCTAGGCGATTACTGTCGGTGCAAAGGTGATCCAGAAAACACAATAGGCGGCCGATTTCAATTCATAAGCGATGCAAAAAAGGATGGAGGCGATAGATGATAGCTCATATGCGACTAAGAAAAGACAAAAAGCGACTAATAATAGCCCAAAAGCGATCTGGAAAGTTTCGGGTGAGAGATTACAGATAATAACCATATGCGACCAAGTTTACCAGATGCTATCAGTTTTTGTTCAAAAGCGAGCACTGTTTGTTCAAAAGCGGACCAAATTTGACCATAAGCGACTGATGTTTGCCCAAAGGCGAGCTGATTTAGCCCAGGCGACTGTTGTTTGATCATAAGCGACCTGAATTACCAGAAGCACATTGTTGCAGTCCGGTTGTTGTTTTCTTCACCAAACGCTCCATTTTTCATCAAATTTAGGCAAATTTGTACTCAAAGTTTATGGAAACGGCCTCCCGGATGCAATGGTGAAGTTATATTCGGGATAAGAGATCATCTACATACATATTTAGCCAAATCTTTGCAAACTAGGGTTAGAAAAATGCAAATTTTTGCTACAAAAGCTTACAAAAATGAAAGATTGGCGCTCCAAGAGATCTAAACTTCATAAAAACAACTCAAACAAGAGAGGTTAATCAAGGACGTGAGTCCCACCGGGCGTGCCAAATGTATGTTAGGGTAAAATTGCAAATCAGGGCAAATGAATAAACAGCAATGATAAAAACCCTAGCAATGCACAATGAAGCACAAGACAACATGAAAATCAAAATAAGAAATGTAAATGCAAACCGATCTCCACGCTATGCTTGATTTATCTCCATTGCTCTTCTCCACCTCGCATGAGCATGCAAGATTTTGAAGGATTATTGTTGAAAGAATGTTGGGTGTTCACTTCTGCAGCATAACATTAAGATGAAGATGACATGAGGATGATAGTTGAAGGATGCAAAGGCTCTAATGATATTTTGACAGAATAATGGTACTTGAGGCTCAATGCATTTTTGAAAATTTGGCAGAATAAGGGTACTTGAGGCTCAATGCATCCTAAAAGATTTGGCAGAATAGTGTTACGTGAGGCTCAATGCATGCTAATGGCTTGTGAGGGGGTTGATTTATAGGAAAGGCTTGGTTCAAATGAATGGTTGAGATTAAAAAGCTAATTGATTGATGTGGACGGCTAGGATTGATTAGGTATTCCCACTCTTCAAGGGAGTTGTAGTCATTTGACAAGTGTCAAAGAGAATAGGGCTCATGTATGCTTGTGTACATAAAAAGTACTACATATAAAAGATATTAAATAAAAGGCTGTAGTACCACTTATCTTTTTAAATGAAAGAGGCACACATGTCGGCTTAATGATAAGATAAATTAATTAAATAAATAAAATTTATTTAATTAATTGGAAAGTCGGCTTATGATGAGAACTTAATTCAAATAAAATATTTGAATTAGTTGGGATATGAGTTGGATATTAATTAAATAAATTAAATTTATTTAATTAATTGGATAGTGGGGAACTTAATTCAAATAAAATATTTGAATTAATTGGGATATGAGTTGGATATTAATTAAATAAATAAAATTTATTTAATTAATGGGATTAAGAGTGGGTTTTAGGACAAAATGCTACATGATGTCTAAGTGATGTTTTTGACAAGGTGTTGCTAGACATGAACAAAGTTGGGACAAATTTGGGTGTCTACAATCAATTGATAGGAAAGCTATGAAGAATCTGGTAATTCATAAAGTATGTACTTGGATACACATAAGTCACAGAGCATGAATTTGTAATTCATAACATATAATGTAATACAATATAGGGGATATGACACCTTTCTAAGGGTAAACAAGAAAAGGGTAGACGAGTCTGGCTTTTTGATCACCCAAGATGTTGCAAGGGGAGAGCATATGCCTATCACCTTTTGCAATCACAACAAACACTTGTTTATTATCTACCTAGATTAAGCTAAGTGCGACTAAGCTAACAACACAAAAATGCCATATTTGCATGATAACAACAAAAGAAATATAATCAAATTACTTCCCCTTATCTATGCTAAATTTGGATTGTATGCAAGTTTGTTATGCAAGATTTGTCCAATTTAAACCTCCTAGTTAGACTAAGTGAATGATTTGTATGCAAGATTGTCCATTTATCCTCCTAGTTTATACTATGTGAAGATTGTATGAAAAATTTGTCCAATTTAACCTCCTAATTTAGACTATGTGAAGATTATATGCAAAATTTGTCCAATTAACCTCCTAATTTAGACTATGTGAAGATTGTATGCAAGATTGAATTACTCTTCCTAATTAAAACTAAGTTATGATTGTATGCAAAATTGTAATGCAAAATGGTATGATTACTCCTCCTATTTTAAACTAGGTGCCACTAGTTTAACAAAGTATGAGTAAATGATATCTAAACCAAGCCCTAAACCTGTAAAACCAATTTGTCAGTAGTTTGAATACACTTCTTTGACAATCGATGATAGCTGCAACCAAGTTAGTATCAAAGATTTGTAAAACCTGTACGATAATTTGACAGAAATTGGATGCGTAGAAATAGGCAATAGATGCGCAACAGAAAGAGTTGTATGCATGGAAAGACAAATGAGCAACAAAATGTATCATATGTGTAACATGATTACTTAAATACGCAGGAAGAATGAATGCGCAACAAAATTTATTAAATGTACAGCAGAAAGTGTCGTATGCACAAGACTGATATTTTTTTCATAGATGCACAGAACTAGAACTCATATGCATAGAAACGACCTGTTATGACTATAAGTACACCAAAAACTCAAATTTGGAAGTTAAAAACAGGGCAAGGCCCCACGGTGGGCACCAAAATGTGATTGACAATTTGAAACTAATGTAAGAACCTACTAAGATACCACAAATAATCTAGAATTCCTACTCAAATTCAATACATCAATGAAACTAAGAAAAATACAGAAAACATAAGTTATACCTTGCAAACTGATTTATCCCATGAGTTCCATTGTCTCCTATCTTCTCAATGATCCTGTTGATAATTATGTTTCTCTCATAATTGTACTTCTTTACTTTCCAAGATGACAATGAGATGAATAGAATTGTGGATGCAAATATGCAATGTGAAGGATTTCTACAATGCAAAGCTATTGATAATGATATGAATCCATTGATATTGATTATCATATGAAGCTAATGATATGGATGTGAAACTATGGAGATTATGATAGTGATATGCAAATGGGGGGCCAAAGGCATGCTTGTTGCTTGATGAAAATTTCTGTAGCATGTAAGTACTATAGCTCATGTGATGCAAAATGAAGGTGAGGAGCTTGCTTTTATAGGCCAAGGAGGCTCAAATCCAAGTGTCAAAAGATCCACGATGGAGGAATAAGTCTTATCACATGTATGGTCAAGGTCAAATTGGTTGGGATGAGGGAGATAAAAGTGGGAGATGTTCCTACTACGATGACAAGGTGGAGGAATATGTGGAACCATAAGCCACATGTCATGATGCTCACAAGGACCATTGAGACAAAGGTGGAAGGCAAGAGAAGAACATGGAGGAAGGAGTCCTTGGTTGTTGGAATGTGAGAGGGAATATAGGATTTAGAAGACAAGCGTCTTTGACCATGTTTGATGGTTGAGAAGATATAGGGCACATGTTTGAGAGGATAAATGACTAATTAAATATTAAGAATATTTAATTATTGGAGCAACATGATGAGGTGTCTAATGATGTGGAGATGACAAGGATAAGATGACATGGATTTAGACATAGGACTTTGACTTAGAGGATTTTATTAAATAATTTAGGATTATTTAATTATATGTGACATTAGAAGAATTTAGGAATGATTAATTATTAGAAGAATATGATGAACGTGAACCAAATAAATAAATTAGGATATTTATTTATTGATGGAAGAATAAGGATAAATAAATATTAAATTATTTATTTAATTCGTCTTGAGCCATTTTTAGGTGTATACACTACCTATTTCTATTTCACATTTGAATGATTTGTTCATTTTCAAATGAGGTGGGCGATCAACATTTACCAGACCAATGCCTATCCAATGGGCCACAGATTTTCTAGTTTATCAAAGGAAAATCAATAATGAAAATAACATATGATTGCCTATCTAAAAAACCTAGAGCATGAAATTTAATACCAAACAGTTAATATACTTAGTAATTCCTTCTTATACTGCATTTATCCATGCATAATACATAAATTATCATTAAAATATATGTAATGTTTTAATCTAACTTGTCACACTCATCAAATCCATGGTTACAATTGTACCATAGAACATGGTAAGAGAAAACCCTAGCTACAAATCAGGGATTTCCCAAGAAAAATACATATAACAATGGAGAAGTTCAAAACCGACACCATATTTTACATCCAAATCCTCATACACTCTATATCACTACCTCCTAAAGAACTAGAACATTCATTTGTTGAAGCCCTAAAAATCTCTATACCTTTGTTGCTTGGAGAAAATGTGAAAATGACCAACCCTTTGAATGAGAAGAAAATCGTTATTTATACCACATTGTTGTGTTCCCTAATCCACAGGCAAGAAACTAAAGAGAAATAAGAATTTCAAATTTACCAACCACCATGAATGTGAGGAAGGCGAGAACCCATGAAATCTATGATTTTCACCAACCACCACATGAGAAATGCATGTGGAATCACGTCCATGGAAAAATTGGATGCACCTGGTCATGAAAATGACTTTTGAGAAGTTATATGTGTTGAATTAGATCATTAATGGAGAATATGGAGGTCGCTTAGATGTCCAGTCACATTTTTGGACTCTATCAGGGTTTTAGGTTTTCAAGGAACTAAGGAACCAAGGGATGCAGGAACTAGGTGCAAAGGTTCCACAGGAATTTAAAAACTCACAAGGAAAAAAGGGGAGAAGGCATATGAGTAGAAATCAAGAGTTGAGAAGAACTAGGAACAAGAGACCGGGAACATGGGGAAGACCAGGTTTTAAGATTTAGGAAGAATGTGGAACCAAATGAGCTAAGGGGCTAAAATCAAAGATTTGGGAGAACTTGGAGATCGGGGATTGGGGTTCTAGGGGAACCAGGAACTAATAGAAAATGAGGTGAAGAAGGCCAAGAATTGGAGTTTGGGAAGGATTGAGGACTAGGGTTCTGAGGGAACTTGGAACCTTGGGATCAAAGAACAAAGGGAGAAGGAAACTAGGGAACACAAGGATCTTGGAACCTAGTTCAAAGGTTCTAAGAACCTATGGGTTCCCAAAAACCCAAAAAGTAAAGAAGAAAGAGGGGCACATAGGGATGCAAGGTTTTAGAGTATTGGGTGACTTGCAGATAAGGTTCCATGGTTTTGAAAAAACCTAAAAACCTACAAAAGGAAAGAGGGAGCAGGGGATGCAAACTTCTAGGGAAAATTGGAACTCTAGGACCAAGAGGAAAGTGTGGGGATTCAGGGAACTGAAGGATGCAAGGACATGGTTCCAAGGTTCCAAGGATCCCCCAGGAACCCAAAAACCCACAAAGGCACCAAAACACCACAGAAGATCCCAACATAGAAAATTTCATCACCACACATGTAGAAGTCATGTTGACGTCACTAACACAACCACAGGAAGCCAAAGAAGCACACCATTAGGGATCAGAAGTTTGGAGGAACCAAGGACTAGAGGAAAAGAGGGTCCCAAGTCAGGAAAATCCCTGAGACTAGACATCCCTTTGTCCCTACAAAACTCAAAAATCCACAAATGAAAGAAAATGGCTAAGGGGAATCCACACTTAGGATTTTTTGGGACATTCTAGAAATTTAACACATGGCCACAACATGGGGAAGGGGAAAAGAAACAATTGAGAAAAAGACCTAATATTTCTTGCAAAATTTGAATGGGGTACCAACACAACCAATCAATCCATGCTAAAATCCAAATGCAACACCACACTATCATGAAGCTCCCAAGAAAAAGATAAATGCACTCAATACCAACTATACACACTACTGTCAAAGCTCCCACTACATGTTTGCAAAATCTAGGAACACAACATGACATCATAATCTAAAATCTCCTCCTAGATGCTTTTATGCACATATCTTACCCCTTTGAGCACCATCATGCCAAAACTCTAATCCAGAGTCAAGAGTCCACCATGGCACAATACCAAACCATCCTCTAAACTAAGGATCACATGTAAAAACTGACAAGTCATATATTGACACCTTACCAAAGACTACATGAGTCCTTTATAGTAAACCAAGATGCCAACATCTTCTATCAATGCAACTCACGATGTCAAAATAGTCTCACTATATACAAGAATCATAATCCAAGATCTTTTTCCATGACACCCACAACCACTATATAAGATCATCCATCACCAAAATGACAAATCCACATCAGTACCAAAGCTCCCACTGAACCATGATATCGATCTATCCATGGCATTGTGATAACCATCTCCTAAATGAAGATCATACATGGCCCCAACACAATCAAATAACACAACTACAATACCAATAGCTCCAAAAATAAAGTAGAACTAAGATCTCCAAGATAAGAAGATAAACGACATGATACAAGTCCCAATAACTAACTATCCAAGTACTCTAATCATCGATCCTCTCATCCCAATGCATAAATGACCACATACAAGCCCAATTGACTAAATCTACATTGTAACAACTAATATAACCAATTTAAACCTAGCTTTCAAATCAAAATATTAATAGATCGATAATGTTCGACAATCAATATTTAATCCATTAAGATATTTTCATCACACAGACACACATTTCAAAATTATTAACTATGAACACACACACACACACAAGTATTTTAGCAAGGCACATAAACTAGGATGTGGCATGCATCAATACTAAAAATATATGTGGATATAGATAGTCCACATCTAAGTCATTCCACTACAATCAATGGGTGATCAGCCCACAAAGCTGCATAACTCATAGATCCCAAACCAATGAAACATGGAAACTCGTCATCACATCAATAACTTGCAAACTGAGATAACAAAGAAAATAATCTATAGAACTAAAGACTCAAACACCATATCAACATCAAATCTAATTTGTCAAACAAATCAACAAAGAGTAACCATAGTCAAGGAACCTATCAAGCAAAACACTACAAAAATGTTGAGTGGCTAATCACATACCAACATCTCCACACCAAGAAAGTTGTGAATAACCTCCTCAAATGATGCATGAAGCATACATTCAAACCTACAACTATCTTGCATCCATAAACACCCCCATGGGATTCACAATCTAAAAAATAGTCTATCTGCGGATCTACAAAACTACAAGTTTTAGTTAACCATGTAAAACCTACAAAACCATCTATGTCATAGACATGCATGCAAATCCAAATCCACTTATCATCTAGAGAACCCATAAGTGGAAATTGCTAAAATAGTTAAACCAGAACAATGGAATAACATAGATAAGCATAACTATAGATTTTGAATAGAAAATCTACAAAACCCACAGATCTAGTCAACATGAATCTGAAACATGCAAGTACAACCAACTAATAGAAAGAAAAGGTTGTTCAATAACTCCATGCCACCAAATAGGCCAACTCTACAACCACCACCATGTACATGCATATGAAGAAGCTAGGCTATTCCAAAAGCTTCCAAATCATCCAATGACTAATTCCACAACCTACATGCATTTGGGGCTAATAAAATAGTGTTCTAATGCTAGGGGTTGAAACCATGCACCCAACATAAGCACATCAAACCATAGTCAAGACAACCCAAGTTTCTCCATGTGACCAAGGAGCCAAGAACAGACACCCAACATGAATACTTTGTTGTACATGACCACAAAATGAAAGAACACGACCACCATGCAAGAGGGTTGTTACATAATGTCAAATAGGAGCTCTATCTCAATATAATATTACATGCAACCACATGACCAACTCCAAAATACTCCATTTTCTCCATCTTTCAAATGCCTACTATACCAAAAAAACAAGATCAACTGTAAGACTTCCATTCAAACAAGGATTAATAATTAGTTGATTCCTTCCTAAAGATTCCCTCAAGCTTGCCAAGCTAAGAAATCATAAAATAAGAAATACCCTGGACCTCAAACACAATGGAACCATCACATGCACTTGTTGATAACTGAGAGGGGGGGTGAATCAGTTATCCTAATTATTTCCCTTTTTGAACTTTCTTATTAATTAATGCAGCATTGAATCAAACACAAAACATTACCATGAAATAAGAAACACATGACACAATATTTTTGACGTGGAAACCCTGTTAAGGGAGAAAACCACGGGGTGATTAACCCAAAAATTATTCTCTGTTAGAAGAATAGGAAATTACAAAATGGCACTTGCCAATTAGGGCTCACTGCCCGAGCACACTGCTCACAAGAGGTCCACTGCCTACAAGAAGACACACTGTCTACAAAGTGATAAGAATCACAGTCTTGAACTGATTGGAAGCATCTGCATATGCTGGAGTTCAGTTCCGGTTAGGCTCAGTACACTGATCTGCTGCACTTCATCTTTCCTCTGTTCTTTATTCTGCTATCCTTTCACATACCAAATCTTTCTTGCTACTTCTGCTCTGTTCTGCACTTATTCGCATATATCTTAATACACACACTTCACAACTAAATCCATCCCCTATATATATCCGCACAAGTAATTTCATCATCTTTCTAGTCGGCATCCGGAACAGTCTAGTTTCTTACAAACTTTGTTCTGTCGGCTGAATCCTTGCTCACCAAGCAATGCGGATCAAGCATATACTTGTAGATATCATTAATCATGTCGGCCAAACATGATTCATGCCTTCACAACCTTTATCATCAACAGTAACACATCCGGAAAGTAGTCTGATACTATGTCAGTCAGTTCTTCCTCTGTTTTCACTGTCTCTCAGGAATCCGGTACTCAACTATTCATATCTTTTTCCTTGTCCATCACCGGAGGCTAAATCCTTGGAATATACCACTCAAGGTAGTCCTCTTGACTTCCCCAAATCCGCACTGCACCAAGATACTTCCTCTGAGAGATCCGGACCAATCTGTCGGACCTTGCCACATGCTCTGTTCTTGTTCACCGGACCACACCAATCTTTATTCTGACTTCCGGTAGGGACACACCATGACTTGCGGATATGTGGGATGACCTTTGTTGCCATCAATGACAACAACCATGAATCCATATAGTGTCTCTTGCCAACAGCACTAACAACCACATGCAAGTACATACAACTCAAATGCAACAACCTGGAACCACTGTAGCTTTGATACCACTTGTAAGGAAAAAAGACCCAATATGCATCTTCTAATATCCTATGATTTTCTTAATCAGATATTCGATATAGCTTATACAAGCACGCACTACTATTCCCTTAAAGTGAAAACAAACATAGTTAATTTTCTGCCATTAACCCTTAGAGGAAAAGCAATGCAACTTTCAGATCAAATAAATTTAAACAACATAATGGCATATAAATTAACACTTTAAGAACATGAAAGAAGAAGAAAATAGACAGAATAGAAGAGACACCAATAGATGTGGGGAAAACCCTTTTAGGTAGAAAACCCTAGACTCCAAAGCATTGAATCAATATATTAATTTGCAACAACATACATGTTACAATACACTTGCAGACTCAAAGCCTTAACATGAAGATTCACACATTACTCCTCTAGGGGAAAACTGACAGCATAACCCTGCATAAAAATCCTCTCCTAAAAATGACTCCTCAAGCATTCAATTTATAGGAGTTTCAATACAAGAAACTAAGAAAATGAAACCCAAAACCATGAGCTAATACCACCCTCAAATGTGGCACCCAAATTGGGTAGAAAATATCCAATGGATAGTCATGGAGAATCAAATCCACCATAAAATATAAAGTTACTTACACATGTCATAGATCACTTACACCTATTAAATCATTAGTGACTCTCCAAATATGGAACTCCATTTTTTGCTCCTAAAATCATGATTGTCAAGTTTCTAAGGTAGCTTCCTCTTACAAGCTCTTTCCATTCTAGAAACTCTTACACACATTACAAGTTGTCATATTGCATTTAGCAACTTCCATGAAACCAAGTGATAAATACAAGTTGCTAAAATACAAATTACAAGTGACACATAGTGCCACTCTGTTGGTAAACAGATTTGTCACTGCGAAATAACCTTTGAAAATGACCCGTTGCCCTTAGAGTGGTGACTAAATTGTCCCAACAGTTGGAGAGATCGTCACAGAGAAACAATCTTCCTCTGCATTTGAGAGGGGCAGCTCCCTCGTATGATGGGGGTATTTGTGGTTTTTGTGTACTTTTATCCAGAAAGTACAAAAAGGAAGAAAAGTAAAATAATCAAGAGAAATGGGTATGTAGAAACCCTCGTGGTAGACGTACAAAAACCAACAGGAGTTTCACAATCTTATTGAAAAGTACGAGGGGGTTTCACCACAAAGCTAGAAACCACTTTCCTAAACTCCATGATGGATCTCAAGACATATATGCAACAACAATGAAGAAAGATGGCAAATCTCAACATACGAAGAGATAATTTATCTAAACACTTTCAAATCAGGGTACTGAGACATGATTGTGCTTTATCACCCAAATTACATGCTTCAATGGATAACTTTGATTTACACAAATAAATAGAAAGATCACCAATTTGACATATGAGAAACTAGTAATCATAACTCAGAAATATATCAAGAACATACGAACTGAAATGCATTCTTCATTATCTTTTCAAAATTATACAATTCCAAAGTAAACTATACAATGTGTAAGACCAAAAATATTCCAAGAAGTTTCTTCATAAGTTCCCTCTTAAAAGTTCTCTCTAAAGAGTCCCTCCCTTTTACATTTGAAATAGCCTTGTATTTATAGGCTTCTCCCTAGTAACTACTTTGTAACCACCTCAACTACCTAATAACTACCTTCTTTGAAATACAATAGGATAATGAACTTTATTATTGGTTATGTTTTATCACTTTCCCAAAATAAAGTTCATTTTCTAAATTTTAGTTACAATAAGTGACATAAGTCACTTTTACAAAAAGGTAAGCTACACTTGCAAATTGGGAGTTGTGAACTTCACTAAGTCATTTTTATCTACATCTATTCCTTTTTGACAATTAAACCTTACCAGATCTTGACAAACCCTTAGAATCTTAGAATACCTGAATCTTAGACATCTGTGTTCGCACATACAAAGCTTGGATGAAGAGAATAGTTACACATTTTACATGCTTTGATACAGTCACAAAATGCTATCATCATCATCTCCCAAGCCAATTTATCTAGCTTTGCCCAGATTTCCACTGTATATGGATGTTATCTATCACTTTTGTAAAAAGCATGTATCATTTTGTTAATTCTTCTATCTTTCACCAATTTCCTTACCATTTGAAACATCATCACACATGCCCACTTATTTGTTGGAATAGCTCAATAGCATTTCTTGCAAAGCCATGTATTGCATATGATACAATCATTGTGCTCTAGTAGAACACCTTTCTTTGGTGCTACACACGTGTACAAGGGAACTTGTTACAAAGACATTAGACAAAACTCTACTCTTGATTATCTATTCATGTATTTCCTTGTTGTGCTCTAAAGCTTTCAAGATTGGTGAATCAAACGTGAAACAGACATAACCTCCATGGAACAACACCTTTGAATTTGAATGATTATTCATGGTACTTTTGAGAAGACTCATACATTTGGCTACTTAGAAAAATCCTCTCTCATATCATAGTTCTAACTCCTGTTAAGTGTGCATGAGAAATTGTTGTAGTGGACACTGCTTCTTTTCCCAGTCCATGAATCATTCATTCGATAGCAACTTTACCTTCAAGGACATGCACTCCAATTACATCTTTTGAGCATCTTTTTCTTATGTGAGCCTCATTCAAATTTTGTAGGAGATTTGAATATTCTCTTTTGCAAAAATACCAATTGTATGATCACCACAAACCATCATCACTTTTGCATAGCGATTAGGTATGCTTGAATAATTTGAGAACTTCATTTTTTTTTACCCATCCAACACCCATCAAGCACAAAATGTTTATTCAAGTCAAAGAGAAAGGAAGAATTTTCTTGATCATAAATTTTTCGTTGCTCTTTAACTCCTTCATGTGAAATCAATTCATTGATATACTCACCAAGGTACTTGTGCCTCTGTACAATATTCTTGGTAAAAACTCCCCTTGTGACAAATCCCTTTTGCAAAGAAGATTTAACTTCTTTTTCAATGAAATTTTTCTCCACTTATCTTTTAGGTCAATTGAGGTACAATAACTAGAGGATGAAAATACAAGCTTTCAACTATCAAACCACCTTCCAACACCAAAACATAAAACACCATCTACCAGTTGCATCTTGTGGAGTTACTCTCCTGGGCATTGATTTATCTCTCCAATTAAATGATGCAGAGATCCTGTTGATGTTGCAATCCTATGATTCATCAATGTAATCTTCCCATATGGGCATTGGTTTTGAAAACATCCAAATGTGTTTGGAGGTTTTGTGAAGTCTTTTCGACAAATGCATGTTATGCATATGCATGTTTGCCTTCAACAAACCCATTTTATGTGTATATTGCAGACGTTGCATTCCATATGATGGCATATCTTCGAGGCAAGCTTTCAAATAGTACATGCTATGTCTATGCTTCACATTTTGCAAACACGTCCAGTTGGCAAATAAAAATCATGCTTTGATAAATATATAGAAGACTTCTTTCTTGATATAGTCTAAAGGTTTTATTAACAAATGTATTTTGTTCTTATTCTGCACCCATTGCTGTCCCTAAAACACCCTTACGACACTGTATCTGACCTTTCCTGAGCCTTTTCAATGCTCCCACATTTTGTATACATGTCTACCAAAGCATTTGAACAATAATATCTGACAAAATCCTCATTACGCTATGTCTTGATGGACGTGCATACCCTGTTCTAAAGATCAAACTCAAGCACAAATGAAGAGAATGCTGGTAAAGGTTGTGGACTATTAGCTTTATATAGTGAATCTATTCATGCAACTCCAACCATCATTGCATTCCGTAAGATGACATCTTTTTTTTGAAGTATGTTCTATGCAAAGGTCCACGGACCTTGTCGTTTGCTTCCGATTCTGAAGACATGTTCACCAGAACAGTTCAAACCATAACATTTAGGCACGATATTCCCCTTCAATAGAGCAGGTTGTGGAATGCGGCTTCACACCTGCCGATTGCATTTACTTAAAAGTTTCTAAATCTTTTTCAACAAATCCACTGTATATACATCCTGCAATCATGACAGTCCATGAGGTTCATTATGCAGCATTTCCAGCCATAATATCTGACAAAAATTGATTTTCAACTATGCTTCGATGGATATGTAGTCTTTTATTTTGCATTGGCTGGGAGGAAGGTTGCAAAGGTGGTGGAGTTTGACATTACATCTTCCAGTTACATTTGCTTCACAGCTTCTAACAAAACCATTTTGCACACATCCCATTATTATTGCATTCACTTGAGGCATTTTGTTAGACCATTCGTGTATATCGTCTTCCACATATTGCATGCATTATCACCATCGTAGCTAATTTGTTTAAAGCTCCCATTTTGACACTGGGGATGATGGCGAAGACCATGGAGTTTAGCTTTATAACTGCCAATTACATTTGTTAAAAAGTTCCTGGAGTCTTCTCAATAAATCCATTGCGTGAATCCTGTAATCGTTGCATTATATAAGACCACACTTCGTGGCAAGTAATCCATTTTCTACGCTTCATGCATGCATATCCACCATAGAATTTATAACTGTTTTGTGTGTATCCTGCATGTATCGCACTTCATGCAATAGCATATCTTTGAGGTGTGGCAAATAGTATATGCTTTGTTTATGCTCCCACAGTTTGCATTGTATTCCAGGGAAGACATATTCCTTGATACATCGTAACAACTCAGGCACTTTATTATGCAGACGTGTCTATCACAACATTTGCAACTATAATATTTAGTAAAATCTTTCCATTATTATGCGTTCATGGGTGTTCAAACCCTCATCCAAAGCTCCCATTTTGGCGTCGGCTAGGAGGAGGTTTCCACGGGATGCAGAATTTGGATTTCCACCTGCCACTTACATTTTCTTGTGAGTTTCTAAAGAGTTTTCAACAAAACTGATTTATGTATATCCTTGTTCCAAAGTTCCCCATTTGGACAAAGGCTGTGAGGATGCTGGCAAAGCTTGTGGAAATGGCTTTATATCCGCAAATTGCATCTGCATGAAAGTTTGTAGAACCTTTTCAATAAACCCATGGTTTTATCTTGGCAGAAATCTACTTGAGATTACACTTTGATAGACGCTCATACTCTCCTCTAACACATATTGCAAGTCAAACATTATTGAATATATGATTGTGCCGTAGAAATGTTATGACATTACAATCAAATTGCTTGATATTCCTTATGCATCTTTCATTGGTTTTAACTTACTTTTCAAACCGTTTGCATGCCCTTTTTTTTACGTCTCCACATTCTACATGCATGGAGTGACTTTACTTATTCACCAATGAGACTTGAATGGCTACATTTCACATTGCACGTGAGAAGAAAAAGAAGATTTGCTTGATCATAGGAGAGTTTAGTGGACATGGTAATGGAAATTCACTTCGCCGGAAGTACAAGTGAAATCCTTCTTTATTTAAAACTTATAAAATCCTGCCTTGGCTTTGGTTAGCCATAAGTGAAAGTACACGTGAACTTAGCAAAATCCAAAAGTTAACGCAAACTTGGTGAAAAACAAAAACTGACGCAAGGTTTGAGGGAAATGAAAGCCGACGCATAGTTTGCAGAAAAAATGATGTGAACTTTGCCGAAAAATAAAAGTTGACGCGAGCTTAGTGTGAAATGAAAGTGGATGCAAAGAATAATATTACTAAGCTGATGCAACGTAAATTTTGACTTGGGATAATATTGAATGAACAAGACAAAGTATGACATCTTGTTAATGATTTATTGACATGATTGACGCGTATGACATCGGCGAATTGTAACCAAAAAGATGACTTGGCACAGGGGTTTTGATATGCAAAAAGTTTTAAAATTTGGATAGTAGAACAGGGCCAACACACTCCAAGTGGGATGCCCATAATATGTGTGTGCATAATAAATAAAAATAAATAAATATTTCAAATATTAGGACTTGCAAAGTGTATGACACACCTAATCCCAACATCTTCTAGATCATCAATTTGATTAGACTTGATTTTGAATACAATCTTTGATATAGTATATTTATGAAACAACTCAAGAGGATCTTTGGAGTTGGCTTCAAAGTAGCACTAATCCTCTCGATAATGTCATCACGTCTTGCAATGAATTACTCCAATTGCTCATTATTTTTCTTCTTCACATTGGACAATTGTGTAAAACAAATGTGGTCATCCTCAACTAGTTTGAAATGTGACAAAAAATTCTTTCTCATGATTTCCCAACTAATGGTTTAGCCTGCAACCAAATGGTGGAACCAAGGTCTCAACAAAAAGTTGCACTACGACATCTTCATTTGCCACCCCCAAAATACTGCATATTGTTTAATAGAAAAAATGATTCTAACCAATCTACTTCTAATTAGAATAACCTTCTATCCAACATTTAGATACTAGCCAATGAAGACGTGTATCTTGCTGCTATCCAATCTGGAAGAGCAAGATTGTCCATGCTATATCCCTTTGTTGCTACTAGATGACAAATGAATAACTAAAAATAATAAAAATGGATAAAACTAGAAAATGCATATACTAACACTAGTAGAAATATGGCAAATAAATGACTAGGTGACTAAAACTTTTAGTCACATGACCAAAATTTTTTGCAACATAGCTATAAATGACTAATTTGGTCATCGGTTGAAATGACCAAATAAATGATTAATTTGGTCATCGGGCAAAAAATACAACTAATCATTGGTCAGACAAATAAAAATGACTAAATAAATGACTATTACTCCTCTATTCTTTTTTCTTTCCAATTTGATCATCATCCATGAATTCAAAGACAATATAAGGCAAGGCAATAAATGTCCGCTTAGACCAAATAATTATATTGTAATATAATTTCATTATTTTATAATTAAAACTAGGATAGCTATATTTAAAATATATATATATCTAAAGTACGCCGAGATGGATCCAATGCGTCATTTAATTAAATTATTTTAAGTTAAAATTGTAATAATTGTATACTTTAATAATTTTAATCAAAATAATATATGAAATTAGAATAAATAGATATTTTTAATGACAATAAATAAATTAAATATATATAAATATTTAAAAGGAAAAAACATAGCTATATTTAAAAATATATATCTAAAGTATGCCGAGATGGATCCAATGTGTCATTTAATTAAATTATTTTAAGTTAAAATTGTATACTTTAATAATTTTAATCAAAATAATACATGAAATTAGAATAAATATATATTTTTAATGACAATAAATAATTTAAATATATATAAATATTTGAAAGGAAAAAATATAGCTATTTGTAATTTTTTTGGCCAAGATAAGAAGGGGCAACCGGTTTTCCCCACACCGGGGCTCCCAACTTAAAGGTTCTCGCGTCAATTTTGTTGTGGTTAGTCATTCTTCAATGTTTCATGATTGATTTATTCCGATTTCCATAGCTACGATTTGTTTTAAATTCCAACACCACCATAAGAAGAGGGATTTAAACACATGTATGCATTCTAATTATAAATTTATTTTATAATTAAAATTATAATATAAGTTTTTGCCTTGTGGTGCATGAGTTTAGTTCACTTTAGTAATGGAGGCAAATAATGGAGGGAATGTGCGTTTATGTGTTTTGAACAAAAAGTGAAACCTATGAAGAAGCAAATCATGGGTCTAGCAGGAGAAGATTGTTCGTGGCTGCCAAGAATAGGGTATGAGTAGTTGAAAAGGAGAAGATTGTTCATGGTCGCAGTTCTTTGAGATCATCGTGTGAGATTGTTCATGGCCGCAGTTCTTTGAGATTATCATGTGAGATTGTTCATGGCCGCAGTTTGTTGAAATAGTTTTGAGATCATCGTGTGAATGAAGAAAGGGATTTCTAGCTATAGACAGCAAATCAAAGGAGCAGCAATAATAATGAGATAACAAATGGTTTTATGAAGCAGAGGTAGGGTTTTCCACGTACCTCTATTCTTCTCTTAGCCTACTCTTAAGTTTTGTATCTTTGAAATCTTTGTGCTCTGTCATTAGTGATTGTTCTATCTCTTTCAATGACTGTATGAAGAGGTCTCATGGTTCTTTATTGATAAAGTTCTACTTTTTCCATTCATGATTTATACTTAGAATACCTTGGCATGAAGGAATTTGATGGTCTTCAACTTGTGACTTAAACACTACCCTTATGTGTGTGATTCAACCTTTGAGAGATGATTGTATTTTCAAAATGACTGTCACAAAACAGAGAATCAAAGCTTGTTGTTGAGAATGCAAGACTATTCCATGATTTGTTTCATTCCTTAAATATGCTCTTCACTATCTTTACTATCTCTTACTGCTATCTTAACAGTAACCTTTATCATGAAAACCTTGTTCATTGCTTCATACATGAACTGATCTTTGCTGTCCTATCATGAACTTGCCTACATATTCCTTAATACAAAGATATCATTGATGATGATTGTCCTTTGTATGCAAAAATCTGTCACAGTCACATTCTGATGCACTACAAAATGGGTTCTCTCACTTTGGTGTACTAGAGGGGTGTCAAACAATCAACCAACTCAATTGGGTGCAAATCAAACAACTTTCAAACCTCCAAGTCCTAATCTTCACAGATTTCATATTCCAATCAGGCCTATTCTAGTAGGTCCGTTGACCCTATTTTTGGGCCTTTTCTCTTAAATTTTCCAAATGACTTCAAAACTTAAATAGGGATTCAGATACCCATTTCAAAGTTGTATAAAATATCTCAAACCCAATACTGACTTCTTTGGACAAAATGCCTCAAAAAGTGACTATTCCTTGTTTTGATGGGCAAATTGGACCTCTTTTCCAAAGGAAGTACCCTAGAGACTCATCACAAACCCAAAACTTCTATGGGGAAGTATTTCTCATGTGTTCAAACCATCAAAAACATAATCAGTCTCTAGAAAATCTCACACCTATACCCTAATCCACCATACCCTTGTTTTAGGCAATTTAGGAGAGGGTTTATTGAAAATGAGGGTTCCACTCCTTCCCTAATCATGCCACCACCTCAGACCTTCTTAAAATCATCTGCACATGCTTACAAAACCATTAGATAGACAGTTCCATTGATGTTTTATCAAAAACCCCTTTTTGGTTCCTCTCATCTACATGGAAAACACTTCAAAACACCTCTAAACACCCCCCTAAAACCCTACAAATCCACTTCTTTGCCTTGCAAACCATGAGAACATTTAAACTACCATCTAAAGAGTCATCCCACTAAGATACAAGTCATAACAGTAGGTGGAATGACCAATACATTGCTAAAACCCCAAAACTATCCCCTAACTGGCCTTAAACAGGCAGTTTTAGAAAAAATAAGATGTCTCATGCCAAATTAAATATTAAAACCTCAAACTTGATACAAATGAAAGGTAACTCACTCCTTCATCCAATACAAAAATTTTTAGACCATGAAGGTACTGTACGGCAGAGATGTATGGCCTAGAGCAGTGTTTGAACAGTAAAAAGATAGAAAATCTGAGTTTATATTATATTTCTTCACCAAAAATGCCTTTTCCTCTTGTTTCCTCGATGGGGCACTTATTACATCAAACCTCAACTACCTTACAACCAATCCAACCATATTTTTAAGGACATAATCATTGGATTTTCTTTTAAAAGGACAAAACAATGTACTTTGCATAAGCAACATTATGACAACCTAACAATACTTAACTACCTAATGCCTAAATGACTTTAAGACATAGAAATGGTCTTTTCTAGACCTTATTACATCAACCAAGGTCCATAATGACCTTATTAAGTGACCAAAAAGGCTTCAACCCCTACAATCTAGTAAAACTTGCATTGGTGCCCCTGCACCATACAACCCCCCTTAAAAGAACTCATGTCACATGAGTTGGGGTTTGCCTCTATTCCTCCATACTTTATCTCTGCCCCACACACTCTCTGACCTACAAACACATTTCTCTGGTTCATATGCAATGAACTAGTATTCTGCCCTGCATCTTTGTTCGTGTTGGCATTTGAACTTGTCTTCATACCTGCTATTAGACCTAAGGTGTGCCCTCTTGCAAAACCTGCTGCTATCTTTGCTTTTACGCCTGCAAACAAACACTTGTTTGTATTCCCCCGATCTATTTTACCTTTATCACATCTCCATACTCATATCCATTCTTAACTTCTTGTGCACTTTGTCTTTTCACCCCTGTCAGCATGATCACTATCTTGTTAGCAGTATTGTCATGCTTGTAATCAACTATACCTGCAGTTTCTTCATATCTCACAACTTTACTTCCTATCAAAGGACACACAATGGTCCCTACCAAGACATTTTCTTTCCAAGTCACTGTCAACCTATCTTGCAACCTTGCATTTACCTTCACATTTGCTACTACAACTTCTTTAGGATTTTTCCCAACTTGGGCAAGTTCTTCTCTCTCACACATCATCAACTTATCATTCTTCATCTCCCAACACTATAGCATCTTCCAAATGCTTAGCATCCACAAACTCTTTCTTACCAAATATAACAATCTTGGTTTTACCTTTCCCCTTCTCATCTTCCTGCAAAGGTGTTAGCTTAAATGTCTTTTCATATTTCGTGATAAGGTAGGTGTTCTCCCAACCACCATATAATGACTTCCTATCAAATTGCCATGGTCTCCCCAATAGCAAATGGCAACAATCCATAGGTAAGATATCACATAGGACCCTATCTTTGTATTCACCAATCTGAAAATCCACATATGCTTGTTCACTCACTAGAAGAGACTGACTATCATTTATCCAAGAGGCTTTATATGGTGCTACATGAGGCACTTTATCTAGTTTCAACTTATCTACCATCTCCCTAGACACCATGTTATCTTGTGAACCTGAATCAATAACAACTTTGCATATTTTACCTCTACATTTGCATTTAGTCTTGAACAAGTTACTTCTTTGACTCATGTTTTCCTCCTTAGATGTCTGCAACAGTGTTCTTCTTAGCATCAGTGTCTCTCCTATCTCTGAAACAACTTCAACATATGGAGGTTTTGAACTTTCACTCTCTTCCTCATGAACAAGTTGAGTTCTTCTTTCACCTTTCATTTCACTATTTGATGTTGAACCTTGCTTGTCAGGGCACTTATAGGTTGGATGTCCAAACTCGTTACAATTGTAGCATCTACTTGCAAACACATTGGAACTTCTTCAACCTCCAAATCTTCCCTTTGTACCTCTACCACTGAAATATGTACTTTGTCCTTGTCCTTTGTTTACATCATCCTGATTTTCACTTGCTTGTCTTGTGGGAAGTGATCCTCTTCCTCTTATGTTGTTGTCTCTTCCTCTAATGGCCTTGTCTTGTCTTCTTTGTATATTTTCCTCCACCCTAATAGCCAATTGGAAACACTCTTCAATAGTCCTTGGATTAGCAACAACTAATTTATCTTGGATGCTAACTCTCAATCCTCCTAGATATCTAGCAACCTTCTCAACTTCATCTTCCATTCTACCTGATCTTATACTCAATTTATAAAATTCATCAGTGTAAGTTTTAACATCTAGATCTCTTTGTTTCAGACCTTGCAATTTCTTATACAACTGAACACTATGATCTTTAGGAAGGGACTTACCTTTCAATTTTTCTACCATGCGGTCCCAAGAGATTATCTTTGACTTACCTCTTTTTCTCCTCTTGATTTGTTCATATTCCCACCATAGTAGGGCATGTCCTTTAAGCTTTGTCTTGGCTATCGTGACCTTCTGATCATCAGGTACATCTTCACTTTCAAAGTGATTGTCCATGGCTGCAACCCAATCTAATAGTTCCTCATCATTCAAATTTCCACCATATGTGGGCAAATCAACCTTTACCTTGTGTTTGTCATCCTTGACTACCTTTAGAAGCTTAGAAAACCTCTGATCCTCAGGGTCCAACTCCTCTTCTTCCTCTTCTATTTCTAGAAACTCTTCTTCTTCATCACTAACATCTTCCATCACCATCCCTCTTCTTTGATTTGATTCAATGGCTTCAAGCCTAGCTATCACAGTATTATATGACTCCTGCAACTTAGCATGTTTCTCCTTTAACTCCTGCAACTCTCTGGCAATACCATTGTTCTTTGGAGGCATCCTTACAACTTTGCCTTTTCACCTTCCACTTGTCAATCCTTCAACCTGCAACAAATTTCAATCTTTTCCCAAACAAATTAGAACCTAAGCTCTGATACCACTTTGATGCACTACAAAAGGGGTTCTCTCACTTTGGTGTACTAGAGGGGTGTCAAACAATCAACCAACTCAATTGGGTGCAAATCAAACAACTTTCAAACCTCCAAGTCCTTTCATATTCCAATCAGGCCTATTCTAATAGGTCTGTTGACCCTATTTTTGGGCCTTTTCTCTTAACTTTTCCAAATGACTTCAAAACTTAAATAGGGATTTAGATACCCATTTCTAGGTTGTATAATATATCTCAAACCCAATACTGACTTCTTTGGACAAAATGCCTCAAAAAGTGACTGTTCCCTGTTTTGATGGGCAAATTGGCCTTCTTTTCCAAAGGAAGTACCCTAGAGACTCATCACAAACCCAAAAATTCTATGGGATAGAATTTATCATGTGTTCAAACCATCAAAAACATAATCAGTCTCTGAAAAATCTCACCTATACCCTAATCCACCATACCCTTGTTTTAGGCAATTTAGGAGAGGGTTTATTGAAAATGAGGGTTCCATTCCTTCCCTAATCATGCCACCACCTCAGACCTTCTTAAAATCATCTGTACATGCTTACGAAACCATTAGATAGATAGTTCCATTGACGTTTTATCAAAAACCCCTTTTTGGTTCCTCTCATCTACATGGAAAACACCTCTAAACACCCCCCTAAAACCCTACAAATCCACTTCTCTGCCTTGTAAACCATGAGAACATTTAAAATACCATCTAAAGAGTCATCCCATGGAGATATAAGTCATAATAGTAGGTGAAATGACCAATACATTGCTAGAACCCCAAAATTGTCCCCTGACTGGCCTTAAACAGGGAGTTTCAGAAAAAACAAGATATCTCATGCCAAATTAAATATTAAAACCTCAAACTTGATGCAAATGAAAGGTAACTCACTCCTTCATCCAATTCAAAAAGTTTCAAACCATGAAGGTACTGTACGGCAAATATGTACGGCCTGGAGCAGTGTTTGAACAGTAAAAGGATAGAAAATCGAAGCTTGTATTATATTTCTTCACCAAGAATGCCTTTTCCTCTTGTTTCCCCAATGGGGCACTTATTACATCAAACCTCAACTGCCTTACAACCAATCCAACCATATTTTTAAGGACATAACCATTGGATTTGCTTTTAAAAAGGGCAAAACAATGTAGTTTGCATAAGCAACATTATGACAACCTAACAATACTTAACCACCTGACCCCTAAATGACTTTAAGACATAGAAATGGTCTTTTCTAGACCTTATTACATCAACCAAGGTCCATAATGACCTTATTAAGTGACCAAAAAGGCCTCAACCCCTACAATCTAGTAAAACTTGCATTAGTGCCCCTACACCACATTCCCTTTGTCCATCTGCTGTTATGACTATCATATAGCTTATTAGCTTGATTTTGATAAACTTGAAGATTCTATTCAGACTTTTGACTGTAAAAAATCCTCTCTGTTACTTTTGTTATTGATATATGACAGTTTTCACATAATTCACATATGGATGCAAAAAGACTATCAATATTCCACTGTCTTTTCTCTGTTGTTGTAGCCCACTTTGGTGACTACAATTAGGGCATCTCTTTGAATGGATAGTGATCTCTTTTCTTCTGTAGTGTTGTACATTACTCTTTTTGATGACTGATTTCACTATCAGTTTGATGACATGACTGTTATCACTTTCAAAGGCACTTGTGTCACTGTTTTAGCATCTATATAATGACTATCTTTGCCTAATAAAATCTTCAAGGATCAGTTAACTAATTAGGTAAGGGTTTATGTTTTGAAAAAAGTGTTTAGCTTCATGGATTTTGTATTTTCATCTTTTCAATGCTGCTATAGACTGTAATATCTACCCCTCCTTTGTAATCAAAGGCATGATTGTATTCTCTATGTTGTTTTTCCTATTGTCATGATTGTCATTTGAAATGGCTGACATCTTGAGTCCTTTATTTGGTGACTTTGCCTATGATTTTGGCACGTGATTTGTTGCTATGAATACTTCATCACAATAGTTATTTAATTGGGGTTTTAAAGTGTAATCTTGATAAATTGTTTAGTATTTCTTCTAAATGCTATTTATCTATTGGTTTACATACCTTGTCTATATTTCTAAGTCAGACAACTTGTAAAATGTATAATTGTCAGCATGGGAATGAAATTGAATTGTTGTTGATGTTTGTTATTCTTATGGACACATATTGAAGCACTTACTCTATCTGATGCATGTACCTAAAAAAATGTTTTAGGTGCATATAAGTGTAGCAACTACTTGCATGGGTGATAAAGCTTGTTTGGAGAGAACTTGGAGACTTTTGAAAAGATCGGCAAGGAATTCAGAGTTTGTTGTAACAAATTTGAAGTCGGCAAGGCCCTCTACAACAAAGTCAAATTTAGGGACGCACTCTACAGCAAATTCAAAGGTAATTCAAAACCCTCATTGCCAAAAGTGAACTAATATTTTTTCATGATCGAAGCTTGAAAACTCCAAAGAAAATGTTATCTTTAGTATTTGTGAAGTTGATCCTTAACTGATCCTTGAACTCAAATAAAACCACACCTCTACTCTGCATGATGACTAGCCCAAATTTAAGGAAAGGTTATCCTAGCTTGACCATATGCATGATTGAAGGTTACCTTCTAATATTTTATATTTAAAGGCCTTCTATGTGTAGGAAATCTTATTATACTAAATTAATACTGGAATGCACAATATTACAGATGGATCAGCATTGAAGGTTGACTATGGATCAATATAATGCATATGATGAGAAAGTAGCCAATGAGAGGGAAATGGAAAAATATCCATGTCCATGTAATGGCTGTCTTGGTGGAAAGGTGAGAAAAATAAATGTGATTTATCAACATATGATAAGATATGGGCATAGTGGTATAAGCCCTTGGACTTACAATTATTATGAAGATATGATAGAATTGCATATTGTGAGAGATGAAGAGGCAACAAACATAGATGGAGTGGCACCAAACATAGATGAAGAGGCAGAAATGTTAGACGAAGGGTTTGAAGTTGAAAGAATGTTGAATGATGGTCTAAACGATGATTGGGCTAAGTCAATGGAGGATGCTTTAAAGCCTATGTATGCTAATTGCAAGTTAAGTCATTTGACAAAAATCCTTCAAATTCTTAACTTGGAAGTGGCGCATGGTTGGACAAATGAGAGTGTAGATCAGTTCTTAGCATTATTAAGTTCGTTGTTACCAACTGACTCCACATTTCCAACAAAATGAAGTCAATGTAAAAAGCATATCAGTAAGCTCATCTTGGGGTATGAAAACATCCACACATGTGTTAATGGTTGTGTATTATTTCACAAAAATCTTGCAAGTGAGAGTGAATGTCTGAAATGTCATGAAGCAAGGTATAGACAAGGGTTGAAATTAGTTGTGGTTCCTAGAAAGGTTCTTCACCACTTTCTGATAATCCCACAATTACTCTGAATGTATAGGTCCAGAGATATTGCTGAACTTATGCAGTGGCATGCCCAAAATAAGAGCATTGATGGAAAACAACGACATGTGCCTGATTCTAAGATGTGGATGGAATTTGATAATAGATGGCCTAATTTTTCTCAAGATCCTCATAATATAAGGTTGGGTTTGGCTCTAGATGGGGTGAACCCATTCTCAGATCAAAGTACTAAATGGTCAACTTGGCTAGTGTTTTTAATAAATTATAACTTGCCTCCATGGTTAGCAACTAAACCATTTTTATTAATGCTATCATTGATTATACTAGTAAAGAAAAGTGTGACTTCAGATACAATAGATGCCTATCTAGAGCCATTATATGATGAGCTAATGGAATTGTGGAAAGGAATTGAAGCAATTCAATCTTTAAGTGATGGTCATTCAATCAAATTCACTTTAAGAGCTTCCTTATTAGTTACAATTCATGATCTTCCTGTGTATGGTACATTGTTTGGTCTCACTTTTCATGGATACCATGGTTGTCTTGCTTGCAACTTTAAGGATTTTGTGAGGCACTCAAGAATTTTGCGTAAGTGTATTGATTGTGGACATCGTGCTTACCTTAAAGTGGGTCATCCATATCGTCGACAAAAAACATGTTTCAATGGTCAAGAAGAGAATCATGAAGCACCTTTGTTAATAACGGGTGATTACATTATTGAGAATGGATAGAAATGAATGTCATTTATTGAAAATGGTGGGATTGCTGGTAGTAGATATGATCCATGTAATGAAAGTGGTGTAAGACGGTTGTGCATGTTCTATAAGTTGCCATACTTTAAGGATATAGCCATTAGGCATACTATTGACTTTATGCATACTGATAAAAATATAGCCTATGCTATTATAGAAACTCTTTTTGGTGCTTTTGATACTATTTCATCACGTGAAGACTTTTGAGAACTAAAGATTCATTGAAATCTTTGGGTTGAAAAATATGATGATGTAAAATATAGAAAACCCAGTTCTCCTCATGTTTGGACAAAGGAACAACGTGCACAATTCTTACAGTTGATGTCTCAGACTCACTTTCCCATTGGATATGTAAGTAGTACTATCAATAGCCAAACTGACATTAATAGCTTAAGAGGCCTAAAGACCCATGACCGTCATGTTATAATCAAGAATATTTTACCTATTGTGGTAAATATATCAGGTTTGGCAAAGGGGCCAAGATTGGCAATTATAAGGTTGGGCCTAATATTAAAGAGAATGAGTTCACATGTATTAGATCCTTCAAACTTTGATAGTTTGAGGGAGGAGGTTGTTGAAGTCATTAGTCTATTGGAACGGGAATTTCCAACAACAATCTTTAACATTTCTATGCATCTTTTGATATATCTAGAATATGAACTAGAGCATTGTAGTCCAGTAAGAATGAGATGGATGTATCCTATAGAACGATATATGAAGGTTTTAAAAAAAATTGTTCATACTAGGGAAAAACCAAAAGGCAACATGTCTGAGGGATATTCAATGCAAGAGGCCATTAAATTTTGCATAGAATATATGAAGGATTTTAAAAAATGTCAATCGATGTGTATGGGATGATGATGAAGATGAGAGAGTTGCAGGTGAAGTATTAGAAGGCAATGGATGTCGCTTCAAGCTATCACATCAAGAAAGAAGTGTGATACATGCCTTTATTCTTCAAAACACATCTTCGTTCGATAAGTGGCACAGGTTAAAAAAATTTACACAATTATTTATTTACACATTTATATTATTAATCTTACTCAATTCCATTTACACATTTATATTATTAATCTTACTCAATTCCATTTACACATTTATATTATTAATCTTACTATTTGCACATTAATATTCTATGTAGAAAATAAGAAGAGAATCAAAGTTGGATGCAACATCAACCTCAAAAGCGCAAATGTCATGATTTGGTTGGAGGTGATTCTTTTCCAAAATTTGAAGAATGGATTGCTAATGCAATTAGTAATGCAAAAGAAGAAGGTCAAGATATAACAAAGGATGAAAGTGAGCTTTCACAACCTCCACATTTATGGGCTATGTGTTTTAGTGGAATGTGGGCCTATGGTAGCCATTTAAGAGTGGAGGAAAAAGACAAAGGAAAGACAAATTGTGATTGTGTTGTAAGTGCTGATTTTCTTCATGAAACTCAGAAGAAATTCTATGTTGGATTCATCCAAGAAATTATTCAAGTGGATTTTGGTGAAAATAGTCCTATACTATTAAAATTTGATGAGTATGGATTTGTACATGCAAATACATGACAATTTTTATCAAAGAGGGATGAGCCCTTCGTTTTCCCTTTTCAAATTAACCAATCATTTCTAATTGATTATGTAAGAAGCCTAGGATGGTTGTATGTCATTCAAACAGAGTCTCGTTCGAAATGAAAATTCATGGAAGTTGTTGATATAATGCCTAATGGGCAATATGTTAATTTACAAGAAACATTTGAAGAAGTGGATGAAGATGATGATGGAGTGTTTGGAGAAGATATTTTGATTACCAATGAAGAGATTGGGAGAGAGAATGTATTGCATGACATAGATGAGGATGAGGAAGAAAATCAAGCAGATGCTGACACGATTGATCAGGATTCTGATCTTGCTAGCAATACAGATGATTAGTGATGAGCCCCATGTGATAAAGATTCTGATCTTGCCAACAATGCAGATGATTACTGATGAGCCCCATGTGATCAGGATTCTAAGATTGCTGACAATGCAGAACTACTTTTTAACAATTGCACAACATTGCAAATGTTATGGTACTATTGTTATGTTGTTTCATGTCATTGAAGGCATCAAGAAAATAATGAGCTTGTAAAATGTAATAGAGAAGCAGCAAGATAAGAAAGGGCATTAGTGTACAGGAATTTCTTCCACTTTGGGTTTTTCAGGGTAATCTCTCGTGTTGAGCTATACTTTTTGTTGTTTTTCTAATTCTTTTCTTGTTACACGTCATGCATATAACTAGCTATATTTGTTCCAAAAATAAATTACTCATTTTTAAAGCACGTATTGACTATTTTTGTTTACTTACATTTGTGTGTTTAGAATTTCTGCAGAATTATATAAGTAGAAATAATGAGGATTTTATAAGTAGAAATAATGAGGATTATATAAGTAGAAATAATGATGATTCACACTATCAGAAAGGCAATTAATTTCTTCTCAAATAGAAGGATAAACAAATAGAGTTTCCTGTGGGTTTCAATCTATGTGCCACACTTACTAAATTTTTGCTCCATATAATGCATCTTATATGCTATCATCCTATGTCATGTCACTTGTCATAGACTGTCTCCTCTAATTTCTAAGAATGCATCTTATATGCTCTGTGAATGTATTTCATATGGGGACTATCCTTATATACTGTATCATTCAAATGGAAATGAAATCCTTATGTAATATGACTACATTTGTTTATATGCTCTAGTTGACTGAAAATAATGGCTTTGTTTATATTCCACTCTTGTTCTACTGATTCAAATTGTTGATTTATATATTATTGTTTATTTGGACTTCAGAAAATGAAGAAAAAGACTTTGAGGCACAATTTAGATGATAGTGATCATATTTCTGAAGTTCCACTGACAGATTATGAGTGCTTTCGTAGAGAACGTGTGGAAAAGAATAGTGAATATTTATCACATCTTGGTTTGACAAATAGGCAAGTTGTAAATCCACTAAGTAGTATATTATTTGTTTAATTGTGTTTATGAAATTTTATAGGCAAGAGGTTTATGTATATAAGACATAATATGATATTTTTTTATTTTATAGGAAAGAAAAAGAGTGCAAAGAAAATGCAGAGAGAAAACAAAAGGAAAGTAAACATACAGTGCCGCCAACTCATAGAATCCAATGCATTTGGGATTCAAGTACAAATGCAGTTGGTGAAAAGAATAGTTGTGATGATGTGCAGCCTAATATAACACATAGTGATGTGCAGCCTAATATAGCACATGGTGATGTGCAACGTTGTGATGATCTCTTAGCACAGAGTCTAAGAGAGATTATTGAAAATAATGAGAACAAAGGAACAATAAGTCTGCAGATGATTTATTCAAGATTAAAGGATGTGTTTGAAGTGAAATCTATAGAGGCTAGTACTAATCTACCTACTCATGACACACCTGATGTGGCCAAGGATGATGAAGTTTTGGTTAATGAAAGTCATGAAGAGAGACCACTTGCATCTGATGTGCCTGCTACAACTTTTGATGGAACTAGTGGATCAGCCAAACATATTGGTAGTGGTTTAATAGAAGATGTGCCTTCTTTTGTCAAAAGAAAAAGATTGAGTCAATATTTATACAGATCTACATAAAGGAATGCAAAAGAAAGAAAATTAGGAGGCAAGAAGCCATTCTTGGTTGAGGTATCGAGAGATGGTGAACCCATTGGGAAAAATGTTGCAAGGTGGGCCTCTGAGTTGGGTGTAAGATGTAGGGCCCATTTGAATATTTGCAAATCAATTTTTCAAATCAAGATCCACAAAGTCTAGAAAATTCTTTTGATACTACTGGTGGACAAATCTCTAGAAGATATTACAAGCAAAAGATGAGACTTTTGATGAATAATTTTAGATACAATTTTAGAAAAACAATCTTCGAGGGAAAAGAGAGGTTAGAATCCTCTCTATCTCCCAAACAGTGGGAGGCATTGAAAGAAAATATGCATTCTGAAGAATATTTGACAAAGAGTTATAAAGGAAAGAGGGCAAGAGATAATGTGACAGCTAGATATACATTTGACCGAGGCAGGTTGCAAGCCAAAATGGACAAACTTGGAGTAAGTGTATGGCTTTTTGGTTCAATTTATGTTGGTTATTTATTTCAATTTTGTATTGAACTAACTATATGTTGATATTGACATTGTATTTTAGGTGGAAAACAGTAATAGAGAAGCAGGTGTGGAAGATATTGTTGATTATATGGCAGCACTAGATCCTAGTAAATCTAACAGTAGTATGAAGTTGAAATCTAGTTCGTCAACAGAGATTTCATAGCCATCTATTAGACACCCAGTAAGAGCCTCTGCAGATGATGTCAACTCAAATGAAGGGTACCAACATATAATGAGTTTCTTACACGGTCTCATTGAGAAAGTGTCGCAGTTGGCTTCCTCCATTAAGCCTATAGTTTCTGCATGGAATGACTATAATATTATGGATGCAGATGAGGTAAGAGGCTCTATTACACTATCCTTTCATTTCGTGTGCTTGTTATTGGGTAAACTTGTACCATGTTTTTGTTATACTTCCTTGTGATTGCATTTTTTGGATACTTCAATAGTTATCATAGCTCTTGGATACTATAAACAAAGAATGAACCTACCCTCAATGTGCAATACTGCAATTCTATCCATTATAACCTTAGCATTGATGCTTTACATAAATGTGTTATCACGAATTGTCTCATTGTTCTACTTATAGAACCAAAAGAAACATGCAATACTACAATTTATCAGGTTCTACTTCAAACATCCAAAAGAAACCTCTTTATTACTGTGATCTTTTAAGAGGGAAATTTTAATCTTCCCAAGAAGACCCAATTAATCAACCACACAAAGTAAGGAAATTACTCTGACAAATTAGAAACATAAAACCAATTTGAATAATAAAGATATTCCAAGTTGGAGACAACCTGAGCAAATTATAACCATTCACATTAATCACAATAATTGAATAATCAAAAAATCGGGTACCAAACTCAAAGCTTTGTTTCCATTGATTGTTTCATAAAAAGCTTCACAAAATGATTCTTTCTCCCAGAGTTCAAATATCAAAATATCACTATTCAACCTTGCATTACCCCTTACCCACTGTCTTGGTTTCCTTCTTATAGAAAATGAAGGAAGCAACAAGCTTCAGACCATTCACATTCAAAACTTTTGAATTATCCCCAGCAAAATACTATGACTATTCATTTGCCAATTTTCTATTGAAAATACAACATCTACAATGTTTGAAAATATTATATGCAAGTACGTACACAAGACAAGAAAAGACAAGAAAGAGGGAACAAAAGTGATTGTGCTTAATCAACTCGATTATGCTTAATCAACAAAGGAAAATATATGATGATGGTCTCTCTATTTTATGATATAAATATTGCTCTTTCACTACAATGATGGTTGATCCTACTAACATTTAAACCACATGCAAAACAATTTTATCAAAGCATCATGAAAATGAAAACACCTTGATGTCAACAGA
The DNA here is from genome assembly GCA_027924645.1 of Cunninghamia lanceolata. Taxonomy (NCBI): domain Eukaryota; kingdom Viridiplantae; phylum Streptophyta; class Pinopsida; order Cupressales; family Cupressaceae; genus Cunninghamia; species Cunninghamia lanceolata. Next base: position 21,292,381 of record BSBN01000500.1, read on the forward strand.
GCTGTTGATATTGATAGTGATCATGATGAACTAGTGGACAAGAATGTGTAGCACAGTCATAGTTGTACTGAAGTTGAGGTGGAAGAATCTCATAACATACCTTGACTTAGTCATTTAAGAGTGGAAGAAAAATGTTATTTTGAACAAAAAATTATAGTTTTTGCATTCTTTACTTGACTTATATTAATTTTTGCATGATGATTAAACTGCATGCAGAGAAATTATATGAAAGCAAAACAAAAACAAAAAGGCCATGTCAATAGAGCTCTCTACAAAACTGCACAACTTGAGGACAATGATGATAGTGATTATGCTGAATGTCTTCGTGAGAATCTGCATGATATTCAGAGTAGTAGTATTGGTGCTGGAATTGAGGTGAGTGTTATTTATTGTTTTTATGTCTTTCATGGTAGTCATTGTTGTTTTAACACACACATGCAAGTAAGTACTATTCAAGTAAGTTGTTAGGTCAAAATGGAGATAATCAAACAACTTATGAAGACAATCCAACAACTTATGAACTTGAATATAAACAGAAAATCAGAACACCATACATATCCACAAATTTAACCATCCTTGCCCATTATAATATTAAATTATCATAGAAGTGTAATGTCTTGAATCTAAAATATGATTGGATAGATAATATTGGAATATATAAATTGTCTTGGTAAAAGATGATGATTGGCTAGGCCTTGGATAGATAATTGAAAAATATAATTAAGAAACATAAAGCATGGGCTTAGCAATTTGACTAAGATTTGGCTCCATTAATCAACATAGAACACCCATGACCATAGTCTTGGCAAGGTGTTCCTCTCCATGTTGCAATATCTTCCAGATGTGCTTTGTCCATCCTTATTGCTAAAGCAATACATCAATTTATATATTACCAAAATTATCAAAACTTCATTCAATCTTCCATGCTTCTTTTCACACTATTCTGGCAATAAACATGTTTACCTTGGCAATGTGATCAATGTATTCTTGAGATATACAAGTATCAGTGGAAATTATTTCTTCCATGATAGATTCTAGCCTAAAGAATTTGTCCATCTGTTTATGAACATTCTCTATCACTTTGTCTTCATTGTTGGCTTTCTCCAAAGCTATGGGTAATAACTGCACCAAATCATCTTTCCATATATATTTATCCTATATATTACCCTCATTATTGAAGAAATTGGGAAATGCTTGATCCCCATGTACATCAAAATCACCAATGTCATCTAACAATATTATATTAAACCTTTCATGTTCAATGATCAGTCCACTGCATTCCTTGAGTGCTTGCTCTTTGGCTTTTAGTTCTTCTTTCTTCTCAAGAAATCTGAGATGCAATCTTTTATGTTCCTGATAAGCATTATGGGTTCTTTTATGTAAGTCTCATACTTGATCACTGTGTTTCATCATCTCCTCAAATCTTCTTTTTATCAATTTAGAAGCCATCTGATACTTAACAGCTTTTATGTCACTTTCCAGTTTATCACTTTTCTTTTGAAATTTCTCTGCTTTAACTTTCCAATAATTTTTATTTTCTATGGCTTCCATCACCTCTTTATTTGGTTCTTAATAAGACAGTCTATTACTGGATGATGATATTTTATCCTTGTACATAGCAATCTCTTGTTTTAATTTTGCATTTTCTGCTATATATGCATTGTTATTCCTAACCAGTTTCTCTATCTGGGCTTTTGTAAATTTGGCAACATTGATATTTAGGTCAGTAGTATCTAGTGGGTTAGTATCTTCAACTCTCTGTATTACGAGATGAACAAATGCTTTGTTTGGATCATCAATGATTTGAGGCCTTTGATGTGGGGAGTAAAGTGCCCATATCAGCAGAGCTACCTTATTAGGGTCATACCCAGAAACTTTCTGGATTTTATCCAAAGCTTCAATACTTCACTGCATCTTCTTATCCTGATTTCTTTTGAAGGTATCAAAAACAATGGCTGAGGTCATATCCCAACCTGGGACTATCATCACCCCTGCTTCTTCTAGCAAATTTCTTCCCTTTTCTAGGGTCATGTCATTCATTGCTTTATCAATTTCAATTTGATGTTGATGTAATACCTCAGCTTGTATCTCAGGGGAAATATCTTTCATCTTCTCCCTGGTCTGTTTGCCTTTTAATTCATAAAGAAACGCTTTAAACTCAGGGGTTTTTATAAAGTCTTTATCTGAGACAAACTATTTGCTAGCTAGGTGTCTCATATCTTTTGATAGTTCATCAAGGGATTCTATATCAACTACTTCTTTGTCCATAGGTGGCTCATAGCTATCAATCACAGGTTCAAAACCTTGTACATTTTCATCCTCACCCTCTAGTTCCTCATCATATGCAATGCTAGTATCCATAGAAAAACAAATATCAGGTGTAGGTTGAGGAGAAAGATGACTCAAAGGAGCCTCATATCTAGCTTGTGTTTCCCTGATATTTCTTCCTCTTATTTCAAAGATCTCAGGTGGGACATCCATAATCAATTCTGGTGCCTTTGAAACTAACATGTTCAATCTATCTATGGGATCAATAATTTCTAGAAATGCTCCCTTATAGTTGGGGTTTTGGGCTACCCTCCAAGCCTCGGATAACATTACTTTATGATACAGTTCTCTCCTCTCAATGGTAGAAGCTTCATCAACATTTCTAATTAAATCCTCATCCACGGATAGTACATGTTGATACTGTAACGTCAGAAAATGTCCCCTTGGGGGCTTTTCCCTCATAAGGTTTAGCTCTTAGATTTTTTGCATGCATTTAGGACATCTTACTTCATAATTTGGCATCCTGATCGAATGAGCCCTAGGTAACATGACAAATGGGACCTAGGAGGACCCCTTGAGCTTGACCCTGTCCAAAATAGGGGGGGAGGACTTGGGCGCCCCTGCCCTAGTCCTACCCTATTTTGGGGTAGTCCCAATTTTTGGGTGTCGACTTGTGACCGTTACTTGGGTCCTATGCCAACATGGTAAGTTTGAATTTATGAAATCTTGGTGGGAGTGTTTGTAGTTGCATATAAAAGCATGTTTAGGCATTCATTTAGAAACTAGATTTCAATTGGATGATTACTAGCAACCTATTGTGCTCTCAAGGTGATTCAAGGCTTCCATTGTGTTGCAAGAGCAGAATTGTGTTGTCTATGTGTTTGTGTTTGCAGATTTGAGCATCAATTTCATCATGGAATGAAGGGCATCTTCCTCCCATGAGATCTTCACTACAAGGTGACATTATATTGTGTTTTTATCATCACTTCCTTTGGTTTTTGCCTCTGCCTCACAAGGGCATGCACTCTCTATCTGACAACGGTGTTCGGAGACTTAAGTATCCTCCAAGGCTTGATTGAGGCAAGCCTCTAAACACCACAACCCCCTCCCAAAGTTTTCATGGTTGTAGGTTATAGGTTGAGTTGCTAGATGAAGTGAAGTTGCAGGAAGGCATTTTGAAGTGTCAGAATTGCAGAACAGGATGAAAAATAGCACCCTGGACTTGGGTGCCTGCTCATTAGTCCTCCAAGTTTTGTGACAAGAAAATCTCTGAAACAATAGGAAAGAGTTGCAGACTGAGTTCTCAGATCCGGACAAAAAGTAGGGCATTGGACTTGGGCACCCGCTCTTTTGTCCCTAACTTTTCCACCTCAAAACCTTGAAAATAGGTACTCTATGATTTGATATTTTACATCTCTCTGCAAGATCTTTTTCTGTTATTCTTCCGTTTACAGCCGTATGTGCGAAATTAGGGTTTTAATGGTCAATTGAGCATAAGAGAAGGAAAATTCATAATTAAACATCATAATCCAAATTTCCCTACATCTCATAGTGACCTAGGGTATGATAGTGCATTGCCACTCAACCCTAGGTCCTTAAATGTTAAGGGTGAAAGGAGGATTCAAACATCTAAACACTAAACATTGATCAATCCCAATTTTACCCTAAATAGATACCTTTTCAACTTTTGACTTGTACTGACATGATTGATGAAATGCTCAGGGTCAAAATTTTCCCTAGCATTTCCTTTAGGCATCCCAAAGTAATCTAATCTCTTTTCAATTTCTTCATATCCTTCTTAGAAAAAGCAGTAAATCTCCAAAACACAGGGTGCTTGGCATAAAGGGTTGCTTATTGTGTCTCTTCAAATGCATGAAATCAGATGAAGCTAATTGCCTAACAATTTCCAAATATACAATTCTATTAGGGCAAGTCTTTGGGAGTATAAATGGTGCTCCTTCATGCCCAAAAACTCTGATCTTTGTGTAGTACTTGTATACATACCAATCACCCCAATTATGATTGATCTTTTTGTTCTTATCCATATCCTTTGGCCTGAGAAATCTTTGTATATTGGGTGACAAATTGTAATTGCATGGATAACCAAATTTAGCATATAAAGGCTTTACAAAATACTCTTGGAAATACAAATAATGTGACCTATCACACCTGCTATCCCAAATGACAGTCCACATTTGTACTGGCTTAATGTCTCCATTTTTATCTAGATCTCTAACCTTGAGAGATTCATCTCATAGGCCCATGTTTTGCCCTTCATATAAAACTAGATGCATAAATAAGGAATAATGCATAAATCTAAAGCCTTTCTTGTTATTCTTTATAGCCTTTAAATCATTGTGAAGATCATTTGAGAGATATCGGCATAATCAGATGTTCTAGCATCAGGGGTTTGTATATTTGCAGCTAGAACCATTGGTGCTATATCCATAAATTCAGGGGCATCCACACCTAATACCTAACAGACTGGGCAATAAGTATATCTAAAATATGGTTCAAATAGATCAACTAAATAAGGGGGATCCTCCACCCCTGAGAACACTCTGAGCTGATTGTTTTCATCCCTAGGTTTGTGAAATGGTAGCCTCCACCTTTTATAAGTGTTACTCAGATTTTGATACTCATTCAATAAGTCCTTAATCCTAAATACCATATCAAAGCTTGAATCTAACTAAAAGACCATTGATATATAATCTTTGGTAATAGGAATAAACCCAGACCCATCTTTAAGCTCAATCATATGAGTTTGTGGATTATAATGATCTACCAACATTTTAAGCAGTTCTATATTCAGAAACACATTGGGTACTACTAATTTCCCCAAATTTAACTTCTAAGGATTTGAGATTGGTTTGTATCTGTACATTACATGAATAGGTCATATCCCCTTATAGGGGTCCACGAATCCCCTACATGTCTGTTAGCATCTTCCAATTTCTTAGCATGTGGATTTAGTTGAGCATTTCTTCTAGACCTTTGTCCAGACCCTGGGCATTGTTCTATCAGGTCTTGGTTTAAATGTCTATCCTTGGTTTTCTACCTTTTCTTAGGGTTTTCATTCTTAATTTCCATAGTTTTATGTGTTTATGACTTCCACAATTCTCTGTAAATTTAAATTTAGGCTTGGAGTACTTACTTGAACAAGCTTCCCCTGATCTTCAACTTTGTCATTTCCAATCTCCAAGCTCCTCAATTTTCTCTGTCTGCTCAAAAATCTTTTAGAAATCACTTCTTTTAGCTCTCGCTCACTGACAGCATGTCCGTGGCAAATTCAATATCTTATATAGAAATAATTAATTCTTTCAAACATGAGCAATCTAATTCATGTCAAATAGTCATGTAACTGATTTATCTGGATGTTCTCTTTTTCTTTCTTCGACATTATTTCATCATTCTTCGAGCTATCGAGATGACTTCAGATAGTGTTACATCGATATCATTATGTCCCATCAATATCTTTTATGTGTTATATGATCCCTTTTATTTATTAACTTCCTTCAAAATGCCCTTTAATAAGCATTATCGGTGTATCGGCGGGACCTAAAATTATGTCACTTCAATATCCTTGAGTCCCCCCGATATGCTTTTATTGATAGACATTGTTTTATCGATGTGACACATTTAGGTGTCACATCGATATGCATTGGTCCCATCGATATGTTTGGTATTATCAGTATATCGAAGAGATATGCGATCGAGTCATCCCAATACCCTTTAGTCTCCTCAAAATGTTTTATTCTCTTTAATTTTTCTGACGTTAGCCTTACATGCAAGATGAGGTTTATTTACTACTTCGGGCTATCAAAGAGACACTACGTTGAGTCCTCTCTGTAGACACCTAAAAATGTCTTCTACCATGAAACTGACTCCCGACATCCCTAAACATACCAATTTCCCTTCTAACCAATTAATTGAATTTTTATTTAATTAATTACCCCTTTCATTTTCTAAATTCACACCATTTTATCCCCAAAATTGAATTAATTTCATTAATTCAATAGTCCAAACCTTAGCCAATTAATTTAATAAATATGCAATATTTATTAAATCAATTTCCCCCTTTTCAACTAAATCCAATTAATTAGTTAAAACCATGTTAACTAATTAATCCAGCCTACTAATTGGCCTATCCCTACCCTAAACAATTAAATAGCTATTATTTAATTGCCTACCCTAGCCTACCTCATCCTAGCCCTAGGATTAATTAAATAAAACCTATGTTTAATTAATCTTAACCCCTTCATTTGGGTGGTCAAACCTTGTTTAATACCCTTCCCCGCATCCTCCAAATAAAAAATTGAATTAAAGCCACCTAAGTCAATTTTTTATTTAAAAACATCCCACATCACATTTAATTTTCCTTACAACCCCTTACCTCACCCATACTCATTTATTTCCTCTCTTCCCCAAATGAATTTTTAATTCATTTACATTCCCCCATATGAATCTTTAATTCAAAAATAATCCTTCACTCCCATGCTCATTTAATAACTTCTCTTCCCAAAATGAATAAAAGATTCACTTTGTCCTAACCCTCCATTCATTCAAGATTGAATCTAGGCCCTCCATATCACTTTTATCCTCCACCATTGATCTTCCAAATCAATCTCCACCATTGGATCAAAATCCCTTCTAAAAATCTATAAATAGGACCTCTCTCCGTCCATTTCAAGATCCAAGTTTCATGTAAAGTGACCATGTCAAAATCACTCTTGAGCTAGAATAGTGAGTTGCAAATTAGAGTAGCATTTCACATTTGAATATATTGTCTAGGTATAATCATGTCTTAGGAGCTTGTTTTGGGTGCAAAGGCTTCTTCCTCCCTTGATGAGATTGGGTTTGTATGTGAGGTATAACTTTGTGTTGTTTGCATTTAGTTTATTATTTTTTTACCTTATTTGCTTATCTAATCTACAATGGCACGCCCAGTGGGACCCACAAGGTCTGAATCTAATCCCTTTTTGTGAGTTTTTGGTGTGAGTTATGTGTTTTTGCAGGTGTAGTGCCATCCATACTGCGCAGTGGCGCTATCTCTGGTCGATATTGGCGCTATATTCTGTTTTAGCGCCATCCCTACGGAGCATTTTTCTTATTATTGTTTTAGCGCCATCCCCACGGAGCATTTTTCTTATTATTGTTTTAGCTGCTTTTTGTTCCTAAATTGCTCTCTGTTTTGTAGGAATATTAGAAAATATAAGGGGAAGTTATGTCAAAATTTGCATAAAATCTAAACATGCATGCTAGTTTTTGCTTTGACTTGTTTTTTGTTTGCTAATGACTAACAAGGCTGACAAGACCTCAACTTTGTTGTCTGAGCCTTTGTGTTGATTAGAAAAAATCACTTTTTACAGGTCAGATGCATTCAACCCCGTATCAATGCTATCCCCCAGATTGGTGCTATCCACAAGTGTAACCAGATCGTCTGATAAGTTGCGCAGTGGCGCATTCATATACCTCATTTAGCGCTATTCCCTACTTTAGCGCCTTCTATATATTGTATTAGCGCTACGAACTATAAGAGCACTTTAGTTGTAATTTTGTAGCGCGATCTTCTGTTTTGGCACTTTTTGGGTCTCATATTAGCACTATTTCTTTAATTAGTGCCATCTGTATAAGGGTCAGGTTCTATCTATTTCTTGTCTGTAGTGGCGCTATCGGACCTCTGTTTTGGCGCCATTTTGAAAACTGACTTTGCTGTCTGTGCAGGTACTGACAAGTGTTTTTGCAGGGCTTTTCTATCATTTTGAGGATACTAACAAACTTTTGAAGGATGTGTTTATCTTTAGTTTAGCAAAAATATTTCAATTGGAACTTAAAAATGAACCCATTGCATGCTAGTTACACAACATCTTGATTTGGTGCTATAAAATTGAACAACAACAACAAATCTTTGTGTGTGTGTGTGCCAAACATTTAAAATTTGGTGTTCTAAAATTTATAAATTGTGTACCAACAACTATCAAACACTTCAATTTAGGGGCTTTAAAAAGAACCACAAATTGCATCAATCAAGTCATTGGGTTAAAAAGAACAACAATTTGCATTTCTCACGTATGTAATCAAGAAAATTAAAGTAACTTGTGTGAAGTGTTTTCGTGGTTGTGTTAAGTAGTGTGAAAAGTGTATTCTCTTCCCTCGCACCATTTGGTGACCTTGGGAATCAAAAGCTTCTCACAAGACATGCATTAATCACCCCCAACATAATCCAAAGAAATAAAATGAACCATGTTTAGTGTGATGCAATCATAAAGAATACGTATGCTCTCCCCTCGCATCTTTGTATGAACTTGGGGATCAAAAGTATTTTTGCGATTATGTTGCTTTTATTAATCTTTAGAGGGCCTACCACCCCGCTTCGAAAGGTGGGAACGACCCAAGCAACATCAAGCTAAAGCCAAGCTCTTCCAAGCTGCTATATAAAATAAGGTGTTTGTGACGAAAGTCATAGACAACAGGTGTTGTTTTGTTATACCGACAGCCAACCTCCCCCAAAATCCTCCAAGGCGTAACCCTTGGAGGCTGGGAGACTCCATAATGGAGAGTAGCACTACCACATGTATAACCACCTAAACGAATGCCCTTACTATGAACCATTGTTTAGCAAGCCAAAATCCTTCTATTTGTTGACGCAGAAGGGAAACCTTTGAAGCGGCCCCGATTCATACGGTTCTTAGCCGAGGTAGCAGGGATAATCTAAAGGTTTGGTGAGGGACAAGCCTTATAAGAAACCCAAATCTTGGTATGTGTGAGAAGTGTGTGCAATTGTAAGGAGGAGTCGGTGCTACCAAGATCCTGGAGCTACCCGCTTTGAATAGGCACAGCTAGGGGATTCAACAAATATTGTCACATCCTCGCCTTAGGTTGTTTAAAGTGCTTGTTAAATAAAATCACACATCTTTTACAAAAATAAAGCAAAATCTTGATTATTGTGTGATTATTGTGCTTGAATTGTTTGCAACAACATTGCCAAGAGACAAACCAAATCATTTGATCAAAATCCAAACAAGAAAATCCAAAATTGCCATAAAAAATCTATCTTTTTAGGACCTCGACAAACACTGCCTTGTTTTAGCGCCATCTCTGTCTGATTTTGGTGCCATTTCACTTGTGGATTGGTGCTATTCTTAGATTGACTTTCCTAAAACAGAGACCTATCTAGTTGTGATCTTCACCATCTGCTCTGCCATAATCCATATTCACCTTCCAAAAATCTGAAAATAGTCTATCCATTTTTCTTCAAAATTTTCCAAAATCACACCTTCTCTTTGACCTTAGAGGATTAATCACCACCATTGTTGGACCCCTTTGCTACATCAAACTTACCTCATTTTCATATCCACCTCATCTTTATTTGCATACCTTTTGGACCAAACCAAAATCCTTGTCATAAGAAAATCATTCCAAAAATCCCCAAAATCTCCCAAATCAAAACATCATCAAAATCTGTCATCCTTTTGAGCTAAAGTTAGATCTAGATTTCATCCTTCACATCATATCTTTCTTGGAAAGTCAATAGTCTACCTTCCAAGTGAAATCATTATCCCTCTTTGTGTAAGGTCATTAGTCTACCCCAAACAAAGAAAAACATCCATTTGTGCAACCACAAAATCTAGGTCCTACCTAAGCTCAATTTGTTGACTATCAAAATCCTCCATATCAAACATCAACAAAATCTCTTCAAAACAAACATCATCCATCACCTATCTTTTGGTCCAAAAATTATGTAGAAAATCAATATCATCCAATCATACCCTTAGAAAGACATATCGATCTTCCATCACACCCTCTTTTCTACTCCATCTCATTATCACATCCATCTTTGGGTCCAACATAATCAATCAAGATTCTCTAAGGTCTCCATCCCCATCTCACTCTACTTCTAGAAATCAAATCCATACGCATGCATGCCCACCACAAGGTCACAACACAAAAAGAATAAAAAAATGGCAGAATCTTGGCAATATGACGGCATAGGAATACCTAACACCAACAGTAGCAACATACCCATCAATCCAAACCCACCTACGTACTCTTACATCCCCGCATATGGTCACAATGAAAATCCCTTCAGTTACTTACAACAACAACCACCACCATCACCACCACAAAACATCCCCATCCTATCCCAAGATGATCTAGATGTCTTGAGCTTCACACAAGACACCGATAACATGGACCTACTTGATAAAATCCTAAGATCGGACCCAAGTAGATATCTTGATCATCTTCTCAAAATTGGTGCTCAACTACCCCCCATCACGACATCATCACAACCATCCACCTCTACAATTGTTCCTAGCACATCAAACGCCAAACCATCCACATCAAACACCCAGCCATCCACATCCAACACCCAACCCATTATCTCTCAAACGTCAACACCCACCGTATCTACCGCCAACACAACCTCTAATGTCACCACATGCACAATCCCCACAAGTACCTCCATCCCTACCGGCTCCCAACCCACCATCACCTCCACTACCACAACCACCATCAACTCTTCCATTCCACAAATCGCCTTGGGGATACAAGGAAACATCACACAAGCGAGCACCTCCACAAGTATGCCTCCACCCAACCCTCAAACCATAGCGTACTTATGACAATTATTCTCACGACCACCTCACAACACATCCAACCAATCCAACGTCCACTTACCCAACATCAATCCATCCAGTGTCATGTATCCACATAACCCCACAACATCATCTACACAACATCAACCCAATCCCCAAATACCTCCACACATTCTCCAACAACTTCATGCATATCAACAGCATCAGGCACAAATCAACCAAAACACCAACCTGCAATACCAACAACTCAACCAAACAAATCTCCAACATCAGATCCCACCCCACCTCCAACATCTCACCAACCAACAGGCATACACATGCCCACCACAACAACCACAAGACCTCACGAACATTGTACAAGCATTGATCCAAAAGGTAGATGACATGCAAACTGGGGGCAAGCGTAAACACTATTCCTTTGAGGACATCTGCCCCTATCCATTTGATCGCACGTTGTACATGCCTCCTTTCCCCAAGAACTTTGAGACACCTAAATTCAACAAATACAAGGGGAAGGGAGACCCTAGGGACCATCTTAGGGAGTTTTACATCACTTGCTTAGAGGTCTCAAATAATGATACATATCTTATGAGACTCTTTCCAAGTAGCCTCGGCAGTCAAGCTGTTGAATGGTTCGCACATCTTCCCCCAGGCATTAGGACTTTCCCTGAGCTTGCGGAGAAATTTGTAAACCATTTCTTCTTCAATTTCGAGCACGAAATGTCCATGACAGACCTTTGCAACACCAAACAAAAGAATGGAGAAGCCTTCACTTCTTTCTTGCAAAGATAGAAAGCCTTAGCAAGCAAACTCCCATGGCCAATTCCTGAAAAATAGCTCGTCACCATGTTCGTGACCAATCTCAATCAGGAATTAGGGTTCCATTTACAAATTCTTTGTGCATCCACCTTTGAAGAGGTCATCGACAAAGGCACCACCATTGAATGGGCCCTCATTGCCAAGGGCTCCATCAAACTGTACGACTACAAATCCAACAACAACAACTACTACTACTACTACAAATCCAATAACAACACCCCCAACAACAACAACAATGCTAACACACAATCAAATGACAAATCATGCTATTGGGGGAAGAACAAGAACAATCTGAACGATGGCGTCATAGATGTGAAGGCTGTCCAACATGTACAGAATCAACCATGTGCACATACCTATGCCACCAATGTAAATAACCAAAGGGGGCAAGCTAAACCATGCAAACCTCACAGACAATTTACACCCTTAGGGGAACCCATCGAAGACATCCTCGACAGATGTCTCAAGAAAGGCTTGATCACACTTCCACCTATCAGACCCCGTCAAGAGAATGAACTCAAAGCTGCATGGTACAATGAAAATGACTATTGTGAATACCACCGCATTGCAGGTCATAAAACTTCTAACTGCATGCAACTAAAGCATTGCATCCAAGACCTTATAGATCAAAATTAAGTCAGCCTCTATCAAAGTGCCCAACCATTGCCAAACGCCAACCTTGGAGCTTACAAGGATCCACTGCCCAACCACAATAAACCCTCCTCATCTAATCAAGCATACAATGTCACCCCACCACCCGCGTCCTATGACTCTATCGTAGGACAAATTAAACCATCATCCCATCATGTCAACACAGTCACCATTCGGGCACAAGCACCCGATTGCACTGTTACAACCTGTCGTGGCTGTGTATCTATCTGCATAGCCCCTCCCACTGATCAAACACCCGCATCCACATCCAATCCCCTACCCTCTTGTCCAACCATACGCCCATCACCTACCCATCAATATAACCTCCTAGAGCACCTAGGAAAGACACCCACACAAATCTCCATCCTTAAGTTGCTCCACACATCACCTCTTCACAAAGATGTCCTCGACAAAGCACTCTTGGAAACACAGGTCCCCACCAACTTGAATGTGGCCCAATTCCAAGCCATGGTAGGACATATCACCGCACCTCACCACCTCACCTTTTCAGAAAAGGACCTTCCCGCTTTTGAACATTTACACAACAACACCTTACATATCGAAGTTCACATCCACAAACACTTAATCAAAAGAGTCTTAATAGATGGTGACTCCGGCCTAAACATATGCACTTTGAAACTATTAAAACACTTGGGGTACTCCAATGTGGTTGTGGATACCAGTGAGTGCATCACAATTAAAGGCTATGACGACACCGAACGACTCTTTGAAGGCACCATCAAGCTTCCTATCCAAGTGGGATAGAAAATACTGGAAACAAAATGTCAGGTCCTTGATCTTGACCTCCCCTACAACATTCTTCTCAGCCGACCATGGATCCATGCCATGCAAGCCGTCCCATCCACATTCCATCAATGCCTCAAGTTCCCTCACAATGACACAGAGGTAACTATCTATGCTGACCCTTGCCCCTTCCAATATTGCAGTTTCTTAGAAGGCCACAACCAAACCTTCTGCCCATACAATAAAGCCACCACCAAAACCAATCCTACGGCTTCCACCTCATACATTGACCTCGCCAACATCGCCACCACTTCATCCCAAGCACCTCCACCACCCGAGGTCAAGATCAAGTTCACTGACATGGGATGTGGGGAATATGACCTGCACGCACCTTTTGTGTGGGCACATTACCCAAACCTAAAACATTTGGCATCTCAAATATAGAAATAGCCAAGATAGTCATCATCAAGTGCAAACCATCACCTATCTTTGAGAAGAAACATCTCCTAGCTCAGGATGTGCTTGAGGACATATCATCTTGGTTGTATAAGGACGAGGAAACAGAACAAGAAGCTCCCACCATACCGACAGAAATCTATGGTAAAGGGTCTGAAATAGTCAAAAGCATGGGATACAAAGGACAAGGTGGTATTGGCCTCCATGAGCAGGGGATCGTGGAACCCATCCAAGCAACAAGAAACCTGTATACCCAAGGGTTAGGATATAGACAGAGACAATGTATCCTCACTACTGGCGAATGTATCTTAGCCGAGGTTGCTACGGTTTCCCCTAACGTCGACAACGTCAATGAAATGGATCATCAAGACTCTTTTAGTGACTTTGCTGACTTCTTTGACTCCTCCATATGCACCATCCACACAATCACCACCCTAGCCTCGTCATCCAATGACTTACCATTGGTATATCCAGACCTCATAGACTGGGACCAACGGGGACCTCCTGTCTTCGACATAGCACCTAACAATGAGGCCATCGCCGAAATGATGGGGGTCAGAGATCACTTCCCCCTAGGAGATCACCGAGTAGGATACATCATGGAACTCAATCCGAATGCCTATTTTGGGGAGACAACCCCTACTTCCAGTCATAAAAACATACAAATCAAAAAAGGATCTGATGGTGAAAACCGTTCTGCGGCAGTGTCAGATCCCAAAAAAATAAAAACAAAAGACGTATCTCCTGGTGAAAACCTCCACGAGGCACCAGGACATGGAAGCATGGGCCTCCCTGAGATAGACAAAGTCTATCCAGACAGATCACCCATCTTGGTCGAACCAACCCAGGAGATGAATCTTAGGATAGAGGAATAGCCGAAAATCACATATAGAGCAGAATCTCTCAGTATATAGGAACAGGAGAACTTCTTGTCCTTCTTCACATGCAGAAATCACAATTTTGCGTGGACCTATGCAGACATGCCAGGGATAGATCCCACTTTGGTTGTTCACCACCTTGCAGTACGCCCTGATGCAAAACTAGTAAAGCAGAAACTCAGGAAAATGAATCCTCAGGTGGCCCTCCCTATCAAAGCAGAGCTAAAGAAATTACTAGATGTTGGGTTCATATGCCCAATTGATTATCTTGAATGGGTTTCAAACCTAGTACCATTTGCTAAATCAGATGGCCGAATTCGCTGCTGTACTGATTTTAGAGACCTTAACAAAGCCTACCCAAAAGATGACTTCCCACTACCAAACATCGACATGATAATGGATCTAATGATAGGGCATGAGATGTTATCCCTTATGGATGGCTTTTCAGGGTATAACCAAATAAAAATCACCAAAGAAGATCAGCACAAAACAGCCTTCATATGCCCATGGGGAACATACTGTTGGGTCATAATACCATTTGGCCTGAAGAATGCAGGAGATACCTATCAAAGAGCTATGACTGTCATCTTTCATGACCTTTTTCACCACATCATGGAAGACTATGTCGATGACTTACTAGGCAAATCAAAGACAAGAGAAGAACATCTGGATGTATTGGCCAAGATCTTCGATCAGTTGGACCAATACAATGTTCGTCTCAATCCAAAGAAGTGTGTCTTCGGCGTCACCTTAGGCAAACTGTTGGGATACATAGTCTCTAGAAGAGGAATCAAGGTAGATCCCACAAAGGTCAAGGCCATCACCTAAATGCCACCTCTAAAAGCATTGAAACAGCTGAGAAGTCTGCAAGGAAAACTCCAGTCTATCCGTCGATTCATTTCCCAACTTACTGATAAATGCCAAGCGTTCTAGCATCTACTCTGAAAAGACATAGCTTTTAGCTAGAACATGTAGTGTCAAGGTGCCTTTGATCAACTAAAAGAATACCTGGCTAATCCTCCTATTCTAACTCCACCAAGGCAAGGAGAACCCCTCCTGCTATACATCTCTACAATAGAGATAGCTATCAGGCCCTTGCTAGCACAACATGATGAGCATGGAAAGGAAAGAGCCATCTACTACATCAATTGCACCCTAATATCCTATGAGCTCAACTACACACAAATTGAACGAGCATGTCTGGCCCTCGTCTTTATGTCACAAAAGTTAAGACACTATATGCTCAATCACAAGACCAAGCTCATCGCTAAGATTGATCCACTGAAGTATCTGCTTAACAGAGCTACTCTAACTGGGAGAATGGAAAAATGGGTCATGATTCTCACTGAGTTTGACATTGAATAAACTGAGAGAAATGCCATCAAAGGACAAGTTGTAGCAGATCAGCTAGCTAAAGCACCTATTCTGGTAGATCATCATACAATAGCAGAGTTTCCTGATGAAGCTATCTTGACAATCACACCAGCCACAGACACATGGAAGATGTATTTTGATGGATCATACACTCACAGAGGCTCGGGGGCAGGGGTCCTATTTGTGACCCCTCAAGGCAACACAATCCCTAAATCCTTCAAGATCACATTTCCATGCACCAACAACGTAGCAGAGTATGAGGCCCTCATCACAGGTCTCCGCATGGCCATCAAATAGAAAATTGAGAAGTTGACTGTGTACGGAGATTCTCAACTAGTCATCAGGTAGGTAAATAATGAATACAAAACCAAGGATGATAAGCTCCTGCCCTACAAAAAGATGGTTGATGATTTTAAAGACTACTTCGATGAAATCCACTTTGAGAAAATACCAAGGCTCAACAACAAAGCAGCAGACGCCATGGCAACCATCGGATCTCTGGTCAACATGAAGAAAGACAGCAAGAAATGTGAGTTCCTGATAGAAGAACTCCCCATCCCAGCATACGATGTTCCTCAATCCAAACTAGTGTATGAAGTCATTGGTCCCCTGTCTCCATCGTATCAAGAAACCTACCTATACCTCCATGACAACATCCTCCCCCCTAACCTGTCAACCTCACAAAGAAAATCTTTCATTCATCGAGCCTCCTAATTTATCCTTGTAGGCAATACATTATACAAAAGGAGTCTTGATGGTACGCTTCTACAATGTTTAGACCCTAGGCAAGCTAAGGTCACCTTAGAAGAGGTACACGCAGGTATCTATGGGGCACATTCAAGTGGACCCTCGTTGTCTAAAAAATCCTCAGGACCGGATATTATTGGCCAACAATGGACAAAGACTCCTACCGGTTTATCAAGAAATGCCTCCCATGTCAACAGCATGGCGATCTCATCCATGCACTAACACAAGAGTTGCAACCTATCACAACACTATGGCCTTTCTCACAATGGGGACTCGACCTTGTAGGGAAAATACATCCTCCATCCTCCAATGGCCATAAGTTCATAATCACTGCTACCGCGTACTTCACCAAGTGGGTGGAAGCAATACCACTCACCTTCACCACTGGCACCCAAATCTCCAAATTCATCCTCCACTATATCATCTGTCGCTATGGTATCCCCCATTCCATTGTCACCAACAATGGAAATCCCTTCAAGAACCAAGAAGTTTGCACCTTGTGCGAAAAATTCGATATCAAACACCATTTTTCCACGCCATATTACCCTCAAGGAAACGGTCAAGTAGAGGCTTCGAATAAAACCATTCTACGCATCCTCAAGAAGACCGTCAATGAAGCTGGCCATGACTGGCACCTCCAACTCAACCCTCCCCTATGGGCCTACAACACAAGCATCCGTATGCCAACAGGAGCCACTCCATTCTCACTAGTATTCAGATTTGAAGCCATTTTACCTATAGAGGTCGAGCTCCCATCTCTCCGAGTGTCCTTGCAAAACATAATCTCTGATGAAGACTACCGAGTTGCAAGGTTGCACCAGCTAGAGTTATTGGATGAGAAATGCCTGAATGCGTTGAACCACCTGTTGGTAATCATTTATGTTTAGGGTTTTAAGCTTGACTATTTACTGATTTTCTCTTTCAAATCCTAAATTTTCTGATTCGTGGGGTCTTGCATTGTTTTGTCTACTCTGTTAGTGGCCTTCTGTGGTGAGTTCTTGGTTGCTCGGTTTTATCTTCATGCTATAGTGTTCATTGGTTGACCAACCCCCATGTAGCGATTTATCACCTTTTCTTATCGCACTCATGAAAAATGTTAAGTTTTTGTATGTGCAATCGCCAATGTACATTGGCGGGCTTGTGAAATCTCTGTCTTCCAGAAGTGGTGAAAATTTTGAGTTATATGCATTTCTAAATGCATATCGGGTTGCATATACATTGGGGGAATCTTCTAAAAGATTCCAGGAATATTCGCCATTTGTATATCAGCCCTGCTTGTATATCGAGCTTGTATGTGGAACATGCAAGCGAAATATACAATGAAAAATGTACAAGGGTGAATGTATCTCTAATATACAAGTCAACATGCAGGCGTTGAAAGATACAAGAAAAGTATGCATTCATCAAATATTTTGTCACAGATTCTGCAGTTGTATAAAGGGGTTTGTATATTTGTGTTTGTATATTTGACATACAAATAAATATACATTTGCTACAGTGCGGCGGAGGTGATGCATGTGGTGGGGTCTGCCTCACATGCAAGCGGCTTTGTATCCCACATACAAAGGCGAATGTATATGTGTTATACATTCGAAAATGTGCAAAAGAAAAGATACACAACCCAGACGCGGAGAAGGAATCAAATGCAGTCTATGACTATTTGAGGTCCAGGTTGTATAAAGCACTTGTATATGCTGATATACTAGCCGATGTGTAGTGAAAGTGATACAAGCCAGACCCGAATAAGTTTTTAAAATGCCTCATAAAAATTTTAGGTCTGCCTTGCATGTTAGCTATTGCATGTATATGCATTTTACATATACAAGGGGTTTTGAAGGATGAACAGTGGCGAGTGCATATGCAATTGAACATGCATATACAAGGCAAGAAAGGCAAAATGCTGAAGGTGAAAAGCCAGCGATGGAAGTATGGAGTGCCTACATGGCACGATGTCATTGGCTGGCGACTTTTCATGCATGTTTTGGGACCGTTGATTTCGGCGATAGATTTTTGGATCGATGGTCGGGTTTTGAACCTACAGCGGCAGTTTTTTCCGTGTGTTTGTGGCCATTTTTTGAGCGGGAAATTTCCAAGGGTGTGCTGCTACGACTTCTATGGTAGCTACGGGTGGTTGAGCCATTAATGGCAGGATTGCAAACAGGCATGGGCCGATGGTCGAACGGCCAAGTACCAGGTCTTCCAGCGGTGGCACAGAGCTTGAGCTCAACTACTTCTCATCCTTCTCTTGCTTCTCTATATTTTGTCCCCTACCACATTTATTATTTTGAGCACCATTTCTGATGCTGTGTATCTAATGGGAAATTTTGATCTTGCCTTGTAATAAATTTTTGACGGGCACACAGTCATGGTATAAAAGCCAAACTGTGTTACTGGTGGTGGTTGTTGAAAACTGCACAAGTTTTGGTGCTACAGTAGGAATACAACTTTTGGTGACTCTGTTTCAAGTGTCTCGTGAGTTTATGAATTGTATGTTGTATGTATTATGCACAGAATCATCAATTTCATGTTGATTTGAATGAGTAATGCTTCATTGCATGTGTTTCGTTATTTGTCTCCAGAATGAATGTGTTTTTTTCTTCTGACTCTGAACATCTAAGGGTTGTTATAGATTCTAGAATATAGGTTTTCTATATTGAATACTTAGTCTCTTACTTCTGCTCAAGGAGTAGATTGAATGTTTTGGATTAAGTGTTGAGAAGAATACATTGCAGTAAGGATGTTTGTAAGCAAAAATAGCTAGATACTCTCTCTTGGGTATTATCTGTAAGGTAGACATTTTAGAAGCCCCTTGAAATCTGGTCATTGTCTTAGGTCTGTGGTAAACATTCACATATATATGTCTACTGACTCCGAGCCCTAGATAGGCACCAATCTGGTCTAGTATCTTTGTTGCAACCCAAGGTCCTAGTTTTGCATCCAGATACAAATCAAAACTCAAACTTCATAAACAAACCTTTTAGGACATTAGAAGTAGTTTTAGGATCCAAAATCCTCTGTCTACAACTGAATATAGGCCCAAAGCTAGCCCCTTTGCACTTATCTCACAGTTTGGTCTACTTAATAGAGGATTCACTGCTTTGTGTCAACATCCCAGTCTTTGCACAATTTTATTTCATGGATGTTGAATAGGGAATACCCCCCTTGGTTCTGCAAAGCCTAAAGAAGAAGAGGAGATATTTATAGAGTCTATCTCCTATACTGTTGGCCCCTGGCCCGGGAATCTTGTTGATCAATGATGGCTACCTTGTAGGGATAACTGGGGATAAGCATCCAGTCTGGGAAAAATAACCAACACCACCTACAGGCATATCAAAACTGCCTCCAAAGAAGCTACAACAAGAGGATTAGAACCCAAAAATTTGAGGTAGGTGACCTCATCCTGATGGAAAATCAGAAGAACCTGTAAGACCGTCCTAAGCAAGGAAAGTTTGAACCCAATTGGCTAGGACCTTATGTCGTCACAGCTGACTATGGATCAGGAGCCTATTAGCTTGCAACACCTGAGGGGCAGCCTCTGGATGAGCCAATGAACATCCTGCATCTAAAGAAATTTTATACATAACCCATCTGGTACCCCAAGTCAAAAAAATCAAGAAAAACCCCAGTACAATAAAAACTTCCAATGGTGAAAATCACTTCGGTGATGCCTTGGATAAGTACCATGGTGAAAACCTGTTTCAGGCACCATGCGTAGTGGCTGGTTTTACCATCTAATAAGACCTCTTCCCGTCACACCACTCCATATCCCACCCATCACATGGCTTGGAATTCCGAAACATCAAGTTCTATCACCCAACCCACATTATCCCATCCCAAGGCCAACTCATGGAATGAGAATCCTTGTAATCTCCCCATTGTAAATACAAAAATCAGAAAATCCAAAAATAATACAAAAATCAGAAAATCCAAAAACAATACAAAATTAGAAAATCCAAAAAATAGTAGAAAACACAAAAAATCCAAAAACAACACAACTCACCACAAATCACCCCACATATTGATCTCGTTACAAATCGCAATCATCAAAGGATACATCAATCCCCACCATCACACCCATCTCAAATCATTCCCACATCATCAAGTCATGCCAGAACTACATATTCATTTCGCTTGCATCTTGACAGTACCTTGATCCTGTGGATACAGGGTATGTAGGCAGTCTGGAATACGAAGGACGTTTTCAATACTTAGGTACATAAGATGCACCCATCCAACCCATTTGGATGGTCCCCATTCACTGAGCTTTCTAGATCTAATAAATGATACACACGCTAAGTATACACTCGAAACATGTCCCCTAAACACAAAAATCATCAATCAACATACCAACCATAAATCCTCCACATGGCCCGACTGTCCTTTTGCCCACCTCTCAAAAATTCTCCAAACAAAATCTAACTGATTCACATCCTAGGATATAACTTTCCCACAATGGACAAAAATCTGTCATCCTATCAACACGTCTCTTGGCAAGAGTACACAAGGACTATTTGTATCTTTTCGTTGGTCTTTTTGATTATTGATTTTTATCTTTTTTCTCACTCAAGGTTATCTCCAAAGCTACCTTGATCTCATTATATCATGGTATGTAGCGGACAACACCTGGAGTAGACGTAGTCATTGTTTCTATATGCTTTGCTTGTGGGTTGGTCTCATTACTCCAGGAATAGTATTCATATTTTGAAGCTTGGGTCGGTTCTAGCATGATGTGTCCCATTTGCATATATAGGCATCAAAACCTTATATGCATTATTCGCACTCATTGCTATGAGTCCCCTTCCTAGGCTAGGCAAGATTATACTACCTTGGGCATGCATGAAATCAACCTATTGTTTGTGGGTCTAGTCCATGCAATCATAGGATATACATCATCACCTAGGTCATTTCATACCTTTGTGAACTGTATCCTACATTGCTACAGTAAACTAAGAAATGCTCTCAATTAATCTTTTGCAACTACTATTACTAGCTCAAAATCATCATCCTAATCACTCATTCAACTATCCCATCTCGGCCTAGATTTGATAATCACTTTCCCCCCACCCACCACCAATCCAATCCCCTCACTAATCCCATTCCCCCAACTAACTCCCACCTAACACACCCTGAACCAAAATCCCCCCTCAATGACGTGGTGTCTTGTGACCTAACTATCCTCTCGTCTCCCCACCCCCATCCTCTAGACACTCCCAAACCTACCCATACCCACCTATCCAACCCTATCCTCTCCCCACCTAGTCCCCTTCCCCACAGCCCCACTACTCAGGGTCAAACAAAGAACATCATGTGTATCAGGACTGGATCATCTCACCTATCACCTAGTTTGCATACCACCTATCACCTATACTGCATCTAGCATATCATTTAGCTACATGTCATGATCATTTAGTTGCACATCATTTAGATTCATTTTAATCCATCTAAATTGCATATCATTTAGGTGCATTTAAGCCATTTAAATTGCATATCATTTAGGTTCATTTTATCCATTTAAATTGCATATCATTTAGATCCATTTTAATCATCTAAATTGCACATCATTTAGATTCATTTTAATCACTTAAATTGCATATCATTTAGGTGCATTTTATCCATTTAAATTACATATCATTTAGGTTCATTTTATCCATTTAAATTGCATATCATTTAGGTGCATTTTAGCCATGTAAATTGCAAATCATTTAGGTTCATTTTATCCATTTAAATTGCATATCATTTAGATCCATTTTAACCATCTAAATTGCACATCATTTAGATTCATTTTAATCACTTAAATTGCATATCATTTAGGTGCATTTTAGCCATGTAAATTGCATATCATTTAGGTTCATTTTATCTATTTAAATTGCATATCATATAGGTTCATTTCATCCATCTAAATTGCATATCATTTAGGTTCATTCCAAATCATTTAAAATTACATAAACATTAAATAAATTATCACATTAAAACTACATTCCATATATCATCTCATCAACACTTAGTCACATTAAATCATCATATAAATGCATCTAATAATCATCTAGCTGCATATGCATATCTTCATACATAAACATACATTTTCATTACATCACATTATTGCATCCATAATAAATGTTCATTAGTCTGAACATTCATTTGCATTATACATCATATAGTCCATAAAATAACAACACCATGCATATATCACAATAAATCCATCATAAATGCATCCATAAAATCAAATACATAATTGCATAAACATAACACATCCATAGCATATAAAACCCATAAAAAATATTGCATCCATAACATAGACATCATCATAATAGAGCATCATAATCATAGCATCATAAACCATCAAAAGCATCATATCATATATAAGTCACTGCAAAAAAATGTACATCGCTCATATATGCATCAAAAAATATAGTGTCCTGATACAATGCCTCTAAGGGCTAACATGATATAACTATCACATGGAGGATCCTCTCTCCGAGGGAGTGGGAGACTCTGACCCTGGTTGAGCCTGTGATCCTGTCGGTGGCTGTGGCTGTGACTGTGGCTATACCTGCACCTGTGGACCCTGCTGGGGCACGTGCGAGGGAGGAGCCATCATCTGCTGAACTGACTAAATAGATCTCAATCTATGTGATCTCAATGCCCTCGATCCACTGACCTGGCTATAGCTCGGTGCTCGCTGCTCTGCTGGCACGACCGCATAATATAGCCCCTGATAATACTCCACCCACCCCCTGGTCTCTATCAACTCTCCCTGAACCTGAGACAACTGTTTTTGCATCAATGTCAAAATTGGGGCTAACCCAGCCCCTGATGCCTATAGACTACCCACTGTAGTCTCTACCTGCTAAGCCCTAGCGAGTGCTACATCTCGCTCCCCTATCAACATGACTACGTCACCCTGAGCCTGCGCTAACTCTGCCTCGTGGCTCTCCAATGCCTCCTGCAAGCTCGCCACCTGTGCTCTCAGGGTCTCCATCTCCTCCTCCTCATCCCGTGGCCGCCGACAAGGTGTAAGCCTCTCACCCTCTGCCACTCTAGCTATCCCTAAGGGACCTGCCTGCTGCCCTGATGTCTGCTGACCTATAACCTGCTGCTGCCCTACCTGTGGTGGGGGTGGCTATCCCCCATGCCGCCGAGGTCCTCTAGGCTGTTGCCCTGCTCCAACCTGCACCTACTCAACAGGAACCTGCTACACAGGTACCTGCTGCCCCACCTACCCCTGTCCTGCTGCCACAGCCGCCAGCACATCTATCGGCTGACCATCCCTACCAACCAATCTCTCCTCTCCATCATCTCCAACCTCCACGAGGTAGTCCTCAATGATCTCCTCCCCCTCCACCAAGGGGTTATCCCCATCTGAGTCATCTCCATCACCATCTGAATCATCCCCCCTGAACCTACCGCCTCCTCCGTTGGATCCGTCAACCGAGTGAGCCGATGCATCTGCCACCATATATCATATGCAGGTGTAGTCCCTGCATCCCTCACTGTGCTCCTCCAATCCCACCGCACTGGCCATAGGGCTCCAAAATTAGCTAGGGTGACCTATGGCTATATGGCGGCAGGCCAATAGGTCGCATCTCTAGGTGTCCGAGCATATATCGCCATTTGTTGCGGGGTTTCCTGTATCAAACCAAATTGCTGCATGACCCACAAGGGTAGATACATCTCTATAGTATGGTCTCCTTGACCCATAAGGTACCGCTGCTGAAATGTAAAAGGGAGATGAATATCATCATCTGGCCATGGCTCTACACCAATATACAATTGCCAGGTCACACTAATCACATCATCTAACATCCTCCTCCAGTACCGTACCTATCCAGTATACATGTACTCTGCATCCCGATATAAAAACACAAAGGCCTCAAACAGCCACCGATAATACCCACATGTCGCCCTGGTAACAGTGATGTGCTCCCAAATCCATACATGAAGCAGAGTGACTCCAGCTGACAACGTTCTATCATGCAAATAGGTGACTGTATGCATCTCATGGTATAACTACCCTAGCATCGCTGATCCCTAGGCATAGATAGTCTCATGCCTCACCATCCCCTCTACCACCCCACCCCAGCCAACTGGAAAACCCCTACCTCGCCTATCAGGCATCACAACACCTCCAATCAACCCACATAGAAATAAGGCAAAGGGATCTACACCCACAGCCAGTGTCCCCTCATAGTCCATCTCTCTCCCATCCGCTGAGAGAACAATGTGGTCCTCCCCAAACACTCTAATCAGAGCACTCCACCCCCTCCTCGTGTCATATCTAACACACCGGGCTCGAATAAGTAGCTTGAGGATGCGATAAACATCCTCAAGTGTAATGGTAATCTCACCAGTCGGTAACAAAAAGCTGCAGGTCTCAGAGCGATACTGCTCCACAACCGCTGTCATCAGAGCTCTATGAGCTCATAGAACTGGCATCGACACCACCGTCAGAAGCCCCAATCTCGCCAGTCGAGCCTGCGTAGCATCATCAAAACCATCGAACAGTGCCATCACGGATGGAACTCGTTGCTCTCGTGACTGCAATATAAAGTGGCAGGTATCCTGCATACGCAACATTCTGGTTAGATGTCGACCTATCTTCTTCCAAATCACCCCCTTTTTTCTTCTAATGTTGAAAGCCCAAATCATTTGGCGCTAAAACAAATCATATTTCGCGCCATTTCATAAATAGCGCTAATAATTCTTCTAAATGGCGCCATTATGGAACATTGCGCCACTGCGCAATAGACTTTGTGCCAATCAAAAATATCACGCTACTACGCAGGATCCATAGCGCTATTTTGCCCAATGGCATCGATCTACATTTTAGTGCTAATCTAAAGAATAGCGCCAATTCTATCAAAAGCGTGATATTACTATATCGTGCAAAAACAGCCCATTGCGCTAAAATAAACAATAGCGCTATTTCTAACGATGGCGCTATTCCACAGTATAGCACCACTTTAACCCCAATTTAGCGCTAAAAATGCTATATCCCATTTTTTCTAAGAATGGCGCTAATCCGGATGATAGCGCCAAAATACCTACCAAATGGCGACAAACCGCCCTGACCCTACCCTAGAGGATAGCACCAATCCAAAGGATGGTGCTAATCTACCTTGTTGTTGGTGCTATGTGCTCCAATCCCATATCCCAAACCCCAAAAATGCACGTAAAATGAAAAAATTACAAAGTCAGGGTTAGACACTACCGGAGGTCCCGCCTCTGGTGCCTGGCCAAACTCTCAGAACCGCTCTGAAATGTGTCAAAGTCATGGAAACTGGGGGTTATGGTCAGCCATCTCTCCTTCGCTCTTTCTTCTCCAAAGTCAAAAGTGTGCAAATGTGGCACTCTAAGGGCCCACTTTGCCTAATATAGTGGGCCATGTCATTCTTCCACCCCCTCTTTTTTTCCTCCAGGGTGCAGATCTCAACCTTTTTCCTCCGTTTTTCTTCCCGTCATCCTCTTTTCCCATCCCCTATCCGATTTTCACTCCCGTCACATCCTTTTCGAGAACTCGCCCGAAAATTTTTTATTTTCCCGCCGCCCTCTCGAGGGGGCATCCCTTATCCATCTCATACCTTCCTGGCAGCTAGGGCATATTTTTCTTCGACTTGACACCACTTCCCTCCTAGGTTCTGACGCCATGTCAAAGAGGGGCAAATGTAGACACCTAAAAATATCTTCTACCATGAAACTGACTCCCGACATCCCTAAACATACCAATTTCCCTTCTAACCAATTAATTGAATTTTTATTTAATTAATTGCCCCTTTCATTTTTCAAATTCACACCATTTTATCCCTAAAATTGAATTAATTTCATTATATCAATAGTCCAAACCTTAGCCAATTAATTAATAAATATGCAATATTTATTAAATCAATTTCCCCCTTTTCAACTAAATCCAATTAATTAGTTAAAACCATGTTAACTAATTAATCCAACCTACTAATTGACCTATCCCTACCCTAAACAATTAAATAGCTATTATTTAATTGCCTACCCTAGCCTACCTTATCCTAGCCCTAGGATTAATTAAATAAAACCTATGTTTAATTAATGCTAACCCCTTCATTTGGGTGGTCAAACCTTGTTTAACACCCTTCCCCGCATCCTCCAAATAAAAAATTGAATTAAAGCCACCTAAGTCAATTTTTTATTCAGAAACATCCCACATCACATTTAATTTTCCTTACAACCCCTTATCTCACCCATACTCATTTATTTCCTCTCTTCCCCAAATGAATTTTTAATTCATTTACATTCCCCCATATGAATCTTTAATTCAAAAATAATCCTTCACTCCCATGCTCATTTAATAACTCCTCTTCCCAAAATGAATAAAAGATTCACTTTTTCCTAACCCTTCATTCATTCAAGATTGAATCTAGGCCCTCCACATCAATTTTATCCTCCACCATTGATCTTCCAAATCAATCTCCACCATTGGATCAAAATCCCTTCCAAAAATCTATAAATAGGACCTCTCTCCATCCATTTCAAGATCCAAGTTTCATGCAAAGTGACCATATCAAAATCACTCTTGAGTTAGAATAGTGAGTTGCAAATTAGAGTAGCATTTCACATTTGAATCTATTGTCTAGGGATAATCATGTCTTAGGAGCCTGTTTTGGGTGCAAAGGCTTCTTCCTCCCTTGATGAGATTGGGTTTGCATGTGAGGTATAACTTTGTGTTGTTTGCATTTAGTTTATTGTTTTTTAACCTTATTTGCTTATCTAAGCTACACTCTCGACATAGCATTCTCCCAACGATATCCATTTGTATGGCCTTTTTATTTAAGGGATTTTTTCGGTTAACTTTAATGATTTTATTCCTTTTGGGTATTGATGGGATGTCGTGGGATTATTAAGGCTAGGATATAAGCCGATCGGATTCATTGTTTCCAATAAAAAATTAAAATAACATTGTGAGAATAATTTATTTGGAATAATGGCGGGAATTAACAAAATTTTAAGGTTTTAAAATTTTGTTCCAACATAAGTAATGGTTGTTTTATTATGTAAATAAGGGTAATCATTACCTATGTAATAATTATTATGTATTTCAATATAATGTGTATTTTTTTTGTTTTTGCAAAAATGTATTGATAAACTCCAAGAAGGGGATAAAGTTAGGGTGTTGGATCCATTTGATGGTGTACCTGTGGGCATTGGGCAGATTCACTCACTATCTATTATACATGGAGTCAACTTGAAAGGAACAAGAGATGCAAATGTAAATATTTTAAAGGTCAAAAGTAACATACTCCTTGCTTATGAAGACAAAATAGATGGAGTTGTCCGTCTAAAAGAGAAAGAAGGAACCTTCACACAGTGGCCACTAAAATATTTGCAAAAAATGGCATAGTTGATGTTTATCATGTACTAGTTGTTAGACATCTTGGCCCACTGCTTTATGTAGTATTTTGAATGTGTTGTTTAGGGATCTTAATTTTTATGGTGTATTTGAAAGAGTTGGAAACTCTTAGACAACTTTGACATTTTTTATTATATTTATATATATACTCTTAAACAATTTTGATATCTTATAACTTGATATATATATATTTGCATTATATTTTTTATTGCAAATTACCTTTCTTTATCATGATGTTGAATCAATCTTTTAATTCTAGCATGTTGTAGCTTGTTCATATATGTAATTTATTAATTTTCTTTTATGTTTTAATTCAAATTTAATATGTTTTTTCTATATTATAAAATTTATGGTATTTAATAAATTATTCATATCATGACTAAATTTACTACCAATTAATGGAAACCAGTAAATAAAAATGACTACCATGACTAAATATACTACCAAATTGATGACTAAATATACTACCAAATTAATGACTAAATACACTACCAAATTAATTATTACAATGATTAAATAAATGACCAGTTAACAACAATCAATGACTAAATATACTACCAAATTGATGACTAAATATAGTACCAAATTAATGACTAAAATTTGTTTGGTCATAAATTTGGTAGCGAGATAAATGACTGGAAATAAACTACCAATGATCACGTGACCAAACTACTGGTCACATGACCAATTTTTGGTAGTTTATTTAGTCATTTATTTTTGTTTTTCTACTAGTGTAATAAGATAATTTACAGAAATAGAAATACAAAATCACAAGGAACCTGACACTAGACAGATAGTCTCACTATCTAAGATGATAGTGCACCATAGGGACATTTGTGCATTGCACTGTAGTTTGTATGGTACTAAAAATAGAATCATAGGCCTATACAAATTCACATGGTTTTTGATTGTTTCCTATTGACATGAAAACCAATGATTATCACAAAGTATATCAAAAATGACCAAAACAACTAGGAATGGTCACACAAAAATGAAATAAAAGGAAATGAAGAGAAAGAGGGAAGAATAAAGAAAACACTCGTGTGCTTGAAAATCTTCCTTGCACAATTTGCAGCCGCAAAGATGAAAGAGAGGGTTGAGCTGTATAGGAGTTTGCCTTAGTCAAACTTGGTTTTCAGCGTTTCCACCTCAACAACTAGAGATATAGATTGATTGATAAAATAAAGCGTATGCTCTAATTCTAAGTGTATCTAGAATTATTTGAGAAGTGACAAGAAAAATTGACAATATATATGTAACTGAAATACAATTTTCTCTATTCAATGAAATGACATGCAATGATTTCAATTAAAAAATTAGCACAAGATAGCAATGGAGTTAGCAAGAATAGAGTGAAAGTGATGATTTTGACAAAGTTACGCTAGAATAAGAATTTGATTCCTTTCAAATGGAAAATCAAAATGGTTTTGTAGAAAAGGCAAGAGAGAAAAATCTAGGAAAGGAGTCGTTTGGATAAAGATAAGCATCAAGAAAAGCTCAGAGTCCCAAGAAAGTTAAAGTGCAACTTCTAAAAATGTATCTTGATCAAACAGATGCTTGTGGGACATTAGCATGTTGCGTAGACATTCACGCCAAGAACTGGCATCCAAGAAACTTTAGTTCTTAGAAAGTGTGGATGACTTGGGGTAGTGCCAAGGTTAATGCACTTTTATGGTTTTTGGATAAGGCTAAGGCTGGAAAATGATTTTGAAAACATGCTAGGGGAGTGGACACTAAAGTGGACTCCAAACATAGTGTGAAATTGTGAGAGTACACAATTTACAATGCTACATTTAGCCCCCACTTTAGAGGGCATATGACACTATGTGCATATGCAAGATAAAGTAATAAAGTAAATAACATGAAAACATTTTTACCCAAGGATACTGTAGAGGGTGCAAAATGTCGCTAAGTGAGAGCTATGAAGCCCCAACTTAGGATTTTGCAAAATCACAATGTTAGGCCAAAATCATACACATGAAACAATTGTTAGAGACACACACACACAAATATATATATATATATATATATATATATATATATATATATATATATATATATATATATATATAAAGCTAATGGAAAGGATGACTAGACCAGATATGATTTTCCAAAACCCTTGTGGTTAACAGATAATATAGTCTAATACACATTAATCTAATGAATAAGAAAACACATACAAACATACAGAAAAGTAGACAAAAGGCATTTCTAACGTTGATTCACTAGGAAAACACCAGGTATGGTTCTAGGGCTAGCACACTACAAGAGCTAGGAACCATAGTGAAAAACTTTTATAAGTCACTAGAGCTAGCAAATCTCATTGCTATGTGGCTTATGAGAAGTGTTGATAGGGTAGCGAATGAAGCATCATGAACTAGCATTGCCTTGCTAGGTGAGCGACATGCTAAAAGGTATAAGAGATTACATGACTAGCATGGCTAGGTAATTTTGATAAAAGGTGATCAGTCTAAGCAAGTGCATTTTCTTAGAACCACAAACACTACAAAAATGATGCGAAGAGAATACGATCAATGTGGTGTGTGAATAAGTGTGAATGATAGCAAATACATGCCTCCACCTTAAAATAATTGCATATTCCATAGAGGAGCAATTAATTTTAAGGTAAAAAGAGGAGAAAAGGCATGAGATCTTTAAGGAAGCATATGACTAGAGGCTATGTTCCAGAGAGCTACGTTGTGAAAGAGTTGCCTGTTGCAAGTATGTGCTTACCGGTGTTGTCATTGATGTCAACATTTCTGTGTTGTCATTGGTGTCAACTGTGCTCTTGTTCCGATGCTTAATTGTGTTGAGTTAGTTGATTTGTATTGGATTATATAGGTGTTGAAGATAATGATAAAGTATTCTTGGTATTGAATTTCCAAGCACTTTTGAGAAAATTTGCTCTCCTAATGGAAATAGTGTGTTGCAGAGTTTTCTGGCTTGCAGAAGTACAGTGTAGTGTTTTGCTCCGCATATTCTGTATATTTAATATCTTTGTCTATGGATTGGAAGTTATGTTAAGGGATGTCTATAGATTCTATGTTTCAAGTTTGAGCCTCTGGTATGAAGATTTAAGTGAGTTCTGTTCACCAAAATAAAAACTATTTTTTTGTGCATTTAGTGGTGATAGGGAGAATGTATTCTGCTCCGCATTTCTTTTCATTTAAGTCTTATAGTTTGCACTTTTGGAATTAAGTTTGTAATGATGTTATGTGCCTTTAGTACAAATGGTTCATGATTTGGTGGTCCGCAAGTGATCTTTCCTTTATGACAGTGCCTGACAATGATGTTCAAGTGCTCTGGTTTGAAGAATCTTGTGGATAAAGTGTTTAGAGGTTGTGCAGATGTTCATGATGATTATAATGTGCTTGTGGATGTCTCTTGATCATGTTCCTACCTTTTGATTGGTCCACAAAGTGTAATCTAGATCGTGCATGAAGTGTGTTCTCAAAGGTCTTAGTGTTAACACCATTTTTAGCTGACGTGGTTGTTTTCATTACTTGCAATTATGCTTTGGAGTTTGCGATGGCATGTTGTTGCATGGAAGATTACATTTGAGTCCCATCTAAGGAGTAGTTTGGTCCACATTCTTTCCTTCTCTTTCATTAATTTGTTTAGGTCCAAACCTATTCTAATGTATGTATGTTTGCCAACCTTGGAGATTGTTCCAATGGTTGATGATTGTAATGTCAACCTTGATGATCATTCCAAGGTTGATGAATTGTATAAATGCTTGTAATGAAGTGAAATAGTGATCCAAGGTGTGAAGATGTGAAGATAATTGAGAAGTTAAAAAGTAAAGCAAAGTAGAGGATATTCATTGTACTTCAATGGAACTGAACCTTAGCATAGTGTAGATCCTACTATCTTAGTTCACCAACTCTGGCAGTGAGCCACCCCATTGGCAGTGGGCCTCTTCTTTTGCAATGAGCAATCTGGGCAGTGAGCCCTATTGGTTAACAAATTTGTCCTTTCAATTTTATACTCATTTGCCCATACGACAAGCTAACCAACAGTTGAGTCACTTGCAATGGTAGTTGCAAGTGCTCTCTGCTTATTTTACAAGGCGCAGCTACCTTCGGAAGATAAACAATGATTGAAATATGAGTATGCTTTTGACCAAAAAGTAGAAAAGGCTCACTAACATCTACCCATAGCCATGAAATAGATGTGCAAAACTAATTCAAAATGGAGTGAATGCAGACAACTGACACATAGTTCATTTATCCCACATACACAAATTGTTGAAATTAGAGTAGACAACTGAGAGGGGGGTGAATCAGTCGTCACAAATCTTTATATTTTTTTGCATTTAATCTTCTTTATCACTTATAAATAGATTAATGATATAACCGTGAAAGCATGTATCAACAACACAAGAGCAGAAACATAATAAACACACATAACACCAGGATTTTTATGTAGAAACTTGGTTAAGGGAAAAACCACGGTGGGGGCTAACCCACAAGATTTATTCTCTATTAAAAGAATAGAAAAATGGGAAGGCACTTGCCTTCGGGTGCACTGCCCAGAGCTCACTTCTCAAAGGAGGCTCACTACCTACAAGAACATTCACAATGTTAACACTGAAAGGTTGAACTAAGAAACAACATCTTCATGCAAGGTTCAGTTCCATTGAAACGCACAACACCTCTGTTCTACTCCCACTCACTTCCTCACTACATCCACATCTTCACTTACATCCCCACATTTCCACGAATTCACAACACTTATTTATACATGACATTGACTTTGGAATGAACATCAAAGTTAGCCTTACAATCATTTATCTGGAACATTCTCCAAGATAGGCATTACAAGCAATTACAATCATAAGACTTAAATTGCTTCATGCGAACCATCACACTATTGGCCAAACATAGCTGGGACTTGAATCTCCCTCAAACAACATGCCACACTCCACAGAACTTTTCTTAGATCATCTATAACATGCATCAAGCATCCGGTCGGCCAAGACTGGAAAGAACAGCAACACTCAAGGAGAAATCTTCAACCACGAGCTCAATCCTTAATGTGGACCACCAACACAATAGGCACATGATCTAGAGACCACCACAAGCACAATGAAATCAACAAGAACAACCGCATCACCTCAAATCACTAGAAACACTTGCATCTTCATCTGGGAACTTAATAACACTAACCGTCATGACTGTCACACTAGAAAGATTGCTTGTGGACCTCCAAACCACGAACTACTTGAGTTGAGGATACAAACCAACATCCCAAACATACCTCTAGAACCACAGACCATAATATTCCAATGTGGAGCAATCTAAACCAAATTCTTGTCACTTTGTTACTTCTAAACAACTGCAAAACCCGGTTCTACTCAGATGGCCATAACTTCACCAATCCTCCATGCGGACCTCTCAAATCTTGACTGGAGCAACTTCAAACAATCCTCTACACAACCCTTTGGTTTTCAAACTTTGATCTTCATCTTACTGGAAATGCTAAGCAATCTACTTTACTGAACTACATTGTCCTCACTGTCTCTGACAAAGAGATATGCTTGTTGAAATAAGGGCAGACAACTAAGAGGGGGGGTGAATGAGTTGTCACAAAACTTTTATCCTTTGCTACAATTTAAACTTCTTTACTACTTATTAACAGATGAATGATATAACCATGAAAGCATGAATCAACAACACATGAGCAGAAATGAAATCAACATACATAACACTAGGATTTTTACGTGGAAACCTGGTTAAGGGAAAAACCACGGTGGGGGTTAACCCACAAGATTTATTCTCTATTAAAAGAATAGAAAAAATGGGAAGGCACTTGCCTCCGTACGCACTTCGTAGAGCTCACTACTCAAAAGAGGCTCACTGCCTACATAAATATTTATAAGTTTATCACAGAAGGATTGAACTAGAAAACATCATCTTCTTCATGCCAAGGTCAATTCCATTGATGTGCACAACACTTCTGCTCTTCCCCCAAAAACTTTTTTGTTATCTCCTCATTCTTTACTGCTCTTCCTCTTCTGCTCTTCCTCTTCTCTTCTCTCCTTTTCTTCCTTTCTTGGGATCTTATCATTTTCGCACAAGGATACATTTCCACAACTCGACCACACATATTTATATGCTTCATCAACCTTGGAGTAAACATCAAGGTCGGCACTACAAACATCTGATTTAATGTGAATCACTATACTATCAGCCAAACATAGTTGTGACTTAAATCTTCCTCGAACAACATGCCACACTTCATAGAACCTTTCTTAGATCATCTGCAATATGTACAAAGCATCCAGTCAGACAAGATTGGAAAGAACAGCAACATCTAAAGAGAAATCTTCAATCACAAGCTCAAACCTCAATGTGGATCACCAACACAATAGGCACATGATCTAGAGATCTCCACAAGCACAATGAAATCAACAAGAACAACTGCACCACCTCAAATCACTAGAATCACTTGCATCTTCACACCAGAACATAAGAACACCAACTGCCATGACTGTCACACTAGAAGTATTGCTTGCGGACCTCTAAACCACGAACCACTTGAGTTGAGGATACACACTGACATCCCAAACACACCTCTAGATATACAAATCATAATATGTCAATACAGATCAATCCATACCAAATTCCTATCACTCTATCACCTCTAAACACCTGTAAAACCCAATTCTACTCAGATGGCCATAACTTCCCAAATTCTTCATGCAGATCCCTCAAATCTTAACAAGAGCAACTTCAGACAATCTTTTACAATGCCCTTTGGTCTGCAAACTCTGATCTTCATCTCACTGGGAATGAAGAGCAATCTACTTCACTGAACTGCACTGTCTTCATTCTCTCTTACAGAGAGATATGTAACACACTTGTTTCTTCTGGAGAGGCTAATTTTCTCAATATCCTCAACATACAAGTCTTCTAGAATGGGATACAGTTGACACCAATGACAACAAGGATATGTTGATATCATTGACAACATCGATTAGGAACATATTTGCAATAATCTTCCCCTTTGTCATGGATGGCAACATATGATGTGAAAAAATGTTTCAACCATCAAGACAAGAACTTCTCCCTCTTTCTCTTATCACATCTACAACCACTTTCTTCACTGCTCCCCCTTTCACCAGCAACTGCTTGTTTTCACGTTTTTCACATGACTTCTCTCCGCCTTTGACATCAATGGAAAAGGGCACATATTTGCAATCATCTATTCCTCTTTTTGTTTCTTAATCAAGAATCAGCATACTGACTACTCCCCCTGAGTAGCTACTCCTTAACACCAATCCGGATCACAAGATATGACTATGAATTCCACTGGACTGATGCACATTAGTGCACCTTAGTTCTGAATAGGAGGGGTAATAACCCCTAGCATCACTTTGAGATACTCAAAAGTATCCTTAGGTAGAGGCTTAGTGAAGATATCCGCAATTTGATCCTTTGAAGAGACAAACTCCATTCTAACTTCATTCCCATTTACCTTCTCTCTCAAAAAGTGAAACTTGATGGATATGTGCTTTGTCTTTGAATGCAACACCATATTCTTTGAAATTTTTATTGCACTTGAATTATCACAGAAGATTGTAATAGGCTCTTCAAACATAATTCTGATATCCTTCAACATTTGCTTCATCCACAAAACTTGAGTACAATTACTTGTTGCTGCTATGTACTCTACCTCTACAGTAGATAGAGATATTGTCTCCTACTTTTTGCTCAACCAAGAAACCAATCTCTTTCCCAAGAAAAATGTACCTCCACTAGTACTCTTCATGTCGTCCACATCTCCTGCCCAATCAGCATTTGTATATGTATGGAGAGTGAAATCATCACCCTTAGGATACCATAAGCCATTATCAGATGTTCCCTTCAGATATCTAAAAATTCTTTTGACTACTACAACATGAGATTTTTTAGGATCAACTTGAAATCTAGCAACAAGGCCAACTACATTCATAATATCATATCTGGTATGAGTCAGATAAAGCAGTCCTCCAATCATTGATCTATACCTTTTTTGATTTGCCTTAGGGGAATCATTATCTTTACTCAACTTCCATCTAGTTATCATAGGAGTACTCATTGGTTTTGAATCCTCCATTCCAAACTTTTTCAACAACTCTTTCACATACTTAGACTGAGATATGAAGATACATTTTTCTAACTAAATGATTTGCAGACCTAAGAAGAAATTCATTTCACCAAGCATGGACATCTCAAATTCACTTTGCATCTGATCAGCAAATGTTTTACACATACTCTTATTTCCACCAAAGATGATTTCATCGACAAATACTTCAACAATCAATGTGTTCATGATCAATTTTGAAATAAAGATTACTGTCAGCAGTGCCTTTGTTAAAGCCTAACTTCAATAGATACTTATCTAATCTTGTATACTAGGCTATTGGGGCTTTTGTAAGTCCATACAATGCTTTCTTTAGTCTGCAGACCCTATCTTCTTGATCAAACAACTGGAATCCTTCTGGTTTCTCAATGTAGACTTCTTCTTCCAACTCTCCATTCAGGAATGCTGACTTGACATCCATCTAGTAGACTTTAAAATCTTTGTAAGCAGCAAAGGCAAGAAATAATCTGACTGCTTCAATTCTTGCCACTGGAGCAAAAGTTTCTTCAAAATCAATTCCCTCTACCTAAGAATATTATTTGCATACCAATCTTGCTTTGTTTCTCACAACTTCACCATCTTCATTCAATTTGTTCTGGAAGACCCATATAGTTCTAATTACATTTTTGTTTTCAGGTCTAAGAACAAGATCCCAAGTATGATTCTTTTCAATTTGCATTAATTCTTCTTCCATTGCTTTTACCCAACTTTCATCATTACAAGCTTCATTCATTGATTTTGGTTCAATCTTTGAAATCAGACAATACTCCTCTTGTTCTTCAAGAATTCTTCTTCTAGCTTAAACAACTTTGCTTTTATCTCCTATATCTGATTTTCAGAATGATTCAATCCTACATACCTGGGAGTTTTGGGATTTTCTTCAACTTTTGATTCTTGAACTTGTTCCTCAACATTTGCATTCACTTCTTGAGTCACTAGATTCTCTAGAGTAAACTGAATTTGCTTTCCTTCATTTGGGCTTTCATTTTGATCATCTGACTCATATCCACAAAACCTTGAAGGTCTCTCCTTTCTTTCATCAACCTTGACATTAGCACTTTCAACAATGTTTTTCAATCTCTTGTTAAAGCACTGGTATGCCTTGCTTTGATTAGAATAACCCATAAATATTCCTTCATCACATCTTGCATCAAACTTGCCTAGATCTTCATCTCTTTTGATATAGCATTTACTACCAAAAACTTTGATATATTTCACAGAAGGAGCATTACCAAACCACAATCCATAAGGTGTTTTACTAGAATTGTCTTTGATCTGCACCTGATTAAGAGTGTAGACAACAGTACTCACAGCCTCTCTCCAATAGACATGTGGAGCATTTCCCTCCATCATCATGGTTCTAGCAGCCTCTTGAATAGTTTGGTTCTTCCTTTCCACAACTCCATTCTGTTGAGGAGTCCTAGGAGCAGACAACTATCTTCTTATTCCATGCTTTTCACAAAATGAATTAAACTCACCAGAGGTAAACTCTCCACCTCTGTTAGATCTTAGACACTTTATCTTCACACCAATCTCATTCTCCACCCTAGCCTTAAACACTTTGAATTTGTCAAGAGCCTCTGATTTCTCTCTCAAGAAAGTGACCCACATCATCTGGGAGTGATCATCAATCAGCAACATAATGTATCTGTCTCCTTGCAAACTCCTAACCCTAGCAGGACCACACAAATTAGTGTGCACAAGTTCCAACAATCCACTTGAAGATTGTTCTTTGCTATTGAATGTAGTTCTATTCTATTTGCCCAACTAACATTCCTTACACATGCTATTAGCAAGTTTCATGCTTTGGAAGATCTCTCACAGCATGAGTAGTACTTATCTTGACAATGTTGTCAAAGTTTACACGACACATTCTCCTATGCCATAGCCAACTCTAATCAATCTAAGAAATCAAACAACTTTTACCAGTACCACTTAAATGAAAGATGTTACCTCTAGTCTGTGTACTAGATGCAATCTTAGTTTCAGAGCTTTCCAAAATTCTACATTTTCCATCCTTGAATCAGAGATCATATCCCTTGTCAACCAACTGGCCAACACTGAGAAGATTAGGCTTCAACCCTTCTACATACAAAACATCATTAGTGTTATTCTTACCATCAAGAGAGATGGAACCTCTGCCATGGATTCTACTAGCTGAATTATCTCCAAACTTCACAATTCCACCTTCATACCTTTCCATACTTACAAACTTACTCTTATCACCTATCATATGATGAGAGCATCCACTATCAATTACCCATTCATCCTTTTCTTCAACTTGAGCAACCAAGGCTCTTTCCACATTCACACAGCTAGCAGATTCAATAGGCACTGGATCTTCTTCTTTGATGGCAATGAACACTCATTCATTTCTTGAGGTACTTCCTTTATCAGATTCATCATCAGTGACTCCTTCTTCAGTATCTTCTTGGACATAGTAGCATTTCTTCTAAATTCTAGGTCTGTTAGGGTTTGGCTTTGAAACCTCTCCAAACATCTTGAGGCAAAATGACCAATCTTATTGCAAGAAAAACATTTGAAAGGCAACTTTTTTTCATACTTACCGAATCCTCTTGGTAGTCTTTTGGCAAAAAGGGCTTCAAGTTCCTTAAGCTCCGATTCATCTTCTTCAAGATCCTTCCTTGCCTTCTCAAATCTGGTTAGTCTTCTTAAAGAGCTTTCACCTGGATCAAATCTTTGCTTTCCAAAAACACTAGCCTTAAATACAGATTTAGATTTAGGAAGAGAATCACCAAACGCACTCATTTCAAATGCTGAGAGCTTGCCAACCAACTGATCCCTTGTAACAGTTGTCACAGTCCTGATTTCCTCAATAGCAGCAACTCTATGCTTGTATGAAGCAGGTAAGGATCTAAGCACTTTGCTAACAATCTCTGATTCTTCCAGTTTTCCACCAGCACACCTGATACTGCACACAAGTTCATTCACCTTCTGCATGTAGGAAGTGATGTTTTCATCTTCACTCATCCTCAAATTTTCATACCTACCCTTCAGGCTCTGCAACTTAACACATTTGGTATACTCATCACCTTTATATAGAGTTTCCAACTTCTTCCAGATTTCATGAGCAATTTTTAATTCTAGGACATTTGTCATTTTTGTATTAGTCAGGGCACTCAACAATGCTTCTTTAGCCCGAATGTTGTTTTCAGCATCTTTGAGTTCATCTACAGTTGAGGGACCTTTCTCCAGAGGCTTATACTCATCCTTAGTTATTAACCAATAGGCATCACCCATGCATTGCAAGTGACACTCGATGCGACTCTTCCAAAGAGAGTAATTTTGTTCATCAAATCTTGGACTATCCTTTTTGTAAGTCAACATCCTGGATCTCCTCAAGCGATCAAGCTTCTTTTAGAGGAACCAACTCTTATACCAATTGTTGAAATAAGGGTAGACAACTAAGAGGGGGGGTGAATCAGTTATCACAAAACTTTTATCCTTTGCTGCAATTTAAACTTATTTACTACTTATTAATAGATGAATGATATAACCATGAAAGCATGAATCAACAACACATGAGTAGAAACAAAATCAACATACATAACACCAGGATTTTTACGTGGAACCTGGTTAAGGGAAAAACCACGGTGGGGATTAACCCACAAGATTTATTCTCTATTAAAAGAATAGAAAAAATGGGAAGGTACTTGCCTTTAGGCGCA
This sequence comes from Cunninghamia lanceolata, assembly GCA_027924645.1. Taxonomy (NCBI): domain Eukaryota; kingdom Viridiplantae; phylum Streptophyta; class Pinopsida; order Cupressales; family Cupressaceae; genus Cunninghamia; species Cunninghamia lanceolata. Next base: position 21,332,108 of record BSBN01000500.1, read on the forward strand.
CTACCTAGAGCTCACTACTCAAAAGAGGCTCACTGCCTATAGAAATATTTATAAGTTTATCACAGAAGGATTGAACTGGAAAACATCATCTTCTTCATGCCAACATCAGTTCCATTGATGCACACAACACTTCTGCTCTTCCCCCAAACACTTTTTCTCTATCTCCTCATTCTTTACTGCTCTTCCTCTTCTGCTCTTCCTCTTCTCTGCTCTCCTTTTCTTCCTTTCTTAGGATCTTATCATTTTCGCACAAGGATACATTTCCACAACTCGACCACACATATTTATATGCTTCATCAACCTTGGAATAAACATCAAGGTTGGCACTACAAACATCTAACTTAATGTGAATCACTATACTATCATCCAAACATAGCTAGGACCCAAATTTTCCTCGAACAACATGCCACAATTCATAGAACCTTTCTTAGATCATCTGCAATATGCACAAAGCATCCAGCTGGCCAAGACTAGAAAGAATAGAAACATCCAAAGAGAAATCTTCAATCACGAGCTCAAACCTCAATGCGGATCACCAACACAATAGGCACATAATCCATAGATCTCCACAAGCACAATGAAATCAACAAGAACAACTATACCACCTCAAATCACCAGTATCACTTGCATCTTCACACTGGAACATAAGAACACCAACTGCCATGACTATCCCACTAGAAGGATTGCTTGCGAACCTCCAAACCATGAACCACTTGTGTTGAGGATACACACTGATATCCCAAACACACCTCTAGATCCACAGATCATAATATATCAATGTGGATCAATCTAGACCAAATTCCTATCACTCTGTCACCTCTGAACACCTGCAAAACCTGGTTCTACTCAGATGGCCATAACTTCCCAAATTTTTCATGTGGATCCCTCAAATCTTAACTGGAGCAACTTTAGAAAATCCTTTACAATGTCTTTTGGTCCACAAACTCTGATCTTCATCTCACTGGGAATGAAGAGAAATCTACTTCACTAAACTGCACTGTCTTCACTGTCTCTTACAGAGAGATATGTAACAGAATCGTTTCTTCTAGAGAGGCTAATTTTCTCAATATCCTCAACATACAAGTCTTCTAGAATGGGATACAGTTGACTCCAATGACAACAAGGATATGTTGACATCAATGACAACACCGATAAGGCACATATTTGCAACAATGTTGACATCAATGACAACACATCATAGGCACATATTTCCAACACAAATGATATCCAGGAAGAGAAAGAATAGTAGATGCCTTTCAACAAATGAGTTTCACTGAGTTCAAAGTTCCATAATTAAACACATATACAATCCATTATAACAAAAAAGATACTGAAGAGTAATTACAAAGAAACCCAGTTTATTGTAATCGAAAGACAACATTGGTAAATTCAAAGACTCAGAAATGCTCTCTTTATTCCTCCAATGCCAACCTGTGAGTTCATAGACTCAACCTCCTGTACAATAAGACTGTACTAAAAGAAAAAAGAACTACTCCCCTATTCTCCCAAATAGCTGAGAAAAGATAGAAAAAGCCGCCCCCTCTTTAAGCTAATAAACTACATATTTATAAATTTTCCCCAAGAGCCTTTCCATTTTTGTAACTACTTCTTGAGAGATCAGGTATGATAGAAACCTTCCCTCTTCTTTCCTGTAACCTATTCTTGAAAATGACTCTTGTTCTACCTTTACTGGTTACATTTAGAAAATCATTGACATAGCTTAAATTATGAATAATATTAAGTCATTTAAATGACTTAATTTCTTAATGAGGAAAGCAATGTATCTATTCACTTGACACACTTAGTTTATTAACTTCCCACTTTTTATTCATTTTATCAAGCTTCACCCCAAGTTCTTCTAGTCCAAGACCTTTGGTATAAGGCAAACTACCATCAGAAATAAGAACTATAATTGCCTCAGGAGCGGTCTATTCACTTCCCGAAGTTGGTTCTAATGTTAGCTTTACACCAATCACCTTAATCTTCAGCATAAATTCCATTTTTTGTTTCTCCAATGTCTTCTGGGAAGATTTTCAAATTCCTTCATCCATGAATAGAACTGCATCAGAAGCAAACTCTACAATGGTAACTTCAGAGCTTGAAACAACTCGTGTTTTGCCAAAGATGATTGCTCAAATTGCTCTTGTGTGGCCTGTTAATGTTGCTGTAAGCTCTGATCCATGAAGATTTGGATCCCAAAGTTTAAGAGTGCAATCAACACTTCCACTAATGAAATATCCAACATCCTCTTGATCATTTGTCAAATTGCAAACTTTACTTCTTGTAATTGCATGGAGAGCAGTGATAGACCCCTTATGACCTGAATGACTCCTTCATACTCATTTGAGCGAAACTGGCAATAATTGTTGTCCAAGATATATTGTTTCCTTAGGCATCTACCAAAACAAGTCTATAGCCTTGTCGATAAAGCTGTTATGTGCATATCCTGTTCATGGCAATCAATAAGACCATTGTTATTTTGTTAAATGTTCCCACATATTGCATATGCTGCACAAAGAAGGTGATAGGGGCTGTAGATTTTGGTCATACTTCTGCTAGACAAATCTCATTCGCTCTGCATCGGATCTCCATCAACTTCAAGTGATTCACAAAATCCTTTGGGGAAGACTCAGCGAAGGTTGATATTCTGCATGACACTGGTGACTCAAAGGGAGTTTTATATTACCATTTCTCATGTGTGGTGCTTCAAATGTTAACACTTGACTAATATAACATGAACTTCCTCTCCAACCTATCTTTTGTAGCTTCTCGCCCTTCTGCGTTGAAGTGGTTCATGACTTTTTATCATCTGGAACACCATTGTCTCAGCCATATTCGTGTGATATCAAATCCAACTTTTACTAGTCCTCTGGGATTGTTTTGTAGGTCTAAGATGTATGATGTATTGACAGTATTTTCCATGTCTATAGCAACATATATAACACCTCCTGCAGCACCTAATCGATCTCTTAAATATCTCCAATAGAAGCACACTATACCATGGAGCAAGTGTCTGATCTGTGACTCCACATCATGCATATATTCCCGCTAGAGCATTGTTTTAATGGGCATTTATATCTTGCTTGGACGATCTCATTCTGCTCGGGCCGTGAGAATGTTAGCAATGAAGGAGGGGTCGGGGCATTATCTCTTCACATTAAGTTTTGGTGAATGTCCATATTCTCCCAATGAAGCTGCACATAACAAAAGAGCAACCATATCCTATTCTGAAGTTCCAATCATATCATTTGTTTCTTCCAAATCCATTCACCTAAGAAATAAAATAGGCATCCTCATATCACGCACCAACAATGATTTGATTTTGTGGGAGTAGAGGAGTTTTTAGCATTGTAAAGAAGACCCGAGGAAGTGACAATAGCAGCGCTGAAATCATAATAGCATCTTCTTTATATACCTTGCATATGCTTGCGTATTTTGCATACGTTCCTTTTAGAGCCTTTCAAACTGCAATCTTAGACAGGTTTTCATTTCCAATTGTGTTTGGATATAAATTGTTCAAATCCCCTCTGAAACTACTTTCTTAATGAAGCCTTTCTCACTTTGGTTCTACCCCTTTTTGTCCTTTGTCATGGGATCCACTTGGGTGCCCAGATTCAGCTGGAACTATTGTTGTAATCAATGGAATATCAACATACATTGAAATGCTTCCATAAATCCTATAAAGAAGTAGCGCAGGAATTGCAGAATACAGGAAGACATCAGCAGTGATGGCTCAGGCCGTCAGGAGATACACAAACTTTTGAACCAAGTTGGGTGTATGCTTAGTTCAAGAACCATCAAAATCCCTCACAAAGAGCAAGTTGGGAATTCAGGCCATTTTAGAACTTTAGAACCATTTCATAAAGTTCAACTTTCTTATGAGACAAAGAGGATTCGAGGGTAAAGGTCTTTTGTGAACTTATAAAATAATAATGCACACGGTTAAAAAAACTTGATAATCTCCCAACCATTCCTTAAATAAAGTTCCCAATTATTTCTAATGTCCTAGACAAAGAGAATTTTATAAAGCCCCTCAAACTTCACGTACTTAAATTATTAATGCCCAAATAAAAAGGAGATAATCTTAGGGACTTTCTCTCCAATCTTTATTTACTTATTAAAGGGAACCATTGTACCTCATAACATTTGAGTACTATCTGAGACTGATCAAAAATAATATCCCAATAACAAGGCTTTCATTTCTCCTGAAACCATGCTCGGACTGAAAGATGAAAACCTTCATAACTTCTACAAAACAACTCAGTTTTTCACAAAATTTAGACTGTAGGTTGATTAGATTTTCCAGAGAAAAACCTAGAAACCATTTCATCTCCAGCTCCTAAAGGATTTCAAATTTAATTATTTTTGTGATCTTGCAAGTTCAAGGACATATAGGAGAATGCATTAAAATTTTGAAAAATTTTGAGTTTAAAATTTGGGGCAACAAGCCCTAAGGCAGTGAGCCTTTGATTTTCAGTATTGATATTACATGTTATATTGTGAGCTAACACTCATCGTGGTTTTTCCCTTATTGGGTTTTCTAAGTAAAAAATCTAGTGTCTCATGGGTTGTATGAGTGAATGTGTTTAAGTTTCTGATTTCATGCTTTCAAGGATAAAATATAATAACAGTGATTAAGTAGATGATGCATTAATGGTTTTGAAGTATTGGTTACAACTGATTCACCCCCCCTCTCAATTGTCTTACCCTTTTCAACAATTGGTATCAAAGCGAGGGTTCCTCAGTAAAGAGCCTAACAGCTTGAGGCAGATTCAGGATGGCGCACAGGAAGGAATCACCACAGTTCAATAGAATGGATTATTCTCTTTGGAAGGTACAAATAAAAATTCATCTCATTTCTCTTGGTTATAATGTTTGGAAGATGGCAGAGGCAAAGTATATTATTCCTCAAAATGGACCATCAGATGAAAATGAAGTCAAACAGTATGAATTAAATGGAAAAGCTAGAGATTCTCTATTAAATGCTTTATCTAACACCAAGTTGGTGAAACTTATGGATTTGGAGACTGCTCATGAGATCTGGGATAAGTTGAAAAATTTATATGAAGGAGATGATTCTGTAAAGAATGCCAAATTACAAAACCTGAAGGTGAGATATGAAGCTCTAAAGATGAGTGAAGATGAGAACATAGCAATCTACATGCAAAAAGTTAAAATTGTCAATGGGATCAAAGGTCTTGGAGGAACTATTGATGAAGATGAGGTTGTGCTGAAGATTCTTAGGTCTTTACCCAAATCCTATAGTCACAAGGTGGTAGCAATTGAAGAGGTTATGATTTTTAAAAAGATTTCAAAGGATCAGTTGCTCGGGAAGCTTACAGCTTTTGAAATGAGAGAGTTTATTGATGCCTTGCCAAAGACTGAGACTGCTTTCAAATCCAGCACTTCAGAAAAGTCTTCAAGATCTCAAAAATATGCTCTGGAATCCGATGATGACATTGATGAGATTGAAGCCAAATTTGTGGATAGAATGCAAAGAGGATATGGTAAGTTTAAAGGAAAATTACCATTCAAATGTTTTTCTTGTGGTAATATTGGCCACTATGCCTCTAGGTGCCCAGAGAGAATTGAGAGGTAATAAAAATTTTGAAAGTAGACTTAGAGTCATGAAAAAATGCTATTTTGTCAGAGATCTTGATGATGATGGTGTAATAGATGATGAATATGATGATGCTAATACTAGTACAAATGGATGCTTGTTTATTGCTATCAAAGAAGAACTTGTGTCTACTAATCCTGCTAGTTGTGTGAAGGAAGAAAAACCAGTGGAAGAGAGTGCTTTGTCTATTCAGGTTGAGAAGGATAAGGATGAATGGATTATTGACAGTGGATGCTCACATCACATGACCAGTGACAAAAGTAAGTTTATAAGTTTGGAAAAGTATAATGGAGGACTAGTTAGGTTTGGAGATGATGCAGCTAGTAAGATTTGTGGTAAAGGATATATTTCGTTTGATGGTAAGCATAACATGAATGATGTTCTATATGTGAAGGGTTTGAAGCATAATATTTTAAGTGTTGGTTAGATGTGTGACAAAGGGTATTATCTGAGATTCAAGGATAATGGTTACAAGATCATGGAAAACTCCAGAATAGTGATTTCTAATGGTAAGAAGTCTAGAGGTAATGTTTATCATTTGAAAGGAACTAATGATTGTTGTCTATTGGCTCAGACAGATGAGAGTTGGTTGTGGCATAGGAGGATGTGTCATATCAATTTTGACAACCTGGTGAAGATAAGTTTAGTACAAGTTGTGAGAGATTTGCCTAGACTTGTGAAGCCTACTAATACTATTTGCAAGGAATGTCAATTGGGAAAACAAACAAGGACAAGGTTCAAAAGTAAAGAACAATCTTCTGTTGGACTACTTGAGTTGGTGTATATAGATTTGTGTGGTCCTACAAGAATAAAAAGTCTGCAAGGAGACAGGTATTTTATGTTGCTTATTATTGATTATTTTAGCATGACTTGGGTTACTTTTTTAAAGGATAAATCAGAAGCCCTAGACAAGTTTAAGGTTTTCAAGGTGATGGTTGAGAATGAGTTAGATTTGAGGATCAAGTGCTTAATAGATGATAGAGGAGGAGAGTTTACATCAAATGAATTCAATACCTTCTATAAAGAACATGGGATAAAAAGATAGTTGTCTACTCCTAGAACTCCCCAGCAGAATGGATTTGTTGAAAGAAAGAACAGGACAATTCAAGAGGCTGCTAGGTCAATGATGATGGAGGCTAACCTACTGGAAGAGTATTGGAGAGAAGCCATACATACTGTTGTCTACATTCAAAACAGAGTTCAAGTCAAAGGTAATGATACTAAAACTCCTTATGAATTGTGGTATGGAAGAGTTCCTACAATGAAATATTTCAAAGTTTTTTGAAGCAAATGTTATATCAGAAGAGATGAAGAGTTAGGCAAGTTTGATGGTAGGATTGATGAAGGAATTTTCCTTAGATATTCTATTGAGAGTCAGGCCTACCAGTGCTACAATAAGAGATTGAGAAAAGTTATTGAGAGTGCTAATGTGAAGGTTGATGAAGACAGGGAAAGAATATCATATCTGAATGGTTGTGAATTAGATGAATCTGATACTACAATGAATGGAGAAAAAGTTGAACAAAAGGATGGTCAAGTTGAAGAAAAAACTCTAGAAAGTGATGTTAAGACTCCCAGGTATGTAAGGATTAATCATTCAGAAGATCAGATTGTGTATGAGGAAAAATTGATTAAATCCAAACTAATAAAACTAAAAACCAATCACATAAAGTGAACCAATCTAAGTAAAAGCCATTACTAATAAATCAATAAAACATGAAAGCTTTTACCGAGATTTGTATTGTTCCCTTTTGGAGATGTGTGGATTGCTTAATGAAGTTGCGAAACCATAGCTTGCAACAAGCAAGTAGTGTGCTCAATGTGCTCAAAGATCAATGTCAAAAGATCGTAAGGTTGCTCAATCAACACGTTTTGTATGCTCAAAGCTCTGTTAAGTATGCCTGAGAATACAATCGAAGAGAGAGGCTTAATGAAGGAGATGAGGGGGGTTTATATAGATTTCAAATAAGATCGATCAATGGTCCAAATAATTTAGAAGAATCAACGGAGAAGAACAGTTGAGGAACGTGCAATGAATGAGAAGAAGACAAGTGTCTTGCTTTCTTTTGCATGAGAGGAGTTATCAAGAATAGAAGAATGAGTTAAAGCAATTAACAGAATGTAATGATCAGTTAAGTGATTTAAAACAAGTAGAAGAGATTTGCATGAGAATTAGAAGATATTTTGCTTTATTAAATATAGAAAGCTTGAGTTATTTTAGAGATAACTCAAATTAGAAGAAAAAGCAACATAAATAAATACTCGATTTATTTAAATTTAGAGGAGATATTTTGGAAGAAATAATTAAATAATTAGAATTATTTAATTTAGAAGATTTGAAAGCAAATTAAATAAATAAATTTATTTAATTGTTGTGCATGATTTTGGAAGAATGATTTTGATTTAATTAAATAATTTAAGAATTATTTAATTGTAGATAAGAGGGAATTTGTTGAATTAATTAAATAATTGGATTTATCTAATTAATGTGGATTTGATTTTTGGAAAGAGGATAATGATCAAATAATTAAAATTATTTAATTGTGGAAGAATAACAGAGGAATTTAATTTAATTAATTAAATAAAGAGAATTTATTCAATTAATGTCGAAAGTATGTGATTTAGAAGAATTTGGTGAAATTAATTAAATAATTAGATTATTTAATTAACGTTGAGTGCAGGGAGATTAGGAAGAAATAACGAAATGCAAATAGTGCAATGACTTGGTCATTTTAGGGTGTCTACATTTTGCCCCTCTTTGGTGTAATGCAATTTACAGTGTTGCTTCAAAGAAATCGATAGTTGAAGACATGATACAATTTTTGATGCCCCAGTGTAGGTAGTTGCCCCAGCGTATGCCCCCTCGAGCGGGAAGACAGGGAGGCGACAGAGGAACGGTGTTGACGCTCGACTAGAAGATTTTGTTGGAGACAGACGAGGTTGGGTTGATGATAGATAGAAGAAAGGAGATAGAAGAGAACATGATAGAAAAGACTATGGATCGATCATTGTTGGAAAACTATATAAGGCCATGGGTAAATGGATGGGTAAATGAATGAGCTTGTTGCAATGATTTCACATTTGTTTATAAAGAGCAATCCTTATTTTTGATATAGCACGTGGATAGTTCGCCACCAAGGTATAAAAGACCAAGGTGCAGTAATATCCGAGTGCGTGGACGTTGACTCTGCAAGCAAGCGGTTTGAACTTAGACCCCTTTAGACATAATATAACCTTGTTGGAACATGTGAATAAGCCATAGTCTTGAACATAAAATAAACTTCAATATATGTAAATGCAAGAAGAATTATTAATATGTAAGATGCTAGGTCCTAACACACACAAGATAAATAGAATGCTAAGAAAGATACTAAAGATCATTCCTCAAACACAGCACACAGAAAGCAATGACTATGCCCCCAATCTGTACTGCATCGCAACATACCAAGATTATAGATAAATCAAGGTAGCCTTGAATAGGTATTGGAAAAGGAACAAAAGATAAACCATAACACAAATTGACTGACTTACAAAGTAAACATACAGCGAACATATTCTCTTGCCAAAAAGGTTGCTCAGGATAGATTGGATAGGGAAGATAACAGCCTTATCGTAGGAACTCTGTGTCCGTTAAAGGGTGCTATCTACCTAAAAAGACAATGTCTTGTTGCAAGAAATGTCACATGTCGCAGGAGACGCGTGTGTTGGTCTCAACAATGGAACACTATGCAGAAGATAAGCTTGTTGATCTAGGGCTTTGGTTAAGCGGGACTTAGCTGATGTTGGCAATCGGTATGCAGGACAATAGAAGACTCTAGAAGGAAGCTGCTTTGCTTCAAGTTGGTTAAGGACTTTTGCTTTGAAAGGATGCGCTAGCTTGCTGCTTGAGTTAGTCAAGTCGAGGCAAATGGATTTTGACAAACAGAAGACTAGAAGGATGGAATGCTAATGGATTGAGATAGGTGGAGAATGATGGATCGTGTGTGCCTGAGTACTGGATACATCCTTCGTATTCTAGACTGCCTGCATACCCTGTATCCACAGGATCAAGGCACACGACGATGAAAGATGAGAAATGATAAATATGTAGTTCTGGATAGAGTGATGAAATGGGTCAAGATGGAAGGGGGAGATCTTATGTACCTGAGTACTGGATACTTCCTTCGTATTCCAGACTGCCTACATACCCATATCCATGGGATCAAGGTACCTTAAGATTGAGAAGATGATAATATGTAGTTCTGGTGATGTGATGATGTAAAAAAAAAAAGAGTGTTTTGAGAAGATAACATCCTTATCGTAAGAACTCTGTGTCCGTTAAAGGGTGTTACCTGTGGAAATGAGAAAAGATTGAAGTATGCGTTGCGAACCACGAACAAGGAACCAATCCTAGACCTAAATTAAGGAAAGAGCTGCCCCCATTCTGGTAGAGGAAACTGTAGGGGTGACTACCGAAGAAGACACAGAAAGACTTGACCTAAGACAAGACAGTGTTAACTGTAGACACAGACCAAGACATGGGGAGACGATGATGGACATTGACAAATTTCCAAGCTATACTAGATAGGGAGATGGAAATGCAAACAAAGTCAATGGTTTTATTATGGATGGATGGAAAGCATGCTGCGAACTGGACAAGGAGTGGACAGGACTCGATAGACAATGGGTGCTGACTCTACACATAGTGCCTGTTTGCCAGGTTTTCACTATGGTACTTATCCAAGGTGCCTGTTTGCCAGGTTTTCACCAGAGGACGGATTTTTTTTGGATTTTTTTTTTTTTTTTTTTTTGGAATACTCTGAGGATCAGGAATAGAACTTCTTGAGATGGACACTGTTAAGTGGCTCATCCAGAGGAATGCCGTCAGGTATAGCTAAAGTATAAGCTCCTGATCCATATGCCGCTGTCACAATGAAGGGACCTAACAGTTAGGCTCAAACTTGCCCTTCTTTTCTCAATCTGCTTGATTTCTTTGATTCTCCTTAAGTACAAGATCCCCAACTTGAAACTGTCTTTCTTTGATCTTTTTGTTGTAATTACGCCGGAGGCGGTTTTGATAGACATGGAGATGATTAAGTGCGGCAAGGTGCCTCTCATCCAGTAGTTCAAGCTCAGCTAATCTGGAAGTGCGATACTCGTCTCCGCCGATCAGGTCCTGCATGGATACTCTGAGGGATGGGATCTCGACCTCTATAGGTAGGATGGCTTCAGAGCCATAGACCAAGGCATAAGGTGTGGCACCAGTTGGTGTTCTGATACTAGTGTGGTAGGCCCATAGGGCGGGATTGAGTTGCAAGTGCCAATCACGACCAGCTTCATTGACTGTTTTCTTGAGGATTTTGAGAATGGTTTTATTGGAAGCCTCAGCTTGGCCGTTACTCTGCAGATAGTAGGGAGTTGAAAAGCGATGTTGGATATTGTATTGTGTGCACAAGGCATGGACATCTTGGTTCTTGAATGGTCTCCCATTATCAGTGACAATGGCTTGGGGAATACCATACCGGCATATGAGGTAGTTTAGAATAAACTTGGTTATTTGCTTACCGGTGATATAGGTCATAGGAATGGCTTCCACCCACTTCGTGAAATACTCAGTGGCGGTAATGATAAACTTGTGGCCATTGGAGGAGGAAGGGTGGATTTGTCCTACGAGGTTGAGACCCCATCGAGAAAAAGGCCATGGAGTTGTCACAGGTTGTAATTCATGAGCTGGTGCGTGAATCAAATCTCCATGCTGCTAGCATTGTAGACACTTCGTAGCAAACTGTGCAGAATCTTGCTCTATTGTAGGCCAGTAATAACCTGTTCTGAGTATCTTCTTAGCAAGATTAGGACCGGAAGAATGTGTGCCATAAACACCTTCGTGTATGTCTCGTAAGGTAGCTTCGGCTTCTTCCGCGTTAAGACATCGTAAGAGGATACCATCGAGACTCTGGTGATGTAGTGTATCACCCAGAATGATGTAACGGGAGGATCGACGGATAAAGGTTTTGCGTTAGGTGGATGATAGGTCAGGAGGAAAGGTTTTGTTCTTGAGGTATTCATAGATATCTTCATACCATGGGGAATTGGGACCAACAAGTTCGTAGATGATTTCAGTAATAGGAACATCGATGGCTGGTATCAACAATTGCTCAATCAAGAATTCACACTTCTGTGTATTTGCAGGCATGTCAATCAGTGACCCTACAGAAGCCATAGAATCTGCAGCTTTGTTATGCTCTCTTGGAATTTGCTCAAATGTGATGCTAGAAAAGTGTGGTTTGTAGGCATCCACTAGTTGCTTGTAGGGGACCAACTTTTCATCCTTTGTTTGGTATTCATCTGTGACTTGGCGAATGACTAGCTGTGAGTCTCCATATACTTGTAATTCTGTGATGTCCCATTAAACTGTTGTATTGAGACCTATAAGGAGTGCTTCATACTTGGCTATGTTGTTGGTGCAAGGGAATGCTAGCCGATATGACTTTGGAATGTAGTCATTCTAAGGTGTAACAAATAAGATGCCAGCTCCTGATCCATGCTGTGTGTAAGAACCATCAAAGTACAACTTCCACATTATGGAGTTGGAAAGAGTGAAGAGATTCTCATCAGGAAAGTCTGCTACCATAGGATGTGTATCTTTCATAGGTGCTTCTGCAAGTTGATCCACGAGGGCTTGTCCTTTGATTACCTTACGATCCATGTACTCAATATCGAACTCACTAAGGATCATGACCCACTTAGCTAGTCTGCCTGTGAGAGCTGCTTTTGCTAGTAGATATTTCAAGGGGTCAATCTTAGCTATAAGAATTGTGTGTTGGTTCAACATGTAATGCCGCAACTTTTGGGAGGTGAACACTACTGCTAAACAAGCCCTTTCCATTGGTGAATAATTGAGCTTATATCCCACCAAGGTTCTACTAATGTAATAAATTGCATGCTCCTTTCCTGTGTCATCATTTTGTGCTAGCAGGGCCCCTAGGGCCAAATTTGTAGTGGAGATGTATAATATCAAAGGTTTGTCTACGACTGGTGGAACCAATACAGGAGGTGTAGCTAGATACTCTTTAAGTTGATCAAACGCTGCTTGACACTTGTTGTTCCATCGAAATGAGACATCCTTTCGGAGCAAGTGTTGAAAGGGTTTACATTTATCTGCTAACTATGATATGAAACGCCAAATGGACTGCAACCTTCCTTGAAGGCTCCTTAGTGCTTTAAGGTTCTTGGGTGGAGGCATCTCCACTATAGCCTTTACTTTCGCTGGATCAACTTCGATGCCTCTACGAGATACAATATATCCCAACAGCTTCCCTGATGTTACACCGAATACACACTTCTTTGGATTGAGTCTTACTTGGTATTTTTTGAGCCTATCGAAGATCTGTCCTAGAACCTGTATGTGATCTGCCCTAGAAGATTTAGCCAGTATATCATCAACATAGTCTTCCATGATGTGATGAAAGAGATCGTCAAAGATCACCGTCATTGCTCTCTGGTAGGTTGCTCCTGCATTCTTCAGACCAAACGGCATGACACACCAACAATAATTGCCCCAAGGACAAGTAAAGGTTGTTTTATGTTGGTCTTCTTCTGCTATCCTTATCTGATTGTAGCCAGAAAATCCGTCCATGAGAGAAAGCATCTCGTGACCTGCTGTCAAGTCCACTATAGTGTCAATGTTTGGTAGTGGAAAGTCATCTTTGGGACATGCCTTGTTGAGATCTCTAAAGTCATTACACATGCGGATGCGTCCATTGGGTTTAGATACAGGTACAATGTTTGAGACCCAATCTGAATAGTCGATTGGTCATATAAACTTGGCATCTAACAGCTTTTGTATTTCCACCTTCACCAAGAGAGCTATCTGTGGGTGCATCTTTCTCAACTTCTGCTTGACTGGTTTCACCTTGGGATCAACTGTGAGATAATGAACAACTAGCTTAGGGTCTAACCCTGGCATATCAGCATAGGTCCATGCAAAGTTGATGGTTCGTTATGAGAAGAAGTTGTTAAGATTTCTGTGCTCTGTTTCAAATAATGATGCTGCTAGGAATGTTGTCTTTAGATTTTGTTCTGTGCCCAGATTGATCTCTGTAGAATCTTCCACTAGGAGAGCTGACTTCTCTTGATATTTAGATGGTAGGGGAAGGTCAAATCCTCTATCCTCAGGTGCCACAGTTGGGTTTTCACCTTTGGATACGTCCTTTATTTTTACTATTTTGTGATCAGGAGGTGCCACAGTGTGGTTTTCACCTAGAGATCTTTCTTTATTTGCACTTTTGTGACTGGAGGATTTGGCATTCTCACCAAAATAAGCCGTGGGCTCTAGTTCCATTACAAAACCTGCTTTGTGATCACCAAGAGGGATACCTTCCCGAAGTCCCATGAACTCAGCTAGAGCTTCATCATTCTGAAATACATCTATAACGAGGGTCCCTTGTTGGTCCCAATCGATAAGTTCAGGGTAGACAAGTGTGACATTCTGGGTGCTGGTGGTGGAAGTTAAGAAGACGGAGGATAGTGTAAAAATGGAGGATTCTGCAAATAGATTGGTCATGTGGAGGGAAGAGTCATCGATGATATCCTCTGTAGACATCGAATTGGCGGGAAAAGTATCAGCTACCTCATCGAGGATATACTCGATGTCCAAGGCGTGTGGTACCTTCTTACCAAATCCTAATCCTTTCTTGTCTAGCTTCTTTGTTACAACAATGGGTTCCATAGTTCCTTGATTCTGTTTCCCAAGGCCACCTTTGCCTTTATAGCCCATGTTTTTTACTATCCTTAAGCCATTGCCATATTGCTTGACTGGTATTGTGACTGGTTCTTTCTCCTTGTAGAGCCAAGAAGAAATGTCCTCAATAGTTTCCTCTTCCAATAACCGTCCATGTTGGAATTGGGTTAGGAATGTTGGGGGAGGAATAGATGCTTTTTTGGTAACTTTGGCAATGGGTGGTTGGCCGTAAGATTTTGGAGATAGAGGCATCCACCCTACACAGCAAGATTCTGAGATATCATAAGTGCCAAAGCCGATATCTCGGATGCGTGCTGTGATTTTGGGGAGGGGTGTAGATTCACTTGTAGAGGCTTGCGTCAGAGTTTCAGGGTCAACATATAATGGGGATTCAAGGGCTTTGTCATTTTTAGGCACTTGGTTGCAATTTTTATAGCTGCCTTGCAAGACACGACAGAATTCAAAAGGATTAGGGTCTCTTGGGATGGTGATCTCCGTACCATTGAATGGGAACTTTAGGGACTGATGGTATGTGGAGGGAATAGCTTTCATTGCATGGATCCAAGGGCGACTGAGGATAATGTTGTAAGGCAGCTCAATATCGAGGACTTGACACCTGGCTTCAAGCGTGACAGGGCCCAGTTGTATAGGCAAGTGAATAACACCTTCTGAACGGCGTTCTGCATCATCGTACCCCTTGATTGTAATACTATGATCAGTGTTGACGTGATCCTCAGAGTATCCCAATTGCTTTAGTAACTTTAAAGAACAGATGTTGAGTCCAGCACCACCATCTATGAGTATACGTTTAATTTTGCGCTTATGGATGAGAACTTCAATATGCAAGGCATCATTGTGACAAGGATCATGGGATGGGAGGTCTTTCTTAAAGAAGACCACATTGTAGGGCGACGCAATGTTACCTACGATAGCCTGGAAATCTGCAACCGCTATGTTGTTAGAAACAGAAGACTCTTGGAGGGCTTTTTCTAGCACCACTCTATGTGCAGGTGATGACCGTAGAAGGTCCAAAATAGAGATCTGTGCTGGTGTTCTCCCTAGATGTTTGAGAAGATTATAATCAGACTAAACTGGAAGCCTAGGTGTAGGTGCACGGATGGTGACATGACCTCGACGAGTAGTAACAGCACAATCCATAGATTTGCCTTTGATCGTGAGGGTAGACACTCGACTCTCTTCAAAATGGCCTACAATGGAATCGAAGGACGTGGAAGCATGATTGATACCTTTACCTCTATCCTAAGGAGGAGGTGGACCGTGATGAGGGAATGGTTCCTTGTACATATCTAGATCCTTGTTCATGTGTTGCGCTGGTGATTCATCCTCAAAAGTGATTTGATTACCGTCAATGAGGTTTTGGATGAGGTGCTTAAGTTTCATGCAAGAAGCAGTTCGATGCCCTTTGCTCCTATGGAACTCACAATATTCATTGTCTCTGTAACGTGCAGTTTTGTAAACAGGCTCGCCATATGGGGGAGCATCAGGTAAGGTGATAAGCCCTTTCTGCAAAGCTTGCTGTAAGACTGATTCGATGGGCACTCCCAAGGGAGTGAACTGACGTCGCGGAGGGTAATCTTGTTGGGGCCGCTCTTGTTGTTGTTGCTGTTGGTTTTGATAAGGCTGCCTTTGTTGCTGCTGTTGTTGAGGTGGAGCTTGACTTGGTTTGGAGAGCTGCAACGGTGTTTGCAATGTTTGGACATGTTTAGTATCGACCACCCAATCGTTGACCACGTTTTTGTTTTTGTTCCAATATTTGGGTTTATCGTTCGATTGTTGATGAGGCGCGCTATCTTTCGTTTCTTTAAAGATTTTGACCACACCCTTAGCAATGAGGGCCTTCTCAATGTTGATACCCTTGTATGTGATTTCATTGAAGGTTGTAGCACTAAGAATTTGCAAATAGAAACCTAACTCTTGGTTGAGGTTCTGCACAAATATGCTAACAAGCTATTTCTCCAGAATCTTAAAAGGGAATTTGCTAGCCATTTGTCTCTCGTTGAAGAAAAGAAATGAAAGTTTCCCCATTTTTCTATTTATTGTTGCATAGATCAGTCATGGAAATCTCATGCTCCGTGTTGTAAGAAAAATGGGTGGCAAACTTCTCTGCTAGCTCGTTGAAAGACTTGATACCCATGGGTAAGTGTGAGAACCATTCTATTGCTTGACCTCCAAGACTATGAGCAAAGAGACGCATAAGATATGTGTCATTATGTGAGACCTCAAAGCAAGCAAGATAGAATTCCCTAAGATGGTCTTTTGGGTCACCTTTTCCTTTGTATTTATCGAACTTGGGAATAGTGAAATTTTGAGGAAAAGGGATCATTGGTAATGACCGATCAAAAGGATAAGGACACACTTCCTCTAAGGAGAAGATCTTTTTGGTGTGGCCAAACGTAAGATTAGATAGCTGTTGTTGCACCTCTGCAATCTTTAGTTCCATAGTCGTGGGAGGGGTTGGTAAAATCTCCTGTTGTCCAAAAAGTGATTGGTGTTGCCCATACGAAAGATTATAATGTGAGCCATGCACACTGGTGTTATAAGGGTCGTAAGATTGATTGGGAACATACGGGTTGTATGTTTAGTTTAGATTGGATTGGAATTGGAGGTTATGATTTGGCAGAGGTGGAGGTGGTGCTAGGTAAGAATGTTGGCTTTGGGATGGTTGAAGAAAAGAATTGGGTGGAGGAAAGCTAAAGTGCGTTTGATTAGGTTGTGGTTGCGGCACATAGCTTTGGGAAACTTGATGTTGGGCATGTTGAGAGTGGCTAGGCAATGTGTGAAAGAAGTTGAGCGAGGATAATCATTGTGGAGGAGGGACATAGGTAGACGTGATTTACGACGGTTGGTGTTGATTGAGGATGCAAGTAGAAGAATGATGTGGTTGGGGTTGCTTAAGGACGAGAGTAGAAGAATGTTGTGGTTGAGGTTGCATGACTCTAATTGGTTGAGAGACATGAAGGTGATATGATATAGGGGGTGGCATTTGTTGAGACCCTTGGTGCATGGCTACATAATTGTTCCCCGGATTGTAATTTGGTGGGAAACCTTCGCGTGATGGGGTAGCCAAGATTCCACTTGCGATTGGGGTGGACACTTTAGGAGGTGGTTGCACATTTGCTCGAGCTAAGGTGGCTTACTTAGCTAACTCTGCTTGACGTTGGAGAGTTTCTTGTTGGTTTTTATAGATCTCCATAGGAGTCAAAAGCGGTGATATGGGTCTCTCCTCTGTTGGATTTTGAAAAAGGGGATTCTGATACTGTGAGCCTTGTGTAGGTAAGGGCGTAGTCACCGTGGACATGGTTTGCACCGCTTGTATGGTATCTTGGGCATTGTTGTTCTCCTTGAGAGTGGATAAATCAAAATCTTGAGGTAACTTGGCCCCTTGCTCTGCAAGCAATCGAAAGAAATGGTCTTGGTTCTCACTAAGGATTTTGTCAAAAGCTGCCACAACTCTAGGCTCTTGTATGATTTCATCTAGATCTTGCCCATCTACTTGAGAGGATTGACCTATTTCAAAGTGTCACTCTTCTTGAGATGGGACTAAATCTACAGTATAACCTTGAGGGACAAAATCCGGAGGTAAACCCGTGGTGTATTGAGGTGCATTCATCAAGGGGATCCTATCCTCTTGAGGTGGGTTTTGCTCAATAGTATATCCTTGTGGCACAAAATCCGAAGGCAAGCCGGTGGTATATTGAGGTGTTCTTACCAAAGGGACCCTACCCTCTTGAGGATTGCTTGGTTCATCAATGTGCGGCATGTTCGGAGAGCTAATTGGTCTTGCCGTGGGGGTACTAGGAGTAACCTTGGGAGTAATGTTGAGACGACCTGATTGTGGTGTGCGAGGGGGTGACTTGCGCTTCTTAGGGGCAACTTGCTTAGACTTCATAGTTTGCTGCAGCCTAGTGGTTACCATGGGATACACTAGGAAAAAAGGTAATGCTAAATTTTTGTGAGATGCTTTTAAGAAAATGGACAAACTCTGATGTACAAAGTACTGGACCAAAGGCGCTATACTGTTTGCCCAAAGGCGCGGGACTGTGCTACCAAAAGCGTGCTACTGTGGACTAGAGGCGACGGACTGAGCTACCAATAGTGAGTTACTACTATGCCAAAGGCGAGCTACAGTGACCAAAAGCGAGCTATTGTTATACCAAGGGCACTGAAGTAGAGTTTTGCCAGAGGCAGGTTACTGCTGTACCAAAGGCGATCTACTGTACTACCAAAGGTGAGTTGCTGTAATACCAGGGGCGCTGAAGTAGTGTCTGATGTTTTTCAAAGGCAAAATTTTGGTAAATTGTTTCTGTTTCTGATTGGATTGGTTTGGCAAGAGAAAACACAACAAACAAGTGGTCAAAAACAAGGGACTAACACAACAAATAGTGTATGTTCAAGGCTCCAAACAAGCCCAATGTTTCCATAGGTCTAAGACAATTGCAATCAATAACAAGCACTTTTTATCCCTAGAGACAAGGTTTCATTGCAGTAGATCAGCTCATAGCTTAATACTCCGTCGATAAAAATATCATTCCATAAAGGTGTCGGATATTTAGTAACTTTGCAAGAGACGATAGGTAGGGATATCTCACCCTCCCCTTGGAAAGCTCAAGTAGGTCATAAGAGCTTTATGTCCAAGGGAATACTATCTCTTCTCAAGGGAGCCAATGGTGAGTATCTTAAGGGTTTAAATCGATTTCCCTTGCACTGATGATTACCGCAATGTTCGGAGGTAGGTCGGGTAGTCTCTATCTAGAATGGTTCTTAGTGACTTTGAGGGACCAGCGCCTTATGAGCAATGCGACAAGCTACTAAAAGCTTTAACCAATCCTACTAAGAGTTTCAAACACTTCGCTCAATGTGAAAATCATTTCCACAAAGAGCTAGTACACCTCTTTTTAGTTTAGCACCACAAGGTAAGGCTGACGTCGGTTAGGACTTGGCTTTCACCTTATCCCTTTTATATAGTGGTTCAAAGGAAAACTCCGCTTAGGGTCATCCCTTTTGGATGAAGCGCAATCCAAAAGCAACCCCTTCTAAAGGAAGTACAAAAAAGTAAGAGCAAACACGTCAAACAAAGGTTCAATTGTCCCGTTATAAGAAAAATAAGGTGCAACTAAACTAGGCACACACACGTTTGTAGTTGTAAATTGTCCCTTATGAAATGAAGTGTTTGGCATTCACGTCCATTGTCCTTTAGAAAAATTGAGGTGTTTGTTCATATATGTCCATTGTCCCTTAAGCAAAAGCAGTATGTTCCTAAGACTTAGATTGCAAGAAAAGATTTGTTCAATTATCCTTTTAAGCATGCAATGTGTTTCTAAGACTTAGTGAGATAACTCAAGAGGTCCTCAATGCTCGTCCTACATGAATATGTTAAAAACACCTATTGGCTCTGTGTGAGTAATAAGAAGCTGCAACAAGTGAGTTAGTTCCACCAAAAATTCACAAGTTAGCAAAAAACAAATCAACTTGGACCAAAAGCGCTACACAATCTTACCAGAAGCGACTTACTGTATTTCAAAAGTGTTGTAAGACAGACCAGAGGCGATGCAGAATATTACCAAAAGCGTTGAAAAATAACCAGAAGCGCTGTACTGTGCATCCAGGAGCGCAACACTGTTCTACCAAAAGCGATGTTGTATATAGCGGAAGCGCTGTAGGATACCACCAGACGCGCTGTACTGTTATGCCAAATGCGCCGCACGGTCTCAGATCATAGAAAGATTAGCTTTTTTCAAAAAGGACCAGATCAAAATGGGATTTCATGTTTAATCTATTGCTCCGAACAATAATATCTGATAGATCTGAATGGTGAAATTCAGAAAGCTCAGAAAGTGTAGCAATACAATAGATTAACGCAACTACCGAAGATACCCCTAAATAAATCAGCTTAGGATGTATCAAAAGTAGGTTTGGAAAGACAAATACAACAGCTTGTCAAACAAATCCACTGATATGAAATGAGAAAAACCCTGCAAAAACCCCAAATGTGGTCAAAACCTAATTAAGCCAGAAGCGCTTCACAAGACTGCCGGTCACGCTTTTCTGTGTTACCGAAAGCGCTGCTCTGTGGTACTAGAAGTGCGGCAGTGCCCCCAAGGGTGCTCAACTGTGCCTCTAAGAGCGCTGAAAGATACTGCCAAAAGCGCTATGCAATATCGTTTGCGCTATGCCGTACTGTGACTTCAAAAAAAATAATTTCTCAAAGAAACAAAGGGATTAGTGGGTCCCATCGGGCGTGCCAGAATGTGTATGAGGAAAAATTGATTAAATCCAAACTAATAAAACCAAAAACTAATCACATAAAGCGAACCAATCTAAGTAAAAGCCATTACTAATAAATCAATAAAACATGAAAGCTTTTACCGAGATTTGTATTGTTCCCTTTTGGAGATGTGTGGATTGCTTAATGAAGTTGCGAAACCATAGCTTGCAACAAGCAAGTAGTGTGCTCAATGTGCTCAAAGATCAATGTCAACAGATCGTAAGGTTGCTCAATCAACACGTTTTGTATACTCAAATCTCTGTTAAGTATGCCTAAGAATACGATTGAAGAGAGAGGGTTAATGAAGGAGATGAGGGGGGTTTATATAGATTTCAAATAAGATCGATCAATGGTCCAAATAATTCAGAAGAATCAACGGAGAAGAACAGTTGAGAAACGTGCAATGAATGAGAAGAAGACAAGTGTCTTGCTTTCTTTTGCATGAGAGGAGTTATCAAGAATAGAAGAATGAGTTAAAGCAATTAACAGAATGTAATGATCAGTTAAGTGATTTAAAACAAGTAGAAGAGATTTGCATGAGAATTAGAAGATATTTTGCTTTATTAAATATAGAAAGCTTAAGTTATTTTAGAGATAACTCAAATTAGAAGAACAAGCAACTTAAATAAATATTCGATTTATTTAAATTTAGAGGAGATATTTTGGAAGAAATAATTAAATAATTAGAATTATTTAATTTAGAAGATTTGAAAGCAAATTAAATAAATAAATTTATTTAATTGTTGTGCATGATTTTGGAAGAATGATTTTGATTTAATTAAATAATTTAAGAATTATTTAATTGTAGATAAGAGGGAATTTGTTGAATTAATTAAATAATTGGATTTATCTAATTAATGTGGATTTAATTTTTGGAAAGAGGATAATGATCAAATAATTAAAATTATTTAATTGTGGAAGAATAACAGAGGAATTTAATTTAATTAATTAAATAAAGAGAATTTATTCAATTAATGTCGAAAGTATGTGATTTAGAAGAATTTGGTGAAATTAATTAAATAATTAGATTATTTAATTAACGTTGAGTGTAGGGAGATTAGGAAGAAATAACGAAATGCAAATAGTGCAATGACTTGGTCATTTTAGGGTGTCTACATTTTGCCCCTCTTTGGTGTAATGCAGTTTACAGCGTTGCTTCAAAGAAATCGATAGTTGAAGACATGATACAATTTTTGATGCCCCAGTGTAGGTAGTTGCCCCAGCGTATGCCCCCTCGAACGGGAAGACAGGGAAGCGACAGAGGAACGGTGTTGACGCTCGACTAGAAGATTTTGTTGGAGACAGATGAGGTTGGGTTGATGATAGATAGAAGAAAGGAGATAGAAGAGAACATGATAGAAAAGACTATGGATCGATCATTGTTGGAAAACTATATAAGGCCATGGGTAAATGGATGGGTAAATGAATGAACTTGTTGCAATGATTTCACATTTGTTTATAAAGATAGACGTAGGATGGCTTCAGAGCCATAGACCAAGGCATAAGGTGTGGCACCAGTTGGTGTTCTGATACTAGTGTGGTAGGCCCATAGGGCAGGATTGAGTTGCAAGTGCCAATCACGACCAGCTTTATTGACTGTTTTCTTGAGGATTTTGAGAATGGTTTTATTGGAAGCCTCAGCTTGGCCGTTACTCTGCGGATAGTAGGGAGTTGAAAAGTGATGTTGGATATTGTATTATGTGCACAAGGCACGGACATCTTGGTTCTTGAAATGTCTCCCATTATCAGTGACAATGGCTTGGGGAATACCATACCGGCATATGAGGTAGTTTAGAATAAACTTGGCTATTTGCTTACCAGTGATATAGGTCATAGGAATGGCTTCCACCCACTTCATGAAATACTCAGTGGCGGTAATGATAAACTTGTGGCCATTGGAGGAGGAAGGGTGGATTTGTCCTACGAGGTCGAGACCCCATCGAGAAAAAGGCCAAGGAGTTGTCATAGGTTGTAATTCATGAGCTGGTGCGTGAATCAAATCTCCATGCTGCTGGCATTGTAGACACTTCTTAGCAAACTGTGCAGCATCTTGCTCTATTGTACAGAAAACTGTTGGCGTTTCAATTCGGACCTCTGGTATGCGATTTGGAAACGGACAGCTATGCACAGATAAACTACTCTCCT
Organism: Cunninghamia lanceolata; assembly: GCA_027924645.1. Lineage (NCBI taxonomy): Eukaryota > Viridiplantae > Streptophyta > Pinopsida > Cupressales > Cupressaceae > Cunninghamia > Cunninghamia lanceolata. The sequence continues at coordinate 21,354,878 of BSBN01000500.1, forward strand.
ATTGGAAGGGGGAGTTCCCTTTCTTGCTGATGTTCGCTGAAAAGATAACTTGAATGAAACTTCGCCTATCTTCTTTTTGATTCTCAGCTGCAGAGCACAAGGTTATAAAACTCTAAACGCTCCAGAAGAGGTTTTTCATTTTTAATAAAACTTCTACTACAACTAGCATAGACTAATGATGCTTTCAACCTCCTGAGTAAATTCAGAGCAAAGGAAGTTGAAAGTGAACGGGGAATGATTGTTAACACAAAAACTCAAGTAGTTTTCCTCCAGATTTACACCACAAGACTAAGAGTACTTTAATGATGAAAGCTGAAAATGAAAGCCATAGAAGCTACACATCTGACGATAAAAACTTGATGAATCGATATAGAATATCAGAGCAAAGTAGGCATGAGATTTCTATTCAATATCAGAAAGTTTAATACAACTCCAGGACAGCCAGACTGCAGTAAAAGGTAGGCATACAGTAAGCGATCAAACACCGGAGAACACTGAACACAAATGAACAGACACTTGGAATAACAATGTTTGCAGGCTAGAATAGGCACAGCAAATTTGCTATCACAACTACCATTACCAACAATGGGCAAGGATGCCCTTATTTATACTAAAATCAAAGGAGTAGGGAACCCTAAAATCTCCTTGATTAACCCTAACTTGCCAACTCGCAAGCTTTATTACTATTCTAAGACAAAGATACAATAAACAAATGCTTTAAAGCAATATGCTTTAAAGCAAAAAGATTCCAGCTATCACAGGGTGCTTTCTTTCTAAATATAGAATGGATGAGCTTAGGATGAAAGCACATGCTTTAAAACAAAAAGCATATGTTTTAAAGCTGCTTTATTTTAGAATGCATCCTCATCAACATTCTAGCTTTTTGGTGATGTCATCCGTCGATATTCTTTTGCTGATTTCTTCTAAAAAAAGCTGATTTTGAGCGAAAAAAGTTGGCACATGGGTTTTGTAGGCAATTCTATTTTGAAGCAACCCAGATCATCGGATTTTGAAAAAGCAGAGATTTTCTTGAAAAAGCAGGAAAAAAGTAGTTTCCCAAAAAAAAAGCACAACTCCCAATTTTCAAGAGGATAATAATCTAGATGGACCCATCTCGATGAAAACTGAAAAAGCTCTGGTCGGATTTCTGAAAAATGATCCCCTTGAAACAAGGACCCTGAAAAAGCAAGCCTTTCTTCTTCCTCAACCCGAATCTATGAAGAACACTGAAAAAGCACCTGTTTTGGGTCTTCGAATCTTCGTTGAAAGGAAAATAAAATCTTTCCTCTGGATGCAACCTGCAAAAGATAATGAAATAAAGAAGCCAAAAGCTTGTCTTTCTAAATCTTTTGGTTAAAAAGCAGCTTTACTTGTGAGAGAAGAAAACTTCATCCTCATCCATGAAGAAAGCATCTTTTAAAGCATAAATCCAAGTGGATGTCTTCAAATAGGAAGAATCCATATTTTGTAGGAGCCTATGGCTTCATGTGCAAGATGACAAAAATATCTTCTTTGATGATGTCATCGAATGCGCGAGTTGAAAGAAGTGCTAACAAATTTTTGCTTCATTTTCGACACTTCAACACTCATTTTGACTCAAATATGGCCTGTCTCCGACTTTGACAAGGTGGAAAAATGTCATCATGAACTGAAAAAGCTAACTGATCCTGACATTTTGAAGATTGATCAACTGAGATTCCATCCCCTGCCTCCGTTCGACGATCTGACATCGTTTGACCAAGTTTGACCTCCCCGAAACTGCCAACAGGAGAAGATTGATAACAAAGCATGTCAGAAAACACTGAAAACACAAAAATATTCTAACACTGCTCAAGATGGGCAGCCCAAGCCTCCTGGGGTGCCCAGTTTCCCAACACTTAGCCATTTTTTCAATTTTTTTCAACTTTTTCAATTTCTTGGTTTGCGTGCATGTTCCGGAGACACAGGACCCCTGTTTGGCTATCGATTTATAACAAATGGGATGAAAATGAGTCTGATGATCTAGCAAATATGCAAGCCTGATGAAAACTAAGCTGATTGTACCTTCTGTTTGCCTCGAGAAATGTGCCAAACTGATCAACTCTGAACCGGAGCGGGCTGATGGAAGGAGATTTGCATTTTTCAAGAAAAACATGAAAAATTATCTAACACTAGAGAGGATGGGCACCCCAAGCCTCCAAGGGCACCCAGTTTGTCAACACTTAGCCATTTTTTTCAAAAATTATCAATTTTGTACCTTTTCTTGATTTCCGTGCCGACAGCTCATGTTCGATCTTCGATTTCGGTCGTTCTGACGACTGTCGAGGCGGGATGGAGGGTGATCTGAGTAGTCTAAACATATCTGTGATGAAATCCTAGCTTTGACTGACTTTTGACCAAGTTTGACCAAGTTTGACCAACTGAAAAGGCGCTGACGGAAGCATTTTCGACGTTTCTCGAAAAACATAAAAAACTAACACAGGAGAGGATGGGCGCCCCAAGCCTCCAGGGGCACCTAGTTTCACCAGACTTAGCCAATTTTTTGATTTTCCAACTTTTCACTTCACCTTGGATCCATCTTGCATCGGTTTGCGTGCATCATCGAGTCGATGGCCGTTTGTCAGTTTTACGTCGTCGAAACAGCGTTGGAAACTTGTTGAAGAGATTCGGTAGGTGAACATTTCTATGTTGATGACTTTTGAGCTCATGCTTCACCTTCTGAAAAAGTAAAAATGACCCAGTAGAGAAAACTTGGTCATTTAAAGATTCCGTCTGAACCGCGCCGATCGTGAAGGAAAATCAACCAATGAGAATCGAGCGCGACACCTAATTTGGAGATTCTATTTTTAGAAACTTTCTATTTTTAGAAATTTTTGCCAACATCCATATCTCAAGAAACCTAGAAAACCTAACTCGACGTCTATTTTTAGAAATTTTGCTTTTTTTTTACTTTTTGACGAAAAATTTTCTAGACTTGTTTCAAAATGCCTTGATGAAGCAAAAAATTTGGTTGGGTAAAACAATTGGCTCTGTCTGGGGACCATGGCAGATACTTATGGCATAGGAGAACCAAGAATCTCTAGGCTTTTGCAAGTTGGACCAGTGCCTTATCCATTGGGCAATAGAGTCAGGTTACATTCCTAATCACCTAGAACAAGACATTTCTCCTACATCACCTAAAACCGGACTTCCTAAAATCACCTAAGAAGTTGGAACTTCACAACACACAAGGAACACAACTGTCATATTACGGAAAGGGGAAAAACATTACGACATAACGGTCACATCACAGAAAGGGGAAACACATTACGAGAACAAAAAGTGTTTCACATGCTCTTTCTCCTGAGCGAGGATGAGAAGAGTTTAGAACTGTCACATGAAACTGTCAATCGACTCAGAAAAGTAAGAACCATCTCTCTTTAGCTGTGAAGATTGCCTTGGTAGCACAAAACTTTTCTTTCTCTGCAACATCCTCTCAAAGAGCCATGATTCAGGAGGGTATTCACGTTCAGGCCATGAGAAGTTTCTAAGAAACTGATTGATATGCCAGCGATCAGGTGGAGCATCTTCCTCCAATGCAAGCAACCTCTTTAACAGGTGGAGATATAGAACTTCTTTTTGAAGATATACAGGAAAGTCTTGTGGCCAAAGTACATCTGTGGGAATGGTCATCACCACATATTGAATATGAGTTTCATTTATATCTTGTACACACGCAACCTTGTATTCAGTCAATGCATCATCTTCTGGAAAAGGTGCAAGCTGCTCATACACAACTCTCATTATTGATTCTTGGCTTATAGGATCCACAACCGTCGTCGCCCACTTTTCAAGTGCTTCAAGGACTCCTTCATCGGTTTTGTTTTCGTCCATCCACTCTCCAAAATCTGATCAACCGTCAAGATCTGAATGCTTAAACTCTTGAACATCTTTACCTGATAGCTCACTTTCCCATTCATTACCTAGAATCTCATCACCCTCTGTAGAGTACTCTTCTTCAATGCGGATATCCATCGTCACTTCTTCTTCGGCATTCATGTATCTTTCTTGCTCTGTAAAAGGAGTAGAATCAAAGACAGCTTCATCTGAATCATATGTTTCCTCTTCTTCTTCTTGATCAATCTCACACACGGCGTATCTCACAAGACATTTGTCAATAATCTCTGATTTTTCAATATCATCCTCTTTAGTGACCAAAACTGAATATTCCATGAATTGCTCTTCTCCATCAACCTCTTCGTTTGTTGCATTCCACACTGGTTGCATAGTATCGGTGAAGTATTTTTCTTGTACAGGTTCATAGATGGATTCAACATCGTCCTCTTCACTAGTATGTATGAAAGATTCTCGAGATGCAGATGAAGATGGGCTAAACTGTAAAAGAAAATTTACAGTATCCTCTATTGAAGAATCACTCTCCAAGTGATGTAGAAAACTGTCGAGATCCAATGATGAATCTTCTATATGATCTCCATTTTTGAGAAATTCCTCTAATGATGAATCATCTTCAAAATGAAGAAGATCTTGTTCTTGCTCCAATTGCAATGTTTCTTTGGTCTCTTCTTTGGATATATCTGACACAGGTTCTTCAAACCAACCTTCAAAAGATGAGAAGAACAAATTAGATTCTTCATCGCTCTCTGCAACATATTTGATCTCTTCCTTGTAATTTTGCTCTTGAGAAGATTGTTGCACTTCTTCAAAGAAAGTTTGCAAATTGCACATTTCTTCGGATACTTCCTCTGATTCGTCAACCACATAGACAACCTCTTGATTCTTTTTAGTTATATTAGACAACGTAACATATGTACCAGAATCCGTTTCTTGATATAGCACTTGTGCTTGAGGATCTTGAGATTTCACCACCGCGAACCATGACTTGGTTTCTGGTTCCAATTTGAAATTACCTTTCTTTAAAGGAATGGTCGCAGATGACCAATCCAATTGTATTTCTCCTCCAAGATCTTTGCAGAAACTTCTACTTAGCAGCATCCCATAGCTGGTTGGAATGTCAGCTACTAAGATAGTCATCATTATTTTCTTCTTTGGGCAAGCCGCTAATCATACTTGAACATCCTTCAATTGTCCAACCAATGGCACTAATTTAGACTCAAGCAAATAACACTTGTCATGTGTTTTGGTGCATGAGAGTCCCAAAGCATTCGTTACCTACAAAGGCATGACATTGTCTGAGGCTCCCGAATCAATGATACAATTGCTCAATTTATAACCTCCTATATACAGAGAAATATAGAAGGGCTTTGGCTTCTCTCCTGCCGGAACAGAAGATTCTAGCAATGTGGGATGCACAATAGTATCTTTCTTGACATACTTGACTATTCTATCCAACTGATCTGGATGGTCTTGAAGATACTCCAGCTGAGAAATCTGCACCTTTGTCTTCATCATGGAATCTACTATATCAAAATTTGTTGAAGATGAATTTTGAGTAGTTTGAACACTTTCACGTGATGGCTGAGCATTGGAAGTGGAAGCCACTTCCTTTTCCTTTTCTTTTGGTCTTTGTCTATCCTCTCCTTCCTTCTGTGCCTTAAAATGTTGAGTACGTGTAAACACAGGAGTTGAAAGATTTTCATGATTCATTGCAAGAGAATATTGACGAAAATCGTCTTGTTCTTCCTTCATTATAACGGGTTCATTCTGGAAGTATCCCGTGGTAGAGTTGCCATCGAAGTTGTCCATCTGTGGTAAGACAACATTCGCACTTGGGGAGGGAACAATGTTTGAAATAGGTGCAGCATCAGCATATCCCATGATTTGATTCATCCTTAAATTTTCAGGACACGTGGCTCCGGTATGTGCATCAGTCTCATGAAAGGAACAAAACACTGCATTTTGAGCAGCATCGACTGCTTGCCTTGGTGGTGGTGCTGGCAACCTGGGCCTATAGTTATTGAAAGGCTAAAAATTGTTCCTCTTAGGCTGATATGGTTGCTGAGGCTGATACTGTTGCTGTGGTTGGTATTGTTGTTGCGCGGGTTGCCCCTTAGTAGGCAACTGTCTCTTCATGATAGTCACTTCGTTTGCTACCTTATGTAGCAGTGGATCTATAGAACTCTGAACTAGAGGCCTGATTGAATCCGTTTTCATCTTGCCAGAGGTAATCATGTCGTCCTCTAACTTGATGGCATTTTCTTGTGCATTGGATAATTTTGTTTCATTAGCCGATCTCAAAAAGAAGGCTATCTTAGAAGGAAGAGTGTTAATGAAACTGCTCAACAGAATTTGTGGAGATGGATTAAGAGTATGAGAAAGACATGTAACTAGGTGATTAAACCTTGCCACAAACTCCCTCATTGGTTCATTGTTTTCCATCTTTGAATTTGAGAGTTGGGCAAATAATCTGTGACCATCTTCGGCAGGCTTGAACCTTACCAAGACTTTCTCGCTCATAGTTGCCCAACTTGTAATGATTCCTAGTTCCAGATGATTGAACCAATCGGTAGCATTTCCCGCGAGAGTCTCAACGAAGAGACGCACGGCAACATCTTCATGTGATACATGCAAAACAGCGCAAGCTGTTGTGAATGCAGAGATGTGTTCATCAGGATGTTGAGTTCCATCGCCATGGAACCGAGGAAAGTGCTTCCTGGACCCCTTTGGTAAATCATGATGTGCTTGTAGGGCCAAAGGTCCAATGTTATTACCCCAAGGCAATGGTGGCAGTCGCCTTTGATTTGGATCATTGTGATTGTTGTTATTTGCATCACCCATTGCTCTAGGCTGGATTATTGGTTCTTCTTGTAATTCTTCCTGCTTGACTTCAGGAACTATCTGAATTTCTCAAGCTATGTTGGATGCTTCTCCAACTTTTGTAGAATCAAGATCTTGAAAGAAAGGATCCGTAGCACCACCTTTTCCTTTTCTTGAATAAACCCTGTGAGCAAGGATTATCTATTGCCATGCGGGAGGTGGTAGTACTGGTCTTCCTGCTGCAAGATCTGCTTTGTGTTCTTCTTCATCAAGGATAGCAGCTGCGTCTCTCCACTGATCAGGACTTTCCTTTTGCACAAATATGAAACTTCTAATGCTGCTAATGATGTCTGTTTACTCTCCTTCTACTCATACAAGATTTGTTTGAATAACAGGTGGTGTAAGATTTGGTTGTTGAACTGGAGTAGAAGGATGCCAGAGAGTCATTACCGTGTCATAAGCCTAAGCTTGCTTGAAGTTTTATGCCTCGTGCCCCACGGTGGGCGCCAGAAAACTGTTGGCATTTCAATTCGCACCTCTGGTATGCGATTTGGAAACGGACAGCTATGCACAGATAAACTGCTCTCCTATTGGAAGGGGGAGTTCCCTTTCTTGCTGATGTTCGCTGAAAAGATAACTTGAATGAAACTTCGCCTATCTTCTTTTTGATTCTCAACTGCAGAGCACAAGGTTATAAAACTCTAAACACTGCAGAAGAGGTTTTTCCTTTTTAATAAATCTTCTACTACAACTAGCATAGACTAATGACGCTTTCAACCTCCTGAGTAAATTCAGAGCAAAGGAAGTTGAAACTGAACGGGCAATGATTGTTAACACAAAAACTCAAGTAGTTTTCCTCCAGATTTACACCACAAGACTAAGAGTACTTTAATGATGAAAGCTGAAAATGAAAGCCACAGAAGCTACACATCTGACGATAAAAACTTGATGAATCGATATAGAATATCAGAGCAAAGTAGGCATGAGATTTCTATTCAATATCAGAAAGTTTAATACAACTCCAGGACAGCCAGACTGCAGCAAAAGGTAGGCATACAGTAAGCGATCAAACACCGGAGAACACTGAACACAAATGAACAGACACTTGGAATAACAATGTTTGCAGGCTAGAATAGGCACAGCAAATTTGCTATCACAACTACCATTACCAACAATGGGCAAGGATGCCCTTATTTATACTAAAATCAAAGGAGTAGGGAACCCTAAAATCTCCTTGATTAACCCTAACTTGCCAACTCGTAAGCTTTATTACTATTCTAAGACAAAGATACAATAAACAAATGCTTTAAAGCAATATGCTTTAAAGCAAAAAGATTCCAACTATCACAGGGTGCTTTCTTTCTAAATATAGAATGGATGAGCTTAGGATGAAAGCACATGCTTTAAAACAAAAAGCATATGTTTTAAAGCTGCTTTATTTTGGAATGCATCCTCATCAACATTCTAGCTTTTTGGTGATGTCATCCGTCGATATTCTTTTGCTGATTTCTTCTAAAAAAAGCTTATTCTGAGCGAAAAAAGCTGGCACATGGGTTTTGTAGGCAATTCTGTTTTGAAGCAACCCAGATCATCGGATTTTTAAAAAGCGGAGATTATCTCAAAAAAGCAGGAAAAAAGTAGTTTCCCAAAAAAAAAGCACAACTCCCAATTTTCAAGAGGATAATAATCTGGATGGACCCATCTCGATGAAAACTAAAAAAGCTCTGGTCGAATTTCTGAAAAATGATCCCCTTGAAACAAGGACCCTGAAAAAGCAAGCCTTTCTTCTTCCTCAACCCGAATCTATGAAGAACACTGAAAAAGCACCTGGTTTGGGTCTTCGAATCTTCATTGAAAGGAAAATAAAATCTTTCCTCTGGATGCAACCTGCAAAAGATAATGAAATAAAGAAGCCAAAAGCTTGTCTTTCTAAATCTTTTGGTCAAAAAGCAGCTTTACTTGTGAGAGAAGAAAACTTCATCCTCATCCATGAAGAAAGCATCTTTTAAAGCATAAATCCAAGTGGATGTCTTCAAATAGGAAGAATCCATATTTTGTAGGAGCCTATGGCTTCATGTGCAAGATGACAAAAATATCTTCTTTGATGATGTCATCGAATGCGCGAGTTGAAAGAAGTGCTAACAAATTTTTGCTTCATTTTCGACACTTCAACACTCGTTTTGACTCAAATATGGCCTGTCTCCGACTTTGACAAGGTGGAAAAATGTCATCATGAACTGAAAAAGCTAACTGATCTTGACATTTTGAAGATTGATCAACTGAGATTCCATCCCCTGCCTCCGTTCGACGATCTGACATCGTTTGACCAAGTTTGACCTCCCCGAAACTGCCAACGGGCGAAGATTGATAACAAGGCATGTCGGAAAACACTGAAAACACAAAAATATTCTAACACTGCTCAAGATGGGCGGCCCAAGCCTCCTAGGGCGCCCAGTTTCCCAACACTTAGCCATTTTTTTAGTTTTTTTAACTTTTTCAATTTCTTGGTTTGCGTGCGCGTTCCAGAGGCACAAGACCCCTATTTGGCTGTCGATTTCTAACAACTGGGATGAAAATGAGTCTGATGATCTGGAAAATATGCAAGCCTAATGAAAATTGAGTTGATTTTACCTTCCGTTTGCCTCGAGAAACGTGCCAAACTGATCAACTCTGAACCAGAGCGGGCTGACGGAAGGAGATTTACGTTTTTCAAGAAAAACATGAAAAATTATCTAACACTGGAGAGGATGGGCACCCCAAGCCTCCAAGGGCACCCAGTTTGTCAACACTTAGCCATTTTTTTCAAAAATTGTCAATTTTGTACCTTTTCTTGATTTCTGTGCCGACAGCTCATGTTCGATCTTCGATTTCGGTCGTTCTGACGACTGTCGAGGCGGGACGGAGAGTGATCTAAGTAGTCTGAACATATCTATGATGAAATCCTATCTTTGACTGACTTTTGACCAAGTTTGACCAAGTTTGACCAACCGGAAAGGAGCTGACGGAAGCATTTTCGACATTTCTCGAAAAACGTAAAAAAAAACTAACACAGGAGAGGATGGGCGCCCCAAGCCTCCAGGGGCGCCCAATTTCACCAGACTTAGCCAATTTTTTGATTTTCCAACTTTTCACTTCACCTTGGATCCATCTTGCATCGTTTTGCGTGCATCGTCGAGATGACGGCCGTTTGTCAGTTTTACGTCGTCGAAACAGCGTTGGAAACTCGTTGAAGAGATTCGGCAAGTGAACTTTTCTATGTTGATGACTTTCGAGCTCATGCTTCGCCTTCTGAAAAAGCAAAAATGACCCAGTAGAGAAAACTTGGTCGTTTGAAGATTCCGTCTGAACCGCGCCGATCGTGAAGGAAAATTAACCAATGAGAATCGAGCGCGACACCTAATTTGGAGATTCTATTTTTAGAAACTTTCTATTTTTAGAAAGTTTTGCCAACATCCATATCTCAAGAAACCCAGAAAACCTAACTCGACGTCTATTTTTAGAAATTTTGCTTTTTTTTAACTTTTTGACGAAAAATTTTCTAGACTTGTTTCAAAATGCCTTGATGAAGCAAAAAATTTGGTTGGGTACAACAGCGGTGGGCGCCAGAAAACTGTTGGCGTTTCAATTCGCACCTCTGGTATGCGATTTGGAAATAGACAGCTATGCACAGATAAACTACTCTCCTATTGGAAGGGGGAGTTCCCTTTCTTGCTGATGTTCGCTGAAAAGATAACTTGAATGAAACTTCGCCTATCTTCTTTTTGATTCTCAGCTACAGAGCACAAGGTTATAAAACTCTAAACGCTGCAGAAGAGGTTTTTTCCTTTTTAATAAAACTTCTACTACAACTAGCATAGACTAATGACGCTTTCAACCTCCTGAGTAAATTCAGAGCAAAGGAAGTTGAAAGTGAACGGGGAATGATTGTTAACACAAAAACTCAAGTAGTTTTCCTCCAGATTTACACCACAAGACTAAGAGTACTTTAATGATGAAAGCTGAAAATGAAAGCCACAGAAGCTACACATCTGACGACAAAAACTTGATGAATCGATATAGAATATCAGAGCAAAGTAGGCATGAGATTTCTATTCAATATCAAAAAGTTTAATACAACTCTAGGACAGCAATACTGTAGCAAAAGGTAGGCATACAGTAAGCGATCAAACACTGGAGAAGATTGAACACAAAGGAACAAACACCTGGAATAACAATGTTTACAGGCTAGAATAGGCACAGTAAATTTGTTATCACAAAAGTCCCTCCTTACAATGAACACAGATTGAACAGACACTTGGAATAACAATGTTTGCAGGCTAGAATAGGCACAACAAATTTGCTATCACAACTACCATTACAAACAATGGGCAAGGATGCCCTTATTTATACTAAAATCAAAGGAGTAGGGAACCCTAAAATCTCCTTGATTAACCCTAACTTGCCAACTCGCAAACTTTATTACTATTCTAAGACAAAGATACAATAAACAAATGCTTTAAAGCAATATGCTTTAAAGCAAAAAGATTCCAACTATCACAAGGTGCTTTCTTTCTAAATATAGAATGGATGAGCTTAGGATGAAAGCACATGCTTTAAAACAAAAAGCATATGTTTTAAAGCCGCTTTATTTTGGAATGCATCCTCATCAACATTCTAGCTTTTTGGTGATGTCATCTGTCGATATTTTGGGAAACAATATCTTCTAAAAAGTGAGTGACCACATCTCTACCAGGAACACTGATACTCTCTAGAACAATATTCTGATTCTCTAACATTTCTTCACCATTGGCAACCATCTGAAGAAATTCGTGAAATTCACCCACAGCCTTGTCAAATTTCACTGACATTGCGGCAAGACAACTCATCTTGCCGGCATTGATATCATCATTAAAGTTGTTGCGGATGAGAGTCTGGAACTCTGCTTGCACTTCCCTGAGGTCATACAGGGTACCATCTTCTTTCTCATATGAACACGGGATCTGAGAGACAAAGGATTTGACGAACTTGAGGATGCTGACTACCTTTTCTTTCCATTCTATCAACTCTGAACTCATACTGTCATAAGTTTTTACTGTGAAAAGATATTGCGCTTTCCAAGTAGAAACTGTCTTCTTATCTTCAACTGAATCAACAGTATCAAGTGCAATCTTAAAGTCAGAGATAATGATCTCAAACACCGGCCTGTTTTCTACCATGATCTGCTACAACCCGTGATACGACTTAGCGGAGTAATAATTATTGCATGTTCCTCCTTGAATTCTTCATGTCCAACATTCTTTGGCATAATATTCTATTTTTCTTTCAACCACCTCTGACCAATCTTTTTTCTGTATTTTTCCTTATCATTATTCCAAACCCTCTTGCATTCTTCAAGTGAAACAGTTAAGTTCTCTCTCCAAATAGGTATTGTAAAGCACTTTTCAATGTCGTTTGGCTTCAAGCTGCAGAGCACACGTCCATCACCCGACTGAATTTCTCTTGTGACCGAGTTGTAATGCATCACACAACAATCACAAACTTGATACTTTGCACGGTGATAGGAAAGGATGCCGCTGCAAGCAAACCGGAGTGTCCAAGATTCCTGATGGCATTATTTCCTGCATCCTCCAAGGAGTGTAAATTGATTACTAGAAGTACTTTATGCAAGTCTGTTTCACAAATTTTCAGGTAATCATGAACCAATGTTGTTTTGTGCCTGAATTGTGTTGGAGAGTACTGCATATTGGAAGATTTGAAAATCAACTGTGAACACGCTTTTGTTGGAAAAAGTATTGAACAGATGGCTGAAAATTGTTTTCTGATTTTTAGAAAAAGCAGAGTGTGAGCTAAAAAAATTTGGCACATGGGTTTTGTAGATAATTCCGTTTCTAAGCAACCCAGATTGTCGAATTTTGAAAAAACGGAGATTTTCTCGAAAAAGTAGGAAAAAAGCAGTTTCCCGAAAAAAAGCACAACTCCTAATCTTCAAGAGAATGATAATCTGGATGGACCCATCTCGACGAAAACTAAAAAAGCTCTGGTTGGATTTTTGAAAAATGATCTCCTTGAAACAAGGACCCTGAAAAAGCAAGCCTCTCTTCTTCCTCAACCCGAATCTATGAAGAAAACTGAAAAAGAACCTGGTTTGGGTCTTCGAATCTCCGTTGAAAGAAAATATAAAATCTTTCCTCTGGATGCAACCTACAAAAAATAATGAAATAAAGAAGCCCAAAGCTTGTCTTTATAAATCTTTTGGTCGAAAAAGCAGCTTTACTTGTGTGAGAAGAAAACTTCATCCTCATCCATGAAGAAAGCAACTTTTAAAGAAAAAATCTTCGAATAGGAAGAATCCCTATTTTGTAGGAGCCTATGGCTTCATGTGCAAGATGACAAAAAATATCTTCTTTGATGATGTCATCGAATGCGCGAGTTAGAAGAAGTGTTAACAAAATTTTCTTCATTTTCGACACTTCAACACTCGTTTTGACTCAAATATGGCCTATCTCTGACTTTGACAAGGTGGAAAAATGTCATCATGAATTAAAAAAGCTAACTGATCCTGACATTTTGAAGATTGATCAATTGAGATTCCATCCCCTACCTCCGTTTGACGATCTGACATCGTTTGACCAAGTTTGACCTCCCTGAAACTGCCAACGGGCGAAGATTGATAACAAGGCATGTCGAAAAACACTGAAAACACAAAAATATTCTAACACTGCTCAAGATGGGCGCCCCAAGCCTCCTGGGGCACCCAGTTTCCCAACACTTAGCCATTTTTTCATTTTTTCAACTTTTTTAATTTCTTGGTTTGCGTGCGCATTCCGGAGGCATAGGACCCCTGTTTGGCTATCGATTTCTATCAAGTGGGATGGAAATGAGTCTGATGATTTGAAAAATATGCAAGCCTGAAGAAAACTAAGCTGATTGTACCTTCTGTTTGCCTCGAAAAACATGCCAAACTGATCGACACTGAACCGGAGCGGGCTGACGGAAGGAGATTTGCATTTTTTGAGAAAAACATGAAAAATAAACTAACACTGGTGAGGATGGGTGCCCATAGCCTCCTGGGACACCCATTTTGTCAACACAGCCATTTTTTGCAAAAATTTTCAATTTTGTACCTTTTCTCGATTTTCATGCCCAAGGCTCCTGTTCGGTCTTCGATTTCGGTCGTTCTAACGACTGTCGAGGTGGGACAGAGGGTGATCTAAGTAGTCTGAACATATCTGTGATGAAATCCTAGCTTTGACTGACTTTTGACCAAGTTTGACCAAGTTTGACCAACCGGAAAGGAGCTGACAGAAGCATTTTCAACGTTTCTCAAAAAACGTGAAAAAAAACTAACACTGGAGAGGATGGGCGCCCCTAGCCTCCTGGGGCACCCAGTTTCACCAGACTTAGCCAATTTTTTGATTTTCCAACTTTTCACTTCACCTTGGATCCATCTTGCATCGTTTTGCATGCATCGTCGAGTCGACGGCTGTTTGTCAGTTTTGCGTCGTTGAAACAGCATTGGAAACTCTTCGAAGAGATTTGGTAGGTGAACTTTTCTGTGTTGATGACTTTCGAGCTCATGCTTCACCTTGTGAAAAAGCAAAAATGACCCAGTAGGGAAAACTTGGTCGTTTGAAGATTCCGTCTGAACCGTGCCGATCGTGAAGGAAAATCGACAAATGAGAATCGAGCGCGAGACCTGATTTGGAGATTCTATTTTTAGAAACTTTCTATTTTTAGAAACTTTCTATTTTTAGAAACTTTCTATTTTTAGAAAGTTTTGCCAACATCCATATCTCAAGAAACCCAGGAAACCTAACTCGACGTCTCTTTTTAGAAATTTTTAGAATGTGTAAGAGGAAAAATCGATTAAATCTAAACTAATAAAACCAAAAACCCAATAACATAAAGAAAATGAATTTAAATAAAAGCCATGACAAATAATCAATGAAATAGAGACTTTTACTGAAATCTGTATTGTTTCCTTTGGATTGAATGTGGATTGCTCAATGAAGTTGCAAAGCCATAGCTGCAACAAGCAAGTAGTGTGCTCAAGAGATCAATGTCAAAAGATCGTGGGAGTGCTCAATCGACGCGTTTTGTATGCTCAAAGCTCTGTTAAATATGCCTAAGAATACGATCGAAGAGAGAGACTCAATGAAGGAGATGAGGGGGGTTTATATAGATTTCAAGGAAAATCGATCAACGGTCCAGATAATTCAGGAGAATCAACGGAGGAGATAAGTTGAGGAATGTGCAACGAATGAGAAGAAGACATGTGTCTTGCTTTCTTTTGCATGAGGGGAGTTATCAAGAATAGAAGAATGAGTTAACTGAAGAGATAAATCAATTAAAAGAATAAAGCAATCAGTTAAGTGATTTAAAATAAGAAGAAGGGATTTGCATGAGAAAAGAAGATATTTTGCTTTATTAAATATAGAAAACTTGAGTTATTTTAGAAATAACTCAAATTAGAAGAAAAAGCAATTTAAATAAATAATTGATTTATTTAAATTTAGAGAAGATATTATTGGAAGAAATAATTAAATAATTAGAATTATTTAATTTAGAAGATTTGAAAGCAAATTAAATAAATAAATTTATTTAATTGTTTGTGCATGATTTTGGAAAAACAGACGATTATAAATAAAATATTTGATTTTATTTATTTTTAGAGGATTGAGATAATTTAAATAAATTTGCATGATTTATTTAAATTTAGAAGAACAATTGATTTAATTAAATAATTTAAGAATTATTTAATTGTAGAAAAGAGGAAATTTGTTGAATTAATTAAATAATTAGGTTTATTTAATTAATGTGGATTTGATTTTTAGAAAGAGGTAATGATTTGATTAAATAATTAAAATTATTTAATCGTGGAAGAATAACAGAGGAATTGAATTTAATTAATTGAATAAAGAGAATTTATTTAATTAATGTCGAAAGTATGTGATTTAGAAGAATTTGGTGAAATTAATTAAATAATTAGATTATTTAATTAACGTTGAGTGCAGGGAGATTAGGAAGAAATAACGAAATACAAATAGTGCAATGACTTGGTCATTTTAGGGTGTCTACACAGATAATTGGTGATAAAAGCAAAGGGGTATTGACAAGAAAAAGAGTTGTAGAGGAACAAGTGAACTATTGTTTACTTTCATAGATTGAACCTAAGACTGTAAATGAGGCTTGCAAAGATGAAAGTTGGGTAAAATCCATGGAAGAAGAGTTGATATAGATAGAGAAAAATCAAACTTGGGAATTGGCTCCTAGACCTACTGATAAGAATGTGATTGGAACTAAATGGGTGTTCAAAAACAAGATGAATGAAAATGGAGAAGTAGTAAGAAACAAAGCAAGATTGGTATTTAAAGGATATTCTTAGGCTGAAGGGATATATTTTGAAGAGACTTTTGCTCCTGTGGCAAGGATTGAAACAATAAGAATGTTTCTGGCATTTGCAGCACACAAAGACTTCAAAGTGTACCAGATGGATGTGAAGTCTGCATTTTTGAATGTAGATCTGGAAGAAGAGGTTTACATTGAACAATCAGAAGGATTTTAGTCATCAGACCAAGGTAACATGGTGTAAAGATTGAAGAAATCCTTGTATGGACTTAAGCAAACTCCTAGAACCTGGTATGCAAGATTGGACAAATATTTGATGCAATTAGGGTTTAGTAAAGGTATTGTTGACAACAATCTCTATTTCAAAGTCAATGATGATCAAATTCTGATTATTGTAGTTTTTGTTGATGATATTATCTTTGGAGGCAATGAAGGTATGTGTAAGAGATTTGCAGAGGAAATGCAGAAAGAATTTGAGATGTCTATGTTTGGTGAAATGAATTTCTTTTTAGGACTACAGATTACTCAATAAGAAAAAGGAATTTTTATTTCTTAGTCCAAGTATGTAAAAGAATTGTTGAAGAAGTTTGGAATGGAGGACTCTAAGCCAATATGTATTCCTATGGTAACTGGCCGCAAGCTGAGAAAGAATGATGAATCACCTAAGACTGATCAAAAAAAGTATAGGTCTATGATTGGAGGACTGCTCTATCTAACCCATACAAAACATGACATAATGCATGCAGTCTATCTTGTGGCAAGATTTCAAGAAGATCCCAAAGAGTCACATGTGATGGCAATCAACAGGATCATGAGATATTTGAAAGGCACTTCAGAGTATGGATTGTGGTATCGTAAAGATACTGATTTCACTATTAGTGCTTATACAGATGTAGATTGGGCTGGAGATGTTGATGATAGAAAGAGTAAAAGTGGGGGTGCTTTCTTCTTAGGTAACAAATTGGTTTCATGACTAAGAAATAAGAAAGAATCAATTTCTTTGTCTACTACAGAAGCAGAATATATTGCTGCAGCATGTTGTACTCAAGTGCTTTGGATGAAGCAAACATTGAAGGATATAAGAGTTGCATATGAAGAACCAATTTCAATCTTTTGTGACAATACAAGTGCGATAAACATTTCAAAAAATCTAGTGATGCACTCAAGAACAAAGCATATAATTATAAGGTATCACTCTCTGAGAGAAAAAATAACAGAGAATGAAGTAAAGATGGAATATGTGTCTAAAAGGATCACATTGCAGACATTTTCACAAAGCCTCTGCCTAAGGATCTACTTTTGAGTATCTCAGAGAAAAGTTAGGGGTTATTTCCCCTCCTGCTCTAAACTAAGATGCATGAGAAGTGCATCAGTACATTGGTTCCAAAAGTCATATTCCCTGATCTAGATTGATGTTTTGAAGGCTACCTCTTAGGGGGAGCTAGTAGATGTTGCTGAAGTAAGTATTGTTGTGTTGTTGACAGAGTAATTCCAGTTTAATTAGAGTAGTAGTTTGCAAGTATGTGCAGAGAAAGAAGAAGTGATTGTTGGAAAATGGTCAGTGCTCCCTGTGGGATTCGTGACATGGACTAACTACCTCCCGTGGATTCATCAACTCTAGTGATTGTATCAGAAATTAACAGGTTGACCTTTTGGTTTAACGGCAATCGTGGGCCAATAATTGGTATCAAAGCAAAAGGTCACAGGTTTGAATGCCCCCTATTAACACTGGGGGGTGTTTGTTGGAAAATGGTCAACGCTCCCCCTGGGATCTATGACATGGACTAACCGCCTCCCGTGGATTCATTAACTCTGGCGATTGTATCAAAAATTAACAGGTTGACCTTTTGGTTTAATGGCAATCGTGGGCCAACAGTGATGTCCTTTGCCATTGATGTCAAATGGGGAGAGAAAATCATGTGAAAAAACTAAGAAGAGAAAGAGTTCAGATGTGTAAAAAGAAAGGGGGAGAAAGTAACCAATGTAGATTCTTGTCTTGATGGTTCTTAAAGTTTTTCACATCAATGTTGCCAGTAATTACAAAGGGGGAGATTGTTGCAAGTATGTGCTTACTGGTGTTGTCATTGGTGTCAACTGTGCTCTTTTTTCTGATGCTTATTTGTTTTGAGTTAGTTGCTTTGTATCTGCTTATATAAGTGTTGAAGATAATGAGAAAGTGTTCTTGGTATTGAGTTTCCAAGTGCTTTTGAGAAAATTTTCTCTCCTAATGTAAACAACGTGTTGCAGAGTTTTCTGGCTTGCAGAAGTACAGTGAAGTGTTTTTCTCTACATATTTTGTTATCATACATATTGTTATCATTTGAATTGCACCTTGCTTGGAGGTTGTCCAAGCATACCAATGACACAATGGGACTGATCTCAAGGTGTGGGACCTTGTAGATGAGATCAGACCTCCAAAGAAGGTTGGTTCCTCTTTCTGATCTTAAGGCTCAAATAATTAGACTAAATCCAATGCTACACACAAGGGGAAAGGGGAAGCAAATACTAAAATTGGAAGGGGGGGTGATGCACCAGATTTTAATATTTTAGTTGGGACTAACATAACACAAAAATGACCTCAAATATTGAAAGAAACTCACATAGGCTTATAACTTTAACAGAGGCTTGAATAGAAGATTGTAACTAATAGAGGGACCGTTTTATCCATAGAATGAGTTACAACTTCAAATAAGCACAGGGAAAAAGTATAAGAGGCAAAATATCAGTGATTGTATTGATC
This sequence comes from Cunninghamia lanceolata, assembly GCA_027924645.1. Taxonomy (NCBI): domain Eukaryota; kingdom Viridiplantae; phylum Streptophyta; class Pinopsida; order Cupressales; family Cupressaceae; genus Cunninghamia; species Cunninghamia lanceolata. The sequence continues at coordinate 21,373,638 of BSBN01000500.1, forward strand.
ATGAAGGCTAAATAGCCATTACAAAGGGGAGATAACCTATTACAAAAGAGTAGACACAAAATAATCATCTACATTCATGGGTGAACAATCAACTAGAGACAACAAAGGCTCAGAAATGAGCACAATGTATCACATTGAGTTGGTTTTGTAAGTGCATTACAAGGGCTAAAAATAACAAATAATCTACCCAACATAACAGCCTAGAAGAACAACTAACAGAATTACATATTTTTTACATGCATAGATAGCTTTACAAATCACATTTTAGCAATCATGGACGTGGAAAGAGAAGTCAACCAGGAATGAACATCGCCTATACTGCAATAACTTCATTTTAGTGTCCTTGGAGCGTGCCCACATGGCTCTGCCCATGAGTGTTCGTGCATGCCCTGGGTACAAAGATTTAATGCAAATGAGGTTACAGTAGCATGGGAGGCGGGAAATCCATCATCCACAAGCAATTAAGCTCTAAAGAAGCATTAATGGTTACCAGGAGGGTCGCTAAGCAGTCCTGTCATGTTTTGAACAGTAGAAAATGCCCTTGGAAGGCAAAAAGGTCAGGTCCCGATAGATCGGGCCTCCTCTGATCGGCCTTCCACTGATTGGGCTTTGGCAAGGTGAATGAGGAAACCCCAGCCTCCAAAGTCTAAGAGAAGAGAAATCACCGAGCTTCTGGGGTCAGGCCTTCATTGTTATGTTGTTCCTTGGAAAGAAGAAGAACCTGACCTCTACCTCCGCAACACTTAGCCAATTTGAGAAATTGGCAGAGATTAGGTCTTGAGCCTTTCGCCTTATCACTTAGAGGATTTTTGCAAGGAACAAAGCGGAGTTCAGAGCTGATTAATATGGCATGACAAAGGGGAGAACTCTGAAAAGGCAAAAAACACAAGGAAAACTTAGGATTTTTGGGACTTAGCCATTTTGGGTGGTTTTGTCTTGCATTTCAAAATGTGGGAACACTAGGATTTCATGGATCCTTAAGCTATTTAGTCAGAAGGCAAAATAGGATAACATTTTTGGTGACTATGCAAGGGTGTTTGCCTACTAAACACTAGGATCTAGAGGCCTTATCAATCCATTGGGCACAGAGTCAAAAAGGGGCACGACAACAAGAATAGAGGTTGGTAATGTAGTCTAGCTAGGGAATCTTACTAGACAACCACTACTAGAAGCATACAAACACCCACAAACCACCAATCAATCGATCCATTACTCAATTCAGTCATATGCAACTACAGAATAAATTAGTTATTTTCATCAGCACAATCATAGGAAATAAAAAGAAGAGATCTTTAATTTATATTCAATTTGTTGCATCTTACACCATGATTTAGGAGATCAAGATTGCCCAAAATTTAATTGCATTATGTAAACCTCACAAATTTATTCAATGTACATTGTAACTCACTATCAAAATTTATGTAGCACCCATTCTGGTTTCCCTTGTTTTCAACTACTCAATTCCTCTGTTTATGCCAGGGACATCTCTCTATTGCTCCAATCTCCTTTATTGGTCTTTGATTTGTATCCTTTCTTCCCTCAGCAACCGTTAACTCCTCAATCTATGTCCATCTTGGTTTAAATTTGTTGTGTCAATTTATTCTCTAACTTAACTGCCATGCTCTTCATTCAATCTTCCTATGCCCCTTGTCATGATGTCTTTTTCTTCTGTATTTCTGTTTTCTAGGTTTTCTTCTTATGTGAGGTTGATCTCAAAATTCCCTTTCTCTTTGTTTTGATAACACCCCCTCTTATCTTTTGTTCACTATATTGCCCAGCTGTTATGGAAATCGAACCTTTTCAAGCTAATATTACCTTGTTTTTATATTGCAGCAGTCAAAGAAAACCAATGAATGGATTACTTGGCAGATGTATCGACACCTCAAAGGATTTCTAAATGGGATTTCATTGAAATTTAAACATCATCATACAGATAACTTCATCCACGCGTTTAAGTGTCCATTGGTTGCTCTCCTTAGCAAATGATGATGCCACATTAGATATGTCCAAGTCATGGTTTTTATTTTTATCTCACATAAATTTAGATCTCTAATATATGCAGCGCTAAATTCCTCCTCTATCTACCAAACTCATTCAACCGACCCCCTTTTCCCCTTCCCATTCTATTGTATTTTAATCCTATGAGGTTTCATTTCTGAAGAATACCAAAACAAAATGAGGCATTGCCTTCATTTGAAAAGGAAATAAAATGATTTGAAATAAATTTCAAATATGGGCAAACTCTTGTTGAGTCAACGTGCCCCTTCATCTGCAGTTAAAATCTAGAATAAATCAAGGGTGCATACATCACACTCCTTTTGTGTGTGTAGTCAAATCTCCCATCAATATTCACCTTTGATGTATATGTGTTTTACATATGCTCATATCAAGGTCACCAAATGTTGGAGTAAAATAATGATGACTACATCAAACACCTTGTCAGCAATACCACAATAATTGAAACCCTTCAACAAATATATGACAAATGAATGTTTGTCGTCAATACTCCACCATGACACACTATCAAACCAAAACTAAACCAAAAAACACAACAAAAAAAACAAATAATGAAAACCAAAACCAAAATTGGATTAAACATTCTTTTTTATTGATGAAGAATAGCATGTGAGCCTGGGTGCTCCTACATCAATTGGCCAGACTAACACAAAATTGAACACTACCTCCAGAAAACAAGACAAAGCAAAACAAACAAGGCAAACATCCTCCTAATGAGAAAGCAATAGAGTGCGACAACACTTATTGAAAGGGAACACCTAACATATTTACAAAATCCCACAACCATGCTAAAAGCAAGGTTTGAGATGAATCAAATTGACTGGGATTGGTAGAACCTCTCCATTTAGCTTGGAAAGTTGAAATGCATTGGCCTATTTGCAACTGGTAATAATATAAGAGCCACTCCACATGGCATCAAATTTTGAATGTCTCCCAACTTTAGCTCTGTCTTCATCCCATTTTAACACCAAATCTCCCTCACTGAATGCTCTATCAGTTGATTTTCTATCAAAATTTCTTTTGACCCGATCTTGGTGAACCTCAAGAGTCTTCGTGGCAGCATCTTTTTTTTCTTCAAGCTCCATCAGCTTAGCCAACATGACTATCATATTATTATTTTCTTGCAATTCCAACTGCTATGCTAGCTCTGTTGGGAATTAAGATGTCTCAACCTTGGTAATTCCTTGCATTATTTATGTTTGTATTTATTAATTCAATGCTTATGTTGTAAATTAATTGTAAATTCCATATTATCATTTTGTAGGATGTGACACAGTGATGTGTCATCCTACATGCAAGATGACAACTTGTAATTTTGTTCTCACATGAGGAGATAGGCGTCCCACTTTGTGGTAGGAGTATTTTTCCATGTGTCAGCATCTTGGATGTTGTGTAAGGGAATGTTTGATCGAAATGGTTATGACGGATTCCTATGACGAAGTTATGACATGTAAGAGCCAGAAATAGAAGCTTGTAAGATAGGTGAAGACATGTGTCATGAAGCATCTTTGAAAAAGGCATATTTGGGTGCCCCAAGGTGGACTTGTTGGTTTTTCTTCTGAATCAGCATTAGGGTTTGCCAGTTCTAATGCACAGGCAGATTCAGCCAACTGAATAGAGGAGGTTGCATGAGCTCCTCCCCTTCACTTCTGGTTCTGCCGCACCAAGGGGGGTGTCCCTATTTGATAAAAGTATGACCTTGACTAGCTCAATGACAGAAAAATATAACTTGATAGCAACAGGCAGAATACTCTCACGTAAGGACCAAGATTTGTATAACAAATCACAAGGTTGGCAACATTCTTGGACATATATGTCTGGTTGGTTATGAGAGTACACAGGGATCCTAATCCTACTCCTACAACTAACAGGTGGAAGGATGAAATGGTTTGATTTGATTTTTGGATGCAAAGCTGGACATGGTATATAACCTCAACACAGAGCTAGATTGGTGCCTATCCAGGGCTTGGAGTCGGTAGACATACACCTGTGAATGATCAGCATGAATAACTAAAACTGGATTTTATGGGGATATACATGATATCTGCCTTACAGATATCTCCCAATACAGAGTGTTAAGCTGTCTATACTTATGGCATCCCTATTGCAGTATACCCTTCCCAATATTCAATCTGAAAATAGTTTAATCTACCCCTTGAGCAGAAGTTAAAAGATTAAACATTCAACATAGGAATTCTATGTTCTAGAATCTCAGACATTCCTTGAATGCCTGGACTCAGAAGAAAGATACATGCAAAACTGGAGACAGAATCAGCATAACACATGCAAACATAGCATTATTCATATAAAATTGACCATGAAATCAGTCGATTCATGCACAAACATACAACAGGAGATACATAAACTCGCAAGTTTTGCTGCACAGAGCAACCAAAACCAGTTGTATCTTATTACAGAGCCAAAATGTCCAGTTTTCAACAACCTAAAATGAGTAACACTTCCTGCTTATAACAGCCAAAAAAGCGTACTCAGCATTAATTACATGGCTTTGACAAAAAATTCACCAGATACAGATCCTTCAAAGGAATGGTGCTCAAATTTATTGCTGCAGAGACAAAAAGTAGACAATGGTGGCCTCGAGCCCTGTGCCACCATCTGGAAGTCCTCATGCCAAAAATTAGGTACATGATTGTTCAACAACTCGCCCATGCCCCTGCTACAGTCGCCATTGATGGCTCAACCACTCGCGGCCTACTTGGAAACCGTCGCACTGTTCAAAATGGAGCTTCCCGCCAAGAAGCGCTTCCTCACAGGTTCAAAATAATGTAGGGAGATTATCCCACATGCATAGTGAGAAGACCACTTCAACGTTTTATAAACATGGCCACAAACATACTAAGTGTCGAGCGCTTTTGCCGCGCTCAACACACAAGCCCTCACCCAAAGCTAAGCCATCAGCTTGCCCCAAAAAACTCTCGCCGATCTATCAAGTCTCTCCGATGGCAAACAAAACACAACCTCCGTCGCCGTGACTCCCTCCATTGAAGCATCCAAAAATCCTCTGGCCGACCTCATGTGTTACACCGATGAAGCCCATTGCAATCCCCTGTCAGCCAGACCAATCCCATCGGCCAACCTGAAACTCCTCTGACCGACCTCAATAGTCTCGCCGACGCCATCGCAAACTCCATATTTCCCATCATCGGCCAGAGATAGACCATCAGGCCAACTTCCATCGACTAGGCCGATAAAACAAGTCTCATCGATGGCCAAGCAAAAAACACCCGTCGCCAAGACAAAAACCATCAGCCAACCGAAAAGCAACGCTCATCGACAACAAAAGTCATGCCGATGGCAACTTGGCTTCCCATCTCTGTCGGTGTGACTTAGACCGTCGGAGAAAGACCACAAACCTATGCCGATAGCTGCCATCACACCGATGAAACCAAAAACATAAAGCTTTGAACCATTGAACCGGTTCAAATAGATGGTTCAATGGCAAGGTTCAACACTGAGGTTTGCTGGTGAGGTTCAAACCGAAAGTTCAAAGACACAATCGGAGCACTCAAAAAAACAAAACTTTCGCTAATGGACAAAACATGATGACCCCTTCCTCAGGAAAGATGAAGGGGAGCCAAAACTCAGAACCTTTTGGATTTTTTGGGAAGGTGCCTGCATGAAAAATTGCTCGGAAACTGACAGTCAATTCAGTCACCAACAAGACTATGACATGTTGTAAGAGAATATGCTATTTATAGCCTGTGTATGACAGATTCTCTTACAGCTGTAAGTTGTAACTGCTATGACAGATTCTAAGACAGTCGTAAGAGTCGTAAGAGCATCTGTCATAGCCCATTTTGGAAATAGGTGACCTCTTTGGGATGGGAGCTATGGACAAGTGTTAGGAACATTCTACAATGTTTACCAAGTGTCCATAGGTGTGGGTTTTGGGCCATGAGGCCAAGTTGGACACCCATTCCAAGATAGGACCAATTTTGCCTTGTATATTCTATATAAATAGGTGCTTGGAGGAGGAGATGTATTACAGGATTGATAGGTACTGTTATGCTACTGGACTGACTCTAGACATGAGTGTTAAAGACTATTGAAGCTTGTATTGAAATTGTATTGTAAACAACATGCAATTTTGATAATACATTGTGCAGGTTTCTGAGTGTGGGGTTTTTCACCCGATAAGGGTTTTCCCCACGTTATATCTTTGTCTCTCTTCTTCTATCTTCTTTCTGGTTCTATGTGTATTTCTGCAATATCTCTGTTATATGTTTCATGTTGTTGTAATTGTAAGGATTAAAGCAAATTTGCATAGCCCTCTCCTCATTAGATTAGTGTAGGAAGTGATTTCCGCACACCTAGCTTCGTCTCAGTTGGTATCAGAGCTTGATCACCTTTGGTCCTAGTTGTTGGGTAGGAGTTTTTTGAGCTGATCTTAAGTTGAATGGGAGTCTGTGCAGAGTATTCTGAATCTTAATGTAGCAAGGAGATGGCAAGTACATCTGAAAGGATAGAGGTGGAGAAATTCAATGGCACTAATTTCAAGCTGTGGAAGCTCAAGATGGAAGACATGCATGTTGATCGAGACCTCTGGGAAACTATCAATGGAACTAAACTAGCTGCAATGTCACAAGCTGATTGGGATCTCAAGGATCGAAAGGCTAAGGGTCTCATAAGACTTAGTCTTTCTAATTCTGTTCTGTTAAATGTCTATGAGGAGGCTACTGCAAACTTGCTTTGGAAGAAGTTGGGAGATGTGTATCAAGCCAAATCCCTGGTTAACAAACTTTTTCTAAGAAAGATGTTGTATTCTCTTTGAATGGAGGATGGAGGATCCGTTTTCGGACATATGAATTCTTTCAACATGCTGGTTGCACAATTAACATTTGTTGGTGTGAAGATGGAGGAGGAAGATCAGTGTATGACCCTACTTTGTTCTCTACCGAATTCAGAGGCTCATCTTGTCATGGCTATTGGAAGAACCACATCCACATTCAAAATGGATGAAGTGGTTTCTTCACTGTTGTCTAAAGAGATGCGGAGAAAGTCTTTTGAGGCAGCCAAAGAGGCTCTTGTGGTTTGTGGAAGACCCAAGGATAAAGGGAAAAAGAAGGACAAGAAATCTGAGAAGGGTAGATCCAAATCCTGTGGGAGATCCAAATCTCCTGGAAAGTCCAAGGCTCTCTATTGGAACTATGGTAAATCTAGATATTTCTGAAAGGAATGCAAAGAGGAAAAGAAAAAGAAGAAGAAGAACCCAGATTCAGATTCTAACAAGTCACAAGATGATGGTGATGTCTTCATCACAGCCTTGGCAACCCATGCATCTGATGATGTGTGGCTGATTGATTCTGGTACATCATTCCACATGACCTTGCATCGAGACTGGTTCACTAAGTATGAGGAGTTCGAGGTGGAAACGTGTACCTGGGTGACAACTCTCATCTGAAGATTGTTGGTCGTGGAAGAGTCTCTATCTGATTCCTTGATGGATGAGTGAAGGGGATCTCTGGGGTTATGCACATCCCAGGCTTAGCACAGAACCTGCTTTCTATAAGTATGTTGAATGATGCAGGTGTGCAGGTTGTCTTTTCGAAAGAAGGATGCAAGATGACTAGAGGAGCTATGGTGCTTGCTAAGGGTGCTAGGAGAGGTACTTTGTTTCAGCTGGAGGCATGCATTTCACAATGTAATAGTTCTTCTCACTCAAGGAAGAGGGCAGTAGTCACTTCATCCCCACCATCTGAATGAGCAGTGAAGAAATATGTTGTTTCTAGTCCTGATGGTTGTAATCACGCCTTGGAAGTTAAGCCTCCTGCTGAAAAGACAATGTTATGGCATAAGAGATTTGGCCACATTGGTGAGAAGAGTCTACATAACCTAAAAAATAAGACCTTGTTGAGGTGTTAGATGATTGTAATCTTGAGTTTGACTTTTGCGAACATTGTATATATGGAAAACAAAACCATGTTTAGTTTTACTCGAGTTCTCATAAGTCTTCTGGTGTGTTGGACCTTGTTCATTCTGATGTATTTGGTCCCGTTAATGTTCCTTCGTTATCAAAATCTATATATTTCATATCTTTCATAGATGACTACAGTAGAAGGACATGGATTTATTTTCTTATAAGCAAATCTGAAGTCTATAGTAAGTTTAAGGAGTTTAAGGCCTTTCTTGAAAATCAGACTAGTAAAAAGATTAAGTGTTTGAGAATTGACAATGGTGGTGAGTTATGTTCTATAGAATTTGATAAATATTGCAAGGAACTTGGGATTGAAAGACACATGACAACTCCATATACCCCGTAGCAAAATGGAGTTGCAGAGAGGATGAATAGGACACTGATGGAGAAGGCTAGAGTATGCTTAGTGGAGCTGGCCTAGAATAAAAGTTTTGGGCTAAAGCTGTTGCCACTGGTTGCTATCTTGTAAATAGATCTCCTACATTAGCTCTTGTTGGAAAGATACCCATGGAGGTGTGGTCTGGTAGAAAGCCTTCAATAAGGAATCTTCATATTTTTTGTTGTGAGGCATATGCACATGTGCCTAAGGAGAAGCGGTCAAAATTAGGGAATGAGGTTATTAAGTGTATCTTCATTGGCTATGGTGTCGGTGTGAAAGGATACAATCTTTGGGACCCTGTGGCTGAAAAAGTATTGTATAGCAGAAGTGTCATCTTCAGAGAGATTACACCTTCTTCCACTATTTTACAGTTAGAAGGAAAAGAAAAGAAAGAGGATGTTGTTCAGTTTCCTCCTACCCCTAAGAAGACTAAACAAAAAGACAATGTTGGACCTGATGATGAGGAGAGCTCTTGCAGCTCTGAAATCTTAGATGAAGAAGATGAACCTCAACCTTAGCTCTTGAGGAGGTCTACATGAATAAGAAAGCAACCTTAGAGGTTTGGTTTTACATTACTTAATTCTAGTTGTGCTTTTGCTTTGCTTACTAACAGTGATGAACCTAGAACTGTATCAGAGGCTATGGACATGAAAGATGCAAGTTCCTAGAAGGAGGCCATGGAGGATGAAATGGCTTCTTTGGAAAAGAATCAAACTTGGGACTTGGTGCCTTTGCCTCCTGGACGGAAACCTATTGGATGCAAATGGGTGTTCAAGAAGAAATTTGGTGCAGATGGCAGTGTTGAGAAGTATAAGGCCAGACTGGTTGTGAAGGGGTATTCACAAGTGGAGGGTATAGATTATGGTGAGATCTCTCTCGTTACAAAGCTGACATCCATTCGATTCCTGTTATCTCTTGCGGCATCTTATGACTTAGAGGTGGAACAGATGGATGTGAAGATAGCTTTCCTTCATGGTGATTTGGAGGAAGAAATCTACATGTCACAGCCAGAGCATTACATGGTGAAAGGTAAAGAAAATTTGGTTTGCAAGTAAAAGAAGTCTTTGTATGGTTTGAAGCAGTCTCCTAGGAGGTGGTACTTCAATTTTGATGCCTTTGTGTTGTTAATTGGATTTGTGAGATTGAAATCAGATCACTGTGTGTATTTTAAGTTTTATGGTGATCGTATTCTCATTGTTGCACTGTATGTTGATGATAAGTTGCTCATTGGAAAGGGTAAGAATATGATTTCTAATTTTAAATCTCAGTTGTTAGCATAGTTTGAAATGAAAGATTTAGGGGTAGCTAGGTACATTCTAGGAATGGAAATTAGAAGAGAGAGAACTAACAGAAAACTTTGGTTAAGCTAGAGTAAGTATGTGAAGATCATGTTGGATAGGTTCAGCATGGCAGATTGTAGACCATTGTGTGTTCCTGTTTCTTTGGGGACAAAGTTGTTTATTGAGGATTGTCCAAAATCTCCTAGTGAGGTGGAGGACATGAGCAACGTACCTTATGCTAGTGTTGTTGGAAGTTTGATGTATGCTATGGTCTGCACAAGACCGGACATTACCCAAGTAGTGGGAGTCCTTAGTCAATTTATGGCTAATCCTGGATGGGTTCATTGGGATGCAGTTAAGCGAGTGTTTAGATATTTGAGGGGTACTTCCAAGTATTCCATATGCTATCATGGTAATGTTACAAGACCTCCACATTCTGTTGATATTTGTGGATTTGTAGATTCAGATTGGGCAGGTGACATTGACAGCAGGAGATCCACCAGTGCTTATGTGTTTACACTGTTTTGTGGTGCTATTAGTTGGATGAGTAAGTGACAACCTGTGGTTGCTTTGTCCATAACAGAATCTGAGTATATGGCAGCAACTCATGCTTGTAAGGTAGCCATTTGGATTAAGAGATTGTGTTCAGATATTGGTGTTGATGCAGGTCAAATCATGATTAATTGTGACAGTCAAAGTACGATTTGCCTTGCGAAGAATCCAACTTTCCATGCCAGAACAAAGCATATTGATGTTCAGTTTCACTTTGTACGAGACACGGTAGAGGATGGGAAGGTAAATTTGGAAAATCTATATACTTTGAAGAATGTTGCAGATGCATTAACGAAACTAGTTATCACAGAGAAATTCAAATGGTGTTCAGAGTCTATGGGCCTCTCGGCCTATAGCAATTAAATCCTATTATTCTATTGGCTCTTAATGGGTGTTTGACAAGTGGGAGAATGTTGGGAATTAAGGTGTCTCAACCTTGGTAATTCATTGCATTATTTATGTTTGTATTTAATAATTCAATGCCTATGTTGTAAATTATAAATTCCATATTGTCATTTTGTGGGATGTGGCACGGTGATGTGTCATTCTACATGGAAGATGACAACTTGTAATTTTGTCCTCACATGAGAAGATAGGCATCCCACTTTGTGGTAGGATTATTTTGCCATGTGTCGGCATCTTGGATGTTGTGTAAGGGAATGTTTGACTAAAACGGTTATGACGGATTCCTATGACGAAGTTATGACATGTAAGAGTCAGAAATAGAAGCTTGTAAGACAGGTGAAGACATGTGTTATGAAGCATCTTTGAAAAAGGAATATTTGGGCACCCCAAGGTGGACTATGACATGTTGTAAGAGAATATTCTTTTTATAGCCTGTGTATGATATATTCTCTTACAGCTGTAAGTTTTAACTGCTATGACAGATTCTATGACGGTCGTAAGAGTCGTAAGAGCATCTGTCATAGCCCATTTTGGAAATAGGCAACCTCTTTGGGATGGGAGCTGTGGACAAGTGTTAGGCACATTCTACAATGTTGACCAAGTGTCCATAGGCATGGGTTTTGGGCCATGAGGCCAAGTTGGACGCCCATTCCAAGATAGGACCAATTTTGCCTTGTATATTCTATATAAACAGGTGCTTAGAGGAGGAGATGTATTATAGGATTAATAGGTACTATTATTTTTCTAGACTGACTCTAGACATGAGTGTCAAAGAATATTGAAGCTTGCATTGCAAGTGCATTGTAAACAACATTCAGTTTTGATAATACATTGTGTAGGTTTCTGAGTGTGGGGTTTTTCACCCGATAAGGGTTTTCCCATGTTATATCTTTGTCTCTCTTCTTATGTCTTCTTTCTGGTTCTATGTGTATTGATACAATATCTCCGTTATATGTTTCATGTTGTTGTAATTGTAAGGATTAAAACAAATTTGCATAGCCCTCTCTTCATTAGATTAGTGTAGGAAGTGATTTCCACACACCTAGCTTCCTTTCAAGCTCAAGGGAAGGAAAATCTACGGATAATGGAACTTTTGCTTCCCTTCCATAAACAAACATGAAAGGAGAATTGTCTATGGCCCTCTTGGGACTAATTCTATCAGCCCAGAGAGTTGTCTTCAACTTGGAATGCCAAGTTCTCTGATTATCATCCAATGTCCTCTTGATGATTTTGATCAGGTTTTTATTTGTGAACTCAAGAAGGACATTCCCTTGGGGGTAGTAGTTGGATGATGTCTTCAAGTAAATTCCATAGTTAAGCGGCCATTCACTAATTTTTGTGCCTACAAAATCCTTGGCATTGTTAGAAATAATGGTGAATGGAACACCAAACCTGGTAACTATCCCCTTAAGGAAGTCTAAAATGGAGGCCTATGTGGCATCCTTAAGTGCAACCACCTCTATCCACCTGGTGAAATAATCAGTGGCTACTAAAATCCACTTGTGACCAATGCTAGAAGGTGGGTTAGTCATCCCAATGAAGTCCAAACCCCATTGGGAAAATGGTTGATCAGTGTATATGCTTAAAAATGACACGACTTGGTCTAAATAAATATTCTTAATATTTATTTCATTCTAATTCTTCTATCAATAAATAAATAAACAAATTTATTTATTTGATTCATATTCCTCTAAGTTAATTAAATATCAAAATATTTAATTACCTCTTCTAAAGTCAAAATTAAATAAAAATCTTTTATTTAATTAAATTCTTTCAAACAATTAAATAATTCTCAATTATTTAATTAAGTCAAAAACATTCTTCTAAATTTGAATAAATAAATCAAATTTATTTAAATCCTCTCAATCTCCAAAAATAAAATATAATCAAATATTTTATTTATTCTTACAAATCATGTGCAACAATTAAATAAATTTATTTATTTAATTAGTTTTCTTATCTTCTAATTCTTCAAATATCTTTCAAATCTTCTAAAAATAGGTCTTCTTCTTCATGCACACAAAATTAAATAATTTATTATTTAATTTCTCTCAAATCATGCAAAAGCAAATCACAAGTTGAGTTAACTGACTCAATCAACCTTGTTTTTTATCAATATCTCTTAAATTAGAAAAAACTTTCTAATTTATGAAAAGCATGTCTTATCTTTAGAAAAGAAAGTAGTTAACTCAAATAAAATAGCTTTTGTGTGACACTTGTCTTCTTCTTATTCGCGCACATTCCTCAACTATTCTATATCATTGATCTTCTCATTCTCTCTATACCGTTGATCTCTTCTCTTATGAGTCTATAAATTGAACCTTATTCTTCCATTTCTATCATCCAAGCTTTAAGTATTGTTACTCTGTAGAAATTACAGTGCGCCTTTGGCACCAATTCCTTCATTGCTTGTGATCACACTCGTTACTACACACTACTATCATTGTTGTGAAGCTCATCTTCATGGCAAAACTATCATAGCCATTCCCATTTGAACATCTTGGAATCACAGCAAGGAAGTGCACCTTCTGAGGGCCATATTCATAGACAAGATCATTTGTGATAGGCGATCAATCGAAGCTAAGAATTAAAGGAGGTTTGCTTTGTATTGTTCATTTTTTGATTGAATCTCTTTTATTCATTATTTCATTGAGTTTTGGGTATCATTGATATTGATATATTGATTATTCATTTTAGATCCAATTTTCCCTTAACATTTTTGGTGCCCACCGTGGGGCGAGGCCCCAATTTAACCCAAAAACTGAGGTTTTGTGTTTTAGAAAGCCGTACACAGGAGGAAACTGCACATTTGACACATCCTAACACGCATCTGCTATCTGTTCTGGTGCATACATCATTTTGGTGCATACAGTCTCTGATCCAGCGCATCTGCTGTCTGTTCCAACGCATATATCCTTTCGGCACACACAGACTCTGTTCTGGCACATCTATCCTTTGATACGGCACACCTAGCAGTTCAGCGCATATATACTATTTTCCTGCACTTTTGACCTCTATCTTAGCGCCTATGTACTACGGTGCTTCTGGGCTTTGTTTGTGTGCATTCAAGCTATGAAGCTGTGCATCTTATCTAGGCAGTGATTTTTGGGGTTTCCTTGAAGTTTTTACTAATGCTAACAACTTTTTGCTGGAACACTCTTGATCTGTTTTACAGGCTAGGTACTGGTTTAGAATCATATAGTTACACTTGTTAACTCACACTTCGATTTCTAATGGGAAAGTAAATGGATGCTCATGCAAATCTCACATAGTCTTAACTAGGAAGGCGGTAATTGAATCATTGCTATCTTGCATATCATTGAATCATTGCTATATTTCTATCCTTCAAAGTTAACAACTCATTGCTATCTGGGTAAAATTGAACCCTTTGCTATCTTGCTATCACTTCAAAGTTAACAAATCACTGCTATCTGGGTAAAATTGAACACATCATTGCTATCTTGGTAAAACTGGACCATTGCTATCTTGTTATCACTTCAAAGTTAACAAATTTGTGTGCTTTCCCAAGTAGATAGCTCATCTAGTTTTTCTCATTTTAACTAGGGTAAAAGAACCACTATCTTCTATGTTTTGGGAATGATACAAGGCCTATGCTCTCCCCTATCTTGCGTGACCAAAATGCCAGACATATCATTTTCGTATGTGTTTTTCCTTTAGAGGGGCCTGCTCTTGGATACCATTCATCCAAGTAGGAACGACCCTAAGTGGTAACAGGCTAGATGCCAAGCCCTACCAATCCACTATAAATAAATTATGTTTGGAGCGAAAGCTTCAAACAATGAGTGTAGTTGTGTTATACTGACAGCCAACCTCCCCCAAAACCCTCCAAGGCGCAACCCTTGCAAGCTGGGAGACTCCATAACAGAGAGTAGTATTACTGCATGTATAACCACTCGAATGGTTGCCTTTATTAAACACCTTTGTCTTAGTGGCCAAAAACCCCTATAAGCCAATGCAGGGAAGGGCGATTATCACCTCCCGAAGATGCTTCACTAGAGATAGTGAGAATTCAATTTATACTGTCCTTTGAAACCTAGGATTGTACTTGCTTTCTTTTAGTCCAAAAAGAGTCAAAAAAATCACAAAAAAATAAAAAACCATAAAAACATTCTTTGTGTTTGATGTGTCTTCTTGCCATAATTTCAAAAAATCAGATCAGAAAGACCTTTTTGCAGCCAAAGATACCAAAAACATTAGAAAATTGCCAAAAACTTGCAAAAAAACACTGAAAAACCAGAGCGGCGCATTTATCCTTTTTTGTTGCACATTTGTACCGACTTGCTGCACATCTATACCGACTTACTTCTCTTTTACAACCTGTTGTTGCGCATCTAAAATTTACCAGTGTTGCGCATATGTATCAACTTTTTGCACATTTACTAGTTTATGTTGCGCATCTGTTCCAGCACATGCGTGACAGTGAGTACTTCAACAGTCTTTGAGAGAAAAATTTTACCATTTTTGGGTACCCATTTCAATCTTATTTCAGTTTCTGTTGAAATGACGAACCAATTAGAAGTAATTGCTCAAGAACTCCAATACCTGCAAGAATAATTAAACTTCGATATCTCTCCCCAAGATCGCATAGCAATTGCCCAAGAACTCCAAGTGATACAACAAGAAATGACAATCTTACAGGCTAAACAGGTCAGTACTAGCTACACCTCGCCCCAAAAGCATACATCCTTTTCTTGTCTTCATGATACTCTTGACAAGGCAAGCACCACCTCAAGTTGGAAAACATATACCACTCCATCTACTAGTCCTCCTTCATCTCCTAGAACACATGGCCCAAAGCTTACTAATCCTACCATGGAGAACTCCAAATCCACTCATCCATTACCTCATTCATTTACCCATACACCTACCAATGATGTGATCCAAGGGCTACTAGCAAAGAGTCAACCATGTCCCCAAATTCTAGTCCTTGACCTTATCAAAGAGTCTTCAAACATGTCAAATCCTACAAGCCCTTCATGTAACCTACAACCCCTTGAGCATATTGAAGAACCTCCTACCATGCACCAAAGTCAAGGTTCGTCACACCTTCATGTTGTTGACCAAGAGCCTATCCAAGAGTCTTCTACCTCAACTTCAATTCAAGCACATCAAGAGTTATGTCAAGAGCACACTTTAGAACATGTGGAAACGTCAACCCCTTGTCTAAATCAAGATCAAAGCACCCCTATCCGACCTATCCATAACTTTTATCTTTTCTCTGATCCTATACCTATGCATGAGAAAGAAGTCTAATTTCAAACCATTCATAACCTATATCTTTTCCATGATCAAGATACTACCTTTGATGAAGAAGCTATGCATGAGCAACTTGATCCTATACATGAGCTAGAAATCCAATGTCGGCCTCTCCATAAACTCTATCCTTTCTGTGATCAGGATATTATCGGTGATGATGAACCTATACAAGAGCACCTTAATTCCATCATGCTAAATCCTATCTATGATCAAGATCCCATCTATGATCAAGAGCCTATCTATGATCAAGAAGACCATGATGATCCTCTTAGCCCACTTTATGCATTCCATGGTCCTGAGCTTATAACCCCATCTTCTCCTATCCATGATCCAACTACTTCCACTTCCCTTGATGAGACACTTGCCTCCCAAGCAAGCATAGAAGATCAAACCAATAATACTCCTCCGTCACCCATTATCAACCATGCTACAGATCCCCCACCATATATCCTTGGTCTTACCACTTTCATTCATGAGTGTTCCTCCTTAGAACACCAACACCCATTATCCTTTATCTCACCTTCTCCATCTAGTAAGGAACTTGTGTCTAGTGTTCCACCTATATGCAATCCCACTATCCACTGCATACTCCAACATATGAACTGTCAAGGTAAAGGCTTAGGCCTTCATGAGCAAGGTATTTTGGAGCCCATCCATGTCAATGTTCCTCCTTGTTCATACGGCCTTGGATACATACCCCAAGGTGAACAGTCTCAAGATGTTGGTACTTCCTCCACTCCTCCTAAATCCACCACTTTCCATCGTAATCCCTATCATATCCCCAAAACATGTCGCCATTCCACCTCCATCATCCTACAATTGTCAAAAGCTTGTGACCATACACCTTCCACCATCCAATCTACCTCTGCTACTTCCAACTCCTAACATCCCTCCATGCATTTTGCCACCGCTTCTTCCAATACCTTATCCATCCATCTATGAATCCTCTAACAATCCCAATCATGACCAACCAATGCACGTGTTGTCCAAACAAAGAGCTTCCACAAACTCCACTTCCACCATCTCAAGAGAATTCAACCATAAAAATTTGGATGCCTTTACCTATCAAGTAAAAAATCCTAAGAGTCCTCATGACCTAGGATACAAAAGCCAAGAATTAAATAAACATCCTTCTCAAGAGCTGCATACACGCACACACCTATATGCCAAACTAAAAAAGGTGTGGGTCCGCATCAAACAAATGATTACCTCCGAAGTTGCACCAAAGCTGCATACACCCCAGCCCATACCTTCACAGGTACTATCTAAAGTTACATGAGGCATCTACCTCTCAAGAATCCCAACCACCCACTTTATCCTATTCCATCCAAAAGTCTCAAATTCTTCCATCCCATATGGCAAGCAAAACTCAGAAAAATACTCAGTCTGTGTGGATCTCTACATGCCTAAGTCATTCATCCATAAGAAAAAGTCTCTGTTGCTTCCTTCACTACTTTCCATCACCAGCTTCAATGTTTATCATGGTATGTGCAACCGTTGGTCATGATTCCCTTCCATCCCATGACATTTCCATATACCTCCATCTCCCCTACCTTCCGCTATTATCCTACATATCTTCCTCATCCTATCCCTATGGTCCATGCTTTCCCATAAGCCTTCTCTCTGTACTCTACATCATAAATCCACTATCTACCTTCTCCATCTCATTGTCATGCAATCTACTACCAACATCTATGAGAACACTTGACATGGTCCATGCGATGGCATCTTTCTAGTGGGACTATCACCTTTCATGGAACCTGGCCATTGAGGCCCTCTCGTCCATTTTACCTATCCTATCCAAATGTTAAAAAAATAAATAAATAAATGAGTCAAGAAAAATCCCTTCATCCAATGGTGAAAATCTGGCATACAGGCGCCTTGGATAAGTACCATGATGAAAACCTAGCAAACAGGCATCATGTGTAAGTTGATCTTCTATGTCACCTACACTTGGGGGCACGTTGTCTCATCGACATATCACTCTTCTCCTGTCAGTTCCCTTCTGTACCATTCCCTACCCTATCCTTCTATCCATTACATACCTATACTGTCCAGTCTATCTATCCTAATTTTCCATTCCTCTATTTTTAATCTTGATAAAGATTGGGGGCACAATATTGACAAATGTTTTAAGTGTCTCTTGACATACCTTATCCCTCCCAAACCAAGCAAATCCTTCATTATCCTCTTATTCTCCTATCATCATAAGCGTTGCCATGAAAAGTCCTAAGTATTTACCTACAATGGGGCACGTTATTCCTATGTGACATAGTCCTTGGAGATCACATCCTTGTTTCCTTCTATCCACTATTGCCCATCCTCATACCTACCCGTTCCATTCTTTATCACCTATATATCTACCTATCAGTGGTGTTCCCTTGTCATTAGTATCATCTACTCCATATCTGATCCATATCTGTTCCATATCGTGTCTTGTCTAATCCATGTATGTTCCATATCGTGTCTTATCTGATCCATATCTTAGGTCCATCAAAGTCAACCATGAACTATGTTGCCTCTGTGTCGTCACATAGGCAAGTCCATTTTCAATGCACCCCAGAGGCTTCCTTGTCCGTCCCATATCTTGTCATCTATCCTCTAGTCCATCCATGGTCCAAGTCTCTGAACTATGTTGCCTCTGTGTCGTCACGTAGGAAAGGCCATTTAGCAATGAGCCCCTGAGGCACTAGGTCAGTCCCTTAGGGTTCGTCTCACCAATAAGGATTGAGGAACCTTTTACAAGGAAAGCAAGCACAAGCAAAACCCACTTTCGAGCTGAAATTTTGAGGCAAGACCTCAACCTATCCAAAGAAAAGCAAGCAAATACCTAAAGCTCTCTAAATGATTTTACCTAAATTATGGCAAGAAAATACACCTAATGCAAGAATGTTTTTTGGTTGTGATCAGGTTAGGTTACAGCATCTTGATTTTTGTTATCATGTCTTTCTATGCTACTCAAGGATGCCAAAAGCTAGAGATGCTATGATGGGGGCATGATTATTTTCTTTGTTCGTTGTTTGTGGATTAAACTTTAGTAATGTGAAGCCTTGTCTAAAGACATGATCGGCAAAAGATCATCGAGGATATCAAAGGTCTAACATGAACGGGGGTAATCCTTGTCTGTTGATATGCAAGAAATACTCAGGTCATCTTGGTTCAATTACACTTCGATGCTTGTATTACCTTGCTAAATGAAAAACCATGTAAGCAATACTTAGGTCATCTCAGTTCAATTATACCTAGATGCTTGTATTAACTTACAACATTTGGAAAAAGTACCAAAAAAATCACCCAATGATGAAATAAGCACTTCAAAATACTTGTAGCATCAAGATGTCACAAAAGAAAACACCATTTGCATCCATTATACATCCACAAAAGCATCCATATCGTATCCCATGTAATAAAAGATCTAAAAAATATAGAGTTTCAATACAAACAAAAGCTTGTGATTCCTTCATTCACATTTCTTCTATCAGTCAAATTTCTATCTGTCATTGTATCTCTCGTCAATAGTTCTAGCTGTCAATCTAAGCAGTAATCGAAATGCAGGTCCATCCTTAATCCATACCAATCAAGTCAAGTCAATCTTGCCAAATGATCCACTCACAATCAATGGTCTTGATCCTTGCCTAGTTGTAAACCAACTCAATCAATTATAATCAATCAATTGTCTTATACAGGATGTTGTATTGTCGAAATCAAACCAACACATGCATCTTACATGACATGTTTCATTTCCTAAAACTAGACACTATCCTATCGTGTTGCTCTAGGGCTCTATCGTTCCCCACCATGACAACACTATTGTCAATCTATATCGATTAATCGTTTGTTTACCGCTTGATAGGGGCAATACCTTGTTTGTTCTTGTATCATTTGTGCATACTTACTTTCTTGCTTGTGTGTATTATCATTCTTTATTGCATCGCGTATCATTCAGTTTTTCTTCAATCCTAATTTGTTTTTCCCCTTCTTCATCGTGAGATTGTCCGTCTCTCGGCCTTCTACCTTCTTCCCATCCAATCTCCCAAGGGGGCATCCTATCGTCATAACCTGTACCAGGGGCAAACTGGGACAGGTATCATTTTCACACAATCTTATTCTTTGAAGCAATGTTGTAAACTGCATTGCATCAAAGAGGGGCAAAATATATACGCCTAAAAATGACACGACTCGGTTTAAATAAATATTCTTAATATTTATTCCCTTCTAATTCTTCTATCAATAAATAAATAAACAAATTTATTTATTTGATTCATAGTCCTCTAAATTAATTAAATATCAAAATATTTAATTACCTCTTCTAAAGTCAAAATTAAATTAAATCCTTTATTTAATTAAATTCTTCCAAAACAATTAAATAATTTTTAATTATTTAATTAAATCAAATTCTTCTTCCAAATTTAAATAAATCAATCAAATTTATTTAAATCCTCTCAATCTCCAAAAATAAAATACAATCAAATATTTTATTTATTCTTCCAAGTCATGCACAACGATTAAATAAATTTATTTATTTAATTTGCTTTCTTATCTTCTAATTCTTCAAATATTTTCCAAATCTTCTAAAAATAAGTCTTCTTCTTCATGCACACAAAATTAAATAATTTATTATTTAATTTTTCTCAAATCATGCAAAAGCAAATCACAAGTTGAGTTAACTGACTCAATCAACCTTGTTTTTATCAATATCTCTTAAATTAGAAAAAAAGCTTTCTAATTTATGAAAAGCATGTCTTATCTTTAGAAAAGAAAGTAGTTAACTCAAATAAAATAGCTTTTGTGTGACACTTGTTTTCTTTGTATTCACGCACATTCCTCAACTATTCTATATCATTGATCTTCTCATTCTCTCTATACCGTTGATCTCTTCTCTTCTGAGTCTATAAATTGAACCTTATTCTTCTATTTCTATCATCCAAGCTTTAAGTATTGTTACTATGCAGGAATTACAGCACGCCTTTGGCACCAATTCCTTCATTGCTTGTGATCACAGTCATTACTACACATTACTATCATTGTTGTGAAGCTCATCTTCATGGTGATACTATCATAGTTGTTCCCATTTGAACATCTTGGAATCATAGCAAGGAAGTGCACCTTCTGAGGGCCATATTCATAGACAAGATCATTTGTGATAGGTGATCAATGGAAGCTGACAATATCCACCTTCTACCTATCCAAATATTCAAAAAAAAATTTCAAAAGAGTAAAGAAAAATCCCTTCGTCCAATGGTGAAAATCTGGCAAACAGGTGCCTTGGTTAAATACCATGATGAAAACCTAGCAAACAGGTGTCATGTGTAAGTTGATCTTCTATGTCACCTACACTTGGGGGCACCTTGTCTCATCAGCATATCACTATTCTCCTATTAGTTTCCTTCCGTACCATTCCCTATCCTATCCTACCTATACTGTCCAGTCTAATCCATCCTAATCTTCCCTTCCTTCATTTTTCTTGATCTTGATAAAGATTGGGGGCACAATGTTGACAAATGTTTTTGATGTCTCTTGACTCACCTTGTCCCTAGAGAAACATGCAAATCCTTCAACAATCCTCTCATCCTCCTATCGTCAAAGTATTGCCATGAAAAATCCTAAGTACTCTACCTACAATGGGGTATGTTATTTCTATGCGACTTAGTCCTTGGAGATCACATCCTTGATTCCTTCTATCCACTACTACCCATCCTCATACCTACCCGTTCCATTCTTTATCACCCATACATCTACCTATCCATGGTGTTTCCTTATCATCGGTATCACCTGTTCCATATCGTGTCTTGTCTGATCCATATCTATTCCATATTGTGTCTTGTCTGATCCATATATGTTCCATATCATGTCTTTTTTGATCCATGTCTGTTCCATACGTGTCTTATCTGATCCATATCTTAGGTCTATTAAAGTCAACCATGAACTACATTGCCTCTGCGTCGTCACGTAGGCAAGGCCATTTTTAATGTGCCCCCGAGGCTTCCCTGTCCGTCCCATATCTTGTCATCTATCCTCTAGTCCATCCATGGTCCAAGTCCCTAAACTACGTTGCCTTTGCGTCGTCACATAGGCAAGGCCATTTAGCAATGAAACCCCGCGGCACTAGGTCAATCCTTTAGGGTCCGTCTCACCAATAAGGATTGGGGAACCTTTCACAAGGCAAGCAAACACAGGAAAAACCCACTTTCAAGAAGAAATTTGGACGTAAGACCTCAACCTATCCAAAGCAAAGAAAGCAAGTACCTAAAGCACTCTAAATGGTTTTACCTAAATTATGGCAAGAAACAAACACATCTAAAAATGCAAAAATGTTTTTTGGTTGGAATCATGGTTAAGTTACGGCATCTTTACTTTTTGTTATCATGTCTTTCTATGCTACTCAAGGATGCCAAAAGCTAGAGATGCTATGATGGGGGCATGATTATTTTCTTTGTTTGTTGTTTGTGGATTAAACTTTAGAAATGTGAAGCCTTGTCTAACGACATGATCAGCAAAAGATCGTCGAGGACTTCAAAGGTCTAACATGAACGAGGGCAATCCTTGTCTGTTGATATGCAAGGAATACTTAGGTCATCTCGGTTCAATTATACCTTGATGCTTGTATTAAATTGCTAAATCAAAATCCATGTAAGCAATACTCAGGTCATCTTGGTTCAATTATACCTAGATGCTTGTATTAACTTACAACATTCAGAAAAAGTACCCAAAAAAATTGCCCAATGATGAAATAAGCACTTCAAAATACTTGGACCATCAAGATGTCACAAAAGCAAACACCATTCGCATCCATTATACATCCACAAAAGCATCCATACCGTATCCCATGCAATAAAAGATCCAAAAAATGTAGAGTTTCAATACAAACACAAGCTTGTGATTCCATATTCTAGCTTTGATTTCACAAGAAGATAATATGGAGTTGATGAAACATTTTTCTTTAGAAGAAATCAAGGCAACGGTTTTTTCCTTGGATCCAGATGTTTGGTTGGCAGTAGAAGAAGCTCGCAGAAATCATACTATTCTGAGGGAGAGTAACTCTACCTTCATTTCTCTAATTCCTAAGGTTTTTGCACCTTCTTCCTTTGCTAATTTCAGACCTATTTCTCTTTGCAATACATTTTACAAAATCATTTCTAAAGCAATTACTCTAAGATTAGCTATTCTTATTCCAAAAATTATATCAAAAGAGCAAGGAGGTTTTGTACTAGGTAAAGAAACATCTGAAGGTGCTTTGGTGGCTCATGAGGTTCTACATTCAATTCATGACCAGAAGCTTTCTACTATGTTGGTTAAATTGGATATGTTGAAAGCTTATGATAGAGTATCTTGGGGTTTTTTGATTCAAGTTCTCCTCAAATTTGGTTTTTCACCTAAGTGGTGTAAGTGGATTTCTTCTTGTATTTTTGGTGCAAGTTTCTCAGTTTTGATTAATGATTCTTAGTCTAAATTTTTGAAATCCTCTCAAGGGATAAGGCAAGGTGATCCTTTGTCCCCTTTCCTTTTTATAATAATGGCAGAAGGTTTGAGTAGATTGATCACGAGGCAAAATTCTTTGGGAAACTAGAAGGGGATTAAAATTCCTAGAGTTCCTTCTGCTATCACTCATGCTCTATTTGTAGATGATACTCTGTTGTTTGGTCAACCTTTGATGTCATAAGCTAAATATATGAAGGATGTAATTTCTATGTATTGTTTAGTTTCGGGTCAGAAAGTTAATCAAGAGAAATCTAAAATCTTTTTCTTTTTTACTTCTTCATTATTTCAAGAAAGGATTGTAAAATATTTGCGGTTTAAGGTGGATGTCCTCCCTTCAAGATATTTGGGGATTCCTCTTTTTTCAGGATCGGTTAAAAATATGTTCTGGGATAAACTTATTAAGAGCATCAAGTCTAAAATCTCCTCATGGAAAGGTAAATGGTTAACTTTGGCTGGCAAAATCCTTCTGATCAAATCAGTCTTGTCGGCAGTACTTGTGTATATGCTTTCAGTGCTTACGGTACCCAAGACTGCCATTTCTTGCCTCGGTAATATCTTGAGGAAGTTTTTGTGGAATGGATCTAACTTGAATGGAAAAAAGATCCCTCTAATTTCCTGGGACAAAATTTATATTCTGAAGCAAAATGGTGGGACTGGGATCCATAACACTGAAGCTCAGAATAAGGCTCTTGGAGCTAAGTTGGTTTGGAATTTGTATGAAAAACCATATTCTAAATGGGGAAAAATTATGCTAGCTAAATATCTAGATTTGTCTTCTCCAGAAAGAATCTTTACTATTCTAAATCCAAAGATGGGTTCCCAGATTTGGAATTTTTTATTAAAGTGTAGAGAGGTGTTTTCAACTTTTTTGTCTTGGGTTATTCAGGATGGAAATTTAGCCCTTTTCTGGGATGACTCTTGGAATAGCTATCAGTCGTTGTCAAATATAGAGGGTCTTCAAGAAATTAAGTTAATCTTGTGTCAGGCCTAGGGAACAAAAGTTAAAGATTATATTGTGGTTGATTCTGATTCAGTTATTAATAAAGTTGCTTGGAAAAATTTTGATGACATTCCTATTCCTTTAGAGCAAAAGGTCTTGCTTAGGAACATCTTGAAGGAGAGAAGAATTTTTATATCAGGAGGAAGGGATAAACTCATTTGGCTCCCCTCAAAGTCTGGTCGTTATACAATCAGGCAAGGTTATCGAAGTATCATTAGTAAGGATTCTATTTCTGCTATTAATTGGCCTTATAAACTTTGTTGGAGTGGTCCTTGCTTGCCTAAAGCAGGGGCTTTTGCTTGGTTAGCATTGAATTATAGAATCCTTACCAGTGATAGGTTAGCCAAACTTGGTATTACTAATTCTTTTTCTTGTCCTTTTTGTTCAAAAGTTGAGGAAAATTTGGATCACTTATTGCTAAACTGTCACTTCTCTTCAAAAGTTTGATACTGGTTACTTTCAAAATTGTGTTGGCAGGGTCCCCTTCCTCACTCTCTCCTTCAAGTTTTTCAAAGCTGGCCTATCTTGTTCACAAATTCTACATTCTTCGCTTTGTGGTTGGTCTTGCCAAGTATTTTGATTTAGATTTTGTGATTAGAAAGAAATAGAAGAGTTTTTAGAAAAATTGAAAATTCTGTTGATACAATTATTGTCAAAATTGAAAAAATGATTTCAGAAGTAGTCTCAGCTTCTCTTCTTTTTAGAAAGTTTGGTTCCCTATTTTTTCCTTCTTGGGATGATTTAATGTTAAAAAATTGGAAGTTTTTACTTTTGCCTAATTCCAATTGTTTTAGCATTGGTAGTAAGATAGATAGAAACTCCATTATGTGGATCCCTCCACCTATTTCTTTTGTAAAGTTGAATTTTGATGGTGCGAGTAGGGGTAATCCTGGTGTCTCTAGTGTTGGTTGTGTTTTAAGAGATCATAATGGATCAGTTTTAAGAGCTTTGTCAGTTAAGCTTGGTTTTTCTTCAAATAATGAGGTAGAGGCTTTGGCACTTATAGCAGGTCTTAATCTTGCATTAAAATGTGAAATTTCTAATATTATTGTGGAAGGGGATTCTTTGAATATTATAAGGGCCTTTAGTCTTAAATCATGCCCAAGTTGGAAAATTGATTACATCTTACAATTTGGGAGGAAGCTGCTTAATCATTTTCAATATTTCAAAATAGTTCATATGTATAGGGAAGGTAATATGTTAGCATATTTTCTAGCTAATCATGCTTTTTGCCTTAATGAACCTATTAAGGAGTGGGACTCTAACTCCCTGGAATTAATTGCATTCTAGCTAAGGAAGGCTTAAGCTAAATTTGTCGTGTAAAGTGTAAAGTGCTAAGTAGAAAGATAATTTAAGTGAGTATTATGTTATAGCTTCTAAATTTAGAACTATCTCTATCCTGCGGTTTCTTTCTGTCAGCTGATGTCATCCCTTGGGTTAAGGACGGCTTCATTTGGTGTGAAGTACTATTGTTTTTATTTCGATATGCAGGGTGGTAGATTTCACTTAACGGTATATCTTGTCAAGAATGATTTCATTCATTTCATCTTGAGGGAATTCTCCTTTATATTTCCCTCTTTGACATCTTCTATCTTTTCTTAAGCTTTGTGTTTGTTATGTTGTAGCTTCCTAATCTGGTTTTTTTTAGGATTTAAGAATTGTGTTTGTTTTAGCATGGGCTCGGTTCAGAGAAATAGAAGAATTTTCATGCCAATTCAGAATTGGGAATGACCTTTCTTAGGTCTTCTCAATCCAAATTCCATGTCGGAAGTGTTTAAGATTTATGAAGACTCTGTTGAAAGAGCCATCATTCAAGTTTGTGGTCTGCAAGTTTTACATTTTCCTAGATCTATCTATCCGTCCAAAGTAGTTTCACATTTCCTTTCAAATGCTATGGATTTATTGTAAAGTTTTGATTTGGTAAGGAATCTGAGCTTTCTGTTTGTTCAAGATGTTCATTTTCCTGTGGAGATTTTAAATGAAGTTATAGAGGATTACGATTTGTATACGAGTTCTACTCTTGTGGGTGGTTTGTTTGATCACAGGGAACTTTTCCATCGACCTAAGCTTCATTGTCTTTTCAACGCTATGTTGCATGGCCTCCAAAATAATTGTGTTGTGTCTTTTCATAATTGTATTCATTTTCATAGAAGAGAGAGCTGGGGAGACGGTAGAAGAAGTCACAGAGGTGTTTAATGCCCTTTCTTTTCTTCTACATTACATTCCTCCTCCACCTCCTCCTCCTCCTCAGCCGGCAGAAGAAGAGGATGTGAATCGTCGTCAGCAGGGTTTCATTGTTGAAGGATTGCTAGCTGACAATTAATAGTTTTGTTCCTTTTTTGGGTGTTTTTGATTTTGATGTAATTGGGTTGTATATTGTGAAAATCTTGTATCAGCATCTTTTTGACAAAGAGGTCAATCATGTAATATTCAAAGATTATTTATGATCAAACTCATTTCTTAAGTCATTTTTTGTATTAGTTAGGTTTTCTTAAGGCTATAACCAGAGGTTTTCTTCACCTGATTCTTTCCTACCGATATGCCTCTCTGAATCAGGCTTTCTTTAATCTTTCTTTTATATAATAAAATATATTTTTAGTGGCTCTGCCACTTTTTCTTTAAAAAAAAAGCTTGTGATTCCTTCATTCACATTTCTTCTATCAGTCAAATTTCTATCTGTTATTGTATCTCTCGTCAACAGTTCTAGCTGTCAATCTGAGCAGTGATCCAAATGTAGGTCCATTCTTAATCCATACCAATCAAGTCAATTCAATCTTGTCAAATGATCCACTCACAATCAGTGGTCTTGATCCTTGCCTAGTTGTAAACCAACTCAATCAATTATAATCAATCAATTGTCTTATACAAGATGTTGCATTGTCGAAATCAGACCAACACGCGCGTCTTACATGACATGTTTCATTTCCTGAAACCAGACACTATCCTTCATGTTTCTCTAGGGATCCATCATTCCTCACCATGACAACACACCTGCCATGTTGGTCTAGGGATATATCGTTCCCTGCCATGACAACACTATCATATATCATTATCAATATATCATTGGTTTACCGCTCAACAGGGGCAGTACCTTATTTGTTCTTGTATCATTTTTGCATACTTTCTTGCTTGCTTGTGTGTGTTATCATTCTATCTTGCATCGTGTATCATTCAGTTTTTCTTCAAACCTCACCTTCTTCATCGTGAGATTGTCCGTCTCATGCCTTCTGCCTTCTTCCCGTCCAATCTCCCGAGGGGGCATCCTATCATCGTTAAACCTGTACCAGGGGCAAACTGGGGCATGTATCATTATTAGAAAAATTTATTCTTTGAAACAATGTGATAAAACACATTGCATCAAAGAGGAGCAAAATGTATACACCTAAAAATGACATGACTCGGTCTAAATAAATATTCTTAATATTTATTTCATTCTAATTCGTCTATCAATAAATAAATAAACAAATTTATTTATTTGATTCATATTCCTCTAAGTTAATTAAATATCAAAATACTTAATTACCTCTTCTAAAGTCAAAATTAAATAAAAATATTTTATTTAATTAAATTCTTCCAAACAATTAAATAATTCTCAATTATTTAATTAAGTCAAAATCATTCTTCTAAATTTGAATAAAAAAACCAATTTTATTTAAATCCTCTCAATCTCCAAAAATAAAATATAATCAAATATTTTATTTATTCTTCCAAATCATGCACAACAATTAAATAAATTTATTTATTTATTTAGTTTTCTTATCTTCTAATTCTTCAAATATCTTCCAAATCTTCTAAAAATAAGTCTTCTTCATGCACACAAAATTAAATAATTTATTATTTAATTTCTCTCAAATCATGCAAAAGCAAATCACAAGTTGAGTTAACTGACTCAATCAACCTTGTTTTTATCAATATCTCTTAAATTAGAAAAAAGCTTTCTAATTTATGAAAAGCATGTCTTATCTTTAGAAAAGAAAGTAGTTAACTCAAATAAAACAGCTTTTGTGTGACACTTGTCTTATTCTTATTCGCGCACATTCCTCAACTATTATATATCGTTGATCTTCTCATTCTCTCTATACCGTTGATCTCTTCTCTTCTAAGTCTATAAATTGAACCTTATTCTTCTATTTCTATCATCCAAGCTTTAAGTATTGTTACTCTGCAGGAATTATAGCGCGCCTTTGGCACCAATTCCTTCATTGCTTGTGATCACACTCGTTACTACACACTACTATCATTGTTGTGAAGCTCATCTTCATGGTGAAACTATCATAGCCATTCCCATTTGAACATCTTGGAATCATAGCAAGGAAGTGCACCTTCTGAGGGCCATATTCATAGACAAGATCATTTGTGATAGGCGATCAATGGAAGTTGAGAATTAAAGGAGGTTTACTTTGTATTGGTCATTGTTTGATTGAACCTCTTTTATTCATTATTTCATTGAGTTTTGGGTATCATTGATATTGATATATTGATTATTCATTTTAGATCCAATTTTCCCTTAACAATCAGTCTGAATTGGGTGCAGGGGAAGAGCAACCAACCTCTGATTACCTACAAATAGTGCACATTCTTTGCAACTTCTTACCCATCTATGGGCATCTTTGAACAAATTGGGCTAGTATTAACCAGCCCTCATGATCTTGACATCATTCTTGGAGAATAATTGCCACCAGCAGGGCCATTATAAAATTCTTATAATACTCTAGAAGTTTGATTTTGTGCAATGCATCTAAGGATAACTCCATTGATGTCTTTCCTAAACAAGACACCACCAACAAGAACATAGGGTATGGACTGGAGTCTAAAATACCTTTTTTATTGATCCAGTCCATCTGGGCATCTCCCTGACTATAGAAATGTGACCATGTCATGGTACCAGCTAGTTGGAGCATTGGAACTAGCTAGCTGTGTGGTGTAGTCAAGGTCGGAGGGTTCACAGAATGAACTATCCAAAGTTCACAGAATGAATTGTCCAAACCATGCAGCTAGAGTAAACACAATGGAAACAACACAATCATAGAATGCAATGGAAGATTCAATACTCAATATATCATATATTCAGAATTCTTATATGCCACCAACATGTGGGCTACAATCAAAGGGTTCACAAGCCTACTTTCTAGGTTATAACTGATATGCAAGATATGGCATTAAAGTGCCAGCCCGAAAAGAATATAATTATCTATCTTATGAAATCATCTAACTCCCTTCCTAATACATCTAAGAGATCTATATATATCATCTCCAAGCTCATGAAATTTTTCGTGTCGGCCCCAAGAGGTTACAATTCCAATGAAATGATGAAGCGTGTAGAAACAAGTAGTTTGGCCTTAAACATCTAGTAATGCTCCGCAAATGGATGAAACTTGGTACTAACCTCAAGGAAGGTCTATCTAATCCCTATGTGCCTTGTGATATGTTTCATTAGGCTATGCAAGTCACAGAAGTGCTTCGTAAACCTCCTCCTTCAATTGACTGTCTGAATGCTCTACTCTGTGAAAGTTGATGATCTTCTAATACTGATAACTTTTAACAGACAAGTCCAAATGACCTAAAATTTGGATATGATGTAGATGATGTTATGTAGATGCTAAATCCTACTCCATGAGATTTGATATGAAGATGCAGTAAAATGTGGTACAAAATGCTAAAACTACAAATGACTGAACTGAACCAAAAATTAAAGAAAACAAAAGAATGCAAATATTTTTTGGTTGATGCAAGATTGCTCTGCAACCTGGGATGCTCATGCATCACTGTGTCTGTCCAATGACACATACAATATCATTTCTGGCTTCAAAATCTAAGGCCATTTTCTCACATAGGCCTTTGCCTCATACGAGCTTGGTGATATTGATGTTTACATCATACTCCATTACTTTTGTGATCGACCCGGCCCTTTTTTCATTGATATCTATGCTTAAAAGAAATTCTTTAATGCTAGGGTGGTTCACCATCAACTGTTTCTTACTATTTGAAAGCATATGCCTAAACTTTTTGAGTGCTTTCACCACAGGAAACACCTACTTCTCAACAAAATCATACTTCATCTCATATTCTTTGAGAGGCTAGCTGAAGAAAGAAATTGGTTGTTCCAATTTCTCTTCATTCTGTTGTGTCAGGACTGTTGATATGCCCTCCTTGTCTCCAAAGGCATAAATGATAAAATCCTTTTCATAATTTTGGTTTACTAGCGTGGGAGCCTATGCAATGGCTTGCTTGATAGCTTCAAAATTGTCCCTACCTTCCTTTAACCATGTGAAGGCAGCATTTTTCTTGAGCATGGCTGTGAGGAACTTTGCTATTGAAGCAAAATTTGGTATGAAGCTCCTCACAAAATTAATCTTTCCCAAATAACTTTGTAGGCCCTTCTTATGACTGGGAAGGGGAACAACCAAATTGGTGCTAGTTCTTTCAAGGTCAATAGCTAGCCCTTCCTTTGAAACCACATGTCCCAGCAATTTTCCTTCTAGGACAACAAACACACACTTCTTTGGATTCAATGATATGTCATATTCCCTGTATCTTTCAAAGACTTTTCTCAAATGACTTAAGTGGTTAGCTGCATGCTTGGAATACATAGTTAGGTCATCAAGATACACTAAAATAATATCATTGATTAGTGCTTTAAAGGCCAAATCAATTGCTCTTTGGAATGTTACCCTAGCATTGGTTGGCCCAAATGGCATTTTTTGATAAGCCAAAGTACCCCACTTGGTGGTAAAGGTTGTCTTGTACTAGTCTGATTCTTTTACAAGAATCTAGTTATAGCTTGAGTAGCCATCTAAGAGTGAAAACATTTTAGTTCCTGCTACTGTTTGGAGGATATGCTCCATCGAAAGGAAGTGGATAGTGGTCTTTACAAGAGGCCTTATTCAGGTCTCTAAAGTCCACACACAATCTGATTTCCCCATTCTTTTTCCTACCCGGAACTAGGTTAGCCACCCAAGAGGAATGTTTAATTAGGTAAATGATTTTAGCCTCTATGAGTTTGGATAGCTCTTTTCTCATTAATGGCTCAATTTTGGGATTGACTGGCCTTTGTTTTTGGCAGACAAGTTTTGCATTGGGGTCTAAATCAATGGTATCCTAGATTAAACCAGGATCAAAGAATTTCAAATCCTTATAATTCCAAGCAATTAAATCATCAAACTCATTACAAAGTTCAACAAAACCTTTCCTTTCAACTTGATTACATACCTTGCCATGTTTTAGAAATCTGCCCTGTGTAATTTCCACCTCTTCATAGTCTTTTTTTTTACTGTTGTGTTCATTTTCTCCTTCTTTGGTTGGTCATCAGCACCAAATGTTGAACACAAGGAATACTGAGAGGGGGGGTGAATTAGTATTCTATAAACCACTCCTTCACATGTTCTTTAATCCATTTACCAAATTCAATAACATGAAAGCAAAATAAACATAGGAAGAGCAACCACAAAGTCATAACACATAGACACTAGGATTTTTACATGGAAAACCCAAAAAGGAAAAAACCACAATGAGCGTTAGCTCACAATATATTATAATATCAAAACTAGATTACAAAAAGGGTCACTACCTTAGGTCTCACTGCCCAAGGACTCACTGTCCAAAGAAGTGCTCACTACAATAAGCTCACTGTCATAAAGAAAAGAAGATAGAGAAAAGGTGACTCACTGCCAAGAAAGAATTGTTACAAATGCATTTGTTGAATGCTGGAATACAGTTCCAATGATAGCTTAATATACAAATTCAAAGGTCTTCATCATAACTGCTCTGTTTCTCTGCTCTGTTCACATATGCTCTATTCTTCAGTCTTATGAACCCTTACTGCACTTTCTGGATCACAAGAATCATCTTTGGTCGCACACACATCAACTTCACAACTCATTCATGCACCAAACATCAAAATCCATCAAGTATTTATATCTGCAACAAGATCTAACTCAAAACTAGCTCGGCTTATTAGAGATGAAGCGTGTACACAAAAACTTGTATTTAGTCAGCTTGAATTCGCTACACAGAAAGTTATGCACCAATGCAATCATTCAAGAACCTTCATATAGGTGTGGACCTATTGTAGAACCACTTAGAATAATGATCCAAGTAATATATCTTTACCGAACATCGATCCAACATGAGTGTCACCTTCATTCTTAAGTATACACTTAACCAAGTCTACTATCATACCACAACTTCAAATGCGAGCCACATAGGATTCCAAAATTCATACCAAATATTCATTATGCATCTCCAAACATACCTTCAGAACTATGAGTCATAATATTCTTATGTGGAAAGATGCAGATCTCTGAACTACTGACTCTGTCATTGTGAAACACTATCAACCTGAATGCTGATACTTAGGAGCTTGTAGATGATCATCTGGTGAACTTTAGATTCTACAAATATGGAATTGGATACTCCTAATATGTGTTTACAACACCTTCAAATTGCAAATTGAAATAATCAATAGCGGAGGAATGAGAACTGAAATACTCAGGTAGTTTGCACTATTCATGATTGAACTCTGTTCATCCGGACTTGAGTAATTGAAGGTATAACTTCCAGAGATTACTAGGAATTGAAACTTGGAGTATAGAAACATTAAATGAATATGTGCAACATACCAAAACCGCATACCAAAGTCTATGTCTACAGAGGAGTACCATCCAACTTATTGTCACTAACTCAGTAAGGTGCCAATACTTAGTCAATTTGACTAAGTTATTCTTTCCGGACCAAAAATGATGTGCATACCTTATCTCAAGACTTGTTCCCAATCATATCTGATTGTTTCCATCAATGACAACACCATATCACAACCATACCAACAATGTCTCTTAACCATGTTGCCAATAATCTCCCCCTTTGGCATTGATGGCAACACTTAGTGAAAAATGTTCATATTGCTCCCCCTTACTATGTACACCCTATTTTTCTTCTCTCTCTTAGGTATTTAGCTATTTTTCACTGGTTCTCCTTCTCCCCATTTGACATCAATGGCAAAGGTGTGTGTACAAGTGACAAAATTGTATCAAGATTTCAAAACTGTTATACTTGGCCTCATATGTACCAGTGTAATCACATAACTTACTAGGCAGTGGGAAGGATGTCTGTATATTCTCTTCAGCTACACTACATCACCATCCCATTTGGTTTTTGTAAGCTTCAAAACTTGCATATGTACATTAATTTGGAACACCAATTCCTCATCTTTATCCACAGTGATAGGGATCTGAGTTACTTGCCTTGTTCTATTTACATCTGCTACTATACCTATCATACTTGCAATGTTGATGCTTATGATTTCCCTTAATTGCCTCATTCTACTCTTTAAGCTCTCTCTCTGATTTAACAAGTTATTTATAGTAGAATGAATGGTTTTCACCTCTGCTCTTTGGTTTCCAAGGGCATCAGTTGCTGGATCATAATTTTTAGATATTTTCACTAATTGAGCTTCCTACCCATCTATTTTATCCTTTAAATCTCTTGTGGTCTCAGGTCAAGATAGACAAAATTTATACAATTCACTAGCCTCTTTGATTGCTAGTTCTACATACTATATGCATTGGTCTAACAACACTTTATCTTTTGAGCACTTGTCTTTTAGCTCAGTTAATCTTTTATCATCAAACTTTGTTCTAACCTTTTTATCTGCAGCTTTTTCAAAAGACTCAAAATGTGTACTTACATAGTTTATTAGTCTTTTGAGTTGATTAGTGGGGGATAAAGATGTATCCTTCAATAGTCCAGGCATCAATTTTTCTAAGACACTAGATGCCTCACCAATAAGCTCACTGTCTTGGATATGGGACTTCAAAATTTCTTCTAGAGCCTTGGCTTGGAAAATTGTTCCTAATTTTAGCTTCTACAGAGGTGACATGGAAGCTAAATTGATTGGCCCTTGCAGCAACTCAAGTGTATCCAAAAACTGAGATTCTTGTTGCTTCTCCAAAAATTCTTTGACTGAATCAACAGGATCTTGAATGGCTGTAGCAATGTCTCTTATCATGTCATGAGACACTTCTTCCTTTTCAGTCTACTTCGGAGGTGTTTGGTCCATAGCTTCTTTCTCATTAGTTTTATGTTCCAAAGAAGGGTTATCCTTAGCTTATTCATCATCTTGATTTCCCTGAGTATCAGTTTCATTTTGCTCCAGAGGGCATTCAATATTCTCAGGAGCTTTGTTGTCTTCTTGCTCCTTCATCTCTTCATTTTTCCTTGGGCTTACCGATGGAGTTGTCTTTGTTTGGTTCAAGCCCTGATTTGAGTTGACTTCTGGTAGAGGAGTATCATCACCAACATTTGGTTCTTCTTATCATGAATTGTTGGGATATTGAGCTCTCTTAAGACATTGAGAGTTACTTTTTTTGTGTCCTTTACCACTTCCTCTATGTCTCCAGACACCAAAATGTTGGTCCTTGTTTTAATGTCAAACATTTTTTTGAGTATCTTGGTGACTTGTTTTCTCATCAACAGTTATATCTAGACACAACTCTATCAATACATGTGCTCTTAACTCTAAGTCTTTTGCCATTGCTGTCTCCATTCTAGAAGACATTATGCTGCCCAAATTTTCTAGCAAATCTATAATCACCTCAATGAGAGCCTTGTTGAAGATTTCCAAAAAGTTGATCACTGCAGTTTCAATGATGTTTTTTTTCTGCATCATTGTATTCATCATATAGTTGTGCTATTGGCTTAAGGTTACCATGAGCTAACATAGAATTCAAGGTATCTTCCAAGGTTAATGTGGCCTATGCTTCCTTGGACTTTGTTTGCCTTGGCTTTTTATTTTTTTGCCCTTACCGAAGGGCTTCTCTTGTTTACTCCTAGATATTTCACTAGCCTTATTCTTCATTTTCTTTACTTCTTCATCCGATTCAATCTCCTCTTCATCAACTCTAATACTTACATACATTCTTTTTCCTTTAGTTTTCTATCTTTTGTGCATTTTAGCAGTGGATTTCTTTGTGGGTGCTTCCATGCTCACTGAAGGAGTGGGACCGAAGGATTTGGATGCAGTTTTAGTAGAGGTTGAACCTCTTGTCCTCTTAGGTAAAATAGGCTTCTCTAATTCCTTCTTAGGCTCTTTTAGAGCCTTTTCCAATTGATCTTGCTTCTTCTCTCCAGCTACCCTTGCTACTTCTACCTTTGCTCTTGTTTATGCAATCTGTTCTTTAGTAAACCCTTGGCTTTGGGTATATTCCTCTGCCATTTTCCTAGCCTTCTTTATAGATTTGGGGTTTCTCAATTCAAAATGTACTTTGACTAAGTTTTCTTCATATGTTCCAAACCTTTTTGCAATGGTGTCTCTAGGTTTGCTCAACATGAGGTCAGCAGAGCCAATTAAAACCTCTTCAGTTACTTAATATCCTAAAGGAGGGACCCATATTGTTCTTGGCTCAATAGCTACCATTATGCACTGATCCTTATTTACAATAAAACATATATGATTTTTGTATTTCTCCACTATTGTTTTAGGTATTCTTTCCCTGGATTGCACGGCCTTCTAAAAATTCTTGAAGTACCCCCATAGGGCTTCATTTTGTGCACTATGACTACCTAAACTATTCAAATGATTTTTAATTTGAATAGCAACAAGTTTGTTGTCAAACTAGATCATATTCTTCATTCTGGGCAATTCTTTCATAAATTAGAATAATAGACAAATGATCAACGTACCATATTTGAGAGGATATTTTGACTCTTTGGTCTTCTTTAGATTTTCTATCAACTATTACCGGAGCAACTCACAAAGGTCATAGTCAACATTCTTTTTTACCATCTCATATGCAGTGTGGATGGCGATATCGGAGACAGATTTCTCCTGGTCTATAAAATATATCTTATATCTGACCACCATAGATGCAAACCTCACTGCATGGTCTTCAATAGAGTTTATTGTCAGTGCCCTTTTGTCAAATTGAGCATCAGTTTTCTCCATTACCATGCTATTATTTATAGCCTTCAGCACAGGCACCTTTCCAGTGGAGTTCAATCCTGTTACACCCCTTATTGCTTCCTTTGTTATCATGCAGGGTTCTTCAAGCCACATGAATTCATTGTGAATTCTACTGAGCACATACCAGACCCATTCATCCTCTGCAAACATTGGGAAATCTATATACTGAATGAATTTCTTCTCCTCCATCACCTTATATTCTTCCTTCAGATCATAATCATCACTGCTTAGATGTTTCAGATACAAATCTATAAGTTGAATACCTTCATGTTCTTCTAGGGAAACGTGAATGTATGTCCTAATTTCTTCCTCATGCATTATGCCATACGACACTTCCAAGAATGCACCACTAGGGTCAACTTCCATTGATTGGAATGGGTGTTTCTTAAATTTCGGTCGGGGCCTTTCTTTGATATCTATTACTTGTGGGTTCGACATGATTCCTTAACAATTCAATCAATTTCATAGAAGGGTTTCAACTATAAATACCTCTTTTCGTCAGATTAGGGTTTTCTTGGCTTTGAATTGCTAGAAATCACTAGAGTTGCTTAGGGTTTCACTTCTGATCTCCAAGTGAACACTTGAAAACTTGAATGCAAAGTGATAATTCCTTCAAATGCGAGCCTTTTAACCTTTATTTACCAAAACCTAATCATAAATGCTAATTTCCAAAAGTTGTCAAACACTTCACTGTCAAGCACAGTCAATCAAGATTGCCCTGCAATGCACTGCATTCTAGATCTTTTCTTGCCAGTAACTTCTTCAAAAGATTCATCAAATAGATTTTTAACTCTTATCCTCGTGCTAGATCACAGCACCAACTATCTGGCTAGGGGATCAAGATTTTCAATAGAAGCCCCCCTGAGCCAGAGCTCTCAATTTACTTCTCAAAGGAAGTATCTGCATCAAAGGTTAGTGCGGATTCATCCTTGACCTCATTGACATCCTTCTTAATCCAGACTTTGCTCATTTCCTTGTTGATTTTGATCAGATCAACCTTATTCTTTCCTTTATCTTTCCTCTGCTATGTTTTCTTCTTTTCTACAGGAATATTTTTTTCACATTCTTCCTTTTACAAATTTTTGTAACATGTCCAGGATTATTGCAATTGTAGTAAACAACATCCCTCTATCCTTGGTTCCTTCCATTGATTGGATTAATTCTTGATCTACATTGGTTAGCCATATGCCCAAATATGTTGCATGTAAAGCATTTTCCATTGAAAGATTGAGTATTCCTTCCATTGTTGAAACCATTCCTTATCAAACTCCTACATTCATTTGAGTTATGACCAATTCTTTTGTAATTGAAACACTAACCAGAGATGATGGGACATTTTAATTTATTCTGCTTCTACACTAAGTAGCCTTATGACCAAACTTAAAACAATAGCCATTGAAATATCGATACCTTTGAGCATTTGGTTGCTTGATCGAAGGTCTTCTAGGTCTGTTTCTCTGATTCCAAACCTAGTTACCATTGTCTCTCTTCATCTCAGTGTTACCTTGTCCTGATTTAGAACTTTCTCCTCTTTCAAAACCCAAACCTTGCTTATCATTTGGACTTTTCTGATTGTCAATCAACTCAACAAACTTTGCAGAGCTTATTTTGAACTTTTCTAAGTTGTAACTATTAGTTATTTCCAAATCATGTTTCAAAAGCACAACATCTTTTGCCAGCTTTTCAGATTCCTCAGACTTGCCTTTCACAACTTGATTTAGATGATCATCAACCTTTTATTTTTCTTCAATTAGTATAGATAAACTATTTAGGGTTTCATTTGTTGCTTTCAATTGTTCACTTAGCTCTTTGCTCTTGTCTTTGGATTTCTTGACTTGCTCGCTTAGCTTCATAATGCATTCATCAGCTTCCTTGACATTCTCCTTCAAATCCTAGATATATGCTTCATACTTATCAAGATATTCAAAAGCAAATTTTAGTTCTTCATTGCTGACATATATGCAATCATCAATTGTAAAACTACCTGGATGAATTGCTTCTAGAGGAGTAGGATATCTTCTAGTTGCCATGTGTTCACTTTCCTAGATCTTCCTCAAGCTGTTAGGCTTCTTCCAAGGAAGCTTGCTCTGATGCCAATTGTTGAACATAGGGAATACTGAGAGGGGGGGTGAATCAGTATTCTATAAAACCATTCCTTCACATGTTCTTTAATCCATTTACCAAATTCAATAACATGAAAGCAAAATAAACATAGGAAGAGAAACCACAAAGCCATAACACATAGACACTAGGACTTTTATGTTTTAAACCCAAAAAGGGAAAAACCACGGTGAGTGTTAGCTCACAATATATTATAATATCAAAACCAAGTTATAGAAAGGCTCATTGCCTTAGGGCTCACTGCCCAAGGACTCACTATCCAAAGAAGTGCTCACTGCAATAGGCTTATTGCCATAAAGAAAAGAAGATAGAGAAAAGGTGGTTCACTACCAAGAAAGAGTTGTCACAAATGCATCTGTTGAATGCTAGAATACAGTTCCAATGATAGCTTAATATAAAGATTCAAAGGTCTTCATCATGACTGCTCTATTCACATATGCTATGTTCTTCAGTCTTTTGAACCCTTACTACACTTTCTAGATCACAAGAATCATCTTTGGTCACACAGACATCAACTTCGCAATTCATTCATGCACCAAACATCAAAATCCATCAGGTATTTATATCTGCAACAAGATCTAACTCAAAATTAGGTCAGCTTATCAGAGATGAAGCATGTACACAAACACTTGTACTTAGTCGACTTGAATTCTCTACATAGAAAGTTATGTGGACCAATGCAATCATTCAAGAACCTTCATATAGGTGTGGACCTATTGTAGAACCACTTAGAATAATGATCCAAGTATTATATCTTTACCGCACATTGATCCAACATGAGTGTCATCTTCATTCTTAAGTATACACTTAACCAATTCTAGTATCATACCACAACTTCAAATGAAGACCACACAGGATTCAAAAATTCATACCAAATATTCATTATGCATCTCCAAACATACCTTCAGAACTGTGAGTCATAATATTCTTGTGTGGCAAAATGTGGATCTCTGAACTACTGACTCTATCATTATGAAACACTGTCAACCTGAATGTTGATACTTAGAAGCTTGTAGATGATCATCCGGCGAACTTTAGATTCTACAAATCTAGAATTGGATACTCCTAATATGTGTTTACAACACCTTCAAATCACAAATCAAAACAATCAATAGTGAAGGAATACAGACTGAAATACTCAAGTAGTCTGCACTGTTCATGACTTAACTCTGTTCATCCAGACTTGAGTAATTCAAGGTATAACTTCCAGAGATTACTAGGACATGAAACTTGGAGTATAGCAACATTAAATGATTATGTGCAACATACCAGAACCGCATACCAAAGTCTATGTCTGTGGAGGAGTACCATCCAACTTACTGTCACTAACTCAGTAAGGTGCCAATACTTAGTCAATTTGACTAAGTTATTCTTTTCGGACCAAAAATGTTGTGCATACCTTATCTCAAGACTTGTTCCCAATCATATCTTACTGTTGCCATCAATGACAACACCATAACACAAAGTTATACCAGCAGTGTCTTTTAACCATGCTGCCAACACCAAATATGTTTTCTAAGGTGACCAATCCCTTGGGTAGTTTGTTGGTCTTTAGCTGGATCACCTGGTTACCATTTTGCTCTTGCAATACTGACTGATTCTTAGTAGCATACTCTGCCTCATCTTGCAAAAAATTCACAGGTCATTCTCAAATACCTGCCAGCTAGTCACATTGTCAGGCACAACAGGCCTCATAACAATCCTCATGTGCTACCATAGATGGAGAGATGACCACTTGAACCTGATTAGGGTTTCTTTCATCCCTTTCAATCAATGGAGAGATGGGTGTGGGTGACGGAAAGGAATCACACAGAGAAGAAATAGCAGATAGATGAGAAGGTGGAGCCAAATTTGGGGTTGGCCACATATGAGAAGGATGTGGGGGAAGGTGTTCATCTCTCGTTGCATGCTCATGAGCTACAGTCCGTTG
This sequence comes from Cunninghamia lanceolata, assembly GCA_027924645.1. Lineage (NCBI taxonomy): Eukaryota > Viridiplantae > Streptophyta > Pinopsida > Cupressales > Cupressaceae > Cunninghamia > Cunninghamia lanceolata. Next base: position 21,413,968 of record BSBN01000500.1, read on the forward strand.
ATGACGCTTGTGATCTCTTGCAAGTTGATTATGCTGAGTGCGAGTCAAAGTGTCGGTAGGAGGAACCAAGGAGCCTCCCAACATGGGATCATTTTCTTCCCTCACTCTAGGAGTGGGTGGAGGAACTGAAGAAGCCACCGAAGGTTGGGATACTATTGGGGGAGGGTCTCTCAATGTGGGTTGTCTTCTTCAAGCCACTGGAGGGGCTGGAGGAACAGAGGCTACCATTGAAAATTGGGAGACTGAAGGGGAGGGGTCCCACAACATGGGTTTCTTTCCTCGAGTCCCCAAAGAGGTAGGAGGAATAGAAGTAGTAGTTGAATGCCGAGGAGGTCTAGGTTGTACCATTCATGTACCTCTAGGTCTTGGGTAAGATGTTGGAGGTGGGACTTTTGCATATATTACAGATGCTCAAGGATGAGGTGTTAGATTTCTACCCAAGCATACAAGTGATTGAGAGAAAGCAAAATAGAAATCAGATATAAGCTAAATAAATTGTATTCAACTCAAGAGAATGCAAAGCATTACAATAGAATGGGATACTCATATGAGAGCAAGAGGTGGGTATATATAGGATATTCCACCCAAGAAACTCAATACACAACCAATGTGGGATAAAGTGAAAAAGTCCCTAAGTAAGTTTAACCTAGTGTGAAAAGAGCTAAGGTGGAGAACAAGCTAAGAAAAAGCTAGATAGCAAAGTAACCCTATTCACACTAACACCCCCCTTAAGTGCAACTTAGGGGGAAATGTGAAATGGGTCCCGGCATAACAAGCTTGATGAGGCACCCATGTACATAAAATTCCCCCCAAAGAGACAGAAAAGCCCCCCCCCCCCAAAATAGAGAGAGGAGACCCCCCAAAAGTAGAGAGAGTGAAAGAGACTATGAAACCCCCCCACAACAAAGTAGCTCCTGTGCCAAAAGAGGATGCCCATATATGAATGTTGAAGATGATCCATTTGTGACAAATGACATTTCTCCCCTTAGGAAGAAACAACTCCAATGGTGAATGTCGAAGTAACTCCCACTCAAAGAAGCAAGGTGAGGAAGGAAGTCTCAAGATGTATCCTAACTCAGAACTCTGCTCAAGTGTCCCCATGTGAATATCAAAAGATGCCTCAATGCACATAGAAGCAATCCAATCCCATGTGTACAACCAGGAGGTACAAGATCCGAAGACAAGGAAGATGGGATAACAGTGATGAAATGACTGTCATCAAAGAGGAGTTGAATGTCCTCAAGAGTGTCATCTAAATCTGAAATGTGAGACTCTACAAACAAATAAGAGATGTCTGGTAGAAATTGGTCCCAATGAAGTGAATACAGAAGACAAATATGATCCTGCTGAAAAGAATCACTAGAAGCCCTTGAAGAAGCCTCTCTAAACTCTGTAGTAACAATAGGTGCAAGGACAAAATAATTGTCATGAAAGAGGAGAGATAGCCCCTCAAATGTGAGACTCCACAAACAAAGATGCAATGTCTGATAAATAGGAATCCCAATCAGGAAGACTGTAATGATCCTGCTGCAAAGAATCACTAGAAGCTCTCAAAGAAGCATCTCTGGAATCTGATGAAGCAACAAGTGTTGTATCTGAAGATGGGGTATCAATGTATGTCACACAAGATAGGGTAAAAGAAGACTTAGTATCATCCACCAGAGCCAGGTCATCCAAGGAAACATCACTATCAGATGAAGATCCAAAGTCTCCATACAACTGCTAGATGATGGTCCAAGCAGTGAAAGGGCACTCAGTGTGCTCTATGTGATGTAGAATATCCTCAGAAATAGTAATACATATTAGTCCATAGACCATGTCATTATTGTTAAACCATGCATTCTTTCGTTCATAGTCACTTGGCTCAGGAATGAGTCCAAAGAGATGGGGCAATAGATCTTGCTCAAGGCAATGATTCTGTATCCCTTGTTTCCAACAAATAGTTCTCTGAAGTTAACTTAACAACAGAAGGATGGAAATAACTGATATCCATGATGAACCCCCAAAATGATTACAATAACCCCATAAAAGATGTGACTCAAAGAGAGCACATAAGACACCCCCTTTTCCACTCAATCAAAGAACCCCCCCAAGAAAATATGATTTGGCACTTTATATTAGTGCATTTACAATGGCCACTAGCAAGAGAACGCTGAGTGGACTTGACTTCAATGCTTTTACAAATCCTCACAAAATGAACATATACTGAAATTACAATTTTCAGACAAACCCAAATGAAATTAGAAGTACCACTGAGAAGTACATAAAAAAATATGCACTTTCAAAAAAAGAATCGCCTCGATCCGAGGCTGTATGCAAAAGTTATGCACTTTTGAAAGTCCCAAAAACGAGAACTACGCAGAGTCACGTGTGAGAATATGAGATTACTGAAAAATCTATACATTGAAATCAAAAAATGATTACACTAGCATGTAGAGCATGAAAAATTAGCCAAAATCAAAAAAAGAAGCTCGCAAATCCGAGGTCGGGAGCCCGAGTTATGGCCTTTGGAAGTTGAACTGCAATTTCCAAAACGCCAATGGAGAGGGGTTTTGTTGTATCTTTCTGACGTCATTTCTACAAAATATTTATGCTGTATGCAAAAACTAACAGATACCCAGATAGTTTTTCGGGGCTGCAAACAAAACCCATAAGGCATTTTTCTCTGTGATCTACAGAAAATGTGATTCTAATTGAAAAAAATGTTTTTTGCACCAAAAAAATGGCATGCAAAGACTGAATCAGCTACTTAAGACAAACAAAGGCATGCTGCAACCTGCAAGATTGATCAAAATAAATAAAATGCAAGCCGATTGTTAGATTTTAGCTCAAAGAGTCTTGAGGAAGCTATGAAAAAAACTTGCAACTGGCAAGTCAAAATATGAACCCCCCCAGAAACTAGAGTTTTCTCCACACTTTTCTATTTCTCCAGATCATCAGAAGATGCAAGAGAAGAGCATACTCATGTGCTTCAAAACCCACAACTCACAAACTAGAGTTTTCTCCACACTTTTCTATTTCTCCAGATCATCCAAAGATGCAAGAGAAGAGCATACTCATGTGCTTCGAAAAACAACTCTACACTCTCAGATTTCTAAAAAAAAGGCTAACCCACAACTCACAACCGTTCTGATACCATGTTAGATTTCTACCCAAGCATACAAGTGATTGAGAGAAAGCAAAATAGAAATCAAATATGAGCTAAATAAATTGTATTCAACTCAAGAGAATGCAAAGCATTACAATAGATTGGGATGCTCATATGAGAGCAAGAGGTGGGTATATATAGGATATTCCACCCAAGAAACTCAATACACAACCAATGTGGGATAAAGTGAAAAAATCCCTAACTAAGCTTAACCTAGTGTGAAAAGAGCTAAGGTGGAGAACAAGCTAAGAAAGAGCTAGATAGCAAAGTAACCTTGTTCACACTAACATGAGGAAGGTCACTCAATTTGGGTTGTTTTCCCTTCTCTATCTGTGGGGCAGAAGGAGGGATAGTAACAATCGTCGAACATTAAGGGACTATAGGGGTAGCAACCAATGGGGTTGAGGAGGAATCGATGAACAATTAAGTTATGCAATTTTCTTTGAACTTCTGGTATGAAAGAAATAGGAAATCATTGCGTGGTTGTAATGTCTTAGTTGATATCAACCAAAATTCATCCAAGGATAAATTACCTTGGAACGTGAGAGGTTTGAATCCACTATGATATATAGTGTGAACCTAATCATCACGAGGGAATTTTAGGCACTTGTGGATCATAGAGGGGTCTTCACTCATGGAAGAAAGCTACGGATAGCCCAACTTCACATGAAATTGGTCTGAGGTAGGGATGACAGAGAAAAGAACATCTAGGGTTTTTATTCTAACCTAGATAGAAAGAGTAAGCAAACCCATGGTTTGGCGAGAAGACCCATCATGCAAATGTATCTGTACTTTTGACTTTACATACTTGTCCTGATAGAGCTCGTGCACATATAGAAATTCCTCCATAATTACATTCACCATACACACAGAATCGATTAATAAACCCTTGGTAGGCTTTTCATTGATTAGGGTGATTATGTAAAGAGGTCCTTCATCAATATGCATTGGCCCATCTATGGGTGTGAAGGAGATGATTGGCTCAGGAATAGAGTACACTCAACTAGGGTGAGGGCAATCATCCACCATTGCAATCATTTTTGCTAGAGAGGTTAAGGGATAGTCAGTAGTTATGGTAGGTGCAATAGTATCAACAGGAAGTTCAATGAGGTTTGTGGAATGACGTGGAAACAAATTTGTGTAAATTTACAGGTTTTGATTGGGTGGAGCAATAGATTGGTTACCTTTTTCATTCACACCAAATACTTAGATGACATTCTAGTTGATGAGGTCTTGAACGTGATGTTTAAGATGCATACATCTATTTGTGTCATTGTTAGGAACTCTGTTGAACTGGCAGAAGGCCTTGAGGTAATAAGAAGGCAGCAAGGTTTTGGTTGTATCAATGGGACAGATTGGCAACAACTAGATAAGGTTGTTATTAAAGAGTTGTTTCATTATGGCATAGAGAGATTCGGATAATCAAGTGAATTGTTGAGTCCTTGGTTTGTTTTGAGAAGAGAGGTCCATAGCACTTTGGGTCGGTGCAGTGGCCGCTACTTGTTGGATGTTGTTTGAAGAGTTGATTTTGCTGAAATTTTTGTTTTTCTTATAACTTTGGAATAAAGACAAGGCATCAGACTACCCAGCAGGATCCTATGAGGAAGATCCCTCATCCTGGTTGACCAATTGCTAGTAGTCACGTAGTGTTGTGCACAGATGCATAAACAAAGTGTAACGCATCAACATAATCTTATCCTAGATTTGAGGCTACAGGTTTCGAATGAAAACCCACTGCACGTTAGAATCTGGAATTGCATAAGGAATCTGCAAGAATTGGGCCTAATAATGGCATATGAAATTAGTAACTTTCTCCTACACTACCTACCTACAGTGGACAAGGTCAATAAGCATAACCTATGGTCCAATGTTTGTCTCGAAGTGTTGGAGAAATTGATTTATAAATTGCTAAAAAGAAGTAATAGAGTGATTTGGAAGAGAGCAAAACCAATCCAATGCAGTATCTTTGAGAGATTGTGGGAAAAATTTTGCTAGAATAAATTCTTGGAAGATAAAATTGTTGCATAATGCAGTGAATGCTGACACATGATTCTGTGGATCTCGTCTACCATTAAACGTTTCAAAATGTGGAGCCTCAAAGTTTTGGGGAAGAGGGGAAGCCATAATAGATAAGGATAGAGGACTTCTGGTGTAATATGAGGGGATTATTAGTTGAGATGTGGATGTGGACATACTGGCTAGTTGTTGTTGAAGAGAGTTTAAGTTCTGGAGGAGTTGGGAAATTACAGGATCAGTGGTATGAGTGGACTATGCTTGTGTGGTAGATGGAATAGAGTTATTGGGTTGCTAAGAGACTCTGAGGTTGGCTCCAAGAAAAGTAAATGATATAAAGAAGATGTAGGAGGAATAAGCTTGTATTGATTTAAGGGTTTCCCACCCATTCTAATGGAATTTGTGTTGGCATTCAATGAGTGTGTAGCACTTGTAGAAATGTGACAAGAAGTGAATGTAGACATGGTAGAAGTCAACATTGACATTGATAACTAAGCTCTAGATGTATTTGAATGCGACTCATTCATCACTTCTATGCAACTAGCTAGTGTTGTGACATCATTTTTCACAATGTGAGCTAGGACCCATAGAAGATCCACACCGTGCAGATCACTGGTCAACAATTTTTGGAGAGCCTTGATGAGAGGAACAACCTCACCATATAGGTGCTCTATACCCAGATAATTCTGAAAGTTGACCAAATGATTGTCCAACATTTGGATCTGGGCTAGGGGAACTCAAGTTGTGGGTGCGTCTAGGTCAAAATGCTCTCCAAAAGACTGTAGGCCAGGAATTTCAATTGTGGTGGAAAAAGAATAGATAGGTGATTGCACTCGTGAATTACCTATCGAGAAGTTAAAGATATTAGTTTCCAATTAAGTGTGAGCTAGAGCTACCAAGAGCATGGGAAGCCATGAGTGACTTTAAACTTCTATATATGGTAAAATCAGAGTCAGGTTCGTGAAGCTCATAAACTAGTAAGAGCTCCGCAACGCACATGTACTTGAAGATTCAAAGAGAAAAAAAAATGTTTTTTTTTAATTTTTAATAGAATATTTGTGTTTTTTTAGTTTAAATGTGTTTACAATATGTCGTGGTCACCAAAATGTTTTAATACAAAAAGTGATTCTAACTAATCTACTTCTAATTAGAATAACCTTCTATCCAACATTAGGATACTAGCCAACGGAGATGTGTATCTTGTTGTTATCCAATCTGGAAGAGCAAGATTGTCCGAGCTATATCCCTTTGTTGCTACTAGATGATAAATGAATAACCAAAACTAATTAAAATGGATAAAATTGGGAAAATGTAGATACTGATAAGATAATTTACAGAAAGGAGTATAAAAATAGTAATACAAAATCACAAGGAACCCGACACCAAGTGGATAGCCTCACTATCCAGGATGACAGCATGCCATGGAGACATTTGCAAACTACGTTGTAGTCTATACGACACTGAAAATAGAATCAAAGGCCTGTATAGATTCACATGGTTTTTGAGAGTTTCATGTTGATACAAAAACCAATGATTATCACACAGTATATTGAAAATGACCAAAACAACTAGGAATGATCACACAAAAATGAAATAAAAGAAATGAAGAGAAAGAGGGAAGAAGAAAGCAAATGCTAGTATGCTTGAAAACCTTCCACATCCAACCTACAGTTGCAAAGATGAAAGAGAGGGTTGGGTTGTATAGGAGTTTGCCTTAGTCAAACCCTATTTTTGGCATTTCTGTGAGAGTCATTGATTGACTCAAGCCACTAGGATCACCTGTAAAACCTAGGATTAACCTTCTACAAGAGAAAAAGCAAAGAGGATTAGCTTGCACAATATTGGATGCAACAATAATTGGATTAATGAATTACATGTGATATCTTGCTTTTATATTTGCAAGATAAGAAAACCTAAAATGATTTAAAGAAGCCCTAAGTCAACTTAATAAAGTGTAATTAAATATTTAATTACACCAACACCCCCCCCACCCTTAAGTACAACTTAGGGAGAATGAGAAACATGCAAGTGATCCAAATATGGGTCCCGGCTACAAGGACATGTTAGGTACCCATGTACGACAAGAATCTCTCATAAAGTGGAGAAAAGGAGAAAAACCTAGTGGGATAAAACTCCTCTCCAAAAGAGAGAAAATACAGTCAATAGATATACAACCCCCCATAAGAGAGGATGTAGAGAGAAGGTCTAGTGACCCCCCAAAAGTGAGAAGGATGAAACCCCATGCGAGGAAATGCTCCTTCCCAAAATAGAGATGAGAAGAGAGATCATGCAACCGCTCCTCAAGATGGCTCCTGCAATGCTAAAAGATGCTCGACACAGAATAAAGATGAAGACCCATGAACGTTCAACAATAGTCCTCCCCTTGGGAAGAAATAGAACTACATATCTATGCATAATGTCTTCCCATTTCGGATAGGAATATATAGGAAGAAGGATAAATGTCTCTGAATTGCACATGATCCAAAGACAACAATGATGCTCCTAAAAAATGGTCAAATATCTCTAATCCACTACAAAACTGTGACTGAATAGGAAGATGAAGAACAATTTTGAAGAAGATGATGGTGATGCAACTCCATCAAAGATGTCATCAAAGAGAAGACAAATGTCCTCAATGTGGTCCTCCAAACAACACTAATATATCTGGTAGATATGTGTCCTAATGAGCTATGTCTGGAAGACTAATAATGTCCTGCTACAAAGAATCTAATGTAGCAATAGGTAATAAAGATGTGATATCGATAAGAGAAGGGCGAATGGCACCAAGATGTAAAACTAAATCAGTAGCAAGAATACCAAGATTCAAATACCCAAACTTATTTTTAGAAGTAATATTCACACAAGAAGTGTGATAAACAGTCAAAGGATCTAAACCATCACCTAGAGAAAAATTAGAAAAGGTGTATAACCGAGATGCATGATCAAACACCTCAGTAGCAAGAATCTCTATGGTCTCCAAATCTCTGATGATAACTAGATCAGGTGTGAATTGTCGCAGTACAAAATTTAGGGGTTTTATTAAACTATTGAATTAAGAAGCAAAACTCAAACATCAACACAAAATAATATCCACACCCACAACAATTGTATCTATTTATTTCTGCAGCAACAAAATAGTTATAGGAGTACGAATTCTTCTCACAATCACACTTCTTAACCAATACACCAACCCTCTCTATAGAACTCTTCAGTGACACCTTTCTTCTCTAGGAAGATGATACCCCCAATAAGGACCAGATGAATGTCTTTATTATATCCCCAAAAAAAAGAAGTCAAACCACCACCATTCCATTAAGAAACTGAATGGACCTCACCGGACACAACGAATCATCAAAAGGGTCTGCCAAATTAGGATATTCTCATTTGAATATTTAATACAATCCTAATTATTTATGTAATTAAACTTTGACACCATAACTACACTGGTATATATATTCCATCAACCAATCTCCCATATCGCTAACTCCTCTGAGGCTCACATTTACGCTCGTCAAAAATGGTTGAGTATCATGAACTTATCTCATCTTTCCTCTCCCAAATAGTTGTCGCTAAAGTAAGTGATCAACAAACTTAAGGGACGAAGATCTTTTATCGGTGAATCCCTGACTTCACAAGCTTACAGAAACTCCACTCAAACACTTATCAGTGAATTGGTGATTTCCAAAACTTACAAACTAGTCGATACTGCTCACTTTCCTTCTATTAGCAATTTTCATCTTTTTCTGAACTTAGTGAAGGTGCCTTTCATTCACTTTGTCGCCAAATCAGCAAATCGGTAACTTTCAAAACTCCCAAACTTACTGCTACTTACAAATTTCGTTCAATCAATGACTTATCAACTTACGAGCTTTCGTATTGGCAAACTACTAGATCGGCGAACTAAACAGTTCACAAACTAGAAACTTTATTGACCAAAGGCTCCCCATCGGCAAACTTGGAGAAACACAAACTTTCCATTAAGGCTAGTTGGTGAAATCATCCATCAGGGAACTAAGCTATCGACAAACTAAACAATTTGCAAACTAGAAACTTTTCTAACCAAAGGCTTGAACTTAGCCAAAACTTGATTCTTTCCCATTTGACCCTATTATGTCGTAAAATGTCCCCCTAGGACTTTTACCTCCTAAGGTTTAGCTCCCGGGTCCCTTAGATTTAATTATGCATGTTCGTTTTCTCTCCCGATGAAGAATCCTCGAAAACCCATGTCAAATGGGGCTAAGAGGACATTGTTGGACTTGACCCTACCTTGAAAATGGGGCCCAGGGCTTGGGTACTCATGCCCTAGTCCTACCCTATCTTGTCGGCACCTGAATTTTAAATGACGAAAATGTGACCGTTAAAGGTCCCCCTTGTCGGTATTTCAAGTTTGAATTATGAAATTAAAGTGGGAATGCATATATAAGCATGTTTAGGGTTTCATTTGTAAACTAGAAGATGACTAGAAGAAGAAGATGATGATATTTTGGCAAACATACGATTTTAGAGCATTCAAAGCATTCATTGTTGCAGAGCAGAATATTGTTGTTGTGTTTGTTATTGCAAATTTGGCTTCATCTTCTCATGTTGTGAAAGATCTTCATCTACATGTGAGCTACACCTCTAAGGTGATATCTATTTGTGTTTGAATCAATCATTTATCATTATTTTTGCCTCTGTCCTGCAAGGATACTCACTCTTTATCTAATAACGGTGTTGGAAGGCTTGAATGCCATGTTGGCAAGAGACACTACTATGTTGAATAATTGAGTGTTGTCATTAATGGAAACAAGAAAAGAAACAAGGTTGGAACAGAGTTTTTGGTCCAGTGAAGAAGACTTAGTCATTTTGGCTAAGTGTTGGCAGTGTATAGAGGCAGTGACAGGAAAATAGTGTTTGGATTGGTATTGGTCCGCAGTTGCAGACTAAGTTTTGTAGTTCTAGTATGATGTTCCTAACTCTCAAATGATCTTAGATCCAAGGTTTCAGCCCTTGATCAGATCTGGAAGTATATCTTCAAATGCTCTAAGTCTGGCAGAACATAATACAATGCTATTCAGAACAGAACATACATTTGATTGGTCCGCATTCCTCCGGTGTTGCATATATCGATATGTAGTTTTGAGGTGTTGTAAACACTTGTTTGAAGTATCTAAATCTAGAGTTGTAGGGTCTAAAGTCCACCGGAAAGATAGTTACAAGCTATTGAGTATCGCTACATTGGTTGATAGAGTTTGACTGTGATAGTCTAAATTCTGATGGTCCGCATTTTGTCGCTATAAGATATTTTGCTTTACGGTTCTATAGGTATGATCTATGATATCTAAGGAGTCTTTGATATGGTTTTTGAGTAAGTCATGTGGTCTGTAGTAAAAGATGCAGTCTGATAGATTAACTGAATCAGTGGCATTCTGAGTTAGAGGCCGACATGACAGTTTGATTTGCGTGTGGTAAGTTCTATTGGTTAGAACTTAATCTTAAGTGGTTGTATAGTTGAGGCTAACTTATGAGAATGTAATTCAAGTGTTTTTTGGGTCTGCTAGGAGTTTTGAGGAATGGATCTAGCCGACAAGGTACTTAAGGTATAACCGTATCCTACACCTTGTTAGGCTGACTTGGTGTGATGATTTTGAGTATTGAGGATATATATATGGGATCAAATTTAGTGTTTGGTATGTGATAAAAATGTGAATGTGTGTGACACATACAGAAAAGTGATTTTTTGAAATTAACAAGGGCAGAAGAAGAGAGATCTTACTCCTATGTAAAAGCAAAGTAGAGAAACAAAGCAGTCAGAGATGAAGAGTTCTGAGACAGTGTTTTTGTGCTTCTTTGGAACTGTAATCATGCATGTGTAGATGCAATTGAAGCAGTTCAACTAGGCAGTGAGTCATTCTCCTTTCTCCTTTCTTCTTTATTTCTCTTGGCAGTGAGCCATTTTTGTGGTGAGTCCTAAGGCAGTGAGCCTTCTTGTAATTTAGTATTGAGCTATATTAATATATTGTGAGCTGACACTCACCGTGGTTTTTCCCTTTTTGGGTTTTGCACGTAAAAATCCTGGTGTTCATGTGTTATGTCTTTGTGGTTGTTGTTCCTATGCTTATTCTGCTTTCATGTTATTAATTTTGGAATTTGGACTAATAAACTTATTAAGAAGTGGTTTTATGGAATACTGATTCACCCCCCCTCTCATTATTCCTTGCTATCAACAATTGGAATCAGAGCAAGATTCCTTGGAAGAAGTCTAACATCTTAAGGAAGATCTGGGGTTCTGGAATCATGGCAACAAGAAGATTTGGAAATTATGAAAGCAACAAGGAACTAGAAGTAGCCCTTATTGATCTTGAAAAATTTGAGGCAGAAATCAGGGATCTAAAAACAAATATTCAAGAAGCTGATGAATGCATCCTAAAACTAAGAGAGCAAGTTAGGAAATTCAAAGAAAAAAACAAGGAGCTAAATGATCAATTAGATGAAGCACAAAAGTTCCTAAATGGGTTGACATTGGAAGTTGAAAAGAATGAAGAAATTGAAAGGCATCTGAGCCAAGTTGTTAAGGATAAATCAGAGGAATGTGAAAAATTGGGCAAAGAAGTGCTACTTCTAAAATTTGATATGGAAGTAGCTAAGAGCTATGAAGAGAAGTTCAAGCTAAGTTCTGCAAAGCTTGATGAAATGATTGCTGGTCAAAACAATACTGATGATAAGCAAGGTTTGGGATTTGAGAAAGGAGAATGTTCAAAATCCAGTCAAGCAAAATCTTGAGTCAAAGTAAAATAGAGGGAACTAGTTTAGAAATCAAAGCAAAAGACCTAGAAGACCTCTGGTCAGATAGCCAAATGCTCATAGGTACCCATCTTTCAATGGTCATTGTTTTAATTGCAATAAGTTTGGTCATAAAGCTACTTAATGCAGGAGTAGAGTAAACCAGAATGGTCCATCATTCTCCGGTCAATGTTTCAATTGCAAGAAAATTGGTCACAAATCAAATGAATGCAGAAATTTGGTAAGGAATGGTGCCTACAATGCAAGGAATAGTCAAGCATTCAATGGAAAGTGTTTTGCATGCAACAGATTTGGACATATGCCTAATCAATGCAGATCAAATCCAATTAATAATCAAATACAAAGGAATGTGGTGTGCTACAATTGCAACAAGTATGTGTTGATAACTGAGAGGGGGATGAATCAGTTATCTTAATTATTTGACTTTCTTTTCTTTTTAATAATTAGTGCAGTATCAAAGCATACATGAACATGAGAGCATAAAGAAATCAACACACATAACACAAGGATTTTTACATGGAAAACCCCGTTAAGGGAAAAACCACGGGGTGACTAACCCAAGATTGTATTCTCTGTTAAAAGAATAGAAGTACAAAATGGCACTTGCCAATTAGGGCTCACTGCCCGAGCACACTGCTCACAAGAGGCTCGCTACCTACAATAGTTTATAGAAAGAAACTAGGTACTTGAACTGATGAGAAGCATCCACATATGCTGAGGTTCAGTTCTGGTTAGGCTCAATATACTGATCTACTACACTTCATTCTTCCTCTGCTTTAGTGCTGTCGTTCTGTCACATACTGGACCTGTATTACTACTTCCACACTGCTCTCTACTTTTCTTCACACTTCACAACACATCATCTCTATCTTCACATCAAAATCCATCTGGTATATATATCCACACAAAGGATTTCAACATCTTTCTAGTTGGCATCCGGAATACTCAAGATTTTCCCAAACTCTGGTCTGTCGGCTAAATCCATGCTTACTAAGAGATGCGTATCAAAAAAATAGTTATAGGAGTCATCAATCATGTCGGCCAACCATGAATGATCCCTCAAGAAGCTTGATCTCCATCAATTCCTCATCTGGATTAAGGTCTGATGCTCTGCTGGTCAGTTCTTCCTCAGTCTACTCTGCCCAACACTTAGATGCTCATATCTTTTCACTCTTTCATCACTGGAGGCTCAATCCCTGGAGTGTAGCAGTCATGGTACTCCTCTTGACTTCCCCAAGTCCGCACTTTGCTGAGATACTTCCTCTAAGAGATCGAGACCTGATTGTCAAACCTTGTTGCATGCTCTGTTCTTGTTCACCAGACCAAAACACTCTTCAATCTGACATCCGGTATAGACATACTATGTGCTGCGAATGAGTGGGATGGACTTTGTTGCCATCAATGACAACACTCATGAAACCACATAGTGTCTCTTGCCAACAGTATGGACATTTTGCAAGAGTCTGCAGAAGCAAAAATGTGAAAAGAAACTACAATACTGAATACAGGAAAACAGAGCAAAAGAATGACAAAGGGAAATAAAAGGTTGATCCGGTTGAAACCAAGAAAAGAATGAGCAAGATTTAGATCAAGAAAGATGTGATTGAAGTCAAAGATGAATCTGCACCATCATCTGCTGCAGATACTTCCTCCGGGAAGTAAATTGGGAACTCTGGCTCAGGGGGAACAGTGTTGAAAATCCAAAACCCCCAACCAAAAAGTGGGTGCTAGAATCCAGCACGAAGGTATATGATGGAATCTGATGTGAAAAATCTCTTAAAAGAAAAATTGAAAGAAAAGAAGCCAATACAGCACATTGTGGACCAATCTTGATTGACTGTATCTATCAAAGAAGACATGCAGCTTTTTGGGAATGAGCATTTATGACGATTTAGGTCAAGTCATACGGAGGATAAAAAGGGACTTGTTTGATTTCAAAATCACTTTACATTCAAGATATCAGACATCCAGGAGAGACTAAGGTAAAGCTTGAGCGACAACAACAAAGATTTGAAGGATTCAGAGTGATTCAAATAAAGGAAACCCTAGCTCAATGGAACAAGGTATTTTCATTGAAACCCCATTTGTGAATCTATTAAAATTTTGCAATGGCAACTCCACAAGTCGTTGACATCACTGAACGACCTCAACCTAAATTTAAGAAACACCCATTTAAAGATACAAAAGTGGATCTGATGGATGCATTTTCAGACATTCCTCATGGAGTTCTGTACGTTGAGGATGTTAGGGCATACATTAATGTTGCCCTAGAAGAACATGGGGAGAGCAAACTCACAGACTTATTTCTAGATCACTTGTGAGATCAAGGTTACAATCTAAAAAATGAATACAAAGCATTGGAAACAAAGAAATTCATTCAGTACATTGATTTCCTAACGTTTGTTGAGGATGAATGGGTTCGGTATGTATTGAGCAGGGTTCATGATGAATTCATGCGGCTCGAGAGACCTTTTAAGATTACAAAAGATGCTATAAGGGTAGTAACTGGATTAAACTCCATCAGATCGGTACTAGTGCTGAAAGACGTGAAGAATGATAAAGTAATGGTGACCACCAGAGCAAAGTTTGACAAAAAGGAACTAACAATCAATGATATTGAATACCATGCAGTAAGATTTTCTTCCATGATTGTTGGATATAATGTTTATTTCTCAAACCATGAAAATTTAGTATCCGGTACAGCAATCTATACAGCTTTTGAGATGGTGAAGGAAGATGCAGAGTATGATCTCTGTGAACTGCTCCAACAACAACTAATGGAAAATTTAAGGAAGACCAAAGAGCATAAGTATCCATTCAAATATGGTATGTTGATTCTCTATTTATTCTTCTACTACATGCAAGAGTTGCCAGGTATGAAGAATCTTCTCTAGACAAATGATAAACTTGTTGCAGTTTAAATTAGAAATCATCTGAATAGCATAGGAAGTATTGATGCCCAAAACTCAACCTTGTGGGGCTATTTCAAAACTTTCCAAAGCATGATGCAGTCTAGGGAAAGAATCCCTAAGGCAATTGTTGAGAAATACAAAGATACCATCTGTTTCATGGTTACCAAGGATTAGTATTTAATGGAGGTTGTGGAGCCCAGAACTATTTGGGCAATGCCCGTGGGATATGAGGTAGATGGGAAAATAATGGAAAACTATGCTCAACACATACTCAGCAAACCCAAGGACAACAAAGAAGAAAGGTTTGGAACCTATGAAGAACTTTCAGTGAAATTGCATGTTGAACTTAGACAACCTGAAATTTCTGAGAAAGTAAGAAAGGAAGTAGAAGAAGTTGCATTGAAACATGGTTTCTCTAAAGAACAAGTTAGAGAAGTAAGAGAAAAAGCACAAGTAGAAAGGGAAGCAAGAGAAAAGAAAGAGAATGAACCAATTAAGGCTCTAGAGGAGCCTAAAAGGAAACAAGAAAAGTCTAAAGCAACACAGAGGACTACAAGAAGCTCTATTACATTCTCAAGTCCCACACCATCTGCAAGTGTGGAGCAACCTTCCAATAAATCTGCTGACAAAGGCACAAAGAGATAGAAAATGAAAGGCAAAAGGGTGTATGTCAGCATAGGAAGAACGAATGAAGAAGAAACAAAGTCTAATGAAGAAGTGAAAAAGATGAAATCTGAGGCCACAAAGGCCTCTAGATCCAGCAAGAAGAAACCCTCCAGTAAGGGTCAACCTAGGAAAAGGCAAAAGAAAGATGTGCCTCAAATAGAGGAAGCAACTATAAGTCTAGAATATGTGCTCAAAGCCATAATAGTGGATGGCAATCTAAAACCAATTGCACAATTATATGATGAATATAATGATCCAGACAAGAGGATCATTGAGAATGTTATTGTAGAATATCTAAACATCTACAACAAGGCTCTGATTGAAATTATTACTGATCTTCCACACAGCCTAGAAAGCTTAATGAGTGCAAGAAAAGAAGCGGCTATGGCAAAGGATATTGAGCTCAGGGAACACTCATTGATAAGATTATGTCCAGAGATCACCCCTGAGGTGAAGGCCAAAATATCTAAAGAGATCAAGGATGCCTTCAGGACCAAGAGAAGAATGAACTCATTAATGTTGGGAGAAATTGATAAAGTGGTCAAGGAAACAGAGGAGATCACTTTGGTAGCATTAAAGAAAAACAATATTCCTACTATCTATGACAATGAAGGAGAAAAAGATGAAGACACATCTCTGCCAGAAGTAATTTAGGATCAAGGACCAGAATAGAATGAAGAAGCCCCTAACACGGACACATTGGATATGTCAGATCAAGGCAAAACTAAAATTGATCTACCTCCTGAGCAACAAGTGAGGTTGAAGAGAATAGGGAACAAATAAGGAGCCCTGCACTAGAACAAAACACTGATCAACAAGAAAATATAGACATGGATCCTTCGGAACACAGTTAAGAAGAAGTATCTGGGAGAGAAAGAGACACTGCAGATGTCTCAATTGGTTCTGGAAGACAACAAGATACAGATGAGTCTGAACTCCTTCAAGGACCAATCAACTTAGCCTCATTGTCACCAGTGCAGAAATTCAAATTAGTATCTATTGTCCAGGCCAAGGCACATAAAGAAATACTGAAATCACATGACAAAGACAGTAAATTGATCAATGATGCATCTAACGCTCTGGAAAAGATGATGCCAACATTTCAAAAGGATACCTCATTATCCTTCGCTGATCATCTCAAAGGGTTATTAAACTCTGTAAGTACACATTTTGAGTCTTTTGAAAAATTTGCAGAAGCGAAAGTTAGAAAAGAGTTTGATGAAAAGAGATTGGTTGAGTTAAAGGCTATGATAGCTAAAAATAAAACTCTGTTAAGTAATGGAATAAAAGGCATACAAAGTGCCATTGAAGAATCTAGTAAAATATACAAATTTTGTCTATCTTGGCCAAAAATCACAAAGGAATTAGAAGTTAAACTCAAAGACTTGGAACTCAAACTGCTTAATATCTCTGAGACATATAATTCAGTAGTTGAGTCAATAAATGCTAAAGAAACACAAGTTGTAAATATTCACAATGATTTGAGCTCTTTGATGAAGGAAAGGGAAGAAATTAAAGATAGGTTGTGCCAACGAAGGGGACTGATAGGTCCAAAAATTGATTCCATGACCAATCTAGCAGATGAAGCCTTGAAATCACAAGCACTAATTGATACACCATCAGATGTGCAGAAGGTAGAGAAGTTAGTTTTTCTGATGAATGGCCACATCCATATTCTAGAAAGTGCAAGGAATAGATGGAATGGAGAGATAGCTTTGATAAAGACTATCTATGATGATATTCTACCTTCAATGATAAATTGAGATGAGCATGTGTATCTGTATATATGCGGCAGAATATAACAGTTTTGAACATCTTTGATCCATTTTGCTTGAAGTCACACCTTTGCCATTGATGGCAAAGGGGGAGAGGAAAACCAGTGAAAAATAAGCATACATCTAAAGGAGAATAGAAAAATAAAGTGTACCGAGTAAGGGGAAGCAACACAAGCATTTTTCACTGAGTGTTGCCATGAATGCCAAAGGGGGAGATTGTTGGCAAGAGACACTGCTATGTTGAATAATTAAGTGTTTTCATTTATGGCAACAAGAAAAGCAACAAGGTTGGAACAGAGTTTTTGGTCCGGTGAAGAAGACTTAGCCATTTTGGCTAAGTGTTGGCAGTGTATAGAGGCAATGACAAGAAAACAATGTTTGGATTGGTATTGGTCTGCAGTTGCAGACTATGTTTTGCAGTTCTGGTATAATGTTCCTAAGTCTTAGATGATCTTAGATCTAAGGTTTCATCCCTTGGTCGGGTCCAGAAGTATATCTTCAAATGCTCTAAGTCCGGAAGAACATAATACAGTGTTATTTGGAATAGAACATACATTTGATTTGGTCTGCATTCCTCCGGTGTTCCATATCTTGATATGTGGTTTTGAGGTGTTGTAAACAATTGTATGAAGTATCTAAATCTAGATTTGTAGGGTTTGAAGTCCACCGGAAAGATAGTTACAAGCTGTTGAGTATCGCTACATTGGCTGACAGAGTTTGAATGTGACAGTCTAAATTCTAATGGTCCACATTTTGTTACTATAAGATATTTTACTTTGTGGTTCTGTAGGTATGATCTGTGATATCTAAGGAGTCTTTGATATGGTTTTTGAGTAAGTCTTGTGGTCCACAATAAAGATGTAGTCTGACAAATGAACTGAATCAGTGGCAGTCTGAGTTAGAGGTTGACATGATAGTTTGATTTGTGTGCGGTAAGTTCTATTGGTTAGAACTTAATCTTAAGTGGTTGTATAGTTGAGGCTAACTTATGAGAATGTAATTTAAGTGTTTTTGGGTCTGCTGGGAATTTTGAGGAATGGATCTGGCCGACAAGGTACTTAAGGTATAATTGTATGCTACACCTTGTTAGGCTGACTTGGTGTGATAATTTTGAGTATTGAAGATATATATATAGGATCAAATTTAGTGTTTGGTATGTGATAAAAATGCGAATGTGTGCGACACAAACATAAAAGTGATTTTTTGAAATTAACAAGAGCAAAAGAAGAGAGATCTTACTCCTATTTAAAAGCATAGCAAAGAAACAAAGCGGTCAGAGATGAAGAGTTTCGAGACAATTTTTTTGTGCTTCTTTGGAACTGTAATCATGCATGTGTAGATGCAATCAAAGTAGTTCAACTAGGCAGTGAGCCATTCTCCTTTCTCCTTTCTTCTTTATTTCTGTTTGTAGTTAGCATTTCTCTGGGCAGTGAGCCCTAAGATAGTGATCCTTCCTGTAATTCAGTATTGAGCTATATTAATATATTGTGAGCTAACACTCACTGTGGTTTTTCCCTTTTTGGGTTTTCCACGTAAAAATCTTGGTGTTCATGTGTTGTCTTTGTGGTTGTTGTTCTTATGCTTATTCTACTTTCATGTTATTAATTTTGGAATTTGGAGTAATAAAGTTATTAAGAAGTGGTTTTATGGAATCCTGATTCACCCCCCCTCTTAGTATTCCTTTCTATCAACATGCCATTCCAGGGCTTGACTAAGGCAGGCTCCTAAACACCACAACCCCCAACCCCATTCTTTGTAATTGCAGGCGACAAGTGTCGTATTCTGTGGAGTGGAGTTGTAGAGGTATGTGATAGAGTGTATAAATTCTAGATCTAAGAAGAAGAATATTGCAAGGGCTTGCCTACCTCGAAGCCCTCCAGATTTGTAGGCCTAAAAGTATCTAGGATAGTGATGAACAATAGCAGATAACCTCTGGAAATCCCTGAAGAAATTACTACCTTGGGCTTGGGTGTTTGCTCTTTAGCCCCCAAATTTTTTGCATCCTAAATCTTGAAATCTGGTATGTATCTACTCTAAATATAACATCATTGTCTACGAGCATTTGTCAGGATTCATCTATTTATTTATGATTTTGCATAATTAGGGTTTTGAGCATAATCAGGCTTAAGTTAACACATTAATCAACAAATTCCAAGTTTCCTCTTCGTTCCAAGTGACAAACAACCTATAGCTGAATCCTCTTGTAAGCGAAGTGATTTCTACTCAGTTGAATGTCCTTGAATGTATGTAGTGAAAGGAGGATCTAACCTAACTACACCTTACATCAAATTGATAACCCCTCTTTTTTTGCATTACATTTTGGTGAACCCGTGTTTTTATGAGAATTGCATCTCTTTGACTATTATACATCAGATTTGCATTCATACATTTCATTTTACTTCATTTTACATTCATATATCTTGAAAACAAATTGAAAAAAATTTGAAAAAAATTTGAAAATTTTGAAAAAATTGGCATTCTAGGCTTGCATTAGGGCATAGTTTGCATCAATTTTCATTGCATTTCATTTAATCTCTGATTTCTACATCAGATCTGATATAAATTATAGAAATTCATCTTCTTGCAATCTTTTGCATTGCATCTTCATGTTAAAATGGCTAGGGTTTGTTTGAAATTTTGCAATTTTTCTCATAACCTAGTAATTGCAAAAACTAGGGTTTGTAGTTAAAATCTTGTTTCAGATTTTTCTACTCATCTTCGGCACTCATTAAAATCTTATTTTGTTTATATTGTTGCATTCTTGTGTGTTTTTGCATTCATATCTCAAAAATTTGCATTTACACATATTTAATTTCAACAAAAACTAGCATTCTTCACTAATTCATCCTTAAAATTGCACTTGCATTGAGCATTGTAGGACTTTAAAATCATTTTCAGATCTGATCTGAGTTGTTTTACATAAAAAATCTGATTAGAATTCATTCATATAATTATTTACACAATTTCATGCCTCAATTTCACAAATAGAGTTTAAAAACCTTGCATTTTCACTAGATTTTGACTTATCATCCATATAGATTTGCATTATAGGTGTGTTGTGAAGGATATTTATAAATTATTGGACTGATAATAAGGTTATTATTTGCTTCCCCTCATAAATTTCCTTACAACACTTAATATTTTAGGCATTTGCATTGAAAAAACTGGAAAAATCAAGCATTTTAGGTCATAAATACATATAGTTTTGCACTTACTTCCTTGCATTCATATCAAAAATATTTTAAAATCAGATCTTGCATCCATTTGAAAACATAAAATTGAAATCATTTGATATCCTTGTTTGAAATTTTGCATTATCTCAATTATACATTGTGTATTTCAACACCAAGGGTTGTATACATTTTCTTTGAACAAAACTTACAAATTTTTCCTTGTCGTGATTGCATTACTTCACTCTACCCAATTTTGTTTGTTGTGGATATTGTGTGTCCTTTTACAACCTATTTTCCCTCAAACAACTGTTTAAAGGGTGAACTAATCTCGCATACATGGCTTCTAATCACAATAATGACACTAGATTTCCTCCGAGGCCTTATATGAAAAGAAAGGTTCTTGAACCTGAAATTGTATTTACACCTCATTATAGAACAATTGGAGAAACTAAAGGACCTCTTTATATCACTGTGAGGATAATGGAAAATCCTGTGGATGGAACACTTGTAGATCCTAATTGCATGACTAATATGGCAACAAAAGAGTTCATTTATTCACATGGTTTGATACAAGATTCCTATGACCCTTCAGACATGATGATTAAAGCACATAATGGAGCTTTCATACCTACTTTTGTGAAGATATCTTTATTAGTCACGGTATTTGAAAAAGATGTAGAACAATTATTTGATGTCATCTCTATATCTGATCTTTTCCGCATAAAATCAGGACACCCATTGTTAAAAGCTATGAATGTTGTCCCTTCAACAATTCATAACTACGTAAAATTTCCTTTGAATGGACAAGCACATACTATTCCTCGCAATAGATATAAACCCTTGGTTAAACAACAACACTTCAACCTTGATTATTTATGGTCACAATCTGATCAAGAACCGGAGCCACGAAGAGATTATAATTTCTTGGGATATAGATGATATAAAGCAAAATTACTACATCGAATGATTGGTCCTTCTATTCAAGAAATAATAAATGAAGAACAACCTGCATTACAAGAACCTCTTGGGTTGAAAGGAAAGGGAGTATATTATGAGGTTCCTCCTCTGTCATCCCTACAAGGATTGGGAGGTACCCATGGAAAACAATACAATGCATCACTTCGAACTACTTATCCATCCGCTTCCTCCTCTGAGATACAAAAACCAAGGGAAAACCATGATACTACCTTAAAAGAAATAAGCAATAAGACAAGAAGAAATAGACAAGCAAGAGAAAGGAGGAAGAGAAGACAAGCTTTTGCACAACAAAATGCACTTGAACAAGAAAACATTCCACCATCTAACATCGAAACAAACAAGGAAGAGCTTAAAGAAAAAGAGTTTAAAAACAAGAACAAAGAGTTGACAATTGTACCTTATGTACCTCTTTCCTCTAACATTTAGGATTGGGAAGAGGATGATTTGCTTGTTGACAAATTCTAGCATCAATATGCCTACAAGTAAGTATTTCTAATCATTCTCTTCATGTTGTGATCCCCCCGTGATGTGTTATATATTGTTTAGGCCTCCTAGGATGACCCTTGATACTCTTGTAAGGTCAAGGATACTAGGAGACTGCCTCTGTTGTGACCATTCTTCTATTTGTATAATCATTCTTCTATATTTATCCTCTCCTCTATTTAATTGTTGTGTGTCGTGCCCTAGAAGCATAGCGTTGCGATTGGTGACCTAGGGGCACCTTCCTATGTGACGACCCTAAGGCACTTGTTCTCCTCTCTTGATTTATTGTTTACCTTCTTCCAATGGTTCTATCTAGTTGGCGGATGGCAAAAAATGATAAATACTGATACGGATCAAGTGTCGCTTCAGCAAGTAAAGCAAAAATGGGCCTAGTCCATATATGATGATGGGGTTGATTTATATATCTGATGCTTGGCTAGTAGAATCACTCCATGTGATATTTGATGTTGTCTTATCGTGCTAACAAATCATAATAGTACATCTACTTTGTGCACTTTGATTGTTTTGGGTGTCTCGCCTTATTGTTACACTCGGTTCTAAGATGCATGCAGTATAAGACCCATGGCTATACTTAGACTCGAAGCCATATGTGTAGCCTTGGCTTCTTTGTTTTCATGCATCATAGTTATCATAGCATAATGTGTGTTTGTGAGAACATTCGGTGATCGTGAGAACATGTCACCTTTGGGGGCATGGGCTTTGCAAAAGCTCTTGTTCCCTTGTGTGTTTTCTCTCTACCTTAACATGCTTAATGTCGGTACACAACATCAACCACCTTAAGGTGGGGGCATATAAAGGTAAGTTGTCTGATGATTTTGGTACTAACGAAGTGTGTTTGTAAGCCCTCTATAGAGACGAGATGTTGTATCTCTAGCACGAGTGCACATCTTTGTCTATATTGCAATAAAAAATCCCTCTACAGAGGGAGGATATTGTGCATATCCTTTTATTCAAAATCCCTCTGTGCGAGGAAGGATTGTGTATCCCTTGAGCTAGTGCACATCCTTTTATTTCAAAAGTCCTCTAAGTAGGTGAGGTTGGATTTGAGACTATCCTCCCTTAAGCGTGTCTTTAGTGGTTGTTGTGGCATAAGCCCAACCGTCATGTGTGCCTGTAGCATGCTTCAGATGGTGGGGGCTAGTAATAAGTTCCTTCCATCACCTTTTTTGTCATGTTTTAGATGTATAGTATGTATTTGGCATGTTATGTGATGCTCGTGTATTCTGTGTATAGTCTCAAGAGCGTGGCAAAATGCCCCTCCTACACTAGGGCTTTGTATGGCGTGTTTATTCCAAAGTATAGTCTCAAGAGCGTGGTGAAATGCCCCTCCTATGTTTTGGGATTTATATGGCATGCTTGTTCTCAAGTGTAGTCTCAAGAGTGTGGAGAAATGCCCCTCCTACCTTTTGGGGTTGTGTTGCATTTTTACTTTCCTGCATCTGCATCTTTATATATATGAAAAATGAAAAAAAAATCAAGTGTATTCTCTGTGACTGCTCTTATGTCTTCTCTGTGTTTTGCATGGTTGTAACTGTCTTCTCCGTGTTTTGCATACTTGTTACTGTCTTCTCCATGGTTTACGTGTCTGTGATGTTTTTTCTAGTGCTTACCCAAGATTGGGGGCTAGAAATAGTCTCTCAATCTTGGCATATGCCTTAGCTTTAAGTGCCTAGTGTGTTTGATGTGTTTGTTGACCATACTTTAATGCATGTATGGGTCGTAAGATCATACATACATTAAAGTGGGGGCTAAATGTTATGTTGTAAAATGTCACCCTAGGACTTTTACCTCTTAAGGTTTAGCTCTCGAGTCCCTTAGATTTAATAATGCATGTTCATTTTATCTCCTGATGAAGAATCCTCAAAAACCCATGTCAAATGGGGCTAAGGGGACATTGTTGGACTTGATCCTAGCTTGAAAATGGGGCCTAGGGCTTGGATGCTCATGCCCTAGTCCTGTCCTATCTTGTCAGGACCTAAATTTTAAATGATGACAATGTGACTGTTAAAGGTCCCCCTTGTCAGCATTTCAAGTTTGAATTACGAAATTAAAGTGGGAATGCATATATAAGCACGTTTAGGGTTTCATTTGTAAACTAGAAGATGAATAGAAGAAGATGATGATGATATTTTGGCAAACTTATGATTTTAGAGCATTCAAAGCATTCATTGTTGCAGAGCAGAATATTGTTGTTGTGTTTGTTATTGCAGATTTGGCTTCATCTTCTCATGTTGTGAAAGATCTTCATCTATATGTGAGCTACACCTCTAAGGTGATGTCTATTTGTGTTTGAATCAATCATTTATCATTATTTTTGCCTCTATCCTACAAGGATACGCACTCTCTATCTAATAATGGTGTTGGAAGGCTTGAATGCCATTCCGGGGCTTGACTAAGGCAAGCTCCTAAACACCACAACCCCCAACCCCATTCTTTGTGATTATAGGTGACAGGTGTTGTATTCTACGAAGTGGAGTTGCAGAGGTCTGTGACAAAGTGCATAGATTCCAGATTTGAGAAGAAGACTACTGCAAGGGCTTGGGCGCCTACCTCGAAGCCCTTCAAATTTGCAAGCCTGAAAGTGTCTAGGACAGTGATGTACAATAATAGATAACCTCTGGAAATCCCTGAAGAAATTCCTACCTTAGGCTTGGGCGCCTGCTCTTTAGCCCCTGACTTTTCTGCATCTTGAATCTCAAAAACTGGTATGTATCTACTCTAGATATAATATCATTGTCTATGAGCATTTGTCGGGATTCATCTATTTATTTACGATTCTACATAATTAGGGTTTTGACTATAATCAGGCTTAAGTTAACACATTAATCAACATATTCCAAGTTTCCTCTTCATTCCAAGTGATAACCAACCTGTAGTTGAATCCTCTTGTAAGTGAAGTGATTCTACTCGATCGAATGTCCTTGAATGTATGTAGTGAAAGGAGGATCTAACCTAACTACACCTTACATTGAATTGATAACCCCTTTTTTTCTGCATTATAGACCCAAATGAACTAAATTTCCTCTTGAAACACAAAACCAACTTTGCAAAGAAAATGAAGCAAAAAACTAACTTAGAAAATAAAGTGCTTTTGGTGATGCAGGATTGCTAGTGAACTTGGATGCTCCGGCATCATGAATTCTATTGTTTTCCCTACACCACTGTGAGTAATCTGATATATGGAAAGTAAATTATGTGATAAGGAAGGCACATGCAATACATCATGAAAAGTACCCCCTCTAATATCAATTGATCCCTTTCCTATCACCTTCATGTAAGTATTATTACCCATCAAGAGTGGTGGCATATCACAAGGTTCAAAAGTAGAAAACATGGACAATGAGGAAGCCATATGATGAGAATCTTCTGCAAGCCAAGGATTTGTTGCAAGTATGTGCCTAATTGGTGTTGTCATTAGTGTCAACTATGTCCTATTCTATTACTTGTTCAGAAGCTTTGTATGTTGAGGATATTGAGAAAATTGGCCCCTCCAGAAGAAACAAGTGAATTACAGTGAAGTGCAGTATAGACAGTGAGTTGTATGTTGAAAAATAGTCTGGTAGATTACTCCTCATTTCTTGCTTGCTTGAAGATCTTGGTCTATGGATTGGAATTTATTTAAAGGGATGTCTAAAGATACTAAATCCTGAGTTTGAGACTCCGGTGTGAAGAATTAAGAGAGTTGCATTCACCAGAGTAAAACCTACTTTCTCTGATTATTCTCTTGTGACAAGGAGAAAGTATTTTTCTCCGCATTCCTCTGCATTAAAGTGTTTTGCTCTATGGTTCTAAAGGGAAGTTTAGGATGATGATAAGTTCCTACAATTGCAATGGTTCGTGTTTTGGTGGTCCGCAAGCTATCTTTCTTGTATGACAGTTGAAGACAGTGAAGTTCATGTGCTCCAGTGTGAAGAATCTCATGAATAAAGTGGTTTTTGTTTGTGTAGTTGCTCCTGATGATTTCAACGTGTTGACTTTTTCCCAGACTGGATGCTTATTCCCAGATTTCCCTACAAGGTAGCCATCAGTGATCAACAGGATCTCTGGGCCAGGGGCCAACAGTGTAGGAGATAGACTCTATATTTATCTCCTCTTCTTCTTCAGGCTCTGCAAAACCTAGGGGGGTATTCCCTACTCAACATCCATGAGGATACAAAGGCAAGGATGCTGACAGAAAGCAGATAAGTCCTCCTGTAAGTAGACCAAAACTGAAAGATAAGAGCAAAGGGGCTAGCTTTGGGCCTATTTGCAGTTGTAGGCAGAGGACTGAGGATCCTAAAACTAATTCTAATGTCCTAATGGTTGTTTTAGATTTTGATTTGGATTTTAAGTTTGGATGCAAAGCTGGACATGGTTGTAACACAAAAACAAAGCAAGATTGGTGCCTATCCAGGGCCTGGAGTCAGTAGACATACACCTGTGAATGATCAACATGAACAGCTAAAACTAGATTTCAGGGGGATATATGTGATACCTGCCTTACAGATATCTCCCAATACAGAGTGTTAAGTTATCTCTACTTATGGCATCCCTACTGCAGTATACCCTTCCCAATGTTCAACCTGAAAACAGTTTAATCTACCCCTTGAGCAGAAGTTAAAAGATCAGACATTCAACATAGGAATTCTATGCTCTAGAATCTAAACATTACCCAAATATCCAGATTCAGAAGAAGAATACATGCAATACTGGAGACAGAATTAACAAAACACATGCTAAGATAGCATTTCTCATATAAGATTAATCATGAAATCAGTGGGTTCATGCCAAAACATACAACAAGAGATACATAGACTCACAGGTTTAGCTGTACAGAGCAACCAGATCAGCTTGTTTTGAATTACAGAGCCAAAAATCTTCAACTTTCAACAACCAAAAATGAGTAACACTTCCTGCTTATAACGGCCAGGTAGTGTACCACAGCAATTAATTACATGGTTGACCAAAAATCCCGCCAGATACACAGTTTCAGAAAAATGGCGCTCAACGCATTACCAGATTGGCGCCCAAACATGAATGCAGCAGGTAGGGGAGGAGACAAGAAGAAACCTCGAGCCCTGCGCCACTGTCCGTTGATGTACACCTTCAATCGGGTACCAGATCCGTCCATACCTCTGCAACCTTCGCCATTAATGGCGCACCAACCCGCGGCCTCAGGAAAACGTCAAACTGTGCTTCGCAACCATTTCCCGCCAAGATCCATTGTCATGATATTTCAAATATGCAGGATATCAATTATCCCACATGC
Source organism: Cunninghamia lanceolata (assembly GCA_027924645.1). Classification (NCBI taxonomy): domain Eukaryota; kingdom Viridiplantae; phylum Streptophyta; class Pinopsida; order Cupressales; family Cupressaceae; genus Cunninghamia; species Cunninghamia lanceolata. The sequence continues at coordinate 21,441,168 of BSBN01000500.1, forward strand.
ACCCCGCGGCAACCTTTTCAACAATTTATATACTAGGCCACGAGCATATATAATGTCGGTGCTTTTGCTCCTGACGACACTAGTATAAGACTTCATCATTATCCTCCAACAGCATGATATCCTGTCGCTTGAAATATCACCCTGACATCAGCATCATATCGCAATATAACCTGCATGATAATCGCCTTCATCGGCACAACCTGATCCATCGGAGGAACATCCTCCTGCTTAGCCGATACCAAAAGTCTGGCCGATGAACATCCTGATGACATCACCGTCATATCCTGCTGACGTCATCAGCATATCTGCCCACTGCGCACCTCCTCATATCTGGATGACGTCATCATCATGTTTGCAAATATCGGGGGATCTCCACAAGATGATCAGTGTTAGAAATATGACCCCCTCCGGACCTTGATGACGTCATCATCATATCGACATCAGGATGATATTCGGAAGATAACCGGATATTTGGAAATATCATCCTGATGCACAAATATCATGCTGCACTGTAGCTCCACTATAAGATCGGGGTGATAGATGAATATGCCAGATATTTGAAAAGATCACCCCCACTAGATAATGCACGAAGCCGACAGGCGGATATCTCCCTTCGGAAATATCATGATGCAGATAGGTAGAGAAATAGATATCACCCTGACATAAGAATGACGTCAGCATCATCAGGATGATAAAACAACGAACACGAAGTGATACAACAACATCAGGATGATATTGACTAAGATCATCCTGACGTTCAAAATATGATGACCCCAGTGAATATCGGGTCATACTTAGAGCTCTTCAACAACATCATCAGGATGATCATAACCAAGATCACCCGATGATAAAAATATCACCCCGGCGAAATATCATGCAGGCAGAAAATATGATGACCCTCGCAAGCAACACGGCGATAACTGGAAATATGATGATGATGATGACGACCCTTAAGAAAAAACAAGTCAGGTCGAACAACTCAGAGAATAACCCCTTCAGAAGATCAGGGTGACATCATCATCATAAAAGGGCAAGGTGATAATTGGAAGATCACCGGATACTTGAAAAATCACCCCCGCAAGCAAATCAGGGCACACTGTAGCTCATCAGCAGGATCAGGATGATATCCAAACATCACCCGATATTGAAATATGATGATCCTGATGAAAAACAAGTCGACAGAAAACATGAGATGCTGACCACCATCGAAGCAAACATGATGATGATGACTTCCTCCTCGAAGAAAATATGATGCTGCAGCTGAAAAATGCCAAGGAGGTCCAACACTTAGGAAAATGGGCAAGAAGATATAGGGTTCAAATGAAGAAACCCCCTGAACATGAAAAAACAACCCCCAGGTCAAAATGAGTGCTAACACAACGTGCCTGTGGATTCCTTCTAATCATGTTCCTACCTTTATATTGGTCTGCGTTAAGAAAATGAGATCGTGTTTCAAGATTATTCCCAGATAACGTAGCGTGCATCCAGTCTTAGCCGACTTGGTTAATTCCAGTAATTGCGGAGATCCCTTGAAGATTGTGGAAGCATGTTGTGGCGTGGAAGATCATGTTTGAGTCCCAACTAAGGTGTGGTGTGATCCGCATACATCTATACTATAATTCCTTAGCATATTTTTGTATTAGCTCAAGACCTATTTTGTAAATGTTTGTAATGCTGACCTTGGAGATTGTTCCAATGGTTGATGATTGTAATGCTGACCTTGATGATCATTCCAAGGTTGATGAAGTGTATAAATACTTGTAATTGAGTTGTGGAAAAGATGTCCTTGTGTGAAAATGGGAAGATAAGGAAAAGGGTGAGGAGATAAGGCATAGCAGGGCAGAGCTGAGCTAGGGAACTATTGTACTTAAATGTATTAATCTTAGACATGAAGAAGATGGTGATTTTGGCAGTGATCCTAGCAGTGAGCTGCCCAGTAGGGTTTAACAACCCTTATTGTAATCTTTCTAGGTTTAGGGTTGAGGCAATTAGCCTGCTAGACCTAGTTGTACTTCATGGCAGTGACCCAGTATGTTCTAGGCCCGTGGAGTGACCAAGCATGAACATCATTTTTCAAAGATCGCAATATATTTTGAGAGCTAATCCTCTCCGTGGTTTTTCCCCACCTTGGGGTTTTCCATATAAAAATATGGTGTCTCTTGTTTATAATGTTACATCTATGTTTAATTTTCTAATTTCATGCATTCATTATTAAATCATAATAATTGTGGATAAGTGATTAATGTTTAAGTGAAGAAGTGTTTGAATTTTTGTGACAATTGATTCACCCCCCCTCTCTCAGTTGTCTGGCACATTTCAACAATTGGTATCAGAGTGAGGTTCCCCTGAAAAAAGTCTAACAGCTTGAGGAAGATCCAAAATGTCTTATAAGAAGGAAGCATTGCATTTTGATGGGATGAACTATGCTCTTTGGAAGGCACAAATGAAAAGTCATCTTCTTTGTCTTGGTTACAAAGTATGGAAAGCTATAGAAACAAAATACACCCTTCCTCAAAATGGTTTGATGACTGAAGATGAAATTAAGGAATATGAAGTGGATGTTAAAGCAAAAGATGCTCTATTAAGTTCATTGAATGACTTAGTACTGACAAAAGTTGTGGATCTTGAAACTGTAAATGAGGTATGGGAAAAGTTGAAAAATCTGTATGAGGGAGATGATTCTGTGAAGGAAGCCAAGCTACAAAGTCTAAAAGTGAAATATGAAAGTTTGAAGATGAATGAAGATGAAAACATAATAGCCTTTATGTAAAGAGTTGATGAACTTGTCACTGGAATAAAAGGTATGGGGGGAACTCTCAGTGATAAGGAAGTTGTAATAAAAATTCTCATATCACTGCCAAAGTCCTACAGTCACAAGGTAACTATAATTGAAGAATTCATGCAAGTAAAAGTTATTGACAGAGATCAGTTGCTTGGTAAGCTTACTGCCTTTGAAATGAGAGAGTTTGGTGATGCCTTGCCAAAAGTAGAGACTGCATTCAAAGCCAGCACTTTTGGGAAAACCTCCAGATCAGAAAAGTACAAGGTAGAATCAAATGATGAGTTTGATGAAATTGAAGCCAACTTTGTGGATAGATTGCAAAGAGGATCCGGTAAGTTCAAAGGTAAATTACCTTTCAAATATTTTTCTTGCGGTAAAGTAGGCCACTTTGCTTCTAGATGTCCTGAAAGAATTGGAAGAAATAGGAAAAGATATGAGAACAGGCCTAGGATCCAAAAGAAATGTTATTATGTTGAAGATCTTGATGATGATGAAGGAGTATCAGACAATGGTGAACCAGATAATGTTAGTACTTCTGGTATTGAATGCTTCTTTATTGCTATTAAAGAAGAACATGTGTCCACTAATCATGCTAGCTGTGTGAAGAAAGAAAAACCAGTGGAAAGTGCTTTGGTTGCTCAAGTTGTTGAAGACAAAGATGAATGGGTTATTGATAGTGGTTTCTTTCACCACATGACTGGTGACAAAAGTAAGTTTGTGAGTTTGGAAAGATATGATGGTGGACTGGTTAGGTTTGGAGATGATACAGCTAGTAAGATTTGTGGAAAAAGGATCTATTTCTTTTGATGGCAAGCATAATACTAAAGATGTCTTGTATGTGAAAGGATTAAAGCACAATCTTTTGAGTGTGGGTCAGATGTATGACAAAGGTTATGACCTAAGCTTCAAGGACAATGGATACAAGATCAGGGAAAGCTCCAGAATAGTCATTGCAACTAGTAAGAAGACCAGAGGTAATATCTATCACTTGAAAGGAACTGATAATTATTGTTTGTTGGCTCAGACTGATGAAAGTTGGTTATGGCATAGAAGGTTGTGTCACATCAATTTTGATAACATTATGAAGATAAGTATTGCACAGGTTGTTAGAGATTTTCCCAAGCTTGTGAAACCTGCTAATCCTATTTGCAAGGAGTGTCAATTTAGGAAACAAACAAGAACACGTTTCAAAAGTAAGGACCAATTTGTTGATGGAATACTAGAACTAGTGCATACAAACTTGTGTGGACCTACCAGAGTAAGAAGTTTGCAAGGAGATAGGTATTTCATGTTACTTATTGATGATTATTCTAGAATGACTTGGGTTACCTTCTTGAAAGAAAAATTAGAAGCTCTGGATAAGTTCAAGGCATTTAAGGCAATGGTTGAAAGTGAGATTGATTTGAAGATCAAATGTTTAAGGTCTGATAGAGGAGGAGAGTTCACATCAAATGAATTCAATTTCTTTTGTGAAGAACATGGGATAAAGAGATAGTTATCTGCACTTAGAACTCCACAACAAAATGGAGTTGTTGAAAGAAAGAACAGAACAATTCAAGAAGTTGCTAGAACCATGATGAAGGAAGCTGATCTTCCAGAAGTATATTGGAGAGAGACAATTCACACTACTGTATATATCCTAAAAAGAGTCCAAGTCAAAGGTAACAGTTCTAAGACTCCTTATGAATTGTGGTATGGTAAAGTTCCTACTATCAAATATCTCAAAGTTTTTGGTAGCAAATGTTATGTCAAAAGAGAAGAAGATCTAGGCAAGTTTGATGTTAGGTATGATGAAGGAATCTTCCTTGGTTACTCAACCAAAAGCAAGGCCTACCGGTGTTATAATAAGAGGCTAAATAAGATCATTGAGAATGCAAATGTCAAAGTCGATGAAAGCAGGAAAGGTCTCCAGAATTAAGTGGATATGAATCAGATAAACCAGATGTTTCAGAAGTGGTGCAGCATGAAGACAACTCAAATGAAGAGGATCAAGCTCTAGAAAGTGCTGCCAAGACACCACCATATGTAAAACTTAATCATTCTGAAGATCAAATCATAGGAGATAAGAGTAAAGGAATCCTGACTAGAAGAAGAGTTGTAGAAGAACAAGTAAATTTCTGTCTGATTTCCAAGATTGAACCTAAGACTGTGAATGAAGCTTGCAATGATAAGAATTGGGTAAAGGCTATGAAAGAAGAATTGATGCAGATAGAGAAGAATTAGACCTGGGATCTTGTCCCCAGACCAGTAGATAAAAATGTAATTGGTACCAAGTGGGTTTTCAGAAATAAGATGAATGAGAATGGTGAAGTAGTAAGAAACAAATCAAGGTTGGTATGCAAAGGATACTCTCAAGTTGAAGGAATAGATTTTGAGGAAATATTTGCACTAGTGGCAAGGATTGAAGCTATAAGAATGTTTCTGACATTTGTAGCCTACAAAGATTTTAAGGTATATCAAATGGATGTAAAGTCTACATTCTTGAATGGAGAGTTGGAAGAAGTCTATATTGAACAATTAGAAGGATTATAGTCATCACATCAGGGTGAAATGGTATGCAGATTGAAGAAGGCATTGTATGGGTTAAAACAAGCCCCCAGATCCTAGTATGCTAGGTTGGATAAGTATCTGATACAGTTAGGATTCACCAAGGGTACCACCGACATCAATCTCTATTTCAAGATCAATAATGAACAAATCCTAATTGTTGCAGTCTTTGTTGATGACATTATCTTTGGAGGCAATGAAGGTATGTGCACACTTTTTGCCAGAGAAATGCAAAGTGAATTTGAAATGTCCATGTTTGGTGAGATGAATTTCTTTTTAGGTCTGCAAATAAATCAATCAGATAAAGGTATCTTCATTTCTCAGTCTAAGTATGTGAAAGAGTTGCTAAAGAAGTTTGGGATGGAAGACTCTAAACCGGTAAATACTCACATGATAACCAGTTGTAAGTTGAGCAAAAATGATGATTCACCTATGGCAGATCATAAAAGATTTCAAGCAGAGCCCAAGGAGTCACATGTGATGGCAGTCATGAGAATTCTGAGATATTTGAAAGGCACAATGGATTATGGTTTATGGTATCAAAGGGACAATGATTTCACTCTCGGTGCATACATTGATGTAGATTCGGCCGGAGATGTAGATGACAGAAAAATTACAAGTGGAGGTGCATTCTTTTTGGGAAAAAGGCTGGTATCTTGGATAAGCAAAAGACAAGACTCAATATCTCTGTCCACTGCAAAAGTAGAATATATTGCAGCAGCATGTAGTTGTATTCAAGTGTTGTGGATGAAACAAACATTGAAGGACATCAGAGCTGTGTATGAAGATCCAATTGCAATCTTTTGTGACAATACATGTGCCATAGATATATCAAAGAATCCAGTAATGCATTCAAGGACAAAGCACATGTCCATAAGATATCACTTTCTGAGGGAAAAAGTGACAGAGAATGAAGTCAAGCTGGAATATGTATCTACAAAAGACCAGATTGCAAACATTTTCACCAAACCTCTGCCTAAGGATACTTTTGAGTATCTCAAAGAAAAGTTAGGGATTATTACCCCTCCTACTCTAAACTAAGATGCACAAGAGTGCATCAGTCCGGTGGTGCTTCTTCAAATCTGGATTGATGCTTTTAGGGCTACTTCTCAGGGGGAGTAGTTAGAGAGTTCAGAAGAGAAATTGAATCAGAGCAGAAGAGTGCAAGTATGTGCCCTTTTCCGTTGATGTCAAAAGCAGAAAGAAGTCATGTGAAAAACTTAGAAAGAAAGAGTGCAGATGTGTAAAGAGATAGGGGGAGAATCATGTCTTGATGGCTATTGCAGTTTTTCACATCATATGTTGCCATCAATGACAGAGGGAGATTGTTGCAAGTATGTGCCTAATCGGTGTTGTCATTGTTGTCAACATATCTTTGTTGTCATTGGTGTCAACTATGTCATATTCTATTACTTGTTTAGAAGCTTTGTATGTTGAGGATATTGAGAAAATTGGTCCCTTTGGAAGAAACAAGTGAATTACAGTGAAGTGCAGTATAGATAGTGAATTGTATGCTGAAGAACAGTCTGGTAGATTACTCCGCATTTCTTGCTGCTTGAAGATCTTGGTCTATAGATTGGAAGTTATTTAAAGGGATGTCTGAAGATGCTAAATCCTGAGTTTGAGCCTTCGGTGTGAAAATTAAGAGAATTGCATTCACTAGAGTAAAACCTACTTTCTTTTATTATTCTTTGGTGACAGGGAGAAAGTATTTTACTCTGCATTCCTCCGCATTAAAGTGTTTCTCTCTGTAGTTCTAAAGGGAAGTCTGGGATGATGATAAGTGCCTACAATTGCAATGGTTCATGTTTTGGTGGTCTGTAAGCTATCTTTCTTGTATGACAATTGAAGACAGTGAAGTTCATGTGCTCTAGTGTGAGGAATCTCATGAATAAAGTGGTTTTTGTTTGTGCAGTTGCTTCTGATGATTTCAATGTGCTTGTGGATTCCTCTTGATCATGTTCCTACCTTTACATTGGTCCGCGTTAAGGAAATAAGATCGTGTTTGAAGATTATTCCTAGATAACGTAGCATGCAACCAGTCTTAACCAACTTGGTTAATTCCAGTAATTGTGGAGATCTCTTAAAGATTGTGGAAGTGTGATGTGGCGTGGAAGATCATGTTTGAGTCCCAGCTAAGGCATGGCGTGATCCACATACATCTATACTACAATTCCTTAGCATATTTTTGTATTAGGTCAAGACCTATTTTGTAAATGTTTGTAATGCTGACCTTGGAGATTGTTCCAATGGTTGATGATTATAATGCTAATGTTGATGATCATTCCAAGGTTGATGAAGTGTATAAATACTTGTAATTGAGTTGTGGAAAAGATGTCCTTGTGCAAAAATGGGAAGATAAGGAAAAGGGCGAGGAGATAAGGTAGAGCAAAGCAGAGGAACTATTGCAGTTCAATTTATTAATCTCAGACATGAAGAAGATGGTGATTTTGACAGTGAACTGCCAGTAGGGTTTAATAGCCCTTATTGTAATCTTTCTAGGTTTAGGGTTGAGGTAGTGAGCCTGCTAGACCTAGCTGTACTTCATGGCAGTGAGCCAATATGTTCTGGGCTCGTGGAGTGACCAAGCCTGAACATCATTTTTCAAATATTGCAATATATTTTGAGAGCTAATCCTCTCTGTGGTTTTTCCCCACCTTGGGGTTTTCCACGTAAAAATCTAGTGTCTCTTGTGTATAATGTTGCATCTATGTTTAAGTTTCTGATTTCATGCATTCATTGTTAAATCATAATAATTGTGGATAAGTGATTAATGTTTAAGTGAAGAAGTGCTTGAATTTTTATGACAACTGATTCACCCCCCCCCCTCTCAATTGTCCGGTGCATTTCAATAGGATTAGCCTTCTACATAGAAAAAAAGCACAAGAGTGCAAATTGCAAGAATATGGATGCATTTAATGAAATACATGTGATATCTTGCTTTTATATTTGCAAGATAAAAAAAACTTTAAATGACTTAAAGAAGCCCTAAGTCAACTTAATAAAGTTTAATTAAATTTTTAATTACACCAACAATTTCCACTTCAATGACAACCAAAGATATTGATTGATTGATAAAACAAAGCATGTGCTCTAATTCTAAGTGTATCTAGAATTGTTTAAGAGGTGACAAGCAAAATTGACAAGATATATGTAACTAAGATACAATTTACTAGATTCAATGAAATGACATGCAATGATTTCAATTAAACAATAAGCACAAGATATCAATGGAGTTAGCAAGAATGAGACTGTGAGTGATGATTTTGACAGAGCTTCACTAGCATATGAATTCAATCCCTTTCAAATGGCAAATCGAAAGGGTTTTATAGAAAAGGCAAGAGGGAACAATCTCGGAAAGGAGCCATTTGGGCACAGATAAGCATCAAGAAAAGCTTGGAGTGCCAAGAAAGTTAAAGAACAACTTCTAAAAATGATTCCTAAACAAACAGATGCTTACAGGACGTTAGCACGCCACATAGACATCCGCACCAACTGTTGGCATCCAAGTAGCTTTTGTTCTTAGAAAGTCCAAATGACTTGAGGCACTGCCAAGGTTAATGCACTTTTATGGTTTTTGGATAAGGCTAGATTGACAAATGATTTTAAAAACACACTAGGGGAGTGGACACTAAAGTGGACTCCAAACATAGCATGAAATCATAAAAATTTTGATCCTTATGATACCACTGAGGCAACTGACTTGGGCAACTACATGATCCATGAAGGGGATCCTTCAGTCCCTTCTGTACTTAAACCAGGTGATGACTCCAACGGCCCATGGAAGATGTTCTTTGACTGTACAAAGAGTAGAAATGGAGCTGGTGTAGGTGTTATACTAGTCTCCTCGACTGGTAAGAAGTTGCATTTTGCTCATAGGTTACACTTTTCTTGCACGAATAATGTAGGAGTGTACGAGGCATTGGTCCATGGCCTATTGAGAGTAGAAAATAATAAAATCAAGCATCTAGAGATCTTTGGTGATACTGAATTGGTGGTTAACCAAGTTAGAGAGAGATGTGCAACAAAAAATTAGCTTTTAAGAGCTTATTGACATAGAGTTTGGGACCTATTTGAGAGCTTTGATGCTCTCAACCTCCAGGTGATCCCAAGAAAATTAAATTCTAACGTTGCTGAATTAGCAACGGTGGGGGCTCAGTTTTCTCCACCTACAGACTTGTTTCAAGGGCATGATCAACATGTGAGAATTACTGTCAGACCATTTGTTCCTGATAATGATATCCATTGGCAGGTCTTTGACAACAATGAGCAGATTGTAAGCTTCATTCAAAATGAAGCAAAATTCCCTTCCATAGCGCAACCCAGGTTGAAGGAGTGCTATGGTGATCAGATCATCCAATTCAAATCAAATAAGCTACCCAAGGGTCTAGTCACCCTTGAGGCCATCTTTAGTCATGATGATGAGTTCAAGGGTGAAAGGAATAACATGACCTTCAAGAGAGAGGATTACAAGAAGGTAACCGTCACCTAGAACAAAGAGTTATTGCTAGGAAAGGTATGCGGTGATGTGGAGGAGCAAGAGTTCATAAAGCTTGCCTAGAAGTACCATGACGTCCTGGCATGGACATATCAAGACCTTAAAGGATTTAATCTGGATGTGGTTTAGCATGCCATTGATTTGGATCCCAATTGCAAGCTAGTTTGCCAAAAGTAGCAGCCCATAAATCCAAAAATTGAGCCACTCATGAGAAAAGAGCTTGCTAAGCTCACACGGGCAAGGATTATCTTCCCCATCAAGTATTCTACTTGGGTGGCTAATCTAGTGCCTGTAAGAAAGAAAAATGGAGAGATCATGCTTTGTGTAGACTTCAGGGACCTAAATCATGCTTCTCTAAAAGATCACTACCCTCTGCCCTCTGTGGATCAAATTTTGCAAACGGTTGTTGGGGCAGAGAGGTTTTCATTATTGGATTGCTTCTCTAGCTATAATGAGATCTTTGTTAGGGAGGAGGACAGATTTAAGACAACATTCACAACCAAATGGGGAACCATGGCATAAGCAAAGATGCCATTTGGTTTGTCTAATGTTGGTGCTACATTTCAAAGGGCAATGGATATTGCCTTCAAAAGATTTATAAACAAGTTCATCCTAATTTATTTGGATGACATTATAGTCTTCTCCAAGAAGGGGGGAATCATATGAAGCATTTGGAAAAGGTTTTCCAAAGATGCAGAGAGTTTGGGGTGTATCTAAACCCCAAGAAATGTATTTTTGTTGTTGCCTAAGGTAAGCTTTTGAGTCGCATAGTGTTTGAGGATGGGATATCCATTGACCCCGAGAGGACATCAGCTCTTCTTTCTCTTCCTCTGCCTACTCACAAAAAAACTTTACAATCATTTTTAGGCAGATCAACTTTGTTAGGAAATTCATTCCTAACTGCACTGGCTTGGTGAGGCCTCTAACCCTTATGCTCAAGAAAGATGCAGTCTTCAAATGGACTAAGGAAGGGAAGGATAGTTTTGATAAGATCAAGGAAGAGATTGTCCAAGCACCTACTCTCATGAACCCAAATTATGAGGACTTTGTCCTCTATGCACATGGGGGAGAGAACAATATTGTTGTTGTCCTGATGCAGCAAAATGAGCAAGGATTGGAGTAGCCCCTAGCTTTCTTCAGTCAGAATTTGAAGGATTATGAGGTCAGATATAGCCCCATGGACAAACATGTATTTTCCATTGTTAGAGCTTTAAAAAAATTCAAATATATGCTAGAAAATAACCACATTATAGTTTTAGTTTCTCATCCTAGTGTGAGGGATTATATAATGGGGATCAAGATTAGTGAAAAGAGAGCCAGCTAGGTCACTAAGATCCTGGAGTATGATGTGATCATCAAAGCCACTAAGTTGATTAGAGGTAGAGGATTGTGTGAACAACTATCTCAGACATCAATAGATGAAGTGAATTCATCTTACCATTTGAATGGGGAGGGACTTACGGCTAAGCCATCAGTTGTGAGTTCTTGGATGATAGATATGGCTAGTTTCCTATCCACTGGTGAGTATCCCTATGGACTGGATAGAGCCAAAAGAAGACATTTTAGGTTGCAGTCTATCCCTTATGCTTTGGTAGATGGTGTTCTCTTTAAGAGAAATTTAGATGGAGTCTTACTGAGATGCATAGAAGAAAATCAAGTTGATAGACTTCTCAGTGAGTTTCATGTTGGCCCAACTAGTGGCCATTTCTCTGCTAGAGCTACAACAATGAAAATAATGAGGGCAAGTTACTTTTGGCCCACATTATTTAATGATGCCCATGAACGGGTAAGAAAATACAAAGAGTGTGCTCTCTTTGCTGGAAAGAAAAGATTGGTAGCAATTCCACTCCACCCTATTCGGGCTGATCATCCCTTTTCACAGTGGGGATTAGATTTCATTGGCATGATAAACCCTGCTTCCAGTGCTGGTCACATGTGGGTTTTGACCGCAACAGATTACTTCACCAGGTGGGTTGAAGCAGTCCCACTTAAGGAGGCCACTGAGTCATCTATCCTAGATTTCTTGGAAGAAATCATGACCAGGTTTGGAGCTCCTCATACTATTATTTTTGATAATGCAAAAGCATTCACTAGTTTTAGGATTATTGATTGGGCTCTTAAGTACAATGTGTTCTTGAAGACTTCATCCAACTATTACCCCCAAGGTAATGGCCTGGCTGAATCCACTAATAAGAACTTGATCAGGATCCTAAAGAAGACCATGGAGACAAACCAGAGACAATGACACAATATGATTAGATTAGCTCTTTGGGCTGATAGGATCACCTACAAGAGAGCCATTGGGAACTCTCTTTTTGTTCTGGTGTATGGAAGAGAGGCTAGATTGCCTATATCCTTAGAGTTTCATGCATTAGATTTGACTCATCAATTGCAGTTAGAAGGAGAAGATGCGAGGTCTATCAGGATGGCTGAATTGACTGAACTAGAAGAGAAAAGAAAGTTAGCCATGATCACATTAGAAGAACATCAAATGCAGACCAAAAGATATTTTGATAGAAAGGCCAAGGTCCAAACCTTCAAGGAAGGTGACCTTGTTCTAAAATGGGATGCTGACCAAGCCAAACCAGGAAGCCACACCAAATTTGATGCACTTTGGAGTGAGCCATATATCATCACCTGCAGCAAGCAAGTAAATGCCTTTATTTTGTCAAGGCTGGATGGTGAAGTTCTACCCATTTCATTTAATGGGATTTATCTCAAACCTTACCATTAAGGTTGGTATGAGGTCTTGTATATATTGTTTTAGTTTATTTCAGTTTTAGATTTCCCTTTCTCTAAGTGCTCTTGCACAGGTTGCATTGTTATTACGAGAATGCAGGCCTCTTTTCTTTCATGTTTTGGGAGGCAATTTTTAGTTGTCTTGACCTATTTCATTCCTCTTTTGGACTCTATGCCCAATGGATGCTTAAGGCTACTGATTTATTTATTTAGCAAGAAAACATCCCTAAGAGGTCACTAAAATGTTGACCTATTTTTCCTCTGTCCAGAGTCAAATAGTTCACTTTGAAAATCTCATGGATATCCCTTTGAATATAGTCTTGTAGGCCTTAAATCCTTTGAATTCCAGTGCTCTGCCCTGCAAAAATCCCTAAAAACTCATTTGGAGAATCCTTGCAAAAAGCCTAGAAAAACCCAGAAACCTTTTGCCTTCAATGTCTTCCTTCAAAGAGATTTTCATCTTCATACTTGGTCATTTTGGTATGGATATTTAATGTTCGGATATCTGGACTTAGTTAACATCTATATACTATCTTAATATCCAGACCTTAGCTAAAATCCTGATATCTTTCATGTATTCGGACCTTAGTTAATATCCAGATGTTTTCTTAACATTCAGATCTTAACTAACATCTGGATACTTTCCGAATGGGCGAACCTTAGTAATTACCCAGATATTTTCCTAACATCTGGATAATTCCTAATGTCTGGATCTTTCCCAATGTCCATGCCCTTTGCGAATGTCTCGATGATGTCATCATGTCCCCTCTCCAAAGAATGTCTCGATTTTTGTGTACTTATCAGTTATATCTAGTTATGTTGTGAATTTTCTTAGTTCTATGAGAGCTTTTATATTCAAACCTGGTGTATCACCTCCCCTTTAATTTTAGTTTTCCCTCTTACTCTTTTCATAAAACAGGTGGATAGATTAGGTTTAGTCTAAGGATCACTGAATCTCTCATTCAACAAAGGAACCATCCTCTCTCTAGAGATTTGGCCTCCCTATAGGGTCCCACACATGGAGGTCATCTCAATGTTTCACTAGATTGTTGGAGCCCTAAAAACCTTCATCACTGGGTGCAAATCTATGTGACAACAAGAACTTCAAAGCAATTTAGCTAGGGAGCTACCTTGAGAGCTAAGAATAGGAGACCACTAGATGGACTGGTGATTAATAGATAAACCATTACGAAAATCGTCTCCTTCCCATCAAAGCCAGGGTTTATTGGCTTCCCAAGCCTTCAAATACTTTTAATGATAAAGGTACCCTAGATGGTAATAGGTTTCCTCATAATGAGAAGGGTCCCTAAGTCCAAGCCTTTCCATGTTGGATGTCCGAAAGGTGTATCAACACCAACACAATGTCAAACAAGAATTTTCCATGCTTCATCACCTTGGAGAGCCCTAATGACCCATTTAGCATACAAATCAATGCTTTGTCTGTGAATGGAAATCAAATTAAGTCCTCCAACCTCAAGGGGGAGGAAATCAAAAATTTAGGCCACACGATGGAAGCCTTGATGTCCATCACTGGAAGCCCAGAGAAAATATATGAAGAGCTTCTCTAGTGTAGTCACGGTCAGAGAGTCCACAGAGTGAACTGTCCAGGACATGCAACAAGAGTAAACACAACAAAAACAACTCAATTATAGGATGCAATGAAAGATTCAAATACTCAATATATCATAGATTTCAAAGACTTATATGCCGGTCACATGCAAGATACAAATTAGGGCTCACAGCCCTGAGTCTCCAGTTACAACAGTTACGCAAGATATAACAGTGAAGTGCCTATCTCGAAATAATCAAAGTATCTATCTTATGAATTATACTAACTGTATGTATATATATATATCATCTCCAAGCTCATGAAATCCTCCACGTTGGCCTAGAAAGAAGTTACAATCTCCAATGACGGTGTAACATGTGAAAATAGATAGGTCAGCCTTAAGCAGTTGGTACTCCTCCGCAAATGATGGAAACTTGATGCAAATCTCAAAGGTCGGCTAGGTCCCAAACTATCTTGAATAATGTTTCATTTAGCTCCGCAAGTCACGGAAGTGCTCCAAAAACCTTCTCCTTCAGCTGGCTATCTATATGCTCTACTCTGTGAAAATAGGTGATCTTCTAATAGCGATAACTTTTAGCATACAAGTCCAAATAACCTGAATTTTAGATATGATGTAGGTGATGATGTCTGGATGCTAAGTCTTGCTCCACAAGTTCTGAAATGATAATGCGAAACAAAATGTTGAAACTACTACTGACTGAATTGAACTGAGAAATAAAAGAAATCAAAAGAAAATGCAAATATTTTTGGTTGGTGCAAGATTGCTCTGCAACCTGGGATGCTCTTGCATCATTCTCAATCTTCAAATAGGAGGCCTTGGAAGGGACCCGACATGAAGAATAATACACATGAGTGGTGGCCAAAATTTTAGAACCATGAGGAGACTATTTTTAAATCATCTATTTTTAGTAGTCTATTTTTGGATTTCTTATCATCCAAAAAAAGTGAGTTCTAGTGTTAGTTTATAGTGATCCTTATCGGGAGTCTAACTAAAGATTGCTTTACTCAAGTTTTAGTTTTATTTTAGTAGATAAAATTTTGTAATAAAGAATGTATTGCATACAATCAAGTTATTATAAAGTAGTAGTTACTTTTCTAAAACTCAAAAATTAGTGTCATTTGCACTTAGTTTTTAATGGTAATTTTCATGTTTGTTTGTTGCTAAAATTGTTGTTCACTTAGTATTCCTTATTGTTAATCCAAAATTCATTATTAATTCAATAAAATTTAGCAATATATATTCTACTTTTAAATTGCTCTTGAGATGTTTTGTATTGTTTGTTATGAGTGTTAAAGTAGATAAAATTATTTTTAGTAAGTTTGTGAGCTTTGTGTTGCAGGTTTGTTCAAAGTTGGAGATTGTAGCTTTGTACCAATCCCTTAATTTAATTTACCAAAGCATTCTTGTTTTTGTGTTTAAACTTATTCAATCCTTATGTGTACTTGCATTGTTTAGCCTTTGGTTTTAACTAAACAACGTATGCGTGTAATACTTCTATGGTTTTCTTTCAATCAAAAGACATAAATATATTTTACCTTAAGAGTGTCAACTTTTTGTCTTTAGATGAATTCAAAGTGCGACACTTTTAGTTTTGTTTAGCATAAGCATGACCCACCTAGAAAACATTGTACACATTGTAAATAGCTAGTACATATTGTTAGATTAGTTTATTTTTTTTGTTTACATGGAGTTTCCCCTTCTAATTTGAAAAGCATCTTTACTACACATTTATTTTGTTTTGTGTCACATTTAAAAGTATGAATTAAAATGCTAACAAAATGAATACCTAAAAATAAAATCAAGTGATACTTTCTTCCTTTTGTTTAATGAAAACCTATGGAAACCTCCATTACCAAGAAGAGCTCAATACACAAGAGAAATGAAAGAGGAAGAACTATTTTTCAGCAAAAGCCCTCATCATACATTTCACTGCAACACTTTAGACCGGCCTTCCTTATTGCAACATCTAAATGAACATAAGTGGAAGTGAGAGGAGATCTTCCACCTCCTTAAATATATATACTCTGCCTCAAAAGTTAGTACATCTAGACACTTTAATGACTCATGAGGCACCGAATATCCTGACCTAACTTCAGATCCTCAACAAAGTCTCTCCAACACTCTCATACTCTTCTAATTTGAAATCTTTGACTTTCATCATATAAAGGAGTGCAGGGGATCAGAGAAAAAGAGCAACTGTCAGTCTTTCTTGTAGCCTTCAATCCCTCTTCTTACAATTCCATTGTTTAGATTACTTTTAATTTAATATTTGAAGCAAAAAATTGTCCTTTGAATAAAATGCAGATACATAAATTATTTGAAAACATAAAGTAAATTATATGATTAAAACCCATCACGTCTCTATTGTCAACTCCCCGCAAATTGGTAATGGGAACAAACAAGAGGGTCCCAAGTGGCACTAGGGCGCTCCTTTGAAAAAATACAGTTGACGACTAATTTTGAGCCTGTCTCAACTCAAAAACTATAAATTGGCAACATATTAGCAGCAAGAAGCCTGTTAAATTACATGCCTACTTATTACCATATGTAGAAAAGCTTGAGATTCAATAATTTCAAGTTATTGAGAAACCGAGAGGCCCAACTCTGGTTATGCAGAAATAATCTTTTGACAAAAGCTTTCTATGTACGGATTCACTTCTTCCATATGCAGATTTTAGATCCAGAAGAACTACCTCAGCAAGATCCCCAACTCTGGTTCAAGGTAAGGAGAAAAGTTAAAAACAAAATACATCATAGAATTTTTGTGTTTTTATTGAATTAATACCATGGTTGGGAGTCTAGGACATAAGTTGGATTCTGAATGTTTACCCAATTCTACACTTCACCATGTTTCCCCAGAATTTTAATCTGGTGCTCTGCTGTGTAAGCCCCAATGATTTACCACTTACACTCGTCAAAACAATGGATTGAACCTTTCATGTGGCCTTGGATTGAAAAAGATGCTCTCATTACTTACATTGTCTGCCACGAAAGTTCTTCCTAGACAAGAGCTTGATAAGCAAATGCTTTAGCCTCTTTGAACCGGGTCCAGGCCTAAGTAGAGTTTTGTCACCCATTATAGAGCATGGATCACTCCCTGTTGCTATGCACCACCCACCAGGTGTAATGTTGCTCTTGTTGCGACCCAGAAGCTCTCTGTCTATCTTGTCGAGCACTGGATCAGCTCTCTTGAACTTTCTTGCAAATGGGGCATTGCTAAGTACCATCCTTCTGAAGTCTCTGAGTCCAAGTGATCGTGGATGTTGCTTTGGGGGATTGTCCCATGATATATAATGCAGATCACTATTAACTGCTGTTTTTGAAAATTCTGGAGAATTGCAAATAAGTGTGTGGAAGTAAAACTCTGGAGAAGAAATCACATTTGCATGATACATGAGAAGTGTTCGAGGAAGATTGTCCCATCCCCATATCATGAACTCTACGAATGTTCTAGACAGTGCCATCCAAGCAGATCCTGTATCATGGTCTCTCTGTCAGTGGACATGTTCATTGAAAATATATATTTTTATACACCAAAGCCTTGATATTAAAATTATGAATAAAATATGCCTGCACAGAATTTTATAGATCAAGTTCCTCTAGATGCATATGTTCTTACATTAGTAGACGTGCATATCCATATGGTTCATTCATGAAATTATAAATCAAAATTCATTGATTTTGTATGCATTTATACTGCTAAAAAAGGTGGTGAATAATATAATACAACAGTTCTCAATCTCAGGAGAATGGGTGTATAATCACATCATGTAGTCTGTTCACAAGGCACGCTGATAGTCATCAGAATAACAAGCATAGTAGAACGGTTGGAACTTATTTAATTATATCAATCCATTAGTGAAGGAAGGATTTCAATAAATATTAGCAGCAGCCCAGATAATATAGAAAATTTAACAGCCGTACTATGGTACAAAGAATGCCTTTCCTTGAAGGATATTATTGTTGCCTCAAGCATGGAGTTAAATCTATAAAAATATCTCTGCCATCAGATCGTCATCTCAAATTGTGTTGTATCCACTATTCCATTGCATAGGTAAAACAAGTTTTCTCAACAAGGCATAGATAAGCATATTGTTTCCTTCTAAATGCTAGATGGTGTTTATGTAAAATATCACACATATAAGTTGTGGACAAACATTTGACATTGACATTCCCCAGAAGTATCATGCTTCCCTACTTGTTTTGTGAAATAAAGATCGCTTACAATACCAGTAAATCGGGCATCTATCTTTCTACACAGATCTCTTATCTTCAATCAGTATATTTCTCCAATAACCCACATATTTTACTTTTCTATAATAGGCTAAAATACATAATTCCTTTCAGGCATATATACTATCCCAATGTAGCAAAGGATCAATTTCAAGAAAAAAAAAGTACTAGATAAAGGCCTTACAGAAGTTACAATGCACTACACAACATACCCTCTATTACCTCTAACAAGGCCATCAACCTAAAGAAATTGACATGGCTTATTGATGATAAGAAGTCCAAATGAGTAACCAGAAGATTCATTCTGTAGCAAAAACTCGTCTTAGGATTCATTCTGTAGCCTGCTATTAATGATCAGTAGATTATCTCATAAAGTTTGCCTTCCATAATGATAATTGAGGGGCAGTCTCTAGCGTAATCATTTGATAGAAACAGGGCACAAGTGATCTAGGAAGATTCTCCATATACATTTCCAACCATACTTCCAAGCCCATTCTCATGGCTAGTAGTAATGCCAACATATGTTTTATGCTATGTGGTGCTGCCAAGCACTCTCTATGTCCACAGCACTTCTAAGATGATGTAGAGTGGCACAAGGGAAGCAACACACAAGGGTTTACTCTATTGTCCTTTGCCCACTCACCCACTTCAAACAGCCTTCAACCAAGCAACCAAAGGCACATTCAATGGTGTATGAAGGATTTGGTATCCTAGTGATGGCTCCACCTTCTAGGCTTCTCCAACACCTCAGGACAGATCAACAAACACCTTCTATGTAGTTGGTTTGGTCTCCAACTTCCCAAAACTCTTCAACCTATACCTTGACTAGTAAGGCTACTAGCCCTCCAAACTAGGTTTTCTCAACAAAACTTGACAAAATCCCATAGGTCTAGGCAAACAAATGGTGGAATTGAACACCCTTCAGGGGACCCTAACAAACCTCCAAATCTCCGGCTCCAACTCTACTCCAGCAATCTAGAATGCCTACTAGGTCTCTAGGCCTAATTGATCAATTTAGGCTAGGTTACAAAGCAAGTGCTCAAAATTGGGTGCATAGGTCAGGGGCAGGAATTTGGAATGCTTCTACCATGTCCCTACAATACAAATCCATCATTTATTTGCTCACCCTAATAGGATTCTATCATCTACAACCTCAAATAGCATGAAATTGACCAAATACAATGAAATACTTGACCTAGGGCATCACCTTAAAAATAGAAGACTGCATTTTCCGACAAAAATCTTTTGGAATCTTATAGTACATACCCCTAGCCTGCATTTCACCATTTTTTACGAATTTTCAACGGTGTGAATGCATTCTAGGGCCGGATTTCTATGGCTGCCCTAGAAAACAGGGTTTCTAGACCTGTTTTGAAAGAAAAATCTATAACTTTTGATCCCGACCACTTCAGGACCTCAAACCAGTTGCATTGGAACCCTGACTCCAAGAGCTTTCATAAAAAGTACATTTGCACCCCTGAAAAATCCGTACAGGCCGTACACAGCAAGAAAAACAGCGAAAAACAGTCAGTTTTCTTGATTTTTGTGCCCAAATTCCGTACAAAAACTTTCTCCTTCGTGCTGGAGCAATATTTCCTCCATATCAACCTATCCAAGTCAGTTTCTAACTTCCAAAAGGAGATTCAACCGCCCAAACTAAGTTTTGAACCGGCCAATGTGTCATTGGCAACATTGGCAACTTGTTACACTATGGAGTTTTTGCATTTTCAAGAGGATGGCGATTAGGTTTGCTTGTCAAATGGAATCAAACCGCCATAACACTTCTTAGACCATGCTAAAACACTAAGACAACTCAAACAAACTCAAAAAGCCAATATTAGACCTTCTAGGCCTAAGTGGCACAACTAGGTCCAAGTGGACTAAGAAGGATATGAGGTTTATAAAGTTACCCCAGACCTCTTGACCACACAAGAATAGACCTTCGAACATGGCTATGAAAAGCCTTATTACAAAACACATTAAACAAAAATCACAACCTTTAAAAAAAATGCAAACAAAGTGACTTTAGGAACCAAGGTGCTCCTAGGTGCCCTGCACCATAAGATCATCAATCCATTTCCATCAAAGGTTGCACACAATTCCAGTGACACAATGCAATATGAGTAAATCAGATGTGGCACCATCCAAGTGCACACCAAACCTTATGTGTTCTTCATCATTGGTCTTGTCAGTGTTTTTGACAAATGCAGTCCAAACAGCTAAGGTCCACTTAGAAAACATGGTAATGCAGAGTGCTGAAAGTGTGTTGCCTTCATCTTCAAAGGAGTGTAGCCCCATATCATTGTGAAGTCGAGGGACAGCATCTCTGTGGGGTGTGACACAATGCCTTGTGTCATGTCCCCTTCCCAAACTAACTTATATTAGTATTATTTTAATATTAAAATAAATAATAAATAAATAAAATATAAAACATATATAAAATATAAAATGAAATAAATTATAAAATAAATTCAAATTTTGGTGTTCAATTTGGGACCTTGGGTCCTATTTCCAAACAGGTATAACTACAAGCTCATTTGAATCTTTGGGGGTATGGAATTTTGTGGAATTTGTATGCAGTTTTGGTGTTCTTTACATCTGGACGAACCTGCAAGCTGGGACAAAAATCCTAGACTGCAGCCTAAGGTAGGACAAAACCCCTCCCTCAGTTCTTGGCAACTCCATTTCAGGAGGAGCAGATTGGGCTAAATTCTGGAAATTGTTTACTTTCAGGGCAAGGCAAACAGCAGTGAGTAAATTGCACAATCTACACCATTCGCTGAGCATCATTAGTTGGAGAAATCATTAAAGACCAAGCAGCTGGCAGATTTAGGTCATAAATCCTAGAACAACTGCTGAAGATCCTTCATACATCTTTCGCCTGGCAGAATCAAATCGCATATATTCCAATTCAAGGACAATATCTGAAGACTTTCTACTCTGATTTGCGCCTGAGATTTATACAAACTTGGAGGGTCATTACTGTGCTCAACCCAATCACCAGGCAGCAGCCAATAAGGATCAGATCGGGCCTTATTTGGAGGCATCTACATCAGATCATCTCAACCCTAACTCAGTGATCTAGTCAGTGAAGGTACAGGGGCCAGATCTAAGCGATTTGCATCAGACATAGGGTGTAGCAGCAGCTATATCAGATCATACAACCCTTGGCAACCCCCAGGTCTGATCGCCTCACATTTCAAGCATAGCAAGAAGAAAACCCAGTAAGATAAACAGCACCGAGTTCTAATCAGTACTGTACAGCATTGTAATCTTGTAATTGGCTTCATAGCTGCCGGTCAAACAATTAATATTGAGATCTGCATTTTTTCTATATGCTACTATGATGTGAGTGTTGTTTCAATTATCCAGTTGTTACTTGTAGATGTGAATGTTATGAAAGTTCCAGCCTGATAAGAATCAATAATCAATAATAAATTCAGATGCCATTGCATATATGTTGAGTTATTCTAGATTGGTAGTATCATCAGTTGAAGATTAATCAGATCCTACTTAGGGAACATTACACCTTGCAGGAAGATTCAAAGGTTGCATCAGACACTGGTCAACCCAATTGACAGAAGATCAAATGCGACATGTGGAAGAGTTACTGCTTCAACTTTTATAAAGGTTGTTTAGCTTTCACATCTTTGTAACATTATGTATAAATATAGATGTAGACAAAAATACGTCTTGATCTCCCTATAGCGAATGTGATATATACAAGGCACAAATTATATTGTCTTCTATTCCACTTCTATTATCTTTCATATGTGCCTTTGATAATTATTTATCATCTCTTATTTATTGTTTAACATTGCTTTCCTTATATTACACATCTAGGTTTTAAGTTTTTAACAATTTAGAGTGTTATCTACATCTCTTGGAATCTAGATCAATAAGTGTGGACACTTGTTTCTATTATGGGTAATATATGCATTAAGTAAAATTAGCTAACTAAGCCACCATTCTCATTCAATTCATCAAACTGATTAAGATACAACTTAAACAATCTCTATCTCTTGTCAGGACAAATCTCAATCAAGAACGAAGTATAATAGATGTACAGGGTTCTACTCAAGTTGCAGAAAATTGTGAAGTGATCCTCATCCAACTACCTTTGGGTCAGACATGACAAAAAAGTTTTCCGAGGTTCCTAAGAAAATAGAGAAAAACAAGGTACAGTTTTGACACTTACAGAATTGCCAGTTGCTTCAGGGTTGTGGTTGTGTATTTTTCAAGTCAATTGTGTAACTGCCATAGCAGTTTTGGCTGTAGGTGGTAGTTTCACCATCTTATGTGACGGTTTCACCAAGAAGAAATGAATTGATAGGGTAATGGTTTGAAAACATCTCTCCCAAAATTGTTGTAATTGCATAAACACACTTTAAGGGGTCGCAGAAAAGCATTTTATTCGTCTTTTTAAGTCAATTTTATTTGCTTTTAATGCATAAAATTTCATTATAGTATAGAATTACGTTGCTAGTTCTGGTTTGTGTTTACGGATTCGGTTTTTGGATCCGGCAAAACAAAATTTGGGGTTGGATTCGTCTATACAAAAAACATATAAAAATTATAAATATATGTATTTGCATCCTAAAAAATATTAAGTTCAAATTATTGATTTAATAAAAAACAACCATACCCCATTCAATGGTTAATTGGAATTCATACCAGTCCTATTCATAAAGCCCCAGAAGAAGTAGTATCTCAACAAGATGTTTGGACTAATGGAAAAAGGTGTCTCAACCTTGCATTCCTAATGTTCATATTTATTAATTTGTTTGCATTTACTATTTCGTCTTTTGTGTTTTTGTTCTCACATGGGAAAGTTGGCGTCCCATTTTGAGGTGGCACTATTGTTCGTCTTTAGTGATTTTATCCTCCCATGAGGAAGTTGGCATCCCACATTGAGGTGGCACTCTTGGCCATGTGTCGACATCTTGGAAGGTGTGTAAAAGCAGCTCGAATCATCATGATGGGAGTTACTTATGATAGATTCTTATGACACGTAACAGCATGTAAGAGGTAGGTTACATTGGAATCTTGACCAGCGTTATGATAGGTTCGAGCACTCATCATGGAGCATCTTTGAATGGGTTGAATGAAGACAATTGGGGTGCCCAAGTTTGGGTGGTCAAATATGACATTTATTGTTAGTGTAGGTTTTTATTTCCTAGTTGGGTTATTTATTTTTAATTTTTTCCCTATATTCCTAGGTTTTTCCTACATTTCTATTAATCTCGCTGAGGTTAATAAAGCATGTCTTATTAGGTGAGTGGTTGTGAGGTGTCACCTTCCTACATGTGAGCATCCATTAGTTATCTTGGGAAGATACTTTGCTATCTTTAGTCCGATAGATGGTTGCTCTTGATTGGTCGGTGTTGCCACCTCCTCCCTCTTCCTAGTCTATATAAGCATGCTACCTGACTTGTATTTTGTATCTTTTACTTTTGTATCCTCTTAATGCTATTTTGCTTCTAGCATTTGCATTACTCTCTTGGAGACTAACTCTGTGTTGCTATTTTGATTTCGTATCATTTGCATTCATAGTTTAAATATCTATTCTTTGCACTAGTTTTCTGAGTTAATAATCTTTTCAGATTCTAACATGGTATCAGAGCTATTCTATGTGCAAGAGTAGATTTTAGTTTCCATATTTGAGAGATTCGGGGGGGGCTAATAAATTTTATTACAGTTTTTCAAAAAACCCAGTATACTCTTCTCTTGCATCTTCGGATGATTTTGAGAATCAGAAAAATTTGATGGAAATTTTTTTAATCTCTGGGGTTTGCACATGTATTTTATGAAATCTGGGTGATTGCAGCATTTCTAGTTATACTGGTAGCATTTCCAACTGTTCCAACACGTCCAAGAGGCTTGAGAAAGTCAGATTTGACTTTCGTTTCACCGAAATCGGAGATCGTCATATACAGTTGCGGAATCGGGGTTTCAAGCTCAAATCTGACAACCAGCTTGCATATTTGGTGTTTTCAATCAATATTGCAGGTTCCAGCATGCCTTTTCCTGTCTTAGGTAGCTGATTCAGCCTTTGCATGCCGTTTTTTGGTTGCTGGGGTCATTTTTTGTAGCTAAAGGCGTTCTATTTACACTGGATCAACATCTTCTGTACATCAGCAAGAAAAACGCCTTCTGAGTTTTGTTCACAGCACAGAAAAACCATTTGGGTATCTTTCCATTTTTGCATGCAGTCTATATATGTTGCAGAAACGTGCTCAGAAAACTACAGCAAGACTCCTCTCCGTTGGCAGTTGCAGTTTTGAAGGCAGTTTTCAAATGCTCCGTTCTTATTCATATGGACTCCTTTTCCCACGATTTTTTTTTTTTATTTTGGCTATTTTTTCGTGCTCTATGCACTAGTGCAGACGTGTTTTGATTTTGATGCCGAAATTTTTCAGAAATTGCAAATTCTCAGTCGTGACATTGCACAGTTCTCGTTTTGGGAACTTCGGAGGATCATAACTTTCACATACGACCTCGTATCGAGGCGCTTCTTTTTTTGAAAGTGTATGATTTTTTGAGTAGATTGCAATGGTGCTATTTATTTCTCTGAGTATTGTGCCAAAGTTGTATTTTTAGCATATGCTCTTCGTGAGGGTTTTGTAATACATTGAAATCAAGACTACTTAGTATTTCTTGCTAGTGGTAGTTGTAAACGCACTAATATAAAGTGTCAAATCATATTTTCTTGGGGGGGTTCTTTGATTGAGTGAAAAGGGGGGGTTGTCTTGGTTGTGTTCTCTTCTTTTCGACATTTCTTCTCTGCATTTCTTCATCATGGATCAAACAAATGTGCCCATCCTAACTCCATACAATTACTTTGAGTGGAAATCACGCATGACAATTTACTTAAGGAAAGCTGGATTAAATAAGATAACTATGGGACTTGAAACTGAACCTGCTAAAGATGAAGATAAGCCTAAGTGGTTTAACAAATATGATGAGGCATATGGAACATTGTGTTTGTTTCTCCTGATTTGCTCTTTCACATTGAGTCTTTGAATACACCAAATGAAATCTGGACAAAGCTAGAAACACTATTTGACACACAAGATTCAATGAGGGGTCATATGTTGGAAAATGAACTAATTAGTTTAAGTCTAGGTAATTTCAACACAATCCAAGATTTCTTCACTAAATTGAAATCACTAAGGTTGCAGTTAAAACAATGTGGAATTGAAAAGAAAGATGAACAACTGATTCTTAGTATTCTCTCTAAGCTAAGTTCAGAATATTCTGTGTTTGTTTCTACCTTCTATGTTACTAAGGGTGCACTTGGTACTAAATTCACCATGCCATCTTTAGATGATTTTGCTATCAATCTCACTCGGGAACAGGACAAGCTAATCCAGATGGGCACTCTTAAGTCCTCTAAGTCACATGCCTTGGCTGCCAACCAAGGCACAAAAGAACAAAAAGGACAAAGTAGTAACAACAATAGTAAGGATAAGAAACAGAAGAATAGCAAGGAGAAGAAGGATCGGATACTGGTTGCTTCAAAAGCAACTAATGAGACCCAATCTTCCAAGGGCAACAAGCCTAAGAAAGAGAGGGTCCAATGTGCCTATTGTAAAAGACCCGGTCATGATGAACATAAATGTCTGAAGAAACAAATTCATCACTTGACACACATTCTTGAGAAGAATAATATCAGTGTTCCTGAGTCTATCAAACAGAGTTCTAATGAAGGGTCTAACAAGGCAAAAGAAAACAACAAGGGGAAAGGAAAGGGCAAGGCCCTTGTTGCAGTTGCTTCTTCACCATCCACTTGGGTTCTTGATTCGGATGCTTCGCACCACATGGTTTCATCTAAGGAAGAACTTGCATCCTTGGAGCCGTGTACTATGCCTTCTATTTTGATGGGTGATGACACTCCTGTTGAGGTGTGTGGGAGAGGGTCTGTTGATGTGGGGGATGGCACATTCCATGATGCTCTTTGTGTGCCCTCATTATCAACTAATCTCCTATCGGTATACCAGATCACTCACACAGGTTCATACAAACGGGTTGAGTTCACTCCTAATTCAGTGGAGATTCGTGAGTTGCACAGTGGTTCTATAGTTGCAGTTGGGAGAGCAGATCATCAGTCACGGCTCTATCTGTTTTCTCACTTTGTTCCTGATTCTCCTTCGACTGTTTTGCTCACTCATTCTAATGATGTGAGTAGATTATGGTAGGAGCGGTTTGGCCATCTTAACTTCCGCTACTTGCAGCAACTCAACCAGCAGAGCATGGTCACATGGTTGCCTTCAGTTCAGTTTTCAGGCGGTGTTTGCCAAGGTTGCATTCTTGGTAAGCATCCTAAGGAAAAGTTTGACAAAGGTAAGACATGGAGAGCTTCACCGATACTGGAGTTAGTTCATAGTGATTTGGATGGTCCATTTCAGCATCCTTCTTTCAGCAGAGCTAGATATGTCCTCACATTTATTGATGACTTTTCTCGATATACTTGGGTGTTGTTAGCCCTCAGATTTGCACCCTCGCCGAGTTGTGAAACTGGGCAATCTGGAGAAACATGGGATCTTTCCTAGGTCTGTGGGTGGCCTATGTTGGAAAGAACCTCCGGAGAAGGCTGGCTTCCTACCGGTACTCCACCTAAACTACCTAGACTAAGACTTTGCAGAGAAAAGGGTAAGAAGGCTTGCATAAAAAGAAACCTACTGTCTAAGGTGATGCACCAAACGATCATCAGCAAATACACAGAAAACGACACACTACAGAACCAGTAATAATCAGGATTACTTACACAACCCAACAAATCACAATCTTTGCATGATCACTTTGTGAGGAGGCTAAATAACAACAGTCCTGTTTAGGAGAAATAGGTTTTCTCACTACTCAAAAATAATTGTTATCACTTGCACAGCTCACAACCTGCAAAAATAATGTAACTCCTGTATAAAGGCATCAACATGCAGTATAACTCTAAGGACAAAAAAATATCACAAAGGCTTGTACTAACACTGAAAATACACAATATCAGGAGAAAATGGGAAGGTATAGACTGCTTATTACTGTCAAAAGGTGTTACAATGCTGCATATCTCTGAAAATGGGTTACAAAACTCTTCACTTCTGCAAAAGAACTCATAAAATTACAATATGTAGAGCTGTGAACAGCCAGAACCTCCTAAAACTGATCAAGGAAGAGGAATATATACAGTTCCAACAGTTGTAAACAACTCATGCTCCACTCAAAAAAAATCCACCAACTCCACTCAACAAGGATCAACCTCCACCAACCCCACTAGCTCCATTCCCGTGCATCTCATGAATAGTGAAAAAATATCCCCTTAAAATGCTTCAAAAAGGGGTCCCAATGTAGAAATGGTGGAGGCATGTCATCCACTATCATGAAGGCACTTAAAAATATGATAAAATACCTCTTAGTGCTCTCTAGTGCTTCAAACTTGTGTCATCATCCTCTTGCAGCATCATAATATCTGATATTTTCAAATAAATGATAAAATAACATATTTTCTGCATGTAATGAACATTTAACTAAGAGGTTTATAATTACACCACCTTAGTAAATGTTTTACAATTCAAAGTTAAACAACTGTATGTAGAAAATAATGATATTTTGGACATTTAATTCTAAATCCCTGATTTTGCATGATTTAGGTATTTTGATTAAATGTCGTAAAAAGACGACAAAGTAATCGTCAAGATTTACTTTGTCGTTCGTGATAAACTGCCTAATTGTCTCTTTGCATTTTATTACAAGTGATAAAGTAATTTATAATAATTACTTTGTCATTTGTTTACAATTTTTTAATCTATCCCTAGATTATGCAAAATCGACAAAATGTTGTAACTCCTAGGCACAATATCATGACTCCTATCTGCATCATATCACTCATATGACAACACACCTCACAACCCCGAGCTATCTCTATTTTCGCACTCATCCTACCATGCTTGGAGGTTCAATGCAATATGTTTCAAACCAACCCTTATAACTCCCATACACATCACCATTTACGGCTTTCATCTCTTTACTTCCAACCACCTTGCAACTCCTAACCACCACCAAGTCCTTGTGCATACTTTTACCCATCTTGTGACAATATCATGGGATACCTTAATAAATTAAAGCGTCGACCTTGTTTTTCTTATATTACATATTTGACATGGTTAAAGGCATAAACATGCCACGGCCCCTTTAAACATTTGTTAAGGTTTAACAAAATAAAACATTTCCACCCGTCGCCATATGATGAGTATTGCAAAACAAAGTTTAAACAAAAACTCAAACAAAAAGGTAAATAGGTCATTCGACCCAAAAGAAAGGAAGGAAACCCTAACAAAACACTTTCATTTTGCACTTGTCTTCACCTATTTCACTTGGCTGCTGTCTGAGGGTTTGAAGGAAAAAACGTAGCATTTTTGTCGATTTCTGGGCGATTTTTGGTCGATTCTTTGGGGAAATGCAAGGTAAATGGCATTTCTTGATGTTTGATCTCCATTTTTGGTCGATTTTGAGCTGATTTGGGCCGCGAACCGACTGCGAAATGATGGATTTTCTGACGTTTTTTTCTTGGCCGACCCTCTGCTGTTTGTAGCTGGCTGTGTGATGCCATTCTTGAATGGTTGAATGAAGAAAACTTTGTGATTTTGACAGTGAAAGGCAAAAACAGAAAAGGTAACTCTTTACCTGGCGATTTTCCTTCATTTTTTGAACGTTTCTGCTGTCTATTCGCTGCTGTTGTTGTTCTTTGCTGTTCAAACTCCATTCATATGACAAAACATTGGAAAAACGGCATCTATGAGCATTTTGCAACTCAAAAAACTGAAATTTCTGTGAGGGGTTTCAACAGAAAACTTGGAAAACTTCTGTCTTGCTGCTCTTGAAAACTGTATTTTCTGTGTG
Source organism: Cunninghamia lanceolata (assembly GCA_027924645.1). NCBI lineage: Eukaryota > Viridiplantae > Streptophyta > Pinopsida > Cupressales > Cupressaceae > Cunninghamia > Cunninghamia lanceolata. Next base: position 21,470,431 of record BSBN01000500.1, read on the forward strand.
TTTCTTGAAAATTTGAGTATTTTCTGTCAAAGAAAAAATGAAAATTTTTGTATCTTCTGCTGTATACCGCTGCTAGGAGGCGCAATTTTGGTCTTTTCTGAGTATTTTGTAGGGAATAAACAAAAAACCTTCATCTTTTTCTTTCTTCTGTTCATAAAAAGGCCAATTCTACCTTTACTCTCTGCCCTTTCTCCACAGGATTTGCATACGTATCCATTGTCTACAGTTGACAATAACTTTACACAGGTCAGAATCCACAAACTTGTATTAGAATCTTTGGACAGGACATAAAAGCTATCTGGTTTGAATAGACATCATAGCATGATATATAAATTGGTCCAATTTGAGATCCAAGCGGTTTAACGAGCTTTGTGCTTTCTGTTCTTTCAAATCTGCATTTTCTATCAGTTGTAGCATGATCTTGAGACTCCATTGTTGTTGTTTCTCTTTCAGAGGGTTCTGTAGCATGTAAACTTGAACAAAATTTTGCATTTCTTCTTCGTTACTGTGGCAAACAAAATGTAAATCTTCTTATCTTCTGGAAATTCTGTCTTTAATAAGTCTGATGGCTGTATATTCTGTAGCATTTAAAACTAGACAACAGAAAAACTGTATTTTCCTTTGTCTCTTGCTGCTAGCTTTAACTGGAAGAAATGTTAAACATATGTTTGTTAGACAAAATGCATTTTATGATTTTGATGGCTAGGTATTTTGCTGCCAGCCTACCTGATATTCTCCATTCAACTGTCTCTCAATTTGATCTGTTTCATGTGACTGTCATAGCAGAGTGACAAAGTGATGTCACATAGTATAAAATGAAACTGTGATCACTTACCCCCAGCACTGTCCATAATTGACTGTTATACATCTTGTACGTGAATTTGTTGTATAGTGTCCTATTGTTGTTGATGAGTTAGGCCTGCCCTTCTATCATTTACTATCCATTTACTATGAGAATTTGCTGTTCCAAATGATCTTTGCTGTTCTGAATGAGTGATCGTGTGTCAAATATCATTTGATGCTATTCTTTTCATTATGATTGTTGTCTTTTTGCTGTTGTGCTGTCTTTATTATGATAGTTAGTTGTTTTAGATGATCTTTGCTGGCATGTTGTACCTTGCTGTCCTGTTTTGACTGTTGGCTTTATTGTCAATTATTTGCTGTCCTACCATGACTGAACCTTTTGAGATCCCCCCTTTGAATGCGCTCTTATAGTTATGCTTTTGCATTTGTTCATTTGCTTCTGAATTTCTGTAAAGGTTTATGAGCTGGGCTCAACCCTTGTGGGAGCCACATTTCCCCCACTCATAACGTAACTTATGAATCAAACAGAAACATACTTACATCTGTATCTGCACACGAAGCAAACTTGTTAGAAAATAAATGCATGCTTGCAGTCGATATTCTTGATTTTCTCAAAAGTTTTTGTGACGCTAACTGGTTCAGTGCATCTGAAAACACAAATTATACGTTTATAGATGATTTCATATGATGTATGATGCCTCGCCATTGCTCTAACATTAGTTTTCCAATCATTTATGCAGATGACGGGATAGCACAGAGACAACGGCTGGATGCAGGATACGCTGATGATCTAGGAGACGCGACATGAAGGCTCGTCATTCAGGCAATGACGAGTCACCCTATCTCATATGTATATACAGTTTTTCAGCTTATGTATAAATGTATAGTTTGTCTTTTCTTTTTGCATTGAACCAGTTAGTCTCACAGCTTGTGTGAGAACTTATACACTTATTTTTTCAATACATATTGCTGATCTTTTAAAAGATTTGTTCAATCTCTTAAGTTCTTTTGAAATGCATCTGAATGCAACACTACAATTTCATCTCAAGTTGTATCAAATGTGCTTGGGTTTAACACAGCAGAAGTAAAATGTACCTTTTTCTCTTTTAAAACGAGAAAGCTCTATCTGCTTGAGCTAGTAGTGAAATCTAGGTAACAGGTGTACTTTTTCAAACAAAAGTCTGAGGTATTTGATCACTTTCAGGACTTCAAAACTTTTGTAGAGAAACAATCCGGGAAAGCCATCAAAGTTTTGCGCACTGACAATGGTGGTGAGTATGTCAACTATCGGTTTGAGAGGTTTTGCACTTCAGAGGGGATTGATTTGCAGCATTCAGTTCCATATAATCCTCAGCAGAACGGTGTTGTAGAACGGAAGAATAGGTCCTTGAAGAAAATGGCGAACTGCATGATTCACTCCAGATCTCTTGCACCACAGTATTGGGCAGAGGCCATCAACTGTGCTTGTTATATCCAGAACCGTGTTCCTCATTGAGCCTTGAAGGGAGTCACTCCTTTTGAAGCTTGGAGCAGTCAGAAACCATCAGTTAAGCACTTTCGAGTTTTTGGTTCTCCTGCATGGGCCCACATTCCTGCAGAGAAACGCAAGGCCTTAGATCTGCAGAGCAGACCTTGCATAATTGTAGGTTATCCTGATGGTGTGAAGGGTTATCGGTTGCTCCACCCTACTTCACATGAGTTATTCATTGAGAGGAATGTTCAGTTTGAGGAGGGCTCTTCGAGCTCACTTTTTATCACTTCTCCAACTCCTACTTTGACATTGGAGTCACTTGGGATACATGACAAACCTTCTGATGAGTCAAATTCACCTGAGCAGTCTTCTACCTCCACTTTCGATGTAGAGAGCGATTCAGAGGACTCACCTCCTTCCTCTCCTAGTCATCATTCAGAGGTTGATGATTCTCTTCCAGATTCTCCATCTTCCGGTCCACTTTGGGCTAGATAGACCTTGCAGTCTGCAGGTGATTGGGTTGGGGATCCATCAGACACCAGGCAGACTCATTCACAGTTCTAGGATGCTCCACATGTCTTCATTGCTACTGCCTCAGATCCATAGTCTTTTCATGAGGCTTCTGGTAATCCTAAGTGGGATACAGCTATGCAGGAGGAGTATAGTTCCTTGATGAGGAACCACACTTGGGATCTTGTCCCTCTTCCTAAGGGAAGAAAACTTGTTCGATGTAAGTGGATCTATCGGACAAAATTTGCAGCAGATGGGTCGGTTGACAAGCATAAGGCTCGCTTGGTTCCCAAAGGATTCTCCCAGGTTCCTGGGATTGACTACTCTGAGACTTTTGCGCCAGTTGCCCGAATGAATTCCATCCGACTTGTTCTTGCCATTGCTGCAGCCAATCGTTGGGAAGTACACCAGATGGATGTGAAGAGTGATTTTCTTCACGGTGACCTTCAGGAGGAAATCTACATAGAGCAGCCACAGGGGTTCCTTCAGGATTCTTCACTTGTGTGCCATCTTCAGAAGTCTCTCTATGGCCTCAAACAGGCCCCTCGGGCCTGGTATGCCAAGATGGACTCCTTCCTTCTATTAGTTGGGTTCACTCGATGCCATTCTGATCCCAATGTCTACATTCTGCAGCAGGATGATTCACTCCTATTTCTGGTTCTGTATGTTGATGACTTGCTGATCACAGGGAGTTCTTCATCCACCATTGGGGCTGTCAAAACTGCCCTTCATGACAGGTATTTGATGACTGACTTGCGCTTGTTGCATTACTTTCTCGGGATTGAGATCTTTCAGTCTTCTTTCGGGATCACCATCACACAGTCCAAGTATGCTCTAGATTTGCTCTCGAGGTTTCATATGGCTGACTGTAAGCCTGCTCCGACTCCCTTTCTTTTTGGAGTCAAACTTGAGGCTCAGTGTTCTTCTCCACTTGTTGATGGCACTTTGTACCGACAGCTTGTTGGGAGTCTCATTTATTTGACTCATACGAGACTCGACATTTCATATGCTATAGGCATGGTCTCTCGATTCATGTAGGAGCCTCATGAGCTGCACTAGAAAGCAGCCAAGCGGATCCTTCACTACATTCAGGGTTCTCACAGTTTTGGGATTCACTACACAGCGGGCATTGAGCTTGACTTAGTGGGCTACACAGATTCAGATTGGCGGGCGATTCTCAGGATCACAAGTCTACTTCAGGTTACAACTTTTCACTTGGTTCAAGTCCTGTTTGTTGGTCGAGCAAGAAGCAGTTTGCTATTGCTCTATCTTCTACTGAGGCCGAGTATCGGGGGGCTGTGAATGCCGCCACTGAGGCCATTTGGCTTCAAAATCTTCTCACTGAGTTTGGTATCCAGATCAGACGGCCATCAATCATATTTTGTGACAACCAGAGTGCCATTCAGATCTCACGGAATCCAGTCCATCATCAACGGACCAAACACATAGAGGTCCACATGCACTACATCCGGGAGCTCATCCATGGCCACGTCATCGACCTTCGCTACTGTCCGACTTCCGAGCAGGTTGCTGATATCTTCACCAAACCCTTCACTGAGAGCAAGTTCCTTCATTTGCGAGCTTTGCTGGGGGTGCGGGATGCTTCATCTTCTGGGGGGGCTTCTTCCTCTCACTCGGAGTTCTGACTCTCTCTACTTTTGGGGGGGTCTCTTCTCTCTCTATTTTGGGGGGGTCTCTTCTCTCTCTATTTTGGGGGGGACTTTTCTCTCTCTTTGGGGGGGAATTTTATGTACATGAGTACCTCATCAGGCTTGATTTGTCGGGACCCATTTCTACATCCACCTAAGCTTCGCTTATGGGGGGGTGTTAGTGTAGGTTTTTATTTCTTAGTTGGGTTATTTATTTTTCCCTATATTCCTAGGTTTTTCCTACACTTCTATTAATCTCGCTTAGGTTGATAAAGCATGTCTTATTAGGTGAGTGGTTGCGAGGTGTCACCTTCCTACATGTGAGCACCCATTAGCTATCTTGAGAAGATACTTTGCTATCTTTAGTCCGATAGATGGTTGCTCTTGATTGGTCGGTGTTGCCACCTCCTCCCTCTTCCTAGTCTATATAAGCATGCTACCTGGCTTGTATTTTGTATCTTTTACTTTTGCATCCTCTTAATGCTATTTTGCTTCTAGCATTTGCATTATTCTCTTGGAGACTAACTCTGTGTTGCTATTTTGATTTCGTATCATTTGCATTCATAGTTTAGATATCTATTCTTTACACTAGTTTTCTGGGTTAATAATCTTTTCAGATTCTAATATTTATGACATATGACATGTTATAAGGAATAAGCTAAAAATAGCCTAGGAGACCAAGACCAAGGGGGTGTTGAGATTTGTGCCTTGACCATTTGGGCAACCATACCTCCCTTGGCCTTGCTCATGGTTTTCCAAAACTATTCATGTTATCCAATTTCAAGCTTCTCTTATATATTGTTCTGTAGGTATCATTATGTTGTCAAAACTTACTCCAGAGTTGTATGTTGGCGATGTTCCTGTAAGAGACAGCCTCCTCATTGTATTGTAACCATGGTTGTTGCTGAATAATACAAGTAGTTGTGCTTTTGGAGTGTGGGGTTTTTCTCCCGAAAGGGTTTTCCCCACGTACATGTTGTGGTATATTGTTTTATGTTTGTATGTATTTCCTTTTCTTTGTAATTATAAAGATCATAAATTGCACAATACTCTCCTCTATGATTACTGTAGGAAGCATTTTCATGTACCTTGCTTCCTTTCCTTTGGTACCAGAGCTTGATCACTTCGGATTCGAGGTGTTGGGTTGAAGGTTTTTTGTACTAATCTTCGATTGAGTAGGAGCTTGTGTAGGAGCTTCGATCTTATTGCAAGAAGGGATGGCAAGCACATCGATAAAATAGAAATGGAGAAGTTCTTAGGCACAAATTTTAAGTTGTGGAAGCTCAAAATGGAGGATATGCTCATAGACCGAGATCTATGGGTTGCAATATTCGGTACGAAGCCTACTACAATGAAACAAGATGGGGACTTGTTGGATAGAAAGGCGAAGGGTCTTGTTAGATTTTGTTTGACAGATTCAATGATGCTAAATGTTCATGAAGAGACCACTACAGTAAACCTTTGGAAGAAGCTGGAAGAGATTTGTTAGGATAAATTCTTGGTGAATAAACTCTTCTTGATAAAGAAGCTATATACCCTCAAGATGGAGGATGGTGGTTCCATAGCCAATTATATGAATGCTTTCAACATGATTGTTACCCAACTAAACTCTGTTGGAGTGAAAATGGAGGAGGATTGTTGCATGACTTTGTTGTGGTGTTTGCTAGATTCATGGGACCACCAAGTTGAAAATGGATGAGGTGGTGGCATCATTACTTTCTAAAGAGATGCAAAGAAAGACTTTAGAATCTACTAAGGAGGCCCTAACTATTCATAGAAGACCGAAAGAAAAAGGCAAGAAGAAAGACAAGAAGCAAGATAAGTCTAGATCCAAATATTGTGGGAGATCCAAATCTCCTGGTAAGTCCAAGGCTAAATGTTGGAACTGTGGCAAGTCTGGCCATTTCAAAAGAGATTGCAAAGAAGAGCAAAAAAGAAAAAAAGAGACTCTGATGATGAGTCTGAGAAGTCCTCCCAGGATGATGGCGATGCCTTTGTTGCAGCCTTGGCTACACATGCATCGAAAGGTGCATGGTTCATAGACTTCGACATCTCTTTCCACATGACCTCACATCATCAGGGTTGGTTTACAAAATATGAAGAATATGATGGTGGAAAGGTGTACCTTGAAGATGATTCTCATCTGAAGATCATTAACCATGGAAAATTCTTGATTTGATTTCCTGATGGATGAGTGAAGGGGATCAATGGTGTACTACATATCCCTAGTTTGGCATGGAACCTACTTTCTGTAAGTAAACTTAATTATTTGGTGTCTGTTGGATTGTTGTCATTGATGTCAAAGGAAATACATCAGAATACATTAGTAATGTCATTGATGCTAGTATTGAAACAATTTGATGAAAGTTAAATAAACGATTATGACATATGTTTAAATTAAAGATTTAAACATGAGAGACCTGACCGACTTCAAGTTAGAGACCGATTTTCTAATGTGATCGCCAAAATGGATTTGAAATTTAAAATAAATAAAGGTTGCTATTGTGGCCGACTCCCCCATGGACAATTTTGATTAAATATGAGCACCAAAGTTTAAAGGATTTAAATATGATGAGGCCGACTCCCTCATATGAAGCTGCCACTACTTAACAAGAAAATTAATTAAGTGTGATGGAATGTAATGAATAAAACAAAAAGATAGTCGACCTCCCTCTATGGAGCGCTCTCCATATAATAAGACAAAAGTCTTATTCATTTAATGATATGAAGGAGTGCGATTAGAAAGAATTAAGAAGAGATGCGATTTGCTAAGAGGTGTCGGTTCATTGTGAAAAGGTGTCTCTCTTGTTTGATTGCTTCTCTTGAAGATGTATAAGAGATAGATAATAGTGTGGATTGAAAGTGTGTAGAGAAGTGTGTGTATGAAGAGAATATAAGAGCAGATCTAGGGAAGAGTTTCATGAAGAGTATTTCAGACTTATTCTGAAATATATATGCAGCCCATGTGTAAAGAATAAAAGGCAGATTTGTAAGCGTTTATGGCAGAATTATAGAGAGGAATAAGTGCAGATTGAAAAGCAATTTGAAGAGAGAATTTAGAGCAGATTATAAGGAAGAAATTTATGTGAAGAGATCTCCATATTGTGATCAGTTTTTGTGAAGAAAGGATATTGTGTGGGTAGTGATCAGATTTGTGAAAGGAAGTATATTAATATTCAGATCTTGTTAAGACATATCATCTATTGAAGAGTTCATAGGTCGGTGCCTTGCTGGGTTGGTACTCAGTTGCGGGGATTGGTGTCTCCAATGGGTTGGTGCTCACAGATTGTACAAGAGGGGATTGGAGTCTCTTGTAGGTTGGTGCCTATAAAGCCTATAAGAGAAAAATATATATAAGCAATATTTTGCCGTGGTTTTCTCCCGCAAGGGTTTCCACGTAAACCTTGTGTTCTTCTTGTGTCGCATAATTGTTAGATCTTAAGTGAATGATATTGTGCAATTGATGTTATTGTGGTTGTTAGTTTGAAAAAGTAAAAAATTGTATTATATTGATTCACTCCCCCTCTCAGTATAACCGTGTGCTCATCAGTGTCTAGATTGTTTTCTCAAGTGAAGGGTGCAAGATGGTGAGAGGGGCTATGGTGCTTGCTAAGGGTGTTCGCATTGGCACTCTATTTCAATTGGATGCATGCACGATTCAATGCAATATTTCTTCTAATCTTGCAATGAATAGATCTGTAGAATCTACACTTTCACCACTAGAACTAACAACAAAGAATGTTGCATCCACTTCTGATGGTCATGCTTTTTGGGCATCCAAGGGTGCTCATGCTTTGGAGACCAAGCTTCCAGTAGAGAAAACAATTTCATGGCACCAGATGATGGGTCACACAGGTGAGAAGGGTCTAAGGACTCTGAAAAATAAAAACCTTGTTGAGGGGTTCAATGATTGTAACCTTGAATTTGATTTCTATGAGCATTGTATATATGGAAAACAAAACCACATTCAGTTTTAGTCTAGTTCTCATAAATCTTCTGGGGTATTGGACTTGATACATTCTGATGTTTTTGATCATGTTAATGCTCATTCAATTTCAAAATCTATTTATTATGTATCTTTCGTTGATGATCATAGTAGGACATAAGTATATTTCTTTAGAAGTAAATCAAAAGTCTTCGGTCATTTTAAAAAGTTTAAGGTTCTTGAAGAAAATTAAACTGATAAGCAGATTTAAATTTTGAGGACTAATAATGGTAGTGAGTTTAATTTAGTAGATTTTGATAGATTCTGTAAGCATCATAGGATAGAAAAACATAAGACAATTCCGTACACCCCTCAGCAAAATAGAGTTGCAAAAAGAATGAATAGGAAATTGATGTAGAGGGCTAGGAGTATGTTCCATGGAGCCAGCTTGGAACAAAAGTTTTGGGTAGAAGCGGTTGCCATGGCTTATTACTTGGTTAATAGGTCTTCTACATCAACTCTTGTTGAGAAGACACCTATGAAGGTGTGGTCAGGCAAAAAGGCTTCATTGAGACAATTTCGAGTTTTTGGTTGTGAGACATATGCACATGTGCTTAGGGAGAAGCGGTCAAAGTTGGAGGACAAGGCTATAAAATGTATCTTCATTGGATATGGCATTGGTGTGAAAGAGTACAAGCTTTGGGATCCTGTGGCCAAGAGAGTTTTGTATAGCAGAAGTATTCTCTTTAGAGAAGTTAAGCCTTCTTCCATAATTGCAACAGAGAATGATGAAAAGAAATATGTGTTTCAGCTACTCCCAAAGACTGAGAAAGTTGAACCAGAAGCCCATGAAAGACCTGAAGAGGAAGAGAGCTCAGATAGTTCAAAGAGTTCTGCAGAAGAGATAGAACCTCCACCTCAATCTTTGAGGAGGTCCACTCGGCAAAGACAACAACCAAATAGGTGTACTCTTGATTGGAAATGTATTTTTGTTTTGATTTCTAACACTAATGAGCCTATATCTATGAAAGAGGCTATGGGTATGGATGATGCATAGTCTTGGAAAGTGGCCATGGATGAGGAGATGGCTACATTGAAGAAAAATGACATATGGGACTCAGTACCTTTGCCTGATGGACGGAAACCCATTTTATGCAAATAGGTGTTCAAAAGAAAAATTAGTTCAAATGGCAATGTTGAGAAGTCCAAGGTGAGATTGGTTGCAAAGGGATATTCTTAGGTTGAGGAAATTGCTTATGGTGAGATTTTCCTTATATTTAATTATTTAAAAAGGTTGTTATAAGTTGTTCGAATAAAGTGTCGCTAGCTCCAAGGTGCAAAAAAGTAGTCAACAAGACACTTTATTATTTTTTTATAACTTCGAGGAGATAAGTGAGTAAAAAAAAAAAATTATTTCCTCAAAAAGGTTATAAAAGGGAGGTTTATCCTCAGAATTCTTCTTCCTTTTTATTTTCATTTCTATTGCTCTGGAGAATGAATGTGAGTTCTTATTATGTAAGGAAGAAAACCCTTATTGGTAAAGCTTAGTTTTGAGGACGAAAACCCTCATAGCTGATTGTGTGATTCCACTCAAGAATTACCAGTATTGAACGTTGTGATGATTTACAGATTGGTTTGGATTGATTGTGATTCCAGTTTGCAGAGATTTTTGGAGTGTTTACTTGTTGCTTGAGATTAATACTTGCGTTTTTTCCTAATATCTTTCTAGTCGCAGCCTTTGGGTGCAGATTGTTGGCGGTCGTACAACTTCATTTATGGTTGTACCATTCAAAAGTACCCAGTCGTACCTCCTTACAGGCTCTACTAGTATATTTTGCCTTCAATATGAATGCTACAGTCTGTACTACCTTTCTTAAGGGCATGTGAAGGGAGAGATGGAGTCATCCTTTTAGGTACCAAATCTACACTTTATGGAAGTTGTACTATTCCTTCTTGTTGTCGTACCTCCTTCTAAGTGAACTATACTAATCTACGTCTGTTTGTAGTAGTTTAGAGATGTTTTGGGTGTTGTACCACTATCCTTTTGGGCCATACAAGTCTGAAGGTGTTCATAGCAGTTTGGGATGAGCTTGTTGCAAACTATACAGTCTGATTTTAGGATTTTTCTGCAATTTTATGAGGCCATACAGTTCTAATTTCTAGTTTCAGCAGTGTATGAGGACAATTCAATCATCTGGTAGGTTCATGTGTTTAGTTTCAGCCTTCAGAGCAGCAATTTACCTTCATTTCCAACTTGATATTCAGAGTTTCATTGTTTGCAACTTATTTCTAGACAAACTCCTTGTTGTAGTAGTGATATTTTGTGTGTTTGAGTTGATTTCAATATTGTTCTGTTGATATTTACCGAATTAATATATTAGTAGTTCATATGTCATGCTAATTGTAAGTCTAGATGGTTTTCCGCCAAAAAATAGTTGCATATTGATCATATTGTAAAAACTCGATAGTATATTGCCAATAGTTTGCATTTCATAATTGAAGAAGGTCCTAATCAGTTCATTGCTAGACCCAATTGCATTGCATATTGTATAGCCCATTTTGGCATTGATCAGGTTTGCATTGCTATCAACCAATTTGGCTTAATCAAACCTGCTGGAATCTACCAGTGGCTTCTGCATTTCAAGCATACGTGTCCACCAAAGAGGTGTGTAGATTTGGATCGGCCTTGCTGCCTATATGCTCTGATCGACTATGTCACCTTTTACCTTTCCAGCAGTGCATTCATACAATTAGTGTGTTTTCCAAACACTGTATGCTCTCACCTTGCCCACATCAGGATTTGGGTGATCAGAAAGTGCAAAGATTGCATTTTCATCTTCTACTATTGCAAAAATTTCAAAAAATTTAGAGTAGGCTATTACATAGTGGGAGTCCTTGGTCACTTTATGGCTAATCCTTGACGAGTTCATTGAGATGCAGTGAAGAGGGTCTTCAAATATGTGCAGGGACCTCCAAGTACTCTATTTGTTATCATGGTATTTCTATAGGGGACCAACACTCAGTTGATATTCATGGATTTGTGGATTTAGATTGGGCAGGGGATGTTGATAGCAGGAAATCCAGCAATGGATAGGTTTTCACTATATTTGGTGGTGCTCTCAGTTGGATGAGTAAGCGACAGGCTGTAGTCACTTTGTCCACTACAGAAGCAGAGTACATGGCAGCTACTCATGTTTGTAAGGAAGCCATCTATCTTACGTGATTGTGTTTAGATGTGGGGCTAAATCTAGGAGTTATTGTAGTTCTATGTGATAGTCAAAGTGCCATATGTTTGACAAAGAACCCAACCTTTCATACAAAGATGAAGCATATTGATGTCCAGTACCATTTTGTTTGTGACATGGTAGAGGATGGGAGGGTGATGCTAGAGAAGGTTGATACTTTGGTAAATATTGCAAATCTTTGACGAAGCCAATGAGCATAGAAAAGTTCAAGTGGTGTAGTGAGTCTATGGGCATTACGGCCCCTAGTAGTTAGATTTCAATGTTGGTGTTTTCCTTCTACTCTTACAAGGTGTTCGACATGTGGGACAATGTTGGGAAAAGGCGTCTCAACCTTGCATTCATAATGTTCATATTTATTTATTTGTTTGCATTTACTATTTTGTATTTAGTGTTTTTGTCCTCACATGGAAAAGTTGGTGTCCCATTTTGGGGTGGCACTATTGTTTGTCTTTAGTAATTTTGTCCTCACATGAGGAAGTGGCATCCCACATTGAGGTGGCACTCTTGACCATGTGTCGATATCTTGGAAGGTGTGTAAGAGTATTTTGAGTCATCATGACATGAGTTACTTATGACATGTAAAAGCATGCAGAAGAGGTTACATTGGAATCTTGACTAGTATTATGACATGTTTGGACACTTGTCATGCAACATCTTTGAATGGGTTGAATGAAGACAAATTGGGGCGCCCAAGTTTGGGTGGTTAAATATGACATTTATGACATATGACATGTAAGGAATAAGCTAAAAATAGCTTGGAAGACCAAGACCAAGGGGGTGTTGGGATTTGTGCCTTGACCATTTGGGTGCCATCCCTCCCTTGGCCTTACTCATGGCTTTCCAAAACCATTTATGGTTTCCAATTTGAAGCTTCTCTTATAGATTGGTGCATGGAGTTAGAGTTGTATATGGTTATTTTGCGGGTATCATTATGCTGTCAGAATTACTTTAGAATTGTATGTTGGTGATATGATGATATTCCTATAAGAGGCATAGCCTCCTCATTGTATTGTAACTGTGGTTGTTGCTGAATAATACAAGTGGTTGTGCTTTTGGAGTGTGGGGTTTTTCTCCTAAAAGAGTTTTCCCCACGTAAACCTTCATGTTGTGGTATATTGTTTTATGTTTGTATGTGTTTCTCTTTCTTTGTAATTGTAAAGAGCATAAATTTGCACAATACTCTCCTCTAAGATTAGTGTAGGAAGCATTTCCATGTACCTTGCTTCCTTCCATGGACCCCACCTCTAGAGGGATTTTCTAAATTAAAATTTAATGGTGCAGCTAAGGGGAATTCCATTTTTGCCGGTGGTGGTTTTGTGATTAGGGATAATTTAGGGCAATTGAGTTATGGTAGTTCTCTTTTTCTAGGTATACGAACAAATAATGAAGTTGAATGGAAAGCTTTGATATTGAGGCTAGGAGTGGTTGTCTCTCTAAATTGTCCTAATATGATTGTAGAAAGTGACTCCATGGTAGTGATCCAAGCCATCAATAAAGGTAGAGGTCCAAGCTAGTAGTTAAATTGACATGTCAAAGATGTTCTAAGCCTAAAGGAGAAATTTGAGAGGATAAATTTCACACACTATAAAAGGAAATTTAACACAGATATAGATTACTTGGCCAATGAAGGTGTAGATCATGATCCGCTAACTACATTATTTAGTACCAGAGTAGAAACTTGGCCAAACTCACCTTCATATATAAAGCAAAATCCACCTTGAGCATATAACTAGCCTTAAGTAGTGTTAGCCTTAGGATGTAAGGTCCCAATGGCTAATGGTCTCATTGTTGCACAAGGAAGAATTAATTTGCATGTGTCATTGATTGGCTGGTAAAGGATGCCAATCTGCAATTGGTGCTTTTGGCAATGGCAAGTACATTTCATAGGGGTTTGTTTGATTGGGAGGTGCACAGTGCATGGGTCTCATTTGTGGCGAATGTAGAGTGGTGGTCATTGCAATTATAAAGTAGGTGATCTCCCTTGGTAGCTCTTGTAAGAAGGTGGTGGGTTGTAGGGTTCCAATTTTTATTTGTTTTGGTAGGATTCTAGCAAGGTCTAAGGTGAGGTATGGAAGACAAGAAGTTTGGTGAGTGTGATGGTGCAATGCTAGTGGATGGGAGACTAACAGATAGGCGCCTGCAATGCATTTTTTCTTGCTAGGAACTAGTGGCCCTAGGGTTTATTAAAGGCATTCTTGGTGAAGAAGTGCTAGCAGTTGGGAAGCATTCCAAAATGACAATAAGAGGTGATTTCATTACAAATCTTGCCTTTTTCGTTCTTGATGCTTCTATAAGGTTATGGTTGCTACAATTATTTCTCCCCGATCAAATATCTGGTGTGCTTCTTGCCAATCTGGGATACAACAGGTCTAGGTAAGCCCTTAGTGACTAGGTGTCAAGTCCCCATTTCCGGAGTGACTTCATATGGAGTTAACGATTAGCCTATCATCCATTCTCGTAGGCTAATGTATTGGTAAGGGAATGATTTCTAGTTTGAGCTTGTTTCTATACATGGAGAACCGAAATGTTGGTTTATGTCTACACATGGAGAACCAGAATGTTGGCTCAACTAGTATTGTCATTGAGTTAGAAAAATTGTGTTGTTTGGAAAATGCAATATTGAAATTGTATTTTCAATCATTTGATTTGATTTGATAAATTATGGAATAAAAGGGAAAATGAAATCTTTAATTACATTTTCCTCTAATCGAATTTTATGGAGTTGTTGATGGAATATGGTGATGCATTCGCCCATGAAGAAAGATAGGTCCAAGCTAATTCCAACGGCTATCAAGCATGATCGACTAGCATAAGGTGGCGATTCATTGTGTGAAGTGTAAATACATTGGATCATGGTCCAATTTGATTCCAACAGCCAAGAAGGAGGTATTCGCCCAAGGTAATTGCATTTAATAATGTGTTTACTCATTGTTTGGAGAGTCATTTGCCTAAGTCAAAAGCATTCAAAAACAATTGTTTGGTATTTTAAATGCCAACGGCCAGGTAGAGGATCGGCGACCAAGAGGAGAAGAGGTTTTTAAATGCATAATACATGAATTCAATGCCAAACATTTAGAAGATGCAATCGCCTAGAAGATGCTATGAATCGACTATGCCACATATGCATTCACCCAACCATAGAAGATGATTTTAAATGCAAAAGAAGGATTTTAAATGATTATTTGTAAGATACCCAACTAGTACTAACTAAATTTTTCTTACTTAGACAGATTTACTTGCACTTAACTCTTCAACTACCTAGTCTACTTAACATCACATATGAAAAGATAACAAAGGCAACTTGCATGAATCAACTTGAAGTTGGGTACTTGTATTATTACTTGATTCAACTCAATGCAAATGTCTTATTACAATGATGATTGTCCACAATGGCATGATTATGCAATCTTATTCAAATGATTACAAGAAAAGGCCTTGAAGCCTAGATGTATACAATGCTTTCAACTTCTTCACAACTAGCTCTATCTCACTGGTTGATGTAGATCACTTCAATTGAACTCAATGATGTCAACTGGATGTCAACACCTCACAATGCAACAAGGGAGCATCACCTTGTCAGTTGAGGGAGCATCACCCCAACTCTTGAAACTCGCAGGCCTCAAGGTCACAAGCTTAAAGCTTTGTAGAGAGAAAATTCGCCAAAAGATAAGATGTTCAAATGAATGAGAGCTCCTCCTTTTATAGGCCTTCCAAAGGCAATGAAAGCACGTTTTCCAAGAAGCATATTTAAGAGAATATTCCACTTGACAACTCATCTTGAGTTGGCAACCTTACCCAAAGACCCTGACACGGATCCCAATGTTATCCCTCTGACCAATGAGAATTCAAGTAGTGTAACTACCTTATCCTCTTCTAGAAACACTTAGTCGCAGTTTTAAGGTTCTTTTGACTTGGGCGCCAAATTTGGAGGATCTCATCAGGAAGTGCACCTAAGTCATGAATCCTCATCCTTTGATGATACCACCTTATGAATTGAACTCTTCTGGATCCATACTCTATCATTTGATGATTTGGGATGCTCAGCTTATCACCTTGCATGGTAGGCACACATTTGGAGGATTTGTAGTGGATTTGGCACCTAGAGATGGATTTGACACTTTTCCACAAACTTATGTAACAGATGAAACTTCTAAGTGTTGGATTGACTCCTTTGGAGAGAACGCCCAACAATTGCACCCCTTGAAGATGTCTCCTCTCTAGCTAGGCGTACTTTCTGTCAGTTTGTCTAGTAATTTGTGCCTTGAATCGAATTCATCATCATTCCAAAGTCTTTTGTAAGCAACTTGGCTTCTAGGAGATATAATCTTGTTCCCTAATGAAGCGCCTTGCATTCCAACTAGTCTTGAGACCTTATTTCCTCCTTAGGTGCATATTTGGGTAGTTTCAACTTGAAATCTGTGCCTAGTCTTGAGTTGTCCAATCTTCCTTAAGGGCGCTCACACTTGGAGTCTTTGTGGTCAAACAAAACACTTATCTTACCAAGCGCCCTGGCTTTTTGAGGAGTTTGGAGATCATTTACCCTCTTAGGCGCATCTTCAAGGTCATGGAGTCTTGTTTTGGTGCCTTGATGTTCTTGGGCGCATTTGGAGTGTTGGAGAGTGTAATATTGGTGCGTAGGGTCATATCTTCTTGACAAGGCAATATACTCTGATGAGTACTCCAATTAGAAACCTTCAACTCAATATCTATCATCATCCATGATAGACCCTCAAAAGGATGTTTCTTGACTCAATGTGCGCCTAACAACCAAGACAGGATCATTTCATCTTTCTACTTGATCTTCATTGAGGATGAGACTCACTTGATCTACTTGGAGGAGCCCTGTGCTTGTTTGGAATGCAATCTTGATGCTCAGAGTCTAGGCGCACTTTTGGGAATTCTGATGTAGAATGTGCGCCTAGGCTATACTTAGCCATTTTCCCTCAACACTTGCAATGCATTATGGTTCTAGAAGTTGATATCTCCTTCTCCAAAGGTAGCGCCACCCTTCTGGAGACATTGAAACCCTTGTTCCAAGCTAGGCGCACATCTAGACTTGTCAGAGTGACATTTGCGCCTAGGCATGAAAACCTCATTATACCTTACTCAAGTTCATCTCTGATCTAGGCGCTTGGTTGGAAGAACCCATTTAGGTGGAGCGCCTCTTGTTGAAACCTCAACTTCAATGCCAGAGAAGTGACTCTAGAAGCTAGGCGCCATAATGGGTGTGTTCTGCCAAAATGGGTGCCTTGCTCATGACTTAGTGGATAATGACTTCAAAACTCCTTGATTGTACCTGCAAGATAACACCCAGAGTTAGTCAAAACCCAATTCATTCCCTTATCATTCAAAATTAGCCTCCGGGAATGAGGAATAGGCTAATCCATTCTTCACTTGGTGTTCAAGCCGGAAATGGGGACATGACATTATTTCTAGCCGCCTAAGGATTTTAAATGACCAACAAAGAAATTGAATGCAAAATCCAATCGCCATTATGAGGAGATAGCCGATTGGACTTGGAGTGACGATTTGGCAAGGTGAAGTCATTTAATTTCATCCAAGAGGATTTTGAATGTGTGTATGATTAGCTACAATCATTTAAAATTGTTCAAGACTCTTGTGCTTCATTGGTGGAATCCAAATTTCATTCCAAGATATCAAAGAGGAGGAACGCCTATCTTTGGAGAGGATAAATAGAGCTCTTGAACTTCAATCTGTAGCTATTGATGCTATGGTATGTTTTCTATCTTTTTTGTTATAGTTGAGAATTCCGATTTTCAGTTGTTTTGCAAGGTGATGACCCCTTGTTTGATATGGTGATGACCCCATATCCTTGTGTGAGGTGTTATCAATCAGATTTCACCATTAGTGCTTGAATTTGCAGGTTTTTGTGGAGCATTTGGAGTGAATTTGATATCTTTGAAACCCTTGGTCATTGTGGAGTTGAGCCAAGGGTTCATATACATGATTTCATTGAAGATCTTGAGAGTTGAAGACCTTTGGAACATCATAAAGGTTGAATCTTGCATCTAGGAGCCAATCGCTTGGCTTGAAAGGAGTATTTTGGCATAGTTTTGGCTTCTTCAACATTTCTGGGCAGTTATACATTTTATATCAGTCATGGCAGCAACAGATATATTGTTATCAATCCATTGTTTGTTCTCATACAAGGCTGCAACAGTGACATATTGTCTTATTGATCAATTTTCATTGATAGTGCTTTGATATTCTAGGGTTTGGATGACATTTAGATGTTATTTTC
Source organism: Cunninghamia lanceolata (assembly GCA_027924645.1). Lineage (NCBI taxonomy): Eukaryota > Viridiplantae > Streptophyta > Pinopsida > Cupressales > Cupressaceae > Cunninghamia > Cunninghamia lanceolata. The sequence continues at coordinate 21,488,297 of BSBN01000500.1, forward strand.
ATGATATTATCAAATTTGATTTGACTGATACAAAGACTGTAATTTCATGACAGCAGTATGTTATGTGATGTTATTTCATTTCTAATCAATGGAGATGCAAGGAATTTGATGGCTTTCATATATGCGGATGTATGTTGATGTTTATATTGTTTTGTGAAAGAAATCTTATCTAAAACTTGATAAAATATTTCAGTCAATTGTAGTAGGGTCTTTACAGTGGTATTAGAGCCATATTCCTGCCAGCCTATGGGTGATGAATACATAGATCCATTTCCACATCATTATAAAAGAATGGGTGATAGAAGACGAGCTAATCCACAAGATGATATGGATCGTATGGTTAGAGAAATGGTTGAAAATCAAAGAAGAATGGTAGATAGTCAGCAGCAAACACAAGCAACCATTGAGAGGTTGTGTCAATCTTTGATAGGCAACAAGATCAATAATAACAGGAACAATCAAGATGATGTAGGTAGTGTTGCAGGTTCACAAAGAACAAGGAGAACACGCACACCAACAGTTGAGAGACCCATGCAGCCTACTTTTCTTCCTAGAGAAGAAGAGGTAATTGAGGAGGAATTAGAGTATAAAGATGAAGAAGTTGATGATTGGACAACTTGGATTAATGAGTATGATGCACTTCCTGATCATGTGCGTGATAGAGTGAGTCTCAATAATTTCATAAACCATAAGCAACAAATACAAAGGGGACATGTGTTTCAACAAGGGCAAAGAAGAGTACGGCCTACCCAACCAAAAGAATACAAAGATGCATTGGAAAAGATTCCTCTTCCTAGTTTTGATGGCAGTGGTAAAATGAGTGCTAGAGCATGGGTGAACAAGTTGGATACTTTTCTTACACTCAAACCCATGAGTGAAGAAAAGGCTATACACTTTGCTACTATGCATTTAGAGGGGTTGGCTTATGAATGATGGCATTATGGACTTGTGTCCCAACATCATAACAGGATTACTTCATATGATGAGTTTGTTCATAAACTCATTACCAGGTTTGACTGCAAAGATGTGGAGGTCTACTACCGTGAGCTTGCACAGTTGAAACAGAGTGGTAGAGTGGAGGCATATGTGAATGAATTTCAAAAGATTGCGGTTATAGTTCCTGATATAATAGATAGGAGGATCACTATGTTGTTTGTTGAGGGATTGAATGACAGGATTAGAGGGTTGGTAAAAGTTCACAGGCCAGCTACATTGGATGAGGCCATTGAGTTAGCACTTGATTTGGATACTACTCCTACACTCACTCAAAAGAAAAGCTTCTTCAAGGGCTCGGGATCTAATCAGAAGAAGACATTCTAGCCTATCAAACCTAGTCCTACTTCTATGGAGCGTGATGAGTTAAGAAGGAAGAAGCTATGCTTTGAATGCAAACAACCATGGGAACTAGGACATAGATGCCGTGGTAAAGGCAAGGTACATCTTATTGAGGTAATTTCAGATGATGAGAGTGAGACACATGAAGATACAGGTTCATGCCATGAGGATGATCAGCCTACTTTGGAGCTTGAGACAGGTGATATTGGTAATGCAATGACTATTGCTACTATGTCAGGTGTTCCTAGATATCATTCCTTCAGGGTTAAAGGAATCATTAATGGGCAGCGTGTCACATGTTTAGTGGATAGTGGAGCTACGCATAATTTCATTGATGAGGGTTTGGTTATGAGGCGTGGCCTACAGTCAGAGGATTTTGAGGGTTTCACAGTTGTAGTAGCTGATGGTTTTACTATGAGTTGCCAGAAGAAAGTACCACAGCTTAATATTCAGATGGGAGATTATACATTGACAGATGATTTCTACATGGTTGGACTTTCAGGGATTGATGTTGTATTGGGAATGCAATGGTTGCATTCTATTGGCCGATATTTACAGCATTTGAAGAAAATCGAAATTGAGTTCCTGCACAATGGGAAGATGTCATGTCCCCATTTTTCTAAGTGACTTAAAATTGTTTTAATTGTAAATTAATTTTATAAAGTATTTTTATTTGCTTTATATAATTAATATTTTATTAAAAGTCACTTAAGTCAGCATAAAAGTGTTATAAACAAGCATTTAAAAAAGTTCATGTAAAAGCATTTAAAAATGCTTTGGTATGATGTGTACATGTAAATTCTCATTTAATAAAATTAGGCCAGGCCTAATTGATGAGAGACCTTTATAAGGAGAGGTTAGAGTCATAATTCAGCATGTATGTTTTGGATGCTTATGTCTTAGTTTTCTGATTAAGTCTATGACTTATGTTTTGTATCCAGTCAATGTCAAAGAGAGGTTTCTTTGCATTTGCTGAATAGTTGAGGAGAAATCATTTAGGGTTCTGCTGGGCTTCATTGTATTTGGAATTTTCAATAATTGGTCTGAGACCATTTTGCTAGTCATTGAAAATTTGATAGTAAGATGCAGATTTGGTGATATATTTGTGCAGAGGGTTTTTTGTTTGCAAATTTATTGATTTGAAAAATATAAATTTGCTAGTGTTTAATTCGATATATATATATTTCTGGTGTTTGTAGTTAATTGCATAGCAGATTTGGTTTGAGAATTCATATGTTGCAGTCTAGGAAACAAAACTCTGACAGGGTTCAGAAATATGCATATTTATAATCAGAGTCTTTTGTGAGTGGATCGTGGGCCTAGGCTTGGACGCAACTCTCAATTCTTGATTGCATTATCTAAAGACTTCATTCTTAATATATTTGTCACTGCCACTACAAAAGATTGTGTTTGCAAGAAAATTTGTGAGTCTTTTGGGTTACGAAACAAGGCCAATTTTACTGTGTATATGTTTGCAAGAGTCAAGGCTTGCGTGAGGACAGCAAGAAGATATGAGTTCATTGAAGAAAGCCAAACACAAGTATTTGAAAGCCATCACATGATCGTGCACCTGAGGGTCTACATTTCAGTGATCATCCGCTGAAGATCTTTATGCTTTAATCACAGGTTTATAGATTGTATTCAGAGACCATCGAAGGCTTGATAGATCATTCTCATCGCATCATCATTTGAAGACAAGGAATTCGTGGTTCGCTGTTTGTGAAAGATAACATAGCATTTTCCAGATTGATTCGCAGGAGAATACGTGGAGTTGGTGTGCCGCTTGGAAGCTGTTAGGGAGTCCGTGAAGGTATGAATGAACGCCAGTTCTGATCGTGATAGAAGGAAGTTAGTTGAAGCTATCCGCCAGCTGTTTGAATTGAAGACTCTACATTCATTGTGATCAATTAGAGATTGAGGAAGCTATCGCCATTGTTGAAGTATAGAGGAGATCGCCACTTTAGGGGAATAGCTAGTCGTCGTCTTAGGAGTCTACTAGAAGGAGTCTACGCTGGAACCAAACAAATCATTGGAGACATCATGGAGATCACATATCGTAAGGTCCCTAGTCTGTCGAATCTGCAATTGGAGGATATGGATCTAGGTATTAAACGAATAGGGGCCCCTCTACCATTGCTCCTGCCACCCTGGCACCTGTCCCTGTTTCCCCCACGGTCTCTGTGCCTGCTACTTGGATGGATTCCAATCTCGATCGCCGAGTATCTCTAACCACAGGATAGTCAACTGATGGATCAATGGGTTAGGGTGCTTGAACAAGATCGACTGAGTCAATGAAGTCACCTGGATATGGACCTGGAATTCGATATGGAACCGTGCGAAGAGAAGCTGTGATATAAAGTTTTAATATTGTTTGACAAAGTCAATACCTCATAAGAACCGTCACATGAAGACATCGTGACTGCCTGAAGATTCATTGGACTCCATCAGTGGAAGGAATCGCAGATTGCAAAGGATTCCTGAGAATATCGTTGATTTCCAAATTGCCAGTTTCTGAGCATTCAGCTTATGTTTGAGGCGCAAGGGATGTTGTAATGTAAGAGCTGAGGACATTCACAGAATCATCATTTGCTATTGGTTTTGAAAATCACAAGGATCATTTCTCATGCAATTCAATGTTTCTATGGACAGATAATCAATGGTATGTTTGAATTCTGATATGAACAGTTTCTGAGTACATCTCCGGTAGTTTTTTTATCACAATCAAATTAGTAATAAGATATTCAAATCTTTAATTTGAATATAATAATCTATTTGACTAATATCGCTGTGTTGGGTATTGAAAATATATGAGTGATAAAGTGTTTGATAGTGATATCTATAATCTGTTTGTGATTCATTTGTGTGGAGACTTAATGATATATTCATAAGCAAGTGTTGTCATTATTCACTGAGCCATATAACTAAAGAAATCTTTAAGTTAGATCAAGATATATCCAGAGAGGGATATAACAAAAGAAGAGAATATTGAGGGCTATATCAAATGGAGCACCTAGAGTTGTTTCAACTAGGCGTATGGAGGCTTTATTTCGTCACAATGATATTGCATGGGCAGCTCAAGTCTTTATATCTTCTAATTCTTCTTTCAAGGATGAGTATCATGTAGATATCCAATCAATATTGGATAAGCACAGTAAGGTGTTTGGTGACATCCCTCTAGGTAGACCACCAGATCGTGGATTTGAGCATGTGATTGAGTTGGAGGATGGGACCAAGCCCATCAACATTCCACCATATCGACATCCTAGGCACTTCAAAATTGAGATAGAGAATACAATTAAGGAGTTGATCGATGTGGGACACATTCGGCCATCATCTAATCCATTTGCTTCTTCAGTGGTGCTGGGGAAGAAGAAGGATGGTACTATGTGTATGTGTATTGATTACAGGGCACTGAACAAGAAGACAATCAAAAACAGGACCCCATACCCAAGATCGATGAATTGTTAGATGGGCTACACGGGGCCGTGTATTTCTCCAAGATTGATCTTCGTTCAGGCTACCATCAGATTTGTGTTCGTGAGGAGGACATTCCTAAGACTGCATTCAGATGCCACTACGGACACTATGAGTTCCTTGTTATGCCCTTTGGTCTTACTTATGCACCTGCTACATTTCAGTCTTGCATGAACCATGTGTTCAATAAGCAGTTGCGTAAGTTTTTATTGGTTTTCTTTGATGATATTTTGATTTATAGTAAGACATGGGATGAGCATCTTCGACATCTTGATGAGGTACTTGGAGTCATGGAGGCATAATCATTATATGCTAAGGCTTCCAAGTGTGATTTTGGTATGCAGGAGATTCTCTATTTGGGGCATATGATTAGTGCTAAGGGAGTTAGAGTACAGGAGGAGAAGATCAAAGCAATACAGGAATTGCCTACACCACAGAACCTTACTGAGTTGAGAGGGTTCTTGGGTCTTTGTAGCTACTATAGGAGATTTGTTAGAGGATTTTCATAGTTGGCAGCACCATTGACAGATCTCACCAAGAAGGGTGCATTCCTTTGGTCTACTAAGGCACATGCAACATTTGATCGGCTCAAGGAGGTGATGAGCACTACTCCAATTTTAGCACTACCAGATTTTACAGCCTTTTGTACTTGAGTGTGATGCATCAGGAGATGGTATTGGGGTTGTGTTGATGCAGAATAGGCATCCCATCGCATTTGAGAGCAGAAAATTGAGAGATGTGGAGCGCCTATATTCCACCTATGACAAGGAGATGCTTGCCATTATGCATGCTTTGGCAAAGTTTTGTCAGTACTTGGTAGGTGCGAAATTTGTGGTAAGGACCAACCACAATAGCTTGAAATACTTGGAACAAAAGGATTTGAATGAGAGACAATAGAAATGGGTCTCTAAGATACAGGCATATGATTTTGATATTGAGTTTGTAAAGGGAAAGACGAATATTGTTGCGGATGCACTTTCCAAGAGGCCTACTATTTGTTCCTTGAGTGAGATTTCAGCTGATTGGAAATCTCAACTTTTAGTTGAGTATTCCAAATCTACTTTTGCATGCGAGATCATGGATGGCATAACACAGGATGACAAGTATAAGGTAGTGGATGATGTGATATATTATAAGGACATAATTTTCTTGGTACCTGAGTCAAAACTTAAGCAGCAGATTTTGAGAGCCATTCATGACACACCTCTAGCAGGGCATCCAGGGTTTTTTAAAACCTATAGACAGATTCGTGAAAGATTCTCTTGGAAGGTCTCAAGGATGATGTCCTACAACATGTTAGAGAGTGTTTGACTTGTCTACTACAGCCATTGCCTATTCCTGAGCAGAAGTGGGAGAGTATCTCAATGGATTTCATCATAGGTCTTTTGAAGGTATATGGTAAGGATTGCATATATGTGGTTGTTGATAGACTAACTAAATATGCACATTTCTATCCTATTGCAGCGGATTATTCAGCTTTACAAGTTGCAGAGCTATTCTTTAGAGAGGTATTCCGTTTGCATGGCCTTCCAAAGACCATTGTCAGTGATTGGGATAGCAAGTCCATTGGTATGTTTTGGAGAGAGCTATTCTGACTTGTAGGTATAGAGTGGACACCTAGCACTAGCTATCACCCTTAGACCGATAGACAGATAGAGATTGTTAATAAGTGGGTAGAGAGATATCTTCACAATTATGTTGCAGGACATCAGCGTGCTTGGGTGAGATGGTTGTACCTTGGTGAGTATTGTTACAATACCACCCACCATATGTCAATTGGCATGACTCCATTTAGAGCACTATATGGATATGATGCACTATCTTTTGTTGACTTGGGTTTTGATGATAGTAGAGCTCCTAGAGCTAACGAGTTAATGCAAGACACATAGGATATCCTTAGAGTTCTTAAGAATAATATTCAGCATGCACAGAATTAGCAGAAGATTTATGCAGACAGGCATAGAGCTGAGAGGCCATTTGAGGTAGATGACTTGGTTTTTTTGTGCCTATAGCCGTATAGGCAGAGTTCATTGAAGAAAAGTGGTGCGGAAAAACTCAAGCCAAGATTTTATGGGCCATACAGGACTATCAGGAGAGTTGGCGAGGTAGCATATGAATTGGATTTGCCAGCAGGGAGCCGCATACATAATGTATTTCATGTATCATGCTTCAAAAAGACATTGGGTCAGCATGTGGTTTCTTCTACAGATCTTCCACCTCTTGATGAAGAGGGCATGTTGATATTAGAGCCTAATGGTATTGCTGACATGAGGGAGCGCAAGTTGCGTAGCCGAGTTATTAGAGAGTATTTGGTGCGACGGAGAGGTTTGCCATTGGAGGATAGTACATGGGAAGGTGAGAAGATTTTAGAGCATCCCAATCTTCGATTGCTTAAGGACAAACAATCCCGGGAAGGGAGGACTGTCATGTCCCCATTTCTGAAGTGACTTCATATGGAGTTGACGATTAGCATATCATCCATTCCCGTAGGCTAATGTATTGGTAAGGTAATGATTTCTAGTTTGAGCTTGTTTCTATACACGGAGAACCGGAATGTTGGTTTATGTCTACACATGGAGAACCGGAATGTTGGCTCAACTAGTATTTTCATTGAGTTAGAAAAATTGTGTTGTTTGGAAAATGCAATATTGAAATTGTATTTTCAATCATTTGATTTGATTTGATAAATTATGGAATAAAAGGGAAAATGAAATCTTTAATTACATTTTCCTCTAATCGAATTTTATGGAGTTGTTGATGGAATAAGGTGATGCATTCGCCCATGAAGAAAGATAGGTCCAAGCTAATTCCAACGGCTATCAAGCATGATTGACTAGCATAAGGTGGCGATTCATTGTGTGAAGTGTAAATACATTGGATCATGGTCCCATTTGATTCCAATGGCCAAGAAGGAGGTATTCGCCCAAGGTAATTGCATTTAATAATGTGTTTACTCATTGTTTGGAGAGTCATTCGCCTAAGTCAAAAGCATTAAAAAACAATTGTTTGGGATTTTAAATGCCAACGGCTAGGTAGAGGATCGGCGGCCAAGAGGAGAAGAGGTTTTTAAATGCAAAATACATGAATTCAATGCCAAACATTTAGAAGATGCAATCACCTAGAAGATGCTATGAATTGACTATGCCACATATGCATTCGCCCAGCCATAGAAGATGATTTTAAATGCAAAAGAAGGATTTTAAATGATTATTTCCAGCCGCCTAAGGATTTTAAATGATCAACAAAGAAATTGAATGCAAAATCCAATCGCCATTATGAGGAGATAGCCGATTGGACTTAGAGGGACGATTTGGCAAGGTGAAGTCATTTAATTTCATCCAAGAGGATTTTGAACATGTGTATGATTAGCTACAATCATTTAAAATTGTTCAAGACTCTTGTACTTCATTGGTGGAATCCAAATTTCATTCCAATATGTCAAAGAGGAGGAAAGCCTATCTTTGGAGAGGATAAATAGAGCTCTTGAACTTCAATTTGCAACTATTGATGCTATGGTATGTTTTCTATCTCTTTTATTATAGTTGAGAATTCCGATTTTCAGTTGTTTTGCAAGGTGATGACCCCTTGTTTGATATGGTGATAACCCCATATCCTTGTGTGAGGTGTTATAAATCAGATTTCACCATTAGTGCTTGAATTTGCAAGTTTTTGTGGAGCATTTGGAGTGAATTTGATATCTTTGAAACCCTTGGTCATTGTGGAGTTGAGCCAAGGGTTCGTATACATGATTTCATTCAAATCTTGAGAGTTGAAGACCTTTGGAACATCATAAAGGTTGAATCTTGCATCTAGGAGCCAATCGCTTGGCTTGAAAGGAGTATTTTGGCATAGTTTTGGATTCTTCAACATTTCTTGGCAATTATACATTTTATATCAGTCATAGCAGCAGCAGATATATTGTTATCAGTCCATTGTTTGTTCTCATACAAGGCTGCAATAGTGACATATTGTCTCATTGTGTCATGTCCCCGTTTCCGGCTTGATCATCAAGTATGAATGGATTAGCCTACTCCTCATTCCTGGAGGCTAATTCTAAATAATAAGGGAATGAAATGGGTTTTGACTAACTCTGTGTGTCATTTTGTAGGTATAATCAAGGAATTTTGAGTCAGAATCCACTAAGTCAGTGACAAGGCGCCCATCCTGGCAGAACACACCCATCCTGGCGCCTAGCTTCTAGAGTCACTTCTGGCATTGAAGTTGAGGTTTCAACAGAAGGCGCTCCACCTGAATGGGTTCCTCCAATCAAGCGCCTAGATCAGAGATGAACAGGAACAAGGTATCATGGAGTCTTCATGCCTAGGCGCTCATCCTACATCAGACCTCCCAAAAAGTGCGCCTAAATAGGAATATGATCTTCAATCCCCTCAAGAGGTCAGGGCACTTGGTAAGGCAAGTAGTTTGTTTCATTTCAAGACTTCAGAAGTGAGCATTTGCATAGCAGATAAGCTTTTCAAGGGAAGGCGCCATTTTATTCTTCCACTGGCACCTTAGTATGCCTAAGATGGGAGTAAGTCCTCACATTCAGTCCAGATACAAGGCACTCCTTCAAGGAGGCAAGATCAATCCAATTGAAGTTCAGTTGCTTTCAATCTACTTTGAAAAGATGTGCAGTTGGATCCTAAGTGCAAAATCCTAGTCAAATTGATGACAAGTGCGCCAAAAGCATCTTCAAACATTTCCAAGTTGTATCATCCATTATCAGTGCAAAACATTCAAGGTATGCGCCTAAAGACCATAGGGTGCCATTTTCATGATCCTGTCATCCTTCGGCGCATTTTCCAATGCATTTGACCTAGCTTTGGCACCTAGCTTTTAAACACTTTCTTAATGATTCTATTTTGGCGCCTAGCTTCTTTGCAAACCCCCAATTTGGCGCCTAACCCTAGCAAGGTGCAATATCATCTCTAGTTGGCATTTGGTCTTGAAAGCTAAGCAGTGGCAAAGTCATTTTGGCGCCTAGGGTCTAGTTGGACTTCCAGGATTGCAGTCAAGGTATGGCGCACTTCCTTGGTGGCGCCTTGATCAATCTCAATGAGCACCTTAAGGAGATTGGATAAACTGAGTGTCCAGATACCTCTTTAGATCAAGGAAGCAACACTTGAAAGTCTTCCCAAGCTAGGCGCTCACTTCCAGATGAAGCATTCCACTCGCCTGAACATCAAGTCTTGAAGGAACACCAAGGAAAGTCAATCTTCATCCAAGGCACACTTCTGTGCCCATGAAGCATCATTCTGGCGCCCAACATCAAGTAGCATTTTGATCAAGTTTCAGTGAGCGCCTTGGACAGATTGGGTGAATGAAGTATTATGATTCTCTTCTGGATCTCTCCAACAACCTTTAGAAGTTCTTTCTAGATAGGCGCAACCTCATGATGGGCGCACTTGACACTCCAGATACTTCAACTTGGCGCCCAGTCAGAAGAACACTTGAAAGTGCGCCTAAGCTGAGGTGGTTTAGGTAGTTACACAACTTGAGCTCTCATTGGTCGATAGAATGTCTTCAGGATCCGTGTCAAGGTCTCTAGATGAGCTTGCCAACTCAGAATGAGTCATAAGATGGAATATTCCCTTGGATATGCTTCTTGGGAAACGTGCCTTGGTTCCTCTTTATGCATTGAAAAACGTGCCTTCATTGCCTTCGGAAGGCCTATAAAAGGAGGAGCTCTCTCATTCATTTGGCATCTGTTCATTTGACAAAAATTCTCTCTGCAAAGCTATTGAGCTTGTAATCTTGAGGCCTGCGAGTTTCAAGTGTTGGGGTGATGCTCCCTCAACAAGCAAGGTGATGCTCCCTTGTGATATTGTGAGGTGTTGACATTCAGTTGACATCATTGAGTTCAATTGAGTTGATCAAGTAAAGAAGACATTGTAAACATCATGGCTTCAAGGCCTTTCTTTGTATTTCCATTTGAATAAGTTGTACATCATGCTATTGAAAGCATTATCCATGAAATAAGACATTTCAAGTTGATTGAATCAAGTAACAAGACAAGTACCCATCTCTAAGGTTGATTCATTCAAGTAGATATCTTTGATGTATATCTTTAAGTTGTTGAGTAGTTGATGAGTTGATATGTAGTAAAATTGTTTTAAGTAAGGAAAAAATTTAGTAGAATTAGTTGGGTATCTTACACATTGATCAATTTTCATTGATAGTGCTTTGATATTCTAGGGTTTGGATGACATTTGGATGTTATTTTCATGATATTATCAAGTCTGATTTGACTGATATAGAGACTGTAATTTCATGACAGCAGTATGTTATGTGATGTTATTTCATTTCTAACCAATGGAGATGCAAGGAGTTTGATGGCTTTCATATATGCGGATGCATGTTGATGTTTTATATTGTTTTGTGGATGAAATCTTATCTAAAACTTGATAAAATATTTCAGTCAATTGTAGTAGGGTCTTTACACTGGGGTAGAAGGGGGAGGGTTCCACCTTTACTCTTGCTCAAGGGGATCAAAATGTTTTTGTTATTGAGGAGCTGCGACAAGAAGTTGGTGTCCTCCAAGTGTTTTGTGCTGATGTAGAGAAGGTTTTAGTTGGTTTGCATGTTCATCACGATCATGGTCATTTGGAGGTTGGAAGTGACTTTTCCATCTCTATTTTTTTCATTTTGTAGTCCTTTTGTTCATTGTTCCTGATGATGAAGGGAAATATGCTATGGGGTTCATTTTCCGGCATTAGCAAGTCATTGCTATGGTAGGCCAAGGCAAGTGAAAGAGCTCTGAATCAAAGAGGTGGCAAACTTAGGTCATGCTTCCCTAGTGCCAAGGGAATGTGGGTTGTCTAAGTAGTTTTCTAGTTTGATGTATAGTAGTTGTGGTTAGTTGCTATAGTTTTTCATGGTTTTGATGATGGCTCTATTATGGTGGATGTTATAGTTTTGTAGGTGCTATTTATGTTTGTGTTGTTTATGGAGATTTTTCTGTTTGATGCTCTTTGTTAGTATGTAATCGGATTATTTGATGCTCTTTGGGTTGGGTGAAGCAAGGAGTAGTGATCCATAAGCCACTAGCTTGATAACCCTAGTGACTCACCAACTATGAAATTCAATGTTAGAACTCCTCTAAACTCTTAACAATCTTCCCTAATAGCTTTTATCATGCCTATAGTAGTATTAATATGCTTAATACAATAATTGAAACAACTAAAAATCACAATAAACAAAGCTCACACACAAGAATCAATCATATGGCACCATAGTTTCCCCTAGAGAAAACCCATAAGGGTAAAAAAAACTCTAGCAAGAGTATGCCTATGGCATCTCTGTAAAGAACCCTACTTGTTCTATGCAAATTTTTTTGGATTCTTTATGCAATGCTTTCAAACTTTTGCAACATCTAATCAAATTGAAATATATTAACATTTAACATCACATAGTATATAGCAAATCAAACATATGAATCATCAAATGACATACCCGGAAATTCTTCACTTCTTATTGATTTCAATGAGCTGATTACAAAAGTGTATTGGCTGGTCTGTTATATCAGAATTGACTGATTTTAGAATCAGACCTTATACAAGTCATCAATGATGTGAACAAATGAATGCCAAAACCCTAGCCAAAGGATAGATAATGATGCCAAATGAAACAATAACCCAACTAGGATTGATTGTATGACTGTAGGTGATCCTTTATCCCTGTTGTACCCTCTGATATCACTGTTGTACCTGCTGATGTCACTGCTGTACCTGATGTAAACTGACCAGATTTGCAAACAAATACCCAAAATTGCCAAATATCATCAAAATCATGAAATCGCATATGCCCAAATGAGCACGATTTGGCTTAGCAAGGTATAACTTGTCTCCAACCTTCAAAATATGCCAACCAATGATGCCAATTAACTCTGATATGAATTTTCCAGTCTGCTAATGCAAAAATCAGATTATTGAAAGATGTCAAAAACACATAAAATTCAATCCTTATTCAAATCGGCTGTCATAGAATTCTTCAATCATGGAAAATACTCAAAAACCAACTCCATAGCTAGCCATAACATAAACCAAATCATCAATTGAAGCCCAATGATGAACTCTCCATGAATTCACCTCACAATGTGGGATGGGATCATCTCCAAACCACTACAAATCAAGGGATCATCTCCTTGATACCACTGAAAATGCAATTCCAGCCAAGATACAATTCACATACAAAATTTTTCAGGAGATCAATAGTTGCAAAATGAAGCCCAACACCTCTATTTATGCTCCTCTCACCCTAGGCATCCAAATTGGCCAAAAAAATATGAAATTTCAATTCCATCAATCACTTGCAACTTTCAACTTCACAATTTTAAATGATTTGCATTTGTAAAACCACCAATATTTAGAATAATAATATTTTATTATTTTTCTAAATATCTCCTTGGATGCCAACATTGAAAAAAAAAATTATTTTATTAAATAATTGTTTTTCCTCCTCAAGCACCGATTTTCCTTGGGCAATAAACAAATATTTTTCAATTATTTTACCCTTCTCCCTTGGGCGGCGATCCTTGTTAAAAAATAATATTTTATTATTTTTTAAAATATATTCTCCTTGGGCGTCCATTTGCCACTTAAAATAATATTATTATTTTAATTTTCTTCTTTTTTTCCTCTAGGTGTCAACTCCATGGGAAAAATAAATAAAAATCATGAAAATACAATTAAAGATTATATTTTCCATCTTCTTACCTTTTTCAATCTCCAATTTCTCCAATGTTTATTTTTCCCATCCTTGGCTAGAAAATCATAACATTTTGGTTAAATGAAATATATCACAAAATAATGCTTAGCCAAAATCCAATAAAAATCACATGTTGAGCCAACATTATAGTTTTCTATCCTTCAAAGCCCAAGTTCAACCCAAACACATGTCTAGCTCAAAACGGGGACATTACAGTCCTCCCATCCCAAGATTGCTTGCCCCAAGCAATCGCAAATGCCAACCAATACCAGGATCCCAAACCCACCTAGGTTCTCCATACATACACACACATATCACCTCAAAGTTGATGATGTAGAAGATCTTGGGACCGCTTCCGCTGTCGTACAATGATGCAAACACATCTATGTCAATCCTCAATCTCCAATAGTTGTAGGGACCAATCCATACGATAATGTAGATGTCAATCATGAAGATATAGATGCCAAACAAGATGTCTACAAAGCTGAAAATCCCTCTATCACTTAATAGTAACATGAATGAATGAGGGATGCCAAACATAAATGCAAACACAAGTGTATCCATCCTTGTTGTCTCGCTGTCATAAATCAGAACAACGACATATAGACTGAAAATATCATCCAAAATGATATAAAAAGTACCATCCAAAGTGCATGAAGATAGGAGACTATCATTAGACCAAATTCCAACATGGATATAATGATCTCTACCATACCAAATTATCCCAAACACTACTGTATCAAAACTGAAATCAAACAATTCAATGTTCAACAATGAAAGAGTCTCCAATCCATGAAGAATGAAGTATCAAACCATCCATATGCTCCCATATGAAAGCATCATCAAAATGATGTTGTTACCTCAAGAGTAGGCTGATCTAGCTCACCAATGGGAACTAATGCATCATGCAAAACTGAATTACCTTCATCTTCATTGTCACATACTTGCATATCATCAATGGTTGATCCAAAATGAGTAAACAAAGTTGATTGTCTCTTTTTCTTGACCATTTCAAGGTGTTGTTTTGCTTGACCAGCAACTAACTTAGCTTTCTTTACCCTTTCTAGCCAAATTTTACAACTTTCTTGTGTCTTTTCCACATCTTCAAAGGTCTGATATACAAAAACAGATTGTGTAGTGCAATGATTTTCAACATAATTAGTATATCCAACACCCCAATTTTGTGTTTTGTCATTAGTAGACTTCAAATGAACATCAACCATAGGTGTTACTATGTCTATCTCATGAGAAAAAAGAGATTAAGTGCTGCTGTCCTTAAACAAATTAGTAATGATATCATGCCATTCTGTGGTATTTTCATTCACCTCAAACATCACATGTCCTCCATCAAAGGTTGATCCAATACAAGTCTTTTCAAGTGCATCACATATGTCTTCATGAGACAATTCATGGCACGTAGCTATCATAGATTTGGTTGTTATTTGATGAAGCAAAGTGTACTTGAGAGCTCTCACAACAATTTGTTTCCCATCATGTTGGAAACTCAACTCCATAGCTTGTAGATCTTGGATGACCCTTTGTAAAGAATGTAGCCATTGCATACCAAGCACAATTTCTTGATCTTTCAAATCAAGAACATAGAAGTCATCACAAAGAGTATACTCACCAAATAGAATGTTAAGCTTACTCACTTTCTTCTTGCAAAGAATAGTAAGTCCTCCGGCTATAGTCACATCAAAACCCTCAAAGTCTTCACAATGCAAACCTCTTTTCTTTACCAAACCCTCATCAATGTAGTTATGTGTAGCTCCACTATCAAGAAGTGTCATAACCTTGCAACCAAACAATGTGCCCTCAAAGATGAATGGATTATACTTTGAACCTCCTGAAAGATAAACAATCCTAGAACTTTTGTTACCATCACTTTCCAAGTTAAGTGTTGGCTGTCCATGTTCATTTTCCAAAGTAGAATCATCATCCATCTCATCAATTACCTCTATGTAGTGCACCTTGCCTTTGCCAAGACACCTATGACCAATCTCCCAAGGTTGTTTGCAAGTGAAGCACAACTTCTTCCTACGAAGTTCATTTCTCTCCTCATAATCCTTCTTAGATGTACCTTCATCTTTCTTTGGAGTGGGCTGCTCATGAGATTTCTGATCTCATCTTTGAAGTTCTTCTTTGGTGGCATGAATGTAGTAGTGTCCAAATCAAGAGCAAGCTAAATGGCCTCATCAAGTGTACTTGGCCTATGAACTTTGACCAATCCTCTAATCTTGTCATTCAAACCCTCTACAAACAACATAGTGACTCTCCTCTCAGGCATCTTGAGAACCATAACCGCAATCTTCTGAAAGTCATTCACACATGAGTCTACTCTACCCATCTGTCTCAACTGTGCCAACTCTCGATAGTAAACCTCTACATCCTTGTGGTCAAACCTGGTAATGAACTTACGTGTAACCTCATCATATGAAGCGATCATGTCATGATGCTATGAAACAAGTCCATGGTGCTACCAATCATATGTCAAGCCCTCCAAATGCATAGTAGCAAAATGTATAGCCTTTTCCTCACTCATGGGCTTGAGAGTAAGAAAAGTATCTAGCTTGTGTACCCATGCTCTAGCACTGATCTTGCTGCTGCCATCAAAATTAAGGAGAGAAATCTTATTCAATGCATCCTTATACTCCTTAGGTTGAGTAGGTTGTGGTCTTTTTTGTCTTGCTACTCTACCCTTTTTCCTTTCCCGCTTTTGTGTCATATAGTTGTTGAAGTTGATGCAATTGTTCACATGCTTTGGAAGTGCATCATACTCATCAACCAAAGATAACAAATCATCATCAAAAATTGGTTCCTCCTCTTCCTATATCTCCTCAACAACCTCTTCTTCTCTAGGAAGAAAAGTAGGTCGCATAGGCCTATCTATAGTGTTTGTGCATGTCCTCCTTGCATGAGGTGATCCAACAACGCTACCTGCACCTATATTACCTGGACCTATGTTGCCTGGATTAACCTGTATATTATTCAATGTCTGAGTCAATGCATCCAACATACGATTCTGTGTGCTCACCATCCGTGCAATGTTCTCATTAGCTATATGTTGTTCTGCTGCCATCATACGTTGACCTGCAAGCATATCTCTCATCATATCACCAATATCATCACATTGCGGATTTCCTTGCCTTCTATCTCCCATTGTACTTGTTCTTCTATGATAATGATGTGGCAATGGATCGATGTAGTAGCTCATAACTCCATAGGCTGGCAGGATCCAAGCTCTGATACCATTGTAAAGAACCCTACTTGTTCTATGCAAATTTTTTTGGATTCTTTATGCAATGCTTTCAAACTTTTGCAACATCTAATCAAATTGAAATATATGAACATGAAACATCACATAGTATATAGCAAATCAAACATATGAATCATCAAATGACATACCCGGAAATTCTTCACTTCTTATTGATTTCAATGATCTGATTACAAAAGTCTATTGGCTGGTCTATTATATCAAAATTGACTGATTTTAGGATTAGACCTTATGCGAGTCAATGATGTGAACAAATGAATGCCAAAACCCTAGCCAAAGGATAGATAATGATGCCAAATGAAACAATAGCCCAACTAGGATTGATTGTATGACTGTAGGTGATCCTTTATCCCTGTTGTACCCGCTGATATCACTGTTGTACCTGATGTAAACTGCCCAAATTTGCAAACAATGACCCAAAAGTGCCAAATATCATCAAAATCATGAAATCGCATATGCCCAAATGAGCACAATTTGGCTTAGCAAGGTATAACTTGTCTCCAACCTTCAAAATATGCCAGCCAATGATGTCAATTAACTCTGATATGAATTTTCCAGTCTGTTGATGCAAAAATCAGATTATTGAAAGATGTCAAAAACACATAAAATTCACTCCTTATTCAAATCGGCTGTCATAGAAGTCTTCAATCATGGAAAATACTCAAAAACCAACTCCATAGCTAGCCATAACATAAACCAAATCATCAATTGAAGCCCAATGATGAATTCTCCATGAATTCACCTCACAATGTGGGATGGAATCAGCTCCAAACCACTACAAATC
The DNA here is from genome assembly GCA_027924645.1 of Cunninghamia lanceolata. Taxonomy (NCBI): domain Eukaryota; kingdom Viridiplantae; phylum Streptophyta; class Pinopsida; order Cupressales; family Cupressaceae; genus Cunninghamia; species Cunninghamia lanceolata. The sequence goes on from BSBN01000500.1 coordinate 21,505,870, forward strand.
AAGGGATCATCTCCTTGATACCACCGAAATGCAATTCCAGCCAAGATACAATTCACATACAAAATTTTCCAAGAGATCAATAGTTGCAAAATGAAGCCCAACACCTCTATTTATGCTCCTCTCACCCTAGGTGTCCAAATTGGCTAAAAAATATGAAATTTCAATTCCACCAATCACTTGCAACTTTCAACTTCATAATTTTAAATGATTTGCATTTGTAAAACCACTAATATTTAAAATAATAATATTTTATTATTTTTCTAAATATCTCCTTGGACGCCAACATTGAAAAAAAAAAATAATTTTATTAAATAATTGTTTTTCCTCCTCGAGCGTTGATTTTCCTTGGGCAATAAACAAATATTTTTTAATTATTTTACCCTTCTCCCTTGGGCGGCAATCCTTGTCAAAAAATAATATTTTATTATTTTTTAAACTATATTCTCCTTGAGCGTCCATTTGCCAATTAAAATAATAAAATAATATTATTATTTTAATTTTCTTCTTTTTTGCCTCTAGGCGTCAACTCCATGGGAAAAATAAATAAAAATCATGAAAATACAATTAAAGATTGTATTTTCCATCTTCTCACCTTTTTCAATCTCCAAATTCTCCAACGTTTATTTTTCCCATCCTTGGCTAGAAAATCATAGCATTTTGGCTAAATGAAATATATCACAAAATAATGCTTAGCCAAAATCCAATAAAAATCACATGTTGAGCCAACATTATAGTTTTCCATCCTTCAAAGCCCAAGCTCAACCCAAACATATTAATGGTCTTTTAGGATTTGTACAATAGATAAAACTACTTGTCTCCACAAAGCTCCTTGCACTCTCTAGAACTCTACAACCCATTATCCATCTTTGATCACAACAATAAGAGTGTTTTCATATGCCAAGTAAACCCCAGACAGAGGATTCAATTCCTTTTATACACCTCTACATTTGTAACGATGGGAGATGAATTGGCCCTAGAATGGTGGTAGTTAGTCTTGTAATTGCTCCACCATCTAACCATTCCTATGGAATCCCAATCACTTCGCATACTAGCCTTAATGATCTCCAACAGAGGATAGCAATAGTTGATTGCCAACGGCCCCTTGGAAACTAATGATAGTGGTTGCAAATGAACAACCACCCACATCATATGGTGTTTGCTGCCCTATCACCACACACATAGGTAAAAATCAACAAGCACAACCTCTTTCCAAGTCAATGACAACCAAGAAACAAAATGTCCTTATATTATTATTATTTTGTCCTAAATGGCTTCCAACACAATGCTAATAACAAAACTTCCCTACACGTGATGAAAAGATTGTTTGCCTCCACAAGTGTCATGGCAATGTTCCAGACCACTGCCAAGATTCCTGTAGAACTTTCCTCCAAATATTAAGTCATTGTATATTCCTTTTGACATTTAGTATATTGCTAAAAGCAATGGAAATTGCTTCCAAAACTGACTCCTTGTAGCAACCTCTAGCTTACCTATAGAAAATAATGGTAATCGCTCCAATAACAACTCCCTATAGCAAACGATGGTAATTGCTCCCATAATGACTCTTTGTAGCAACCTACAATGTCATGTCTCTATATTAGTAATTTATAATTGAATCCATTATGTATTTCATTCAAATTAAAGATATAAATAATATTATAAATGGAATCTATTTAATATATTTAAATAATATTTATTTAACACAATTAACAAAATATATTATTATTATATTTATAAATAACACATAAATAATATAATATAAATCATATATCATTTTATTATAATGATATAATATAAATACAAATAATATAAATAAATAATATATTATAAATATATCTAATAATATATCATTTATTATAATGATATAATATAAATACAAATAATATAAATAAATAATAATATAAATAAACATATTTTAACCTATCCTCTTATGATAAGGGAGTTACGTATGGTTAGAACTAGTTTTCCCACAAAAGGGAATTAATATATAGTAATAAAAATTATTAGAGGGTAAGTATGTCTTTTACCACCAAGCATAATAAGAGACGTGCCTCTTGGAACATATCCCTTGAAAGGGAAATAAATAAAGGTTGTGAGATAGAAGGAAAAGATCATCGGCAAGATATCATAAATTAATATATAGAGATATGTACATCAGCAGCAAATGGGAGGAATGATTCAAGTAAAAATAAATAAGTAAATAAATAAATATATAGTAGATAAAGGATGTGATGTCCCATTCGGCACAATTAAACATTATTAAAAATTATGTTCATGATAACACTATAATAATAATGATATTATAATAACAATAATAAATAATATTATAATAATATATATATTATATAATAATTAAATGATGTCTATATATATATTTATAATAATAATATTATAATGATAATAAATAAGTAATATATTATAAAGTTATGTTAATAATAATACAACAATAGAATTCAAGTGCTAGCAAATATATATACATATCTGCTGGGTGTATAGAAGAAAATAATATATTTTCGGATTTCTAAGAGTATATAATTATAGATATTCTAAAGTGAATTGTGATATTCAAATAAGAACCAAGATACAATTTGAATTAATTACAAAATCATATGGATAAGGATATAATAATATTGTGATGACAATAATAATGATCATTGATCATTATAATAATAGTGATTAATTATTATAATAATAATAATTGTTATGTAATATAAATAATATAAATTTTGCATAGTACATATATATATATATATATATATATAATAATATAATATAGAGATGATAATAAATATTATAATAGAATTATATATATATGGTCTAATTGGAATCTACATGTATGAAAATAACAATATAAGATTAGTCTTAGAACTGCATAGAAGTAAGAAAGGATGATCCATTATGAGATATAAAGGCAGAGGTCTTATGAACTCAAGTAAATATGAGACTAATAGATGTCCTACATAAATGCATGATTCTTGTTTAAATAAGATAATGAGTACAAGAAGGTTATAAGTACCTAGTTATGAATATGAAATAGATTTGTAAAGGCATGATTACCCAAGGGGTAGATAATAGTCCTTAAACATTAATCATCTTCACCATAGAGATGGGGTGGAAAACAAGGATTGTAGTTGACCAATTCATGGGATAAATCATAGGCCTTGATTGACGAATCAAGGAAGATAATAAGCCCTCAATCTAGTATTGAAGGGATAGGCCTTGGTAGGAGAACCAAGGAATAAGAGGCCTTGGTTGGAGAACCAAGGAAATAATAGGCCTTGGCTGGAAAACCAAGGACTAATAGGCCTTGGTTGACGAACCAAGGAATAATAGGCCTTCGATTGGAGAATCGAAGGATTAGGCCTTTGATGTAATAGCCAAATGAATAATGATGGACCCATGAGAATTGGGGTGACATTACATCCTTAAGTATCTTCTCCCATAAGGTTGAAAGAATGATTAATAGGCTTAAGGTTATCTCACCCAAGGTAATTCATGAAGTATAAACAAGAAAAGCATATAGTTGTGAAAGAAATAATATATAGTTAAATATTAAAAGAAAAAGATTGAATAATAATGTACTCTTTTACAAGTTGAAATTGTTTGCAAGGTTGCGGAAATTTTGACTTGCTAGAAGGGGACATTACATACAACTACTCTATAACACTACTACAATGATCTACAAATGAAGCAACCATGTACTTGACTTTAGAACCTTCCTGATCCAAACCACTTAATCAATTTTGAATCATGCCTGCCTAATCAAAGAGCTTTTGGTCCCCAAAAGCCTCCAAACTAACAGTTCAAGGAACCCTTCACTCCACCAAAATGCCTTGTTGCTCAATACTATAGAACAAACAACATCCAAGTTCCAATTATATAACCCTAGGAGGATATCACACACCATCATAGTGATAGATATCCTCCTAGGATGAAAAGAAAGTGATATGGCCAGGAGTTCCTTATGGATCTCTGCTTGCTTTTGCTTCTATCCCTCCAATACCTATCACAGAACAGAGTTCTTTGGGGTCATTTGAGCTTCTAAACCTAATTCAGAATAGGAAAGAACTTCTTGTTCTTAAGCAGAAAATAAGTAGGCCCTGTTATTCTGCAATGTTAATTAATCTCTAGGAAGGGTAGCAGAACACTGCTCCACCTCTGATTGCAGCTCCACTTACAGTGCCTGCCCAAATGGACCACTTTTGTTTCTACCGAAGTACTATTCTAAGCAGATCTGCATTGCTCACTGGAGAGTATAGATTCATACAGCACAGACCTGATGTACCTCAAGGTAATGAAGACGAAGTGGTAGAAGGGCACTGTGATATGAAGACTAGGAACTAATCACTATTGAAGCCTTGCTTCACATATCAAGACCTTTTACAACATGATTCGGAATATCCATATGTACACAAAAGTCTGGGATTACAAATTGACATTACAAAATATGAGCTTGTGAACAAAAAAATAGTGTTCAGGCATGCAACAAAAGGTTAATAAATTATAATTATTCCAAAGAAAAGGTCACATCCCAAACCTATGAGGAAGATGACTAGGTACTGCTGGGAGACAAAGCCCGAGAGAAGGTTGATGTTCATGGAAAATTTGATTCATTGTGGTCTGGGCCATTTCAAGCAGCCAAAGTGCCTGGAAATAACGCCTTTAAGGTCAAACAGTTTGACAGATCCCTTTTTCCAATGCCAAAAATGGGTTGGTAAAAGCAAAACAAAGCCTTGTGGCAGCCATGGAGCAAGCAGTCAGTGCAGAAATTTAATCTTGAGAGACGCTGTGCTTTTGGGACTTGATTTGAACATGCTAAACAGTCTTACCCATCATTATGGATGAGCAAAACTCACATGCTGTTACGCCTAACTGTTAGCAGCAAGGATTTACTGCACTTATGCTAGTTGACTACATGCAACTTTTCAACAAATCTCAGTGTCGAACACTAATTAAAGAAGTATGATTTTTCTAGAAGAAAAGTAGACAACTTAGTTCTTCAATCTATATATACTGGTGCTAGGTGTTGGGTGTAATCACAATTGTAATCTTGTATGAGTAACCTCTCGGTGCCTTGTCATGCCTCCACTAGCTTCTGCTATTCCAACCTTGTGTTCTTCCTGCATGTTGGGTTTTTCCATATTTATGAGAAAATATGTGTTTTATGTGCAATCAATGACACCCTCATCTAAGCCTGATCCAGGGCCCAAGGGTGACCTGGAGGAAAGCACACCAAATGGGAAACAATTTAACAATGATAAAGTGCAACAACAAAACTGGAGTGCTGAATAGAAGGGAATACAAGAATTAGAGAAAACCATGCTAGCAATGAAATTTATGTACAATGATCCAAGAGGTGGATGAATCAACCAAAAAACAAACTAGTTGGTCAACTATTTAATGAATAGCTGTTACATAGCTATAGAGAAGAAATTGAAGCGACAGCTTGGCAGTTACAAGAAACACAGCTTGCTTTCTGTTGGTTCATATTCTCCATTTGATCAATTTCTGGGGATACTACTAACACCATTGGATCTTTATGACATTGGATATGATGAGCCTAAGCTTTCACAATTTGACCATGTGTGTTTGGGAGGATGTGGAAGTTATTATTGAAGATGGCATGTTATTTGGAGTACTATTGCGATGCCAGGAAATTATCAAAATCCCAGCTCCTTATAAATCAGTCACCCCTCCTTGAGAAGCCCCCCATTATCGCAATAGAGAGAAAATGTGGATAGCATTTTTTAGTTTGAGCTTTAGTGTACCATTTCACTTTATGAGGAATTCGACCCATCCATACAATCTTGTAGAATGATTTGCACTTGCTACTAGATGTGTTTGATAAACTACAGAAAATGAATTTGTGAATGGCCAACGAATGTCATTTGTAATGGATGTCACAAGATCATTGGTCAAGTCAAAGGGCATAACCAACCATTCAAACAAACTTTCTTTTGCTTTGAAGGTTGTACTCCAAACATGTAAGGGTTCAATAAGAATTTACTGGTAAGTTCTTTCATCTTTCAAAGAAGATAGTGATTCTTCATAATGATCTTGTTCAATGCTCTTTAGTCAATGCTTAAATTCCATGTGCCATCCTTTTTTAGTGTGAGTACAATTGGGTTGTCACACGGCAAAGAGTTGGGCTTGATGTGTCCTTTATCCATAAGTTCATGAATCTACCATCTGATATATTCATTTTCAAGAAGTGATTGACATATAGTGGTGCAACAGAAAGAGGTAGTCCTAGAATTAGGTCAAGACTAAGAATAATCAAGCAATGCTTAGACACTCCAATTGGGAACTAGAAAAAGATCTTTCTGTTCTTCCAATACATGGATTTAACTACTTTTCTGGTAAAGGAGGTGCAATGTTAGCTTTTCCACAAGTATGTATTTCTTATGTTTAGGTCTCACCATTAAGAGCACAAATTCCTTTCTAGAATTTACCAAATTATTACATTGATTACCACTAAAAAGTGAGAGCTTTGGGGACCACTTCTCCCAGCTCTCATAGGCAGTATTTATTCTCACCAACATCTATGGAAACGTTGTGAGGACTTGCTTCATAGATTGCATGATGTTGGAAAAGATATAGTTTTCCAAGTGAAACATCACTACCTATAATAGTACTACATCACAACGGGCTCCATGTTTAAAAGGATTAATTTTGTTCACCAAGTGATATTGATGAATGACACACTTCTTTGAACCTGAGTCGAACCATCCAATGATGTATGGTTGTGGGTGAGGCATTGGTGGCAAGTTCAATCTTCAAACTGCTTTAGGTGAGATCAAGTTCTTCTCACTCCTATTGTCAACAATGAAGTACACTGGCTATCCATTACCCACATCTAAGAATGGAACAATCATTTTATTTCTTTTGAATCTGAACTAGAAGAAGAGGCTATAATGGCATTTACTACCATGCCACTAGGTTCACAGTCCATGATCTATTTGCCTTGTCTAGTGTTTTTGTGGTCGAACTCAATACTTCTAGCAGTGTAGGCAAGGTTTTTGAGTGCGACATTCCCTAGTAGAGTGGCCACTAAATCATGCAAGCAAACCATTTGTGAATCTTGGATTGCTTTTTGTGCTCTTTAGGCACTATATTTTTTTGAGAATGATGCAAGGATCCTTTTCCTTGTTGCTTGGAATTCAGCTTGGCTCAAAACTTGGAGTTCATATTCTATGACCTATAAGACTAAGATTTAGAATCATCATTCTCAAACTTATGCTTAGATTTTGCTTCAAAATTGCCTACATACCTATAGGCTTCTCCTATTGGAAGATATATGGCAGAAATACATGTCCACATGATCGTATGGTATCAAGCCAACTGTCTCCACTCAAAAGTTAAGGATTCTAGTCATTATAATACTCTAGTGTTTATTTTCAAAGATCTGCTTGGGTGAATCATGATTATCTTAGAATAGTCAATATAGATAATTGAGCAGCCTAGTGAGACTTTGAGGTTGCCACATATACAACTAGAATCATTACAGTTAGAGTTCCAACTGTTGGGATAAGGTGCCATTAACCTTGTAAATCCCATTATTGTATTATTCCATTTATTATTTGTAATTACCCATAAGGGATGTACAAGTTTCACCGGCAGTAGTAAAAATTATTTACTGTCCACGGTAATTACGGAGTTATTGCATGGTAAGTCTCGGAGTTACCGGCGGTAGTTATGAGATGTCATTTACTATGGTAAATGGTAATTGGTCAAAGTGGGGTGCACATGTGGAGGAATAATCTATTTTTAGTGTTATGACGCAAGTCGTAGATGCTGTAAGAAGGTGTAAAAGATTCTATGACAACTGTAAGTTGTCATAAGAATCTATGACACTAATAATAGCATATAATGCATCATAAGATGCTGTAAGTGGCTATTTTTGGCCCCAAGGCGTTCAAGCTTGCATGGGCACATTTTTCCAAGTGTAGGATGCATGTATGATAGCATTTATGACCCCGTAAGAGCCTATTCTTGGCCATGGATGCCCAAAGTTGTATTGTTGACTCTTGACAAGTGTTATGGGCTTATAAGAAGTCATTTAATGTCTTGAGGTTGTGTAAATTCTATATAAACCATAGCATAGTAGATGAGATGCATAATAACAGTTTACAGGTTCCCAGGTTCTGCCGGAGTGAAGGTTGGAGGATAGAGGAAGTGAATGGGAAGTGAATGTATTTGTAATCTCCTTTTGCGAAGATACTACAACTTGGCCTCTTTTCTTGGTGGAGTTTTTTACTCGAAAGGGTTTTCTCCACGTTAAACACTTGTGTTATGTGCTTCATTCTGCTTCTGGTATATTTTTGTATTGTAGGTGTATGGTTTTTTACAATCTCCATTAATAACACAAAGTTAAAGTTTGTTAAAATTTATCTCGAATCAAATTTCCATTGAAGTAGTGTTGCTTTCATTTCTAACATTTGGTATCAGAGCCTGGCCAGCTTTGACTCTTGGGTAGTAGTGTGGAAACTGTAGCTGCAGTGGGAGATTTGGTTGCATTTGTTTTGCAGATCTTGTGTTGTTATTATGGTTGCATCCATCATTGCAACAACCTCTCGAATGGACATTGAGAAGTTCAATGGAACAGGGTATGAGTTGTGGAGGCTGAAAATGGAAGATTTGTTGGAAGAAAGAAACCAGTGGTTGGCTGTCCAAAAAGAGAAGAAATCTGACGATGTCTCTCAAGATGAGTGGGATAGACTAGATAAGAAAGCACGGGGAACCATCTGTTTGTGTCTTTCAGATTCTGTGCTGCTGAATGTCGCAAAGGAAGAGACCACATACAAATTGTGGAATCGGTTGGGTGAGATCTACCAAGCCAAGAGTATGGTAAATAAACTTTATTTAAAAAGGAAGTTGTTTTCTTTAAAAATGGGTGAGTCAGCTGCAGAGCATTTAAATTCTTTTAATTTATTGGTGAGTCAGCTTGATTCAGTAGATGTTGAGGTTAGTGAGGAAGATAAATGTATCTTACTTCTATGTTTTTTACCTGAGTCTTGGGAGAATGTTATCCTTGCTATCACTGCTAACCTTGCGGATCCGAAGTTGGATGCTCTTGTTTCAGTGCTACTCTCACAGGAATTGAGGAAGAAGAGTTCAGATAGTTCAGGGGATGCTCTCAGTGTCAGGGGAAGGTCTAAGGAAAAGGGACCTAAAGGAGACCAGAAAGGGGCTAAGGACAAGTCCAAGGGCCGGTCTAAGACTCCTGGTAAAAAGAACAGAGTTAAATGTTGGAACTGCGGTAAAAGGGGACATGTGAAGGAGTGCAGAAACCCCAAGAAACAGTGGGAGAGTGCTTCGGATAAGTCCTCGAATGCAGGTGAAGAAGTTTTACTTTCTATATGTAATCTTGTTTCTAATGATCACTGGTTGGTTGACTCAGGATGCTCATTTCATATGACCCTGCATAAGGAATGGTTCTCCACATATGAAGAATATGATGGAGGTAATATCTACCTTGGTGACAACTCTACATATCCAATTGTCGGGAAAGGAAAGGTATTGTTGTGTTTCAGTGATGGGAGGATTAAAACCCTCCTTGGTGTTTTGCATGTTCCTAAATTAGCTAGAAATTTAATTTTAGTTTCAAAGTTGAATGATTTGGGAATGCATGTGACATTTGACAAGCATGGCTGCAGATTGGTGAGAGGGAACTTGGTAGTAGCGAAAGGGAAGAGATTCGGGAACTTGTTTAAGCTTGAAGCCACTACAGTTTGTAATGCCTCTTATCTATCTGAGGCCACTACTAAAAATACATGTATGTTGTGGCACCGTAGATTGGGCCACACAAGCAATAATGTACTGAAAACTATTAAGAATAAAAATTTGTTGGACGGTTTCTCTTATTTTGATAAGCACTTTGATTTCTGTAAGCATGGTGTGTTTGGTAAACTAAATAGAAAATCATTTCCTTCAGGAAGTAATAGAGCAAAAGAGAAGTTATAAATTATTCATACAGATGTGTTTGGACCTGTGGATAATGAATCTATCAGAAAATCTCGTTATTTTATAACCTTCATTGATGATGTATCCAGATTTACATAGATTTATTTTATGAAGCATAAATCTGAAGTTTTCACTAAGTTTAAGGAATTCAAAGTCTTAGTAGAGAACCAATTAGGTTTAAAGATAAAAATATTAAGATCTGACAATGGAGGGGAATATAGCTCTAAGGAATTTGATGAGTTTTGCAAGCATGCAGGTATAATTAGACAAAAGACAACTCCATATACACCACAACAGAATGGTGTTGCAGAAAGGATGAACCGAACAATTATGGAAAGAGCCAGAAGTATGCTTAGTGATGCACAGTTGGATAAATGTTTTTGGGCAAAGGCTGTGTGTACTGCTTGCTACTTGATAAATAGATCTCCTTGTAAGGCTCTATATTCGACACCTTATGAAGTGTGGACAGGTAAGAAACCTTCTGTTTCACATTTAAGGGTTTTTGGCTGTGAGGCTTTTGTTCATGTGCCTAAGGAAAAGTGATCTAAGTTGGATCCAAAGGTTGAAAAGTGTACATTCATTGGATATGGTGATAATGTCAAAGGTTATAAGCTTTGGAATCCACTAACCCGCAAGATTATCTTTTTTAGAGATGTTATTTTCAGGGAACTTAGAGCTATTTCTGAACCTGAGTAGCCAAAAGAGAAAGAAGAAAAGGTAAAGAAGGTGCACTTTGATTTAGAGCAGCAAGATGCACCTCAGGAAGAACAAAATGATGGATTGGGGGGTGAAGAAGAAGAAGAAGATTCAAGTAGTTCTGATGAAGATGAGTCTGTTGTTACAGAAGAAGTTGGTGCAGATGATCATGCAGAAGAACAAGTAGAGTCTCTTACTCCACCCTTGAGGAAATCCACAAGACAACGGAATCCAGTTGACAGGTATAGCCCACCAGATTTTCGTTGTGTATATGCTTTATTGAGTACTAACGATGAACCTAGATCTTACAGGGAAGCTATTTCTACAGATGATAGTGAGTCTTGGTAGTTAGCCATGCAGGAGGAGATGATGGCTTTAGACTCTTGTAACACCTGGGATCTTGTTCGTTTGCCCAAAGGAAGAAAGGCCATAGGTTGTAAGTGGGTCTTCAAGAAGAAATTTGGAGTAGACGGGGCATTAGAGAAGTACAAGGCTAGACTGGTAGCCAAGGGCTACTCCCAGAGAGAGGGAGTTGATTTTGGTGAGATATTCTCTCCTGTTGCTAAATTGACTTCTATTAGATTTCTCTTATCCATTGCTGCAGCTTATGATTGGGAGATTGAGCAAATGGATGTTAAGGCTGTGTTCTTGCATGGAGATCTTGAAGAAGAAATTTATATGCAACAGCCTACAGGTTTTGAGGTAAAAGGAAAAGAACATTGGGTTTGCAGGTTAAAGAGGTCTCTTTATGGTCTGAAACAATCCCCCAGAATGTGGTATCAAAAGTTTGACTCATTTGTTTTGAAATTGGGTTTTGTTAGATGCGAGGAGGATCATTGTGTTTACATTCATTGTGTTGATGATTCTATACTGGTTATTGCTTTGTATGTTGATGACATGTTTTTCAACAATACTAAGGGTATGGTCAGTGAGCTTAAAGCCCAACTTTCAGGTGCATTTGAGATGAAGGATCTTCGTGCTGCAAGGTATATTTTGGGAATGGAGATCAGGAGGGACAGAGTTAACAGAAAGCTTTGGTTGTCACAAAGTAAGTATGTGAATACTATTTTGCAGAGGTTTAGTTTGCAGGACTATAACCCAGTTAGAGTTCTTTTACCCATTAGTACTAAGCTTTTATTAGATATGTGTCCAAAGACTGAGGATGATCTTGAGGATATGTCTAATGTGCCATATGCTAGTGCTATAGGGAGTTTGATGTATGCAATGGTTTGCACTAGACCAGATATTGCCCACGCAGTGGGAGTTTTGAGCAGATTTATGTCTAACCCTGGTAGACAGCATTGGATCTATGCGAAGAGGGTGTTTAAATATCTTGCAGGTACTCCTGATCATTGGTTGGTTTATTCTGGTACTGATAGTGCTGATAAATCTTTGGACATACAGGGTTTTGTTGATGCAGATTGGGCAGGTGACTTAGATAGTCGAAGGTCCACTAGTGGCTATGTGTTTACTCTGTTTGGAGGTGCAGTGAGTTGGATGAGTAAGAGGTAGCCCACAGTTGCTTTGTCCACCACAGAAGCAGAGTATATGGCTGCTACTTATGTCTCTAAGGAGGCAGTTTGGTTGAGGAGACTGTGTACAGGTATTGGTTTTGATTGCAGGATCATTCAGATTGGTTGTGATAGCCAGAGTGCTATTTGTTTGGCCAAGAATCCCATGTATCATGCTCAGACTAAGCATGTTGATGTTCAATATCACTTTGTTCGAGAGTTGGTTGCAAATGGAGAGATTGAGCTGAAGAAGAGAGACACTGAGGAAAATGTTGCAGATTCATTAACCAAGCCTGTGAGCACAGAGAAGTTCGTGTGGTGCAGAGAGGCCATGGGCCTTGTTTCTAGTGCCTGATTATTTTTCATTTGATTTCTTATGGGTTGATTTACAATGTATAATGTCAAATGGGAGAATGTTGGGATAAGGTGCCATTAACCTTGTAAATCCCATTATTGTATTATTCCATTTATTATTTGTAATTACCCATAAGGGATGTACAAGTTTCACCGGCAGTAGTAAATATTATTTACTGTCCATGGTAATTACGGAGTTACTGCACGGTAAGTCTCGGAGTTACCGGCGATAGTTATGAGATGTCATTTACTATGGTAAATGGTAATTGGTCAAAGTGGGGTGCACATGTGAAGGAATAATCTATTTTTAGTGTTATGACGCACGTCATAGATGCTGTAAGGTGTAAGAGATTCTATGACAACTGTAAGTTGTCATAAGAATCTATGACACTAATAATAGCATATGACGCATCATAAAATGCTATAAGTGGCTATTTTTGGCCCCAAGGCGTTCAAGCTTGCATGGGCACATTTTTCCAAGTGTAGGATGCATGTATGACAGCATTTATAACTTCGTAAGAGCCTATTCTTGGCCATGGACACCCAAGGTTGTATTGTTGACTCTTGACAAGTGTTATGGGCTTGTAAGAAGTCATTTAATGTCTTGAGGTTGTGTAAATTCTATATAAACCATAGCATAGTAGATGAGATGCATAATAACAGTTTATAGGTACCCAGGTTCTGCCAGAGTGAAGGTTGGAGGATAGAGGAAGTGAATGTATTTGTAATCTCCTTTTGTGAAGATAATACAACTTGGCCTCTTTTCTTGGTGGAGTTTTACTCGAAAGGGTTTTCTCCACGTTAAACACTTGTGTTATGTGCTTCATTCTGCTTCTGGTATATTTTTGTATTGTGGGTTTATAGTTTGTTACAATCTCCATTAATAACACAAAGTTAAAGTTTGTTAAGATTTATCTCAAATTAGATTTCCATTGAAGTAGTGTTGCTTTCATTTCTAACACCAACAAGTACAATTGTTAGAAACTAAGCATGTGATGGCAAGAGGAAGAATAATGTCATGAGAGAAGACCCAAAGGTAAGCCCACAAAAGCTTGCAAAGTGGGAAAAGGTAGAAAGAGAGCCAAAGGTTAAAATTAATGAGGAAGAAAGAATGCAATATCACTAGACTTATAATGCAACTCCATCTGGTATCCAAGCTTCTACTTTTATGTGTGTCAAAGAGGCCTTAAGAGCACTAAGAGAAAGTGTGAAGCTTAGTACTTCTTGAAAACAATCAATATAACCACCATTTACTAAAGGGCGAGTACTACAAGTAGTGCACTTTTTATGAAAGAAAACATTAAAGCTATCCAAATGAAGCTGAAACAATTGGCTTGACCATTGTAGCAAGAAGGCTAGTTAGACTTTTATAAGGCTACCAAGACATCATATTTGAAGATGAGAAATCCTTAGCCATATCAAAAACTAAAGTCCCTCAAGTCACCAAGACTAACATAATCCTTTGTGATGTGCCACTACAACAAAAGATTGGCCTGGTGGTAAGGACGAGCACCACAGGTGTTAAGGGTGAGGTTTTTGTCCCACCAAAAAGCCTGGAGGTGAGATGGACATGTGGGTTGCCCCACCAGCTGGATCCGGAGGAATTTCCAGCCAACACAACGGAGGAACCTCCACTGGGGTTAAGCCTACCACACTCTACAAGACTCAACCTCGAGACCTCGGCTCTGATACCAATGTGATGTGCCACTACACCAAAAGACTAACCTGGTGGTAAGGACGAGCACCACAGGCATTAAGGGTGAGGTTTTTGTCCCATTGGAAATCTTGGAGGTGAGATGGACATGTGGGGTGCCCCACCATCTGGATCTAGAGGAACGTCCAGCCAACACGATGGAGGAAATATGCCCAATAATTTTATACATATAATGTTCCAAACTTATTTCAATTGTTAATAGTTCTAATCGCACCCATCATTGACTAAGAATGAAAGCTCAACAACATATGAACAGGGACGCAACAACAATTCAATGGATAGATTTGGTATTTAATTATTCGCAAAGCTTCAGCACTAACTCATTAGTTACAAACAGTTCTAAACACAGTTTTAGCAACTCCTCATATACTGACCAGTGTTCAGAGGCAAAGTAATTGCAAGTTGGCTTATTAGTGTTAATCCAAACTGACCGTTGACCCTTGTTGGGTGGAATACTGACCTCTGTTCTTCAATAAGATCTTCCTGAATATGCCCTCGCCCAGATCCAATGGAGTGAGTGATCACTGGAACAAAGCAGAGGCTCGATTTATGAAGTCTGGTAGCCATTATTATATCATTATTGCCCTCCACCTCAATCAAACTGATGTTTGATGAAACTAGAGCCTTAAGCTATCTGCACAAGGCCTTCTGTATTGATTTCAACTCCCTATCCTGAACACAACATATCATGATACCGACTATAGTAGCATCGCCTTTCCCTTCCTTGGTTTATCGATTTGGAATAGTTCGGGTTTGGTGATGATTATGTTTGTAGCATGCATGATCTGGCCTATTGCACCACTTTCACCTATCCTGTGAATATCGATTATGTATTAGTCTCGACCTGGCATGAAAATGGGTTTGCGGAAATGTCTTCAGGTATGCTCAAACACAGATACTAATCAGGAATTGTTTGGGATAGAATTGGTTTCACTCCTAAGTATGGATTGTGCGCTTGTGTGGAATGTACCTCAATCATTGGATATCAAGGATAGTGGTGTCTCCGACACCTTAACCGCTTCCTTTCCAGAGTTGAAATGATTGATGTTATTGTTACATCTCCTTTTTCTGAACAATGAAACGTTGTTTATGTTGTTAGTTGTATATAACTGCTTTCATGTGAATATGAAATTTATTCGTTGAATAATGTGTATAATTATGTGACAATGATTTTCTTTTATATACGAATACTTTTCACTTATATGTGAGAATGAATGTATGCATGGATATAATATATATATTAATGTTCATATCAAGGAAATGATTTAACCTCCATTAATTGTTGAAGTGTTTGCAAGATAAATCAATTGACAAGGAAAAAGGGATATCAACAGGGAGAGGTGTGGTTACGAGAATCGAAAAACAACAATATTGCCTAAGTCTAAGTCTAGACAACTATATCATCGTAGCCTTGGCCAAGGCACATACATATACATATATATTTCAAGTTGGTAAGAATTATTTTCCTTATGTATATTAAATAAAATATATTTCGCTCACCTCATGAGGAGCGCTTGGTGGTGTGCGAGCTGGAGTCTTGATGTGTAACTGCTCCACTCCACCCGCATGCAAGAAGGAAACGTTCCTTCTTGCATGTGGACGGGGGAAGGAGGGGGTGTTGGCAAGAGACACATTATGGCTTCATGATTGCTGTCATTGATGGCAAGAAAGTTCATCCCACACATCTGCAGGACATGGTGTGCCTATGCCGAAAGTCAGATTTAAGAGTGTTGTGGTCCGGTAAGCAAAAACAGAGCATGTGGCAAGGTCCGACAGTCAGGTCCGGATCTCCCAGAGGAAATATCTTAGTAAAGTGCAGACTTGGGGAAGTCAAGAGGAGTACCTTGACTGATACATTCCAGAGATTGAGCCTCCGGTGATAAAAGAGTGAATAGATATGAGCACCTAAGTAATGGGTTCCTGTTTGGCAGAGTTGACAAAGGAAGAACTGACCGGCAGAGTATTAGACCTTAATCCGGATGAGTTGTTGATAGTGATCAAGTTTCTTAAGGTATCATTCATGATTGGTCGACATGATTGATGACTTCTATAAGCATCTCCTTGATACGCATCACTTGATAAGTAAGGATTCAGCCGACAGATCAGAGTTTGGATAAATATTGACTATTCCGGATGCTGACTAGAAAGTGGATGAAATCCTTGGTGCGGATATATATACCAAATTGATTTCGGTATGAAGGTGTGTGTTGTGTGTTGTGGTGTGCGAATGAAAGCAGAAAAGCAGTGTGAAAGCAATAAGGTAGGTCCGGTATGTGAAAGGACAGCAGCACAAAAGAAGAGGAAGAATGAAGTGCAGTAGATCAGTATACTGAGCCTAACCGGAACTAAACTCTAGCATATGTGGATGCTTCTCATCAGTTCAAGTATCTTGTTACTCTCTTTATAACTTGTAGACAGTGAGTCTCTTGTAGGCAGTGAGCCTCTTGTGAGCAGTGTGCTCAGGCAGTGAGCCCTAATTGGCAAGTGTCATTTTGTATTTCTATTCTTCTAACAGAGAATACATTCTTGGGTTAATCACCCTGTGGTTTTCTCCCTTAACAGGGTTTCCACGTCAAAAATATTGTGTCATGTATACTGAGTTTATTTCTGCTTTCATGTTCATTTAAGCTTATATACTGTACTAGTTGCTAAAGGAGAACAGAAAGTTAAATTAATTAAGATAACTGATTCACCCCCCCTCTCAGTTATCAACAATTGGTATCAGAGCCAAGTTCCTCCAAACAGAGCCTAACAGCTTGAGGAAGATCTGGGAATTCAAATGGATGTGTATGGTATGAGGGAACAACTTCAGTCTGCCCTAGATGATCTTGAGCAATCTAACTCCGACGTCAATGAATTGAAGGAAAGAATCAAACAGGCTGATAATTTCATAAATGAACTAAAAGGGAAATTGAGTATCTCTATGAAAAAGAGAAAAGATCTACTTTAGCAATGGGCAAGTCAAGGTGAAGCCAATGATACAAATGAAGACCTAAAGGAGAAAACCAAGTTATGTGAAAAGTTATCAAAAGAGATCATTATGGTAAGACATGAAATGGAATCAGGAGTTATAAAATTCACTCAAGAAATTGAAAAGAAAAGAAAAACTGAAGATGATCTAAGACAATCTCTCAAAGAGAAATCAGAAGACTGCCACAAAATGGATAGAATAATTAGGCATCTAGAATCTGATCTTGAAGAAGCTAGAGATAATGAAGAACAACTTGAGAATCAGGTTGACACTCTTAAAAGGGATCTTCAAACAGCAAATGAATACAAAGAGAAATTCAAGATAAGCTCTGCTCAACTTGAAGTTCTTCAAAGCCAAAAGAGGGTAGATGACAAGCAAGGCTTGGAATATGAAAAAAGTGAAAGCTCCGGATCCGGTCAGAAGAACTCCAGATCAGAAAACCCAAGAAACAGGCCTAGAAGACCTCCGGTAAGGCAACCAAATGCTCAAAGATATCCTTCCTTCAATAGATACTGCCATAATTGCAATAACTTTGGTCATAGAGCAAATCAGTGCAGAAAGAGAATGAATCAGACTAATTCATCTTTCTCCGGACAGTGCTTCAACTGCAAAAGGTATGGTCACAAATCTCATGAATGTAGAAATATGCAAATGAACAACTCATTCAATGGTAGATGCTTTGCATGCAATAGAATGTTGTTTGCTACAATTGCAATAGATTCGGTCATATTGCCAAATTCTGCAGAAGCAAAAATTAGGATAAAAGGGGTCCGGTACATCATAATCAGAATCAAGACAAAGGAAAAGGAAAAGTGAATGCGGATGAGGTTCAAAGGGAGATGAACAAGATCTGGGTAAAGAGTACAGAGAATGTTGGGGATGGATCCGCACCAGAATCTGGTGCTGATATTCCTTCCGAAAATTAAAAAGGTGAGCTCTGGCTCAGGGGGAGACACAAGGAAAAACATTTTCCCCCAGCCAGTTAATTGGTGCCTGAAATTGGCACAAGGAACGTTGCGGATTAAAGGGATCACAGAGGAACATCTAAATAAGGTTTGATAAAGAGATGGAAGATCCGCAAGTGGGTTTGAACAGGTTAATCTTCCAAGACTAATCCGGTTCAACAGTCATCCGGTAAGAAGTAGGTTTTTTTCACAGTTAGATCCGATATGATTCAAACTGAGGAATCTTGATCTGCAGATAGATGAAATGTTTGGGGAAAGGAAGATAGATTGTCAATCATCATCAAGAACAACTCTAAATGCTTCTTAGTGATCCGGAAAAGATTTTTCTCAGAACAAGGAGAACAAGGCAAACCGGAATGACTTGAGTTACACATTTATTGCAATATGGAATTAGGGTTTGCAGAGAAATATAACGGTTCTCTTATTAAACATTTGCTCATTTCACTTTCGAGAAGAAGAGAAAAGGAGCTCTCCAACAAACTGCCTCAAGCTCATCAAAGATCAACTACAGAGGTCGATCCATCCAGCAATCCGATCCGGTTCACATCATGAACCCTAAAAGTGTAGAAGAAACATCCCTACAAATCTCTAGAAGCGGATCCCTTAGGCGCATTTTCCAGCATTCCACATGGGGTTTTGCATGTAGAAGACATTAGGGTTTACATTCACGCAAACATTGAAGAATTTGGTGAATCCAAGCTGGTGGATATCTACCACAAGGAACTGATAGATGATTCATTTGAACTAAAACCTCAGTATAAGGCCATCCGGGATAAACATTTTGGACAATGCATTCATTTCCCCTGTTTTGCTGAAGATGATTGGGTCTGGTATGTCTTGAGCAGAATGCATGACAACTTTATGTGGTTGATGAGGCCATTTAAGATAACCAAGGAAGCAATTAGGGCAGTAACCGGATTGCACTCATCCGATGGGTTACCTACTCTAAAATCAGTCAAAAACCAAACTATGAGTGAGGCCACCGGATCTAAATTTGATAAAAGGGCAATGACAGTTGAGGATATCACAGATCCGGACATTAAGTTTGCCCCCATGATTGTTGGCTACAAAATATATCACTCCAGCAGAGAAAATTCTATATCTGGAACAGCAATCTACACTGCTTATGAAATGTTGAGAAAGAATGCAGATTATGATCTTTGTGAACTCCTTCTAAGCCAACTAATGGAAAACCTACAAAAGATCAAGAAGGACAAGAAGAACTCTTTCAAGTATGGTGGGTTGATACTGTGTCTGTTCTTCTACTTTATGAATGAGTTGCTTGGATCCAGTAGTTGGGTACGGCAGAATGACAGACCTGTTGCAATTCAAATCAGAGATTACTTGCATGGGCTTGGTGATGCCAAGGCACAAAACACAGCACTGTGGGGTTACTTCAAAAACTTCCAAAACATGATGTAGGTTAGAGAAAGAATTCCCCAATCCCTAGTTGAAAAATACAAGGATATAGTGTGCTTTATGGTAGACACTGATCAATGCCTAATGGAGGCAGTGGAGCCAAGGACAGTCTTGATCATGCCAATGGGATATGAAGCAGATCAGAAAATTATAGAGCTACATGTTCAACACATGCTGAGTCAACCCAAGGATCCCAAGGCAGAAAGATTTGGAACTTTCCAAGAGCTGAGTGTAAAAGTTCATGTTGAACTTAGACAGCCAGAGATTAAGAGAAAAGTAAGAAGGGAAGTAGAAGATCTTGCCAAGAGGCATGGAATCTCAAAAGAGGCACTTGATGCCCACAGAGAAAAGATGGAAAGAGCAGAAAAAGAAAAGGAAGAAGCAAAAAAAGAAAGTGCTCTGGTAAAAGCCCCCTCCCGGACCAGATCCTCTAAGAGCTTTGCACCTGCAACTGCTAAAAGCTCAAAGGCATCTAAATCGGAAGCAAAATCATTCGGTAAAGCAGAGAAGAGAACTAAGACAAAGGCAACAAGATCCTATGCAAGCCAGAAGGATGATGAAGAAACAGAATCTGATGAAGAAATCAAGAAGATGAAGAAGAAGAAGAAAACATCCGGTGAACCATCTACCCATGAAGGCAAGGAAGAAAAGGCAGAAGAATTCGTTGAAAGGCCTACTCTTCGCATTGATGATGTAGTCAAGGCAGTTACTGTGGATGGAAATCTGCAACCAATAACATAATTCTATGATGAATATAATGATGCAGATAAAAAGATTTTGGAGGAAGCAACAATTAAGTACTTGAACATATACAATAAAGCATTTATCGAAATCATCTCTCTAATTCCCAAAAGTTTAGAGAAAGAACTTGAAATGAGGAAGAACAATGCTCAAGCAAAAGATCTAGAAATTCGGGAACAAATTGCTATCCAACTTTATCCCTCCATCACTCCAAAACAAATTAACATGATCTTCAAAAATTGCAAGGATGAGTTCCAAAGCAAAGCTAGAATGAATCAGCTTATGCTTGGAGAAACTGATAAAGTGGCAAAAGAAACTGAAGAGATCCTCAGGAATGCCTATAAAAGATTCAATATTCCTGTCATAGAGGACTTAGGTGATGAAACCTCTGCCATGGATGACAAGGAAGAAACTACTAAGATAGTGGCAGAAGAGGCAAAGGAGACTTGTGAAGAGAAAGCTAAGGACTTAGATTCCTCTGCTCCAGAAGAGGAAGTTCATGAAGAAGCAAACGTATCTCCTCAGGTTTCCCCTGCAGACTCCAGATCTAAACAAGAAGAAAGAATAAAAGAAAAATCCAGTCAAGAAGAACAAGTAAAGGGAAGAGAAGAAAATCAAACAGAAAAGGCCACAGATGACAGTGGTAAGGCTGCAGAAGGAGAGAAAACTCTATCTCCGACAAGAGACACATCAGAAGCAGTCAAGAATTTCTTAACCAAAGAGATGATGGAATTTGATGAACCAAAACTACTTCAAGGACCGTTCAATTTTGATTCCCTCTCTCCAGTGCAAACCATGAAGCTAGCATCCTTCACTCAAGCAAAAGCAAAAGAAAAACTTTTGAAGTCTCACATGGAAGACTGTGAGCTCATGGAAGCTGCATCCGGTGTATTGGAGAAGATTATGCCATCCTTCCAAAAGGATTCTTCGGCCTCTACATCCAGTAATCTAAAGTCTCTTGTAAATTCTGTTCATACGCATTTTGATTCCTTAGAAAAGTCAACAGAAGAAAAGGCCCGGAAGGAGTTTTTGGGAAAGAGAATCTCCGAAGTACAAGGTCTAATAACCAATGATAGGAGAGTTATGGATATTGGAATAAAGAGCTTAGAAAATGCTCTTAAAGATGGTGGAGATATATATAAATTTTGTCTATCCTGGCCTAAAGTGACTAAGGACATTGAGAAGAAAACAAAAGAGCAAGAGGATAAACTGTCAAGTTTATCTCAAAGTTTTGATCCTCTCTCCTCTTCCATAGTAAATCAAGAGTGTCAGACTATTGTAGTCACAAATGAAATAAAGAAGCTTGAGAAGGAGAAGAAAAATAGAATAAACAGGTTGAGTGAACTTAGAGGGATAATTATCCCTAAGTTAGAAGCCATGCATGAGGCTTTAAGTGATGCTCAGACCACAGCCCGGACCAGTGATCTGACAGATCTGAAGAGGGCAGAAGCTTTTGCATTCCTGTTGAGCGGTCACATCTCAATTTTGGATAGGATGAAGTAGAGTTGGGCAACAAAACTTGTCCAGCTGAAGACAACTTTTGCAGATATACTTCAGTAGATGTAAGTATAGCATGTATATATACTTATGCGGCTAAGTATAGATTGTTTTTGGGAAATTTTGGTGTGCGGACCCTACCCTTTGCCATTGATGTCAAAGGGGGAGTGAGGAGCAGTGAAAAATATGGAATCCAGCTAAGGGGGAGCTTCGGTAAAGTGTACATTAGAATAGAGCATCAACAAAGGGGGAGTGTGGTATAACACTTAGTCATTTTTCACTAAGTGTTGCCATCAATGCCAAAGGGGGAGATTGTTGGCAAGAGACACATTATGGCTTCATGATTGTTGTCATTGATGGCAACAAAGTTCATCCCACACATCCGCAGGACATGGTGTGCCTATACCGGAAGTCAGATTGAAGAGTGTTGTGGTCTAGTAAGCAAGAACAGAGCATGTGGCAAGGTCCGACAGTCAGGTCCGAATCTCCCAGAGGAAATATCTTAGTAAAGTGCAGACTTGGGGAAGTCAAAAGGAGTACCTTGACTGATACATTCCAGAGATTGAGCCTTCGGTGATAAGAGTGAATAGATATGAGCACCTAAGTAATGGGTTCCTGTTTGGCAGAGTTGACAGAGGAAGAACTGACCGGCAGAGTATCAGACCTTAATCCGGATGAGTTGTTGATAGTGATCAAGTTTCTTAAGGTATCATTCATGATTGGCCGACATGATTTATGACTTCTATAAGCATCTCCTTGATACGCATCACTTGATAAGTAAGGATTCAGTCGACAGATCAGAGTTTGGATAAATATTGACTATTCCGAATGCCAACTAGAAAGTGGATGAAATCCTTGGTGCGGATATATATACCAGATTGATTTCAGTATGAAGGTATGTGTTGTGTGTTGTGGTGTGCGAATAAAAGCAGAAGAGCAGTGTGAAAACAATAAGGCAGGTCCGGTATGTGAAAGGACAGCAGCACAAAAGAAGAGGAAGAATGAAGTGCAGTAGATCAGTATACTGAGCCTAACCGGAACTGAACTCCAGCATATGTGGATGCTTCTCATCAGTTCAAGTATCTTGTTACTCTCTTTATAACTTGTAGACAGTGAGTCTCTTGTAGGCAGTGGGCCTCTTGTGAGCAGTGTGCTCGGGCATTGAGCCCTAATTGGCAAGTGCCATTTTGTATTTCTATTTTTCTAACAGAGAATACATTCTTGGGTTAATCACCCCGTGGTTTTCTCCCTTAACAGGGTTTCCACGTCAAAAATATTGTCATGTATACTGAGTTTATTTCTGCTTTCATGTTCATTTAAGCTTATATACTGTACTAGTTGCTAAAGGAGAACAGAAAGTTAAATTAATTAAGATAACTGATTCACCCCCCCCTCTCAGTTATCAACAGGGGGCATGCCTATATTTGTTGGCGTTCATCCTTCTCATCATCATTCTTTACTCAATCTTTTAAAGTAGCATTCACACCCTCTTTCCAAAAGCATTCGCAGGATTAGTAAGCTATTCTATGAACATTGATTTGCATTCTTTTGAGTGTCCTCATCACCGCAACTCAGAAATCCGAACCATCTAATTCTTGTGCGTGAGCTACATTTCTTTTCTTACTCTGTCGCAAGTAAGAATCAATATCATAGGAGCGGCCGTAAGAACCAGTCCGTCAATCAAGATTTGTCTTTGCAGTCGCATATTCCTCTGCCTCGACTTGTAAAAGCTTTTTTAGGCAAGACAATAGTTCCTTTCATTAT
Source organism: Cunninghamia lanceolata (assembly GCA_027924645.1). Lineage (NCBI taxonomy): Eukaryota > Viridiplantae > Streptophyta > Pinopsida > Cupressales > Cupressaceae > Cunninghamia > Cunninghamia lanceolata. The sequence goes on from BSBN01000500.1 coordinate 21,529,465, forward strand.
ACTATAGTTCATCATGCAATGGATAGAAATACATTATTTTGGATAGCCGCAGCTGACCAAGATTACCAATTAATTCTGTCATTCTATATTTTCTATTCTGTGATTCATGAACGACCTTCTGAATCCGTATGTGTCTTTCAAATACCAAATCTTTTGAATCTGCAGAAGTATTTTTCTTTATACCTATATATTTATATATCTATATATATATATATGAATGTTTATATATATATACTATATATTTTTAGTCTCATTGAGAAATTTGACTTCGGTCACTGAGTTAAAGGATACCTTTCTGTCTAAATGTTCTTATGCCGTATCTCTTATGAATCTGTAAGTATGTCAAGTGGATTATACATGATTTTCATCCAAACCTGTAACCAAAAAAAAACATATGAAATAATGTCAATGCCGAGCAAGGGTGAGAATGTTGACAACACAGTAGTGTCAGATAATTATTAGAAATCCTTGGCCAGGGTTACGATGCAGTATAGGCATCTGTCAGCTATCAAGTACCAGATATACCACTGGTCAGAGTGATCTTTCTAGTTAGGAGGTACCTTTAGGGAAAAGATCGATCAGGAGGTATAAGTTCTTGACACCAGGCTCAGAGGCATATTGTTGTTATTAGATTCCTCGCTAATCACCCTTGTGAAGGGTTGAAGAAGCACGGGAGACCAGTTGGTCTTGGTTGGGTGGATAAAGCCCTTGTTGATATTCCTTTTTCCAGAATCGAGAGGAGGATCTTACAAACAAATCAGCAGGAAACTATTCAAGTTGTACTTTTCTTAATCTCTCTTCCTATCTTAATATTTGAATTTTATTGGAGAAAGATAGTTAATCAAAAGTTAGTTTATTCTTGGTTATATGTATTCTATTAGAAAAGATTATTTCAGTTGAAAATGAAAGTTAGTTGAAATTTGAATTCTATTGCATTCGATACTATTTTCATAATAGTTAGTTAATCTTTCCACTGAAATTTTGTTGTTAGATGTAAGTTTATAAAATTGTTAGATTAGAGTGGGTGTTACATATGGTATCAGAGCTACCAGGTTCCACACTGAACCTTGGGCTCATCATGCTTAGAACATTGAAAACAGTTATTGATGTTTTCTTCAGGATGTTATTGATAAGAAAAACACCCCGGAAAAAGATTCGTGACCCTGTATCTATTCAACTATGGAATATCAAACTTCATTATGATTATTCAAGTTGTTCTCCTCTAGGAGATTCGGAAACGATAGCCGAAGATCTAAAAAGACTTTGGAAGGAGAGAAGAAAATGGACAGTCTCTGGAAAAGAGAAGGTGAAGTCCGCCATAATTACAGACATAAACAAGACCAAATCTAAAGACCACACTAAACCAGAAACATCTGAAGGAGATCGAGTTCCGACTCCTAGATATAGACTTATCCCATTTTTAGAATTTAGTGATCAGGAGGATCCTATCACTGATAATGAAAAAGATTCAAAAACTAATCACAGAAAGTGATGACCATTTTGTATTGAATTGAAGTAAATCTATCACAGGGAGTGATGGAAATTTTGTAATATGCAATAAATCTATCACAGGAAGTGATAGAAATTTTGTAATTATTAATGAATTTATCACAGGGAGTAATAGTTTTTTTCTTCAAATAAATTAAAATTTTTGTGAGCTATTTGTATTTGACTTGAGTTTAAAAATAATTTTATGCAAAAAGGAAGACTCCTTAATTCATTGTGAAAACTACTAAATGACAACAAACAATAACCAAAAACTAATTAAAACTCTTAATTTCTTTAGGAACTTCATTGGAATGGAAAATTCTGGAAATGAGTTTAGAGAAGATCAGGACAATAGCTCCATGGATAAAGTAGATCAGATATTGAGTATGATGAAAGCAACTCAGGCTAGATTAGCCCACCTAGAGAAAAAGGTAGAAGGGCAATCTAAAGCTAGAGATGAGAGGTCTGAAAATCAAAGTGACCAGCATGAAGATAACTCAAAAACATTAAGTATAGGATACAAGAGAAGTAGATTGGCCGATGAGTTAGCCAAAGATATGAAAAAGATAAAACCTCCTAAGTTCGAAGGCTCTACTTCGGGAGATGCCCCGGAGGCATGGTTGACGGAAATGGAAAAGTATTTTGAGCTTCGAGATTATTCGGATAACTCTAAAGCAGCATGGGCAGCCTACTAGTTGGCAGGAGAAGCTGCCAGATGGTGGGAAAACAAAAGGGCTGAAATGGGATTGGTAGTGGCTAATGTGTCATGGGATCAATTTGTGAGGATATTCCGCCAAAGATGACTTCCACAGTTATTTTATGATCAAAACTGTTAGATTTGAAAACCTCAGGCAGGGACCCCTAACTGTCAATGAGTACTGGGAGAAATATACCCATTTACTCAAATATGTTCCACAGTACCAACAGGATGAAAACTTTCGAGTACGAAAGTTCATAATGGGGTTAAACAATCGTATTGGAGGACCAGTAGATGTTTTGGCGCCTCGGACTATGGATGAGACTTACGAGAAAGCTGTTTGGCAAGAACAGAGATTGAAGAAAGATGATTCCTTCAGGGGCAGGGAGCATAACAAAGGTAAGTGGGAGCAGTCACAGCAAAATTTCAAAAAGAAGGGGTACTAGAATAATCAGTTTAAAAAGAATAATTACAACCCCCGGAAGGATGAAAACCACACTAGTAAAAGTACTGAAAAGAAGGGACCGCCCGGAGGATGTTTCAGTTGTGGAGATGAGCACTACGCAAATCAATGTCCCTCTAAGAACCAGCAAGGACAGTAGCAACGGAAGCCTCTACCACCTCAATAGACCGTTTTCCAGCAAAGAATTCATGCAGCAGTTGACAATAGACAAGCAGAGTACCAGGTTGCTCCCATAGAAACTCCAGGTATGCTTTATGGAAACCCAAGAACTATTTTAATAGACACTGGAGCCACTAAATGTTTTATATCACCTAAGTTACTGGGAAGGTTCCCTAAAAGAACTGGGTATATGGCCAAATCGTGGATGGTTGAATATGCTAATCAAACGAGAGCTTGGGTAGAGCAATGTTTGTTTGAAGCCAAGATTGAATTTCCAGACTTCACTACAAAGGTCAACCTTTACGTAGCACCTCTGGGTTCCTATGATGTGATCATTGGAATGAATTGGTTAAAAGAACATAGGGCTAAGGTTGACTGTTATGCTAAGATAGTAGAGTGTATGGATGATTCAGGGAGCCCGGTGAGGATTCAAGGGAAACGAGAAGTTAAGGTGCGACAAATTTCGGCTATGCAACTGAAAAGAAATAGAAGGAAAGGATGTAAATTGTTTGTGGTCAAGATGGAAGCAGTCAAAGAAGGGGCAGAGCATTCCCAGAATAGGAAGAGGAAAATGGGAATTGAAGATAAGGAAGAGACCTTCACTGAAAAATACCCTTATTTTCGGGAATATCAAGATGTATTTCCCGAGGAACTACCTGGGTTACCACCTAGAAGAATATTTGATTTTGCCATTGATCTAGTACTAGGGGCCAAACCTGTTTCAAAAGTACCTTACCGTATGACCACCTTAGAGCTGGTGGAGCTAAAGGCACAATTACAAAAATTACTAGATAAGGGTTTGATATGACCGAGTGTTTCACCATGGGGTGCCCTAGTGATTTTTGTTAAAAAAAAGGATGGGACTCTTCGTTTATGTATAGATTACCGAATGCTAAATAAGCTCACCATCAAGAACAAATATCCCTTACCTCGAATAGATGATCTTTTTGATCAAATGAAAGGGGCTGCAATATCCTGAGCTCAGGTTAAAAGAGGAAGACATTCATAAGATGGCATTCAGAACTAGATATGGACACTATGAGTTCACAGTTCTACCATTTGAACTCACCAATGCCCTAGCCGCGGTCATGAATTTAATGAACAGTGTTTTCAGAGATTGCCTGGATAAGTTTGTATTGGTATTCTTAGATGACATTCTTATCTACTCCAAAAATGAGGAAGAGCACCTTCAACGCCTTCAAATAGTTCTTCAATGGTTAAGGGAACATAAACTATATGGAAAATTGTCAAAATGCACCTTCTTCTAGAAAGAGATACAATATTTGGGGCATATAATATCAGCTAAAGGAATTGTAGTGGATCCTGCTAAGATAAAAGCTATAGTGGATTGGCCAGTACTGAAAAATGTTCTTGAGGTTAGAAGTTTCATGGGATTAGCTGGGTATTACAGAAGGTTTGTCAGAGATTTTTCTAGAATTGCTCATCCCATTACCTCTCTTCAAAGAAAAGGAAAAAGATTCGAATGGACTGAAAATTGTCAAGAGGCGTTTAACCTATTAAAGGAAAAATTAACAATTGCCCCAATATTGATAGTACCAGATCCTAATGGTCGTTTTGTAGTTATAACAGATGCGTTGGGAGATGGATTAGGCGGAGTGTTAATGCAAGAAGGAAAGGTAGTGGCTTATGAATCTCGGAAATTGAAACAATATGAGCAAAATTATGCACCCCACGATTTAGAGTTAGCAGCTATTGTTCATGCCTTACAAATGTGGCGACATTATTTATTAGGAAAAACTTTTGAACTTAAGTCAGATCATCAAGGTTTGAAGTATATATTTACACAGCCCAAAATAAATGCTTGCCAGAGAAGATGGATGGAGTTAATCTCAGATTATGATTTCGAGATCAGTTACATTAAGGGCAAAGAAAACAGAGTAGTTGATGCATTGAGTCGACGGAAGCATATAACGGCAATGGTGTCAATCAACACTAATTTTAGAACACAGGTGATTCAGAAATTAAATGAAGATGAAGATTATTTGCAAGTTCGAGAAGCTCTTCAGTCAAATCTACAGGAGCCTAAATATGAAGGTTTTCACATTGAAGCAGATGGGCTTTTGAGATTTAAAGGTAGGATGTATATTCCAAAATCTTCTAAGTTAAGGAAAACAATATGGAAAGAAGTACACACCGCACCATATTCAGGAAACCTAGGAGTAACCAAGATGATGGCCGACGTCAAACCATTATATTTTTGGAAAGGAATGAAAAAGGACGCAGCAAGATTTGTGGCAGGATGTTTCAAATGTCAGAAGGTCAAGGTAGAGCATCAGCATCCAATAGGATTACTTCAGCGTCATAGCATACCTGATTGGAAATGGCAAATTATTAATATGGATTTTGTACAAGGTTTACCTATGACTAGGAACAGGCATAATGCCATATTGGTGGTAGTGGACAAACTCACCAAAGTGGCACATTTCATACCAGGGAATTTGACAGATGGGGCACCAGTGATCGCACAAAAATTTGTACAGGAAATTTTTCATCTCCATGGAATACTAGAAAAGATCATATCATATACAGACCTTATTTTCAGCCTTGGGGACTTAGTTAAATATTATTATAGCTTATCATCCCGAGACAGATGGTCAGATGGAAAGGGTAAATCAAATTTTAGAAGATCTACTTAGAATGTACTATATGGATCAACAATACAGGTGGGAGGAATATTTACCCTTGGTAGAATTTGCTTATAACAACTCATATCAGTCAGCAATAAAAATGGCACCTTTTGAAGCACTGTATGGCAGGAAATGTAGAACCCCTATAAGTTGGAACAGGTGGGAAGACAGGATCATTCTAGGACCTGAAAGCTTCAAGAAATGGAAGAGCAGGTAAGAATAATCAGGAAGAGACTGAAAGAGGCCAATGACCGGCAAAAGAGTTATGTTGATGCAAAACGTATTCCCAGACAGTTTGTAGTGGGAGAAAAAGTTCTTTTGCAGGTAAAACCACAGAAAAGCTCTATAAAATTTGGGAAAGCCTCTAAGTTAGCCCCAAGATACGTGGGACCTTTTGAAGTTCTAGAAATTATCAATCCTGTGGCATACAGAATTGCTCTACCCCCGACTCTCGCCAGAATTCACAATGTATTTCATGTTTCCTATCTCAAGAAATATTATGCAGACTCTGAACATATGATTGATTGGAAATCATTGCAGGTACGGGACCCTGGGGTGATCACAATAGAGCCACTCGGAGTACTCGAGATATGTAAGTTGCACTGACATAATCCCGAGGTGGTACAATGTAAGGTCCAGTGGGACCAGTATTCAGAAGAGAATGCCACCTGGGAAGATTATGATGAGATTCATCCATAGTTTCCTTATTTATTCCCAAACAATTAAGGCTTATATGAGACTATGTTAAATTTTGATAAATATTGATAAATAATCATCGAGGACAATGATTCTTAAGGGGAAGAATATGTTACATCCCCTTTTTCTGAACAATGAAACGTTGGTTATGTTGTTAGTTGTGTATAACTGCTTTCATGTGAATATGAAATTTATTCATTGGATAATGTGTATAATTATGTGACAATGATTTTCTTTTATATACGAATATTTTTCACTTATATGTGAATGAATATATGCATGGATATAATATATATATTAATGTTTGTATGAAGGAAATGATTTAACCTCCATTAATTGTCGAAGTGTTTGTAGGATAAATCAATTGACAAGGAAAAAGGGATATCAACAGGAAGAGGTGGTTACGAGAATCGAAAAACAACAATATTGCCTAAGTCTAAGTCTAGACAACTATATCATCATAGCCTTGGCCAAGGCACATACATATACGTATATATTTCAAGTTGGTAAGAATTATTTTCCTTATGTATATTAAATAAAATATATTTTGCTCACCTCATGAGGAGCACTTGGTGGTGTGCGAGCTGGAGTCTTGATGTGTAACTCCTCCACTTCGCCCGCACGCAAGAAGGAAACGTTCCTTCTTGCATGCGGAAGGGGGAAGGAGGGGGCATGCCTATATTTGTTGGCGTTCATCCTTTTCATCGTCATTCTTTACTCAATCTTTTGAAGCAGCATTCGCACCCTCTTTCCAAAAGCATTCGCAGGATTAGTAAGCTATTCTATAAACATTGATTTGCATTCTTTTGAGTGTCCTCATCACCGCAACTCAGAAATCCGAACCATCTAATTCTTGTGCGTGAGCTACATTTCTTTTCTTACTCTGTCGCAAGTAAGAATCAATATCATAGGAGCGGCCGTAAGAACCAGTCCGTCAATCAAGATTTGTCTTTGCAGTCGCATATTCCTCTGCCTCGACTTGTAAAAGCTTTTTTAGGCAAGACAATAGTTCCTTTCATTATACTATAGTTCATCATGCAATGGATAGAAATAAATTATTTTGGATAGCCCTAGCTGACCAAGATTACCAATTAATTTTGTCATTCTGTATTTTTTATTTTGTGATTCATGAACGACCTCCTGAATCTGTATGTGTCTTTCAAATACCAAATCTTTTGAATCTGCAGAAGTATTTTTCTTTATACCTATATATATATATATATATATATATACTTACATCTACTTATATATTTTTAGTCTCATTGAGAAATTTGACTTCGATCACTGAGTTAAAGGATACCTTTCTGTCTAAATGTTCTTATGCCGTATTTCTTATGAATCTGTAAGTATGTCAAGTGGATTATACATGATTTTCATCCAAACCTGTAACCAAAAAGAAACATATGAAATAATGTCAATGTCGAGCAAGGGTGAGAATGTTGACGACACAGTAGTGTCAGATAATTATTAGAAATCCTTGGTGAGGGTTACGATGCAGTATAGGCATCTGTCAGCTATCAAGTACCAGATATACCACTGGTCAGAGTGATCTTTCCAGTTAGGAGGTACCTTTAGGGAAAAGATCAATTAGGAGGTATAGGTTCTTGACACCAGGCTCAGAGGCATATTGTTGTTATTAGATTCCTCACTAATCACCCTCGTGAAGGGTCGGATTTCTTCAGTTGAAGAAGCGCAGGAGACCAGTTGGTCTTGGTTGGGTGGATAAAGCCCTTGTTGATATTCTTTTTTTCCATAATCGAGAGGAGGATCTTACAAACAAATCAGCAGGTAACTATTCAAGTTGTACTTTTCTTAATCTCTCTTCCTATCTTAATATTTGAATTTTATTGGAGAAAGATAGTTAATCAAAAGTTAGTTTATTCTTGGTTATATGTATTCTGTTAGAAAAGATTATTTTAGCTGAAAATGAAAGTTAGTTGAAATTTGAATTCTATTGCATTCGATACTATTTTCATAATAGTTAGTTAATCTTTCTGCTGAAATTCTATTGTTAGATGTAAGTTTATAAAACTGTTAGATTAGAGGGGGTGTTACAGTTATAGCGTGAGCTTCCATTGGTAACTTTGTCATTTTAGACCAGCGGCTTCCTTCACTGGTATACTCCACGCTTGCTCCTTATGATCTGTATAATCCTTATGCCTCCAAAAGGTGATTTCACAGCTTAGTAGCTATCTGCAAAGATTTACAGTCCTGAAATAAAATTAACACACCATTAAGCACTTGCAAACTCCTGAGGTAGAATTTCTCATAAAATACAAGTAGGAGTTTCGTCTTACCAATTGCGACTGCTATGAGGTTTTCGTCTCAAGTAGATTAGAAAACAGTGAAGTATTTGCTCATGAATTCAAAATCGGATGCTCAAATGAAACTTAGAGTACTCCCTTTATATCAATTTGGATTATCCCAAAACGCCGACCTTGTTTAAATTTGAATTTGCTTGAAAGGCGCCAACCTGCTTGAGTTTATTCTATTTTATTTTATTTATTTTTTAATAATAATAATATTATTAAAATATTGTATTATTATTTGTTAGTGTTGAAAAACATTATTTTTAATATAATAATAATATTTAATTGTTTTTGGCGAGAGGGACATGACATCCTTCACACCCATGATCTTTGCTAATAAAGGAAAAAAGACTACCCATTCTAGATGAAGCATACAAATTCAAGATCCAGAATGCAGATCATGAGGGTAAGGAGATGCAAATAATAGGTTCAAAGAATGGAGTATGCTTGAATAATTTCCTCACAGAGCATTTGGTGGCACCAAGATCCTAGAGAAGTGTTTTCACCAAAACACGGGCCATGTGGCCCTTGGCATCGAATGAACAAAAGATGACTATTTTATTCAAGAATGGATAATTGAGGTCTCTAAGACAAGTGAGAAGCTCAAATGACAACAATATTTAAGCCTAATATGGTAATCATATGAGAAGATCCTTCTCGAGGTGTCTACAGCAATGAAGTTCAAAGAGAGTCCATAATAGAAGGTAGAGAAGGGGTGGACTGTAGTAGCCCAATCTTTTTTTTTGAAATTTTTTCAAATATTTGAAGATGCAAACACAAATCCTCGCACTTTCTGATCACCCAAATCCTGATGTGGGCATACAGTGTTTGGACAACTCACTAAACTGTATGAATGCACTACTAAGAAAGAAAAGGTGGCATAGCCGACCAAAGCATACAAGCAGCAAAGCCAACCCAAATCTACACCTCTTCGATGGACAAGTATGCTTGAAATGCAGAAGCCATTAGCAGATTCCAACAAGTTTGATCAATCCAAATTGGCTGATAGCAATGCAGACTTGATCAATGCCAAAACGGGTTTTACAAAATGCAAATGCAATTGGGTCTAGCGGTGAACCGACCAAGACCTTCTTACAATTATGAAATGCAAACTACTGGTGGTAAACCATCCAGTTTTTACAGTATGATCAAAATGCAACTACTATCTCGCAGATAACCATCCAGATTTACAATGCAAATATTTGTGGATATTGTAAATTCACTTATAGCAGCAAACTCTTCTGGACTTCATTAAAATCAACCAATAAAGTTTAAGCAACACTAGGGAATGCTCAACAATATGAAAAGATATCAATACCCAAATTGTGTGACCAACTGAAGAAGCACCATCGACTAATATTGTTGATGTAGACCCATTGAAATCAGCATGTTGCAGATTGTATAACCGTTGTAGATGCCCACAAACACCCAGAATTTTGACAGCAGTCCACAAACTCTTATTTATCACCTTCCAAGGCTGTTGTTGGCTGCTAGGGCCAATAACAATTAATATTAGACCCTGCAGCACCCTCCAAAGGCAGTGATGCACCCTTTTAAGTGGTTTTGTTGACCCAGAAACACTACACCCTGCTACAGCTAGGAATAGCAGCAAAATATTAAGTATCAAACTTCAATTTGCAAGCCTTAACCAGAAAGATACATCAGAATTTAAAGACTGAATTTACACTCCAAAACCTCAACGACTCCCTTTAGAACTCCATGCCCAGAAAACAGATTTGTACAACATGTTGAAGGGACAACAACTAGTATGGCGTACATACACATAGGGATGTTCACTTCCCAACTGAAATATTCAATCAGATTTGTAAACAAATATACTAGATATTCTTTCAATTCAGAAAACTCACACAAACCAAGGGAAAATCACACAAATGGAAATCTAGAACAGCACAATATTTTTTTTTTTGGTATTTTCTAGATATATAATAATCACACCAAACAACCAACAAACTGACACCACACAAATCCCAAAAATCTCACAATCAAGCACTACAAATCTAGTATCATCATCTATTAGAGCACACTGTCAATCCATGTATGGAACTACACTAAAAACTAGGAGGGTTTTTGTCCTCCAAGCTTCACAAATTTAGAGGGTTTTCGTCCTTATAGAATAAACAAACAACTCACGTTTATCCTTGAGAAATGAAATTGATAAAATGAGTAGGTAACCCTTTTCTAGAGACAAAACCTCGTTTTATAGGCACTTTTAGGGCAATCAAATATTATCTCCTTTATTTTCATTTTTCCCTTCAATAATAAATATTAAAAATAAAGTGATTTTTTGAAATCTTTTAATTTGATAATACTTTTAATCCCCATTTTCAACATCACTTTTAAAACAACTTTTAAGTCGTCACTTTGTACCCCATGACTAGTGTTATCACTTTTGACCCTCTTTTAAAAACACTTTATGACGTTGGCCACCCTTTTTTTAAAATAAATAACTAAACATAAGTTGCTTTTTAAAAAATAATATAAAGTATCCTTTAGACAACTTAAGTTAATTATTTAGTTACTTTTCCCACATCATTCCCAAAGTCTACGGAAAGTTGGTGTTCTCCAAGAATGATGGAATTCTCCAAGAATCTTGGAATGGACCAAAAAATCAAGGGGATATTACATAGACATAGAAATGGGCATTGGAGAATCAAGTTCTCATAATAGAAGAATGACAACAACACTACCACAAATAGAGATTGGAAAAGGGTGTTGTGTAAAATCCCTTTGGGCTCTTCTTTCCTAGATTTTCTACACAAAAGAGAGGTTCAATACCTTACAACAATTATGTCCCACTGTGTCTATAGTTATACCAATCATATAGGACCCTACAAAGCATGAGACTGTTGTAATGTTCCGTACCTGTTTGTATATTTTTAAAAAAATTTTTGTGTTATTTTATTAATTTTTGTGTGATCTTTCAGACTAGAGAGAAGATGCAGAAGGGGTTTTAGTTTTCTTGCAAATGTGTGTTGCTGGAGCATACAAAAGATAGTATATAGAGAGAACCCAGAAAAACTACAATGAATATGAAGAAACTAACAAAGACCAAGATAGCAGAATAGCCAAATATCAATTACTATGACATACCCATATGGATTTCTGCAACTTGGTACATATGCTGAGAGTACACCAGCAAGTGGGTATGGCTGGACATGCATCAAATCTCCATAGAATGATATTCAATATGCATACAAGTGTTATCAACAATGAAATGGGCTACAAACACCTCACAATGGACAAAGCAGAAACTGCAACAAAGTTTGGAATGCATCTACATGACCCACGACCCCACTAGCAAATGTACAGCCATGGCTGTGGGTAGAATCTGTAGCAAACACTTCTGAAAATACCTTGAATCTTCGCTGTAGATTATCAGAAGTACCTTTCTAGGCTGGGCGACCAAGGTGAGGAAGATATTATGGCCAAAAATAGCAAAATCAGCCACCAAGAAGGGTACGGCCTACCCTAGGATGTATGGCCGTCAGCTGCAACAAACAATAGTCCTCAATCCTTAGAAAATCTTCCCTTAATCACTGCAATCAGCTTCTAAATCCTCTCCACAAATCAGTTTTCTCAATCACTACTGGAAGATGTAGCAAATCAGCTCCAAATCTCCAACTGTCAACTCCATTGAAGCACAAATGTGAATGCCGAATATATCCACTTACAATGGCACCGTTGGGTGGTCTTTCACACCTGTAGAATGCCGTCACTAATGGAGGTTTTCGTCTCCAAAAACCTGGTTCGAATGCACAAACCCTTGAAACCCTAGCAGAGCTCTCACAATCAAAATATCATCAAGCAAGCATAACACAAATGAGCCACTTTTCACCTTATATTTCCCTTCTCAAGTTGGGCGTTAAATTTGAGAGGGAAAATACATTTTAAAACTCACCTTATTTCTCCTAGGGATAGGCGCCCATGGTCAAGACATCAACTTATGTCTTTTATTTCATTAAGTCACTTTTCCATACATATTATAAAGTCCATATTTTAATATATCATTAATATTTTCGGACTTTAAAATAACTGCCAAGATGATGTCGGAATGCAACGATCTCTAGCTCGTCGAAAAGCCCTCGACGAGACGAATCTGATGCCACTTTGAAAATGTCGAACCGACACTGACCTCGAACTTACTAAAAATAGTAATGACCAAGAGCAATCTGAGCCAACTCAGAAGGTGCCAACTAGATCCCCTGAATCCAAACCACATTTCCTCCACCGACACAAACCTCCAAAGCCAAAACAACTCCAGTTCCCTAACCAAACTGCTAGTCCACCGGAACTCTATGATGGACTAACCATGAGTCAAGAAGGGGACATTACAGTCCGCCCTCCCTAAGATTGCTTGCCTCAAGCAATCTCAGATCAGGATGCTCTAGAATCTGCTCACTCTCCCAAGTAGCATTCTCAACCGGCAGGTTCTTCCATTTAACCAAGTATTCTCTGATAATCCTCCTCAAATTATGTTCCCTGGTGTCAATTATGGCCTCGGGTACCAATATCAACTTCCCCTCTTCATCAAGAGGAGGCAACTCTGCTGATGGTGTCACATTGTGCCCCAACGCCTTCTTGAGGCGAGATACATGGAACACATTATGTACCCTGCTACCTGCTGGAAGCTCCAACTCATAAGCCACTTCTCCAATCCTTTTGGAGATCCTGAAAGGTCCATAATATCGTGGCTTCAACTTCTCTGCTCCACTCTTCTTGAGAGTGGACTGCCTATAGGGCTGCATCATGAGGTATACCATGTCACCAACCTCAAAAGATCGCTTAGTCCTCTGCTAGTCTGCATACTGCTTTTGCTAATTCTGAGCTTTCTGTATATTCTCCTTCAATGACCTCATGATGTCCTGACTCTCCTGAAGAAGGTCTTTGGCCGTAGGCACTCTGCTATCACCAAACAGTAAATCAACAAAGCTCGGTGCCTCATATCCGTACAAAGCTATGAAGGGTGGCATCTGAATTGACATGTGGTAAGTGGAATTGTAACAATACTCCCCCATATGAAGCCACTTGACCCATGCCTTTTGCTGCCTTGAAACATAGTTTCTGAGGTATCCTTCCACCTATTTATTAACTATCTCCGTCTGACCATCTATCTAAGGGTGGTAACTCGTGCTAGGTGTGAACTCTGTCCCTGTCAACTTGAAGAGCTCCTGCCAAAAATTACTGAGGAACTTGCTATCTCTATCACTGACGATGTTCCGAGGCAACCCTTGAAGTCGAAATACCTCACGAAAGAACAACTCTGCAACCTGTGCTGTAGTGAAAGTGGTAAGGATGGCAAAGAAGTGTGCATACTTTGTCAATTTGTCCACTACCACAAATATGCAATCCCTACCTTGGACTTTTGGTAAACCTGTGATAAAGTCCATAGAAATGCTATCCCACTTCCGCTCAGGAATGGGTAGGGGCTACAATAAACCTCCTGGAAATGAGTGCTATTGCTTATTCTACTGACATATCGGGCACTCTCTAACATACTGCATCACCTCGGTCTTGAGGCCCTTCCAGGTGAACCTCTCTCTGACTTGTCTATAAGTTTTGAAGTATCCCGGATGTCCTGCCATAGGCAAATCATGGAATGCCCTCAAAACTTTTTGCTTCATCTGTGACCCCGATACCAAGAAGATCCTGTTCTTGTAAATGATTACGTCATTTACCACTGAATACCTGTCATCTTTGATGGTGCCATCAATTATTCTTGTAGCCCAAGCATCCTTTGCATATTCGGCAGATATCATCTCTCTCCAATCATCTGCAATGGTGCCAAGAGCACATAAATGGGGTCTCCTGGATAAAGCATCGGCAACAACATTTTTCTTTCCCTTGACATAAACAATGTCAGAGTCGTAGGCCTATAGCTTGCTGACCCACTTCTGTTGCCACTCAGTAAGATCCTTTTGTCCAAGGAAATGCTTCAAACTATTGTGATCTGTTTTCACTACAAATTTATTGCCCACAAGGTACTGTCTGAACTTAGCCAATGCATGCATTATGGCTAACACCTCCTTGTCATAAATGTTGTAGCTACGCTCTACACCCCTCAACTTCTTGCTTTCAAATGCTATGGGGTGTTTGTCCTGCATTATTACCGCACCAATGCCTTCTCCTGAGGCATCACACTGCAACTCGGAGGGTCTACTGAAATCTGGTATGGCTAATACAGGGCATGTGCTCATTATCTATTTGAACCTATCAAAGCACTCCTGTGTAATCCCTGTCCAACTAAATGCGTCCTTGTGAGTCAAATCTGTGAGGGGAGTAGCTGACTGAGAAAACCCCTTCACGAACGTGCGGTAATATCCACATAAACCCAAGAATCCCTTTAGCTGGGTGAGATTCTTTGGTGGTGGCCAGTCCGCTATTGCCCGAATCTTCTCCGGGTCTACCTTCACACTGTCGGCACTAATAATGTGACCCAAGTATAACAACTCGGTCATCCCAAACTCACACTTTGACATCTTAGCATATAAAGACTCTCTCTAGAATGCTCAGCACAATGTCAATGTGTTTCAGGTGCTCTTCCCATGTCTTACTGTAAATCAGAATATCGTCAAAAAATATCAAAACAAACCTCCTCAACTGCTCTCTGAAGACTTTGTTCATGCAAGACTGGAAAGTAGCTGGTGCATTAGTCAAGCCGAATGGCATGACTAGGAACTCAAAGTGCCCATAGTGACACCTGAATGCTGTCTTCTCCACATCCTCATCTCTGACCCGAATCTGATGGTACCCGGATCTCAAGTCTATCTTGGAGAAATAACAAGCCCCGTGAAGCTCGTCAATCAGCTCATTTATCCTGGGTATGGGATACATGTTCTTGATTGTTTTTTTGTTGAGTTCCCGATAATCGATGCACATTCTGAGGGTCCCATCTTTTTTCTTCACAAGAACCATTGATGATGCAAATGGGCTCTTGCTTGGCCTGATATGACCCATCTCGAGAAGCTCTTTGATAGCCTTCTCGATCTCATCCTTGTATCTCTTCGGGTGCTTGTAAGGTGTGGTGATCGATGGCTTTGCACCCTCCAATTCAATCACATGCTCGATACCCCTGTCGGGTGGTCTACCTAGTGAAATGTCACTAAACACTTTGGTGTGTTTAGTTAGAAGAGCCTATATGTCAGGTGGGTATTCACGTTTCTACTGCTCCGAAACTGCAGGCATCACCATTATCTCTACTGCCCACTGCACCTGATCATGGCGAATCAACCTCTCCATCTGCTTGAGAGATACAACCCTCAATCCACCATCCGAAATACCCCTGAGCACATGTTTAACTCCGTTCACTTCAAACTTCATTTCCATTGTCCTCAAGTTGATAGTGAACTCTCCTATCTCGTGTAGCCACTTCATCCCCAACACAACATCCAAGTCACCCATGCTAACCACATAAAACTCTAACTGGCAAGTGTAATGGTTTAGCTGGATTGTCAAATTGGGAATTCTCCTAGTGCAGGTGAGTACAAACCCATCGGCTACCTTTACCTTGAACATTGCAAACTCCTTTGTCTGCAACCCCCTTTTAGCAACCAAGCCCTCATCTATGAAGTTATGAGTGGCACCTGTATCCAACAGTGTAATGCATCTTTGTCCACCCAACACTCCTCGAATCATAAACGACCCCTCTCTGAATGCTAGAAATATGGGCTGTAGGTAGGGAGGTGTCCTCGTCCTTATCTGGTACTTCAGATGCAACATCTGTCCCTAAATCATCATCCTCTGTATGCTGCTTTGAATGTGTGTTCGACCTCACACTCATCGGCTGAAAAGTACTCAATCTGTTTTGCCTTTCCTTGGGCAGCACACTTGTGCTTAGGATCCCAAGGCTCTCTGCAGTGGAAACAAAGTTTCTTCTTCCTGAGATCATTCAGCTGGTCATTATCTAGTCGGGAAGAACTCTTCTGTGGCTGGTGTCCCGAGTCTCTGTGGAAAGGTCTCCTATCTCTCTCCTTGTCCCTCCGATGCTGAAAGTTTTTATTCTAAAATTTGCTTCTCCATGCTGAAGACTCCATATCATGGGCCTTCCTCATGGCCTCCTATAATGACATAAGGTCTAAACCCTTCACCCATCCTCGAAGAGGATCAGACAAACCATCAACAATTAGCACAATCAACCTCCTCTCTGATGTCTGAAACCATGACCGAAAGATCCTGGAACTCTGAAATGTACGAGTCCACTAAACCATTTTGCCTCAACTGTGCCAGTTCCTTGAACTGCAACTCAGGGTCCTTTTTGTCGAACCTGTCTATGAGTCTGGCTGTGAACTCAACATAAGATGTGATCTGGTCATGTCCCAGAGTCACCTTCCCATTGCTCCACCACTTGTGCGCACTGCCCTCCAAGTGTAAGGCTGCATATGTGATTGCATCAGTCTTGGGCATGGAGCTGATCTGAAGGTAATTGTCCAACTTTTGGACCCACGCTCTTGCTGAAGTTTTCCCCGAACCATCAAAGTATGGTGAGGTCATCTTACGGACCTTCTTCTGCAACTCATTATTCTGCTGCCTATTACCCCCTCTGGGTTTGTGTCTCATCCTGAGATCTGAATAGTCCCTGAAAGTCATCTCTGCTTGAAACTCCGCACTAGAAGCCTGGCAATCTCTAAAGATCTCTTCTTGAAACTCTAGCTGTGTAGCATCCCGCTCAGACATCTCATCCCTTGGCACAAATATAGGAATGCCGGGTCAATCTGCAGCTGTGAGCTGTGTAGCACCTCGGTTATTCACCGAAGCCTCTCCATCATGATTCTTGTGTCCGTTTTTATCACCAATGTTTTTGTCACCATTCCTAACTCCATTACCACGGTCTCCATAACCTCGGTCCATGTGTCTATCACTAGCCTCCCGGTCTCTATTCCTGTCATGTCGGTCTCTGTTCCTGTCATTTCTGTCTCTGTTTCGGTCTCTGTTTCAGTCCCCGTTGTCATCATCCTCATCCAACTCAGGAAATAATCGACCAAGAGGCCGAGTGAGAGCCGCCTGTGACCTGTCCATGCTAGCAACAATCTGCTGCTGTCCTCTAGCCAGATCATTAAGAATATCTCTGGTGCTCGGCTTTTCAATCTCCCTGTCTCCCATCTCCCTTGTATGCTCTGGAAATGGAGGTAACTCTCCCGAAAAGGGGTCTATCCGTGACACCTGGGAATCGTCCTCTGTAGCTGCTACCTCTATCTCTGGATCTGACTCAAATGGATCAATCTGTGGCACTGGATTCAACTGCGAAAAATGTGTTACTTGCCTTGCCATGGTATTTCTGAAAGGATATCTATCTGTCGGTCGCATGTCTCATTTTCACTTCTGCATGTCTATTTCAACCTCACAGGATGGCAAGATCATAGCTCTGATACCACTGTAATGTGCCGTACCTGTTTGTATATTTTTAAAGATCTTTTTTAGTGTTATTTTTTTTTTTTTGTGTGATCTTTCAAACTAGAGAAAAAATGCAGAAGGGGTTTTAGTTTTCCTGCAAATGTGTGTTGCCGGAGCATACAAAATATAGTATATAGAGAGAACGCAGAAAAACTACAATGAATATGAAGAAACTAACAAAGACCCAGATAGCAGAATAGCCAAATATCAATTACTATGACATACCCATATGGATTTCTGCAACTTGGTACACATGCTGAGAGTACACCAGCAAGTGGGTATGGCTGGAAATGCATCAAATCTCCATAGAATGATATTCAATATGCATACAAGTGTTATCAACAATGAAATGGGCTACAAACACCTCACCATGGACCAAGAAGAAGCTGCAACAAAGTTTGGAATGCATCTACATGACCCACGACCCCACTAGCAAATGTACGACCATGGCTGTGGGTAGAATCTGCAGCAAACACTTCTGAAAATGCCTTGAATCTTCGCTATAAATTATCAGAAGTACCTCTCTAGGCAGGGCGACCAAGGTGTGGAAGATATTATGGCCAAAAACTAGCAAAATCAGCCACCAAGAAGGGTATGGCCTACCCTAGGATGTACGGCCAGCAGCTGCAACAAACAACAGTCCTCAATCCTCAAAAAATCTGCCCTTAATCACTGCAATCAGCTTCTAAATCCTCTCCACAAATCAGTTTGCTCAATCACTACTGGAAGATGTAGCAAATCAACTCCAAATCTCCAACTGTGAACTCCATTGAAGCACAAATGTGAATGCAGAATACATCCACTCACAATGGCACCGTTCGGTGGTCTTTCACACCTGTAGAATGCCGTCACTAATAAAGGTTTTCATCTCCAAAAGCCTGGTTCGAATGCACAAACCCTTGAAACCCTAGTAGAGCTCTTACAATCAAAATATTATCAAGCAAGCATAACACAAATGAGCCACTTTTCACCTTATATTTCCCTTCTCAAATTGGGCGTTGGATTTGAGAGGGAAAATACATTTTAAAACTCACCTTATTTCTCCTAGGGATGGGCGCCCATGGTCAAGACATCAACTTGTCTTTTATTTCATTAAGTCACTTTTCCATACATATTATAAAGTCCATATTTTAATATATCATTAATACTTTCGGACTTTAAAATAATTGCCAAGATGATGTCGAAATGCAACGATCTATAGCTCGTCGGAATGCCCTCGACGAGACGAATCTGAGGCCACTCTGAAAATGCCGAACCGACACTGATCCCGAACTTACTAAAAATAGTAAGTAATGACCAAGAGCAATCTGAGCCAACTCAGAAGGTGCCAATTGGATCCTCTGAATCTGAACCACATTTCCTCCACCGACACAAACCTCCAAAGCCAAAACAACTCCAGTTCCCTAACCAAACTGCTAGTCCACGGGAACTCTATGATGGACTAACCATGAGTCAAGAAGGGGACGTTACAACTGCTACATTGTATGGTTGACCGGGAGAGAACTTGTTGAATTTTTTGAGTAGAGCAAGAAAATGAGAGTAAGTAATATCACTCTAAAAGTTTAGAAAACTATGTGAGAAATGCAGATAAAAAATTACTCTCATATTGAGCTGGATACATTGTGTATGATGGATGGAGATACAGAAAATAAGCATACATACAAAGAGTTTAAGGCAAAGGCAAAGAAGCTACACATTTAATCTGAAATCAAAAGTTATAGGAAGAGAATAATCAATATCTTAGATATCATTGAGAAAGTCTTGATTATGGAATCAGGTAGTAGTACCATAGGGTGCCAAGCGTTAATTGTTGAGCAGTTTCAGGCTAAAACAAAAGAAAGTTGAAACCAAAAAAAATTAGACAGCCTTATAAACTATGATCCGCTAAACAGAGTATTTATAAATGAACCATCCCTTTAAGACTAATCTCTATACAGTTATAATCACCATGTCTTGGATTAAAACAGGACTTTAGAAACAGAATTGAAAGCTTCTCTTTGGGAGACTATTTAATGAGTTTCTAACAAAACAAATAATGATTTTCAGTTTTTCATGTCAAGTAATCTGGAAGAGTGGAATGCACAACGGATCTTGAAAAGGGATGTCTTTAAATGCTGAATGTTTTTGTCTTCATAATCTGCAAAGTAGATATTGACAGAGCACATTGAACCAGTGCCAAAGAAAGCATTCTGCATTTAGGGGAGGGGAGAATCCAGACTGAAATACTGTTAATAAAAATCCCAAAAATCTAAGAAGATATTTCTTTGAGAGGAAGAGATGAGGCTACAGACGGTATCTGACTTCCATCTACTATTGGTTGTCTAAATTTATGAGGATATTGTTAGTCTTGTTCAGCATAGGGAATACAGAAAGCCCAGCAACCTAAGAAAATGCATCCACCATTTAAAAACAATGCTAGAAGAAAATGCATCCATCATTTACGATGAATTGGTGCTAGAAATATACCTGTAAACAACTTGAATGCAGTTGGCATGCTTCTCTTTTCTGTGACCCAAAAAACATCCGACTTTTTTAATTTGTAGAGACCGGGATCTATGATCATGGGTTTAATTCTTCTCTGCCTGCCAGAATGGGTTATGGATCAATGTTATTCCTGATAGATATTTTTTCACAGCATGAATTCACTCTCCAGCAACCGTATAACAGATCCTAAGAAACAGAGCATTAGCATTTCTCTACTTACTCTTTCCAGGCCAAGTTGCTGGTGTATCCAACAAAGTTAAGGTCCCTAGGTAAGTAGGAAAATGTGTGAAGCAAATCTGTCAATATACAAAAGACTTAATTTTGCAAAAAAAAATGTAACAAACTCACATTTTGCATTTTAGTATGATCAAAAAAATCTGATGCAAGAAAAACTAAAATTTACTTTTTAATTCAGTACCAACATACCGTCTTGAGTGACAAGTGGATAATCTGAAGCACTGAGATTGATAAACCAGTCCCAATCTTTATTTCTCCTTAAATGAATTGCTGCTGCATGAAGTGTATTGGAAACCATAGTGGGTCCTCTGTATGTAACCAGATTAGCCTTCCTGATCATGTGAACATTGCCTACCTCTGCAAAAATGGGATGGTTCTTCACATACTCAGAGACATTAAATCTTTCTCTTGGAGATGACTCCAGGTCTAAATGCACGACATACTGATTCAGAGGATGATAGAGAGCCAGCAGAGCTCTCTTCAGCCTTTCTCCATCTCCTTTGGATCCAGAAATGAGATAGGCAATTCTTGCAGGAGGGGGAGAGGAATTATTATTATTAGATGGGGAATTAGAGCCAATGATCTTAGACTCAACAAACACATTTTGAGCCTCATTTAGGCCTAGTAGGCCTAGCGGGTGCACAACATAATTGTTGTATATGGCTCTCTCAGAAGAGGACACACTAACAACAAGTGTTGTAATAAACAAGAGGAAAATGAATAAAACAGAGGCAATGGCCAAGGATATCACCCATCTTCTTTCCATAGCGTCCTAGTTCTCTCTGTTTCTATTTCTGTTCCTACCCCTGCTGCTTCTGATTCCTTTCTCATCATCGCTATACATACGCCCACTATCTGATTACCCATCAACATCAGATTCAGAATAAAACATAACATGCCAACTTCCACTTTTGTTCAATATAAGCTTCCTTCAGGTAAAGTAGATCTTACGTCAGAGAATCTGAACGGTGTAGAGTTAGTTCCTATATGTTGGGAGAACACTTGATCGATTTGTACGAAGCTAATTTGAGCCGTAGTTAATGTGATCTTGAAACTTCCGAATCTGACGGATGTGATAAGTCTGCAGCAGACCCAGGGGACAGGGGACTGCCACGTGAGAACGTAACAGTACGGCCGTGAAATAGTCGGCGCGTGCAAACAGTACACCATGTTCGTTTGCTCACTTTGGAAATCATTTATTAATTTGTTATTACGGCAGACAACAAAGTTGATGTTTTAAGCTAAAGATTGTTTGGACGCATACTCTTGTCACTACACTTTTGCGTCTTTTCTCCATCCCAAATTCCCCTTTGCGTGTTTCTGGCACTCACGTTCCTCGTGATTCGTGACACTTAATCTTTTCACTTAAACACATTGGAAGAAATGTTGTACCTAAGGGGGCGATGGTGACTAAATAGTTGGTGTGTTGTGGTCAATATACTAGCACTTGCACCCATAGGAGGTTCAAGGAATACACTGATAGGAACAACCGATAGAAAAATTTTCGGCGTGAATTTTTATTTATGGCGTGAGACAATTCTGAGCACTATAATGCTCACATCTAAAAGCCTATCTGCAAATTATTGTTTAAGTGGGGACTCACATTTTTATATCATTTGTTAAAGTATTTATTACTAACAATCATATAATAAAGTGTAATGGGTACGCTCATAGTTGTTTTTAAATTATTTGGGCCTCGTACTGCATCTATTAAGCAAGTAATTGTTTTTTGGGGTATCATGCATCTTTAGAGCCGGTTATGCACATTTCTTGCATAGAATTAGCAATATAAAATCATTGGAAATTGTCTAAAGATGAGTTGTATGAATTCACAATGGCCTTAGATACAAAAAATAGGTATAGATATACAACGAGTACCATGTTTTTAGTGCATATTGTGAATGGGCTTTTTTGGATTCAACTCTGAACTTTACAAGTTGCATTTGTTACATAACTAACTCCTTTGAAATAAAGTAATGGTATTAAATGTACTTGCATTACAATAAAAAGCAATTTTAGATTTGGTTATAGATCCTTGACTCAAAAGAATATCCACACTTCATAGTAACATTTGCATTCATATAACACAATTACAATCTTTTTTTTTGAAATGAGAAAGTGTATAATTTGTTGATAGTATTATTGGATTGTTCAATTATTTCTATTTGACAATGCTTGTAAGTGCTACTCTTCTTGCTATCATAGTGCAACATATGGACTATCCTTCATGTGTGCATATCTTTGGTGTGTGAAGGGGGGGCATAGATGAAGACCTACAAGGCAATGTACCCCTGATATAGTTGTGAATGTGAGTCCTTGGCGATCAATGTTGTCAATGTCAATTATTGTTCTTTCAATTGTTAGCCTTTATGATTTATGGATTGTTAAGGCTCGTGCCATTTTAAGGGGAAGTTGGTGTCATCCACCTCAACTTATTGCAATGATTGGCACATGTTTTGGTTCGGTGGTGTCCCAAGGTGGTCCTAGCTAATGTTTGAATTTTATCATGGCAAAGAAGGGGAATATTTGGTGGGTTGTTGGCAACCTTGTATACAATCGCTTGGAATTGTTCTAGTGCCCCATTGACAAGACCAACTCCTACTCACAAACTTGAACTTAGCATAACTCGTTGCCCAATGCACAAGAGAACCTTTGGATCAGGGTGTTCATCCTTTGGATTTGAGCACGATGTTCCCCTTAGTTGCTCTACATCTTGCAACAAGCACTCCCAATGATTTTACTTGGGGACTCCTCTAAAGTAACATCATCTTTGACATTTTCATGCACACCATTACAATCTTCCTTTGTAATATTCCCATTTTCATCAGTAGATGGTGCAAATCTTGATGTTGTAGATTGATTTGTTGCACTACCTACGTTGCCAAAAATGACATTATGTTTATGCATTTTGATGAGTGCCCCTTACAACTTCTAGAAATCATGCTACTAGACATTTCTCATGAATTGGAAATTGTAAAAAAATGTCATTTATATTTAAGGTCATTTCAAAGACAAAAGCTTCAATATCATATATAGGTACCTCATCACATATCATATCATCCCTAGGGCCTAGATGTGTCACAACTCAATATCATCTCTAACAATGAAACCAAACAAAAAAATCAATAGTAGGAATCTTAGATTCATAGAACAATAACAAAATTATCACTTATTTGTTTTTGACTCACTAATGCCTATAGTTTGTTGTTTATGGCAACTAGCCACAAACTTGCTATGTTGGTTAGACTATCAAAAATCTTCAGATAATTCCAAGCTCTTTCCCACGACAAGTGACCATAATGAATATTAATGATCAAGATAATGCCCATAATTACACACTTTATATGTTAGAATGGATTACTAAAAATAAAATTTTATGTAGGAAGTAGGCACTAGGCATAGACGAAACTAAATAAAGGATGTAAAGATTAGAGAATCAACTCAATCTAAATATAGAGAATAAATAAAAGTGTAAAAGAACCATGTGAGAGTTTTAATTGCATTTATATGAACTCAAATTTTATGAAACCCTCCAGATTGTAAAATGTTGGATGAAAATGTGGCAATGCATGCCAAATTATAAAATGGTGGATGAAAATGTGGTGACACTTGCCAAATTGTGAAATGGTGGATTTAAATGTGGAGTGATTAAGACCGCGATTCAAAGCATAGATGGTGAATTCAAGGTGATTATGGCCCCAAAAGTAGGATGGAGTTATAATGGCAATGACAAATTTGGCCCTCATAGAGGGTGGATTTTCAATGGTATTGGTGAATATGGTAGTTAAAATGTCTTCTAAATTCTAGGTGATTCCCTATTAATTATGCAATTTATTGTGGTGATAATGATTCAATATAAATGTTTCATAAAATTAGAGAGGTGATTTAACCACAAGACTAACTTATGGTAAAATCCTAGCTATTTGGACCCTCTTCCATTTCATTCTATTCACCAAAGTCTTCAATCCTGATTCAAATTATTTTCCAAATGGAGAAGATTCCCCATTAAAGTGCTTGCAATTATTAGAAAGGTTGATTATTAGTATGCACTACCATCTCTTTTCCCATGAAATAGTGCCTCTACTTCTTTGCTAATGAAACCAATGCATATAGCTACTTATCATATGTACTATAGTTTATGACATCCCCTTTAAAAATTTATGAATGGTAACAAATGGGTCTACCTCCTTGTAGAAACACCACACCCATGGCATAATTAGTTGCATTGGTTTCTACTTAGATTGGTTGTTGCAAATTACAAAGTGCTAGAATCGATATTATTATTGTCTTGCACTTAAGATATGTAAAAGAACATTGTTATTTGCTTCCCTTATTAAACCTCTTACCATTCCTCATGATTGCATGCAATGGAGCAACAACATAAGAAAATACTTTGATAAATTTATGGAGGTATTAAGAAGCTCCTACAAAATCTCTTATTTTTTATACGGTGTTGGCCTTTGGCTAATTCACTATTACTTCAACTTTCAAGGAGCCTATCCTCACCTCTCCATTGCCAACAATATTACAAGATACATCAAATAGGTCTTAGCAAGCATACTTTTTAGGATTCAAAAGCAACTTGTTCTCCTTAAGAATTTGAAAAACCTTTATAGACAAGAAACATGTTCTTCATAAGTTTAAAGTACCAAGATATCATTCAAATAGACTATTGATACATTAATCTATGATAGGACTCAATACCTCATTCATCAAGTGCATAAAGGTGGCATGTGCATTGCACAAACCAAATGGTAACACAAACTACTATGTCTTGAACGTTGTCTTCCATATGTCATCCTCTTTTGTTTTAACTTGATGATACATTGATTTGAGGTCCTAATTGGTAAAGAACTTATCATGTTGTATCTAATACAATAGATCATCTATACAGGGTAGCAAGTACCTATTTTTTATTGTAATTTTGTTCAATCCTCGATAGTCTATACACATGCACCATGTCCCATCCTTTTTAGGCTTTGTGACAATCAAAGAACCACAAGGGAATGTGCTTGGCCTTATCACCCCTTGTTCCAATAATATATTCATATGGTCTATTACTTCTTTATCTTTTTTCATGCATTGATGGTACAACCCAATGTTGGGCAAATGATAATCTGATAAAAGTTGAATCTCATGCTTTATTATGCATTTACGAGCTAGCTCATTTTTCTCCAAGAACAAATTTAAAAACTTCTTGACCAACTCACCTATGTCTTACTACTCTTGTGAATTGTGTAGCCCATGAAGCCTATTAACTTCTACATCTTCATGCTCTCCCTTTCCTCTTATTAGTTGACAAAAGAGTGAATTTCCCACTAGAATTGATCAAGCACTTAGATTGTGTTGCACTCACCATGGTAATCTTAGCCTTCTTTATGGATGCATTCAAGGTGTATATGGCACTCCATTCAACATAAGCCTATATTGATTTCGCTTCCTAAAGTAGAATTCTGACCAACTCACCTATGTCTTACTACTCTTGTGAATTGTGTAGCCCATGAAGCCTATTAACTTCTACATCTTCATGCTCTCCCTTTCCTCTTATTAGTTGACAAAAGAGTGAATTTCCCACTAGAATTGATCAAGCACTTAGATTGTGTTGCACTCACCATGGTAATCTTAGCCTTCTTTATGGATGCATTCAAGGTGTATATGGCACTCCATTCAACATAAGCCTATATTGATTAGGCTTCCTAAAGTAGATTGCACCCCTCAAATATAAGTAAGAGATCCCAAAGACAAACCACACCTAAAGTAGATGGCATTCCATTCAACATGAGCCTATATTGATTGGGCATCCTAAAGTAGATTGCGTCAAGAGGTATGACATCAACCAACAATGCATCCCTATAATTAGAACCTTTGCAAAATGATCATTTACATTTTTTGATTGATATATACACTCCTTGATTCAGCCAATTAAGTAAATATGGTTGAGGGTGATCCATGGTTTGTAGTCCCAACCCATCGACTATATTTTGAGAAATTAGTTTCACTTGCGAGCATGTATCAAACAACAAATCAACCTTCTTATCCCTAATTTAGATTTTGATATGGAACAATTTTGTGAGTCCCTCTTCTTCATTGGCATTGGAGCTGTCACCCACTACCTATGTTTCCTTGTTCAACACCCAAAATAAATATCCTATCATCAAAATTTGAGTCCCTACTAATTTCTTTGCCTTTGTTTACAAAGTTTTTATTTGCATCTTTCTTCTCCCTCCTCCATAAAGGTGCTAACTCGAGGTATAGTTTCCAGCACTTCTCATCTTTATCACAATGTGAACAATGTAATTTGTTCTTCTCCTTACCTTGTCCTTCCTTTGGGTTGAAGTATTAGCAATTTTCTTATTTTTGTTTTTGCCTTTATCCTTGTTCTTCCCTCCTCCTTGATGTTGTCCCTTATCCTTGTTCTTCCCTTATCATTTTTTCTTTCACTTAAACAAAGAGGATTTATTATTATTTGGCTCTAGCTAATGTACTTGGGCATCCACTTCATCAATATTCTAGGGTTTAGCCATTAGGATAGTGATGAGCATGGACATATATATTTTTATTTTCATATCAGACATTGTAATACTTTTATCTATTATGGATTGACACATTTAAATGCATAATTAAATAGCTATAATTACTTTATGAATGAATGTATGATGTGTTTGGTATTTAATTTTCAAAATTAGAATCCTAGTTGATTGTTGCTGTAAATTTTGGTTTATATACATGAATATGTGATTTTGACAGTCGATGGACTTATAAACTAGGCACTCTAGATCTGTCTAGAGCCACCCATAAAGGGGGAAAATAGTTAGCTCTTGATGGCTCTAGAGCACCCCCTACACTATAACGGATCCTCCCTTCCTCGAGTCAACAATTGATCGATAGGTTCCGCACTAATCTCAGCCTCGACATGAACCATCCAAGGAATAAATCGACTTTAACTACTCTGTTAGTCCCTCAGCGCCCAGCTAATGTTGGCTCTCTTTATGCCTTGTTTAGCACTAGTTCAAAGGACATGTCGACTAAGTAACTAAAACTCTGCTTTAGTTTAAGTTTCTATAATTCAAGACCTGCCTTATATATCTCTCGCTGTTAATCAAGAATTTATTTTCTTTGATTGAACTAATGACATATTCATCTCTTTAATAAGAAATTCCTAGTTTTAGGAATAAGGATCAAAGTGAGTTCAGTTCTAGTTGAGTCTCCAGTCCAGTTCAGTTTAGTCCATTAAATAAGGCATGTATGTATAAAAGTGAGCCAAGAAGGTAGTATTGAGTTTGTCTTTTTCTTTGTTTTTCAGTATTGTCTTTTGGAAACACTTTTCCTTTCCTTCGTGTAAGCATGCTCATTCAGGTTTCCATTACATGAGAATAAAAGGGACATTATCCTAATTTGGTGTTAGCTTAGGAGAATCCCTCTAGATGGGGAGTTGGGCCCACTCTACCTAAAGGAGGAAATCTCACATTATTTTTCTCTTTATAATTACATTTTTTTTAATGTGTATTAGAATAGATGGTGTGGTTAAAATAGATTTTGTGTTATCCTTCTGTTACTATTCACTTGTAGGCTATCATAAAGAAAAATCTCAAAAACATTTATCTTGCCATCATTCATCTTTCTAAGCAACAATCTTGTTTAACTTTGTTGAGCATTACTATTGAGCATAGATTAAGATGTTTTTCTAGCTTTGATGTTAGTTTATTCTTCAATCTGTTTTAAGCATTTACTTTTTTTATATGTTTAAATTGAGCAGTAGTGTAGAATGAAGTTATTTTGATTCATTTATTTCAATATGTGTGTTTCCAGCAGCAGTAGAATAGATTTCAATTTAGTGTTCTTTCATTTCATTCATGTGAATCGTAGTGTAGAATCTATTGTCTTTTAATTCCAATTTAGAATAGAATCACTTCAAAAACCCCCAAAAGACCTTATCACAAATATCTCCAAACACCACCCCAGATTTGATAAAATTAAAGATAAGGAAATTGGCAGCTATGACGACCCTATCATTTTTGGCGTCATTGCTAGGGAATCTAACTACAAATCCTGTAAGTTTAGGTGTTGGTAAGGTAAGAGCATTCGAGGCTCTAATAGTTTATGAGTAGGCCTAGAGATTATCTAGGCCACTGCATAAAAAGACCCTCCACTGGTACATCAGAAGATCATCCACCAGTTGGGTCTAACCTAGGGAAAATATCAGAACATTCAACCAGTTCTGAATTATACACAATCCCCAGACTACCTATCATTATGGTAGCTAATATTTTAAGAGAAGTTAAGCCAAACAATAGAACATTCTCTTATCCAATCTCTTTAACTCCAAGGAGAAATGAGCCACCCACGAAAAATATCCTCAGTGTTACCAACATTCAGGAGAAAGGATTCTAAATATCCTGATCAATTCCTATTTGAATTCAAAGTCCTTTGTCGAACATATGACTATGGGACTGATAACCAAAATTTAAAACTTTTTCCTTCCACCTTGAAAGAGTCTTCCTTATGTTGGTTTATGGGTTTAACCATTGATTCCATACACACTTGGGATGAAATGGAATCTGCATTTCTTGATAAATATTAGGACTATTGTAGAGTTTGAGATAGGAAGGAAGAACTCTTCAGAATGAAACAACTTGAAGATGAAAATATAGAGGATTACGTGGATCAATTTTTGTTTATTCATAGGAGGTGTGGAAGTAATCTGGATGAGGAACTTAGCAAGACCATTTTTCTCAGAGGCATCGATGAAGATGCTAAGGAATCCTTAAATCTCATGAGTCAAGGAGGCATTAACAAGCTTAGTTTCAAAGAAATAGTAGAGTTCAATAGGAATTACTCTCATACACGTGCTAGCAACATAATGCTTAGAAAAGGGAAAAGTGGTGGTAATGATGTAACCAAGGTGATGGAAGAACTGGGTAACCTCAAAACTGACATCCTGCTCCATTTGAACACCACCTTGGATGAAATGCACACTACTAAGAAAACCACTAAGCCATTAGCCATTTACTATCCCAGATGTAGGGAAAAACATCCGCTCTGAGAATGTCCATTAAATAGGATAGAGTTGTGTGGGATTTGTGATAAACATCATCCTACAAATGAATGTGGTTTGCTGCCTGAAATTAAAAATAGATTGAAAAAGATGTTGCATATGTTGTCATTGATGTCAAAGGAGTGATGATCAGGGGAGTTATGATGTGAAAGACATGAACATGAAAATGGATCGGTATCAACTGTACACAGTTGTACCTTATCTTCTGAAGTTCATGGATAGGTGAAAGTTGTCAAAGTGCTCTGATTGATGTCTTGCATTGATAATATGAAGTCATACTTGTTCTATTGTTACATATATTGTCACTTGATGAAAATCATTGCATGAGATATGAAAGAAAGTGTTTAAGTTATCAAAAATGTCAAAGGCACAAGAAATTATATTGTAGAAGCGTAGGAGATTGTACCGCATTCTACCGCAGATGAAGATATGACCTCATGGTTTGAAGGATAGCTAAATATGGGTGTGAGGTATGCATGATCCAAGTTTCAAAGCATATGGACTACTGCAAGGACATCCAGAGTCAACAGACTGAAAACATAGTTATCATAGTGTAAGGTGATCAAGTATGAAACTCAAAGCTACCACATTTCACTGCATATGCATGTATGACTTGGTAGTTTGGAGATTATGTAAAGCAAAGGTACAAGAATGACATGTTCAAGTTTCAAAGGATATAAAGTACTGCAAGTTTGTTTTTCAATGTTCTATGTCAAGATAGTGTAACTAGACTATGTAAGGGATACTAACATTAGTGTTTGATTGTTTGCGCTAGCAAGAAGCATAAACCAGAAAGAGGAGTGTATGAGAAGGCTTTTGATGGCACACTTGCCAGACAACTAACTTATCATCACTCAAGAATTCAACCCAAGACTTCCAAGACTGATGGAAGGATTCAAATCACAGAACAAACCAATCAATTTCACAATAAATTTCAATTTAGAAACAATGACAGGAGCTCAAGATGTCAAATACCAAAAATGACAGAAGTATTAATATGCAAATTTTTATTAACATGAAATCACAACAGACAATTTGAATAGATTCCTCCTTATTCTATTCTATTATCAAACAAGACATTACAATCTTATCGGCCTGTAACTATTGGCCTCTTCTTGTCTGCGCATTCAAAACAATTCTGCCCCTTTTCTTCATACCTGATGCTCTTTGTATTCACTCCTCGTACTCAACTGGCCATATTTAATCAACCTCTACTCTTCAGCCTTCAATCTACGACTTTCCTTTCAGTCGACTGGCCTCCTTTGATCGGCCTTCACTTTCGACCTGCCCTATTTCTCTTCATTCCTTTCTGTCGTTCTAATAACACATTTAATATTTAGTTCGAATCGGTCTCTCATTTCTTTTTGAGCCTCCACCACAATCTCAAACAACTACTACTCTTTCCTTCTGCAAATTACTTCCTCTATCCCACTCTCCTCTTCTTCTAACAACCTCTATCTTTCGGCCTTCTTCCTGAATCGGCCTTCCTCTTCTTTTCTGCCCACCACTGTTGGCCTTATTCACTCTCTCCCTCATTTCATTTCCCCTCAATAGTTTTCAATAGACATCTAACAAAGGACAAACATAATGGTTGGTTCTCTACTTGATACCTCTCCTTTTGTCTCTCAGACCTTTACCAATTAGCGATCTGCCATGTCTCTCCCAAACTATCAAACTTCTGTCTTCTTCTATGACTTAATGGCCCGTTTCGAATCATTATTCATAACTGAACCAAACCATTCTTGCAAAACCGTTCCCTATGTAACTACTCTCATTACTCGCTGATTATCCATTTTCTACTGCCTATTCGTAACTGATTCTTTTTTACTGCACGTTAATGTTTCCTACTGTCGAAGGCAATCATACCAATTTATTTAACTTCCTGCCCATGTGGTGATAGGAGTTACATTTGCCCAAACAAGACTAAAATGAAACAAAACAAAATTAAAGAGAATAATCTAATGCCCCTGCATCATACTCCCTAGGGGACAAAGAAATCATGTACTCTTGTACATGGAGCCATTTATTCAAAACTGCTCCATCTGTATTCTTTTCTTCCGCTTCCTCCACAATCTTTCTAGAATTTTTATCAGATTTAGCCAACGTTGTTGTTCATTATTCAACTCCACTAGTACCAGACTCCTTCCTTGCACATTCACATAAAAATCAATCCATTCAACTATATGAAAACAAAATTTTTTTGCATTTACTTTACCCAATAAGTCAACTTCACCCATCGGGTTGTCTATGTTACCAAAGGCATATTCAGCCTTAAACAAATCTGCATTCATCATTTCATATACTTCCTTCTCCATTGTCCAACTATACAACATTAAACCACTTTTAATTCCTTCTTCCTTCTCACAATCCTTAATGCCATGCATTATTTCAGATTTTTGCTCAAATTCTTCATTAATCAACATACCAAATGAATACATAACAACATTGTCATGAAAGGTTTTCATATTTATCTCTGACTTCACTACTGCACCAATACCTTTGTTTTTAGCTGTTATCTGTCTTTTATGCATATCTTCACTTTCATTCTTCCTTTGCCTTTCTAATTTAAACTCAGAAAGCAGTGTCCACAAACCATCTGCACCATTCTTGGTCGCTGTCCATACTTCAAATTCTACCTCTACCATGTTTTATCATGAATGTATTTGCCTTCATCTACCTTACTCTCTATTGTTTCAGCTTCCTCTTCTTTATTTTCTGCTACTCCTTCCTCATTTCCCATGCCTTTTCCTACTACCCATCCTTGGTTTACATCCCTCATAGCCAACTCACTCCTCATACCCCTTTCATACTCCTTGTTGAACTTCTCAATCCGTCTTCTTTTGTTGTCCTTCTTCTTTTTGTATCTTTCTCTTCTTATTTCCTTCTCATCCACAATCTGTCATAACCTACTCTCATATTCACAAATTTCATTCAAAGCCTTAAAATCATCATCATACAAACTAGAGTGGTTACCTTTTACCTTGCACTTACCATGTTGCTCTTCCTCAAATTCTGTTGTATGCTCTTGGGCATGATCTTCTTGCTCATCTTCTATGGCTTTATTCAGGTTTCCTTGTTTATGGGACTCATCTTCTTCTTCCCATCTTCTATTCTCTTGCTTTGTCTTCCTACCACCATGTCCTTCATTGTCATCTTCTCCTACCGCTATTCCGTGCTTCACTACCCACGCTTTACTTGTCATATTGTTGGACTATTGTCCCTTCATTGCTGCACTCATTTTGCTTAGTCCATGCTCTGGTTTCAGCCTTAATTCACCTTCATAATTCACCTCCTCTAGGCCTCCTTGCTTGCCAACTTGTCCCATGTTCAGGTTTCCACTTATTCCTCAACACATATTCCCCACTTTGCACCTTCTTGTTAGTACAAACATTTACAAAAGAACCTTCTTCTTTGCATTTTAATTGTTGCCCCTCAATAATCTGTTTCTTTTTCCAACTTGGAATTATATACTCATGATTTATCAATTTCCTTCTCCCTTTATCAATTTGTTTATCCTTATTCTTTCTTCTACTTGAAGTATCAAAACTAACATTTTTATTTTCACTTGCATAATCAAAATCAACATTATGAATTTCTTTTACCTGTTGTCCCATATTTCCTTTATCTTTGACTTCCTTGCCTTCCAACTTCTCCTCTTCATAGTTATCTTGCTCTGCTTCAACATCTTCCAAAGCATCATGAAACTCTGGGATTTCTTCCTCATATCCTACGTCAAACTATAAAACTTTAGCATCATCATTTTCTTCATCCTCAAGTACTTTGCAATGTACCTCTGTTGCCAACTGTTGCTTTATGCCTTCTTGGCAAACTGTTGTAGCCTACTTCCTTTCTTTCTCCTCAGCATTCATCTCTATGAGTATTCTTTGTTCCCTTTCTCTTTTCAAATCCCTGACCTTCTCCACAAGATTTATCAGACTTGCATACACATGCTCACATACGACATTAGCAATTAAAACAAGAGACCAAAATGTCTCTAGAAGTGCCTCCTTCCTAGACACTCTTCTTTCTTCATTACTCTCCTTCTCAAGTGTTGTTTGCTGCACTTCTTCCTCTTTTCCTCTTTCTTTCTTATCTCTTCCTATGTTCTCTTCAATGAGAACTTACTTCACCTCCTCTGGTGTATGTTGCTCACTAGGCAACTCTCTGTTGTCCCACCTTCTATGGTTCCTCTCTTCTCTTTTCAACACATTCATCATTTGCCTTTTTCTTCTCTCCATAATCATCTTCATAGGCCACTTTACTTTCTTTTCCATGGGCCAACACCAAAAATACTCCTGGCTTTCTTCTTCCAACCTTTGTTGCCTTGCAATCATGTATTGCTTTAATTCTCTTCTCAATTCTGCCAGCTCTCTTTCAAAATCTACATTTTGCTTCTTTATGTTTTCTTTCCTCTAGTCTCTATTCTCGAGACTTTCTTTTCTAGAATGCTTCTGTATCTTTCTTTCTTCTTTCATCTTCCAGACACCTCACCTAGGGCTCTTTCTTTTCCCTCTACCCAGTCTTTTGGTGCCACACCTTTTTTGTTACTACATCAATATGCAACACACAACAAACTACAATCTCATCTTTCAACAAGAATCAATATCACCCTCTATATTCTTTGCTCAGATCTTTTTATATCCAGGCTTTACACAATTTCCAAACATTTATGAAACCCAAAATAGCAATACCCATCAAAAATCAAGAACACACTTAGTGTCCCCTGCCCAGATCGTTTGGGCTCTGATACTAATTTGATGGCATGCTTACCGGACAACTAACTTACCATGACTCAAGAATTCAACCCAAGACTTCCAAGACTGATGGAAGGATTCAAATCACAGAACAAACCAATCAATTTCACAATAAATTTCAATTAAAAAACAATGACAGGAACTCAAGATGTCAAATACCAAAAATGACAGAAGTATCAATATGCAGATTTTTATTAACATGAAATCACAAAAGACAATGTTTTGAATAGATTCCTCCTTATTCTATTCTACTATCAAACAAGACATTACAATCTTATTGTTGGCAAGAGACACTGCTACGCATGACAGGTGTTGTCATTGATGGCAACTAATATTATTCCACCCATCCGCATAACACAATTTGGTCATACCGGAAGTCAGAATCTGAATCTATCTAAGTCTAGGAAGTCAGAAACAGAACAGGCGACAGGGTCTAGTATCTTGGTCTGGATCTCTCCAGTAGCAAATCAGAGTTTGTTGCGTATCTAAGGGAGTCATAAGCATTGTCAGGATAATCTAAATCCAGATTTTTAGTCTTCGGTGATGAAGGATTCAAAAGTTACTAGCATCTGAGTATCAGGTTAACAATTTGACAGAGCAGACAGAAGAACATGTCGACCTTGTAATTGATCTTGGTTCCAGATGTATGGAAGTTGTTTCTTGGACAAGTTGTGATGATTAGTGATAGTAGCCGACCTGATTGATGATTTGTGAGTGCAAGTTTTGGTCCGTGTTACAAGTTGTACATGGATTTAGCCAACAGAGAAGAATCTTCAATAAGTTCTAAGTGTTCTTGAAGCCGACTGAAAAGTGGTTGAAGATCAGGATGTAGATATATATAGCTGATGGATTTGAATGATCTTGGTGTGTGTGTGTGTGTGTTGCGAATATGGAGTGAGTGTGAAAAGGACAGATAGGAGTGCAAAAGGAAGAGATCTAAGATCCGGATTATGGCAGAACAAAGATGAAGTGTATCAAGTCAGTATT
The DNA here is from genome assembly GCA_027924645.1 of Cunninghamia lanceolata. Lineage (NCBI taxonomy): Eukaryota > Viridiplantae > Streptophyta > Pinopsida > Cupressales > Cupressaceae > Cunninghamia > Cunninghamia lanceolata. Next base: position 21,564,850 of record BSBN01000500.1, read on the forward strand.
ATGTGCTTAACCAGAACTAAATCCTTGCATTGGTTGATGCTAATTATCAGTTCAAATTCATTGTAATCTTCTTTCTATAGGCAATGAGCCTTATTTAGAGCAGCGAGCTATGGGCAGTGAGCCTGAATGCATGTGCATTCCCAATTGTAATACTTTTAATAGAGTATAATCTTTGTGGGTTAATCCCCACCGTGGTTTTTCCCTTAATTGGGTTTCCACTTCAAAAATCATTGTGTCATGTGTGTTTATTTGTTTCTACTCATGTGTTGATGACTCATGTTTTAAATGTTTTAATCAGTTCCAAGTGATATTATTGCTAATGATAAAGTTTTTGAACAACTGATTCACCCCCCCCTCTTAGTTGTTCTGCCTAATTCTAACAATTGGTGTCAGAGCCTTGTTCCTTTGAAAAAGTTTAACAGCTTAAGGAAGATCTGGGAAGGCAGTAAAATGGATGAATATAACCTTCAAGGGCAACTTAATCTCGTTCTAGAAGATCTTGAGCAATCCAGAGTAGAAGTCCAAGAATTACAAGAGAACCTCAAAAATGCTGAAGACTTCATTGAGATTTTAAAAGAAAAATTGAGCAAATCCAATGAGAAGAGGAGGGAACAACCTCTTCAACTGGGAAATCATTATGAGAACAACAACAAGGATGAGGCTCTGAAAGAGAAGACAAAGGAATGTGAGAAGTTAGCCAAAGAAGTTATTATCCTAAACATGAGATGGAATCTGGAGTGATGAGGCTAACTAAAGAAATTGAAGATAGAAAGAAAACTAAAGAAGACCTGAATCAAAATCTAAAAGAAAGAATTGAAGAATGCTGTAGATTGGATAGAATCGCTGGCCTCATAGAGTCTAATCTACAAGAAAGCAGAGACAATGAGAGATAACTTGAAAGACAAATTGTCATTCTCAGACATGACCTAGAAGTTGCAAATGAATACAAGGAGAAGTTTAAGATAAGCTCAGCTAAACTTGAAGCACTACTTAAAGGACAAAAAAAGGTTGATGACAAGCATGGTCTTGGATATGAGAAAGGTAAAAGCTCCGAATCTGGACAAAGAAATTTTCAACCAAGGAATGGGAGAAACAGACCTAGAAGACCTTTGGCAAGACAACTTAATGCTCAAAGATATCCATCATTTAATGGAAATTGTTTTAATTGCAATAAATTTGGTCATAGAGCTACTCAGTACAGAAGCAGAGTAAATCAAAATGGTCCATTCTTCTCCGGTCAATGCTTCAAGTGTAAGAGGTATGGTCATAGATCAAATGAATTCAGAAGTATGATAATGAATAACTCTAGAGAAAATGGCAACTCTTTCAATGGTTACTGCTTTACTTGTAATGAATATGGACACATGGCTAATCAATGTAGATCAAGAGGAAATCAGGCATATAAGCAAAGAAATGTTGTTTTCTTTAACTGCAATAGATCTGGTCATATTGCAAGATTCTGCAGAAGTAGGAATAATGAAAGAAGAGGTCCGACAAATAGAAAACTGGATGAGTAGAGACAAGACAAAGGCAAAAGAAAAATTGATGTGAATGAGATCCAGAATGAAATGAACAAGACACGGGTTAAGAAAATAAGTGAGAACAATAGTTATGAGTCTGCACCAGAATTTGGTGCTGATAATTCCTCTGGGAATTGAATTTGGAGCTCTAGCTTAGGGGGAGCTACATTGAAAATTAAATTCCCCCAGCCAGCAAGTGGGTGCCTGGATCTGGCACAATGAGAGAAGATATTTTAAATTGTTTTAGAACTTTTGGAAGGATTTCTGGAAGAAAGATGTTGATATGGAAATTTGCGGAGTGATTCATGAAGAATTGTTCAAGGAACTGAGTAACCGGATGAAGTTAGGGTAGATCATTTATTACAAAGTTAAATTAGGTTTTGCGGAGCATAAAAAGGTGTTCACTCCTCATTTGAAGCACTTTGCACTCGAAGAAAGTAAGAAGAATAGTGTCTGAGCTAAGATTACAAGGAATTGAAGTGCGACCGACGAATTTATCTGTCAACCCTAATCTCATGAAAAAGGTATTTATCTACGAAGCTTTGAACTTATAATATTTTTGCAATGGCTACACCTTTGGTCATTGACATTACTAAAAGGCCTCGACCCAAATTTAAGAAACATCCACACAAATCTATAGAAGTCGACCCATTAGGTGCATTTTCAAGTTTTCTGTATGGTGTGCTGCATACTGAAGATATTAGGGTTTATATTCATGCAAACATAGATGAATTTGGGGACTCAAGGTATGTAGATTTGTTTGAGAGTCATCTCAGGGATGAAAATCATGACCTTAAACCAGAGTATAAGGTACTACTTGATAAACATTTTATTTAGATTATGGGGTTTCCAACATTTGATGAAGATGAGTGGGTCCGGTATGTATTGAGTCGGATGCATGATGAATTCATATGGCTGTTAAAACCATTCAAGATTACCAAGGATGTTATTAGAATTGTGACTGGGTTAAACTCAACCGGTGGATTACCCATGTTGAAATATGTGAAAAACCAAATTATTACCGATGCAACCGGTGTAAAGTTTGACAAAAGGGCAATGACCATAAATGACATTATAGAACCAGATGTGAAGTTTGCTTCCATGGTGATTGGCTACAAGATCTATGACTCTAGCAGAGAGAATTCAGTCTCCAGAACTGCCATATATGTAGCATATCAAATGTTGAAAAAGAATGTAGATTATGACCTATGTGAGCTATTACAGAATTAGTTGATTGAAAACCTAAACAAAATCAAGAAAGATAAGAAAAACACTTATAAATATGGTACATTGGTTCTATGCTTTTTTTGTACTATATGAATGAAGTACCTAGAGCAAAGGGTGTTCACTGGACTAATGATGAGCCAATTGCCATTCAAATTGGAAATCATATTTGCAACATTGGTGATTTTAAAGCTCAGAAAACTGCAATCTGGGGATACTTCAAGAATTTTCAAAGTATGACACATTCAAGATAAAGAATCCCTAAATCAATTGTTGAGAAGTACAAGAATGAAATATGTTTTGTGGTTGACACTGATAAGTGCCTAATGGAAGCAGTGGAACCTAGAACTGTTTGGATCATGCCCATGGGGTATGAAGTAGACGGAAAAATCTTGAATATGTATGCTCAACATCTTCTAAGAAAACCTATGAGGAGATAGATGATGGGATTGATTCATCGATTTCTAATGTTGAAAAAGTAAACATCAGTGAGCAACAAACTAAAGTTGATGACTCCTCTATTCCGGAAGAGGAGCAAATAAACAAAGAAGACACAAAGATGGCAGACAAAACTGATGAAGTAGGAGATACTCTAAACCCACCTAGTCAATCCAGAAAAGAAGATAATATTGTTACTCAAAGCCCTCCGGAATAGGTAGCAAGTGGTGAAGACCAAGGAAAGATTCCCCCTACAGATGATATAGAAAAGGTAGAGGAAGAGAAAGAAGAGGGTAAAGAAGGCAAGGCAGAAGACGATGGTGCAAATGTTAATGCACCCTCACAAATAAATTTCAATGCTGAGAAATCTCAAGGGAAGGAAGGTGGTTCCGGAATTGTAGGAAGAGACACTGCAGATGCAGTAAAAGGTCTCCTGAATAAAGAAATGCTTGAGTTTGATGAACCAGAGCAGTTTCAAGGACCGATCAATCTAGATGCTCTCTCTGGTTCAAGTAATGAAGATAGCATCTTTTACTCAAGCCAAGGCAAGAGAAAAGATGTTGAAATCTCACATTGAGCACAGTGAGTTTCTAGGCCTTGCAACCGGAGTTTTGGAGAAGATAATGCCAACCTTCTAGAAGAATCCATCTGACTCTCCCTCCGGACATACATTTTGAGTCTTTTGAGAAGTTTGCAGAGACTAAAGTCATAAATGAATTTCAGGATAAGAAGTTTAGTGAAATAAAGAGCCTAATAAAGAATGATAGGATGATACTTGGTAATAGTATAAAGAGTATTCAAAATGCTCTAAGTGATGGAGGTGATATATACAAATTTTGTCTATCCTAGCCCAAAGTCAGTAAGGATATTGAGAAGATAAAGGAGCAAGAACAAAAATTGTCAAATCTGTCTCAAAACTTTGATCCTCTAACTGTCTCTCCTATAAGTCAGGAATGTCAAGTAATTAGCTTGACCAATGAGATAAAGAAGCTTGTTAAAGAAAAGGGTAATATTATGAAGAGAATGTGTGAGCTCTGAGATTTGATTGCCCCCAAGTTAGAGACAATGTATAATGCCTTATCAGAAGCTTAGACTGCAGTTCAGACAAGTGATCCTTCAGATCTAACAAAGGCAGAAGCATATGCATTTTTACTAAGTGGACACATCTCAATTTTGGATGGCATAAAAAGAACTTGGGCCTCTGAACTTGAACAATTGAAAAATAGTTTTGCAGACATTCTCAATTTCATGTAAATATAACTCAATGACTAGTTGTACATATGCGACATTATTTACAAAAATTTTGGGAGAATTTTGACTTGCAGACCCCATCCTTTTCCATTGATGTCAAAGGGGGAGTGAAGAGCAGTGAAAAATGATAAATCCAGCAAAGGGGAAGCTTTGGAAACAGTGGAAAGCAAGTGTACAGAGCAAGGGGGAGTAGCACCGACACTTAGTCATTTTTCACTAAGTGTTGCCATCAATGCCAAAGGGGGAGATTGTTGGAAAGAGACACTGCTACGCATGACAGGTGTTGTCATTGATGGCAACTAAGATTATTCCACCCATCCGCATAACACAATTTGTTCATACCAGAAGTCAGAATCATAATCTATCTAAGTCTGGGAAGTCAGAAATAGAGTAGGCGATAGGGTCCGTTATCTTGGTCTGGATCTCTCCGGTAGTAAATCAGAGTTTGTTGCAGATCTGAGGGAGTCATAAACATTGTCAAGATAATCTAAATCTAGAGTTTTGGTCTCCGGTGATGAAGGATTCAAAAGTTACTAGCATCTGAATATCAGGTTAATAGTTTGATAGAGCAGACATAATAAGAATAGGCCGACCTTGTAATTGATCTTGGTTCCGAATGTATGGAAGTTGTTGGTTGGACAAGCTGTGCTGATCAGTGATAGTAGCCAACCTGATTGATGATTTGTGAGTGCAAGTTTTGGTCCATGTTACAAGTTGTACATGGATTTAGCCGACAGAGGAGAATCTTCAATAAAGTTCTAAGTGTTCTTGAAGCCGACTGAAAAGTGGTTGAAGATCAGGATGCAGATATATATAGCCGATGGATTTGAATGATTTCGGTGTGTGTGTGTTGCAAATATGGAGTAAGTATGAAAAGGACAGATAGGAGTGCAAAAGGAAGAGATCTAAGATCCGGATTATGGCAAAACAATAAACAGGGCAGAACAAAGATGAAGTGTATCAAGTCAGTATTCTGTGCTTAACTAGAACTGAATCCTTGCATTGGTTGATGCTAATTATTAGTTCAAATTCATTGTAATCTTCTTTCTATAGGCAGTGAGCCTTCTTTTGAGCAGTGAGCTCTAGGCAATGAGCTCGAATGCATGTGCATTCCCAATTGTAATACTTTTAACAGAGTATAATCTTTGTGGGTTAATCGCCACTGTGGTTTTTCCGTTAATCGGATTTCCACGTCAAAAATCATTGTGTCATGTGTGTTTATTTGTTTCTACTCATGTGTTGATGACTCATGCTTTAAATGTTTTAATTAGTTCCAAGTGATATTATTGCAAATGATAAAGTTTTTGAACAACTAATTCACCCGCCCTCTCAGTTGTTCTGCCTAATTCTAACACTTATCAGCCTCTTCCTGTCTGTGCATTCAAAACCATTCTACCCCTTTTCTTCATATGTGATGCTCTCTGTATTCACTCCTCACACTCAACTGGCCATATTTAATCGACCTCTACTCTTCAGCCTTCAATCTGTGACTTTCCTTTCAGTCTATTGGCCTCCTTTGATCGGCCTTCACTCTCGACCTGCCCTGTTTCTCTTCATTCCTTTTTGTCGCTCTAATAACACATTCAATATTTAGTTTGAATTGGTCTCTCTCATTTCTTTTCGGCCCTCCACCATAATCTCAAACAGCTACTACTCTTTCCTTCTATGAATTGCTTCCTCTATCTCGCTCTCCTCTTCTTCTAACGGCCTCTATCTTCCGGCCTTCTTCCTGAATCGACCTTCCTCCTCTTTTTTTCCCACCATCATCAGCCTTATTCACTCTCTCCCTCGCTTCATTTCCCCTCAATAGTTTTCAACGAATGTCCAACAAAGGACAAGCATAACGGTTGGTTCTCTACTTGATACCTCTCCTTCTATCTCTCAGACCTTTACCAATCGGTGATCTACCACGTCTCTCTCAAACCGTCAAACTTCTATCTTCTTCTATGACTTAACGGCCCGTTTCAAATCATTGTTCATAACTGAACCAAACCATTCTTGCAAAATCGTTCCCTTTGTAACTACTCTCATTACTCACTAATTATCCATTTATTCGTGACTAATTCTTTTTTACTGCACGTTAATGTTTCCTTCTGTCAAAGGCAATCATACCAATTTATTTAACTTCCTGCCCACATGGCGATAGGAGTTACATTTTCCCACATAGACTAAGATGAAACAAAACAAAATTAAAGAGAATAATCTGATGCCCCTGCATTAGCTTTGCAAGTCATATAGTGTTTATTCCATGAACCGCATGATGATATCTCTCTTCTTCGGTACCGCATAGGGTCTCGAGCCAATGTATGAAAGGATACATGTTTGCGGGGCTGACATGATATATTTAAGTGATTGCACCATGTGTTTGGAAGCGTGCACCAACAAGAAAGCTTGGGAGTAAGTGAAATGGGTCTAGTAGATCACTTGGTATGAACCATATAACAAGATTTCACTCCTACATACCACAGATGATTTGGGAGCCAACAAGTAAGGTCGGTTAGTCGTTTCATGATACACATTATATTAAGGCCGACAAAGATGAAGTTTAGAAGGCTTGTGGAGGATATATATGAAGGAAAAAGGTAGCTACAAGAAGTGTGCGATGATAGAAAAATGATCAAGAGGAGACAAGTAACTCTGTAAGCAACAATGCAAAAGCTATAGTAGAGTTAGGAATGCACAAGTATTTGAATCAACAATAAGGTCAAGAGGATATCAGAGATGATAGTGCGAAGGTGTTTGAACAAGTTAAGGATGTCAAAATTTTAGTAGAGATATTGTTGCAGAGTTAATTGAACCATTAATTCAGATTTGGAGAGCAGAGGTTGGTGCCTCATCTTGTAAGTGGTGTTCCACTTCAGGGAGTTGGTACTTCGTTTGGGTTGGTGCCCATAAAACTTTGTTTTAGGGAGTTGGTGATTCCTTTGGGTTGGTGCCCATAAAGCATTGTACAGGGAGTTGGTGCTTCCTTTGAGTTGGTGCTCATAAACTATTGTAACAGGGGATTGGTGTCTCCTTTGGGTTAGTGCCCATAAAATTCTTTGTAAATTTCATTTTTATTTGTGAAGTTGGATTTGGATAGTAGATCCAAGCAATTGGCTCACCATGGTCTTTCCCATCTTGGGTTTCCACGTAAATCTACTGTTATGTGTGTATGCGCTCATTTGCTTTATGTGGTTTGAATGTTTACATTGGGTTGATTGCATCTAAAGGGGCAAGAAATTGAATAGATACTAATTCACTACCTCTCAGTATATCTGTGTTCAACAATTGGTATCAAAGAAAGGTTCCTTGATATGTAGTCTAACAGCTAAAGGTAGATCTTGGATAAGAACACATGGTTGGATAGGAAGGATCCTCTTATAATAGAGCACCTCTATTTGATGGATCTAACTATGCTTTCTAGAGTATAAAAATGGAAGCCTGTCTAACCTCTCTAGGATATGATATTTGGAGATATGTGATCGATGTTTATACTGCTCCTACAAATCCTCTGACAGATCTGGTTGATAAGAAGGCTTGTGAGAACAATGCTAAAGCTAAGAATGTTATCCTGATTGGTCTGACTAACATAGAGTTTGTTAAAGTAATGCAGTGCAAGACAACTAAGGACATATGGGATAAACTAAAAAATCTCTATGAAGGAGATGATAAGGTAAAGCAAGCAAAATTGTAGACCTTCAAGGGTAAATTTGAAATTTTGAAAATGAAAGAAGAGAACATAGCTGACTATCTACTCCGAATAGATGAAGTTGTGAATGCAATCAAAGGTAGTTGATTCAGTGGTTGTTAAGAAAGTACTGAGATCACTCCCTCAAAGGTATAATTCAAAAGTTTCTACTATTGAAGAAGCTAGAGATTTGAATAAGCTCACAATGGATGAGCTATTTGGTTCCCTCACTGCCTATGGGATGAGAAATCCAAGCAAAGACACATCTAAAAAGGAAGCTGCTTTCAAAGCCTCAAAGAAAGAAGGAAATTCTAGTCCACACAATGAGTCTGAGGAAGAAGAAGCAAACATTGTGAGAAAGATAAAAAAAGGGTTCAGGCAAGTATAGAGGTAAGTTACCTTTCAAATGTTTTAATTGTGGTAAAATTGGTCATTATGCATCTAAATGTCCTTTTGGAGAAAATGAAAATAGTAACAAGGGTTTCAAAAGGAACAACTTCAAAAGGAATCTCCTTTCCAAAGAAGACCACAACTCTTCAAAAGAAGCAGATCACTATGCATCAGATCATGAAAGAGAAGAATCCCTATTCATGGCTATAGAAGTCCCTAATATTTCTGACAAAATTGTTGATGAAGAAGAATGTGAAGTTGATCTTGAAGGTGAACTCATTTCTACTGTTGAAGACTTGAAATGTGTAAGGAAAGAAAACAAAGAACAAAAAGTCCAAATTGAAGCCAAGACAAATGAATGTTTGAAACTTGAGGAGATTGTTTCACTCAGAAGAGAATTGGAGAAAGTATATGATTATTTGGACAAGAGCATCAACTTTGGAAAAAGGCCCAAAGATCCGAAGGACGGTGAAGAAGTAGATTTCACTCCAATCATGTCTCAAAGAAGAAGATATGAAAGACCTTCCTATGCATGACAAACCTTCATAAATAGGTTCAACCATGCATTTTTTAGTTATTGTTTTATCTACAATAAATATGGTCATAAGGCTATTGAGTGCAAGTCTAGGATGAATAGAAGAAATTTTGTGAGTAGGAATCCTCTTACTTCTCTAGTAAATTTCAATGTGATATGTCATACCTGCAACAATTTTGGATATATAGTTTTGTAGAAGTGGATTGGCAAAGTCAGAAACTCAAATGACTGACATTAATAAGCAAGGCAAGGAGACTGATACATCCAAGAGACATGAAATAAATAAAGAGGTGGAAAATTTAATGATTGTTTGACCAATATTTAATGTTCAAGGGCAAACAAACCCTTGGGTGATAGATAATGGATGTTCAAGCCACATGATTGGTAATAAAAGAAAATTCATCAACCTTGTAAAGTGGAATGGTGGATTAGTCAAGTTTGGAGATAATACAACTACAAAAATTTGTGGAAAGGGCACCATAAGTATTGATGGAATATCTAAAACAGAAGATGTTCTATATGTAGAAGTTCTTAAGCACAACCTCCTCAGTGTTAGTTAGATGTGCGACAAAGGATATAATCTTATATTTCATGCACAAGGATGTGAAATCAGAAGAGCAAATATTGGTAAGCTGGTGGTAGAAGCTAGTAAGACAGAGAGTAACCTATACAACCTAAGTGGTGTTAATTTAAGGAACTATCTTCTAGGACAAACAAATGAATGTTGGCTATGGCACCAAAGGATGGGTGTAATGTCCCCTTTTTGGGATTACCCTAAATCTTTCCCTAGAATCATATGTTAGGGTTATAACTTACCAATCAAATGTTGTAAGCAAGATAAATCTTGGTTTATGCAATGTCCTTAATAAGAATCATACTAATTTTATCCTAAACTGGTGTAGTCATGGTAGGAGGGTTCACAGAATGAACTATCCAGACCGTGCAGCAAGAGTAAATGCAATAGAAACAACTTGAAGAAATAGAACAAATCCAGATCTAGTCATTCAATATATCATAGAATTAAAATAGAGATCGACCAACAACATGCGGGCTTACAATTAGGGCTCACATGCCTAATTACATACATGCACAAGATAAATCTTTGAAGTCCTCTCGCGAAAGAGCCAACTATCTATCTTCTAATTGATGAGAACTATGTTAACTTCTTTCCTAAGGATCTATTACATCAATATATATCAAATTCAGATCAATAGATTCTTCCGTGTCGTCTAAGGAAGATCATAAATTCCAAAGAAGAGATGTAACGTGTTTACACAGATAGGTCAGACCTAAATGCATAGAACACTTCCTCAAATGAATCGAATAATGTGCGGACCCTTGGGGAAGGTCAGCGATGAACCAAAGATCATTAAATGATGTGTAATTAAGATCCACAAGTCAAGGAATGATCTGCAATCTTTCTCCTTTAGCTGATTATCTGAGACTGTTAGGATGCTCTACTCTGAGAAAATAGTTGATCTTTTGATAGCGATAGCTTTCTGATAACTGATCCAAATGCTCTGAATTCTAGATATGATGTAGATGAATGAATGTAGATGCTAAGTCTAGATATGCAAGGTGTGAAATGCAACTGCGGTAGAATACTAGACCAAAAGCTGAAACTGCTTTTGACTGAACTGCATGAACTGAACTAGAAAATGAAAGGAAACAAACTAAAATGTAAATATTTTTGGTTGATGCAAGATTGCTCTTGAACCAGGGATGCTCCTGCATCAGACATCTGGGGTTATTGAAAAGTGAGTCCCTCACTTTGCTGGGGCTAGGGGAGAACCAAGACGATCCACCTTAGCTTGAGAAATCCATGATGAATCCTCTTCCAGTTTGCCTTTCCACTTCACAAGATATTCTTTGTATGTCTTCCTCTAGTGATGCATCCAACTTTGTTGTCCAAAATGTCTTCAATCTACTCCGGTGCTTGTTGTGGTAACTGCTTCTTCAAGTCTTCTTCCATGCTATCACTGAGCTCTACTTCATAATACTGATATAGGTTTGTAATGTTGAAAATAGGTGATATACCCAATGTCTTCAGTAACTCCACTTCATATGCATTTTCTGAATCAAATTTCCTAAGTATCCTACAAGGTCCAAACTTCTTCATCTTTAACTTGTTATATGTCCCAACTGGAAATCTTTCTTCTCACAAATACGCCATCACTTCATCTCCAACTTCAAATTCCTTATGACTTCTCTTCTCATCAGCCTTCTCTTTGTACTTACTGTTCATATTCTCCAAATGCTTATTAACTTGATTATGCACTGTCTTCATGTGATTTGCAAATTCCTCTGCTTCTGCACTCCTCTTTTCTTCCGTATCGATGTCTCTCAATTCTGTAATTCCTCTAGGGTTTACTCCGGTAACAATCTCAAAAGGTGTTCTTCCAGTACTCCTATTCACTAAATTATTGTATGCAAACTCTGCTTGTGAAAGAATCAAGTCCCAACTTCCAGCTTTCTCTCCAACCAAACATCTCAACAAGTTTCCCAAACTCCTATTCACCACCTCTGTCTATCCATTGGTCCGTGGATGAAAAGTTGAACTGAACTTCAAATCTGTCTTCATCTTCTTCCAAAGCATCCTCCAAAAGTATCCAACAAACTTTGTGTCTCTATCTGAAACTATACTCTTAGGTAATCCATGCAATCTCACAATCTCCTTGAAAAATAGGTCAGCTACATGCATTGCATCAGTTGTCTTCCTGCAAGGTATGAAATAAGTCATCTTTGAAAATTTGTCCACCACTACAAATATTGAATCATGTCCTCTCTGTATCTTAGGCAATCCCATCACAAAATCCATGCTTATGTCTTCCCAAGGTCTCTCCAGTACTATCAAAGGTTTATACAATCCAGTATTCTGACTACTCCCTTTTACAACTTGACAAACTCTACAACTCAGCACAAATCTCCTAACATCCTTATGTATCTGAGGCCAAAAGTAATTTTCACTCACCAAAGCCACTGTCTTATCAATGCCAAAATGTCCTGCCAATCCACCACTATGCTTCTCCTTGATCAAATTATCTCTCATTGAACTTCTATGTATGCACAACTAGTTTCCTTTGAATGACATATCTTCTTGAATGAAACAGTCCAACCACTTACTCCTATCTATCACAATGGGTTCTCTACATGCTTTCCAAGGTTCTGCAAAATCAGTGTCTCCCTCATACATGTTCTTCAATTAATCAAAACCCAACACTTCAACTCTCATCTTGGTCAATAAGTTTCTTCTTCTACTTAATGCATCAACAACTTTGTTTGATTTACCACTCCTATGCTTCAACACAAAAGTATAACTCTACATGAACTCTACCCATCTCATATGTCTCTGATTCAACTTACCTTGACTATTCAAATACTACAAATCTTGATGATCTGTATACAACACAAATTCCTTAGGCAACAAGTAATATATCCACTTCTTCAAGGCTTGAATTATGGCATAAAACTCTTGATCATAAACTGAATATCTTCTCCTTGCATCATTCAACTTCTCACTAAAATATGCTACATGTCTACTTTCTTGACTTAACACTACTCCAATCGCATTGCCACTTGCATCACAATCAACTTGAAATACTTTATTGAAATCCGGTAATGCCAAAACAAGTTGCTCTGTCACTTTCTACTTCAACAACTCAAAACTTTTGTCTGCTCCAGATGTCCACTTAAAATCCTTTCTGTCATCTCTCCGATAAGCATTGTTATCTCTGTCATCCTTCTTAAATGGGATGTCAGACTTGTTCTACTCCGGATATGATCTATCTCCTCCGGAATAAGTCCTACCTCTCTGAAATTTACCTCCTCTTCCTCTCTGTCTCTAATCATGTCTTTACTCAGCTTCTCTTCAACTTTCGGGGAAAATTAATATGCTTCTTCCAAAGATGTCATCCTTACCAAGCTTAGCTCCTCTTGAATGTTCAATCTCAATCCATTGATGTATCTAGCCACTTTCTCCTTGCTTGCTTCACTATGTCCTATCCTTATGATCATCTTATGAAATTCTTCAGTGTACTCTTTCATAGATTTCTCCTTTTGTCTCAGGTTTTGCAATCTTTTCAACAGTTCCAATTCATAGTTAGCAGGTATAAACTAATTCTTCAACTTTGTCACCATTCTACCCCATTTTGTAATCTTTTCTTTTCCTCTTCTATTTCTTTCCAACTGAACTTCTTTCCACCATATAGCAGCATGTCCTTTCAACTTTGTCTTCGCAAATTTCACCTTCTCCAGATCTTCAATCTCTTCATATTCAAAGTATTCTTCCATATCATTTATCTAGTCAATCAATTCTTCAGGGTTCAAATTACTAGTATAGTTCGGTACATCAACTCTAGGTCTCTTTCCAATCTTTGAAATAGCTCACAACATCTTTACTTGATCCGATTCTTCTTCTTCATCACCTACTAGGGTTTCGCTAGTTTGTTCAATAGATTGAAGTTCTTCTTCGTCATCACTTTCAACATTAGGTATCGGTGTCAATCCTCTTCACCTATCTTCTTCAACAACATCCAAATGAATTCACATTGTTTTCATTTATCTCCATCATCTCATCTATTCTACTAGCCATTGTTCCAATAGCAGCAACTCTCCTCAGCGACATTCTTCCTAAGATCAAGTGTAAACTGCCTCAGGTTCGATGATCGATTGCAACACAAGTAACCTACCTCAATTTGGTGATCTATCCACCATAAGATCTTACGGAATTCCTTCGCCAATTTCACTCAATCCGCTCCCAAATATTTGAACTTTCGCTCTGATACCACTTGGTGCAGTCACGGTAGGAGGATTCACAGAATGAACTATCTGGACCGTGCAGCAAGAGTAAACACAACGGAAACAAATCCAGATTCAGTCATTCAGTATATCATAGAATTCAAATAGAGATCGACTGGCAACATGTGAGCTTACAATTAGGGCTCATAGGCCTGATTACATACATGCACAAGATAAAGCTTTGAAGTCCTCTCGCGAAAGAGCCTCTATCTTCTAAATGATGAGAACTATGTTAACTTCTTTCCTAAGGATCTATTACATCAATATATATCAAATCCGGATCAATAGATTCCTCCGTGTCGGCCAAGGAAGGTCACAAATTCCAAAGAAGAGATGTAATGTGTGTACACAGATAGGTCAGACCTAAATGCATAAAACACTTCCTCAAATGAATGGAATAATGTGCGGACCCTTGGGAAAGGTCGGCCACAAACCAAAGATCATTGAATGATTTGTCATTAAGATCTGCAAGTCAAGGAATGATCCGCAACCTTTCTCCTTCAACTGATTGTCTAAGATTGTTAGGATGCTCTGCTTTGAGAAAATAGTCGATCTTCCGATAGCGATATCTTTCCGGTAACTGATCTAAATGCTCTAAATTCTAGATATGATGTAGATGAATGAATGTAGATGCTAAGTCCAGATCCACAAGGTATGAAATGCAACTGCGGTAGAATACTAGACCAAAAGTTGAAACTGCTTCTAACTAAACTGGAAAACGAAAAGAAACAAACTGAAATGTAAATGTTTTTGGTTGATTCAAGATTTCTCTTGAACCAGGGATGCTCCTACATCATAAACTGTCAATTTTCCAAGCAGACAATGGATTTAGAGAGTACCTGGGCTTGACTTAATCCCTGCAACAAGTTAAAATCAGTAAGTCCATAACAATTTAATAAACTTAATTAAATCTTACCTTGGGATGATCAACCATGGGGGAGCATGGACTAGAGTCACTTGATCGGTGTAATTAGTCTTCCTAGGTCTCAGGGTGGATATACCATCCCTCCCTAGTCCTCATGTGGCTCATGCCATTCATATGAGGTGTCCTCATCCTTATGTGGCGCATGTCATTCGTATAAGGTGCCCTCGATCTAATGTGGCACATGTCATTCATAATAGATCGCCTCGGCCTCATGTGGCACATGCCATTTATATGAGGTCACCTCGAACTCATGTGGCGCATGCCATTCATATGAAGTTTGTTATCCTCATCTTGCCATCTTTTCTCATTTCTGCATGATTGCTCTCCCTGTGTTGTTATAACATGATAAGAGAGTGAGGTTATGAAAGTGTCTTGTTAGCCACTCTCTAAGCCCAGAGGTAGTATCCTTACTGCTAAAGGTAGTACCCCTTTGGCCAATGTGGGCTCATCTTGTCCCCTCTCGGGTGGTGTACCTAGAAGAGAGCCCTCTTGTCGTTCTCCTTTGTAATTCTCCTTCTCCATCATGGTGAAAGTGTGTGTAGAATGAAGTAATCAAAATCACATAAATAATAACTTATGAACATAAACCATTAGCCATATTGACATTATACTCCTGTATGAGTATCCTACCAAATTGGATTAATGGATCCTTCCTCGATTGAATGCCTTTTTCATATCATGATTGCAGATTTATATATATACTCCTCTATTTTATGCTTAATCATATAAAACCAGAAATGTCTTTGATTTCAGAATATATATAAATATATTCTAACTCAATATATATATATATATATATATATATATATATATTTCTCTATATATAAACATATATTTCTTACTTTATGTTGTCCCTTAAAGATTCAGGGCAGATATATCTTGAATTCCCTTCCCCCCTTTCTAAGGATCTATCTCTTCCTTTTATATCTTCTCTATTTGGAGAGACACGCCTCCTCATATAGGTCACTGCCTGTTTTTGAATCTTTAATCATTGTATTGATATTATAATTGTTGTTATTTCCTTCTTTAATCGTTCTGTATCCTTTTGCACATGTAATTCACATCTTCTTTTATATTATAGATAGTTGCTCTTCCATTCATATTAATTGCACTTGTTAACTCTTTTGTCTTATATGTAAGCATACAGGGCCCTTTTCATCCTTAATCGTATGCATTGTCTTTAATTAAGGCTTTTTACTTGGTAAGTGTCCATCACCCAAAATGGGAATCAACCTCCTCTTATAATATTAATATAGTTACTTTATAATATTATTATATATATTATTTAATTTATAATATTTAATTTATATTAATTAATTTATAATATTTATTTATATTTATATAATATATTAATATTTATATTTATATTAATAATTATATTTGTTACTTATATTTAATAATATAATTTTAATGAATATATTATATATTATATATTACATTTTAATTATATTAATAATTTATTTAAGGCTAATTTATTATTTAAATAA
Organism: Cunninghamia lanceolata; assembly: GCA_027924645.1. Taxonomy (NCBI): domain Eukaryota; kingdom Viridiplantae; phylum Streptophyta; class Pinopsida; order Cupressales; family Cupressaceae; genus Cunninghamia; species Cunninghamia lanceolata. The sequence goes on from BSBN01000500.1 coordinate 21,581,087, forward strand.
ACATATTCGATTTACAATGAACAATTCAATTATAAATTACTAGTATAGGGACATGAATGTTGGCTATGGCAAAAAAGGATGGGACACATCAATTTTTATAATCTTGTGAAAATCAGCTCCATACAAGCAGTAAGAGACATGCCAAAGATTGCCAAGTCAGCAAGTACCTTGTGTAAAGAATGTCAGATTGGGAAGCAGACAAGGACAAGGTTCAAGACCAAGGAGTATTATTCTACCATGCCATTGGAATTGATTAATACTAATCTATGTGGTCCTACCAAAACAAAGAGTCTCCAAGGTGAGAGGTATTTTATGTTACTTATTGATTATTACTCTAGGATGACATGGGTCACTTTCTTGAAAGAAAAATCAGAAGCTTTCACTAGGTTTAAGATTTTCAAGTCTATGGTTGAAAATGAAATGAATTCTAGAATCAAGTGCTTAAGGTCTGATAGAGGAGGCGAATTCACATCAAATAAGTTTGAGGAATATTGTGAAGAACATGGAATAAGGAGGCACCTATCTATTGCAATAACCCCTTAACAAAATGGAGTTGTTGAAAGAAAAAATAGGACAATGCAAGAGATGGAAAGAACTATGCTTAATGATGCAAAGCTTCTTGACAGATACTGGAAAGAGGCAATCCACACCACAGTCTACATTCTCAATAGAGGACAGCTAAGGGTGAACAACACCAAGACTCCTTATGAGTTGTGGAAAGGTAGACCTGCTTCAGTCAGATATCTCAGGGTGTTTGGAAGTAAGTGTTATATCATGAGAGATGATGATAACCTAGGAAAATTTGACTCAAGATCAAATGAAGGTATCTTCCTTGGCTATTCATATAGAAGCAAGGCATACAAGTGCTTCAATAATAGACTATAAAAAGTTGTTGAAAATGTAAATGTAAGGGTTGAAGAAGATCTACATCCACCTACATATGATCAAGAAGACTATTGTTCAGATGGATCTGCTTGCACAGAAGAAGAGGAAGAAGTTGAAGAAAAAGAAGAAACACAAGAGAAGGCTACTAAGACTCCTGCTAAGTATGTTCAAAAGAACCACTCAAAAGATCAGATAATTGGAGACATGGATGAAGGAGTACAAATTAGAAGAAGATTTGCAAGGGAAAATGAACAGGTAAACTTCTCTTTGTTGTCTAAGATGGAACCTAAAACTTTTACTGATGCCAACAAGGGTGAAGGATAGATCAAGGCAATGGAAGAAGAACTCAATTAGATAGAGAAAAATTAGACTTGGGAATTGGTGCCAAGACCTATAGACCAAAATGTGATAGGCACAAAATGGGTCTTTTAAAATAAACTAAAATAAGAGGGACAAGTTGTTAGAAACAAGGCAAGACTAGTCTACAAGGGTTATACACAAGTAGAAAGTATAGATTTTGAGGAAACCTTTGCTTTTGTAGCAAGATTAGAAGTAATCAGAATGTTTCTTGCATTTACAGTCCATAAAGATTTCAAGGTTTATCAAATGGATGTCAAGTCAGCCTTCTTAAATGGTGATTTAGAAGAAGTCTACTTTGAGTAACCCAAGGGATTTCAGCTATCCAAAGATCAAAATTTGGTGTGCAAATTGAGGAAGGCACTATATGGTCTTAAGCAAGCCCCTAGGGCTTGGATAAGTATTTACTCTAGAAAGGCTTCAAGAAAGGTACAACAGATAGTAATCTATATATCAAAATAGAGAATGAGCACATGTTGATAGTAGTAGTATATGTTGACGATATTATCTATGGTGGCAATGATGAAATGTGTAAGAAGTTTGTAGAAGAGATGCAGAAGGAATTTGAAATGTCTATGATAGGTGAATTTTCATTCTTTCTTGTACTTCAAATCACTCAATCGGATGAAGGTCTCTTTATTTCAGAAGAAAAGTATGTCAAGGAGATGTTGAAAAGTTTGGTATGGAATACTACAAACTAGTGAGTACTCCTATGGTAACAAGTTGTCATCTAAGTAAAGATAATGAGTCACCGCAAGTTGATTAGACTCTGTATAGGTCTATGATTTGGGGCCTATTGTACTTAACAACATTAAGGCCTAAAATTATGCAAGTTGTTTGTATGGTTGCAAGGTTTCAAGATGATCCAAAAGAAACACATGTGAAGGAAGTCAAAAGAGTCCTTAAATATTTGAAGAACACTCTAGATTTTGGGCTATGGTACTAAAAAGGAAATGGCTTCTCTTTGAGTTCATATACTAATGTAGATTGGGGCTGGAAACATTATTGATAGGTGAAGTACCAGTGGAGGTGCTTTCTTTTTGGGAGACAGATTGGTCTCATGGTTTAGTAAAAAACAAGATTCAATTTCTTTATCAACAACAAAAGCAGAGTACATAGTTACAGTATCCTACTACACTCAAGTGTTGTGGATGAAACAACATTGAAGGAAATCAAGGTAATGTATGATGAGCCCATTCCTATCCTATGTGACAATACAAGTGCCATCAATATTTCAAAGAATCCAATGATACACTCTAGAACCAAGCACATATGCATCAAGTATCACTTCTTAAGAGAAAAGGTTGCAGACCAAGAGGTAAAATTGGAGTATGTGCATACAAAGGATCAGATTGAAGACATCTTTACAAAACCTCTTCCTACGGACACTTTTGAATATCTCTAGTAGCAACAACCCCTCCTTCTAATTATATGTAGTGATGATGCATCTGTCTAGGGGAAGCAGTTCAAGGTATATTTATTACTCCTAGATTGAGGGTGGCTACCTCTCAGGGGGAGCAGGTAGATAAGAGACTATAGAGGATGACAAGGATTGTATAGATAGGGGGAGCTTGTATGTTTTGTCAGAACAAAGGGAGATCAGTGGCCCTTTTCCCTCGATGTCAAAGGGGGAGAAAATTTGCATATCAAGATTAGTGTTGCCATCAATGACAAAGGGGGAGATTGTTGCATATGTTGTCATTGATTTCAAAGGAGTCATCATCAGGGGAGTTGTTATGTGAAAGACATGAACATGAAAATGGCTTAGTATCATCTGTACACAATTGTACCTTATCTTCTGAAGTTCATGGATAGGTGAAAGTTGTCAAAGTGCTTTGATTGATGTCTTACATTGATAATATGAAGTCATACTTGTTGCATTGTTACATATATTGTCACTTGATGAAAAGCATTGCATGGGATATGAAGGAAAGTGTTTAAGTTATCAAAAATGTCAAAAGCATAGGAAACTGTACTTCAAAAGTACAAGAGATTGTACCGCGTTCTACCGCAAATGAAGATATGACCTCACGGTTTGAAGGATAGCTAAATATGGGTGTGAGGTATGTATGATCCGAGTTTCAAGGCATATGGACTACCGTAAGGACATCCAGAGTCAACAGACTGAAAATAGAGTTATCACAGTGTAAGTTGATCAGGTATGAAACTCAAAGTTGTCGCATTTCACTACATATGCATGTATGACTTGGCAGTTTGGAGATTATGTAAAGCAAAGGTACAAGAATGAGATGTTTAGGTTTCAAAGGATATAAAGTACCACAAATTTGTTTTCAATGTTCTATGTCAAGACAGTGTAACTATATTATGTAAGGGATACCAACATTAGTGTTTGATTGCTTGCACTAGCAAGAAGAAGCATAAACTAGAAAGTGGAGTGTATGAGAAGGATTTGAAGGTCATATAGTGTTTGTGGCATGAACTGCATGATGATATCTCTCTTCTCTGGTACTGCATAGGGTTTGGAGCCGATGTATGAAAGGATAAGTGTTTGTGGGGCCAAAATGATATATTTGAGTGATTGCACCATGTGTTTGGAAGCATGTGCCAACAAGAAAGCTTGGGAGGAAGTAAAAGGGGTCCAGTAGATCACTTGGTATGAACTGCATTATGGGATTTCACTCCTACATTATTGCGGATGATTTGGGAGTTGACAAGTAAGGTTGTTTACTTCTTTAATGATACACATTACATTAATGCTGACAAAGATGATGTTTAGAAGGATTGCAGAGGATATATATGAAGGAAAAAGATGGCTACAAGGAGTGTAAGATGATAGAAAAATGATCAAGAGGAGACAAGTAACTCTGTAAGAAACAATACAAAACCTATAGCAAAGTTAGGATTGTAGAGGTATTTGAATTGACAATAAGGTCAAGAGGATATCAGAGATGATAGTGCGAAGGTGTCTGATCAAGTCAAGGATGTCAAAATGTTAGCAAAGATATTGTTGTGGAGGTAATTGAACCATTAATTCATATTTATAGAGTAGAATTTGGTGCCTCATCTTGTAAGTGTTGTTCCAATTCAGGGAGTTGGTACTTCCTTTGGGTTGGTGCCCATAAAGCATTATATAGGGAGTTGATGCTTCCTTTGAGTTGGTGCTAATAAACTATTGTAACAGGGGATTGGTGTCTCCTTTGGGTTGGTACCCATAAAATTCTTTGTAAATTTTATTTTTATTTGGGAGGCTAGATTTGGATAGTAGATCCAAGCAACTGGCTCACCATGGTTTTTCCCATCTTGGATTTCCACGTAAATATGGTGTTATGTGTGTATGTTCTCATTTTCTTTATATGGTTTGAATGTTTACATTGGATCGATTGCATCTAAAGGGACAAGAAGTTGAATAGATACTGATTCACTCCCCCTCTCAATATATCTGTGTGTTAAACAAAAGATGCCATAGGTTGAGAAAGAATTGAATTTCATTAGACAAAAGAAACCAAACTTCAATTGTAATCCCTATTCAGGGTAGTTGGATGGGCCCCAAGTTCCTCCAAATTGGGGACGAAACCAATGGCCTAGATCTTGGGGAGGCCCTCCTCCATAAATGACTACCCAGTGGGGTCCATCTTGGACTCAACCTGAGTGGATGAGTCAGCCTTGGGTTACTCCCCAAAGGCAAAATCAAAGTCAATACCAATAGCCATGGGTGCCCCAATATAACCAAGGGATGAGACGTTATGGTAACCAACCATAAGCTCTATTACTTGGACCATCCCAACCTCCACTACAAAATTTTGGTGAAGAAGTAAACCAACCACAACTTCTTTCTCAACGCATTCCAAATCCTAAGAACAATCACCCTCAACAACAAGTCTACAATGCTGATCAAAACATGACAACTTTAAACATGGTGGAAACTAACAATATTCAATTGTGTTCCTTAATATCCCAATAAAATCTCCTTCTATGGAATCCCACGAGGAATCTGAAGCTTTGCTTAATGATGAAAAGGGAGAACATCCCTAGGAAGAAATGCCCAAAACAAGAAATCCTAAATGTAGTACCGATTCCATTTCTTGAATGGCTAAGGAAACCTACTCTAGAGAGATCTTAAGAGCTCCAGAGTGTCCTACCTGACTCTCCATTGATTAAAGAGCTTCAAAAGATCAATATTGAAGTTCCCCTATTGTAGGCCATTAAGGACATTTTGAAAATCAATCAAGCAGTCAAGACCTTATGTTTAAAAATTCTTGGAAGAAAGAAGAAATTGCTGAAAAAAATCCAAGGTAGTAGGAAAACTTGTCAATGTCCTGTCAGGAAAACTAATTCCACAAAAGTATGGGGACCCAAGTGGTCCTATCATTTCAGTTGTAATAAAAGGGATACCAGTTTCAAATGTGTTGATTGAACCTAGGGGCTTCCATCAATGTTGATGTAGGAGCATCCGTAGTTCAAGAGCAATCTTGCATCAACCAAAAACATTTACATTTTAGTTTGTTTACAGTTCAATTTGTTTCCTTTCATTTTCCATTTCAGTTCAATCAGTACCAATTTCTATATTTTGGTCCGCATTCTACCGCAGTTGCATTTCACATCTTATGGAGCTAGACTTAGCATCTAGATTCATTCACCTACATCATATCCAGAATTCAAAGCTTTTGGATTAAGTACCGGAAAGATATCGCTATCAGAATATTGACTATTTTCTCATAACAGAGCATCCTGGCTCTGATAATTAGCTAAAGGAGAAGACTTGCGGAGCATTCCTTGACTTGTGGAGCCTAATGACACATCATTCAATGATCTTTGGTTCATGGCCAACCTTCCCCAAGATCCGCACATCATTCCATTTATTTGCAAAGGTGTTCTACATGATTAGGTCTGACCTATCCATGTGCACGCGTTATAGCTCTTCATCAGAGTTTGTGATCTTCCTTAGCTAACGCGAAGGAATCTTTTGTACCTAAGATGATATATAAGGATGTAATAGATCCCTAGGAAAGTAGATTTTGATAGTTAGTGATTGATCCATAATCCTTAGTTTAGATTTGGTGTGAAGGAGCTTCAAAGCTATATCTTGCGCATATTCTAATGTTCTGTAATCAGGCCTTTGAGCCCTACTTGTAAGCCCGCATGATGCCGGCCAAATTGTATTTGAATTCTATCATATACTAAATGACTAAAATTGTGTTTGTTTCATATCTTTGAGTTGTTTCTGTTGTGTTTACTCTTGTTGCACGGTCTAGATAGTTCATTCTGTGAACCCTCCTACTGTGACTGCACCAAGTGGTATCAGAGAGAAAGTTTGAATCTTTGGGAGTGAGTTGAGAAAAGTTAGTGAGGGAATTCTGTAAGATCTTATTGTGGACAGATCACCAAATTGAGGCAGGTTACTTGTGTTGCAACTAATCACCGACCGTGAGGCAATTGTCACCTTGTAGCCCGATTGCCGAACTTGACACAGTTTGCACTTGATCCTAGGAAGAATGCCGCCGAGGAGAGTTGTTGCCGTTAGAACAATGGCTGGTAGAATGGATGAGATGATCGAAATGATGAAAATGATGCAAATTCGTTTGGATATTGTTGAAGAAGATAGACAAAGAGGATTGACACCTAGACCTAATGTTGAAAGTGCTGATGAAGAAGAATTTCAATCCATTGAACAAATTGGTGAAACCTTAGGAGGTGATGAAGAAGAAGAATCAGATCAAGTAAAGATGTTGCAAGCTATTTTGAAGATTGGAAAAAGACCTAGAGTTGATGTGCCGAATTATACTGGTAATTTAAACCCTAAAGAATTGATTGACTGGATAAATGACATGGAAGAATACTTTGAGTATGAAGAGATTGAAGTTTCGGAGAAGGTGAAATTTGCAAAGACAAAATTGAAAGGACATGATACTATATGGTGGAAAGAAGTTCAGTTGGAAAGAAATAGAAGGGGAAAAGAAAAGATTACGAAGTGGGATAGGATGGTGACAAAATTGAAGAATCAATTCATATCTGCTGACTATGAGTTAGAGCTGTTGAAAAGATTGCAAAACCTGAGACAGAAGGAGAAATCTGTGGAGTATACTGAAGAATTTCATAACATGATTATAAGGACAAGACATAGTGAAGCAAGCAAGGAGAAAGTGGCTAGATACATCAATGGACTGAGATTGAACATTCAAGAAGAACTAAGCTTGGTAAGGATGACATCTTTGGAAGAAGCATATCAGTTTTCCCTGAAAGTGGAAGAGAAGATGAGTAAAAGACATGATCCGAGATAGAGAGGCAGAGGAGGTAAATTTCAGAGAGGTAGAATATTTTTCAGATGAGATAGATCACATTTAGAGTAGAACAAGTTTAACAGCACATTTAGGAAGGATGATAGAGATAATAATGCTTACCGAAGAGACGACATAAATTTTTATCGGAGAGGAAACCCTAGTGCATACCGGAATGAAGGATACAGAAGAGAGGGAAGAGGATTTGATAAGAGAACATTCAGAGGTACTTGTTTCAAGTTTGGAGATGAAGGACATATAGCATTTGAATGTAATCAGGGTAGTACAAGTAAGAAGACAAAGAACAGTGGAAGAGCAACCTATGTTGAAGAAGAACCTATTGGATTGCCCAATTCGGTTGGTAAGCTGGAGAAAGGAGAATCATTGGTGATGAGGAGAGCACTATTTCAAGTTGAAGCAAATGAGGAACCACCGTAGAGGAAAAGTCTGTTCAGAACAAGATGCAAATTAGGAGGTAAGTGTTGTAAAGTTGTGATTGATAGTGGTAGTTCAAATAACCTAGTTTCAGAGGAAATGGTGACTAAGTTGAAGTTGGAAAGATTGAAACACCCTAAGCCCTATCAGATAGCATGGATTCAAGATGATCATAATGTATTGGTGAGTGAACAATATTTGGTGAAATTTCATATTGGATCTTATCATGATGAAGTCTTGTGTGATATTATGCCTATGGATGTATGTCATATTTTGTTGGGTAGACATTGGCAGTATGATAGAAAAGCTATACATGATGGGAGAAAGAATACATACACTATAACAGAAAATGGAAAGAGAATTACTTTGATTCCTTTAGAAGATGATCCTAAGAGAGAAGTATGTGGAAATGCTAGAATCTGTTTGGTAGATGGAAGAAAATTTCTTGATGGTTTGAGACATGAGAATGTGTTATGCTTTGATTCCTAAGAAACCTGAAACATTGAAGAAAGAGACTGGAGGAGAATAACCAGAGGAGATAAAAGAGTTGCTGACAGAGTATGAAGACATCATATCAGATAATGTACCTGAAGGATTACCACCTATAAGAAGTATCAGTCATCACATGGATCTTATACCGGGAGCAAGTTTGCCTAACAAAGCAGCACACAGGATGACATCGATAGAAAATGAAGAATTAAATAGATAGATACAAGAGTTGCTGAGGAAAGGTTTTATTAGATGAAGTTTGAGTCCTTATGCAGTACCTGTAGTATAGCAACTAAGAAAGATGGAGAATGGCAACTGTGTACTGACTTGAGATCAATAAACAAAATCATAGTTAAGTATAGATTCTCTTTACCTAGGATGGATGATATCATGGATTGTTTGAGTGGAGCAAGATATTTCACAAAGATAGACTTGAAGAGTGGATACCATCAGATCAAAATTAGAGAGAGAGATGAATGGAAGACTGCTTTTAAGCCAAATGAAGGATTGTATGAGTGGTTAGTAATGCCTTTTGGATTAACAAATGCACCAAGTACTTTCATGAGATTGATGAATGAAGTCTTGAAGAAATTCTTGGGTAAGTTTGTGATTGTATACTTAGATGATATTCTGATTTTTAGTAAGACAAAAGAGGAACATTTGTGGCATATTAGACAAGTTTTGTAGAGGTTAAGAGAAGAGAAATTGATGATAAACATCAAAAAGTGTAGTTTCATGAAGGAAGAATTGGTATATTTGGGATTTGTGATTTTTGTGGAAGGATTAAAGATGGACCCTGACAAAGTGAAAGCAATTGTTGAATGACCTACACCAGAGAGCATTGGAGAGGTTAGATCATTTCATGGATTGGCTAGTTTCTACCAAAAGTTCATCAGAGATAGAGACAATGAGAGGTGATAGAAAAGACTTTAAGTGGACATCTGGAGCAGATAAAAGTTTTGAATTGTTGAAGTAGAAAGTGATAGAGCAACCTATTTTGGCATTACCAGATTTCAATAAGGTATTTCAAGTTGATTGTGATGTAAGTGGAAATGCGATTGGAGCAGTATTAAGTCAAGAAGGTAGACCTATAGCATATTTCAGTGAGAATTTGAATGATGCAAGGAGAAGATATTCAGTTTATGATCAAGAGCTCTATGCCATAATTCAAGCCTTGAAGAAGTGGAGACATTACTTGTTGCCTAAGGAGTTTGTACTATATACAGATCATCAAGCTTTGCAGTATTTGAACAGTCAAGGTAAGTTGAATCAAAGACATATGAGATGGGTAGAGTTCATGCAGAGTTACACTTTTGTGTTGAAGCATAGGAGTGGAAAATCAAACTAAGTTGCTGATGCATTGAGTAGAATAAGAAACTTGTTGACATAAATGAGAGTGGAAGTGTTGGGTTTTGATGAATTGAAGAACATGTATGAGGGAGACACTGATTTTGTAGAACCTTGGAAAGCATGTAAGGAACCTATAGTGACAGATAGAAGTAAGTGGCTGGATTATTTCATTTAGGAAGATATGTTGGTCAGAGGAAGTCAGTTGTGCATACCTAAGAGTTCAATAAGAGATAATTTGATCAAGAAGAAACACAGTGGTGGATTACTAGGACATTTTGGCATTGATAAGACAGTGGATTTGGTAAGTGAAAACTACTTTTGGCCTCAGATACATAAGGATGTTAGGAAATTTGTGCAGAGTTGTAGAGTTTGTCAAGTTGCAAAAGGGAGTAGTCAGAATACTGGATTGTATAGACCTTTGACAGTACCAAAGAGACCTTGGGAAGACAAGCATGGATTTTGTAATGGGATTGCCGAAGACATAGAGAGGACATGATTCAATATTTGTAGTGGTTGACGGATTTTCAAAGATTTCTCATTTCATACCTTGTAAGAAGACAACTGATGCAGTGGATGTAGTAGACCTATTTTTCAAGGAGATTGTGAGATTACATGGATTTCCTAAGAGTATAATTTCAGACAGAGACACCAGATTTCTTGGATACTTTTGGAAGACACTTTGGAAGAAGATGAAGATAGATTTGAAGTTTAGTTCAGCATTTCACCCACGGACTGATGGATAGATAGAGGTAGTGAATAGGAGTTTGGGAAACTTGTTGAGATGTTTGGTTGGAGAGAAGACAGGAAATTGGGATTTGGTTCTTTCACAGGCAGAGTTTGCATACAATAATTCAGTAGATAGGAGTACCAGAAGAACACCGTTTGAGATTGTTACTGGAGTAAACCCTAGAGGAGTGGCAGAATTGAGAGATATCAGTGCAGAAGAAAAGCAAAGTGCAGAAGTAGAGGAATTTGTAGATCACATGAAGATAATGCATAATTAGGTGAAGAAGCATTTGGAGGATATGAATATTAAGTATAAGGAAAAGGTAGATGAGAAGAGAAGACATAAGGAATTTGAAGTAGGAGATGAAGTAATGGTATACTTGAGAAAAGAGAGATTTCTAGTTGGAACATATAACAAGTTGAAGATGAAGAAGTTTGGACCTTGTAAGACACTCAAAAAATTTGATTCAGGAAATGCATATGAAGAAGAGTTACCAGAGACATTGAGTATATCACCTATTTTCAACATTGTAGACCTTTATTAGTATCATGAAGTAGAGTTCAGTGACAACATGGAAGATGACTTGCAAAAACAATTACCACAACAAGCACCGGAGTAGATTGAAGAAATTTTGAATAGCAGAGTTAGACGCAGCACTAGAGGAAGACAATACAAAGAATATCTTGTGAAGTGGAAAGGCAGGTCGGAAGAAGATTCATCTTGAATTTCGCAGGTTGAGGTGGACCGTCTTGGTTCTCCCCTAGCCCTAGCAAAGTGAGGGACTCACTTTTTCAATAACCTCGGATGTCTGATGCAGGAGCATCCCTGGTTCAAGAGCAATATTGCATCAACCAAAAACATTTGCATTTCAGTTTGTTTCCTTTCATTTTCCATTTCAGTTCAGTCAGTAGTAGTTTTTGTATTTTGGTCCGTATTCTGTCGTAGTTACATTTTAGATCTTGTGGAGTTGGACTTAGCATCTAGATTCATTCACCTACATCATATCCAGAATTTAGAGCATTTGGATTAAGTACCGGAAAGATATCGCTATCAGAAGATCGACTATTTTCTCAGAATAGAGCTTCCTGGCAGTCTCTGATAATCAGCTAAAGGAGAAGACTTGAAGAGCATTCCTCGACTTGTGGAGCTAAAAACACATCATTCAATGATCTTTAGTTCGTGGACGACCTTCCCCGAGATCCGCACATCATTCCATTCATTTGCGGAGGTGTTCTACATGATTAGGTCTGACCTATCCGTGTGCACACATTATAGCTCTTCATCAAAGTTTGTGACCTTCCTTGGCCAACGCGGAGGAATCTTTTGTACTGGAGATGATATATAAGGATGTAATAGATCCCTAGGAAAGTAGATTTTGATAGTTAGTGATTGATCCATAGTTTAGATTTGGTGCGAAGGAGCTTCAAAGCTATATCTTGCACATATTCTGATATTCTGTAATCAGGCCTTTGAGCCCTACTTGTAAGCCTGCATGATGCTGACCAAATTGTATTTGAATTCTATCATATACTAAATGACTTAATCTGTGTTTGTTTCATATCTTTGAGTTGTTTCTATTGTGTTTACTCTTGCTGCACGGTCTGGACAATTCATTCTATGAACCCTCCTACCATGATTGCACCAAATGTGATGACTATAGATACCACAGAAGCACTGTCTTTGACTAATATGCAACCTACGTCTACAATTTTGTAGCTTGTTGATCTATCCATCACCAAAACTGAGGGCATATTAGAAGATGTTATCATAACAATAGACACTTGGGAGTACTATGGATTTCCTAATCCTTCAAACAAGGAAGAAGAAATTTGGGTATCCATTCATATTGGACTGACCCTGGTTGGCCACAATAATAGCCCTCATTGACTGTTGATCAGGGAACATGACCATTTCTAATGGGACCAAATTAAAGGAACTTTCCATCTACCTACTTGCTAAACCATCCATGCAATATGAAAAAAATTATGGGTAGATGATCTTATATAGTTAGATGAAGCAGACGCCTCCACATTAGCTATGGTCACAATTGTAGAACATTTAGAAGAATATCATTTGCAAGAGGACAAGATTGAATCAACTTTTGATGCTTAGCAAGATGTCTCTAGATGGCTCTAGAGGGATCCAAGAGACTCATTAAGAGCAATCAATTGTCTATTTTCAGATGAAGTAGCATCCCAATTATATTACCAACAAGCAAAAACATTGCATCAGATCCTTCCTCACTAATGTCCTCTAAATACACTCATCAACCCTTATAGAGGAATCCATTCTATCCACTTTGGTATAAAACAAATTATTGTCTAGGAAAACAAACAACTATCCATCAACTATTGGTTAGTAGGCATGGAAGAAGCAAAATTTATTGAGTTATTGCAAAATCATATACAAGCTTTCGCCTAGGAATATAGAGATATGAAGGAGACTTAGCCAAGTGTATGCATGCATCATATCTACACAGAGAATGTTTGACCTATAAAGCAACCCTAGAGGAGAATCAACCCTGCATTAAGAGAGATAATAAAGGAAGAGATAGAGAAATTATTGCAGGTTGGATTCATATATCTCATTTTTGATAGCCAATGGGTTTCACCATTGGTGATTGTACCAAAGAAGAATGGAAAGTGGAATGTTTGTATTGATTATAGGGAGTTGAGCAAAGCAACTAAAAAGGATTATTTCCCTCTCCTTTTCATCGATCAAGTGTTGTCCAAAATTTGGTTGGCAGCTGATATTTTTCCTTTTTGGATAGATTTAGTGGCTACAACCAGATCCAAGTAGCTCCAGAGGATCAAGATAAAACCTCATTTACTTTCCCATGGGGTACATATTCTTATAGAGTTCTACCCTTTGGGTTATGCAATGCCCCAACTACTTTCCAACAGGCTATCCTCACAATCTTTCTTGATCTTACCAATACATGTGTTGAGGTATATATGGATGATTTTATGGTCCATGGTAAGACATTTGATGAAGCCTCAAGGGTAATCTCAACAAAGTTTTTTAACGGTGCAAAGAGCATCAACTATCCTTAAATCACGAGAAATACGTTCTTATGATGACGGAAGGGATAGTTCTAGGCCACCACATTTCTCAGGAGGGAATTAAAGTAGACCTTAAGAAAATTGAGATCATAGTGTAGAATTTTACACCCCAAACACATACTAAAGTTAGGAGTTTCTTGGCCCCACACTGGCTATTATAAATGGTTTATTGAAAATTTTAGCAGAATAGCAGACCCATTGTTTACCCTCCTAAAGAAGGATTCTAAATTTAATTGGACTACCCAATGTCAACAATCATTTGAATCCATAAAAAATTATTGATCTCAGCACCTGTTATTAAGGGACCTAGGGAGAACCATTCCACATCCATATGGATGCTTCCAATCAAGCAATAGGAGATGTCCTAGGATACACATGTGAATCTAGAGGCATGCATGCCATCTACTCTATTAGTAGAAACTTGAACCCAATTGAGAAGAACTATACAACCATCGAAAAAGAATTCTTGGCAGTAGTCTATACCATTAATAAATTCTGCCACTACATCACAAGATACAAGGTATTTGATCACACAAATCATGCTGCCATTAGATACCTTATGAATAAACCTATAGTTGGAGGAAGAATCATTTGCTCATTGTTGTTATTGCAATAATTTGACATAACCATAGTTGACAAACTAGGAAATGATAATGTGGTTGCTGACTTTTTGTCAAGATTGATTGTACAGGAAAATAATGACCTGGTTGATGTCAAGTTTCCAGATGAACACCTGTTTGCTATTTCAATTCAATCATCATGGTTTTTTGATCTGGCTAATTATTTAGCCATAAGGAAGTGTCCTCCACATTTTACCCCAAAAGAAACAAAGTTCAATTAATCAGGAATATCTCTAGATATAAATGGGTAAATGGTATCTTGTTTAAATTCTACCTTGATCATGTTTTGAGAAGGTGCGTGCAGGAAATTGAATTTGATGATATTATCCATGCATGCCATGATGAGCCATCCAAAGGACATTTTTCATCTCTCCAGAAAGGACATAAGATCCTTGGAGCTGGATATTTTTGGCCCACCATGACAAAAGACATCCGACAATATGTTAAGCAATGCAATCAATGCCAGAGGATGGGATGACCTACATTGTTCAGTGAGATGCCTCTTCACCCCCAAGTAGTTCTTGAACCATTTGAAAAGTGGGGTATAGACTTTGAGGGTCCAAATGACCCACCCTCACAAGGTAATCACTACATCTTGGTTTGCACCGATTATGCTACCAAGTGGGTTGAAGGAAAAGCCCTACCAATTACAAAAGAAGAGAAGGTGGCATATTTCATGTATAAACACATATTGCAGAGGTTTGGGGCTCCAAGAGTCCTTGTATCAAACCAAGGTGCACAGTTCATGGTGCAGGAGCACCCCTACAAGACAGGATATAGGTTCATTGTCCGCATGACAGGACATTAGTCTATTTTTAGCATGTTTGACTTCATAATGTAATAAGGTCCGTTGGACCAATGCATATGTATTAGATCAGCCTAGGAGAGTGTGCAGGCAGTTAGAGTTCGTTATCAGGTTGTCTGAGCTGTCTTCTCCCAGCCGCTTGGAAGCTCCCAGCCGCTGGGAATCGAGTTGGTAGTACTCGCAGGATATTGCTATAAATAACTCAGATTAGTTAGGGTTTGAGATATATCATATCATATCATAGAGAGAGAGTAGTAGTTATGTTATGTTGTACTGATCATATCAGAGGGAGAGTAGTAGTTGTGTTATGTTGTACTGGTGATTGAGTGAGATCCAGAGATCAGTCCAGACATTGTGAAACATTGTTGTAGAAACAGGACATTTGTGTTTCATCTGAATAAGATCTCATCAATTGCATTATCTGGTTTATCAGCTGTTTATGTTTTGATTTCTGTTCTGATTACAAGTTGATGGATTCTTTCAACCCTTCCACCGGTTGATTCTGTGAATCGGTGGAATGGTCATGTATGATAGTTTAGTTTGCATTTTAGTTTTCTGTTTATGCATTTCATTGTGTGAGAGATCAGTTGGTCGCATGCTATAAATCAACCTAGCATCCTCATGTGCTAGGTTTAGGAAAAACTGTTAAGTTTTGAGCTGAAGGTGATCCGGCCCGATCATCATATTTTCTGTATGAAATTGTGTGGTTCTGTGAGTTTGCATGCAGCTGACGGATATACAGGGATCTGCATGTGCTTTTCCAGACGGAGTGAATTGCATCGACATCTGTGAATATATCGCTATCCGGATCGGGTTATGAAGCTGACGAAGACTGTATGTTTCAAGTGCATCAGGATGATATAGGTTGGATATATACTCAGTGTATATATCATCATCAGGATCATCTTTCGTGTGTATTTATAGTCCGCATGTCGCTGTCGCATGCAGGAGTGAAAGTTCACTTTTTGGCTAAGGATCGGAAAGGTCATCATCAGGATATTGAAAAGGTCATCAGGATATTCATTATCATGTTGCGGAGGATATAAGTGTCTTATATCCTGTTGACATCATCATCAGGTGCATTGACATCATCATCGGGTGCAAGTGACGTCATCGTCATCAGGATATTGCGAATATCACCCTATGCAAGTTTATCCTGCTGTCGCTAAGTGTTTTGGCATCGGCGTAAGTCATTGGCATAAAGTTTGGTTAACATCATCAGGATGTTTCAATATGACCGGATAAGTCATATCCTGATGCTGTTGTTTGAGTAGTCGGATATCGGGGTGACGTAAGCATCGAGGGAAAGGTGCTTGAGGTTGTCGTCATCAGGATATATGGGAGCAACCGGATATTTTATATCCTGCTGATGAAGATGATATCGAACATCATGATGATGAAGATAGAGTTTGGCGGTATGATGAACAGTGAACATCAGGAGGATGTTTGCGCTTGCCGAATGTGATGATGCTGCTGACAGGCGAAAGGCGAAAGGCGATAAGGAAGTGAACAGTAGTTAGCAGGAGGATATTTCATGCCTCTTCGAAATATGATGATGCTGTCTGTGTTAGCAAGAAATATGATGATGATGATAAGCCGATAGGATTTTAACATGCTGGTTGTGTTAATGACTCCTCCTTCCCATTTGTAAGCTTCTGTTGCGTTTTCCTCTGCATCATAGTGGTATCAGAGCAAAGGAAGGATCTTCTGGAAAAGATCAGGATATAGCAGGATGTCAGGTGACGAAGGAACATCTGAGATGCCGGCAAGGATGACCAACGTTGAGTTGGCAGTTCTGGTAAAGAAACAGATTGCAGAGAGCAAGGCCGTGAAGGCTCAGAATCAGGAATTGAAGGATGAGTTAGCGAAGTTGAGGAGCAGAGTAGGCTCTGGTAGAGAAGAAGATAGGGAAGAAGAAGAGATCCCTAGTTGGAACGAGGAGGTCGTTCCTGCAGACCAGAGACCACTGTTGAACGCCCTCAAGGCCATGGAGAGGAGAACCATGGATGTGAAACTGGATTTGCCAGTGTTTACAGGAAAGATGGAACCTGATTCAGTGATGGAGTGGATAGACTCCTTGAACAATTTCTTTGAAACAGAGGAGATACCAGAACAACAGAGGGTGAAAATAGCCTAGTAAAAAATGAAAGAAGCTGCCTTGACATGGTGGAATTTCGTCCAAGATGATAGAGTACAGGAAGGAAAGCGTAGAGTCACTACATGGAAGAAGATGATGGCATTAGTAAAAGAAGCTTATGTCCCATTGGATTACAATATCCAATTACACAAGAGGAAGCAAAACCTGAAGCAGAAGGAGCTAGATGTCAGCTCATATACAGAAGAATTCATGAAACTTTGTATGAAAACAAAGGTAAAGGAAAGTGAAGAAGAGAAGTAGCCAGATACCTTAATGGATTGAGGTTCAACATTCAGGAAGATTTAAGTCTGCATAATCCAGATACAGTTCAGAAATGCTTTCAGTTGGCATTGAAAGTGGAAGAGAAGTTAAAGAGAAAACAAGAACAACACAATAGAGGAAGAGGAAGACAACAAAGGGGTGGAAGAGGTCCTTTTAGAGGTAGAGGACATGGACATGGATATCAAGGAGAATCCAGTCATGACAATAGTAAGGGAAACAATAGTCAGAACCAGGGGGAAAATTATAGTCAGCAAGGAAACTTCAGGGGTAGAAGACCTTTCAGAGGAAGACCCCAGGGCAGAGGATCCATCAGATGTTATAACTGTAACAAAGAAGGCCATATAGCCAGCAGATGTCCAGAAAAGGCCACAAGCTCAACAGGAGAAAGGAGAACAAATCTGATCCAAGAACCTGATAATCAAAGTATGACAGGCTCTACTTCTTTTCAGAGTGTGAATGCTCCTGATAATTATGGATACCCAGAAAGTGGAGAGTCTCTAATGATGAGAAGAACACTGACTACCATGAAGGTACCTGACAAAGAATCCCCTCAAAGAAAGTCTCTTTTCAAGACTATTTGCAAAGCAGGAGGTAAGGCATGTAAAGTTTTGATTGATTCTGGTTCTACTAAAAATTTTGTGTCTGAAGAAATGGTGACAAAGCTTAAGCTTAGGAGATTGCCTCACCCATCCCCATATAAAGTCTCATGGCTTACCCAAGGTCAGCAGACAACTGTAGAAGAGCAGGCTTGGGTAGAATTTCAGATTGGAGCATATAAGGATAAGTTGTTGTTTGACATTACCACGATGGATGCTTGCAATCTTTTATTTGGTAGACCATGGCAGTATGATTTGAAGGCACAACATGATGGTGTTAGAAACATCTATACAATCACTAAAGGTGGTAAGGTTATAAAGTTACTACCATTGACGGAGAAGGAGGAAAAATCTAAAGGAAAAGAGGTGAAGGTAATGCTGATGGAAGGTAAACAGTTCATGAAAGAAGTAGCAGCAGAAGGTACAGTTGCATATGCCCTAATCCCATGTATGAGGGTGAATACAGAACAGTAGCAAGAAGTCAAGGAAGAGAAGAAGCAAAGGTTCATAGACCCAGCTATCCAAGAGCTATTGGATAAGTACAAAGGTATCATCTCAGAAGGAATGCCAAGATCCCTACCACCTGTCAGGGATATCAGTCACTGCATAGACTTAATTCCAGGGTCAACACTTCCAAACAAAGTAGCCTATAAGCTAACTCCAGAACAGAATGCAGAAGTAGCCAGACAAATTGAAGAATTATTGGATTCAGGTCTGATTGGGAAAAGTTTAAGTCCATGTGCAGTACCAGCTGTACTAGCACCAAAGAAGGAAGGTACTTGGAGGCTTTGCACAGATTCCAGAGCTATTAACAAGATCACAATCAGGTATAGATTTCCAATCCCGAGGATAGAGGATTTACTTGATTGTTTAGGAGGTGCTAAGTATTTTACAAAAAATAGATTTGAAGAGTGGATATCATCAGATCAGGATTAGACCAGGAGATGAATGGAAAACAACATTCAAAACTAATGAAGGGTTATATGAGTGGAAGGTTATGCCTTTTGGTTTATCTAATGCACCTAGTACTTTTATGAGGTTGATGAATGAGGTTTTGAAAGAGATCATTGGTAAGTTTGTCATAGTATATCTAGATGACATTCTGATTTTCAGCAACACAAAAGAAGAACATCTCAGACACATAGATTTGGTTCTTAAGAGGTTACATGAAGAGCAGCTGATGATAAATTTAGATAAGTGTTTGTTCATGCAAGAGGAGATCACATATTTGGGTTTTGTCATTTCACAAGGAAAGTTACAAATGGATAAGGAGAAGGTAAGTGCCATATTGTCTTGGCCAACCCCAAAGACTATGAATGATGTCAGAAGTTTCCATGGGTTAGCAACCTTCTACAGGAAGTTTATAAGAGGGTTTAGTCATATTTGTGCACCCATGCTTGATACCATCAAAGGAGGATAGAAGTGCAGATTTGTTTGGACTCAAATAGCAGATGATTCTTTTGAAACATTGAAGAAGAAGGTGGCACAGCAGCCAGTCCTTGCACTTCCAGACTTTAACAAAATCTTTCAGGTGGAATGCGATGCCAGTCACATGGCCATTGGAGCAGTACTCAGCCAAGAAGGTAGACCTATTGCATTTTTCAGTGAGAAGCTCAATGATGCTAAAAAGAGGTATTCCTCATATGATTTGGAAATGTATGCTTTAGTCCAGTCACTCAAGAAATGGAGGCATTACTTGATGCCAAAGGAATTCATAGTATTCACAGATAACCAGGCTCTGAGTTTCATAAACAGCCAGGAAAAGCTGAACCACAGACACATGAAATGGGTAGAAACCTTACAAGCTTTTACTTTTACATTGAAGCATAAGAAAGGAGTCAAGAATAAAGTTGCAGATGCTTTGAGCAGGAGAGTTCTAACAGTCAACCAGATTCAGTTAGAAAGTGTTGGCATTGATTCACTAAAGACCATGTATGAGACTGATGAAGATTTTGGGGAGATATATCATGTATGTACTTCTTTTGGAGAGAAATATCATGCTGAATTCTCTGAATTTTTGATTCAGGATGGATTGTTGTTCAAAGGTGGACAGTTATGTATTCCAAGGTGTTCTATGAGGTTAAACATCATTAAGGAGAAACATTGTGGAGCTATGGCAGGTCATTTTGGTCTAAATAAGACTCTTGATCTTGTCCGAAGACATTACTTTTGGCCTAAGTTACAATCAGATGTCAGAAAATTTGTAGAGACATGTGTGATATGTCAGAAAGCTAAAGGCAGGTCGACTAATGCAGGTTTATATCAGCCCTTACCCATTCCTTCCAGACCATGGGAAAGCATAAGTATGGATTTTGTCTTGGGTTTACCAAGGACAAGGAAAGGATTTGACAGTGTTTTTGTTGTAGTGGATAGATTCAGCAAAATGGCACATTTCTTGCCATGCAAAACCACTGTTGATGCTTCATACATTGCAGATTTATTTTTCAGGGAGATTGTCAGAATCCATGGATTGCCATTGAGCATAGTGTCAGATAGGGATGTGAAGTTTATTGGTCACTTCTGGAGAACTCTTTGGAAGAAACTTGGAACAAATTTGTCTTTTTCCTCTGCATATCATCCTCAAACGGATGGACAGACTGAAGTAGTGAACCGTTCCTTAGGAAATTTGCTTAGATGTTTGACAAAACAACATGGAGAAAAGTGGGATAATGTTCTATCTCAAGCTGAATTTTCCTATAATGATACTGTCAATAGGAGCACAGGGAAATCACCTTTTCAGATAGTTTATGGTATGCATCCAAGAGGAATTTTGGAATTGAGAGATCTACCTATAGTAGACCCTATTTGTGCAGAAGGAGAAGCTTTTGCAGAAGCCATAAAAGAGGTTCATGATCAAGTCAAGACCCAACTGCAGCAAACCACCTTGAAGTATAAGGAATATGCTGATAAAAAGAAGAAGGATGTTCAGTTTGATGTTGGAGATTTGGTATGGGTTCATTTGAAGAAGGACAGACTTCCTAAGGGAAAATATACTAAACTTATGCAGAGAAAAGTTGGACCATGTCAGATTTTGCACAAGCATGGACAGAATGCTTATGAGATACAACTCCCACTTGATCTTGGTTTGTCCCCTATATTCAATGTATGTGATTTAACTCCATACAAGTCTTATCCAGATGCAGATCAGGAACTCCTACAGGATACAGTCCATGATAACATTCCCAAGCATGATCCTCCACAGTTGCAGAAGGTTTTGGACACCAGAGTGGTCAAACAGACCCGGAACAAACAGTACTTGGAGTATCTAGTATCTTGGAAGGGAAAACCTAATTCTGAAGCAGTATGGATGACTGAAGAGCAGATCCAGAAACATGGTGCAGATCTTCATACTCTCATCTCAAGTGGACTTGAGATTTCTTCTTCTGGGGAGTATGGTGCAGGAGCACCCCTACAAGACAGGATATAGGTTCATTGTCCGCATGACAGGACATTAGTCTATTTTTAGCATGTTTGACTTCATAATGTAATAAGGTCCATTGGACCAATGCATATGTATTAGATCAGCCTAGGAGAGTGTGCAGGCAGTTAGAGTTCGTTATCAGGTTGTCTGAGCTGTCTTCTCCCAGCCGCTTGGAAGCTCCCAGCCGCTGGGAATCGAGTTGGTAGTACTCGCAGGATATTGCTATAAATAACTCAGATTAGTTAGGGTTTGAGATATATCATATCATATCATAGAGAGAGTATAGTAGTTATGTTATGTTGTACTGATCATATCAGAGGGAGAGTAGTAGTTGTGTTATGTTGTACTGGTGATTGAGTGAGATCCAGAGATCAGTCCAGACATTGTGAAACATTGTTGTAGAAACAGGACATTTGTGTTTCATCTGAATAAGATCTCATCAATTGCATTATCTGGTTTATCAGCTGTTTATGTTTTGATTTCTGTTCTGATTACAAGTTGATGGATTCTTTCAACCCTTCCACCGGTTGATTCTGTGAATCGGTGGAATGGTCATGTATGATAGTTTAGTTTGCATTTTAGTTTTCTGTTTATGCATTTCATTGTGTGAGAGATCAGTTGGTTGCATGCTATAAATCAACCTAGCATCCTCATGTGCTAGGTTTAGGAAGATAAACTGTTAAGTTTTGAGCTGAAGGTGATCCGGCCCGATCATCATATTTTATGTATGAAATTGTGCGGTTCTGTGAGTTTGCATGCAGCTGACGGATATACAGGGATCTGCATGTGCTTTTCCAGACGGAGTGAATTGCATCGACATCTATGAGTATATCGCTATCCGGATCAGGTTATGAAGCTGACGAAGACTGTATGTTTCAAGTGCATCAGGATGATATAGGTTGGATATATACTCAGTGTATATATCATCATCAGGATCATCTTTCGTGTGTATTTATAGTCCGCATGTCGCTGTCGCATGCAGGAGTGAAAGTTCACTTTTTGGCTAAGGACCGGAAAGGTCATCATCAGGATATTGAAAAGGTCATCAGGATATTCATTATCATGTTGCGGAGGATATAAGTGTCTTATATCCTGTTGACATCATCATCAGGTGCATTGACATCATCATCGGGTGTAAGTGACGTCATCGTCATCAGGATATTGCGAATATCACCCTATGCAAGTTTATCCTGCTGTCGCTAAGTGTTTTGGCATCGGCGTAAGTCATCGGCATAAAGTTTGGTTAACATCATCAGGATGTTTCAATATGACTGGATAAGTCATATCCTGATGCTGTTGTTTGAGTAGTCGGATATCGGGGTGACGTAAGCATCGAGGGAAAGGTGCTTGAGGTTGTCGTCATCAGGATATATGGGAGCAACCGGATATTTTATATCCTGCTGATGAAGATGATATCGAACATCATGATGATGAAGATAGAGTTTGGCGGTATGATGAACAGTGAACATCAGGAGGATGTTTGCGCTTGCCGAATGTGATGATGCTGCTGACAGACGAAAGGCGAAAGGCGATAAGGAAGTGAACAGTAGTTAGCAGGAGGATATTTCATGCCTCTTCGAAATATGATGATGCTGTCTGTGTTAGCAAGAAATATGATGATGATGATAAGCCGATAGGATTTTAACATGCTGGTTGTGTTAATGACTCCTCCTTCCCATTTGTAAGCTTCTGTTGCGTTTTCCTCTGCATTAGTTCATAGCTGCTATGATCAAAGCATTCATGAGTAGATACTAGATAATCCACAAAAAATCTTCTCCCTACCACCCTCAAACAAATGGCCAAGTTGAAGTAACTAACAAGGAGTTGGAGAATAGTTTGACCAAGAGAACAGATTAGGCTGATAGGATGATGAAGGTTGTTTAGGCCTACAATACTACCTGGAGAACTACAACTAAGTTCACCCCTTATGAGTTGGTTTATGGAAAGAAACCAGTACTTCCCATTGAATATGAATTGGAAACACTAAAGACAACATTGGAAATAGGGATTGATTTAGCAAAGGCTTAACAACACCAAATCATGCAGCTCAATAGGATGGAGGAAATGAGATTAGAAGCATTCTAGCATACATAACTAATTCAGCAACAGAGAAAGGAATGGCACGACAAGCACATCATCAACAAGCATTTCAAGGTAGGAGATTGGGCTTTATTATAGACTCCAAGTACCAAGATTTCAAAGGGAAATTACACACCAGGTGGTTGGGATCCTGTGAGATAAATCAAGTTTTCAATTTTGGTGCCATATAGTTATCACCAATTAATGGAGAACGTCGAACCCTTCTAGTTAATGCTCACAAGTTGAAAATACACCATAAACCTGATGGTGTCAGATTGTCATTGATGTCAAAAAGGTCTTGCAGGATCTTGGGTTGATATTAGTAAACATTTGAAGGTCACTCATCAGGAGGTAAGTGCAAGAGGTTGATGCAAGTTGAGGTTATACTTCAAAAGATAAGGACTTGTTTCATATGTGTGTTCTTGCTTCATCAAGAGTTGTGTGAAGTTGTTGACAAGAGTTGTCATATCACAGCTTGTTCAATACAGTTGATACAGATGACATGATATGCAGTGGCAGTGGCTTAGTCATTTGATCTCAGTGAAACATGGTAGTCTTCATCATGATTTGATATCTAGGTGTATGGTTGCATTTTTGAGGTGTTTGTTGTTTGGCATTCTCTACAATAAGGTTGGTATTATGTGTGGCATACTCTGTATCAAGGATTTGTTTCATTATGGTAGAGGTGATCTCAGGAGTTATAATAGTTCATATGTGTTGAAGTGTTGGATCATATATGTTTATGATTGCATATGGAGGTATTTCTTGATAAGATCATCATCATGATTTGATTGATCATCTTTTTATATCCACAAGATTTGTTTGATCGGTTTGATTGCATAAATTGTTGTTGCTAAGACATTGATGCTCACATAAGTATCATAGGAAGGTTTTTTTGTTTAAGTGTCATGGCAAAATTCCTTAATCCACCTATCATATGTATTGTCACCGGTGGTCAAGGTAATGGATTTAAATAAAGGCATCGAATGCTCTTATAAAAAGATCTCCATTTATTTATAAAATGCATTGAAAGTCAATTTGGAGCCCGAATAAATTGAAGATCTTCATTTATTTAAAAAATGCATCGAAGTTTGTAATGGGAGCCTAATTCATTCAAGACTTTTAGTGGAGAATTTGTTTTATTTAAAAAGGCCGATAGAAAGTATTTAAAATGGGCCATTTATGACATAAAAATCAGTCCTTGTTTATGTGCATATGTGCTTCGGTCTTTACTAGAGGAGAAAGCCCGATTAACAAGCCATTTATGGCTTTATTTTTAATATAGAAACTTTTAAAACTCCTATTTTGTTGGCCTTCTAAAAGGCATCTTTCCTTGATGGTCGAATAATGTGAAGTATGAGTTCTTTAAGGAGTTTTGTTTCTAAAGGAAATTAGTCAGATAATACTTAAAGCCATGATTTAAGGAAATTCTTTCTTTTTCTCATGGCAAAGAGATTAATAAGAAAAGTTTTTTTTTTGGAAGTTGATTTTTGAGTATGATATATGTTTTTTTTGAAGATATTTTTTGTGAAGGCAAAGTTCATTATGAAGGAAATTTTTGGGCTTGAATATGAAAGATATGGAAGGAATTTTTTTTATGAACAGGAGCTGAATGAATTAAATTCATTTTGAAGACATTTTTGAAGAATATAGATTTCCGACAGGGAATGAAGAAAAATGAAGACATTTTTATGGTGGACATATTTTATTTTCTTTTGCATAGAAGATGAACAAATGTTTACAATGCAAAGGAAATTGAAGGGAGAATTTTTTTTTTGTGAATAAGATTTTCTTCTTGTAGATGAAAGGGTTTTGATTTTTTGAAAGAAGAAAATTTGCAGAGAAGGAGAATTAATGAAAAGACTGAATATTTAGTTTGAAAGAGATTTTATTTTCTCCTATAGGGCATTGATTGAAATGTCAAAGAAAATGAAAGGAATTTTATTGAAGACAAATTTGTTTAGGTTGAAATGTCATTGAATATGAAGACGCATTTACAAATATGAGGGCAAAAATAAGCTATTGAAGATCACTGAATTATCTTTTGCAGAATATGAAAGGTTTTATGCTCACTAAAATGGATTCGCAAGATAGAGAATTTGAAGAGACCGTATTTGGAAATGCAAGAATATCAAGGATTGAAACAATTGTGGAGAGAAGATAAAATATGAAAAGTCATCTTGTATATAATGGCTTCACAGGTGGATTGATTTGTGTGTTGTTGAGTGGATCAGGATACAGGGTTGATTATTTTGAATATCCTTTTGAAGAGAAAATTCAGATGAGTTTTGTATATGATTTGGGTTGATGAGAAGAATGGTCATATGACAGACACATGTGAAAGAAGAAGTGATTTGTATTGAAATAGAGAAACCCTCTAAGTTCCTGGTTTTAAATTGAATATGTATTAGGGGTTGGTGCTCCTTGAAGTTGGTGCTTCTAAACATTGTAACTGGTGAGGTTTTTAATAAAGCCAGTGAGGCAGTTTTGAGTGGTTTTTCTATCCAGGAGGGTTTTCCACTCGGTAAAAATCTTGTGTCATGCTTCTCATTGATTCCCTCTGTGTGTGCATATTAATCATTTGATCATGAGTTTTTGTTTACATCTTTTATTATAAGTCTTGTGCATATAAACTCAACAAATCATTAATGTCCTCTTCTCTATTTGTCTTGTAAGATAAAGTTTGCAATAAGTTGTAAAAGATTTGAAAATTAATACAACACTGATTCACCCCCCTCTCAGTGTTGTCCTAAACTCCTACAAAACCAACATCTAAGGAGGAGTTTTCTACTAGAATTCAAGATAGGATTGAGCACTTCACCCTAGAAGATCTTTCATCCATGGGTTTGGTGCCTCGATCCCTTAATAAAACTATAATTTTGAATAAAACAAGACGGTTGAAAATTAGAAATGACAACCTTGCCTGTGGCGGCCCTACCTATCCAAAAATAAGGAAGGGTTGAAAACCAACAATGGTGGACTTTTCTCTAAGATTTTATTCCTAAAAATATAATAAACTCACCTTGGAAGTCATTCTGCAGGATTTCTAAGCTCTAGATGGCTCTAGACCTTAAAAATAAATGAGATCCAAACAGATCTAAAACTTTAAAATAAGAAGACTGGCGAGCTCCAGATGGCATTGGACATTACTGCTACATAAGCTCTACATACAAGAACCATTCATCCTACCATGCACTGAACAATTTGTAACATTAAAAAAGGTTACACTTGTGAAGTAAATGCCTTACACACTCTTCATTCCATCTCCTAAAGTAATTATGGATGTTTAAAAATGTATTTAAAAGTGCCAAATCCTATCATTCATAAGTTGTGTCACAAAATCAAAACATTGCATGGAAAATCTCCACTTGGTTGCGTGGTAGCATGGTACTGTGTACAACATAAGATGGGACAGTTGGCTCAACAGATATTAATAAAAAACCTATTATGACAAATCACCCCTCTTAGCTGTAGCATGAATTGAATTTATTGCACTCAAGGTGCAAAATATTGCGGTTAATTAAGTCATGATCATGCCATCAATGCAACATCTTGTGGAATGACATCAAAAGATTTCAAGGAAGAGAACCTATGTCAGCAACATGGCAGTTTTATGATGTCATCACAATTAAGATGGTGGTTGATAAGAGACCTCACATGAAGGAATTGATGAGAAGATATTGACAATGAGTGATAGTGATGTACCAAATTGTGTGCATTCACTCACTCTAATTATGTTGAGTCACCTACCTGTACTTCCCATAATCAAACATAAATGCCATGATAGTTGGAGAAGTGACACATACCAAGGTTAACCGATGCACACATAATACCATTTTGCAAAGTCATTTTCACAATTGTTGAAATAGTCTCTCATAAGTCTCCACATCTATCTTGTGCATTCCTCATCTATAAAATTCCAAACTTCACTGCTATATCTATGAGGCAGAAGAGGAAAGCCAAACCTAAGAATGTGATTTTTGATTCGCCAAGTGGAACAATTTTTAAGCAAGCAGGATGGTTGGAGTTTTTAAAGAAATTTGAGGTAGAATTGGTCAAGGAATTTGTGGCTAAGTACCACCTCACCTTCTCAACAGTAAAGGGGAATAGAATTCCCATCAACCTTGCAGTCATTAGCCTAACATACATAAAGCTTGAAGAAAACCACAATGTCACTGTATGCTATAGATTGCCAAGAAAGATTGAAAAGATCATTGTAGAATGTCCTAGAATGTGAGAGAATGCAATAGAGAACCATAGCATTGCTAAGAGAGCTCACAACATTAGCAAGATTAGATTCAAAATACCAAGTTGGAGGGAAGAATAGGAAAGGCTAGTAAAAATGAGTCATTCAAATGTGACAGAGGCATTACACAGAATCATGCATACAGAAGGTGGCGAGAAATGGTCACTAAGTAGCAAATGGTCACAAGATGCTAGCACGTTGCATGGATGTCTACACATTACACTAGCATCTAGGTGGCTTTGGTTCTTGAACCTTCAAAACACCTTAGGACAACAACAAAAATGAGACACTTGGATAGAATTACATAAAAACAAATACAAAGGACAAAACATAAAACAAACATGGCACTTGTGGGTGGGAACAGGTTAGGACAAGGGATAAAATGAGCCTAAAAAATGCTAAGGGAATGGACATAGCAAAAAATGTAGCATGAAATTGCAAGGGTATGCAATTTTTAACATTACACTTCTCCTACACTCATTAGTGTTGATGATGATTGTTAGTCATAACAACATTCATAAAAATTTGCACAACAAACCTTTATTATCTTGAAAAGTACGATCAATTTGGAAGAAACTAATGACTCCAAGTCTCTATTGATTAGGTCATGATCTTATGACGTTACTCAGAGGTTGATGTGACATGTTGTTTTCCATTCTAAGGGACCTTAGACTGTCTGTACTATGAATTGTTAACTGTATGTTCAATTCTGCACCGGTTTCTTGTAAATTTACCTCACAAACAAGATTATTTCCACTGTATTCAATAGATGATGATTATATTTGTAAGTTTGATCAATTCTTCTGAGCATCAACTATCATGAACTTATTTTATACTTCTGCATTGTGTGTTTAATCAAATAATGTGCCTATAAGCAGATATTTACATGTTTATCTTTGGTATTCATATGTATTTGCATGATATTTATCATTTTGACATGCTTTCTCCCAAAATATGCTTTGTATGTTCAGTTATTTACGAGTTATAGTCATATTTCATGTTTATTTGCTTTAGATTGTCTGTTATTTACAATTATGAAGGTGATTTGTAATGAAATTAAAGAAAATTTAAAGAATACTTCTAAATTTGATGAACCTTTAGCTATTGAGTCACATACATTCCAGATACTTTCATGAAAGGAAGGAATAAAACCATAATTTCACCAGGGTGTTCCACATCTAGGTATGGTTGATGCTAACTTCAAAGGAACAAAGAATGAAAACAACACATGCAAACTGATAAGCACTCCAAGGGATGCAGCTAATCAATGCATATATCCAGAATTCATCCACTGATTACTCAAGATTTATGATTAATTGCAATCAAAACAACTTCTCTTTCATCAGGTATGCAAAAAGACATGTACATTCACAATGAGCTTTGAAATTAGTCCTGAGCACTTAAGCAATCTAACTTCAATTAAGTTTCTAATGATTCAACAAAGTGCACTCCATCTCCTTTTATAGAATAAGGAGAGGAGGTGGTTACAAGTGATCAACAGTCAAGATTTATCTATCTAGATCAATGACCAATATCCTTCTTTGACTAAGTCAACATCCGCATATGTGGCACAAGTTGCCAGCTAGCAACTATCTAGCAAAACTCGATCAATATTTTATTTGATTATGCATATAATTCTATTATCATGCATCTTTACTTACTCTTCATCTCCTTCCTCTTCTTCATTTCCATCTTCTTCTTCATTTACATCCTTCTCTTCGTCCTCCTCATCATCATCACTATCATCTTCATGTAGATCACCTTTTATGTGTACCTTTACCACTGCCATGATGGATTCATATAATTGCACTATTCTCTCAACTTCACCTCCATCCTGGACCTTAGCCTTTATTAAAGCATGCCTGTGAGAATGAAACTTTTCTTGAAGAGCATTCCATTTATTCTTCCTACTGTCCAACGTTTCATTATATGTTTCCACCTTGGCTTTCATTCTCGTGGCCTTGTTTATTACGTCTTCTATCAAGTGGTGGAGGGGATCCTCTACTACTTGCTTAAAATTATTATAAAAGGCCTGGACAACAAAATCAGTATCTTGATTTTCTATTTTTCCTTCCACTTTGTCCTCTAGGGCCTCCAGGATGTCTACTTCTCCTGACATGAGATGATGCAGTTTGACACTTATATCCCTGAGTTTGCTATTGTATCTCTTTAGTACATCGCATTCAAA
This sequence comes from Cunninghamia lanceolata, assembly GCA_027924645.1. NCBI lineage: Eukaryota > Viridiplantae > Streptophyta > Pinopsida > Cupressales > Cupressaceae > Cunninghamia > Cunninghamia lanceolata. Next base: position 21,611,002 of record BSBN01000500.1, read on the forward strand.
CCTGATGTCCTCATACTAGATGCCTAGCAACTGGGCCATGTTATTATCCACTATGTTGTTATCCAAGAGTACTTTCATATCAATCCTTTTCATTTCTCCTAAAGCATCAAGATGTTTTTCCAGCTTGAAAGACCTCCTCCCTACCTCGTTCTGTAACTTGTCCACTTAACTCTTCAAAACACAAAGAGAATTCCAATTTGCTAGGGAGGTTTTCACTACATTTTATGCTTCAAAGATAAAAGATATAAACCAATTATCTACTAGTTGAGCCTTATGCTTCATGAGATCTAATCTTGTCATCTCATCTTGAGGTATAATTGTTAATGGGGTAGCAACACTGAGTGGTGTGTGCTTAGGGTCAATTAACCCTTTAATAAAAGAATGTAATTGAGCAATATGCTCTTTATGCTGCTTATTCTTATCCTTTTCCTTCTTCACACTTTTCAACAAGAAATCAATACTATCTTTAGCTTCCTGGCCTTCTTGCTCCTCTGTGGCGAAGCCTAGATCAATATCTGTTATTTGGAAGTCTTCAAGACTTATTTTACCTTTCTCTTTTTCTACCATGGGCAGTGCCACCTGAGATGTTCTCCTACCAGTGGTAGGGTCTCTTTTTATTGCAGAGGTTGGCCTTGCCTTCCTCTTTGGTTTCATCATGCTTGCAAAAAACAATGTAGAAACATCAAATTCTCTTACCTCATCTAGCTGTTGAAAACTTATTTCTTGTTGTAGCCAATATGGAATGTCACTCTTGGGCTCTTGTTGATCAGTCTACTCATTTTGTGCATCCTGGGATTTTGTATTGTGCATTACCCTTGGTGGTGAATTCTCCTTCCTTGGTTCTTCCTCATGCACATTTTCATGAGGGATCTCTTGTTAAGGTGCCTCCTATTGAGGGATTTCTTGCTGAAGTATTCCTTGTGATGTGTTCACATTCTGATCATGTACCTCCTCCTACAACTTATTTTCAGGTGGTTCTTGAACATTTTGATCTTGTGCATTCTGTGGCACCTAGTCTTCTTGAGAAGCTTGTGCATTTTAACCTTGGGAATCACCTTTATCACCCTCAGCCACATTCTTTGTCTCCTTCTCATGACCATCACTTGTGACAACTTTTGTTCTTCATCATTCGATGTATTTATTTCTCCAAGGCCCAGGGACTTACCCAATTCTTTCTCATTTGATTTCTCTTCTAATCTTGGGTTATTATCTTGATTATCACCCTCAACATGTGGTGATGCAATATTCTGATCTTCAACCCTATCAGGTATCTCTTTATCAGTTTCTTCATGCTCGTGGACTTGCACTTTCTCAGGCTCCAAGGGTGGATCATTGTCTTTATTTTGGTCTCCATCACCTTGGTAAGCTAAATCGATGACCGCAGGGCTAGTAACTTGATCAACCAAATTGGTTAATCCTATCTATTGAGCTACATCCTCACGGTCAACCTCTTCAACCTCCTCTATCATGACTTGCTCTTGATGCATTTCCTTTTGGACCATGGGAGTACCTTGAGGAGTCATCTTTGTATTGGCCACTAAAGTTTCCATCCTCTGTGTAGCAACATCAGTAACTACCTCATCATCTGATAAATACACTATGTCATCAAGGGGAAGTGGTGGCTCTTTCCTAGCCTTATGTCTTTCTTCTCTTTTCTCTTTCACCTTCTCAATTTTAAATTTAATAATATTTGGAATTGGAACTTCATGCTGTAGTTCCTTCATAAAATTCAGACCACCTGCACCCCTTAATAGAATAGGATCAATGTTAACATTTCTCCTCATTGCAGTCTTCTGCTTCTTTTGAGGTGGTGTCCTCTGCACTTTCTTCCTTTTCTTCTTGGTTATTAATAGATCATCATCTCTAGGTTCTTCGTCTAAAGGCTCCTCATCTAATGGATTCTCTTCCAATGGCTCATCTTGCAATAGTTCCTCTTCCAATGGCTCCTCCATAATCACAGGAGTAGGTTTTATGACCTTCTTGCCCTTTTGCTTGGCAAGGGTTTGAAGTGATGCAGCTGTAGATGTAGATGTGGATGCCACATCCCCTTTTGGTTGAAGTTTTCTAACAATTACTCCTTGCTGTATAGGAACTGCCTTCTTATTTTTGCCTTGCTGCTTTTGTTCTTTAGTTGGCAACATTTCTCCATTAGATTTCCTCTTTTCAATGAGGAAGTCATCATATTCCTCCTCAGATAGCTCTTGTCTTTTCTTTTTGGTATCCATAGTAAGGGCTACACCCCTATTCTTTAACTTGGTGACTTCAGTATTTACCCAATTCTGGGTCAGTTCAATAACTTTCTGCATTATTTGATCAAATGAAGTCACCTCAGGCTGAGTTAAATCAGGAGCTGAGATGGTGTCATTGTACACTTCCTTATCCTCATATTCATTTGACAGAATCTTTCCATCATCTTTGTGCAACTGAGCTGACACTGGTATGCAGTCAAAAGTGCGAATTTGGTTGAGGGTGAGCCTCTGATAATTCCTTCTCCTGACTTCAGCCTCATCATCACAATCAGACCAGTAGTCCTGAAGGTGCTTTTGATGTACATGCTTCTTTAGTAATTTCTGCATCCTTCCATATGGGTCATATGACCTAGCTATTGAAAATGGTTGTAGGTGCATTAGCTTCAATCCTCCGATTGCATCTTTGATACTTTGACTGTCAGGGCATATATACCAACCAATGAAGATTGGAAACAATATAGGTGGAATCTTCCCCTTTTCTTTATGAGCCTCAACTGAGGTTAATATTGTTGGCATGTGCGTCCAGTGCTCCTCATGATGTTTTGTGACATGGACTAACCGCCTCTCGTGGATCCTAACTCTGACGATTGTAGTGGAGATTAATACCTGCGGGTTTTGGTCTAACGACAATCGTGGTCCAACAATTGGTATTAGAGCCAAAGGTCTCGAGTTCGAAACTCCCTAGGTAATGCTGGGGGGAGATTGTTGGCATGTGCGTCCAGCGCTCCCCGTGATGTTTCATGACATGGACTAACCGCCTCTCGTGGATCCTAACTCTGATGACTGTAGCGAAGATTAATACCTGTGGGTTTTGGTCTAACGACAATCGTGGTCCAACAAATATCTGTCTAGCAAATTCCATTAAAATGACCTTGTCATTGGGGTATCTAGGAAGCATGAGGGGATGTCCCTCAAAGCCTTCTATTCTCATGTATGAGAATGTAGAGAACTAGATAAACTAGGCCCCATGTTTATATATCATAGCCTGAGCTTCCATACTTAACCTTTTCAATTTGTCTTCTTCCATAGACCTAACAAGATGCATAGAAAAGGAATCATTTACCAATTTGTAATTTTGGAGACTCTCTCCTACCTAGTTGTGGATAGTGTTCCCATATGTTAACATCACCAGGATTGTTTCCAACCCTGCCCAACATTTGTAGCCCATTGAAGGTTTCTCTAAAGGCACAAGCATATACAACATAGGAAGTCATGTGAAACATGCACATCTGGCCACCTAACCTTCTCATTCCTGCATCTAAACTATCACTTATGATCTTAGCCTAGAGAGGCATATCATCTAAGTATTCTACCATTTTAATGATTCCATACATCCAATTCTCAAAATTTCTAGCATGTTGTCTTCCTGTCATTCTAGCAAGTAGGACCATCAGATACTGATATTCTTCAGCAAAATCAAATTTGAACAAGTACATTGGCAGTTTGGCTAAGGCCTTATATGTACTTCTCTTAGACCTCCACTAGTACATGACCCTTCTAGCCTCTTTCTCATTACCATGGTATTCCTTTTCCAGGCTACTCAGGCTCAGCCTGACCACATTATTCCCTATAGGCAAATTGAATGCAGAGGTGATCCCCTTAGTCAAAAAATTCGCATACACCCTGCCATGCTTCTCCACTTTTCTGGTCTCAGGGTTATAATTTCATGCACACTCAACTAGTAGTTCAGTAGCCTCCATAGCGTAGGGAAATCCTCCGGCATGCCACATCCCTGTGGAGTATATCCTTTTTAATATAGGGTTTCCACTTCCATTGTCTAATTTTCTTGTCCATGCATCGAGGTTTGTATTTCCCTGGTGTGTGTCATTTATCATGCCGTATCTAAATCCTACCCCTTCGAGCTATATGAACATGGGTTTTAAGAACTCAGTCTTGGACCTGTTCCTTCTGGCTTCCATTAGATCCTACGATAAAACCGTGCATTTCTTACCCTAACATGTTTGTGTGCAACAGAAGGATAGAGATCACATTTATTATAGTATCAATTTCATTAATCTAGCTCATTTCATGCATCAACGTGTTAAATTTACTTAACCCAACCCTCTTACCTTACGATTTACCATAAACGACAAAAGAGAAGGTTTTAATTACAAACTTGATAATCACTTTGATCTTTTACAATATAAGTGATGACAGGAAAATGTGACTGAGTTGTGTTTACCGTCTCGTTCCATTCAGATGCACATCCATTCCATTTGTAGGTGATGCTGATGCTTTGACTTTCAGAGCTTTGTAATTTCAATTATCGTAGGGTAAATGTAAATAATCCCTAAAATTCACTTTTAAATTGATTAATATGACAAATTAGGGCGCCTGTATAATTTTTGTTTAAATCCATTGATCATTCGCATGACATTCATGGATGTTGCCAAGTGTCAGGTTTATATTCAAAATTGGAGGGTGCGACCTATTGTTAGGCTCGCATTTAATGCAGGAGGGTGATCTCTTAGAAGATCAGGGATATTTGAAAATATGACCCTCCGAGATAATTATTTACTAATGATCAGGGTGATTCGATCATCCATATGGTCAACCTTTTGACTAATGACTGAGATCAGGTCATGTTACATTTGTTAATGAATCATAATAATACTGTGTTCATATGACCCCAAGGGTATTGCCACATGACATGATTGGATTGGTTATTACGAAGCCAGGCATATCGGGTCATAAAGTTCAAAATGAGGGATATTGGCAATATCAAGATCTTTAATACTCAAGAATATCACCCTCATTCGAGAATGTAGGGGATGATGTCATTACTTTTTGGACTTTCAAAGTTACTCGAGAAAGATGACGTCAGCGTCATATTTGTTAAGGTCAGGGAGATTTGAAAATATGACCTTGGCGGGTTGAAATGTGATGACATCATCATAATGTAATGTTGTCTTTGTTATTGGGTTATGTTGATGTCATCGTCATATTAAGGAATATGACGGATGTTTCGAAATGTGACCCTTCGCGGGTCAAGTGCATTAATGACGTTAGTATCAGGGTGATTTCTTCTATATATCACAATTGGATGACATCAGGGTCATGTTTGCAAAGGGTTATATTTTGTAAGATGACAGATGTTTGGAAATATGACCCTCCGAAACACGCACTAAGTTTATGATGGGCAAAAACTCTACCTCACTTAAGTTTGACGTTCATGTATCGGGGAACCAATGGATATTGGGCGATCTTCTTAAGTCAGGGTCATCTTAACGAATATGACTGATATTTGGAAATGTGAACCTATGGGAAAATATTTGGGTTGACCAAACTTTGACTTCGCATAACTTTCTATCCTTAAACAATATTAGGGTGATCCAAAAGGCAAACCTACTTAGAAATTTGTACTCTTTCCGATTATGAGGTTTGTGATAACAAATTCTACCTTTGGCTAATGACCCCTCTTTGTGATGCACATGCATAAGCAAGGGTGACATACTTGTCTGACTTTTACCAAACCATCGAAAGTAAGAAAGCAAAAACAAGCAGAAGCAAAAAGTTGGGTCCCTGTTTTGCTAAGGCAAAATGGAGGCGTGTTGTGTAACCACACAAAAATTAGCATAGTGTCCCTATTTACCATAGGAATAGTATGTTAGTATTTTGTCTCTTCCTTGGCCACCTTTATTATGTTTCAAGTATGCGCTAACCAATGTTGTCATTGATGTCAACATGTTTGTGTTGTCATTGGTGCCAACTGTATCTTTTGATATTGTTGTTTGTTGATTGATTGAGTTGTCATGTTAAGAACACTGTCTGAGTATTTTGCTCTGCATTTTCTTTGTGTTGAAGACCAAAGTATGAGATTTGGATATGTTTTAGAGAAGTCTTTGAAGATGCTAAATCTAGAATTTGGTGGTCCAAATCGTTGTGCAGAAAAAATTCTATTTACCAATTTGAAGACTGTGCCTAGCAAGGTTTGCAGAGTGACAGGGAGATAGTATTTTGCTCCGCATTTATCCACAGGTTGGATTTAGGTCTTGCGGTTCTATACTTAAGCTTACAAAGTCCTTAGCTATCTTCATTCCAAAGGATTTGTGATTTGGTGCTCCGAAAAGCAAGTTATTGATTAGTAGAGTTTGACAGTGTCTGTTGAGAAGTAGTTTGTGATATATCATCAAGTGATATTTGTTGTCTTCAAGTGAGATCTATTTCAGTTGAATTTGTTGGCTCCCAAGTGATTCTATGTTGTTCGTGGATGTCTCCAAAATGTACTGAAGGCATGTGCTTGATCCACAAGCTATAATAAAGTTCTTGAAAGCATGTATCTAAGTGTTCTTGATGTTTGCATTAGTTCTAGATGACCTAGTTATTCACACTTGTTGCAGAGGTGATTCATGGATTGTGAAGGCATGTTGTAGCATGTAAGATGCTACCCCAATTTTTTTAAAAATTACATACAATGATATGACATTGTTAGCATCAAATGCATAAAACCAACTCAATGCCTTACACTTTCTGATCACCTAGATTCCAGGATGGGCAAGGTGAGAGCATACAGTGATTGGATTACAATGAGCAACTATTCAACAAGGAATTACAATTCATCTATTGCGGCGGGCATCCATAAGATGTGGGAATTCACCACTTTCCAGTGGGTATGAGAACAAGAAATAAAATTACAAAACCATCCACTTATTCAGTGGGTATTCTCCACTTGTCCAGTGGGTATAGTAACTAGGAAAATAAAGATTCTTTGCCCACACTAGTGGTAAACCATCCAAGGGATTATCATGTGATTTGCATACATATTACAATTAAACCAAATTCAATGATAATCATTAATACACGATTAGAACTTGGAAATTGCTATCCTTGGATATTCTTAAAAGATGAATTCATACCATATAAGATATCACTGGATAATGTCAGAATTCATTGCTGTAACAAAGATGTTTCCACTACCCATACTGAACTGGAGTAAATTTAGAGTATTATGACTATACAACTACCTAATAAGGACTTCCCTCATACAAATTAGACACCATCAAATCATCACCAATCTGATCATAAAATGAAGAGTCATCATGCATACATTTTGAAACCCAAAATTAGATAATAACTTTGAACAACTGTTATTAAACATTTTACAACGCCCCTGACCCAGCCGTATGGCCTGCAGGTATGGATATATTCATAGAAAACCAAAGACTCAACCCAAAACTCCTCAAACCACTCTTAAAAGGAGCACCCAAACATCTAATTCAATCCACCAATAACCAAAGAATGTAAAGTGTCAAAGATAATTCAAGATTTCAGTCGATCATCTCTAGGATGTACGACAGCTACTGTACGGATATCCTCATAGCAACATAGAAACTCATTTAAATCATTGCATACTACTCCCAACATGGTCACCTAATCATAACAACTAGATTTCAAACAATAAAGAATGCAAAGAGGTCAAGAATAATTTCTAATATAAATCGATGTCCTCCAGGCATGTACGGCCATTAATGTACAGGAATCCCTCAGCACGATTTAATGAAGCTTCAAAACCACATCAGAAATGGCTTAAAGGGGTTTTTTTAATCACACAATGATATCACAATATACTTTGGACTCAATAACACCACCATTTATTTCTTACAACCAACGTACCTTTCAGCTAGTACGGCATGTGCTGTATGGATATGCCCACATAATCACCAACATGTATTAAAACATCAATAGAGTATGCTTAAAAGAAGCATTTTAGGCAATCAAGAACATTTCCAAATATTTGTAAACAAAACTATCTTGCATTTATTTCCTTGTTTCAAATGCATTTGCAGACTGGTATGGCCATGGCAGGTACAACCAGACTAAGTAACAGTATAAACAACAAAGAATTCCAAAAAGGTTTACAAAGTTATATCAAAATCTCCTTTCAATCAACTATAAATTGAAATACAAATCAAACCTGATAGAAATATATCATCTCCATAAAGCCCAATTGGTTCCCTAAAGTAGAAACCACCATCACCAGCTAGGGTAGATATCACACTACCGAAACTGATCTTCTTCGAGTGGGTTTCCGTCCACAAGAAGAAAGAAAAATGAAAGAACACACAGATTCAATCCAACAGAATAACAATACAAATTCCAAGCATGCCCTCCAAATGAGCTCTCCATCAGCTTATAAAGGCCTCTGGGAGTTACAAACTCCACTTTCTTGAAAATATAATCTTTTTTCTCCTTAACTTAATAAAGTTCTCATATTCCAAAGTGGTGCTCACTTTAATAATAAGTCTAGAAGAAAAAATATAAATATGTCCTCATCCCACACTTAAGTCACGTTACAAAATACAACATTATAACTTAAGTGCACCAAAAATATAAATAACCTGATTAATTATCAAATTTCCTCAAATTACCAAAATTGATAATTAAATATTTACTCCAACGATTTGGAATGAGGATAAGTGGCTCTAGGACGACTAGGTTGAAAATGGGAACATTACACTCCCCCCTCCTTGAAATTGCTTGTCCTCAAGCAATTATATGCTAATCTGCTGCTCCACTCTAATATACATGTCATATAACTATAACACTTGAAGCAATTCACCGCGATCACTAAGTACCAATGCACCATCCTGTCAATACCCGGATCCCAAATCAACCTGTCCATCCGGCTATAGGAGTAGAAATAGATATATACCATGATCCATTCATTAGATATCATCCATCTATATGAGTAGATCATCTTATATGCTAATCTGCTGCTCCACTCTAATATACATGTCATATAACTATAACACTTGAAGCAATTCACCGCGATCACTAAGTACCAATGCACCATCCTGTCAATACCCGGATCCCAAATCAACCTGTCCATCCGGCTATAGGAGTAGAAATAGATATATACCATGATCCATTCATTAGATATCATCCATCTATATGAGTAGATCATCAAAAAGATGCAAAAATCAACTCCTATATGCACATAGATCAATTTATTAATCCACCAATTGCCGTTGTTGTAACTTAGGCCAGTAACAAGAATGAAATCATGGGTGTCAACATGCCAATACCTACTAAGGAAATCCATCAAATACTCAATTTCCATCACATGAACATGCCTCCACACACTCTCAAGCAGCTGAATAGCTGGTGTAGACCATGAAAAATGAGAAAGTGCAATGGAATTCCAAGTAGTACAGCTACTTACCCATGACAAATCAAAGAAAATGAAGTCACCAGTCAGCAAATAAAAAGCTGCCATATCATAATCAATTGGTGACATAGCCAAAGATGAGTTATGGATGCCTTCAACACCCATCAAAGACAACTCTTGAGTGGATGGTCCACTAGGGGTGTCATCAATACGATCAACAACACTATCAAGCAAATGACCAACATTAGCTGAAAATTCTGAATTATACTCATCTATCCATTGTTCCATCATGCTTGAGGTCTTCACTAAACCATCCAAATGATATGTATCATCAATCTCATTACTACAAACATGCGAACAACATGAAATTTCTAATTCATATAAATTCATTTGTTCATTGGGTTCGGTTGTCGTAAGGAGCTTGTTCATGACATATTCAGCCTTATTAACATCATTCTTGAGAAAAAGAGATCTAAGATAAGCCGCCCTTTGTTGTGTTGTTTGATCTAAGAGGTGAACTTGTTCTCTGACTTGTTGAAGATGTTGTCTTGCATGGCCAGCTACTATCTTAGCCTCCTTGGCCCTTTGTGACCATATTTCACACCAACTTTATGTCCTTTCCACATCCTCCCAAGCCTGATATACAAAATCAGAATTTTTATGACTTGAATTCACCACACAAATTCCATTTGTAACACCCAAATTTTGAGAGCCATCTATAGAAAACTCTATGGTACTATCATCCTTATGTGAACTTGTTACCTCATGATGGAATAAAGGAATATGACTGCTATTATAAAATTCAAAATACTTGTCATATTCTTGTGTCATGTCTTCAAGCTTCACAAGAGCATCTTCATTGAAAATTTCAAACCCAACACTTACACTTTGTGTACCAACACTTGTAGACTCATCTTCACAAGATCTTCTATGTGTAAGAGTGGCAATCTCATAAGAATGAGGAAAAATATCACTGTCCCAAATCAAACCTTTGGAGTCTTCATTTGTGCTTACATTGTAGTCACCAAACACCATCAAGTCTTGATTTGACTCATCTTCTTCCCAAGTGATTAGGGGTGGAAATGGTTCAAAGAAGTCTTCATCGCTGAATGTCATAAGCTTGCAAGGTTCCACATTGTATGATTCTTCAATCCTCTCCTCAATTTGTTCAACTCCTACTCCATTTGCCTTGTCATTTTGTACCCTTGGAATAGCTGTTATAAAGGACTGATTTTCTGAATTATGCAAGGAATGATTATGCCTACTCAAAAGTAGACAAAGATCAACAATCTCTCTATCTTGATCTCTCACCAATTGGATAGCCTTGTCTCTATCTCCAACCATTTGTAAATAGTCTTCTTTTATCAACTCCAAAGCCTCTTTGAAAGTGTGCAAATGTGTATGAGAAATACCATGTCCCATTCCTTTTTGTCTTTCCTCTTTTTGGGATGTCCAAATGAGGTCTTCTAGGTGTTTGTGAGTGCTATCCAATCTTGACAATGCTTGAATTATTCTATCTTCCTGTTGGAAATAGTCCAGATAACTGAGAGGGGGGGTGAATCAGTTGTCTCAGAAATTTAACCTTTTCTGCTTTTAATCTTCTTTATCAACTTACAATCAGATCAATAATGTAAACATTAAAACATGAATCAACAACACATGAGCAGAAATAAACTTAACACACATGACACCAAGATTTTTACGTGGAAACTCGGTTAAGGGAAAACCACAGTGGGGGTTAACCCACAATATTCGTACCTTATTAAAAGTACTTAGAAGAAAAGGGAAGGCAAATGCCTTCGGGCTCACTGCCCAGAGCTCACTGCTCAAGAGAGGCTCACTACCTACAAAATTTATGTTTAATACAAAAAGAATTAACTGATAAATAGCATCTCCTTCATGCCCGGTTCAATTTCATTAAGTGCTCACAAAACTTCTGCTCTGCCTCATACTTCTTTTCTAACTCTTCATCAAAATAGCTCTTGTTCTTCTGCTTCTCCTTTGCTCTACTCTACCTTTGATCCTTTCTTCAGATTATATTATTGTCGTACAAGGATAATTTTCCACAACTCATCAACAAGTACTTATACGCTCGATCAACCTTGGAATGAATATCAAGGTCGGCACTACAAACATCTGACTTAATGCGAATCATTAAGATGTTGGCCAAACATAACTTGGACTCAAATATTCGTTAATCAACACACCATGCTCCATAGAAATGCTCTTAGATCATCCACAACATGCTTGAATCATCCGGTTGGCCAAGACTAGGAAGAATAGCAACACCAAGAAGGAAATCTACATTGACAAGCTCAAACTTTAGTGCGGACCTCCAACATAGCAGTCATACAATCCAGAGACTCCACAAGCACATTGAGTTCAACAAAAACATCAGCATTCCTTCAAATCATCAGAATCACTTGCATCTTCCTCTGAAACCTCAAGAATAGTGTCTACCATGACTGTCACTTTAGAAAGATTGCTTGTGGACCTCCAAACCACAAACTACTTGAATGGATGATACACATGGACTTCTCAAACATGCCTCCAGATCCGCAGATCATCATTTGACATATCCGGAACAATCTGGACCTCTTTCTTGTCACTCTGTCTCTTCTGAACACTGCAAAACTAGTTCTACTTAGATGACCATAACTTCTTCAAATCTTCATGTGAACCCTTCAAAGCTTAACTAGAGCTTCTTCAGACAATCCTCTACTCAACCATATGGTCCGCATACATTGATCCTCATTAATTTTCTCAATATCCTCAACAATCCAGTCTTCTACACAGGCAACAAAATAGGATACAGTTGACACCAATGGCAACAAGGATATGTTGACATCAATGACAACAACTTTTAGGTACATATTTGCAACAATCTCCCCCTTTGTCATTGATGGCAACATATGATGTGAAAAACTGATTTGACCATCAAGACAAGACTTTCCCCCCTTTCTCTTATCACTTTTGCAATCACTTCCTTTATTGCTCCGCCTTTCATCAGCAACTAGTTTTTCAAATGAACTTCTCTCACCCTTTGACATCAATGGAAAAGGGCACATATTTGCAGTCTTTTCTTCTTATTTTTGTTTCAAACCAAACTCAAAAATTACATGCAGACTACTCCCCCTAAGTAGTGCCTCCTTGACATCAATCCGGATCACAAAGATGTGATAGTGAATTCTACTAGACTGATGCACTCTAGTGCATCTTAATTCTGATCAAGAGGGGTAATAACCCCCAACTTATCTCTGAGATACTCAAAAGTATCCTTGGGAAGAGGCTTAGTGAAAATATCCGCAATCTGATCCTTTGAAGATACAAACTCCAACTTGACTTCATTCTCATTTACCTTCTCTCTCAAGAAATGAAACTTGATGGATATGTGCTTTGTCTTTGAATGCAACACTAGATTCTTTGAGATGCTTATTGCACTTGAATTATCACAGAAGATTGTGACTGGCTCCTCAAACACAATTTTGATGTCTTTCAACATTTTCTTCATCCACAGAACTTGAGTGCAATTATTTGCTACTGCTATATACTCTGCCTCTGTTGTAGATAGGGATATTGCCTCCTACTTTTTTCTCAGCCAAGAAACCAATCTACTTCCCAAGAAGAATGCACCACCACTAGTACTTTTCATGCCATCCACATCTCCTACCTAATCAACATCTGTATATGCATGAAGAGTAAAGTCATTATCTTTTGGATACTACAAACCATAATCAAGTGTTCCTTTGAGATATCTAAAGATTCTTTTGACTGCTACAACATGGGATTCTTTAGGATCAGCTTGGAATCTAGCAACAAGCCCTACTACATTCATGATATCAGGTTTGGTCTGAGTCAGATAGAGCAGTCCTCCAATCATTGATCTATACATTTTTTGATTTGCCTTAGGTGAGTCATCATCTTTACTCAACTTACATCCAGTTACCATAGGCGTACCTACTAGCTTTGAATCTTTCATTCCAAACTTCTTCAACAATTCTTTCACATACTTAGACTGAGATATAAAGATACCTTTATCTGAATGAGTGATTTGCAGATCTAAGAAGAAATTCATCTCACCAAACATGGACATCTCAAATTCACTTTGCATCTGATCAGCAAATGTTTTGCACATGCTCTCATTCCACAAAAAATGATATCATCAACAAATACCTCAACAATTAGAATATTCTCATGATCAATCTTGAAGTAAAGATTAATGTCAGCAGTGCCTTTGTTATATCCTAGCTTTAGCCGATATTTATCTAATCTTACATACCAGGCTCTTGGGGCTTATTTGAGTCCACATAATGCTTTCCTCAATCTGCAGACCATGTCTTTCTGATCAGACAACTGAAATCCTTCTGGTTGCTCAATGTAGACTTCTTCTTCTAACTCTCCATTTAGGAATGCTGATTTGACATCCATCTGATAGGCCTCGAAATCTTTATAAGCAACAAATGCAAGAAATAACCTGACTGCTTCTATTCTTGCCACTAGAGCAAAAGTTTCTTCAAAATCAATTCCTTCTACTTGAGAATATCCTTTGCATACCAACCTTGATTTGTTTCTTACAACTTCACCATCTTCATTTAATTTGTTCTGGAAGACCCATTTAGTTCCAATCACATTTTTGTCCTCTGGTCTAGAAACAAGATCCCAAGTGTGATTCTTTTCAATTTGCATTAATTCTTCTTCCATTGCCTTTACCCAGTTTTCATCTTTGTAGGGTTCACTTACTATTTTTGGTTCAATCTTTGAAATTAGACAAATCTCTTCTTGATCTTCAACAATTCTTCTCCTAGTTCGAACACCTTTATTTCTATCTCCTATGATTTGATCTTCAAGATGATTCATCTTTACATACCTGGGAGTTTTGGGATTTGCGTGAACTTCTAATTCTTGAGCTTGTTCCTCAACTTTTGCACTAACCTCTTGAATTACTGGATTTTTTGGATAAATTTGGATCTGAGTTTGAGTTTGCACTTGCCTTTCTTGACTTGGATTTTCATTTTGATCATCAAAATCATATCTACAAGACCTAGAATGTCCTTCCTTGCTCTCATCAACTCTGACATTAGCATTTTCAACAATCTTTTTCAACCTCTTGTTGAAGCACCGGTATGCTTTGCTTTGAGTAGAGTAACCTAGAAAAATTCCTTCATCACTTCTTGCTTCAAACTTGCCTAGATCCTCATCTCTTTTGATATAGCATTTACTACCAAAAACTCTGAAATATCTCACAGTAGGAGGATGACCAAACCAGAGTTCATAAGGAGTCTTACCAGAATTGCCTTTTATCTGCACCTGATTAAGAGTGTAGACAATAGTACTCACAGCTTCTCTCCAATAAACTTGTGGAACATTTGTTTCCATCATCATGGTCCTGGCAGCTTCTTAAATGGTCTAGTTCTTTCTTTCTACAACTCCATTTTACTAAGGAGTCCTAGGAGCAGATAACTATTTTTTATTCCATTCCTTTCATAAAATGTATCAAAATCACCGGACATAAACTCTCAACCTCTGTCGGATCTTAGACACTTTATCTTCACACCAATCTCATTTTCCACCATAACTTTGAACACTTTGAATTTGTCAAGAGCTTTTGATTTTTCTTTTAAGAAAGTTACCCACATCATCCGAGAGTAATCATCAATCAACAACATAAAATATCTATCTCCTTGCACACTCCTAATTCTAGTAGGACCACATAGATCAGTATGCACAAGTTCCAATCGCCCACTTGAAAATTGTTCTTTATTTTTGAATGATGTTTTGTTTTGTTTACCCAATTGACATTCTCTACATATGCGATCAGGTTTCACAAGTCTTGGAAGATCTCTCACAGCCTGAGTAGAACTTATCTTGACAATGTTATCAAAATTCACATGACACATTCTCCTATGCCACAACCAACTTTGATCTGTCTAAGAAATCAAACAACTTTTACTAGAACTACTTAATTGAAAGATGTTACCTCTAGTTTGTGTACCAAATACAATTTCAGTTCTAGAGCTTTCCAAAATTTTGCATTTGCCATCCTTGAATCAGAGATCATAACCCTTGTCAACCAACTGTCCAACACTGAGAAGATTATGCTTCATCCCTTCCACATACAAAACATCATTGGTGTTATTATTACCATCAAAAGAGATGGATCCTCTACCACGGATTCTACCAGCTGAGTTATCTCCAAATTTTACAAGCCAACCTTCATATTTTTCAAGGCTTACAAACTTACTTTTATCACTAGTCATATGATGAGAACATCCACTATCAATCACCCATTCATCCTTTCCAACAACTTGAGCAGTTAAAGCACTTTCCACATTTTCACAACTAGTAGATTCAGTAGACACCGAATCTTCTTCTTTGATAGCAATGAACACCCAATCATTTTCAGTGGAACCTCCATGATCAGATTCATCATCTGTGACTCCTTCTCTAGCTTCTTGGACATAGTAACATTTCTTCTAACCTTTATATCTATTAGGGTTTGGTTTTGAAAACCTCTCCAGACATCTTGAGGCAAAATGACCAATCTTATTACAAGCAAAACATTTGAGTGGCAACTTTCCTTCATACTTACTGGATCCTCTTGGCATTCTTTTGGCAATAAGAACTTCAAGATCTGCAGTCTCAATTTCATCATCTTCAAGATCTTTCCTTTCCTTCACAAATCTATTTGATCTTGCTGAAGAGCTTTTACCCGGATCATATCTTTGTTTTCCATATACACTGGCCTTAAATGCAGATTCAGACTTAGGAAGAGAATCACCAAACTCACTTAATTCAAAACCTAAAATTTTGCCCAACCACCTGATCTCTTGTAACTTCTGAGATAGTCATGATCTCCTCTATAGCAGCAACCTTATGTTTGTATGAATTAGGTAAAGATCTTAGCACTTTTGCTACAATCTCTGATTCTTCCAAAGTTCCACCAGCACACCTGATACCACACACAAGTTCATTTATCTTTTTCATGTAGATTGTGATGTTTTCATCTTCACTCATCCTCTAATTTTCAAATTTTCCTCTCAGACTTTGTAGCTTGCAACATTTGACAAATTCATCGCCTTCATATAGATTCTCCAGCTTCTTCCAGATTTCATGAGCAGTTTTTAGTCCAAAGACATTTGTCATTTCTGAATCAATCAAGGCACTCAACAAGGCTTCTTTAGCTCGAAGGTTATTTTCAACATCTTTGAGTTGATCTGGAGTTGAAGGACCTTTCTCTGAAGGTTTATACTAGTCATTGGTTATCACCCAATAAGCATCACCCATGCATTGCAAATGGCACTCCATGCGACTCTTCCAAACAAAATAATTTGCTCCATCAAATCTTAGACTATCCTTCTTGTAGGTCAACATCCTAGATCTCCTCAAGCGGTCAAGCTTCTTTTAGAGGATCTGGCTCTGATACCAATTATTGGAAATAGTCCGGACAACTGAGAGGGGGGATGAATCAGTTGTCTCACAAATTTAACCTTTTCTACTTTTAATCTTCTTTATCAACTTACAATTAGATCAATAATGTAAACATTAAAGCATGAATCAACAACACATGAGCAGAAATAAACTTAACACACATAACACCAAGATTTTTACATGGAAACCCAGTTAAGGGAAAACCACGGTGGGGGTTAACCCACAAGATTCATACCCTGTTAAAAGTACTTAGAAGAAAAGGGAAGGCACATGCCTTTGGGCTCACTACCCAGAGCTCACTGCTCAAGAGAGTCTCACTACCTATAGAATTTATGTTTAATACAGAAAGAATTAACTGATAAATAGCATCTCCTTCATGCCCGATTCACTTTCATTGAGTGCTCACAAACTTCTGCTCTGCCTCAAATACTTATTTTCTAACTCATCATCAAAACAACTCTTGTTCTTATGTTTCTCTTCTGCTCTGCTCTGCCTTTGATCCTTTCTTCAGATTATATTATTGTCACACAAGGATAATTTTCCACAACTCATCAACAAGTACTTATACGCTTCATCAACCTTGGAATGAACATCAAGGTCAACACTACAAACATCTGACTTAATGCGAATCACTAAGCTGTCGGCCAAACATAACTGGGACTCAAATCTTCTTTAATCAACACACCATGCTCCATAGAAATGCTCTTAGATCATCCGCAACATGCTTGAATCATCCAGTCGGCCAAGACTGGGAAGAATAACAACACCAAGAAGGAAATCTTCATTGACAAGCTCAAACTTTAGTGCGGGCCTCCAACATAGGAGTCATATAATCTAGAGACTTCCACAAGCACATTGAGTTCAACAAAAACATTCACATTCCTCCAAATCATCAGAATCACTTGCATCTTCCTTCGAAACCTCAAGAACACCGTCTACCATGACTATCACTTTAGAAAGATTGCCTGTAGACCTCCAAACGACGAACTACTTGAATGGATGATACACACGGACTTCCCAAACATGCCTCCAGATCTATAGATCATCATTTGACATATCTGGAACAATCTGGACCTCTTTCCTGTTGCTCTGTCTCTTCTGAACACTGCAAAACTAGTTCTACTCAGATGCCCATAGCTTCTTCAAATCTTCATGCGAACCCTTCAAAGCTTAATATGAGCTTCTTCAGATAATCCTCTACTTAGCGATATGGTCCGCATACATTGATCCTCATTAATTTTCTTAATATGCTCAACAATCCAGTCTTCTACACAGGTAGGAAAATAGGATACAGTTGACACCAATGGCAACAAGGATATGTTGACATCAATGACAACACTGCTTAGGCACATATTTGCAACACTTCCTTCACCACCATTCGATCTTACAAGACTTCCCAAACTAAGGGCTTTTGTTCCAACTGTCCTTGGTTGCCATAGTCTAATTTTTCATCATGTGTTGGTGAAGAAGCAATATGATCATCCAAAGAATCCATACCATTGCTACCCATATCATTAACATGCTCTGAGTCATCTGAGAAGTCAAACTGTGGTTCTTGTATGGGAATATCCCACTCAAAATTGGGATTGCCATCACTAGATTGATATTGATGCTCCACATTTAGTGTTGTCCTAAAAGTTTCAGCATCTTCAAATTCTTCAACTGTTGCAACTCAACTTTTCTCAAATCCTTCAAGACTCTCAGTTGCAACAATCTTAGGTTCACTTGATAATTTTCCTTATAACATCCCATCAATCATTCTTACTTCTATTTATAGAGAATTGGCATCCTCATAGTCATTAAGCTCCTCATCAATTTTAGGACTTGCAAAGTCCATTCTTTCAACTTTCAAGTCTTCATTGACTTGCCATAGGACTTTTAGCTTTATGAATATCCATTCTCCACATGAAGACTCATTAGGTTGTTCCTGAGTCAAGAAATTGTTTTCTCCTTCACTTTCAACCTTACATTCATTTTGATTTGGAATCAGGACAGCCCTAATTCCACTTGAGAAATTATCATCAATGCCCTCATTAGGTGTCATAACTTTGAAAGGCTTCATTTTTTTATTGAACTCATCATCCAACTTAGTTGATTTATTTGATGATGACATGCTATCCACTTGCAAAGAATGAGGAACTTGTATACCAAAAGAGATTAACTCCTTTGTAGTCAACCGATCCTTGAATTTCTCAATCTTCAACTCCATCAATTGTGTCATAAAATCATATGTTGCAGTGAAGACATGTTGTTTTTTCCTCCAAATGATCAACAATTCTGATTGTAACTATGTGCAAATCTCGCCACCTTTATCTAAAATCAGGGACATGACGCTGATCATACTTGTTTTCACTTTATCTGAATGACATTTCCTAATTCCAGAAATGAAGTGTTTGAACATCTGGAGGATCAAATAATTGCACCTAAGATCAACCAACATATAGCATAACTTAATTTTTTCCATAATCTCCAAGATTTTCACCCTTTGACCAAAGGTAGGACTTTTTACATTATGCAACCCTTGGAAACTTTTCACCATCATCTGAAATATGAATTTCATAGTATCATCATCATAGGGTGCCTTAGGAGCTAAAATCCTTGTAACTTCACTAATGCAAGTGACAGCTACAAGCCTTATCTCTTTGTCATGATGTCTCATCAACTCTGGATTGACCAATGTGCACACCAAAGGAGCCAAAGCTTCACGCACTCCCTAAGAAGGTGATTGGCCAACCTTACACAAACAACCTGTTGCTTCATCCAAGATGCTAAGAAGAACATCTTTAGCCTGAGGTAAATGTTCAAGCTTCCTACCAATCATCTTCAACTTCTCTTGAAAATCTGAGATGGCTTCCTGTTCTTTGCACCATCTTTCAAAGCCCTCTTCTCTAGAAAATTGATTTTGCTCCAATGATTTAAACAAAGCTTTCAATAGTTCACACTCAAAAGCCATGTAGCCCAATCTAAAACTTTGATCTGGCTTTGACTGACTGCAGCAAGATCAGTTACCCAACAGGATGGCAAGATAATTGAAAGCTTTGATACCACTGTAAGATGCTTCCCCAATTTTTTTTTTAAATTACATACAATGATATGACAGTGTTAGCATCAAATGCATAAAACCAACTAAATTCCTTACACTTTCTAATCACCCAGATCCCAGGATGGGCAAGGTGAGAGCATACAGTGATTGGCTCACAATGAGCAACTATTCAATAAGGAATTACAATTCATCTGTTGCAGCGGGCATCCACAAGATGTGGGAATTCACCACTTTCCAGTGGGTATGAGAACAAGAAATAAAATTATAAAACCATTCACTTATTTAGTGGGTATTCTCCACTTGTCCAGTGGGTATAGTAAATAGGAAAATAAAGATTATTTGCCCACACTGGCGGTAAACCATCCAAGGGATTATCATGTGATTTGCATACAGATTACAATTAAACCAAATTCAATGATAATCATTAACACATGATTAGAACTTGGAAATTGCTATCCTTGAAGATTCTTGAAAGATGAATTCATACCATATAAGATATCACTGGATAATATCTAAATTCATTGCTGCAACAAAGATGTTTCCACTGCCCATATTGAATTAGAGAAATTTAGAGTATTATGACTATACGACTGCTTGATAAGGACTTCCCTCATACAAATTAGACACCATAAAATCATCACCAATCTGATCATAAATTGAAGAGTCATCATGCATACATTCTAAAACCCAAAATTAGATAATAACATTGAACAACTGTTATTAAACATTTTACAACACCCCTGACCCAGCTATACGGCCTGTAGGTACGAATATATCCATAGAAAACCAAAGACTCAACCCAAAACTCCTCAAACCACTCTTAAAAGGAGCACCCAAACATCTAATTCAATCCACCAATAACCAAAGAATGCAAAGTGTCAGAGATAATTCAAGATTTCAATCGATCATCTCCAAGATGTACGACAGCTATTGTACGGATATCCTCATAGCAACATAGAAACTCATTCAAATCATTGCATACTACTCCCAACATGGTCACCTAATCATAACATCCAAACAATAAAGAATGCAAAGAGGTCAAGAATAATTTCTGATCTAAATCGATGTCCTCCAGGTATGTACGATCATTGTTGTACGAGAATCCTTGAGCACAATTTAATGAAGCTTCAAAACCACATCAAAAATGGCTTAAAGGGGTTGTTTTAATCACACAATGATATCACAATATACTTTGGACTCAATAACACCACCATTTATTTCTTACAACCAACATACCTTTCAGCTGGTATGGCATGTGTTGTACGGATATGCCCACATAATCACCAACATGTATTAAAACATCAACACAGTATGCTTAAAAGAAGAAATTTAGGCAATCAAGAACATTTCCAAAGATTTGTAAACAAAACTATCTTGCATTTATTTCCTTGTTTCAAATGCACTTGCAGATTGGTACGGCCATGGTAGGTACAACTAGTCTGAGTAATAGTATAAACAACAAAGAATTCCAAAAAGGTTTATAAAGTTGTATCAAAATCTCCTTTCAATCAACTATAAATTTAAATACAAATAAAAAATGATAGAAATATATCATCTCCATAAAGCCCAATTGGTTCCCTGAAGTAGAAACCACCATCACCAGCTAGGGTAGATATCACACTACCAAAACTGATCTTCTTTGAGTGGGTTTCCGTCCACAAGAAGGTAAAAAAATGAAAGAACACACAGATTCAATCCAACATAATAACAATACAAATTCCAAGCATGCCCTCCAAATGAGCTCTCCATCAGCTTATAAAGGCCTCAGGGAGTTACAAACTCCACTTTCTTGAAAATATAATCTTTTCTCTCCTCAACTTAATAAAGTTCTCATATTCCAAAGTGGTGCTCACTTTAATAATAGTCTAGGAGAAAAAATATAAATATGTCCTCATCCCACACTTAACTCACTTTATAAAATACAACATTATAACTTAAGTGCACCAAAAATATAAATAACCTAATTAATTATCAATTTTCCTCAAATTACCAAAATTGATAATTAAATATTTACTCCAACGATTTGGAATGAGGATAAGTGGCTCTAGGATGACTAGGTTGAAAATAGGAACATTACATAGCATGTGAAGATATATTTGGATCGAAGCTAAGCCGTGAAGTGTTTCTCCTTCATTCATTTGCCCCACAAGTTTGTTTAGGTCTAGTCCTAATTTAAATTTATGTATGTATGCTGACCTTGGAGATAGTTCCAATGGTTGTAAAATGTAATGCTAACCTTGATGTACATTCCAAGGTTGATGACATGTATAAATGTATGTAATAAATTCATGAGTGATGTGTGATTGTGCGAAGATGCAAAGATAAAGTGTGAATTGTAAATGCAGAGCAGAGCAGAGGAGATATATTGCGCTTCAATGGAATTAAACACAGGCATGGTGTAGATGCTATTATATCAATTCATCTTGGCAATGAGCCAACCCTTGATAGTGAGCCACCCTTTGGCAGTGAGCCTTTCTTTGTGATGCAGAGGTAAACGCAACGGGAGCTTACAAATGGGAAGGAGGAGTCATTAACACAATCGGCATGTTAAAATCCTATCGGCTTAGCATCATCATCATATTTCCTACAAACACAAACAGCATCATCATATTTCGGACGAGCATGAAATATCCTCCTGCTAACTACTGTTCACTTCCTCCGCCTTTCGCCTTTCGCCTGTCAGCATCATCATGACACTCGACGAACACAATTATCCTCCTGATGATCACTATTCACTTAGCGCCAAACTCTATCTTCATCATCATGATGTTTAGCATCACCTTCATTAGCAGGATATAAAATATCCGGTTGCTCCAGTATATCCTGATGACGACCGCTTCAAGCACCTTTCCCTCGATGCTTACGTCACCCCGATATCCTGATGACGATTATCCTGATGACGATGACGTCATATGCAGCTCCTTCAATACCCTGCTGCCCGATATCCTGATGACGATTATCCTGATGACGATGACGTCACATGCACCTGATGATGATGTCATCCGGATATAAGACCCTTATATCTTCCGCAACATGATAATGAATATCCTGATGACCCTTTCAATATCCTGATGATGACCTCTCCGGTACTTAGCCAAAAAAATGAACTTTCACTCCTGCATACGATAGCGATATGCGGATGATGGGTACACACGAAAGATGATCCTGATGACGATATACACACTGAGTATATATCCAACTTATATCATCCTGATGCACTTGAAACATGCAAACTTCATCAGCTTCATAACCCAATCCGGATAGCGATATACTCATAGATGACGATGCGATTCACTCCGACTGGAAAAGCACATGCAGACTCCTGTATATCCGTCCGCTGCATGCAAACTCATAGAACCGCACAATTTCACAAAGAAAATATGATGATCGGGCCGGATCACCTTCTGATCAAAACTTAAAGATTTATCTTCCTAAACCTAGCACATGAGGATGCTAGGTTGATTCACAGCATGCTACCAACTGATCTCTCAAACAATGAAATGCATAAACAGAAAACTAAAATGCAAACTAAACTATCATACATGACCATTCCACCGATTCACAGAATCAACCGGTGGAAGGGTTGAAAGAATCCATCAACCTATAATCAGAACAGAAATCAAAACAGATACAGCTGATAAACTAGATAATGCAATTGATGAGATCTTATTTAGATGAAACACAAATGTCCTGAACAATGTTTCACAATGTCTGGACTGATCTCTGGAACTCACTCAATCACCAGTACTACATAACACAACTACTACTCTGATCTACTCTCTATGATCATTATCTCAAACCCTTAACTGATCTGAGTTATTTATAGCAATATCCTACGAGTACTACCAACTCGATTCCCAGCGGCTGGGAGCTTCCAAGCGGCTGGAAGAAGACAGCGCATACTACCTGATCACGAACTCTAACTGCCTGCACACTCTCCTAGGCTGATCTAATACATATGCATTGGTCCAATGGACCTTATTACATTATGAAGTCAAACATACTAAAAATAGACTAATGTCCTGTCATGTGGACAATTAACCTATATCCTGTCTTGTAGGGGTGCTCCTGCACCACTTTGGGCAGTGAGCCTCCTTTTGTTATTCAGTATTGTTACTACATTATATTGTGAGCTAACACTCTATGTGGTTTTCCCTGTTTAGGGTTTTCCACTAAAAATATGGTGTTCACGTGTGTATGGTGTTGATGTGCTTATGTTTTGATTCTTCTATTCATGTTTAATCTTCATAACGGAATAATGAGTTAAAGTAAGTGAATGTGAAAGTGATTTTGTTTAAAGAAGTTAAATTTTTGATACAACTAATTCACCCCCCCTCTCAGTTGTCTTGTACCTTTCAACAATTGGTATCAGAGCCAGTTCCTTGGAAGAAAGCCTAACAACTTAAGGTAGATCCAGGATGGCACACAAGAAAGACATTCCTTAGTTTGATGGATCTGATTATTCCTAATGGAAGGTATGAATGTAAAGTTATCTTTTTTCTATTGGTTATAATGTTTGGGCAATGGTCAAAGATAAGTACACAGTACTTGAAGATGGTCCACAGTCTAATGAAGAGGTTAAAGATTTTGAGAATAATCATAAAGCTAAAAATGCTCTATTAAATGCCCCGTCTAACACTGAAATGGAAAAAGTTGTGGATCTGGAAACTGCTCATGAGATTTGGGACAAGTTAAGAAAATCTATGAAGGTGATGCATCTGTCAAGAAGGCTAAGTTGCAGAATTTGAAGACCACGTATGAAACCATGTGAATGGCTAAAGATGAGAACGTAACAAGCTACATATAGAAGATTGATGAAGTTGTCAGCAGCATCAGGGGTCTTGGTGGAAAATTGAAGGATGAGGATGTTGTAGATAAGATACTCAGAACTCTTCCCAAATCTTATTGTCACAAGGTTTCTTCCATTGAAGAATTGTTTGATATGGGCAAACTTTCAAAAGATCAATTGCTTGGTAAACTGACTGCTTTTGAGATGAGAGAGTTTGGTACTACTGATGGCCCTGTGAAAATTGAGACTACTTTCAAGGACAAGGAAGAAAAGACTACTAGATCATAGAAATATGTTGTGGAATCAGATGAAGAAGATTTTACAGAGCTTAAGGCAAAATTTGCAAGCAGAATAAAAAGAGGAAGCAGAGGAAAGTTCAAAAGTAAGTTACCTTTCGAATGTTTCAATTGTGGTAAAATTGGTCACTATGATTCAAGATGTCCTGACAAAGCTTTGAAAATCAATGAAAGCAAAAGAAAGATGGTAAGAAAGAGTTACTATGCTAGAGATGATGATGGTGTAATTGATGATGAATCTAATTCTGATGATGGTAATAGTAAAGAATGCTTGTTTATTGCACTTAGAGAAGAACTTGTTTCTACTAATCTTGCAAGCTGTGTGAAGGAAGGAAGTCTAGGAGAGTTGTCTACATTTCATGCTGAAAAAGAAGATGAATGGATCATTGATAGCGGATGTTCAAATCACATGACAGGAGACAAGAGTAAGTTTGTTAAGTTTGAAAAGTATGATGGAGGACTTGTTAGGTTTGGTGATGATGCAACTGGTAAGATTTGTGGAAAAGGATCTATTACTTTTGAGTGCAAGCATAATATAGATGATGTTCTTTATATCAAGGGCTTAAAGCATAATCATCTAAGTGTTAGACAAATGTGTGACAAAGGGTATAATCTTGTGTTCAAGGACAATGGGTGTAAGATAAAGAATAGCTCTGGAACCTTAATTGTTGTTGGTAAAAAGACTCATGGTAATGTCTATCATTTGAAAGGTACTAAAAATTGTTGTTTGTTGGCTAAGGCATAGGAGAATGTGTCACGTTAACTTTAATAATTTGGTGAGAATAAACATTATTCAAGATGTAAGAGACCTGCCTAAGATTGTGAAGCCTGCAAATATTATATGCAAAGAATGTTAGTTTGGAAAGATGACAAAGACCACTTTCAAGAGCAAAGAACAATCCTCTACTGGTTTGCTAGAGTTGGTGCATACAAACCTGTGTGGTCCTACAAGAACAAGAAGTATGCAAGGTGAAAGGTATTTCATGCTTCTTATTGGTGATTTTTCAAGAATGACTTGGGTTACTTTCCTTAGAGAAAAAGCAGAAGCTCTAGATAAGTTCAAGGCATTCAAAGTTATGGTTGAAAATGAATTAGATTTGAGAATCAAATGGTTAAGGTCTGACAGAGGTGGTGAGTTTACTTCAAGTGAGTTCAATACTTTTTTGTGACGAACATGGAATAAAGAGACATTTGTCTTCTCCCAAGACTCCTCAACAAAATGGAGTGGTTGAAAGGAAGAATAGAACTATTCAAGAAGTTGCCAGAACAATGATCAAGTAGACCTACCGGAAGTATACTAGAAATAAGCAATACACACTACTGTTTACATTCAAAACAAAGTGCAAATTAGAGTAGAAGAAACAAAGACACTTTATGAGCTGTGGTATGGTAGAACTCCTACTGTCAAATACTTCAAATTTTTTGGAAGCAAATGTTACATTAGAAGAGATGAAGAATTAGGAAAGTTTGATGCTAGATGTGATGAAGGCGTATTCCTTGAGTACTCTACTAAGAGCAAGGCTTACTAGGGCTATAACAAAAGACTGCGAAAGATCATTGAAAGTGTAAATGTGAAGGTAGATGAAGACATTCAACTAGATGAATATGAGTCAGATGGATTTACTGATACAGAAAAGGTTGAAAAAGGCAAAGAAAAGGAAGTTCAAACTGAAGGACAAGCTGCTCCAGAAAAAGAAGAAATTCAAGTTGAAGCTTCGGTAAGAATTCCTAAAACTCCTAGGTATGTGCAAAGAGATCATTCTAAAGATCATATTATTGGTGACAAAAGAAAAGGTGTGATGACAAGAAGCAGGACTACAGAAGAACAAGTAAATCTCTGTCTACTTTCAAAGGTGGAACCTAAAACAATAAATGAAGTATGCAATGATGAGCATTGGGTTAAGGCAATGGAAGAAGAATTACTACAGATTGAGAAGAACAAGACTTGGTAACTTGTCCCTAGACCTGCAAACAAGAATATGATTGGAGCAAAGTGGGTTTTCCAAAACAAACTGAATGAAGTTGGAGAAGTTGTGAGATACAAGGCAAGACTTGTGTGTAAAGGCTACTCACAAGTGGAAGGAATTGACTATGAAGAGACCTATGCTTTGGTGGCAAGAATGGAATCTATCAGACTGTTTTTGGCATTTGGAGCACATAAAAATTTCAAGGTATATCAGATGGATGTGAAATATGCCTTCCTGAATTGTGAGCTAGAAGAAGAGGTCTACATAGAGCAACCAGATGGGTTCTAGTTATCAGACAAACTAGGCATGGTATGCAAGTTGAAGAAGGCTTTATATGGACTAAAGCAATCTCCTAGAGCTTGGTATGCAAGACTAGATAAGTATTTGTTGCAGTAGGGTTTTAGTAAAGGATCCATAGATAGTAATTTGTATATCAAGGCAAGCAGAGATCAAATTCTGACTATTTAAGTCTATGTGAATGATATCATATTTGGTGGAAATGAAGAGATGTGCAAGAATTTTGCAAATGAAATGCAAAAGGAATTTGAGATGTCTATGTGTGGTGAGATGAATTTATTCCTTGGACTACAAATCAATTAGACTAATAAAGGCATTTTCATTTCTCAATCAAAGTATGTCAGGGAATTGTTAAAGAAGTTTGGAATGGAAGACTCTAAACCGATATGCACTCCTATGGTTACTGGAAGTACATTAAGAAATAATGATGAATCTCCTAAGACTGATCAAAGCAAGTATAGATCAATGATTGGAGGACTGCTTTACCTGACTGTTACCAGACCAGATATCATGCATGTAGTATGTCTTGTGGCCAAATTTCAATCAAATGCAAGAGAATCACATGTGATGGAAGTAAAGAGGATATTCAGGTATTTGAAGGGCACTCTGGATCATGGTTTGTGGTATCCTAAGAAAAATGACTTTTCCCTTAATGCCTATACAGATGCAGATTGGGCTGGATGTGCTAATGATAGGAAAAGCACAAGTGGAGGTGCATTTTTCCTTAGAGATAGGGTAGTGTCATGGCATAGCAAGAAACAAGAATTAGTCTCCTTGTCTACAACAAAATTAGAATATATTGCTCCAGTATCATGCTGCACTCAGGTGCTATGGATGAAATAGACCTTGAAGGATATCAAAGTTGAGTATGATGAGCCAATTCCTATTCTTTGTGATAACACAAGTGCCATAAATATTTTGAAGAATCCAGTGATGCATTCAAAGACAAAGCACATTTCAATTAAGTATAATGTTTTGAGAGAGAAAGTTGTAGAGAATGAGGTGGAGCTTGAGTATGTGCCTACAAAAGACCAAGTTGCTGATATATTCACTAAGGCTCTTCCAAAAGACACATTTAAGTATCTCTGAGAAAAACTAGGGGTTATTGCCACTCCTTCCTTGAACTAGATGCATAAGAAGATGCATCAGTCCAGTGTGCTTCAAAGTACTTTTTTCCTATTGGACTAATGTTGGTGGATATCTCTCAAGGGGAGCAGGTAGTGGTTTGAAATGATTGTTGCATTTAGGGGGAGTAACGAATGATTTCAAACTAATCAGAGTCGTGGTGTGCAAGTATGTGCAGTAAAAGAGATGCGATACCCTTTGCCATTGATGTTAAAGGGGGAGAGAAAGATCATGTGAAAAACTCCGGGGGAGAAAGAGTTCGGATGTGTAAAAAGAAAGGGGGAGTCCTAATGCAGAATTATGTCTTAATGGAGGAACATGTTTTTCACATCATATGTTGCCATCAATGACAAAGGGGGATATTTTTGCAAGTATGTGCTAACTGGTGTTGTCATTGATGTCAACATGTTTGTGTTGTCATCAGTGCCAACTGTATCTTCTGATATTGTTTTTTGTTGATTGATTGAGTTGTCATGTTAAGAACACTGTCTGAGTATTTTGCTCCATATTTTCTCTTTGTTGAAGACTAGAGTATGAGATTTGGATATGTTTTAGAGAAGTGTTTGAAGATGCTAAATCTAGAATTTGGTAGTTTGGATTGATGTGCAGAAAAAGTTTTATTCACCAGTTTGAAGATTGTGCCTGGCAAGGTTTGCAGAGTGATAGGGAGATAGTATATTACTTTGCATTTATGCGCAAGTTGGATTTAGGTCTTGCAGTTCTAGACTTAAGCTTACAAGGTCCTTAGCTATCTTAATTTCAAAGGATTTGTGATTTGGTGCTCCAGAAAGAAAGTTATTGATTAGTAGAGTTTGACAGTTTCTATTGAGAAGAAGTCTGTGATATATCCTCAAGTGATATTTGTTGTCTTCAAGTGAGATCTATTATGGTTGGATTTGTTGGCTCCCAAGTGATTCTATGTTCTTTTTGGATGTCTCCAGAATGTATTGAAGGCGTGTGCTTGATCCGTAAGCTATAATGAAGTTCTTGAAAGCATTTATCTAAGTGTTCTTGATTTTTGCTTTAGTTCTAGCCGACTTGGTTATTCACACTTGTTGCAGAGGTGATTCATGGATTGTGAAGGCGTGTTGTAGTGTGTGAAGATGTATTTGGATTTGAGCTAAGCTATGAAGTGTTTCTCCTTCATTCATTTGCCCCACAAGTTTATTTAGGTCTAGTCCTAATTTAAATTTATGCATGTATGCCAACCTTGGAGATAGTTCCAATGGTTGTAAAATGTAATGCCGACCTTGATGTACATTCCAAGGTTTATGATAAGTATAAATGTATGTAATGAATTCATGAGTGATGTGTGATTGTGTGAAGATGCAAAGATAAAGTGTGAATTGTAAAAGTAGAGCAAAGCAGAGGAGATATATTGCGCTTCAATGGAACTGAACTCAGGCATGGTGTAGAAGCTATTATATCAGTTCATCCTGGTAGTGAGCCAACCCTCAGCAATGAGCCACCTCTGATAGTGAGCCACCCTTTGGCAGTGAGTCTTTCTTTGGGCAGTGAGCCTCCTTTTGTTATTCGATATTATTACATTATATTGTGAGCTAACACTCACCGTGGTTTTTCCCTATTTAGAGTTTTCCACATAAAAATCTAGTGTTCATGTGTGTATGGTGTTGATATGCTTATGTTTTGATTCTGCTATTCATGTTTAATCTTCATAACAAAATAAGGAGTTAAAGTAAGTGAATGTGAAAGTGATTTTGTTTAAAGAAGTTAAAGTTTTGATACAATTGATTCACCCTCCCTCTCAGTTGTCTTGTGCCTTTCAACATATTATTGTTACAGTAGCTACCCATACCACCTCCTTATGAATAGTCATTACTATAACTTGTGGAAGGGTCCACATCTTGGATTTGTGGTACCATATGGTTTATATTATTAATTTATCTTTAGTTTCTTCTCCATTTGTGTTCTTGATAACCATGTGTTAGACATGCATTTAGTGCTCCTATGGCCAATCCTTCTACTCTATCCATGCTTCTATTTATGAAGGACTCTTCTCTAGGCATTCCATGAATCATTAGTTCATATCCATCTTCTTCATCAAGTAATATAGGGCAGTTATTTGTTTGATGTTTATCCCATTGTCTACATATTCCATGATATATGCTAACTAGCTTTGTAGGTTCCTTCTCAAGTTCTACTCTTAATGTGGTGGCTTTTGGTGCCTTCTATCATTGGGAATTCATTCCTTAAGTGATCTAAATTTTAATGGAGAATTCAGATAACAATACCTAGCGCTGAGCCTATGGTATTGTGAAAATAAACAAAATGCTCAATGTGCAAAACTTGTAAAAAAATGTTGCAGGCAACCAAAGTGGATTTCTTATTGCATCAAAAGTTGATTATATACAATGAGCAAGAATGTAAAAGGTCACCTTATCCATAGAATTTGAAATGGATAGTTGGAAGGTGACAGAACTACTAAAATTTAAATTTTTAAATTTTTCAAAATTTCAAAAAACTACTAAATTCAGGACCCCACTAGGCAAGGCCATAACTTCTAGCCAGCTGGTCGAAATCTAGACATTTCTAACTCATTGGAAAGATCTCTTGAAGAGCTAGATTGAGTTGTGTCAAGCCCTGCCTGCGGCTACTGCTCAAAGCAACCAATGAAAGTCTTGACCCCAAATTCCACTCCAAAGGCCTCCGAAAAAGCCAATTACTAGGATGTAGACAAAACTGGGAAAAAATACTGAAAAAACTAAAATATAGTTGCCTAAACAAATGCCACCCTAATGCTTTTACATCTCTATGGGATCACTGCTTCCCCCTTGGGAGGCAATGGGCCCCATTGCACCTGTGTGTTGCAGCAGATGAGGAAATTTCTTCTCAATCTGGTCCTTAGTGAACCATTTTCCTTGATGTGGAAGTTGTCATGCCTGTACCACCCGATAGAGAGGAATCTATTGTTTCTTCAATGTTTTCACCACAACATCGATAATCTGATCACATGTGAGAGGGGCAATAGTGTTTGGATTCAACTCTGAGCAACTTATATGTTCTACAACATCTGAAGTGTCCAACAATGGTGGAAAATATGGACGCAATAATTCAACATTGAAAACAAGAAGTAGTCCAAGAAAAGATGACAGATTGAGTTCAAAAGCATTTTCACCAACTTGTTTGAGGATGGTGTATGGACCATATCAAATAGGGCAGAGTTTCTTATGAGGCCCTTGAAGTCTTTCTTTTTGAATATGAAGCCACACCTTGTCCCCAACCTTAAACTAATGAGGTGTACGGTGTTGATCATGTCTGTCCTTGTATTTCTGATTACTATATTGTAGAATCTCATGGACTTGTTGCTGAATATGGCATATCTTCTCCACAAACTTAGTTGCCCTATCTACCTCTTTTTCTGAATGTGTTAATGGGTCACTCAACATAGTTGGAAATGCTACATCAATTGGAGCCAATGGTTGGTAACCAAGACATACCTCAAATGGACTGTGCCCTATGGAACCATGTAGTGCTTGATTGTAACTATGTTGTACATATGGCAAAATTTCATCCCAAGTCCAAGGATGTTTGGAATGGTACATCCGCAAAATGTGAATGATCATCTGATTCACCACCTCAGTCTACCCATCTATTTGGGGGTGGAAGGTAGTGGATTTTATCAACTTTGTGTCCATCAAGGCCCAAAGTGCCGACTATTGGTACACCCAATATTGGTCCACCCAATATTGGTCCTCCTATCGAAGGGAGAAGTCTCACTATTCTCACCTTTTACTAAAATTTTGTATTTTACCCTTAATTTTTCCAATTCTAGCTATTTTTTAATTTCATCTTTTCGTAATTAATCATTTTCTCTTCTCCATGATTGGGATTCCACTCTAGTAGCCAATTCCATCGCTTCTTTGTATGTAGGGAACATTTTTTCATCTATTTTCACCCTAATGTAAGGGATCAACCTTGATATAAACCACTCAATTCATTATTTTTCTATTAAAGGTTCTTCCAATTTTCTAACCACACTTCTAAAACATTGTTGTACTCATTCATTGATTCATTTTTTCTTGCATCATCTCCTTCATCTTGCTTGCAACTTTTGTTGGTATGTCTGGAGAGTGAAAAATTGTTAAAAATAGGGCATTCAAATCTTCCCATTTTTTATTGTGTTTAGGACAAGCCTTTATATAACATTTGTTAGAACATAATGTTATTAGGGGTCATACCCTTATAACATTTATATATTGTTCTAATATAAGGTTATAAAACCTTATGTTATAAAGCATATACCATTTAATAATTAATAACCTAATAACTATTAGATTATTAATTGTTTACAAATAGTTTCTTTGAATGGGTGTAACTAATACCTCTTCAGGTATTTTGCCACCCCTTCTCTTTTATTTAAGGAGGTTCTCTCTCATTTGAGAGGTATGTGAATTTGGAGTTTTATAGTGAATTATATCACTATTCACAGAAGGTATTATTGGCCATGTGAAAGTATGTAGAGGAGTATATCCCCAAGTTCAATCTATTATTTAATAGACTATTTTTTATAAGTGTTTTAATAAAATGATGCTTTATGGGTTTTTTACCCAAAAGGGTTTTCCCCATCGATATCTTGTGTAATGTGTTATATCTATGCTTGTATAATTCTCATTTATATTTATATTATATTTTGTTTATAATGATTAGTATCCTTAGTTCCTAATTTCTAACAACATTCAAGTGCTTCATCTTTGAGGGTTTCTACAAATTCATACAACTTATTTAAGTCATCATCAATGTCAATCCTACTCCAAGGAGATCCCAAGATAAATAGACGTTCGCTAGCATATTTGGTGTCTTTTCCAAACAAAGGAAGCTTAGTCCTGTTTGTGGCCATTTTTGTAGTCCAGTTGAAGGTATTTTTTATTTATCTTTTTGTGGTTTAGGGATTATCCTTCCTCTTGATTTATTCTCTATTCTTGGTTATTCTTTTCTCTTTTTTTTCAGGTCTCTTCTACCTAATCCCACTCTTTTTGTTGCTTTACTAGTCTCCTTCCTCTACATTTATCTCTAGGCAACTAAATATCAAAGAACTTTCTTCCTAATATCTCTTCAAAATCTCTCATACAATTACTGTATGCTCTTTCTTCCTCTATCCTAAGCAAGGATTCACTACTTATGTCTTCTTTAGGGACTTTTCTTGTCTTATTCAACATGGGAGTGACTCTTGGTCTGAGGGGTTCATCTCCTCATAACGACTCTTCATCTTGGAGGATGTATCTTTTGGTAATTCTTCATTTGTTAATTTATTATCTTTATTACCATTTGATTTATCTTCTTCCTCATTATTGGGTTGTTTTTCTCCCAATAATTCTAAGTTTTCTAAAGCAAATTAATTTTTTTTACTAATATTTCTTATCATCTCCTTATCTCTTTCCTCATCTTTATAGGATGTTAATTTATTAATTTCTTCCCTTCTTTGTATCCCACCATACCTACTTGCTTTAATATTCTAATGGTCATTACAGAGGTTTAGAGTGCTTTATCCAAATATTGGGGTTACCAAATTCTCAAACCCTTTATTTATTGTGACCCTAGCTTGGAACTAGTTAGAATCTTCATCAACATCCAACCCTTGGGTTCTCCATCTTATAGGTTGAGTGCTACTTCTTCTAAGCCTCTCATTTTCCACCACATCTATAGTGTCTTTCATCCAAGGTTGCAATTCATTCATACTTGTTGATGCCTTAGATTATTTTAATTGCTCCATCATTTTGGTTAGATTTTCTTTTGTGGTTTGAATTAGGGTTATAGACTGATGCAGAGGTAAAACGCAATAGAAGCTTACAAATGGGAAGGAGGAGTCATTAACACAACCAGCATGTTAAAATCCAGGACATGCAGTGTGTAATACCTATCGGCTTATCAGCATCATCACATTCGCCAAGCGCAAGCATCCTCCTGATGTTCACTGTTCATCTTACCGCCAAACTCTATCTTCATCATCATGATGTTCAGCCTCATCTTCATCAGCAGGATATAAAATATCCGGTTCCTCCCATATATCCTGATGACGACAACTTCAAGCACTTTTCCCTCGATGCTTCCGTCACCCCGATATCCGACTACTCAAACAACAGCATCAGGATATGACTTATCCGGTCATATTGAAACATCCTGATGATGATACTCAACTTTATGCCGATGAATTACGCCGATGCCAAAACACTTAGCGACAGCAGGATAAACTTGCATAGGGTGATATGCACAATATCCTGATGACGATGACGTCACTTGCACCCGATGATGATGTCAACAGGATATAAGACACTTATATCCTCCACAACATGATAATGAATATCCGGTGATCTTTTCAATATCCTGATGATGACTTCTCCGGTCCTTAGCCAAAAAGTGAACTTTCTCTCCTGCATGTGATAGTGACATGCGGACGATGGATACACACGAAAGATGATCCTGACGATGATATACACACTGAGTATATATCCAACTTATATCATCCTGATGCACTTGAAACATACAGTCTTCGTCAGCTTCATAACCCGATTCGGATAGCGATATACTCGTAGATGACGATGCAATTCACTCCATCTGGAAAAGCACATGCAGATCCCTGTATATCCGTCAGCTGCATGCAAACTCACAGAACCGCACAATTTCACAAAGAAAATATGATGATCGGGCCAGATCACCTTCAGATCAAAACTTAACAGTTTATCTTCCTAAATCCTAGCACATGAGGATGCTAGGTTGATTCACAACATGCTACCAATCGACCTCTCACACAATGAGATGCATAAATAGAAAACTAAACTACAACCTAAACTAACATGCATGACCATTCCACCGATTCACAGAATCAATCGGTGGAAGGGTTGAAAGTATCCATTAAACTGTAATTAAAACAGAAATCAAAACACAAACAGCTGATAAACCAGATAATGCAATTGATGAGATCTTATTCAGATGAAACACAAATGTCCTATTTCTACAACAATGTTTCACACTGTCTGGACTGATCTCTGGATCTCACTCAATCACCAGTACAACATAACATAACTACTACTCTCTGATATATGATCTCAAACCCTAACTGATCTGAGTTATTTATAGCCATATCCTACGAGTACTACCAACTCGGTTCCCAGCGGCTGGGAGCTTCCAAGCGGCTGGGAGAGGACAGCTCATACTACCTGATCACGAGCTCTAACTGCCTGCACACTCTACTAGACTGATCTAATACATATGCATTGGTCCAATGGACCTTATTACATTATGAAGTCAAACATGCTAAAAATAGACTAATGTCCTGTCATGCGGACAATGAACCTATATCCTGTCTTGTAGGGGTGCTCCTGCACCATACTCCCCAGAAGAAGAAATCTCAAGTCCACTTGAGATGAGAGTATGAAGATCTGCACCATGTTTCTGGATCTACTCTTCAGTTATCCAGACTGCTTCAGAATTAGGTTTTCCCTTCCAAGAGACTAGATACTCCAAGTACTGTTTGTTCCAGGTCTGTTTGACCACTCTGGTGTCCAAAACCTTCTGCAACTGTGGAGGATCATGCTTGGGAATGTCATCATCGACTGCATCTTGTAGGAGTTCCTGATCTACATCTGGATAAGACTTGTATGGAGTTAAATCACATACATTGAATATAGGGGACAAACCAAGATCAGGGGGGAGTTGTATCTCATAAGCATTCTGTCCATGCTTGTGCAAGATCTAACATGGTCCAACTTTTCTCTGCATGAGTTTAGTATATTTGCCCTTAGGAAGTCTGTCCTTCTTCAAATGAACCCATACCAAATCTCCAACATCAAACTGTACATCCTTCTTCTTTTTATCAGCATTTTCCTTATACTTCAATGTGGTTTGTTGTAGTTGGGTCTTGACTTGATCATGAACCTCTTTTATGGCTTCTGCAAAAGCTTCTCCTTCTGCACTAATAGGGTCTACTGTAGGTAGATCTCTTAATTCCAAAATTCCTCTTGGATGCATACCATAAACTATCTGGAAAGGTGATTTCCCTGTGCTCCTATTGACAGTATCATTATAGGAAAATTCAGCTTGAGATAGAATATTATCCCACTTTTCTCCATGTTGTTTTGTCAAACATCTAAGCAAATTTCCTAAGGAACGGTTCACTACTTCAGTCTATCCATCCGTTTGAGGATGATATGCAGAGGAAAAGGACAAATTTGTTCCAAGTTTCTTCCAAAGAGTTCTCCAGAAGTGACCAATAAACTTCACATCCCTATCTGACACTATGCTCAATGGCAATCCATGGATCCGGACAATCTCCCTGAAAAACAAATCGGCAATGTATGAAGCATCAGCAGTGGTTTTGCATGGCAAGAAATGTGCCATTTTGCTGAATCTATCCACTACAACAAAAACACTGTCAAACCCTTTCCTTGTCCTTGGTAAACCCAAGACAAAATCCATACTTATGCTTTCCCATGGTCTGGAAGGAATGGGTAAGGGCTGATATAAACCTGCATTAGTCGACCTGCCTTTAGCTTTCTGACATATCACACAGGTCTCTACAAACTTTCTGACATCTGATTGTAACTTAGGCCAAAAGTAATGTCTTCGGACAAGATCAAGAGTCTTATCTAGACCAAAATGACCTGCCATAGCTCCACAATGTTTCTCCTTAATGATGTTTAACCTCATAGAACACCTTGGAATACATAACTGTCCACCTTTGAACAACAATCCATCCTGAATCAAAAATTCAGAGAATTCAGCATGATATTTCTCTCCAAAAGAAGTACATACATGATATATCTCTCCAAAATCTTCATCAGTCTCATACATGGTCTTAAGTGAATCAATGCCAACACTTTCTAACTGAATCTGGTTGACTGTTAGAACTCTCCTGCTCAAAGCATCTGCAACTTTATTCTTGACGCCTTTCTTATGCTTCAATGTAAAAGTAAACGCTTGTAAGGTTTCTACCCATTTCATGTGTCTGTGGTTCAACTTTTCCTGGTTGTTTATGAAACTCAGAGCCTGGTTATCTGTAAATACTATGAATTCCTTTGGTATCAAGTAATGCCTCCATTTCTTGAGTGACTGGACTAAAGCATACATTTCCAAATCATATGAGGAATACCTCTTTTTAGCATCATTGAGCTTCTCACTGAAAAATGCAATCGGTCTACCTTCTTGGCTGAGTACTACTCCAATGGCCATGTGACTGGCATCACATTCCACCTGAAAGATTTTGTTAAAGTCTGGAAGTGCAAGGACTGGCTATTGTGCCACCTTCTTCTTCAATGTTTCAAAAGAATCATCTGCTCTTTGAGTCCAAACAAATCTACACTTCTGTCCTCCTTTGATGGTATCAAGCATGGGTGCACAAATATGACTAAACCCTCTTATAAACTTCCTGTAGAAGGTTGCTAACCCATGGAAACTTCTGACATCATTCATAGTCTTTGGGGTTGGCCAAGACAATATGGCACTTACCTTCTCCTTATCCATTTGTAACTTTCCTTGTGAAATGAGAAAACCTAAATATGTGATCTCCTCTTGCATGAACAAACACTTGTCTAAATTTATCATCAACTGCTCTTCATGTAACCTCTTAAGAACCAAATCTATGTGTCTGAGATGTTCTTATTTTGTGTTGCTGAAAATCAGAATGTCATCTAGATATACTATGACAAACTTACCAATGAACTCTTTCAAAACCTCATTCATCAATCTCATAAAAGTACTAGGTGCATTAGATAAACCAAAAGGCATAACCTTCCACTCATATAACCCTTCATTAGTTTTGAATGTTGTTTTCCATTCATCTCCTGGTCTAATCCTGATCTGATGATATCCACTCTTTAGATCTATTTTTGTAAAATACTTAGCACCTCCCAAACAGTCAAGTAAATCCTGTATCCTAGGGATTGGTAATCTATACCTGATTGTGATCTTGTTAATAGCTCTGGAATCTGTGCAAAGCCTCCAAGTACCTTCCTTCTTTGGTGCTAGTACAGCTGGTACTGCACATGGACTTAAACTTTTCCCAATCAGACCTGAATCCAATAATTCTTCAATTTGTCTGGCTACTTCTGCATTCTGTTCTGGAGTTAGCTTATAGGCTGCTTTGTTTGGAAGTGTTGATCCTGGAATTAAGTCTATGCAGTGACTAATATCCCTGACAGGTGGTAGGGATCTTGGCATTCCTGCTGAGATGATACCTTTGTACTTATCCAATAGCTCTTGGATAGCTGGGTCTATGAACCTTTGCTTTTTCTCTTCCTTGACTTCTTGCTGCTATTCTTGATTCACCCTCATACATGGGATTAGGGCATATGCAACTGCACCTTCTGCTGCTGCTACTTTCATGAACTGTTTACCTTCCATCAGCATTACCTTCACCTCTTTTCCTTTAGATTTCTCCTCCTTCTCTGTCAATGGTAGTAACTTTATATCCTTACCATCTTTAGTGATTGTATAGGTGTTTCTAACACCATCATGTTGTGCCTTCAAATCATACTGCCATGGTCTACCAAATAAAAGATTGCAAGCATCCATCGTGGTAATGTCAAACAACAACTTATCCTTATACGGTCCAATCTGAAATTCTACCCAAGCCTGCTCTTCTACAATTGTCTGCTGACCTTGGGTAAGCCATGAGACTTTATATGGGGATGGGTGAGGCAATCTCCTAAGCTTAAGCTTTGTCACCATTTCTTCAGACACAAAATTTTTAGTAGAACCAGAATCAATCAAAACTTTACATGCCTTACCTCCTGCTTTGCAAATAGTCCTGAAAAGAGACTTTCTTTGAGGGGATTCTTTGTCAGGTACCTTCATGGTAGTCGCTGTTCTTCTCATCATTAGAGACTCTCCACTTTCTGGGTATCCATAATTATCAGGAGCATTCACACTCTGAAAAGCATTAGAGCCTGTCATACTTTGATTATCAGGTTCTTGGATCAGATTTGTTCTCCTTTCTCCTATTGAGCTTGTGGCCTTTTTTGGACATCTGCTGGCTATATGGCCTTCTTTGTTACAGTTATAGCATCTGATGGATCCTCTGCCCTGGGATCTTCCTCTGAAAGGTCTTCTACCTCTGAAGTTTCCTTGCTGACTATAATTTTCCCCTTGGTTCTGACTATTGTTTCCCTTACTATTGTCATGACTGGATTCTCCTTGATATCCATGTCCATGTCCTCTACCTCTAAAAGGACCTCTTCCACCTCTTTGTTGTCTTCCTCTTCCTCTACTGTGTTGTTCTTGTTTTCTCTTTAACTTCTCTTCCACTTTCAATGCCAACTGAAAGCATTTC
This sequence comes from Cunninghamia lanceolata, assembly GCA_027924645.1. Taxonomy (NCBI): domain Eukaryota; kingdom Viridiplantae; phylum Streptophyta; class Pinopsida; order Cupressales; family Cupressaceae; genus Cunninghamia; species Cunninghamia lanceolata. The sequence continues at coordinate 21,650,588 of BSBN01000500.1, forward strand.
TGAACTGTATCTGGATTATGCAGACTTAAATCTTCCTGAATGTTGAACCTCAATCCATTAAGGTATCTGGCTACCTTCTCTTCTTCACTTTCCTTTACCTTTGTTTTCATACAAAGTTTCATGAATTCTTCTGTATATGAGCTGACATCTAGCTCCTTCTGCTTCAGGTTTTGTTTCCTCCTGTGTAATTGGATACTGTAATCCAATGGGACATAAGCTTCCTTTACTAATGCCATCATTTTCTTCCATGTAGTGACTCTATGCTTTCCTTCCTGTACTCTATCATCTTGGACGAAATTCCACCATGTCAAGGCAGCTTCTTTCATTTTTGACTGGGCTATTTTCACCCTCTGTTGTTCTGGTATCTCCTCTGTTTCAAAGAAATTGTTCAAGGAGTCTATCCATTCCATCACTGAATCAGGGTCCATCTTTCCTGTAAACACTGGCAAATCCAATTTCACATCCATGGTTCTCCTCTCCATGGCCTTGAGGGTCTTCAACAGTGGTCTCTGGTCTGCAGGAACGACCTCCTCGTTCCAACTAGGGATCTCTTCTTCTTCCCTATCTTCTTCTCTACCAGAACCTACTCTGCTCCTCAACTTCGCTAACTCATCCTTCAATTCCTGATTCTGAGCCTTCACGGCCTTTCTCTCTGCAATCTGTTTCTTCACCAGAACTGCCAACTCAACATTGGTCATCCTTGCCGGCATCTCAGATGTTCCTTCGTCACCTGACATCCTGCTATATCCTGATCTTTCCCAGAAGATCCTTCCTTTGCTCTGATACCACTATGATGCAGAGGTAAAATGCAACAGAAGCTTACAAATGGGAAGGAGGAGTCATTAACACAACCAGCATGTTAAAATCCAGGACATGCAGTGTGTAATACCTATCGGCTTATCAGCATCATCACATTCGCCAAGCGCAAACATCCTCCTGATGTTCACTGTTCATCTTACCGCCAAACTCTATCTTCATCATCATGATGTTCAGCCTCATCTTCATCAGCAGGATATAAAATATCCGGTTCCTCCCATATATCCTGATGACGACAACTTCAAGCACTTTTCCCTCGATGCTTCCGTCACCCCAATATCCGACTACTCAAACAACAGCATCAGGATATGACTTATCCGGTCATATTGAAACATCATGATGATGATACTCAACTTTATGCCGATGACTTACGCTGATGCCAAAACACTTAGCGACAGCAGGATAAACTTGCATAGGGTGATATGCACAATATCCTGATGACGATGATGTCACTTGCACCTGATGATGATGTCAACAGGATATAAGACACTTATATCCTCCGCAACATGATAATGAATATCCGGTGATCTTTTCAATATCCTGATGATGACTTCTCCGGTCCTTAGCCAAAAAGTGAACTTTCTCTCCTGCATGTGATAGCGACATGCGGATGATGGATACACACGAAAGATGATCCTGACGATGATATACACACTGAGTATATATCCAACTTATATCATCCTGATGCACTTGAAACATACAGTCTTCGTCAGCTTCATAACCCGATTCGGATAGCGATATACTCGTAGATGACGATGCAATTCACTCCGTCTGGAAAAGCACATGCAGATCCCTGTATATCCGTCAGCTGCATGCAAACTCACAGAACCGCACAATTTCACAAAGAAAATATGATGATCGGGCCAGATCACCTTCAGATCAAAACTTAACAGTTTATCTTCCTAAATCCTAGCACATGAGGATGCTAGGTTGATTCACAGCATGCTACCAATCGACCTCTCACACAATGAGATGCATAAACAGAAAACTAAACTACAACCTAAACTAACATGCATGACCATTCCACCGATTCACAGAATCAACCGGTGGAAGGGTTGAAAGTATCCATTAACCTGTAATCAAAACAGAAATCAAAACACAAACAGCTGATAAACCAGATAATGCAATTGATGAGATCTTATTCAGATGAAACACAAATGTCCTGTTTCTACAACAATGTTTCACACTGTCTGGACTGATCTCTGGATCTCACTCAATCACCAGTACAACATAACATAACTACTACTCTCTGATATATGATCTCAAACCCTAACTGATCTGAGTTATTTATAGCCATATCCTACGAGTACTACCAACTCGGTTCCCAGCGGCTGGGAGCTTCCAAGCGGCTGGGAGAGGACAGCTCATACTACCTGATCACGAGCTCTAACTGCCTGCACACTCTACTAGACTGATCTAATACATATGCATTGGTCCAATGGACCTTATTACATTATGAAGTCAAACATGCTAAAAATAGACTAATGTCATGTCATGCGGACAATGAACCTATATCCTGTCTTGTAGGGGTGCTCCTGCACCATAGACCATTCTGATTCTTCAATATTAGTGAGTGTCATGTCCATTAAGCATGTTTTGACCTCTATTCTAGGGGTTTCTTTATCTACAACAATCCTGGCACGCTCTCTAAATGCCTCTCACACCTTCTCTGCCCTTTTCTAGTACATTTCCTCTCTTTTTTGGGATTGTTTAGCCCTTCTTTCTTTTTCTTTCTTCTTCTCTCTTCTTCTCAGCCATGATCATCTTCTAGCTTTCTTCCAATCCTATACCAATTTCAACAAGTTCTCTTACTTTCTTGTTATCACCCTTTGCATTAAAAATTAATTGATTTTTAACCATCCTTAATTTCTTTTTATTCATCCTAAGTATGAGACTGAATTTGTCTCAACATTCAATGTCCTTTTAGATCTCCCCCCATTCCATTATCACCTCCTAGATGCCTAACCCCTCACCAAGGGTTAGCACCTAGTATGTGCTACCACACATCTCAATTACTATCATGAATACTCATTTTCCTAGTAGTATTCTTTACCATGAACTTCCCTCCTTGTTTTTGTAGTTTTCTTCCTGTGCATCCACAAATTGGGGTCCTAGCCATGGAACCAAATCTTAACAATAAAATACAGGCCCAAGGTCCAAATTAATTATGTCAAAAAGTTAACCCCAAGGTGATGCAATAAGAAGGAAACTAGAATAGTTGTGGTAGATAAACATGTATAAGTAGAAGAAAGACTATAAACTTCATACACATCACAAGGTTACTCCATCCATATATTCATATTATATATCTTATATACGATGTACATTTTATACTTCAAGCATAGATATATACATCATTTATGCTTGAGTGATACTTCTATCTTATAAATTACATTCATTTTTCATATATTTCCTTCTCCTTCTCTTTCACATAACTTTCTCATGTCTTCTTGCGGTATAGTTGGATGCTAATATAGCTTCTAAAGATGTAGAGATGTATCCCTCTATATATCTATGTGTCTCATCATCCCTCAAGAGGTACCACACACTATTAAATGTTGTTGCAATGTACTTGAGTCATGTGGTTGTTGTAACAAGTGTTTTATTTTACTTTTGGTTCCTTGTCTACCAACATGCTCTAATGGTAGATTGGTGGTGCTCTAGTGGCTAGAGGGTGGTATTGTTAAGGGTGGTGATGTGCTAGCTAAGCATAGGTGGTAATTTGGTGGTACTCAATCTAAGGGTCTCTCAAGTAGAACAAAGGCGACGAAGGAGCCTCAATGGTGTTGCAACAGTCTTAGAGCATAATGGTAGAGAAGTGGTGATGGTAGGAGGGCTGCAGGGCTAGTGACATGTAGAGGGGTTGGTGGCAACCTACTATGTATCCTAGCTAAGCCAAGTAGGCTAGCTTGGGCTAGCTTAGACCTGGGGGAGCTAGCTAGGCCAAGCCATCAAGGGCTCACAAACCAATCTTTTAAGAAAGGCACAACTTGTATATGGGCCATAGGGTCATATGATAGATTAAAAAATTTGCCTTGCCTACTTCCTAATTTGATTTTGATGATTTATTGTTGATCTTGTTGGCAAACAAACTTGTTGCTATGGTGTTTTGTTGAAATCAACGTGACTCACCCAATGGGAAATGACAGATGTTTGCAATAGTTAGAAAAATCATCATTAAATGGGTGATTTTCCTCTACATTTGAGAGGGGTAGCTCCCTTGTATAATAGGGGAATTTATAGGTTTTCATGTACTTTTATTTAGAAAGTACAAAAGGGCACAAAAATTTAAAAAAATAGTAAAAACAAGGAGCAACCCTAGACAGGAAATGTAAAGAAGACCATCTACCATTCCACCAAGTTTCAAGATTTTTCACCGGTGGAATGGTGAGTTTTTCATGTTTCTTCCTCTCAAGCCCCAAAACCTAGGGTTTTAGACCAGTTTTCAGTAATTTGGCTCTAAAAGGCTTCAAACTCAATGAAATTCAATGCAACCAAGTTCAAATGAAAGTAGATTCAATTCCATATCACCTCCAATGGATTTCACATCACAACTTGACCGTACAGTTCCATACAATTCACTGAAACAACAAAACAATGTTCAGAAATGCACAAAAACAGAGCTTCTTTATTGATTTTTGTAATAAACTTCCACAACCACACTTGTGTCGACCATCTTCAAGTTACTACAACATGTTTTCATCAGTTTTTAACTAACTTTTCAACTTCCACCTTTTAGTTTCTTCATTTACAACATGTGACTCTTCAAGTTCCACAGTTTTGCCACTTTTGGTAATTTTGACAACATTTTACAAAAAATGACACTTGACTCACCAAAACTCCTAATGACCTAACATGAACTCTAACACAAAAAAAATGGTCTTAAATGACCTTATTGCATAAAACCAACATAAGAAAACTAAAATTACAACTTGCACTTAACCTATTGAACTTAAGGTGCTCCTGCACCATACTCCCAAGGCAAAATGAACTCAAGTCCCATTGAGGACAATGTTGCAATAGTAGATTCATGCTTGATCATGTCATTCTCTGACCCCCAAGTGACATCCTCATTTGGTAAACCCTTCCAATAGACTAAATACTGGAAATAAGCATTGTCCCTTGCCTTTTTGAGTTCCTTGGCACCTAGGATATGCTCCAACTTCAGAGGCCTACTTGATGGATGATCATTGAATCCTTCCTCGTCTAATAATGTTGTTAAATCTACATCATCACCTACATCGACATCTCCTCCTTCCTTGTAATGAACTTCCTTCTTCACTTCAACTGTGTGCTTAAATCAAGAGCACCTTAGGTTCAATAGGTTAAGTGCAAGTTGTAATTTTGGTTTTCTTATGCTGGTTTTATGGAATAAGGTCATTTAAGACATTTTGGATGTGTTAGAGTTCATGTTAGGTCATTAGGAGTTTTGGTGAGTCAAGTGTCATTTTTTTGCAAAATGTTGTCTGCCAAAAGTGGCAAAACTATGGAATTTAAAGAGTCACATGTAAATGAAGAAACTAAAAGGTGGAAGTTGGAAAGTTAGTTAAAAACTGTTGAAAACATGTTGTAGTAACCTAGAGATGGTCGACACAAGTGTGGTTGTGGAATTTTTGCACAAAAATCAATAAAGAAGCTCTATTTTTTTGCATTTCTGAACATTATTTTGTTGTTTCAGTGAATTGTACGAAACTGTACGGTCAAGTTGTGATGTGAAATCAATTAGAGGTGATGTGGAATTGAATCTACTTTCATTTGAACTTGGTTGCATCGATTTCATTGAGTTTGAAGCCTTTTAGAGCCAAATTATTGAAAACTGGTCTAAAAACCTAGGTTTTGGGGCTTAAGAGGAAGAAACATGAAAAACTCACCATTCCACCGGTGAAAAATCTTGAAACTTGGTGGAATGGTTGTAAATATGTTGGTCTTGATGTTCTTAATGTTTTAGGAGCAGGGACTGGAGGTCGGTGCAAATTTGTTGATGCCCTAGTCAGAAAACCTCATGTATTTGGCATAGGAGTTAGGGTTTGAAGAACTCTTAGGTAGTGATTGAAATTGATTGGATAGGGTTTGATAGTCACCATATGATGTGTCTGAGCCATTGGCATGGAGATTTGAACCTTGGAGTGTGAAAACCTTGTTGTGACCTAGTGAAGCAAGCCTAATTAGGCCTAGTTCAAAGCGTAGCAGTCTAATTTTGGCCTTTGTGTTTCAAAACACCCCCACCTGCAATTGTGATACATTGTTAAAGGGGATAAAGGGTATCTAAATATGTAATTAGGTTGTGGGTGTGAAGTATTTTATTAAAGTTGTGTTGGAAAAATCACTTATGGAGTGCTACTAGGAGTTAGCAGACCTAAGAAGAGAAACCCACCATTAAGTGTTTGAGAACTTGAAGAATTGGTTGATTTGGAACAAGTTGGACCTATCCACCCTTGCTCTACATCAAAAACTCACGGCAACCCCAACAATTTGCATTGGTGAACTTATGTCCTTTTGAATATTTGACAAAGAAGCAACAATTTTACTTCATGGGATGATCCTACCTAAAGACACAGAGTGAAGAAAAAAGTGTCTTCGTAAAAGCAGCATGGGCATTGATAAGAACATACTCTTGCTCAATGTATTCCAAGGAATCAACTACTCCTTTTGAAAAGTTTTAAGATGTTCTTGTCCTATGTTGGTTGCTTGAGAGACATCAAGTATTGGCTCTTGGTTGAGTCCACTTTCAAATGACCTTTTGAAACTCATAATTAGTAGTAGATACTTCTAGATTACTACCAATTTTTGGGTTATTAGAGTATACTTTTTTACCAATTGAGGAATTTGGCCAGTGCATTAGTATCTGGATAACTAGTAAAGTTAGAGCTCATGGATGTGCCTTTTTTTGGTGAATGAAAGGAATAAACTAGAATGATGTCTATCTTCATCCAAATTGAAGTGTATGCAGTCATCTTCTGGACCTACTACACCTTCAATAACTGGGCTCCCTCTTAGCCCTGTTAAGATATTCTCAAGACCACCAATACACCTTGCCTAAACCATATTCATGTCACTTGTCGAAAGTATAAGGTTCTGTGGTTTCAAATCCCTATGTATAAGATTGTTTTCTTGAAGAACCTCTAAGTTAGCAGCAAGTTGTTTCATAAAATGTCTTGTAACAACTTCTAAATACTTTCTGTAACGTTGGATCAATTGCCCCAGTAGAGTCAATTACTTTCCTTTTAGACTGCAAGGTTTCTTTTTCTCTGTGTGATCATTTTCTTTATTTTTAGACTGCACGGTTTCAATCCTAGTGTGAATGATACTAGGTTCGGCAGTAATTAGCTCAATATTATCTTCTCTAGGAGCTCTCCTTTCATATGGATAGTCAAATAACTCAATGCTTCCTCTTTGAGAACTATTAACCTCAGCAACTGGATCATGCATTTTAGGTTGAATGGTAGTATCATGGCTACTAGTTTCCATTCCCTTTAATAAGTTGGCATGCATCTTTTGCAACATTTAAAAGGGAGGAAGGAACATCCATAGCAGTTCATATACCTTGTCTACGCTTCAACATTTTGCATGCGTGTCTACCAGGGCAGTTGCAACTACTACATCTGACAAAATTCCATTATCCTTCATGCTTTTATCGATGCCCATACTTTGTTCCTACGCTGCCTTATTGGTGCAGCCAGACAGAACTGACAATGTTTGTGAAATTTGGCTTTACACCTGTCAATTGCTATCACTTGAAAGGTTCTAAAGCTTTCAACAAATCCATTTTATGCATTCAAAATACTCATTTTGTTCCATGAGGCTGCAATTCTTTGTGGTGTTCTACCAAACAATCATCATGCCTTGCCTTTGCTTCCACATTTTGCGTGCATGTTTAGTACGTAAGCCATGTGGGACTCTAGAAGGTGCAGCGATGTGGAGTTTCCCTTCACTACCCAAGTTTGGGTGCGAGTATGCCGGAACTCCACATTCCCGCAACTAAACACTTTCTCTTTAATTTTAACCTTCCATTATAAAGTTGCAGGATTTCGGGAATCACAAGGATGCAGGGATGAAGAGCTAGTTTACACTTTTCCATGTGGGCCTCGAGGTTCCTCTTTTCCAGCTTTAAAAGGACTTTGCTTTTTCCTTTTGGTGTTTAGCTTTGTATATTGGGGGGTTTTAGGGAGTGGGAGGATATAGGTATTTAGGAAATTGGGAAATGTGCCTTAAATTTATGCTTTTCCATAATTCTTTAAGAGTAGTTAATTAGTAGAACATAGCTTCTTAAGATAGAATTTTATTATTAATACAAATAATATGTGGATAAGTGAGCACCAATTAATACATTATCAACGAATTATTACAATGAATATACAAGTGCATCTTAAAACTATAAAGGGATGAATGAAGGAATCAATGAACTATCCTCCCTTGGCAACACCTTCCTTCACTCCCAAAACTTGCCTAAGATGAACAAATCTGGCCTCAAGTAAGCGCTGTGTGAAGGTGCCTGCAATCTATTCATATTTATCAAAAAACTTAAGATCAATGACCTTGTCATGGATGAGTTGCCAGATGTAATGCATATGAATCTCAATATTCTTTGTGTTACTGCTCCATTGGTTGTGGGAGATGTGGATAGCATTGTGACTATAGCACCAAAGTGTTCCAGTATATTCAACTTCCATAGTAGACAAAGCAATAGTAGTTTGTTTCTTACAAGACCAAGTCACAAGGCATGCCCGAAGATGGTAGATATATCCTACAACTGACTAGCGATCATCTGGATCTCCTACCCAATCACTATCAGAATAGCCTGCAATTGTGGTTTTGTCACTAGAAGGAGCAAGATTTTTTTGTTCTTTTCCTCCTAGAGGTGAAAAATTGAGGTGTTGCCTCAGGACTTGTACTCAATCTTATAATTTGTAGAACCATGACAATATTGTAGAATGTGTTTTATAGCCTACAAATGGTTATCATTTGGGTCTTGACAAAAGTGTGATACAAGATTCACAACAAAAGAAACATCGGGAGCTATATGAGTCAAGTACAAAAGACTACAACCAACTACCTATAGAGTGTACTATCAACCAAAGGAGAACACTTGGTGGAAATCTTGACTCCAAATTTATAAGGAGTTGGTGCAGTCTTGCTTGCTTTCATATTGAAGCATCATAGAATATCTTGAGCATATTTGGATTGATGAACAAAAATTCATTTTAGAAATAGTGAAATTTGTATACCAAGGAAAAAATGTAACAAACCCAAGTCAATCATATCAAAAGACTTCATTAAGTGTGCTTTTAGATCATGAATCTACTTGGTGGAAGCTTTTGTAATGATTAAGTGATCAATATAGAGGACCAAAATCAAGAGTTTCCCATCTACTTTATGAATGTAGACTATAGGGTTAGAGGAACTCCGTGTAAAAATAGAATTGATGAGAAACATGTTGATATTTCCATACCCTACTCAAGGAGCTTGTTTCAAGATGTACAAGGACTTTTTCAATCTGCACACATAGCTAGAATTCTCACTGTTGATAGATCATGTAGGTTGGCACATATAAATTTCTTCCTACAAGTCTCCATGCAAGAAGGCACTTTTGACATCCACTTGATGGAGTTCCCATCCCTCTATTGTAGCCAAGGAGAGTACAAGCCTAATGGAATTCATCTTGTCTACAAGAGCAAAAGTTTCAGAGTAATCAACACCTTCAACCTATGAAAAACCTTTTACTATAAGCTAGGCTTTGTACCTACCAATGGACCCATCTACTGCATATTTCTTTTAGTACACCCACTTACACCTCACTAGTTTCCTTCCTTTCAGAAGTGGAACCAAGTCCCATGTGTTGTTCTTCTTTAAAGAAAGAAGTTCTTCTACCATAGTTACCTACCATTCAGGATGCTTAGAAGCTTGACAATAAGTCTCAGAGCTTGTGTCACTACCAATTGTACCCAGTGTGCAACATTGTTATGTACCTAGGGATATGATATTATAATGTATTTAAGTGGATGGAGATGCCAACATGTGGTACACATCCCTTAAGTTAGTTGTATTGGGTCATGTGGACAACTTGTATAATTAATTATATCAGGTGTTGAGTAGGCCTTCATTAGGATTACCCCTCCATTATGTTATTAAGAGGAGGTATATGAAGGAGGTGATTATCATTGTAAGGATATGTATTGAGTATGATATTGTATTGGAGATCTCTTGGAGATATAGCATGGAGTGGCTTCTTCCTTAAGGAGTGTTGTATGGTGTTACCCTACCTTAAGGGTTTATTCTATTTCAGCATATATTAGATATTAGGGCATATTAGCCCACAAACATCTCTTGTGTTGTGTGAGATTTATCTTCTACATTATATTATTGCAATTATTATATGTGTGGATCTTATCAAGTGGTATCAGAGCTACGATTTGGGCAAATGTGGACAAAACCTTAAATTTTAAAGATTCCCCTATATCTTTCAAACAACTAAGAATTTTTCTATATTTTTTTATTGAAGGTGGAGGATCATCTAAGGATGCTACAGTCCAAAACTTAGGTTTCTATCATCAATATTGAGTGAGTTATTATAATTTTATGATTTTTGATAACTTTGCTTTATAGGCCACAAATCATGGATTTTTTTTGGGATTTTTATATTTCTAAAAATCTCATCCAATTTTATCAGAGGTCTATTCTTTATATTTTTATTTTTAAGCCGAAAACATTACAAAGTAATTCAATCAAAGTCGGGTATGCTGGAAAACTTTAGAAACCCTAGTTTCAATGGGGATTCCTAATTTTGATGGAAGCGCAAATGCATTAGAATAGTGGAACTGATATAAAAGAGCTTATGGTCAAGAAAAAATATGGAAATCATATTTTCTTTTAAATTTAAGGGGTGAAGCTTATAAATGGTATTCACCATTGCATAATGGTATTTCTTCTTTGAATGAACTAGAGAAAGTTTTCTTAGATAGATGGGCTCAAGAAGAAGAATAAGAAGTAAAAGAAGAAGAAAAAGAACAAGAATAAGAAGATGAAGATGAAGAACAAGATGAAGTACTAGAGGATGATAAAGAGATCATGAAGGATACTATTAGATGCACTTTAGCTCCAAGGAAGGAAGATTCAATCTTTCAATTTCATGGATGCATTCAAAAGGAAAAGGTTATTGTTTCTATAAACCCTAGTAGCAAGTATAACTTCATCAATATGAAATTAGCCAAGAAGCTGCAGGTGCAAGCAAAGCACATTAAGAACAATCAAATATTGGGTAAGGATATTCAATTATTTGAAGATTTGAAGCTCTCAATGGATAAATATGTTTTACATTCAAACTTTCATGATTTGAATATGGATGGGTTGGATATTATTTTTGGTTATCTTTGGTTAGAATCTTTGGGAACAATAAACATTAATGTGCAAAATAAGTTCATGAAGCTTTGGTATAGAAGGAAAAAATTTACATGTAGGATATTACACATAATGAAGTCAAAAGGAATGCCAAGGAAGAGCAAGTTCAAGAATCAACTAAAGATTGCACCAATGAATTAGATGGCATACAACAGGAGAAAGAAGTAGAGAAAAGAGAGGAGACAGGGAATTCTCTTCATGAGCCAATAAAACAAGTGGAAAAAGTGATGAAGAATAAGAGAATGTTCCAATGATAGCAAAGGGTGCAATACATAGGCATCCACATCATTGTGAGAGACAAGAATCATGGAGGAATGCTACTACATGGAAACAACAATCCCATCACTATGGACCTACATGGAATCAAAGGAACTACTACAACAATCCATGGTATCATAAAAGTAAGGGTTATTCTTGGTAGCAAAGGAGGACTTACTTTTATAAGGAATGGAATCAAAAGGGTGCAACAAAATATGGATCAAGGATGAGATCAAGGTACTCTCAAGCTAAAACCACTATGAAGATCAATTATGGATGAATGGATGATTGGTCATGGTGGCACATTTGTAACAACTTACGATAGTCTTACTATTTAGCTTCTTCTCATGTTTTAGGGACGAAACATGTCAAGGAGGGATGGCATGTTATGTACCTAGGGCTATGATTTTATAATGTATTTAAGTGGATGGAGATGCCAACATGTGGCACACATCCCTTAAGTTAGTTATATTGGGTAATGTGGACAACTTGTATAATTAATTATATTAGGTGTTGAGTATGCCTTCATTAGGATTACCTCTCCATTATGTTATTAAGAGGACGTATATATAAAAGAGGTGATTATCATTGTAAGGATATGTGTTGAATATGATATTGTATTGGAGATCTCTTGGAGATATAGCGTGGAGTGGCTTCTTCCTTAAGGAGTGTTGTACGGTGTTTCCCTACCTTGAGGGTTTATTCTATTTCGGCATATATTGGATATTATGGCATATTGGCCCACAAACATCTCTTGTGTTGTGTGAGATCTGTATTCTACATTATCTTATTATAATTATGATATGTGTGGATCTTATCAAACACCATATTGAAGTGATCTTGTCATTCTTGGATCTCTTGAATCCTTTACTAATTCACCAACTTCAGTGCATACTATGTAGACCCATTTAGGTAGAGGTTGTTGCGGTTGTGCAAGTGCATTCTGAATGTTGTTGGGCACTGGTGGTGGAGGTGTTGGTTGTCCCCCCATATGACTCAACATCTAAACTATAGTGACTCTCAGATAAGAGTCATCTAAACTATCTTGCTCTTCATAAGAAACATCTAAAGTTTTATCTAGCTCGGCAGAAACTAATAGAAGAGTTGATTTTGGCTTGTAAGCTTGGGATTGTTCATCAAACAATACATCCCACCTATAAAGTATTTTTGTGGTGTGTGGAACAAGAATATGATATGGCTTCACATCTTCATAGTAACCAACAAAGATACAAGGCAAACCCTTCCTTTCCATTTCTTTATGTGTATCATTTGGTAATGTACCCAAGAATTACATCCAAAAATCTAGAACTCTAAAACATCAAGCTTAACACCAAACATATTTTATTCAAGAATAAAATATTACACTATCGAGTGGGAAGTGTGATTTTGAATGTAATTTTCACACAAAATTTCCTTAACCCAAGATGAAGGAGGTGAGTCTTTAGAATGTACAATGTAATTTGTCATTATTTGAGCATGTGGTATTTGCGCTTAGCTACACCATTCTATTGAGGGGTGTAAGGTACAATATGCTAAAGTTGAATGCCTACCCATTCACATAAGATAATCATCTTATTATTAACAAGCTATCCTCCATTATTTGTTCTGAGTCACTGAATCTTTCTCTTTGAAAGGTTTTCAACAAGGGATTTGAAATTTTTGAAGTGCTCAAAATTTTCACTTTTGTGTTTCAAAAAGTATACCCATGTTCTATGAGATAAAACATCAATAAATATAAGAATATACTTATGTTTTTAAAAAGAAACATTTGGGAAGGACATAAGATCACTATGAACCAATAGTAATCTGTCACTTGCTTTTTTAGAATTTCCTTTGGGACATGGATCCATGTTTTGTTTTCTAAGAGGACAACCTGAACAAATTTCATCTATGAAAGAAACTTTTGGCAAACAAATGACCATGATATGCTTACTAACACATTGCAATGAACGATAGTTGAGATGACCAAAACACTCATGCCAAAGTTTACTCGAGGAATTTGCATGTGAAATCATTATGTGTAAAGGTTGACTAAACACAAAGTTGTCAAATTTGTACAACCTTGCTTGGTGATCAACCTTGCGAGTGGCTATAATTTAGCTAACTAGTCTTTGATACTTTTGATAACAATAAATATAGGTGTAAACTTGACAATTTTTCCTTCACTTTATTATGTGATCTGATAAATGGATAGGAGGTTCACAGACAATTCTAGGACATGGAGAACTTTGTTGAAGATGTTATTCTCCATCTCAAGAGTCCCTTCACCATTAACTATAAGAGGAATAGAGTTTCCCACAAAAATTTTAGTTGTGAAGCTTTGGTCAAGATTGTCAAATAGTGAGTCATCATGCATCATGTGGTAAGAGGCTCTTGAATCCATACTCCATTCAAATACAAAATCAAATTATTGTAGTAAAAGGAGCAACTCATGTCTTAGGGGGAGAAAGCTACGTTTTTTCATCTCTTCTTCTAAGTATGCCATCTTCTTGAAACAATGAATTTCTTGATGGCCTAGTTTCTTACACCAAGTGCAACCCTCTTTGTTATCTTTTGCACTTTTTTTCCCTTTGCCTTTGTCTTGATGAGGGGAAGAGTCTTGTGGAGTTTACTTATTTCCCTTATGATTAGGATTTGCTTTACCTTTTTCCTTGGCAAGGCCCTTGCCTTTTCCAGAGTTAGATTGTGATGTTGCATTAAATTTATTGACTACTAATGTATGTTGCTTAGTTCCTCCAGGTTAGATTTCACCAATAAAAATTAGTTTTTCCTATTCTTGTTGAAGTTACTCATAGAACTTATCAAAAGTTGGTGCCACATATGCAATGCCCAAAGAATATTGTTGTGTGTGGTGATTGAAACAAATGCTTAGTAATGATGACCCAATTTTAAAAATACTCATATAATGAGTTTTTTATCAAACTTTGTTTCACTAGTTGTTGCAAGGAGAATTCTTAAGTGCTTGACTTGAGTGACGAAGTCCTCAATATGAGGGTAGTCATCTAGCTTAAGAGTTCCAAGCTCATTTTACAACTAACATACCCTCATTTTATTGTGCTTCCCCAAAGACCTTCCAAGATTGTCTAAACTCTCCAAGGCAACATGTTTCCCTAAAAGTGCAATTTAATTCAAGGAAAATTGATTAACCTATGAGTCCTATGGCTTTGTCAATGTAGTTTTTCTACTTGATTTGTTTCCAAGTGTTAGCAAGAGCAATTTGTTCACCCATTGTTATGCAGTAAACACCCTTACTCAGTAGTACACTAAGGATATACCCTTTCCAACTGAAGTAGTTTGAACCTATGAGAAGTACCATTTTCTCAGCCATGGTGTAACACAGAAAGTTGTTGTTGGTAAAAAAATAGCCCATAAAATTATATGGATTTTTTTAAACATGTGATGTTGAAAAAGGTAACCTTGGGGCCTTTTTCCTATTAATGTTTAGCTCCTGGGCCCTGTAATTGCATTTAGAGCATCTTGCATGTTATTTCTGACTCTCGATGAGAAAACCCTTGGGTCTTGTGACAAATAGGACCTAGGGGGCTGCATTTTGATGAATCCTGAACAAAAATGGTAGGGTGGACTTGGGCGCTAGCACCCTAATCCATCCCTATTTTGCGTCTGCCCTAATTTCAAATGTCAGTTTAGTGATCGTTATTTTGGTCCGATGCTAACATCTAAAGTTTGAATTACAAAATTCTTAGCTGGAATCTTTGTAGTTACATAAATAAGCATGATTAGGTTTCATTTACAAACTAGATAGAAATTGGATAAGCATTGTGATTGTGTGAAAGTGATTCAAGGCATTCATTGTGTTGTAGAGCATTACTTTGTTGTTATTGTGTTTGTATTTGCAGATTTGGCATCCATCTCATGGCATGAAGAGCATCTTCCTTCCATGAGATCTTCACTACAAGGTGATATCTATTGTGTTTTCAATTATTTATCATTTGAATTTTTGCCTCTATCCCACCAGGATACGCACTCTCATCTGACAATGGTGTTTGGAAGACTTGAATATCTCTTAGGGGCTTGACTGAGGCAAGCCTCTAAACACCACAACCCCCTCCCACACTCCTTGTGATTGCAGGTTACAGGTGTCGAGTCCCGTGGAGTGGAGTTGCAGGAAGGAGTAGCAGACATAGATGATTCAAAATCTGAAAAGAAGCAGGACATTGGTGCTTTTCCTGGACTAGGGCACTAGTCCCTATGTCCTCCACAGTTGAATTCCTAAAAACTAAAGTTGCAGTGCAGATTAGTGTCAAAAGGAGATCAGGATCCCACAAAGAAACATGTACCTTAGACTTGGGTGCTAGTCCCTGTGTCCCTGACTTTTCCGCCTTCCAAACTTTGAAAAATAGTGAGTTAAATATCTCTATCCTTTACCTCAGTCTGTAATGATTTGTCGTAATTTGATGATTTGCATAATTAGGGTTTCTAAGCATAATTGAGCATTAGATAGAGACATTGTTTGATACATCCAAGAATCCATAGCTTCTCAAGTGGTTGCCCAACACGATAGGTGTTTGCTCTCACTTAGAGATTCAACTCGGTTGATAAGCCCTTGGAATGTTTGTAGCGAAAGGAGAATTACACATAAATCATTAAACAACAATAACAACCCTATCCACCATCCCTCCTCTTTTCCATACAAAACAAAACAAAGTGTTTTTAGAAATACACATAAAAATTATCACCCCAATGATAAAATCACAATGGTGTAATCACCCAATGGACCAAAAAAATCTCAATTTTTTTCTAGAACTGAAATAATATAGCCAGAAAAAAATTGAATGGGAATTTTTTCTCAAAAATAGAAATACATGCAAAAATGATCACCTCGATAAGAAAATCACAATGGTGCTATCACCCAATAAGTTTTAAAAATTATTTTTTTGCTCCCATGGAATTTTTCATGCAGGTTGCAAAATTTTGCCCATGCCAAAAAAATCCACATTCCTTTTTTTGTCAAAAATAACCCTCTATTTTCTTTGTACCTTTTTAAAACTAAATCTCTTTATGTTTTTTGAAACAGAACCCCAAATAGACATGCAACTAATCTAGAATAAAGAACTTCCAAAAGTAACCAAAGTTGTGTTGAGAAATACTAGATTTAGGTGTATTTGATATGTAGGCTCTCTAATATACTTACCCTAGTCATAAATAGTGAACACAACCCAATTTTTTAGGGAACTAATTGTAATGAAGAAAAAATGATCACCTCATTTTTTACATTACATTACATACAAGCTAGAATGTAATACATGAACTAACTAAAAATAGAAGTATGAATTCCAAAAATAAGATACAGAGTAGGAAAGAGGAAAAGAAGAATTTGTCACCAAAGGATGGGAGTCTCAGTCTAGGATGCCAATGCATTTCGAGGATGTCTGCGCATTGCACTTTTGTTCGTACAATAATAAAACAATAAAAAATTGTATTGTACAGTATGGTCTAGGTCTGCAATTTCACCTAATTTGCACACAGGACCAAAATGAATACCCAACAACACAATACACAAAGGAATCCAAGAAATAATGCATTTAAATAAAAGGTAATAAAGACAATAGAATGACAAGATAAAATGAGAGAAATAAGAAAACTCTCATGCATTCGAATCTTCTTCTTCAACCTACATGACATAGAATGGGAAAAATGGTTGAGGTTGTTTCAGGGTTTGCCTTAGTCAAACCCTTGCTTTAGTCTTTTGACCTCCACAACAACCAAGATAGATAGATAAAAATCTTTGTGTGTGTTATTAATCTAAGTGTGTCTAGATTTAAGAATAATAACTAAAATGAAGTCTGGTAGGGTGTGAGAAACCCAAGGTGTTCGAGGGCACAACAAAATAAATACTAGCAATAAAACAATAACAAGAACAATATCACCTTAAAAGTGCTTGAAGAAGCCAAGGAGAGCAAGATAGTTGAAGGTAGAGTGTTGTAGCAAGTTGTAGAGAGTTATAGAAATCTACAATATGTAAGACATTGCTAGAAGGAACCAAGAGAGAGCCAAGAGGAATGCCAAAGTAAAAGATAGATTCAAAAAGAGGAAAAGGAGGGAAGAAGTAGAGGCTAACGAGCCATTCTGAAGATTCCCAGACTGGTATAACCAACAGACGAAAAATGACAAGTGGAGAAATGACCAAAAACGACCACAAAACACAGAACTATCACAGGATGCTAGCACGTCGTGTAGACATCTGCATGTAGTGCTAGTGTTTGAATAGTTTAGGCTCAAAAATGACAAGACACAAGAACATCACATGGCTAACACAAAAGTTACAATGAAACTTAACAAAAATGTAACATTGAAAACAAGGCCCAAGCACCATGGGAGGAAAAAGGTTAATGAAAGGGCTAAAATGAGCCTATAATCACACTAAGGGAATGAACACTAAAGGAAGGCTAAAATATAGCGTGAAATTGCAAGGGTATGCAATTTTCTATGTTACACTAACTATGGAGGATTCCACCATCCTATAGTTGCACTACCATGTCTCTAAGTTACATTGAGAGTAACTTCTCAAGGCTAACTTCTAATCGGTGCACCATAGAATTAACCAGCTAATAGACTTCCTATTGATAAAAAGTAAAGAAAAAACCTAGGTGATTCCTATGTACTATGAGGTACATGGAAGTTATACTATGTATTTAACAACTGCCAGAACATGGTTCTAACCTAGGGGAATTCTAGGAAAAACTAGCTTCAACTCTTAGTACCCCACTAAGTTCACTAGTTTCTAATCAACCAAGATCCCATGAAGGGAAAGGTGAGAGCATAAGACTATTTATTTGTAATAAGCCACTAAATTTTGGCCTTGAAATTTAGCTACAAAAAAAACAAAAATGTAATGGAGATCTAAATATGTAGGAAAAAATAAAAAATTGTAGATTAGTTATCTTTATACTTGTATGTTGCATGAAGTGAAGCTTCTATAGCTTTGATACCATATTAAATTTTTTTGTTCCCCAAAATCATTGTAGCTACTATAAGATAATTACCCACATTCATATAGTAATACAATAAATCAATGAAAGCTAAATTAATAACATAACACGGATTTAGAACACAAGTAGCATTACTACCGCTTTTTATTAGAAATCTTTGGCATAAATTTGCTAGAATAACAATAACGTTCTTCCACAATGATACATCAACAACTAGCTCTCTATGCTCTCTTATGGATAAGGTAGAGGCAAGGGATAAGATTTAGTAGTTATCTAAAAGAATGAGTCTACTTAAGAGATAATTAGCTAGTAGAACACAACTCCTTAAAAGTAGTTAACTAATAAAATACATATACTTAAGGTAGAACTTTACTACTAATACAAAAAGCATGTGGATAAGTGAGCACCAATTAATGCATTATCCTCAAATTATTACAATGAATATCCACAAATTATATTACAATAAATATACAAGTGCATCTTAAAACCATATAATAGTATATGAATAATTAAATACAGTAACATTCCAAAAATCCAGATGTTTTAAATTGAATTAATGTCTTATAAAATTAAAAATATCATAAACTTTAAAACCATGTGAACACTTGCAGAATTACGAATATTTTAATTTTTATTTGATTTTGGTTGCCTTACACTTTATGACTTGTGAATGTATTAATATACTCTCAAATATTTGTCGACATTTGTCTAAACACGTTTAAATGCTATTACAAATATAAATTTAAATATTGTGACTCCACATTCTCGTCAGTTGGGCAATTTAACTGATCTCATAATTAAAATTTTGCCAGTTTTATTGAAGTTGCACTTGAAAATCGATCTACAGCCATGCAAAATTATTGAGTGCAAATGCCAATCTGGAAAGTGAACTAAAATTGCATTAAAATTTTGTGACTCCACCTATTTATTCACTAATGTAACTTCATTTATGTATTATCAAATTTTTAATCTATGGGAACAAGATGAGATGTGATTGCAAACCCACTGTCAAGCTTTCTAAGGAGAACATGCACTATGCAAGAACTTGTGACCACTTTCAAAACAAAAACTTCATACCTTTGAATTGATTGTACTTGGATTTGATGCGGGAGCATCTAGGTCCACATGCAATCCTACATCACCAAAAAATACTTTCTTTTTATGTTTAATTTTTTACATTTTTGGTGTAGGTTTGAGCTTCAGGAGCATCTTGTGAAGTATTGTAAGGATAAATTTTTTATTTTATCAAGACTTGGTTTCCATTTCAAAAATCAGAGGCAACTAGGATGTTTAATATAATTTTTAAAATTATTACTTTGCACCATTTCAAGGTTCCAGGGGTTGAAGGGGTCCATTGGCATGGTAGATAGAACTTCTAAATTAATACTAATTAATTTACTCAAGTTGGATGTCTAGGGAAGTGTGTATAAGACATGTGACACTTGGCATTCCATTCTTGTCTTATTCTTTCAATTTGGGCACATAGAATGGAGGAAAAAGCTAGTGATTTTTGGCAATCAATTAGTGATTCTTCTTTTTCCAATTTGGGCTGAATGAGAATGACTTGGTTTCTAATTTTATTCAATTTTCAGAGGCATCTACAACATCAAGGCATTGGATACAGTGCAACAACTTTGAATGCCACATTTGGAAGCAATAAACAATGTTTTATTTTATTTTTCTGCAGGAATTTTAAGGGTCAATTTGACATAAATGAAAGAGAAGATTTGGGTGCCACATTTTGGTGCCTCACAGGGGTTTTAACCTTAATAGAATATATCCTTTAATGATGTTAAGATGCAGCAAGGTTGAAGAAAGAATTTGCAGGTTGCTCCAAAGGATTGAATGAGGAAAAATGTAGAAAATCAACTTGCCAAGAGAAGAGGAATAGAAGAAGAGAAGAAGAAAGTTGTGTTGCAAATATGTGCCTAAGCGGTGTTGTCATTGATGTCAACATATCCTTGTTGCCATTAGTATCAACTGTATCCTATTTTGATGCCTGTATAGAAGACCGAATTGTTGAGGATATTGACAAAATTAATAAAGATCAATGTATGCGGACCAAATGGCTATGAAGAGGTTTGTCTGAAGAAGCTCCAATTAAGATTTGAGAGGTTCACATTAAGATCTAAAGAAGTTATGACCATCTGAGTAGAACCAGTTCTTGCAATACTCAAGAGAGACAAAGTGACAAGAAAGTGGTCCGGATTGCTCCGGTAGCATAAAATGATGATCTGCGGATCTAGAGGCATGTTTGGGAAGTCGGTGTGTATGATCAATACAAGTGGTTCATGGTTTGGAGGTCCGCAAGCAATCCTTCTAGTTTGACAGTCATGGCAGATAGTGTTCTTGAGGTTCCAGATAAAGATGCAAGTGATTCTGATGAGTTGGAGGAGTGCAGATGTTTCTGTTGAATTTAATGTGCCTGTGAAGATCTCTGGATCGTGTAGCTGCTATGTTGGACGTCCGCATTGAAGTTTGAACTCATTTTTGAAGATTTTCTTTTACATTGTTGATGTTCTTCCTAGTCTTGGCCAACTGGATGATCCTAGCTTATTGCAGATGATCTAAGAGCATTTTTATGAAGCATGGCATGTTTGTAGAGGAAGATTCAAGTCTCAGTTGTGTTTGGCCGACAGTGTAATGATCCACATCAAGTTTAGCCAACCTCATTGATCATTCCAAGGTTGATGAAGCGTACAAATACTTGTTGAAGAGTTAATCCAAAGAAAGGATCAGAAATAGAGTAGAGAAGAAGAGGAGCGAAAGGAGTATAGAGTGAAGAGTCAGAGAAGAAGAATTTGGAGATAGAAGCAGAGGTTTTTGTGAGCATTAAATGAAACTAAACTAGGCATGAAAAGATGCTAATTATCAGTTAGCTCTTTCTGAGTTAAACTTAAATTTCTTGTAGGCAATGAGCCTCTCTTTTGAGCAATGAGCTCTAGGCAGTGAGCCCGAAGGCAAGTGCCTTCTCATTCTTTTAAGTACTTTTAACAGGGTACGAATCTGGTGGGCTAACACCCACCGTGGTTTTTCCCTTAACCAGGTTTCTACGTCAAAAATCTTGGTGTCAAATGTGTTGATTATGCTTCTACTTATGTGTTGATGTTATATGCTTTAATGTTTGCATCATTGATCAATTTACTAATTGTGAAAGAAGATTAAAAGAAAAGAAAAGAGTATTTTTGGGGACAACTGATTCACCCCCCCTCTCAATTGTCCGGGGCACCTCCAACAAGTTGCAAGTGTGTTTTAGGTGTTCAAGGCATCCAATAGAGATGTAGAATGAAGGTAAAAATTAGATTTCAAAAGAGGAGTGAAGCATGAGGTTTTGAAGACTTCAAGGAAGAGGTGCCCAGAAACTCGTGAATTTTTTTGAATTTTGTTTCTTACTGAAATCCTCACTATATGTAATTGTTCTTGAGGAATTTTTTAATAAAGATATGTTTTAGTTTTTGTTGCAATATATATTGTTCTTGATATGTGTGCAAGAGTGTGGGTTGGATGATACATTAAGGCTACAAGGTTTGGCAGTTTGATAAGACCCCCCAGTCTTGTCCTGCATCAACATTCAAACTTGAAATTATCATAAAACTAACATGTCTAAAATTAAAAATAATTCCTGTAAAATCTATTATCAAACTTTTTGGATCATCTTGTGAAGTTTCATAAAACTATGAACTAAGCGAAAGTAAACTATGTGAATGTAACCCAAGACCATATATCTATCAAACTGCATGGGAAACTTTTATGTTTCTGTCACTGATGCCCAATCAAACATTTTAATCACCTTCACACAAATTAGGTTGACATGGGAGTTGCCACTTGATTTATACCATCTTGTGACACTTTTAGGGGACTAGACTTGATTACAAATCACTTGTGACTATGACTAGCAATTTGATGGTTTTAACTTGATCTGGTGATTTAACACTTCAAAATGATTAGGAACATTTGCAACTAAGATTCATTGATATAGAAATTAATGTTTTTATTTGATAAATTCAATGATGAAAAAAAACTTTCACATGTGACTCAAAAAACTGACATGACTTTTGGGATAATGACTTGATGACGCACGTCAACATAGAAAGCATAAAAAGTTTAAAATTTTCCATGGTCAAAACTAGGGATAATAGTTGGTTGTAATTGGAGAGAAGAGCCTTGCAAACATAGCAAGACCACAAAATATTTAGTAAAGGCTAGTGTTTTATCCATTGGGTTATAGAGTCGAGAGGTTAACACAACACAACAGTAAATAGGAAGAGACCTTGACACAAAAAAGTGAAAAAGTGAGAAAAGACACCAAAAACTTAAACAAACATGAAAAAATTTCCTAGGTAACTTATATACATGGTAGGAGACCCCTACCTCTAATGCTTCATAAAGTTCATGCAAACCCATTAATACATTTAGAGAAATAGGAACCGATGTGAAACAATGAGTTGTACCTATGGAGTACCTAAACCAAGTTGCCATTTCACATTCTTGGTGAGAGGTTCAAAATATTTGGAATGTGTAAGATTCAAGAATAATGCATCACACCATAATTGTCATTCTTTGATATAAAATACATGTAGAATCCTCTTGATTCACTTGATGTCACCATGTATACCATTGTGTTGCAAGTATGAGGTTAACCAGTGTTGTCATTGATGTCAACATACTCATATTGAATTAATGAGAAGGATTAGATGAGCTGTGTGCTGAGGATACTGAGAAAATTAGCCTCAATCAGGAATAGTGAAGAACAGTGATGACACTAAGGTAAAAGGCCAAGATAAAATGAAGATCAGAGGATGCGGTTTAAAGGGTTTGTAGATATGAGTCTTGAGATGATCCAGTTAAGATTTCAGAGTCCGCATGAAGATATGAAGAAGTTATGATCGATCAAGTAGAACCGATTCCGAGAGATGCTCCAGAGTGACAGAGTGTTACAAAAAGGTCTGGTGAGATCCGGAAGTGCATTGTCCTACTCTGCAGATTGGAAAGAGTGTTTGGGATGTCCTTGTGATGTGTCATCTCGATTTGTTCATGGTTTGGAGGTCCGGAAGCACCTTTTTCAGAATGACAGTGGTGATAGACTGTGTTCTTGAAGTTTCGGATGAAGAAGAGAAGAGATTCTAGTAAGTAGAGGAAGTGCGGATGTACCTGGTCATTCAGGCAAGCCTGTGAAGGTTCTTGGATCATGTTGAGTGGTGCAGGAGCACCCCTACAAGACAGGATATAGGTTCATTGTCCGCATGACAGGACATCAGTCTATTTTTAGTATGTTTGACTTCATAATGTAATAAGGTCCATTGGACCAATGCATATGTATTAGATCAGCCTAGGAGAGTGTGCAGGCAGTTAGAGTTCGTGATCAGGTAGTATGAGCTGTCTTCTCCCAGCCGCTTGGAAGCTCCCAGCCGCTGGGAACTGAGTTGGTAGTACTCGTAGGATATTGCTATAAATAACTCAGATCAGTTAGGGTTTGATATGATATCAGAGAGAGTAGTAGAGAGTAGTAGTTATGTTATGTTGTACTGGTGATTGAGTGAGATCCAGAGATCAGTCCAGACACTGTGAAACATTGTTGTAGAAACAGGACATTTGTGTTTCATCTAAATAAGATCTCATCAAATTGCATTATCTGGTTTATCAGCTGTTTATGTTTTGATTTCTGTTCTGATTACATGTTAATGGATACTTTCAACCCTTCCACCGGTTGATTCTGTGAATCGGTGGAATGGTCATGCATGTTAGTTTAGGTTGTATTTTAGTTTTCTGTTTATGCATTTCATTGTGTGGGAGATCGATTGGTAGCATGCTGTGAATCAACCTAGCATCCTCATGTGCTAGGATTTAGGAAGATAAACTGTTAAGTTTTGATCTGAAGGTGATCCGGCCCGATCATCATGTTTTCTTCATAAAATTGTGCGATTCTGTGAGTTTGCATGCAGCTGACAGATATACAGGGATCCGCATGTGCTTTTCCAGATGGAGTGAATCGCATCGACATCTACGAGTATATCGCTATCCGGATCGGGTTATGAAGCTGACGAAGACTGTATGTTTTGAATGCATCAGGATGATATAGGTTGGATATATACTCAGTGTGTATATCATCGTCAGGATCATCTTTCGTGTGTATCCATCATCCGCATGTCGCTATCGCATGTAGGAGTGAAAGTTCACTTTTTGGCTAAGGACCAGGAAGGTCATCATCAGGATATTGAAAAGATCACCGGATATTCATTATCATGTTGCGGAGGATATAAGTGTCTTATATCCTGTTGACATCATCATCAGGTGCATTGACATCATCATCGGGTGCAAGTGACGTCATCGTCATCAGGATATTGCGAATATCACCCTATGCAAGTTTATCCTGCTGTCGCTACGTGTTTTGGCATCAGCGTAAGGCATCGGCATAAAATTTGGTTAACATCATCAGGATGTTTCAATATGACCTGATAAGTCATATCCTGATGCTGTTGTTTGAGTAGTCGGTTATCAGGGTGACGTAAGCATCAGGTGCATAAGTGAATAGTGATCATCAGGAGGATGTTTGCGCTTGCCGAATGTGATGATGCTACTGACAGGCGAAAGGCGAAAGGTGATAAGGAAGTGGACAGTAGTTAGCAGGAGGATATTTCATGCCTCTTCGAAATATGATGATGCTGTCTGTTAGCAAGAAATATGATGATGCTGTTAAGCCGATAGGTATTACATTGGTTGTGTTAATGACTCCTCCTTCCCATTTGTAAGCTTATGTTGCGTTTTACTCTGCATCATAGTGGTATCAGAGCAAAGGAAGGATCTTCTGGAAAAAGAACAGGATATAGCAGGATGTCAGGTGACGAAGGAACATCTGAGATGCCGGCAAGGATGACCAACATTGAGTTGGTAGTTCTGGTGAAGAAACAGATTGCAGAGACCAAGGCCGTGAAGGCTCAGAATCAGGAATTGAAGGATGAGTTAGCGAAGTTGAGGAACAGAGTAGGTTTTGGTAGAGAAGAAGATAGGGAAGAAGAAGAGATCCCTAGTTGGAACGAGGAGGTCGTTCCTGCAGACCAGAGACCACTGTTGAATGCCCTCAAGGCCATGGAGAGGAGAACCATGGATGTGAAACTGGATTTGCCAGTGTTTACAGGAAAGATGGAACCTGATTCAGTGATGGAGTGGATAGACTCCTTGAACAATTTCTTTGAAACAGAGGAGATACCAGAACAAGAGAGGGTGAAGATAGCCCAGTCAAAAATGAAAGAAGCTGCCTTGACATGGTAGAATTTCGTCCAAGATGATAGAGTACAGGAAGGAAAGCGTAGAGTCGCTACATGGAAGAAGATGATGGCATTAGTAAAGGAAGCTTATGTCCCATTGGATTACAGTATCCAATTACACAAGAGGAAGCAAAACCTGAAGCAGAAGGAGCTAGATGTCAGCTCATATACAGAAGAATTCATGAAACTTTGTATGAAAACAAAGGTAAAGGAAAGTGAAGAAGAGAAGGTAGCCAGATACCTTAATGGATTGACGTTCAATATTCAGGAAAATTTAAGTCTGCATAATCCAGATACAGTTCAGAAATGCTTTCAGTTGGCATTGAAAGTGGAAGAGAAGTTAAAGAGAAAACAAGAACAACACAACAGAGGAAGAGGAAGACAACAAAGGGGTGGAAGAGGTCCTTTTAGAGGTAGAGGACATGGACATGGATATCAAGGAGAATCCAGTCATGACAATAGTAAGGGAAACAATAGTCAGAACCAGGGGGAAAATTATAGTCAGCAAGGAAACTTCAGAGGTAGAAGACCTTTCAGAGGAAGATCCCAGGGTAGAGGATCCATCAGATGTTATAACTGTAACAAAGAAGGCCATATAGCCAGCAGATGTCCAGAAAAGGCCACAAGCTCAACAGGAGAAAGGAGAACAAATCTGATCCAAGAACCTGATAATCAAAGTATGATAGGCTCTAATGCTTTTCAGAGTGTGAATGCTCCTAATAATTTTGGATACCCAGAAAGTGGAGAGTCTCTAATGATGAGAAGAACAGTGACTACCATGAAGGTACCTGACAAAGAATCCCCTCAAAGAAAGTCTCTTTTCAGGACTATTTGCAAAGCAGGAGGTAAGGCATGTAAAGTTTTGATTGATTCTGGTTCTACTGAAAATTTTGTGTCTGAAGAAATGGTGACAAAGCTTAAGCTTAGGAGATTGCCTCACCCATCCCCATATAAAGTCTCATGGCTTACCCAAGGTCAGCAGACAATTGTAGAAGAGCAGGCTTGGGTAGAATTTCAGATTGGAGCATATAAGGATAAGTTGTTGTTTGATATTACCATGATGGATGCTTGCAATCTTTTATTTGGTAGACCATGGCAGTATGATTTGAAGGCACAACATGATGGTGTTAGAAACACCTATACAATCACTAAAGATGGTAAGGATATAAAGTTACTACCATTGACGGAAAAGGAGGAGAAATTTAAAGGAAAAGAGGTGAAGGTAATGCTGATGGAAGGTAAATAGTTCATGAAAGAAGTTGTAGCAGAAGGTGCAGTTGCATATGCCCTAATCCCATGTATGAGGGTGAATAAAGAACAGCAGCAAGAAGTCAAGGAAGAGAAGAAGCAAAGGTTCATAGACCCAGCTATCCAAGAGCTATTGGATAGGTACAAAGGTATCATCTCAGAGGGAATGCCAAGATCCCTACCACCTATCAGGGATATTAGTCACTGCATAGACTTAATTCCAGGGTCAACACTTCCAAACAAAGCAGCCTATAAGCTAACTCCAGAACAGAATGCCGAAGTAGCCAGACAAATTGAAGAATTATTGGATTCAGGTCTGATTGGGAAAAGTTTAAGTCCATGTGCAATACCAGCTGTACTAGCACCAAAGAAGGAAGGTACTTGGAGGCTTTGCACAGATTCCAGAGCTATTAACAAGATCACAATCAGGTATAGGTTTCTAATCCCTAGGATAAAGGATTTACTTGACTGTTTGGGAGGTGCTAAGTATTTTACAAAAATAGATTTGAAGAGTGGATATCATCAGATCAGGATTAGGCCAGGAGATGAATGGAAAACAGCATTCAAAACTAATGAAGGGTTATATGAGTGGAAGGTTATGCCTTTTGGTTTATCTAATGCACCTAGTACTTTTATGAGGTTGATGAATGAGGTTTTGAAAGAGTTCATTGGTAAGTTTGTCATAGTATATCTAGATGACATTCTGATTTTCAGCAACACAAAAGAAGAACATCTCAGACACATAGATTTGGTTCTTAAGAGGTTACATGAAGAGCAGCTGATGATAAATTTAGACAAGTGTTTGTTCATGCAAGAGGAGATCACATATTTGGGTTTTGTCATTTCACAAGGAAAGTTACAAATGGATAAGGAGAAGGTAAGTGCCATATTGTCTTGGCCAACCCCAAAGACTATGAATGATGTCAGAAGTTTCCATGGGTTAGCAACCTTCTACAGGAAGTTTATAAGAGGGTTTAGTCATATTTGTGCACCCATGCTAGATACCATCAAAGGAGGACAGAAGTGCAGATTTGTTTGGACTCAAAGAGCAGATGATTCTTTTGAAACATTGAAGAAGAAGGTGGCACAACAGCCAATCCTTGCACTTCCAGACTTTAACAAAATCTTTCAGGTGGAATGTGATGCCAGTCACATGGCCATTGGAGCAGTACTCAGCCAAGAAGGTAGACCTATTGCATTTTTCAGTGAGAAGCTCAATGATGCTAAAAAGAGGTATTCCTCATATGATTTGGAAATGTATGCTTTAGTTCAGTCACTCAAGAAATGGAGGCATTACTTGATGCCAAAGGAATTCATAGTATTCACAGATAACCAGGCTCTGAGTTTCATAAACAGCCAGGAAAAGCTGAACCACAGACACATGAAATGGGTAGAAACCTTACAAGCGTTTACTTTTACATTGAAGCATAAGAAAGGAGTCAAGAATAAAGTTGCAGATGCTTTGAGCAGGAGTTCTAATAGTCAACCAGATTCAGTTAGAAAGTGTTGGCATTGATTCATTAAAGACCATGTATGAGACTAATGAAGATTTTGGGGAGATATATCATGTATGTACTTCTTTTGGAGAGCAATATCATGCTGAATTCTCTGAATTCTTGATCCAGGATGGATTGTTGTTCAAAGGTGGACAGTTATGTATTCCAAGGTGTTCTATGAGGTTAAACATCATTAAGGAGAAACATTGTGGAGCTATGGCAGGTCATTTTGGTCTAGATAAGACTCTTGATCTTGTCCGAAGACATTACTTTTGGCCTAAGTTACAATCAGATGTCAGAAAGTTTGTAGAGACATGTGTGATATGTCAGAAAGCTAAAGGCAGGTCGACTAATGCAGGTTTATATCAACCCTTACCCATTCCTTCCAGACCATGGGAAAGCATAAGTATGGATTTTGTCTTGGGTTTACCAAGGACAAGGAAAGGGTTTGACAGTGTTTTTGTTGTAGTGGACAGATTCAGCAAAATGGCACATTTCTTGCCATGCAAAACCACTGCTGATGCTTCATACATTGCAGATTTGTTTTTTAGGGAGATTGTCCGGATCCATGGATTGCCATTGAGCATAGTGTCAGATAGGGATGTGAAGTTTATTGGTCACTTCTGGAGAACTCTTTGGAAGAAACTTGGAACACATTTGTCTTTTTCCTCTGCATATCATCCTCAAACGGATGGATAGACTGAAGTAGTGAACCGTTCCTTAGGAAATTTGCTTAGATGTTTGACAAAACAACATGGAGAAAAGTGGGATAATATTCTATCTCAAGCTAAATTTTCCTATAATGATACTGTCAATAGGAGCACAGGGAAATCACCTTTCCAGATAGTTTATGGTGTGCATCCAAGAGAAATTTTGGAATTGCGAGATCTACCTACAGTAGACCCTGTTAGTGCAGAAGGAGAAGCTTTTGCAGAAGCCATAAAAGAGGTTCATGATCAAGTCAAGACCCAACTACAACAAACCACCTTGAAGTATAAGGAATATGCTGATAAAAAGAAGAAGGATGTACAGTTTGATGTTGGAGATTTAGTATGGGTTCATTTGAAGAAGGACAGACTTCCTAAGGGAAAATATACTAAACTTATGCAGAGAAAAGTTGGACCATGTCAGATCTTGCACAAGCATGGACAAAATGCTTATGAGATACAACTCCCCTCTGATCTTGGTTTGTCCCCTATATTCAATGTATGTGATTTAACTCCATACAAGTCTTATCCAGATGCAGATCAGGATCTCCTACAGGATACAGTCAATGATGACATTCCCAAGCATGATCCTCCACAGTTGTAGAAGGTTTTGGACACCAGAGTGGTCAAAAAGACCCGGAACAAACAGTACTTGGAGTATCTAGTCTCTTGGAAGGGAAAACCTAATTCTGAAGCAGTCTGGATGACTGAAGAGCAGATCCAGAAACATGGTGCAGATCTTCATACTCTCATCTCAAGTGGACTTGAGATTTCTTCTTCTGGGGAGTATGGTGCAGGAGCACCCCTACAAGACAGGATATAGGTTCATTGTCCGCATGACAGGACATCAGTCTATTTTTAGTATGTTTGACTTCATAATGTAATAAGGTCCATTGGACCAATGCATATGTATTAGATCAGCCTAGGAGAGTGTGCAGGCAGTTAGAGTTCGTGATCAAGTAGTATGAGCTGTCTTCTCCCAGCCGCTTGGAAGCTCCCAGCCGCTGGGAACCGAGTTGGTAGTACTCGTAGGATATTGCTATAAATAACTTAGATCAGTTAGGGTTTGATATGATATCAGAGAGAGTAGTAGAGAGTAGTAGTTATGTTATGTTGTACTGGTGATTGAGTGAGATCCAGAGATCAGTCCAGACATTGTGAAACATTGTTGTAGAAACAGGACATTTGTGTTTCATCTAAATAAGATCTCATCAAATTGCATTATCTGGTTTATCAGCTGTTTATGTTTTGATTTCTGTTCTGATTACAGGTTAATGGATACTTTCAACCCTTCCACCGGTTGATTCTGTGAATCGGTGGAATGGTCATGCATGTTAGTTTAGGTTGTATTTTAGTTTTCTGTTTATGCATTTCATTGTGTGGGAGATCGATTGGTAGCATGCTGTGAATCAACCTAGCATCCTCATGTGCTAGGATTGAGGAAGATAAACTGTTAAGTTTTGATCTGAAGGTGATCTGGCCCGATCATCATGTTTTCTTCGTAAAATTGTGCGATTCTGTGAGTTTGCATGCAGCTGACGGATATACAGGGATCCGCATGTGCTTTTCCAGACGGAGTGAATCGCATCGACATCTACGAGTATATCGCTATCCGGATCGGGTTATGAAGCTGACGAAGACTGTATGTTTTGAATGCATCAGGATGATATAGGTTGGATATATACTCGGTGTGTATATCATCGTCAGGATCATCTTTCGTGTGTATCCATCATCCGCATGTCGCTATCGCATGCAGGAGTGAAAGTTCACTTTTTGGCTAAGGACCGGGAAGGTCATCATCAGGATATTGAAAAGATCACTAGATATTCATTATCATGTTGCGGAGGATATAAGTGTCTTATATCCTGTTGACATCATCATCAGGTGCATTGACATCATCATCGGGTGCAAGTGACGTCATCGTCATCAGGATATTGCGAATATCACCCTATGCAAGTTTATCCTGCTGTCGCTAAGTGTTTTGGCATCAGCGTAAGGCATCGACATAAAATTTGGTTAACATCATCAGGATGTTTCAATATGACCTGATAAGTCATATCCTGATGCTGTTGTTTGAGTAGTCGGTTATCAGGGTGACGTAAGCATCAGGTGCATAAGTGAATAGTGATCATCAGGAGGATGTTTGCGCTTGCCGAATGTGATGATGCTGCTGACAGGTGAAAGGCGAAAGGCGATAAGGAAGTGGACAGTAGTTAGCAGGAGGATATTTCATGCCTCTTCAAAATATGATGATGCTGTCTGTTAGCAAGAAATATGATGATGCTGTTAAGCCGATAGGTATTACATTGGTTGTGTTAATGACTCCTCCTTCCCATTTGTAAGCTTCTGTTGCATTTTACTCTGCATCATTGAGGTTGTGTTGTCGGTCCACATTAGTATTAGAGCCTAGAATTGGAGATATACTTTCGGATGAAGATGTTCTTGTTCAGACTGGCCAACTGGATGAGTTATTCATCTTGCGAATGTTCTTGTGGATGTTTGCCGACTTAGATGATTGTTCCTAAGTTGATGCCTTGTATAAATAAAGGTTTATGAATTCATTTCGAAGTGTGTCATGAAGCAGATGAGTGTGGTATAGCAAAAGAGCAAAAGGCAGAGCAGGAGTGTCTCGGGCTTAAATGGAACTGATCCAGACATGGTAAAGATGTCAATCTCCAGTTCAAGTTTGTAATACTTGTTATCTTGTAAACAGTGTGTCTCTTGTAGGCAGTGTGCCTCCTTGTGAGCAGTGTGCTCGGGAAGTAAGCCCTAATTGGCATGTGCCATCTATTTTTCTTATTCTTCTAACAGAGAATAATCCTTGGGTTAATCACCCTGTGGTTTTTCCCTTAACAGGTTTTCCACGTCAAAATCTTGGTGTCTAATGTGTTGATGTTTATCTACTCTGGTGTTTATGCTTCATGCTTTTATGAATGGATAATTGACATCCTATTAAATAACAAAGAAGAATTAAGTGTTTGAAGTAACAGCAAGTTTTTATACAACTGATTCACCCCCCCTCTCAGTTGTGTGCCCTAGATCTAACACATCGATCATAATTCATTGTGTTACATCAGATATATCATTATCCAATGCTTGAATATATCCTTGACCACTTAAATCAAAGAATAGTAAGTCTCAAGTTTGATATGCTTTGTGTAAACCCTAAAACAAGTAAGCTTCTATCAATTTGGGTTGTGATGTTGGGAAATTTTCAATCTCAAATCCAATTTCTAAATTGAAGAGATACAAGGCTTTTGACTACTACAAAATAGAAATCTGAAAACTATATGCAAATCTAAAATTAAGTTTTCTTAATTCTTGAAATACCATGAAGATATTTAATGGATTTAAATCAGCAAATATGAAAAAATCAGCAAACACCATTATACATTCACATAATACAGAATTTACATGGAGAAACCCTTGCAGGAAAAGCCTCCACATAGAAGAGATGACAAACTTGTATTAACTTTGAAAACATGTTTACAATACAATCATACTCCCATTTTCCTCATTTCCTTCAATTTGACAGCACACCTATGTACCTATGAATAATCTCAACACATCTCCTCAACTTGCAAGTACAACCTCACAATCTTTGTGTTTTGTTCAACTCTGTTCTTCCCTGCAATGCCCTACACTAATCCTCACACAATATGCTTCTCTTATATATAAAAAATACAAGCATTATTGGTGACTTGGGAAATCCAAATGTCCACCTTTGAGAATGTCTCAAACATGTCAAAATAGCCTCAATTAAAACCTCTTACAAGTTATCATAATTTGCTATCAATAAACGATCCCAAAATTAGTGGATTCCTTACAACATGTAAGAGACTAAAATTAGTTGATGCTCTTAAACTATGTCATAAGCCTACATTAGTTGATTCCTTACAACATGACAGATTCTCTTACACCATGTCATAAGCCATAATAGACTTGGGCATCCAACTTTTACCTATTACCTTATATTACCTTACCAAGGTAAAACTCACATTTTTACTATTACTATTTACCATAGATCATTACTATTACCGTCACAAATTAATTACCATGGTAAATGATACA
This sequence comes from Cunninghamia lanceolata, assembly GCA_027924645.1. Classification (NCBI taxonomy): domain Eukaryota; kingdom Viridiplantae; phylum Streptophyta; class Pinopsida; order Cupressales; family Cupressaceae; genus Cunninghamia; species Cunninghamia lanceolata. Next base: position 21,683,794 of record BSBN01000500.1, read on the forward strand.
TTGTTATTAGTACCAGTACAAGTAATTAAATAAGTATTATTGTCAGTTGAACCTTCATCCCTTATGAATATATTTACAAAATTAACACTCTATCTCCAAGGATGTTGGAACTGTCCAAGAACCTTGGAGCTTTCCAAGAATAGTGGAAACTATATCATAAGATTTACAAGGCTGATGACACCTTAATCCCAACATGTGAGTCTAATTTATGAACATAGGATTTTCCCACATGAGATAAGAAGTTCCATTTCTCTCCACTACAATAAACTCAAAAATTCTCTTTATAAGGATTGTGAAGGAGAAATGGAGAATGTCAAGTCTATACCATTGGTTTCATTAGTAAAGAACTATTCTTCCATGACCAATGAAGGAGAAGGAATAACACCTCCATAGATAAATTCATCATCCAATGCCTGAAGACATCAATTTGGAATAAAAACTTCATGTTGTGGTAGATGTAGGATGATTATTTTTTCCTAATCATTATATGTCTATTGGTATTTTAATAGATTTTGTTGTCCTATTTTGCTTCCTAGCCAAATAGCCCAAATCCATGAAATCTCTAAGTGTTTTCTCATTTAGAAATGTAAGGAAAAACATCCCAAAATTGACAGTCCAAAAATCTTGAGTTTTCCGTGTGTTTTTAGCATTTTCAAGGTTTTAGAGTTCAGAGTTCTCCCCTTTGTCATGCCATCCTAATCGGCTCCAAACTTCACTTTGTTCCTTGCAAAAATCCTCTAAGTGCTCATAGTTCTTCTGGTGTCAGGGGTCGGACCTCCTTTCTTCTTTCTTCCTTTTCTTTTGGAAGGAGGAAGACAAAAGGCCCAAAGCTCGAGTTTTGACTCTTTCCCTTTAAAAAATTGGTTGTGTTTTGGAGGGTCATACTTTAGGCTTTTCTTCTTCCCTCTTCCTTTTCTTTTGGAAGGTGGAAGACAGAAGGCTCGAAGCCCAACTTTCACCAAACCATCTCAAATAAGTTGTGTTTCGGGAGGTTGGACTTCAAACTTTTCTTCTTTCTTCTTCCTTCCTTGGGAAGGCATAAGACATAAGGCCCAAAGCCCAACTTGTGCTGAAACCTTCAAAAAATGGCTAAGTCTTTAGACTTGTGGGGCTCAGACTTTCTTTCTTCTTCCTTCTTTGAGAAAGCAGAAGATGGAAGGCCTGAGGCCTAGAGTCTGCCGATTGTAGGTTTCCCTTTGTAAAGTAGGACTTGGAGGGTGGGGTTTCTCCTTTCTTCTTCCTTCTCTCTTGGAAGATGGAAGCCTGAAGGCTCGAGGCCTGATCTCTGACGACTTCTACAGTCTTCAAAGGCAAAGGAAAAAGAGGTGAAATCAAAAGTCGGCCATGGTTTACAAAGAAGAAATGTTGCTGATAAGGCCGAATACAGGCTAGAATCGAAAGTCAAGCATTCAACTCCAGTTGGAATTTATTATTGAGCATTTATTATTGCAGGTGGGAGAATCAGATGTAAAAATTTCAACACAGATATTTGTTTCAGCTACTCCAAAGAAGATATTTTTCTGTATTTATGTCAAAGACAAAACAGATGTATCTAGACATTCTCTTTGCAGAAATATCTTCTGACAAGCCCATGGGGTGAATTTATAGCAGTAGGTGATTGCACTTCAATGTAAAATCCTATCTAAGCATGAAATGAGATGTATTTTTGTTGGTTGTTGGTCTAAAAACCCATGTCTTATATCAACTATAATCGTGCCTCTTTGACAATAAACAATAAGATTTTACCTTTTCATGCACTTGTTATGCTCTATGTAATACTTATGTTTGAGTATCCATTTATGAATACTTCTTTCCTTTTGGACTTCAATTAGTTTCTTTTACCTCTGCAGGTAGTTTGTGGTTTGTGTATGCTGATATGTTAGTTGTTGTTTTGTGCATATATAGTTGATTTGAGGGTCAAACATTCAAACCTGGTACACGTATCACCTTTCATTTCTAGTTTCTCCTTCTTCCCCTTTTCTCCCAATAGTGATAGATTAGGTTTAGCCTTAGAATACTCTGAATCTCATATTCAAAAAGAGGAACCAACCTTTTCTCAAGGTTTGATTTCCTTTGTAGGGTCCCACACCTAGAAATCACTTCAATGTTTCACTAAATTGTTGCAGCACAACACTCAAACATAGGGTCCAAATCCAAGTGACAATAGTTTTTGGCATGCCCAATGGTACATTTTTACTCTGAATTAAGAGTTAAGCTAAGAATTTAGTGTTGTTCTCAGTATTCTACAGTTTGGTAGACACTTTCATGCACGTGACGACTCTATAGATGTCTGGTTCAGATCAGTCCAACATTATATGCCTATGCAAATGCGAGCTTCTTCAAGAGGTAACAACTACCAATTTGTTGAACTACCTGTTATTGCTTCAAGGAGAAGAACTAGGTTATTTAGGTCTCTTGCAAGAAGGAATAACAATGTTTTTCCTTCTCACCCAAGAGCTCAATCTACACCTCCTCTTGTTAGGTTTCAATACTCGAGAAAGGGCTTACATATACCTAGAATAAATCTCAATATCCCTAATATGGCAATAAATTTTCCCTTTGTAACCTTCAATGGAGGCAACCCTTTGGAATTGGCTGCACACAATGATATACCTGCCTCAGCCCTAAAAAGTATCCCATCCTTTACAAGTGATGGTTCTACTACACTTGCTTAACACATCAAAGACATGTCAAATGTATGTTCAGTTCACCATATTCAACATGAAGATGTGGTTGTTAGGCTCATGATTTCATCATTCAAGGAGAGAGCTCTCCAATGGTTCATGCATTTAACCCCTACTTCAATACATGATTGGGATGAACTAGGAGAAGCAGTCTACAAGCAATTTGGAGAAAGAGCAAACAATGTTTCTCTACTGGAATAGTTCACAACCATAAAGAGAGCTCCAAACGAGATGATGGTGGACTTTAATTTCAAATTTTAGAGGACGTGGGAGAGAATCTCAGCTCTCCTCAAACCATCTCCACAAGGTGTCTTCTTATATTTTTTAAGAGCTTTAAATTCTAATATAGTTGTTATGATGCAATCTATGGGTATTGATACCATACCAGATGCATATGAGATAGCCTTGAAGGCTGAAAATTGCTTGATGTTGGCTGGAAAAATTGCTTCCAGACTGCATGTCCCTATTTTCCCAAAACTGCCTTCACAGTTTTAGCTACATACTATTGCTCCCATCCTAAAGCCTAAAGCCTCTACGTCTGCTCTTTCAAAAGAAGAGCATGACCTCAAAACCCTTGTAATCAATCTGACTAACAAATTCAATAACATAGCTATTCAAACTGCCTCTAAACCCCATCAAAATTATAATGAGGGGTAGTCTTCAAATCAAAATTGGAATTAGGGTTATAATTTTAATACAAATCAAAACTAGACCCGAGTAAAAGTAGAAAGGAAGATTTGGTATGTGAAAGGAGAGCATCATAAAAGAAGTGGAAAGATGAAGTGCAGTAGATCAGTATACTGAGCCTAACCGGAACTGAACCTCAGCATATGTTGATGCTCCTTATCAGTTCAAGTATTGTATTACACTCTTTATAAATTGTAGATAGTGTGTCTCTTATAGGCAGTGTGCCTTTTGTGAGCAGTGTGCTCAGGCAGTGAGCCCTAATTGGCAAGTGCCATTTTTATTTCCATTCTTCTAACAGAGAATACAATCTTGGGTTAATCACCCCGTGGTTTTTTCCCTTAACAGGGTTTCCGCGTTAAAAATATTGTGTCATGTGTATTTCCATTTCATGGTTATGTTTGCTTATTTGAATTAATATTGCATTGATTATTAAGAAGTTAAGAAAAAAGAAATTAGTAGGATAACTGATTCACCCCCCTTCTCAGTTATCAACAATTGGTATCAGAGCCAAGTTCCTCCTAACAGAGTCTAACAGCTTGAGGAAGATCTAGGAATTCCAATGGATGTATATGGGTTAAGGGAGCAACTCAAGACTACCCTTGATGATCTTGAGCAGTCAAACTCTGAAGTCAATGAGTTAAAGGAAAGACTCAAATAGGCTGATGATTTCATGAGAGAACTAAAAGACAAATTAAGTCTCTCTATGAAAAAGAGAAAGGAGCTACTTCAACAATTGGCAAGTCAAGGTGAAGCAAATGAAGATCTGAAGGAGAAAACCAAGTTATGTGAAAAGTTATCAAAAAAAATCATTATGGTAAGACATGAAATGGAATCAAGAGTTATGAAGTTTACCCAAGAGGTTGAAGAGAAAAGAAAAACTGAAGATGATCTAAGACAATCCCTCAAGGAGAAATCAGAAGATTGCCACAAAATGGATAGAATTATCAGACATCTTGAATCTGATCTTGAAGATGCTAAAGATAATGAGGAAAAACTTGAGGATCAAATTATCTCTCTTAAAAGGGATCTTCCAACAGCAAATGAATATAAAGAGAAATTCAAGATAAGTTCTACTCAACTTGAAGTTCTTGAAAGTCAAAAAAGGGTAGATGACAAGTGTGGCTTGGGATATGAGAAAGGAGAAAGCTCCGAATCTGGTCAAAAGAATTTTAGATCAGAAAATCCAAGTATCAGGCCTAGAAGACCTCCGGTAAGACAGCCTAATGCTCAAAGATATCCATCCTTCAATAGATATTGCCACAACTGCAATAACTTTGGTCATAGAGCTAATCAGTGCAGAAAGAGAATAAATCAGACTAATACATCCTTCTCCGGACAGTGTTTTAGCTACAAAAGGTATGGTCACAAATCTCATGAATGCAGAAATATGCAGATGAACAATTCATTCAATGGTAGATGCTTTGCATGCAATAGAATGGGTCACATGGCTAATCAATGTAGATCAAAAGGATATCAATCAAATATGCAAAGAAAAATTGTTTGCCAAATTTGCAATAGATCCGGTCATATTGCAAAATTCTGTAGAAATAAGAATCAGGATAGAAGAGGTCCAATATATTATAATCAGAATCAAGATAAGGGAAAATAGAAGGTGAATGTGGATGAAGTTCAAAGTGAGATGAATAAGATTTGGGTGAAGAAAAGTATAGAGAATGTAGGGGATGGATCCGCACCAGACTCTAGTGCTGATATTCCTTCCGAAAATTAAAAGTGAGCTCTAGCTCAGGGGGAGACACAAAGAAAACCTTGTTCCCCCAGCCAGTCAATTGGCACAAGGAGAGTTGCGGATTAAAGGGCTCATAAGAGAAACATCTAAGTAAACTATGGTTAAGATTTGGAAGATCCGCAAGATGTTTAAGATAAAGATTGATCTGGTTCTTCAAGTCATCTGAATAAGGCAAACCAGAATGACTTAGGTCGAGCATTTATTGCAACTTGATATTAGGGTTTGCAGAGCAATATAAAGGTTTTTCATTGAGCATTTGTTCATTCTGCTTTCAAGAAGAAACAAAAAGAAGCTCTGCAACAGAAATTCATCAAGCCCATCAAAGATCATCTGCAGAATCTGATTCATCCAGCAATTGATTCAGCTCACTTCGTGTAACCTAGAAGCACAAAAGGTATTTTTCGTTCTCAATATCTCTCTGCAAATCTTTTGAAAGATGGATACTCCGAATATAGTAAAGATCTCTGATAGGCCCCGCCCTGAATTTAAGAAACATCCATACAAATCATTGGAGGTAGATCCCCTAGGAGCATTCTCTAGTGTTCCGCATGGTGTTTTGCACATAGAAGATATTAGGGTTTACATACACGCAAATATTGAAGAGTTTGGGGAATTCAAACTAAGAGATATCACAAACAACTGATAGATGATGCTTTTGAGCTTAAACCAGAATATAAGGGCATCCAGGAGAAATATTTTGATCAGTTCATTCATTTCCCCTGCCTTGAAGAAGATGAATGGGTCCGGTATGTGTTGAGTAGGGTACATAACAACTTTCTATGGCTGAACAGACCTTGCAAAATTACCAAGGAGGCAATTAGGGCAGTAACTGGTTTACACTCCTCCAGAGGAATACTTGTCCTCAAATCTGTCAAAAACAACATTGTAACTGAGGCCACCAAATCAAAATTTGATAAGAGGGCAATGACCATTGAAGATATTACTGACCCGGATATCAAGTTTGCATCTATGATAATAGGATACAAGATATATCACTCCAGTAGGGAGAATTCAGTATCCGAAACTACAGTATATACTACCTATGAGATGCTGAGAAAGAATGCAGATTATGATCTCTGAGAACTTCTTTTGAGACAATTAATGGAAAACATACAGAAGATCAAAAGGGACAAGAAGAACTCCTTTAAATATGGCGGACTAATATTATGTCTATTTTTCTACTTCATGAATGAGCTGCCCGGATCAAATGGATGGGTATGGCAAAATGACAAACTGGTAGCAATTCAGATCAGAGATTACTTGCATGAACTTGGGGATGCTAAGGCAAGGAATACAGCTCTATGGGGTTACTTCAAGCAATTTCAAAATACAATGCAAATCAGAGAAAAAATCCCCAAATCAGTAGTTGAGAAATACAAGGATACAGTGTGCTTCATGGTAGACACTGATCAATGCCTAATGGAGGCAGTAGAGCCAAGGACAGTCTGGATCATGCCTATGGGGTATGAAGTTGATGAACAAATTGTAGAGCTGCATGTTCAACACATGCTCAGTCAGCCAAAGGACCCAAAAGCAGAAAGATTTGGAACCTTTGAAGAACTAAGTGTGAAAATTCATACAGAGCTAAGGCAACTAGGGATCAAGAGGAAAGTGAGAAAAGAAATAGAAGATGTTGCCAAAGGCTTTGGCATCTCAAAGGAGGCACTTGATGCCAACAGGAAAAAGATGGAAAGGGCTGAGGAAGAGAAGAAGAAGGCAGAAAAGAAAAATGAGGAAAGTGCTCCGACAAAACCTTCCACCCGGACCAGATCATCAAAGAGATCTGCACCTACCACTGCCAAAGGCTCAAGGACATCAAAACTAGAAGCACAGTCATCCGGCAAAGGAGAGAAAAGAACAAAGACAAAAGCCACAAGAGCTTATGTCAGTCAAAGGGATGAAGAGGAGACTGAATCTGATGAAGAAATCAAGAAAATGAAGAAAAAGAAGAAAACATCCGGTCAAGCCTCTACTGAACAGAAGGATGAAGAAAAGATAGAGGAATATGTTGAAAAACCCACTCTTCACATTGATGACATAATCAAATCAGTCACAGTGGACAGAAATCTTCAACCAATGGTTGAGTTCTATGATGATTATGGTGAAGCAGATCAAAAAATATTGCAAGATGCCATAGTCAGGTACCTAAATATCTACAACAAAGAATTTATTGAAATTATATCTCTAATCCCTAAAAGCTTGGAGAAGGAACTAGAAACAAGAAAAAACAATGCCCAAGCCAAAGACCTAGAAATTTGGGAACAAATAGCAATTCAACTATATCCTTCAATCGATCCCAAGACAATGAATATGGTATTCAAAGATTGTAAGGATGAGTTCAGAAGCAAAGCAAGGATGAATCAACTTATGCTTGGTGAGACTGACAAGGTAGCCAAGGACACAGAAGAGATTCTCCAGAAAGCCTTCAAAAGATTTAATCTTCCTATTATAGAGGACTTGGGTACTAACCCCTCCACTACAAGTGTTGTAGAAGAGTCTTCTGAGAAAATAACAGAAGATGTTATGAATACCGGTGCAGAAACAACTAAGGACTTGGAATCCTCTGCTCCAGAAGAGGTGGCCCATGAACAGACTAACATCACTCCTCCGATTTCCCCTGCTAACTCTGGATCCAAGGGAGAAGAAAGAGTAAAGGAGAAAGAAGCAGAGGTGAAGGGAAAAGAAGATTTCAGTACAAAGGTTGTGAAAGGGGAGAAAGCTCCAAAAGATAGTTCTGTGAATGCAAAAGAAAAGAAAAATCTGTCTTTGGTAAGAGACACTACAGAATCAGTCAAGGACTTTTGACAAAAGCAACTCTGGAGATTGATGAACCGAAACTATTAAAAGGGCCATTAGATTTTGACTGTCTATCACCGGTGCAAACAATGAAAATAGCTTCATTTGCAAATGCGAAGGTCAAAGAGAAACTACTGAAATCTCACATGGAAGACTGTGAGCTTATAGAGGTAGCATCCGAAGTGTTGGAAAAAATCATGCCATCTTTTCAGAAGGATCCCACAGCCTCCTCTTTCGGTAATCTCAAAACTCTAGTCAACAGTGTTAGTACACATTTTGATTCTCTAGAGAAGTCAGCTGAAGAAAAGGTCCAGAAGGAGTTTTTGGATAAGAGATTCTTTGAAGTATAGGGTCTAATAACAAATGATAGGAGAGTTATGGATATTGGGATAAAGAGCTTGGAAAATGCTCTTAAAGATGGCAGAAATATGTACAAATTTTGCTTATCTTGGCCCACAGTGACCAAAGATATTGAGAGGAAAGTAAAGGAACAAGAGGATAAACTACTAAGTCTGTCTCAAAGTTTTGATCCTCTCTCATCCTCCATAGTAAATCAAGAGTGTCAGACTATTGCAATCACAAATGCAATAAAGAATTTTGAGAAGGAAAGGAAAAACATAATTAGCTGGATGGGTGAACTTAGAAGGATCATTATCCCTAAGTTAGAGGCCATGCATGAGGCCATAAGTGATGCTTAGACTATCGCCCGAACCAATGATCCGATAGATTTTAAGAGGGCAAAAGCTTTTGTATTCCTATTGAGTGGTCACATCTCAATTTTTGATAGAATGAACCAAAGTTGGGCTGCAAAATTCATCCAATTGAAGACATCTTTTGCAGACATTCTTCAATTTATGTGAGTATGTTATATGCGGCTAAGTATAGTTAAATTTTTGAAAATTTTGATGCGCGGTTCCCACCCTTTGCCATTGATGTCAAAGGGGGAGTGAAGAGCAGTGAAAAATGTTGTAGCCAGCTAAGGGGGAGCTCCGGAAAATGTACATAAAGAGAAAGCATCTGCTAAGGGGGAGTATAGTATAGCACTTAGTCATTTTTCACTAAGTGTTTCCATCAATTGCAAAGGGGGAGATTGTTGGCAAGAGACACATTGGAGCTTCTTGATTGTTGTCATTGATGGCAACAAAGGTTATTCCACACATCCGCAATGCATGATAAGTCCTCACCGGAAGTCAGATTGAAGAAGTGTTGAGGTCCGGTAAGCAAGAATAGAGCAGTCAGTAAGGTCTGACAGACAGGTCTGGATCTCTCAATAGAAGTATCTCAGTGAAGTATGGATTTGGGGAAGTCAAGAGGAGTATCTTAACTGATAGATTCCAAGGTTTGAGCCTCCGATGTGGAAAGCATAAAGAGATATGAATGCTTGAGTGTCAGGTTCCCAAGTGACAGTATGAACAGAGGAAGAACTGACTGGCAGAACATCAGACATTATTCCGGATGTGTTACTGATAATGGAAAAGGTTCTTAAGGCATAAGTTATGTTTGGCCAACGTGATTGATGACTTCTACAAGTATATGCTTGATCTGCATTACTTGATGTGCAAGGATTCAGCCGACAGATCAGAGTTTGTGAAAAGATTGACTATTCCGAATGCCGACTAGAAAGGTGATGAAATCACTTGTGCGGATATATATACAAGATGGATTTAGTTGTCAGAAGTGTTGTGGTTGTGTGAAATGTGCGAAGAAAAGAAATAGACCCAAGTAAAAGCAGAAAGGAAGATTTGGTATGTGAAAGGAGAGCAGCATAAAAGAAGTGGAAAGATGAAGTGCAGTAGATCAGTATACCGAGCCTACTGGAACTGAACCTCAGCATATGTTGATGCTCCTTATCAATTCAAGTATTGTATTACACTCTTTATAAATTGTAGACAGTTTGTCTCTTATAGGCAGTGTGCCTTTTGTGAGCAGTGTGCTCAGGCAGTGAGCCCTAATTGGCAAGTGCCATTTTTATTTCCATTCTTCTAATAGAGAATACAATCTTGGGTTAATCACCCCGTGGTTTTTTCCCTTAACGGGGTTTCCACGTTAAAAATATTGTGTCATGTGTACTTCCATTTCATGGTTATGTTTTCTTATTTGAATTAATATTGCATTGATTTTTAAGAAAGTTAAGAAAGAACAAATTAGTAGGATAACTGATTCACCCCCCTCTCAGTTATCAACAGTACTATCAATCTCCTCTAAAAGAGATTTGTTGCAAGAGGCCTTAAGGCAATTCCCAACAGCTGAATCAGCAATCCAGAAGGAAAAGGGCCCAGTCAATCTTGTACAACCGAGTGAAGAGCAAGGAGGTCCAACAAAGAAACCATTCCCATTTTACTTGTCTCTAATAATTGGGAAATTCCTAGTGCACAATTGCATGATTTCAATTCAGGGGCTAGTATTTCAATTATGCCAAAGAAGGTAGCAGATACATTAGGCATACAATATACCCCTATTTCATCAGGTGTGTTGCAACTGGATGGTACATCTATTAACTCTATTGGGGTAAGCAAAGGACTAGATTTGATCTTACATGCTTGTCCAAACTTGACTATTAGTCAAGATATTTTGGTCATTGATCTTCCTCTCTTTGCTATCTATTTGTTAAGAGACTTCACAGCTAAGGTAGGTGGCTACCTCTCCTTTGATTGGACTCACATGCTACTAAGGACAAGATATGGCACAAGGTTCACCATTAAGGCTAAACCAATTTCAAATTATCATGTAGAGAGTTATGATCATCACTTCATGAACCCTCGTTACATGATTTAGGGTGAGGAAGTGCATGATTCGGGGTCTCTTGAGAAAATGTCTTCCCCCTTCCAATCCCAGACCTTTTTCTTAACAAGTGGGTGAGGGACCACTTTGATTTTGATCCTTATGACACCACTGAGACAACTAGGCTCGGTACCTATATGATTCATGAGGGGAATTCCTCTATCCCCTCTATACTTAAACTAGATGATGATTCTATTGGCCCATGGAAAATATTCTTTGATGGTGCAAAGAGTAGAAATGGAGCTGGTGCAAGAGTCTTACTGATCTCTCCAACTGGTAAGAAACTAAATTTTGCTCATAGGCTACATTTTTCTTGCACAAACAATGTTGTAGAGTATGAAGCATTGGTGCATGGCCTATTGATTGTTGAAAATAAGAAAATGAAACATTTGGAAATATTTAGAGATACTGAACTGGTGGTCAACCAGGTTAGGGAAAGATGTGCAACAAAAAATTAGCTTCTTAGAGCTTATAGACATAGAGTTTGGGGCTTGTTTGAGAGTTTTGATGCTCTCAACCTACATGTGATTCCAAGAAAATTAAATACTAAAGCAGACCAATTGGCAATAGTTGGTGCTTAGTTTTCTCCTCATATAGACCTATTTCAAGGCCCTAATCAACATGTCAAAATAGTGGTCAGGCCCTCAGCCCTTGATAATGATGTAAACTAAACAATTTTTTAACAATAATGAGCAAATTGTAAACTTCATCCAAAATGAAGTTGAGTTCTCATCAACTGCACAACCCAAACTACAAGAAGGGTATGTTGATTAGATTATTCAATTGAAAACAAACAAGCTGCCTAAGGGTTTGGTCATGCTAGAGGCTATTTTCAGCCATGATGATGAATTCAAGGGTGAGAAGAAGAACATCACATTAAAAAAGGAGAACTATCAAAAGATTGCTATCACCCAAGACAAAGATTTATTATTGGGAAAGGTATGTTGTGATGCTGAACAACAAACCTTTATTCACCTTTCTTAGAAATACAGTGATGTTTTTTCATGAAATTATGAGGACCTAAAGGGTTATCACCCTAATGTCACCCAACATGCCATAGACCTTGATCCAAATGCCAAACCTTTTCACCAAAAATAGCAGCCTATAAATCCCAAAATTGAGCCTCTGATGAGAAAGGAGCTTGCAAATCTCATTCAGGCCAAAATCATTTTCCCCATCAAGTATTCCACCTAGGTAGCTAAATTAGTGCCAGTGAGGAAGAAAAATGGTGAGATAAGGTTGTGCGTGGATTTTCATGATCTCAATCGAGCTTCCTTGAAAGACCATTATCCTCTGATGTCCATGGACCAAATCTTGCAAACTATTGTAGGGGCAGAAAGGTTTTCATTGCTTGATGGTTTTTCTGGTTATAACCAGATATTTGTCAAAGAGGAGGACAGATTCAAGATGACATTCACCACTAAGTGGGGAACCATGGCGTATGTAAAAATGCCATTTGGGCTCTCCAATGCTAGCACCACCTTTCAAAGGGTGGGTAATGGACATTGCATTTAGGGGCTTTATCAACAATTTCATCTTGATTTATCTTGATGAAATCACAATCTTCTCCAAGAGAGGAGAAAATCACATGGAGCATCTAGAGAAATTTTTTGAAAGATGCAGAGAGTTTGGGGTGTCTCTGAACCCCAAGAAATGTATTTTTGTTGTTTCTCAGGGCAAGCTTCTGGGTCATTTACTGTCCAACGATGGGATCTCCATAGATCTAGAAAGAACTTCAGCTCTTCTTTCTCTTCCTCTACCTGCTCATAAGAAAGCTCTGTAATTATTTCTAGGGCAGATCAATTTCATTAGGAAGTTCATTCCTAACTATACTAGTTTGGTCAAACCACTGACCCTTATGCTTAAAAAGGATGTTGTTTTTAGGTGGACCAAGGAGGGGAAAGATGGCTTTGAGAAGATAAATAAAGAAATTACCCAGGCTCCTACCCTCATGTACCCTAATTATGAGAAGGAATTTGTCCTTTATGCCCATGGAGGAGAGAGCAGCATTGCAGCTATTCCAATGTAGCAAAATGACCAAGGTATGGAACAACCCCTAGCCTTCTTCAGTTAAACATTGAAGGACTATGATGTTAGGTACATTCCCATGGACAAACAAGTTTTTGCTATTGTAAGAGCATTGAAAAAAATTAGATATATGTTGGCAAATAACCATACCAAAGTATTAGTTTCTTATCCTAGCGTGAGAGACTACATAATGGGAATTGAAATCAACGAAAAGAGAGCAAGCTGGGTCACTAAGATCTTGGAGTATGATGTTACATCAAAGCCACTAAGCTGATTAGAGGTAGAGGATTATGTGAATAGTTGGCTCAAACTACTATGGATGAGGTGAACTCATCATGTCACTTGAATGAGACAGAACCTACAACTGAATCAGCAGTTGTGAGTTCCTGGACAACAGGCATGGCCAGGTTCCTGGACAACAGAACTAAGAGAAGACATTTCAGGTCGCAATCCATTCCTTATGCTTTGGTGGATGGGGTTATTTTTAAAAGGAATTTGGATGGAGTCTTGCTAGGATGTATTGAAAAAGATCAGGTTGACAAATTGCTCAGTGCATTCCATGCTGGTCTAGTTGAAGGTCACTTCTCTACAAGAGCTACAACAATGAAAATAATGAGGGCAGGTTACTTTTGGCCCACATTTTTCAATGATGCCCATGTGTGGGTAAGAAAATGCAAAGAGTGTGCTCTCTTTGTTGGAAAGAAAAGATTAGCAACCCTTCCACTTCATCCTATTCAGGCAGATCAGCATTTCTCACAGTGGGGACTGGATTTCATCAACATGATTAACCCTACATCCAGTTCTGGCCACAAGAGGGTTCTAACTGCAATGGACTACTTCACCAGGAGGGTTGAAGAAGTCCCACTCAGAGGCTACCGAGTCAGCAATCATGGACTTCTTGGAAGAAATTGTGACAAGGTTTGGAGCTCCGTAGACTATCATTTCTTTTAATGCAAGAGTTTTTACTGGTTTTAGGATAGTTGATTAGGCTTTGAAATATAATGTGTTATTGAAGAATTCATCCAACTATTACTCCCAAGGCAATGGTTTAGCTGAATCTACTAACAAGAACATGATCAGAATCCTAAAGAGGACCATGGAAATAAATCAAAGACAGTGGCATAATAAGATCAGATTGGTTCTCTGGGCTGATAGGATCACCTATAAAAGAGACATTGGTAATTCTCCTTTTGTTCTTGTGTATGGAAGAGACGCTAGATTGCTTTTATCTTTGGAGCTTCCTTCATTAGAATTGGTTCAGCAATTGAAATTAGAAGGTGAAGATGCTAGGTCTATGAGGATGGTTGAATTAAATGAGTTAGAAGAACTAATATAGTCATCCATGGCTACCTTGGAAGAACACCAGAAGTAGACCAAGAAATATGTTGACAAGGTCAAAGATCAATTTTTCAAAGAGGGAGGCCTTGTTCTAAAATGGGATGTTGACAGAGCCAAGCCTGGAGGCCATACTAAGTTTGACATAATCTGGAGTGGCCCATATGTCATCACCATCTACAAGAAAGCCAATGATTTCAATCTTTCAAAGTTGGATGGTGAAGTTCTACCGATCTTAGTCAATGGGATCCATCTCAAACCTTACTTCTAAGGTTGGTCTGAGATTTTGTATATACTATTTTGTTTTGTTTTTGCTTTAGGTTTTCCTTTTCCCTAAGTGATCTTGCATAGGCTACACTCTCATTAAGAGAATGCATGCCTTGTTTTTTCCTTTTGTGGTGTTTTGTTGAGGTAGGGTTTCATTTGTTCTCAATATGCTTCATCCTTTTGACTCTAGCCCAATGAATGCTTAAGGCCATTGGTTCCCTTTTATTTAGCTAGCAAACACCCCTGAGAAGTCACCAAAACATTGTCCTATTTTGCTTCCCTAAAAAATAGCCCAAATCCATGAAATCTCTAAGTGTTTTCCCCTTTAGAAATGCAAGGAAAAACATCCCAAAATTGACTAAGTCCAAAAATCTTGAGTTTTCCTTGTGTTTTTAGCATTTTTGGAGTTTCAGAGTTCAGAGTTCTCCCCTTCGTCATGTCATCCTAATTAGCTTCAAACTCTACTTTGTTCCTTGCAAAAATCTTCTAAGTGCTCAAAGTTCTTCAGGTGTCGAGTGTTGAACCTCCTTCTTTCTTCCTTTTCTTTTGGAAGGAGGAAGACGAAAGGCCCGAAGCCTGAGTTCTGACTCTTTCCCTTTGAAAATTTAGCTAAGTGTTTCAGGGGGTTGGACTTTTGACTTTTCTTCTTCCCTCTTCCTTTTCTTTTGGAAGGCAAAAGATGGAAGGCCCAAAGCCTGACTTCTATCTAACCGTCTCGAATAAGTTTTAAGTGTTTTGGGAGGTCGAACTTCAAACTTTTATTCTTTCTTCTTCCTTCTCTGGGAAGGTGTAAGACAGAAGGCCCGAAGCCTGATTTCTGCCAAAACCTTCAAAAAATGGCTAAGTCTTTAGACTTGCGGAGCTCAAACTTTCTTTCTTCTTCCTTCTCTAAGAAGGCAAAAGATGGAAGGCCCGAGGCCTGAAGTCCACTGATTGTAGGTTTCCTTTTGTAAGGTGGGACTTGGAGGGCAGGGTTTTCTCCTTTCTTCTTCCTTCTCTCTTGGAAGACAGAAGGCTAAAGGCCTGAGGCCCGATCTCTGATGACTTCTACAAGCTTCAAAGGCAAAGGAAAAAGAGGTAAAATCAAAAGTCACCCATGGTTTACAAAGAAGAAATTTTGTCAACAAGGCAAAATATAGGCCAAAATCGAAGGTCAAGCATTCAGCTTCAGTTGGAATTTGTTGTTGAGCATTTATTGTTGCAGGTGGGAGAATTAGATGCAAAAATTTCAACACAGATATTTGTTTCAGCTACTCTAGAGAAGATATTTTCTATATTTATGTCAAATACAAAACAAATGTATCTAGACATTCTCTTTGTAGAAATATCTTCTAATAGGCCCATGTGGTGAATTTATGGCAGTAGGTGATTGTGCTTCAATGTAAAATGCTATATAAGCATGAAATGAGCTGTATTTTTGTTGGTTGTTGGTCTAAAAAACCACATCTTGTATCAGTTGTAACCATGCCTCTTTGACAATAAACAATAAGATTTTACCTTTTCATGCACTTCTTATGCTCTGTGTAATACATATGTTTGAGTATCCACTTGTGAATGCTTCTTTCCTTTTGGATTTCAATTAGTTTCTTTTACCTCTATAGGTAGTTTGTGATTTGTGTATGTTGATTTATTGGTTGTTTTTGTTTTGTGCATATATAGTTGATCTGAGGGTCGAACATTCAAACCTGATGTATCACCTTTCATTTCCATTTTCTCCTTCTTCCCCTTTTCTCCCAACAATGATAGATTAGGTTTAGTCTCAGTATACTCTAAATCTCATATTCAAAAAGAGGAACCAACCTTCTTTGGAGGTTTGATTTCCTTTGTAGGGTCCCACACCTAGAAATCACTCCCATGTTTCACTAGATTGTTGCAGCACAATGCTTCAACACAAGGTGCAAATTTAAGTGACAACAGTTTCAACTCCTCAAACTTCTTACATTTGTCCTTGACAAGATGCACTAAATGATGGTTAAAATTTGGAGTTGGTAATTTTTGATTTGTAGATATATCTTTTGTTGATTCAAGAAGAAGTAGATTATCTAGGTTTCCTGTGAGGGGAAATAATAGTGATGTTTCATCTCCTCCAAGAGCCCAAACCACCTCTCCTCCTGTTAGATTTTAGTATTCTAGGAGAAGTCTACATATACCTAGAATAAATTTGAACACTTTAAGCATGGCTCAACCAAGAAATAGAGCTTTTTTGGCCTTCAATGGGGGAAGCCCACTCGACTTAGCCCAGTATTCCACCTTGTCTCTGAAAGCCATTCCTTTCTTCACTAGTGAAAATCCGGTTACACCTGCAGAACATATCCAAGATATTGTTAGTGTATGGTCAATCCACAATGTCACCTAAGATAATGTTGTTGTGATACTTCTCACTTTTTCCTTCAAAGGAAAATCAATCCAATAGTATAGATGTCTACCAACTAATTCCATTCAAAATTAGGATGCTTTAGGGGATAGGCTTTGTCAACATTTTGAGGATAAGAGAAACTACTTGTTTCTGATGGAACAATTGACAACAATTAAAAGTGCTCCCCATAAATTTATGGTTGACTTCAACTATAGATTTCAGAAGACTTCGGACATGATTCCTTTATTGGTAAAGCCCTCTCCTAATACAACATTCTTCTACTACTTGAGATCACTAAATAGTGATATTATTGTCATGATCCAATCTATGGGAGGGATTGTGTTACCAGATGCATATGATATAGAAATAAGGGCAGAAAATAAATTCATTCATACCGGAAAGATTTCTCCAAGACCACCAATGTCTCTATTTCTAGAGGCTCCTATCATCCAGTCAAGTATGGCTCCATTTCCCCCAATAGTCAGCCCTACAACCTATTTGAGTACACCCTCAAATGAATTGCATGAGGGAAAGACCCTACTACAAAACTTTGAAAATGAGTTAGTGGCATTGAAAAGGCACCAAGCATAGGTCAGTAAGCCATATAATCCCTTCAATCAAGCTCAATAGCCTAACGGGCAGCCTTATAAGGCAATGTACAAGGCAAAATTAACCTAGTTATGTCAGTCCTTTAAATTCCATCAATCCCAATGTTGCAAGCACATTTGAACCTCTTGTGCCTATACAGAACAATATAGCCCAGTATAGTGATTTGTGCTATCCATGCAATCAACCCCACAAAAAGAACTTATGTCAAAATGGACAGTTCAGTCAGGCTTTGGTGGTCCAAAATCCACCAATGGCTCCAGAGCAGTAAGTTATTTCTAGTCAAGAGATTGTGGGAGGGCAGGAGCAAAGACAAAATGAATCTACATTAATGAATTGGCAGGAGGATGACTTTGGTCACGTTAATCAGGGCACAAATCCAATAACATACAATACAAGATAAAAAGAAGAGCAATTGAAGATGGATCAACTCCTATGGTTGGGCAAGCCTCAACCTCTAATACATACTTGATGGATACAAATTAGAGTACAACAGTCAAGGCTACTTCAATTCAAGAAAATCTAATTGTCAATAGAATGAATCCATCACAGGGCCAACAACATTGTTAGTGTAAAAAGAGACTTTACCTAGCTAGTCATTACTAGGTCCACTTCACACTAGTTTTCTTAAGTTTACTTAGTGTCTTTTGGATCATTTAATAATGTACAACTATGTGGATTTAATAGTTTTACACTAGTTGTCTCATGTCATAGAATTAAGACACTTTTCATCTTACAAGATTGTCTTATATGTTTTATTTATTAGTGGTGTCTAGGACATTTATTATTTGTGTCTATGTTTTCCTACATTTAATTTTGTGGCCAAGTCCTATCACTCCACCTTGTCTATATAAGTCAAATTGTATATTCTCAATTCAATTGTCTAAAGTCAAGCTTAGCATCATTTCTTGGCATTGTTGTTTTGTCTATTGTTGTGGAAGGTTGTTGTTATTTTAGGTGTTCTTGGGCCTTCTTGAGTCCATCATTGACTCTTACATGGTATCAAAGCTCAGATATGCAATCTCCTTCCCTTGTTTTGAGAGATTTTGTTAAGAGCTATGTTTTTGGTGCATCCTAGAGAGAATCTGACCTCACCATTGCAATCAAAAGGCGTCGAAACCTAAAGATCTTGCATGTTCAAACATCAAAATTTGAGACAGAAAAAATTTGTAAAATTTTGTTAGGGTTGGCAGATTTTGCAACCAAAAATTATGTACGGTCGTACATATCCATATGGTTTACAACCCTGCACAAGCCCTACATCATCATACTTCATCGGAAAAGTTTTTTATAATGGATAAGAGGTTTAATTTCTAGGTATTTTGTGTTTCTATAAGTTAATATTTTGTTTGTAGTTTTTTTAAATTCAGTGCACTGATAGGGTACTGACACCCTTGTCAGCCCTGTACCCTATAGACATGGGGCACCTTTAAGGTGCATGACCCCTATTTATTGGGAGCCATCGGTAGGGGTTTACCCACTAGTCGGTGGCCTTTCTTGGTTCCACGGGCATATACAACCCACACCAGCACTAAAATTGGTTGACGGACTATCTCCCGCTAGTGGCCATTTCAAAACCGACAGTAGCGTCCACCCTCAGTCGACAAAGAATATTCAGGGTATATTCCTCCTCTCCTACCCAAAACCACCTTTGTCACCGTAAAGTGGTTTTCCACCATATCATCGGCAATTTACACCTTGCGACAATGGTTTCAGCTGAAAAAAGGCAATTTTGTGAAATCTAACAGTAGTTTTTATTGCACATATGTTACCTAAGGTTGTCACTTGTGTGGTTGTCATTGATGTCAACACTAAGTTTGGGTTTTCATTGATGCTCATGTTGATGTTATTGTTGAACTACATCAACAACTGAGAGGTGGGGGGTGAATCAGTTGTCCTAAAACTTTAATCAATTATAAACATCAAATTATCAATTACTTGTATTTTGGAATAATCATGAAAGCATGAAATGAGAAGCTCAACACATTAAGATAATCAACACAAGAGACACCAAATTTTTACGTGGAAAACCCTAAAAGGGAAAAACCACAGTGGGTGTTATCCCACAAAATAATATATGTTATAGCAATACCAAAAAATAGAGGTTCACAACCTATAGGGCTCACTGCCCAAAATGCTCACTACAAAAACGACTCACTGCCAAATTTGTGAAATAATTAAATAACATCTAATTCATGTCAGGGTTCAATTCCATTGAAGCACAAATGACTCCTCTGCTTTGCTCCTTCGCACCTTCACACTTATCTCTTCATATTCGCAACTCACTCCCTTTTTCGCAACCTCATTACACACTTTCATACAATTCATCAACCTTGGAATGTTCATCAAGGTCGGCATTACATTCATCAACCATTGGATCAATCTCCAAGGTTGGCATTACAAACATTCATAAAATAGGTCTGGACCTAATACAAATTTAGCTAAGGAAAAGATGTAAGAATGTATGCGAATCACGCCACGCCTTAGCTAGGACTCAAACACAATCTTCCACACCACGACATGCTTCTACAATCTTCGATGCATCTCTGCAAAGGATGAATTCAACCAGGTCAGCCAATACTAATGATATCTTTGTTGCATATATGTGCCTAAGAGGTGTTGTCATTGATGTCAACATATCCTTGTTGCCATTGGTGTCAATTGTATCCTACCTTGTTGCCTGTTTAGAAGACTGGAATGTTGAGGATATTGAGAAAATTAATGAAGATCATTGTATGCGGACCATATGGCTATGTAGAGGATTGTTTGTAGTAGCTCCAGTTAAGATTTGAGAGGTCCACATGAAGATTTGAAGAAGTTATAGCCATCTAAGTAGAATCAAGTTTTGCAGTGTTCAGAAAAGAAAGAGTGACAGGAAATTGGTTTGGATAGGTCCGCAAATGAAACACTATGATCTGCGGATCTAGAGACATGTTTGGGAAGTCAGTGTGTGTCATCAACTCAAGTGGTTCGTGGTTTGGAGGTCTGCAAGCAATCTTTCTAGTGTGACAGTCATGACAAACAATATTCTTGAGGTTCTGGAAGAAGATGCAAGTGATTTTGATGATTTGGAGGAGTGCAGATGTTTTTATTGAATTCAATGTGCTTGTGGAGGTTTCTAAATCATGCAACTCCTGTGTTGGAGGTCCACATTGAAGATTGAGCTTGTTGTTGAAGATTTCTTCCTTTGTGTTGTTGTTTTTCCCAATCTTGGCCGACCGGATGATTCAAGAGTGTTACAAATGATCTAAGAGCAATTCTATGGAGCATGGCGTGTTGATTGAGGAAGATTTGAGTCCCAGTTATGTTTGGCCGACAACTTAGTGATTCACATTAAGTCAGATGTTTGTAGTGCTGACCTTGATGATCTTTCCAAGGTTGATGAAGCATATAAATAATTGTTGATGAGTTGTGGAAAATTATCCTTGTGTGAAATAATCAAATCCAAAGAAAGGATGAGAGGCAGAGCATAGAAGAGGAGGAGCAGAGAAACAAGAATAGTAAAGGATGAAGTGATAGTGAAGAAGTATTTGGGAGAAGAGCAGAAGTTTTTGAGCATTCAATGAGACTGAACCAGGCATGAAGAAGATGCTATTTCTCAGTTAATTCCTTCTGTATTAAACATAAATTTCTGTAGGCAGTGAGCCTCTTTTGAGCAGTGAGCTCTGGGCAGTGCACCTGAAGGCAAGTGCCTTCCCATTTTTAAGTACTTTTAACAGGGTACGAATCTTGTGGGTTAACCCCCACCATAGTTTTCCCTTAACCAGGTTTCCATGTTAAAAATCTTGGTGTCAAGTGTGTTAATTTTGTTTTTGCTCATGTGCTATTGTTTCATGCTTGAAAGTTTACACCATTAATATGTTTGTAAGTTGTGAAAGAAGATTAAAAGGAAGAAAAGTTTAATTTTGTGGACAGCTGATTCACCCCCCCTCTCAGTTGTCTGGCCTAATTCCAACAATTGGTATCAAAGCCAAGTTCCTCTGAAAGAAGCTTGACCACTTGAGGAGATCCAGAATATCAACTTACAAGAAGGACAGTCTAAGATTTGATGGAACAAATTACACTCTGTGGAAGATGCGCATGTAGTGTCATTTGCAATGTATGGGAGATGCCTACTAGTCAATAACTGAGAATGAGTATAAGATTCTAGAAAAAGGTCCTACAACTCCAGAGGAAATCAAAAATGCTGAGAACAACATCTGAGATAAAGAAGCCTTGTTGAGTGCCCTGTCTAATACAGAAATGACAAATGTATTGGAATTGAAGATCGCATACAAAATCTAGGAGAAGTTGAAAACCCTGCATGAAGGTGATGAATATGTCAAATGTGCCAAGCTACAAAGCCTGGAGGGTAGATATGAAATCTTAAGGATGAGTGAAGATGAAAATATTACCTCATACATGCTAAAGGTGAATGAACTTGTGAGCAGTATAAGGTGTACTGGTGGAGTATTGGATGAATCAGAGATTGTTACCAAAGTGCTCAGATCCTTACCTCCGGCCTACAAGCATAAAGCTGCTGCCATTGAAGAAATCAAGACTATGACAACTGTTAC
Source organism: Cunninghamia lanceolata (assembly GCA_027924645.1). NCBI lineage: Eukaryota > Viridiplantae > Streptophyta > Pinopsida > Cupressales > Cupressaceae > Cunninghamia > Cunninghamia lanceolata. The sequence continues at coordinate 21,705,637 of BSBN01000500.1, forward strand.
AAGGGATCAGTTGGTTGGTAAACTTTTAGCATTTGAAATGAGTGAGTTTGGTGTCTCTCTTCCTAAGTCTAAATTTGCATTTAAAGCCAATATTCATGGAAAACAAAGGTATGATCCAGGTGAAAGCTCTTCAAGAAGATCAAATAGGTTCGACAAGACAAGGAAGGATCTTGAAGATGATGAAATTGAGTCTAATGAACTTGAAGCCCTTTTTGCCAAAAGATTGCCAACAGGATCTGGTAAGTATGAAGGAAAGTTGCCATTCAAATGTTTTTCTTGTAATAAGATTGGTCATTTTGCCTCAAGATGTCCGGAGAGGGGTTCAAAGCCAAACCCTAACAGGTCTAGAGTTCAAAAGAAATGCTACTATGTCCAAGAATCTGGTGAAGAAGGAGTCACAGATGATGAGTCTGATCATGGAGATTCCACTGAAAATGATTGGGTGTTCATTGCTATCAAAGAAGAAGATCCGATTCCTACTGAATCTGCTAGCTATGCAAATGTGGAAAGTGCCTTGGCTACTTAGGTTATAGAAAAAGATGAATGGGTAATTGACAATGGATGTTCTCATCATATGACTGGTGATAAAAGTAAGTTTGTAAGCTTTGAAAAATATGAAGGTGGAATTGCAAAATTTGGAGACAACTCAGCTGGTAGAATCTGTGGCAGAGGATCCATCTCTTTTGATGGTAAGAATAACACTAATGATGTTCTGTATGTGGAAGGATTGAAGCATAATCTTCTTAGTGTTGGATAGTTGGTTGACAAGGGTTATGATCTCCGATTCAAGGATGGAAAATGTAGAATCTTGGAAAGCTCTAGAACTAAAATTGCATCTAGTACTCAGACTAGAGGTAACATCTTTCATTTAAGTTGTTCTGGCAAAAATTGTTTAATTACTCAGATTGATTAGAGTTGGTTATGGCATAGGAGAATGTGTCATGTAAATTTTGATAACATTGTCAAGATAAGTTCTACTCAAGTTGTGAGAGATCTTCCAAAACTTGTGAAACTTGTTGTTAGCATGTGTAGAGAAAGTCAATTGGGTAAACAAAGCAAAATTTCATTCAAGAGCAAAGAACAATTTTCAAATGGTTGGTTGGAACTTGTGCATACTAATCTATGTGGTCCTGCTAGAATTACGAGTGTGCAAAGACATAGATATTTTATGCTCTGATTGATGATTACTCCCAAATGATGTGGGTAACCTTCTTAAAAGAAAAATCAAAAGCTCTCGACAAGTTTAAGGTGTTCAAGGTTATGGTGGAAAATGAGATTGGTGAGAAAATAAAGTGTTTGAGATCCGACAGAGGTGGAGAGTTTACCTCTAGTGAGTTTGATACATTTTGTGAAAAGCATGGAATAAAAAGATAGTTATCTGCTCCTAGGACTCCTTAGTAAAATGGAGTCATGGAAAGAAAGAACTAGACCATTCAAGAAGCTTCCAAGACCATGATGATGGAAGCAAATGTTCCACAAGTCTATTGGAGAGAAGCTGTGAGTATTGTTGTCTACACTCTCAACCAGGTGCAGATCAAAGGCAATTCTGGTAAGACCCCTTATGAACTATGGTTTGGTCATCCTCCTATTGTGAGATACTTTAGAGTTTTTGGTAGTAACTGCTATATCAAAAGAGATGATCTAGGCAAGTTTGAAGTAAGAAGTGATGAAGGGATATTTCTTGGTTACTCTACCCAAAGTAAGGCATACCGGTGCTTTAACAAAAGATTGAAAAAGATTGTTGAAAGTGCAAATGTTAGAGTTGATGAGAGCAAAGGACGACATTCCAGGTCTTGCGGATATGAATCAGATGATCAAGATGAAAGTCAAAGTCAAGGAAGATAAGTTCACACCCAGACACAGATTCAGATTGATCCAAAAAATCCAGTAACTCAAGAGGATAGTGTAGATGTTGAAGAACAAGTTCAAGAAACAGAGGTTCAAATAAATCCCAAAACTCCTAGGTATGTAAGACTGAATCATGCTAAAGATCAAATCATAGGAGATAGATATAAAGGTGTTCGAAGTAGGAGAAGAATTGCTAAAGATCAAAAGGAGATTTGTTTGATTTCAAAGGTTGAACCAAAATCAGTAAGTGAAGCTTGCAATAATGAAAATTGGGTAAAAGCAATGGAAGAAGAATTGATGCAAATTGAAAAGAAGCACACTTGGGATCTTGTTCCTACACCTAATGACAAAAATGTGATTGGAACCAAGTGGGTCTTCCAGAATAAACTAAATGAAGATGGTGAAGTTGTAAGAAACAAAGCAAGGCTGGTATGCAAAGGATATTCTCAAGTGTAAGGAATTGATTTTGAAGAAACTTTTGCTCCGGTGGCAAGAATAGAGGCAGTCATATTATTTCTTGCATTTCCTGCTTATAAAGATTTCAAGCTCTATCAAATGGATGTCAAGTCAGCATTCCTAAATAGAGAATTAGAAGAAGTCTACATTGAGCAACCAAAAGGATTTCAGTTGTCTAATCAGAGAGGTATGGTCTGCAGGTTAAGGAAAGCATTGTATGGACTCAAACAAGCCTCAAGAGCCTGGTATACAAGATTAGATAAGTATCTGCTAAAGCTAGGATATAGCAAAGGCACTACTAACAGTAATCTTTACTTCAAGATTGATCATGAGCACATTTTGATTGTTGAGGTATTTGTTGATGATATCATTTTTGTGGAAATGAGAGTATGTGCAAAACATTTTCTCATCAGATGTAGAGTGAATTTGAGATGTCCATGTTTGGTGAAATGAGTTTCTTCTTAGGTCTGCAAATCATTCAGTCAGATAAAGGTATCTTCATATCTCAATCTAAGTATGTGAGAGAATTGTTGAAAAAGTTTGGAATGGAAGATTCAAAGCTAGTTGGTACACCCATGGTAACCGGATGTAAGATGAGTAAAGATGATGACTCCCCTAAGACAAATCAAAAAAGGTATAGATCAATGATTGGAGGACTGCTCTATCTGACTTAGACAAGACCTGATATCATGAATGCAATTGGACTTGTTGCTAGATTTCAAGTTGATCTTAGAGAATCCCATGTTGTAGCAGTAAAGAGAATTTTTAGATATCTCAAAGGGACACTTGATTATGGCTTATGGTATCCAAAGGATGATGACTTCACTCTTCATGCATATATAAATGCTGATTGGGTAGGAGATGTGGATGATAGAAAAAGTACTAGTGGTGGTGCATTCTTCTTGGGAAGTAGATTGGTTTCTTGGCTGAGAAAAAAGTAGGAGGCAATATCCCTATCTACAGCAGAGGCAGAGTATATAGAAGCAGCAAACAATTGTACTCAAGTTCTGTGGATGAAGCAAATGTTGAAGGACATCATAATTGTGTTTGAGGAGCCTATCACAATCTTTTGTGATAATTCAAGTGAAATAAGCATCTCAAAGGATCCAGTGTTGCATTCAAAGACAAAGCACATATCAATCAAGTTTCACTTTTTGAGAGAGAAGGTTAATGAGAATGAAGTCATATTGGAGTTTTTTTCTTCAAAGGATCAGATTGTGGATATTTTTACTAAGCCTCTCCCCAAGGACACTTTTGAGTATCCCAAAGAGAAGTTAGGGGTTATTACCCCTCCTAATCAGAACTAAGATGCACTAGGGTGCATTAGTCTGATGGAATTCACAGTCATACCTTGTCATCCGGATTGATGTTAAGGAGATACTACTCAGGGGGAGTAGTCAGTATGCAATTTTTGGGATCAGTCTAAAACAAAAAGGGAGGAGAAAAGATTACAATATGTTCCCTTTGCCATTGATGTCAAAGGGGGAGAGAAGTCATGTGAAAAACTAGTTGTTGATGAAAGGAGGAGTAGTAAAGAAAGTGATTGTAGAAGTGATAAGAGAAAGGGGGAGAAGTTCTTGTCTTGATGGTTGCATCCATTTTTCACATCATATGTTACTATCAATGACAAAGGGGGAGATTGTTGCAAATATGTGCCTAAGCGGTGTTGTCATTGATGTCAACATATCCTTGTTGCCATTGGTGTCAACTGTATCCTACTTTGTTGCCTGTTTAGAAGACTGGAATGTTGAGGATATTGAGAAAATTAATGAAGATCATTGTATGTGGACCATATGGCTAAGTGGAGGATTGTTTGTAGTAGCTCCAGTTAAGATTTGAGAGGTCCACATGAAGATTTGAAGAAGTTATAGCCATCTAAGTAGAATCAGGTTTTGCAGTGTTCAAAAAAGAAAGAGTGATAGGAAATTGGTCTGGATAGCTCCACAAATGAAACACTATGATCTACAGATCTAGAGACATGTTTGGGAAGTTAGTGTGTGTCATCAACTCAAGTGGTTCATGGTTTGGAGATCTGTAAGCAATCTTTCTAGTGTGATAGTCATGACAGACAGTGTTCTTGAGGTTCTAGAAGAAGATGCAAGTGATTCTGGTGATTTGGAGGAGTGCAAATGTTTTATTGAATTCAATGTGCTTGTGGAGGTTTCTAAATCATGTGACTACTGTGTTGGAGGTCCGCATTGAAGATTGAGCTCGTTGTTGAAGATTTCTTCCTTTGTGTTGTTGTTTTTCCCAGTCTTGGCCGACCGGATGATTCAAGAGTGTTGCGGATGATCTAAGAGCAATTCTATGGAACATGGTGTGTTGATTGAGGAAGATTTGAGTCCCAGTTATGTTTGGATGATAGCTTAGTGATTTGCATTAAGTCAGATGTTTGTAGTGCCAACCTTGATGATCATTCCAAGGTTGGTGAAGCATATAAATACTTGTTGATGAGTTGGGGAAAATTATCCTTGTGCGAAATAATCAAATCCGAAGAAAGGATCAGAGACAGAGCAAAGAAGAGGAGTAGAGAAACAAGAATAGTAAGGATGAAGTGATAGTGAAGAAGTATTTAGGAAAAGAGTAGTAGTTTTTTAGCATTCAATGAGACTGAACTAGGCATGAAGAAGATGCTATTTCTTAATTAATTCCTTTAGTATTAAACATAAATTTTAATAAGTAGTGAGCCTCTTTTGAGTAGTGAGCTCTGGGCAGTGCACTCAAAGGCAAGTACCTTCCCATTTTTAAGTACTTTTAATAGGGTACGAATCTTGTGGATTAACCCCCACCATGGTTTTCCCTTAATCCAATTTCCACATTAAAAATCTTGGTGTCAAGTGTGTTAATTTTGTTTCTACTCATGTGCTATTGTTTCATGCTTTAATCTTTACACCATTAATATGTTTGTAAGTTGTGAAAGAAGATTAAAAGGAAGAAAAGTTTAATTTTGTGGACAACTGATTCACCCCCCCTCTCAGTTGTCTAGCCTAATTCCAACAAGCACTGGGTCTGCAAGAACAATCTTCGCTCATGATCCAATTTACTCTTTGCAAACCAATCCAAATGTAGGAACATGATCAAGAGACATCCACAAGCACATTGTAATCACCAGGAACAATTGCACAATCTCTACTCACTTTGTCAATAGGATTCTTCAAACCAGAGCACAAGAACAACACTGCCATCCACTGTCACAAATAAAAGATAGCTTGTGGACCACCAAATCACGAACCATTCCAGTTGAAGGCACTTAACATCATCACAGACTTGATTCTAGAACCACAGACTAAAATACTTCAATGTGGAGGAGTCCGGAGCAAAATACTTTCTCCCTGTCTCAACTGGATACACAGAAAAAGTAGGTTTTATTTTAGTGAACACAACTCACTCAAATCTTCATGCCAGAGGCTCAAACTTGGAATATAACATCTTTAGATAAGCTTCTAAATAACTTGCAATCTGTAGGCAAAGATCTTCATCCTATAGGAAATGCGGATCATTCTTCTGGACTATTCTTCTACATGTAATGCACTATTTTCACTACAATTCACTATTTTTACCAGATGATCTAATTGTCTCAATATCTTCAACATCTACAAGCAAGTAACAAAATGAAGGCACATTTGACACCAATGACAACATAGATATGTTGACATCAATGACAACACTGATTAGGACAATATCCCCGTTTGTCATTGATGGCAACATATGATGTGAAAAACTGCAAAGCCCATCAAGATTTCTCTTTACACATCTACATTCTTTCTCCCCCTAAGTTTTTCACATGATTTCTCTCCTCCTTTGACATCAATGGCAAAGGGCACATACTTGCATGTTGCTGCTCTGATCCACTAAACTTTTTCTATCATCAACACTTATTTTAACATCTAGCTACTCCCCCTGAGAAGTAGCCCTCAAGACATCAATCCAAATTAAAGAATGACACTTTGAGCTCCACTGGATTGATGCATTCCTATGCATCTTAGTTCAGGGTAGGAGGGGTAATGACCCCTAACTTTTCTTCGAGATACTCAAAGGTATCTTTTATTAGAGGCTTAGTGAAAATGTCTACAATCTGATCCTTTGTGGACACATATTCCAATTTTACTTCATTCTCTGTCACCTTCTCTCTGAAAAAGTGATACCTTATTGATATGTGCTTTGTTCTTGAATACATCACTGGATTCTTTGAAATGTTTATGGCACTTGTATTGTCACAAAATTTTGCAATTGGATCTTCATACACAACTCTTATATCCTACAAAGTCTACTTCATCCATAGCACTTGAGTGCAACAACATGCTGCTGCAATATACTCTGCTTCTGTAGTTGACAAAGAGATTGAATCTTGTTTCTTGCTCATCCATGAAACCAATCTATTACCCAAGAAGAAAGCACCTCCACTTGTACTTTTTTTGTCATCAAAATCTCCAACCCAATCTGCATAAGCACTGAGAGTGAAGTTATTGTCCTTTGGATACCATAAGCCATGATCTAGAGTACTTTTTAAATACCTCAGGGTTCTCTTAACTGCCATCACATGTGAATCTCTTGGATTAGCTTGAAATCTTACAACAAGACAAACTACATGCATAATATCAAGTCTAGTTTGAGTTAGATCAAGCAATCCTCCAATCATGGATCTATATTTTGTTTGATCAGCCTTAGATGATTCATCAGATTTGCTCAACTTGCATCTAGTCACCATGGGAGTACACACTGGTTTGGAGTCTTCCATACCAAACTTCTTCAACAATTCTTTTACATACTTGGACTGAGATATGAAGATTCATTTATCTGATTAATTGATTTGCAGACCTAAAAAAAAATTCATTTCACCAAACATGGACATCTCAAACTCTTTTTACATTTCACCAGCAAATTTCATACACATACCTTCATTGCCTCCAAAGATGATATCATCAACAAAGACTTCAACAATCAAATATTTGATCACCATTGATTTTGAAGTAAAGATTACTGTCAGCAGTACCTTTATTGAACCCTAACTGCAATAGGTACTTGTCCAACCTTGCATACTAGGCTCTAGGAGCTTGCTTGAGTCTATACAAAGCTTTTTGCAACCTGCACACAACATCTCCTTGGTCTGATAATTTAAATCCTTCCGGTTGCTCAATATAAACTTCTTCTTCCAGCTCACCATTCAGGAATGCAGACTTTACATCCATATGATACACCTTAAAGTCTTTTTGGGCCGTAAATGCCAGAAATATTTTGATTGCTTCAATCCGAGCCACTAGAGAAAAAGTCTCTTCAAAATCTATACCTTCAATCTAAGCACATCCCTTGCACACAAGCCTTGCCTTATTCCTTACACCCTCTCCATTCTCATTCAACTTATTCCTGAAAACCTATTTGGTTCCAATAACATTTTTGTCAGCCGGTTTGGGAACTAATTCCCAAGTATCATTCTTTTCTATTTGTATTAACTCTTCCTTCATGGCTTTTACCCAGATTTCATCATTACATGCTTCATTTACAGTCTTTGGTTCAACCTTTGAAAGTAAATAGTAATTCACTTGTTCTTATGTAGCCTTTTTCCTTGTCAGCACACCTTTTTTTTTGTCACCTATAATCTGATCTTCAGAATAATTGATCCTTACATACCTGGGAGTCTTGACAACATTTTCTAGAGCCTCTTCTTCATCTTGACTATCTTCTTGCTCATCTTTTTCTTCATTCATTATAGTCACAGGTTCCTCTAGTTCATAGCAACTTAGGTCTGATATTCTTTCCTTGCTTTCATCTTCTTTCACATTTGCACTCTCAACAATCTTTTTGGGCTTTTTGTTGTAGCACTGGTAAGCCTTACTCTTGGTAGAGTATCCAAGGAAGATTCCTTCATCACACCTTGCATCAAACTTCCCTAGATCTTCATCTCTTCTGATATAACATTTGCTTCCAAAGATTTTGAAATATTTTACTGTAGGAGTTTTTCCATACCACAATTCATAAAGAGTTTGAGTACCATTACCTTTCACTTGAACTCTATTTTGGATGTAAACAACAATATGAATAGACTCTTTCCAAAGGACTTCCGACAGATCTCCTTCCTTCATCATTGTCCTAGTAGCCTCTTGAATTGTTCTATTTTTCCTTTCCACAACTCCATTTTGTTGAGGAGTCCTAAGTGCAAACAACTGTCTCTTTATCCCATGCTCTTCAGAGAAAATGTTAAACTCATTTGATGTGAACTCACCTCCTCTATCAGACCTCAAGCATTTGATTTTCAACTCTGTTTCATTTTCAACCATTGCCTTAAAAGATTTGAACTTCTCTAGGGCTTCTGATTTATCTCTTAGAAAAGTAACCCAATTCATTCTAGAATAATCATCAATAAGCAACATGAAATACCTGTCACACTACAACAAATCCCTGTGATTAGCTCCCTTTTTTACTCTATTTTTTGCTTCCACCCACTGTTTTAATGTATTTTTCTCCAATTTTTTGAAAACGTTGGTGCTATTTATCAGGATGGCGCTATTTTTAGCATTTTTTGAGCCAATCAGAACAAGTAGGCACTAAATTAGGTGCCAATTAGCACCTAATTTAGTGTCTGATTTAGCGCCTGATTTACCGCCTTATTTAGGACCTTATTTAGCACCTTATTTAGTGCCTGATTTAGTGCCTTATTTAGCACCTAATTTATGATTACTTGGGTTTAGGAGTATTATTTAGGGTTTAGGGTTTATGGTTTTGGGGTTAGGGGTTAAGGTTTAAAGGTTTAGGGTTTAGGGTTTAGAGAGAGATAGAGGACCAATCGGGAGATATAGAGGAGACTGAGGGGAGAGATAGGGAGATAGAGAGTGATCGACATGGCCAGAGACATAGGGAGAGAGATTGAGAGGTAGAGTGACAAAGGCGATAGGGAGAGAGGGGGGAGATAGGGAGATAGAGGTTTAGGGTTACTTGGGTTTAGGGTTTGGGGTTTAGGGTTTAGGGTTTCTCAGGTTTAGGGTTTCTCGAGTTTAGGGGTTAGGGGTTAGGGTTTAGGGGCATTATTTAGGGTTTATGGTTTATTGTTTAGGGGTTAGGGGTTCATGTTTAGAGGTTTAGGGTTTAGGTTTTATAGAGAGAGGAATGATAGGGAGATATAGAGGAGACTGTGGAGAGAGATAGGGAGATAGAGAGTGAGGCACATGGCCAAGGACATAGGGAGAGAGATTGAGAGGTAGAGGGATGATAGAGATAGGGAGATAGGGGAGAGATAGGGAGATAGAGGTTTAGAGTTGCTTGGATTTAGGGTTTAGGGGTTCGGGGTTTAGGGTTGCTGGGGTTTGGAGATAGTTAGAGAGAGAGACTAGAGAGGAGATAGATAGAGAGAGATATAGGAGATAGAGGGGAGAGATAGGGAGATAGAGTCGAGTGAGTGAGATATCTAGAGAGATAGGGAGAAGGATTGAGAGGTTGAGGGATGATAGAGATAGGGAGATAGGGGTTTAGGGTTTCTCAGGTTTAGGGTTTAGGGGTTAGGAGTTAAGGTTTAGGAACATTATTTAGGGTTTACAGTTTAGGGTTTAGTGTTTAGAGAGAGAGGACTAATAGAGAGATATAGAGAGTGAGGTACATTGCTAGAGACATGGTCGGAAGAGATAGGGATATGGAGAGTGAGGGACATGGCTAGAGAAATAGGGAGAGAGATTGAGAGGTAGAGGAACGATAGAGATAGCTAGGAGATAGGGAGATAGAGCTTTAGGGTTGCTTGGGAGATAGGGAGATAAGGGAGAGATAGGGAGATAGGGGTTTAGGGTTGCTCGGGTTTAGGGGTTAAGGTTTAGGGGCATTATTTATGGTTTATGGTTTATGGTTTATGCTTTAAGGGTTAAGGTTTAGGGGCATTATTTAGGGTTTAGGGTTTATGGTTTAGGGGTTAAGGTTTAGAGGTTTAGGATTTAGTGTTTAGAGAGAGAGAACCAATAATGAGTTATGGAGAGTGAGGGACATGGTCAAAGACATAGGGAGAGATATTGAGAGATAGAGCTTTAGGGTTTCTTGGGTTTAGTGTTTAGGGTTTAGGGTTTGTGGTTGAGGATTTAGGGGTTTATGGTTTATGGTTTATGGTTTAGGGTTTAGGGGCATTATTCGGGGTTTACAGATCTTCAAGGATCTGGATAGTGTGGCTATACACATTGCTACACATGTTAGTTGCTAGTTAGACACATGGAACATCAACAACCACATGTTATGCTTCCATACACGTGTGCCATCTAATGACATTTGTATTGCAAAACATGATCATATAATTGGCACTGTATGCGTCTGACACATGGTGATGTCCATGTATGCCACATGCCACAATGATCTAGTTGGCACCATACAAGTTTGAGTAAATTTGTTCATCTTACCTCTCTGTATATTTCCTTTGTTCATTTTGAATAGAAGTGACATAAATGTTAGAACCATTCTATATTTGAATGTGTTTTGATTTACATATATATTTTCCTTTATGTATTCTATGATCTTATTACATTAATAGATAATATAGGATTGTCCCTCACTTAACCTTGAGAATTAGATTAAATAACATCTAAAATTGACTGTAAATTAACTGCAACATGGTGAGCATTTTGTTGATTTTCTTGCTTATTTTCACCCTTTTGAAAACTAAATTTTCCTATTGAAAGTTTGAAGGATGAGATCCATATTTAAGTGCATTAGACTTAAGAAGTTTCAATTCAATGTTTCTTATATTTGTACACAAATCTATGGAAGAATAATAGTTGTTTAGGTACATTGTCTTAGCTTGGATAGTAGGTAATAAGCCCTTAACAAATATTCTTTGCAAATCATCAATAGGAATTTGATAGTGTATCCTTGTTGACAAAGTTTGAAATCTAATAACATAATCATGATTGCACTCATTTGATCCTTGTTTGATGCTCTCCTATTCCTTCAATCTATCTTAGTGAAGGAAAATAAATACATGGGCAACCCATAGAGAAATTTGTCATCAATTTTGTTCCTCAAAATTGTCTCATGATATGGTGAAGGAAAAAATTACCAAAGATAAATTGTGATCATTATTCATCGACCCAAAAACTAATGTACTATTAGAAATGTAGACACCTAAATCTTACCATGGCCTTGGTTGTTACCCCCTTGGGTTAGGGTTTTAGGTTTTAAAAAAAAATTCTAACTGTCTGGTTTTGAAAGCCCTTTGCCCCTTTCCTTTAGGTCATGCATTTTATTGTTATATTCTTGTGTTGACCATTATCACCAATTGTCGATCTTTTATGTCACAACCTTAAGTCTCGGTGCCCATGGGTTGACTAACCCCTCAACCTAGTCATTACCTATTGCCTCCGGTAGGTCTTAAAATCTTATAAAACAAAAATCACACCTTCACGAAGCATGTCAGGATGATGTCAATACCTGGCATACCTATATTGCGACTGTCTTCAATCTTGATCCTATTGCCGGTATACCTATAGACTTGAATGCCTTTAGGGAAAAATACAAAACTCTTAGGTATGCATACAGGTCTCATATATTGGCCAAGGATAGATTAAAGGGGGTTGAAGGAGCTTTGATCAAAATCCCTGAGTCAGAAGAGGAGCCTCTCCGATGTAGCTTATTCATGGAATATTTTGTTAAAACTTATCATAGCTTGTGTCATGTGCTCAGAAGAGATGTATCAGATAGAATATCGGTGTCTCTAATGATGATGGAAGCATATATCCAAGATTATGGAGCTAAGAAGCCATATGATTATGCAGGTTACTTGTCAAAAAAGATGCATGAATAGATGGTGGCCATTAAGAACAATATGTACACTCCAGGTCCCCATGTAAAATTCACTTGGTATTCGTTAATGTGCCACATGATCCTATTTTCTCTGTCTGGCCATTAGGGCAAAGAATTACATTTGAGAATGACTGATCCAGAAGACAATGCCATGCTAGTTCAGATGTGGACTTGCATGCTAGACATGCATTTCAAATATGCTAGCTATGTCACTTTTGAGGAGCATTTTGTGAGGAAAGTATTGGGATTCTTGGAGCCAGCAACAGAAAGGATACCAAAGGAGATTAAGGATTTTCTGAGACCAATGGAGAGGACCCCCCATCTGAAAATACAACTTGTATTAGAGTCTATGGGTGTGAGGCTCCACCCTATTCCTTACCAAAATTTGTGCCCAGAAGAATAGGATTTATGGAGATCATCAGACAACTAAATGAAGTAGACAAGGAGCACTTCAGAAAGCATAAGAAGGGATCTCTTATCTCAACATCTTTGAAGCTTCATGATTTTATTACAATTGATAAGAGTGGCTTGGACCAAATTGGTCTCATGTTGCAAAGATATAGGATGAGTATGGAGAAAATAAGGCTCTTTGATCCTAAAGGTTTTATTCATGACACAAGGCATAAATTTGGTAGGTCTACATACCCACACCATGTCCTGCTTGATGAGGATACTGTCAGAAATTGTGAATCAATGTAACAGGTGTTCTTCTTGAAGACATAAGTGGAAATTGATAATGAATGCAAAGAAAAGGAAAAAGAATGCTAACTCTGCATATCAAGGGGCTTTCATTGAGATTCGAAACCCCATTGAAAGAATCAAAATGTTCTTTGCTAAAGGAGATGAATTGATTGCTAAGGCATCTGCTGGAGAAGAGAAGCCCATATATCAGCCAAATAGTTCAAGGGGTAAGTACATTATGAAAAGTTCCCCTAACTCTCCTAAAGCCCCTACCCCAAAGAGAGCAAAAATAATTAATCTTGAAACAAAAGAAGAAATGGAAGTTGTGAATCTGGAGGAGGAGGTGATAGAGGAACAAGATCCACAGTCCTCACATCAATTGCATTCTCCCTTGAGGATAGCACCATATGCTCCCTAGAAAATAGGTTGACAAGATCCATAGTCAACAATGAGGTGGACACCGAAGATGTGAGGTAGGTGGCATGCAATCAATTTATCTCTGATGATGCATTCATTTCTACTCCAGAATTCAAATCCTTTGTGTTGAGAATGAGGAGTGAAGAATTTCAGAAAAAAGATAGAAGAAGCAAAAAGTGGTGCAAACCCTTCAGAGTATGATGCTATCACAAGGAGGGTTTTGAGTGAAGTGAACAAGGACATCAGTGCCATGACTCTTGAGGAAGGGAGAGCACTTGTGAAGAGAAGCAAAATCCTACTATTTCCACATTGGACACTGTTAGATGCTATTGCATTTGATACCATTACCAGGGATGATGCAGATGTAAGTGAAGAACAAGCCAGGAGGGCATTGCAGGGTGCTATCTTTGACCCTAAATTTGATACCTTGGCTATTTGGGCATTGGCCCCAAATGATAAGAAACCAAAGGTAAGTTTGGAAGAATTGACTGGTAATGTGATCATCAAGACGGTGTCAAACACCCCTATTCCTCAGGTAGCCAGCTTGAATGTACAGACAACACATTTTGCAAAGGTAGCAACACTCATACTGCAGAAAGATTACAATGAATTATTGGGGAAATATACAGAGGCAATGGCCAGACTTAATGTTTATGAGAGTCAACCTCAATTGGAAGCTGGTCCATCTCAAACACCTCCAATTATACAAACTGTAGAGTCAATACTAGTGGATACACAACCCTTGCTTCAAGAAATAGAGGAGCTGAAAGAGGAAAATAAGAAGTTGAAAGGAGAAGTAGAAGGAAAAGTGGAAGGTGTAGCCATAAATTTAATCACGTATAGAATCAATAGGATATTGGCCAAGTGGGAGGAGACCCATAGGTCTTACTCTCTATTAAGGACATCATGTGAAAAGCATGAATCAGACAAACATAAGCTATCAACTATGAAGATCAACTGGCTACCAAGGATTGGAAAAATTAGAGACTTTCTCAGGTGTTCTAGATATGATCCAGATGCTCCTCTTGAGTTGCAATTGGTAGTAGGAATGTTGGAAAAATTTAAGGAGGTGGCTACTTATCAATTAAAATTGGATACAATACTAAGGGATAAAATGCAAGCAGTTGAGAAGCTGATGGGACAACAAAGGACATGAACAAGTAGAAGAAGGAAATCATTGATAATGGTAATCAATTAAATCCATCTTGTTGCAATAAGGGAGATCCAGCTCTGCATGTGTTAAGTTAGACACTTGAAAGGCTACATGTGGTGGACATCACATTTGAATTATTTGGTAAAAATGTCAAAAGTATCCTAGATGCACAATATGTCAGCCGCAATAGTAAGATAGCAGAAGTCATCTCACTTCCTTGGCTGGCTGAGAGTACATACGGTATGTGGCAGGACAAATATGGACCTAAAGAATGACAACTTGGCTACTATCTTCCAACCACAACAATGCAGATCCCCAGGCAGCTCCTTGTGTTTCTCAAGGCCAACCACTCCTTTTCTTTTTCCTTCAGTGCAATTAATGTTTCCTCAGCGCCTTTGGGTGCTTCTCTGTATTCATTGAATTTGAAAGACAATGTATTAATTGTTGAGGGTACACGTTCTTGTTATATAATGGAACTGTATCACTCATTTTAATGTTGTTGAAGACTTGGAAAAATTTGGAGAAGTAATGAAACTACAGGCTCTCTGGGTTGCTCTATTTTGTGTTGTAAGTTTATGAGTTATATGTTGGATGCCTTATGCATAAAATTTATCAATTTCATGTTGTTTTTAAATGAGTAATGCTTCGTTGCATGTGTTTGGTTATTTGTCTCCAAGTTGTGTATATTTTTCATTTGAATCTAAGTAGCTAAGGGTTACTCAAGGTTCTGGAACATGGGTTTTCTATCTTAGAGATGAATCATCAACAGCATAGGTTCAGGTGCAGAGGAGCAATGAGCCATATGCTGGCATTAAATAGAACCACCACATCTTGAATGATCTCCTTTTGTCTCTTTATGTTTTCTTCATATTTTCAAAATGTATTCAAATATATTTGAAAATCTAAATTGGACTTATAAAAGGCAAATATGCTAATATCAAGGGTTAGGAATACAAAGAGCCATTTTGAATGTGAAAGGTCTAAAGCTTGTTGCTTCCTTTATAAAAGGAAACCAAGACCTTATGGCTCAAGATCTCTCTGGGATTTTGATTTTTTGAAAGAGACATTGCACTGCCCGTACTTGGAAGCAAATCAATATGAGAAGTAGGTACAATGATAGGAGCTATGAAAAATTGATAAGTGATACATAGAAGAGAAGAAATATGTGGCTTGGCTAATGCAGGAGAAGATGTGGAAGGGAGGCACACTAGACGAAGAGGCTTGTGAAGGAAGGGGAGGAGACACACTATTTAAGGAACTTGATGAGCTTATCCTTTGACCTATATCACTTAATATTTCCATCACATAAGGATTATCCATTAACAAGTTATGAAGAACATCAATCAAATTTGAATAATTAAAATTATTGCTCAAATTCGTAAAGGTGTGATATAAGTATTTGTGTAGTAAGATTCATGTCTTGCCTATCCATATGTGCAACATGATGAAAAACATCTTCCCCATTAAAATATGTAGTAGTCATCAAATCCTCAATCATAACTTCCTCTCAATGAATTGAGGCCATTGTAGAGTTAAGCCTAAGGTTTCTTCTTAGTGCAAAATGAGGATTAGGTTGAGACCTTGACATTCAAGAAAAATATAAAGCAATGAAAAGAAAATTGCATCCAAGTAATCCTAATTTTTTCTGCCAACAATTCATAACAAAGATTGAACAATTTAAGGATATTGTAATAGGTAATTTGTATCGACATCAATAATATTACTGAAGCATTTCAAAGTTTAGGCCATAAGAATCATCATTTTTTAAACATGGATTGCAAATAATTCTAAAAATTTAGAAGTCTTGGTCATTAACATTATTGTCTGCTACAATGTCATCCAGTGTATCATTGTCAATGTTCATATGTTCTTTCAAGTATTTAATATTATCATCATCCTCATCTTGACCTGCATCATCTTCATCATCATTGAAATTTGACTGTAGACCATCTATATTGTTACCAGATGTATTTAGATCATCATTTTCTATACCATCCATATTGTTGTCTTCCATAACATCATCTAACTCTGGATTGTTGTCTTCTTGTGCCTGAACATAACCATCTTCAACATCATCATCGATGTCAATTTCTTCAATGTTCTCTAATCCCTCTCTCTCATTTTGTTGGCCATCATTGTTTTGCTCAATATCCACTAATGCATCATCAAATACATGCCTTAATCTTGGATCATAATGTATGACAATTATCCATTTCAGGTCCAAAATATCTTCATAGAAAAATACCCGCACATGAACGACATACATATATTAGACGTATGGTATAACAATTTTATTGATTAATAAACACATGTCTATATTCACAATAAACTATGAATTAATAGATTAATGATCACTATCGCTTCTTGTTTGAGTTAAAGAAATACCCACTCACAATGAATTGGTAGAACATATGGCTCCTTATCCTCCAGTAGGAAACATGAGGAATCTATAGAAAACAATCCACTATGGGTATCATGTCTTCGTGTCCTCTCAAATGCTTCATACCATCTACACTTAAAAATGCAACATTTAAAAGAGTGGTAATCCAACTCAATAATTTCTTGTATTTTCCCAACATATTGTAGATTGCCTTCAATTATATTCTTATCTTTTGATCTTGATTGATTGGATTGCTTGAAGTCAACCATGATGCCACAATCGAAGGATCGTCTCTTTACATCTACACTTTCTACACGATAATGTCAACCATATGCCCACATTGCTGGATATTTCCTCGCCTGTGAAAGACCATTTATTTTAGTGAAAACAAATACAATGACTAATATTAAAATAGTTAATAGTGTCAAAACTGTAAGGAAACAACATTTTGTAAAATTCCAACTGTACCTTTCTTTCACATCCTCTAGACATGTTGATTTCATCTTCTGTTATGTTTGAATCTATACTTGCATCTTCTATTTGATTTTGAATTTGTTCAGTAACCCATTCTAATGTGCAATCATTGCCCCATTCCCCAAGTAGATTAGTGGGAAGTGGAGTATTCCTTGGGTTCAATCTCTTAAATTGTCTCCTTGCTTCTAACACTTCTCTCTTTTTATCATACATATCAATCCATTTGTTCATAAAGTCCATGTGGTACAAAATGAACTTGTCGCGTATAGCACTTTCATCTACACCTATTACATGTCAACATGTTTATTTCAAACTCCAAATGTCATGTTGTTAATTTGACAAATAAATTATAGAGTAAATTAATGATTGCAAGAAAAACAACCACACTAATCATGAATTTACTTACTAATTTCTACTTGAACACCATTAGATTGTGGTTTTTCTCCATCAATAATATCTGATGCTCATTCTTCATCCCAGAAGTGTGGCCCATCTTCAAAATCCTTACCAAGGAATTCACACAGGAAGAAAAATGCTTCATTCAATACATACCCTTCAGCCATGCAACCCTCTGGATGTGCCTTTTGTCGGACATATCTTTTTAGAGTTTTCATATACCTCTCAAAGAAAAACATCCACCTCGTTGATATGACACCCACCAATTCAATGTCATCAATTAGGTGTATAAGTAAATGGACTTGTAAGTCCATGAAACTTGTAGGGAGTTCCTTCTCAAATACACATACAATTTTTACAATTTCCTTCTTCCATTTTGGCACTTCACATTCGTGGATCTCCTTGGAGGTCACCCACCTAATATAAGAATAGTAAATTAGTATGAACCTTTAGTCAAAAATTAAAATGCAATATAATATCTCTATGTCTCTCACACATGTACATTTCATATAACCACATACCTTGTAAATGCTGACAATCGACTTATGACATTCCTTAAGTCAACTATAAGACAAGAATCCCCCCTAATTGCCAATGGCATGATATGCTATCAAACACATTTATGAAAAGGTCATTAGTAATTTTTTCTCACACAACAAAATATCAAAATATATTTAGTACTTAATCAATATTACCAGTAAATGTTAAATGATGATATATAATACCTTCATAAAATTATGAAAATCATGTGTTTTAAATCCTATGATATGTCCATCAACTGTAAAAGCTTTAGCCAATGATGACCCATAGCCAGTAGGTGTCCTTATTGAACGGATGACATTTTTTAGTTGGTCTAGCTCTTTTTTTTTCAAAATCCATGGAGCTTCTGCATATGTTTCATTTTCCCTATTTGGCCACACCTGTTTTCTATCAATTTCGGTACACGAAAGAGCAATATCTCTCCTCGAAGACAAGGTGTCCTTCTCTTTGCCTGATATATGTCAAAATATAGAATCTAGGACATTTTTGAAGATGTGCATAGGATCTAATAGGTAAGATATTAATAGACCCTTCCAGTAAGGGAGCTTATAAAATATGGATTTCCTTTTCATTCCTTGTGGCATATTAACTACAACTTGTTTTGGTTCTTCAGTTGAATCACCCCGATCAAAAAAATCCTCCCAAGCTTTCAATTCAGCATCTTCATACTTCTTAAGCCAATCACCTGGACCCATAATCATGGGAGGGCCTCTATTTTCAACTTTTCCATCAAATTGATTCTTCAGGCGATTTCTAAACTTATGATCTAGTGGTAGAAAAACCTTGTTGTTTGTGTAAATAAATTTGTGTAGATCTTTAGAATACCACCCTTGAAATTGTTCTGCACATCTTGGACATGCAAATATCCCCTTTGTTTGAAGGCCTACAATTTAATAAGTAATGTTAATAGCATCAAAAAAATAGTATAAAACTAAGTATAAAAGTTAGGATGAAAATAAATTATGAGTGTAAATACGTAAATATTTTATCTTACTAGAACAAACACCAAGCCCTGGGAAATCATGAATAGTCCAACATAGCACATCATACAACATGAAGGACCTATTTGATGGGGGACATGATATGTCATACATTCTTATGCCTTTCCATAGAAATTGCATCTCATCAATAATAGGCGCAAGATAAACATCCATGTTTTTAACTTGGTGTTTTCCTAGAACAATGAGAGTCAGCATAAGGTGCTCCTTTCTAACACTCATCCATGGGGGAATATTGTATACTATCAATTCGACTGGCCAAACACTATAATTTGAGCTCAGGAAAGAAAATGGGCACACTCCATCAATTGCAAGACCAAACCTAATACTATGGGGTTCATCTTTGAATTTTCTTGGCCATTTTCCCTCTATGTGTTTCATGTTGGAACAATGCAAATAACTGAGAGGGGGGGTGTGTTAGCACTCATTTTGACCTGGAGCTGCAGCATCATATTTTCCTGAGGAGGAGGTCATCATCATCATGTTTGCTTCGATGGTGGTCAGCATCATCATGTTTTTTGTCGACCGGTTTTCTCATCAGGATCATCATATTTCAATATCGGGTGATGTCTGGATATCATCCTGATCCTGCTGATGAGCTACAGTGTGCCCTGATTTGCTTGCGGGGGTGATTTTTCAAGTATCCGGTGATCTTCCAATTATCACCTTGCCCTTTTATGATGATGATGTCACCCCGATTTTTCGAGGGGGTCATTTTCTAAGTTGTTCAACCCGGCCTATTTTTTCTTAAGGGTCGTCATCATCATGATCATGTTTCCAGTTATCGCCGTGTTGCTTGCGAGGGTCATCATATTTTCTGCCTGCATGATATTTCGCCGGGGTGATATTTTTATCATCGGGTGATCTTGGTTATGATCATCCTGATGATGTTGTTGAAGAGTTCTAAGTATGACCCGATATTCACTGGGGTCATCATATTTTGAACGTCAGGATGATCTTAGTCAATATCATCCTGATGTTGTTGTATCACTTCATGTTCGTTGTTTTATCATCCTGATGATGCTGACGTCATTCTTATGTCGGGGTGATATCTATTTCTCTGCCTATCTGCATCATGATATTTCTGAAGGAGGGGGTGATATTTTCATTTTTGAATATCACCCGGATGTATGTTTGTTCCAGCGTCATGATGATGCTGATATCAAGGAGATATCCGCCTGCCGGCTTCGTGTATTATCTAGTGGGGGGTGATCTTTTCAAATATCTGGCGTATTCATCTATCACCCCGATCTTATAGTGGAGCTACAGTGCAGCATGATATTTGTGCATCAGGATGATATTTCCAAATATCCGGTTATCTTCCGAATATCATCCTGATGTCGATATGATGATGACGTCATCAAGGTCTGGGGGGTCATATTTCTAACACTGATCATCTTGTGGAGATCCCCCGATATTTGCAAACATGATGATGACGTCATTCAGATATGAGGAGGTGCGCAGTAAGCAGATATGCTGATGACGTCAGCAGGATATGGCGGTGAC
The DNA here is from genome assembly GCA_027924645.1 of Cunninghamia lanceolata. NCBI lineage: Eukaryota > Viridiplantae > Streptophyta > Pinopsida > Cupressales > Cupressaceae > Cunninghamia > Cunninghamia lanceolata. Next base: position 21,726,251 of record BSBN01000500.1, read on the forward strand.
ATCATCAGGATGTTCATCGGCCAGACTTTTGGTATCGGCTAAGCAGGAGGATGTTCCTCCGATGGATCAGGTTGTGCGGATGAAGGCGATTATCATGCAGGTTATATTGCGATATGATGCTGACGTCAGGGTGATATTTCAAGCGACAGGATATCATGCTGTTGGAGGATGATGATGAAGTCTTATACTAGTGTCGTCAGGAGCAAAAGCACCGACATTATATATGCTCGTGGCCTAGTATATAAAGTGTTGAAAAGGTCGCCGCGGGGTGCATGTGGGATAATTGATATCCTGCATATTTGAAATATCATGATGATGAAGCTTGGCGGGAAATGGTTGCGATGCACAGTTTGACGTTTTCCCGAGGCCGCCGGTTGGTGCGCCATTAATGGCGAAGGTTGCAGAGGTATGGGCGGATCTGGTACCCGGTTGAAGGTGTACATCAACGGACAGTGGCGCAGGGCTCGAGGTTTCTTCCTGTCTCCTCCCCTACCTGCTGCATTCATGTTTGGGCGCCAATCTGGTAATGCGTTGAGCGCCATTTTTCTGATACTGTGTATCTGGCAGGATTTTTGGTCAACCATGTAATTAATTGCTGTGGTACACTACCTGGCTATTATAAGCAGGAAGTGTTACTCTTTTTTGGTTGTTGAAAAGTTGAAGATTTTTGGCTCTGTAATTCAAAACAAGCTGATCCGGTTGCTCTGTACAGCTAAACCTGTGAGTCTATGTATCTCTTGTTGTATGTTTTGGCACGAACCCACTGATTTCATGATTAATCTTATATGAGAAATGCTATCTTAGCATGTGTTTTGTTAATTCTGTCTCCAGTATTGCATGTATTCTTCTTCTGAATCTGGATATTTGGGTAATGTTTAGATTCTAGAGCATAGAATTCCTATGTTGAATGTCTGATCTTTTAACTTCTGCTCAAGGGGTAGATTAAACTGTTTTCAGGTTGAACATTGGGAAGGGTATACTGCAGTAGGGATGCCATAAGTAGAGATAACTTAACACTCTGTATTGGGAGATATCTGTAAGGCAGGTATCACATATATCCCCCTGAAATCCAGTTTTAGCTGTTCATGTTGATCATTCACAGGTGTATGTCTACTGACTCCAGGCCCTGGATAGGCACCAATCTTGCTTTGTATTTGTGTTACAACCATGTCCGGCTTTGCATCCAAACTTAAAATCCAAATCAAAATCTAAAACAACCATTAGGACATTAGAATTAGTTTTAGGATCCTCAGTCCTCTGTCTACAACTGCAAATAGGCCCAAAGCTAGCCCTTTTGCTCTTATCTTTCAGTTTTGGTCTACTTACAGGAGGACTTATCTGCTTTCTGTCAGCATCCCAGCCTTTGTATGCATATCCTCATGGATGTTGAGTAGGGAATACCCCCCTAGGTCTTGCAGAGCCTGAAGAAGAAGAGGAGATAAAATACAGAGTCTATCTCCTACACTGTTGGCCCCTGGCCCAGAGATCCTGTTGATCACTGATGGCTACCTTGTAGGGAAATCTGGGAATAAGCATCCAGTCTGGGAAAAAGTCAACAGAAATTGGCGACTCCGCTGGGGAATTTGTGAAAGAACCCTAGTTTTCAAAAGAAAACAGTTCCTAGTAATAGGTGGCGACTCCGAAGTAATCTCCCAACCGGTCAAAGTAAAATTTATATGCAGGGGAGAAGATCCCAACAAAATCCTTTATTTGAAGAGTTACCAGTAACAAGAAGAATGATGTACAGAAGAAAGGGAGCTGTCTCAATTAGTCATGAGGGTTCCCCCAGAAAAAATGATGATGTACAAGATAACCCTAGGCCATCAGGACAGCATGTGCCTTACTTTTCAAATGCAGAAGCTGATATTCAAGGTGCATATGAGAGGCAACAGGGTGGTAGCATGAGAATGAGGTCGGAGGTGTTCCAAGAAGGCCCATTTCTAGACCCTAGTGAAAGGTTTGAAGAGGCAGAGTCTCTGAGGGATGATGAAGATGATGACCAGAATGGTATGAGACCATCTACCTCCAGGCCTAAGGATGAACAGTTAGCTGAAGAAATCAGAAGTCTAAGAGCAGAACTAGAATATCTACAAGCCATGAAAATCAGAGATGATATGAAGCAGAAAGTGCAAGCCTTAAGAACTGCCCAAAATGATTCAGTTCCTACCCTAGAGAATGCAAATGTGCAGAGACATCAGCAAAGAAATGAAGTGCAACATCAGCATAATGATGAGAGACAAAATGTGAATGATGCTAGGATACCACTGAACAATGTAAGAAACCAGAATGCAAACAGAAATGTTAATGTTAATCAGTTAAACACACAGCTCATGCAGTTAGATAGATTCAGGCAGCTAGTGTTTGATGGTATTCCTGGGTATCCTAACCCCATTGACAAGCATCTGAGGCTGCAAGTGCCTAAATTTTCAGGAAACAACACAGTGTCAGGAGAAGATCATCTAAAAGCCTTTCAAAATGTCATGGATAACTTTGAGGTTGAACATGAGGATGTTTTCATGAAGTCATTCATGCAATCCTTAATAGATGAGGCAAGAGAATGGTACAAGAATCTGCCTGACCGGAGTATTTCATCATGGGATGATTTTAAAAGGATGTTCAAGGAGCAATATGGTGACAAAACTGACCCTAGCTTTTTTGTAAATGAGTTCACCAGTATCACTAAAGGGTCAAATGAGCAGGTTGCAGATTTTAATGCAAGATTTACTAAAGTGTTAAACAAATTGCCACATCACATGAGGCCAAATGAACCAATGTGCATAATATTGTATATCAATGCCTTTGATGCAAAAACTGCATATGGATTAAGAGATAAAGGTCCTGCTACTCTCAGGGATGCTTTCAGAATTGCAGTAAATATTGAAAACAACAGGAAAGCATCGGGCAAGACAAATAGAAGGGATGATATAAAAATTCTGCAGAATCCAAACAAGCCTCAGAACACTCAAGGTAATACATCTGCCCCTGAAGATAAGATAGACAAATTGGCAAATGTTGTTAAGGACCTAAGCTATAGATTAGCTAGAAGTGAAAAAGGGATGGGTCCTGATAGGCAAGTCTATCAAAGGCAGGAAAAGAGGCCATCATTGCATGATATGCCTTATAACACCAATTGGCATGATGGTAAGCCTGTATTCCCACGTAACAACACAAATCAGAGAGCTCAACATGTCAAAGAAACTCCTGATCCTCTAAAGAAAGCTATAAATATTGTTGATGATGCTCCATGGTGTATAATTTGTCAGATGCCACATTCACAGTCACAGTGTATGATTGCTCAATCCTTGTATGATAATGCTACATCTTGTAATGAATGCAATGAGCCACATTATGTGCAAGATGATGATGTTAATATGATGTCCATAGGCAATGGATACACTCTTTATGATGCTGATGAGAATACAGATCATCAAATTCAGGCCTGCCAACAGTTCCCATATGATGAAGATAATGAAGATAACTATGTGTATGCTCAGAGCTCACACAATTTTCTGAGTAACTTACAACGACCTTCTGATGAGGAAATTAGAGCCTTCACAGCTGCAGCAGTTGCTCAAGTCAAAAGCAACTACAATCTCAGAGGTAAAAATCAAGTAGGCAGCCCACATTAGCCAGAAGATATTTCTGCAGGTCAGCTAGTGCATGGTCATAAAGGAATTGAACCACAAAAAAGGCAGTGGGTAAATAATAAACAGAATTTTAGACATAGAACAGGTCATGAATCTCAAGGACCAGAAAACAAAATCCCTCAGGCTGAAGATCAAAGTAAAGGTTCCCAAGACAAGGATGATGATCAGGGAACTATGAAAGTAAAAGCTAAGTCAGCTCAGGATAAAAACAAGATTGTGGAGCAAGCTACAACTGTTATACAAAATTTTGCTCCATTTGATATAGCTCAAGTCCTCTCCCAGGTAAAAGTCTCTGTTCCACTTATGGAACTCATGAAAGTGGAAGAGATCAAGAATAGGACAATATCCCTAATCTCAGGGGTACCTTTTCAAGCTAAACAAAATGTTCAGACCCAGGGTGAGAAACATGTCATGTGTAATGAAGAAGATGAGACTCCTGAAGTCTATTTAGGAGTGACTATGACAAAGTGTCTTTCACAAGTGGAACCATTTTATGTTTCCCTGGTTATAAATGGAAAAATAATTAGAAATTGTATGCTTGACTCTGGAGCATCTACAAATGTCATGCCTTTGACCATCATGCAACAAGCTGGATTGAAAATTGACAAGGCATGTGGAAAATGTTATGCTATGGATGCCAGAGAGGTACCAGTTATTGGAATCATGAAGGATGTAGATTTCAAACTGGCAGCATTTCCTGAAAAGAGATATAAAATGAATATAACAGTGGTTGACATCAAGCCACAGTATGGTATGTTGTTGTCAAGAAGATGGGCAGCACTAATTGGTGGAAGTATGCAGCTGGACCTGTCATATGCCATGATTCCAATGAATGGCAGGGATGTTAAGCTAATCAGAGAAAAAAGATCATCAGAGACAGTGGAAGACCAAGAATCAGAAGAACAGGTATGCTTTGTAGACACTGACTGTGATAACTTCAAGGTTGTCTCAGATGATACAAAAGATAAAGAAAAAAATGTCTGCATTGAAGAGCTGGATCAGCAAGGCTTATGGACCATGTTTTTTGATGGAGCGTGTGCAAAAGAAGGCTCTGGAGCTGGAGTTGTTTTCCTGTCTCCAACTGGTAAGCTCCTCAAATTCTCTTTCTTGCTGAGGTTTGATTGCACAAACAACATTGCAGAATATGAGGCTTTACTCTTAGGCCTAAATATTGCTCTCAAACATGGAATTAAAATGTTAAGAGTATTTGGGGATTCTGAGCTGATTGTATCCCAAATTAGAGATAAGTATGCTTCAAAAAATAAAAGATTGAAACAATACAAGCATGTTGTTTGGGATACCATTGAACTATTTGATGCATTTTCAATAGGCTGGGTAGAGAGGTCAAAGAATGTTATGGCTGATTTCTTAGCCAATGTTGCAATAAGGCCAGATGACATCACTCTGTCAGGTGTTACAAATGTAGAAGTTAAAATTAGGCCTGTAGTACCAGAAAATATATGCAGTTGGCAAGTGTTTAATGATGATAGGGATTTGTTGAAATTTTTGCACTACATAGATGAATATGAGAATCAAGAAATTGATTTCCAAGCTTTTGTAGAGACTATAGATGGAAAAGAAACTCTTGTGGGAAAAGAGATAATTCAATTGAAGACTAATAAAATCCCTAGAGGGTTGGTAGCTTTGGAAAGAGCTTTTGACAGTAGAGATAAATTGGTCACAAGGACATCTCCCACAAATAAGGAAGATTTAGAAGAGATAAATTTGGGGACATCTCAGGCCCCTCAGAAGGTATACATTGGTAAACAGCTCAAACCACACATTAGGAGTATGCTGATTGCATTACTGAAAAAGTATAAACATGTTTTTGCTTGGTCATATGAGGACCTAAAAGCCTATAGGGAAGATTTATTCCAGCATGAGATCCCATTGAAGCCTGGAGCTAAGCCATTTAGACAAAAGCAAAGACCTATTAATCCTAGCTTAGCTCCCAAGATGCAAGAAGAACTCAAAAGGCTCAGGGAAGCTGGAATAATTGTGCCAATCAGGCATTCAACTTGGGTGTCTAACCTTGTCCCAGTCAGAAAAAAGAATGGTGATATTAGGCTTTGTGTTGATTTCAAGAACTTGAATGTATCCTCTTTAAAGGATAACTATCCACTGCCTAATATGGAAGCTATGTTGCAGAGAGTGACTGGTTGTGAACTCTTATCCATGATGGATGGATTTTCAGGTTATAATCAGGTGAAGGTAAAGGAATCAGAACAGTATAAGACCGCCTTTACCACTCCATGGGGAACTTATGTGTATGTTAGAATGCCATTTGGACTAACCAATGCAGGTGCTACATTTCAAAGAGCAATGGATGTTGCTTTTGCAGGGCTAATTGATTCAATTCTGGTTGTATATCAGGATGACTTGACTGCTTACTCAAAGAAAGAAGAGCAGCATTGTTTGCATCTGGAGCAGATTTTCATAAGAGCCCTAGAGTATGGTATTTCTTTAAATCCAAAGAAGTGTGCCTTTGGGGTAGTTGAAGGAAAGTTCCTGGGACATATTGTTTCCAAGGATGGAGTCAGGATAGATCCAGAGAGAGTGACTGCTATTGACAGAATTCAAATGCCAAAAACTGTAAAAGGAGTTCAGTCCTTCTTTGGACAGATAAATTTTGTTAGGAGATTTGTTCCCAACTTTGCAGAAACCACAAGGAACATTTCCAAGATGATGAAGAAGGATGCAACTGTCCACTGGGAAAGGGAAGCAATAGAATCATTTCAGAGCATCAAAGAGGCAATCAAGATGGCCCCTGTTCTTAAATCTCCTGATTTTTCTAGGCCATTCCAAGTATTTTCATTTGCTTCCTTTCATACTGTTGCTGCATGTTTGCTACAGAAAAACGAAGATGGTTTTGAACAGCCCATCGCTTTCTTCAGTATGTCCTTGCAGGCCTCTGAGTTGAAGTATGATATTATGTAAAAACAGGCATATGCACTAGTCAGAGCCATCAAAAGTTTCAGACCATACTTGGTAGGATCATATATAATTGCATATGTACCCCATGCAGCAGTCAAAGACATATTCACTCAGCAGGAGGTGACTGGAAGAAGGTGCAGATGGATAAACAAACTGCAAGAGTTTAACATAGACATACAAGTTACCAAATTGATAAGAGGACAAGGATTAGCCAAGATGATGACACAGTCAAACTTGGAAGCATGCCAAGTTAATGCAGTCCAAAATGAGAGTGTAAATGTATCAGGATCTGAATGGTACAAGGATATTATCTACTACTTGCAAAATCTGAATTATCCTTCCCATTTCAGTGACAGTCAAAAGAGGACTTTAAAGTTACATGCAATCAGGTATGTTATTGTTCAAGGTGAGCTATACTGGAAAAACCCTGATGGTGTGCTACTGAGATGTGTGGATGAGGATATGGCTAACAATGTTTTGATTGATATGCATAAAGGATTGTGTGGTGGACATTATACTGCCCAAACAACAGCTCATAAAATTCTCAGAGCAGGATATTGGTGGCCCACTCTCTTTTCAGATGCACAAAAGTTAGTGAGGAAGTGTGACCCTTGCCAAAGATTTTCAGGAAAGCTGAAATATGATGGTGCTTTACCCCTCAGAACTGTAACTGTGGATGCTCCATTTCAGCAATGGGGAATTGACTTCATAGGGGAAATTGCAAACAAATCAAGTGGGGGACACAGTTGGATTTTGGTGGCAACTGATTACTTCACCAAATGGATTGAGGCCATTCCAACTAAGAGAGCTACAAGTAAGGTGGTGACAGATTTCATGCTAGAAAATATTATCATCAAGTTTGGAGTACCATTCAAGATAGTCACTGATAATGCTATGTGCTTCAGATCAGGTGAATTTGTTGATTTTTGCAACAGGTATGGGATAAATCTGTCATATACATCACCATATCACCCACAAGGGAATGGTCAAGCAGAATCAAGCAATAAAAGCATCATGAAAATTATCAAGAGGATACTGGACAAGAACAAGAGAGCTTGGGACTCAAAATTGAACTTAGCAATATGGGCTGACAGAGTGACAGTAAAAAGGGCTATTGGGATGTCACCCTTTGAGCTAGTATATGGTGCATCAGCCAGATTGCCCATAAACAATCTCCTACCAGTTTACAGATTCATTCAGGAAAATGATGAGGAGATTGAAGATTCCATGACAGAAAGAGTGAACCAGCTGGTTGCATTGGATGAAAATAGAAGGAAAGCCCACCAGATCAATCTCAAAAGACAACAAGATGTGAAATATCAGTTTGACAGGAGAACTACAAAAAGGAAGTTTCAAGTCAATGATCTGGTGCTCATTTGGAATGCAAAAGGTCAAGAAAAGGGTAAACATGGTAAATTTGAACCCTTATGGATGGGCCCATATCAGATTTGCAGTACTCATGGGGAGGATTCTTATTTCCTCCAGGCCCTAGATGGTGAAGTTCTGGAATTGCCTGTGCATGGCCAATTCCTTAAGTTCTATTTTGCATAAATGACTTGTTGCTGTGCACATTTGTAAAAACATGTATGTAGTGTAAATGTCTTGTGCAGTTCGTGCTTTTTGGTTTTTTGCCTGGTCTGCCCGGAGATCTGGTTCTCGCTGCAGGTTTTCACCTGCACGTCCCCATTTGGAGCCAGTGTTAGCACTCATTTTGACCTGGAGCTGCAGCATCATATTTTCCTGAGGAGGAGGTCATCATCATCATGTTTGCTTCGATGGTGGTCAGCATCATCATGTTTTCTGTTGACCGGTTTTCTCATCAGGATCATCATATTTCAATATCAGGTGATGTCTGGATATCATCCTGATCCTGCTGATGAGCTACAGTGTGCCCTGATTTGCTTGCGGGGGTGATTTTTCAAGTATCCGGTGATCTTCCAATTATCACCTTGCCCTTTTATGATGATGATGTCACCCCGATTTTTCGAGGGGGTCATTTTCTAAGTTGTTCAACCCGGCCTATTTTTTCTTAAGGGTCGTCATCATCATGATCATGTTTCCAGTTATCGCCGTGTTGCTTGCGAGGGTCATCATATTTTCTGCCTGCATGATATTTCGCCGGGGTGATATTTTTATCATCGGGTGATCTTGGTTATGATCATCCTGATGATGTTGTTGAAGAGTTCTAAGTATGACCCGATATTCACTGGGGTCATCATATTTTGAACGTCAGGATGATCTTAGTCAATATCATCCTGATGTTGTTGTATCACTTCATGTTCGTTGTTTTATCATCCTGATGATGCTGATGTCATTCTTATGTCGGGGTGATATCTATTTCTCTGCCTATCTGCATCATGATATTTCCGAAGGAGGGGGTGATATTTTCATTTTTGAATATCACCCGGATGTATGTTTGTTCCAGCGTCATGATGATGCTGATATCAAGGAGATATCCGCCTGCCGGCTTCGTGTATTATCTAGTGGGGGGTGATCTTTTCAAATATCTGGCGTATTCATCTATCACCCCGATCTTATAGTGGAGCTACAGTGCAGCATGATATTTGTGCATCAGGATGATATTTCTAAATATCCGGTTATCTTCCGAATATCATCCTGATGTCGATATGATGATGACGTCATCAAGGTCCGGGGGGGTCATATTTCTAACACTGATCATCTTGTGGAGATCCCCCAATATTTGCAAACATGATGATGACGTCATCCGGATATGAGGAGGTGCGCAGTAAGCAGATATGCTGATGACGTCAGCAGGATATGGCGGTGACGTCATCAGGATGTTCATCGGCCAGACTTTTGGTATCGGCTAAGCAGGAGGATGTTCCTCCGATGGATCAGGTTGTGCGGATGAAGGCGATTATCATGCAGGTTATATTGCGATATGATGCTGACGTCAGGGTGATATTTCAAGCGACAGGATATCATGCTGTTGGAGGATGATGATGAAGTCTTATACTAGTGTCGTCAGGAGCAAAAGCACCGACATTATATATGCTCGTGGCCTAGTATATAAAGTGTTGAAAAGGTCGCCGTGGGGTGCGTGTGGGATAATTGATATCCTGCATATTTGAAATATCATGACGATGAAGCTTGGCGGGAAATGGTTGCGATGCACAGTTTGACATTTTCCTGAGGCCGCCGGTTGGTGCGCCATTAATGGCGAAGGTTGCAGAGGTATGGGCGGATCTGGTACCCGGTTGAAGGTGTACATCAACGGACAGTGGCGCAGGGCTCGAGGTTTCTTCCTGTCTCCTCCCCTACCTACTGCATTCATGTTTGGGCGCCAATCTGGTAATGCGTTGAGCGCCATTTTTCTGATACTGTGTATCTGGCGGGATTTTTGGTCAACCATGTAATTAATTGCTGTGGTACACTACCTGGCTGTTATAAGCAGGAAGTGTTACTCTTTTTTGGTTGTTGAAAAGTTGAAGATTTTTGGCTCTGTAATTCAAAACAAGCTGATCTGGTTGCTCTGTACAGCTAAACCTGTGAGTCTATGTATCTCTTGTTGTATGTTTTGGCACGAACCCACTGATTTCATGATTAATCTTATATGAGAAATGCTATCTTAGCATGTGTTTTGTTAATTCTGTCTCCAGTATTGCATGTATTCTTCTTCTGAATCTGGATATTTGGGTAATGTTTAGATTCTAGAGCATAGAATTCCTATGTTGAATGTCTGATCTTTTAACTTCTGCTCAAGGGGTAGATTAAACTATTTTCAGGTTGAACATTGGGAAGGGTATACTGCAGTAGGGATGCCATAAGTAGAGATAACTTAACACTCTGTATTGGGAGATATCTGTAAGGCAGGTATCACATATATCCCCCTGAAATCCAGTTTTAGCTATTCATGTTGATCATTCACAGGTGTATGTCTACTGACTCCAGGCCCTGGATAGGCACCAATCTTGCTTTGTATTTGTGTTACAACCATGTCCGGCTTTGCATCCAAACTTAAAATCCAAATCAAAATCTAAAACAACCATTAAGACATTAGAATTAGTTTTAGGATCCTCAGTCCTCTGTCTACAACTGCAAATAGGCCCAAAGCTAGCCCCTTTGCTCTTATCTTTCAGTTTTGGTCTACTTACAGGAGGACTTATCTGCTTTCTGTCAGCATCCCAGCCTTTGTATGCATATCCTCATGGATGTTGAGTAGGGAATACCCCCCTAGGTCTTGCAGAGCCTGAAGAAGAAGAGGAGATAAAATACAGAGTCTATCTCCTACACTGTTGGCCCCTGGCCCAGAGATCCTGTTGATCACTGATGGCTACCTTGTAGGGAAATCTGGGAATAAGCATCCAGTCTGGGAAAAAGTCAACAGGGTGAATGAGTTATTTTATAACTTTTATCTTTATTGCTTTCTTTTCTTATCTTAACATTTATTGCTCTATCAAAACATGGAAGCAAAAGCAATCATAGGAACTGAAAAATGAAATTAACACATAACATAAAGATTTTTACGTGGAAACCCTGTTAAGGGAAAAACCACGAGGTGACTAACCCAAGATTGTATTCTCTGTTAAAAGAATAAGGAGTACAAATTTGGCACTTGCCAATTAGGGCTCACTGCCCAAACACACTGCTCACAAGAGGCACACTACCTACAAGAGACTCATTGTCTACAGAACTTACAGAAGATAATCAAGTATTTGAACTGATGGGAAGCATCTACAAATGCAAGAGTTCAGTTCTGGTTAGACACAATATACTGATCTGATGCACTTCATTCTTCCTCTACTCAATGTTGTTATTCAATCACATACCGAACTTGAATTGTTGTTTTCACACTATCCCTACTTTTCTTCACACCTTCAACACACCCATGTACATGCTGGAATCCATCTGGTATATATATTCGCATCAAGGATTCTCATCAACTTTCTAGTCGACAACAAGAACATTCAAGATATTTGCAAGTTACTGATCTATCAGCTGAATCCATGCTTGATTTGTGATGCGTATCAAAAACATAGGCATAGAAGTCATAAATCATGTCGGCCAATAATGTATAATTCCACAAATTGCTTGATCAACACCTTTTACTTATCTAGATTGAAGTCTGATACTATGTCGGTTAGTTCTTCCTCTGCCTGCTCTGCCTAATTGGAACCCAACACTCAGATGCTCATATCTTTTTCTTGATTTATCACCAGAGGCTAAATCTCTGGAGTACAGTAGTCATGATACCCCTCTTGACTTGTCCAAGTCCGTAACTTACTGAGTTACACCATCTGAGAGATCTGGACCTGATTGTCAGACCTTGTTACATACTCTGTTCTTATTCACCGGACCAAAACATTCTTCAATCTGACTTCCAGTGAAGGCATATTATGTACTGAAGATGTGTGGGATAGACTTTGTTGCCATCGATGACAACATTTATGAAGCCACACAGTGTCTCTTGCCAACAATCTCCCCCTTTGGCATTGGTGGCAACACTTAGTGAAAAATGGCTAAGTGTCGCAGTAACTCCCCCTTGGCTGATGCTCTGTATTTTGCACTATTTTACTAGAGCTCTCCCTTAGCTAGATTCCACATTTTTCACTACTCCTCACTCCCCCTTTGACATCAATGGCAAAGGGCGGAATCTGTATATCAAAATTTTGCAAAAACTATCCTATACATGGCCGCATAAGTATATATAAATCATATGTTATACTTACATATACTTAAATATATCTGCAAAAGTAGTCTTCAACTATACAAACTCTGTGGCCCAGCTCTGCTTCATCCTATCCAAAATGGAGATGTGACCACTCAACAAAAACGCATATGCTTCTGCCCTTCTTAAATCTGTTGGATCGCTGGTCTAAGCAGTGGTCTGAGCATCTGTCAAGGCCTCATGCATTGCCTCTAGCTTAGGGATAATTATCCCTCTATGTTTAGCCATTCTATTCATTATATTCTTCTTTTCTTTATCCAGCCTCTTTATTTTATTTATGATAACAATAGCCTGGCATTCTTGATTCATTAGAGAGGAGGAAAGAGAGTCAAAATTCTGAACTAGGCTTGACAGTTTTTCTTCCCGTTCTTTTACTTTCTCCTCAATATCTTTTGTCACTTTAGGCCAAGTCAAACAAAATTTGAATAGGTCCCCACCATCTTTGAGAGCATTTTCAAGACTCCTTATTCTAATATCTAGAGTCCTCCTATCATTTGCAATAAGTCCTTGCACCTCAGTGAATCTTTTTCCCAGAAACTCCTTCCGAACCTTTGCTTCTGGTAATTTCTCAAGAGATTCAAAATGAGTGTTAACAAAGTTTACTAAGTTTTTCAAGTTACCGGATGGTGAGGCCGAAGGATCCTTTTGATAGGATGGCATGATCTTCTCTAGCATCCCGGATGCAATCTCCAACAGTTCACAGTCCTCCATGTGAGATTTCAAGAATTTTTCTTTTGCTTTGGCTTGAGAAAAAGATGCTATTTTCACTGTCTAAACCAGGGAGAGAGAGTTAAAATTTAGTGGTCCTTGAAATAGATCAAGTTCATCCAGCTCCACCATTTCTCTGTTTAAGGAGTTCTTCACTATCTCTACAGTGTCTCTTGCTGGAGATTGAGACTTCTTTGAAATATCAGAAGAGTCATCATTAGTCTTTTCTACTTGTTCTTCTTCTTTTCCCTTAACCTCTTCTTCTCCTCTCTTTTAGCTTCTCCTTCAACTTCAGATTCTAGAATGTTTGTCATAGCTGTAGTGGGATCTGGAGGAGAGATGTCACCTGTGTTTACTGCTTCACAAACTTCCTCTTCCAGAACAAAGGAATCTAAGTCCTCAAACTTCTCTTCATCTATTTTCTTTGATTCTTCTACATCCTTGTCAGAAGATTCTTCATTGATTACATTTAATCCTTCAACATCCATGGTAGAAGGTTCTTCATCTGTTTCCTCTACAATAGGAAGATTGAATCTCTTCAAAGCATTTCAGAGGATATCTTTAGTTTCACTTGCTACTTGGTCTATTTCTCCAAGCATGAGTTTGTTCATTCTTGCCTTGCTCCGGAACTCATTCTTACACTCCTTGAAAATCATGTCCATTTGTTTTGGAGTGATGGAGATATAAAGTTGTATTACTATTTGTTCCTAAATCTCTAGGTCTTTTGCCATTGCATTCTCTTTTCTTAGCTCAAGTACCTTTTCCAGGCTCTTAGGAATTAAAGATATAATTTCAATGAAGGCTTTATTGTAAATGTTCAAGTACCTGACCATAGCCTCTTCCAGAATTCTCTTGTCAGCATCATTGTATGCATCATAGAACTCAGTCACCAGCTATTAGTTCCCATCCACAGTTACCACCTTGATGATGTTATCAATGGAAAGAGTGGGCTTTTCAACAAATTCCTCTGCCTTCTCTTCCTCATCTCTGCTAGCAGAGAACTTTTTCGGATGTTCTCTTCTTCTTCATTTTCTTGATTTCTTCATCTGATTCTTTTTCTTCATCATCCTTATGGCTTGTATATGTTCTTGAGGCTTTGGTCTTCATTCTCTTTTCACTTTTGTCAGATGGCTTGACTTCTGGTTTAGTAGCCTTTGAGCTTTTAGGAGTGACAAGTGCAGAGCTCTTGGAAGATCTAGTCCAGGAGGAGGCTTGCACTAAAATGTTTCCTTTCTTTGCTTCTTGTTTCTCTTTCTTAGCCTTCTCCATTTTTTCTCTACTTGCATCTATAGCCTCCTTTGATAAGCCAAATCTTTTGGCAATTTCCTCAACTTCCCTTCTTACTTTCCTCTTCATCTCCAGTTGTCTTAACTTAACATGTATTTTTACACTTAGCTCTTGAAAGGTGCCAAACCTTTTTACTTTAGTGTCCTTAGGCTGGCTCAGTAGGTGTTGAATATGTAGCTCCAGGATTTTTTCATCAACCTCATATCCCATAGGCATTATCCACACAGTTCTTGGCTCAACTGCCTCCATTAGGCATTGATCAGTGTCAACCATGAAGTAAACTGTGTCCTTGTATTTCTCAACTATTGACTGTGGTATTCTCTCTCTAGCTTGCATCATGCTTTGGAAGTTCTTAAAGTACCCCCAGAGGGCTGTGTTTTGGGCTTGAGCATCACCAAGTCCATACATGTAATATCTGATCTGAATTGTAACCGGTTTATCATTTTGCCAGACCCAACCAATTGATCTAGGCAGTTCATTCATATAATAGAAGAAGATACATAGTATTAGACTACCATATTTAAAGGAATTTTTCTTATCCTTTTTTATCTTTTGCAAGTTCTCCAATAGCTGATTTAGAAGAAGCTCACATAGATCATAATCTGCATCTTCCCTCAACATTTGATATGTTACATAGATTGTTGTGCCAGACACAGAATTCTCCCTGCTCGAATGATAGATCTTCTATCCAATTATTATTGAGGCAAACTTGACATCCGGATCTGTGATGTCATCTATGGTCATTGCTCTTTTGTCAAATTTAGATCCAATGGTTTCAGTTACTGTTTGGTTCTTCACAGATTTAAGTGCAGGTAACCCACTGGATGAATGCAGTCTGGTCACTGCCCTGATGGCATCTTTAGTTATTTTGAATGGCCTCATTAGCCACATAAAATTATCATGCATTCTGCTTAGAACATACCGGACCCAATCATCTTCTACAAAACATAGAAAATGTATGTAGTATCCGAAGTGTTTGTCTTGGAGAGCCTTGAATTCAGGTTTGAGTTTAGAATTTTCATCTATTAGTTGTTTGTGATAAATGTCCATCAATTTTGAGTCTCCAAATTCTTCAATGTTGGCATGGATATAAACCCTAACATCTTCTACATGCAACACTCCATGCGAAATGCTAGAAAACGCCCCTAAGGAATCAACTTCTAGAGATTGGTAAGGGCGTTTCTTGAATTTAGGTCTCGGCCTATCAGAAATATTGACAACCATTGGAGTAGCCATTTTGCAAGAGATTCAGAGAGAGATTTTCAGAATGGAAGTACCTTTTCATGCTTTTAGGGTTTGAAGCAGGAGCTGGAACGAATCACTAGTTGAATTCAATTTTTAGTTGATCTTGAGTGATTTACAAAATCTTCTTTGCAGAACTCTTATTTTCTTCTTCGTGAGTACAAGTATGTAAATAATGAGTGAAGGAACTCTTTTATCCTTGCGCAAACCCTAATTTCCTTTTGTAATAAATGCACAACTTAAGTTATCCGGTTGCCCTGTTTTAAGAGAGATCTTGAATCACTACACTGAACTTAGAATCATTGTCAGTGAGGATTGACAACGTATCTTCTTTTATTCAATCATGCCATGGGTTTGCGGATCAAAGCATTTCAATTCTGAATCATACCAGATCTATCTGTGAAATTCTACTTTACCGGATAGCTATCAGAACTAGATTAACTTGAGCAGTTATAAATCTTACAAAACTCCATGCGGATCTTTCACATTTTGACTGAAGCTTATTTGGAGGTTTTTCTAAGAACCTTTTAATCCGCAGCATCAGATGTTTACTCAATGTGTCAAATTTAGGCACTAGCTGACTGGCTGGGGGAAACTGTTTTTCTCTATGACTCCCCCTAAGCCAGAGCTCACCTTTTTAGTTTCCAAAAGGAATATCAGCACCAGATTCTGGTGCGGATCCATCCCCAATATTTTATGTACTCTTCTTCACCCAAATCTTGCTCATCTCCTTTTGAACTTCATCTGCATTCACTTTACCTTTGCCCTTATCTTGTTTCTGATTATGTTCCACCAGACCTTTTCTCTCCTGATTTCTGCTTCCGCAGAATTTGGTAATATGACCGGATCTGTTGCAATTGTAACATACAACATTTCTTTGCTTATTTGATTGATATTCTCTTGATCTGCATTGATTAGCCATATGTCCCATTCTATTGTATGCAAAGCATCTACCATTGAATGAATTGTTTATTTGCATATTTCTGCATTCATGAGATTTGTGACCATACCTTTTGCAATTGAAACATTGTCCGGAGAAGGATGGATTATTCTGATTCATTCTTCTCCTGCACTAAGTTGCTTTATGACCAAAATTGTTGCAATTGAAGCAGTATCCATTGAAGGATGAATATCTTTGAGCATTTGGTTGCCTTACCAGAGGTCTTCTAGGCCTATTTCTTTGATTTCCTGATCCAAAGTTCTTTTGACTGGATCCAGAGCTTTCACCTTTCTCATATTCCAAGCCACGCTTATCATCTACCCTCTTTTGGCTTTCAAGAAGAACTTCAAGTTGGGTTGAGCTTATCTTGAATTTTTCTTTGTATTCATTTGCAGTTTGAAGATCTTGTTTAAGAGTGTCTATCTGATTCTGAATTTGTTCTTCATTGTCTCTAGCTTCTTCAAGATTAGATTCAAGATGCCTGATTATTCTATCCATTTTGTGGCAGTCCTCTATTTTCTCCTTGAGGGATTGTTTTAGATTATCTTCAATCTTTCTTTTTTCTTCAATTTCTTGGGTGAATTTCATAACCCCTATTTCCATCTCATGCCTTACCATAATGACTTCTTTTGACAGCTTCTCACATAACTTATTTTTCTCATTCAGATCTTCATTAGTATCATTGACTTCACTCTTATTGGCTAATTTTTGAAGTAGTTCCTTTCTCTTTTTCACAGAAATACTAAATTTTTCTTTTAGCTCATTTATGAATTCATCAGCTTGTTTGAGTCTTTCTCTCAAATTATGGACTTCAGAGTGGGATTGTTCAAGATCATCTAGGGCAGACTGAAGTTGTTCCTTCATACCATATGCATCCATTGAGATTCCCAGATCTTCCTGAAGATGTTAGGCTTTGTTCAAAGGAGCCTTGCTCTGATACCAATTGTTGGAACAATGCAAATAATTGAGAGGGGGGGTGAATCAGTTATTTTATAACTTTTATCTTTCTTGCTTTCTTTTCTAATCTTAACATTTAGTGCTCTATCAAAACATGGAAGCAAAGGCAATCATAAGAACTGAAAAATGAAATCAACACATAACACAAGGATTTTTACGTGGAAACCCTATTAAGGGAAAAACCACAGGGTGACTAACCCAAGATTGTATTCTATGTTAAAAGAATAAGGAGTACAAATTTGGCACTTACCAATTAGGGGTCACTGCCCAAGCACACTACTCACAAGAGGCACACTGCCTACAAAAGACTCACTATCTATAGAACTTACAGAAGATAATCAAGTGTTTGAACTGATGAGGAGCATCTGCAAATGCAAGAGTCTAGTTTCGGTTAGACACAATATACTGATCTGATGCACTTCACCCTTCCTCTGCTCAATGTTGTTATTCAGTCACATACCGAACTTGAATTATTGTTTTCACACTATCCCTGCTTTTTTTCGCACCTTATTTCTTCACACCTTTGACACACCCATGTACATGTTGGAATCCATTTGGTATATATATCCGCATCAAGGATTCTCATCAACTTTCTAGTCGGCAACAAGAACATTCAAGATATTTGCAAGTACTAATCTGTCGGCTGAATCCATGCTTGATTTGTGATGCGTATCAAAAACATAGGCATAGAAGTCATAAATCATGTCGGCCAATAATGTATAATTCCACAAATTGCTTGATCAACACCTTTTACTTGTCCGGATTGAAGTCTGATACTTTGTCGGTTAGTTCTTCCTCTGTCTGCTCTGCCTAATTGGAACCCAACACTCAGATACTTATATATTTTTCTTGATTTATCACCAGAGACTAAATCTGTGGAGTATAGTAGTCATGATACCCCTCTTGACTTGTCCAAGTCCACAACTTACTAAGTTACACCATCTGAGAGATCTGGACCTGATTGTCGGACCTTGTTACATACTTTGTTCTTGTTCATTGTACCAAAACATTCTTCAATCTGACTTCTGGTGAAGGCATATTATGTACTGCAGATGTGTGGGATAGACTTTGTTGCCATCAATGACAACACTTATAAAGCCACACAATGTCTCTTGCCAACATTTCATTGCTTTGGAGTCGGCCGAAATTCACATGAATCCATCTTTACTCCTGTTCTTTGCATGCCAGTCCATCAATTGTGCAAGTGACTTGCAACAAAACATTCGTTGAAGTCTAGGTATAATTGGCATGTGACCTAAAACCTTCTTTGGAACTGTAGGACCTTGTACATCTATATGATATCTCTTTTCTTTGCATACAGGGCATTCTACCTTGTTTTGATATTCATCTATGTATAAAATGCAATCATTTTTACATGAATGAGTTTGCTTATATTCAATCCCCAACTCAACCAACAACAGACGCGCCTCTCTGTAAGTTGATGGCAACACATTCTCTTCAAGGAATATTTTAGTTTTTAGTGCCCTATAAGATTTCCAGAGATTAAATCAATTGAATGTTTGACTTATGATGAACATGTTTGATATGTCAATCTATACTAGGATTGTTTATATAAAATATATGGTTTTAAAATCCCCTTAAAGAAATATAAATGAAGTTGATGAATGTTTACGAATTATGTACACCAATTGACAATGCAAAGTGAGAAATATATTTCAACTCACTTCAATAGGGTAGTGAATCCTTTGTCTGACTAACCAAATAGTGACTTGATTTCTAATAATATTAATGTGCATACCAATTTTGAGGTTCTACTTGCACCTGATTTAAACACGGGTGTCTTCATTGCTTGCTTGATGGAGTCTTTCAAGTTGTTATCATCAACATTTCATTCAATCCTTCTTCATGCATTGCATTTTCACTATCATGATCATCATCATTAAAGCTAGGTGGCATGTCATTAGTGTATGCGGATCTCATCAGCTCTTCAAATTTCTCAGCTGGTAGTATTCTCTTCAATGTTGCTCTTTTCACCCTCGTATGGTTTAAAGGATTGTTTGGATCATCCCATCCAAATCTTAATAGCCCAGTTGGATCTTGGGTATTAGTATGTGTTTCATCAACATCTTCTACCTATCAACAAACGTAAGCATTATTTAATGTTTGGCAACAATTGGATAAATCATAAATGTATCAATTTCAAAGAAATATAATAAAATATGGCTTAAAAAATAAAAATATAAATTGTATGAACATATACACATCAATTGAATAATGGAACATTATTTTATAGACTACCTTTTTATACAATAATTTAAATAAAACATAATTTTGACAACATAGTTTATAAAACATCAGTCCACACTCATTTATTATTATTTGATTTTCTGCCCTTAAGAACATCCTTAGGGAGACCTTGTTCTTCCCTCTTCTTTCGCGCAAGAGTGCATTTTAAGAAGGGGTAATCAATCAATAACTCATCCCCAATGGTAAGGTCCATAATAGCCTCAACCATTATCAATCTATCAACCTCTCTTTCCATATCTCCATCTTTATCATTTATAACCTCAACAAATTGACAATTCGGTCTTACAGTAGGGTCCCTTCCCTTACTACTATTTATAAATCCTACAATATTTTTGTGTGTGTATGCACATCCATCTATATACATAAGATGACCTCTATTAATTTATTTTCCACTTTCCAATTGGAGATGATGTGTATACATATTCAAATTTAGACCATATTCTGACATGCTAGGCTTATATTCTGCTAGCCTTCTCCATTCACCACTGTAATATGATGGGCCATAATATGGAATTAATCTCCTAGTAGTTTGTTCTGAATTATTTCTATGTTTAGATCCCACATGTACATTTTGGACAATAAAGAGGCCTAGATTCACTCCATGAATGTTGGAGGGTCATATCATGTAGGTGTATCCCCAAAATTGAAACACCTCGTACACTCTAGGTAGTTGTTGATCACTATGCCGAGCGCAATATAGTCGATGATCAAATGTCTCTTTGTAAATTGATCTCAAACTTAGGGGTAAGTCATCATCTCCATCACATTCATTCTCATAGGGTATGTAGTCCACCTTCCCCTTGTCTTTAAGTAAATTATGCATCTTTAAACTAGTTCTTGTTCTATTGCTTGTTTTCATCAATTCCTCATCTTCTGAGCTGGTATATTGGCACATATATTTGTTAGATGTATCATCTGATAAATGATCATTGCCCTCTAGGCTGGAAGTTAGTGATCTAGGAAACTTTAAACCAAAAACTTTATCCTGCAAGTATCCATTAAGAAAAAAATTATTTATTTAAATAATATAAAACAATGTTTAAACGAAGTATACATGTTATTTATATGAAATTGGAAAATTCCTTACCACAATTCCTATTGGATTTGATTTGATTGTAGGAGGTATACTACCAACTGGAAGCTCATCATATATGTAATGTCTTTATACAATTGCTCATTTGAATTGTTTCTTTCCATGACATATAGAACATCCACAAACAACAATTTTCTCAAAGTATTCATCCCATGTACTATTGTCCTGACCAACCTCTTGTTCAATGCAATCATTTGTTGTGTCTGCAGGATCCATTGTCATATCCTCTTCCACCCACTATCCTCTATGTTATTTAACAGTTTTAGGTCCATGTCCATGTACATATCTTTTTTTTTTGTTAGTTGAACGCTTAGGCTCTGCATTTGCTCCAATCTCCATCTAAAATAATCAACAACATGCATTATAAATTTCAATAATACTGTGAAAAAATATGGACGTATCACAAAATGCCATCAGATCATTTTTTCCTAAGTTAAGTCAAAATTTGAGTACCTGATGTCCCACTTCATTCGTTGTCCTCATTTGATATGACACAATCTGTTGCCATGGCCTCATCTGGCCCCTATAATACACAACATAGTAAATAATATTTAGTACACCAATTATATCATTTCAACGAATATGCTATCCAACACAAAACCTCACTTTAGTCATATATTTGACATATTGATATCATGTTTTGGCCATCCTAATTTTCAAACTTTTCCTTTGATCATAGAATCACATTTAATCACCATTCCTGTGCATTTTCAACCAATAAGTTTGACCTGAGAGGCCTCATGGACAGAAAAATGACTTTATCTCCTCTATGCTATAGCATTTGTGAATTCATAAACACATTCCTCCTTTGGTTGAGGTTGCTTTCTCTTCTTACCTCTATTGTATCTACAGATTTCGTTGTCATATCTATTTCCACCCACTTTCCTCTCTACGATTTAGTAGTTCTATGCCGTCCACGTCCTCTCTCCATGGCCTCCTCACAAAATGCACTATCTTGTTGAAATTATCTTGTTAATACATTCAATTTTCATTAAGACGCACTATGAAAAACAAAATAGGACATTGCAACATTTTGCTCTTCACAAAAAGTTTACACGCAGAATCTTGACAACTAGAGCTCAAATATTATTATTACAAGATGACTACAAATTCATATCAAAAAGACATTTATTTCATATTTGACTATCCTTTTTCTTTTATGGGTCATTTTAAGGCTATCTATATCTCTCCAAGTGGCCATAAAACCCTCAAAACTATCATAGAACCCTCAAAACAGTCTCAAAGAGTCTTTGGCACCAAAATTTTAAATTCTTGATGGAGGGAAGGAAGATTTGGATGTTAATTTTGAAATCATGTCGTTAGATCTTTGTTAGGTTAATCACATACCCAAAGCCTCTTAAACCGGGCCTCAATATTATACCCAAATACCACATAATGTTGTACTAACACTTATTTAGAATCTTTATTAGCAAGTCAATGGACTGGTATGGGAATAAAGGGCAACCACCATATGATATCACCCACCCACTATCATTATAGGGGGATGATATCAAGGACCATCATTATGCCTTGTTATAGTTGATGGACAATCGTCCTAAGTATTGTTACAACCCAAAAGGTCTATCACAACCCCAAAGGACTATCACAAATGTTATTAGGTCATCCAAACCATAGCTCCACTATTCACCATCATATAAATATCATAATTAACATTGTAGAGGTTGTCATACCATGAGGTATAGGTAACAACCATAGGAGGTTTAAAAGAAACACTAGCAACATTAAATTATTGTCATAGTACACCTAGGATAGCTAGGTATGCATCCATAGAGTTATTACTATAAAATTGTCTCATTAATCTTGTGACCAGGTTAAGTCACTATCATAGTAACAATGTAGTTAGTCATCAATCAACATGTTGTCTTTGCATTTCAATGAGATTAGTTCTTGAAAAATGGCAATCCAGAGGTTAAAGAGACAAGTTGATACCTTACCCAAGTTGTCATGTTCTTGAAACCTTGTCACTATAAAGAGGAGATATCTAGAGAGTAATGTCACAAGGACATAACCAAGGCATGCACTATCATGAGCCATAGGGACAAATTACTACACCATCCAAAACTCCATTTGAACTAGCTACTATCAATAATTCACATTATTGGGGACTGTCATGAAGAAAACACCATGCATAGGACTGCCATAGTCAAAGTGGAGAGGATTGTCTAGTCATTTTATGACTGTCATAATAGCTAGTGGGTTAGTTACCATGCTTCAACCTAAAATAGGTTAATGAGAACATAGAAATGAAAATCACAATACCATAAGCATTGCCATAGGCTGCCAATATAGTCCCAATATCATGTCATGATAGTGTTGGAGTTTTTCCCGAATCAGCAAAGGGTTTGCCAGTTCCAATGCACAGGTAGATTCAGCCAACAAATACAGGAGGTTGCGTGAGCTACCTCCCCTTAACTTCTGGTTCTGTCGTACCAAGGGGGGTATCCCTATTGCTAAAGATTTAACTTTGACTCACCCAACAAAAAGATTTAGCCTTTTAGTCACAGGCAGAATACTCTCATTTTAGGACCAAGATTTGTGGGATAAATCACAAGGTTGGCAATGTTCTTGGACATATCTAACTATTTAGGAATGAGAGTATGCAAGGGTCCTATTTCTACTCCTACAAACTAACAGGTTGGAATTATGAAATGATTTGTATTTATGTTTTGGATGCAAGACAGGGGTTTTGGATCATAACTACTACACAAAGGCAGACTGGTGCCTATCTCAGGGCAAGGAGTCAACTAGACATATACATGCTGTATATCGAAAAATTTGGATTTATAAATGGAAATGATCAAACAATTGAATTGCATAACCTAAACCCAAATAATTCAATACCTCGAAGATGCAAAATGAGCTTGATTGATTGATCGCTTTGTTGTGTTGATTGCTCGATTCCGCAGCATAACGTTGATAAGGAGATAGATGATGGATACAAAGGCTCTAATGATATTTCAACAGCATGTGGATACTTGAGGATCAATGCCCTTTTAGAAAATTTGACAGAATAAGGGTGCTTAAGGCTCAATGCATGCTAATGGCTTGTGAGGGGGTTGATTTATAGGAAAGGCTTGGTTCCAATGGATGGCTAGGATCAATTAGGGCTTTAGGTGAAATGGATAGATAGGATTAAGTTAGGTTTCCTTGCACATCAAGAAATTGTAGTCATATGACATGTGGCAAAGGAGGATGAGGCTTAGGTGTGCTTGTGTAGATAAATACTAAAATTAGGTCCCATTAGTTGTGCATGTGAAAGATAAAAGTTGTAACACAACACATGATTGACTAGACAAGTGTTGGAATGTGATGAAAGAAAGTGTTTAATTCAAATAAAATATTTGAATTAGTTGGGATATGAGTTGGAAATTAATTAAATAAATAAGATTTATTTAATTAATTGGATAAATGAATAGGATGGGATAAGATATGGAGGACTTAATTCAAATAAAATATTTGAATTAGTTGGGATAAGAGTTGAAAATTAATTAAATAAATAAGATTTATTTAATTAATTGGAAAGTGGGATTATGCATGTGAAATTAATTAAATAAATAAATTTATTTAATTAATTGGCTTAATGGATAAATGGGATTAAGAGTGGGATTTAGGACAAAAATGGCTTATGATGTTTAGGATAATGTTTTAACAAGGTGTTGCAAGACATACACAAAGTTGGGACAATTTTGGGTGTCTACATTTTGCCCCTCTTTGAGATGATGTTCGAAATGATGAGCTTTGTGTCGAGTAACATCATTTCAAAGAAGTTAAGGTATGGATAATTGATAGGGATGTTAACGACGATGACGATGATGATGATAGAAAGGATAGGTTGGTGATGCCCCCTCGAGAGGATAGGTGGGTTGGACAAACACGAGTATGCTTTCGAAAAGAAATGGCTTGGCTAGAAAAGAAAGATAAGGGAATGGATAGAAGAAATGGATGATGCATTATGCTGCAATAGAAAGTGAGCAACCAGGATGTTTGATATAGCACTAGACATTATACACCAAGGTATAAGGACCAGGGTGACGATGTGTCTTGTGCCCTAGCGTAATACAACCTTGTCTAACGTATGAAGAAGAAAACTTAGAGCATTGAAGTCTTAATGCACAAAAGGTATGATATGACCTCAGATGCAAAGGATAGTGCAAAAAGCTATTCCAACATACACAAGATATGAATATTAGCTGGAAATGATATCGATATGATACAAATGCAAGATAAAATGATAACACATACAAGCAAACAAGAAAGCATGCGCAAATGATACAAAAATAAACAAGGTATTGCCCCTGTCAAGCTGTAAACCAAAGATTAATTGCTGATTGTTTTGTTGATGATAGTTGAGAGTGTTGTCATTGCGGGGAAAGCTATATCCCTAGATCAACACAAGGTTGTTTGCTGAGTTGGTTGGCTAATTGGCTAATTGATTTGACTTACAACAAGGCTAGGATCAAGACCATGGATTGCGATTGGATAATTTGGCTTGATTGATTAACTTGATTGGTATGGATTAAGGATGGGCTTGCATTTGGATCTTTGCTTGGAATGACTTGAAGATGATGAAATGATGGATGATTAGATTGATATGATTTGATTTGATGAATGGATGATTAGATGATATGTGGGGGATTGAGCTACTTTTGATTTGTTGGAGTGGCTGGATTTGTTCCGATTGGAGTTGATGTGATTGAGTTGATTTGTTTTGGTGTTGATGTTGATGATTGATAGGATTTATTTTGATGGTTGGATTGATGTGCTTTGAGTTGATTTTCTTTGGTGTTAATGCTAATGATTGATAGGATTTGTTGTGATGGTTGGCTTGATGTGCTTTGGTTGTGATGGTTGCTATTGCCGGGTTGATTGTTTTGATGATTGGATTTGTTTAGAATGATGATAGTGATGGTGTGATGATAAGAGTGTCCACTCAATCTAAGTATAAGCAAGTGTTCTTAGTGTGCACAAAGGATATAAAATAAACAAGGTATTGCCCTTGTCAAGTCATAAACCAATGATTGATTGTTTCATTGATAAAGATAGATAGTGTTGTCATTGTGGGGAAAGCTATATCCCTAGATCAACACA
Organism: Cunninghamia lanceolata; assembly: GCA_027924645.1. Lineage (NCBI taxonomy): Eukaryota > Viridiplantae > Streptophyta > Pinopsida > Cupressales > Cupressaceae > Cunninghamia > Cunninghamia lanceolata. The sequence continues at coordinate 21,752,125 of BSBN01000500.1, forward strand.
AGGATGTGGGAACGCTATATCCCATTGATGATGATTGATTGGGCTCATGACAAGATTAGGATCAAAACCTGTTGATTTGATTGGATAATGTTCCTTGATTCATTAGCTTGCTTGATATGGATTAGTGTGACATGGATTTAAGATCATTGCTTAGATTGATTTGATTGATATGACTGGAAGAAGTGATTGATTGAAATGGATGAATGAATGTTATTGATAAGAAGAATTGATGATGATAATTTTGATTTTGATTGATGTTGATGGAGTGGATTGTTTTGGATGATAATTGAATTGATCTTATTGCTTGGATTTTTTGTTGGATATTTGATTTTTTTGGATTTTTTGACATATTTGATTTTTTTTTGTAGTTTTTGAAATGTTTTGGGATGTCAATGGATTTACAATTTAGGTAGCTGTTGTGCTAGATACCAATGACAAGGGAAAACCAAGTCTAGGTGCAAAGATGGATGAATGGGATTGGATGGATAAAAGGATGGGCAATAAGGGATGGAAGGCTCATGATATATGGATGGATAAAAAGATAGGCCATAAAAGGGATGGATGCATGCCTCATGATGAACAAATAGGTAGGCTATAGTGGAAAGCTCATGATAAATGGATGGGGATAAGCTATAAGATGGAAAGCTTATGATAAGGATATGCCATAGTGGATGGATCATAAGGGAGCTAGGATGTGATCTTCAAAGGCTATGTTGCATAGGAAGAACTTGCCCCCATTCTAGGTGGTAATGCTTAGGATTTTTACATGACAAAGTTCATGACCATGGGATGACATGATAGGTTTTACATGACAAGGTGTATGATAGGTGGATAATGATAATATGGATTGATGAGGAAGGTATGAGGTATACCAAGAGATATCCAAAGCATGTTTCAAGATTTTGCCCCTATGTCTTCATCAAAATCAAAAGGCAGAAGGATGGGTGAATGGATAAATGGGTTCAATAGGATAGGCTTGTTTATGTAATGGCTAAGGATGGTAGGTTGGTAAATGATATAATGGGATAGATAGTTTGGAAATGGATAGGTTGGATGAGACAATGTGCCCCCAAGTGTAAGTGACATAGAAGATCAACCTACACATGACGCCTGTTTGCCAGGTTTTCATCATGGTACTTATCCAAGGCGCCTGTTTACCAGGTTTTCACCGTTGGACGAAGGGATTTCTCTTTACTTTTTTAATTTTTTAATTTTTGATTCTTTTTTTTCTTTTTTTTTTTTGGATGGGATGACAATTACACATGGCGCCTGTTTGCCAGGTTTTCACCATGGTAATGGATAGGAGGGACTCAAGTGGCTAGTGCTATGAAGGTTGATAGTGTCCCTTTAGAAATGGATGATGTCTTCACATGGACCATGTCGTTATGCTCATAGATGTTGATAGGGGGTTGCATGGATGGGAGATGGAGTAGGTAGATAGTGGATGATGAAATGGATTATGAAAGGTTCATGCAATGATAGATGGATCGGGATAGTGGACTATGATGTGGATTATGTAGGCTTATGCAAAAGCATGGACCATAGGGATAGCATGGCAGAGATATGCAAGATAATGGATGGAAGATGGGTAGATGTAGATATGTGAAGGTGCTGCGGAGTGGAAGGGAATCATGACCAACGGTTGCACACACCATGATAAACATTGAAGCTTTTGATGAGATGGTGGTGTAGGAAGCAATGGAGATGTTTGCTTAAGAGATGGTTGATGAAGTGATTTAGGAACCCACATAGATTTAGTATTTTTAGTGCTTTTGTTTTGCTTGTGGGATTTTTGAAGGGAATGGAAGTTTTGGATGGAAATAGGCTTTTGGATGGAGGTAGGTGATTGGGATTCTTGAGATGTGGAGGAGGATGCCTCATTTGACTTGCTAACTATTTGCTTAGGAACCCAAACCATTTTGCTTTTGGGCTTTGCTTTTGGAGGTAAGCGTTTGGATGGTTGCTTAGATGTGGATGAGGATGCCTCATTCACTTTGCTAGCTGTTTGCTTAGGAACCCAAACCATTTTGCTTTTGGGCTTTGCTTTTGGAGGTATGGGCTTGGATAGCTTTTTGGATTGCTTTGATTTGGTTATTTGCATTGATTTTTCATGTTTGTGCCCTAAGGCATGATAGTTCTTTGGATTTTTGGTAGGACTTTTAGCTTTATAGGTAGAGGCATCAAAATTTTTGCTTTTGAATCCCATGGCATGGGTGGAGTGGATGAAATGATTGGAAGCTTTATGCTTAGGTGATGTGTGCTTTTGTTGGCCATGATTAGGGATGTAAGGATACTTATGAATGATATGTATGTTAGGTGTTGGAAGCAATGGTGGCAAGGTGGATGGAGGGATATTTGGAGTTGGTAAAAGTGGAGGCAAGGTGGATGGCGGAAGGTGTATGGTCACATGCTTTTGGCATTTATAGGATGATGGAGATGGAATGGCTACGTATGTTTTGGGTATATGATGGGGGGTGTGATGGAAAGTGGTAGGTTTAGGATGCATGAAAGGATTACCAACATCTTGGCCTTGTTTACCTTGGGGTGTGTATCCAAGGCCATATGAGCATGGAGGGATTTTGACATGGTTTGGCTCCAAAATACCTTGTTCATAAAGGCCTAGACCTTTGCCTTGGTAGTTCATGTTTTGGAGTATGCGATGGACAATGGGACTAGGTGTGCTGTGAACATTAGACTTGAGCTCATTATTGGATGAAGAAGGTGAAGTGGATAAAGGTCGTTGTTGTCCTAAGGAAGAACATTCATAGACAAAGGTGGTAAAACCAATAGGACATGATGGTGGACTTGAAGTGGAATCGATGGTCAATGTGAAAGGAGGATCATTAGGATCTTGCTTATGTTCATGTTGATCCAAGTTATTGGTATGATCTTTTATGCTTACTTGGGGGACAAGTGTCTCATCATGAAAAGGGGATGTGTTCTCATTATGGATAGGGCTAGATGGTAGATGACTAGGAGCAATGTGGATATCTTGGTCATGGATAGATATAGGATTATGGATAGGATCAAGGTGCTCATGGATAGCTTCTTCATAGGTATCATCTTGATCATAAAGAAGGTAAATGTTATGGATGGGTTGCATGGAAGTGTTTTGATCTTGAGTTGGACTAGGGCTTAATGTTTCCACATGTTTAAGATTATGCTCTTGACATACCTCTTGACTTTGGATGGAAGTGGAAGGTTCTTGAGTGGACTTGATAGGCTCTTGATAGTTATCAACATGAAGGCATGATGGCTCTTGACTTAGGCTTGTGGTTGGAGACTCTTGAATAGACTTGTTGGCTTGTAGGTCACATGATGGGCTTAAAGGGCTAGGTATGTTAATGGAAGCCTCTTGAAGAGGCTCAAGGATATGTGAACCACATGATGAGATTATAGGATTGGACATGACCTTTGGAAGTTCATTGGTAGGCTCATGAATTAGTGTTTGACATGGAGGTAGTTTATTCCTAGCTAGTAGCCAATGGATCACATCCTTTGCAAGTGTATGAGTGGATGGAAAATATAATGGATGTATGATAATGGTAGTTGGTGTTGGATTAGGATTAGGACTAGGATTAGGTTGAGACCTAATTGGATTGGATGGATTAGGATTTGGACTAGATGGGGGTGATGATGTGGCACGATTTCCCATTATAGGTGGGTACACCTTGTAAACAATTGAGACAAATATTGGACATTGATTTGTATTATGGCCTTTGGTCCTATGGTATGCACAATAATCATGTTCATCATATGGACTTTCTTCACATGGTTTGACTTTAGGAAGTTCAATGAGTTTTGCTTCAAGCATCCTTTGTAAAACTCTCTCAGCCGCATCCTTTGGTGAACGATTATAATGATATGGTGAGGAAGGTAATGAGGGGCTTGGTGGTTTGGAAGGTAAAGGGATCAATGGACTATGATTGGGATCACATGGTGGTGTTGGGATAGGATTAGTTGGCTCATGTGTTGGCGGGTGATTAGATGATGAAGGCCACTCATAAGATGCATTTGCTAGATTGGTATCTCCCTTGTCAAAGGTAATTAAGTCTTGCATAGGATAACTTGGGCTTGTTTGATTTATGTACAAGGGATTACTTGGACTTGGATGTGCTTCTTGTTGCAAAGGTGGACTTAGGTCTATCAATGGTGCTTGGTGGTCTTGTTGAAAAGGTGTACTTGGACCTGATTGATTTATGTACAAAGGGCTATTTGGACTTGCATGTTGTTCTTGTGATATCACTTGATTGCCTTGTGGATGGGCTTGGTAGTGCATTGGAATGGTGGTATGAGGGATTGGATAAGCTTGAGGTGGAGGTTGATAGGTTGATGTGGCATTGACTTGGTGGATAGGTGGATTAAGTTGATAGGAAGTGGATGGATATGACATGTGGCTATAAGGTGGATTAGGTTGATAGGAAGTGGCTAAGGATTGTTGTACTTGTCGAGCTTGACTAGTGGCTAAAAGGTGTTGGACTTGGGCTATGGAGTGTTGTAGTTGAGGTGATTGGCTTACGTGGGGTTGAGCTTTTTGGATGAAGAATTGTAATATTTCAATGGCGTCTTGGTTTAGGGGTTGTAATCCTTGATAAAGATTTTGGAGGAATCTTTGGAATTTGATTTCTAGGTCCTCTAGTGTAGACATGTTGTCACCAAGTGTTTGTCTTAAGTCCTTTTAGCAAGTGCTTGCTTAGGGATTTGGATGATGATGTGGAATGTTTAGATGATGTGTTTAGGTTGATTTGTTTATGTGTTTGGGTGTTTAGAGCTTGATATGGCAATATTCAAACAAATGATTATGCATATACACACATGAATCACTCACGCAAGACACATAAGCAAGTTGTTGATTTTGAAAATGAAATGTGATGATTATGCAAGCACACATGGAAGACACATCAACAAGCCTAATGTGTAGTCAAGTGGGTATAGCCAATTAGGTCTTAGGCTATCTATTGCACAAGGTTGACTATGGAATTGAAAGTGAAATCCTGCCACACAGCCAGGAGAAAGGGGTAACCCACCCTTCACCTTCACTTCCCAAAGGTATAAAGTTCTTTGGGGCTTAGCCAAGAGTGACAAGATTCCAACTCCCAATGAGGGTGTCTTTCGATTCAGCTTCGATTGAGGTCGTCCCTTGGAGTGGTGTGTCTCCAAGCAGGCCTCCTAAGAAGGGTATGACAAAAGCAAACCAAGTGAGCTGTCACTTGATTCACACTCGCAGTTGTTAATTTCCCCTTAGAAACTTGAAATGTGTAACAAACAGTTCAAGCACTTGTTCTTTTTAGACCCAAATCTAAATGTGATGGAAGACAATGGTTTGTTTTAGCCCAATTTTTTGATGTGAATTTGCAAACAATTGTTTATTTTAAAGCCCAAATCCAAGTGTGATGACAAACAAGTTGTTTGTTTTATGCCCAAAATCTAAACGTGTGATCAAATAATGATTAGAGATGAGAGATTAGAATGAGTGCACCTCATAAAAATTGCTTTCCAAGTTGCTATTATGATTGATCCAAATGTTGTTCCAACTCCTTTGATTCACTTACAAGTCATTGCAAAAAATAAAATGTGATTTGGTTCGCTAGATTGGAAAATATGATTTTTTTTCTAAAAGTCGCGCGTCAAAAATTTCTGAAAAATTAGAATCGCAGGGTCAACTTCAAATCGCCATAACTCTTTGAATACTAAACCAAATCTTTAATGTAACCACTTTTCGGAAAGCTCTCGAAGTCCTCTTTCCAACGAATCTAAGATCTCCTTTTTACAGGACCTGTGTAAAACAAAAAACCCTCTGCAACAGATCTGGTCATAAATTAAAAAAATCAGCAAAAAGTTGCACGTCAAAAATTTCTAAAAAATTAGAATCGCAGGGTCAACTTCAAATCATCATAACTCTTTGAATACTGAGCCAAATCTTTAATGTAACCACTTTTCGGAAAGCTCTCGAAGTCCTCTTTCCAACGAATCTAAGATCTCTTTTTTTCAGGACCTGTGCAAAACAAAAAACTCTCTGCAACAAATCTGGTCATAAATTAAAAAAAATCAGCAAAAAGTCGCGCGTCAAATTTTTTTTAAAAATTAGAATCGCAGGGTCAACTTCAAATCGTCATAACTCTTTGAATACTGAGCCAAATCTTTAATGTAACCACTTTTCGGAAAGCTCTCGAAGTCCTCTTTCCAATGAATCTAAGATTTCCTTTTTACAAGACCTGTGTAAAACAAAAAACCCTCTGCAACAGATCTGGTCATAAATTAAAAAAAATCAGCAATATAAAATATCTTCAACCTACAAATCAAAGTGCATAAACCTGCAAAAATGAATAATTGACGCTCCAAGAAATCTGATCTTCACAAAAACAACTCAAACAAGAGGGTTAATCAGGGACGTGAGTCCCACCGAGCGTGCCAAAATGTATATCGAAAAATTTGGATTTATAAATGGAAATGATCAAGCAATTGAAATGCATAACCTAAACCCAAATAATTCAATACCTCGAAGATGCAAAATGAGCTTGATTGATTGATCGCTTTGTTGTGTTGATTGCTCGATTCCGCAGCATAACGTTGATAAGGAGATAGATGATGGATACAAAGGCTCTAATGATATTTCAACAGCATGTGGATACTTGAGGATCAATGCCCTTTTAGAAAATTTGACAGAATAAGGGTGCTTAAGGCTCAATGCATGCTAATGGCTTGTGAGGGGGTTGATTTATAGGAAAGGCTTGGTTCCAATGGATGGCTAGGATCAATTAGGGCTTTAGGTGAAATGGATAGATAGGATTAAGTTAGGTTTCCTTGCACATCAAGAAATTGTAGTCATATGACATGTGGCAAAGGAGGATGAGGCTTAGGTGTGCTTGTGTAGATAAATACTAAAATTAGGTCCCATTAGTTGTGCATGTGAAAGATAAAAGTTGTAACACAACACATGATTGACTAGACAAGTGTTGGAATGTGATGAAAGATAAGTGTTTAATTCAAATAAAATATTTGAATTAGTTGGGATATGAGTTGGAAATTAATTAAATAAATAAGATTTATTTAATTAATTGGATAAATGAATAGGATGGGATAAGATATGGAGGACTTAATTCAAATAAAATATTTGAATTAGTTGGGATAGGAGTTGAAAATTAATTAAATAAATAAGATTTATTTAATTAATTGGAAAGTGGGATTATGCATGTGAAATTAATTAAATAAATAAAATTTATTTAATTAATTGGCTTAATGGATAAATGGGATTAAGAGTGGGATTTAGGACAAAAATGGCTTATGATGTTTAGGATAATGTTTTAACAAGGTGTTGCAAGACATACACAAAGTTAGGACAATTTTGGGTGTCTACACATGTTAATGATTTGCACTGGCATTCAAGTTTCAAGGGGCCAGATAGGTATTTGCCTTACAAACACCACCCAAGAATGAGTATTTAGCTATCTCTACTTACAAACATCCCTACTGCCATGCAATCTTCTTCATACTTAACCTAAAACAATTTAATCCACTCCTTGAATGGAGGTCAAAAGTTAAGCATGCAATACAGAAATCTATATCTTAGAATCTAAGTAACCCTTAGCAATCAGATTCAAAACAAGGGATGCATACATCAAATGGAGACAAATAGCTAAACACATGCAAAGAAGCATTTTTCATATAAACACAACATGAAACTGAACATGTGTAACGTGCATTCAGATGCAACTCATAAACTCCTAAAGAGATAGAACAACTAAAAAGCTTTGTTTTTCGTTATTTCTCCAAAACTTTTTCCCAAGTCTTCAACAAGAAAAATGAGTGACACAGTCCTGATATACCCAGAATGTGTACTCAGCAATCAAGGTACACGTCATTTTCAAAATGCTGTTAGATACATCGCACCATCAAAATGGTGTCCAAAACATTCAATGCAGTAGGCAGAAGAAGAAGGAAGAGCAAGTGAAATCAGGGAATGTGCAGCTAAATGGAGATTTTCCCATTAAAAATGGTAGGTGGCCCGTCAATCACCGACCATGCCTCTACAAATTTTCCATTAATGGCCAACCTACCGATTTCGGGGTGCAGCAACGGTTTGCGTGTTTCTGAAGTTTCTTCCCGCTTGAAATGATGCAATGAACACAAAAAATACTCCTGCTCTGAAGATTTGAAGCAGGCCGTCGATTTCCTCCTCATCGCCAAGATCAATGGCTTCAAATTGCTTTGAAAAGTCATCGGCCAATGCAATCATGCCACGTAGGCAGCCTTTGCTTCATTGACTTTCCACGGCACAAACATACTCTTTTCCCTTTCCGTCCCTTGCATATTCAATTTTTTTCTATATGCAACTACATATACATACAACTGCTCTCAGACACATGGCAGCATCTGATTGGACCTCCATCGCTGGACATTGCATCTATGAGTTATGGGGACCCACCACTGTATCATATTTGCCATTGGACCATTGTATTCATTTTTACATCTGTGGTTGTACATGAGATTGTATATACATACAATCACCCTGCATACAAGCACGGACCCCAAACCTTTATGAAACAATTTGAAATCACTATCGAGTCCAGGCTTGTACATTCCCTTTGTATATCTCCTTATATATTGCATATACAAATGCAATATACATACAAACATGGGATCCAACACATCTATCAATCAAATTGGAATAACCTTTGAAATCTGACATTGTATTTACCACATTGTATCTCTCATTGTATATCGCATGTACAATGCACAATATACAACCAACTGCAGACCCCAACCTGAAATTTGCCAAAACACATTCTCTTTTCACACCCAGAATTGTATGTGTGCCTTTTGTACATTGTGTTGTATATGAACATACATACATTCGCGGGACATACAGCTGTGCGGGCCCCATCGTTGACTTTGACCGCAACTTGCCTATATATTTCTTTGTATCTTCTGTTGTATGTCTGATTGTATATTGGGTACATACAACCCCAATATACAACTGCGGATTTCACCCAGCTCATAAATGTAGTTTACTTTTTGGCCATGTCCACTTTTACACCTGCCTACTTGTATATTTCACATTTTATGTGCAGTTGTATATCACATATACATACAACCTGACATACAAGGAAATGCCTTTGACTTTCAACTCCACCTTTGCATCAACATCTGCCAGGCCCGATTTAATAAAATTTGAAGTCCAGGATTGTATGTCCTACATTGTATATCCTTTTGTATAAGTTATATACATACAATCCGCTTGCTGAAAACCTGTGGGCCTGACCACCATTTTAACTTGATTTGAACACCTTTTGACATTCGCTGTTGTATCTACCTCATTGTATATCAAATATACAACATATACATGCAATATTTTCGATACAACCGCAGGGACCACGAACCTACGATGTACATGTAGGTTTTTGCCTCCAGAAATGTACCCCAATGATAGATACAAACCTGATATGCATACAACGATGCATACAACTAAATTTTTCACCATTTCTGAAGCTGATTGAATTTTATTTCGGGTCCGCCAATGTACATTCACACCTGCACATACAAAGATACATACATGCAATTCAGGAGGCCGAGGGACTTGGAATTTTTGGTTTTTTCTGAAAAAGGTCACGGATGCAAATGCTCGAAACCTAAACTCTGAGCAGGCACCACCATTGGCTTTGTTTGGGGATGCATGCCTCTTGCAGGCATGGCAAGAACCTCAGAACTCTGGGATGCAGACCGGATGCCCCATATCCATTGGGCGGCTCAGTCGAACTTCCAACCTGCATCTAAAAAAAATCACATCTTCAAACAATGTTTCGGTGGGCCAGGACAGCCGAAGATGAAAAACCACAATCTTCTCCTATCAAATACTTGATTCTGATCTGAACGACCCCAACCATAACTGAAAACACTAAGATAAACTGCCCATAAGCCAATCTTGTCAATTACATGCTTCACCATTTTTGAAAGCTTGCCTCTGTCATTCTGCATTTCAAAATCAAACATATAGCCATACATACTATAAAATTCTTCATCATTAAGCAACGTATGTATGTTATATTCCTCTAACAATATATCATATTCACTAAGCGTTGTTCACTGTCTACCTGGCTATTGTGCATTACCAGGTACTCATCCAGTTGATTGAAAAACTGAAGACATTCAAAATATATGAGACCATCAATATCATCTATATCACTTATTGACAGTGATATCAAATTCTGATTCGCACACCCATTGTAGCACACATCTGGAACAGCTGATGCTGAACATTCATCATTCACAGTTTGTGTATCCATACTATCATCATAAGAGCTAAAGATATTTGCCTCTGGTTCATACGTCCCCTCTTCACAAACTGACACAGCACCCAAGTTAGCTGTCTCCTCATACTCATCATCATTTTCAAAAACAGGGTTAATCCTGCACCAATGAAGGTCATAACTCACAAAGTTCAATGCATATAAAGGCTCATCATATAGGGGATTCATTCTCATTGCAAAGGTCTCTTCTTCTTCTTCATGACAATCCACCTCTTCTTCATCATTTGATTGCCCCATGTACAAGATCTCTGTTACTTCAATGCATTCTGAAGATGCACTATCCATATCACTTTCTAGCCTTCTAATGCTTCCTGATGAAACTGATATTGACTCTTGATCCATATGATCACAACCATGCACAACCAGATCATTTAAACATGAACGCTCTTCGCTGTGGACTGGCATATTAATATCACTTGAAAAATCATTATTATCAACTTCATTTGCTGGGCAGATCAGGGCATCCTCCTTTATGGCAGAGTCATCATTAACTTGGAATGATGCATAAACAAGGACAGTAGGGGTGTGAGTGCTTTGACATTTATTTTCAACATATAAATTATATCTTTCACTAACATTGGGGACCGCAAGGCAGCAAAAATTTGCAGAGAAATAACCCTTTTGAATTCTATACCTCCAATTGTTTGCAATGTCTATTGCAAACTGATGTGCCTGATGTAATGTGGTGGGCTCCTTATCTCTCAATCTATAACGCATTTTCTTATCAAATTCTCCCAAATAGACCACTAGGCATAATGCATCATTAGGTCTCATACATTCTGGAATTATTTTCAATGCCTTCATAAATCTGAGGTTAAAGGCTGGAATTAACTCATCTTTTTCAATATGGATGTACATGAAATCACTTATAACTGCATATTCAGATATTCTTTCACCATATTGTTCTAGAAATGCAGATTTAAATTCGTGCCAAGAGCTGACAGAGTATGCCGGAAGATAGGAGAACCAGTCCCTTGCATCTTCAACTAGAGATTGAACAAATAATCTCATAACTACATCTTCATGGTCAACCTCAAAGTCATCTATAACATTTCTAAACTATTGCAAGTGTCTCTTAGCTAATTCATCATTTACACCACTGAACTTAGGCAAATACTTTCTAATCTTAGATGGAAAAGCATTTGGATAACCACAAATGCCATTGAAATTTATGGGCTTATATCTATCAATACTGAAACTTCTTTTATTACATGGTTGGGATTGATCATTATACATTTTTGCATCTGACACCTCATAAGGGTGCATGGGCTAATAATACATTTTTATATGCCTTTGTAACCTTCTTCTCAACTCAGATTTCCTCTCACAACAATGACCTTAGGCCTTTAAAATACAAACTGTTGTTTCAGCTTGCCTAAAGTCCTCTAAATGAATTTTTTCAACAACATTGCACTCTTCACTTGAAAATATAAACTATATGCTCAACAAATACCAAAGCATGCAAGTTTCACCAACATTTCCCTTTTAACCAGTGCCACTTCACCAAATAGGGAATCTTTTAAAACTTATACATCTTGTTTTTTGAAAACCAAAACATGTGAAAATACCTGGATATGTTGCAACCGCTGCAAATTCCTTTCCCTGACTGAAAGTATGAAAATCTAACACATCTTTGTATCATTTTTCAAGTTCTTTTGTGCAAAGTCACCACCTCCTTGGCAGAGGAATGAGCTTCAAATAACATGAAGCTGAAAATTCATTTCTTTCCTTTCTAGGTCCTCCAATAGTAGAGCCACACATAAAAATTCTAAGTTTGCTGCAACAAAGCACTTCCAGGTCTGAAACCCATAACTAGGGAGGTAAAAATAACACTCTTAACTCAATTCAACTCCCCAGCATAGTCGCCACTTTGTTGGAGTTTTTCCCGAATCAGCAAAGGGTTTGCCAGTTCCAATGCATAGGCAGATTCGGCCAACAAATACAAGAGGTTGTGTGAGCTGCCTCCCCTTCACTTCTGGTTCTTCCATACCAAGGGGGGTATCCCTATTGCTAAAGATTTAACTTTGACTCACCCAACAAAAAGATTTAACCTTTTAGTCACAGGCAGAATACTCTCATTTTAGCACCAAGATTTGTGGGATAAATCACAAGGTTGGCAGTGTTCTTGGACATATCTAACTAGTTAGGAATGAGAGTATGTAGGGGTCCTATTTCTACTCTTACAAACTAATAGGTTGGAATTATGAAATGATTTGTATTTATGTTTTGGATGCAAGACAGGGGGTTTTGGATCATAACTACTACACAAAGGCAGACCGGTGCCTATCTCAAGGCAAGGAGTCAACTAGACATATACATGCTGATGATTTGCACTAGCATTCAAGTTTCAAGGGGCCAGATAGGTATTTGCATTACAAACACCACCCAAGAATGAGTATTTAGCTATCTCTACTTACAAACATCTCTACTGCCATACAATCTTCTTCATACTTAACCTAAAACAATTTAATCCACTCCTTGAATGGAGGTCAAAAGTTAAGCATGCAATACAAAAATCTATATCCTAGAATCTAAGTAACCCTTAGCAACCAGATTCAAAAGAAGGGATGCATACATCAAATGGAGACAAACAGCTAAACACATGCAAAGAAGCATTTTTCATATAAACACAACATGAAACTAAACATGTGTAACGTGCATTCAGATGCAACTCATAAACTCCAAAAGAGACAGAACAGCCAAAAAGCTCTATTTTTCGTTATTTCTCCAAAACTTTTTCCCAAGTCTTCAACAACAAGAAAAATGAGTGACACAGTTTTGATATACCCAGAATGTATACTCAGCAATCAAGGTATACGTCATTTTCAAAATGCTGCTAGATACATCGCACCATCAAAATGGTGTCCAAAACATTCAATGCAACAGGTAGAAGAAGAAGGAAGAGCAGGTGAAATCAGGGAACGTGCAGCCGACTGGAGATTTTCCCATTAAAAATGGTAGGTGGCCTGTCAATCACCGACCATGCCTCTACAAATTTGCCATTAATGGCCAACCTATCGATTTCGGGGTGCAGCAACGGTTCGTGTGTTTCTGAAGTTTCTTCCCACTTGAAATGATGTAGTGAAGACACAGAAAAAATACTCCTACTCTAAAGATTTGAAGCAGGCCGTCATTTTCCTCCTCATCGCCAAGATCAATGGCTTCAAATCGCTTTGAAAAGTCACTGGCCAATGCAATCATGCCACGCAGGCAGCCTTTGCTTTATTGACTTTCCACGGCACAAACATACGCTTTTCCCTTTCCGTCCTCTACATATTCAAATTTTTTCTATATGCAACTATAAATACATACAACTGCTCTCGGACATGTGGCAGCATCTAATTGGACCTCCATCGCTGGACATTGCATCTCTAAGTTATCGGGACCCACCACTGCATCCTATTCGCCATCGGACCATTGTATTCATTTTTACATCTGTGGTTGTACATGAGATTGTATATACATACAATCACCTTGCATACAAGCGCAGACCCCAAATCTTTATGAAACAATTTGAAATCACTATCGGGTCCAGGATTGTACATTTCCTTTGTATATCTCCTTGTATATTGCATACACAAATGCAATATACATACAATCATGGGATCCAACACATTTATCAATCAAATTGGAATAACCTTTGAAATCTGACGTTGTATTTACCACATTGTATCTCTCATTGTATATTGCATGTACAATGTGCAATATACAACCAACTGCAGACCCCAACCTGAAATCTGCCAAAACACATTCTCTTTTCACGCCTGAAATTTTATGTGTGCCTTTTGTACATTGCGTTGTATATGTACATACATACAATCGCGAGACATACAACTGTGCGGGCCCCATCGTTGACTTTGACCGCAACCTACCTGTATATTTCTTTATATCTTTTGTTGTATGTCCAATTGTATATTGGGTACATACAAACCCAATATACAACCGCAGATTTCACCCAGCTCATAAATGCAGTTTACTTTTTGGCCGCGTCCACTTTTGCACCTGCCTACTTGTATATTTCACATTGTATGTGCAGTTGTATATCACATATACATACAACCTGACATACAAGGAAATGCCTTTGACTTTCAACTCCACCTTTGCATCAACATCCGCCAAGCCTGATTTAATAAAATTTGAAGTCCGGGATTGTATGTCCTACATTGTATATCCTTTTGTATAAGTTATATACATACAATCCGCTTGCTAAAAACCTGTGGGCCTGACCACCATTTTAACCCGATTTGAACACTTTTTGACATTTGCTGTTGTATCTACCTTGTTGTATATCGAATATACAACAACATATACATGTAATCTTTTCGATACAACCGCAGAACTTGGACCACGAACCTGCGATGTACATGTAGATTTTTGCCTCCAGAAATGTACCCGAATGACAGATACAAACCCGATATGCATACAACGATGCATACAACAAATTTTTTCACTATTTCTGAAGCTGATTGAGTTTTATTTTGGGTTCACCAATGTACATTCGCACCTGCGCATACAAAGATGCATACAAATGGCCATACAAAGATACATACATGCAATTCAGGAGGCCGAGGGACTTGAAATTTTTTCTTTTTTCTGAAAAAGGCCGCGAATGCAAATGCTCAAAACCTAAACTCTGAGCAAGCACCACCAGATAGTAAGAGGAGTTGTTTGGTTTTTCCAAAGCCATATCACTTGCATAAGGATTGTCACCAACCATTTGTGTAAGGTCGTGAAAGAGTGAGTCATTATTGAGCTAATCATAAGAGAAGCATGAAGTCAAAATGCTATCATGGAAACAAGATATAGTTACTTATTATAAGGACAATCCAAATTTGGTGAGGTTGCTACAAGCAACCAAATTTGGCATTCCATTAGATAGTGATATCAACTTCCAAGCAAAATACATCATTTTGCACTGATAGGCATTAAATTAGGTGCACTTTGCGCTACCTTTTGCTCCCCAAAAAGATTACATTTAGGCCTAAAAGTCGGCGCTAAAGTTGTCGCTAACTGCTCCAACTATAACGCCGACTAATGGATAAAAAAAAATTCCCGCTTGCACATACCCCAAAACAAAAAAAACATAAAACAAAACTTTATTGATTTTTGGTCTTCATTTTGTGTTTGGAGATCGAGCGTTTGGCGTGCAGAGATCGAGCATTTGGGTTTTTTGTGTTCGCCCTTATTTTGGGCAGATCCTTGGCAATGGTGGGACCTGTATTCCAACCCCAATTTCCTTTCCATACCTAAAGTGCATACTCACTTTCTTACATCTCAAAAGTCTCAGGTTCGAGCCACAACAGCCTTTGCTTCTAGATATCTCAACCTTTCAATTTGTGCTGCTCTTCTTCTATTTGTGCCTCTTTCATCTACTCTTTTTTTCCCATCAGATGTCGGATTCATTTGGACAAATGCGGGTCTTGTAATATTCATAGGGCATCTATTGAAGATAATTTCAAGCAAGGCTTTTCATAATTGACGACAAATTTCCACATTCCATAATATTATAAATGTGTGCTTTATTTCAATTGATGTATAAGCTTACTTTCTTGCAGCAAACTTACAGAGGAAAATAGCTTCATGATTTTCTCTACAAAGTAAAGGTCAAAAACCTTGAGGAATACAGAAAAACTAGACGAAAACTTTCATACCTGGTAGTGTGTACTTCGTTTGCCTCCACAGATTGGACAAAAATAATTTTCCCTAGGTCGCCTCAAAATGTCAAGCAATAAAGAGAAGAGAGCAAAGGGAGCAGACTCTTACCACAATGAGTTAATTCATTGTCAATTTGTAGATTTGTAAATATTTCCATTGTTTCTTTGATTTTTAGTTTTTAGTTTTTTATTTCTAAATTTAAAAGAAGAAATTTATTATATATATAGGGACATGAGACTAACAAAGATAAAGAGGCATTGGCTTCCATATTGGGGTAGAGGCAGTGAACAAATTGGATGGTGTGGACTTGACAATGCTTGCTAGATACATAGAAAAATGATCTATATATATAGGAACATGAGACTGACAAAGATAAAGAGGCACTGGCTTCCATATTGGGGGTAGAGGCAGTGAACAAATTGGATGGTGTGGACTTGACAATGCTTGCCAGATATAGAAAAATGATCTAGTAAAGCCCCTGAAACATTACAACCAAATCAACAGTGTCAAAGGGAATCAATTGATTCCCCAACCAATCATGGATTGAGCAAAAGATCCAGGAGGAAATCAATAACAGTAACCTCTAAGAATGTGGAACAGGGAGCAGAGGCTTCCAATGTCCCAGCCACTCCTAGGACACAGACTTCTTCGACAACCACACCATGTTTTGCATCTTGCATTGGTAGCTATGATACCAAGATAGAATACGATGTGGTTTCAGGGGAAGTTTGAATGACAGATGCTGGAAAACCGTTTGTGAATAGGTTGAAGGAATCATGCCTTCAACGGTTCAAAGACCATCTACATTTGTCATTCTCAAAGATACCCATGCACCTGCAAAAAGCAGTTATCCAAGACATGGAGACTGAATTTGGCACAGGTTAGTCTGTAAAGGAGATAAAGCTATGAATGTCTCAAAACTGCAAGAGATTTCAGTGCAACCAAATAAAGAAGATAAAAAAACTCCCTCCTGACCTAAGGCTCAAAAAAGGCCAATTGATGTAAGTTTGAAAGTATGGAAAGAGCTTGTAAAAGCATATGAGAAGTCCGATGCATGGAGGAAGTCTGGGGAGGAGAGTATGCAGGTATTTGAATTTGCTCATAAGATTATATCAAATTTATTAAACAATTTTTAAATTTTATTTGTGCATAGTTAAATTGAATTAGTATATGTTTTAGGACAAGGCCTCCAAGGCTAGGCTTGAAAAACTTCATGCCACACATCATAGTGGCCAGAAAGGTTTACAGGCCTTGATCTGTATACATTTGTAAGTATATTTAATAAGTTAATTGATATTTTTTTTATTTCCTAGGAAAAAGTAAATGATTGCATATTAATTAGTTTAACTAGTTCATGTGCCATGTTTTGACAGGAGGAGAAATATGGCCAGCATCCAAGCTAATTTGAAAAGGAAATGTTACAAAGCAAAAAATGGACCAATTTTGTAATCTGGATGGAGAACAAGATATCAATAGTTAACTTTCAATAACTTAGTTGGATATTGTTGTGTTAATATGTCAATTTGTATTTCTTGTGTTGATTTATTTATTGATGCGTAGGATGAGTTCTAAAGTGCTTCTCTGTTGGCCCTAGATCCCACTAAATTGTCACATTATTTGTAGTCCTAGACATGTCCACATGTCCTCCTAGTTACATTATTGCAGTGTTGAGATTTGAACTTCAGTCACTCTCATTATGAATGCACCTTTTTACCTTTACAGAACAATCCTTGGACATTTTTCACAATAATTTTAATCCACAAATCTTGACAACTGTAAGGACAATCACTTATATAAAAAGGTGAGTTATGTGAACAAGCCACTGAATCATCCACACATTTGTTTATATTGAATTAATGTATAGACAACATATCCTTTATTGAATCATTAGGTGGTGATAGAACTTATGAAAATGATAAGTCCCTTATCAAAGGCACATCATTGATATCTTTATCAAAGGCACTGTTACCTAGATTTCGCTACTAACTCAATCAGGTAGAGCTTTACAGTTTTCAAAGAGAAAAAGGTACATATACTTCTGCTGTGTGAAAAAAAAAACATGCACGAATCAAGATAAAATTGTATTTTGTTGCATTCAAATGTTTTCAGAAAGAATCAACAGATTGTACAACTCTTTTCAAAAATCAGCAATATGTATTAAAAAATAGGTGTATAAGGTCTCACACAAGCCGTGAGACTAACTGATTCAATTGCAAAATGAAAAGGACAAACTGTACATTTATGAAAGACCAAAAAGCAAATAGCATGTGAGGTAGGGTGACTCGTCATTGCCTGAATGACGAGCCTTCAGACTGTTGCCGCTCTTGTGTCGTCCTAGATCGTCGGCTTGCCCTCCCATCCAGCCGCTATCTCCTTGCTACCCCGTCATCTGCGTAAAAATTTGAAAAAATGATGTTAGAGCAATGGCGGGGCATCATACATCACATGATATGCACACATAAACGTACAATTTGCGTTTTCAAATACACTGAACCAATTAGCATCACAAAAGCTTTTGCGAAAATCAAGAATATCGACTGCAAGCCTGCATTTTATTTTCTAACAGTTTGTTTCATGTGCAGAGACAGATGTCATTATGTTCTATTTGACTCATTCAGTTACGTTATGAGTGAAAGAAATGTGGCTCCCACAAGGGTCGAGCCCAGCTCAGTAACAACTCAGAAAAATAGATACAACTGTCAAGAGCTAACAGTAACCACACAGGACAGCAAACCACAGAGGACAGCCAACAGTCAAAAGTCAAAGACAGGACAGCAAGGTAAAGAATGCCAGTTAAGATCATCGAAATAGCTGAATGTCATGATAAGAACAGCCAACAGCATTTTAGGACATAACTCAGAGAATGCACCTTGTCACTCATTCAGAACGGCAGAGTATGATGAAACAACAGTCATATAGCAGCAAAAGGACAAAGATGCAACATAAGAAGTCTAAGACAGTGAGAAAAGATAGCCCTACAAAGTTGTATGAGACAGTGTTGACACAATACCTCACATAAGATGCAATCATAAAGTCTTAGAGGATGCAATGACCTGGAGAGTGTTCTTCAAAGCAAGACAAGTGAAACTATCAAAGGTACGAAGCTCATGCAACCATAATGAGACCACTCTTAGGATAATCTGAAGTCATTGATAAGGATATTGGTGAAGTGTCTTAGGAGCCTGCAAGCACCAGAAAATAGAAACAGCACACAGCCAACAAAAAATACAAATTTGTTCATGTTTGTGCCTGCTAACAGCAAATACAATGGAAAAATGAAGGTCTCTTTTGGTAGTTTTGGTAGCAATTTGCAAAGAAGAACATGCACTTCTCTTTTAAAGTTTATAGGAGTATACAAAAGGGGTAGCAATTTGCAAAGATGAAGAAAATGGAGTTGGCACGGACATGAATTTTGGTCAAATGGCTTATGACGATCTTAAAGATGATGAGGAAACTGGTAATGAAAATCAGTCTGTCAATGAAACAGCAACAGATGCAGAAAATAGCAGGAAAATGCAAATGTTTGAGTTCCATGTTTCAGAAAGAAATACAGTTTTCGAACAGTAGGTATACTTGCTATTTTTTTTATGAAGCTTTTTGTCAAAACTGGAGTTCAAATACAGCTAAAAGATGCATGAAATACTCAGAAAGTGTCTGATACTGTCTTTAGGCAGCGAATAACTCAGAAAATGCAATTTTCTTAAAAGTTCAAATGCCACAGAATTTGTTAACAACAAAAAGGGAGTTTCAAGGTAGTTACAGCCATCAGAATCAATCAAGACAGTTGCCAGCACTCATAGATGTTTTCCAAGTTTTTGTCTAAACCCGTGAATAGTAAAAACAGCAGAAAATAAAGAATGCAAGGGTTTGTTGTTATTCTTTTTCAAACTTATGCTCAAATCACCCAAAAGGCAGTTGAATGGAGTTATAACCGTCAGAAAATACAATGATTTTCAGCAAGTTTGAACAGCAAATAAGAAAATATAGAAGTTGAACTCTCTGTCAAGACAACAGAAACAGAAAATACAGTGCTTTCAAGTTGCAAATTCATAGCTGACAGTTTGTTTTGATGCATATACAGAAATATGAAGGGTTTTTTTTTTAATGCTCAGTCAAACACATACTTTTCTAGCAGCGGTTTTTTGAAGAAAAATACAGTTTTCTACAGCAAGTTTTCAGAAATCAAGGTTTCAACTCATTTTAGAGACAAATGTTCAGAAAATGAAGCTGTTTTCTTATCAGATTTTCGAACAGCAATGAAGCATAGATATCATTCTTCCAAGTTTTTGTCTAAAATGTAGATATAAAGGGAAAACAGTACTTTTTTCAACTCATTGCAAGAAAAAAACCTCAGAAATGGAATAGCAAGTTTGGACACACAGAAAATACAGTGTTTCAAGTTGCGAATGCACAGATGACTTGTTGTTTCAAGCTGGTTTGTTAACAATGGAGTTCAAAAACACAGCCAATGATGCATGTATACAGAAAATACTAAGTTTCCAGTCATTTCAAATGAAAAAAGGCTCCGTAAATGTTCAAAATCGCGACCTCATATCAACGAAATGCAGCAAAGTGAAACTCAGAAATTTGAGGAAGTTCAGGGAATGGCGAATTTACCTCTGTTCTTTGTCATTGACTGTGGAAACTCATTTTTTTTTGCTTCATTCAGCGGCCTCATAGTCAACACAGCCAGCAAACAATGCAGAAGGTCGGCCATGGAAGAAAATGCCAAAAAGATGCATCAAGATTCAGCAAATTGCGGCCGTAAAAGCCATCAAAATGCGAGCACAGAAAAAACGCCAGAAAAAATGCATCATTTTACAGTCAAAACGGCATGAAATGCCTCAAAAATGACTTCAAAGGAGTTGCAACATACAAAACTGCCACTTACCTTCAAAAATCAGCTCAAAATCGACCAACATCTGCTACGAAACAACCACGAAATGAAGATTTCGCCTTCAAACCCTCTCAGGCGGCGGCGGCTAGGTCGAACGGCCAAAGAAGCAAATGCAAATGAAATGAATATTAGGTTTGCAAAGAGGTCGACTAACCTATTCCCTTTTAGGTTTTTCCTTTATGTTTTGTTTTGTGAAAGCATTCATTTCATGTGGCAACGTGGGAAGCCCTCTTTTCTTTCTTTCACATAACATAAGTGAAAATGTATGTGGTCGTGGCATCTTCTATGCCTTGTATTTTCTTTTCAAAGGCAAGCAAATGTATAGGGAGTGCCTTATGTCTTAAAAGACATGGTAAAGAGTAGAAATTCGCCAAGGCACCATAGGGGATTCACAAGGTGGTGTGCAAGAGAATGGCAATGTCGGCTAGGAGATATAAGTTGAATAATGATGTATGTCAGACTTGATGTTGCCAGGAATAACAATGTGGTTTGAAAGCAAAATAATGGCATGGTGATGCATATGGAGGTATAAGGGTCATTGAAAATATATTGCTTCAAACTGTGTATAGGCATGATGCGAGATGATGTGATGTGTCGTGTTATTTTTTCTAGGAGGTATGGACATCCTTGTTATGTCATAGTGCCATTTTTCTGCATAGGTCTTGATTATAAATTGTAAAAACATTTACTAAGGTGGTGGAGTTATAAACCTCTTAGTTAAATGTTTATTAGATGCAGAAAATGAGTAATTATGTCTTTTATTGAGATATTTTTCAGTTATTTATGATACTGCAGGACTTATGACACAGATCTGACGTATGTCAAGAAACTGCAGAGGGCATTTAAAGGCATTTTATGACATTTTCAGGTGCCTTTATGATTGCAGATGACATCCCTTGACCATTTATGCCTTAGGAAGCCTTTTTGGAGGATTTTAGGGAGATATTTTGTGGGCATTTATGAGATGCACAGGAATGGAGGTGGTGGATGTCTATCTATTTGCAGCTGTTTAGGAAGTATATATCCTTCTTCCTTATTCATTTTTCAGTGGTTCTAGCTATTCACTATCCTGTATATTGTAATTTTCAGAGTTCTTTTGCAGAGGTGACCAGTTTTGTAACACATTTCTCAGAGATATACAGTGTTGTAACACTCTTTTGGCAGTAATAAGCAGTTCATACCTTCCTATTTCTTCTGATATTGTGTGTCCTCAGTGTTAGTACAGATGCTGGTGATGTTTCTCTGTCCTTGAAGCTGTCTTTCATGTTGGTGCCTTTATGCAGGGGTTTCTTTTATAATTTTTGCAGGTTGTGAGATGTGCAAAGGATAACAATCAGCTTGTGGGTAGTGAGAAAACCTTTTCCTCCATTACAAGACTGCTGTTATTTAGCCTTCTTACAAAACATTGATGCAAGGGTTATGAATTTTGCTAGGTTGTGTGAGGGTTCTTATTATTACTGGTTCTGAAGTGTGTCATTTCATGTGTGTTTCCTTATGATCTTTTGGTGCATCACCTTAGACAGTAGGTTTCATTTTCATGTAATCTTTCTTACTCTTTTCTCTGCAAAGACCTTAGTAGAAGTAGTTTAGGTGGAGTATCAGTAGGAAGCCAGCCTTCTCCTGAGGTTCTTTCCATCACAGGTGACCCACAGACTTGGAAAGATCCCATGTTTCTCCAGATTGCCAAGTTCTACAACTCAGCAAGGGTGCAAATCTGAGAGACAACAGTTTTTGGCACGCTAGATTGCACTGTTGGAATTAGAAACAGTTCAAATGCTTCAGTTATTGTTGGTTTTGATGTGCAGCCAGTGATTTTCAGACCTGTAAGAGGTTAAAAACCTGCATATCTGGCGACTCTAAGCTTTGGTTCAGCAAATCAGTATATTTCTGCTTATGAGAAGGATACAAACCAAAAGCAGTTCTTCATCTTTTGAATATTTAAAATTATCTCCACCTAGGAGAAGAGGAATAACCACTGAGAGATCCAAGACAACTCGTGTCTATACAAGAAGAGCCAAGTCTACTCCTCCTGCTATTGGAATTCATACTGTCACAAGAATCCCAGCTACAATGATTCCTGCAGTCAGAAATCAGCCTTTTGTTGCATTCAACCAGGGCAGCCCCCTAAATTTAACTCAGCATGATGCTATTCCTGTTGCTGCCTTGAAAAGTTTACCATATTTTAATGGTGAAGATCAGACCACTCCAGCTAAACACATAAAAGACGTTGCAAACCTATGTGTCGTCCATCATGTGATAGAAGAGAATGTCGCAATCAGGTTATTGGCAACTTCTCTCAAAGGCAAGGCTTTGTAGTGGTTCAGAAGCTTGCCGGTGAACTCCATAGATTCATGGGATGGTCTAGGAGAGGAGTTGTGCAATTTTTTTGAAGACAAATCAGATCATTTGTCATTGGTGGAGCAGCTGTCCACAATAAAAAGAGCTCCTCACGAAGTTATGTTAGACTTCAATCACCGTTTTCAGAAAACGTGGGATAGAATCCCACGAACGGTAAGGCCTACAGCTGACCATGCCTTCTTATATTATTTAAGAGCCTTAAACAGTGATATTTCTGTTATGATTCAATCTATGGGAGGAAATTCCTTACCTCAGGCTTATGCCATAGCCATAAGAGCTGAAAACAGCCTAATACAGGCTGGTAAAATCGCCCCTAGACCTCCTTTGCCAATTTTTCCAACTATTCAGCTACCAATGCCAATACATATGCCTCCTATAGCTGTTATACCTGCTGTGCCAGCATTACCAGCACCTAATGCACAGCCAAATAAGTCAAAAAATGCTGTCCAAAATCAGTCTTTTGAATTACAGGAAATCAAAGGACTGCTGCAGTCTTTTGGTAATGAAATTGTGAACCTCAAGAGGCAGCAAGGTCAAAATTTCAGACCTTATCAGCCCCCTTTCCAATCCACTTATCAGCAAAATCAGCAAAATAAGCCACCTTATCAGCCTGTTAATCAAGGTCCAAGGCCAGCGTTTAACTCTAGACCTTATCAGGCCTACAATCCAAATGCTGTCAGTTCTTCAAAGGAGGTTGTACCCACACAAAACAATTTTACCCAAGAATATGACTGGTGCTTTCCTTGTAACCAGCCCCATAATCAGAGTACATGTGCCAATGGGGTGATTAACCAAGCTCTGATGGTTCAGAATAGTCCAACAGTGCAATCTAGTGTGCCTGTAGAACCTACTGTTCAGTAGCAAGGAGAACAGGCACATGAAACAACACTCCTAAACTGGCAGGGAGAAGAATTCTGCGGTATGAACCAGGTTGGTGCTTCAATTGCAGACAATACACGCAGCAAGAAAAGGGCTATTGATGAGGGGCAGCAAGCTGATAAAGTCCAAATTCATGGACATCAAGTGCCAAATGTCAATCAAGGTGTTTCTAACCCATCAAAGGCTGAAAGAACTCAAGTCCTATCAAAGGACCAGCCTTTGATAGGCAAGGAACAGCTTAATCCATCAGTTCAGCCAACTTGTGCTCAAGGTGACGTGGCTGCCCCCAAAAACCAAGCTAAAACAGGTACATCTGCTTTCAATATACTTGAACATATGAAGAAAATAAATATATCTATGACTATGTGGGATTCCCTGAGTATCCCTGGCCAAAAAGACCTGCTACAATCAGCCTTGTCGAATCTAAAGTTATCTCAAGAGTCTGATGTAGGTAAATCCAAGGCTGTTTTGACGAATAACCTTAAAAAAAATGCAGAACAGCAAGCTTCAGAAGTCAAACCCCCGCCCTTTTACGTATCTTTGATCATAGGGGATCATCTAATTCATAACTGCATGATAGACTCAGGTGCTAGCAGTTTCGTCATGCCCAAACAAATTGTTGATAGGCTGGGCATTGAATATGAGCCATTAGAAAAGGGAGTTGTTCAGCTGGATGGAACCGCTGTTAACACAGTCGGTGTCATCAAAGGACTAAGTTTAACTCTGCATGCCTGCCCAAATTTTTCTATCCCGCAGGACATATATGTTATAGACTTACCGCCTTATTTTGCCATTTGCTTATCAAGGGATTTTACAGCAAAGATAAGAGGTTACCTCTCCTCAGACTGGTCTCATATGCTGTTCAGAACCAGGTACAGCACTAAGGTGACTATCAAGTCAGAGCCCATTGCCAAAGACCATATTGAGCCCCACACTACACGCCCCGTCAATGCCAACTTGGTTGTAAGCGAATCAGAAACAGAACAGCCTGTTGTTCAAGAAGGCAATATGCTGATTGAAGGCATACCAGAGGTCCTTCTTGATGAATGGGCAGACCAGACCCAAGTGGTTGAACCATGTGAACACCTAGACGAGGTTGGTTTGGGGGTGTATATGATGCACGAGGCTGATTTATTTCTGCCCAACATTGAAAAAGGTGCACAACAGCAGAATGGGCAGCAAGAAAACGAAGTTTGGGAGCTATTTTTTGGCGGCTCAAGGAGTAGAAATGGTGCCGGAGGTGGATGCATGCTTGTTTCCCCTAAGGCTGAGAAGTACTATTCAGCGTTCAGATTCTGTTTCAGCTGCACTAATAACGTGGCTGAATATGAGGCTCTGATTCAAGGCCTAGAATGGGCCAGACAAAAGGGGATTGGCTGTCTGAAAGTTTATGGGGACAGCGAATTGGTTGTAAATCAGGTCAGAAAGCTCAATGTCACAAAAAATGACCTGCTCAAGTCTTACAAGCACAGAGTATGGGACCTTTTGGAAGGTTTTGATGCTTTCAATTTGATCTCCATACCCAGAAATCAGAATAAACACGCTAATAGGTTGGCTGCTGTAGGGGCAGAATTTGACATTCCCAAAGAAATCAGTAGTGGTAAGGAAAAACAGCATATCAAAATTGTTGTTAGGCCTGCTGTGCCTGATAATAACATACACTGGCAGGTATTTGATAGTGATCAGCAAATTGTAAACTTCTTAAGAGAGGAGGCTGAATTTTCTCATGCAAATCAGGGGAAGCTACATCACCAGTATGGTGACCAAATCATTCAGCTGAAAAATAACAAGATGCCAAAAGGTTTGGTCACCTTAGAATCCATCTTTAACACTGATGATGAAGCTGTAAAACCCAGGTCCAGCCTACAGGTCCAGCAAGACCATTATGAAGAATTTGAGATTTTTAAGGGCAAACTCCTTAAAATAGGCAAGGTATGTACAGCAAAAGAAAGACATACATTTATTCAGCTATTCCAAAAATTTAGTGACATTTTTGCATGGGAATATGGCGATTTAAAGGGGTTTGACCCCCATCTTGCTCAACACACTATTGAGTTGGAACCTGATGCTAAGCCGGTAAGGCAGAAACAGAGGCCTTTGAATCCTAAATTAGAGCCTCTCATGAAGATGGAACTGAATAAGCTGATTGAGAGTTGCATAATTTTTCCTATAAAGCACACCTCATGGGTTTCCAACCTTGTGCCGGTTAGGAAGAAAAACGGGGAGATAAGGCTATGTGTGGACTTCCGTGACTTAAATAGAGCTTCTTTGAAGGACCGTCATCCTTTACCTTCCATGGAGCAGATACTCCAGGGAGTTTCAGGATCAGAAAGGTTTTCCTTGCTGGACGGCTATTCTGGTTACAATCAGATTTTAGTCAAGGAGGAAGACCAATACAAAATAGCCTTCACCACAAAGTGGGGGACGATGGCTTACAAAAAGATGCCTTTCGGTTTGTCCAATGCTGGAGCAACCTTTCAAAAGGCAATGGATATGGCCTTTCAGTCGCTGATGTACAAGATCGTCCTAGTCTACTTGGACGACATTACTGTTTTCTCTAAGGAGGCCAAGGATCATCTCAATCACCTAAGACAGATTTTTGAAAGGTGTAGGGAGTTTGGGATATCACTTAATCCCAAAAAATGTGTGTTTGCTGTCCATGAGGGAAGATTACTTGGTTATGTGGTGTCGAAGCAAGGTATCACCATTGACCCTAAGAGAATAAGCGCAATTTTGGCTCTACTTTTACCAGCACACAAGAAGGGCCTACAAAGTTTCATTGGTAGGATCAACTTCGTCAGGAGATTCATCCCTGATATTGCTGATTTATTAAACCCATTGACTGCTATGTTGAGAAAGAACATGTCTTTCAACTGGACTAAAGACGGAAAACAAAGTTTTGAACTTATCAAGGAGTCTTTGGCTGCTGCACCTACACTGCTGAATCCTGATTTTTCTAAGGATTTTACCTTGTATGCATATGGTAACATTGATTCTGTTTCAGCCATGTTGGTACAAAAAAATGAGCAAGAAATGGAACAGCCTTTAGCTTTTTTTAGCCAGGCGTTGAAGGACTATGAGCTGAGGTACACTTTTGTTGAGAAGCATGTACTTGCTGTTATAAGAAGTTTGAAAAAGTTTAAACATATGTTATCAAATAACAAGATTAACTTAATGGTTGCTCATCCAAGCGTGAAAGAATTTCTGCTAAGTAGAGATCTCAGTGATAAGAGGGCTGGTTGGGTGACTAAGGTCATGGAGTATGACGTGGACATTAAGGTTACCAAGCTGGTTAGAGGAAATGGGCTGTGCGAACAGCTTGCTGATGGTGTAATCAGCAAAAAGGACCATGATCTAGAGGCTGTTCTATCAATGCAAGATCAAGAACAAACAGCTTTTTCAGCTCCTGTTGCTGATTGGGTGCAAGAAATGGTTCATTTCCTGCAGACCGGTGAGTGTCCTCAAGGTTTGGATAGAGCCAAACGAAGGTATTTCAGACTGCAGTCCATACCTTATGTGCTCATTAATGACTTGCTGTTTAGGAAGGATTTTAATGGAGTATTGCTGAGATGCATTGGATCTAACCAAGTGGAGAAGGTTCTGCATGAGTTTCACGGAGGGTCAGCTGGAGGCCATTTCTCACCTAGAGCAACAGCTCTTAAGGTAATGAAAGGTGGCTTTTATTGGCCCAGTTTGTTCAAAGATGCACACTTATGGGTTAGAAAATGCAAGGAATGTGCTCTGTTTGCCGAAAAAGAAAAGCTGGCAGCCTTGCCTTTGCAGCCAATTCAGGTGGAGCAGCCCTTTATGAGGTGGGGTTTAGACTTTATTGGGGTTATAAACCCTTCATCCAGTGCTGGCCATAAGTGGGTTCTTACAGCCACTGATTATTTCACTAAGTGGACTGAAGCAGTCGCACTTAAGGAAGCTAATGAGTCTGCTGTTTTGAATTTTTATGAGGAGCTGGTCATCAGATTTGGGGTACCTGAGTCCATCATTTCAGATAATGCCCTTGCTTTCATTGGTTCCAGAATTTCTGATTGGGCTATGAGGAGTGGCATTTATCTCAATACGTCCTCAAATTACTATCCGCAAGGCAATGGCCAAGCGGAATCTACAAACAAGAACCTGATCAGGATCATCAAGAAGACCATGGAGGGAAACCAGAGATCCTGGCACACACAGTTAAAATCAGCACTATGGGCTGATAGAATCATAACCAAACGGTCGACAGGACATTCGCCTTTCATGTTAGTGTATGGCAAGGAAGCTAGGCTTCCTATTACACTTGAGTTACCAGCACTTGATTTGGTAAACCAGCTGGACATGCTAGAGGAATGCCCTATGACGGTAAGGCTAGCTCAACTGGTTGAGCTTGAAGAAACTAGAAATGATGCTATGAGAAACATAGAGCATCATCAAGCCCAAATGAAAAGGTCTTTCGACAAAAGGGCTTCTCCAAGAACATTCCAGGAGGGCAACATAGTGCTGAAGTGGGATGTGCTGAAAAGCAAACCTGGGAAGCACTCCAAGTTTGACGCTTTTTGGAGTGGGCCATACATTATTTCAGAATGCAAACAGCATAACGCTTTCCAGCTATCTAAGCTGGATGGTGAAGTCGAGCCAATCCCAGTCAATGGGATTCACCTCAAACATTGC
The DNA here is from genome assembly GCA_027924645.1 of Cunninghamia lanceolata. Classification (NCBI taxonomy): domain Eukaryota; kingdom Viridiplantae; phylum Streptophyta; class Pinopsida; order Cupressales; family Cupressaceae; genus Cunninghamia; species Cunninghamia lanceolata. The sequence continues at coordinate 21,780,880 of BSBN01000500.1, forward strand.
TTCTGAGGTAGGACCTAGACTTGTTTGTACATATTTCATGAAGTTTCAGTTGTTGAATAAGTGCTGCTGCACCATAGATTAGTTGCAGATTTCTTTTCCCTAAGTGCGTTTCCGCACAGTTGTCAGTTTTCTTCAGTCTGGTTGGGAAGGGTTTAAAATTGTTGTAATGTACTACAGCTGTATGAAGGGACAGCCATCATGTGAAACAGTAAATGCATCTATTTACTGTCACACACCATCCCTGTCCTCATAGAGCTGTAATAATTCACAGCAGTTTGTAAAGGAAGTGTCTTCTAGTTTTTTGTCAAACGTGTGTGACTCTATGCCCAATGGATAAGCTTCAGGCAACTGGTCCGATGTTTAGCAAGCAAACATATAGCAGATGTTGCCAAAAATGTTACCTAGATTTCGCTACTAACTCAATCAGGTAGAGCTTTACAGTTTTCAAAGAGAAAAAGGTACATATACTTCTGCTGTGTGAAAAAAAAAACATGCACGAATCAAGATAAAATTGTATTTTGTTGCATTCAAATGTTTTCAGAAAGAATCAACAGATTGTACAACTCTTTTCAAAAATCAGCAATATGTATTAAAAAATAGGTGTATAAGGTCTCACACAAGCCGTGAGACTAACTGATTCAATTGCAAAATGAAAAGGACAAACTGTACATTTATGAAAGACCAAAAAGCAAATAGCATGTGAGGTAGGGTGACTCGTCATTGCCTGAATGACGAGCCTTCAGACTGTTGCCGCTCTTGTGTCGTCCTAGATCGTCGGCTTGCCCTCCCATCCAGCCGCTTTCTCCTTGCTACCCCGTCATCTGCGTAAAAATTTAAAAAAATGATGTTAGAGCAATGGCGGGGCATCATACATCACATGATATGCACACATAAACGTACAATTTGCGTTTTCAAATACACTGAACCAATTAGCATCACAAAAGCTTTTGAGAAAATCAAGAATATCGACTGCAAGCCTGCATTTTATTTTCTAACAGTTTGTTTCATGTGCAGAGACAGATGTCATTATGTTCTATTTGACTCATTTAGTTACGTTATGAGTGAAAGAAATGTGGCTCCCACAAGGGTCGAGCCCAGCTCAGTAACAACTCAGAAAAATAGATACAACTGTCAAGAGCTAACAGTAACCACACAGGACAGCAAACCACAGAGGACAGCCAATAGTCAAAAGTCAAAGACAGGACAGCAAGGTAAAGAATGCCAGTTAAGATCATCGAAATAGCTGAATGTCATGATAAGAACAGCCAACAGCATTTTAGGACATAACTCAGAGAATGCACCTTGTCACTCATTCAGAACAGCAGAGTATGATGAAACAACAGTCATATAGCAGCAAAAGAACAAAGATGCAACATAAGAAGTCTAAGACAGTGAGAAAAGATAGCCCTACAAAGTTGTATGAGACAGTGTTGACACAATACCTCACATAAGATGCAATCATAAAGTCTTAGAGGATGCAATGACCTGGAGAGTGTTCTTCAAAGCAAGACAAGTGAAACTATCAAAGGTACGAAGCTCATGCAACCATAATGAGACCACTCTTAGGATAATCTGAAGTCATTGATAAGGATATTGGTGAAGTGTCTTAGGAGCCTGCAAGCACCAGAAAACAGAAACAGCACACAGCCAACAAAAAATGCAAATTTGTTCATGTTTGTGCCTGCTAACAGCAAATACAGTGGAAAAATGAAGGTCTCTTTTGGTAGTTTTGGTAGCAATTTGCAAAGAAGAACATGCACTTCTCTTTTAAAGTTTATAGGAGTATACAAAAGGGGTAGCAATTTGCAAAGATGAAGAAAATGGAGTTGGCACGGACATGAATTTTGGTCAGATGGCTTATGACGATCTTAAAGATGATGAGGAAACTGGTAATGAAAATCAGTCTGTCAATGAAACAGCAACAGATGCAGAAAATAGCAGGAAAATGCAAATGTTTGAGTTCCATGTTTCAGAAAGAAATACAGTTTTCGAACAGTAAGTACACTTGCTATTTTTTTTATGAAGCTTTTTGTCAAAACTGGAGTTCAAATACAGCTAAAAGATGCATGAAATACTCAGAAAGTGTCCGATACTGTCTTTCGGCAGCGAATAACTCAGAAAATGCAATTTTCTTAAAAGTTCAAATGCCACAGAATTTGTTAACAACAAAAAGGGAGTTTCAAGGTAGTTACAGCCATCAGAATCAATCAAGACAGTTGCCAGCACTCATAGATGTTTTCCAAGTTTTTGTCTAAACCCGTGAATAGTAAAAACAGCAGAAAATAAAGAATGCAAGGGTTTGTTGTTATTCTTTTTCAAACTTATGCTCAAATCACCCAAAAGGCAGTTGAATGGAGTTATAACCGTCAGAAAATACAATGATTTTCAGCAAGTTTGAACAGCAAATAAGAAAATATAGAAGTTGAACTCTCTGTCAAGACAACAGAAACAGAAAATACAGTACTTTCAAGTTGCAAATTCATAGCTGACAGTTTGTTTTGATGCATATACAGAAATATGAAGGGTTTTTTTTTTAATGCTCAGTCAAACACATACTTTTCTAGCAGCGGTTTTTTGAAGAAAAATACAGTTTTCTACAGCAAGTTTTTAGAAATCAAGGTTTCAACTCATTTTAGAGACAAATGTTCAGAAAATGAAGCTGTTTTCTTATCAGATTTTCGAACAGCAATGAAGCATAGATATCATTCTTCCAAGTTTTTGTCTAAAATGCAGATATAAAGGGAAAACAGTACTTTTTTCAAATCATTGCAAGAAAAAAACCTCAGAAATGGAACAGCAAGTTTGGACACACAGAAAATATAGTGTTTCAAGTTGCGAATGCACAGATGACTTGTTGTTTCAAGCTGGTTTGTCAACAATGGAGTTCAAAAACATAGCCAATGATGCATGTATACAGAAAATACTAAGTTTCCAGTCATTTCAAATGAAAAAAGGCTCCGTAAATGTTCAAAATCGCGACCTCATATCAGCGAAATACAGCAAAGTGAAACTCAGAAATTTGAGGAAGTTCAGGGAATAGCGGATTTACCTCTGTTCTTTGTCATTGACTGTGGAAACTCATGTTTTTTTTGCTTCATTCAGCGGCCTCATAGTCAACACAGCCAACAAACAATGCAGAAGGTCGGCCATGGAAGAAAATGCCAAAAAGATGCATCAAGATTCAGCAAATCGCGGCCGTAAAAGCCATCAAAATGCGAGCACAGCAAAAACGCCAGAAAAAATGCATCATTTTACAGTCAAAACGGCATGAAATGCCTCAAAAACAACTTCAAAGGAGTTGCAACATACAAAACTGCCACTTACCTTCAGAAATCAGCTCAAAATCGACCAATATCTGCTACGAAACAACCACGAAATGAAGATTTCGCCTTCAAACCCTCTCAGGCGGCGGCGGCTAGGTCGAACGGCCAAAGAAGCAAATGCAAATGAAATGAATATTAGGTTTGCAAAGAGGTCGACTAACCTATTCCCTTTTAGGTTTTTCCTTTATGTTTTGTTTTGTGAAAGCATTCATTTCATGTGGCAACGTGGGAAGCCCTCTTTTCTTTCTTTCACATAACATAAGTGAAAATGTATGTGGTCGTGGCATCTTCTATGCCTTGTATTTTCTTTTTAAAGGCAAGCAAATGTATAGGGAGTGCCTTATGTCTTAAAAGACATGGTAAAGAGTAGAAATTCGCCAAGGCACCATAGGGGATTCACAAGGTGGTGTGCAAGAGAATAGCAATGTCGGCTAGGAGATATAAGGTGAATAATGATGTATGTCAGACTTGATGTTGCCAGGAATAACAATGTGGTTTGAAAGCAAAATAATGGCATGGTGATGCCTATGGAGGTATAAGGGTCATTGAAAATATATTGCTTCAAACTGTGTATAGGCATGATGCGAGATGATGTGATGTGTCGTGTTATTTTTTCTAGGAGGTATGGACATCCTTGTTATGTCATTGTGCCATTTTTCTGCATAGGTCTTGATTATAAATTGTAAAAACATTTACTAAGGTGGTGGAGTTATAAACCTCTTAGTTAAATGTTTATTAGATGCAGAAAATGAGTAATTATGTCTTTTATTGAGATATTTTTCAGTTATTTATGATACTGCAGGACTTATGACACAGATCTGACGTATGTCAGGAAACTGCAGAGGGCATTTAAAGGCATTTTATGACATTTTCAGGTGCCTTTATGATTGCAGATGACATCCCTTGACCATTTATGCCTTAGGAAGCCTTTTTGGAGGATTTTAGGGAGATATTTTGTGGGCATTTATGAGATGCACAGGAATGGAGGTGGTGGATGTCTATCTATTTGCAGCTGTTTAGGAAGTATATATCCTTCTTCCTTATTCATTTTTCAGTGGTTCTGGCTATTCACTATCCTGTATATTGTAATTTTCAGAGTTCTTTTGCAGAGGTGAACAGTTTTGTAACACATTTCTCAGAGATATACAGTGTTGTAACACTCTTTTGGCAGTAATAAGCAGTTCATACCTTCTTCTGATATTGTGTGTCCTCAGTGTTAGTACAGATTCTGGTGATGTTTCTCTATCCTTGAAGCTGTCTTTCATGTTGGTGCCTTTATGCAGGGGTTTCTTTTATAATTTTTGCAGGTTGTGAGATGTGCAAAGGACAACAATCAGCTTGTGGGTAGTGAGAAAACCTCTTCCTCCATTACAAGACTGCTGTTATTTAGCCTTCTTACAAAACATTGATGCAAGGGTTATGAATTTTGCTAGGTTGTGTGAGGGTTCTTATTATTACTGGTTCTGAAGTGTGTCATTTCATGTGTGTTTCCTGATGATCTTTTGGTGCATCACCTTAAACAGTAGGTTTCATTTTCATGTAATCTTTCTTACTCTTTTCTCTGCAAAGACCTTAGTAGAAGTAGTTTAGGTGGAGTATCAGCAGGAAGCCGGCCTTCTCCGGAGGTTCTTTCCATCACAGGTGACCCACAGACCTGGAAAGATCCCATGTTTCTCCAGATTGCCAAGTTCTACAACTCAGCAAGGGTGCAAATCTGAAAGACAACAGGCACATCATTGAATATTCCAACAGTTGCAATAATGTAGGGCAATCCTCTATCTTGTGATCAACATCATAATAAGTATACATTGGAAACTTTGTGCAACTACGTGATGTATGCCCAGGTTCTCCACACTAGTAGCAATAGATTCCTCTATTGCATACTCTACCATGGCCTCCTTGATTTCCTCCATGCTCCTTATATTATGGCTCCTAATAGCACAACACCATCTATTGTGGTTGTGACTAGGGTTGCATGGTTGTGTTTAATTTTATTTTCCTCTTGCCTTATGGAGGACTTGTACTACTTTGTAGGTGGTAATGTCATGGGTGGATGTGTGACAAACCTTGCATTAGTAATTGATAGGAACATCTTTTCACTTTTGCAGTAGTGGACAATTTCATGAGTCTCATGATAAATGGTGCAATTAGGTATGTGTTGAGCAAGAGGGAACTATGTGGCATTAATAGCTTGAGCTCCCACCACTAGATAGTTTGTAGTTGTATGCCCCTTAGTGTGGCACTTTGTTCATCATAAACCACATTGATTAAGAGTTTCACTTGCAAGTTGTGCTATTTGCATGACCATTTTTCCATTTGTTCTTTTAGGCTCCCCTATTTTTTATAATCTCAACACAACTTTTAAGGAAACTTTTTAATTAGGGAGAGTGAGCTAAACTAGTTCATGTTGGATATGTGCAATTAGCCTACCAATAAATCATTCCTTCTAAATTTCAGCATTTTATAGTTGGGTCAATCTTTAACACCAATTCCTTAGAGCATTGATCATACCTACACACAATCTCTCCCGATTGTTGCATTATTTCCTTTAATGCCACAATATTACGATGCACCATCTTAGGGCAATTGAAATTGGGAAGGAAATATCTTAGCAGTTTACCAAGATCATTCTTGGTGCCATTAGGATCATAATGAGTATATTAGTCTTGTGCTTGCTTACAAAAGTGGTTGCAATTAAGCTAATCTTGTGGTCATTATCCACAACATTTTGTGTGTGCCATGCTATCTCATATGCTTAAGTTTGACAAGCTAATAATGAACAACAAACCCTTGTGTGCCTGTCTCCTTATGACTGATCCCATTTTGGATTCCTTATGAAGTTAGGGTGATTTGAAGGAAGATCAAAGTTGCACTCCAAGTAGATGTGTGGATAAAGAATGACTTAGCGGAATATGGAAACCTTTAGATTTTCTGATTTTTGTTTTTTCCATTTCAAAACTATTTGTTTTCTTTCTTTTTCTAATGAACATTTATTCAGAAGCCCTTTCCTACACCCAAATCTTCAGTTTTAAACTCGCTTGCATGGAAGATGCATTAAAGGTATCAATTATATATGTTCCATGATTTAAATCCATTATTTTGTGGTTCTCAGTATGACAAAAAGAAGGATGTTGTTGCTTCTTAGACTTGTTGCACACCTTGCACTAGGTCCACAGGCTAGTGGAATGGTATTCGAGGACACAATGGCTCTCATATCAGATTTTTTTGCAAGGAATCAATTTAAAATGGTCTGAGGCCTAGCTTTCATTCCAACCTAGGATTCCATCACAATAATTTCATATTACAGTCTTCAGACATGTGTATAGTTTATGTGCATGGTAGAAACCATTTAGTAATAATTCCTCACACACCACACTATGACTGAGATGTGTGAATGCCCTAAAACTATACAGGTTCAATCCAAACACTATCATAAGATCATGCTTGATAAGATCATGGATACATCATAGTTTAGGTGTGGGTAGGACTTCCTTAGGGTAGGTAGGACTTCCTTAGTGTATCCCTAACTATGCAATGTAGTAGAACCATTATATTGGCCATTCCAAGTTTGGACTAGCAGGGACAATGGAGTTTCAAGACCCTTGCCAGCCAAGGGAAGGTTGATATAAGAATTTTGAGGGACCTAGGGTAGTGATAGTCATATAGGACTGGGTTTGTGTTATGTTTGGAACTCATAAAGTCTTGAGGTCTTCTTAGAGGGGCGATATGTGACTAGAGTATGAAGGCTAGGACTTTGAATGTAATCTTAAGCCCTCTTTTTGGATTTGTTGGAAGCTTTCTTCACTGATACATAAGGACTGTCAAGACTCCTATGTTAGTGCATTAGAGATGCATTGAAATCACAAAGGAGATAAATATTATTAGGCCATCACCTATTGGAGAAGGGATTGTCATAAAGAGCATGACAGTGTTACCTTGTCATATTCACAAAGGGGATAGTCTTTGTGGTGGTAATTATAGTCACTAAGTTTACATCCACCTTCCTAGGGTCTGTAGAAATGCCTGAAGTTGAATATGCCTATTTTAAAGATCTTGCCATGAGTATTTTCCATGCTTTTACGCCCCTAATGATCCGAAGATTGAATATAAAGGTGTGGAAATTATTGACTAACCTTACTACTATCACAGTCAATTTGCTAACATGCAAGAAAATCATGAGGTTTTTCTTGTTTTATTCAAGATTTATATAATCTTCCTTATTGATAAGATGGGGATCTGTTATTCCCAAATTATCTATGACAAAATAATAATGGAGACCTCCCCAATCCTCATCTAAAGTTTCAAACGCACAATGAAATGATGGAGGACAATCATAACTATCATAATAGTACATTAGCATTTTTTGTCTCAAGGTGGCCCTTGAGACTGCCAAGGGGATGGATATAGAGTTGGGATTATGGTTTTTGTTTAAAAGCCTTGTGTCATTGACCTAATATTTATTCGTGGCAAAGATCCCAATAGTCTAAAGATTACAAATTGTTGTCAAGAAGGGACTGTCATAGTTAAGTGTGGTACAATGATTCAATTTCATCTTGGTTGAGTATTGTATAAATCTCAAGCTATTTAGAATGCATGGGGGTATTAGGGTGTGTTATCACTATATAGGTAACCATCAAGTGATTTCTTCAACCCAATCTTGGCCTATATAGTACCTAGTGTGAAGAGCAAGATAGTGTTGTCTAAGAACCTTATTACGATCACAAATGAGGGCAGTCTTAGCTATTGTAACCATAGTTGGAATCCCTTGTTGTTACCATAACATATGTGACCTAAAACCATGACTCTATGAGTATGAGTTGTTTGAAACTCCTTTGAGAAGATCCCACTATGGGAATGAATCATAATTCAGTGTTAAATAAGATTGTTGTCATTACAAAAAATCTAGGGCAGTCATTGTATCCTCTCATTGCCATCATAGAATTAATGCAATTATAGTTTTCAATACCAAAGAGATGGAATTGATGGTAACCATAAGGTCTGTGTTGACTAGTCTCAATCATCCATCCCTCGATGGTAAAAAATAATGTCCCAAAGGAGACAGTAATGATGATACAAATGCAGACACAAAATAAGACCACTTTATATTCTTCTATTTTAGAGGACTATCTCTACATTGCTGGTCCAAATCAAGGAAAACATGATTTAAGAGTTCACTGGATTTGGTGGCTACAAGCCATTCATCAAATCCACACAAGGTGGCATGGTCAAGTTTCTAAATGCTTAAGTCCTCCTTTGTCAGATGTTGTAGTTGCAACTGCCCTGTTAGACATGTATGCAAAATGTGGAAGCATAGACAAGGCACGTGAATTGTTTGACAGAATGCCTCAAAGAAATATGGTCTCATGGACTGCAATGACTATAGGATATGCACAAAATGGATTTGTTGAAAAGGCTTTAGAAATTTTAAAGCAAATGCAATTGAATGGTGTAAAGCCAAATTCCACAACCTTTTCCAGCATCCTCCCTGCCTGTGTCAAAACAGAAGTTTTGGAATAGGGTATGGACATCCATCAATACATAAAGGATAGAGGAATTTTGTCAGATGTTGTAGTTGCAACTGCCCTGTTAGACATGTATGCAAAATGTGGAAGCATAGACAAGGCACATGAACCGTTTGATAGAATGCCTCAAAGAAATGTGGTCTCATGGATTGCAATGATTGCAGGATATGCACAAAATATGGAATCATAGACAAAAAATATGAACTATTTGACAGAATTCCTCAAAGAGATGTCATCTCATGGAATGCCATGATTGTAGGATATGCACAAAATGGATTTTGCAAGATGCTCTCAAAATCTTTGAATTAATTAAGCACTCTGGAACATATCCTAACATTGTAAGCTTTGCTTGTATTCTAGGTGCATGCAGCCATGTAGGTTTAGTGGATGAAAGCTGTACATACTTCAATCACATTTGTAACCCTTATTGCATTACACCTACAATTGATCATTATGTGTGCATGGTTGACCTCCTTGCCCATGCTGGCTATCTTGAAGACACCCTAAACTTTATCTTTCTTTCTAAATCCCCAAATTTGCCCTATTCCCGCTCACATTGAAGACCTTTGAGCGGGAATAGGGCTAACATTTTTTCTTTCTAAAATCAGCTGGATAACATATTGCTAACTTCATTTTTTTTGGAAACAAAATAGACCTTTATCTTAAGGTTACTCATGAACCTTAAGATAAATAATTATTGAAAAAAAACTATGCATTCCTTAATGACATGTAAGAGAATTTAATCAATTGCTACTTAAAACTTTTTAATGTTTCTGTCTAATGTAGGTTATTAGATTAACAATGAAAAAGAACATACATGGACCAAGCAATTTGTGGCACTAAAGGTTATGTAATAGAATTTACAGTTGATAGTTAAATTGTATAACAAATTTTTTTATGAACTTTACTAATGTTTATTAGAATTGTTGCATGTTTTACATCATTGGAATGACATATTAATTGTAACTTTTTTGAAATTTTATTATGGTATGTTAACTTTGATATGATGTAATATGATTATGGTTTCATTTCATATGTTGTAATATTAGATATATAATAGAAAAATAAATTATTGCATGAAATAAATAATAACTTTTCATTTTAAATATTTTTTTTTGTAGAACACGGGTCTTCCAGAAGATCAAGATGATCCTCATGATATAGATCCAGATTATGTTGGTTCTGGTATAGATCACATGGTAGAGGATGATGATGATGCAGATACAGAAGACACCGAGGTCGATGATGACGATGACGATCATGATGATGACGATTACGATGCTGATGATGATGATGAGGCAGTTGTTGGTAGTAGCTAGTGACATTCATGATCATATAGACTGCATCATGGATCATTGTTGATATATCATTATGATGCCTCTTTTCATGGTTACTATCATATGTATCATTTTCACGGCCTGTAGTACCATATTAATGAGTTGTATCATAAATTTATGTATCATTTTGCCTTATATCATTTGGACATGTATCATCTTGACTTGTATCATTTTGAGTTACATAATTTATCATTTTTACTTATATCATTTGTACATGTATCATTTTGACTTATGTTGACTATTGGACATGCATCATTTTGACATGTTATTGATCTACTGACATATTTGACTTTCAATTGTTTTAGTTATATATGATGATGATCTTATCAGTATTGACTTGTCAATTTATATATATTGAAAGTGGTCAATGATTTTTGGATGGATATTTATTGTGTATGATGATTTTAATTTACTGCTCAGGATGGATGTTGTCAAATTCAATTAAATTATAGATATTTGACTCACTTGTTTTAATTATAGATGATGATCATGTTATAATAATTATCTTGTTATTTAATCATATGAGTTAAATAATTAAATTACTTACTCTATAATCATATGAGTTATTTAAGAGGCATGATATATTTAACTAATTAAATTGAAATAAAACATATTAAATTAATTCCATTTGGAAGGAGATTCACTCATCCCAATTAATGCAATCAGGCAATACTTCAAACTAGATTTTAGGCCAATGGTTGCGGCACATCAAACAAATGCTGGATGGATTTGAAGACTACAGATTGAGCCACGTGTATAGAGAAAGCAACTCAGTGGCCAATGAGTTGGCAAAGGCGGTGGCAGAAAGTACCCAGAGTTAATTCATTTGGTGACATCATGTAATCATCATTTGGTGACATCATGTAATTAATTTGTTAAGTGTGGAGTGATACCACTCGTAGGTGAATAATTAGATAAGTCCTCAAGGTATGGTACTACTAGTAGAAAAGCACGGTGTTGGGTTGTTAAAACTCGTAGTGGGCTTCAAGATCTATATATCTGCGGGCTCGTGTGGATGATACACTCTTGCCAGCCTACTCATCATTAATAAATGCGGGGGTCTACAAATATGGGCGGGGATTGCAAGAGAGCCATACCTTTCTCTCTTTTCTCACTCTGTTTCTGCAAGTTGTTGGAGCCCGAAGCCATGGACACATTGATATATTTGGAATCCACGAAGCAATAGATGGCATTCTGAGGGGAGGTGACTGACAAAAGACTCAAATCTATTCTTGTGTCCGACCATTCCTTGGTGCTTTGGGCAGTAAAGAAGGTGTTGGGGGATGAATTTCTGAAGGCTACTCACTGCTACAGAGTAAACACGGATATCACGGCCATGTTCTTGGTGGTTCTTCTCTATAAGAGAGCAGGCAAAGCCAAAGAAAAATTCTTGTGCCAGAAGCTATTCCTGCACTCTCTTTTGAGATAGATAGATGCGGCCCTTGATAATGTTGACGATAATATCCTCTCTCCCTTGGTACAAAACTACTACATGTCCAAGACATGAGGTGCAAAAGTGAGAAAATTCCTGGTTGTTTGAACTCTTAGGCCGGTTGAGTTGGAGAAGAGGTGAGGTGAAATTGAGAGGAGCATCAATTGTTTGGGCACGATGGCGAGAATAGTGCACATGACTAAAGCTGGCTAGGTCAGGCGGTACATGGAAGTAGAAGGTTTGGAATCGGCTGGCATCCCTGAGGACGATCAAGTTTGGGGGCTGGACGAAGGTGAAGACTGGGTGGAGATGGATGAGCGTTCCCTTGAAGAAGTAGCAGATAGTCTAGCTCACCATGCTTGCGGTACAGAGTGCCCAGTGGTAGCTCATGCGGTGGTGAAAAGGCATGCTCATGAAGAAGGAGACTAAACAAGGAGTCGTATGTGTCTAGTCGGTAGTGGTTGTGGTCTTAGTATCCAGTCTTTCTTCCTATTTTATGTTCTGTATTAGGTAATTTTGTATAAGTAAGCCCAAATGTATAAGGATTGGTATATGTATTGTAAAAGTTCGGAAGGGTAGTGATGTCTGGTCAAGTAAGAATGGTAGGAAAACTTGGTGATGGTGGTCAATGCAAAAACTACAATGTAATCTTTTTGTTTATCAATATAATATAATCTTTTTGTTTATCAATATAATGGGTGTTGTCCCTTAGCAACTATTTAACTAAAAAAAACATATTAAAATAAATAAATGTAAGCAAAACAAGAAGCATTTTTAGAAGCAAAAAATGAAGCAACAATGGAAGCCAAACTAGAAGCAAACCAAAAGCACTCTTGGAAGCAAAACTTGGCGTTATCTAAGAAGCAAAAATAGAAGCAATTCAGGTAGCAAACAAAGAAGTAATAATGGAAGCAATTTTAGAAGCAACAAAAGATGTAATAATAGAAGTCATATTAGAAGCAACCAAAGACGCAAAATTGGAAGCAACAAGTGATGCTATATCAGAAGCAAAATTGGAAGCAAAACCAGAAGCAAAATTGGAAGCAAAATTGGAAGTAAAACCAGAAACAAAACCAAAAGCAAAATTGGAAGTAAAACTGGAAGCAAAATTGAAAGCAAACCTGGAAGCAAAATCGAAAGCAAAATTGGAAGCAAAAGTGGAAACAAAAGTGGAGGCAAAAGTGGAAGCAAAATTGGAAGCAAAACTGGAAGCAAACCTGGAAGCAAAACTGGAAGCAAAATTGGAAGTAAAAAGAAGCAAAACCGGAAGAAAACCTGGAAGCAAAACCAGAAGAAAACCTAGAAGCAAAACCGGAAGCAAACCTGGAAGCAAAATCAGAAGCAAACCTGGAAGCAACACAAGAAGCAAATCCAGAAGCAAAATTGGAAGCCAAACTGGAAGCAACAAAATCTGGTGCTAAACCTGATGCCAAAGTGAACACGCATTTTGGTGCCAAGTTTTGTACTGGCAGAAGTGTACAATTCATGAACTGAAATGCACTAAATTCTAGCACTATTTTAGGTGCTAATTGCCTATTTTGTTGTAGTGTCACCTTGTAGACTTCTCACCCTTGTAGGACCATAGAGATCTATATACACTAGATCCAGCAAACCAGCATAAAATTGTTCTTTGCTCTTGAAACTTGTCCTTGTCTGCTTTCCCAACTGACATTTCTTACAAATTGCATTGGAGGGTTTCACAAGTTTTGGTAAATCTCTCACAGTATGACCTGAACTTATCTTTACCAGATTATCAAAGTTTATATGACACATCCTTCTATGCCAAAACCAACTTTCATCTGCCTAGGCTAGTAAACAGTAATCATTAGTTCCTTTTAATTGATAGATGTTACCTTTTGTCTTCTTACCGGTGGCAATCACAGCTCCGAAGCTTTCCATGATCTTGCACCCATTGTCTTTGAATCTCAGGTCATATCCTTTGTCACACATCTAACAAACACTAAAAAGATTATGCTTCAAACCCTTCACATATAAGACATTGTCAGTATTATGCTTTCCATCAAATGAAATAGATCATTTTCCACAAATCTTACCAGCTGCATTATCTCCAAACCTAACCAGTCCACCATCATACTTTTCCAAACTTACAAACTTACTTTTGTCACCGGTTATGTGATGTGAGCATCGACTATCAATAATCCATTCATCTTTATCTTTCTCAACCTGAACAGCCAAAGCACTTTCTTCCACTAGTTTTTCTTCCTTTACACAGCTAGCAGAATTAGTAGACACAAAATCTTCTTTAATAGCAATAAATAGGCATTCATTTGCACCAGTATTAGCATCATCAGACTCATCATCATTCACACCTTCATCATCAAAATATCTGACATAGTAACACTTCTTTGGAACTCTAGGCCTACTCTCATATTTTTTCCTATTCCTTTCAATTCTTTCAAGACATCTGGAAGCATAATGACCTACTTTACCACAAGAGAAACATTTGAAAGGTAATTTACCTTTGAACTTACCGGAGCCTCTTTGCAACCTATCAACAAAGTTAGCTTCAATTTCATCAAAGTCATCATCATCCACCTTGTATTTCTCGGCTCTGGAAATTCTTTCTGAAGTACTAGCTTTAAAAGTTGATTCTTTTGGTAGGGTATCACCAAATTCTCTCATCTCAAAGGCTGTAAGCTTTCCAAGAAACTGATCTATGTCAATAGTTTTCACAGACATAAATTCCATTAAAGCACAAATGACTCCTTTGCTCTGCTCCTTCACACTTATCTCTTCATATTCGCAACTCACTCCCTTTTTCGGAACCTCATTACACACTTTTATACAATTCATAAACCTTGGAATGTTCATCAAGGTTGGCATTACATTCATCAACCATCGGATCAATCTCAAGGGTCGTCATTACAAACATTCATAAAATAGGTCTAGACCTAATATAAATTTAGCTAAGGAAAATATATAAGAATGTATGTGGATCACGTCACACCTTAGCTGGGACTCAAACACAATCTTCCATGCCACGACATGCTTCTACAATCTTCGATGCATCTTCGCAAAGGATGAATTCAACCAAGTCGGCCAATACTAATGATAGCACTGGGTCTACAAGAACAATCTTCGCTCATGGTCCAATTTACTCTTTGCAGACCAATCCAAATGTAGGAACATGAGCAAGAGACATCCACAAGCACATTGTAATCACCAAGAACAACTGCACAATCTCTACTCACTCTGTCAATAGGATTATTCAAACTGGAGCACAAGAACAACACTGCCCGCCACTATCACAAATAAAAGATAGCTTGTAGACCACCAAGTCATGAACCATTCTAGTTGAAGGCACTTAACATCGTCACAGACTTGATTCCAGAACCATAGACCAAAATACTTCAATGCAAAGGAATGCAGAGAAAAATACTTTCTCCCTGTCTCAACTGGATACATAGAAAAAGTAGGTTTTACTCTGGTGAGCACAACTCACTCAAATCTTCATGCTAGAGGCTCAAACTTGGAATATAACATCTTCAGACAGGCTTCTAAATAACTTCCAATCCACAGGCAAAGATCTTCATCCTACAGGAAATGCAGAGCATTCTTCTGGACTGTTCTTCTACATGTAATGCATTGTTTTCACTGCAGTTCATTATTTTTATAGGATGATCTAATTTTCTCAATATCCTCAACATCTACAAGAAAGTAACAAAATGAAGGCATAGTTGACACCAATGACAACACTGATTAGGCACATAGTTGCAACAGGTATACTATGATGGTGTGCTAATAGTGATGTTGCTAGTGTTCATGGTTGGATGTCATGCCTTATTTAATGTCAATTAAAGTTGTATTGAGTATGTTTGTTGTCAGTAGATATGATATCATGATGATATATTAAGATAGGAATTAGAAGCATTAAGATGGGGACTAGAAGTAATTTTGATGTTGGGAAGATGTTGATGGTCTATAGCATGTTGTATGCTCTCTCCTATAATTCCTAAGGAAGTATGTGTTGCTACAAGGAGGCTCTGGTCTCTGAATGTTGCTGAAGGTTTCTATTGCAGGAAGTTGCCTTGAAGACTATTTGGGAGAATGATTTGCATTCTTCTATCTTTGAAGATATGGTCATGTGGCTCAAAAGTTAAGTTCAGTGGGTTGTGAAGGTGCTACATTCAAAATTTCATATCATTTATCCCTCCACAGAGAAAGTTGTAAGTGATAGAGTATAGGATTGTACTATCTGATGGCTAGTTTCAGTGTCTAATGGCTTGCACCAACTTGTTGCTATATGAAGTAGTGAATTGGCTGGTGGAGAATGATCCCGATGATCTTGTGATGTTTCATGTTGCTCTGCAAGGTGTTTTCTGGTTTATCAAAAATAGGTTATGGTCTGGAATGAAGGTGTTGCTAGGTTATGCTTTTGCTTGGATGACTAAGGTATGTTGAAGGTGTGCACCACAAAGTATTTGTTGTGCGGAGTTCAAGGAGTGTTTGGATATGTTGTATGGGTCATGCCGACTCATTTGGGAGAAGTGCAAGTAATGTTTATTCTTCCATGAGTACATCCAAGTTGTAATGACCGACATGCTACAAGCTTCATATTTCCTTGCTTAAGGCTGACCTATTTCAATTGTGTGAAGCATGCGGATGTTATTCTTTGAAGGGAGATGTTGTGAAGGATGTTTAGGACCAGATTAAGCCTATGTTGGAATCTGCAAGGCATGTTCCTCTTCTTGGTGTTGCGTGGAGTTCATTTTAGGGCTTGCTCTCTACATGTTTCATGGCTGACCTGTAATTGTAATATTCTTGTTGTCTCTGGTCAACATGTAATGTAATCAATGTAATATCATGTATATATTATAAACCTAGTTGATCTAGGTGATGTATGATTACAAGTGTGAGTGTAAGAAGACAAATGTGGATGTATAATGCATTATGATGTGTGACTGAAAGAGAAAGAGCAGAAGTAATAGGTCCTATTCGGAGTCATCTTGAAAATATTTTTGAGACAAAAAGGAAGTGAAGAGTGTGCCTAACTGATTGTTGGAGGCAGTGAGCCAAAGGCAAAACTTCTTGAAGGATGAAAGTAGTGAGTCAATAAGTTGCAGAGAAGACATTTGAAGAAGATGCAGAAGTTGTTAAAGTAGAAGTGTAATCATCAAAAGAGAAGTGTCAAAGAAGAATTACAATCATTAAAAGGATTGAGTTTCATTGTCAGATTCAAACAGTAGAAGGATTGTCATGTTGTAATATTTTTTGAGTTTGTTTTTAGTTTAGGAAGTAGTTGCTTCCTTGGGTTAAATTTCTAAAACAAAGTCTACAAGGAGTTGTAGCTTCCTTGGGAGTGACCCTAAAACCTTTCTTCAGGGAGTAGTAGCTTCCTTGGGTTGTAGCCCTAAAACAAAGTTGTACTTGTGATTCTTCTATGAGGCTGGATTAGGACAGTAGATCCTAGAAGCTTTTCTCACCATGTTTTTTCCCCTTTGGGGTTTTCCACGTATATCTAGTGTTATGTGGTGTTGTGCATTGTGTTGATATTTTATGTTTATATTAATGTTGTAAAGATTAAGTTTTAGTTTTCTCTAGAGGGTTTGAGACTTGTTTGAATACTGGTTCACCCTCCCTCTCAATATCTGAGTGTGTTCAACAATTGGTATCAGAGCCAAGTTCCTCAGAAGGAGCTTAACCACTTGAGGAAGGTCTAAGATGGCTCATGATGGATCTTACAAGGCACCTAATTTTGATGGAACAAATTACACCTTTTGGAAGACAAGGATGGAAGGCTATCTATCCTCTCTAGGTTTTGGTGTTTGGCTATCTGTCAAGGATGGTTACATTGCTCCTGTTGATGATCCTACAGATCTAGTTGAGATTAAGTTGTATGATAACAATGCCAAGGCAAAGAATGCTATTATGAGTGGGCTAGATGATTCAAAACTTCTGAAGGTAATGAATTGCAGTTCTGCTAAGGATGTCTGGGTAAAACTTAGCAGCATTTATGAAGGAGATAATAGAGTAAAGAAAGGAAAGATGCAAATCTTCAAGAGCAAATTTGAGACCCTGAGGATGATAGAGGATGAAGACAATGCTAGTTATATGCTCTGGGTGGATGAAGTACTTAATGGCATCAAAGGTCTTGGAGGAGAAGTGAAAGAAGATGAGATTGTGAAGAAGATTCTAAGATCTCTCACTAAATATTACAGTCATAAGGTATCTACTATTGAGGAATCTAAGGATTTGGATACCTATTCAATAGATCAATTATTTGGTGCTCTCACAGTCTTTGAAATGAGAGAGTTTGACAAAGATGCTCCAAAGAAGGAAGCAGCATTCAAAGTCAATAAGAATACAGAAGATGAAATAGCTGATCAATATAATGACCTTGATGAGATAGAGGCAAACTTTGTGAGAAGATTGAAGAAGGGCACCAGAAAATACAGAGGTAAGTTACCTTTCAAGTGCTTCAATTGTGGGAGAGTTGGTCATTTTGCCTCTAAATATCCTTTTAAAGAATCAAGGGATAGCAACAAAAGAGAAAAGTTCAAAATAAGTCTCTATTCCATAGAGAACAGTTGTTCTTTAGAAGATGGGGATCATGATGATTCAAATGATGAAACACTTTTTATGGCCTTGAAAGTTGTGACAAAAAAGGTGATATTGGAAAATGTAAGAAGTCTAGTACCTTGCAGGCTGACAAAAATAATGAAAAGTCTATGGTTGTGTGGACTACTTTTCATGCAAGAGAAGAAGTAAATGCTTGGGTTATTGATAGTGGTTTCTCTAACCACATGACTAGTGATAAAGGGAAGTTCATCAACCTTAGGAAGTGGAATGGTGCAGCTTTCAAGTTTGGTGGTGATGAGTCAACACAAATTTGTGGAAAGGGTGATATAACTATTGATGGAAAGAACAAGACTGAGGATATCCTCTATGTCAAAGGGTTGAAACACAATCTCCTCAGTGTTAGTTAGATTTGCAATAAAGGATACAATCTTACATTTCAAGCCAAAGGTTGTGGGATCAAGAAGGCAAGGTCTAGAAGATTAGTTGGAGAAGGTACTAAAACATATGGGGATATCTATCATTTAAATGAGGTAAATGGAAGAATGGTGCATTCACGGTAGGAGGGTTCACATAATGAATTGTCTAGACCGTGCAGCAAGAGTAAACACAACGGAAAAAACTCAAAGAAATGGAACAATGTAGATTCAGTCATTCAGTATATCATAGAATTCAAATAGGAATTGGCCGACAACATGCGGGCTTATAATTAGGGCTCACATGCCTGATTACATACATGCGCAAGATAAAGCTTTGAAGCTCCTTTGCACAAAATCTAAACTATCATCTATCACTTATGTTATGAACTACTTTCCTAGGGATCTATTACATCATTATATATTGTTTCCAGACCAATAGATTCCTCCGCGTCGGCCAAGGAAGGTCACAAACTCCAATGAAGAGTTGTAACGTGTTCACAGATAGGTCAAACCTAAATGCATAGAACACTTCCTCAAATGAATGGAATAATGTGTGGACCCTCAGGGAAGGTCAGCCACAAACCAAAGATCATCAAATGATGTGTCATTAAGATCTACAAGTCAAGGAATGATCCGCAAGCCTTCTCCTTCAGCTGATTGTCTGAGACTGTCAGGACGCTCTGCTCTGAGAAACAGTCAATCTTCTAATAGCGATATCTTTCCGGTAACAATGTGTGGATCTCTAAATTCTTGATATGAAGTAGATGAATGAATGTAGATGCTAAATCTAGATCTGCAAGATGTTAAATGCCAAAACTAGAGCACAAGCTGAAATTGCTTCTAACTGAATTGCTTGAACTGAACTAGAAAATGAAAAGAACCAAACTGCAAACAAACTGAAATGTAAATGTTTTTGGTTGATGCAAGATTGCTCTTGAACCAGGGATTCTCCTGCATCAGACATCTGGGGTTATTGAAAAAGTGAGTCCCTCACTTTGTTGGGGCTAAGGGAGAACCAAGACAGTCCACCTCAGCCTGAGAAATCCATGATGAATCTTTTTTCGGTCTACCTTTCCACTTCACAAGATATTCTTTGTATTGTCTTCCTCTAGTGTTGCATCTAGCTCTGCTATCCAAAATGTCTTCTACCTGCTCTGGTGCTTGTTGTGGTAATTGCTTCTTCAAGTCTTCTTCCATGTTGTCACTGAACTCTACTTCATGATACTGATAAAGATCTGCAATGTTCAAAATAGGTGAAATACCCAATGTCTCCAGTAACTTCACTTCATATGCATTTCTTGAATCAAATTTTCTGAGTATCTTACAAGGTCCAAACTTCTTCATCTTCAACTTGTTATATGTCCCAACTGGAAATCTCTCTTTTCTCAAGTACACCATCACTTCATCTCTAGCTTCAAAATCCTTGTGTCTTCTCTTCTCATCTACCTTTTCCTTATACTTACTATTCATATCCTCCAAATGCTTCTTCACCTGATTATGCATTGTCTTCATATGATCTGCAAATTCCTCTACTTCTGCACTCCTCTTTTCTTCCATGCTGATATCTCTTAATTTTGTTACTCCTCTAGGGTTTACTCCAATAACAGTCTCAAAAGGTGTTTGTCGAGTACTCCTATTTACTAAATTATTGTATGCAAACTCTGCTTGTGAAAGAATCAAATCCCAACTTCCTGCCTTCTCTCCAACCAAACATCTCAACAAGTTTCCCAAACTCCTATTCACTACCTCTATCTGTCCATCTATCTGTGGATGAAAAGTTGACCTGAACTTCAAATCTGTCTTCATCTTCTTCCAAAGTGTCTTCCAAAAGTATCCAACAAACTTTGTATCTCTGTCTAAAACTATACTCTTAGGTAATCCATGCAATCTCACAATCTCCTTGAAAAATAGGTTAGCTACATGTACTACATCAGTTGTCTTCTTACGAAGTATGAAATGAGCCATCTTTAAAAATCTGTCAACCACTACAAATATTGAATTGTGTCCTCTCTGTGTCTTCGGTAATCCCATTACAAAATCCATGCTTATGTCTTCCCAAGGTCTCTCTGGTACTATCAAAGGTTTATACAATCTAGTGTTCTGACTACTCCCTTTTGCAACTTGACAAACTCTACAACTCTGCACAAATATCTAAACATCCTTATGTATCTAAGGCCAAAAGTGGTTTTCACTCACCAAAGCCACTGTCTTATCAATGCCAAAATGTCCTGTTAATCCACCACTATGCTTCTCCTTGATCAAATTATCTCTCATTAAACTTCTAGGTATGCACAACTGACTTCCTTTAAACAACATATCTTCTTGAATGAAATAATCCAACCACTTACTTCTATCTGTCACAACAAGTTCCTTACATGCTTTCCAAGGTTCTCCAAAATTGGTGTCTCCCTCATACATGTTCTTCAATTCATCAAAACCCAACACTTCAACTCTCATTTTTGTCAACAAGTTTCTTCTTCTGCTCAATGCATCAGCAACTTTACTTGATTTTCCACTCCTATGCTTCAACACAAAAGTATAACTCTGCATGAGCTCTACCCATCTCACATGTCTCTGATTCAACTTACCTTGACTATTAAAATATTGCAAAGCTTGATGATCTGAATACAACACAAACTCCTTAGGCAACAAGTAATGTCTCCACTTCTTCAAGGCTTGAATTATGGCATAGAACTCCTGATCATAAACTGAATATCTCCTTGCATCGTTCAACTTCTCACTGAAATATACTACTGGTCTACCTTCTTGACTTAACATTGCTCCAATTGCATTTCCACTTGCATCACAATCAACTTGAAATACCTTATTGAAATCTGGTAATGCCAAAATAGGTTGCTCTGTCACTTTCTACTTCAACAATTCAAAACTTTTATCTGCTCCTAATGTCCACTTGAAATCTTTTCTGTCACCTCTCATTGTCTATGTCATAGGGTTACATACTGAATTGAAATTCTGATGAACTTCCGGTAGAAACTAGCCAATCCATGAAATGATCTAACTTTTCCAATACTCTCCGGTATAGGACATAACAATTGCTTTCACTTTCTCAGGGTCCATCTTCAATCCTTCCACAAAAATCACAAATCCCAGGTACACCAACTTGTCCTTCATGAAACTACACTTCTTGATGTTTATCAACAATTTCTCTTCTCTCAATCTCTGCAAAAATTGTCTAATATGCCATAAATGTTCCTCCTTTGTCTTACTGAAAATCAAAATATCATCCAAGTATACAATCATAAACTTACCCAAGAATTTCTTCAAAACTTCATTCATCAATCTCATGAAAGTACTCGGTGCATTTGTCAATCCAAACGGCATCACTAACCACTCATACAATCCTTCATTTGTCTTAAAAGCAGTCTTCCATTCATCACCTTCTCTGATTCTGATCTAATGGTATCCACTCTTCAAATCTATCTTTGTGAAATATCTTGCTCCACTCAAACAATCCATGATATCATCCATCCTAGTTAAAGGAAATCTATACTTAACTATGATCTTATTTATTGCTCTAGAGTCAGTACACATTCTCCATTCTCCATCTTTCTTAGGTGTCAAAACTGCAAGTACTGCACAAGGGCTCAAACTTTCTCTGATCAAACATTTCCTCAACAATTCTTATATCTGTCTATTCAATTCTTCATTCTCTGTCAGTGTCATTCTATGTGCTGCTTTGTTAGGCAAACTCGCTCCCGGTATAAGATCCATGTGATGATTGATACTCCTTATAGGTGGTAATCCTTCAAGTACATTATCTAATATGATGTCCTCATCCTCTGTCAGCAATTCTCTTATCTCCTCCAGTTATGATTCTTCAGTCTCTTTCTTCAATGCTTCAAGCTTCTTAGGAATCAAAGCATAACACATATTCTCATGTCTCAAACCATCCAGAAATTTCCTTGCATCTACCAAACAAATTCTAACATTCCCACATACTTCACTCTTAGGATCATCCTCCAAAGGAATCAAAGTAATTCTCTTTCCATTTTCTGTTATAGTATATGTATTCTTTCTCCCATTATGTATAGCTTTTCTATCATACTACCAAGGTCTACCCAACAAGATATGACAAACACCCATAGGCATAATATCACACAAGTCTTCATCATGATATGATCCAATATGAAATTTCACCAAACATTGTTCACTCGCTAGTACCTTATGATCATCCTGAATCCATGCTATCTGATAAGGCTTAGGGTGTTTCAATCTTTCCAGTTTCAGCTTAGTCACCATCTCCTCTGAAACTAGATTATATGAACTACCACTATCAATTACAACTTTACAACACTTACCCCCTGATTTGCATCTGGTTCTAAACAGACTTTTCCTCTATGATGGTTCCTCATTTGTCTCTGTTTGAAATAGTGCTCTCCTCATCACCAATGATTCTCCTTTCTCCGGATTGCCAACTGAACAGGGTGATTCAACAGGTTCTTTTTCCACATAGGTTTCTCTTCCACTGTTTTATGTCCTCTTTCTTGTAGTACCCTGATTACACTCAAATTCTCTATGTCCTTCACCTCCACACTTGAAACAAGTACCTCTAAATGTTCTCTTATCAAATCCTCTTCCTTCTCTCATGTATCCTTCATTTCGGTATGCACCAGGGTTTCCTCTCTAGTAAGCATTGTTATCTCTGTCATCCTTCTTCAATGGGCTATCAAACTTGTTCTGCTCCACAAATGATCTATCATATCCAGAAAATGTTCTTCCTCTTTGAAATTTACCTCCTCTGCCTCTCTGTCTCTAATCATGTCTCTTATTCAGCTTCTCTTCAACTTTTAGTGCAAATTGATATGCTTCCTCCAAAGATGTCATCCTTACAAGGCTTAGTTCTTCTTGAATGTTCAATCTCAATCCATTGATGTATCTAGCCACTTTCTCCTTGTTTGCTTCACTATGTCTTGTTCTTATGATCATCTTATGAAATTCTTCAGTGTATTCCTTCACAGATTTCTCCTTTTGCCTTAGATTCTGCAATCTCTTCAACAACTCCAACTCATAGTCAATAGGTATAAGCTAATTCTTCAACTTTGTCACCATCCGGTCCCACTTTGTAATCTTTTCTTTCCCTTTTCTATTTCTTTCCAACTAAACTTCCTTCCACCATATAGCAGCATGTCCTTTTAACTTTGTCTTTCCAAATTTCACCTTCTCCAGAACTTCCATCTCTTCATACTCGAAGTATTCTTCCATGTCATTTATCTAATCAATCAATTCTTTACGGTTCAAATTACCAGTGTAGTTCGGCACATCAACTGTAGGTCTCTTTCCAATCTTTGAAATAGCTCGCAGCATCTTTACTTGATCTGATTCTTCTTCTTCATCACCTCCTACGATTTTGCCAGTTTGCTCAGCAAATTGAAATTCTTCTTCATCATCACTTTCAACATTAGGTCTCAGTGTCAATCCTCTTCGCCTATCTTCGTCAACAACATCACAATGAATTCTCATTATTTTCATCATTTCCATCATTTCATCCACTCTACCAACCATTGTTCCAATAGCAGCAACTCTCCACGGTGGCATTCTTCCTAGGATCAAGTGCAAACTACCTCAAGTTCAGCGATTGGGCTACAAGGTGACAACTGCCTCACAATCGGCGATTGGTTGTGACACGAGTAGCCTGCCTCAATTAGGCAATCTGTCCACAACAAGATCTTACGAAATTTCTTTCCAACTTTGCTCAATTCACTCCCAAAGATTCAAACTTTCACTCTAATACCACTTGGTGCAGTCACGGTCGGAGGGTTCACAAAATGAACTGTCCGGACCGTGCAGCAAGAGTAAACATAATAGAAACAAATCAAAGAAATGAAACAAATGCATATTCAGTCATTCAGTATATCATAGAATTCAAATAGGAATCAGTCGGCAACATGTGGGCTTATAATTAGGGCTCACAGGCCTGATTACATACATGCACAAGATAAAGCTTTGAAGCTCCTTCACACAAAATCTAAACTATCAGCTATCACTTGTGTTATGAAGTACTTACCTAGGGATCTATTACATCATTATATATCATTTCCGGACCAATAGTTTCCTCCGCGTCAGCCAAGGAAGGTCACAAACTCCAATGAAGAGTTGTAACATGTTCACAGATATATCGGACCTAAATGCATAGAACACTTCCTCAAATGAATGGAATAACGTGCAGACCCTTGGGGAAGGTCAGCCACAAACCAAAGATCATCGAATGATGTGTCATTAAGATCCGCAAGTCAAGGAATGATATACAAGCCTTCTCCTTCAACTAATTGTCTGAGACTGTCAGGATGCTCTGCTCTGAGAAACAGTCAATCTTCTAATAGCGATATATTTCCAGTAACAATGTGCGGATCTCTGAATTCTTGATATGAAGTAGATGAATGAATGTAGATGCTAAATCTAGATCCGCAAAATCTTAAATGCCAAAACCAAACCACAAGCTAAAACTACTTCTGACTGAACTGCCTGAACTGAACTAGAAAATGAAAAGAAACAAACTGAAATGCAATATTTTTGGTTGATGCAAGATTGCTCTTGAACCAGGGATGCTCCTGCATCAAAGAACTTGTTTATTGTCTCAATCTGGTGAGTGTTGGTTGTGGCACAAGCGGATGGGACATATCAACTTTGATAATATGGTGAAGATCAGCTCTACTCATGCAGTGAGAGACATGCCTAAGGTAACCAATCCTGCAAACACATTATGCAAGGAATGTCAAATGGGAAAGCAGATAAAGACAAATTTTAAGAGCAAGGAGTATTCTTCTACAATGCCACTGGAGCTGATTTACACTGATCTATGCGGACCTACAAGAACAAAGAGTCAACAAGGTGAAAGGTACTTAATGTTGCTTATTGATGTTTACTCTCAAATGACTTGGGTTACTTTTCTAAGAGAAAAATCTAAAGCCTTTGATAAGTTTAATATTTTCAGATCTGGTAGAGGAGGTGAGTTTACTTCAAATGAATTTGAAATGTTCTGTGAAGATCATGATATTAGGAGACATTTGTTTGCTCCTAGGACCCCTCAGAAAAATGGGGTAGTGGAGAGGGAGAATAGGACTATGCAAGAGATGGTTAGGGCAATGTTGAAAGATGCAGATCTACCTTATATGTATTGGAAGGAAGCAGTTCACACTGTTGTCTACCTGCTTAACAAAGTACAATTGAGGGTCAATAGCACTAAGACCCCTTATGAGCTATGGTATGGAAGACCTCCCATTGTCAGATACTTCAGGATATTTGGCAGCAAATGCTACATTAGGAGAGATGAAGAAGACCTTGGAAAGTTTGATTCAAGGTGTGATGAAGGGATCTTTCTTGGTTACTCAACCAGAAGCAAGGCCTATAGATGCTACGACAAGAGATTGAGAAAGATGATGGAAAGAAGATTTGTGTCAAAACTCACAAGAACCAAAGGTTTGTAGATCTGATATACCTCCCTGCATTGAAGAAGAGGAGGAGGAGAAAGAGAAGGAAAAAGAATCAAAGAAGACCCCTAAGTCTCTAGCAAAGTACATTCAGAGGAACCATTCAGCAGATCAAATCATTGGGGATAAGAATGAAGGTGTGCATACCAGGAAAAGGCTTGCAAAAGCAAGTGAGCAAGTGAATTTGTGCTTACTATCAAAGGTAGAGCCCAAAACCTTTGTTGATGCTAGCAAAGATGAAGGATGGATGAAGGCAATGGAAGAAGAATTGAATCAGATAGAAAAGAATCAGACATGGGAACTAGTTCCCAGACCAGCTGATAATAATGTTATAGGAACAAAGTGGGTGTTCTAGAACAAGTTGAATAAAGATGGTGAATTTGTAAGGAACAAAGCAAGATTGATGTGTAAGGGTTATTCACAAGTTGAAGGTATTGATTTTGAGGAGACTTTTTCTCCAGTAGCCAGGATGGAGGCAATCAAGATGTTTCTTGCCTTTGCTGCTCACAAGAACTTCAAGGTCTATCAGACTGATGTCAAGTCAGCCTTCTTGAATGGTGATTTAGAGGAAGAGGTCTACATTGAGAAACCAAATGGTTTCCATCTATTAGAAGATCCGAACATGGTGTGCAAACTCAAGAAGTCTTTGTATGGACTCAAGCAAGCCCCTAGATCTTGGTATGCTTGGTTGGATAAGTACTTACTTCAACAAGGTTTCAATTAAGGTACTGCAGATAGTAATCTTTACATTAAGGTAGAAGAAGAAAAGATTTTGATAGTTGTATATGTTGATGACATCATCTTTGGTGGAGATGATAATATGTGTAAGAGGTTTGTAGAAGAGATGCAAAAAGAGTTTGAGATGTCTATGATTGGTGAGTTGTATTTCTTCCTTTGGCTTTGAATTGCTCAACTAGATGATGGTATTTTTATTTCTTGGGCTAAGTATGTTAGAGAGATGTTGAAGAAATTTGGCATGGAGGATTCCAAACTAGTAAGTACTCCTATGGTTATTGGTTGTCACTTGAGCAAAGTTGATGAGTCACCTAAGGTTGATCACACACTTTATAGATCTATGATTAGAGGATTATTATACTTGATTGCTTCTAGACCTAATATTATGCATGCAGTATGTTTGGTTGCCAAATATCAAGCTAATCCTAAGCAAACTCATGAGAAGGAAGTAAAAAGAATATTCAGATATTT
Organism: Cunninghamia lanceolata; assembly: GCA_027924645.1. Taxonomy (NCBI): domain Eukaryota; kingdom Viridiplantae; phylum Streptophyta; class Pinopsida; order Cupressales; family Cupressaceae; genus Cunninghamia; species Cunninghamia lanceolata. The sequence continues at coordinate 21,808,104 of BSBN01000500.1, forward strand.
GAAGGCAACTCCATAATATGGCATATGCTATCCAAGAAGTAATGACTTGATCGAAGTGCTTACACTGATGCTGATTGGGTTAGTTGTGTTGATGATAGAAGTACAAGTGGTGGTGCTTTCTTTTTAGGAAGGAGATTGGTTTCATGGCATAGTAAGAAACATGATTTAGTATCTTTATCAATTGTACAGACAAAGTATATTGTTGCAGCATCTTGTTGTACACAAGTGTTGTGCTTAAATGATATCAAGATACAATATGATGAGCCTATTCCTATTATGTGTGATAATACAAGTGCTATCAATATTTCCAAGTATCCAGTGATGCATTCTAGAGCCAAGCATATATCAATCAGGTATCACTTTTTGAGAGAGAAGGTTGTAGATAAAGAAGTGAAGTTGGAATATGTTTCAACAAAGGATTAGATTGCAGATATTTTCACAAAGGCTCTTGCAAAGGATACTCTTGAGTACCTCAGGCAGAAGTTAGGGGTAATTTCTCCTCCTTCTTGCTAGATGCATAGTTTGTACATCTGTCCAAGGGGAGTAATTCTTGCTATATTTTTTTCCTGGACTGATGATGGCTACCTCTCAAGGGGAACAAGTAGTGGTTGTTTCTAACAGGGGGAGAAGGTTGAAAATGAGAGTTTGTGTAATAAGGGGGGAGAAGTAGTTGCCCTTTGTCCTTGATGTCAAAGGGGGAGAATGAGTAGGTGTGTGTTGCCATCAATTCCAAAGGGGGAGATTCTTGCACATATGTTACCTAAGATTATCACTAGTGTTCAACACTCATTTTGGGTTGTCATTGATGCTCATCTTGATGGTATACTATGATGGTATGCTAACAGTGATGTTGTTGTTCATGGTTGGATGTCATGTCTTGTTTAATGTCAATTAAAGTTGTATTGAGTATGTTTGTTGTCAACAAATATGATATCATGATGATATATTAAAATGGGAATTACAAGCATTAAGATGGGGACTAGAAGTAATGTTGATGTTGGGGAGATGTTGCTGATGGTCTGTAGCATGTTGTATGCTCTCTCATGTTGTTCCTAAGGAAGTATATGTTTCTACAAGGAGGCTCTAGTCTCTGGATGTTGGTGAAGGTTTTTGCTACAAGAAGTTGCCTTGAAGACTGTTTGAGAGAATGCTTTGCATTCCTCTGCCTTTGAAGATATGGTCATGTGGTTCAAAAGTTAAGTTCAGTGGGTTGTGAAGGTGCTACATTAAAAGTTTCATATCATGTATCCCTCCACAGAGAAAGTTATAAGTGACAGAGTACAAGATTGTACTATCCAGTGGCTAGTTTCAGTGTCTATTAGCTTGTGCCAACTTATTGCTTCATGAAGTGGTGAATTGGTTGGTGGAGAATGATCTTGATGATCTTGTGATGTTTTTTGTTGCTCTACAAGGTGTTTTATGGTTTCTCTAGAGCAAGTTGTGGTCTGAAATGAAGGTGTTGTTAGGTTATGCTTTTGCCTAGCCGAATGAGGTATGTTGAAGGTGTGCGCCACAAAGTCTTTATTGTGTAGAGTTCAAGGAGTGTTTGGAGATGTTGTATGGGTCATGCTGACTCATCTGGGAGATGCACAAGTAATGTTTAATCTTCCATGAGTACTGCCAAGTTGTAATGGCCGACATGCTACAAGCTTCATATTGTCTTACTTAAGGCTAACCTATTTCAATTGTGCGAAGCGTGCATATGTTTTTCTTTGAAGGCTAATGTTGTGAAATATGTTTAGGACAAGGTTAAGCATGTTTTGGAATCTGTAAGGCATGTTCATCTTCCTAGCATTGTGTGGAATTCATTTTAGGGCTTGCTCTCTACATGTTTCATGGTCAACTTGTAATTGTAATATTCTTGTTGTCTCTAACCGACATGTAATGTAATCAATTTAATATCATGTATATATTTTAAACCTAGTTGATCTAGGTGATGTGTGATTGCGAGTGTGAGTGTAAGAAGACAAATGTGGATGTATAATACATTATGATGTGTGACTGAAAGAGAAAGATCAGAAGTAATAGGTCATGTACGGATTCATCTTGAAGATATTTTTGAGACAGAAAGGAAGTGAAGAGTGTGCCTAACTGATTGCTAGAGGCAGTGAGCCACAGGCAAACCTTCTTGAAGGTTGAAAGCAGTGAGTCAATAAGCTGCAGAGAAGACATTTGAAGAAGTTGTAAAAGTTGTCAAAGCAGAAGTGCAATCATCAAAAGAGGAGTGTTAAAGTAGAATTGCAATCATCAAAAGGATTGAGTTTCATTGTCAGATTCAAACAGTAGGACTGTCATGTTGTAATCTTTTCTGAGTTTGTTCTCAGTTTAGGGAGTAGTTTCTTCCTTGGGTTGAAGCCCTAAAAGAAAGTCTGCAAGGAGTTGTAGCTTCTTTGGGAGTGACTCTAAAACCTTTTTTCAGGGAGTAGTAGCTTCCTTGGGTTGTAGCCCTAAAACTAGGTTGTAATTGTGATTCTTTTGTGAGGTTGGATTAGGATAGTAGCTCCAAGCAACTTTTCTCACCATGGTTTTTCCCCTTCGGATTTTTCCACGTATATATGGTGTTATGTGGTGTTGTGCATTGTGTTGATCTTTTATGTTTCTGTGAATACTGTAAAGATTAAGTTTCAGTTTACTCCAAAGGGTTTGAGATTTGTTTGAATATTGATTCACCCCCCCTCTTAGTATCTGAGTGTGTTCAACAGTTTTGTGATCACAGGAGAATATTCTGGCCAGAGACAGTGAATATTTCATCTACACTGTTGACATCAGCACTGCGTCAACAATGACATCAGCCTTGTTTGGCCCCCTAGCCCTTCTAAATGGCAAAGGAGGCTATTTTTCCCAAGGAGCATAACTTGGTCATACAGACTTCCTTTTTCACCAACGAGATATTAATGTAAAGTTGGTTCCGTACTTTTCGTAGTGATGTCTTATTTTATTTTCTGATTTTGTTTTTTGACACATGTTTTTGTTGTTTGAAGTCAAGGCATTGTTTTAGGCTTTTGAGCTCGTAACTTTTTGCCATGATCTTTGATTTTCATGATTATTGTAGCATTGGAAAGGTATTAAGCAGCTCTTCACAGCTATCTATGCACTTTTTTCAGACTCAGAACCAGTTATATTTTATTAAGTTTGTTAGTTTTATGGCTTTTGATTGATTACTTGGTCGTTCTGGCTCCTAGAGAAGTGTTGTTTGCTTCTATTGGCTTCATTTATCAGCATATATTTGTTTTTGTGTTTTGATCTCTAATCATTTGAGGAGGTATCATGGGTTTTTCCATTCATCCTTCTATCGTTAATCTAAGGATAATTATGAGTCTTGGTGAAAAGGCATCGTGACACATCTCAAGTGGATTTATCTTTTGTCTCTATTTTATGGGCTCATACCCAAACCAAAAACACCTCAGAAGAAACTTAATTAGGGCCTCAATATGGATCATATTATACAATTAATTGGTTGCAATGTTGATTATGACACAAAGTGTAAGCTTTTGATTCATGATGGACCACACACACTTTGGATTCAAATTTGGGAGTTGTATGGAGACCCTCATGTCTCACCATTTCCAATTGATCTTGCAACAGATTGCCTCATTCCCCTTGATGATGCAAATACTATACCCTATGATAATGATACTTTAGACGAGCTTGAGTATATGGAATATCTTGATTCTATGGATTCATAGACTTCTCTTGCTCCTCCTGTTGAGACCACATCATTTACATCACCTGTTGCTACATCAGAGTTTAGAGATGCTTCTTTAAGAGCTTGCAGTGCTTCTTTGCAGCAGGATGTTGATCATTTCAATCTTCCTAATTGGGACTCTTGTCTTGCAGAAATATCATTCTTATTTGTGGAGTCTCACATCTCTAATTTGGAGGACACATTTGAGGGGTTATCTCTCCTCTTTGACAACAGTTATGGTACAACTATTGCCACACCATCTTTGTCTTTGGAGCTTGATGATCTTGAGTTTTCATATTGTCTTGGATTTTCACATTCTTTGATTAGGCATGGAGCACCTGATTTAGTGGCATCTTTTGATTGTGACATGTGGACACTTGAGCAATTTTTAGAGACATCATACTTCATGAGACTTCCTTCCTCATCTCTTATTTTGGAGCTGAAGTTTCTTCTTCATCTTTATTCCCAAAAAGAGGAATGTTGTTTGCATGCATTGGATCGTGTTTTGTCTTCATGCATGTGTCATTGGCACAAGAGCTACTTCATTATGGGGAGGACAGGGAGATAATTCATTGTATATTTGTGATGGATGTTGTTCTAGGGGGGTTTTAAGTCCTCCTTCCATCACTTGTACATGTTTATTTATGCATTCTCATTTTTGGAGAGGAGTTTTATCCCATGTGGTTTTCTCCTTTTCTCCACTTGAGATTTATTGTTCATAGGTATCTAAAATGGCCTAGTATCCAGGACTCATTCATGCATTCATATTTTGTTTGCTTCTCCCTAAGTTGCACCTAAGAGGGGGTGTTAGTGTAAAATGAGACTTCACCTAGCTAGTCATTACTACATCCTCTTCACACTAGTTTTCTTAAGTTTACTTAGTGTCTATTGGAGCATTTAATAATGTACAACTATGTGCATTTAATAGTTTTGCACTAGCTGTCTCATGTCATAGCATTAAGACACTTGTCAACTTACAAGCTTGTCTTGTATGTTTTATTTATTAGTGGTGTCTAGGGCATTTATTATTTGTGTCTATGTTGGCCTTCATTTAATTTTGTAGCCAAGTCGTATCACTCCACCTTGCCTATATAAAGGTGTCACATTGTATATTCTCAATTCAATTGTGTGAAGTCAAGCTTTGCATCATTTCTTGGCATTGTTGTTTTGTCTCTTGTTGTGAAAGGCTGTTGTGATTGTATGTGTTCTTGGGCCTTCTTGAGTCCATCATCGACTCTTACAAGCATACCAATCAGTAGACAAGGATAGACATTGTTGCTATAAAAAAATCTCCAAAATCTAGGTTTATTTCCTTCCATGTAGTGGACCAAATAAAGAAGACCAATTTCAATGTCACAATGTGGGATGCCCTGTCAATCCCAGCTCAAATGGAATCACTACATGAATCCTTTAAAAACTTCAATCATCCTGCCCAAGAGATAGCAAAAGAAAAAATAGCTACCCTAGTTAACCTATGCCAACCAAAGGAAGAGGCAAATACAAGAAAAATCAGTAAGCCTCCCCTTTCTATGTTTCCCTAATTATTGGCAATAATTTATTACATAATTGTATGATTGATTACGGGGCAGGTAGTTATGTCATGCCTAAAGAAATAACTAATCAGTTAGGTATCAAGTATGAGCCTATGAGTAAAGAAGTAGTGCAACTAGATGGTATTGTTGTCAAGATAGTAGGTGTTGTTAAAGATTTGAAGCTTACTCTACATGCATGCCCTAGGTGCTCTGGTTTACAAGACATTTCAAACATTGATCTCCCTGCTTACTTTGCGATATGCTTGTCTAGAGATTTCACTGCTAAAATAGGTGGATACCTGTCCTCTAATTGGTCCAATATGTTGTTTAGGACAAGGTATGGCACAAATGTGACCATTACGATTGAGCCTATTGCCAAAGACCATATAGAACCTTATTCCCTTACTCCCATCAATATGAATTGTGCAATACATGATCTAGAAGATGACGACAATATGCATGAGGCTACCATAGTTCTGGAATAAATTCTAGATATACTACTTGATGAATGGGAAAATAGTTTTCAATTTGATACTCTTGATCATGTAGAAGAAATAGGGTTGGGTACATATTGTATCCATGATGAAGATGCCATCATCCCTAACCTTGTGAAGTTAAAAGAAGATTCAAGTGGGGTATGGCAGATGTGTTTCAATGGCTCCAAGAGCAAAAGTGGAGCAGGTACAGGTGTAGTGATGATCTTGCCTCAAAAAGAAAATTACTTCTCTACTTTCATATTTCAATTCAGTTGCACAAATAATGTTGTTGAATATGAGGCCTTAATTCAAGGCATGCAGCTGGCACAAAAGAGAGGAATAAAAATTTTACATGTATTTGGTGACAGTGAGTTAGTTGCCCACCAAATCAAAGCTCGGAATGCTTTAAAGAATTACTTGTTGAAGTCTTACAAACACAGAGTCTGGGATCTAGTAGAAGATTTTGATGCCTTCAGCATCCATGTTATTCCCAGAGAGGAAAACAAGGATGCAGATAGGCTGGCTACAGTTAGTGCTCAGTTTGACATACCTAAAAATGTCAAACTGAATTCAGAACAACATATGAAAATTGTTGTGAGGCCAGTTGTCCCTGATAACATAACCAGATAATAGGTATTTGAAAATGACCAACAAATTGTTAACTTCTTACAAGAGGAGATAGAGTTTCTGCTAAAAATCAGACCCAAGCTCCAAGAGAAGTATGATGAACAAGTGATCTAGTTGAAGACCAACAAACTACCCGAGGGATTTATCACCTTGGAGAACATTTTTGGTGCTAATGATCAGCCCAAAGGAGAGAAAATGAACATGATAGTAAAAAAAGAAGATTATGAAGAGGTGGAGATTGCACGAGGAAGATTTCTAAAGCATGGCAAGGTATGTGATTAAGCTAAAGATAAGGTTTCATTGAGCTTTGCAATGAGTTCAATAATTTAATTTCTTGGGATTATAGGGATCTAAAATGTTTTGAACCTAGTTTAATTCAACATACCATTGATTTAGATCCCAATGCAAAACCTATCCACTAGAAACAAAGGCCAGTCAACCCTAAGATAGGACCAATAATGAAAAAAGAGTTATCTAAGCTCATAGAGGCCAAAATTGTCTATCCAATCAAACATTCCTCTTGGGTGGCTAACCTAGTTCCAATTAGCAAAAGGAATGGGGAAATCAGACTGTGTGGACTTTAGAGACACATACAAGGCCTCCCTCAAAGATCACTATCCACTTCCCTCAATAGAACAAATCCTACAAATAGTAACAGGAGCTGAAAGGTTTTCACTCCTTGATGGGTATTCTAGGTATAACCAAATTCTTGTAAAAGAATTAGATCAATACAAGACAGCATTTACCACCAAATGGGGTACCCTAGCATATCAAAAGATGTCTTTCGGGTTAACCAATACTAGTGCAACTTTCCAAAGGGCAATGGATCTAGCCTTTAAATGCGTAATTAATGATATCATTCTAGTATATCTTGATGATTTAACTATTTATTTAGAGCATGCATCTGACCATCTGGGTCATTTAAGAAAAGTTTTTGAAAGATGTAGAGAATACAACATATCACTGTATCCAAAAAAAAGCGTATTTGTTGTCCCCAGAAGGTAAGTTGCTAGGACATTATTTCAAAGAGGGACTTGCCATTGACCCTGAAAGAACAAGTGCATTTTTTTTCCCTCCCACATCCCAACCACAAGAAAGGCATGCAGAATTGCCTAGGTAAGATCAACTTTGTGAGGAGGTTCATACCTAATTTTGCTTTCATAGCAAAACCTCTCACAACTATGTTAAAAAAAAATACTACATTTAGTTGGTCAAAGGAACGTAAAGATAGTTTTGAAGTTGTCAAGCAAGTCATTACACAAGCTCCTATGCTGGTAAACCCTAACTATGAGAAAGATTTTATCCTTTATGTTTTTAAAGGCAAGGAGAGTATATCAGTAGTCTTGACACAACATAATGACAAAGAATTGGAACAACCAATTGCTTTTTTTAGTCAACCTCTGAAAGATTATGAGTCGAACTATAATTTTGTTGAAAAGGTGTTTGTTGTGGTAAAAGCTCTTAAAAAATTTAGGCACATGCTATTAAACAGCAAAATACAATTGATGGTGAGTCATCCCAATGTGAAAGAGTTTCTTTTAAGTAGAGATGTCAGTGAGAAGAGATCTGGATGGATCACAAAAGTCATGAAATATGAGGTTGACATCAACATCACAAAGCTAGTAAGAGGCAAAGGGTTGTGTGAGTAGATGGCGGAATACATAGGAGCTAGAAATGACATAGTATATGCCATTAACTAGGCCCAAGCAATTGGGCCTAATATTTCATATGACTGATAGCATGACATGGTGATCTTTCTACAAATAGCTAGTTACCCAAATGGATTAAATTAGTCAAAGAGAAGGTATTTCAGACTTCAATCCATCCCATATGTTCATGTTAAGGGCGTCTTGTTTAGAAAAGACATCAATGAAGTTCTTGTATGCATAGAACAAAATCAGACCAATAGGGTACTAAAAGAATTCCATAATGGCCTCACAAGTGGTCATATTCACTGAGAACAACTGTTGTTAAAATTATGAGGGCTAGTTATTACTGGCCCAAATTATTCAGAGATGCCCATAGATGGGTGAGGAGTTGTAAGGAGTGTGCCCTATTCACGGGTAAACAAAGGTTGGCAGCTCTTCCCCTTCATCCCATCCAAACTAATCAGCCATTTTCCCAATGGGGTTTAGACTTCATTAAAATGATCAATCCATCATCCAATGCTAGCCACAAGTGAATTTTGACTGCCACTGATTACTTCACTAGGTGGACTAAGGCAGTTCTTTAAAGGATGCCACTAAGGCCACTGTTTTGGACTTCCTTGAAGGTATAGTTACAATATTTGGTGTCCCATCCACTATCATTTCTGATAATGCTAAGGCCTTTGTAAGCACAAAGATTAGTGAGTGGGCAATTAAGTTTAGAATATATTTGAAGACATCTTCCAACTATTACCCTCAAGGGAATGGCCTAGTTGAGTCTACCAAAAAAAACCTGATCAGAATCATCAAAAGAACAATTAAAGATAACCAAAAGACTTGGCACTCCAAGTTGAAAACAATACTTTGGGCTGACAGGATCACGCCCAAGAGAGTCATTGGCAATTCACCCTTCATGCTGGTCTATGGAAGGGAGGAAAGGCTTCCATTGTCATTGGACCTTCCCTCACTTGAACTTGCACAGCAGTTGGAGCTACTAGAAAAAGATGCTATGATAGTAAGGCTCTCTGAGCTAATGGAGCTAGAAGAGATAAGAGATGTCGCCATGAAGACTCTTGAGGAGCAACAAGCATGGGTGAAGAAGACATTTGATAAGAGGTTGGTTGACAGAGTCTTTCAAGAGGGAGATTTAGTGTTGTAATGGGATGAGGATAGAGCTAAGGCTAGGAAGCATTCCAAGTTTGATGCCTTAAAGAGTGGCCCATGTATTATCACCAGCTTCAAGCAAGCTAATGCTTTCCAACTCTCTAAGTTGACTAGTGAACTCTTCCAATCCTAGTTAATGGGATTCATCTCAAACCTTACTTCTGAGTTTGGTTTTGGGATCCTTGTAAATAATTAGAGTAGGCTTATTTTGTGATAGGTTTCTTTCTTCCAAGTTCTCTCGCACAGGCTGCATCCTCATTAGGAAGTTGTTTACCTTGTTTGTTTTTGTGTTGTTGTTTTGCCATTGATGGAGGTAGTACTCAATTCTGTATGGTCATGTTGTTGCCCTCCCCTTTGACTTTATGCCCAATTGATTAATAAGGCTACTAGATCCTTGTGTTAGCAAGCAAACACCTATGTGTAGTCACCAAAATGTTGTCATATTTTTCCCTCAACCAAAATAGCCCAAGGATCCCCTGAATTCTACAAAGATGTTGTAAAATTTCCTTCAATATGTCACAGGTCTTTTTTTTGTTTTGTCTTGTGAAAATCCCCCTAAAATCCTAAATTTTTCTAAGTATTTTGCCTTAGCCCATTTCACATTGTCGACAAAGTTGAAGGTTCGCAAACTTGGCGGCTCACCAATCGGCAAGTTCACCGACAAGTAGACTCACCGACCAAAGGCAAAGTGGAGGGAAATTATTTAGGGGAAAAAATAGAAGCAAAGTAAAAGTGTTTTATCGATGAAATGGCTGGTTTGTGAACCTGTCAGTTCATTGATCGGTGGTTCAATGATGGAAAAAGTCGTCGATAAAAAAGAAGAAAGAAGAGAACAAGGCAGAAAGAAAAAGTTAAAAGTGCTCATTAGCGAACTTAGTGGTTTGCAAACCGAGAGGTTTGCCTACCAAGAAGTTCATCGATTGACTTAGTGGCCCACAAAAAGAAGAGGAGATAATCGATGGATAGACGAGTTCAAGAAAATGCAAACTTGTCGATTAGTTCTCAAGTTCGTTGATAGGGTGATTGGTCAAGAAGGGAAGAAATGAAGGACATAGTGGCTAAGTCAAGGATAGTTCGGCAAAAAAGAATATTTCCAATAAGGAAAGAAGAAGGTTTGTGGGAGTCGTGGGTCGCTGATAAAGGAACAAAGCAAAAGAAAGATGAAGCATGGTTCACAAACAGAGTGTTTTTTTGATATAAAAGGGGATGTTTCATCAAATGAAGAAGATCTCGATGGCATAAAGTGAAAATCAAATGGCAAAGGGCACCAAAAGCAAATTCAAAAATTAACAATTTTTAAAGTATTGTAAAATCTTTGAAAAAGGCATGATTTCCTGGGTACTCCAAGTCACGCCTCCACATGATGCCATTGTTGCAAGTTGAGGTCAATTATAGGTGGATGAAACAGTGCCTAGAAATTATTTTTGTAGACCAATCAACATGCAATAGCTGGAACAATACAAATCCTCAATGCACAGGTAACAGAATTTAATGAGGTAGACGAAGAAATGACATTGTGTGTGTAGGCTCCCAAACTGATAGATTCCCAGGGATGCATTTGACTAAAGGCCCTCCTGCATTAAAATCTTGTAGCAAAAGACATGGGTGTCACCAAAAAATTCGTAAATCTCTTGACAGGGCCATGGGTCATTTTTAATGTATGGGTGACCTAGGTACCTGAAAAACATATTGACTGGGTTTTCTCAAGCCCAAAGTTGCATCGTGAGTGGAAAAAAGCTATATATGCATGTGTTGAAGATGCATTTCTATTGGTTATTTTCTTGGGTCATCACACGAGTAGAGGGATTCCTTAGCAACAGCCAACCTTGTGATATCTTCAAGAACTGAGTGGATTTGACGCATTGTGCTCCATTTTGAGCCTTTGTCATCTCCATTTTCATCTCACATATGAATGGGAGCTCTCAATTTGTGTTTATATCTTTTGTGTAATGAATCTTTCTTCTTTGTAATGGCTTTCTAGCCTTCATGATCAATATAAATTGGTATTTTGCCTCTCTAAAGCTTTACACCATGTTTATTTGAAGATGATAGGCTTATCTTGTGGATAAAGCGATCCCTTTTTACAGCTATAGTCTTCTACCCTAATCTCTGTGATACTTCTATGATTCTATGTGAGTCTATTTCTATTTTGAGATCATCGCTATGTCAATTCAAGGTCAACTAAAAACTAAATCTGGGTGCATCACCATTTCTTTTTTTGTATTCCTTCTTCCCCTTTTCTTTGGTGATCACTAGCATAGGTTTAGTTAATTTGCTCTGGACCTTATGTTCAAAAAGAGGAACCAACCTTCTCTTGAGGTTTGGTCTCATTTGCAAGGTCCCACACCTTGAGACCAATCCAATGTTTCACTAAATTTGTTGGAGTTGCCAAAAGCTTCAAAAATAGGGTGCAAATTCGAGTGACAATAGTTAGTTCTACCTAGAGGACCCACGATGTCCTTGTAGACACGTGGATATAGGAGGAACACGCATGTTGTGACTTTCTTCTATTTATTTCTACATCCCTCCCTATGTTGTCTCTTTGTTTATTGTGACATTTTGCAAACGATGGAAAGCATTGGAAAATTTAGCTTCCTTCCATGTTGACCCAAAATTTTTAATTTTTAATTTGTTTTCTTGTAACATTCGTGCTCGTAGTTCTACGTGCTTGGGGCATGATGACAATTCTATAAGTTGTCCCTTGATGATTCCCCTCCCAAATGCATACTGACCCCAAAGCACATAGATCCCTTAGTGTGTTTGGTGTTGTTGCTTGTTTTTATGTGACATGTGTTAGCATTGCTTGGTGTCATACCATGCTTACACAAGATTTTGTGTATCATTCCTGCAGCATCATCCGTGTTGCCTCTATTTGGGGCATCTTTTCCTTCTCTGAATGCATCTTTTGGAACATATCTCCACATATAAATATGTCTCCTAAAGCTATCTCCCCCTTTTCTACCTTAAAATCAATTGCATATTGATGTTTTATGCAATTATTTTAAGGTGGAGGCATACTTCCATGCTTTACACTTTTACACACACCACATTAATGGGATGCTCTGTGTACTATTTGCTCTTGGTAGCATTTGTAGCTTGTGGTCCTAAGCAAATGCACTTGTTTAGCTTGACCATGCTTTTTAGCTACTCTTTTAGCACTCTTTGTGAGTCACCTAACAATGTAGTTTGTTAGTCCTAGTGGCCCACAAGAGTTTGGTATGGTTCCTAGATCTTGTAGTGTGCTATCCCTAGAACCATACATGCCATCCTTTTAGCTCTCATATTGTGCTAGAAATGCCCCTTTTACTTTGCATTCTTGTGTATGTTGTGTGTCAGTGTGTTTTAGATAGTAGTAGATTGTGTATTAGATTATATAATTTGCTAAACCTTGATGTTTGGAAAAATCATATCCAATCTAATTTTGTTAGTATGATTTTATATATATGTGGTTCTAACATTGCCTCTTGTGCATGATTTATTGTCTAGTATTGTGGTTTTGCAGGTTCTCAGTCTGGGAGCTTCATTCCCCACTCGAAAAATCCTCTACATCCTCTACATTATCCTTTTTGAGGTAGTATTTGTGATGTTATTTATTTTTCTACTTTAGCTTGCATATGCACATAGTATAATAAATGTAACATCAAAAATTGCATACCCTTGCAATTTCATGTTACGTTTTGCCATTGCTTTGGTGTCTGCTCCCCTAGTTTGTTCCTAGGTTCATTTTAGCATCGCGTTAGCATTTTTCCATAACCACAAGTGCTTTTGTGTTATGTTCAACCCTTTGTGTTTGTTTTTGTGTAATTTCATTTTAGTGTTTTGTTTATCTCATCATCCGATGGTGTTCCATGTGACCAAGAACTGAAGTTGCCTAGATGTGAGCGCTTAGCGCAGACGTTTGTGCGGCACGCTAGCATCCCACGTTAGTTTAAAACCAAGTGACCATTCTTAAGCGTTACTGGCCACCTCTTGTGATGATTTGATATTCCAATAACGCCTCTCCACAGCTCAGAACATTTCTTATGTGCCTATTTTGGGTTTTTCCCTCTTTTGTAAAGATTTTGAATTATCTTTTCATTTTCTGTCATGCAATTTTTGATGGTATTCTGAACTCCTTTGGCTTTGAATATCTAGCTACACTCGTGAAGATTGTGTGCTTTCTTGGTGATCTCCTACAGATTTCTTGGTGCTTTCTCAAGTCTCCATTGTAGTTGCACTTTGTTTGGTGTATTTTGATGTGAGTTCTTGGGGGATTTTTATGCTCTTTCATAGGGTTTTGTGAAACCTTCATTGGCTGGTTGAACTTCTCCTTTTGGGTAGAATGTGCTTCTTCTATAGGTGATAGTGTTTCATTTTAACTCTCTTTAATTTCATTGTCAATGTGTAACCCTATTGTTTGAAGTTGCATTGTGTGGTTGCATTTCCATTTCCTTCATTTCTCAATAGCTATTTTGTGCTAGTTTACTTATTCAACCTTGAGTAGATTACTTTGTTTACAAATTTCATATTGTCACTTCTTTATTTCTTAGATACATTTAAGGAATAGAAGTACACACTATTTTTCTTCATCCTTGCTACTCGTGGTGGTCAAAAGACCAAAGCAAGGGCTTGACTTAGGCAAGCTCCTTAGCAGCCCAACAATTTTCCTCTATTCTTAGCAATAGGTGCTTTAAGGAAGGATATTTGAATGCATGGAGGTTTTGTTGGTTTTCTTCCTTTCCTTCATTAGTATTTTATTTTATTTCATTTTCTTTATCTGGCATCATCTGGATATTAGTCTAGGTTGGTCTTTTGTCTGCCATTGTGATGTGCAATTAGTAAGATTTCGTACAAGTGCAGTTCTTTTTATTTTTCTAGATTTGAGGATGCCAACACTTAGCGCAGATATCCCTGTGGTGCACTGTCGTCCAGGATAGTAAGTTCCCCCTCTTGGTGCCAGGTTCCTCTATCCTCCCTCTTTTCATTTCTATATCTGGTTTTCTCAAATTATGTCTATAGCAGTGTATTATCAGCATTTTGTTAGTTACTTTCTTTCTTTCAAGCAATTAGTTTAACCCATTTCCATTTCAATTAGTGCAAAGTGGGTATGTTGATGTTAGTTTATATAATACATAAATAATAGAAAACTAAGTAGGACCCTAATGTAGAGGTAGTGAAGAATTCCCTTGATTGATGTGTTTGATCAAGGTGTAGTTTTTCCTCAACTATAATTGATATACATTTTTTGTTCATTGTAACATTTTTCTACTCATTTGGTGAATAAAAATCAACTACATGCATTTTGGAGAAGTCTTATTTCATATGTGCAAATTTAAATGAATTTCTAGTCATAGTTGTGAATAATCAGCGATATAAATTTTAGTATCTGATATAAATTTGTGTGGAAATTATTGTGGAGGTTTAATATATATATTATGTTAAAATTTGTTGAAATTATTTTAGGTTTGAATATATTTACAAATTATATTATTTGGGACATTACAGTAATGGCTGGATGAATCCTTCAAGTATATTTCATGTCTTAAAGCAAATTCGATAATGCCAGTTCCAACAAATGCCTTATCATTATCTATAATTAGTCTTAGGTTCACCAAATCTAGTTATCATCCCCTCTAAGGAGTCAATAATCATTGCCTCTATTGATTTCTTTAGTGTTATGGCTTTGGTCAACCAAGAAAAGTAGTTAGTGGTTATTAATACGAACTTGTGACCTACACTTGATCGAGGATTAATCACCCCTATAATCCAATCCTCATAGAGAAAAAGGCTAATCTATTGAGATGGCCTTTCGGGAAAGTGATGCATGTTTATTCTTGCCAACATAGAATTGGTAGCTCTAACAATTTCATGTCTATTTGTGAGCATAAAACACATCAGGGGCTAGTAATATCTAGCTCACATGATTTTTGTTGTTGTGGTTTGAGTTTTTTATTAATGTCCTCCTAAAAGGCCCTAATGGAATTCTTTGAGAAGTACTAAAATTGTTTCCTCATCTACACACCCTAATACCACTCCATCAAAATTTCTTCTAAAAAGAATACCCTTAAGGTATTGATTGTAGCTTGTATGCTCTTCTTTTGGTTAGGTTCAAAGTGCTAGGGTATTTCCCTATTTGTAGGTGTCATCTCATTTTTTTGGACTCTATTATAATTTATACTATTGGACATTTTACTATGATTGTTTTACTATTAGTGATTCCATGTGAGTGAAAGAAATTGTTAATGTTATAAATGCATAAATTTAAAAGTTAATTTAATAATGGAATATTATTGGAATGATTATGGATGTATATTTTGTTTTGCTTCAACTATGATTATAAGGACTAACCTATTAATGAGAATCTAAGTGTGACTGAGAGCAAAATAAATGTTGAAGACGAGAACATGGTTGAGGTAGAGATGTTCTAGCCGCCCGACAAGAACTGATGGGATGGATAAACTCAATGCATGCACACACTCACTTAGTTTCATGACATATTGCATCATTCATATTTCTTTATTGAGTGACTTTATTATGCATCGTTATGTGGTTACATAGTCATGTTTGAGCATTTTATATGGTTAATGGATGTGATTGATGTATAATGATTAGATAAATATGTGAATTTTGTTGCTACGGTATTTTCATTGAATTGCATAAGTTAGCCATGTATTTATTTATTTTTTACTTAGATTTAATAGAATTGTATAAGTTGAATTCAATTTGATTTATATTATTTAAAAAGTATATATATATATATAATGCTCTTGCATGAAATGATATTTTAGATAGACTTAAAATAAGCAAATATTTATAGATACATATTTATAATTTAAAATATATATAAAAACAATATATAATTATATAAACATTATATTATTTCATTTATTTATTTATTTTGGTAATTAAATTATTTTAATTTGTTAATTTATTTAACTATAGAATGTGCATGTCTATTTTAAAGATTTAGAGAATCAATTATTAAATTTATCATTTTTGTGAATTAGAAAATTATATTTTTTAATATTAGTTTTAAGCAGGATGTGCATGAATATGAATAAAGTCATTTTAATATTATTTTTCTTTTATTAGGAATATAATATTATATTTTGCTTTTTAGGTTTTGAAAAAAAAAGGAAGAGTTATTAAAAGAAGAGAATTAGTTTTTTTTTCATTCTTTTTTTTGTTATCAAATTTTATTATGGAAAGGAGAAGAAAAAAAGAAAATAGATTATTGAAGCTTAGGGATTTGAAAGTGCTTTTTTTTAAGAATTGAAGGATTGTTGTGGTCTCAGAATTGATTGGTTTATCTCCAATGTTTTTACCAAATTGCTACAAAGATTGAGCTAGGATTCTTGTCATGAAAGACTTTAGCAAACATTTACTTTAGTTAATAATTGAATATAAGATTGTGTGAAGAAACTATGATTTATATGCTTCTTGTGCAAAAAAAGAAAGATTTACACAAATTATAGTTTCATTGATTTTGAAGATTAGAAAATGATTTTTGTTGAATTGGATTTGTTGAGAATTCTTAAAAGTTAGTAGGATGATTTGATAGGTTATTTGATCTGAATATGATTTTTAGAATATTGAAATATTAATTTCTTATAAAAAAATATAATAGAAAACTTGGGAAGAGACTGAAAGGAGAAAAATAGTAACCTATATTAGTTTAGACATATCTCTTAACAATGATCTGCATATTTCTAATTTTTGGATATATGGTTTTAAAGTAGGGGATAAACTTTTTCTCTTATTTTTGTAATTTTATCTTTTATATTTTATTTTATATTATTAAAACAAGTCGACTATTTTTTTACTCGTAAATCTATCATGAGAAAAAAATAGTCTATTGCGGCATCAATAACGTTAGTTTATGAACTAGTTTCTCTAAATTTTTTATGGAATGTGCACAACTACATTTTTTAAATCATATAAAAAAATCAGCCTTACCTAGTTTGTAAATTATGAGATATGTATTAATTAGTGACTGTATATCTCTCCTTCTATTTTTAACATGATATTTATATGTGATTATATTATATTTATTAAATTATATTAAAAATAGTTATTATGAAAATATTTATTGGGCTCTGTAAATCTCTATATTATCTTTCTAATGCATTTTAAAAATTAGAAAAATGTTGTGTTTTGATAAAGTTATGTCTATTTTAGTGAAAAAACAATTATGTAATATAAATGCAAGTTGTTGGCATGAAAGTCATGTTTGGTTTATGTGTGATCTCCCAACTTGATTTTGTGACTTTGTAAGCATGTTGAAATTTCTATGTGGATACTAGTTATGAGGGTGTGAGCATGAGTTGGAAATTATAGTGTTTCAGACCACATTTAAAGTCACCGGTAGTGTTGATGTCCATGCTTAATTTTGTTGTCCTTCTATTTTGTCCCCTGTAGCTGCATACAAAACTCTTGTAGCAGTTAATTCTATTCCTGAAGTAGTAGTTTTAATACATTTCTCAGCAGTATATATCTTAAATCCCTGTCATAGTTTAATTTACTCCTATAGAAGACTTATCTGCCTTTCCTGTAGCGAACTGAACTTTGTTCCTGTCATGAACTTGATAATATCCATGTGGCAGACAACAAGGTTCTTATGATAGGCGTAGGATATATTTAAATAATTCTCTACTTTTACCTTGTTGTAAATGATGTTTTATTAGTAATCTTGATATTGTTAAGCAGTAGTTCTTTTAAATCCCTATTACGACCTTAATTGAGTGGAATTATAAACCTACCTGTGGTTAGGCAAATCTAGAGTTATCTATTTTATTTTGGGAATTATGAATGAATTATGGAATAAAGATTATAACCAATTTTATAGCGATCTATGTATTTTGTGAATGATTAAATATAGCTCTTTGATAGAAATATTGCTAGAAATGTATTCTCATTGATTGAGCAAAGAAATGAAGTAACTGTATCTAGGCAAAGTATGTGTTATAGGATCTAGACACAAGATTCTTTTGAGGTATTTATGAATGGAATGAGTTATCTTCAATTTATGTATTATTTATGTATCTTGAATAAACATATGCATAAACTTTTTCATTAGAATTATTTTCTTGAAAATGAATTCATTTTGATTGTGCAAAAGAAAAGAATTAATTTGCTTTGAAAGAAAGTAGATTATCTTTTGTGTGTGATTGGGGTTACTTCTTGGGCTAGGATGGCAAATGTGGAACAACAGAGATGGCTTTTCATCTTTTCAGGATTTGACCTTAAACTATTTTATATGCCTGGCCAAGCTGGGAATTCATTGAAATAGATGAATATTTGTCTAACAAAACTTTATTTATATATATCTCTGCCACATCCTGTTGTGAGACAATTTGCATATCATTATTTAGATTTGTACATTAGACTTTAGGTTGTATTGGGTGTTCCCTCCTGCCAATTGTTTCCAAGTTGTTAGACATTTCATGCAGGGTTGGGTTTCCTTCGTATCATGAAAGGATCCGAGGAAGTGTAATTGCTTCATGGTTGGGCAGAAAAGCACCTGAGCCATGTTCCTGTCTCTCGGCTTGCGGATGACCATGAGGGTCGATGGCAGCTAGAGAGTGTGATTGATTTATTTTTCTTATATTGTACTTGATTATTGTACCTAGATGATTCATGGCAAAAAAGACAAATGGACATTGTATATTCTTTATACTGCTAATACCTGGATTAAGCACGTGATTTGTAAGATTTAATGATTATCGATTAAAATATATGAGATCTATCTTTTTACTTGAGTTGATTTAAATAAGTGGATTATTTACTTCAGTAACTTTTGTTATGGAATGTGTACTTTACAGCAGGAATTTGATTATATCTTTGACCCAAATTACCTCATGCTCTGCTTCATTGGTTAGCTAGGTTTCTTCATGCTGCTCTTGCATCTCTTCTAAATCCTTTGGAATGAGAATGCCTTCTACCAAGAGTAAGCAAAGAGCTCTTCCTTTAACCAAGTTTGTAAGCTTTACATCTATATAATACTCTACAATTGTTGTGATCCAGTTGACCCTTTTCACTAATCTCTCCACCAAAAATATATTATCTTGTACTTGGGTGAATAACCATAGCAATAATCTTGTTGGCAGAGACCAAATGTCTAGATTTTTTAGTCCCTTTACCAAGGCTTACATTATTTTACAAAATTATACTTTACCTCAATATCCTTTTATGTACAACTAACAAAAACAATCAAATGCTCATTTGTATCATTTATCTCAACCCTCTATGTAAGAATTGTAGCAATGCTAGCCAAACCACCATATACATAAATGAGAAAATCCCTACAGAATTCAGGATTTATTAAGATCAAAACCTTGTAGATGGCCTCTTTGATTTGTTCAAAGGTTGTCTTGCCTTCTTCAATCTATTTAAGCTATTGGTCCTTTTTTGGCATGAGAGTGATGGGATGCAAAATGCTTGCAAAGTCTAACATGAATTTCCTTATGAAGTTAATCTTTCCTAGGAAAAATACTAGGCCCTTCTTGTGTTGGAGAAGTGAAAGTTCCAGTATAGCTTGAACCTTTTCAAGATCAATAGAAATGCCTTCTTTAGAGGCCACATGCCCCAATAGTTTCCATTGAGGGACACCAAATATGCACTTCTTTGGGTTAAGAGAACTTCCAAACTATCAGCATCTTTGAAAAACTCCAAGTGATCAAAGTGATCCTCATTGTTCTTTGATAACACAATTAACTCATCTAGATATATTAGAATGATCTCATTGATGAAGTCCTTGAAAGCAATATACATTACTCTTTGAAATGTTGCACCAACATTGGAAAGACTAAAAGGCATCTTATGATAGAAAAAGTGCCCTATTTTTTGGTGAATGCTATTTTATGTTGGTCTTCCTCTTTGACCAGTATTTGGTTGAAACCAGATAAACCATTCAATATTGACAATATGTTAGCTTCTGCCACAGTTTGCAATATTTGGTCCATTGAATGCAATGGGTAGTGATCTTTGTGAGAGGCTCTATTAAGGTCCCAAAAATCAACGTGGAGTTAGATTTCTCCATTCTTTTTTTCTGATAGAGAACAAATTAGAAATCCAAGTTGAATGTTTGATAGGTTAGATTATTTTTTACTTGACCAACTTGGATAGTTCTAAAAGAAAATTGCAACAAAATATACCATTTCCACATAATCCTCATGAGAGAAACAAATGTAAAACAAGTGTTCAAAATTCACAATACAAAAGAATAACAAAGCATACTACTAGATAACACCGGATGTATCCTAGGAAAACCCTCTCAAGGAAAAAAAAAAAACAATCCTCCAAAAGCTCTCACACATTCAATGTATTATCTCCATGAACAAGATTGCAATACACTTGCAGAGTCTCCATGCAAGGCCTCTGAAGCATCAAGCAACTTAATTGCACTCCATGTGAACAAGCAAACGAGAACCATGTAGCCACACATCACAATCCATGCTTCCTCCAATCACATATGCAACATACAAGGGATGCTCAATCCAACCTCTAACCAACAAGCCAAAGGTTTCACAAGTCAAATTTTATAAAAACAAGCTTGCATAAAACCATCAAGTGGTATTACATAAACCATGTGCCTCCAAACCATGAGCTCACTAAACCATGACCCCAAAATTAAATATTTTTCAAATTGACTCCAATAATAAATATTTACCCAATGTGATATCCACATTAAATATTTATCATGTCCACAAGAATGCCTAGTCCATGTGGTATCTAGATCTCTAGATGCACCATAATTAAATATTTATTTTACATTATTAAAATTATTATTATGCAAGGTGTACAACACACTTTTACCAACATTTTTTTGCTTGTTGTATACATTGCATAAGGGGTCAAAAGTAAACTCAATCATTAAGATAACAATCCCTATAGCCAACATGTACTATCTAAACATCCATGTGCTCCATCAAGATACCTACAACAACAACCAAGGTGACCACCATCTCAATCAAGAACCCTCTCATCCTACATCATGCCAATGCATGAAAGATAAGATCATATCCAAGGTGATGACACACACACTATTACATAGAAGCTTGAGCCCTACCTCAACTTGATATCCAAACACAGACACCAAATCTAATGGTAACAAATAGGCCTAAGTAGCTGCCAACAACTCACCAACTGCAAGAATAGTAACCACAACTAGTTGCTAACACATCTAACTAACCATACCTCAAAAATAAGGTATACTCATCATCATAGGTAAACCTCTTGCCATCAACATATCCAACCCAATCCAAAATCACAAGTCCTTGCATATACACTATCCTACACAAAGAAGTCCTCCAAGGTAACAAACACACAGACATGCAACAAAAAACCTGAAGACCTTCAACACTATAGTATAATAAGAACATCCAACAAAGGACACACATCTCGAAACTCCCACTACATGGGTAATGTCAAAACATCCAAAAATCCACCAATAGCACTCACAAGAAGGGTGTGGCAAACGTCATCAATATCATCTAGTACCAAAGAACATACACAATGATCTACAAACCTACATACTAAACCACTGCAAAATAACTCTCACCACTGATCTCCATAGCTCTCCCAAGTTCTCCAAATCATTAAAGCTAGAGATTAATGAGCCTCCATACTATTAATAAAAAATAATGAAGTACAATAATAGTAAATGACCACACACATAGTGATCACAATAGCTCCACACAAACCTCAACTCCAATGTCATGTGATGACAAACCTCTAGGAAGAAACAATAGACCATAGATAGAAAACCTACAAATCAAAACCATGTCCTACCAACACCAATGTGCTAAAGCATTGATAAGTAAGACCTCCTTCCCAAAACCTCAAATAGAAAAGCCTCCTCAACATCCAACTATTCAACCCCAAGGTTAAACATACAATATATCAATAAACCAACCAGGATATAAGCCTCTTAAACCAAAGGAAGTTAAACCAAAGGAAGATCAAACCAACAAATATTTATTCTCTCAACAAGGTAATATGCCCAAAACCATCCCCTACACTCCTCAAAACTATCTTCATAATAAACTCATATGCCTAAGGAGACAAAGGAAAAAGAAACCATGCCAAGTAATACTCAAATAAGTCCTCCAGAACTAACTTCCATAGCTCAAGACTCGTTCCCATAAAATGACAAAGAATGAAAAAAATGCATATAAAAACAAGGTGGGAAATATCCATCAGATGATTCACTGTTGTTGACTAAGAGGGGAATGAGGTTGCTCCTCTTGAGATGCACCGAGCCACATTGACTCTCTCCATGAACAATCTCCTCATTAGGTCCATGCTAAACTCACGTCCAACTCTGGGTGTAGGATCCTCAATCTTCCTATTAAACCCTCATCAAGAGTAAGTGTCTCAACACATGATCTCCAAGAAACAAGAGATTTCTAGCCTCACCCAAATCTAATATAGGTGTACAATCGATCATCTCATGCCAACCAAACTCCAATTGCAACACCACAATAACCAAAAGCTCACAAGGCAAAATGTTCGCAACACTCATCTAGTAGATTATCACAAATCACTGCCAAAGTTTCAACTACAAAATGAGGAACTTACCATGACATCATGATTTACATCTCAAAAGAAGATCATATGTCTCTAATGAACATATTTTCTTCCAAAAACACGTATCATGTCAAAACTCTAACCAGTAATCAAGAGTCCACCATGCCACAATAACATGCATCCTCTAAACAAAGGATCATCTATCAAACTAACAAATCATAAATTGACATCTCAACCAAAGACTCCAAGAGTCCTTCATGGTAACAAGTTATCAACATCTCCAAACAACATGAAGATAAACATCCACTTGTCAATAGAATTAAAGATGTCAATGAACTCTCACTGCATACAAAAAAACAAAATCCAAGAGTCCCCCATGACACTAACAACTATTGTAGAAGACCATCCATCACAAAGTGACAAATCCACATCGCTGTCAAAGCTCCCACTAAACCATGATACTGAGCTACACATGGCATCATGATAATCATCTCCTAACTAAAGATCATCCATGGCCCTCACACAATCAAAACACCCAACTACAACGCTAGCAACTCCCAAAGGATAAAGTAGAACCATCATCTCTAAACCAAGAAGATAAACCACCACCTACAATCTAAAGTCAATCCATCACAACCCTGTATTCACATAAATGACTATGTCATGCCAAAGATTTATGCATACAAGAAACTCCATGACACCATGATCACCACCCTTAATGTACCTACATCAAACTCCCACTAAATTGAGATCTAAAATCTCTCATACATCATAGCCAACAACTATAGGTCCTAAAATACAACTATCTCAAGTACTACAAACACCATCTCTCTGCCTCATAGTGAAAAACATACCAATGCACCATGTGACCAAATAAGACCAACCAATAGAATATGTATCAACATTGAAGATCTATGGGTATAGACTACCCACATCTGAGTTATCCATGCAACCTATAAGCATAGATAACCCACAAAACTACACGACTCATAGATCTCAAACAATACATAATATAAGTTCAACTACATTAATAATCATGTAAAATTAAGACAACCAGATATTAACATGTAGATTTTCCATTACTCAAACACCAAATCAACTCTAGATTCAATTTGTCACAAACCCACAAAGTACCATAGTTTAGGAACCCTTCAAGCAAGATTACAAAAATATAAATGAACAAAGCACAAGCAAGGAGGCAATTGGATTCTAGAAACTAGTGGAGGTTTTCTCCTTCCCCCTTGCATTTGTAGCTCACTCCCCTTTAGGGAAGCACCTTGACCCCTCTGAGTTTGATGTGAAACTTGACCTTGCGATCCACTAACACTTTCAAACCTAATCCATTACAAAGTGCTCAAAAAATGCTCCTCGTCTCCTATAAGAAGTCCAAAATCAAACACTATAGGCACAAGATATTACCTATCAAATGAGAACAAAACCTGGATTCCATCTACAATTTCTATTATAAATAGAAAATATATAGAAACCACTAACAACACTACTTAGTGCTCAGAGATTTTTTCGTTGACTATAACAAGTTGAAATCTGACATTGCGGGTGAAAGTTATGGCCCTTGGAAACCGTCTGCTCCATTAAGCCAAATAAAAAACGAGCCTACATTATTTTGGTGGCAAGTGGGTGGTGGCACTGGTGGTTGGTTGATGGCAATGGCACCACCTAGGTGGTGGAAAAACTAGGTGACGCTCTATTGGTAGCTCCTAGATGGAGGAATGATGGCTTGCTAGTAGCAAGCAAAAAGTTGGTGGCAGCTTGTTGCTAGCTGGGGTTCAACCCCCCCATTGGTTAGGCATGAAACCAAATAAACCATTCAGTATTGAGAATATGTTAGCTCCTACCACAATTTGCAAGATTTGGTCCATTAAATGCAATGGGTAGTGATCTTTGAGAGAGGCTCTATTAAGGTCCCAAAAATCAACGTGGAGTCATATTTCTCCATTCTTTTTTTCTGATCGAGACCAAATTAGAAATCCAAGTTGAATGTTTGATAAGTTAGATTATTTTTTACTTGACCAACTGGGATAGTTCTAAAAGCAAATTGCAACAAAATAGACCATTTCCACATAACCCTTATGAGAGAAATAAATGTAACACAAATATTTTAAAATTCACAATACAAAAGAATAACAAAACGTAATACTAGATAACACCAAATGTACCCTAGGAAAATCCTCTCAAGGGAAAAAACAAGTCTCTAAAAGCAATGTAGCATTTAATGTATTATCTCCATGAACAAGATTACAGTACACTTGTGAAGTCACCATGCAAGGCCTCTAAAGCATCAAGCAACTCAGTTGCACTCCTCCATGTGAACAAATAAATGAGAACCACGTACCCACACATCCCAATCCATGCTTCCTCCAATCACATATGCAACCTACAAGAGATGCTCAATCCAACCTCTAACCAACAAGCCAAAGGTTTCACAAGCCAACCTCAACAACTACTCATGTGCTTGTTTTTATAGAGACAAGCTTGCACAAAACCACTAAGTGGTATTACATAAACCATGTGCCTCTAAAATATAATCTAACTAAACCATGACCTCAAAATTAAATATTTTTCCTAATCGACTCCTATAATAAATATTTTCCCAATATAACACACTTTAAATATTTATCCAAATGTCTCATACAACATACAAGTGTCCCTAAGAATGCCTAACCCATGTGGTATCCACAATTAAGGATGCAAAAGTTCCATAGAAGTTTCAAATGAACTTTCTATAGATGCTCACCGATCCGTGGAAGCTCCTAACCTTTTTGCACTTCTTCACTCTTCATGGTCCATCTTCAAGCCCTCTTGTGATATGATAAATCCCATGTGTGTAAATTGTCTTCAAGAACATACATTTATTCATATTGATGCACAATCTATCATTTCTAGGTTGCGCAAAGAACCGTTATAGGTGCACAAGATGCTCCTCCCTAGTCTAGTTAAACACTGAAATATCATCTAACTAAATTATCACGAACTTACCCAAAAATGGTTTCAGAAGATGGACAAAAGCAACCAAACTTGAATTTTCTATCATGTTAAGAGGTTTTGAAGTCAGAAGAATAAAACACATCATAGGGAGCTCTCAAATTTAATAAAACTATCTCAATCAGCTATGAATACATCTTAGAGAGCCTCCAAGTTGAGATCTTACTTAAAGGTGAATTTTGTTCACCAACAATTGAATGTTTAGCCATCTAAAGTTTTATCTTAAAACAGTTACCTTTCTAAAGTGAATGTCTTTATCTCTATGTAATTCACAGTGGGAATTAATATGGCCCTAGTTCATTAATGCCCATCTAAGAGTATATTACTGTGGCAATTTCCTATTAAGGTAAGTTCTTACAGTTGCAGAAACAAACTTGTTCTTAGAAAATTGTTAAACAAAAGTTAGAAGCCTGTGTTTGCAATAAGAAACCGTTTCATCTGGTTTCAGGATCACAACAAAAAAATCAATAAATAAATATAGATATTTATATCCTAGCAACCATTATAGACCTCAGCAACTTTTATGATGTTCCAGAGTTCCCCATCTAAAAACATTATCAAGTTATATTCTCACAATACTGTCTCCAATCATCTACAAAGTGAGTCTCCTTACAATCAAGACTTGGTCATCAATATGTTCAAAATTGACTCATCAACTAAATGATCTCCCTTATTCTTCTATAAATGTTTACCCAGAGACTGAAAAAAATCAATAGAATCAACCTCAACTGCTAAATCAGGAAGTTAGAATTGCATGTTTTTCTGACAATAATCACATGATCTTGTTCCTCAAAATTCTTTTTGAAGTATCTACCAAACTGGAACATTATTATAATACATGCATGATCCAGAGTGCTAAGCAATTCTCAAAAAAGCAAAAGATAGAAATTTCTTCAATTATTAAACAGCTCTGCAGGTTCCTAGTTCAGAAGTGATCTTGCTAAATGCTCCCTTGCCATGGCAAATGCTTGAGATATGGTCTGCATTCAGAACATAGTGATCAAAACCCCAAAAAAAAAGCAGATAATTAGTCTCTTTGCATATTTTAGCTCTTCCACAACTTACATACCAAACTTGTATGCATTAGTAATGTATCCTCTCTATTTATTTTCAAGACAAGAAAGATGGTAACCTGCTCTGCCAGTGGTGCATCTATATCTGAACCCCTCATTGAAACCCTCCCAGTAATTGAGCTTGGTTCAGTTTCCAAGATAATACTGCTTTGTATTAACGGACAGTAAAATCATTAATGAATATAACCAAAGTTTAGATATGTTTTTGAAAGCAGAGATAAATATCAATATATCTAGGATGGGAGAAGTGAGAGTTGTGAGTCATCATACCCTCCATCCACCATCTCATCAATACACAGAAGAATGAGGTCCAAATTCTCCAGAGCTGTCCTCTTTTCAACATTATTTCTGTCCACAAACATACATATCTCAGTAGAAGCCAGAAACAAATTCATTGTTACAACTTACAAGCACATGAGAAACATTGATGGCTGTAGTCGATCAATAATGCACATCCAAATATAACCTACATGTATGACGCATATAAAGTCAGCTAATATTAATCCTCCTACAGTGCAGGAGCACATTAAAGCTATCTCGAGATATTTTGTAGAATTCCTACACTGAATTTGATGGCTGCAGAAGTATTAACGAATAAGAAAAGAACCAAAAATTTCAAGCAGTCCAATGGGTTGAGCTTAATTGGTTAAAGCATTGGGTTCTCATTGTGGAGACCCAAAGTTCAAATCCACATAGGGACATCTAATGTGGAATTGTAAATTTGTCTCTTGGTATTCCATAGTTGCAACTTGTCCGAGTCCAACAGCATTTACAAACTGCTTCAACAACTCTCTGTGACTATAATCCCACGCTACCTTTGAAACGGCCCTTTTTACGAATGGTGTTCTTCTTGGTCCAAGACCTTTATATATATCATCTATAGAAAGGCAATGTTCTCGCAAATGAAGCTCTAATGATGTAATGTCCCCATTTTCGGAGTGGTCACTTATGGAGAGCAGCTGGACTAGTCTTCACACTCCAGGATTCTTGGATGACATCTTAGCATATTTTTCTGATGACATTGCTATGTCCCTTTCATTTAATATATTTCTCCCTCTTTGGGAGCGAATCATTCTAAGGAGTTTGAACTTGCTATCATGTCCTTGTCATATTCTTGGTAATGATACCTTGTTTCTCTATGCGTGGCACCTTGAAGAGGGTCGGATTGGGAAGACCAATACAGAAATAATAATATATTATAATACCTTAGAGGTGGCCGACTTGAAGAAGTTTCGAATTCAAATCTTTAATTTGAATTTATGGTATCATATTATCTTGAAGGTGGTCGGCCAAGTAAGGGAGTGCCTAGGTCAGACTAGGGAAAATTACTCTAATCTAGGCGCCAAGGCCTTGTTTAAGTCAGCCCAAGTTAATCAAGATGTATGTCGGCCTAAATTAAGATGTTGGTCAGCCCAACTCAGAGGAAGAAAATTAAATTTAAAATTATTTGAAATTGTGCGCCAAGAATTACTCAAGGTCAGCTAATTGGAAGTTGAGCGCCTATCCTAGCTTGGTCGGCTTTTTCATTAGAAAATTCATGAAATAAAAAGTATTAAGCTGCCTAGGTCGGCCAACTTGTGAGAGGAAAGAAAAGCATGTATAAATATGAGGTGTTGGGCATCATTTCAATCATCTTTTCAGCTTGTTAACTTATGCATTTGGTCTGCAATTTTATTGCAACTTATTCCAAGGACGAAAACCCTTGTGGATATTTGGTGAGTTGGACAAAATCCTAGCTCCTCTTGTGGAGGCTTTATCACGAAAGTCTACTTGCGCATCATTGGAGAATTTGACAATTGTTGAGCATTCAAGATCTATCTTTCATTGCAGATTTGAATATCATTGTTGAAGCTTTTTGCATCATCTAGGAGTGCCACATTTTGAAGACTTTGAAGATCCCTTTCCTTTGCATTATTTGAGTGCCGATTGGGTGAAGAGGACCATTGCATAGTGGAGCGCACTATTTAAGGAGTCATTGCGGATTTCGGGAGGTTTATTGCTGATCAAATAGCAGTCTATATCAGTCATCACAGCAGGGACTTGTTGGCAGCCATAACCCTAGCCGCCATCCATCTTGGAGCGATCTCACTTTAGATGATTTCGCCACCTTGGTATTGCATTTGTCATCTCAAAGGGAGGTTGATCAGCATCATGATCCTTGTTTGGAGACTTCATTGACATCAGCCATCATTCCTTGAAGGCATATCCTAATTGAGGAGATTCGCCCACTTTGTATTTGCATTTGACATCACATTTGGTATGTTGTTCATACTTCAGATCTGAGATTGTATCAGCAATTATATATGTCTGTGTGGCCATCTTTGAACCACGAACTTGATGTAATGCCCTTTTCAAATATTCAGTTTGGTGCAGCAGACTTGCAATTCAATTTTTGAATGGTTTGATTGTGTATTTCACAGTGAAATTCATGAAAGATAGAACTACATCGTATATCTTCCTTTTGCCATCATTTTCTATGTTCTAAATATGTTTTATGTGTGGTGAAATTCATTTGGAAAGGTGCAGAAATAAAAATCCGAATTCAGATCTAGGGTTTGGAAAGATAAAATCAGAATTCTTAAGAGCATAAATTGAATCAAAAAGTGCAGAAAATTAGAGCAGAATTTGAAAGACAAAATTCAGAAAATTTGGCAAAACCCTAGTTCAGGACATACAAATGATAATAGCTCTCTGTCAAGATCACGTAAAATTGCAACCATGGTCACTGGGTTTTGCAAATACCGATCAAAAGCCACATGTCGCACGATCCCTCTCTGTGTTGGTAAATGGTCCCGAGTGGCACAGAACATTTCATAAACGCGAGGAAGAAATTTGTCGACATCTAACGAAACTCGTCCCTCTTCTCCAAGTCGGTCTTCCTCTTCTACAAAATCTTCTGGGAGTATTCCTTCATCATCCCCGAATACTCTACCTTTCAATTTTTCCTTGTTGTAATAGTATTGTTCTTGATCCCTATGTGAGGTAATCTCTTGGGGACAATCGACAATGTCCTTGCGATCTAAGCATACAAAGCACCTCTCCTGAAGAGCACTAATGCATGGCCACAAGTACACATCTTCTCCAAAATGTTGCGCATTATGACTGTCCAAGCTTCATTATTTGAATGATATCTATCAATAAGAATTCCAAATTCTCAATTGGAAATGGGTACTACATCTGCTGCAATTGCCATTCCTCTATTTCACCCCCTCTATCCGAAGGAGTTATTCAATAGATGCATGAGGAGGTTCCGTGACACTTGCTCTTTGTCATCCAATGCATCCTTAGTAACTTTGACAACTTTCCTTTGTTTGCTTCTGTGGACCCCTATTAGTGCTTGTTGTTCCCTTTAGGAATTGACATCTGGATTATAAATAATGGATGTGTCTATCGATTGATAATTCAAATTCTTTAGCAACCTTGTTGTCATTGCGTCTCTCATAAGGAGATTTGGAGTGGTTTCTATGACTTTCTTCATCTCCCAAGACTGCTCATGCCTGACAGTTTGTGCATTGACAATAGGACGTTTAGAGAGATTCAACACTTGCCTTTGTATATAGCATATCATGCTTGCAGCATGAGGTTGTGATTGCAAAGTTCCCACACACAAGAATTGACTTGCTATGGTTGGAGCTTGCATTTTCAATATCAAATTATAATGTCCCCTTCTAGACTCTTGGTTAGTCCATCATAGAGTTCCTGTGGACTAGCAGTTTGGTTAGGGAACTGGAGTTAGTTTGGCCTCGGAGGTATTTGTCGATGGAGGAAATGTGGTTCGGATTCAATGGATCCAGTTGGCACCTTCTGAGTTGGCTCAGATTGCTCTTGGTCAGTACTTACTATTTTTAGTAAGTTTGGGGTCAGTGTCGGTTCGGCATTTTCAGAGTGGCATCAGATTCGTCTCGTCGAGGGCTTTCCGGCGAGCTATAGATCACTTCATTCCGACACCATCTTCATATTTATTTTAAAGTCCAGAGATAAATAATGTTATATTTAACTTGGACTTTATTATATTTTGAGGGGAAAAGTGACTTTATGAAAATGAAGACATAATATTAAGTTGTGACCTTGGGCGCCCTTCCCTAGAAAAATAAAGATGTTTAAAAGATAATTTCCCTCCTTAATGCCCAACGCCCATCTTGGAGGGAGAATAAAAGAGGATTTTCGAGCTCATTTGCTTATGCTTGCTTTATGTTATTTTCTTGTGAGAGCTCTGCTAAGGTTTGAGGGTTTGAGCATTGCGAACTAGGCTTTTGGAGACGAAAACCTCCATTAGTGATGGCATTCTACAGGTGTGCAATACCACCCAAAGGTGCCATTGAGGGTAAATGCATCCAGTGTTCACAGATGTGCTGAAATGGAGTTCGACGGATGAAATTTGTAGAGGTTTCTTGATCATATCTTTTGCAAATCTATTGAGGACAGCAATGACATACTTTCAGTTCTGTTTTGGGTGTTTGAGTGAGTTCTTTGGAGCGGCCGTACTTTACTCTTGGCTGGCCATACCTCTCAGTGCAGGCCGTACAGTTCTTGTGGGGAATTTTGGTGATATTTGATGCTATTTTCTCTTCTCATGCCGGTCGCCTAGTGGGAACAAAGATTGCAGATCATTTGCAGAAGTTTTTGAGGAAGTTTATTTGTTGTTTGCTGCTATAGGCATCTCTTGACTGGATGTACACCCTGAAGGACGTGGGTACTGTTGTGACCAAATCACACATCGCCCCATTGCAAATGGGGACCCCCTTTTTTGAATTCCAGTGCTTTGCTAAGTCCAGGATGATGTCCTTTGCATGATGAAGTCAGTGGTGTTTGAGTCTTAGAGCCCCTTGATGACCTGATCCTGATGTTTGAGACCCTGAAAATGACTAAGTCTGGTATCCTGATCCTGAAGATCCTGAAAATTGGCTAAGTCTGAAATCTGGTGGATCCTCAAAAATCTAGAATCTGCATGTTAAATCCAGTGGATCTGAGACCTATCTCAAACATCCTGAAAGGTATATTGAAAAATATTTAAAGTATAAGAAATTCAATCTCTAAACTTATACTTAAATATATTTTTCAATATACCTTACCTCGGGCACTGTCAGTTCTGGGCGCGAAATTGCTCCAAGGTCACCTCAAAATTCCGCCTAAGTTTAGGCGCCCATTCCATGTTCAGAGGATCATAAGAGTTGCGCCTTCAGTTGAGGTCCATGAGTTTAGGCGCCAATGCCTTGCTGTTATTGTTTTTAGGCGCCCTTCAACATTCAAAATGATAGAAAACAATCCAAGTTAGCGCCTAGAGCTAGATTCCTAGAAGAGATGAATTTGGCGCCCTAGATCAAAGAGCGCCCACATATACAGGAAGTTTGAGCGCCCTAATGTGGATGAGCGCCTTAGTGTCATTTTGCGCCTTGGGTAGTGGAAACCTTTTCTTAGAGTTAGTGCCTTCATGGATGAGGTGAAGTTGCGCCTTAGGGTGTATCTCCATTGTTGGAGTTGTGAGTTGAAATGAAAAGGCGCCTTGGAGGTAGAGTGAGGACTCCTTGATGGAGAAGCGCCTAGGAAGTTAAGAAGATGATGAAGTGTCTCAACAAGTGAATGATAGCACCTTGGTGTGCTTTAGCGCCTTCTACGAGTGAATGATAGCTCCTTCAGAGAGAATTTGACTAAGACAAAGCGCCTTTGGAAGAAGACAGGAAGTTTGAGCGCCCTCCTTGGTATCTAGTGCCTTAATTCTAGTGGCTTTGATTGAGCGCCTAGGGTAGGAGTTTGAACTTTTGGCGCCTAGGGAGTGAACAAGGTATGAGCGCCCATTGAGGAGAAATAAGTTTTGGAGCGCCCTGGGTGAAAGAGACCACTTTGGCGCCTTTGGTGAGAAGATCTTCCTTTTGCGCTTTAGAAGTAAGATTAGATTGCGCCTAGAGGAAGTCTTAGCGCCTTAAGATGTTTTGATGAAGGGTTTTAGCGCCTCAAGGTAAGTGAATGCCTTGAGCAATGGATGGAATACGCCTTGGATGAAGAGTTTTGGCGCCTAGGTTGAAGAGAATTTTTATCCTTGTCTAAGCGCTAGTAAAGGCTTGTATAACCTCCAGCCTGTGCTTATCAATCATGAATTGCTAATGACTCCTTAATGAGCGCCTTAGGAAGAAAGAGTATGAAATCCTTGATCCTGATGCTTGAGAAGATCCTGAAAATGACTAAGTCTGATAGCCTGATATCCTGAAACACTGAAAAATTGACTAAGTCTGAAATCTGGTGGATCCTCCAAATTCTATAATCTGCATGTTAAATCTAGTGGATCTGAGACCTATCTCAAACATCCTGAAAGGTATATTGAAAAATATTTAAAGTATAAACTTATACTTAAATATATTTTTCAATATACCTTACTCGCTTGGACTTCCAAATTTAGGCGTGAATTCACTCAAAGAAGCTTAGGCGCACTTTCCCATTTGCAGAGATACATATTGGCGCCTTAGGTGGAGGACAAGTTTCAAACACCTCATTCAGTTGCGCCTTGAATTGAAGTAGGCGCACTTTCTTATTCTTAACAACCACCTTTGAGCGCCCTACAATCTGGATGGTTGGAGGGATGACATATTGGCGCCTTGGAGTGCATGATGAGGTTGGAATTCAAGATTAGCGCCTAGAGAAGGATTACACTCAATACAATCACCAAAATAGCGCCTTGAGTTGAGAGAATGAAGTTAGGCGCTCCTTATCACTCCTGTCACCTGGATGAACGCCTTGGAAGAAGTGACATCAAACATCCCTTTGAGTGGGCGCCTAGAGAGAGATGATCACATTAAGACATGCTTGATCATTCAAAACATGAAAAATGACAAAAGAGGTTCAAATTGATGAAGGCGCCCATTTCTAGCTCATCCATCACCTTTTGGCGCCCTTCATGGGGAGACACCTCAGTATGCGCCTTGAAGTCAACTTGAAGCGCCTAAGGGTAAGTTGTGCGAAATGATTTTATTGAATGGGCGCCCAGGTGTGGGAGTCCTCCCAAAGCAATTACTACATGAAAATGACAAGTATGAAGCCTCATTAGTGTTAGGCGCCCTTTTACCCACCTGCAAACCATTTCTGGCGCCTTGGAAGGAATTACATCACAAAGTACCTTTGAATGAATCTTTTAAGTGGGAGAAGTCTTTTTACACCCTTACAATTGCTAGAAATCATTTGAAATAATGAATGTGGGACTAAATGACGTTAGGCGCACTTTGTTCCTATTTTCACCTATATTTGCGCCTAAGCTTGAAAAGGATTATTACATGTTTAAAGTTATTCCTATCTTATGAAGTGATTGATATATTGTTTATCTTGTCTTGTAGGATCATCAATCAAGGCTAAGGAGTTATACAAGGAGTCACCTTCAAGCGAGAAGTCCGGAGTTACCTTCACATCCAAGGAGTGAAGTCAAGAAATTGCTATTGCAAGAAGAAGCATCATGCTAGCCACCTTTGGAGATCACTTCAAGATCATCATCAAGTTGAGAAGAGTGTTGGTGAAGCCAAGGAATCATCTAAAGGATAAGCATCTAAGTCATCTTCAAGTTGTAGAGGGAACACCACTCTAAAGGATCAAGTTCAAGTCCCCTACATCCATGACATCATGTTAGATCACATCAAGTTCAAAGTATACTTCATCCTTTGCATCATGTTCAAAAACAAGGCGTTCCCCATTCAAGCTTCAAGTCAAGGTTCGTCAAGCTTCAAAGTTTCTTCTAGAGGTTATCAACATCTACTTCACATCCAAGGAAGGTGTTATCATCTACACTCAAAGAAGGTCACTTCAAAGGCCATCAATGAAGGATCACTTCATCAAGTCTTCTACATCAAGCAAAGATATTCATCCATCATACTCCAAGCTCCATTCAACTTTCAAGTCCAAGAGATTCTCCTACTTTTCATGAATGAAGATTATCATACATTCTACTTCAAGTCATCATATCTCTACTACTCCACTCTTTAAGAAGAAACATCAAAGAAGATCATCATATCAACTTACCTGCAAGAAAAAGAAACATTACAAAGTCAAGCAAATGAGCTACAAGTATCATACGTCCAGTTGCAAGGAGATGTACAAGGCAAGATCTACAAGATGTATTCCTAAACATACAAGTTCAAACAATCACATTGAATACATCACATAAAAATGATACAATTTTCAAAGTATGCTGAGTTGGCACCCATGTGGCGAGTACACATCATTCAATTTTGATTAGCCGCATTATTAAATGCATTAAATGTATCATTTAATAAAAGAAGTCAAAGGGATTCCTATGTGGAAGAATATTTTAAATGCTTTTGCCTTACCTTATCACATTGGAAAATGTGCCTTCATTACCTCTCTCTTTTGTGCTAAAAATAGCAAGTTGTTGTAACTACCTCTGAGGTGGCACGATCTAAGCCCTTGGCTATCAAATTGATCTCAGCCATTCATTGTATTCTGGGCACTATATAAAGGCCTTGTTGCCTCATTTGTAAGATATAGAATATAGAAATTAGATTGTAGGCAAGTAAGAGTAGAATAGGAGACTCTCAAAATTTTCTGAGAGGACTTGGAATTGTTGTAAATATTTCTCAAGAGTAATGCAAAGACATTGGAGCTACTTGTTTGGTGTTAAGTGTTATCTTGTGGAGTAACATGATTTCTTGTATCTTGATTAAATGGAGAGATGTTTCAAAATAGATTAGAAATAGATTAGAGCTCATTGTTGTAATGTTCGTTGTATTGAATATTTGATCAACTCCTAGCTCATGCTTTTAACATTCATCGCTGGTGAATTGTTGTGTAAAGCTAGTCTGAGCCATATTTACTTAAGTTCGATTGTGGACGCTTGTTTGAGCTGCGCCATCTTATGGGTGCTTATATAGGTCTTCATGATTTGAAAACCATTCGCAAACCTTAGGAGATTGCACCAACTTCATGTAGTTGTAGGCATCCTTGGCGAAGTGAAGTTAGGTTAAATTAGGAGTTTGTCTATTCAATACATCATCATTGCTACATTGACCTTAGATTAGTTTCCTAAACCGTATTCTTTTTTCCTTTTTTATCATTGGAACTTTGTACATACATCATCCACACTGAAAGGAGGAACAAGCTAAATATGAATGAAGAGAAGTCTGTGTAAGTCCCTTTGTAGGTTAACAGCAAAATCATACTTAGTCGCTGACCTTTCTCTTTTCAAAATCATCAGAAGGAACCTTGGAGTCATCTTGTTTGATCACCTAGTTCAGCATTCGAGAGACTTTGCTCAAGAGGGAGTCAGATACTTAGTATCTCACTCTATTGTTGAATTGTCTAAAAACAACCATCAACAGGTACCTTGCTGCTGCTTTTTCCTTTCATTTATAGTCATTCTAGTGTTCATTTGAGGCGTTTGGAGTCTTGTTTTATGATGCTATCAGATGTATAAGCTTTTTTTGTCATTATGAGGAGATTGAAGGCATTTTCAGCCATACCCACTTGCTGGTCCATTCCGGTTGTTGTACCAAGTTGCATATTTGAACATGGGTATAGTAATTCATTATTGGCCATTTTGCTATTTGAGTAGTCAATAGTTTCTTCATATTCATTGTACTTTTTTCTGGGTTTACAATATATGCTATCTATTGTATGCTCCGGCAACACACATCTGCAGGGAAACTAAAACCCCTTCTGCATCTTCTCTCTACTCTGAAAGATCACACTAAAAATAAAAATAAACAAATAAAAAGATCTTTTTTAAAAAAAAAACAGGTACGGCACATTACAGTGGTATCAGAGCAGTGATCTTGCCATCTTGTGAGGTCGTAAACAGACATGCAGAAGTGAGAATGAGACATGCAACCGGGTGCTGATAGATATTACTTTAGACAAAGACAGGGTACAAGAAATCCATAGAGAACACAGAATCCGCAGTTAGTGCAACCAAAGAATCCAGTGCCACAAATAGATCCATTTGATACTGATACAGAGATTGTATCTGTTGAGGAGCAACTAGTGGTTTTTTATAGTGAGGAAGATCTCGAGGTTCCAAGAACAGATCCCTTTTCCGGTGTACTCCCAGAACAGCTTGAAGAAATGGGAGACAGGGAGATTGGAGAGCCTAGCACCAAAGATATCATTAATGATTTGTCTAGAGGACAGTAGCAGATTATTGCTAGCATGGACAGGTCTCAGTTGGCACTTACACGGCTTCTTGGCCGATTATTTCCTGAGTTGGATGAGGATGAGGACAATGGAGACCGGGATAGAATCTAGAATGACACGAACAGAGACAGGAATGACAGGAATAGAGACAGGAATGACAGAAATAGAGACCGGGATGACGGTGATAGACACAGAGACCGAGGTAATGGAGATCGGAATGGTGACAAAAATAATGGGAATGGGAACAGATACAGGGATCATGATATAGAGGCTTCAGTGAATAACCAGGATGCTACACAGCTCACAGCCGCAGATAGGCCCGACATTCCTATATTTGTGCCGAGGGAGGAGATGCCTGAATGAGATGCTACACAGGTAGAGTTTCAGGATGAGATCTTTAGAGATTGGCAGGCTTCTAGTGCAGAGTTTCAAGCTAAGATGACTTTCAGGGACTATTCCGATCTCAGGATGAGACACAAACCCAGATGGGGTAACAGGCAGCGAAATAATGAGCTACAGAAGAAAGTCAGTAAGATGACTTTACCCTACTTTGATGGTTCAGGAAAAACTTCAGCTAGAGCTTGGGTCCAAAAGTTGGACAATTATCTACAGATCAGCCCCATGCCAGAGACTGATGCCATCACATATGTAGCCTTGCACTTGGAGGGCAGCGCACACAAGTGGTGGAGCAATGGGAAGGTGACTCTAGGACATGACCAGATCACATCTTATGTAGAGTTCACAACCAAACTCATAGACAGGTTCGATAAGGACCCTGAGTTGCAGTTCAAGGAGCTGGCATAGCTGAGACAGAGTGGATCAGTGGACTCATACATTTTAGAGTTCCAGGATCTTTGAATCATGGTTTCAGACATATCAGAGAGGAGGTTGATCATGCTCTTTGTTGATGGGTTGTCTGATACTCTACGAGGATGGGTGAAGGGTTTAGACCCTATGTCATTGCAAATGGCCATGAAGAAGGCCCGTGATATGGAGTCTTCCGCATGGAGGAGTAAATTTCGGAACAAGAGCTTTCAGCATAGGAAGGATAAGGAGAGAGACAGAAGACCTTTCCACAAGGACTCAGGACACCAAACACAGAAGAGTTCTTCCAGATTAGACAGTGACCAGTTGAATGCTCTCAGGAGGAAGAGACTTTGATTCCACTGGAGAGAGCCTTGGAATCCTAAGCACAAGTGTGCTGCCCAAGGAAAGGCAAAACAGATTGAATACTTCTCAGCAGATGAGTCTGTGGAGTCAGAGACACATTCAGAGCAGCATACAGAAGATGATGATTCAGGATCAGATGTTGCATCTGAAGTACCAGATAAGGATGAGAAGACCTCCCTACCTACAGCCCATATTTCTAGCATTCAGAGAGGGGTCATTCAAGATTCGAGGAGTGTTGGGTGGACAGAGGTGCATTACTTTGCTAGATACAGGTGCCACTCATAACTTCATTGATGAGGGCTTCGTTGCCAAGAGGGGGTTGAAGACAGAGGAGTTTTCAGGGTTCAGAGTGAAGGTAGCAGATGGTTTCATACTCACTTGCACTAGGAGGATTCCTAATTTGACCATCCAGCTGAATAACTACACTTTCCAGTCTGAATTTTATGTTGTTAGTGTTGATATGTTTTTTTTATGCACATGCAACTTAGAATAAATTACTAAGGTAATCTATCCTCTCTTGAACAAAGATATCCAAAAGCTAAACAATGTGATCCAGTGGGTTATCTCCAAAGTACCAGTACGTTGTGTTGATGATTGTTTTTAGACAAGTCAACAATAGAGTAAAACACTAGAGTATCCCACTCTCTATTGAATAAAGTTCTTCAAAGGCTGAACTATGTGATCCAGTGAAGTAACTCCAAGGTTC
The DNA here is from genome assembly GCA_027924645.1 of Cunninghamia lanceolata. NCBI lineage: Eukaryota > Viridiplantae > Streptophyta > Pinopsida > Cupressales > Cupressaceae > Cunninghamia > Cunninghamia lanceolata. The sequence goes on from BSBN01000500.1 coordinate 21,846,817, forward strand.
CTTATTTATGATTCATGATGGGTAAACTCAGTGATTACATATGATCTTGTTGATAATCACAAAGGGACTTACATTAGACTTCTTCATTTTTCATTTAGCTTATCTCTCCTTCAGTGTGGATGACATATATACAAGACTTCAATGATAAAGAAAAGTAAAAAGATAAAGGTTTAGAAAAGTTAATCCAAGGTCGATGAAGGAATGATGATGCTTGAATAGACAAACTCCTTGATAAACCTAACTCCACTTCGCCAAAGATGCCTACAACTACATGAAGTTGGTGCAATCTCCTAAGGTAAACGAAAAAGTTTTCACATCATGAAAGCTTATATAAGCACCCATCGGATGGCGCAGCTCAAACAAGCATCCACAATCGAACTCAAGCAAATGATAAGGCTCAGACTAGCTTTACGCAACACTTCACCAGTGATGAATGTTAAAAGCATGAGCTAGGAGTTGATCAAATATCCAACACATACATACATTACATCAAAGAGCTTCTAATCTACTTTGAAACATCTCTCCATTTCATCGAAATACAAGAAACCATGTAACTCCACAAGACAACACGTAACACCAAATAATGCTCTAATGTCTTTGCATTAATCTTGAGAAATATTTACAACTTCAAGTCCTCTCAGAGAATTTCGAGAGTCTCTTCTATTCTACTCCTACTTGTCTATAAATTGTGCTCTCTAATGATTTTACAAATGAGGCAACAAGGCCTTTATATAGAGGTCTAGAAATACAATGAATGGCTTAGATCATTTCATGTAGCCAAGGGCTTAGATCATGCCACTTCAGTAGGTAGTTACAACAACTCGCTATTTTTAGTACATATGAGAGGCAATGAAGGCACGTTTTCCAATGTGATAAGGATAAGATGAAATCATTTAAAACATCTTCCACATAGGCGTCCCTTTGGCTTCTTTTATTAAATAATACATTGAATGTAGTCATATGATGTGGTTGATTATGATCGGATGATGATGTGTACTCGCCACATAAGTGCCACCTCAGCATATCTTGTGGATTTCAACTGTTAATTCAATATGCTTTTGGGCATATTCCCAAATTGTATCATCTTTGTGCGATGTCTTCAATGTAATTGCCTTTGATGAACACTTGAGATGTATCTTGTTGACCTTGCCTTGTTCATTCTTCTTGTAAACTAGATGAGTATGATACATGTTGCTTCATTTATCTAACACTGTGATGTTTCTTCTTGTAGGATACATGATGTTGATCTTCTTCGATGATACTTCATGTAGAGTAGTAGGAGATGATGATGATGTTGCTACCTTCATGTAGAGTAGAAGATCTCTCTTGGACTTGAAGGTTGAATGGAACTTGAAGTTAAATAGATGAAGTAGTGCACTTGGCATGTTGACCTTGAAGTAGCCCTTTGGAGTGTAGATAATAACACCTTCTTTGGATGTGGAGTAGATGACCTCTCAAAGAGACTTTGAAGCTTGATGAATCTTGAAGATTGGGAGAACTTGACGTGAAGCTTGGATGGATGAATGTCTTCAAACATGATGACATTGATGAAGATGAAGTGTACTTGCAAGATATTCCTTGGAGAACTTAAAGCTTGAATGGATAGATGCATTGAAGGAGTACACTTGAACTTAATGTAATCCAACATGATGTTATTGATAGAGTGTCAACATGTTAGACTTGAGATATATCTCGTTGTGACTTCTTGGGGCAGCTACCTCTTGATGGTTTTGAAGTGATCTCCAAAGGTGGCTAGGATGATGTTTCTTCTTGCAATGACAATTTCTTGACTTCACTCCTTGGATGAAGGTGACTCCAGGTGTTAGCTCCTCATATGACTCCTTATCTCCATCAATGTTCCTGCAACATAGAGAAACAACCTATCAGTCACTTCATAACACAAAGAAATAACTTCAAACACATGAACAACCTTTCTCCAATCTAGGCGCACATATAGGTAAAAAGAGGAGCAAAGTGCGCCTAACACATAATAGCTTCATGTTCATCACTTTAAATGATTTCAAACAATTGTAATATCTTAAAGAGGTCAATCTCCCTTAAGAGATTCATTCAAAAGGTGCCTTTCCATACAATTTCTCCCTTAGGTGCCAAAATTGGTGATTTTAGTGGAAAGTAGTGCCTAACTTAAATGTCTTTATACTTGCAATTTTGCAATTTTAAGTGATGAGACGTCTTGAATGACTTCAATCTTTCAAGCGCCCACTTTTAAACATGGATTTGAATGATTTTCCTCAAGGCGCCAATTTAGGTTGACATGGAGGTAAAAGGGCGCCTTACCCTTTTGGCTTTAATTTTGTCATTTCAAACTTAAATTGATGATTATGACTTTCACTTTGACAAGGTGAAGTCCTTTTAGACTTGATTCTTGCCTTCACACGGCTAGGCGCCAATTTGGAGTTGCACAAACAGGGAAATGCACCTAGGTTTAATTGGACTTTTCTTGCTATTTTTAAAACTTAGAATGATTAAAACATATCTTAAAACAATCCTTTTCTCTCTAAGCGCTCATATGAGGTAGGAGTGACAAGCAAAGGCACCTAGGTACACTTAGCTAGCTTCTTAGTCTTCAAAACACTTATGTTCATTTATTCAATCTCTCAAGAGGTATTCTCATCACCTACATGCTAGGCACCAAAAATGTCTAAAATAGCAAGGAATTGCGCCTAGACAAACTTGGTGATTTTGCTCAATGTTTGAATGTTTAAGAAGTCTACTCTTGGGCGCTAGAACTAGGGTTCATAACATTTTACCTTCTAGGCGCATGTTTAAGGCTCTACAAGTTGAAAGTCAAGCCAAGGTTTATGATGCTTAAGACCTCCTATGTAAGGCGCCAAAATTGGTGATTGTATGCATGAGGGGCGCCTAAACTCACTTTGTGTTTTCCTTGTGAAATTTTCACTTCTTGAGGTCTCTTGGCAACTTTTCAATGAAGGCGCCTAACTTAAGATAGTTGATTTTTATTTGGATCAACATCAAATTACATAGTCTTAGGCTTCCTCATGCCTAGGCGCCAATGTGTGATGCTCTGAGTAGGAAATGGCGCCTAAGGTCAAATAGGTGTTCATTTCAAGGTTTTGTGATTCCAAGTCATCATGATACATGTGGAGTCCAACCCACCTTACTAGGCGCCCAAGTTCGCCTTTATAAGAACTTAGTTTCCAAGGCACTCAAAATGAGGTGATATAGACTAGAAAGGGCGCCTTGACTTCATTGAGACTAACTTTTTGATGTTTAAGGGTTTTACCTTATGCTTAAACTCTTAAGGGACATACTTGCCTTTGGGCGCCTAAGCTTGATGATTCCAAACCTCCTTGATTACTAGGCGCACTCTAAGGTCTTCTTGGGCATGAATTTGCGTCCAAGGTTGTAATAAGTGTTTCTTTCACTTTTATATGTTCAAAAGATTATAGATGTTCCTAAGGACTTCTTCCAAGGCACAGATTTATGAATTCAAATTGATTTCCCTTTGGGCACTATCTTCCATTGACTTAGAAACTCCCTTCATGCTAAGGCGCTAAAACTAGGAGAAATAGGCAAGGAAATGCACCTAAACTTAAGTGAATATCTTCTCCAAATTAAGCATTGATCTGGATGTCAAGGGATCAAGAAGGGCTCCTAACACTTGTAACTTGATACATCTTCTCCTTCAACTTCACATTCCTCATTAAGGCGCCATCTATCCTTGATTTAAACTTCATCCCACACCAAGGCGCACAAAAGTGGCAGAAGCAACAAGGAATGGGCGCCTAAGATCATTCACTTCAACTCAAGGCGCTATCTGATGATCATTTGAACATGAAAAAGGTGCCTAACACTCCTGGATCATTCCTTTGTCGAATTCTTTGATGTTTAAGGTCTTTTATGCCAATTTCAATCAAGGCGCCTATCTAGGAGAGGTTGGAAGTGTGTTCTCCTCTAGGCGCACATATGAGTCTCAACCTAAAGTGCTGGTTTGGGTATTTGCAAGTGGGAAAATTACGCCTAAGTACTAAAGCAAATTCGCGCCCAAAACTGGAAGTCTCCGAAGATAGGTATATTGAAAAATATATTTAAGTATAAGTTTATACTTTAAATATTTTTCAATATACCTTTCAGGATGTTTGAGATAGGTCTCAGATCCACCAGATTTAACATGCAGATTCTAGACTTTTGAGGATCCACCAGATTTCAGACTTAGCCAATTTTCAGGATCTTCAAGATCAGGATACCAGACTTAGTCATTTTCAGCATCTCAGACATCAAGATCAGGTCATCAAGGGACTACAGGACTCAAACACCACTGACTTCATCATGAAATAGCTCTAAGACATCATCAAAACTTCATGCAAAGCATCAAAACTCAAAAAAAAAGGGGGGTCCCCATTTGCAATGGGGCGATGTGTGATTAGGTCACAACACGTTGGTTCTCAACTTGCTCATAGGATAGCCTCAGTTGGTATGATGTGATATTGCTATTTCCTCAAAGGGACTTACATAGACTTCTTGTTTCACTCAGCTTATTTCTCCTTTCAGTGTGGATGATGTATACATGATGCCTCAATAATAAAATAAAAAATAAAAAAAAAAGATAAGGGTTTAGAGAAACTAATCTAAGGTCAATGAGGCAATGATGATGCATGAATAGACAAACTCCTCAATAAACCTAACTCCACTTCACCAAGAATGCCTACAACTACATGGAGTAGGTGCAATCTCCTAAGGTTAGCGAATGGTTTTCAAATCATGAAAGCTCATATAAGCACCCATTGGACGGCGCAGCTCAAACAAGCATCCACAATTGAACTTAAGCAAATTGTGATGAAGCTCAGACTAGCTTTACACAACACTCCACCAGCGATGGATGTCAAAAGCATGAGCTAGGAGTTGATCAAATATTCAATACATACATGCATTACATCAATGAGCTACTACTCTACTTCTAATCTACTTAGCAACATCTCTCCATTTCATCAAGATACAAGAAACCATGTTATTCCACAAGACAACACTTAGCACCAAGCTCCAATGCTCCAATGTCATTGCATTAATTTTGAGAAATATTTACAACAATTTTCAAGTACTCAGAGAATTTCGAGAGTCTCTTCCTACTCTACTCCTCTATGAACTAACTGTTACAAATGAGGCAACAAGGCCTTTATATAGTTTTCCATAATACAACCGACGGCCGAAATTGATCTGTGAAATGGACGGCCCAGAGCTTTACAACAAGGCAATCCTGCCTATTTTTAGTATTTTGTACATAAAAAAGAAGGAATGATGGCATGCTTCCCAAGGTGATAAAGATGATGAGTTGGAAGACTTCTCCCTTGGAGCGCCCTTATCCTCTTGTTTGTGCATGTAGGTACAATGTACTTAGACAAGGATTATGTGGCAACATTTGATTGGTGAGGATGATGCGCATGCCACATAGGTGCCACCTCAGCAACTCTTATAGATTCCAACAATTTATTCAATTTGCCTTTTGACATATTCCCAAATTGCATCATCTGTGTCATGTCTTCGAATGTGATTGCTTTGATGAACTTGAACGTTTGGGAAGGTATCATTGCTGATTTTGCCTTGTGTCTTTTGTAAGTTGGATGTGTATGATACATGTTGCTCATTTGCCTAACTCTGTGATACTTCTTCTGACAGGATCTTCGTTGAATGCTCCTTCATAGAGAGTAGTGTAGATAATGATGCTTCCAGCATGATGATCTTGAAGTGATCTCTTGGACTGATAATATGATGTCTTCCTCTACAGTGATTGCCTCCTAACTTCATTCCTTGCTTGAAGGTGGTTCCAAGCGCCTTGCTCCTTGGATGACTTCTCGGCTCCATCAATTCTCTTGCAACACAAACCAAGAAACATATCAATCCTTTGATAGGCATTTTGACCTTATAACACAAAGTAATCATTTTTAAACATTTAATAGCCTTTCCAAGCCTAGGCGCACATTTAGGCCTATGGAGATGCAAAAGTGTGCCTTCATACTTAGTCTTATATTTGCCATTGCTATGATTTCAAACAATTAAAAACATCCTAGAATGTTTCTTTTCCTCAAGGCGCTCACTTCCTGATGTCAATTCATGTTCTTTTCTTGAGGCATAAATTTAGGTTTGAAGAGATGGAAAAGTGTGCCTTCAACCACTTAGTCTAGATTTTGCAATTTTATAGTTTTAAACACTTGTTTACTTCATCCCTAGGCACCAACTCTCATGATTACATGCACTTTACTTCCAAGGCACCAAAATTGGTCTTTAGAGGTGGGAATATGCGCCTAGCTTCTTGGTCCAAACTTGTGATCTTAAACCCTTATTGATGCTTAATGATGTTCATTTTGATAAAATAAAGACTCCTCATCGCTGTCTCCTGCTCTTTGCACTTGAGGCGCAATTTTGGGGTTGAAGAAGTGAGAAAGTGTGCCTAGGTAACTCAAGCTATTTCTTGGTATTATGTGGTTTCATCTCAATGTATCGATGTCCAGAGGGCTTATTGCTTCAAGGTGACATCAATCTTCATAGTTTCAACCCCCCTTTTTGCAAGGCGCACATTTTGACTTCTACAGATGATAAAATGCGCCTAGCTTTCGTAGGTGATAAACATGTTTCAATCAATGATTTCAATCTAATGCATAAGTGCCTAGAACACTTCTTGCCTTAAGGTGATCAAATTTCAGGGTTCTAAGTCTCTTTTTGCAAGGCGCACTTTAGTGATTTTCCGGGTGTGGAATTGCGCCTAGACTTGGGAGGCTTCATACTTCAAGTTTTATCATTGCATAAGCTCAAGGAGGATTCTTGACACTGAAAGTTCCTCAAAACTTATGGAACTAGGCATACTTCTTCTTAGGCGCAAAAAGATGATCCTACTAATGCAGACTGGCGCCTTAGGTGGGGTAAGTGAACTTTTGGACTTGAGCAATGAAAGGTGTCTTTGGGAGGACTAACTCTTCAAGGCGCCACTTCCTTTGACAACTCCTAACATCTTCTCTCAAGGTGCACATTTGTGGCTCAACAGGTAATAAAATGCGCCTAGGTATCTTGAAACAATTTTAGCTAAGTTGGAACCTCCAATAAGTCTTCAAGTGCAAACTTCTTGTTGTTAATGATGATTTCACCAGCTCATACCCCAGGCGCACATTTGGACATGTACAGAAGCAGAAATGCGCCTTGATTCTCTTGGTGATTTTCAAAATTTTCTAGGGTCAACACTTCATATCTCACCCTTAGGCGCAAGAAGATAACTCTGGATGATGTTTCCCTCCTCCACTAGGCCTAGGTCCACATTTGGGTCTCTTTAGGAGCATATTTGCGCCTTGGGCTCTCAGGGCATTTTCTTGCAAAATTTTCTAAGTCTAAACCATTTTGAAGATCCAAAACGTCAATTCCTATCAGGGCGCCATTTGTTTGAATGATTTGTGACTTGCCTAGGTGGAGGCGCAAATTACAAGATAGACAGAGGATTTTTACGCCTAAGCTTCTCTATGTTTATTCTTTGGATTTTGTCTAAATTGAAACCTTAAAATGACACTTTGCAACAATCTTTTAGGCCCATGTTACAGTATTATTCAACCTCAGGAGACTCGACAATTTGGCTAACTCTATGAGACTTATGATCTCCAACGTAAGGCTCCCCATTTGCAATGGGGCAATGTTGTGAAAACGTCACAACATCTAGCGCCAATCCGAATAAATGTTCCTGAACATTTCAAAGAAAAAGGCTCAATCCAAACCCAAAACCTTCAGACACTCCTCACCAACCTATCAGCCAACTAGACAACGAACTCAAAAGGAAAAGAAGCATAGATTGGATCAAGCCACTTCATCTTTTGGGCGTGAAACTAAGATAAATTGCAATTAAAACAGGTTTCTTAGCAATTCCAATGACAAACATGAATCAAGTTTCAGCATTTCCATGTACCCCCACATACTAAGAGGAATAAACATAAATACATACTCAAAGGATCAAAATTAATTGCCAGCATGACTATCCATATCCCAAAGATCCAAGTGTGTGCAATTGATTCATTCCTATCCTTTGGCAACTAAGTTCACCCAAGATCCTTCGCAATAAGCTATGAAGTTGGGATCATTTTACCACCATGAGAATGCTCTAATGTTGAGATGTGATGAGCCTTGATGGAAGCAAATGGTGATTCTTCCAATAATAATTCTTCTGTAGTGATATTCTTTTCGATACTGCCTTTGATGATCTTTGATGCTAATAATCTTCAGATAATATTCTTCATGTGAGAGTCTTCAGATGATAATCTTCACATTGATACTTTGTAGTGGGTCTGGTGTTGAAAAACACCTTTTATTTTTACCCAGTAGGCTAGCAGTATTTAGTACCGCCTGCCACTCTCATCTGGATCTGCAGAATTGGCGTTGATGGTAAAAATGGGGACCCAAGCTTTTCACTTAACACGAGATCACCCAGACTTACTTAGAAAACCTCCAAATCATTAATGTGTGAAATACGTAAGACCCCAAAATATTTCAAGTAATACTAAACAACTTAATTCATCTCCCAAGAGCAAGCAGTCATGCCATCCGAACTTAGCAATGGAATCCACGGGAAATCCATTAGTCATGACCCATGTTTCTCAAAAGAAAACTAAGAATTAATAAAGCTTAAGATTTATCATTTTTAAACATTTAAAACAAAAGATTGCAATGTCAAGACACAATATATGGTTAGCTTCCAAGTCAAGTACAAAGTCTAACAAGATGATAAATTGAAAGAAAAACATCTTCACATTCTAAGGCCTTCATGAATGGATGTCTAAGAAATGAACTAACATACTATCACATATTGAAACCAGAGTGTGTGTTTAAGATAACATCACCTTCTTACAAACAGGGAAACCCGACATGACAACCCAACCAAACAACTAACACCTATGGAAAACAAACAAACAACAACTAAGGAAAGCGAACAACTAATCTACGAAAGCAAGACAAACCACTAAGCTAAGGAAAGCAAACAACAAGCAAGCAACAAATGAATGCAACCCAGGACACCTAAGTATATACATGCCCTAATATGATTTCTCGGTATGAACAAGAGTAGCAAAGCAGCAGTGACGGTTCTCCATTCGGCAAACTCATCCTTGAACTCAGAGAAAAACTCATCTCTCAGGCAACAGTCCTCAAAAGAAAAAAAAATTTGGCACTATTATGATCAGTTGAGGGTTCTCATTAGGACCATGATCTATCCAAATGCAAGTTGTTCTACCCAAACCTCCATAATCAGAATCCTATTCAACATGTTCATGGTATTCGAGATCATCATCAATATTACTATTAATGCTATCAATTAGAAGTTCATGATATTCAAATTCAAAATTCTTCCAATCAATAAAAGGGAAAGAGACAACCTGATGTTCGTCGCTATCTACCAAACATGGCCTACCAAACATGCGATCATACTCTATACATCTGTTAGGAGGTCGCCATTGATGGTTGATGACCTTCTCATCCTCTTTGTATTGCATGATCTCATCATCCAGCTCTTTTGTGATCTCCAGAATGGTGTCAACAACCTCTTGATTTCAGCATCCATAGCAGCATGCTCTTCAATTGTTATTCTCTTTAGCTTGATATCCTCTTGTATAATAATGGAAGCGTCGAGCGCCCCTCCGAATTGCTCGTCTACTCATGGGCTCTTCTTCAGCATACTCTTGAATAATGACTTCTAAATTCCTTTGCAGTGCTTCTAATTCATGATCTTCTAATAATGTTCTCTATACTTCTTGTAGCTCATTCTCGAGGATCTCTTGATGTAATGTAGATGCATACTCCTTAAGAAACTTTTCTTCATCAATTTCAGGTTCCTGCCACAAGCTCGAGCTTCTTTCTTTCTCAATTGCCGCTTCAAGTGATCTAGCATATGTTAAACCCTATTTACAATCCTCTAATGCTTTTGATAACCTTTGCCCGAATGCTTCTACCTCTCAGGATTGATAAACTTATATTCATATTCTTTCTCACTTGTACACTGCTTATCAAGGCTCTTTGTAGTAGAGACTTCTTCCTCAACAGGTACACCAGCTTCTACTTCCTTCATGACTTGATGAATTGCTTCCCAGCATTTCTCACAAGTGTATTCCAAATGATCTATATCATGCACCCTATAGCAATTTCTAGAAAGCAATATATCGTCTACACCTAAATCCTTGTCATTCTTTAATTCCTTCTTGATTTTCTCTTTAAGCTTCTTGAATGCTTTACCATCGACGGGAGTATTAGGATCTATCTTTGAAAATACTACCGGCTCATGTACTTGTAAGAATGAAATTTTCCTTTGCACGGCTAAGTCCATCCTTGATAAAAATGTTATACAATTTGTCTCTTTATGATCATTTGTATTATGAATACGGCATCCATATTTGCACTCGAAGTCCTTCAAACTCTTGCCACCAAGACGCTCATTCAATGACCACCATAGTTGGAGAACAATTGGAGTTGAATTTGCAAGATCGTACCACCCAACAACTTGCTGCATATCCAAGCTTGAATCCATGGTTGAGAAATCCATCTTCTGATTTTTGTATTTTTTATTTTTTTGCTTTTTTTTGGCTTTTTTTGAAATTTTCTACTTTTTTGTTATTTTTTGATATATAAGAGATCTTGAAATCTCGAATCTTTCCTTCAAAGCTCACTTCAAACTTCAATCCACTACTCAGAGTATCTTGTTGCTCTACTTAAAATGAAGAATGTCCATGTTCGGGCCCTCCTAGCGCCAATTTTGTTGATGTGTTTTTTTATGCACATGCAACTTAGAATAAATTACTAAGGTAATCTATCCTCTCTTAAACAAAGATACCCAAAAGATAAACAATGTGATCCATTGGGTTATCTCCAAGGTTCCAATATGTTGGTTCTCAACTTGCTCATAGGATAGCCTCAGTTGGTATGATGTGATATTGCTGTTTCCTCAAAGGGACTTACGTAGACTTTTTGTTTCACTCAGCTTATTTCTCCTTTCAATGTGGATGATGTATACATGATGCCTCAATAATAAAAGAATATAAAAAAAGATACGGGTTTAAAGAAACTAATCTAAAGTCAATGAGGCAATGATGATGCATGAATAGACAAACTCCTCAATAAACCTAACTCCACTTCGCCAAGAATGCCTACAACTACATGGAGTAGGTGTAATCTCCTAAGATTAACAAATGGTTTTCAAATCATGGAAGCTCGTATAAGAACCCATTGGACGGCGCAGCTCAAACAAGCATCCACAATTGAACTTAAGCAAATTGTGATGAAGCTCAAACTAGCTTTACACAACACTCCACCAGTGATGGATGTCAAAAGCATGAGCTAGGAGTTGATCAAATATTCAATACATACATGCATTACATCAATGAGCTACTACTCTACTTCTAATCTACTTAGAAACATTTCTCCATTTCATCAAGATACAAGAAACCATGTTATTCCACAAGACAACACTTAGCACCAAGCTCCAATGCTCCAATGTCATTGCATTAATCTTGAAAAATATTTACAATAATTTTCAAGTACTCTCTGAGAATTTCGAGTCTCTTCCTACTCTACTCCTCTATGAACTAACTGTTACAGATGAGGCAACAAGGCCTTTATATAGTTTTCCAGAATACAACCGACGGCCGAGATTGATCTGTGAAATGGAAGGCCCAAATCTTTACAACAAGGCAATCCTGCGTATTTTTAGTATTTTGTACATAGAAAAGAAGGAATGACGGCACACTTCCCAAGGTGATAAAGATGATGAGTTGGAAGACTTCTCCCTTGGAGCGCCCTTATCCTCTTGTTTGTGCATGCAGGTACAATGTACTTAGACAAGGATTATGTGGCAACATTTGATTGGTGAGGATGATGCGCATGCCACATAGGTGCCACCTCAGCAACTCTTATGGATTCCAACAATTTATTCAACTTTCCTTTTGACATATTCCCAAATTGCATCATCTGTGTGATGTCTTCGAATGTGATTGCTTTGATGAACTTGAACGTTTGGGAACGTATCCTTGCTGATTTTGCCTTGTGTCTTTTGTAAGTTGGATGTGTATGATACATGTTGCTCATTTGCCTAACTCTGTGATACTTCTTCTGACAAGATCTTCATTGAATGCTCTTCATAGAGAGTAGTGTAGATAATGATGCTTCCGGCATGATGATCTTGAAGTGATCTCTTGGACTGATAATATGATGTCTTCCTCTGCAGTGACTGCCTCCTGACTTCATTCCTTGCTTGAAGGTGGTTCCAAGCGCCTTGCTCCTTGGATGACTTCTCGGCTCCATCAATTCTCCTACAACACAAACCAAGAAACATATCAATCCTTTGATAGGCATTTTGACCTTATAACACAAAGTAATCATTTTTAAACATTTAATAGCCTTTCCAAGCCTAGGCGCACATTTAGGCCTATGGAGATGCAAAAGTGCGCCTTCATACTTAGTCTTATATTTGCCATTGCTACGATTTCAAACAATTAAAAACGTCCTAGAATGTTTCTTTTCCTCAAGGCGCTCACTTCCTGATGTCAATTCATGTTCTTTTCTTGAGGCGCAAATTTAGGTTTGAAGAGATGGAAAAGTGCGCCTTCAACCACTTAGTCTAGATTTTGCAATTTTATAGTTTTAAACACTTGTTTACTTCATCCCTAGGCGCCAACTCTCATGATTACATGCATTTTACTTCCAAGGCGCCAAAATTGGTCTTTAGAGGTGGGAATATGCGCCTAGCTTCTTGGTCCAAACTTGTGATCTTAAACCCTTATTGATGCTTAATGATGTTCATTTTGACAAAACAAAGACTCCTCATCACTGTCTCTTGCTCTTTGCACTTGAGGCGCAATTTTGGGGTTGAAGAAGTGAGAAAGTGTGCCTAGGTAACTCAGGCTATTTCTTGGTATTATGTGGTTTCAACTCAATGTATCGGTGTCCAGAGGGCTTACTGCTTCAAGGTGACATCAGTCTTCATAGTTTCAACCCCCCTTTTTGCAAGGCGCACATTTTGACTTCTATAGATGATAAAATGTGCCTAGCTTTCGTAGGTGATAAACATGTTTCAATTAATGATTTCAATCTAATGCATAAGTGCCTAGAACACTTCTTGCCTTAAGGTGATCAAATTTTAGGGTTCCAAGTCTCTTTTTGCAAGGCGCACTTTAGTGATTCTCCGGGTGTGGAATTGAGCCTAGACTTGGGAGGCTTCATACTTCAAGTTTTATCATTGCATAAGCTCAAGGAGGAGTCTTGACACTGAAAGTTCCTCAAAACTTATGGAGTTAGGCATACTTCCTCTTAGGCGCAATAAGATGATCCTACTGATGCAGACTGGTGCCTTAGGTGGGGTAAGTGAACTTTTGGACTTGAGCAATGGAAGGTGTCTTTGGGAGGACTAACTCTTCAAGGCGCCACTTCCTTTGACAACTCCTAACATCTTCTCTCAAGGCGCACATTTGTGGCTCAATAGGTAATAAAATGCGCCTAGGTATCTTGAAACAATTTTAGCTAAGTTGGAACCTCCAATAAGTCTTCAAGCGCAAACTTCTTGTTAATGATGATTTCACCAGCTCATACCCCAGGCGCACATTTGGACATGTACAGAAGCAGAAATGCGCCTTGATTCTCTTGGTGATTTTCAAAATTTTCTAGGTTCAACACTTCATATCTCACCCTTAGGCGCAAGAAGATAACTCTAGATGATGATTCCCTCCACTAGGCCTAGGCGCACATTTGGGTCTCTTTAGGAGCATATTTGCGCCTTGGGCTCTCAGGGCATTTTCTTGCAAAATTTTCTAAGTCTAAACCATTTTGAAGATCCAAAACGTCAATTCCTATCAGGGCACCATTTGTTTGAATGATTTGTGACTTGCCTAGGTGGAGGCACAAATTTCAAGATAGACAGAGGATTTCTGCGCCTAAGCTTTTCTATGTTTATTCTTTGGATTTTGTCTGAATTGAAACCTTAAAATGACACTTTGCAACAATCTTTTAAGCCCATGTTACAGTATTATTCAACCTCAGGAGACTCGACAATTTGGCTAACTCTATGAGATTTATGATCTCCAACGCAAGGCTATGGACTCACACACCAATGACTTATCATGACATAATCCTAAGACATCATCTGAGACTCAAGGCAAAGCACTGGAGCTCAAAAAAGGGGGTCCCCATTTGCAATGGGGCGATGTGAAAATGTCACAACAGTTAGCATGGGTGATATGGATGTGGTGCTGGGTATGAAGTGGTTACATGAGATAGGTGAGTTTACTCTCAACTTCAGGACAATGGAAACGAAGTTTGAGGTGAACGGAGTTAGACATGTGCTCAAGGGCATTTCAGATGGTGGATTGAGAGTTGTTTCCCTCAGGCGTATGGAGAGATTGATTCGCCATGATCAGGGGCAGTGGGCAGCATAGGTGATGGTGATGCCTGCAGTTTCGGAGCAGCAGAGGCGAGAATACCCACCTAACATACAGGCTCTTTTGACTAAACACACCAAAGTGTTTAGTGATATTCCACCAGGTAGACCCCCTGACAAGGGCATTGGGCATGTGATCGAGTTGGAGGAGGGTGTGAAACCAGTGATCACTACACCATATAGGAACCCAAAAAGGTATAAGGATGAAATTGAGAAAGCCATCAAAGAGCTTCTCGAGATGGGACATATCAGACTGAGTAAGAGTCCATTTGCATCATCAGTGGTGTTAGTGAAGAAAAACGATGGGACTCTTAGAATGTGCATTGATTATAGGGAACTCAATAAGAAAACAATCAAGAACAGGTTCCCCATACCTAGGATAGATGAGCTGATTGATGAGCTACACGGGGCCTGTTACTTCTCCAAGATAGACTTGAGATCCGCGTACCATCAGATTCGGGTCAAAGAGGAGGATGTGGAGAAGACAGCATTCAAGTGTCACTATGGGCACTTTGAGTTCCTAGTCATGCCATTCGGTTTGACTAATGCGCCAGCCACCTTCCAGTGTTGCATGAACAGAGTTTTCCATGAGCAGTTGAGGAGGTTTGTTCTGATATTTTTTGATGATATTTTGATTTACAGCAAGACATGGGAAGAGCACCTGAAACACATTAACATTGTGCTGAGCATTCTGGAGAGAGAGTCTTTATATGCTAAGATGTCAAAGTGTGAGTTTGGGATGACCGTGTTATACTTGGGTCACATCATTAGTGCTGGCAGTGTGAAAGTAGATCCAGAGAAGATTCGGGCAATAGTGGACTGGCCACCACCAAAGAATCACTCAGCTGAAGGGATTCCTTGGTTTATGTGGATATTACCGCAGGTTCGTGAAGGGGTTTTCTCAGTCGGCTGCACCCCTCACAGATTTGACTCGTAAGGATGCTTTTAGCTGGACAGGGAGTACACAGGAGTGCTTTGATAGATTCAAGCAGATTATGAGTACATGCCCTGTGTTGGCAATACCAGATTTCAGCAAGCCTTTCGAGTTGCAGTGTGATGCCTCAGGAGAAGGCATTGGTGCGGTAATTATGCAAGATAAGCACCCCGTAGCATTTGAGAGTAGGAAGTTGAGGGGTGTGGAACGAAGCTACAGCATTTATGACAAGGAGATGTTAGCCATAATGCATGCATTGGCTAAACTCAGACAATATTTGGCAGGCAGTAAATTTGTAGTCAAGACAGATCATAACAGTCTGAAGCATTTCCTTGGACAGAAAGATTTCAACGAGAGGCAACAGAAGTGGGTCAGCAAGTTACAAGCCTACGACTTTGATATTGTATATGTCAAAGGTAAGAAAAACATTGTTGCCAATGCTTTATCCAAGAGGCCCCATTTGTGTGCACTAGGTGCCATTGCAGATGACTGGAGAGAGATGATATCTGCTGAATATGCAAAGGATGCATGGGCTACTGGAATAATTGGCACCATCAAAGATGATAGGTACACAGTGGTAAATGATTTAATCATTTACAAGGACAGGATCTTCTTGGTGCCAGGTTCACAGATGAGGAAGAAAGTTTTGAGGGCATTCCATGACTTGCCGATGGTAGGACACCCAGGGTACTTCAAAACTTACAAACAGGTCAGAGAAAGGTTCACCTGGAAGGGCCTCAAGACAAAGGTGATGCAGTATGTGAGAGAGTGCCCGGTATGCCAGCAGAACAAATAGGAGCACTCATTTCTAGGAGGATTATTGCAGCCCTTGCACATTCCTGAGAGGAAGTGGGATAGCATTTCGATAGACTTTATCACAAGGTTACCAAAAGTCCAAGGCAGGGATTGCATTTTCGTGGTAGTGGATAGATTGACAAAGTATGCACACTTCTTTGCTATCCCTACCACTTTCACTGCAACGCAGGTTGCAGAATTGTTCTTTCGTGAGGTATTTCAGCTCCATGGGTTGCCTCGGAACATTTTCAATGATAGGGACAGCAGGTTCCTCAGTAATTTTTGGCAAGAGCTCTTCAAGTTGACAAGGACAAAGCTCTCTCCCAGTACGAGTTACCAGCCCCAAATAGACGGTCAGACGGAGATAGTTAACAAATGGGTGGAAGGATACCTCTGAAACTATGTTTCAGGGCAGCAGAAGGCATGGGTTAAGTGGCTTCACATGGGGGAGTACTGTTACAAATCCACTTACCACATGTCCATTCAGATGTCACCCTTCATGGCATTGTACGAGTATGAGGCACCGAGTTTTGTTGATTTATTGTTTGGTGATAGCAGAGTGCCTAAGGCCAAAGACCTTCAGGAGAGTCAGGACATCATGAGCTCTTTGAAGGAGAATATACAGAAGGCTCAAAATCAGCAGAAGCAGTATGCAGATCAGCAGAGGACTGAGCGATCTTTTGAGGTTGGTGACATGGTATACCTCATGCTACAGCCCTATAGGCAATCCACTCTCAAGAAGAGTGGAGAAGAGAAGTTGAAGCCACGGTATTATAGACCTTTCAGGATCTCCAAGAGGATTGGAGAAGTGGCTTATGAGTTGGAACTTCCAGCAAGTAGCAGGGTACATAATGTGTTCCATGTATCTCACCTCAAGAAGGCGTTAGGGCATAATGTGACACCATCAGCCGAGTTGCCTCCTCTTGATGAAGAGGGGAAGTTGATGTTGGTACCCGAAGCCATAATTAACACCAGGGAACATAATTTGAGGAGGGGTTATCAGAGAGTACCTGGTTAAATGGAAGAACCTGTCGGCTGAGGATGCTACTCGGGAGAGTGAGCAGATATTGGAGCACCCTGATCTGAGATTGCTTGAGGCAAGCAATCTTAGGGCGGGCGGACTGTAATGTCCCCTTCTAGACTCTTGGTTAGTCCATCATAGAGTTCCCGTGGACTAGCAGTTTGGTTAGGGAACTAGAGTTAGTTTGGCCTTGGAGGTATTTGTCGATGGAGGAAATGTGGTTCGGATTCAGTGGATCCAGTTGACACCTTCTAAGTTGGCTCAAATTGCTCTTGGTCAGTACTTACTATTTTTAGTAAGTTTGGGGTCAGTGTCGATTCAGCATTTTCAGAGTGGCATCAGATTCGTCTCGTTGAAGGCTTTCCGACGAGCTATAGATCACTTTATTCTAACACCGTCTTCATATTTATTTTAAAGTCCGAAGATTGATAATGTTATATTTAACTTGGACTTTATTATATTTTGAGAGGAAAAGTGACTTTATGAAAATGAAGACATAATATTAAATTGTGACCTTGGGCGCCCTTCCATAGAAAAATAAAGATGTTTTAAAAGATAATTTCCCTCCTTAATGCCCACCGCCCATCTTGGAGGGAGAATAAAAGAGGATTTTCGAGCTCATTTGCTTATGCTTGCTTTATATTATTTTCTTGTGAGAGCTCTGCTAGGGTTTGAGAGTTTGAGCATTGTGAACCAGGCTTTTGGAGACGAAAACCTCCATTAGTGACGGCATTCTACAGGTGTGCAATACCACCCAAAGGTGCCATTGAGGGTGAATGCATCCAGTGTTCATAGATGTGCTGAAATGGAGTTCGACAGATGAAATTTGTAGAGGTTTCTTGATCATATCTTTTGCAAATCTATTGAGGACAGCAACGACATACTTTCAGTTTTGTTTTGGGTGTTTGAGTGAGTTCTTTGGGGCGGCCGTACTTTACTCTTGGCTGGCCGTACCTCCCAGTGCAAGCCGTACAGTTCTTGTGGGGAATTTTGGTGATATTTGATGTTATTTTCTCTTCTCATGTCGGTCGCCTATTGGGAACAAAGATTGCAGATCATTTGCATAAGTTTTTGAGGAAGTTTATTTGCCGTTTGCTGCTATATGCATCTCTTGACTGGACGTACACCCTGAAGGACGTGGGTACCTTGCTGCTACTTCCTTTCATTTACAGTCATTCTAGTGTTCATTTGAGGCGTTTGGAGTCTTGTTTTATGATGCTATCAGCTGTATAAGCTTTCTTTGTCATTCTGAGGAGATTGAAGGCATTTTCAGCCATACCCACTTGCTGGTCCATTCCGACTGTTGTACCAAGTTGCATATTTGAACATGGGTATGTCATAGTAATTCATTATTGGCCATTTTGCTATTTGGGTAATCAATAGTTTCTTCATTTTCATTGTACTTTTCTAGGTTTCCAATATATGCTATCTATTGTATGCTCTGGCAACACACATCTGCAGGGAAACTAAAACCCCTTCTGCATCTTCTCTCTAGTCTGAAAGATCACACTAAAAATAAAAATAAACACATAAAAAGATCTTTTAAAAAAAAAAACAAGTACGGCACATTACACAAATCATCTCTTCCTTTCGTTGGTTGCCTCAATCTATATGCCCCATCTTGCTTAGTAAACGAATCGGCGATGGAGTCTGATGTGCACCCTGATTCCGTGTTATTGGGTTGTTCTAAGGACCCCTTGAACCAATCATTATGTTTTATAGACTACCATAAAGGAGAATTGAAAGGCATAAAATTCAGATAGCTTCTGTTGTTGCAAGGCAAAGGTGTGTGAACCTTCCTTTTCACATGGGCATAGAACATTTCGAAGTTTTATCTTCATCTCTACCATCCCCTGAGAACACTCTCAAGGATTAGAAGTAATGAAGATATGCACACGTTGAGTTGTTGGTGTCCTAATGTGAGGCGTCAAAACACCCTCAGTAAAAGTAACTCTCAGTGGTTCGTCATAGGGAAAGAGATCATCCAAAGCCCCTTCTTTCTTAATTCTTTCCAACAATCTCGGTTACTTGTAGCATGCCAACCTGTTCAAATGTCGTTACCATGACAATTCCTACATTCTTGAAATTTGCAAGATCCACATAGAGAGATGTAGAAAGTGAATCTACAAAACCTTTTTCAGTGATAATGATATTGAATTTAGTATAAACTTCAGCCTTTTGTTTTTGAAATATCACATGGATCCCACTCCATTATGTACAAACAATTTTGAGTCGTAGGATCCATGTATTACTTTCTCTAGGTCGTATCTTTTACTTCATTTAGCCTTAATCTACTCAGGGTGACTATATCCTTTTTAACTTCAAGTGTGGTGGGGTGACGACTTGGTGATTGCATCCCTTGACCTTTGTAATAACCTGCACCTGTTGTTCTTTTGATTTATCTTTTTAATGTTATTATTTTTAAGTTTTTTCTGTGATCTTTCAGAACTAGATAGAAGATGCAGAAGGGGGTTTCTGTTTTTCTTGAAGTGTGTATGTCAGAATACAAGGAATATAGCATACAACTGAAAACCCAGAAAAACTATAACAGATATGAACTAAATAATAAAGACCTAGTTTATAGAATGGCATAAAATGAATAACCATCACATACCCATGTCAAAATAATCATCTTCATATTTCTGCTATTGACGGACCAGCAACATGACAATGGAGTTTTGCATTGAAAGTATCAGCAAATGCAAGGAAACAATCTACAACTATCAGCATAGACCCTTAGGTCAAAAACGACCACTATGCAAGGAAGAACAGCCCCCAATAAACTCCAAACGGCTGCTCCAAGAAGTACGGCCAGCATATGAAGTGGTACGGCCTACACATGAAGAGGTTCGGCCAGCAAAATGAAGTACGGCCAGCAATGAAGAAATGGCAGTCCCAACCCTTCTCAAATCTGTAATACAATCCGTCACTAATACTCTTCCTCAACTACAACAAAACTACAATAAGATATATCTTGTTATCTCCGTCTTCGTCAATGGTGGTATCAAAATGAAACTCAAATACAGCCATTGGCTGCTCCAAAATCCCCTTGGGTGATCTTTCACACCTGCGGAAGATTGCTACCAATGGGGGTTTCCGTCACCAAAAGCCTTGGCTGGAAGAAATCCTCCAAACCCTCATTTGCAAAGCAAATAGAAGCATAAAATGTAATATCAAGAATGAATAACTTTTCCCACTCTTTGCTTTTTTATAAATCCACAAGTGGGTCGACCCATATGAGAGGGAAATGTTATTTTTAAATTTGCTTTTTATTCCTCAAAGGGGCACCCAAATCCCTTAGTGACTTATTTTTGCATTTTTCCTTATTTCTCCAAAGTCACCGACATTAATAAATTAAAGTCCAAATATAATAATAAAGTATAATTTACGGACTTTAATATGAAAGCCCAAACGGTCACAGAATCCCATGAGTTATAGACCGTTGGAAAGGTCTCGGCGAAATGCTCCATCTCCAATAAAAAATTTTCCAAAATAGCCAACTTCGCGACTTACTAAAAATAGTAAGTCTCAACCAGAATGTCAGAAACCAACCAAACGAACTCCCACAGTTCCCTAACCACTTTGGTTAGTCTACGGGAACTGAGTATAGACTAACCCACTAGGAAAAAGGGGACATTATAGTCCACCCTCCCCAAGATTGCTTGCCTCAAGCAATCTCAAATCTGGATGCAACAAGATTTGCTCACTCTCCCATGTAGCATCCTCTACCGGCAGGTTCTTCCACTTCACCAAATATTCCCTGATGACTCTCTTCCTCAGTGTACATTCCCTGGTGTCAATGATGGCCTCAGGTATCAAAACCAACTTCCCCTCTTCATCAAGAGGAGGCAACTCTGTAGAAGGTATCACATTGTGCCCTAGTGCCTTTTCGAGGCGTGACACATGGAAGACATTATGAACTCTACTCTCTGCCAGCAATTCTAACTCATAAGCCACCTCTCCAACCCCCCTGGAGATCCTGAATGGACTGTAATACCATGGCTTCAACTTCTCTGCACCACTCCTCTTAAGAGTAGATTGTCTGTATGGCTACAGCATGAGGTACACCATATCACCCACCTCAAAAGAACGCTCAACCCTGTGTTGGTCTACATACTGCTTCTGCTTATTCTGCGCCTTCTGAATGTTCTCTTTCAAAGACCTCACGATGTCCTGACTCTCTTGCAAGAGGTCTTTAGCCTTGGGTACTCTATTGTCTCCAAACAATAAATCCAAGAAACTGGGAGCCTCATACCCATAAAGTGTCATAAATGGTGTCATCTAGATAGACATGTGGTAAGTGGTATTATAACAATACTCTCCCAAGTGAAGCCACTTGACCCACGCCTTCTGCTGCCCAGCTATGTAATTCCTGAGGTATCCCTGCACCCACTTATTAACTATCTCCGACTGTCCATCAGTCTGGGGGTGGTAACTCGTGCTGGGGGTGAGCTCGGTCCCTGTCAACCTGAAAAGCTCCTGCCAAAAATTGCTAAGGAACTTGTTGTCCCTGTCGCTCACAATACTCCTAGGCAACCCGTGAAGTCGGAACACCTCTCTAAAGAATAAATCAGCAACCTGAGTTGCTGTATAAGTGGCTGAAATGGCAAAGAAATGGGCAAACTTTGTCAATCTGTCAACCACCACAAAGGTACAATCTCTGCCTTGGGCTTTCAGCAAGCCAGTAATGAAGTCCATCGATATACAATCTCACTTTCTCTCGGGAATGGGTAAGGGCTGCAATAATCCTCCTGGGTAGGAGTGCTCATGTTTGTTCTGTTAGCATACTGGACACTCCCGCACATACTTTTGTACTTCTAACTTGAGGCCTTTCCAAGTAAACCTCTCTCTAACCTGCCTGTAGGTCTTGTAGAATCCTGGATGCCCAGCCATAGGCAAATCATGGAAAGCTCTCAAGATCTTCTGCTTCATAGCAGAAGCTAGCACCAAAAATATCCTCCCCTTGTAAATGATCAAGTCATTTACAATAGTGTACCTGTCATCACGGTTAGTGCCATCCATAATCCCAGAGGCCCACTTATCCTTTGCATATTCTGCAGTGATCATATCTCTCCAATCCTCTGCAATCTCTCCTAAGGCACACAAGTGTGGTCTCCTAGATAAAGCGTAAGCAACTATATTCTTCTTCCCTTTGACAAAAACAATGTCGAAGTCATATGCCTGCAGCTTGCTGACCCACTTTTGCTGCCAGTCATTTAGGTCCTTCTGACTAAAGAAATGTTTCAAGCTATTGTGATCAGATTTAACAATGAATTTCCCTCCAACCAGATACTGCCTGAATTTAGCCAATGCATGCAGGATGGCTAACATCTCCTTATCGTAGATACTATAGCTCCTCTCAGGGCCCCTTAACTTTCAGCTCTCAAAAGCAATAGGGTGTTTGTCCTGCATCAACACCGCACCTATGCCTTCCCCAGAGGCATCACACTGAAGCTCAAACGGCTTCGAAAAATCAGGAATGGCCAAAACTGGACAAGTGCTCATCACCTCCTTAAACTTGTCGAAACACTGCTGAGCACCATCTGACCAAACGAAAGCTCCCTTCCGTGTCAAATCTGTGAGTGGGGCTGCTTTCTGAGAAAATCCCTTTACGAACCTGCAGTAGAATCCACAAAGGCCAAAGAACCCCTTGAGCTGAGAGAGATTCTTGGGCGGTGGCCAATCAACTATAGCTCGGATCTTCTCCAAATCCACACGGACACCCTCTACACTGATGATGTGTCCCAAGTACAGCAACTCCGTCATGCCAAACTCGCATTTAGACATTTTTGCATATAGGGACTCCTGCTCAAGTAGACCCAACACAATATCCAGATGTCTCAAATGATCCTCCCAAGTCTTGCTGAATATGAGTATGTCATCAAAAAATATGAGTACAAACTTCCGCAACTATTCTCTAAAGACCTTATTCATACAAGACTGGAAAGTGGCAGGTGCATTGGTTAAGCCGAAAGGCATAACCAGAAACTCAAAGTGCCCATAGTGACACCTAAACGATGTCTTCTCCACATCCTCCTCACGTACCTGAATTTGATGGTACCCTAACCTCAAGTCTATCTTGGAGAAGAAACATGCACCATCCAGCTCGTCAAGAAGCTCATCAATCCTGGGGATGGGGTACCTGTTCTTAATAGTCTTTTTGTTCAGTTCCCTATAATCAATACACGTCCTGAGTGTGCCATCCTTCTTCTTGACTAGAACAACAGAAGAAGCGAAAGGACTCTTACTAGACCTGATGTGACCCATCTTGAGAAGCTCTTGAATAGACTTCTCAATATCATCCTTGTATCTCTTAGGATGTCTATAAGGAACGGTGATAACTGGTTTGACCCCTTGCTCCATCTCTATAACATGCTCAAAACCCCTGTCTAGAGGTCTTCCTGGAGGTATATCACTAAACACTTTGGAGTGCTTAGTTAGTACTGACTGAATCTCCACTGGATAATCCTGTTTTTGTTGTTTCGGTGCCTCTGGCATCACAAGAATCTCAACTGCCCACTGCACTTGGTCATGCCACAATATCCTCTCCATCCTTCGAATGAACACTGCTCTCAAACCCCCATCAGACATTCCCCTCAAAATATGTTTCTGACCATCTACTTCGAACTTCATCTCCATGGTCCTCAGGTTGAGGGAAAATCCACCTATCATGTGTAGCCACTTCATTCCTAAGACTACATCCATGTCACCCATACCGACCACATAGTATTCAGCTTGGAACTCATAGTTATTTAACCTAATGGTTAAATTAGGGATCCTTCATTTGCAAGTAACGACAAACCCGTCTGTAACTCTAACCTCGAACTCTTCTGTTTTGAGTCCCCTTCGTGCCACAAGCCCCTCATCAATGAAGTTGTGGGTGGCACCTATATCTAGCAAAGTGGTCACTCTCTGCCCCTCCAATACTCCCCGTATTTTGAAGGAACCCTCTTTCTGAATAGCAGAGATATGTGCTGTCGGAATGTCCTCATCATGCATGTCCTATACAGCCTGCACCATATTCTCTACATCACTGTCCTCCCTATCACTTTGCTGCCCCGATTGCTCTGAAGCTGTCTCCTCAACAGAATAATACTCCAATTGTTTTGCTTGCCCCTTCATTGGGAACCTATGGTTAGGATCCCATGGTTCTTTGCATTTGAAGCATATTCTCTTCCTCCTGTATTCATTCAGTGCATCATCATCTAATCGAGGCCCTGGTTTCCTCTGTGGGAAGGTGTCTCGCTGTTGAACCAGCATTTTGTCTCTTCGTGGAGGAAAAGGTTTGGAGACAAACTATTTCCTAGGCACAGCAAACTCCATACTACGTGCCTTCTTGATAGTCTCTTGAAGTGAAGGTGGATCAAATGCCTTAACCCAACCCTTAAGTGGTTTCATTAGTCCTTCCATGAACAGGACTACAAGTCTCCTCTCCGATATGCTAGGAACCATCACACTGATTCTCTGGAAATCTGAAATATATCCCTCAAGTGACCCATACTGCTTCAACTGCGCCAGCTCTCTGAACTACAACTTTGGATCCTTGGTATCGAACCTCTCGATGAGTCTGTTAGTGAACTCATCGTATGTGGTGATAAGGCTGTGGCCCAAGGTGACCAACCCATGGTACCACCACTCACGTGCTAACCCATCTAAATGAATAGTGGCAAAGTTAAGTGCCTCATCCTCCAGCATCGGCTTAAGTGTCAGGTAGTTATCCAACTTCATCACCCAAGCTCTGGCTGAAATCTTGCCACTTCCGTCAAACCAGTCCATAGGGACTTTGCTCAATGCATGCTGGTAGTCCCGATTAGCTCTGTTAGCTCTGTGATCTCCTCGACCCATCATAAATCCCCTTTGTCTCTTCTGATTCATATACTGGTCGAATGTCAACATCTCTCTGATGTTAGGAGCCAATGTCATGTACTCTGCATGCTGTATTTGAACATCATCCGTCTTGGGAAGCTGAAACTCTGGTTCCTGTTGAACCACTGCCTCCTCTCTACGCGGAAAAGTCGGTTGTAAGGGTCTAGTAACCGATCCTGGGGTAACCCTGGTGTTATTAATACCACTCTAACCCGTGTGTCCACTACCCTGTCCCTCATGTCCAACACCTTGTCCTGCATATCCACTGCCCTGTCCTGCATGTCTGTGGTGACCATCATTGGAGCCACTGATCTCACCTCCGGGTGTGGTATTGGTGTGAACTACTGGAATCTCTTGGCTAAACTTCCCAAGGAGCTGGGACATCATATGAAGCATAATATCAAACTTCCTCTACTTTGGCACCAGGACTCTCAGGCTAGTCAGCTCCTCTGTCCCCCATACTACCTGTTATGCTATCACTCCCGCTAGAAGAGTTCCTGTGCATACCCAATATACCTGAAACTGTTTCACCTTCTGGAACCTCTGGTGGATGCCAATGTGGAGTGGGTCTAGTGTAGACTCTTCTTTCGTCACTCATATAAACTGATCAACACAAGATGGCAAGATGCACCAGCTCTGATACCACTGTAATAACCAGCACCTATTGTTCTTTTGATTTATCTTTTTAATGTTATTATTTTTAAATTTTTTCTGTGATCTTTCAGAACTAGATAGAAGATGCAGAAGGGGGTTTCTGTTTTTCTTGAAGTGTGTATGTCAGAATACAAGGAATATAGCATACAACTGAAAACCCAAAAAAACTATAACAGATATGAACTAAATAATAAAGACCCAGTTCATAGAATGGCATAAAATGAGTAACCATCACATACCCATGTCAAAATAAGCATCTTCATATTTTTGTTGTTGACGGACCAGCAACATGACAATGGAGTTTTGCATTGAAAGTATCAGCAAATGCAAGGAAACAATCTACAACTATCAACATAGACCCTTAGGTCAAAAACAACCACTAAGCAAAGAAGAACAGCCCCCAATAAACTCCAAACGGCTGCTCCAAGAAGTACATCCAGCATATGAAGTGGTACGGCCTACACATGAAGAGGTGCGGCCAACAAAATGAAGTACGGCCAGCAATGAAGAAATGGCAGTCCCAACCCTTCTCAAATCTGCAATACAATCTGTCACTAATACTTTTCCTCAACTGCAACAAAACTGCAATAAGATATATCTTGTTATCTCCATCTCCGTCAATGGTGGTATCAAAATGAAGCTCAAATACAACCACTGAGTATGGCTGCTCCAAAATCCCCTTGGGTGATCTTTCACACCTACGGAAGACTGCTACCAATGGGGGTTTCCGTCACCAAAAGCCCTGGCTAGAAGAAATCCCCCAAACCCTCATTTGCAGAGCAAATAAAAGCATAAAATGTAATATCAAAAATGAATAACTTTTCCCACTCTTTGCTTTTTTATAACTCCACAAGTGGGTCGACCCATATGAGAGGGAAATGTTATTTTTAAATTTGTTTTTTATTCCTCAAAGGGGCACCCAAATCCCTTAGTGACTTATTTTTGCATTTTTCCTTATTTCTCCAAAGTCACCAACATTAATAAATTAAAGTCCAAATATAATAATAAAGTATAATTTACGGACTTTAATATGAAAGCCCAAACGGTCACAGAATCCCATGAGTTATAGACCGTTGGAAAGGTCTCGACGAAACGCTCCATCTCCAATAAAGAGTTTCCAAAAATAGCCAACTTCGCAACTTACTAAAAATAGTAAGTCTCAACCAGAATGTCAGAAACCAACCAAACAAACTCCCAGAGTTCCCTAACGACTTTCGTTAGTCTACGGGAACTAAGTATAGACTAACCAACTAGGAAAGAGGGGACATTACAACCTTCCATGTCAATGTTGGTCTGCATTAATTGCACATCTTCCCTTATTTTTTGTAATAGAACCCTTATATCTATGAACTTATTTTTTCCTCAATGTTTAAGCATAGTTTCAGACTCATCATTTTTCCATTCTATAGAATTGGAACATTGCCAAATCTCTCGATCTAATTCAAATATGTTCTAGTCAATGTTTTCCTTTGAGTCTTTAATGCCTTTGACCCTCAAGAGATCACTTGGACCCCATGTGCAAAAATAGTTTCGAATTTGAAACAAAGAGTCCACATGCCCTATGCAAGTTGTATCCCTTACCCTATCACCCCTCTTTGCTTGTTTTCCATGGTGACAAGAAATTTGCAGTGACATAGGAAGTACCAAGTCTAACATATCTTCATACCTTAGGCTATAAACAAAATGTTTATCCTTATTTGCAAAAAGTGAATTTGTTGATATATCCTTAACATCTTCATTGTTATGACTTAAAACTTCCGTATTATGGCTAACCAAAGTGTTCTTCTCGCATGTATATCCATTAATCATGCTACTCTGTACATCCATCAATGGCTCACTATTTTGAAGTTCAAAAGATAGAACATGATTTGAGGTATCTTCCTTCGACTTGAATTCTTCCCATCCATCAAGTGGAATCCCTTGTGTCATACCTTCATCGATATTTTGGTGATGTGTGCCATCATTAGAAACCAATAACACATCTTTTCCTACTAAAGAATCTTTGTCTTCAACTTCCTTTTTAGGTTCCTCTTGTTTTTTTATTACTTCCATAGCCTCTCCTTGTGATTTTGATTCTTTCTTGATCAATTCCTTCCTTATGTAGTCATATAGGTCTCTTTTGTTGGGAAACTGGTACCCAAGTGCCTCCAAGTACTCATCAAAGGGAACACGGGCTTTTACATGATCTGACAGACTTTGATACCAGTCAATTATTTTAGGGGCCTCAAGTTTGTACAATAATTCTTTCATAAGATCCATGTCTTCTTCCCTTTGTTGTCCTTCAAATCTTTTTGACTAGGATGCATCAACATTTTAGATTTCCCTACGGGTTGGCACGGTCAAAGCTCTAATACCAATTGTAATGTCCCATTTTAGGATCTCATTATTTTTCCTTACATAAATAGCCCTTACTCACAATAATATTTGCATAATTAATTATAAATATTAATTTATCTAGAAACTGTAATTTTTTACTATAATATTCAGATTTAAAGCTTATGATGTATCTCTGAAAATATAAAACTTATCCTTATGTTCTGCTGTAATTCTTCTTCCAATATGCAGCGATTTCTCTTATATGAATGTCTCTAATTTCTGCCTAAGTTAGGGGTTTTCATCCACTAACTTTGATAGGAGAAGTTAAGGGTTTTCATCCTTAATTTCTGATCCATAGCTTGTTCCACAAGGAAATAAATATTATGTTTTCATAATTGACATTCGATTGCTTGATTCCTCTTCTCATTGAATGATCTCCCATTATATCTTATTGTTTCACGAGACAACCTTTCATATATCCTGTGGTTGTTGATAAACTATTATTAAGTTTTAGTTTAATCATTCCTTAAACCCAATCGCAGATATTTAGTTTAAGTGCCATTTTTTATACCCTTTAATCACCTTCCTTGCTATTAGTTTATATATTAGCGAACTTGTCTTGGGAGAATGTCACATAAACCAGAACACGTCACAAAGAAATCAGATTTAGTTGTTATTCATTTTAGATGGGAACCTCACATTCTGTATGCTGCGATTTGTATTTTTGAAGCTAATTCTTTCCACTACTGGAATAGTATTTGGATCATACTTATTGGCGGGATGGGCACCATAAGAACCTGTCATGCCAAACGCCCACTTCATGTTGACCATAGTCATTCGATTCACATATATATCTCTGACAAAATTACCTCTGCCTGGAGATGTCTTAATTCTTCAGAATTAATAGCTTGGATATCCTTTCCAGCCCTTCACTGTTTATGGGATGTCAAGACCGAATAACACCTCATTGATAATCGACTAATTCTTTCAACTGAGCTGTAGTGATTTATGACAAACAATAATGAATGCTCTGTTGTGTATTAGATTCGTTGTGATTGATGTGCTTTTGTCTTTCCCCTAGACTTGCGGAAGATGTATGAGAGGTGTTAGGTTAATCTTGTTTCAATTTCAAGGAAGGGACATTACAGGTATGTGAAAGGAACAAAGAATCATGAAATCCATTATTGTTCAGTTGAAGATTCCAAGTTGTTTGGTTATTCAGATGCAGATTGAGTAGGATCATCAGATGATAGAAAGAACACATCAGGACATTTTTTTACACTAGGAAGTGAATTGGTTACATGGAGTTCAAAGAAGCAAAATACAATGGCATTATCAAGTACAGATGCGGAATATGTTGCATTAACAGCAGCATGTACATAAGCAATTTGGTTAAGAAGAGTTTTGGAAGATCTAAGAGAACAAAGAAATCCCACAGTGATATTTTGTGACAATGGTGGAACAATACAATTAAGCAAAAATTCAATATTTCATGCAAGGACAAAACACTCAACTGAAGCACCATTATGTAAGAGAGTTAGTACAAGAGAAGAAAGTCGAAATTCAGTTTTGCAAGTCTAAAAAACAGTTCATAGATACCGTGACTAAAGGGCTAGAAAAGATTATACATTCAGGTTTGAAGACAAAGTTGCAGATACAGGAATTTGACATCAAGGGGAAGAATGTACGAAAATTCGATGTCAAACAGCAAAATGCGGATGAAGTTAGGAGAAGCTGATAAAGTCGAACTACTAATGTTGTTGAAATTGAACTATTGTTGATGAAGATATCTCAGTTTCTATTGAAAATGACAAATGGTTGTTGCTAAAGATAATAGAAAGTTGCTGATGAAGATGATAGCCAGTTGCTAACGAAGATGACAATAGTTGCTACTGAAAGTGTTTTAATGCATTGTACAGTATGCTAGAATTTTGGGCACAACTAATAATAGCAGATTCTATTTTAGGCATTACTTTTCCAGCAATCTAAGATTATTTTTAGGAAACTATATTTATGGATTTATTTATTAAATAGATGTTATTTTAGAAGAAAGCTAGTCGCTATGTTTAGGATGAGCTTTTGAGGAGATTTAAGAACTATTTTTAGAGGGCACGATCTGTTGATTTACTCGCCCAGATTTTGGTTTTATTTTTGGTTTTAAACACCCAGTTGGAGAACTACATGTGAGGCATCTCATTTTCGGAGATTGTTTAGTTGTTTCTTCATCAGCTATTTTTAGGAGATCAAATTCTATATTAGAGGCATTGTTTCAGTCTGTTTGTAAGAAGTTTTTGAAGAATTTTTTTGAATAAGTTTTGTAAGAGATTTAGGGAGAAATTTATATTGTAATTCAAACTCAAGGAAGTCGATGATTTCAGAATAAATAAGTATTTTTTCTGGTGTGTTAATTTCTTAGCAGCCCCTGTCCCATAGGAAATTTACTAACAAATCTCGATTCTG
Organism: Cunninghamia lanceolata; assembly: GCA_027924645.1. Lineage (NCBI taxonomy): Eukaryota > Viridiplantae > Streptophyta > Pinopsida > Cupressales > Cupressaceae > Cunninghamia > Cunninghamia lanceolata. Next base: position 21,877,285 of record BSBN01000500.1, read on the forward strand.
AGATATGCTGCTACTATGATCATAAAAGACTTATGTTCTCTAAATTCATTCTTAATGTGTCCAGTTTTGGCCAAATCCCAAGTCCAAGTCAAACTTTTGGGCTGCCAAGTTTTGGAATTACGTTATCAACAACTACACGTCTTACAACTATTGCTCATGAATCATCTTCTTTCCTTCCTCCTCGTAGCTACAAGTGCAAAATGCAAATTGATTGTGGTAATTGTGAGTTACAAATGGATCAGCGGGTTAGATATAGAAAGGGTTAATGTTTTGATAAGTCAGGCAACTAGGATCAAGGCACAGATTTTATCTGCACACACAATCAATGTTAAGAATGAAAATTACAGAGACCGAGGTCAAGAAAGAGTTTGGAGAACTCTGCAGAACAAATATTAACATAAAATAGCAAGAATGAGAATAAGCATGGCAGCTAAAAATTAGCTGCAAAACGTAGTGTGTTTGGGTGAAAGGACAAACAGCATAGGAGAAATAAAATCAAGGGTGAGGACCAAATGGATCTGTAGGATTTTTGGTTCATTTTGCAATGACTCGGAGAGATTCTGCAAATGCATAATTTTGTCGCAGGGTTTGGATTGGAGTATCAAAAAATGTTAAGACAGACATAACTTTGAGGTGATCAACAGGCTGTGGACCTACTGTAGGGTCCACAAAATGGCTGAGAAAAGGGTGGCAATCAACAACTAGCAACAACTTGATCAATAATGGGAAAGACGCTAAATCGTGTGGAAAGAATGCTGGACAAATTAATATCAAATTTCAAAGATGAAATTAAGGACATGGAATTTTGTTAGGTTATGAAGTTGAATAATCAGCATTGAAATTATCGCTTTCATCCCAGCTCTTTAAAAGAACTAGTAATATCAATTTAATGTTTGTCCAGCCACTATATAGGTTTTATTCATACAGTAGTCTTTGCCAAGTTGTTGATTATATGAGATACTTTACGATTTATCCAACATTAGGTGTCTATAATAGGACCTTGAAAGAATCCATATGAATAATGACATTAATGATCATAAATATTTCACCCAATTTAAACAGGTTCGCCTATTAGCTACAGCAACTTCTGGTACAAAACAAAGTTATCTAAGGTAGTATTTCATTTGTTTGTAGCTAACATAACCTCCAGCCCAACCGTACAGCTGCATATTGGATCGTGGGTTTTGTAGAATGCTATTCTCTCATTATTGGTGATGATTATCTCTCATATCTTTGACATCCAGAACATTATTTAGCTTTGTTGTTCATTGTATTTGAAGATCCTTTCATTGGTAGTGATTAGAAGCCATTCTATGGTGTTATATTGCTGGTCTGGTCCGGCTACAATACTAGCATGAAGTTGTAAACTGGCACATGGGTGTCACTGTAATTCACATTTTGCTATAATACAATCTGGGTCTTCATTAGTTTGTTCATATCTATTTTAGTCTTTTTGGGTTTTATTATATGCTTTATATTTCATACATTGCAATGCAAAAAACACATGCAAAAACACGCAATGAAACCCTAAACCATAAACTGTCAAAAAAGCAAAAAAAAAAACTTGGCTCAGAACAAACATATACCCGAGGGTGTATGTTACAGTGGTATCAGAGCAGTGTATCCTACCATCCTGTGAGGTTAGACACAGACATGCAGATGATGAGACATGCAGCCTACACATCAATATTATCTCAGATGAAACAAATTGCAGCAAGACATTTAGGTCCCCCATACTAATCCCTTTGCAGGTACCGATACAGTAAGGGTAGAGGAAATGGCTGATAAAGACCGGGAAGAGCTTAGTATCCAAGAGATGCTGGATAATTGGTGTAGACAGAGAGAGAGGCAGCCAATTTCCAATCAGATGCAACATAATTATACTCAAGTGATACAGATGATAGACAATTATTTCCTCAGGAATCCTGGTATCAATAAAATTTATGAAGATAAGATTAAAGATACTACCATGGATGAGGTGGTGCATGAAGAAAAGGATAAAACAACAGCTTTGGATCCTAGTTCGGATTCAACTAGTGATGATTCTAATGACTTCCTTGATGATTCCTATGGGGGAGATGACTGTGTTGAGTTCACCCATGCATTTTCAGATGAAGGGCATGGAGAAAGCAAATATGATGATGACTTCAAAACAGCTTTTGATTATCCTTTATCTTATTCTAGTAATGTTAAGTCTGGTGGCCTTGGATTTGACTTTCAAAGCAAGCCTATGGAGGGAGATACTTACATTGACACCAGTGTTGGTGAATTAGAGGTGGTTATTGATAGGCCTTGTGAAGGGATGAGATCATTGGATGATATCCTTTTGCCAGCTAGAGATGATGATTTCTTTTCTTATTCTAGTGTTGATGACACAGTTGGTAGTTGGTTTGACTCTCAAACCCAGCCTGTGGTGGGGAATGATTTATTCACAAAGGGCACCAGTCATGAGGAAAATAGTGATCACATTTTCCCTGAACTAAGCAAACAACAATTTAGCACGTGGGATCCGGGTGTGATGGTCCCAAGATTTGATGTGGATCCTGTTGTGACCAAATCACACATCACCCCATCGGACTGGGGACCCCCCCTTGTCTTTGAGCTCAGATGCTTTGTGCAGGACTGTTTTGGCTAGGGTATCCTGAGGCAGTGAAGACGTTAGGAAGGAGAGGATCGTCTGGATAGTTTTGATAGTTTTGAATACTTTATCAATCATATCAATCAGTCTTTCAGAGGTAATTGTACAGGAAGGCATGTGCTTTTGAGAAGAGTCTATAGAGGGCACCTACCAGGTCTTGAAGATGTTTAGATACCAAACTGAGGTGAGAAGATACATAGGTGATTGAGATGAGGTTTCGGAATGTTTTGGTGAAGTGAGTGCCCTAAGATTCAGAACAAGGTTGAATTGGCGCTTTGAAGTGCTTTCTAGTGCCTTGGAGCGCCTTCAGGAGGAGAATGCAAGGTGGGCGCCTTAGTTCAATAGAAAACATACGCCCTGAGGAGTTTGGCGCCCAGTTGGAGAGTTCCCTTGTGTTTTGGCACCCTGAGCCTTGATGGAGCGCCTTGGGGGAACAATGAATGACCTAACACGAGAGTTGGCGCTTAAAGTATGATGAGAGGGCACTTTGGAGTATTAACCTTCCAAGATTATCAAGATATGCACCTTGATTGAAAGTTTGTGTGTCTAGAATGCGCCTTACGTCCTGAGGAGAATGTTAGCACTTGTACAGTGGTTTTGAGCGCCTTGTCTTAGAATGTTTGAACCTTGAAGTAGATTTTGGCGCCTTTGAGGGGCGAGGGAGTGCTCTGGGTTTAAAGGAATGTCCTCACAGGAAGAGGGGATAAGTTGTTGAGCGCCTTGAGCTAAAAATGCGCCTTATGATGAGAGTGCGCCTAGATTGGGAGATGAGCGCCTTCATAAGGAGAAGAGATGGAGCGCCTTTGAAGTTAATGAATGGAAGTGCGCCTAGATGAAGGAGAGCGCCTTGAGGATTAGCGCCTTATGGAGTAAAGTGAAGGAGTGCGCCTTGGGGTGGTGCTTTTGGCGCCCTTCAAGCCTTTCTGGTGCCTTAGAATCCTAGAAGCAATATGACTATTTAGACAAAAGGTGAACGCCCTCTGTCTTCACTTGCCTTAGCACCTTGTAGAGGAGGATGAAAGGGAGTAATCTAAGCGCCTTAGTGTGAGGAATTGTGCCAATCAAGATTAAACCTTGAAATGCGCCTTGATAACATGAAGTCTGTGAAGGAACTGAAACAATGAGCTAGAGGAATTGGGAGCCTTGGAGTAGTCAGACCATTCAAGGAGCGCCTGGAGTAGGAAACAAGATATGATCACCTTAAAGTCAATATACTTATTCAGATGAAGCGCCTTCATGAGTTTGAGCATTTCAAACATGTTAGAGTGCCTTGGTGAGGAAAAAGTAAGTTTGAGTGCTTTAGGAAGAGTTTTTGGAGTCAGAGTCTGCCTTGAGTATGTGAGTTAAGTCACCTGAGTGTGAAGAATGTGCCTTGGAGTCTTAGAATGCGCCTTAGAGGGAAGTCTTTGCATCAACTAACACATCAAGACCATGAAGATAAGCGCCTAGATGAGGACAAGAATTCAATTGGGCGCCTTATCATGAAGAGTGGAACCATATTAGCGCCTAGAAAGATGATTAGTGCCTTTTCTGTGACTAGAGGTAAGGTTGAGTGTCAATTTCTAGTGTGGGCGCCCAAAACCACCTAAATCTTTACTAATAGCGCCCTCTTTGTGAAGAAGTTTACCTTTTGGCGCCATTTCAAATAATTTCAAAATTGTTAAAAATTGCCAACATTTAATGAGGCCGACCTCATTTAATAAGGTGAAATATCCTATTTAAGGGAGCGCTCCCTTTCTTTTCACCTCATTCTTCACTAAGAGCAGCGAATTATTTGAAGGAGCGAATTTTGTCTAAGAGCAGCAGATTTTGTAAGAACATTGAATTTGTAAGGGGAAAGTACAATTTTTAGGGCAGACTTGCTGATTCCATATTTCTGTTCTGATTTTTGACATTTTTATACTGATTTCTTGCACTAAGTTCCAGAAAATTGAGTAAGAGGTATGTATGATCACTTTTACTTTATCAAATTTCCTTGTACTTGTTTAATTTTGCAAATTTGTATTCAGAAAATCAGATAATGCTTCAATGAAATGACTTAGGAAATCTCTTTATACTTGAAAAAATTGAATTAAAACATGATAACATGATGATAATGATCTAGAAGACTCATAAAATCCATCATTTCAATCTACTTATTCGAGTCTAGTTTTGCAGATAGATGGGAATGACGGCCAAGGAAAGGCAAGTACTCATCAAGATGGATGCCAAGTCCAGCATATCGGAGTCCAAGCTAGAAACGCAGTGGAAGGATGTCGGCGACACCAACATGGGACACGTCAACTTGGATGAAGCGAAAGACTTCTTGCTCGCGATCACTAGGAACGAAGATATCAAAGCCATCGCGAAGAGCGGGATTGTACAAGCGGCTTGCTTTCCACCTGTTTTGCCAAGTGCTGAGCTCGTGTTAGAGTGTGTTCAACACTACGACAAGGAGAAAAGACAAATCATAGCCAAAGACGGAACTGTTCTTGCCTACCTGCAGAGGGAGGCTATCCAAGAGATCTTCAACATCCCGAAGGCTAAAGGAGTATTCATATGCCCTACAACAGCTCAGAAGACATTCGAAGGCAACTCAAAGGTCTACATGCAAGAGATCCGGAAGAAGTGGATGAACGATTCGTCTATGAAGATATACAATTCAAAAGACCCTAAGTATCACAAAGCTAACTTCAAGCGAGAGATAAGTTACTTGATCATGTTCCTGAATCGAGTAACAGGTAGGCCACAATCATCTACTTTCGAAGGATGGATGTATACTTATTTTGATCACATGTTTACCAAGAGCAAGATGATTGACTGGGCTGGCCTTGTAAGCCACTGCCTAGATGAACAGTTGGAAAACTTTGATGAAACGAAGTCTTTCTTCATGACTTCATACCTTGTATATATCTTGGCGAGAAATGTAGTTTATAAAGGGCTGACAGCTAAAGGGCAGGTAGGAACAAAGCCAGGACAGATTCTATCCTATCAGTGTTACCCTCAGCTCCACCTGAAAAACATCAATCACTACAAGAGATTCAATGATGCCTTCGCCATGTTTATAGTGAGGAGGTTAAGAGGTGAGTTGCATCGGAGACTAACAGGTGCTGCCAGGAACTTCATCAAACAGTACAGAAGGTACTACATTCAGTATGATAAGTTCACCTACATCAGGATTCAAGGATTCACATCATTCCCATATAGGCTGCCTAGATATCCTTCAAACAGGATGGTCTTGCTAGAGGTTTCCAGACAACTGATTGAGTTTCATAAGATGCAGAAAGCAAGGAAGAAAGCGGGAGTTCAGTTTCCCCTTCAGCTAGGAAGGTACTATTCTTGTTCATCATTACAGGCAGCTGAGTATTCGGAAGTTGAGCTTCAGGCTTATCATCTGCATCCACATGATTCGAGGAGAGAAAACTTTGATCCACATGGAGCTATCAAGCAGTCTTACTCTTCTTACAGGCATAAAGAACAATTAGAAGATCACTGGGCTGATGCTATAGATGATGATGATATCAGGATGCAGAAGTGTTCAAAATTAAAATGGGACTTGATAAGAGCCACAAAGGTACTAAGAATTCCTGATCAGTTAGAAGGTGACAGAGCTCTTCTTGGAGATGAGTATGATAAGATTCGCAATTTGCCTTATGAAGTCAACTGGTCAGACAGAGAAAAGGTCAATGATGAAGGATTGATAAGGCCTGTTAATGCTATCACTGAGGAGCAAATAAACCTACAAGTACAAGCCTTGCTTGATGAGGGTAAGAAACTTACCTATACTAAGATGGGAGAAGTGGATCAGCAAGAACAACATAAAGCACTTAATAAGGATTCACGAAGCAGAGGAAGTGAGAAAGATTCAGGACAGGGAAAGAAAAGGAAACAGCTTGAGATTGTTCAAGGAGAATCCAGTAGAAAGAAGAAAAGGATAAGCATTGAGACTGCTTCTTCTAGACAGCTAGGTGATATCCCACCGGATCAGGACTTAGTGATTCCTGCTGAAAATGTAGTTCCAAAAGCTCCGATGGAAGAAGTACCTTCTAGCCCACATGACACTGAAATCATTGATGAAGCTAACACCGAGGAGAAGGATGATGCTGAAGAGGAGTCCTTGCCTGCACAAGGAAGACAATTACAGCAGCAGCAAGATCTTTCATCACTTCCGGAATGGTTACAAGAAAGAATTAGAGAAAATTGTGAACTAGAAAGTTGTCCTCCCCTTCCAGTCGATGAGTTACTCTTGGATATGTCGAAGGAGAAACCGAAGAAGAAGGCAAACATCCTTTCCAAGATCACTAAGGATGAAACTGGAGTAAGAAAAGTACATGTAGCTGTTCCTAGGCTTGAGAAGAACATAGAGGATGTAACACCTGATGATTATGACATCAATACAATCAATCTGGGTCCTTTGACTAGAATGCAAGTTGAAGAAGAGCTTCAGGATTCGATTGATAATGCTCGAGCTATCATAAGGCAAGAAACAGAAGGTAGAATCAAGGCTGAGCAAAGATGTCGAGCCTTGGAGCAGTACATTCAGCATTTAGTATATCCTATTCATCCGCAAGAAAGGGTTGCTGCACCTCCATCTCTCCTTCCTCCTGAAACAGTTGGACAACTAGAAGAGTTGAAGTCTTCATCTCACAGACTGAAGGATTGGATGAAAAGATCGAAGGAGACTACATTCAGGTATCTAGGAGATATTATGCAAGTAAATGATAAGATTATTAGCCTAAAGGACAGGGTACTTGCATTAATGACAGCTTGTGTTGAATTCAAAGACTTCAAGGATCAACATCTACCACACCTGAAGAGCTTGATGGAAACATCAGTGGATGATTTGTTACATGCTGAAGTTATTGAAGAAGGTAGAACATACAACTTTTCCTCCTGGTATTTTAGTCTTCGCATCAAAGGACAGTTGCTGGATAAGATAGAACTAGATATGTCAAGAATTAGAAGTGTCCTTCAGAGGATTCAGGATGGAATACATGCTTCTTTGATGGAGATCTGCAATCCTTTTGGGGAGATGACCTTTGAGAATCTGAAGGAACAAGTTCAAGTTTTCTATTTTCAGGAAAATGATATTACAGATGAGAGACTTGATAGTATATTCTCACTTGCTGTCCACCTTGGCGACAACAAAGCAAGAATAAATGATTGGGAAAGGACACTTGGCCTTTATTCAGTTGATGTGCTTGAAGCTGAAGGAACCATTCAAAATGCGCCAAGTGTACCTATAGAAGAAGTCAAGTGAATAGTGTCCAAGTTTATTGAATGCCAAGCTTCTAGTGATGGATATTCACATGGGGATTCTTCCTGAAATAATGATATATTATTTTTTCTCTTGCGAGGCGTGCCTTTGTTCTTTTCTTTATGGCCTCCGTCATTTAATAAAGATAGTGTCTTTCATTTAATATAGATAGTCTCCTGTATTTAATAAAGTTGACCTCTTTCATTTAATAAAGAGAAGTTTGTTACAACTACTTGTGATGTGGCTTGATCTGATCCGCTGACTTCGCCGATCGATCTTGACCCTTCAATCTTTGAGGTCTATAAAAGAGCTCTTGTTGCTCTCATTTGTACGATTGAAAATTCTGAAATTGTTGCAAGAGCTCTCTGAGATAATAAAAGATTCATTGCCTTGGTGATTCTATTTGTGTTTCCGAGTGTTACATGGTTTCAATTTTCAAGCGAATATTAAGTTATAAGTTTTTTTTTAAGTTATATGTTAGTTGATGAAAGGTTTCTTTATTGCTTTTTGGTGAAATCTGTAAGTTCATACCATTTGCAGTTTGCGGCTTGTAGATTGCAGTGCATGGTTAGCCTGAACAAATTGAGCATCAATTTGATCTTTATGCTTGTTGAATCTTTCATGAGCATAACTAATTTAAACATCTTGTATACCCCAGAAGATTGCACCTATCTTGTGTAGTTGTCTTGGCAAAGCAAGATTTGGTTGGATTTCACCGAAGTAGTAAATCTCCTTACATCTAGGATTAGTTTAGTGGTTCTGAACCTTATATCTTTTGCCTTTTGTTTATTCATTCAAGTAGAATTAGGATCCAGAACATCCATTGTTAAATCATACGCCATCAGTTGCAGTACCTAGATCCTCTAGTGTCCACTTTTGTAGTCTTTGAAACAATAAGTCAAACTTGAACAATTGCGTAAGTCCCTTTGTTTCTTAACAGCAAAATCATACTTTAATCGCTGAGCTATCTCTTACCGAAAACATCAGAAGGAACCTTGGAGTTATCTCGTTTGATCACCTAGTTCAGCATCCGAGAGGCTTTGCTCAAGAGGGAGTCAGATACTCAGTATTTTACTCTAATTGTTGAGTTGTCTAAAAACAATCATCAACAGATCCTGTTTGGGATGGATCTACTTTTGATCATACTACAGTTCCTACTTCATTTACACAGTTGGGCTTGAGGGATGACATTGATGACACTGAGGATGTTGATATCAACCATGAAAACAAATCTGATTTAGTGTTGCATGGTGCTGATCATAAATCAGAAAATTTATATAAAGTTAATAAGTCTCAGGGGTCCTATCTTTTGGCAGGGCAACTAAAGGTAAATGAAGACCTGATAGTTGGAAGAAATGAGTCTGAGCCTCTGTATGATGAATACATGATCACAAAATAGGAGGCATGCATTGAGGAGCTAGTGGATTTGGGAAAGACTACCACAGAAATTAGTAATGTTGAGTCTACTCTTGAGATAGCAGCCTTCCATGTGAGGATGATGGATGTGTGGAGTTCCGTAACGTTGACACTCTAGATTTGGGTGTTAAAAATGAATTATGTGATGCCGATTCAAGCCACAGCAAATCTGATTTTGCAAATCAAACCTTAGAAGATGTGAACAAATCAAAAAAATTACTTGTTGGTGATGGGTCTTAAGATAGCTCGTTGGATGAACATGCATCTACATTGGAAGAAGCAGTGTGCAATGATGATGTCCAATCAGCGGCTACTATTAAGTCATTGGAGCCATCCGGTGAGGTACATAACAGCAGTACCTTTGTTGAGGAAGTGTGCAGAGCTGATGGCACGCAAGATGATGCTTATCAAACAATGAGTGATGATGATTCAGCCTCTTACCATAGTGCAGATTACAAATAAGAAAATTTGTGTGGAAACGATTTGTCAGAGGGGTCTCATCATTTGGCAGGGCAATTGAAGGTGAATGAATGCATGATTGCTTCAGCCTTGGAACACTTTGATGTTGTTCAGCAATTGGTGGCACACTGTTGTTGGATTCCAGGTATATATGAGCACCTTGATAGTAGACTTTCCCTTGCTGAGTTTCAGGCACTTAGAGATGCAATTGGGATAATGAAGAATAATTACCTACAGCTATCATCAGATAGAGATCATCTTCTCATGCTCGATGGTATCTCTTATGATGCTCTAACGGGAAAGGAAGAGGAGGTTGATGAGCTCACCTATGAGCTTGAGGTCACCACAGACTCTTTGAAGAGCACTCAAACAGCCCTTCAAGAGTCAAAGTTACGGATAGATGAGATTATCGTGGAGTTGAGCTTGGCGTAGTCTTCATCACCTATAGATACAATTCAGTTATCTATGGCAGCATTTGGTGATGAGCATACATCCACGGATTGTGGTAATGAGTATGTGGAGGATGTGGCTACACCCATATCATTTACCAGTGCAGGTAACATAGATGGGATGAGTGCATTGGATGAGTTTAGCAGGGAACAATATGTTGCACCAGATGTTCCTGAGGATAGTCCCATTTCAAGTGATGTAGAGCAGACTATTGAAGTAGTGGTTTCTCCAAAGAGTTGTGTAACAGATCACTGCGTTGCTCCGTCTTCTTCACAAGAGGTATGCAGGGTATCATCTAGTCGGGAGATTGGTTGTCATGTTGTTTTGTTTTCCTCTACTAGAAGCAAATCAAAGATTACATCCCATGCAGCTAATTTTGATCGACAGCCTATTGATCCACAGAGATGGAAAGATCAGTTGAAGGTTACAGGAGAAAAGGTTGATTCAACCTTATCTCGTTTTGATTGCACTCATAAGTATGTTGAGAACCTTCTTTGGACAACAGAGTTTGAGGGGAGACGGTATGGGATCTCGGCTGGTACTCACATACGTGATTTGTGATTCATCAGGAGTGCTTTGGAGGAGATTAAATCAGAATATCTCCAATTGTTTCTTGATAGGGAGTATGCTATTGGGTACGCAGAGAGGGGTGCCAGAGTATCTCCCAGTTAGCTAATCAAGATCAGAGACAGGAGCCATCATCTGATTCGAGTGATGAGAGTGATGAGGAGTGTGTTCCCCATGTCTATGACGGTCAATTGTTGACACAGGCAGGTGCTTCTTATCTTGATTGCATAGTGAGGAGTGCTCATCATTTCTCCTTTAATCCACACATAGATGACCTGATGATGCGTGTGGATTGGCTCGGGATTTATACCATCCATTGTGGGATGAAGGGTTGCCATCTACAGAAGATGGAACTAGAGATTGTAGGTGTCTGACTCAGATATATTCAGAGGATTACTTGCAGGGTCAGAAATCAAATTACCATCATGCTGATATGTACCAGACAGAGTTTGCAACTTCTTTGTCTCAAAATTTTCCATTGGAGACATGGCTTCAAAGAGGTTGCAGTGTCAGTAGGCATGATGGCATGTTTAGTTTTTATAGCAGTGATGAAGGAGAGTTTAATCATTCCCTCGATTTGGGAGGAGCAATTACATATCTTCCAGCACCTATGAGGGATAGACAGCACATCCATAGGAGATTAGCAGAGGATAAAATGGGATGTTGTGATGCTGACACTTCGAGTTACTTCCATCTCATGTTCGATGGATGTGAGGGTTTGGTGTGTTGGGATCCAGGTGGTGACAGGGTTGGCACGTCAGATCAACTGGATTCCGATGAGTTGCTTCACCACTCCTTGCATGAAGGATTTATTAGAGTAGCGCAGTGTTGGCATGGTGGTTCTATTCTGAGAATAACTTGGGACCCTGGGATCATTTCTGGTCTCAGTTTGGTTCAGTCTGTTGATTGGAGGTTGTAATGGAATTGCTTGAGGACAAGCAATCTTTGGGAAGGGCAGACTGTAATGTCCCCATTTTCGAGTTCTCTTGCAACTCCGTCAGAGCTGACTTTCTGGGTTGGTGACAACATAATCAGAGGAGTATTTCGATGTCACCAAGGTGTTCGGGTGATCCAATGGAGCTGTATGACACTTTCCAGAGAGATTTCGGACAACTTGTCCGTACTTACTATTTATAGTAAGTGCTTGCATGGCGATAATCTTTCTGAGTGTGTTCTCTTTGGTCCTCGGAGAACACTCCTATTTATAGTAAGTGTCAGTCTGGCGATGTTTTGGTGACTTGGCAGTCAGCCGTTGGCTACCCCAGATGTTGCACTGAGCTTGGTGATATCAGATGGTTTAAGGTGATGTCTTTCCTGGCGATTTCAAATGTTGGGCCCAGACTTCCTATTTTTGGCAAATTAGGGTTTATGTCCGTTTTGGGATTTTCAGTGTTGGAGTTTAAGCGTCTTGGCGAGACCTTTCCAACGGTCTATAGATCACTGAATTCCGAGTTCATTTGGGCCTCCATATGAAAGTCCGTAAATTAATAATATTATTTAATATTGGACTTTAGGTTATAATGGTTAAGTGATGAAAAATAAAATATTTAAAAGACACTTAAGTTATATTGTGGAGCGCTCACCTTGGGAAATATTAAAAAATGAAATTAAAAGAAATATTTCCCTCCCAAATGAATGGACCCCTCTTGTGGAATTATAAAAAGAGGTGAATGGGAGTCATTTGGTATGCTTGGATAATTGAATTTACTCTCTTGTTTTGGGATTTTCTCGTGCATTGGCTTTGGAGCTTGGCTCTAGGGTTTGATATTGGCAGTGTTGAGACGAAAACCTCTTCATAGTCCTCTTCTTTGTGTGTGAGAGACCACATCAGAAAGAGATTCTTGGAGGCTTCAACCAAAGGCTTCAGTTGTGCATTCGCTAGAGATATTTTAATGGAGTTTTGAGCAGAGATTGAAGATCATTCTTGCAGTTTTGTGATGAAGTATTGAGGGCAGTATTTTATAGCAGATTGCAGAGTTTTTATGAGAGATTCGGGACTGTTTGCAGCCACTATTGCTGGCTGTACCCCTGATGTAGTGAGCCGTACTGCTGTAGATGGTGATATTGAATGATTTGGGGCAGATTTTGTGTTGTTATTCATCCTAACAGGTTCGGCTATTAGCTGCAGCAACTTCTGGTACAAAACAGAGTTATCTAAGGTAGTATTTCATTTGTTTGTAGCTGACATAACCTCCAGCCCAGCCGTACAGCTGCATATTGGATCGTGGGTTTTGTGGAATGCTATTCTCTCATTATTGGTGATGATTATCCCTCATATCTTTCGCATCCAGAACATTATTTAGCTTTGTTGTTCATTGTATTCGAAGATCCTTTCATTGGTAGTGATTAGAAGCCATTCTATGGTGTTATATTGCTGGTCCAGCTATAGCACCAGCATGAAATTGTAAATTGGCACATGGATATGTCACTATAATTCATATTTTGTTATAATACAATCCGGGTCTTGTTGTGATGTAATCACACATCGCCCCATTGCAAATGGGGACCCCCTCTTTTTTTGCTTTCTCGCTTCGTTTTGCTTTAGGTTTAGTTTTTCTCTAAGCTTGTAGGTTTGGTTGTGTATCCAAGTCTCTAACAGTTTCTTGCCAAGAGGTCTATATGCCTTCATCCTGATGCATGTCCCTGAGACCCTGAAAATGACGAACTCTGATATCCTAAAAATCCTAAAAAAATGACTAAGTCTGAAATCTGGTGGATCCTCAAAAATCTAGAATCTGCATGTTAGATCCTATGGATCCAGGACCTATCTCAAACATCCTGGAAGTATATTGATAAATATTTAAAATATGAATATCTGATTTATACTTAAATATATTTTTCAATATACTTCCATTCAAGAAAATCCAAAATTTGACTAAGGCAAGAAATTCCTCACTCCATGTCTAAACCCGCCCAGTATGGGCAGCCTTGGCATGAGGTCATGGACTCAGTCTCCTGCACATGCACTTGTCCAGACAGAACCCTCAAATCCGCCCAAGGAAAAAGTTGTCAAATTTACAAGGTTTTGAGCACAAAAGACAGGGAAATGATGAAACTCCAAGGAAACTCATGAGTTTGAGGCATCACAAGGTAGATTCCATGCACTGCTTCCAAACCCGCCCTACCTGGGCGGCCTCACAAGGTGCTCATGGATAATGTCACCACCAGGAGAGTTCATCCACACACTACCTTCAAACCCGCCCAAGGAGGAAAATGGTCAAGTTTACAAGGTTTTTTGGCACAAAGCACAAGGATATGATGAAATTCCAATGAAAGTTTATAAGTTTGAAGGAATCAAAGGTGAAAAGTTTTCTGAGTATAAAATCAAATGGTCACCTCCAAACCCGCCCTACCTGGGCGGCCTCAAGAGGGAGTCTTGGACTCTGTCATGTCCCACACTGCTTTCTCCACACACTGCTTCCAGAACCGCCCAGGGATGAGAACAACATTGTTTGCAAGTAGAATCAATGAAAATGATGAAGATGAACGCTTGGAGGATGAAGTGATCAAGTCAAAGAGGATGAAAAGTTTTCTAAGTGTAAAATCCAAGGGTCACTCGCAAACCCACCTTACTTGGGTGGCCTAGGGAGGTGAGCATGGAATCAAATGTTTGAGCACTCATGCCACTCATCATTTGCCTACCAACTCCACCCATCTGCTTCCACACACATGCAAGTCCAATAAGGAGGTGAAAATCATTGAAATCAAAAGTATTGGAGTCAAATCCACACATCACCTTCAAGGCTGCTCATCATAGGCGGTCTCCACAATTGCACATGGAGAATACCTCAAATGCCATTCAGATCACTTCTTGACTTCACTCAAATGAAGGTAATTTACATGAAGAACATGAAGAGAACACTAAGTCATGCTAAAGAGTCATCAAAAGAACATCAAATGAAGTCTAATTGATGAAATCCACTCACCATCTCCCAGCCCGCCCTTCCTAGGCGGCCTTGACTATCATGCATGGATTCAACGTCCTTCACATCACACATTCCAGATGACACCTTCAAACCTGCATGGCTAGGTCGGCTTAGACCATGACCCTTGGAATTCACATCACACATTCCTCACTACCCCTCTAAACCCGCCTAGGCACTTAGGCATGGATTTCATGCGAAAGGGTATTGTTGATGGTTGTTTTTCGACAAGTCAACAATAGAGTAAAATACTAGGTATTTAACTCTCTCTTGAGCAAAGCCTCTCGGATGCTGAACTAAGTGATCAAACGAGATGACTCCAAGGTTCCTTCTTCTAATAATGTTTCAATTTCAGTAGGAAACAGCTCAATGATTTAAGTATGATTCTGCTGTTAATCAACAAAGGGACTTACACAATTGTTCAACTTGTTGTTTCAAAGACTCTGGAAGTGAACACTAGAAAATCTAGGTACTGCAACTGACGCGTATGATTTAGCAATGGACGTTCTGATCCTAAATCTAAATGATTGATAAAAAAAAAGGCAAAAGATATAGGGTTGAGAAATACTAATCTAATCCTAAATGGAAGGACATTTACTGCTTAAAGTGAAGTCGAACCAGATCTTGTTTCGCCAAGATGAAACAACTACACAAGAGAGGTGCTATCTTCAAAGGTATGCAAGATATTTAAATCAATTATGCTCATGAAAATTCAACAAGCATAAAGATCAAATTGACGCTCAATTGTAAAGACTTCACTACAAGGTAATAAAAATCTTTCACTAACTAACTTATACTTAAAAAGAAAACTTGTAACTTAACTTAATATTCGTGTGAAAATTGAAACCATGCAAACACTCAGAAATATAAGTAGAATCACCAAATCAATGAGTCCTTTATTATCTCAGAGAGCTCTTACAACAATTTCAGAATTTCCAACCGTTACAAATGAGAGCAATGAGAGCTCTTTTATAGTCCTCAAAGGAGAGAAGGGTCAAGATTGATCGGCGAAATCAGCGGATCAGATCAAGCCACATCACAAGTAGTTACAACAAACTATACTTTATTAAATGAATGAGGTTAACTTTATTAAATACAGGAGGTTACTCATATTAAATGAAAGAAGTCATGAAAGAGAGAACAAAGGCACGCTTTCCAAGAGGATAAGGAAGCCACATCATCAAGGCGAGTACTATGTAGTAGTACTATGAGATACAATGAATCTGGACACAATTTGAATAATATCTTCCATTGGTACACTTGTCGCTGCCTTAATGGATCCTTCTGCCACTGCTACATCTGCCTCATAGACTCCAAGTGTCTTCTCCCAGTCGTTTATCCAAGACTTATTTTCCCCAAGACGATATGCAAGTGTGAATATATTATCTAGTTGACTTTCATCAAGTCCATCATATTGAAAGTAGAATGCCTTAACTTGTTGCTTCATGTTCTCAATGGTAACATTTCCATAAGGATTACAAATCTTTGTCAAAGCAGTATATATATGATTTTCTGTTCTTAGAAGAACACTTCTTATCCTGGACATATCTACTTCAATCTTATCAACTAGTTGCCCCTTGTTGTGAAAGGAGAAATACCAAGTGACAAAGTCATGTGGAGTATCTCTGTCAATCACCTTATTATGAATTAAATCTTCTACTGTAGCTTCCATTAAGCTTCTGAGTTGTGGCATATATTGCTCTTTGATTGGTTTGAACTCAGCACAACTTTCCAATAAAGCTTGGACTCGACCTTGGAGCTTAATGACTCTGTCATACACTTGCACAATTTCTTCTAGGTAAATATAGGCCTTGTCTTCTGTCTTTTCTATCCATCCCTTCATCATCTGGGATGAAGTTCTCATGTCCTCAACTCGGGATACTGTTTCCTGTGGAAGAATGGAAGGAGGAATTGCAGTAGCTTCCTTCTGTTGAATAGGTTGCATGACCTGTTGGATGTAATGCTTCAATGTACTAAAATCTTGTTCAACTTTTATCCTTGCTTCTCTTTCTTGTTTCAACATACTTCTCACATTATTCACTGCATCTTGTAGTTCTTCATCGACTTGTTCCCTTGTGATTGGACCCATGCCAATTGTAGTCAAATTATAATCCTCAGGTGCCATGTTTTCTATCTCCTTATCACTTCTAGGAACAGCTATGTGGACCTCTCTGTTTCCAGCAGAATCTTGAGTGATTTTAGAAAGGATCGTGGCTTTCTTCTTCTGATTATTCTTTTGTACATTTACAAGCAATTCCTCAACTGCAGTAGGCTGATAAGTCTCTACAATTGTGCTTTCTTCAATCCTTTGTCTCAACCATGGTGGGAAAGTAGAAAGATCTCGTTGTTCATGGGCTTGATTGTGTTGAACACGAGCTACTTCTTCATCAGATTCAGCTTGTCCTATTTCATCCTGACCAAGATCATCATTCTCTTCTATTATGACAGTGGGGCTTGATTGGATTTCTTCTGATGGAATCAATGCAACTTCTTCTATTACTTCTATCTCTTGCATTGGATTTTGAACAATTGAAACACCTTCTTGTGGATTAGATGAAGTAGATGGATTACTCTTTTTCTGAGGTCTTCGGCTTGATTCCCCTTGATCTTGACTAGGTCTTTTCCTCTTTCTAGTTGAATTATTGCTCTGATCATTCCCACTATGTTGTGGTTGGCTATGTGTACTATGCTGCTTGGGTTCTCCTTCATCCATCTTATTGTAGGTGAGATCTCGACTTTCAGCACTCATTTCCTGCAATAGTTGATTGATACACACTTGTGTCATGGCTAAAACCGGCTTTATCAAATCTTCTTCGGATGCATCTCTCTTTGACCAATCAATTGTGTAAGGCAAATCCTTTATTTTGTCAAATTCATCTACTAGCATAGTATCATCCTCGGTGAACTGGTCTGGAATCCTGAATGCTTTGGTGGCTCTGACTAAATCCCAGTCGAGTCTTGAACTTTGAAGAGTTCGGAGATCATCTTCATCTTGAGCACTGGCCCAGTGATCTTCCAACTGCTTGATATGTTTGAATTCTCTGTTGTATTTCCAGCAAACTTGGAAAGGGTCAAAGTTAGGCCTCTTGGTGCCATGAGTCTGCAAATGATAAGCCTGTAGCTCTATTTCAGAATACTCAGCTGCTGATAAAGATGGACATTCCAGATTTTGTCCAAGACGAAGTGGAAATTGGATTCCTCCTTTCTTCTTCAACTTCTGCAACCTGATGAGTTCTAGGAGTTGTCTTGTAACTTCTAACATTACCATCCTGTTGGTTGGATACCTTGGCAATCTGTATGGATATGATGTGAATCCTTGGATCCTTAGGTAAGTGTACCTTTCATGTTGAGTATACCAGTGTCCATATGCTGAAATGAATTCTCTTGCTGCATTAGACAACCTTTTATGAAATTCTCCCCTCAGTTTCTTCATTATGAACATAGCAAATGCATCATTAAACCTTGTATAATGATTAATACTCTTCAGGTGCAACTGAGGATAACATTGATGTGACAAGTATTTGTTAGGTCCAATGCCGACTTCTCCTTTCTTGGTTAAACCTGAGTAGACTTCATTTCTGGCAAGAAGATACACTATATAGGAACTCATATAACAAGTCTTAGTTTTAGCAAAACTGAGGAACTGCTCATGTATACTTTGACTGATAAGTCCAGCCCAATCAATCATTTTCCCTTTAAGAACTGACTTGATGAAAGAGTACATCCAAGGCTGGAAAGTAGCAGATTGAGGCATTCCTGTCATTCTGTTCAAAAACATGATTAGATATCCAATTTCCGGATGAAAATCTGACTTATGGAACTGTGGAGGATTATTCATGTTGAACTTCATGGCTGGATTGGCCATCCACTCTCTCCTTATCTCTTGTAACTTTATCTTGGTGTCGACATCATACTCCTGCTGGCCTTGTTGTTTTGAGATGCTGATCATCCTCTCTTTGGTTGGAATGTTGAAAGTTTCCTCAACTGCTTCCCTTTGCAAATAGGCTAGTATCGTTCCATCCTTGGCTATGATTTGCCTTGTATTTACATCATACTTTTTGACACATTCGATGATCATTTCCGGACACGGCAAAGTTGGCGGAAAACAAGCAGCTTCAATGGCTCCACTCCTCATGATGGCTCGAGCGAGGCTTCCTCCGTTAGGTTCTTCAAGGACTGTCTTGATATCTTCCAAGTTGCTGCTTCCCATATTTGTATCGCTTACATTTGTCCACCTTGAGACGAGCTTTGATTCAGGAATCTTCCCTTTGGCATCCATCCGGATCTTGGCTTGTCGTTCCTTGGAAGTCATTGCCATTATTCTGCAGACTTGACGTGAATAAGTGATTGCAAACAAAATCTAGATTTTACTTCAGCAACTTTAGTAGATTAAATTATGAAATTTTCCTCTATAGTTATGAAATATTACTATTAAATTTGGAAAATCTATGAAAAATCATAAAAATCCACTTATTCTTCCAGAATTTTATCAATATTTGGACAATTTCAAGGCATCTAATGAAAGAAAAATAAGAAAATCAGATCAGAAAAAACTCAGATCAGACTTACTTGATGAGCTGTTTTGTATTTGATACCTTGCAATTTGATTTCCCACTTGGCAAAATTTGATAAAATCAAATTTATCTTCTAAAATCAACTTCTTGTGGCTGCTCCTTGAAGAAAATTCTGCTTTTGGAGAACAAATCTGCTCTTGAAAATAAATCAAATGAAAAAGAAATGAGGCACATATATATAATTCACTTTAAAAAACCTTCCTTCTTCCTAGGCCGACCTCATGCACAAACATTTAATTTAATTTTGATCTTTATTAAATGAATGCATTTCACGTTTCACGAAGGCAGCAATCATTAAATGTTTGAAACTTCTTTCTTTTGTGAACGCATTGGATAAAGTTTTGATGTTCTTCTTCTTGTTGTTGGACGTTTTCTTCCTCCTCCAAGCGCATGAGATGAAAAATTCGAATCCTCTTGGAATTTCGCCTTAGTTGAGGTCTTCGTGTAAATGTCTTCTTCATTAAAACATCATTGGATCAGCATGTTGTTGTCTTCTTATCTTTGTTTCATAATGCTCTTCCTTCATCATCCTCCTAGTCGCATTAGATCAAGTATTGAAACTCTCCTTGGCAATTCGCATTGGATGGAGGGTAGAGAGTCTTCTCAAGATTTTTCGCATTGGATCAGCTTAGTGTTGTCTTCTTCTTTAAAATAGCATGATCTTTCTTTTATAATCCTTGAGGCGCACTAGATCAAGGATTGGATTCCTCTTATCATGTCGCATTGGATGAAGGATTAGGACTCCTCTTCAACATTAGTTTAGATGACACCTAGTTTTTTTCCTGCTCAAGGAAGTGACGCATTGGATAATGTTTTGGAGAATCCTCTAAAGGAATAGCGCATTAGATAGAGGATTGAAATCCTCAAGACATTTGGCGCATTGGATAGGTAGTTTAAGCTCTTCACAAATAAACTTCATTCATGGCGCATTAGATGAGACTTAAAAATCTTCTAGATACAAACCTTGATTACTACCTCATAATGTTGGCGCATTAGATGGGCAACATGAGATCTTCAAAATAAAACTTCATCCTCCTCCTTTGGATATGGCGCATTAGATGCCCTTTTAGATTTCTTCTTGTGGAGCGCTTAGATAAGGGGCTTGGGAGGTGGCGCATTGCTTGGCTAGGTTGAAGTCTTCCATCTTGAGTGAATTTAGATAGCCTTTGTCTTGATGTGGATCATATATGATGTATGGCGCAATGGTTGCCCTTGTAGGATCCTCTGGATTTAAGTCGCACTCTTCTTATACTACGCATGGGACGAACTTTGGAATGGGCACATTAGTTCACTATGTAAGAATCCTCTAAACTTACCTTGAAGACCGAACATTGGATATCTACTGGCAATCTCCTCATGATATGGCGCATTGGATCAGCTTGGAGAATCCTCTAGAGTGTTGGCGCATTGGTTCAAGTTTCCAAATCCTGTGGATGGCGCTTCGGTTAAGGGTCATTGGAACTTCATCTAGAAATCACTTGAGCGCATTACATCAACTTTTGGAATCCTATGAAGTTATCTCTCAAGAAGTCGCATTAGATAGGCTTTTGGAATCCTCTGAACTTGTAATTTGGTGAAGGGACTAATACTTATGTCGAATGTTTAGGTGAAGCGCATTAGATGAGAGGAAAAGATCCTTTAGTTTTGGGCGCATTGCTTCCTCTTTTGGAATCCTCTTTAAACTAGACATTTCTCAAGTCAAAATCCTTACATTTCCCTCCTCTTTCTTGGTGGCGCATCACTTCAAGGATTGAAATCCTCAGGAATTTTCATTAAAATTCGCTCCAAGATTGGCTTTAGACTTGTCTTTTTCATTTTCGCATTGGTTGAAGGCATTAAAATCCTCATCTCTTCCTCCGAAATGACCTTTTAGTCTGGGCGCACTAGATGGAGTTTTCAAATCCTCTGATATTTTCGCACTGAATGAAGGATTAGATGGGCGCACTGGATGGAGTTTTCAAATCCTCTGGCTCAAATGTCTTCTGCTTCGTGATTTTGCGCCCAGATTTGCGCCATCTAAGTGTCTAGTCGCATTAGATCAGTGTTTTGAATCCTCTGACTTCGTCAAGTATTTTTCAGGATCGCGCGAGTAAAGGTATATTGAAAAATATATTTAAGTATATATTTAAGTATATATTTATACTTTAAATATTTTTCAATATACCTTTCAGGATGTTTGAGATAGGTCCCGAATCCACCAGATTTAAGATGCAAAATATAGAATTTGGAGGATTCACCAGATTTCAGACTTAGCCATTTTTCAGGATTTTCAGGATTTCAGGCTTTAGTCTTAGTCTTTTCAGGGTCTCAAACATTCTGAAGGATTCACTTCAAAACTCAATATCTAGATAGGATTTGATCATTATTGCAAGTTTATCTATCCTTAATCGTGAACCAAAGATCATAGGCAAGGAAATTGTTACCGAGCCGGCAAAGGAAAACAAGTCAGGACATCATTCAAATCTCAGCAAAACTCATTGAAAACTCATTGGAAACTCACTGAAAAGCTCAGAGCTCAAAAAAAAGGGGGGGTCCCTATTCCTAATGGGGTGATGTGTGATTTGGTCACAACAGGTATGTTTTGAAATGCCATTTTTTGATCCCACATGCATAAGATAAATGTAATTTGTTATTGAAAATCCTTTATATCAAGTCTTAATTTGATGTGTTTCTTTTTGTAGGTGATGGAGGGTCCAAGGAGGTGAATGGCGAGAGTTCATACATGAGAAGTTTGAAGGCGAAGGAAAGTTGCTCAAGTTTGCCATCATCACCACATGGAGGAGAGCTCTTGCATCAAGTTCATCTTACTTTGAAGACTTCGTATGTCTGGATGAGGAAGACATCAACGCCACGCATGAGAGGGAGTCATCTTCCAATGATTCATTCCACGCGCCAAGAGGACAATCATCATGTCATCTACTCCAAGGACTCATGCACAACATATCTTCTACTTCATGCAATTGTCTAGAGGCATAATCCTGCACAAGCACAAGGACGTCACAAGATGAGAGATGAGTATGATCATCAAAGCGATCCATGAGTTACATCAAGACAACAAGAAGAAAATATTCTAAGTAAAGTGAACATGAGGTGAACCAGACTAGTTCGTTTAAAGATGTTGAGGTGGCACGTACACATCATTAGGCCAATCGCATTCTGCCATGTCATTCATTCAAGAGGGCCCACCATAAAGATGCTCCAAAGATGCTTACCACATTGGGAAACGTGCCTTCATTGCCTCTTTCATGTTCTAAAAATAGCAATTTTTGTAACAAACTGCCTTCTCTCAATCTCGGCCGTTGATTGCTAAATCAATCTGGGCCATTCATTGTAATTCTTGAGCTCTATATAAGGCTCACTTCTCTCATTTGTAAAGATATAGACATAAGAGAATTAGAGGATACATTAGATTAGAGAGGAGTAGAGTAGAGGAGGCTCTTCGAAGTCATTGAAGAGATATTGAGATATTGTTGTAAAGATACACTTCAAGATTAATGCAAGCTCATTGTTGAATGTCTCATGGTGATCTTGTGATTTTGGAATGTTAGTGGTAGTGCCTCCACCTAAAGTTTGGGTTTCGAGCATTTAACCCGCAGATGCATATGTGCAATGGCGGACCCGAAAAAAAGTTCAATCGGCTTCAAAAAGTGGAAAAAATGGTTGTATGAATCATTGTATGCATATCGGGTTTGTATTTGGCATTCAGGTGCATTTCTGAAGGTAAAAAAGTGGATGTACATAGCAGATTCCCATGTATATTCCGCGTTTGTATCGAAAGGTTGCATGAATATGTTGTTGTATATTCGATATACAACGGGTTAGATACAACGGCAGACATCAAAAAGTTTCAAATTGGGTTGAATAATGGTCGGGCCTGTTGATGTTTGTTTTTGGACAAGTCAACAATTAGAGTGAAATACAAAGTATCTGACTCCCTCTTGAGCAAAGCCTCTCGAATGCTGAACAAAGTGATCAAACAAGATGACTCCAAGGTTCCTTTTTTCTGATTTTGTAAGAGATAGCTCAGTGACTAAGTATGATTTTGCTGTTAAACACAAAGGGACTTACGCAAACTCTTCTCCTTTCATTCAGCTTGTTCCTCCTTTCAGTGCGGATGATGTATGTACAAGGTTTCAATAATAAAGAAATAGAAAAGGATAAAGGTTCAGGAATCTAACCTAAGGTCAATGAAGCAATGATGACGACTGAATAGACAAACTCCCTGATTAACCTAACTTCACTTCGCCAAGGGTGCCTACAACTACATGAAGCTGGTGCAATCTCCTAAGGTTACGCGAAAGGTTTTCAAATCATGAAGGTTCATATGAGCACCTATTAAACGGCGCAGCTCAAACAAGCATCCACAATCGAACTTAAACAAATAAGCTCAGACTAGCTTTACACCACTTTATCAACGATGAATGTTAAAAGCATGAGCTAGGAGTGGATCAAATATCCAATACAACAAACATTACAACAATGAACTTCTAATCTACTTGAAACAACGTCTCCATTCCATTGAAGTACAAGAAACCAAGTTATTTCACAAGATAACACTTGAACACCAAATAAACTTCCAATGTCTTTTGCATTAACCTTGAGAAATATTTACAACAATTTCAAGTCCTCTCAGAGAATTTTTAGAGTCTCTTCTATTCTACTCCTAAAATCTACTCTCTACTACTACTGATGATCTACTGAATTACAAATGAGGCAACAAGGCCTTTATATAGTGCTCCAGGATACAATGAACGGCTAAGATCATTTTGATAGCCAAGGGTCTAGATCATGCCACCTCAAAGGTAGTTACAACAATTTGCTATTTTTAGCACAAAAGAGAGAGGCAATGAAGGCACGATTTCCAATGTGATAAGGTAAGGCGAAAGCATTTAAAATATCTTCCACATAGGAATCCCTTTGACTTCTTTTATTAAATGATACATTGAATGCATTTAATAATGCGGCTAATCAAAATTGAATGATGTGTACTCGCCACATAGATGCTACTTCAGCATACTTTGAAAATTGTATCATCTTTGTGTGATGTATTCAATGTAATTGCTTGAACTTGTATGTTTAGGAATACATCTTGTAGATCTCACCTTGTACATCTTCTTGCAACTGGATGTATGATATTTGTAGCTCATTTGTCTAACTTCATGATTTTTTCTTCTTCTTGTAAGCAGGTTGATGTGAATCTTCTTTGATGATGCTCTTGATGTAGAGTGAGTAATAGAGTAGATGATGATGCTTCCTTCATGTAAGAGTAGATGATGATGACTTGAAGTAGAGATCTTAGACTTGAAGGTTGAATGGAACTTGAAGTTAAATGGATGAAGTGCCTTGCTTGATGATAGGATGAAGATGAAGTAGTGCACTTGGCATGTTGACCTTGAAGTAGCCCTTTAGAGTGTAGATGATAACACCTTCTTTGGATGTGGAGTAGATAACCTCTCAAAGAGACTTTGAAGCTTGGTGAATCTTGAAGATTGGGAGAACTTGACTTGAAGCTCGGATGGATGAATGTTTCGAACATGATTATCCTTGATGAAGTACACTTGCAAGATATTCCTCAGAGAGCTTGAATGGATAGATGCCTTGAAGTAATACACTTGAGCTTAATGTAATCCAACATGATGTCAGTGATGAAGAGTATCAACATGTTGGACTTGATGTGACCTTTTAGAAAGGTGTTTCCTCTACAACTTGAAGGTGAATTAGGTACTTGCTCTTGATGACTCCTTGGCTTCACCAACACTCCCTTCTCTCAAGGATGCAACTAAATGATGATCTTGAAGAGTACATGATGTTGATGCTTCTTTCTTACATTGACAACTTCTTAGCTTTACTCCTCGACTAAAGGTGACTCTAGGCGCTTGCTCAAAGGTGACTCCTTGAGATTTATTGATGCTCCTACAAGACAAGGTAAACAATATATTAATCACTACATAAGATAGGAATAACTTTAAACATGTAATAACGCCATTTCAAACTTAGGCGCAAATATAGGTAAAAAGAGGAGCAAAAAACGCCTAACATCAATTTAGTCCCACATTCATAATTTCAAATGATTTTCTAGCAATTGTAAAGGTTTAAAGAAGATCAATCCCCTATAAGGTTCACCCAAAAGGTATCTTTCAACACAATTTCTTCCTTAGGCGCCCATCTAGGTTGGTAGATAAATGAAAGTGCGCCTAGGACTAATAGCTTCATCTTTGGCATTTTTTCATGCTCTAGACAATTGTGAAGGTTGTGGGATGACTCCCCTTCCTTTAGGCGCCAATCTAGGTCAAAGTTTCCAATACTTCACTTTCATCTCATGTCTTCTAGCTCTCTCTAAGGCGCAATTTATCTCTTTCAAATTTCTCTAGGAACAATGACTCCAATTTAGGCGCCAACAAATGATGATTAGCATGGAAAGTAGCGGCTAGAATAGAGTATCCTGTTTCAAGGCGCCACTAGGTAGTCATTCTGTGTATAAGGGCGCTCAAACCTTCCTCCAGGTGCACATTCATCCATTGAGGCGCTCAATGTCTCATCAAAGGCACAAATTTGATCTCTCCAAACAATCTGGCTCTAGGCGCCAAATGAGGTCAGTTCTTAAGGCGCTTACTTCAAGATGACTTCTCCTTTTAAGGCGCCAACTTGATGATGATTCTTCCAGGGCACTAGAATGAGGTAATATGGACTAAAATGGGCGCCAATTCTAGTTAGTGCAAATTGGGCGCCATCCACAATTGACTTGGACCTCTCCTCCCATCAAGGCACACTTTTTGAGTGTCTGCAAGTAAGAAAACGCGCCTAAGGTCTTTCAGAGCAAATTTGCGCCTAGAAATAGTAGTCCCAGAGCATAAGGTATATTGAAAAATATATTTAAGTATAAGTTTATACTTTAAATATTTTTCAATATACCTTTCAGGATGTTTGAGATAGGTCTCAAATTCACTGGATTTAACATGCAGATTCTAGATTTTTGAGGATCCACCAGATTTCAGACTTAGCCAATTTTCAGGATCTTCAGGATCAGGATACCAAACTTAGTCATTTTCAGGGTCTCAAACATCAGGATCAGGTCATCAAGGGGCTCTAAGACTCAAACACCACTGACTTCATCATGCAAAGGACATCATCCTGGACTTAGCAAAGCACTGGAATTCAAAAAAAGGGGGTCCCCATTTGCAATGGGGCGATGTGTGATTTGGTCACAACAGGGCCCATAGGTATGTAGCGGAAGGATTGTATGTATATAGCATATACAATTTGATATACAATGCAAAACATACAATCCTGGACTTCAAATTTTATTAAATCAGGCCTGGCAGGAGTTGATACAAGTGCAGAATTGAAAAGTCAAAGGCAGTTTCCTTTGTATCTTGCATTGTATGTATCTCCAATATACAACTGCATATACAATGGAACATACAAAGGGCCGGAATCAAAATTGCTTCAAATTTGTTGTATGTGTAGGTTGGTATCCACCGTTGTATATTGTACATACAACTACACATACAATGTGAAATATACAACGGGCATATACAAAGAAATATACAAGCAGGTTGCGATCAAAGTCAACGATGTTCAAAAACCTGGTGGGGCCCGCACAGTTGTATGTCCTGCAATTGTATGCATGTGCTATGTACAATGCAAGATACAAAAAACACATACAATCCGGACGTGAATGAAGAATGTGTTTTGGTGGATTTCAGGTTGGGGTCCGCAGTTGATTGTATATTGTGCATTGTACATGCGATATACAATGAAAGATGCAATGAGGTAAATACAACGCCGGATTTCAAAGGTTATTCCAATTTCATTGATAAATGTGTTGGATCCCGTGATTGTATGTATATTGCATTTGTATATGCAATATACAAGGAGATATACAAAGGAATGTACAAGCCTGGACCCAATAGTGATTTCAAATTGTTTCATAAAGATTTGGGGTACGCGCTTGTATGCAGGGTGATTGTATGTATATACAATCTCATGTACAACCACAGATGTAAAAATGAATACAATGGTCTGATGGCGAATAGGATACAGTGGTGGGTCCCTGTAACTCAGAGATGCAATATTCACAGATGGTGATCCAATGAGATGCTGACACGTGTCTGAAAGCAGTTGTATGTATATACAACTGCATATACAAAGATTTGAAGGCGAAAAAGGCAAAATGGGCGAAAAGGCAGAAATGTTTGTTCAAGCTGTGAAAAATCTGCGATGGGAAAAAGCTGCCTGCGTGGCACGTTTTAATTGGCCAACGACTTTTCAGCGCAGTTTGAAGCCGTTGATCTTGGCGATGAGGAAAAAATTGACAGCCCTATTTCAGATGTCCAAGGAAGGCGGATTTCTTTGTATCTGCAGTTGCATTTCAGGCGGGAAGAATTTCAAAGCACGCAACCGTCATATTTTCTGAAGTTGTTGCATCCCGCCGATAGGTTGGCCATTAATGGCAAATTTGCAGAGGCATGGTCGATGAGTGACGGGCCACCTACCATTTTTAACGGGAAAATCTCCAGTCAGCTGCACGTTCCTCGATTTCACCTGCTCTTCCTTCTTCTGCCTACTGCATTGAATGTTTTGGACGCCATTTTGATGGTGCGATGTATCTA
Source organism: Cunninghamia lanceolata (assembly GCA_027924645.1). Taxonomy (NCBI): domain Eukaryota; kingdom Viridiplantae; phylum Streptophyta; class Pinopsida; order Cupressales; family Cupressaceae; genus Cunninghamia; species Cunninghamia lanceolata. The sequence continues at coordinate 21,905,160 of BSBN01000500.1, forward strand.
GCAGCATTTTGAAAATGACATGTACCTTGATTGCTGAGTACACATTCTGGGTATATCAGGACTGTGTCACTCATTTTTCTGGTTGTTGAAGACTTGGGCAAAAGTTTTGGAGAAATAACGAAAAACAAAGCTTTTTGGCTATTCTGTCTCTTTTGGAGTTTGAGTTTCATCTGAATGCATGTTGCATACATGTTCAGTTTCATGTCGTTTTTATATGAAAAATGCTTCATGGCATGTGTTTAGCTGGTTGTATGCATCCTTTCTTTTGAATCTGATTGCTAAGGGTTACTAAGATTCTAGGATATAGATTTCTATATTGCATGCTTGATCTCTAACTTCCATTCAAGGAGTGGATTAAACTGTTTTAGGTTAAGTATGAGGAAGAATGTATGGCAGCAAAGGTATTTGTAAGTAGAGATTGCTAAATACTCATTCTTGGGTGTTGTTTGTAAGGCAAGCACCAATTTAACCCCTTGTGATGTCCCAATGTTAAGGCATTGTTTAAATTAAAGATTTAAAAATATGATAAAAGGCAATGAAGTTGCTTTCGTAAAATATCAATTCAAATGATAGAAATCATTACATATATTTAAAAAGTGATATTAAAATAATATCATTATATGAATATTTTAATATAATTATATTATTACATATATAAATAAACAAATATAAATATTATCAACTTAAATATTATTATTTATTAATAAATATATTTATATACATAATATATAAATAAATATAATATAAATATTATTATAAAACTTAAAAATTATAATAGTTAAAGGCTGGCCGATTTGCATAAGACAGCGCCCACTATATGAAAAGATCATAATTAATAAAAAAAAAGAAGGCAGCAGATATTATTCTCTTTATTTCTATTAATGAATAAAGGTCATTATTAAAAGAAGTGCGATCAGCCTTATGGTGAGATTGGGAATAAGACAAAACAATTTGTCTTATATGGAAAGCATGATTTAGATATAGAAAAGGTGCGATTAGGAAATGGTATGGGTTTTGAATATAAAAAGGTGTGTCTCCTAATGGATCGCATTATTTGGAAAGGTATTTAGATGGGAGTGAATGGGTAAGGAATTAAAAAGGGAGGCAATAACATATATATTGGGATTTGTGAACAGTTTATACAAAACAAGAATATTATATATAAATTCTAAGAAGAGACATATGAAGAACAAGAAGGGATCTCTAATATGAAAATAAGATCTGGTCTCAAAGAGAGATATGAAGGAATAAGAAAGAAGAATAATATATTCTGGTTGGAGGAGATATCAAATATATATTCTCAGATTTAAAGAAGATTAATGGACAGCAATAAGAAGAGTGAAGATAGGTTTACAAGGTCAAGACTTGAGCAGATTTGGAAGAAGAAGAATAAATCTGAAAATATATATATATATATATAGGCAACTCAATATGGAGATTTGCATAAGATAGAAAGATACATGAGACTCACACCAGCAGTTCTCCATCAGGATATGAATTGCAATAAGGAATGTGCGGAGAGGAGTGGATGGATTGAAAAGAAGATGTGAGTGTGAGTGGGTAAGAAGGAAATGAATCAATCTATCTCATCCAACATACACAGCAGTAGATATAATAAGAAAGTTACATCTAATAATCTATAAGGGGAATCAACTCAGCAATCTCATTATGGAGGGGTATCTCAATGTATAATCAATCCATAAATAATCAAACCATTCAAATATAAATCCCATCATTCTATTATTCAATTATTATATTATTCTCTCGTTCTATTCCTCTATCATTATGTCATTCTATTATATCAATCTATCATTCTATTATTTGTCCTTCATTCTATTCTTCTATCATTATGTCATCCTATTCAATCATTCTATTATATCATTCTTTCATTCTACTCTTCTATCACTCTATAACTCTATCATCCTATCTTTCGATCATTCTCTTCTTCTATTATTCTATCATTCGATTATTCTTCTATTATTCTATTGCTCTATTATTACATGACTCAAATCAGCTTAATTACACTCAACAGACAATAATTATTAGTGATGAGTTTTCATTAACAAGAATATATCTTAGGAATTTGACACATGAATTATTGTTTACCATTAAATGTGAATGTGAAATAATATAAGATCTTTCATGTTTTTGTATGAATGTCATGATGAGGGATTTAAGGGCCTACGAGGAGGGGAAACGGCGTTGGGATCATCCTCTAAGTACGCCACCCCATGGTGGATGGCTGAGGCCTGCCACATGTGGGCCAAGGGGGCAAAGAGGTTGCTCTTGGGCTTAGAAGGAGTGATTTCCGGGACACCCTACTGTGGTTGCACCCCAACCTCTCATCATGGTGATTAATTGAATCATAAGAAGAAATAGAATGGTTTTGACAAGGGGTACGGTGATAGGATGCCTCACTAGGCACACCACCCCATATGGATGGCAAGAGGCCACATGGGGCCAAGAGGGGTGAAGCACCTTGGGCCTAGGGTAAAGGGTTTCTTGGGCACCCTATCAAACCATTTTGTTCAAGGAATTAGAAACCCTAACCCTAAACTTGTGGGATTTGAATTTTTAGGGTAAAATTAGTATTGTTCCAATAGGGGACATTACAAGTGGTATCAGAGCATCTTTCCTGCCATCCTGTGTATACTTTATGTATTCAAAGGTTTACTTTGTGACTTATGTGTGCTTTGTAACATACGTTCATGTGAATACTTTGTGTATTACGTGTATTCATGTTTATGCTTCATGCTTGCTAGATATACTCGTGTGTATACTTGGTGACTTTGGGATGGTGGACGGACCCACGGTGTAGTATGGGATACACCGAATTCCCTTCCCAGTTGTCTACTTACATGTATTAATGCAAATTATGCGTATTCATATTTTGTGACCAGCATGTGCTTCATGACTTACATTATTCAAATGTACTCAAGTGTATACTCTATAACTTTGTATTTTAGTGCTCTATGACTTTGTAATTGTATTTAAGTGTATACTCTATGACTTGTACTCGAGATTATGTATTCGAGTGGATACTCTATGATTTGCATTTGTATTCAAGTGTCTACTCTATGACTTTGTAATTGTATTCAAGTGTATACTCTATGACTTTGTAATTGTATTCGAGCGCATACTCTATGGCTTGTACTCAAGACTATGTATTCGAGTGGATACTCTATGATTTGCATTTGTATTCAAGTGCCTACTCTAAGACTTTGTAATTGTATTCAAGTGTTGTACTCAAGATTATGTATTCGAGTGGATACTCTATGATTTGCATTTGTATTCAAGTGTCTACTCTATGACTTGCATTTGTATTCGAGTGTATACTCTATGACTTTGTGCTCAAGACTATGTATTTGAGTGTATACACTATGAGTTGGTATTTGTATACTCTACGACTTGTATTTGTATTCGAGTGTATACTCTATGACTTTGTACTCAAGAATATGTATTCGAGTGTATACTCTATAACTTTGTATTTGTATACTCTATGACTTTGTATTCAAGTTTATACTTCATTCTAGTGTATACTCTGTGACTTTGTATTCAAGTATATATTTCATGACTATGCATTCAAGTGTATACTCTATGACTTTGTGTTTGTATTCAAGTGTATACTCCATGACTTATATGTATTCAAATGTATTCAGAATGTATTCAAGTGTATTCATGTGTATAACTTGTATTCGAGTGTATACCTTGTGGTTGTGTATTCATGCGACTTATGTAATTAAGTGTATACTTTACGACTTACATGTATGCTTTATGACTTGATGCACTCGTATGTATACCTTATGTATTATTCGCATATATGCTTCATGCTTCTTGGATATACTCTATCCATACTCTATGTATTGATACTTCATGTATCTTCAACAAGATGTGTTCTTATAATTACTTTAGGCTAAAAAGAAAAAAACTATGAGAGCGTTAAAGATGTTGTCTTTCCAGTGGCTCAGGCTACACGGTTGCATGCTTGAGCTACCTGCCTACTTGCTTGAGCTACTTGCTTGCATGCTTGAGCTACTTGCTTGTCTGCTTGAGCTAGTTGCTTGCATGCTTGAGCTACTTGCTTGTCTACTTGAGCTACTTGCCTACTTGCTTGAACTGGTTGCTTGCATGCTCAAGCTACTTGCTTGTCTACTTGAGCTACTTGCTTACTTGCTCGAGCTAGTTGCTTATGTGCTTGACTTACTTGCCTAGTTGCTTGAGCTGGTTGCCTACGTGCTTGAGTTACTTGCCTACTTGCTTGAGCCGGTTGCTTGCGTTCCTACGCTACTTGGTTGTCTACTTCAATTTTATTATGTAATCAAATGGCAATGTATATTGGTGTATTCACTTCTATATTTAACATCTTGAGGAAGATCACTCACCCCATTCAACCTAGAGGCGGAAAAGGGAAGAGCACTTCAGCTAAGAAAGATATCCAACAACATCATTAAAGAATTCAATTGAGATTTAGGACCACTAAGGTATATATCAACCTAGGAGGATCAATCTCTTAAAACTCAAAACAACAATTATTTGAGGAAATCAATGAGTTTAGATACATCATAGTTATAATTGCTTGAGGACAAGCAATCTTGAGTGGGGAGGGCTGTGATGTCCCAATGTTAAGGCATTGTTTAAATTAAAGATTTAAAAATATGATAAAAGGCAATGAAGTTGCTTTCGTAAAATATCAATTCAAATGATAGAAATCATTACATATATTTAAAAAATGATATTAAAATAATATCATTATATGAATATTTTAATATAATTATATTATTACATATATAAACAAACAAATATAAATATTATCAACTTAAATATTATTATATATTAATAAATATATTTATATACATAATATGTAAATAAATATAATATAAATATTATTATAAAACTTAAAAATTATAATAGTTAAAGGCTGGCCGATTTGCATAAGGCAGCACCCACTATATGAAAAGATATTAATAAAAAAAAAGAAGGCAGCAGATATTATTCTCTTTATTTCTATTAATGAATAAAGGTCATTATTAAAAGAAGTGCGATCAGCCTTATGATGAGATTGGGAATAAGACAAAACAATTTGTCTTATATGGAAAGCATGATTTAGATATAGAAAAGGTGCGATTAGGAAATGGTATGGGTTTTGAATATAAAAAGGTGCGTCTCCTAATGGATCGCATTATTTGGAAAGGTATTTAGATGGGAGTGAATGGGTAAGGAATTAAAAGGGGAGGCAATAACATATATATTGGGATTTGTGAACAGTTTACACAAAAAAAGAATATTATATATAAATTCAAAGAAGAGACATGTGAAGAACAAGAAGGGATCTCTAATATGAAAATAAGATCTGGTCTCAAAAAAGATATGAAGGAATAAGAAAGAAGAATAATATATTCTGGTTAGAGGAGGAGATATCAAATATATATTCTCAGATTTAAAGAAGATTAATGGACAGCAATAAGAAGAGTGAATATAGGATTACAAGCTCAAGACTTGAGCAGATTTAGAAGAAGAATAATAAATCTGAAAATATATATATATATATATAGGCAACTCAATATGGAGATTTGCATAAGATAGAAAGATACATGAGACTCACACCAGCAGTTCTCCATCAGGATATAAATTGCAATAAGGAATGTGCGGAGAGGAGTGGATGGATTGAAAAGAAGATGTGAGTGTGAGTGGGTAAGAAGGAAATGAATCAATCTATCTCATCCAACATACACAGCAGTAGATATAATAAGAAAGTTACATCTAATAATCTATAAGGGGAATCAACTCAGCAATCTCATTATGGAGGAGTATCTCAATGTATAATCAATCCATAAATAATCAAACCATTCAAATATAAATCCCATTATTCAATTATTATATTATTCTCTCGTTCTATTCCTCTATCATTATGTCATTCTATTATATCAATCTATCATTCTATTATTTGTCCTTCATTCTATTCTTCTATCATTATGTCATCCTATTCAATCATTCTATTATATCATTCTTTCATTCTACTCTTCTATCACTCTATAACTCTATCATCCTATCTTTCGATCATTCTCTTCTTCTATTATGCTATCATTCGATTATTCTTCTATTATTCTATTGCTCTATTATTACATGACTCAAATCAGCTTAATTACACTCAACAGACAATAATTATTAGTGATGAGTTTTCATTAACAAGAATATATCTTAGGAATTTGACACATGAATTATTGTTTACCATTAAATGTGAATGTGAAATAATATAAGATCTTTCATGTTTTTGTATGAATGTCATGATGAGGGATTTAAGGGCCTACGAGGAGGGGAAACGGCGTTGGGATCATCCTCTAAGTACGCCACCCCATGGTGGATGGTTGAGGCCTGCCACATGTGGCCCAAGGGGGCAAAGAGGTTGCTCTTGGGCTTAGAAGAAGTGATTTCCGGGACACCCTACTGTAGTTGCACCCCAACCTCTCATCATGGTGATTAATTGAATCATAAGAAGAAACAGAATGGTTTTGATAAGGGGTACGGTGATAGGATGCCTCACTAGGCACACCACCCCATATGGATGGCAAGAGGCCACATGGGGCCAAGAGGGGTGAAGCACCCGCTCTTGGGCCTAGGGTAGAGGGTTTCTTGGGCACCCTATCAAACCATTTTGTTCAAGGAATTAGAAACCCTAACCCTAAAGTTGTGGGATTTGAATTTTTAGGGTAAAATTAGTATTGTTCCAATAGGGGACATTACACCCCTTGAAACTTGAATCTCTATTGAGTTTGTGCAAATCATTCACATGTATACGTCTAGTTGACTCCTTGCCCTGAGATAGGCACCAGTCTGCTCTTGTTTTGAGGTTAAAATCCAAAATCCCTATCTTGCATCCAAAACATAAAACACAAATCATTTCAATACTTCAAACCTGTTAGTTTGTAGGATTAGAAATAGGGCCCCTGCATACTCTCATCCTCAACCAGTTAGATATGTCCAAGAACATTGCCAAACTTGTGATTTATCATGCAAATCTTGGTCCAAACATGAGAGTATTCTGCCTGTTCTGAAAAGTTAGATCTTTCTGCTATAAGTGAATCAAAGTCAAATCTTTAGCAATAGGGATCCCCCCCTTGGTACGGCAGAACCAAAAGTGAAGGGGAGGCAACTCATGCAACCTCCTGTATTTGTTGGCCAAATCTGCCTGTGCATTGGAAATAGCAAACCCTTTGCTGATTCGGGAAAAACCCCAACAATTAGCACGGTCTTCATTGTCTCCAAGATGGTTAACAATTGTTTCCAAAGTAGCTTAGTTGATAGATTAGAAGTTCATTGATGTAATGCATGTATGTATTGAATATTTGATCAACTCCTAGCTCATGCTTTTGACATCCATCGCTAGTGGAGTGTTGTGTAAAGCTAGTCTGAGCTTCATCATAATTTGCTTAAGTTCAGTTGTGGATGTTTGTTTGAGTTGCGCCGTCCAATGGGTGATTATATGAGCTTGCATGATTTGAAAACCATTCGCTAACCTTAGGAGATTGCACCTACTCCATGTAGTTGTAGGCATTCTTGGCGAAGTGGAGTTAGGTTTATTGAGGAGTTTGTCTATTCATGCAACATCATTGCCTCATTGACCTTAGATTAGTTTCTCTAAACCCTTGTCTTTTGCCTTTTCTTTTTGTAGTTGATTAGAAGAAGTTCCATTTCACAAGGAAAGAGTACATATTTGAATGGAGTGATGAATAAATTCTGCGTAAGTCCCTTTGTGTAAACAACATTATCACATCATACCACTGAGGCTATCCTTTTCAAATCACGTACAAGGAACCTTGGAGCGTTCTTGTTTGATCGCGTAGTTTAGCATTCGAGACGCTTTGTTCAAGAGAGGATAGAGCACTTGTGTTTTATTCTAATGTTGTTGTTGTCAAGAAAACATCATCAACAGGTCTTCATTAGTTTGTTCATTTCTATTTTAGTTTTTCTGGGTTTTGTTATATGCTTTATATTTCATACATGCAATGCAAAAAACATACATGCAAAAACACGCAATGAAACCCTAAATCATAAACCGTCAGAAAAGCAAGAAAAAAAAATTGGGCTCAGAACAAACATATACCCAAGGGTGTATGTTACACCAATCAACAGAACACCACATTTAGAAAACTAAAGAAGCGCTTCTTGCATGGTTCCTTGTTCAATTGCAAACATGAATTATTACTCTCTACATCAGCTTTTCTCTTTTTTGTGACGTATCATTTTTGCAAGACTAACTATTAAATTAGTGGAATTTTGAGGCATTCATTGGTTTATGCAAGCACAGTCTCCATATTTTTGTAAAGAATAGAAAATTCAAAGTCTTCTACTTTTTTGGGGGTAAACCATGAAATTTCCAGAAGACCTCACAATATCTATTCGGAATTGAGTAACTCAGGGTTACGCCCCAAGTTTTGATGTACGTATCACGTTGGCCCCACCCCCCATTTTGGAGACTAGGAAGGAGGGTTGGGACATTCTTAGTCATATCTAAAATCGTGAGACATGGGGACACTTCCCCCAAGTCATCCCCTATTGGGACAGCCCATCTTGGGGTTGTTTTCCAAGTATTTAAAGGAGAAAAGCATACCCACAGGCACTAAAAACCATTTGGCCTACCAAATATTAAATTGATTAAAACAAACAAAGAAAAACAAACCTTAAAAAACCTAAAGCAGCTCATTAAGAGCAAATTTTTGACACCCGGAAATAATAGGAGAACAAAAACAGGGCAGTGTGATTATATAACAGAAATTGAGCTTGGAGAAGGCAGTTTTGGCAACAGAGGCCTTGACTCAGTTGTGGAAGCCTTGTTTCACAGGTTTGAGGTGTATTGAGAGTCGAGACTAAAGACTGAATACCATCATTATTCCAGATGGTAGCAGTGATGGAAATCCTGATTCCTTGTTTAAGTGAACTAAATCTTGGACCATGCACAAACTCTTTGAGCCTGCTTTATCATTTATGTCATGATCTGTGTTGTGATTTTGTAATATCCCAAATGGATATTACACCAAAACCCTAATTTTGGTCTGAATTTCTGCACTTATACAGTCTGCCCTAACCCTAACTGCTCCAAAGTCAGATTTGAAAACAAATATATTTATGCACCAAACTCACATTAATCATCACAATATCATGCTCTAGAGGTTCGCTCCATTATGAAGGGAAAATAGAACACAGAAACACATATGAACATGAAGGAAATGACCATGAAATACAATTATATAAGCTGCTGTTACAGTCTGAACGTATGCCTGATTATTATATTGAAATGATGCCAAATAACATTACAAATAATATCAAAATGATCCACAATGCAGGCGCTACATTTAGGGGCTAGTCGCCCTTACTCCATGGCATGATTTGACCTTGCAAATGCTCCTTCCAGCTGGTCGTAGGTCTTCTGTAGCAGATCAGCAGTGCTGAAACCCTAGCAGGCCGAAATCTGAAGATATCCAATACAAATCTGCCCTAAATCAGTTCGCCTATCTCCCAAGTAGATGCGCCCAAGATGGAAGATGAATTGCCCTTGTGAATGCCTTGACAACTGCTATAAAATCTGCTAAATGATGGTTGAATGCTCCAATGGATTCCCGTCACGGAACCCTCACAATGAGAAGCTAGATTGTCACCCAACTTCCCTTAGAAGACTTGAGGTTTTCGTCCCAAGCTCCGTTTGAGATTGCTCTCCACAAATGTAAGAATGAATGCTTTGATGATGCCTTAGAATGCCAAAACCATTGGGTATATATACACATTACTCCTCCTTTTCCTCTCTACGCCGACTTAGGGATTAGTGCACTGATTTGTATTATAATTTCTTCCCATAGAGGGCCAACCAGCCTTAGAGTGCCTGGGCGCCTAAATGATATTAAATTAAAGGTGTTATTTTATTAATTGTGTTCTCTCCTCTAAGCACCAAGGGTGAGATGCTGGTTAGTGTTCTCTCTCCATCCCAAGTCCAAAGCATGAAGATGACCTCAATGTTGACGCACAAGATATGAAGGGATGACATCCATGATGAAGTCAATAAGCATACTAAACTCCATGACCTTATGATCCCGATGAAGCGTCCGCATGAAATGGTAGCATCCATACAACATGCGAAGCTCAAATCTTTGCCAATACCTCGAAGTCCATTGGAAAATGCAACAATCTCTAGATGGTGACCATTCCGGAGAAAAGGGAAATGACAGATTTGTCATCGATTCATTCATTGTTTTGTCATTGCCTTGTTCTAGACTCATACTTTTCAGTTTTTAATCTATCATGGATAACAGATGTATCATTGTATTTTCATTTTAGTTTGATATCACAAAAAAAATGAATCATCAATACCATATTTTTATATCTCAAAATATGTACTACAATAGATATTGATGATCATGGAAGCACCTGTCAAATGGTTACTTACTAGATGCGTCCTTTACAATATCAATGACTGATGATGAATCTCGATTCGTATTGGTTGCGTCCTCTAGTGAGCACCAAATGCAATGAGTTGGGTCAGAGCCTCAGTTGAGTGAGAACCCTGGCGTGACCAAATGAGCTCTTGGGACTCCGATTTCCTTGATTGATGGTTTCTTCTATGTTGAAGACACCAATATCATCCAAATCCACCCAAGTGTTATTAGCACCTACAACTACCACTGTAATGTCCCCTTCCTACCCAGTTTGACAGGTGGGAGCAATTAGCCTATTCTAGGGTTCTCGTAGGCTAATGGTTGTTGGTTAGGGAACTTCAATGTGGATTTCCAGCAGCTTTGGCACAATTGGATGATTGTTTGAGTTCATCTCTCCTTTCCAAGAGTGTCTTGGACACAATTTCTAGGACTTACTATTTTTAGTAATTCAGGGAGGGTCACCGGAGGAGTTGGTTTTGACATTTCTATTTTTAGTGACGCCGGTGGGAGCAACTAGCACTTGTCTAATGACATTTGAAATGATCAATGAATAATATTTTAAATGTCGATATTTAAGTTAAATTAAATATTTAACTTATAATATCTTTATAAAATATAAGTTGCTTTATTATATGAAGTAACTTATAAAAAGGGGAGTTATAAGTTGTGTTTAAAAAGGGTGAATGTGCTAGGTGTTTGGGGGGGCGCCCAACCTCATGGAGTTATAAGGGATTTAAAGTTATTAAAATATTAAAAAATTAAAAGACTCTTCGGCATTGAAATGAAGAAGAATAAAACAGAGAAAGAACTCATTTTTGAGATACTTTTGTCGTGTATTTGATATCTTGACATTTTCTTGCTTGGAGGAGCTGGTTTTTCTCCTAGGGTTTGTGAGGATGGAAACCCTTACAGACTACATCTCCCACGTTGGTGAAAGATCCAATCTGGTAGATTGCTTGGTGGTTCTATTGCAGGGATCACAGCGGAGTTTCATGGTTGAAGAATTGATTTGTCATGGAGTTCATTGCATATATTTATTGGATGGTTTGAATCCCATTTTATACCAGATTTCCTGAGTATTATGACAGCAAATGTTTGTGAGTTTGGGACAGATTTCAAGGACTGTACAGGCCGTACCCTCTGCTGAAACAGGCCATACCATTTAGTCACTATTTTTGGAGAAGTTTATGTTTGTTTAAATCTCTAGTTGGGCGCCAATTCTCTATCTCATGCTATTGTAATATCAAGGACATATACACCGGCAGTTTCTGGAGGATATTAGAGAGATTTTATTGCTGTTACAGCCACCAGCCAGGCCGTACAGGCCCGCATTGGGACGTGAGCTCTCTAGGGTGAAACACCTTCATATTGGGGTATATTTCTCATGTGATAGAGGCGTCGAAGGCCCTGATACTCATCGCCTTCATCTACACAAAGGAATATTTGGAGATTGATGCATTTGGAGCATATTTTGTAGCAAACCCTTGCTGGTTTTTGTAAATCAGATTTGCAACATTAAAGAAATGATAATGGGTATGTTACTGTATTAACATTTGAGCCATTTTAATATCTAGGTATTCATATTTTCAAGTGTTTATGCTATATTTCCATTTGGGTATCTTTGCATGTCGTATTTCTTTACTATTTCCCAATATTATATGTGAAAAATGCAAATGAGCAAACAAACCAAACAGCAGTGAACATAAACAAACAGGCAAAAAAATTGGTCACAGAAAAAACGCTACAAACAGGTGTATATTACAGCCACTGGATGGTTCCAAATATTATATGTGAAAAATGCAAATGAGCAAACAAACCAAACAGCAGTGAACATAAACAAACAGGCAAAAAAATTGGTCACAGAAAAAACGCTACAAACAAGGTGTATATTACAGCCACTGGATGGTTCCAAATCTTGCCAATATTCGCATTCCCAAACTGCAACTTGGATGGATATAGAAATAATGTGCCTCCACAAACTTATTTAAAACTAACAAAGATGCATCACAAAATCAGAAACTACGTTCCTAGATTTATATGATGGGTTTTGTAACAAAATATATGATATTGTGACAATCATGGAAGAATATCCTACGAATCTCAACATACGAAGAGATAGGCTTGCATGAATAGCATTTAAATCAAGATATCAAGATTATAACTGCATTTCTTTACACATATTGCACATTTTATAAATGCTTCAACAGATGACCAATGGTTTTCCACAATGACACAGGAATTACCGATTCAACACACGAAAAATGGGAAACAATAACACAGAAAACACCCAAAACATAAGAATCAAATGCTTCCTCTATTATTTTATTGAATTTACACAACTTCAGAAACCCTTCTATACAAAGTGTGAATCCAGAAGCCTTCTGTTTTTTCCAAATCCTGCTGAAAATAGAAAAAGAACTAAACTCCCCCCCCCCCCAAAAAAAAGAACCCCTTTACATTCAAAAACCCAGTATTTAAAGCCCTCAACCCATAACTGACTTGCAACCGACTCATAACTACCTATTATTCAGACTTTACAAGATATCTAAAATATTACAAAGTCTTTTTTAATGAGCATATGTTTTTCAACTCATTAAAATAAATATTTTATAAACTTTAATAAAAATGACTTTATAAAAACAAGTTAAGTCTCTGTCAAATTTTGATGGCTATTTGATTGTCACTGCATCATGTTGTATTGTGATCCCTATAAGAATTTGCCTAAAAATTGGCATGTATCATCATCTTTTTATCCTTGACTTGAATAGATGCCCTACAGAGCCACCTGTTCCAGTGTATTTTGAAAAAAAATTGCCCCCATAGTAACAAACTAGATTTGCGCACTTAAGAACTCCCACAAAGGCACTTTTTAGCATAGTTCCACGGGGACGCGCCCCCCCCCCCCCCCAAAAAATCAGCCGTCTCTCCGAGGGGGACGTCCCGGGGACGGGGGGACGCCGCCGAAACGTTCCCCCGCCGCACCCCCGCCACCCCGCCGTCCCCCCCACCATCCCCCTTCGGGGAGACTTCTTGACGTCCCCCAAATTTAATTTTTTAATCATTCTTTGTTTTTAAATCATCAAAAATAAAATGCCTCAAGCGGAATGTTTGACAGAAATTAGAATGCATTTCAACTTTCAAGTGAGCTTAACACTTGTTTGCATAAAGCTTCTCGAGCAAAACATTTCAGAAATTTTGATATGTCAAGACTCTATGCATCAACTTAATGGTAACCACAGAAGTGCCTCTACAACACAAACGGGCCAAAATTTTGTAAGAAACTTGTATGGGAGACATATTTCTTTGAGGCATTCTGTCAAACAGTTCACGTGCCTTGTCTATGCATCTACAGTTATACATTGTTTTATAACTAATTTTTCAAGTATTAATGTATTATATATATTTCAACGCACCGCTCCCCCGCCGTCCCCCCGCCGTCCCCAAATTTAGGCCCCCCGCCCCCCCGTCCCGGAAACGCGTCCCCCCCCGTCCCCCCGTCCCTGTCCCCGAAACTCCGTGGAACTATGCTTTTTAGTGTATTATAATGTCGGACATACATGATTATGAGGAATTCACATGCAATCACAAGTGGAGCCCAACCTCCTTGGTCTAATTTGAATAAAACGACTAAGAAGTAGGTCATAGTTCTTTTAAACAAATTTAGTAACTTTTTAGGCACTATAGTTGATTTTTGAAATTGGATATTAACATGTTGAGGGCTTGCAATCTTGTAGGAAGCCTCAATAACTAGTTCTCCTATGAGCATTCCTATACCAGTGACACTGAAACAAATCTTGTTCTGTTCTTTTCCCTTTTCTATGCCAATGGTCTAAACAAACTCTCCAAGTGTAATTAAATCTCAGAGACTCAATTTTGTCCGCTTTGAGCCAAGAATGCATATCATACTGTGAAGAAGCCTCCACTGACCATCCACCATTCCTTGAAAGAGTTCTTGAGTATCATCTAATTTCTCCTCACTACCCAAATGACTAAATTTATTATAAACGCCAACATCGGGCCTAAAGCCACTCTCCATTAATTTCCTTAACATCTTTAAGGCCTCCTCCGACTTGCCCTCCTAATCCTGGCCTGTCTTGAACAGCCCATCCAACATAGCATTATATGATAAAACTGTGGGCTGAAACTTCTCAGGAATAAAATTGAAAACCTTCATGGTCTCTAAGACCCTATCCACTGCAAAATACCCTCTTGATTAGATTACAAAACACCACCTTGCTGAAAATTGAGCCTTGTCGCCTCATCTGCATATCAATCTTTGTGACATGTGAGTGTATTTACTTGAATGCTCCTAAAGCCTTTTCAACAAATCCATTTTGTGTCAGTGTTGCAACCATCACGCTTCATTATATGACATCTTGTTGAAGCATTCTGTAACAAACATTTCACGTCTTTTGTCTATGCTTTCACATTTTTCATACATGCCTGCCAATGCATCTGCAATTATACTGTCCTTTAAGTTGTCATGGACGCCTATACCCTGTTTCAAAGTTCCTATCAAACAACTTGTGAGCATTCTATATGCTTCCATATTTTGTATACATGTCAATGAGAATAGTTGCAGTCACAAAGGCGTGGGATTTGGCTTTGCAGTTGCCAAGTGCATTTGTTTGAAAATTCCTCTTTAACAAACCCATTTATGTGTATTTTGCAATCATTGCAGTCCATGAGACCACATTTCTTTAAGGTATGCTGCCAAACAGTTCACGTTCCTAATCTACGTTTCCACATTTTGCGTGTATGTCTACCAGCACACTTGCATCTACAACATCTGGCGAAAATCCCCTTCGACCATGCTTTGATGGATGCTCATACCCCGTTCTAAAGCTTTGATTTTGGGCACACAGTCACTAGCAACGTTGTGGGTTTGGGCTTTACACCTACAAATTGTATTTGTTTGAAAGTTTTTAAAGCTTTCTGAACAAAACCATCTTGTGCATATCCCTACAATCATGGTATTATGTGAGATCACGCTTCTTTGAGGCATTTTGTTTGCACTTCAAACGCTACAAGGGAGAGGAGTCGAAGACTTGGAAGTACTTCGGAACCACGGAGCCTTTATGATTGAGTTCCCATTTGTCGGAGGTTCTCCAATAATCAGGAACAAAATACCTTTATTAAATCTTTCGGAGATTTGATGAGTACCGAGAACTTAGGATTGATTAGGAACTTTTCGGAGGCTTCTTTAGTTTTCCGGTACCACTTTAGATCCCAGTAGTGTTAAAAGTGCCAACATCGTGAAGGAACTCGAATTCCTTGATATATTTCTTTGAAGTATTTTATCAAACTGTTCACATTCCTTATCTACATTTTCATATTTTCCATACATGTGTACCAAAGCATTTGTAACTATAATATCTGGCAAAAATCCCCTTCCCATTATGATTTGATGGATGATCATACTCTACTCCAAAGCTTTCATTTTACCACAGGCCGAAAGAATGTTGTTGAGGAATGGATCAGAGTATTTGCAACTAGCATATTTGATAGAAACTCCTCTATCCTCCACGCTTTGATTGGATGTTCACACACTTCTCAGAACTCGTAGTTTGGCAGGGAGCACATTTCTAAGAATCCAAGTCTGTAATAATTGAAGATATACATAGAAGAGTCCCTTAATAGGGTTGTCCGCAACATAATGTGCACAATTTCCTTCAACTGGCCCACTCTAAATAATTCTGTGAGATTGAAATGAGTAATGGATGACATTTTGTCAAACTCTTCATACGTCCCATACATGTTTACCCAAACATTCGCGGCTATGACATCTAACAATGATTTCCCTTCAATTATGCTTTGATGGACATCCATACTCTTTTCCAAAGTTTCTACTCTCGGCACAGGCACTGAAGAATCTTGCAATAATGGTGTTCCATTTCTTCAAGGGGATTATGTAAATCAATTCATGTGCTTTGTCTCGACTTCCATATTTTGCATACATGTTTACCAGAACAATTGCAGCTGCAGCATTTAACAAAGACTCCCTACCCTTTATGCTTCAATGGATTTCCATGGCAGGTTCTGTGTGCAGATATGGAGAATGGGTATGTTTTAGGGCAGACAATCTTTATTTTCCTTGGCTTGTCAGGGCTTAGAGAGGTTCCCTATACTAAGGTGCAATGTCCCCTCCTTGGAGTATGCATGTTTTTACATAATAAACATACTTCAACATACTTATTGTACCTAAATCAGATCATTAAAACTAGGGACTAATTAGTATTCATAACATACTCGATGATTACTATATTTAAGCCCCAATCTTTACCTCTTACCTAATCATCAACCCTATGGAGGATGGGGGATAACCATGTTAGGGTGCTAGAAAACTATTCTCCACAAGTGAGGCCCAAGGGTTTCATGAACACTCGTCAATACCACCACCTGGCCCAAGCTTCAGGAACACCCATCCATACCACATTGGGGAGTAGGTGCAAAAGTTTCATGAACACCCGTCAATACCACCACTTGGCCCGAGAGCTTCAGGAACACCTGTCCATACCACTTCGGGGCTCACCTTCCTTGTGAGACATTAATTCCGCCTCTCCCTAACAACCCAACCAATCCTCATGAGGGGCAATATAGAAAGATTAAAGACCGGGTCATGAATATATATTAATCCCTCGTATATCATGAATATATATATATATATAGTTAGTTTATAAGTCAGATTTAGTAATTATATTCTTATTGGCTTATCTCAGGTATATATACCTGAGATAAGCCAATAAGAATATAATTACTATAATATATATATATATATATATATATATATATATGAGATAAGCCAATAAGAATATAATTACTATATATAAATAAGTTTATATATATTAACTTATTCTTCTTAATATAATTCAATTACGATATTATCATAAGAATACCACAAGTTCATAAGGTGAGATACAGCATACCAATTTGATGCTATAGATAATAATAGGCAGATAATTCTTAATCTGCTATCTAGATTTATGTCTTTCTTTGCTATCATACTCAGAATATATATCAGAAAAAAAAATATATATATATATATATATATTTTTGATGAAAATGCCGACTTATCTATTAATCATAAGATAAAATAAAACACTTTCACAAAAAAAGGTTTGGGTGGTATAAAAGCACACCCCAAAAGACAGTCATATGAGCATAGCCTAGAAAGTTCTAGAATGTCAATGGGTACACACCCGTAATATCAGAACAGTAATTATAAAAACATAATAAAATGCAGTTTTAAGCAGCCAAAGCAACACCCGCAAATGGTGGATCCCTATCATCCGGGTTACCCCAAATTGTTGCGGGGTCCGGGATGACATCTGATGGAGCCCAGCCATCCTCATTCTCCTGGGTTTTAGTGTCTGCATTTGGCTCCTGGTGCTATGGAGAAATGGCCAAATTTAAGCGTGGAAAAACCTTAGTGTTATCCCAACCTGTGTTGGTTGGATTGGAAGTACCAAGAGCCACCCAACCTGTATTGTCACCAACAGGCCAACCTACATTGTCACCAACAGGCCAACTCGCATGATCACCAGTAGGCCAACCCACATTGTCACCTGCACCACTTGCAGGATGGCCTGATGTCCAACCACAATTACGTGGAGAGGATGAGCGTCTGCGTCGGTGAGGTGCTAGGCGAGGAGTAGGCTGAGAGCGTGGCCGAGAGTCCCTAGCAGATCCACTCCTTCACCTGTTGCGCTGGGAAGGTGAACGAGCTCTAACAGAGGAAGGAGAAGGAGGAACTCGTGCCACTGTGCAAGAAGCATTTCCCCAATGATCTAACAATTCCTGTAAGTAAGCAACCTCAAGAGCCACCTTGTTTGCTTGAACTTGTATCTGCAAAAGAACATCAGAACAGATAATTGCTTTAATATAAAGAGAAACTGTTGTTCCAATGTGATTGTCTGAAAATATACAAGAATTACAATCTTTCCAAACTGTGAAAAGAATCTCCACCCTGAAAATATGCCAAATCTGGGTAAATCTTGTAGGAAACCTGGGAGAATCACCCAGAAGTATTATCTGCCATGATAAAGGCTCTGGTCTGAAAGGCCGAAAGAAATCATAAATCCATAGCCAAAATTGCTGGGCTCTGGTGCAATACCAGAAGAGATGCTGAAAAGTCTCAACTTGTCCACAAAAAGGACAACGGGGATCCTTAACCCCAAGATGAAAAAGCCTTGCTCCGACTGGCAACCCTTGAAATAGAAGGCACCAGGCAAAATGTGCCAACTTTGGCTCAAGAATGGAAGACCAAACAATACAAAATCTGTTATGCGAAATAGCCATTGAACTGTGAAGGAGCCATCGCTTATTAAGCGTATCTGTCATTGGTAACTCAGAAATATCATTGAATTCCTTGCTTAATCATCTCACACTCTCCCTTACTTTATAGCCTCTCAAGAGAGGCGTCTATGGTGATCGGTTATGTCTCTTTCTAAATGAGATAACCCTTGGTTAATATGCACCTCCTCATAACAGATCGCTGCTCCTTCATAACTTCTCTTTTCTTTAATCATCATTTAACATGTCTTTACAACCGTTCTTCATTACTTTTCATAGATCGCATAGACATGTTCTATATAATATGTATTTTATTCACAAGTATAATCTATTTAAGCTAGAAATACTTTTGACCAAAGTGTAAGAATTTCACCATAGCAACTCCACCTCTAGCATATTGTTCCCAATAGATTCTAATTCACACAAGGACCAACTTGCTCATATCGTAATTAGACCAGAGTATATTACTTTGGAATATCAATTATTGGAAATACAAAGAGATGGTCGATACATGAGAATAGATCTTCCGTAATTGGAGTTTCGAGGGTCATTATTGTAAATGAGAATAACTGTACGATCTATCAACTTATTAAAGGATATCTTGGAAAGGCATTAAACCATGTTCCTCGTTAGTTATAAGCTAATGACTGATCTATTAATCTTCTCTTATTTGTATAGAGAGCTATAAGGGGCGCTGCCATTTGTAATACTCGATCACTGCCTTTCATAACCAATTCGCTGCTTGTATAAATCACATATTCTTAATCAAATTACCTCCACACACTTATCATCTTCTTTCATCTTGTTTATCACCATGCATCATATATATGATTTCTCTTTCAAATATCAAAGCGGGAGGGATCGACCAAAATATGAGTTTGATTTCAACTTGTTTTCAAAGTGGCGCCAAAACGGCCAGCAAGGTTTCTTTAAACACTAGCGTATCATTTAGGGAGTCGACTTTTATAACATTTGATTTGACTTCCCTAAATAATGTCGATTATTCTAAGGAAGTCGGCCAGCTTGAATAGACTAGCTTAAAGTAATATTAATGATTAAGTTTTACAATAGATATAGTAATAGATTCTTATCAGTACTAGTTTCATTCATATCTTTATTTTGAATGAATAATAAACTCACAATAAAATAATCAATTCATAAATATATTCAATTATAAATTATTAATATAGGGGCATGACAGTCCTCCCCACTCAAGATTGCTTGTCCTCAAGCAATTTTAGATTTGGATGATCAAGAATTTCAACTCCTTGTGATTGATAGAATCAATTTATATTTATGTTTTGTATTTTCTCGAAGATGTCATTTCTTCAATCCATTTGAGAGTATCCTTATTATCAATACCATTCCAGTGAGGAAAACTTCACTTGGGCGCAATCTATTAAACAGCTCACAGTCTTGTGTATGCTTGCACAATTTATGTTCTCTCGAACATATATGCTAAAGGTATTTTCTGGCTTTAAGACATTTACTCGATGCCATCAAAGAGGAGGAAAAGGAGATATTTCTCTTCCACCATAGTAAAATGTTGGCAATTGCGCTTGTTTAGATAAACATGCCTCACCGAGGCTCAACTTATTGTTAAAACCTTTGCATATCCAGCGATCATTACTGTCAACCACCCATGTGCCTTATTTGTGCTTCCATAATAAGCATTTGCATGAAAGTTTTCTCACCCCGTGCTTCCTTATTTTGCATATTCCATTTTGGGTGTAAACTGTAGATAATGCATTCATGAGATCATATTTATTTGAGGATTTTTGTCAACGACGCATGTGCCTTGCTCCCGTCTATGCATTTTATGCACCTAGCTTTTAGGGTTTTGCAATTACAACCTCAAAAAAAAAATCTCAAGCCTATCCACTAAATCTTCATCCACGCTTGCCCAAATAATAGATATCCTAGATATGGTATATAAATTAGATTTAATGTTTTTTTAGTGACATTATTTATGTCAGGTGGGTATCGTATAAACATTTATTCAAATAAATTTTGATAGCTATATTATCTTTAATGGAGATTAGTATCTTCACAAGGATTACCGATTATTGCATGGCATAATGTAAACTTTCAGCCAAGAGAATTAATTTATTTCTGTATTGGTATGGTGTATTCATACTATTGACTTATTTTAAATGAGAATAATTTGATGACTTTATCCGGTACCCTATCATGACAAAAATAAATACAAATTATCTTCGCCATGTTATGGATATGGATGTATGGGAGAGATAAGTTTTTGGCATAGTTTATTCTCATCCTTATACTGTTAGTGGCTACCAACAATATTTAAACCCATTTTAGAATTACTCATTGGCAAAGTTTTGCTTTACTAATTATGTAGTGAGATTTATAATCCCTATTATAATTATTCATGGTTAATACCAACCTCTGTTTACTGCCGAATGAGTCTACTATTTTCATACAGAGTAAACAAGAAAGATAACTGAACTATCATATTGTACGAAGATGAAAATTGAATTGATGCTCTGAAACTCAAATGCATATATTGATTCAAACAGCTATTATAATCAACACCAAAAACTCTATGTTCAATACAATGAAATGACAATACATATATAGGTTGTGGACGGTTGCCAACCTTCGCCAACGACACACCGAATCTGTCATGTCCCCGTTTCCGGCTTGAGCATCAAGTGAAGAATGGTTTAGCCTATCTATCATTCCCGGAGGCTAATACCAATGATAAGGGAATGAAATTGGTTTTTTTGACTAACTCAATGTTGTGTTTTTGCAGGAATAAGTCAAAACTACTTGAAGGGCACCATGACAAGACTAGCAAATTTGGCTAAGTCTAAGAGTCATTTTACCAGCTCAAGTGGTCACATTGTCAAGTGATGTTATCATGATGTTTGGGTGCATCTCTAGGCAATTTAGGCTCATTATGGCGCCTAGCCTTCAAGTTCATTTATAGCACTCAATGAGGGATCTAACTTGAGGCGCTACATGTGATTAACTCTTTCAACCTAGCACCTAGTACTGAGATAAGTGGAGTGGATGTGGATGAAGTTTTCATGCTTGGGCGCAAATGTCATGTTGAACTCACCAAATGAGCGCCTTGGATTTTGATGGCAAGAGCTAAGAAGATGAAGTCATCTATTAACCAGTGAACATCACTTGTACTTGATCTTTCACCAAACATGTGTTTGGGGTCATTGAAAGAGCCTAATTGAGCTAGGCGCACTTTCTTGTTCTCACAACCCCCAGAGTGCACCTAACCTTCATGAGGCGCCAATCCAAGTTCAAACACTTCAAAATGGGTGCCTTGATCTGAGATTGGTTGTTGGGACCATTTGATGGTTGTTTTTAGACAGGTCAACAATAGAGTAAAACACTAGAGTATCCCACTCTCTCTTGAATAAAGCTCTTCAAAGGCTAAACTACGTGATCTAGCGAAGTAACTTCAAGGTTCCTTATTTGTGATTCATGATGGGTAAACTCAATGATTACATGTGATCTTGTTGATAATCACAAAGGGACTTACATTAGACTTCTTCATACTTCCTTAGCTTATTCCTCCTTTCAGTGTGGATGATGTATCAATAATAAAGAAAAGCAAAAGATAAGGGTTTAGAAAGGTTAATCTAAGGTCAATGAAGTAAATGATGATGCTTGAATAGACAAACTCCTAAATAAACCTAACTCCACTTCGCCAAGGATGCCTACAACTACATGAAGTTGGTGCAATCTCCTAAGGATAGCAAAAGGTTTTCAAATCATGAAAGCTTATGTAAGCACCTATTGGATGGCACAGCTTAAACAAGCGTCCACAATCGAACTTAAGCAAAAGATAAGGCTCAGACTAGCTTTACACAACACTTCACCAACGATGAATGTTAAAAGCATGAGCTAGGAGCTGATCAGATATCCAATACATACATACATACATAACATCAATGAGCTTCTAATCTACTTCTAATCTAATTTGAAACATCTCTCCACTTCAATTCAAGATACAAGAAACCATGTTACTCCACAAGACAATACTTAACACCAAATAAGCTCCAATGTCTTTGCATTGATCTTGAGAAATATTTACAACAACTTCAAGCACTCTCAAAGAATTTCGAGAGTCTCTTCTATTCTACTCCTACAAACTATTGACTACTGACTACTAGTCCCTAATGAATTACAAATGAGGCAACAAGGCCTTTATATAGAGCTCAGATTACAATGAATGGCTTAGATCATTTCAGATAGCCAAGGGCTCAGATCATGCCACCTCAGTAGGTAGTTACAACAAATTGCTATTTTTAGTACATAGGAGAGGCAATGAAGGCACGTTTTCCAAGAAGATAAGGATAAAATAGAATCTTTGGAGCATCTTCCACATGGACGTCCTCTTGGTCTTCTTGCTTGTTCAATGATGTGGCAAACTATGATTAGCTTGATGATGAATGTCCGCCACGTAGGTGCCATCTTAGCATATTCCCAAATTGTATCATCTTATGTGATGTTTTCAATGTGATTGCTTTGAACTTGAATGTTTAGGAATACTTTGTTGATCTTGCC
Source organism: Cunninghamia lanceolata (assembly GCA_027924645.1). Lineage (NCBI taxonomy): Eukaryota > Viridiplantae > Streptophyta > Pinopsida > Cupressales > Cupressaceae > Cunninghamia > Cunninghamia lanceolata. The sequence continues at coordinate 21,928,427 of BSBN01000500.1, forward strand.
TTGTTCATCTTCTTGTAAACTGGATGTATGATAGATGTTGCTCATTTGGCTAACACTATGATTCTTCCTCTTCTCTTGCAGGTAGATTGATCTTCTTTGGATACATCTTCTTGGAGAATAATGTAGAGAGTAGATGATGATGATGCTTCCTCTTTCATAAGAGACTTCTTCTGGAGACTTGAAGATTGAGGAGTCTTGAAGTTGAATGGATAGATGTCCTTGACATGATGCAGATGATAATGCTCCAACTTGATGATCTTAAAAGGTTCCTTTGGAGCAGCTACATTGATGATAACATCTTCCTTATATGTAGAGTAGATGACTTCTCAAGGAGACTTGAATGTACCGGAGGAACTTGAAACTTTATAGATGTCTTTGGAATGCTTGATGATGATGATGGTAGTGCAGTCGGTAGAAGAGTTCGCACACGAACTCCTACAGTTGATAGGCCTTTAAGACCAACCTTCCTTCCACCACCACCTGAACAGGACAATGAAGCTGATGAAGAGTTTGACGAAGAAGAACCAAACAATTTTGAAGATGAGATAGCTCTCTTAGCAGATCTTTATGCCAGACTTCCAGAACGTGTTCGAGATATGATGACTTTCAATGAATATTGCCGACAGAAGAGGGAAGATAGAGACAGGCGAGGTAGAACTAGAGGCTTTCGTCCTAGAAGGGATGATGATACAAAGGAGTATAAAGAAGCCTTGAATCGAGTTCCCATTCCTACCTTTGATGGAAGTGGTAAGCTCAGTGCTAGGGCTTGGGTAAACAAGCTAGATACATACCTTTCACTTAAGCCTTTGACAGAGAAGAAGGCAATTCAATTTGCGACAATGCATCTTGAAGGTTTGGCTTATGAATGGTGGCATCATGGCCTAGTTTCTCAACATCATGATAGGATAAATTCCTATGATGAGTTTGTAACCAAGTTGATTCAAAGGTTTGACAGAAAAGACACCGAAGTGTACTATCGTGAACTAGCTCAACTCAAGCAAGAAGGAAGGGTTGTGCAGTATGTTAATGACTTTCAGAAGATTACAGTAATGGTACCTGATATGACTGACCGAAGAATCACTATGCTGTTCATTGAGGGATTGAACAATCAGATCAAGCCATTGGTAAAGGTACAAAGGCCGGCAAACTTGGAAGAAGCAATTGACTTTGCTCTAGATCTTGACACTACTCCCGTATATCAGCCTAAGAAGAAGTTCTATAAAGGTGTTAGCTCTACTCAAAGGAGACCCTCTTTTCCTCAAAAGATGACTCAAGGTCCATCTGCAGCTGAAAGAGACGAGCTAAGAAGGAAGAAACTCTGCTTCTCTTGCAAGCAACCTTGGGAACCAGGACACAGATGCCTTGGTAAGGGTAAAGCACACTTGATTGAAGTTGTATCTGATGATGGAAGTGAAGAAGAGTCACTGAGTGAAGAAGAATCAATCCAAGGTGAAGAGGAGGTACAACCAACTCTTAATGTTGTTTCAGAAGAAACCCCTGACAAAATAACATTGGCAACTATCTCAGGAGTACCTAAGTATCATGCCTTCCGCATTAGAGGAGTTGTAAAGGGTCAAAGAGTCACCTGTCTAATTGACAGTGGTGCTACTCACAACTTCATAGATGAAGGTTTGGTAGCAAGGCGAGGTCTCACAGTTGAAGACTTCGAAGGATTTCAAATAGCTGTTGCTGATGGATTCCTAATGAGTTGTACCAGAAAAGTATCCCAACTGCAAATTCAAATGGGAGATTATTCTTTACAGGATGATTTCTATGTGGTTGGACTTGGGCATATCGATGTAGTACTTGGAGTACAATGGTTGCATTCGCTTGGAAGAATTGTCCAGGACTTTCAAAAGATGGAGTTAGAATTTATGCATGAAGGAAAGAAGATCAAACTGAAGTCAGTGTCTGATGGAAACCCCAAAGTTGTCTCAGCAAAACGAATGGAAGCATTATTCAGGCATAATGACATCGAATGGGCAGCACAGGTTTGCATCAAGGACAACCAAATCCTCTCTGCTGAAGAAATTTATCCTACGGATATTCAGGCAATGTTGGATAAGCATGGTAAGGTGTTTAGGGACATACCTCCAGGAATACCTCCTGATAGAGGTTTTGAACATGTAATTGAATTAGAGGATGGGGCTAAACCTGTTAACATTGCACCCTATCGGCATCCTCGGCATTTCAAGATTGAAATTGAGAAGACGATCAAGGAATTGATCGATATGGGGCACATAAGGCCATCATCAAGTCCATTTGCATCATCTGTGGTGCTAGTGAAGAAGAAGGATGGAACAATGCGGATGTGTGTTGACTATCGCGCATTGAACAAGAAGACCATCAAGAATAGGTATCCAATACCTAGGATTGATGAACTCCTGGATGAACTGCATGGAGCAGTCTATTTCTCAAAGATAGATCTTCGATCAGGTTACCATCAAATTCGTGTCAGAGAAGAGGACATTCCAAAGACAGCATTCAGATGCCATTATGGGCATTATGAATTTATGGTGATGCCGTTTGGGCTGACAAATGCACCAGCCACTTTCCAGTCCTGTATGAATCATGTATTCAACAAGCAGTTGAGGAAGTACCTGTTGGTTTTCTTTGACGACATCTTGATCTACAGCAAGACATGGGAAGAACATCTTCAACACTTAGACGAAGTATTGAATGTCATGGAGAATCAATCTTTGTATGCAAAGATGTCTAAGTGTGATTTTGGCTTAAAAGAAATTCTATACCTAGGTCATGTAATAGGAGCTAATGGAGTTAAAGTTCAAGAGGAAAAGATTGAAGCTATTCGCAACTGGCCAGTTCCCCGGAACGTATCTGAACTAAGAGGTTTCCTTGGCCTCTGCAGCTATTACAGAAGATTTGTTAGGGGATTTTCACAGCTTGCTGCACCCTTGACAAATCTAACAAAGAAAGGAGCTTTCATTTGGTCAATAGAAGCTCAAGCTGCATTTGATAGACTGAAGGAAGTGATGAGTACAACACCAGTACTGGCTTTGCCAGATTTTACTAAGTCCTTTGTTCTAGAATGTGATGCTTCGGGAGAAGGCATTGGAGCTGTTTTGATGCAAGATCGACATCCCATCGCATTCGAGAGTAGGAAATTGAAGGATACAGAAAGATTGTACTCAACTTATGACAAAGAGATGCTGGCAATCATGCATGCCTTGGCTAAGTTCCGCCAGTACCTAGTTGGGTCTAAGTTTGTGGTCAGGACTGATCACAACAGTTTGAAATACTTCTTAAGGCAGAAAGACTTGAATGAAAGACAGCAGAAATGGGTTGTGAAGATACAGGCATATGATTTCGACATTGAATATGTAAAAGGTAAGAAGAATGTGGTTGCCGATGTCCTGTCTAGAAGACCTGCTATTTGTGCCCTGAGCAAAGTTTCATTTGATTGGAAGGCTCAGCTTCTAGTTGAGTATTCCAAATCTAAATTTGCTTGTGAGATCATGGATGGAATCATTCAGGATGATAGGTACAAGGTGATTGATGAAATCATCTATTACAAAGACAGAATCTATCTGACTCCTGAATCTATCTAGTGTTTGTATTATCTCAGAGTTAGTCAGTTGATAAGCCTGCTAGGGTGGTGTAGAGCATTCTTTAGGTCAAGTTGAAAAGGATCTATATGTGAGAACGATGTTTTGAACTTAACATGCCTCAATGAGTGAAGATTTGCAGAGAAAGTGGCCAAGTATGATCTAGGCGCTTGTTGTCATCTATAGCACCCTGAAAGTGCGCCAAAGAGCTAGTTAAAGTGTCTCAAGGGGTCTAGGCGCACTTTGCCATTTATTTCACCCCAGATGAGCGCCTAAGTTGAAGATAGCTTTCATTATGTCTTCATGTAATTTCCTTTCATCATGGGTGCTTAGATGGAATATGCAGTTGAAGTCTCAAGTAACACATTAGGAGTTTAGGCGCATTTCCTTGTTTGTATTACCTCATAAGTGCACCTAGCATGGGAGAGATCAAGTTTGAGCGCCTTGGGAGAAGATTAAATCTTTGAAGGTGTCTGGGCGCTTATTGTTGCTCAAACCATCATTATATTGCGCCTATAGCAAAGGACCCTTGACTTCATAAGTTTGAGTGGTAGGCTTCTCTTAGAACTTGTGAAATGATTTTCAAGAATGAGAAAAGAGCATTTAGGCACCAATTTGCACTTGTTTAACCATCATTTGGCGCCCAAATGTAGAGTTTAACTGATTCATGTCTCCAAGGCGCCAATTTGCATATGTATAACCTCAATACTGCACCTAGAGAGCATAGGAGTTTGATACCCTAAGGGTTGGCGCCTAGTGAAGGAAAGTTGGATGAAATATTAAACAAGGGTGTGAAGTTCCACAATGCAAAACAAGCCATAAGATAAGGCGCACTTTCACTTCCATGGAGTTCTATATTTGCGCCTAAGAACATCACTTGCATTTTTCATCATGAAGTTAAAGCTTGAGGGGGTATGAGTTTCAAGACCATCTCACCAAGTCTTCACCATGTCTTTGAACCCATCCATGATGAGGTAAACACCTATTTCACCTAGGGCGCAATTTCACATCCAAAGCATCATAAATGTGTGCCTAGAGATTGAAGATCATATCCAAAGTTAGGCATAGATTTGCCTCTCTCTAGACTTCATTTGGCGCCTCTAAGCAATTTAAGGCGCATTTTCTTGTTTGGATAACCCCATAAAGGCGCCTATGTAAGTGATAAGATGGAGTCTTGTGGAAGCAATTTCACTGGTAGAAGATTGAGAGTCTTTTGAGGTCCTTATGAGTTTGGGTGCCAACTTATCTTTCAATCATGCACTCAAAATAGTTTAGGCGCTTATTGTAACTCATCCCACCTTAGATGAGCGCTTACAATCAAGGAGGCCTGAAACTATAAGGTCAGGAGCAAGGAGACCTCTTGAGAGGTCGAATGTGAGACAAAGTTTTGAACATGTCAAACAAGGATTAGCCTTAAAGGACTCAAAGCGCACTTGCTTGTTGCTATGATCATTGTGGGTGCCTAAGGAGTGTGTTGTCGAAGAAGTGAGTTATATCAAAGAGATTCTCATCAAGTTGTTTGAAGGTGTAGATACTTCCATTTTGAACCTCAACTAATGCTTAAAACACATGAAAGTGAAGCAAGTAGTCCTTTAAGACACAAGGCGCATTTCCTTATCCCTTTCACTCAATCTTGGAGCCCTTGATATAAAGATATGGAACATTGAAAGTTGGCATATAGATGGTAGAGGGGGTCTCCTAGAAGCTTTGGAGAATGATTGAGAAGGTTTGGAGCTTTAGGCGCATCTTATGCCTCTTCTTGCTAATTTTGGTGCCCTGGCACATTATCACTTGTAGAGACCCTTTGAGCGCCTTGAAAGAAAGTGATATGATCATTATAGAACATATTATAAGGTGAAGCGCCTTGATGAGGGAAGTCATTCCAGGACGTTCCCAATTGTTCAAGGCATAAAAGATGACAAGTATAAAGCTTAAGTAACATAGGCGCATATCTGCATTCAAATAATCATCTTTTGTCACCTAGAAAAGGATAAGTATTGAAACTGCTTCATCTAGACAGCCAGGAGATACTCCAATGAATCAGGATATAGTTGTACATGTTGTCGAGGATGCAGTCCCGGATACTCCATTTGAAGAGGTGCCTTCAAGTCCACATGATACTGAGCTCATTGATGAGGCTAACACTGAAGACAAAGATGAAGCTGAAGAACAATCATTGCCTATGCAAGGGAAGCAAGTACAACAGTCAAGGGATCTTTCATCATTGCCGGAGTGGCTACAGGATAGAATTAAAGAACGCTGTCAAGTGAAAAAATATCATCCTATTCCAGTTGAAGAGTTGCTTCTAGACATGTCTACTGAAAAACCAAAGAAGAAAGCAACTACTCTTTCAAAGATAACCAAAGATGAAACTGGTGTAAGGAGAGTACATGTAGCTGTTCCAAGGCTTGAGAAGAATGTAGAAGATATTACACCTGAAGATTATGACATCAATACAATTGACTTGGGTCCGTTGACTGGAGCACAAGTAGAAGAAGAACTTCAGGATTCAATCGATAATGCTCAAGCTATTATAAGGCAAGAAACAGAAGGCAGGATTAAAGTTGAGCAAAGGTGCCAAGCATTGGAACAATATATTCAACCCTTAGTTCATCCTATCCATCAACAGGAGAGAGTTTCTACACCTCCATCTCTTCTTCCTCCAGAAACAATTGTACATCTTGAGGGGTTGAGGTCTTCATCTCACAGATTGAAAGATTGGATGAAAAGGTCAAAGGAAGCAACATATAGACATCTGGAAGATATTATGCAAGTGTATGATAAGATTGTTGATCTCAAGGAAAGAGTGCTTGCATTGTTGACAACTTGTGCTGAGTTTAAGGCTATCAAAGAACAGTATATGCCACATTTGAAGAGCTTGATGGAGACCTCTGTTGATGAGTTGATACATGCTAAAGTAATTGAAGAAGGCATAACATATGATTTCTCTTCTTGGTACTATTGCTTTCGCAATAAGCGGCAGCTACTTGATCAGGTTGAAACAGATATGTCAAGAGTAAGGAGTGTGGTTCAAAGAATCCAAGATGGAATACATGCATCCTTGATGAAGATATGCAATCCCTTTGGAGTTGTGATTATTGAAAGTATGAAAGAACAAGTTCAAGCATTCCACTTCCAAGAGGATGATGTTTCTAATGAGAAGCTTGATAGTATATTTTCACTTGCTGTCCACCTTGGTGCCAACAAAGCTAGGATGATCGATTGGGAGAAGACACTTGGCCTTTATGCAGATGATGTACTTGAAGCTGAAGGAACCACTAGGAATACGCCAAGTGTAGCTTTTGATGATGTCAAGAAAGTGGTGTCCATATTCATTGAATTCCATAACACTAGTGATAGTTATTCACATGGAGATTCCTCATAGGCTATTGATTTGTCATCCTTATCTTCTTGGGAAACATGCCTTTGTTCCCTCTTTCCTATACTAAAAATAGGAGTTTGTTGTAACTACTTGTGAGGTGGCATAATTTGGTCCATTGGCTTTGCCAATTGATCTTGACCCTTCATGTATTCTTGAAGTCTATATAAGGGCTCATTTTGCTCTCATTTGTAAGATTGAAGACTCTGAAAATTGTTGCAAGAGCTCTCTAAAATAATATAAGACTCATTGTTTGGTGATTCTATATATGTTTCTAAGTGTTGCATGGTTTCTAATTCCTTCAAGCGAATGTTAAGTTAGATTAAGTTTCAATTCAAGTGTTATGTTAGTTGGTGGAAGGTTTTATAATTGTTTGTGGTGAAATCTCTATGTTCACACCATTTGTAGTTTGTGGCTTGCAAATTTCAATGTATGGTTAGTCTGAACGAAGTGAGCTTAACTTTGATCTTTATGTTTGTTGAATTCTCATGAGCATAAGTGATTTGAATATCTTGTATAACCCTAGAAGATAGCATCAACCTTGTGTAGTTGTTTAATCTGGCAAAGCAAGAGTTGGTTTGATTTCACTTGAGCAGTAATCATCTCTTACATCTAGGATTAGATTAGTTTCACTGAACCCTTCATCTTTTGTCTTTTCTTTTCATCTTGTGAGAATTTAGGATCAAGTAATTCATTGCCACACCTTAGGTCATAAATTGTACTTAGATACTCTAAGTGTTTACCCCTTTCATTAAAACAACGAGTTGTTTGAACAATTGCGTAAGTCCCTTTGTGTTTATCAGAAAAATCACATCAAGTCATTGAGTTATCCATCACGAATTATAAGAAAAGGAACCTTGGAGTCGTCTTGATTGATCACTTTGTTTAGCATTCGAGAGGCTTTATTCAAGAGAGAGTTGGATACTCAGTATTTTACTCTATTGTTGACTTGTCGAAAAATAATCATCAACACTATCCCTGCAACCACTTGTCTTGTATAGATTTTCACTCGCTCTTTGTTGTCTACCTTCTATTGTTCGATCTATCCAATATAACTTCAGTGGCTCTGTGTCTCAACCATTGTGGGCTGCCCCTGATCTGTTTCCTAATAATTCTTCCTCCAACTATGAGTTTGGCAAAAACAAGGAATTCTGCATTCAGATTGATGAAGTGACTGCATCTAGATTGATGGTGTGTGCCATGGTCTACATTGCACCCAGATTGATGGTGTGCACCATGAAGGTCTACGTGGTTTTGAAGGTCTTCATTTGGGCTTGGTGGCAGGGGCTTCGCCGCTCAACCCCACCCTATATCGCGACAAGGAACGCGCCAGGGGCACTACACCTCAACCCTACGAGGGGCGCTACCCCTCGACCCCGCTGGGGGGCAACACCCCAGACCCCCACCAAACTCATTGTCGAGGTTAAAGATTCTAATGATCCATTTGTACAGCTTCTACTAAGTAATCCTATTGCAATAATCAATGGATTTTCTCCTATACTTGACCACCCATTCTTGTTGGTCGGTGAATTAAATGAATGTACATTCGTGGAATATGGGGACACTAAACAATCTTTTCATGATCAGAATGCTTCTGCAGTAATATCTAGGTTACGTGCTCAATTGGGCACAGCATTCTCAACCTTCAGTGTGCAATTAGATTAGGTTGGTCTTCACCATTCTCCGTCTACTGGCAGATGTTCAGGATGTGTTGGTTCTGCTTCTACTCCACTTGTACTTCCAGGTTTTCCTCCAGGTTCTTCAACGTTGTTGTCAATTTGGCAGAGCTTACCTAATGTCACTTGATACTTCATGGTTTTCTGTCGTCTGGTAGACAACTTTTTCTTTTGGGGGGATGACGTAGTCAGTGTAATGATGCCGATTATAATATTTGATAATATGGGTTATCTGATTATGTATTAATTGTTTGTCGGTTCTCAGGTAGTTATAAGAGTCAATTAGTTGGAGTCAGTTGACGGTTGTGTTCCTCTTGGCAACCGTCGAGTCTTTTAAATTGTCTTTGTATCGTTAAGGAAGGTAGTATGATCTAGTCGGGTTGACTCTGATCCTTGGCCGACCATCTCTGGTCTACTTCTGTAATAATTTGATGAGCGAATAAAGATATACTTTTACTCCTTTGTCTGGTATGCATTGTTAATTATGCTCATTATTGCAAGTATTCATTTATCAGGTAGGCGAGTAAACAATATTGACAAATGTTAAACTCATAAACCTGCCAATGGATTCAAAAACTTGAAAAGTTCTTGACTTGACTTCACGAAAACTTTATAAAATGTACCCGATAAATCCTCAAACATGATGAAGGAGAAAAATACCATAACTTTTGACTGGATTAATATTTTCTCCTGAAAACTTGTCACGTTGTCTATTATAAAATCTTGTCGGACATTTCGCTCTAGCTACTATAAAACTCTTGATTTCATCGTTTCTGCAAACTGCTTGCCAAAAACCTGAACTTTTAATATCTCCCAAATGGTAAAGAATTTTGCCTTGAAAATTTGTCACATTGAGCGAAATGAAATCACGAACATCCCAGTAAAAGAGTTTAGCACCATCTCATGAATTTCGAGATTTAATTGTTTCTGTAAATCTCGACAAATTGCATAACTGCTCTAATGGTTCCAGCTGAAATGATGGATGATTCTCCTTCAAATTGACGTACCTGTACTAGGTTTAATGCAAGGAATCGACATAAACCAGATCGAATCCGACATTTCAAAGATGGGCAATTACAACAACTAGTGCGGGAAACAAGCGACGTTGTTTTGCGACTAAAGGCGACTTGACAAAGGTGTTCGACGCATGATGTCGCTTGTCATTTCGACGTGAAAAGTTTAAATTCGGTGATGTCGAAACAAGGCTAACACATACCTATAAAATGACGAAACTGGAATTAAAACCATGCAAACTCCTGACTTGGAATTTGCTCACAATGAATAGGCACAGGTTGCGTCCTACCTAACTCAACCTCTCGGGGTTTTCGTCCCAAAAGTTGTCTCCTTTGAAAAATTTGAATGTTCAGTAATTATCACAGCAATCAGATGCCTTCAAAATGCTCCGAAGTACCTTGTATATATACCAATTTGAAATAGGACCTAGGGTCCTAAAATGGTTGTCGACCTAGAATGTTTGAATATTATTAATATACTTGTATTTTTATTTATCAATATATACACATTATATATTTATTAGTGTAATAAGCCTTTTATTTAATATAATAATAATATTATTTATGATCGATGAAACATGACATCATATTTCATAAGAAAGAAGTACCATAAAAATCAAGCAAGTGCCCATCTTTCTTGTATCGTATATAAATGAGCTCAAGCAAGATATTCAGTGAGACACATTATGTTAATAGTGAACAATTGATTACATTTTTTTCTCGAGACATAGTTAATACTACAAAACAGAAACGTTTAACTTGATTCAGGGGTCAAACAAAAACTCCAATGACTTTTTCGTTATATATACTTTCTGTTTTTAAGAGAAGTTGATCAATTAGCTTTAGAATATGAAAATCAAGCCTTTTATTGTAACATCTGACTGTTATAAACCCAGTCTAATGTCTTCAATTTGCATGTCCTAGATCTGAACAATCGTCGTAAAAAACATAAATTAGACACTAATTCTTAAGTTAAACAAGGAAACCACCATCCATCAGGAAATGCAAACCATGCAGCCACATAAAAATAAGAGAAATCTAACCTTCTGCGGGAGCATTACATCGTTGAGTTTTCGTAAAAATTGACTTCTCAAATGCTAGTTTGCTAGCAAGGGTGTCCCAATCATCAGTATAATACTTCACTGCTACTCGTTTGCCTTCTGAATCCAGAAGCAAAATGTTCTTAACCACTGGACAGGACTCCTGCATCACAGAAATAACTTGTAAAGTTAAATTGATCTTGAATGTAAATTATCCTCATGCCAAATCATCTAAAATTGCTTAGCATATCTGATGCTTTAAAAAGGTAGCATACAAGGACAAAGAACCATAAAAGAATGAATCGATGTCCTCAACATCTCCTCTAGATTTTTACAGGAATTGGAAATAACTATACGTAAAGGCTTATTATTTTTGCAAATTAGTAAAGGTTTAATATTTAAGCAATTGAGTAAAGGTGTATTTTTCTCATATAGAGTTACAAATATGACAGGCAGGAATGCAAAACTACACCAAGAAGAGATTGCAGTTTGAAGATTTCCACTGCTGAAGTGCTTTAACAAAATCTAACTAAAAACTCAGTGACTTGAAAATATCATCAATATATCCATATCATCTTAGTAATCTAATCAACTAAACACTGTGCAAATAAATGATGATGACCTCTTAGAACAGTTACTAAGAATAGAGAATTTGGACAAAATGTAATGTGCTGGCCTAAATTTTTTTTTTTGAAACACAAGCAGACAACAATGGATAGTTATGACGTAAGATGTCTTCCACACTTTTCTGATCACCCAGATCCCGATGTGGGCAAGGTGAGAGCATACAAGTGCTTCAGTGTTAGCATTCAAATCATAAACAAACTAAATTAACAATCTTCCACTTATTCAGTGGGCATCCACTCAAATGTGGGAATTGTGGATGATTGCTTTTAGACAAGTCAACAATAGAGTAAAAACACTAAGTTTCCCACTCTCTCTTGAATAAAGCCTCTCGAATGCTAAACAAAGTGATCAATCGAGACAACTCCAAGGTTCCTTTTCTTATGATTCGCAATGGATTAACTCAATGACTTGATGTGATTTTGCTGATGAACACAAAGGGACTTACACAATTGTTCTAACAACTTGATTTGTTTCACTTACTGGAGGCAAACATTTGGAATATTTAAGCACTACAACTTATGACGTATGATATGGCAATGAAGTACTTGAACCTAAATTCTAACAAGATGGATAAAAAAAAGATAAAAGGGATGAAGGTTCAGTGAAACTAATCTAATCCTAGATGTAAGAGATGATTACTGCTCAGGTGAAATCAACCAACTCTGCTTTGCTAAGTTAAACAACTACACAACGTTGATGCTATCTTCTAAGGTTATACAAGATATTCAAACCACTTATGTTCATGAAAATTCAACAAACATAAACGATCAAAGTTAAGCTCACCGTGTTCAGACTAACCATACACTGCAATTTGCAAGCCACAAACTACAAATGGTATGAACATATAGATTTCACCACAAAACAATAACAATAACTTCCATCAACTAACATAAACATAAAACTTGAAAACAAAACTTAATCTAACTTAATATTCGCTTGAAGAAATGAAAACCATACAACACTTTGAAACATAGATAGAGTCACCAAAACAATGAGTCTTTTATTATCTCAAAGAGCTTTTGCAACAATTTTTTCAGAATCTTCAACCTTACAAATGAGAGCAAAAGGAGCCCTTATATAGGCTTCAAGAATATATGAATGGCCAAGATCAATTGGCAAAGCCGATAGACCAGATCACGCCACCTCAATAGGTGGTTACAACTAACTCCTATTTTTAGTATATGAAAGAGGGAACAAAGGCACGTTTCCCAAGAAGATAAGGATGACACATCAATAGCCTATGAGGAATCTCCATGTGAGTAACCATCACTAGTGTTATGGAATTCAATGAATCTAGACACCACTTGTTTAATATCATCAAAAGGTACACTTGGCGTATTCCTAGTAGTTCCCTCAGCTTCAAGCACATCAGTTGCATAAAGGCCAAGTGTCTTCTCCCAATCGGTCATTCTAGCTTTGTTGGCGCCAAGGTGGATAGCAAATGAAAATATGCTATCAAGCTTCCCATCAGAAACATCATCTTCTTGAAAGTAGAATGCTTGAACTTGTTCTTTCATACTATCAATAGTCATCTCTCCAAAGGGATTGCATATTTTCATCAAGGATGCATATATTCCATCTTGGATTCTTTGAATCACACTTCTTACTCTTGACATATTTGTTTCAACTCTATCAAGTAACTATCCTTTATTGCGAAAGCAATAGTACCAGGAAGAGAAATCATATGTTATTTCTTCCTCAATCACCTCAGCATGTATCAACTCATCAACTGAAGTTTCCATCAAACTCTTCAAATGTGGCATATATTGTTCTTTGATGGCCTTAAACTCAGCACAGGCTGTCAACAACGCAAGCACTCTTTCCTTGAGATCAGCAAACTTATTATACACTTGCATAATATCTTCAAGATGTCCATATGTTGTTTCCCTTGACCTCTTCATCCAATCCTTCAACCTATGTCATGAAGACCTCAACCCCTCAAGATGTATAACTGTTTCTGGAGGAAGAATAGGTGGAAGTGTAGAAACTCTTTCCTGCTGACGGATTGGATGTACTAGGTGTTGAATATACTGCTCCAATGCCTGACACCTTTGCTCAGCCTTAATCCTACCTTTTGTTTCCTGTCTATTGATAGCTCGAGCATTATCAACTGAATCCTAAAGTTCTTCTACTTGTGCTCCAGTCAACGAACCCAAATCAATTGTGTTGATATCATAATCTTCAGGTAGAATGTCTTCTATATTCTTCTCAACTCTTGGAACGGCTACATGTACCCTCCTTACACCAGCTTCATCTTTTGTTATCTTTGAAAGAGTAGTTGCTTTCTTCTTCAGTTTTTCAGTAGACATGTCTAGAAGCAACTTTTCAACTTGAATAGAATGATATCTTTCCACTTCACAGCTTTCTTTAATTCTGTCCTATAACCACTTCGGCAACAATGAAAAATCTCCTGGCTGTTGTACTTGCCTTCCTTGCATGGGCAATGATTCTTCTTCAGCTTCATCTTTGTCTTCAGTGTTAGCCTCATCAATGATTTTAGTATCATGTGGACTTGAAGGTACCTCTTCAAATGGAGTATCCGAGACTGCATCTTCAACAACATGCACAACTATATCCTGATTCATTGGAGTATCTCCTGGTTGCCTAGATGAAGCAGTTTCAATGCTTATCCTCTTGTTCTTCTTACTTGATTCTCCTTGTGCAGATTCAAGTTGTTTTCATTTTTTTGCTTGGCTTGAATCTCTTTCATTATCCTTACTTCGTGAATATCTACCAAGTGCACTATGTTGTACTTGTTGTTCAACTTCTCCCATCTTGGTGTAAGTGAGCCTCTTTCCTTCATCTATTAGTGCTTGTACTTGCTCTTTTGCATGCTCCTTAGTGATAGCAATGATGGGTTCTATCAACTCTTCATCATATACTCTTACTCTATCAGTCCAGTCAATGTCATATGGCAGATTCCGTATCTTATCGTATTCATCACCTAAAAGAGTTCTATCATCATCTAACTGATCAGGAATCTTCAACATTTTTGTAGCTCTTACCAAATCCCATCTTAACCTTGAACATTTTTGCATCCTTATATCATCATCATCAATAACATTTGCCCAATGATCTTCAAGTTGCTCTACATGCTGGTAGGTAGGATATGATTGCTTAATAACTCCATGTGGGTCAAAGTTCTCCCTCCTTGAATCATGAAGATGTAAATGATATGCTTGAAGCTCAATCTCAGAATGTTCGGCTGCTTGAAGTGACGGACATGAATAATATCTCCCCAGTTTTAGAGGAAATTGAACCCCGGCCTTCTTTCTTGTCAATTGCATCTTATAGAACTGTAACAACTGTCTCGATACTTCCAACAGTACCATCCTATTAGTAGGATACCTTGGCAATCTATATGGAAATGATGTGACGCCTTGAATTCTAATATAGGTGAACTTATCATATTGAATATAGTATCTTCCATATTGTTCAATTAAGTTCCTAGCAGCACCTGTCAATCTTCTATGCAACTCTCCTCGCAACTTTCTCACTATATACATGGCAAAGGCATCATTAAATCTCTTATAATGATTGATGTTCTTCAAATGGAGCTGTGTATAGCATTGATATGCTAAGATTTGGCCAGATTTTATGCCTACTTCTCCTTTAGATGTCAATCCCTTGTATACCACATTCCTCGCCAGTATGTAGACAAGATAGGAAGTCATGGAGAAGGACTTTGATTCATCAAAATTTTCAAATTGCTCATCAAGACAATGACTTATAAGCCCAACCCAATCAATCATCTTATTCTTTGTGAAAACATGATCAAAATATGTATACATCCATCCTTCAAAAGTTGATGATTGAGGCCTACCTATTACTCTATTCAAGAGCATGATGAAGTAACTTATCTCCTTCTTGAAATCTGCCTTGTGGAACTTCGGATCTTCAGAGTTGTATATCTTGATTGAAGGATCTATCATCCACTTCTTCCTCACTTCTTGCATGTATTGCTTGGAATTGCCCTCAAAAGTATGTTGTGCAGTTGTAGGACAAATGAATACTGTTTTTCGGTTCAGGATGTTGAAGATTTCATGTATAGCTTCTCTTTGTAAATAAGCTAGGATAGTCTCGTCTTTAGCCACAATTCACCTTCTTTCTTTATCATAGTGTTGAATGCATTCTAACACCAATTCAGTGCTAGGTAGGGTAGGTGGGAAACATGTTGCTTGTATGATTCCACTCTTTGCAATGGCCTTGATATCTTCATTCCTTGTAATGGCGAGCAAGAAATCCTTCATCTCCTCTAGGTTGACATGCCCCATGTTGGTGTCTCCCACATTCTTCCAGTGAGTCTCGAACTTGGAGTCGGGTATGGTTGACTTGGCATCCATCTTGATCATCACTTGACGCTCCTTCGCTGTCATGCCCATCTACCTACAAGACAACACCTCTATTAGAGACTTGAAATGACCAAAATTATCCCTATAAGTCTGATTTTTGCATGATGAAGCTATGAAAATCTAAAATTTGAAAAAGTAAAAGGCAATTTTATGAATTAAATGCCGCTGAAACATACCTTTTGACAATTTTTGACTAAAACAATGCAGACTTCTGCAGAAAATGAAGGAATATCAGCTAATATGACAAAAAAAAATTAGACTTCAATAAATGCAGATCTGCTGAAGAAATTCGCTGCTCCTCTTCTAAAAATCGCTCCAAATGATAATTGCAAAGTGAATAATGATGAAATGAGATAGGCGCTCCTCCTTATATAAGCCTTTTGTCTTGAAAAATGGGCCAGTCAGCCAGGCAGGTCGGCCAGCATTTAATGTATTTTACAAATTTCAAAAATTTAAAATTCTTTCCTTAGGCGCCAATGTTGATAGGTAATTACATGAAGGGCGCTAAAATTGGTGATTAGAGGTACCAAATGCGCCTAGCCTTAGAGGCTTTCTTGACCTTTTAACAGCCTCATCCCTCTTTTAAAATTCTCTAAGGCCTCCCTTTTTCACTTAAATGTCAAATTTCAATGCTCTTGTTCTTACCTTCTCAAAGCGCCAAAATTGGTGATATAAACAAGAAAGTGCGCCCTACAGAAGATAAAGTATATTTGATGATGACTAGGCTCATTTAGATCAGTCAAAAGACCTTCCTTGAGTGACTTAACTCCATGCTTCACTATTCTTCTCCATCTCTTCACTAGCCTTAAGGCGCCAAAATGGAGGATCTTTGATGGAAAGTGCGCCTAATGTTGCATGATATTTAAACCCTCATAAGGTGCAAAAGTGGTAGATCCAATAACAAAAGGGTGCCTAGTTCTTGTAATGCACTTAAAAACACTTTTGAAGCCCTAGTTTCCCAAGGCACTCAAAATGGTGAAAATGATGAGAATAGGCACCTACTTCTTTTTAAGCAATTTCTCTACAAGTCTTGGCTCATTTTGAAACAAATTAAGGTCACTTATCACTCTCACGAAAGATTCCTTCCAACTTGACTTAAGGAATGCTCTACATCACCTTAGGAGGCTCGACAACTGCTTAACTCTGAAATAACACTAACATGAAAGCTTAAAACAACTAACCCTATGAAAAAAAATGGGGTCCCCATCTGCAATGGGGCGATGTGTGATTAGGTCACAACAGGAATGAACATGAAATGTAAACATCCACTTATGCAATGGGCATCCACTTATTTAGTAGGAAGTACAAGAAAAGTAAACCAGGTGCTTCCACTTATTCAGCAAGAACCTGAGCTATGAAGTATTGAAAGAAAGAGGCACATCCACTTATTCAGTGGGAAGCCTTCACAAGCCAAAGAATTAAACCATCTGCCACATCCACTTATTCAGTGGGAAGCCAATACAAAGCTTATATCAGATTATTACAATGAAGTGCTTCAAGCTGAGATACATAGGATTAGTTCCATCAAAAACCCACTTACATGTATGATTTGATGCTATCCATAGTGCACTAGCAAATACCAACCAATCAAGAATAATAAAAAGCATACAACTGATTTATACCATATGAAATCGCTGCTGTCATGCATCAGCACTCAGAAAAGGCCCCATTTCTGCTGTACAGCAGCATCAGATGAAGGGATCAGCACACAAGGAAGCATGCATAATCATGTGATCATTCTTCAAGTCCATCTCTAACTCTTCTACAGTCTTGGCATCTAACATACCTCAACGAACAGCCTCATACATCAAATTTGGACCTTACACCTGCTGCAAATGGTACGGCGCAACATGGTACAATACGGCAGGTTAAGAATGTTGTAAAACATGTATCAAAATCTATGGAAACAGTCTTGAATTGAGCGCTCCTGCTCTGATTACAACCCTCATACAATGTGTAGTCTTCGCATCCATGCACTAACAAACATGTATCCCAAGAGTTGGTACAGCCAGGGACTAGATTCTTTGTATCAGCTACAAACAGTCCCAAAGGTGGAGAGAGGACATCATTACCATCCAAAACCAACATTCAACTTCATAACCAGCACTTCAAGGGACTTCAAACACTGCACTTCAAAAACCCACGCTCGGGTAAGGTCTGAAGCTGTACGGCAGCAAGGAAAAAACAAGAACTTGAATGAAAGCAAACTACTTCACTCCAAAAGCACTCTATCAATCCAACAAAACAAAACAAAACCCTTCTCAATCCAAAACTGATCAAAATACATCAAAATCCATATTTGCTCTATGCAACTCCTAACAATGAAGTTGCCTCTTCCAGCTAGGGTGGATATCTCATCACTGAAACTAGACTTCTTCAAGAGAGTTTTCATTCTCAAGAAGGATGAAGATCTCATAGGTTCATTCCTGCAGCATAACAATATCTCAACGAGCATAAAGAGCAAAATGAACTCTCAATCCCCTTATATAGGCACTTTTTTGGAGTTTGTACAATAAAAAGAATTTTTAAATAGGAAAATATACTTTTCCACTCAAACTCCAATATTTCACCACATAAGCTCTCACTTTTATGTGCCTAAGTAAAAGAGTGACTTTTCCCCTTTCCAATGAGCTATCATACCCTTGCACTTTATAATTATTTTCCAACTTATAAGTCTAAGTGCAAATAATTAACTGTTAGCTCATTAAAATGCATGTTTTTTGCAGAAAATCCCAAACTTCACCAAAATGCCAAATAAACTGTACCAACATGCTCCATAGGGTTTGGGATGAATAAAGATGCCTTCCAAGTGACTTTCTAAAAATAGACGGCTCCTCCAAGAATCTTGGAGAGCAATCCGAGAAGCCAAACAAACTTCTGAAAGTTGCATAGTCATCCTAAAACATCACCGAGCTCAAACCCAACATCAGAAACCAACAAGAACAACCAAACCAAAGATCTTCACAAAGAGGAACCCCTTACCATACCACTTAACCTATCAGGATTCCAGGAAATAGGCTATCGGGCCCACAGCGGACTAGGCTTGAAAAGGGAACATTACACAAAAGGTCAAGAAGTATATAAAATTTGTGGCATGCGCTTTTTCCTAGGAAATAAGTAGGATTTTATTAGAATTTGGTATATGCAGCAATATATACCAATTAGCCTAGGATCATACAGAGTGTGTATGAGCTTGTGGGTGTTAATAAGGTTCTAAGGAGTTAAGTCCCATGTGAAATCTCACCATTAACGTTCTTATGTAATGAGCACCCTAGTTTTTTCAAAATATTATGTAATGAGCAGGTGGCATTTTTCAGTGGTGTGGAAGCAGCTCTCAACACTAGGGGGTGTTGATCAAGCTTTCTAGGTGGAGTCTCTATTCAATTATGGAGCCAAGATTTTTTCTTTCTTCTGTCGAGCGTGAGATGGCATTTTGTGGCCTGGTCTCGGATGCTAGATTGGAGATCATCTTTATTATTCAATATAGACAGACAAAGCAAGCAATCAAGGAGGTCCTTGGGACACATTACTTAGAAGTCGAAATCCACAATCAACTTAACTTTAAGGTGGATTCCATGTTTCTCTCCAATAGTATGAATATTTTGCAGACCAAATATGCTATTAGAGCCCTAGCTATGAGTTTTATGAGGCCAAATTCCAAGAGGGGCTTGGATGTTATGCTTGACTTTGTAGCTTCACGCCCTGATGGTGCCCTCCCAGTTGCAGGGACTGAATTCAAGGGCTTGGTCTCTTGATCCAAAAAAACAGCTCCAAAAGTATACCAGACCATTAGGGTCATGTCATTCAAATTCATTGAAGTGTCAATGAGTAGCGAGGAGAGTGAATTTGTCAATATACCAATGAAAAGGGGTTGTGATAATGGCTGAGAATGATCAGGAATGGAATGAGACATCTCTGATAAGTCTTCAATCAAAGTTGCAAACCTCAAAATGACCCAAAAAAGTTACTTTAGTGAGTTTGCCACTTGCAGCAAAGTTGAGAACAGTATGTTCACCCCAGTGAACTCATTGACAATTATCGAAATCGTACTAGCAGAACCAATGAACTCATTCTCAAGCAAACAGCAAGTGGAATACGAAGAGTTTTAGTGTTTGATCTTCCATTTGGTCAATGGTTTTCCAAGTTTTGAAGTCTGGGAAGTTGCTTTTCCATGTTTGGGAAGTGGTTGGGTCTCATTCTATGATGTAGTCTTCATAACTATTGCAAGTGTGAATGCAAGTCTGAGTGAGGTGTAATATCCCTTGTTGACTATGGCCTCAACTTGCGGAAAAGAGGCTCAAGGAATATTGTCAAACACTTTGCACACAAAGTTTGATCTTGCTGTTATGAATTTCTGATTGTTTTGTTATGAGTTTTTGATGCTGCAAATGGGGTCTTGGAACACTCCTAATGATGTAAAATGGATTAACAATGCAATAAGAATGATATACTAACTGGTTTTGACCTTTTTACATACATATAAGTGACTGAAATTAACTTGTACAGCCAATTGACATTTTGTCAAACACTTTCAATGCATCCTAAGATGGTCGGTGTGCACCTACAGCAATAAGACATTAATGCAAACACTTGGCATGCATCTATTCCATCTCCAATGAAAGTTACATATAAATCTCTATGCAAATGTATACTTACAGCCAATAGGCATTTCGTCAAACATATGGCATGCAAACTATTACACTAATCAAGAGCAATATAGATATGCACATTACATCAAACAATTGGCATGCAACTTATTTCCCCTTTGATTGGAGTACAATGCTGATATGATTAGCCAAGACTCTTGGCTTTACAATGAATGTTCAATGCAATGCCAAAATCTGATATTAATGATCACCTATAGCAGCATACTAAGTGACATGTAATGATAAATGCAGCTACTTCCAATTATTATGCCAAAGGATGCTGATGGAAAGCTATCACGGAATGATGAATTTAATACAAATAACATCAAGTATGAGAACCTGGAAAATGATGGCTGCCAAGGCAACTGATTCGATTCTCTTTGTGTTTAATGTATTTGCCTCCAAAAGTGTAGCACCTAGCCTTCTCATCAACCAAGAAAAGGAGTCCCTTCCAAACCCAAATTGAAACCTTCTCCCAGCTGCCCTGTACTGTAGCATTACTGTTCACATCACTGTATCGTTTACTGTAGCAATCACTGTTCACGTGCACTGTAGTGTCTACTATAGCGTTTCACTATTCACGAGTACTGTACCAATTACTGTAGCGCGTGCACTGTAGCGTTTCACTATTCACGGGTACTGTAGCAGCCAGCAATAAATGTATTCCACAATGAATTCTTAATACCCTTACTATCTGCAAATAGACATGCATCAACCCCTTGTATTCTTTGTATTTCTTCTCCAATTTAAGCACATATTGGACTCCTGGATGAAGCCCACAATGAAGCAATAATTCAGTTGATATTTCACAACCTCAAAATTGCATAACCAATGAGAGTTTTCGTTCCCAATGGCTCAATGGCAGAAACTCTAGCTGGCTTCCTCACCAAACAACAATATCAAAGCATATATCAATTCCTGGATGATATGAAGCTTGGCTTGATCTTCTTTTATACTTTTTCAATCCATCTCCAAGAAGTTTCTAGAAAAATAATATTATTATTTTATTTTAGTGACTTTATGTTATAATATTTTATTTAAGTCACTTTATTAAATTAATTAAATATAAGGTCACTTTATAATATTTATTTATTTAATAACCTTACAAATAATTAATTTAATTATTATCTCCCTTAATTTTCCAATCCAACTGAATATCGGAATCGACACTGCCCACATGTCATAATCAGGTGCCCTGCTATAAATAGTAAACCCGTCTAAGTGACTTACTATAAATAGTAAGTATGAGAAATTGAGTTCTGAAACCTCTGCAAAGGCCAAGCCTGAACCTCATTGAACCCTGGAGACGAAACCACACTGATAACTGCCCAACAGGGCCCTCTAACCACCTGCGTTAGCCTATGAGGGCCAGGAATAGGCTAAACCACCCAAAAACAACTACCTAATATGGGGACATTACAGTCCGCCCTCCCTGAAATTGCTTGTCCCCAAGCAATCTCAACTGCCAGAAGAAAACCCTCCGGAAGTTCACTCCACCTGGATCCCAAATCCAGAAAGGAAGTTTGCCATGTCTAATAACCTTCGACTTCCTCTGCGCAACTCTAATCTCATCTTCACCATGCCAGAAGTGATGAAGATTTCCACTAGGACCCGTCTAATACACAGTGCCACACCTGTTGCCGCCCGGATCCCAAATACTGCGATTATCACCCAGCTTCGAAGTACTGTCAGGAGGGAGATTAGTTTCTAACTCAAAGAGAGGATTATCATCATGAATGCCATCTACTCCTTGGAAAGAAGCTGAATCGACATCATCATCCCATGTGCAAGTCCTAGAGGAAATCATCTCCTCCCGATGAGGTTGTCCAATGACAATCTTTGTAGTGCCGATGTAGAGTCTAATGCTCGAATTACCCATGACATCTGTATCCTGAGTGTGAATGCTCATGCTACTATCATCAACAAGTGTCCTGGCTGCCCTAGATGAATAAGTCTCTGTTGTACATGATGTACATCTAGCCAAACTCAACTTTGAGCAAAGCTCATCAACATATCTCTGGGAATCCTGAAGTGCCAAAGGAGTACTCACCAAAAAATCCCTAGCGACCTCACATCCATCTGTCATGAAGTGATACGAATATATGAAAGTATCCGCAACACAACATCTCTCTCTATCCTCTGCCCAATTCCTATGGACATGCTGACTAACCAAGCCATCATACCTACTGCCCCCATAATCATCCTGTAACCATGTATCTGTATGAAATCTCTGTGACATAGAAGTAGCAAACCTTGTCTGATACATAATAGCACGATGGATAACTGACTATTGTCCCTGCAAGTCATCATAAGAAGACTCTGCTCCAATCCCCTTTTGTCTTCTCTCTAACTGAACCACCCAAAGATGATCCTCAATCAGTTTGTGCATCCTGTCATGATGAGATAATGCTGCAATAATCTCATCCTCCTTCATTGTCAACTAAGTCTCCAAGCTATGAACGACTTTCGCCTCACACGAAGAAACCTCAATCTGTTCTTGTTTCCTCATGTTGGGAATCTTTACCAAGTCCTTCAATTGACCAAACTTATCAACCTCATCATCATCATAAGAACAAAGTGCATTTTCAGATTCATCCTCTCTTTGAATAAAGAGTCTTCTAATGTTATCTATCCTTTTTTGTCTTGCTATGTTGATGAGATTGACCTTTTCTTTCACTTCTTGAAGATGTTGTCTTGCATTGGCAGCCACTAATCTAACCTCTTTGACTTTTTGCAACCATTCTTCGTTCATCTTTTTGGACTTCTTTACCTCTTCGATGCCAAAATATACAAAATCAGTCCTCTTATCCTTGATATCTTCATGTCTACCAAATGGTGTAGGGCTGCCATCAATGGGTGATATCATATCATTGGCTTTCTCATGATCACAAGCCCCTATCTCATGAGAATGATGGGGCATAATGCTGCTGTCCTCAAACAAATCAGTGATGACATCATGCCATTGTAAAATGTCTCCTTCATCATGTGTATTCAAAACACTGGTGGCTGCTCCAATAAGCAAAGGATCAACTTTCACATCCACCTTAATATCTTGGACCTTCAATGGACTTTCATATGTATGAATAACATTCATGGAAGCACCATCTAATTCTTTGCCACGATAGGATGAAGCAATGCTAGACTCACCTAATGAAGCATCACAAGAAACCTTATCTTCATGTAGCTGCTCTAATGTAACTGGTTTGTCTTCACCCATCACTTGCTCTTCTTCACTCTTGAAGTCATCATGAAGTGTCTTGTGCTCAACATCTTTCTCTATGTAAGTCTGATTTTTGCTCTCCATAGGATTAGCTGTATGCTGGTCACTAACTGCTGAAAATTCATTGTAGAGATTCTTAGATATTTCTCCTATAGATACCTCTTGTTTCTCCTTCTTTTCGTTTTGTGATGTAGACCCCTTAAAAATGGATGCCATATACCGTGCTAATTTGTCTATGGTTGCAGGGTGTGAAAGCAATTCATTCATCCTCTTCTGGTTTTCATCCAACTTATTCAAACTTTGTTTAAGCTTCTCCATATTCTTTTCCCATTGCTTCTGAGTACTTGAAGTAACCATGATTTAACTAGCTGATTCAATGTCCAATCTACCCAATAGGATGGCAAGACAAAAGCTCTGATACCACTGTAATATCCCACCCAGGTAGAATATAGCCAAACACAAATTTTCTGCCCTTGTTTATTGATTTTCAAATTGCTCTAATACCATTGTAATAACCCCTGCTGACTATGGCCTCAACTTGCGGAAAAGAGGCTCAAGGAATATTGTCAAACACTTTGCACACAAAGTCTGATCTTGCTGTTATGAATTTCTGATTGTTTTGTTATGAGTTTTTTATGCTGCAAATGGGGTCTTGGAACACTCCTAATGATGTAAAATGGATTGACAATGCAATAGGAATGATATACTAACTGATTTTGACTTTTTTACATACATATAAGTGACTGAAATTAACTTGTACAGCCAATTGACATTTTGTCAAACACTTTCAATGCATCCTAAGATGGTTGGTGTGCACCTACAGCAATAAGACATTAATGCAAACACTTGGCATGCATCTATTCCATCTCCAATGAAAGTTACATATAAATCTCTATGCAAATGTATACTTACAGCCAATAGGCATTTCGTCAAACATATGGCATGCAAACTATTACACTAATCAAGAGCAATATAGATATGCACATTACATCAAACAATTGGCATGCAACTTATTTCCCCTTTGATTGGAGTACAATGCTGATATGATTAGCCAAGACTCTTGGCTATACAATGAATGTTCAACGCAATGCCAAAATCTGATATTAATGATCACCTATAGCAGCATACTAAGTGACATGTAATGATAAATGCAACTACTTCCAATTATTATGCCAAAGGATGCTGATGGAAAGCTATCACGGAATGATGAATTTAATACAAATAACATCAAGTATGAGAACCTGGAAAATGATGGCTGCCAAGGCAACTGATTCGATTCTCTTTGTGTTTAATGTATTTGCCTCCAAAAGTGTAGCACCTAGCCTTCTCATCAACCAAGGAAAGGAGTCCCTTCCAAACCCAAATTGAAACCTTCTCCCAGCTGCCCTGTACTGTAGCATACTGTTCACATCACTATAGCATTACTGTAGCGATCACTCTTCACGTGCACTGTAGCATTTACTATAGCGTTTCACTATTCATGGGTACTGTAGCAATTACTGTAGGGCGTGCACTATAGCATTTCACTATTCACGGGTACTGTAGCAGCCAGCAATAAATGTATTCCACAATGAATTCTTAATACCCTTACTATCTGCAAATAGACATGCATCAACCCCTTGTATTCTTTGTATTCCTTCTCCAATTTAAGCACATATTGGATTCCTGGATGAAGCCCACAATGAAGCAATAATTCAGTTGATATTTCACAACCTCAAAATTGCATAACCAATGAGAGTTTTCGTTCCCAATGGCTCAATGGCAGAAACCCTAGCTGGCTTCCTCACCAAACAACAATATCAAAGCATATATCAATTCCTGGATGATATGAAGCTTGGCTTGATCTTCTTTTATACTTTTTCAATCCATCTCCAAGAAGTTTCTAGAAAAATAATATTATTATTTTATTTTAGTGACTTTATGTTATAATATTTTATTTAAGTCACTTTATTAAATTAATTAAATATAAGGTCACTTTATAATATTTACTTATTTAATAACCTTACAAATAATTAATTTAATTATTATCTCCCTTAATTTTCCAATCCAACTGAATACCGGAATCGACACTGCCCACATGTCATAATCAGGTGCCCTGCTATAAATAGTAAACCCGTCTAAGTGACTTACTATAAATAGTAAGTATGAGAAATTGAGTTCTGAAACCTCTGCAAAGGCCAAGCCTGAACCTCATTGAACCCTGGAGAAGAAACCACACTAATAACTGCCCAACAGGGCCCTCTAACCACCTGCGTTAGCCTATGAGGGCCAGGAATAGGCTAAACCACCCAAAAACAACTGCCTAATATGGGGACATTACATGAGGTGCGAATGTGTTGAAGTAGTAGAAGCTCCAGAATTATTTAGTGAGTTAATTAGTGAGCTCATTAATGTTGCATAGGCAATTGTACATCCATAATCAACCTTTTCATGATGGTATGGAGGGTATATGCTCTCTAAAGCTAGAGTTTTTCACCCTATGTTGGGCTTTCTCTAGAGCAAACTATGTGTCCAGTTTGTTGCGTTCTCCAAGGCAAATTGTGCGTCCAGTTTGTTGTGTATTTCTATTTGTTATTTCCGCATGTGTTGAAAGAAAGAAAGAAAAGTGCATTTAAGGGTTTTGTAAGAGTTCTTTTCATTGTAAATCTATTTGCTAATAGCAGAGAAAGGAATCTCCTTTCTATTTTACAGATCAAGTGGTATCAAACCAATTGTATCCATTGGGTATTTGTTTTTGCAAGGGTTGCAAGCAAAGTTGCATGGACACGGATACAAATATGGTATCGAATATGAATATGGCCAATTTTCAAGACCCCTAGCATGGATACGGCTAGATACAACATTCATAAAAAACACATATACATATATATTAAAAAATTATAAATTGATTTAACAATCTAGCTTTAATAAATTATATATATTTAATATTTATTATTTTAATTTCACAAAAATATACAAACTTAAACCTATATTTAAATTAACTTTGACATTTAGTCTATTTTGATCTAAATTAAAATAATATAAAGTCAAATTAAATATATATTAAAAATTTAAAATTTAAATATAAAGAATTTAATAACGAATACTAATTTAAACTTAAAAAAGTAAAATTTAAAAATTCACTTTCACATTTAATTTTTAAACCTTAAATAAAATAAGAAATTAAACACAAAAAAATAACATCACAATGAGATCCATCCATAGATGATCCCTTCCCCTATATTTTCAACCTTGATAAAGTCCCCAAAAAATAGATCCGTCTTAACAAATCAAAAGCTACTTTAAATCAAATATGCAGAGACGTCAATCCCTCCGACAACATTATTAGTGCTAGCATTCAACTTACAAGCAAAGAAAAATAAAATGCCAATTTGAGCCCCTTAGGCGATTCAACACCGGAGGGGGAAAAAAACTCATATTAAAACAGGAAAAGCCAAATCTAGAGATTTCGTTAGGAAGAACATACCAAAAACAGTGTTGGTGGGGTTCATGGCGACTTGATTCTTGGCAGCATCACCAATGAGGTGCTCAAAATCCATAAATGCCACATAGGAGAGCGTGGTTCAATTCCCTTGATCGTAAACGCTTTTTAGTTTTTTCATCAAATATAGCAAGATTCGGGTAGGATTTTAGATGCAGCGGAATCTCTACACATCCGGGGCAGTTGGGAAAACGAGGGTTTTTGGGTACGGGCAAGTACGTTATTTGATTCGTATCTATGTCGTACCATATCTATATCCGTACTAGGTACAACAATACATGTACCAAGGGAGGGCAGTTGGTGTATCCTACAACTCTGATAGCAATTGTATGCCATCTACCAAGTCCAATGTAAAAGGAAGTTCAGTGCCTTTTGAGCAGGAAATTGAATCAAGGAAGTGGTTAAGAACAATGAGAATGACAAGAGAAGATGATGGAGAAGAAGTTAGATTCTGGAAGTCGGATGAAGATGTGGCTATGATATCCATTGTGAAAGAAAAGTTTGATAGGTTAGAAAGCATGATGTTGGTGTTGATAGCAAGAATGGACCTTCCAAAAG
Organism: Cunninghamia lanceolata; assembly: GCA_027924645.1. Lineage (NCBI taxonomy): Eukaryota > Viridiplantae > Streptophyta > Pinopsida > Cupressales > Cupressaceae > Cunninghamia > Cunninghamia lanceolata. The sequence continues at coordinate 21,955,985 of BSBN01000500.1, forward strand.
AGCACCAAGAAGGAAAATCAGAAAAAAGAAGAGATGGAGCAAGGTGAGTCCTCTAAAGGACAACTCTTCAAGGTGGAGGCTAAAATCAATATATAGCCCTACCATGGTGAAATAGTGCTGAGAAACTCAAACAATGGGTGTTACAAATGGAGGTATATTTCAGTATAAATCGGCTTTCTCCACACCAACAATTCTCTTTTGTAAGGTCAAAACTTGTTGGCATGCTCTTACATAGTATGAGAACTATGCACACTCCTTGAAAGTTTGAAAAGAGCCACTAATGTCCATGTGGGATGACTTCAAAATGTTGTTGAGGAAGCAATTCTACCCAATATGCCATGAAGAAGAAAATAATGCAATGGCATCATCTGAAACAAGAGTATGGGCAACATGTACAAACCCATCATTTAGAAAGGACATTATGGACTATGAGGTGTTTGATTAAGTATGTGGTAGGACTGTATGATCACCTACAAAGAGCATTCTCGTGGCGAAACCCCAAAACATAGATGAGGCATGTACCCGAATGCTCAACCTTGAGCTAGAAAAGAAAGGGGTCTCTTACGAAAAGCACAAGGGTGAAGAGCAGCAGCATGGTGGTAAGAAGAACCAAGATGGTAATGGTAAAAAGAATGCTACTACCATGATGAATACAAAGGGCAAAGGTAAAGAGCAATCTTTGTAGTCATAGTAATTGTTGTCACATAGAATTGCACCCAGCTTGGAGAGTATCCAAGCATTCTTAAGACACAATGGGAATGATCTCAAGGTGTGGGACCTTGCAAATTGAGATCAGATCTCCAAAGAAGGCCGGTTCCTCATTCTAAGCCTAATGCTTAGAGAAAACTAACTAAATCTAGTGCTAATGCTGCAGAGGAAAAGGGGGAAGAAGAAACTGAATTAAAATAAGGGTGATGCACCAGATTTCATTGGTTTGACTGCAACTGAATCGACATAGTAATAATCTCACAGCTGGAAAGACTCACACAGACTAAATTGATTCTAACAGAGACCAAAGCAGAGAAGTAGAGAAATGAAAGGGACTGTTTTATCCACAATACATAGCTCACACCAATCCAAAGAGTAGACATAGTGTTAAAAAACCAAAAGAGAGGCAAAATAACAGCTTATATTGATTATAGAGGTCAAATAACTATTACAGAAGAGAGAATAATGCAGGAAATATAGACACAGTGTGATCAATTACATTCATTGTTGAACAAGACTAGAGACATGAGAGGCTTAGCCAAAGAGCACAGTCCATCAAATCTAGTTGTTCCTGCAATTGCATTACAGAGGTTTGATTACAAAAATTCTCTATCCTATAGTAGCCCAGAAGAACAGCCAACCCTGAATACATCTTTGAGACATGTATATATAGCATTTTAGCACTTTACTGTAGCAGCCATGGCAGGAAAAGAAGTCAATGAGAAGTGATATCGACCATGCTGCATTGAATTTTTGCTCAGAAACCCCCTGCAAATTAGGGCAGAGCCCATACCCTGTCAGACTTGCAAATAGGTTGCTTGTGTGAAAGAACGGCAAGCGCATTGATGAGATGCAGAAAGTCTTTATCTTTTATTAATGAATTGACCTTGCATCTGCATTTGTACCCTAGCATTGAAGGGTTCACCGTTTCATCTACCCCCATCGGCCCGAGCCCGTAGAAATTGAATGCTGAGCTGGTAGGGAGGGGTAGCTTTTACAACACTTTAAACTTTAGCCCTTTGAGTCTCTACAAAACTCACCAACTTGGTTGAATGCCTTGGCGCCACCGGGAAGTTCAAAAGACCCTGAGTTTGAATTGGGGCCGTTGGATGAAGGAATGGTTCAGAGATCAATGGCCCCGCGAGCTCCGCAGCACACACTTACCTTTTACTATTCACTGAGGCCTAAGATTCGGCATACGTGGTGCAATCTGAACGGGCAAGTCTTCTTCTTTTAATAACCGCCGTCAGATAAGGGCCCACTGAAGATACTGAAGATAGAGCACAAGCTCACCACGTGTTAACATCTTGCAGCCGCGCGGCGAATCTTCCTTGACAAGATTCATCTGCGACAATGCGCGACCGTTGAAGTCAAAGATCTTCAACGCTGCCTTCTTTCATTTGAAACCTGGCGCGATCTCCTTCACCCGATGGAATCATCGATCATATGGCCATGGGCCCCCGATATGCTTGACACATGTCTTTATTCCGAAGTCGGGCGAAAGGAAAGTGACATCACCTTCAACGGTCCGCAGGCTTGCAACACATTTCCATGTGGCAGGGAACGATAGCGTTCCGGGACCTCCATCCGAAAATTTGTTTCCTTTGAGCTCTGTGACTCGAAAAGTTACCGCGTGTCCCCCTTTCATATACCTTTACTCTTACCTTGAAGCTGGACACATGTCGTGATCTCGCGACCGCGCGGAGGATCTTTCCCTTTGCTAAGATTCTTCTGTGCCTATGCGCTGCCGTTGGATCCTCAAAGCTGGGGCCCCACCGAACTTACTTTACAGCGGTCTGCATTTCACAGCCCCACGAAAGGTATGTGATGTCATCATAGATGGTCTGCGGGCTCGCGAAATACTGCCATGTGGCACTGCGGGCCCCAAAAGACTTAGGTCTTAAGGAAATGAAGTCGACAGGCGGCAGAAGGTAACCTTAGGACGTGGGGCCGGTCACTTCACGACATAAAAGACTCAGAGTTATAACTTAAGTGACCGATGACCTGGGATAGGCAATCAACGATGAATTAGAACAAGGGCATGATCTGACTGTAGAACCTTAGGGTTTAAGGAGACAATGGAAACCCTATGAGTTTGGAGGGTTTGAACAATTGGCCTACTTGACAGAGAAGGAAAACACCAAATTTAAAGATTCTTATACTATTTGGCCAGGAAGGTAAAATAGGATAACATTTTGGCGACTTTGCGGGGGTGTTTGCCTGTCTAAACACATGAAAACTAGAGGCCTTGTCAATCCATTAGGCATGGGGTCAAAGAGTTGCAACAAGGACAGAGGAGCTGAAACAACTGGGCAAACTACCAAGACAAAACAAAATAACGAGCAAGCATGTATCCTCCTAATGAGAATACAGCGGAGTGCAAGGGCACTTATTGGAAGGAATCCTAAAACAGAAACAAAACTAACCTAATCCTAAACTAACCAGTCAGGGTTGACCTTAAACAAAGCCATTAATTGGTTCTTGAAAGTAGATGCCCTTCCTTAACAATTTACAATGCTTTTCATGCTTGTGGGCAGTTAGCAAGAGATGGGGGATGAGTTGACATATGATTAATTGATAGAGTACTCCCCCGAGAATGGGGATAAACTCACCCATCCACCTGAATTGATTGTTGCTGCTGCTGCCAAGAGGTGGATAAACGGGCTGATCCCACTCATTTTGATGCTCAACTTCATGCTTAGAGGCAAGCATGACAAGTGGTGACTCTTCCTGATATAACTTCAGCTGGGCTAGATACCTGATAGGGCATCCTCTTGAAATGACATGCAAATCAACAGGGTTGATCTCATGTCTCTGCTCTGATTCCCTCTTCTTTTGATGCTGGTGGTCTAAATGCTCTGGCTCCTGTGACTCGACTAAGAATGTGGTTGTCTCCACACTTGGATCAAGATGCTCATGATGTTCCTCCTCAGGGAATGCTGGCTTGATGTCACATCTTGAGCAGAAAAGATTTATCTCATCCTGAAAGAGGTCTTCCAGCCTTTCAAAGCACATAGGAATGAGAAGATCCACTTTGGTCTCATGAACTTCTGTGTTTTCCAGAACAGGGCTGCTGGCATGCTCCTTTTCATGAGCTAGAGCCTCATTATCATGTTTGGCTCCATATTCCAGCAACCTATCATTAGTTTCAAAATCCCCACCCTGCTCTGATACTGCAACTAATACTGGCATCTGCATGCCTTGTTCCTCTTGAACATAACCAGGCAGTTCATGGAAAGGAATGGCCTCATCCTTTAGTTGCACCTCCACTGGATTTTGCTCGAGCTGTTTCTGCAACTGGATTTCTTCACGATGCTTACTCTGCATTTGGGTTTCATTCATCTTGTGCATAGCATGGGAAAACTCATCAAAAGAGCCAAAGTCAAGAGGAGTCAACCCTGCACTGAATTATCATTGACCTCATGATCAACACGCTGCTGCTCCATCTGATCTGGCTTGATTTTTCTTAGCAGCAAGTTTGAGTTTTTTGTTTCACTAGTGCAGGGAGGGTCACTAATAGGCTTATACACACACACACACACACACACACACACACACACACACACACAATCAAGCTAGCACAGCAATGAAGTGGTAGATCAATGGGGCTTTGATGGCAATATCCCAGGGCCAAAATCCTGAAAAAAATGGTCATGAGTAAAATTTAGCAATATAACAATTCGTGTTTGCCTCTGGTGTAAATAATCTTAATCACTGTATTGGGACTCTGCAAGTCTCTACAAAACTCAAAGAGTCATGCACCAAGCAAGCAGCAGCAAGCTTCGACACCCTGACTCATCTGAACCACCTCAGAGAAACTCTAACGGAATTTCAGATCTCTGTGTTAGTGAACAGAAACTTAACTTCTGCCAAGTTTGCCCCCAAGAAAATGTCATTCACTAAAGACCAAATGAATTTATCGCCATCTGTCAGTTGACACTGATTTATTTGACAGTGTTTTCGGCCCCATCTGCGGCTATGTTTGTTTCAGTTGATTTTTAAAACTTTTTTCACATCTATTAAAATTTCTATCAATTAAAAGAAAATCTATCAGTTTCCATGAACTTGAAATCTGAATAAAATTTAGTGGTGAAAGGATGAAGATTGCGTTGATTTGTGCCTAGCAAGCTTGTCTCTGTATTGGGTCAACTAAATTTGATGAGAAAAAATGTGTTAGGGTATTTGAAATTTCTTTCAATAGTTAAATATCTTGCAAAATTGATGAACATCGGATTCTTTTTACATTTATTTCTGTTGATGTTTTTGATTGCTTTTGTTGTTATTTTCTGGATTGGGTTAATCCTATTTCTGTTATTTTATTTTGGATTACTTTTAATTTCTCAAAATTTGGAGAGAAAAGAAATTTTGTTAGGCACTCAACTTCTGCTAGGTGTTGTACTCCTAGAAAGGCGATACAATCAGAAATTTCATTTGATTTATTTAATTTTGTTCCAAACTTCTGCTAAGTGTTGAACTCCTAGCAAATAAAAACCATCAGGTGTTCCTTTGATTTATTCATTTTTTTTACTGGTTCATTATGAGTTATGAGAAAGGAATGTTTAAATTTATAGTTTCCATGCCAAGTTTTTGCCAAATCCAAGACTTACTATGATCTTAACCAATAAGGCTTAAGTGCAAATGTTGGGTGAATTTGACAGGAACAAATACTCCTTCCATGGTGACATCTAAGAATCTTAACGCTACTAATAACGAGATCTGTAACCCTAATTAGGGTTTATCAAACTCCCCAATCCAATGTCGGCCATAATGTGGTTAACAATCCTTATGATGCCAATGAACTGAGTTCTATGCGATCTCTATCATCAGAATATGAGATCAATTATCTAAAGATCAGCAATATAACTGAATACTAAAGATCCGAAGCATCTTACCATTGGACTTTCTATTGCTCTTCTATCGCGCAAAGCAGTGGACTTCGCTGCAAAGCTTTAATTTGCCTACCGCTTTCAATCACAAGGTTGCGAGTTCAAAGCCAGCCAGCCCCAAATTCAATATAGCTGATCCAGTACAATGTTTTATGAGACCGGCAATTAGAAGTAAAAATTCTAATATATAAATAAATTGTGCCTATAATTGAAACAATGACATGGGATTATTTCAAAAAAAATAGATTACACCTTTGAATCTAATGCAGTTCTTATACCCATAGAAACAATTACTGCGAGAAAACAAAATTCAATTCAAAATCTCACTGAAACAAATCTGTGTACATCATACCTTATGGTACTGTATATCCACTATTCCAAAGATGGCAATTTGAAAGCAGATTCTCCTCTCGCCTTCCCTAAGTCTTAAATGATCTATGTTGTTATAAAAGCTGGATATTATCGATACCCAATAATCTAAATCACAAACCAACTGTTTTAAATCCAAAAACATCGGACACGGCTTTGAATTTAATGCATAATCTCACTGAGACATCACAAAAAAAAAAAAGTACACGCAATAGCAATCCAAACACAAAACATCAAATGCATTTCATTCTACATTATTGCATTCACAAAACCCCAGTTTTAGATAGCAACCCCAGAATCATCTCACAAGCAGTTGTTTTATCATTGTCTTGGTTGAGCAGCAAGACTAATAAATTCATGTATTAATACCAACAGAACATGATGAAATATGAAATGAAGCAATGTTTTGAATCATTACCTCGACAAACGCCATGGCTGCTGCTCCAACAAAACCTTACGAAAAAAAAAAACACGCGAAAAGCTGGTACTAAATATTTCAGTATAGGCGAGATAGAAGTCTATAATACTAGCAATCGCACGTTGGTGTGCAATGCCGAAGAGTTGTGGAAGTTCAATTGCCATGTCTTTTAAGTGAACGATAGATTGTCTTGTATCCCTATATGGCCCGTGTCATTATCTAGCATATAGGAGCTTTGTGTTATTTTATTTTTATTTTTTTAATGAAAATGCCAAATAATCTATTAATCATAAGATAAAAGTAAACACTTTCACAAAAAATAGTTTGGGTGGTATAAAGGCACACCCTAAAAAGACCATAGCCTAGAATGTTCTAGAAAGTCAATGGGTACACACCCATAATATCATAACAAAAATTATAAAAACATAATACTATGTACATTTATGCAATCAAAGCAACACCCGCAGACGGGGGATCCCTGTCATCCGGGTTACCCCAAATTGTTGCGGGGTCCGGGACGACATCTGGTGGAGCCCACCCATCATTATTCCCCTGATTTTCACTCTCTACATTTGGCTCCTGGTGCTCTGGTGAAAAGGTCAAATTTAAGCGTGGAAAAACTTTGTTGCTATCCCAACCTATGTTGGTTGGATTGGAAGTACCAGGAGCAAGCCAACTTGTATTGTCACCAGCAGGCCAACTTGCATTGTCACCAGAGGGCTAACCTACATTGTCACATGTACCACTTATAGGACGACCTGATGTCCAGCCATGATTACGTGGAGAGGATGACAATCTGTGACAGTGAGGTGCACGACGAGGAGGAGGCTGAGAACGTGGCCAGGAGTCCCTGGCAGAGCCACTCCTTTGCCTATGGCCATGAGAAGGTGAACGAGCTCTGACAAAGGAAGGAGAGGGAGGAACCCATGCCATTGTGCAAGGAGCATTACCCCAGTGATCCAACAATTCCTGTAAGTGAGCAACCTCAAGAGCCACTTTGTTTGCTTGAACTTGTATTTGCAAAAGAACATTAGAACAGATAATAGCTTTAATATAAAGAGAAATAGTTGTTCCAATGTGATTGTCTAAAAATATACAAGAATTACGATCTTTCCAAATTATGAAAAGAATCTCCACCCTGAAAATATGCCAAATCTGAGTAAATCTTGCAGGGAACCTGGGAGAATCACCCATAAGTATTATATGCCATGATAAAGGCTCTGGGCTGAAGGCCTAAAGAAGTCATAAATCCATAGCCAAAATTGTTGAGCTCTGGTGCAATACCAGAAGAGATGTTGAAAAGTCTCAGCTTGTCCACAAAAAGGACAACAGGGATCCTAAACCCCAAGATGAAAAAGCCTTGCTCCAACTGGTAAACCTTGAAATAGAAGGCACAGGCAAAATGTGCTAGCTTTGGCTCAAGAATGGTCGACCAAACAGTGGAAAATCTGTTATGCCAAGTAGGCACTGAATTATGAAGCAGCCATCACTTGTTGAGTGTATCTATCATTGGCAAATGAGGCGAGAGCCACTTGTAACCAAGCCTTGGCTTATAATGATGCATTGGTGTGTCTGGATACCATTTCCAGTCTTTCCACCAAGGCCTGATGGAGTGTATTCCCACTTTGTGAAGCATTTCTGTTGAAATAACACTGACAATTCTATCATAGGTAGCCTGATCATTCATTTAAAGGCCAAATTTAACTCGAAGAGGTTCCCATTCCATAAGGCTCATGGTGGGTCTATGAAAAATATCCTGAAGAGTTTAGATACCTCTTTTATGAAATCTAAGAGCTTTTATGCCAGGCAATTTGGCTAATGGTTGGCCTGTATTGGTCAAGAGAGGCGACCACCAAATGTTCTGTTGATTGAATGAGAGACCATGTCGAAACCCATCTCCAATCCAGTGGAGCCATGGTTTAACTTTCTCCCAGGCTTTCCAAATGCTCTTAGCCACAAATGTACCTGAGATTTACACTAGCTCTCTCATGACAAGGATTATTGAAAACCCAATCCCTTTCCATGCAGGCTTGTGAACAGGATGTCCCATTTCTATATTGTGCCAGAGTAAAATTTTCCACGCCTCACTACCAGAGAGAGCACGAGTGATCCATTTAACACACAAAGCAGTGCCTTGGCGCTGGGTAGAAAGAAGACCAAGGCCACCTGAATCTATGGGTAAGAAGCAAAACTCCCATGCAACATAGTGAAAACCATGGTGAGTTTCAGAAGAGGTCCAAAGGAAATCCCTCAAAAGTTTTTCCAGTTTGGCATAGGAGGCTTTGGAAGGAGCCCAACAAGAAGAGTAGTAGACATGGGTTGCTGCTAAAACTTTAGAACATACCTGGAATTTGCCAGCTAGAGATAGTGGCTTAGTAATCCAAAAGGCGAGTTTCTGTTCCACTCGGGAAAGAACTACTTGCCAGAGATTTGTAGAGGTGCCTTGGAAGGCAAATGGGATGCCTAGAAATCAGAAGATTTTTCCATGAGCAACCCAGCGCGAACCATATTGTTGGATCCAATGAGGAATGGGAAGAATTGATTGCCTATAACATAGAGTTTTGTGCCACTAGATGGAAGAACCTGAGGCTAAACAGAAGGTCTCAAGACATCAAAGAGAATTTTTAACTATAGTTTCCTCTTCCAGTAATGTTAAAAGTGAGTCATCTACAAAATGGCCATTAACCAGCTGGTTGAAGAATTAGGTAAGGAAATTCCATGAACAAGCCCATGTGATACAGAATAAGCAAGAAGATATCCAAAGCCTTATGCGGCTAGAACATACAGAGCTGGTGCAAGAGGACGTTCTTGACGTATTGAACGAAAGAGGCCAAAGGTATGAGATTGTTGACCATTGATAGTGATACACAAGAAGAAGCATCTGAGAAGAGCATTTTGATAGATTGGATGAAGATGGAACAAACCCTACTGCCACAAGCATTGCAAGAATAAAACGCCATTCAATGCAATCATAGGCCTTAGCAAAATCAATTTTGAGGAAAATGGCTTTTTAATCAGATTTTCTTGCCCATTCCATTCCTTCCCAGACTACAATGATATTGTCTAAAATATACCTGAATTTAATAAATCCAGTTTGTTCAGGATGGACAATCAATGGGAGCAGATTGCGGAGCTTCAGCAAAAGGGCTTTGACAATGATCGTATAGGAAACATTGAGGAGCGTAATGGGTCACCAGTTGCAAATGTCTTCAGGATCTCTAGCTTTAGGTATGAACTTTATATTACCTTGATTAATAAGTTTGCATAGAGAGTTTGAATGAAAAGCTTCAAGGTAAACATTATGCAAATCCTTTCCTAAGCAATCTCAAAGGGCTTTGTGAAATTCACAGGGAAAGCCATCAATTCCTGGAGCTTTATCATCATCCATAGAACAGACTACTTCCTTTAGGTCTTCAAAGTTTTTTGGGAACCGCTGCAAGACAATCTTGTAATGCAATTTGTCGCTCAGAAGTATATTCCTAAGCTGTGAAAACTTTTTCATAATGTCTTACAAATTCCTAGAGAATGTCAGGTAGTTCTAAAAGAACAATATTATCCTGCTTGATTTGCTTAATACCGTGCGAGGAATGTCTGGCTCGAAAAGCTAGAAAGAATTCCTTGGAGACACGGTCACCTATTTTTAGCCAGTGCATCCTGGCTTTGAGTTGTGCTCCTCTGGCAGCATGATTATCAGTTATTTGCTTTTGATGCCTTAAGTTGGCAACATTGATTTACAGAGAAGGAGAAAATGGGTCAGTTGTCATTGCCTCAGTGGCCATTTTCAAAGTAGTAGTAGTAGCCTCATAAGATTGTCTTCTAAAATTTGCTAGTTGATGGCCATAAATGCGAAGAAACCTTGCAATGCGGGTGATGGCATCATTCCACCATTATATCCAGCTAGTAGTATGCATTGGATGACATTCTAAATTCCATATAGTAGCAATGTGTGCCAAGGTGGGTTGGTGAGACAGCAAAGAGGTGTTAAGGAAAAACTGAGACTTACTAGCACGTGGCTGTGTGACTTGTCATTCAGTGGAAAACTGAATGGGAAAGTGATCTGATAACATAACATCCACTAACGGCTTTACTGGGAGGGAGTCTGACGTGGCAAAATAAAAGAAAGATTAGGCCGAGATCATGGCACAATCAAGGCGTTTAAAAACCCTGTCAGACCTAGCTTGAAAATTGCACCAAGTATGCTAGAAAGGATGGGATTGACGATGGCCAGTATTGGGATCAAAGAAGCCCAATTTATTGTGCATATGAAACCACGCCTCTCTCTCGCCAGCTGGCCACCGAAAACATAAAATGCCATCTTTATCATGTGTCGTCTCAACCATATTGAAATCCCCACAAATAAGCCAGGTGGCCATTGACAAAGAGTCTGCAATCCACCGCCAGAGAATAGATCTTTCTGTCGCATCATTTGATGCATAAACATTAATAATCCCAAAGGAATGATTATCAATATTGAGAAGCATCCAAACTAAACGGTTGGTGAGGTCCACCCCATGGGCCACCACTGAATCCTGCCACAGAGGGGACACAAGGGTACCAACGCCAGCTTTTCCAGCCTCATGAGTCGTGCAAAATAATTTATTGGCTGGCCAAATGGAATGGCAAACCAAAGACAACAGAAAGCCTGTAACTTTAATCTCTTGCAGACACAGAACATCAATTGCAGCATAGTGTTGCATAGGAGCTCTAACAGAGTACTTTCTAGCAAGCTCAGTTAGACCTCAGACATTCGAAGAGAGAAATTTCATTATAAATCCTCCACCATTTCCTCATAATCTAGATTTTCAAAGGAAGAAAAAAGATTCTGCAGGAATTCAGTGGGGTTTGAACCAAATTGAATAGGAGTTTGTTATTTTTTACCCTCTTGAACAATTTCTCCCTCCTCAGGAAGTTCTCAACTATGAGAGTGCCTGCGAGGCGATAGAGATGTATTTGAACTTGGTCATGACTTGGACAATGACCTTTGTTGTGATGGCAGAATGCTAGAACCCTTAAGGCTGTCTTTCCCTCCTTTCGCAGAAGGCTTTGAAACATCCTTAGCTGGTTCAACAACTTTGAGAGCCTCCACATGAGCTTTCACTTTGTGTTTGCGAGTGGCAACAGTAGCCCAAGTGTCCACTAGTTTGGAAACCACCTCCTTGGACACAGTATCTACTGGTCGAGGTTGAGTAGCCTCCCTGGGTGGAGCCCGGGTGCGAGGCACAGCAAGAGGGCAATCCCTAATTTTATGCTCAGCTGACTAACAGTGGTAACAAGTGTTTGGCAAATTAATGTAGGTAACTTTCTGAGTATGCTGAAGGGGACCAATTTGAAAATCAATGAACTCCTTGAGGTCCTTTGAAAGATCCACCTCTACGCAGACGCATTTTTGTGGGCAAGCTTGAAAGAACCTATCTGGTTCGATGCAAAGGACTCTTCCTAGTGAGGAAGCAATATCATGCAAGAAATGCAAGTAGGGCAAAGGCAAACCAGGGAATTCAATCCACACAGGGACCCAAAGTTTGGTATCATCAGAAACCACAAAGTCACAGGTCCACTATTAGAAAACAAGCAAGGAAGACCGAACATACCATGGGCCATGATTCAAGATTGCCTGAACATGGCTAACTTTTGCAAAGCGAAAAAGGAAAAATCATTTGGTCAAATTCTAAATCATATCAAGGCGGACCCCATGAGGGACCAAAGCCTTTTGAACCCAGTCTTTAAGCATAGATTCAGGGGGAGTTATCCCAACAAAATATCTAATAAGAGTATGTTGTTATAACCATAAACAAGCAGAATCAAATTCCTGTGTGGGCAAAATCACATTAGCAGGAGAATTTGAGGGCTTACCTCATCAAAGACCTTCAGAACAAACTTCCAAGGATGCTTGGTCAGTGGAGGAGCCATTGTGTAGAGCCATCAAACCGCCAACACCATCAACAAGTGCTGGGTTGGGACCGGTAGGAGGCATTTAAAAGGCCAAAAAGTCACAATAGGTGTGGATGTACAGAAGGAAAGGCTATAATTTTTGCACCTAGAGCATGGTATGACACTAGCGAAAACAATGGAGACTAGCTACACATGAAACCCTAGCAGAGCAATATTTTCACATCCTAGTAGAGCAATATTTGTGTTATTTAATAAATCCTATGAATTAACTTGTGACCTTGTCCACAATTAATACTAGAATATACTTTTTCACTAGACCGTCTTTGTTGGCCTACGTGAAGTGAAGTGAAGAAAGGATAGCCAAACAAACTCACAGGCAACCATGTCAGACCACAAATACCCAAGTTATCTCAGCCACCCAGAGGACCCGTACCATTATATTGTGAATCTGTGTTAACCCCTTCACACTGAAGCTTTTGAATCTTAAGGCATTCACTAAAGGTGCCCAAATAACCAGACGTGTAAGGTGTTAATTCATACTAGAGAGTGTGAAGTGCATGTACACTGTCCCATACAATATGGCTGATAGGAAATTTGAGGCTCTTTTGAATGTAGAGGAGGAGGATTAAAATAAATAAAAAAATTAAACTTGGTCTGTAGATTTGCACCATTTAAATTTATCTTTAGCGACATGGAATCTAGGAGAGGATGAGGATGTAACATGTTACAAATGGTGTAATTGATGCAGAGTGCTCAGTGGAAGCGTTCAAATTGTTCCACCAACTGATCGGTGAGATGTGGCTTATGTCTTGGTGACCAAACCTTGTCGGCCAAACATATCCCGTCGGCCACCTTTCAAACTCTCTAACTGATCCCTCAACTCTTCCCGACAATCAACTTCGCTTAGCCTTCAGGGAGACTTCCTCTATCGACAGCGTTTCCAAACCTCCTGTCGATACCCGATGGCGGTTAACTTTCCACTAGCCTCAACCTTAGTGATTAGTCCTGACTCTGTCGGTTAGACTCCAAACATCAGTGAGTTTGAAAACTACTCCGCCGATACACACTGGTCACTTTGATATTACTTTCGAGCCATTATCGGCCAGACTCTTCTCATCGGCAGGATCTTTTACCTGTCCCCCGATATCACCACTCTTACCGATATACCAAACTATTGTAAATGCATAACATGACTTGCTATTGCCGGTGAACTAATGTATCTTCACCCTGATTTCACTGTTGCAACCGGTCACCTTTTGTATCCGACGCAATGTACATTCCCAACATACAATCTAAACATACATTCACAATATACATTTGCGATATACATTGCAATATGCATACGCGATGTTTCTTCGGTAAGACTTCCTCCGTTCTTCACCGATACACTTTCTATCAACCTAACACCATTGATCGGTGTAACTTCAAAAGGTTTCTCCGAGGGTTGTTTCATGCCAATGACACTTCAGTTACTCTGTGACTACGCAAATATTAAACCAATATATAGAACAAAACTCAACCGAACGGAAAGGGTTTATAACCATCTACAGACACTTGACCACCATCAATTTGGCCACTCCACAACAACACTTTCCCTATTGTTTGCGACTAGTCACATAGAGATGCCTAGTCCACTCGTGCCCAAACTCCTTGGATTCCTAGGTGTTGACCTAAAACAACAGAAAACACAAAATACACATTGTATTCCTCCATCACACTGAATATGAGAATCTTGACTTCAGTGGACAGAGGGGATACAGTCCATTTATTCACAGAACCCTAGTTTCTAGGGTTTCAGACCAGTCTCTATAGAAAGAACAATTACTTACTGGCTATGACACTTTTGGACACTAGCTACTTCAAATGGAAACTACTTCCTACATGAACATTTCTAATCAGTTTCAGATGATCAACCAATCATACAGAAAGACTGTTACAGAGAATTATTTAGAACAAAACAGAGTTTCAATACACCCAAAAATCCAGATCTTCATTCATGCATGCTTTTTCTCTTCTGCATTACATCCAACTCCTTTGCCTATAGAAGGCTTGGAACATCAGTTACATTCCTCCAACCGTGCAAAACTAATTTGAAACACAGTTAGCCGTTGGGGTTTTCCTCTCACAAGAAAACTACATGTTTTCCTCTCATAAGAAAACTACATGTTTTCCTTGTGTGATTACATCAAACTTGACCAAACATGGTCCACATAGGTCTAGTGACCAAATTGACACAAAAACCTTATTACAAAGATGAAGTGGCTTGAAAATCCTTATTGAAAACAAAACAAAACATGACTCCTGCACCATACTCCCCCTACAGGAAAAACTCAAGTCCCTTGAGTTGCTAACTATTGGAGTGTCTTCCCATGCTTCAAAATGTCTGCCTCACTCATCCATGTAGCTTATGAATCAGGAAGCTGCTGCCACTTGACCAAGTACTCCTTGTACACACCCTTCCTTGTCTTTTTGACAATTTTGGAATCTAAGATGCATTCCAATTGTAAAGGCTTACCTGGAGGTAGATCTTTGACCCAATCTTCCTCTTCAATCACAACATTTGATCCATCTACAGCATTCAATGGAGGTCTGAATGGAAATAGGTCTGAAACATTGAATATGGGAGAAATACCAAGACCGGATGGCAATTCTATTTCATAAGCATTTGGACCAAACTTATGCACTACCTTGCATGGTCCTATTTTCTTCATCAGAAGTTTGGTTGGTTGTCTTTTAGGCAACCTTTCCTTCCTTAGATAGGCCATCACCAAATCTCCCACCTTGAACTGTACATCTCTCCTTTTGAGATCTACCTTATCCTTGTATTTGGAGTATGTCTTTTCCAACTGAACTTTGACTTGATCATGAACTGCCTTCATGGTGGCAGCAAAATCTTCTCTTAGAGCACTCCTCTTATCCCAACCTTGTAGGTCTTTGAGTTCAAGTGGTCCTCTTGGATGGAAACCATAAACAATTTCAAATGGACTCTTCCCAATGCTTTTATTCACTGAATCATTGTAAGCATACTCAACTTGATTGATAATCAAGTCCCATGCCAACCCATGTTGCTTGGTAAGGCATCTAAGAAGGTTTCCTAAGGATGTATTAATAACCTCAATCTGACCATCCGTTTGGGGATGGTAGGTTGATGAGAAAGACAATTGTGTTCCCAATTTTCTCCACAAGGTCCTCCAAAAATGACCAACAAACTTGGAGTCTCTATCAGTGACAATTGAAAGGGGCAAACCATGGATTCTGACCACTTCTCTGAAAAAGAGACCAACAATGTGAGATGCATCATTTGTGCACTTGCATGGCACAAAATGAGCCATCTTACTCAATCTGTCCACAATGACAAAAACACTGTCCACACCCCTTGCTGTCTTAGGAAGACCAAGAACAAAATCCATACTAATGCTCTCCCAAGGCCTATTGGGAATGGGAAGCGGTTGGTACAAACCAGCATTAGAAGACATACCTTTGGCCTTTTGACATATGGTACAACTTGCAACATATCTCCTGACATCTGATTGTACTTTTGGCCAATAGTAGAATCTGGTGACTTGTTCCAAAGTCTTGTCCAACCCAAAATGTCCTCCTAAGGTTCCATTGTGCTTCTCTTTTATAATGTTATCCCTCATTGAACATTTGGGAACACATAGCAAACTGCCCTTGAATAGGAGACCTTCCTGCAACACAAAATCTGAATATGCACCATGAAAAGTGTTAGCCAAACTAGCACAAACTTCATAAGCAACCTTGAAATCTGCATCCTCCTTGTATAACTCCTTCAAATAGTCTATCCCCATGCTTTCCATCTGTACTTCCTATATGACCAGCATCCTTCTACTTAAAGCATCAACCACTTTGTTGGCAACACCATTTTTATGCTTAATAGTGAAGGTATAGGCCTATAATTGTTCCATTCACTTAACATGCCTATGATTCAACTTTTCCTGACTATTTAGGAAGCTAAGAGCATGGTTATCAGTAAAAACAATGAACTCTTTTGGCAGCAAATAGTGTCTCCACTTTTTGAGAGCTTGCACCATTGCATAAAGCTCTAGATCATAGGTAGAATACCTTTGTTTAGCCTCATTCAACTTCTCTGAAAAAAAAATCCACTGGATGTCCATCTTGACTAAGAACGGCACCTATTGCTTGATGACTTGCATCACATTCCACAACAAAAACTTTGTCAAAATCTGGGAGCACCAATGTAGGTAATTCAACCACTTTCTTCTTTAACAATTCAAAGCTATCATCTGCTTGCTTTGTCCATTGAAATTTGCACTTTATGCCACCCTTAATGGTGTTAAGAACAGGAGCACTTATGTGACTGAATCCTCTAATGAACTTCCTGTAAAAAGTTGCCAAGCTGGAAACTTCTAACATCTCCCACTGTCTTAGGGGTAGGCCAACTGAGAATGGCCTCAACCTTTGTGGGGTACATCTTCAAACAACCATTTGAAATCACAAAACCTAGGTACACAAGTTTAGTTTTCATGAACTCACACTTATCCAAGTTGATCATCAACTTATTTTCATGCAACTTCTTCATCACCTGTCCAAGATGCTTCAGATGTTCTTCTTTTGTCCTACTGAAAACAAGTATGTCATCAAGATAAACAATTACAAATTTGCCAATGAATTCAACAAGTACCTCATTCATCAAATGCATGAATGTGCTTGGGGCATTGCTAAGGCCAAATGGCATGACAAGCCACTCATAGAGACCTTCATTTGTCTTGAAGGTAGTCTTCCATTCATCTCCCTATCTAATTCTAATATGATGATAACCATATTTCAAATCAATCTTTGAATAATAACATGACCCTCCAAGATAGTCCAGAAGATCCTCAATCCTTGGCATAGGGAATCTATACCTTATTGTGATCTTATTTATGGCCCTTGAGTCTATACATAATCTCCATTTCCCATCTTTCTTTGGAGCAAGTACACTAGGGACTGCACATGGACTAAGACTCTTTCTAATCAATCCTTTCTCTAAGAGTTTTCGAATTTGTCTACTCACCTCTTCATTCTGCTGTGGTGTCAATTTATAGGCAGCCTTATTGGGCAATGTGGCACCTGGAATCAAATCAATTTGATGACTTATATCTCTCATGGGTGGTAAGGAGTTAGGAGTATCCTCTACCACAAGATCTTAGTACTTATCCAACAATTGTTGCACTTCTAGTGGAACCTCCTTCTGCTTTTTGTCTTGCTGTCCTGATTCATCTTTAGGCTTCATTATCAAGGCATACCATTGGGTATCCTTCTCCTTCATGAGGTGTAAGAACTCTTTGCCACTAATCATCATGACGTTGGAGTCATTACTCTTCTCTCCAATCTGCTCTTGCATAGGATCCATCCTAAACTTCCTTCCATTCTTGGTGATGAGGTATGTGTTCTTCTCACCATCATGTTGTGCCTTCACATCGTACTACCATGGATGTCCAAGAAGGTGAGAAGCATCCATAGGAATAATTTCACATAGTACCTTGTCCTTATAATCACCTATCTCAAACTCAACCCAGGTTTGTTCTTCTATCATGTAATTTTGATTCTTATTCAACCAAGAGATCTTACGAGGATTAACATGGCGCAGCCTTTTCAACTTACACTTCTCTACCATTTCAGTAGACACTACATTCTCAGTAGAACCTGAATCAACAATGATTTTACAAAGCTTACCATATGCTATACCTTGGGTTCTGAAGAGAGACTTCCTTTGTGGGGGCTCTTGCTTCAATGGCATCTTCATCAAGGTTCTCTTGATCATCATGCTCTCTCCTTCAAGGACTAGTGCAACACTACTAATGGGTGAATTCACACTTTGGTAATCATCATCTTTCAACAATTGATTCCTTCTTCCACCATCATGGGAACTAGTTGCCTTCTCAGGGCATTTGCTCACAGTATGGCTACCTGATTGCAACCATAGCATCTACCAGTGAAAACTCTGAGTCCTCTGCCTGCACCACCACTTTTGCCTCTGCCATTTGGTCTTCTCCAACCTCTGAAACCACCACCTCTATAATCTGCATCAGAATGAGACTCTTGTTGACTTGGGTTCTCCTTTCTACTTGACTGTCCTCTACCAAAATTGCCTCTTCCCCTATTATTTCTGCCACCTCTTCCTCTGGTGTTTTGATCACTCTTTCTTTTCAATTTCTCCTCTGCCCTAGAGGCTAATTGAAAACACTCATCCACTATTTTAGGAACCACCATACTAAATTCATCTTGTATATTATACCTCAAACCATTGAGATATCTGGCCACCATCTCTTTCTCCTCCTCCTTGTGATTGGCTTTCATGCTCAATCTATGAAATTCTTTAGTATATGTAGCCACATCCATATCTTTTTGTCTGAAATGATTAAACTTCCTAATGGTCTGCAACTCATAATCAGATGGCATGAACTTGTCTCTTAGCATGGCCACCATTCTACTCCATTTGGTGATAGGGTTCTTTCCAACTTTCTCCCTTTCACATTGCATATAGTTCCACCAAACTAGGGCAGAACCTCTCAGTCTTGTCTTAGCAAACTTGACTTTCTTACTGTCACTATACTCCTTGAAGTCAATATAGTTACACATGTCTTCAATCCAATCCATGAGGGCATCTCCATCTAGTTTCCCATTGAATGTAGGAACATCCATCTTTGGATCACCACTATCTCCATGAGCACCTTTGAGTGCTTTCAAGAATGCCTTTTGGTCTGCAGACATACCTGGTATTTGAGGGCTCTCTTCTGCCTCTTCTTCTTCTTTTGTATCAAAAGCACTTCCATCCTCTTTACTCTTACCCTTGGACCTCTCTTCTTTCAACCTTGCTTCAAGCATCTCCTCTACCATCTTCTTGATGGCTCCCTGGCTCATAGACTTGGGAGGCATTGTGCTAGCCTCAGTTTCTCTCTCCTCATCTGACATATACTACTCCAATTCAAATATTGGCTCTGATACCAATATGATGTAGAGTGCTTAGTGGAAGCGTTCAAATTATTCCACCAACTGATCGGTGAGATGTGGCTTATGTCTTGGCGACCAAACCTTGTCGGCCAAACATATCCTGTCGGCCACCTTTCAAACTCTTTGACAGATCCCTCAACTCTTCCCAACAGTCAACTTCACTTAGCCTTCAGGGAGACTTCCTCTATCGGCAGCGTCTTCAAACCTCCTGCCGATACCCGATGGCAATTAACTTTCCACTAGCCTCAACCTTAGCGGTTAGTCGTGACTCTGTCAGTCAAACTCCAAACATCGGCAAGTTTGAAAATTACTTCGCCGATACACACCGGTCACTCCGATATTACTTTCAAGCCATTGTTGGCCAAACTCTTCTCATCAGTGGGATCTTTTACTTGTCCCCCGATATCGCCACTCTTACCGATATGCCAAATTATTGTATATGCATAACATGACTTCCAGTTGCCGGTGAACTAATGTATCTTCACCCCGATTTCACCGTTGCGACCGATCACCTTTTGTATCCGACACAATGTACATTCCCATCATACAATCTAAACATACATTCTAAACATACAATCTAAACATACATTCACGATATACATTTGTGATATACATTGCGATACGCATACGCGATGTTTCTTCGGTAAGACTTCCTCTATTCTTCACTGATACACTTTCTATCGGCCTAACACCATTGATCGGTGTAACTTCAAAAGGTTTCTCCGAGGGCTATTTCATGCTGATGACACTTCGGTTACTCTACGACTACGCAGACATCAAACCAGTATACAAAACAAAACTTGACCGAATGGAAAGGGTTTATAACCATCTATAGATACTTGACCACCATCAATTTGGCCACTCCACAACAGCACTTTCCCTATCGTTTGCGACTAGTCACATAGAGATGCCTAGTCCACTCATGCCCAAACTCCTTGGATTCCTAGGTGTTGACCTAAAACAATAGAAAACACAAAATACACACTTTATTCCTCCATCACACTGAATATGAGAATCTTGACTTCAGTGGACAGAGGAGATACAGTCCATTTATTCACAGAACCATAGTTTCTAGGGTTTCAGACCAATCTCTACAGAAAGAAAAATTACTTACTGGCTATGACACTTATGGACACCAGCTACTTCAAATGGAAACTACTTCCTACATGAACATTTCTTATCAGTTTCAGATGATCAACCAACCGTACAGAAAAACTGTTACAGAGAATTATTCAGAACAAAACAGAGTTTCAATACACCCAAAAATCTAGGTCTTCATGCATGCATTCTTTTTCTCTTCTGCATTA
Organism: Cunninghamia lanceolata; assembly: GCA_027924645.1. Lineage (NCBI taxonomy): Eukaryota > Viridiplantae > Streptophyta > Pinopsida > Cupressales > Cupressaceae > Cunninghamia > Cunninghamia lanceolata. The sequence continues at coordinate 21,976,537 of BSBN01000500.1, forward strand.
CATCCAACTCCTTCACCTATAGAAGGCTTGGAACATCAATTACATTCCTCCAACCGTGCAAAATTGATTTGAAAGATAGTTAGCCGTTGGGGTTTTCCTCTCACGAGAAAACTACATGTTTTCCTTGTGTGATTACATCAAACTTGACCAAACATGGTCCACATAGGTCTAGTGACCAAATTGACACAAAAACCTTATTTCAAGCATGAAGTGGCTTGAAAAGCCTTATTGAAAACAAAACAAAACATGACTCCTGCACCATAGAGAAGGTGCTCCTGCACCAGTAATCCAAGGGCTCTTTTAAATATTTAAGATATGTTCCTATAAATTGGTTTTGAGAAGTTGTATTTGTTCCAACAAACATAAGCCATGTTGGTGTGAAATTTTGGTTTTAAAGCTTTGGTTGATAGCTAGGTATGATTGGACATGTTTGTTGAAATGTAGGTGGCATCATGTAGTTTTGTGTTGTGTGCATACCACTTGGTTGCATGTTATGGGCTTGATTTTGAGGAGGCATAAATGCCTCATTTCATGAGTTGCGAGAATAAAAGTTTAGATAGGGGGGTTGGGTTGCCCCTTGGCTTGGTTTAGTCATAATAGTGAAAGGGTTTCTTTGTGCTCTAAGTCTTTCTAGTTGAGGTCGCTCATCACCTACTACTTCAGATTAACATTATAATTTATTGGACTAGAGTGTATATGAGGTTTGCAAGTGTGGCTCCCTCGTTTATCTAATTTTCACTACCTTGTAGTGGATTGTTTTGCATTTGGGCTTGTTTGTGTGAATTTTGCATATGAAAGTGATTATGAGATTTCTAAAAATAAAAAACAAGAAAGAAAAAGGCTCAAATGCCAATGAAGAAGCTTGAAGAAGCTTGTGATGTGACTTCAAAATCAGAAGAAGATGCAAATATTTAAGCTTGTTAAACAATGAAGAATGAAGAGGTGTTTATAGGTATAAATGAGAGGGAAGGGATGAAGAGATAAGATTGAAAAATTAGTTAATTGAAGAAGAACTAGAAACTTTGCCAAGAATAGGCGAAGAGATAAGAAGAAAGCTAGAGAAAACTAAAAGAAAAAAAAAAGAGTGAACTCAAGGAGACTTAGGAAATAATTTAGAAGAGGTAAGATTTTATCATGAGTTCACAATAGAGATAAAGTGAGAAGAGGATGAGTTGGCACAAAAAATGTGAGCTAAAATAGGCTAAAAATCAACAAGAAAAACTAAAATAAAGAGTTATTTTGTACATTCAAAAATAACACAATTAAGAGAGGGTCACTTGTTTTACTAGGGAGGGTTGCCTAGGAAACCCTACAACTTAAAGGTAGGTCACTCAAGTGACATGAGAGGTCTAAGGTGTAACCCTCTAGAAGAGGTTCAAGAGGGTTGACTAGGCAAAACATCAGGCTAGGTAAGTTGGCTTAGAGGTTAAACGAGGTGGAAAAAAAGACAAAAGGCTAAAGGTTGCATCATCAAGACATGATATTGCTGGCAGAACTATAATCCCATCTTTGAGGGTCATGAGATGGATTGCAACATCATCAATCTACCATGTAGGCCTTACAGGATTTTAGTACTTACAAAACCAATTTGTGACATCCATTAAAGAATAGTTTCCATGGGTGATCAACATGTATAGTAAGTATGTGATCATCAAGAAAAGAATCCAAATTAGGAAGAGAAAGCATTGAGGGAGCATCAACTAATTGGTCTTCTAGAGATTGTCCCTTTATTATTTGGGAGATAAACTTTAAGTCAAACACTGTAAGGAGCATGACCCATTATACAAGATGTCTTGATAAATCAATTTTAGAAAGTAAGTGCTTTAGAGGATCAATTTTATGATGACATGTGTTTCTGCATGAAGAATATAATTGATGAAGGGGGTAAATCATAAAACACACAATAACAGAAATGGCACACAGAAAATAGAATATTTCTTTATTGATCTGGACAACTCATTACATTACAGAAGCTCAATTACAATCAAAGAAATCAATCCTCCACAGGCTGCAACACTCTACAGCTACACATCGCTAGACTCTGGAATCTTTTGCCTTCTATAACCCCAAATTAGCTAGGGTTTCTATTTTCCCCACCTATTATCTCTACCACTCCAAGGGTTCGCAAAAATGGTTATTAATAACCCTTTTTTGGTGGCCAACAACCAAATTTCAAAATTTGCATCTCCCTCCAAAAATAGGTCAACTTCTAGGAGCCATAACTTTTGATCTGGGTGTCTGATTGACACACCGTTTGAAATGTTGGAAAGATTACGGAGTGCTCTACGAGCTAGGAACATGTTTTACTGGTTCTGGCCATTTTTGGGCCCGTACGGGACCATTTAGTGCCTCAAACATGAGTTTGAATAATTTTCATGCATTTTTTGAAAAATAAAAACTTTAATATCTTTCAACTCACAAATGATATTTGTGTGATTCCTTCGCCAAAGGTCTTATTTTTCATTTATGAAGCTTCTTGTAAATTTTTGCTTCAATCCGTGCCCAAATGCAAACTTTCTTAAAATGGCAGATTGTTATTTTTAGCAGTTTCAAAAAACAAAAAGTTCTACATTATTATTCAAGCGATTATGGAACCAGAAATACTAATTTTGAAAATAAATGGAAACAACTTCAATGATTTTGAAACATCATCTTTTTGGGTGATGCAAGATTGCCCTTACACCATTGGATGCTCCTACATCAGACAGCCAAGGTAATTTGAGAAGTGACCTTGTCACGTCTCAGGTGTTTGTTTGAGGAAAACCCAAATGGTTAACCTATGCCTTAGACAACCAAAAAGAATCTTCAATAGGCCTTCCTTTCCATTTCACTAGATATTCTTCATATTGCCTATTCTGAGTACTTCTTCCCATATGGCTATCCAAGATCTCTTCTATCTCCTCCGTTAAAGTAGATGCCAAAATATTCCACTGTTCTTCTGTTGGTCCATGCTTTGTGTCACCTTCATGATATTCTGTAAAATTAGCAATGTTGAACATAGGGGAAATATTGATCCCACTCAGCAACTCTACCTCATATGCATTTCCTGAATCATGTTTCTTCAGAATCCTGCATAGTCCAAATTTCTTCATTTTCAACTTATTATATGTTCCAATTGGGAACCTTTCTTTTCTCAAATGTACCATGACTTCATCTCCTACCTGGAACTCCTTATATCTCCTCTTTTGATCTGCCTTAGCCTTTTACTGAATATTCATCATATTAATATGCTTTCTCACCTCTTTATGTAAATTCTTTAGGTGTTCTGCAAATTCTTCGGCCTCAGCACTTGTCATTTCTCCTTTGTCCAGCTTCCTTAACTCTGAAACATTTCTTGGACTATTACCATATACAATCTGGAATGGTGATTTACCAGTACTCCTATTGACAGAATTGTTGTAAGCAAATTCTATCTGTGGTAAAATCAAATCCCATCCCTTGGGCTTATCTCCTACTAAGCATCGTAGCAGGTTACCCAAACTCATATTCACCACTTATGTCTGTCTATCAATCTGTGGATGGTGTATAGAACTAAACTTCAAATCTATCTTCAACTTCTTCCACAATGTCCTCCATAAATAACCAACAAACTTGGTATCTCAATCTGAAATATGCTCTTAGGTAGACCATGTAATCTCACCACCTCCCTGAAAAATAACTCTACAATATGAACAACATCATTAGTCTTCTTGCAAGGAATAAAATGTGCCATCTTCAAGAATCTGTCCACCACCACAAAAATGAAATCATGTCATCTTTGTGTCCTTGGTAAAGCAAGAACAAAATCCATACTAATATCATCCCATGGCTTCTCTAGTACATGTAATGGTTGATATAGCTCTCTGTATTCTGACTTGTTCATTTTGTCATCTGACAGATTATGCACAAATTTCTTCACATCCTGCTGCAACTGTGGCCAATAATAATTCTCACCAACAATAGCAATGGTCTTATCTCGACCAAAGTGCCCAATTAATCTCCCACTATGCTTCTCCTTAATCAGGTTCTCTCTCATGGAACTCCTTGGAATGCACAACTAGCTTCCTCTAAACAACATGCCATCTTGGATTATGAAATCCAACCATTTTGTCATGTCCAAAGTAACAGGTTCCAGACAAGCTTTCCAAGCCTCTACAAAATATAGATCTTTAGAGTACAAACTTTTGAGCTCATCGAACCCAACAACCTCTATCTTCATTTCTGTCAACAAGTTTTACCTTCTACTCAAGGCATTTGCAACTCTGTTGGACTTCCCACTCCTGTGCTTCAAAACAAAAGTATAGCTCTGCAAAAACTCAACCCATTTTAAGTGCCTCTGGTTCAACTTTCCTTGACTACTAAGATACTACAAAGCCTAATGATCAATATATAAAACAAACTCTTTTGGCAACAAATAATGTCTCTATTTCTTCAAAGCCTGAACTATTGCATAAAATTCCTGATCATAGACAGAATACTTTTTCTTGGCATCATTAAGCTTCTCACTAAAATAGGCAATGGGTTTACCTTTTTGACTCAAAACAGCTCCTATAGCACTGCCACTAGCATCACAGTCTACCTGAAATACCTTATTGAAAACTGGAAGTGCCAAAACAGGTTGCTTTATGACTTTTTGCTTCAATGTATCAAAGCTTTTGTCTGCTCCTTTTAACCATCTAAACTCTTTTCTATCCCCTCTCATTATCTCTGTTAGGGGTGCACAAATGCTACTAAAATTCCTGATAAACTTTCTGTAAAAACTTGCCAAACCATAAAAAGATCTTACCTCAGTAGCACTCCTTGGTGTAGGCCATTCAATGATAGCCCTTGCCTTTTCTGGGTCCATCTTTAGACCTTCCTCTGAGACAACAAATCCCAAGTATACCAACTCCTTCTTTACAAAACTGCATTTCTTCAGATTAATTAGCTACTTCTCCTCCCTTAGCTTCTCTAAAACTCTTCAGATATGCATCAGATGCTCATCCCAAGTCTTTCTAAAAATCAAAATATCAGCTAAATAAACAATAATAAAACTTCCCAAAAACTCTTTCAATACCTTGTTCATGAGCCGCATGAATGTGCTCGGTGCATTGGTTAGCCCAAATGACAAGACTAACTACTCATACAAACCTTCCTTTGTCTTGAAGGCTGTCTTCCATTCATCTCCTTCTCTGATTCGGATCTAGTAATACCCACTCTTCAGGTCAATCTTCGTGAAGTACTTGGCTCCACTCAAACAATCCATGATGTCATCCATTCTTGGTAATGGAAATCTATACTTGACTGTGATCTTATTGATGGCTCAGGAATATGTACACATCCTCCACTCTCCATCTTTCTTTGGTGCTAGTATTGCAAGTACCACACATGGACTTAGGCTCTCTCTTATCAGCCCCTTCCTCAACAACTCCTGAACTTGTCTATCCATCTCTTCATTCTCCGCAGGGGTCATTCTGTAGGCTGCCTTCTTCGGGAAACTGACTCCTAGTATTAGATCCATTTGATGACTTATCTTCCTCATCGGCGGTAAACCTTTTGGTACATTATCAGAGATAATATCCTAAAATTCTTCCAACTTATCTGAGACTTCTACTGGTACATCTTCACATTTCTCTTGATTGATCTTAAGACTCAATGCATAGGAATGACACTCATGCTTCATACCCTCCAAAAATTTTCTACCATCTACTAAGAAAATTCTGACAGTACTACATACCTTTTCTTCCACCTCCTTCAAGGGCTTCAACTTATGACTAACTCCATCCTTTGTTAGGGAATATGTGTTTGCACGACCATCATGGACAATGCTCCTATCATACTGCCATGGCCTCCCCAATAACATATGACATGCATCTATCAGTATGATGTCACACAGCACCTCATCATGGTAGTCACCAATCTTGAACTTAACTAAACACTACTCATTGACCAAAGCTCTGCGGTCCTTCTATAACCATGCGATCTGATATGGATGTTGATGCTTTCTTCTTGTCAACTTCAACTTGTCAACCATCTCCTCTAAAACAAGATTGTCAGTGCTTCCACTATCAATAATAATATCACAACACTTACCTTCACATCTGTACCTTGGGTGGAATAAACTCTTCCTTTGATTTGGTTCTTTCTCCTCATTCAACAAAGTTCTTCTGACAACTAGGGTTTCTCCCCTTTCAACATCTTTAGAATGCTTAGACTGCGCATCTTCATCTACATGTGCAACTTGTGCATTACCTTCAGGTCTTCGGTTTATCCTTCCTTGATGTTGTGGACACTCGTATCCTCAATGCCCTTCTTCTCCATATTAGAAACAGGTTCCTCTGAAACCTCCTCTTCCAGGTCTTTGCCCAGGTCTGCCTCTTCCTCTTTGTTCATCATTTTCTGGTCATGAGGGTGGTAGGTATTATCTGCTCTTTGATTTCGACTGGTGCCAGCTTCTTCACTTTTCTTTGGATCTTCATTTCAGCCTCCATAGGGCCATCCACAAGTCCTTCTGCCTTGACCTCTTCCCCTTCGATTGTTGTCGAATCTTTTATTCAACTTCTCTTCCACCTTCAGGGAAAACTGGTATGCATCTTCTATGGTGGTCATTCTGACCAAGCTCAACTCCTCTTGAATACTTGGCCTTAACCCATCAATGTAACGGGCTACCTTCTCCTTGTTGGCCTCTACATGACCGATTTTGATAGTAATCTTATAAAACTCTTCGGTATACTCCTTAACAGACTTGTTACCTTGCTTCAATCCTTGCATTTTCTTCAGCAACTCCATCCCATAATCCAAAGAATGAACTACTTCTTTAGTTTCTCCACCATTCGATCCCATCTGGTAATCTTTCCTTTTCCTCTTCTAATTCTCTCTAATTGGACCTCCTTCCACCAAATACTGGCATGGCCCTTCAACTTTGTTTTTGTAAACTTGACCTGATCTGGGTCCTCCACATCTTCATACTCGAAATTCTCATCCATGTCATTGATCTAATCAATAAGCTGTTCTAGATTCAAATCTCCAGAATATGTAGAAACTTCAATCTTGGGCCTCTTTCCAATCTTAGAAATGGCCCTCAACAACCTGACTTCTGCAGGATCTCCTATAGCTTCTTGTTCTTCTTTAGATAGCTCTTCTTCAGCTTCATCCTCGCTTTCTTCTCTTGTTCTTAGCTCAAACCCTCTTCGCAGTTCCTCTTGCAATGCATCGATTTGCCTTTGTAGGGCTCTAAAACCCTCTTCCTTCAAAGCATTCCTCCCAATACGGTTTTTGTTGGATTAGGTTCGGTCAACTAAGAGGGGGGGGTGAATCAGTTGACACTCACTTAACCTTTTCTTCCTTTATTCAACTTATTAACAAATAAATGAAATAAGCATTTCAGTATCTCATAAATAGAAACATAAATAACACACTTGATACCAAGATTTTGACGTGGAAACCTGGTTAAGGGAAAAACCACGGTGGGGTTTAACCCACAAAACTAATACCCTGTTAAAAGTATTTTACAAATGAGAATGCATATGCATTCGGGCTCACTACCTCGAGCTCACTGCTCAAGTGGAGGCTCACTGCCTACAAAAAATTTACAAGAGATATACTTATCTTGAATTGCAATCACTTGCCAGTCGGCAACAACAAATACTTAGAACTTTTTAAGAGTGCTCTGCTTTGTCGGCTAGATCCATACACCAATATTGATGCGTACCAAAAATAACACATGTAGATCATCATACATGTCAGCCACTAACATCCTATCTCATACATAGTTCATCAAAACACTTCTAATGGGTCCGCACAAGGATTTACATAAGTCTGCCTGTTCTTCACTGAACTGTTTTATCATAAAAGAACCCGATATTCAGATGTTAATAACTTCTGATCCCATTATCACCGGAGGCTAAAAACTTGGATTTAGATTGTACTGGTGTCCCTCTACATTCCTTCAAATCTACAACACATAATGATTAGCTGGAGAGATCTACTGACCAAAATACTAGACTCTGCTATATGCTCTGTTTCAGGCTACCAGACTTAGATTATCATTCTGACTTCTGGTAAGATCAGATACTGCACTGCAGATGTGTGGAAAAATCTTAGTTTCCATCAATGACAACACCTATCAATGCTATGCAGTGCCTCTTGCCAACAGTTTCTTCATGGAGGCATCTTGATCTTCGCAGCAAACCCACAACCTCAGGTCCTGGTGCAAACTACCTCACAGTCAGCAATCTGTCTACACACTCAGGAACCCTTGCTTTGATACCACTTGATGAAGAGGCTAAATCATAAAACACCCAACAATAAAAATGGTACACATAAAATAGAATATTTCTTTATTGATTTGGACAACTCATTACATTACAAAAGCTCAATTACAATAAGAGGAATCAATCCTCCACAGGCTGCAACACTCTACAACTACATATAACCAGTCTCTGGAATCTTCTGCCTTTTGTAACCCCAAATCAGCTAGTGTTTCTATTTTCCCTACCTATTCGTGATACTACACTTTCCCCCTTATCTCTACCAGTCCAAGGGTTCACAAAAATGGTTATTAATAACCTTTTTTTGGCGGCCAACAACCAAATTTCAAAATTTGCATCTCCCTCCAAAAATAGGTCAACTTTTGGGAGTCATAACTTTTGATCTGAGTGTCTGATTGACACGTCGTTTGAAGCGTTAGAAAGCTCATGATATGCTCTATGTGCTAAGAATTGGTTTTTTTAGTTTTGACCAATTTTGGGCCTGTACAGGACCGTTTAGTGCCTCAAACCTGAGTTTGAATAATTTTTAGGCATTTTTTTAGAAAACAAAAACTTTAATATCTTCAGCTCACAAATGATGTTTGCGTGATTCCTTCACCAAAGGTCTTGGTTTTCATTTACAAAGCTTCCTATAAATTTTCACTTCAATCCGTGCCCAAATGCAAAATTTCCTAAAATGGCAGGTTGCTATTTTTAACAATTTCAAAAAATTGAAAGTTCTACATTATTATTCAAGCGATTATGGAACCAGAAATACTAATTTTGAAAAGAAATGGAAACAACTTCAACAATTTTGAAACATCATCTTTTTGGGTGATGTAAGATTGCCCTTACACCACTAGATGCTCCTGCATCAATAATGATGTAACTTTTGTGTAGCAAAAACTAAAGCTAAGAATTATTTCTCCAATGGGGTATAATGAGTCTCATAATCAAGTAAAGTATGGATGACATAATAAATAACATATTTTTTACCATTATTGTCATGGTAGACAAGAAGAGCACCTAAGGCATGAAATGAAGTAGAAGTATAAAGAATAAGAGGATGTCCCAGAATGGTAAGCATAAGAATATGAGGATTAGCCAAGGAGCTCTCTAGATCGTCAAAAGCCTTTTGAAATTTTGCATTCCAAGAAATATGGGCATCCTTCTACAGAAGATGTGTGAAAGGGTGAATATGATCCACCAATTGTGAAATGAATTGTCAAATAGCCTTGATATTACCTTCAAGACTACGAAAGTGAGAAACGTTGCAGGAAGGCAACATGTTTACAATAGCATTAATTTTCTTAGTAACCACCACTATACCACAACATGATATAATAAATCTAAAAGCTTGTTGCTCTCAATGCCAAAGACACACTTCTTAGGATTTAATTGCATTTGATATAGACAGAGATATTCAAATATGAGACAAAGTTTATTTGTGTGATCCTTATGAGGAATGGATTTACCGAAGATATCATCAACATAATCTTTGAGGATGTTGTGAATAAAGGCATGGAAGATGAGGGTCATAGCCCATTGGTAAGTCACACTAGAATTCTTTAAACCAAAGGACATGACTACATAGCAAAATATTCCCCATAGTGTGGTAAATGCAATCTTGTATTGATCCAGATGGTTAAGTAAAATTTGTTTATAATTTAAGAAGCCATCCATAAAATAAAGAATTGCATCGACTGTCAAGTCAACAATCATATCAATATTGGGAAGTGGAAAGTCATCTTTAGGAGATGCCTTATTTAGATCATGGAAGTCATTACAACTAATATGAATGGGGATGTCAGGTTTAGTGATGGGGATAATGTTTGAAATCCAAGGGGAGTAATCAATGGGGAATATTATCAAGATATAGAGCATAAAGGGAAGCCGACCAGAGGAGACTACACACTATGCAGAGACCAAAAGCTGACAGAAGACACATCTCCAGAGATAATAGATATAGTATATATATAGAGATAGGAGATAGTAGAATGTAAGTAATCATGATAGGAGAATATAAGTGTATTATGATGTAAACAATGACATAGAAGTCATATATGGAACTAGTGAGGTAGAGACTTAGACCTGCCGGAGGATAGATCAATGATGTAACTAGTGAGGTAGAGACTTAGACCTGCCGGAGGATAGATCAATGATGTATATCTTTGGTTGTTAATATATATATATATATATATATATATATATATATATATATATATATATATATATATATATATGGAGGTCTATCAGTACCGAGTAACTGTGTGTATTATCTTATTTTGATGTATATGTGATGCTCTATTTAGTTATTCTTTATGTTTTATTGTCAATCTCTAGCTACCTGACCAGGGTATAAATTGACAACAAAGACTTGACTGAGGACCAGATCTCCAGACTATTATCTCCTCTATATTTCTTGCTAACATTTGGTTTCGTTTCCGAGACCCTAGAAGAAGGTAGTTAAAGATTGAAAGGGCAAAACATCAGAAGAAGAATCATAGAGTTCCAGAAAAGAGAAAAGGCAAGGTTGGCGGGAAAAAAATTCAAACTGCAAAGGAATTATTATCTCCTTAAGTTTCTACCTCTATGAGAGGGGGTAGGCACTTAAGGGGATGGCAAGTGGGTGTAGGAATACACACAACACTGAGAGGGGGGGGATGAATCAGTGTTGTTAACAATTTTAACACTTTTTACTCCTTTTCTTAATTTAATTTCACAATTATAGAATTCTTCAGATAGAACAAAGAAAATATGCAGAGTATCAACACAAAACTTGACACAAGAAATTTCTCGAGTGGAAAACCCTCCTGGGGTATAAAAACCACTCAACTGCCTCACTGGCTTAACACAAATTTTAGATTACAACTGTCTCACTGACATTACAATTCTACCTCACTGGCATATTGTACTTCTCTGCATGTCTCACTGACATTACAACATCATTATTCAATGAAAATATAACTCAGGGGATTTCCTTGTTTCAATAAAAACCAAAACCTTGTTTCTCCATTTTAAAACAAACAAAAATATATTCTTTGCAATCAACCTTCAACTGTCTTCAACATCTACAATTATTCAATTTTGATCTTCAAAAATACTTCATACCTCTGCAAAACAATTTCAAACTAATTCACCATTTCATGAACTTTTTCACTGTGCAAAACTGAACAATTTACCCTCTCTGAGAAATTATTGTCTTACAGCACTTTCACTTTCTCTTGAACAAATATTAATCCATCTTGATCATTGAAGAACTCCATTCATTTATTGCTCCAACATTCTTTCAAAAACCTCAACATAATTCCCTGAAAAAATGTTTCTTCATACTTGCAAAATACACTTCAAAACAAAAATACCATTCTACAACTACTCACCACACACAAGATCTTCTTCTCTTATCTGCTTTTTAATACACCCCTGAAAAAAATTCTCTTTATACAAATGAACTTCCATCATTCAATTTCTTCAAATCCGTTCAACTTCCAACATCATATATTTTTATCACATTCATATCACATTCTCTCAAAAATGAAAACAAAAATCAACTTTATCTCCTCCTTAAAAAATGCATTGTATTCTATATGATTTCTATAATAAAAGTTTCTATTTTCTAAATCTCCTCGTCGATCCACATTCCATAATAGAAAAAACAAATATCTATTATAAGACTTTCTATAATCAAAATCTTCTAACCTTCCATCTTCTATTTTTGCTGTCACTTCAAAATAGAAACAAGTATTATTTTCTGCCTTTCATAACACAGAAACCGTCAACTTTAAACTCCCCAAACTGCGGCATCGTTCAAATCTCCACCACCGGATGTGGTATTCCCACCAACAGCAAATTAAACATTGATCGTTGATCAACCTTTTCCCGCGGAGCTCAAGGAATAGTGACCGGTGACCGGGCACCCTAGGCAACGGGGCTGGTAGAAACCACAACCATGTTACCCTTAAGTTGTCACTTAAGTGACTATCACCGCTTCAGCCAGTCAACAATCAATTAAAAGAAAAGTGCACTGACGGCTATAATAGGCTTTTGAGGAAGTTTTATTTAGGTCTTGTGAAACAATGAAGAGCATTATACACTACTATATGTGTCACTTGTCACTATAAACCACTTGTAAGAGTTTTACAACCTGAAAACTGAGATGATACCAAACCTCCAAACCACTGTGAATACTGAGATGATACCAAACCACTGTGATTACAACAAGTCACAATCAAAAGTGTGTCATAATTGCATGAAGACCACTCATAATGCCAACCTTCGCCACTTTCACTTAAACTATCCTATGAAGCATCCTTCTGAAATATCATGTGATCAACACATCTGATCCAACAAGATGAATTCTCTGTAACCAATTCAAATTCATTAAAAGGCAACTTCACAACACTGATTGCATAACCAAACATGATATGTACCTGTCAACTATATTGAAAATCAATACTGCATCTTGTGAAAACAACATCCTGATACATGATCAACTGTGATCAACTATGAAATGCAACATCCTGATATTTTGACATCAATGAAAAGACAATATGCTCAACTGTGAAATGCTACAAAACTCCCCCTTTGTCTTTGACATTGATGGCAAAACCATAACTCATTTCTCCCCCTTTTTGACATAAAAATGTCAAAGGCAAAAAAAATGTCCTATTCTTGTAAATGCAAACCTCTGAATAAACATAAAACTTGTAAGAACCAACACTCTACATCACACTGATCAAATGCACAATACTGTAACACTATCAACCAAAAAAATGTATAAAAACTATATACAGACTATGTACAAGTGAGATTCAGGACATCAAAATGATCTAGAAGACAACTCCCCCTGAATCTAATATCTCTGTAACCTATTGAAGAGAGACAAGAGACAGAACTCCTAATCTCTGTCTCAGAGTTTCAAATGTCTCCTTTGGCAAAGGCTTTGTGAAAATGTCAGCCAATTGATCACTTGTATGCACATATTCCAAAGCAACTTCATTTTCAATCACTTTTTCCCTTAAAAAATGATATCTGATAGCAATGTGCTTAGTTCTTGAATGCATTATAGGATTCTTTGACATATTGATAGAACTTGTGTTATCACAAAGAATAGACACAGGCTTTTTAACCTCAACCTTAATATCAAGAAGTGATTGTACCATCCAAAGTACCTGTGTACAACATGATGAAGCAGCAATGTACTCAGCTTCAGCTGTAGATAGAGAAACACAATCTTGTTTCTTGCTATGCCATGCAACCAATCTGCCACCCAGAAAGAAAGCTGCCCCACTTGTGCTTTTTCTGTCATCAGGACACCCTGCCCAATCTGCATCTGTATAGGCAAGAAGTGTAAAATCATTGTGTCTAGGATACCATAAACCAAAATCAAGTGTACCCTTAATATATCTAAAGATTCTCTTAACAACATTCAAATGTGATTGTTTAGGACAAGCTTGAAATCTTGCAACCAAACAAACAGCCTGCATAATATCAGGCCTAGAAGCAGTGAGATATAAAAAGACTCCCAATCATAGATCTATACAGAGACTGTTCTACTTCAGATGATTCATCATTTTTACTTAGCTTATGCCCTGTCTCCATAGGAGTACCCAAAGGTTTGCAATCATCCATTTGAAATCTCTTTAACATCTCTTTGGCATATTTATTTTGTGAAATAAATATTCCCTTTTCAAGCTGAGATACCTGAAGACCAAGAAAGAAAGACAATTCTCCCAACATAGACATTTCAAATTCTGATTTCATGATGTTAGGAAATGAATGACTCATATCATCATTGTTACTACCAAAAATGATATCATCTACATAAATTTCAACAACCAGAATATCCTCACCTTTGATTAGATAGTACAGATTACTGTCCACACCTCCTTTTGTAAACCCCTGTTCTTACAGAAACTTATCCAGTCTATAATACCAAGCCCTTGGAGCTTGCTTTAAACCATATAAAGCCTTTTTCAACCTATAAACATAATCTGAATTATCTTTATTCACAAAACCTTTTGGTTGTTCCATGTAAACTTCTTCTTTAAGATCTCCATTTAGAAATGCTGATTTTACATCCATTTGGTAAACTTTAAAATTTTTATAAACTGAAAAAGCTAGAAACATTCTTATAGCTTCTAATCTAGCAACAGGAGCAAATGTTTCTTCAAAGTCAATACCTTCAATTTGTGAATACCCTTTGCAAACCAATCTAGCTTTGTTTCTAACAACTTTACCTTTATCATCAAGCTTATTCCTAAAAACCCATTTTGATCCAATGACATTCTTACCTTCTGGTCTTGGAACAAGTTCCCATGTTTTGTTCTTTTCTATTTGGCTTAACTCCTCTTCCATGGCATTAACCCATGCTTCATCTTTGCTGGCCTCAACATAATTCTTTGGTTCCATTTCAGATATCAAACACACATGTGCTTGATTATGTGCAGCAGCAAGCTTTCCTTTTCTTGTTAACACACCACTGTCCTTATCCCCAATGATCAACTCATGAGGATGATCTCTTTAAAATGCCTTTGAAAGAGTCTTTGTCTTAACATCAACAGATTTTTCAGGATCTTCTTCCTCTTCTTGAATTTCTTCTTCCTTTTGTGAATGATGATCACTTCATTGTCATGAATCAACTGCATACAGGGCTGCAAATCCTCATCCACCTTAACATTAGTACTTTCAATTATTCTTTTGAGCCTATTGTTAAAACACTTATATGCCTTGGTATGTGTAGAATAACCAAGAAATATGCCTTCATCACATCTAGACTCAAAACCACATAAGCTATCATTATCTTTCTTGATGTAACACTTACTTCCAAAAATTTTAAAATACCCAACATTAGCTGACTTACCATACCAAAGTTCATAAGGAGTATAATTTGACTTTACCCTTAATTGAACTCTGTTCAAAGTATATACAGCTGTGTGAACAGCTTCTCTCCAATAGACATTAGGCAGATTTGCATCATGTAGTAAGGTTCTTGCCATTTCTTTTACAGTCTTGTTTTTCCTTTTAGCTACTCCATTTTGCTGTGGAGTTCTAGGAGTGGAGAATTGCCTTCTTATCCCATGTTTTTCACAATACTCCTTAAATTCCTTTGAAGTGTACTCTCCTCCATTGTCTGACCTTAAACATTTTAGCTTGAAATCAGATTCCTTTTCAACCATCTTCTTGAAGATTTTGAATCTATCAAATGCCTCTGATTTATGCCTTAAGAATGTTACCCATGTCATTCTTGAAAAGTCATCAATGAAAAGCATAAAATATTTTTCTTCTCCCAGAGCTTTAGTCCTTGTAGGACCACACAAATCTGAATGTACCAGCTGTAGAGGTTTTGAAGAAAAATACTCCTTAGGCTTGAAACTAACTTTGGTTTGCTTACCCAGCTGACACTCTTTGCATATAGTATTACTTGGTTTTGAAATATGAGGCATATTTCTGACATTATGATTCCTGCTGATTCTCACAAGATTGTCAAAATTCACATGACCAAGTCTTCTATGCCACAACCAGCTTTCCTCAATTTGACCCATGAAACAGATATGGCTATCAACACTTTTAGTTTCTGAGTTATGAAGATTGTAGATGTTACCACTAGTCCTTAGACCTGCTGCAATAATTTTACCTGATTTCTTTTTAATCTCACATCCATGTGCATCAAAAACCACATTAAAACCATTGTCACATATTTGACTGACACTTAACAGGTTGTGCTTCAGTCCTTCTACAAAATACACATCATGTAGTGGTGTTTCATCATCAAGAAGAATTGTACCTTTGCCTCTGATCATAATACAATCATTATTTCCAAACATAACAGAACCTTCATTAATGTCTTCAAACTTAACAAACTTATCTTTGTCCCCTATCATGTGGTTGGAGCAACCACTGTCAATCACCCACTGTTCCTTCTTTTTGGCATGAAAAGCAGCTTGTGCAATCATAACACCAAAGCTCTTATTGATTACCTTAGGTTTCCAAACAAGCAATTTCTTTTCAGAACCCAAATAAGACAAACCTGAAACAATATTTCTTGTTGTTTGCTGCATTTGCAATGAAGGTCTACAGAATTTGGCAATATGCCCAAAATTTTTACAATTGTGACACTTCAAACTTCTTAAAAACATGAATGGATTCCTTGGAAATAAATGCATTTATCTTCTGACTCCAAATCTGCATTCACTGGCTTTATGTCCAAACCTGTTGCAACAAAAATAATATCCAGTAAAGTGAGCATTATACCTGAAAGTATCACTTCTGTTGTAGTTTGTTGTTCTTATGATTGATTTGCCTTTTGTACTAGCCTTTTGAGAACATTGTCCCTCTTCAAATCCAAGACCTGATTTATCTTTGAATCCTTTTTGTCTATCAAGAAGATCATCAAGTTTATCACTACTTCTGCACATATCAAGTCTTCTTCTCAGACCAACAATTTCAGCTTCAAGTGTATGACATTCTTTGTCCTTGTTATTCAACTCTTTGTCTTTATCATCAATAATTTTCTTACTTTCTTCAAGAGAAAGAATTAGATCAGTAATCTGTTTCTCATAACAAGTTAACTTATTATTCATGATATCATTTTCTTTTTGAAACTGACTTCTTTATGCAATGATTTCCTTTTTAAGTTTCTTGACTTGACTTAATGCACACATCAATTCTCCTTCAAAATCAATAACAACTTCACAACTGTTTGATTGTTCCTCACATTTTTCATTTTGAACTTCATTTAGAATAGCCATAAATAAAGTCTGTGCATTTTCATCAAGAAAATCATCTGAATCACTTTCAGACATATCAACATTTTTGATGAACAAACTTCTTTTCTTTCTGAAATTATTTTTCCTTCTAGAAACAAACTGTTTCTTTTTAAATTGCTTCTTATTTTCATCTTCATCACTGTCTAGGTCTTTGTAAGGACACTGAGCTGCATAGTGTCCAATCTTTCAACACTCAAAACATTTGAATGGAAGCTTACCTTTGTACTTACCAATAGATCCCTTCTTCAACTTGCTTGCAAGAGATATTTCTTGATCATCATCCAAATCTATTGAATCAGAAATCTCCTTTTCTTTTCTGACTGATTTGAAAGCAGCTTCTTTGCTTGAAGGTATGTCATTACTAATTCTCATCTCATAAGCTGTGAAAGTGCCATGAAGTTCATCAAAGGTAACTTTGCTTAAGTCTCTTTCTTCAACTGCAGACACTTTGGATTCATATTTTGGATTTAAAGTCCTTAAGACTTTTGTAACAACTGTCTTCTCTTCCAGTGTATCACCAAGTCCTCTGATAGCATTTACAATTTCTTGGACCCTTAGAAGATATTCTGCCACTTTCTCATCATCACTCATTCTGAGACTTTCAAATTTGGCTCTGTAGGATTGCAGTTTTGCTTCTTTGATTTTATCATCTCCTTGATAAATATTAGACAGTTTGTCCCATATTTCCTTGGCTATTTTACACTCCATGATTTTGACAAGTATGTCATTGGTAAGACCACAACATAATGCATTTTTAGCCTTGGCATTATTTTCATATGCCCTTTTCTCATCAGCTGTGCTAGGAGGATTTGTAGTAGTATATGCAGTAATAATGGCAGCATACACATCATACCCCAGAGATGACAAATATGACTCCATCCTGAATTTCCAAAAAGCATAGTTAGAACCATCAAACACAGGGGCTTTATAATTTGAGTAACCTGCTTGACTTGCCATGATAAGTATTCCAGAAATATGATATACCCAAGCTGATTAAGCTTTGACAGGGTACCAGGCTCTGATACCAATTGTAGGAATACACACAACACTGAGGGGGGGGTGAATCAGTGTTGTTAACAATTTTAACACTTTTTACTCCTTTTCTTAATTTAATTTCACAATTATAGAATTCTTCAGATAGAACAAAGAAAATATGCAGAGTATCAACACAAAACTTGACACAAGAAATTTCCCGAGTGGAAAACCCTCCTGGGGTATAAAAACCACTCAACTGCCTCACTGGCTTAACACAAATTTCAGATTACAACTGTCTCACTGACATTACAATTCTGCCTCACTGGCATATTGTACTTCTCTGCATGTCTCACTGACATTACAACATCATCATTCAATGAAAATATAACTCAGGGGATTTCCCTGTTTCAATAAAAACCAAAACCTTGTTTCTCCATTTTAAAACAAACAAAAATATATTCTTTGCAATCAACCTTCAACTGTCTTCAACATCTACAATTATTCAATTTTGATCTTCAAAAATACTTCATACCTCTGCAAAACAATTTCAAACTAATTCACCATTTCATGAACTTTTTCACTGTGCAAAACTGAACAATTTACCCTCTCTGAGAAATTATTGTCTTACAGCACTTTCACTTTCTCTTGAACAAATATTAATCCATCTTGATCATTAAAGAACTCCATTCATTTATTGCTCCAACATTCTTTCAAAAACCTCAACATAATTCCCTGAAAAAATGTTTCTTCATACCTGCAAAATATACTTCAAAACAAAAATACCATTCTACAACTACTCACCACACACAAGATCTTCTTCTCTTATCTGCTTTTTAATACACCCCTGAAAAAAATTCTCTTTATACAAATGAACTTTCATCATTCAATTTCTTCAAATCCGTTCAACTTCCAACATCATATATTTTTATCACATTCATATCACATTCTCTCAAAAATGAAAACAAAAATCAACTTTATCTCCTCCTTAAAAAATGCATTGTATTCTATATGATTTCTATAATAAAAGTTTCTATTTTCTAAATCTCCTCATCGATCCACATTCCATAATAGAAAAAACAAATATCTATTATAAGACTTTCTATAATCAAAATCTTCTAACCTTCCATCTTCTATTTTTGCTGTCACTTCAAAATAGAAACAAGTATTATTTTCTGCCTTTCATAACACAGAAACCGTCAACTTTAAACTCCCCAAACTGCGGCATCATTCAAATCTCCACCATCGTATGTGGTATTCCCGCCAACAGCAAATTAAATGTTGATAGTTGATCAACCTTTTCCTACGGAACTCAAGGAATAGTGACTGGTGACCGGGCACCCTAGGCAACGGGGCCGGTAGAAACCACGACCATGTTACCCTTAAGTTGTCACTTAAGTGACTATCACCGCTCCAGCCAGTCAACAATCAATTAAAAGAAAAGTGCACTGACGGCTATAATAGGCTTTTGAGGAAGTTTTATTTAGGTCTTGTGAAACAATGAAGAGCATTATACACTACTATATGTGTCACTTGTCACTATAAACCACTTGTAAGAGTTTTACAACCTGAAAACTGAGATGATACCAAACCTCCAAACCATTGTGAATACTGAGATGATACCAAACCACTATGATTACAACAAGTCACAATCAAAAGTGTGTCATAATTGCATGAAGACCACTCATAATGCCAACCTTAGCCACTTTCACTGAAAGCATGACTTAAATTGTCTTATGAAGCATCCTTCTAAAATATCATGTGATCAACACATCTGATCCAACAAGATGAATTCTCTGTAACCAATTCGAATTCATTAAAAGGCAACTTCACAACACTGATTGCATAACCAAACATGATATGTACCTGTCAACTATATTGAAAATCAATACTGCATCTTGTGAAAACAACATCCTGATACATGATCAACTGTGAAATGCAACATCCTGATATTTTGACATCAATGAAAAGACAATATGCTCAACTGTGAAATGCTACAGTGGGAAGGGGGTAGGGTCCATAAGGACCTTTCAAACAATGTGACTCTTCAAATATGGATTCCATGGGATATAAGAGGACTAATGGAACACCAAACCTCGCAAACCCATGGCGAAAGGGGAGTAGCGGAATAAACATAAGATCGAAGAAGAAATCATGACTGGAATGGAGATAAGCAGAGAATAGAGATGGAAGCAAACTTAGGAAAGACAAGAACGTTACTGCAAAAGAATGGAAAGGGCAAAAATGATGGAGGAAGGAGGAATAATAGAAGGTGTGCAAGAAAAGTCAGAGGAATTTGAAGAGTGTGCCAAGGAGGGTAATACTAGAAGGAAGGAAGAAGACAAGCGCGTCATGAAGGATGCTGTTGAGTGTGCTGTTACAGAAGAATGCGGAAGGGGAAAAAGAAATAGGTGAACTAGGGTTTATGCCGCAACCTGCTGGAACATATGAGTTAACATTAGAGATTTTGAAGATGGATGAGGAACATATAGAGGAGTTAATTTGCTGAAGCATAAAGGAGATAAGAGAGGGAGGAGAAGATGTGATAAACATTAAGAGGAGTTTTGAGGGTTTTGGAAGACTATTTGAATTATCATTGGATGCTGACATGATGTCATTTACAAAGACAAGAGAATCCCCTAATTTGAAGAGACACAACCCTTGGACCATGAGCCACCCTGAGTGCCATATAAAGTTAAGAGAATTTTAGTTGAGAAGGAAGACATTCAAGTAAACAAAGAAGCAAAGAGAATAGCAGAGATCTAGAGCGATTTTGTAGAGGTTTAGGAGAGGAGCACTTTGAGATCTGACTACAAAGAGACAAGGGAAGAGAAGAGAGGTGAGTTGATAGAAGACAACATAACCGGAGGAGCAGACCGGAAGAAACTCATTGTAGAGTATTGAAGATTGTGAGAATATCAATCATGGATATGCCTATCAAGTTACCTGTAATTGACAAAGATACTACTGAGGCAACCAAACACATTTTTGTACTGAAGTCAATTTGAAACTGGAAGGGAGTAATAAGGGATGAAATCAAGCTATTTGACTTCATAGGAACCTTGTGGAATGAAGCATTGAAGTGGTATAGGAAGACATACCCAAACAATGACAAGGAATGGGATGAGATCAAGAAGGCATTTTTAGAGAACTTTGGAGTTTTGGATGTTCCAACAAAAGGGGTAAGTAATATGAGATATTTTATGCAATTGGAGAAAGAATCAATAAAAGACTTTGATAGAAGATTCAAGGAGATAACTATTGGTATGTGGCGACTGATCATGCAAGTACTATACACTCATAACGTATCCTCACCGAGGTTCAGGGGCGCAGCCCCCAAAAAAAAAAATTCACTCTTTTTTGCTCGTTCAGAGTCAGTTGTTAATTTTTTGTTAACCGACAAAAGAAAAATGACATTGTAAAACCCTAATTCTAGAATCTTTCGAAAAGCTTGTTATAAGTGGCTGGGATGTATGTTGCGGGTGGGATTTTGATATTGTATTGTAGCATTTGCAGCAGTATTGAGTTGAAAGGATTGTTGGTTGTAATCGGTTTGATTTGCTGGATAGTAATATTGGACTCTCTGTTGGTGGATGTAGCCTAAGTTTGGGTGAACCACGTTAAAAATTATCTCTCGCTGTTATTATTTCTGTGTATTTTTCATTCCTTTGTTTAATCTTTATTTGCATTTAATTGATATCTTTTGCATACAATTCCTAACAATAACTAGGAGATTGGAGGAACCACTAACTAGAAAGCAAAAGATAGAATTGTTTATTTCTAGAAGAAGCCCTGAAATAAGGTCAACCTTAGATGGAAGAATATTTAAGACATATGTAGAAGCAGTGGCACTAGCTTGCTAGATAAAGTCTCAATCTTGGCGCAAACAAGATAAGATGAAAGAAAACCTAGAATTTGAGAAGTTGAAATTGGAATTGGAGCAATTGAAGCTAAGGTAGGAGATATTGGTTAAATAGGAGGAGAATACACGGAAGTAAAGACCTAATATCTAGTGCTCATATTGTACAAGAGAAGACCACTTGAGAAATGAATGTCCTAGGATGAAAGGTGAAAGACAAGCTACTGCAATAAAAGAAGACACCAAAGCAATAATGAAAACAGTCAATTCAGTATACTGTGGATTATGCGAAGAATGGGATGACCATGAAACATTGGATTGCCCTTCACAAAACTTCTAGAGGGATAGAGACTTTGTTGATGAAGAAGATGAAGCATGCTATGGTGGAAATACTGCAAACTCTGTGGAGAGTAGTAGCATGACATATATGAAAGAAAAAAACTCAAATGATCATGACTACAAGTAGTCAAGTTGGAGAAAGCAAAGGAAATCAATGCCATACAAAATTCAAATTCTAGCAGTCCATCATATTGAAATAGCTATAATAATGATGAAAGAGAATGGTTTGGAGGCTACATAGGAGGCAGAGGCCATAGAAGATGTCAAAGAAGGAGGGAGGATGCAACATGTTTCAATTGTGATAAGTTAAGACACTTTGCTAATGAATGTTGGGCTAAAAGGAAAATACAGTGTTCATTTTGTAACAACACAGAGCATGATTTATTCTCTTGTGAGAGAGGACAATAGTACTTCTGGAATGCACAACCATAATCTAAGAGTGATGAGTTACATAACCTGAATAATAAAAAGGAGCAAGGATCATAAGAAGGGCACCAAAAGATCAAGGAGCAAGAACTTGTCGAAAGAATAACAGAGAGGAAATAGACATAGCTTCAACTGAATCCACAGAAGAAGAGTACTACCAGAGAAGTACACCAAAACATATCAGAAAAGAGAGAAGGAAAATAAAGGAGAAAGTTGTCGTAGTGACAAGACAAGGAACAAATACCAGAAGACATTATATCATTGAGACCAAAGACAAAGACAGTGAGGAGGATGAAGAATTAGTCCCTATTAGGAAACAACATGAAGAAGTGGTGAAGGAGGCTAAACAAACTATGAGAAAGGAACAAGAAAAGGAAAATAAATACATGTAATTTTGCACTGAAGGAGAAGTGGATGCTCTCAAGCAGTTAGCCCAATTGAGACAACAACACAAACTCATTGAAAAACTGAAGCAATTCTCTAAGTATTGGAATAAGGAGCATGGTCAGAAAATTCAAGAGGATGGGAAGGACAGATAGAGAATGGAAGACAAAACCACTTATGGTATATGCTCACATCAATCACAAAAAGGGTTGGAATGTCATGATAGATTTGGGAGTAGATGTTAACATGATAACAGAGAAGTTGTGGGAATAGTTAGGAAGACCTAAGCTATCATAAACAACTTACAATAATCTTGGCGGATGAATCTAACATGCAGACAAGTAGAATTTAATCTAATGGGGACCAAACATGTCTTAGATTTCATTGTGGTAAGCATGAAGGATCAAGGAGAAGCTTTCAATGCATTTTTGAGATTGAGATGGTTTGTAGATGCAAACGGTGTCATGGACTCTCAGAGAGAAGAGCTATCATTTTCCAATGAGAACATAGTTGTCAATATCCCTTTGGGATCATCAATGGAGGAAGCATATATAGAAGAAACCAATCATAACAAATATAGTGACAAGGATGCAAAGAATCTCTATACAATTACAAGGTTGGATGTAGGGGAGACAACATAAGAGCCTAATTCTGAGGGAGAAGTGGAAATAGAGGATGATCACTATAGTACAGATAGTGATGAGGTTCTAGAAGTTTGGATGAGAAAAGAACCTGTAACGTCAGAAAATGTCCCCTTGGGGGCTTTTCCCTCATAAGGTTTAGCTCCTGGGTCTTTTGCATGCATTTAGGACATCTTAGTTCATATTTTGGCATCCTGATGGAATGAGACCTAGGTTTCATGGCAAAGTGGACATAGGAGGACCCCTTGAGCTGTACCTTACCCAAAATAGGGGGGGATGACTTGGGCGCCTGCACCCTAGTCAAGAGAATCTTCCTCCCATGAATGCTTCACTACAAGGTGACATTATATTGTGTTTTCATCATTGATTCCTTTGGTTTTTGCCTCTGCCACACAAGGGCACACACTCTCTATCTGACAATGGTGTTCAGAGACTTAAGTGTCCTTCGTGGCTTGACTAAGGCAAGCCTCTAAACACCAAAACCCCCAAACTAAATCTTGTGATTGTAGGTTACAGGTGTCATATTTGGAAAAAGTGAAGTTGCAGGAAGGATTGGTAGACATCAAGGATTCAAGATCTAAAGAAAAGTAGGACACTAGATCATTTCCAAGACTTGGGCGCTTGCTCCAGTGTTCTCCGCAGCTGATTTTCTAGAAATAGAAGTTACAGGGCTGATCAATGTCAGAAGGAGGTCTGGATCCCGCAAAGAAATTGGTACCTTGGACTTGGGACTATTCTACCTCGGAACCCCAAAAATAGGTATTCTGTGATTTGCTATTTTACTTCCGTCTGTAAGAGTGTTTTCTGTTATTCATTAGTTTATTGCTGTATTTGCATAATTAGGGTTTTAATTGTCAATTAAGCATAAGAGAAGAGAAATTGATAATTAAATTCCCTAATCCAAGTTTCCTGACATCTCACAATGACCTAGGGTATGATAGTGCTCGCCACTCGACCCTAGATCCTTGAATGTAAAGTGGAGAGGAGGATTTAAACATCAAAACACTAAAAACATTAACAAATCCAATTTTCCACTAAACATTTTGGTGAACCCTCCTAAAAGTCTTCACAACACCCTTTTAACAGGCTCTTGTATTGAAAATTTGGTTAAAAATTACATATTTTGGCTATTTTTGCCCTAGGGTTTGACTTAGTTTGCACTCCAAGCATGTTGTGATCAATTTTATGGATTGAGGTGACTGATATCATTGATATTATTTGTTCTACCTCCTAAAATTCCTTACAACACCCCTTTTGCTAGGTCTTGGAATTGAAAAATCATGAAAAATAACCTATTTTTGATAGGGTTTTACTTTAAGTGGCATTAAAAGCATGTTGTGTTGGGTATTTTGACATTAAATGGCTATTATTGCTAATATACTTTTCTATCCATCATCATTTTCCTCACAACACCCTTGGTTATGCCCTTTTGCATTGAATTTTGGTGAAAAAAGTGCCTATTTTGACATATTTTCACTATATTTGACTTGGCATTAACTTGAAATCGCATCAAGAGTGTGTTGAGAAGGATAATTTTGTTGTTTTGGACTTATATCAGACATATTACTTGCTCCCCTTGACTTAAATCCTTAGAACACCCTCTGTTTCATTCATTTGCATCGGAAAAAGTACAAAAAATTAAGCATTTAAGATCATTCTTGCATACAATTTGCACTTGTCTTTTGCATACTCTTGGAAATTGTTAAAATCTAATTTTGCATTTCATTATGGCATCTTAATGTTATTCATCTTTGAAATCTTTGCATGAGTATATCCTAGATTTTGAAAATTTCTCTAATTTCACTAATGAGAATCCTCATATTCTAGAACATATAGCTTATATCAGTGGTATTGATGCTTCTATATGTTCTACATATGAGTTACAATTACTTTGTTATACACATGATTTTAATAGCTTCACACTATTCATAGGAGCATATCCTTTGATATTAGAAGATTTAACTAAATTCATCTCTAGGAATACTCATGAGAAAGATGAGAGTGAAAAGCCTTTTTCTGCCACAGAGTATGATGATGATGATGTACCTTCCTCTCATTCCATTGCTCTCCTTGGCCAAGATGTAGCATTAGTGGATGACAAAAGTTCTCTCACATTAAATCCTTTGGGGATGGATATTGGGCACAATCAAGAGGAAAACAATGTTAATTCAATAATTGTTAATAGACTTCATAGCAATATTTCTAAAATGATTGTCCGAGGGGCACTTAGTACACCCTCTTGTTTAAAACCAGTGATTACGGTTCAAGGTGTTCAAAATGCGTTACAACAACCACAACACAATGTGTTTACTCACACATACAACACCCGTAATAACAAGCAAAGTAACCAAGCACTGTATGTGCTTGTCTCTCTTCCATGTTCTCAACCTATGCTCCCTCCACCACTTCGTCTTACTCATAAAAGTGGTCAAGAGTATGATCTTGTCGAACAGCTTCGCGCTACTCTGGCTCAGATCTCTTTTTGGGATTTAATACAAACATCACCTACATACCATGGAATGCTCCAAGAAGCTTTGCAAAAGATGATTATCCCACCTACTACTAAGCCT
The DNA here is from genome assembly GCA_027924645.1 of Cunninghamia lanceolata. NCBI lineage: Eukaryota > Viridiplantae > Streptophyta > Pinopsida > Cupressales > Cupressaceae > Cunninghamia > Cunninghamia lanceolata. The sequence goes on from BSBN01000500.1 coordinate 22,002,703, forward strand.
ACTAATGTAGCAGCTGTATTGGATAGTATGCATGCGACAAAAACATATATTCTCTTTCAACCACAAGAATTACCATCAATTGAAGTTCAAAACCAATATGATCCACTTATGATCTTTATCATAATAAATAAAACATTGGTAAAACGAGTTATGATTGACAATGGATCGGCTCTTAATGTTTGTAGCATTGACCTACTAGACAAAATCAAAGCTGACACATCACAAATCAAACCAAATGGCATTAGCATTTGTGGCTTTGATAATATTGGATGACAATCCATGGGCACTATAACTCTACCTATACAAGTAGGATCTGTGCTAGCACCTACCCTAATTCATGTCATGCCTTGTTCATTATCTTACAACATGATTCTTGGTAGACAATGGATTCATGCATTGGGGGTAGTCCCTTCCACCTTGCATCGTTCAATCAAATTTTTATTCAAAGGTAAACTTCATACTATTCATGCCGATCCTGAACTAGATAACTGCTTACACATTGAAAAGCAAAAACTAGTTTACAATCATTTACTAGTTGGTTCATCAATGCCTCTAGCCATGAATAATGTTGTGCAAAACTCTCAACCATCGAATGCACTTATTGGTGATGATTGGGTTTCATTAGATTTTAATCCTTGCAGTATAGGGGAATACAAAATTAATAGCCTTGACAAATCAAAAGTAGCATCAATCTCACCTAAGCACTCTTTTGAAGCATCTAAGAAATCTAAAGTCCCCTGGGTAGAAAATAAAAATAACACTCTCACTTCTACAACAAATTACGACACCTATGAGGCTTCACCATCTTCTAAGGAAATGACATCCCTTTATGGTCAAGGATTTAAAATCCTTTATAACAATTATGAATATGTAGGTAAGGGATGTGGTGTAAATTAGCAAGGGATTCGAGTACCTATAGAATCCGCTTCAACACATTACTCAAGTGGCATTGGATATAATCCTTTTAAAGAAAAGAAAGCTTCTCGATGTCCTAAACTTAATGTTAATTCAACAAGATCCAAACAACATGACAGATATCCTCGATATGCATGTTCTTAACGATGGTGCTACCAGGTAAGTATCTCTAACCCTTTATTTCTCTTGTGATGTGTTATGTATTGTTTAGGCCTCCTGAGATGACCTTGGATTCTCTCGTAAGGTCTGGGATACCAGGAGACCACCTCTGTTGTGACCTTCCTCTATTTGTATCATCATTCTTCTATATTGCCCCTCTCTCTAATTTCATTGTTGTGTGTTGTGTCTTATAGACATAGCGTCGCAGTTGGTGACCTGGGGGAACCCTCCTACATGACTGTCCCTAAGACACTTATTTCTCCTCTGTTATTTATTATTTCCCTTCCTCTAGTGTTTCCATCTAGCGGGTAGATGACGACAAACATTTATACTGATGCGGACCTAGTGTCCCTTTCAAGAGCAATTAAAAAAGTGGACTTAGTTCCTAATATGACGATGGGGTTGTATATCTTATCCGACGCTTGGCTAGTGGGAGCACTCGTGCTTTCCACGTAGTGATGATCTTGATGGCGTTCTATCTCCTTTACAAATCATAAACAATATTGCTGCTACGTGCACTTTGTCTACCTTGAATCTTGCATACCTCAGATTTCATACGCATTGATGTTGTTGTTTATCATGATGTTGTAGGCACTAACATGTTTCTTGCATGGATGTGTTTGTGGGAACATTTGGCGATCATAAAGTACATGTCACCTCCGGGGGGCATAGGCTTTGTGAAAGTCAGTGTTCCCTTGTGTGTTTTCTTCCTACCTTAACGTGCTTGATATCGATACCTGATATCAACCACCTTAAGGTGGGGGCATATATAAGGTAAGCTGTCTGTTGTAGATGTTAGCTATGTGCTTGTCCTCAGGTGCAGACTAGTGCGATGAGTACTTCCTGCATTCTGAGTTTGTTTGCAATCAATCAATCTATCTTGAAATCTATTGTGTATACCTCCTTTTCACCGTAAGGCATCTCCGTGATGCGGGTGGGGTTGTATACTTTTGAGCTCATACCTCATTTTCACTGTAAGGTGTCTCCGTGACACGGGTGGAGTGGTATGCCATGCTTCCTTTTCACTATAAGGCATCTCTGTGACGTGGGTGGGGTTGAGTTTTCAAAAGTCCTCTGCGGAGGTGGGGAGAGGTTTTGTGACTAACTCAACCCTTAAGCGTGTTTTCGGTGATTGTTGTGGTGAAACACAATCATAGGTGTGTGCCTGTAATGTGCCTGAGATGGTGTTGGACCTAGAAGTAGGTACACTCCATCCCTTTTCTACCGTGTTTTCTCTGTGTCTTCAAAGTATGTGTGTTTGGCGTGCTTGATTTGTTTGGCGTGTCTGTTGCCCCATATGCAATCCTGCATTTTGGGAGGTTTTGGGTGTCTTGCGTGTGTGTTGCCCCGTATATATACAGAGACCTACGCCCTAGGGTAGTGCATCCTGTATTATGGGAGGTTTGTTTACTTTCCAATACTTGCATTTGCATTTCATATATATGAGAAAAAGAAAAGAAAAGAAATCATTTTTGTCTTCCATGCATTAATGTGTCTTCTATGCATTGATTGTATTCTTCGTGTTCTACGTGACTGTAACTGTCTTCTTCATGTTTTGCATGCTTGTTACTATTTTCTATGTGATTGGCGTGTCTTCTCTGTGCTTGATGTGTTTGTTGTGTTTGTGACCTTACTTTAATGCATGTATTGGCCTCACATTTATACATACATTAAAGTGGGGGCTAAATGTAATGTCAAAAAATGTCCCCTTGGGGGCTTTTCCCTCTTAAGTTTTAGCTCTCGGGTCTTTTGCATGCATTTAGGACATCTTAGTTCATATTTTGGCATCCTGATGGAATGAGACCTAGGTTTCATGGCAAAGTGGACCTAGGAGGACCCCTTGAGCTATACCCTGCCCAAAATGGGGGGGGGGGAGGACTTGGGTGCCTCCGCTCTAGTCCTGCCCTATTTTGGGGCAGCCCTAATTTTTGGGTGTCGGTTTATGACCGTTATTTGGGTCCTTTGCCGACACGGTAAGTTTGAATTAGGAAAACCTTGGCGAGAGTGCTTGTAGTTGCATATAAAAGCATGTTTAGACATTCATTTGTAAACTAGATGATTACTAGCAAGCAATAGTGTTCTCAAGGTGATTCAAAGCTTTCATAGTGTTGTAAGAGCATACTTGTTTTGTTTGTGTTTGTATTTGCAAATTTGAGCATCAATTTCCTCATGGAATGAAGAGCATCTTCGTCCCATGAGAGCTTCACTACAAGGTGACATTATATTATGTTTTCATCATTGATTCCTTTGGTTTTTGCCTCTGCCACACAAGGGCACACACTCTCTATCTAACAACGGTGTTCAGAGACTTAAGTGTCCTCTGAGGCTTGATTGAGGCAAGCCTCTAACACCACAACCCCCAAACTAAATCTTGTGATTACAGGTTATAGGTGTTGTATTTGGAAAAAGTGAAGTTGTAGGAAGGATTGGCAGACATCAAGGATTTGAGATCTGAAGAAAAGTAGGACATCAGAGCATTTCTAGGACTTGGGTGCTCGCTCCAGTGTCCTTCGTAACTGAGTTTTTAGAAATAGAAGTTACAGGGCTAATCAGTGTCGGAAGGAGGTTCAGATCTCGCAAAGAAACTGGTACCTTGGACTTGGGCACCCGCTCCAGTGTCCCCGACTATTCTGCCTCGGAACCCCGAAAATAGGTATTCTGTGATTTGCTATTTTACTTTCATCTGTAAGAGTATTTTCCATTATTTGTCAGTTTATTGCCGTATTTGCATAATTAGGGTTTTAATGGTCAATTGAGCATAAGAGAAGAGAAATTGATAATTAAATTCCCTAATCCAAGTTTCCTGACATCTCACAGCGACCTAGGGTATGATAGTGCTCGCCACTCGACCCTAGATCCTTGAATGTAAAGTGGAGAGGAGGATTTAAACATCAAAACACTAAAAACATTAACAAATCCAATTTTCCACTAAACAGAACCAAAATTAAAAATAAGGAAAATGCTTGGTTACCGGAGTATATTCATGATCAGGATGGATGAAGAAGACATACCACAATCCTCCACGCTTCATCAAAACTCACCAGAGATTACCTGCAGCACATCCAAGGACGATAAGGATGATATGGAGAAAAGATCTCACTAGGTAAGTCACATTTTGAAAGGAATTTCACATATCAAGTTGCCTAGGTTTTTAGGTGTGCAGGACCTACATAAATATCCAATAGAAATGGAGACAATTTTTTAGATGAAGAGATACGATTATAGGCTACATAACACACATTAGTATGCAATGCTACAAATTGGTGGAACACACACAAAGACACAATCAACCAATGGACATCATTTAAAATATTCATCAAGACAAGCTATTTGTTGGAGGAAGGAGAGTATGACATGATACCCAAGTATTCAAGTCAAATTTCACCACAAGAACAGTTACCCATGTGTATAATAGTATGGAAATATAGAAATGAATATAATGAGGTATTGTATACCCACTTATTTTATTGGACACTATCACTAGTTACACATACATGGTATATTAACCAAGAATGAAGGAAAGAAACTAGATACTGTTATGGGAAATTGTGCATGAATATCAATAATATCAATAATACCTAATAACTCAATGAAATAAGAAACAAAGAAGATCAAACAAACAAAGAACTGAAACCTTGCAAGCCTCTTTACTTCATGGCTTCCATTGGTCACCTATCTCAAATGATCTTGTGTATGAATATGGCCCTCAGAAGGTGCACTTCCTTTCTATTTCCAAGATATCAAGTGGGAATGGCTATGATAAGTTCACAATGAGGAGATTCTTCAACACAATTGTAATGATAAAAGGGTGATTGCAAGCAATGAAGGAATTTTGTGCCAAAGGCATGTTGTAATTCCTGCAGTGTAAGTTTACTAAAAGCTTGGATGATAGAAATGGAGGAATAGGGTTGTACTTATAGACTTGAGAGAGAGAAGATCAACGGTATAGAAAGAATGAGAAGATCAACTGTTGAGAAGACTTGAGAGATGTGCGCGAATAGGAAGAAGACATGTGTCTTGCTCTATTTTGCATGAGAGGAATTAATAAAATAGAAGAATGAGTTAACTGAAGAGATTAATCAATTAACAGAATAGATAGGAGAGTTAACTGATTAGAACTAGAGGATGAATATTGCATGAGGATGAGAAGATATTTTAGCTCAATTAAATATTTGGAATATTCAATTGCATGTGCACAAGGATTGAATTATATTTAGAGATAACTCAATTTTTAGAAGAAATGGACAACTTAAATAAATATTTGATTTATTTAAATTTAGAGAAGATATTATTGGAAGAAATAATTAAATAATTGGTATATTTAATTTAGAATGATTTTGGAATAAATAATTAAATAATTGGTATTATTTAATTTGGAGGAATTTAATTAAATAAAGGAATTTATTTGATTTTGACTTTATAAGAGGTAATTAAATTATTTGATATTTAATTAATTTAGAGGAATATGAATCAAATAAATAAATTTGTTTATTTATTTATTGATAGAGGAATTAAACTTAAATAAATATTAAGAATATTTATTTAGACAGAGTCGTGTCATTTTTAGGCATATACATTTTTCCCCTCTTTGATGCAATGTGTTTTATCACGTTGTTTCAAAGAATAAAATTTTGATAATGATACATGCCCTGGTTTGCCCCTAGTACAGGTTTAATAACGCTAGGATGCCCCCTCGAGAGATTGGATGGGAAGAAGGCAGAAGGACATGAGACGGACAATCTCACGATGAAGAAGGTTGAACAGTTAGGTTAGGATGAAGAAATTAGTTGAAGAAAGAGCCGAATGATACGTGATGCAAGATAAAATGATAACACACACAAGCAAGTAAGCAAGTATGCACAAATGATACAAGAATAAATGAGGTACTACCCCTGTCCAGATGTAAACCAATGATTAATTGATAAGGATCAACGATAGTGTTTTTCATTGCGGGGAACGATATATCCCTAGATCAACATGACAAGCATGTTGTCATGGCGAGGAATGATATGTCCCTAGATCAACACAATAGGCGTGGGAAATGTATATCCCACTGATAATTATGATTGAATGAGTTGGTTTACAACAAGATTAGGATCAAGACCATTGAGTGCGATTGGACAATTTAACAAGATTGACTTGACTCGATTGGTATGGATTAAGGATGGACTTGCATTTGAATCTCTACTCAGATTGACAACTAGAATTGTTGACAAGAGATACAATGATAGATAGGAAGAGATTTTTGATAGAAGAATGACTCGATAGAAGGAATCACAAGCTTTTACTCTACACATACTTTTTATTGCATGGGATATGGATGCTTTGTGGATGCGAATGGTTTTGTCATCTTGATATTGCAAGTATTTTGAAGTGCTTATTTCATCATTGGGCATTTTTGTTTTTTTGTGTTTTTGAAATGTTGTAAGATAATACAAGCATCTAGGTATAATTGAACTGAGATGACCTGAGTATCGCTTACATGGATTTTGATTTAACAAGTTAATACAAGCATCTAGGTATAATTGAACCGAGATGACCTGAGTATTTCTTGCGTATCAATAGATAAGGATTGCCCCCTTTCATGTTAGACCTCTAATGTCCTCGATGATCTTTTGCTGATCATGTCATTAGACAAGGCTTCACATTACTAAACATTGATCCACAAATAGCAAATAAAGAAAATAATTGTGCCCCCATCATAACATCTCTAGCTTTTGGCATCCTTGAGTAGCATAGAAAACATGATAACGAAAGTGAAGACCTTTAAGATGCAACTAATCGAAACAAAACATTCTTGTATTAGATGTATCTTTCTTGCCATAATCTAGATAGAATCATTTGGATCATTTTGTTCTTGCTTTTGCTTTGCTTTGGATAGGTTGATGTCTTATGTCAAAACTTATGTTTGGAAATGGGCTTTGCTTGCACTTGCTTGCCTGGTGAAAGTCTCCACAATGCTTATTGGTGAAATGGACCCTAAGGGACTGACCCAGTGCCTCGGGGGCGCATTAATAATGACCTTTCCTACATGATGACGCAGAGGCAACGTAGTTTGGGACTTCGACTATGTATGCGGATGGACTAGAGGATAGACGACAAGATATGGGATGGATGGGAAGCCTCAGAGGCGCATTGAAAATGGCCTTGCCTACGTGACGACGCATAGGCAGCGTAGTTTGGGGTGAACCCTGTGATACTAACGATAGACGCTATGCTAGGCTGACACTGTGGATAGGATATTGGATAAGACCTTAGTTGATAAGGTGACAAAAGAGATAGAGTATCAAGCCATGATAGGTTATCGTTAGGTTTTTATTATGAGCTAGATATGGATCAGATGATGAATGATGGTAGGAGGAATGGATACAAAGTGATTGGTTTCCCAAAGATGGAGGAAGCGGTTTATCACAAGTAGCGCCTGTTTACCAGGTTTTCACCACTTGCTTTTATTTGCACGAAAGCTAAAAGTACACATGACACCTATTTGCCAAGTTTTCATCATGGTACCTATCCAAGGTTCCTGTTTGCCAGGTTTTCACTAAAGGATGATTTTTTTTGGTTGTTTTTCCATTTTTTTATTTTTTTGCCCCCCTTACATTGGGGTTCTCTTAGGTATAGAACTGGTGAAGATGCATACTGTTGATTGGGTCATCGAACAACTCACCCTCTGATGTTGCTAACTAATACGCTCTTGATCCATAGGCGGTAATGATTACATAAGGACCAAGCTAGTTGGGTTCAAACTTACCTTTCTTTTCCTGATCCTGCTGATTGCAGGGGTTTTCCTTGAGTACTAGATCACCAACATTGAAGACCCTTGGACAGACCCTGTGATTGTAGCTTCGTGACATTCTCTATTGATAGGCTTTGTGATGGTTGAAGGTGTTCTATCTCTTCTCCTCTAACAACTCTAACTCTTGCAGTCTGGAGACTCTGTAGTCTTCATCAGTGATAAGACCTTTTAACAACACCCTTAAAGATGGTAACTCAACCTCGATGGGCAAAATGACTTCTGATCTATAGACAAGAGCATAAGGGGTAGCACCTGTGGGAGTGCATATACTGGTTCAATAGGCTCACAGAGTGGGATTCAGTTGTATGTGCCAATCACAGCCGGCATCATTGACTATCTTCTTGAGGATTTTCAAGATTGTTTTGTTGGATGCCTCTGCTTGGTCATTGCCTTGTGGATAGTAGGGAGTGGAGAAACGGTGTTGGATTTTGAATTTGTCACAAAGCTCTTGGACATCTTGGTTCTTGAAAGGTCTTCCGTTATCTATGACTATGGATGAAGGAATTCTGTATCTGCAAATGGCGTAATTTAGGATGAAGGAGGCAATCTGTTTGCCTGTGACATTGATGAGTGGAATGGCTTCAATCCACTTGGTAAAATATTCAGTGGCGATTATTATGAACTTGTGGCCGTTGGATGATGGAGGATGAATTTTTCCCACAACGTCGAGTCCCCATTGACAAAAGGGCCAAGGTGTCGTTAAAGGTCATAGCTCTTGAGCTGGTGCATGGATGAGGTTACCATGTATCTGGCACTGCTTGTACTTCTTCACAAATTGATATGAATCAATTTCCATGTTTGGCCAATAGTATCCCAAATGCATGAGTTTCTTAGCTAAAGAAGGACTGTTAGAGTGTGTTTCGCAAATTCCTTTGTGCACGTCTCGTAAGGCGGTTTGAGATTCTTCACATTCTAAACATTGGAGTAAAGTACCATCCAGACCTTGTCGATATAAGGTGTCGGTGATAATCATGTAACGGGAGGTTTGGCGAATGAAGGTTTGACGTTGGTTGGTAGACAAGTCAGGTGGTAGGGTGTTATCCTTGAGGTAAGTGTAAATCTTACCATATAAGGGTGAATCAGATTCGACTAAGAGGCAAATGGAGTGTGTTTTAGGGATATCATAAGCTGGTTGCATAACTGACTCCACCAAGAACTCCTACCATGACTCATTCTCTAGGATCTCGAGGAGCGAGGCAATGGTTACCATGGCATCTGCTGCTTTGTTTTCAATGTGAGGTATCTGCTCAAAGGAGATGATCACAAAGTACTCTTTAAATTCATCTGCCATATGCTTGTATGGTATTAACTTGTTATCTTTGGTTTGATAGTCATCATTGACTTGATTGATTACCAGTTGGGAGTCGCCATAGACATGTAGCTCCTTAATTTTCCATTCTCCTGCCATTTTGAGACCAATGACCAAGGCCTCATACTCTGCTATATTGTTTGTGCATGGGAATAGCAGATAATAATATTTAGGTATGGTGTCACCTTGAGGAGTGACCAACAAGATTCCTACCCCCGATCCATGGTTTGTATAGGATCCATCAAAGTAGAGTTTCCATGAGTGTATTGTGACATTGAAAATGGATTCATCTAGAAATTTGAATGTCATTGGTGTGGTATCCTGTAATGGTGCTTTTGCTATCTGATCGACAATGATTTGTCCTTTGATAGCCTTCCTTTCTACATACTCGATGTCATATTCACTTAACAACATTACCCACTTGGCTAGGCGGCCTGTTAGAGCGGCTTTGATTAATAGGTACTTTAGTGGATCTATCTTTGCAATAAGCTTGACTGAATGTGCTAGCATGTAATGTCATAGTTTTTGGGAAGCAAAAACCATAGCAAGACATGATCTTTCTATTTGAGAATATTACAGTTCACAGCCCACTAATGTGCAACTGATGTAGTAGATAGCCCTTTCTTTGCCTTCATAATCTTGTTGTGCTAATAGGGCTCCAAGAGCTGTTGGTGTAGTAGATACATATAGATACAAAGGCTTACCTTGGATAGGTGGCATCAGAATAAGTGTATTCACGAGGTATTCCTTTAGCTTGTGAAATCCTTCCTCACACTTTTCATCCCACTGAAATGGTATGCTTTTGTGTAATAGTGAGTAAAAGGTTGACACTTGTCTGCCAGTTGTGAGATGAACCGACGAATTGCCTGTAACTTGCCCTGTAGAGACCACAGTTGAGTGATGTTCTTTGTCGGTGGCATTTCCATGATAGCTTTGACTTTAGCAGGATCTATTTCTATCCCATTTGTTGATATAATGAAGCCTAAGAGCTTGCCTGAGGTGACTCTAAATACACATTTCTTTGGGTTCAACCTGACTTTGAAGTGTTCTAGTCTTTGAAAGACCTTCTCTAGTACATCTAGGTGGGATTCTCTTGTGAGTGACTTTGCAAGGATGTCATCTACATAGTCTTCCATTGTGACGTGCATCATATCATGGAAGATAGTGGTCATAGCACGTTGGTATGTTGCCCCTGCATTCTTTAACCCAAATGGCATGATGTTCCAGCAGAAGGTGCCCCATGGACAAGTGAAAGATGTTTTATGTTGGTCTTTTGGTGCTATCCCGATTTGATTATATTCGGAGAAGCCATCCATAAGAGATAACATGGTGTGTCCTGTTGTCAAGTCAACTATGATATCAATATTAGGTAATGGAAAGTCATCCTTACAGCAAGCCTTGTTTAGATCTCAGAAATCATTGCACAATCTGACTCTGCCATCAGGTTTGGATACTAGCACTATGTTGGATACCGAATCTAGATAGTCTATTGCCCTAATGAATCCTACATCCAACAGTTTCTTGAGTTCCTCTTTTACTAGTAATGCAATATGTGGATGCATCTTCCTGAGCTTCTGCTTGACTGGTTTGACTCTTGGATCTAGTGGAAGATGATGTAGGATCGAATCTAGATCTAAACCGGGCATATCTACCTATGACCAAGCAAAGTTGACTTGCTTTTTCTTGAAGAATGGTACAAATTTGGTCTTTTTTTGGTGGAGATAGAGATTTTGCAAAGTGAATGATCTTAGGATTGCTTTATGTTCCAATGTTGACAGGTTCTGTAGGTTCCACAACAATCTAAGACTTCTCCTGGTACATGTCATTGGGGAGAGTGTCAAGCCTTCCATTGTTTGGTGCCTCAGAGAGGTTTTCACCATCCGATGCATCCTTTCTTTTTACTATTTTGGGATCTGATACTACCGTAGAGTGGTTTTCACCATTAGATCCAGTTTTTATTTTTACATTTTTGCAACTGGAAGGCTTGGCACCCTCTCCAAAATAAGCCATGGTGTTGAGTTCAATGGCAAAGCCAACTTTATGATCTCCTATAGGTAGGTGGTCCCTAAGTTCCATGTAGTCAATATAGGCATCGTCATTTTGGAACGTGTCTAGTTGTGGGGTTCCTCGTAAATCCCAGTCGATAAGTTCAGGATGCACAAGAGGGAGGGGATTGGAAGATACATCTGATTCATCAGGTGTGATAATTTGGATGGATATATGGTTAGGATTTAGATTGATAGGGATAGGATCTGGAATGGTACTTTCCTCTAGGTTGTTTATCACGATGGAACTCTGGCCTTCCTTGTAAGTCATACTTTCAGGAGTTGGCGAATCACACTCTAATAGTCTATATGTTAGCATTTGTCCCTCACAGTAGGGGATATAGGTTTGAATGGTGTCAACTCCTTTGTCCTCATAGGAGTGCTCTGTGAGTTCTTCCCACTCATATCCATTAGAGTCTGTGTCACTGTCTTCTTATAGGTTATGGATCTGCTCCACAAAACAAGCATTGGCCTTAGCTTTGCCTTTGTCCCTGTATCCTAGCTCTTTTGTATTTATTGCCAATGATGATGAGGAGGGTTGGATGGGTTCTATTATTCTTTCTTTTCTTAGGCCAGTGGGACCTTGTCCTTCATAACCTATTATGTGTAAGATAGACTCACCACATCCATAGATTTTCGTTGGGAGCTTAGGTGGTTCTTGTTGTGTGTTATCTTCCTCTATGTAGAGCCATTGCAAGACATCTCTTTCCTCAGTTTCATCTGATAGGGTCAGCCATTTTACAAAGGGAGCTATGGGAGTTTTGAGAGGAGCAGATGGTTTTGGAATGTACTTAGGTGTAGGCCATCTAAAGGATCTATCATGCCCACATTTCCCATACGGTCACAACATGCATCACATGTGTCATGTGGTCATGACACGAAATATAAAATTTTTTCCCATGCTTCCCTAGAAACCCCCTCGCACGTGTAAGCGTGCTCAGTGGCGTACATATAGGGCATAAACAAAATAGTTGTCAGGGGTGGTACATGCACACGTGCGCACACCCAAATGCAAGAAGGCCAACAAGGGGGTCTTCGCGACGCAGATAACGTCGCTACAAGGGTTGAACTTACTAAGCTCCTAAACCCTAGTTTCCAGAAAAATCTAGTAGCATAATGCCTCACGGGCGTGAGTGGGATTTATTACACTAACACTAATCTTAACACGGAGTTCCTTGATAGGGTTTAACAAATTTCCTACAACTCACTATTTACAATGAATTGCACAGTTGACCTCTTTAATGGGGCATTTTTCAACAAAGCCCGATCATCTGTTCTCTTTCCCATTTTCTAAAATTTAATATTAATTTCTCCTTCTGATCTTAGCATTTTCAACAAAGCCTGATCATTTGCCCTCTCTTCCGCTTCTCTAAAATTTAATTTTAATTGTATTTCTATTACATTCTCTTTCCCGTTGTGTAAGGTTTCTTTATGTTTATCCTGCTTTTCTTCCCGTTCTCTATCAATAAGAGTTATCACTGCATCCTTTACATTATTCCTAATTTCTTGGTAAACTAGATCAGTGCTCCATCAATCAGAGTTATCACTGCATCCTTTACATTATTCCTAATCAGGATTAATGGAGAGTTAATTCTTACTTAGTTCTCTTAGCCTAGTTAAAAAATGTCACGCATTTTCTCCTCTTTGTTTTTTTTCAAGGTTAACTTTTCTTTCTCCTTCTCTCTTTTTCTCAATTGGACGTTTACTCCACCTACAGTCTGAGTTTACAATGGCCACATATGGAATGCCTGTGATGGCTTAATTGCATTTATAAAGATACACATATCTATATAAATGCAAATAAGCATATATATAATGTATATATATGCTTATTTGCGTTTATACAGATAGGTATATTTTTCTTTTCGTTTTCTTGATATTTTTTTTAAATAAAATTTATTAACTCCTAAAAGCGCAATTCCCCTACAGTTGAATTAATATAAATATGTGTATTATCGTCGAAATATAGCCCCTATTTTATTTATTCTTTTTTTAAAAAATTACCCATAGATAATGTATATATATATATATTATTATCTAAACGAATTTACAAAAGTATTGGCAAACAAATAATATATATATACATATATATATATATGTTATTTAATTTAATCTTATATTTTATATATATATATATATTTTAATTTTTTTTATATATATCATTGAATAATGTTATATTTTCATTCATTCTTTTCCTTTGAATTTCATTGGGAACCCTAATCTTTTTGTGGGTTTTGAATGGCTGCTTGTAGTACCGAGCTGAGGAGTGGCGACGGTGGATTGGTGGAGGCGGATCTGTGTGAGGTTGCAGCAGAGATGGCGGTGGAAGGCGGTGGTGGCCGCTTAGGGCGGCGAAGAGTGGTCACAGAGGTGACAGTGAAGCGGCAGTGTGGAGGAAGGCATCCGCAGAGGGCCGCGGTGGAGGGAGGTCTGCGGAGTAAGGGGTCACGGGGACCACGGGGCGTAGGGGAGCACAGGCGGCAGCGGAGGAGTTCACGGCGGGGCAGTGACTATATGATGGCCACGGGGTAGCCACGATGGGGATACGGCCGTGCAAGGTGTAAGGGACGGAGGTCTGCGGTGGCGGGGGTGTGGGGAGGGATGGAGCCCCCACCCACACCCTTTGTAATACTCACGGTGGGGGTTCGAACCCCCACCATTGTTAACTATTTTTTTTATTATTATTTTGATTGTGTTTTGCAATACAACCAAAAATCAGCAAGCATAAATTTATTCCCCATTGTATTGTTATTTACAACAAAAATGAATATATATATATATATATATATATATATATATATAAATATAACAATTTATGTCAATTTATAGGACAAAATATTGAAATTAATCTAAAATGAGTTTTCATGCAATTTTATTTTCAATGCAACTCAAAAATAGAAATTGTAAATATAGGATATTATTCAAAGATCATTAAATCTGATTTTCTCTTAATTAGATTTCAATTATAAATCAAATGATTCAATTTGAACATATTAAGCATATAATTTAAAATGAAGAGAATTAATTTTGTTTGCATTTAATCACAACAAATTTCATATGCATGAATGTATCCAAAACTTCATTTCCTTTCAAGATAACAAATTCCAACTTTCATATAATTCATTTAAAATCAATATTTCCACTAATTCTACAAAGAATAAATTTTTAATAAACTTTGTATGCAATCAACAACTAATTTCACAACTTTTCAAATAGGAGAAGAAGGAAATAGACAATTCTAATATCCTTTTAAAAACAAATTTCTCTTCTTATTTATTTCATACATGGTAACAAAATTTAATAACACTATGAATAAATCTTTTATTACAATGAAGAGGATTTCCTCCTAACTCAAAAATACAAAAATTACAACTATCAACACATTAAGGTAGGATTTTCTCATAACTCCAAAATACTAATATTTACAACAAAAGAGAGAGAATGTTCTCTTGGCAAATCAACAAGGATGAAGCTATTAAATGACCAAGCTCTCCTTAAGACTTAAGGAAAATAAAATATTTCTCAAGTTCAAATAATCTTCTCCAAGCTTTACAATAAGCTCCAAGAACCTGCATATCACACAAGGGGAGAAAACACCACTCAACTTGCTCTCCTCCCTACCGTAGACCCGCAAGACGGTCACCCCCGAGCTAGGGAGATCATCCACACACCTAGGGTATTCCAAAATCCACTCCACAACAAAGCAATACAACATCCCAAAACACAATTACACCCCTGGATAGTTACACAACACAACTCAACTAAAGTGAGTCAAAGAGGGGTAGGAGAGTGGACACACTCAACTCTAGAGTGCCACCCTTCAACAATATTTCAACACAAATTTTTCTCATGGCCTCAAGCCAAACAAGTAAACCAAAAATTCCAAGAAGATCATATTTTGGCTCTCAAGCCATATGAAAAATTTACTCAAATTACTCAAATGCCCTCAAGGCTTTCAACATCCCAAAACAAGGCAATGACCTCGAGGAGGGTCACTCCTCCCCTACCCCACACTTGATGAGCATTTCTCCCAAGTGGAAGAAGCTCTGTCAACAACCCAATAATAACTTTCTCACAATAACAAAAATTAAAACACAAGCAAAAATGCATTTCACACATCCATCATGCAAAAAATAGAAAATACAAAGGAAGGGCCTTGAAATCCAACCTTAAAAATCCCTTTAATGGATGAAGTTGATGTAGAGCTCCTCTAAAGTCTCCTCCAACCTTAGCCACCAAACTCCCTCTATCCTCTTTCTCCAAAAAACAATTTCCAATAATAAAAATCTCCAAAATTCAACAACCCTTCTCCCTATCCCAAGTGGGATTAAAATAACCCCACCCATGAGCTTAGAGGAATGGGGAGGTGACACTTGTCACCTCCTCACTCTTCCTCCCAAACACTATTGTGTCCCAAGGGATGGGTGTTGACACATGTCACTCACCCATCCCCAAAGTCTTCCTTATCCCTTACCACATGTCATCTCTCTTACACATGGGAGAGAAAAGGGGGATTGGAGAGGGAAAGGGTCACACATGTCTTCCCTTCCTTCCCTCTCATGAAGGACCACAAAACTCCATGGGGAGTCTCACAAGCCTTGGGAATTGAAGAGGGATGGGCTTGAGTGTTGGTACCACTCATCCTATTCCTCCCATGCCTCCAAATTCGTCACTTAACTTTAATGTGAAGTTAAGGTGACCAAACGGAGGTTAACCAAGGGTTACCCAAGTCAAAAGGGACCCTAGACCCATGGGGTATAACCCAGGGTCAATTTTAACCTAGTTAGGATACTTAGGGTCAAGTTAAGACACAAGAAAAGGGTCTCAAAAATTTAAAATTTAAAAATGAATTTCAAATACATTTCTTACAACACAAATCATAATTCAATTTACAAGAGGGTAGACCTAACCCATTCAACCTCATGCAAGACAACATTACAACATTAAATCAAACACAGAGTCAATCTCGATTCCTTGTGGAACTAGATTGGCTTAACAAGGGATTACAACATCAGGTGTGGAATAATCTTCTGTATCTGTGGCTTTGTTAGAAATACCTACACACTCAATTTCAAAGTTAGTTCCACATATTAATAACATAGCCGAAGCAAATTTAATACATGCATTTCTAAGACATACCACAATTCTCATAAACATAATGAACTCACATTATAATTTTCTCTCTAACATCACCCAATTAGTTTTCCTGTAATGTAAACATTAATCAGACATCACCCAATTAGTTTTCCTATAAAATAAACATCTATCTAACATCACCCAATTTGTTTTCTCTTAAAGCAAACATCTGTCTAACATCACCCAATTAGTTTTCCTTTAACATAATAAGGTTTAATAGTTCAAAAATCTGGGATCAACAATCCCATAAATATAAAAGTATCAGCAATAGTAAGGTAAATAGTCACATGAACAGAATGAAAAAGGGTAGGCCTGACAGGATCTTGGAGATAGAGGCATTTTGGCTAAGTTGAGGCTATGCTCGATGGAGTATTCCCCTACCCTTGTTTCTTTGATTATGACTTTCTACTCTTTGGGCTTGGATGAGGAAGCTTCGAAGGTAGAATCATGCTGTGAGATGGGGGATGTGCAAGCTCCATTGTTGGGAATGATGCAATCAGGCTTTGAGCAGATAGAGTTGCAATGCTGAAAAGGAACCAGATCACCTTGGATGGTGATCTATTTGCTGCTATGAGGAAATTTGATGCATTGGTGGTAGGTAGAAGGCACAGCTTTCATGGCATGACTCTAGCGTCTACCTAGGAGGATGTTATAGGCTAGCTCCCTATATAGGACTTGACAAATAATGTCCTTTACCACTGGTCTAACTTGTATTGGTAACACCACTGTTCCTTTAGTAGTTCTTTCTTCTTCATCATAGGCCTTAATAGTGATCTTTTTCCTTGGATCCACTGTAGTTTTTGAGAACCCCAATGTAAGGACTAGCTTGAGCATGCAAATATTTAAACATGCCCCTCTATCAATGAGAACTCTTTTGATACGGTGTTTATGAATGAAGGTGATGATATGCAAGGGGGTGTTATGGGGCTGGGATATTGATAGGTCATCCTGTTCGGTAAACGATAGGGTGCTAGAGGATGTTAGATTTCCTACCATGGCTTGAAACTTCTCTTGGGCCAAGTTCGTGGGAACAATTGTTTCCACTAGGGCTTTATCGAGAATTTCCTTATGGGACGGAGACAGACGCAACAACTCTAAGGTGGATATGTGGGCAAGAGTTTTCTGAAGTTGGTATATGACATTGTACTTATGGGAGTTAGACGGAGAAGGTGACAACCTTGGAGGAAGCGTGTTTAATGTGACCTTACCACTGCGGGTGATGATGCTGCAATTAGTTTTGTTGGGCCCTGACTATTGGTTGAATGTGACCACATTGACTTGTGGGATGTACTCTGATATGCAGTTGACGGTATAATCAAACGACACATTCGCATAGTTAGCATTGTTGTGTTCATTGTTTTGATTTTGCCTGTTGTGGTTGTTATTGTTGTTGTTGTATGGCCTATCATGGTTGAGGAGTGGATCCTTGTATGCCACATGCATCTCATTAGAGGTATGTTCTTTAGTGCCTACCTGATTTTGGTCAAGTATGTCTTGAATGACGTGTTTCAGATGGATATAGTCATTGGTCTTATGGCCTCTTCCTCTATGATATTCACAGAAATCCGTATCTTTCCAATAACGAGGTTTTACTTGAGGTTCATAGTCGCTAGTGGGGGGAAGAGTGATCTCATTGTTGGCTAATAGATTTCTTAACGTAGACTCCTGAGACTCCCCTAGTGGTGTGAATTTTCATCTAGGAGCAGACATGAACCATTATTTTAGCTCGCGAGAGAAGGTTTTGTTTGGTGTAGCATTGCTTGCTTCTCCTTTGAGAGTGAAGATTGGTTGTTGTTTGGAAGCTGCTACTTTGGCATCAACTACTCCATCATTGACGATATTTTTGTTCTTTGTCCAAAACTTTGACTTGTCTGTGGTGTAGTTAGAGTTAGGGGTGTCTTTGTACAACTTTATTTGCCCCTTGGAAATCATAGCTTTCTCAATAAATAATCCCATTTCAATGACTTTCGTGAATGAGGTAGGGCATTAAATTTGGATTTGGTAACTTAGATCGGGGTTAAGGTTGTGGACAAAAATCTTCGTCATTTGCTTCTCAAGCACGTGATATGAGCATTTTCTCGTGTGTTGTCTCCACCTTTGTAAGAAGGCGGCGAAGGATTCACCACTCTTTTGCTTTGAATTGCATAGGTCAAGCACGAAAACTTTGTGTTTAATGTTATATGAGAAGTGCATGATGAACTTGTTTACTAACTCATCAAAAGTTTTGATACCCGGGGGAAGTCGTGAGAACCATTCCATGGCCTGTCCTCCTAGTGATCGAGGAAAAAGTCTCATGAGGAAAGTTTCGTTGTGGGCTATCTCTAGACATGCGGCGCTAAATTCCTGGATGTGGTCCCTAGGGTCAACCTTTCCTTTGTATTTGTCAAACTTAGGAACTTCAAACCGAAAGGGGAAGGGTACCATGTTCAAGCTTTTGTCGAAAGGGTATGGTGAGATATCCTCCAATGAATATGTTTTTGTGGACGTCCCTATATGGAGGTCCGTGAATTGATGTTGTAAAGTTTTAATTTGTTTCGTCAGCGTGTCTATAGGTATGTTGGGGTCTGTTGTTTTCTTACTTTTGTCTTTGTCAAGGGAGCTTTCCTCATCTGTGCTCTTTTCGTGAGTTCTTTCCTCTCCTGGTTCTTTTAATGCATTGACGTCAAAGTCGGCGGGGAGTTTAAGTCCTTGGTTTTCAAGATGAAGAAAGTACTTTTGAGGGTCCTCGTTGAACACTTTGTCCATCATGCGTTCAGATTTTTAATCTTGGAGGGCTCCTTGGTACTCCTCACGAGAGATTTCCTCATCATTGTCGTGAAGGGATACAATGCGGTTAGATGTTCTGGCCATTTCAAGTTGTTTTTGTGTTCGGGATCTAGTTAAGACCATGCAAGGCGATGTGGGAAGGAGTGGGGTGAAATTAGAGACTCTGGTAAGGTGCTGGTGGAGGTTGGTGTGAAGAGGATACTTGCGGTGATGAGATTCGAACAAGGGACTCTTTTGATCAATGATTCCAAGTAAGTTGGTCGATACAAGATGATAGCCACTAGGATAGCTAGTACCCGTTTACTATGTAGAGACTAGTCTTGTACCAAGACCACTAGTGAAGTTCTGAGAGAAAAGGATGTCCGATCCTTGATAGAGGAGACTTACTAGGGTTACTTGAATCTGAAATGATTTGAAAAAGGTTTTACACTAATCTGATATAGGTACTTTGACTTTTTATGGGAAGACGTGGTAAAAAGGTGGATGAGACGACTGACGAAAGAGAGGGTATGCTATGGAAATGGATGGGAGAAGCGACTGCATGGTAAATATGATCTCAAAAATTGAAACAAGGCTGAAATGGGTATCCATAAGTGTTGAAAATTTTCCCTCAAAAGATGTAGAAAAGCTCACTATCTTGGATGCGCAGCTACATATGCGCTGAAACATAAGGTATATGCGCAGCAAGTTGAGGTAAATGCGCAGCTCTGGGAAATGTTAAAAGCATAGTAACAGGTCACAAATGCGTAGGAAGTTGATGTAAATGCGCAGTAGGTCGACACAGATAAGCAACTCTGTGGGATAAATGTGCAACTCTAGTTTTTTTAACTGTTTTTACAATTTTCTTGGCACATTTTTCAGTGTTTTTGGTTTCTTCGCTGCAAGTTGGTCTTTTTGTTCTGATTTTCTCAATTATGGCAAGTAAGACACAACAAACACAAAGAAATTTTCATGATTTTTTTGATCTTTTTTTTGGGTAATTTTTGGACTCTTTTTGACTAAAAAGCAAGTACAAATCGTAGGCTGGTTGGGACAATATAAACCGAATTATCACTATTTCTAGTTGAGGCATCTTTGGGAGGTGATAATCACCCTTCCCTGCACCAGATTATAGGGGTTTTTAGCTACTAAAAACAAAGGATGATTAGTAAGTGAAACTGTTCGAGTGGTTATACATGCGGCAACGCTACTCTCCATTATGGAGTCTCCCAGCATGCAAGGGTTACACCTTAGAGGGTTTTGGGGGAGGTTGGCTGTCGATATAACTTAACAACACTTGTTGTTTGAAGCTTTCACTCCAAACACAATTTATTTATATTGGCTTGGCAGAGCTTGGCTTTAGCTTGTTACCACTTAAGGTTGTTCCCACTTGGACGGAAGGATATCTAAGGGCAGGCCTCTCTAGAGGTTTAACACATGTGAAATGATAGTCTGGCATTTTGGTCACCCAAGATAGGGGAGAGCATAGGCCTAGTACAATTCCAAAAACATGAAAGACAATGGTTCTTTTCCCCTAGTTAAAATGAAAAAGACTAAATCAGTTAGCTACTTGGGCACACACAATTTGTTAACTTTGAGAGCAAGATAACAATGGTTTAATTTTATCCTCCTAGCATTGGGACTAAATTCAAGTTGTTGATGCAACAAGATCAAATTACAATCCTCCTAGTTAGTGTTAAATGAGATTTGCATGAACATCCATTTACTTTCCTTTAGATATAGAGATGAGTTAACAAATATAGCTATATGACTAAACCAGCCCCTAACTTGCAAGTAGATCAGAGAATATTCTTGCGAGAAGTGTGAATGTTAGCAAAATCACAAGGAACAACTCAAAAAGTCACTATTAGAATCAAATGCGCAGCAACAGAGATCATATGTGTAGAAATAGAGATCATATGCATATGATTACAAAAGCACTGAGATAGAGGTCAAAAGTATAAAAAACAAAGAGTATATGCGTAGAATTAGTAAATGCACCGTATCAGAGGTCAAATGAGTTGAAAAAGAGCCTGGATGCGCCAATTTGTTAGATGCGTGGAAACAAAGCTCAGATGCGTGCTAGAAATGATCAGATGCACAGAATCCTCTTGTTACGGAACCTAGTGCACAAAAACTTAGTTTTTAGGTTAAATCGAGGCAATGCCCCACGGTGGCCGCCAAAAATGTTATGGGAAATTATGCATGAATATCAATAATATCAATAATACCTAATAACTGAATGAAATAAGAATCAAAGAAGATCAAACAAACAAAGAACTCAAACCTTGCAAACCTCTTTACTTTGTGGGTTCCATTGGTCACCTATCTCAAATGATCTTGTGTATGAATATGGCCCTCAGAAGGTGCCATTCCTTGCTATTTCCAAGATGTCAAGTGGGAATGGCTATGATAAGTTTGCAATGAAGAGATTCTTCAACACAATTGTAATGATAAAAGGGTGATCGTAAGCAATGAAGGAATTTGGTGCCAAAGGCGCGCTATAATTCTTGCAGAGTAACTTTACTAAAAGGTTGGATGATAGAAAAGGAATAGGGTTGTACTTATAGACTTGAAAAAGAGAAGATCAATGGTATAGACAGAATGAGAAGATCAACGGTTGAGAAGACTTGAGAGATGTGCGCAAATAGGAAGAAGACATGTGTCTTTCTCTATTTTGCATGAGAGGAATTAATAAAATAGAAGAATGAGTTAACTGAAAAGATTAATCAATTAACAGAATAGATAGGAGAGTTAACTGATTAGAACTAGAGGATGAATATTGCATGAGGATGAGAAGATATTTTAGCTCAATTAAATATTTGGAATATTCAATTGCATGTGCACAAGGATTGAATTATATTTAGAGATAACTCAATTTTTAGAAGAAATGGGCAACTTAAATAAATATTTGATTTATTTAAATTTAGAGAAGATATTATTGGAAGAAATAATTAAATAATTGGTATATTTAATTTAGAATGATTTTTGAAGAACTAATTAAATAATTGGTATTATTTAATTTGGAGGATTTGGAGGAATTTAATTAAATAAAGGAATTTATTTGATTTTGACTTTAGAAGAGGTAATTAAATAATTTGATATTTAATTAATTTAGAGGAATATGAATCAAATAAATAAATTTATTTATTTATTTATTGATAGAGGAATTAAACTTAAATAAATATTAAGAATATTTATTTAGACAGAGTCGTGTCATTTTTAGGCATATACAGATACTAGGAAGAGTTGCAAAAAGACTTCATTCATACCTTCTCATTCTTTGATCCGAACAAAAACATACACACAACACTCATAAAAATCTAGTAGATCACTTTTTAACATAATGCAGAAGAAGAAGAAGCCAAACCAGAACATAGCTCATTACAAGCAAAAACAAAAGGCATTTGGAAGGTCATCGAATGGATGAATAAAGAATCATATCTAGAGAAACACAAATGCTACAAATCATCACAACATGAAGAAGAAGAGGATAAGGAACCCAAAATAAAAATAAAACAAGGAGAAAGAGAGCTGGCAGATTTAGCAGACATCAAGGAAAGTACTACAACAATCCTATCTGGCCAAGGGAAGAAAACATTGCCAAAGAAGGAGATCCTAAGCTAGCCAAGATAGGAGACTATTAGGAAGAGAGGGAAGCGACACAAGTAGTAGAAATTTTGTCTGAATATGAGGATTTGTTCCCTAGAAAGTTCACAGAGATGAAGGGAATCAAAGAGGAAGCAAGATCAATGAAAATTCAACTAAAAGAGGGCTACAAACCAGTCAAGAAAAGGCCATACAGGATGAATCCAAACATGAAGAAAAAATTCAAAGTAGAGCTTGATAAGATGCTAGAAGCAGGGATCACAAAGCCAATGGAGGGAGCTGAGTGGATCAGCCCAATGGTAGTATAGAATAAGAAAATAGGAGAAATTAGGATCTATGGAGACTACAGAGAATTGAATAAGGATTGTATTAATGATCCTTTCCCTACACCATTTACAGAGGAAATCTTGGAGTTAGTTGCCGATAGCTAAGTCTATTCTTTCACTGATGGATTCTCCATATATCACCAGGTAAAAATTAGAGAGGAAGATTAACCCAAAACAACATTTGCATCCGAACTGGGATCTTTCATGTATATTGTTATGCCTTTTGGATTGAAAAATGCACCTGCAATATTCAGTAGAAGTAGGATATAGAGCATAAAGGGAAGCCGACCGGAGGTGACTACACACTATGTAGAGACCAGAAGCCGATAGAAGACACATCCCTAGATATAATAGATATAGTATATATATAGACATAGGAGATAGTAGAATGTAAGTAAGCATGATAGGAGAATAGAAGTGTATTCTGATGTAAACAATGACATAGAAGTCATATATGTAACTAGTGAGGCAGAGACTTAGACTGGAGGATGGATCAATGATGTATACCTTTGGTTGCTATATATATATGGAGATCTGTCGGTACTAGGTAACTTGTTGGCAATATGTGTTGTCATTAATGTCAACACTTAGAGTGAGGTCAACATTCATTTTGTGATGATGATATACCAGTTACAGAGATGCAGTGAGATAGAATGATGATGTTGACATTCATGGTTGGTTGCTGATGTTCATGGTTGGATGTCATGCCCTGATTAAAGTCAAGACAAGGTGTATTGAACTTGTTTATGGTCAACAGAGATGATTTCATGTTAAAATATTAAGACTTCCCTTTATTGAGCTATGTTGAGGATGAGAAGATGTTGTCGATGACCTACAACATGTTATATGATCCTTTCTAATGATCCTAAGAAAGTATGAGTTGCTATAAGAGAGTTACGGCCTCCGAATGTTGGTGAAGGTTGCTATTGCAGGAAGCTGCCTAGAAGACTGTCTGGTAAAATGCTCCACATTCCTCCACATTTGAAGAGATGGTCATGTGATTTAGAATTTAAGTTAAGTATGATGTAAAGGTGCTAAATCCAAAGTTTTAGATCATTTGCTACTCTGCCGTGAAAGATATAAGTGATAGAATTTTGGTCCATGCTTTGGCAATATAATGTGTTGGTGAAGACTGTTTAGAATGCTCTGCATTCCTCTGCAAGTAAATATTTGCCCATGTAGTTTTGAGGATATATTCAGAACAGTGCATGAGTGCATCCATACATGTTTCAAGTGGTTTGGAGGTTCACAAGTTTAGTTTTCAAATGATAGTTGTGATATAGATAGTTTCATATGCCTAGTTGTTCTCAGGACATATGCTAATGATGTGCGCCAACTTGTTGTGACATGAAATGGCACATTGACTGATGGAATATGGTCTTGATGATCTTGTGTTGTCTCCAGTTGCTCCACAAGGTGTTTTTCTACTCTTTCCAGAACTGGCTGAGGTCTGGAATGATGATATTGCTAGGCTATGCCTCTGCCTAATTGACTAATGAAGGTTGTGTTGTGCCTTGCACACACGCCCCATTTTTCCAAATGGAGACCCCCTCTTTTTCTTTGGATTGGAGTCAAACTTTTGCTATTATGATGATAAGAAGGTGAATTTATGCTTAGAATGCAAGATTTGCTTCAAATTTGCGTATTTTGCATGTTTGGAATCATTTGATGTCTTGCATGATTGATTTGGAAGTGTCTTGAGTGGTCTTGTTCTTAAAGATAGCCATTTGTTGCCTTTTGCACTAAAAATGACCCCAACTGAGTTTTGCGCTAAAAACAATCCCTACCGACCTTAGCGCTAAAATCCTTCCTCACGGACTAGCACTAAAAAATGCACTAACTGGACATATCCTATCAGGTCCAAAACCTCCACTGATCCACTTGCACTTAAATTCCCCGCTAAGGAGATTTGCGCTAGAAAAGCACCCTATCGACTTGCACCGAAATCTTCCCCAATTGACTTTGTCAAGTAGAAGCCAAAACTCGCACTAAGTTAGTGCAAGTCAAAATCTGTGCTGAACCCATTTTGCACTAAAACCACTTGCCACAGACCTATGCTAAAAAATGCACCGACTGACCTATTCAATTAGTCAGTCCAAATCAAAATCCCAGGTCAGTTGGAGGTGAAATTCCTGCTAAGTCAATGACCCCCAAAATCAACACTTTTTGGTATTTTGGCCTAAAAATTAAGTTTTTCAAGGAGCAAATTAGATTTTCTTGATGGATTTGAATTACACAATTATTTGTCACATCATGATGAATATTTTAGCAAGTTTATGTGGTTTTTTGGCACAGTTTACGATAATTAATGCTACTGCACATGAAAAATCCATGACCCCCAAAAATCTTACTTTTTACAGAAAAAGGCTAAAAAACATGAAATAAAAGTCTGCAAATAGATTCTAATGACCCCAAAAACTTCCCTAATCATCATATTGGCCAAATGGGTACTCAAAAATGATGAAAAACTCATAAAATCATGCAAAAAGTCACTTGATTTATGAATTTGTCTATAAGGAAGCAACATTGACAATGAGTTGTCCTAGATTAATTCGTGGCTGCAAATGGACATATTCTGATTCAAAATGATGGAAAATAACTTGTTAAGATGAAATTGATGCTTTGCCTCATTGATTGTAGGTCTAAGAGGATAAAGGAGCCAATTGGAGCCATCTTGGAAGGTGAACACATAAGAGGTGCAGTGTTGACCCAGAACTGCAGAATTGACATTCTATCAACCAAATTGCTGCTACACATGCAAAAGGAAGTCAATATGATGTTCAAGATGATGGAGATGAGCTACAAGAGCTAAAGACCTAAAAGATCAAGTTTATTTCATTGTTGTTCATGCAGATCCAGTCCAATGTCCAAGTGATCCAGTCCAGGGGTCATAACTCCTAGCTATTTTATCAGAATTTAAATTTCTTGGACTCATTAGAAAGATAAACTAATTATCTAGTTTGAGCTACTTAATTTCTAAGGCTTAATTCCACGCAACTGATAAAGTTTTGAGCTCCCATTCTGCTTCGAAGGCCTCCAAAAATGCAATTTACTACGATGTAGAAAATACCAAGAATTATATTTTTGATATTTTCCCAAAAATACCACTCAAATGACCCTAGACTGGATCACCAAGACATGCATACTACTGTCCTAGCAATCCAGTCATCAAGAACCAGTTAAGAAAGCATCTAGTTGGATATACCTTCACCAAAATACTCCTTTTGATCCAGTCAGCACTTGGAATCTCATGAATACACATCATCTCAAGTTTTTGAGTGTCATGTGACTTTATTTTAGCTTTATTAGGTCTTGAAAATTGACTTTTTATCATGTACAACCAAATGGGTATCCATTTTGTCCAAATTCAATGTATTTGCAAGTTGTATTTTGTCTTTTTCCTAAAGGACAAATGCAAATCCAAAAATATAACAAACTATTGTACTTCATTAAATGCCATGTAATCTGGACCATTGGTGTCGAGTTAATCTCCACTGTCCATTGAAAACTTGGTATGGTGCCTTGTCTATAAAAGGGCCATCCTTTTCTCTCATTTGTAAGTAAGATTTGATAATGAATTGTTGAGATTCTGCCAAATTGTGATCAATACAAAGCAAGTTTTGCAGGTTGCTGGGAATTTGTGTTCTTGTGTTATCCTCTTTGGTTTTCATGGTTCATATCAATCTAAATTTAATTAGTTGTGCTTTTGCAATGATGGGTAAATATTAAGATATCTGATGAATGCTTTGGTCCATACTATTAGTGCTTGCTGATGGTAAGTTGCTGTGTATAGTTAGCCTGGGCCCTGTCATTGAATATAGTTCAGTTGCATTCCACTAGTTAAGTTGCACCATTGTTCAGGTGTTTAATGAGTGAATGCAATTTGAAAATCATAGGGATCCTTTGAAGATTGCATCATTTCTTGCAACATTGTGGGTTTCCTATCCTAGTGAAACAGGGAATGGTTTATTGAAAGTATTTGTCTATCTACAACATTTTACCCCGTTGTGACTGTCACTTAGGATCTCTTATCCCTTCTCTCTCTCCCTTTTCCTTTTGCATTTTATTTACATAAAGTTTGGTAGATTTAGGATTTGAGCAACATTACATTGATCATCTGCTAAAATTTTAGACTTCACAGTTGAACCACCTAGGGGTTCAACATATACATTGCTGCCATTTTCATAAGCCCTGCATTTCATGTAAGACCCCTTGTTGGCACAACTAGACATACCACCGAGTCATTCCAAGTAAGCTAAGACCTAGCTGTATTATCCTTGGGGCAGTCCTATCTCAGATAGGATACCTTTTTCAAGAGAGGTGTGATACCAGCAATCATACCTACGTTGTCGTGTGCTAAAACACTCATCAACAGGTTGAAGGTGTGCACCACAAAGTTGTTGTTGTGCAGAGCTCAAGAAGTGTTTGGAGATAGTGTATAGGTCCCACTAACTCATTTGGAAGATGTGCAAGCAATGTTCAATCTTTCATGAGTACCGCCAAGTTGAATTAATTGTTGTGCTATTAACTTCATGTGTTCTTGCTTAAGGGCAACCTAATTCAAATTTGTGAAACATGATGATGTTATTCCTTGAAGGATGATTCTGTGAAGGATGTTTAGGACCAAACTAAGCTTGTGTTGGGATTCACAAGGTGTGTGTTTCTTCTTGGAATAACGTGTAGCTCATGATAGGGCTTGCCCTATGCATGTTTCATGTTTTGAGATCTTTGGCCAACTTGTAAAATGTAATATTCTTGTTGTATTGGCTAAATTGTAATGAAATCAATGTAATGTCTTGTATATATTGTAAACCTAGTTGGTCTAGGTTAGGTATGATTGCAAAAGTGAGAATATAAAGGTGTAAAGAGTAGAATATGAATATGTGATGCATTGTGATGTGCGACTGAAGGAGAAAGAGAAGAAGTAATAAGGGTTGTCTTGATTCATCTTGAAGACATTTTTGTGATAGGAAGGAAGTGAAGAGTGTGCCTAATTGATCCAATCATCAAAAGAAGTAGAATTGCAATCATCAATGGTGTGTGCTTCAATATCAGTTTTCAAACAGTAGGATTGTTATACTATAATCTTTTCTGAGTTCATTCTCACTTCAAGGAGTATTTTCTTCCTTGTGTTGTAGCCCTGAAACAAAGTCTATAGGGAGTTGTAGCTTTCTTGGGAGTGACCCTAAAACAAAGTCAGCAGGGAGTAGTAGCTTCCTTGGTTTGTAGCCCTAAAACAAGTTGTAATTTTTATAGTAGTTAGCTTCATATATTATGGTTTTTCCCCTTTTAGGGTTTTCCACGTATATCTGGTGTTATGTGTTGATATGCATTGTGTTGATCTTTCATGTTTATGTTAATACTATAATGTTTAAATTTTAATCTACTCCAGAGGATTTGAAGTTTGATTGGATACTGATTCACCCCACTCTCAGTATCCTGGTGTGTTCAACATAACTGTGTGTATTATCTTATTTTAATGTATATGTGATGCTCTATTTAGTTATTCTTTATGTTTTGTTGTCAATCTCTAGCTACCTGACCAAGGTATAGACTGACTACAAAGACTTGGCTGAGGACCAGATCTCCAAACCGGTATCTCCTCTACATTTCTTACTAACAGGGAATATAAATCTATCTTAAAGAAGATTTTTGATTTCTTCCTTAACCATGAGAGCCATCTTGGGATGCATCTTTCAAATTTTTTGTTTAACATGTTGAGCAATAGGGTAAAGACTAATATTATGAACCATAATTGCTGAGTCTATACAAGATATATCTTCATATGTCTAAACAAAGAGATTAGGGAAGTCCAGTAAGAGTTGAGAATGAGAAGATCACTCTTTCAAAGAAAGACACTCACCAATTTTAATAATCTTTATAGGATTTTAAGAATCCATAGAGACAACAATAGTATCCCCAACTAAGAGAGTTCTATGATCTTTTTGTATCAAGAATGCTTAGAAGCTTGGTGTGAAGTTGAGGAGAAAGAATGGGATAATCAGTTAACATGTTAGATTCACTAAAATATGCAAGTGCATTAAGATAGTAGGAGAATCCATGATCATGATGATATGAAGGTGTATGGGTTTAAATGCCTAGAAATTTGTCCAAGGCTTCTTTGGTAGAGAATATGTCCAAAGAAGGGATGGAAGAATGAGATGATTCAGTAATTAATTCAAAATGTTGCAAAGAAAGAGAAGAAGTAGAAGAAGAGATCATGGCTACATTAACAAAATTGTTATATGAGGGTCTAGAGGGATGAGGAGGTTGGCAACCAAGGCCTGCAATAGAAAGGTGAAATGTAGGTTCTAAAGGTACCTTGATACCTTGTTCCATGCACCCCAAACCATTGCCCTTATATCCATTTTTGGAGAGAATCTTGAAACCCAAGCCATAATGATTTTCCATATCCAAGAAAGGAGGTTTTCTATCACTAGCTTGGTCAAAATTCACAATGCACTCACATGATTAAGAAGTAGAAGGGTGGTCTTTTGGAGCCTTAAGCTAATGTGATGGAGGAGTTGAATATATTTGTGGGATGTAAAAGTGAGAGTGATAATCCTTTTATTCACCCATAAAAGAAGGGGTGAAATCTAAGGAGCCCTAATCATCACCCAATACATGCATTAGATAGAGAAGACTAATGAAGAGGCACATCATCATCAATGGAAGATGACAATGTTGTGTTTGTCTTAGGAGAAGAAGAAGGTATAAAATTATGAAGTATAGATGAAGTAGAAGAAGGCTCCTCAAGACCAAGATTAACCTTGTGACAATACTGAAACGGGTCTTGATCATCCTTAATCATAAATGTTTTTCCATCATAGATGAATTTATGGACTAATGTAGAGTAGAAGGAAATGCCCCAATAGTGTGGATCCATGGCCTACCAAGGAGAAGGTTATACAAGAGACTCCCTAGCATTACATGGACCATGGTGGGTAGTGTAATCGGGCCTAACTCAATGGGCAAAGTAACAATGCCTAGATTCTAGTGATTAATGTTATCAAAACCTCTTATGGAAAGGTCAGAAGGAGAAATATAAGATTGATCAACATTAATATGATTCAAAAAGTTTAAACTGCATACATTGAGACCAAAACTATTATCAATGAGTTTACATTTAATTCCCAAAAAGTTTACTCTGCTAATAATAATGAGAGGTTCATTTTGTTGTTGAACCTCAAGAGAAGGAAGTTTAACTTGTATAAAAGTAATATCAATAGTGTTGGTGTACATACATTCTAGTAGAGTGGCCATTTCCTTCAACTTTGTAGAAGAGAAAATGGAAAACTTCTATAAGGCCTCTTGAAGGATGCTATAATAAGAAGGATAAGTTTGTATTAGTTCCCAAAGTGAGATCTCAGCTTAAGTCACCTAAAGCTGCACAATAAAATCATACTCTTTGGTCAAGTATTAATGGGAAGATGAGGAGTTGTTGGAAGAATAGAAGCTAATGGAGGAAG
Source organism: Cunninghamia lanceolata (assembly GCA_027924645.1). Taxonomy (NCBI): domain Eukaryota; kingdom Viridiplantae; phylum Streptophyta; class Pinopsida; order Cupressales; family Cupressaceae; genus Cunninghamia; species Cunninghamia lanceolata. Next base: position 22,033,212 of record BSBN01000500.1, read on the forward strand.
AGAAACAAGGACAAGAGTAACCTATTTGGTTCATAGAGTGTTATATGTGTGGACTATTGCATGAAAGTCAATAGCCAATGGCATATTACATGATATAGACTAAGCAACATGTGTATAGAAATAAAAAGGTTAGGTATTATCAAGAATACCTCAAACAATTATCATAGGAAGAGAAAGATGAGGTAAATTAGGTACCCCAAAAACAATGATTTTTGGTTTTTGGAACTTGTTTGCAAAGCTAGAAATGAATGTAGTACTAACTAGATTTAGAAAAGAAGAATGACATGTTTTAGAAATAGAAGAATTTGGGGCATTCTAGTTAGGTCCAAGGCAAAGAAAAGTTTATAAAAGAAACCTGGAATATGATGGTACTGATTTGGATTAAACCATTGATGAGTATTGTTGATAGAACTCTTCTCCTTAGTAGGGCACAAGGACAGAGTACTTAGAGAACTTTAGAGAGCTAGATGAAGAATAGAAGCATCAGGCTGCTCTGTAGGACATGGATCAACAACATATGGAGCAGTAATAGTTGCTAAGTAGGTTTATTATAAATATTTTCAAACATAAACTATCCTCTGATCTAATATACAATGTACCTCTAATATGTAACTAATACTTTTAGATTTGTACTCTCTTTGAACCTATTATTGAAGCTTAATCTTATAGTACATTCCTTTTTGGATTGTAATCTATATATGGATTGTGGTTGGTGGTCACCTTGATCACCTTGATCACCTTTGGATGTATGTATGTTTTAATTAATATATAGAGTGAAAGATATTTGATCCAAAAAAAAAAGAATACCTCAACAAATTATCATAGGAAGAGAAAGATGAGGTAAATTAGGCACCCCACAAACAATGATTTTTGGTTTTTGGAACTTGTTTGCAAAGCTAGAAATGAACGTAGTACTAACTAGATTTAGAAAAGATGAATGACATGTTTTAGAAATAGAAGAATTTGTTTTATTAGATTGAGAATGATAAGGGACATAAATGAAGTCATCTAATAGCTCATCCAACATGTCAAAGTCATCCTTAAACAAGGATTAATCAAAGGCATTGAATATTTGAAGAAAGAAATTTGACATTTTCAAAGAGATTAAATATGTTAGGTTCACCAAAAATATAAAGTTAGAAAAGTGATTTAAGGTTTTACAATTCTAAATATTTAAATCTACTTAAATCTCACTTATAATGAATAAGACTAGTTTTAACAAGAAGATGTTTATTGTTGCTCTAATATAGAAAGAAACAATAGCCAAATACAAATATTCACAATTGTTTCAACTTACCAAATAATGTTTTCTAGGCCAAAACTAGATGAGCTAGATTGAGTAAAGTATTAATAACTAAGCACAAAAGTACTAAAGTAGAAACAACAGGAAACAAGGAACTTGGAGGCCAAGTAGGAAGTTCAGTATCTAGGATGCTATCATGATTCTTTGTCATCCCTTTGGCACATTGTCATCCAAAAAACTTTCAAAATAGAAATATATTTCAAGAACCTGCTTTCTTTGCACCAATAATAGATAGAGAATATACTAGAATATATAGAAATACTAGAAATCAATATTTAATTTATTTATATAGAAATGGAAAGTAGAAATAACAAAAGAGAGAAAGAGGATGTAAACCTTCATGTGAGATAATTCTCAATAACATGTAGCTTGGACAAGAGAAAGGTTGGTGACTGCTTAGAAGCTTGTCAAGAACATGGTCAAGCCCCTATTTTGATCTTTCATCCTCCACAAGTAGTCAAATAGGAAAATGGAGTTGGAAAGTGTGTGCACTTAGCCTACACATGATGCAAGAGCATCCCTGCTTCAAGATCAATCTTGCATTAACCAAAAACATTTGCATTTCAGTTTGTTTGCAGTTCAGTTTGTTTCTTTTCATTTTCCAATTTAATTCAGGCAGCTCAGTCAGTAGTAGTTTCTGTATTTTGGTTCACATTCTGCCGTAGTTGCATTTTAGACCTTGCGGAGCTAGACTTAGCATCTAGATTCATTCATGCACATCATATCCAAATCTCAAAGCATTTGGTTAAGATACCGGAAAGATATCGCTATTAGAAGATCGATTGTTTTCTCATAATAGGGCATCCTGACAGTCTCAGGCAATTAGCTAAAGGAGAAGACCTGCGATGCATTTCCCAACTTGTGGAGCCTAATAACACATCATTCAATGATCTATGGTTCATGGTTGACCTTCCCTGAGATCTGCACATCATTCCATTCATTTACGGAGGAGTTCTATTCATTTAGGGCCGACCTATCTGTGTACACACGTTACAGGTCTTCATTGGAGTTTGTGATCTTCCTTGGTTGATGTGGAGGAATCTTATGTCTTGAAGATGATATATATTGTTGTAGTAAATGCCTAGGAAAGTAGTGAGGATCATTAGCATAAGTTCATAGTTGAATTCTTGCGAAGGAGCCTCAAAGCTATATCTTGTGCATATACTGGTGTTTGTAATCAGAATTGTGAGCCCTAATTGTAAGCCTGCATGTTGCCAGCCAAACTGTATTTGAATGCTATGATATGCTGAAGGATTGAATTTACATTTGTTTCATATCTTTGAGTTGTTTTCATTGTGTTTAATCTTGATGCACAGTCTAGACAGTTCATTATGTGAACCCTCCTACTGTGACTGCACCAAGTGGTATCAAAGTGAAAGTTCAAATATTTGGGAGTGAAGTTGGCAAAGGAATTTTGTAAGATCTTACTATGAACAAATCACCAATCTAAGGTAGGTTACTTGTGTCGCAACTGATCTCTGATTGTGAGGTAGTTGTCACCTTATAGCCTGATCGCCAAACCTGAGGCATTTTACACTTGATCCTAAAAAGATGCTGTCGAGGAGAATCCTTGTTGTTGGAACAATGGCTGGTAGAATGGATGAGATGATGGAAATGATGAAAATAATGAGAATTCATTTGGATGCAATTGAGGAGGATAGGCGAAGAGGATTAACACCGAGACCTAATGTTGAAAGTGATGACGAAGAGGATTTTCAATCTGTTGAACAAATTGGCAAAACACTAGGAGGTGATGAAGAAGAAGAATCAGATCAAGTAAAGATGTTGTGAGCTATTTCAAAGATTGGAAAGAGACCTAGAGTTGATGTACCTAAATACACTAGCAATTTGAATCTTGAAGATTTGATTAAATGGATAAATGACATGGAAGAGTACTTTGAATATGAGCAAGTTGAAGATACAGAGAAGGTGAAATTTGCAAAGACAAAGTTGAAAGGACATGTTTCTATATGGTGGAAAGAAGTTCAATTGGATAGAAACAAAAGAGGGAAAGAAACTATTACGAAGTGGGACAGGATGGTGACAAAATTAAAGAATCAATTCATACCTACTGACTATGAGTTGGAACTATTGAAAAGATTGTAAAACCTGTGACAAAAGGAGAAATCTGTGAAGGAGTATACTAAAGAATTTTATAAGATGATCATAAGAATAGGACATAGTGAAGCAAACAAGGAGAAAGTGGCTAGATACAACAATGGGCTGAGATTGAACATTCAAGAAGAACTAAGCTTGGTAAGGATGACATCTTTGGAGGAAGCATATCAGTTCACCTTGAAAGTTGAAGTGAAGCTAAATAAGAGGCAAGATCAAAGATAGAGAGGAATAGGAGGTAAATTTCAGAGAGGGAGAACATTTTCCAGAGGAGATAGATAACATCCAGAGCAGAACAAGCCTGACAACACATTTAAGAAGGAGGATAGAGATAGCAATGCCTACTGGAGCAATGACATAAATTTTCATCACAGAGGTAATTATAATTCATATCAGAATGAAGGATATAGAAGAGAAGGAAGAGGAAATGATAGGAGAACATTTAGAGGAACCTGTTTCAAGTGTGGAGGTGAAGGACATAGAGCATTTGAGTGTAATTAGGGAAGTAAAAGCAAGAGACAAAGAACAGTGGAAGAGCAACCTATGTGGAAGAAGAAACTGTTGGATCACCGAGTTCAGTTGGTAAACCTGAGAAAGGAGAATCATTGGTGATGAGGATAGCACTATTTCAAGCAGAGACAAATGAGGAACCACCGCAGAGGAAAAGCTTGTTTAGAACCAGATGCAAATTAGGAGGTAAATGTTGCAAAGTTGTTATTGATAGTGGTAGCTCAGATAATCTAGTTTCAGAAGAGATGGTGACTAAACTGAAGTTGGAGAGATTGAAACACCCCAAGTCCTATTAGATAGCATGGATTTAGGATGATCATAAGGTATTGGTGAGTTAACAATGTTTGGTGAAATTTCATATTGGATCTTATCATGATGAAGAATTGTGTGATATTATGCCTATGGCTGTTTGTCATATCTTGTTGGGTAGACCTTGGCAGTATGATAGAAAAGCTATACATGATGGGAGAAAGAATACATACACTATAACAACAAATGGAAAGAGAATTACTTTGATTCCTTTGGAAGATGATCCTAAGAGTGAAGTATGTGGACATGCTAGAATCTGTTTGGTAGATGGAAGAAAATTTCTGGATGGTTTGAGACATGAGAATATGTGTTATGCTTTGATTCCTAAAAAGCCTGAAACATTGAAGAAGGAGACTGAAGAATCACAACCGGAGGAGATAACCGAGTTACTGATAGAGTATGAAGACATCATATCAGACAATGTACCTGAAGGGTTGTCACCAATCAGGAGTATCAGTCATCACATGAATCTTATACCGAGAGCAAGTTTGCTTAACAAAGCAGCACATAGAATGACACTGAAAGAGAATAAAGAACTAAATAGATAGATACAAGAGTTGTTGAGGAAAGGTTTGATCAGGGAAAGTTTGAGTCCTTGTGTAGTACCTGCAGTGCTAGCACCAAAGAAAGATGGATAATGGAGAATGTGTACAAACTCTAGATCAATAAACAAGATCATAGTTAAGTATATATTCCCTTTACCTAGGATAGATAATATCATGGATTGTTTGAGTGGATAAAGATATTTCACAAAGATAGAATGGAAGAGTGGATACCATCAGATCAGAATCAGAGAAGGAGATGAATGGAAGACTGCTTTTAAGACAAATGAACGATTGTATGAGTGGTTAGTGATGCCTTTTGGATTGACAAATACACCTAGTACTTTCATGAGATTGATGAATGAAGTCTTGAAGACATTCTTGGGTAAGTTTGTTATTGTGTATTTAGATGACATTCTACTTTTCAACAAAACAAGGGAAGAACATTTGCAACACCTGAGACAAGTTTTGCAGAGACTGAGAGAAGAGAAATTGTTGATAAACATCAAGAAATGTTGTTTCTTGAAGGAAGAATTAGTATATTTGGGATTTGTGATTTCTGTGGAAGGATTGAAGATGGATCCTAAGAAAGTAAGAGTAATTGTTGAATGGCCTATACCAGAGAGCATTGGGGAAGTTAGATAATTTCATGGATTAGCTAGTTTCTACTAGAAGTTCATCAGAAATTTTAGTTCAGTTTGTAACCCTATGATAGAGACAATGAGAGGTGACAAAATATTTCAAGTGGACAGCTAGAGCAGATAAAAGTTTTGAATTGTTGAAGCAGAAAGTGACAGAGCAACTAGTTTTGTCATTACCAGATTTCAATAATGTATTTTAAGTAGATTATGATGCAAGTGGAAATGTAATTGGAGTAGTATTAAGTCAAGAAGGTAGATTAGTAGCATATTTCAGTGAGAACTTGAATGATGCAAGGAGAAGATATTCAGTTTATGACCAAGAGTTCTATGCCATAATTCAAGCCTTGAAGAAGTGGAGACATTACTTGCTACCTAAGGAGTTTGTGTTGTATACAGATCATCAGGCTTTGCAATATTTAAACAGTCAAGGTAAGTTGAATCAGAGACATATGAGATGGGTAGAGTTCATACAAAGTTATACTTTTGTGTTGAAGCATAGGAGTGGTAAATCAAACAAAGTTGTTGATGCCTTGAGTAGGAGAAGGAACTTGTTGACAGAGATGAGAGTTGAAGTGATGGGATTTGATGAATTAAAGAGCTTATATGAGGAAGATATTGATTTTACAGAACCTTGGAAAGCATGTAAGGAACCTGTTGTGACAGATAGGAGTAAGTGGCTGGATTATTTCATTCAGGAAGATATGTTGTTCAAAGGAAGTTAGTTATGCATACCTAGAAGTTCAATGAGAGATAATTTGATCAAGGAGAAACACATTGGTGGATTGGTAGGACATTTTGGCATTGATAAGATAGTGGCTTTGGTGAGTGAAACTTACTTTTGGCCCCAGATACATAAGGATGTTAGGAAATTTGTGCAAGGTTGTAGAGTTTGTCAAGTTGCAAAAGGGAGTAGTCAAAACACTGGATTGTATAAACCTTTGACAGTACTGAAGAGACCTTAGGAAGAGATAAGTATGGATTTTGTAATGGGATTGCCTAAGACACAGAGAGGACATGATTCAATATTTGTAGTGGTGGACATATTTTCAAAGATGACATATTTCATACCTTGTAAGAAGACAACTGATGTAGTACATGTAGCTGACCTATTTTTCAAAGAGATTATGAGATTGCATGGATTACCTAAGAGCATAATTTCAGACAAAGAAACCAACTTTCTAGGATACTTTTGGAGGACACTTTGGAAGAAGATGAAGGCAGACTTGAAATTTAGCTCAACATTTCACCCATAGATTGATGGACAGACAGAGGTAGTGAATAGGAGTTTGGGAAACTTGTTGATATGTTTGGTTGGAGAAAAGGCAAGAAATTGGGATTTGATTCTTTCACAAGTAGAGTTTGCATACAATAATTCAGTAAACAAGAGTAATGGAAGAACAACTTTTGAGATTATTACCAGAGAAAACCCTAGAGGAGTGGTAGAATTGAGAGATATCAGTTTGGAAGAAAAGAGAAGTGCAAAAGCAAAAGAATGTGCAGATCACATGAAGGCAGTGCATGATCAGGTTAAGAAGCATTTGGAGGATATGAACAAAAAGTATAAGGAAAAGGTAGATGAGAAGAAAAGACACAAGGAATTTGCAGTAGTTGGAGATGAAGTGATGGTATATTTGAGAAAAGAAAGATTTCCGGTTGGGGCATACAACAAGTTGAAGATGAATAAGTTTGGACCTTGTAAGATACTCGAGTCTAGAAATGCATATGAAGTGGAATTATCAGAGACATTGGGTATATCACCTATTTTCAACATTGTAGACCTATATCAGTATCATGAAGCAGCATTTAGTGACAACATTGAAGAAGACTTGAAGAAGCAGTTACCACAATAAAAATTAGAGCAAATTGAGGACATTTTGGACAATAGAGTTGGCCATATCACCGAAGGAAGATAATACAAAGAATATCTTGTAAAGTGGAAATGCAGATCGAAAGAATATTTATCTTGGATTTATCAAGCTGAGGTGGACCGTCTTGGTTCTCCCCTAGCCCCAATAAAGTGAGGGACTCACTTTTTCAATAACCTGAATGTCTGATGCAGGAGCATCCCTAGTTCAAGAGCAATCTTGCATCAACCAAAAAGATTTTCATTTCAATTTGTTTCTTTTCATTTTCTAGTTCAATTCAGGCAGTTCAGTCAGTAGCAGTTTCTGTATTTTGGTCCGTATTCTGCCGCAGTTGCATCTCAGACCTTGTGGAGTTGGACTTAGTGTATACACCTAAAAATGACACGACTCTAGCTAAATAAATATTTTAAATATCTATTTCATTTTAAATTCTTCTATCAATAAATAAATAAATCAATTTATTTATTTGATTCATATTTCTCCAAAAAATTAAATAAAATCATTTATTTAATTAAATCATCCAAATTCTTTTAAAATCATTCTAAATTAAATAATACCAAGTTATTTAATTAATTCTTCTTATTCTCCATATTTAAATAAATCCAAATATTTATTTAAATTATCTATTTCATCTAAAATTGAATTAATACAAAAAATAATTCAATTAATCCATGTGCACGTGTCATTAAATATTTTAAGTATTTAATTAGCTAATATTCTCTCACCCACATGTCCTATTTCTCCTCTAGTCAGATTAGTTAACTCATCAATCAAATCTATTAACTAATTAGTCATCTGAGTTCACTGTTCAATCATCTCAGTCAACTCCCCAATTAGCCCACTTATCTCTCCAATCAATTCTGTTAATTGATCTATCATCTCAATTAACTCCTCAATCTATTCTGTTAACTCCCTTGATGCATGAAGGAGCAGGGCACTTGTCCTCTCCCTATTTGCACACATCCTCTCAAATATCCTCAACCGTTGATCTTCTTATTCATTATACACCATTGATCTTCTTTCTCACAAATCTATAGATACAACCCCTATTCCTCCATTTAAATCATCCAAGCTTTTAGTAAACCTACTCTGCAAGAATCATAGTGCGCCTTTGGCACAATCACTCCATAGCTTGAGATCAATTGTAACACCATTATCACCATTATCATTGTATTGTGAAGATCCTCTTCATTACAAAACCTATCAATAGCCATTTTTTGGCATCTCAATTCGCACCTCTGGAATGCAAGTTGGAAACGGATAGCTATGCACAGTTAAAATGCTCATCTATTATGAGGGGAAGTTCCCTTTTTGCTGATGTTTGCTTAAAAGATAAATAAAACAAATTTCTCTATCTTCTTTTTGTTTCTCAGCTACGAGCACAAGGTTATAAATCTCTAATCACTACAGTAGAGGTTTTTCCTTTTTAAAACTTCTAACTATAGCTAGGCCTAAACTAAATGACACTTTTAATCTCCTAAGTAAATTCAGAGCAAAGGGATTAAAAGTTAACAAGGAATGATTTATTTTTAAAATAAAAGCTTTAATAAACTTCTTCCAGATTCACATCAGAAGACTCATTGTACTTTAAGATGAAAATTAAAATAAGATTACGCAAGCCATACATCTGACAACAAAACTAGATGATCAGAGATAGAAAATCAAAGCAAATGGCAGGCATGAGACTTCTATTCCCAATATCATAAAGTTGATACAACTCTAGGACAACGATATTGTAACAAAAGGAAGGCATACAATATGCAATCAAACACTAGATAACATATAACACAGAGTGAACAAGCACCTGAAATAATAATTTATGCAGGCTAGAATAGGCACAACAAATTTTTCTATCACAATTATAGTCCCAAAATAATGGGCAAGGCTGCCCTTATTTATACTAAATCAAAGGAGTAGGGAACCCTAAAATCTCCTTGATTTACCCTAACTAACTTGCCAACTTGCAAGCTTTATTTCTATTCCAAGACAAAGATTACAACTAACAAATGCTTTAAAACAATTTGCTTTAAAGCAAAGAAAGCTCCAACTATTACAAAGTGACTTTTTTACTATTTTAAGGATGGATAAGATTTGGATGAAAGCAAATGCTTTAAAACAAAAAGCATTGAGTTAAAGCTACTTTCTGTTGAGTCACATCCTCATCTACATTCTTGCTTTATTGGTGATGTCATCCACTGGTATTTTGGGAAATAATATCTTCTAAAAAGTAGATTTTGAGAGAAAAAGTTGGCACGTGGGTTTTGTAGACAATCTCGTTTTGAAGCAACCCAAATTGTCAGATTTTGAAAAAGTAGAGGAATTCCTGAAAAAGTAGCAAAAAAATAGATTTCCCAAAAAATAAAAATTTCCAATCCTAAAGAGGATTAAATTCCAGATGGACCCATTTCAATGAAAACTGAAAAAGCTCCAACCCTATTTCTGAAAAGTGATCCCCTAGAAAAATGGACCTCAAAAAAGTGTGCCTCTATGCTTCCCAATCTCGAAACTATGAAGAACACTGAAAAAACACTCGGTTTGGTTTCTCAAATCTTCATGGAAAGAAAATAATGCTCTTCTTCTTCTGGATGCAGCCTACAAAAATAATGAATAAAGAAGGCCAAAAGCTTGTCTTCATAGAACTTTAGGCCGAAAAAATAGCTTTCTTTGTGAAAGAATAAAGCTTGAATCTTATCCATGAAGAAAACATCTTTTAAAGCACAAATCTAAGTAGATATCCTCGAATAGGAAGAATCTCTATTTTATAGCTGCCTATGGCTTCATGTGTGAGATGATGAAAAATATCTTCTTTGATGATGTCATCAAACACGCGAGGTTGCAAAAGTGTTAGCCAATTTTTACTTCGTTTCGACACTTTTGCACTCATTCTGACTCTAGTATGGCCTGTCCTTGACTTCAACAAGATGACAAACTGTCATCGTTGACTGAAAAGGCTGACTGATCATGGCATCTTGAAGATTTATCAACTCTAATGTCATCCCCAGCCTCAGATTGAGGATCTGATGATGTTTGACTACAAATCTGACCCATGGAAATTGTCAGCGGATGATGTTTCGAAAGCGGCTATCAAGAAAACACTGTTAGACACGAAAAATTTCTAACACCTGAAAAGTTGGGCGCCCCCAGCCTCTAGGGGCGCTTGGTTTCTTGTGCCTCAGCTATTTTTTTGAAGATTTTCAACTTTTTCAAGTTCTTGATTTCCATGCGTTCCAGTGACTGTGGACCCCTATTCAGATGTCAAAATTCACCTTCCAGAGCAAAACTGAGACTGATGATCTGGTAAACAGGGAAGCCTAATGAAAACTGAGTTGATTGTACCTTGTCCTTGCCTCAAAAACTAAGCCAATTTGGTTTTCTGTGAATCTGACCGGACTGACGGAAGAGGATTTGTACATTTTTCAAAAAATCTCAAAAAATATTCTAAGTTTGGTGAAACTGGGCACCCCCAGCCTCCTGGGGCGCCTGGAATTTGATGCCTTAGATTTTTTTTTGAATTTTTATTTCATTTCTTGATTTTAGTGCCGGTAGCTGTTGTTTGATCTTCGTTTCCCGTCGTCTAGCTGACTGCTGAAGTAGGACAAGAGGTGATTTGAGTGGTCTAAACATACCTGAGATGAATTTCCAACTTTTATGAGCCTTTTGACTGAGTGTTGACTGAATTTAACCCCTGGAATCAGGCTGACGAAGACTTTTTAACATTTCTTGAAAAATGTGAAAAAAAAACTAACATTGGAAAAGATGGGCACCCCCAGCCTCCAGGGGTGCCTAAATGATGCAGAGTGAAACGCAACGGGAGCTAACTAACAGGAAGGAGGAGCCAATAATACAAACAGCATGATAAAAATCCCTATCGGCTCAGCATCATCATCATATTTCCTGTAAACACCAACAGCATCATCATATTTCGGACGATCGCAATTATCCTCCTGCCGACTACTGTTCACCTCCTCCGCCTGTCGCCTATCATCATCATCATGATACTCAACGGGCGCAAACATCCTCCTGTTGCACTATTCATCGGGCGCCAAACACTATCGGCATCATCATGATATGCAACACCACCTTCGTCAGCAGGATATCCAAATATCCGGTTGCTCCAAATATCCTGATGATGACAACTTCAGCACCTTCCCTTCGATGCCCCGATAGCCGACGATACAAGCAACAGCATCATGATATGATTTATCCGGTTCCCTCGAAACCTCCTGATGATGTTAACACAACTTTCTACCGAGAGCCTACGCCGATACCTAAACCCTTAGCGACGACAGGATCAACATGCATAGGGGGATATCTCAATATCCTGATGACGATGATGTCATATGCGGATGACGATGACGTCACACAATATCCTGATGACCTCTTCAACACTTAGCCAAAAAAACCGAACTTTCACTCCCGCATCTGTTAGCGATATGCGGATGATGGGCACTCACGGAAGATGATCCTGACGGTGATATATACACTGAGTATATATCTGACTTACAACATCCTGATGTACTTGCAACATGCAAACTTCAACAGTTTCATAACCCGATCTTCTACCTTGTGCCGATGCACTCCTCTTTGGCAACTCCTGATGATGATCACCCCGACGCACATTCACTTCATGCACTTAACTGCATCATGCTCATCTTCGCTTATCCGGATGACGATGTCCAAAGCGACTGCAGGATATTCACCAAAATATCCTGATGATGCCGTTTTGACGAACTTTCAACCTTAGCAGATTTTCACTGTTCTGATCCGCCGAACCTCCAGGGATGACCCGATCCACTCTCAGGGTGATCTTCCAACTCAAACTTATCAACTCGACCTAGCACATACCCATGCTAGGGTCTTCAACATCTGTCGACCGCGATCCTGCACACCTGCATGCAAACAGACAGAAAACACAAACTACCTCCTAACCTACTGTACACAGCCATTCCACCGATTCGACGAATCAACCGGTGGAATGGATCAGCGAATCCATATAACCACCAAAACAGCAAATTGATCACAATGGAGGGCAAACAGGAAATGAACACAAACAGGATCTTTATTGATTTCCAAAAGATGCAATTACAATGCTCAATCTCTCTCTGCAATCTGACTTCTCAATGCGATACAATACTATGATCGATGATATCTCTATCTGTCTGCAATATCAACCGATCCTCATGCTTAAATAGATTTTCCTACGAGTACTACTGACCCGACTCCAAGCGGCTGGGAACTCTCCAAGCGGCTGGGAGATCCAACCGGACCCTACAGCATGACAGCTGTTCTAACAAACTTAACTAAAAATAGTAAAAGCCTGGTCAGCATGATCTTATCATGATCAGCGTGACCTTATTACATGCATTTGGTCTTATCAGACCTTCTTGAAAACATAAACAAGACCTAAAACAACTAACTGCCTCATGAAGGCCAGCTGTCAGGTAGGTGCTCCTGCACCATACTCCCCAACAGAAAAGAACTCATGTCCCATGAGTTTAGTATGTGGAAGTCCTCCACCTCTACACTTTGCCTGTGCAATGTTCTGCCCTGTTCCAGCTTTGTCTGCTGCTGTCTCTTGGCTGCTCCAAGACTTCTAAACTGTAACTTGCTTTCTGGCAAGTGAATCCTCATGCCTGTCAATGTAGGCTTTTCTCTCACATACCTTGTGTTTGTCAGGTTGCCTGACCAGAACCTCTTTCTGAACTGCCTCTTGAACTTCTGAAATGTTCAACTCTATCTTCCTGTCAATCTTTATAGGACAAGCAATAGTCCCAACTATGACAACATCCCTGTCATTCTTCTGAACTGGTTGCTGTGTGCAAACCTGTTTCTGAACCTGCTACTGACCCCTGTCAGTCACAACTGAAACTTTCTTCAGCTTGTTGTCTTGAACAACTTCTTTCCTTGCAGTGTCCTGAACTGCCTTTATGCCTGCTCCTCTAGGCATCTGCACAAATTCCTTCTTTCCCATTAAAATGACTTTGGCTGCCTTCTGTGCTGCAGCTGCTTCCTGTAATGGCATCAACTTAATAGTCTTTCCATCTTTCTGGATGGTGTAGGTATTAGCATACCCATCATACAGTACCCTCCTATCAAATTGCCATGGTCTACCCAACAGTAGGTGACAACATTCCATGGGCAAAATATCACACAAAATTCTATCCTGATATGCTCCAATCTGGAAATCCACATATGCCTGTTCAGAGACAAAAAGTGAATGACTATCACTCACCCAAGATGCCTTGTAAGGGTGTGGATGTGGAATCCTTTCCAAATGCAGTTTATCCACCATCTCCTGAGATACCATGTTGTCTGTTGAACCAGTATCAATGACAACCTTACATACCTTACCTTTGCTTTTACATGTGGTTTTGAAAAGAGCTCTTCTGTGTGGGGATTCTTTGTCAGGTACCATCACTGTTCTTCTCATCAGTAGAGACTCTCCACTTTCTGGGTATCCACAATTATCAGCCTCCTTATCCTTTTGATAAGTGTTTGGACTCTGCACACTTTTCTCTTCTTTCTCTTCTTGCACAAGTTGTACTCTCTTGTCACTCGTTCTATCATTTCTGGATGATGAACCTTTGTTTTCTGGACATTTGAAAGATGGATGACCAAACTCACCACAGGTGTAACATTTCCCTGAAAATGTAGTAGAACCTCTACCACTTCCAAATCTGCCTTTATTACCTTTCCATCCACCTCTGAAATCAGACTGTCCCTGTCCTTTACCAGTGTCTTCTTGACTCTCATTGGTTTGCCTTGTTCGATGGGCTGATCCTCTTCCTCTATTGTTTTGTTCTTGTTTTCTCTTCAACTTCTCTTCCACTTTCAATGCCAACTGGAAACATTTCTGGACTGTATCTGGATTATGCAAACTTAAATCATCCTGAATATTAAACCTCAATCCATTAAGGTATCTGGCTACCTTCTCTTCTTCACTTTCTTTTACCTTTGTCTTCATACAGAGTTTCATGAATTCTTCTGTATATGAGCTGACATCTAGCTCCTTCTGCTTCAGGTTTTGCTTCCTCTTGTGTAACTGGATACTGTAATCCAATGGGATATAAGCTTCCTTTACCAATGCCATCATCTTCTTCCATGTGGCAACTCTACGTTTTCCTTCCTGTACTCTATCATCTTGAACAAAATTCCACCATGTCAAGGTAGCTTCTTTCATCTTTGACTGTGCTATCTTCACTCTCTGTTGTTCTGGTATCTCCTCTGTTACAAAGAAATTGTTCAAATAGTCTATCCACTCCATCACTGAATCAGGGTCCATCTTACCTGTAAACACTGGCAAATCCAGTTTCACATCCATGGTTCTCCTCTCCATGGCCTTGAGGGCGTTCAACAGTGGTCTCTGGTTTGTAGGAACGACCTCCTCGCTCCAATTAGGGATCTCTTCTTCTTCCCTATCTTCTTCTCTACCAGAACCTACTCTGCTCCTCAACTTTGCTAACTCATCTTTCAACTCCTGATTCTGAGCCTTCACGGCCTTGCTTTCCGCAATCTGTTTCTTCACCAGAACTGCCAACTCAGCATTGGTCATCCTTGCTGGAACCTCAGATGTTCCTTCTTCGTCTGACATCCTGCTTATCTTTTCCAGAAGATCCTAACCTTTGCTCTGATACCACTATGATGCAGAGTGAAACGCAACGGGAGCTAACTAACAGGAAGGAGGAGCCAATAATACAAACAGCATGATAAAAATCCCTATCGGCTCAGCATCATCATCATATTTCCTGTAAACACCAACAGCATCATCATATTTCGGACGATCGCAATTATCCTCCTGCCGACTACTGTTCACCTCCTCCACCTGTCGCCTATCATCATCATCATGATACTCAACGGGCGCAAACATCCTCCTGTTGCACTGTTCATCGGGCGCCAAACACTATCGGCATCATCATGATATGCAACACCACCTTCGTCAGCAGGATATCCAAATATCCGGTTGCTCCAAATATCCTGATGATGACAACTTTAGCACCTTCCCTTCGATGCCCCGATAGCCGACGATACAAGCAACAGCATCATGATATGATTTATCCGGTTCCCTCGAAACCTCCTGATGATGTTAACACAACTTTCTACCGAGAGCCTACGCCGATACCTAAACCCTTAGCGATGACAGGATCAACATGCATAGGGGGATATCTCAATATCCTGATGACGATGACGTCATATGCGGATGACGATGACGTCACACAATATCCTGATGACCTCTTCAACACTTAGCCAAAAAAACCAAACTTTCACTCCCGCATCTGTTAGCGATATGCGGATGATGGGCACTCACGGAAGATGATCCTGACGGTGATATATACACTGAGTATATATCTGACTTACAACATCCTGATGTACTTGCAACATACAAACTTCAACAGTTTCATAACCCGATCTTCTACCTTGTGCCGATGCACTCCTCTTTGGCAACTCCTGATGATGATCACCCCGACGCACATTCACTTCATGCACTTAACTGCATCATGCTCATCTTCGCTTATCCGGATGACGATGTCCAAAGCGACTGCAGGATATTCACCAAAATATCCTGATGATGCCGTTTTGACGAACTTTCAACCTTAGCGGATTTTCACTGTTCTGATCCGCCGAACCTCCAGGGATGACCCGATCCACTCTCAGGGTGATCTTCCAACTCAAACTTATCAACTCGACCTAGCACATACCCATGCTAGGGTCTTCAACATCTGTCGACCGCGATCCTGCACACCTGCATGCAAACAGACAGAAAACACAAACTACCTCCTAACCTACTGTACACAGCCATTCCACCGATTCGACGAATCAACCGGTGGAATGGATCAGCGAATCCATATAACCACCAAAACAGAAAATCGATCACAATGGAGGGCAAACAGGAAATGAACACAAACAGGATTTTATTGATTTCCAAAAGATGCAATTACAATGCTCAATCTCTCTCTGCAATCTGACTTCTCAATGCGATACAATACTATGATCGATGATATCTCTATCTGTCTGCAATATCAACCGATCCTCATGCTTAAATAGATTTTCCTACGAGTACTACTGACCCGACTCCAAGCGGCTGGGAACTCTCCAAGCGGCTGGGAGATCCAACCGGACCCTACAGCATGACAACTGTTCTAACAAACTTAACTAAAAATAGTAAAAGCCTGGTCAGCATGATCTTATCATGATCAGCGTGACCTTATTACATGCATTTGGTCTTATCAGACCTTCTTGAAAACATAAACAAGACCTAAAACAACTAACTGCCTCATGAAGGCCAGCTGTCAGGTAGGTGCTCCTGCACCACTAAAAATTTGTGCCTTAGTCAATTTCATGATTTTAAACTTCTACTTGCATTTCACCTCGTTTCTCGTGCTGATAGCTGCTTCCTGTCACTGATTTTGATGATTTGTCGAATGACTATATTTGAATGAAGGATGAACTAGATAACCTGGGTATATCTGACATGGATTCCAGCTTTTCAGAACCTGTTGACCAAAATGACTACTTTTATCCACCCCAAAACTGACCGACAGATGTATCTGACATTTTCTCAGAAAATAGGAAAAAAATCTAAGTCTGAGTGGGATGAGCGCCCCCAACCTCTAGAGGCGCTTGGAAAATCCAGACTTAACCATTTTCAAGGATTTTTTACCTTTCTTCACTTTCCAGATTCATCCTGCTCCATTCTCCATTCTTCGTTCGTCGACGATTGCTTGACAGTTATGCGTTGTCTGAATAGCCTAGAAAACCTGAAAATGAGCCCTGGCAGATGAACCTCCTCCATTAATGGCTTCAGAGCTCATGTTTCGCCATCTGAAAAAGTAGAATTGACCCAGTAGGGAAAACATGACCTTTTGTAGATTCCGTCTGGACCACCTTGATCATGAAGCAAAATCAACCAATCAAAATCAGGCATGACACCTGAATTGGAGATTCTATTTTTAGAAAATTTTGCCAACATCCATATCTCAAGAAACCCATAAAACCTAATTTGACGTCTATTTTTAGAAATTTTAACTTTTTGACTTTTTTTGATGAACAATTTCTAGACTTTCACAAAAATGCCTTAATGAAGCAATTTTTTTTGATTGGGCACAACAATTGGCTCTGTCTAGGGACCATGTCAGATACTTACGGCATAGGAGAACTGAGAATCTTTGGACTTTTCTAGCTTGGACCAGTGCCTTGTCAATTGGGCAATAGAGTCAGGTCACTTTCCTAATCACCTAGAACAAGACTTTTTCTCTAAAAATCACCTAAAATTGGACTTCCTAAAATGACCTAAGAGTAGGAACTTCACGGACACACAAAAACATGACTGTCACATTACGAAAAGGGAATCACATTACAACATAACAATCACATTACGGAAAGGTAAAACATAACACAAGACACACACAAATGCTCTTTCAAGCAAGGACAAGAAGAACAAATACTCTTACACAAAACCATCAATTGGTTCAGAAAAATAAGAGCCTTTTCTATTGAGCTGTGAGATTTGTCTCGACAACACATAACTTTTCTTCTTCTGCAACACTTTCTTAAAGAGCCATGATTCAGGTGGATAGTCACGTTCAGGCCATGAGAAGTTCATGAGGAACTGGTTGATACACCAGAGATCAGGTGGAGCATCTTCGTCTAAAGTAAGCAACCTCTGTAACAGATGAAGGTACAAAACCTCCTTTTGAAGATATGGAGCAAGGTCTTGTGGCCAAAGTATGCTTGTGGGTATGGTAGTTACCACATATTGAACTTGTTGTTCATTTATGTCTTCAACATACGCAACCTTAAACTCAATAAATGTATCATCCTCAGAAAAAGGTTGAAGCTGCTCATACAGAATGTTCATCTCTGGTTCTTGACTTATCGGATCCACAACTATTGTAATTAATTTATCTAGTGACTCAGGTACTTCATCATTTTTATTGGTCATGTCTTCGTCCATAAAATCCTCAGAATCTGAATATGATAAATCATCAAGGTCTAAATGCTTGAGCTCCTGATCATTATCAAAGTATATTTGATGAATAACATCTTCACCTGGCAGCTCAGTTTGCCATCCATCATTTTGAATCTCGTCATCTTCCATAGAGCAATCTTCTTCATTAAATGTATCCTTGAGATCATGAATGTGGATATCTGGTAGTATCTCATTTTTAGCAACCATGTTCCTTTCTTCTTCTGATAAGCGAGCAATATCAAAAACATGATTTTTAGAGCTATATGTTTCTTCTTCATCTGCTTGATCGATTTCACATATGGCGTATCTCACAAAACACTTGTCGAGAATTTTTTATTTCTCCAAATGATTCTCTTTAGTGACCAAAACTAAATATTCCATGAAGTTTTCTTCTCCACAAGTCTCTTCATATGTTGCATTTTGTGTTGACTTTATCATATCTGTGATGTCTCTTTCTTGCACAGGTTCATGGATATCCTCTAAAAGTTTAACATCATCTTCTTCACTAGTGTGTATGAAAACTTCTTGAGACAGAGATGAAGACGGGCTAAACTATAAAAAAAAAATTACAGTATCCTCTACTGAAGAATCACCCTCCAAGTGATGTAGAAAATTGTCAAGATCCAATGATGAATCTTCCATATGATCTCCAGTTTTGACAAATTCCTCCAATGATGAATCATCTTCAAAATGAAGAAGATCTTGTTCTTGCTCCAATTGCAATGTTTCTTTGGTCTCTTCTCCTTTGAATGTATTTGACATAGGTTCTTCAAACTTATCTTCAAAAGATGAGAAGAACAAATTGAATTCATCATTGCTCTCTGAAGCATATTTAATCTCTTCCTCGTAATTTTGCTCTTGAGAATATTGTTGCACTTCTTCTTCCTCAGAGAAAGTATGCAAGTTGTGCATTTCTTTAGGTTCTTCCATCAACGGTCCTTCTTCATATTCAAAGAAATTATGCAAATTTTTAGTTTCCAATGAACATTCATGTTCCATATGCAAACACATGATGTGGCTTGAAACAGAGTTAGGAAAATGATCCCTTTTAATATTTGATTTACACTGGTAAAATCCCTTCATAGAGCCGCCATCGGATTCGTCAAAGATACGTTCAAGATTATCCAAAAATCCTTGATTTTCATTTGATGCTTTTAATATTTGCATGAATCTTCTCATCTCAGGGCAATTTTCTCCATCATGTTGGTTTGTTGCATGGAACAAACAATAGATTTGTATTGCAGAAGACACATCTGCCTCTTGACGCATAGGTGATACTTGATGCAGAGGTGAAGCACGTTGATCACTGACATAGTTAATGAAAGAATTTGGTATACTTGAAGGAGATGGAACTTGCAAAAGTGGTACAACATTGAAGGGCACCAGTGGCTTGATTGAATCTCTCTGGATCTTTCCTAAAGTGATCATACAATCTTCTAATTCAATAGCATACTCTTGAGCTTCTTGCAGTTCTATAGCATGTCTTTGCTTGAGGTAGAAAGAAATTTATGAAGATTGTGCATTCGTGAAACAACTTAGTAGAATTTCTGACGAAGGATTCAGGGTGTTTGCAACTTTTCCAAACAGTTGAATCTGGCCACGAATTCTCACATTGGCTCACTTTTATCTTTCTTGATGTTTGAGAGTTGTGTAAACAAGACATGACTGTCTTCTACGGGCTTAAAACAGGCGATAAATTTCTCCCTCATCGACTCCCAACTTGTGATAGAGCTAGTAGTGAAGTGATTAAACCGTTTAGCTGCTTAACTTTGCAATGATTCTACAAACAAATGCACTACAACATTTTCATGTACAACACCAAGAATCCCACAGGCGGTGGTGAAGGCATAAATGTGCTCATTAGGATGTTGCTTGCCATCACCATGAAACTTCAGAAAACCTTATCTTGATCCTTCAGGAAGCTCATGATTTTTTGCTAATGCCAATGGTCCAACGTTGTTACCCCAAGGTAGTGGGGATGGATGCCTTTGATTCTAATTATTGAGATTATTATTATTTGCATCACCCATTGCTCTAGGCTAGTTTATGGGTTCCTCTTGCTTAACTTCAGGTACTTCCTTCTTGACTTCAAGAATTGTGTTGGATGCTTATCCAACTTCTGTAGGAACAAGATCTTGGAAAAATGGATTTGTAGTACCGTCTCTCCCCCTTCTTGTATAAACCCTATGAAAAATGGATCTTGTGAAAAATGGATCTATTGCCACGTACAAGATTTGGTTGAATAGTAGGTGATGTAAGATTTGGATGTTAAACAGGAGCAGTAGGATACTAGATAGTCATTCCCATGACATAAGCTTAAGCTTGCTTGAAGTTTTATGTCTCGTGCCCCACGGTGGGTGCCAAAAAATTGTTGGTGTTTCAATTTGCACCTCTAGAATGTGAGTTGGAAACGAACAACTATGCACAGTTAAATTGCTCTTCTATTATGAGGGGAAGTTCCCTTTTTGCTGATGTTCACTTAAAAGATAAATAAAACAATTTTGCCTATCTTCTTTTTGTTTCTCAGCTGCAAGCACAAGGTTATAAAACTCTAATCACTGTAGAAGAGGTTTTTCCTTTTTAAAACTTCTAACTATAGCTAGGCCTAAACTAAATGACACTTTTAATCTCCTAAGTAAATTTAGAGTAAAGGGATTAAAAGTTAACAAGGAATGATTTGTTTTTAACATAAAAGATTTAATAAACTTCTTCCAGATTCACATCAGAAGACTCATTGTACTTTAAGATGAAAATTAAAATAAGATTACGCAAGCCATACATCTGACAACAAAACTAGATGATCATAGATAGAAAATCAAAGCAAATGGTAGGCATGAGACTTCTATTCCCAATATCATAAAGTTGATACAACTCCAGGACAATGATATTGTAGCAAAAGGAAGGCATACAATATGCGATTAAACACTGGATAATAGATAACATAGAGTGAACAAGCACCTGAAATAACAATTTATGTAGGCTAGAATAGGCACAACAAATTTTGTTAGCACAATTACAGTCCCAAAACAATGGGCAAGGCTGCCCTTATTTATACTAAATCAAAGGAGTAGGGAACCCTAAAATCTCCTTGATTTACCCTAACTAACTTGCCAACTTGCAAGCTTTATTTCTATTCTAAGACAAAGATTACAACTAACAAATGCTTTAAAACAATTTGCTTTAAAGCAAAGAAAGCTCCAACTATTACAAAGTGACTTTTTTACTATTTTAAGGATGGATAAGCTTTGGATGAAAGCAAATTCTTTAAAACAAAAAGCATTGAGTTAAAGCTGCTTTCTTTTAAGTCACATCCTCATCTACATTCTTGCTTTATTGGTGATGTCATCCACTGGTATTTTGGGAAATAATATCTTCTAAAAAGTAGATTTCAAGAGAAAAAGTTGGCACTTGGGTTTTGTAGACAATCTCATTCTGAAGCAACCCAGATCGTCAGATTTTGAAAAAGCAGAGGATTTCCTGAAAAAGCAGCAAAAAAGTAGATTTCCCAAAAAATAAAAATTTCCAATCTTAAAGAGGATGAAATTCTAGATGGACCCATTTTGATGAAAACTGAAAAAGCTCCAAACCTGTTTTTGAAAAGTGATCCCGTAGAAAAATGGACCTCAAAAAAGCGTGCCTTTGTGCTTCCCAATCCTGAAACTATGAAGAACATTGAAAAAACACTCTGTTTGGGTTCTCAAATCTTTGTGGAAAGAAAATAATGCTCTTCTTCTTCTGGATGCAGCCTACAAAAATAATGAATAAAGAAGGCCAAAAGCTTGTCTTCATAGAACTTTAGGCCGAAAAAATAGCTTTCTTTGTGAAAGAATAAAGCTTGAATCTTATCCATGAAGAAAGCATCTTTTAAAGCACAAATCTAAGTAGATATCCTCGAATAGGAAGAATCTCTATTTTATAGCTGCCTATGGCTTCATGTGTGAGATGATGAAAAATATCTTCTTTGATGATGTCATCAAACACACGAGGTTGCAAAAGTGTTAGCCAATTTTTACTTTGTTTCAACACTTTTGCACTCGTTATGACTCCAGTATGGCCTGTCCCTGACTTCAAGAAGAGGGAAAACTATCACTGTTGACTGAAAAAGATGACTGATCATGGCATCTTGAAGATTTATCAACTCTGATGTCATCCCCAGGCTCAGATTGATGATCTGACGATGTTTGACTGCAAATCTGGCCCATGGAAACTGTCGGCAGATGATGTTTCGTATGCGGTTATCGAGAAAACACTGTCAGACATGAAAAATTTCTAACACCTGAAAAGTTGGGCACCCCTAGCCTCCAAGGGCGCTTGGTTTCTTGTGCCTTAGCCATTTTTGGGAAATTTTCAACTTTTTCAACTTCTTGATTTCTGCATGTTCTGGTGACTGTGGACCCCTGTTCAGATGTCAAAATTTAGCTTCCAGAGAAAAACTAAGACTGATGATTTGGTAAACAAGGAAGCCTGATGAAAACTGAGTTGATTGTACCTTGTGCCTGCCTTAAAAACTGAGCCAAACTAGTTTTCTGCAAATCTAATTGGGCTGATGGAAGGGGATTTGTACATTTTTTGAAAAATCTCAAAAAATATTCTAAGTCTGGTGAAACTTGGCGCCCCCAGCCTCATGGGGCGCCTGGAATTTAATGCCTTAGAATTTTTTTTGAATTTTTATTTCATTTCTCAGATTTTGTGCTGGCAGTTGTTGTTTGATCTTCATTCTGGTCATCCAACTGACTGCTGAAGCAGGACGGGAGGTGATCTGAGTGGTCTAAACATACATGAGATGAATTTCTAGCTTTTACGAGCCTTTCGACTAAGTTTTGACTGAATTTGACCTCTTGGAATTAGGCTGACGAAGACTTTTTAACATTTCTCAAAAAATGTGAAAAAGACTAATAGTGGAAAAGACGGGCGCCCCCAGCCTCCAGGGTGCCTAAAAATCTATGCCTTAGTCAATTTCATGATTTTCAACTTCTACTTGCATTTTACCTCGTTTCCCATGCTGACAGCCGCTTCCTATCACTGATTTCGATGATTTGTCAGACGACTGCCACTAAATGAAGGATAAACTGGATAACCTAGGTATATCTGATGTGGATTCCAACTTTTTAGAA
Source organism: Cunninghamia lanceolata (assembly GCA_027924645.1). NCBI lineage: Eukaryota > Viridiplantae > Streptophyta > Pinopsida > Cupressales > Cupressaceae > Cunninghamia > Cunninghamia lanceolata. The sequence goes on from BSBN01000500.1 coordinate 22,056,577, forward strand.
TTTGTTGACCAAAATGATTGCTTTTATCCACCCCGAAACTGACCGACAAAGGTATCTTTGACATTTTCTCAGAAAATAGGAAAAAAATCTAAGTCTGAGTGGGATGAGCGCCCCCAGCCTCTAGGGGTGCTTGGAAAATCCATACTTAACCATTTTCAAGGATTTTTTTTACCTTTCTTCACTTTTTGGATTCATCCTACTCCGTTCTCCGTTCTTCGTCCGTCAACGACTGCTTGACAGTTATGCATTGTCTAAACAGCCTAGAAAACCTGAAAATGAGCCCTGGCAGATGAACCTCCTCCATTAATGGCTTCGGAGCTCATGTTTCACCATCTGAAAAAGTAGAATTGACCTAGTAGGGAAAACACAACCTTTTGCAAATTCTGTTTGGACCACCTTGATCATGAAGCAAAATCAACCAATCAAAATTAGGCACGACACCTGATTCAGAGATTCTATTTTTATAAACTTTCTATTTTTAGAAAATTTTGCCAGCATCCATATCTCAAGAAACCCAGAAAACCTAATTTGACGTCTATTTTATAAATTTAGACTTTTTGACAAAAAATTTCTAGACTTTCACAAAAATGCCTTAATGAAGCAATTTTTTTTTATTGGGCACAACACTGTTCTCCATTGTCATCTTGGAAAAAGCAAGGAAGAGCACCTTCTGAGGGCTGTATTCATACACGAGATCAATTTGAGATAGGCAACTAATGGAAGCCACGAAATAGAAAGGTTTGCAAGGTATTGTGTTCTTTGTGTTTGATCTTGTTTATTTCAATTCTATTGAGTTATTGGATTATATTGATATACTGATATTATCTTCCACATTTTCCAACAACATTTCTGGCGCCCACCGTGGGGCCCTTGCCCCAATTTAACCTCAAAATTGATTTTTTGTGTTAGAATCCATACACAGGACATTTCTACGCATCTACTCATTGATACTGCGCATCTGATATACCTGCTCATCCACTCACTGTTCTGGCGCATTTATTCTCTATTACGGTGCATCTGTCACATCTATGCATTTATTCACTATTCCGGTGCATTTATCCTCTGTTATGGTGCATCTGTCATATCTGCGCATTCATTCTCCATTTCTGCGCATACATTCTCTATAACTGCGCATCTGTATCTAAGCGTATATCACTATATCTGTGCATTTATTCTGCTAGGGTTTTTGGGGTATTTCTCAGGAAATTTGTAATGCTAACATCATTTGTAGGAATATTCTCAGATTTGCCTTGGAGGTTAAGAGTTGGTTAGGCATATTGTTGCATGGTTAACTCTCATCTAGATCTAAATAGCAAAGGAAGTAATTGAACTTGTTCATGCAAATTTCACTTAGATTCTAAATAGGAGGGAAGTAATTTGTACTTGTTGCATCACAACTTGAACATAGTCCCAACTAGGAGGATTAAAATTGAACAATTTCTTTCAAAAGATTTTTCAAAGTTAACAAATCTTGTGTGCCCAAATAGAGTAACTCATTTAGTTTTTCTCTTTTTAACTAGGAGGAAAGAACCAGTGTTTTCTATGATTTTGGAATGATGATAGGACTATGCTCTCCCCTTAACTAGGTGAACAAAATGCTAGAATCATCATTTCACATGTGTTTCCTTTAGAGAGGCCTGCCCTTGGAATTGCTTCCTTCCAAGCGGGATGACCTTAAGTGGTAACAATTTAACGCCAAGCTCTTCCAATCCACTATAAATAAACTGTGTTTGAGGTCAAATCTTCAAGCAATGAGTGCAGATTAGTTATACCAATAGCCAACCTCCCCATAAAACCCACAAGGTGTAACCCTTGCAGGCTGGGAGACTCCATAACGGAGAGTAGCGCTGCAACAAGTATAACCACTTGAACGGTTGCCCTTATTATGTATCCATTGTTTATAGAAGCCAAAATCCCCTATTCAGTGACACAGGAGGAAAACATTCTCCAGAGCCATCCAATGTCATACACTCATTTAGTGTAGCGACATAAAAGTTCAACTCTTTGGAGGAACCATAACTTGGTATGCGTGAGAAGTGTGTGCCGTGGAGGGGAGTCGGTGCTACCAAGTTATTAGCTGTTCTCCTTTATGTAAGTGGCTAGTGTAAAAACTAAGTTGCAATTCATTGAATATGCCCTTACAATCCTAGGATTTGTACTTACTTTTTCTCCAAAAAATTCAAACAATCATGAAAATATTCTGTGTGTGTGATGTGTCTTTCTTGCCATAATCAAAGAAACAAGTCAAAAAGAGAAACATTTAAACAAAGAAACCCAAAAACATTGAAAAATGTGCTTTTACCAAGTCAAAACCAGTCAAAAACAAGAAAAAAAAGATAGAGTTGTGCATCTGCTTCATTCTGTTGCACATCTGCTTCATCCTGCTGCGCCTCTATTTTCTGCTGTGCATCTACTCAGTTCTGCTACGCTTTTATGCAATCCTGCTATGTATCTACTTTTTTACCAGTCCTGCGCTTTTGAGACCTGTTACTACGCATTTGTCCTATGTTCTGGCGCATTCACTTTTTCACCAGATCTACGCTTCTGCTTCCTGTTGTTGCGCATATACACTCTATTCCTACCCATCTATTCTTGCGCATCTGTTGCAGTGAGTACTTCCGTACATTTTAGGAGAAAAACAAGGTCAATTTCAAGCACCCATTTGAACCCAGTCCAGTCTTCATTTGTAAAAATGGTTATAATCATCAACAAATCTTGACTAAATCTAGAGCCATACATACTCCTAAGTGGCCTAAAGTTTGGTCCTAATGATGATCAGAACTTTGTAAAATCCCCAGGTCATCCTAATGATACTCTAGACAAGGGAAATCCTGCCTCAAATTGAAAATCATACACCAATCCATCTACTAGTCCTCCTTCACCATCCCCTAGAATACATATCCCAAAGCATACTAGTTCTACACCAACACCACCATCAAGTTCCCCAAGCTCTAGTCCATCAACCAAAGAGTCCGTAAATGATTTTCTCGAAAGACTCTTTGCAAAATCTAAAAGCAAAAGAAAAGCTATGGAGAAATCCAAATCCGCTCATCCAATTTCATCCCCATCTAGCACAAGTTATCCTCACCATAGGCCTAAGCCATCTGTTGGAAAGAGACACAGTGTAGCTTCATGAGTGTTGTCATTGATGGCAAAAAAGTTCATCCCACCCATCTGCAAGACATGGTGTGCCTATACCAAAAGTCAGATTGAAGAGTGTTGTGGTCCGGTAAGCAAGAACAGAGCATGCAGCAAGGTCCGATAATTAGGTCTGGATCTCTCAGAGGGAGTATCTCAGCAAAGTATGGACATGGGGAAGTCATGAGGCGTACCATGACTAATATATTCCAGAGATCGAGCCTCTGGTGATGTAAGAGTGAAAAGATATGAACACTTAAGTGTTGGGTTCCTGTTTGGCAGAGTAAACTAAGGAAGGACTAACTGGCAGAGCTTCAGACCTTAATCCGGATGAGATATTGATGATAATAAAGTTTCTTAAGGGATCATCCATGATTGGCCGACATGATTGATGACTTTTATAATCATCTCTTTGATACGCATCACTTGGTAAGCAAGGATTCAACCGACAGACCATAGGTTGGGAAAATATTGACTCTTTCGGATGCCGACTAGAAAGATGTTGAAATCCTTTGTGCAGATATATATACAAGATGGATTTCAATGAGAAGGTGTGTGTGGTGTGTTGTGTTGTGTGAAGAAAAGTAGAGAGCAGTGTGGAAGCAGTAATACAGGTTTGGTATGTGACAGGACAACAGCACCAAAGAAGAGGAAGAATGAAGTGCAGTAGATTAGTTTATTGAGCCTAACTGGAACTGAACCTTAGCATATGTGAATGCTTCTTATCAATTCAAGTATCTAGTTACTTTCCTTGTATCTTGTAGACAGTGAGTCTCTTGTAGGTAGTGAGCCTCTTGTGAGTAGTGTGCTCGGGCAGTGAGCCCTAATTGGCAAGTGCCATTTTGTACTACCTTATTCTTTTAACAGAGAATACAATCTTGGGTTAGTCACCACGTGGTTTTTCCCTTAACAGGGTTTTCCATGTCAAAATCATTGTGTTATGTGTATTGAGTTTATTTCTTCTTTCATGGTTATGCATGCTTATTTAATTTGAAGAACAGAAAGTTAAATTAATTAAGATAACTGATTCACCCCCCACTCTCAGTTATCAACAATTGGTATCAGAGCTAAGTTCCTCCTAATAGAGCCTAACAACTTGAGGAAGATCTGGGAATCTCAATAAGTATGTATGGAATGAGGGAACAACTTCAGTCTGCCCTAGATGATCTTGAGCAAACTCACTCCGAAGTCAATGAATTGAAGGAAAGACTCAAACACGATGATGATTTCATAAATGAACTAAAAGAGAAACTGAGTATCTCTATGAAAAAGAGAAAGGAGCTACTTCAATAGTTAGCAAGTCAAAGTGAAGCCAATAATACTGATGAAGATCTGAATGAGAAGAACAAGTTATGTGAGAAGCTATCAAAAGAGGTCATTATGGTAAGACATGAAATGGAATCAGGAGTTATGAAATTCACTCAGGAAATTGAAGAGAAAAGAAAGACTGAAGATAATCTAAAACAATCTCTTAAGGAGAAGTCAGAAGACTACCACAAAATGGATAGAATAATCAGGCATTTGGAATCTGATCTTGAAGAAGCTAGAGATAATGAAGAACAACTTGAGAATCAGATTGACACTCTTAAAATGGATCTTTAAACAACAAATGAATACAAAGAGAAATTCAAGATAACCTCTGCTTAACTTGAAGTTCTTCTTGAAAGCCAAAAGAGGGTAGGTGATAAACAAGGCTTGGGGTATGAGAAAGGTGAAAGCTCTGGATCAGAAAATCCAAGGAACAAGCCTAGAAGACCTCCGGTAAGGCAACCTAATGCTCAAAGATATCCATCCTTCAATGGATACTACACAACTGCAATAACTTTGGTCATAAAGCAAATCAGTACAGAAGAAGAATGAATCAAACTAATTCATCCTTCTCCGGACAGTGTTTCAATTGTAAAAGGTATGGTCACAAATCTCATGGGTGTAGAAATATGCAAATGAACAATTCATTCAATGGAAGATGCTTTGCATGCAATAGAATGGGACATATGGCTAATCAGTGTAGACTAAGAGGATATTAGTCAAATATGCAAAGAAATGTTGTTTGCTACAATTGCAAGAGATCCGGTCATATTGCCAAATTTTGTAGAAGTAAGAATCAGGACAAAAAGGGTCCGGTACATCATAATCAAAACCAAGACAAAGGAAAAGGAAAAGTGAATGCAGATGAAATTCAAAGGGAGATGAACAAGATTTGGGTGAAGAGGAGTACATAAAATGTTGAGGATGGATCTACACCAGAATCTGGTGTTGATATTCCTTCCAGAAACTAAATAGATGAGCTTTGGCTTAGGGGGAGTCACAAAAGAAAACAATTTCCCCCAGCCAGTCAATTGGTGCTTGAAATTGGCACATGGAAGGTTGCAGACCAAAAGGGCTCTCAGAGAAACATCTAAATAACCCTTGGGAAAGATATGAAAGATCTGCAAGGAATTTGAAGAGGTTAATCATCTGAGATTAATCCGGTTTAACAGTCATCCAATAAGAACATGATTTTCACAGTTAGATCTCGTATGATTCAAATTTGAGGTATCTTGATCTGTGGATAGATCAAATGATTGGGGAAAGGAAGATAGATTTTCATTAATCACCGAGAATAACTCTAAGTATATCTCAGTGATCTGGAAAAGATCTTTCTTAGAACAAGAAGAACAAGGGAACTGAAATGACTTAAGTTGCACATTTATTGCAATGTGGAATTAGGGTTTGCTTAGAGATAAAAGGGTTCATTTTATCGTCATTTACACATTTGCATTTGTGAAAAAGATAAGAAGAGCTCTGTAAACAAGTTTGCTTCATCTCTCTCAAGGATCAATCACATAATTCAAGTCAATCGGTGATCTTTTCGGCTCATTTCGTAAACCCTAAAAGTGTAAAAGGTATTTTCCATTTTTGAAATCTCTCTGAATCTTTTGAAAGATGACTACTCCGAATGTTGTGAAAATCACTGATAGGCCGCATCCTAAATTCAAGAAACATCCATACAAATCCCTAGAAGTTGATCCCCTAGGTGCCTTTTCAAGCATTCCGCATGGGGTTTTGCATGTTGAAGACGTTAGGGCATACATTCATGCGAATATTGAGGAATTTAGGGAATCCAAGTTGATGGATATATATCATAAGCAACTAATAGATGAATCATTTGAACTCAAACCTCAGTACAAAGCCATCCGAGACAAGCATTTTGGATAGTGCATTCATTTCCCTTGTTTTGTAGAAGATGAATGGGTCTGGTATATTCTGAGTAGAATGCATGATAACTTTATGTGGTTGATGAGGCCATTCAAGATAACCAAGGATGCCATTAAGGCAGTTACCAGATTACACTCATCCAGTGAGTTATTTGCTCTCAAATCTGTCAAGAATCAGACAGTGAGTGAGGCAACATGATCTAAATTTGATAAAAGAGCAATGACAATTGATGATATCTCATATCCAGATATCAAGTTTGCCACCATGATAATAGGCTACAAGATATTTCATTCCAGCAGAGAGAATTCTGTATCTGTAACAGCAATCTACACTGCTTATGAAATGTTAAGAAAGAATGCTGACTATGATCTCTGTGAGCTCCTTCTGAACAAACTTTTGGAGAATCTGCAAAAGATAAAGAAGGACAAGAACTCTTTTAAATACGGTTGCTTGATACTCTGTCTGTTCTTCTATTACATGAATGAGCTGTTAGATTTAGGGCAAACAACTGAGAGGGGGGGTGAATCAGTTGTTCAAAACTTTCTTCTTTCAACACTTGTATTCACTTAGCATTAACAATAAATCAATCATGAAAACTTAATGTAATTAATCAAGAGCAGAAACACATCTACACATGAGACACCAAGATTTTGACGTGGAAAACCTGGTTAAGGGAAAAACCACGGGGTGACTAACCCAAGATATTATTCTTTGTTAGAAGAATAGAAAGAATAAGATGGCACATGCCAATTAAGGCTCACTGCCCAAGCACACTGCTCACAAGAGGCTCACTACCTACAAGAGACACACTATCTACAATAAATGAGTATTACATACTTGAACTGGTAAATAGCATCGTCAGCATGCTTGAATTAGTTCCATTAAAGCCCAAATCCTTCTGCTCTTCCTTTTGCTCTTCTCCTCGCTACCGCACACTCATCTCCACAAGTACACTCTTGAAATGACTTTGCAAACCTTTATTTATACACGACATCAACTTAGGAACAATCATCTAAGTCGGCAAGCAACCACAAGAACATTCGCAAGGTGTATAATTCATCTGGTCGGCCAGTCATAGAAAGAACACCTTCCAGAAGTATTTCTCCAATTTTGGGCTCCAATTCTAATGCGGACCATCAACATGAACTGAACATAATCCAAGGACCTTCACAAACTTTCCTGAATCACCAGGAACATCCGCACTTCCTCTACTTACTGAAATCCTTCTCTCCTACATCTAGAACCTCAAGAACACAGTTTGTTATCACTGTCACAAAGGAATAGGTTCTTCTGAACCTTCAAACCATAAACTGATCTGCTTGACACTTCACAAGGACGTTCTAAACACTTCCTCGAATCTACAGAGTGGGATAATGCATTACCGGACCTTACCGGACCTATCTGTCTCACTCTGTCACCACTGAGCACTTGTCTGAACCGGTTCTACTTGAGAGACCATAACTTCTTCAAATCTTCATGCAGATCCTTGAAAACTTGACTGGAGCATCTTAAGACTTATATCTACAAACCCTTTAAACCGCATCCTCTGATCCTCAACCTATCTTGGACTTTTACCTTGTTATCATCATTATTCTTCACTGTTCCTGATTGAGACTAATTTTCTCAATATCCTCAGCACACAGCTCACCCAATCCTTCTCATTAATGCAACATGAGTATGTTGACATCAATGACAACACTGATTTAACCCATGCTTGCAACAATCTCCCCCTTTGTCATTGATGGCAACATATTATGTGAAAAACCATCAAGACAAGAACTTCTCCTTACTGTCATAGCTCCCCATATCAACAACAACTATTCACATGTCTTCTCTTCCTATACTGCTCCCCCTTTGATCATCAACCACTTGTTTTTCACACGTCTTCTCTCCCCCTTCGACATCAATGGCAAAGGGCCCAAACTTGCAACTTTATAATCACACCTGCTACTCCCCCTGAGTAGCAGCTCTCCAACACCAATCCGGACCACAAGATATGACTGTGATATCCACCAGATTGATGCACATTAGTGCATCCTAGTTCATCACCGGAGGGGCAATAACCCCTAACGTCTCCCTGAGATAATCAAAAGAGTCCTTGGGAAGAGGTTTAATAAAGATATCTACAATCTGATCCTTGGAGGGCACATACTCCAATCTGACTTCATCCTTGTTCACTTGCTCTCTCAGAAAGTGAAACTTGATAGATATGTGCTTGGTCTTATAATGCAACACCGGATTCTTAGAAATATTTATTGCACTTGAATTATCACAGAAAATTGTGATAGGCTCCTCATATTCTACTTTAATGTCTCTTAGCATCTGCTTCATCCATAAGATTTGAGTGCAACTACCTGCTGCTACAATGTATTTTGCTTCAGTTGTAGACAGAGATATTGCCTCTTGTTTCTTGCTTAGCCAAGAAACCAATCTTTTTCCCAAAAAGAATGCTCCACCACTGGTACTCTTCCGGTCATCCACATCTCCTGCCCAATCTGCATCTGTATATGCATGAAGAGAGAGATCATGATCTCTAGGGTACCATAGACCATACTCAACTGTCCCCTTTAGATATCTAAAAATCCTCTTGATTGCCATAACATGAGATTCTCTAGGTTCAGCTTGGAATCTAGCAACAAGACCAACAACCTACATAATATCTGGTCTAGTTTGAGTGAGATACAACAATCCTCTAATCATTGACCTATATTTTGTCTGATCAACCTTGGGAGAGTCATCATCTTTGCTCAACTTGCATCCGGTTGCCATTGGAGTGTTCATTGGCTTTTGAGTCTTCCATCCCAAATTTCCTCAACAATTCTTTCAGATATTTTGACTGAGAGATAAAGATTCCTTTATTTGTTTGAGTAATTTGTAGACCCAAAAAGAAATTCATTTCTCCAAGCATTGACATCTCAAACTCACTTTTCATTTGACTTGCAAAAGTTTTACACATACTGTCTCTTCCTCCAAAAATGATATCATCAACAAATACTTCAACAATTAAGATATTTTCATGATCAATTTTGAAATACAAATTGCTGTCAGCAGTACCTTTATTGAAACCAATCTTCAAGAGATGCTTGTCCAATCTTTCATACCAGGCTCTTGGGGCTTGCTTTAGTCCATACAGTGCCTTTTTTAATTTATAAACCTTGTCACTATGATCAGACAATTGAAATCCATCTGGTTGCTCAATATACACTTCTTCTTCCAAATTTCCATTTAGGAAGGCAGATTTGACATCCATCTGATACACATTAAAATTCTTGAAGGCAGCAAATGCAAGAAATAATCTGACTGCTTCAATTCTTGCCACCGGAGCAAAAGTTTCTTCAAAATCAACTCCTTCTATTTGAGAGTAACCTTTGCAAACTAATCTGGCCTTGTTTCTGATTACTTCACCGGCTTCGTTCAATTTGTTCCAGAAGACCCATTTGTTTCCAATCACATTTTTGTTTCTTGGTCTGGGAACAAGATCCCAAGTGTGATTCTTCTCAATTTGCATCAGTTCTTCCTCCATTGTCTTAGTCCAGTTTTCATCATTGCAGGCTTCATTTACTGCCTTAGGTTCAATCTTTGAAATTAGACAATACTCATCTGAATTTTGAGCAATTCTCCTCCTTGTTTGTACCCCTTTGCTTTTGTCACCTATGATCTGATCTTCAGAGTGGTTTAGAGTTACATACCTTGGAATTTTGGGAGTCTCTTGCACTTCTAACTCTTGATCAGTCTCATTGAGACTTATCTCTTCTTCCTGTCTTACCGGATCAACTTGACTTTTTTTCTCAGAAGAGACTTGGATACCTTAAATTTGAACACCATTTTGATCATCTTCATCATGTTCAAGAATTCTTGAGGGTCTTTTAATTTATTCATCAACCTTCACATTTATACTTTCTACAATCCTTCTCAGTCTCTTTTTGTAACACCGGTATGCTTTGCTTTGAGTAGAATAACCCAAGAATATTCCTTCATCACTTCTAGCATCAAACTTTCCTAGATCTTCATCCCTTTTAATGTAACATCTGCTACCAAAAACTCTGAAGTATCTCACAGTGGGAGTAATGCCAAACTAGAGTTCATAAGGAGTCTTACCGGTATAGTTTCTAATTTGAACTCAGTTGAGAGTGTAGACTGCAGTGCTGACAGCTTCTCTCCAATAGATCTGAGGAACATTTGCTTCCATCATCATGGTCCTAGATGCTTCCTGGATGGTCTAGTTCTTTCTCTCAACAACTCCATTCTGCTGTGGAGTTCTAGGGGCAGACAATTGTCTCTTTATTCCATGTTTCTCACAAAAGTTTATGAACTCATTGGATGTGAATTCTCCACCTCTATCAGACCTCAGACACTTCAGTTTTAATCCGGTCTCATTTTCCACCATAGCCTTGAATATTTTGAATTTCTCAAGAGCTTCTGATTTCTCTTTCAGAAAGGTTACCCACATCATCCAGGAATAGTCATCAATTAGTAACATGAAGTATCTATCACCTTGCACACTCCTGATTCTTGCCGGACCACATAAGTCAGTGTGAACCAAGTCTAATAATCTAGTAGAAGATTGTTCCTTGCTTTTGAATGAGATTCTGCTTTGTTTTCACAACTAACATTCTTTGTACAAACTATTTGTAGGTTTTACCAATCTTGGAAGATCTCTTATAGCCTAAGTATTACTTATCTTGATGATATTATCAAAGTTCACATGACACATTCTTCTATGCCATAACCAAATCTGATCAATTTGAACAAATAAGCAACTTTTACCAGTACCAGCTAAGTGAAAGATGTTACCTTTTGTTTGGGTGTTGGATGCAATCTCTGTTCCAGAACTTTCAAGGATTTTGCACTTTCCATTCTTGAATCTGAGATCATAGCCTTTGTCCACCAACTGTCCCACACTGAGAAGATTGTGTTTCAATCCTTCAACATATAATACATTACCGGTTTTGTTCTTTCCATCAAAAGAAATAGTTCATCTACCTCTGATTCTACCTGCAGAGTTATCACCAAACTTTACCACTCCTCCTTCATACCTTTCCAAATATATGAACTTGTTTTATGATTTACGGATTTAGAGGGTATTGGATCTTCTTCCTTGATGGCAATGAACACCCAGTCACTTCTGAATTTGTCTTCTTTCTCTGATTCATCATCTGTTACTCCTTCATCATCTCCTTCATGAGCATAGTAACAATTCTTTTGGAATCTTGGTCTATTACTGTTTGGCCTAGAAAATCTTTCCGGACACCTTGATACAAAATGACCAATCTTGTTGCAGTTAAAACACTTAAAAGACAATTTTCCCTCATACTTACCAGATCCTCTTGGTAGTCTTTTTGCAATAAGAGCTTCAAGATGAGCAGTTTTAGCTTCTTCTTCTTCCAAGTCTTTTCTTGCATTCTCATACCATGATGATTTCCTTGAAGAGTTTTCTCCCGGATTAAACCTTTGTTTTCCTTTTACCAAAGCACTTGCTTTGAATGTAGATTCAGTATTTGGAGGATCATCTCCAAACTCTGCCATTTCAAAAGCTACTAGCTTACCAACCAATTGATCCCTTGTGACTGTTGTGTGAGCTCTAAATTCTTCGATTGCAAAAGCTTTGATTTTATAAGACTCAGGAAGGGATCTGAGAAATTTGCCAACTATCTCATCTTCACTCAAGGTTCCACCTGCATTTCTGATTCCACAAACCAGCCCATTCACTCTTGGCATAAAATAGGTAATATTTTCATCATTTCTCATTTTTAGTCTTTTAAATTTTCCTTTTAGACTCTGTAATCTTGCACATTTAACAAACTGGTCTCCTTCATGCAAAAGTTCCAATTTCTTCCAAATCTCAAAGGCAGTTGGTAGATGAATAACATTAGAGAGTTCTGAGTCAGATAATGCACTTAAAAGAGCCTCTTTGGTCTACAGATTGTTTTCAGCATCTGTGATTTCATTTAGGGTTGTTAGACCACCCTATGGAGGTACATAAGCCTTTGTCACCATGGACCAGTATGCAAATCCCATGCACTGCAAGTGACATTCCATGCAACCTTTCCAAAGAGCAAAGTTAGTTCCATCAAACTTCGGACTATCCTTCTTGTAGGATGACATCCTGGATCTCCTCAAGCAGTTAAGCTCCTTTCAGAGGAACTTGGTTCTGATACCAATTGTTAGATTTAGGGAAAACAACTGAGAGGGGGGTGAATCAGTTGTTCAAAACTTTCTTCTTTCAACACTTGTATTCACTTAGCATTAACAATAAATCAATCATGAAAACTTAATGTAATTAGTCAAGAGAAGAAACACATCTACACATGAGACACCAAGATTTTGACATGGAAAACCTGGTTAAGGGAAAAACCACGGGGTGACTAACCCAAGATATTATTCTCTGTTAGAAGAATAGAAAGAATAAGATGGCACATGCCAATTAGGGCTCACTACCCGAGCACACTACTCACTACCTACAAGAGACACACTATCTACAATAAATGAGTATTACATACTTGAACTGGTAAATAACATCGTCAGCATGCTTGAATCAGTTCCATTAAAGCCCAAATCCTTCTACTCTTTGTTTCACTATTCTCCTCGCTACCACACACTCATCTCCGCAAGTACACTCTTGAAATGACTTCACAAACCTTTATTTATACATGACATCAACTTAGGAACAATCATCTAAGTCGGCAAGCAACCACAAGAACATTCGTAAGGTGTATAATTCATCCAGTCGGCCAGTCATAGAAAGAACACCTTCTGGAAGTATTTCTTTAATTCTAGCCTCCAATTCTAATGCGGACCATCAACATGAATTGAACATAATCCAAGGACCTTCACAAGCTTTCCTGAATCACCAGGAACATCCGCACTTCCTCTACTTACTGAAATCCTTCTTTCCTACATCTAGAACCTCAAGAACACAGTCTGTTATCACTGTCACAAAGGAATAGGTTCTTCCAGACCTTTAAACCACAAACTAATCTGCTTGACACTTCATAAGGACATTCTAAACACATCCTCAAATCTACAGAGTGGGATAATGCATTACCAGACCTTACCGGACCTATCTGTCTCACTCTGTCACCATTGAGCACTTGTCTGAACCGGTTCTACTTGAGCGACCATAACTTCTTAAGATCTTCATGCGGATCCCTAAAAACTCGACTGGAACATCTCAAGACTTATATCTACAAACCCTTTAAACCGCATCCTTTGATCCTCAACCTATCTTGGACTTTTACCTTGTTATCATCACTGTTCTTCACTATTCCTGATTGAGACTAATTTTCTCAATATCCTCAGCACACAGCTCACCCAATCCTTCTCATTAATGCAACATGAGTATGTTGACATCAATGACAACACCAGTTTAACCCATACTTGCAACATGAGCTACCCAGATCTAGTGGCTGGATATGGCAAAATGATAGACCTGTTGCCATACAAATCAGAGATTATTTGCATGGAATAGGTGATGCCAAGGCACATAATATAGCACTATGGGGCTACTTTAAGAAATTTCAGAGTATGATGCAAGAAAGAGAGAGAATCCCCCAATCTCTAGTGGAAAAATACAAAGATACAGTGTGTTTCATGGTGGATATTGATCAATGCCTAATGGAGGCAGTGAAACCAAAAATAGTATGGATCATGCCAATGGGGTATGAGGCTGATGAGAAAATCCTTGAGTTGCACATTCAACATCTTTTGAGTCAGCCCAAGGACCCTGAGGTAGAAAGGTTTGGAACCTTTGAATAGTTGAGTGTAAAGATTCATGTGGAGCTTAGACAACCGGAGATGAAAACAAAAGTGAGAAAAGAAGTAGAGAATGTTGCCAAAAGGTATGGCATTTCAAAAGATGCACTCGATGCAAACAAAGATAAGTTGGAAAGGGCAGAGAAAGAAAGGCAAGAAACTGAGAAAGATAGTGCTCTGGTACAAGCCCCTTCCCAGACCAGATCCTCCAAGAGCTCTGTACCTGCCACCTCTAAGAGCCAAAAAGCATCAAAACTAGAAGTTAGAGCATCTGGAAAGGGAGAGAAAAGAACTAAGACAAAGGCCACAAGGTCTTATACTAGTCAAAAGGATGATGAAGAGACTAAGTCAGATGAGGAGGTAAAGAAAATGAAGAAGAAGAAGAAAGTATCCAGTGAATCCTCTACAGGTCAAGACAAGGAAGAAGAGGCAGAAGATTTTGTTGAAAGGCCTACTTTGTCCATTAATGATGTAGTCAAATCAGTCACTATGGATGGGAACCTAAAACCAATGACTGAATTCTACGATGAGTATAATGAAGCTGACCAGAAGATCTTGCAAGAAGCTATAGTTAGGTATCTGAATATCTATAATAAGGCATTTATTGAAATCATATCTTTAATTCCCAAAAGCCTAGAGAAGGAACTAAAAATAAGGAAGAACAATGCCAAGGCAAAGGACCTTGAGATCTGGGAACATATGGCTATTCAACTCTATTCTTTAATCACTCAAAAACAAACGAATATGATCTTTAAAGATTGCAAGGATGAGTTCCAAAGCAAAGCTAGAATGAATCAGCTTATGCTTGGAGAGACTAACAAAGTGGCAAAAGAAATAGAAGACATCCTCCGAAATGCATACAAAAGGTTCAATATTCATGTTATAGAGGACTTAGGTGATGAACCCTTTGTCATGGATGATGGACTCAATACATCAAAGGAAAATCCTACAGAGAAAAACACAGAAGAATCAAAAGAGATAGGTGAGGAGAAAACTAAGGACCTGAATTCCTCTGTTTCGAAAGAGGAAGTCCAAGAAGAAGCAAATATCTCTCGTCCGAATTCCCCTGCAGACTCTGGATCTAAAGGAGAAGAAAGATCAGAGAAAAAAACTAGTCAAGAAGAAGAAGTAAAGGAAAAAGAAAAAGGCCAAACAAAGAAGACTCCAGGAGATAGTTCTGAGACTGTAGAAGGGAAGAAGACTCTGTCTCTGTAAAGAGACACTGTAGAAACTGTCAAAGATTTCTTGACCAAAGAATTTGATGAACCAAAACTACTTCAAGGACCATTCAATTTTGATTCCCTCTCCCCGTTTCAAACCATGAAGATTGCATCCTTTACTCAAGCAAAGGCAAAAGAAAAGCTATTGAAGTCTCACATGGAAGACTATGAGCTAATAGAAATTGCATCCGGTGCATTGGAGAAGATCATGCCATCCTTCCAGAAGGAGCCTTCAGCCTCTTCATCTGGTAACTTGAAATCTCTTGTTAATTCAATTAGCACACATTTTGATTCTTTGGAGAAGTCAACTGAAGATAAATTTCAGAAAGAATTTTTGGGAAAGAGACTCTCTGAGGTGCAGAGTCTAATAACAAATGATAGGAGAGTTATGGATATTGGGATAAAGAGCTTAGAAAATACTCTTAAAGATGGCAAAAATATATATAAATTTTGTTTATCCTGGCCTAAAGTGATAAAGGATATTGAGAAGAAAGTAAAAGAGCAAGAGGATAAACTGCTAAGTTTATCTCAAAGTTTTGATCCTCTCTCCTCTTCCATAGTAAATCAAGAGTGTCAGACTATTGTAGTCATAAATGAAATAAAGAAGCTTGAGAAGGAGAAGAAAAATAGAATAAGTAGTTTAAGTGAACTTAGAGGGATAATTATCCCTAAGTTAGAGGCCATGCATGAGGCCCTAATTGATGCTTAGACAACAGCCCAGACCAGTGATCCGACAGATCTAAAAAGGGCAGAAGCTTTTGCATTCCTGTTGAGTGGTCACATCTCAATTTTGGACAGGATGAAGAAGAGTTGGGCGACAAAAGTGGTATAGTTGAAGACCACTTTTGTAGATATAATTCAATATATGTAAGTAAAACATTTATATATGTTTATGCAGCCAAGTATAGATTGTTTTTGGGAAATTTTGGTGTATGGACCCTGCCCTTTTCCATTGATGTCAAAGGGGGAGTGAGGAGCAGTTGAAAATGTGGAATCCAACTAAGGGGGAGATCCGGTAAAGTGTATATTAGAACAGAACATCAGCCAAGGGGGAGTGTTGTATGACACTTAGTCATTTTTGATTAAGTGTTGCCATCAATGCCAAAGGAGGAGATTGTTGGCAAGAGACATAGTGTAGCTTCATGAGTGTTGTCATTGATGGCAACAAAGTTCATCCCACCATCCACAGGACATGGTGTGTCTATACCAGAAGTCAGATTGAAGAGTGTTGTGGTCTGGTAAGCAAGAACAGAGCATGCAGCAAGGTGTGACAATTAGGTTCGGATCTCTCAGAGGGAGTATCTCAGCCAAGTGCGGACTTGGGGAAGTCAAGAGGAGTACCATGACTAATATATTCTAGAGATTGAACCTCTGTTGATGTAAGAGTGAAAAGATATGAACACCTAAGTGTTGGGTTCCTATTTGGCAGAGTACACTGAGGAAGAACTGACTGACAGAGCTTCAAACCTTAATTCGGATGAGATATTGATGGTAATAAAGTTTCTTAAGGGATCATCCATGATTGGCCAACATGATTGATGACTTCTATAAGCATCTCTTTGATACACATCACTTGGTAAGCAAGGATTCAGCCGACAGACCAGAGGTTGGGAAAATATTGACTATTCTGGATGCTGACTAGAAAGATGTTGAAATCCTTTGTGCAAATATATATACCAGATGGATTTCGATGAGAAGGTGTGTGTGGTGTGTTGTGTTGTGTGAAGAAAAGCAGAGAGCAGTGTGGAAGCAATAATACAGGTCTGGTATGTGATAGGACAGCAACACCAAAGAAGAGGAAGAATGAAGTGCAGTAGATCAATGTATTGAGCCTAACTTGAACTAAACCTTAGCATATGTGGATGCTTCTCATCAGTTCAAGTACCTAGTTACTTTCCTTGTATCTTGTAGATAGTAAGCCTCTTGTGAGTAGTGTGCTCAGGCAGTGAGCTCTAATTGGCAAGTGCCATTTTGTACTACCTTATTCTTTTAACAGAGAATACAATCTTGGGTTAGTCACCCCATGGTTTTTCCCTTAACAGGGTTTTCCACTTCAAAATCATTGTGTTATGTGTATTGAGTTTATTTCTGCTTTCATGGTTATGCATGCTTATTTAATTTGAAGAATATAAAGTTAAATTAATTAAGATAACTGATTCACCCCCCCTCAGTTATCAACACCATCTACCATTATTCTCCATCCGTTGTATTGTCCATCTACCCATGCACTCATCAAGGATGTGATCCAATGGCTATTAGCAAGGAATCAACCATGTCCATGTCATAAAATACCTATCCAAGAGCCTATCAAAGAGCCTTCAAACCTATCCATTGCTTCAACCCCATCATGTAATCTGCAACCAATCAAGCCTATTGAAGAGTCTTCTACCATGAGTCCAAGTCAACATCCATTCTTCCCTCATATTGTTAACCATCTAGAACCTATCAAGCTTATCCAAGAGTCTCACACTTCCATTCAAGAAAATAAAGCTCTATGTCAAGAGTATAATCTAGAGCATGTGGAAACTTCACCCCTTTATCCAAATCAAGATCAAAACATCTCCATCCAACCCATCCATAACATTTATCTTTTCCATGATCAAGATATTACCTATGAAGAAGATATCCATGAACAACTTGATCCTATACCCATACATGAGAAAGAAAACCAAATCCAACCTATCTATAACCTATATCTTTTATATGATCAAGATATTATCATTGATGAAGAATCTATACATGAACACATTGATCCCATCATGCTTAATCCTATCTATGATCAAGATCCCATCTACGATCAAGAGCCTATCTATGATTAAGCGAACCATAATGATCCTCTTAGCTAACTTTATACATTCCATGGTTATGAGCTTATTACCCCATCTATTCATAACCCCATAACCATCCATGTACAAGAAACTCCCATTACTCCTATCCATCCTCCACATAGTCCTATCTATGATCCAACAACACACACTTTCCTTGATGAGACACTTGCCTCCCAAGTGCACATAGATGATGAAACCAATAACTTGGATCTTAATGAGCATAATGATAATCAAGATCCTAATGATCCTCCACCATCCATTATCGACCATGTTACAAATCCGTTATCCTATCCCCTTGGTCTCACTACCTTCATCCATGAATGTTCTTCCTTAGGAGAGAAATGACCATTATCTACCACTTCACCTTCCCCATCAAATAAGGAGATTGCTGCTAGTGTCCAAAGCACCCATAATCCCATTGTCCACCGCATACTCTAAAATATGAACTATCAAGGTAAAGGCTTAGGCCTTCATGAACAAGGTATTTTGGAGCTTATCCTTGTCAAATTTCCTCCACCCTCTTATGTTCTTGGATACATACCCCAAGGTGAACAATCCAAAGATGTTGGTACTTCCTCCATGCCTTCAAAATCAACTTATTCCCATCGCACATCCTATCATATTCCCAAAACATATGTCACCATTCCACCTCCTTTATCATACAAATCCCAAGAGCATGTGACCATACACCTTCCACCATCCACTTTAGCTCCACTCCTTCCAACTCCTACTATCCCTCCATCCACTTTGCTTCCACTTCTCCCAATGCCAAATTTGTCCATCTACACATTCCCTCACATTTCGAATCATGACCGACAAATGCACATATTGTCTGAACGTGAAGCTTCCACTCATTCCACCAAACCTATGGGATTCAAAAATAAACATTGGGATGCATCCTTTCATAAAGACAAAAATACTAAGGGTCCTAATACCTTAGGAAATCAATCCAAAGAATCAAAGAAAAACCCATCTCAAAAGCTGCATACACCCACACACCTCAAAGCAAAACTGAATAAGGTGTGGGTCCCCAAGCAACAAGTAATTACCTTGAAAGCTACACAAAAGATGCATATACCCAAGCCCATACCTTCATAGGTAAAGTCTAAAAGCAAAATGGTTTAGGTACCTAAGCAAAAAGCCATCAAGTTAAAAGAGGCATCCACCTCTCACGAATCCCAACCATCCACTTTCTCCTCTTCCATCCAAAAATCCCATTCCATCCAAAAGTCTCAAATCCATCCATCCCACATGTCAAGCAAAAATTAGAAATATACTAA
Source organism: Cunninghamia lanceolata (assembly GCA_027924645.1). NCBI lineage: Eukaryota > Viridiplantae > Streptophyta > Pinopsida > Cupressales > Cupressaceae > Cunninghamia > Cunninghamia lanceolata. The sequence goes on from BSBN01000500.1 coordinate 22,075,993, forward strand.
GTCTATGTGGGTCCCTAAATGACTAAATCACTCATCCATTAAGCAAAAATCTCCATTGCTTCCTACACCACCTTCCCATCATAAGCTTCAATGTTTATCATGGTATGTGCAACCATTGGTCATGGTTCCCTTCCATCCCATACACCTTCCACATACCTCCATCTCCCCTTCCTTCCACTATTATCCTACATATCTTCCCCATCCTATTCCTATGGTCCATACTTTTGCATAAGCCTTCCCTCCATCCTTGCATAAGTCTTACATAATCCGCATCATAATCCACTATCACACCTTCCTTAATCCGCTATCTACCTTCTCCATCTCACTTTCATGCAATCCTCTACCAACATCTATGAGAACACTTGACATGGTCCATGCGACAACATCCATCTAGCGGGACTATCACCTTTCATGGAACTAGAAACTTGAGTCTCGCCCATCCATATTCACCTTCTCCCATCCAAATGTTTAAAAAAGAAAAAAAAAAAATTAAAAAACAAAAAAAAAATCAAAAAAGTAAAGAAAAATCCTTTCGTCTAATGGTAAAAACCTGGTAAACAGGTGCCTTGGACAAGTACCATGATGAAAACCTGGCAAATAGGCATCATGTGTAGGTTAATCTTCCATGTCATTTACCCTTCGGAGCGCATTGTCTCATTGACCCTGTCATTTTCCATCCTATCTTACCATACCTCCTATCATCCGTATCCTGCATATACCTATCATATTGAGTCTATCCATCCTTCATTCCTCTTTTGATATTGATAAATGTATGGGGGCAAAATGTCGAAACATGCTATGGAAAAACTCTTGATATACCTTGTCTTTTTAAAACAATCCAATCCTCTCATCCTCCTTCGTCATAAGCTTTGTCATGTCAAATCCTAAGTTATTCCTATGCAACATAGTCCTTGGAGATCACATCCCTGTTTCCTTCTACCTACCCATCCATTATCCATTATCACCCATCCATTTACCTATCTATGGTGTTCCCTTGTCATTAGTATCTAGCATTTAGGCTATCCAAGTTCCCATCCGAAAAATCCCACAAACATTGAAACATTAACAAAATCCAAAAAATCCCCAAAACAACAAATCGTCTACAACCCCAATCCATTAGTACCATTTGTCAAACTACGTCGCCTCTGAACCATCATGTAGGCAAGGCCATCATTGATGGGCCCCCTAAGGCTCCCTTCCCATCCGTTCCATACCTTATCACCCATCCTTTGGCCCATCCGCATCCGCGCCATTTCCCATCACACTAGGTTAGTCCCTTAGGGCCTGTTTCTTCATGTCCATTGTCAGTTCATCCACAATAAACAATCCTTTACTTGACTAGGGGAAAATCCTCGACCTAGTTGGAGAATTAGATTCTTGAATGCCATGCACCTCAAAGGATAACAATAAGGATCGCGATACCATCACTAGACAGTAAGCAACGCCGCAAAGCAAGCTTTTAAACATCATCTTAGCAAGAAGACATTTAAACTGCACCAGACAAATCCCAACCTATCTAAAACATCAAACATGACTCTATCAAGTTATTACAAGAAAACATATATGTATGGCAAGAAGGTTTAACGGTTGTTTTAAGTCTTATTATCTTGATTCTTGTTATTATGTCCTTTTATGCTACTTAAGGATGTCAAAAACTACAGGAGCTATGATGGGAGCATAATCATTTTCTTTGTCTGTTGTTTGTGGGTTTATCTTTAGTAATGTTAAATCCTTGTCTAAAGACATGATCAACAAAATGACCATCGAGGACATCAGAGGCCTAATCATGAAACAGGGGTAATCCTTGTCTGTTGATATGCAAGCAATACTCAGGTCATCTTGGTTCAATTATACTTAGATGCTTGTATTAACTTACTAAATAAAAATCCATGTAAGCAATACCCAGGTCATCTTGGTTTAATTATACCTAGATGCTTGTATTTTCTTACAGCATGTTGAAAACACAAAAATAACAAAAAGAATCTATAAATGATGAATCAAGCACTTCAAAATACTTGCAATATCAAGGTGACAAATATCCACATCCATACGTATCAAATTTCATTTCATTCCATAATAAACCTTTTCCAAGTGTCAAAAGATCCAAGTCCATTATGATAGTTTATCGAATTGAATCTTCCCATTATCCATGTGATCCATTCATCCTTGTTCGATCAATCCAAACAATGATGCAAATGCAAGTCCATCCTTAATCCATACCAATCGAGTCAAGTCAATCTTGTCAAATTATCCAATCACAATCAGTGGTCTTGATCCTAATCTTGTCATAAACCAACTCAATCAATCATAATTATCAGTGGGATATATCTTTCCTGCACCTATCGTGTTGATCTAGGGATATATCGTTCCCCACAATGACAACACTATCGTCAATCATTATTGATTAATCATTGGTTTACAACTGGATAGGGGTAATACCTTGTTTGTTCTTGTATCATTTGTGCATACTTGCTTACTTGCTTGTGTGTGTTATCATTTTATCTTGCATAGCGTGTCATTCAACTCTTTCATCCCATCTCTTATCTTGCATCCAACCATTTCTTCTCTTGTCAACCTATCTCATCATGAGATTGTCAGTCATCCTGTTGTCATTTTCTTCCCGTCCAATCTCCTGATGGGGCATCCTATCGTCATAACCCATACCAGGGGCAAACTGGGGCATGTATCAAATTGAAGAAATTTTTATTCTTTGAAACAATGTGATAAAACACATTGCATCAAAGAGGGGCAAAATGTATACACCTTAAAATGACACGACTCTATCTAAATAAATATTTTTAAATATTTATTTCATTTTAAATTCTTCTATCAATAAATAAATAAATCAATTTATTTATTTGATTCATATTTCTCCAAAAAAAAATCATTTATTTAATAAATCATCTAAATTCTTCTAAAATCATTTCTAAATTAAATAATACCAAATTATTTAATTAAATCTTCTCATTCTCTATATTTAAATAAATCCAAATATTTATTTAAATTATCTATTTCCTCTAAAATTGGATTAGTACCAAAAATAATTCAATTAATCCATGTGCACATCTATTTAAATATTTAAATATTTAATTAGCTAATATTCCCTCACCCACATGACCTATTTCTCCTCCAGTCAGATTAGTTAACTCATCAATCAAATATGTTAACTAATTGGTCATCTAAGTTCACTATTCAATCATCTCAGTCAACTCCCCAATTAGCCCACTTATCTCTCTAATCAATTTTGTTAACTGATCAATCATCTCAGTTAACTCCTCAATCTATTCTGTTAACTCCCTTAATGCATGAAGGAGCATGACACTTGTCCTCTCCCTATCCGCGCACATCCTTTCAAATTTCCTCAACCATTGATCTTCTTATTCATTCTACACCATTGATCTTCTTTCTCACAAATCTATAAATACAACCCCTATTCCTCCATTTGAATCATCCAAGCTTTTAGTAAACTTACTCTATAGGAATCACAACGTGCCTTTGACACAAATTGTCCCATAGCTTGAGATCAATTGCTACCATTATCATTGTATTGTGAAGATCCTCTTGATTACAAAACCTATCAATAGCTGTTCTCCATTGTCATCTTGGAAAAAGCAAGGAAGTGCACCTATCAAAGAGCCTTCAAACCTGTCCATTGCTTCAACCCCATCATGTAATTTGTAACCAATCAAGCCTATTGAAGAGTCTTCTACCATGAGTCCAAGTCAAGATCCATTCTACCCTCATGTTGTTAACCATCTAGAACCTATCAAGCTTATCCAAGAGTCTCACACTTCCATTCAAGAAAATCAAGCTCTATGTCAAAATTATAATCTAGAGCATGTGGAAACATCACCCTTTTATCCAAATCAAGATAAAAAAATCTCCATCCAACCCATCCATAACCTATATCTTTTCTATGATCAAGATATTATCTTTGACGAAGAACCTATACATGAGCAACTTGATCCCATCCATATCGCACTTAATCCTATCTATGATCAAGAGCCTATCTATGATCAAGCGAACCGTGACGATTCTCTTAGCCAACTTTATGCATTCCATGGTTATGCGCTTATCACCCCATCTATCCATAACCCCATAACCATCCATGCACAAGAAATCTCCATTACTCCTATCCATCCTCCACATAGTCCTATCTATGAACCAACAACACACACTTTCCTTAATGAGACACTTGCCTCCCAAGTGCACATAGATGATCAAACCAATAACTTAGATCTTAATGAGCATAATGATAATCAAGATCCTAACAATCCTCCACCATCCATTATCAACCATGTTGCAAATCTATTATCCTATCCCCTTGGTCTCACTACCTTCATCCATGAATGTTCTTCCTTTGGAGAGAAAGAACCATTATTTACCACTTCACCTTCCCCATCAAATAAGGAGATTGCTGCTAGTGTCCAAAGCACCCATAATCCCAGTGTCCACCGTATACTCCAAAATATGAACTATCAAGGTAAAGGCTTAGGCCTTCATGAACAAGGTATTTTGGACCCTATCCATGTTGAAGTCCCTCCACCCTCTTATGGCCTTAGATACGCACCCCAAGGTGAATAATCTAAAGATGTTGGTACTTCCTCCACTCCTTCAAAATCCACTCATTCCCATTGCACATCCTATCATATTCCCAAAACATATGTCGCCATTCCACCTCCTTTATCATACAAATCCCAAGAGCATGTGACCATACACCTTCCACCATCCACTTTAGCTCCACTCCTTCCAACTCCTACTATCCCTCCATCCACTTTGCTTCCACTTCTCCCAAAATTCATCCATCTACACATTCCCTCACATTTCGAATCATGACCGATAAGTGCACATATTGTCTAAACATGAAGCTTCCACTCATGACACCAAACCTATGGGATTCAAAAATAAACATTGGGATGCATCCTTTCATAAAGCCAAAAATCCTAAGGGTCCTAATACCTTAGGAAATCAATCCGAAGATTCAAAGAAAAACCCATCTCAAAAGCTGCATACACCCACACACCTCAAAGCAAAATTGAATAAGGTGTGGGTCCCCAAGCAACAAGTAATTACCTCAGAAGCTACACAAAAGCTGCATATACTTGATCCCATACCTTCACAAGTAAAGTTTAAAAGCAAAATGGTTTGGGTACCAAAGCAAAAAGCCATCAAGTTAAAAGAGGCATCCACCTCTCACGAATCCCAACCATCCACTTTCTCCTCTTCCATCCAAAAATCCCATTCCATTGAAAAGTCTCAAATCCATCCATCCCACATGTCAATTAAAAAGTAGAAATATACTAAGTCTATGTGGGTCCCTAAATACCTAAATCACTCATGCACTAAGCAAAAATATCCATTGCTTCCTTCACCACCTTCCCATTGTAAGCTTCAATGTTTATCACAATATGTGCAACCGTTGGTCATGGTTCCATTCCATCCCATACACCTTCCACATACCTCCATCTCCCCTTCCTTCCACTATTACCCTACATATCTTCCCCATCCTATTCCCATGGTCCATGCTTTTGCATAAGTGTTCCCTCCATCCTTGCATAAGTCCTACATAATCCACATCATAATCCACTATTGCACCTTCCATAATCTGCTATCTACCTTCTCCATCTCACTTTCATGCAATCCCCTACCAACATCTATGAGAATACATGACATATTCCATGCGACAACATCCATCTAGCGGGACTATCACCTTTCATGGAACTAGACACTTGAGTCTCTCCCATCCAAATGTTTCAAAAAAAGAAAAAGAAAAAAAAAGTAAAGAAAAATCCTTTCATCCAATGGTGAAAACCTGGTAAACAGGTGCCTTGGATAAGTACCATGATGAAAACTTGGCAAATAAGCGTCATGTGTAGGTTGATCTTATATGTCATTTACCCTTGGGAGCACATTGTCTCATTGACCCTATCATTTTCCATCCTATCTTACCATACCCTCCTATCATCTGTATCCTGCATATACCTATCATATTGAGTCTATCCATCCTCCATTCCTCTTTTGATCTTGATAAAGTTATGGGGGCAAAAGGTCGAACCATGCTTTGGAAAAACTCTTAATAGACCTTGTCTTTTTCAAAACAATCCAATCCTCTCATCCTCCTTCATCATAAGCTTTATCGTGTCAAATCCTGAGTTATTCCTATGCAACATAGTCCTTGGAGATCACATCCTTGTTTCCTTCTACCTACCCATCCATTATCCATTATCACCATCCATTTACCTATCAGTGGTGTTCCCTTGTCATCAGTATCCAACATTTAGGCTATCCAAGTTCCCATCTAAAAAATCCCACAAACATTGAAACATTAGCAAAATCTAGAAAATCCCCAAAATAGCAAATTGTCTGCAACCCCAATCCATTAGTACCATTTGTCAAACTATGTCACCTCTGAGCTGTCACGTAGGAAAGACCATCATTGATGGGCCCCAGAGGCTCCCTTCCTATCCGTTCCATACCTTATCACCCATCCTCTGGCCCATCCGCATTCGCACCATTTCCCATCACACTAGGTCAGTCTCTTAGGGCCCATTTCTTCATGTCCATTGTCAGTTCATCCACAATAAAGCAATCCTTTACTTGACTGAGGGGAAATCCTCAACCTAGTTGGAGAATTAGATTCTTGAATGCCACACACCTCAGAGGATAACAATAAGGATCGTGATACCATCATTAGATGGTAAGCAGCGCCACAAAGCAAGCTTTTAAACATCATCTTGGCAAGAAGACATTTAAATTGCACTAGACAAATCCCAACCTGCCTAAAACCTCAAACATGACTCTATCAAGTTATTGTAAGAAAAACATATATCTATGGCAAGAAGGTTTAATGGTTGTTTTAAGTCTTATTATCTTGATTCTTGTTATTATGTCCTTTTATGCTACTCAGGGATATCAAAAACTAGAGGAGCTATGATCATCATTTTCTTTGTCTGCTATTTGTGGGTTTATCTTTAGTAATGTTAAAGCCTTGTCTAAAGACATGATCAACAAAATGACCATCGAGGACAGTAGAGGCCTAATCATGAAACATGTGTAATCTTTGTCTGTTGATACACATACAATACTCAAGTCATCTTGGTTCAACTATACTTAGATGCTTGTATTAACTTGTTAAATCAAAATCCATGTAAGCAATACTCAGGTCATCTTGGTTTAATTATACTTAGATGCTTGTATTTTCTTACAACATGTTAAAAACACAAAAATAACAAAAAAAAAAATCACCCAATGATGAATCAGGCACTTCAAAATACTTGCAATATCAAGATGACAAAATCCACATCCATGCATATCAAATTGCATTTCATTCCATAATACAACCTTTTCCAAGTGTCAAAAGATCCAAGTCCTTTATGACAGTTTATCTAATTGTATCTTCCAGTTATCCATGTGATCCATTCATCCTTGTCCAATCAATCCAAGCGATGATCCAAATGCAAGTCCATCCTTAATCCATACCAATCAAGTTAATCATTATTGTCAAATTATCCAATCGCAATCAGTGGTCTTTATCCTAATCTCGTTGTAAACCAAATCAATCAATCGTAATTATCAGTGGGATATATCTTTCTCACATCTTTGTGTTGATCTAGGGATATATCATTCCCCACAATGACTATGTAGACACCCAAAATTGACCTAATTATCATTAGTATCAAATATTGTATTATCTATCATCTGCATTTGTCTAACACACTTGAGCAATTTCTCTAATTATCAAAAGCACCTATTTCTTCTATCAATTAAATAAATTTATATTTATTTAATTAATTCATTATCTATTTCTTCTAATCTATAATTATTTAATTATCTTTATTTCTATCTATTTTAATTAAATAAATCTTACTTATTTAATTAAAAATCCCATTCATAATCCCACTTTCCAATTAATTAAATAAATTTTATTTATTTAATTAATTTCTCTTATCATTTATCGTAATGAGCCAACATGTGTGCCTCTTTTATTTAAAAACATGTGTGGTACTACATCTTTTATTTAATATCTTTTACATGTAGTACTTTTTATGTACACGGTCACACATAAACCTTATCTTCCCTCCACTTGTCATTTACACATTCACCTATGACTATCATTTCATCCATGCCATTCACATAGCCACCAAATCTCTAATGTTGATTGCTTTTGGTTGTGTCCTATATAAACACCCTCTTATTCCCTACTACATCTATCCAGCATTCATATAGCGTCTACATTATCATCTTGAGCATATCGAGCATTTTAGCATTTTAGCATCCATCTAACTTATTATCATTATCATCCATCCATCATGGTAGCTTTGATCTTCATAATTGTTCATTGTTAAAGAAGAAATCCACATCACAAACAAGGAATCATACAATCTAGGTGATTTTGTTCTTGAATTGCATGCTTTTGATTTCACTTGGATTCGACTCGTTGATGGTGGTAGGATTAGGTTTTCATTTGTAATGCTTGATCTTATTAACTTGATTTTTACCTATCACATTTTGGCACGCCCGGTGGGACTCACGTCGTTGATTAACTTTGCTGTTTGAAGTTGTTTTTGTGAAGATCAGATTTTTCGAGTGCTTACGACAAGTTTTAGTCGCTTCTAAGTGAAAACTAGTTGCTTTTAGAACATACACATCGCTTTTAAGCTGAAATCTACCGCTTTCAGCATTTTTTGGATGCTTTCAAGCCAACAATGGTCACTTCCAGTCTATTTTGAGTCGCTTCTGAGAAAATAGTGGTCACGTCTGCCATAATTTGCGTCACTTTTAAGCCAAAATTGATCGCTTTTGGCTGTCTGGATCACTTCTTGCAATTTAGGGTTTTTTGTTTACATTTAACTTTTTGCAGGGATTTTTACGCATTTGGCATATTTAGGTCACTTACGAGCCTTAACAATTTGCATCTTAATTTTTTGCATCACTTTTGAGTCTTAACATCTCGCATCCGACTCAGTTTGCATCGCTTCTAATCAGTAACATTTTGCTTTCGGTAGAATTCAAATCACTTTTGATCAATAGTTGATCACCTCTGGTAACTATGTGTCACTTTCAGTTTTATCATTTACAGTTTAGTTTTCTTGGCTACTAATCAGTTATTTCTGCAGCATTTTATCGATTGTCTAAGAAAAGGAGGTTGTGAAACTACTAACATATCTGTTGCAACTCTGATCGGTCCAAGACATTGCTTTTATCACTAATTTAAGAACATTTGGGCTTGGTGCTTAAAAAGAATCATTGTTTGCTCCATGCTTGTTTTATCTTTCTTGATTGCTTGATTGTGCATGTTTGTAACCCAAATCTAATAGAAAAAGTATCCTCTCCCCTTGCCTATCAAATGGATCTTGGGTGTATGAGAACTTATTATTATCTTTAGAGGGCCTGCCTTCCTAGTGTGAGAAGGGGTACGACCCAAGCGGTAACGGGCTAAATCCAAGTCCTTTCGAACCGCTATATAAGAAAAGTGTTTGTGTCGAAAGCCACAAACAATGGGTGTTGTGTTATACTGACAACCAACCTCCCCCAAAACCCTCCAAGGCATAACCCTTGAAGGCTGGGAGACTCCATAACAGAGAGTAGTGTTGCCACACGTATAACCACCTAAATGGATGCCCTTACTAGCAACCTTGTGTAGTAGCTAAAAACCTTCTATTTGTTGATGCAAAATGTGGGACCTTTGAAGCCGCCTTGATTCTCGTAGTTCTTAGTAAAGATAGTAGGGACAATCCTAAGGTTTGGTGGGGTGATAAGCCTTGGGAAATCTAGATCTTGGTATGCGTGAGAAGTGAGTGCCGTGGAGGGGAGCCGGTGCTACCAAGATCCTGAAGCTATCTGCTTTGAATAGGCACGGCAAGGTGACTCAACAAATACAGTCCTTTCCTAGCCTAGGTTGTACAAGATTGTGTATGTTGTGAGTGTGAGTGACTGAAATCACTATTTTCTTGTCAAAAATATCATTCAAACATATCCTCTGATAGACAAAGATCACCTTTGAACCTTAACTGCTCACCTTCAAAAATCCAAATTGATATTAAACAACAGTTGTTCACCTTTTGCAAAAAAACATATCGCTTTTAACCCATAGCTGCTCGCTTGTAGCAAAACTGCTTCACTTTTAAAAAATAGTAAATCACTGACCTGTAACTGATTACCTTTGGTAAACCATGCTCACCTCTAGTCAGCACTACAGTCTATCATCTGAAACAAAACCAGATCATCTTTGAGCTATTATCTATCACTTTTGGCCTTATTTGAGTCGCTTCTGAGTTATTACCAGTCACTTTTGGTCAAATATTAGCAATCAACATGCATCCAGCCCAATCAGTTGCACTTTCAAACATTCTCAGCTCTGTCATCAGCTTTTAGATAGTCTTCTGAGCATCTACAATCACCTGAGCATCATCTCCTATCTTGAGCCTCTCAAACCATTGGACTTTTGAGCTTTCATCCTTTTGAGACCCCAAAACAACAACCACCTAGCAAAACCAGCAACTTAGCATCATCCTTTTGGCTTTACTTAGCCCTAGCAATACCATCAAACAACATCATCAACCAGATTTTCCCTTGAGTGTGTGAGCTATCCTCTAGGGAAGTTTTACCCAACAACAACCAAGCAACCAAACAACAAAAACAAAGCAACCAACAACAACAACAACAACCAAGCAACCAAACAACAACAATAATGCAACCAACAACAACAACAACCAAACAACCCATTAGCAAACAAAGCAACCAACAAACTAGAAAAACAAACCAACACCAAACTATCAGCCAACCATCACCTTTTGGGTCTCAACCTTGACAAGCCAAGTCCAACTTTCAACATCAACCATCATGCCTCAAACTAGGAGCCAATATAGAGCTGAAATGGAAGCAAAATTGTGAGTTGATATGGAAGCCAAAATGCAACAATCTCGATCAACGCCCCTTAAAGATGCAACTCAATTCACAACTGGTATGCCTTCTTACATGTTTGTACCCGAAGGATACACTGCTGGACCATCATCTTCACACCAAGTGCAACCTCACCCATTTAAAGTGACTTATGAAGAGTAATTCCAAGAGGACCTATCTAAATTTCAAGACACACATGTATGGGACTAAGTTGAGAAACTTGTTTTATCTGATCCTAATCGCTACTTCTTGCAACTTGCCCGCATGGGAGCCAAATTACCAAGTGACTTTGACATATCTGCTATTCAAGAACATGATCCCAACACTCCTGCTGTTGTTGCAAAGGGACCAACCAATATAGCCACACCTTTTCATCCACCTTCCAATCCATCTCCCTCATTATCTACTGCTACACCATCAAACCCACCACGCTCGGAGTACACTCTAGAACCTTTGATAACTCCAACCAATGTACTTCCTGTTCTTTCACAAAATTTGAGCGTTCCACCTTTCTATGTTTCACAACACACCCTTGCCTCTACCATGACCGTATCCATGCCTCAAGTATCACAAGTTGTCCATGTTTCACAAGTCTAAACTCCTCAAGTTTCACAAGCCATTCCTATACCACAAACTTTGCAAGTTTCACAAACACCACAAGCCATACAAGTCTCGCAACCATTGCAAGTCTCAAATCCTATTGCATCACATATGGAAACCACACCTCACACTCATATTCCTATCACCTCTAATATGGTCTCCATGATTTCCACAAATCCATCTTGTACACCATATAATCCCAATGTTAGTCTCATTGACATGAGTGACTCGCCTACTATATCACAAGCTAATCCTAGCACCGCTGTCTCGTATGTTAATCAACTTACATCACCTTCTCCACCTCCATATAATCCTTCACAAACTGTCAATTTGTCTTATGCAACCCAAGGATTACCCATTGTCACCCAACACATGACGTATACCAATCCTCATGTTGTCCAAAACATAAACCCAAATGTCCATCCATCTTCATCCACCAATCCTCATGTTGTCTAAAACACAAACCCAAATGTCCATCCGTCTTCATCTACCAATCCTCATGTTGTCCAAAACACAAACCCAAATGTCCATCTTTCCTCCTCATCCACCAATCCTTCCATCACTTACTATAATCCAAACCCAACTTTCAATTCACAACCATCGACCAACATTAATCCATCCTCTACTTCCCATGTGATGCAAACTCTTGGAGCTAATCCATTGCAATATACCCAACCACCACTTGTGTCTCAAGGATAATAATTTTCAAACACATATGTGTCACATATCAATCCTTTGCCATATAATGTGAGCACACAACCTGAACAAACGGTCATACCCACATACATTCCACAACAACAATCACAATATACAACATATTACATTTCACCTCCAAACCATCAACCCCCTTTGCAAAAACAACAACTATCTCAAGCGGATGTTGAACAAATGATTAACAAGGTGGTAGGGCAAAACAAGAAGACATTTTCCTTAGGAGATATATGTGCTTATCCATTTAACAAGTCACTTCATATGACACCTTTTTTGCCACACTTTGAAATTCCACAATTTGACAAATACAAAGGGAAAGGAAATCCGGAAGACCATCTTAGAGCATTCTATGTTGCATGTCTCGATGTCGCTCAAGATGATACATACCTCTTGAGACTATTCCCTCGAAGCTTAGCGGGGCAAGCTCTTGAATGGTTTTCTCACTTACCTCTAGAAATTAAGACTTTTGCGGAATTAGCAAACAAATTTTGATCCCATTTCACTTTCAACATTGGACATGAAATGAACATGAATGATCTTGTCAACAACAAACAACGCAATGGTGAAACTTTTTCCTCATTTACCCAATGATGGCATAATATGGCTAGCAAACTATCATGGCGAATACTCGAGAAACAACAGCTTGATATCTTTGTCCAAAATCTTCACCCCGAGCTTTCTTTTCAACTGCAATTGCAAAGTGCTAGCACCTTTGATGAGCTTATCTCCAAAGGAACCACCATTGAACAAGCTTTAATTGCTGAGGGCATCATCAAGATTTTCAGAGATAACAAAGACAATCCTCAATCATCAAATGATAAAACATGCTTTTGGAACAAAAACAAAAATGTTGTTAATGACGGTGTTGTAGATGCAAAGAACATACAAATAGTGAAAGCTCCTATTAACATCCAAGCCGCATCTACAACCAATCAACCTTTTCAACAAAATTGACCAAGAACAAATTCAACACTTCGACGATAATTTACTCCCTTAGGGGAACCCATGGAGGTAATCTTTTGTAAGCTTCTCCAAGTGAGAGATATCATATTTCCTGAAGCACCACCCAACGATGAACTGGTCTTCAAAGCTCCTTGGTACAAAGAGAACGAATATTGTGAATACCATAGGGTTAAAGGACATAAAACCAATGGTTGCATGCACTTAAAACATGTCATTCAAGATTGCATTGATCAAGGTCTAATTAAAATCACACCACCAACGTCACAACCGACCCATCAACCAACATCAAACTATGACCTAGATGCTTTCAAGAATCCACTTCCATCTCATGACAAGACAAGTAATCCCCATACTGGGAATGCTATTCATTACAACTATGACTCATCCACGATTGGCTGCATTGACCACGCTCACATTTTTACCATTACAATCCAAGGCAAAGCACCTAATTGCGCTGTAACTACTCGAAGAGGTCATGTTACCATTCAAGGGGCACCTGTCAATCCTCCTTGACCATCCTCTAGCTATAATATCCTTGATCACCTTGGCAAAACACCCGCACATATTTCCATCCTAGAACTGCTTCGCATATCCCCCGCCCACAAAGCTATCCTTGAAAAAGCATTGCAAGAATCTTTGGTACCTAACGATATCGATACCACATAATTCCAATATTTGGTAGCTAGCATTGCAACCCCCTACCATGTTACCTTCTCTGACAAAGATCTTCACCCATCCATCAACCCATCACATAATGAAGCCCTCCACATAGAAGTGTTTGTAAACCAATGTCGTATCAAATGAATCTTAGTGGATGGTGGAGCTGGTCTTAACATATGTTCTTTAAAACTAATAAAACAATTGGGATACTCTGAGAAAGACATTGACACTTCCAAGGTCATTACTATCAAAGCATATGATGATGCTGAGAGAGATATTGAAGGAATTATCCATTTGCCTATCCAAGTTGGTCCTGTCACTACTAACACCCATTGTCAAGTTCTTGATATTGACCTTCCTTATAACATCATCCTTGGTCATCCATGGATCCATGCCCTCAAAGAAGTTCCTTCCACGTACCATCAATGTCTCAAATTTCCCCATAATGATGTTGAAGTTGTTATCCATGTTGATCCTAATCCATCTGAGTTTTGTCATGCTTTTCAAGCTAACTATCAAAGCCCTAACCATATTCCTATCGACACCAAAGCATATCCATCTTCATCCTATGTAGACCCGTCTACCTTACTCAAGCCATCATCTAGTAAATCCACTTCAAATCTCTGTATCAAAAACACTGAACACGGTCTGGGCAAGTACACATTGCAAGAATCTTGTTGTGTGGGAACTCTTCCTTTATCTCCCAAATCTCATGGCAAACCTTCTACATCCAAGGCATCTTCATCCGCAACAGTCATAAAAGCTCCACCAATAGTATTCATTAAAGGTGGATTCCTTGATGATGAAGACATTGATGACATTAACTCTTGGATATTCTATGATGAGAACGACCAAGAACAACTTGAAGTGGAGAGATATAACAATGGGTTCTGTATCATTAAGAACATGGGTTACAAAGGACATGGTGGATTAGGATCACAAGAACAAGGACCTTTTCAACCCATTGTTATGACTAAGAAGTTTAATAAGCAAGGCCTTGGCTATAAGCCAGAGGTATCGCCTTCCAAAGACATTAAGTGTATTTCTGATATGGAAGCCAGACCTTCTTTGGTAGGAGAGACCTCTAATTCGAATACCATCAATGACTCCTCCCTTCATATCACTGATCTCTTTCAAGAAACCTCTATCTTCATGATCTTCGCCACCTCATCTAGCTAAAACCCTTCGACCGTTACCCTTTCACTCATATATCCTGACCTCGTCGATTGGGACCAACAAGGGGCACCGATATTGGACACTTTTGAAAATGATGAAGCTATTACTGAATTCATGGGCTTATGACAAGGCATTCCATTGGGTGATCACAAAGCAAGCTTCATGATGGACCTCCCTAATCTAGCATATTTTGGTGGAAGCATCAAATCCTTTAGTCATAAAAGTGAAATAACTAAAATAAAAAAAGATAGGTCACTAGGTGAAAACTGAAAGGTGCCTCTTGACCATGAAAAAGTAAAAATAAAGGACGTATCTAAGGGTGAAAACCTCTCCGAGGTTCCTGAGGATGGGGGATTTGATCTTCCTGTCACCACTAACTATCATGAAAAATCAACAGTGCTAGTTGAAAAACCTCAAGACATGAACTTGGGCACAGAGAAAAATCTAAAGATCACATATTTGGCAGCATTACTATCAGAGCAGGAAAGAAGAAATTTCATAGCATTCTTCATAAAAAGAGCTATCAATTTTGCATGGACTTATACCAACATGTTGGGTCTAGATCCATCACTTGTAGTACATCACCTAGTAGTATCTCCTAATGCAAAACCCGTCAAACAAAAATTGCACAAAATGCATCTGCAAATAGCTCTTTTGGTCAAGGCAGAGATTCAAAGCTATTATAAGCAAAGTTCATAAAGCCTATCGATTATCCAGAATGGGTTTCAAACTTGGTACCCGTAGCAAAACTTGATGGATGAGGTCATTGTTGTACAGACTTCAGAGATCTTAACAAAGCATGCCCTAAAGATGACTTTCTACTACCAAGCATAGATAACATTGTAGATCTCACAACTGGACATGGAATGTTATCCTTGATGGGTGGATTCCAAGGATATAACCAAATTAGAATAGAAGAGGAAGATCAAGACAAGACATCATTCATTTGTCCATGGGGTACATACTGTTGGGTAGTAATGCCTTTTGGTCTCAAGAATGCTGGAGCTACTTATCAACGAGCCATGATAGTTATTTTCCATGAGCTTTTACACACTATCATGGAAGATTATGTTGATGATATTTTAGGGAAATCCAAGACAAGAGAAGAACATCTACAGGTACTAGCACAAATCTTTTATCGACTAGATAAATATTAAGTCAGGCTAAACCCAAAGAAATGTGTATTTGGTGTAACATCTAGAAAATTGTTGGGGTACATTGTATCCCAACAAGGGATAGAAGTAGATCTTGACAAAGTATAAGCCATCATGGAAATGCCTCCGCCATCAAATCTGAAGCAGCTTCGTAGTCTACAAGGAAGGTTACAATCCATTTGCAGGTTTATCTCACAATTGGCAGACACATGTCATCCTTTCCAACATCTCCTTTGCAAGGGCGAACCTTTTAAGTGGGATGAAAAATGTCCATAGGCCTTCAAAAAAATAAAGGAATATCTGGCAACACCTCCTGTGTTAGTACCTCTTGTACTTGATCGACCATTATTACTCTACATATCTTCAATAGTAGCAGCATTGGGTGCTCTTTTAGTGCAGCATGATGATTCTAGAAAAGAACAAGCCATTTACTACATTAGCAGAACTCTTGTGGGATATGAACTTAACTATTCATCTATGGAAAAAGCATGTTTAGCATTGGTGTTTGCTTCCCAAAAGTTGCGACATTACATGTTGAACCAAACAACAAAGTTCATATCTAACTTTGATCCACTCAAATATCTTCTTTCCAAAGCAATCCTTACAAGAAGACTAGCAAAATGGGTTATGATCTTAAGTGAATTTAACATACAATATGTGGATCGAAAGGCCATAAAAGGACAGGTTATTGCTGATCAGTTAGCCACAACACCTGTCATAGATATTCATCTAATATGTCTAGAGTTCCCTGATGAAGAATTATTTAATCTAACTTCCCAACATTGTGGCAACTATACTTTGATGGATCTTATACACAACATGGATCAGGAGTAGGGATATTGTTTGTTACCCCTCAAGGAGATTGTATCCCTAAGTCATACAGAATTGCATTTCCATGTACCAATAACATAGCAGAATATGAAGCTTTAATCACAGGATTACGTATGGCAGTGCAATGGGCTATTAAACAACTACAGGTCTTTGGTGACTCTCAATTGGTTATCAAATAGGTCTTAGATGAGTATCAAACAAAAGATGAGAAGCTCCATCCATACAAGGTAATGGTCGATGATTTCAAGAAGTACTTTGATAGTATCACCTTTGAACAGATCCCAAGGATACAAAACTAAGCAACAGATGCTATGGCTATGATTGGATCTCTTCTAGACATGTCATCCAATGCACATAAGTGTGAGTTTTTAGTTGAATAGCTTCTGATCCCAGCATTTGAAGTATCGCAGTCTAAGATTATATGTGATATTGTTGGTCCTAATTCGCCTTGGTATGAGGACATATATGAGTATCTCCATAATCAAATCTTACCATTTCAACTATCTAATACCCAACGAAAAACCTTTATCCGTCGAGCCTCTTGCTACACTATCCTAGGAGACACCCTATATTGCTGGAGTCTTGATGGTATCCTTCTTAGATGTCTTGATTATGAGGAAGCAAAGGTTGCCTTACGTGAAGTACATGAAGGTGTTTGTGGATCACATTCTGCTAGCCTTGGTCTTGTTAAGAAACTTCTACGAGCTGGATGCTATTGGCCAACTATGGAGAAAGATGCACAACAATTTGCAAAGAGATGTCTACAATGTCAAAAACATGGGGATCTAATACATGCACCAGCACATGAACTTCATCCTATCACCACTCCTTGGCCATTCTCGCAGTAAGGATTTGATCTCATAGGTAAAATCCATCCTACCTCATCAAATGGTCATAAGTTTATTATTACGGCCACTAAATATTTCACAAAGTGGGTGGAAGCAATACCAATGACTTACATTACTGGCAAGCAAATATCCAAGTTTATCTTACATTATATTATTTTCCAATATGGAGTTCCTCAAGCCATCATCACTGATAATGGTTGTCCCTTCAAGAATCAAGAGGTTAGAGATCTTTGCAATAAGTTCCATATCCAACATAGATTCTCTACACCTTACTATCCTTAAAGTAACGACCAAGCTGAGGCTTCTAACAAAACAATCATCAAGATCCTTAAAAAGATAGTCAATGAAACTAGTCGTGATTGGAATTTACAACTTAATCCTGCATTATGGGCTTATAGAACAAGTATCAGAACTCCCACTGGTGCTACACCTTATGCCCTTGTGTATGGCACTGAAGCTATCTTACCTATTGAGGTGGAGATCTCCTCACTGCAAGTATCCCTACAACATACTATCTCAAATGAAGAATATAGAGTATCCAGACTCCATGATCTTGAGCTATTAGATGAACGACATCTTACAACACTCAACCATCTTCAAGTTTATCAAAATCACCTACGCCGCAGCTACAACAAAAAGATCAGAGAAGGAAGATTTCAAGTTGGAGATCTTGTCCTTAAACAAAATCAAAGGAATCAACAACATTGTGAGAAACATGGCAAGTTTAAACCTAATTGGCTTGGTCCTTTCATCATCACATCAGTCTATGGATCAGGTGCATACACTCTCTCAACACCTGAAGGTATTCCCTTGGATGAACCAGTCAACAACATTCATCTCAAGAAGTTCTACCCATGAGCCTCAGCGTATTCCAAAAAAAATAAAATCCATCCAATAGTGAAAACCACCTTGTGGTGCTTTGGATGACAAAAAATAGTACAAGATAAATAATTTGTCCTCTGGTGAAAACCTGGTAAACAGGTGCCTTGGATAAGTACCATAGTGAAAACTTGGTAAATAGGCGCTATGTGTAGAGATCAGCTTCCATCATTTACTTAGTTTGTTTGATCACAACTTTTCATAGCTTCATCCACTATCTTACCTACATAATCCACTATTGTTCTTGTACAAATGTTGCGACCCATTATCCTTTATCCATTCATAATAAAAAGTCTTTTTGCCCTTGCCTCTACCATGCTAGCTTTCGTATTTTGGACTTCGTTGGGGTTAAGATATCATTGGACACCTTAGCATATTATTCGCATGGACGCATCCATCACATCATTTTCCTAATAACACTTCATCCCACACTGGGGGCACTTGTTGAGTCTTATTTGGAAGTGGATATCTACAACTCTAGCTCATATCATAGCAAACATCCAACCCAAAACACAACAAACATCTGAAACCAAAACCTAAAGCACAGTAAGCACCCAAAACCAAAAAAAATAAAAAAACAAAATAAAAAACCAAAAAAAATCAAATATTCCTAAAAATCCAAAAAAAAATAAACATCCAAAAAAATCAAGCAATAAAGTTGATCCTTTGTCGTCAACCATTAACGCAATAAACAAGAACTACATCATAGCTCTATCGTTCAAAGCCTTGATCCCATGGATATAGGGTATGTAGGCAATCTGAAATGTGAAGGAAGCACTCTGATTCAGGCATAAATGATAGCCCTTCTCTCCTCATCCATAATTCATCTTTCTTCTAATCATCCTTCAATCTTTCATCTCCCTTTCTTCTATCTTTCATCACGTACATCATCAATAAAACCTAGAACTACAAAGTCATCATGTCTCATCACCATCATAATGTGCTTTGATCCCATGGACACAAGGTATGTAGGCAGTTTGGAATACAAAGGATGTATCCAGTAAGCAAGCATAGATGATCCACCCCATCTTCATCTTCTTTCATCTTCTATCTTCTTCTCTTTGACTAGTTCAAGCAAGAAGCAGACTATGCACATTAGTGAAAGCTCACGCACTTTAACAAATTAGGGATAAGTTGAAAGCTATTTGTTCGCATGCCTTAAGCCAACATTTGCTATAGCATTTTATCAAACATCTTTAGCCTTCTAACATGATGCAACTTTGCTCTCAACAAGGCGCCAACTTAAATCTATCCAAGAGCAATTAAATTTGGCAAGAGAACATGATGACAGTATCTTTTGTTTTATCTTTTGTCCCTTTCTTATGCCTAATCAAGACTGCCTTGATCTATCATATCTTGGTATGTTGTGATAAAGTATGGAATGGGGCATGATCATATTTCTTTCATATGATGTGTCTACGGGATGATCTTATTCTTTTCCTATGCATATTAGTATCTTGTACATGTTGGGATTAGTATCTTACATATCAATATCTCTTGCATATGAGAAGCTAAACAGTCTCTTATTAATTTGAGACTATTCTACGTTAAGAATAGCTCCATACATATAACCAGCAAGGTGTCATTATGTGTAGTGGAGATAAGCTCAAACCATTGCTTGTAGCAACAAAGTCCATCTCAGAACACTAGCTACTATTCATATCTTGTGTATGTTGGTTCAACATCTTGACCTCATGCGTTTAGACAAGATTGTAGTATGCTAGTTATGCATTGGATATCCCGACACCTTGGTCCTTTATACCCTAGTGCATAACATCCATATGCTATATCAAATATAAGGATTACATTTCTTTACTTTTGAGCAATTACTTTAAAAAGCTACCATATCATTTATTCATTCCATCATACTCTTATATAGTCCTCGACCAAGATCAATCTTTTCCTTCCATCTTTCTTTTTTGCATTCCTTGTCCTACAAAACAAGTGTGTTAGACATACATAGGCCCATGTCATTATTATTATCATCTATATATTTGCATTATCATAATAACCTCATTATCATACATTACCATTAGCATAAGACATTTCCATTATTACCATTTGCATATTCATATCATTTGCATAAACATCCATGTAGATCATGAAAATACAAAAATGCATAACACCACAACATAAGTGCATCCATAATCATTATACCATCACATAGAACCAAAGCTATCATATATATATATATATATATATATCACGTGTGTCAATATACAAGTGTCTACAAATACAACATAGGCTATCCATGAGCCATCAAAGAATGTAGGTACAATTAGCTCATAGGCCTCATCATGATACAATAAAATACAACAAAACAAGGTAGCCCTAGTGACTATTAGTAGCTCCCTCTCCCTGTCTGCCACCACTGGGTCCTGCACCTGGCCTGCCATCTCTAGGAGGCCCCATCACTGAAGCTATATACCTCGAGCCTCCTATCCTCTGTGAACTAGAAGCCCCTGACCTACTCCTATAGCTCAGTTGTCTCTGATCCATAGGCACTACTCCATAATATAAGCCTCTATAATACTCTGCCTCACCCTGTGCTCTCCTCAGCTCTCCCTGTGTCTATGTCAACTGGGTGGCTAGATACATAGTAGCTCAATCTCTCCCCAAGGCAACCACTGCCCTATCTCTCTCCATCCTTAGAGCATCTCTCTCTACTGTGATAGCTTGCACCTGCTGCATAGCTGCATCCCTCTCAGCAGTCATAGCCTAAACCTGCTATACTGCAGTATCTCTCTCAGCTATCACTTCCTGTACCTGCTGAATTGCTGCATCTCTCTCCCTAGTCACTCTTGCCAGCGTACCATCATCATGTCCATCTCCTCCCTGTGCCCTAGCCTGTAGCTATGCCTGGTAAGCCTAAGCTTGAGCTCTAGCATGCCGCAACCCTATCACCACCTGATGTCTGTCTCTCTCCACTCTCCCCAACCTAAACTGAGCCCTCTGCTTCCATCTCTACTCCTCTCTGATCCTCTGTCTAAGTTGTTGTATCCCCACATCATCACCTCTAGCACCTGTGCCTGTGGCTATACAAGAACCTGTGGTGGCACTTGTCCTTGTACCTAAATACCTAGAGCTACTGGCACCACCACCTATGCTGCTGGAGCTCGTGCCCTCCTAACTGGCCTCTCCATCCCAATCTCTCCTATCTCCCCTGGTCTAGTCAACCGAGTCAATCTAGCTGTAACCTAGTATGCATCATAATCTAGAATTGTCCCTGGATCTCCAGGACCCTGTCTCCACGGCCATACTACTAGCTATAATCCCTCCCTCTCCACCAAAGCTATGTCAACCACAATCTCTAACCCCCAATCAAACACCTCTTACCGAGTCCTCCCAAAAATAGCATTGCCTACTAGTACTCCCTGTGGGATGCCGAACTACCTCAATACCCTCTTAGGCAAATAGTTCTTTATAATATATATGCCACAACCAAAAATGTATCTATCCTACCTAGCATATACGAGCTCACTATCCTCCTCCTCCCATGTCTCACATGATAGCCATGGTCTCCATATAAACCTATCAGTCTCATCCAATGTCCGTATCCAATAAACTATCCCTCACCGCTACTGATAGGTAAGAGCCCCCTATATATCCTCGCATATGGCTCTCCTATTTCTCTCGCTACCCATCCATCTGGCCTCATCACTGGAATGTGCTCATATGCCCATACATGTAGAACTGTGACTCCCGCTGACATACTAGCTCCAAACATATATGCACAGTCATGTAAGTAATGATATAGCTGCCCCAGTACATACTCCACCCATGCATATCTGGTACCATAGGAGAACATCCCCTCCATAACTGTCCCCCATCCAACTAGAAAACCTCTAGCCCGTCTGTCTCCAACCAGCCATCTGATGATCGCCACCACTACTCACTACAGTCTATCACACAACTCCTCCATCCTAGCCATAGGAATCTCTGATCCCTCAGCCCCAATGTCTAGAGTGTTGAACAGTTGCCTAAATGTAGCTGGACCCATGTCAGGCTCACAATCTACTCCATCTCCATCAATTGGCACACACATAATCTGGAACACATCCTCTAGGGTAATCGTCGCCTCTCCCATTGACAATAGGAATGAACTATGCTCACTCCTCCACTACGCAACCATCGTTGTCATAAGCCCTCGATGTGCCTGCACTAGCTCTAATCTCAACACATGCTCTAATCCAATGATTTCTAGCACTAGCCGCTCCTCTACATCTAGTAATCTGACCAACTGCAAATCCCTAGGATGTGGCTCTCATGATAACAATGGTGGTAGTATATCCTACATCATTCCACTCATCGTATTAGTCTCTTGCCATAAAAAATTGACTGTTGCCTGCTAAAATTGACTATCTCTACTAAAAGCAACCCAATTTTCTATATGCGCTAGCCTTTCAATTATAAGCAAACTATTTAACTATAAGCGCATGCTTTTTGCCTAAAAGTGACCTATTTAACCCTTAGCAACCCCTTTTCCTACACAAGCAACCTAAATTTTCCTATCCTACAACCTATCACTTCTGGTGAAGTGTGCAGTTATTATGCTTTTAGCCTACACAAATCACGCATTTAGCAAAAGTATCGATACATACTGGTGCACCTGCTCCTGCTGGTCGCCCATGTGTCCTCACTCGCTCAACATGATGATCTCTACGCGGAATCACCATCCTGATAGCTCTCCAACACTTGAAGCACCAACTCTCTAGGGAGCTCTAGATCTCTATAGCTACTTGTTGATGATGATTGTTAGTCACAACAACACTCATAAAAATGTGCACAACAAACCTTTATTATCTTGAAAAGTACAATCAGTTTTGAACAAGTTGATGACTCCAAGTCTCTGTTGATCAGTTCATGATCTTCTAACATTACTCAGAGCTTGATGTGACATGCTATTTTCCATTTCAAGGGGTCTCACACTGTTTGTATTGTAAATTGTTGCCTATTTATCCGATCCTGCATCTGTTTCCTATAAAATTACTTCACAAACGAGGTTATTTCCAATATGTTCCATAGATTATGATTATATTTATAAGTTTGATCAATTCTTCTGAGCATTTATTGTCATGAATTTGTTTTATGCTTCTGCACGTGTATTCAACCAAATGATGTACCTATAAGTAGATATTCACGTGTTTATCACTACTATTAGCATGTATTTGCATGATATTTATCATTTTAACGTGCTTTCATTCAAAATATGCTATGTGTGTTCAATTATTTACAAGATATAGGCATATTTTATGTTTATTTGCTTTGGATTGTATGTTATTTGCAATTATGAAGGTGATTTGTAATGAAATTCAAAGAAATTTAAAGAAATACTTCTAAATTTGGTGAACCTTTAGCTATTGAGTCACATACATTCCAGATATATTCATGAAGAGAAGGAATCAAACCATAATTTCACCATGATGTTCCATAGCTAGGTACGGTTGATGCTAACTTCAAAGGAACAAGGAATGAAAACAACACATGCAAACTGACAAGCACTCCAAGGGACACAGCTAATCAATGCATATATCTAGATTCCATCCACTGATTACTCAAGATTTATAATTATTTGTAATCAAAACAACTTCTCTTTCATTAAGTACTCAAAAGACATGTACATTCACAAAGCCTTGAAATTAGTCCTGAATGCTTCATCAATCTAACATCAATTAAGTTTCTAATGCTTTAAAGAGTGCACTCTATCCCAATTTATAGAATAAGGATAGGAGGCGGTTACATATGACCAATGGTCAAGATTTATCCTTTTAGATCAATGACCAACATTCTCTCATTGACTAAGTCAATATCTTCATATATGGCACAAGTTGCTAGCTGACAACTATCTAGCAAAACTCATTTGCTTGTAAGTGGATTATGCATATGATTCTATTATCATGCGTCTTTACTTACTCTTCATCTCCTTCTTCTTCACTTTCATCTTCTCCATCATTTCCTCATCATCATCATCTTCATTATCACTATCACTTTGATGAAGATAACCCCTTATGTGTACCCTTATGTTTGCCCTAATGTATTCATATAGCTATACTATTCTATCAACTTCACCTCCATCCTGAACCTTGGCCTTTATTACGACATGCCTATGGGAATGAAACTTTGCTTGAAGGCAATCCATCTTACTCTTTGTACTGTTCAACATTTCATTGTATGTTTCTACCTTGACATTTATCCTCATGACTTTGTTTATTACCTCTTCTGTCAAATGGTGCAGGGGATCCTTTGCAGCGTGCTTAAAATTATCATGAAAAGCCTGAACAACAAAAATAGTATCTTGATTTTCTATTTTTCCTTCCACCTTTCCTTCTAAAGCCTCTAGGGTTTTTGCTTCTTTTGCCATAAGATCATGTAATTTGACACTTATGTCCCTGAGTTTGCCACTGCATCTCTTCAAGATGTCACACTCAAATCCAATGTCCTCATACCAAATACCGAGCAGCTGGGAAGTGTTATTATCTAGTATTTTGTTATCTATAAGTATCTTCATATCAATTCTTTTCATCTCTCCCAAAGCATCTAGGTGCTTTTCTAGTTTGAAGGATCTCCTACCTACTTCATTCTGTAGCTTATCCACTTTACCCTTCAAAGCACTGAGAGAATTCCAACTTTCTAGGGAGGTTTTCACCACTCCTTCAACTTCAAAAATAAAAGAAATCAACCAATTGTCCATTAATTGTGCCTTATGCTTCATCAGATCTAATCCGGTAACTTCTTCTTGGGATATAATTGTTAATGGAGTGGCTATACTAATAGGTGTGTGCTTAGGATCAACTAATCCTTTAATAAAAGAATGTAATTGAGCAATGTGCTCTCTGTGTTTCTTATTCTTATCCTTTTCTCTTTTCACCCTTTGTGTCAAAAAATCAATAATATCTTTACCTTCTTGACCTGCCTGGTCCTCATTTGCAAAACCTAAATCAATATCAATTATCTGAAACTCATCAAGGCCTATTTTGCCTTTCTCCTTTTCAACCATTGATAAGACTACTTGGGTTGTTCTCCTACCTATAGTAGGGTCTCTCCTTATTGCAGATGTAAGCCTTGGCTTTCTTATGGGTTTCATCATAGTTTCAACAAATAATGTGGACACATTAAACTCATGTACCTCATCCATTTGTTGCAGATTTATTTCTTGTTGCAACCAATAAGGTACATCACCCTTGGGCTCTTGATGATCACCTTCTTTATTTTGAGTATCCTGGGGCTGTGTGTCAGGCCTTACCCTCAATGGTGAATTCTCTTTTCAGATTTCTTCCTCATGCATGTTCTTATGAGGGGACTCTTGTTGAGGTACCTCTTGCTGAGGGATTTCTTTCTGAGGTGGAGGTTCTTGTCAAGTATGCACATTCTGATCATGTACCTCCTTTTGTAAAATTTCCTTTGGGGTTTCTTGAACATTGTGACTTTGTCCATTATGTGGCACTTGGGTTTCTTGAGAAGATTGTGTATTTTGACCTTGGGGATCAACCAGATCACCCTTGGTCACCTTTTCAGTCTCCTTCTCCAGACCTTCATCATGTGTTAGATTCTATTCCTCATCCTTAGATGTGTTAGCCTCTCCCAAGCTCAACTCTTTCTCACTTGATTTCTCTTCTAATCCTAGATTATTTCCTTGGTTACCTCCTCTAGAATGCAGTGATGAAATACTTTGATCTTGACCAACATCCTTATTAGGTATCTCTTGATCACCCTTACTCTGAAGTTGTGCCTCTAACCTTTCTTGTTCTGTGGTTGCATTGCTCTAGCCTCTGTTTTGATTGGTTATTATATCATCAACTTCTGTATGCATTGCATTTTTAGCCTTTTCAGGCTCCAAAGGTTGATCATTATCTTTATTCAGGTTCATATCACCCTGGTAGGTTAAATCAATTGCTGCAGGACTAGTAACCTATTCTACCAGATTGGCCAACCCTATTTGTTGGGCTACCTCTTTAGGATTATCCTGCTCCATTTCATCCATTTTATCTTCTACTTGACTAGTCACCTTCTGGGCCAATGGGGTCCCATGAGGGGTCATCCTAGTATTAGCTACTAAGGTCTCCATATGTTGAGTGGCCACATATTGAACTACCTCATCATCCGACAACTCAACAAGGTTATCAAGTGGAAAGGGGGACTCTTTACCACCCATATGCATCTCTTTCACCTTCTCCTCTACCTTCTCAGTCTTAAATTGAATAATGTCAGGAATGGGGACATCATACTATAGTTCCCTCATAAAAGTCAAACCACTTGCACCTCTTAATATGATAGGGTTAGTGTTAACATTTCCCCTCATTGCTGTTGTTTGCTTCTTTGGTGGTGGTGTTTGTTGCACTTTCTTTCTTTTCTTTCTTGTTATTAGCAGATCATCATCCTTAGGCCCCTTATCCAACTTCTCTTCTTCCAAGGGATTTTCTTCCTCTAGTTCATCCTATAATGGCTCATCCTCCATTTGTTCCTCTGTATCTTCAGGAATGGGCTTTATTACCTTCTCACCTTTTTGTTTAGCAGGGGATTGTTGTGATGTAGATGCAGGTGTAGATGTTGATGCCCCATCACTTTTTGATGGAAGTATTTTAATAATCACCCCTTGCTGCTTAGAAGCAGCCTTCTTACCCTTGCTTAGTGGCTTTTGTTCCTCAACAGGTAATCTTTCTCCATTAGATTTCCTCTTTTCAATGAGAAAATCATCATACTCTTCTTTAGATACTTGTTTCTTCTTCTTATTGTCACTAGTAAGGGCCACACCCTTCTTTTGTAACTCAGTGGCTTTAGCCTTTACCTAGCTCTGGGTCAGTTGGATAACCTTTTGCATTATTTGATCTAATGAGGTCTCCTCTTGCAGTGTTAGATCAAGAGCTGAGATGCTGTCATTATACACCTTTTTATCCTCATATTCATTAGAAATTATCCTTCCGTCATCTTCATGCAACTATGTAGGCACTGGAATGCAATCAAAAGTCTGGATCTGATTGAGAGTGAACCTTTGGTAAGTTCTTCTCTTGACCTCTGCTTCATCATCACAATCAGTCCAATAATCTTCAAGATGTTTTTGATGTATTTGTTTCCCTAACAACTTCTGCATTCTGCCATATGGGTCATATGACCTAGAGCTATAGAAAATGGCTGCAGGTGCATGAGCTTCAACCCTCCAATGGAATCCTTAATGCTCCGTCTGTCAGGGCATATATACTAGCCCATGTACACTGGGAACAACACAGGAGGAATCATCTTCTGCTCCAAGTGTGCTTCAACTAAGGTTGATACTTGTCTAACAAACTCCATCAAGATGACCCTATCAGTGGGGTATCTTGGCAACATGAGAGGTTGCTCCTCAAATCCTTCTATTCTTATATATGAAAAGGTGGGGAATTGGATAAACCAAGCCCCATGCTTATAGATAATGGCTTGAGCCTCCATGCTCAATCTCTTGGTTCTGTCCTCCTCCATGGTTCTGACTAAATGCATTGAAAATGAGTCATTTACCAATTTATAATCTTAGAGGTATGCTCTCCTCTATAATTGTGGGTAATGATCCCATATGTTTACATCACCAGTGCTATTTCCAACCTTGCCCACTGTTTGCAAGGCATTAAATGTGCCCCAGAAAGCACAAACATATACGACATAAGAAGTCATATGGAATATACAAGCTTTGACACCCAACCTTCTCATCCCTTCATCTAAGCAATCACTAATGATCTTGGCCCAGAGAGGCTTATTTTCTAAATACAGTACCATCTAGATGATCCCATACATCTAGTTTTCAAAGTTCCCGGCATGTTGTCTGCCAGTCATCCTACTCAACAAGGAAATCATATACTGATACTCTTCATCAAAATCAAATTTGTACAAGTAAACTGGTAACTTAGCAGAAGCTGTGTATGATTTTCCTGGCTTGTTTCTTATTATTATTATACTCTTTCTCCAGCCTACTTAGGCACACACTAACCACTTTATCCCCCACAGGCAAATTGAATGCAGCAGTGATGCCCTTGATTGAAAAGTCTGCATACACTCTACCATGTTTTTCCACTCTTCTATTCTTAGGGTTATAATTCCTCACACATTCCACCACTAGCTCAGTGGCCTCCATTGCATATGGAAATCCCGCGGCGTGCCACATACCAGTTGTGAATATCCTATCTAGTATGGGGTTATGATATCATTGTCTAATCTCCTTGTCCATGCATCCAAATATGTCTTCCCTTGATGTGTGTCATCTATCACCCCATATCTGAATCCTACTCCCTCAAGTTGCAAGAACATGGGTTTCAAGAACTCAGAGTCAGACCCATTCTTTCTAAGCTCCATTAGATCATGTGATAGAAATATGCCTTTCTTACCCTAGGGTGTTTGTATGGGTGGGTTCAAGGATATCATGCATTTCATAATCATTATTCAACATTTCAATTCATTTCATGCATCATCATGCAGATTAACCTAATAAAGAACTATTTTACCTGGTGATTTGTAGTAAATGACAAAGGAGAGGGTTTTAATTTTACTTACTTGATATTTGCTTTTCCCTTTTGCTATATGACTGATAACGAGGTAAATGCAGATATGCTGTATCATCTATTTCATTCTGTTACGTTGGGCATCACGTTCCGCTGGTAGATGACCGTGAGGTATTGACTTTCAGAGCTATGTAAACTTCAATTATTGTAGGGTAAATGTAAATAATCCCTATATTTTACTTTTAAACCAATCAATAGGACAAATTAGGGCGTATGTGTCATTTTGATTGAATCCGTTGATTATCCTCATGAATTTCGTAGATGCTTCCAAGTGTTGGATTTATATTTGAAACCAAAAGGGTGCCACCTATTGTTGGGCTCGTATTTAATGCCCAAGGGTGATCTTTTGAAGAACAAGGATATTTGAAAATATGACCCTTGAAAAAAATGATCCCCCCTTGCGTGGGATAAATATTTACTAAAGATCAGGGTGATATGGTCAACCTTTGACTACTAAGCCAGACCGGGTCCTATAATCCCTTTTGTCTATAAATCGTGACTACTCTGTGTTCGTATGAGCCTGAGGATTTGCCACTTGGCATGATTGGATTGATCAATGCGAAACCAGGCGTATCAGGTCATAAAGTTAAAGATAAGGGATATTTGAAAATATCCGAGTGTCTTGATACCCACAAATATCCCCCTCATCCAAGAGTACAAGAGTAACGTCATAGTTATATGGACTTCAATAATTATTTGTGAAAGATGATGTCATGATCATTTTTCTAAAGTTGAGGATATTTGAAATGTGACCTTTTTTGGGTTTAAATCATGATGACATCATCATGCCATCTATTTTCTCTTGTTATTAGGTTATGGTGACATCATCGTCATATTGAGAAATATGATGGATGTTTGGATATATGACCCTTCGTGGGTCAGGTGAAATGATTATGTCATCATCAGGGTGATCTCTTTTATTCGTTGGAACTGAATGACATCATAGTCATATTGGCGCAGGGTGATATTCGTGAAAGGGTGATATTTTGTAAGATGATGGATATTAGGAAATATGACCCCTCTGCAAATACATGAAATTCTTGACGGGTAGATATTCATCCTCATTTAAGTTTGACGTTCGTGTATAGAGGATTGAATGGACATTGGGTGATTTTCCTAAGTTAGGGTCATGTTAACGAATGTGACTGATATTTAGAAATATAACCCTATGGGAAATATCCAGGTTGACCAATCTTTGACTTAACCTAACTTTCTACCCTTAGCGAATATCAGGGTGATCCAAAAGGCAAACTTGCTTAAAATTTTGTGTTCTTTCAAATTATGAGGCTTATGCTAACACATTCAACTTTGGCAACTGACCTCTCCTTGTGATGCACATACCTAAGCAAAAGTGACATACATGACTGAATTTTACCAAACCGCCCAAAGCAAGAAAGCAAGCAAGCAAAAGCAAAAAGTTGGGTCCCTATTTTGCTAAGGTAAAATGGGGCATGTTGTGTAACCACACAACACTACTGAACACAAATGAGCCTATTTACACTTGAAGGACCTACTTATAGCCCATTTCCAAACCCTAATTCCAAAACCTAATTTCTTCTATAGCACAACCTATTTTCTTCTGTACCATCCCACTTTCTCCCGCCTAACCCCTATTTTCTTCGTGTCAACCTTGTTTTTAGCCTTTCATCTTATTGTGAGTCAACCTAGTCTTTCCTAGTTCACCTAGTTTACCTCTCGAGGGGGCATCACCTGCTAGTTACACTGGGGCATAACCTTGTTTATCGAACGAATATCGTATCTTCTTTGACACAACGCTCTAACGAACATTGTATTAAAGAGGGGCAAAATGTAGACACCCAAAATTGACCTAATTATCATTAGTATCAAATATTACATTATCTATCATCTGTATTTGTCTAACACACTTGAGTGATTTCTCTATTTATCAAAAGCACCTATTACTTCTATTAATTAAATAAATTTATATTTATTTAATTAATTCATTATCTATTTCTTCTAATCTATAATTAAATAATGTTTAATTATCTTTATTTCTATCTATTTTAATTAAATAAATCTTACTTATTTAATTAAAAATCCCATTCATAATCCCACTTTCCAATTAATTAAATAAATTTTATTTATTTAATTAATTTCTCTTATCATTTATCTTAATGAGCCGACATGTGTGCCTCTTTTATTTAAAAACATGTGTGGTACTACATCTTTTATTTAATATCTTTCACATGTAGTACTTTTTATGTACATAGTCACACATAAGCCTTATCTTCCCTCCACTTGTCATTTACACATTCACCTATGACTATCATTTCATCCAAGCCATTCACATAGCCACCAAATCTCCACTGTTGATTGATTTTGGTTGAGTCCTATATAAACACCCTCTCATTCCCTACTACATCTATCCAGCATTCATATAGCATCTACATTATCATCTTGAACATATCAAGCATTTGAGTATTTTAGCATCCATCTAGCTTATTATCATTATCATCCATCCATCATGGTAGCTTTTATATTCATAATTATTCATTGTTGAAGAAGCAATACACATCACAAACAAGGAATCATACAATCTCGGTGATTTTGTTCTTGAATTGCATGATTTTGATTTCACTTGGATTTGATTCTTTGATGGTGGTATGATTAGGTTTTCATTTGTAATGCTTGATCTTATTAACCTAATTTTTACCTATCACATACTACACTATCCTTTGTGTTGATCTAGGGATATATCATTCCCTGCAATGATAACACTATTGTCAATCATTATCGATTAATCATTGGTTTACAACTTGACAGGGGCAATGCCTTGTTTGTTCTTGTTATCATTTGTGCATACTTGCTTGCTTACTTGTGTGTGTTATCATTTTAGCTTGCATAGCATGTCATTCAGCTCTTTCATCCCATATCTTATCTTGCATCCAACCATTTCTTCTCATGTCAACCTATCTCATCGTGAGATTGTCATTCATCCTATCGTCACATTCTTCCCGTCCAATCTCCCGAGGGGGCATCCTAGTGTCATAAAACCCGTACCAGGGGCAAACTAGGGCATGTATAAAATCACAGAAATTTCTATTCTTTGAAACAATGTGATAAAACACATTGCATCAAAGCGGGGCAAAATGTATACACCTAAAAATGACACGACTCTAGCTAATAAATATTTTAAATATTTATTTCATTTTATATTCCTCTATCAATAAATAAATAAATCAATTTATTTATTTGATTCATATTTCTCCAAAAAATTAAATAAAATCATTTATTTAATTAAATCATCCAAATTCTTCTAAAATCATTCTAAATTAAATAATACCAAGTTATTTAATTAATTCTTCTCATTCTCCATATTTAAATAAATCCAAATATTTATTTAAATTATCTATTTCCTCCAAAATTGAATTAACACCAAAAATAATTCAATTAATCCATGTGCATGTGTAATTAAATATTTTAAATATTTAATTAGCTAATATTCTCTCACCCACATGTCCTATTTCTCCTCCAGTTAGATTAGTTAACTCATCAATCAAATCTGTTAACTAATTAGTCATATGAGTTCACTGTTCAATCATCTCAGTCAACTCCCCAATCAACCCACTTATCTCTCCAATCAATTCTGTTAACTGATCTATCATCTCAATTAACTCCTCAATCTATTCTATTAACTCCCCTGATGCATGAAGGAGCATGACACTTGTCCTCTCCCTATTCGTGCACATCCTCTCAAATTTCCTCAATCATTGATCTTCTTATTCATTTTACACCATTGATCTTCTTTCTCACAAATCTATAAATACAACCCCTATTCCTCCATTTGAATCATCCAAGCTTTTAGTAAACTTACTCTGCAGGAATCACAACGTGCCTTTGGCATAATCACTCCATAGATTGAGATCAATTGCTACCATTATCACCATTATCATTGCATTGTGAAGATCCTCTTCATTGCAAAACCTATCAATAGACGTTCTGCATTGTCATCTTGGAAAAAGCAAGGAAGTGCAACTTTTGAGGGCTGTATTCATACACGAGATCAATTTGAGATAGGTGACCAATGGAAGTCACGGAATAGAAAGGTTTGCAAGGTATTGTGTTCTTTGTGTTTTATCTTATTTGTTTTAATTTCATTGAGTTATTGGATTATATTGATATACTAATATTATCTTCCACATTTTCCAACAACACTTAGCATCTAGATTCATTCATGCACATCATATCCAAATCTTAGAGCACTTGGTCAAGATACCAAAAAGATATCGCTATTAGAAGATCTATTGTTTTCTCAAAATAGAGCATCCTAATAGTCTTAGGCAATCAGCTAAAGGAGAATACCTACGGAGCATTTCCCAACTTATGGAACCTAATGACACATCATTCAATGATCTATAGTTCATGGCCAACCTTCCCTGAGATCCGCACATCATTCCATTCATTTGCACAGGAGTTCTATTCATTTAGAGCTGACCTATCCATGTACACACGTTACAAATCTTCATTGGAGTTTGCGATCTTCCTTGGCCGACATGGAGGAATCTTATGTCCCATAGATGATATATATTATTGTAGTAGATGCCTAGGAAAGTAGTGAGGATCATTAGCATAAGTTCATAGTTGAATTCTTACAAAGGAGTTGTAGGAGTCAAGGACAACACTGAGAGGGGGGCTGAATCAGTGTTGTGTGAAATTTCTAATCTTTTTACAAACTTTAACTTACAGAGCACAAGGAGAGAAAGCTATCATTGATTTCTCAAACATATATCACATAACGTTGTCAAATACATATGCACATAACTGAGAATGAAAAACAAAAACTCATGAGTAAAACATACAACTACAGAGAGAAGATCAACATGAACCAAGACACAAGAATTGCACGAGTGGAAAACCCTCCAGGGGTAGAAAAACCACTCCAGAACTACCTCACTGGCTTAATTGAAAAACATGCCTCACTGGCTACAAAGAAGCCTCACTGGCTACAATATGCGTCTCACTGACAATTGTTAAGGTCTCACTAACCATAAGCCTCACTGGCATACTGTGTCTCACTGGCTTTTCTCAATCAATCAAAAACAAAATCTCATGTGCAAGAATTGATTGCTTATTCAATCTGATTTGCACCAATCAAATCAACTCATCTGCAACATATATTTCATCATTTCAATCCTCTGACATTTTATCCTTGAATCATCTAATTCAACAGATTATTACTACATACCAATTCACCTGATGTAATTAATTGCATATTATCTTTCTGATAATCTTGTCAATCTCTATATGTGTATTTGATCCCGTCAGTTCATCATTGATCTACACAACTCATACATTAACCAATATACCTGAAACTTCATTATATACAAATTTAATGACCTTTCACATTCTCTCTAATCACAAAACCCTTCAATCTACAAATTTTTTCAACCAAATTTTCATTATCCTCTTTGTACAAAACCCTTCAATCTCTGCAAAAATAAAATCATATATACATATATATATATATTTTCTTCTCTGCAACATGATTGGCAAGATCATTGAAATTCCTTCTCCCTTAAAACTTTTTCAATATTCAACAACCTGCAAAATGACTCTTCATATCCTCTAACATTTCAATAAGGACTTGTAGGAGAAAAATAAAATCTCTTTGAATATTTAGTCTGTTCATTTTCAACTCCTTCTCTGTAAATTCCTGCATTCAAACTCTTCAATAAATTTTTAATCTTCCTTGATAATAAAATCTTTATCTCCACAAATCTAATCAATGCTCTGTAAAATAAAAAAATCTCTGATAAAATCTTTTTCATTTTCTTCAAACAAGACTCTTCATATTCTTCATACAAAAATCTCTTCTCTGAAAAAAATCTTCAATGACAATATATCAATATCAAAAAGAAACTCTCTTCTTTCCTTTTAATCTCCAAAAATCTCTCTTAAAAAATTAATAAACTAGGTGAAGAAAAGTTTCCAAAAAAAATAGTTCTTCATAAAATGTGAACAATTCTCCAAAAGCATTTTTAATGCTTTTTTTTTTAAAGAACCAAAATAACCGATGCCTTACAAAAAATCTTCATGAAAAATGGGCTCCAAAAACTACATATGACTTACCTATTTGAGCAACTAATGTTTCTTTTGTTTTATATAAAAGCATTCGATGCTTTATAAGAAACATTCTAAATGCATTAAGGTATATACTTTTTATCACATTTAAACAACCTTTTTATGCTCCACCAAACTCTAAACCATATCCATTTATTCTATTTTGTCACTCAAGATAAGACCGGTTTCTCCTTAGACATTGGGCTTCACCTATTTAATGGCCTTCTTTTTAAAACCAAAAAACTTTTAATATTAATCGGGCTCCATAAACATATATGCTATGCTTAATATTCGATGACCATTGACCATTGTGAGACTTGTGCCATCGGAGGTAAGAGGTCGGTTTAAACAATGATTTAGAACCCCTTCTGCAGGTTTCCTTTAGTGAGGTCACCTGGGATATCAGGTCAACAGCAAATTAGAACAAAAGTGCTCTCCATGAATGAGATAAATGACTTGGGATTTTTTATGTTAAATAATCTTTTAGAGCCCTTGATTATTATCCAATAAACTTCCTTGAAATACACTTACAATATTGAATATCATGGATGTCAACATCAAATGTTAGATAGATATCAAGCCTTTACCAACTCCACAATCTGAAATGTAAGTAGCTATGTACAAGCACAAAGAAACAAGAGATTATAAATCACTTGATTGGCACCATGTAACATTGAACACCAACTCTGAAGATATCATTCCATTACCGAACAGCAATGTATATCAATGATCAATGGAGCTTCTAAGTAATAAGGCATCCTTGATGATCAACTGAGATTATATGAACATTTTGAACAATACCAACTCCTTGATGTCCTAGCAGCTCAACCTTTGACATCGTCCTCAAACCATCTTCTTTATGTGAAGCTTCATCCTGCCATACAACATGATCAAACCTTAATGCACAACATCTATCCTCTGATGAAGATCCTTGATGATAATGACAACCTTAAACAAGATCATCAGAATTGCATTCCACCAATAAGAATGAGATAATTGAATGTGAACGATAATGTGAATATTCAACATTTGAAGCACAAGTATCATATATTGTTCAACTGAGATCCTCTCAACCTTTGATATCACTTGTCCATAATATGTGAGCATTAACAAATGATGTAAACAAGTAGATCAAACAAGATAACCATGAGTCTTGTATCTGTCATAACCTATATCTGTGAACATGAAACAACTTTGCATTAGACCCATGTGGTCAACCTTTTTTACATCAATGACAATCAGTTACCATTAGAAGCCTCAAAGCTATATCTTGTGCATATACTGGTGTTTGTAATTAGGCATGTGAGCCCTAATTATAAGCCCACATGTTGCCGGCCAAACCGTATTTGAATGCTATGATATGCTGAAGGACTAAATCTGCATTTGTTTCATATCTTTGATTTGTTTCCGTTGTGTTTACTCTTGCTGCATGGTCTGGACAATTCATTCTATGAACCCTCCTACCGTGACTGCACCAACATGTGTCTAGGACTACGAACAACATTACATAAATAAAATCTATAAGTTCTAAATACTTGGTCTATAGGGAGTAACACCCTAGTGTGTGTATTGATCAAATGGGTAATGGTAATCATTGAGATATTTACCAATGAAATGTAGAAGTGATAAAGAAAGGTTGTAACATTATCTAAACAAGAATGATAACTTATTAAAATAATACTATCATCGAGATGATGAAGAGAAGAGTGAGCACTTGGAGGTGTCAATAGCAATGCAACATCATCAACCCTTGAGCAAGCTTCAACAATGACGTTATATTCATCAATACATATCCAAGAGAAGAAGGTTTCATGTTGAAAGCATCTTTATCAAAAAAATAGTTTTTACAGGGAAGGAGATGAATGTGAAGGTTAGATTCAAGCACAAAGGCATTTCTTCCAACGGACATACATTAAAATTAGTACAAATAAGCAATTAGGCAAGAAAACCAATGTTTTAATTATAAAAAAATTATAGGATGCTAGATCATCACATAGGCGTCTACACATCCCACTGGCATTCTGGAGAAAATGTTCAAAATTGGGACTATTGTTTTGGGTCAAAAAGAAGTATTAGAAAATGATGTAGAAATTTAGCACTCTATGAAGGAAAAAGTTCAAGGCTAATGGCTTAATGCACCCTAATACATGCTACAAGAGCGGACACAAAGCGAGTGCAAAACAATATAAAATAGTAAAGTGTGCAATTTCTATCCTCACAATAAGAGAGTTATTTGTATATCCATCTGTTCTATCTCTAAATCAAAAGTTGTTACAATAGATAATAAGAACCTAATAGATGTCAAATTAGCAACTAGAGAAAAAACTCACCAAAGTCTATCCCCTCAACCTAGGAATATCCTTTTGTAACCATTCTTTCCTCGTACTTCTCAACATTGCCATCTAAATCGAACTTCTTCTTGAAGACCCTTTTGCACCCAACAAGTTTCCTTCCTTCTAACAATTAAACAAGTCCCAAGTCTTGTTCTTTCTCAATGTATCCATCTCCTCATCCATGGCTAATCTTTAGAACTCATTGTCATCCATCTCCATTGCCTCTTTCATAGTTCAAGGTTCATCAATGTTAGTAATCAAAGTAAAAATTCATCTAAAATTAGGTAGGCTTAACCTCTTTGGTTGTCTCTTTGGTATAGTGAACCTCCTCACAAGCTAAGATGGAGGTCCTTCCTCTTCCAACTCTATAAGATCTCATTGTCAAGTCCATCATGCTAGTACAACCATATCGGTCTTTGGTTGTAGCTACACAACTAACTTTACACTGTCCTTTGGCTACTCAACTATAGGGGAAGATCAAATCTCCCTAAAATATTCCAACTATATAGAACTTTCCTAGCTACAAGATCCCAAAGCTTGCACCCTATCACACTGATACCATAGCCAATGAAGATATGTTTCAAAGTCTTGTTAATATAATTCATTAATAGTTGTTGGGGTAGAAGCCTCTCCTTAAGATGTTGAAGCTACCTTATTGAAATCCTAATTTATGAAAATCACACTAAAGCTATACACTATACAATTTAGCATTTGTGGTTTTTGATAAGTTTTATATAACTTGTAAATTGAATACTTTGAAAATAATGAAGATGAGTGTGGATCTTGTTGTCCTATTTTGCTCCCCAGCCAAATAGCCCAAATCCATGAGATCTCTAAGTGTTTTCCCCTTTATAAATGCAAGGAAAAACATCCCAAATCAGCCAAGTTCAAAAAATCTCAAGTTTTCCTTGTGTTTTTACAATATTCAGAGTTTCGGAGTTCAGAATTCTCCCTTTCGTCATGCCATCCTAATTGGCTCTGAACTCTACTTGGTTACTTGCAAAAATCCTCTAAGTGTTCAAAGTTATTCAGGTGTTGGGGGTCAAACCTTATTCCTTTCTTCCTTTTATTTTGGAAGGAGAAAGGTGGAAGGCTTGAAGTCTAAGCTCTGACTCTTTCCCTTTGAAAATAATTCTAAGTATAAGGCATTTTGCCATTTCATAGAGATTATTGTATTAAGGCAAAGGGTGATGGAGGAACCATAGAAAGGAGATACGTGGCAGGTTTTCATGATATGAAAGAAAAAGGGGAAATACCTTGTGCCATGTGGCACAATCCAAAGGGTTTCCATCGTTCCGTGGGCCTTCATCTATTGCTTTATCCCATGACCGCAGGACTGCGGGAGGCCACCACATGGTACTCACAGAAATGCTTCAAGGAGGAAGTCTCGGGGTCCAGGTTTCATTTCTTTTCCTTCAAAATATTTCTAAGTGTTTTGGACTTTGGGGCTCAGACCTTTCTTCTTCCCTCTTCCTTTCTTTGGAAGACAAAAGATGGAAGGTTTGAGGCTCAAACTCTACCAAAACTTTTAAAAAGCGGCTAAGTCTTTAGACTTGTGGGGCTCAGACTTTCTTTCTTCTTCATTCTCTGGGAAGTCATAAGACAGAAGGCTCGAGGCTCGAAGTTTGTTTATATTGTGATCTTCCTTTGTAAAGTTGATCTTGGGGGGGTCTCCTCTTTTAGAAGGCGAAATGCTAAAGGCCCGAGGCCTAATCTTCGATGGCTTCCACGATCTTCAGAAATGAAGGGAAAAGAGGTGGAACAGGATCTGCCATGGTTAATCATAATAAAATTTTGCTGACAAGGCAGAATACATGCCAGATTCGAAGGTCAATCTTTCAACTCTAGCTGGAGTTTGGTGTTGAGCATTTATTGTTGCAGGTGGGAGATCAGATGCAAGGTTTCAATGAAGATATTTGTTCATCTACTTATGAGAAGATATTTTCTTCATTTATGTCAAAGACAAACATA
This sequence comes from Cunninghamia lanceolata, assembly GCA_027924645.1. Lineage (NCBI taxonomy): Eukaryota > Viridiplantae > Streptophyta > Pinopsida > Cupressales > Cupressaceae > Cunninghamia > Cunninghamia lanceolata. The sequence continues at coordinate 22,115,625 of BSBN01000500.1, forward strand.
TATTTTTAGACATTCCTTTTGTAAAATATCTTCTAACATCGATATTTTTACAGTAGGTGATGGTGCCTCATTGTAAAATTCTGTAAAATGCATGAAATCAAATGTATTAGCTTAGTAGTTGATCTTAAAAAATCACATCTCCTTTCAGTTGTAACCGTGCCTCTTCAATAAGAAATAATAGATTTTTACCTTTTCATGCACTTCTTTTGCTATGTGTAATACTTATGTTTGAGTATCCATTTGTGAATACTTCTTTCTTTTTGGATTTCAATTAGTTTCTTTTACCTTTGCAAGTAGTTTGTGATTTGTGTATGTTGGTCTACTGTTTGTTGTTATTATGTGCATATATGGTTGAATTGAGGGCCGAACATTCAAACCTGGTGTATCACCTTTTCATTTCTAGCTTCTCCTTCTTCCCCTTTTTCACAACAGTGAATAGATTAGGTTTAGTCTTAGCACACTCTAAATCTCATATTCAGAAAAGGAACTAGCCTTCTCTAGAGGTTTGATTTCCTTTGTAGGGTCCCACACCTAGAAATCACTCCAATGTTTCAATGGATTGTTATAACACAGTGCTTCAACATAGGGTGCAAATCCAAGTGACAACAGATCTAATTAAATATAATTCAGAGTTTAATTCATCCAACATTGTGAATAATTCAAAATTTATAAAATGACATTAATGATCAAATTTGTAGCATACAAGGAAATTTTCAAGAAAACATACAATTGCAAACAACATATGAAAGAATACAACTCAAAGTACAAATTCAACACAAAGTTCAATCCTACACTTTTATTTATGTTCCAGTAAATATAAAGCTCAAATTCTTTTCTCCCATACAATATTTTAAAAAATGACAAAAGTCCTTTACAATGATAACTTTCTCAAATATATAGGCCTCATTTAATAATTGCTAGGTAGTTATGAAATAAAATAATAATATTTTAAATTTGTGTGTGTCTTTAGTTTACTTTTGAAATATTATTCTTCTAAACATATTAAAACATCACTTCTTGGAATAAAATTAATGTGCATGTAGCTATTAGCACATGCTTATGAAAGCAATTCATTACTTGAGTTGGCTTCTTCAATAATAATAGCATTATCCTTTTCTCTTTTGTGACTTTTCTATTGATAATCAACATACACACTTAATGCTTTCTTGATTACACTATGGTTTGGGCCTTAAATGTAGCCGAACAAAAGTTATAAGAGAAATATGTGTTTAAAATTTAATGAACAATTTTGCATTTTCTATTAAAGTGCTTTTTAAACTCTTTTAATAAATACTTCATCCCTATGAGTTTTTCTAGAGAAAAAGAATCAAAATTGGAAAGCTGAGTTAACCCTTGTTTAACAACTTTTGCAAGACGATCTTTAATAGCACTAGAAGAATTAATCAATTAATCTTCACTATAAAAATAAGCTGATGTTTTCTCAATGAGATCACAAGCATCTATCATCAATTTTGTACTTGAACCATGCGCATCTTTAAGTTTCTTTGGTCCTTCCTATAGAAGATCAATTTATAATTTTGTGGCTTCCTGCCATTCCACTAGTCAAGCATGATAGGCTCTATAAAAAAATCCTTCATTTATGAGCACTTCAAAAGACTTATTATTATGAAGATGTTTTGGATTAAATTTATTGAGAAACCTCTCTTATGAGTTTTTCTCATGTTCACTCATATCAATTGGTATCAGAGTTGAAGGATCATGACCTTGGATATGATATTCTCAAAGGTTTTGATCAAGCTTTACCAGCTCCCTCCCTTTTTGGTTTCTATAGATCTAGACTCCATGAAAGTTTCATTTGGTGTTCCCTACTACATCTTCATTGGAAGCCCAAGATCTAATATCCTTAAGGTTTTCTAGCTTAAAAACCTTATTAGATCTATATTTTCTTTTTCTATGGTATCACATTGTGAAACTTTGTATCTCATTTTAGGGCCTTCTAAGTGGGTTTTGAGGATTTTAATGATCACCAAGTTAGTCTTTGATTAGTTTAAAATGTCTAGCTCATCGAAATCTTCAATTTAAATTTTTTTGCCAAAATTGGAGTTACGGATCAAAAGTTACACCCTCCAGAAGGTACTATACTGAAAAACCCTTGATAGTTTTTTCTAACACAAAAATTTGAAGAAGACTTGTAAAATCAACACAACTTCCTTTTGTTGGAATATAATAATGCTTTTGTGTTGAGGTTTCTAGAAGAATCTTTGTATTCCTTTAAAAGACTTATTATGAAGATGTTTTGGATTGCCTTTGTTGATAAAATCTCTCTTATGAGTTTTTGTTCATGTGTGCTCATATCAATTGGTATCAGAGTTAAAGGATCACGACCTTGGATATAATCTTCTCAATGGTTGATCAACCTTTACTAGCTCCCTCCCTTTTTGGCTGTCATATATCTTGACTCCTTGAGAGTTCATCCAGTGTTCCCTTCTACATATTCATTGGTATCCCAAGATCTAATATCCTTAAGGGTTTCTATCTTTAACCCTTATTAGATCTATATTCTCTTTTTCTATGGTATCACACTATGAAACTTTGTAGCTCATTTTCAAGGCCTTCTGAGTGGTATTTGAGGATTTTAATGATCACCAAATTAGTCTTTGATCAATTTAAAGTGTCTAGCTCATTGGGATCTTCAATTTTAAAAAATTGGAGTTACGAATCAAAACTACGCCCTCTGGAAGGTAGTATACTGAAAAACCCTTGATATTTTTTTCTTTCTGCTCACCATTTTGTAGTGGCTCCTAAGTGAGATGCCCTATGAGAAAAGACTTCTAAAGAGTTAGTGAACACGAGTACTATCCATCAACTTTTGTAAAATTAAACAAAAATCCAAAATTGTGCCATGCAAGATCTAGTTGCAACTTTTCAAATAGCACTCCAATGCACTCTAGAGACAATATGCATGCCACTCAAACCCCTAGCTTCCAACTTGAAATAAAGGTTTCCATCCCAAAATTTGATGGAAGCTTTGATGGTGAAAATCTATACTCCTGGATTCATAGGCTTGAGGCATATTTCAAAGCATGACTTGATCTGACTAACCCTCAAAAGGTGTAATTAGTTGAGTTCCATCTCTCAAATTTTATTGGAAATGGAAGAGCATGTGGATTTATGAAAAACTAAACCATGATTGCACAATAATATACATCAAATAATATATATAATATTAAGTTGTTTAAATATTTTTTATTCATCGCAATATGGATTTTATAAAGCCTTTCCAAAATAATTTCTTGAACTACCTCACAACCGACGAGAAAACAACTAACTACACTATTACATAATGTAAACTTTATATTCCAACCCCCTCTTAAGGTTTACAATACAAAAATAAAGCATACAACAAAACATGTTAATCAATCATAACTACATATTCTTCAAAAGCTTTCCTTTGAACAAGTTTTTGAACAGGGTAGAACTCCATCAAGCTACCTCGTAAGCCTCATAAATGTGTATCTCTTGAGATAAATTCCTAAGTTCTTGGATTACCACATCCCCAAACTCTCAAATCATAGATCTCCTAAATATTGTACAATAATCCATAATGAGCTACATCCAAAGTGCTCCATCAAGTTCTTTCATGACCCTCAAAAGGGTATAATTCCCAAGATCCACAGACATCTAAGATATATGGGCAACAATCCATATTGAGTTTTTTCTACACTAGATCCTTTCCTATCTTAAGAAACAAATCATAATATATGAATTCTTCAACACTATTAGCATCTGGAGAAAGGACCAAAAAAAAACACATGCTTCTCATACAAAGCACCATCTCTAAGTGAGAAGCTTGCTCGAGATGAAGAAGATACTCTAGCCTCCAATATAACTCTATTACATTTTATCCATTTAATGTTGCATATGAGTCTTTAGAGGCATTGTCAGGTGTAACAAAGATGGCCCTGAAAGTACAAACATAAGGTGACATGATAAAAAAATTCATTTTAAGATGTCAGGCACAACCAGAAATGCAACTTTTACAATGTGACCAAATTATCCTTAATAACACCTTATTTTCCTTATCGCTCCAATACATGTACAATTTGGAATGTCCCTTTTAAACCTTATAAATTCACATACAAAAAGTAATTGTATACATTTTCCTCCATTCTAATTCATTCACACAATTTTGTAAACAATAAAGTTACTTCGAGAATAGGACAATAGATCTAGATAATGAAAACCCTAAACTTTACCTAGAAAATAAAAAACAACTCAAAGAAACCACTAATGTGAAATCACGAGTTTCTGACTTCAACCTCAATTGTTTCAAAAATCTACTGCTCAAAAATATTTTAAAAGCATGAATCTAGGTTTCGAGGGTAAATTTCTTCAAATTTTAATGGTTCATGCAAATTCTCTTAGATTTAGTGGTTGAAATCAAACATCCCCAATCACATTGTTCCAAACTCTTGGAAATCCTTTAAACTAAAAAATCTTCCATTCTGAGAGCAAAAAACATAAAATAAATTGAGGCATAGGCTTATATTCACTTAAGAATTTTTTTTTCAATACTTGACATTCCACGTAGAGTATATAGAACGGTGAAGACTCGGTGAAGAAATGACACCAAATATATCTTATGCATCTTTTTAATTTTTACACCTCTCTTCCTTTATCCATTAATCATACAATCATTAATGATACTATACTCATATTACCTACTTTTGTTGTGATAGATGCACTGACAAATTCCTCCTGCTACGGTAGTTTTCCTTACTCTTTTTTTAATTTTAAACTTTCAATTATGACTTGAATTACATGCAATATTCACCAAAAAAGAACAACAAAAGAAATGGATTCCACGACTCCTTTGATGAATTTTGCACTTTGGAATGAATAAAGTAAAATTTGTAATGATATAGATATTTGTGTGATCTACATTACCAATATCAGTAGGATTTCAAGGTTTCTATAATAGATGTCCAACCAGAAGAATACAAGACCATTGGAAGACAAAAAAATTAAAGCCATGCTACGAATCTCCAACACCAAACCCTCTAGAAACTCCTGTGAGCTCTAATACCATGTTAAAGTTTTCATGGAATAACTAGGAGATGAACCTAGGACCTCCCATTTATTGTTGGGGTGCTCTACCATTGAGCTACTAACCCTCTTGGTGATCAATCCATCTTTAGTTTGGGTTTGGCTCATTTTCCAACACCTCCCCTTGAGCCACACTATAAGTGCTTAGGGGTCCTAGCTTGGCTTGGCTCTACTAATCTAGGCTCTGATACCATATTGGAAATGGAAGAGCATATAGATTTATGAAAAACTAAACCATGATTGCAGAGTAATACACATTGAATAATAATTATAATATTGAGTTGTTTAGATATTTTTGACTCATCACAATATGTATTTTATAAATCCTTTCCAAAATGACTTCCCAAACTACTTCACAACCTATGGGAAAGAAACTAACTACATTAACAACAATATTTAATAATAAACACCATAAAGTCACTAAGGTGACTTTATTACATAATGTAAACCTTATATTCCAACTGATTGGACCTTGGATTGGTGGAAAAATCATCAAATAATGCTTGCGGAAAAAGGGGAGGAGAACATTGAGTGGTCAAATATGCAAGTATCTCTTAAGGAAAGATTATATCCCCATAGCTACCTATGGAACATGTTAGGTTGATGTCTACAACTCAAGCAAGCTCAAGGTCAGTCAATGCAATAATATATTGATACCTTTAGCAAGCTTCAAGTCAAGCTCAATATTTTAGATGCAAAAGAGGTACGTATTCAATTTATTTATGGTTTATCTCCTTTCCTTCGTAAAGAGATGGCTATGTTTGAAGATGAATCTTTAGATAAGGCTTTTAAGCTTGCAATGGCTATAGAAAATAAATCAGGGCTTAAAAAGGGGATGCAACAGGGTAGCTCTAAAACCTCCAATAACCCTAGTGGAAAATCATAATTTCCAAATAAGTCATTCTCCCCTACCACTAGTAGGAAGAAATAATTTTATAGCTTTCACAGGTGTTGGGGTCATTCCATTGAGTGTAGGGTACTCCAAATTAAGAAAGAAGGAAAAATATTCCTTGTAAAAGAGCAACAAGGGAATATGGAAGAAGTAAAGGATTCACCTATAGTGGAGGTTGATGATCCTACAAATCCTAACCTTACCCTTGTTCTCATGACTAAGAACTACTCTAAGGCCTCTAATGAGTCTATTTTCACATAGAATTGTCAAATCAAGAATAATATGGATCTTTTGATCATTGATAATGGAAGCAAAAAGAACATGGTTAGAGAAAGGCTAGTCACCACTCTTCAAATCCACACATATGATCATCCTCAACCATACCATCTGGGTTGGGTATGAGAACATGGGCCTCATAAGTTGATCAATAAGGTTTGTACAATGAGCTTTGCTACGGGGCCTTTCCAGGATACAATTGGATGTGATGTAACACCGTTGGATTACTCATATATCCTTCTTAGATGACCATTCTAGTATGATTGTAGTGTAATTTATGATGGATGCCTAAACACCTACCATATCTAAAAATATGGTAAGGTATATAAGCTTACTTCTACTTCCAATGCTAAGTCCTATTTCATTTTAGGTAAGCTTGTTATTAAACGAGTAAACTTATCAAAATAATTAACACTCTATATCATTCACCAAGATAATGAGGATAATTAGGATAAGTTGTCACCCCCTGCTATGTGAAGTTTCATGGAGAGATGCTCAGATGTTTTTGAAGAGCCAAAAGGTTTACCACTTTTTAGAAATATTATTTTCATTCTATAGATTTGGTTCTAGGGGCTTTCTTGCCAATTTTTTAAATGTACTACCGCTCATAAATTGGAAGTGTAGAAATAGAGAAGCAGATCAAAAAAATTATCGAATAAGGGAAGATATAGCCTAGTACATCTCCTTATGGCTCTCCATCCTTTATTATTCCCCAAAAGGAGAAGGATGGATGGAGAATGGTCACCAACTATAGAGCTTTAAATAAAATCACTATAAAGAACATCTATCCTTTGCCCAGGATTGATGATCTTTTAGATAATCTTAAGGGAGCTCAGCATTTCACAAAGATGGATCTCACTTTAGGCTATGATCAAGTACAAATGGATCTTACTGATTGCTAGAAAACTACTTTCAAAACTAAATCTAGGATTTATGAATGGTTAATGATTCCCTTTGGACTAAGTAATGCTCTTGCGACATTTATGCAAATCATTAATGATATTTTAGAGCTCACTTAGGAAAGTTCATCATTATGCATTTAGATGATATTAATATGTTTAGTAAGCCTTTAGAAGATCGTATTCAACATGTTCACACTACTTTAGATATTATATGACAACATCAACTTTAATCTAAGATGAAGAAATCTCTCTTTGGCCAATGCTCTATCAAATACCTAGGTTTTGTTATTGATTAGAATGGAGTGCATGCAAACCTTGATAAAGTAAAAGCTCTCAAAGATTGGTCTATCCTTCATTGTGCTAAAAATCTAAAGAGTTTCATAAGGGACATGAATTACTACAAAAAAATCATTCAAATTCTTTCCCATATTTCTTGACCACTTCACCAATTGTCTAACCAAAAGAATTTTTCATGGCTTACAGTAGAAAATCAAGCATTCCAATAACTTAAGGAGGCACTTTTCTTAGATCCAATACTTATTCTTCTAGATCTTCAACAACCCTTTGAGATTGGGACTGATGCCTTCAACTGTGCTATAGGAGATGTTATTAAACAAGTAGGACACCCTGTAGCCTATCATTCTGAAGGCCTCTCCATAGCCAAGATCAAATATCATCTATGATAAGGAGTTTTATGCCTTAGTCCGAGCCTTGAATTAATCAAGGCACTACATTCTTGGTAAGGAAATAATTATTCATATTGATCATCAACCCCTAATATTTTTGAATTCATAGTCTAAAATTCAAGAACAATGACATTTGAAATGGGCCTCATATATTCAATAGTTTCACTTAGTCATTAAATATAAGAAGGGTACTACCAATAAAGTTGTTGATTTATTGAGCCACCCTCCAGCCAAAGCATTACATAACGTAGATGTTATCTTTGTTGCATATGAGGATTAGACATGTTTATATTCTTTTGATGCTTCTTTTGGACTAGTTATACATGCTCTACAACATCCCACTATCACTGACTAAATCCATTTTTTAGACTACACAATTAGAGATGGTTGGTTATATAAGTTGAATCAATTGTGTTACTACTAGTTTTGCCTAATTGATGCCAATTAAGGAGGCTCATTCTTCTTCTTCTTATGGGGGACACTTTGGCACCACCAAAACTCTACAACATTTATGATAGTATTTCTATTGGCCCTCCATGAGGAAGCAAGTGGAAGATTTCATTCATTAATGCTCTCTTTGTAGCAAGCTAAGACTACTAATCACAAACTTGGTTTGTATCAGCCTCTTCTTATTCCCTCTCAACCATGGGAGACTATCTCTATGGATTTTATCAGTGGGTTTCCTACTACCTTCAGAAAACATGATTGTAATTTTGTGGTGGTGTGTCACATTTAAAAAATGGCCATCTTCATCCCTTGCAAGAAAACTATTGATGCTCCTAAGGTTGCTGAATTATTTTTCAATAATGTGTAGTTTTAGTTCTATTATTTCTGATCATGATTCTAGATTTTTGAGTCACTTTTGGAAATCACTTTGGAAGTTGTTGGGGTCTCCACTTTGATATTCTACATCTTTTCACCCACAAACAAATGGCCAGACTAAAGTGGTTAATTAGACTTTAGTTCATTCTCCCAATATCTACTACAACAAGAATAGTTATCTTCATTTTTTGTAACATAGCTATGATTGGGCTACACATATCTCCATAGGCCATTCTCCTTTTGAGGTATGTTATGGATATCAATATGCACTAACAAAAGGAATAGGGCCAAGCTTCTCAGTTTATTCACAACATGGAAAAGATCCATGCACAAGTGTAGGCAACTCTTTAGACTTCCCAAGATCAGTATAAGAAAATTCATGATAAGCATCACATCCCTTATAACTTCATGATCGGTGATAAAGTCTAGCTTTATATGGATAGAAAAGGTTTAAAGGTCAACAACATCATAAGCTCAAGACTATTAGATATGGGACTTATACCATTACCTAATAGATAGGAGATAATGCCTTAAAAATTGATCTCCCATCCCAACTTGGAATCCATGATGTGATTAATGTTAATTAGTTGAAGTGATATGAGCCACCTCACTTAGAAGAAGAAGTTCCTCTCTCCTATCCTAAGCATAATATTCTAGATTTTTAGCCTTTTTTGGATGTGAATACCATTTTTGAGGTTCACACACACTCTATTAGGAGAAGGACTACCACTACATACTTCATTTGTCATAAGGATACCCTACCGACCCAAGCCAAGAGGATCTCACAAGCATATTTTGAAAAACATTTACCCATCTCAAGGAGAAAGTGTGGACACTTTCCTCTAAACAAGGAGAAATTTTTAATTCTTAGCCCCTTCATAGCCTCTTCATTAGACATAATATTTGATTAGTTAGTATATTAGAATATAATCTTCTCATTAGATATAATATTTGATTAGTAGAATATAATAATATTTTTGTGTTGAGATTTCTAGAAACTTCTTTCTTCTACAAGCATATTTGTATTCCCTTAAAAAAGACTTATTTTGAAGATGTTTTGGATTGCCTTTGTTGAGAAAATCTCTCTTGTGAGTTTTTGTTCATGAGAGCTCATATCACTAGTACACATAGGATTATGTACATTAGTGTTACATCCCCCCTTAATCCATAGGGGTAGTGGTAAAACCACTATTTGTATTACACATCAGGCAACTTGTTTATGGCCCCTCATTTTCTTGATGTGAAGCTCCAGTCTTCTACAAAAGGTTTTTCTTGAGTGATAGCTTGTTCACTTCTGCAATTTCATAATTTTCAAGAACCAAGATATTGACTTGGTAAAGAATTGAATTTATTTTCTCAAGTCAAGTTAGTTTCCCACAATAAGATATCCCACTTTGATAAAATATTGTCACTTATTACTATAAAATCTCAGTATCTATAATTTTAAGCTTATCATCAAATGGATTGACAACATCTATATCATTAGTACACAAGCTCATCAAGCTTGCATACCAATGCTCAACAATATTTATAATGCTGAGCTCATTAATAACTATATCAATAGTCACATCCATACCAAGAGTACATGAGTCATCATCTAAAATGGTGGATTAGAATCCCCTATACAATTTGACAATAGGTGAGCCTTAGTTTCCATCTAGAATGATCTATCCATCTAAAATGCATATGCCTCATTGATTTTGTAGGCAAATCTCTAACATAATGTTATTTTGTAGAATGTGTGTGTTGGCCACATGATAAACAAGGATGTAGATCAAAACAATCTCTAGAGCTATGACCTCAATTTTCCATAATGACATGATGTTTCAACTTGATTAGTTTTAGTGCAAGTTGATTTTGATTGACTTGGTAACTTGTCAATTTCACATGCCTGACTAATAGGTGAAGACTCAACTTTATTGTTGTTCTGAATACTTTGAACACAAATTTGACAGGTTTGGAATATTTTGGTACATGAAAATTCACAACACCTGTATATCCTAGACTAATACGATGTGTGTTGAATTTTATTATCTCCTAGACTCACACAATAGGTTGAGATTCAACAATAGGACTAACACGTATTGTATCCATTGTGGGTTTTGACAACACACTTTTTCATTTAGATACAATAACATTATTCTACTACATGGGAGGGGGCTTAACATATTTCTTCAAGGATTTTTTTAATCTTTAGCAACCTTTTGAGTTAAACTACTTGAAGAAGGAACATCATTGTTAACATCTTTCTTCTCTGGTGAGACATTAGGTGTTTGTTCTTGTAATTAATCTTGCAAAGTTATGATTTCTTGCCACAACATCTTGTATTGATTATAAAATTGCATAAAGAGAGGCTTGTATTGACACTAACATTTAGATATTATCTCTACTTCTTATTTGTTACTAACATTAATTTTCAAGGATAACATGCCATTGGTGTATAATGTGGACATGATTACAAAGATTACAAACACATTTGAGTCCGATTCCATGGATAATGCTCAAAGATAATACAATTCACATCTAATGACTTTTATTGTCAAATGTAGATGGATTGGTTCCTTGTCACTCCAAAAGGTTTCCTTTTCTATATATATCTAGACTAATATACCAAACCTCTCGATATGTTTTCCATTTTGATATACTCATTGGTACGTAGAAGAAGATCGTCCTTTTGATATATTCATTGGTATGTGAAAGGGACATTAAAGTATGTGATAGTAGAGAGGTACCTAGTACTTAGGCATCACATAAAAAGGATTTGTTCTATCAATGAAACCTTCTTAGAAAGAAATTAGAATTTATTCCTATCAAGATTTATGTTTAATGATAGCGGCTAATGGGTGAAAAAGGGAAATGAAATGAAAATGAGAGTGTCCTTATTTCTTCTTGATGATTTATGGTGATGAATCCATAGATGTTGTTGCAGCTATGTTAAGCATTGGATGTAGTAGTTCAATCATGATGGCTTGACTCATAAATGTGAACCAGAGGCATTGTATAGACTGAATGTTACGATTTGTTTTGGTTTGCAAAATTTATTTTATTTTGGACTTTGACTTAAAAAATTTGACTTATTGCTTGAAATACCAATGAGTAAAAATTCCCTCCCTTAAAAAATATTAAATTGGGTAAAAAGATGACCTCATAAATGACATTCTAAAATGAAAATTTCCTTTTCATTATTTAACACACCTAACTATATGTATTAAAAATGCCCCCAATTTTAAAACCACCAAAAACAAAATACTCCCCAAATCCTTAAAGTTTGAAGAAATAAAACTTATTAGTTTGAGCGGTAAGGGAGCCACAAATTGGGAGAAAAAATGAAATGTCAACCATAACAACAATGTTGGAAGAGTCCAAGCCTACAACAAAAGTGGTTGATATACTAATGTAGTCAAGGTTCAGGGGTTTTATCAAACTAACAAACCAGGTAGCCACAAATCAATTTTCAATTCCAATTTAATTCTAAAACACAAATTCCTCACACCATGAATCCAATTAAATATCCAAATTTTAAGAATTGTAGCATAAACAAAATAAATTATTTTATTGTTGGCTTTGGTTGTACACATACAATATATTTATTTCAAACAAATAATAAACTCACTCTCTCTACTACTGGAGGTTAACAAATTTGCAAATGGGTTGTTTCAATAGTTGGGCAACTTAAATCTCAAAAAAAATCCTTCGTTGGACAAAATCCACACAATTTTGCACTCTTAAGCAGCTCCTGTAGACTTTCTTCTTGTCTACACCATATTATCTACCTTCTTGTTGTGCATCTAGTAGCTCATCTCTCTTCCACACCTCTTCTTTGTTTTACTATTTTCTCTTTCACCTTACAACATCATCCTCTATATCTCTGAACAGTTACAAATAGCTTCCCCTCTTTTCAATTCTTGGCACTTCTGTTTATCATCTCTCACTTTTTTCTTTCACCCTTTATGCCCTCTTACTTCATGGATAGCTTCACCTTCTTGCTAGGTGCTCCACACTCTGCCTTGGAGATGTGTGTCTTCACCCACCCCCATGCCTTCTCCGTCCTTCTACAAAAATCAGGGCACTTCTCTATGTTTTCAACACCTCACTAGGGAAGAGCATTTTCATTTATTAGACTTTAGATTTCTTTTTTCCAAGCTTGGCATCTCCTCTAGATTTTGAGATTAAACCAAATACTTTTATTTGTCCACTATAATTTCCTTAGACTCTTCAAATTCCACAATTTCCTCTTATTTTTGATTTACTAATCATGAAATTAAAAAAAAAGAAGATAAACTTTCATAACAACAATAAAAATGGCATTTACTACGCTTTGGAAAATACCTGCAATATTTTTTTTTGTATTTTATCTGTACAAAATGTCTTTATGCCTCTTGCCCGTGATTGGTGCCTCTTTTCCTTTAGGAGATATTATGTCAAACAATTAAGTCCAATGGTGTCAATAATGTATATATTGTAGCAATAAATCTTTGTAAGATGTCCTTGATTTAGCACAAATAAAATTGGAGAAAGAATTGCAAAGAAAAAAATGATTTTGTGACTTTGACAAGCTGCGCCTAAAGTTGAAAATCAACTTTTAGCATATCTTTCACTTGGAAGAAAATATTTTCTTGAAAATGTTATGCTCAAAATTAGCTATGCTCATTTTGTAGGATGACCCCTACGAAACTCGTCTGTTTCGTAGCCTACAACTCTAAGCATGCAAATCAAGGTGAATCTTCTTGCCTTCATGTGTGGTCCCCTAACCATGGAGAATCTATTCGAGTATCTTCTCATTTCAGTTTCTCAAAGTTTGTGAAGATAAGTCAAGTAGCAAACTGATCAAGTGTGTAAGTTTGATATTTTCAGGAGTTAGAAAAATTTTCATTAACATGCCATGGTGGTGAAAATTGTTGCTAATACATGTTAAAGTCCTTGTAGCGGAAAAAAATGCTGCCCATGCATATTGCTCTTTATTACCATGTGCAGAAGTGGTAAAATTTACCACTGAAGCATCTCCTGAGCAACTTTAAGTTAAACTTGTGTGCAATAAATGCATTTTCTAAATGACATGTTTTGATGTTTAAATAGGTTTTTAAACCCTTTTCTTTTTATTTTCTTTTATCCTCATAATTGTTTGTGTCTTTGGAGTTGCCAAAGCTACTAATATGACATGTTCAGGTAGATTTTGGTGATGACTTCGATTAGGGTTTTCGTTTATTTCTCCACTCTTTTTATCGGGTAAGTTTCTTATTTCCTCATTTTGTTTTCTATCTCATGCATTAGGGTTTGCGTGATTAATGCATTTATCCATGTTTTAAGAAATCATTTTTCTTTATTTGATCTTTCTTTTCCATCGTTTTGTGCTTAGGGTTTTGTTTTTCTTATTGTTTCAGTTTGAAATCTTTATTTTTGTTTTTGCTTCATCGTTTGAAACTGACCTGTGTTGTTGGCGATTTTTGCCATGTCTTTTATGTTCTGTGTTAAAGTTTAAGCATTTTTTTTAATTTGGCACCTACACACTTACATGTTTTCCCTACGTGTAAGGGTAGCAAATTTTGCTGCCCATACACGATCTTCTACTACATTCTAATTGCATGGGCAGTGATTTTTACCGCTGATGCATATGATGTTTTATACCAAATGCATGAGTGGTGAAAATTACCGCCCATGCCATTGTCTATTGTTTGTCCTAAGTGTAGGGGTGGCAAATTTTGCCACCCATACACAAACATTTAACTTTGTAATTTGCAAAATGTTAAAGCATCGATTTTATCCGCTTATACTACAGACATACCCTTTACATGAAAGGGTGGCAAAAATTGCTGCCCAGGAATAAATAAAAACTTTACCCATATGTAAGAGTAGGATTTTTCACCACCTAAACATCTTTGCAAATTTTTACCCCCTTACATGCAGGAGTGGTGAAAATTACCGCCCTGACATGAAAATAAATTCTTCTTTACATGCAAGGGCCACGATTTTTGCCGCCCATGCACTCACTCCCTTGAAATTTTCTAACACTGGAGAATTTGTCAAATTGCTATCTTTAGCCTGCTTACACTTAGTTTTTCACTCTAATTGCTCTCTAGCTCCTTCAAGCTCAGACTGATGATCATGATTTCCAACTTTACAGTTTCCTCATATGCCAATTTTCCCCTAACACTGCAAAATCATGCATCTTATTGTTGTAGTTACCCTTGCAAGATTGCCAAGTTATCTTTCTCTATCAAAGGTGCTCATCTTTCAAATGACCGACCCTTCGCCAAAGAAAGCCAAAGCAATGAAGTACAAGTATCAGCGTGTGTTCCCTGTTACTTCAGTCACATCAAATGTGGATGATATATGGGATACGGAGATTGGTCATGTTGATATGGCCGAATTTGTAGATAGGACAAAACAAGATAAACCTAGTCACTACATGAACATAATTGTAGAGACCAATATCTATTTGGTTGCTTCCTTTCCTACTGCTGCACATAATACTGAATTTGTTCTTCAAGTTGCCCACTTTTATAACAAGGATAATAGGACAATGGTGGATGCTCATGGCAATGTGATAATGAGACTAGATGCAGAGTTCATGGATAAGGTTTTCATGTGTTCTGGTGCAGAGGAAAGTGCAGAGCTAGATTTCTCAATTACCTAGAGGGAATATGATAAAGATGTTGAAAAAGCCGAAAGGGTTATCAATACTAAATGGTTGAAAACTGCCAGGACAAATTTTTCCAGATGGCGTAAGAGTTTTCCCAGAAGTGACTTTGTAGATGAAGTCAGTGCCCTGATAACTCTTCTGAGTAGGGTGAGAGGACTTTCGTCTTCTTCCACATTCCATTAATGGATGTATCCTTACATTAAGATCATTCTTCAAGGCAAACATAAAATCTTCTTAGGGGAACAAGTAAGCAATGCTCTTCATGAGCAATTGATTGATGTGTCAACTACCTCTAAGTTCTACATGGCATCATATCTTTTATATGCAGTTGCTTCAATGAGAAGCTTTCCAAGTTTGACATCTGAGGGAGATCAGAGGGTGGTGCCAGTCTACCATTACGATCATTATCTAACTCTGAAGGGATCCATACATCATTTTAGAAGAGTGAATGATGCCTTCTTTGTAGTTTTCATGTGTCTATTTGATCCCCAATTAGAACAAAGAAGAGTTTTAGATGATGCATGGATGGTTGTCAACAATTTTGGTTGTTTATATCTTCAGTTCCCAACTTTTACCTATTTAAGAGTTGGTTACTATCAAGGTTACCTTACATGTTGCCAAAATTTCTGACTGATAAGATTATCTTAATGGAATTATGTAGATAGATGATTATAGTGCACAATAAACAAATGGAATTGAAGAAGCCTAGATTTAGGTTCCCTATTGAAATTGGTAGGTATTCTATTGCTACTGCTCCAAAAGCTAAGGCATTGGAAACTAAAATGCAATTGGTTACCATGAAGTAGTTCAAGAGAATACCCAAATTTGACTATCGGGGAGTGAAAGACAAGATCAAGAGGAAAACTCAATTTCATGAACTGATGGTGGAGGATGTTTGGGCAAATTTAAGAAC
This sequence comes from Cunninghamia lanceolata, assembly GCA_027924645.1. Classification (NCBI taxonomy): domain Eukaryota; kingdom Viridiplantae; phylum Streptophyta; class Pinopsida; order Cupressales; family Cupressaceae; genus Cunninghamia; species Cunninghamia lanceolata. The sequence goes on from BSBN01000500.1 coordinate 22,131,823, forward strand.
TGAAGAAGATAATAGAAAACTAGATTACAACATATTGACTTTGAGTCAAATTGAAGAGTTGGGTTTAGCTGATATTCCTAAGGGTATGGTTGATAATGAATATGTTGTAAGTCCCAAGTATGTAAATGAGCAAATTGAAAGTTCTCCTTTGCCTACTGTGTTATGGTCAAATAAAGAAGTGACATCATTGAAAAAGAGGTTTGAGCCTATCTTGGCCAATACTAATATATGGCTTCAAATCAAAGGAATACAACAGAAAGATTTTGTCACTGGTTCTAAAGAAGAAGCTCTTGAGCAAACAAGGAAGAAAGCTGAAATAAGAACTAAAAACAAGAGTGATGCTCCTAGTACTTCTAAGGCACCTAAACCTAGAATAAAATTTGTATCAAAAGGAGAGAAATCCAAGGTGACAGAAGAGGAGTCTACTACCAAAGAAATGGAAATAGAAGAGCAGGATACTGAGGAACCCGCTGCTAAATAAATGGACACTGAAGAGAGGTCTTCAGGGGAGAAAGAGGATGAACAAGAAGAAAAGAAAGGAGATGAGCAGGAACATCCATAGGAAATAACCATGTCTTCACAAAAAGACATGTCATAGGAAACTCGAGTCTCTTCTCCCCTACCCACTCCTTCTGTTTCAGATTCTTTACCTATTCTTTCAAAAGCTCCTTTATCTCCCATTATTATTCAGTCTTCTGGCTCTTCACCATCTTCTTCTAGGATTTGATAGTCCTAAGGCTGCTTTTGATGCTGCTCTTCATTCTTCAGGGTCTATTCCAAGCTTGTCTTCACCTTCCTATAATATTGGTGATTCAACAATTTTTGATCAATTTGTTTTAGGTGTTGAGTAGATTGTTAATGTGAATGTGCTAGGTGCTGTATTTACAAAAACTCCTCCAATTGTTACTACTACAAGTGTAAGTACAATTCCTTCTTCACTTGAAATGGAGTCAGATTCAAATGTCAGTACATCGGCGCTTCCTCTGTGGTTATCAGCCTACACTCCAAAGAGTAAAAAGCAGGCCATCTCTCTAGATGACTTTGATTTTGAAAAGCTAATGCTAGTGAAGGAAAAAACTCAAAAGAAGCCCAAGACTCTTTCTCGGCTATTAGAAGACAAAGGTCACAAGTATGTGGAAATTGCTCAGTTGCCACCAGATACAACCATCGATAATTTCAGCATGGGTGATTATTCTATCTCTAGGATTGAACTAGGGAAAATCACACATGAAAGTGCCAAGGCCGATGTTCAGTCTACTCTCAATTCCTTGCTTCTAAAATTTGATCATGAGAAGGAAATGGAGCAATACAAAGCAAGAGTAGAGCAATTGGTTGTGGTGGTGTGAAAGATTACTTTGACGTTTGAGTTAGTAACACCCGAGGCAATCACTGTGGAAGATCTTGTTATTCAGAAGGCAGAAAAGACTCATGTCAAAGGAAAAGTGGTTGAAGAATACCTTAAAAGAATGCATTCACAAGGAGTGTCTCTTCTTACGAGTACAGTTGAGAAGACAAGCATAATGGAAAAGATAAGAGCTAAGATGGATGATATGGTTGATGTAATTTCTTAAGACATTAAGTATATAGATAATAGCCTTGGGAAGTGGATTGAGATGAAAAAGTTGAAGATAAAAACTCTGATATCAATTGGCATTATTTCAAATCATGAATCTTATGTGGAAACTAAAGAGTCATTAATTCACCAAAGTAATGTTTTAAAAGAATTGATCAAAGATTTAGAGAGTGCTAGGGAATTGAGTGAAGAAAGCGATGTTGATCTTTTGCACAAATTGGAAGAACTCCCATGTAAGTTGACAACTGAAGATCGTCATTTTCTTCTTGCTAATGAGATGATTCAAAAGTTTAAGAATATGTTTCAAAGGGAGTTTGAAGAAAAAAATTTTCAGTCGCCTCTTTGGATAATATTTGTTGTGCCTTGCACACATGCCCCATTCAAAATGGACTCCCCCTCTTTTGATTTGGCTAGAGAGTCATTGGATCTCTTTGTCTCATAAGTGATTGTGTGGTCAAAAGTGCATTTTTGACCTTGATGGAAAGATGATATCTAAAATCACTTCAAAAATCTGCTAGGATGAATCCTTATTTTCCCTTTGAGGGCCTTGAAATGACATTTTGCACTAAATTGCCCTTCAACTGACCTTTGCACTAAAAACTCACTTGTCTGACCTTAGCGCTAAATTCCCAGTGCTCCGACCTTGCGCTAAAATCTTATCGCTCTGACCTTTGTGCTGATTTCCTGTCTATCTGACCCGACGCTAAAAAACATTGAATCAGACTTCTGTCCTAAAAATGACCTCTTCCGACTTGCGCTAAAATCAGTGACCATCGACTAAGTCAGACAACCCCAAAAGGTCTGCAAGTCAGATGAACCCGAAACCTCCACAAAATTGTGTTAACTGAACCTCCAAGCTTGGCATTGAAAGTGACCCCTTCTAACTAAGTCCGACACACCAAAATTCTTTGCCAGATTCAAGCTAAGGGAAATTCGTGCAAACCCTAAAAAATTGATAGGTCGTATGCCTGTGCATTAATGGCAGATTTGGCAGAGGTTTATAAGGAAATTAATCAAGTTTTTAGTCATTTGATCACGTTTTAAAACTAAAATTCCAGAGCTGCGTTCACACTCCACAGACTTACCTGAGCTCGAACCCGCAACCTACTTGTGCAGACCAAAAGCGCACCATCATTCCTATCAGGTAGGGTTTTAATCTCACTATTTGAACTTCTACCTGCAAGTAGTTAGGGTTTTGATGCTAGCTGTTGGGATTTTAAAGGAATTGTTTGTTGAATTGGCATTTTTGGGTTAGGGTTTCGCTAAACTGTGAGATTTTTGTTCGAAAACCCTAGTTTAGCTCACTTTGAAATTGAATGAAGTCACAATGCATTAAAACCCAAACTTAGGCAAAATTTTCCATGAAGAACCCTCGGATCACTCCGGCGCTAAAACAAGGTCCAACCAACCTATAGAACGAACCGTTATTTGGTCGGTCGGAGACCTCCAAAACCCGCGCTGAGTGCGTAGTTTCATTTTGCACCAAAACTAACCTCATCCGACCAACGCGCCCAAAAATCTTTTCTCTGACTTGGTCGGAAGGCCTCAAAAACCCCGTAGAGCTTTTAAAACACCTTTTGCACTAAAAGGTGACCCTTCCGACTTTGCGCTAAAAGGTCATGTTTCTGACTTGGTCGGATGACCCAGATTCTCCCACAAGGTCGGTGCCACCTGAAAACCTTGCCGAGAGCTTACATCGACTTAGCGCTAAAAGTGACCCCTTCCGACATGTGCTATATTAACTTCCTGCCAACTTAGTCAGACGCTGCCCAATCTCGTGCAAGTTAGACCAGGCTGATTTCCACGCAAACGCAATACAGTTTACATCGATAAGACTTTGTGCTGAAACCTCAATCGACTGACTTGACAATCGTCAGAGGTTGGAGACCTCCAAATTCCACGCAAGTCAGACACTATCAAAACCCGCGCTAAAAACTCAAAGGCATGAAAGGAAGTAAACCTTTGATCGGACCTGCCTGATTTCCCCATTGAGGTCGAACGACCTCAATTTTAGTGCTTTTTCTTCTGAGGGTTGGACAACCCTCAATTTAGCACAAAACCATGCAAATGATTGAATTTCTTGAAATTTTCAAAAGGAAAGTGGTTCAAAATGATGAGATTAATGTTGTAGTGCATTGCTAATGGTAATTTTCATGAATTTTCTTGCAACATTAGATATTTGATTGCATGCAATGTTATTGCAGTTAGATTCAACTTTCCTTCAAAGCATGTTAATGGTATACAGTAGATTTGCATTGATTCATCAGAAACTTAAGAGTATGTTAGGAGTTTCCTTGATGTATCAAACTTATAAGGTCTGGTCCTGCAGACTACATGACTGCTCGGGTCCAGACGATGAAGTACGAGTTCAAAGGAATCCCTTCGGAAACCAAGATTCACTCCAGGTGGAGTGATGTAGGGGACACAGACTTAGGTCACATCGACCTAGATGATTTCAGACTAAGAGTCTTTGGTCCAAGCTTAACCCCCAAAGCCAGAGTACTCAGGGATAGCGGTATTGCACAGGTAGCTGCCTTTCCTACTTCAGTGCAGTGTGCAGAACTGATGGTCACCTGTGCAGATATATATGATGTTATGACCAGGACAATTCAAATGGCAAATGGGGAAGTTCTAGCAGATCTAACCCCACCTTCTCTGGCTGAGACCTTTGACATTCCCTGACACAAGGTTATGACCATGCTAGATAAATAAGGATTGAAGACAACATATAATAAAGATGTAGAGGGATGCAGAAAATACATAAATGACCATTGGGTTAAGAGTAGAAAGTCTACTCTCATAAAGCTCCCTAGAGTACTATACAGGAGTGACTTTCATGATGAGATAGGAGACTTGGTAACCTGCCTGAGCAGAATATATCGGTTACCAATAGCCTCTACCTTTGAGGACTGGATGTTTGTCATAATTATTGAAATATTGAAAGGGACTAAGTTCCACTGGGCTCAGATCCTTAGTGACAACATCCATGAAGCCTTCAACAATTTCAGAGAAAATAAATACTTTAGATGGACATCATATGTTGTCTATGCATTGGCAAGAATGAATCACTACGATGGACTGTCTAAGGTTGGTGAAGTCAGGAATGATGAGAAGAATCAAATCAAAGTATATGAATGCTATCCACAACTGACTTCATCTCAATCATTAATATATTTCAAAAGGGTAAACAATGCATTCACCATGTATATAGCCAGAAAGTTGTAGGGTAATACAGCCTTGAGGATTTCCACTAAGGCTATGAATAAAATAACCAGATATGGCAGGTGGTATATCCAATTTGAGAAATATATGTACATAAGGGTACAAGGCTTCACTAGAATGGCCTACAGACTCCCTCGATATCTAGATGATAAGATAGTGCTTCTGGAGCTATCTAGGCAACTGATACCGTGTGCGGAGAAACTTAAGCACTTAAATAGGACTAATGTTCAATTTCCTATCAAGTTCAGAAAGGGACTTTATGCATGCCCTTCTCTAGCATCAGCAAAACATTCAGATAAAGAGCTTCAACTCTTGAATTTGCACTACTATAATGCAAGGGGTCACTTTGATCCAAACAGAGTGATGGAAAGGTTTGTAAGTAAGAAGCTCTTTCAAAGTGCATATTGAAGACTTTTGGGCCAATTGCCCTAATGATTACGAGATTATGAAGAAGGCACATGCGAGACTGCCTCTGGATTTCATCAAAAGATTTCATATAATGGTAGTGCCAGATCAGTTGCAAGATGATGAAAATGTTATGGTCAGAGGACCATGGGAGGCGCAGTACCATCAGCCCATTCCATTGCCAAATTGGGCAAATGCAGAGGAGAGTTCCCTAGATGTTGTTATGAGCGAATCAATCAAACTGAGCAAGGCCTGGGTCAGATCACAAGTGGCTGTTTTGAATGGACAAGGAGTCCAGCTTACTTACACAACAGTAGAATTAGACAAGGACTCCAGGGGAGAATAGGATGAACCCATTCAAGTCACGGATGAGGCAAAGCCAGCTGAAAAATAGAAATTAGATAGTGAGGAACACACATCTCTGGTAGAAAAGGCAAAGAAGATGAAGATGACATTTGTAAGGTCTCCCTAGAAAAAGGATCAACCTCCCTCAACCAGGACCAGGACTTCTAAGAGAAAAGATATGCCAAGTGGTGCTGGAGAAAGCTCTAAGGCTAAGAAGGTAAAAGTGAAAGAAGCTAACAAGGAGGCTGCCACAACTAAGAATGATTCCAATCCTCCAACTGCCCAACCTCCTACACAAAGTGTTGACACTACTATCTCAACCCCTGCTATCTCTACTGCCACTTCTTCTTCCATTCCTCCTTCCTCTACTGCATCCACTTTACCCATAACCCAAGAAGCATCTCCTGCCACCTCTCCTGCCTCTATCATCACCACCACCTCTTGTTCATTGGCAATTTCTTCTAGTGACTCCAGCAGACCTATTTCCTCCACTTTTGCCATCTCATACCCTTCCACTACCATTACACCTACTTCCTCTTTACTATTACCTCCCATTTCCACCATCCTTTCACCCCCTCTTCCTCTACCATCATTGACCTTCCCTTTGACTCTTATCATTTCTTCCTCCTTATCACTAGTCTTGACTAACTTGACACAGGTCAGTTCGCCTTCCTTAACCATCTCTTCTACTGTCCCTATTTCACAAATGCCTGCGAATTCATGGGCAGTCCCACTACTGCCCGGAATTGAAAAAGTGTGTGTAGAATTAGGATTGAAAGAGCCAGAAACAATACTTGAGGAAGAAAAGGAGGTATTGTCTGAAGTAAACGATGAAAACTTCCATGAACCTTTAGCTGATGTGGAAATTATTGAAATATCTGATAGTCCCCTTAGTAAAGATCCAATGGAGGAAGTTTTAAAGATTGCACAGGAGAATGTAGTTATAAATCTGAAGGACTTGGCACAAGAAGAAGAAAAGGAAGAAGAAAGAAGTCCAGAGAAGAATGAAGAACAAGAACAATCCAAAGAGTTGGCTGTATCTGACAAGGATGGAGCTTCTAAATTAAACAAGTCTTCTGCTCCTGAATGGCTGCAAGACAGAATGGCATACCCTAAACCACAGGTGGAAGTAATGCAGCTTGACTTGAGCGCCATCCTATCACAAGCTCAGAAGCCTAAGAAGTAGAAAAAGGCTAGGATCCAATCAAGGATTTATAAGAATGAATCAGGATCAAGGATAGCAGAAATAGTAGTCCTGCCAGCTGATACAATAAGAGAACAAGTCAGGGCAGAGGATTATATGATATCTACCGTTGATCTAGGTCCTATCACTCGTGCTCAGAGAGTGGATGAATTCAAAGGTTCAGTTACATCAATTTTGGAGCAGTTGGATAAGGATGAAATGTCCAAGAAGGACTTGAAACAAAAGAATGAAGAACTACGAGCATGTCTTCAATTCTTGATAAAGCCAGTAGATGCAGGAGGAGATATAAGGACAATACCTACTTTCCTGTCTACTGATGAAATGACTAAATTGAGTGAGGTAAGATCAAAGTCCCAAGGCACATAAAATTGGTTACAAAAGGTTTTTGAGATGGGACGTGAAGCCATAAGTGCCTCTGCTCAAGCACATAAAAGACTCGTAGAATTACATAATAGATGGAAGGATTTGCATGAAGAATGTGATTCTTTTGATGAGTATTATTCACATATGTATCCCTAGGTAAAAGGTATTAGAGAGTTGCCAGCTCAGACTCTGGTTGTGGAAAATATTTTGACTGGAAGTCAGCTGCCGAAAGCCATTGAGTGGTATCACTAGCTACTTTTGAGAAAGGAAACCTTTGAACATATAAAAGAAGCATACAAACCAGCTGATGAAGAATTGAGATCAGTTATGTATGACATCAGTGACTCCTTGAGGGACTGTAGGGAAGAGTCCTATGATGACTATGCCCCACTTGATGTTAAGAAATGCAAGGGCAAGTTGCATAAAATAATTTTTGAAGATGACACGCTCAGCATGGAGGAACGGTTGGATAAGACAAGTGACCTCAAAGCTGAATTCAAGGCATTTCAGAAGGCAGGGGTAGAGATAGAAAGAATACACGGCAAATTCAGTCAGGAACTGGAAGTGTTTGATTATTGGATACACCATCTGAAGGATCCAGACCCATCTGACATTAATCCTACACTTGATGCCTGGTTGATTTATCGCAACAAGTTAGCCAGTGAAGACAAGATCGATTTAGACAACGAATCTTAATACTATTTTGAATATTCTAATGATACAATCCCATCACAATTGTAAATTTTCTGTATTTGGGCAGCATGTGACTCAATTTTGTCTTCTTCTTGCTTCTAAAATGAGCTTTTCTACTAATATACTGAGTTGGCTAGTCAAAATGACTAGATTCAATGTATCTAGGGACTGTTTTTCATCTTTTTCATAAAGGAAAAAATGTAATCCAAGAATTGATGTGGGCTATTTTAATTGCCTTTATTGATGTAATCTGGACTGTTGGTGTTGAGCTAATCTCCACCATTCATTTGAAAGCTAGGGTATGCTGCTTTTCTATATAAAGGGCTGCCATTTCCACTATTTGTAAGAGAGATTTTGATGCCAAATTGTTGACTCTATGCCATTTGAAGTAATACAAAGCAAGTTTCTGTAGTAATTCTAAGAATTTGTATCTTGTGTTGACTCATTGTGGTTTTCATGGTTTGCTTCTTGCTCTCCCATAGTTAATTAGTTGTGCTTTTATAATGTTCATGGTTTACTGAAGTATTTGATGAATATTCCAAGTCCATACTTTTAGTTGTTTACTGATGGTAAATAGCTATGTAAAGTTAGTTTGGGCTTATTATTTGTGCTGAAGTTCAACTGTATTTCATAAGTTAAGTTGTGCCGTCTATTGGGTATTTAACGAATGAATGTGGTCTGAAAATCTTTCGACTTCCATTGAAGATCGCACCATTTTCTGCAACACTGTAACACCCATTTCCGTTTGGTAACTCAGAAAAATGGTTTAAAGTTTGGAGTATTTGTCTACTAAAGATAACCCTTGCATTGTGGATGTCACTTAGGATCCTTCTAAAACCCTAAACCTTTTGCATTTTCTTTAAGAAACCACTATTAGTTGTTAGAATAAGAATTTTAGCAGCACTTTATCTTGTCTATCAGCTAAGAATCATAAAAAGGGCTTATGTGTATTTGCTACCCTAAACTTGAAGATTTGTAGATTGCATGTAAGACCCCTTGTAGGCACATCTAGACATACCAATTGAGAGATTCCAAGCAAGCTAAGACCTAGCTGCATTATCCTTGGAGTAGTCTTACCTAGGGTAGGATACTTTTCAAGAGAGGTGTGAAACCAGCAATCACACCTGCGTTGTTGCGTGCTAAAACCACTATCAATAGAACTGGCACTAGAAGGAGGGCCCCCATTTTCCCTCTACTAAAAATTAGCAAGTCTGGGGACTAGGCAGAGACACACTAGATCCAGCTCAACTAGAGAAGAGCTGCTGTCTCTGGCAGAATTCAGACGAACAAGAAGGGATCAAGGAATACCCAGAGCTCGTCAAGCTCAGTCAGCCCCTAGGAATACTACTATAGCTCCCATTAATCCTCCCAACATGGCTTTCTTTGCAGGGAATAGCCAGTCTCCTTTTCTATTCAATGATTACCATGATATGCCAAAGAACCCAGATAAGTTCTGCTCGAAGTTTAGAGTAAATGATCCTGATAGGACTGCAGATGAGCACATTAAAATCTTTGAATCTAACATGTTCATGTTGCAAGTACAGTATGAGGATGTGATATGTAGGTTATTCCCTTATTCTTTGCAAGAAGAAGCTTATTACTGGTTTGCTAACCTCCCTGCAGCATCCATAAATTCATGGCGGAACCTGAAGACTGCTTTTCTGGATAGGTTTCGTATGCCTACCACCCCAGCTGATCTTTATTGGTCTTTTGTGGAGATTCGTCGAGAAGAAGGTGAGATGATAAGTTCCTTTAACAATAGATTCCAGAAAGATTACAATCATTTGCAAGCTCCTTACGCTGTAGATCAGGCTACTGCCTTGCCTATCTACTATGCTGCCCTAGATAAACTTACCTCCATGTTTGCAAGGAGAGCTAACCCAATACCTGCTAGTTTAGCTCAAGCATATTTAGCTGCTGTCGATATAAGTACCCAGCTAGGGCAAATAGCTACTGGTCCATTAAACCATATGGGGCTTGTTGCCATGCCGAATCAAATACCCATGATAAATCATGCATTGGCTAATCATACCCCTGTGATGAATCCAATTCCAAACCTAGCTGCAACACAAGCCTTAGTGATCCACCCAGGTAATCCAGTAGCTGAAATGCCTCCAGCACAAATGCCTTTCCTATAGTCCTCAGAAACAACCAAGACCAAAGAAGACAAAGATGATATCAGAGAACTAGTTGAACAAATGAAGAAGCTTACTGCTGAAGTTAATCACCTCAAGAATCAGAATGCTTATATGCAGCAGAGGGGATAGAATCAACAACATTTCCAGAACCAACAGTACTCCTAGAACCAAAGTCAGAACCAGTTCCCAAATTAGAATCAGTACCAAAATCAGAACTTTTAGCAGTGGTCAAATCGATCCTGGAATACCACACCGAACAATGGAGGGGTGCCTTCGCCCTTGGAGAATCAGAACAATGATACCAGGCCTTCAGGTCATGTGATGTTGGCTGAAGCTGCTTTATCCACTTGGTGTAGATTGCACAACACAAATGTTCACTCTGAACTAGACTGTTCAGAATTCCAGATTGCATCCAGTATCTTTCAGATGGAGATTCAAAATGCTAAAAATTAGGAGACTCCGCCAACAGGATATGAAATTGTTCCTTCACAAAGGTATGATACTGCCCTAGTTCTTGATAGTTATACATTTCCATTCCAAGATGATAATTAGCTTGAGGAAGAAGAGTCTGAAGAAGTTAATGCTTATCAGCAATACAACAAGACTCCTTATAACTTGAGAAGTAGCAAACCTAAAGGTCCTTTCACCACTTCCATCCCTCCAAATAGCTATCAGATTCCACTTGACCTGAAAGCCACCAATAATCCTGAACCACCAAAAGTTCCCCATCAATCAGTATACTAGGGTACTGCTACAGAAAATTCCCAATGATCTGACATAGCAAAGATGGGGCAGTACGTAGCTGAGGAACTTAAGAAAATGAAGGTCAGTCTTTCTGTGTATGAGTTGCTTAAGATACCTGAGGTTAGGACATCTTTCTTCCAAGACCTAGGTACTGGAACTAAGACTGATAATATACCAAAGGAGAATGTCGCCAAGGATAGTATAGATAAGGGGAAGGAAATAATACATGTGACTGATGTAGAATAGAAGATGACACTGTATAAAGATAAGAAGGAAAGTCCTCCTTTCCTCTTAACCCTCAAAATATTCAATAAGAACCTTCATAACTATTTAGTAGATTTTGGTGCTTCCACGAATGTAATGCCACTATTAGTTTGTAAGGTACTTGGCTAACTGACTTTTCCCACATGTGGCTACCATGGAAGGGATTGGCTAATTAGATACGTATTGAAAGAGAGCCCAAGATGAAGCATATGATCACATAATACAATCAACCCAATGAGATTTTGTTCTTAGAAGTTGATTTGGGAGTCTATCTTCCACACAATAGTCAGTCAGAAGAAGTTCTTATGCTGAGTTGCTCAAGACCCTCTAAACCACCTATAGAAAGTTAGAAAATATAGGAGCATACATTCAATCAGATGAAGGAGACTCTTCAGACGAAGATGAACCCGGGGTATTTGAGGGATTTCATGATTTTGTAGCCATATTTGTGCAAGATCAAACTACTGTTGGAAAGCAGGTTTAGATGGAAGAGCTACTATTGTCCAACTGGTGTTGTATACATGATGCATCTCATTCTAAATTTACTTGCCAGTTGTGTCAAGAAGCAGTCAAACAAGTGCAAAGACAACTAAAGGTCCCTATAATTTTGAAGGAGGTGTTAACCGTCGAAAAGGAGGAACCCAAGCCCCTTCTCGATGAGAAGAAGTTTGTAAAACAAGCTGATGACAACAAAGACTTTCGTTTGTGGACTTTAAGATTTGATGGTTCAAGATGCAGACAAGGGTCTGGAGTAGGGGTCAAATTGATCAGCCCCACCGGGAGTTCATTTTTGGCATCACAAAGGCTGCAGTTCCCATGCACAAATAATGCCACTGAATATGAAGCATTAGTACAGGGATTGCTACTGGCACTACAGAAGAAAGTCAAAATTATTCAGGTATTTGGTGATTCTAAGTTAGTGGTGAAACAAGTGAGAAAACAATACTCATGCAATGATAAAAGATTGAATAAATACAGGAATAGAGTCTATGATTTGTTCGAGTGCTTTGACGGTTTTAACATCCAAGTCATCCCAAGAAGACAGAATCATGTTGAAATGCTCTAGCTCAAACATCAAGTACCTTGGAACCGACATCTATGACAGGATTAAAGAAGTTCTCTATGGAATTTGTGTCTACTCCGTCTGTACCTGACAAGATGATCAACACATCATTAATTTCCTTACTTCATCAGATTTGTTCACTGCTCAGATAATAGATGAAGAGGAAATGAAACCTGTTGAAATGGATTTAGAAGGAGTACTAAACTTGAAAACTAACACGATCCCACAAGGAATGGTAGAATTGGAAAGATTGTTTGATGTAGATAATTTAGGGACTCAAAGGAAAGAAGGAGAATCCCCAGGAGGAAAGTGTGAACCGTTTAACTTAGGAACGTAGGAAAATGTTAAGAATGTGTTCATTGGGAAAGCTAGTACTGAAGAAGAAAGGACATGAATCATGCATGCATTAAGAGATTATCATGAGGTTATAGCTTGGAGTTATGAAGATCTAAAGACATACGACACCTCAATCATCACACACACCATCCCGCTGAAGCCAGGAGCAAAGCTGTCAGACAAAGGTAGAGACCAGTGAATGCTTTGCTGGAACCGCTGATTTTCAAAGAAGTACAGAAGCTATTGTCAGCAAGGATAATATTTCTAGTCAGACATTCTGCATGGGTAGCAAATTTGGTCCTGGTCTGAAAGAAAAATGGAGAAATTAAGCTTTGTGTTGATTTTCGTAATATGAACAGAGCATCTGAAAAGGACAATTACTCACTGCCCTCTTTGGATGAAGTATTATAGATTGTTAATGGGTCCTAGATGATGTCATTTTTAGATGGATACTTTGGTTATAACTAGGTGATGGTGGAATATGAAGACAGACTGAAGACATCCTTCACTTGTAAATGGGGCATCTATGCCTATCACCGCATGCCATTCGGTTTAATTAATGCTGGTGTAACTTTTCAGTGTGCGATGGATGTTGCTGTCAAGGGATTGGTTGGAAAATGTATAATCATCTACATGGATGACTTAACGGTGTTCTCAAAAAGGCGAGAAGATCATGTAACAGATTTGAGAAAAGTGTTGCAGCGATGCAAAGATTATGGTATATTGCTCAACCCCAAGAAGTGCATTTTTGGAGTAACTGAAGGAAAGTTGCTAGGACATGTAATATCTGAGCAAGGAATATCTATCGACCCAGACCGAATCCAAGCAATACTTAAGATACCTCCCCCAGCCAGCAAGAAAGAACTTAAGTCATATTTTGGTAAGATCAACTTTGTACGTAAATTCATTATGGGGTTTGCTGAGATTGTTCAACCTCTCAACGCCATGCTGAAGAAAGATGCTAAAATGGATTGGCCTCCACAAGCCAAGGCTGCCTTCACAGAAATTAAACAAGCTATATCTAATGCACCTATCTTGGTGAGTCCCGATTACACTTTGCCATTTCATATATACTCATTTGCTTCAGAGCATACTTGTGCTGCAATGCTGACACAGAAGAGGTCAGTTGATGATGAAAGGCCCATTGCCTTCATGAGCACCCCTTTGAAAGACACAGAGCTAAGGTATCCAAATGTGGAAAAACAAGCATACGCTCTAGTAAAGGCAGTTAAGAAATTTTGTTATTACATCCTAAGAAGTCAAGTGATTGCCATAGTCCCAGATACAACAGTCAAGGCATTACTGATGCAAAGTGAATTAGGAGAAAGAAGAGGGAAGTGGGTCACCATATTGTAAGAATTTGACATAGATATTCAACCCATGAAATTGGTAAGAGGTCAGGCCTTGACTAGAACAATGGCTGAAGTAGGACCAGACCTGGTTTCTCAACAATACCTGTTAGAAGATGTTTCAAAAGATGAGTGGTACAGAGATATCATATTTTATTTACTCAATCAACGCTGCCCACCGCAGCTAAATTTAGTGCAAAGGAGAGCTCTCAAGCTTAAAAGCAAGAGTTACATGATAAAAGGTATCAGAGAGTTGCCAGCTCAGACTCTGGTTGTGGAAAATATTTTGACTGGAAGTCAACTGCTAAAAGCCATTGAGTGGTATCAACAGCTACTTTTGAGAAAAGAAACCTTTGAACATATAAAAGAAGCATACAAACTAGTTGATGAAGAATTGAGATTAGTTATATATGACATCAGTGACTCCTTGAGGGACTGTAGGGAAGAGTCCTATGATGACTATGCCCTGTTTGATGTCGAGAAATGCAAGGGCAAGTTGCATAAAATAATTTTTGAAGATGACACGCTTAGCATGGAGGAATGGTTGGATAAGGCAAGTGACCTCAAAGCTGAAATCAAGGCATTTTAGAAGGTAGGGACATAGATAGAAAGAATACATGACAAATGCAGTCAGGAACTGGAAGTGTTTGATTATCAGATACACCATCTGAAGGATCTAGACCCGTCTGACATTAATCTTGCACTTGATGCCTAGTTGACTTATCACAACAAGCTGGCCAGTGAAGACAAGATCGATTTAGATAGCGAATCTTAATACTATTTTGAATATTCTAATGATACAATCCCATCACAATTGTAAATTTTCTGTATTTGGGCAGCATGTGACTCAATTTTGTCTTCTTCTTGCTTCTAAAATGAGCTTTTCTACTAATTTACTAAGTTGGCTAGTCAAAATGATTAGCATTGTGAATGTCACTTAGGATCCTCCTAAAACCCTAACCCGTTTTACATTTTATTTAAAAACCATTGTTAGTTATTAGAATAGGAATTTCAATAGCACTTTATCTTGTTTATCAGCTGAGAATCATAAAATGGTTTATGTGTATTTGGTGCCCTAAACTTGAAGATTTGCAGATTGCATGTAAGACCCCTTGTAGGCACAGCTAGACATACCAACTGAGAAATTCCAAGTAAGCTAAGACCTAGCTGTATTATCCTTGGAGTAGTCTTAGCTAGGGTAGGATACTTTTCAAGAGAGGTGTAAAACCAACAATCACACCTGCGTTGCTGCGGGCTAAAACTACCATCAACAATATTCTGGATAACCAATTGACTCTGGATAACTTGAAAGAAAAGTTAACTAGTCATGAAAAGGTAGCTACAATAGTGAAAGATGCAGTAATCAGAGCTTGAGTGATCTCCAAAAACACTGTTGGTCCTGATAGCTTAGAGATGCAAGTAGTATTCACTATGTACAAGGCTTATCTCAAGAAGAATGGGACTGCAAGTTGATTCAAGTTTTCATGCCTTAGTTTATTTTTGTATTTTCATATGTACTTTGTTTGTAGTATTGGACACTTTTACATGTACTTTTTCCATATGTAATTACATGTAAAAACATAGGAAGTCCCAAATCAATAAGGACTCCTTTGTTGAATAAGTCAAAGTAGTTAGATTTTCCTAGATTATCTCATGGCCTCTCACTATAAATAAAGAGGGCCTCTATTGTAATTTTTATCGTTTTGTCTGTTGAAGTGAAGTGCTGCCATTTTGAAGAGCAATTTGAGACTTTGAGTTTATTTTGTAAATTAGTTTTCAATCAATATCAAAAAGCAAGTTGGCATCCAATCTTTGTCTTGGAGCAAGTTTCTAATGTTATAGAATTGTTCTCATGTCCTTTCTATTACATTATCTTGTATGATTGTTTGAATTGTGAGTGTGAAAATCAAGTGTTTAGAAGGTGATTCAAATATGATTTTATAGACTTTGTGCTACTATATCATCTTTGGGATTTGCATTTATGTTTGTGAATGAGAAGTAACTTGAAGACTTTGGGCTGCAAGTTATTGTGCATGACTGTGTTATCTTATCTCGGTATATAGTGAAGAGTTTGGGCTGCACTCTATTCAAAAATCTTTCATTTTCAATTGGCATAAGAAGCAACAAGAAACTTTGTGTTTTTGTGGGTTTCTTCGCTGGTATCATTTAGTTATTCTTTTGTGTAACTTGATTGGATATTGGCTATTATTGTTCCAAATTAGTAATTTGTAATTCTTTGCATATTATAAGCTTTGTAGAATTGTCATCTTGAAATGTAAACGTCTGTTCTGAAATAAGAGAATATGGATGATATGGAATCACCCCAAGGATAGTTTTTAGTGTAAATAAGTTTAGATAGTTATTAGTTAGTATTTGACAATAAAAGGGAGCCTCCCCTTGCTGAGAGGAGAGATATTATCTCATCACACTGTGGTCAATATAACCATTTTGCCTTTAGTTAGCTAAAGACAAAATAGTCACCCAACATAAAACTTGCCAAGGTGCATGTAATGACCTCCCAAAGACCCTTGCAAAACCATTTGATCTCATCTTGCACAAAACTCTAGAATTATTATTTCCTGTAAACTATCAGGTGGAAACAAAGAAAATTAATTTCTCTCAACTCGTGAAGAATTCGATCACGAAAACTTGCCACATTTGGTGAAATACTATCATGGACATCCCTATAAAATTATTTATCTCCAGCCCTCATGGATTCCTGAAAAGCAATTATTTTCGTAAAATTACCTGTGGAGCTCCAAAACTTTGTTCAGGTGAAATCTTCATTTTTGTAATTTTGTTCAAACTAGAAGTTTCTTGATGGAGAGAGATGCCAATAAATGCAACTACACACCAAAACTAGAAATAAAATGAACAAATATTTTTGGGTGATGTAGGATCACATGTGGACCCAAGTGCTCCTATATCAGACATGTTAGGTAAGAAAATTTTGTGAGCATGGCTCACAAAATGGAGTTGGATAGTAGAACTACCCTTTCAAGTTGTAAACAACCTACGAAAAACTTCATTACTATAATAGGTTCATCAGAAACATTTTTCCTTCGCCTCTTCTAGCATCTGGCTGGAAAAAGTATCGTCCACCTCCACCAAGTATGTTCTTCATTCATCTTTCCTCCCATGGACCTATGTCCACCACAACCTGACCTCCTCCTCCAAATTCTACTCCACTCAACACTCCTCATCTCACCACTCTCCATTCCTCTTTCTCCTCTCATGGGATTCAACCCACCATTATCCAACCTCCTTCACCAAATTCCTTCTTCCCATTCTATCTCATATACACCATCTCTACCCCTGCATACAAATTTGAACTGACAATAATATGGAAATTAAAGATTTCCATCTACACTTCCTCCTCACATTTCTCTACCTTCACCACTACCTTTTCATCCATTTCTTCCTCTACTTGCATATCATCTTTAATAAAATCAAAGAAATTAATCTTTACCTCTTTCTCCTCTACTGCTACAACATTTTCTTCACCACCATCAGCTGCCACATCTTCATCTTTGCTCTCGACTGTACTTTCATATTCCTCATCACCAATTTCTTCGTGCTTTGTTGTACTGCATTCTACAACTTCATGTCCTCCAAAGGACACACAATAGCTACTACACCATCATTCTCCTCCTCAATCTCATCTGTAACTTCTTTCACCACATCTTGCATGCCTTCCAAAAGACATGCTCCTGTGGCTGCAATCTCCCCTTTTTCTTCTTCATCTTCCTCTTGCATGAGGATTTCTTCTATAGCGCTATTTACAACACACTATGTTTCATATTTTTTTCCTCTGGCAAGAAAAATAGCATTACAAAATCATAGGAGTCAGTTTCTTCCATATTCTCTTCTTTTCTCTTTTCTTTTCTTCTACTCTCCTCTAAGACATATAATCTCCTAGATACTTCTGCACACTTTGTTTGAATCCTCTCCCAACTCTTTTTGTCTAAAATTATTTCTCTTCTCTCAATAAAATAAATTTTTAAAGCCTTACCAAATGCTAAACTCATACTCTTCCTCTGTCTTGACATCTTCAATCACTCACAATCTACAATTTTTGCAACCTACACACACCTTCAGGCACACATGAACTCATAAAACTTTAGATCCTACACTCTCTACAGTTACAGGTTCTGTTTCATACCTGCAACAAAACTTACACACACAACTATCTTCTACCCAACAAAAATCCTAGAAGATATACCTCTCAAAACCCCCTCTACCCACTTTCACACTATGGAGAAAGTTTGTACACCTTCTCCCAAGCTTTCATCTCTACTAGAGGACAACCAACATGTCTCACACAATTTTAACTTTCTCGACTCCTTGCAGTTACATAAATTTATTTCACACCTTAGCACATTCCCCAACAATTTACCCTCTCAACACATCACTTACCTCAACACACTTTTCCTAGCAAGCAAAGCTTTTCCTACTTCTCTCTTCTTTCTGCAATTTCTTCCTCTTTCTTCATGTTGAAATACACAGGACAACTAAGAGGGGGGTGAATCAGTTGTCACAAAACCTTAACTTCAAACCATCAACTTATTTAATTACTGATAATCAGATTCAACCACGAAAGCATGAAACCATAAACTTAATCAAATCACACATTCAACATAGGAGACACCAGATTTTTACGTGGAAAACCCTATAAGGGAAAAACCATGGCGGGTGTTAGCCCACAGAAATATATATAAGTTATATCAATACTGAAAATCAGAGGCTCACTACCTACGGGGCTCACTGCCCAAAATGCTCACTGTAAAGATCAACTCACTACCAAGGGTTTTTCAACTGAGATAATAGCATCTACTCCATGCCAGGGTTCAGTTCCATTGAAGCGCAATACATTTCCTCTATTCTGCTCTGCCTTTACACTTCACACTTATCTTCACATTTTGCCCAAGGATATAATTTTCACAATTTCATTGCATGCCTTTATACAATTCATCAACCTTGGAATGTACATCAAGGTTGGCATTACATTCATCAACTGTTGGAATAATCTCCAAGGTCAGCATTACAAACACACATAAAATAGGTCTGGACCTAATACAAAAATTTGCTAAGGAAAAGATGTAAAGATGTATGCCGATCATGTCGTGCCTTAGCTGGGACTCAAATGCAATCCTTCACGCTATGACATGCTTCTACAATCTTCAATGCATCTCTGCAATTAGTGAAAACAACCAAGTCGGCGAAGATTGGTGTTCACACTAAGTCTTTTAGGAATAATCTTCAACCATGATCCATATTTCTCTCAGTGGACTAGGAACATCCGCATAACCTCTAACCACTTTAGCCATGAGATTATTCAATCTGGAGCACATAAGCTTAACTATAATCAACTGTCATTAAGGAAAAATCGCTTGCAGACCACCAAACCATGAACCATTAGAGTTGAAGGCACTTATCATCATTACAAACTTAAATCCATAACCCTAGACTGTAAAACATCAATGCGGAGCAGAATAATTTCCCTCTGTCACAACTAAATACATAGAAAAAGTAGGTTTCACTCTGGTAAACACAAATCACCCAAATCTTCATAAAGAGAGCTCAAATTCAAAACATAACATCTTCAGACATGACTCTAAATAACTTCCAAACTACAGGCAAAGATATTCAATCTTCAAGAAATGCGAAGCAAACTTCTGGACTATTCTTCTAAATACAATACATTATTTCCACTGCAACACATTGTTTCCACCGGAGGAGCTAATTTTCTCAATATCCTCAACATTAGGATCACTCACATAAGTAAATACAAAGCATCTCTCATTATAAGCAAGCAACAAAATAAGAGCACAGTTGACACCAATGACAACACAAATATGTTTACATCAATGACAACACCGATTAGGCACATACTTGCAACAATCTCCCCCTTTGTCATTGATGACAACATATGATGTGAAAACTGTAAAAGACCATCAAGACAAGATTGTCCCCCGTTCTCTTTAGACATCTGTACCCTTTCTTTTCTAAGTTTTTCACATGATTTCTCCCCCCCTTTGACATCAATGGCAAAGGGGACATTCTTGCATTCTACTGCTCTGCTCCAACTGAACTTTCTTTTTCAGGAACTCATACCAATAACATTTAGCTACTCCCCCTAAGAGGTAGCTCTTAGAACATCAATCTAGATCAAAGAATGAGACTTTGGGCACCACTAGACTGATGCAATTCCATGCATCTTAGTTTAGGGCAGGAGGGGTAATGACCCCTAGCTTTTCTCTGAGATACTCAAAAGTATCCTTGGGCAGAGGCTTGGTAAAGATATCTGTAATCTGATCCTTTGTGGACACATATTCCAACTTTACTTCATTCTCTGTCACCTTTTCTCTCAGAAAGTGATACCTTATAGATATATGCTTTGTTCTTGAGTGCATCATTGGATTCTTTAAAATATTTTTAGCGCTTGTATTGTCATAGAAGATTGTAACTTGATCTTCATACACAACTCTTATGTCCCTCAAAGTCTGCTTCATCCATAACACTTGAGTACAACAACATGCTGCTGTAATATGTTCTGCTTCTAGAGTTGACAAAGAGATTGAGTCTTATTTCTTTCTCAGCCACGAAACTAATCTATTACCCAAAAAGAAGCACCTCCACTTGTACTTTTTCTGTCATCAACATCTCTAGCCCAATCAACATCTATATAAGCATTGAGAGTGAAATCATTATCCTTTAGATACCATAAGCCATGATCCGGTGTACCTTTTAAATACCTCAAGATTCTATTTACTACCATCAAATGTGATTCTCTTGGATCTGCTTGAAATCTTACAACAAGACAAACTACATGCATAATATCAGGTCTGGTTTGAGTTAGATAAAGCAATCCTCCAATCATGGATTTGTACTCTTTCTGATCAGTCTTGGGTGATTCATCAGTTTTTCTCAACTTGCAGCCAATCACCATGGGAGTACATACCGGTTTAGAGTCTTCCATCCCAAACTTATTCAACAACTCTTTCACATACTTAGACTAAGACATGAAGATTCCTTTATTTGATTGATTGATTTACAAACTGAGAAAGAAATTCATCTCACCAAACATAGACATCTCAAACTCTTTTTGTATTTCACCAGCAAATTTCATACACATACCTTCATTGCCTCCAAAGATGATATCATCAACAAAGACTTCAACAATCAAAATTTGATCACCATTAATCTTGAAATAGAGATTACTATCAGTAGTACTTTTATTTAACCCTAACTTCAGTAAGTACTTATCCAACCTTGCATACCAGGCTCTAGGAGCTTTCTTAAGTCCATACAATGCTTTCTTCAACCTGCATACCATATCACCTTGATCTAATAGTTGGAATCCTTCTAGTTTCTCAATGTAGACTTCCTCTTCCAACTAACCATTCGAAAATGTAGACTTCACATCCATCTGATATACTTTAAAGTCTTTGCAAGCTACAAATACCAGAAACATTCTGATTTCTTCAATTCTTGCCATAGGAGCAAGGGTTTCTTCAAAATCTACCCCTTCAACCTAAGAATACCCTTTGCATACCAATCTTACTTTGTTCCTTACTACTTCTCCACTCTCATTCATCTTGTTTCTAAAAACCCATTTGGTGCCAATCACATTCTTGTTAGCAGGCCTAGGAACTAGTTCCCAAGTTTGATTCTTTTCAATCTATGTTAGCTCCTCTTCCATAGCTCTTACCCAGTTGTCATCATTGCAAGCTTCATTTATAGTTTTAGGTTCAACTTTTGAAAGTAAATAGTAATTCACTTGTTCTTCTACAACTCTTTTTCTTGTCAATACCCCTTTGCTTTTGTCTCCTATAATATGATCTTCAAAATGATTAATTCTTACATACTCGGGAGTCTTAGGAGCACTTTCCAGAGCCTTTTCTTCTTCATCTTGATTGTCTTCTTATTCCACTTTTTCTTCACTTGCTATAACAACAGGTTCATCTGATTCATAATCACTTAGGTCTGATATTCTTCCTTTGTCTTCATCAACTTTCACATTAGCACTTTCAATGATCTTCTTCAATCTCTTATTGTAGCACTGATAGGCCTTACTCTTGGTAGAGTATCCAAGGAAGAATCCTTCATCACATCTTGCATCAAATTTCCCTAGATCTTCATCTCTTCTGATATAGCATTTGCTTCCAAAGACTTTGAAATATTTTACTGTAGGAGTTCTTCCACACCACAATTCATAGGGAGTTTTAGTACCATTTCCGTTCACTTGAACTCTATTTTGAATGTAGACAACAGTATGTATAGCTTCTTTCTAGAAAACTTCCGGTAGACCTCCTTCCTTCATCATTGTTCTAGTAGCCTCTTGAACTATCCTATTTTTTTTTCCACAACTCCATTCTGCTAAGGAGTCCTAGGTACAGACAACTGTGTTTTTATTCCTTGCTCTTCACAGAAAATGTTGAATTCATTTGATGTGAACTCACCTCCTCTATCAAACCTCAACATTTGATTTTCATCTCTATTTCATTTTCAACCATTGCCTTGAAGGATTTGAACTTTAGATTTGTCTCTTAGAAAAAGTAATCCAAGTCATCCTAGAATAATCATCAATAAGGAACATGAAGTACTTGTCACCTTGTAGACTTCTTATCCATGTAGGAGCACATAGATCTGTATGTACTAGATCCAGCAAACTGGTAGAAAATTGCTCTTTGCTCTTGAAACTTGTTCTTGTCTGCTTTCCCAGCTGACATTCCTTACAAATGGTATTGGTGGTTTCACAAGTTTTAGTAAATCTCTCACAGTCTAACCTAAACTTATCTTTACCAGATTATCAAAGTTTATATGACACATCCTTCTATGCCACAACCAACTCTCATCTGCTTGGGCTAATAAATAGTAATCATTAGTTCCTCTTAATTGATAGATGTTACCTCTGGTCTTCTTACCAGTGGCAATCATGGTTTCAGAGCTTTCCATGATCTTGCACCCATTGTCTTTGAATCTTAGATCATAACCTTTGTCACACATCTAACCAACACTTAAAAGATTATGCTTCAAACCCTTCACATATAGGACATTGTCAGTATTATGTTTTCCATCAAATGAAATAGATCCTTTTCCACAAATCTTACCAGTTGCATTGTCCCCAAACCTAACCCATCCTCCACCATATTTTTCCAATCTCACAAACTTACTTTTGTCACCGGTCATGTGATGTGAGAATCCATTATCAATAATCCATTCATCCTTATCTTTCTCAACCTGAATAGCCAAAGCACTTTCTTCCACTGGTTTTTCTTCCTTCACACAACTAGTAGAATTAGTAGACACAGGTTCTTCTTTAATAGAAATAAACAAGAATTCATTTGCACTAGTACTAGCAACATCAGATTCATCATCAATCACACCTTCATCATCAAAATCTCTAACATAGTAGCATTTATTTGGAGCTCTAGGCTTGTTCACAAATATTTTTCTATTCCTTTCAATTCTTTCAGGACATCTGGAAGCATAATGACCTACTTTACCAAATGAAAAATATTTGAAAGGTAATTTTTCTTTGAACTTACCAGAACCTCTTTGCAATCTGTCAACAAAGTTAGCTTCAATTTCATCAAAGTCATCATTAGGTTCCACCTTATATTTCTTAGCTCTAGAGATCTTTTCTACAGTACTAGCTTTAAAAGTTGTCTCAACTTTTGGTAGAGCATCACCAAATTCTCTCATCTCAAAGGCTGTAAGCTTTCCAAGTAATTGATCTCTGCCAATAGTTTTCATAGTCATTACTTCTTCAATTACAGGTACCTTGTGACTATAGGACTTTGGTAGTGATCTAAGAATTTTCATCACAACTTCCTTATCACCAATGGTTCCTCCCATTCCTTTTATTCCATTGACAAGTTCATCAACCCTTTGCATGAAGGCTGTAATGTTTTCATCTTCATTCATCTTTAAACTCTCATATTTTGCTTTCAGGCCCGTAGTTTGGCTTCTTTTATAGAATCTCCTTCATACAGTTTCTTCAACTTTTCCCAAACCTCATTTGTAGATTCTAGATCCATGACTTTTATCAACTCAGTGTCAGTCAAAGCACTTAACAGAGCATCTATCAATTTTATATTCAACTCATATTCTTTGATTTCATCTTCAGTTGTCAAACCATTTTGAGGCATGGTATATTTTGATTTTGTAGCTTTCCACACTCTATAACCAAGACAAAGGAGATTGCTTTTCATTCATACCTTCCAAAGAGCATAATTTGTCCCATCAAACTATGGAGCTTCCTTTTTAAAATACATCCTAGATCTTCCTCAAGCTGTTAGACTTTCTTCTGAGGAAACTGCTCTGATACCAATTGTTGAAATACACAAGACAACTAAGAGGGGAGGTGAATCAATTGTCACAAAACTTTAACTTCAAACCATCAACTTATTTAGTTACTAATAATCAGATTCAACCATGAAAGCATAAAACCATAAACTTAATCACAATCACACATTCAACACAAGAGACACCATATTTTTACGTGGAAAACCCTATAAGGGAAAAACCATGGTGGTTGTTAGCAACAAATATATATATAAGTTATACCAATACCAAAAATCAGAGGCTCACTGCCTATGGGGTTCACTACCCAAAATGCTCACTGTAAAGATCAGCTCACTGCCAAGGGTTTTTGAATTGAGATAATAGCATCTACTCCATGCGAGGGTTCAATTCCATTGAAGCGCAATACATTTCCTCTATTTTGCTCTACCTTTACACTTCACACTTATCTTCACATTTTGCCCAAGGATGTAATTTTCATGATTTTATTTCATGCCTTTATACAATTCATCAACCTTGGAATGTACATTAAGGTCGGCATTACATTCATCAACCATTGGAACAATCTCCAAGGTCAGCATTACAAACATACATAAAATAGGTCTGGACCTAATATAAAAATTTGTTAAGATGTAAAGATGTATGCAGATCACATCATGCCTTAGCTGGGACTTAAATACAATCCTTCATGCCATGACACACTTCTACAATCTTCAATGCATCTCCGTAATTAGTGAAAACAACCAAGTCGGCCAAGACTGGTGTTCACACTAAGTATTTTAGGAACAGTCTTCAACCACAATCTAGATTTCTCTCTGTGGACCAATCCGAAGGTCGGAACATGATCAGGAGACATTCACAAGCACACTATAATCACTAAGAACATTCACACATCCTCTAACCATTTTATCCATGAGATTTTTCAATCCAAAGCACATAAGATTAACTATCAACTGTCATAAAGGAAAAATCACTTGTGGAACACCAAACCATGAACCATTAGAGTTGACGACACTTATCATCATTACAAACTTAATTCCAGAATCGCAGACTATAAAGCATCAATGCGGAGAAATGCAGAGCATAATACTTTCCCTCTGTCACAACTAAATACAAAAAAAATAGGTTTCACTTTGGTAAACACAACTCACCCAAATCTTCATGTGGAGAGCTCAAACTCAAAACATAACATCTTCATACATGACTCTAAATAACTTCCAAACTGCAGGCAAAGATATTCAATCTTCAGGAAATGTGGAGCAAACTTCTAGACTGTTCTTCTGAATACAATACACTGTTTCCACTGCAACACACTGTTTCCACCGGAGGAGCTAATTTTCTCAATATCCTCAACATCAAGATCACTTACATAAGTAAATACAAAGCATCTCACTCATTACAAGCAAGCAACAAAATAAGAGCACAGTTGACACCAATGACAACACAGATATGTTGACATCAATGACACCACCGATTAGGCACATACTTGCAAAACTTGAATGAGCCTTTTCTCTGGCTTTTAAACTTTTCTCCAAGAAAACAACTTTTTCCACAATCTCAACTTCAACACATCCCTAGAAAGCAAACCTTTCTTTGATACCATTTAATGCAATCAAGGTTTGGGGGTTTATCAAACCACCAAACCAACAGCCAAAAATTAATTTTTAGTTTCAGTTTAACTCAAACACAAATTCCTCACACTATGAATCTAATTGAATATCCAAATTTCAAGAATTTCAGCATAAATAAAAGAAATTATTTTATTGCTGGCCTCGATTGTACACAGACAATAACATGTTTACTTCAAACAAATCATAAACCCACTCTCTCTGCTACTAGAGGTTAACAAATCTACAAATGGGTTGTTTCAATAGCTGGGTTACTTAAATCTTAAAACAACTCCTTCTCTGGACAAACTCCATGCCATTCCACACCATTTTCCTCTCTTAAGTGGCTCTTGTAGACTTTCTTCCTATTTACACCATATTCTCTACCTTCTTGCTACACCTCTAGCATCTCCTCTCTTCCATGCCTCTTCTTCTTTGTTTTACTATTTTCACTTTCACCTTGCAACATCATCCTCTATATCTTTGAGCAATTACAAATAGCTTCCCCTCTTTTCAATTTCTAGAGCTTCTGTTTATCATCTCACTTCTTCCTTTCACCCTTTATTCCCTCTGACTTCATGGGTAGCTTCACCTCCTTGAAGGGCAGTCCACACTTTGTCTTGGAGATGTGTGTCTTCACCCCCACGCCTTCTTTGTCCTTCCACAAAAATCAAGGTGCTTCTGTATGTTTTCAATGCCTCACCAGGGAAGAGCATTTTCATTTATTAAACTGCAGATTTCTTTATTCTAAGCCTGGTGCCTCCTCTAGATTTTGATATTAAACCAAATACTCTAATTGACTCCCTCTTCTTTTTAATTTACTAATCATGAAATTTAAAAAAAGAAGAGAAACTTTCATAACAATAATAGAAGTGGCATTTACTACGCTTTGGAAAATACTTGCAATATTTTGTTTTTCTGTATTTTACCTGTACAAAATGTCTTTATGCCTCTTGCATGTGATTGGTGCCTCTTTTCCTTTAGGAGACATTTTGTCAAACAATTAAGTCTAACGGTGTCAATAATGTATATATTGCAGAAATAAATCTTTGTAACATGTCCTCAATTTAGCACAAATAAAATTGGAGAAAGAATTGGAAAGAAAAATATGATTTCATGACTTCGACAAGCTACACCCAAAGTTGAAAATTGACTTTTTGCATATCTTTCACGCAAAAGAAAAACTTTCCTTGAAAACTTACCAAGATGCGTGGAATGACCTCCAAAAGACCCTTGTAAAACCATTTGTTCTCATCAAGTGCACAAAACTCTAGAATTATTATTTTCCATAAACTGCCGGTGGAAATAGAGAAAATTAATTTCTCTCAACTCATGAAGAATTTGGTCATGCCAATTTGGCGAAATACTATCATTTTTAAAAATTTTAATCAAATTGGAAGTTTCTTGATGAAGAGAGATGCCAAGAAATGTAACCACACACCAAAACTGGAAATAAAATGAACAAATATTTTTAGGCGATGCAGGATCGTTTGTGGACCTAGATGCTCCTGCATCATATACAAAGCTAACATATTTCACAATACCTGCAAACTTCAAGAGGCATGGGAGAGCTACAAATAAGATTTTAATGCCCACATGTGGTGTAGTCACGACTAGGAGGGTCCACAAAACGAACAATCCAAACTGTGCAGCAAGAGTAAAGTAGAAACAACTCAAAGATAGGATGCAAATGCAGGTTCAATCATTCAATATATCATAGATTCAAAATACAAACAAGCAGCAACATGCAGGATTACAATTAGGGCTCACAGGCCTGATTCCTCAGTTACAATATATGCGCAAGATATGACTTTGAAGTGCCTTATTGAAGAAATTCAAACTATCGAACTTGTAAATTATGCTAACTATCACTAATTGACTTCCTAGGCATCTATTACATGAATATATATCATCTCCAGAACATAAGATTCCTTCGCGTCAGCCAAGGATGATTACAAACTCTGATGAAAGAGATGTAACATGTGTACATAGATAGGTTAGACCTAAACAGATGGGAATCCTTCATAAGTGAATGGAATAGCATGCAGATCTTAGAGAAGGTCGGTCATGATCCAAAGTTCCTTGAATGATGTGTCATTTAGCTCCGCAAGTCGTGAAATGCTCTGCAAGTCTTCTCCTTTAGTTGATTGTTTGAGACTATCAGGATGCTTTGCACTGAGAAAATAGTTGATGTTTTGATAGTGACATCTTTCCAGAAACTAATCCAAATGATCTGAAATTTGGATATGATGTGCATGAAGGTGTCTAAATGCTAAGTACAGCTCCGCAAGGTCTAAAATAAAACTGTAGTAGAATGTAGACCAAAATACAGAAAATGCTACTGACTGAACTAACTGTACTGAACTAGAAAATGAAAAGAAAACAAACTAAGATGCAAATGTTTTTGGTTGATGTAAGATTGTTCTTGAACCAGGGATGCTCTTGCATCAACATGGGAGATCCATATATTAATTCCCTTATCTTGGCTATGTTTCAAAACGATCCATAACCTGTTGATGAAGGAAGTCCAAATACACTTGTTTCATTTGGATTCAATGTGGATATTTCTTGAAAAGTATTGAGAGAGAAACTGAATGGATATTTACACAACTGGCCAACAGAATTGAGATAGATGTTAGCTCTAGTGGTGTTGCTCCTACATCTTTTGATCTTCACAATTCTGCTAATCTAAGTGAGGGAGGCAAAGAGGCTATGGAGAGCTTTAGAGAAGATAGAGAGGTTGCAATTAGTTGTAAACATAGAGGAAGAGAACTATAGATCAACTAGAATAAAAACATGTCATTCTTGTCTGCCTTGATGATAAGCCATGCCCTCAAATGGTTGTCACTCATAGTGGAGTGGCTTCCCAATCTCCACGAGATACCCCATAGTGATTACTCCATATAGAAACCAATCCTTAGAACTCACACTTTGATAAGGAGCCTATTTTTTATGATATCAGATGATCAAATTCTATCTTCACCTATAATAAATAATTTTGTTATGTTAGAAAATGTCCCCTTGGGGGCTTTTCCCTCTTAAGGTTTAGCTCCCAGGTCTTTAGAATATGATATAAGCATCTTGCATGTTAATTTGGACTCCCGATGAGAAAACCCTTGGGTCTTGTGACAAATGGGACCTAGGGGTGCTAATTTAATGATCTCGGAATAGAAACAAGGGGATGGACTTGGGCACTAGTGCCCTAGTCCAGCCCTATTTTGGGTCTGCCCTAAACTTTTATGTTAGTTTTGTGACCGTTATTTGGGTCCCAGGCTAACATCTTAAGTTTGAATTACGAAATTCTTAGCGGGAATTTGTGTAGTTGCATATATAAGCATGTTTAGTGTTTCATTTGTAAACTAGATGGTATTTTTGATTAACAAGCTTTTGTGGAAGTGATTTAAGGCATTTATTGTGTTGTAGAGCAGTACTTTGTGTTGTTATTGTGTTTGTATTTGTAGATTTGATAGCCATCTCCTCATGGCATGAAGAGCATCTTCCTTCCATGAGATCTTCACTACAAGGTGATATCTATTGTGTTTTCAATCATTTATCATTTGGATTTTTGCCTCTATTCCACTAGGGTACGCACTCTCATTTGACAACAGTGTTTAAAAGACTTGAATGTCTCTCCAGGGCTTGACCGAGGCAAGCTTCTAAACAACACAACCCCCTCCCACACTCCTTGTGATTATAGGTTATAGGTGTTAAGTTCCATGGAGTGGAGTTGTAGAAAGGAGTGGTAGACATTGAGGATACAGGATCTAAAAAGAAGTAGGACATTGGAGCTTTTCCTAGACTAGGGCGCTAGTCCCCGTGTCCTTTGTAGTTGAATTCCCAGAAATGGAAGTTGCAGTGTAGATCAGTGTCAGAAGGAGATCAGGATTCCACAAAGAAATAGGTACCTTGGACTTGGATGCTAGTCACCATGTCTCTGATTTTTCTGCCTTCCGAACTTCAAAAAATAGTGAGTGAAATATCTTTGTCCCTTATCTCAATCTGAAAGGATTTGCCGTAATTTGATAATTTGCTTACTGATTTGCATAATTAGGGTTTCTAAGTACAATTGAGCATTAAATAGAGACATTGTTTGAGACATCCAAGAATCCACAGCTTCTTAAGTGGCAGCCCAATTTGATAGGTGATTGCTCTCACTTAGTGGAGATTCAACTTGGTTGATATGCCCTTGGAATGTTTGTAGTGAAAGGAGGATTTTGCATAAACCATTAAAATCCCAACCATTCTCCCCTCTTTTCACTACCTAAAACATTTTGGTGAACCTGTGTTTTTTAAATTTTTGCACCTTGCTGAGTGTTGTTTGATAGATTTACATTTATTTATTCTATTACATTTGAAAAATTACAAAAAAAATGAAAAATTTGAAAAAAATTGAAATTTTTAGCTTGCATTTTGATTTGATTTGAATTAATTTTCATTTAATTTCTGATTTTTGCATTAGATTAGAAATTCATTTCATTCATTTTCATGTCATTGTATTTGAAAATTTACAAAAAAAAATTAAAAAATTTGGAAAATTTTAAAAAATTGGCATTTTTTTGCGTGATTTTCAAATAATTTGAATTAGTTTAAGTTTAATTTAATTTAATTGCTGTTATTTTCATTACATCCTATTTAAATTACAGAAATTCATCATATTTTAATCTTTTGCATTACATTTTCATCATAAAATTGCTACGGTTTGCTTGAAATTTTAAATTTTCATATAACCTAGTAAATCCAAAAGCTAGGGTTTGTAGGTAAAATCTTATTTTCAAAATTTTCTACTTCTCTTAGGTACTCATTTAAATATTATTTTCCATGTAGTGTTGCATCTTAGTGTGTTTTTGTATTTCTATTCAAAGATTTGCATTTACACATTTTCAATTTCAATGAAAACTAGCAATTTTCACTAAATTTTGGCTTATTTTGCATATAGGATTGCATTATAGGTGTGTTGTGAAGGATATAGTGGCTTTATTGGAATGATATCAGACTTATTATCTGCTGCTACCCCTCAAATTCCTTACAACACCATTTCTTCTAAGCATGCATTGAAAATTTGTGAAAATTTGCATATTTTAGCTATATTTTCACTAGGGTTTGACTTAGCCTGGCACTATAGGTGTGTTGTGACAAATTTTATGGAATTAGGTGGCTGATATTACTTTTATAATCTGATTTCCATCACAATTTTCCTCACAAAACTCCTCCTTTTACTCATTTGCATTGAGAATTGGTGAAAAATCGCATATTTTGGCATATTTTCACTAGATTTTGACTTATCGACTCTCTAGGGTTGCATCAAACGCATGTTGTGAAAGATATTTTTGCATAATTGGACTGTTATTAGGCATATAATTTTCTATCCTCTTTCAAATTCTTCACAACATCTTTTCTTTCATTCATTTGCATTGGAAAAAGTTGAAAAATCAAACATTTTAGCTCATTTTCACATATAATTTTGCACTTGTTTCTTGCATAACTTTTGAAAAACTTTTAAAATATGATTTTACATTTCTGATACAATAAATTTAATAATGTCATCTTCATGTTATTCATCTTTGAAATCTTTGCATGAGTATATCCTAGATTTTGAAAATTTCTCTAATTTCACTAATGAGAATCCTCATGTTCTAGAGCACAAAGCTTCTGTAAGTAGTATTGATGCTTCTATATGTTCTACATATGAGCTGCAAGTACTTTGTTATACACATGATTTTAATAGCTTCACATTACTCATAGGAGTATATCCTTTGATATTAGAAGATTTAACCAAATTCATCTCTAGGGATACTTAAGAGAAAGATGCGAGTGAAAATCCTTTTTTCTGCTAATACTTTGAACTCAATAGCTAAAGAATATGATGATGATGATGCCATAGGTTATTCTCCTTCTCCTCTAGTTGAATGTCCAAAAAACTTAGATGAGAAGACTATGGATAGCTCTATTACTGATACAAAACCTAACCTTTTAAATCCTTTAGGGATAGATGTTGGGTATAATCAAGAGGAAAACAATGTTAATTCAATATTCATTAATAGACTTTGTAGCAATATTCCTAATATGGTTGTGTGGGGGGCACCTAGTGCACCTTCTTGCTTAAAGTTGGTGATTACAGTTCAAGGTGCTCAACAACCACACCATAATGTGATTACTCACACATACAACACTCATAATAACAAGCAAAGTAAGCAAGCACCTCATGTGCATGTCTCCCTTCCATGTTCTCAACCTATTCTCCCTCTGCCACCTCGTCTTACTCATAAAAGTGGTCAAGAATATGATCTTGTTGAACAGCTTCGTGCTACTCTGACTAAGATCTCTCTTTGGGATTTATTACAAACATCACCTACATACCATGGAATGCTCCAAGAAGCTTTACAAAAGATGATTGTACCACCCACTGCTAAGCTGACTGATGTGGCAGTTGTGTTAGATAGTGTTATGTCAGAAAAAGTAACCTTGGGGGTTTTTTCCTCTTAAGGTTTAGCTCTCGAGTCCCTTAGAATGCATTTAGAGTATCTTGCATGATTTTGATAACTCCTGATGAGAAAACCCTAAAGTTTCATGGCAAATGGGACTTAGGGGATGTACTTGACAAAAATATTGCCTAAAATAGGGGGGAGGACTTGGGTGCCCGCACCTTAGTCCTACCCTATTTTAGGTTAGGACCTATTTCAAAGTGTTAGTTTATGACTGTTATTTAGGTCCTATGCTGACACAGTAAGTTTAAATTACGAAATTCTTAGCGGGAATGTTTGTAGTTGCATATATAAGCATGATTAGTGATTCATTTGCAAACTAGATGGACATTTTTATTGACAAGCTTATGTTAAGGTGATTCAAGGCATTCATTATGCTGCAGAGCAGAATTTGTGTTGTTCTTGTGTTTGTATTTGCAGATTTGGCATCCATCTCCTCATGGCATGAAAAACATCTTTCTTCCATGAGATCTTCACTACAAGGTGATATCAATTGTGTTTTCTATTATTTATCATTTGGATTTTGCCTCTATCTCATAGGGATATGCACTCTTTATTTGACAACAATGTTCGAAAAACTTGAATATCTCTCCGGGGCTTGACTGAGGCAAGCCTCTAAACACTACAACCCCCAACCCATTTTTCTATGATTGCAGGTTATAGGTTGCTAAAGAAGGAAAAGTGGAGTTGCAAGAGAGAAGTACAGAATATCAAAATTGCATATCAGAGAAGAAAATAGGGACCTAGACTAGGGCACCCACTCATTAGTCCCCCAGATCCCGCAATAGGAAAATCTCTGGAACAACAAGAATAGGTTACAAATAAGATTCCCAGATCTCAATAGAAATTGTAGCACTGGACTAGGGTGCCTGCTCATTAGTCCCTGACTTTTCTATTTTTCAAACTTTGAAATCTGGTACGTGTTTGAATGTTATTTGATATCTTTATGTGTGATCATTTTTTGTAATTTATCCATTTGTTCACGAATTTGCATAATTAGGGTTTTGAGCATAATTGGGCTTAATTGAACAACTAAATCACACAATTCCAATCTTCCCCTATATTCCAAGTGATAGAAGGTCTGTAGAAGGTTCCTCTACTCGACTGAAAGTCCTTGAATGTTTAGTGGTGAAAGGAGGATTAACACAAACTATCATAATCAACTCTAAACAAATCCTTTTCATTTTTGCTATTAAACAGATAGTATAAATGTGACAAAAACAAATATTCTCTTTCAACCATATGAAATACCTGTGATAAAAGATGAATATGATCCTCTTATAATCTGTCATTATCAATAAAAAGTTGATAAAGTGAGTTCTGATTGACAATGGCTCAACTCTTAATGTTTGTGGCATTGACCTACTACACAAAATCAATATTGACACATCTTTAATCAAACTAGATAAGACTAGCATTCATGGCTTTGATAATAAATGTAGCCAATTTGTGGGTACTATAATCATACTTGTAATGTTTGGACCTGTGACATTAGATACCCTTTTTCATATTTTGCCCCGTTCACTTTCATATAATATGATTCTGATAGACCATGGATTCATGCCATGGGGGCAGTTCCGTATACCCTTCATCGATCAATTAAGTTTGTTTATCAAGATAAAATTTACACTTGGAAAGCCAATCCTAATCCAAATACTTGTTCACATATCTAAATGCAAAAACAAGTTAGAAATCAACAAAGACTAAACAACTTACAAATTCAAGACTCTACACCATCGAATGCACTTTTTGGCAACGATTGTGGTTCATTAGATTTTAATCCTTGCGGTATAGGGAAATATAAAATTAATAACTCTGACACATCAAAAGTTGCATCTATCTCATCTAAACAATCTGTGGAAGCACCTAAGAAACTTAAAGTCTCCTTGATAGAAAACAACGACAATAATCTTACTTATACTACAAATTATGAGACCTATAAGGCTTCACCATCTTTTAGGGAACTGACATCCCTTTATGGTCAAGGATTTAGAAACCTTTATAACAATTGTGACTATGTAGGTAAGGGATATGGTGCAAATCAACAAGGGATTCGAGTACCTATAGAATTGGATTCAAGACATTATTCAAGTGGCATTGGATATAATCCTTTTAAAGAAGAGAAAGCCTCTCATCATCCTAAACTTAATGTTAACGCAAAATCAACAAGACCGAACCAACATGAGAGGTATCCTAGATATGTATATTCTTAACATTGGGTTGACTCAGGTAAGTATTTCTAACTCTTTACCTCTGTGTTGTGTTTCCCCCGTGAGTGATGACCCTTGATTCTCTTGTAAGGTCAAGGATACTAGGAGACTGCCTTTGTTGTGACCCTTCTTCTATTTGTATCATCATTCTTCTATATTGCCTCTCTTCTATTTTCATTGTTGTGTGTTGTGTCTTACGGACATAGCATTGCGGTTGGTGACTTGGGGGCACCCTCCTATGTGATTATCCCTAAGGCACTTGTTTCTCCTCTCTTGATTTATTGTTTCCCTTCTTCTAGTGGTTCTATGTAGCTGGCAGATGATGAAAAACATATACTGATACAGACCTAGTGTCCCTTCAGTGAGAAATCAAAAAATGGACCTAGTCCATACATGACGATGGGGTTGTTATATATTATCCGACGCTTGGCTAGTAGAATCACTCTGTGCTATTTTGATGTTGTCTTATTGTATTTACAAAACATAACAATACTGTCGCTCTGTGCTATAAGGCATATCCAGAAAACTTATTTATTAATTATGAAATTGAAAATAATTAATTAGTTTTTTGTTTTTTAATTAGAGATGGGATATGAAGAGTCATGCTCTTGGGTGTCACTCTTTGGTGGAATACAAAGAGTCATGTGTTCTATTTTATAAAGATCAATAAATGTTTGTAGAGAGGGGAAGATTTAGGTAACAGTATGAATTACAAATGTAACATGGAACCTGTCACTTGGAAAGGTGATATACAAGATTGATGACTGAGTGCGGATTCAATACCCAGAGGTGGAAGCAACCCACAAAGTTTGTTCTAGCTGCTGACGTTTCAGACCATCTTGCAGAGTAAAAGGATAATTATTTCATTCCATGAGATGACAAATTTATGAGATAAAGAATAAATTCAGGCACAGGAAAGGCGTAACCTTCTTTTCCAATGGATTCTGATGTGGAAATGGCAGGAAGCCGATGAGGCATGCAATCTTTTCCAGCGCTGAGTTAGTTTTAATAAACAAGTTTCTACTTATAAGTAATTTTTTAGAAATCTTATTTCTTTTGATGATCTCTCCATTTTAGGCATTTTACTCCAACTACTGTTCCTCTATTATCTCTAGCAAAGAAATTTAACTAAAAATGTGATTCTTATCATTAAGGGATACCTTACCCTTTCATTTATAAAAGTAGTTTCAAACTTAAATTTGGTATGGAATCGCTTTAGCTATTTGTTTCCAATTATGAAATTTATTTCGTAATTTCATGCCCCTTCTTAAATAACAGTCTTACGAAACATATATAAGTGTTAGAGGCCATTTCAATAATCCATTTTGTGCATATCCTGCAATCATTTTTTTCCAAATTGATGAATTACGTCTCTAATTATTGTTTAGCATGTTTTTAATTATACGATTTGCTAATTAGTAGGTGTTAAGAACTTTAGTTATAGGCTATTGTTGGGAATGTTATATGAAGTTTTTCGTTAAGCACCAAAATTGAAGGTATGATTCATGATAGCAAGGTATGTATTATAATATTATATATATTCTTGTAATATTAATCCTTTCCAAACCCAATTTGATGAGGGACAGTTACCAGGGCATTTGCAATTATTGCATCTGATCAATAGATTTCCTTCCATTATGCTTAATATCTTGGCACCTGTAGAACACATAAGGTATTGCTAACTTTTATCCCTTATCTTTCCTCTACGAGAACGGTAAGTGAGGTAAGTCATAATATTAGATTCATTATTTATTTTGAAATGAAATTTTAAGCTATAGAGAAATCTTCTCTACTTACTATCATGACATTTCCACTAGATTGTATTTCGATAGGCATTATGGTTGTTTATGTTCTCTATCTTTCGATTTCAAGTCAGCCAATGCTTCTGCAAACATAATATCTAATAAGATTTCTTAATCTTATATGCTATTGTATTTGATATTGGTTTTGCATCAGAATATTGTATTAAGATCAGGATTTAAGGCACTAATATCATTACTTCTTTTGTGAGATGAGCTTAGCTTGATACTTCGAGTATCTCAGAAATATTGTTCTACAGAGCTCATATTTGATTTATATGCAACTAATGAGTTAGGGAAGTCCATAAAGGTCTACTTCTGTAATGATTTAATTGTGATTTCTAACTATTAGGTCCCTTATTTCAAGTTTTTTGACGAAGAAACCTATTTGGAAATCTCCTCCACCAATGATTCTATATTTGGAAGAATTGGATCTAGAGAAAGGAAACTGTGAAATTTGTTTTTCCTTCCTGATCACTATCATGTATTAGTAAGGTTCATATCATCTAACTCCAAGATCCAAGATCCAATACAACTAAAAATGGCAAAGACAAATTAAATAAATATTTATTATTTATTTAATTCCCATTCTTCTATCATTTAATAAATTCATCAATTTATCTATTTGATTCATGTTCATCATTAAATATTGCAAATATTAAATAAATATCAATTTATTTAATTAAATCAATTAAACCTATTCTTCTAATGTCATCCCTCAATTAAATAATAATCAAATTATTTAATCCCAAGTCATCCTATTCCAAGGTCTTCATTCATAATATCCATGTCATATAATTCCACCTCACCTTGTTGCACATGTAATTAAATATATTAATATTTAATTAATCTATTTTCTCTCACCCACATGGCCTATTCTTCCTACAACCATCCATATTCACATGGATGTGGTCTCTCCATGTCATCATGGTCAAAGGGATACCTTGTGACACTTGTTCCATAGTCCCTAGAATCTTTCCAACCTTCCTATAATCATGTCTCCTTGTTTGACCTTTCTCTTGGCTCATTGTGAGCCTTGTGGCATGTGGACTCATGTCACACCTTTCTCTCCTCCATGTCAAGGTGAGAGGAACATCTTCCCTCTTTCTCTCCCTCATCTCAACCAAATTCAATCCTCATTGTACACCTCTCAAGACTAAGTCTCCACCATTGATCTTATGACACATGGATTTGGCCCCTCCTTGGCCTATAAAAGGAAGCTCATTCCCTCATTTCAATGATCCACAAGTTATAGAAAAGTTACTCTACAGAAATCCCAGGGTGCCTTTGGCAAAGCATTCCATATTACTCATTGCATTATCTCCATTATCCTCACATCCATACAATCATGGCTTCAATCATCCATCTCCCATCTTCATAATAGTTGCATTGTAGGTAATCTTCATTGCATTTGTCCAACATATTGCCATTCAAGTATTGTCATCTTTAAACAGTGAGGAAGTACACTTCTGAGAGCTCTATTCATCAACAAGATCAATACAAGATAGGCAACAATGGAAGTTTTGAGGTAAATCGGTCTTCAAGGTAATATTGCTTTGTTTATTCGATTTGCATCATATTTCATTGAGATTATTGGATTATTAGTAGTTTAATACTATTGAAAATATTTCCTTTAACATTTTTGGCACCCACCATGGGGCCTTGCCCCATTTTTAACTTCTATCTGAGTGTTTTGTGAAGGTTCTGTCACAACAGGTCGTTTCTGCGCCTACAACTTCCAGTTCTGCGCATTCAACACTTTTTGTTGCACTTTTACCTTTCAGTGCATCCAACTCATATTGTTGCACATCTAAGTCATCTTATTGCACTTTTGACCTTTCTGCACATTCAATCATTATTGTTGCGCATTTGTGAATCTGTGCATATACTACGCAGTGCTGTGCATATAACCTGCAGTCTTGCACATTTAACTTGTCACATAGACTTGTAATGTTTTCATGAGATTTTCCATACTAACTTTCATTTGTAGGTGTTAAGAGTTGAATTTAGTCATTTTAGCTACATTATTAAGCCACCTAGAACTAAATAGGAAGGAGTTGATGGTGACAGGTTGTCATTGATGTCAAAAGTGTGTTCATATAAGGAGGAGATGGTGCAATACAAGAGTTGCCATAGTTGTTGTTCAAAGAAGATCTCAGTTGGCTTATGTAGAATAGTCTGCTCAGATCATCAGAGACATTCACATACTATGCAAGCAGTTTCAAATTAGGGCAAGGTTCTTGTTTGAATCACATGACAAGGAGGTTATGATTCCTGATCTAAAGAGAG
Organism: Cunninghamia lanceolata; assembly: GCA_027924645.1. Lineage (NCBI taxonomy): Eukaryota > Viridiplantae > Streptophyta > Pinopsida > Cupressales > Cupressaceae > Cunninghamia > Cunninghamia lanceolata. The sequence goes on from BSBN01000500.1 coordinate 22,170,217, forward strand.
TTGACATATGGTATGTTGCTTACCTTAGTAATACTTCATCTTCATGCAGTGTGTTCTTGATGTGTTCATGAAAGATTGTTTGCCATTAAGAATAATGGTTGAGTGCTTCATTGGCATAATGTTGGTTTGGTGTTCATACTGTATTAATGACAAAAGGTGTTGTGCATTGATCTAAGAGAGGTTGCTTCAAGGTTAGTTGAGGTTAGTGATAGTGGGTTGTGTTTGAGTTAACATTTGAGGTTGGTTGTGCTCAAGATAAGACATATGATGTGATCTTCATTCATGGTTTACTTGATTTACAAATATTGTGAAGGCAATCACCTTGGAATATATTATTCAGGATAATAAAATCAAAAAGGGCATCATGTCTTGATCAATGGTTCTCATGAGATATCTAGGTGTGTGGTCTATAATGTTAGCAGTGGTCTTCTTGCAATCAGTGGAAGCTATAGTTTGCAATAGTTTCATCAGTGGATGATTTAATATCATATTAATGGCAGTGACTGAGAGTTATGTCTGAGTTTGTATAAAAAAAAAGATCACTGATAAAGTTTTTTTTCAAAGCAAAGTGTTGTTTGTCACTATGCATCAAAGACTTGAACATAAACCTAAGTATCTTTTAAGCCTCCTTATCTGCTCGCTATACTCTGAATACACTTTATGTTATATTAGATGGTTGACCTCCTATAGCAAGTTAAGTCACTAAAGGTGACTTGCTTAAGGATTCTAATAACACGTGGAAACTGGCCCTCCTCTCCTCACCACCGATGGAATCGATTTTTATTTCTTGTGAATGGGGTGACAAAACTACTAAAGGTTTTATTTAGAGAAAGCCCGATGCATATAAGATATCAAGTATGTTTAAAAAGAAAAAGGCATTTATACGTTGGAAATGCTTTATTTTTATAAAGCATGAGATGCATAGCATGATTTGTGCCTTGTTTCTAGTGATTTTTTTTTTTAAGGATGGAATGGTTAAAAATGCATCGAATGGGGAGCACATTTTATAGAAAAAGGCATTGTTTTTTTTTTAATGAGGAAAACAAAAGCATAGAATATGCTTTAGGGAGTTTTGATTAAAGTTTTTTTTAAAAATTAGAAACTCCTTTATCTCCTATTTTATTGCCTCCCTCAATGAGGTCAATTTATGTGAAATTTGAAGTTTCTTTTTTATAATGATTTTTTCTATTTTTAAATCTTCTCTTCACATTTAGAAGATTTATGAAGGACTTTTCTTATTCTTTTGAATAAGGAATTTTTATGAAGAGATCATTTTGAAGTGTGAAGAATATATTTTTTTGAGAGAAATTTTGGCAGAATGATTTTATTTTTCTTCATGGATGAAGTGTGCAAAGAGAATATGAAGTGAATTGATTGCAGGAATATGTATTAGAGGAATATGAAAAGATTTGTCTTTGCAGGTGTTTTGAAAAGGGTCAAAGGAATATAAAGAGATTTTGAAACCAATTTTTTTGTGGAGATATAATTTTTGATGCAGGGATAATTAAAAAGACATAAGTGCTCAGGTTGAAAAAGTTGAATAAGAGAATGTGAATGGTCATCTGTTATTTAATGGGCTTAGAGGTGCTTTGCTGTATGTGATGAAGAGCAGAGCATCATATAGCTATGAAGATAACTTTATGAATATTCTTTTAAAAAGAAAACATAGAAGAATGTATGCAAAGCTAATTTGTAGTGAAAAATGTTCTTGATGCAGGATCAGGTGTTTTCCAAAATGATATGCAGAGGAAGATATTGATATTGAATTGTAGAAATAAGAGTGTTGAAATTTTGTTCACAGGAGCTTGTTTTCAGAGAGGAGTGTAAAAGGAATTATTTGTATGGTCTTGACTTGAAAATCAAACAATAGAAATTAGGGTGTATGATGAAACACAGAGAGTAAATGGTGCAAATCAGATTGAACAGGAATCACTTCTTGCACATGAGTTTTTGTTTTGATTGATTGAGAAAAGCCAGTGAGGCACAGTATGCTAGTGAGGCCTATGGTCAGTGAGACCTTAATAATTGTCAGTGAGACACATATTGTAGCTAGTGAGGCTTCTTTGTAGCCAGTAAGGCATGTTTTTCAGTTAAGCCAGTGAGGCAGTTCTGGAGTGGTTTTTCTACCCCTGGAGGGTTTTCCACTCGTGCAATTCTTGTGTCTTGATTCATATTGATCTTCTTTCTGTGGTTGTATGTTTTACTCATGAGTTTTGTTTTTCATTCTCAGTTATGTGCACATGTGTTTGACAATGTTATGTGATGTGTTTGAGAAATCAATGATAGCTTTCTCTCCTTGTGCTCTGCAAGTTAAAGTTTGTAAAAAGATTAGAAATTTCACACAACACTGATTCACCCCCCCCTCTCAGTGTTGTCCTTGACTCCTACAGGAGTAACTTAATATGTTCATGCAATCATCACATAGACATAACTAGGAGGAAAGTAAATCATTTTGTTGCATCACAACTTGCATCTAGTCTCAACCTAGGGGTTAAAATTGAACAATTTCTCTATTTTTTTTTACTATATTGCACTTCAATCTATCACATAGCTTAATAGGGGAAAGTAATATTTGTTTTTTTTCTTCAAACAACAATCTACATCTAGATTTGTTAGAGGATTAAAATGAACAACTTTCCAAGTTATTGCTATCTTGTTATGAATTTATGTGCTTGGTAGGTTTAACTCATTTAGTTATTTTTCTTTTAACTAGGAGGGTAAGGAACCACTATTTTTTGTGCTTGAAAAATGATAACAGGCCTATGCTCTCCCCTTAACTGGGTGACCAAAATGCCAAACTTATCATTTTGTCTTTGTCATCTTTAGAAGAGGCCTGCCCTTGGAATTCTATCCTTCGAAGCATGATGACCTCGAGTGATAATGGGCTAAAGCCAAGCTACCTCCAAGTCACTTAAAATAAATTGTGTTTGTGATGAAAGTTGCAAACAACAGGTGCTATTGTGTTACACCGACCAATGTTTCCCCCAAAACCCTGTTGAGCATAACCTCTACAGGCTGGGAAGCCTTCTTATCGAAGCTAATGGCCACACGTGTAACCACCTGAATAGATGCGTTGACTAAAACCCATTTGTTCTAGTAAGCCAAAAACCCCTATTTGGTGATGCAGGAGGTTAGATCTCTGAAGCTATCCAACGTCATACACTCATCTAGAGTGGAGATAGAAAGTTCAACTCTTCAGAGGAACTATACTTGATATGTGTGATAATTGAGTGCCGTGGAGAGGAGTCGATGCTATCAAGTTACTATCTGCCACACCTTTATGCAAGTGGTTGGGGAAACCCAAGTTAGAATTCATCAAATATTGTCTTTGCCATCCCTAGGACTATAATTGTTTGTTTTTAATTTTGTCAAAGTAATCATGGAAACCTTTTGTTCTCTATGTTTTCTAGCAATAACTTGAACCAAAATCAGCATTGTAAACTTTAGATTAACTTAGGAGAATGTTCCAAACAAGTCAAACTGTTAAATTGAAACTAAAAAAAAAAACCAAGTACATGCAGTTTGGCTCTTTTAAAATATTCTATTGTGCATATAACCAGTTTTGCTATGCATTTAATCCATTCTACTGCACATCTGAACCATTTTGCCATGCATGTAGTCTTTCTGTACTTTTAACACAGAGCTGCACATATAAAACAGAACGCCCCACATTCAATTTCAACCAGACTTGCGCATTTGACCCACAGAGCTGTGTATTTGACCATTTATCCTGTGCTTTTGAAACTATGCATCCAAAATAGAGGCATATTCTGTACAGTTTGGGCTAAAAACATTATCAGTTTTAAGTACCCGTTTTGCTATAGTTTCACCTTGGAAAGTCAGTTGTACCTTGCAATCACCTTTTCATATCATTTTCACAAACATTTTCCTTTCACATCATTACATTTCTATCAAAATACCTCAAAATCAAACCACAACTTGCTTCTAGGACCTAGTTGATACTCTACCAATCCAAACAAGAGCTAGTTGGTTTTTATAATAGGATTTCACATCATCCTTCCCAATAAAACTAGACTAGTGTAACCTTGACAAGAAAATAGTCCTCATCAAATAGCAGTGTCAATCTATCCCTATTTGGACTATCACTTGTATTGACACTTCGATAGCTATTAGACATTATAGCTCAAGAATTACCTTGTTTGAGACAAACGTAGAATCAACGACAACCTTAGCAAAATCTATTCACATCAAACTCACCTTTTACCATATCAAACCTTCAATCAAAATCAAAGTCCGACCAACCTCATAGTCCAATTTCATCTCATCCCAAAAATCTTGCATGGTGCAAACTAGATCTCAATCAAAAGAAAAGAAAAACATGGACAACCTTAACAATAGTATGCCTGATCCAGATGATGAGGAAGTCACTCGAGAGGAAATCCTCCAACAACTCCAAGATCCTAAGTTCTAAAAGATAATGGATAGAGTTATTGCTATGGACCCTCAAAAGTATTTGCTCATGCTTGCTCAACAAGGAGCAAAGCTACCCACAGGCTTCGATATCTCTAATCTACTGGAGACTAATGCCTCAAATGAAGTTGAGTCATCGAAAGATGGCTCCAAAACTGACCAAGAGGCTCCAAAAATAGAAAAGGGTAAGGATACAATCAATCCCTTTGATGCATTGACAACCCAAATCCAAGCCTTACAACAACAATTGGTAGATATCCAAAGCAGAAACACAATGAAACATTATTCACTTGAAGATATCTCACCTTACCCATTTAACAAATCCTTGAACATGATACCTTTCCCTATAAGATTTGAAGTGCCAAAATTTAAGAAGTATAGAGGGAAAGGAGATCCTAGGGATCATATCAGGGAATTCAGTGCCACTTTTCTTGAAGTCGCTCACAATGAAACTTATCTAATGTGACTATTCCCTAGAAGCTGAGGAGGACAAGCTATGGAGTGGTTTTCACATCTACCTCTTGGCATCCACACCTTTGACGAATTAGTGGACAAGTTCATCACACATTTCTCTTATAACATACAACATGAAATCTCCATGCTAGACCTTTGCAATAACAAACAAAAGGGAGGAGAATCATTTGCATCTTTCCTACAAAGGTGGAGGCAACTTGCGAGAAAGTGTCCTTATCACATACCTAAAAAGTAGATGATAGAAATGATCATGCATAATTTGTCCACTGAGCTAAGCTATCAAATACAGATTCAATGTCCATCAACTTTTAGTAAGGTCATTGAGATGGGGCTTCTCATTGAGAAAGCCTTGATAGCGAAGGGGCGAGTGAAGATATACAAAGACACTTCAAGCTCCAATAAAAATGTGGATAAGTCATGATTTTGGACTAAAAACAAACCCATAGTGAATGATGGTGTGGTAGATGCAAAACATGTGGCACCAAAGCAACCTATTTTTAACCTATCCAATCCATAGAACAACACACCATCTACCAAGCCACAAGGCACTGAACAAAAACAAAACAACTTCCCTCTAAGAAGAAAGTTCATGTAACTTGGTGAGTCACTTGAATCTGCACTTAGAAAGTTAATTGGGGGCAACCTCATCACACTTCCACCAGTGTGTGAGTATGAACCTAAATTCAAATCTCCTTGGTGGAATGAAAATGGCTTTTGCGAATACCATAGGAGCAAAGGTCATAAAACCAATGATTGTATGAAACTCAAGCATGTCATTCAAGACCTTACCAAAAGCGCATATCCATTAATGAAGGACATACTACCAATGATGAACATATAGCATTCAAGAATCCTCTTCCTCATTATGAAAAGGGAGGACCTTCAAACCAAAACAACAAAAATGGTGCTGACAAAGTAAGCTATAACAACGCTTCTTTTGAATACATCAACGAAATCACCATCAATAATCAACCTAACTGTAATTTGACCATGCATCGTGGAAACATAACTTTGTAAGGGGCTCAATTGAAGCTGTCTTCCACATCCAAGTCATCCTCCACATCAAACTAGTAAAACATCATTGACCAAATTCACAAAATACCCGTGCATATATCCATCTTGGAGTTATTGTGTTTATCACCTTCCCATAAAGCCATTTTAGAAAAAGCTCTCTTGGAGACAACGGTTCCTACGAACCTTGCTCAAGATCAATTCCAGGCTATGGTAGGCCATCTCACCACACCATATTTCCTATCCTTCACTGAGAAGGATGACATGTCAATCAATCAACCACACAATGCATCCCTACACATTGAGGCCCAAATACATAAACACATAATAAAGAGGGTCCTAATAGATGGAGGGGCTAGTTTGAACATTTGTACACTAAAGTTAATCCTTGTATTGGGGTTTTCTAAAAATGTCATGGATCCCAAGAAAAAGATAACCATCAAAGCATATGATGAGGAAGAAAGGACCTCCAAAGGAATGGTCATTTTGCCAATACGAGTTGGACCTGTAGAAAGAGATGTGGTATGTCAAGTTCTTGACATGGAGCTTGCATATAACATTCTTCTAGGCAGACCTTGGATTCATGCAATGAAGGCTGTCCCATCAACATATCACTAATGTATCAAGTTCCCACATAACGGTCAAGAAATAACCATACAAGGGGACCTCGATCCATTTCAATATTGCAATACCATACAGTCTAAACTAGAAGTTGTGATACCTACCAATAGAGCAACTTATTCTTCCTCCAACCAAGTGGTTCCAAGTTCCTTAGCTTCCACCTCAAAAACATCTAAGCTTAAGATGAAAGTCAAAGACAAAGGTGTTGGGGAGTATGTTATTGAACAATCTTTCTCTCTAGCATAGTTGCCACTATCACCAAAGTCTTATGGGAGACCATCCCTGAACAAAGCTAAATCACTTGAGACCCCTGTGGGACCTTTCATAAAATGGGGAAGCCTATTTGATGAGAGTGATGAGAAAGATGTATTACAATGGCTTTTTAAAGATGAAGATAGTCAATCCATACCAGAGTACCAACAACCTAAGCTTCCTATAGAACAATATGGTCAAGGTTTTTCCATGTTGCAAAGGATGGGATACAATGGTCATGGTCCCATAGGACTAAGAAAATATGGTATCATAGAACCTATCAGACCCCCTACTCAAAAATCTTGAGACACTACTGGGTTAGGATACCTAGGTCAACAAAAGAACAAAGGCAAGGGTAAACAAAAGGTTGAAGATAGACAAGTAGCTACCACTAACTTAGTGGAGCAAATTCACCCCTTGCAAGAGGCTAGTGAAACTGATTCAAATGAGTATGAGTGGGACAACCTCTTTGAGATGTCTTGTGAAGACAAAGGGATTGATGTTGTCCAACGATATAGCAATACTCCAACAATGCATGAGGGACAAAGCTCTAGAGCTAGACCGCTAGAGTCTGAACTACAACATGATGAGAATGAACCTCACGAAGAGAATACGATATCAAGCATAGCAAACCAACTTGAGGAGAGTACCATAATAGACCTTGTCAATACCTCATCCCATTCAAACAAATCCTTCGTCCTAACCATAACTACCCTTGAGTCCAATCAATCTGATGATCCCTTACCTCTAGTGCACCCTGAATTAATAGATTGGGATCTATCAAAAACATCACCTGAGCTTGACACCTTTAAAAATGATGATGCCATCATTGACTACCTAGAGCTTAGAGAACACTTACCTACAGTAGACCATAAGGCTGGCTTCCCTATCAACCTTAATGACAGGACATACTTCGGAGAGAGTGCCAATACTTTTAGTCATACAAATGTAAACATAAAAATGAGATCTAATGGTGAAAACCACTCTGCGGCAGTATTAGATCATGAAAAAGTAAAAAGAAAAGACGTATCTAAAGGTGAAAACCTCTCTAAGGTGCCGACGGATGAAAGGCTTGACCCTCTCCCCCTTTATGCAATCTAGAAAGATCTTCAATATTGATGGAACTAGTAGAACCAATCAACATTGGCACAGAGGCACATTCAAAACTCCTTTATCAATCAGAGTCATTAACTGCACAAGAAAAGATAGAGTTTGCTGAGTTCTACAGAAGAAAGCAGATAAACTTTGCTTGGTCTTACGCCGATATGCCAGGTATTGATCTTGATCTAATCATGAACCATCTGTCGCTAAATGAACCATCTGTCGCTATCTCTGGGAGCTAAGCCAGTCAAATAGAAGCTGAGGAAAATACACCCCCACATAGCTTTAATGGTAAAAGAAGAGCTCAAGAAGTTACTAGATGTGGGGTTCATTAGAGCCATTGACTACCCAGAGTGGGTCTGTAATATTGTACCTATTTCAAAGCCTGACAAGAGAATCAGATTATGCAACAACTTCAAGGATTTAAATAAGGCTCATCCAAAGGATGACTTTCCTTTACCAAATATTGATATCATCGTTGACCTCATAGCAGGTCACACCATGTTGTCCTTAATGGATGGTTTCTCTAGATTTAACCAAATCAAGATTGTAATGGAGGATCAACATTAAACAACATTCACATGTCCATGGAGCACCTATTGTTGGTGCATTATGCCATTCGGTCTCAAGAATGCAGGAGAAACATATCAACGAGCAATGACAACAATCTTTCATGACATGATGCATACCATCATGGAAGATTATCTTGATGATATCCTAGGGAAATCACTCACTAGAGAGGGACATCTTGAAGTCTTAGACAAAATATTCACAAGACTAGAACAGTTCAATGTACATTTGAATCCTAAAAATTATCTTTTTGGGGTAACATCTGGAAAACTACTTGGGTACATCATATCAGAAAATAGAATAGAGGTGGATCCGGAAAAGGACAAAGCAATTATGGAGATGCCGCCACCAAAGAATCTGAGTCAACTACAGTCTTTACAGGGAAAGTTATAGTCAACTAGAAGGTTCATCTCCCAACTGGCAGACAAGTGCCATCCATTCTCACATCTATTGCATAAAAATGTTCCAATCAAGTGGGATGATAACTGTGAGCAAGCATTTTAGCAAATAAAAGAATATCTGATGAATCCACCTATCCTAATGCCACCAATTCAAGGCAAACCTCTACTATTATATATATCAGCTACACCCACAACTTTGGGAGCACTGCTAGCACAAGAAAACCATGAAGGAAAAGAGTAGGCAATCTACTATATTAGCAGGACGTTAGTAGGTTATGAGCTTTAGTACACACCAATTGAAAGGGCATGCCTTGCAGTAATCTTTGCTTCACAAAAGTGGAGACACTACATGCTCTCTCACTCCATAAAGCTGGTAGAAAAGATTGACCCATTAAAGTATCTACTCAGGAAAGCTACCCTAATAGGTAGAATATCCAAATGGGTTATGATTCTCAGTGAATTTGACATTGAGTATGTGGATAGAAGAGCCATAAAAGTACAGGTCATCGCAGATCACCTGGCAGATGCACCTTTGATTGATAACAACCCCTTGAGTTTTGAGTTTCCTGATGAATCAATATTCAACATCACAACAATGCCTTGGAAACTCTATTTTGATGGATCATTCAAGCAACATGGATCAGGAGCAAGTATCTTGCTAGTAACGCCACAGGGGGATACAATCCCTAAATCATACAGACTTTTGTTCCCATGCACCAACAATGTGGCTAAGTATGAATCCCTAGTTATTGGCATAAGGATGTCAGTCGAGTGGAAGATCATAGAGCTTCATGTGTATGGGGATTCACAACTAGTCATTAATCAAATAAATGATGAGTACCAAACAAAAGACAAGAAGCTGATACCATACAAACGTATGGTGGATGACTTCAAGAAATATTTCATTGTGATCTCCTTCGAACAAATACCAAGGTTGGACAACAAAGTAGCAGATGTAATGGCCACTATTGCATCCCTTCTAGATATCCCTAAAAATTGATTGTGTTATGAGTTTTTGGTGGAACCAGTCTCTCACCCAGCCTATGAAAGCCCATAAAAACACCATTTACCACATTGTAGGAGCCAACTCTCCTTTATATGGCAAGGTTCACACCTACCTTAAAGAGAATATCCTACTTCCCAACTTGTCAAACAACCAAAAACGTACATTCATACGCCAATCCTCCAGATATACCATTATTGCTGACACCCTATATAGATGAGGTTTGGATGGTACTCTCCTTAGGTGTTTAGATAGTGATGAATATCAGATTGCTCTAAGGGAGGTTCATGAAGGCATATGTGGGATGCACTCTAGTGGTCCTACTTTGGCTAAGAAACTCATGCATTTAGGCTATTACTGGTCGAGCATGGAAACAAATTCCTATCACTTTGTCAAGCGGTGTAAGAAATGTCAGATTCACGGTAATCTGATACATGCACCTGCTCAGGAGTTACAACCTTTAACGACACCCTGGCCCTTTTGTCAATGGGGACTAGATCTAGTAGGCAAGATTCATCCTTCCTCCTCCAATGGCCACAAATTCATTATCACGGCCATAGAGTATTTTACGAAGTGGATTGAGGCTGTTCCATTAACTACCGTCACAAGGAAACAAATTTCATCCATTATCCTTAACTTTATCATATGCAGATATGGTATACCATTATCTATTGTCATAGATAATGGAAGACCCTTTAAGAATCAAGATGTATAGGAAATATGTGATAAATTCCATATCCAACATCATTTCTCCACTCCTTACTATTTGCAAGGTAATGACCAAGCTGAGATATTGAATAAAACCATTCTAAAGATACTCAAAAAGACTATCGATTATGCTATCTGGGACTGGCATATGCAAATGAACCCCGCTCTATGGGCCTACAGAAATAGTATACACACACCCACAGATGCGACACCATACGCCCTTGTCTATGGCTCTGAATCCATATTCCCTATCGAAGCTGAAATTCCTTCCCTCAGGGTGTCATTAAAGGGACTCATAAATGATGAGGGGTATAGAGTATCAAGGCTTCAAGAGCTAGAATTGCTAGAAGAACAAAGACAACATGCCTTCAACCATCTTAAGGCATACCAGTAGAGAATGTCAAGAAGCTACAATCACAAGGTTAAGCCACGGGTTTTTCAAGTAGGTAATCTGGTCCTAAGAGAAAATCCACGCAATCAATAGGATAGAGAGAAGAAGGGGAAGTTTGAACCAAACTGGCTGGGTCCCTATGTCATAATCACTACCTATGGATCAAGTGCTTATCAACTCTCAACATCAAAAGGTGAATTGTTTGATGATCCCATCAACAGTATGCATCTTCGAAGGTTCTATACCTAATAACCCCAATGCAAGGGATATATATGTTGGATTTAGGATAGACAACTGAGAAGGGGGTGAATCAGTTGTTACCAAACTTCTATTTTTATAAACTTTAAAGCTTCTTCAGTTTAATAACATATCAAAGATTCAATCATAATGCATGAATTCAAGAGCAAAAACAAATTCAACACATACAACACCAAGATTTTAACATGGAAAACCCAGTTAAAGGAAAAACCACGGGGTGACTAACCCAGGATTGTATTCTCTGTTAAAAGAATAAGAAAATCAAATGGCACTTGCCAATTAGGGCTCATTGCCCGAGCACACTGCTCACAAGAGGCCCATTGCCTACAGGAGACACACTGTCTACAAAAGAATATAAGTATTACATACTTGAACTGGAGATTAGCATCTTCACTATGCCTGAATCAGTTCCATTAAGCTCAACCCCTCTGCTCTACTTTTTGGTCCTCTTCACTACCACCTTCTCATTGCACACACACTTTTGAATGACTTTGCAATTCTTATTTATACATGACATTGACTTTGGAATGATCAACAAAGTCAGCACAACATACACTTATTTAATTACAGAGCAATTACAAAAATACAACTTGACTTATTTCAAAAACTTCATGTGCATCACTATACTGTCGGCCACACAAAAACTTGGGACTTCAATCTTCTTTAAGGAGCACGCCATGCTTCACAAGACATCTTCAAAGTCATCCGCAGCATGTGAAAAACATCTGGTCGGCCAAGACTAGGAAGAACGCTATTCCTGAAAGGTGAATCTTCAATTACGAGCTCAATCTTCAATACAGACTGTCAACACAAACTGGACATAGTCTAGAGACCCCCACAAGCTTGCTTGAATCACCAAGAACATCCGCAACACTTTTGCTTACTGTAAGCAATCGCATCTTCATCCAGAACCTCAAGAACATAGCCGGTCATTACTGTCACATTAGAAGGATTGCTTGTGGACCTCCAAACCATGAACCAATTGAGTTGTCAATTCACATTAGCTTCCCAAACATGCCACCAGATCCACAATACATGATATTGTATTTCTGGATCTTACCAAACCTATTTGTGTCACTCTGTCACCTCTAAATAGTTGCCAGAACTAGTTTTACTCTTATGGCCATAACTCCTTCACAATTTCATGCGGACCTCTCAAATCTTGACTAGATCACCTTTAGACACATATCTACAAACCCTTAGATATACATTCTCTGATCTTCATCTAGCTGGGATCTTCACTTCATAGAGCTTCACTATCTTCACTATTCTTCTCTATTTCTGATAGGACTAATTTTCACAATATCCTTAGCACATAGCTCATCCAATCCTTGACATCAATGCAACATGAGTATGTTGACATCAATGACAACACCAGTTAGGTCCATACTTGCAACAATCTCCCCCTTTGTCATTGATGGCAACATATGATGTGAAAAATTGTTATAACCATCAAGACAAGAACTTCTCCTCACTGACTGACATAGCTCCCCCTATCAACAACAATCATTCATATGTTTTCTCTTCCTTTACTGCTCCCCCTTTGATTAGAAACCACTTTTTGTTTTTCACATGTCTTCTCTCCCACTTTGACATCAATGGCAAAGGGCACATACTTGCAACCACTTCTCATACTTCATAATCATGCTGATTGTTCCCCCTGAGTAGCATCTTCCTAACACCAATTCAGATCATAAGATCTAACTGTGGGATCCACTGGACTGATGCACATCAGTGCACCTTAATTTAGAACCAGAGGGGTAATAACCCCTAACTTATCCCTGAGATACTCAAAAGAGTCATTAGGTAGAGGTTTAGTAAAAATGTCTGCAATCTGATCTTTTGAGGGGACAAACTCCAGTTTGACTTCATTCTTGATCACTTGTTCTCTCAAAAAGTGAAACTTGATGGATATATGTTTTGTCTTTGAATGCAACACTAGATTTTTTGATATGTTTATTGCACTTGAATTATCATAGAAGATTGTGATAGGATCTTCATACTCCACTCTGATGTCTCTTAGCATTTGCTTCATCGATATTACTTGAGTGCAACTACCTGCTGCTGCAATATACTCTACTTCTGCAGTGGACAAAGATATTGCCTCTTGTTTCTTGCTAAGCCAAGAAACCAATCTTTTACCCAAAAAGAATGCACCACCACTAGTGCTCTTATGATCATCCACATCACCTGCCCAATCAACATCAGTATAAGCATGAAGAGAGAAATCATGATCCTTAGGATACCATAATCCACACTCAACTGTTCCCTTCAGATATCTGAGAATTCTTTTGATTGCCATGACATGAGACTCTCTAGGATCATCTTGGAATCTGGAAATAAGACCAACAACATTCATAATATGAGGTCTAGTTTGAGTGAGGTAGAGCATTCCTCCAATCATTGACCTATACTTTTTTTGATTAGTCTTAGGAGATTCATCATCTTTACTCAGCTTACATCTGGTTGCCATGGGAGTATTCATTGGCTTTGAATCTTCTATCCCAAATTTCTTCAACAATTCTTTCACATATTTGGTCTGAGATATGAAGATTCCTTTCTTTGTTTGAGTGATTTGTAGACCCAAGAAGAAATTCATTTACCCAAACATAGACTTCTCAAATACACTTTTCATTTGATTTGCAAAAGTCTTGCACATACTATATTTTCCTCCAAAAATGATATCATCAACAAATACTTCAACAATAAGGATATTTTCATGATCAATCTTGAAGTATAGATTACTGTTAGTAGTACGTTTGTTGAATCCAATCTTCAAAAAATGTTTGTCCAATCTTTTATACCAGGCTCTTGGGGCTTGTTTGAGTCCATACAATGCCTTCTTCAATTTGCAGACCATATCTCCATGATCAAATAATTGAAATCCATCCAATTTCTCAATGTATACCTCTTCTTCCAAATCATCATTTAGGAAAGGAGACTCGACATCCATCTGATACACCTTGAAATCTCTGAAGGCAGCAAAAGAAAGAGATAATCTGATTGCTTCAATTCTTGCCATTGGAGCAAAAGTTTCTTCAAAGTCAACTCCTTCTACTTGAGAATAACCCTTACAGACTAATCTGGCTTTGTTTCTTATTACTTCACCATCTTCATTTAGTTTATTCTGGAAGACCCATTTAGTCCCAATCACATTTTTGTCCTTAGGTCTAGGAACAAGATCCCAAGTGCAATTCTTTTCAATCTGCATCAATTCCTCCTTCATTATGTTAACCCAACTTTCATCATTGCATGTTTCACTTACTATTTTTGGTTCAATCTTTGAAATCAGACAATACTTCACTAAATCTTGAGCAATTTTTCTTCTTGTTTGAACACATTTGCTTCTATCTCCTATGATCTGGTCTTCAGAATGATTCAGTCATACATACCTGGGAGTTTTGGGAAGCTCTTGCACTTCTAAATCTTGAATAGGTTCATGCAAACTTGTCTCTTCTTCTTGTATTTTAGGATTCTTTGGATCAGTCTGAATCTAAACAGGAGTTGGGACTTGTTCTCCTTGATCTGAGACATCATTCTGATCATCTGTTTCATACTCATATTACTTTGAGGGATTTTCCATGCCTTCATCAACCTTCACATTTGCACTTTCTACAATCTTTCTCAATCTCTTGTTATAACACCGGTATGCTTTGCTTTGAGTAGAATATCCCAAGAATATTCCTTCATCACTTCTAGCATCAAACTTGCGAGGTCTTCATCTCTTTTGATATAGCATTTAATACCAAAGACTCTGAAATATTTCATAGTAGGAGTGATGCCAAACCAAAGTTCATAAGGAGTCTTACCAGTATTGCCTCTGATTTGTACTCGATTAAGAGTATAGACAGCAATGCTTACAGCTTCTCTCTAGTAGATCTGAGGGACATTTGCTTCCATCATCATGGTTCTAGATGCTTTTTGGATGGTCCGGTTCTTTCTCTCCACTACTCCATTTTGCTGTGGACTCCTTGGAGTAGATAACTGTCTCTTTATCCCATGTTCCTCATAGAATGATATGAACTCACTAGATGTGAATTCTCCACCTCTATCAAGCCTGAGGCATTTTATGTTTATGCCAGTTTCATTTTCTACCATAGCCTTGAATATTTTAAATTTATCAAGAGCTTCAGATTTCTCTTTCAAGAAAGTTACCTACATCATCTGAGAGTGGTCATCAATCAACAACATGAAATACCTATCTCCTTGCAGAATCCTGATTCTTGCCGGACCACAGAGATCAGTGTGTACTAAGTCTAACAATCCGGTTGAAGATTGTTCCTTACTTTTGAATGTGACTCTATTCTGCTTACCCAACTGACATTCTTTGCACAAACTGTTAGTAGGTTTCACCAGTCTTGGAAGATCTCTTATAGCCTGAGTGTTACTTATCTTGATGATATTATCAAAATTTACATGACACATTCTCCTATGCCACAACCAACTCTGATCAATTTGAACAAATAAACAACTTTTTCTAGTACCAACCAAGTGGAAGATGTTACCTTTTGTCTGTGTACCGGATGCAATCTCAGTTCTAGAGCTTTTAAAGATCTTGCATTTTCCATTTTTGAATCGAAGATCATAGCCTTCATCCACCAACTATCCAACACAGAAGATTATGCTTCAGACCTTCAACATACATAACATCACTAGTTTTGTTCTTTCCATCAAAGAAAATGGTTCCTCTGCCTCTAATTCTACCAGCAGAATTATCTCCAAACTTTACAACTCCACCTTCATATCTTTCCAAGCTTAAGAACTTGCTCTTGTCACTAGTCATATGGTGAGAGCAACCACTGTCAATAACCCATTCAACCTTTTCTTCAACTTGAGTAGCCAGAGTACTTTCTATCATCTTATGATTGGTAGATTCAATAGGCATTAGATCTTCTTCCTTGATGGCAATAAACACCCAGTCACTTCCAGATTTATTTCCTATCTTGGATTCATCATCTGTTACTCCATCATCATCTTCTTGAACATAGTAACACTTTTTCTGAAACCTTGATCTATTAGGGTTTGGCCTTGAAAACCTTTTGACATCTTGAGACAAAATGACCAATCTTATTATAGGCAAAGCATTTAAAAGGTAATTTTCCTTCATACTTACCAGATCCTCTTGGCAGTCTTTTTGCAATGAGAGCTTCAAGTTGTTCAGCTTCTAATTCATCCTCTTCCAGATCTTTTCTTGCTTTCTCATACCAAGATAATTTTCTTGAGAAGCTTTCCCCTGGATCATATCTCTGTTTGCCTTTAGCAAAGGCACTAGTTTTGAAAGTAGATTCAGTTTTGGGAAGTGCATCACCAAACTCAGCCAACTCAAATGCATATATCTTACCAACCAATTGATCCCTTGTGATAGTTGTTAAAGATCTGATTTCCTCAATAGTAGTGACCTTGTGTTTATATGCAAGAGGTAAAGATCTAAGAACTTTAGCAACAATTTCATCTTCATCCAGTACTCCACCAGCACAACTGATGCCACATACAAGCTCATTTACTTTTGCCATATATAAAGTGATGTTCTCATCTTCACTCATCCTTAGGTTTTCAAACTTTCCTTCCAGACTTTGCAGCTTGGCACACTTAACATACTTGTCTCCTTCATATAGATTTTCAAGCTTTGTCCAAATTTCATAAGCAGTCTTTAATCCCATAACATTTGTCAGCTCTGTATCAGACAAGGCACTCAGTAGGGCTTCTTTAGCTCGAAGATTATTTTTTGCATCTCTGAATTCATCTATAGTTGTTAGCCCATTCCTTGGAGGAACATATTTAGTTGAGGTTATGTTCCAATACTGATATCCCATGCATTGTAAGTGACATTCCATGCGGTTCTTCCAGTCAGTGAAGTTTGTTTCATCAAACCTTGGATTGTCCTTCTTGTAGGTTGACATCCTAGATCTCCTCAAGTGGTCAAGCTTCTTCTAGAGGAACTTGGCTCTGATACCAATTGTTGGATTTAGGATAGACAATTGAGAGGGGGGGTGAATCAGTTGTTACCAAACTTCTATTTTTATAAACTTTAAAGCTTCTTTAGTTTAATAACATATCAAAGATTCAATCATAATGCATGAATTCAAGAGTAGAAACAGATTCAACACATACAACACCAAGATTTTAACGTGGAAAACCCGATTAAGGGAAAAACCACAGGGTGACTAACCTAAGATTGTATTCTTTGTTAAAAGAATAAGAAAATCAAATGGCACTTGCCAATTAGGGCTCACTGCCTGAGCACATTGCTCACAAGAGGCCCATTGCCTACATGAGACACACTGTTTACAAAAGAATATAAGTATTTCATACTTGAACTAGAGATTAGCGTCTTCACTATGCTTGAATCAGTTCCATTAAGCTCAACCCCTCTGCTCTACTTTTCGATCCTCTTCACTATCACCTTCTCATTGTACACACACTTTTGAATGACTTCACAATTCTTATTTATACATGACATCGACTTTGGAATGATCAACAAAGTCAGGATAACATACACTTATTTAATTACAGAGCAATTACAAAAATACAACTTGACTTATTACAAAAACTTCATGCACATCACTATACTGTTGGCCACACATAACTGGGACTTCAATCTTCTTCGAGGAGCATGCCATGCTTTGCAAGACATCTTCAAAGTCATCCACAACATGTGTAAAACATCCAGTCGGCCAAGACTAGGAAGAACGCTATTCCCAGGAGGTAAATCTTCAATTATGAGCTCAATCTTTAATGTAGATCATCAACACAAACTAGACATAGTCTAGAGACCCCCACAAGCTTGCTTGAATCATCAAGAACATCCGCACCACTTATGCTTACTGTAATCAATCTCATCTTCATCTGGAACCTCAAGAACATAGCCGGTCATCACTGTCACATTAGAAGGATTGCTTGTGGACCTCCAAACCATGAACCAATTGAGTTGTCAATTCACATTAGCTTCCCAAACATGCCACTAGATCTGCAGAACATGATATTGTATTTTCAGATCTTACTGGACCTATTTGTGTCACCCTGTCACCTCTGAATAGTTGCCAAAATCGGTTTTACTCTTATGGCCATAACTCCACAATTTCATGCAGACCTCTCAAATCTTGATTGGATCACCTTTAGACACATATCTACAAACCCTTAGATGTGTATTCTCTGATCTTCATCTATCTGGGATCTTTACTTCATAGAGCTTCACTGTCTTCATTGTTCTTCTCTATTTCTAATAGGACTAATTTTCTCAATATCCTCAGCACACAGCTCATCCAATCCTTGACATCAATGTAATAGGAGTATGTTGACATCAATGACAACACCGATTAGGCCCATACTTGCAATAATATATATAAAAAAAATGGTACAAGTAGAAGCAAGTGGTGAAAACCTGGAAACAGACGCTATTTGCGACTAACCGCTACCTCCATCTATTTGTAAAACCCAAATCCGCATCCATATTTCATATCATACTCATCCAGTAAATGCATCCATTTCACATCTACCTAGCAATGACCTACCATAGCTTGGTGTCTTGTCACCCCTATCACCTTATCTAGTAGGGTCATCCCATCGCATTACCCTATCGTTTATCCTATCGCAAGTACATTGCCAATGTCAGTCATTCCAAACTACGTCACCTCTAAGTTATCACGTAAGCAAGGCCATCATTGATGCACCCTCGAGGCTCCTTTTTCATCCATTCCACCCCATGACATCCATCCTTTGGTCCTTCCAAATCTACACCATTTCTCATCACCTAGGTCTTTAGGTCCACATAGGTCCACCTAGAACTATGTTGCCTCTGTGTCATCACGTAGGCAAGGCCATTTAGCAATAAGCCCTCGAGGCACTAGGTTAGTCCCTTAGGGCCTGTCACATTGATCATCATTAGTTCATCCATAATAAATCAACCCTCTACTTGACTGGGGGCAAATCCTCGACCTAGTCAGAGAATAGGGTTCTTGAATGCTATAAATTCAGAGGGTAAACAATCATGGTTTTATCACTAGACAACAAACAGCATGACAAGCAAGTTTTCAACATCATCTTGACACAAAAGACATCAATACTACACTTGATAAGTCCCTTTTGGCCTACGACATCAAGCTGATTCTATCAAGTTATTGCAAGAAAACATGTGTTTGGGCAAGAAAGTTTTGCAGTGGTTGTTTTAAAAGTCTTGTATCATGATTTTTGTTATTATGTCTTTCTATGCTAGTCAAGGATGTTTCAAACTAGAGAAGCTATGATGGGGGCATAATCATTTTATTTGTCTATTTTTTTGTGGGTTTTATCTTTAGTAATGTGAGAGCCCTATCTAAAGACATGATCAACACAATGATCATCAAAGACATCAAAGGTCTAAACATGAAACAGGTTTAATCCTTGTCTATTGATACACAAGCAATACTCAGGTCATCTTGGTTCAATTATACTTAGATGCTTGTATTAACTTGCTAAATCAAAATCCATGTAAGAAATACTCAGGTCATCATGGTTTAATTATACCTAGATGCTTGTATTTCTTACAACATTTTAAAAAGCTCAATAATGAAACAAAGTACTTCAAATACTTGCATAATTGAAGATGACAAGAATCCATATCCATACTTATCTCGTTGCATTTCATTTCATTATAAACTGTTGTTCCTTGCACACATGCCCCATTTCAAAATAGGGACCCCCTCTTTCAATTTGGTCTAGAGTGTCAAGTGGTCAAGGTGCATTTTTGCCATGTTTGAATGATGATGTTGAAAATCATTTCAAAAATCTGCTAGGTCATGTACTTTGCATTACCATCGCTAGGTATGATTTTCCCTTTGCGCTAAAAAGTCCCTTATCTGACCATTGCGCTAAATTGCTTCCTGATCAACTTTGCACTAAAAGCCTTTGTTACTGACTTTAGCATTGTTTCTGCCCTCAATGGGCGTAGCGCTGAAATCTAGTGTCTCCGACTTGTATTGCATTGCTTGATTACCAACTAAGTCAGAGGACACCAAAGTCCCCGCAAGTCTAAAGCACCTCAAAATCTCGCAAATGACATAAAGTGAGTCTGTTGTCATCATGTTAGAATGACCATTCACTGACTAAGTCCGTCACACCTGATTTCCTCGCCAAGTCGGAAGCAATCAAAATTCATGCAAACCCTAACTCACCGGAGCACTCAACTAACAACTCGTACACTCTGGCATTAATGGTGATTTAACCAAAGTATAAAGGGGATTTCCCCTTTTTTGAAGCTCATTTCACCTTGAACATATATCTTTTGAGAGCTCATGAAGACCCGTACTGCTCAAAGCCCGCGGATTCGAACCAACGATCGTTCTTCTTATCTGCACGTTTCAAGTTTAATCCGACTCAGTCCAACCAGGTAGGAGCTGGATCTTGCACTTAGGGTTTTGAGTTTATTTAGGGTTTCTTTTGTTCTTAAGCACATAAATCTAAGTACATTCTAGGGTTTTATGATAAACTGTGTTTGCTAATTAGAAACCCTAGGAAAAATAAATGAACTTAGTCTTTTTTTTAGACACCACTGGTAAAATGGAGAAAACATGATAAAGTTTTTAGCGAGCTTGAAGCCCTCAATGTTAAAACTTTGTCCAACCAACCTTCAAAAACCTGAGACTTATCCAGTCAGTCGGTGGATGCCTAAACCCGCGCTAAGATCCAAAATTTGCTTGGCGCCAAAACTTGACCCTCCGACCTCCATGATGAAACCAATTTGGTCAAAAGGATTTGAAGGTCATTTTGCTCTAAAAACACTCAGTGCCAACTTTGCGCTAAAAGACTTGCTCTCCGACTTAGTCAGATGACTGAGAAAACTCTGCTAGTCGGTAACCATTGAAAGTCCCGCTAGAAACAAGAAAAATAGCTCTGCGCTAAAATTAATCCCGTTTGACCTTGCGCTTAAGTATGCCTTCACCGACTAGTTAGTCGACCTCAAATCTTGCACAGGTCTGATGAAGCGAAATCCTGCGCAATTGTGATCTCAATAACCTTGCGCTAAAATCTGACTGACTAACTAAACAACCAATGAAAGGTCGATGACCTTCAAAAGTCGCACAAGTCGATAACGTCCAAAACCCACACAAAAGAAAGAAAACATATAAACATTGATAGAACTTTGGGTTAGATGAGCCCATTTTTTCCCACTGAGGTTGGTGGACCTCAATTTTAGTGCTTTTCTACCTACAGGTCAGTTGACCCTAAAACTAGCACAAATGATGCAAAATGACTGTGTTTTAAGAATTTTCAAAGGAGAAAATGTCAGAAATGATGTAGTTAATGTTGCAAATGTAGATGGTGATGTTTTTCATGCTTCCAATGAGATGTCTTGCAACATTAAATGTTTTTCTTTGCATGCATTAATGGTGAATTGCTATGAATTAAGTGCAATGATAATAACTGTTAGATTTGTGATTCTTTAAAAAGGGCATATCAGTAGTATTAGCAGATTCATTAAATTCATCCCAAGCTTAGGAGTTTTTTGATTATTCTCAAGGTATCAAACTTATAAGGTCCAGTCCTATAGATTAGATGACTGCTCGAGCTCAAACCATGAAGTACTAGTTCAAGGGTATCCCTCCAGAGACTAAGATTCATTTCGGATGGAGTGATGTAGGAGACACTGATCTAGGTCACATAGACTTAGATGACTTCAGATTGAGAATTTTTGGCTCAAATCCAACTCCTAGGGCCAAAACACTTAAAGACAGTGGAATTGCCCAAGCGGCTACCTTCCTTATCTCAGTACAGTGTGCAAAGTTGATGGTAATATGTGCAGAAAGATATGATATCATGAAAAGGACAATCCAAACTACCAATGGGGATATCCTGCTGATTTAAGCCCACCCTCTCTGGCTAAGACTTTTGTTATTCCATGGCACACAGTTATGACCATGCCAGACAAACAAGGATCAGAGGAGACTTACAACAAAGACATGAATGGGTGTAGGAAACACATGAATGATCATTGGGAAAAAAGTAGGAGGTCTGCCATGAGTAAGTTTCCCCAAGTGCTATATAGAAGTGATTTCCATGACGAGATTGGGGATTTGATAACCTTTTTAAGTAGAATATATGGATTACCTATAGCCTCTACTTTTGAGGAGTAGATGTTTGTCATCATAATTGAGATACTGAAAGGGACTAAGTTTCACTAGTCCCAAATCCTTAGTGACAACATTCATGAGGCCTTCAACAACTTCAAAGAGAAGAGATACTTTAGATGGACATCTTATGTTGTCTATGCACTAGCACGAAGAAATCATTATGTTGGGTTGTCTAAGATTGGAGAAGTTGGAAATGATGAGCAAGCCCAAGTAAACGTATATGAGTGTTACCCGTAGCTAACCTCATCTCACTCTTCGATACACTTTAAAAGGGTGAATGATGCTTTTACAATGTATATAGCCAAATTGCTGCAAGGTAATACAACCTTGAGGATTTCCACTGAAGCAATGAATGAAGTAACAAGATATGGTAGATGGTATATTCAATTTGACAAGTTCACATATCTAAGAGTGCAAGGTTTCACTGGGATGACTTATAGACTTCCCAGATATCCTGATGACAAAATAGTGCTTCTAGAATTGACTAGATAGTTGATACCTTGTGTTGAGAAACTTAAGCACTTACACAGAACCAATGTTCAGTTTCCTATCAGGTTTGGTAAGGGGAATTATGCATGTCCTTCCTTCACATCAGCTGAACACTCTGATAAGGAACTCTAGCTTCTTAACTTACACTACTACAATGCAAGGGATCATTTCGATCCGACTAAGGTAATGGAAAGATTCATAAGTAAGAAATTGTTTCATAAGATACACATTGAGGATTTTTGGGCTAATTGCATGGATGACTATGAAGTTATGAAAAAGGCTCATGCAAGGCTATCTCTAGCCTTCATCAGGAAGTTCCATATTATTGTAGTACTTGACCAGTTAGAGGATGATGAAAATGTCATGGTCAGAGGAGCTTGGGAAGCTCAATATCATCAACCCATCCCATTACTGAATTGGGCTAATACAGAGGAAAGCTCTTTACATATCATAATGAAAGAACTAATTAGATTGAGTAAGGCTTGGGTAAGAGGCCAGGTAGCTGCTTTGGAGAGACAAGGAGTGCAGCTTACCTACACTGCATTAGAATCAGATAAGGACTCCAGAGGTGAGGAAGATGAACCAATGAATGTCACAGATGAGGCAGAGCCAGTTGAGAAGCAGAAATCAGATAATGAAGAACATACATCTTTGGCAGATATGGCAAAGAAAGTTAAGAAGCCATCTGCGAAGCCTCCTCCTAAGAAAGATCAGCCTCCTCCTGCAAGGACAAGAGCCTCCAAGAAAAGAGATATGCCAAGTAGTCCAGGTGAGGGTTCCAAAACCAAGAAAGATAAGGTAAAGCAGGCAACTGATGAAGATGCTGCAACACAAGAAGATACTAGTCTACCAACCTCCCCATTTCTTACTGCTCCAAGTGTAAGCATGGCTTCCTCAACCTCTATAGCTTCTACTACTACTTCTCCATCCATTACTTCTACTACTGCTGCACCCACTTCACCCATGACATTAGCTGCCATTGTCCAAGACACATCCCCTGCTACCACCTCTCTTGATTCCTCCATTTCAACTATTTCCTGCTCACTGGTAATATCCTCCAATGCCCCTAGTAGCCCTATTTCCTCCACTACTGCCACTTCATGTTCTTCTACTACTACTACACCTTCACTTTCTACTTCTTCTACTCAATTATCCACCCCCACAGCATTGCCTCCTATTTCCACCATTCTTTCACCTTCTCTTCCTCTTCCTTCACTACCTTTTCCTTCATCCCTTGCCATCTCTTCTACCTTGTCAGTAGTGTTAGGTAATCTAATGCAGTCCAATGTGCCTACACCACCCATATCCTCTGTAGTTCCCATTTCACAAATGTTCACAGATTCAACCTCTTTGGTCGTACCTCTACTGTCCAGAATTGATAAAGTGTGTGCAGAATTGGGTTTGCAAGAGCCTAAAACTGAATTGATGCCTAAGGTAGAGAAAGAGGTATTGATGGAGGTAAGTAATGAAGTCCCAAATGAACCTCTAACTGAGATAGTCAATGTTGAAATCATTGACATATCTGACAACCCTCCAAAGAAAGGTCAAACAGAAGAAGTTTTCAAGGAAGTCTAAGAAAATATAATGATAAATTGGAGAAGCTTGGCTGATAAGGAAGAAAAGGAAAAAGAGACAGAACAAGATAAAGGACTGGAGCCAAAGTAGGGATTACCTGAAAAGCTAGCTAAAACTAATGATGGTGAAGCCACTAAATTGAACAAATCCTCAGCACCCGAATGGTTGCAAAGCAGAGTGGCATATCTTGAGCCACAAATAGAGATAATGCAGCTAGATTTGGGCAATATCTTGTCACAAGCCCAAAGACCCAAGAAGCAAAAGAAGGCAAAGATATAGTCTAGAATCTATAAGGATGAATCAAGATCCAGAATTGCAAAGATAGATGTCCCGTTGATAGATGCAGCTAAAGAACAAGTTAGAACGGAAGATTATGTAATTTCCACAATTGATTTGGGACCCGCCACTTGTGCTCAAGGAGTGGATGACTTTAAAGGATCAGTTACTTTAATTTTGGAATAATTAGACAAAGATGAGATGTCCAAGAAGGAGTTAAAACAACAAAATGAAGAACTTCGCACTTGTCTCCAGTTTCTGGTCAAGCTAGTCAATGCAGGAGGAGATATAAGGATGGCAAGACTAGGTGAGGTAAGGGTTGTTGGTCTCTTACAATGATTTAACAACTGAGCTCTTAAAATTGTAACTTAGAGATTAGACATTTGAACTGAGTAGCTGTCTTAATCACTATGGAGATGCATTTCACTTGTCAACCCAGGGACGTGAACTTGAAATGGGTTAGCACGGTATGTGCACTAAGAACTTCCAAAGTAGCCATGTTCATTATATAGGTAAGAAAGACATAATGTTGAAGATAAACTACTAGAAAGGAAATAATAGGAATGCTAAACATTAACCAACAGCTATTCTAGAATCAAGTACATGACAAAAAGTAACAATCTGGGCAAACAAATAGGAAACTACTCTGTCTGCTTTGGCTGCAAGAACAGACACAGAATAGAATTCTAGTGATTGCAGGAACATTCAATGCTAGATTTAACTAAATACTTAACAGAAAATGTAACTAAACTAGAGGGTGGAATTCTCACCAAGTGGGCCCCCTTGGATGAGTATTCCCTAAGACAAATGTAAACTCAGAAATGTGAACTTACAACTTCATTTTATTCATTCGAAAAGATGAGTACAACTGAACGTTATAACTATATTACCAAAAATTGGATAATGCAAGTACAATATCTGAATAATCAACAACAACCCCTCAGAAGGAGTATCGGAGTCTTATTTATAGAAGGAAAACTACAAAACTAACTATCTAGTAGGGCGGTCAACTCCAACAGAATAGGAGGATGCCACATTATGGAAAACATAGAAAGTGGAAAGGAGGTTACGAATGCAGGGGAATCTGGTCAAGCAAGTTGCTTTAACGCAGATTTAGCATAACAATAACTCCTAAATTCACTCAACAGGTATTTAAGATTAGTTACAAAGTGGCTGCCTTCCCTCCATTTGACATTTGAATGATCACTATGTTTGACTTTTATGGTAAGCGACCAACCAGTAGAATCTTCCTAACTTTATGGATGCCGATTATATCTGCATAATAATGTTAGTACACACAAATAATTGCACATTCGTAACTACCTTGGAGTAATATTCATTAACCATATGTAAAATTAACATAGATAGTTCAAATAGCATGTCTTTGCCATAAAAGGATATAAGAAATGACCTATGCTCAACAAGTTATAGCTTTGGGGTAATGTCATAAAAAGATCAGGATTAAAGTATCGAAGTCCAAGATAACTACAACAAATGGACAATAAATTTTAACAAAATTAAGTCATAAACTAGACTCATCAAGGGCCAAGTCCCAGGGTACCGAAAATTAGTTATTTAGAGTTTTTGAAATGGGATGCGAGGCTATCGATGCCTCTGCTCAAGCGCACCAGAAGCTGGTTGAACTTCATAAAAAATGGAAAGATCTACGCAAAAAATGTGACTTCTTCGATGAATATTACTCTCATATGTTTCCACAGATAAAGAGAATCAGGGATTTGCCTACCCAGACTTTGGTAGTAGAGAATATTCTAATTGGAGACAAGTTGTCCAAGGCCATTGAATGGTATCAACAACTACTTTTGAAAACATAAAGGAAGCATATAAGCCAGCAGATGAAGAGCTGCAGTCTATTATATACGATATCAATGATTCTTTGAAGGATTGCCTAGAAACATCCTATAATAACTATGCTCCTTATGATATCGAGAAGTGTAAAAGAAAATTACATAAGGTAATTTTTGAAAGCACCGAGCTCAGTATGGAAGACAGGTTGGATAAGGTAAGTGACCTCAAAGCCGAATTCAAAGCATTCCACAAGGTTGGGGCAGAGATAGAAAAGATATACAACAGATTTAGCTGGGAATTGGAGATGTTTGATTATAGGATCAATCATTTGAAGAATTCAGATCCCTCAGAGATCAATCCTGCACTTGAGGCATGGCTAACCTACTGTAATAAGCTGGCTGATGAAGACAAAATTAATTTAGATGAAGAATCTTGATATTATTTTGAATATTTTAAGGATGTAGTCCTGTCATAATTGCAAATTGCTGTATTTGGGGCAGCTTGTGACTCTATTTTGTCTTTTCTATGCTTCAAAAATGTTCTTTTCTATTAATATATTGAGTTGGCTAGTCAAATTGACTAGATTCAATGTATCTGAAGGCTGTTTTTCATCTTTTTCATAAAAGACAAAGTGTAATCCAGGAATTGATATGAGCTCTTGTGCTGGCACTTATTGATGTAATCTGGACTATTGGTGTTGAGTTAATCTCCACCGTTCATTTGAAAACTCGGTATACTTCTTTCCTATATAAAGGGCTGCCATTTCCACTTTTGTAAGAGAGATTTTGATACCGAATTGTTGACACTCTACCATTTGAAGTAATGCAAAGTGAATTTTTGCAATTGTCTTGAGAATTTGTGTCTTGTATTCGCTCATTTTGGTTTTCATGGTTTGCTTCTTGCTCTCCCATAGTTAGTTAGTTGTGCTTTATAATGTCTATGGTTTGCTGAAAGTATTTGATGATTGCTCTAGTCCATACTTTTGGTTATTTACTGATGGTAGATAGCTGTGTAAAGTTAGTTTGGACTTATGAGGTGTGCTTAGTTCAATTACATTTCTTGAGTTAAATTGTGCCAGTCATTGGGTATTTAGTGAATGAATGTAATCTAAAAATCTCTAGATTTCCATTGAAGATAGCATCATTTTCTGCAGTGTTGTAACACCTATTTTAGTTTGGTAACTCAAGAAACTGGTTAAGTTTCAGAGCATTTGTCTACTCAAAGTAAAATCTATGCATTGTGAATGTCACTTAGGATTCCTCTAAAACCCTATACCTTTTGCATTTTCTTAAAAAAACCTTGGTCAGATTAGGAATTTCAATAGCATTTTACATTGTTTTATCAGCTGAAATCATAAAGGGTTTATATGTATTTGCTGTTCCAACTTGAACACCTATATATTGCATGTAAGACCCCTTGTAGGCACAGCTAGAACATACCAATTGAGAGATTCCAAGCAAGCTAAGACCTAACTGTATTATCCCTGGAGTAGTCTTACCTAGGGTAGGATACTTTTCAAGAGAGGTGTGAAACCAACAATCACACCTGCGTTGCTGTGTGCTAAAACACACATCAACATAAGCATTTTATCATTTTACCAAAATCCATGTGTCTTGGTGATTAGGTGTTTATCTATTTCCTTATCTACCATTATCATTTGTTATCCAATTTCTTATCTTTCATTATCATTTCCATTCATTAATCCAATTCATTTTCTAACAATTTCTTCTGAAAAGTATATTGTTATTAAGATTGAGTATACTTGGCATTTAACAAAAATAAATCATAATGTGTCATAATCAGGTCCATCATCATAGATGCATATCATTTTGTTCATTAGGATGCATAAACACAAGCACATCATAAGTTACCCATAGCAAGAGTCGTATATTCACATCATTCATTCATTTTAGTTTCACATGTATATCATGATAGAAAACAAAAAAATGCAAAAACATAGATAGAGTGATCATCAATTAAATCATTTTAGTGCATGCATACATTATTCATGCCATTTAGCATTGTAAAAATTAATATATGTAATAAATCATCACATATAGCATTAGGTTAAAGCATCATAAGCATGTAGAGGCATCATTTTAAAATCATAGTCTATAGAAGCATCAACATAATCATCATAGTGTTGCATCATACAAGTCATTATATAGAGCATCAGGTCCATCACATAACATAAATATGTGCGTCAAAGTCATAAACCATGTAGATCATCTATAAACATAGCACATCATAATATCATAACATCATAGCATCATAGCATAGGTCATGTCCATTGCATATGTAAATCATAAACATAGTTAGTCGAATCATGGTATCATATCATCATCATCATCAAAAAGAATAAGAATGTCCAAGTATACAATGATGTCAAAATAATAGTACATCCTAAAGTGTCTAAACCAAAGTGGTGTGTACATGTGCAAATAGAAAGTACTAGAAACAAGTGCATGTATGGAGGTAGCTAAGAGTGGCTCCCCCTGATGGTGCTAGTTGCTGTGGTAGGAGACCCCCTCCATCTCCTCCTCCAACTCCTCTTGATGGCCTTGTACGTGGTGCACCTCCTCCTGATGGTCCATGAGGTGGCCCCATCGGTCCCATCACCCCGCTACTATCGGCAGGTGCCCTCTGTGACCTGCTACGGTAACTAGGTCTATAGCTGCCTGTCCTGTGCTCTGGTGGCATTGCTTTCTCGTATAGGGACCACTAGTAGAAGATCTCTTGACCTGCCCTGACCATCTCTACAACCGTCTGGCTAGTGGGACCCTGTCCCTATTACAAATATGTGCCTAATTGGTGTTGTCATTGATGTCAACATATCCTTGTTGTCATTGGTGTCAACTGTATCCCATTCTAGAAGACTTGTATGTTAAGGATATTGAAAAAATTAGCCTCTCTGGAAGAAACAAGTGAGTTACATATGAGACAATGAAGACAGTGCAGTAGATTGCTCAGTATTCCCAGTGAGATGAAGATTAGAGTCTGTGGATTTAAGGGTTTGTAGAGAAATGTCTGAAGTTACTGCAATCAAGATTTGAGAGGTCTGCATGGAAAAGTGGCGAAGTTATGGCCATCTGAGTAGAACTGGGTTTTACAGTTGTTCAGAGGTGACAGAGTGACAATTATATGGTTCGGATCGATCCACATTGGAACATTATGATCTATGGATCTAGAGGTGTGTTTGGGATGTCAGTGTGTATCCTCAACTTAAGTGGTTCATGGTTTGGAGGTCTGCAAGTAATCTTTCTAGTGCGACAGTCATGACAGTTGATTTTCTTGAGCTCCCAGATGAAGGTGCAAGTGATTCTGATGATTTAAGGTGGTGCGGTTGTTCCTGTTGATTTCATTATGCTTGTCATGGTCTCTAGATCATGTGCCTATTGTGTTGGTGGTCCACATTGAGGATTGAGCTTGTGATTGAATATTTATCCTTGGGTGTTGCTATTCTTTCTAGTCTTGGCTGACTGGATGCTTTGTGCATAATGTGGATGATCTAAGAGAGGTGCTATGAGGCGTAGCGTGTTGTTCGAAGAAGATTTGGGTCCTAGCTATATTTGGCTGACAATATAGTGATTCACATGATTGTAGTGCCAACCTTGATGTTTATTCCAAGGTTGATGAAGCATATAAATACGTGTGGTTGAGTTGTGGAAAATCATCCTTGTGTGAAAATGACAAGATCATAAGAAAGGAAGAAAGGCAGAGTAGAGAAGAGGAAGACTAGAAGAGAAGGAGCAGTAAAGGATGAGGAGTTAGCAAAGAGGTGTTTAGGGGGCAGAGTAGAAGTATTGTGCGCATCAATGGAACTAACCTTTGCATGAAGAAGATGTCATTTTCTAGTTAAAATATTTTTGTGATAAACTTATAAAAATCTCTATAGGTAGTGAGCCTCTGGGAGTAGTGAGCTCTAGGCAGTGTGCCCTGAAGGCATGTGCCTTCCCCATTTTTTGTTCTTTTAATAGAGAATAAATCTTGTGGGTTAAACCCCACCGTGGTTTTTCCCTTAACCGGGTTTCCATGTAAAAATTCTGGTGTTATGTGTGTTAATTTTGTTTTTGCTCATGTGTTGATGATTCATGCTTTCATGGTTATATCATTCATATGATAATAAGTGGTAAAGAAGTTTAATTGCAGCAAAGGATAAAAGTTTTTTTGACAACTGATTCACCCCCCAGTTGTCTACCCTTATTTTAATAGTCCTGTAGTCTACTACACCTGCTCTAAGAGTGCCTCTACCCTCCCATATCTCTGAATAGCTGTATCTCTCTCCAATCGGGCAGTTTGTAGGTCACTCTATAGTTGTGTAATCTGGGCTTACATCTGCCCTATCTGTCCATACTGCTATGCTAGTGTCGACTCTGCCTGTGCCATCTGGGCTCATAATCTAGCTATCACCCCATCATCTGGCCCTTG
Source organism: Cunninghamia lanceolata (assembly GCA_027924645.1). Taxonomy (NCBI): domain Eukaryota; kingdom Viridiplantae; phylum Streptophyta; class Pinopsida; order Cupressales; family Cupressaceae; genus Cunninghamia; species Cunninghamia lanceolata. The sequence continues at coordinate 22,201,117 of BSBN01000500.1, forward strand.
TCCCTGTGGCTGCGCTGGAAGCTAGACCTGTCTCTAGATGACTAGTTGTGCATGCTGGACGAGATCAATCCACCAGTGAACCCTCCTCCCATCTCCATCTCCACCATCATCCCCATCACTATTGTCATGACCACCACCGCCTCCGCCATTGCCATCATGACTGCTGCCACCACCATCATGACTACCTCCACCACTGCCACCGCCATCATGACCACCTCTGCCACTGCCACCGCCATCATGACCACCTCCGCCACTGCCACCGCCATCATGACCTCCATCTCCTCCTCCTCCTCCTTCTCAGCCATCATCTCCACCTCAGCCACCTCTGCCTCCCCATCCTCATCTCCTCTTGGGTCACCTTTGTGGCCCCTCATTGTCATCCTCCCGATCATCCAGAATTGGGGCTCACTCTCCTGTCCGAAGTAGCGTGGAAATGGATGTGCAGCAAACCAGTCAAAGTAATCCTGTGTCATACCCACATCTGCCACTGCCCTATGCATTGGCCAAGGTTGATATGGAATATGTAGAAACTCATCATGCACTATCTCATAGGATGGGATGGGTCCCCATAGTGCCCTCTCCTTGTGCGTATGGGAAAATATGGCATTACCCTGGGGCATCCCTTGGATTCTGCCAAACTGCCTGTACACACGTGAAACTATGTGTCTCTCCAAAATAAGGGTGTCCTCCCTATAAGCCATCTAGTTTGAAAACAAAAGGAAAGCTCAAATGTATCATCATCCCATAGCTCACAATCAAGGTATGGTCGCCACTCAACTCTATCTACATTATCGAAGGCATGTCTCCAATACTCCAACTTTCCCAGCTTGGGCTAAGAAAGGCTCTCTTGAAACATGTAGGAGTAGGGCTGATCCCTACCCTGAGTGCCAATGCCAATAGGACAAGTGATGGCTATATGAGTCCATGCCCATATCTATAATAGAGAAACTCTGCAAGCCAAACTGGAAGAGCCATCATACACAAACTGGTGCAAATCATGGTACAAGTGGGCAAGGATACAGACACCCCAGGCATATCTTGTAGAACCCGGCCCATCCAATGGCAAATTCATGAGATTGTCTATCAAGGGACACAATACCTCCAATCAACCCAGCCACAACTGAAGGAAGAGGCTCATAGTAAGCTAGCATGTTAGACCAATTGATCTCAGTGCCCTTGATCTCATCATCATCAAAGACTCACCTACACTCATCCAACCCTGCCCCAATTTGCGACAAGTACTCCATGAGCTCTCTATCAATAGGTACATGGAGAATCCTATGAACATCCTCCAATGTCACAGTAATCTCACTAGTGGGAAGATGAAAGGTCCCGTCTGTTGATAACTGAGAGGGGGGGTGAATCAGTTATCCTAATTATTTCTACTTCTTGAACTTTATCAATAATCAATGTAACATTAATTCAAATAAGCAAACATAACCATGAAATGGAAATACACATGACACAATATTTTTGACGTGGAAACCCTGTTAAGGGAGAAAACCACGAGGTGATTAACCCAAGGATTATTCTCTGTTAGAAGAATGGAAATACAAAATGGCACTTGCCAATTAGGGCTCACTGCCTGAGCACACTGCTCACAAGAAGGCACACTGCCTACAAGAGACACACTGTCTACAAAAGGAATGTTATACAATACTTGAACTGATTGGAAGCATCTACATATGCTGGAGTTCAGTTCCGGTTAGGCTCAGTACACTGATCTGCTGCACTTCATCTTTCCTCTTCTCTTATGCTGCTTTCCTTTCACATACCAGACCTTCCTTACTGCTTCTGTACTGCTCTTCTACTTTTATTCACATATGACTAACAACCACAACACTTCTTACAACCAAATACATCTTGTATATATATCTGCACAAGTGATTTCATCACTTTTCAAGTCAGCATCCGGAATAATCAATCTTTTCACAAATTCTGATATGTCGGCTGAATCTTGCACATCAAGTAATGCAGATCAAGTATATACTTGTAGAAGTCATCAAACATGTCGGCCAATCATAACTTATGTCTTAATAACCTTTACCAACATTAGAAACACATCCGGAATGATGTCTAATGCTCTGCCAGACAGTTCTTCCTCTGTTCATACTGTTACTTGGGAACCTGACACTCAAGCATTCATATCTCTTGGTCCTTTCCACACTGGAGGCTCAAACCCTAGAATCTATCAGTCAAGATAGTCCTCTTGACTTCCCCAAGTCCACACTTCACCAAGATACTTCCTCTGAGAGATCCGGACCTGTCTATCAAACCTTGCCACATGCTCTATTCTTGTTTACCGGACCACAATATTCTTCACTCTGACTTCCAGTAGAGACACACCATGTCCTGCGGATGTGTGGGATGAACTTTGTTGCCATCAATGACAACATTCATGAATCCATATAGTGTCTCTTGCCAACAATCTCCCCCTTTGGCATTGATGGCAACACTTAGTGAAAAATGACTAAGTGTTTACACTATGCTCCCCCTTGGCTGATGCTCTATTTTTATATACATTTTCTGGAACTCCCCCTTAGTTGGATTCCTCATTTTTCACTACTCCTCACTCCCCCTTTGACATCAATGGCAAAGGGTAGGGTTTGCACACCAAAATTTTCAAAAATTTTAACTATACTTAGTCGCATACTACATACTCACATAAACTAAATAATGTCTGCAAAAGATGTCTTCAATTGGACTAGTTCTGTAGCCCAACTTTGCTTCATTCTATCCAAAATTGATATATGACCTCTTAATAGAAATGCAAAAGCTTCTGCCCTCTGAAGATCTGTCAGATCATTGGTCCAGGCGGTAATTTGAGCATCACTTATGGCCTCATGCATGGCCTCTAACTTAGGGATAATGATCCATCTAAGTTCACCCATCTAGCTAATTATGTTCTTCCTTTCCTTCTCAAAATTCTTTATTGCGTTTGTGATTGCAATAGTCTGACACTCTTGATTTACTATGGAGGAAGAGAGAGGATCAAAACTTTGAGACAAACTTAGTAGTTTATCCTCTTGCTCTTTTATTTTCTTCTCAATCTCCACTATTGCTTTGGACCATGATAAACAAAATTTGTATATTTCTCTACCATCTTTAAGAGCATTTTCTAAGCTCTTTATCCCAATATTCATATTCCTCCTATCATTACTTATCAACCCTTGTATTTTTGATAATCTTTTTGCAAGAAATTCCTTCCAGACTTTATCTTCTGCTGACTTCTCTAGTGAATCAAAATGTGTGCTAACACTATTGACTAGAGTCTTGAGATTACCTGATGAGGAGGCTGTGGAATCTTTCTAAAATGATGGCATAATCTTTTCTAGCACTCCAGAAGTAGCTTCTATCAGCTCACAATCTTCCATGTGAGACTTTAGGAGTTTTTCTTTAGCCTTTGCATTAGCAAATGAGGCTATCTTCATTGTCTGTACCAGAGAAAGAGAATCAAAATTAAATGGTCCTTGTAGAAGCTCCGGTTCATCAATCTCCATTGATTCTTTGTTCAAGAATTCTTGAACAGTTTTTGCAGTGTCTCTTGCCGGAGACAATTTTTTCTTTTCTTCTGCATTTTTGTCACTGGTATCTTCTTTCTTTTTCACCTCTGCTTCTTTCTCCTATAATCTTTCTTCTTCTTTAGATCCAGAGACTGTAGGAGAAACCGGAGGAGAAAGGTTAGACTATTCAGGGCCCACCTCTTCTATCATTTTCTCAGGAGATTCTTCTGCAGCATTTATAGTTGAGGGATCAGTACCCAAGTCCTCTATAATGGGAAGATTAAATCTTTTGAAAGCCTTCCGGAGAATCTCTTCTGTGTCCTTGGCTACTTTGTCAGTCTCACCAGGCATAAGTTGATTCATCCTTGCTTTGCTTCTAAACTCATCCTTACAATCTTTAAAAATCATATTCATTGTCTTGGGATCAATTGAAGGATATAGCTGAATTGCTATCTGTTTCCGGATCTCAAGGTCTTTTGCCATGGCATTAGTCTTTCTCATTTCTAGCTTCTTTTCTAGGCTCTTAGGAATAAGAGATATGATTTCAATGAAAGCTTTATTACATATGTTTAGATACCTAACTACGGCTTCCTGCAAGATCTTTTGGTCAGCCTCATTATAATCATCATAGAATTCGGCCATTGGTTGAAGGTTTCCATCCATAGTGACTGATTTGATTACACTTTCTAACGACAGGGTGGGCTTTTCAACAAATTCCTCTGCCATCTCTTCCTTGTCTTGACCTGTGGAAGGTTCACTGGATCCTTTCTTCTTCTGCTTCTTTATTTCCTTTATCCCCTCATCAGATTCAGTCTCTTCTTCATCTTTTTGACCCACATAAGACCTTGTGGCCTTAGTCTTGGTTATTTTCTCTGTTTTACTGGATGATCTTGCTTCCGGTTTAGATGCCTTTGAGCTTTTGGCAGTGACAGGTGTAGATTTCTTCGATGATCTTGACCGGGTGGAGGTTTCTACCGGATCACTTTTCTTGCTTTCCTTTTCTTTCTTCTCTACCTCAGCCCTTTCCATCTTTTTCCTGTGGGCATCAAGTGCCTCCTTTGAGATGCCAAGGCCTTTGGCAACATGTTCTACTTCTTTTCTCACCTTCCTCTTGATTTCTGGTTCTCTGAGTTCCACATGAATCTTTACACTCATCTCCTCAAAGGTTCCAAACCTTTCTGCCTTTGGATCCTTTGGCTGACTTAGCATGTGTAGCTCCATAATTTGTTCATCCACTTCATACCCCATGGGCATGATCCACACAGTTCTTGGTTCTACTGCCTCCATTAGGCACTGATCAGTCTCTACCATAAAACAAACTATGTCTTTGTATTTCTCAACAAGAGACTGGGGAATCCTTTCTCTTGCATGCATCATGTTCTAAAAATTCTTGAAATAACCCCATAGGGCTATATTTCTTGCTTTGGCATCCCCAAGCCCATGTAGATAGTCTCTGATTTGGATGGCAATCAGTTTGTCATTCTGCCATGCCCATCCATTGAATCTAGGCAGCTCATTCATGAAGTAGAAGAATAGACACAATATTAGTCCACCAAATTTAAAGGAGTTCTTCTTGTCCCTTTTTATCTTCTGTATGTTTTCCATTAATTGGCTCAAAAGAAGTTCACAAAGATCATATTCTGCATTCTTCCTCAGCATATCATAGGCAGTATATATTGAAGTTCCAGATACTAAATTTTCCCTACTGGAATGATATATCTTGTATCCTATTATCATAGATGCAAACTTGACATTCGGGTCAATAATATCTTCAATGGTCATTGCCCTCTTATCAAATTTTGATCTGGTGGCCTCAGTTACAATGTCATTTTTAATAGATTTGAGGACAGGTATCCCTCTGGAGGAGTATAAACCAGTTATTGCCCTAATTGCCTCCTTAGTGATCTTGTAAGGTCTGTTCAGCCAGAAGAAGTTATCATGTATCCTACTCAATACATACCGGACCCATTCATCTTCTTCAAAGTAGGGGAAATGAATGAACTAATCAAAATGCTTCTCCTGGATGCTCTTATATTCTAGTTTAAGCTCAAAAGTATCATCTATCAATTGTTTGTGATAGATGTCTCTTAGTCTGAATTCCCCAAACTCTTCAATATTTGCATGTATGTAAACCCTAATTTCTTTTATGTGTAAAACGCCATGCGGAACACTAGAGAATGCTCCTAGGGGATCTACCTCCAATGATTTGTATGGAAGCTTCTTAAATATGGGGTGAGGTCTATCAGAAATCTTTACTATATTTGGAGTATCCATTGTCAAAGAATCTTACTGAGATATCAAGAATGAGGAATACCTTTTACGCTGTTTAGGGCACACATGATGAAATCCAGATTAAGCTGTATGAAGAATCGTCTTGATCTTTGGTAGAAGTAGTTGCAGATCTCCTTTTCTCTTTTCTTTGGATGTGAATGTACAAATCATGAGCGTATGAACTCTTTTATTTCTGAGAAGCCCTAATTTTCATTCTGCAATAAATGCACAACCTAATTCGTTTCGATTTTCCTTGTTTGTCTTAAAAAACCTTTCCGGATTACTTAAAGAACTGGATCAATCCTGATCTTTAAACATTTTGTGGATCCTCCAAAACTTAACCACAGTTTGTTTGGATGTTTCCTGTATGAACCCTTCAATTTGCAACTCTTCTTGTGCCAGTTCCAGCACCAATTGACTGGCTGGGGGAACAAGGTTTTCTTTGTGTCTCCCCTTGAGCCAGAGCTCACTTTTTAGTTTTCAGAAGGAATATCAGCACCAGAGTCTGGTGCAGATCCAACCTCTACATTCTCTGTACTTTTCTTCACCCAAATCTTGTTCATCTCAATTTTAATTTCATCCTCATTCACCTTTTATTTACCCTTATCTTGATTCTGATTATGATATACTAGACCTCTTTTGTCCTGATTCTTGTTTCTACAAAATTTTGCAATATGACCGGATCTATTACAAATTTGGAAAACAACATTTCTTTGCATATTTGATTGATATCCTCTTGATCTACATTGATTAGCCATATGACCTATTCTATTGCATGCAAAGCATCTACCATTGAATGATTTATTCATTTGCATATTTCTACATTCATGAGATTTGTGACCATACCTTTTGTAGTTAAAACACTATCCGGAGAAGGATGAATTAGTTTGATTCATTCTCTTTCTGCACTAATTAGCTTTATGACTAAAGTGATTGCAGCTATGGCAGTACCCATTGAAGGATGGATACCTTTGAGCATTGGGCTGTCTTACCAGAGGTCTTCTAGGCCTGTTCCTTGGATTTTCTGATCCAAAATTCTTCTGATCGGATCTGGAGCTTTCTCCTTTCTCATATCCCAAACCACACTTGTCATCTACCCTCTTTTGACTTCCAAGAAGAACTTCAAGTTGAGCAGAACTTATCTTGAATTTCTCCTTATATTCATTTGCTGTTTGAAGATCCCTTTTGAGAGAGATAATTTGATCCTCAAGTTTTTCTTCATTTTCTTTAGTATCTTCAAGATCAGATTCAAGATGTCTAATAATTCTATCCATCTGGTGGTAATCTTCTGATTTCTCCTTGATAGATTGTCTTAGATTATCTTCAGTTTTTCTTTTCTCTTCAACCTCTTGGGTAAACTTCATAACTCCTGATTCCATTTCATGTCTTACCATAATGATTTCTTTTGATAACTTTTCACATAACTTGGTCTTCTCATTCAACTCTTCATTTGCATCATTTGCTTCACCTTGTCTTGCCAATTGCTGAAGCAGCTCCTTTCTCTTTTTCATAGAGAGACTTAATTTTTCTTTGAGTTCTCTCATGAAATCATCAGCCTATTTGAGTCTTTCCTTTAATTCATTTACTTCAGAGTTTGACTATTCAAGATCATCAAGGGTAGTCATGAGTTGCTCCCTTAAACCATATGCATCCATTTGAATTCCCAGATATTCCTTGAGCTGGTAGACTCTGTTAGGAGGAACTTAGCTCTGATACCAATTGTTGATAACTGAGAGCGGGGGTGAATCAGTTATCCTAATTATTTCTACTTCTTGAACTTTATCAATAATCAATGTAACATTAATTCAAATAAGCAAACATAACCATGAAATGGAAATACACATGACACAATATTTTTGACATGGAAACCCTGTTAAGGGAGAAAACCACGAGGTGATTAACCCAAGGATTATTCTCTGTTAGAAGAATGGAAATACAAAATGGCACTTGCCAATTAGGGCTCACTGCCTGAGCACACTGCTCACAAGAAGGCACACTGCCTACAAGAGACACACTGTCTATAAAAGGAATGTTATACAATACTTGAACTGATTGGAAGCATCTACATATGTTGGAGTTTAGTTTCGGTTAGGCTCAGTACACTGATCTGCTGCACTTCATCTTTCCTCTTCTCTTATGCTGCTTTCCTTTCACATACTGGACCTTCCTTACTGCTTCTGTACTACTCTTCTGCTTTTATTCACATATGACTAACAACCACAACACTTCTTACAACCAAATACATCTTGTATATATATCTACACAAGTGATTTCATCACTTTTCAAGTCGGCATCCGGAATAGTCAATCTTTTCACAAATTCTGATCTGTCAGCTGAATCTTGCACATCAAGTAATGCGGATCAAGCATATACTTGTAGAAGTCATTAAACATGTTAGCCAATGATAAATTATGTCTTAATAACCTTTACCAACATCAGAAACACATCCGGAATGATGTCTGATGCTCTGCCAGACAGTTCTTCCTCTGTTCATACTGTTACTTGGGAACCCGACACTCAAGCATTCATATCTCTTGGTCCTTTCCACACTGGAGGCTCAAACCCTAGAATCTATCAGTCAAGATAGTCCTCTTGACTTCCCCAAGTCTGCACTTCACCAAGATACTTCCTCTGAGAGATCTGGACCTGTCTGTCGAACCTTGCCACATGCTCTATTCTTGTTTACCGGACCACAATATTCTTCACTCTGACTTCCGGTAGAGACACACCATGTCCTGCGGATGTGTGGGATGAACTTTGTTGCCATCAATGACAACATTCATGAATCCATATAGTGTCTCTTGCCAACACCGTCCTCACTGTGGAATCTCTCCACCAGAGCAATCAACATGCCAAGATTTGCCCTAATCTTAGGCATGAAGAGCACAAATGATAATCCAGCTAATTCAATAACAGGTAGATCAATCTTTGTGAGATAAGGCATCAACATCTAGGTAACTGGAAACCACTCCCTCAACATGAGCACAAGTTTGTCTATCCAACATCAAAAACTTAGTAATTTCAATAGGAAAGCAATCCTATCATCTCTTTGGAGATTCAATCAATCTCAAAGATAACCTATCAGTTGACCAACATCAATCGCATAGTCAACTTCATCAAATTTCTAAGTGTTTTGATAACCAAAATCGTATGCGTAGTTCTGCCTATCAGATGCACAACTTTAGCTCATATGTGCAACTTTACATTGTATACACAGAAATATCTTAAATGTACAACTTTACATTGCATGCGTAGGACTTTTCATCAAATGCGCAATAGGAAATTACATGCGCAGTATCCCTAACTATATGCGCAACAAAACTTCAAAAGCACAAAAATATAGTTCAAATGCAAAAAATATGCATATGCATCGATTCTGGCATGATATGTGCAGAATCACGTCATATGCACGGTATCGCGCGTCATATGCGTAGTTCTACCATTCGACGTATACAAAACATAAAACTTAACCTAGCATTTATTGCTATCATTAATGACCCTAGTCTAAAAATGAAGAGGTACTTACCAGTGGCCCATACTCTGCTAGATGGTTGAACCGTCGGATCCACTCGAATTGATGAAGCTCAATAGGAAATTGTTGCATCTTCGTTGGTTGCTCTATTCTCAAGAGGCTCTGATCTAAAATCTCTCTCTCAATGACAAGTGTGCAAATGACTAGGAATGTGACCCCACACTCTTATATATAGCACATGGAACCCTAATGGGAGGTGCTTAACTGTTGGAGTCTAGGACAACACTGAGAGGGGGGTTGAATCAGTGTTGTATAAATTTTACAGTTTTTACACCTTTTAACTTACAGGATAAAGAGAGAGAAAGACATTAACATACATATGCATAATTATAATGTTGAAGGCATGAAATATATGAACACATGAAGACACACAAGATATGAGACCAAGACACAAAAGATTATACGAGAGGAAAACCCTCCTGGGGTAGAAAAACCTCTCAAAATTGCCTCACTGGTTACAATGTTTAGAAGCACCAACTTCAAGGAGCACCAACCCCTAATACATACAAATAGGTCTCACTGACCATACAAGCCTCACTAGCTACAAGATGCCTCACTAGCTGAATTTGCCTCACTGGCTACAATATGTGTCTCACTGACAAATGTAAGGTCTCACTGACCTATAAGCCTCACTGGCATACTGTGCCTCACTGGAAAACATAATCACCATTAGAAAAGAGAAACAAAATTAGAGGGTTACTCTATTTCCATTAAATTGATTATCCCATCTCTGCATAATACAAACTCCATTTGTAATTCCTCTATGTGTATGTCTTCAACCTGCATCTGATGCTCAATCAATTCACCTGATTTAGATTATCTCTACACATTCAATTGCATATTGTCTTCATACTTGATTTTATTCAATCTGTGTCATACAAGTTGTCTTCATATTGATTCACATCCATTACAACTGTATCATCAAATTATCTTCATCATTTTATGTTCATCTGCACACCAACATTTAATCAAAACATCTGTAATGTCAATAAATATCATATGACCTTTCACATTCAACAATTCTTTGCTTTTACAATTTCACTTTCATTTTCTTCTTTTCAAAAATATGTTCCACCTGCAAAAATAAAAACATATATATATTTCTTCTTTGTATCCATGTAAGAGAAAATAAAAACTTTTCATATTCCATTGTTATTTTCTCCGAATAACTTTTCAACTCTCTCTGTATACTTTAATCAATTTTGCCCTGTTCAATTTCATCTTCCCCTGCAAAATCACATTCTCTGTTTGCAAACAAAATCAATAAATATTCTTCAAATTCTTTTATCATTTTTATTTCATCTTGAATGATTTTCATCTTCAATAAAAACTTCATTCTCTTTGTCTTCTCCAATCTACAAAAGATATTTTTCTCCTCACAAAAACACTACACACTTCATTAGTTCAACAAAACACACAAAACAACAAGAGCCTATTTCATTTTCAAAAACCATTATTTATATCTCCCAATCCATATCAATTTATTTCTATTTTTAAAACACTGGTGCCACATGTTCAAACCAATAAAATCATCTTAAAAAACTTTCCATCTTCAAAACTTTCTATCTTCACAATCTCTTGATTTTCGCTGTCACCAAAAATAGAAATAAGCATGATTTTTGGCTTTTGTATGCACAGAGCATGTCAAATTTGATGACATGGCTTGACCATTGCTCTTCTTTTTCCTTTTTAAATATTATCCATTTGATCTTATGAACCTGCCACTTGTCTTTTAAACAATGGCCATTGATGTGCCTTTTTCCCGCCGAGCTCTTTGAGCCTTAACTGGTAACCAGACACCTAGTCGATAGGGCCAGTCAAAACCATGATATTGATCCCTCAACATTGTCACTTAAGTGATACTTACCACCCCGACCAATCAACAGGATGTTAAAACAAAAGTGCATTGACGGGTAAACAAGGGTTTAGGAAGGATAACTTAGGTTTAGATTAGGGTCTTTGACATAGATTTAGGTGTTTAGGTATATGACACTTCATAGCATGTGATCAAAAATAGATGAGACACCATTTTTAATTACAGTGACATACTAATCTCAGAAACCCTTTAGACAATGATAAGACAAGGACATGACTTGAACATAGTTGCATTTAGGGTTAAACACTTGAACAACCATGAATGTAATGCCAAGTATAAGAGGACTACATGAGACATAATAACACTATAAGGACATCATGAAATATGTATCAGACCAGATAACATAAACTATGACAAAGATAAGATAACTATGGAAGACATGAAAAACTTTATCCTTCAACAATGACATTTAACATTTGAATGTTTAGGCATTTGTCATTATGAAATATGAGACACAACTCACACATCATATGACTATGACTGTGACAATGACCCAAAACTAAATATGCATATAATGAAGTCACCATTAGATTACTGTGTCACATGTCTATCAAATGTCCAATCAATAAGACTGAGACCTCCTGATTTGGAATGACAACCCTTCCTTTGAACATGTTGCTTCTTCTATTCTTAAGATAGCATGACAACAATCTTTGCATCAAGTAAACCAAGTGAATTCCTTGTTTGAATATGAACACACATCAAGCATGTTCACAAAGTGAACTTTTGTAAACTCCAATAACATGACATCCTAAAATCATCTGAAGACATCTCAACATGATGAACACCATAAAGCAACTCCACCAAGAATCCTTTTTGACATCAATGACAACCTAACACCATCATTGACCTTGTCCATGCTGGGGCATGATTTTCACCTACTTTTTCTTCTAGGTCAACCAATTTCTTTGCCCATCTATCCAATCAACCAGTCATTCAACCTATCTCATCATGAGATCATCTGTTATCCTGTCATCAATTTCTTCCCGTCCAATCTCTCGAGGGGGCATCCTATCGTCATAAACCTGTACCAGGGGCAAACTGGGGCATGTGTCAATCACAAAAAAAAACTCTTTGAAACAACGTGTTAAAACACATTGTCTCAAAGAGGGGCAAAATGTATACACCTAAAAAAGGCAAAGACATTAAATAAATATTTATTATTTATTTAATTCCCATTCTTCTATCATTTAATAAATTCATCAATTTATCTATTTGATTCATGTTCATCATTAATTATTCCAAATATTAAATAAATATCAATTTATTTACTTAAATAAATTAAACCTATTCTTCTAATGTCATCCCTTAATTAAATAATAATCAAATTATTTAATCCCAAGTCATCCTATTCCAAGGTCTTCATTCATAATATCCATGTCATCTAATTCCACCTCACCTTTCCACCTCACCTTGTTGCACATGTAATTAAATATATTAATATTTAATTAATCTATTTTCTCTCACCCACATGGCCTATTCTTCCTCTAACCATCCCTATTCACATGGATGTGGTCTCTCCATGTCATCATGGTAAAAGGGATACTTTGTGACACTTGTTCCATAGTCCCTAGAATCTTTCCAACCTTCCAATAATCATGTCTCCTTGTTTGACCTTCTCTCTTGGGTCATTGTGAGCCTTGTGACATGTGGACTCATGTCACACCTTTCTCTCCTCCATGTCAAGGTGAAAGGAACATCTTCCCTCTTTCTCTCCCTCATCTCAACCAAATTCAATCCTCACCGTACACCTCTCAAGACTAAGTCTCCACCATTGATCTTATGACACATGGATTTGGCCCCTCCTTGGCCTATAAAAGGAAGCTCATTCCCTCATTTCAACAATCCACAAGTTATAGCAAAGTTACTCTGTAAAAATCCTAGCATGCCTTTGGCAAAGCATTCCATATTGCTCATTGCATTATCTCCAATATCCTCACATCCATACAATCATGGCTTCAATCATCCATCTCCAATCTTCATAATAGTTGCATTGTAGGTAATCTTCATTGCATTTGTCCAACATATTTCCATTCAAGTATTGTCATCTTTAAACAGCGAGGAAGTACACTTTTGAGAGCTCTATTCATCAACAAGATCAATACAAGATAGGCAACAATGGAGGCTTCAAGGTAAATCGGTCTTCAAGGTAATATTGCTTTGTTTATTTTATTTGCAACATATTTCATTGAGATTATTGGATTATTAGTAGTTTAACACTGTTGACAATATTTCCTCTAACAAAAGTAAACTTACTTTATTATGAATCTAAATTTCTTATAGTGAATGAAAGATTTTATACTATTGTATTTGTTGAAATACACCAGACAACTGAGAGGGGGGGTGAATCAGTTGTCACAAAAACTTAGCTTCACATGCATATCAAACCATCAACAACTTAATTATTCATAATCAGATTTAACCATGAAAGCATGAAACCATTAACTTAATCACAATCACACATTCAAAACAGTAGACACTAGATTTTTACGTGGAAAACCCTAAAAGGGAAAAACCATGGTGGGTGTTAGCCCACAAAAATATATAAGTTATAGCAATACTAAAAAATAGAGGCTCACTTCCTACAGGGCTCACTGCCCAAATTGCTCACTGTAAAGAATGACTCACTGCCTAAGGATGGCTCACTACCGAAGGATGGCTCACTGTCAAGATGTTGAACTGATTGAATAAAATCTACTTCATGTCAGGGTTCAGTTCCATTGAAGCACAAAATGACTCTGCTGCTCTGCTTGTTTACACTTTCACACTTATCTCTTCATATTCACAACACACACACACTCTTTCACAACTTCATTACACACTTTTATACAATTCATCAACCTTGGAATGTACATCAAGATTGGCATTACATTCATCAACTGTTGGATCAATCTCCAAGGTCAACATTACAAACATACATAAAATAGGTCTGGACCTAATACAAATTTAGCTAAGGAAAAGATGTAAGAAAGTATGTGGATAGTGCCATGCCTTAGCGGGGACTCAAACATGATCATACATGCCATGAAACGCTTCTACAATCTTTGATGAATCTCTGCAAATGATGAATTCAACTAGGTTGGCCAAGACTAATGATAGCACTGGGTCTGCCAAGAACATTCTTCATTCACGATCCAAGTTTCTCTTTGTGGACCAATTCAAAGGTAGGAACATGATCAGGAGACATCCTCAAGCACATTGTAATCACCAAGAACAACCACACAATCTCTAACAACTTTGTCAAGAAGATTCTCCAAATTGGAGCACAAGAACAACACTAACAACCACTATCACAAGTAAAAGATAGCTTGTGGACCACCAAATCATGAACTATTGTAGTTGAAGGCACTTAAAATCATCACATACTTGATTCTAAAACTGTAGACTAAAATTTTTTAATCTGGAGGAATGCAGAGCAAAATACTTTCTCCCTGTCACCACCAAACATACAAAAAAAGTAGTTTTCACACTGGTGAACACAACTTACTCAAATCTTCATTCTAGAGGCTCAACCTTGGAATATAACATCTTCAAACAGGCTTCTAAATAACTTCCAATCTATAGGCAAAGATATTTATTCTATAGGAAATGCAGAGCATTCTTTTGGACTGTTCTTCTGCATGTAATGCATTGTTTCTACTGCAATTCATTATTTTTACTGGATGAGCTAATTTTCTTAATATCCTCAACATCTATGAGAAAGTAACAAAATGAGGGCATAGTTGGCATCAATGACAACATAGATATGTTGACATCAATGAAAACACCGATTAGGCACATACTTGGTACAATCTCCCCCTTTGTCATTGATGGCAACATATGATGTGAAAATTTGAAAAGACCATCAAGACAAGATTCTCCCCCTTTCTCTTTACACATCTGCATTCTTTCTCCCCCTAAGCTTTTCACATGATTTCTCTCCCCCTTTGACATCAATGGAAAAGGGCACATACTTGCATGCTGCTACTCTGATCCACTTTATCAGAAACATCTATCTACTCCCCCTGAGAGGTAGCCTTCAAAAAATCAATCCAAATCAAGGAATGATACTTTGAGCTCCACTAGATTGATGCATTCCTATGCATCTTAGTTCAGGGGAGGAGGGGTAATGACCCCTAACTTTTTTCTGAGATACTCAAAGGTATCTTTAAGCAGAGGCTTAGTGAAGATGTCTGCAATCTGATCCTTTGTGGACACATATTCCAACTTTACTTCATTCTCTGTCACCTTCTCTCTCAAAAAGTGATACCTTATTGATATGTGCTTTGTTCTTGAATGCATCACTGGATTTTTTGAAATGTTTATGGCACTTGTATTGTCACAAAAGATTGCAATTGGATCTTCATATACAACTGTTATATCCTTCAATGTCTGCTTCATCCATAACACTTGAGTCCAACAACATACTATTGCAATATACTCTACTTCTGTAGTTGACAAAGAGATTGAATCTTGTTTCTTCTTCAGCCATGAAACTAATCTATTACCCGAGAAGAAAGCACCTCCACTTGTACTCTTTCTATCATCAACATCTCCGGCCCAATCTACATCTATATAAGCACTGAGAGTGAAGTCATTGTCCTTTGGATACCATAAGCCATGATTTGGAGTGCCTTTTAAATACCTCAGGATTCTCTTGACTGCCATCACATGTGATTCTCTTAGATCAGCTTGAAACCTTGCAACAAGACATATTGCATGCATAATATCAGGTCTGGTTTGAGTTAGATAAAGCAATCCTCCAATCATGGATCTATATTTTTTCTAATCAGTCTTAGGTGATTTATCAATTTTGCTCAAATTGCAGCCAGTCACCATGGGAGTACACACATGTTTAGAGTATTCCATTCCAAACTTCAACAACTCTTTCACATACTTAGATTGAGATATGAAGACTCCTTTATTTGATTGATTTATTTACAGACCTAGAAAGAAATTCATCTCACCAAACATGGACATCTCAAACTCTTTTTGCATTTCACTAGCAAATTTCATACACATACCTTCATTGCCTCCAAAAATGATATCATCAACAAAGACTTCAACAATCAGTATTTGATCTTCATTAATCTTGAAATAAAGATTACTATTAGCAATACCTTTATTGAACCCTAACTGCAGAAAGTACTTATCTAACCTTGCATTCCATGCTCTAGGGGCTTGCTTGAGTCCATACAAGGATTTCTTCAATTTGCACACATCTCCTTGGTCTGATAACTTAAATCCTTCTAGTTGCTCAATGTAGACTTCCTCTTCCAACTCACCATTCAGGAATGCAGACTTTACATCCATCTGATACACTTTAAAATCTTTGTGGGCTGCAAATGCTAGGAATATTCTGATTGCTTCAATCCGGGCTACTGGAGCAAAAGTCTCTTCAAATCTATTCCTTCAATCTGAACATATCCCTTGCATACAAGCCTTGCCTTATTCCTTACAACTTCTCCATTCTCATTCAGCTTATTCTTGAAAACCCATTTGGTTCCAATAACATTTTTGTCAGTAGGTCTGGGAACTAATTCCTAAGTATCATTCTTTTCTATCTACTTTAGCCCTTCCTCCATGGCTTTTACCCAGCTTTCATCATACATGCTTCATTCATAGTCTTTGGTTCAACCTTTAAAAGTAGACAATAATTCACTTGTTCTTCTGCAGCCTTTTTTCTTGTCAACACACCTTTATTCTTATCACCTATAATCTAATCTTCAGAATGATTGATCCTTACATACCTGGTGTGATAGGTGAAAGTCAGGTGTGGAAGATCAGACATAGTCATGAAACCCTAACCCTACCATCATCAAGGAATCTAACCTAAATGAAATCAAAGGATAATGCAATTCAAGCATAACATCACCTAGATCGTGCGATTCCTTGTTTGAGAGAGAGATGTGGACTGCTTCTTCAACGATAAGCAATTACAAAGCTGAAAGCTGCCATTGATGGATGATAAAAGCTCGAATGCTCGAATGCTCAAGATGATAATGGAGGTGCTATATGATTGCTGGATTGCTGGCTTGCTGGATTGCTGGCTTGCTGGATGTCTCATATGGAATGAAAGGGTGTTTATATAGAACTCAACCAAGATCAATCAACGGTGGAGATTCAGAGGCTATGTGAATGGCTAAGATTGAAAGTTACTAAATTTAGGTCCAATTAGTTGTGCATGTGAAAGATTTTAAATGAAAGTTGTCTTACAACACATGATGAATGGGAAATGGACAAGTGTTGAAATGTGATAAATGATAAAGGCTTAATTCAAATAAAGTATTTGAATTAGTTGGGATATGAGTTGGAAATTAATTAAATAAATAAAATTTATTTAATTAATAGGATAAATGCATAAAATGAGATAAGACATGATGTGGAATTAATTAAATAAATACAATTTATTTAATTAATTGGCTAAGTGAATGAGAATGGGATTTTAATTAAATAAATAAAATTTATTTAATTAATTGGATAATGGATTAGTGATTTAACAAGGTGTCGCTAGACATGGACAAATTTGGGTGTCTACATTTTGCCCCTCTTTGATACAATGTTCGATAGAACATTGTGTCAAAGAAGATGTGAGATGCGTTCGATAAACAAGTTATGCCCCAGTGTAACTGGCAGGTGATGCCCCCTCGAGAGGTAAGCCAGGCAAACCAGGAAGGGCTGGGTTGGCTCTCGATAGAAGAAAAGGCAGAAAAGAGGGCAGACGCGAAGGAAAGGGGGGTTGCATGGAAGAAAATAGGCTGTGGTATAGAAGAATTAGGGTTTGGAGAAGGGCTATAAGTAGGGGCTGCAAGGGCAAATAGGCTCATCTGTGCTCATTTGTGCTTAGAAACTTAGAGAAATCCAGAGCTCCTGAGAGTGAGAGTGGCAGAGCTAGCAGGATGGTGATTCCACGCAGAGATCATCGTGCGGAGCGAGTGAGGACACATGGACGACCAGAGGGAGTAGGCGCACCGGTATGTTTCAAAACTTTTCCCAAAAGCGTGCATTTAATAGGCTAAAAGCGTAATTAATTCACACACGTCACCAAAAGCGACTAGTTTAGGGCATGGCACATATAGGTCGCTTATGTAGGAAAAGAGATCGCTTAGAGTAGTTCAGGTCGCTTATAGGCGCGGGTAGGTCGCTTATGGAAACGAGGTCGCATCCTGTCGGTGGGAAAAACGCAGTCAAAATGCGCGTATGGAGGGAAACTAGTCGCTTATGAGCAGATAGTAGTCGCATAGGGTAGTGTAGCTCGCATAGGACTAGAAACAGCTCGCATATGGTAGATAGCGCACTTATAGGGCTAAAATAAGCGCATATAGTGATTGGGATCGCGTATAAGGATAAGATAGGCGCATTTAGGAAAAGAGCTCGCTTTTGGTCAGAACAGGAGCGCAAATGGTAAAGGGGGTCGCTAGTGAGCAGAAAAAGGTCGCATGTGGTAAAGTGAACCGCATATGGTAGGTGTAGGATAAAATAGCAGATAGATAGGCAGATTTTGATATGAATGATTAATGGGATGGACTGACAAGAGTAAATGGATGATGCAAGATGTACTACCGCCATTGCTATCACGGGAGCCCCATCCGAGAGATTTGCGGCTGGTGAGACGGTTGGATGCAGAGGAGCTACTGGTGTTAGAGATCCTGGGTTTGGAGCATGTTTCACGATTAGAGCCAGTTCAGGCACATCGAGGGTTGATGACTGCGATGGTGGAGCGATGGATGAGCGAGCACAGTTCATTCTTGTTACCGACAGGTGAGGCGACCATCACCTTAGAGGATGTGTTCCGGATTTTGAGGATTCCGATAGATGGGGATCGTGTAGATTATGATCCAGAGATGGGCCCAGCGGCATTCAGGAGATTGTTTGGGACACCAGACATCGGAGTAGAGGGTTCAGAGATACCGATGGGGAGAATGGAGGAGCTCTGTGACAGGTTGCAGCGGGTGGTAGTGGCTATCATTAGATGGCTAGTGGGTGATAAGAGAGCCAGAGGGTTTCCTGTAGGATGGGGGACAGTGATGGAGGGCATGTTCTCCTATGGCACGAGATATGCATGGGCAGAGTGCGTGTTGGGACAGCTCTATCATTACCTGCATGATTGCGCATATATGTTTGGAGCGAGCATGTCAGCAGGAGTGACAGTTTTGCATGTATGGGCTTATAAGCACATTCCGGTGACGAGACCAGAGGGATGGGTTGCTAGAGCAGCAGGAGAGCCATTTGCACTGATGTATAGAGGAGCATTGACGTATCGACAGCGCTGAGGGGTGGTATACTGGCGACGGAGGTTGGATGAGATAGACAGATTTGTATGGAGGCCATGGCTAGGATGTGAGCAGTGGGAGGAGGAGGATGCCGAGCTTGCCTATGCTAGACAGGTGAGGTACATTTTTGGACGCGGCATGTACATTATAGAGCGCTATTTGCCAGAGAGAGCCCTGAGACAGTTCGGAGAGGCACAGGCAGTACCTGTAGGGGATGCTGTTTTTGGGAGGACGAGACAGGAGGTGTTCGATTGGGGTCCAGAGGTTGTGGTGGACACAGCCTTGGCAGAGAGAGATGGATTGCAGCCAGTAGCATGGCAGTGGAGACAGGGTCCTGCAGATCCAGGTACATTGCCAGAGTATGATGCACACTGGGCGACAGCTAGGCCGACTCGGTTGACACGAGATGGAGAGATTGGGGAGATTGGGATGGAGAGGCCAGTTCGGAGGTGACGACGATGGGCTCCACCAGCACAGGTGGTAGTGCCAGCTGCACCAGGGATACAGATGCCAGGGCAGGTGCCAAGTCAGCCTGCTATATTAGCACAGCCACAGGCACAGATCGGAGCAGGAGATGATGTGGGTATTCAGCAGCTGCGGAGATGGATCAGAGAGGAGAGGAGATGGAGGCAGCGGGCACAGATGAGGCTGAGGAGAGTGGAGATGGATAGGCATCAGGCTGTGATTAGTCTGAGGCATGCTAGAGCACAGGCATAGACTTATCAGGCTCAGCTACAGTTGGGAGCTCAGAGAGGAGATGGACAGGATGATGGTGCTCTCGCGAGAGTTACAGGAGAGAGGGATACAGCTAGGCAGCATGAGCAGATGATAAGGCTTGAGCGAGATACTGCAGTACAGCAGGAGCAGGCTATGAGAGCAGAGAGAGATGGTCTGCAAGCTGAGAGAGATGGTCTGTGAGCTGAGAGAGATAGGGCAGTGCAGCAGCTGCAGGGGATGACTAGTGAGTGGGATAGAGCAGTGACTGCCTTGGGGACTGATGGAGCTACCATGTACTTAGCCACACAGTTGACAGCGGTACAGGCCGAGCTTCGGAGAGTGCAGGGTGAGGCTGAGTATTATAGAGGCTTATATTATGGAGCTGTGTCGGCAGAGCAGAGACAGCCTAGCTTCAGGAGCAGGTCAGGGGCTTCGAGCTCACGGAGGTCAGGTGGATCTCGATCAGTAGCTTCAGTGATGGGGCCACCGAGAGATGGAGGACCAGGTACAGGACCTGTTGGTGGTGGTGGTCAGGGCGAGGGAGCTGGCAGTAGTCGCTAGGGCATACCTTGTTGACATTGTATCATGATGAGGCCTAGAGCCATTGTTGTACATTCATTCTTTTCAGGGCTCCGCTTGTATTGTAGACACTTGTATTTTGACACACATGTATATATATATATATATGGCAGTTTTGGCAATCTATATGATGTTATAATGGTTGTGATGTTGATATTATGATGGCTATGCATGTTATGTGTATGGATTATATATGGATTATGGATGGATGTTTATGCAAATGGTAATTGATAGAAAATGTTTGAATATGTAAAAGGTAATGATATGAATAGATGTATGCATATAGGCAGATGGTAAAGAAAAAGATATGGACTTATGTATGGCTAACACTTGTTTTGCAGGAGCGAAAATATGGACAAAGGATGATGGAAATGATTGATCTTAGCTGAGGATGATGGAACGAATGGATAGATAGAATGAATAAGATAGGATGATGATGGGCAGCTTTCAAGTAATTGCTCAAAATGAAAAGAAATGCAGTCCTTATGTTTGATATAGCATATGGATGTTATGCACCAGGGCATAAGAAACCAAGGTGTCAAGGTATCCAATGCGTAACTAGCATGTTACAATCTTGTCTGAACGCATGTGGTCAAGTTGTGGAGCCAACACGCACAAGATATGAATAACAGCTAGTGTTGGACTTTGACGCTACAAACAATGGTTTGAACTTATCTCTACTACACATAATGATAGCTTGCTGGTTATATGTATGGAGTTAGTCTTAACATAGAATAGTCTCAAATGCATAAGAGACTGTTTAGCTTCTCAGATGCTAGAGATATTGATATGTAAGATGCTAATCCCAACACGTGCAAGATACCAAGACGCATAGGAAGAGAATAAGATCATCCCGCAAACACGGCATACGAAAGCTATATGACCATGCCCCAGTCCTTACTTCATCGCAACATACCAAGATATAAAGAGATCATGGCAGTCTTGACTAGGTATAGAAAAGGGACAAAAGATAAATCAAAAGATAAAACAAAAGATACTGTCATCACGTTCTCTTGCCAAATTTGGGTGCTCTTGGATAGATTAAGCTGGCGCCTTGTTAAGAGGAAAGCTACATCCTGTTGAAGGCTAAAGTTGTTGATAAACTGCTATAGCAAATGTTGACTTAAGGCATGCGGACAAATAGCTTCTGGCTTACCTATGATTGGTTAAAGTGCTGGAGCTTGCAATAGACACGTGGATTGCTTCTTATTTGAGCTGATCAAAGAGAAGAAGATGGATGATGCATGAAGATGAAGAAGATGGGGGGATCATCTGTGCTTGAGTACTGGAAACTTCCTTCGTATTCCAGACTGCCTACATACCCTGTATCCACGGGATCAAAGCACATTTACGATGAAGATGAGACATGATGAATATGTAGTTCTGGGTTTTATTGATGATGTATGTGATGAAAGATAGAAGAATGTGAGCTGAAAGATTGAAGGATGTTTAGAAGAAAAGATGACAGATGACTGATGAAAGGGGCTATCGTCTTAGCCTGAATCAGAGTGCTTCCTTCGCATCTCAGATTGCCTACATACCCTGTATCCACGGGATCAAGGCGTCAACGATAGAGCTAGATGTAGTTCTTATGGATGTGGCTAATCGATTGGATGTTTGATCAAGCGATGTTTGTTGCAATTGTTGGATGAATGTGGATGGATTGCGAAGGTATGAATCCTGGTTGCAAGTCGTTAGGTCATATTTGTCGGTGGACATGTGCCATGGTTGAAGTTGATAAGGTGTGCTGTGTTGTAAGCTGAGTTGTTTGACGTGTTATGAGCTAGAGATAATAGGATCCACTTCCAAATAAGACTCAACAAATGCCCCCAGTGTGGGATGAGGTTTATTATGCAGAAGCGACAATGCAGAAAAGATGTAGCCAAGATGCTAAGGTGCCAAAAGATATAGATATCACGACAATGTCTCAAGTATGATAGCTAGCATTGGCAAAGGATGAAGAGGAAAGGCTATGTGTGAGATTGCGATAGGGCTTATGAACATGGCTAATACAAGATGCAGTGGGGAAAATGATCAAACGAACTAAACAAATGAGGGAAGCTGGTCACTACACATAGCGCCTGTTTACCAGGTTTTCACTATGGTACTTATCCAAGGCGCCTGTTTACCAGGTTTTCACCAGAGGACGGATTATTTATCTTTTTTTTTTTTTTTGGTTTTTTTATAATGGTTTTTTGGGGGATAGCTGAGATTCATGGATAAAACTTCTTGAGATGAACGTTGTTGACGGGTTCATCCAAGGGAATGCCTTCAGGTGTTGACAAAGTGTATGCACCGGATCCATAGACTGCTGTGATAATGAAAGGACCAAGCCAATTTGGTTCAAACTTGCCCTGTTTCTCTCAATACTGTTGATTCCTTTGGTTTTCTTTAAGGACAAGGTCGCCAACCTAAAATCTGCGTTCTCTGATCTTTTTGTTGTAGCTGCGGCGTAGCCGGTTTTGATAGACTTGAAGATGGTTCAATGCTGTAAGGCGGCGTTCATCTAAGAGCTCAAGATCATGGAGTCGGGACACTCGATATTCTTCATCTGAGATAGTATGTTGCAAGGATATGCGCAAAGAGGGGATCTCAACCTCGATAGGCAAAATAGCTTCAGTGCCATAGACTAGAGCATAGGGCGTGGCGCCAGTAGGAGTTCTGACACTTGTTCTATATGCCCATAAAGCAGGATGCAGTTGTAGATGCCAATCTCGACCAGTTTCATTAACAGTCTTTTTAAGGATCTTGATGATTGTCTTATTAGAGGCTTCAGCTTGACCATTGCTCTGAGGATAATAAGGCGTAGAGAACCTATGTTGAATATGAAACTTATTGCAAAGATCTCTAACCTCTTGGTTCTTGAAAGGCCGGCCATTGTCTGTGACAATAGCTTGGGGAACTCCATAACGGCAGATGATGTAATGTAGGATGAATTTAGCTATTTGTTTACCTGTGATGTAGGTCATTGGTATGGCTTCTACCCACTTTGTGAAATACTCAGTGGCAGTGATAATAAACTTATGACCATTTGATGAAGTAGGATGGATTTTACCCACAAGATCAAGTCCCCATTGCGAAAAAGGCCATGGAGTGACAATAGGCTGAAGCTCATGTGCTGGTGCATGTATTAGATCTCCATGTTTCTGACATTGTAGACATCTCCTTGCAAATTGTTGGGCATCTTTTTCCATAGTTGGCCAATAGTATCCTGCTCGTAGAAGTTTCTTAACAAGGCCAGGGCCAGCGGAATGCGAACCGCAGGCACCTTCATGTACTTCACGTAAGGCCGTTTTTGCTTCCTCAGAATCAAGACATCTAAGAAGGATACCATCAAGACTCCGGCGATAAAGGGTGTCTCCTAAGATAGTGTAACGAGAGGCTCGACGGATAAAAGTTTTACGCTGGGTGTTGGATAGTTGAAGAGGCAAGGTGTGATTACGGAGATACTCGTATATATCTTTGTACCACAACGAGTTGGGACCAACAATCTCACATATGAGCTCAGACTGTGGAACTTCAAATGCTGGGATCAAAAGCTGTTCGACCAAGAATTCACATTTATGGGTGTTAGATGGCATGTCTAAAAGAGATCCAATCATGGCCATGGCGTCGGCTGCTCTGTTTTGTAGTCTTAGAATTTGCTCAAAGGTAATGTCCTCAAAATATTGCTTGAAATCGTCCACCATTAGCTTATATGGAAGAAGCTTCTCGTCTTTTGTTTGATATTCATCTAAGACCTGTTTGATAACCAGCTGAGAATCGCCAAAGACTTGTAACTGTTTGATAGCCCACTGTATTGCCATGCACAAACCTGTTATTAAAGCTTCATACTCTGCTATGTTGTTGGTACATGGGAATGCTATTCTGTATGATTTAGGTATGCAGTCTCCTTGGGGAGTGACAAACAAGATACCTGCTCCAGATCCGTGTTGAGTGTATGATCCATCAAAGTATAGCTGCCATCGTGCTGGAGAGCTTAAATTAAACAATCCTTCATCAGGGAATTCTGGATATATTGGCTGAATGTCTGTGATAGGTGCTGCAGCTAATTGATCAGCAATGACTTGTCCTTTGATAGCTTTACAGTTCACATATTGTATGTCAAATTCACTCAAGATCATAACCCATTTTGCTAATCTCCCTGTGAGAAGTGCTTTTGAAAGGAGATACTTGAGGGGATCCACATTAGAGATGAGCTTTGTTGTTTGGTTCAGCATATAGTGTCGCAACTTTTGAGAAGCAAACACTAATGCTAAACAAGCTTTTTCCATGAACGAGTAATTGAGCTCATATCCCACAAGAGTTTTGCTAATGTAGTAGATGGCTTGTTCTTTTCCTGAATCATCATGTTGAGCTAGAAGTGCACCCAATGCTGCGGTTGTTGATGATATATAAAGCAGTAATGGACGATCAAGTACAGGAGGTATTAACACAGGAGGTGTTTCCAAGTATTCCTTTATCTTATCAAAAGCTTGTTGACACTTTTCATCCCACTTAAAAGGTTCACCCTTACGAAGAAGATGCTGAAAAGGATGACATTTATCTGTGAGTTGTGAGATAAATCTACGGATAGATTGTAGCCTACCCTGTAAACTGCGGAGCTGTTTGAGATTCGTTGGTGGAGGCATTTCTATGATAGCTTTTACCTTAGCTGGATCCACTTCTATCCCTCGTCGAGACACAATATATCCCAATAGTTTTCCTGATGTTACGCCAAATACACACTTCTTTGGGTTTAGTCTTACTTGGTATTTTTCTAATCGATCAAAAATTTGTGCCAATAGTTGTAGATGTCCTTCCCTTGTCTTAGATTTTCCCAGGATGTCATCAACATAGTCTTCCATGATAGTATGAAAAAGGTCATGAAAAATAACTGTCATAGCTCGTTGATAGGTAGCTCCAGTGTTTTTAAGACCAAAAGGCATTACAACCCAGCAATATGTGCCCCATGGACAAATAAAAGACGTTTTATCTTGGTCTTCCTCTGCTATTCTGATTTGATTATAACCTGAAAATCCATCCATCAAAGATAGCATTTCATGTCCTGCTGTAAGATCAACAATGTTGTCTATGCTTGGTAATGGAAAATCATCTTTAGGACATGCTTTGTTAAGATCTCTAAAGTCTGTGCAGCAGCGAACTCGTCCATCTGGTTTTGCTACAGGTACCAAGTTTGAAACCCATTCTGGATAATCAATAGGCTTTATGAACTTTGCTTCTAATAGTTTCTGAATTTCTGCTTTGACCAATAAGGCAACTTGTGGATGCATTTTGCGCAATTTTTGTTTGACAGGCTTTGCATCAGGGAATACTGCTAAATGATGTACCACAAGTGAAGGATCTAGTCCTGGCATGTCTGCATAAGTCCATGCAAAATTTATAGCTCGTCTCAAAAAAAATGCTGTGAAGTTCTTTCGTTCTTGCTCTGATAGTGATGCTGCCAAAAAAGTGATCTTCGGATTTTGTTCTGTTCCCAAGTTCATGTCTTGTGATTTTTCAACTAGCATAGTTGATTTCTCATGGTAATCAGCGGCAACAGGAAGATCAAATCCCTCATCCTCAGGCGCCTCAGAGAGGTTTTCACCTTCGGATACATCCTTTATTTTTGCTTTTTCACGGTCAAGAGGCGCCTTGCGGTTTTCACCTAGTGACCTATTTTGTTGAATTTTGTTTATTTCACTTTTGCGACTGAAGGATTTGATACTTCCGCCAAAATATGCTAGTTTAGGTAATTCCATCATGAAACCTGCTTTGTGATCACCCAATGGGATACCTTGTCTCAAACCCATGAATTCTGCAATGGCTTCGTCATTTTCAAATGTATCTAATATCGGTGCCCCCTGTTGGTCCCAATCGATGAGGTCAGGATATACGAGTGAGAGACTAAAGGAGGGATCGTGATGGCTAGAAGAGGTTGCGAAAAACATGAAGATGGAATGTTCTTGAAAAAGGTCGGTGATATGAAGGGAGGAGTCGTCGATGATATCCGAGTTAGAAGTCTCTCCTACCGAAGAAGGTCCAACGTCAATATCGGAAATACACTTAATGTCTTTGGGTCGCGGTACCTCTGGTTGGTAACCAAGGCCTTGCTTATTAAACTTCTTAGACACAATAAGGGGCTCAATAGGTCCTTGTTCCTGTGATCCCAAGCCGCCATGTCCTTTATAGCCCATGTTCTTTATGATACGAAACCCGTTGTTGTATCGCTCTACTTCAAGTTGGACTTGGTCATTTTCATCAAAGAATATCCAAGAGTCGATGTCCTCAATGTCTTCATCATCCAAGAAACCACCTTTAATGAATACGGTAGGGGGAGCTTTGATAACAGCGGAGGATGAAGTGGGCTTAGATGTAGAGGGCTTACCATAGGATTTAGGAGATAATGGAAGGGTACCAACGCAACAGGATTCCTGCAATTTGTATTCACCAGGGCCATGTTCGGTATATTTGATATGGAGGTTGGAAGCGGCTTTGCTAGATGAGGGCTTGAGGAGATCAGATGGGTCTACATAGGAGGATGACGGATATGCCTCGGTGTTGAGAGGGATACGGTTTGGACTCTGATATTTAGCTTGAAAGGCACGGCAAAACTCAAATGGATTAGGATCAGCTTGAATGGTAACTTCAACACCCTTATGTGGAAATTTAAGGCATTGGTGATATGTAGAGGGAACTGCTTTAAGGGTATGGATCCAAGGGCGACCGAGGATGATGTTGTAAGGCAGATCAATATCAAGGACTTGACAGCGAGTTTCTGTAATGACCGGACCAACTTGAATAGGCAATAGGATGATCCCTTCAGTATCTCTTTCAGCGTCATCATATGCTCTGATGGTAATAACCTTGGAAGTGTCAACATCTTTCTCAGAATATCCCAATTGCTTGATAAGTTGCAAAGAACATATATTTAGACCAGCTCCCCCATCTATCAAGACTCGTTTGATACGGCGTTGGTTAACAAATACTTCAATATGGAGGGCCTCATTGTGTGACGGATGAATGGAGGGTTGAAGATCTTTGTCGGAAAAGGTTAAATGACAAGGGGCTGCAATGCTAGCGACCATGGATTGAAATTGTGTGATATTAATATTATTAGGCACCGAAGACTCTTGTAAGGCCTTATCAAGGATAGCTTTATGTGCGGGTGATATGCAGAGCAGCTCAAGGATAGATATGTGTGCGGGTGTTTTACCAAGGTGATCCAAGAGGTTATAGTCAGAGAGAGGTCGAGGAGGATGAGGAGGTGCTCCTTGAATGGTAACTCGACCTCTTCGCATGGTTACGGCACAATCAGGTGCTCCTTGGACGGTAATGGTAGAAATGCGAGCATGGTCAATGCGGCCAATGGTAGATGCTGCATAGCTATAGGGAATAGCATTTCCAGCTTGAAGATTATTTGTCTGATCATGAGATGGAAGTGGATTCTTGAAAGTCTCTAGATCATAGTTTGATGTGGATTGTTGAGCAGGTTGAGCTGTTGAAGGTGTGACGTTGATTAGACCTTGATCAATGCAGTCTTGGATAACATGTTTTAAGCGCATACAACCATTTGTTTTGTGTCCTTTAACTCGATGGTAATCACAATACTCATTCTCTTTGTACCAAGGAGCTCGAAAGAGTGGTTCACCATTTGGTGGTGCATCGGGTAGAATAACATCTCCGGCTTGAAGCAGCTTTCGAAGAATAACTTCCATGGGTTCCACTAATGGTGTAAATTGTCGGCGTGGATTAGAAGTTTGGCGTTGGTTTCTTCGTTGTGGAAAAGGCTGTCTTGGTGGAGAGGCTGCTTGAATGTTGATGGGAGCTCTCATAGTTTGGATATTCTTTGTATCAACAATACCGTCATTGACAACATTCTTGTTCTTGTTCCAAAAGCGAGACTTATCATTGGAATTTTGGGGAGAATCTTTGTTATCACAAAAGATCTTGATAGTTCCTTTGGCAATTAAGGCTCGTTCAATAATAACTCCTTTGGAAACTAGTTCGTCAAAGGTGCTAGCACTTTGCAATTGTAGTTGGAATGACAGTTCAGGATGAAGATTTTGAACAAAGATGTCAAGCTGTTGTTTCTCAGGGATTTCCCATGATAATTTGCTAGCCATATTACGCCATCATTGGGTAAATGAGGAAAAGGTTTCACCATTGTGTTGTTTGTTGTTGACAAGGTCATTCATGTTTACCTCATGTTCAATGTTGAAGGCAAAATGTGATCGAAACTTGTTTGCCAATTCTGAAAAAGTCTTAATTCCTGGAGGTAAATGGGAAAACCATTCGAGAGCTTGTCCTGCTAAGATTTGAGGAAATAGTCTCAAGAGATATGTATCATCATAGGCAACATCGAGACATGCCACGAAAAAGGCTCGAAGATGGTCGTCCAGATTTCCTTTCCCTTTGTACTTATGAAATTGTGGGATTTCAAAGTGTGGTGGAAAAGGTATCATATTAAGAGACTTGTCAAATGGATAGGCGCATATGTTTTCGAGAGAGAAAGGTTTCTTGCCTTGTCCTACCCTTTCATCGATCATCTGTTGGATATCAGCTGAGGATAACTGCTGTTGTTGCAAAGGGGGTGGAGTGTGATATGAGACATATTGTGGTTGCGGTTGTGGTATATGTGGAGTTGTGACTATTTGTTGTGGTTGTGGGATGTACGAAGCTGTGACTATTTGTTGGGGTTGTGTGCCCACAATGTATGTCAAAGGAGTGGTATGTGACATGTATGTGTTAGAGGATTGCTGTCCTTGAGACACAAGTGGCAAGTGGGTGTGCATCACATGAGAAGCGGATGTTGGATTGATAGTAGCAGATGGTTGGGAAGTTGGGATTGAATTCATGACATGGTAAGTGACGGAGGGATTGGTAGATACAACAGAAGGGTGAACATTGGGATTGGTATTTTGGACAATATGAGGATTGGTATATGTCATGTGTTGGGTGATATTAGAGAAGCCTTGGGTAGCATAAGATGGATTGACGGTGTGTAAAGGATTGGAGGAAGCGGACAGCATGGATGTAAGCTGATCAACATAAGCGATCTTATTGTTTGGATTGGCTTGAGAAATGAGGGAATCACTCATGTCAATGAGACTAACGTTGGGATTATGGGATAACATGGAGGAATTAGCAGTTGGTGTATGAGATGTGGTAGAGTGTAATGGTTGTGAAGCATGGACAACATGTGCTGTTGGAATGGTTTGAGAGGTATGCACACCATAAGACATGGGAATTGCTTGTGATGCTCGAAGTGTTTGTGCTTGCGTTACATGGACAGCTTGTGTTACTTGAGGCATGGAAACAGTCATGGTAGAAGGAGAGATATGTTGAGGGACATGAAAAGGTGGGATGTTGAGATTTTGTGACATGAGAGGAAGCACATTGGTGGGCACTATCAATGGTTCTAAAGTATGCTCTGATTGTGGTAACTCAAATGAAGCAACAATAGGCAATGAGGATGGTGTTTGCGAGGTAATAGAAGATGATGTGACTATAGTAGATGGTCTATTCGCAACAACAGCAGTAGTGTTGGGATCGTGCTCTCTAATAGTGGATATATCAAAGTCTTTAGGTAGTTTAGCACCCATGCGAGCAAGTTGGAGAAAATAGCGATCAGGCTCAGATATCATGAGTTTCTCAACTTGGTCCCATAGATAGGTATCTTGGAATTCTGATGAGTCGTCTTGAGATTGTTCTTCGAAAGTTTCCAAGGATGGTGGAGGTTGCATTTGTTGTGAAGATGATTCGCCCCTAGTGTACCCTTGAGGTATAAACATATGAGAAGGCATACCAGTTGTGAATTGAGTTGCGTCCTTAAGAGGTGTCATGAATTGTTTCATCTCAGCTTGCAATTTGGCATCCATTTCAGCTTGCAATTTGGCTTCTATTTCAGCTCGATATTGACTCCTAGTTTGAGGCATGATGTTGATGATGAAGTTGAGCTTGTCAAAGTTTTGAGACCCAAAAGATGATAGTTGGTTGATTGGTTGTTGTTTTGGTTTGCTGGTTTGGCTAAGTTGCTTGGTTGATTTGTTTTGGCTGAGTTGTTGTTGGTTGTCCCTAGAGGTAGCTTAATCACTCAAGGGAAAGATTGGTTGCTGTTGATGTTTGTTGGAGCTAAAGCTAAAAGAGATTGTTTGTTGAAGCTAAAGCTGAAGGATGTTTGTTGGCTGAAGCTAAAACTGAAGGTTGTTTGTTGATTGAAATGATTGGATTGATGTCTGATTTGCTGGTTGGGGTCTCAAAAAGATGGAAAAGCTCATGAGTTGTGATTGATTGATAAGCTCAGAATAGGAGACAAAGTCCAGGTATTTGCTGTTGATCAAAGAGAAGTCTGAAAGCTGATGTTTGAGGTTCAAGCAAGCTGGTCCTGAGGCTAATTCAGCTGATGCACTGAGATTTGTAGGAATTTTAGCTACAGGCGACTGATGATAGCTCAAAGGCGACTCAAAGGATGCTAAAGGCGATTAATGATAGCTCAGATGCAACCTGGTTTAGTTTTGACAGAAAAATGACAGTGCTAACCAGAAGCAAATGCTATGCCAGAGGCGATGACTGTTGGTTCAAAGGCGATGACTGTTAGTTCAGAGGTGACTCAGATATCCCTAAAGGCGACAGTCTGTTGTTCAGCGGTGAGCTTGTTCAGGAATCAGGCAAATAACTGCAGCTTAAAAGCGATCTGGCTCAGAAAATATGTGACTGGTTATGACTCATATGCGACTTGGTTCAGAAAGTAGGTGATCAGTTGTGGTTCACAAGCGATTCTGTTTAGGCAATATGCGGGCAGTTGTTGTTTAAAAGCGACGCAGTTTAGTCAATATGCGAGTCACTACAGTTCAGAAGCGATGTCTGTGGTGTATGCGAACAGTTTAGGTTCAAAAGCGACTGTGTTTGTGTAACAGTGGTTTGATTTTGCAGTTTTTCAGCAAGAAAACAATGATAACAGTCACTCACACTCACAACAAGCACAAACTGATACAACCTAGGCTAGGATAGGACAGTATCTGTTGAATCCCCTAGCTGCGCCTATTCAAAGTGGGTAGCTCCAGGATCTTGGTAGCACTGGCTCCTCCTTACATTTGCACACACTTCTCACGCATACCAAGATCTGGGATTCTTATAAGGCTTGAGCCTTTCCAAACTTTTAGATTGTCCCTGCTACCTTGGCTAAGAACCGCATGAATCAGGGCCGCTTCAAGGGTTTTGCCCTCTGCGTCAACAGATAGAAGGTTTTTGGCTACTACACAAAGTTGCTAATAAGGGCATCCGTTCGGGTGGCTATACGTGCGGCAGCGCTACTCTCCGTTATGGAGTCTCCCAGCCTCCAAGGGTTGCGCCTTGGAGGGTTTTGGGGGAGGTTGGCTGTCGGTATAACACAACTGCACCCGTTGTTTGTGGCTTTCGACACAAACACTTTTCTTATATAGCGGTTCGGAAGGACTTGGCTTTAGCCCGTTACCGCTTGGGTCGTATCCCTTCTCACACCGGGAAGGCAGGCGCTCTAAAGATAATGACAAGTTCTCATACACCCAAGATCCATTTGATAGGCAAGGGGAGAGGATACTTTTGTCATTAAATTTGGGTTACAATCAGGTACATGCAAGCAATCAAAAAAGATAAATCAAGCACGGAGCAAGCAGTAGTTCATTTTAAGCACCAAGCCCAAATATGCCTAATTTAGTGAAAAAAAAACCACAAATCTTGGACCGATCGAACCTGCAACAGATATGTCAGTAGTTTGATAACCTCCTTTCTTGGACAGATTGATAAGATGCTGCGCAAATACCCAATTAATAGCCAAAAATTAAACTGGAACTGAAACAGACTTGAAAACAACAGAACTTTACCAGATGCGATTCACTATTGATTAAAAGCGACCTCTATTATATCAGAGGCAAAATACTGCAGATCATATGTGACGCGTAAAAACATAGCATGCGACCTCTGTCAGCTCATAAGCGATGCACATTGGCCATAAGCGATCGGTTGAGGGCTGGATGCGACCTGTTTCTGTAAAAACACAGCCGATAAACAAAAACCCTAGCCTAACAGGCGAACAATATCAGTCCATAAGCGATACAAATGAATGCAAAAGTGGCCTCTGTCGTGTCATATGCGATCCCGATATACCAGAAGCGACCTGTTGTAAGTCGAAAGTGACCTGTCTCTGCAAAACAAAAAACTAAACCCTAACCTGCACAGGCGAACATTATTAGCTCATAAGCGTCTCAGATCAGAATAAAAGCGCGCACTGTTAGGTCAAAAGCGATGCGAAATTGTGCAAAGGCGGCCCCTGTTAGGTTAAAAGCGATCTGATTATGCGCAAAAGCGGCGGCTATTAGGTCAAAAGCGGCAAATACAGTGAACACAGTCGCATACATTACAGGCGATCATTTTAAAGATAAAAGCGATATGTTTTACCTGAAGCGACGACTGTTTGTTTCAAGGCGATCCAGAGAGGATAATGCGGCCTGTTCCAGCGTAAAAGCGACGCAGAAATTCAGAAGCGGCGGATGTTCGTTTAAAAGCGACTGGAATTTTCTGCGAGCACCTGCAAAATCTGATCTTCAAAGAAACAACTCCAAAAAATGAAGTTAATCAGGGAAGTGAGTCCCACCGGGCATGCCAAAATGTGATAGGTGAAAGTCAAGTGTGGAAGATCAGACATAGTCATGAAACCCTAACCCTACCATCATCAAGGAATCTAACCTAAATGAAATCAAAGGATAATGCAATTCAAGCATAACATCACCTAGATCATGCGATTCCTTGTTTGAGAAAGAGATATGGACTGCTTCTTCAACGATAAGTAATTACAAAGCTGAAAGCTGCCATTGATGGATGATAAAAGCTCGAATGCTCGAATGCTCAAGATGATAATGGAGGTGCTATATGATTGCTGGATTGCTGGCTTGCTGGATTGCTGGCTTGTTGGATGTCTCATATGGAATGAAAGGGTGTTTATATAGAACTCAACCAAGATCAATCAACGGTGGAGATTCAGAGGCTATGTGAATGGCTAAGATTGAAAGTTACTAAATTTAGGTCCAATTAGTTGTGCATGTGAAAGATTTTAAATGAAAGTTGTCTTACAACACATGATGAATGGGAAATGGACAAGTGTTGAAATGTGATAAATGATAAAGGCTTAATTCAAATAAAGTATTTGAATTAGTTGGGATATGAGTTGGAAATTAATTAAATAAATAAAATTTATTTAATTAATAGGATAAATGCATAAAATGAGATAAGACATGATGTGGAATTAATTAAATAAATACAATTTATTTAATTAATTGGCTAAGTGAATGAGAATGGGATTTTAATTAAATAAATAAAATTTATTTAATTAATTGGATAATGGATTAGTGATTTAACAAGGTGTCGCTAGACATGGACAAATTTGGGTGTCTACACCTGGGAGTCTTGACAATACTTTTCAGAGCCTCTTCTTCATCCTAACTATCTTCTTTCTTATCTTTCTCTTCATTTACTATAGTCATAGGTTTATCTGGTTCATAACAACTCAAGTCTGATATTCTTTCTTTTCCTTCGTCTACCTTCACATTTGCACTCTCAACAATCTTTTTGAGCCTTTTGGTGTAGCATCGGTAAGCCTTACTCTTGGTAGAGTATCCAAGGAAAATTCCTTCACACCTTGCATCAAACATTCCTAGATCTTCATCTCTCCTGATATTGCATTTGCTTCCAAAGACTTTGAAATATTTTACTATAGGAATTTTTCCATACCATAATTCATAAGGAGTTTGAGTACCATTACCTTTCACTTGAACTCTGTTTTGGATGTAAACAACAGTATCAATAGCCTCTTTCCAAAATACTTCCGACAGATCTACTTCCTTCATCATAGTCCTAGCAACCTCTTGAACCGTCCTATTTTTCCTTTCCACAATTCCATTCTGCTGAGGAGTCCCAGGTGCAGACAATTGTCTCTTTATCCCATGCACTTCACAAAAAATGTTGAATTCATTTGATGTGAACTCACCTCCTCTATCAGACCTTAAGCATTTGATCTTCAACTCTATTTCATTCTAAACCATTGCTTTGAAAGATTTGTACTTCTCTAGGGCTTCTAATTTATCTCTTAGAAAAGTAACCCAAGTCATTCTAGAATAATCATCAATAAGCAATATGAAGTACATGTCACCTTGTAGACTTCTCACCCTTGTAGGACCACAGAGATCTGTATGCACTAGATCTAGTAAACCGACAGAAAATTGTTCTTTACTCTTGAAACTTGTCCTTGTCTGCTTTACCAACTGACATTCCTTACAAATTGTATTGGAGGGTTTCACAAGTTTTGGTAAATCTCTCACAGTCTGACCTAAACTTATCTTTACCAGATTGTCAAAGTTTATATGACACATCCTTCTATGCCATAGCCAACTTTCATCTACCTAGGGTAGTAAATAGTAATAATCAGTTCCTCTTAATTGATAGATGTTACCTTTTGTCTTCTTACCAGTGGCAATCATAGTTCCAGAGGTTTCCATGATCTTGCACCCATTGTCTTTGAATCTCAGATCATATCCTTTGTCACACATCTGACCAACACTCAAGAGATTATGCTTCAAACCCTTCACATATAGAACATTGTTAGTATTATGCTTTCCATCAAATGAAATAGTTCCTTTTCCACAAATCTTACCAGCTGCATTATCTCCAAACCTAACCAGTCCTCCATCATACTTTTCCAAACATACAAACTTACTTTTGTCACCGGTCATGTGATGTAAACATCCACTATCAATAATCCATTCATCCTTATCTTTCTCAACCTGAACAGCCAAAGCACTTTCTTCCACTAGTTTTTCTTCCTTCACACAACTAGCAGAATTAGTAGACATAGGATCTTCTTTAATTGCAATAAAAAGGCATTCATTTGCACTAGTACTAGCATCATCAGATTCATCATCAGTCACACCTTCATCATCAAAATCTCTAACATAATAGCATTTCTTTGAAACTCTAGGCCTTCTCTCATATTTTTTCTTATTTCTTTCAATTCTTTTAAGACATCTGGAGGCATAATGACCTACTTTACCACAAGAGAAACATTTGAAAGGTAATTTACCTTTGAACTTACTGGAGCCTCTTTGTAGCCTATCAACATAGTTAGCTTCAATTTCATCAAAGTCATCATCCACCTTGTATTTCTCAGCTCTGGCGATCTTTTCTGAAGTACTAGCTTTAAAAGTTGATTCAACTTTAGGTAGGGCATCACCAATTTCTCTCATCTCAAAGGTTGTAAGCTTTCCAAGTAATTGATCTCTGTCAATAGTTTTTACAGTCATGAATTCTTCAATAGCAGCTACCTTGTGACTATATGACTTTGGTAGTGATATGAGAACTTTCATCACAACTTCCTTATCACTGAGTTCCTCCCATACCCTTTATTCCAGTGACAAGTTCATCAACTCTTTGCATAAAGGCTGATATGTTTTCATCTTCATTGATCTTCAAACCCTCATATTTCACTTTCAAGCTTTGTAGCTTGGCTTCTTTCATGGAATCGTCTCCTTCATACATATTTTTCAGCTTCATCCATACCTCATTTGCAGATTCAAGGTCCACAACTTTTGTCAACACTGATTCACTTAAGGAACTTAATAGAGCATCCTTCACTTTGACATCCAACTCATATTCTTTGATTTCATCTTCAGTCATCAAACCATTTTGAGGCATGGTATATTGTGTTTTTGCAACCTTCCATACTTTATAACCATGACAAAGAAGATGGCTTTTCATTCATACCTTCCAAAGAGCATAATTTGTCCCATCAAAATGCAGAGCTTCCTTCTTATAAGACATCCTGGATCTTCCTCAAGTTGTTAGGATTTCTTCAGAGGAACCTTGCTTTGATACCAATTGTTAAAATACACTAGACAACTAAGAGGAGGGGTGAATCAGTTCTCATAAAAACTTAGCTTCACATGCATATCAAACCATCAACAACTTAATTATTCATAATCAGATTTAACAATGAAAGCATGAAACCATTAACTTAATCACAATCACACATTCAACACAGTAGACACTAGAATTTTATGTGGAAAACCCTAAAAGGAAAAAACCATGGTAGGTGTTAGCCCACAAAAATATATGTTATAGCAATACTGAAAAATAGAGGCTCACTGCCTACAGGGCTCACTGCCCAAAATGCTCACTACAAAGAATGGCTCACTACCTAAGGATGGCTCACTGCCAAAGGGTGGCTCACTGCTAACATGTTTTTTATCCAGTTGAGAAATCACGACCTCTTCCTTTTGAATGCATTGCATATCTTTAAATTATTGTTGACCCATATTCTTGAAAATGTGAATTGCACTTGTCAAGTCATGACTTCATTATCTGACAATATTCACTTTATTCTTTAAGTCCTGTATAATGCAAGGTTCTAGACCCAAAACGCTTAAGGTCGAGTCGTGCTTAATGCACAACAAGAGTTATTGAAAGAAATTAGTTCAATTATTATTATCTATTATGGTTTATTTTTTTATAATATCACAATATGAATATTAAGATAAATGTTTTTAATGCATTGTACTAAGTAAGGTTGTTAAGGGAAAATTGGATTCAAGAGAATAGTCAATAATATCAAATATCAAGATACCCAAAACTCAATGAAATGGTGAACAAAAGAGATTCAAATAAACAATGAACAACACAAAGCAAACCTCCTTTAATTTGAAGCTTCCATTGATCGCCTATCACAAATGATCTTGTCTAATAAATATGGCCCTCAGAAGGTGCACTTCCTTGCTATAATTCCAAGATGTTCAAATGGGAATGGCTATGATAATTTTGCCATGAAGATGAGCTTCACAACAATGATGATATTAGTGCATAGTAACGAATGTGATCACGAGCAATGAAGGAATTGGTGCCAAAGGCACGTTGTAATTCCTGCAGAGTAACAATACTTAAAGCCTGGATGATTGAAATGGAAGAATAGGGTTCAATTTATAGACTTGAGAGAATGAAGATCAATGGTAAAGAAAGAATGAGAAGATCAACGGTATAGAATGGTTGAGGAATGTGCGCGAATAGGAAGAAGACAAGTGTCACCCAAAAGTTGTTTTATTTGAGTTAACTACTTTCTTTTCTAACGATAAGACATGTTTTTCATAAATTAGAAAGCTTTTTTCTAATTTAAGAGATATTGATAAAAACAAGGTTGATTGAGTAAGTTAACTCAACTTGAGATTTTCTTTTGCATGATTTGAGAGAACTTAAATAATAAATTATTTAATTTTGTGTGCATGAAGAAGAAGACTTATTTTTAGAAGATTTAGAAGATATTTGAAGAATTAGAAGATAAGAAAGCTAATTAAATAAATAAATTTATTTAATTGTTTGTGCATGATTTGGAAGAATAAATAAAATATTTGATTGTATTTTATTTTTGGAGATTGAGAGGATTTAAATAAATTTGATTTGATTTATTTAAATTTGGAAGAATGATTGTGACTTAATTAAATAATTAAGAATTATTTAATTGTTTGGAAGAATTTAATTAAATAAAAGATTTTATTTAATTTTGACTTTCGAAGAGGTAATTAAATATTTTGATATTTAATTAATTTAGAGGAATATGAATCAAATAAATAAATTTGTTTATTTATTTATTGATAGAAGAATTAGAAGGGAATAAATATTAAGAATATTTATTTAGACTAAATCGTGTCATTTTTAGGCATATACATTTTACCCCTCTTTGATGCAATGCAGTTTATGGCATTGCTTTAAAGAAATCGATTGTTGAATAATGATACATGCCCCAATTTGCCCCTGGTACAAGTTATGATGATAGGATGCCCCTTCGGGAGATTAGATGAGAAGAAGGTAGAAGGGGTGAGATTGACAATCTCACGAAGACAAAGGGAAACTAGGTTAGGTTTGAAGAAAATAGGACACGTTTCTGAGAAACGGGAAGAAAACTGGAAGAAACAGGTGCGGGAAGTAGTCATGGTCACCACATAGCCAGATTAGGGTTTGCATGCTATATATAGGAGCTGGGTCCACAAGATAATTCATTTGCACACTTGTCTTTATTTGATTTGCTTCTGAGAGCTTAGGAGAGCACATAATATAGAGTAGTTAGCACAAGGATAGACATTCCACGCGAGGAGCATCACTTTGAGCTCGTCCGTCGATTCGACCGGTCAGCAGAGGTATGACCCTTAGTATGTACCCCAAAAATTTTTCCCTAGGGTTGAGTTTGATAGCCATAAATGCTAGGAGAAAAACTAGGTAGACAAATGTGCTGGAACACAGTATGGCGTATCTGCCAATTGAAATTGTGCATACATACTTCTGTAGCGCATTTAGGATATAAGACGGCGCATATACTCAAGCCACGCATGCATGAGTTTAGCCGACGTATGCATAATTCTGCAACGCATTTATGGTATGTAGCGGCGCTTTCGACTAGACATCGCATTTACGGTATAGGATGGTGCATGCATGGATTCTTGTGGTGCACTTGTCAAAAGTGGCGCATTTGTAAAGAAATGGTGCATTGGTTAAGAAATGGCGCATGTACCACCTATTATGGCGCATATGATATAGATAGGTAGTTTACTTAACAAAATTGACTCGATTGGCATCCTATTTGGCACGTCAATCGATAAGCTATCTCTGAGATTGCAGGAATCTAGTCAAGAGATGTAGTGTGTTGTTTTGATCAATTTGATATGTTAAGTTGGTCGATATGTTTCTATAGATATGTTGAGTATGGTACTTGCAGCTTTAGGTTGACGCCTTGCTTTGCGTGCTTGTAGGAGGATATACGAGATACGCTTCAGTCTAGGGAGTAGTTCCCTATGCCTATGTTGTAGAGGCATATGCTTACTAAGATGGATAGAGAGGGGCTCGGCGCGATGGGCCTAGACTATGTTTGCTTTATGCCTGAGGTTTGAGCGAACCATGGGTTGCTGACTGCAGCAGTGGAGAGGTTCCACAGTGAGGATGGGACCTTCCACTTCCCTACTAGCGAGATGACCGTTACTTTGGAGGACGTGTACAGGATTCTCCATTTGCCTATTCAGGGTGAGC
Organism: Cunninghamia lanceolata; assembly: GCA_027924645.1. Lineage (NCBI taxonomy): Eukaryota > Viridiplantae > Streptophyta > Pinopsida > Cupressales > Cupressaceae > Cunninghamia > Cunninghamia lanceolata. Next base: position 22,240,921 of record BSBN01000500.1, read on the forward strand.
TTGTGGAGTATGATCCACAGAGGGACGCAGGACTTGCTGAGTGTAGGCGAGTGTTTGATGACCCAGAGCTGGTCAGACATGTCATCTCTTGGCAAGATATTCATGACTATTATGACTACTTCCCAGGGATTGTAGTAGGACTGATAGGAGGTGTTGTATGCCCTGATAGGAGATTACACGCATTCCCCATTGGATGGGGTTAGATCATGGAGAGGATGGTGACAGAGGGCACCTGATATGCTTGGGGTGTCTATGTACTAGCGCACCTATACCATGACATGCACCAGGTGGTATATCACAGGGGTGCGAGACTATCTACTTGCATGTCTTTGTTATAGTTTTGGCTATGGGAGCACATAGCGATCACCAGACCGATATGTGTTTTTGATAGGCAGAGAGGAGAGCCATATAGCTATGGCTATGCAGGAGTGATTTCCCAGCATAGGCTAGGGAAGCTCGAGTATTGGTGGCATGCTTTGGATGGAGTAGATGGGGTCATCTCGCAGCCATATCTAGATTGTGAGCCATGGGAGGATGAGGCGAATGAGCTACCCTACTGCTATTAGATGCGATGGCTGATAAGATAGACACGATTTATCTTGGAGAGGCAGATTGTCAGCCAAGTACGGAGATAGTTTGGGAGGAGGCAGGGCATGCCGCAGGGGTAGGATCGATTTGTGAGGACTCACGTTGAGAGGCATAGATGGGGACCGATGGTCTCCTATGAGGAGGCACTGGCAGAATTTTGGTAGACACCTTATGTCACCTGGGATATGAGGTGGGAGATTGTAGATGCCAGGATGACCCAAGATTTTGAGGATTGGTTTGTGGCCCACCCATTTATGAGATACTCAAGGCCTAGGGAGCTGGTGCCTCGGATAGACAAGGCAGATTTAGATGATGAGGGCTAGGTTGCCCGAAGGGGGAAGAGGAGGAGAGGTGGATGGGGAGGTGGCAGAGATGGGGGAGATGATGGAGGAGGAGGGGGTGGTAGAGATGACAGAGGAGGGACCTTCCCACACTCAGTAGGCAGTGCCACCATAGGTCGTGCAACAGGCTCCATAGGTACAGATGCTGCCACCTCAATAGGTGGCACAATAGTAGGGACCCCAGCCACAGGGGCAGGGACAGATAACCCAGGGTCCAGCATAGTCAGATGTCTAGGAGAGGGCTATAGCTATGCTGAGAGGACAGGTTAGGCAGTTGCAGACACAGCTCAGGACTGCTGAGGCTCGGCGAGAGACAAACATAGAGGTTATCTCGGGGCTCACCAGAGAGAGAGATATGGTAGAGGCATGGATTCAAGTTATCCGAGTAGAGCAAGATACCGCAATGGCAACCCTTGGGACAGATGTGACAAGTAATTTTTTGGTTGGATAGGTGCACCAGGCACAGGCACAACTAGCGCAGGTGCAGGGTGAGCTTGCCAGAGCGTAGGCTCAGACACAATATTATCAAGGTTTATACCATGGTGCCGTACCAATTAGTTAGAGGGCTCTGAGATACAGGAGCCAATCTATGGCTTCTCAAAGAGCAGGTGGATCGAGGTCAGGAGCCTCCATGATGGGCCCACATCAGTCTGGGGCCAGTGGAGGAGGGGACCCAAGAGACACTGCCGGTAGTAGCGGTCCACAGCAGTAGGGATAGCAGACACTTGTGTAGATTTTGGATCCTATGTACCTTTTTGATGGCTCAGATAGTCAGATATATTTATGTACCATTTTTGTATTTTGAGACATGTATCACCATCCTTGGGATGTACCTTTTGTATATGACACTAATTTAGAGATGGACCACTTGATATTATACATTTGGACATATTTATGATATGATGCAGTTATTTGATGCTCTCTATATGTAGTTTGCTGATTCTATGTTATGGATGTGTTTCTATTGTATGAAGTGATGCATAGTTTATCTAATGCAGACTTTCATATGATGCTATGTGATGCTATATGACCTAATGAATATTTTAGATGTTTTACTTGATATGCCTCTAATGTGTGTGAATGTAAAATTGTATCTATATGATTATGCAATTTATGTGATGCACTTATCTATGTTTTTGATTTTTTTCTGCTTTGACACTATGTGATGATTGTATATGGATGACCTGATGCACTTACTATGTATGCAATTGATTTAATCATGTAAATGACTATCTCATATGATATGATATGCACCTATATGCTATGTTTTTGTGATGTCCAAATGTACTCTATTGACACAGAAATGAAAGAATGATAGGTAGAAGATTGATTGAAAGAATGACTCGATAGAAAGATTCACAAGCTTTGATTTTGTATTGTTACTCTACATTGTTTGGATCTTTTATTGCATGGGATATGGATGTATGGATGTATAATGGATGTATGATGGATGCTTTGATTTTGATATCTTGATGGTGCAAGTATTTTGAAGTGCTTATTTCATCATTGGGCAATTTTTTGGTACTTTTTCTGAATGTTGTAAGTTAATACAAGCATCTAGGTATAATTGAACCGAGATGACCTAAGCATTGCTTACATAGATTTTGATTTAGCAAGTTAATACAAGCATCTAGGTATAGTTGAACCAAGATGACCTAAGTATTTCTTGCATTTCAACAAACAAGGATTGCCCCCTTTCATGTTAGACCTTTGATGTCCTCGATGATCTTTTGCCTATCATGTCTTTAGACAAGGCGTCACATTACTAAAGTTTAATCCACAAACAACAAACAAAAAAATAATCATGCCCCCATCATAGTATCTCTAGCTTTTGGCATCCTTGAGTAGTGTAGAAAGGCATGATAGCAGAAATCAAGACTCCATATTTTAACCATGTTTCCAATCCACAAAACATTTTTGCATTTAGATGTGTTTGTTTCTTGCCATAATTTGGGTAAAAACATTTAGAAGGCCTTAGGTGTTTGTCTGCTTTGCCTTGGATAGGTTAATGTCTTGCGTCAGGATTTCTACTTGAAAAGAGCAGGTTTCGCTTGTGCTTGCTTGCCTGGTGAGAAGATTCCATAATCTTTATTCGTGAGACAGACCCTAAGGGACTAATCTAGTGCCTCGGGGGCTCATTGCTAAATGGCCTTGCCTATGTGACGATGCAGAGGCAACATAGTTTGGGGTAAACCCTAATGGACCTAAGACCTAGGTGGTAGAAAGTGGTGTGGGTTCAGATAGATAGAAGGACTTAGACATGTGACGGATGGGACAATGGGAGCCTCAGGGGCGCATTTGAGAAATGGCCTTGCCTACGTGACGACGCAAAGGCAATGTAGTTCATGTACTTGGACCATGGATACTAACGAGAGACACTATGCTAGGATGACACTATGGATATGATATGGGATAAAACCTTGGTTGACAAGGTAGCAAAGAGATAGAGTATCAAGCCATGATAGGTTATCGCTAGGTTTTTATTATGGAACAGATATGGATTAAATGGGATGCGAGGAAGAATGGACACAAGGTGATTGGTTTCCCAAAGATGGAGGAAGTGGTTTACCACAAGTAATGCCTATTTATCAGGTTTTCACCACTTGCTTTTATTTACACCAAAGCTAGAAAGTATGCATGACACTTGTTTGCCAGGTTTTCATCATGATACCTATCCAAGGTGCCTGTTTGCCAGGTTTTCACCAAAGGATATTTTTTTTTTATTTTTCTAATTTTTTTGTATTTTTTCTGATTTTTTTTGTATTTTTGTAATTTTTTTATTTTTTTTGTATTTTATGCCCCCCTTACATTGGGGTTCTCCTAGGTATAGAATCGATGAAGATGCATGCTATTAATTGGGTCATCAAAAAGCTCACCCTTTGATGTTGCTAACTAATATGCTCTTGATCCATAAGCAGCTATGATCACATAAGGCCCAAGCTAGTTGGGTTCAAACTTGCCTTTCTTTTCCCAATCCTATTGATTGCGGGGGTTCTCCTTAAGTACTAGATCTCCAAGTTTAAAGACTCTTGGGTGAACTCTGTAGTTATAGCTTCGTGACATCATATGTTGATATGCTTTGTGATGATCAAAGGCTTTCTGTCTCCTTTCCTCTAGCAACTCTGGTTCTTGCAATCTGGAGACTATGTATTCTTCATCTGATATGAGACCTTTTAACAACACCCTGAGAGATGGTAACTCGACCTCAATGGGAAGGATAACCTCTGAGCCATAGATAAGGGCGTAAGGGGTAGCACCTATGGTAGTGCATATACTAGTTCTATAGGCCCACATAGTGGGATTGAGTTGGATGTGCCAATCACGGCCAGCCTCATTGACTGTCTTCTTGAGGAGTTTCAAGATGGTCTTATTGGATGCTTTAGCTTGACCATTGCCTTGGGGGTAATAGGGTGTGGAGAAATGCTGATAGATTTTGAATTGGTCACAGAGTTCTTGGACATTTTGGTTTTTGAAGGGTCTTCCATTATCTATGATAATGGATGAGGGAATTATGTATCTATAGATGAGGTAATTGAGGATGAATGAGGAGATTTGTTTACCTATGACGGTGGTGAGGAGAACGGCTTCAATCCACTTGGTAAAGTATTCAGTGGCAGTTATTATGAATTTGTGGCCGTTGGGTGAGGATGGATGGATCTTTCCATTGGATGAGAGTGGATGGACCTTTCCCACAAGGTCAAGTCCCCATTGACAAAAGGGCCAAGGTGTCGTTAAAGGTCTTCACTCTTGAGCTGGTGCATGTATCAGGTTCCCATATATTTGTCACTGCTTGCACTTCTTCACAAACTGATATGAATCTGTTTCCATGTTTGGCCAGGAATAACCCAAATGCATGAGTTTCTTAGCTAAGGAAGGACCACTAGAGTGTGTTCCACAAATCCCTTCATGTACGTCTTATAAGGCAGTTTGGGATTCTTCTCGTTCTAAACAACAGAGTAAAGTACTATCTAGACCATGTCAGTATAGGGTGTCGGCAATAATGGTATAGCAAGATATTTGGCATATAAAGGTTTGTCATTTGTTTGAAGATAAGTTAGGTGGGAGGGTGTTGTCCTTGAGGTAAGTGTAAACCTTACCGTACCATGGTGAATCAAATCCAACCAAAAGGCATATGGAATGGGTTTCAGGAAGATCATAAGCTGGTTGCTGAATTGATTCCACTGAGAACTCATACCATGATCCATTCTCTGGGATTTCGAGAAGAGAGGCAATGGTTGCCATGGCATCTGTTGCTTTATTCTTAATCTAAGGAATATGCTCAAAAGAGATGATCACAAAGTATTCCTTAAAGTCTTCGACCAACCGCTTGTATGGGACAAGCTTTTCATCTTTGGTTTGGTAATCATCATTGACCTGATTTATTACAAGTTGAGAATCACCGTAGACATGTAGCTCTTTGATTTTCCACTCTGTTGCCATTTTGAGACCAATGACTAAGGCTTCATATTCTTCTATTTTGTTGGTGCATGGGAATAACAAATGATAGGACTTCGGTATGGTGTCGCCATGAGGAGTTACAAACAAGATTCCTGCCCCCGATCCATGGTTTGTGTAAGACCCATCAAGGTAAAGTTTCCAGAAATGTGTTGATATATTGAATAAGGATTCTCTGGAAACTCAAATTGCATTGGTGTGGTGTCCTGTAGTGGTGCATCTGCTAACTAATCAGCAATGACTTGCCCTTTGATAGCCTTTCTATCTACATACTCAATGTCGTATTCACTTAGGAACATTACCCATTTGGCTAGGTGACCTGTTAGAGCTGCTTTGCTTAGTAGGTACTTCAGTGGATCTATTTTTGTAATAAGTTTGACTGGATATGCAGGCATATAATGTCAGAGTTTTTGGGAAGCAAAAACTACCGCAAGACATGATCTTTCTACCTGAGAGTATTGCAACTCATAGCCTACCAATGTGCGATCAATATAGTAGACGGCTCTTTCTTTATTTTCATAATCTTGTTGTGCTAGAAGAGCCCCAAGAGCTGTAGGTGTAGTAGATATGTATAGTATCAATGGTTTCCCTTAGATAGGAGGCATGAGAATGGGTGGATTCATAAGATACTCTTTTAGTTTATCGAATGCCTCTTCACATTTCTCATCCCATCTGAATGGAATGTTCTTGTGCAGGAGATGAATGAATGGTTGACACTTGTCTGCCAGTTTGATATAAATCTATAGATTGCTTGTAGCTTGCCCTATAGAGATCTTAGTTGAGTAAGATTCTTGGGTGGTGGCATGTCCATAATAGCCTTGACTTTGGCGGGGTCCACCTCTATTCCTTTTTCTGAAATAATAAAACCTAGGAGTTTGCCTGAGGTGACTCCAAACACACATTTCTTTGGGTTCAACCTGACTTTGAATTGTTCTAATCTCTGAAAGACTTTCTCTAACACATCCATGTGGGTTTCTCTTGTGAGTGACTTTACAAGGATATCATCTACATAATCTTCCATGGTGACGTGCATCATATCATGAAATATAGTGGTCATAGCACGTTGATATGTGGCTCTTGCATTCTTAGCCCAAATGGCATGACATTCCAGCAGAAAGTGCCCCACGGACAAGTAAAAGCTGTCTTATGCTGGTCTTCTGGTGCTATCCTGATCTGATTATATCCTGAGAAGCCATCCATGAGAGATAACATGGTATGTCCTGCTATTAAGTCGACTATGATATCTATATTTGGCAATGGAAAATCATCCTTGCGGCAAGCTTTGTTTAGATCTCTAAAATTAGTGCATAGTCTGACTCGGCCATTAGGTTTGGACACTGGTACTATGTTGGAGACCCATTTTGGATAGTCTATAGCTCTGATGAACCCTACATCCAATAGTTTCTTGAGTTCTTCTTTTACAAGTAGTGCTATGTGTGGATGCATCTTTCTAAGCTTCTGTTTCACTGGTTTTACTCTTGGATCTAATGGAAGATGATGTAGAATCAAATCTGGATATAACTCCAGCATATCTGTGTATGACCAAGAAAAAATGACTTGCTTTTTCTTGAAGAATGGTACAAACTTAGTCTTCTCTTGTGGGGTTAGAGACTTAGCAAAGTGAATGATCTTAGGTTGTTCCTCTATTCCAATGTTAACAGGTTCTGTGGGTTCCACAATAATCTGAGACTTCTCCTAGTGCATGTCATCGGGGAGAGTGTCAAGCCTTCCATCATTAGGTGCCATAGTTAGGTTTTCACCTTTGGATGTGTCCTTTCTTTTTACTATTTTGGGACCTGACACTGCCGCATAGCAGTTTTCACCATCAGATCCAGTTTTTATTTTGATATTTTTACAATTGGAAGGCTTGGCACCCTCTCTGAAATAAGCCATGGTATTAAGTTCAATAGCAAACCTAGCTTTATGATCTCCTTTAGGTAGGTGGTCCCTAAGTTCCATGTATTCAATATAGGCATCATCATTTTAGAACATATCTAGTTGCGGGGTTCCTCGTAGATCCCAGTTAATAAGTTTAGGATACACAAGGGGGAGGGAGTCAGAGGATAGATCTAATTCATTGATAGTTTGAATGGATATGCTAGGGGTATTGGTAGGGGGAGTGTTCGAGATGGTACTTTCCTCCAAGTTGTTTATTGCGATAGAACTCGAACCTTCCTCAAAAGTCGTATTCTTAGGAATAGGCAAATCACACTCTAATGGCCTATCGGTAGCGTTTGTCCCTCACGATAGGGGCTATAAGTTTGAATAGTATTAACCTCTTTGTCATCATAGGAATGCTCTATCAGCTCATCCCACTCATATTCATTGGAATCTGTGTCAATGTTCTCTTGAAGAGTACGGATCATTTCCACAAGACAAGCATTTGCTTTAGCTTTTCCCTTATCCTTATATCGTAGGCCTTTTGTACTTCTAGCGAATGAGGATGAACAAGGTTGAATGGGTTCTATAATTCCTTCTTTTCTTAGGCCGATGGGGCCTTGTCCTTCATAACCCATTCTGTGTAGGATAGATTCACCTCACCCATAGATTTCTATTGGGAGCCTAGGTGGTTCTTGTTGTGTGTTCTCTTCTTCTTTAGTATAAATCCATTGTAGGATATCTCTTTCCTCTATTTCATCTAATAGAGTCCCCCATTTTACAAAGGGAGCTATGGGAGGTATAGGAGGAGCAGATGGCTTTGGAAAATGCTTGGGTCACCCAAAGGCTATAGGAGATAAAGGCATCTTGGCTAGATTGAGGCTGTGCTCAATGGAGTATTCTCCTACTCCTTTTTCTTTGATGGTAATTTTCTGCTCTTTGGGCTTCGATGAGGAAGCTTCAGAGGTAGGATCATGCTATGGGGTAAGGGATGTACATGCTGTATTATTCGGTATGATGCAATTAGGTTTTGAAAGGACAGAGTTGCAATGCTGAAAGGGGTTTGGATCACCTTGGATGGTGACTTGCTTGCTGTTATGAGGGAATTTTATGCATTGGTGATAGGTAGAAGGCACAACTTTCATGGCATGAATCCATGGTCTACCTAGGAGAATATTATAGGTGAGCTCCCTATCTAGGACTTGGCACACAACATCTTTTATCACTGATCCCACTTGTATGGGTAATACCACTATTCCTTTGGTAGTTCTCTCTTCTTCGTCATAGGCTTTGATAGTAATCTTCTTCCTTGGATCAACTGCATTTTTAGAGAACCCCAATGCAAGGACTAGCTTCAATGTACAAATATTTAAACTGGCTACCCCATCAATGAGAGCCCTCTTGATGTGGTGCTTATGGATGAAGGCGATAATATGTAGAGGGGTGTTATGAGGTTGAGATACTGAGAGGTCATCTTGTTCGGTAAATGATATGGTACTTGAGGAGGTCAGATTACCTACCATGGCCTAAAACTTCTCTTTAGCCAAGTTAGTGGGTACAGTCGTCTCTACTAAGACTTTATCGAGAATCACCTTATGGGAAGGAGATAGATGCAACAACTCTAAGATAGAATGTGGGCCGGAGTCTTCTGTAGTTGGTCTATGACACTATACTGGTGGAAGTTGGACTGAGAAGGTGACAACCTTGGAGGGACAGTATTCAACGTGATTTTACAACTGCGGGTAATGATACTGCAATCATTTTGGTTAGGCTCTGATTATTGGTTGGGTGTGACCACATTGATTTGTGGGACATGCTCTGATATGCAATTGATGGTATAGTTGAATGGCACACTTGCGTAGTTGGCATTAGTATTCCCATTATTTTGATTTTGCCTATTGCAGTGGTTGTTATTATTGTTGTTGTTGTACGGCCTATCATGATTAAGAAGCAGATCTTTGTAAGCCACATGTGTCTCATTAGAAGTATGTGTTGGGAATTAAGGTGTCTCAACCTTTGCAAATTCCTAATGTTGTATTTATTTATCCCATGTTGAGTTGGCATAGTCAGCATGTTGTGTATATGCAGGAGGATAAGTTTTGGTGACTTTGGCAGCCGCGGTTTCCCCCTTGAATATTTAACGGGGGTTTGGGGGCAGTGCCCCCAAGACAGGGTAAAGGGGTGTAGCCCCTTGTGGGGTCCAGGGGCAGTGCCCACTTTGGGATGAATGTTGGACAAGTGTCCTTAGGCATGGGTTTTAGGGCATGAGTCCAAGATGGATGCCCATCTCTAGAAGGTTCCATATTTGCCTTGTAAACTCTATATAAACAGGTGCTTGGATGGGAGATTGATAACTTTGGTACAAGTACTATTATGCTGCCAAAATATCTCCAGATTTGATATTTGAAAACTCCTAAAAGAGCATTGGCTGTGAAACTATATTGTAATCTATTATTGTTTATTGTAATACATTTGGGCTGTGTTTTGGAGTGTGGGGTTTTCCACCCGTAAGGGTTTTCCCCACGTATATCTTGTCTCTCTTCTTCTGTCTTCTTTCTGGTTCTTGTGTTTTGCTGCAATATCTCATGTTAATGGTTTAACATTGTTGTAATAGTTAGGATAAAGTTGAATTTGCATAGCCCTCTCCTCATTAGATTAGTGTAGGAAGCGTTTTCCGCACACCTAGCTTCCTTTCAGTATGTTGATGAGCACCTCCTTGATTTTGATCAAGCACATCTTGAATAACATGTTTGAGATGGATACAATTGTTGGTTGTATGTCCTCTTCCTCTATGATACTCACAATAGTCAGTGTCTTTCCAATTGTGAGGTTTAATTTGAGGCTCATAATCACTTGTTGGCAGTAGAGAGATTTCATTGTTGGCCAATAGCTTCCTTAATGCGGATTCTTAGGACTCACCCAGCGGTGTGAACTTTCGCCTTGGATTTGAGGTGAACCATGGTCTTAGCTCTCGAGAGAATGTTTTGTTGGGTGTAACATTGCTTGCCTCTCCTTTGAGAGTAAATATCAGTTGTTGCTTGGGAGTCACCACCTTGGCATCAACTACTCCATTGTTGATGATATTTTTGTTTTTAGTCCAAAACTTTGATTTGTCAGTCATGTAGTTGGAGGTAGGTGTGTCCTTGTATAACTTGATTTGCCCCTTAGCGATCATAGCTTTCTCAATGAACAATCCCATTTCAATGACCTTTGAAAATAAGGTAGGGAATTGAATTTGTATTTGATAGCTAAGATCGGAGTTGAGATTATGGACAAACATCTCCATTAATTGCTTCTTTGGTACATCATATGAGCATTTGCTTGCTAGTTGTCTCCATCTTTGTAGGAAGGTGGTGAATGATTCACCACTCTTTTACTTGGTATTGCATAAATCAAGCATAGAGACTTCGTGTTCAATATTGTAGGATAAGTGTGTGATGAATTTGTTGACTAATTCATCAAACGTTTTGATGCCCGGTGGAAGTCCTGAGAACCACTCCATGGCTTGACTACCTAGAGATCTAGGGAATAGTCTCATTAAGTAAGTCTCATTGTGAGCTACTTCCATGCATGCTACGTTGAATTCCCTAATGTGATCTTTAGGGTCCCCTTTCCCTTTGTATTTGTCAAATTTAGGAACCTCAAATCGAAAGGGAAATGGTGTCATGTTCAAACTTTTATCAAAGGGGTACGGTGCAATATCTTCCAAGGAGTAGGTTTTAGTGTTTCTACCCATCTTGAGATCTATCATTTGTTGCTTTAGACCCTCGATTTGTTTCTGTTAGATTTAGGGCACACAACTGAGAGGGGGGTGAATCAGTTGTCCAAACATTTTCTCTCAATCACATACTTAAATCCTCTAAGTGATTAGCAGTATATCAATCATGTAACATAATGCATTTAATTCAAAGATAGAAAAATATCAACACATGAGACACTAGGATTTTGACATGGAAAACCCGATTAAGGGAAAAAACCATGGGGTGATTAACCCAAGATTAAATTCTCTGTTAGAAGAATAGTAAGAACAAAATGGCACATGCCAATTAGGGCTCATTGCCCGAGCACACTACTCACAAGAGGCTCATTGCCTACAAGAGACACACTGTCTACAAAGAAATAAGTATGACCTACTTGAACTAGAAAATAGCATCTTCACCATGCATGAATCAATTCCATTAAGCTCAATACTTCTGCTCTACCTTTCTCTCTCCTCTTCACTACCACACACTCATCTCAACAAGCACTCTTTTCAAATGACTTCGCAATCCTTTATTTATACAAGACATCAACTTAGGAATGATCATCTAGGTCAGAAAACATCCACAATAACATCTATAAGATGTATAACTCATCTGATCAGCCTATTTTAGGAAGAACACCATCATCCAGAAGTTGTGCATCAAAAGCGAACTCCAACTTCAATGCGAACCATCAACATGAATTGGACACGATCCAGAGACCACCACAAGCTCACCTGAATCACCAAGAACATTCATACTTCATCTGCTTACTTAAATCCTTCTCTCCTTCATCTAGAACCTTAAAAACACAATCTGTCATCACTGTCACAAAGGAATAGTGTCTTGCGGACCTTCAAACCATGAACCAATCTAGTTGACACTCCACAAAGACTTCCTCAACACTCCCTCAAATCTGCAGAACATTATAATGTAATTCTGGAACTCACCGGACCTATCTGTCTCACTCTGTCACCACTGAACACCTATCAGAACCAATTTTACTTGAATAGCCACAACTTCTTCAGATCTGCATGTGGACCTCTGAAATCTATACTGGACCACCTTAAGACACATATATACAAACCCTTTAAATCGCATCCTCTAAGCCTCATCCTATCTTGGACTTTTACCTTACTGTCTTCCCTGTTCTTCTCTGTTCCTAATAGAGACTAATTTTCTCAATATCCTCAGCACACAACTCATCCAATCCTTATCATTAATGTAACAGGAGTATGTTGACATCAATGACAACATCAGTTAGGCCCATACTTGCAACAACCTCCCCCTTTGTCATTGATGGCAACATATGATGTGAAAAACTGTTTTAACCATCAAGACAAGAACTTCTCCTTATTGTCACAACTCCCCCTATCAGCAGCAACCATTCATATGTCTTCTCTCCCTTAACTTCTCCCCCTTTGATTAGCAACCACTTGTTTTTCACATGTCTTCTCTCCCCCTTTGACATCAATGGAAAAGGGCACATACTTGCAATCCTAACACTTCAGAATCAAACCTGCTCCCCTGAGTAGCAGCCCCCCATCATCAATCTGGATTACAAGATATGACTATGATATCACTGGACTAATGCACATCAGTGCATCTTAGTTCATCATCGGAGGGGCAATAACCCCTAACTTCTCCCTAAGAAACTCAAAAGAGCCCTTAGGTAGAGGTTTAGTAAAGATGTCTGCAATCTGATCCTTGGAAGGCACAAACTCCAATTTGACTTCATTCTTGTTCACTTGTTCTCTCAAAAAGTGAAACTTGATGGATATATGCTTAGTTTTTGAATGCAGCACCAGATTCTTAGATATGTTTATTGCACTTGAATTATCACAGAAAATTGTGATAGGCTCCTCATACTCCACTCTTATGTCTCTTAACATTTGCTTCATCCACAAAACTTGAGTGCAACTACCTACTACAGCAATATATTCTGCTTCAGGTGTAGACAGAGATATTGCCTCTCATTTCTTGCTTAGCCAAGAAACCAATCTCTTCCCCAAAAAGAATGCTCCACCACTGGTACTCTTCTAGTCATCCACATCTCCTGCCCAATCTACATCTGTATATGCATGAAGAGAGAAATCATGATCTCTAGGATACCACAAACCATACTCAACTATCCCTTTTAGATATCTAAAAATCCTCTTGATTGCCATGACATGAGATTCTCTAGGATTAGCCTGGAATCTAGCAACAAGACCAACAGCCTGCATAATGTCAGGTCTAGTGTGAGTGAGATACAACAATCCTCCAATCATTGACCTGTACTTTTTCTGATCAGCCTTAGGAGAGTCATCATCTTTGCCCAATTTGCAACCAGTTACCATGGGAGTATTCATTGGTTTTGAGTCTTCCATCCCAAATTTCTTCAACAATTCTTTCACATATTTGGTCTGAGAAATGAAGATTCCCTTCTTTGTTTGAGTGATTTGTAGACCCAAGAAGAAATTCATTTCCCCAAGCATGGACATCTCAAATTCACTTTTCATTTGATTTGCAAAGGTTTTACACATACTATCTCTTCCTCCAAAAATGATATCATCCACAAGCACTTCAACAATCAACATGTTTTCATGATTAATTTTGAAATACAAATTACTGTCAGCAGTACCTTTGTTGAAACCAATCTTCAAAAGATGCTTATCTAATCTTTCATACCAGGCTCTTGGGGCTTGCTTCAGTCCATACAGTGCCTTCTTCAACTTGCAGACCATATCACCATGATCAGACAATTGAAATCCATCAGGTTGTTCAATGTACACTTCTTCTTCCAAGTCACCATTCAGGAAGGTAGACTTGACATCTATCTGATACACTTTGAAATCTTTGAAGGCAACAAACGCAAGAAATAGTTTGACTGCTTCAATTCTTGCCATCGGAGTAAAGGTTTCTTCAAAATCAATTCCTTCTATTTGAGAGTAACCCTTGCAGACCAATCTGGCTTTATTTCTGATTACTTCACCAGCTTCATTTAGTTTGTTCCGGAAGACCTATTTTGTTCCAATCACATTCTTGTTTCTAGGTCTGGGAACAAAATCCCAAGTGTGATTTTTCTCTATTTGCACCAGCTCTTCCTCCATTGCTTTGGTCTAGTTTTCATCATTGCAAGCTTCATTCACTGTCTTAGGTTCAATCTTTGAAATTAGACAATACTCTTCTAAATCTTGAGCAATTCTCCTTCTGGTTTGTACTCCTTTGCTTTTATCACCTAAGATCTGATCTTCAAAGTGGTTCAGTCTTACATACCTGGGAACTTTGGGTATTTCTTGCACTTCTGATTCTTGATCAGGCTCATTGAAACTCATTTCTTCTTCCTGGTTTACCGGATTAGTTTGAATCTGACTAACAGATGAGGCTTGGGCTCCTTGAGTCAGAAGAACATTCTGATCATCTTCATCAAATTCATAAAACCTTGAGGGTTTCTCAATTCCCTCATCAACCTTCACATTTGTACTTTCTATCATCTTTCTCAGTCTTTTGTTATAACACCAGTATGCTTTGCTTTGAGTAGAGTAACCCAAGAATATTCCTTCATCACTTCTAGCATCAAACTTTCCTAGATCTTCATCTCTTTTAATGTAACATTTGCTACCAAAAACTCTAAAATACCTCACAGTAGGAGTGATTCCAAACCAAAGTTCATAAGGAGTCTTGCCGAGATTGCTTTTGATTTGAACTCGATTGAGAGTATAGACTGCAGTGCTGACAGCTTCTCTCCAATAGATGTGAGGAACATTTGCTTCCATCATCATGGTCCTATAAGCTTCTTGGATGGTCCGGTTCTTTCTCTCCACTACTCCATTCTGCTGTGGAGTTCTAGGAGCAGATAATTGTCTTTTTATTCCATGTTTCTCACATAACTCTAAGAATTCACCGGATGTGAATTCTCCACCTCTATCAGACCTCAGACATTTCAATTTTAATCTGGTTTCATTTTCTACCATAGCCTTGAAAATTTTGAATTTCTCAAAAGCTTTTGATTTCTCTTTTAGAAAAGTTACCCACATCATTCAGGAGTAGTCATCAATTAGTAACATGAAGTATCTATCACCTTACAGACTCTTGATTCTTTCCAGACCACAAAGATCAGTATGAACTAAGTCTAATAATCTAGTAGAGAATAGTTCCTTACTTTTGAATGAGACTCTGCTTAGCTTACCCAACTGACATTCTTTACACAAGCTGTTAGTAGGTTTTACTAATTTTGGAAGATCTCTTACAGCCTGAGTATTGCTTATCTTAATGATATAATCAAAATTCACATGACACCTCCTCCTATGCCATAACCAACTCTGATCAACTTGAACAAATAAGCAACTTTTACCAGTACCAACCAAGTGGAAGATATTACCTTTAGTTTGATTACCGGATGCAATCTCTGTTCTGGAGCTTTCAAAGATCTTGCATTTTCCATCCTTGAACTGGAGATCATAGCCTTTGTCCACCAACTGTCTAACATTGAGAAGATTGTGCTTCAATCCTTCAACATATAGTACATTACCGGTTTTGTTTCTTCCATCAAAAGAAATAGTTCATCTACCTTTGATTCTACCAGCAGAATTATCACCAAACTTTACCATTCCTCCTTCATACCTTTCCAAATCTATAAACTTATTTTTGTCACCTGTCATATGGTGAGAGCATCCACTGTCAATGACCCAATCATCATTTTCTTCAACTTGGGCAACCAAAGCTCTTTCTACAACTTTAAGATTGACAGATTCAAAAAATATAGGTTCTTCTTCCTTGATGGCAATAAACACCCATTCATTGCCGGATTTGTTTCCTATTTCTGATTCATCATCTGTTACTCCATCATTATCATCTTCTTCATGAACATAGTAACAATTCTTTTGGAACCTTGTTCTGTTAGGATTTGGCCTTGAAAATCTTTCTGGACACTTTGAGGCAAAATCATTAATCTTGTTGTAGTTAAAACACTTAAAAGGCAATTTTCCTTCATACTTACCGAATCCTCTTGGTAGTCTCTTTGCAATAAGGGCTTCAAGTTGAGCAGTTTCTACTTCTTCTTCCAGGTCTTTTCTTGCTTTTTCATACCATGACAGTTTCCTTGATGAGTTCTCTCTCGGATCAAACATTTGTTTACCTTTTACAGAGGCACTGGCTTTGAATGCAGATTCAGTCTTGGGGGGATCATCTCCAAACTCAGTCATTTCAAATGCAGCTAGTTGATCTCTTGTGACAGTTGTATGGGCACTGAATTCATCAATGGCAGCAACCTTGATTTTGTAAGAAGCAAGAAGGGATCTAAGAATTTTGCCAATAATCTCATTTTCATCCAAGACTCCACCAGCATTTCTAATTCCACAAACAAGCTCATTTACTCTTGGCATAAAAGTGGTAATATTTTCATCATCTCTCATCTTCAAGTTTTCAAATTTTCCTTTTAGAATTTGTAACCTTGCACATTTAACATACTGGTCTCCTTCATGCAAAAGTTCCAATTTTTTCGAAATCTCATACGTAGTTGGTAGGTCAATAACATTTGAGAGATCTGAATCAGATAATGCACTTAGAAGAGCTTCTATAGTCCGCAGATTGTTTTCAGCATCTGTGATTTCATTTGGAGCTTTCAGACCACCCTATGGAGGCACATACTGTATTGTAGCCATGGACCAATATGCCATTCCCATGCATTGCAAGTGACATTTCATCTGACCTTTCCACAGACTAAAATTGGTTCCATCAAACTTTGGACTATCCTTCTTGTAGGACGACATGCTGGATCTCCTCAAGCGATTAAGCTCCTTTTAGAGGAACCTAGCTCTGATACCAATTGTTAGATTTAGGGCACACAACTGAGAGGGGGGGTGAATTAGTTGTCCAAAACTTTCTCTCAATTACATACTTAAATCCTCTAAGTGATTAGTAGTATATCAATCATGTAACATAATGCATTTAATTCAAAGATAGAAACATATCAACACATGAGACACCAGGATTTTGACATGGAAAACCCAGTTAAGGGAAAAAACCACGGGGTGATTAACCCAAGATTAAATTCTCTGTTAGAAGAATAGTAAGAACAAAATGGTACATGCCAATTAGGGCTCACTACCCAAGCACACTGCTCACAAGAGGCTCACTGCCTACAAGAGACACACTGTCTACAAAGAAATAAGTATCACCTATTTGAACTGGAAAATAGCATCTTCACCATGCTTGAATCAGTTCCATTAAGCTCAATACTTCTACTCTGCCTTTCGCTCTCCTCTTTGCTACCTCACACTCATCTCAACAGGCACTCTTTTCAAATGACTTCGCAATCCTTTATTTATACAAGACATCAACTTAGGAATGATCATCTAAGTCAGCAAACATCCACAATAACATTCGCAAGATGTATAACTCATCCAGTCGGCCTGTTTTAGAAAAAACATCATCATCCAGAAGTTGTGCATCAAAAGTGAACTCCAACTTCAATGCAGACCATCAACATGAATTGGACATGATCTAGAGACCACCACAAGCTCGCTTGAATCACCAAGAACATTCATACTTCATCTACTTACTTAAATACTTCTCTCCTTCATCTAGAACCTCAAGAACACAGTCTATCATCACTGTCACAAAGGAATAGATTCTTGTGGACCTTCAAACCATGAACCAATCTAGTTGACACTCCACAAAGACTTCCTCAGCACTCCCTCAAATCCGCAAAATATTATAATGTAATTCTAGAACCCACCAGACCTATTTGTCTCACTCTGTCACCACTGAATGCCTGCCGGAACTGGTTTTACTTGAATAGCCACAACTTCTTCAGATCTTCATGCGGACCTCTGAAATCTCTACTGGACCACGTTAAGACACATATCTACAAACCCTTTAAATTACATCCTCTGAACCTCATCCTATCTTGGACTTTTACCTTACTGTCTTCCCTGTTCTTCTCTATTCCTGATTGAGACTAATTTTCTCAATATCCTTAGCACACAGCTCATCCAATCCTTATCATTAATGCAATAGGAGTATGTTGACATCAATGACAACACCGTTTAGGCCCATACTTGCAATAGTTTCCTCATTTCTTCCATAGGATTGCTTGGGTCTATGGCTTTCTTTCCTTTTTCATGATTATCCTCTACGTTTGGGTCTATGGCTTTCTTTCCCTTTTCATGATTACTCTCCACATTTTCTTAGATTGTACTTAGATCAAAATCTGCAGGGAGTTTAATTCCAAGATTTGCAAGATGATAAAAATACTTGTGAGGGTCATCATGGAGCACCTTCTCTAACAAGCGTTGGAATTTCTGATCTTAGAGGGTTCATACTCTTCGCAAGAGATTTCTTCATCACTATCATGAGGGGTGATGATGTGGTTGGATGATCCAGCCATTTCAAGTTGCTTTTTGTATTGAGATCTAGTAAGAACCATGTAAGGTGACAAGGGATGAGGTGGGATGAAAATAGAGATTTTGGCAAGATGCTGATGGAGACTACTGAGAATAGGATACTTATGACAAGATTTGGACAAGGGACTCTTTCGATCAATGATTCCAAGCAAGACGGCCAATACAAGATGATAGTCACTAGTAAGGGTACTCGATACATGTTTTCTGTGTAGGGACTAGTTGTGCACCAAGACCACTAGCAAAGTTCTGTGACCTACTAGGGTTACTTGAATCCAAAGTGATACGAAAAAGGGGCCTATGCTGACCTGATATGGGATACTTTGACCTTGGACTAGGAAGACCTGATAGAAGGTGAATGGGATGACTAACGAAAGAGAGATTCTGATGCAAAATGGATGGAAAAATGACTGCAAGGTAAGATCTGATCTTAGAACCTGAAACTAGACTGAAATGCTTATCCAGAAATGACAATTTTTTTCTCACAGAGATTGTGCAAGTGCTCACTATCATGCATGCGCCAGAACAGATGCGCTGCAAAAACTGGTAAATGCGTAGGAAGTCGACACAGAAGTGCCGCACTGGCAAAAATTAAATGTGCCATAATAGGTAATAAAAGCACTGCAAGTCAGTACATATGCGCCACAGGTCAGCACAAATGCGCAACAACAGAGGACGGATGTGTCACTCTCGTTTTTCTCGGTATTTTTGTAATTTTTTAGAATTTTTTTGATGTTTTTTTTTAGTACTTTGGTTGCAAGAAGGTCTTTTTAATTTGATTTTCTAAAATTATGGCAAGAAGACACAACAAACATAGAATATTTTTATGGTTTTTTTTACTTTTTTTTTTGTGATTTTTTTACTCTTTTTGGACTAAAAAGAAAGCAAGTATGCCCTAGGTTTCAAAGGATAGTATAAAACTGAATTCTCACTATCTCTAGTGAAGCAACTTTGAGAGGTGATAATCGCCCTTCCCTGCACTGGATTATAGGGGTTTTTGGTCTACTAAAACAAAGGATGAGTAATAAAGGCAACCATTCGAGTGGTTATACATGCGGCAACACTACTCTCCATTATGGAGTCTCCCAGCCTGCAAGGGCCTTGAAAGGTTTTGGGGGAGGTTGGATGTCGGTCTAACACAACTACACTCATTGTTTGAAGATTTCACTCCAAACACAATTTATTTATAGTGGCTTGGAAGGGCTTGGCATCTAGCGTGTTACCACTTAGGTTCATTCCTACTTGGATGAATGGTATCCAAGAGCAGGCCCCTCTAAAGGAAAAACACATGCGAAAATGGTATATCTGGCATTTTAGTCACCCAAGATAGGGGAGAGCATAGGCCTAGTATCATTCCCAAAACATAGAATATAGTGGTTCTTTTCCCCTAGTTAAAATGAGAAAAACTAGATGAGCTATCTACTTGGGCAAGCATAGAAATTTGTTAACTTTGAAGTGATAACAAGATAGCAATGGTCCAGTTTTACCAAGATAGCAATGATGAGTTTAATTTTATCATAGATAGCATGAATTGTTAACTTTTAAGTGATGATCGAGATAGCAATGGTTCAATTTTACCCAGATAGCAATGATGAGTTCAATTTTATCCCAGATAGCACGAATTGTTAACTTTGAAGTGATGATCGAGATAGCAATGGTTTAGTTTTACCTAGATAGCAATGATGAGTTCAATTTTATCCAAATAGCAATGAGTTGTTAACTTTGAAAAGATAGCAATATAGCAATGATTCACTGATATGCAAGATAGCAATGATTCAATTACCGCTTTCCTAGTTAAAAACTATGTGAGATTTGCATGAGCATCCATTTTACTTTCCTATTAGAAATCGAAGTGTGAGTTAACAAGTGCAACTATATGAATCTAAACCAGTACCTAGCCTGCAAAATAGATCAAGAGAGTTCCTACAAAAAGACGTCAGCGTTAGAAAAAATTTCAAGAAAACCCTAAAAATCACTGCCTAAAACATATGCGCCGCTTTAGAGACTAAATGCGCAGAAATAGAGAATAGAAGTGCCGCAATACATATGCACTAAGATAGAGGTCAAAAGCGTAGGAAAATAGTGTATATGCGCTAATCTAATATATGCGTTATATCAGAGGGTAAATGCATCGTAACAGAGACTGTATGTGCCATAGGAATGTATGCGCCGTAACAGATATCAGATGCATGTTAGGATGTGTTAGATGTGCTATTTCCTCCTGTGTACGGCTTTCTAAAACACAAAAACTTAGTTTTTGGGTTAAATTGGGGCTAGGCCCCATGGTGGGCGCCAAAAATGTGAAGGGAAAATTGGATTCAAGAGAATAATCAATAATATCAAATATAAAGATACCCAAAACTCAATGAAATGGTGAACAAAAGAGATTCAAATAAACAATGAACAACACAAAGCAAACCTCCTTTAATTCAAAGCTTCCATTGATTGTCTATCACAAATGATCTTGTCTAATGAATATGGCCCTCAGAAGGTGCACTTCCTTGCTATAATTCCAAGATGTTCAAATGGGAACGGCTATGATAATTTTTCCATGAAGATGAGCTTCACAACAATGATGATAGTGTTAGATTTAGGGCACACAACCGAGAGGGGGGGCGAATCAGTTGTATAAAACTTTCTCTCTTTTATGTACTTTACTCCACATTGTTAATTAGTAGCATAATAGAAGATCAATCATGAAAGCACAATGTAACAAATCAATAGCAGAAACACATCAACACATGAAACACCAAGATTTTGATGTGGAAAACCTGGTTAAGGGAAAAACCACGGGGTGATTAACCCAAGATAATATTCTCTGTTAGAAGAATAGAAAGAACAAATGGCACATGCCAATTAGGGCTCACTACTCGAGCACACTGCTCACAAGAGGCTCACTGCCTACAAGAGACTCACTGTCTATAAAAGAATAAGCATTACATACTTGAACTGGTAATTAGCATCTCCACCATGCTTGAGTCAGTTCCAATTAAGCCCAAACCTTCTGCTCTACTTTTCGCTCTTCTCCTCGCTACCACACACTCATCTCTGACACGACACACACTGAAATGACTTTGCAATCCTTTATTTATACATGACATCAACTTAGGAACAAACATCTAAGTTGGCAAACAACCACAAGAACATTCTCAAGGTGTATAATTCATCCGGTCGGCCAGTCACAGAAAGAACACCTTCATCCAGAAATATTTCTTCAATTCCAGGCTCCAACTCTAGTGCAGACCATCAACATGAACTGAACATAATTCAAGGACCTCCAAAAGCTTTCCTGAAACATCAGGAACATCCGCACTTCCTCTACTTACTGAAATCCTTCTTACCTTCATCCGAAACCTCAAGAACACAGTCTGTCATCACTGTCACAAAGGAATAGGTTCTTCCAGACCTTCAAACCACAAACCAATCTACTTGACACTTCACAAGGACATCCTCAACACTTACTCCAATCCACAAAATGGGATACTGCATTTCTGGATCTCACCGGACCTATCTGTCTCACTCTGTCACCACTGAACACCTACCGGAACTGGTTTTACTTGAACAACCATAACTTCTCTAGATCTTCATGTGGACCTCTAAAATCCTGAATGGAACATCTCAAGACTTATATCTACAAACCCTTTAAACTGCATTCTCTGATCCTCAACCTATCTTAGACTTTTACCTTGTTGTCACCACTGTTCTTCACTATTCCTGATTGAGACTAATTTTCTCAATATCCTCAGCACATAGCTCATCCAATCCTTCTCATTAATGCAACATGAGTATGTTGACATAAATGACAACACCGGTCCAACGCATACTTGCAACAATCTCCCCCTTTGTCATTGATGGCAACATATTATGTGAAAAACCATCAAGGCAAGAACTTCTCCTTACTGTCACAGCTCCCCCTATCAGCAACAACTATTCACATGTCTTCTCTTCCTGTACTGCTCCCTCTTTGATCATCAACCACTTATTTTTCACATGTCTTCTCTCCCCCTTTGACATCAATGGCAAAGGGCTCATACTTGCAACTTTATAATCACACCTGCTACTCCCTCTGAGTAGAAGCTCCCCATCATCAATCTGGACCACAAGATATGACTGTGATATCCACCAGACTGATGCACATCAGTGCATCCTAGTTCATCACCGGAGGGGCAATAACCCCTAACTTCTCCCTGAGATACTCAAAAGAGTCCTTGGGAAGAGGTTTAGTAAAGATATATGTAATCTGATCCTTGGAGGGCACATACTCCAATCTGACTTCATCCTTGTTCACTTGCTCTCTCAGAAAGTCAAACTTGATAGATATGTGCTTGGTCTTAGAATGTAACACCAGATTCTTAGAAATATTTATTGCACTTGAATTATCACAGAAAATTGTGATAGGCTCCTCATATTCTACTTTAATGTCTCTTAGCATCTGCTTCATCCATAAGATTTGAGTGCAACTACCTACTGCTACAATGTATTTTGCTTCAGTTGTAGACAGAGATATTGCCTCTTATTTCTTGCTTTGCCAAGAAACCAATTTTTTTCCCAAAAAGAATGCTCCACCACTGGTACTCTTCCAGTCATCCACATCTCTTGCCCAATCTGCATCTGTGTATGCATGAAGAGAGAAATCATGATCTCTAGGATACCATAGACCATACTCAACTGTCCCCTTTAGATATCTAAAAATCCTCTTGATTGCCATAACATGAGATTCTGTAGGATTAGCTTGGAATCTAGCAATAAGACCAACAACCTGCATAATATCTGGTCTAGTTCTAGTGAGATACAACAGTCCTCCAATCATTGACCTATATTTTGTCTAATCAACCTTGGGAGAGTCATCATCTTTGCTCAACTTGCATTCGGTTGCCATTGGAGTGTTCATTTGCTTTAAGTCTTCCATACCAAATTTCCTCAACAATTCTTTCACATATTTTGACTAAGAAATGAAGATTCCTTTCTTTGTTTGAGTATTTTGTAGACCCAAAAAGAAATTCATTTATCCAA
Organism: Cunninghamia lanceolata; assembly: GCA_027924645.1. NCBI lineage: Eukaryota > Viridiplantae > Streptophyta > Pinopsida > Cupressales > Cupressaceae > Cunninghamia > Cunninghamia lanceolata. The sequence continues at coordinate 22,264,321 of BSBN01000500.1, forward strand.
GCATTGACATCTCAAACTCACTTTTTATTTGACTTGCAAAAGTTTTACACATACTATCTCTTCCTCCAAAAATGATATCATCAACAAATACTTCAACAATTAAGATGTTTTCATGATCAATTTTGAAATACAAATTACTGGCAGCAGTACCTTTATTGAAACCAATCTTCAAGAGATGCTTATCAAATATTTCATATCAGGCTCTTGGGGCTTGCTTCAGTCCATATAGTGCCTTTTTCAATTTACAGACCATGTCACTATGATCAGACAATTGAAATCCATCTGGTTGCTCAATATACACTTCTTCCAAATTACCATTTAGGAAGGCAGATTTGACATCCATTTGATACACCTTGAAATCCTTGAAGGTAGCAAATGCAAGAAATAATCTGACTACTTCAATTCTTGCCACTAGAGCAAAAATTTCTTCAAAATCAACTCCTTCTATTTGAGAGTAACCTTTGCAAACTAATCTGTCCTTATTTTTGATTACTTCACCGGCCTCATTCAATTTGTTCCGGAAGACCCATTTGGTTCCAATTACATTTTTATTTCTTGGTCTGGGAACAAGATCCCAAGTGTGATTCTTCTCAATTTGTATCAGTTCTTCCTCCATTGCCTTAGTCCAGTTTTCATCATTGCAGGCTTCATTTACTGTCTTAGGTTCAATCTTTGAAATTAGACAATACTCATCTGAATTTTGAGCAATTCTCCTCCTTGTTTTCACCCCTTTGCTTTTGTCACCTATGATCTAATCTTCAGAGTGGTTTAGAGTTACATACCTTGGAATTTTGGGAGTCTCTTGCACTTCTAACTCTTGATCAGTCTCATTGAGACTTATCTCTTCTTCCTATCTTATGGGATCAACTTGACTTTGTTTCTCAAAAGAGGCTTGGATACCTTAAATCTGAACACCATTCTGATCATCTTCATCATGCTCAAGAATTCTTGAGGGTCTTTCAATTTCTTCATCAACCTTCACATTTACACTTTCTACAATCTTTCTCAGTCTCTTGTTGTAACACCGGTATGCTTTGCTTTGAGTAGAATAACCCAAGAATATTCTTTCATCACTTCTAGCATCAAACTTTCCTAGATCTTCATCCCTTTTAATGTAACATATGCTACCAAAAAATCTGAAGTATCTCACAGTGGGAGTAATGCCAAACTAGAGTTCATAAGGAGTCTTACCGGTATAGTTTCTAATTTAAACTCGATTGAGAGTGTAGACTGCAGTGCTGACAGCTTCTCTCCAATAGATCTAAGGAACATTTGCTTCCATCATCATGGTCTTGAATGCTTCCTGGATGGTCCAGTTCTTTCTCTCAACAACTCCATTCTGCTATGGAGTTCTAGGGGCAGACAACTGTCTATTTATTCCATGTTTCTCACAGAAGTTTATGAAATCACCGGATGTGAATTCTCCACCTCTACCAGAACTCAGACATTTCAATTTTAATCTGGGCTCATTTTCCACCATAGCCTTGAATATTTTGAATTTCTCAAGAGCTTCTGATTTCTCTTTTGGAAAGGTTACCCACATCATCCGGGAATAGTCATCAATTAGCAACATGAAGTATCTATCACCTTGCACACTCCTGATTCTTGTCGGACCACATAAGTTAGTATGAACCAAGTCTAATAATCTGGTAGAAGATTGTTCCTTGCTTTTGAATGAGATTCTGCTTTTTTTTCCCAACTGACATTCTTTGCACAAACTATTTGTAGGTTTTACCAATTTTGGAAGGTCTCTTACAGCCTGAGTATTGCTATCTTGATGATATTATCAAAGTTCACATGACACATTCTTCTATGCCATAACCAACTCTAATCAACTTGAACACATAAACAACTTTTACCAGTACTAGCCAAGTGAAAGATGTTACCTTTTGTTTGAGTACCGGATGCAATCTCTGTTTCAAAACTTTCAAAGATCTTGCATTTTCTATTCCTGAATCTGAGATCATAGCCTTTGTCCACCAGCTATCCAACACTGAGAAGATTGTGCTTTAATCCTTCAACATATAGTACATTACCAGTTTTGTTCTTTCCATCAAAAGAAATAGTTCCTCTACCTCTGATTCTGCAAGCAGAATTATCTCCAAACTTTACAATTCCTCCTTCATATTTTTCTAAATTTAAGAACTTATTCTTGTCACCTATCATATGGTGAGAGCATCCACTATCAATGACCCAATCATCCTTTGTCTCAACTTGAGCAGCTAGAGCTTTTTCTTCAACTTCATGATTGATAGATATAGAGGATATTTGTTCCTCTTCTTTGATGGCAATAAACACCCATTCATTATCAGATTTGTTTCCTATCTCTGATTCATCATCAGTTACTCATTCATTATCATCTTCTTCATGAACGTAGTAACAATTCTTTTAAAACCTTGGTCTGTTAGGATTTGGTCTTGAAAATATTTTTGGACATCTTGAGGCAAAATGACCAATTTTATTACAGTTGAAACACTTAAAAGGTAATTTCCCTTCATACTTACTAGATCCTCTTGGTAGTCTTTTTGCAATAAGAGCTTCAAGATGAGCAGTTTCAGCTTCTTCTTCTTCCAAGTCTTTTCTTGCTGTTTCATACCATGATAGGTTCCTTGAAGAGTTTTCTCCCAGATCAAACCTTTGTTTCCCTTTTATAGAGGCACTAGCTTTGACTGCAGATTCAGTCTTTGGAGGATCATCTCCAAATTCGGCCATTTCAAAAGCAGCCAACTTACCAACCAATTGATCTCTTGTGATTGTTGTGTGAGCTCTGAATTCTTCAATTGCAAAAGCCTTGATTTTATATGAGGCAGGAAGGGATCTGAGAACTTTGCCAATGATTTCTTCTTCACTCAGGATTCCACCTGCATTTCTAATCCCACAAACTAGCTCATTCACTCTTGGCATAAAAGAGGTAATATTTTCATCATCTCTCATCTTCAGTTTTTCAAATTTCCCTTTTAGACTTTGTAACCTTGCACATTTAATAAACTGATCTCCTTCATGCAAAAGTTCCAGTTTCCCCCAAATCTCAAAGGTAGTTGGTAGATCAATAACATTTGAGAGCTCTGAGTCAGATAATGTGCTTAGAAGAGCCTCTTTGGTTCGTAGATTGTTTTCAGCATCTGTGATTTCATTTAAGGTTGTCAGACCACCCTGTGGAGGTACATAAGCTTTTGTAACCATGGACTAGTATGCAAATCCCATACACTGTATGTGACATTTCATGTGACCTTTCCAAAGAGTAAAGTTGGTTCCATCAAACTTTGGACTATCCTTCTTGTACAACGACATCCTGGATCTCCTCAAGCGATTAAGATCCTTTTAGAGGAACTTAGCTCTAATACTAATTGTTAGATTTAGGGCACACAACTAAGAGGGGGGTGAATAAGTTGTCTAAAACTTTCTCCCTTTTATGTACTTAACTCCACATTGTTAATTAGTAGCATAATAGAAGATCAATCATGAAAGCACAATGTAACAAATCAATAGCAGAAACACATCAACACATGAAACACCAAGATTTTGATGTGGAAAACCCGGTTAAGGGAAAAACCATGGGGTGATTAACCCAAGATAATATTCTCTGTTAGAAGAATAGAAGGAACAAATGGTACATGCCAATTAGGGCTCACTGCCCGAGCACACTGCTCACAAGAGGCTCACTGCCTACAAGAGACTCACTGTCTACAAAAGAATAAGCATTACATACTTGAACTGGTAATTAGCATCTCCACCATGCTTGAGTCAGTTCCAATTAAGCCCAAACCTTCTGCTCTGCTTTTCACTCTTCTCCTCGCTACCACACACTCATCTCTGACACGACACACACTGAAATGACTTTGCAATCCTTTATTTATACACGACATCAACTTGGAACAAACATCTAAGTCAGCAAACAACCACAAGAACATTCGTAAGGTGTATAATTCATCCAGTCGACCAGTCACAAAAAGAACACCTTCATCCAGAAATATTTCTTCAATTCTAGGCTCCAACTCTAGTGCGGACCATCAACACAAACTGAACATAATCCAAGGACCTCCAAAATCTTTCCTGAAACATTAGGAACATTCGCACTTCCTCTACTTACTGAAATCCTTCTTACCTTCATCCAGAACCTCAAGAACACAGTTTGTCATCACTATCACAAAGGAATAGGTTCTTTCAGACCTTCAAACCACAAACCAATCTACTTGACACTTCACAAGGACGTCCTCAACACTTACTCCAATTTGTAGAATGGGATACTACATTTCTGGATCTCACCGAACCTATTTGTCTCACTCTGTCACCACTGAACACCTGCCAGAACCAGTTTTACTTGAATAGCCATAACTTCTCCAGATCTTCATGCGGACCTCTGAAATCTTGAATGGAACATCTCAAGACTTATATCTACAAACCCTTTAAACCGCATCCTCTGATCCTCAACCTATCTTAGACTTTTACCTTGTTGTCATCACTATTCTTCACTGTTCCTGATTGAGACTAATTTTCTCAATATCCTCAGCACATAGCTCATCCAATCCTTCTCATTAATGCAACATGAGTATGTTGACATCAATGACAACACTGGTTCAACCCATACTTGCAACAGATAGTAGTGCATAGTAATGAATGTGATCACAAGCAATGAAGGAATTGGTGCCAAAGGCGCGTTGTAATTCCTGCAGAGTAACAATACTTAAAGCCTGGATGATTGAAATGGAAGAACAGGGTTCAATTTATAGACTTGAGAGAATGAAGATCAATGGTATAGAACGGTTGAGGAACGTGCGCGAATAGGAAGAAGACAAGTGTCACCCAAAAGTTGTTTTATCTGAGTTAACTACTTTCTTTTCTAAAGATAAGACATGCTTTTCATAAATTAGAAATTTTTTTTCTAATTTAAGAGATTGATAAAAACAAGGTTGATTGAGTCAGTTAACTCAACTTGAGATTTGCTTTTGCATGATTTGAGAGAAATTAAATAATAAATTATTTAATTTTGTGTGCATGAAGAAGAAGACTTATTTTTAGAAGATTTAGAAGATATTTGAAGAATTAGAAGATAAGAAAGCTAATTAAATAAATAAATTTATTTAATTGTTTGTGCATGATTTGGAAGAATAAATAAAATATTTGATTGTATTTTATTTTTGGAGATTGAGAGGATTTAAATAAATTTGATTTGATTTATTTAAATTTGGAAGAATGATTGTGACTTAATTAAATAATTAAGAATTATTTAATTGTTTGGAAGAATTTAATTAAATAAAAGATTTTATTTAATTTTGACTTTAGAAGAGGTAATTAAATATTTTGATATTTAATTAATTTAGAGGAATATGAATCAAATAAATAAATTTGTTTATTTATTTATTGATAGAAGAATTAGAAGGGAATAAATATTAAGAATATTTATTTAGACTGAATCTTGTCATTTTTAGGCGTATACAAAGGTAAATGGATTAATTTTTTAAGTTCTTTTCTGAGTTCTATTGCCTTTTAATTTGGCCAAACCGTTTCTTGGAAAGCATGAAGCTCGAGCTCTTATTTGATGATATATTGTTTAGTTATCAATTTTATCATGAATTATTATTTAATGATTCTATTATATTAAAATCATAGGAGTAAAATCATTTTTGTGGACATCTTGAAAGTATAGTATTATATTGGTTATTGGCATCTTTGAATACATAGTATTGTACTTGAGATATGGAGTTATTAATGCTTTTTGGAATAAAATATGATGGTTATTGGTTAATACATTTGTCTTAGAGATTTGTTGCTAAACTAGTTATAGGATAATTTAACTTGTTCAAGTGAATGATATAAAGATTGTTGATGTATTTTGTGTCTTAAGGATTACATATAGTTTAGGGTCGAATCATATATTGATCATCAGAACGAATTAGCAATATGAATTAGTTTTAAATCATGAATGTTTTAGAAGGCAATTGAGTTATATAAAGATGAACATGTGTTCCCTGTGGTCAAAATTGTGAGTGGAAGTTTTTATCTATAAAGATAAGCAGGTTAGAATTGTTCATGTAGAAGGATTCAAAGTAAGTGTCCTATTATACTCTTATAGTTCTCTGACTATGTGTATATAATTCAAGGAATGAAGTATAGATAAGGAATTAGTGACTTGATTTATTATTATTTTTAACTCATTTGAGATAGTGAATAAGATATAATAAGAATATTTATAGGGAATTTGGAATGTTACTGTTATGTATCAGTATGTCTTAGTTATGAGAATACATCATTGAATGTTGAATAAGTTGTCTCCCTTATAGTTTTTTTGAGATTTTAGAGCTTCTTTTGCATAATGGTACTTTCATGTGGTTGTAAGTTCCATGTCCTGAACTACAAAGTCTTTGCGGTATGTGTACGTAGGCAAGGCCATCATGGATGAGCCCTCGAGACATTAGGTCAGCCTCTTAGGGCCTTAGGCTTGCTATTTTATGTAATTGATAATTGATTCGTATATTAAGTGATTATGCAGAACTAATGATTTCATTTAGTTTGTGTAGTTTTGAATATGATAATCCTGTAGGATATTAGAGTAAAGAAAGTATTTCTCCTCTTGTGGGAGAATGATCATATGATATTCATTACAAATGTATACATTGTAAAAGAAATGTTATATCTCACGACAAAATTTTCAATATTCATATATGATGCCATAATAATTTATGTTTTATTAATTGAAGTTTATTAAACTTATATTCGAAAATTTTCTCCTATATTTTTTTAATCATTTCTGACTAATTCATTAAATTATTGTTATTTATTGATATTTTCTGGTGTGGGAATTACATAGGTATCAGAGCACTAGGTTGCAACACTTGGGAGCTTTGGGGAAAAAGTTGAACCTTTTTCACTGGAGCAAAACTTGGATGATTTACGTTTGAATATGATTGTAGCTTAATGAAATGATTAGGATGACTTTGATTATAAAATAATTCAAAAGCACTAATGATTTATTAAGATGTATTCTAGGAAGAGTGGCCCAAATATTTGTTTTTATGAGAAGAAATGCAAAGAGTTTTAATAGAAGGGAAAAGTGAATCATTTTTTTCGTAAAAGAAAGAGTTGTCATTTCCCCTAACTGAATCTTTCTAGAGTTAAGGTTGCTGTGAATATACTGGATTGTTTGAAAAGTATAAAGACTAAAAGGCTAATGAGTTAATTCAGGAATGAACGGTCAAGATGAATGGGTGTGAGAGAGATAGGGAATTGATATTATGAATTATTGGAGATATGTTATGGGAGCATATGCAAGGGAGTTATCTTTAACCTCATGTGAGTATTGAAAGGAAGCTAGGTGTGCAGAAAACGTTTCCTACACTAATCTAATGAGGAGAGGGCTATGTAAATTTAACTTTATCCTAACTATTACAACAATGTTAAACCATTAACATGAGATATTACAGCAAAACACAAGAACCAGAAAGAAGACAAAAGAAGAGAGACAAGATATACGTGGGGAAAACCCTTACGGGTGAAAAACCCCACCCTCCAAAACATAGCCCAAATGTATTACAGTAAACAATAACAGATTACAATATAGTTTCAAAGCCAATGCTCTTTCAGGAGTCTTCGAATATGAAATCTAGAGATATTCCAGTAACATAACAGTACTTGTACCAAAGTTATCTATCTCCCATCCAAGCACCTATTTATATATAGTTTACAAGGCAAATATGGAACCTTCTAGAGATGGGCATCCATCTTGGACTCATGCCCCAAAACCCATGCCTAAGGACACTTGTCCAACATCCCATCCCAAAGTGGGCGCTGCCCTTGGACCCCGCAAGGGGCTACACCCCTTGACCTCGTCTTGGGGGCGCTGCCCCCAAACCCCCGTTAATTATTCAAGAGGGAAACCGCGACTACCAAAGTCACCAAAATTTATCCTCCTGCATATACACAAGGTGCTGACTATGCCAACTCAACATGGGATAAATAAATACAACATTAGGAATTTGCAAAGGTTGAGACACCTTAATTCCCAACAAGTATCTCTCTCTCTTAATTTTCTTACTGGAAGGTTTGTGAAATAAAATCTTTGATTAATGATTGTATATTGTTTATTGTTATTGAGAAAGAAAGTATTTTATCTATATATTTTACAAGGAAAAGCATATGTTGTAGAAAATAAGTTTGAAAAGATTTGTACTATTAGACATTGCTAATGCTTCTGAAACAAATCTTGTTTAGAAAATAGTTTATGAAGGAAACTGTGTAAGTTGTAATGATATCAAAAGAGTTATGGGACATGTTAGAGAAAAGAAGAGCTATAAAAACTTCTGTAACAGATTTTTGGAAGGATTATGGAAAGATATAGGAAAATGGCTGAAAATTGCAAAAAGGGATTCAAATCTGGAGAAACGAGGTAAGAAAATTTTTGTTTATTTCATATTATTAATAGAATCAATGATTTGATATGATACTAACATTATGCTCTGTGTGAGCCATTTATATCGCTCTGTGTGATCTATTGGGAGATGTGCTCTATGTGAGCTATTGAATGGTGATAAGGGAGATACAAATGTGATAAGGGAGCTACATTGTGAAAAAAGGGATTTTTCTAAACTTTGATTACTCATAACTATTGAATGTTATAACTACCTAAATTTCATGGTCTATTTCTTTTGTCGTATATGTTGGAGCTCCATGTGGTTTGAGACCACCACATTCCCCTCCTCTCCTTAGGTGGCTCATTTGAAGTCGCATATTAATTGAGATGTTCAGTTTTGTGAGAAGATTTGAAATTTTTATTTTCTTATTTATTTTTGAGAGCCAGCAGTTTGAAGATTTCTTAAGATCTTTGGTTGTTTATTGTCCTTTTGCCTCAAGGACTATTATATTAAGGATTTTGGTTTTGATTTGAACTATTTCTTTTCTGTTAATTAATTTATTTTTATATGAAGTTTTATTTATTGATTTTTTATTTTTATTTGAAATCTTTACTCATTAGAACTTCTGTATTTTGAGGCTTTATTGTTGCTGGATTGAGTGAAGTAATGTGAATTGTGTAGCTTGTCCTAGCAGGTTGTATAAGGGAGAGATGCCTTGGGGAATGTATATTGTGAAATTGTGTAAGGTCTAATTTATGTCATTATGGTTATATTTGGCACTAATCATTTCAATCTCATTAAAAGTATCTATGATGAATGAAACTAATTTTTGTGATGTTTAAATTGTAAAAGAATATATATATTGCAATGAATTTGATTCTCAGTAATTTATATTGACACTTCTATGACAAGTAATGAAGAAATTCTTGTATAAGAATTGTTATGTTGGTTGATTGCTCTGTGTGACCTATAGTTGCTCTGTGTTAGCTATGATTGTTGTGTGTGAGCTATGGTTGCTTTGTGTGAGCTATGGTTGCTCTGTGTGAACTATGATTGCTGCAAGTTGCTGGATCAATATAGGAAGGTTTATGGATAGCCAAGGTAATAAAATCAATTGTATTTCTATTTTATATGACTTCATGATTGAGATAAATGTATACAAGTAAATTTTGGAAAGAAATATGTTCTAATATAATTGTATATTTGATTTGGCAAGATTGATGAATTCTTATATGAATATTATTATGATAGTTGGTATTGGTGTGGTGATGGAAAGAATTGTTGGAGATATTGATGTTATTATGATAGAAAGTGAGATAAAATTTATGATTTAAAAACTTAAAATGGAATTGTTTATCTGTTTAATATGTTGAACATCAAGAAAAGTTTTCTCTTTATTTGCTCAAAGGGTGGATTCGATTAAGTCGATCCTATGGTTGGGTGGTGAGCATATCAAGAAGTGTTACTAATTTTGTGGTTGCTAATCATTAGAGAAAATCTGTGTTTTTCTATTTGATGAAAGAATAGATTTTTAATTGATGCATGTGAGCAAATCTAGATTGTTACTAATTTTGTGATTGCAAATCATGTGAGCTAACTCTAGTTGGGTGTGTTGAAGTTAGGAAATATTCATTTCTCCTGATGACTTCCAATAGGAAGTCCATTCTTAGGGGGAGAGAATGTAAGGCATATCCAAAAAACATATTTATTAATTATGAAATTGAAAATAATTAATTAGTTATTTTTTAAATTAGAGATGGGATATGAAGAGTCATGCTCTTGGGTGTCACTCTTTGGTGAAAGATAAAGAGTCATGCATTCGGTTTTATAAAGATCAATAAATGTTTGTAGAGAGGGAGAAGATTTAGGTAACAGTATGAATTGCAGATGTAACATGGAACTTGTCACTTGGAAAGTTGATATACAGGATTGATGACCGAGTGCAGTTTCAATACCCAGAGGTGGAAGCAACCCACAAAGTTTGTTCTAGCTGCTGACGTTTCAGACCATCTTGCAGAGTAAAAGGATAATTATTTCATTCCATGAGATGACAAATTTATGAGATAAAGAATAAATTCAGGCATGGGAAAGGCATAACCTTCTTTTCCAAAGGATTTTAATGTGGAAATGGTAGGAAGTTGATGAGGTATGCAATCTTTTCCAGCGCTGAGTTGGTTTTAATAAACAAGTTTCTATTTATAAGTGGTTTTTTTAGTAATCTTATTTCTTTCGATGATCTCTCCATTTTAGGCATTTTACTCCAACTGTCATTCCTCTATTATCTCTAGCAAAGTAATTTAACTAAAAATGTGATTCTTATCATTAAGGGATCCCTTACCCTTTCATATATAAAAGTAGTTTCAAACTTAAATTTGGTATGGAACTGCTTTAGCTATTTGTTTCCAATTATGAAATTTATTTTGTAATTTCACTCCCCTTCTTCAATAACAGTCTTATGAAACATATAGAAGTGTCAAAGGCTATTTCAATAATCCATTTTGTGCATATCGTGCAATCATTGTTTTACAAATTAATGAATTACGTCTCTAATTATTGTTCTGCATGTTTTTAATTATATGATTCGCTCATTAGCAGGTGTTAAGATCTTTAGTTATAGGCTATTGTTCGGAATGTTATATGAAGTTTTCCAATAAGCACCAAAATTGAAGGTATGATTCATGACAGCAAGGTATGTATTATAATATTATATATATTCTTGTAATATTAATCCTTTCCAAACCCAGTTTGTTGAGGGACAGTTACCAAGGCACTTGCAATTATAGCATTTGATCAATAGATTTCCTTCTATTATGCTTAATATCTTGGCACCTATAGAACACAAATGGAATTGCTAACTTTTATCCTTTTTCTTTCCTCTACGAGAACAGTAAGTGAGGTAAGTCATAATATTAGATTCATTATTTATTTTTAAATGAAATTTTAAGCTATAGAGAAATCTTCTCTATTTACTATCATGACATTTTCACTAGATTGTATTTCAATAGGCATTATGGTTGTTTATGTTCTCTATCTTTCGATTTCAAGTCAGCCAATGCTTCTGCAAATATAATATCTAATAAGATTTCTTAATCTTTAATGCTATTGTATTCGATATTGGTTTTGCATCAAACTATTGTATTAAGATCAGGATTTAAGGCACTAATATCAGATTACTTCTTTTGTGAGATGAGCTTAGCTTGAGAATTTGAGTATCTTAGAAATGTTAAGAAAAGTGTCTGAACCTTGCAACTTTGAAAGATTACTATTCTTCCCAGTTTTGGTCTTTTTAAATACCCTTTATCTTGGAGAATGGTATGGAACCTTCAAAGTTTCCAAAAGTCTCCAAATGAGCTAAAAATAGCGAGACTCACTATTTTTAGTAAGTCCTTCGATTGAGCTCAGATTGACCTAAAAATTTTTCTAGAAGGTGTAGAACAGCTAAGTGAACATCTCAGGTGAGTTTCATCTCAAGAACATATCAGGATTGTGACATATTAAAGTTTCTATTTTTTGAAATTGCTGGAAAAAGTCTTTGAACTCAATTACCAGAATTGAAACTTCTCTAAATGTCCCAAAAACTAGGATAACCAACGTGGCAGGTTATAGGGTGATAGATCTCTTCATGAGCTTTCCAACACATTAAATGGTTCTTCAATTAGACACACGGATCAAAAGTTATGACCTCCAGAAGTTGGACCTTCTATTTTGGGAAATGTAAAAACATGTTGGACACATAAAAGAGTTGTAAAGGGGAGAGTTACACATATTGGTGTGTGGTTTGGCACATCACAAGGCATCTTTGATTGGAGATAATTTGGGTGCCACTTTTGGGTGGTTTTAGCTCATGGTTTTGTAATTACCGTAGGCAGTGTATTGTATTGTATCTCCTGTATATCAAGAACTTGAGATGGAGGTTGTATGTAAGAATCTTATAGATGTCGAGTTACCTCATGGATCTCTAATTGGATATACTCCTGTAAAAGCTTTCTCTACAAGTATATTGTAATCTTTGTGATTTCTGAATAATATATTGGGTGGCTTTGGAGTGGGGTTTTTTATCTGAAACGGTTTTCCCCACGTATATCTTGTGTTGTGAGTTTTGTGTTTGCATTTGGAAGTTGTTATTATCTTTCTATTAATGTGCATCTTAATCTATAACTATAAAAGTAAAAATTTGCAATAGTCTTTCCTCATTAGATCAGTGTAGGAAGCATTTTCGCATACCTTGCTTCCTTTCAGTTGGTATCAGAGCTTGATCACCTTTGGTTCTAGTTGTTGGGTAGAGTGTTTTTTGAGCTGATCTTCATTTGAGTGGGAGCTTGTGCAGAGGATTTTGAAATCTTTCTTACAGGTAAGAGATGGCAAGCACATCTAGGAGGTTTGAGATAGAGAAGTTTAATGGTAGCAATTTCGAGTTGTGGAAACTCAAAATGGAGGACATGCTTGTAGATCAGGATTTATGGGAAGCTATATCTATTACAAAACCAATGGTAATGTCTCAAGAAGACTGGGATCTCAAAGATCGAAAAGCTAAGGGTTTGATAAGACTCTGTTTGGCTGATTTAGTGCTCTTGAATATCCATGAAGAGAAGACTGCAAAGCAACTTTGGAAGAAGCTTAGAGATGTTTATCAGGCTAAATACTTGGTGACTGAGTTATTCCTGCAAAAGAAATTATATTCTCTGAGGATGGAAGAAGGAGGATTTGTTGCTAATCACCTGAATACATTCAATATGCTTGTTGCCCAGTTGACTTTTGTTGGTGTGTAGATGGAGGAGGAGGATCGATGTATGACATTACTGTGTTCATTACCATATTCATGGGACCACCCTGTTATGGCCATTGGGAGTACCACTACCACCTTCAAGATGGATGAAGTGGTTTCTTCGTTGTTGTCTGAAGAGATGCGCATAAAGTCTTCTGAATCGGCTAAGGATGCTCTTGCGGTTCGTGGTAGATCTAAAGAGAAGGGAAAGAAAAACGATAAGAAGGAAGAAAAAGGAAGATCCAAATCTCATGGGAGATCTAAGTCTCCCAAAAAGTCCAAGGCCTTGTGTTGGAACTACGACAAACCTAGTCACATCTGCAAGGAGTGCAAGGAGGAGAAAAAGAAAAAGAAGAAGAATTATGATTTAGATTCTGACAAGTCCTCTTAGGATGAAGGAGAAACATTTGTCGCTGCCTTGGCAACTCATGCATCTTAGGATGTGTGGCTTATTAATGTTGGAAACAAGGCAGATAACTAAGAGGGGGGTGAATCAGTTATCTCAAAATTTCCTTAACTTTCTTTTCTTTTGTTATCTTAATAATCAGTGTAGCATCAAAAAATATAAGCATATGTGATCATAAGAACGAAAATAAAATCAACACACATAACACAAGGATTTTTACGTGGAAAAACCACGGGGTGACTAACCCAAGACTGTATTCTCTGTTAAAAGAATAAAGGAGTACAAAATGGCACTTGCCAATTAGGGCTCACTGCCCGAGCACACTTCTCACAAGAGGCACACTACCTACAAGAGACTCACTGTCTACATAACTTACAAAAGATAATCAAGTGTTTGAATTGATGAGAAGCATCTACAAATGCAAGAGTTCAGTTTCAGTTTAGGCACAATATACTGATTTGATGCACTTCATCCTTCCTCTGCTTAATGTTGTTGTTCTGTCACATACCGGACTTGGATTGTTGTTCCCACACTTATCTCTAATTTTCTTCGCACTTTTCTTCATCACTCTTTTTCTATCACCCTCACATGTTGAAATCTATCTGGTATATATATCTGCATCAAGGATTTTTATCAACTTGCTAGTCGGCATCAAGAACACTACAAGTAATTACTCTATCGGCTGAATCCATGCTTGATTTGTGATGTGTATCAAAAACATAGACATAGAAGTCATTAATCATGTCATCCAACAATGTATGATCCCACAAATTACTTGATCAACACCATTTACTCATCCGGATTGAGGTCTGATACTCTGTCGGTCAGTTCTTCCTCTGTCTGCTTTGCCTGATTGGAACCCAACACTCAGATCGTCATATCTTTTCCTTGATTTATCACTGGAGGCTAAATCTCTGGAGTAAAGTAGTGACGATACCCCTCTTGACTTTCCCAAGTCTGCAACTTACTGAGTTACACCATCTGAGAGATTTGGACCTGATTGTTGGACCTTGTTACATACTCTGTTCTTGTTCACCGGATCAAAACAATCTTCAATCTGACTTCCGGTATAGGCATACTATGTACTGCAGATGTGTGGGATAGACTTTGTTGCCATCAATGACAACACTAATGAAGCCACACAGTGTCTCTTGCCAACAATCTCCCCCTTTGGCATTGATGGCAACACTTAGTGAAAAATGGCTAAGTGTCGCAATAAACTCCCCCTTGGCTGATGCTCTATCTTTTGTACTATTTTACCAGAGCTCCCCCTTAGCTAGATTCCACATTTTTCACTACTCCTCACTCCCCCTTTGACATCAATGGCAAAGGGCGGAATTCGCATATCAAAATTTTGCAAAACTTATCCTATACATGGCCGCATAAGTATATATATATATGTTATACTTACATATACTTAATTATATCCGCAAAAGTGGCCTTCAACTGTACAAACTCAGTGGCCTAGCTCTGTTTCATCCTATCCAGAATGGAGATATGACCACTCAACAAAAATGCATATACTTCTGCCCTTCTTAAATCTACCGGATCACAAGTCTGGGTTGTGGTCTGAGCATTTGTCAAGGCCTCATGCATTGCCTCTAACATAGGGATAATTATCCCTCTGAGTTCACTCATTCTATTTATTATGTTCTTTTTTTTTCCAGCCTCTTTATTTCATTGATGATAATAATAGCCTAGCATTCTTGATTCATTAGACAGGTAGTGAGGGGATCAAAATTCTGAGATAAACTTGACAGTTTACCTTCTTGTTCTTTCACTTTCTTCTCAATGTCCTCTGTTACTTTGGGCCAAGATAAACAAAATATTTATATGTCCCCACCATTTTTAAGAGCATTTTCAAGGCTCTTTATTCCAATTTCTAGGGTCCTCCTATCATTAGTAATCAGTCCTTGCACTTCAATGAATCTTTTTCCTAAAAACTCCTTCTGGACCTTTACTTCTACCGATTTCTCTAAAGATTCAAAATGAGTGCTAACAGAATTTACCAGAGATTTCAATTTACTAGATGGTGAGGTTGAAGGATCCTTTCGGAAGGATGGCATGATCTTTTCTAGCATCCCGGATGCATTCTCCAATAGTTCACAGTCTTCAATATGAGATTTTAGGAGTTTTTCTTTTGCTTTGGCTTGAGCAAAAGATGCTATTTTCATTATCTGAACCGGAGAGAGAGGTCAAAGTTTGGTGGCCCTTGAAATAGATCAGGTTCATCTATCTCCATCATTTCTTTGTTTAAGAAGTTCTTCACTGCCTCTGCAATGTCTCTTGTCAGTGACTGAGTCTTGTTTTCTTTTGGGATATCAGAACAGTCATCATTAGTCTTCTCTGCTTGTTCTTCTTCTTTTCCCTTAACCTCCTCTTCTTGACTCACTTTCTCCTCTTTTCTTCCTTCTCCTTTAGCTTCAGAATCTAGAATGTCTACAGTGGGATCCAGAGGAGAGATGTTACCTGTGTTTATTGCTTCATGAACTTCCTCTTCTAGAACAAAGGAATCCAAGTCCTTAGACTTCTCTTCATCTATCTCTTTTGATCCTTCTACATCTTTGTCAGAAGATTCTTCATTGGTTACATTTAATTCTTCAACATCCATGGTAGAAGGTTCTTCATATGTTTCCTCTACAATAGGAAGATTGAATCTTTTGAAAGCATTCCAGAGGATGTCTTTTGTTTCTCTTGCTACTTGGTCAGTTTCTCCAAGCATAAGTTTATTCATTCTTTCTTTACTCTAGAATTCATCCTTACAGTCCTTAAAGATCATGTCCAGTTGTTTTGGAGTGATAGAAGGATAGAGATGAATTTCTATCTTTTCCCGAATCTCTAAGTCTTTTTCCTTTGCATTTTATTTTCTCAATTCAAGTACTTTTTCTAGACTCTTAGGAATTAAGGATATAATTTCAATGAATGCTTTATTGTAGATGTTCAGGTACCTAACTATAGCTTCTTCTAAAATCCTCTTATCAGTATCACTGTATTCATCATAGAACTCTGTTACTGGCTGCAGGTTTCCATCCACAGTAACTGCCTTGATGATGTCATCAATGGAAAGAGTGGGCTTTTCAACAAATTCTTCTGCCTTTTCTTCTTTATTTTTACTAGCAGAGAATTCCTCGGATGTTTTCTTCTTCTTCATTTTCTTAATTTCCTCATCAGATTCTGTTTCTTCATCATCTTTAAGGCTTGTATATGAGCTTGTGGCTTTGGTCTTCATCCTCTTTTCTCCTTTTCTGGATGACTTGACTTCCAGTTTGGTGGCCCTTGAGCTTTTAGGAGTGGCAGTGTAGAGCTCTTGGAAGATCTAGTCTAGGAGGAGGCTTGTACCAGAACATCTCCTTTCTTTGCTTCTTGTTTTTCTTTCTCAGCCCTCCCCATTTTCTCTCTATTGGCATCTACTGCCTCTTTTGATAAGCCAAATCTTTTGGCAATTTCTTCAACTTCCCTTCTTACTTTCCTCTTTATCTCTGGTTGCCTTAACTCAACATGTATTTTTACACTTAGTTCTTCAAAGGTGCCAAACCTTTCTGCTTCAGGGTCCTTAGGCTAGCTCAACAGGTGTTGAATATGTAGCTCCAAGATTTTTTCATCGATCTTGTATCCCATAGGCATTATCCACACAGTCCTTGGCTCAACTACTTCCATTAGGCATTGGTCAGTGTCAACCATGAAGCATACTGTGTCCTTATATCTCTCAACTGTGGATTGAGGAATTCTTTCTTTAGCTTGCATCATGCTCTGAAAGTTCTTGAAGTAACCCCAGAGAGCTGTGTTTTGGGTTTGAGCATCACCAAGTCCATACATATAATCTCTAATCTGAATTGCAACCAGTTTGTCATTTTTCCATACTCAACCACTTGATCCGAGTAGCTCATTCATGTAATAAAAGAATAGACACAGTATTAGACAACCATAGTTGAAGGAATTCTTCTTATCCTTTTTGATCTTCTGCAGGTTTTCTAATAGTTGATTTAGGAGAAGTTCACATAGGTCATAATTTGCATCTTCCCTTAACATCTAATATGCTGTATAGATTGTTATCCTAGACATAGAATTCTCCTTGATAGAATGATAGATCTTGTACCCAATTATCATTGAGGCAAACTTGACATCTGGATCTATGATGTCATCTATGGTCATGGCTCTTTTGTCAAATTTAGATCTAGTGGCTTCAGTTACTGTCTAGTTCTTGACAGATTTAAGTGCAGGTAATCCACTAGAAGAATGCAGTCTAGTCACTACCCTGATTGATGTAGAGGCACTTTGATAGGAGAAGGATAGCAAACTAGACAAGGTTCTTACTACACCCAAAAGCCCAAATTCAAAGGTCAGTTTGCAAAAGTGGGAACAACAGTTAGAGGCTTTGAATTCTTCATGGAAAAGGTGTTTATACATGCATTGGGACCCATCCCATCCATTGGCAAAGGCAAGTCAAACTCAGAAATGGTACTTCCTTCACAAACCCAAGAAATGGTTTGTAGCCCTACAAAAGGAGAACAGTCCTAATAAATTTTGATCTAGATCTTCAAAAATAGAACTTAGATAATTAGTAGATACCCATTTGGACTCCCTATCACATATCCAAGAATGGGTATGGGTTGTTTTGGACGATATGCCTCAACCAATAGCTCCTCTCAATGACCTAGAGCCCCAATTAGGCCTAAAATACAAAGAGACCTCCCTTAAATTCACACACAGAACTGAACCAATGACTTGAGCACTTAGTATTCATGCCAAAACTATGAATTTTTTGGGTTTTGTCCCCCAACAATCTGTTGTTCCCAAAATTACCTCTTTGGTTCCTCTAATTGGCTTAATACATGGTCATATTAAGCCTCTTCTAACAAAACTTGCAAACACCAACTCTCTCTCTCCTACAAACACCCAAAACACTTGAAATTCAATTGAATACATCCATCCCACTAGTCTTGTGGCCTTGAAGGATAGTGGGATGGTCAATATCCCATCATTGGAAGCAAAACCCTTGTTTAGGTTTTAATGGGACTGTTTTTGAAAGAAACCTTATACCTCCCCTACAATGCAACTTCAAGACACCAAACTACTTTTAAATGCAAGGTAACTCAATGTGCTAACCAATGAAAACATAAACAAATGAAGAGAGTCTTGTACCTTCACATAGTACGGCCTGTGACAGCGAAATTCCTCAAGGAAAACAGAGTTCTTAAAGGATAGTCCAAGATCCAATGCTTCTAAGTTTTCTCCTCTTTAATGTCATAGCCTCAAACCATACTTGAATGAGAGTTAATTCACCACACTTCACTTCCCAATAGCCTAGGGGTCATGATAGTTCTGTACAACAAAAAGGTACGGCCTGTTTCTTCAGAAAATACAAAAAACAACAGAGAAATGGTGTTTGATTGCTTTGAAACTTCTTGCATTCTATACAATGATCATATTCAAGGTGTTTTTAAACTTGTATGCACCTTTACTAACTCCAAGAAGGTAGTTTGTTCGATGGGAAGGTTTACAACCACTTCTTCCCCATCGAACTTCCTTGACGGTTTTGAAACTTCCATTACTTACAACTATTTACTAGTTTTATCCTTACATGTTTAGGACTGTTTAGGCTTGAACAAGTGCCTTCAAACATTTGGCAATTGTATTAAACCTTTGACATACCTTTCTAACACTTTGACATGCCTTTGCAAGGATTACAACATGAAATGTATGACTGTCTTTTACATGCCTTGGAAGGCTTACAAACATGCCTTATTGCAAAACTGCCTATTACACCTTATGATATCAACAAGGAATGGACATAGTCCTTATTACAACATGAAGATGGTCTTCAAGACCTTATTGGAGCAAGACAATGTGAATCACAAACATGAAGAAAACAAAACATAGATGATCTCCTTGGTGCTCCTACACCACTGATGGCATCTTTAGTTATCTTGAAGGGCCTCATTAACCACATGAAATTATCATGCATCCTACTTAGGACATACCGAACCCAATCATCTTCTACAAAATAAGGAAAGTGTATGGAATGTCCAAAGTGTTTATCTCAGAGGGCCTTGAATTGAGGTTTGAGTTCAAAACTCTCATCTATTAGCTATTTGTGATAGATGTCCATTAATTTTGAGTCTCCAAATTCCTCAATGTTGGCATGGATATAGACCCTAACACCTTCTACATGCAATACCCCATGCAAAATGCTAGTAAATGTGCCTAAAGGATCAACTTCTGAGATTTATAAGGGTGTTTCTTGAATTTAGGATGTGGCCTATCAGTGACCTTGACAACCATTGGAGTAGCCATTTTGCAAGAGATTCAAAGAGAGATTTTCATAATGGAAGTACCTTTTCATGCTTTAGGGTTTGAAATAGGAGCCAGATCAAATCGTTGGTTGAATTTGATTTTCTAGTTGATCTTGAGTGAATTGTAGAAACTTTGTCGCAAAGCTCTTCTTTTCTTCTTCGCGAATGCAAATGTTCAAACAATGAGTGAAAGAACCCTTTTATCCTTGTGCAAACCCTAATTTTCTTTTGTAGTAAATGCACAACTTAGTTATCTGGTTGCCTTGTTTTGAGAGAGATCTTTTCGAATCACTGCACTGAACTTAGAATCATTATCAGTGAGGATTGACAATGTATCTTCTTTCCTTCAATCATGCCATGGATCCACAGATCAAAGTATTTCAATTTTGAATCATACCGGATCTATCTGTGAAAATCCTACTTTACCGGAGCGCTGTCAGAACCGGATTAACTTAAGCAGTTAAACTCTTGCAAAACTCCATGCGGATCTTTCATATTTTTACTGAAGGTTATGTAGATGTTTTTCTAAGAACTCTTTAATCTGCAGCATCCCATGTGCTGAATTTAGGCACTAGTTGACTGTCTGGGGGAATTTGTTTTTCTCTGTGACTCCCCCTGAGCCAGAGCTCACCCTTTTAGTTTCTGAAAGGAATATCAGCACCGGATTCTGTTGCGGATCCATCCCCAATATTTTTTGTACTCTTCTTCACCCAAATCTTGCTCATCTACTTTTGAACTTCATCCGCATTCACTTTACCTTTGCCCTTATCTTGTTTTTATTATGTTGCACCAAACCTTTTCTATTTCTACATCTGTTGAATTTGGCAATATGACCGGATCTATTGCAATTGTAAAAGACAACATTTCTTTGCTTATTTGATTGATATCCTTTTGATCTACATTGATTAGCCATATGTCCCATTCTATTGCATGCAAGGCATCTACCATTGAATGAATTATTTATTTGCATATTTCTGCATTCATGAGATTTGTGACCATACCTTTTGCAGTTGAAACATTGTCCAGAGAAGGATGGATTAGTCTGATTCATTCTCCTTCTGCACTGAGTTGCTTTATGATCAAAATTGTTGCAATTGAAGCAATATCCATTGAAGGATGGATGTCTTTGAGCATTTAGTTGTCTTACTAGAGGTCTTCTAGGCCTATTTCTTTGATTTCCTGATCCAAAGTTCTTCTGACCAGATCCGGAGCTTTCACCTTTCTCATATCCCAAGCCACACTTATCATCTACCCTCTTTTGGCTTTCAAGAAGAACTTCAAGTTGGTCTGATCTTATCTTGAATTTCTCTTTGTATTCATTTGTTGTTTGAAGATCTTGTTTAAGAGTGTCTATCTGATTCTCAAGTTGTTCTTCATTATCTCTAGCTTCTTCAAGATCAGATTCAAGATGCCTGATTATTCTATCCATTTTGTGGCAGTCCTCTATCTTCTCCTTGAGAGATTGTTTTAGATTATCTTCAATTTTCTTTTTTTCTTCAATTTCTTGGGTGAATCTCATAACCCCTTATTCCATTTCATGCCTTACCATAATGATCTCTTTTGACAGCTTCTCACATATCTTATGTTTCTCATTTAGATCTTCACTAGTATCATTGTCTTCACTCTAATTGGCTAATTTTTGAAGTAGTTCCTTTCTCTTTTTCATAGAGATACTAAGTTTTTCTTTTATCTCATTTATGAAATCATTAGCTTGTTTGAGTCTTTCTCTCAAATTATTGATTTCAGAATGGGATTGTTCAAGATCATCTAGGGCAAACTGAAGTTGTTCCTTCATACCATATATGCCCATTGAGATTCCCAGATCTTCCTCAAGCTGTTAGGCTTTGTTCAGAGGAACTTAGCTCTGATACCAATTGTTGGAAACAAGGAAGATAACTGAGAGGGGGGTGAATCAGTTATCTAAAAATTTCCTTGACTTTCTTTTCTTTTGTTATCTTAATAATCAGTGCAACATCAAAACATATAAGCATATGTGATCATAAGAATAGAAATAAAATCAACACACATACACAAGGATTTTTATGTGGAAAACCCTGTTAAGGGAAAAACCACAGGGTGACTAACCCAAGATTGTATTCTCTGTTAAAAGAATAAAGGAGTACAAAATGGCACTTGCCAATTAGGGCTCACTACCCAAGCACACTTCTCACAAGAGGCACACTGCATATAAGAGACTCATTGTCTACAGAACTTACAGAAGATAATCAAGTGTTTAAACTGATGAGAAGCATCTAAAAATGCAAGAGTTCAGTTCTGGTTTAGGCACAATATACTAATCTGATGCACTTCATCCTTCCTTTGCTCAATGCTGTTGTTCTGTCACATACTGGACTTGGATTGTTGTTCCCACACTTATCTCTGCTTTTCTTCACACTTTTCTTTGTCACTCTTTTTCTATCACCCTCACATGTTGAAATCTATCTGGTATATATATCCGGATCAAGGATTTTTATCAACTTGCTAGTCGGCATCAAGAACACTGCAAGTAATTACTCTGTCAGCTGAATCCATGCTTGATTTGTGATGCATATGAAAAACATAGACATAGAAGTCATTAATCATGTTGGCCAACAATGTATAATCCCACAAATTTCTTGATCAACACCATTTACTCATCTGGATTGAGGTCTGATACTCTGTCAGTCAGTTCTTCCTCTGTCTGCTCTACTTGATTAGAAACCAACACTTAGATTGTCATATATTTTCCTTGATTTATCACCGGAGGCTAAATCTCTTGAGTACAGTAGTCATGATACCTCTCTTGACTTTCCCAAGTCTGCAACTTACTGAGTTACACCATCTAAGAGATCTAGACCTGATTATCAAACCTTGTTACATACTCTATTCTTGTTCACCGGATCAAAACAATCTTTAATCTAATTTCTAGTATAGGCATACTATGTACTATGGATGTGTGGGATAGACTTTGTTGCCATCAATGAAAATAGTAATGAAGCCACACAATGTCTATTGCCAACAATTAACTCTAGTGCATCTTTTCAGATGACCTCACATCGGGGCTGGTTTTTGAAGTATAAAGAATACGATGGTGGAAAGGTGTACTTGGGTGACTATTCTCACCTGGATATTGTTGGCTATGGAAGAGTCTTGATTCAATTCCCTAATGGATGAGTAACAGAAATCAATGGTGTTCTACATATCCCTGGTTTGACACGAAACCTTCTTTCTGTAAGTAAATTGAATGATGTGGGTGTGCAGGTTGTCTTCTTGAATGGAGGATGCTATATGACTAGAAGATCTATGGTGTTGGCTAAGGGTGTTCAAATTGGCACTCTATTTCAACTTGATGCATGTGCAGTTTAGTGTAATAGTGCCTCTCTTTTGAAGAAGAGAGATTCCGGGTCTTCATCCTCACCATTGGAACTAGCAACGAAAAAGACTATTGCATCTACTTCTGATGGTCGTTCTTTCTGGGTACCTAAGGGTGCTCATTCTATGGAGATGAAACTTCCAGCTAAGAAGACAATGTTATGGCACCAAAGGCTTGGTCACATTGGTGAAAAGGGTTTGAGGACCTTGAAGAATAAAAATCTTGTTGAGGGTATGAATGATTGTAACCTTGACTTTGATTTCTTTGAACATTGCATTTATGGAAAACAAAACCGTGTTTAGTTTTATTCCAGTTCTCACAAATCTTCTAAGGTGTTGGACTTGATTCATTCTGATGTGTTTGGTCCTATTAATGTTCCTTCAATTTCAAAATTTGTTTACTTTGTTTCATTCATTGATGACTACAATAGAAGTGTTGGCAAGCGACACTATGTGGCTTCATGAGTGTTGTCATTAATGGCAACAAAGTCTATCCCACACATCCGCAGTACATAGTATGCCTATATTGGAAGTCAGATTGAAGATTGTTTTGGTCTGGTGAACAAGAACAAAGTATGCAACAAGGTCTGACAATCAAGTTTGGATCTCTTAGATGGTGTAACTTAGCAAGTTACAGACTTGGACAAGTCAAGAGGAGTATCATGACTACTATATTCCAAAGATTTAGCCTCTGGTGGTAAAACATAGAAAAAATATGAGTATTTGAGTGTTGGATTCTAGACAGGTAGAGCAGACAGAGAAAGAACTGACCGGCAGAGTATCAGACTTCAATCCGGATGAGTAATTGATGTTGATACAGCAATTTGACGGATCATACATTGTTGGCTAACATGATTGATGACTTCTATGCCTATGTTCTTGATACGCATTACAAATCAAGCATGGATTCAGCTGACAGATCAGTAATTTGTAAATATCTTGAGTATTCTGGTTGCCAACTAGAAAGTTGTTGAAATCCTTGATGCAGATATATATACCAGATGGATTCCAGTATGTAGGTGTGTGTGTGTACAGATATGATAAAATAAAGTGCGAAGAAAGGCAGAGATAAGTGTGGAAGTAGCAATACAAGTCCGGTATGTGATAGAGTAGTAGCACTAGAGCAGAGGAAGAATGAAGTACATCAGATCAGCATATTGTGCCTAACCAGAACTAAACTCTAGCATTTGTAGATTCATCTCATCAGTTCAAACACCTGGTTACCTTCTGTAAGTTTTGTAGACAGTGAGTCTCTTGTAGGCAGTGTGCCTCTTGTGAGTAGTTTACTCAGGCAGTGAGCCCTAATTGGCAAGTGCCATTTTGTACTTCTTATTCTTTTAACAGAGAATACAATCTTGGGTTAGTCACCCCGTGGTTTTTCCCTTAACAAAGTTTTGCACGTAGAAATCCTTGTGTTATGTGTGTTGATTTTATTTCTATTCTCATGATTATATATGCTTATATGTTTTGATGCTGCACAAATTATAAAAGAAGAAAAGAAAGTTAAGATAATAGAGATAATTGATTCACCCCCCCCTCTTAGTTATCTGCCTTGTTTCCAACAATTGGTATCAGAGCTAAGTTCCTCTAAACAGAGCCTAACATCTTGAGGAAGATCTGGGAATCTCAATGGATATGTATGGTATGAAGGAACAACTTTAGTTTGCCCTAGATGATCTTGAACAATCTCACTCTGAAGTCAATAACTTGAGATAAAGACTCAAACAAGCTGATGATTTCATAAATGAGCTAAAAGAAAAATTGAGTATCTCTGTGAAAAAGAGAAAGGAACTACTTCAAAAATTAGCAAGTCAGAATGAAGCCAATGATACTAATGAAGATCTGAATGAGAAAAACAAGCTATGTGAGAAGCTATCAAAAGAGGTCATTATGGTAAGGCATGAGATGGAATCAGGGGTTATGAGATTCACCCAAGAAATTGAAGAGAAAAGGAAAATTAAAGATAATCTAAAACAATCCCTCAAGGAGAAGATAGAGGACTGCCACCAAATGGGCAAAATAATCAGCTATCTTGAATCTGATTTTGAAGAAGCTAGAGATAATGAAGAACAACTTGAGAATCAGATAGACAGTCTTAAACAAGATCTTCAAACAACAAATGAATACAAAGAGAAATTCAAGATAAGCTCAGCTCAACTTGAAGTTCTTCTTAAAAGCCAAAAGAGGGTAGATGACAAGCGTGGCTTGGGAAATGAGAAAAGTGAAAGCACCGGATCTGGTCAGAAGAACTTTGGATCAGGAAATCAAAGAAACAAGCCTAGAAGGCCTCCGATAAGGCAACCAAATGCTCAAAGATATCCATCCTTCAATAGATACTGCTTCAATTGTAACAACTTCGGTCATAAAGCAAATCAGTGCAGAAGGAGAATGAATCAGACTAATCCATCTTTCTCCAGACAATGTTTCAACTACAAAAAGTATGGTCACAAATCTCATGAATACATAAATATGCAAATAAACAATTCATTCAATGGTAGATGCTTTGCATGCAATAGAATGGGACATATGGCTAATCAATGTAGATCAAGAGGATATCAGTCAAATATGCAAAGAAATGTTGTTTGTTACAATTGCAATAGATCCGGTCATATTGCCAAATTCTGTAGAAGTAAAAATCAGGATAAAAAGGGTCCGGTGCATCATAATCAAAAACAAGATAAGGGAAAAGGCAAAGTGAATGCGGATGAAGTTCAAAGGGAGATGAGCAAGATTTGGGTGAAGAAGAGTATAGAAAATGTTGGGGATGGATCCGCACCAGAATCTGGTGCTGATATTCCTTTCAGAAACTAAACAAATGATCTTTGGCTTAGGGGGAGTCACAAAGAAAAATAAATTTCCCTAGCCAGTCAATCGGTGCCAAAATTTGGCACATGGAATGTTGCAGATTAAAGGGTTCTCAAAAAAATATCTAAATAACCCTCAGTAAAAATATGAAAGATCCGCATGGAATTTTGCAAGAGTTTAATCATCCAAGATTGATCTGATTTGACAGCCATCTGATAAAGCAAGATTTTCACAGACAGATCTGGTATGATTCAAAATTGAAATACTTTGATTTGCGGATCCATGGCATGATTGGAGGATACATTGTCAATCGTCACTGAAAATGATTCTAAGTGCAACATAGTGATTCAAAAAAGATCTCTCTTAGAACAAGGCAACTGGATAACTTAAGTTGTGCATTTATTGCAAAAGGAAATTAGGGTTTGCGCAAGAATAAAAGGGTTCTTTCACTCATCATTTGCACATTTGCATTCAAGAAGAAGAAAAGAAGAGCTCTGCATCAAGTTTCTACAACTCTCTCAAAGATCAACTGCAAAATCTAATTCAACCAGCGATTTGTTCCAGCTCTTATTTCAAACCCTAAAGTGTAAAAAGGTACTTCCATTCTGAAAATCTCTCTCTGAATCTTTTGCAAAATGGCTACTCCAATGGTTGTTAAGATCACTGATAGGCTGCACCCAAAATTCAAGAAACACCCCAACAAATCCCTAGAAGTTGATCCTTTAGGCGCTTTCTCTAGCATTCTGCATGGGGTATTGCATGTAGAAGATGTTAGGGTCTACATCCACGCCAACATTGAGGAATTTGGAGAATCTAAGTTGATGGACATCTATCATAAACAGTTAATAGATGAAATTTTTGAACTCAAACCTCAATACAAGGCCCTCCGAGATAAACACTTCAGACATTGCATCCACTTTCCTTGTTTTGCAGAAGATGATTGGGTCCAGTATGTCCTTAGCAGAATGCATGATAATTTCATGTGGTTAATGAGGCCCTTCAAGATAACAAAAGATGTCATTAGGGTAGTAATTGGACTGCACTCATGCGGTGGGTTACCTACACTCAAATCTGTCAAGAACTAGACAGTAACTGAAGCTACCGGATCTAAGTTTGACAAGAGAGCAATGACCATATATGGCATCACAAATCCAGATGTCAAATTTGCCTCAATGATAATTGGGTATAAGATCTATCATTCTAGCAGGGAGAATTTTGTGTCTGGGACTATAATATATGCAGCATGTCAAATGCTGAGGGAAAATGCAGACTATGACCTATGTGATCTTCTTTTAAACCAACTGTTAGAAAACCTGCAAAAGATCAAGAAGGATAAGAAGAACTCCTTCAAGTATGGTTGTTTAATACTTTGTCTATTATTCTACTACATGAATGAGCTGCCCGGATCAAGTGGTTGGGTTTGGTAAAATGACAAACTGGTTGCAATACAGATTGGAGACTATATGTATGGACTTGGTGATGCTATATCTCAAAGCACAGCACTCTGGGGTTATTTTAAAAACTTCCAAAGCATGATGCAAGCCAGAGAGAGGATACCTCAATCCATAGTTGAGAAATACAAGGATATGGTGTGTTTCATGGTAGATATTGATCAATGCCTAATGGAGGCAGTTGAGCCCAGAACAGTTTGGATAATGCCAATGGGATACGAGGTTGATGAGAAAATCTTGGAGCTACATATTCAACACCTGTTGAGCCAGCCTAAGGACCCTAAGGCAGAAAGGTTTGGAACCTTTCGAGAACTAAGTGTAAAAATACATGTTGAGATAAGACAACTGGAGATAAAGAGGAAAGTTAGAAGGGAAGTCAAGGAAATTGCCAAAAGATATGGCATGTCAAAAGAGTCAGTAGATGCAAATAGAGAGAAAATTGAAAGAGCTAAGAAAGAGAAACAAAAAGCAGAGAAAGGAAGTGTTCTAGTACAAGCCCCCTCCCAGACTAGATCCTCCAAGAGCTCTACACCTGCCACTCCTAAGAGCTCAAGAGCCACCAAACTGGAAGTCAAGACATCCAGAAAGGGAGAAAAGAGAATGAAAACAAAAGTCACAAGGTCTTACACAAGTCACAAGGATGATGAAGAAATAGAGTCTAGTGAGGAAATTAAGAAAATGAAGAAGAAGAAGAAAACATCTGGGGAATTCTCTGCTAGCAAAAACAAAGAAGAAAAAGCAGAAGAATTTGTTGAAAAGCCCACTCTTTCCATTAATGATATCATGATATCATTAAGGCAGTTACTATGGATGGGAATCTACAACTAGTAATAGAATTCTATGATGAATATAGTGATACTGACAAGAGGATCTTAGAAGAAGCCATGGTTAGGTACCTGAATATTTACAATAAAACATTCATTGAAATTATTTCATTAATTCCCAAAAGTCTAGAGAAGGTACTTGAACTTAGAAAAGAGAATGCAAAGGCAAAAGACTTAGAGATCTAAGAACAGATTGCAATTCAGCTCTATCCTTCTATTACTCCAAAATAGATGGACTTGATCTTTAAGGATTGTAAGGATGAATTCCGGAGCAAAGCAAGAATGAATAAACTTATGCTTGGAGAAACTGACCAAGTAGCAAGAGAAACAAAAGACATCCTCTGGAATGCCTTCAAAAGATTCAATCTTCCTGTTGTAGAGGAAACAGATGAAGAACCTTCCACCATGGATGTTGAAGGATTAAATGCAGCCAATGAAGAATCTTCTAACAAAAATGTAGAAGGGTCAAAAGAGATAGGTGAAGAGAAGACTAAGGACTTGGATTCCTTTGTTTCAGAAGAGGAAGTTTATGAAGCAGTAAATACAGGTAACATCTCTCCTCTGGATCCCACTGCAGACATTCTGGATTTTGAAGTTGAAGGAGAAGGAAGAAAAGAGGAGAAAGTGAGTCAAGAAGAGGAGGTAAAGGGAAACGAAGAAGAACAAACATAGAAGATCTATGATGACAGTTCTGAGATCCCAAAAGAAAAGAAGACTCAGTCACCAGCAAGAGACACTGCAGAGGCAGTAAAGAACTTCTTGAACAAAGAAATGATGGAGATAGATGAACCTAAACTATTCCAAGGACCACTAAATTTTGATTCCCTCTCTCCGGTCCAGACAATGAAAATAACATCTTTTGCTCAAGCCAAAGCAAAAGAAAAACTTCTGAAATCTCACATGGAAGACTGTGAGCTGTTAGAGATTGCATCTGGGATGCTCGAGAAGATCATGCCATCTTTTCAAAAGGATCCTTCGGCTTCTCCATTTGGTAACTTGAAATCTCTAGTAAATTCTGTTGGCACTCATTTTGATTCTTTAGAGAAATCAGCAGAAGCAAAGGTCCAGAAGGAGTTTTTGGGAAAAAGATTCACTGAAGTACATGGACTCATTGCTAATGATAGGAGGACCCTAGATATTTGATGCAGAGGTAAAACGCAACGGGAGCTTACTAACAGGAAGGAGGAGTCAATAATACAAACAGCATGTTAAAAATCCCTATCGGCTCAGCATCATCATCATATTTCCTGCAAACACCAACAGCATCATCATATTTCAGACGAGCACAATTATCCTCCTGCCGACTACTATTCACTTCCTCCGCTTGTCGCCTATCATCATCATCATGATACTCAGCCAGCGCAAACATCCTCCTGTTGCACTGTTCATCGAGCGCCAAACTCTATCGGCATCATCATGATATTCAACACCACCTTCGTCAGCAGCATATCAAATATCCGGTTGCTCCAAATATCCTGATGATGACAACTTCAGCACCTTCCCTTCGATGCCCCGATAGCTGACTATACAAACAATAGCATCATGATATGACTTATCCGGTCGTCTTGAAACATCCTGATGATGTCAAACAAACTTTGTGCCGATAACTTATGCCGATGCCTAAACACTTAGCGACAGCAGGATAAACTTGCATAGGGTGATATCTCAATATCCTGATGACGATGACGTCATATCTTGATGACGATGACGTCACACAATATCCTGATGACCTCTTCAATACTTAGCCAAAAAAATGAACTTTCACTCCCGCATCCGATAGCGATATGCGGATTATGGGCACCCCCGAGAGATGATCCTGACGATGATATATACACTGAGTATATATATGACTTACAACATCCTGATGCACTTGCAACATGCAAACTTCAATAGTTTCATGACCCGATCCGGATGGCGATGTGTTCGCAGATGACGATGCGATTCGCTCCGACTGGAAACGCACATGCAGACTCCTGTATATCCGTCCGCTGCATGCAAACACTCAGAACCGCACAATTTCACAAAGACAATATGATGATTGGGCCGAATCACCCTCAGACCAAAAACTTAACAATTTATCTTTCTAAACCTAGCACATGAGGATGCTAGGCTGATTCACAGCATGCTACTACCTGATCTCTTGAACAATGCAATGCATAAACAGAAAACAAAAATGCAAACTAAGCTATAATACAGGACCATTCCACCGATTCACAGGATCAACCGGTGGAAGGGTTGAAGGAATCCATCAACTTGCAAACAGAAAGGAAATCAAAACAGATACAGCTGATAAACCAGATAATGCAATTTGATGAGATCTTATTCAAATGAAATTCAAATGTCCTGTTTCTGCAATACTGTCAAACAACAGTGCTTCTCAATCTCTGGACTGATCTCCTGAATCTCAACTCAATCACAACACCATAACATAACACAACTAACATATCATATCATAATATTCATCTCTAAACCCTAACAGATCGAAGGTATATATAGCAAAATCCTCCTCCGAGTACTACCAACTCGATTCCCAGCGGCTGGGAGCTTCCAAGCGGCTGGGAGAGAGGACAGCTCAGACTACCTGATCACGATCTGTAACTGCCTACACACGCTCCTAGGCTGATCTAATACATAGCATTGGTCCAATGGACCTTATTACATGATGAAGTCAAACATACTAAAAATAGACTAATGTCCTGTCATCATGTGGACAATTAACCTATATCTTGTCTTGTACGGGTGCTCCTGCACCATACTCCCCAGAAGAAGAAATCTCAAGTCCACTTGAGATGAGAGTATGAAGATCTGCACCATGTTTCTGGATCTACTCTTCAGTCATCCATACTGCTTCAGAATTCGGTTGTCCCTTCCAAGAGACTAGATATTCCAAGTACTGTTTGTTCCTGGTCTGTTTGACCACTCTGGTGTCCAAAACCTTCTGCAACTGTGGAGGATCATGCTTGGGAATGTCATCATCAACTGTATCCTGTAGGAGATCCTGATCTGCATCTGGATAAGACTTGTATGGAGTTAAATCACATACATTGAATATAGGAGACAAACCAAGATCAGGTGGGAGTTGGATCTCATAAGCATTCTGTCCATGCTTGTGCAAAATCTGACATGGTCCAACTTTCCTTTGCATGAGCTTAGTATACTTTCCCTTAGGAAGTCTGTCCTTCTTCAAGTGAACCCAAACCAAATCTCCAACAGCAAACTGTACATCCTTCTTCTTTTTATCAGCATATTCCTTATACTTCAAGGTTGTATGCTGCAGTTGGGTCTTGACTTGATCATGAACCTCTTTTATAGCTTTAGCAAAAGCTTCACCTTCTGCACTAACAGGGTCTACTGTAGGTAGATCTCTCAATTCCAAAATTCCTCTTGGATGCATACCATAAACAATCTGAAAAGGTGATTTCCCTGTGCTCCTATTGACAGTATCATTATAAGAAAACTCAGCTTGAGATAAAATATTATCCCACTTCTCTCCATGCTGTTTTGTCAAGCATCTAAGCAAATTCCCTAAGGAATGGTTCACTACTTCAGTCTGTCCATCAGTTTGAGGATGATATGCAGAGGAAAAAGACAAATTTGTTCCAAGTTTCCTCCAAAGAGTTCTCCAGAAGTGACCAATAAACTTCACATCCCTGTCTGACACTATGCTCAAGGGCAATCCATGAATTCTGACAATCTCCCTAAAGAATAAATCTGCAATGTATGAAGCATCAGCAGTGGTTTTGCATGGCAAGAAATGTGCCATTTTGCTGAATCTATCCACTACAACAAAAACACTATCAAAGCCTTTCCTTGTCCTTGGTAAACCCAAGACAAAATCCATACTTATGCTTTCCCATGGTCTGGAAGGAATGGGTAAAGGCTGATATAAACCTGCATTAGTTGACCTGCCTTTAGCTTTCTGACATATCACACATGTCTCTACAAATTTTCTGACATCTGCTTGTAACTTAGGCCAAAAGTAATGCCTTCTGACCAGATCAAGAGTCTTATCTAGACCAAAATGACCTGCCATAGCTCCACAATGCTTCTCCTTGATGATATTTAATCTCATAGAACACCTTGGAATACATAACTGTCCACCTTTGAACAACAATCCATCCTGAATCAAAAATTCAGAGAAGTCAGCATGATATTTCTCCCCAAAAGAAGTACATACATGATATATCTCTCCAAAATCTTCATCAGACTCATACATGGTCTTTAGTGAATCAATGCCAACACTCTCTAACTGAATCTGGTTGACTGTTAGAACTCTCCTGCTCAAAGCATCTGCAACTTTATTTTTGACTCCTTTCTTATGCTTCAATGTAAAAGTGAAAGCTTGTAAGGTTTCTACCCATTTCATGTGTCTGTGGTTCAGCTTTTCCTGGCTGTTTATGAAACTCAGAGCCTGGTTATCTGTGAATACTATGAATTCCTTTGGCATCAAGTAATGCCTCCATTTCTTGAGTGACTGGACTAAAGCATACATTTCCAAATCATATGATGAATACCTCTTCTTAGCATCATTGAGCTTCTCACTGAAAAATGCAATAGGTCTACCTTCTTGGCTGAGTACTGCTCCAATGGCCATGTGACTGGCATCTTATTCTACCTGAAAGATTTTGTTAAAATTTGGAAGTGCAAGGACTGGCTGCTGTGCCACCTTCTTCTTCAGTGTTTCAAAAGAATCATCTGCTCCTTGAGTCCAAACAAATCTGCACTTTTGTCCTCCTTTGATAGTATCCAGCATGGGTGCACAAATATGACTAAACCCTCTGAAAAACTTCCTGTAGAAGGTTGCTAACCCATGGAAACTTCTGACATCATTCATAGTCTGTGGGGTAGGCCAAGACAATATGGCACTTACCTTCTCCTTGTCCATCTGTAACTTTCCTTGTGAAATGACAAAACCCAAATATGTGATCTCCTTTTGCATGAACAAGCACTTGTCTAAATTTATCATCAGCTGCTCTTCATGTAACCTCTTAAGAACCAAATCTATATGTTTAAGATGTTCTTCTTTTGTGTTACTGAAAATCAGAATGTCATCTAGATATACTATGACAAACTTACCAATGAACTCCTTCAGAACCTCATTCATCAACCTCATAAAAGTACTAGGTGCATTAGATAAACCAAAAGGCATAACCTTCCATTCATATAACCCTTCATTTGTTTTGAATGCTGTTTTCCATTCATCTCCTGGTCTAATCCTGATCTGATGATATCCACTCTTCAAGTCTATTTTTGTAAAATACTTAGCACTTCCCAAACAATCAAGTAAATCCTCTATCCTAGGGATTGGAAACCTATACCTGATTGTGATCTTGTTTATAGCTCTGGAATCTGTGCAAAGCCTCCAAGTACCTTCCTTCTTTGGTGCTAGTACAGCTGGTACTGCACATGGACTTAGACTTTTCCCAATCAGTCCTGAATCCAACAATTCTTCAATCTGTCTGGCTACTTCTGCATTCTGTTCTGGAGTAAGCTTATAGGCTGCTTTGTTTGGAAGTGTTGACCCTGGAATTAAGTCTATGCAGTGACTAATATCTCTGACAGGTGGTAGGGATCTTGGCATTCCCTCTGAGATGACACCTGTGTACTTATCCAATAGCTCTTGGACAGCTGGGTCTATGAGCCTTGGCTTCTTCTCTTTCTTGACTTCTTGCTGCTGTTCTTTATTCACACTCATACATGGGATTAGGGCATATGCAACTGCACCTTCTGCTGCTACTTCTTTCATGAATTGTTTACCTTCCATCAGCATGACCTTCACCTCTTTTCCTTTAGATTTCCCCTCTTTCTCTGTCAATGGGAATAACTCTGTCACCTTACCATCCTTAGTGATTTTATAGGTATTTCTAACACCATCATGTTGTGCCTTCAAATCATACTGCCATGGTCTACCAAATAAAAGATTGCAAGCATCCATCTTGGTAATATCAAACAACAACTTATCCTTATATGCACCAATCTGAAATTCTACCCAAGCCTACTCTTCTACAGTTGTCTGCTGACCTTGGGTAAGCCATGAGACTTTATATGGGGATGGGTGAGGTAATCTCCTAAGCTTAAGCTTTGTCACCATGTGTTCAGACACAAAATTTTCAGTAGAACCAGAATCAATCAAAACTTTACATGCCTTACCTCCTGCTTTGCAAATAGTCCTGAAAAGAGACTTTCTTTGAGGGGATTCTTTGTCAGGTACCTTCATGGTAGTCACTGTTCTTCTCATCATCAGAGACTCTCCACTTTCTGGGTATCCATAATTATCAGGAGCATTCACACTCTGAAAATCATTAGAGCTTGTCCTACTTTGATTATCAGGTTCTTGGACCAGATTTGTTCTCCTTTCTCCTGCTGAGCTTGTGGCCTTTTCTGGACATCTGCTGGCTATATGGCCTTCTTTGTTACAGTTATAACATCTGATGGATCCTCTGCCCTGGGATCTTCCTCTGAAAGGTCTTCTACCTCTGAAGTTTCCTTGCTGACTATAAGTTTCTCTCTGGTTCTGACTATTGTTGCCCTTACTATTGTCATGACTGGATTCTCCTTGATATCCCTGTCCATGTCCTCTGCCTCTAAAAGGACCTCTTCCACCTCTTTGTTGTCTTCCTCTTCCTCTATTGTTTTGTTCCTATTTTCTCTTTAACTTCTCTTCCACTTTCAATGCCAACTGAAAGCTTTTCTGAACTGTATCTGGATTATGCAAACTTAAGTCTTCCTGAATGTTGAACCTCAATCCATTAAGGTATCTGGCTACCTTCTCTTCTTCACTTTCTTTTACCTTTGTCTTCATACAGAGTTTCATGAATTCTTCTGTATATGAGCTGACATCTAGCTCCTTCTGCTTCAGGTTTTGCTTCCTCTTGTGTAATTGGATACTGTAATCCAATGGGACATAAGCTTCCTTTACTAATTCCATCATCTTCTTCCATGTAGCAACTCTACGCTTTCCTTCCTGTACTCTATCATCCTGGACAAAATTCCACCATGTCAAGGTAGCTTCTTTCATCTTTGACTGTGCTATCTTCACTCTCTGTTGTTCTGGTATCTCCTCTGTTTCAAAGAAATTGTTCAAACAGTCTATCCATTCCATCACTGAATCAGGTTCCATCTTGCCTGTAAATACTGGCAAATCCAGTTTCACATCCATGGTTCTCCTCTCCATGGCCTTGAGGGCGTTCAACAGCGGTCTCTGGTTTGCAGGAACGACCTCCTCACTCCAATTAGGGATCTCTTCTTCTTCCCTATCTTCTTCTCTACCAAAACCTACTCTGCTCCTCAACTTTGCTAACTCATCTTTCAATTCCTGATTCTGAGCCTTCATGGCCTTGCTTTCTGCAATCTGTTTCTTCACCAAAACTGCCAACTCAGTGTTGGTCATCCTTACTAGAACCTCTGATGTTCCTTCTTCGTCTGACATCCTGCTTATCTTTTCCAGAAGATCCTTCCTTTGCTCTGATACCACTATGATGCAGAGGTAAAATGCAACGGGAGCTTACTAACAGGAAGGAGGAGTCAATAATACAAACAGCATGTTAAAAATCCCTATCGGCTCAGCATCATCATCATATTTCCTGCAAACACCAACAGCATCATCATATTTCGGACGAGCACAATTATCCTCCTGCCGACTACTATTCACTTCCTCCGCTTGTCACCTATCATCATCATCATGATACTCAGCCAGCGCAAACATCCTCCTGTTGCACTGTTCATCGGGCGCCAAACTCTATCGGCATCATCATGATATTCAACACCACCTTCGTCAGTAGCATATCAAATATCCAGTTGCTCCAAATATCCTGATGATGACAACTTCAGCACCTTCCCTTCGATGCCCCGATAGCCGACTATACAAACAACAGCATCATGATATGACTTATCCGGTCGTCTTGAAACATCCTGATGATGTCAAACAAACTTTGTGCCGATAACTTATGCCGATGCCTAAACACTTAGCGACAGCAGGATAAACTTGCATAGGGTGATATCTCAATATCCTGATGACGATGACGTCATATCCTGATGACGATGACGTCACACAATATCCTGATGACCTCTTCAATACTTAGCCAAAAAAACAAACTTTCACTCCCGCATCCGATAGCGATATGCGGATGATGGGCACCCCCGAGAGATGATCCTGACGACGATATATACACTGAGTATATATCTGACTTACAACATCCTGATGCACTTGCAACATGCAAACTTCAATAGTTTCATGACCCGATCCAGATGGCGATGTGTTCGCAGATGACGATGCGATTCGCTCCGACTGGAAACGCACATGCAGACTCCTGTATATCCGTCCGCTGCATGCAAACACTCAGAACCGCACAATTTCACAAAGACAATATGATGATCGGGCTGGATCACCCTCAGACCAAAAACTTAACAATTTATCTTTCTAAACCTAGCACATGAGGATGCTAGGCTGATTCACAGCATGCTACTACCTGATCTCTTGAACAATGCAATGCATAAACAGAAAACAAAAATGCAAACTAAGCTATAATACAGGACCATTCCACCGATTCACAGGATCAACCGGTGGAAGGGTTGAAGGAATCCATCAACTTGCAAACAGAAAGGAAATCAAAACAGATACAGCTGATAAACCAGATAATGCAATTTGATGAGATCTTATTCAAATGAAATTCAAATGTCCTGTTTCTGCAATACTGTCAAACAACAGTGCTTCTCAATCTCTGGACTGATCTCCTGAATCTCAACTCAATCACAACACCATAACATAACACAACTAACATATCATATCATAATATTCATCTCTAAACCCTAACAGATCAAAGGTATATATAGCAAAATCCTCCTCCGAGTACTACCAACTCGATTCCCAGTGGCTGGGAGCTTCCAAGCGGCTGGGAGAGAGGACAGCTCAGACTACCTGATCACGATCTGTAACTACCTACACACGCTCCTCGGCTGATCTAATACATAGCATTGGTCCAATGGACCTTATTACATGATGAAGTCAAACATACTAAAAATAGACTAATGTCCTGTCATCATGTGGACAATTAACCTATATCCTGTCTTGTACAGGTGCTCCTGCACCAATATTGGGATAAAGAGCCTTGAAAATGCTCTTAAAGATGGTGGGGATATGTACAAATTTTTTCTATCTTGGCCCAAAGTGACAGAGGATATTGAGAAGAAGGTGAAAGAACAAAAAGGTAAACTGTCAAGTTTATCTCAGAATTTTGATCCCCTCACTACATCCTTAATGAATCAAGAATGCCAGGCTATTGTCATTATAAATGAAATAAAGAGGCTGGACAAAGAAAAGAAGAATATAATAAACAAGATGAGTGAACTCAGAGGGATAATTATCCCTAAGTTAGAGGCAATGCATGAGGCCTTAATAGATGCTTAGACCACAGTCCGGACCAGTGATCCGGTAGATCTAAGAAGGGAAAAAGCATATGCATTTTTGTTGAGTGGTCACATCTCCATTTTGGACAGGATGAAATAGAGCTGGGCCACAAATTTTGTATAGTTGAAGGCCACTTTTGTGGATATACTCAAGTATATGTAAGTATAACATGTATATATACTTATGCGGCCATGTATAGGTTAATGTTTCTAAAATTTGGTGTGCAGATTCTTCCCTTTACCATTGATGTCAAAGGGGGAGTGAGGAGTAGTGAAAAATGTGGAATCCAACTAAGGGGGAGCTTCGGTAAAATAGTGCATAAGACAGAGCATCAGCCAAGGGGGAGTTTGCTGTCAAGAGACACTATGTGGCTTCATGAGTGTTGTCATTGATGGCAACAAAGTATATCCCACACATCCACAGTACATAGTATGCCTATACCGAAAGTCAGATTGAAGATTATTTTGGTCTGATGAACAAGAACAGAGTATGCAACAAGGTCTGACAATCAGGTCTAGATCTCTCAGATGGTGTAACTCAGCAAGTTGTGGACTTGGACAAGTCAGGAGGAGTATCATGACTACTATATTCTAGATATTTAGCCTCCAGTGATAAAACATGGAAAAGATATGAGCATCTGAGTGTTGGGTTCCAGACAAGGAGAGTAGACAGAGAAAGAACTGACCGACAGAGTATCAGACTTCAATCCAGATGAGTAATTGATGTTGATAAAGCAATTTGAGGGATCATACATTGTTGTCTGACATGATTGATGACTTATATGTCTATGTTCTTGATACGCATCACAAATCAAGCATGGATTCAATTGACAGATCAGTAATTTGTAAATATCTTGAGTATTCTGGTTGCTTACTAGAAAGTTGTTAAAATCCTTGATACGAATATATATACCAGATGGATTCCAGTATGTAGGTGTGTGTGTGTACAAATATGATAAAATAAAGTGCAAAGAAAGGTAGAGATAAGTGTGGAAGCAACAATACAAGTCTGATATGTGACAGAGCAATTGTACTAGAGTAGAGGAAGAATGAAGTACATCATATCAGTATATTGTGCCTAACCGGAACTAAACTCTAGCATTTGTAGATGCCTCTCATCAGTTCAAACACCTGGTTACCTTCTGTAAGTTCTGTAGACAGTGAGTCTCTTGTAGGTAGTGTGCTCAGGTAGTGAGCCCTAATTGGCAAGTGCCATTTTGTACTTCTTATTCTTTTAACAGAGAATACAATCTTGGGTTAGTCACCCTGTGGTTTTTCCCTTAATAGGGTTTTCCATGTAAAAATCCTTGTGTTATGTGTGTTGATTTTATTTCTATTCTCATGATTATATATGCTTATATGTTTTGATGCTACACAAATTATAAAAGAAGAAAAGAAAGTTAAGATAATAGAGATAACTGATTCACCCCCCCTCTCAGTTATCTGCCTTATTTTGAAGAAGAGAGATTCAAGGTCTTCATCCTCACCATTGGAACCAACAGCAAAAAAGACTATTGCATCTACTTCCAATGGTCATTCTTTCTGGGTACCAAAGGGTGCTCATTCTATGGAGATGAAACTTCCAGTTGAGAAGACAATGTTATGGCACCAAAGGCTTGGTCACATTGGTGAAAAGGGTTTGAGAACCTTTAAGAATAAAAATCTTGTTGAGGGTATGAATGATTGTAACCTTGAGTTCGATTTCTGTGAACATTGTATTTATGGAAAACAAAACCATGTTCAGTTTTATTCCAGTAATCACAAATCTTCTAAGGTGTTGGACTTGATTCATTCTGATGTGTTTGGTCTTGTTAATGTTCCTTCAATTTCAAAATTTGTTTACTTTGTTTCATTCATTGATGACTACAATAGAAGGACATGGGTGCATTTCCTTAGAAGTAAATCTGAAGTCTTTAATAGATTCAAAGAGTTCAAAGCTCTTGTAGAGAATCAGAAGGATAGAAAGATTAAGTGTTTGAGGATTGACAACGGTGGTGAGTTCTGTTCAGCAGATTTTGACAAGTTTTGTAAAGAACAGGGAATTGAGAGGCATAAGACAACTCTGTATACCCCTTAATAGAATGAGTTGCAGAGAGGATGAATAGAATGTTGATGGAGAGGGCAAGGAGTATGCTAAGTGGAACTGGTCTTGAACAAAAGTTCTAGGCTAAAGCTATTGCTACTGCTTATTACCTGGTTAACATGTCTCCTACATCAGCGCTTGTTGATAAGACACCTATGGAGGTATGGTCTGGTAAAAAGCCTTCATTAAGACATATTCAAGTATTTGGTTGTGAGGCATATGCACATGTGCCTAAGGAGAAGAGGTCTAAGCTAGAGAACAAGGTTGTAAAGTGTATCTTCATCGGTTGTGGCATCGATGTGAAAGGGTACAAGCTTTGGGATCTAGTAGATGAGAGAGTTATGTATAACAGAATCATGATCTTCAAAGAGCTTAATCCTTCTTATGTTGTCTTGCAGCCAGAGAAAGAAGAGAAGAAAAATGATGTGGTCTAGCTTGCTTCCACTCTTGAGAAAGTTGAACCAAAAACATCTATTGGACCTGATAATGAGGAGAGCTCTAGTAGCTCTAAAATTTCATAAGAAGATGAAGAACCTCAACCTTAACCTTTGAGGAGGTCCACGCGGATAAGGTAGCAACCTAATAGGTTTGGTTATTCATTGCATGATTCCAGCTGTATTTTTGCTTTGATTTCTAACACTGATGAGCCTCAAACTATGAAAGAGGCTATGGGTATGAAAGATGCAGGTCCCTGGAAGGAGGCCGTGGAAGAGGAGATGGCTTCTTTGGAAAAGAATAATACTTGGGACTTGGTGCCTTTGCCTGAAGGATGAAAACATATTGGATGCAAATGGGTGTTCAAAAAAAAATTTAGTGTAGATGGCAGTGTTGAGAAATATAAGGCTAGATTGGTTGCGAAGGGGTATTCTCAGGTGGAGGGAATTGACTATGGTGAGATTTACTCTCCCATTACAAAGCTGACATCTATTTGATTCCTGTTATCTCTTGCAACAGTGTATGATCTAGAAGTGGAACAGATGGATATGAAGAAAGCATTCCTTCATGGTGACTTGGAGGAGGAAATCTATATGTCACAGCTAGAGCACTACATGGTGAAAGGTAAAGAAAATCTAGTTTGCAATTTGAAAAAGTCTTTGTATGGTTTGAAACAGTCTCCTAGGATGTGGTACCAGAAGTTTGATGCCTTTGTGTTGAGTATTGGATTTTAGAGATCGAAATCAGATCATTATGTTTACTACAAGTTTGACAATGATTGTATTCTCATTATTGCATTATATGTCGATGATATGTTACTCATTGGGAATGGTAAAAGTTTGATTTCTAATTTGAAGTCTCAATTGTCAGCACAGTTTGAGATGAAAAATCTAGGGGTAGCTCGGTACATTATGTTAGACTTAGGGTAGACAACTAAGAGGGGGGGTGAATCAGTTGTCCAAAACTTTCTTCCAAATCAAATACTTAACTCCACACAAGCATAATAGTAAATCAATCATGAAAGTATAATGCAACAAGTTAAGAGCAGATACACATTAACACACATAACAACAAGATTTTTGACATGGAAAGCCCCGTTAAGGGAAAAACCACGAGGTGATTAACCCAATATAATATTCTCTGTTAGAATAATAGAAAGAACAAAATGGCACATGCCAATTAGGGTTCACTGCCTGAGCACACTACTCACAAGAGGCTCACTGCCTACAAGAGACACACTGTCTACAAAAGAATAAGTATCACATACTTGAACTGGTAAATAGCATCTTCACAATGCTTGAGTGAGTTCCATTTAAGCCCAAACCTTCTGCTCTGCCTTTCGCTCTTCTCCTCGCTACCACACACTCATCTCCACAAGTCCACATCTTAAATGACTTTGCAATCCCTTATTTACACATGACATCAACTTAGGAACAAACATCTAAGTTGGCAAACATCCACAAGAACATCCACAAGATGTATAATTCATCCGGTCGGCTAGTCACAGAAAGAACACCATCATCCAGAAGTTATTCTTCATTTCTGGGACCCCAATTCTAATGCGGACCATAAACACAAATTGAACACGATCCAAAGACCTCCACAAACTTGCCTGAAGGACCAAGAACATCTGCACTTCCTCTACTTACTGAAATCCTTCTCTCCTTCATTCAGAACCTCAAGAACATAGTCTGCCATTACTGTCACAAAGGAATAGATACTTGTGGACCTTCAAACCATGAACCAAATGAGTTGACACACCACACAAACTTCCCCAACACTTCCTCAAATCTACAGAACTAGAGAATTCATTTCTAGATCTCACCGGACCTATCTGTATCACTCTGTCATCACTAAACATCTACCGGAACTGGTTTTACTTGAACTTCTATAACTTCTTCATATCTTCATGTGGACCTCTGAAATCTCTACTGGAACATCTTAAGACACATATCTACAAACCCTTTAATCTGCATCCTCTTATCCTCATCCTGTCTTGGACTTTTACCTTATGTCATTACTATTCTTCACTGTTCCTGATTGAGACTAATCTTCTCAATATCCTCAGCACACAACTCATCTAAACCTTATCATTAATGTAACAGGAGTATGTTGACATCAATGACAACACTAGTTAGGCCCATACTTGCAACACATTCTGGGAATGGAAATCAAAAGAGACAAAGCAAACATGAAACTTTGGTTAGGCAGAGTAAGTATGTTAACACTGTGTTGGAGAGATTCAACATGATGAATTGTAGACCTTTAACTGTTCCTATTACAATAGGGACAAAGTTATATGTTGAAGATTGTCCAAAGTTTCCTTCTAAGACAGAGGATATGAGTAGAGTTCCTTATGCTAGTGTAGTTGGTAGTTTGATGTATGCAATGGTTTGCACAAGACCAGACATTGCCCAAGCAATGGGAGTCCTTAGTCGATTTATGGCTAATCCCGAATGGGTACATTAGGATGTAGTGAAGAGAGTGTTCAGATATTTGTAGGGTACTTTTGAGTATTCCTTATGTTATCATGGTTATCCTATAGGACCTCAACATTCACTTTGTATTCATGGATTTGTGGATTCAGATTGGGCAGGTGACATTGATAGGAGGAGATCCACCAGTGCTTATGTGTTCACTATGTTTGGTGGTGCTATTAGTTGGATGAGTAAGAGGTAACCTGTGGTTGCTTTGTCCACTACTGAAGCTGAGTACATGGCAACAACTCATGCTAGTAAAGAAGCCATTTTGCTTAAGAGATTGTGTTCTGATGTTGGGTTTGATGCAGGGAAGATTACTATTTGTTGTGACAGTCAGAGTGCCATATGTTTGGCAAAGAATCCTACTTGCCATGCAAGGACTAAGCATATTGATGTCTAGTACCATTTTGTTTGTGAAATGGTAGAGGATGGGAAGGTAAACTTGGAAAAAGTTGAAACTTTGATGAATGTTGCAGATTCCTTGACAAAACCTGTGAGAACAGAGAAGTTTAGATGGTGTTCAGAGTCTATGGGCCTGACGGCCCCTAGCAATTAAATCATGGTTTTGACACTCGCTTTTCTCTTGCAAGGTGTTCAACAAATGGGAGAATGTTAAGAAAAGTGTCTCAACCTTGCAACTTCGAAAGATTACTATTCTTCCCAGTTTTGGTCTCTTTGAATACCGTTTATCTTGGAGAATGGTCTGGAACCTTCAAAGTTTCCAAATGTCTCCAAACAAGCAAAAAATAGTGAGACTTACTATTTTTAGTAAGTCCTTCAATTAATCTTGGATTGACCTAAAATTTTTCCCAGAAGGTGTGGAACAGCTAAGTGAACATCTCAGGTGAGTTTCGTCTCAAGATCATATCAGGATTGCAAGATATTAATGTTTCTTTTTTTTGAAACTGTTGGAAAAAGTCTTTGTACTCAACTACTGGAATCAAAACTTCTCTAAACATCCCAAAAATTGGGATAATTGGCATAGTGGTTTATAGAGTGATAGATCTCTTCACGATCTTTTTGACGCATTAAACGGTTCGTCAATCAGACACCTGAATCAAAAGTTATGGCCTTCGAAAGTTGGACCTTCTGTTTTGGGAAATGTAAAAATGTGTTGGACACATAAAAGAGTTGTAAAGGGGAGAGCTACACATGTTTGTGTGTGGTTTGGTACATCACAAGGAATCTTTTATTGGAGATAATTTGGGCACCACTTTTGGGTGGTTTTAGCTCATGATTTTGTAATTACCGTTGGCGATGTACTGTATTGTATCTCCTATATATCAGGTACTTGAGATGGAGGTTGTATGTAAGAATCTTATAGATGTCGAGTTACCTCCTGGATTCTGGTTGGATATACTCTTGTAAAAGCTTGCTCTGCAAGTATATTGTAATCTTTGTGATTTCTGAATAATATATTAGGTGGCTTTGGAGTGTGGGGTTTTTTACTTGAAAGGGTTTTCCCCGCGTATATCTTGTGTTGTGAGTTTTGCATTTGGAAGTTGTTATTATCTTTTTGTTAATGTGAATCTTAATTTGTAACTGTAAAAGTAAAAATTTGCATAAGTCTTTCCTCATTAGATTAGTGTAGGAAGCGTTTCCGCATACCTTGCTTCCTTTCAAGAAATATTGTTCTACAGAGCTCATATTTGATTTATATGCAACTACTAAGTTAGGGAAGTCCATAAAGGTCTATACTTCTGTAATGATTTAATTGTGATTGCTAACTATTAGGTCTCTTATTTCAAGTTTTTTTATGAAGAACCCTATTTGGAAATCTCCTCCACCAGTGATTCTATGTTTGGAAGAAAACAGGCAGATATAATTAAATCTAGAGAAAGGAAACTGTGAAATTTGTTTTTCCTTCCTAATCACTATATTTTATAGCATTTGATGTTTTCATATGCATCTTGTGAGCTCATCGTGTATTAGTAAGGTTCATATCATGTAACTCCAAGATCCAATTGCCCTTAGGTTTTAAATAGGAAGTGACATATGACCTGTGTGCAGTCTATTTCTGTCAGAATGACCTCTAGAATTTGAAGTAGATAATGGGAATTCTACTGTTAAAGTAAACTTACTTTATTATGAATCTAAATTTCTTATAGTGAATCAGAGATTTTATACTATTGTATTTATATTGGAACTCTTATCTTGAGCACAAAGAATGATCGTTCTTTCTTTTCTTAACTGTTTGTTGGAATAAACATGGTTT
The DNA here is from genome assembly GCA_027924645.1 of Cunninghamia lanceolata. Classification (NCBI taxonomy): domain Eukaryota; kingdom Viridiplantae; phylum Streptophyta; class Pinopsida; order Cupressales; family Cupressaceae; genus Cunninghamia; species Cunninghamia lanceolata. The sequence continues at coordinate 22,309,182 of BSBN01000500.1, forward strand.
TTGTTGAGGTAAAGATATGGGAAAAATCCAAGTTGTCATACCATAATGATTATACCATGTCCAACTACCTTCATGTTATTTGTTAGATAATTTCCTTATAAGTTTTTCATGGATGTTGAAATGATTATGTTATCTTTATTTATAAGAGTAGTTAAGAATGAGCGAATGTTATTCATCTAGAAATGTTCTATTAACATTGTATTTTTTTTACAATCACAATCATAAATCTTTATAGCCTTATTCCTTTTCAATAAGATATAAATTTGAAACTAGAGGTTGGTATTGCATGTATATACATAGGTGTCATCAGCTCACAAATTGTGTAAATTCTTTGCTTAAGTTTCAACTTATGTCTCACAGTATAATCTGCTCTGTAGGAAAGTTGTTTCCTTGGTTTCATCTGTTTGTGAAGTGCTAAATACTGTAAGAAAGTAGTGGATATATATTGTTTAAGATGATCTTGTAGGCCAACATAGCATGTATTTGGTCGAAAGAGTTAACAATGAAACATCTTTTGGATCTTCTTAGTCTCTTCAATGTTTCATTTATGCAATTTAAAGGTGTTTTTTATCCAGTTGAGAAATCACGACCTCTTCCTTTTGAATGCATTGCATATCTTTAAATTATTGTTGACCCATATTCTTGAAAATGTGAATTGCCCTTGTCAAGTCATGACTTCATTATCTAACAATATTCACTTTATTCTTTAAGTCTTGTATAATGCAAGGTTCTAGACCCAAAACACTTAAGGTCGAGTCATGCTTAATGCACAACAAGAGTTATTGAAAGAAATCAGGTCAGTTATTATGATGAAGGGGGTAAATCATAAAACGCACAACATAAATTGCACACAGAAAATAGTACTTTTTTTATTGATTTGGACAAATTATTACTTTACAGAAGCTCAAATACAATCATAGGAATCAACCCTCCACATGCTGCAACACATTACAACTTCCTCTCGCAAGACTCTAGAATCATCTGCCTTTTGTAACCCCAAATCAGCTAGAGTTTCTATTTTCCCACCTATTCTTGACTCTACGCTTCCCCCCTTAACTCTACTACTGCCCAGTGTTCCCAAAAATGGTTATTAATAGCCTTTTTGGTGGCCAACAACCTAATTTCAAAATTTGCATCTCCCTCCAAAAATAGGTCAACTTTTCGGAGCCATAACTTTTGATCCGAGTGTCTGATTGACGAACCGTTTTATGCGTCGGAAAGCTCGCAGAGTGCTCTACGCACAAGAAACCCACTTTGCAAGTTCTGCCCATTTTCGGGCCCGTACGGGGCCATTTAGTGCCTCAAACCTGAGTTTGCATAATTTTCATTTATTTTTCAGGAACAAAAACTTTAATATCTTTCAACTCACAAATGATCTTTGCGTGATTCCTTCACCAAAGGTCTTATTTTTCAGTTACGAAGCTTCTTGTAAATTTTCACTTCAATCTGTGCCCAAATACAAACTTTCTAAAAATAGCAGGTTGTTATTTTTAGCAGTTTGGAAAAACTGAAAGTTCTACATCATTTTCAAGCGATTATGGAACCAGAACTACAAATTTTGAAAAGAAATGGAAAGAACATCAACAATTTTGAAACGCATCTTTTTTTTCTTTTTTTTGGGTGATGCAAGATTGCCCTTACACCACTGGATGCTCCTGCATCATATTATTATCTATTATGGTTTTTTTTTATAATATCACAATATGAATATTAAGATAAATGTCTTTAATGCATTGTAAGGTAAATGGATTAATTTGTTAAGTTCTTTTCTGAGTTCTATTGCCTTTTAATTTGGCCAAACCGTTTCTTGGAAAGCATGAAGCTCGAGCTCTTATTTGATGATATATTGTTTAGTTACCAATTTTATCATGAATTATTATTTAATGATTCTATTATATTAAAATGATAGGAGTAAAATGATTTTTGTGGACTTTTTGAAAGTATAGTATTATATTGGTTATTGACATCTTCGAATGCATAGTATTGCACTTGAGATATGGAGTTATTAATGCTTTTTGCAATAAAATATGATGGTTATTGGTTAATACATTTGTCTTAGAGATTTGTTGCTAAACTAGTTATAGGATAATTTAACTTGTTCAAGTGAATGATATAAAGATTGTTGATGTATTTTGTGTCTTAAGGATTACAATAGTTTAGGGTCGAATCATATATTGATCATCAGAATGAATTAGCAATATGAATTAGTTTTAAATCATGAATGTTTTAGAAGGCAATTGAGTTATATAAAGATGAACATGTGTTCCCTATGGTCAAAATTGCTAGTGGAAGTTTTTATCTATAAAGATAAGCAGGTTAGAATTGTTCTTGTAAAAGGATTCAAAGTAAGTGTCCTGTTATACTCTTATAGTTCTCTGACTATGTGTATATAATTCAAGGAATGAAGTATAGATAAGGAATGAATGACTTGATTTATTATTATTTTTAACTCATTTGAGATAGTGAATAAGTTATAATAAGAATATTTATAGGGAATTTGGAATACTATTGTTATGTATCAGTATGTCTTAGTTATGAGAATGCATCATTGAATGTTGAATAAGTTGTCTCCGTTATAGTTTTTTTTTTGAGATTTTAGAGTTTCTTTTGCATAATGGTACTTTCATGTGGTTGTAAGTTCTATGTCCCAAACTATGAAGTCTCTGCGCTACGCGTACGTAGGCAAGGCCATCATGGATGAGCCCCCGAGACATTAGGTCAACCCCTTAGGACCTTGGCTTGCTATTTTTTGTAATTGATAATTGATTTGTATATTAAGTGATTATGCAGAACTAATGATTTCATTTAGTTTGTGTAGTTTCAGATCTGATAATTGTGCAGGATATCGGAGTAAAGAAAGTATTTCTCCTCTTATGGGAGAATGATCATATGATATTCATTACAAATGTATACATTGTAAAAGAAATGTTATATCTCACAAGAAAATTTTCAATATTCATATATGATGCCATAATCATTTATGTTTTATTAATTGAAGTTTATTAAACTTATATTCAGAAATTTTCTCCTATATTTTTTTAATCATTTTTTACTAATTCATTAAATTATTGTTATTTATTGATATTTTCTGGTGTGGGCATTACACGTGCACTTTTTCTATCTCGGATCTAGCCTTGCATTGTTGTTTATCATGATTATATGGATGCTAACACCTTTTTTGCAAGAAATTGTGTGTTTGTGGGAACATTTGGCGATTGTAAAGTATATGTCACCTCTAGGGGACATGGGCTTTGCAAGAGCTCGTGTTCCCTTGTGTTCTTTCTTCCTACCTTAATGTTCTTGATATCGGCACATGATATCAACCACCTTAATGTGGGGGCATATATAAGGTAAGTTGTCTAATGATTTTGGTACTAACAAAGTGTGTTTGTAAGCCCTCTGTAGAGGCGGGATGATGCATCTCTGAGCAGGATCTCATCTTTCTGTCTATATTGCAATCATGTAAGCCCTCTATAGAGGTGGGATATTGTGCATATCCTTTCATGATTTAAGCCCTTCTGCAGAAGGTGGGATGGTGTATCTCTTGAGCTAGTGCACATCCTTTTATTTCAAAAGTCCTCTATGGAGGCGAGGCAGATTTGAGACTATCCTAACCCTTAAGCGTGTTTTCGGTGATTGTTGTGGCAAAGCCCAATCATCGGTGTGTGCCTGTAATGTGTTTGAGATGGTGGGGGCTTAGCAATAAGTTCCTTCCATCACCTTGTTTGTCATGTTTTCTCTGTGTCTTCCGTGTGTTTTTTCCCTTGTGTGGCTAACCCCTACTTGGGTTTTGTATGGTGTGCTTTCTCCTCTTGTGTATGTGTAGTGACGTGCTTCACCTACACTTGAGCTTTTGTATGGTATGTTTTCCCTTTGGGGTTGTATGTTGCATTGTTACTTTCCATATATTTGCATTCATATATATATATGAGAAAATGAAAAAAGAAATAATCATTGCATTCACTATATTCATTGTGTTTCACATGTCTTCAACACTGTCTTCTCTGTGTTTTACGTGCCTATTACTATCTTCATCGTGTTTGGTGTGTCTATAGTCTGTCTTCACCGTGCCTGGCATGTCTGATGTGTTTGTCAACCGTACTTTAATGCATGTATTAGCCTTACATTTATATAAACATTAAAGTGGGGGCTAAATGTTATATCAAAAAATATCCCCTTGGGGGTTTTTCCCTCTTAAGGTTTAGCTCTTGGGTCTTTAGAATGCAATATAAGCATCTTGCATGTTAATTTGGACTCCCGATGAGAAAATCCTTAGGTCTTGTGACAAATGGGACCAAGGGGGTGCTAATTTAATGATCCTAGAATAGAAACAAGGGGGTGGACTTAGGCACTAGCACCCTAGTCTAGCTCTATTTTGGGTCTGCCCTAAACTTTTATGTCAGTTTTGTAACCATTATTTGGGTCCCAGGCTGACATCTCAAGTTTGAATTACAGAATTCTTAGTGGGAATTTGTGTAGTTGCATATATAAGCATGTTTAGTGTTTCATTTGTAAACTAGATGGAATTTTTGATTAACAAGCTTTTGTGAAAGTGATTCAAGGCATTCATTGTGTTGGAGAGTGGTACTTTATGTTGTTATTGTATTTGTATTTGCAAATTTGATAGCCATCTCCTCATGGAAGCATCTTCCTTCCATGAGATCTTCACTACAAGGTGATATCTATTATGTTTTCAATCATTTATCATTTGGATTTTTGCCTCTATCCCGCAGGGATATGCACTCTCATCTGACAACAGTGTTTGGAAGACTTGTATGTCTCTCTAGGGCTTGATCGAGGCAAGCCTCTATACACCACAACCCCCTCCCACACTCCTTGTGATTGTAGGTTACAGGTGTCGAGTTCCATGGAGTGGAGTTACAGAAAGGAGTGGTAGACATTGAGGATTCAAGATCTGAAAAGAATCAGGACACTAGAGCTTTTCCTGGACTAGGAAGCTACTCCTCGTGTCCTCCGTAATTGAATTCCTAAAAATAGAAGTTGCAGTGCAGATCAATGTTAGAAGGAGATCACGTTTCTATAAAAAAAATAGGTACCTTGGACTAGGGCGCTAGTCGTCATGTCCCTGACTTCTCTACCTTCCAAACTTTGGAAAACAGTGAGTGAAATATCTCTGTCCCTTATCTTAGTCTGAAAGGATTTGTCGCAATTTGATAATTTGCTTATTGATTTGCATAATTAGGGTTTGTAAGTACAATTGAGCATTAAATAGAGACATTGTTTGACACATACAAGAATCCACAGCTTCCCAAGTGGTAGCCCAATCTGATAGGTGATTTCTCTCGCTTAGTGGAGATTCAACTCAGTTGATATGCCCTTGGAATGTTTGTAGTGAAAGGAGGATTTTGCATAAACCATTAAAATCCCAAACATTCTCCCCTCTTTTCACTACCTAAAACAACTTCAAATACCATAGAGATAGCAACATAAAAATATCTTTTATACAACAATTCCTTGCTAGTATAGCAAAAAAGAAAGAGTTTCGATTCACTTCTCTTCAAAGATATCGATTCAATTTTATTTTAAAGTTTAGTGAATTTTTAAAACATAAAATTAAAATAAAATTGAAAAATGTAGTTCTTGACTTAATGGTGCTTGCAAATTCATTGATACAACAAAAATCTACAAAGCAAGTTCTATCCTCATAATACTAAATCAAAATTTATTATTTATAATATTTTTATATTACTATTTGTTGAAGAAACTACTATCTCATTCATTGCTTTTGCAACTTGTGTAGTGCTTCAACCCATCTCTTCCACCTTATCACAATGGGAAATCTTTATTCCTTTGACACAATTTTTTGCTAGTGTGTGGATTTGATACTAATATCAATCTTAGGAACATAATGTAGAAAAGATTGACAAATGAAATGGATAGGAATTAGACAACTAGAAAAATATTCAATGAAAAGCTTATTCTATTCAATAAAAATGTACATATTTAACAATATGAAAATGAGTGTTCAATTCATCTTCTGGATGACTGTTCAACTTCTAGTGTAACTAGGAAATATAAAATATTATTCTAATACACCTAGGATTATGTACATTAGTGTTACATAATATAATTGTTTTGATGTTTTCCCCTACTCTTGTGTATCTTGAACATCTTATATATTGGTCTATAAAGGGGGATGAGGAGGTGAAGGCAAGAGAGAAGAATGAGTTCTCTTGGGAAGAAGGGATGAAGTTTGACCTTCAAGGATATTTTTTTGGGGAGTTTTGCTCTTTTTGAGGTGGTCTTTGCAAGGAAACAAACTCTTTCTAAGGGGAAGATTCATGCAAAGGAGTAGTAGGAGTATTTCTTTGAGCTAGGTCCCTAAGTGGTGAATAAGGAATGATGAATTATGAGGGGACATGATCTTCAAAAAACATTTTCTCTACATTCTTCTCTAATTATTTCCTAACCTTGAAAATAAAATTTGGTTTCTTCTTCCTCTTCTTGTTTTTCTTTCCCAAAATTCAATATGTAGTAGGAAAAGGAAGTTCTTTTGTTGATTATTGTGCTTGAGCTAATGTATCTTTCCTCTGATTAGGAGGAGTTTTGATAGTTTTGTCTTTCTTTGGCATTTCTTTTAACAAATTTTGGATCCTTAATCTTATTCCTTAGACATGTCAAACTTCTATCAATGACTTCTTTGCTTCTGAATTCCATGGAGTGATCCTCCTCTATAGACCAATTCATTTTGGGAATAGGCAATTTAAAGATTTCTTTCCTTTTATAATTGGAATCTAGCATCTCCTGTTGGCAAGCGACACTATGTTGCATCATTATTATTTTCATTGATGGTAACAAAGTCTATCCCACACATCCGCAGAGCATAGTATGACACTAACGGAAGAAAGATTGAAGAATGTTTTGGTCTGGTGAACAAGAACAGAGCATGCAACAAGGTCTGACAATTAGGTCCGGATCTCTCAGATGATGTATCTCAGAAAAGTGCAGACTTGGGGAAGTCAAGAGGAGTACCATGACTACTACATTCCAGAGATTGAGCCTCCGGTGATGAAAGAGTGAATAGATATGAGCATCTAAGTATTGGGTTCCTAACAGGTAGAGTAGTCTAAGGAAGAACTGACTAGCAGAGCATCAAACTTTAATCTAGATGAGAAATTGATGGTGCTCAAGCTATTTGATAGATCATACATGGTTGGCCGACATGACTGATGACTTCTATGCCTATGACTTTGATATGCATCACATATTAAGCGTGGATTTAGCTGACAGATCAGTGTTTTGTAAATATCTTAAGTATTCCAATTGCCGACTAGAAAGATATTGAAATCCTTGATGCGGATGTATATACCAGATGGATTTCAGTATGAAGGTGTGTGTGTGTTGATAGAAAGTGTGAGGAAAGGTAGAGAGAAGTGTGGAAGCAGCAATGAAAGTCCTGTATGTGATAGAATAGAAGCATTAGAGCAGAGGAAGAATGAAGTGCATTAGATCAGTAAATTGAGCCTAACCGGAACTAAATCTCAGCATATGTGGATACCTCTCATTAGTTCAAACACCTAGTTACTTTCTATATACCTTGTAGATAGTGAGTCTCTTGTAGGCAGTGTGCCTCATATGAGCAGTGTGCTCGGGCAGTGAGCCCTAATTGGCAAGTGCAATTGTGTACTTCTTATTCTTTTAATAGAGAATACAATCTTGGGTTAGTCACCCCATGGTTTTTCCCTTAACAGGGTTTTCCACGTAACAATCCTTGTGTTATGTGTGTTGATTTTATTTCTGCTCTCATGATTATGTATGCTCTTATGTTTTGATGTTGCATTAATATTAAAGAAGAAAAGAAAGTTAAGATATTTAAGATAACTGATTCACCCCCCCTCTCAGTTATCTACCTTATTTCCAATAATTGGTATCAGAGCCAAGTTCCTCTTAATAGAGCCTAACAGCTTGAGGAAGATCTAGGAATCTCAATGGATATGTATGGTATGAAGGAACAACTTCAATCTGCCCTGGATGATATTGAGAAATCTCACTCTAAAGTCAATAACTTGAGAGAAAGACTCAAACAGGCTGATGATTTCATAAATGAGCTAAAAGAAAAACTGAGTATCTTTGTGAAAAAGAGAAAGGAACTACTTCAACAATTAGTAAGTCAAAGTGAAGCCAATGATACTAATGAAGATTTGAATGAGAAAAGCAAGCTATGGGGTCATTATGGTAATACATGAAATGGAATCAGGGGTTATGAGATTCACCCAAGAAATTGAAGAGAAAAGAAAAATTGAAGATAATCTAAAACAATCTCTCAAGGAGAAGTTAGAAGACTGCCACAAAATGGATAGAATAATCAAGCATCTAGAATCTGATCTTGAAGAAGCTAGAGATAATGAAGAACGACTTGAGAATTAGATAGACACTCTTAAAAGGGATCTTCAAACAGCAAATGAATACAAAGAGAAATTCAAGATGAGCTCTGCTCAACTTGAGGTTCTTCTTGAAAGCCAAAAGAGGGTAGATGACAAGCATGGCTTGGGATATGAGAAAAGTGAAAGCAAGGGATCCAATCAAAAAAAAATCTGGATCAGGAAATCTAAGGAATAGGCCTAAAAGACCTCCAGTAAGGCAACCAAATGCTCAAAGATATCCATCCTTCAATGGATACTGCTACAATTGCAACAATTTCGGTCATAAAGCAACTCAGTGTAGAAGAAGAATGAATCAGACTAATTCATCCTTCTCTGGATAGTGTTTCAACTGCAAAAGGTATGGTCACAAATCTCATGAATGCAGAAATATGCAAATAAACAATTCATTCAATGGTAGATGCTTTGCATGCAATAGAATGGGACATATGACTAATCAATACAGATCTAGAGGATATCAATCACATATGCAAAGAAATGTTGTTTTCTACAATTGCAATAGATCTGATCATATTGCCAAATTTTACAGAAGTAAGAAACAGGATAAAAAGGGTCTGGTGCATCATAATCAAAACCAAGACAAAGGAAAAGGAAAAGTGAATGCAGATGAAGTTCAAAGGGAGATGAACAAGATTTGGGTGAAGAGAAGTACAGAAAATGTTGGGGATGGATCCGCACCAGAATTGGGTGCTGATATTCCTTCCAAAAACTAAACAGATGAGCTCTGGCTCAGGGGGAGTCACAAAGGAAAATAAATTCCCCTAGCCAGTCAATTGGTGCCTAAATTTGGCACATGGAATGTTGCAGATTAAAGGGCTCTCAGAGAAATGTCCAAATAACCCTTAGTAAAAATATGAAAGATCTGCAAGGAGTTTTGAAGTGTTTGATCAGTCAAGATTGATCCGATTTGATAGCCATCCGGTAAAGCAGGATCTTCATAGATAGATCTGATATGATTCAAAAGTGAAATATCCTGATCTGTAGACTCATGGCATGATTGGAGGAAAGAAGATAAATTGTCAATTATCATTAAAAATGATTCTAAGTGCATCTCAGTGGTTCGGAAAGATCTCTCTCAGAACAAGGTAACCAGATGAATTAAGTTGTGCATTTATTGCAATAGGATTTTAGGGTTTGTGCAGAGATAAAAGGGTTCTTTTATTCATCACTTGCACATTTGTATTCAAAAAGAAGAAAAGAAGAGAAAATTAGTCAAGAAGAAGAGGTAAAGGGAAGAGAAGAAGATCAAACAGAGAAGATCCCAGATGACAGTTCTGAGGTGGGAAAAGGAAAGAAGACTCTGTCTCTGGCAAGAGACACTGCTGAGGTAGTAAAAAGTTTCTTGAACAAAGAAATGTTAGAGATAGATGAACTAGAATTATTTCAAGTACCACTAAATTTTGATTCCCTCTCTCTAGTCCAGACAATGAAGGTAGCATCTTTTACTCAAGCTAAATCAAAAGAAAATCTTCTGAAGTCTCACATGGAAGACTGTGAGCTGGTAGAGATTGCATCTGGTATGCTAGAGAAGATCATGTCATCCTTCCAAAAGGATTTTTTGGCCTCTTCATCTAGTAACTTGAAATCTCTGGTTAACTCTGTTAGCACCCATTTTGATTCTTTGGAGAAATCAGCAGAAGAGAAAGTCCAAAAAGAATTTTTGGGAAAGAGATTCACTGAGGTGCAGGGACTCATAACTAATGACAAGAGGACCCTGGATATTGGGATAAAGAGCCTAGAAAATGCTCTTAAAGATGGTGGAGAAATATACAAATCTTGTTTATCTTGGTCCATAGTGACAGCAGACATTGCAAAGAAGGTGGAAGAACAAGAGGGTAAACTGTCAAGTTTATCTCAGAATCTTGATCCTCTCACCTCATCCATAATGAATCAAGAGTGCTAGGCTATTGCCACTATAAATGAAATAAAGAGGCTTGAAAAGGAGAAGAAGAATAGAATAAGTAGAATGAGTGAACTAAGAGGGATAATTATCCCTAAGTTAGAGGCAATGCATGAGGCCCTAACTGATGCTCAGACTACAGTCCAGACCAATGATCCAGCAGACTTAAGAAGGGCAGAAGCTTATGTATTTTTGTTGAGTAGTCATATCTCAATTTTGGACAGGATGAAACAGAGTTGGGCAACAAAATTTGTCCAGTTAAAGACCACCTTCGTGGATATACTTAAGTATAACATATATATATACTTATGCGGTTATGTATAGGTTGATTTTTGCAAATTTTGGTGTGTGGATTCCACCCTTTTCCATTGATGTCAAAGGGGGAGTGAGGAGTAGTGAAAAATGTGGAATCCAACTAAGGGGGAGCTCCGGTAAAAGTGTACATAAGACAGAGCATCAACCAAGGGGGAGTTCGTTACGACACTTAGTCATTTTTCACTAAGTGTTGCCATCAATGCCAAAGGGGGAGATTGTTGGCAAGAGACACTGTGTGGCTTCATGATTGTTGTCATTGATGGAAACAAAGTCTATCCCACACATCCGTAGAGCATAGTATGACACTACCAGAAGAAAGATTGAAGAATGTTTTGGTCTGGTGAACAAGAACAGAGCATGCAGCAAGGTCTGACAATCAGGTCCGGATCTCTCAGATGGTGTATCTCAGAAAAGTGCAGACTTGGGGAAGTCAAGAGGAGTACCATGAATAATACATTCCAGAGATTGAGCCTCCGGTGATGAAAGAGTGAAAAGATATGAGCATCTAAGTGTTGGGTTCCTGACAGGCAGAGTAGTCTAAGGAAGAACTGACTAGCAGAGCATCAGACTTTAATCCAGATGAGAAATTGATGGTGGTCAAGCTATTTGAGAGATCATAAATGGTTGGCCAACATGAATGATGACTTCTATGTCTATGACTTTGATACGCATCACATATTAAGCATGGATTCAGCTGACAGATCAGTGTTTTGTAAATGTCTTAAGTATTCCAATTGCCGACTAGAAAGATGTTGAAATCCTTGATGCAGATATATATACCAGATGGATTTCAGTATGAAGGTGTGTGTGTGTTGATAGAAAGTATGAGGAAAGGCAGAGAGAAGTGTGGAAGCAGCAATACAAGTCTGGTATGTGACAGAACAGCAGCATTAGAGCAGAGGAAGAATGAAGTGCATTAGATCAGTATATTGAGCCTAACTGGAACTGAACCTCAGCATATGTGGATGCCTCTCATCAGTTCAAACACCTGGTTACTTTCTATATACCTTGTAGACAGTGAGTTTCTTGTAGGCAGTGTGCCTCTTGTGAGCAGTGTGCTCGGACAGTGAGCCCTAATTGGCAAGTGCCATTTTGTACTTCTTATTCTTTTAACAGAGAATACAAGCTTGGGTTAGTCACCCTGTGGTTTTTCCCTTAACAGGTGTTTCCACGTAAAAATCATTGTGTTATGTGTGTTTATTTTATTTCTACTCTCATGATTATGTATGCTCTTATGTTTTGATGCTACATTAATATTAAAGAAGAAAAGAAAGTTAAGATATTTAAGATAACTAATTCACCCCCCCTCTCAGTTATTTGCCTTGTTTCCAACATCTCCATCATCATAAACACTTTTATGAACCTTACTAATTCAAGATGCTTTGATCTAGAAAGTAGTGAGATTAGAATAGTTTCTCTTTTAGACCACATATTCATCATCATAGTCTGTGCAAAAATCTTCTAGGCAAAGTTGATGTTTGAACAATAATCTTGCATATTTTTCTATTAACCCCTTAAGGTCAAAACCTGTCCTCTTATCACAAAGGTACAAATTACCTTTAAGATTTTAATATCATAATTCTTTGCATGGGGTAGGTAAGTGCAATAATATACACCAATGGTGATAAGGAACTACACTCCTAGCTTGTGTTTGCCAGATAAGACTTTGTGTACTTCACTAAATTACCTAGTGAGTTACAATAATTATAACTTATCACTTACATACTCGGTAGTCTATAAGGTGAATATGCAAAATCACCCACCCTAATGTATGCAAAGGTGAATATGTGAAACCAAATCCCCTATTAAGCAATAACTGCAATGGATTCTAGGGACAACTATTTGTTCAATTCATTTTTCATTAACCCAATCAAATAAAACACAAAAATATCATTAACCCTTTTAAAATTATTTTAGCTTTCTACTATTTAAGGATAATGATCATAAAATTTCTTTTGTCCTAGAGTGATTACTCATTCTCTATTTAATCCAGGGAAAATTTGCCCTCCTTGCCATAAAGTGAACTAGGTAAGGGGTCATGTAGAACTTTTTTCTCTATTGAAATTTTGATAATTGTTTGTGCAAATTGTCACTAATGAGTGTAGGATAATTAATTCTAACCTTGTTTTCCAAAATAATAGAGATAAATCAAAAAATCCATGGTTGAAATTCTTTGGCATTTCTAATTGTCCATGACCTTATTGAACAATGTGATCAAATCATTTATTTCTAGCTAAAAGTTAATATGGTGGAGTATTTTGGGTAGACTTGAACTAGAGATTCTTGGATTGGTAAACTAGTTCTTATTTATAAACTTAAAGCAAAGATCAAGGTCTTTTTGAACAACTTAGTAGCAGAGGCAACAGTTATGATAACATCCAAGAATACCCAATTCACTAAGCCAATGGTTTTTCTAGTTTGAGAATCATAATATTTGACAAAGTTTATTTCAATTTAAGAGATTGAATTGATATTAGGAATGCACTAGATTGGATAATTCCATTACCTATAATGCACTTGACTCAAGCTAATCATCTACATACATTCTTGTCAATAAATCAGCCATATCAACATGACTTTGTTTTGTATTAGATATCTCACTAAGCATAGATGTGACCTTAGAAGAAGAATTAACCCTCTTAAACTTGCACTTTATCTCTTTAGATATGGATGATATCATATGAGAAGCTTTGTTAAGGAGTGAGATTAGGAAAGGAGAATACCTATAAGAAATCATACTAAAAACTAGTAGCTTAGTGGGTTTGCAAAACACAAGAGCATTATGCAATTTGTAGTTTGTGGGAATGCATTTTAAAGTATGCAAACTCATAGTATATAAGTATCGTAGAACTATGGGAGGTGGAAGCAAAGAGGCAAAGTGCAATTTATTCATGTATGGATGTGAAGTTTGAAAGTCTAGATGTTTATTAGCAGTGGGACGCAAAGGATACAAAGTGATATACTAGCACTTGCACCCATAAGAGGTTCAAGGAATACGCTGTTAGAAAAATTGATGAGTTTAGAAAATTTGTTGGCATTTTTTAATGGTGTGAGACAATTCTGAGCACTATAATGCTCACATATAAAAGCCTATCGGCTAATAATTTCTTGCAGTTGATGATTGACACTTTGGGGTATAGGATTTATGAAAGGAAAATTAGGAATGTGATTAGGGAAAAATAATTGAATCCAATGGTCAAATGGCAATTTGCATGGACACTAGTAGCAAAACCAATGAGAGGTATCACAACTAAGTTTTAATACCATGTATGCAAACATTTGTAGTAATTGAACAAGAGTTTCAAACCCTAAATGCAACTATATAAAGCATGTTCACTTCAAATTCATAAGGACACCAAGTAGAGAACATATAGAAAATGAAAGGCTAGGTTTACTTGTAAGTGGAGAATAATGGACAAGGCCAAAAATTAGTATCCATGAAACCCTAGTACATGTCAATGTTGTGTCTTCTCCTTAAAATAAATGATTTTGTGCATATGCAAGCATGAATCTTCAACAAGGTAGATTTGATGAAGGAATGAACTTGATTGAAGGTGAAGATGTATTTTGCAAGTGTAGGCAAGTGTGAGTAGGTGTGGAAATGAAGTAGGGGGCTAGCTTTATAAAATCTATGTTCACATGTGTGCACATGTAAAGCTATTTGGGTTTCATGCTTTTATCACCATCTTGCAGCCTGGTTAATGGTTATGAATGAAAACTTGTAAGGCATAGATTGAGTTTTGCTAGTATGGGTATCTATGAGATTGTGGAAGTAGGCATGCAGTTTGTAAATATTGCATAATTTCTTAAAACTTCCATATCTTTGATAAGACTAGTGTAGGAAATGAGAAATGAGAACATGAGAAAGTTTTGCAAGTTGTATGTGATTGCACTTTAGGTCCACACTTTTGAATTTTGCACTGAATTAATAGACCTACAAAATTGAAAGTAAGAATATCATTTACAATCTTAGGATTCTCATGTGCATATTACATATGTATACATGTGGTGCCTAAAAGATATGCAGACTTGTGGGATTTTAGAGCAAGAATGCAAATATTGCCAGGATGCATGGAAATTTTGGATTCTTTATATAGAAGAACCCAGTGGGTTTTCTGGAGTGATAGAGCAAGATTACAATGATTGTGTATTTGTAAGAAAACTTTGCAAACTTATTTTATGAGAATATGTAGACATGCAGAGAAAATGTGCAAGCATGCAAAAATATAAAGATGCATGGAAGATCTGGAATTCTTCCAATTATTGAATCATCAGAATTTTACAAAAGCTAAGCAAATATGCAAGAAATGCATAACTATAAAGAAAAATCGGAACTCTACCATGCCAAAGGAAAATGTGCAAACATGCAAAAATGCAAAGTTGCATGGAAGATCTATAATTATGCCAATTACTAAATCATCAAACTTTCATAAAAGCTAAAAAAAATGCAAGAACTGCATAACTATAGAGAAAATGTGGAACTCTACCATGCCAAAGGAAATTTTGACTTGTCCCTTAGAAATTTTGGTTTTTCTTAAGAACTCACTTTTCCTTGAGATTACCAGAACATTTTGAGCTTTACACAATAAGACACCTTTTTACATTTGACAATCTATTAAGATTCCAACTATATAACTCAACTTGGACAACTAATGACTGGGAAAGGACATAAGACATGGATTTTTGGAAGTGAAAAATTACATGACAACAATTATCCAACTTTAACCATTTTCCTTAGGCACATAAGCATATTCCTTGCAACCAAAAAATCAAAGATGTTGACATGAGGGCTTTTGCTCATCTAGACCTCCATATGGGTTTTCTCAGCAAGTGTTTATGTAGGAGACATGTGGATTAGGCAACATGTAGTGTTGACTACCTTTTCCTAGAATTTTTGTTCCAATCCAACCTAATAAGGATACTCCTAGCCCTCTCCATTAAAATCTTGTTCATTCATTCTACTAAGGGGTGTATGTAGTTGTCTTATGCCTTTCAATATTGCTCTCTTTACAAAATTTATGAAACAAATTATTTGTCGTTATCAATACTAAACACCTTGATATTTTTTACCAATTTGGTTTCCTACAAGAGCCTTAAACTCCCCGACCCAACCAAAGACCTTGGATTTTCTCCTGAGAAAATAAATCCATGTCCTCATGGAAAAATCTTCAATAAAAGATACATAATACAAGGATTTTGATCAAGAAGAAACATCTAAAGGACCAAATACATCAAAATGAATAAGATCCAAAATCCAAAAAAAAATATGAGAACTAGAGTAAAATTAAACACCATTCTACTTTCCATAAATACACTGTTCATAAAAATCAAACTCAAGAGAACAATTAATAAGTCTTTTACAACATTTTATTTTTAAGGGGTAAGAGCATGTTTAGGTACATAGAATGCATGAACATCAAAATTAAAATAACATATCTCTTTGCTATTGATTCTAATGTCAAAGGTGTAGATTAAATAGACCTCTTCACTGCATGTATAAAAGAAATATTGCATTGCATGTAAGTGTTGCTAGCATCAAGGCAAAAGAGAGTACCAACTCAAACCTCCTCTATGAGAATCATAGCTCCTCAAATAATCTTACACTCTCCATTGTTGAAGACAACCTACACACCCACATCATTCATTTTACTAGTAGATAACAAATTTTGTGTCAAACCAAGGATGTATAGGGAAATAGTAATACACTTGATCCTCCCATTAGATAATTGGATCTTGACTCTCCCATGATCACTAATGTCGAGGTAAGAGTCATCACTAAGGTAGACCTTAAATCTCATAATCTAATTACCACACCCAATGGGGAGTCATGTGGAAAAATGCTCTAGAGTCACTCATTCATGCATCCTCACATGCATGTGTAGCCAAGGTTGCAACAAAGGCATCTCCTACATCCTCTTGTGGAAGAATCAAAATAATCATCAGATCCAACCTTGTTTTTCTTCTTTTTCTCCTCCTTGCAGTCTTCTTTGAAATGGTCCGTCTTGTTACAATTCCAATGTTTAACCTTGGACTTACCAAGAGATGAGACTTAGATCTACTTGTGTCCCTCTTCTTGTCCTTCTTCTTTCCCTTTTCTTTCAGCCATTCATGAATAGCCAAGGCTTCCTTGGTGGGTTTAGTAGTCTTTCACCTCATCTCCTTCGAGAAAAGAGCAACCAAAATTTCATCAAGCATAATCTTTGTAGTAGTGCTTCCAATAGCCATTACTAGGTTGTCCCATGAGTCTAACAAAGAAGACAATAGGGTCATGCATTAATCTTCTTCCATTTTCACATCCAATTAGTGTAACTGACTCATGATCATGTTGAATTCACTCAAGTACTCAACAATAAAATCGTCCTCACCCATTCTCAAAGTGTACAACTTCTTTCGTATAAAAATATTGTCAACCAAAAATTTCTCTGGGTACAAGGTTCCCCAATTTTTTCTATAGGTTTTCTATGGTGGACTCTTCATAGACATTCAATAATACTGAATTGTTTAAGAAAAGAACAATAAGGATTCTTTCCTTCCTATCTAACACAACCTAGTTTTCTAGTGCCATAGACTCAAATTTATTTATAAATCTTCCAACCCACATATCTCAATCTATGAATAAATCTTGTCTTGAGCTTTCACAATTCAAAATTAGTGCTACTAAATCTTTCCATCTCCAATCTGGATGTGATTTCCATCTTCCCTAAAACAAAGATCTCCTTTACACACATTCCAACTCAAATATGGATTAGTTCAAAAACTTTTTCCCATCACCTAGGATTCCAAGTAATCAAGCTCTGACACCAAATGAAAGGGATCTAAAATTACATAAATGCTTCCTACACTAATATATGAGGATACATGCATAGAAAATATGATGAAACAATTATAGGAAATAAAATAGACTTGATAAAACTATTACATGATGATGTATCTTGGGAAAACCCTTTTGGGAAAAAACTCAGCCTCTAAACTCAAACTAATTGTATTCCCAATAATAAATATAATACAACTTTCAAGCTCAATCCTTCATAGGATAAATATCCAACATATTAGGAGAGTTTTTGACAACATAATGGTACTTGTAAATACTCTATGAAACCTTGATCTCTAGCACCCAATATATAGGAGAAATAATATATGAAACCACCAAATGGTAATCAATAAACTATGAGATAAAACCACCCAAAATGTGGCATCCAAATACCAAGTCAAAATCCAATACCCAAATCCTGAGAAGAGTCTACAAGCGAAAATAGCATATTCCTTACACCTATCATAAACTATCATAACTTTGTCATAATCCACTCTCTAACTTGGGTGCTCCATTTTGGCTCCATTATCTCTAGTCAGAGATGCTTTATAATGCATCATAACATGTGTCATAATCTGGTCAACATGTTAAGTCAATAGTGTAACCCCTCTTACATGCATCATAGATGCTCTTACACAACTTACATTGTCATGGATTCTCTTACACATCTTACATGACAAGATATTCTCTCACACACATTTACACATGTTATACCAAAGCATACACATGGCATAAATGGTCATCATAGTGGGATTCCCTTTTCCATGAGGGCTCACAAATAATTAATAAATAATAAATTGAATGTTAGAATTGTATTTGTACTAGAGTTATGCATGTGTCAGCGCTTGCTTAGCCCCACCATAAGGTTCCTTGAGCCCTATTATCGTAAGATTGAGTACACATATTAGGTGGTCTAGGTGTAGAACATGATTTCCCTTATCCTTTCTTTGGTAAACCTTTGTGGGATGATCTCTAGCATCCCCTTCCTCCTGTGGTGCTTATTCTCTAGTCATCCACACTAGGTTGTAGAGGTATCTATTACAATGGTGAAATTACAAGAGGGCCTATTGAATATGAAATGTGTGCTCCTATGAGTAGTTAACTATGCTCTACTTCCACAATCTCCACCACTACATAACTAAAATCATTGCCTACTATATTAATGATGATATTAAAGAAATTAACCTAACTATTGTTAGGAAAAAGGGTGTTGTACACCTTGCACAAGAAATAAATATTTTAATTCTGTAAAATAAATACTTATTTGTGGTGCATCTTTGGAGATGTATTTAGCCACATCAAATATTTATTTGGGACCACTTGTAAAGTTGTATTGGACATTGGTTAGATATTTTATGTATGGGAGTCATAGGACAAATATTTAATATTTGTAGGAAATATTTTATTTTGGGGTCAATGGTTTTGTGCTCTCATGGTATTTGTAAAATCATCCTTATAATCCATTTAGAATAATACTAAATACTACATTTAGTGTCACCATAGTGCCCCTCATTTTAGCTTTTGATAGTTGATAGTATTTAAGTTACACTTAGACATTTTTGAGACATGTGGATGATAGACTTATTGTTTATGCTTAGTATGCTCATTATGGATTATGGATTACTGATGTGGTTGTTGATATTTGTGTTGATAACTGAGAGGGGGGGTGAATCAGTTATCTTAATTTATTTAACTTTATGTTCTTCTTTAATAACTAGAGCAGCATCAAAACAAATAAGCATTCATAACCATGAAAGCAAAAGCAAAGTCAATACACATAACACAATTATTTTGACGTGGAAAACCCTGTTAAGGGAAAAACCACAGGGTGACTAACCCAAGAATGTATTCTCTATTAAAAGAATAAGGTAGTACAAAATGGCACTTGCCAATTAGGGATCACTGCCTGAGCACAATGCTCACAAGAGGCTCACTGCCTACACTAGTTTATGAAAGGAAAACTAGGTACTTGAACTGATTAGGAGCATCCACATATGCTAAGGTTTAGTTCCAGTTAGGCTCAATATACTGATCTACTGCACTTCATTCTTCCTCTTTTCTAATGCTGCTATTATGTCACCTACCGGACCTTTATTACTACTTCCACACTACCCTCTACTTTTCTTTGCACTCCACAATACACCACACACCACTTCTCATCGAAATCCATCTGGTATATATATCCGCACAAAGGATTTCAACATCTTTCTAGTCAACATCTGGAATACTCAATATTTTCCCAACTTTGGTCTGTTGACTGAATCCATGCTTACCAAGTGATGTGTATCAAAAAGATAGTTATAGAGGTCATCAATCATGTCGGCCAATCATGAATGATCCCTCAAGAACCTTGATCACCATCAATATCTCATCTGGATTAAGGTCTGATGCTTTGTCGGTTTGTTCTTCCTTAGTCTATTCTGCCAAACAGGAACCCAATACTCAGGGGTTGATATCTCTTCACTCCTTCATCACCGGAGGCTCAATCTCTAGAATATATCATTCATGATACTCCTCTTGACTTCCCCAAGTCCGCACTTTACTGAGATACTTCCTCTAAGAGATCCAGACCTGCTTGCCAGACCTTGCTACATGCTCTATTCTTGGTCACCAAACCAAAATACTCTTCAATCTGACTTCCAGTATAGACACACCATGTCCTGCGGATGTGTGAGATAGACTTTGTTGCCATCAATGACAACACTCATGAAGCCATACAGTGTCTCTTGCCAACAATCTCCCCCTTTGGCATTGATGGCAACACTTAGTGAAAAATGACTAAGTGTCACACTGTACTCCCCCTTAGCTAATGCTCTATTCTAATGTACACTTTTCTGGAGCTCCCCCTTAGCTAGATTCCACATTTTTCACTGCTCCTCACTCCATCTTTGATATCAATGGAAAAGGGTAGATTCTGCACACCAAAAATTTCCAAAAATTCAACTATACTTAGCCGCATAGGTATATATACATATTATACTTACATATACTGAAGTATGTCTGCAAAGGTGGTCTTCAACTGTACCACTTATGTCACCCAACTCTTCTTCATTCTATCCAAAATTGAGATGTGACCACTCAACAGGAATGCAAAAGATTCTTCTCTCTTGAGATCAGTCAGATCACTGGTCCGAGCTGTAGTCTGAGCATCAGTTAGGGCCTCATGTATGGCCTCTAATTTAGGGATAAGTATCCCTCTAAGTTCACTTAACCTATTTATTCTATTTTTCTTCTCCTTCTCAAGATTCTTGATTTCATTTATGACTGCAATAGTCTAACACTCTTGATTTGATGTGGAAGAGGAGAGAGGATCAAAACTTTCAGATAAACTTAACAGTTTATCCTCTTGCTCTTTTACTTTCTTCTCAATATCCTTTGTCACTTTAGGCCAAGATAAACAAAATTTATATATATCTCCGCCATCTTTGAGAGCATTTTCTAAGCTCTTTATCCCAATATCCATAACTCTCCTATCATTTGTTATTAGACTCTGCACATCAGAGAGTCTCTTTCCCAAAAATTCTTTTCATACTTTATCTTCAGCTGACTTCTCCAAAGAATCAAAATGTGTGCTATTTGAATTAACAAGAGATTTCAAGTTACCGGATGAAGAGGCCAAAGGATCCTTCTGGAAGGATGGCATGATCTTCTCCAATGCACTAGATGTAATTTCTATTAGCTCACAGTCTTCCATGTGAGACTTCAGTAGTTTTTCTTCTGCCTTTGCTTGAGAAAAGGATGCTATCTTCATAGTCTGAACCGGGGAGAGGGAGTCAAAATTGAATGGTCCTTGAAGTAGCTCTGGTTCATCCATTTCCATCATTTATTTTGTCAGGAAGTCCTTAACAGCTTCTATAGTGTCTCTTGTGGAAGACAGAGTTTCCTTTCCTTCTATGGCCTCAGCACTGTCACTTGAGGTCTTCTCAGTTTGACCTTCTTCTCTTTCCTTCACTTCTTCTTGACTGATTCTTTCTTCTCCTTTAGATCCAGAGTCTGCTGGGGGATCCAGAAGAGAGGTGTCTACTTCTCTATGAACTTCCTCTTCTAGAAAAGAGGAATCTAAGTCCTTAACTTTCTCTTTACTTGTCTCCTTTGTCTCTTTTGCAACTATTTCAGTAGATTCTTCTTTGTCATCCAAGGCAAAGGGTTCATCACCTAAGTCCTCTATAACAGGAAGATTGAATCTTTTAAAAGTATTCTGAAGGATATTTTCTGTTTCTTTAGCCACCTGATCAGTCTCTCCGAGCATAAGCTTATTCATTCTAGCTTTGCTCCGGAACTTATCCTTGCAATCCTTGAAGATCATGTTCTTTTGTTGAGGAGTGATGGAAGGATGGAGTTGGATAGCAATCTGCTCCCAGATTTCTATGTCTTTTGCCATGGCATTATTCTTTCTCATTTCAAGTTCCTTTTCTAAGCTTTTAGGAATCAGAGATATAATTTCAATGAATGCTTTGTTATAGATGTTAAGATACCTGATTGCAGCATCTTGCAAAATCTTCTAGTCAGCTTCATTATATTCATCATAAAATTTAGTCATTAGTTTCAGGCTCCCATTCATAGTGACTGATTTGATGATATCATCAATGCAGAGAGTAGGTTTTCTAACAAATTCTTCTGCCTTTTCTTCCTTGCCTTGACCGGTAGAGGGTTCACCGGATGTTTTCTTCTTCTTCTTCATTTTCTTGATTTCCTCATCAGTTTCAGTCTCTTCATCATCCTTCTGACTTTTATAGGATCTTGTCACCTTTTTCTTTGTTCTCTTCTCTCCCTTTTTGGATGTCTGGGCTTCCAGTTTTGATGCCTTTTGGCTCTTAGAGGTGGCAAGTGTAGAGCTCTTGGAGGATCTGGTCCGGGAAGGGGCTTGCACCGAATCACTTTCTTTTTCTGCATCTTGTTTCTCTTTCTTTGTCCTTTCCATCTTTTCTCTGTTTGCATCAAGTGCCTCATTTGAAATTCCATGCCTCTTAGAAAATTATTCTACTTCCCTCCTTACTTTTCTTTTCATTTCCGGTTGTCTTAGCTCTACATGAATATTCACACAACTCTTCAAAGGTTCCAAACCTTTCTGCCTTAAGGTCATTGGGCTAACTCAGCAAGTGTTGAATACGCAGCTCTAGAATTTTCTCATCAACTTCATACCCCATTGGCATGATCTAGACTATCCTTGGCTCCACTGCCTCCATTAGGCATTGATCAGTTTCTACCATAAAACATACTGTATCCTTATACTTTTCAACTAGAGATTAGGGGATTCTCTCTCTGGCTTACATCATACTCTGAAAGTTCTTGAAGTAGACCCAGAGTGTTGTATTTTGTGCCTTGGCATCACCAATTCCATGTAAATAATCCCTGATTTGTATGGCAACAGGTCTGTCACTATGCCATATCCAGCCACTAGTTCCAGGTAGTTCATTCATATAATAGAAGAATAGGCAAAGTATCAACCCACCATATTTGAAGGAATTCTTTTTATCCTTCTTTATCTTCTACAGATTCTCCAAAAGTTGGTTCAGAAGGAGCTCACAAAGATCATAGTCAGCATTCTTTCTCAACATTTCATAAGCAGTGTAAATTATTGTTCCAGATACAGAATTCTCTCTACTGGAGTGATATATCTTGTAGCCTATTATCATGGTGGAAAACTTGATATCCATATCTAAGATATCCTCAATTGTCATTGCTCTTTTATCAAATTTAGATCTAGTAGCCTCACTCACAATTTGGTTTTTGACGGATTTGAGAGTAGGCAACCCACCGGATGAGTGCAATCCGGTTACCACCCTAATGGCATTTTTAGTGATCTTAAATGGCCTATTCAACCACATGAAGTTATCATGCACTCTACTCAAAACATACCAGACCCATTCATCTTCTGCAAAATAGGGGAAATGGATGTAATGTCCAAAATGTTTGTCCCAGATAGCCTTGTATTAAGGTTTGAGTTCAAATGAATCATCTATTAACTACTTGTGGTAGATATCCATCAGCTTAGATTCCCCAAATTCTTTAATGTTTGCATGAATGTATGCCCTAACATCTTCTACATGCAAAACCCCATGCGGAATGCTAGAAAATGCACCTAGGGGATCAACTTCTAGAGATTTGTATGGATGTTTCTTGAATTTAGGGCACGGCCTATCAGAGATCTCCACAACATTTGGAGTGCCCATATTTCAAAAGATTTAGAGAGAGGTTTTCAAGAGTGGAAAATACCTTTTACGCTTCTAGGGTTCACGATATAAACCGGATCAGATTGCTGGGAGAATCATCTTCTACAATTGATCTTTGAGAAGTTTTGAGGCAATTTGCTTCAGAGCTCCTTCTTTTCTTCTTCTCGAAAGAAAATGTGCAAGTGATGAACAAGAGAACCCTTATATTTTTGCGCAAACCCTAATTTCACATTGTAATAAATGCACAACTTAAGTTATTCTAGTTGTTCCTTGTCCTGAGAGATTTTTTCAGATCACTGAGATGCACTTAGAGTTATTCTCGGTGAAAATTAGCAATCTATCTACCTTTCTCCAATCATTCCATTTGTCCGCAAATCAAGATACCTCAAATTTGAATCATACCAGATCTAACTATGAAAATATTGTTCTTACTGGATGATTGTTAAACCAGATTAATCTCAAATGATTAACCTCTTCAAATTCCTTGCAGATCTTTCACATCTTTCCCAAGGGTTATTTAGATGCTTCTCTGAGAGCCCTTTTAATCTGCAACCTTCCATGTGCCAATTTTAGGCACCAATTGACTGGCTGGGGGAAATTGTTTTCTTTTGTGACTCCCCCTAAGCAAGAGCTCATCTATTTAGTTTTCAAAAGGAATATCAGCACTAGATTCTGCTGCGGATTCATCCTCAACATTTTATTTACTCCTTTTCACCCAAATCTTGTTCATCTCCCTTTGAATTTCATCTGCATTCACTTTTCCTTTTCCTTTGTCTTGGTTTTGATTATGATGTACCAGACCCTTTTTGTCCTGATTCTTACTTCTACAGAATTTGGCAATATGACCAAATCTATTGCAATTGTAGCAAACAACATTTCTTTGCAAATTTGACTGATATCCTCTTGACATACACTTATTAGCCATATGTCCTATTCTATTCCATGCAAAGCATCTTCCATTGAATGAATTGTTCATTTGCATATTTCTACACTCATGAGATTTGTGACCATACCTTTTGCAATTGAAACACTATCTGGAGAAGGATGAATTAGTCTGATTCATTCTTCTTCTGCACTGATTTGCTTTACGACCAAAGTTATTGCAATTGTGGCAGTATCAATTGAAAGATGGATATCTTTGAGCATTAGGTTGCCTTACCAGAGGTCTTCTAGGCCTGTTCCTTGGATTTCTTGATCCAGAGTTCTTCTGATCGGATCCGGAGCTTTCACCTTTCTCATACCCCAAGCCTTGTTTATCACCTAGCTTTCAATATACTCAATATTGATGGAGAATTTGAAGAAGATAAAAGAAAGCAAGAACTATCCATTCAATTATGGTACATTGATCATCTATCTATTCTTCTATTTCTTGAATGAATCACCCAACATGAACAACCTATTTTGGTCAAGTAGCAGAGCAATTACTGCCTAAATTAAAAATCACTTGAATAGCATTGGAAGTTCTGATGAGCAAAAGGCAGCACTGTGGGGGTATTTCAAAAACTTCCAGAGTAGGATGCATGGAAGGGAGAGAATCCCAAAGAAAATTGTAGAAAAATACAAAGATACCATCTGTTTCATGGTCACCAAGGATCAATGTTTGATGGAAGCTGTGGAGACCAGAACTGTATGGGTAATGCCTATGGGCTATGAAGTAGATGGCTTAATATTAGAAAATTATGCTCAGCATCTGCTTAGCAAACCCCAAGAACCTAAGGAAGAAAGGTTTGGGACATTTGAAGAGCTAACTGTAAAATTGCATGTTGAATTCAAAAAACTTGAAACAACTAGAAAAGTTAGAAAAGAAGTGGAAGAGATTGCAAAGTATGGCATCACCAAAGAACAAATGAAAGAAGCAAGGGAAAAAGCAAAAAGAGAAGGAGAAGAAAAACAAAAGAGTGAACCATTACAAGCTCTGGAAGAATCTCAGAAGAAAACTAAACAAGCCTAAAAAGACTCAGAGGTCTACTAGGAGCTCTGCTACCTCCTCTAGTGCCACACCATCAGTAAACATGGAGAAAACATCAAAGAAATCCTCTGTCAAAGATACAACGAGGAAGAAGATGAAGGGAAGAAGACTGTATGTCAGTGTGGGTGGAAAGGACAAAGAAGAAATAGAATCAGATGAGGAGATAAAGAAGATGAAAGTTGAGGCGGTCAAAGCTACAAGAAAGTCCTCTAGAAAGGATAAATTTAATAAAAGGCAAAAGGTAGAAGATATTTATGTTGAAAAGGATACAATATCTCTTCAAGATGTATTAAAATCTATCATAGTTGATGGAAAATTGAAGCCCATGATTGAATTTTATGATGAATATAATTATGTTGATAAGAGAATCTTGGAAGAAGCCATAGTAAAATACTTAAACATCTTCAACAAGGCCCTTATTGAGATTATCTCTAATCTCCCTAAAAGTCTCGCCAACATTTTGACTATCAAAAAAGAGACTGCCAAGGCAAAGGATATTGAGCTAAGACAACATGTACTGACAAGATTATGTCTAAAAATTACTTTGGAAGAAGAAGACTTGATTTATGAGGAAACCAAAGAAAAGTTCAGAACCAAAATGAGGATGAACTCATTAATGATGGATGAGATTAACAAAGTGGTAAAAGAAATAGAGGAAATTATTTTGGAAGCTCTAAAGAAATACAATCTTCCCACCACATATGATAATGAAGACAATAATGTTGGTGATAATACATTTGTTCTGGAAGTCAACATTGAAAAGGAGACAGATAAAGTTGACCAAATAGTTGAAGAAAAAGAAACTCTTGCCTCTCTGGAACATCAAACAGTGGACAATACTGTTGGAGAGAAGCCTGGGGAAGAAGAAATACCAACTGCACAAACCAGTTCCTCTCCGACACTTCAGATTGAAAAGGAGTTGATAGAGGATGAATAGAAGGAGGACACAAACAAGGCCATGGACATTAATCCTCCAGAGCAGGAATAGAAAAATGATCTCTCCTGTGCAGCAAGTGGTGCAGGGGCACCTAGTCCTACTCAAGTGATGTAATCATGAATCAAATGTTGGGTTTTGTGTTGTTGAGTCCAATCTTCATGTAATAAGGTCTGTTTAGACCATCTCATATGTTTTTCACATGTTTTTGGTCATAAGGATAGTTGTAGGGGTGAAAAAATGACATATTCATTAAGAAAATGTGGCATTCCCATGTATTTTAAGGAGGTTGAATGACCTTGTCAGTTTGAAAGTTGGTTGGCACCGTTGGAATTTGGTGCTTAATATTTAAATTCCTTTGAAAACCTTTGAGGGAGGTGATGTAGAGGGAACCAGTGAAAGCTTGAAAATAGGGAAAAACCCTTTGGAGCCCACAAAATAGCCATTATAGTGTATATCAACAAGATAACTTAAGTGTCTCACCGAAACATGCATATTCTTTCCTATCAGCATGACCATATACTGTCAACAAGTCTAAATCTTCATTGGCCGATAGGCCAATGCCTCTATGTAACTTTGACTTCTTTCTTGTCAGTGAGACAATACACCGTCAGCAAACTAGAAAAACCCTTTGGCCGATACACATCTCTCACCGATATGTTTAACACCATAGTCACCATCGGCAGGACACTTGCTTTCAGTGAAACCTTCCACTCTCCCTCTGATATCACAACCTCACGCTAAAACCCACATACAACTTCTCCATTGGCAAGACTACCTCAATCAGCAGTGTCTTCATTTCTCTCTCCGACACACTGATGCAACTGCTCCATCAGTCAGACTTATCATTATCGGTATCCTTCAAAATTTATTTCGCCGATATGCCGTCTCTTTCCGACGAGCGGCTTCACTTATGTGACTGTCGGCCAGACCACACTACCGTCCTCCTAAAATACTCCTTCAAATCGCATGATCAGCAAGACTCCGTCCATCGGTGAACACTTGCATCTTACGCTGATTTCCTTTGTCACCCTGACATACTCCTATCGGCAACACCCGACGCCGTCAGCTCCTCATATAACCTTCACTCCAATCCTTATTGTCTCAGCGATGAATTTTCCTACGCACTTGTCGGTCAGACTTTTCACACCTCACACCAATATCTATCATCCAAGCTAGACTTCAACTTCGCTCATCGGCTAGATGACTTCCTGTCGGCCAAAGTAGGAGGGACTCCGCCGATGACTATATTACGCCGATGCCACACTCTACAACTATGTGAACAACTACAAGAATAATAATGACGACTTTTGCAACCTGCAAACGAATGAACAACACAGAAAACTACTAATTCAACACTGAATAGAAATAAACTAACAACCGGGGGGTCATTCTAGTGATTTCAGAAAAATCCTCCAGTGGAATGACCCCAAACGATATCCACTATGATTGCACCAGAACAAAAAATCTTTCTATTCCTTCCCAGAAATTATACATACAGATTGTTCTTTTTCCTCTCTGAGTCTCTCTTGTTTAACAAACACGAACTGCCTATTTAAAGACACCTATCCTGGACAATTACAATATGTGGTGGAATGTGAATCAACCACCGATTACAAAACAAATGGTTCGGTTACATTTCTTTTAAACCATTTCTTGACATATGTACCACTTAACCAACTATGGCATTTAAGGCCTTTACAAACATAGTATGACACATATGTACTAGTGCCAATCGGCTTACAACTTATGACCTATTTCACCCATGGGACACATTTGTTCAATCAATTTATTTTGGCTCTAGGCCTTACAACAAATCCTTTGAGAATAGAGGATGTCCTAAAATTTATGAGGTGCTCCTGCACCATACTCCCAGACTTGAAAAATTTCCATGTCCCATGGAAATGCTCAGTGAAAACTGCAACAACTTTGTCCTCTTGATGTCTTCAACTCTAACTTGATGCCTCTACTGCTTCTTCTTTACCCTCTGATTGTGACTCCTCTCAATCGAGTTTGACTGGCTGCTCCTCCAGATGTTGCTCCAAACATAAGTCCACCCTCAATGCTGCACCAACACTTCTGTCCCTCACCTAGGGGTCCTCTCTCGCCTCTCTCCCCAGGACTTTTGGTGACACCCACTGGACCTCCTTCTCAAGCCCTTGAACCATCTCCTATGGCTCCATGACAGATCTCTTATCTGCCTACCCGTAGCTTGTGGACATACATCTACAACAAGGTGAGCAGGTTTGAGGGTTTGTACAAAAAATGGGATTTTGACCCATTCCACCAGTGTCACCTTCTATAAATTGGTGGAATGGTCTTAGATAGGATGTGTTTCAGTGTTGTTAGGGTTGCAACTGCAGGGGATAGAAATGAGGAGTCATTTGAATCAAACTATGTCTAATATCCTCATGTTTTAGGCCTACAAACATAGGTGTGTTAGTGAACTATTGAAAAGGTGACATAGTGTAGGACATGGTCTATAAAACCTACATAATCAGACATCTTTTAACCTCATTGAAGTCCTGGAGTAGGAATTGGAAGGTTAGAATGGAATTTGCATACACTTACTTTGTAAAAGTGGCCTAACTAGGCCTAATTAGAGTAGGACAATCAATTATTAAGGCTTGTGTTCCAAAACAACCTCACCTAATTTCCTGATATGTTGTGAGGGAGCTAAAAGGGTATTTGGAATGGCAATTGGTTTTTGGTTTTGCAATTTTTTCCTCAAGTTATGCTAGAAAAACCTTGTTCCAAGGGCTATAAGCCAATAGGCTGGTTTGCAAGGGAACGATAGGAAAAAGAAAGGATCAGGGTTCTTGGTGAGTCTTGGTGGCCTAAACCTATCAATTTTATGAGGTTTAAGGTGTGTTAGAGGGTTAGAAATAGGTCTAAGATAGTAAACCATGTTGTATGGGAGAGGAGATTGGATATGCTTAGAAGATCAGTCAAGAATATGTTTTGAGTCTTTCTAGAAACCTAAGGAGATATACCCTGCTCTACATCAATAAGAGACACTATAGAGGCAGTAAAAGAGTTCTTGGAAAAGGAGGAACTAGTTCTAGAGGAGCCTAAGTCAATCCAAGGTCCAATAAACCTAGATACAATGTCTCTTGTTTAGATGCTCAAGTTGGCTTCAATTGCTCAAGCTAAAGCAAGAAAAGAGATATTGAAGTCCCACATTGAGGACAGTGAACTCATAAATGAAGCATCCAGCATTTTGGAGAAGCTGGTGCCAACATACCAGAAGGATAGCTCTCTGTCTGATTCTGGTCAACTCAAGGGACCCATACACTCTGTAAGTATACACTTTGAATCCCTTGAAAAACATGCTAAAACAAAAATTAGACAAGAGTTTAATGAGAAAAGGTTAGATGAGTTGACAAAGTTGATAGCTCATGATAAGGTTCAATTAGATAATGGGATATAGAGTATTCAAAGTGCTATTGTAAAAGTTGGTGATATATATAAATTTTGTCTATCATGGCCATAAGTTACAAAGAAGACAGAAGAAAAGATTAAGGACTTGGAAGAAAAACTCATGAGCATCTCTAAGTCTTTTGATCTGGTAAATGAATCAACTAGTAACAAAGAAGTTTAAGTCATCAACATTCACAATGACTTGAATGATCTAATAAATCAGAGGTATCAAAGAAAGAGTAGAATGGGACAATTGAGAAGAATGATCAGTCCCAAACTAGATTCAGTGACTAAGCTTGTAGCTGAAGCATAGCTTGCTGCACAAAGTGCCACACCATCAAATCTGTAAAAGACAGAAACTCTAGTTTTTCTACTCAATAGACATATACAAATTTTGGATGGTCCTAAAAAGAGTTGGGATGATGAGATAGCTCAAATGAAGAACATCTTTAGTGACATTCTTCAGCATATGTAAAATAAAGTAGAAGACTGTACTTGTAAATATGCGGCAGAGTACATAAAAAAAATTTAAGTCTTGACAAATTTTTGGTTCCAAAACACACCCTTTTCCATTGACGTCAAAGGGGGAGAAGAAGATCAGTGAAAAATGGATAAACATCTGAAGGGGAGAATAAATATAGAAGTGTATATAGTAAGGCGGAGCAGTTTTGATAATGATGCATTTTTCACTAAGTGTTGCCATCAATGCCAAAGGGGGAGATTGTTGGCAAGAGACACTGCTATGAAGACAAGCTAAGTGTTGTCATTGATGGAAACAAGATAAGGAGAACACATCAGCATGACAGGAAGACATAACTCTCAAAGTTCATTTGTGATTAGGAACAAGGCACAAGTATGGAAGGTGAAAATGACTAAGTCTGGGTCAGCAAAAGTAAGACAGAAACAATGAACAATGCTGAGTAAATTGGTCCACATTCCTCTGCATTAGCATATTTTGTTCTATAGTTCTGAGGTAGTATAGAAATATGTCATGACTATTTGAATCCAAGTTTGTAGCTCTGAAAGTGTAATAGATCTTATTCTATAGGCACGCCAATGTCAGCAACTAGTTTAACAGTGTGACAATGCATTAGGTCAAAGGTCTGCATTTTGGCATACATAAATATCTTGCTCTATGGAGTTGAAGACATGTTAAGAGATTAGTAATGATTGTTGGATATGATTCATGAAGTCCCATTTGGTCTGTAGCAT
Source organism: Cunninghamia lanceolata (assembly GCA_027924645.1). NCBI lineage: Eukaryota > Viridiplantae > Streptophyta > Pinopsida > Cupressales > Cupressaceae > Cunninghamia > Cunninghamia lanceolata. Next base: position 22,340,318 of record BSBN01000500.1, read on the forward strand.
AAGTTGTGTTGTGACAAAGGAACCTATCATATATGTTATTAAGGAACAAGCCGATAGGTTGGTTAAATCCTTATGCGAAGAAGAAATATGAGCTGGATGATAAGTGTAAGTGGTTGTATGATTAGATCTGACACAAATGAAGACATGCACATGATGGTTTGGATCTGCATTGAAGATTTAACACAAGAACAAGCCAACAAGATATAACACTTGGTATACATGTTTCACAGTTTGCTTGCCAACCTGATCATGAGAAAGATTTAGTTGCAGATATAAATAGAGGATGGATTTTAGTGTTTGAGGTGTGGTGTAAACATTGATGTATGTGGATGCAAAATATGCAAAGATATAATAGCTGCAGCAAATGAAGAGAGATCTTGAGCATAGGTAAGAGTAGAGCAGAGAAACAAGGGCAAACTGAAATGAAGAGTTTTGAGTCAGTGTTTATGAGCCTAATTGGAACTATAACCATGCATAAGTAGATGCAATCTTAGAAGTTCATTTTTGGTAGTGAGCTACCCCTCTTCCTTCTTCTTCTAATTGGCAGTGAGCCTTTTCACTTGAGCAGTGAGCTCCGGGCAATGAGCCCTAAGGTAGTGAGCCTTTTGTAATTTGGTAATGTGCTATAATAATATTTTGAGAGCTAACACTCTCCATGGTTTTTCCCTCTTTGTGTTTTCCACATAAAAATCTTGGTGTTCATGTGTTATATCTTTATGTCTACTATTCATTTGTTTGATTTGCTTTCACATAATTGAATTTGGTAAATGGATAAAAGAGAAAGTGCATAAAAGGTTTTGTAGAACACTTATTCACCCCCCCTCTTAGTGTTCATTGTATTCAACATGGGGATCTCTACTCTTTTGCTATAATTAGGAGCTCCTTGTGCCCATTGTGTACAACTTTCCTTTTCCAGGAGCAAAATGAATTGTATATCCCATTCTGTTATGTTATGTTTACCACCATATGTCTTAGGGAGTTCTTCTCTCTTCTCTTGGTTAATGCTCTATTTATACAGAGTTAAGAGACGAGGAGTATGTTTCTAAGGTATGGGTGGTTAAGGTAAAATTTGAGGAGCGACGTGGCAAGCATCAAACTCCCTTCATTTACGTATTTTCCTTTAGTATCATTCTGGTGAGGGAATTGGTTTCATTTCTGGCCATTCCAATAACTCCATGTTATTGTGAGTCTCCAAATTGGGCTTGAAGGAGGAGTAGACTTATTGCTCCTTCTTGCCCTCCCTTAGGTAGGTGGCATTCATTAAAGAGTTAGCTGCAATTGAAGGAGAGTTGTCCACCAAGGTGAAACAACTGGTGATGGGGAGAAAGGGGTAAGTTGACAAGAACAATTAGTTCTTTGTCCAACATAGAAGGATGACTATTGTTGCTTCCTCTATAGGGAAGTTTTTTGCACTGCCAGAGTCAACTATATGTGGCTGCCTCCGAGACTTGGAGGGTTGAGGTGGTTGGAAACCCCACTTTGAAAGACAAGGAGTCATCTTTCTATTTTTGGAAGGTGATGCAAAGTGGAGGATGTTGGCATTTGGATGTCCTTGGGGTTTCTGTTCTTGGCAGGAATTCTAATGTGAAGGGTGGCTAAACTCAAAAGGCACATAATTAACCACCCTCAAGTCGGTATCATGACTTGTTTCCATGCCAGGTGTTTACATAGGTAAGGACAGAACAGTTAGCTTCCCCACTCAGGGGAATGATTTGATTTTCAGGTCTAGTAGACGGTTTACCTTGATGTTGTGTTGCAGGATGGAAGGGTATATTTTGTCTTTTAGCGCCTCAAAGTGCCTTTTGGCATATTCTTTTTGTAACAAGAAAATTACATGGCTTGTAGCTTGTTGCTCTCTTATTCTATAAAAGGGAATTCAGGGCCATTTGTAAAGGGGCTCGAGTAGTTTGAGTTTGGGAGTCTTAGTTATCTTGATTAGTTCTATGTGGGGAAGGGGAAATATTGTATACCAAATATTATGTGTATCAAATTTTGATCAAAATGGAAAATATGAAAACATGAAATGTGATTTTCATTGTCTCCATATATTGTATCCAAATCCCTTAATGAAGTTAAATAGAAAGTTTGTTTAATCTCATCTCTATGTTAATGGCATAGCTTGGTTCTCTTTTCTTAGCATTTGCTTTAGGAGCAAATTAAACTGCTAATTAGTGTGAATTAAGGAGTTATTCTGAATTCAATATATTGGATCTTTAAGTAGAATCTTAGTCAAAATTCATACCATCGTGTTATGTTGTAAAATGTCCCCCTTGGACTTTTACCTCCTAAGATTATCTCTCGAGTCCCTTAATTTTCATCATGCATGTTAGAAATGAATCCTGAGACAAAATGCCCTTAAACCCAAGATAAATGGGACTTAGGGGACACCTCTAAGATTAAACCTGACCCAAAATAGGTCTCAGAGCTTAGGTGCCCACGGCCTTGCCCTGCCCTATTTTGTCTGGGTCCCAAATTTGAATGTCGGTTGGAGACAGTTAAAAGGTTTCTATTGTCAGCATCTTGAGTTTGAATTACAAAATTTGTAGCAGGAATGCATATATAATCATGTTTAGGACTTCATTTGCAAATTAGAAGATGATTTTGAGATTTTGGCAAACTTATGATTTTAGAGCATTTGAGGCATTCATTGTGTTGTAGAGCAAACTTGTGTTGTTGTGTTTGTTATTGCATATTTGACTTCATCTTCTCTTGGCATGAAAGAGCTTCATCTCTGTGAGAGTTATGCCTCTGAGGTGGTATCTATTTGTGATTCAATCTATCATTTTTATCATTGTTTTTGCCTCTATCCTGCAAGGACACACACTCTCTATCTAACAATGGTGTTGGAAGGATTGAATGCCATTCTAGGGCTTGACCGAGGCAATCTTCTAAACACCACAACCCCCAACCCCTCTCTTGTGATTGCAAGTGACATGTATTGGATCTTGCAGAGAGGAGCTATAGAGGACTGTTACAAAGCATAAGGAACTGGGATCTAAAGAAAAAGGTAGGAAATAGCTCTAAAAGGGCAAGGGTACCCACACCTTTGACCCTTAGTTTCACAGCATTGGAAATCTTTGAAGTGGTTGCAGTTAGTAGCAGAAAAGATCTCGAAGCCCTCAAAAAAAGTGCCACCTTGGGCTTGGGTGCCCGCTCTTTCACCCCCAACTTTTCTGTATTTTGAAACTCAAAATCTGGTATGTACCTGATTTGTATTTAGTGCCTTTATGTAGAAGGATTTGTCATGTTTTGTCTGTTTGCTTACGATTTTGTGTAATTAGGGTTTTAGGCTTAATCAAGCTAAAATAAAATAATCAACTAACAAATTCCAAATTTCCTTATCATTCCAAGTGATAGCCAATCTGATAGTTGAGTCCTCTTGTATAAGTTGTGATTCAACTCGGTTAAATGTCCTTAAATGTATTGAGTGAAAGGAGGACCTAATTAAACTATCCATTAATCCCATCAACCCTCTTTTCATCCATTACATTTTAGTGAACCCGTGTTTTTGTTGAATTTGCACATTGCTAAGTGTTATACATCAGATTTGAATTCATCCATTTCATTGTCATCATCATACATTTGAAAATCTTACAAAAAAATGAAAATTTTGAAAAAATCAAGCATCCTAGGCTTGCATTTAGACATAGTTTACACTATTTTCATTGCATTTCATCTAAATCATTTAAATCTCTAATATTTACATCAGATCTGATATAAATTGCAGCATTACATCAGTGCATAATCATTTACCTTGCATTTTCATACTATATTTGTTAGGGTTTGCTTGAAATTGTGCATTTTTCATATAACCTAGTCTTTGCAAAAGCTAGGGTTTGTGGTTAAAATCTTATTTTAGATTTTACTACTCCTTTGACACTCTTTCAAATCTAATTTTGGACTTTAGTTTTGTTGCATTACACATTTTTGCATTTACATTTGCATTGGAAAAAATGAAAAAAATGATCATTTTAGGTCATAAACAAGCATAGTTTTGTTTTGTTTCATTACATTAATCATTAATATCATTCATTTCAAATCTTGCATTTCATTTTCAAACATATATTCATCTATCATTTGAAAAATTGGCATCATTTCACACTCTTGCTTGGAAATTTGCATGTTCTTAATTACACATTATGTATTTCAACACTAAGGGTTATATACACTTTCTTTAAACAAACTTACAAATCATTCATATTGCCTTGTTGTGTTGCATTATTTCATTTTACCGACTCTGTTTGCTATGGACTTTGCATGCCTTTTAGTACCTATTTCCCTCAAGCAAGTGTGTTAGGGCGAAATAGTCTCATATACATGGCTTCTAATTGCAACAGTAATGCTAGGCACCCTCCTAGACCTTATATGAAAAGAAAGACTCCTAAACCTGAAATAGTATTCACACCTCATGATATAACAATTGGAGACACTGAAGGACCTCTTTACATCACAGTGAAGGTAATGGAGACTTTTGTGCATGGAACACTTATAGATCTTAGTTGCATGACTAATGTAGCAACGGAAGAGTTCTTTATTCACATGATTGATACAAGATTTTTATGAACCTATGGACATAATGAATAAGACACATACTAGAGTTTTTATTCCTATCTATGGGAAGATATATTTATTGGTTATGATATTTGAGAAAGCTGTGGAACAATTATTTGATATCATCCCTACATCTGACCTCTTTCGCATAAAATTAGGACATCCATGGCTCAAAGCTATGAAGGTTGTTCCCTCAACAATTCACAAATGCCTAAAATTTCCTTTAAATGGATAAGTACACACTATTCATCGTAATACATGGCAACCCATGGTTATTCATAAGAACTTTACTTTTGGCCATGACCTACCATACAACTTGAACCACGAAGAGATCAACTTTTCTTGGGATATAGACAATACAAAGCAAAAGTACTATCTAGAGTGGCTAGATCTTCTATGCAACAAGAGATAAATGAAAATCAACCTGCATTAGAAGAACTTCCTAGATCAAAAGGTAAGGGAATCTATGTTGAGGTTCCTCCTCCATCATCCTTGCAAGGATCGAGAGGAACTCGTGGAGAACAAAGTACTTCATCAAAACAAGTTAAGTTTGTACCAGCTTCCTCCTCTAAAATGTCAAAAACTATGGGAAATCATGAGAATCATTTTGAAAACATCACTAATAGACAACAAAGAAATAGACAAGCAAGAGAAAGGAGGAAGAGAAGACAAGCTTTTGCCCAACGATATGCACCTCAACAAGAAAACCTTCCACCACCTAACATTGAACTAAACAAAGAAGAGCTTAAAGAAAAAGAGTTTAAGGATAATGATAAAAGTTGGGCTATCGTACCTAATGTCCCTCTCTCTTCTGACATTCGAGCTTGGGAAGATGATGATTTGCTCTATGACAACCGCTAGTTCAGTTGTGCAATAGGTAAGTATTTCTAACCCTGGTGGTCACCTTTGTCGTAGCATAGTTTGCTTGTTTATGTGACCTCCCCTCTTGTGTTGTATTCCCCCGTGATGTGTTATGTGTTGTTTAGGTCTCCTAGGATGACCCTTAATACTCTTGTAAGTGTTGTGCCTTGCACACACGCCCCATTTAAAATGAGGACCCCCTCTTTTGATTTGGCTAGAGAGTCATTGGATCTCTTCATTTCGTAAGTGATTGAATGGTCAAAGTGCATTTTGACCCTTATTGAAAGATGATATTCAAAAAATCACTTCAATATCTGCTAGAATGAATCCTTATTTTCCCTTTGAGGGCCTTGAAATGACATTTTGTGCTAAATTGCCCTTCAACTGACCTTTACGCTAAAAACTCACTTGTCCGACCTTTGTGCTAAAATCCTCTCGCTCCGACCTTTGCGCTGATTTCCTATCTATCTGACCCGGTGCTAAAAAAACATTGAATCAGACTTCTGCACTAAAAATGATCTCTTCCGACTTGTGCTAAAATTAGCAACCACCAACGAAGTTGGACAACCCTGAAAGGCCCGCAAGTCGGACAAACCTGAAACCTCCGCAAAATTGTGTTAACTGAACCTCCAAGCTTGGCGCTAAAAGTGACCCTGTCTGACCAAGTCTGACACACCAAAATTCTCTGCTAGATCTGAGCTAAGGGAAATTTGCGCCAACCCTAAAAAACTCACAGGTTGTACGCCTGTGCATTAATGGTGGATTTGGCAAAGGTTTATAAGGAAATCAATCAAGTTTTTAGTCATTTGATCATGTTTTAAGACTGAAATTCTGGAACTCCGTTCACACTCCACGGACTTGCCCGAGCTCGAACCCGTGACCTACCTCCATCGCTCCTATTAGGTAGGGTTTTAACCTCACTGTTTGAACTTCTACCTATAAGTAGTTAGGGTTTTGATGCTAGCTGTTGGGATTTTAAAAGAATTATTTGTTGAATCGGCATTTTTGGGTTAGGGTTTCGCTACACTATGAGATTTCCATTCGAAAACCCTAGTTTAGCTCACTTTGAAATTGAATGAAGTCACAATGCGTTAAAACCCAAACTTAGGCAAAATTTTCCATGAAGAACCCTTAGATCACTCCGGTGCTAAAACAAGGTCAGACCGACCTGCAAAATGAACTATCATTCGGTCGGTCGGAGACCTCCAAAATCCGTGCCAAGCACCTAGTTTCATTTAGCGCTAAAATCGACCTCGTCCAACCTACAAGCACCAAACACTTTTCTCTAACTTGGTCGGAAGGTTTCAAAAGCCCCACAAATCTGAAATAACCTTTTGCACTAAAAAGTGACCCCTCTGACTTTGCGCTAAAAGATCATGTCTCTAACTTGGTCGGATGACCCAGATTCTCCCACAAGGTCGATGCCACCTGAAAACCCCACCGGGAGCTTACCTTGACTTAGTGCTAAAAGTGACCCATTCTGACCTGTGCTATAATACCTTCCTTCTGACTTAGTCAAACGCCGCCCAAACTCGCGCAGGTCAAACCGGGCTGATTTCCGCGCAAACGCAATACAGTTTACATCAATAAGAATTTGTGCTAAAACCTCAACCGACCAACTTGACAAGCATCAGAGGTCAAAGACCTCCAAATTCTGCACAAGTCAGACACTATCAAAACCCACGCTAAAAATTCAAAGGCATGAAAGGAAGTAAACATGTGGTTGGACCTGCCCAATTTTCCCGCCAAGGTTGGATGACCTCAATTTCAGCACTTTTCCTTCTGAGGGTTGGACAACACTCAATTTAGCACAAAACCGTGTAAATGGCTGAATTTCTTGAAATTTTCAAAAGGAAAGTGGTTCAAAATGATAAAATTAATGTTGTAATACATTGTTATTGGTAATTTTCATGAATTTTCTTGCAACATTAAATATTTGATTGCATACAAGGTTATTGCAGTTAGATTTAACTTTCCTTCAAAAGCTTGTTAAATAGTAGATTTGCATTGATTCATCTGAAACTTAGATGTATGTTAGGAATTTCCTCGATATATCAAACTTATAAGGTCCGGTCCTACAGAACTAAATGACTGCTCGGGCCCAAGCAATGAAGTATGAGTTCAAAGGAATCCCTCCAGAAACCAAGATTCACTCCGGGTGGAGTGATGTAGGGGACACAAACTTAGGTCACATCAACCTAGATGACTTCAATCTAAGAGTCTTTGGTTCAAATCCAACCCCCAGAGCCAGAGTACTCAGAGATAGTGGTATTGGACAGGCTGTTGCCTTCCCTACTTTGGTGCAGTGTGTAGAGCTAATGGCCATCTGTGCAGATAGGTATGATATTATGACCAAGATAATTCAGATGGCAAATGGGAATATCCTACCTGATCTAACCTCACCTTCTATGGCTGAGACCTTTGACATTCCCTGGCACAAGGTTATGACTATGCCTGACAAACAGGGATCAAAGGCAACATACAATAAGGATGTAGAGGGATGCAGGAAATACATAAATGACCATTGGGTTAAAAGTAGGAAATCTGCTCTCATCAAGCTCCCTAGAATACTTTACAGAAGTGATTTTTATGATGAAATAGGGGACATAGTAACCTTTTTGAGCAGAATATATGGGTTACCAATAGCCTCTACCTTTGAGGACTGGATGTTTGTCATAATTACTAAAATATTGAAAGGAACTAAGTTCCACTGGGCTCAGATCCTCAGTGACAACATCCATGAAGCCTTCAGCAATTTTAGAGAAAACAAATACTTCAGATGGACGTCATGTGTTGTCTATGCATTGGCAAGAAGAAATCACTATGATGGACTGTCCAAGATTGGTGAAGTTGGGAATGATGAGAAGACTCAGATCAAAGTATATGAATGCTATCCACAATTGACCTCATCTCAATCATTGATACATTTCAAAAGGGTAAATGATGCATCCACAATGTATATAGCCAGAAAGTTGTAGGGTAACACAGCCTTGAGGATTTCCACCGAGGCTATAAATGAAATAACCAGATATGGTAGGTGGTATATCTAGTTTGAGAAATTTACATACATAAGGGTACAAGGCTTCACTGGAATGGCCTACAGACTCCCTCGATATCCTGATGATAAGACGGTGCTTCTAGAGCTGTCGAGGCAACTAATACCTTGTGCGAAGAAACTTAAGCACTTGCATAGGCCTAGTGTTTAATTTCCTATCAAATTCAGCAAAGGACTTTATGCATGTCCTTCACTGGCATCAGCAGAACATTCAGACAAAGAGCTTCAGCTCTTGAATTTGCACTACTACAATGCAAGGGGTCGTTTTGATCCAAACAGAGTGATGGAAAGATTTGTAAGCAAGAAGCTCTTTCACAAAGTGCACATTGAAGACTTTTGGGCCAATTGCCCTGATGATTATGAGATTATGAAGAAGGCACATGCAAGGCTGCCTCTGGATTTCATCAAAAGGTTTCATATAATGGCATTCCCTAATCAATTGCAAGATGATGAAAATGTTATGGTCAGAGGACCATGGGAGGCACAGTACCATCAACCCATTTCATTGCCAAATTGGGCAAATGCAGAGGAGAGCTCCCTAGATGTTGTTATGAGGGAATCAATCAGATTGAGCAAAGCCTGGGTCAGATCACAAGTGGCTATTTTGAATGGACAAGGGGTCCATCTTACTTACACAGTAGTAGAATTAGACAAGGACTCCAGGGGAGAAGAAGATGAACCCATTTAGGTCACAGATGAGGCAAAGCCAGCTGAAAGACAGAAATTAGATAGTGAGGAACATACATCTCTAGCAGAAAAGGCAAATAAGATGAAGAAGCCATATGTAAGGTCTCCCCAGAAGAAGTATCAACCTCCCTCAGCTAGGACCAAGACTTCTAAGAGGAAAGATATGCCAAGTGGTGCTAGAGAAAGCTCTAAGGCTAAGAAGGTAAAAGTGAAAGAAGCTAACAAGGAGGCTGCAACCACTGAGAATGATTCCAATCCTCCAACTGCCCAAGCTCCTACCCAAAGTATTAGCACTATTGTCTCAACCCTCATTTCTGCTGTCACTTCTCCTTCCATTCTTCCTTCCTCTGCTGCATCCACTTCACCCATAGTCTCTACGTCCATGACTCAAGAAGCATCCCCTGTCTCTACCATCACCACCACCTCTTGTTCACTGGCAATTTCTTCTAGTGACTCTAGCAGTTATATTTCCTCCACTCCTGCCATCTCATACCCTTCCACTACCATTACACCTACATCTTCTTCTTCTTTACCATTGCCTCCCATTTCCACCATCCTTTCACCCCCTCTCCCTGTGCCTTCACTAACCTTCCCTTCACCCCTTGTCATTTCTTCTTCCTTATCCCCAGTCTTGACTAACCTGACACATGTTAGTTCACCTTCCTTAACCATCTCTTTTGTTGTCCCTATTTCACAAATGCCTACGAATTCATTAGCAGTGCCACTGCTGCCCGGGATTGAGAAAGTGTGTGCAGAATTAGGGTTGAAAGAACCAGAAACAGCACTTGAGGAAGAAAAGGAGGTATTGTCTAAAGTAAACGATGAAAACTTCCATGAACCTTCAGCTGATGTAGAAATTATTGACATATCTGATAGTCCTCTGGACAAGGATCAAACAGAAGAAGTTTTCAAGTCTGTGCAAGAGAATGTAGTGATAAATCTGAAGGACTTGGCACAAAAAGAAGAAAAGGAAGAAGAGAAAAGTCTAGAGAAGAATGAAGAGCAAGAACAAGAAGAATCCAAAAAGTTGACTGTATCTAATAAGGATGGAGCTTTTGAATTGAACAAGTCTTCTGTTCCTGAATGGCTACAAGGTAGAATGGCATATCCTGAGCCACATGTGGAAGTAATGCAGCTTGACTTGAGTGCTATCCTGTCATAGGCTCAGAAGCCTTAGAAGCAAAAAAAGGCTAAGATTCAATCAAGAATCTACAAGAATGAATCAGGATCAAGGATAGCAGAAATAGCGGTCCCGCCAGCTGATACAACAAGAGAACAAGTCAGGGTGGAGGATAATATCATATCTACCGTTGATCTAGGTCCAGCCACTCATGCTCAGAGAGTGGATGATTTCAAAGGTTCAGTTACATCAATTTTGGAACAGTTGGATAAGGATGAAATGTCCAAGAAAGACTTGAAACAACAAAATGAAGAACTAAGAGCATGTCTTCAATTTTTGATAAAGCCAGTAGATGCAGGAGGAGATATAAGGACAATACCTACTTTCCTATCTATTGATGAAATGGCTAAATTGGGCAAAGTAAGATCAAAGTCCCAAGGCACAGAGAATTGGTTGCTAAAAGTTTTTGAGATGGGATGCAAAGCCATAAGTGCCTCTCTCAAGCGCATAAAAGACTGGTGGAATTACATAACAAATGGAAAGACTTGCGTGAAGAATGTGATTCTTTTGATGAGTATTATTCACATATGTATCCCTGGATAAAAGGCATCAGAGAATTACCACCTCAGACTCTAGTTGTAGAAAATATCTTAACTGGAAATTAGCTGCCAAAGGCCATTGAGTGGTATCAATAGCTGCTTTTGAGGAAGGAAACCTTTGAGCATATAAAGGAAGCATACAAACCAGCTGATGAAGAATTGAGATCAGTTATATACGACATTAGTGACTCCTTGAGGGACTGTAGGGAAGCATCTTATGATGATTATGCCTCATTTGATGTCGAGAAATGTAAGGACAAGTTGCATAAAATAATTTTTGAAGATGACACGCTCAGCATGGAGGAACGGTTGGATAATGCAAGTGACCTCGAAGCTGAATTCAAGGCATTTCAGAAGGTAGGGGCAGAGATAGAAAGAATACATGGCAAGTTCAGTTGAGAATTGGAAGTGTTTGATTACCAGATACATCATTTGAAGGATCCAGATCCATCTGACATTAATCCTACACTTGATGCCTGGTTGACTTATTGCAACAAGCTGGCCAGTGAAGACAAGATCGATTTAGACAGTGAATCTTGATACTATTTTGAATATTCCTATGATGCAATCCCATCACAATTGTAAATCGCTGTATTCGGGGCAGCATGTGACTCTATTTTGTCTTCTTCTTGCTTCTAGAATGTCTTTTTCTATTAATATACTGAGTTGGCTAGTCAAAATGACTAGATTCAATGTATCTGGGGATGGTTTTTCATCTTTTTCATAAAGGACAAAGTGTAACCCGAGAATTGATGTGAGCTATTATTGATGTAATCTGGTCTGTCGGTGTTGAGCTAATCTCCACCGTTCATTTGAAAGCTAGGGTATGTTACTTTTCTATATAAAGGGCTGTCATTTCCACTATTTGTAAGAGAGATTTGATGCCAAAGTGTTGACTCTATGCTATTTGAAGTAATACAAAGCAAGTTTTTGCATTAATCCTGAGAATTTGTATCTTGTGTTGAATCATTATGGTTTTCATGGTTTAGTTCTTGCTCTCCCATAGTTAGTTAGTTGTGCTTTTATAATGTTCATGGTTTGCTAAAGTATTTGATGAATATTCCAAGTCCATACTTTTAGTTGTTTGCTGATGGTGAATAACTGTGTAAAGTTAGTTTGGGATTATTATTTTTGTTGAAGTTCAACTACATTTCATAAGTTAAGTTGCGCCGCCTATTGGGTATTTAACGAATGAATGTGGTCTAAAAATCTTTCGACTTCCATTGAAGATAGCACTGTTTTCTGCAGCACTGTAACACCCTTTTAGTTTGGTAACTTAGAAGACTGGTTTTAAGTTTGGAATATTTGTCTATTGAAGATAACCTTAGCATTGTGAAGGTCACTTAGGATCCTTCTAAAACCCTAAACCTTTTGCATTTTCTTTAAAAACTACTGTTAGTTGTTAGAATAAGAATTTCAGTAGCACTTTATCTTGTTTATCAACTGAGAATCATAAAAGGGTTTATGTGTATTCACTGCCCTAAACTTGAAGATTTGCAGATTGCATGTAAGATGCCTTGTAGGCATAGCTAGACATACCAACTGACAAATTTCAAGCAAGCTAAGACCTAGCTATATCCTTGGAGTAGTCTTACCTAGGGTAGGATACTTTTCAAGAGAGGTGTGAAGCCAGCAATCACACCTACATTGTTGCGTGCTAAAACCACCATCAACAGTAAGGTCAAGGATACCGGGAGACTACCTCTGTTGTGACCATTCTTCTATCTTACCTCTCCTCTATTTTATTGTTGTGTGTCATGCCTTAGGGGCATAGCATTGTGGTTGATGACCTGGGGGCATCCTCCTACATAATTGTTCCTAAGGCACTTGTTCTCCTCTCTCATTTTATTGTTTACCTTCTTCTAGTGATTCTATCTAGTTGGCGGATGACAAAAACAAACAACTAACCGATACGGACTGCATGTCCCTTCAGCAAGAAAAGAAAAAATGGACCTAGTCCATATATGAAGATGGGGTTAATTTATATAACCGATGCTTGGCTAGTAGAATCACTCCATGTGATATTGGATGTTGTCTTATCTTTTCTAACAAATCATAACAATACATCTACTTTATGCATTTTGATTGTTTTGTATCTCACCTTGTTGTTACACTCGGTTCTGAGATGCCTACAGTATAAGCCCAATGGTTATACTCAAATTTGAACCCATATGTGTAGCCTTGGTTTCTTTGATGTGATCTCATGTATGATTCATCCATTGCTTTCATGTTTTGCTTTGGTTATTATCTTAGAGTAAGATTTGTAACCTCTCTTATCTTAAGCATATCTTATCATTATGTTTGTGGGAACATTCGACGATCATGAGCACATCACCTTGGGGGAATGGGCTTTGCAAAAACTCTTGTTTCCTTGTGTGTTTTCTCTCTAACTTAATGTGGTTGATATCGGTACATGACATCAGCCACCTTAAGGTGGGGGCATATATAAGGTAATATGTCTGATGATTTTGGTACTAATGAAACGTGCTTGTAAGTATCTCCAGTGCGAGTGCACATCTTTATCTATATTGCAATCAAAGAAGCCCTCTATAGAGGCGGGATAACATATCTATTGAGATAGTGCGTATCCTTTTATTCAAAATCCCTCTGTGGATGCGAGGTGGTGTATCTCTTGAGCTAGTGCACATCCTTTTATTCCAAAAGTCCTCTACATAGGTGGGGTTGGATCTTGAGCATATCCTCCCTTAAGTGTGTCTTTGGTAGTTGTTGTGGTATAATCCCAAACGTCAAGGGTGTCTACGACATGTTTGAGATGGTGGGACTTAGCAATAAGATCCTTCAATTACCTTGTTTGTCATGTTTAAGACGTATAGTATGTCTATGGCATGCTATACAGCGCTCATGTTTTCTGTGTGTCTACCATGTGTTTTCCATCTCGCATATTGTAAAGGGTGTGACAATGAGTCTACCCTATGCTTGGGTTTTGTATGGTATGTTTTCCCCCTCACGTAGTGTAAAGGGTGTGGCAATGAGTCTCCCCTATGCTTGGGTTTTGTATGAAATGTTTTCCCCCTCACATAGTGTAAAGGGTGTGGCGATGAGTCTCCCCTATGCTTGGGTTTTGTATGGCATGTTTTCCCCCTCGTGTAGTGTAAAGGGTGTGGCGATGTGTCTCCCCTATGCTTGGATTTTGTATGGCGTGTTTTCTCCCCTTGGTGTAGTGTAAAAGGTGTGGCGATGAGTCTCCCCTACATTCTTGGGTTTTGTGTGTGGCAATCTTTCTTTCCATGCATTTATATATATGAAAATAAAAAATTATATCATTGTATTCATCATGTTTTGCATGACTTCTCTCTTGTCTTCACCATGTTTTGCATGTCTTTAATACTGTCTTCTCCAAGTCTTGTGTGCTTGTTACTGTCTTCATTGTGTTTGGCATGTCTGCGATGTGTTTTTCTAATGCTTACCTAAGACTGGGGGCTAGAAATAGTTCCTCAATCTTTGTGTATGCATTAGCTTCAAGTGCCTGGCATGTTTTCTGTGTTTTCGACCATACTTTAATGCATGTATGGGTCGTAAAGTCATACATACATTAAAGTGGGGGATAAATGTTATGTCCTAAAATGTCCCCCTCGGACTTTTACCACCTAAGTTTAGCTCCTGGGTCCCTTAATTTTCATCATGCATGTTAGAAATGAATCTCGAGACAAAATGCCCTAAAACCCATGACAAATGGGACTTAGGGGACATATTTGAGCTTAAACCTGACCCAAAATAGGTCCCAGGGCTTGGGCGCCCACGCCCTTGCCCTGCCCTATTTTATCGAGGTCCCAAATTTGAATGTTGGTTGGAGAACGTTAAAAGGTTTCTGTTGTCAGCATCTTGAGTTTGAATTACAAAATTTGAAGCAGAAATGCATATATAATCATGTTTAGGACTTCATTTGAAAACTAGAAGATGATTTTGAGATTTTGGTAAACTTGTGATTTTAGGGCATTCAAGGCATTAATTATGTTGCAGAGAAGACTTGTGTTGTTGTGTTTGTTATTGCAGATTTGGCTTCATCTTCCCATGGCATGAAAGAGCTTCATCTCCGTGAGAGTTACACCTTCGAGGTGATATCTACTTGTGATTCAATCTATCATTTTTATCATTGTTTTTGCCTCTGTCCTACAAGGACACACACGCTCTATCTAACAATGATGTTGGAAGTCTTGAATGCCATTCCAAGGCTTGACCGAGGCAAGCTCCTAAACACCAAAACCCCCAACCCCTCTCTTGTGATTGTAGGTGACAGGTATCAGATCTTGCAAAGAGTTGTAGAGGACAGTTGCAGAGCATAAGGAACCAGGATCTAAACAAAAAAAGTAGGAAATAACTCAAAAAGGGAAAGGATGCCTGCACCTTTGACCCTTAGTTTCACAGCACCAGAAATCTCTAAATTGGTTACAGTCAGTAGCAGAAAAGGTCCCGAAGCCCTCATAAAAAATGCCATCTTGGGCTTGGGCACCAGCTCTTTCACCCCCAACTTTTTCATATTCTAAAACTTGAAATCTGGTATGTACCTGATCTATATTTAGTGCCTTTCTATAGAAGCATTTGTTGTGTTTCGTCTGTTTTCTTACGATTTTGTGTAATTAGGGTTTTAGGCTTAATCGGGCTCAAATTAATAAATTCCAAATTTCCTTATCATTCCAAGTGACAACCAACCTGATAGTTGAGTCCTCTTGCAGAAGTTGTGATTCAACCTGGTTAAATGTCCTTAAATGTATTGAGTGAAAGGAGGACCTAATTAAACTATCCATTAATCCCATCAACCCTCTTTTCATCCATTACACATGGATATGTGAATGCAAGGCATCTACATTAAACAACTTGTGATTAAATTTCTTGATTCATGTGATATGTATGTTATATGAAATTGACTTTGTACTCAGATAGGCACTGATCAGGAAGTTGAGCCCTACCAAAATTGAACCAAATATTCAAAATAGAATATGAATACCTATTACATTTGAAGTATTATCTAGATTTAGTGTTTGAGCTCTCTAGGTTTGTAATTTGTAAGTTGTCAAGGAATTAGCCAAATTGTATTGAAACCTATATATGCTTGACCTAACAAAGAGAGATAATATGTCTTAAACAGTACTCTAGTTGTATGTTGATAAAGAACTTTTGAGTACTAAATAGGGATACCCACCTTGGTTTGATAGAGCCAAAAGTGCAGGGGATTGTCATTGATTTGACTCCCATTCGTTGACCAATCCCTCAAGGCAATTAATCATTAGAACTGGCTATTCTTTATATTGTCTTTGAGATCAAGTTGGGAATTAAAAAACCACTAACAGAAAGCAAACTATAAATTCATTCAGTGACACAACAAGTGATTCCAGTCTCCTAAAAAACTCCTCTTGGAATTGTGTTAACACCACGACATGCATGCTTTGACATAATATCATTTGGTATAACACACCTTAGCATTTAAATGTGGCATTTACACATTTAATTACTTTGTCATATTAATTAAAGCACTTTAGCCCTTAAATGTGATAATCTACACATTTAATTATTTAGGAAAAATACTTCATTTAACCTAAATCTCCTATAACATCATTTGTTAACACATAGTTTTAACTATTGTTTCACCTTTATTTAATCATTTGTTTCCTTTCCAATCCTTCTCATGTGTAAAGTCTAAAATTACCACTTACTAAAAATAACCAAGATAAAACAAAACTAGATATATAATTGCAAAATGAATCTTTCTATTTACAAAGATGTCTATAAATGTATAATCCTTTAAAATTGTTCCAAGTATGTCATGATTACATCCAAAGAAGTACAATTACAAAATTTTCCTAACAAGCCATACAAATGTGCAATACAATAATACATCCATTTTCTGAATTACATAAGAAGAAATATATATATATATTCTTTCTTCATCCACCATAACCCACTGGTCTCCCACAAGTTGAAGGTCAAGAGCATGGTTAAGGTGCTTTTCCACCCAACCGTGAAGCACTACACTTCCCTGGAATTCTTCCTAACTCAAAGAATACCCAATCCTGCATGAGGTGCCTAGCAACATGGAACAAATGGGCAGGAGGGAAACTCTTGATGCATGTTTGATGCCTATATGCACTTTAAACTTAAATAATCACATTTCTTGCATGTAGGATGTGGCAGAGAACAATAAATACAACTAGGCTTTCATTATCCATCTATTCCAATGGTACAATCTAGCTTTGGCCAAAGCATAAACAAATTTGGTAAAATTTGAAAAGACATTTACCTTCTCTATAGCCCACATTTGGCATCCTATCCTAGAAGGTACGCTCATTTCACAAGGCAAAATTAAACTACTTCTAATGTGAAATAGACATAACACCATAAGTAATTGACTAAAATCCTTACAGTTTACTTTCATTCAAAACATAACGTAATATAATTCATAATCTTTATTTAGAAAAACCAAAATGAATTCTATCATTACTTGGATGCAAAAGAAAGAGATACAAATTATTTCATTAAAATTACCGATTTAACCAAAGGGAAAGCCAATGGCGATGGTGATGATAGAAAGGAAAACACTTACATATATAAGCCGCTAAACATAATAATTACATAAGTTTGTGAAACTAAACATAACTTTTCTCAAGTAATTCAACCACTCATATACCTCTCACCACTATTAAATGTTTTATAAAAATAAATCTTGAATTACTCTATTCACAAATTATAAATCAATTAATTCTACCTTTTGTTTTTTTATACTATTTCCAACTAGTGTTTCATAACTTGAGGATACATTTTGATTGCACATAAACTAGATAGAAGAAAGATAAGAATTTTCCAGTGTTGATACAGGTTTTCAGACATGTTCAACTGACTCTTTAAAATAGAGGTGCCAGATTTTAATAAAATGATTAGATGAAAACAGAGAAGCCGTTTTCCTAAAAGAATGGTTGATTCAATACACAGAGCCTGATGGACAAGGGAGTGTTGATCCAACAAAGGCTAACGTCCATGAGAGGCTGAATGCAATGATAGGTCACAACATGAACATAACAGATGAAAGAAGAATCTAGAACCCAAATAGAGAGCTTGAAATAGGATAATAAAAAAAATAACAAGACAAAGGAGACTTAAGCTTAGAGCTATGGCTCCTAGGGGAGTAGTGGCAAAAGAGGCCGATCTTAGCCAAAAGGGCCGATTGGAAGACAATTTCACATCTCTTTTAGCGGCCATATAATATGGACCAAAGAATCAACCAACCGAAATCTAATTAGGAAAGAAATTTATGCACATGAAAGAATGAACACTCTAAAAGGAGTAAGGAGGCCAATGATCCCCACGTAGAAGAGATATTGAGGTAACAACAATACATTAGTTTTAAAGTAAAATCACGGCAAATCAATACTATCGAATCGTAGAAACACTAGATTTTATGGAGATCCTTGATTCAAAGGAAATTGACCCATTACGAGGTCCTAAGGGTGAATGATCATTGATCTATGAGGTAATGTGTACCACGAAGATCTGAAATCTATTATCGGCGGTGGAAACTAGTTGATGAGAAGGTTTTATTACATACAAGCATAAATTTTTAAGAAATTTTAATATATATATAAAGAAATAACTGCCAAAGATTTATGAGAAGAAATTATGACTGTGCAGGGCTGCGGTATCATAGGTCGTTCGTCTTCTAGCTGAGGTCGAAAGGAAGGACTTAAGAAGATACTAAGGTTGATTTGATATAATATGTTAGGAAAATGGTATAAATGCCTAGTTCGATGAAGGAATTAAAGGATATTTAACATTGAGATAGAGTTCTAACACAATAGATCTGGATTATTCGTTGTCCAAGGCATGAATTGAGGATAAACTTAATAGTGATATGCAATAATAATAATACTATAATCCGATTGATGGAGAAGCATTCAAGAGATATATAATACTAGTCATAGCAGGATAAAAGGCAGCAACATGAATGGAATGAATCGATACAATCTCTTATAGTACAAAATCATAATATTTCCCTGTGCAAACTGATAAAATCATATATATACCGATAGAAAGATACATTAGGGCCAATTTTAGATATGGTACAAAAAATGATGCTGATTTATAGATTGAAACTATAAAATTTGATGAATTAAATGCTTGTAATTCAGTTAAGTGATCCTCGATTCTCCCTCTCTGCTCCCTCTTCTCTCAAATTTTTCTTCTTTATTAATTCCTCCTGATCCCCTCTACCTGTCGTATTGTGTGTCTTTTATACAGATCCCTCTCCCTTATTATTGTGTGTTTCTATCTTTCTTCCTTTGACTTTTCCTTTCTTTTTGGATGTTTGTTTTCTTTTTGTTTTCTTACTATTCTTTTCTCGTTTTCTTTCTATTGTTTTTGTTTTCTTTCTATTATTCTTGTTTTTATCTTATCTTTCAAATTTGTCATTATTTAGTAAAAGAATTTATTTTTTGCATTATGGATAAATATTACAATAAATAAAATATATTGTATTTTATCATTTACTTTAACACATAATTATCTTCTAAGGAAGTATGGTGTAGGAGCACCCTCGAAAATCTAAAAGTTCCTGTGCAGGGGCACCTCGTAAATCTAAAAGTTCCTCACATTTCAAGAAATGTTATGTCTGTTTGTAAAGGGTTTCGAGCCATGTTGAATGAATATAGGTACGTGTCATGAAGGATTAATGTGATGTAACCGAACTGTTTGTTTTGTAAACGGTGGTCGATTGGTGGTTCACCTTTCACCACGTATTGTAGCTGTTGGCATAGGTGTCATTCTCTAGCAAAATCCTGTATCTATAAGAGAGAGTGGACAGACTGAAAAGAAGCATGTTGAATGTCGAGAGGGAAGAGATTGTATTTTAGTTTGAATCAGAAGAATGAAAAAGCTTTTATGTTTTCTGGTCTAATTACAGTGGATATCATTTGGGGTCATTCCACTGGAGGATTTCTCTGAAATCAGTGGAATGACCCCCCCCAATTTGTTAATTCATTTTATGTTTTGTGCCCGTGTTCTTAAGTTTGTTTAAAATTTCTGTAGAAACTAGTTGCGTCTGTGAGTTGTTTAGTTATAAATGTTTGCAGAGGAAGAATAGTGTGTTTTATGTGTATATAACATGTGTGTGTGCGGCAAACAGTGTGTGTGTGTATCGCAATTACATGCGAGGTCCTTCTGTGTATTTCCTGCATTTAGATATCGGGTTGTGATAGAGGAGGGATCAAGCATTTTGTGTGTATGGTCAATATTTCATGTGTATTTGCATTAGGTATGTGAGAGTCTGACTATAGATGGCGGAAGAGGCAAGTGTTCGGCGTTGAACCTTGCCGTTGAACCATCGGATTGAACTGGTTCATCGGTTCAATGGTTCACGGGTTCAACAAAAATGAAACGGTTCATCGGCGTGAACAAAGGCATCGGCATAACATGTTTGGGGGTTGTCGATAGGCTTCTTCTTGCCGATAGGCAAGAGTTTGTATGTTTTGGTGAGACAAATCAAAGGTCTTGCCGATGGACTCTCAAGTGGCTATTTTGTGGGCTAACAAAGGAGTCTTCAACCTTGTATTTTAAGTTCAACTAGGTTTTCCTCTGCATCAGATTGGTATCAAAGCTCAGTGAAAGAACTGGGCTATTTGTGTATTGATTCTGTCACTGAATAGGTAGAAAAAAAAAGTTGTGGGTATTCTGTCACTGAATAGGCAGAAGAAGAATGAAGAAGTATGAAGAGAGAAGCAAGAAGCTGAAAGAAAGAGTGCTAGAAAGGAATTTTGCTGACTTCCGGTTGCAGGTGCTGATTCACCGCTACAGTGGGCAGATGAGAGATCTATCATGGAGCCATAGGAGATGGTTCTAGGGCCTAAGAAGGAGGTCCAGTTGGTGTCACCAAAAGTCCTAGGGAGAGAGGCGAGAGAGGACTCCCAGGTGAGGGACAGAGATGTGGGTGTAGCATGAAGGAGTGGATTTCAGTTGTTGCATTTCGGAGGTAGCCATTAATAGAAGGCACAGTTGCAGAGACATAGAGGAAGTAGCAAAGGCATCCAGTTAGCATTGAAGACATCGAGAAAGCCAAAAGATATTGCAGGCGTTTCACTAAGCATTTCCATGGGACATGGAAATTTTTTAAGTTCGGGAGTATGGTGCAGGAGCACCCTCGAAAATCTAAAAGTTCCTGTGTAGGGGCACCTCGTAAATCTAAAAGTTCCTCACATTTTAAGAAATGTTATGTCTGTTTGTAAAGGCTTTCGAGCCATGTTGAATGAATGTAGGTACGTGTCATGAAGGATTAATGTGATGTAACCAAACTGTTTGTTTGGTAAATGGTGGTCGATTGGTGGTTCACCTTTCACCACATATTGTAGCTATTGGCATAGGTGTCATTCTCTAGCAAAAGCCTGTATCTATAAGAGAGAGTGGACAGACTGAAAAGAAGCATGTTGAATGTCGAGAGGGAAGAGATTATATTTTAGTTTGAATCAGAAGAATGAAAAAGCTTTTGTGTTTTCTGGTCTAATTACAGTGGATATCGTTTGGGGTCATTCCACTGGAGGATTTCTCTGAAATCAGTGGAATCACCCCCCTGATTTGTTAATTCATTTTATGTTTTGTGCCCGTGTTCTTAAGTTTGTTTAAAATTTCTGTAGAAACTAGTTGCGTCTGTGAGTTGTTTGGTTATAAATGTTTGCAGAGGAAGAATAGTGTGTTTTATGTGTATATAACATGTGTGTGTGCGGCAAACAGTGTGTGTGTATATCATAATTACATGTGAGGTCCTTCTGTGTATTTCCTGCATTTAGATATCAGGTTGTGATAGAGGAGGGATCAAGCGTTTTGTGTGTATGGTCAATATTTCATGTGTATTTGCATTAGGTATGTGAGAGTCTAACTGTAGATGGCGGAAGAGGCAAGTGTTCGGCGTTGAACCTCGCCGTTGAACCATCGGATTGAACTGGTTCGTCGGTTCAATGGTTCATGGGTTCAACAAAAATGAAATGGTTTATCGGCGTGAACAAAGGCGTCAGCATAACATGTTTGGGGGTTGCCGATAGGCTTCTTCTTGCCGATAGACAAGAGTGTGTATGTTTCGGTGAGACAATTCAAAGGTCTTGCCGATGGACTCTCAAGTGGCTATTTTGTGGGCTTCAAAGGGTTTTTCAACCTATTTTTATGCTTCCACTGGCTCTACTCTGCATCAAAGTAAATAATGATTATTAAAAGAAATCATTTTCTTACAAGGACAATTTGATAAAAGAGAATACGAACTTTTAAATTTATTCTACTTCAAGTAAAAGGACATTTGAATTTAACGAGAAAATCATTAGTTGTGCATCTAATGCAAGCATAACGGAGATAATTTGTAACATGAGAAATAAATCAATTTAGCAACAAAGAGAGTATTCTAGGAATGATAAAATGCAGATGAAATGCAACTACATGCTTGTGTGTGCATCATAGAATTTCTCTCCATCCCATCCCTACCAAGCAGCTAGTCAACTCTACCTTAACCACACTCTTGCCTTTGACAAACACTTGCAATCATTAAACTCAATTCTCCATTAATAGGTTAGTATCCAAAATTGATAGCCGAAGCTTTGCATAACATCCATTTCATCATTTTCAAGAGAAATAACATTCACTTTATCCACAAACAATTATTCATTTATACCATAATCAAAATAAACATCCAATACTTCTAACTATAGCTAAGTTCATAAAGTCTAGAAGTTTGAGACGTGACATCATTCCCCACTTGGAAGAGACATCGTTCTGATGTCTTATTACAGAAATATCAAACATAAATGTCTTACACAACTTAATATCAATGTATCAACCAAGTCATAATTATGCAAAATTTAAAAGAGTTTATGCTAATTGTTCAAATGAGGAAAAACTTTATCTATAGCATCAGCATTCTCCCAAGTGGCATTATCCATGGAGTATTGGTCGCACTAGACCTTATACTGCACTACATCCATATTATGCAACTTAACATTGTGCCTCTCCAAAACTTGAGTGGGCTCCACCAGTACCACCCCTGGATCCTAAACCTGCAAGGCACGCCAATCAAGAATGTGTGAAGCATTTCGATGATACAACTTAAGTAAAGATACATGGAAGACATTATGGATTTATGATATAGCAGGCAGCAGAGCAAGCCTATATGCAATAGGGTTAATTACTTCCAACACATCAAATGGTCCTACATATCTGGGAGCAAGTTTAGATGCCTTGCTAAATGAAATGGAACTTTTCTGAGGTCTAACTCTCAAGAAGACTTTGTCCCCTACTGAGAACTATCTAAATGTTCTATTCTTATCAGCATAATTTTTTTGGTGTTATGAAGCTGGTTTCAGTTTCTCTTTAATCAACTTCATCTGATCCTCCATTTCCTTCAACATATCAAGCCCAGTTACTATCATGTCTTCCACCTTATCCTAATTGATAGGTGTACGACATTTACACCTATATAGAGCTTCAAGAGGTGCCATTCCTAAGGAAGCATGATATGAATTATTATACACAAACTCCACTAAGGGAAGGTACTCCTCCCACTTATATTGTTGGTCCATATAATACATCCTTAGGAGATCCTCCACCACCTGATTTACTCTCTCTATCTGACCATCAATCTAAGGATGATAGGCTGAACTAAAGTTCAATTTGGTTCCCAAGGCTGCACTTAGTGTCATCCAAAATCTAGAAGTCATGCAAGTGTCTCGATCAGAAATGATCATTTTTGGCACTCCATGTAAATAGAAAATTTCCTAAACAAACTTTTCAGCTAGGATAAAAGATCCATCCTTGAGGTTCCCTAGAATAAAGTGAACCACTTTTTTCAATTTATCTACGACAACCAAAATGACATCATGGTGGTTCTTAGTCATTGGCAGCCCTTGAATAAAGTCCATACTGATAACTTGCCACTTATACTCTGGCACACTATGTGAGTATAAAAGTCTTGTTAGATGGACATGCTTAGCCTTAACTCACTAGCATTCCAAACATTGGGCCACAAATTCCGTAACATCCTTCTTGATTCCTAGCTAGAAGTACAAGGGCCTCAATCCTTCTATCATTTTCGTCACTCTAGGGTGCCCTGAGTATGGAGTACTGTGGAATTACTCAGGAACCAACTTCCTTAACTCCCCTGAGTTAGGAACATACATTCATCCTTGGTACCTCAAAGGTCCATCTATCTCAATCATATATCCATCAAACTTGTGATCTGAAGGATCCTACTCTAAGGCTTGTTTCACCCTAGCATAATGTTCTTCTTCTAATAGAGACTGAATCACTTGTTGCCTAAAACTTGATCTTATAGTGAGCATAGCTGCAAGATGTCTCCTACTGCTAAGGGCATCTGCTACTTTGTTTTCCTTTCCCTTTATATATTTGATTCCAAAATCATACTCACTCAAAAACTCCAACCATCTTCTTTGTCAAGCATTTAGATTGGGTTGAGTGAAGATGTACTTAAGCTCCAAATGGTCCATTTTCAATTCGAAGGGCTTCCCTAGAAGGTAGTGCCTCCACATCTGAAGGGCATGCACTATGTCCGCCAACTCCAAATCATGTGGTGCATAGTTCAACTCATGTTGTTTCAACTTTATGGACTCATATGCCACCACTTGTCCATCTTGCATAAGTACTCCTACACCCTCTCTTAAAGCATCTATTATCACAATGAAGTGCCCATTTGGATCTGGCAATGTCAAGATAGGCACTATCATGAGCTTCTTCAAAAGCTGGAATGCTTGTTCACATTTGTCACTCCACTCAAATTTATTTCCCTTATTTTGAAGTGAAGTGATGGGTGCTACTATCATAGAGAACCCCTTTACAAACTTCCTGTAATATCTGGCAAGTCGCATAAAACTCCGGACTTCCGTTACATTCTGCAGTGCTGGCCATTCCATAATTGCTTTGATCTTTTTTAGATCCACTGCTATACCTTCCACTGAAATGATGTAACCTAAATAGTGCACCTTACTTTGATAAAAAATTACATTTGGATAGTTTCCCAAAAAGCTTATGCTCCCTCAAACATTGTAAGACTATCCTCAGGTGCTTATCATGCTTTTCTACGAACTTGGAATAGATTAGAATGTCATCCAAAAATACTAACACAAAATCATCTAGACAATATCAGAATACAATGTTCATCAGGTTCATGAATGCCGCTGGGGCATTGGTTAACCCGAATGGTGCCATGGTGAATTCATAGTGCTTGTATCGAGTCCTAAATGTTGTCTTAGATATGTCCTCATCCTTTATCCTTAATTGATGGTATCTCGACCTTAGATCTATCTTCAAGAGCACCTTGGCTCCCTTCATTTGATCAAAAAGTTCATCTATCCTTGGGAGTGGGTATTTATTCTTTATGGGAGCCTTGTTGAGCATCTTGTAATTGACGCACAACCGTAAGGTTCCATCTTTCTTCTTCATGAAAATAATTGGCGCTCCCCAAGGAGACACACTTGGTCTTATGAACCCCTAATTTAGCGGCTCCTATAACTATGCCTTCAATTTGTATAACTCAGTGGTATTCATCCTATAAGGTGCTTTCGACTAAAGTTCAATTCCAGGTAGCAAATCTATTGAAAAGTTAAATTCCCTTTTTGGAGGTAACTCAGTTAGCTCATCTGGAAACACATCTTGAAACTCTTTTAGAATAGGATAATCATTAATTGATGGTTCCTAGCTATCAAGGTCTCTAACCTTAACTACATAGATGGCACACCATTTTCTGTTAGCTTTCTTCAACTGCATGGCAAAGATTTGCCTGAGTTCTAAGGGCCTCTTCAAACCATGAATTTCCACATGGTTTCCTTGATCATCTAGACATCTCACACTTTTCTCCTCACAATCTACTATTGACTTACATTTAGTGAGCCAATTAATTCCAAAAATTACATCATAAGACCCTAGGGGTGCCACATATAGGTTGACTTGGGTTTGGAAGCTGGGAAGGTCTAATTCACTGCAAGCAAGACATAGCTCTACCTTCTCTTCTACCTGATTTTCATACTGAACTTTCCAAGCCATATAACCAGGTTTAACAAATAACTTAGAAATTACATTAGGATCTATGAAATATTCGGTTGCTCCAATGTCAATTAATATAGAAAAAGGACAACCGAAGAGCTAACCGATACATTGGATTAGTGTCACTTGGAAATCTGCTTGGCAATTGTCAATTGCCACATGGATCTAGTGTTGTTCTTGTCCTTCTAGTTATTTGCCCACCATGAACACACACTGGCAAATGCTCTCCACCACAAGTATAACATACTCTGTGGGGTGCTCTGGGTTTATCTGACATGTCTCTTCTATTGTTGTTAGTGTAGTTGGCCCTTTTATTGTTGTTGTTCTGATTCCCGCCATTTCGGTCTTGAGAGTTATTTCCCCTTTTCAAATTCCTGATCTGTTGATTGTTATTGTTGCCTTGATTATTGTTGTTCTTATTATTATTATTCTGATTACTGTTATTCCCTTGAAATTTCTTGTTTCCATATTTTGCATCCCTGCTCTTGTGGTAGTTAGCAACCTGTTGCAACTTTTGCTCCTGTTTGATTGCTTTCTCGAAGACTTCATCCATAGTTGAGGGGTTGTGAATGTCCACATCTACCATGATCTGGGGACTTAACCCCATGATAAATTTCTAGATTCAAAACCTCTCATCTAATTGGTATTGTGGTACATATTTGAGTAGATGGGAGAATCTTTCCCGATACTATGTCACTGTCATTCCCCCTTGAGTAAGATTCTGAAACTCAGTGATCTTTTTTTCAAAGTACAAATGGGGTAACCATCTCTTCCTAAAAAGTTGCGGGAAGTACTCCCATGTTATTTCCCCAAGTAATAACCACTTCTTAGCTTTTTCATTTTTTCCACCAAGTGGTTGCTTCACCAGTGAGCTGATATGACCCCCAAATTGCTTTGGTCTCATTGGACAAGTTGCAAAGGGCAAAATACTTCTCCATTTCTATGATCCATGCCTCCGCCCCATCTCTGATTGTTTTTCCATCAAGCTTAGGTGGAGTAACCTTCTTAAGGTCCTTGCCCAACTCCTCAGCTACTCTATCCTAATTATTTGCATTTCCTTCATTTTCAGGGTTTCTCACTTCACTTATGTGGCTCCCACTTCCATTCTAGTTTTGTCCTGCTTGGCTTGTTCAAATTTCTTGCTCCAGATTGTCTATCCTAGCAACTTGTTGAGTCAACAGGGCAAGGATTTGGTCTAATCTCTCATTCTGATCACCATGGGACCCTCCACTTCAGTTAGTGTGCTTTGTATCCATCTTGATCAATCTACATAGATTTGCATCTCTAGCATAAATAGGCAAAGGTCCTAGTGTTTAACCTAGACGCTTTGATCCCAAATGTAAAGTCTGAAATTACCACTTACTAAAAATAACCAAGATAAAACAAAACTCAATATATAATTAGAAGATGAATCTTTATATTTACAAAAATGTCTATAAATGTATAATCCTTTACAATTGTTCCAAGTATGTCATGATTACATCCAGAGAAGTACAATTACAAAATTTGCCTAATAAGCGATACAAATGTTCAATACAATAATAAATCCATTTTCTAAATTACATAAGAAATCAATATATATATATAATATGTCTTCAGCCACCATAACCCACTGGTCTTCCACAATCTGAAGGTCAAGAGCATCATTAATGTGCTTTTCCACCCAACCACGAAGCACTACACTTCCCCAGAATTCTTCCTAACTCAAACAATACCCAACCCTGCATGAGGTGCCTAGTAACATGGAATGAATGGGCAGGAGGGAAACTCTCGATGCATGCCTAATGCCTATATGCACTCTAAACTAGAATGGTCATATTTTTTGCATGCAGGATGTGGCAGAGAACAATAAATACAACTAGGCTTTCATTATCCATCTATTCCAATGGTACAATCTAGCTTTGGCGAAAGCATAAATAAATTTGGTAAAACTTGAAAAGAAGTTTACCTTCTTTGTAGCCCACATTTGACAACCTGTCCCAAAAGGTATACTCATATCACAAGGCAAAATTAAACTACTTCTAATGCAAAATAAACATAACACCATAAGCAATTGACTAAAATCCTTATAGTTTGCTTTCATTCAAAATATAACGTATTAGAAATCATAATCTTTATTCAGGTAAACCAAAACAAATTATATCATTACTTGGATGCAAAAGAAAGAGATACAAATTATTTCATTAAAATTACCAATTTGACCAAAGGGAAAGCCAATGGCGATGGTGATGATAGAAAGGAAAACACTTCCGCTAAACATAATAATTACATAAGTTTGTGAAACTAAACATAACTTTTGTCAAGTAATTCAACCACTCATATACCTCTCACCACTATTAAATGTTTTATAAAAAGAAATCTTGAATTACTCTATTTGTTTAATATATATATATACAATTATGTTAACAAAGTCTATTCACAAATTATAAATCAATTAATTCTACCTTTTGTTTTTATTTATACTATTTCCAACTAATGTTTCATAACATGAGGATACAATCTAATTGCACATAAACTAGATAGAAGAAAAGAATTTTTTAGGGTCGATACAGGTTTTTAGACATATTTGACTGGCTCTTAAAATAGAGGTGCCAGATTTTAATAAAATAATTAGATGAAAATGGAGAAGCCATTTTCCTAAAAGAATGGTTGATTCAATACACAAAGGCCGATGAACAAGGGAGTGTTGATCCAACAAAGTCTGATGTCCATGAGGGGTTGAATGCAGTGACAAGTTGCAACATGAACATAATAGGTGAAAGAAGAATCTAGAACCCAAATAGAGAGCTTGAAATAGGATAATAAAAAAATAACAAGACAAAGGAGACTTAAGCTTATAGCTACGACTCCTAGGGGAGTAGCGGTGAAAGAGGTCGATCTCAGCCAAAAGGGTCGATTGGAAAACAATTCCACATCTCTTTTAGTAGCCATATGATATGGAATCAACCAACTGAAGTCTAATTAGGAAAGAAATTTATGTAGATGAAAGGCTGAACACTCTAAAAGGAGTAAGGAGGCCGATGATCCTCATGCAAAAGAGATATTGAGGTAACAACAATACATTAGTTTTAAAGTAAACTCACGGCAAATCAATACTATCAAATCATAGAAACACTAGATTTTATGGAGATCATTGATTCAAAGGAAATCAACCCATTAGGAGATCGCTAAGGGTGAATGATCATTGATCTCTAAGGTAATGTGTACCATGAAGGTCTGAAATCTGCTATCGGCGGTGGAAACTGATCAACGAGAAGGTTTTATTACATACAAGCATAAATTTTTAAGAAATTTTAATATATATATATAATAACTGCCAAAGATATATGAGAAGAAATTATGACTGTGCAGGGCGACGGTATCCCAAGCCATTTGTCCTATAGCTGAGGTCAAAAGGAATGACTTAAGAAGATATTGAGGTCAATTTGATATAATATGTCAGGACAATGATATAAATGCCTAGTTCAATGAAGGAATTAAAGGATATTTAACATTGAGATAAAGTTCTAACACAACAGATTTGGATTATTCATTGTCCAAGGCATGAATTCAGGATAAACTTAATAGTGATATGCAATAATAATAGGACTATCATCCAATTGATGAAGAAGCATTCAAGAGATATATAATACTGGTCATAGTAGGATAAAAGGTAGCGACACGAATGGAATGAATCGATACAATCTCTTATAGTACAAAATCACAATATTTTCCTGTGCAAGCTGATAAAATCATATATATACCGATAGAAAGATACATTAAGGCCAATTTTAGCTATGGTATGAAAAATGATGTTGATTTACAGATTGAAACTATAAAATTTGATGAATTAAATACCTGTAATTCGATTAAGTGATCCTCAGTTCTCCCTCGCTGCTCCCTCTTCTCTCCAATTTTTCTTCTTTATTATTTCCTCCTGATCCCCTCTACCTGTCGTATTGTGTCTTTTATGCAAATCCCTCTCCCTTATTATTATTGTGTGTTTCTATCTTTCTTCCTTTGATTTTTCCTTTCTTTTTGGATTTTTGTTTTCTTATTATTCTTTTCTCATTTTCTTTCTATTGTCTTTGTTTTCTTTCTATTATTCTTGTTTTTATCTTATCTTTCAAATTTGTCATTATTTAGTAAAAGAATTTCTTTTTACAATATGGGTAAATATTACAATAAATAAAATATATTGTATTTTATCATTTACTTTAACACATAATTATCTTCTAAGGAAGTAAATAATGATTATTAAAAGATATCATTTTCTTACAAGGACAATTTGATAAAAGAGAATATGAACTTTTAAATTTATTCTACTTCAAGTAAAAGGACATTTGAATTTAACGAGCAAATCATTAATTGTGCATCCAATCAAGCATAACGGAGATAATTTGTAACATGAGCAATAAATCAATTTAGCAACAAAGAGAGTATTCTAGGAATGATAAAATGCAGATGAAATGCAACTACGTGCTTGTTTGTGCATCATAAAGTTTCTCTCCATCCCATCCCTACCAGGGAGCTAGTCAACTCTACCTTAACCACACTCTTGCCTTCGACAAACACCTACAATAATTAAACTTAATTCTCCATTCATAGGTTAGTATCCAAAATCAATAACCGAAGCTTCGCATAACATCCATTTCATGATTTTCAAGAGAAATAGCATTCACTTTATCCACAAACAATTATATTTTTATAACATAATCAAAATAAACATCTAATACTTCTAACTATAGTTGAGTTCGTAAAGTCTAGAAGTTTGAGACGTGGCATTGAGAAAGAAACAGAAGTTTCTATTTAATAATTCCATATCTCAAGAATAAGTGTAATGAAACTTTAGGGTTCTGGAAGCCATTAAGGTTTGCATACAAAGCATGACCCAGCATAGGCTCACACCTTCATTTATTCCTCCAAAGATTTCTTCTCTATAAAGCACCTTTTGAAGGCAAATTCAACCATTTTCTATTGAAATTTCTTACAGGTTTCCAGATAGATTTGGGTGCCCTTCCTCAGAGTGAAATTCTTTTTCTTTGATAAAGGAATTACCTACCATAGGCAGTGCCATGGTTTATTTCTGGTTAAGAGAATACATTTTACAATTTCATTCCAAGATCTCTGTAGGTGCCATGATTGTCTCACATTTTCTACATAGTTACTATGTTTAAGAGTCATAATAAAAATTACAGGTGTATGGAAGGGGGTGGCTAGGCATGAGGCGTGTCTCTTTAGCTATAGTACCTATGTCTACCCTCCTTTCCTCTTAATTTGCATTGGGAATTTTGTTGTTTGGTTAGAGCTATCCTGATTGCCTAAATTGGCCTCCATTAATTATCACAGTTATTTACTTTTAGTCTCATTTTTGCTACTATGAATGGTTGTTGTAGCTGCAACTACAGAATGAATTATATCTCTTTAGAATGGAGTTTACCATTTCATGAGTTTTCCAATTTAGAAAAACTTCCTAGTTAAATCTATTATATTTTGTCGCAAATCATAGTTGCAAGCAAGAAATAAAGTTAATTTGTACACAAATTGCAATCATAACATACTTTTCCATAAATTTCAATGTTTAGATATGATTCTCAACCCCACATACAATTATTAATCAAGGTAATGAATGGAAGATTGAACATACCTATTTAGAATAACAGTCTAATAATTCCTTCTAATTCCCTCCATCCTTCCTTCCTTTTTCCTCCTCTTCTTTCCAAATCTCCCCCTTTTTAATTCCTTTTCGTGACTTTTCCAAAGCTCCAATTGTTGTTTTACCTCATAGTTTTTAATTACAAATGTTATTGAAATGGTTCCAGGTGGCCTTGGGCTTAATACCTCCATGCAACATTCCTGAGTAGCTTACAAGTGTTGCTTGCAGGTGTTACAATTGTAAGGAAGAAAATAATAATGCATTGGTTCCTTTGACATCTGACAGGAAGACAAAAAATGTTGTTTATCTATTTACTCCTTTCTTTGTCATCCATCATGCAGACTAATATTGTTTATTTAATTATTTCCTCTTTCCTTCAATTGGAAAGGAATAATGTACTTCAATTCTATTGTTAAATTATTGACAGAAGACAACATGGATATTCATTGTTGCCAATTTTATTGGTAGTTAAATTAATAACATTATGCTCAGATTCCCAATCACATTATATATATTTATGCCTGTGATATTTAAATAATATTACACATTGAAGTATATATAGCATAACTTATATTCACATTATATATAATGTAAAATAAATCAATCTTATAGTTTCATTAATAAAGAGTAATGATTTTCAATATGTTATATATATATATATATATATATATATCTTAGTTTCCGATTATTAGCTAATGGATTAATTAACCAAGATAAAACCAAGAGGATTATAATCAACATTCAAATAGCTAACTACTTTACCCATAACCTAGTATATATGCAATTTACTAATGTGATTGTGCGTGTGTGATTATTATGCATGACGGCCTTAGAATAGCTTGGTCCCTCTCCTCTGTGATACTCTCCCTTTATGAGTGATTTTGGTGAATCGTATCGCACTCAAACACCCATCATAGTTTGTCATCATCAACTATAATAATGTACAAACATATCTTTTTTATTCATGAATTCATGCCATAATTAAACATATTAAAATTCATTTTGAATTATATAAAGAACATTTAACCAAAAGTCTTAAGATAACACAGATTTCCTGCATAACAATTCAATATGTCCATGTATTATGTATATACAAATATCATCATATGCTAGGTTTAAAATGGTTGACATTTTTGAGACTCATGGTTTAGCTAATACCACTTATTGGTTTTGTATGAGCTTGAACCTATAAAAGCAAACACATGTTTAGTGTTTGACATTGGCAATCATTTATATTGAGCTCTCTTAAAGAATGCATATAGATGAAGCATGGCATGGGATGTGTTGTTGCATGGTTACCCATTATGCTTGAACAAATGGAGGATGTATTGGAGGAGCTTAATGTTTCAAAAGTATTCATGGAGACTATATAAATGTATTGTAATGTTTTCATTATTGAATAATACATTGAGTGTGGATGCTTTTGGAGGGTGGGTTTTTCCTTCATCAGGGTTTATATCTTGTGTCATTTTGATGGTATATTTGTCTATTATTTTGTATAGTGGATTTTGAATACTTGTTTGCATATTTTTCTCTCTTTGAATCATCTAGAAATGTTTATTATTGTTGCAAAATTTTCCTTTCAAGTAGTATCAAAGCCTGGTTGTCAGGGTCCGAGAGGAGATCTCCTAGGTATTTGTAACCCTTGGTGTGAGTATATTCTTGTGCAAAGTTGAATCAATGGTCTTATAGGAAGAGAATGAAGTCATTTTCAAGGTCACTAGTGTGTTTGCAAACTTGGGTTGTTGCAAACCTGGGGTTTGATGGAGATTTGGCAAATGAGTTTTTTTGTCAAAGCTCTTTCTATAGGTGTTTTGGGGGTGACATTTTGCTAGAAACCCCATAAACAAAAATAGACCTCACCATTGAGTCTAGAAGGCCTAAAAACCTATAGATCGACATAAAACATAATAGGGTTTGGAGGCAAATTTGTTTTGGCCATTTTAGGGAGGAATCTTGCAGAAACATTTTGTACACCTGTATGGTTGAAGCACAATCAGCAAAAGGGATATTTTGTGGAACCTTGCATCATCATCATATGATTGATAATTTCCTAGAATTTTTTTAGTCAGGCTTAATGATGTCATCAGGTCTCCAGCTTAAATTTTATAAAAATTGACAGCATTGGGTGATAACGTAATGTACATGATGATGCCATAATAGAGTTGAATTTTTCCAAAGGGGATAACTTTCACCCACAATATTAGATTTTTTACTTCTTATAAGCATCAGAAAGATCCATTTGAGAACTATGTAGTGGTATATGTTTAGGTATTAGATTTTATTGTTTGTGTTAGAATTTGGTGCTTAAAGTTGACATTGCTCCAAAATGGTTAATAAGTGATATCTTGAGCATGCAAAATCAGATTTTAGATTTTGAATAGATGATAGAGAGAATTTGCAATGTACTACATAGTGGATCAAGTGTTTATCAATTAGATGAACAAAAAGATGTTTGTACTTTCTTTGCACTTGTAGGAGCCTAAAATTTAGGGTGTGATTGTGTGAGCATATAGACAAATTTGTGGGTGAAAGCTTGTTGGAGAGCATGATTTTATGAGAATGATATGATGTTATAGTAGGTTATCAAATTTGGTGCTCCTTGATATAGGTTTACAAGTATTTTTAAAGTGTGGACTTTGATGTAGATAGGTACACAAGTTATCTTCTAGTTTGAGGACATGGTTTGATATGCATGTGAGAATTGGAGTTTTAGTTCAGTGAGAGTTGAGTGCAGTTACAATGGTGGTGATGATTATGGTGTCATGGATATTCATGCACATTTTAGTATTGACATGACATGATCATGTATGTGGTTGACAGGTGGTGGTATAGTTTAATGTTAGGAGGTTGTTTGTATCTCTTGGATGCTTGTTTGGTTTCTTAACCATGTTTACTCATTTGTGGATTTGTGTGGAAAATTGGATGTAGAGTTGATCTATTGTTTGAGTCATGAGAGGTCTATAGGTTATCTTCTTTGTTATCTCAATTTACAGGTTACTGATGTGATGATGAATTTGCATGTTTCATTTGTTTGGAATCTATGAGTTGTGTAGTTTTGTGGGCTAGCTTACCCATTGGTTACATGGATAACTTAGATGTGGACTATATATATCCATATATATTTTTAGTGTTGATGTAAACTTTGTTAGTTGGCCTTGTCTATGGTCATTTGTGCATTGATAGGTTACATCAGGATGAGAGGATGGATCATTAGAGTGCTTGTATATTCAGTTATTAGGACTAGTAGCATGGTTTTTTATCATGATGTCATAGATAGCTTGGTTACATGGTTTAATGGGAGCTTTTGATAGTCATATTTTGGTGATTTATCATATTGGCTTGGAGATCTTTGTTCTACTTTATTCTTTAGAGTTATTGGTACTAAAGTTGAGTGTGTGTGGACCATGGGTGATCTTCATTTAGGAGATGGTTATACTAATGCCATGGATAGATTAATATCATGGTTCAATGGGAGCTTTAGCAATGATGTGGATTCATCACTTGGTGATGGATGATATTTTGTACTGGTTGTTGGTGTCATGGAAAAGCTCTTGGATTATGATTCTAGTATGCATTGAGAGCTCTTTGACATCTTGAGTTATATTGACAAGAGATGGTTATCTTCATATGATTTGGAGATGTTGACATCTTGCATTAAAATGGAGGACTCTTGGAGTCTTTGAGGTGTCAATTTATGACTTGTTAGTTTTGACAGGGGATCCTTGGTTTAGAGGATGTTTGGTATTGTGTTTTGGTTTACTCTAGATACTAGTTAGATTTTTGGCATGATATAGGTTCTCTTGGGAGAAATATATGTTCATTGGAGCATATGATCTTCTAGGAGGAGATGTTAGATCATGATGTGTTCCAAGATTTTATAGACGTGTGGTGGGAGATTTGACAGTGGTCTAGTTAATTCTCTTGGTATTGAGTACATTGATCTTTTACTTTGGAGCTTCATGATAATGTAGTGTTGCATTTTTATTTTAGCATAGATTGATTGTTATAGGTGCTCATGGATACTTGGAGACTTGGGTGAGGCTAGTTTTTTCTTGGATTTAGATAGACATCTGTTGAGATTGTTACTCTTTTATGAGGTTTACGAAGGAAGATCGAGGAGCCTTCACCTGTATATGGAAATGAGTCTATGATGGACATGTAGAGGAGATTGTTCTTTGAGAGGGTCATTATGGCTTGATGTATCTTGGAGGAGCAATCTCATTCCCCACTCTTGGTCTACTCGACAAAAAATCATCTGATAGGTAATGCCCATTTTGTTTTTAAATGCATTTATTTTATGCTCTGTCTTCTCATGGAGATGAGTCTTGAGTTATGTTTGTTAGTTCTACAGGGTTCATTTGAAGAGTGTTTGGCATAGTTATCTCCTCATGCATATGAATGTAATAGACAAAAACATAGTAAGGATTGGAGCAACAATGAGTGAGAAAAGTTATAGTTGCATGTTCAACAAGATTATCTATGCCCCGGGAGTGTGAGTGGCATCTCGTGATAGAGATCCCAACTTTTAGAAGGTAGATAGGGATAATTCACTAAGGTTTATGATGCTTGTAATGTTAAATTGTGATCACCAACATGGCCAAAAGTAGGTGTAAATAAGCCTAAAACATTCTAAGGATATGGAAACTCAAATGATCAAAAAAGCAATGCAGATATAACAGAGTATGCAATTTCTATCATTAGACAATCTTAAGAACAAATCCTAGGTACCATCACCTCAATAGAAACTAAAGACATAAGAACAATAGCTACAGTTCTGTTGGGATTAAGGTGCCATTAGCCTTGTAAATTCATATATTATTTATTCCCATTATTATTGTTTGTAATTACCCATAAGGGATGAAATGGTTTCATCGGCAACAGTAAAATATATTAATTGTCCATGGTAATTATGGAGTTATTGTACCGATAAGTTGCAGAGTTACTGGCAGTAGGTATGGGATAACATTTACTTATGGTTACTATGAAAAGATAAAGTAAATGAGGGTAGGCACCACATTGGAGGAATCTACTATTTTTAGCTTGTATGACATCTATCATAAGGTTGGTAAGATGTTGTAAGAGAATCTATGACAATTGTAAGTTGTCATAAGATTCTATGACAATATGACAAGCATTTATGAGATGTAACTTTCCATTCTTGGCCTTAGGCGCCTAATTTTGCATGGGTGACTATTGACAAGTGGCATGGACATGTAAGAGGTCATTTAATGTTGCATGTTGGAGTTTCCAAGGAGATAGAAAGTGGATGCCTAGTTTGAAGAGTGAAAAAACTCTATAAAATTAGTGCCTTGTATGTGTTATGCATCTCATAAGTTTTGTACACAGGTTCTGTCAGATTGAAGATTGAAGAGACAGAGGAAGTGCATGTATTGTATTTCAGATTTGAAGATAACACAATTTGAAGCCTCTTTTCTTAGTGGAGTTTTTTACCCAAAAGGGTTTTCTCCACGTTACATACTATGTTATGTGTTCATTTCTTCTATGGTGTTAATTCTTGTGTTGTGGGTTTTGGTTCTATTTGTTATCTCCATAGTTTCTACATTATTAAAGATCATAAATCTCAGTTAAATCAGATTTCCACTTGTGTAGTTGTTGTCTTCATTTCTAACAACAACAACCAATGGAGGTGAGATCTTGGCCTAAAGGCATGCCACAAGGACTTGAAGGAGAAACTGAAGAGGTGTTGGAGATGGAAGTTGAGGCATAATTAAAAGAAGAGGGTTGTAACACCAAAATAAGGCTACTAAAACTAAGACCATTTTTTATTTTTACTATATTGAACACTTTGATGGATTTATCATGGTTCATTAGGCTATCTTAACCTATTCCTTTAAGATATAGTTTAACTAGATTGATGATTTCCTTAAACTCTACTTAGAATTTCAATTTTGGGAAATCTGAGTAAATGCTCCCCACATTATTGTCTCATTCATAACCCATTTTTGGATCAATCATTGTATTGATCATCAAGCATGCTTCTTCCCTTTACCATTTTATTCTAGTGATGACATGTAGGTAAGAAAACCTCTACTCACACAAATATTACAACTCACCATCCTTGGTTTTTAATGACACAATGTATTTTCCTTTTATTTTACATATTAGGTTCCCCAACTAGGATATTCACTTACATCAACTTACCAATAGGGTTACGATATGTTAGGTCACAAATATATTGAAAGTGACCCCCTGGCTTTTGTTATTATCATGGGATTCATTAAATAATCTATAGATCAAACAACCCTAGTTTATCAACTTGACATTAATGGCTAGGGACAGTAAAAGATCCAAGCCTCTAGATTTTTTTTTTGATGAAAATGCAACTATCTATTAGAATAAGAAACCACTTTCACAAAAAATATGTGGGTGGTAAAAAGGCACACCCCAAGAGTCAAATGGGCCAAGCCCAAAAAGCTCTATATCAAAGTATCAATGGGTATACATACCCCATATAGAAACATAAACATAACAGAAAACAAAAATCAAGTTGCCATTACCACCCCTGCGGATGGCGGATCCTTGTCATCTAGTTACCCCCAAACATCCGTGGGGTCCGGGTTGACATTGAGCGGTGCCCAGCCATGATCGTTTTCATGTTCTTCATTTGGTGCAATTGGCTCCTCGTGTTGAGATGAGATAGCCAAATTCAACTGAGGAAAAACTTTTGCAAAGTCCGAACCAGCATTGGTTGGATTAGAAGGACCAGGAGCATTCCAACTTGCATTATCCAAAGTAGGCCAACCAATATTATCTCCAGTGGGCCAACCCGCATTATCCCCTGTAGCACTTGCAGTACGGCTTGAGGTCCAACCACGCTGATGTGGAGAGGCCAAGCATAGAAAACATATGCATTTCCCTATGGCCAATATACAAAAGGTCCCAATGGGTGGTCATTAAGTATTTAAACATCATTCACTTAAGCTATTAGAATCATTTACATAGGTCATCATATCATAAAATGTAAAATTCTTAGACTTAAGGTGAAGGTTTTTGATGTACGACATTAACCAAGGGTTTGACAAAAACATGCCAAGATCTATGGCTCAAGTTTTAACATTACAGAGTAGATGTAGGTGAGCACCTTTAGTGATTTCCCCTACAAGTGGCACATGGCCATGCTATTTTAGCAAGGTAGGTGACTACGACAATTAAGTTATCAATCTGCATGGAGAAGTGAAGATACAAGTAAAACACATCCAACGATATGCATTAATCAAGGGTATTTGGAACTCTAATAGCCCTTAACTACTTGTGGATCTCTAATTAGCTTGAATCTATGGTCATAAATTCACCCTTTTCCATGCAAGGTCTCAACAATAATAAAATTGACAATTAGGCACTGAATGAGAACACCCTACAAACCCATATATGATGATTTCAAACTAAGACCATGGGCCCTACAATTAAGAAAATAAAAGGGGCCTTTCAAAGATAGACTATGAATCATGGCTATGAATATTGTTAATTAGGGAAAAAGAGATGAATGCAAGCATGTAAATACATTAGATCAAACCCTCTTTCACTACAACATTCAAGGACAAAACCGAGCTAATTCACTACAAGATGAAAGAGGACTCAGCTACTAATTATGTGCTCATGTTTGTTAAGGAAAGGTGTGATTCAACCAAGATGTTTATCAAACCCTAGGCCAATCAATGCACTAAACCCTAGAATTGAGATAATTAGCTTATAATAGACAAACAACAATGGAAACCCAGGATCTAAAAGTACCAAGATGATTAGTGAGATGTCGTAACCTATTCCACAGAAGTTGAAATGTCAGAAGACTCTGGGGCTAGCAACTGAGTCTAGACAGTCCTGATCTCTAAAAACTCAAAACTGGAAAAATGTCATAAATGATGTCCTGATGCAGTATCTAGTGTCTGATTTAGCTGGTGGACCAAGTCTTCCGCAGAGGAATTTCTGCACTGTATTTTTAGATCTTGAAATCTAATCCCTTGAACGACCTCCATGTACCTTCACTTCTTCAATCCTCACACCTGTAACCTGCACACAAAAAAAAAAGGTGTTTGGGGGTTGTGGTGTTTAGGGATTTGCCTCAGTCAAATCTCAGGTTAGCATTTAAGCTTTCCCAACACCGTTGTTAAAGAGAGAGAGTGCCCTTGCAGGACAAAGGCTAAAGATAATCCAAATGATGAAATGATTCAAACACAATGATAATATCATGTTAGAGGTGAAGTCCTTAGGAGGATGAAGATTCTTCAACTCATAAGGATGTTGATGATGATTCCAAATCTATAACAAACACAATACTAACACAAATCTGCAACTATAAGATAATGAATGCTTTGAATGCTCCTTTACTCAATATCATAACCTTGTTATCATCAACTTCACTTAAAATGAATTCAAACACTCACTTATATATGCTTTCTATTGCAAGTATGTGCTAATTGGCATTGTCATTGATGTCAACATGTTTGTGTTGTCATTAGTGCCAACTATATCTTCTGATATTGTTGTTTGTTGATTGATTGAGTTGTCATGTTAAGAACACTGTCTGAGTATTTTCCTCCGCATTTTCTTTGTGTTGAAGATCAGAGTATGAGATTTGGATATGATTTAGAGAAGTGTTTGAAGATGCTAAATCCATAATTTGGTGGTCTAGATCAATGTGCAGAAAAAAAAAGTTCTATTCATCAGTTTGAAGACTGTGCCTAGCAATGTTTATAGAGTGACAGGGAGATAGTATTTTTCTCTGCATTTCCCTGTAGGTTGGATTTTGGTCTTGTAGTTATGGACTTCAGCTTAAAAGGTCATTATCCATCTTCATTCCAAAGGATTTGTGATTTGGTGCTCCGGAAAGCAAGTTATTGATTAGCAGAGTTTGTGATTATCAGAGTTTGACAATGTCTATTGAGAAGCAGTCTGTGATGTGTCTTCAAGTGATATTTGTTGTCTTCAAGTGAGATCTATTGCGATTGGATTTGTCAACTCCCAAGTGATTCTATGTTGTTCATAGATGTCTCCAAAATATATTTAAAGCATGTACTTGATCCGTAAGCTATAATGAAGTTCTTGGAAGCATGTATCTAAGTGTTCTTGATGTGTGCACTATTTCTTGCCGACCTGGTTTGTCATACTTTTTGCGGAGGTGATTCATGGATTGTGGAAGCATGTCCAAGTGTGGACAAATGCCTTTGGGTCTGAGATAATCCAAGATGTGTTCCTCTTTCATTCATTTACTCTGCAAATTTGTTTAGGTCTAGTCCTAATTTGATTTATGTATGTATGCTGACCTCAAAGACAGTTCCAATGGTTGTAGATTGTAATGCCGACCTTGATGTACATTCCAAGGTTGATGATTGGTATAAATGTATGTAATGAATTTGTGAGTGAGTGGGTATGGTTTGAATATGCAAAGATAAGGTGTAATTTGCAAAAGTAGAGTAGAGTAGAGGAGATGTATTGCGCTTCAATAGAACTAAACTCAATCATGGTGTAGATGCTACTATATCACTTGGTAGTGAGCCAACCCCCAATAGTGATCCACCCTTTGGTAGTGAGCCTTTCATTTGGGTAGTGAGCCCTGGGTAGTGAGCCCTTTGGCAGTGAGCCTCTTTTGTTATTTGGTATTTCTACTACATTCTATTGTGAGTGTTTAATATGAAAAGAGGGATGGGGTTGATTTTAAGGGTTTGTGTTGATTCTCCTTTCACCACTAAGCATTCAAGGACATTCAACCAAGTAGAGAACTCTACTACAGATCTCCTATCACTTGGAACATAGGGGAATATTGGAATTGTGAGAATTTGTTGTTTAATTAAGTCTAATTATGCTCAAAACCCTAATTTTGTGAAATCGTAAACAAACAGACAAATTATGGAAAATGATTGCACACAGAGATATCAAATGACAACTAAATACATACCATATTTTGAAGTACGGTGTGCAGAAAAGTTGAGGACTAATGAGCGGGCACCCTAGTCTAGTGTACCTATTTTTGTTGAGATCTCTAAAGAATGTCTACAACCTATTCTTGTTGTAACAAAGATTTTACCACTTCAGAATCCAAAGGTGTTAGGAACCCGTGTTTAACCCTTCTCTTTACTTTGTTAGTATATTACATTTGGACGCATATGCTTTGTAAGTCGTCCCGTGAGTATATTGTATTATCCCACATTCATGGGAAGTAATAGTTGTTTAGATTAGAGTTAGTATATAAGTACGTGTTGAGGCCAATGAAGGCATCCACGAGTTTATTTTATTGAGCTTGCTCAAAGGAGGTTGCCCCCTTGAAGTGTCCTACAATCAATAAACTCCTTCTACGTTCTACTATTTCTGTTATTTCATGCATTTTTCATTATATTGTTGCAGGAGGTTCCTCTCATCTAGTATCAGAGCGCTTTCTTGGGCTCGCTGGGTGGAATTTCTGCCAAATTTTTTTTGCAGTGGCCTCCAGGCACTATGATTATTGCAGTAGTTCTTTTTCTTTGCCTCTGTATTGTTCATTTCAATTGCAAGTTTAGATCAGGGAATAATCCCTATCTGCTTAATTGTGGGAAGTGCATGGGCATAACCCTAAAACTCATTGTGAGGAATACCATAGGAACCTCAAAGTAACTGGCCCATTGAGAGGACATGCCAGTGAAAAGGGGAACGGCCCCTACCTAATTGACTAGTTCCCATCCGTGAGGTAAACTAAGAGTTGTCGTTTGTGGCAAAGCGGTTATCAATTTTACTTGAGCCATGGAGTGAGGGGTACTACCCCAATACGCAAGTCGTTAGACAGCATTGGTATCCGAGTGAATCCCCTGAACCTTTAGGAAGCTAAACTTACCTGGGGTCCATATCTATTACCAGCTGACAAATCGTCGATTGAATCTATCCAGACCCATTACAAATCCCGTTGCAGCTCATTTCCATAATTTTTAAAAAAATCTATTTTTTTGCCATATCTTCCTTGCTTTAGCTCTGTTTCCCCTAAAAATTCATTAGAACCCCTGAAATTCCATTCTGCATCTTTCCTTCCTTGAGAACCCTATCCCAAATTCCACTTATCGAAGCCAGAAATCCCACATTTGTCTATTTTTAGGGTTTGCCATAACTTCTTCGATTCTCACCCAATCGCCTTCAAATTTTTCCATAGTGTTCATTTCCCATTTCTGCTCATTTGTCCCTCTTGGACAATTTTTTCCATTCTTTCACCCCACTCCTAAAATCCCCATTTTCTACTTCCATGTCCCTCAGAAAGGGTCCAAAACCTAGTCA
This sequence comes from Cunninghamia lanceolata, assembly GCA_027924645.1. Lineage (NCBI taxonomy): Eukaryota > Viridiplantae > Streptophyta > Pinopsida > Cupressales > Cupressaceae > Cunninghamia > Cunninghamia lanceolata. The sequence continues at coordinate 22,383,115 of BSBN01000500.1, forward strand.
AACCCTAATTACCCATCAGAGTTTTTCCCAAATCCAAATTTTCCTTTACTAAAAAAGTTTTTGTTTTTGTTTTTCTACCCATTCCCAAAAAAAATCCTGGTTATGGTTGTCACCTGCGCAGGAGCAAAAAACATGGAGGATGAACTTGCAGCCCTCAAGACCAAACTCCAAGATCTAGATGAAAAAATTCTCGGCCTCAATCTTCAGCATTCAGCCATGAACAATAGACGACAACCAGAGTCTTCTGTAGATATAGGGTTTTTTTCTTCTAGCAATTTTTGTGGACCGAAGCTTGATTTTCTTCACTTCAATGGTGATGATCCGACTGGATGGATATACTGGGCAGAACAATATTTCAATTTGCATAATACTTTTGATGTCAACAAAGTCCCACTTGCCTCCTTTCATTTGGAACATGAAGCCCTTCAATGGTTCCGTTGGTACATCAAAGCTCATGAAGAGCCAAAATGGATAGATTTTTGCAAACTCATTTTGCAACGATTTGGCCCTAGTGCTTTTGATGACTTCATAGGAGCACTCACAAAACTGCGCCAAATAGGCACTATGAAAGAATATCAGATAGAATTTGAAAAGTTGGCCAATCACATAGAGGGATTGTCTGATGAATTCTTCAGGAGTTGTTTTGTCAATGGTTTGAAGGATGCAATTCGCTTTGAGGTTAAAATGTTCTGCCCAAGCACAATGATGGAAGCCTTAGGGTTGGCTAAGTTGGCAGAGGACAAGATCACAGCTCAACAATGCTCCAAATCCAATTTTGTTCCATTCAAAAATATGGATCCCCACAGCCCTCAAATAATGCTAGCTCCTAGAACAACTCCTATCAAGCATTTGACTAAAGCAAAGATGCAAGCACATAGAGAAAAAGGGCTTTGTTATAATTGTGATGACAAATTCACTCGAGGACATAGATGTGTTGAGCAAAAGCTCTATCTCTTGGATGTGGATTCTCTGCCTGAAACTGAAGTTTATGCCGATGCTCAGGATACAGTAGCTGATCAGGTTGAAACTCAGCAGTCACCTGTGGACCCTACTTCTCTGGAAGACCACCTAGAGATCTCTCTCCATGTCGTAGCAGGAGTCACCACCCCACAAACCATGCAGGTCAAGGGTTACTTCAAGAAGCTCCCTCTTACAATACTCATTGATTCTGGTAGCGCTCATAATTTCATTGACCCTCACATAGCCAAACAGGTTGATTGTTTTATTCATCCTTGCTCGAACTTTGAAGTCATGATTGCCAATGGGGGCACATTACCTTGCAAAGGGAAGTGTCACAATGTGTGTATCTCTATTGGAGATTATAACCTATGCTCCGACATTTTTGCTTGTCCTTAGGCGGATGTGATGTGGTTTTGGGTGCCCAATGGTTACGCACACTTGGACCCATCTTATGGAATTTTGCTAAACTTTGGATGCAGTTTTCAGACAATGGGCACAAACACACATTGAATGGCTTACAACCGAGGTCTCTCAGCATCATAAGTTCACATCACCTGGAAAAGCTTCTTAAGAAGAATTTACATGGTATCATCGCTCAGCTTCACTCCATTCAGATGCAACCATCTGTGGTCTCCACTACACCTTTAGTTCTACAACAAATGATGGCTATTTTGCTTGCAGTACCGGAGTGGCAGCCATACCTATTAGGGAATCATTTTTGCATCGAGGCAGCTCACCAGTGCTTGAAATATTTCCTGGAACAATGGGTCTCCTCCCCAGCACAATAGAAATGGATCAGCAAACTCATGGGTTATGACTCTGAGATCACTTACAAGAAGGGTAAGGACAATATTGTGGCAGATTCTCTTTCTCGTACATGTGATGACCAAGCTTCTCTTTCAGCTATTTCTATGTATGTTCCAAATTGGTTGGAATCTATCTTGTAGGCTATCTTCTATAAACTCTATGTTTCTCCATCGGTAGGGCACTCTAGGTTCCTCAAAACTTATGCGTGAGCATGGCGTCACTTCTTTTGGAAGGGACTAAATAGGGCAATTCAACAGATTGTGGCTGCATGTGATACCTCCAAACAACAACATCAGTGGGCAAAGTGGCTCCCTCTCATTGAATGCTGGTACAATACCTCCTACCACACTACATCTAACATGACTCCATATGAAGTAGTCTACAGTCAGGCACCACCCACGCTCCATCCATACTCCCCCAGTAGTTCACGAGTTCAGGCAATCGACATGGTTCTCCGCACCCAGGATCAGATTGGGCATCATAAGCTGCCTCCTTCCCGTGTTCATCCAATATTTCATGTCTCTTGTCTAAAGAAACTTCTTGGCACGAACAACCGAGCACAAACTATTTCACCACAACTGGATAATGGAGGATCCATCCTTTTGGCGCTAGAGATAATCCTCGACAGGGACACTCTTCCTCTTTGCTTTCACTCCATCACAGAGGTATTAATTATGTGGAATGGAATGCACCCAGAGATTGCTATAAGGGAACCACTCCTTCAGATTCAGCAACAATTTCCACATCTTACGTTTTGAAGACAAAGCTTTTCTAAGAGGGAGGGGATGTTAGGAACCCATGTTTAACCCTTCTCTTTACTTTGTTAGTATATTACATTTGGATGCATATGCTTTGTACGTCATCTCGTGAGTATATTGTATTATCCCACATTCATGGGAAGTAATAGTTGTTTAGATTAGACTTAGTATATAAGTACGTGTTGAGGCCAATGAAGGCATCCACGAGTTTATTGTATTGAGCTTGCTCAAAGGAGGTTGCCCCTCGAAGTGGCCTACGATCAATAAATTCCTTTTGTGTTCTGCTATTTCTGTTATTTCATGCATTTTTCATTATATTGTTGCAGGAGGTTCCTCTCAGAAGGACTAATGAGTGGGTTCCCAAGTCCAAGCCCTAGTTTTCTTCTCAGATCTGCAATTCTGATAGTCTATACTGCTCTCCTACAACTCCACTTCTTTCGCTTCCAAAACCTGTAACCTGCAATCATAGAAAAGTGAGTTAGGGGTTGTGGTGTTTAGAGGCTTGCCTCGGTTAAGCCCCAAAGAGACATTCAAGTCTTTCGAACACCATTGTCAGATAAGGAGTGTGTATCCCTACGAGATAGAAGCAAAATACAAATGATAAATGATAGAAAATACAATTGATATCACCTTGTAGTGTAGATCTCATGGAAGGAAGATGCTCTTCATGCCATGAGGAGATGGATGTCAAATCTGCAAATACAAACACAATAACAACACAAAATACTGCTCTACAACATAATGAATGCATTGAATCACCTTCACAGGAGCTCATAGATCAAAAATGCCATCTAGTTTACAAATGAATCATTAATCATGCTTATATATAAAACTACAAACATTCCCGCTAAGAATTTCGTAATTCAAACTTGAGATGTTGGCATAGGACCTAATAACAGTCATAAAATTGACACCCAAAAATAGGTCCTGACCTAAAATGGGGCAGGACTAGGGCAAGGGTGCCCAAGTCCTCCCCCTATTTTAGGCAGGATTTATGTTAAGCACACCCCCTAGGTCCCATTTACCATGAAACTTCAGGGTTTTCTCATCGGGAGTCACCATTAACATGCAAGATGACCTAAATACATTCTAAAGGACCCGGGAGGTAAACCTTAAGAGGGAAAATCCCCCAAGGGGACATTTTCTGATGTAACAGTGAGCTAACACTCACTGTGGTTTTTCCCTATTTATGGTTTTCCACGTAAAAATCTAGTGTTCATGTGTGTATGGTGTTGATGTGTTTATGTTTTGATTCTGCTATTCATGTTTAATCTTCACAACAGAATAAAGAATTAAAGTAAGTGAATGTGAAAGTGATTTTGTTTAAAGAAGTTAAAGTTTTGATACAACTGATTCACCCCCCCCTCAGCTGTCTTGTGCCTTTTAACAATTGGTATCAAAACGAGGTTCCTTGGAAGAAAGCCTAACAACTTAAGGTAGATTTGGGATGGAACACAAGAAAGACATCCCTCAGTTTGATGGATCTGAATAAGCCTACTGGAAGGTACAAATGCAAAGTTATCTCATTTCTATTGGTTATAATGTTTGGACAATGATTAAAGATAAATATGCTATACCTGAGTTCATGGTCCAAAGACTGATGAAGAGATTAAGTATTATGAGACTAATCACAAAACTAAAGATGCTATATTAAATACCTTGTCTAACACTGAAATGGCGAAAGTTGTGGATCTAGAAACTGCTCATGAAATCTGGGACAAATTGACAAACATCTATGAAGGTGATGCATCTATCAAGAAGGCTAAGTTGCAGAACTTGAAGACCACATTTGAAACCATGCGATGTCTAAAGATGAGAACATAACAAATTACATACAGAAGATTGATGAAGTTGTCAGCAACATCAAGGGTCTTGGTGGAAAGTTAGAGGATGAGGATGTTGTAGATAAGATACTCAAAGCTCTTCCCAAATCTTGTAGTCACAAGGTATCAGCCATTGAAGAATTATTTGATATGGGCAAGCTGTCAAAAGATCAATTGCTTGGTAAACTGACTGCTTTTGAGATGAGAGAGTTTGGTACTACTGATGGCCCTCTAAAAACTAAGACTGCTTTCAAGGCCAAGGAAGAAAAGACTGCTAGATCATATAAATATGTTGTGGAATCAGATGAAGAAGATTTCAGAGATTGAGGCAAAATTTGCAAGCAAAAGAAAAAGAGGTAGCAGAGGAAAGTTCAAAGGTAAGTTACCCTTCAAATGTTTCAATTGTGGTAAAATTGGTCACTATGCTTCAAGATGTCCTGACAGAGCTTTGAAAACCAATGAAAGTAAAGGAAAGATGGTAAGAAAAAGTTTCTATGTTAGAGATGATGATGGTGTAACTAATGATGAACCTGATTTTGATGATGGTAATAGTAGTGAATGCTTGTTTATTGCACTTAGAGAAGAACTTGTTTCTACTAATCTTGCAAGCTGTGTGAAGGAAGGAAGATCAAGAGAGTTGTCTACATTCCATGCTAAAAAGGAGGATGAATTGATCATTGATAGCGGATGTTCAAATCATATGACAGGAGATAAGAGTAAGTTTATTAAGTTTGAAAAATATGATGGAGGACTAGTTAGGTTTGGTGATGATGCAGTTGGTAAGATTTGTGGAAAAGGATCAATTACATTTGATGGCAAGCATAATACAGATTATGTTCTTTATGTAAAGGGATTAAAGGAAAATCTTCTAAGTGTTAGACAAATGTGTGACAAAGGGTACAATCTTGTGTTCAAGGACAATGGGTGTGAGATAAGGAAACGCTTTGGAACCTTAATTGTTGCTGGTAACAAGACTCATGGTAATGTCTATCATTTGGAAGGTACTGAAAACTATTGTTTGTTGACTGACAGGTGAAAGTTGGCTATGGTATAGGAGAATGTGTCACATTAACTTTAATAATCTTGTGAGAATAAGCACTATTCAAGCTATAAGAGACCTGCCTAAAATTGTGAAGCCTGCCAATGTTATATGCAAAAAATGTCAGTTTGGGAAGATGACAAAGACTACTTTCAAGAGCAAAGAACAATCCTCTATCGGTTTGCTGGAGTTGGTGCATACAAAGATATGTGGTCCTACAAGAACAAGAAGTCTACAATGTGAAAGGTATTTCATGCTTCTTATTGCTGATTTTTCAAGAATGACTGGGGTCACTTTCCTTAGAGAAAAAGCAGAAGTACTAGATAAGTTTAATGCATTCAAAGTTATGGTTGAAAATGAGTTGGATTTGAGAACCAAGTACTTAAGGTCTGATAGAGGTGGTGAGTTTACTTCAAATGTGTTCAATGCTTTTTGTGAAGAACATGGAATAGAGAGGCATTTGTCTACCCCTTGGACTCCTCAAAAAAATGGAGTGGTTGAAAGGAAGAATAGAAATATTCAAGAAGCTACCAGAACAATGATCAAGGAAGCAGACCTATTGGAAGTGTATTGGAAAGAAGCAATCCACACTGTTGTCTACATTCATAATAGAGTACAAATTAGAGTAGAAGAAAGAAAGACACCTTATGAGTTGTGGTATGGTAAAACTCCTACTATCAAATACTTCAATTTTTTTGGAAGCAAATGCTACATCAGAAAAGATGAAGAATTAGGAAAGTTTGATGCTAGATGTGATGAAGGCACATTCCTTGGGTACTCTACTAAGAGCAAGGCTTACCAGTGCTATAACAAAAGACTGAGAAAGATTATTGAAAGTTCAAATGAGAAGGTAGATGAAGATATTCAACTAGATGGATATGAGTTAGATGGATTTGCTGATACAGAAAAGGTTGAAAAAGGAAAAGAAAAGGAAGTTCAGACTGAAGTGCAAGCTGCTTCAGAAGAAGAAGAAATTCAAGCTAAAGATCTGGTAAGAATTCCTAAAACTCCTAGGTATTTACAAAGAAATCATTCTAAAGATCAAATTATTGGTGACAAAAGGAAAGGTGTGATGACAAGAAGCATGACTGCAGAAGAACAAGTAAATCTCTGTCTACTTTCAAAGGTGGAACCTAAAATAGTAAATGAAGCATGCAATGATGAATTTTGGGTTAAGGCAATGAAAGAAGAATTAATGTAGATTGAGAAAAAAAAGACTTGGGAACTTCTCCCTAGACCTACAAACAAGAATGTAATTGGAACAAAGTGGGTTTTCTGGAACAAACTGAATGAAGTTGGAGAAGTGAGAAAAAAGGAAAGACTTGTGTGTAAAGGCTACTCACAAGTGGAAGGAATTGACTATGAAGAAACCTATGCTCTGGTGGCAAGAATGGAAGCTATTAGACTATTTTTGGCATTTGCAACACATAAAAATTTCAAGGTATATCAAATGGATGTGAAATCTGCCTTCCTGAATGGTGAGCTAGAAGAAGAGGTCTACATAGAGCAACCGAATGGGTTCTAGTTATCAGACAAATCAGACATGGTATTCAAGTTGAAGAAGGCTTTGTATGGATTAAAGCAAGCTCCCATAGCTTGGTATGCAAGACTAGATAAGTATCTATTGCACCAGGGTTTCAGTAAAGGGTCTGTAGATAGTAATTTGTAAATCAAGGCAAGCAAAGATCAAATCTTGATTATTGAAGTCTATGTGCATGATATCATATTTGGTGGAAATGAAGAGATGTGCAAGAATTTTGTAAATGAAATGCAAAAGGAATTTGAAATGTCTATGTGTGGTGAGATGAACTTCTTTCTTGGACTACAAATCAATCAGACTGATAAAGGCATTTTCATTTCTCAATCAAAGTATGTCAAGGAATTGTTAAAGAAGTTTGGAATGGAGGACTCTAAATCGGTATGCACTCCTATGGTTACTGACTGTAAATTGAGAAAGAATGATCAATCTCCTAAGGCTAATCAAAGCAAGTATAGAGCAATGATTGGAGGATTGATTTATCTAACTGTTACCAGACCAGATATCATGCATGCAGTCTGTCTTGTGGCTATATTTCAATTAGATCCCATAGAGTCACATGTGATGGCAGTAAAGAGGATATTCAAGTATTTGAAGAGAACTCCTGATCATGGCTTGTGGTATCCTAAGTGATGAGGTATAAACAACCTCATTTTTATAACAAGCATATAACCCTTTTTGTCCTGACCAATCACCTTAGCCATGCCAATTTGTTCATCTTTAGAAACAATATTTATCTATTTTTGATAAAATGATGTATAAATCTTTATTTTCAAATTGATTGAAATTCGCCACTAATGTTGACTTAATTGATGTAGAGCTTGTGTAATTATGCAAGGTTCCATGTATTGCCTAACAGAAGGAGTGGACTTCAAAGTGGCTGAAGTCAGAGCGCTAGAATTTTAGGGCACTAGAAATTTAGGCATACATCATAGACTTTGTTAAGCAATTCTATTATTTTATTTTGGGCATACTTAAGACTTTATGACTCCACTCAGAGCCTTTAATGTGTTTTATTTCAAAGACATCCAGTTAGTTTGTAATTATGTTTTTCTTTAAAAGACTTCTTCAGTGGCATTCACCCACCATCTAAAATTTAGGATTTGTTAGCAGTGCAGTATATATATGTAGTTGCTCAAAACAAGGGCTATGTTGTTATGTTATGTTCTGATACTATTCAGCTATGTTCAGTGTTCTATGATACTTTTATGATATAAATGAATATCGCCAGTCCTATTTTGAGTAATCTTTTCTAAGCAATGGAAGTAATATGAATGGGATTTACTTTAGATTTGTTGAAGTACTGAATGTGATTTGAATCGATAGTATGATCTCCTAAGAGCTGGTCACTCAAAGGATTATAGAATAGATAAGTATTTTTATTGTTGGTGTTGTCATTTTTGTGTTGTGCATGCTCTGTTTAGATCAATGTCACTTTGTACTTAGCTCTATTATGTGTTCCTGCAGGTTGTGGTTTTAAGTTAATGATCTTTGAATTTTGTTTACTTGAAATTTCTGGAGCATCCACTCCATTCATAAATCTGTTGTTAGTTATTGATTAAAAGATGTCAAATGTACTTTTAGTTAGTAGTTAGTTGCCTTTGTTTTGAATTCACAGTTAAACTACAAGTGTTGATTCTTAGATAGTTTACATGCTTTCTAGATTAGGAATTCAAATGCTTTCTAGCTTAAAGATTTCATGCTTTCTAGTTTAGATTCTATTTCAAGCTTTTCAAAAATTTAGAAAATCTGTTACTAAGTGAGATGTCTGAAAATATCCCCTATTGCATACAACCTTGGACACTACCCAGTCAACATAATTGACATATTTTTAACTAAAGTGTTAGGACCTTATGACAGCCTGTCACTTTTTGACTCCATTGTCGGGAACCTTCTTTTCTAGTGTTAATAGGAGACTATTTGGAAACCTCTTTTAGAAAAAAATAGTTGTCAGACTTCTTTTTTTGCATGGTCAGGAAACGAGGTGCACATGGAAGATTCACATCAAGAACCCCCCAATAGTTGTTCCAACCATAAGCAGGGAGGTAGAAGTCTCAGCTAAAGAACTTAGTTATGAATTGATCAATCAGGATCAACCTGAGACCTCCCAAAATCCCCTAGAAGTTTAGTCATCTGACCAAACCTTTGAAGAGGAAATCATTCAACCAATAAACCTAATCTTTGAGGAGTAGAACATTCCTTTTAACATCATGGCTGACAATCACAATGATAACCCTTTCAATGGAAGGCAAGCAAACCAAGGAGATGGTGATAACCCAAGAAGAGTAGCACGGACATTTACCTATCTTATTGCTCTCAATGAAGATGATGATGCACCCATGAAAAGCATTTCACCCTCCATCTTACCAACCTTCAGAGGATTATCCTCTGAAGACCCTGACCAGTTCCTCTTTGAGTTCAAAGTTATGTGTCAGACATATGACTACAAAAATGATAACCAAAAACTTAAACTCTTCCCCTCCACTCTGAGAGATGTTGCAATGTGTTGTTTCATGGGATTAGTTTCAGCGTCAATAACCACGTGGGATGACATGGAAATCATCTTTTTAGACAAATATTAGAGTTACTACAGAGTTAGCGATAGGAAAGAGGAATTGGTCAAACTCGGGCAAAAAGAAGATGAGAGCCTAGAAGATTACCTTGATAGGTTCATCTTTTTAACCAAATGATGCGGCAAAGAGGCCATAAGCCCAAAAATTCTGAAGACCATATTCCTCAAGGGACTCAATGAGGATGCTAGGAGAAGCCTCAATTTAATGGGAAAAGGAGATGTGTCCCAACTTGAACTCAGTGATATTCCTGAGTTATGTAGGAATTTCTCCCATACTCAAGGAGGTATTCGTAAATGTAGTCTTTTGAGGGGATCAAATGAAATAGGTAAACTGCGAGAGGAAATAGAAAATTTGAAAACTGACATTCGTGTTCAGCTAAACACCACTCTGGATGGAATACAAGCCAAATCACGTAATTCTGAAACCTTATCCATCTACTACCCTAGGTGTCGAAACAAACATCTGTTAAGGGAGTGTCCTTTGGACAAAGCTAACAATTGCCAAATTTGTGGAAAGAGTCATGCCACTAACTAATGTGAGATCCTAACTGCGATCAAAAATTTCAAGAAAAGGTCATCTCACACTGAGGAGGAGATCAATTTTGTGGGTCAAAGACTTGGAGGGAATTTCTCCTATGGCCAGAATTTAAATCCCTCCTGGTGACCTCCAAATAATTGGAATAATAGTCAATGGGTAGCACCTTGGCCTCAAGCACCACCTAATTAGGGACCTTACCCTTGGGGACCACCTAAATGGGCAAATCAGTCCTAGGGAAACCCTCAATGGCCAAATCAAACTCAACAACAATGGTATCCTCAAAATCCCGCGCCTTAATGGAATCAGACTCCAAATTAGTTCTATCATGGACCAAGGAGGATGCCCAACCACAGCATAACCTTTTGCCAACTCCCCAAAACCTTCAACAAAATAAGCAGGTCAACCAACCACAACTCCTAGTGTAACTTGTCCCTAATCTAAAGGATAATCGTCAAACCACACCTGTGTATTCCACAGAGTAGGAAAACAAGGCTGGAGTTAACACTATATATTGTGGAAACCTATAGTTTAGGTTAGGAAAAACACTCTGGTAGCCTACCATAGTTGAGATTCTTGACAAACCAAATGCAGAATCTGTTGAAGGAATAGAGATACCTCCCATACCTTCAGATAAAAACCCAGTGAGTAACCAAGAAAAGCTTCTTCAAAAATCCTCACCCAAAACTTTTGAGTTACCTCAGGAAGAAGTTGGCCAACATTCAATAGATCTTTCAAAGGATTCCACCTTGAAAAAGAAACCTCAAGCACCTTTTTTTGAGCGCCTCAAAGAAACTTCTTTGAACAACCCTCTAGAAATGACCTTACCTACTAAAACCATGTTGATACAAAAAATTAAACGACTCCATATCAAGATTTCCTTGTTCCAGGTGATTAAAGAAATTCATGAACTAAACCAACTAGTTAAATAGTTGTGCATAAAAACACCACAAAGGAAACCGAAACAGATTAATATTGTGCACATCAATGGATACCTAGTTGACCTTCTGGCTGGAAAAACCTAAACCCCAAAATATGGTGACCTAGGTAGTCCACTCATAATAGTGACAATCAACGAGGTAGCAATAACTAATGCACTCGTGGACTTGGAAGCAGTCATTAATGTCATGACGGTGGATGTTATGGAAAAACTAGGACTCACTGATCTATGTCCCACAACCACCATACTACAAATGGCAAATCAATCCATAGCTATTCCCAAGGGTGTCCTATAAAATGTTCCTATCAAGATTGACAACTGGGAATATCCAGTAGATTTCCAAATAATCCAGTTCCTCATACCCAAGGACAGTTACCTGATAATATTGGGCAAACCTTGATTAGCTATAGTTACAACTAAGATTGACTGCAAAGTAGGAGGAATGACCATTTCAAATGGTCCCAATAGCAAACACTTATTCTTGTATCCCTCTGCTCAACCTGTTGTGCATAACCAAGTTTGGATTGATGAACCAGATGGTTCTAACAAACAAGAGAATCTAGCCTCACTTGTAATGGTAGTCATTAAACAACACGGTGAAGAATTGGAAGATGAATTAGAAAACAACATGCAAGATCTTTCTATATACTCAAGTGATGAAGAAATTTTAGAATTAGAAGAGATTTTAGGACACCCTATCCACACTAATGATGTCGAACATGATTACACCAACTTCATAGTGTTACCTTGTCCTCTGGCTAATATCATTCTGAAAATAGATCACTTCTTTGAAGATATTGTAAGACTCCACAAAACTATACTGCATAGCTGTCCTCTCAACACCTTAATGAGAGAAGTTCATACTATCACCTCCAACTTCCCTGGAACCAAAACTATCATGTTACTACCAGGAAAAACCTTAAATATCAACAGTAGGTTGACAAAGTCAGATGAACTCAAATTATTTGAACTCCAAATTACAATCAATCAGCCCATCTACTAGGTTTTTGTTTTTCAAGGTTTTTAAACCTTTTTTACCTATGTGACCAAGTCTATGATGCCAAAGCATTGTTTTCTCTACAGGAAGTTTAACTTCCATAGAGTTTGCATCATGTGTTACAATAGTAGCTTTTTTAGATTTTACAGAGACATTATTACAGCACACTGGTTTAGCATCTAACCTATACAAAGTTCCAATGCGTTCCCCCTTTGCCAGTACAGTAGAACCTCTAGTCATCTTACAGCCATCATTCACAAAACTAACTTGCACTCCAACATCATTAAGCTTACTAAAAGAAAGTAAATTTTGAGCCAGACCTAGTATGTGTAATACTCTATTCATTCCCTTTGTTCTGCCATCCGAGAATTGGATTCTGACTCTTCCTCGGCCAACAATTTCAAGTGTTGAATCACTTGCTAGGAACACCTTCCCACTAGCATACAGTTCATACATAGTGAACCATTCTCTGTGAGATGTCATATGAAAAGATGCTCCTGAATCCACCAGCCATACATCATATGTAGGCGTTGCCAAGGAAGCAATGAAGGCATCAGCATCACTCTGAGAAGAATAGGTGTCAGAGAAGTTCTTCTTCTTCTTCTTTTTCTCCTCTTTGCAGTCTTTTTTGATGTGTCCTTTCTGCCCACAATTCTAGCACTTCACCTTGGACTTTTTGCCAAGAGATTTTGATCTCCCCTCTGATTTGGACTTAGACTTCTTGTCTTGCTTCTTGCCTCTTTCCTTTGATCTACCTCGAATGGACAGGGCCTCTTTGGCCATCTTAGAAGATTTCCTCTGCATCTCTTCAGATAACAGCGAGGCAACAACTTCTTCAATTTTAAACGTGGTTGTTGTACTTCCAATAGCCATCACAAGATGATCCCATGAGTTAGGTAAGGAACACAACAGAAGCATACAGCGGTCCTCCTCTTCTATTTTTACACCTACAGAATTCAACTGTGCAACAATCATATTAAATGAGTTCAGATGGTCTGCTACAGATGCTCCTTCATCCATCTTTAGAGAGTACAACTTCTTTCTGAGGAAAAGTTTATTCACCAAGGACTTGCCCTGATAATATCTCCTAACTTCTTCCACAAAGCGTTTGCAGTCTTCTCCTCATGGACGTTCAATAGAACAGAATTTGTTAAACTTAATCTTATCAGTCCTCTAGCTTTCCTATCTACTAGGTCCCAGTCTTCTTACTTCATGCCTAAAGGTTTAGTGCCAAACACAGCAACCCAAAGATCTTTGTCGACTAGCAAATCTTCAACCTTAAGCTTCCACAACTCAAAGTTTGTGCCATTGAACTTTTCAATGTCTACTCTTCCTGATGCACTTGCCATCTTATTTAACAAAATAGACCTCTACAGAACTCCCACTCACAGAACTAACACAAAAAACCCAACTTACCAACAAGGATAACACAACTGGCCAGGCTCTGATACCACTTGAAATGAAAGCACAGGTGCGGAATATAGCTTCCCTAATGTCAATTCAAAGGGGATAATGCAGACAGGTAACGTTTAATTCAAATACAAAGATGAACATGCCAGAAAATACAGAATAAACATACAAGATAACAGAGAACAACACCAGATGTACATGGGAAAACCCTTTCGGGGAAAAAACCCACCACCACAAGAGAGACAGTCTTTATTTACAGTAAGCTTAGAAAGGTTACAATAAAGATCCCAGCCTTCTTGTTCAGGTATCGATTCTTAAATCATACACACAATTCACTTCCTCTGTACATCTACAGAATGAACAATTCGATCGAATCTCATCATCAACCCCAGACGACCTCACCAAATTTGTATATAACACAGTCTTCAAGAGCAAAACCATTTTGAACTTCTGCCCTAACTATTTGTTCCAACTGACCCAGCATTGCTATCTTCCAACCCTCGCATAACTGTTCGTATTCATGTGAGACCTTTAGTCCCACATTCACCAGTTAGAGTTTGATATCTTGGTTTACATACATGAACACTTAGTAAGACTATCGTCGGCAATTTTGTTGCCGACGATGCTAGTCTAAGCCTCATCAGAATAGCCTAAGCCATCAGAGATCACTCCACCATCCACACCAATGGTTCCTTGTCCCACCAATGCCCAAGCCTTCATCCTTCATCAGAGTAACAGAAGACCATCGGAGTACCTACCACAGGCTCAGTCGATGGCCAACCTTATGTCGATAGACATATCACATCGATATGACACATATCGATCGAAGAAGCAACACTAATCCAAACTGATAGAGCATGTCAACCTGATAGCTAGCCCTTCGTTGGTGAAACCTTGCAGATCACCCAAAGACTTCTCACTCCCACCGATACAGAAAGTCTATCTGATAGCTCACTACCATCGGTGTAGCAAAACATATCACATATCGGTTGAACCTGTTGAACCATTGAACCTGATGAGCGAAGTTCAAGCCTTCATCAGCGAAGAAACCCAAGACCATGCCGATAGTGAAAGTCAGCCAATGGGCAAACCACCATTGGTGAGAGCAAAGCAATTGGTGTAGCATTAACAAAGTCTGTCGAAGCTCCAGTGTGACCGATGACCAAGCAACTATCGAAGAGACACTATCCATCGGTAGAACAAATCAAGAGTTCACTGACAGTTCAAACCTTGCCTATGAACGATGAACATGTACTTGCTATGAACAAAACCAATGAATGAATGAGGTTCCAAGTAGTAACTTGAGACATTAGGTCTCTTCGGAATTCATGAAAAAGTTTGAGGTGCATAATACACAACTAGTTCAAGAATTTGTCAAGAACTTCTCAAATGGACAGTTGATTGTTCGCAGAAAGAAATTTAAGGTCAGTCCCCGAACTATTTCTAGCTTATTTGGTATTAAAAATGAAGGTTTAAATCTATCAAAAACTACAAACATTTTTTACTAGAAGCTGATAGAACTTTTCATAAGGGAAGGGGAACCTCAAACATTACTAGTTGTGAATACCCAAGTACAAAATTAAGGGTTTCAAAGAATGTCTATTGCAAAGCCGCGGAGAATGGCAGTAGCCTAGATAATCAAGTATTTCACATGTGAAGGACAATGTGCCACTGTAGTTGGTCCTCCCTTCCATCTGCTCATTCACTTGCGCCTGGAACCAAAACCCTGAATTGAGGGTTAATCTTCTCGCTTTCCTTAGTGATTCCCTTGTCCATATGATAGAGAGGTTTAAAATTGGATCAGGGCCATTGAAACACCACAGCCTTATTTCTTTGATTTGCAAACACCAGATCCTTAAGAAGAGAAAAAAATGAGAAATGGCAGAAATTTCTCAAGAAATTTGAAAACCCTGCACCCTCTGGACATTTTGAGGTAGGTGAGTCATCCGGTTGGGTGGCACAAAACCTAAGAGAACCTTCCCCTGTGCCACAAACTACCATAGAAGCTCTCGATGGTAAAGCACCAGAAAATCTATCAAACCCTCCAGACCCTGAAGAACAACCCAAGCCATACAGTGTGCTAGAAACCCCTAAAAAGTAGGAAAATGTGGATTTAGTGGACTCCGAGGATGAAAATAGTCAGCCCAATAAAAAGGAAAAGAGGCTTATAATGAAATTGGAGAGACCTCCCCCTTTGAGAAGTAAAAGATTGGCTTCTGATTTCAGTTCTGCTGGGGTTTGTGACCAACCACATGTACCTAAGAAGAAAAGATAGAATAGGCAGCCAAGTGAGAACTTAGTCCAGTCAAGTGAATGGCAAACCTTGGGAAGTAATGATGTCCCTGGATCTGTGAGAGAGAGAGAGTGATCCACCTAAGAAGGATTAATAAGAAATAAGAGAACAAGTCCCAAATTATGTACTTGTTGAAGAGGAAGAGGCTCAAGAAGATGAACATGTGGAAACATTTTCTCCCACTCAAAAGCCATCAGAAGAACGTAGAATTGACACAGTCCCTTAAAGTGGATAGTTATCCCTTCTGAATATTGTCAATGACACAGAAAAAGGTCTACTATAAGTAAATGATGAAAGACGTGTTTGCTAATGATTTAGAAACGTTTGTCCCCCCTCTTACTAATGATACAAAAATCTTTGTTCCCCCTCTTGTCAATGATACAGAAACTTTTGTTCCCCCTCTTGCCAATGATACAAAAAATGAAAAATGTGATCCCTTAAAAGTGGAATTAGAAGAATTAATGGAAGAAATAGCACGGTTGAAAAACAAACTCCAACAAAATGAGGAACAAATAGCAAAAAAATAGCAAAAAATGGACATATAGATAAATCTTTGCAGTAGAAAGATCAGGGAATCAAAACCCTAGGAACTCAGTTGGAATAGAAGGATAAATTCATTGAGTAATTACAGTCAAAAATGAAACAAATTGAGGAAAAAGATAAAGAACATTTGGTTAGTTTATCAGAAAAGGATGAATAGATTAAAAATTTGATTGTTAATTTGGAGCAACTCCTTAAATCATTTGTAGAGGAACAGGTGAAATAGAAATTAGAACTTAATTCAGCTCTTAGTAAAACTGCAGAGTTGGAACAGGAATTGCAGGAAGTCAATATTAAGCCAACTATGGAATCAAAAGAGATACAAACTGAACCAGCCAAAATGGAGTGGTTTCAAGTCCACATTCCTCCCATTTTGGCCAAGTGGATGGAAAGGTGCTATTTCCTAAGACAAGCAGGGGCAGAAAATGCCAGACTTAAGAAGGAAATGGTATTATTGAAGGAGTCATATGATAGACTCTACCAAGATAAAACTGATGTGTGCAAGATTAGAGAGTTGTTATTATCCTGTAGGAAGCCATCCAGATTGTATTCTATGTTCCTCAATGAACATATATTGAGATGGAAACTTTTGAGAATTTCCTACAACTTACCCCATGACCCAGATGATAAACAATTCCTAGAAACATTCAAAGAGGCAGCACCTATTTAGCAGAATCTGCTGTGTGAATTTTTCATACATAATCTATTTTTGGAAAAATATAGTGATTTGTTTATTAACCTTTTTGTGGGAGAGGTACAACTTAGAGCCTTCATGTCTAATATGCAAAATCAACTCCATTGGTAGGATAGGACTAGAGAATATCTTCAGGCAGAGAGAACTATAGGGCTCCAAATGAGATACCCTAACTATAAGCCCTTTGCCTTCAAAGCTCAATTCTGGAGGATTAAAAGTTATGAAGCTATGAAGGACAAGTGTAATGAAAGTATCAAGATTTGTTTTGAAGATTTCAAAGTTAATGGGCCACAATTAATAGACAGGGCATGGAGTTCCTGTGAAGAGCGATATACTCCCCTACCTATGTATCTCAAGCAAAGGGAGATGATTTCTCCAACCAATCTCAGATGGTCTTATAAAAGAGCAGAAGCTTTGATAGAAATATTATAGCATCTCAAGGCAAAGTGGATAGGGATGCAATACAGACCTCCATTACTCCTTCAGCCACCCCCTATAGTTTTGGTCACTACAGAGCAAGATCTTAGGGACTTACATGCATGGCAGATGAGGATTAGATTGAACAAAGGTTTTCTTAAGTACCTTGATCATTTGGATGAGGAGGCACAAGACATGTATGATCTCAGCTCTATTGAAATGTAAAAGATAACTGAGAGGGGGGGTGAATAAGTTGTCTCAAAACTTTGACCACTTATCAACACATCAAATGTTTAATCATTGTTATTAAGATTTAACCATGAAAGCATGAAACAAGAAGATCAACACAATAACACATGAGACACATGAGACACCTATTTTTTTACGTGGAAAAACCTATAAGGGAAAAACCACAGTGGGTGTTAGCCCATAGAAATATATATGTTATAACAATACCAAAAAATACAGGCTCGCTACCTTATGGCTCACTGCCCAAAATGCTCACTACAAATATTAGGGCTCACTGCCAAGACCGACTCACTGCCAAGGGTTGGTGAACTGATCTGATAGCATCTACTTCATGCCTAAGTTTAGTTCCATTGAAGCACAATATAACTCCTCTACTCTTCTCTTCTTACACCTTTTCACTTATCTTCACATTTTCACGTCTGGACATATTTTTCACTTCATTACATGTTTTTATACAATTCATGAACCTCAGAATGTACATCAAAGTTGGCATTACATTCATCAACCATTGGAACAATCTCCAAGGTTAGCATTACAACACATACATAGAAATAGGTCTAGACCTAAACAAAATTAGCTAAGGGAAAGATGAATGTGAATCACGTTATGAATTTTTTGGGACTCAAATGCAATCTTCCACGCCACAACACACTTCCACAATCTTCAATGCATCTCTGCAAGTAGTGAAAACAACTAGGTCGCCCAAGACTAGTGTTAACACTAAGTCTTCCAAGAACTGTCTTCATCCACGATCCAAATTTCTCTTTATAGACCAATCCAAAGGTAGGAACACAATCAGGAGACATCCACAAGCACATTATAATCATCATGAACTTCCACACCACCTCTAATCACTTTATTCATAAGATTCTTCAAACTAGAGCATATTAACATAACTGTCAGCCACTATCATAAGAAAAAGATCGCTTGTGGCTCACCAAATCATGAACCATTAGAGTTAAAGGAACATAACAACATTACAAATTTAATTCCAAAACCACAAACCAAAAGACTTAAATGTAGAGGAATGCGGAGTAGAATACATTCTCCCTATCACTACCAAATGTACAGAAAAAGTAGTTTTCACTCTGGTGAACATAACTCAATCAAATATTCATATTGGAGGCTCAAACTTGGAACCTAGCATATTTAGGCATTCCTCTAAAAATCTTCCAATTTGCAAACAAAGATATTGAATCTACAAGAAATGCGGAGCAATATACTGGACTGTTTTTCTATAAACAAAGATACTCTTCAATACATTGTTTCCACTGGAGGGAAAAATTTTCTCAAAAGCACTTAGAAATTCAGTATCAGGAATACTTATCCATTATCTTCAACACCTATATAAGCCAATGCAAAGCATCTAACTCATTACAAGCAAGCATCAAAACAAGAGCATAGTTGAAACCAATGACAACACAGATATGTTGACATCAATGACAACACCTGCTAGGCACATACTTGCAACAAGCTCCAAATATGATGAATTGAATATAAAGAGGGATGCAAAAAGATAGAGTGCTCATTAGAGAGAAGGAGGACTTGCTCAGGCTTAGGAAGGGGAGGGTGATGAGGTATAAACAACCTCATTTTTATAACAAGTATATAACCCTTTTTGTCTTGACCAGTCACCTCAGCCATGCCAATTTGTTTATTTTTAGAAACAATATTTATCTTTTTTTGATAAAATGATGTATAAATCTTTATTTTCAAATTGATTGAAATTAGCCACTAATGTTGACTTAATTGTTGTAGAGCTTGTGTAATTATGCAAGGTTCCATGTATGGCCTAATGGAAGGAGTGGACTTCAAAGCGGCTGAAGTCAGAGTGCCAGAATTTTAGGGTGCCAGACATTTAGGCATACATCATAGACTTTGTTAAGCAATTCTATTTATTTTTGTTGGGCATACTTAAGACTTTGTAGCTCCACTCAGAGCCTTTAATGTGTTTTATTTCAAAGACATCCAGTTAGTTTGTAATTCTATTTTTCTTTAAAAGACTTCTTCAATGGCATTTACCCGCCATTTGAAATTTAGGATTTAGTAGCAGTGCAGTATATATATGTAGTTGCTCAAAACAAGGGCTATGATGTTATGTTATGTTTTGATACTATTTAGCTACGTTCAGTGTTCTATGATACTTTTATGATATAAATGAATATCACCAGTCTTATTCTGAGTAATCTTTTCTGAGCAATGGAAGTAATATGAATGGGATTTACTTTGGACCTATTGAAGTACTGAATGTGGTTTGAATCAATAGTAGGATCTCCCAAGAGTTGGCCACTCAAGGGATTATAGAATAGATAAGTATTTTTATTGTTGGTGTTGTCATTTCTATTTTGTGCATGCTCTATTTAGATCAATGTCACTTTGTGCTTAACTCTGTTATGTGTTCCTGCAGGTTATGGTTTTAAGTTAATGATCTTTGAATTCTGTTTACTTAAAATTTCTGGAGCATCCACTCCATTCATAAATATGTTGTTAGTTATTGATTAAAAGATGTCAAATGTACTTTCAGTTAGTAGTTAGATGCCTTTGTTTTGCATTCATAGTTAAACTGCAAGTTTTGATTCTTAGATAGTTTACATGCTTTCTAGATTAGGAATTCAAATGCTTTCTAGATTAAAGATTTCATGCTTTCTAGTTCAGATTATGTTTCAAGCTTGTCAAAAATTCAAAAAAATTGTTACTAAGTGAGATGTCCAAAAATATCCCCTATTGCATACAGCCTTGGACACTACTCGGTCAACATAATTGACATATTTTTAACTAAAATGTTAGGACCTTATGACAGCCTGTTACTAAGAACAATGATTTTTGTTTAAGTGCCTATACAGATACATATTGGGTTGGATGTGTTGATGACAAAAAAAGTACAAGTGGAGGTGCATTCTTCCTTAGAGATAGGGCAATGTCCTAGCATAGCAAGAAACAAGAATCAGTCTCCTTATCTACTACAGAAGCAGAATATATTGTTACAGTATCATGCTGCACTCAGGTGCTATGGATGAAATAGACCTTGAAGGATATCAATTTTGAGTATGATGAGTCAATTCCTATTCTTTGTGATAACACAAGTGGCATAAATATTTCAAAAATCTAGTGATGCATTCAAAGACAAAGCACATTTCAATTAAGTATCACTTTTGAGAGAGAAAGTTGCAGAGAATGAGGTGAAACTTGAGTATGTGCCTACAAAAGATCAAGTTGTTGATATATTCACAAAGGCTCTTCCAAAAGACACATTTGAGTATCTTTAGGAAAAATTATTGGTTATTACCCCTCCTTCCTTGAACTAGATGCTAAGAAGATGCTCAGTCTATTGTGCTTCAAAGTACATTTCTCCTTTTGGACTGATGTTGGAGGCTACCTCTCAAGAGGAGCAGGTAGTGGTTTGAGATGATTGTTGCATTCAGGGGGAGTAAAGAATGATTCAAACTGATCAAAATAGTAGTATGCAAGTATGTGCAGTAGAAGAGATATGATTCCCTTTGACATTGATGTCAAAGGGGGAGAGAGATCATGTGAAAAACTTAAGAGGAGAAAGAGTTCAGATGTGTAAAAAGAAAGTGGGAGTCTTGATTGTGTCTTGATGGTGGAACATGTTTTTCACATCATATGTTGCCATCAATGACAAAGGGGGAGATTTTTGCAAGTATGTGTTAACTAATGTTGTCATTAATGTCAACATGTTTGTGTTGTCATTAGTGCCAACTGTATCTTTTGATATTGTTGTTTGTTGATTGATTGAGTTGTCATGTTAAGAAAACTGTCTGAGTATTTTTCTCTGCATTTTCTCTGTGTTGAAGACTGGAGTATGAGATTCAAATATGATTGAGAGAAGTGTTTGAAGATGCTAAATCTAGAATTTTGTGGTCTGGGTTGATGTGAAGAAAAAGTTCTATTCACTAGTTTAAAGACTGTGCATGGCAATGTTTGCAGAGTGACAGGGAAAGTATTTTGCTCCACATTTCTCTACAGGTTGTATTTTGGCCTTGCAATTCTGGACTTAAGCTTATATGGTCATTAGCCATCTTCATTCCAAAGGATTTGTGATTTGGTGCTATAAAAAGCAAGTTATTGATTAGAAGAGTTTGACAATGATGCAAGAGCATCTGGAAGCATTCAGAATAATTGAGACAGTTAACAGTGAAGCTGTAGAGTATCAAGAAAGTGACCTTGGAGGATTCTGTATTTTACCACATTTGAATATCAAGAGCTGTGGAATTGGATTTAGCATCTAGTCATAGTCATCAACAACATATCCAAAATTTAGATCATTTGGGTTCGATTCCGGAGAAAAATTACTATCAAAAGATTACCTACTTTTACCTATTTTCACAGATAAAAGCTGACAATGTTCAGTGGAGTCTAATTGGCTTGCGGAGCAATTTTGTGGCTTGTGGAGATTAAAGGAACATTATTCAAGGAAGTATAGGACCTAGCTAACCTTCATGGAGATCTACATGAAGTTTTATGTACTAGTGGAGCAATACCTTATGATTAGGTCTGACCTATTCGTGTACACACGTTTCATACTAGCCGTTGCAATTAGGCCGACTTGATAATGATTTGAAGACTTGCAGAGGATATAAATAAAATATGAATGATTATTTCTAGGCAATGATCGATAGCATGAAGGTATAAAGCAAGATCCTAAGTTGTTTTGATCTGAATGAGTAGCAGAACAGAGTAGAAGGTAGAGAAAGAAGCAGAAGGGGTTACAAAGCAGAGAATTGAGATGTGGAAGAAGGAAATCATGGAAGAATTTTGTTGTATGAATCTTTTGTAATCCCTGGGCTATGGCCTAGCATCTATAAATCCCTTTTGGGCATGTGTAATTCAATTTGAAGTTATAATATATGAAGAATGAGCTTTGAAGGCTGGGTTTTTCCCTGTTAGGGTTTTCCCAAGATATATCTTGTGTTATGTGTTCATGAAAATCTTTTATCTTTCTGTTGATTAGTTGCTAACTTCCATTGCATATCCATTATGATCATGTTGTTAGTTGATTAGGCTGCAAGGTTGGATAGTCCCTCACCGGACCCTCCTACCTTGACTACATCAAGTGGTATCAGAGCTGGTTTCAAATCTACTGGGCTAGTTGCGAATCTGTTAGAAGGTGGCGAATCTATTGGAAAGAAGTGTGAAACCCTGAAGTATATAGAAATCATCACAGAAGAAAGATCAAGGCAAGGAATATTTGGTAAGCTTTTCAAATTCAGTTGTTTTAGATGGGGAAGATTGGAAAGAGGATGAAGAAAGAAAATGAAACCCTAATGTGCGAAAAGGATATTCTAGAAGAAGAATTGTGTGAAATCAAGAAGTATAATTCAGAGTTGTTGGATAAGATGAGAGAACTAGGAGAGGATAAATATGATGCCCTTGAAGAAGAACTGAATGATGCAAGAAGGAGAAATGAAGAACTGGAAGCAAAGCTAAAGTTGTTTAAAGATATTGAAGAGAGATTTGCAGAATTGGAAGAAGGTTTTAGGTTATTTGATAAGGTTGAAAAGAGACAGAGGTCTTGAAGAAGATTTGGTAGAATTGAAAAAGGAAAATAGTCTACAAAAAAAGGAGATATCTAAATTTAAAGAGAAGTTGGATCAGCTGGAGCAGTCACTTGTAGCATGCAGAAAAGAAAATGAGAGTCTAAGATCTAAACCTCAACTTTGTGATATTTCTTGTGATACTAATGATTTGTGTGATAATGCAAAAGTTTCTTTAGAAAGTGAGATTGAAGATGATAGTATGACAGAACTTGCAATTGTTGGTGATGGTATTGGTTTCAAAATTATGCAAAGAATGGGATATGAAGGAAAAGGACTGGAAAAGTGTCAACAAGGAATTATAGAACCTATTAAACCAGTGATAAGATCAAGAAGTGAAGGCCTTGGATATGACAGAGGTAAGGATGTTATTACAAATTCAAACAAAGCAAATCAAGGAAGAAGAGGTATGTATTGTTCACATTGTAATAGACATGGAAATGAAAAGGAATTATGTTGGGATCGACATCCTTGTAAGTTATGTGGATTGAGGAATCATTCTGAAAAGATGTGTTGGGATAAAATGAGGAGGAGAAGATCTATGGCAGGTTGTATACAGAAGAATTATGGATGGATTGATGGATAGGAATGGAAACATGTTACTTGTATGTTCAGGGGGAGGTATTGATTGAAGTATTCATGTGTTGGATATGGATCAGGTTGCAAAAGACCTTATGCAGAGCAAAACAAGGACAATAATTCAAACTACAGAGGGAGAGATGACAGGAGTCATAATTTTTATCACAATGGAGGATACAGAAGAGAAGAGAGGATTTGATAGAAGACCATTTAGAAGAGGAACCTATTTTCAAGTTTGGGGGAGAAAAGAATCAAGCAATGAATGTCATCAGGAATCTGTTACCAGAAAAGCTAATGAAAGAGAAACAATACATAATATAGAGATAGTTTGTGCAGAGGAAGAAGAGCCTATTGATACAAAGATAGTTTATGCAGAGGAAGAGGAACCTTTTGAGACATCAGATTTGATAGAGAAACCAGAAGAAGGAGAAGCATTGATCTTAAGAAGAGTTATGTTATAGACTAATCGTCAGAGAGAGCAGTGCAAGAGAGAGTTTGTGTGGACCACTGTGAAACATAATAGAAAAGAGAAGTTCATGTGGCAAAGAAAGAAGGAATGACAAAATATTATACCATAAGAGAAAGTTTATGTACTAGAATGAAGTAAATATGGATAAAGGAACATAGATGAGTAAAAGGAAAGTGTGTGCAGAGAGGAAACTATGAAATTTTGATAAGTGCGGAAGAAATGTGACAAGAACATGGACTTAGACAAAGTTGCAGAGAAGAATTCAAGAATGTATTAGGAAGTAGCTGATTGTTCCGAAGGAGGTATGTAGGTATTTATTGACTCTTAATTGATTGAAGCAGACATTGATCTTGAGGCAACTTGCAGAGAAGACTTGCTCAGACCGCTGATCATTGAGTCACTGCAAGGCTTGCAAGTAGACTACTGAACCTAGATGTGATAGGATGAATAACCTAAGGCAGCTTGTGGAAAAGACTTGCTCAGACCACTGATCATTGAGGTAGTGCAAGGCTTGCAAGTAAAATTCCAAACTTAGAAGAGCTGGAGACAGTTTTGCAGGGTGGACTTGAACAGACCGCCAACCTTGAGGCAGTTGCAATTCCTGTGAACAGATCGCCGAACCTATTCATAGAAACAAGTATGAATTTGACATAATATAGACCAAAGTGAAGAGGCTCACTTTTCAAATAACCCTATGAGTCTGATGCAGGAGCATCTGGAAGCATTTAGAACAATTGAGATAGTTAACAGTGATGTTGCAGAGTATCGAGAAACTGACCTTGGAGGATTCTGTATTTTACCACATTTGAATATTAGAAGTTGCAGAGCTAGATTTAGCATCTAGTCATAGTCATCTACAACATATCCAAAATTTAGATCATTTGGGTTTGATTTTAGAGAGATATCGCTATCAAAAGATTACCTGCTTTTACCTATTTTCACATAATAAAGCCGACAATGTTCAGTGGAGTCTAATCAGCTTGTAGAGTGATTATGTGACTTGCAGAGCTTAAAGGAACATTATTCAAGGAAGTATAGGACTTGGCTAACCTTCATGGAGATCTGCATGAAGTTTTATGTGCCAGCGGAGCAATACCTTATGATTAGGTCTGACCTATCCGTGTAAACACATTTCATACTAGCCGTTGCAATTAGGCCAACTTGGTAATGATTTGAAGGCTTGTGGAGGATATAAATAAAAGATGAAGGATCATTTCTAGGCATTAATCGATAGCACAAAGGTATGAAGCAAGATCCTATGTTGTTTTGATCCGAATGAGTAGCAAAACAGAATAGAAGACAGAGCAGGAAGTAGAAGGGGTTGTGGAGCAAAGAATTGAGATGTGGAAGAAGGAAAACATGGAAGAATTTTGTTGTATGAATCTTTTTTAATCCCTGGGCTATAGCCTAGCATCTATAAAGCCCTTGGGGCATGTGTAATTTGATTTGAAGTTATAATATATGAAGAATGAGCTTTGAAGGCTAGGTTTTTCCATGTTAGGGTTTTCCCAGGATATATCTTGTGTCATGTGTTCATGAAAATCTTTTATCTTTATGTTGATTAGTTGCTGAATTTTGTTGCATATCCATTATGATCATGGTGTTAGTTGATTAGGCTGCAAGGTTGGATAGTCCCTCACCGGACCCACCTACCTTGACTGCATCAGACAGTGTCTATTAAGAAGTAGTCTATGATGTATCTTCAAGTGATATTTGTTGTCTTCAAGTGAGATCTGTTGCGATTGGATTTGTCAACTCCCAAGTGATTCTATGTTGTTCGTAGATGTCTCCACAATGTATTGAAGGCATGTGTTTGATCTGCAAGCTATAATGAAGTTCTTGGAAGCATGTATCTAAGTGTTCTTGATGTGTGCACTATTTCTGGCCGACCTAGTTTGTCACACTTGTTGCAGATGTGATTCATGGATTGTGGAAGCATGTCCAAGCATGCAAAGATGTATTTGAGTCTGAGCTAAGCCAAGAAGTGTTCCTCTTTCATTCATTTACTCTGCAAATTTGTTTAGGTCTAGTCCTAATTTTATTTATGTATGTATGCTGACCTTGGAGACACTTCCAATGGTTGTAGATTGTTGGGCATACTTAAGACTTTACGGCTCCACTCAGAGCCTTTAATGTATTTAATTTCATAGACATCTAGTTAGTTTTCAATTCTATTTTTCTTTGAAAGACTTGTTCAATGGCATTTACCCACCATTTGAAATTTAAGTTGTATAGTTTATATATGTAGTTGCTCAAAACAAGGAGATATTATGTTGTGTTATGAAGGAAAAAAATCTCTTTTGAAGTGATAATCTATAGCTATGTTCTATGATACTTTTATGAATAAATATCACCAGTTTTATTCTAAGTAATCTTTTCTGAGCAATGGAATTTACTTGGAGTTGTTGAAGTACTAAATGTGATTTGAGTCAATATAGGATCTCCCAAGAGCTGGTCACTCGAGGGATTATAGAATAGATAAGTATTTTTTTCACATGAATTGGCATTGTTATTTTTGTTTTGTGAATGTTCTATTTAGATTAATGTCACTTTGTGTTTATCTTTGTATTGTGTTTCTGCAGGTTGTGGTATTTAAGTTTATGATCTTTGAAATTTAGTTTGTTTTAAATTTCTAGAGCATGATCCACTCAATCATAAATCTGTTGTTAGTCATTAGTTTAAATTTTCAAATATGTTTTTAGTTAACAAGTTGGTCATCTTTTCAAATTTATAGTTAAAATTGCTTGTGTGAATTTTTATATCAGCATTTATATGCTTTTTAGATTAATAAGATTCCAATGCTTTCTAGCTTAAAATTTTTATGCATTCTAGTTTAGATTTTGTTTTAAGCTTTTCAAAAATCTAGAAAAACTGTTACTAAGTGAGATGTCCAAAAATATTCCCTATTGCATACAGCCTTGGACACTACTCAGTTGACATAAGTGACATATTTTCAACTAAAGTGTTAGGACCTTACGACAGCCTATCAATCGGCTTCTCAATCACAGTGATACTCTAAGCTTTAACAACTTCTCAAATATAGTGTTATTCTAAGCTTTATCAACTTCAAAAACATAGTCCTATTCTAAGCTTTATTAGCTTCAAAAACATAGTCCTATTCTAAGCTTTATCAGCTGAATATATACATAAGATTATAAACTTATATGATAACATTTTCTAAAAGAGAAAGAACCAGTGAGTTCGAAGGAGTATGCAAAGCTCTCTTTGATCCTTCAACAACGTCTTTCCTTCTATTCACAATGAGCCCAAAACCTTTTTCCCTTTGACATTCCTCACAAAAAGCTTCAAGCTAAGTTCTTTTGTGTCTCTCCCTATCTAGAGAGAATCCCCCGCAATGATAAATATAAATTTTCCTCTATTAATCGCATCATCAACTCCTATAACAATTCCTATAAAATTTCCACAAAGGCATTCAAATAAATGGAGGTGATGATCATAAAAGACCACTCCAATAACCAGTCAAAAAGATCCTCCAAAACAGTTAGAGAGAAAAAGGGGGTCGAACAACCACATACTTAAAAGTAACTTGCATATCATGGAATCTTTATCACTTTCATAAAGAAGTTTATTTGACCTCAACACAAAAGGTCTCACTTAAATATCACATTAATATATATATATAATGTTGTTTCAAATGCTTGACAAGATATGAGAATGGGGTCGAGGTATTCTCCCCCTCTCTATCTTACTTATATAGCAAAATAGTCAAATATAAATAACTTGATAGGATACCATAATGGAATTTCAACCAAAAATTACCAAAAATGAGATAGTTAACCACTAACATATATATTCTCTCTTGAATATAAACTATATTCGTAACTCACAAGAACTAATGATTATCAACCATCCTTGTCGACGGTCATACTTTCTTGACTTGATTCTCAACAAAAACCCATATTGATAGATTCTTGATGACAAATCAACAACTGACTAGTCGAAACCAACTTAGGCCAAAAAGAGTCGAGTACATCTTACCAAACTCAATGGGGTTCACTAAACTGTATAAGCATGAGACTAAGATGGAAACAACCTGTTATTTTCCATACGTCTATTCACTTCTCTTTGATGATGCTCTCCCTCTCTTTTCTCAAAAGGTAGAAAACCCATTTCCTAATTACAACTTGCATTCACCTAACTGGGTTTAGTATATCATTAGTAAATCGATAAACCAAATGAATAAATAATCATATCATTAAATGATCACATGTCTAAATTCTAAACATATAAACTCAAACTCATGAAATCATTGATTTACCCTGACATTTCCACTAAACGTCAAATCATTAATCCATGCAAAATCATCTACTAATTACATACAAGTAAAAAGTAAAACATAGTCAAATTTTGGGGTGTGACATGTTCAATAAGGGTAGAGTTTGTGGCCCACTCTTGTTTGATGTTGGCACTATACTCCTTGATTCTAGTGTTGATATAATGTTTAATCTCACTAATATATGGAGTCCCATAAGAATAGTCAATTTGATAGAGCCCAAAGTTGAGTAGAATATCTTTAAGATTTTTGGTTGACAAGATGAGACTTTTGATAGTGATGAAAGGTTTGAAGGCACACTTTTAAGGACTTTTAATTTTAAAGAAGGATTTTTAGATCTTATTATATATGCCTTCAATGTAGGGGAGGGTGGCGGAGTAGACAAGACTAGATTCATTGTCCTTTGGTTTAGAACTACTTCAAGTTCTGGCTTATCTAAGTGCTAGATAGTGATGTGTTTGTTATGATACCCATTCAATTTAAAAGTACCGAACATGTAGGAGAGCTCTTGGTCAATGTGTTCCTCATCAAAAATATGGAAGGCCTTATTAGCTAGAGTTTTTAAGACACTAACTTTTTAGGTATGATGGTGATGTGAGGACACGTAGAAGTAGAGATGGGTGAGTTTTCTAAACCACGGGCTAAAGATCAATTCACTTTTTTCATGAGAAGGATATCCAAGAGGGGAAATTGGTTGTTACTTTCAAGTTCTTTAGTGAACTTGATGTAGTTGATAATATTGTTTAAGTAAGAGTGGAAACATTCTAATTGTTCGAGTCCATAGGGCCAACATATGTTGATATTGTCAATATAGCAATTCCACCATTTTATTTTTAGGGGGAAGGAGATGAGGGATAAATCTTTGAAATGCTCCATGAAAAGGTTAATTGTGATAGGGAACAATAGGGATTCCATAGCAATCTCATTGGATTGCTCATAGACCACACCTTCGAAAGCGAAAAACATGGACCTTATGCACAAATTGACTAGGGAGGTTGTCTCGTTATTGATCTTGTCCCTAATTATGTTTATGAAGTCATTAACAAGGACTTTAGTAATATTGAAATTATAACACAAAGAGCTAGAGGCTCAAACACAACAATCATTCATTCATCTTCAACACACAAATGATTACATTCTATGGCTTTATAAAGCCATTCAACTTACTAACTACCCAAACCACTAACTACCAACTAACCCATAACTAATAACTAACTAGAAACTAACATGTTAATTTAAAATTTATTACATTATTCTATGTCATGCACTAATAATTCCTGACACCCCCTTTTAGTGCTGGCATATGAACTTTATCCTGATGTTGTAGAATAAACAATTGGCATGTCTCATATTTGCCCCCTTCAATGAAATAAATTCTTTGGATGTCGGTTTCTACCAATAATGCATCCAATTAAAATGTGCAAATAAAAAATCTATTACACCCTTATGGCTTCAAAATCCTTATTTCTCCATTCACATAATGTTGAAAAAATAATACTGTTACTAATTTTTTGTTCACACTAAAAATTAGTTGGACCTAGGTGTAATTGTTCAAAATGAATAATAGAAAACTTCAAGGTTATGCATTCTTGAATGGTTGACACTTTGACAAAGCTGAAAAGAGAATCCAGTTGTCAGGATAACCCATCAGTCCAATCAGGACTGATAAGTTATCATGACAAAAGAATTGATCATCAAAGGATCAAACATTCAAGGAGATACAGTTGTTCTACAATGTTTGATTTTTCAGTAGTTATAAGTTAAATTGATTATTCAGATTAATCAGTTTTGAATAAAAGAGAGAAAGATGTTGTATTACACTGTTATTTCATGTCATGTTTTAAACATACATCCAGGTATCTGTTACTTCATCTCATGCATTGATTAAAAAGGAAATACATATACATCATATGCATCAGAGAAACTAACTCATGTTTTAAAGAAATGTTCAAATGTGTCCCACACAAGCTATGGGAATAACTAAACTGAGCAATTGCAGACATGCAAACTATGTATCTATTTGATAAAAGAAAAGAGAAAAGAACATATAAATCTAAACATCCATCATTGCCTAATGATGGAGGTTATTGTTGAAGCTGGTCTTCAAAGTCTTTTGTCTTCATGCTTCAATCCAAGCCACCATCCAGTTGAAACCTGCAAAAAAATTTGGGACAGCCCCGTTAGTGCTCCAGATGTTTACAGTTATCACATGCTTTTATCAAACAGAGACATCTACTTATCATATCATGCATTCAGATCAGATAATGATACACATCAAGAAGAAATCATGAAGGAGATCAATAATGCTATCAGGTACTTTTTATGCTAACTTGTTTGTTCACTGTGCAAGTATAGGACAAATCTTGTTGCTTCTTTGAAGACAAATAAACATGTGGATTAAATGTGGCTCCCACAAGGGTTGAGCCCAACATGTTTCTTTTCATTTTTTGAAAAGAGTACCAAAAAAAGACAGGATGCATCATTCTAAGCTATATCATGCATCATCTAATCAACTTTCATAAAGAAGATGACATCATGACATCATTATAGTTGATTGAAACAAATCAGAACTATATGATTGAATTAAGATTGACAAAAGACAAATTCAGAAAAAATCATATTACAGTCATCTCAAGAGTGATACAAGTTTTTAGATTATTGTGCCTGATAAAGAGAAGAGAGACAGAGAAAGGAGGATATAAGAACTTATGCATCATTTGAACAAGTTGCAGAATAGATCTTATGAAGAGTCATCTCATTATGACAAAGAAGTAAGATGAAATAGCATTGCATACCATGTATTTCTCATGTTGTTTTCATACTATCTAAAGATGATCAAAGTTTAAAACAACTATAACACATTCAAAGTTAAAAGTGTCTCATAAGAAGTAGTCAAGTAAATGCCACATGAACAGCAGATAGAACAGTGGAAGACAAACAGCTTAATCTCTATGCCAACTTGACTGCCATTAAATAAGACCTCACAATATGTATGAGATGGGTGTGTAGTCATCCAAAAGAGAAGATATAAACTTTGTAAAAGGCTACCACAAGTGCCTCAGAGTCTCAAACCATCAAAAGATACATGAAGATCAAATGCTACATTCGAAATGGAGTAACATGTTCAAATAATCAAGCATCGAAAGATGAAGTATATAATACAAGTAAATACCCCAACACAGTGAATGGGCCTCCAACATGACAGTCAGGTCAACCTTCAAGATCAAATGAAAGATAATTATGACTATAGTTGCAAGCTACAAAAGATAAATCAATACAGAGATACAATACAGTATGCAAGATGCACACAGAAGAAGACATAATCAACAGAAGATGCTATGCAAGTTGCAAGCTACAGAGGATGCCACACAGGAGTAGATGCAACACAGTAAGGAGGGGGCACAATGCAGTCAAGAAGAAGTGCCACATAGAAACAGTACAGCCATGCAAGATGCAATCAAAGATACAGTACAATCAAAAGATATAATGATGCCATAAAGAAGAATCCAATGCAAGAATCAAAATAAATGCAATCACCATCATTATAGGCAGTCATGACAGTGATCATGAAGTAGTATGATACATCATAATGGTCAGTGCTCACCTACAGAGGAGCATCAATAATGATAAAACAAACAGTCAAGAAGAAGACAGCTTTTCCTTCTATGATAGTTATGCTACCAAACTATAGTCACCATCACCATAACAGTCATAGCAGTGACTTGTGAAGTGGTTTAAATGAGCAGGAGACATTCATGATACACTATAATGATCAGTGCCCACCTAAGAGGAACATGCATAATGATAGACATGAATAGCCAGAAGAGATCTAAGTATGCAAAAAGATGACTACAGGTATGAGGATGCACGAAGGCGTACCACAAAAGATGAAATAAAAAAATATTCCTATGCTACAGTAAGCCTTGAAGGATAGCAAGAAACAAACAAGAAAGCATGTTTTCCAAGCTACAGGTGCATTTCAAGAATGCCACAAACAATAAAGAAGAAGACAACTAATCTTTATGCTATGATATACATCCAGTTATAGCTGAGAGACAATCCCACATTCAAAAGATGATGATACAGCCACATAGTTCATCAACCTTACATTCATGCAATTTGAAGAGATAGTCTATAGAAGAGCCTTATAGTATGATACAAACTATTCTATAATGATGCAAATGGAGGTAAAATGTCAAGCCATTATATAGAATATCAAAAGACTACTGTCATGACAAAAATTAACATATGCTTCTACCCATCAGCCAAAGTGGAATGATAAAGCAAATAAGTCATCAGCAAATGTGTGAGAAGCAGTCATAGGAGGTGAGAAGTATTATGAGAGGTAAAGCAAGAAGACCCTTAAACTCTTGCCAGCAGTTAGAGATGAAAGCACAGTCAAGGTGATGCTACACAGATAATAGACCATCCGTGTTGAAGAAATCAAACCCTAATGATGTTCTTGCAAACACAGTTGAGATTTTTCAAAGAAGATGCCATAATGCATTCATAACCATCAAGGAGGAACAAGAAACAAGAAAGAGTGTATACCCATATGCCAAATTCACAAGATTTCTTCATAGATACATCAAATCTTTCATTTCTTACAATAAAGAGAAAGAAGATCAAATAAAATAGTAGCCGTGGCATTACAAGAGTTTTCTGTGCATAACGAAGTTGAAACCCTAATTTCATGACTTACAAACCCTCTAGGTAAGTGACAGTTTTATGCCTATTAACAAAGACAAGCATAGACATAGCAGATAGAAGTTTTGGGTATGCAGGAGAATTTAAAACCCTAAACTCAAAACTTCAAAACCCTCAGGTTTATGCATGATGAAGACGGATCAAGATAAAAGAAGAAGTATGTAGCCATGGTCGATAGATACATGGCATTTCTTACTATAAAATGCAATACCCACAACTATCTACAGCTTGTCATGCTATCTCAGGAGTGAGACCATCAAAAGAATGAAACTACAAAGACTAGATAGCAAGTGCTCAACTTGTTGCTATCAAAGAAAGATCTTTCACAGCCTCACAGTGGCCTCAAACTTCTAAATATACAGGAGAAGACCATTGAGAAGTGAAGCACACAGAGAAAAAGTGAAGGCATTAAAAGAATGCACAACAATGGAGTTGTTATAATAGTGAAAAGGGTTGTGGCCGTATAGATGAAAAAATCTATAGCATTCAAATGCTTCATACCAAACAGAAAAGAAAGGTTACCTTCATTCCAGCTCATGAGGAGTTCATGGCAGCAACAATGCATTAGAGCCATTGAAGGATAAAACCAGAGCCACCATGGAGCTACTTCAAACCCTCAGCCGACATTTTTGCAAAGCTTAAAGAAAGAAATCAAAAGATGAGTGAATGAGCAAAAATTAGGGTTCTTTCCCTATTTTGTTCGAAGTTTCTTTTCACTCGAGTATTTTTTTGACTTAGAAAAACCAATTATTACCTTATCCAAAAATTGTTGTCGGGGTCAAGACTTTCCCTAACAATCATAACACATAGTGGTTGACAGCAACCCTTTGGAGGTTGGTTCCTTTTAAGTCAAAAGGCCGATATAACATGTGGAAAGGCTACAAGCCTTATGACCTTTTAATGCTTGATGAAGTTCCTTGGTGGTCGAATGGTGGAGACATAACAAGACACATGCTTAAGTCCCTTTTCCTATGCCCAAGCATCCAAGGATGGATTTCAAGTTTATGCATGGTGGCTAACAGCCAAGGAGGTGGATATTTTAATACATGATATGCATGAATATAGAGTTTACAAAGGTGGCAAATAAGGTGAGCATCTATAATGGTGCAATATTTTATGCATATGAAATACATGGAGATTTAAGGGTAAACTCATTATGCATGGTGAAGATATAGCATATGGATGATAAGTGATGTGGCAATTGCATGGTTGCAACATTGATAATGACAGCATATAATGGATTTTTTATGCATGAGGTCAAGTTGCATAGTGGAGTTATTTTCTTTCCTTAACTTCAAATATTGCATATGGGGATATAACGAGATTTGAGAAATAGATATTTATGCAATTTTTGTCTTGTGCATGGAGTACTACAGGAGTGACTGGTTCTTTTATTTTCCTTGCAGAGGGAGATGATTTTTTTCACAAATGTATTGGAGTGATAAGGAAATGTGTATTTATTCCTAAGTCCTATTTTGCAAAATAAGCAAATGCATTGGAGTGATAAGGAGTATATTCTTCTTCTAATCATGCATGATTTTACACATTAATTAATTGTAAATAAATAATAAAGTAATATTCTATAAATTACTTTATTATTTTCCACAAGTTGTAAAATCAAAAATAGACAAGTTGTAACCAATAATAAAGTAATATTTTATTACTTTATTATTTACTCACAATCAATTTTGCTCATGCAAAATCATGCAAATTGATCAACTAAGTTAACTAGGCCACCTAAGAGGTTTTGCATGACTTTTAGGAGTATTTTTAGGGTCCTTGGTCAAAATTTTGGTCAAACACATGGAGAAGCCCAAATTGAATCTATTTTTGCTCAATTTGAGGCAGTTTTAGACCCTAATTTTGAGGATTTTTGAGGTTGCTCGGGAATGAGTATTTTTAGAGGCAGTTATCTGCAAGTCCATATTTTTTGCATGCCTCTTAGAGAGAGCAAGACTATATATTGTAAAGAAAAAGTTTGTTTTTGCTAGTTCTTGATTCTCATTCTAATTCAGACAGATTAGAGAATTCTTGTAGCTCACTATTACAGTTTTATTGAGAGATCGATAGGTTATAGGTTATCTTTTGTCTTTTGCAAAGCTTTCCTTTGTTATTTCAGATCAGTTGAATTACCTTTCCTTTTAGTGTTGAATGTTGAAGTGATTTTTGTGTATATGGAAAAATGGATTAAATCTAAACTAAATAAAACCAAAAAACCCAATAACATAAAGGAAACTAATTTAAATAAAAGCCATAACAAATTACTCAATGAAATAAAGACTTTTACCGAAATCTGTGTTGTTTCCTTTGGATTGAATGTGGATTGCTCAATGAAGTTGCAAAGCCATGGCTGCAACAAGCAAGTATGTGCTCAAGAGATCAATGTCAAAAGATCATGATAGTTCTCAATCGACGCGTTTTGTATGCTCGAAGCTCTGTTAAGTATGCCTGAGAATACGATCGAAGAGAGAGAGACTTAATGAAGGAGATGAGGGGGGTTTATATAGGTTTCATCAAAGATCGATCAATGGTCCAGATAATTCAGAAGAATCAATGGAGGAGAACAGTTGAGGAATGTGCAACGAATGAGGAGAAGACACGTGTCTTGCTTGCTTTTGCATGAGAGGAGTTATCAAGAATAGAAGAATGAGTTAACTGAAGAGATAAATCAATTAAAAGAATAAAGCAATCAGTTAAGTGATTTAAAACAAGAAGAAGGGATTTGCATGAGACAAGAAGATATTTTGCTTTATTAAATATAGAAATATTTAATTGATGAGCAAAAAAGCTTGAGTTATATTAGAGATAACTCAAATTAGAAGAAAAAGCAATTTAAATAAATAATTGATTTATTTAAATTTAGAGCAGATATTTTGGAAGAAATAATTAAATAATTAGAATTATTTAATTTAGAATATTTGAAAGCAAATTAAATAAATAAATTTATTTAATTGTTGTGCATGATTTTGGAAGAATAATTTTGATTTAATTAAATAATTTAAGAATCATTTAATTTTAGATAAGAAGGAATTTGTGATGAATTAATTAAATAATGGGATTTATTTAATTAATGTAGACTTAATTTTTGGAAAGAGGATAATGATCAAATTAAATAATTAAAATTATTTAATTGTGGAAGAATATAGAGGAATTTAATTTAATTAATTAAATAAAGAGGATTTATTTAATTAATGTTGAATTTAGGAGATTTAGAAGAATTTGATGATAATTAATTAAATAATTAGATTATTTAATTAACGTTTGCAATGCAAGTGATTAGACAGATAACGGAATGTGAGCAGTGTGGCAACTTGGTCATTTTAGGGTGTCTACATTTTGCCCCTCTTTGATGCAATGCAGCATGTAGCGTTGCGTCAAAGAAAATGATTGTTGAAGATGTAATACAATTTTTGATGCCCCAGTGTAGGTAGTTGCCCCAGTGTATGCCCCCTCGAGCGGGAAGACAGGGAAGCGACAGAGGAAAGGGGTTGACGCTCGACCAGAAGAGGATGCAACCAGGAAGAAGAAAAAGCAGAAGAAGGGCTGGGAAAGAAAAACTAAGGGGGGGGACACTATAAGTAGGTCCCATGGGGACCACAATCCTCATTTGCACCCTTGGATAATCTAAATTTAGAGAGAAGAGAAATCCAACCTAGGAGGAGTGAGTTGAGCAGCCAGCGAGGAGAGATGCTGATTCCAGCGCACAGTCATCGGGCGGAGTTGGTGCGGACCTACAGGCGGCCAGCAGGAGCTCCGGCAGCGGTAAGTGATCGAAAACCCCCTTTTCAGTTGTCGTTTAGGGTCGTTTAGGGCTAGGTTTAGGCAGGGTCAGTCATGTCAAGCAAAAGCGCTTTAGGAAGCCGCAGTGCATTTGGTATAGGATTGCAGCGCTTTTGGCGCGCCGTAGCGCGGCTAGTAGTTGCCTGCAACACACTTGGTAAAACCGCGTCGCTTTTGGTGTTAGGTGTTCGCGCCGCAGCGCACTTGGGAAATCCCGCATCGCACTTGGTTAGGCAGTGCAGCGCACTTGGCAAAGCAGATTAGCGCAAGTGGCGGGAAGGGGAAAAAAATGTGTCGCGTCTGGTATGACAGAGTGGCGCGGTTGGTAGGACAGAATGGCGCAGTTGGAAAAACAAGGCGCATTTGGTTCAAAAATCACAGCGCGGCTGGTTGAACAGTATGGCGCGGTTGGGGGAGAGGGACAGTGCATTTGTACAAAACAAAGCGCGTTTGGTTTGAATAGAAGAAAAGTTAGGGGGCAAGTAGAAGAGTGAGGCTGCCAAAGAGGAAAGGGCAAGTTGGGGGTTTTTTTTAGGGACTGATGGTAGATAGGTTTTGAGGGATTTGGAAAAGAAACTGACAAGTGATTTGTTATGGATGCAGAGGATACTGCCACCGCTGATGTCGCGAGAGCGACATCACACGATAGCGCACAAGGTGGTTCAGCTTACATGGGAGGAGGACACATTCCTGGAGCATGCAGGACTGTGGCACGTGGCACACTTGACACACATTAGGGTGAATCTTGCCCTAGTGACAGCAGTCGTGGAGAGGTATCACAACGAGACCTCGTCATTCCACTTTCTGACAGGGGAGGCGACAGTGACATTGGAGGATGTATACCGCATCCTAAGGATCCGGATAGACGGGGAGATTGTTGACTTTGACCCAGCGCAGGGCGAGGCAGGCTTGGAGGAGGTCTTCTGCACAGACGACCTATGGATAGAGGACAGGGAGATCAAATGGGCAGACATCCCAAGACTCTGCGATAGGATCAGATGGATCATTGCTTCGTTGATTGGCGGCTTCCTGTGCCCAGACAGGAGATCGAGAGGACTATCAGTTGGCTGGGGGACAGTTCTATCAGGGATGTTCACCCATGGCAGACAGTATGCGTGGGGACCCTGCGTGCTAGGACAGCTATACCATGACATGCACCATTGTGTGTACAGGAGAGGCAAGAGCCTCTCAGCAGGTGTGACTTTGTTACAGGTATGGGTGTGGGAGCACATTCCAGTCATCCGACCCATGGCGCAGCGCCACCGAGACAGGGGTGAGCCATATGCATTTTATTATGACGGGGTGATGACACATCAGAGGATGGGGTTTGTGAGCTACTGGAGGCGACAGATAGACGAGATGGATATATTCATATGGAGGCCCTGGTTACTGTGCGAGGAGTGGGCTAATGAGCATGAGCAGCTCATGTACTGTAGATAGGCTCGCTATCTGTTCGGTAGACGAACAGATATGATAGAGAGATACCTACCCGAGCGAGTTCTTAGGCAGTTCGGGTTGCCGCAGGGGTTACCAGTGGGGGAGGCCACTCATGCCAGGACACGGAGGGAGGTAGGAGACTGGGATGCTGAGATCCCATTGGCGACAGCATTGACAGAGGTGCGGGGACTTATCCCCGTGAGATGGGATTGGGATTCTGGGCTAGCAAACCCAGGGACACTGCCAGAGTATGATCAGTACTGGCAGACACACAGGCCTATGAGATTGACTACACCAGGTGTAGCAGGGGCAGTGGGAGAGGTGTTAGTGCTTGGAGGAGAGGCCAGGATGAGGCGACAGGCCAGGGCAGCCAGGCAACAGGCAACAAGCCAGCAGGCAGGCGGAGAGAGCAGCGGCCAGCAGGCCGATGTGGAGATGGCAGAGGCAGTGGGCCCAGTCGTAGAGACCGACCTATAGAGAGCGGAGCGACTGCTGCAGGAGGAGATAGCCTGGAGGACTCGCTTAGAGCTCTGGATGGCACGACTCAGGAGAGACAGGGATGCAGCGCGGGCCGATGCGAGGCAGGCAGAGGCCACAGCCCAGGCACAGACACAGGCAGCCACAGTAGCACAGACAGCCCTAGCACAGGTGCAGGCGCAGCTACAGGCACAGGTGCAGGCATACAGACAGCTACAGGCCCAGATACAGGCACAAGCACAGGTACAGGTGCAGCCGCCAGCTGCACCAGCAGCAGACACAGATGAGCTAGCGCAGGCTAGGAGAGAGAGAGATGCAGAGGTGCAGCTACGTTTGACAGCAGAGGCCACACTATTCAGAGTGAGGCGGGAGAGAGAGGAGGCACACCGTGCGCTGGGTGCCGATCAGAGGACTTTGTACAGCGAGCTCGTCCGAGTGCAGGGTGAGCTAGTATCAGCTGGCAAAGAGGCAGAGTATTACGGGGGCCTATATGTGGGTGCGGTGCCGGCAGCTCAGCAGGCACTGAGTTATAGAGACAGGAGTAGGTCGGGGGCTTCAGGATCCCGGAGGACAGGGCAGTCAGCGTCCTCAGTTAGAGGGCCACTTTTGCCGCCAGGGGGAGGAGGAGGACCATCAGCGGGACCTCCACCGAGCACAGGGGGAGGCCAGGGGCCACAGCCGGAGGGCAGCTCTACCCACTGGGGCACCTTCATTTGTATTGTATCATATAGTATCATTTTGGATAGATGCCTACGTGCATTCTGATGTATACTTTGAGGGCTCTTGATAGCCTTGATGTACTATATTGGTGTATATTTGGATGTATACACATTTTTTGTATTATTGATGTAGACACAGACACTTTGTATTATGATGGCCATTACATGATATATATATGATGATCTATTCGACTTACAGTTGTTCATGCTTTTGTGTATGCATTCTTTGATGTCATGGATGTGATGATATGTATGTATGATTATGGATTCATGTGATGACATATGTGGCTTATATGATGCTTATAGATGTATGATGATATATGATGATATAGATGTGATGACTAGTGATATCTGACATGTGGGTTTTGCAGATATGCACCAGAGAGGAGAACAGGAGGAGATGGAGACAGAGACTGTTGATCGATATTTGCAATGAAAGAGATATAAAGGATGTGGAAATGGATGAATGAGCTTGTTGCAATGGCTTCGCATTTGTATATAAAGAGCAATCCTTAGTTTGATATAGCACGTGGATAGTTCGCCACCAAGGTATAAAAGACCAAGGTGCAGTAATATCCGAGTGCGTGGACGTTGACTCTGCAAACAAATGGTTTGAACCTAGATCCTTTTAGACATAATATAACCTTGTAGGCATATGTGAATAAGCCATAGTCTTGAACATAAAATAAACTTCCATACATGCGAATGCAAGAAGAAATATTAATATGTAAGATGTTAGGACGTAACACACACAAGATAAATAGAATGCTAAGAACGATACTAGAGATCATTCCTCAAACACGGCACACAGAAAGTAATGACTATGCCCCCAATCCTGACTGCATCGCAACATACCAAGATTATAGATAAATCAAGGTAGTCTTGAATAGGTATGGGAATAGGGAACAAAAGATAACCATAACACAAATTGACTGACTTACAAAGTAAACCTACAGCCAACATTTTCTCTTGCCAAAGAGGTTGCTCAGGATAGATTGGATAGGAAAGATAACAGCCTTATCGTAGGAACTCTGTGTCTGTTAAAGGGGACTATCTACCTAAAAAGACAATATCTTGCTGCAGGAAATGCCACATGTCGCAGGAGATGCGTGTGTTGGTCTCGACAATGGAACACTTCACAGAAGACAAGCCTGTGGATCTAGGGCTTGGTTAAGCGGTACTTAGCTGATGTTGGCAATCAGTATGCAGGATAGTAGATGACGCTGGAAGGGAGCTGCTTTGCTTCAGGTTTGCGAAGGACTATTGCTTTGAAAGGATGCACTAGCTTGCTGCTTGAGTTAGTCAAGTCGAGGCGAATGGATTTTGACAAACGGAAGACTAGAAGGATGGAATGCTAATGGATTGAAATGGGTGGAGAATGATGGATCGTGTGTGCCTGAGTACTGGATACATCCTTCGTATTCCAGACTGCCTACATACCCTGTATCCACGGAATCAAGGCACACTTACGATGGAAGATGAACGTGATAAATATGTAGTTCTGGATAGAGTGATGAGATGGGTCAAGGTGGAAGAGGGAGATCTTATGTACCTGAGTACTGGAAACTTCCTTCGTATTCTAGACTGCCTACATACCCATATCCATGGGATCAAGGTACCTTAAGATTGAAAAGATGATATGTAGTTCTGGTTAGTGGGATGATGATGTAGAAAAAGTGTTGAGAAGAGGTGATCTTATGTACCTGAGTACTGGATACTTCCTTCGTAATCCAGACTGCCTACATACCCATATCCATGGGATCAAGGTACCTTAAGACTGAGAAGAGATAATATGTAGTTCTGGTGAGGGTGATGATGTAGAAAAAGTGTTGAGAAGATAACAGCCTTATCGTAGGAACTCTATGTCCGTTAAAGGGTGTTACCTGTGGAAATGAGACAAGATTGAAGTATGTGCTGCGAACCATGAACAAGGAACCAATCCTAGACTGAAGCTAAGGAAAGAGTTGCCCCCATTCTGGTAGAGGAAACTGTAGGGGTGACCGCCGAAGAAGACACAGAAAGACATGACCTAGGACAAGACAGTGTTAACTGTAGACACAGATCAAGACGTGGGACGACGACGAGGGACATTGACAAATTTCCAAGCTATACTAGATAGGGAGATGGAAATGCAAACAAAGTCAATGGGTTTATTATGGGTGGATGGATGAGGCGCATTGCGAACTGGACAAGGAGTGGACATGACTCGATAGACGATGGATGCTGACTCTACACATAGTGCCTGTTTGCCAGGTTTTCACTATGGTACTTATCCAAGGTGCCTGTTTGCCAGGTTTTCACCAAAGGACGGAGTTTTATTGGATTTTTTGTTGTTTTTTGCTTTTTTTTTTTTTTTTAGAATACTCTGAGGATCAGGCATAGAACTTCTTGAGATGGACACTGTTAAGTGGCTCATCCAGAGGAATGTCGTCAGGTGTAGCTAAAGTATAAGCTCCTGATCCATATGCTGCTATCACAATAAAGGGACCTAACCAGTTAGGCTCAAACTTGCCCTTCTTCTCTCGATCTTCTTGATTTCTCTGATTCTCCTTAAGTACAAGATCACCAACTTGAAACCGTCTTTCTTTGATCTTTTTGTTGTAATTACGCTGGAGGTGGTTTTGATAGACATGGAGATGATTAAGTGCGGCAAGGCGCCTCTCATCTAGTAGTTCAAGCTCAGCTAATCTGGAAGTGAGATACTCATCTCCGCCGATCAGGTCCTGCATGGATACTCTGAGGGATGGGATCTCGACCTCTATAGGTAGGATGGCTTCAGAGCCAAAGACCAAGGCATATGGTGTGGCACCAATTGGTGTTCTGATACTAGTGCGGTAGGCCCAGAGGGCGGGATTGAGTTGCAAGTGCCAATCACGACCAGCTTCATTGACTGTTTTCTTGAGGATTTTGAGAATGGTCTTATTGGAAGCCTCAGCTTGGCCGTTACTCTGCGGATAGTAGGGAGTTGAAAAGCGATGTTGGATATTGTATTGTGTGCACAAGGCATGGACATCTTGGTTCTTGAATGGTCTCCCATTATCAGTGACAATGGCTTGTGGAATACCATATCGGCATATGAGGTAGTTTAGGATAAACTTGGCTATTTGTTTACCGGTGATATAGGTCATAGGAATGGCTTCCACCCACTTTGTGAAATACTCAGTGGCGGTAATGATAAACTTGTGGCCATTTGAGGAGGAAGGGTGGATTTGTCCTACGAGGTTGAGACCCCATTGAGAAAAAGACCATGGAGCAGTCACAGGTTGTAACTCATGAGCTGGTGCGTGAATCAAATCTCCATGCTGCTGACATTGTAGACACTTCTTAGCAAACTGTGCAACATCTTGCTCTATTGTAGGCCAGTAATAACCTATTCTGAGTATCTTCTTAGCAAGATTAGGACCGGTAGAATGCACGCCACAGACACCTTCGTGTATGTCTCGTAAGGTAGCTTCAGCTTCTTCCGCGTTAAGACATCGTAAGAGGATACCATCGAGACTCCGGCGATATAGTGTATCACCCATAATGATGTAATGAGAGGATCGACGGATAAAGGTTTTGCGTTGGGTGGATGATAGGTCAGGAGGAAAGGTTTTGTTCTTGAGGTATTCATAGATATCTTCATACCATGGGGAATTGGGACCAACAAGATCGCAGATGATTTCAGTAACAGGAACATCGACGGCTGGTATCAACAATTGCTCGATCAAGAATTCACACTTCTGTGTATTTGCAGGCATGTCAATCAGTGATCCTACAGAAGCCATAGAATCTACAGCTTTGTTATGCTCTCTTGGAATTTGCTCAAATGTGATGCTAGAAAAGTGTGGTTTGTAGGCATCCACTAGTTGCTTGTAGGGGACCAACTTTTCATCTTTTGTTTGGTATTCATCTGTGACTTGGTGAATGACTAGCTGTGAGTCTCCATATACTTGTAATTCTGTGATGTCCCATTGAACTGCTGTATTGAGACCTATAAGGAGTGCTTCATACTCGGCTATGTTGTTGGTGCAAGGAAATGCTAGTCGATATGACTTAGGAATATAGTCATTCTGAGGTGTAACAAATAAGATGCCAGCTCCTGATCCATGCTGTGTGTAAGAACCATCAAAGTATAACTTCCACATTATGGAGGTAGCAAGAGTGAAGAGATTCTCATCAGGAAAGTCTGCTGCCATAGGATGTGTATCTTTCATAGGTGCTTCTTCTAGTTGATCTGCGAGGGCCTATCCTTTGATTGCTTTACAATCTGTGTACTCAATGTCGAACTCACTAAGGATCATCACCCATTTAGCTAGTCTGCCTGTGAGAGCTACTTTTGCTAGTAGATACTTCAGGGGATCAATTTTGGCTATCAGATTTGTATGTTGGTTCAACATGTAATGTCGCAACTTTTGGGAGGCGAACACTACTGCTAAACAAGCCCTTTCCATTGGTGAATAATTGAGCTCGTATCCCACCAAGGTTCTACTGATGTAATAAATTGCATGCTCCTTTCCTGTGTCATCATTCTGTGTTAGCAGGGCTCCTAGGGCCGAATTTGTAGTGGAGATGTATAAGATCAAAGGTTTGTCCGCAACTGGTGGAACCAATACGGGCGGTGTAGCTAGATACTCTTTAAGTTGATCAAACGCTGCCTGACACTTGTTGTCCCATCGAAACGAGACATCCTTTCGGAGTAAGTGCTGAAAGGGTTGACATTTATCTGCTAGCTGTGATATGAAGCACTGAATGGACTGCAACCTTCCCTAGAGGCTCCTTAATGCTTTTAGGTTCTTTGGTGGAGGCATCTCTACTATAGCTTTTACTTTCGCTAGATCCACTTCGATGCCTCTACGAGATACGATGTATCCCAATAGCTTTCCTGACGTTACACCGAATACACACTTCTTTGGATTGAGTCTTACTTGGTATTTTTCCAGCCTGTCAAAGATCTGTCCTAGGACCTATATGTGATCCACTCTAGAAGATTTAGCCAATATATCATCAACATAGTCTTCCATGATGTGATGAAATAGATCGTGGAAGATCACTGTCATTGCTCTCTGATAGGTTGCTCCTGTATTCTTCAGACCAAACGGCATGACACACCAACAATAATTGCCCCAAGGACAAGTAAAGGTTGTTTTATGTTGGTCTTCTTCAGCTATCCTTATCTGATTATAACCCAAGAATCCGTCCATGAGAGAAAGCATCTCGTGACCTGCTGTCAAGTCCACTATAATGTCAATGTTGGGTAGTGGAAAGTCATCTTTAGGACATGCCTTATTGAGATCTCTGAAATCATTACACATGCGGATGCGCCCATTAGGTTTAGACACAGGTACAATGTTTGAGACCCAATCTGAATAGTCAATAGGTCGTATAAACTTGGCATCTAATAGCTTTTGTACTTCAAC
Organism: Cunninghamia lanceolata; assembly: GCA_027924645.1. Taxonomy (NCBI): domain Eukaryota; kingdom Viridiplantae; phylum Streptophyta; class Pinopsida; order Cupressales; family Cupressaceae; genus Cunninghamia; species Cunninghamia lanceolata. The sequence continues at coordinate 22,428,102 of BSBN01000500.1, forward strand.
CTTCACCAAGAGAGCTATCTGCGGGTGCATCTTTCTCAACTTCTGCTTGACTGGTTTCACCATGGGATCAACTGTGAGATAATGAACTACCAGCTTAGGGTCTAGCCCTGGCATATCTGCATAGGTCCATGCAAAGTTGATGGTTCGTTGCAAGAAGAAGCTGTTAAGATTTCTATGCTCTGTGTCAGATAAGGATGCTGCTAGGAATGTTGTCTTTGGATTCTGTTTTGTACCCAGGTTGATCTCTGTAGAATCTTCCACTAGGAGAGCTGATTTCTCTTGGTACTTAGATGGTAAGGGAAGGTCAAATCCTCCATCCTCAGGTGCCACAGTTGGGTTTTCACCTTTGGATACGTCCTTTATTTTTACTATTTTATGATCAGGAGGTGCCACAGTGTGGTTTTCACCTAGAGATCTTTCTTTATTTGTACTTTTGCGACTGGAGGATTTGGCATTCTCACCAAAGTAAGCTGTGGGCTCTAGTTCAATTACAAAACTTGCTTTGTGATCGCCAAGAGGGATACCTTCCCGAAGTCCCATGAACTCAGCTAGAGCTTCGTCATTCTGAAATACATCTATAACGGGGGCCCCTTGTTGGTCCCAATCGATAAGTTCAGGGTAGACAAGCGTGACATTCTGGGTGCTGGTGGTGGAAGTTAAGGATACGGAGGATAGTGTAAAAATGGAGGATTCTGCAAATAGATTGGTCATGTGGAGGGAAGAGTCATCGATGATATCCTCTGTAGACGTCGTATCGGCGGGAAAAGTGTCAGCTACCTCATCGAGGATATACTTGATGTCTGAGGCGCGTGGTACCTTCTTACCAAATCCTAATCCTTTCTTGTCTAGCTTCTTTGTTACCACAATGGGCTCCATAGTGCCTTGATTCTGTTTCCCAAGGCCACCTTTGCCTTTATAGCCCATGTTTTTCACTATCCTTAAGCCATTGCCATATTGCTTGACTGGTATCATGACTAGTTCTTTCTCTTTGTAGAGCCAAGAAGAGATGTCCTCAATAGTTTCCTCCTCCAATAACCGTCCATGTTGGAATTGGGTTAGGAATGTCGGGGGAGGAATAGCTGCTTTTTTGGTAACTTTGGCAATGGGTGGTTTGCCGTAAGATTTTGGAGATAAAGGCATCCGCCCTACACAACAAGATTCTGAGATATCATAAGTGCCAAAGCCTATATCTCGGACACGAGCTGTGATTTTGGGGAGGGGTGTAGGCTCACTTGTAGAGGCTTGCGTGAGAGTTTCAAGGTCAACATAAAGAGGGGATTCAAGGGCTTTGTCATTTTTAGGCACTTGGTTGCAATTCTTATAGCTTCCTTGCAAGACACGGCAGAATTCAAAAGGATTAGGATCTCCTGGGATGGTGATTTCCGTACCATTGTATGGGAACTTTAGGGACTGATGGTACGTGGAGGGGACAACTTTCATTGCATGGATCCATGGGCAGCCAAGAATAATGTTGTAAGGCAGCTCAATATCAAGGACTTGACACCTGGTTTCAAGCATGACAGGGCCCAGTTGTATAGGCAAGTGAATAACACCTTCTGAACGGCATTCTGCATCATCATACCCCTTGATTGTAATACTATGATCAGTGTTGGCGTGATCCTCAGAGTATCCCAATTGCTTTAGTAACTTTAAAGAACAGATGTTGAGACTAGCACCACCATCTATGAGTATGCGTTTGATTTTGCACTTATGGATGAGAACTTCAATATGAAGGGCATCGTTGTGACATGGATCGTGGGAGGGGAGGTCTTTCTCAAAGAAGACCACGTTGTAAGGCGAAGCAATATTACCCACTATAGCTTGGAAATCTGTGACTGCTATGTTGTTAGGAACGGAAGACTCTTGGAGGGCTTTTTCTAGCACCACTCTATGTGCAGGTGATGACCGTAGAAGGTCCAAAATAGAGATCTGTGCTGGTGTTCTCCCTAGATGTTCGACAAGATTATAATCAGACTGAACCGGAAGCCTAGGTGTAGGTGCACAGATGGTGACATGACCTCGACGAGTAGTAACAGCACAATCTGTAGATTTGCCTTTGATGGTGAGGGTAGACACTCGACTCTCTTCAAAATGACCTACAATGGAATCGAAAGATGTGGAAGCGTGATTGATACCTTTACCTCTATCCTGAGGAGGTGGACCGTGACGAGGGAATGGTTCCTTGTACATTTCGAGATCCTTGTTCGTGTGTTGCGCTGGTGATTCATCCTCAAAAGTAATTTGATTACCGTCGATGAGGTTTTGGATGAGGTGCTTAAGCTTCATGCAAGACGCAGTTCGATGACCTTTGCTCCTATGGAACTCACAATACTCATTGTCTTTGTAATGTGCAGTTTTGTAGACAGGTTCTCCATATGGGGGAGCATCAGGTAAGGTGATGAGCCCTTTCTGCAAAGCTTGCTGTAAGACCGACTCGATGGGCACTCCCAAGGGAGTGAATTGACGTCGCAGAGGGTAATCTTGTTGGGGCCGCTCTTGTTGTCGTTGTTGTTGGTTGGGATAAGGCTGCCTTTGTTGCTGCTGTTGTTGAGGTGGAGCTTGACTTGGTTTGGAGAGTTGCAGCGGTGTTTGCAATGTTTGGACATGCTTAGTATCAACCACCCCATCATTGACCACTTTTTTGTTCTTGTTCCAATATTTGGGCTTATCGTTCGACTGTTGATGAGAAGTGCTATCTTTCGTCTCCTTAAAGATTTTGACCACACCCTTAGCAATGAGGGCCTTCTCAATGTTGATACCCTTGTATGTGATTTCATTGAAGGTTGTAGCACTAAGAATTTGCAAATGGAAACCTAACTCTTGGTTGAGGTTTTGCACGAATATGCTAACAAGTTGTTTCTCCGGAATCTTGAAAGGGAATTTACTAGCCATTTGTCTCCATCGTTGAAGGAAAGAAATGAAAGTTTCACCATTTTTCTGTTTATTGTTGCATAGGTCCGTCATGGAAATCTCATGCTCTGCGTTGTAAGAAAAATGGGTGGCAAACTTCTCTGCTAGTTCGTTGAAAGACTTGATACCCGTAGGTAAGTGTGAGAACCATTCTATTGCTTGACCTCCAAGACTGCGAGGAAAGAGACACATAAGATATGTGTCGTTGTGAGAGACCTCGAAGCAAGCAAGATAGAATTCCCTAAGATGGTCTTTAGGGTCACCTTTTCCTTTGTACTTATCGAACTTGGGAATAGTGAAATTTTGAGGAAAAGGGATCATTGGTAATGACCGATCAAAAGGATAAGGACACACTTCCTCCAACGAGAAGGTCTTTTTGGTGTGGCCAAACGTAAGATCAGATAGCTGTTGTTGCACCTCCGCAATCTTTAGTTCCATAGTCGTGGGAGGGGTTGGTAACATCTCCTGTTGTCCAAAAAGCGGTTGGTGTTGCCCATATAAAAGATTATAGTGTAAGCCATGCGTACTGGTATTATAAGGGTTGTAAGATTGATTGGGATTGTATGGATTGTACGATTGGTTCAGATTGGGTTGGAATTGGAGGCCTTGATTAGGCAGAGGTGGAGGTGGCGCTAGGTAAGAATGTTGGCTTTGCGATGGTTGAAGAAAGGGATTGGGGGGAGGAAAGCTAAAGTGCGTTTGATTAGGTTGTGATAGTGGCACATAGCTTTGGGAAACCTGATGTTGGGAATGTTGAGAGTGGCTAGGCAATGTATGAAAGAAGTTGAGTGAGGATGAACGTTGTGGAGGAGGAACATAGGTAGAAGTGATTTGCGACGGTTGGGGTTGATTGAAGATGAGAGTAGAAGAATGTTGTGGTTGGGGCTGCGTGACTCTAATTGGTTGAGAGACATGCAGGTGTGATGATATAGGAGGTGGCATTTGTTGAGACCCTTGTTGCATGGCTACATAAGTGTTTCCCGGATTGTAATTGGGTGGGAAACCTATGCGTGATGGGGTAACCAAGATTCCGCTTGCGCTTGGGGTGGACACTTGAGGAGGTGGTTGCACATTCGATCAAGCTAAGGTGGCTTGCTTAGCTAACTCTGCTTGACGTTGGAGAGTTTCTTGTTGGTTTTGATAGATCTCCATAGGAGTCAAAAGAGGTGATATGGGCCTCTCCTCTGTTGGATTTTGGAAAAGGGGATTCCTATACTGCGAGCCTTGTGTAGGTAAGGGCGTAGTCACTGTGGACATGGTTTGCACCGCTTGTAGGGTTTCTTGGGTGTTGGTGCTCTCCTTGAGAGTGGACACATCAAAATCTTGAGGTAACTTGGCGCCTTGCTTTGCAAGCAAACGAAAGAAATGATCCTGGTTCTCACTAAGGATTTTATCAATGGCAGCTATAGCTCTAGGATCTTGTATAAATTCATCAAGATCTTTCCCATCTTCTTGAGAGGATTGACCTATTTCAAAGTGTCGCTCTTCTTGAGATGGGGTTTGATCTACGATATAACCTTGTGGGACAAAATCTGGAGGCAAGCCTGTGGTATACTGAGGCGCAGTTATCAAAGGGGTTCTATCCTCATGAGGATTGCTTGGTTCATCTATGTGCGGCATGTTCGGAGAGCTGATTGGTTTTGCCGCAGGTGTATTAGGAGTCACCTTGGGAGTAATGTTGAGACGACCTAATTGCAGTGTGCGAGGAGGTGACTTGTGCTTCTTAGGGACAACTTGCCTGGATTTCATAGTTTGTTGTAGCCTAGTGGTGACCATGGGATATACTAGGACACAATGTAATGCTGGGAATCTGTGAGATGTTTTGAAGAAATGGACAAACTCTGATGCACAAAGTACTGGACCAAATGCGCTATACTATTTGACCAGAGGCGCAGGACTGTGCTACCAAAAGCATGCTACTGCGGACCAGAGGCGACGGACTGAGCTGCCAATAGCAAGCTACTGCTATGCCAAAGGCGAGCTATAGTGACCGAAAGTGAGCTACTGTTATACCAAGGGTGCTGAAGTAGAGTTTTGCCAGAGGCGGGTTACTGCTGACCAAAGGCGATCTACTGTATTACCAAAGGTGAGCTGCTGTAATACCAGGGGCGCTGAAGTAGTGTCTGATGTTTTTCAAAGGCAAGATTTTTCTGTTTCTGATTGGATTGGTTTGGCAAGAGAAAACACAGCAAACAAGTGGTCAAAAAAGGCACAAGGACTGACACAACAGATAGTGTATGTTCAAGGCTCCAAACAAGCCCAATGTTTCCACAAGTCTAATACAGTTGCAATCAATAACAAGCACTTTTTATCCCTAGAGACAAGGTTTCATTGCAACAGATCAGCTCACAGCTTAATACTCCGTCGATAAAAATATCATTCCATAAAAGTGTCAGATATTTAGTATCTTTGCGAGAGATGATAGGTAGGGATATCTCACCCTCCCCTTGGAAAGCTCAAGTAGGTCACAAGAGCTTTATGTCCAAGGGAATACTATCTCTTCTCAAGGGATCCAATGGTGAGTATCTTAAGGGTTTAAATCAATTTCCCTTGCACTGATGGTTACCGCAATGTTCGGAGGTAGGTCGGGTAGTCTCTATCTAAATTGGTTCTTAGTGACTTTGAGGGACCAACGCCTTACGAGCAATGCGACAAGCTACTAAAAGCTTTAACCAATCCTACTAAGAGTTTCAAACACTTCGCTCAATATGAAAATCATTTCCACAAAGAGCTAGTACACCTCTTTTCAGTTTGGCACCACAAGGTAAGGCTGACATCGGTTAGGACTTGGCTTTCGCCTTATCCCTCTTATATAGCGGTTCAAAGGAAAACTTCGCTTAGGGTCGTCCCTTTTGGATGAATCGCAATCCAAAAGCAAGCCCTTCTAAAGGAAGTACAAAAAAAGTAAAAAGCAAGCACGTCAAACAAAAGGTTCAATTGTCCCGTTATAAGAAAAATAAGGTGCAACTAAGCTATGCACACACACGATTGTAGTTGTAAATTGTCCCTTATGAAATGAAGTGTTGTGGCATTCATGTCCATTGTCCTTTAGAAAATTGAGGTGTTTTGTTCATACATGTCCATTGTCCCTTAAGAAAAGCAGTATGTTCCTGAGACTTAGATTGCAAGAAAAGATTTGTTCAATTATCCTTTTAAGCATGCAATGTGTTTCTAAGACTTAGTGAGATAAATCAAAAGAGGTCTTCAACGCTCGTCCTGCATGAACATATTAAGAAAACTCCTTTTGGCTCTGTGTGAGTAATAAGAAGCTGCAACAAGTGAGTTAGTTCCACCAAAATTTCACAAGTTAGCAAAAAAACAAATCAATTTTAACCAAAAGCGCTGCACGATTTTACCAGAAGCGACGTACTGTATTCCGAGAGCGCTATATTGCAGACCAAAAGCGCTGTATAATATTACCAGAGACACAGCAAAATAATCAGAAGCGCTTCACTGTGTTTTCAAAGCACTGTGATGCAGACCAGAAGCGCACTATAATAATACCAGAAGCGCTGAATAATAGCCGTAAGCTTGAAACTATGTTACCAAAAGCGTGAGAGGATATAACCAAAAGCGCCGCGCTATCTCAGATCACAAAAAGGGGAACTTTTTCAAAATAATCAGATCTAAAGTAAAATTCCATGATTGAATGACTATTCTGAGAAGTGGTAGCTGAGAGATCTGTATTCTGCAATCTTTAAAGAACTCAAAAAAAGTTGTAACAACACCAAGGATTAACACAAAAGTCGAAGGTACTCCTAAATAAATCAGCTTAGGATGTCCAAAAAAAATAGGTTTGTCTGACAAATACAACAGCTTGTCATACAAAGCAATAAGATAGATGGCGTGAAAATCCTGTAAAATAGTGAACAAGGTCAGAACCCTAATCTAGCCAAAAGCGCTGTAGAATACTACCGGGAGCGTCGTTCTGTTAGGCCAAAAGCGCTGCGCTGCGCTGCCGAAAGCGCTACAGAACCTCAAAAGTGCCGCACTGTGTCTGTAAAAGTGCTCAAAGATCCTGCCAGAAGCGCTGTGGGGTGTCGTTTGCGCTGTGCCATACTGTGACTTCAAAAAAAAACAAATTTCTCAAAGAAACAAAGGAATTAGTGGGTCCCACCGGGCGTGCCAGAATGTGTATATGGAAAAATGGATTAAATCTAAACTAAATAAAACCAAAGAACCCAATAACATAAAGGAGACTAATTTAAATAAAAGCCATAACAAATTACTCAATGAAATAAAGACTTTTACCAAAATCTATGTTGTTTCCCTTGGATTGAATGTGGATTGCTCAATGAAGTTGCAAAGCCATGGCTACAACAAGCAAGTATGTGCTCAAGAGATCAATGTCAAAAGATCATGATAGTGCTCAATCGACGCATTTTGTATGCTTGAAGCTCTGTTAAGTATGCCTGAGAATACAATCGAAGAGAGAGAGACTCAATGAAGGAGATGAGGGGGGTTTATATAGGTTTCATCAAAGATCGATCAACGGTCCAGATAATTCAGAAGAATCAATGGAGGAGAACAGTTGAGGAATGTGCAACGAATGAGGAGAAGACACGTGTCTTGCTTGCTTTTGCATGAGAGGAGTTATCAAGAATAGAAGAATGAGTTAACTGAAGAGATAAATCAATTAAAAGAATAAAGCAATCAGTTAAGTGATTTAAAACAAGAAGAAGGGATTTGCATGAGACAAGAAGATATTTTGCTTTATTAAATATAGAAATATTTAATTGATAAGCAAAAAAGCTTGAGTTATATTAGAGATAACTCAAATTAGAAGAAAAAGCAATTTAAATAAATAATTGATTTATTTAAATTTAGAGCAGATATTTTGGAAGAAATAATTAAATAATTAGAATTATTTAATTTAGAAGATTTGAAAGCAAATTAAATAAATAAATTTATTTAATTGTTGTGCATGATTTTGGAAGAATAATTTTGATTTAATTAAATAATTTAAGAATCATTTAATTTTAGATAAGAAGGAATTTGTGATGAATTAATTAAATAATGGGATTTATTTAATTAATGTAGACTTAATTTTTGGAAAGAGGATAATGATCAAATTAAATAATTAAAATTATTTAATTGTGGAAGAATATAGAGGAATTTAATTTAATTAATTAAATAAAGAGGATTTATTTAATTAATGTTGAATTTAGGAGATTTAGAAGAATTTGATGATAATTAATTAAATAATTAGATTATTTAATTAACGTTTGCAATGCAAGTGATTAGACAGATAACGGAATGTGAGCAGTGTGGCGACTTGGTCATTTTAGGGTGTCTACAATTTTGATGAAATTTTGTTGTGTTTTATTATTAGACCTTCAAAATTATTGTCTCACCTCATTGTTTACAGTATTAAAGCATAAATTCATCACAGGTCTTAGGTTGTGTTAACCAGAAATAGTCTTTTTATGTTGTGAAAAACCATTTTCCTTCATAAAAACATGTTTTCAAACCTTCCTTAGAATCATTTTTGTCATATTTATGCCAAGTCTGGATTGTGTAGAAGTTAGATTTCTGAGCAAGCATTGTGAACCAGATTGCATTACTTTAATCTATATTAGGTGCATCACCATTTTACACTTAGAGTCATTTAGTTTCTTTCTTCCCTTTTCCCAAAAAGTAAAAACATGCATCTCAATAGAACATTCGAAGGGAATCAGCCCACAATCTGGAGGTCTAATCTCATCATAGGGCACCCACAACCTAAGATTAGTCCCATGTTACACGGAATTGCAGTGCTTTAACCAACTTTGCATACGGGTGCAATTCCCAGTGATAACAAATACAATTTCACCTCTATCATCTGCATACAACTGCTCAATAAATATTAATAGCATTCTCAAACCATTTCTGGGTTTTGTTTTCCTCTTTATCATCTTTCCATAAAATTTTAAATTTCTAAATTTTGTTGTAAAATGTGTAAAATGAGAAAGATATCATAGTTTTAGTGAGATTGATATAAAAACTTTTCTCCAACACCAACGATTTCTTGAACTTTAAATGTGTAATTAAAAAAATCTAATTTTTTGATATGAAATGAACACAATGGAATGCAAAATATTAAAAGAGTGAACAAGATGGAGAGAGGAGAGAAACTAAATGAAGGAACACGATGGATAAAGAAGAGAAACCAAATGCAGATGGATGATGAATGTCACATATTTGCACATGGTTTGCATTGTGTCTCTGTTGACAAAAATGCAAGAATAAAATGTAGATGGATGATGAAGCTAGTAGATTTGCACATGGTTTGCACTATCCCTTTGATGAAAAAATGCAAGAATGGTGGATGGATAACAATGACTTTTGCATGTGGTCCTCACTGCATCATCATTGAGCACTGCTTTGGAGAAGAAAAGACAAGTGAATGGAGGGTGACCGGAGAGATCCAAGAAACCTGCTCCGATACCATATTGAAATTATGACACAAAGAGGTAGAGGCTCAAACACAACAATCAATCATTCATCTTCAACACACAAATGATTACATTCTATGACTTTATAAAGCCATTCAACTTACTAACTACCCAGACCACTAACTAGTTGAAATACATGATCTAGTTGAAGAAAGTATATATATAGGGGAGACCCTATGGTGAAATGGTGGGGCTTCTTGCCTGTAGTGCCAACAATCCAGGTTCAAACCTCATGGGGTTTCCCTCTACCATGTCAACAATTGAGGGGCCCCCAAGATATTGTATTCTGACTTACCCGCAACATGTGGAGTGGGGCATTTGCATGTCACCCAGGGGTACATCCCTAGTCCTAATTAAACCTTGATAATGCAGGCAAGGATGGAGCAGGTGAAAATAGCAAAAACGTAGAGAGACATAGAAGAAGAAGAAAAAGGTGGCGAAGGGGGCGAAGGAAATTGGACAGCCAAGAGCGAAGTGCCATACACAACAACAGGAGTAAACACAATCCCAGTCAAAAGCGTAAGGAGAACATTTGTGGAAATTGTAAGAGGAGAGAAAGAGTAGGATAGGGAAGAAGTGGTAGAAACAATCTACAACGGGATTGTTGGTAATTTTCCCGGATCAGCAGAGGGTTTGCCAGTTCCTATGCACAGGATGATCCAGCCAACAGATTACAGGAGGTTGCGTGAGTTGCCTCCCCTTCACTTCTGGTTCTGCCGCACCAAGGGGGGTATCCCTATAACTCAAGATGTAACCTTGACTAGCTCAATGATATGAAGATTTAGCTTGACAGCATCAGGTAGAATACTCTCATGTATGGACCAAGATCTGCATGATAGATCACAAGGTTAGCAACATTCTTGGACATATGTGTCTAGTTGGGTATGAGAATATGCAGGGGGTCCTAATCCTACTCCTACAACTAACAGGTGGAAGTGACAAAATGGGTGGACATAATGTCCTGGATGCAAGACAAGGGGTTTTGGATCATAACTACTGACCCAGGAGCAGACTGGTGCCTATCCATTGGGCAAGGAGTCAACTAGACATATACAACAGATGGTTTGCAACTTTCACTCAAGTTTCAGGGGGTTGGACTGATGCTTGCCTTACAAACATCACCCAAGAATGGGTATCTAACTGCCTCTACTTACAAATATCCCTGCTGACATGCAACCTTCTCCATGCTCAACCTAAAACAATTTAATCCACTCCTTGAATGGAAGTCAGGGATCAAACATGCAATATAGACATCTATACCCTAGAATCTATGAAACCCTTAGCAACCAGATTCAAAAGAAGGAAATGCATGCAACAAAGGAGACAGGCAGATAAACACATGCAATGAAGCATTTTTCATTTAAATCAACATGAAACTGAAAATATGTGCAAAATACACTCATGCTGCAACACATAAACTCCAAAATGGGATAGAACAGCCAAGATCATGCCCTATTCTTTGTTATTTACACAAAAAGACACCTAGGTCTTCAACAACTGCAAATGAGCAACACGGCCTTACTTATATAGCAAGGAGGTGCTCAACATTAATTACATGGCAGGTCAAAACTTGCCAGATATAGTACATTGAGAAAATGGCGCTCATCGCAATGAATGCAGTAGGTGGGAGAAGAGACAGGAAGAGATCTCGAGCCCTGCGCCGCCGCCTGGGGATTCACATCTTCAATCAGGTACTAGATCCGTCCACGCCATTGCCCATACCTTTGCAACAACCGCCATTAATGGCACACCAACTCGCGGCCTTGGGAAAAACACCATACTATGCATCGATGACCTTTCCCGCCAAAATACCTCATCTTGATATTTCAAATCATGCAAGATCCAATTATCCCACATGCACCCCACGGCAACCTTCCTAACACTTTATATACTAGGTCGTGAGCATATATGATGTCGGTGATTTTGCTCCTGACGGCACCTAGTATAAGCCTTCATCATCATCATCCTCCAGCATGAGTCCACCCTGATAATTCACATCACCCCGATGTTTGAATATCAGCCTAATAACGAACCTTACCTTCGCGTGAAATACCAACCTAATATTCACCATCATTGGCACAACCTGATGCATCGGAGGAAGATCCTCCTGCTTAGCCGATACCAAATGTCTGGCCGATGAACATCCTGATGACATCACCATCATATCCTACTAACATCATTAGCATATCTGCCTATCGCGCACCTCCTCATATCTAGATGACGTCATCATCATATTTGTAAATATCGGGAGATCTCCACAAGATGACTAGTGTTAGAAATATGACCCCCCGGACCTTGATGACGTCACCACCATATTCATATATCAGGGTGATATTTGGATATGAAAATATCATCCCCCCCTTCAGAAATATCATGATGCAGACAGGTAAAAAAGTAGATATCACCCTGACATAAGAATGACGTCAACATCATCAAGGTGATAAAACAACGAACATGAAGTGAAAAAACAACATCAAGATGATCTTAACAAAGATCACAAGATGTCCAAATATGATGACCCCGATGAATATCAGGTTATACTTAGAACCTTGCAGCAACATCATCAGGATGATCTTAAGTAAGATCGCCCGATGTTAAAATATCACCCCAGAGCGAAAGATTAGGCCTGCAGAAAATATGATGATGACCTCACGAGAAATAATAGGGTGATGATTGGAAACATGATGATGATGACCTCCTCCTCAAAGAAAATATGATGCTGATGCTGAAAATGCTGAGGAGGCCCAAAGACTTAGAACCTTTTTTGGATTTTTTGGGAGGGTGCCTGCATGTTTATATGCTTGAAAACTGACTGCTCATGCAGGCACCAACAGTGGCTCTGTCTGGGGATGCATACCTCTTGCAGGCATGGCGAGAACCACAGATCTCTGGGATGCAGACCAGTCCCTTATCCATTGGGCACAGAGTCAAAAAGTTACAATGATCTGCATCACCAAACACACTTGATGGCCTAAGGCCACCAAGAAAAGAAAAACCAATATTTCCCTTTGTCAAACACTTTGTTTTCATCTACATACATTGGATCAAGCTTGGAGATACTACCATGACCTACCCACAAACAAATTTGGTCATCTGCATATTCAACCCTCTGATTTAGCTTGTCATTGTCAACCCTATGCAAACAACCCTCAGCATCCAGCAACAAGTGAATGCAGTGTTCATCAAGCAATGCATATTCAAATGGTATGTAACACTTATCATCATTTGCATCAGTAGCATGCATTGCAAAGTGATCTCCTAGCTGGACTGAAAAAAGGAAACACTCATAGTCCACTACACAACTAGGGAGATCCAAACTCATTTCATCAGCTGGCCCATCAAAAGAAAAGCTTTCAAATTCATAATTGTGCACATCATGCACACAACCATCAGTAGCACCAAACTGGGAAATACTAGGCTCTGGCACCTCTTTACAATCAGGCACATCTTTACAATCTCTTACCTGATGTATGTTGGTTTCTCCTTCATTAGGATGAGAAACAGAATCCAAGTCAAAAACAATGTCTAGATCCTCACCATACTCAGATAGATCCTCATCACCACATTAGTCATAAATGGGTGATCCAGGTGTCTCAGCCTCATCATGGTATGCCATTGGTTCATGGGCAGCAGAACATGCATCTTCATTAGCAATGGATTTATTTTGTGGAGGAGTATAAGCCTGTGTATCATAAGCAAAATAGTCATCAAATAAAGAACAATCATGCTCTACACTAGCACTTGTTTCAATCTCTTACTATTCTTCATGATCTCCATGTGTCTAAGTATAAGGTAGTGATTCACACATGGAACTGCATCTCCGTTTGCTTACCTCTTCTCTGTCTTGAGTGCAATACTCACAGCTATCTCCACAAACCCATTCAAATAGATGTTCATTGCTGTCCATAACCACATCATTATTTTCAAAACCAGACATCTTAACCTTGCAATGGGAGTCATCATTGATCCTTTCAATGGCATCCTCAACTGGTATCTTTTCATTTTCACTTTTATCTTCACATGATGCCATGATCTCAAGGTCATACTGAGGATCAAAAGGGCTGAGAAGAGGTTTAGCCTTCTGATTGGCAGACACAACAGGGTTACTGCTATTTAACTAGGCCTGCCTAGCCTCTAAGAATATCAACCTATTTTTTATCTCTTCTATTCTTTTATTCAACATATCACCCCCTTCTTGACTGAGTATGGGATAATACATATTTGGATTCACAAAAACTTTACTCTTAGACATCCTTTGTCTGCCTAAGACCTAAGGCTTCCCCCTTGCATCTAACTTATGCTGCAAACAACAAATATAAAGGGGAAGAAGCTAGGTACCTTTTCTCATCCAAATGCATAAATCTGAACATCTTTTATCACACAACATACATCTACCTTTCATGTGCACTTAAATCTTTTTGCAGAGTCGCCACCTCTCCAGAGAGGATAAAAATTTCAAATAGCTGAAAGCTCAACATATATTTTTCTGAGTTCATTCCACCAACAAAGCAAGGCAAACTTCACCAGAGATTACAGGATAACACTTTCAAATCAGTCCCCAATAGAGTCACCAAAATCTGTTGGTAATTTTCCCGGATTGGCAGAGGGTTTGCCAGTTCCTACGCACAGGCTGATCCGGCCAACAGATTACAGGAGGTTGTGTAAGCTGCCTCCCCTTCACTTCTGGTTCTACCACACCAAGGGGGGTATCCCTATAACTCAAGATGTAACCTTGACTAGCTTAATGATACGAAAATTTAGCTTGACAGCATCAGGCAGAATACTCTCATGTATGGACCAAGATCTGCATGATAGATCACAAGGTTGGCAACATTCTTGGACATATGTGTCTGGTTGGGTATGAGAGTATGCAGGGGGTTCCTAATCCTACTCCTACAACTAACCGGTGGTAGTGATGAAATGGGTGGACATAATGTCCTGGATGCAAGACAAGGGATTTTGGATCATAACTACTAACCCAAGAGCAGACTGGTGCCTATCCATTGGGTAAGGAGTCAACTAGACATATACAATAGATGGTTTGCAACTTTCACTCAAGTTTTAGGGGGTTGGACTGATGCTTGCCTTACAAACATCACCCAAGAATGGGTATCTAACTGCCTCTACTTACAAATATCCCTGCTGACATGCAACCTTCCCCATGCTGAACCTAAAATAATTTAATCCACTCCTTGAATGGAAGTTAGAGATCAAACATGCAGTATAGACATCTATACCCTAGAATCTATGAAACCCTTAGCAACTAGATTCAAAAGAAGGAAATGCATGCAACAAAGGAGACAAGCAGATAAACACATGCAATGAAGCATTTTTCATTTAAATCAACATGAAACTGAAAATATGTGCAAAATACACTCATGCTGCAATACATAAACTCCAAAATGGGATAGAACAGCCAAGATCATGCCCTGTTCTTCGTTATTTACACAAAAAAACACCCAGGTCTTCAACAACTGCAAATGAGCAACACAGCCTTACTTATACAGCAAGGAGGTGCTTAGCATTAATTACATGGCAGGTCAAAACTCTTCAAATATAGTACATTGAGAAAATGGCACTCATCATAATGAATGTAGCAGGTGGGAGAAGAGATAGGAAGAGATCTCAAGCCCTGTGCCACCACCTAGGGATTCACATCTTCAGTCGGGTACTAGATCTATCCACGCCATTGCCCATACCTTTGCAACAACTGCCATTAATGGCGCACCAACTCGCGGCCTTGGGAAAAACACCATACTACGCATCGATGACCTTTCCCACCAAAATACCTCATCCTGATATTTCAAATCATGCAGGATCCAATTATCCCACATGCACCCCGCGGCAACCTTCCTAACACTTTATATACTAGGTCATGAGCATATATGATATCAGAGATTTTGCTCCCGACGGCACCTAGTATAAGCCTTCATCATCATCATCCTCCAGCATGAGTCCACCCTGATAATTCACATCACCCCGATGTTTGAATATCAGCCTGATGACCAACCTTACCTTCGCGTGAAATACCAACTTGATATTCACCATCATCGGCACAACCTGATGCATCGAAGGAAGATCCTCCTGCTTAGCCGATATCAAATGTCTGGCCGATGAACATCCTGATGATGTCACCGTCATATCCTACTGACGTCATCAGCATATCTACCTATCGCGCACCTCCTCATATCCGGATGATGTCATCGTCATATTTGCAAATATCGGGGGATCTCCACAAGATGACTAGTGTTAGAAATATGACCCCCCGGACCTTAATGACATCACCACCATATTCATATATCGGGCTGATATTCGGATATGAAAATATCACCCCCCCTTCAGAAATATCATGATGCAGACAGGCAAAAAAGTGGATATCACCCTGACATAAGAATGACGTCAGCATCATCAGGGTGATAAAACAACGAACATGAAGTGATAAAACAACATCAGGATGATCTTAACAAAGATCACCTGATGTTCAAATATGATGACCCCGATGAATATCAGGTCATACTTAGAACCTTGCAGCAACATCATCAGGATGATCTTGAGTAAGATCACTCGATGTTAAAATATCACCCCGGAGCGAAAGATCAGGCCTGTAGAAAATATGATGATGACCCCACGAGAAACAATAGGGTGATGATTGGAAACATGATGATGATGACCTCCTCCTTGAAGAAAATATGATGTTGATGCTAAAAATGCTGAGGAGGCCCAAAGACTTAGAACATTTTTTAGATTTTTTGGGAGGGTGCCTGCATGTTTATATGCTTGAAAATTGACTGCTCATGCAGGCACCAACAGGGATCTGCAAATAGCTCTAGATAGATTCAATATGTGATTTGTCAGCTGGCAATAGATATGGGCCCCAGGTATGTTCAGTTGCCTAAAGGTTCAGGGGGAGTCACTCGGCCCCCAATGCTATCTAATGGCTTGCGTATTGGGACAGTACCCCTCACTCCACAACTCAGGTAAAATTGATAACCGCTTTGCCACAAACAACAGCTCTTGGTTTACCTCATGGACGGGAACTAGTCAATCAGGTAGGGGTCGTTGCCCTTTTCGTTGGCAAGTCCTCTCAATGGGCCAGCTACTTCAGGGTTCCTATGGTACTCTTCACAATAAGTTTTAGGGCTATGCCCAGGCACTTCCCACAGTTAAGCAAATAGGGTTATTCCCTAATCCAAACCTGTAATTGAAATGAATAATACATATGCAAAAAACAAAGAACTATTGCAATAATCATAGCACCTAGAGGCCACTGCAGAAAAAAAATTGACAGAAATTCCACCCAGCGAGCCCAAGAAAGTGCTCTGATACCATATGAGAGGAACCTCCTGCAACAATATAATGAAAATTGCAGAAAATAACATAAATATATAAATAGCAGGAACACAGAAGAAATTTATTGATCGCAGGCCACTTCGAGGGGGCAACCTCCTTTGAGCAAGCTCAATACAATAAATTTGTGGATGCCTTCATTGGCCTCAACACGTACTTATATACTAAGTCTAATCTAAACAACTATTACTTCTCATGAATGTGGGATAATACAATATACTCATGGGATGACTTACAAAGCATATGCATCCAATAGCAATATACTGAGTAAAGAGAAAGGTTAAACGTGGGTTCCTAACACTCCTGCATAGCAGCATCCCACTTGGGGACACCAGAAGCTTACCAAAAGGATTGTGGATCGGAAGTTGTGGCAAGGAAGAGATGTGGAGCCTGCTAAAACTGTGACCTTGTTCTTCTAACATCTGAAGGATCACCAACCCAATCATCTGCTGACTCCAATGTTTCTCGAGCCCAAAGAGGCCTTGTAGGAGAATCTGGAGGAGAATCATCAACCTCTAAATGATGACTAGGAGAGGAGAAATCCTCATCATCATTGTCACCATCTGTAGAAGAGGTAGAAGACTCCTCATTAGGATTAGGAGGGTTAGGAACCTCTAAAGAACTATCATCATGGCACAATGGCTCCAAAGTAATAGTGGATGGAGAAGTGATAGGAGGAGATGGGAAGCATCCTTCTCAAACTAAACACTCCTCTCAATGAACAGCTCATGTGTAGTGGGATGAAGAAGTCTGTAACCTTTGACACCCTCAGGATACCCAACAAATATGTAAGGCCTGCTCTACGGATCCATAGCCTTGCTTTTTTCTCTTGGAATGTGGGCCCATGCAAGATAACCAAACACCCTTAAGTGCTTGACTATGGGTTTCTGACCGGCCCAAGCTTGAAAAGGAGTAACCCCCTTAACAGCTTGGTGAGGTACCCAGTTCTAGATATAACACGCACAGTTGATGGCCTTTGTCCAATACTAAGGTGCCAAGGACTTGGAGTGGATAATATAATTAGCCATCTCTTTCAAGGACCTATTCTTCCTCTCTATGACACCCTTCTATTGTGGAGTATAGGGAACTGTATGCTGAAGATCAATACCCTTTGAGGCACAAAACTGCTCAAACCTGTGGTTGACATATTCCCCCCATTATCTGTACGCAGAATTTTGATGGCCTTCACTCGTTGTTTCTCTACAAAAGTTTTGAATTTCTGAAATGAATCAAAAACCTCAATCTTCTATTTAAGAAAGTAAACCCAAGTGTTTCTGGAAAGATCATCAATGAAAGTCAGAACATATCTTGCCCTGCTGAAAGAAGGATGTGGAAATGAACCCGCCAAGTCACTATGTACTAACTCCAAAATTTGTGTGGCCCTTCATGCTTTGCCTTTATCAAATTTTTCTTCAATATGCTTACCAGGTACACAACCTTGGCAAACTCAATTAGAAAACTGAATAGAAGGCAACCCTATGACCATGTCCTATTGACTAAGCTGTTTCAAGTAGCGGTAGTTCAAGTGGCTAAACAACTTATGCCACAAACAACTCACCTCATCTGAGTGAGTAAGCAAAGCAAGTGACAGAGAATCGGGAACAAAGTGAGAAAAGTGATATAGTCTAGACTTATGATCAGCCTTCCCCACTGCAACTAAAGACCCACTGTCCATCTCACTGATTACCACTATATCTAGAGTGAACTCTATTGGTTTCCAAATCGGCAGAGGGTTTGCCAGCTCCAATGCACAGGCAGATTCGGCCAATAGAGACAAGAGGTTGCATGAGTTGCCTCCCCTTCACTTTTGTTTCTGCCGCACCAAGGGGGGTATCCCTATAGCTAAAGATGTAACATTTTTGACTCACCCAATAACATATAGATTTAGCTTTACAATGACAGGCAAAATACTCTCATGTGTGGACCAAGATTTGTGTGATAAATCGCAAGGTTGGCAACATTCTTGGACATATTTGTCGGGTCAGGTATGAGAGCATGCAGGGGGTTCCTAATCCTACTCCTACAACTAACAAGTTGGAAATTTGAAAGGATTTGTATTGATGTTTTGGATGCAAGACAAGGGGTTTTGGATCATAACTACTACATAAGAAGCAGACCGGTGCCTATCTTAGGGCAAATAGTCAACTAGACGTATACAAGAGAGTGGCTTGCAACTGGCATTCAAATTTCAAGGGGTTAGAACTGGTATTTGCCTTACAAACACCACCCAAGACTGAGTATTCAACTATCTCTACTTACAAATATCCCAGTTGACGTACAAACTTCTCCATAATTAACCTAAAACAATTTAATCCACTCCTTGAATGGAAGTCAGAGATCAAGCATGCAATACAGCAAGTCTGTATTCAAGAATCTGAGAAACCCTTGGCAACCAGATTCAAAAGAAGAAATTGCATGCAACAAATGGAGACAAATAGATAAATACATGCAACAATGCATTTTTCATATACAATGACAAGAAACTGAACATATGTGCAAGATACACTCGGATGCAACTCATAAACTCCACAGAGATACAACAAACAGGAAATGCTCTATATTTCGTTATTTTTCCCCCAAAATTGCCCAAGTCTTCAACAACCCTTAATGAGTAACACAGTTTGCATTTTATAGCAAAACTGTCTACTCAGCAAATTAATTACAAGGCAGATCAAAATTTCACCAGATACATTGCATCTCCAAATTGGCGCCCAAAATAATTAATGCAGCAGAAGACAAAATGGGAAGAAGCAGAAGAAGGGTGAGGAATAGTTGAACTTGAGCCCTATGCCACCGCTCAAAGGTCTGCTTCTTGAATCTGGTAACTGGTCTGTCACTCCATCCATCGTGTCCCTCTGTGTACTGCCATCAATGCCCAGCTACCCGCAGCCCTCTGAAATGCAACAATGGTATGCCATTGAAGCTTTTCCCACCTAAAACGCAGCCTGAGAATGCAGAAAATGCCTTGCTGCATGAAAATTAAAACCTACCGTCGATCATCCTTCCATCGCTAAAAATCCATGGCCCCAAAAAGCTCTAAAAAGTCATCAGCCAGTAATAACATGCCACGTAGGCACCCTGAGCCTCCATCGATGACTTTTCCTGTATCTATTTTGCCTTTTTCGCCCTTTTATATGCATATTCAAATACATATACAACCACTTGCTTCTTGCCTTTAAAACCTTTGTTTATGCGAGAGCATATACATAAAACTGTTTAATATACAAGGCAGACCCCAAAATACTATTGAACAAAATGAAATTCAACTCAGGTCTGGCTTGCATCTCTTTTTGCAACTATCGCTTTGTATATGTGCATATACATTCATCTCATACACACAAGGCGCGAACCTCAAAAATTATGAAACACATTGCATCCACCTTGAAATCTGGCTTGTACCTCATTTACCTTGTATATCGGCACATATACAAGCATCCAAACATACAAGCCACGGACGCCAGCCATTGAATTAGTCATATTTGACTTTTACATCGAGTCCAGCTTGTATATTATCCAATGCATATTTCCTTTGTATATCGCATATACAAACACGATATACAACCCACGGACTTTAAAATCCATCTACTACAACATATTGTTCCTTCGTGTCCAGGCCATGTACATTTTTTCTTTATATATTTGTTTGCACATTCGATTGTATATTTGGAATATACAATCCCAAACATACAACCGATGGGCCCCCATAACTGAATTTGACTGCAGTTGACCAGCTTGCATGTTTTACCTTGTACATTTCAGATGACATCACATATACATTCTACTTTGTATATGGGATACAAAGCCCTTTGCATGTGAGGCAAACCCCACCAAATGTATCTCTTGCTATGTATGTTGCCGAATATACAAGACCCCTTGCATCTTTGCAAATGTACATGTTTCTTCTTGCATATGCATTGACCAATGCATCTTTCCGTTGTATGTGGCGAATGTACATTGCACTTGCATCTCGCACATACAAACCCTTATTAATTGTAGCAAATGTATGTCGACCCTTTGTATCTAGCCATTGTATGTCTAAACATACAACACAAATATGCATGCAACCTGATATACAAGCACAGAATATTCTCAGAATCTGCGAGAGATTCCCCAAATGTACATGCAAACCCGGTATGCATACAAAGATGCATACAACCATTTTTTACCATTTTCAAAGGCCAATTGAAATTTCTGCAAGCCCGCCAAGGTATATTTGCATTTGCACATACAAACCCCTTTGTATATACAAAGATACATGCATGCAATTGAATATTTTGCAATTTTCAACTGGGAAGGCCGAAAGACATAGAATTTCTTGGATTTTTTGGAAGGTGCCTGCATATTTAAATGTTTGAAACCTGAATGTTTATGCAGGCACCAACACAGGCTCTGTCTGAGGACACATGCCTCTTGCAGGCATGGAGAGAATCATAGATCTCTGGGATGCAGACCAGTCCCTTACATCTATTGGGTAGAGAGTCAAAACTATACTAACCTGCATCACAAAATACATTACTAAAATTTTACTTGGTGGCCCAGGGCCACCAAAAAGGAAAAACCAGAATTTCCCTTTGTCAAATACTCGATTTTCTTTTGATTTCTTCAAATGAAGCCTGAAAACATTCTATTGTTTGCAGCACCCTACTTTGCAATTGATTGTGCTGCTGCCTAATTCTCTTTCTTTAACAAATCTACAACAAGCTTGATCAGCATACATTATCATCAATTGTAGAATGTCACCATCATATGAGTCACTAATGTTACTTGGGAAAATATCAGACTCACATGAAACAAATGAATCCACATCAGAATTTTGCCTTTCATAGAATAAGAGCTCCTCTGTATCAAACATGCAATATTCAGGCACAAGCAACATCTCATAATCAGATTTATCATTATAAACATTCAGACATCCATCATCATTGTGCTCAGCAGTTTTATCATTTATGTCCACCTGGAATGTCTCAAAAGAAGGCATGAAAAGCTCAAAATATAGCCCT
Organism: Cunninghamia lanceolata; assembly: GCA_027924645.1. Taxonomy (NCBI): domain Eukaryota; kingdom Viridiplantae; phylum Streptophyta; class Pinopsida; order Cupressales; family Cupressaceae; genus Cunninghamia; species Cunninghamia lanceolata. The sequence continues at coordinate 22,449,793 of BSBN01000500.1, forward strand.
ATGTCAAAAACATCATAATTATCCCTACAACCAACAGTATCCCCAACTGTATGAGCACACACATCTGCAACATGTCCATTCACCTCTGAATAGTGACCCTGTTCTTCCTCTTCACGAATTCACTGATAATCAAACACAAATTTCTCAACTTATGCACTATAAATGTGGTCAAAATCTTCAAGGAAACATTCATATTCAGCATCCATATATATTTCATCATCTGAAAGGCTCACATATGCATCTGAATGCTAACAATCACTAACACATTTACTATCATCTCTTGAAGCAACATCCTCTATATTCAGAGTGAAGCTTTGCATATCCATTTCACATAAATAATAAGGAATAACTGGGATATGTCTATTGCTAAAAGACACAACCTCATGTATATCTTTCATTTGGTCAATTGAAGGACATTTTGTGTCTGCAGACTTCTCTTCTAGAGGGTGATAACAGTCTTTGTTTTCATCATTATAAGAAGTGCATACATTTTCTATAACATTTTCTTCATGCATCACATCATGGCTACACATACTACTCTGAAATATATTTCCCCTTACAGCATCATTTATCAATGAACACACTGGAATAGCAGAAATACATTCACTTTGATAACTGTTCTGACAACTTGCAGCCATGAAACCCACTGGCATTCCATATTTCTCATTATTTTCTATATCCATAGCAAATTGGTAGGCCTGGTGAAGTGTGGCCGGTTCTTTATCTCTCAATAAATAACTCATTTCTTCATCAAATGCAGTCGAATAAATTGCTAAGCACAATGCATTATTGGGTCTCATATACTTAGGAATTTGCTTAAGCAACTTAATAAACCTAAGATTAAAGGCTGGAACCAGTTCCTCATCTTCCTTTTGAATATTCATGAAGTGTATGATCAATGAGGCTAAATCAAACCTTTCACCAAACTGCTCTAGGAATGCAATTTCTAAATCTATCCTTGAAGAAACTAAACATACAAGCAGGTCTGAAAACCAGACCCTAGCATCATCTTCTAATGACTAAACAAAGAGTCTCATTACTACATCTTCATCCTCTACCTCATAATCTTCTATTAAATTACAAAAATTTTGCAAATGTTTGTTTACAGATTTAGAATTTGATCCATTATATTTTGGCAAACATTTCCTAATTTTACTCAGAATAGCATTTGGGTAACCACATATTCCTACGAAATCTAGGGCTTTATATCTTTGAATAACAAATGGCTTTCTTTGAGAGCACAACCAAGTTTGATGTTCTATATGAATCATTATTTCTGAATCAAAAGATGAATACCTGGAAATATGTTGTAGCATGATAGGTTCAATCAACAGAGTCACCACCTCTCATAGAGAGGACAGAATATTAACAAGGCACTAGTATTTTCTAGATTCATCACGCCAGCAGAGCACCACATGGTCATTTTTAGATCTGTTGCAACAAATTCACTAGAAACTAGATTTTCCAGTCCTTGAATTACTTGACTCTTTTACCGCAACGTTCCCCAACGAAGTCACCAAATCTGTTGGTTTCTGAATCGACAAAGGGTTTACCAGCTCCAATGCACAGGTAGATTCGACCAACAAAGACAAGAGGTTGCGTGAGTTGCCTCCCCTTCACTTCTAGTTCTGCCGCACCAAGGGGGGTATCCCTATAGCTAAAGATGTAACATTTTTGACTCACCCAATAACATAAAGATTTAGCTTTACAATGACAGGCAGAATACTCTCATGTGTGGACCAAGATTTGTGTGATAAATCGCACGGTTGGCAACATTCTTAGACATATTTGTTGGGTCAGGTATGAGAGCATGCAGGGGGTTCCTAATCCTACTCCTACAACTAACAGGTTGGAAATTTGAAAGGATTTGTATTGATGTTTTGGATGCAAGACAAGGGGTTTTGGATCATAACTACTACATAAGAAGCAGACCAGTGCCTATCTCAGGGCAAGGAGTCAACTAGACGTATACAAGAGTGTGGCTTGCAACTGGCATTCAAATTTCAAGGGGTTAGAACTGGTATTTGCCTTACAAACACCACCCAAGACTGAGTATTCAATTGTCTCTACTTACAAATATCCCAGTTGACATACAAACTTCTCCATAACTAACCTAAAACAATTTAATCCACTCCTTGAATGGAAGTCAGAGATCAAGCATGCAATACAACAAGTCTGTATTCAAGAATCTGAGAAACCCTTAGCAACCAGATTTAAAAGAAGAAATTGCATGCAACAAATGGAGACAAACAGATAAATACATGCAACAATGCATTTTTCATATACAATGACAAGAAACTGAACATATGTGCAAGATACACTCGGATGCAACTCATAAACTCCATAGAGATACAACAAACAGGAAATGCTCTATATTTTGTTATTTTTCCCCCAAAATTGCCCTAGTCTTCAACAACCCTTAATGAGTAACACAGTTTGCATTTTATAGCAAAATCGTGTACTCAGCAAATTAATTACAAGGCAGATCAAAATTTTGCCAGATACATTGCATCTCCAAATTGGCGCCCAAAATAATTAATGTAGCAGAAGACAAAATGGGAAGAAGCAGAAGAAGGGTGAGGAGTAGTTGAACTCGAGCCCTGTGCCGCTGCTCAAAGGTCTGCTTCTTGAATCTGGTAGCTGGTCTGTCACTCCATCCATCATGTCCCTCTATGTACCGCCATCAATGCCCAGCTACCCGCAGCCCTCTGAAATGCAACAACGGTATGCCATTGAAGCTTTTCCCACCTAAAACGCGGCCTAAGAATGCAGAAAATCCCTCACTGCATGAAAATTAAAACCTGCCATCGATCATCCTTCCATCGCTAAAAATCCACGGCCCCAAAAAGCTCTAAAAAGTCATCAGCTAGTAATAACATGCCACATAGGCACCTTGAGCCTCCATCGCTGACTTTTCTTGTATCTATTTTGCCTTTTTCGCCCTTGTATATGCATATTCAAATACATATACAACCGTTTGCTTCTTGCATTTAAAACCTTTGTATATGCGAGAGCATATACATACAACTGTTTAATATACAAGGTGAACCCCAAAATACTATAGAACAAAATGAAATTCAACTCGGGTCTGGCTTGCATCTCTTTTGCAACTATCATTTTGTATATGTGCATATACATTCACCTCATACACACAAGGCGTGGACCTCAAAAATTATGAAACACGTTGCATCTGCCTTTAAATCTGGCTTGTACCTCATTTACCTTGTATATCGGCACATATACAAGCATCCAAACATACAAGCCGCAGACGCCAGCCATTGAATTAGTCATATTTGACTTTTACATCAAGTCTGGCTTGTATCTTATCCAATGCATATTTCCTTTGTATATCACATATACAAACATGATATACAACCCGCAGACTTTAAAATCCATCTACTGCAACATATTGTTCCTTCGCATCTAGGCCATGTACATTTTTTCTTTGTATATTTGCTTGCACATTTGATTGTATAGTTGGAATATACAATCCCAAACATACAACCGATGGGTCCCCATAACTAATGTTGACTGCAGTTGACCAGCTTGCATGTTTTACCTTGTACATTTCGGATGTATATCACATATACATTCTACTTTGTATATGGGATACAAAGCCCTTTGCATGTGAGGCGAACCCCACCAAATGTATCTCTTGCTATGTATGTTGCTGAATATACAAGACCCCTTGCATCTTTGCAAATATACAAGTTTCTTCTTGCATATGCATCAACCAATGCATCTTTCTATTGTATGTGGCGAATGTACGTTGCACTTGCATCTCGCACATACAAACCCTTCTCACTATAGCGAATGCATGTCGGCCCTTTGTATCTAGCCGTTGTATGTCTAAACATACAACACAAATATGCATGCAACCCGATATACAAGCACATAATATTCTTAGAATCTGCAAGAGATTCCCCAAATGTACATGCAAACCCGGTATGCATACAACCATTTTTTACCATTTTCAAAGGCCGATTGAAATTTTTGCAAGCCCGCCAAGGTATATTTGCATTTGCACATACAAACCCCTTTGTATATACAAAGATACATGCATGCAATTGAATATTTTGCAATTTTCAACTGGGAAGGCCGAAAGAATTTCTTGGATTTTTTGGAAGGTGCCTGCATATTTAAATGTTTGAAACCTGAATGTTTATGCAAGCACCAACAAACTCAACTCACTTGCCAGAGCTAGTATGAGGGATCTGATAGACTGATAGGAGATTAGTCGATAATGATGGAACATAAAGAACATCCTTAAATGTTCCATCATCCACATCAACAGATCCTCTCCCATGCACCTCAATAGGTGAGTCATCACCCAATAGAATAGATGGCAAAGAACATGGCTCCAAGGAGACAAAGTTGTCTTGTGATGAGGCCATGTGATACGAAGCACCTGAGTCAATGATCCAAGAATCTGTTGTGAAACAACAACAACAAGGGCCTTACCCTTTCCTTTCCCCTTACCTTTTCCTTTTTCTATTTCCTTTGAAGAATCTTGTGATGAACTCTGTTTTACTGAATCAGGTACCTTAAGATTGTTCTTTTGAAGAATATTTGTCAAGTGATCAATTTGTTTCTTCAAACATTTATGTTCATTATGTCTTATTTTCTTACAATAGGAACACTTCACCTTCTCCTTCTTGGGCTTATCACCTTTTGAAGAAGAGGGCTTAGTAGTTGCTTTGGGAACAACTTTATTTTGATCTTATTTCTTTTCTCCTTGATTTTATTGTTTCTTATTTTGTTTGCCACTTCCCTTTTGATCTTTAGTGCCATGATTTGCAGTCAAGGCATGAGACTTAGAAGACTTGATTTGACCCATTTGAATCAACTTATCTTGCTCTCTTGTGAGATCATTTGCAAAATCTTCAAGAGAAGGCATTTTGAAATTGGTTCCTAAGGCACTTTTGGTGGCATGAAATATAGAAACAAATACAGAATATTGTGAACCTAGCTTGGAAAGAATACTTAAGATCAATTGTGTGTCTTTCTTCTCAATCCCACACTACTTCAACTATAACCTTATGGCCTTAAATTTTGTGAAGAAGTCCTGTATAGTATCAAAACTTATAGGACTTAACTCTATGAGCTCATTCTATAGTCTATGTCCCCTCATTTCATCATGATTACCAGAGTTTTTCCAAAGTGGTCCATACTTCATTTGGTGTAGAAAGAGATTCAATGTGAAAAAGCAAATCTGGAGATACAGACATACACAAGGTTCCAAAAGCTTCATCTAACTTATTAAACCATTTGGCCTTTTCTGCATCTATAGTAGGTTCAGGTTCAAGCCCCATTGTTATTCTATGCAACCCATTCTTCTTGAGATAGATTGACATTTTAGATTTCCAATCAATGTAATTATATGGAGTGAGCATTGGAACTGTATTTTGATCCATCTTAGTGTAGAAAAGAGATTGAGAATGCAAGAACTCAAAGAAGGCACACAAGAGAGACCCTCCCTTTTCACTCAATCAAAGAACCCCCTGAGCAAAAAATGATTTTGGGACTTTATGATCAGTCCAATTACAATTGCCACAAGCCAAAACAGCTAAGTGGACTTTAATTTTCGTACAATGTAAAAGCCAAGATTAGGCTAAATCTGAAAGTACAATTTTGAACAACAAATAGATCAAACTAATAGAAGATCTAGAAAGTACTCAAAAAATCATACACTTTCAAAAAAAAATTGCACCAAAAAATGTTAACGTATGAGCCTGAACGAGGCCTTTAAAGTTTAGAAAATAAGGACTGCTCAGGTATAATGATGAAAAACTACAATTTTTGGGCAAATTAGGCATCAAAATAGAAAACTAATTCAACCACTACATAGCTTGTGAAATTCTAGCCTAAATAAAAAAAATTGCTTGAAAAGCGGAGCAAATATGTGCAAGATATAGGTGTTTGAAGTTGGACTATCAAACTGAAAAGCTCAATGGAGGAGGGGGCAAACTTGGGCCAAGACTGCTGACATCAGCGGCTGAATTCCCAATGTTAGCAAGAATCTGTGGTAGAATCTCTGTAGATTCATTGGAATATTCTCTAGATTTGTAAGAATGATGACATCAGCGATCGGAATGATGACGTTAGCAAGGCAATGCAGATTGATGACGTCACCTACTAGAATGATGACGTCAGCAATTTCTGTTGATGGAATATGCTATTGTTTGCCGAAATATCTTATACGGCCACCAGTTTATGACATCATGATGTCAGCAGACGCAAAAACTATTCTGTCGGAATATTCGAGATTCCCAGCCATGATGTCAAAACCATCGTTAAAATTCTCCAAAACTACTCAGAATTAGGCAAACCACTATTTTTCCTCCATGAAATTGTTGTCTGTTGGTGGAAGTGGTTTTACGATGTATTTTAAGGGCTGATTTAGGCTATCGGTTTGAACACTGGGTGGTTTTACTGCTGTTATCCGTCATCTGTTGATGGAGACTGTGACCGCCGAGTGAAACAACCGACGAGTTTAGAAAATCTTCTGGCGTAAAATATTTTACTTAACCGCTGAGATTTGACCTACCAAACTATTTGAATCAATCGGTTGAGAGTCACCAGAGGGATATTTCAAAGGCCGCTAGTGATTTATACTCCCGCCTTGGTGGAGAAATGATCGCCACTAAGTTTAAGGAACTCAGCCTAGATCGCCGGAAGGGTGGCCACCGGTTGTTGTTGTACACCGAATTTTCAAATGCCACCCCCGATTTGATGCCAAAGGCCATCAATGGAAAAGGTCATTGATAATAATAAAAAGTTCCTACTGAATAATGGAGGACCGTGGGGGTTGGCGGGTCCCATGCCACGTGGCACCCGCCAATTTATCCTCGGTACTTAGTTATAGCAGGGTACCCTGTGCAAGCAGGGTACAACCCTGTAGATTAAATAAAATTACAGAATAATAATTTTCAACCTGTGGTTTATACTTTTACCCAGCAGACAATAACAAAGAATCTGCTGATGACGTAGGCACATGAGATTCTGCTTGCGCATTACCTATGTCAGAGAATATGCTAAAGAATATTTTGCCTCTGATTCTGTACATCGGAATCAGGTAAACAAATTTTGCCTCTCGCTACAACTTTGCCTGATTTCGGTGAATTCACAGTTGATCTTAGGGTTTTTGGGCCTCCTAAGCGCGATGGTTGGGTCTAATTTTTCCCAAAGTGCTCTGAAACATTAGGTGCCTCCTGGATCAAGTATACATCCCCCAGCTTCAAACCCTTGTAGATTTGGCCTTCGATGTCCAATTTAGACAAAACAAAAGGCGATCTTGACTATCTCAGACCTTTTGAACACAATGGTGTACTCAGATTTGTAGCAGCATGGTTCAAGATGAACCTGCAATACAAGGCCACAAAGAGGAACCCTCACAAATCTGGTATTCTATCAAGTCTTTCTAATTCTCTAGGTTATCAATGTGATGCAAGAGAAGATCATACTTAACTATCAAGATTCACCATAATTTGCACTCTCAAACAATGAATCTATTCTTTCAAAATATGCTCTGATATCATGTTAGAATCTTCAAAAAGAATATAACCTAAAATCAAATTGAAAGAGCTAGAATCAATAAACTGTAATGCAAATAAAATGAACATCATAACAATACAATGAGAGAATAATGTAAATGCTCAATGGAATAATAGCATTATGAGAGAACTATAGCTTCAACCTTCATTACATTCATTCATGCATCATTACAAAATGAAAAGAGATACCTTGCTTATAAAGACAAGGTGAGAGCTAGAAAGGTGGAGTGAAAGGTGGAGAGTGTCCTACAACATGTGACAATTAGAGGATACCAACTAATTACACATGTGGAGGATAAGACACCTTACTCCAACTATCAACAACTCAACACACAACTAGACTTCTAGAAACAACTAGAAACATCTAGAAGGCTCACTAAATCAACTTAACATGTGAATATGTGTGTGAATATTACTTAACTAATAAATAGTTAAATGATATGAATTATCCACACAATAAGGGAAATAACTAGTTAAGTAATATCCCTATTCACACTAACAATGCCGACCTTGATGTACATTCCAAGGTTGAAGATTGGTATAAATGTATGTAATGAATTCGTGAGTGAATGGATATGGTGCGAAGATGTGAAGATAAGGTGTAAGTTGTAAATGCATGCAGAGTAGAGGAGATGTATTGTGCTTCAATGGAACTAAACTCAAGCATGGTGTAGATGCTACTATATCAATTCATCCTAGCAGTGAGCCAACCCTCAGCAGTGAGCCAACCCTCAACAGTGAGCCAACCCCCGGCAGTGAGCCTTTCATTTGGGAAGTGAGCCCTAGGCAGTAAGCCTCTTTTGTTATTTGGTATTGTTACTACATTCTATTGTGAGTTAACACTCACCGTGGTTTTTCCCTGTTTAGGGTTTTCCATGTAAAAATTTGATGTTCATGTGTATATGATGTTGATGTGTTTATGTTTTGATTCTGCTATTCACGTTTAATCTTCACAACAGAATAAAGAATTAAACTAAGTGAATGTGAAAGTGATTTTGTTTAAATAAGTTAAAGTTTTGATACAACTGATTCACCCCCCCTCTCAATTGTCTTGTGTCTTTCAATAACCTCCATGTAACTTCACTTCTTCAATCTTCACACCTGTAATCTCCACACAAAAAGATAAAGTGTTTGGGGGTTGTGGCGTTTAAGGATTTGCCTCAGTCAAATCCTAGGTTAGCATCAAAGCTTTCCCAACACAGTTGCTAGAGAGAGAGCATGCCCTTGCAGGACAATAGCTAAAGATAATCCAAATGATGAAATGGTTCAAACACAATGATAATGTCACCTTAGAGGTGAAGTCCTTAGGAAGATGAAGATTCTTCAACTCATAAGGATGTTGATGATGATTCCTAATCTATAACAAACATAATACTAACACAAATCTGCAACAATAACACAATGAATGCTTTAAATGCTCCTTTTCTTACTATCATAGCCTTGCTATCATCAACTTCACTTAAAATGAATTCAAACACTCACTTATATATGCTTTCCCATTAAACATTCACAAATTAATTGAAAGAGTCAACAAGGAAGGACCCATTTAAAAGCCATGTGCTGACATGCATTAATTTTTATGCCGACCAATCAAGGTGGACTTGGGCACAGGTGCCCAATTCTCTAGGTGCCTTTTTGGTCAGGACTTAAGCATTAAATGGGCCCCTAGTTCCCATTTGACATGGGTTTCGGGGGATTTCTCATGGGGATGAATATTTTGCTTGTAGAGTGTTAACATGGGGACTTAGGAGCTAAACTAGGAAGTAAAAAGGCATGTGTCCACTTTTTACTCCATAACAACTATGTATTAAAAATCATTGCATAAGTAAAATTTAAATTACATGGGCCAAAGGAAAAAGATATACATTCAAACTATGTTGTCATTAACATGGGACATGTGCTCATTAAGGAAATAATAGTGAGGAATTCTCATTGTTGGCCTTGTTTTCAACTTGCCAATTTTTAAACTTCTTGTGTCCAAATCCCTGCATTGAGTCACTCCTAGTCACAAGTGCTAAATTGTCAAGTCATTTGGCAATTTGAAGAAAGACCTCCATCATTTCAGTTGAAACCCCGGAAACAGTGGCATAGGGCAGGTGATTTATTAAAACAATTAAATCTTGAAATTTGTGAAAGCTAGTGCAAAATTATTTTTATGGCAGTGTTTGTGACTCCATTTCGCCTCCTTTGGCAAGTTTTAAGAGCAATACATCTTCAGGTGTAGGAGATATTGAACATTCAATTTTTCGACAGGCATTTTGTGGAAAGAATTAAATCGTGAGTTTTGTAAGGGTTGAATCAAAATGGTTCATTGGAGAGATTTATGAGGTCATTATGGATGATGTGGCAAGTTTTCAGGAGAAAATATTGAGTCTATCAAGAACTATCATTTTTCTCCTTCATAGCATTCGGAGTTTTGGAGTTTTGGCAGACAAATTGTGGGAAATTTCAACAACGTTACGAAAATAGAGGTTGTGAAACTAAAAAGTTATGAAATAAGATTTTAAAAGTCACAAGTCATAACTCACAAATAGTTAGTTGTGAATTGAGGTAAAAGAGCATGCTTAGTTTAAAATATATTATTAAACTTTTGAAAAATAAAACTCATTGGCACTTTCACATAAGTTCACAACTTTTATTAGAAGGCCGAAAAAGTTATGTGGAAAAGGTAAAAGTGGAAAGTTTAATGCTTGTGAGTTGAAGTTGTATAGCACACCAAGATAAAAGATAAAATCAAGTTATCGGTAGGTTCATGAAGTTTCAAAACTTATTTAAGTTGCCGAAGGAGGTTTTGAAAGCAGGCCACAAACTGTTAACTACATGCTTTATTAAATGCATATCAGTTAGTTTTGAAGGTTTCACAACTAGTTTAAACTAATGAAACAAGTTATGAAGTGATGTGAAAAGACCGATGTAAAATAAGGAATGTGTATTCACGAAGTAATTAAGATAGCTACCAAAGCAAACTGAGTAATTTTTTGAAACTATTTTCAGAGAAGTTTTAACTCGTCCAAACTTCCGATGGTAGTTGTGAAAGGTGATCAAAATCCATATTCTTGCTATTGGGGATTATTCATAGTTATGAAAGTATCTTTTACTTGCAATGTGGTTATTGAAAATTCTAAATCCTGAAGAGGGGAGAAAGTAGTTATCATAACTACTCAAAGCCGTTACAAAGGAAAACTGTTCTTGGAAATTTGAATTGAAACATAATGAAAAGAAGATTTTTGTTAAAATGTATAGGCTGTGCAAGTTCAAGCAAGGCATTTGAGTTGATGATATGGAGCTTCCAAGAAATGACATCTCGTGGAATGCTATGAATAGCAGCCAACACAAAAATGAATCTATTGAAATGAATATGGTTCTCCCTGCCAGCGCCATAGAAGCGTAAATAGTTCAAAATGTTCAGATAAACATTTTCATATGAATTCTGGAAGTAAAAGCACATGAACTATTTGATAAGTGTGCCTCAAAGAAATGTGGTCTTTTGGACTACAATGATTTGTTGGAGATGTTTCTGAAACTTTCAATGTAAATGCAACGAGGAAGTGTAAAACCAAAATTCACAACCTTGCCAACGTCCTCCCATGCTGCAAATGAACTACTCAATAGAATGCTTCAAAGAAGCATCATCTTTGAATATGCAATGATTGCAGGATATGCATGACTGGGATTTTACATTTTATAGTAACCTACGCCAAAAAGTAGTCTTCAAATCTACGTACGGTTGCAACTTAGTGTAATTGCAGCATGCTCAAAGTGGAAGCATTGACAAAGCACTTAACAAAATGCCTCAAAGAGTTGTCATCTTTTGGAATGCAATGAACACAGGGTATGAAAATAATGTGTTTGTTGAAAAGGTCTTGGAAACTTTCAAGCAAATGCAATTCGCATGGTGTAAAGCTAACTTCCACAACGTTTACCAACATCCCTTCAGCAGACAAGAATTGGAATTCTTGTTAGATATTATGGTTAGGAATGCCTGACAGATATACATGCATATTTTGGAAGCGTAGGTGACACACAAAATGGATTTGTTGAAAAGGGTTATAGAAACTTTCTAGCAAATGCAATTTGCAAATGTAAAACCAGACTCCATGACCTTTGCTAGCATTCTCCTAGCTCCTGCAAAAAGTTAGAGACTTGTGGTAAAGTGTTAAACATCTATGTAGGTGTAATGTAAGATGCATATGCAATGATCACAGGCGGCCTTGGTAGACATGGGCAAAACGTGGAATCATAGAAAACAGCACATGCACTATTTGACAAAATGCCTCAAGAAAATGTGGTCTCTTGTAATATAATGCCACATGATATACTCAAAATGGGTCTGTTATAAGGGCTTCTGAAACTTTTAAGCAAATGCAAGTGGCAAGTGTCATTCAAGATGCTCAAAGGGGAGTTTTGTCAGATATGACAGTTGTAAGTGCCCTGAATGACCTGTATTCAAAATGTGGAAGCATATAGGAATCATGTGAACCATCTAATATAATGCCTTACAAAGATTCATGGAGCACGGCATCATCATTGGTGTTAGGGAACATATAGACATCTAAAAATACCTCCATTAGACCCAGTTCCCAGTTGAGAGCCATATAAGAATAAAATTGATATATATACAGTGGAAAATGCTTTGAACTTACAAATCAGTGATGTCATTAAGTAAGCAGTGGTAGCTATGGGATAATCATGAAGACTGATAGAAAGGATTGAAGTCTGCAATTATCAATGTAATTGGGAATGAGTACATTTGATGAGAATGGTTTAAAAAGATTGTCATCAAATAGGATACAATGATTGCAAAATATGCAAAAAATGCACTTGTTGAAAAGATGTTGTAGAAGGATGATATAATCATTTATGTTGCATTCATTAGGAGGTTCATCAAATATCTCAAATTATTTTATGAAGTTATCATTCTTTTATTATCATGGTTGGATTCACTTCTCAAGGAAGTCATTCCAAGATTGTGTAGAGATGTGTTGTCACCTCATATGAAGATCATTTCAATGTGCTTCATGTTGTACTTCAAGAAGCATATCACATGAAAGTCCAATTACAAGGTTGGTGTGCCATGTGGTCATGAGCAATGTATATATGTGAAGTTGATTGCACTACACTCAAAGAGAAGGGACTGCATGTCTTGTTGGTACTTGCACCATATGAAGAGTTCATTACCTGAGACAATCAAGGGTGTAGTATGCAATAACTAATGTTTATTCAAGTGACAATGAATCTACTTATGAAGAATAGCCTAGCTACTACAATTCTATTATAACTATCAGCTGAGATAAAAGAAGACTTGTTCAACTTTTAAATCAACTTAGTTGTTGCTATGGAGGAGTTTAAAAATGGTATTGATTGCCATCAAAGTGCATTGTAAATTGATCCCCAACATTATGACACCCGATGCAACCTAGGAATGGTTATCAAAGTTACAAATGTGGTGGTTTTAAGGTATGGAATACATGGTTTGGTGACTGATTCATACAATGAAATTGATCACCCACATCCATCTAATCAACCAGAAATAGGGCATATGAAGTAAGAAGAACATGAAATATCTCCTTCAACTAGCCATCTCTGCATAATGCTTTGAGATTGAAATAAAAAGTGGATGGAAATTGCATTGTATAATTGTGATCGGACCGGGCAAATGTGTAGCATTATTCAACTTATGCCTATTGTGTTGGTGTTTTCAGTGAAAGACATTCTATTTTCATAGTTCATGTTTTGTATTGACAAACACGGGAGTCTACGATTCAAGTATCAAGAGGAGGTTCCAACATGAAGTAGATGGAGATGGAAAGGACTCAGCGAAATGCACAACTTGAAAGTCACAAGTTCTAATTACCTTTTTGTAAAAGTGACTTATGTCAGATGTTGTAACTAAAATTTGGAAAATGAACTTTATTTCCAAAAAAAGTGATGTAAAAAGTAACTAAAAATAAGGTTTATTGTTTTTCCAAAAAGGTAGTTATGAAGTAGTTGTCAGGTAGTTACAAAGTAGTTACTGGGAGAAGCCTATAAATACAAGGCTATTTCAAATGTAAAGGGGGACTATTTTTTAGAGAGAACTTTTATAGGGGGAACTTATGAAGAGACTTCTTGGAACATTTTTGGTCTTACACATTGTATAGTTTACTTGTAGAATTGTATAATTTTGAAAAAATAATTAAGAATGCATTTTAGTTCGTATGTTCTTGATGTATTTTTGAGTTATGATTACTAGTTTCTCATATGTCAAATTGGTGATCTCTTTATGTATTTGTGTAAATCAAAGTTATCCATTGAAGCATACAATTGGAGTGATGAAGCACAATCATGTCTCGATATCCTGATTTGAATGTGTTAAAAGAAATGATCTCTTCGTATGTTGAGATTTGCCATCTTTTTTCATCATTGTTGCACATACGTCATGAAATTCATCATGGATTTTAGGAAAGTGGTTTCTAGCTTTGTGATGAAACCCCCTTGTACTTTTCAATAAGATTGTGAAACTCTTGTTGGTTTTCGTACGTCTACCACAAGGGTTTCTACATGCCCAATTCTCCTGTTATTTTTCTTATATTCCTTTTTGTACTTTCAAAATAAAAGTACACAAAAACCACAAAAATCCCATCATATGAGGGAGCTGCCCCTCTCAAACACAGAGGAAAGTTGATAATTCAATAACTGCTTCTCCAACTATTGGGACAATTTTGTCACCGCTCTAAGGGCAACGAGTCATTTTCAAAGGTTATTTCGTGGTGACCAATCTATTTACCAACAGATTTTTGGTGACTCTACTAGGGAAAGATTGAAGCATTGATGACTTTTGTGTTAGTTTTAAGATAGACAACTGAGAGGGGGGTGAATCAGTTGTCCCAAAACTTTCTATTCTTTAAACACTCAAATCCTTCTTGTAATTCAATAGCATAATAATAAATCAATCATGGAAGTACAATGCAATAATTCAAGAGCAGAGACGCATTAACACATATGACACCAAGATTTTTAACGTAGAAAACTTGGTTAAGGGAAAAACCATAGGGTGACTAACCCAAGATTGTATTATGTATTAAAAGAATAAGAAGAACAAAATGGCACATGCCAATTAGGGCTCACTACCCAAGCACACTGCTCATAAGAGGCCCACTGCCTACAAGAGACACACTGTCTACAAAATAATAAATATTACATACTTGAACTAAAGATTAGCATCTTCACCATGCTTGAGTCATTTCCATTTAAGCTCAATACTTTTGCTCTGCTTTTCGCTCTTCTCCTCTCTACCACTTCCTCATCTCCACACCAAAATTTTGAAATGACTTCACAAATCTTATTTATACAAGACATTGACTTTGGGATAATCATCAAAGTCAGCACAATACATACTTCATTTTATTACAGAGCAAATACACGAATACAACTTGACTTATTACAAAAAATTCATGCAAATCACTACACTGTCAGCCACACATATCTGGGACTTCAATCTTCTTTTAGGAATATGCCATCCTTCGCAGAACATCTTCAAGATTATCCGCAATATGTATAAATCATCCGGTCAGCCAAGTTTAGGAATAACATCATCATCCGGAAGTAATTCTTCAATTACGAGCTCAATCTTCAATGTGGACCACCAACACAAACTGGACACAATCTAGAGATGCCCACAAGCTTGCCTGAATCACCAAGAACATCCACACCACTTCTGCTTACTGAAATCATTCACTTCTTCATTCGGAACCTCAAGAACACAGTCTGTCATTACTGTCACATTGGAATAAATGCTTGCGGACCTCCAAACCATGAACCAACTGAGTTATGAATTCACATTGACTTCCTAAACGCTCCACCAAATCCGCAGAACAAGATATTGCATTTCTGGATCTCACCGGACCTATTTATGTCACTCTGTCACCTCTAAACATCTACCAAAACTAGTTTTACTCATATGGCCATAACTTCTTCAAATCTTCATGCGAACCTCTCAAATCTTTATTGGATCACCTTTAGACACATATCTACAAACCCTTTCATGTCCATCCTCTGCTCTTCATCTTAGCTGGGATCTTCACTTCATAGAGCTTCACTGTCTTCACTGTTCTTCTTTGTTTCTGATAGGACTAATTTTCTCAATATCCTCAGTACACAACTCATCCAATCCTTGACATCAATGCAACAGGAGCATGTTGACATCAATGACAACACCGGTTAGGCCCATACTTGCAACAATCTCCCCCTTTGTTATTGATGGTAACATATGATGTGAAAAATTGTTTTAACCATCAAGACAAGTACTTCTCCTCATTGATTGACATAGCTCCCTCTATCAACAACAACCATTCACATGTCTTCTCTTCCTTTACTGCTCCCCCTTTGATCAGCAACCACTTTTTGTTTTTCACATGTCTTCTCTCCCCCTTTGACATCAATGGCAAAGGGCACATACTTGCATCACTTAGAATCATATAGACTGCTCCCCCTAAGTAGCAGCCTCCTATCATCAATCTAGACCACAAGATATGACTGTGAGATCCACCGGACTAATGCACATCAGTGCACCTTAATTTAGAACCAGAGGGGTAATAACCCCTAACTTCTCCCTGAGATACTCAAAAGATTCCTTAGGTAGAGGTTTAATAAAAATGTCTGCAATCTGATCCTTGGAGGGCCCACAAACTCTAATCTGACTTCATTCTTGTTCACCTGCTCTCTCAAAAAGTGAAACTTGATGGATATATGTTTTGTCTTTGAATGCAACACTGGATTTTTTGATATATTTATTGCACTTGAATTATCACAAAAGATTGTGATAGGTTCCTCATATTCCACTCTGATGTCTCTTAGCATTTGCTTCATCTACAATACTTGAGTGCAACTACCTGCTGCTGCAATATATTATGCTTCTGTAGTGGACAGAGATATTGCCTCTTGTTTCTTGCTTAGCCAAGAAACCAATCTTTTCCCCAAAAAAAATGTACCACCACGGGTACTCTTCCGATCATCCACATCTCCTGCCCAATCCGCATCAGTATATGGATGAAGAGAGAAATCATGGTTTTCCCTCTGCATACTCCTAGACTTGAAAATTTTCCATGTCCCATGGAAATGCTCAGTGAAAAGCCTACAATATCTTTTGGCTTTTTCTATGTCTTCAATGCTAACTGGATGCCTCTGCTGCTTCCTCTTTACCTTCTAACTGTGACTCCTATTAATGGAGTTTGACTGGCTGCCTCCAAGGTGCATCAGAAGTTCACTCCTTCCTGCTACAACAACACTTCTGTCCCTCACCTGGGAGTCCTCTCTTGCCTCTCTCCCCAAGACTGTTGGCGAAAACCAATGGACCATCTTCTCTGGCCCTCTTGATAGACCTTCATGTCTGCCTACAGCAGTGAGTGAACTTGCACCTACAACCATAAAACTTCTCAACAAGAATCAGATAGTAAAAACCAATGCTCATCCCGAACTCCTGGTGTAGATTGCCTCCTTCGGCGCTCTATCTACACGCTCAGAATCTTCTGAGCTCTGATACCAATCTGATGCAGAGGGAAAACCAGTTAACAGATAAAAGAGGGTTGAATAATCCTTGGAAGGCCCACAAAATAGCCATTATAGAGTATATCGGCAAGACTATTTAAATGTCACACCGAAAAATACATATTCTTGCCTATCGGCAAGACTCTAACTATCGGCGGCACATTTTCTGCATCCCCCGACAACACACCTTTCACCGATGAGCCATCCATCGGCAAGACTTCTCGCCTCTCACCCCGATCGGTGAGAGTTCCTTCCGTCGGTCCAAAGTGACTTTCTTATGCCGATGGCATTACTCACACCGACGGGCTACATAGCAACTTCGTCATCGGCAGGACTTGTTTCTTCGGCCACACTTGCTTCTTCTTCTCCGATGGGTGATCTTACACCGATGCATACCTATAATTTGTTCTACAATCGGTGGGGTCCACAATCTTTGACCCAACCGGTTGTATGTCTTACTACATACAAAGGACAAATACATACAAGTTATTCTGTCATACGACTGACGCATACACACCGATCGATCTCACATACATTTGCGATATACACAGGAAATGCTCACTAACATACAAAAGTGATATACTCATAGAATGCACATTTCGTGATACAACCCAAAATTCACGCCGCTAACTTTCTTTGCACATTGTAACCGAACAGAACACACGAAAACTACAGAAACTACAGAACAGAAATAAATCTAACTACATGGAGGTCATTCCACTGGTTTCGAAGAAACCCACCAGTGGAATGACTCCAAATCGATGTTCTGTAATTAGACCAGGAACTAAACCTTTTCTATTCCTTCCAGAGATTATACATACAAAAATTATTTTCTTTTCTCTTTCTGTTCGTTCACTTCTCTCCCTCTACACGAACAGAGACCAACTATATAAAGACTCTCAATTGACAGTTACACATGGTGGAAAATGAACCACCACTGCCAATCAGTTACACTCCTTGGTCGGTTACAAGCTTTTAAGCTGTTTCTTGACATACATGTCATTATGCGGCTAACTAAGACTCAAAGTGGCCTAAGGCCTTACAACATAACATTTTGGACATAACATAAAATGTATAGAATCCTCAGATTCTTAATGTCTTCGAGGTGCTTCTGCACCACATACCCCCACCGAACCTTAGGATTGCCCTGCTACCTCTACTAGAATCACATGAATTGGGGCCGCTTCAAAGGCTCCGCCTTTTATGTCAACAAATAGGGGTTTTTGGTATACTAAACAAGTGGCTAAGTAGTCAGGGCAACTGTTCAAGTGGTTACACGTGCGGCAGCGCTACTCTCCATTATGAAGTCTCCCAGCCTCCAAGGGTTACGCCTTGGAGGGTTTTGGAGGTTGGTTGTCAGTGTAACATAGCGGCACTCGTTGCAGGAAGCTTTCGCCTCAAGCACAATTTATTTTAAGTGGATTGGTAGGGCTTGGCTTTAGCTTGTTACCACTCAAGGTCATTCCCACTTGAACAAGCGAGCATCCAAGGGCAGGCCCCTCTAAAGGTTATACAAAGGGAATGACAAGTCTGGCATTCTGGTCACCCAGTAAAGGGGAGAGCATAAGCCTATTGTCATTCAACAGTCACAGAAGACAATGATTAATCCAAACCTAGTTAAAAGGAAAAAAAACTAAATGTGCTATCTACTTGTGCACTCACGCATTTGTTAACTTTGAAGTGTTTAAAAGATAGCAATGTTCATTCCATTTGTGAGAGCAATATTCTAACTAAGAAATATAGCAGTGGTTCAGTTACTATCCTCCTAGTTAAAGACTACATGAGATTTATTATGCATGCATTTTTTTTACTTTTTCCCTTAATTAATCTAAGTGAATTAATCAATGCAGCTAAATGATCTATCCAACTCCTAAATCTGCAAGACAAACGTTAGAATCAATTTAAAAAATCACTAAAAGTACTAAAACTCTAATGAGAAATCCTAAAATCAGAGTGAAGATCAAATGCGCCGCTATACAGTCTATATACGTAGAAACAGAGCCTGTAAGCATCGTTTTACAGATGCACTGAGATAGATGTCAAAAGCACAGGAAGAAGAAACAAATGCGTTAAATTAACAAATGCATCGTAAAATAGTATGCAAGCACCGTGATGGAGGGTATATGCGTCAGGTTTATGCAGGCACCAGAACAGGAGGCAAAAGTGCCAGTTCAGAAGATGGATGCACTGTATCTATAAAAGCGTCGTAATAGTGATCAGATGTGCCAACTTGGAGGGTGTATGCGCTGGAAGATTGTGTGCGCCGTAATAGGAGGTAAAAGCACCGGTTCAGAGGATGTATGCACCAGATGAACCTATCAGAAGCTTATACAAAACCTGTACGGAACCTGTCACTAAGAAACTCAAATTTTTTGTTAGATTAGGGGCAAGAGCCCCACGGTGGGCGCCAGAAATGTAAGGGTAAAAATGGGATAATCAAATGAATAATAAAAACCCAAACATCAATGAAATATGAAGATAAAAGGAGATTTAAAATGAAATAGAGAGAAGATACTCACAACCTTTTACCTTGCCATTGCTCACCTATTCTTTCTTGATCTTTCAGTGATAAAGATGGCCCTCAGGAAGCTTGCTTCCTTGCTTCGATTCCTCAAGATGTCAAGGAGAAATGGTTCTGATACTTGGTGTGTTAAAGATGAACTTCAACACACTATGAAATGGATGGAGGATGAATGATATGAAAATGGGGTGCCAATGACGCGCTATAGTTCATGCAGCATAAGTTTACTCGAATGATGGATATCAAATGAAGAAGAAGAGGGTTGCATGTTGGCAAGAGACACTATATGGATTCATGGTTGTTGTCATTGATGGAAACAAAGGTCATCCCACATATCCGCAAGTTATGGTGTGTCTCTACCGGAAGTAAGAATGAAGATTGTTGTGCTCCGGTGAACAAGAACAGAGCATGTGGCAAGGTCTGACAGATTGGTCCGGATCTCTCAGAGGAAGTGTCTTGGTGCAGTGCGGATTTGGGGAAGTCAAGAGGACTACCTTGAGTAGTATATTCCAAGGATTTAGCCTCCGGTGATGAACAAAGAAAAAGATATGAATAGTTGAGTACCGGATTCCTGAGAGACAGTGAGAACAGAGGAAGAACTGACTGACAGAGTATCAGACTATTTTTCGGATGTGTTACTGTTGATGGTAAAGGTTGTGAAGGCATGAATCATGTTTGGCCGACATGATTAATGATATCTACAAGTATATGCTTGATCCGCATTGCTTGGTGAGCAAGGATTCAGCCGACAGAACAGAGTTTGTAAGAAACTAGACTGTTCCGGATGCCGACTAGAAAGGTGATGAAATTACTTGTGCAGATATATATAGAGGATGGATTTAGTTGTGAAGGGTGTAATTGTGTGATGGTGTATGCGAATAAGTGCAGAACAGAGCAGAAGTAGTAAGAAAGATCCGGTATGTGAAAGGATAGCAGAATAAAGAACAAAGGAAAGATGAAGTGCAGCAGATCAGTGTACTGAGCCTAACTGGAACTGAACTCCAGCATATATAGATGCTTCCAATCAGTTCAAGACTGTGATTCTTATCACTTTGTAGACAGTGTGTCTCCTTGTAGGCAGTGGGCCTCTTTGTGAGCAGTGTGCTCGGGCAGTGAGCCCTAATTGGCAAGTGCCATTTTGTAATTCCTTATTCTTCTAACAGAGAATAATCTTTGGGTTAATCACCCCGTGGTTTTCTCCCTTAATAAGGTTTCCACGTCAAAAAACTGTGTCATGTGTTTTTCATTTCATGGTAATGTTTGTTTGTTTGATTCAATGCTGCATTGATTAATAAGAAAGTTCAAAAGAAGAAATAATTAGGATAACTGATTCACCCCCCCTCTCAGTTATCAACATTGTATTTATAGAGTTGTGTGAGAGAAGATCAATGGTGGAGAAGAAATGAGAAGATCAATGGAGGAGAATGTTCAAGAGAACGTGCATGAATAGAGGAAGGACATGTGTCATTCAAAAAGAAGCTTTGTTGAGTTAACTGCTTTCTTGATGAGGATGAGTTTTCATTTTCTTAAATTAGAATATATTTTTCTAATTTAAGAGCTTTGTTGATAAAACAAATTTGCTTTAAATTAGTTAACTCAGCTTTTTCTTTTGTGTGACAAGAAGAATTTATTTTTAGAAGATATTGAAGATTTTCTAGAAGATAAGAAAGCATAATTAAATAAATAAATTTATTTAATTACTTGTAGATAATTTTGGAAGAATAAATAAAATATTTAATATATTTTATTTTTTGGAGATTTTAATTTAAATAAATTTGTATTTTATTTAAATTTGGAAGAATGAAAGATTTAATTAAATAATTAAAATTATTTAATTATTTAGAAGAATAAAATTGATATAGATGAAATTAATTAAATAAATGTAATTTATTTAATTAAATGGGAGGAAATGAATCAAATAAATAAATTTATGTATTTATTTATTGATAGAGGAATATGAAGATGAAATAAATATTTAAAATATTTATTTAAGTAGAGTCATGTCATTTTTAGGTGTATACAATACCAATTATAATTATTTTTTATAATTAGTTTATTGTTCTAACATTTTTAGTACTCAATAGTTTGATAACTCTGATAATTTTTATATTATATTAACATTTATAAATATTTAGAAAAATAAAAAAATTATGGTTGAACATTCATTACATTTTTGTGAACCTGACATGCCTTCATGACCTAGGATTTGACCTTCTAAATTAAAGTTTTTTTACATCTAATTTTTTTGAGTGCTTTGTCTTATTTTTAGATTTAATTAGGGTTTTATTACCCTTTCGTATTGTTGGCAAGAGACACTATATGGATTCATGGTTGTTGTCATTGATGGCAACAAAAGTCATCCCACATATCCGCAAGTCATAATGTGTCTCTACCGGAAGTCAGAATAAAGATTGTTGTGGTCCGGTGAACAAGAACAGAGCATGTGGCAAGGTCCGACAGATTGATCTGGATCTCTCAGAGGAAGTGTCTTGGTGCAGTGCGGATTTGGGGAAGTCAAGAGGACTACCTTGAGTGGTATATTCCAAGGATTTAGCCTCCGGTGATGGACAAGGAGAAAGATATAAATAGTTGAGTACCGGATTCCTGAGAGACAGTGAAAATAGAGGAAGAACTGACTGACAGAGTATCAGACTACTTTCCGGATGTGTTACTATTGATGATAGAGGTTGTGAAGGCATGAATCATGTTTGACCGACATGATTAATGATATCTACAAGTATATGTTTGATCCGCATTGCTTGGTGAGGAAGGATTCAGCCGACAGAACAAGAGTTTGTAAGAAACTAGACTGTTCCAGATGCCGACTAGAAAGGTGATGAAATTACTTGTGCGGATATATATAGAGGATGGATTTAGTTGTGAAGGGAGTAATGGTGTGAAGACATATGCGAATAAGTCCAGAACAGAGCAGAAGTAGCAAAAAGGATCCGGTATGTGAAAGATAGCAGAATAAAGAACAGAGGAAAGATGAAGTGCAGCAGATCAGTGTACTGAGCCTAACCGGAACTGAACTCCAGCATATGCAGATGCTTCCAATCAGTTCAAGACTGTGATTCTTATCACTTTGTAGACAGTGTGTCTTCTTGTAGGCAGTGGGCCTCTTGTGAGCAGTGTGCTCGGGCAGTGAGCCCTAATTGGCAAGTGCCATTTTTGTAATCTCCTATTCTTCTAACAGAGAATAATTTTGGGTTAATCACCCCGTGGTTTTCTCCCTTAACAGGGTTTCCACGTCAAAAATACTGTGTTATGTGTTTCTTATTTCATGGTAATGTTTTTGTGTTTGATTCAATGCTGCATCAATTAATAAGAAAGTTCAATAAGGGAAATAATTAGGATAACTGATTCACCCCCCCTCTCAGTTATCAACAAGTTTTATTATTCTCTAGGGTTTGGAGTTCATTTTATCTCCTTACTTTCACCCACCCTATTGACCCTTGCTTTAACTTCTAGGGTTTCATTTTTAAATTTGATTTTTCTTATTACAACCTTTTGATGCAAGAGCATCCGGGTTCACAAGCGATCTTGCATCAACCAAAAAGATTTTTAGGTTCTAGTTCAGTTTTGTTTTATTTGTGGGTTTTAGGTAGCCTTTTTCTTTAGGAAGAATTTCTAATTGATTTGGTCAAATTAAGGATATCACCTTGAAGAAGGGCTTAAAGGGTACTTACAGTTTGAATTTGGTGGAAATCAGGCAAAAATTGGCTAAGTTATGAGAAATCAGAGATTTGCACATGTCCAAGAATAAAATCAAAGTTTTTGGGTGTTCCGAGAACACTAGAAATGCCTAACAATTCCTGTTCCCTCCCAAAACCCCAACAAGTTCTCAAGTGTTAGCAATTTGGCATGTTCTCCAAACACCTGAACAGTTTGATGGGTTCCCACTTCATGGTAAATTGTCGACCAAGTTTTCAAACATAGATATTTTCCATCGAGTTCTGAGTTGCCGCTTAGTTCCACATGACCTAGAAATCTTTGACAAAGTCTTCTTTGTTCCAAGAGATTGCATAGTTCCAGTTCACTTGGAAAAGCCCGACCGTCGCTAAATTATAACTCTCTGGGAAATCTTCGACGACTTGCATTCCAAGTGATCAGGTAGTTCCTAGTGGCTTGGAAAATCCCAATAAGAGTTCCAAGTGCTTCCTAAATCTTTGATAAGTTCTTTTTTGATGATTAAAGTTTTAAAATGGTTCAAAAGTGGTTCTTAAAGCAAATCAGGTAGTTCCACATGAAGTGGAAATTCTTGACAGCTGGAAATCGAGTAGTTCCAGACTGACTAGAAATCACTGATAGTGTTCCTTCATATTGTAGAAGTTTTGAAATACTCCTTTAGGATGTTCCTAATGTGCTTTCAAGTTTGACACTTTGTCTAAGGATTTTCACAAATGTAGGTGGTGACAAGTAGCCATCTATGCGAAACTTTTATAATTTAGACATGTGTCCAAATTTAGTTCAAATTCCTATAGCGATTCAGTTTCAAGAAGGATTCAACTTCCTCGATAATTGAAGTATAAAAGGAAATTGATATGCTCTGTAAAGGGGTTCATTGAATTGGGGAATTGGGGCATATTGATTGCGAATATTGTGAAGAATTATAATGAAGAAGACTATTTTTTTGAATTGTATTATATTCCTGAGCAATTGAATGCTTCATATGAATAAAGATTTTGAATTTTATTGTTCTATGTAGAATTTTTTTTTGTGGCTACGTGATTGGGTTGTTTTATAAGACCCCCTCATCACAACTGCATCATATCATAGCAAGGTTTTCTTGTTGGGAGGTATTGATATGTGGCAAAGTTTGAAGTGGTAAAAATAATTGTCTCAAAGGCTTGAGAGATTTATTGCAGAAACCCTGTAATTACAAAGGTCCGAGGGAGACGTTGAAGTTGTGAGAAGAGAATTTTATATTTTCCATAGTGCGTGGGTAAAAAACAATAGAGGTTGTAGTTTGAGTTATTGTGAGATATTGAGAAGATGCTTCCAAGAAGAAGAGTTCCTAGAATGAAGGAAATGTTTGAGCAATTTTGTGTTGACATGTGAAATGAGTTGAGAAATTTAGTTGCTGGTTTGAGAAGAAACCCAGATTGTGAAGAGGAACATGCAGATGATGAAGTGGTAGATGATAAATGAGAAAAGGAAAATGAATAGCCAATAGATGAAGGAGAAGAATGTTTCTTGAGAATGCTTTCCAAAATTAGAGGTAATAAAATGGAAGTTTCACCTTTTTTTGGTACATTAAACCCTGAAGAATTAATAGATTGGATTGGTGAAATAGAAGAATATTTTGAATTTGAAAACTTTTGTGACCCACAAAGGGTAAGATTAGCATAGACAAAACTGAAGGACCTATTTCCCTTTGGTAATATACAAGATGAGATGAGTATGCTGAAGATTTCTACAGTTGATAAGGCATACCAATATGCTTTGAAAGTAGAAGAAAAGATAGAAAGAAGGCAGCATAATAATCCAAGAGGAAGAGGAAAATTTTCAATCAGGAGAGAATAAGCAAATAGCAGTAAAGGAAAGCAAATGTATGAGGAAGATGCCAACCCTAAGTGGAATAAGGACTCAATTCAAGGAATAAGAGGAAGAGAATACTCTATAGGAGGACATGGTAGCAACAGCAAGGGGTTCCTTGTAAAATGTTTTTAGTGTGGAGAAGTTGGACATAGAGCCTATGAGTGTCCACAAATACACCAAGAGAGTAGCAAGAGAAGTGTGGTTAGAAATCACATGGCACAAGGGGATGAAGAAAGTGTGGCATCACCAAAAGTAGAAGAGCTCAAAGAAGGAGAGTCTCTTATGTTCAAGAGAGTGTTAATGAAATTAGAGATGGAGGATGGAGCATCTTAGAGGAAAAGTCTTTTCTTAAGAGTATGCAATTCTGGAGGTAAGTGTTGTAAATTAATTGTAGATAGTGGTAGTATTGATAACCTAGTATCTGAAGAAATGGTAGAAAAGCTAGATTTGAAAAAGAGAAAATGTCCCAGTCCTTATAAAGTTACTTGGCTACAAAAAGAACATGAATTGGTCGTGAATGAACAGTGTATGGTTAGTTTTCATATTGGGTCATATAAGGATGAAGTCTTATGTGATGTTATGTCGATGAATGCATGTCATGTGTTGTTGGGAAGGCCTTGGTAGTTTGACATGGAGGCTATCTATGATGGTAAAATAAATTTGTATACCATTGTGAAAGGTGGGTAGAAATATGTTTTGAGTTCATTAAAGGAAAAGGCATAGCAGGTAAAGGATGGTAATTTTGTAGTTTGTTGCAATTCAAACAAATAGTTGATAAAGGTGACAAGAGAGGTTGAGAACAGCTCAATGAAGGTTCCTGTGAAGAGGAATGGAATTGGGAATAGAGGAAGTGGCACTGGTTTTGTGCAACAACATAAAGAATTGGAGAAAAGCATGAAGAATGTGATTAACGATCAAGGAAGTGGAAGTTTAGAGAGGAGATATAAAAAGTCGTAGTTTGGGAATTTAAAATTTTCTTATGGAAGACATGGATCAGATTTACTGAGATGTACAAGTAGTGGTAATTCGCACCTTGAAGATAGAGAAAAAGAAAGAAAATGATGAAAAGGAAGAGAAAGTGGAGTTGAGGAAATTTAGTTTGAGGTGAGGATAAGAGATCAAAAGGACAAATAAGTCTGATAAAGAACAAGCATGGGATCACCATCCCAAGAACCTTCAAATGTTCATGAGTTTCCAACTCATGGAACATTTCACTTACCTGGTGTGTGTGATGCAGGAGCATCCAAGTTGACAAGCGATCTTGCATCAACCAAAAAGATTTTCAGGTTCTAGTTCAATTTTGTTTTGTTTATGTAGGTTTTTAGTAGTCTTTTCCTTTAGGAAGAATTTATAATTGATTTGGTCAAATTAAGAACCTCAACTTGAAGAAGGGCTTAAAGGGAACTTGCATTTTTAATTTGGTGGAAATTGGGCAAAAATTGGCTAAGTTATGAGAAATCAAAGTTTTACACCTGTCCAAGAACAAAATTGAAGTTTTTGGGTGTTCTGGGAACACTGGAAATGGCTGAAAGTTCCTGTTCCCTCCCAAATCCCTGATAGGTCCTCAAGCATTGACAATTTGGCATGTTCCTGGAACACCTCAAAAGTCTAAGGGTTCCCACTTCATGGTAAATCGTCGACCAAGTTTTCAAACACTTAGATATTTTGTGCAAAGTTCCAAGTTGTTGCTTAGTTCCACATGACTTGTAAATCTCTAAAAAATTCTTATTTATTCCAAGTGATAACATAGTTCCACTTGACTTGGAAAAGCTCAACCGTCACTCAATTCCAACTCTCTAGGAAATCTCTGACGGCTTGCAATCCAAGTGATCAGGTATTTCCTAGTGGCTTGGAAAAGCCCAATAAGAGTTCCAAGTGCTTCCTAAATCTATGATAAGTTCTTTGTCGATGATTAAAGCTTTAAAATGGTTCAAAAGTGGTTCTTAAAGCAAATCAGCTAGTTCCACATGAAGTGGAAATTCTTGACGGCTGAAAATCAGGTAGTTCCAAAACAACTAGAAATCATCAATAGCATTCCTTTAGACTGTAGAAGTTCTAAAATACTCTTTTAGGTCATTCTTGATGTCCTTTTAGGTTTGATACTTTTTCTAAGGATTTTCACAGATGTAGGTGGTGACAAGTAGCCATCTATGTGAGACTTATATAATTTGGACATGTGTCCAAATTCAATTCAAATTCTTGTAGCGATTCAATTTCAAGAACAATTCAACTTCCTTGGTAATTGAAGTATAAAAGGAAATCAATATGCTTTGTAAATGGGTTTGTTAAATCTATGGATTGGGGCATATTGATTGCAGATATTGTGAAGAAGAATTGTAACAAAGAAGACTATTGTTTTGAATCATATTGTATTCCTGAGCAATTTAATGTTGCATATGAACAAAGATTTTGAATTTTATTGTTCTATGTAGAAATTTCTTTGTTGTGGCTGTGTGATTGGGTTGTTTGATAAGACCCCCTCATCATGACTATATCAACTTGTCTTTTAGATTTACTTAGGATTTACATTCAACTTTATTTGTATGTGTTATCATATTTTGATTAGGATTTGAGCATAAATAGTGATATACCCCTTTGATCTCACCCACTCACCCTTAGATAATCTATCATCATGGCTCCTCATAGGTTAGTTTCCATAGCTAATATACTTGCATACATTTCTAATTTTGAAATTTTTATATTTTTTGTAACACATAATCCTTTGATCCTTGATACTCATGACATCTTATGCTATAGATATGGACGTGTTTTCTATGGAGGTGTTAGTCTATCGTGCACTTGATTTTCCATCTTTCCTTGAGTTGGTTAGTGCTTATCCCTTACTTCTAGACATACTCACTTCATTTATCCATGAGTTACACATTAATCCTATTTCTCCAATGGCATGTGATAATGTTACATCAGAAAATGTCTCTCTAGGACTTTTTCCCTTCTATGTTTAGCTCTCGGGTCCTTTACAAAGCATTTTTATCATCTTGCATATTCATGTTGACACCTGATGAGAAAACCCCTAAGTTTTATGGAAAATAGGACCTAAGGGGTGCTATTGAGATGACTCCTAACTAAAATAGGGAGGGAGGACTTGGGCCTCCATGCCCTAGTCTTGCCCTATTTTAGGCAGGACCTAAATACAACCGTCAATTAGGTCCTATGCCGACACCTTAAGTTTGAATTATGAAATTCTTGCCAGGAATGTGTTTTAGTTGCATATATAAGCATGTTTAGGGATTCATTTGTAAACTAGAAGATGATTATGAACTTTTGGCGCACTTGTGATTCTAGAGCATTCAAAGTATTCATTGTTGTAGAGCAGACTTGTCTTGTTATTGTGTTTGTTATGCAGATTTGGCTTCATCTTCTCATGATGTGAAGGATTGTCATCTATATGCAAGCTACACCTCCAAGGTGACATTTATTTGTGTTTTCAATCATTTATCATTTTGATTTTGCCTCTATCTCGCAGGGATACACAATCTTTATCTAACAACAGTGTTCAAAAGACTTGAATGTCTCTCTGGGGCTTGATCGAGGCAAGCCTCTAAACACCACAAGCCCCAACCCCCTTTTCTATGATTGCAGGTTACATGTTGTGGAAGCGAAAGAAGTGGAGTTGCAGGGAAGCAGAACAGAGTGTCAGAAGTGCATAGGAAAGCGTAAAAATAGGACCTGGACTAGGGCGCCTATTCATTAGTACTCTAGATCCCAAAACATAGAAATCCCTGGAACAGCAGAAACAAGTTGCAGACAATCTTTAGAGATCTTGACAGAAAAAGGTACCTTGGATTAAATCGCCTGCTCATTAGTCCCTGACTTTTTTGAATACAGAATCTTGAAATCTGGTATGTATCTAATTGTCATTTGATATCTCTGTGTGATCATTTGTCAAGATTCATCCATTTGTTTATGATTTTATGAAATTAGGGTTTTGAGCATAATTGGACTTTAATCAATCAATTAGTTAACAAATTGCAAGTCTCCTCTTCATTCTAAGGGACACTAAATTTGTAGCAAATCCCTCTTGCAAGAGATTGTGGCTTCACTCGATTTATGTGCTTGAATGTTTGATGTGAAAGGAGGATTTAACCTTGAAACTAAAACCCCCTCTTTTCCAACTAAATAGATACTAATGAATATATCACTAGTGAGAAAGTACCTTATGTTAGTGATACACCTAGGGCAATGGACATTGATGAGATCACATCTTCCTCATCTATTTGTGACATCGTTACACCTTTTAATGATACCCCTCTTGTATGTCATGATAGACCCATGTGTATAGATTAATGAGTTTTTAACAAATTATAATCTTTTATACATGATGATGTGTTTTACAATGATTATTTTTTTACATCTCATGTTAGCAAGCTACAGATACTCATGTTAGTTTTTCACATGGTGGCACCTT
Organism: Cunninghamia lanceolata; assembly: GCA_027924645.1. Lineage (NCBI taxonomy): Eukaryota > Viridiplantae > Streptophyta > Pinopsida > Cupressales > Cupressaceae > Cunninghamia > Cunninghamia lanceolata. The sequence goes on from BSBN01000500.1 coordinate 22,479,359, forward strand.
ACATGACGATAACATATAATTTGATGTTACTTCATTAGCTTGTCATGTAGGTACTAGTGATACTTCATTTCCTTCTCATGTATTACATTATGACATTATGGATTTGAGTATGGAGTTTTTACATGATGATTATTATGGTACTATGAATGTTGCTTTACATTTTAAATCTTTCTTTCTTGATAATTATGAATATTTAGAGGATGATGTCTTATTGATTATTTATTGTGGCCTTCACAATACACCCCTATTCCTCTAGAATTGGGGACCCTACCCTTTGAACTCTAATGTTCTTGGTCTTGATTTTAGTTTTTTTAGTATAATTAGATTACATTTTTGCATTCAAGATTAAAAGGATCATTTTCTCTATTTGGTCATGTTTGCCCATGATATTTTGAGTTCATATAAATACTTTCTCTATTTGGGCATTTGAGAATTTTACTATGTCATTATAAATACATCTAAGTTCTTTGTGTCTTTGCTTTAATCCCCTAATTCGAATGATCATTTGTGTTTACCCTTGAGATTTTATGTCTTCTCTTTAAGCAATCTTTCTTAAGACTTCATGCTATTAAGAGGCTTCTAGTTTTATGTATGATGGTTTGGATTTGAAGCTTTTTCTTTTCAAACCCAATTTTAGGGTGCTTGGTAATGTGCATAGTCAATCCTTGTTTATGCTCTGAAAATATCTTTTGTTGTTTAAGGTTAATCGCAAGCAAGAAATATTTTCTTGTAGTATAAATGATTGAGTTAATGCCATGATTGTTTTTTTTTGTTGAGTTTTATCTTGAGTTTCTTAGAGTAAATAATCATGTTATATTATGAGTGCTTGTTTTCTTTCTATTGCATTTACAATTTTTTTATTATTACTTCTCCTATATTGGTTTATTAGTATTCTTTCTCTTCATTTAGTATCAAAGCTAGGTTTAGCTATATCTTTGAGAGGAATATCATATTAGCTATATAGTAACCCTTTTCTTGAGTGGGAGATCTACATAGGTGTCTTGTCTTAAAGAAGAATAAATTTAATGGCTAGAACATTGAGTAATGGAAGATTACCATGTAAGATCTTGTGGATAGACGTAAGTGTGTTGTTGTGTAAGAAAATAAGCCCTCTAGTATGACTAGAGATGAGTGGATGAAGATTTATAGGGAGATAAAGAGTTTTCTTCACTGTCTTCTTCCTCACTAAACCGTTCAATGTAGAACAATTTCTTTCTAGCACTTGTATGTCCTCTATTGTATTTTCTATTACAGTTAAAACATAACCTTTTTTTCCATATTTCTTCAATTTGTTGAGGAGACAATCTAGTGGGTTAAAAAAATGGTTGTGCTAGAAAGCTCTTCTCTCTTATTGTTATCACTGAGATTGCACCCTCTTGTTGAATGTGATTCAACAAGACCCTGTGATACAATGGGAATAGCTTCTAGGTGTGGGACCTTGCAAAACTTGAAGCTAAACCTCCAGATGAAGCGCTGGTTCCCTTGGTTTGCTCACCTAAACTACTTTAATCTACTGTTGTTCATAAAGGAAAAGGGCAAGAAATGACATAAAATAAGCCTAAATCCTAATGGAAGGTGATGTACCAAACATTTATGACCTGTAATACTATTTAACATACACAATGCAGCCAATAAACTTCGCTATAATATACACAACTCAGATTTCACATGTCTTACATGAGTATTTCATAGAGAGGCCTTGGACTTTATGACAAACTTGAGAGGAACAATAGATGACCTTCTTGGAAGCTCAAATGACTGATTTCACAGCTGCATGAAACTAATAGGATACTAACTATGACCTGTAAGATACATGTACTTCTGCATAAAGGCAATGAAGATTTAGATTAAAACCAAGGACAAACACTATTATCACAAGGAAAGATCAATAATCCCATAGTATCACACAATATACAGTATTGAGAAGGCAAAATAGCTTGATTTTATTGATTGAAAGGTATCATAAATTGTTGTACAAGTCTATTTTTTGGTATGTTTTCTCCAAAAACATGAAATTACATTGCTATTCTTAAGCTTTTAGAGCCTCAAAACATGAAAGAAATGCCTAAAAACTAAGCCTAAGGGTCCTATATCTCATCACAAACATTGGAGAGAATATAGGAACTAGAAAAGACTAGGTTACAAGGCATTAAAAATAGCTAGCCAATATTGGACAGCCAAGAAGAGTCCTAGTTTGATTTGGACTTCAAAAAGTTTCTTGACTCCTTCATCTCCTTGAAATGCTCTAGCTGCATGAAAAATGGAAGTGGTTGGGATGTGCATCCTTGAGAAGTGGAACTGCTCCTTTGCATGCTCCAACATCAGCTCCTCAACCTCCTAGATGCTTGGATGTCATTGAAGTTGCCCATAATGTTGTCACCACTTCCCAACCTGCCTCATAACCTCACTTGCATGATAATAGGACATGTGTTTCTCAATGAGTTTGATATTGACTTGGTTTTCTTGAAGATGTGGAGAAGATTGAATCTTTCTGGTCCAGTCCAAACTACATTAAGAATAGCCACTTTATACCTTCTTCTAGTGTCATGAGGAGCATTCAGGATCATCATAAGTTTGAGATAGTAAGGAAAATCCTTGTATTTTCTTGACAAGGCTCTGTCACTGTCCATTATGGTATCTCTGTAGGACCCCACATACTATTGTCCCTGTATATCACTTGCCATGTTTGGAGTAGTGTTTCCAGTTTTTCTTGTTTTAGCTTTATGACAGTCAAGAATGATTGTTCCTTCTTTGTTATAGTTTGAACCTCTGTCCTCAAGTCTAGTATTATGAACTTGACTGCTCTTAATATGATTCCATGGTAAATATTTTCTAAGATTTACCTAGTGACTGATGGATCAGACCTTGTAAACATTGACTATGACAGTTGACAGAGCTGTGGTGATTGTCATACCTTTTCACTCCATACAAACCCTTATACATGTCTGCAGTATCTTGCACTACCTTTGTTGACAAGGATCTAGTCTTTGCTAAAACCTAATCATTTCTTCCTTTTGATTGTACTCGGTTATGCTCCTTAGGCACTTTGACTTGGCAGACTTGTGGCATTCTTTAGCAAATCCTTGTCTTATAAGATGACCTCTGCCATTGTCTCAGAGAGCCAATCTCTATCCTCTTAGACCAGTAGACTTCTTCTATTTGTGTGTTGAATCTTATAACACAGTGCTATGAGCTTGTAGGCCTATTTCCTCTTGACATATGTAAACTATCATACTCTTTATCATTGCACTCTTCATGATAGTGTTGATTGTTCTGTTGACTATCATGCTTTACCTCCTGCTTTCAAATGGTGTGCATACCCCTCTCAATAGGTACAGGCATCCTCTACAACAACTTGCATATACTTTGCTATGACATCATTGCTCTTTACATAATATCTACAAGCTTTTGAGAGGGTTTTTAAAATGACTACCCTTGATAGAGCCTGAGATACTCCTGGCAGACTTTCCAAATGACTTTACCTTCCACCTTCATGATAGGTTATGACTTTGAAGACTCCCCCATTAGGTCAAGACAAAGACCTCTGCTCATTCTTGTAGCTCCTTAACAACTTGTTGCTCTTCTTGCAATGCAGATGCATTAATTTGCTATGATTGCTCCTTGTTTATTGATTTTCTATGACAGTCATTCACATGATTGTTCCCTTGAATCCTTGAGTCATTATGTTACAGTCATCCCCTATGTTGTTATGACCTTTTTCTGTGCTCTTATGATGCATATTTCTTTTTTTGCTATCACAGTCATTGTGACTATCACCTCACTGTGATAGTCATTAGGATCTCCTTGACTATTTTCATCTACATCTTAGCTTTATGTTGGTGACTGATCCTTGATGTCTATGACAATCCTTCTTTCATTTAAAGAAGTCTGCAAAAGCCTTAACAAGCTCTGAATTATTAAACTATGCATTCTTCCTTGACATAAGACTATCCTTATAGTTTTCCTTGACATAAGATTGTCCATAGTCTTTTGTTTATGACTACTCCTCAAAAATAGAGAAGACTGCTCCTCAAAAAAAACAGAGATAACTACCTTTTGAGGGGATGACTGTCTTTCTAACAGAGCTGACTATTTTTTTACTCAACTGTTGATGACCCTTCTTATCATTTTTGTTAGGTCATCACAAACCTCTATCAAGGTTTAAATACCTCTGTGGAAAACCCCATTCTCCCATGCATATTACACATAATTTGATAGACCTTAAACCCCTCATAAACTATTTTACAAGTTTTTCCAAACTCTAGAAGGAAACTCTACAAGTCTACATACTATTTATCTACATTTTATCATAGATCTTTGCATTACAAAAGTCTAAGAATCTTTAATAAACCTTGTGTTCCTTCTTGTTTTGATCAAATACCCTTCACTGTTCATGTAGAGGTCTCCTTTCACCTATTAAAGGATCTGTCAAACCATTGACAACCCTATGAGACCTCACCACTATGCATTCTTGACTAACAGAGTTTGATCTCGAGTAACCAGATGAACCATTCGATGCATAAAGTAAAAGGGAAAGAAAACCTACACTTATCTTGTAAGGGTATAATACATGACTCCATAGTCTTAGTGTTTTGCACATGTAGACATTTAGAAGGTCACAAAATGGTTCTTCATGGTCTTCCAATACAATGACATGAAGCAGACCTCTTTCATGCACTAATCACTAAATCTTTGTAGGTACCTATGTCTCTTAAACCTTTCCCTGATCTGAGAACATGAATATATAATGCATTGTCTTGTTTTCACATATCTTTGCATGATCTTTCTTGTAAACCTTGCATGATTATTGTCTCTTCATACCCTGAGAGCTCTGCATCATTCACGTTGTCTTTGCTATCTCTTATTAGGGTTCATAAAGACCCCTGACTACTTTGACAACCTCTTCTTAGTCCCTGTGAGCACATTCTTACGTAAAACCTGAGCTTCTGAAGATATCTAAATCCTTCAGAACACTATAAATAGATCATGCAACTTCTCTTTATTCCCTTTCTCTGCCATGCAATAGGAAACAACTGCTTTCATGCTTCCATCCTACACATTGGTCATAACACATAAAAGAAACCTAACCCTAGACTCACGACCTAACTTAACCAAAACACTTCAAAATCTTAACTAGAGTCAGTTTCTCTTTTGAATTAGGATTCCCTCCATAGAGCACAAGTCCCTTTTGACCTTTTCAACACATAACACACACAGCTCTATAATACTAAGAAATCTTTTTTAATACATGTATGTATGACCAACTTAAAATTTATCTTGTTATAATTATGATTAAGATCTTAAGGATCACTTTACATGAATGAAAAGATCAAAAGAAAGACCTATTTTCTTATGAACCAACTTGTGAAACAAGATTCTAACCTTTCAAAATAGAAATCAAACTCATGATGGCTATTTGGGCCAAGGAGGCACAAAGAGGTAACACTTATGTCATTGAACCCTTGCCTTCTAGGAGGTAAAAACTTCTCTACCCTACATTCTAGGACAAAAGAATCATATGTAGAAGTAGGACTAAACATGTGTACCTCATGTTGGATGTAATCCTTGAGCCCACCAAGAAATAACTAATTCAAATTCTCCTCTTTAATTGTCTCTAATTGCAAGGATAGGTTTTAGTATTGCTGAATATAATCCTTGATTGATCATGTTTGTCATAGTTTGGCTAACTAGCTAAAGTAGTTGTCTGACACAATATTGCTATAGTGTGACTGTAGCTCCTCTATAAAAACTAACCAAGTGACAGTGAAAGACTTTTCTTCCTTTGAGCACATAGCCATTAGTGTACCAAATGAATTGCTCTAGTTCTAGATGTAAGAAAGCCATTGTCAGTTTTTTCACACTTAGAATTTGATGTACATCAAAAATATCCATTTAATTTATCATAGTTAGTGGATCCTTGTCGTCAAACCTGCACATATCCACCTTCGATAGCAAGTTTTAGGATCTCATATGAGTGCTAGCATTTAGATCTAATCCACCTTGTTGCTTAAAACACTTAGTTGGGAGCCTGATTTATTCCTAATATAATCATTGATAAATGACAATGTGTTATTGATGCTAGATATATCTCCTTACACATTAGCCAAATTTCCATGCATGATAGGAAATTTTCCTTACATGTGGTGCATAACCTCCTTCATCTTGCCCACTTTATCATCTAATGGGGGGGATTTGAAATTAAGGGGCCTATCTAATCCAAACTTCAAGTCTGTATCCTCTTTGTCAAGTCTCTTTCTTGGTTTGTAAGAATTATTTCCCCTACCTCTAGTTTGTGGTCCTACCATGCTAAGGCTTGACGTGCATAATCTTTTTTTTTTGTTGACCAAACCTTGATAGGATAATTTTAAAAAAATTGTTGGCAACAAAATAAAAATTTCAAAGAGGAGACCCCTGATTTTTTTAAGCTTTCTAAAAATGTAAACAAATCTAAAAAATTCCAAATATTATAGCATATTCAATGAATTTATGAAAAAACCCTAAAATTCTAATAACTTACTCAAAATGACTTCAAATTGAGACTATAGGTGGATCAATGTACCCTTGCTCAACCTCCAAAATTTAAAAAAATCACAATTTTATAGCTTTGGGAGTGAATTGGTGGAAACCCTAATTTCATAATAACTCAAATGATCTCAAATCTGGACTATAGTAGCTTCGATATGTCATTGATCAACCCAACCCTCCAAAATTAGAAAAAAAAATTCGAAATTGAGAGAGATATGCACTTCACAATTGGATCTTCTCAATAAAAAAATTGTGTTGTTTCTTACCTTTTGGATGCCAAGATGATGCTCTAATACCACTTGTAATGAAATAGCTTGCACAAGAGAAGAATATAATTGATAATATGCTACAAATACTTGATAATACTTGAAAATAATAAGCCACTTCCAGGGGCAAACCTTCAAAAGTCTCTAATAAGAAGACAATTCACAATATGATCATAAATTAACCACTAGCTCATATATATCATATTTATGCCTTTGATTCTACCCAAGCTAACTCAACTATCTATATAAGACTATATAAAAGGTTATATAACTTAAGTAAGGGTTATTCTAGTCACAAGTCAGCTACACATATACCAATATAATCAATAGGTTAAGGGTGTAGCAATATGCCTGTAGCAATTTCCAAACTCCTATAGAAACCTCCAATATACATGTAGTACACTGTAGGATACCTATAGAAATTTGAATAATGCATGTAGAAATAGGTAGATGACCTGTAAGAACCCATGTCATACTTGTATAAGCCTATTGCATACCTATAGGAACATGTATTATGCTTGTAGCAACCTTTTGAGAATGCATGATTAACTAACATCCTTCCAACTAAAACAACCAAAATAAAAAGAAAGTTGATTATTTATTTAAAAAATAACCTATTATTGTTTTAGTTAACACTAGATTACTTGTTGACCTAGATGATCTTGCATCATACATGTTGGGTAAGTGAAATGTACTATAAACTTGAGGCTCGTGAACATTTTGTGAAATCTAAAACTAAAATTCCACATTTAGTAACTTCATATGCATTGATTCGTGTTGCTTCTTCAATTAGTTTATTCATCCATTTTACCAAGTACTCACCATACTCTTTTGATCTTGCCTTCTTAATCACTCAGGAGTCTATCATTGCATGTACCTCATCTTGTTGCTTCTCAGGTAGCTATTGTGATGAGTCTATCACTAAATAATTTGAACGGAGAATTTATTTTCCACTAGTTTATCCTTCACAGTAAGGGTATAAATTTGCAACATTGAAAAAAGATGAGATATCCACTCCTTCTGAAAGCTCTATTTCATAGGAATTCACTACAAATTTTCTCAAGACCTTACAAATCTCAAATTTCTTCCATTTTAGCTGCTTGTAAGTTCCTTCCAGAAACCTTTCCTTCCTCAAATGAGCTAAAACTACTTACCCAACTTCAAATTCTTGTTCTCTCCTCTTAAGATCAACATGTTTCATGTACTTCATTACATTCTTCTCCAAATTTCCTTTCAATTCCTTATGTAACTCATGCATATACTCAATAAAATCATTTTCTAAATCACTTTATCTCCCAAAATTTGTTGTATTTCTCAACTCATCTACCCCTCTAAATTTGTAATCATACATAATCTGAAAAGGAATCTTCATTGTACTCCTATTGATGCGGGAGCATCTGGGTCCATAGGCGGTCTTGCATCACCCAAAAACATTTCAGGTTTTCAATTTAATTTTAGTTTTATTCTGTCTTCTTTTGTGTTGGTTTTGGTCTTTTGCTTCAGGAGGCAAATTTAGATTAATTTGTCCAAGTTAAGAACATCATCTTGTACAAGAGACAATTGGGTATCTCCTATTCAAGTTTAGCATAATTTGGATGAAAATTGGTTAAGTTAGAACAAATTGGCCGATTTCAAGGTTCATGAACTCTTTAGTTTGTTAATTGCCTAGTTTGTCGATTGACTAGTTCACCAATCACCCAATTCGTCGATCGCCTGGTCCGCTGATCACCTGGTTCACCAATTTGGTTAGTTGTTGACAAGGTTCGCTGATTGTACAGATTGTCGATTGTGTCCCTGCAAAGAATTTTGAAGAATGCTTCCTTTGTTATTAGCAAAGTTGGAAGTTTGAAAACTTTCTCTTTCACCGATAAGTTTCATTGTTGGCCAACTTCCCAGTTTGCGAACCCTTAAGTTCACTGATGGCTCATTCTACCGATGAAAGCTTTAAAGTTCAAGGTTTCCTTAGTTCGTCGATTGACGATATGGCCGATGAAGGAGTTGAACATAGTTCTTAAAGTATAATTGTTGTCAATGAAGAGATGCTAAAGTTTGCATTTTGTAAAGTTTGTTGATCACTTACCTTAGTGATGAGAGCTTGGAAAGCAAGCAATGAAACATAAGTTTGAAATTTCGGAGACTTGCCGATGGGTGAATAAAAAAATATTTTGTAAATTCGTGGAAGTCAAAACTTGCCAATGGAGTATATAAGCGAAGATTTCATGAGTTTGAAATGGTTAAGACTCACCAATAAGTGAATATTGGGACATTTGAATAGTCTTTTGTGCCGATAAGCAAAGTTTGTTATTTCTTTTGTGAGTCGATAGAAGAAGTTCCATACTTCTTGAGTTCGTCGACGAGTATCATGTGGATAACGAAGGAGAGTTGAAGTTCATGGAAGACATGATTGCTCGATGTGGCAATGAACAGTGTATATCCAAAGGATTTAAAGATTTGCCTGGGTGTAAATATGAAGATTTATAAGGCGCGCCGATATCATCAAGGGAATTACGAAAGCAGATACTTTGTGCGATGACAACTTATAACAATGATGATTTAGTTTCCTAACAGACGAAACAGTTGAACTTCCCTTGAATCATTCAACTTCTTATAGGGGTTACATACTATAAAAGACACATTGCAGTATTTTTGAAGGGGTTTTGTTGTTGATGGATTGAGACACCCTGTGTGGGGGGTTCGCTATGGCCCAAGGAGAAGGCTTGGCAATTTGAAAGAAGAACAGAGGAAGAATACTGTGAAATGATAGGAATTAGAAGGGGGGTGTGATGAAGAGAGTTGTTGGAGATGAGCTAGTTGATGGAGGAATGTTTTGAAGAGGAAGCATCAATCTTGGAGAGGAAGAAACCAAATTGAAGTTGTATAGATTTTTATTTCTCTTTTTGCTGCATAAATGTATGATGTAGATCTTGATTGGGATTTGAATAAATTTAAATGAATTATGTGTTATATGAATTTGTGCTTCCGTTGTGTTATGTTGGCTGCATGACTGGGCAGTTTGGTAAGACCCCCTAGTCATTACTACGTCAAGTGGTATCAAAGCAAGTTTGCTGATTGGGATGTCAAGAAATTGAGATCATGCAAAGTTGTTTACCTGGAAAAAATTTAAAAGCCAGAGAAGAGGGTCATTAATGAAAGAAGAATCTATGGGAAAAGAAAAGTAGAAATGGAAAAGTTCACTGAGGAAGCTAAAATAGGTATTTATATTGTTGTTGGGTGAAAAATGCAGTTGAAAAGAAGTTGAGAAGATATTATTGCCTTGAAAGTTGGGAGGTGTCTCGAGAAAACCCTAAGTGATTTGTTGCAGAAGAGGAGATTTTGTAACTGCAGAGAGCTAGATGCTTTGAGAATTTTTTTGCAAGTGAGAAGAGGCATGTAACTATAGAGGACTTGAGTCTAGAGAATTTTGTTGCAGGTGTGAGAAGGAGCCTGTAACTGCAGAGAGTAGAGGAGGCACAAGAAACTAGAAAAAGTATGTTTTGTTATATCTGATTGAGGATAGAGAAATATTTTGTTTCAGGTAGAGCCCTATGACTACAGAGGATTAATACCCTAGAGTTTGTAGAACTTGTTGCAAGTGGGATCTTGTAATCGAAGAAGTGGAGAAGATGTCTTCGAAAAGAGGACTAGAAGTGTCATGAAAAGACCTGTGAGAATTTTATTTGTGGACGAGCGAGCGAAGAGAAGGTTTATAGACTTTATGTCAGAAGAGTTAAGAAAAATCCAAGCTAGAGTGATTGCATTGGAAATTGAGCAAGGGAGAGGAAACATGGTAGATGATAGAATATATGAGGAAGAATGTCATGAAATTGACATAGTAGAAAAGGATAAAAAAAATATTGATGTTGAATGGCAAGAAGAAAGGATAGATTGCTATCCTGAGAGAGGAGAGGATTTGGAAGAAGGTGATGAGATAGAAGAGTTCAGTGGGAAGGAAATCCTCCTAGAAGAGGATGTTGAAAGAAGAAATGATGAGATGATTTTTAAATCAACTGCTAATTTTGCGAAGGCTATATTTGAAGAAAGAGATCAGGTTGTAAGATCTCTTGAGGCATCAGATAAAACTCTGTTGAAGTTGGAAGCACCAGAGGCTGCATAGAATGAAGTTGTTGTAGATGTGAGAGAACGTGAAAGAGAATGCTAGGTATATGGCGTGATAAAAGAGGAAATTGTGTTGGTGGCAGAAGAGAGATAAGAAATGGATGAAATTGAAATCCATATTTTATCTGACATTGATTTATTTGAGGAGACATTGATGGGAGAAAGAAATTGTATCTGAAGAAATGTGATGAGATCACTAATGAATCTAAATAACAGAATACATAAATAAATCAACAAATGTACATACTCAATAAAGCAAAGATATAATTATGAATGCAAATATAAAACTATTAACAATCAAACCGAAAGCTTTATTGTCAAATATCATGATCTTCATGATGAGTGTGCTCTCATATTTGCATAACAAGACTGTTTGAATGTTTCGAGGATCGAGTGCTTTGATAAATAGAGGATTTGAGGATTTTGAGAATAAAAATGATTTAGTAAGGTTATGATTCAGAAGTGTTGTAAAATGACAAAGGATACACATTCTTATATAGTTTTCATGAAAAATAATGAATGGTTGAGATTGAAAAGAACTCAAATATGATCAATGGTCAAGAATGAGTGAGACAACAAGCTATGAGAGATTCAAGGAATCGTATCCATAAATCAAGGGATTTGAATGAGTTAACTAAAGAGTTGTCTTCAAAATTTATGGAAATTGATTTGAGATGACTAAGTATTGATGATGATTGTTAGTCATAACAACATGCATAAAAATTTGCACAACAAAACTTTATTATCTTGTAAAGTACGATCAACTTAGGATAAGTTGATGACTCCAAGTCTCCATTGATTAGGCCATAATCATCTAACGTTACTCAAAGGTTGATGTGACATGTTGTTTTCCATTTCAAGGGGTCTTACATTTTCTAGATGACCAGTATTGCACTATTTCCTATAAATTTACTCCACAAAGAGGTTATTTCTACTCTATTTCCAAAGATAACTGATATATTTGCAAGTTTGATCAATTCTTCTGAACATTGATCATCATGAACTTGTTCTTTCTTCTACACTGTATATTTATTCAAATTATGTGTCTATAAGTAGATATTTGCATGTATTCCATGGATATTTGTATGAGTTTGCATGATATTTGTCAATTTGACATGCTTTTACTCTAAATATGCTCTGTATTTCCAATTATTTACAGAATATCAGCATATTTTATGTTATTTTTTTTAATTTTCTGGTATTTGCAATTATGGTGATGATCTACTATGAAATTCAAAGAAATTTAAAAGAATGCTTCTAATTTTAGTGAATCTTTAGCCATTGAACCACATACGTACAAGATACATTCGTGAGGAGAAGAAATCAAACCATATGTCACCAAGATGTTCCACAACTAGTTATGGATGATGCTAACTTCGAAGGATAAGGAATGAAAACAACACATGCAGACTGACAAGCACTCCAAGGGACGCAGCTGGTCAATGCATGTATCCAGAATTCAAACACAAATTACTGAAGATTTATGATGATTTGTAATCAAATATGCTTCTCTTTCATTCAGTATGCATAACATGTATATTTACAACAACTTTGAAATGAGTCATGATATTTTAGCAATCAAATTTCAATTAAGTTTCGAATATTCAAAATATGGCACCCCTGCACCTTTTATAGAATAAGGTGAGGAGGCAGTTACAAATGACCAATGGTCAAGATTTGTCAATTAAGCTCAACGGTTGATAATTACTCTTTGACTCAGTCAACCTTTCCTCGTGGCACAGGTTGCCAGCTGGCAACCATCTGGATGACTCATTATCTTATGAGTGCCTTATGCATATGTCTTCTTGATTATGCATCTTCATTCATTCTTCGAGTTCATCCTCTTCATTTTCTTCTTCTTCATCATGGTCATCATCTTCCTTGCTTTCAGTATCACTATCACCTTGACATACATCCTCCTGGATGTGGACCTTCATCGTTGTCCTGATGTGCTCATATGCCTGCACTATTTTATCCACCTCTCCTCCATCTTGGATTTTGGCTTTTGTCACGGCATGCTTATGAGACTAGAATTTAGCTTTGAGCACTTCCAGCTTACCTTTTCTATTGTTTAAAGTCTCATTATAATTTTCCACCCTGACCTTTATTCTCATGATCTTATTCATCACTTCTTCCGTCAGGTGGGTGAGGGGGTCATCGCCACTGGCTGGAAATTATCATGCAAAGCTTTGATAGCAAAGTCTGCATCCTGATTTTCAATCTTTCCCTCTACTTTTCCTTCTAAAGCCTCAAGGATCTCTGCTTCATAAGCCATCATGTCGTGCAGCTTTATACTTATATCCCTGAGCTTGCCACTGCATTTCTTCAGGATTTCACATTCGAACCTGATATCCTCATACCATATGTCTATCAGCAGGGCGGTGTTATTATTCATCACTTGATTATTTATTAGGATTTGAGGATCAATCCTCTTTATTTCACTTAAAGCAGTTAGGTTCTTTTCCAATTGGAATAATTGTTTCCCTGTTTCATTTTGCATTTTGTCTACCTTTCTCTTCAAACTGCTTAAAGAATTCCACCTCTGTAAGGAGGTTCTCAAAACATCCTCAGCTCCAGTGAGGGCTGACAGCCTCCATTTCCTCATGACCATGGCCTCATGCTTCATGAGGTCCAACTTGGTGACCTCCTCCTGAGATATGACAGTCAATGGGACTGCCGGATCAACTGGCGTATTGTCAGGGTTAAACCCTTTTATGTATGAATGTAGCTGAGCAATGTGCTCCTTGTGCTTTTTATTTTTCTCTTTCTCCTTCTTTACCCTTTGGGTCAAAGAATCAATGATGTCCTTCCCTTCCTGACCCTCCTGGTCCTCGTTGGCAAAACTCAAATCAACAGTTGTGATTTGGAATTCTTCAAGGGTGATCTTGCCCTTCTCTTTCTCTACCATGGGAAGTGCTACCTGTGCAGTCCTTTTGTCTGTAGCATGATCTCTTTTTATAGCTGATGTTAATCTGGCTTTCCTCTTGGGCTTCATTATTGTCTCTGCAAACAAGGTGGAAACATCAAATTCTTGAATTTCGGAGCCTTGTTCCATACCTTTATCTTTCTCCAGCCATTGAGGCACATCCTCTCCAGATCCTTGATGTTCTTTGCCAACATCATGTCTACCCTAATCTCCAATATCTGCTTCTATTCTCGGTGGAGAAGGTGATCTCTTAATTTCTTCCTCATGGAATTCCTCATGAGGGGGACCTTATTGCATTTCTTCTTGTTGAGGGGCCTCTTTCTGTAGAGGAGGATCCTGTGGAATGTCCACATGATGATCCTGTGCCTGGTCTTGTACTCCCTCCTTCTAAATTTCATCTTCCTTATTACTTTCCTCATCCTGAGGCATGTTGACATATGTGGATGTCTGTGTGTGTTGGCCTTGTGCATCACCCTGATCTCAAGTCACTTCTTGTTCTGCACTTGATGCACCAACATCCTGTGGCTTAAGGTCTTCATGACCTGATTCATCTTTAGTTCCCATGGCATCCTCCGGATCTCTCTGAGTCTGGGCAGTAGCATCACCTGGTGTATCTTTATCATCTCCACCTTTCCGTTGAACCTCTACTATTCTTGGCTCTATGGGTACCTCATGTTGTTGCTGACCCATATCAGGAGCAGTGCTTTCTTTTTCTATCTGCCCGGCCACTTCAACCTTTTCTGTCACCTCAGGTGCACCTACTTTATCCTTTTGGCTTACATCACCCCTATATGTTAAATCTACAAAGGCAGGGCTAGTTACCTGATCAACTAACTTATCAAGCCCTATCTGTTGGGCTGCCCTTTCTGGGCTACTTTCTTTTCCTTCTTATGTTTGCTTCACCTCCTCCAATACCGCCATCTGTGCTAATGGCGTCCCATGTGGAGTCATGCGGGTACTGGAGGCGAGGGTCTCCATTCTTTGAGAGGCTACATTCTGCACTACCTCATCATCTGATAAGTCTACGGTGTCCTCCAAAGATAAAGGAAGACCCTGGCCTGCCTTGATAGCTTCTTTTGTTTACTCCTCTACCCTCTCAATCTTGAACTGTATTATGGTGGGAAGCGGAACATCATGTTGCAGCTCCTTCCTGAATGCCTCACCACCAGCTCCTCTTAGTATAATAGGGTCGGCCCTGATATCACCCCGCATGGATGTTCTTTACTTCTTGGGTGGTGATGTCAGTGGCATCGCCCTCCTCTTCCTACTAACCATCATCGGGTCATCACCTGCAGGTTCCTTGTTTACCTGCGCTTCCTCACACGAGGTGTCTTCTTCCACTTCATGCTGTGAGGTCTGGCCTCTTCCTGTACTCCCACAGTTTCAATAGCGGGCCTTAGGATCCTCTTTGTCTTCGGCTTTTCACCCAGAGGTTGTGTAGATGAGGCAGATGCCTGACCTGATGTCGATGCACCTGCAGCTGGTGTAGCAATTCTTTCAATTATCACCCCTTTAGATTCATCTTCCATTTTCTTTCCTCTAGGGGGACCTTTCCTCTGTTTCTGTGTGGGTAACCTCTCCCCATTGGACTTTCTTTTCTCACTGAGGAAGTCATCATACTCCTCGTCAGCTAGTTCTTGCCTTTTCTTCTTGGCATCAACTATAAGGGCTATGCCCCTTTTCTTCAATCTATTTATTTCTTCATCCACCCAAGCTTGGGTTAATTACAGCACTCCACCTGTAAACTGATCCAGGGAAATATCCTCCGACTGTGTTAGATCAGGGGCTGATATGGTGTCATCATACACCTTCTTGTCTTCATATTCATTTGACATAATTTTTCCATCATCCTTCCTCAGCTGTGCTGGCACTGGGATGCAGTCAAATGTCTTTATCTAGTTCAAGGTGAGCCTTTGATATTTTCTTCTCCTCACCTCAGCTTCATCCTCACAATCAGTCCAGAAATCTTCCAGATGCTTCTGATGAATAGGTTTTCCCACTATTTTCTGCATCCTACCATAGGGGTCATAAGATCTAGCCAAGGGAAATGGCTGCAGATACATCAATTTCAGACCTCCTATGACATGTTTTATGCTCTCTGAGTCTGAGCACATATACCAGCCCATAGAGACTGGAAATAATACCAAAGGTATCTTCTTTTGTTCTTTGTATGCTGCAACTATGGTAGACACTTGCTTGAGAAACTCCATCAGGACAACCCTATCAGTAGGGTATCTTGGTAGCATAAGGGGTTGTCCCTCAAATCCCTCTATTCTTATGTAAGAAAAGGTGGCGAACTAGATGAACCAGGCACCATGTTTGTATATAACTTCTTGAACCTCCATGCTCAGTCTCTTGGCTCTGTCTTCCTCCATGGCTCTGACTAGATGCATAGAGAATGCATCATTTACCAATTTGTAATCCAGGAGGTAGTTTTTTCTCTGTAGCTGAGGATAGTGATCCCATATGTGGACATCATCTACATCACCGCCAGCTTTACCCACTGTAGTCAAGGCATCAAAGGTACCCTTATAAGCACGAGTACACAACATATGAGGTCATATGAAACATGCATGTCTGACCTCCCAGGTTCCTCATGCCTTCATCTAGTGCATCGCTGATGACCTTGGCCCATAATGGCTTATTATCTATGTATAGGACCATCTGGATGATTCCAAACATCCAATTCTCAAAATTTCCTGCATGAAGCCTACCCGTCATCCTACTTAGCAGGGCAATCATGTACTAGTACTCATCATCAAAATCAAATTTGTATAAGTGTACAGGCAATTTAGCTGAGGCAGTGTAGGTGCTACTCTTTGACCTCCACTGATACATCCTCTTCCTTGCATTCTTCTTATTGTTGTTGTACTCTGTTTCTAGTTTTCGTAGGTTGACACTGACCACCTTCTTTCCAACTGGCAGATTAAAAGTAGAAGTGATGCCCTTGATTGAAAAGTCAGCATATACTCTTCCATGCTTCTCCACCCGCCTGGTCTCAGGGTTATAGTTCCTGGCACATTCCACTACCAATTCTAGGGTGTCCATGGCATATGGAAATCCAGCAGCATGCCAAATTCCTGAAACATATATTGCATCCAGAAGGGTATTATCTTTATCATGATCTATTCTTGTTGACCATACCGCCAGGTCTGTACCTCCTTGGTGAGTGTCACCAATGATGCCATACTTAAATTGTACCCCCTCGGGCTAAACAAACATAGGCTTAAGAAACTCTGAGTCAGACCTGTTCCTTCTAAGATCTGCCATTGACTCTTGCAACAAACAGGATTTGTCTTACCACACAATGTGCATATGCATTCATATAACAATATGTACTTTTACGGCATCATGCATACTCTATCTACTATTCTTTACTTCATCATGATATGCATATCCATAGACTCAAACCATAAGAAAGAAACATACACCCTACCTGAACATGCAGAAAATGACAACAGGAGGGTTTTTGAATTACTTACCTGATAACGCTTTCCTCCTGGGTTAGATGGGTGATTACGAAAAAGGGTTGCAAATGCTGAAGATCACCCGCTCCGTTACGTTGAAAGATCTAGTCCGTTAATAGGTAGCAGTATGAGGGTTTGACTTCTCTGCTCTGTAATTTCTTTTTTTTCGCAAGGTAAGTGAAAATAACCTTGAAAAAACACCTTTAAACGCATACGTAGGGTGAATTAGGGTAAAATTGAGTCGGGATGGTTTAAATCCATTGATCTTCTGCAGAGAATCCATGGATGATGCCAAGTGTTTGAATTGTATTCGCAATCGGGGTGATCTTCAAAAGATCGGGTGATATTCAAAATATGACCCCTTCTAGGTAAAATGACCCCCCACCTTTGAACGGCAAAACTAATGCAAAAGAATCGGGTGATGTGGTCAACGTTGACCACGTGTATATCGAGTCATGAATTTAAGATCAGGGGATGTTTAAAATATGACCCCTGCAACTAAAAAATGACCCCCTCTGGGTAAAAGATCAGGGTGATGTCACCGTGTCAATGACTTTGTTTAATCTTTGTGTTTTAATGACGTCACCGTCATGTTATTGAATATGGTGGGCATCGGATACATACCTCTGTGAGGTAAAATGGAATGATGACGTCATCATCAGGGTAATTTCCTTCGTTTGTTGGGTTTAGATGACGTCATCATCATATTAGCATAGGGCGATATTTTGCAAAGAAGGTGATATTTGTAAGATGACGGCTATTAAAAATATGACCCCCGCAAAATATGAAGTCGTTTGACGGGTAGATATCGTCTATCACGTAAAATTAACGTCCGGACTTCGCGAACCAAGTGATTATCGGGTGATAATGCAATATTAGGGTGATCTTATATAAGATGACTGATGTTTGAAATATGACCCCCCCTGCCCGCTTTCGGAATATCAGGTTTGACTGAACTTTGACTTAACATAACTTTCTTCCCTTAGAGAATTTCGGGGTGAGCCAAAAGGCAAACCTGCTTGGAATTTCGTACACTTTCCAACCATGAGGTTAATAATGTGAAATATTGACTTTGACAACTGACCTCATCATAGGGACCTATCCACCCTCTTTCAAGGTGACTTGCATGACTTAATTTTACCAGACCGCCCAAAGCAGAAAAACAACAAGCCGCAGCAGCAAAAAGTTGGGTCCCTATTTTGTCAAGGCAAAATGGGGCGTGTTGTGTAACCACACAACACTAAGTTAAGTCCCAAAATAGAAGGATTTGATTTGAGTTACATTCAAAAATTATGGAAATTGATTTGAAAACTCAATGTCAGTTTTGAAGAGGTGGAGACAAATAGACATGTGTTGAATAAATAATAATATTTTATTATTATTATTTGTCCTTCAAACATGTGAGATAAATAAGATATTTAGAGGAAATTTAATAAGATATATGAATTGATTTCAAAAAAGCAACGTGAGATTTGAGTTGAATAAATTTGAGATATTTATTTTGAGAAAGAAATTAAATAAATTTTTATTTATTTAATTTGACTTGAGAAGTGGGATAATTAAATAATTTTTATATTATTTAATCATGAGAGAGGAAATAAGTGAGAGAAATAATTAAATATTATTTATTTAATTATTGGAATAAAAAGAGATAAATAATCAAATTTAATTTAATTATTCTTTTGAAAGAAATAGTTTGATAATTAAATAATTAATATTATTTAATTATTTTTAGCAAGATGAGAGATTATTGAATTAGAGGAATAATTAGACATAATTAAGTAATTAATATTATTTAATTATTTTAGAAGAAATGGAAGAATAATCAGGGTTAATCAAATAATTAATATTATTTAATTATTTAATTAATATTATTTAATTATTTAATTAAATAAGAAAAAAATAGATGGATTACAGGAGACGATCGACAAAAGGGCAAAATAACAGTTCTATGTTATTTTTGGTTGTCTACAAAAATAAATCTTCATGTGGGAGGATAATAAGAAAGAGAACAAGATAATAAAGATGACTAACAAAGCAGTGGAACAACAGTGTACAGGAAGAGAAAATAACAAAGAAGCAGAGTTGGAAAATGCTAAACCTACAATAAATGTGGGTGAAGAGAAAGAGAAAATAGTTGAGAAGGATTTTAATTTTTGTGATCATTTATATGTTGATTTGTTTGCAGATAGTTAAATAAATGAATTGGATGGAAGATTAAAATTGATGGTCATTGAAGGTCACTTTTTTATAAAGAACTTGATGAAAATGAAGATCTCCTATTGAAAGAGGAGATGAGAAAGATAGATAGTCTATTTGAAAGGCAAATATCAGATGAATATGATAAGGTGATGGAGAAGATACAAATGGGAGGAAGTGAGTCACATGATTATACTAACAGTGTTTTGAATGCATGTAGTAGAAAAAAAGCAACAGAGTGTCATGTGTCTAGCACTAAAGAAGAAGAGATCCTCATGCAAGAGGGTGAAGAAGATGAAGAGGCAATTTGTGAAGAATTGAGAAGAGTAGAGGCAAGACTAACTACATTAGAGATTGTCGCAGCATGCCATGAGAAAGGCATGGAGAAAGAGAGTGAGAAAGAAGAGGAACGTGCAACAGTGAGCAGACAAGTTGCAGCAAAAATTGCAGAGGATAAGAAGGTAGAAGGTATGGTTGCAGTTATTAAACCTGAAAAGTATGCAAATATAAGAACATGTGAAGTAGAGGAAGAAGAAAATATTGCAGCAGTAGAGGTGAAAGAGGTAAATTTTTTATTTTTCTAAATTTTGTAAGAAGGAAGTTAATTTTGATTTATATCCATTTGAAATGATGAGAGTAGAATTTGAGGAGTATGAAGAGGTGAATGCAAAAAGGAAGATGCAAATCTTTAATTTTCATAAAGTTGATCATATCAACTTGTGGGCAAGAGAATTTTGGTGGAGGAGGTCAGAATATGGTGTGTTGGATCCCACGAGCGGAGGGAGTGGAATGGAGAGTGGTAAGATGAGGAGTGATGAGTGGAGTAGAATTTGGAGGAGGTCAGGCTATGGTGGACATGAGTCCACGAGAGAAGAGAAGAATGGTAACTATACTTGGTGGGGGTGGACAATACTTGTCTTGGCCAAATGTTGGAAGAGGTGAAGGAAGAAAGTTTCTGATGAACCTGTTACAATGATGGAAATTGTTGCAGATTGTTTGCAACCTGGAAGGGTAGTTCTACTCTTCATCTCCATTTTGTGAGTTCATGCTCACAAACTTTTTACTTGACATATCTAATGCAGAAGCATCTGAGTCCACAAGCAATCCTGCATCACCCAAAAACATTTCAGGTTTTCAGTTTCAATTTTAGTTGTGCTTTGTCTTCTTTTGTGTCAGTTTTGGCCTTTTGCTTCAAGAGGCAAATTTAGATTAATTTGGCCAAGTTCAAGGTTCGCGAACTCTTTAGTTCGCCAATCGCCCAGTTTGTCAATCACCCAGTTTGCCAATCGACCAGTTCGTCGATCGTCTGGTTCGCCGATTTGGTTAACCATCAACAAGGTAAACCGATTGAATTTATTGTCGATTATATCTCTAAAAAGAATTTTGAAGAATGCTTACTTTGTTATCAGCAAAGTTGGAAGTTTGAAAATTCTCTCTTTAACCAATAAGTTTCATTGTCGGCCAACTTCTCGATTTGTGAACCCTTAGGTTTGCCGATGGCTCATTTTGTCGATGAAAGCTTTGAAGTTCAAGGTTTCCTTAGTTCGTCAGTTGGTGATATGGCCGATGAAAGAGTTGAACATAGTTCGTAAAGTATAATTGTCGCCAATGAAGAGATGCTAAGATTTGCGTTTTGTAAAGTTTGTCGATCACTTACCTTGGTGATGAGAGCCTAGAAAGCAAGCGATGAAACATAAGTTTAAAGCTTTGGAGACTTGTCGATGGATGAATAAATAAAGCTTTTGTAAGTTTGTGGAAGTCAAAACTTGTCGATGGAGTATGTGAGTGACGCTTTCATGAGTTTGAAATGGTTAAGACTCACCAACAAGTGAAGATCGAGACATTTGAATAGTCTTTTGTGCCGATAAGCGAAGTTCGTTATTTCTTTTGTGAGTCAATAGAAGAAGTTCCATACTTCTTGAGTTCACCGACAAGTATCATGTGGATAACGAAGAAGAGTTGAAGTTCGTGGAAGACATGATTGGCCGATCTGGCAATGAAACAATGTATATCCAAAGGATTTAAAGATTCACCTAGGTGTAACTATGAAGATTTAGGAGTTGATATCATCAAGGGAATTACCAAAGCAGATACTTTGTTCGATAACAACTCATAACAATGATGATTCAGTTTCCTAACAGACGAAGCAGTTGAACTTTCTTTGAACTGTTCAACTTCCTGTAGGGTTACGTATTATAAAAGCCACTTTGCAATATTTTTGAAGGGGTTTTGTTGTTAATGGATTGAGACACCCTATGTAGAGGGTTCGCTACAGCCCAAGGAGAAGGCTTGGCAGTTTGGAAGCGGAACAAAGGAAGAAGACTGTCAGAGGAAATGGAGGAGGATGTGATGAAGAGAGTTGTTGAAGATGAGCTAGTTGATGGAGGAATGTTTTGAAAAGGAAGCATCAATCCCAGAGAAGAAGAACCCAGATTGAAGTATAGACTTGTATATCTCTTTTTGCTGCATAAATGTATGATGTAGATCTCGATTGGGATTTGAATAAATTTAAATGAATTGTGTTGTTATCTAAATTTGTGCTTCGATTGTGTTATGTTGGCTGCATGACTGGGCAGTTTAGTAAGAACCCTTGGTCATGATTGTGTCACCTATTGATTGAGTTGTACGCAAATTCACATTGTGCCAATATAGTATCCCAAAGATTTGGTTTCCTTCCAACTAAACACCTCAAAAAAATCCTAAGACTCTTATTGACAACCTCCATTTGTGGATGATAGGTTAAACCAAAACTCAACTTAGTGTCCAACTTTTTCCACAAAGTACACTAAAAATGGCCCACAAATTTTGTATTTATCTCTAAAACAATGTTCTTTGGCAACTTGTGAAATCTTAGTACTTTTATAAAGAATAATGTAGCAAGACAAACAGAATCACTTGACTTCTTGCAAGGTATTTATAACAATAAAAATAGTCGTTACCTAATTGAATTCTTGGTTTCCCAAAAATCAAATCCATGTTCACATCTTTCAATGGTCTCTCTGGTATGGGCAATCGCTGATATAAACTTGTATTTTGATTCTTCCCCTTTGTGTGCTAACAAACTCTACAACTCTACACAATATTTTTTACATATACACTCATCCTTGGCCAATAATAACTCACATAGTTACACTAATGCTTTGTCCACCCCAAAATATTTGGTGAGACCTCCACTATGCTTCGCTGGCACTAAATTATCCCTCATTAAACCTTGAGGTATGGACAAGTGTTGCTCTTTGAACAACAAGCCCTCTTGATTGAAATAACCCAACCACAAAGTCCTATCGATGTTAGTTGGGTTCCTACACGTTCAAGCTTCTTTAAAATCCGCAACTCATGCAATCACATCAAACAACCGCCACTCATCTCATTCAACAAAATACATCTTATGTACGCAATGCATTGGCTACCCTATTTGATCTACCACTCCTATGCTTTATAACAAATGAATAACTCTAAAAAGGTTCAATACATTTCATATGCTTTTGGCTCAACTTACCTTGTTTGTCAATAAACTACAATCCTTAATTATCTATGAATAGAACAAAATCATTTGATAGAAAATAGTGCCTCCACTTCTTCAACGCTTGAACAATTGTGTAAAATCTTAGTCATAGACCAAATACTTTTTTGGCTTCATTTAACTTCTCACTAAAATATGCAATGGACATATCTTCTTGACTCAAAACTCCACCTATCATTGTCCCATTTGCATCACAGACCACTTGAAACACTTTGTTGAACTCTGACAGTGCTAGAACTGATTGTTCTGTCACTTTCTCCTTCAAAGTTGAAAGCCCCTCTCTACTACAACTATCCAATTATATTCATTCCTACTAGCCTTCATTGTTTCTATGATGGGTGCACAAATACCACTAAATTTTTGGATAAATTTTCTATAAAAACTCGCCAAACTGTGGAAACTTCTTGCCTCAAACATACTCCTTAACAATGGCCACTCGACAATAGTTCATACTTTTTCAAAGTCCATTTGCAAACCTTCTTGGGAAATTAGAAACCCAAAGTACACTAACTCCATAAAATTGCACCTCTTCAAATTAAGCAACGTTTCTGCTTTCAATCTTTGGAAAACACGCCTTAGACACATCAAGTACTCTTCCTTTGTTCTACTAAATATCAAGATGACATCCAGATAAACAATTATTAACTTACCAAGGAATGGTTTTGTTCATTAGCCTCATGAATATATTCAATGCTTTTGTCAATCGGAATAGCATAACAACCCAGTCATAAAATCCATCCTTCGCCTTGAATGCATCTTACCACTCATCCCCTTCTCTAATCTGGATTTGGTGATATCTACTCTTCAACTATCTTCATGAAGTATGTAGCAAGTAATCCATTATGTCATCCACCTATGGTAATGGAAACCTATATTTTACAATTATCTTGTTGATGGCTCATGAGTCAGTGCACATATGCCATTCTCCATCCTTCTTAGGTGTAAATACTACTAGTTCAATAGTGGGCTCAAACTCTCCTTGTCAAACCAATGTCCAACACCTCTTGAACTTGTCTCTTCCCCTCATTCTCCGTAGACATCATTGTAGCTAAAGGGATTCAACTTTGGTTTACAACTCATCATTGAAATTGCCTTTAGATTTTTCACCATCACTTACACCCTCAACATTTACTCATCTTCTTTGCAATGTCTCCAATGCATCCAATATAACTTTAATATCTCTCAACATCTCTATGATATCTACATCCCTAGGTGCTCTCAATCTTCATCTACATGCCATGCCTTGACACTACTCTCTATAGTTGTAGAACTCACACAAACCTACAACAAAACTTTTAGAGCTGCTTCTTTAGACACAACTAGCAAAAAAACCTTGCTCTGCAACCAATTGATAGACAAATATGTCTAGCTAAAGATTGCCTAAACCTCGCAACCTGGTTAACCCCTCGAGCAATCACACAATCCAACTTAAGCACAAAATTGTTTCTTTTTTCAGTAACCCACAAAAATCAACCTTCACAAAAGACTTACAAACATGCTAAAAGGATGAAATTAATGGCTACACACTCATAAATTAAGGCCTTATTACAATTTTTTGGATTCGATAAACAAACTACAAATTGACAAACATCTCCCTATTCTTTGTTTATTCTTTGTTTTCTTCTCTATTTGCTCTAGCTCTACCTACACATTTCAAATTCATATGTTTTCCTCACTTCACTTCAAATTCTTAGCCATTACCTTAGTTTCTTATTGAAACTGCCCTTGCATTTTTCTTTCCTTGGTTAGTCACCGATGAGAACTCTCCAATAGATCCAAGATGTCAAGTTGAACTCCAATGTCACCATCCAACTTCCATGGCCACCAAGAAACATGAAAAGCTCTCACGAAAGAATGTGATCAATTGTCGCATCAAAAGAGAAGTCACAATAGAAGCAGATAACTAGTCGTACAATCATAATATTTCATTGACCTAGTGCTGCTAGTCACAAAAGATAGGCACGACCCATTTTTTGAAAACAATCAGTTACCAGATGGAATAATAGCCGCCTAGATAATACAAGATCATTTTTTTATCATCTAACATTGATTATATTGTTGAAAACAATGATAATCATATTAACTAATCAACCCAACATATAACTTATTGTCAAAGGCCAATAGCATGTTTTCACGTTACATGTAACAACCCAAATAGTATTTGTCGCAGCTCCCAACATACTTAGCAACTTCCAATATGTCAGTAGCGGCCTCTAATTTACCTGTAGCATATCATAAGATGGCCTCCAATATATCTAAATAAATAATGCTATAGCAAGGTGAATTGTAGCAACCCATGTCAACCCTATAGAAGCCCATACATGCCTATAACATCCTATATCACCCCCCTATAGAAGCCTACTACATGTCTATAGCAACCCATGTCATCCTCCTTGTAGAAGCCTACTACATGCCTGTTGCAACCTTATAAACGATTGTTTGACAAAAAAACCTTCTAGCCAAAAAAAAAAAAAAAAAAAAAAAAAAAAATCTAATTATTTATTCAATAGATAACCTATTGTTTTTGGTAACACAAGATCACTCAAGAAATTAGAAGCTCCTACATCAATAAACCTCTCATCATAGTCTCAGTAATGGGAGAAAGATTTATCACCTCCTCCCAATTGTTCAAGTATTTTTATCACTTCTAATTGTTAATCTCAATTGGAAAATTCATTCTAGAATATATAGAAACCTATATTAAGAACTCTATTTCTTATAGTGAATTAGTTGTTTCATTACCCTTCACCTTGAAACTTTGTCTCACACTCTTATGATCTATGCAGCTATTGTAGGCACATAAATCTTTTGACAGATGAATTATGTAGTTACCTTTTCTAAAAAATCCATTACAAAAATAACATTTAGTTATCTTAAAACTTGAATCCATTACAAATCAACATCAGTTACCTTGTCTAGATATTTCAATTCACGTCCATATTAAAAACCTAACATTCAGTTGTCTTCTTGAGATACCATAATAATCAGTTCAAATTCGTTACAATTCTGACATTCAAATTTTCAAGGCAACATGTCTAAGATGTGATCATGGTTACATCAGAAGGCACATTATTCAAGCCATAGCTAGCTGGTGCAAGACACTCGTTAAAAAAGTACGAACGTATCACACTGCATAACAGCTGCAGAATCAGCAACAAAAAAATCCTATGGTGTTGTCAATACTGTGATATCTTTCAATGCATCTTCAAGAGAAAGATAAGTACAGCACAGAAATATCTCTCTTAATTTAAATCCACTATAAGCTAAAACAAAATAATATGGATTTGTTTCTGTCAAACTCAACCTGCAAAACTGTACTTGTCTTGGTATGTGATGAATTGCATGTTACAAATTATTAATAATAATACCTATAACTGCTCACAACATGGCAAGTAAAAAAAAATGTGCCGGCAATGCCAACTTTGAAAACCTCAAGAAACACTATCGTACAACCTTACCATCTCAACACCATGTTGGCCTATACTTCCTTCTTTGAGAGGTCAAATAAAGGCAACACAAAAGAGTAAACTGGAAAAAATAGTTGAATGACCCTATGAAACACATTAAAGACTCTTTACTAGAGCAAACAACAAACAAGAAAATCTGATGACTATTTATCATTTAACTTTTTTCCACTATCCTGCAAAGCCTGATTAAAGCATAATTGCATCTACTCAAATTCCTTTCCTCTGTTTATCATGACCACCAACTGAAAATAAAATATGGCATTACAATATGTATGTCAACCAAACTCAATAATTAAGATAAAGTGGCACCTAACTGCTTCAAGTATTTTTAAGTAATATAAAATAAATGTAAATCAGAGTATAATACCTTTCCAGACATAAAAGTCACCTAAATCTTGGGGGCACAAAAGAAAGAAAACAAGTATTTCCTACTATGGTCATACACTCCAGCCTCAAGCCCTAAAATTTGGCTTTGCCACCATATGCCAAGGAAGTTGGCAGTTAGCAGCAGTGAGACAACTTGCAAGCTGAATCAGCAATAGCCTGCGTACACTAAAAAAATAACTAATAATGCTCCAGCCCTACTAAAAAAATGGGCTAGTTAGAAGGACTGCAACAAAACATTAGAATGTGCAAAACTACCAAAATAGAAGACCGCAATCAAAACAACTCTGGCTCAAGTAAAGCTAGCTAGTTTCATCAAGAAAATCCGTTTCTCCCCAAGAGAAAATATTGGCCTCATGAAACAAGAGGCTCATTCAATGAGAGTGCACCAAGTTGATCAGCCTGATTTGCAACAGCTGTAGCTTGAGCCAAACGAAGAACATCCAATGCCTCTTGAACTTTTGCTTTTAATGCATCAGGAGATTCAATTAAGTGTAGTACTTCTGTTTGATCCATCTCCAAGAGCATGCCCGTAACTTTACCAGCAAGATCGTGTTCCAGCTGATCCACTAGAGGAAATAGCTGTTCTCCAAGCATCTGGCAGGCAAACAACAAACTCCTACACTTAGAAAGACTGAGATGTACCAATTCTGAGATTTAATTTCCCTAATCTGAAAGTGATCTATTCAAGTTCTTAATCATACCGCTCTCTGTTGCTCTGCATTTGCAGAAGCTAAAGCAGAAGCAAGAGCTGTAATTGGCAAAGGTTGTGGTCTGGTAGTCTCTGCATTACCCACTGGAATGCCAGAAACATCAAGCGGCATTGGCACCATTCCACCCATCAGACTCTGGGGCATCAACGAAGGATCTGGTCCATTCCGCGTGTTGTGCATATAACGCAAGCCATGATTTGCATTCCTTTGAAGCAGCTGTTGGATCATAAACAAATATTGAAGACACAAAATAAGACAATGTCATAAATAAATTATAATGCAGTGACCAGCAATGATAAACCAGCCAGAAATGTTCCTGATCCTTCTGTGTATCTCAACAGAAGAAGTTTTCTTATGTCTTAATCTTGTAGTTACGTCATTAGTCTTCAGTTTCATTACCTTAATCATATTCTAGCACTGATCATTGATATAACACTCCACTAGTAGTTGAAAAGCCACCAGTTATACATAAATCAGTCAGAAAAAGCATACACTGAGTTCTTAATGTTCCATACCATTCTATATATATATCAAGAAAGAATGTTTTCTTGTGTCTTATTTTGTAGTTAAACCGCCAATAACCATTGTTAACCATTTATATTAACACTAATAATACAATAAGAATATTTATACAACACTAAATAACACAATGAAATAATATTCTTGGAGTGCATAGCCAGCTTCTCCAAAATTAACTGAGATCATTCAAAAAAAAGTGTATTATCTATAAAGTCTGCAACAACAAATAATCTAGAATTAGACAAGAATAACAATTTTGGAACTTCAGTTTAATCCCAAAAGTAGGGTTCTTGTGAACCACTACTCATGAAATATGGGTCGATAGATATTGACTCAAAAATATGCAGATGAATCCCAATAAATCATCAGATAAGAATAACAACCGCTAAGCCAGCCAGGCAATGGTCTAGTAGTATGGCAGAGCAATGTCCATGCTGATGACAGGTTCAAGCTTCATGTTGATGCATCCGCAATAGTGCAGGCTACATCAGTACAGGCTGGATGCATGCCTCAGTGAATTTTGATGAAATTTGGCATCTCAGATAAAGCTTCTAAGCCTCAAGAGTATTGTAAGTTTTTCAAGGTGCATTCCCCCATGTGATTAAAAAGAAAGCAACATGCGTGATTACTAGTTTATCAAATTCACAAAAAAAGGATTCACTGAGTACCTGTTGCTGCTGCTGTTGTTGCTGAATTTGTTGCGCACCACCTCTTCTTCCACCGATTCTTTGTCCTTGCTGACTTTGCCTCTGCAATTGAAAAGGAAGCATAAAATTTTGCATCTGTGCCATTCCAGGACGAATGCCGGGCAGCAACTGTTGTTGATAACCAAATCCTGCAGGCTGGAAGGAATTACAAGAATCAGAGAACTTCTAGCCGAGGAAACTCCGGAGGCTTCAAAATTTTAAGTACTCATAGTTAGACACAGAGCCCATTTACTTACCTGTGGAGGAATCAGGCCATGAGGACCCTGACCATAGAACAATTGTTGTGGGGCAAGCCTTGGAGCACCAGGAAGATATGGTGATAAACTGGTTGGTATTGGAGGAGTAACTCCCATTGGAGCTCTCATCTGAGCAAACTGAGCCTGGCATAACAACAGATCAAGTATTTACACGGTATGCTGGCACTTTAATCTTCTGTGCATCCAGCAATTCAATACAGAGATCTTGAACTTTTCACCACAAGAACAACCCTACATACCTGCAGTCTCGCCCTTCTCTCTAGTTTCCGTTGAGCCAAGGCAACATAAAGGGGTTTTCTTCCAGCCATCTTTCCACTCATCTCAGAAACCTGTAATTCATGACAAGTGCATCTCATCAAACCCATGCCATGCTCCACAGTAGATGGCGCACAGGAAGGTCTTGTTAGACACTATGAATTCAAACAAAACATCTAACATAATAAGAAAAACATCTTACAGCACGCTGGGCTTCTTCTGGAGAAGAAAAAGCCACAAACCCCGATCCCCTGCTCTGACCTTGGGGGTCCCTCATAACCTAAAGAAAAATGGCATGAGGTTCAGAAAGAGTTGAATACACACATAAGTAATATGTCTTGCCACGAGAAACTATAGAATCTAAATTTAACAACAATGTAGTTCACAAGTAAATCATACAATGAGCAGGCCATCAACAACATGATAAACAGGAGAAGACCTACCTTGCAAGATGTTATGGTGCCAAATTCTGAAAACAATTCTCTTAGCTTTTCATCATCAATTGAATCATCCAGATTCTTCAGATACAGATTAGCACCCTGAAATTTTTCCATTTTCGCCTTCCTTTCTTGTTCAAACCTGGATTTCAATTCTGCCTCTCTTTCGGCCTTTTTCTGTGCCCTTCCAACATACCATTCCCTATCATCATTAAAAGTTTTTCCATTTAAATTGTCAACTGCATTAGCCGCATCATCTGCATTTTCAAAATTAACAAATCCAAAGCCTTTGGATTTTCCATCCACATCCCTCATAACAACTGCACTAGTGATAGGACCAAAATTACTAAAAATATTTTGCAACTCTTCATCCGTAGTTGTGTCAGATAAATTTTTCACAAAAACATTGCTAAACTTGGAAGTACCCATTGATCGCTCTCTTTCTTGGCGTCGCATAAACAGACCCACATAGACCTGCTTGCCATTAAGCAACATGCCATTCAATTTTTCAATGGCACTCTGTGCTGCCTCTTCTTGTTCATACTGCACAAAACCATAACCTTTGGACTGGCCATTGTTATCTGTAGCCACTTTGCAAGAAAGAATGGTCCCAAAAGTAGAGAATGTATCATATAATCCTCTGTTATCTATTGCCTTGTCCAGATTCTGCAAACAAATAACAACATGAAGGCTAATGCACAAATCTTCAACCATTATCTGGTAGCAAGAAAAATAAACATATATCTGCAGTCTAGGTTAAAATTTTAATGGTAATATTACTATTCACCTTGATGAAGATGTTTGCAGAGCTACTCTTACGAATGCTCGGATCACGATGAGAAAACATTATTCTCATTGGCTTACCATTAACACTAGTGTAATTCAAAATCTCCAGAGCACGGCTTGCTGCAAATGCAAAAAAATAAAAAATAAAGATCCATACTTTGTTCAAACAGATCATAAATCATCATTGAACCACAGATGCCAATGCATTAATGTGGGATCAAGGGCAGGGACTTGGTTACCATTTAAGAGAAATGAAAAGCATGATGATATAAGTACAGAAAAAAACAAGAGATGCAACATGCCATCGAAACTGTGTTGTCAATCACAATAATAAGCATTTACTAATAGATAAATAAATAAACTTTGGCTAAACATCTGAAAAGTTGTCAAGTTGGATGTGCCCAAGCTGTAAAACAGTGGCCCTTCGTAGCAAAGATGCAAATTCAAACCCTCAAGAGACATGTTATGTATTTAAATTGGGTACTAATAGATAAATAAATAAACTTTGGTTAAACATCTGAAAAGTTGTCTAGTTGGATGTGCCCAAGCTGTAAAACAGTGGCCCTTCGTAGCAAAGATGCAAATTCAAACCCTCAAGAGACATGTTATGTATTTAAATTGGGTACTAATAGATAAATAAATAAACTTCGGTTAAACATCTGAAAAGTTGTCTAGTTGGATGTTCCCAAGCTGTAAAACAGTGGCCCTTCATAGCAAAGATGCAAATTCAAACCCTCACTTGCAATTCATGGGCGATTTAATAGATTGGATGCCCTCAGCCTTGGCATCTAAGCCTAAAAGTAACTGCCGAAAAGTACCGAATCCTACAGATATTTTATGAATGTTTAATACAAACTCAGAATTGCAGTGATGGGCACATGCCTATTAAACCCTTATTGGAGTTTGAGATAGTTTTCATTTCTAAATGATAAAAACTATAAGTAAATTTCCCATGGTTAAAGTATGCACAAATTGATTGACTAGTCTAACAATTCAAACCATATTTGATCATCGAAACCATGATGTACGTGTAGCCCCATATGGCGTTAGCAAAACTTGAATCTTGCATTTCACAGATCCCATGGCAGGAAAGTCGGAATTCTCTCTATTTAAAAATAAATAAATAAAAACAAACCTATTCAAACCACAACCAAAACATGACAAATGAGATGAGCTCGGATGCTCAAAAAACCAGACCTTACACAGTGCAGCTCTAGGTTTAAATCCCCAAGGAGGCACAATAAAGTGATGAAATTGAGCACAATACATAAGTAACAAGGTTCGTGTTTGTGTTGAGTTCTATGGAAAAGATTGGAACAAGTTCATCAATCAATAAAAATTGGGAGAAACCGTGATTAATTTCAAAGCATATATATCTGCAGTTCTTTGTTATTTTTATCTTCAAAATAAGAAAAAAAAAAAAAATGTGAAAATATCAAATCTAATGATATAAACTTAAAAATAATATGGTGCAAGCCAGTTTTCGTCGGGAAAAAAATGGTGCGTGCTGCAGGTGTCCATTGGAAGGATTTTCATCAGAACTGGAGATAGTGGCAGTCCATACCAGGCATCACACGAGGGTAATAAGCCTTCAGAAGCTTCTGGAACGGATCTGGGGCTTCCACAGACAGTTTGGCAGGATTTTGAATCCTCAAGCATAGAACTTGACCTCCCAAGTTTGAAGAGATTTGAGGCGAGAAAATTTTAAGTTTGTTAATGATGACCAGGTTCGATCTTGGAATTCCAAATCTTCCTTATTGGGAACAGAATAGCATTCCAGGTTCAATCTTGGAAACCCAAATCTTCCCTATTAGTGGCTACAAGTGCAAATGCTATTCCTGTTGGGAACAGAATAGCATTCCAGGTTCAATCTTGGAATCCCAAATCTTCCCTATCAATGCCTACAAGTGCAAATGCTATTCCTGTTGGGAAATGGAAGGCTTTCGGAAAAGGGTCAAGATGGCTCTTTTTGATTGCCAAGGATAGCTTTTGTGGCAGAAAATGCTCCGATGGTGGATCTTTCTAATTTGGAGGCAGTTTTGGAGCTCAAATCTCTTCTTAATACAATGGTTACAGTCTTGTGTAAGGACTGATGTCTCTCTGTTGAGGGGATGCTCTTTGTCAAGGAGATTAGATCCTGCTCTAAGGAGCAATGGGGAAATGAGGTGGTTTTGTCCTCCCCAAAGACCCTTATGTGCTTCAGTTCCCATCTCACGAGTCTCAACAAGAGGCACTTTAGTGCCCTTCTCGATTGTTTTGAGATTGTGAGATCAAGATCCAGCCATGGGAACAACCTTCCATTCGTGTTTTGGTCTCTAATCCTCTGACAGAAATCTCGTTTTGGTTGTATGGACTCCCTTTGGAGTTCTGGAATAAAAACAGTCTAGAGAAATTGGTCTGAGATTGGGGGAAGTGCATTCAAGATCATTAGATAAATCACATATGGTTTATGCCAAGATCTTGTGGGATTTGGACCTTCCCCTCCTAAAACAGATGATTTTTTCTCTCTTTTCTGGCTTCTTTGTTCAAGAAGTCGATCATGAGCGAATGTGGATTTCATAAGATTGGCCATGTAGCCAATGCTTGTCGGGAGAGGTATAGTAGCCCTGTTCACAGGGAGAGGCGCTCTGTTGGTTCCCATTCAAGTCGCTCTTGGAAGCCTAAAACATTTTTTAAGAGAGACAGGCCTTCATGTGGCTTAGAAATCACAGCTGGTTTTTCTCAGAAGATCCTTCCCCTCCTTCGTGGGGTTCTTTCCTGGCACAGAATAAGCTAAGATCTCCCCCATGGATCCTCAGTCTGTAAATTTAAATGATCAACTCTTGTAATGTTTTGCCTCCAAATTGTCATGGGATTTAGGTGATGAATCCTCAGCAAGTTTTTGGTTGGATTCATGGATGAGGAAAACTCCTTTGTGTAGCACTCTTGGTCTTGATCAAAGGAGCACAACTATTGGATACCTTTTGGCTTGATGGATGACTTAGAAGGAGACAGAAGAACTTTGATTCTCTGCCTTTTCCTCGGGAATAGAAGGATCTTATTTCTTCTATCCTCTGAGGTATTAGAATTCCTCATTTAAATCGCTCTAATGTTGTTCGCTAGAAAAGGGATCCCTCATGTGGTTATAAGGTTAACACAGGCTATGGTTTGCTGAGGGATAAATACTTCTTTCTTCTTCATGATTGATCAGTGGATATGATTTGGTGTAAATTAGTGTCCCCTAAGGTCAATGCTTTTTTCTAATTCGCAAAGTTGAACAAGGTCTTTACTTTGATAATCTGATAAGGGGGGTTTCATGGCCCTTCTCAATGTGTGCTCTGTAGATCTGATGTTGAGTCAGTCAACCAATTCCTCCTTCTCACAGGCCATTTGGAATCATATTGTGGGAAAATTGGGAATGTGTTGAGACTTTACTACTTCTTTGGCCAAAAGGTACTTCCCAACTACGCCTACTTTGGAAACTGCATTAGTGAGGGTTTGGAATGCAACAAACACATCTTTTGGGATGTTTCTTTACCTTGGCAGAGTTGTTGGGCTCTAATTGAAGGCTCTATCCTAAAGCATGTTGAGTTGGCTGTGTCAAAGGTGGCCAATTCTCTTTCCAACAAGGAGAGTAGTATTCTGCAGCAGTGGGAATCCATCCATCCCTTCCATTGTTTATAGGGTAATTGACAAACAGTCTGCAAGAAATCAAGCTTCTTGGTTCTGTCGTCCTTGTGGTTTTCTTAAGCTTAGATTTGACAGTGCCTCAAGAGGCGACCCTAGATCGGCTGGGGCACGGGTGGTGATCAGAGATAAATTGGGCCTCTTTGTGAAAGGTGACTCCTCCTTTTTGGAGATCAAATGGAATAATGAAGCAGAATAGGAAGCAGTGGTAGCAGGCCTTTCAATGGCTTCTACCATGGCTTGTAAGGAGCTAATTGTTGAAGGTGATTCGTTTATTGTTATTCATGGTCTACACAAAATGAATTGTTTGAATTGGAAGCAGCAAAGTCTTATGGAAGAGGCCTTGGACCTGTACAAGGGATCTAATGGCATTTTCTTCAACCACTACTTCTGGGAAAGCAATCAAGTGGTGCACTTTTTGGCTAATGCAAGCTAAGTTACCAATCCTAATACTGGTCAGGGTTCTGGTTCGGGGGTTCAGTTCACGGATTCGGACAAAAAAAAATTGGGTGTTGGGTTCACTTTGAATTCATCCATACAAAAACATATAAAAATAATAAATATACACATATTTGCAGGCCTAAAAGCAGAAATATTAGAGGCAAAATACATATTTCCTAATATTTTTAATGTACAGAAATATTTATGAACCTTATACAATAGTAATTAAATTAATGTATAATATAATAAATTATATTACTAATAAATTATAAATAAAGTTAAATACAATATTAATACATATTATTTATTTTACAAATTAATTGACATTACAGTATAATATAATGTGGTAATAGTTTCCATGTCCATATTAAAATTGTTAAGAGACAATATTAGTGTGCTAACAATATGATATACATATTAAAATCACGATTGTATTCTGCTTTACTTCCATGTCGCTCATGCTGAATTCCGATGTCGCTCATTATGCTGAAATCTGATGTCGCACTAATATTCTGCTCATGCTATGGCGATTATATTCTGTGGATTTTCGTCCAGGAAAACTGCCCCATAGCTATGATAAGGTTACAAATTTACAAAATATTGAACACCATGCACAGGCAACCCTTGCAAAATGCCAAAAAAAGGGACAAATTCGTTGTGGAATCCATCAAATGCCCCTGGGTTCGACATGGGTTCTCCCAGACGAACCCACAGGCGAAATAGCAACCCCTGGTCGCACCCCCCCACCTGCTCCTGACAAGGATCAGGATCTGGAGCGGATCGTACCCAAACCAGCTACGTAACAGGGATGAATAAGTAACATAGAATGCAAGCATTGAGCAATCTCTGTTTTTTGCTCTTATCAGTGATTGATCAGATTCCTGGGTCAAGGTGGAGAGTTTCTTATTTGATCAAAGACCTTCTTAATGGAGTTGCTTATTGGGACTTGGGCCCACAACCCCTTCTAATTTCCCCCTGAATGGTTGATTTGCAGAGTATGCCTTTTTGCAACAGCCTTTTTCAAAACTGGTGATTGCTCTCTCATGATTTCAACTTTAATATATCTTTGAGTGGCAGTTTGAATGTTTTTTTGCAACAATCTTAATGTCCCTGCCCCGTGTGCGCACATGGAACTACATGGGAGTTTATTGCTTAGGCTGTGGCCGCTTGGCATTATTTTGTTATTCCTTTTGGCTTGTTGGCTTGACTTTTTTGTTCTGTAGAGTGTTTTGTCTGCTGAATCAGTCAGGTGTGGACCTCCCTTCTGTTAGTTTGTATAGGGATGAGGATGGCTCATAGGTGCCAATCAGCTAAACTGCATGACCCCTTCTGCAAGGGTAAGGTTTCAGACAGACAGTTGCTCTCCATCTTTAGGTATCTGGACTTTATCTCTCTTAATCTTGTCAAAAGCATCCTTGGGCCTCAAAGCTATGGAGACATTGGGGTGGCACACTTCAACTCTTTCTGATTTCCTTGCTAAAATAGGCATGGTGTTACCTTCTTCAGAGTTTGAAAATGGGTTCATTTATTCTCTTCTCTTATCCAACAGATGATGATTCTGAGGTGGAAGGGTTTGTGGAATGTTCTCCTACACAAAGCGGTTTGGGCATGCTGGCGACTATGGGGGATCTTAGGGTCCTGAATAAAGAACTATTGGCTGTTAACAGCAAGCCGCAAGAACTGAAAGCTTTTTGTCTGGATCTTCATATAGTTGTGAAGCATCTCCTGGTTTCCCATAATCATGGGGTTCACCGTTTCAGAGGTGACAAGCGCTTTTACCTTGTCATCGTTTGCAGGTGGTTTTCTGAAGCAAGCTTCATAAAGAGAAAAGTCAATTCACAGGGTGGCATTTCAAGCCCTGGCAAATTGTGGAGGTGGCATAGTTGTTGATCAAAGCCAAACGCAGGGCTGACTTGGGTGGAGGTGGATAGATCATTAGGGTTTGCTGGTGGGTTAGGGCAAGAGATTGAGGGCTGATGTGTGTCTCGGGCTTCGTACACCTGCTTCTCTTTTCTGTTTTGTCTGTCCTCTTGTTGCAGATGCTCTGGTGTTAGTGCATTGTTGGTTTTGGGACCTGCTGGGTCATTTTTTTGTTTCCCCTCGTTGGGCTTGGTCATAATGTCTTTTGTTTTTGTCTGGTCGGTCCGTATGACCAGTTATATAGTTGTATTCAATTTGTTTTTGCTTTATATAATTAATATATAAACATATATATTTGCTGATTAATTTAAAATTATATATATAATTGTTATTAGATTTTTTCTTTTAAAGTTTTTAAACTAACTTTTATTTTAACTCATATTAAACTCATTTTTATTTTAACTCATATTAAACTAATTTTTATTTTAACTCATATTAAACTCATTTTTATTTTAACTCATTTAATATGAGATAAAATAAAAATTAGTTTAAAAACTTTATAAAGAAAAAATCTAATAACAATTATTTTTATAATTTTAAATTAATCAGCAAATATATGAGTTAAAATAAAAATTAGTTTAAAAACTTTAAAAATTTATAAGTCTAAATTAATCAGCAAATATTATTAAAATGCAATTGAAAACTAAAGCTTAGTTATTTTTAAATCCTATTACAAATAAAAACTAATAAAATTCACAAAAATCCTTTTAAAAAAAAGATATAATGGGTAGGGTTTCTATAGCGGCCTCACCCTTGAAGAAAAGCAGCATACACACAATAACATCATAGACAACCATAAAACTAGACACTAAGACTATATCTGAACGGCCAAATAAAACAGGACTCATATGCTAACAAGACCAAGGAAGGAAGCAAAGAGCTCGCAGGCCAAAAAGAGCCACAACAAAACAACT
This sequence comes from Cunninghamia lanceolata, assembly GCA_027924645.1. Lineage (NCBI taxonomy): Eukaryota > Viridiplantae > Streptophyta > Pinopsida > Cupressales > Cupressaceae > Cunninghamia > Cunninghamia lanceolata. The sequence continues at coordinate 22,516,847 of BSBN01000500.1, forward strand.
ATCCAAAAAGCACCACCACCCTTGAATTAAACCTATTTTTCATGTCCCGCAGCAGCATCCTCACGTTCAATTACAAAATCCTCTATCCACACAATCGGACCAGAATGCTCACCAATAGGAAGATTGTTTTGGAAAGCACCCAAACGAGGTGGGAACATCAAACTCAGAGACATATCCTTGTGTCACCTTGCCCTGTGCAGAGATGAGCATAGTGAAATCACTATTCACTTCTACAATTCCATTGTGATGAATAATAACACACGGCGACGCTAGCACCTTTCTCATGTCATAGCCAAAAGCCTGAAGCAACCAACTTCCCGCCAAAATTCATTCAAATCCTCCTGCGGTTACCATTTTGCTGTCACCGAATTAACAGACTCTCTTGGCCTCGTTCCTAAAACACCTATTCCTTTTCGCTTCCCTAGGCTCTTCCTTCCTCTTGGTCAGCAACATATCCTCAAATTGCCATAGCAAGAACATCTTTAAAAGGCACATGCTTACTTCCATATTTGGAACAAGCAGAGTCAAAATTGCAATGAACTCCTCTCGCAGGATTGATTTAGGACGATTAGCATAATCAAGATCCGCATTACCCAATATTTGACATACAAACCCTAATATTGCATCCATTTCATAGTGAAATATACAATGGAGATGATGATACAATGGAGAACAATACCACCAAAATTCTTAGGGCCTCTACCCTTCTCGACAATTTTTTTGCTAGCCATCCCTACAATAATAAGCCCTACACCCAACAAAAAAACCACCAAGAACACCAAACACCAGAGCCAAAAAAAATTTACCTTGTAATATTTGGGGACTCTGTGACACATAGCTCAATATTGCATCCAATTTTGCTCAATTTGTTCTAGCCCAATACGAAAGCGTTTAAAATAGGTACAGCATTCCATCTATGATGCAAGAGCATCCTAGAGGTCATGCAAACTTGCATCACCCAAAAACATTTAGTTTGTGTGCAAACATGCATGTGTGTTTTTTAATGTTTTGTTAGTGTGTTTTTGTAGGGGCAGTTTTGTTGGACCTCTGCAACTCTTCCACCTTACACAATTAATTATTTTCCACAAAACCCAATTGAACTGAGTTGTTTAGCGCACCTCCCGCAAGCTTTGAACGTGTGCAATTCAACCCATGCGCCTTGTGCAAGCTTTGGACATGCCCAATTCAACCTACGCACCTCTACTCAGGCTTTTGTGTGACCTCTGCAACCCCCAATATCGTGCAGGTTGGCAGATCATTTCTGATTATTGCACAAATCTCTACACAGACTTCTGTCTACATCGCAAGCCTTTGCGTCATATTTCAGTCCTCCATGCAACTCAAGCACAAAATTCCCAGTGTCACTCAATGTTTGATTATGAATTCCTAGGCACCAAATGGTTGATTATGTCCACACAAATCCTTGTCACAAGCAGTTTCTTTGTGTTTCCACACATCTTTGTTGTATTTTAGGTTCTACAAGCAAGCCTCTTGTGCACACAATTCTAATAAGCCACCAACCAGATTCGGTGGGAAGCTCACTTGTTGACTTCAAATCTGCTTCTCCCAAAAACTAAATCAAAGCGATCCACATGTTAGTTGAATGACATTTTCAACTCTTGCAGTGGCCATTACATGCAAGATTATAACACTGGAAGTTTTGACTATAGCAGTTACACCTGATTGACAACACCTGGCATAAACCATTTCTAACAGAAAGCCAAGAATCTTGTGCAATGTATTATTATTATATAAACATAGACTTCCATGAAGAAGGAGACGGTTGGACAAGACAGTCTAGAGGCTGAGTTTTGAGAAGAGAGAAGACTTCTATATAGAGAAAAAGGAGGGCATATCTACATTTGGGAATTGGATAGAATGTAACACAAAGAGTCTTTGCATAGGCTGGGTGTTTCTCATTGGGTTGGGTAGCTAAGATTGTCAAGTTCCACATTTTGGATTGGTCCATAGTTGTTTAAATTTCTGCAAGTTAATAAAGTTTGTATGTTTCTGAATCTCCATCTTTCTTCCTAGTTGCTTCTATTGCTCTGCACATTGGTTGATTGCTTGTTCATTTGGGTAACTACCGTAGATGGTATCAAAAATAGTGTTCGAAGTCCTTAAAGGTGAGCTTGTGAATGTTCCATAATAGTAAGTACACTTGTGCAAGTGTCGGATTGCAAGTGATCCAGAGAACAATGGCCCATAGAGTCAAAAAAAAGGAGGTGCAAGAAACAACCAAAAGTTGTGCACTGCTGATCTCACCAACACACTAAGAGCCATTTGGGCAAAGCTCAAAGTCAATGACAATGAGAGAATAGATCATAATGCGCAAGTGTCATGGATGCTATTGTTGAGGAGGAAATTAGTGCAAAAAATAGATTTGTTATTGCCTTGGTGAAGGCAAGTAGCAAAACAAGGTTTGATCTCCCAAGCTACCCGGGAAGCTTAAATCCAAAAGAATTAATGGCCTGGATCACTAAGCTTGAGAAATACTTTGATTTTAAATCAATTGAGGACCCCAAGAGAGTGAAGTACATTGCCACTGCCACGAAGTTGAAAGGGCATGCTGCCTTGTGGTGGGACTTAGTTCAAAAAGATTGTTTAGAGGAACAAGCAGATCTTGCAGTGGGATCACATGGTCACCAAGCTCAAGGGGAAGTTCGTGCCAAACAACTATACATTAGACGTGTTCATAAAGCTCTAAAACTTGTGCCAAAGGGAGACAACTGTTAAGGAGTACATGGAAGAATTCTTCAGACTAAGCATTCACATTGCTCATGTTGAAAATGACAAAGAAAAAGCCTCCAAGTATGTGAATGGTTTAACATTTCCATTCAAGATGAGATTTGTATGTTGCACATTCATTCCGTAAAGGAAGCCTATCAGCTCATGCTCAAAGTGACGAAGTTGTTAGACAACAGAGTGCAAAGGCAAAAATGGAAAGAGCAAACAAGGTGGCAGAAGGCAAACCTATGCACACAAAAAATCTACTGAGTATTGTGCAAAGATCGAAAAGAGAGCAGACCTCCAACAGAAGTGGAGGAAAAGGAAAACAAGGCTTCAACCGGACTTGCTTCAAGTGTGAGCAAGTAGGTCATCAAGTGTTTAAGTCTTCAAAAGCCATGCGTGATCATGATCATGCAAAGAAGAGTGTGCATGTCACACAAGGAGAAGAGAGTGAAGCATAAAGTGCAATCCCAAAGGCTGGGGAAAATTTAATGATGCACAAGGTTCTGATCAAACCCACAAAAGATAAAAACAACCCATGGCTAAGAAAAAGCATTATCTACACTAAGTGCAAGATGGGAGTTAAGTGTTGCAAGTTGATGATTGATGATGGCAGCACTAATAACTTTGCATCCATGGACATGGCACAAAAGTTGGGATTTAAGACTATCAATTTAAGAGTGTTGCAAACCTCACACCATATAGAGTCCTTTGCTTGTAGAAGGGACAATAGCTCATGGTGAAAGAGCAATGTTGAATTGCATTGCGATAGATGATGTGCAAATGAAGTATGGTATGATGTGATTCCCATGGATGAATGTCATGTTATTGGGCAAACCATGGCATTATGACATAAGCATAATCCATAATGGGCTGAAGAACACTTTCATCATCACAGAGGATTGTAAGATGTTTGAATTATTGCTCATGATGGCTGAAGAAGAATGCACAAAGGGCGAGATGATGTTATCAGAAATAAAGTTATCTCAAGGAGGTGAGGAACTTGCAAGACTACTATGTGCTAATAGTTAAGCCCATATAAAAGGAAGAGGAGTCATGCTTGGAGGAGAAAGAGATTGTCCTGTTGCTTGAAGAATATACAAATGTGATCAGCAATGGAATGCCAAAAGGGTTGTCATCGATGCACAACATATCACATTGCATGGATTTGATCACAGGTTCCAATTTATCAAACAAGGCACTGCATTGAATGAGTCCTGACATGAGTGCAGAATTGAACAAACAGGTAAAAGAATTGTTGGAACAAGGCCTAATTGGGGAAAGGATGTCTTTACGCAGTGCTCACAATACTTGCACCAAAGAAGGATGGGGAGAGGAGAGCGTGTACAAACTCTCGCGCAATAAACAAGATTGCCATCAAGTATTAGTTTTTGTAACCACAAATGGATGATTTGATGGATTCTTTAGCAAAGCACACTACTTTTCCAATATTGATCTCAAGAGTGGATATCATCAAATATGTATCCAAGAAGGTGATGAATGGAAGACTACATTCAAAACTAAAGAAGGCTTGTAGGAATGGATAGGGTGATGCCATTCAAGCTGACAAATGCCCCAAGCACATTCATAAAGTTGATAAACGATATTTTAAAACCATTTGTTGGCAAGTTTGTGATCAAATACTTAAATAATATTTTGATGTTCAACAAGAGGATGAAAGAGGCTGCTCTTGCACACCTGCAAGAGATATTAACAAGACAAAGGAAGAGCCTTAAATAATAAAATTGATAAACAAGATTTTTAAACCATTTTTTGACGAGTTTGTCGTCATATACTTAAATAATACTTTGATATTTAACAAGAGGAAGGATGAGTCTATTGTGCACCTGTAACAGGTATTCACAAAGTTGAGGAAAGAGAAACTACACATAAGCCTAAAGAAATGCACATCCAAAGGAAGGAATTTGCATGCTTGGGATTCATTATATCTCAAGACAAACTAAAGATGGGCATAGATAAGTCAAGGCAATAGTTGAGTGAGCAAAGCCAAAGGGCGCAACAAAGATTAAAAGTTTCCATGAGTTGGCAAGCTTCTACAAAAAGCTCATCAAGAACTTCAGTGGCATTTATGCATCCTTATCTCAATGCATAAGAAAGGGCAGATTCAATTGTATAGTTGTTGCTACCAAGAGTTTTGAACTCTAAAAGAAGAAGGTGGTCGAAGAGCTCATGTTGGCACTTCCTGATTTTGGAAAAGTTTTCCAAGTAGATTGTGATGCCAACAAAACTGCAATGGATGTTGTGTTGAGTCAAGGTGGTAGAACAATCACTTGTTTTAGTGCAAAGTTGAATGAGGCTAGGTAGAGGTACTCTGTCTACGACCAACAATTCTATGCCATATTGTCAGCTTTGCACAAGTGGAGGAAATTGTGTTGTGTTACACACATACCCCAAGTGTTGAAGTTCATTAACAGCCAAAAAAAGTTGAACCAACATCACATAAGGTGGGTAGAATAACTACACAATTACTCTTTTGTAGTGAAGGTTTGAGCTAGCAAAACCAACAAGGTTACGAACACCTTGAGTAGGAGGCGAACATTATTGTCCACAATGAGTTAGTGGGCATGAAAGTGATGAAGGATTTGTATGCAACATATCCAAATTTTGCAAATGCATGGAGAGCATGCATGGAACCATGGATAGGACCCAGAGGCCCGTTCAATGACTAATTCCTACAAGAGGGCTACTTGTTCCAAAGACAATTATATACTCGATGATGGAAAACATCATTTGCAAATTGCATAGTGTCGAACTCAAGGGCCACATTGTGCAAATAAGACATGTGCCATGTTGGAGGAGAAATACTAATGGCCTAACTTGCAAAGATGTGCACATATTTGTTGAGCGATGAAGAACATATCAAGTAGTAAAAGTAGTGGCATAAAACACTTGATTAGAAGTTTTCATGAGTGAGCTGCAAGCTTCTATAGAAAGTTCATCACAAACTTCAGTTGAATTTGCACACCCTTAACTCGATGCATGAGAAAGGGCAGATTCAATTGAACAGCTGCTACTACCAAGAGTTTTGAACTCTTGAAGAGGAAGGTGAGGTAGGAGCCCGTGTTGACACTTTCTGAACTCAATGCTATGTTGAGTCAAGATGGTAGACCAATCACATATTTTAGCAAGACGTTGAATGAGGCTAGGCAAAAGTACTTTGTCTACAAACATGAATTCTACAGCATATTGCAAGCTTTGCACAAGTAGAGGTATTACTTGTTACCCACATAAATTGTGTTATACATAGACCACCAAGCATTGAGCTAAGATTGCAAAACCTTAAGCAGGAGGCAAGCCTTATTGTTCATGATGAATATTCAGTTAGTGGGCATGGAAGTTATGAAGGATTTGTATGCAGCAAATCTAGATTTTGTAGATGCATGGAGAGCATGCCTGGAACCATGGACTGGAGCCAAAGGCCCATTTGATGACTACTTACCAAGGAAGGGTACTTGTTCCAGAGACAACAAATATGTATCCTACAAAGTCAACCAGGGAGAACCTCATTCACAGATTGCATAGTGGAGGACTTGGAGACCACTTTGGTGCAAATAAGACATGGACCCGTTGGAAGATAAGTACCATTGGCCTAATTTGCAAAGATGCGCACAAATTTATTGAGTGGTGTAGAACATCTCAAGTAGCAAAGGGAGTGGCACAAGACACTGAATTATATAAACCGTTAAACATGCCAAACAAACCTTGGGAGGAACTATCAGTTGATTTTGTCCTTGGGTTGCACAAATGCACATAGAAAGGTACTGACTCAATTTTTGTGTTTGTTGACAAATTCTCTAAGTTGGCACATTTCATTCCTTGTTAGAAAACTAATGATGCATCAAGGATTGTTATTTGAATGAGGTGGTGTGATTGCATGGGTTGCCGCAAAGCATTACTTCAAATAGAGCTATTAGGTTCCTTAGCAATTTCTATACACTTTGTGGAAGAAAATTGGCATGCAATTCAATTATAGTTCTGTATATTATTCGTAGACGAACAGACAAGACAAGGTTGTCAATCAAAGTCTTGGCAACTTGCTCAAATGTTTTGGTAGGAGAGAAGCCTACATAGTGGGACTCTATGTTGGCACAAGTATAGTTTGCGTAGAACAATTCAGTGAGTCTATAAGTAAGACACCATTCCATGTGATGTATGGAATGTCTTCGCAAGTTGCCGCTAGTCTGTTTAAGATGGAAGATGATAAGCATGTAAACATAGAAGTTGGGGAATTCACACAACACATGAATAAGTTTCATGCGCAAATCAAGAAATAGCTAGAGGAAATCAACACAAAGTACAAGTTGCAGGCAAATAAGCTTCATAGGGAGAAGACTTACTCAAGGGGGAAGTTAGTCATGGCACATTTGAAGAAAGCGGTACCCTAAGGAACTTATAACAAATTAAAGCCCAAGAAGATATGTCCATGGCAAGTCTTGAGAAAATTTCAAAAAATTCGTATGAGATTGAACTGCCAAAAGGTTTGATATCACCCCAATATTCAATGTTTCTATTTTGAGTCAAGTGAATCAAATGCCACACAACCACAAGGAATATTGGATTGGAGAAAGCAAGTGCCTAAAACGCAACAAGTGTGCAAATTTTCAAGTCGTGCATTGGCAAGAAGACTCATCAGAGTGAGTACAAAGAATATCTTATTTATTGGAAGGGTAAAGGACTTGAAGAGGATTCATGAATTTTTGAAGCACAAGTAAGTTGACTTCAGATGTAATGACCCCTATTGAAACAATACCAATTTTACCCTAAAAATTCAAATCCCACAAGTTTAGGGTTAGGGTTTCTAATTCCTGGAACAAAATGGTTTGATAGGGTGCCCAAGAAACCCTCTACCCTAGGCCCAAGAGCGGGTGCTTCACCCCTCTTGGCCCCACGTGGCCTGCCATCCATATGGGGTGGCGTGCCTAGTGAGGCATCCTATCACCATTCCCCTTGTCAGAACCATTCTGTTTCCTCTTATGATTCAATTAATCACCATGATGGGAGGTTGGGGTGCAACTACAGTAGGGTGTCTCGGAAATCACTCCATCTAAGCCCAAGAACAGCTTCCTATGCCCCCTTGGCCCACATGTGGCAGGCCTCAGCCATCCACCATGGGGTGGCATACTTAGAGGATGATCCCAACGCCGTTTCCCCTCCTCGTAGTCCCTTAATTCCCTCATCATGACATTCATACAAGAATCTACACTAATGCATAATAAACTAATCAACTCATAGTTGCAAACAATCATATCAACAATGCATAATGAATTGTGACAATGTGCATGAACTATTGATGTTTTTATGGCAAGTTTCACAATGCTTATACATGTCTAATGATAATCTTTCAATTATATGCATCTATCACTATTTACCATATGGCATTCATCATAATAAACATAGGGTTAAATACATCATACCGAGAAGGTGATTCTTGCCTTTGTATCCTTGGAGACCTAAGGGTTGTATTCCTTCATTTAGTGTTGACTGTAGTAACATATATTCCAGATCTTTACCTCTACTTTTAAATCCAGTGACATTCCTTGAAGTTGTCTTATACTTAGAATGTATGTATACATATATATATCAGAAATATATATATTTTCAGACATCTCTTCCATACACCTGCTCCATAATGATAGTCTCTTGTTTTTTATAACTGTCTCCAAGTTAGAATATATATATTTTATATTCAGAAATATGTTTCTTTCTTCTTATTCCTTTCCCAATATCTTCCTCCCCATTTAGATACTCTGTATATATGAGAAATGTATATTACAACTCAGAAAAATATATTCTTTATTGCAGATCAGAACTGCCTTCTGTTCTTATTCCATGCTTTTCCCTTCCCACCAATCTGCCTTATATACTCTATCGATAGTGTCTTATGGGAAGTGGTGGTGTTGTTTCCTTTGACTGCACCTTTCCATGATGTCCGCTGCCTATTTTAACTGCCTTTAACTACTTCATAATAATTTGTATCATTTCATTTCTGCCTTTAATCACTTATCACACACATAAAATAAGATATTTGTCTTATATGTTTGTTTAATAACTTTTTCTAACTTTACATTGCCTTGTGAATGAATCACTGCCTTCTACTTTTGTTGTCTTCCATATTCGATGACTGCTAACTTCTATATCTGCTGTTTATTTACTGTTTTCCTCTTTATCAATGCTTATTTTAAACAGTATTTCATTTGGCCTGATCTGCCAATATAATAGTTAATTTAATATTTATATTCATAATAATTTTTATATTTATTATTATATATTATAATATATATATTTATATTGTCATTACTTATATTTGTTATTTATATTTATCTTATATAATAATATTAAATATAATATATCTTATAATAAATATATATTATATTTTGATTAGATTAAAACAATAATATTGTTTAATATTATTTATTAAATGATTATTCAATTTGATTATGGAGTTGTTTTAAATCTTTAATTTAAATAATGCCTTAATGTCGGGACATCACATCAGACTTCAGTGGTTGAATTAGCCTCACACAATCCTAATTGTAAGTACTATGCTCACAATCTCTTTACCAAGGTTGTCTGATGTAGAAGCATCCTCAGAGTTGAGCAATCTTGCATCAATCAAAAATATTTTCTGTTTTATTTCTTGGCTTTGGTGTACCATGCACAAATTTAGTTAGTGCATATTTTTAATGTTTTGTGTTAGTGTGCATTTGTAGGGGCAATTTTGTTGGACCCGGCACAACTCTTGCACCTGGCACAATTAGTTCTATTATGTAAAATCAAGTTGAATTGTGCGTACCTCATGCAAGCTTTGGATGTGCAAAATACAACTCATGCACCTCTATGTAAGCTTTTGTGCAACCTATGAAACCCTTTGTGTTACTGTGCAAGTTGGCGAGTGATTTCCAATCGTTGTGCAAGTTTGTGTGCAAACTTTTGTCTACCCCACAAACCATTATTTGTGAATCTCGATGCAACTCGTGTACAAAATTTCTAGTGTTGCACAATGTTTGAATATGAATTCCTAAGGCACCAAATGGTTGATTATCTCCACAAATCCTTCCTTGTCACATGCAACTTCTTTGTATTTCTATGCATCTCTATTGTGTTTTAACTTCTATGCACAAGCCTCTTGTGCAAGCAATTCCAATAAGCCACCAGCCATCAATTGTTCTCATCTCACAGCCAAACTTGATCGAAATCTCATTTGTTGACTTCAAATCTGCTTCTCCCAATAATTGAATCAGAGCGATCCATGTGTCAATTGAATGACAGCTAACATTCAACTCTTGGAGTAGTTGTCACATGCAAGATCATAGAGTTGGAAGTCTTAACTATAGCAGTTACACGGTACACCTGGTTGACAACAATTGGCATAAACCATTTCTAACCCAAGGCCAAGAATCTCACCTGATCTATTGTATGAGAATAAACTTTCACCAAGAAAGGGGCAGATTTGAGGATGAATTGTGAGAAAAGAGAAGGCTTTCCGTATAGAGAACATCGAGGGGACATCTGAGTTTGGGAATTGGGTAGATTGTAACGCAAAGAGACTCTACATAGACTGGGTGTTTCTCATTGGGTTACGTAACTATGATTGTCGTGTTCCAGTTTTTGGAGTGGCCCATAGTTGTTTATTCTTCTGCATGTTTAGTAAAATTTGTATATTTCTGAATCTCCCTATTTCTTCCTAGTTGCTTATGTTTAATTGTTCTGCAAGTTTTAAAAAACAGACCTTACACAGTGCAGCTCCAGGTCCAAATTCCGAGGAAGTCATAATAAAGTAATGAAATTGAGCACAATATCTAAGTCACGAGGTTCCTGTACAAGTTGAGTTTAACAGAGAAAAATTGCGAAAAACTTCATCAATCAATAAAAATTGGGAAAAAAACAGAGTATAAAATCTGCTTTTTTTATTTTATCTTCAAAATAAGAAATAAATAAAAAATCATATAATAATATTAAATCTAATATTATAGAATCAAAATGAATGAGCAAAAATAAAAAATTATTTAAAAACCTTTTAAAAAAGCTAATAACAATTATGTTAAAAATTTTAAATTAAACATAAAATATTATTAAAAAATAAGATTAAGTTAAGAAAGCTTAATAAATTTAGCGCATAATAAAAATTAAAAACTAATAAAAAATAACAAAAATATCCTCAACGTAAATAAAATATCTAAATATAAAAAATAAAAGCAATATAAAACTAGAAATAATTGAAACAACTATGTTTAAAATTAAAAAATTAAAAACTACAAATAACACAACAAAAGAAATATAAAATTTAAAAAAATATATTTCAATCGTAGCACCCCTTCTTGGCAACCTACGGTACACACCCTCAGAAACAATCTCAGCACCCCGTCTTGACCATCTTTTTTCACCCCTCCCACCACTTAACCTCTCTTTCCTCCCATTCTCTTTGCAGGCTCGTATTTAAAAACCTTACAAATGTCAAATCTTTTATATTTTTCATTAAAAGTTAAAACTGTAGCAAATTTGTTTAGGTTTTTTAGGGTTGTTGAGCAATATCAAGGGGCACAATCTTTTTGGGTGATTTTGGGCGAATTTTTTACCTTTTTTAATTGAGTTGGCCGAATTTCAAATTTTATTGTTATAAATTTTGGGGAACTCTGTGAGACATACCACATCCAACTTTGCTGGGTTCAGTCTAGTATCCAACAAAACAGCGTAAAAAATAGGTAAAGTACTGAAAATAGACACAACTAAAACAAACCCTCAATGAAACTAACAAATATTTCTTCAAGAAACAGAGCTGGCAGAATTTTCCTACCGTAAAATATATAAAATAACAGACATTTAACCTAATAGACTAAAACCACAATCAAAACATTATGGGAAGGACAGCTAAAATAACCTGTAAATGAAATTAAAAAACTGCAAATCATTAGAATGACATTTGCAGATCTCCAGCAGAACTGGCAGAATTCTTCTAACGTAAGAAATTATAAAACAATACACTTAGCCTACTGCACTAAAAACACAACCAAAATATCTGAAATGGGATGAACTGGAGAAGCAAAACATAGCAAACCTCAAGTTAAAATCCTGGAGGGGACATGATAAGCTATTAAAATTAGGTAAAATACTCCATTGGGGTACACTTAACCCAAACCAGCAAAACCGAGTACAAGTGTGCAGCAACATTGACGGACGAGGCACCACTCCATGGAGGCATGTAAGCTACGTCGCCAGGGGGATTTACATCATCTAACAAATCCTAGGTCGAACGGGGAGAGCTCAAGTGATACAAACAAATGGACATTCAAAACGAAGACCCGGGTTCAAACCCCAGGAAACATCGCAAAGGCGAACGAATTTAACAAATCAAAACAATACAAACCAAAGAAAACAAACAGATTTCTAGTTGCTGTTTCCGACATTAAGAAATGAAATGCTGTGTAATGGAGAAACGATCGGGAAACGTTGAATAAAACATACCGTCTTGGGAGTGATTATAGTTGACATAGGCATAGCCAAGGGAGAGGCGTGTGATCTGATCTCTGCAAACCCTAATGGAGACGACAGGTGCAATCTGATTAAAAATATCAAAGAGCTGTCCTTCCGTAACGGCGAGATCGAGATCTCCGACGTATAAAGAAGCATTGGCCGCCCCAACCTGCTGCTGAACAGGACCTCCCATCTGTGCCATCGATCTACTACACTCACCTTGACTCAGAAAAGAGGGGCTTCAACAAACAGTACTAGTCTGAGATTTTTGTTTCTGTTCTGTTTTTGTTTTTTTGGTTTTTTTGGGGTTTCCCCGGAAATCTAGTGTCCAAATTTGGGGGTTCGAAGTATAATCTGAACCCTAGAGTTGTGTGTGCTAAATATGGAGGTCTCAGCACGCCACAATGCACATGCACATGCAATTGCAATTGCACTAGGCACTTTCCCAATGCATGCCCATGCAGTCAAAACCAGCAGAGGACTTGTGACTCTGCCACACTAACAATATAATAATAATAAATTTATATAAACAAACCCTATAGTGCGGGGTAGCTTTAGGGCAACGCCCCATTTTCTTGTGTTTTTTGCACTTTTATGTCCGGCCTAGTTATTATTATTATTAAATTATCATTTCCTTCTCAAACCTCTAAACATGGTCCTTCACGGGGGGAACTGCTCCTATTTGATTCGTTTCATATCACCAATTCAAGAAATCTTGTGGAGCATTTCGTTTTTTGGGTTTTGGGGGAATTTTTTTGTTTTATATTGTAAGGATGAATGAATGAAAGTTTTTATTGACGTCCATGAGACCAAAACAGTCTATGGGACCCACAGTCACAGCAGACCACACAAAACTCGGAGGAACCAACAAGTGGCCCCTAGCTAAGCCTGGTTGCTGCTCTCAATCTCCTTGTTGATCATCATCCTTCTTCTACGGATTCTGCCCAGATACTCTATCATTCTAACTATCCTTGTTTCCTCAAACAAGGGCATTAAAGACGCCACCTTTAGATGAAAATCACATATCTATACTCTTTTTCTTTGTTTTGGGTCTATTTCCATAAGGTTGTTCATTATGCATTGATTAGTATACTGTTTAGCATGTTTTTTTTTCATGGAAATTGGCAAATAATCTTATCCTAGCCTCATTTTATCTCCACACATCTCAAGGCTCTAGGCCTAATCTGTAATCTCAATCATTCATCACCTTGGTTTAGATCCACAAGTGTTGAGTTGACCAAGGTTAGTGTTATCACCCAGATTCACACCCTTGCTGAGCTTGTAAAAACTTGGCAATCTGAAGACACAATGGGAATGATCTCGAAGTGTGGGACCTTGTGAACTGAGATCAGACCTCCGGAGAAGGCCGGCTTCCTCTTTCTAAGCCTATTACTTAGAGAAATGTAACTAAATCTAGTGTTAATGCTTGTTGAGAAAAGGGTTAGAAGGAAACTGAAATGAAAGGGGATGATACAGCAAATTTAAATGTGTTTGGCTGCAACTGAATCGACACAGTAATAATCTCACAGCTGGAAAGACTTACACAGACTCGTATTGATTCTAACAGAGGTCAAGACAGAATAATGAAGGAATGAAAGGGACCGTTTTGTCCACAATACACAGCCTACACTAATCCAAAGAATAGACATAGTGCTAAAATCATAAAAGAGAGGCAAAATACCAATTTATATTGATTATATAAGCCAAGTAGCCATTACAAAATAGCCCAGAAGAACAACCAACAACAATACATCTGTTTCACATGTATATATATCATTTTACATTTTTGACCTCAGTCGATTACAATCCATTTGCGCATGGGCTCTGTTAGAAAAATATCTATGTCTGAAGGGACGTCCACCTGCAAGAAGTTATGGAATAAAATATCCGGAATAGGGGTAGATGGAAGATATTTTGAATCTTCAATGAGAGCTGTTGAATCATCAACCTGCACCCATAAATGCCACAAATATCTGCATTTGTATATGCCAAATTGGTCGCTGAAACATCCAGTCGACAAAACATTCAAATTCAGATCATATTTTGAAAGTAAGAAAAATCCTCCCAAAAGCCCGTCAGATGAAAGAGGAGGCAAAAATAAGCACTTTTGCCTCTTGAAGCATGTTGAAATTTGCCAAAATGAGGGAGATATGGGCGGTCAAAGTTACGGTCAACTATGTTTTGCATATGTATATCGCTTTGCATCTGCAATTGTATATACAATTGCACCTGCACTTTACACTATTAGGTTCATTTTATGCATTCATGCAATCTCCCTGCTTTCCCCCCTTTTTGCATATTCAATGTGCTTTGCATGCTTTGTCGGTTGTCGGAAAGACCTTAAATTGAGTTGTCGATGCACTAAGTCTTGCCGAAATCCTTTGTCTATGACCTTTGTATATTGACTTGTATATGAGATACAATCGCATATACATACAATGCGGAACTCAAAGGATCATCGGCCACATTGGAACTTTGCAACAAATATGACCTTGTATCTTTGCTTTTTTGCATGTTGGCATATACAAGCACTTCCACATACAATTGCGGAACTCAACATTGAATTTGCTAAGTTTAATTTTTTAGTTGGGTCCGCCTCGTATATCGCCGTTGTATCTAACCTTTGTATATCGCATATATAATGCGAATATACAAAGGAAAATTGCATACAAACCTGTACATACAAGCATGCATCTGAACTTGTACCTGCCCTTTGTATGTGACCTTGCATCTGTGCCTTGTATATTGTCTACATACAATGCAAACATTCAAACAAAAGATGCATACAATCACTTGTGCCTTTATAAATCAAAATGCATATCTTTTCGGGTCCAGGGGTTGTATCTTAGAAATGTATATGCCATTGTATATGCAATTGTATGTGCAAAGATACAATGGCATATACATACAATTGGTGGACCCCACCCTTTGCATGTCCTTTATTTGTTGCTTTGTATATGTGATTGTATATGAGATACAATCGTCCGATATACATTCACCTTTGTATCTCCTCCTTTGCATATCGGCTTTACATCTTCCCCTTGTATCTTTTTCTTTGTATATCGCATATACAATGCAAACATACAATTGTAACCCGATGCACATTTGCCTTTGTATCCCACCTATGTATCTTCCTCTCATGTATCTGCCTTTGTATATGCGAACATACAATGGCGTGTGTATATGCGAATTATACATTTGAAAATGCATACACAAATACTAAGCATGAAACTGAGAAATCCCTGCGATGGAAAATACTTGAAGCTAAAAGATTTCTAGGTTTTTTTAGGTTTTTGGCAAAGATTCTTCAGGCGAGGTCTTGGGATTTTTGACAAAGCAGAGCATGGGTTTTTGAAAAATTTAAGCCTTTTCCTCTTTCTATTTAGGCTTTCTCTGATCGGATTTCTTTGATAGAAAAAGGGGAACAAAAATATTGGGGGGGGGGGGGGGGCGCAAATATGACAACAGTTAGTTCTGCAGGCACACATTTGAAACCCAAATTTTCAACTTTAAATTTGTATATTAGGCCCATATTTCCCATTCCTTAGTAGCAGTTAAGAGTTAACTAAAGTATGAGTTATTTCAAAGCAAGCTAGGGTGGTGTATTTAAGAACATGCCCCAATTCATTATTAGCATTCAATATCAAGAGTCAAGAGCATCCATAGGAGAGCATCATAGAGCATACTTTATTTGCTTGCATCATCATCCTAGGCATAATGCACGTTTGTTTATTATCTTTGATATTTGTTCATTGTCGTCAATTTAGTCCACCCAAGTGCTTGACCAAAGGAGAACAAAACCTTGTCTAGTGAGTTCTCAAACAATGTCTCTTGACACCAATCCACTTGAGATACAAGTACAACAAGGTGAGACAACCAAATTACATTTTGTTAGAGTTAATAATAGACACGGTATTTCCACAACCCATTTTGTGAATTTCATCAAGGACAAAAAGGGCAAAGATGATGGCATCCTAGTCAACTTCAATGTTGTGTCCTTGTTTACCAAAGTCCCTATTAATGACTCTATTAAAATAATTAGGCACAAGACCAATAATGAGACAACCTCCTTAGTCGAGTTGTGCCTAAGGTCCATATTCTTCACTTTCCAAGGTGTGGTCAATGAGAAATCCAATGGGGTTGCTATGGAATCCACGATATCCCTTGTCATGGCCAACCTTTTAATGGAACATTACAAATAGTTGGTCCTCAACTCCTCCCCTCTAAAACTAAAATGGTGGAAACACTATGTTGACAATACAAACATATGTTGGCTCTGTGGCCCTAAACAATTAAAATATTTCCACTCAATCAATATGTTGATTACATCAAGTTCGCTAAAGAACTCAAAAGTAATAATCAACTTTCCTTCTTGGACATTCTTCTCATCGTGAAATTGACAAATCCTTAGCCTGTTGTTCAGAAAAATCCACCCATACCGACCTCTACCTCTGAGTGTCCTCACATCACCATCCTACCCAAAAAGATGGTGTCTTAAAGACTTTGACTAACAAGGCCTTTCACATTTATGATTAGGCACACATTGACCAAGACCTCTCCTACATGTCCAAGGCTTTTAAATTGAATGGGCACCATAACAAACGCATAATTATCTAGCGCTTAGACAAGCCAAATCTTGCAGTAGTTCTAAGCCAAATGATGATGACTCTAATGTTGTCTATGTTGCACCCTCCCCTACATTAAAGGAATATCTACTAAGATATACAAAATCTTTCTTCGAAAATGCCTGAAGTGCGCCTTCAAACCCTTTCACCACTATCAAAAGTCTCATTTCGTCAACCAAAGATATTAAAGATATTTTGCTCGACTTTGATGGTCTATAAGATTGACTATTCTCGTGGGACTCCATATATTAGCGAGACTAGTCAATCTATCAACAATAGAATTAAGTAACATAGTGTTGACATCAGACAAGAGTGGGTCACAAAATCTACACTTGCACAACACTCCTCCACAACCACATTCACCTGGAGGATACACAAGTTCTAGCCAAAGAAAATAACTTTTTTCAAGAGAAAACTCAAAGAAGCTATTCAAATCAAAAACCATCCCATCAACCTCAATCAAGATGAGGGGTGGAGCTTGAGTTTTACATTACAATTCTATTACCTTGCTTGTCGACACACTCACTTTTTCTTATATTAACATCTCTTTTCACTTGTCTTCATCATTTTGTTGTCGTTACCCATTATTTCATGTTGTTTGTTTTTCTCTTCTTCCTTACTCATCCACACTCATCCTTCACACCCTAATTTATCTTATCCTTTTTTTGAATACTTTATTTTCAATAAAATTCACTAACCCATTTCATAATGTTACAATTTTTTGAAAAAAACTCTCTTTTTTTAATAAAGAGGGTAAAAATTGTATTGATTCAAGAAAGCAGTACAGAGCCAGAAATTACAAACCCCCCATCAAGGGTCACAAGCTAGCAACAAAGACATCAAGCAACACCCAAAACACATCTCATATCTTCCATAACCAAGTCCTCAAGCTCCCTATCAAGGCCCTTAGGGAGACAGCTCCAGTCATGCACTTTCCAATTTCCCATCCATTCAGAAGCCCATTTAGCCAAACCATCAACCACTTTATTCCACTCCCTAGGGATATGGCAAAAGGTTATAGAATTCAAGACCTTACCCAGAGAGATAATTTGTCTAACAACCCCAGCCAGCTGCCAATTTACATCCTCCAACTGCTGCTTATTCAGCAAATCTACCACAATCTGAGAATCTAACTCACAAATTATCCTTCTCCATCCAAGGGCACAAGCCCTTTCAAATCCATGAGAATAGCCAATGCCTCCATGAAATTGTTAGAGTGTTGGCCACAATACCTCGAGAAGAAGAACACAACCAGTCATGAACAGTCCCTACCAATGCCTCTGACACCAGCATGATCCGGATTGCCTCTAGAGGACCCATCAGTATTGATCTTCAAAACCTGCAAAGGTGGAGGTCTCCAATGACCATCTCTCTGAACTTTCCCTCTAACACCTTGACCCAAACCAGGCCTAGTCCCCCCCTTGACGCAAACATAAAGCCCCAGACTATGAACAATTCCCATATCTCTAGGGTCCACAGGGGCTAAGAGATCACACCTAGCCGCCAAAGTCTCTTGAAGACCTCCCAAGATCCTCATCCAAACCTACCGCACCTAAAGTTTCTTATCCAAGAAAATCTTGCGATTACGCTCTAGCCAAATATGTCAAATGATGAATTTGGGACCAATTGTCCAAGCAATGTGGAGGAAAGAAGTCTTCACTGGAGAACTCCCTAGCCTACTCCAGAAGTCCTTTAAAGATGATTCATGCCTACACGACTGCCTCTAGACTTCCCACCAAAAATGTCAGATCGCCCTAACAAAAGAGCATTGGAAGAAGAGATGAGAAATGTTCTCATCACTATTAGAGCACATTACACACATTTAAAAAAACTCTCTTAAAACATAAATGTAATTTTCTAATGTAATATTTTAATAGTATAATACTTAGAATATTATTAATACTAAATTTTATTAATAAACTATTTAGTATAAAAAAATTAAGATTTGTAATAATAATTGATTAGATATTAATAGAAACTCTCAATTTGCCATATGCGTTATTTTTTAAGAAAGATTTGGTTCATTTTTCTTCTATTATTCCTATTTATTTTAATTCTCTTTAATTTTTATAATTATTTTAATACTTATTAGAATTATTATATTACTCATTATAATTTTTATAATAGTAATTTTAATCTATAGTATAACATTTACAGGTTAACATTATTTATAATTATTTGTAAAAATAGAATATAATTTAAAAATTATAATATATTTTAATAAAATTAAAATAATTTTGTGGGTGGATGGGAGGGAGCCTTGCCACCCCATGATGGGTGGCAAGGTCGAGATCGGAAGGGTGCCAATGATTATTTGTGATGGTTGCAGTTAGGCACGAGCGGAAGGGATGTTGGGGTTGGGTTCATTGATGACAGCGAGTGTCATTTTAGGCATGTGTTGGGAGCCCTACTGGAGTTCGAGAAGTTTCGATAGGCTCCTTCTTAAGCCGACGGTGGAGGCTACTTCCTTAGTCTTCTTTCCTGGTTCAAAACAAATGCCAAAATACTTTGCTGTGGTCGTTTTGGCGGAGGTGGTTAAGTGTGGTGGCATGGATACACCAGTGCGCCTTACCAGTCGGAAGCGCCAAATGGCTTTTCTCGGAGCCATTACAGACCTACGGCTTCAGTGAATGCTTCGACGGCCCAATGCCTTGTTGCTGGGAGCGGTGAAAATGATATTGGGCAGGAGGTTTATGGAAAATGGAGAGTGCTATAGGGTCGACACAGACATTACCTCCAGGACTCTGGCGATGCTGCTTGAACTAGGTATGGACAAACAACTGGTGAAGTCTATCATGCAGGGTGTTTTCATTGCAGAGCTTCTAGGGGATCTCAAGTTTTCACTGCAGATGGCGAGTTTGGGGTTGGGAATTCTGAGGCCGAAGGATTGGAAAGATTTCGAAGACCCTGGTGCTGTTATCAAACTCTATCCGTTCATCTTGGATATCAGTGGCTTTGACTTGATCCTGCTCAAAGATCAGGCGACACTGGCAGTCGGTTTCATTAAGAAGGCTCTTGGTTTGGAGACTGTGGTCGGGGTGGACTGGATAGAGGAGTTCAGGAAACTCCATGCTTCTACTAATGTTTAGTGATTACTACTTCTTAGGCTCCTTTTTGTATAGTCAGAGCTTTATACTGAAAGTCTAGGTGATAGTGTTTATAGATGTTAGTGCTTTTACTTTATACATATGGTTGGTGACCCTGTGTGGTCTTTCTTCTAATCTCCTTCGATGTTATAGATAGGCAGTGAACTACTGGCTAGCGATGATACGCTGATGACATGTAAACCCTTTTGAATATATAAATACAAAAAAACTATTACGGACCAAAAAAAAATTAAAAAAATTATAATATTTATAATTAATTTATGTTTATTTACAATCTTAATATTTATTATAATTGTTCTATTTTTTTTAAATAATTGTTCTATTTTAATGTTTATAATACATTCACTATAAAAATTCTTTCATATAATAATATTATTTATTATAATTTTTGTTTTCAATAATAATATTAATTATAGTCATCATTTATTAAATTTAATATAATTGTAAATTTATAACATGTTCTATAATAATTGCAAATTATTTATAATAACAACAATAATATATTTAAATAATTATAATTATCTATTAATAATTTTCAAATTATTTATTACAATTATAATATTTGATTTTTAAAATTTATTATATTTCAGTTATAATTATTATTACAATAATTCTAATAATTATTATAATATATTTATTATAATAAATATTTGATACATATTTCATGATAATACTATTATAACAATAATTTATCATATCTCTTAATAAGACTTTGGTTTTTAATTTCTTTGTTTTCTTTCTTTAATTTTGGTTTAAAATATTTTTAGGTCTCCCACTACCTTTGGCTCTCAATTTCCACTCATTTCCTCTCCTTTTTAAATAGCTTACTTTTGCACTATATTTCAAGTTTTTCCTCTCCTGATTATAAGTATAATTTAAAATAATGACACAAAAAAAATGTCAAAGTTAAGTCAAATCATATCGACAAGCAAGGTTTAGTTTTGATTACCAAGTTCACTTCTACATGCTTGGAGTTCAGGTGCCTTTAGAGCAAATTTTAGTCAATTTTTTAGTTTTGATGCAATCATCTAACAAGGCCCTATTTTCTGGTGCCATGGTGAATTGAATTTTTACATCTGTCATAATGATTTCTTCGTTGGATCTAGAGCTAAGTACATTTATTTTTATTTAATTCCTACATTAATTATTTTATTTATTAAGATTTAATTTATTAGTCCTAACTTCTTATCCCAAGTTAGATTTATCTATCATTGTGATTTATTTAAATTGACAAAAATGTTACCCTGGCCTCATCTATCTCCACACATCACAAGGGTCTAGACCTAATCTATAATCTCAAATTTTATCACCTTTGTTTAGATCCATAGGATTAGAATTGACCAAGGTTAGTCACTCACAAATTTGAGCCCAATTTTTTTTAACTTTAAATTTATATATTGGGCCCATATTTCCCTTTCCCTACTAGTCGTTATGAGTCAACTAAAGCACCAAATATTTCAAATTACACACTAGGGTGGTGTACTAAGGGCGTGTCCTAATTCATTATTATCATCTAATATCAATATCCATGTCCATATGAGAGCATCATAAAGCATCCTAGTTGCATTACTAGCTTGCATCATCATCCCAGGCATATTGCATGCTTGCCTATTGTCTTTGATATTTATCCATCATTGTTAATTTGATCCCTCGAGGGCTTGAACAAAGGAGAATGAACCCTTGTATAGTAATTTCTTGAACGATGTCTCCTGAAACCACTCCACTTTAGATACGAGTACAATAAGGCGAGGCTACCAAATTACAGTCGTTAGAGTTAATAATAGACATGATATTTCCACAACCCATTTTGCCAATTTCATTAAGAACAAAAAGGTCAAAGATGATCACATCCTAGTCAAATTTAATGGTGTGTCCTTTACTTGTTAGGAATTATTAGTGCGTGACATAGAATAATGTAATGAATAATAAATTAACATGTTAATATTAATTTGATAAATGTTAGTTTTTAGTTAGTTATTAATTATGGGTTAGTTGGTTGTTAGTGGTCTGGGCAGTTAGTAAGTTAAATGGATTTATAAAGCCATAGAACGTAATAATTTGTGTGTTGAAGATAAATGATTGATTGTTGTGTTTGAGCCTCTAGCTCTTTGTGTCATAATTTCAGTATGGTATCAGAGCAGGTTTCTTGGATCTCTCTGGTCACCCTCCATTCGCTCGTCTTTCTTCTCCAAAGTAGTGCTCAATGATGATGCAGTGAGGACCACATGCAAAAGTCATTGTTATCCATCCACCGTTCTTACATTTTGTCAACAAAGGAACAATGCAAACCATGTGCAAAACTACTAGCTTCATCATCCATCTACATTTCATTCTTGCATTTTTGTTAACAGAGACGCAATGCAGACCATGTGTAAATATGTGACATTCATCATCCATCTGCATTTGGTTTCTCTTCTTTATCCATCGTGTTCCTTCATTTGGTTTCTCTCCTCTCTCTATCTTGTTCACTATTTTCATATTTTATGTTCCATTGTGTTCATTTCATATCAAAAAATTATATATTTTTTTAATTACACATTTAAAGTTGCAAAAATTGTTGGTGTTGGAGAAAAGTTTTTATATCAATCTCACTAAAACCATGACATCTTTCTCATTTTGCAACAAAATTTAGCAATTTAAAATTTTATGGAAAGATGATAAAGAGGAAAACAAAACCTAGAAATGGTTTGAGAATGCTATTAATATTTATTGAGCAGTTGTATGTAGACGATAGAGGTGAAATTGTATTATTTTTTCAACATTATGTAAATGGAGAAATAAGGATTTTGGAGCCATAAGGGTATAATAGATTTTTTATTTGCACATTGTAATTGGATGCATTATCGATAGAAACTGACATCCAAAGAATTTATTTCGTTGAAGGGGGCAAATATGAGACATGCCAATTGTTTATACTACAACATCAGGATAAAGTTCATGTGCTAGCACTAAAGGGGGGTGCTAGGAATTATTAGTGCATGACATAGAATAATGTAATAAATTTTAAATTAACATGTTAATGTTAATTTATTAAATGTTAGTTTCTAGTTAGTTATGGGTTAGTTGGTAGCTAGTGGTTTGGGTAGTTAGTAAGTTGAATGGCTTTATAAATCCATAGAATGTAATCATTTGTGTGTTGAGGATGAATGAATAATTGTTGTGTTTGAGCCTCTGGCTCTTTGTGTAATAATTTCAATATTACTAAAGTCCTTGTTAATGACTTCATAAACATAATTAGGGACAAGATCAATAACGAGACAACCTCCCTAGTCAATTTGTGCGTAAGGTCCATGTTTTTCACTTTCGAAGGTGTGGTCTATGAGCAATCCAATGGGATTGCTATGGAATCCCTGTTATTCCCTATCACGATTAACCTTTTCATGGAGCATTTCAAAGATTTATCCCTCATCTCCTTCCCCCTAAAACAAAAATGGTGAAATTGCTATATTGACGATACCAACATATGTTGGCCCTATGGACCTGAACAATTAGAATCTTTCCACTCTCACTTAAACAATATTATCAACTACATCAAGTTCACTAAAGAACTTGAAAGTAACAACCAACTTCCCCTCTTGGATATCCTTCTCATCAAAAAAGTGAATTGATCTTTAGCCCGTGGTTTAGAAAACTCACCCATCTCTACTTCTACGTGTCCTCACATCACCATCATACCTAAAAAGTCAGTGTCTTAATGACTCTAGCTAATAAGGCCTTCCATATTTTTGATGAGGAACACATTGACCAAGAGCTCTCCTACATGTTCGGTACTTTTAAATTGAATGGGTATCATAACAAACACATCACTATCTACCACTTAGATAAGCCAGAACTTGAAGTAGTTCTAACCCAAAGGACAATGAATCTAGTGTTGTCTACTCCGCCACCCTCCCTTGCATTGAAGGTATATATAATAAGATCTAAAAATCCTTCTTTAAAATAAAAATTCCTTAAAAGTGTGCCTTCAAACCTTTCACCACTATCAAAAGTCTCATCTTGTCAACCAAAAATCTTAAAGATATTTTACTCAACTTTGGGCTCTATCAAATTGACTATTCTTATGGGACTCCATATATTAGTGAGATTGATCATTATATCAACACTAGAATCAAGGAGTATAGTGTCAACATCAAACAAGAGTGGGCCACAAACTCTACCCTTGTGGAACATGTCACACCACAAAATTTGACTATGTTTTGCTTTTTACTTGTATGTAATTAGTAGATGATTTTGCATGGATTAATGATTTGACGTTTAGTGGAAATGTCAGGATAAATCAATGATTTCATGAGTTTGAGTTTACATGTGATCAGTTGATGATAATATTATTTATTCATCTGGTTTATGGATTTACTAATGATACACTAATCCCAGTTAGGTGAATGCAAGTTGTAATTAGGAAACAGGTTTTCCACCTTCCGAGAAAAGAGGAGAGCATCATCAGAGAGAAGTGAATAGATGTATGAAAAAGAGCAGGTTGTTGCCATCTTAGTCTCGTTCTTATACAGTTTAGTGAACCCCATCGAGTTTGGTAATATGTACTCGACTCTTTTTGGCCTAAGTTGGTTTTGACTCGTCAGTTGTCGAATTGTCATCAAGAATCTATCAATATGGGTTTTTGTCAAGAATCAAGTCAAGAAAGTATGACCGTCGACAAGGATGGTCAATAGTCATTAGTTCTTGTGTGTTATGAATATAGTTTATATTCAAGAGATAATATATATGTTAGTGGTTAACTATCTCATTTTTGGTAATTTTTAGTTGAAATTCCATTATGGTATCCTATCAAGTTATTTATATTTGACTATTTTGCTATATAAGCAAGATAGAGAGGGGGAGAATACCTCAACCCCATTCTTGTATCTTGTCAAGCGTTTGAAACAACATAAGTATATGTTGTGCATACTTTCTTTACGTTGTTATATATATAATGTGATATTTAAGTGAGACCTTTTGTGTTGAGGTCAAATAAACTTCTTTATGCAAGTGGTAAAGATTCCATGATATGCAAGTTACTTTTAAGTATGTGGTTGTTCGACCCCTTTTTTCTCTCTAACTGTTTTGGAGGAGCTTTTTGACTATTTATTGGAGTGGTCTTTTATGATCATTGCCTCCATTTATTTGAATGCCTTCTTGGAAATTTTATAGGAGTTGTTATAGGAGTTGAGGATTGAGTCAATAGAGGGAAATTTCTATTTATCACCACAGGGGATTCTCTCTAGACAGGGAGAGACACAAAAGAAATTAGCTTGAAGCTTTTTGTGAGAAACATCGACAAGAAAAAGCTTTTGGGCTCATCGCAAACAGAAGGAAAGAAGTTGTCGAAGGATCAAAGAGAGCTTTGCATACTCCTTTGAACTCATTGGTTCTTTCTCTTTTAGAAAATGTTATCATATAAGTTTATAATCTTATGTATATATTCAACTGATAAAGCTTAGAATAGGACTGTGTATTTGAAGTCGATAAAGCTTAGAATAGCACTATATTTGAGAAGTTGTTAAAGCTTAGAGTATCACTGTGATTAAGAAGCTGATTGATAGGTTGGCGTAAGGTCCTAACACTTTAGTTGAAAATATGTCAGTTATATTGACTGGGTAGTGTCCAAGGCTGTATGCAATAGGGAATATTTTTGGACATCTCACTTAGTAATAGTTTTTTCTAGATTTTTGGAAAGCTTAAAACATAATCTAAACTAGAATGCATAAAAACTTTAAGCTAGAAAGCATTGGAATCTTTTTAATCTAAAAAACATATAAACTCTAATCTAGAAAATCACACAAGCAATTTTAACTATGAATTTGAAAAGACGGCCAACTTGTTAACTGAGAGCATATTTGAAATTTTAAACTAATGACTAACAACATATTTATGACTGAGTGGATCATGCTCCAGATACTTCAAACGAACAGAATTTCAAAGATCATAAACTTAAATACCACAACCTACAGGAACACAATACAGAGCTAAACATGAAGTGACGTTAATCTAAACAGAACATTCACAAAATAGAAATAACAATACCAATTCATAATAATAAAAATACTTATCTATTCTATAATCCCTCGAGTGGCCAGCTCTTAGGAGATCCTATATCAACTCAAATCACATTCAATACTTCAACAGCTCCAAGTAAATTCCATTCATATTACTTCCATTGATTAGAAAAGATTACTCAGAATAAAACTAGCAATATTCATTCATAAAAGTATCATAGAACACAGCTACATATTATCACTTCAAAAGAGATTGTTTTCATTCATAACACAGCATAATATCTCTTTGTTTTGAGCAACTATATATATAAACTGTACTACTCCAAAATCCTAAATTTCAGATGGCGGGTAAATGCCATTGAAGAAGTCTTTAAAGAAAAATAGAATTGAAAACTAACTGGATGTCTATGAAATTAAATACATTAAAGGCTCTAAGTGGAGTCGTAAAGTCTTAAGTATGCCCAATAGAAAATAACAGAATTGCTAACAAAGTCTATGATTATGTATGCCTAAATTTCTGGTGCCCTCAAATTCCAGCGTTGTGACTCCAGCTACTTTGAAGTCCGCTCCTTCCGTTAGGCCATACATGAAACCCTGCATAATTACACAGCTCTACACGCAATTATGTCAACATTAGTGGCTAATTTCAATCAATTGGGAAATAAAGATTTATACATCATTTTATCAAAAATAGATAAATATTGCTTCTAAAAATAAACAGATTGGCATGGTTAGGGTGATTGGGCAAGACAAACAGGTTATATGGCTTGTTATAAAGATGAGGTTATTTATACCTCATCGCTAATAAGCTTAGTAAATCACTGTGTATATAAGACTTTTAAACATAGAATGTTTCTGTGTGACGTGTGAGGCCGAAAGTTTATTATAAATTACAATGAGAATATAAGGCCGAATAGCCTTTAAACTCTGTATATTTTGGTTAAGGCTATTGGCAAGAGACACTTCTCTGGTATTGACTTGTATGTTGTCATTGATGGCAACAAGGATCAGAGATCTTATTACCATGGCTAGAAGAGATAACTCCAGAAGAATATGTTGGATTCTAGGTCCGGTTGACAGAAAATGGCTAAGTGTGGAAGGTATTTTGAGTGGAAGACAGTAAGTCAGCTTGTATGCCTCCGTAATTGAAGACTTGCAAATGCTGTTTGGGTATGATGACAGTTCGTGTTTGATAGTGTTATGCTTCAAAGATTAAGTCTTGATCTTCTCTGGAAGTCATCTTGAAGAAATGTCTAAGTCCATGTAAGCAAAGGTATAGCAGGAATAGTGAACAGGGTCTAGTGCAGTGGTTCACATTCCTCCGGAGACAAGTATTCCATTATGCAGTTTTGAGGTGTTGTAAACACATATGTGAAGTGTCTTATTCCAGAGTTAGGAGATCTAAAGTCCACCGAAAGGTTAGCTACAAGCTGCTAAGTATCGGCATAGTGTTTGATAGAGACAGAGTCTGAGTTCTGATGGTCCACATTTCTCCACAAGATGATATAATGCTTTGCGGTTCTCAGGGTAAGATTGGGAATGTGTAAAGAGTCCTTGATATGGATTGGAAGGTGTTTTGAGATCCTCAGTAAAAGTTGTAAGTCAGCAGATGAAGTTGTTAAGCATACTCTTAAGGAAGAGGCCGACAAGTATATTAATCATTGTGCGGAGAAGAGTTAATGTTTGGAAGATCTATGTAAGTAATTGAATGATTAGAGCTGACCTATATGGACATGTTTGGGAGAAGATTTGGGTCCACACGACACATAGTGCATTGGATTGAGCAACAAGGTACATCTTTCTATGTACACGTTTCACTTCTTGGATGCCGACCTAATTATGGATTAAATCATGATGCAGATATATAAGAGTGATGATCTTTGATTGAGTGGTGTGTGGGCATAGAGGTGTGTGTGTGTGTGGTGTGAGCATGTGAATAGAAAAGCAGAGTTAGAAGAGAAGCAGCAATGAAGACTTGGGATTCAGAATTTAGCTGCTAAATGACCGCACCCTAGCATAGTGGCAGATGCTTAAGCAGTATTTAGTTTTCATGTGCAATATGTTTGGAAGCAAAATTTCATCATCAAGGCAGTGAACCGACAGTGAGCCTTCAACAGGGTTTAACAACCCTTATTGTAATCTTGCTAGGTTTAGGGTTGAGGCAGTGAGCCTGCTAGACCTAGTTGTACTTCATGGCAGTGAACCAATGTGTTTAGGCCCGTGGAGTGACCAAACCTAAACATTATTGTTGTAAAGATTGCAATATATATATATATATATATATATATATATATATATATATATATATATATATATATATATATATATATATATATATATATATATATAAGAACTAATCTTCTATGTGGTTTTTCCCTTGGGTTTTCCACGTAACAATCTTGGTGTTCATGTGTCATGTTTTCATGGTTGTTGTTCATATGCATATTGTGTTTATGTTTAATTAGATTTGGGAAACAGCTGAAAGTTAAAGTGCATGAAAAGATTTTTAGAACATTGATTCACCCCCCCTCTCAGTGTTCCTAACAATCAACAAAGACCAGTTAGAGCTGAACACTTAGTGATAGGCATATCACTATTTTATATCAGAAACTATGTTCTTTGTTTTTCAGCAATGCCTTTAAGGTTGAGATCTATGTGGATCTTCTGTGGTAAACTTGTGCAAACCAAATGTTCATTAACTGTACTAGGTCGAAAGCTAATGAACTTGATTAGTAAGCTATTGATTATTAGATAGTGAACTTTTGCAGTCTGAGACGACATGTAGAACTAAACATTAGAATGTTTTAATGTAAGCAATGATGCTAAGGAAAGATAACCTTGTGCTTTGAACTCATAGAGTGTTTGTGTAGTGACTTGACAATAGATAGACATAGAGATATCTGAGAGTTCTAGTCCGTCTTAGGTACCCTTTTTCCTTTATTTGCACTTGGGATATCAAAGGATGAAATTTGTTGTTTCATTACTACCAAAATTTGTTGAATCTATCTTTAGATTTCAAAACTGAGTCTCTCGAGATCATTGTTTTAAAACTATGGAGTTGAGATAGTAAGTTCTGATAAAGATGTTTCTTTTATCTTTTTTACTCATTTAAGTTCTATTGCTTTTAATTTAGACTTCGTGAAAGGTTTTCACTTATTCTAAAGTATATAGAAATGATTTAGATACCATGAGAAATATACCTAAAGATATATTGTCATCTTGGGGATGGCTCCCTTTCTATATAATATAAAATAAAAATATATTTAATGGCTATTGCCCAATGGGTCTACCATGATTACATATCTATATTGAGGCTATATATGCCTCTGCTTCTATGTAATATCGTTGTGATCAGCCCCTCTTTACATCAGCTCATGCATAATCATCATTATTCCCTCTATAGTCTCCAACAGCCTTCCCACTTGCCCATCCGTGAATTCCCCCTTGTTCTCCTGAAGCAGCTTGCGGAAGTTTTCTAGATTCCTCTTCTCTATCCCCTCTTTGAAGGCTACCAGTATATTGGCAGCCTTCCTTGAGCCAGTCTTCCTTGTGTATGCCACCTTTAGAGTCTCCTC
Organism: Cunninghamia lanceolata; assembly: GCA_027924645.1. Taxonomy (NCBI): domain Eukaryota; kingdom Viridiplantae; phylum Streptophyta; class Pinopsida; order Cupressales; family Cupressaceae; genus Cunninghamia; species Cunninghamia lanceolata. The sequence goes on from BSBN01000500.1 coordinate 22,546,369, forward strand.
TGCCAGGTTGGGGCCTGCAGACTCTATTTCTCCCATAACCATTGAGTGGTTTATCTGCGAAACCAATCGAGCTCCCCACGCGACACCGTAGAATGAGCTTCCCATGACCAAAGCAATATTTGAAAAGAATAGTTGGTATACACGTTCATCGTGCACATGGCCCTTGCTCTAGGAGCCTCCACCGATCACTTGTAGGATAGATTCTCATGCAGCTTCCTCCCCCAGTCGAAAAAGGCGTCCCACCTGTTGTTCCTTCCCTTCCTCCAGGCACCTGCACTCTATCCCCAAGACCTTTAACATTCAAAAGTTGGTGCAACTCCCATAACTTCTTCTTTAAATAGACATCTTCCTGTGTATCACTATAGCAGCCAAGCATTTGCTCGTGAATCCATACTACCTTATAGATCTTGGATAAATCTTTCCATATCTTGCGTATTGCCCTCTGAAGACTGCTTTCTTAAGCAGCCAGACTCTTGATTTCCCTTGGCTACCATCGAATACTCCTTTCTAAAGATCTCCTTTCAGCTATATGCCTTTTTGGTCTGCACGCAGTACTTCCTCTAGCCCATCCCAGATTGTAGCGCCTAAACTACTTTTGTCCCTCCTGTCGCTCGTGACTCCTTTATTCACCAGATAGTTAGCAGTAGTAATTGCCTCTCTAAAAATGTGGCCAATAGAGAAATCTAAATCTTGTAGCATTTCCAGAACTCTCATTATCCCCTTGTCCAATAGCTAGTTCTTCGTTCCTTTTCTTTTAATAGCATTTATTATAATTTGTGAGTCTCCTTCTATGTCTACTTTATTCCATCCTTTATCCTTGCACTCTGATACTCCTTAGGCAAGCACTTCTAATTCAGCATAGTTGTTAGTAGCTATACCCAAAGGGCCCGAGGCCGCCCATAGGAGTTTACATTCCTCATTTATGATTAAGTAGTCATATCCTGCCTCAAATTTCCTTTGGAGGCCCCATCGAAGTTGAGTTTGAGTCTTCCACTCGGGGGGGCAACCATTTGGTTTGTTCCCTTCTCTTCTTCCCTTTGCCCATCTCGCTTGGAATCTTCAACCTCGGCCAAATCTTCATAATGTCATTGTCCCATGAAGTGAATTTGCTTCCTCCTCTATCGACAACTTTAGCATTTAGAATCTCTATTACTCCATTCTCTATCTTCCTTATCACCTCTCAACACCGTTCTCTTTCTCCTCAAAGTTTCTCTGGTTCCTCTCTCTCTAGATATGCCATATGATCATGGATGGAAGTGCTATCCATATTCCTCCCTAGAATCCCTTCTTGTGTAGCATTGGCCAACTCTTCAGAAATTCTACTATGGAGTCATTCTTTGCTCCTTTCCACCCTAATTGGTTCAAAAAGTGATTCCAACAATCCTTCACCATTTGATAGTTTAGCAACAAATGATCTAAGTTCTCCTCATGCTATATGCATAATATGCATCTGCTTGGGCCATTTATGCCTAATCAGTGCAACTTCTCACCAAGTAGGCTCCTATGAAGGATTGTCCACATGAAGGCACCCGCTTTGGGTAGCACTTATTTATCCCAGAACATTTTTTTTAGCCAGCATTCAGTTGAAATTCACTTCTTTCTAGTTTCATGATGTGGAATCCTATCTTTATTGAATACTGGTTGGATTTTGCCCCACACCACTATATTTCATTTGGCTCATTATTAATGCAGACTTTCCTTTCTCTTAGAACTTCTCTAAATTTCTTTTTGACTTCTTCACCTATATTGAACTCCTTCATGTCTACCCATTTTACTTTCCCTTGTGCATTACATTCTGTGATGTAGTCCGCCACCTTTTCCCCCTTGGATTGGATCATTTGTACTTTCAATTCCTGTATCTCTTGAATGCTCTCTAGCAATTCTAGCCCTTCCCAAGAATCAGTCCAAAAGTTTGCTTTTTTCCCATCATTTATACTCCACGTCAAGTGATCCAAGATCAGTGCTCTGCATTGTTTCATGAACTTCCAAACCGCCGATCCTTCCCCAGGATTAGCTATAGTTAAGATTTTGTTCAGGTCCAAGTCATCCAAATACTTATTTTGCATTATTCTACACCATAGCTTTTAGGGCTACTTGACCATTTTCCATACCAACTTTGCTCCTAATGCTTCATTTTGGAGCTTCAGCTCCCTCATTCCCATGCCTCCTCTTTCTTGCGAACAAGTGGCTTTGTTCCAACTTATTAAAGGAATCCTTCTGACTTCCTTAGCCCCCTCCCACAAAAACCTTTTCCAATCCCCTTCCAGTTGTGCCTTGGCTTTGTTTGGAATTGGTAAACAAGACATCAAATGTATAGGGACTGCCCCCAACACCGCTTTCAACATGGTGATCCTCCCGACTAGGGTCAACCACCTCCCCTTCCAGGATTCCACTTTGCTTTTGGAATGAGATATTTCTTCTTCCCACAGATTTGATTTAACTGCCCCATTAAACAAGGGTGCTCCTAAGTACTTGGTTGGTAGAGTGTCCACCTGACATCCCAAAATGGCCGCAATCTATAATTGCCATCTTTTTGAGACTTTAAAGAAATACATTCTTGATTTCTCCTTGTTTATTATCTATCCTGATAGCTTGCTATAGCACTCCAACACTCCTTTGATTGCCTCTACTTTCAAAATACTAGTTTCCCTGAATAACATGGTGTCATCTACAAATTGTGCATGAGTGACTGGCTCTATATTCCTGGCTACCTGAACCCCTTTCCATCCTCCAGCTACCTGACAGCTTCTGATCATTCCTCCCAAGGCCTCCGCCATTAGAACGAAGAGACAAGAGGTTAAGGGATCTCCTTGTCTCAGACCTTGCGTCGTTTCAAAAAAACCACATAACGAGCCATTTACTGCCACTGAGACTCTTGCCATATATATGCACTGGAATATACTGTCTAGCCATTTCTTTTTGAATCCCATTTTCTCAAGAATTCTTAACAAGAAGTTCCATCTAACTCTGTCATATGCCTTGCTCACATCTAGTTTGATCAACACACTTTTCTGTTTGGATTGATTGATAGAGTGGATTACTTCATTGACCAATATAATGATGTCTGCTATCTCCCTACTTGGTGTAAATCCATTTTGATTTTCCAATATGATCCTTCCTTTAATATCGACTTAAGTCTGTCTGCTAATGTCTTCACAACAATTTTGTAGATCGTGTTACATAGAGATATCGGCATGTAGCCACTTACCATTTTACTCTCTAATTTTTGGGGGATCAAAGTGATGACTGTGTTGTTTAATTATCTCACAAATTTATTCTTCTTTTGAAAATCTTCCACTATCCTCCAAACTTCTTTGCCCATAATTGACCAACACTTCTAGTAGAACAAAGCAAGGAAGCCATCTGGACCTGGTGCTTTGTCCGGATGGAGCTAGAATGCAGCCGATCTTACTTCCTCCTCCATGAAAGGTTCATCTAACATATCATTTTCTTCTTCCTTGATTAATGGTTCTATGCATCTTGTGGCTGGGCCAATACTCTTCTAGTCAAATCCTTCTTCTGGGGCCATGAAATTCTGAAAGTAATCCAAAATCTCTTTCTCTATTTCCTCTAGTTCCTTTAGAATATCCCCATCTTTGTTGGTGAGCTCTAAAATTTTATTTGTTATTCTTCGTGCTTTGGCTGATTTGTGAATTTTTTTTGTATTTCTATCTCCTGCTTCCAACCAAACCTCTCTTGCTTTACTCCTCCAATACTCTTCTTCCCTTGAAAGAAGTTCTTCCCATTCTACCATTAGTTCTTTCTCTTTTATGAAATTTGCTTGATACATCCCCTCCTTGATAACCTTTTTCATTTAAGGCTTCCAGTTCTCCTTCCACTCTTTCCTTTTCTTGGAAAATGTCCTTGAATGTCTCTTTATTTAATTCCTTCAATCTTCTCTTCACATGTGCCAACCTTTTACAAAATATATAGCTCATAGAACCTCCACTTCTTGGAATCTCCATCCACCATTTCCCTATGAGATATACCAATTCTTCTCTCCACCACATTCTTTCAAACTTGAAATAGGAGTTTCTTGGTTTGACCAAATCACAAATCTCCAATTTGATAGGATAGTGATCGGACAAAGAAATAGGTAAAATGTTTGATTCCATCCCCATGTCCATCTCTAACCACTTCATGCTATAGAGGAACCTCTCCAACCATTCCACGATATTGGTGAAACCTTGTCTTCTATTAGTCCATGTGAATCTTCCTTCCTTGGGTGGGATATCTATTAGTCTTCCTTCCTCTACAAAATTCCTGAAATCTTTTACAAAACTGTTCTCTACTCTCATGCCTCCTCGTTTCTCTTCCAGCCCTACTATCGCATTAAAATATCCTCCTAATACCAAATTTTCTTCTCCTAACATCTGGCATTTATCTAATATGCTTCTCCATACTTCCCTCTTATCTTCTAATTTAATTGGTCCAGAAACACTAAAAATCCAAAAAGAGAATTTCATGTATAGCAGGTTAACTTTACCTAATGTCCAATTTTGACAGATCTCGATGTCTATGATATCTACTTTGGATGGGTTCCACATGAGTCCTACTCCTCTTGTCATTCCTCTTGGTTCTCTAAAAACTCTTATTAATGGTTTGCAATGCATCAGGATTTGTTAATTGGTGCTTGATTGAGTGCCTTTTGTTAGGGGCATTTAAGCCCCCAACATTCCATGATACGATTTTCATGGCTTCCCAAGGGATGCACTTCCTCTCTTGGATCTCAACATGTACTTCCTAATGCTTGTTAATCCTTTCTCTTCCGCATATTCCTCTCTCTTTTCTTTATCTGACTTCCTTCCCAACTTCTTCCCAGTTCTAGTTGGGCCATGAGCTCCTCTGGTCATTGTCTGGCTTATATATCTATGATCAATTATTCCAATATCCTCTCTATCTTTGCTAGCTTCCTCTTCCTTTGATCAAGATTTGCTCTCTTCCTTCTATGGATTCCATCACTACCTCCGGTGAGGAGTCCTCCCTGCCCTCTTGGTTTCCTTTTCTTACCGAAGCCTTTGATCCCTCTAGATGGTTGTTTTGCTCATTTGCCTCCATACTTCCTTTCGTCACCTTGATATTTTCCCTAGGTCTCCTTCTTCATTTGCCTCTGTTGGCACCTACCTATCCTCCGTGCCATTCTTTTCTTGTTCCCTGACTGCCGATTCGACCGAGGCTTCCGTCCTCCTTTCCGTCAAGGGAAGCCTTTTATTTCCTTTCAATGACTCCTATTGTTCCGAGTCCTTTTCTTCGCATGCATTTCCCTTGCTCCTAGATTGTTTGATCTCCTTCTCCTCTTTTGGTCTTCTAGGGCACTCCGATTCCATACACCTTCTGCTCTTGCATTGGAGACAAAAGAACTTTCTGTCTTCTATTTCAATTTCTTGCTCCCATGTACCTGCTAATGTGATCAACTTGATTGTTTTCGGTATCTTCTTGACAACTATCATTTTAATCCTGGTGAAATAAATCAAATTATTGTTTCCCATATCTAAGTCCACCGCATTTCCTAGATTATCACCTATTTGGTATAGGCAGCTTCCCGACCAGTATTCGAACGGAAGGTTATACAATCTTATCCATATTGGCTCTTTGTATGGGTCAAAACTTTTCAAATTAAAATTTGGTCTCCACTTTTGAACATAAACATAATCTGGGCCAAACTTCCATTTATTTTTTTCCAAAATCTCATCCCTCTATGTCTCTCCTTGAAAATCTACCACAAAAAATTACTTTGGTAAGAAGTGCACAACCTCTGCTGTAACCCAGTTTCCTCAGATCCATTTCTTGATTTGTTCCTTCGAACTGTTTCTTCCAATCACTCTACCCATTAATGTCGATCGGCCTAGGGATTCTATGTCTTTGTCAACTTCCTTTTCCACATTTATTTCCACCATTTCTTCCCTATCCTGCTCTTTCTCTCCTCTTACAATGTCCACAAATGTTCTCCTTACGCTTTTGACCAGGATTGTGTTTACTCCTATTGCTGCGTATGACACTTCACTCTTGGCTGTCCAATTTCCTTTGCCCCCTTCGCCACCTTTTTCTTCTTCTTCTATGTCTCTCTTCTTTTTCACTATTTTTGCCTGCTCCATCCTCATCCGCATTATCAAGGTTTAATTAGGACCAGGGATGTACCCCTGGGTGACATGCAAATGCCCCACTCCACATGCCGCAAGTAAGTTAGGATACAATATCCTGGGGACCCCTCAATTGTTGATGTGGGAGAGGGAAACCCCACGAGGTTTGAACCTAGGTTGTTGGCACTATAGGCAAGAAGCCCCACCATTTTACCACAGGGTCTCCCCTATATATATACTTTCTTCAACTAGATCATGTATTTCAACTAGTTAGTGGTCTGGATAGTTAGAAAGTTGAATGACTTTATAAAGCCATAGAATGTAATCATTTGTGTGTTGAAAATGAATGATTGATTGTTGTGTTTGATCCTCTAGCTCTTTATGTCATAATTTCAATATGGTATCGGAGCAGGTTTCTTGGATCTCTCCAGTCACCCTCCATTCGCTCATCTTTTCTTCTCCAAAGCAGTGCTCAATGATGAGGCAGTGAGGACCACATGCAAAAGTCATTGTTATCCATCCACCATTCTTGCATTTTTTTAACAAAGGGACAATGCAAACCATGTTCAAATCTACTAGCTTCATCATCCATCTACATTTCATTCTTGCATTTTTGTCAACAGAGATACAATGCAGACCATGTGCAAATATGTGACATTCATCATCCATCTGCATTTGATTTCTCTTCTTTATCCATCATGTTCCTTCATTTGGTTTCTCTCCTCTCTCCACCTTGTTCACTATATTCATATTTTTTGTTCCATTGTGTTCATTTCATATCAAAAAATTAGATTTTTTTTTAATTACACATTTAAAGTTGTAGAAATCGTTGGTGTTGGAGAAAAGTTTTTATATCAATCTCACTAAAACTATGATATCATTCTCATTTTGCAACCAAATTTAGAAATTTAAAATTTTATGGAAAGATGATAAAGAGGAAAATAAAACCTAGAAATGGTTTGAGAATGCTATTAATATTTATTGAGCAATTGTATGCAGACGATAGAGGTGAAATTGTATTATTTTTTCAACATTATGTAAATGGAGAAATAAGGATTTGGAGCCATAAGGGTGTAATAGATTTTTTATTTGCACATTGTAATTAGATGCATTATCGGTAGAAACTGACATCTAAATAATTTATTTCATTGAAGGGGGCAAATATGATACATGCCAATTGTTTATACTACAACATCAGGATAAAGTTCATATGCCAGCACTAAAGGGGGGTGTTAGGAATTATTAGTGCATGACATAGAATAATGTAATAAATTTTAAATTAACATGTTAATGTTTTTTATTAAATGTTAGTTTATAGTTAGTTATTAGTTATGGGTTAGTTGGTAGTTAGTGGTTTGGGTAGTTGGTAAGTTGAATGGCTTTATAAAGCCATAGAATGTAATCATTTGTGTGTTGAAGATGAATGAATGATTGTTGTGTTTGAGCCTCTAGTTCTTTGTGTTATAATTTCAATATTACTAAAGTCCTTGTTAATGACTTCATAAACATAATTAGGGATAAGATCAATAACAAGACAACCTCCTTAGTCAATTTGTGCGTAAGGTCCATGTTTTTCACTTTCCAAGGTGTGGTCTATGAGCAATCCAATGGGATTGCTATGGAATCCCTATTATTCCTTATCGCAGTTAACCTTTTCATGGAGCATTTCAAAGATTTATCCCTCATCTCCTTCCCCCTAAAGAAAAAATGGTGGAATTGCTATATTGATGATACCACCATATGTTGGCACTATGGACCTGAACAATTAGAATCTTTCCACTCTCACTTAAACAATATTATCAATTACATCAAGTTCACTAAAGAACTTGAAAGTAACAACCAACTTCCCCTCTTGGGTATCCTTCTCATCAAAAAAGTGAATTGATCTTTAGCCCGTGGTTTAGAAAACTCACCCATCTCTACTTCTACGTGTCCTCACATCACCATCATACCTAAAAAGTCAATGTCTTAAAGACTCTAGCTAATAAGGCCTTCCATATTTTTGATGAGGAACACATTGACCAAGAGCTCTCCTACATGTTCGATACTTTTAAATTGAATGGGTATCATAACAAACACATCACTATCTAGCACTTAGATAAGCCAGAACTTGAAGTAGTTCTAAACCAAAGGACAATGAATCTAGTGTTGTCTAGTCTGCCACCCTCACCTGCATTGAAGGCATATATAATAAGATCTAAAAGTCCTTAAAAGTGTGCCTTCGAACCTTTCACCACTATCAAAAGTCTCATCTCGTCAACCAAAAATCTTAAAGATATTCTACTCAACTTTGGGCTCTATCAAATTGACTATTCTTACGGGACTCCATATATTAGTGAGATTGATCATTATATCAACACTAGAATCAAGGAGTATAGTATCAACATCAAACAAGAGTGGGCCACAAACTCTACCCTTATGGAACATGTCACACCCCAAAATTTGACTATGTTTTACTTTTTACTTGTATGTAATTAATAGATGATTTTGCATGGATTAATGATTTGACGTTTAGTGGAAATGTCAGGATAAATCAATGATTTCATGAGTTTGAGTTTATATGTTTAGAATTTAGACATGTGATCATTTAATGATATGATTATTTATTCATCTAGTTTATCGATTTACTAATGATACACTAAACCCAGTTAGGTGAATACAAATTGTAATTAGGAAACGGGTTTTCCACCTTCCGAGAAAAGAGAGGGAGAGCATCATCAGAGAGAAGTGAATAGAAGTATGGAAAAGAACAGGTTGTTGCCATCTTAGTCTCATACTTATACAGTTTAGTGAACCCCATTGAGTTTGGTAAGATGTACTCAACTCTTTTTGGCCTAAGTTGGTTTTGACTCGTGAGTTGTCGATTTGTCATCAAGAATCTATCAATATGGGTTTTTGTCGAGAATCAAGTCAATAAAGTATGACCGTCAACAAGGATGGTCGATAGTCATTAGTTCTTGTGCATTATGAATATAGTTTATATTCAAGATAGAATATATATGTTAGTGGTTAACTATCTCATTTTTGGTAATTTCTGGTTGAAATTCCATTATGGTATCCTATCAAGTTATTTATATTTGACTATTTTGCTATATAAGCAAGATAGAGAGGTGGAGAATACCTCGACCCTATTCTCATATCTTGTCAAGCGTTTGAAACAACATTATATATATATATATATTAATGTGATATTTAAGTGAGACCTTTTGTGTTGAGGTCAAATAAACTTCTTTATGAAAGTGGTAAAGATTCCATGATATGCAAGTTACTTTTAAGTATGTGGTTGTTCGACCCCCTTTTTCTCTCTAACTGTTTTGGAGGATCTTTTTGACCAGTTATTGGAGTGGTCTTTATGAACAATATATATATATATATATATATATATATATATATATATATATATATATATATATATATTAATGTGATATTTAAGTGTGACCTTTTTTGTTGAGGTCAAATAAACTTCTTTATGAAAGTGGTAAAGATTCCATGATATGCAAGTTACTTTTAAGTATGTGGTTGTTCGACCCCCTTTTTCTCTCTAACTATTTTGGAGGATCTTTTTGACTGGTTATTGGAGTGGTCTTTTATGACCATCACCTCCATTTATTTGAATGCCTTTGTGGAAATTTTATAGGAATTGTTATAGGAGTTGAGGATGCAGTTAATAGAGGTAACTTTCTATATATCACTGCAGGGGATTCTCTCTAGACAGGGAGAGACACAAAAGAACTTAGCTTGAAGCTTTTTGTGAGGAACGTCGAAGGGAAAAAGGTTTTGGGCTCGTCGCAAATAGAAGGAAAGAAGTTGTCGAAGGATCAAAGAGATCTTTGCATACTCCTTCGAACTCACTGGTTCTTTCTCTTTTAGAAAATGTTATCATATAAGTTTATAATCTTATGTATATATTCAGCTGATAAAGCTTAGAATAGGACTGTGTTTTTGAAGTTGATAAAGCTTAGAATAGGACTATGTTTTTGAAGTCGATAAAGCTTAGAATAGCACTATATTTGAGAAGTTGTTAAAGCTTAGAGTATCACTGTGATTGAAAAGCCAATTGACAGGCTGTCGTAAGGTCCTAACACTTTAGTTGAAAATATGTCACTTATGTCGACTGAGTAGTGTCTAAGGCTGTATGCAATAGGGAATATTTTTGGACATCTCACTTAGTAATAGTTTTTCTAGATTTTTGAAAATCTTAAAATAGAATCTAAACTAGAATGCATAAAAACTTTAACCTAGAAAGCATTGGAATCTTTTTAATCGAGAAAGCATATAAACTCTAATCTAAAAATTCACACAAGCGATTTTAAATATAAATTTGAAAAGACGACCAACTTGTTAACTAAAAACATATTTGAAATTTTAAACTAATGACTAACAACAGATTTATGACTGAGTGGATCATGCTCTAGAAATTTAAAACGAACAAAATTTCAAAGATCATAAACTTAAATACCACAACCTGCAGAAACACAATACAAAGCTAAACATGAAATGACATTAATCTAAATAGAACATTCACAAAACAAAAATAACAACACCAATTCATAATAATAAAAATACTTATCTATTCTATAATCCCTTGAGTGGCCATCTCTTGGGAGATCCTATATCGACTCAAATCACATTCAGTACTTCAACAACTCCAAGTAAATTCCATTGCTCAGAAAAGATTACTTAGAATAAAATTGGCAATATTCATTCATAAAAGTATCATAGAACATAGCTATAGATTATCACTTCAAAAGAGATTGTTTTCATTCATAACACAACATAATATCTCCTTGTTTTGAGCAATTACATATATAAATTGTACAACTCCAAAATCTTAAATTTCAAATGGTGGGTAAATGTCATTGAACAAGTCTTTAAAGAAAAATAGAATTGAAAACTAACTGGATGTCTATGAAATTAAATACATTAAAGGCTCTGAGTGGAGCCGTAAAGTCTTAAGTATGCCCAATAGAAAATAATAGAATTGCTAACAAAGTCTATGATTATGTATGCCTAAATTTCTGGTGCCCTCAAATTCCAGTGCTCTGACTCAAGGTGCTTTGAAGTCAACTCCTTCCATTAGGCCATACATGAAACCTTGCATAATTACACATCTCTACATGCAATTATGTTAACATTAGTGACTAATTTCAATCAATTGGGATAAATATTTATACATCATTTTATCAGAAATAGATAAATATTGCTTCTAAAAATAAACAAATTGGCATGGTTAGGGTGATTGGGCAAGACAAACAGGTTATATTGCTTGTTATAAAAATGAGGTTGTTTATACCTCATCACTGATAAGCTTAGTAAATCACTATGTATATAAGACTTTTAAACATAGAATGTTTCTGTGTGAAGTGTGAGGCCAAAAGTTTAGTATAAATTATAGTGAGAATATAAGGCCGAATAGACTTTAAACTCTGTATATTTTGGTTAAGACCAGTTAGAGATGAACACTTAGTGATAGGCATATCACTATTTTATATCATAAACTATGTTCTTTATTTTTTAGCAACGCCTTTAAGGTTGAGATCTATGTGGATCTTCTGTGGTAAACTTGTGCAGACCAAATGGTCATTAACTGTACTAGGCCGAAGGCTAATGAACTCAGTTAGTAAGCTACTGATTATTAGATAGTGAACTTTTGCAGTTTGAGAAGACATGTAGAAATAAACATTAGAATGTTTTAATGTAAGCAATGATACTAAGGAAAGATAACCTTGTTGTGCTTCGAATTCATAGAGTGTTTGTATGGTAACTTGACAATAGATAGACATAGAGATATCTGAGAGTTCTAGTCTATCTTAGTTACCCTTTTTCCTTTATTTGCACTTGGGATATCAAAGGATGAAATTTGTTATTTCATTACTACCAAAATTTGTTGAATCTATCTTTAGATTTCAGAACCGAGTCTCTCGAGATCATTGTTTTAAGACTAAGGAGTTGAGACCAATAAGTTCTGATAAAGATGTTTCTTTTATCTCTTTTACTCATTTAAGTTCTATTGCTTTTAATTTAGACTTCATGCAAGGTTTTCACTTATTCTAAAGTATATAGAAATGATTTATATACCATGAGAAATATACCTAAAGATATGATATGATATGATATTATATATATGGACACACACATACACACACATATGCTTTGTTCAACTAGATCATGCATTTCCATTATGCAAGGATGATGTACTATAGTTCTTAACCTTTATGTATCTAAAATTGGTGGTTGAGAGGAGGCCAATAGGTCATAAACATCACTTTATTATCTGTGTAGACTTAAAACCTACTCAGCTTAAAAGATTGAACTTAGTTAAGAGTACTTATGCTTTTGTTAGTATTCGTTAAGAACTTATAAGGAAGAGGATAAAACTTATGTATTATCTTTTACGAGAAAAGGTGAATTCGATCAATGACCAAGTGGTTAAGATTAGACAAGTGGTTATCTTATTCATGTTATATTATTGATATAACTTATTTTTGGACAAATTAGGGTATTTTGATATTTCAAAGTATTGAATTAAGGGAGTTAAAATCCTAGATTATATCTCAAAAAGTTTAGAAAACTTAAACTCTTAAGTCAATTATGATATTCATTTAGTTTATTATATATTTTGATCGACAGTTAAAAGGTTGAGAAAACATAGATCAAGACAATATGAAGAGACTGAGAAGCACATTGTTATATTTAAAACAATTTCTTGTTAGAATCAAACTAGTTATATAAACCAAGTATGGTTAGTATTGAGTCAATAAGTAGAATGACAGGAAGTCATAAACCCTGATAATTGCATAGATGCAATGAGGGACTCTCTGAAAAGATAAAATTATCTAAACTTACATATTATATGTATATCCTAAATAAGGAGTATTTCTAAGTCAGATTGACTAGGATTTGAGTTTAGTCAAGACAATTTATGTCTAGAGATACTAATGATGAGAGTCAAACTATAGGATGAGGTAGTTTCCAAGTTGAGTTAGAGGTGTGTGAAAACACGACTACATTTATTGCAAATGTCTATTTATATTGAAACTTTGGCCAAAGTGATGCATTTGTCTTTGCATACATTAGTCGGTTCACAGTGTCTAGATGGCATAACCTGTCAGTAGGATCATACTTAGCTAGAAGATTGTCTAGAGTTGTATGGTCAAATGTGTTACGTAGGACACAACACTAGGACTCATATGGCAACCTATTGGTTCCGTATTTCTATATTCTTTGTGAAGGGTAGGGCCACTTCCAAGAAGGAATGTGTGTGGGGGACCGCCTGTTTGTGGTTGGAGGTAAAGCACTTGGATGATGCTCTCCCTCTACAGCAAAAGACTCGCCAAGACTTGAGTGACAAATATTAAGATTCCATATGCAGTATTCTTTATGTTATGATGTAGAATTATTCTCATTGCCAAGTGCAACATAATTGTAAATGTAAAGTGAAATGTTTTCACTTTGATTTATCTTTAACATTCACTTGGAGGCTACACAAGTCATAGAAAATCCTTGAAAAATGTTATCAATAAGATTATAAAGTGTTCTTGTCTCTAGCTACTTGTGTGGTAATTTGTAGGTAGTATTGAAGTGGTTTTGTAATTTCCTAAGGGATACAATTAGTTGTTTGTGTACCTCAGTTTCAGTATATGTGTAATGGTTCAAATATCTCCAATCTTGTATGATTCCCCTTGAAGTCTAGTTTCTCAATAATTGGATTCATGTAATCTCCCTAAGAGTTTAGTTCTACATTAAGAATCCACGTAAGAAAGGAATGCATTAGTAAGACAATTTCTTAGTCTATAAGACCTTGCAAGCTCTCTACAGAATAAAGGCATCCCCTGTAAGTTTATCTATGTTGATTGCAATGTATAATTAGAAATATTAGATTCCCCGTTGACACCAATAACTAATTTACGACCAATATGTGGTTCTCTATATTTATGACCAATATGGAATTCCTAATTTAGGCTAATGGTGTGCTTATAAGATTATTCTTGTTAATCTTGTCCTTATGAGAATTCCTCACTATTGTTTCCTTATGTTAATGACAACATAGTTTGAATGTATATCTTTTTCCTTTGGCCCATGTAATTTAAATTTTACTTATGCAATAATTTTTAATACATAGTTGTTATGGAGTAAAAAGTGGACACATGCCTTTTTACCTCCTAGTTTAGCTCCTAGGTCCCCATGTTAACACTCTACAAGCAAAATATTCACCCCCATGAGAAATCCCCTGAAACCCATGTCAGATGGGAACTAGGGGCCCATTTAATGCTTAAGTCCTGACCAAAAAGGCACCTAAAGACTTGGGAGCCCGCACCCAACTCCACCCTGATTGGTCAGGGTAAAAATTAATGCATGTCAACATAGGACTTTTAAATGGGCCCTTCATTGTCAAATCTTTGAATTAATTTGCGAATGCTTAATAGGAAAACATATATAAGTGAGTGTTTGAATTCATTTTAAGTGAAGTTGATGATAGAAAGGTTTGATAGTAAGCAAAGGAGCATTCAAAGCATTCATTGTGTTATTGTTGCAGATTTGTGTTAGTATTGTGTTTGTTACAGATTAGGAATCATCATCAACATCCTTATGAGTTGAAGAATCTTCATCCTCCTAAGGATTTCACCTCTAAGGTGACATTATCATTGTGTTTGAACCATTTCATCATTTAGATTATCTTTAGCCTTTGTCCTGCAAGGGCACACTCTCTAACAACGATGTTGGGAAAGCTTCGATGCTAACCCAGGATTTGACTAAGGCAAATCCCTAAACACCACAACCCCCAAACACCTTTTCTTTTTGTGTGGAGGTTACAGGTGTGAGGATTGAAGAAGTGAAGGTACATGGAGGTTATTGAAAGGCACAAGACAACTGAGAGGGGGGTGAATCAATTGTATCAAAACTTTAACTTCTTTAAACAAAATCACTTTCACATTCACTTACTTTAATTTTTTATTCTGATGTGAAGATTAAACGTGAATGGCAGAATCAAAACATAAACACATCAACACCATACACACATGAACATTAGATTTTTACGTGGAAAATCCTAAACAGGAAAAAACTACGTTGAGTGTTAGCTCACAATAGAATGTAGTAACAATATCGAATAACAAAATAGGCTCACTGCCCAAATGAAAGACTCACTGCCAAAGGGTGGCTCACTACTGGGGGTTGGATCACTGTCGAGGGTTGGCTCACTGCTGAGGGTTGGCTCACTACTAGGATGAACTGATATAGTAGCATCTACACCATGCCTGAGTTTAGTTCCATTGAAGCACAATACATCTCCTCTGCTCTACTCTGCGTTTACAACTTACACCTTGTCTTTGCCTCTTCACACCATATCCACTCACTCATGAATTCATTACATACATTTATACCAATTATCAACCTTAGAATGTACACCAAGGTTGGAATTACAATCTACAAACATTGGAAGTGTCTCCAAGGTCAGCATACATACATAAATCAAATTAGGACTAGACCTAAACAAACTTGCAAAGTAAATGAATGAAAGAGGAACACTTCTTGGCTTAGCTCAGACTCAAATACATATTTTCATGCTTGGACATGCTTCCACAATCCATGAATCACATATGCAACAAGTGTGACAAACTAGGTTGGCCAGAAATAGTGCACACATCAAGAACACTTAGATACATGCTTCCAAGAACTTCATTATAGCTTGCAGATCAAGCACACACCTTCAATACATTCTAGAGACATCTACAAACAACATAGAATCACTTGGGAGCTGACAAATCCAATCGCAATAGATCTCACTTGAAGACAACAAATATCACTTGAAGTTACATCATAGATTGCTTCTCAACAAACACTGTCAAACTCTGCTAATCAATAACTTGCTTTCTAAAGCACCAAATCAAAAATCCTTTGGAATGAAGATGGATAATGACCTTATAAGCTTAAGTCCAGAACTGCAAAACCAAAATCCAACCTGTGGAGAAATGTGGAGCAAAATACTCTCCCTGTCACTCTCCAAACATTTCCAGACATAGTCTTCAAACTAATCGATCCAGACCACCAAATTATAGATTTAGCATCTTCAAACACTTCTCTAAATCATATCCAAATCTCATACTCTAGTCTTCAACATAGAGAAAATGCAGAGAAAAATACTCAGATAGGTTTCTTAACATGACAACTCAATCAATCAACAAATAACAATATTAGAAGAAACATTGGCACTAATGACAACACAAACATGTTGACATCAATGACAACACCAGTTAACACATACTTGCAACAATCTCCCCCTTTGTCATTGATGGCAACATATGATGTGAAAAACATGTTCCACCATCAAGACACAATCTGGACTCCCACTTTCTTTTTACACATCTGAACTCTTTCTCCTCTTGAGTTTTTCACATGATCTCTCTCCCCCTTTGACATCAATGGCAAAGGGAATCATATCTCTTCTACTGCACATACTTGCATAGTGTTGTTTTGATTAGTCTGAAATCATTCTTTACTCTCCCTAAATGCAATAATCATCTCAAACCACTACCTGCTCTCCCTAAGAGGTAGCCTCCAACATCAGTCTAAAAGGAGAAATGTACTTTGAAGCACACTAGACTAATGCATCTTCTTATGCATCTAGTTCAAGGAAGGAGGGGTAATAACTCGTGATTTTTCTTGGAGATACTCAAATGTGTCTTTTGGAAGAGCCTTAGTGAATATATCAGCAACTTGATCTTTTGTAGGCACATACTCAAGTTTCACCTCATTCTCTACAACTTTCTCTCTCAAAAAGTGATACTTAATTGAAATGTGCTTTGTCTTTCAATGCATCACTAGATTATTTTAAATATTTATGGCACTTGTGTTATCACAAAGAATAGGAATTGACTCGTCATACTCAAATTTGATCTCCTTCAAGGTCTGTTTCATCTACAACACCTGAGTGCAACATGATACTACAACAATATATTCTACTTCTGCAGTAGATAAGGAGACTGATTCTTGTTTCTTGCTATGCCAGGACACTGCCCTATCTCCAAGAAAGAATGCACCTCCACTTGTGCTTTTCCTGTCATCAGCACATCCAACCTAATTTGCATCTATATAGGCACTTAAAAAAATCATTGTTCTTAGTGACAGGCTGTCGTAAGGTCCTAACATTTTAGTTAAAAATATGTCAATTATGTCGACCGGGTAGTATCCAAGGCTGTATGCAATAAGGGATATTTTTGGACATATCACTTAGTAATGGATTTTCTAAATTTTTGAAAAGCTTGAAACAGAATCTAAACTAGAAAGCATGAAATCTTTAAGCTAGAAAGCATTTGAATTCCTAATCTAGAAAGCATGTAAACTATCTAAGAATCAACACTTGCAGTTTAACTGTGAATTCAAAACAAAGGTAACTAACTACTGACTAAAAGCACATTTGACATCTTTTAATCAATAACTAACAACAAATTTATGAATGGAGTGGATGCTCCAGAAATTTCAAGTAAACAGAATTCAAAGATCATTAACTTAAAACCACAACCTACAGGAACACATAACAGAGTTAAGCACAAAGTGACATTGATCTAAACAGAGCATGAACAATATAGAAATGACAACACCAACAATAAAAATACTTATCTATTCTATAATCCCTCGAGTGGCCAACTCTTGGGAGATCCTACTATTGATTCAAACCACATTCATTACTTCAACAAAACCAAAGTAAATCCCATTCATATTACTTCCATTGCTCATAAAAGATTACTTAGAATAAGACTGATGATATTCATTTATATCATAAAAGTATCACAGAACACTGAACATAGTTGAATAGTAGCATAACATAACATAACATCATAGCCCATGTTTTGAGCAACTACATATATATACTGCACTGCTACCAAATCCTAAATTTCAAATGGCGAGTAAATGCCATTGAAGAAGTCTTTTAAAGAAAAATAGAATTACGAACTAACTGGATGTCTTTGAAATAAAACACATTAAAGGCTCTGAGTGGAGCCGCAAAGTCTTAAGGAAAGATAACCTTCTTGTGCTTCAAATTCATAGAGTGTTTGTATAGTAACTTGACAATAGATAGACATAGAGATATTCGAGAGTTTTGGTCTATCTTAGTTACCCTTTTTCCTTTATTTGCACTTGGGATATCAAAGGATGATATTTGTTGTTTCATTACTACCAAAATTTGTTGAATCTATCTTTAGATTTCAGAATTGAGTCTCTCGAGATCATTGTTTTAAGACTGAGGAGTTGAGACCAGTAAGTTCTAATAAAGATGTTTCTTTTATCTCTTTTACTCATTTAAGTTCTATTGCTTTTAATTTAGACTTCGTGAAAGGTTTTCACTTATTCTAAAGTATATAGAAATGATTTAGATACCATGAGAAATATACCTAAAGATATGATATGATATGATACACACACATATGCTTTGTTCAACTAGATCATGTATTTTCATTATGCAAGGATGATGTACTATAGTTCTTAACCTTTTTGTATCTAAAATTGGTGGACAAAAGGAGGCCAATAGGTCAGAAACATCACTTTATTATTTGTGTAGACTTAAAACCTATTTAGATTAAAAGATTGAAATTAGTCAAGAGTACTTATGCTTTTGTTATTATCTGTTAAGACCTTATAAGGAAGAGGATAAAACTTATGTATTATCTTTTACGAGAAAAGGTGAATTCGATCAATGACCAAGTGGTTAAGATTAGACAAGTGGTTATCTTATTCATGTTATATTATTGATATGACTTATTTTTGGACGAATAAGGGTATTTTGATGTTTCAAAGTATTGAATTAAGGGAGTTAAAATCCTATATTATATCTCAAAGAGTTTAGAAAACTTAAACTCTTAAGTCAATTATGATATTGATTTAGTTTATTGTATATTTTGATCGATAGTCAAAAGGTCAAGAAAACATAGATCAAGACAATATGAAGAGACTAAGAAGCACATTGTTAGATTTAAAACAATTTCTTGTTAGAATCGAACTAGTTATATAAACTAAGTATGGTTATTATTGAGTCAATAAGTAGAATGGCAGTAAGTCATAAACCCTGATAATTGCATATATGCAATGAGGGACTCTCTGAAAAGATAAAATTATCTAAACTTACATATTATATGTATATCCTAAATAAGGAATATTTCTAAGTCATATTGACTAGGATTTGAGTTTAGTCAAGACAATTTATGTCTAGAGATACTAAGTGATGAGAGTCAAACCGTAGGATGAGGTAGTTTCCAAGTCGAGTTAGAGGTGTGTGAAAACACGACTGTGTTTATTGCAAATGTCTATTTATATTGAAACTTTGGCCAAAGTGATGCATTTGTCTTTGCATGCATTAGTCGGTTCCTAGTGTCTAGATGGCATAACTTGTCAGTAGGATCATACTTAGCTAGAAGATTGTCGGGAGTTGTATGGTCGAATGTGTTACGTAAGACACAACACTAGGACTCAGATGGCAACTTGTTGGTTCCTTGTTTCTATATTCTTCATGAAGGGTAGGGCCACTTCCATGAAGGAATGTGTGTGGGGGACTACTGGTCTATGGTTGGAGGTAAAGCACTCGGATGATGCTCTCCCTCTGCAGCAGAAGACTCACTGAGACTTGAGTGACAAATATTAAGATTCCATATGCAATATTCTCTATGTTATGATGTAGAATTATTCTCATTGCCAAGTGCAACATAATTGTAAATGTAAAGTGAAATGTTTTCACTGTGATTTATCTTTGACATTTACTTGGAGGCTACACAAGTCATAGAAAATCCTTGAAAAATATTATCAATAAGATTATAAAATGTTCTTGTCTCTAGCTACCTGTGTGGTAATTTGTAGGTAGTATTGATGAGGTTTTGTAATTTCCTAAGGGATACAATTAGTTGTTTGTGTACCTCAGTTTTAATATATGTGTAACAAATATCTCCAAGCTTGTATGATTCCCCTTGAAGGATTAATATTGTATGTTAGTAAAGGATGATGATAAGTCCACTTTCTCAATAATTAGATTCATGTAATCTCCCAAAGAGTGTAGTTCTACATTAAGAATCATTGTAAGAAAGGAATGCATTAGTAAGCCAATTTCTTAGTATATAAGACCTTGCAAGCTCTCTACAGAATAAAGACATGCCCTATAAGTTTATCTATGTTGCTTGCAATGTATAATTAGAAATATTAGATTCCTTGTTGACACCAATAACTAATTTATGACCAATTTGTGGCTATCTATATTTATGACCAATATGGAATTCCTAATTTAGGCTAATGGTGTGCTTATAAGATTATTCTTGTTAATCTTGTCCTTGGCCTTGTGTTTTGGCCATGTACGTGTATTCTTAAATCTAGTGTGGCTAAGTAATTTTGCTAAGAATGATTCAAATAGACCTCCTATATAATTTATTATCTTTATGAGTGTTGGTAAACAAATTGCTCACCGTGAAATAACCTTTGAAAATGACTCGTTGCCCTTAGAGTGGTGACTAAATTGTCCAAACAGTTGGAGAAGCTGTTAATGAATTATTAGCTTTCCTCTACGTTTGAGAGGGGCAGCTCCCTCATATGATGGGATTTTTGTGTTTTTTGTGTACTTTTATCCTGAAAGTACGAAAAGGAAGAAAAAAAAATAACAAGAGAATTGGGCATGTAGAAACCTTTGTGGTAGACGTACGAAAACCAACAAGAGTTTCACAATCTTATTGAAAAGTACGAGGGGGTTTCACCACAAAGCTAGAAACCACTTTCCTAAATTCCATGATGAATTTCATGACATATGTGCAACAATGATGAAGAAAGATGGCAAATCTCAACATACAAAGAGATCATTTCTTTTAACACATTCAAATCAGGATACTGAGACATGATTGTGCTTCATCACCCCAATTGCATGCTTCAATGGATAACTTTGATTTACACAAATACATAGAGAGATCACCAATTTGACATACGAGAAACTAGTAATCATAACTCAAAAATACATCAAGAACATACGAACTGAAATGCATTCTTCATTATCTTTTTGAAATTATACAATTCTAAAAGTAAACTATACAGTGTGTAAGACCAAAAATGTTCCAAGAAGTCTCTTCATAAGTTCCCCTTGTAAAAGTTTGCTCCAAAAAATAGTCCCCCTTTACATTTGAAATAGCCTTGTATTTATAGGCTTCTCCCAGTAATTACTTTGTAACTACCTGACAACTACTTCATAACTACCTTTTTGGAAAAACAATAAACCTTATTTTTAGTTACTTTTACATCACTTCTTTTAGAAATAAGGTTCATTTTCTAACTTTTAGTTACAACATGTGACATAAGTCACTTTTACAAAAAGGTAATTAGAACTTGTGACTTTCAAGTTGTGCATTTAGCTGAGTCCTTTCCATCTCCATCTGCTTCATGTTGGCAACTCCTCTTGATACTTGAATGTTAGACTCCGGTGTTTGTCCATACAAAACATGAACTATGAAAATATAATGTCTTTCACTGAAAACACCAACACGATAGGCATAAGTTGAATAATGCTACACATTTGCCTGGTCCTATCACAATCATAAAATGCTATTGCCATCCACTTTTCATTTCAATCTCAAAGCATTATGTAGAGATGGCTAGTTGAAGGAGATATTTCATGTTCTTCTTACTTCATATGCCCTATTTCTGGTTGATTAGATGGATGTCGGTGATCAATTTCATTGTATGAATCAATTACAAACTGTGTATTCCATATCTTAAAACCACCACATTAGTAACTTTGATAACCATTCCTAGGTTGCATCGGGTGTCATAATGTTGGGGATCAATTTACAATGCACTTTGATGGCAATCAATACCATTTTTAAACTCCTCCATAGCAACAACTAAATTGATTTACAAGTTGAACAAGTCTTCTTCATTTATCTCAGCTGATAGTTATAATAGAATTATAGTAGCTAGGCTATTCTTGATAAGTAGATTCATTGTCACTTGAATAAACATTAGTTATTACATACTACACCCTTGATTATTTCAGGTAATGAACTCTTCATATGGTGCAAGCACCAACAAGACATGCAGTCCCTTCTCTTCGAGTGTAGTGCAATCAACTTCACATATATACATTGCTCATGACCACATGGCACACCAACCTTGTAATTGGACTTTCATATGATATGCTGCTTGAAGTACAACATGAAGCACATTGAAATGATCTTCATATGAGGTGACAACACATCTCTACACAATCTTGGCATGACTTCCTTGAGAAGTTAATCCAACCATGATAATAAAAGAATGATAACTTCATAAAATAATTTGAGATATTTGATGAACCTCCTAATTAATGCAACATAAATGATTATATCATCCTTCTACAGCATCTTTTCAACAAGTGCATTTTGTGCATATTTTACGATCATTGTATCCTGTTTGATGGCAATCTTTTTAAACCATTCTCATCAAATGTACTCATTCCTAATTACATTGATAATTGCAGACTTCAATCCTTTCTATCAGTCTTCATGATTATCCCACAACTACCACTGCTTACTTAATGACATCACTGATTTGTAAGTTCAGAGCATTTTCCACTGTATATATATCAATTTTATTCTTATATGGCTCTCAGCTGGTAACCGGGTCTAATGGAGGTATTTTTAGATGTCTATATGTTCCCTAACACCAATGATGATGCCGTGCTCCATGAATCTTTGTAAGGCATTCTATTAGATGGTTCACATGACTCCTATATACTTCCACATTTTGAATACAGGTCATCCGAGGCACTTAAAACTGTTATATCTAACAAAACTCCCCTTTGAGCATCTTGAATCGACACCTGCCACTTGCATTTGCTTAAAAGTTTCAGAAGCCCTTATAACAGACTCATTTTGAGTATATCATGTGGTGTTATATTACAAGAGACCACATTTTCTTAAGGCATTTTGTCAAACAGTGCATGTGCTTTTGTCTATGATTCCATGTTTTGTCCATGTCTACCAAGGCTGCCTATGATCATTGCATATGCATCTTACATTACGCCTACATAAACATTTAACACTTTACCACAAGTCTCTAACTTTTTGCACAAGCTGGGAGAATGCTAGCAAAGGTCATGGAGTCTAGTTTTACATTTGCAAATTGCATTTGCTAGAAAGTTTCTGTAGCCCTTTTCAATGAATCCATTTTGTGTGTCACCTACACTTCTAAAATATGCATGTATATCTATCAGGAATTCCTAACCATAATATCTGACAAGAATTCCAATTCTTGTATGCTGAAGGGATGTTGGTAAACGTTGTGGAATTTAGCTTTACACCATGTGAACTGCATTTGCTTGAAAGTTTCCAAGACCTTTTCAACAAACACATTATTTTCATACCCTGCTTTCATTGCATTCCAAAAGATGACAACTCTTTGAGGCATTTTGTTAAGTGCTTTGTCAATGCTTCCAATTTGTGCATGCTGCAATTACACTAAGTTGCAACCATACGCAGATTTGAAGACTACTTTTTGGCGCAGGTTACTATAAAATGTAAAATCTCAGTCATGCATATCCTGCAATCATTGCATATTCGAAGATGATGCTTCTTTGAAGCATTCTATTGAGCAGTTCATTTGCAGCATGGGAGGATGTTGGCAAGGTTGTGAATTTTGGTTTTACACTTCCTCGTTGCATTTACATTGAAAGTTTCAGAAACATCTCCAACAAATCATTGCAGTCCAAAAGACCACATTTCTTTGAGGCGCACTTATCAAACAGTTCATGTGCTTTTGCTTCCAGAATTCGTATGAAAATGTTTATCTAAACATTTTGAACTATTTACGCTTCTATGGCGCTGGCAGGGAGAACCATATTCATTTCAACAGATTCATTTTTGTGTTGGTTAATATTCATAGCATTCCATGAGATGTCATTTCTTTGAAGCTCCATATCATCAACTCAAATGCCTTGCTCGAGCTTGCACAACCTATACATTTTAACAAAAATCTTCTTTTCATTATGTTTCAATTCAAATTTCCAAGAACGGTTTTCCTTTGTAACAGCTTTGAGTAGTTATGATAACTACTTGCTCCTCTCTTCAGGATTTTTAGAAGTTTCAATAACCACATCGCAAATAAAAGATACTTTCATAACTATGAATAATCCCTGATAGCAAGAATATGGATTTTCATCGGCATTTTGATCACCTTTCACAACCATTGTCGAAAGTTTGGATGAGTTAAAACTTCTCTGAAAACAGTTTCAAACAATTACTCGGTTTGCTTTGGTAGTTATCTTAACTACTTCATGAATACGCATTCCTTATTTTATATCAGTCTTTTCATATCACTTCATAACTTGTTTTGGTAGTTTAAACTAGTTGTGAAACCTTCAAAACTAACCGATATGCACTTAATAAAGCGTGCAATTAACAGTTTGTGGCCTGCTTTCAAAACCTTCTTTGGCAACTTAAATAAGTTTTGAAACTTCATGAACTTACCGTTAACTTGATTTTATCTTTTATCTTGGTGTGCTATACAACTTCAACTCACAAGCATTAAACTTTCCACTTTTGCTTTTTCCACATAACTTTTTCGGCCTTCTAATAAAAGTTGTGAACTTATGTGAAAGTGCCAATGAGTTTTATTTTTCAAAAGCTTAATAATAGCTTTTAAACTAAGCATGCTCTTTTATCTCACTTCACAACTAACTATTTGTGAGTTATGACTTGTGACTTTTAAAATCTTATTTCACAACGTT
The DNA here is from genome assembly GCA_027924645.1 of Cunninghamia lanceolata. Classification (NCBI taxonomy): domain Eukaryota; kingdom Viridiplantae; phylum Streptophyta; class Pinopsida; order Cupressales; family Cupressaceae; genus Cunninghamia; species Cunninghamia lanceolata. Next base: position 22,571,173 of record BSBN01000500.1, read on the forward strand.
TTAGTTTCACAACCTCTATTTTCGTAACGTTGCCAGAATTTCACACAATTTGTCTACCAAAACTCCAAAACTCCGAATGCTATGAAGGAGAAAAATGATAGTTCCTGATAGACTCGATATTTTATCCTAAAAACTTGACACATCATCCATAATGACCTCATAAATCTCTCCAATGAACCATTTTGATTCAACCCTTACAAAACTCACGATTTAATTCTTTCTACAAAATGCCTATCAAAAAATTGAATGTTCAATATCTCCTACACCGGAAGATGTATTACTCTTAAAACTTGCCAAACTAGGCGAAATGGAGTCACAAACACCGCCATAAAATTAATTTTGCACTAGCTTTCACATATTTCAAGATTTAATTATTTTCATAAATCACCTGCCCTATGCCACTATTTCTGGGGTTTCAACTGAAATGATGGGGGTCTTTCTTCAAATTGCTAAATGACTTGACAATTTAGCACTTGTGACTAGGCGTGACTCAATGTAGGGATTTGGACATAAGAAGTTTAAAAATGGGCAAGTTGAAAACAAGGCCAACAACTGGCTCTAACTGGGTATAAGGACCTTGTTGACGAAAGATGAACCTAGAATCTCTGGAAATGAATAGTGCCTTAAATCCATTAGGTTATAGAGTCAGGAGATAACATGATGTACAAGGAGAATGACGAGACTCAAAGAGATAAAAGGACAAATGACAAAAGACACACAGAGATGAGGCAAACAACAAAAACCCAACAACAACTGAAACAAGACAGACACAACAAAAACTCCTAATAAACCTATGCACATGGTAGGTGACTCCTACCTTAAAACTACTTCAGGATGATCATGTGAAGCCATTAATGGGTTGAGAAAAATAGGCACCTGTACGAAAAAGAGATGTGTATAAATAAGGTGCCTGTAAACTCAGTATCTTTCTCAAAATGACAAGAAAAATAAAATGCATGAAATATGAGGGCTCCTTGAATAGTACTCGAGACAACAATTTCTCATCACAAGTATATGAAGCCTCTTGATTTGCATTTACACTTCTCTGTCCGATCTTGTCTTCATGCACTGCATTGAGCATACTGATATTCTCTATCTAAATATATCTTAAATTATCTGGATCAAAAGAAATCAAGTCATGAATTAGACATCCCTTATGCAAACTATGAGGTGAGGAGACCCTTTCAAGTGCAAATGATGAACTTTGTTTTTGAATATCAACTCCTACTGGCATATGACTATTCCTCATTATAAAGTCTCTTTCTTCCTTTTCTGTAAGAAACTTGAGCAATGTCTCATCAAAGATGATGAAAAGAGCGAAGAAGACAACCAATTTGTATCTTGTGACTGACCTATGGAAGTGATTTTGTCTTCACCATAATCACCTGATCTATCTTGTGCATCTACCTTATGAATAACATCCTCCTTTATCATGGGATCACTTCTTGCGAATGAAAATTCCCCCTCTTTTATCACAACTAACTCAGAATACCCATTATCCAAAGATGGTACACGAGGAAGAGGACATAATGGATCTGCATCATACATTTTATCATCCTAAGAAGCCTCTTCTGCAATTGATGAGTAATAAATAATATTTTCATCCCTTGGACGCAATGGAGGAGAAGAAGTTGAAACATGTAGTTCTTCATCAATACTTTGCATTTTTGCAATTTTGTGCACACTCTCACAAACATGAGAACCTTGTCCTCTATTATCATTACTCTTGCTGCTCTCTTTATATGTAGATAAAGGATTGGGATGTTCAATGAAATCACTTAAACAAAAATATTCAGGAACCAATTCATTTCTAACCTCTCTTTGTGCAGATTCACAGCTAGTATCCTCATGATCTCGTTGCACATTTGGAGTGGGAGTACTCAACGCTTCGTCTTGAGTAGTATCTTTAGTTTCAATAGTTGAGTATTCTTCTTCAATAGATGGTAAAGGAGAAAGGATGACATCTTCTTTACAAAGAAAAACATCATCAGGAGTCTTGAGATTCCAATTTGTCATGAAAATCTCATGAGAAAGTTCATGCAATGCTATTTCATTATCATTCTCCTCGTTCTCAGGTTGCATGCATGTCAAGGAAGTATTTTGTGACTCATCGTCATCCTCTTTGTTTACACTTTGGTCCAAATTTCTTTTGCATTCCTTCAAACATTAACCACGTCACATAAATCTTTCTCAGAAGATATAGTTGTGGAACCAGAGCAAATTGGCACAAGAGGAGTGACATTCTTCATTATTGCATGCTTCCATACAATCTTCTTTTTCCATCTTCATCACTTCTTTTTCATCTTGCTTAAATGGAGATGTCCTATTATGAGAAAATGTAATAACTTCTTCTTCTCTAGTGCATGCATGTTCCGATGAGCCACTTTCAACTCTTTGATCAGAAGATGTTTCATTCAATACCGGTTCATTTGCAGGAAAAAAATTTGCTCCTTCATTGTTGTCCTTATCATGTGAATGATATATCTTAGCACAATTTCTTTTATCTTCTAGCGCATGAATCTCCTTTGATAGGGAATTGTGATCACAGGCAAGAAAATGAGTCTCCTTCCTATCTTTTTGTTCAATCTTTTGTAACGTTTGAAGCAAAGAAGGGTGAACCTGGATAGATGCAAATTGCATGCCACCATAGAAATTTTTCAAAAATTCAACTTGCTTAAGATCATCAAGAACTTGATTTTGTTGAGTGGAGGATGCAAAAAAAGGATAATCTTCATCTTCACTATCACTGTCTGATTTAGGAAACTACATGTTATGCCTTTGGGTTCTTTGATACCAAACCATTTTCTAGGATTCTTTCAGATAGAGTCACCAACTTCTTTACTGGGGGAAATACTTGTAGATTTTTGAGGAACAAAATGTTGCAAGTATGGGCCTAACCGGTGTTGTCATTGATGTCAACATACTCTTGTTGCATTGATGTCAAGGATTGGATGAGTTGTGTGTTGAGAATATTGAGAAAATTAGTCCTATCAGAAACAAAGAAGAACAGTGAAGACAGTGAAGGTCTATGAAGTAAAGATCCCAGCTAAGATGAAGATCAAAGGATGCACATCACAGGGTTTGTAGATATGTGTCTAAAGGTGATCTAGTAAAGATTTGAGAGGTCTGTATGAAGATTTGAAGAAGTTATGGCCATATGAGTAAAACTGGTTCTGGCAGATGTTTAGAGGTGACAGAGTGACACAAATAGGTCCGGTGAGATCCGAAAATGCAATATCTTATTCTACGGATTTGGTGGAGCATTTAGGAAGTCAATGTGAATTGACAACTCAATTGGTTTGTGGTCTGGAGGTCCATAAGCATTTATTCCAATGTGATAGTAATGATAGACTATGTTCTTGAGGTTCTAGATGAAGAAGTGAATGATTTCAGTAAGCAGAAGTGGTGTGGATGTTCTTGGTGATCCAGGCAAGCTTGTGGGGGTCTCTAGATTGTGTCCAGTTCGTGTTGGTGGTCCGCATTGAAGATTGAGCTCGTAATTGAAGAATTACTTCCGGATGATGATGTTCTTCATAAACTTGGCCGATCAAATGATTTACACATCTTGCGGATAATCTTGAAGAAGATTTAAGTCCCAGATATGTGTGGCCGATAGTGTAGTGATTCACATGAAGTCTTTTGTAATAAGTCAAGTTGTATTTGTGTATTTGCTCTGTAATAAAATAAAGTATGTATTGTGCCAATTTTGATGATTATCCCAAAGTCAATGTCTTGTATAAATAAGATTTGTGAAGTCATTTCAAAATTTTGGTGTGGAGATGAGGAAGTGGTAGAGAGGAGAAGAGCGAAAAGCAGAGCAGAAGTATTGAGCTTAAATGGAATTGACTCAAGCATGGTGAAGATGCTAATCTTTAGTTTAATTATGTAATATTTATTATTCTGTAGATAGTGTGTCTCCTGTAGGCAGTGGGCCTCTTGTGAGTAGTGTGCTCGGGTAGTGAGCCCTAATTGGCATGTGCCATTTTGTTCTTCTTATTCTTTTAATAGATAATACAATCTTGGGTTAGTCACCCCGTGGTTTTTCCCTTAACCAGGTTTTCCATGTTAAAATCTTGGTGTCATATGTGTTAATGCGTCTCTGCTCTTGAATTATTGCATTGTGCTTCCATGATGGATTTATTATTATGCTATTGAATTACAAGAAGGATTTAAGTGTTTAAAGAATAGAAAGTTTTGGGACAACTGATTCACCCCCCCTCTCAGTTGTCTATCATAAAACTAACAATTGGTATCAGAGCTAAGTTCCTCTAAAAGAGCTTAACCACTTGAGGAGATCCAGGATGTCTTCTTACAAGAAGGATAGTCTGAGGTTTGATGGATCTAATTACACTCTTTGGAAAAGCCGCATGGAATGTCACTTGCAATGTATGGGAATGCAATATTGGACCATAACTTCAAAGAAGTATGTTCCTCTAAAGAATGGTCTAACAACTGTAGATGAAATCAAAGATGCTGAAGACAATCTTTGGGCTAAGGAAGCTTTACTAAGTGCCCTATCTGATTCAAAGCTGACAAATGTTATAGATTTAAAAATAACATATGAGATTTGGGAAAAACTGGAACTTCTGCATGAAGGAGACAAATATGTTAAATGTGCCAAGCTATAGAGTCTAAAAGGAAAATTTGAAAACCTGAAGATGAGAATATCACTACATTTATGCCAAAAGTAAATGAGCTTGTTTGTGGCATTAGGTGTGCTGGTGGAATCTTGGATGAAGATGAGATTGTTGCCAAAGTTCTCAGATCCCTACCTCCTGCTTACAAACACAAGGTTGCTGCTATTGAAGAATTCAGATCTTTTTCAAATATCACAAGAGATCAATTGGTTAGAAAATTAGTTGCATTTGAATTGGCCGAGTTTGGAGATGCCCCCCCAAGACTGATTCTACATTCAAAGCTAGTGCCTCTGTAAAAGGCAAACAAAGGTATGATCTAGGAGAGAACTCCTCAAAGAAACTATCATGGTATGAAAAAACAAGAAAAGATCTGGAAGAAGATGAAGCAGAAGCTGCTCAACTTGAAGCCCTTATTACAAAAAGACTACCAAGAGGATCTAGTAAGTATGAAGGAAAATTGCCCTTCAAATGTTTCAACTGCAACAAAATTGGTCATTTTACATCAAGGTGTCCGGAAAGATTTTCAAGGGCAAATCCAAACAGATCAAGATTCCAAAAGAAATGTTACTATGTTCATGAAGATGATGATGATGAAGGAGTAACAGATGATGAATCAGAGATAGGAAACAAATCCAGAAGTGACTGGGTGTTTATTGTCATCAAGGAAGAAGATCCAATGCCCTCTGAATATGTCAATCATAAAACCAAGCAAAAAGGTGGAGAATCTTTCGCCGCCTTCCTACAAAGATGGAGATAGCTAGCAAGTAAGTGCTCACACCAAATGCCTGAAAAACAAACGCTGGAAATGTTTGTCCATAACTTACAAACTAACCTAAGCTATCAAATACAAGTCCAAAGTCCTACTTCCTCTAGCAAGGTCATTGAGATGGGTCTAATCATCGAAAAATCTTTAATCGCAAAAGGTCAAATAAAGCTCTATAAAGACTCTGCTAGTACAAATAGCAATGTAGATAAACCAAGATTCTGGACAAAGAAGAAAAACATTGTGAATGATGGGGTGGTAGATTCTAAGAATGTGGCACCAAAACAACCAATATTCAACTTATCGACTCCTCAAAACAACCCCGCAAAACAAACCAAGAAACACTGAATCACGATTTACAAATTTTCAACCTAGGAGAAAATTCACACCTTTGGGAGAATCATTGGAAACCACCCTACGGAAGTTAATCACAAGTAAGATCATAACACTTCCAACAGTGCGGGAATATGAACCAAAAGTCAAACCTCCTTGGTGGAACGACAATGATTTCTATGAGTACCACCGAAACAGAGGGCACAAAACAAATGACTGCATTGCGCTCAAACACACTATCCAAGATTTGATCGAGAAAAACAAAGTGTCACTTGACGGACATACCTCTAATAATGATCACCAGGCATTCAAGGATCCTCTTCCCAACTATGAGTAGGGAGGGCATTCCAACCAAAACAACAGTGGAAATAACAACGCCAATTACACAAACGTCGCCTTTGACTATGTTGTTAACTACATTTTGGAAGGTGACTCACACATCAATGTGATCACTATAAACAAAGATCTAGATTGTAACATTGCCACCCATAGTAATAGAGTCACTCTTAGAGGAGCTTCCATCCCTCTGGATAATCAGTATAGTATTCTGGATCAGCTACATAAGACACCTGCACATATCTCCATTCTGGAACTTTTGCATCTGTCCCCGTCCCATAGGGCCATTCTTGACAAAGCTCTTTCAGAAGCGTTCGTTCCAATGAACCTCACCAAAGAATAGTTTCAAACCATGGTAGGTCACATTACCTCACCTCACTCTCTATCATTCACTGAAAAGGATGATATGTCAATCACCCAACCTCATAACGCCTCTCTTCATATTGAAGCCTTCATTCACAAACACAAGATAAAGAGGGTCCTAATCAATGGAGGAGCTATTTTGAATATTTGCACCTTGAAGGTAATCCTTGCATTGGGGTTTTCAGAGAAAGCTATTGATCCGAAAAAGAAAATCACTATCAAAGCCTATGATGAGGAAGAGAGAACTTCCAAGGGAATTGTTACTTTACCAATCAGAGTGGGACCTATAGTAAAAGATGTGGCTTGCCAAGTCCTCGATATGGAGCTAGCATACAACATTCTTCTTGGTAGACCATGGATACATGCTTTGAAAGCAGTGCCTTCAACATACCATCAGTGTATCAAATTCCCTTATGAAGGCCAAGAGATCACCATCCAAGGTGACCTCAATCCATTTCAGTACTGCAACTCCATTCAATCTAAACCTGAAGTTGTGATTCCTAACAACCGTGCCTCTGCTTCATCTTCATCTCGTGTTGACCCATCTTCACTTGCTTCTACATCAAAAGCTTCCCAACCTGACCTTAGACTCAAAGATAAGGGCTTGGGTGAATACAAAATCTCCCAATCCCTCTATTTGGCACAGTTCCCCCTATCTCCAAGATCATATGGAAGACCTAGTTTGAGCAAGCCCAAAGCAGACAAAACTACCAAAGGTCCATTTATCAAATGGGGAAGCCTCGAAGATGAGAGTGATGAAAAGGATACCCTACAATGGCTATACAAGGATGAAGATAGTTCATCAACACAACAAGACCATCACACTATACAAACTAAACAATATGGTCAAGGATTCCAAATGCTACAATGAAAGGGGTATGAGGGACATGGTCCACTCGGTTCAAGAAAATATGGTATCAATGAATCCATCCAACCTCATACCTTGATAGCCCGAGGCACTACATGACTAGGATACACTGGAACATCAAGAAACAACAGAGCAAATAAGAATAAAGGCAAACAACCAGAATCTTCTACTAGTAATCTGGTTGATCAAATTCAACAACTGCAACTAGGGGCCGAGACTGATTCCAATGAATATGAATGGGATAGTCTCTTAGAGCTATCTTATGATGAAAAAGGTATCGATGTTGTCCATGAGTATGACCCAACCCATGCAAATGAGAGACAAGATCCAAGGGCTAGACCACTTGAGTCCGACCCGCATAATAACGATAGTGAAAGTCATGAGGAAAGAATGATACCCCCCTTAACGGACCGCTAATAGAGAGTACCATCGTAGACTTCATCTGTGCTTTTAACAACTCTATCTTAACCATCAACACCATCGAATCGGACCAACCCAATGATCCCTTACCATTGGTGCACCTTGAACTCATAGAATGGGATTTACAAGGCACTACTCCTGAGCTCGATACCTTTGAGAATGATGAAGCCATCATAGATTATCTTGAGCTTAGAGATCATATACCCCCAGGAGACCACAGAGCTGGCTATGCTATAGAACTCAATGAGAAGGCCTATTTTGGAGAGAGTACCAAGCCTTTCAATCTCAAAAATATCAAAATGAAAGAAAGATCTAACGGTGAAAACCGCTCTGCGGCAATGTTAGATCATGAAACAGGTAAAAATATAGACATATCTAACGGTGAAAACCTCTCTGAGGCACTGAAGGATGAAAGGCTTGACCCTCTACCCAGCCTTCCACATCAAGAGAGATCTTCAATCTTGATAGAACCAACAGAACCGATCAATGTTAGCACTGGTGATAATCCCAAAATGATCCACATGGCACAGTCTTTAACATAACAAGAAAAGCTAGCATTCACGGACTTCTTCAAGAGAAAATAAATCAACTTTGATTGGACATATGTAGACATGCCAGGGCTAGATCTGAATCTCATAATGCATCACTTATCTTTAGCTCTAGGAGCTAAACCAATAAAGCAAAAACTTAGAAAGATGCACCCACATGTGGCCCTCGTGGTGAAAGAAGAACTAAAGAAACTATTGGACGTCGGGTTCATCAAACCAATAGACTATCCTGAGTGGATTTCAAACATAGTACTAGTTGCCAAACTAGATGGCAAAGTCTAAATATGTAATCACTTTAGGGACTAAACAAAGCTTGTTCAAAAGATGATTTCCCCCTGCCAAACATTGACATGATTGTAGATCTCACGACAGGGCACACCATGCTATCACTAATGGATGGTTTTTCTGGATATAACTAGATAAAAATTACACCTGAAGACCAACACAAGACTGCATTCACATGTCCTTGGGGCACCTATTGTTGGTGTATCATGCCATTTGGTTTGAAAAATGCTGGCGCAACATATCAGAGAGCTATGACCACAATCTTCCATGACATGATCCACACTATAATGGAAGACTATGTTGATGACATTCTGGAAAAATCACTCACAAGAGAAGGACACCTGGCAGTACTGGACAAAATCTTCAACAGACTGGAATAGTTCAATGTGTGCCTCATTCCAAAGAAGTGCGTGTTTGGAGTTACCTTAGGAAAGCTACTTGGATGCATAGTATCCGCCAATGGAATAGAAGTCGACCTAGCTAAAGTGAAGGCCATCATGGAAATTCTGCCTCCTAAGAATCTCACTCAGCTAAGGTCTCTACAGGGAAAACTACAATCTATCAGAAGATTCATTTCTCAATTGGCAGACAAGTGCCACCCATTTTCTCACCTCCTACATAAGAATGTCCCTTTCAAATGGAATGATTCATGTGAGCAGGCATTTCAGCAGTTAAAAGAGTATCTCGTGAAGTCACCTGTATTGATGCCACCGATTCAAGGAAAACCTCTGCTATTGTATATCTCGACAACACCAACAACTCTAGGAGCTCTCCTTGCACAACAAAATTATGAAGGGAAAGAACAAGTAATATACAATATCAGTCGAACACTTGTTGGATATGAACTGCAATACATGCCAATTGAAAGAGCATGTCTCGCTGTGGTCTTCACCTCACAAAATTGGAGACATTACATGTCACATTCTGTCAAACTGGTAGCAAAGATTGATCCACTCAAGTATTTACTCAACAAAGCAGCCCTTACAGGTAGATTGTCCAAATGGGTCATGCTTCTTAGCGAATTTGACATTGAATATGTAGACATGAAAGCAATAAAAGGCCAAGTACTTGCAGATCAATTGGCAGATGAACCTCTAACGGATAACAACCCTTTGAGCTTTAAATTTCTAGATGAATCTATCTTTCACATAACCACAACCTAGAAAATGTACTTTGATGGATCATACACTCAACATGGATTAGGAGCAGGTATCTTGTTGATCACACCTAGTGGCGACACCATTCCTAAATCATACAGATTACTGTTTCCTTGCACTAACAACGTGGTAGAGTATGAAGCCCTAGTCATCGGCATCAAGCTAGCAGTCGAATGAATTATCCAAGAACTTTAGGTATATGGTGACTCACAGCTGGTCATAAATCAAGTAAATGGCGACTATCAGACGAAAGATGAAAAATTAATCCCTTACAAATGGATGGTAGATGACTTCAAAGAATACTTTGTCAAGATCTCTTTTGAGCAGATACTAAGGATTGAGAACAAAGCTACAGACGCCATGGCAACGATTGCATCTCTCCTCGATATTCCAAATAATCAATCCCGTTATGAGTTCTTGGTAGAGCCAGTGTCCTGTCCTACATATGACACCCCTAAATCCCATATCATTTGCCACATTGTCGGAGCTGATTCCCCCCTCTATGGAAAAATATTTGCCTATCTTAAAGAGAATACCCTCCCACTTGATCTCTCCAGTAACCAAAAATGAACCTTCATCTGTCAGGCATCCCGGTATGCCATTATCACCAATACCCTATATCGCAGAGGTCTTGATGGTACTCTCCTTAGATGTCTCGATAGTGAGGAATATCAAACTGCCCTGAGTGAAGTACATAGCGGTATATGCGAGACCCACTCTAGTGACCCTACCCTAGCCAAGAAACTCATATGCACGGGATACTACTGGCCAACCATGGAACAAGATTCCTATCATTTTGTAAAGAAGTGAAAAAAGTGCCAAATCCATGGAAACTTGATACATGCACCAGCACAGGAGCTGCAACCATTAATGACTCCTTAGCCTTTCTGTCAGTGGGGACTTGACTTAGTGGGAAAGATTCACCCTCCTTCATCTAGTAGCCATAAATTCATAATCATTGCCACTGAGTACTTTACGAAGTGGATTGAAGTCGTGCCCTTAGCCGATATCACAGGCAAGCAGATTACCTCTTTTATCTTGAACTATATCATTTGTCGCTATGGTATCCCTTCGTCCATTGTCATGAATAATGGACGACCCTTCAAAAATCAAGATGTTAGGGAACTATGTGACAAATTCCATATCCAGTACCGTTTTTCAACCCCCTATTACCCCCAAGGCAACGACCAGGCAGATGCATCAAATAAAACTATCTTGAAAATCCTAAAGAAGACTGTTAATGATGCCAGCCATGATTGGCATGTCTAATTAAATCCTGCACTGTGGGACTATCATACAAGCATCTGCACACCCATAGGTGCAACACCATACTCCCTAGTCTATGGATCTGAAGCCATCTTGCCCATTTAAGTCAAAATCCCATCCTTGCGAGTTTCGTTAAAAGGCCTCATATCTGATGAAGAGTACAGAGTGTCCAGAATTCAAGAGTTAGAGCTGCTCGAAGAGAGAAGGCAACATGCCTTTAACCACCTCAAAGCTTATCAACAACGGATGTCTAGAAGTTATAACCACAGGGCCAAACCTTGAGTATTCCAAGTTGGTGACCTATTCCTCAAAGAAAATTGTAGATTTCAGCAAGATCGAGAAAAGAAAGGCAAGTTTGAACCTAACTGGCTAGGTCCCTATGTCATCATTGCAACCTATGGGTCAGGGGCATATCAATTGGCTACATCTGAAGGTGAACTATTTGATGATCCTATCAACAACATGCATCTTCGCAAGTTCTATATCTAAACCCCAATGCAAGGGAGTCCTTAAAAATTCAAAAAAATTGAAAAAGTGATAAAAAACAAACAAAAAAATCAAAAAAATAGTAAAATAACAAAAAAATAGAAAAATAACAAAAAAACATCCTTTGGTGAAAACCTGGCAAACAGGCACCTGGGATAGGTACCATGATGAAAACCTGGCAAACAGGCGTCATGTGTACTTTTAGCTTTCGTGCAAATAAAAACAAGTGGTGAAAACCTAGTAAACAAGCGCTATCTACGAAAAACCACTTCCTCCATCTGTTGTGACCTCATGTCTCTTGTGTCCATCATATCATTCATCTTGAACTAGTCCTTTAAACTATTGTCGAACTATGTCGCCTTTGAGCTATCAAGGAGGCAAGGCCATTATCAATGCGCCCCCGAAGCTCCACTCCGCTCCACTCTGATTCTTTCCTCTCCATATCCTTCAAGTGTCATCTATCCTGCTGTCCATACCATTTCTGTGCTTTTTCCATCGCCGAGGTCTTAGGTCCATTAGGTTCACCCTGAACTACGTTGCTTCTGCATCATCACGTAGGCAAGGCCATTTAGCAATGAGCCCTTGAGGCACTAGGTCAGTCACTTAGGGTCCGTCTCTCCATATCAGTTTGTCGTCTCACCATAATAAGTCGATCCTTGTCTAAACTGGGGGCAACTCCTTAACCTGGTTACGGATTTGGATTCTTGAAGGCCACATATTCTAAGAGGATACCAATAAAGGATTGTGATACCTTTCACTAGACAAGCGCACGCAGCAAAGCAAAATTACCAAAACAAAAATCTTGGCACAAAAACATCAACCTATCTAAAGCAGAGCACCATATTGAAAACACTCAAACTGACTCTATATCAATTATGGCAAAAAGACATATCTAATGCAAGAATGTTTTGTGAACAGGTTAACTTACAAAGTCTTGGATTTTTGTCATTATGTCTTCCTATGCTACTCAAGGATGCCAAAAGCTAGAGATGCTATGAGGGCATAATCTTTTTTCTTTGTCTACTGTTTGTGGAGTAAACTTTAGTAATGTGACAACTTTTGTCTAATGACATGATCAACAAAAGATCATCGAGGACTTCGAAGGTCTGAACATGAAAAGGGGCAATCCTTGTTTGTTGAAAGGCAAAAAGTACTCAGGTCATCTAGATTCAAGTTTGACTAGATGCTTGTATCAACTTGCTATATCAAAATCCATGTAAAGAATACTCAGGTCATCTCGGTCTAATTATACCTAGATGCTTGTATTTTCTTACAACATAATAAACGCCCAATGATGAAATAAGCGCTTCAAAATACTTGCAATATCAAGATGACAATCCACATCTATCCCATATCTAGCAATCCATATCAACCATGCAATAAAGAAAATCCTGTAATGTATCAAATGAAAGTTGGTATTTCTTCATTTCTTCTCTTCTACTCATCTATATCATATATGTGTTGATTGAGTACATTTGGACATACCAAAAACATAGCATAGATAACATATCACATCTCATGAGATAGTCATTCCCATGATTAAAATCATTTGCATACATAATAAGTGCATTACGTCATCCATATACATTCGCATCCATATATCATATTGAAAACATTAAAAACATAGACAAAATACATATAGAGCTACATAATCATATCAATAACATTCACATTTGGCATTTGCATCCATCTAGTATGCATCACATATACAAAGCATCATAAGATAGATTGCATCCATAGCATATAAGCATAGAACATCTGCATATAGAACATCCATAATTGCATCATCATATAAGCATAAAAATGTGTCCAAATGTGCAACATATCAAAATATTTATCCAATCTCTCAGAGTCATCATAAAATGTATACAAAGTACAACAAGATGGTGATACATGTCTCGGGGCAAAATAGTACATATATAGGCTATCTCAACCATAAAAAATGTGTACATCAACTAAAAAATTGGTACAATTGTCCAGGTCTATCTAACCCTACTGCCGTGGAGCACTACTCCCTGCACTGCCCTCTCCTCTATCTCTCCCTGACTACTGGGGGCCCCTCACTGATCCTACCGATCGAGACCCACCTGTCCTTTGAGATGCCACAGACTGGCACCTGAAGCTAGGCGCACGCTGATCCGCTGACACTACCCCGTGGTATAAGCCTCTGTAATACTGAGCCTGAACTTGCACTCTAGCAAGATCACTCTGTACCTGGTCCAGCTGTGTCTGTGCCTATTGCACATGTGATACCAAAAAGCTAGAAGTACCTGTTGTGACCTAATCACACATCGCCCCATTGCAAATGGGGACTCCCCTTTTTTTGGAGCTCTGATGCTTTGTATGAAGTTTTGATGACGTCCTTAGTCTTGTTGATGATTATTTTTAGACAAGTCAATAATAGAGTAAAACACTAGAGTATCCCACCCTCTCTTGAATAAAGCTCTTCAAAGGCTAAGCAAGGTGATCCAGTGAAGTAACTCCAAGGTTCCTTATTTATGATTCATGATGGGTTAACTCAATGATTACATGTGATCTTGCTGATAATCACAAAGGGACTTACATTAGACTTCTCTTCTTTCATTCAGCTTATTCCTCCTTCAGTGTGGATGATGTATGTACAAGGCATTAATGATAAAAAAAGAAAAAAAAAGGGTAAAGGTTTAGAAACTACTCTAAGGTCAATGAAGTAATGACGATGCTTGAATAGACAAACTCCTAAATAAACCTAACTCCACTTCGCCAAGGATGCCTACAACTACATGAAGTTGGTGCAATCTCCTAAGGTTATGCGAATGGTTTTCAAATCATGAAGGCTTATACAAGCACCCATCGAATGGCACAGCTCAAGCAAGCATCCACAATCAAACTTAAGCAAATGACAAGGCTGAGACTAGCTTTACACAACACTTCACCGGTGATGAATGTTAAAAGCATGAGCTAGGAGTTGATCAAATATCTAATACAAACATACATTACATCAAAGAGCTTCTAATCTACTTCTAATCTACTTTGAAACACCTCTCCATTTCAATAAGATACAAGAAGCCATGCTACTCCACAAGATAACACTTAACACCAAACAAGCTCTGATGTCTTTGCATTAATCTTGAAAAATATGTACAACTCCAAGTCCTCTCAGGGAATTTTGAGAGTCTCTCCTATTCTACTCCTACAAAGCTATTGCCTACAATCTAATCTCTATATTTACAAATGAGGCAATAAGGCCTTTATATAGAGTCCAAAATACAATGAATGGCTTGGATCATTTCGTGTCGCCAAGGGCTCAGATCATGCCACCTCATAGGTAGTTACAACAAACTGCTATTTTTAGTACAAAGAGAGAGGCAATGTTGGCATGCTTTCCAATGTGATAAGGTAAGATGAAATCATTTAAAACATCTTCCACATAGGCATCCCTTTAGCTTCTTTTATTAAATGATACATTGAATGCATTTAAAATAATGTGGCTGATATGATTGGATGATGAGAGGTACTCGCCACATAGGTTCCACCTCAGCATATCTTGTGGATTTCAACAATTAATTCAATATGCTTTGATGATGAACACTTGAGATGTATCTTCAATGATCTTGCCTTATTCATTTTTCTGGATGAGTATGATACATGTTGCTTCATTTATCTAACACTGTGATGTTTCTTCTTCTTGTAGGATACATAATGTTGATCTTCTTCGATGATACTTCATGTAGAGTAGTAGGAGATGATGATGATGTTGCTATCTTCATGTAGAGTAGAAGATCTCTCCTGGACTTGAAGGTTGAATGGAACTTGAAGTTAAATAGATGAAGTGCCTAGCTTGATGATATGATGAAGATGAAGTAGTTCTTCACGATGATCTTGAAGTAGCCCTTTGGAGTGTAGATGATAACACCTTCTTTGGATGTGGAGTAGATGACCTCTCAAAGAGACTTTGAAGCTTGATGAATCTTGAAGATTGGGAGAACTTGACTTGAAGCTTGGATGCATGAATGTACTCGAACATGATGCCATTGATGAAGTATACTTGAACTTGATGTGATCTAACATGATGCCATTGATGAAGTTTCCTCTACAATTTGAAGGTGACTCAGGTGCTTGTCCTTAGGTTTGTTGATGTTCCTACAAGACAAGAGAAACAATATATCAAACAAATGATAACCTTGCATAACATATCATATAAGAAACATGTTCTAAGCATTCAACACCCTTATAAGTCTAGGCTCAAATCTAGGTGAAAAGAGGAGCAAAAGGTGCCTAGAACAAAATAGCCTTGCATTTGATATCTTATGTCTTCAATTGACTTAGAATGACTTATGATGACTCAACTTTTCAAGTGCTTTCTCAATGATGCAAATTTAAACCCCTTTTTATCCTAGGCGCTCAATCAATGAGATCATTAGGTGCAACTTACCCTTAGGCGCCCATTTAGGTTGGTAGATATGTGAAATTGCGCCTAAGGTTAGATTGGTCTTATCTGCCCTTTTGATGACCTCGAACAACTAAACATGCCTTAAAATGTTTTCCTTTCTTAAAGCACCCACTTTGAAACATAAACTTGAGTAGTTTTCCCTAGGGCGCCAATTCAGTTGGTATGAAGGCAAAAAGGTGCCTTAAGTTGAAAATAGGCTTACTTCATTCCTTAAGGATCTAAATACTAGTGAAGGTTCAACAAAGGTACCTTAAGACTAGAACTCTTTCAAACTGCTTGATAAATACCCCTTTGAGTTTAGGCACTCAAACTCATATACCCAAGCATTATACTTCCTAGGCAAAATTTGATGATCAAAACTACTAGAAGTGGTGCCTATAATACATGAGGGGTTGATAATGCTCTAAGTATGAAATGGCGCCTATCCTCTCTTAGTGATATTGGTCTCCTTAAAGGGTGCATTTGATGGTGATTTAGGTGTAACAGGGTGCCATAGCTCAAGATAAGCAATTCAGCATGTTAACCATCCTTATGAATTTCATGGAAGGTTAAGTTTCTTAAGGCGCTACCTTGTATAAGTTTAGACACTCTCTTCATACTTAGGCACCATAATAAGTTTACAGAGGAGTGAAAGGGTGCCTAAGGTTCAAGTGGCTTCATACTTGTCATTTTGATGATTCAAGGGGATGGAGAGACCTTAGAATAATCATATCTCTCAAGGCGCCCAAGATGTTACTTCTCCTTGCTTCAAGGGGCAATCTAGAGGCTGTCTGAATGATGAAAGGCATCCAGAATTCTAGGCGGAGTTTTGAGATAGTGCAGGTTGGAGAAATGCGCCTAGCTTCCTAGAGCGAATTCTCGCTCAGAACTAAAAGTCTAAAGGGTAAGGCATATTGAAAAATATATTTAAGTATAAGTTGATATTTTTCAATATACCTTTCAGGATGTTTGAGATAGGTCTCAGATCCACTAGATTTAACATGTAGATTATAGAAGTTGGAGGATCCACCAGATTTTAGACTTAGTCAATTTTTCAGTGTTTCAAGATTTCAGGCTACTAGACTTAGTCATTTTCAGGATCATCTCAAAAATACATTAGGATTAGGTCTTAGTGTTCATTATTTGGATGGAATTTGATTAAGACTCTTCATTATTGCAAGTTCATATTCCAGGTGAGACTTCCAGGTATTTCATTACTTCAAGCATCTTCTCTAAGCCAAATTTGGTGATTTCCAACTTGATTTCTCTTCTAGGTGCAATTCGATGATGATTGGAGTGTGAAATTGCACCTAACACTTAAATAACATCCAATTTCATGCTAAGGCACCAAAAGGGATAGTCTAATGCATGAAGGGCGCCTAGCTTAAGTTAGCTCATTTTTGACATTTGAAGTTGTTTACACCCTTGTGAGACTGGATCATCCTTAGGCGCCCATTTTGAGGTTGTTCATCCACACTATTGCCAAGGTGCTTAAATGAAAAAAATGACAAGAAATGGCACCTAAACTCATTCACTTCAACCTAAGGTGCCCATTTGATGATCATTTGAACATGCGAAGGCGCCTAGATTCTTCCTTCACTTCTTTGTCAATTTTTTTGATGTTTAAAGCTTTTTATATCAATTCCAATGAAGGCACCATCTTTTGGAGTGGTTGAAAGTTGATTTTCCTCTAGGAACACATGTAAGTCTCCACCTAAGGTACACTTTTGGGTCTCTGCAAGTGGGAAAATGCGCCCAAGGTCTTCAAACAAATTTGCGCCCAAAACCAGAAGTCCCCAAGGTCAGGTATATTGAAAAATATATTAAAGTATAAGTTTAGAGATTGAATTTCTTATACTTTAAATATTTTTCAATATACCTTTCAGGATGTTTGAGATAGGTCTCAGATCCACCGGATTTAACATGCAAATTCTAGATTTTTGAGGATCCACCAAATTTCAGACTTAGCCAATTTTCAGGATCTTTAGGATCAGGATACCAGACTTAGTCATTTTCAGGATCTCAAACATTAGGATTAGGTCATCAAGGGACTACAGGACTCAAACACCACTGACTTCATCATGCAATAGACTGAGGACATCATCAAAACTTCATGCAAAGCATCAGAGCTCAAAAAAAGGGGGGTCCCCATTTGCAATGGGGTGATGTGTGATTATGTCACAACATCTAGCGTCAACCCGAATAAATGTTCCTGAACATTTCAAAGACAAAGACTCAATCCAGACTCAAAACCTTCAAACACTCCTCTTCTACCTATCAGCCAGCTAGATAACGAAATCGAAAAGGAAAAGAAGCATAGATTGGATCAAGAAACTACATCTCTTGATGTGTGATTAAAGATAGATTCTAGTTAAAATAGTTTCCTAAATGTTCCAAAGATAAACAAATGTCAAGTGTCAACATCTCCATGTACACCCACACACCAGATCAAATAAACATGACTACTCGATCAAAGAATCAAAACCTATTGCCAACGTGACTATCCATATTTGAGGTTTGAAGTGCAAGCACTTGTGTTAATTCCCATCCTTCAGAAACTAGGATCACCTAAGTTTACCTGTCTCAAGCTAGATAAACTCACAAAAAGGTGGATGAACGGACATATATACATATGATGGCATGCAATGACATTGAATGGAGCGACAGAAGAATAGGGTATGATATAGAATGGAAATGTAATGAAACGGAAAGGAGTGAAATGAGACAGGGTGTCTCTACCATGACGCCTGTTTGCTAGGTTTTCACCATGATACTTATCCAAGGAGCCACCAGAAGTGGTTTTCACCTGTGGATGAAATTTTTTCTCTTTACTATTTTTTCTTTTTTTTTTTCTCTTTTTTTTTTGTTTTCTTTGCTACGAAACAATACATCACACACGACGCCTGTTTGCCAGGTTTTCACTGAGGCAATGAATGAAAAGGACTCAAGAGTATGATTCTGTAGATAACACACTGGTCCATACACAACCATGTCAAGTTATTGTACTCATAGATGTTGGCAGGAAAGGACAAAGTGATATGGAAAGAGTGGATTATGATGATAGGTAAATGAAAGGATATTCAGGCATAAACCCAATGAGTGATGGGATATGCTGAATGGAATCGCGATCAATGTTTGTTCATATCAACCTAAACCTTGAAGCTTGCAAATGGGAAAGGGATGTATGACAGGGAATGGGATGAATGATAACTAGTAATGAAATCGTCACGACCTTCACGAACTTAGGATTTCTCCTTTTAATTTTGGTTCATGGGGTGAAGTAATGGATGGAATGGAAAATAGAATGGAATGAATGGATGGATTAGATGCGGTAGCCTCTTTGGATTCAACTACAAGTACCCAGAGCTTCATTCTTTTTTACTTTTCCCCTTTTGAATATACTTCTCTTTGATATGTGTTTGAAGGCATAAAGACTCTTTAAGATTTTTAGGAATTTCTTTGCTTTCTCATGGATATGGGCATCCGAATATTTATTTCACGGAATGAAAGAATGTGCAAAAGGAACTGCAAGCTTCTAGTTCAGACGACACTCACATTCATTGATCATGACTAGGAAATGGGTGAATGAATGAGGAAGAAAGGCGGAGGTGAAATGGATAGCAGAAGATATGGATAGTTACCTGCTTTTATACTTTGCATGGTAACGAAAATGGAATAAACATAAGATATGTGGATAACATAATACAATGGACTCATGCGGAATGAATGGGAACACCAACATCTTGACCTTGACTTGTATGCAGTGGCTAAGGTCATTTGAAAAGGATATTGACATAGAAATACTCCAAATGATTCATAAGGACTTCAACTTATCCTTCTAGAGTATGCAACGAACAACAAGACCATATAAATGATTTAGACATCAGACTTGAACTCATTATTGAATGGGCAATGCAACATGGATGGAGGCTCTATTATTTCAAATGAAATGGATGGAGGCTTTATTATTTCAAATGAAATGGATGGAGGCTTTTGTTGTGTATATGAGGTGTGGTAAGCGGAATGAATGAGATGGAAGTATGCAAAATGTTTATTATGGAACGGAAGCGGAAACATGAATTACCTTGAGATGTTCACTTGATCCGGGCTCACAAAGACTTTCCTAGGAACTTCAGGATCATTAAGATGTGTAAAGTATAAAACCTCAAAATACTTCAGTCAATACCGAACAATTGCTTCCTCTCCCCAGAGCAAGCAGTCATGCTATCTGACACTAGTGATGGAATCCATGGGAAATCCCTCAATCATGACCCCAGTTTCTCAAAGGAACACACAAGAATTCATAAGGTTAAGATTTGGTATTTTAAAACATTATGATCAGAAGGTAATAGTGTCAAGACACAATATATGATTAGCTTCCGAGTCAAGTTCAAAGTCTAACAAGATGATAAATTGAAAGAAAAACGTCTTCAAAATCTAAGACTTTCATGAATGGATGTCTAAGAAATGAACTAACATGTTATCACGAACTGAAACTAGTGTGTGTGTTTAAGATAACATCACCTTGTTACAAATGGAAACCCGACATGACAAACAAACTAAACAAAACAACCGACAATTAACACCTATGAAAGCAATGACAACAACTAAGGAAAGCGACAACTAAACAAGCAAGCAATGCGAAAGCAAAACTAAGCTAAGGACCAACCAACACTTGAGTCAAATGACCTCAAGGAGCAAATCTATTTTAAGACGCGACATGAAAGAAAACCCTACTCCAACCTAGCTCTGTACAAACAACAGAGATATGCAACCCAGGACACAAAGTATATACATGCCCTAACATGATTATTCAGTATGTACAACAATAGCAATGCAGCAGTGATGGTTCTCAGTTAGGCAAACTCATCCTTGAATTCAGACCATTGACCCTCCAGGTTACATACCTCAAATCTAGGAAAAAATTCTGGAGGTATTATGATCAATTGAGGATTCTCATCGAGATCATGATTTATCCAAAAATAGGTCGTTCTACCCAAACCACCATAATCAAACTCATATTCAATGTGTTCAACATTACTATCAGTGCTATTAATGCTATCAATTAGAAGTTCATGATGTTCAAATTCAAAATTCTTCCAATCAATAGAAGGGAAAGATACAACCTGATGCTCGCTATTTTCAATGAGACATGGCCTACCAAGCATTTGATCATACTCAAAGCATCCATTGGGAGGTCACCATTGATGGTAGATGAACTTCTCGTCTTCTTCGTATTGCATGATCTCATCATCAAGCTATTTTGTGACCTCTAGTAGTTGTGTCAACAACTTCTTGATCTCAGCATCCATATACCTTTTAGGATGTTTGAGATAGGTCTTAGATCTACTGGATTTAACATGTAGATTATAGAATTTGGAGGATCTGCTAGATTTTAGACTTAGTCAATTTTTTAGTGTTTCAGGATTTCAGGCTACCAGACTTAGTCATTTTCAGGATCATCTCAAACATACGTCAGGATTAGGTCTTAGTGTTCATTATTTGGATGGAATTTGATTAAGACTCTTCATTATTGCAAGTTCATATTCCAGGTGAGACTTCTAGGTATTTTATTACTTCAAGCATCTTCTCTAAGCCAAATTTGGTGATTTCCAACTTGATTTCTCTTCTAGGTGCAATTCGATGATGATTGGAGTGTGAAATTCCACCTAACACTTAAATAACATCCAATTTCATGCTAAGGCGCCAAAAGGGATAGTCTAATGCATGAAGGGCGCCTAGCTTAAGTTTGCTCATTTTTGACATTTGAAGTTGTTTACACCCTTGTGAGACTGGATCATCCTTAGGCGCCCATTTTGAGGTTGTTCATCCACACTATTGCCAAGGTGCCTAAATGACAAAAGTGACAAGAAATCGTGCCTAAACTCATTCACTTCAACCTAAGGCACCCATTTGATGATCATTTGAACATGCAAAGGTGCCTAGATTCTTCCTTCACCTTTTTGTCAATTTTTTTGATGTTTAAGGCCTTTTATATCAATTCCAATGAAGGCACCATATTTTGGAGTGGTTGAAAGTTGATTTTCCTCTAGGTGCACATGTAAGTCTCCACCTAAGGCACACTTTTGGGTCTCTGCAAGTGGGAAAATGCGCCCAAGGTCTTCAAGCAAATTCGCGCCCAAAACCAGAAGTCCCCAAGGTTAGGTATATTGAAAAATATATTTAAGTATAAGACTTATACTTTAAATATTTTTCAATATACCTTTCAGGATGTTTGAGATAGGTCTCAGATCCACCAGATTTAACATGTAGATTCTAGATTTTTGAGGATCCACCAGATTTCAGACTTAGCCAATTTTCAGGATCTTTAGGATCAGGATACCAGACTTAGTCATTTTCAGGATCTCAAACATTAGGATCAGGTCATCAAGGGACTACGGGACTCAAACACCACTGACTTCATCATGCAATAGACTTGTTGTGACCTAATCACAAATCGCCCCATTGCAAATGGGGACCCCCTTTTTTTTGAGCTCTGATGCTTTGCATGAAGTTTTGATGATGTCTTAGAGCTATTTCATGATGAAGTTAGTGGTTTTTGAGTCCTGTAGTCCCTTGATGACCTGATCCTAATGTTTTAGATCCTGAAAATGACTAAGCCTGGTATCCTGATTCCGAAGATCCTAAAAATTGGCTAAGTCTAAAATCTGGTGGATCCTCAAAAATATAGAATCTACATGTTAAATCCAGTGGATTTGAGACCTATCTCAAACATCCTAAAAGGTATATTGAAAAATATTTAAAGTATAAGAATTTGATCTTATACTTAAATATATTTTTCAATATACCTTATGCACTTGGACTTCCAAATCTAGGCGCGAATTTGCTCTAGGATCTTGGGCGCATTTTTCCACCTCTACTAACCCACATTAGCACCTTAGGTTGAGACTCATAAGTGCGCCTAGAAGAAAATCAACTTCCAAACACTCCAAGAGATGGCACCTTGATTGATGTTGAAGATGGAAGGCCTTAGGTATTGAAAATTGACAAAATTAAGACAACTTGAGCTAGGCGCCAATTCATCCTTCAATTTTAGGCGCATTCTGCATGTGTAGCCACCAGTTTTGGATGCCTTGATGGGAGGTGAGGTCTAAGTCAATAGTGGATGGCGCCTAAAGAGATGTCTCCTTCCTTAAGACTTTAGGATTGATCTAAAGTCTCCAAAACCCACATTATGAGTTAGGTGCCCTTTTTCATGTTTAAATGATCATTAGATTGCGCCTTGAATTGAGGTGTGTAAGTTTAGGTGCACCTTATGCCTTCAGTCACCTTGAGCGCCCTAAGGAAAGGAACATGTTGTGGAGATTGATTGAAGGTTTTATGGTCACTTATATCATCATTCTGGGCACCTTGAAGGAAGGAAAGGGGTTATAAGGTTTGAAAGACTAGTGTGATGTCTAGGTGCCCATTTGCATTTGTATCACCATTGTAGGTGCCTAGGAAGTAGGGTTGTCTAAGTCATTGTGGTTAGGGCGCTCAACTTAGAAGCCTTTATTGAGGAATCTATGTCTTGAATGGAGTATGAAACAAAGCCTCCAAAGGGTAGCGCTTAAGGTTAAGAGGCCTTTAACTGATTAAAACTTAAGATTAAGCCTTGGCGCTCCTTGATATTCAAATCATCTTAAATGGCGCCTAGATAAGGAATTCATTCAAGACCTTATTATTCAAGTATTTCATTATGAGCACCTTATGCCTTCACTCACTCTGGCGCCCTTCATGTGAAGTACATTTACATTGGCGCCTTGAGGTAGGACATCATAATTGTGGTTCCTAGACTAGTAGAATCTTTAGGAGCACTCTATATCAAGGTTTCTATATCATAGTAAATGGCGCCCTGAAGCAAATTGGTGATGGAGGTGATTTTAGCACCTAGAAGTGAGAATGAAGTTTTTGTAAAAAGGAAGCATGAATCATTTAAGAAGTCAAGAACCTATCTTGGACCTTAGGCACCCATTCAACTATGAATAAACCCAAATAAGGACCTAACAATCAAGAAAGTTTGAAATCATAATTGTGGCACCTAAAGGTAGAGAGGTCTCCTGAGAGTTTGGATACAACATGAAACCCTTGAATGTTAAGGATTACTTCCAAGAAGCTAAAGCACACTTCCTAGTCTATACCTCCTCCAAGTGGCGCCTTTGAAGGAAATCATGAATTGAAGTCAATAAACAAGTATTTTGAAGGAAAGGGAGCACCCTTAGACCTCCCAAATGGTTTGGAATCATCCTAGCGCTTTGGAGAGGTTGCATCTAAGGGCATCATTGATTGAGCGCCTAGCCTTGTGAAGGTAAGAATCAAGTCTCAGGAACTTCACCTCATCAAAAGGGAGAGTCATAATCACTAATTTCAGTTTGAAATGACAAAATTAAAGCCTTATGAGCTAGGGCACCCTTTTACTTCTCTGCAAACCTACATTGGCGCCTTGAAGAAAATCACTCAATCCTTGCTATATGGTGAGCACTTGAAGTGTAAAGTCATTCCAAGGCATGATTGATCACTTAGAATTGCAAAATGGTAAGTATAGAGACATTGAAGTTGGGTGCTACTTTCACCAAAATCACCTTATTTTTGCACCTAAGGAGGAGTTGGCATTGAAAGATACCTTTTGAGTGAACCTCATAAGGGGGATTGACTTCTTTAAACCCTTACAATTGTTTGAAATCATTTAAAGTTATGAATGTGGGACTAATTTGTGTTAGGCGCTCTTTGCTCCTTTTTTCACTTGTATATGCGCCTAAGCTTGAAGAAGGATTATTATATTTTTAAAGTTGTTCCTATCTTATGAATTGATTGATATATTATTCATCTTATTTTGTAGGAATATCACCTTCAAGCGAAGAGTAAGGAGTCATCTTCAAGTTGCAGAGGGAACACCACTTTAAAGGATCATAGCTCAAGTCTTCTACATCAATGACTTCATGTTAGATCACATCAAGTTCAAGGGTACTTCATCAGTGGTATCAAGCTTCAAAGTCTCCTTGAGAGGTCATTGACTCCACATCCAAAGAAGGTGTTATCATCTACACTCCAAAGGGTCACTTCAAAGATCATCGTGCACTACTTCATCTTCATCAACTTCTACATTGAAGACATTCATCCTTCAACTTCAAGTTCTTTCAACTTTAAGTCCAAGAGAGATCTCCTACTTCGAGTCATGAATGAATGAATCATCATCATCTCCTATTATTATACATGAAGATGCATCGAAGAAGATCAACATCAATCTACCTACAAGAAGGAATGTCACAGAGTTAGTCAAATGAGATACAAGTATCATACATATTCAATCTACAATGAACAAGGCAAAATCATTGAAGATACATTCCCAAGCATACAAGTTCAAGCAATCATATCAAAGATACCACAAGATGGTACAATTTGGGAATATACCCAAAAGCAGATTGAATTAATAGTTGAGATCCACAAGATATGCTGAGGTGGCACCTATGTGGCAAGTACCTATCATCATCCAATCATATCAGCCGCATTATTTTAAATGCATTCAATGTATCATTTAATAAAAGAAGCTAAAGGGATGCCTATGTGGAAGATGTTTTAAATGATTTCATCTTACCTTATCACATTGGAAAACATGCCTTCATTGCCTCTCTCTTTTGGTACTAAAAATAGTAGTTGTTGTAACTACCTGTTGAGGTGGCATGATCTGAGCCCTTGGCTACATGATCAATCTGAGCCATTCATTGTAATCTAGACACTATATAAAGGCCTTGTTGCCTCATTTGTAAGAGATAGTTTTGTAGGAGTAGAATAGGAGAGACTCTCAAAATTCTCAGAGAGGACTTGAAGTTGTAAATATTTCTCAAGATTAATGCAAGGACATTGGAGTTCACTTGGTGTTTAAGTCTTGTCTTGTGGAATGACGCGATTTCTTGTACTTTGATGAAATGGAGAGATGTTTCAAGTATATTAGAAGTAGATTAGAAGCTCTTTGATGTTATGTATGTTGTATTGAATATTTGATCAACGCCTAGCTCATGCTTTTAACATTCATCACTGGTGAAGTGTTGTGTAAAGCTAGTCTGAGCCTTATTTACTTAAGTTCGATTGTGGACGCTTGTTTGAGCTACGTCGTTCAATGGGTGCTTGTATGAGCCTTCATGATTTGAAAATCATTCACATAACCTTAGGAGATTGCACCAACTCCTTGTAGTTGTAGGCATCCTTGGCAAAATGGAGTTAGGTTAATTATGGAGTTTGTCTATTCTTACATCATCATTACCTCATTGACCTTAGATTAGTTTCCTAAACCCTTGCCCTTTTACTTTTCTTTATCATTGAAGTCTTGTATATATGTCATCCACACTGAAGGAGGAATAAGCTGAATGAAAGAAGAGAAGTTTAATGTAAGTCCCTTTGCGTTTACCAGCAAAATGATACTAAGTCACTAAGCTATCCCTTACAAAATATAATAAAAGGAACCTTGGAGTCATCTTGTTTGATCACTTTGTTCATCATTCAAGGGGCTTTGCTCAAGAGAGAGTTAGATATTCTATATTTTACTCTATTGTTAACTTGTCAAAAAACAAACATCAACAGTACCATCTATACCCATAGCTGCCACGACTGCATCTTTCTCTTCTCTCATCGCCCTGACGATAGCCAAAGCTGCATCTCTCTCTGGATATCTCTGATATCCGTCCTGCATCCACATCTCTCCGAGACTCTGCTGCTCTCAGATGGGCCCTCAGCTGCCTAATCTGACCCTGTAATGCCACAAAGGCCTGCTGCTATAAGTCAGGCTGCGGAGCCTGCCCTACCTATCCCTGTCCCTGTGCCACTTGCTATGTTGGCACCTATCCCTGCACCTACTGTTGAGCCACCTGCTATGGTGGAGACATCTGTCTCTATGGAGCCACCTGTTGTGCTGGTATCTGTGCCTGCCCTGCAGCCTTCAGTTTCGCAATTGCCTGCTGACCCGAAGGTCCCTCCCCAGACCTCCTCCATCTCCTCCATCATCCCCTTGATCTCCTCTCCCCTTCCTTTGTCCTCTCCTCCTCCTGCCAGCTCCACCCTCGTCATCTGAATCCTCCTTGTCTATACGAGGAGCTAGCTCTCTAGGTCCTGAATATCTGGGAAATGGATGAGCGAAGAACCACTCCTCATAGTCAGGTGTCATACTTGCATCTACTATGTCCCTCCTTATAGACCAAGCTGCATGGGGAATCTGCTGGAAGTCTGCCAAAGCCTCCTTGTATGATGCCATGGGACCCCACCTGTATCTCTTTGCATGGGTCCTCACGAAACATGCCTGCCCCTAAGGCCTGCCCTACACTCTTCCAAACTACCACTGTACCCTACTAATAATCTGTTGCTCCAATATGTACCTTGTCCTTCTAATGAGCCACCAAGTCTAGAAACAGTATGGCAACTCATCAACCTCATCATCCCATACTCACAGTATAGGTATGGACGCCAAATGACTTGATCTATATTATCCAACACATGTCTCCAATACTCGAGCTTCCCCAGCTTGTGTTGGGAAATCACGCCTGCATAGCCATAGCTGTAGGGCTCACCCCTCTGCCTGTGAAAGAGACATATTGGCTGTGTGATAGCTATGTGCTCCCACAACCAAAACTGCAAGAGAGACACACTTGCTGACAAGCTGGCTCCTCTGTGATACACTATCTGGTGCATATCCCTGTATAAGTGTGCTAGCATGCACACGCCCCATGCATACTGAGTCCCATCAGTGATCATGCTCTCCAGCACCCTCCCCCAACCAGTCAGGAACCCGTGAGACCTCCTATCGGGGCATACTACACTATCGATCAATCCCGCCACTATCCCTAGGAAGTAGTCATAGCAGTCATGAATGTCCTACCATGAAATCACCTGCCCAACTAGCTCTGGGTCATCAAACATGCGTCTACACTTAGCCAGTCTAACATCACACTATGACTCGTACTCTACCAACTCTCCCTGAATAGGGAGGTGCAGAATCCTGTACACATCCTCTACAGTGATCGCCATCTCCCTAGTCGGTAGATGGAATGTCCCATCCTCACTATGGAATCATTCCACCACTGCAGTCAACAACCCGTGGTTCGTGCGAACCTTAGGCATGAAGCAAATAATGCAAACCCATCACACCAAGAGCCTCATGGTCAATCTCTGTCAACATGTACTGTTGTAACAACGACAAAGGGAACTACTCTCGGGACATCAGGGTATCCCGGACATCCTCCTGCAACCAAGCAAAGCATAGCGTCAAAGCAATCCATATCTAAGCAAACCTACTCAAAGCAATCAAACTACCCTATCATTGACTTAACATATCAAATTAATCAAAACAACATATCATCTCTTGACTAGATTCTCGGCAATCTTAGAGATTGCTTATCAATTGACGGATCGATCAAGATGCCAATTAGGTTAATTTCACTAAGTCAACTGATTTTCCTAGTGCAAATGCGCCCATCTAGGTGGCAAATGTACCGATCCATATCATATGCACCGCTTCACCGTGAATGTGCCAGTCCTTGACGTGTATGCGCCGTTCTAGTATATGCGCCACTTCTTGTGTCATATGTGCCAGTCCTTGACGTGTATGTACCATTTTGGCATATGAGCCACTTCTTGTGGAATGGATGCGCCAACTCATAGCCTATATGCGCCAAACTATCATATGCATCGTAAGATCTCTCAGATGCGCGACTTCACAACATATGTGCATTTGTCTTAACTTTTTTCCCTAATCATTTATTGCCCTAATAAATGACTTTTAGCGAGTTTTCACGAACTACATACCGGTGGTCCTACCTCCGCTGGCTGATCAAACCATCGCACTCGCTCAAACTGGCACTCCTCGCGCGGAATATCCTGTTGGCAAGAGACACTATATGGATTCATGGTTGTTGTCATTGATGGCAACAAAGGTCATCCCACATATCCGCAAGTTATGGCGTGTCTCTACCGGAAGTCAGAATGAAGATTGTTGTGGTCCGGTGAACAAGAACAGAGCATGTGGCAAGGTCTGACAGATTGGTCCAGATCTCTCAGAGGAAGTGTCTTGGTGCAGTGCAGATTTGGGGAAGTCAAGAGGACTACCTTGAGTAGTATATTCCAAGGATTTAGCCTCCGGTGATGAACAAAGAAAAAGATATGAATAGTTGAGTACCGGATTCCTGAGAGACAGTGAGAACAGAGGAAGAACTGACTGACAGAGTATCAGACTATTTTCTGGATGTGTTACTGTTGATGGTAAAGGTTGTGAAGGCATGAATCATGTTTGGCCGACATGATTAATGATATCTACAAGTATATGCTTGATCCGCATTGCTTGGTGAGCAAGGATTCAGCCGACAGAACAGAGTTTGTAAGAAACTAGACTGTTCCGGATGCCAACTAGAAAGGTGATGAAATTACTTGTGCGGATATATATAGAGGATGGATTTAGTTGTGAAGGGTGTAATTGTGTGATGGTGTATGCGAATAAGTGCAGAACAGAGCAGAAGTAGTAAGAAAGATCCGGTATGTGAAAGGATAGCAGAATAAAGAACAGAGGAAAGATGAAGTGCAGCAGATCAGTGTACTGAGCCTAACCGGAACTGAACTCCAGCATATATAGATGCTTCCAATCAGTTCAAGACTATGATTCTTATCACTTTGTAGACAGTGTGTCTCCTTGTAGGCAGTGGGCCTCTTTGTGAGTAGTGTGCTCGGGCAGTGAGCCTTAATTGGCAAGTGCCATTTTGTAATTCCTTATTCTTCTAACAGAGAATAATCTTTGGGTTAATCACCCCGTGGTTTTCTCCCTTAACAGGGTTTCCACGTCAAAAAACTGTGTCATGTGTTTTTCATTTCATGGTAATGTTTGTTTGTTTGATTCAATGCTGCATTGATTAATAAGAAAGTTCAAAAGAAGAAATAATTAGGATAATTGATTCACCCCCCCCTCTCAGTTATCAACAATTGGTATCAAAGCAAGGTTCCTCCTAATAGAGCCTAACAGCTTGAGGAAGATCTGGGAGTTCAAATGGATGCATATGGTTTAAGGGAGCAACTCAAGACTGCCCTTGAGGATCTTGAACAGTCAAATTCTGAAGTCAATGAATTAAAGGAAAGACTCAAACAGGCTGATGAATTCATGAGAGAATTAAAGGACAAATTAAGTCTCTATGAAAAAGAGAAAGGAGCTGCTCCAACAATTGGCAAGACAAAGTGAAGAAAGCAATACAGATGAAGAATTGACTGAGAAAACCAAGTTATGTGAAAAGTTATCAAAAGAAGTCATTATGTTAAGACATGCAATGGAATCATGAACTATAAAGTTTACTCAAGAGATTGAAGAAAAAAGAAAAGCTGAAGACAATCTAAGACAATCTCTTAAAGAGAAATCAGAAGAATGCCACCAGATGGACAGGATTATCAGACATCTTGAATCTGATCTTGAAGATGCCAAAGATAATGAAGAAAAACTTGAGGATCAAATTGTCTCTCTCAAAAGAGATCTTCAAACAGCAAATGAATATAAAGAAAAATTCAAGATAAGTTCTGCCCAACTTGAAGTACTTCTTGGAAGTCAAAAGAGGACAGATGACAAGTATGGTTTGGGATATGAGAAAGGAGAAAGCTTCGGATCCGGTCAAAAGAATTTTGGATCAGAAAATCCAAGGAATAGGCCTAGAAGACCTCCGGTAAGACAGCCCAATGCTCAAAGATATCCATCTTTCAATGGATACTGCCACAACTGCAATCACTTTGGTCACAAAGCTAATCAGTGTAGAAAAAGGATGAATCAAACTAGTCCATCCTTCTCCGGACAGTGCTTTAACTACAAAAGGTATGGACACAAGTCTCATGAATGCAGAAATATGCAAGTAAACAAATCATTCAATGGTAGATGTTTTACATGCAATAGAGTAGGTCATATGGCTAATCAATGCAGATCAAGAGGTTATCAGTCAAATATGCAAAGAAATGTTATTTGCCAAATCTGTAATAGGTCCGGTCATAGTGCAAAAGTCTGCAGAAGCAAGAATCAGGACAAAAGAGGTCTGGTATACAATCAGAATCAAGACAAGGGTAAACAAAAGATGAATGTGGATGAAGTTAGGAATCAGATGAACAAGATTTGGGTGAAGAAAAGTTCAGAGAATGTAGAGGTTGGATCCGCACCAGACTCTGGTGCTGATATTTCTTTCGGAAATTAAAAAGTGAGCTCTGGCTCAGGGGGAGACTCAAAGAAAATCCTGTTCCCCCAGCCAATCAAGTGGTACTAGATGTGACACAAGATGTGGAGTAAAGGGTTTGAAGATACCAGTCCTGAGATGATCCAGACAAGATTTCAGAGGTCCGCATGAAGATATAAAGAAGTTGTGATCGATCAAGTAAAGACCTGTTCCGGGAGATGCTCCGGAATGACAGAGGACTACAAAAGGGTCCAGAGAGATCCGGAAGTACATTATTTTACTCTGCGGACTGGACAGAATGTTTGGGATGTTCTTGTAATGTGTCATCTTAATTTATCCATGATTGAAAGATCCGCATGATGTTCATAGATCAGGACTAATCCGGGATACTCCAAGCTATCCGGACAAGGCAAACCAGAATAATATAGGTGAAGCATTTATTGCAAACAGATATTAGGGTTTGCGAAATGATATAAGGGATTTCTCATAAATCATTTGCTCATTATGCACTCAAGAAGAAGCGAAAAGTGGAGCTCTGCAACAAGACTCATCAAGCACACCGAAGATCTCCTGCCGAAGTCATTACATACAGAAATCAATCCAGCTACTCCGTGCAACCGAAGACGCAAAAGGTATTTTCCACTTTCGATATCTTGCTACAAATCTTTTGAAGAAATGGCTACTCCAAATATAGTAAAAATCTCAGATAGGCCCCGACCTGAATTTAAGAAACATCCATACAAGTCATTGGAAGTAGATCCCTTAGGAGCATTTTCCAGTGTTCCTCACGGAGTTTTACACACAGAAGACATTAGGGTTTACATACATGCAAGCATTGAGGAATTTGGGGAATTCAAATTGAGAGATCTCTATCACAAACAACTGATAGACAATGCTTTTGAGCTTAAACCAGAGTATAAGGGTATCCAGAAGAAACAATTTGATCAATTCATTCATTTCCCCTGCTTTGAAGAAGATGAATGGGTCCGGTATGTATTGAGCAGGATGCATGACAACTTCCTATGGCTGGATAGACCCTGCAAGATCACAAAAGAGACAATTAGAGCAGTAACTGGTCTATACTCTTCCGAAGGGATACCTATCCTCAAATCTGTCAAAAATAACATTGTAACTGAGGCCACCGGATCAAAATTTGATAAGAGGGCAATGACCATTGAAGATATTTCTGATCCGGATATCAAGTATGCGTCCATGATAATAAGATACAAGATCTATCACTCCAGCAGGGAGAATTCTGTATCCGGAACTGCAGTATATACTGCCTATGAAATGCTAAGGAAGAATGCAGAATATGATCTCTGCAAACTGCTCTTAAGCCAATTAATGGAAAATATACAGAAAATCAAGAAGGACAAGAAGAATTCCTTTAAGTATGGTACTCTTATATTATGTCTATTCTTCTACTTCATGAATGAGCTGCCCGGATCAAGTGGATGGGCATGGCAGAATGACAAACCTATTGCAGTCCAAATAAGAGACTATCTACATGGGCTTGGGGATGCCAAAGCAAGAAATACAACCCTATGGGGATACTTCAAAAACTTCCAAAGCATGATGCAAGCAAGAGAAAGAATTCCCTAGTCTCTTGTTGAAAAATACAAAGACTCAGTGTGCTTTATGGTGGACACTGATCAGTGCCTAATGGAGGCAGTGGAGCTAAGGACTGTCTGGATCATGCCCATGGGGTATGAAGTGGATGAACAGATAGTGGAGCTGCATGTTCAACACATGCTAAGTCAGCCCAAAGATCCAAAGGCAGAAAGGTTTGGAACCTTTGAGGAGCTGAGTGTAAAGATCCATGTAGAACTTAGGGAACCTGAGATAAAGAGGAAGGTGAGAAAAGAAGTAGAGCACATTGCTCAAGGCCTAGGCATCTCAAAAGAGGCACTTGATGCCAGCCGGGAAAAGAGAAGAAAATCTGAGGAAGAAAAGAAAGAGGCAGAAAAGAAAAGTAAAGAAAGTGTTCCGGTTGAAACTTCCACCCGGACCAGATCATCAAAAAGATCTGCACCTCCCACAACCAAAAGTTCAAAACCGGAAGTCCAGGCATCCGGTAAAAGATCTAAGACAAAAGCCACAAGGGCTTATGAAAGCCAAAAGGATGAAGAGGAAACTGAGTCAGATGAGGGAGTAAAAGAAATAAAGAAGCAGAAGAAGAAAGGATCCGGGAAACTCTCCACAGGCCAAGACAAGGAAGAAATGGCAGAAGAATTTGCTGAAAAGCCCACTCTATCCCTAGACAGTGTAGTCAAATCAGTCACTGTGGATGGGAACCTTCAACCGGTGGCTGAATTTTATGATGACTACAACGAGGCAGATCAAAAGATCCTGCAAGAAGCTATAATAAGGTACTTGAACATCTACAATAAAGCTTTTATTGAGATTATCTCTAAAATCCCTAAAAGCCTAGAAAAGGAATTAGAAATAAGAAAGAATAATGCTCAGGCAAAAGATCTTGAGATCCG
This sequence comes from Cunninghamia lanceolata, assembly GCA_027924645.1. NCBI lineage: Eukaryota > Viridiplantae > Streptophyta > Pinopsida > Cupressales > Cupressaceae > Cunninghamia > Cunninghamia lanceolata. Next base: position 22,604,708 of record BSBN01000500.1, read on the forward strand.
GGAGCAGATAGCTATTCAGCTATATCCTCAAATTGATCCCAAGACAATGAACATAATATTCAAAGACTGCAAAGATGAGTTCAAAAGTAAAGCCAGGATGAATCAACTCATGCTTGGTGAGACTGACAAGGTGGCCAAAGAGACAGAAGAGATCCTCCGGAAGGCCTTCAAAAGGTTCAATCTTCCTGTTGTAGAGGACTTAGGTGCAGAAACAGCTGTGGACTTGGAACCCTCTGCTCCAGAAGAAGTGGCCTATGAACAGGCTAGCATGTCTCCTCCGGTTTCCCCTACAGTCTCTGGATCCAAAGAAGAAGAGAAATTACAGGAGAAGGAAGCAGTGGTGAAAGATAAAGAGGTTGACAGTACCAAGGGTGCAGAGAAAGAGAAGACTCCATCAGAGAAGACCATGACTGATAGTGGTAAGAATGTGGAAGGAGAGAAAATCCCAAAGGACAGTTCCAAGACTGCAGAAGAAAAGAAACATCTGTCTCCGGCAAGAGACACTGCACAAACTGTTCAACAATTTTTGAGCAAAGAAATAATAGAGATCGATGAACCGGAGCTACTACAAGGCCCATTCAACTTTGATTCCCTCTCTCCGGTGTAGACAATGAAGATAGCCTCATTTGCAAATGCTAAGGCAAATGAAAAGCTCCTAAAGTCTCATATGGAAGACTGTGAGTTGATAGAGGCTGCTTCCGGAGTGCTTGAGAAGATTATGCCATCGGTCCAGATAGATCCGGTAGCCTCCTCTTCCGGTAATCTCAAAACCTTAGTCAGCAGTGTTAATACACATTTTGAATCTTTAGAAAAATCAGCTGAAGAAAAGGGCCGGAAGGAGTTTTTGGATAAAAGGTTCTCCGAGGTTCAGGGTTTGATCATTAATGATAGGAGAAACATGAACATTGGGATAAAGAGCTTAGAAAATGCTCTTAAGGATGGAGGTGAAATATACAAATTTTGTATCTCCTGGTCCAAGGTAACAGTGGACATTGAGAAGAAAATAAAAGCGCAAGAGGACACACTACTAAGCTTGTCTCAAAGTTTTGATCCTCTTTCTTCCTCTATAACAAATCAAGAATGTCAGACTATTGCAGTCTTGAGTGAAATCAAGAAATTGGAGAAGGAAAGGAAAAATAGAATAAGCAGGTTGAGTGAGCTCAGGGGGTTAATTGTCCCTAAGCTAGAGGCCATGCATGAGGCCATAGCAGAAGCTCAAATCACAGCCCAGACAAGTGATCCGAAAGATCTAAAAAGGGCAGATGCATTTGCATTTTTGTTGAGTGGTCACATTTCAATTTTGGATAGAATGAAGCAAAGTTGGGCTACAGAACTGATCCAACTGAAGACATCTTTTGCAAACATTCTTCAGTATATGTGAGTATGTAAATATGCGGCTATGTATAGAAATTTTTTGAAAATTTTGGTGTGCGGACCCTACCCTTTGCCATTGATGTCAAAGGGGGAGTGAGGAGCAGTGAAAAATGAGGAATCCAACTAAGGGGGAGTTCCGGAAATTGTATATAGAGCATCAGCCAAGGGGGAGCGTAGTATAAACACTTAGTCATTTTTCACTAAGTGTTGCCATCAATGCCAAAGGGGGAGATTGTTGGCAAGAGACACTATATGGATTCATGGTTGTTGTCATTGATGGCAACAAAGGTCATCCCACATATCCGCAAGTTATGGTGTGTCTCTACCGGAAGTCAGAATGAAGATTGTTGTGGTCCGGTGAACAAGAACAGAGCATGTGGCAAGGTCCGACAGATTGGTCCGGATCTCTCAGAGGAAGTGTCTTGGTGCAGTACATATTTGGGGAAGTCAAGAGGACTACCTTGAGTAGTATATTCCAAGGATTTATCCTCCGGTGATGAACAAAGAAAAAGATATGAATAGTTGAGTACCGGATTCCTGAGAGACAGTGAGAACAGAGGAAGAACTGACTGACAAAGTATCAGACTATTTTCTGGATGTGTTACTATTGATGGTAAAGGTTGTGAAGGCATGAATCATGTTTGGCCGACATGATTAATGATATCTACAAGTATATGCTTGATCCGCATTGCTTGGTGAGCAAGGATTCAGCCGACAGAACAGAGTTTGTAAGAAACTAGACTGTTCCGGATGCCGACTAGAAAGGTGATGAAATTACTTGTGCGGATATATATAGAGGATGGATTTAGTTGTGAAGGGTGTAATTGTGTGATGGTGTATGCAAATAAGTGCAGAACAGAGCAGAAGTAGTAAGAAAGATCCGGTATGTGAAAGGATAGCAGAATAAAGAACAGAGGAAAGATGAAGTGCAGCAGATCAGTGTACTGAGCCTAACCGGAACTAAACTCCAGCATATATAGATGCTTCCAATTAGTTCAAGACTGTGATTCTTATCACTTTGTAGACAGTGTGTCTCCTTGTAGGCAGTGGGCCTCTTTGTGAGCAGTGTGCTCGGGCAGTGAGCCCTAATTGGCAAGTGCCATTTTGTAATTCCTTATTTTTCTAACAGAGAATAATCTTTGGGTTAATCACCCCGTGGTTTTCTCCCTTAACAGGGTTTCCACGTCAAAAAACTGTGTCATGTGTTTTTCATTTCATGGTAATGTTTGTTTGTTTGATTCAATGCCGCATTGATTAATAAGAAAGTTCAAAAGAAGAAATAATTAGGATAACTGATTCACCCCCCCTCTCAGTTATCAACATATCCATCTCTCTATCGACTGCTCTAGCTCCCATACTCTCCTCAGCTCTCAGAGACCAATCAACTAAGGACAAGTGTGCAAATGAATAGAACTTGTGGACCCAACTCCTATATATAGCAAGTGAACCATAGCTGACTGTGTGACAACTGTGACTATTTCCCATGTCTTTTCCTCCAAACCATGTCCTATTTTTCTCCATCCTAACCTGTTCTTCCACCTTCTTCTTTGTGAGATTGTCCATCTCACGCTTTTTGCCGTCTTCCCGTCCAATCTCCCGAGGGGGCATCCTGTCATTAAAATTATACCAGGGGCAAACTGGGGCATGTATCATTGTCAAAAATTCTTATTCTTTGAAACAACATGATAAAACACATTGCATCAAAGAGGGGCAAAATGTATACACCTAAAAATGACATGACTCTACTTAAATAAACATTTTAAATATTTATTTCATCTTCATATTCCTCTATCAATAAATAAATAAATAAATTTATTTATTTGATTCATTTCCTCCCATTTAATTAAATAAATTACATTTATTTAATTAATTTCATCTATATCAACTTTATTCTTCTAAATAATTAAATAATTTTAATTATTTAATTAAATCTTTCATTCTTCCAAATTTAAATAAAATACAAATTTATTTAAATTAAAATCTCCAAAAAATAAATTATATTAAATATTTTATTTATTCTTCGAAAATTATCTACAAGTAATTAAATAAATTTATTTATTTAATTATGCTTTCTTATCTTCTAGAAAATCTTCAATATCTTCTAAAAATAAATTCTTGTTGTCACACAAAAGAAAAAACTGAGTTAACTGATTTAAAGCAAATCTGTTTTATCAACAAAGCTCTTAAATTAGAAAAATATATTCTAATTTAAGAAAATGAAAACTCATCCTCATCAAGAAAGCAGTTAACTCAACAAAGCTTCTTTTTGAATGACACATGTCCTTCCTCTATTCGTGCACGTTCTCTCGAACATTCTCCTCCGTGGATCTTCTCATTTCTTCTCCACCATTGATCTTCTCTCACACAACTCTATAAATACAACCCTCTTCTTCTTCATTTGATATCCATCATTCAAGTAAACTTATGCTGTAGGAACTATAGCGCGCCATTGGCACCCCATTTTCATATCATTCATCCTCCGTCCATTTCATAGTGTGTTGAAGTTCATCTTTAACACACCAAGTATCAGAGCCATTTCTCCTTGTCATCTTGAGGAATTGAAGCAAGGAATCAAGCTTCCTGAGGGCCATCTTCATCACCAAAAGATCAAGAAAGAATAGGCAAGCAATGGAAGTCACAAGGTAAAAGGTTGTGAGTATCTTCTCTCTATTTCATTTTAAATCTCCTTTTATCTTCATATTTCATTGATGTTTGGGTTTTTATTATTCATTTGATTATCCCATTTTTACCCTTACAGGTATAAGAATGTTAGTTATGGAGAGTTTTTTTCTTTGCTAGGGGATCTATGTGCGTCTATGTCATACTATATCTTTTTTGCAAGAATTTTTAGTGTTTGCTTGCATTTATTGTGATGTGGTTTATATTGCTAAGCCTTTGGGTGGATATCACTCAATTTAAATGGCCTCAACCTTTCATTCCTCTAAAACTGCCACTGTTGGAGTTGAAGGTTTGACGACGACTTCCAATGGCTCCCCCACTCAAACGACCACAAAAATTTGTACCCAAGGTGTTCCACGAGGTACGTCCCCTGAAACACCACTGGATATTGTTCTACCAATTCCTAAATTTGAGAATACATGCAAATGGATAGAAAATGTCACATCCCTTATTTTTCCTAATATTTAATTTGAATTTTAAATAATATTATTAAATATTATTGGGATTAATTAATTGACTTGATGTGGAAATGGCAAGAACAACACTGTCTCAACAGAGAGAGAGTATCATCTAAGAGGGGGAGTTTAACCGATTGACGACAAATTGAACTAAAGGGATATTTGCACATACCACATAGATTTCATATAGATTAAATATTTGCATTTATTTTGCGTAATTATTTTGAAGGTTAGACTAAACTAGATAGTCGTAAATAAATTTATGAATTGTTATATTACATTTAGAATAATTATTTTAAATGATAGACTTTTGAAACTATCTAGTCCCAATATATATATATATATATATATATATATATATATATTGCATTATTTCAAAGTATTATTCTAAGATATTTTAAATATCTTTCAGAAAGATTATTTTGTGCACGAGTAAGTGGCTTCTATTTTAGGCCAAGGTAGAGGTGGCAGTTTAATGAGGGAATCTTTGGTTTTTATGGTCTAGTGGAACTCTTCTATGATTCTCCTATCCCACCATGTTAAACCTTTAAAATTGGCTAAGTCTGAGTCAAATTGGTTAAACTCTAGAACCCTTAGTCTTTTTCCCTTCCTTGATCATGTTCTATTTCTGAGTTGACCTACTGCAAATAGTCACCCAAGGTTTAAGTCATCACTTTATGTCTTGTTTCTACTATAGAACCGACCTTTTGGAGTCTACTTACAAGCTAATCCAAAAGTGTCTAATATTTCCTAAGTCTGGGTTTAAAGTGTTCTTTTGGTCATGCTAGCGGTCATTGTAGCATCGCGGGCTTCGGATCCATCAAATCTATTGAGAGCTGCACTGATGCTCTAACCATCAATTTTAGATAGAGGGGCTCAAATCCTTGCTCGATTGAAGCCCATGCCGTGCTTGCTCCTATTTGGATCATGTGGGTGTATAGCCAAAATATACTAAGGAATATGCTTAGTGATGCTATGATAGAGTGACACTTGTCACATACATCAAATCCAGTCCAAGTACATTTTGGATAGTGCCCAGCATGCTGGCGCAGAGGTGGTGTTGTGGGTCCCTCTTGGACTTGCGTTGTTGCAATGTGGTGCCATATGGATCTACCATGGGAGGTTTTCTTTGAGTTGGATAACTCTCATTGGTCTACGTCATTTAAGGGCATGTGGAAGTCATATTCAATAATAGAAAATTTTAATCAAGGCCATCGATTCTCCCGCGAACTAACGAAAGATCAGTGGTGCATATTTAAACATAGAGAATGACTACTCTAAGCCTGCATGCCGACGCATGGTCACATTTATGATGATTTGATGGAGAATTAGCCAGAATCATGCCTAGTTTATGGAATAAATGCATAAGATCAAGTGATTGCCATCACTTCAGTTATTGGTAATCAAAATTCTTCCAAGAATTGAGTAGCTCAAGGTGACAATTGAAGAAGGGAGTTTTTGTCTGTGACTAACAAGTAAGTCTGAACTCACTGATTTATCGACTGATTTGCCTACAAATTTTGTCAATTCTATTTTGAATTTGGCTGAAGAGATAGAATATGTAAAAGTAGTAGGGTAAATTATTCAATTGGCTGAATTCCAAGCAAGCCCTAGTCTGTAATTAAATTTTGTAAGAGGAATGGTAGGTAGTTTAGAGAAAAGGAGCTTTGAGTCGACCTACTGCAAACAATCACCAAAGATTTAAGTCATCACTTTATGTCTTGTTTCTAGTATAGAACCGACCCCTTGGAGTCCAGTTACGGGATAATCCAAAAGTGTCTAATATTTCCTAAGTCTGGGTTTAAAGTGTTCTTTTGGTCATGCTAGCGGTCATCGCAGCATCACGAGCTCCAGATCCATCAAATCTGTTGAGAGCTGTGCTGATCGTCAACTTCAGACAGATGGGCTCAAATCCTTGCTTGATTGAAGCCCATGTCATGCTCACTCCTATTTGGATCATGTGGGTGCATAGCAATAATATACTAAGGAATATGCTTAGTGATGCTGTGATGGAGTGACACTTGTCACATGCATCACATCTAGTCCAAGTACATTCAGGATAGCGCTCAACACACTAACATGGAGGTGGTGGTGTAGGTACCTCTTGGACTTGTGCTATTGCGATGTGGTGCCATATGGATCTACCATGGGAGGCTTTCTTTGAGTTGGATAACTCTCATTGGTTTGCGTCATTTAAGGGCATGTGGAAATCATATTCAATAATAGAAATTTTTAATCAAGGCCGTCGATTCTCTCATGAACTGATGAAAGATCAATGGTGCATATTTAAACACAAAGAATGACTAATCTGAGCCTGCACGCCAATGCGTGGTCACATTTATGATGATTTGATGGAGAATTGGATAGAATCATGCCCAGTTTATGGAATAAATGCATAAGATCAAGTGATTGCCATCACTTCAATTATTGGTAATCAAAATTCTTCCAAGAATTGAGTAGCTCAAGGAGAAAATTGAAGAAAGGAGTTTTCATCTGCAACTAACAAGTAAGTATGAACTCACTGATTTATTGACTTGTTTGCTTGTAAATTTTGTCGATTCTATTTTGAATTTGGTTGAAGAGATAGAATATGTAAAAGCAATAGGGTAAATTATTCAATTGGCTAAATTCTAGGCAAGCCCTAGTTTGTAATTAAATCTTGTAAGAGGAATGGTAGGTAGTTCAGAGAAAAGGAGCTTTGAGTAGGATTTATTCATCTAGTGCCCATGTTTCTCAAAGCAAGCCCTTCCTGGAAAGCGTAAGGATGAAAAGCCTATAGATTATTTTGGAGAGATAAGGGATGCACATCTCCCCATTCCTAGATAGTCTCTATTTCTGCATTGGTATAGGAAAAGGAGGGCTAGGTCGCCATTCTGCAACACATGGAATTTGGACCTGGGCAAGGTTGTGGTATCAAATATTTTTTTTGATGTAGAATTGATCCATCTTATTGCAAGTAGGTATGATTCTAGTGCTAGAAGGGTGTTGGATATCAATGGAAGTACTATGGTTTCCTTCACCAAGCCCTATATTGCTGAAGTCTTTGGCCTTAACCCAACTATAAACAAAGTTGTTGACATTGATAAATTAAAGAAATCATATGAGATACACAGAGTATTGTACTAGACTATTAAGATCCCCAGACATGAACTCAAGACTCCTGGCAGTAGAGGGATTGAAGTATTTGAAAAGGAGCCTCTCAGCATAAAAAACTTTGAGGATTATTTTAACAAGACTTACTATGCATTATGTCAAGTCTTGGGAGAAGATGTAGGTGAAGGTATTCTTGTGTACATGATGTTATGGCTATAGATATCCACAATGACATTGTCAATGTGGAGTTTGATTTGGCCTCCTATATGGTAGATGAAATGCATAAGAAAATGGTGGCATTGAAGAGTTATCAGAGATGTGAATTCAAATGGTATTCTCACTTGTGCCACATGCTTCTATATTTTGGTAGAAATCAATGGATTCAGATATTGAGAGTGCGACAGGTAGATGAACATGAACAACATATGTATTTGTATTCTGCCTTTTGTTTGTCTTTTTGCTTTCGGAGGGCTTCTCCTTAGTCACTTTGGCAGCTTTTGTTCTAGAGGCTTTCAACTCCTTTACCTCAACATCAGAATCTATTCTTTCTTCATCAACTTTTGTGCTCTTATAGGTTCTTGTGGCCTTTATTTTCACTCTTTTACCTTCTTTTTCAGATGATTTGCCTTCCGGTATCTCAGGATTGGCAGGTTTCAGAGGAACAGGGGCAGTAGCAGAGATTCTAGTAGTCCTTGATGTGGAGGAGGATCCTACTACAACACTTATTTCTTATCCTACTTCTCCTTCTCAACCTTTTCAGTTCTCTCCCAGAATTGCTTCACGACTTCCTTTGTGAGACCTAGATTCTCAGCCAACTGCTCAACTTCTTTTCTTACTTTTCTATTGGTTTCAGGTTCTCTAAGCTCAGTATGCAGTTTTAAACTTAGCTCCTCATATGTCCCAAATATTTCAACTATTGTGTCTTTTGGTTTGCTTAGAAGATGTTGAGCATACATATTCAAGATTTTTCCATCTACTTCATACCCCATGGGCATGATCTAAATAGTTCTGGGTTCCACTACTTCCATTAGGCACTGATTAGTGTCAACCATAAAACATATTTTATTCTTGTACTTCTCAACAATTGATTTAGGGACTCTTTCCCTTAAATGCATCATACTCTAAAAATTCTTGAAGTATCCCCAGATTGCAGTTTTTTGAGCTTTATAATCACCAATGCTGCGAAGATGATCTCTGATTTGAATGGCAACTGGCTCATCATTAGTCTAGTGAACACCCTTTACTCTAGGTGCTTCATTCATATAGTAGAAAAACAAACATAGAACCAATGTATCATATTTAAAAGTGTTTTTCTTATCTTTCTTGATTTGTTTAGGTTTTCAATCAGCTGGCTCTGTAATAGCTCACATAGGTCATAATCTGCATTCTTCAACATTTGATATGCTATATATATGGCAATTTTGGAACTCAATTCTCTCTGCTAGAGTAATAGATCTTGTAGCCAATCACCATGGAAGCAAACTTCACTTCTAGTTCTATAATGTCATTTATGGTCATTGCCCTCTTGTCAAACTTTGCATTGGTTGCATCAGTAATAGTTTGGTTTTTCATAGATTTCAACATGGGCAATCCATCGGTTGAGTTTAACCCAGTCACAATTCTAATAACATCCTTGGTAATCTTGAATGATTTTAATAGTCATATGAATTCATCATGCATCCGAATCAAAACATACCGGACCCACTCATCTTCATCGAATGTTGGAAACCCCATAATCTGAATAAACTGTTTATCAAGTGGTGCCTTGTACTCTAGTTTAAGGTTGTGATTTTCATCCCTGAGACTCAAAAAAATCTACATACCTTGAGTCCCCAAATTTATCTATGTTCGCATGAATATAAACCCTAATATCTTTAGTATGCAGCACACCATACGGAACACATGAAAATGCACCTAATGGGTCAACTTCTATAGATTTGTGTGGATGTTTCTTAAATTTGGGTCGAGGCCTTTCAGTAATGTCAATGACCAAAGGAGTAGCCATTGCAAAAAGATTATAAGTTCAAAGCTTCGTAGATAAATACCTTTTCATGAGATTAGGGTTGGTGGATAAATCTGCTGGTCACACTTCAATTCCTTGTAATCTTAGCTCAGACACTATTCTTCTTGCTTTCTTCGAGTGCAAAGTGCTTCAAATAAGGAGTGAACACCTTTTTATGCTCCGTAAAATTTAATTTGCCTTTGTAATAAATGCTCTACCCTAACTTCATCCGGTTACTCAATTTCTTGAACAATTCTTCATGAATCACTCTGCAAATTTCCATATCAACATCTTTTCTTTCAGAAATCCTTCCAAAATTTTTGAAACAATTCAAAATATCTTCTCATTGTGCCAGATCCAGGCACCCACTTGTTGGTTGGGGGAATTTAATTTTCAATGCAGCCCCCCCTGAGCTAGAGCTCCAAATTCAATTCCTGGAGGAATTATCAGCACCGGATTCTGGTACGGACTCATTACTATTGTTCTCAATTATTTTCTTAACCCATGTCTTGCTCATTTCATTTTGGATCTCATTCACATCAATTTTTCTTTTGCCTTTGTCTTGTCTTTGCTCATCCAGTTTTCTATTTGTCGGACCTCTTCTTTCATTATTCTTACTTTACAGGATCTTGCAATATGACAAGATCTATTGTAATTAAAGCAAACAATATTTCTTTGCTTATATGCTTGATTTCCTCTTGATCTACATTAATTAGCCATGTGTCCATATCCATTGCAAGTAAATCAGTAACCATTGAAAGAGTTGCCATTTTCTCTAGAGTTATTCATTATCATACTTCTGCATTCATTTGATCTATGACCATACCTCTTACACTTGAAGCATTGATCGGAGAAGGATGGACCACTTTGATTTACTCTACTTCTGCACTGAGTAGCTCTATGACCAAATTTATTGCAATTAAAACAATTTCCATTAAATGATGGATATCTTTGAGCATTAGGCTATCTTACCGGAGGTCTTCTAGGTCTGTTTCTCCCATTCCCTGGTTGAATATTTCTTTGTCTAGATCCAAAGATTTCACCTTTCTCATATCCAAGACTATGCTTGTCATCAGCCTTTTTCTGTCCTTCAAGCAGTGTTTCAAGTTTAGCTGAGCTTATCTTGAACTTCTCCTTGTATTCATTTGCAACTTCTAGGTCATGTCTGAGAATGACAATTTGCCTTTCAAGTTCTCTCTCAATGTCTCTTCTTTCTTGTAGATTAGACTCTAGGAGGCCAGCGATTCCATCCAATCTGCAGCATTCTTCAGTTCTTTCTTTTAGATTTTGGTTTAGGTCTTCTCCAAATTTCTTTCTATCTTCAATTTCTTTGGTTAGCCTCATCACCCTAGATTCCATCTCATGTTTTAGGACAACAACCTCTTTGGTTACCTTCTCACATTCCTCTGTCTTTTCTTTCAGAGCCTCATCCTTGTTGTTCTCATAATGATTTCCTAGTTGAAGAGGTTGTTCCTTCCTCTTCTCATTGGATTAGCTCAATTTTTCTTTTAAGATCTCAATGAAGTCTTCAACATTTTTGAGGTTCTCTTGCAGCTCTTGGACTTCTCCTCTGGACTACTCAAGATCTTCTAGAGTGAGATTAAGTTGCCCTTGGAGGTTATATTCATCCATTTTACTGCTTTCCCAGATCTTCCTCAAGCTATTAAACTTTTTCAAAGGAACCTTGCTCTGATACCAATTGTTGGAATTAGAGGTGACAACTGAGAGGGGGGGTGAATCAATTGTCTTAAAACTTTAAAACTTGCAGCAGTTAATTCCTTTTTACTACTTCGTTAATAATTCCTTTTTACTACTTCGTTAAGTTTTTACTACTTTAAAACTTGCAGCAGAGATTAATAATGTTATCATGAAAAGCAAGAATCAACAACACATGAGCAGAAGTAGAAATAACACATTTGACACCAAGATTTTTGACGTGAAAACCTGGTTAAGGGTGTAGACACCCTAAAATGACCAACTTGTCATGCTACTTGCATTTCATTATCTGTCTCATCACCTGCATTTCAATGTTAATTAAATAATCTAATTATTTAATTAATTTTCATCAAATTCTTCTAAATCTCCTAAATTCAACATTAATTAAATAAATTCTCTTTATTTAATTAATTAAATCAAATTCCTCTAGATTCTTCCACAATTAAATAATTTTAATTATTTAATTAGATCATTATCTTCTTTCCAAATTTCACATCCACATTAATTAAATTAATTATTTAATTAATTCAACAAATTCCCTCTTATCTAAAATTAAATAATTCTTAAATTATTTAATTAAATCAAATTTAATCTTCCTAAATCATGCACAACAATTAAATAAATTTATTTATTTAATTTACTTTTCAAATCTTCTAAATTAAATAATTCTAATTATTTAATTATTTCTTCCAAAATATCTTCTCTAAATTTAAATAAATCAATTATTTATTTAAATTATTTTTTCTTCTAATTTGAGTTATCTCTAAAATAACTCAAGCTTTCTTGCTCATCAATTAAATATTTCTATATTTAATAAAGCAAAATATCTTCTATTCTCATGCAAATCTCTTCTTCTTGTTTTAAATCACTTAACTGATTACTTTATTCTTTTAATTGATTTATCTCTTCAGTTAACTTATTCTTCTATTCTTGATAACTCCTCTCATGCAAAAGCAAGCAAGACACATGTCTTCTTCTCATTCGTTGCACATTCCTCAACTTATCTCCTCCATTGATTCTTCTGAATTATCTGGACCGTTGATCAATCTTCCTGGAAATCTATATAAACCCCCCTCATCTCCTTCATTGGGCCTCTCTTCGATCGTATTCTCAGGCATACTTAACAGAGCTTTGAGCATACACAACGCGTCGATTGAGCACTATAACGATCTTTTGACATTGATCTCTTGAGCACATACTTGCTTGTTGCAGCCATGGCTTTGCAACTACATTGAGCAATCCATATTCATTCCAAAGGGAACAACACAGATTTCGGTAAAAGTATTTTATTCATTGAGTGATTATTTATGGCTTTTACTTAGATTCGTTTCCTTTATGTTATTGGGTTCTTTGGTTTTATTTAGTTTAGATTTAATCCATTTTTCCATATACACATTCTGGCACGCCCGGTGGGACCCACTAATCCCTTTGTTTCCTTGAGAAATTTGTTTTTTTTGAAGTCACAGTACGGCACAGCGCAGACGATATTACACAGCGCGTCTGGTAGTATCTCTAGGCGCTCTTGCAGGAACAGTTCAGCGCTACTGGCAGCACGGCCGCGCTTCTAGCCACACAGAGCAGCGCTTTCGGTCACACAGAGAAGCGCTATTGGCGGCCTTGTTAAGCGCTTCTGGTTAAAATTAAGTTTTGACTTTATTTTTATAGTGCTTTTGCAGGGTTTCTCTCATTTTTAGATCTGTGATTTTGGTTGCACAAGCTGTTGTATTTGTCCTCCAAACCCGATTTTCGATATCTCCTAAGCTGATTTATTTTGGAGTATCCTTAAGTTCCGCTAATCTATTGTGTTGACCCATTTTCTGAGTTTTCCAGATTTCATGACCCAGATCTCTCAGATATCATTATCCAGACAGTAGATCTACCATGAGAAGTCATTTTTTGCCTGGTTATTTTGACAAAAACTAATATTTTCTATATCTGAGACAGCACAGCGCTTTTGGCTACACAGTATCGCGCTTTCGGTTACACAGTGACGCGCTCCTGGTTATTTTACAGCGCTTTTGTTATTATCGTTGCACGCTTTTGGTATTTATCGCAGCACCTTCGGAAACACAGTGAAGCGCTTCCGATTATTTAGCTGCGCCTCTGGTAATATTCTATAGCGCTTCCGGTCTGCAATACAGCGCTCTCAGTTTATAGTGAATCGCTTCTGGTAAGACAGTAACACGCTTTTGGTTCAAGTTGATTTGTTTTTTTCTAAACTTGTGAAATTTTTTGGTGGAACTAACTCACTTGTTGCAGCTTCTGATTACTCACACAGAGCCAATAGGTGTTTTCTTAACATGTTCATGCAGGACGAGCATTGAAGACCTCTTTGATTTATCTCACTAAGTCTTAGAAACACATTGCATGCTTAAAAGGATAATTGAACAAATATTTTTTGCAAATCTAAGTCTTAGGAACATACTGATTTTCTTAAGGGACAAAGGACATGTATGGACAAACACCTCAATTTTCTAAAGGACAATGGACATGAATGCCAAACACTTCATTTCATAAGGGACAATTTACAACTACAATCGTGTGTGTGCATAGCTTAGTTGCACCTTATTTTTCTTATAACGGGACAATTGAACCTTTGTGTGACGTGCTTGCTTTTACTTTTTTTTGTACTTCCTTTAGAAGGGCCTGCTTTTGGATTGCGATTCATCCAAAAGGGACGACCCTAAGCGGAGTTTTCCTTTGAACCGCTATATAAGAGGGATAAGGCGAAAGCCAAGTCCTAACCGACGTCAGCCTTACCTTGTGGTGCCAAACTGAAAAGAGGTGTACTAGCTCTTTGTGGAAACAATTTTCACATTGAGCGAAGTGTTTGAAACTCTTAGTAGGATTGGTTAAAGCTTTTAGTAGCTTGTCGCATTGCTCGTAAGGCGTTGGTCCCTCAAAGTCACTAAGAACCAATTTAGATAGAGACTACCCGACCTACCTCCGAACATTGCGGTAATCATCAGTGCAAGGGAAATCGATTTAAACCCTTAAGACACTCACCATTGGCTCCCTTGAGAAGAGATAGTATTCCCTCGGACATAAAGCTCTTGTGATCTACTTGAGCTTTCCAAGGGGAGGGTGAGATATCCCTACCTATCGTCTCTCGCAAAGATACTAAATATCTGACACCTTTATGGAATGATATTTTTATCGACGGAGTATTAAGCTGTGAGCTGATCTACTGCAATGAAACCTTGTGTCTAGGGATAAAAAGTGCTTGTTATTGATTGCAACTGTATTAGACCTGTGGAAACATTGGGCTTGTTTGGAGCCTTGAACATACACTATCTGTTGTGTCAGTCCTTGTGCCTTTTTTGACCACTTGTTTGCTGTGTTTTCTCTTGCCAAACCAATCCAATCAGAAACAGAAAAATCTTGCCTTTGAAAAACATCAGACACTACTTCAGCGCCCCTGGTATTACAGCAGCTCGCCTTTGGTAGTACAGTAGATCGCCTTTGGTCAGCAGTAACCCGCCTCTGGCAAAACTCTACTTCAGCGCCCTTGGTATAACAGTAGCTCGCTTTTGGTCACTGTAGCTCGCCTTTGGCATAGCAGTAACTCGCTATTGGTAGCTCAGTCCGTCGCCTCTGGCCCACAGTAGCACGCTTTTGGTAGCACAGTCCTGCGCCTCTGGTCAAACAGTATAGCGCCTTTGGTCCAGTACTTTGTGCATCAGAGTTTGTCCGTTTCTTCAAAGCATCTCACAGATTCCCAGCATTACATTGTGTCCTAAGTGTATCCCATGGTCACCACTAGGCTACAGCAAACCATGAAGTCTAGGCAAGTTGTCCCTAAGAAGCACAAGTCACCCCCTCGCACACCACAATCAGGTCGTCTCAACATTACTCCCAAGGTGACTCCTAGTACACCCGTGGCAAAACCAATTAGCTCTCCAAACATGCCGCACATAGATGAACCAAGCAATCCTCATGAGGATAGAACCCCTTTGCTAAATGCACCGTAGTATACCACAGGCTTGCCTCCGGATTTTGTCCCACAAGGTTATATCGTAGATCAAACCCCATCTCAAGAAGAGCGACACTTTGAAATAGGTCAATCCTCTCAAGAAGATGGGCAAGATCTTGATGAATTTATACAAGATCCTAGAGCTATAGCTGCCTTTGATAAAATCCTTAGTGAGAATCAGGATCATTTCTTTCGCTTGCTTGCAAAGCAAGGCGCCAAGTTACCTCAAGATTTTGATGTGTCCACTCTCAAGGAGAGCAACAACACCCAAGAAACCATACAAGCGGTGCAAACCATGTCCACGGTAACTACGCCCCTACCTACCCAAGGCTCGCAGTATAGGAATCCCCTTTTTCAAAATCCAACAAAGGAGAGGCCCGTATCACCACTATTGACTCGTGTGGAGATCTATCAAAACCAACAAGAAACTCTCCAATGTCAAGTAGAGTTAGCTAAGCAAGCCACCTTAGCTCGATCGAATGTGCAACCACCTCCTAAAGTGTCCACCCCAAGCGCAAGCGGAATCCTGGTTACCCCATCACGCGTAGGTTTCCCACCCAATTACAATCCGGGGAACACGTATGTAGCCATGCAACAAGGGTCTCAACATATGCCACCTCCTATATCATCACACCTGCATGTCTCTCAACAAATTGGAGTCATGCAACCCCAACCACAACATTCTTCTACTCTCATCCTCAAGCAACCCCAACCGTCGCAAATCACTTCTACCTATGTTCCTCCACCACAACATTCTTCTACTCTCATCTTCAATCAACCCCCACCGTCGCAAATCACTTCTACCTATGTTCCTCCTCCACAACGTTCATCCTCGCTCAACTTCTTTCATACGTTGCCTAGCCACTCTCAACATTCCCAACATCAGGTTTCCCAAAGCTATGTGCCACCATCACAACCTAATCAAGCGCACTTTAGCTTTCCTCCCCCCAATACTTTTCTTCAACCATCGCAAAGCCAACATTCTTACCTAGCGCCACCACCACCTCTGCCTACTCAAGGCCTCCAATTCCAACCCAATCTGAACCAATCATACAATCCATACAATCCCAATCAATCTTACGACCCTTACAATACCACTGCACATGGCTCACATTATAATCTTCCATATGGGCAACACCAACCACTTTTTGGACAACAGGAGATGTTACCAACCCCTCCCACGACTATGAAACTAAAGATTGCAGAGGTGCAACAATAGCTATCTGATCTTACGTTTGGCCACACCAAAAAGACCTTCTCTTTAGAGGAAGTGTGTCCTTATCCTTTTGATCGGTCACTACCAATGATCCCTTTTCCTCAAAATTTCACTATTCCCAAGTTCGATAAGTACAAAGGAAAAGGTGACCCAAAAGACCATCTTAGGGAATTCTATCTTGCTTGCTTTGAGGTCTCTCACAACGACACATATCTTATGCGTCTTTTTCCTCGCAGTCTTGGAGGTCAAGCAATAGAATGGTTCTCACACTTACCTACGGGTATTAAGTCCTTCAACGAGCTAGCAGAAAAGTTTGCCACCCATTTTTCTTACAACGCAGAGCATGAGATTTCCATGACGGACCTATGCAACAATATACAGAAAAATGGGGAAACTTTCATTTCTTTCCTCCAACGATGGAGACAAATGGCTAGTAAATTCCCTTTCAAGATTCTGGAGAAACTGCTTGTTAGCATATTTGTGCAGAACCTCAACCAAGAGTTAGGTTTCCATTTGCAAATTCTTAGTGCTACAACCTTCGATGAAATCACATACAAGGGTATCAACATTGAGAAGGCCCTCATTGCTAAGGGTGTGGTCAAAATCTTTAAGGAGACGAAAGATAGCAATTCTCATCAGCAATCGAACGATAAACCCAAATATTGGAACAAGAACAAAAATGTGGTCAATGATGGGGTGGTCGATACTAAGCATGTCCAAACATTGCAAACACCGCTGCAACTCTCCAAACCAAGTCAAGCTCCACCTCAACAACAGCAGCAACAAAGGCAGCCTTATCCCAACCAATAGCAACGACAACAAGAGAGGCCTCAACAAGATTACCCTCCGCGACGTCAATTTACTCCTTTGGGTGTGCCCATCGAATCGGTCTTACAGCAAGCTTTGCAAAAAGGGCTCATCACCTTACTTGATGCTCCTCCTTATGGAGAACCTGTCTACAAAACTGCACGTTACAGAGACAATGAGTATTGTGAGTTCCATCGGAGCAAAGGTCATCGAACTGCATCTTGCATGAAGCTTAAACACCTCATCCAAAACCTCATCGACGGTAATCAAATCACCTTTGAGAATGAATCACCATCGCAACACACGAACAAGGATCTTGATATGTACAAGGAACCATTCCCTCATCATGGTCCACCTCCTCCTCAGGATAGGGGTAAAGGTATCAATCACGCGTCCACGTCTTTCGATTCCATTGTAGGTCGTTTCGAAGAGAGTCGAGTGTCTACCCTCACCATCAAAGGCAAATCTACGGATTGTGCTGTTACTACTCGTCGAGGTCATGTCACCATTCGTGCGCCTACACCTAGACTTCCGGTTCAGTCTGATTATAATCTTGTCGAACATCTAGGGAAAACACCAGCACAGATCTCTATTTTGGACCTTCTACGGTCATCACCTGCACATAGAGTGGTGTTAGAAAAAGCCCTCCAAGAGTCGTCCGTTCCTAACAACATTGCGGTCACAGATTTCCAAGCTATAGTGGGTAACATTGCTTCACCCTACAATGTGGTCTTCTCTGAGAAGGACCTCCCATCCCATGATCCTTGTCATAATGATGCCCTTCATATTGAGGTTCTCATCCATAAGCGCAAAATCAAACGCATCCTCATAGATGGTGGTGCTGGTCTCAACATCTGTTCTTTAAAGTTACTAAAGCAATTGGGATACTCAAAGGATCATGTCAACACTGATCATAGTATTACAATCAAGGGGTATGATGATGCAGAACGCCGTTCAGAAGGTGTTATTCACTTGCCTATACAACTGAGCCTTGTCATGCTTGAAACCTGGTGTCAAGTTCTTGATATTGAGCTGCCTTACAACATTATTCTTAGCCGCCCATGGATCCATGCAATGAAAGCTGTCCCCTCCACGTACCATCAGTCCCTCAAGTTCCCATACAATGGTACGGAGATCACCATCCCAGGAGATCCTAATCCTTTTGAATTTTGCCGTGTCTTGCAAGGAAGCTATAAAAATTGCAACCAAGTGCCTAAAAATGACAAAGCCCTTGAATCCCCTCTCTATGTTGACCCTGAAACTCTCACGCAAGCCTCTACTAGTGAGCCTACACCCCTCCCCAAAATCACAGCTCGTGTCCGAGATATAGGGTTTGGCACTTATGATATCTCAGAATCTTGTTGTGTAGGGCGGATGCCTCTATCTCCAAAGTCTTACGGCAAACCACCCATTGCTAAAGTTACCAAAAAAGCTACTATTCCTCCCCCAACATTCCTAACCCAATTCCAACATGGACGGTTACTGGAAGAGGAAACTATTGAGGACATTTCTTCTTGGCTCTACAAGGAGAAAGAACCAGTCACGATACCAGTCAAGCAATATGGCAATGGTCTAAGGATAGTGAAAAACATGGGCTATAAAGGCAAAGGTGGCCTTGGGAAACAGAATCAAGGCACTATGGAGCCCATTGTGGTAACAAAGAAGCTAGACAAGAAAGGATTAGGATTTGGTAAGAAGGTACCACGCGCCTCGGACATCGAGTATATCCTCGACGAGGTAGCTGACACTTTTCCTACTGATACGACGTCTACAGAGGGTATCACCGATGACTCTTCCCTCCACATGACCAATCTATTCGTAGAATCCTCCATTTTTACACTATCCTCCGTATCCTTAACTTCCAACACCAGCACCCAGAATGTCACACTTGTCTACCCTGAGCTTATCGATTGGGACCAACAAGGGACCCCCGTTATAGATGTATTTCAGAATGACGAAGCTCTAGCTGAGTTCATGGGACTTCGAGAAGGTATCCCTTTGGGCGATCACAAGGCAGGTTTTGTAATGGAACTCGAGCCCACGACTTATTTTGGTGAGAATGCCAAATCCTCTAGTCGCAAAAGTGCAAATAAAGAAAGATCTCTAGGTGAAAACCACACTGTGGCACCTCCTGATCATAAAATAGTAAAAATAAAGGACGTATCCAAAGGTGAAAACCCAACTGTGGCACCTGAGGATGGAGGATTTGACCTTCCCTTACCATCTAAGTACCAGGAGAAATCAGCTCTCCTAGTGGAAGATTCTACAGAGATCAACCTAGGTACAGAACAGAATCCAAAGACAACATTCCTAGCGGCATCATTATCTGACACAGAGCACAGAAATCTTAACAACTTCTTGCAACGAACCATCAACTTTGCATGGACCTACGCAGATATGCCAGGGCTAGACCCTAAGCTGGTAGTTCATTATCTCACAGTTGATCCCAAGGTGAAACCAGTCAAACAGAAGTTGAGAAAAATGCACCCACAGATAGCTCTCTTGGTGAAAGTGGAAGTACAAAAACTATTAGATGCCAAGTTTATACGACCTATTGACTATTCAAATTGGGTCTCAAACATTGTACCTGTGTCTAAACCTAATGGGCGCATCCGCATGTGTAATGATTTCAGAGATCTCAATAAGGCATGTCCTAAAGATGACTTTCCACTACCAAACATTGACATAATAGTGGACTTGACAGCAGGTCACGAGATGCTTTCTCTCATGGACAGATTCTCGGGTTACAATCAGATAAGGATAGCTGAAGAAGACCAACATAAAACAACCTTTACTTGTCCTTGGGGCAATTATTGTTGGTGTGTCATGCCGTTTGGTCTAAAGAATGTAGGAGCAACCTATCAGAGAGCAATGACAGTGATATTTCATGACCTCTTTCATCACATTATGGAAGACTATGTTGATGATATATTGGCTAAATCTTCCAAAGTGGATCACATACAGGTCTTAGGACAGATCTTTGACAGGCTTGAAAAATACCAAGTAAGACTCAATCCAAAGAAATGTGTATTCGGCGTCACATCAGGAAAGCTATTGGGATACATTGTATCTCGCAGAGGCATCGAAGTAGATCCAGCAAAAGTAAAGGCTATAGTGGAGATGCCTCCACCAAAGAACCTAAAAGCATTAAGGAGCCTCCAAGGAAGGTTACAGTCCATCAGGCGCTTCATATCACAGCTAGCAGATAAATGTCAACCCTTTCAACACTTGCTTCGAAAGGATGTTTCATTTCGATGGGACAACAAGTGTCAGGCAGTGTTTGATCAACTTAAAGAGTATCTAGCCACACCTCCTGTATTGGTTCCACCAGTTGCGGACAAACCCTTGATTTTATACATCTCCACTACAAGTTCAGCCCTAGGGGCTCTGCTAGCACAGAATGATGACACAGGAAAGGAGCATGCAATATATTACATCAGTAGAACCTTGGTGGGATATGAGCTCAATTATTCATCGATGGAAAGGGCTTGTTTAGCAGTAGTGTTCGCCTCCCAAAAGTTGCGACATTACATGCTGAACCAACACACAAATCTGATAGCCAAGATTGATCCCTTGAAGTATCTACTAGCAAAAGCAGCTCTCACAGGCAGACTAGCTAAGTGGGTTATGATCCTTAGTGAGTTCGATATTGAGTAAACAGATCGTAAGGCAATCAAAGGACAAGCCCTTGCGGAACAACTGGAGAAGCACCTATGAAAGATACACATCCTATGGTAGCAGACTTTCCTGATGAGAATCTCTTCGCTCTTTCCAACTCCATAATGTGGAGGTTGTACTTTGACGGTTCTTACACACAGCATGGATCAGGAGCTGGCATCTTATTTGTTACACCTCAGAATGACTACATTCCTAAGTCATATCGGCTTGCATTCCCTTGCACCAATAACATAGTTGAGTATGAAGCACTCCTTATAGGTCTCAATACAGCAGTTCAATGGGACATCACAGAATTACAAGTATATGGAGACTCACAGCTAGTCATTCGCCAAGTCACAGATGAATACCAAACAAAGGATGAAAAGTTGATCCCCTACAAACAACTAGTGGATGCCTATAAACCACACTTTTCTAGCATCACATTTGAGCAAATTCCAAGAGAGCATAATAAAGCTGCGGATTCTATGGCTTCTGTAGGGTCACTGATTGACATGCCTGCTAATACACAGAAGTGTGAATTCTTGATCGAGCAATTGTTGATACCAACCGTCGATGTTCCTGTTACTGAAATCATCTGCGAACTTGTTGGTCCCAATTCCCCATGGTATGAAGATATCTATGAATACCTCAAGAACAATACCTTTCCCCCTGACCTATCATCCACCCAACGCAAAACCTTTATCCGTCGATCCTCTCGTTACATCATTCTGGGTGATACACTATATCGCCGGAGTCTCGATGGTATCCTCTTACGATGTCTTAACGTGGAAGAAGCTGAAGCTACCTTACAAGACATACACGAAGGTGTCTGTGGCGCACATTCTACCGGTCCTAATCTTGCTAAGAAGATACTCAGAACAGGTTATTACTGGCCTACAATAGAGCAAGATGCTGCACAATTTGCTAAGAAGTGTCTACAATGTCAGCAGCGTGGAGATTTGATTCACGCACCAGCTCATGAGTTACAACTTGTGACAACTCCATGGCCTTTTTCTCAATGGGGTCTCGACCTCGTAGGACAAATCCACCCTTCCTCCTCCAATGGCCACAAGTTTATCATTACCGCCACTGAGTATTTCACGAAGTGGGTGGAAGCCATTCCTATGACCTATATCACCGGTAAGCAAATAGCCAAGTTTATTCTAAACTACCTCATATGCCGGTATGGTATTCCCCAAGCCATTGTCACTGATAATGGGAGACCATTCAAGAACCAAGATGTTCGTGCCTTATGCATACAATACAATATCCAACATCGCTTTTCAACTCCCTTCTATCCGCAGAGTAACGGCCAAGCTGAGGCTTCCAATAAAACCATTCTCAAGATCCTAAAGAAAACGGTCAATGAAGCTGGTCGTGATTGACACTTGCAACTCAATCCCGCCCTATGGGCCTACCACACTAGTATCAGAACACCAACTGGTGCCACACCATATGCCTTGGTCTTTGGCTCTGAAGCCATCCTACCTATAGAGGTCGAGATCCCATCCCTCAGAGTATCCATGGAGGACCTGATCGGCGGAGATGAGTATCGCACTTCCAGATTAGCTGAGCTTGAACTACTAGATGAGAGGCGCCTTGCCGCACTTAATCATCTCCATGTCTATCAAAACCGCCTCCGGTGTAATTACAACAAAAAGATCAAAGAAAGACGGTTTCAAGTTGGTGATCTTGTACTTAAGGAGAATCAGAGAAATCAAGCAGATCGAGAGAAGAAGGGTAAGTTTGAGCCTAACTGGTTAGGTCCCTTCATTGTGACAGCAGCATATGGATCGGGAGCTTATACTTTAGCTACACCTGACGGCATTCCTCTAGATGAGCCACTTAACAGTGTCCATCTCAAGAAGTTCTATGCCTAATCCTCAGAGTATTCCCCACAAAAAATCAAAAAAATCAAAAAAATCAAAAAAAGCAAAAAAATCAAAAAATCAAAAAAATCAAAAAATCAAAAAAATCAAAAAATCCATCCTCTGGTGAAAACCTGGCAAACAGGCGCCTTGGATAAGTACCATAGTGAAAACCTGGCAAACAGGCGCTATGCGTAGAGTCATCATCCATCGTCTATCGAGTCCTGTCCACTCCTTGTCCAGTTCGCAACGCGCACTTTCCATCCATCCATAATAAAACCATTGACTTTGTTTGCATTTCCATCTCCCTATCTAGTATAGCTTGGAAATTTGTCAGTGTCCATCGTCGTCTTCCCACATCTTGGTCTAGGTCTACAGTTACCACTGTCTTGTCCTAGGTCAAGTCTTTCTGTGTCTTCTTCGGCAGTCACCCCTACAGTTTCCTCTACCAGAATGGGGGCAACTCTTTCCTTAGCTTCAGTCTAGGATTGGTTCCTTGTTCGTGGTTCGCAGCGCATACTTCAATCTTGTCTCATTTCCCCAGGTAACACCCTTTAACGGACACAGAGTTCCTACGATAGGGCTGTTATCTTCTCAAACTCTTTTCCCACATCATCACACTAACCAGAACTACATACTATCATCTTTTCAATCTTAAGGTACCTTGATCCCATGGATATGGGTATGTAGGCAGTCTGGAATACGAAGGACGTTTCCAGTACTCAGGTACATAAGATCACCTCTTCTCAAACTCTTTTCCCACATCATCACACTAACCAGAACTACATATCATCTCTTCTCAATCTTAAGGTACCTTGATCCCATGGATATGGGTATGTAGGCAGTCTGGAATACGAAGGACGTTTCCAGTACTCAGGTACATAAGATCACCTCTTCTCCGCTCCATTCCTACATCATCACTCTATCCAGAACTACATATTTATCACGTTCATCTTCCATCGTAAGTGTGCCTTGATCCCGTGGACACAGGGTATGTAGGCAGTCTGGAATATGAAGGATGTATCTAGTACTCAGGCACACACGATCCATCATTCTCCACCCGTCCCAATCCATTAACATTTCATCCTTCTAGTCTTCCGTTTTTTAAAATCCATTCGCCTCGACTTGACTAACTCAAGCAGCAAGCTAGCGCATCCTTTCAAAGCAAAAGTCCTTAACAAACTTGAAGCAAAGAGGCTGTCTTCCAGAGTCATCTACTGTCCTGCATACCGATTGCCAACATCAGCTAAGTACCGCTTAACCAAGCCCTAGATCCACAAGCTTGTCTTCTTCGAAGTGTTCCATTGTCGAGACCAACACACACGTCTCCTGCGACATGTGGCATTTCCTGCAACAAGATATTGTCTTTTTAGGTAGATAGCACCCTTTAACGGACACAGAGTTCCTACGATAAGGCTGTTATCTTTCCTATCCAATCTATCCTGAGCAACCTCTTTGGTAAGAGAAAATGTTGGCTGTATGTTTACTTTGCAAGTCAGTCAATTTGTGTTATGGTTTATCTTTTGTTCCCTATTCCAGTACCTATTCAAGGCTACCTTGATTTATCTATAATCTTGGTATGTTGCGATGAAGTACGGATTGGGGGCATAGTCATTGCTTTCTGTGTGCCGTGTTTGAGGAATGATCTCTAGCATCTTTCTTAGCATTCTGTTTATCTTGTGTGTGTTACATCCTAGCATCTTACATATTAATATTTCTTCTTGCATTTACATGTATTGAAGTTTATTTTATGTTCAAGACTATGGCTTATTCGCACGTTCCAACAGGGTAATATTATGTCTAAGAGGATCTGAGGTCAAACCGTTTGCTTGCAGAGTCAACGTCCACGCACTCGGATATTACTGCACCTTGGTCTTTTATACCTTGGTGGCGAACTATCCACGTGCTATATCAAACTAAGGATTGCTCTTTATATACAAATGCGAAGCCATTGCAACAAGCTCATTCATCCATTTCCACATCCTTTATATCGCTTTCATCGCAGTGCTCGATCAACAGTCTCCATCTTCTCCTGTTCTCCTCTCTGGTGCATATCTGCAAAACCCACATGTCAGATATCACTAGTCATCACATCTATATCATCATATATCTCTATCATCATACATCTATAAGCATCATATAAACAACATATGTCATCACATGAATCCATAATCATACATACATATCATCACATTCATGACATCAAGGAATGCATACACAAAAGCATGAACAACAGTGAATCGAACAGATCATCATATATATATATATCATGTAATGGTCATCATAATACAAAGTGTCTGTGTCTACATCAATAATACAAGTGTGTATACATCCAAATATACACCAATATAGTACATCAAGGCTATCAAGAGCCCTCAAAATATACATCAGAATGCACGCAGGCATCTGTCCAAAACAATACAATATGATACAATATGCATGCATATGCCCTAGTGGGTAGAGCTGCCCTCCTGCTGTGGCCCCTGGCCTCCCCCTGTGCTCGGTGGAGGTCCCCCTGATGGTCCTCCTCCTCCCCCTAGCGGCAAAAGTGGCCCTCTGACCGAGGACGCTGACTGCCCTGTCCTCCGGGATCCGGATGCCCCTGACCTACTCTTGTCCCTATAACTCAGTACCTGCTGGGCTACCGGCACCGCACCCACATATAGCCCCCTGTAATACTCTGCCTCCCGGCCCGCTGATACCAGCTCACCCTGCACTCGGACGAGCTCATTGTGTAGGGTCCTCTGATCGGCACCCAGCGCACGGCGTGCCTCCTCTCTCTCGCGCCTCACTCTGAATAGTGTGGCCTCTGCTGTCAGCCGTAGCTGTACCTCTGCATCCCTCTCTCTCCTGGCTTGTGCTACCGCCTCGGTGTCTGCTGCTGGTGCGGCCAGTGGCTGCATCTGTCCCTGTGCCTGTGCATGTACCTGGGCTTGCAGCTGCCTGTATGCCTGCACCTGTGTCTGTAACTGCGCCTGCACCTGTGCTAGGGCTGTCTGTGCTGCTGTGGCTGCCTGTGTCTGTGTCTGGGCTGTGGCCTCTGCCTGTCTCGCCTCTGCCCGCGCTGTATCCCTGTCTCTCCTCAGTCTAACCATCCGGAGCTCTAATCGAGTCCTCCGGGCTATCTCCTCCTGCAGCAGTCGCTCGGCCCTTTGCAGATCAGTCTCTACGACTGGGCCCAATGCCTCTGCCATCTCAGCATCCTCCTGCTGGCCACCTGCCTGCTGTCCACCTGCCTGCTGTCCGGCTGCCCTGGCCTGCCGCCTCATCCTGGCCTCTCCGCCAAGGACTAACACCTCTCCCACTGCCCCTACTACACCTGGTGTAGTCAATCTCATCGGCCTGTGAGTCTGCCAGTACTGATCATAGTCTGGCAGTGTCCCTGGGTCTGCTAGCCCAGAGTCCCAATCCCATCTCACGGGGATAAGTCCCCGCACCTCTGCTAACGCTGTCGCCACTGGGATCACTGCGTCCCAGTCTCCAGTCTCTCTCCGCGTCTTGGCATGTGTGGCCTCCCCCACTGGTAGCCCCTGTGGTAGGCCAAACTGTCTCAGTACCCGCTCGGGAAGATATCTCTCTATCATATCTGTCCGTCTACGGAACAGATAGCGAGCCTGTCTGCAGTACATGAGCTGCTCGTGCTCATCCGGCCAATCCTCGCATAATAACCACGGCCTCCAGATGAATATGTCCATCTCGTCAATCTGCCGCCTCCAGTAGCTGACAGATCCCATCCTCTTGTGTGTCATCACCCCGTCGTACAAAAATGCGTACGGCTCCCCTCTGTCTCGGTGGCGCTGCGCCATGGGTCAGATGACGGGAATGTGCTCCCATGCCCACACCTGTAATAGCGTCACCCCTGCTGAGAGGCTCCTGCCTCTCCTGTATACGCAGTAATGCATGTCATGGTATAGTTGGCCTAACACGCAAGGGCCCCACGCATACTGTCTGCCATGGGTGAACATCCCAGATAGAACTGTCCCCCAGCCAACTGATAGGCCTCTTAATCTCCTGTCCGGGCACAGGAAGCTGCCAATCAGCGATGCCACGATCCATCTGATCCTATCGCAGAGTCTCAGGACGTCTGCCCATATGATCTCCCCATCATCTATCCATAGGTCATCTGTACAGAAGACCTCCTCCAAGCCTGCCTCGCCCCGTGCTGGGTCAAAGTCAACAATCTCCCTGTCTATCTGGATCCGCAGGATGCGATATACATCCTCCAGCGTCACTGTGGCCTCCCCTGTCGGGAAGTAAAATGACAAAGTCTCACTGTGGTATCTCTCCACGACTGCTGTCACTAGGGCGAGATTTGCCCTAATGTGTGTCAGGTGTGCCACATGCCATAGCCCTGCATGCTCCAGGAATGCATCCTCCTCCCATGTCAACTGAACCACCTCGTGCGCTATCGCGTGGTGTCGCTCCCGCGACATCAGTGGCAGCAAAATCCTCTGCATCCATAACAAATCACGTGTCAGTTCTTCCATAACCAAATCCTCATAATCCTATCTTCCCCTGGACTCTGCTATGCAACCCCCAACTTGCCCTTTCCTCTTTGGCAGCCTCACTCTTCTACTTGCATCCTAGCTTTTTCTTCTATTCCAACCAACAGTGCTTCATTTTTTACAAACGCGCTGTCCCTCTCCCCCAACTGCGCCTTCCTGTTCGACCAGCCGCGCTTTGATTTTTGCACCAAATGCGCCTTGTTTTTCCAACTGCGCCATTTTGCCTTACCCACCGCGCCACTCTGTCCTACCAGATGCGACGCATTTTTCTTCCCCTTCCCCCACTTGCGCTGCACTGCCTAACCAAAAGCGCTACATTGCCTAGCCAAGCGCGCTGCGAGATTTCCCAACTGCGCTGCGGCGCGGACACTTATTGCCAAAAGCGACGCGATTTTACCATATGCGCTGAAGGTGACTACCAGCCGCGCTGCGTCGCGCCAAAAGCGCTGCAACCCTATACCAAACGCACTACAACTTCCTAAAGCACTTTTGGTTGACATAAGCTGACCTGCCTAAATCTAGCCCTAATCTACCCCTAATCGACAAATTCAAAGGGGGTTTTCGATCACTTACCGCTGCTGGCGCTCCTGCTGGCCTCCCATAAGTCCGCACCAGCTCCGCCCGATGTCTATGCACTGGAATCGGCATCTCTCCGCGCTGTCTGCTCACCTCTCTCTCAACTAAGTTTAGAAGCTCTTCTCTCTAAAATTAGAATCTCAGTGGGTGTAAATGAGGATTGTGGTTTTCTTTCCCACCCCGTTTTCTGCTTTTCTTCCCACCTAGTCGCGCAATCTTCTAGTCGAGCGTCAACACCTTTCCTCTTTCGCTTCCCTGTCTTCCCGCTCGAGGGGGCATACGCTGGGGCAACTAGCTACACTGGGGCACAAAAATTGTATCACATCTTCGACAATTAATTTCTTTGACGCAACGCTACATGCTGCATTGCATCAAAGAGGGGCAAAATGTAGACACCCTAAAATGACCAACTTGTCATGCTACTTGCATTTCGTTATCTGTCTCATCACCTGCATTTCAATGTTAATTAAATAATCTAATTATTTAATTAATTTTCATCAAATTCTTCTAAATCTCCTAAATTCAACATTAATTAAATAAATTCTCTTTATTTAATTAATTAAATCAAATTCCTCTAGATTCTTCCACAATTAAATAATTTTAATTATTTAATTAGATCATTATCTTCTTTCCAAATTTCACATCTACATTAATTAAATTAATTATTTAATTAATTCAACAAATTCCCTCTTATCTAAAATTAAATAATTCTTAAATTATTTAATTAAATCAAATTTAATCTTCCTAAATCATGCACAACAATTAAATAAATTTATTTATTTAATTTGCTTTTCAAATCTTCTAAATTAAATAATTCTAATTATTTAATTATTTCTTCCAAAATATCTTCTCTAAATTTAAATAAATCAATTATTTATTTAAATTGCTTTTTCTTCTAATTTGAGTTATCTCTAAAATAACTCAAGCTTTCTTGCTCATCAATTAAATATTTCTATATTTAATAAAGCAAAATATCTTCTATTCTCATGCAAATCTCTTCTTCTTGTTTTAAATCACTTAACTAATTGCTTTATTCTTTTAATTGATTTATCTCTTCAGTTAACTTATTCTTCTATTCTTGATAACTCCTCTCATGCAAAAGCAAGCAAGACACATGTCTTCTTCTCATTCATTGCACATTCCTCAACTTATCTCCTCCATTGATTCTTCTGAATTATCTGGACCGTTGATCGATCTTCCTGGAAATCTATATAAACCCCCTCATCTCCTTCATTGGGCCTCTCTCTTCGATCGTATTCTCAGGCATACTTAACAGAGCTTTGAGCATACACAACACGTCGATTGAGCACTATAACGATCTTTTGACATTGATCTCTTGAGCACATACTTGCTTGTTGCAGCCATGGCTTTGCAACTACATTGAGCAATCCACATTCATTCCAAAGGGAACAACACAGATTTCGGTTAAAATCTTTTATTCATTGAGTGATTATTTATGGCTTTTACTTAGATTCGTTTCCTTTATGTTATTGGGTTCTTTGGTTTTATTTAGTTTAGATTTAATCTATTTTTCCATATACACAAAAGGAAAAACCATGGTGAGGGTTAACCCACAAGGATTATACTCTGTTAAAAGTATTACAATGGAGAATGCACATGCATTCGGGCTCACTGCCTATAGGAAGAAGTTTACAATGTGTTTGAACTGATAGTTAGCATCTACAAATGCAAAGATTCAGTTCCGGTTTAAGCACAAAATACTGACTTGATACACTTCATCTTGTTCTACCCTTTTTACTGCTCCACCATAATCCAGATCTTAGATTCCTTCTCTTTTGCACCCTTCATCTGCTCTTTTTTGCATTTTATTCATATTCACACACACACCTTCAATCACTCAGATCCATCGGTTATATATATCCAAATTCAATCACTTTTCTGTCGGCCTTATGAAGAACTTAACTAGAAATACAAGTACTCTGTTCCATCAACTGAATCCATGCACCAATGATGATGCATACCAGAAATAACACTTGAAGGTCACCATTCATGTCAGCCACTAACATTATATCCCATACACAACTTACCAAAACAATTCTATCATATCCACATAAGGATCTAACACAAGTCAGCTTGTTCTTTACTGAACTGTTTTGTCATATTATGACCTGGTACTCAGATGCTCATAACGTTTACTCCCTTTGTCACCGGATGATAAAATTCTGGATTTAGATTGCCCTGAAAATCCTTATGACTTCTTTAGATCTGTAGAATACTCAGATTTGCCATCGGAGAGATCTGTACCAAGATATCAGACCCTGTCACATGCTCTGTTTTTGGCTACCTGAACTTAGATAAATTCTGATTCTGACTTCCCGTATGAACACATTATGTTATGTGGATGAGTGGAATAGTCTTAGTTGCCATCAATGACAACACTTGTCATGTGAAGCAGTGTCTCTTGCCAATAATCTCCCCATTTGGCATTGATGGCAACACTTAGTGAAAAATGACTAAGTGTTACTCCCCCTTTACTCTATACTCTAATGCTCTCCATTGGTTCTAGAGCTCCCATTTTGCTGGATTCCTCATTTTTCACTGTTCTTCACTCCCCCTTTGACATCAATGTCGAAGGATGGGGTCTGCAAGCCAAAATTCTCAAAAATATAGTGCTACATATGTACACCCAATCATTAAGTTATATATACATGAATTTGAGAATATTTGCAAAACTATTTTTCAATTGCTCAAGTTTAGAGGTCCAACTTCTTTTCATGCCATCCAAAATTGAGATGTGTCCACTCAGAAGAAATGCATATGCTTCTGCCTTTGTCAGATCTGGAGGATCACTTATCTGAACTACAGTTTGAGATTATGATAATGCATTAAACATCGTTTCTAACTTGGGGGCAATTAATCCCTGGAGCTCACACATTCTCTTCACAATATTCCCTTTTTCTTTAACAAGCTTCTTTATTTCATCGATCAAGCTGATTAATTGACATTCCTGACTTGTAGGAGAAACTGTTAGAGGATCAAAATTTTGAGATAGATTTGACAATTTTTGTTCTTGCTCCTTTATCTTCTTCTCAATATCCTTATTAACTTTGGGCCAGGAGAGACAAAATTTGTATATATCACCTCCATCACTTA
This sequence comes from Cunninghamia lanceolata, assembly GCA_027924645.1. Classification (NCBI taxonomy): domain Eukaryota; kingdom Viridiplantae; phylum Streptophyta; class Pinopsida; order Cupressales; family Cupressaceae; genus Cunninghamia; species Cunninghamia lanceolata. The sequence goes on from BSBN01000500.1 coordinate 22,635,746, forward strand.
GAGCATTTTGAATAATCTTTATATTAATACCAAGTATCATCCTATCATTCCTTATTAGGCTCTTTATTTCACTAAATTTCTTATCGAAGAATTCATTTATGACTTTAGTCTCTGCAGACTTCTCAAAGGACTCAAAATGTGTACTTACAGAATTTACAAGATTTTTTAGATGTCTAGAGGGAGAGTCAAATGGGTTCTTTTGGAGGGTTGGCATTATCTTCTCTAATACTCTGGTTGCAAGGCCTAGCAACTCATTGTCCTCAATGTGAGATTTCAACATCTTTTCTCTTGTCTTGGCTTGTGTGAAGGATGGTATTTTCATTACTTGAACTAGGGAGAGAGCATCTAGGTTGATTGGTCCTTGAAACAACTCTGGTTTATCAAAATCAAGCATTTCTTTACTTAGGAGACCTTTTACTACATCTATGGTGTTTCTTGCCACAATTCCTAAATCACATTCCTTTCCTTGAGATTTGTCAATGTTAGTATCAGGACTAATTTGTTTAGATACATCAACATTTGCACCATCTTCTTCTATCTTATCTTCCTTCCCTTCTTCTTCTTTTGCTTCACCTTTCTCTGTGTTATCTACAGCCAGATTCTTTCCTTTTACCATACTATTTGCAATATGTTCCTGAGGTTCTTGTGTAGTAGTAGTATTCTCAACATTATCTTCTTTTCTGGATTGATCAGGAGAAGTTGGAGTATCTCCTGCATCATCAATTTGGTCTACCATCTCTATATATTCTTTGTTTATTTGTTCCTCTTTCAAAACATAGGAGTTATCAAACTTGGTTTGCTGCTCATCAGTTTCCATCTTTTCAATATCCGGGATTGATGAATCAATCTCATCATCAATCTCCTCCTCAACAAATGGAAGATTGTGTCTCTTCAATGCACTCAGAAGTATTTCCTGTGTTTCTTTAATTATTTGGTCCAATTCTCCAAGCATTAGTTTGTTCATTCTCTTCTTGCTCCTGAATTCATCCTTCACTTCTTTGAATATCATACTAATTTGAATTTGAGTGATCTGAGGGCATAGTTTTATCAATACATGCTCTCTAAGCTCCATATCCTTGCTTTTTGCATTTTCTTTCCTCAACTCCAAAATGTTTGCAAGACTTGGAGGGATCTCAAAAGTTATTTCAATCAGGGCCTTATTATAGATATTCAGATATCTAACAGTTGCTTCCTCCAACACCCTCTTATCTATGTCACTGTATTCATCATAAAATTCAATCATGGGTTTCAAATTTCCATCCACAGTGACTGATTTTATTACATCTTCCACGAAGATTGTGGGCTTCTCAACATATGTATCTGTATTCTACCTTTTGTTTGTCTTTTTTCTTTCAGAGGGCTTCTCCTTAGTCACTTTGGCAGCTTTTGTTCCAGAGGCTTTCAACTCCTTTACCTCAACATCAGAATCTGTTCTTTCTTCATCAACTTTTGTGCTCTTATTGGTTCTTGTGGCCTTTGTTTTCACTCTTTTTCCTTCTTTTCTGGATTATTTTCCTTCTAGTATCTCAGGATTGGTAGGTTTCAGAGGAACAAGGGTAGCAACAGAGCTTCTAGTAGTCCTTGATGTGGAGGAGGATCCTATCGGAGCATTTCCTTGTTTCTTATCCTACTTCTCCTTCTTAGCCTTTTTAGTTCTCTCCTGGAATTGCCTCACGGCTTCCTTTGTGAGACCTAGATTCTCAGCCAACTACTCAACTTCTTTTCTCACTTTCTTGTTGGTTTCAGGTTCTCTGAGCTTAGTATGCAGTTTTAAACTTAGCTCCTCATATGTCCCAAATCTTTTAACTATTGTGTCTTTTGGTTCACTTAGAAGATTTTGAGCATACATATTCAAGATTTTTCCATCTACTTCATACCCCATGGGCATGATCCAAATAGTTTTGGGTTCCACTGCTTCCATTAGGTACTGATCAGTGTCAACCATAAAACATATTTCATTCTTGTACTTCTCAACAATTGATTTAGGGATTCTTTCCCTTAAATGCATCATACTCTAAAAATTCTTGAAGTATCCCTAGATTGCAATTTTTTGAGCTTTATAATCACCAATGCTGCGAAGATGATCTCTGATTTGAATGGCAACTGGCTCAACATTAGTCCAATGAACACCCTTTACTCTAGGTACTTCATTCATATAGTAGAAAAACAAGCATAGAACTAATGTACCATATTTAAAAGTGTTTTTCTTATCTTTCTTGATTTTGTTTAGGTTTTCAATTAGCTGGTTCTGTAATAGCTCACATAGGTCATAATCTGCATTCTTCTTCAACATTTGATATCTTGGATATATGACGGTTCTGGAGACTGAATTCTCTCTACTAGAGTAATAGATCTTGTAGCCAATCACCATGGAAGAAAACTTCACATCTGGTTCTATAATGTCATTTATGGTCATTGCCCTCTTGTCAAACTTTGCACCAGTTGCATTGGTAACAATTTGGTTTTTCATAGATTTCAACATGGGTAATCCACCAGTTGAGTTTAACCCAATCACAATTCTGATAACATCCTTGGTAATCTTGAATGGTTTTAACAGCCATATGAATTCACCATGCATCTGACTCAAAACATACCGGACCCACTCATCTTCATCGAATGTTGGAAACCCCATAATCTGAATAAAATGTTTATCAAGTAGTGCCTTGTACTCTAGTTTAAGGTTGTGATTTTCATCCCTGAGATGACTCTCAAACAAATCTACATACCTTGAGTCCACAAATTCATCTATGTTTGCATGAATATAAACCCTAATATCTTCAGTATGCAGCACACCATACAAAACACTTAAAAATGCACCTAATGGGTCGACTTCTATAGATTTGTGTAGATGTTTCTTAAATTTGGGTCAAGGCCTTTCAGTAATGTCAATGAACAAAGGAGTAGCCATTGCAAAAAGATTATAAGTTCAAAGCTCACAAATAATTACCTTTTTCATGAGATTAGGGTTGATGAATAAATTTACCGATCGCACTTCAATTCCTTGTAATCTTAACTCAAACACTATTCTTCTTGCTTTCTTCGAGTGCAAAGTGCTTCAAATGAGGAGTGAACATCTTTTTATGCTCCACAAAACCTAATTTGCCTATGTAATAAATGCTCTGCCCTAACTTCATCTGGTTACTCAATTTCTTGAATAGTTCTTCATGAATCACTCCGTAAATTTCCATATCAACATCTTTTCTTTCAAAAATCCTTCCAAAAGTTTTGAAACAATTCAAAATATCTTCTCTCATTGTGCCAGATCTAGGCACCCACTTGCTGGTTGGGGGAATTTAATTTTCAATGCAGCTCCCCCTAAGCTAGAGCTCCAAATTTAATTCCCAGAAGAATTATCAGGGCTGGATTCTGGTGTGGACTCATTACTATCATTCTCAATTGTTTTCTTAACTCATGTCTTGCTCATTTCAATCTGGATCTCATTCACATCAATTTTTCTTTTGCCTTTGTCTTGTCTCTGCTCATCCGGTTTTCTGTTTGCTGGACCTCTTCTTTCATTATTCCTACTTCTATAGAATCTTGCAATATGACCAGATCTATTTCAATTAAAGAAAACAACATTTCTTTTCTTATATGCTTGATTTTGTCTTGATCTGCATTGATTAGCCATGTGTCCATATCCATTGCAAGTAAAGTAGTAACCATTGAAAGAGTTGCCATTTTCTCTAGAGTTATTCAATATCGTACTTCTGCATTCATTTGATCTATGACCATACCTCTTACACTTGAAGCATTGACCAGAGAAGGATGGACCATTTTGATTTACTCTGCTTCTGCACTGAGTAGCTCTATGACCAAATTTATTGCAATTAAAACAATTTCCATTAAATGATGGATATCTTTAAGCATTAGGTTGTCTTATCGGAGGTCTTCTAGGTCTATTTCTCCCATTCCTTGCTTGAAAATTTCTTTGTCTAGATCCGGAGATTTCACCTTTCTCATATCCAAGACCATGCTTGTCATCAGCCTTTTTCTATCCTTCAAGTAGTGCTTCAAGTTTAGCTAAGCTTATCTTGAAGTTCTCCTTGTATTCATTTGCAACTTCTAGGTCATGTCTGAGAATGACAATTTGCCTTTCAAGTTCTCTCTCATTGTCTCTGCTTTCTTGTAGATTAGACTCTAGGAGGTCAGTGATTCCATCCAATCTACAACATTCTTTAGTTCTTTCTTTTAGATTTTGGTTCAGGTCTTCTTTAGTTTTCTTTCTATCTTCAATTTCTTTGGTTAGCCTCATCACCCTGGATTCCATCTCATGTTATAGGACAACAACCTCTTTGGCTACCTTCTCACATTCCTTTGTCTTCTCTTTCAGAGCCTCATCCTTGTTGTTTTTCTCATAATGATTTCCCAGTTGAAGAGGTTGTTCCTTCCTCTTCTCATTGGATTTGCTCAATTTTTCTTTTAAGATCTCAATGAAGTCTTTAGCATTTTTGAGGTTCTCTTGCAGCTCTTGGACTTCTTCTCTGGACTGCTCAAGATCTTCTAGAGTGAGATTAAGTTGCCCTTGGAGGTTATATTAATCCATTTTACTGCCTTCCCAGATCTTCCTCAAGCTGTTAAACTTTTTCAAAGGAACCTTGCTCTGATATCAATTGTTGGAATTAGAGGTGACAAGTCAAAGGGGGGGTGAATCAGCTGTCTTAAAAATTTAAAACTTGCAGCAGTTAATTCCTTTTTACTACTTCATTAATAGATTAATAATGTTATCATGAAAAGCAATAATCAACAACACATGAGTAGAAGTAGAAATAACACATTTGACACCAAGATTTTTGACATGGAAATCTGGTTAAGGGAAAAACCATGGTGGGGGTTAACCCACAAGGATTATACTCTGTTAAAATTATTACAATGGAGAATGCACATGCATTCAGGCTCACTATCCAGAGCTCACTGCTCAAGGAAAGACTCACTGCCTACAGGAAGAAGTTTACAATGTGTTTGAACTGATAGTTAGCATCTACAAATGCAAAGATTTAGTTCTAGTTTAAGCACTGAATACTCACTTAATACACTTCATCTTGTTCTGTCCTTTTTACTGCTCCGCCATAATCTAGATCTTAGATTCCTTCTCTTTTGCACCCTTTATCTGCTCTTTTTTGCATTTTCTTCATATTCACACACACACATTCAATCACTCAGATCCATCGGCTATATATATATATCCAAATTCAATCACTTTTCTATTAGCCTTATGAAGAACTTAACTAACAATACAAGTCCTCTGTTCTGTCGGCTGAATCCATGCACCAATGATGATGTGTACCAGAAATAACACTTGAAGGTCACCATTCATGTCAGCCACTAACATTATATCCCATATGCAACTTACCATAACACTTCTATCAGATATGCATAAGGATCTAACACAAGTTAGCTTGTTCTTTAGTGAACTATTCTATCATATTATGACCTGGTACTCAGATGCTCATAACTTTTACTCCCTTTGTCACAGGAGGATAAAATTTTGGATTTGGATTGCCCTGACAATCCTTATGACTTCTTTAGATCCGTAACATACTCAGACTTGCCACTAGAGATATCTGGACGAAGATACTGGACCCTGTCACATGCTCTATTTTGGCTACTCAGACTTAGATAATTCTGATTCTAACTTTCGGTATGAATGCATTATGTTATGCGGATGAGTGGAATAGTCTTAGTTGCCATCAATGACAACACCTATCATGCAAAGTAGTGTCTCTTGCCAATGATCCAAGATGACATTGTCAATCTGGAGTTTGATTTGGCCTCCTCTATGGTAGATGAAATGCATAAGAAAATGGTGGCATTGAAGAGTTGTCAGAGATGTGAATTCAGATGGTATTCTCACTTGTGCCACATGCTTCTATATTTTGGTAGAAATCAATGGAATTAGATATTGAGAGTGCGACAGGTAGATGAACATGGATAACCTTTTCCAATCAAATGCTAGACTTATTTTTTTGATAAGGATTGTTAGATGCAAACTTTATAATCTTTGAGGAGTTTTTTGTAAGAAAATTGATGACGTGTATGGGTGAGCATTTATATAGGGTACCCTCAGAGATAATGAAATTCCTTAGACTTGAACAGGAAGCCCTTGTAGTTGGGATAAAACATAAGCGGGGACACTGTTTTGTGAGTAAGTATTCAACATACTTCAGGGTGTATGGTTTCACCATGAGGCCACACCTGTTGCCTATTTATGTACCCAAAAGAATAGCATACTTGGAAATTGTATTCTAGCTAAATGAAGTAGACAAAGTGCATCTTAGGGGTTAGAAGAAAGGTTCTCTTTTTCCTACTGCCCTAAAGTAGTCATATTTTTAAGTTATGAATAAGGAGGGTCTAGATCAGATCTATCTAGTGTTTAATAGTTATAGATTGAAATCTATTGATGCTAGGGAATGATTTGATCCAGAAGGTTTTATCAGTTCATTGAGATTAAGGGTGAAGAAATCGGCCTTTCCGCATGCATTAGATTTCATTGAGGATGTTATAAGGAATTACGCAACATATGTTGAGGTTGAAGAAAAAGGAGAAAAATGGAATAGAATCATCTCTACAGAAGGGGAAAAGAAGAAGAAGGATCCCAAATTCCCTAGTTTTTATTTTGAAGAAAAGAATTTGATTGTTAGAATCGAGAAGATTTTACAGAATGTAGAGAAGTTTATGAATCCTATTGAAGAGAGACCCGTGATGTGGAAAGACCTCCATGTGTGAGAATACAACCATATTTCAGGATAATAAGTGAAGATATACAAGGAAATGCATTAGATATTGAGGATATAGATAGTCAGCAGGCTAAAAGTCAAAAGGTTGAAGATGAGCCAACTCTTAAGGACAAGGGTAAAGTTCCAGTCAGGTCTTGATTTTCTAAAAACTACCAATGATGAAACAACAGATGAAAGGGCACTTGCCTGTTAGACTTTTCTATTCGAGATAAATTCATTAAAACTTAGGAATTCAAGGATTTTGTTTTGAGAAGAAAACAAGTTGCATATCACCAAAGGCTAGAAGAGGAGAGGAATAAAATGAATCCTTTGGATTGAGGACTTGGCTAAGCAAATCTTGTCCAAGTTTGATTTTAGGCTTGATGGAATTACCCCAGAGATTGGAAGACAGATAGTTATGGAGAGTGGTATGTTGTTAGTACCTAACTGGAGTATGGTAGATGCTTTGGCATTTGAAATATTAGGAGACACGAAGAAGTTGTTATTTCCATTGAAGAACATGCAAAAAAGGTTTTTGGTTTTGGTTTTAGTTTATATCATGAGATGTTGGCTATCTGGACTCTAGCTCCAGGAACAAATAAACCTAATGTGGTGCAAAGCCTTGATCAACTATTAGGAAATTTAATTGTAAAAAGAGTAGTTGACACTCCAGTGCCTAATATAGTAGCCTTGGTAGTAGATACAACATTATTTAGTCAAGCCACAGTGATGAAGTTGTAGAAAGGCTATAATGAATTACAACAAAGGTATGCAGATAACTTGGCCAGACTAAGAGCTTTAGAAGATAAAGAGTTGGCATACTCTAGTGCTTTAGTACCCATCATTTCAAGCCCTTCAGGAAAATCTTCCTCATCAGACATGGATCTTCTACTTGCAGAAATTACAAAGTTGAAAAGTTTCGTTGACTCATTGAAAGGAGACAAACAATAGGTAAATAATGAAATTGTTTCTAAGATAGTTAACTACTGATTAACTAAGATTGGTGGAAAAGTGGATGATGCTTATAGGGGAATTATAGATTTGAACTAGGCCCTAGTCAAGCATGAAAAGAGTTCTCTTAGTTTATAGAAAGTCATAGGTAAATGGTGTTGGGATTAGTCCAGACAACTGAGAGGGGGGGGGGGTGAATCAGTTGTCCCACAAATTAACCTTTTCCTTCTTTTAAACTTCTTTATCAACTTTCAATTAGATTATTGATGTAAACATTAAAGCATGAATTAACAACACATGAGCAGAAGCAAATTGAACACACATAACACCAAAATTTTTACGTGGAAACCCAGTTAAGGGAAAACCATGGTGGGGGTTAACCCACAAGATTTGTACCCTGTTAAAAATACTTGAAAGAAATGAAAAGGCACTTGCCTTAGGGCTCATTGGCTAGAGCTCCCTACTTAACGAGGCTCACTGCCTACAAGAATTTATGTTTAATACATGAAGAATGAACTGCGAAATAACATCTTCTTAATGATTGGTTTAGCTCCTTTGAAAGCTCACAAAACTTTTGCTCTACCCCAAACACTTCTTCACTATCTCTTCATACCTTACTGCTCTTGTTCCTCTGCTCCTCCTCTTCTCTACTCTGCCTCTATACCTTTCTTAAGATTTTATCATTTTTGCACAAGGACAACTTTCCACAATTCATTCACAAGTATTTATACGCTTCATCAACCTTGGAATGAACATCAAGGTCAGCACTACAACCATGCGAATCACTATGCTGTCAACCAAACATAACTGAGACTTGAATCTTCTTCCAACAACATGCCACACTCCAAAGAATTGCTCTTAGATCATTCGCAACACACTTGAAACATCCGGTCGGCTAAGACTGGGAAGAACAACAATACCAAGAAGAAAATCTTTACCAACAAGTTCAAACTTCAATGTGGACCTCCAACATAGCAGTCACATGATCTAGAGACCCCCACAAGCACAATGAATTCAACAAAAACATTCGCACTCCTCTAAATCACCATAATCACTTGCATCTTCATCCGGAACCTCAAGAACACTGTCTGCCATGACTGTCACACTAGAAATATTGCTTGTGAACCTCCAAACCATGAACCACTTGAGTTTATGATACACACTGACTTCCCAAACAAGCCTCTAGATCCACAGATCATAATATTTCAATGCAGAGCAGTCTGGACCAATTTACTGTCACTCTATCTCTTCTGAACAACTGCCACAACCTAGTTCTACTCAGATGGCCATAGCTTCTTCAAATCTTCATGTGGACCTCTCAAATATTAAGTGGAGATACTTCAGACAATCCTCTATATAGCCATATGGTCTGCATACATTTATCTTCATAAGTTTTCTCAATATCCTCAACATTCCAGTCTTCTAAACATGTAACAAAATGGAATACAGTTGGCACCAATGGCAATAGGGATATGTTGACATCAATGACAACACCGATTAGACACATATTTGCAAAAATCTCCCCCTTTGTCATTGATGGCAACATATGATGTGAAAAACTAATTCAACCATCAAGACAAGAACTTCTCCCCCTTTCTCTTCTCAATTCTGCAACTACTTTCTTCAATGCTCCTCCTTTCATCAACAACTAGTTTTTCACATGACTTCTCTCCCCCTTTGACATCAATGACAAAGGGCACATATTTGCAATCTTTTCTCCCCCTTTTTGTTTCAGACTGATCTCCATAATTTGCATACTAACTACTCCTCCTGAGTAGTATCTCCTTAACATCAATCCGGATCACAAGATATGACTGTGAATTCCACCAGACTGATGCACCCTAGTGTATCTTAGTTCTGAGCAGGAGGGGTAATAACCCCTAACTTCTCTCTGAGATACTCAAAACTATTCTTGGTAGAGGCTTGGTGAATATATCCACAATCTGATCCTTTGAAGAAACAAACTTTATTTTGACTTCATTCTCACTTACTTTTTCTCTCAAGAAATGAAACTTGATGGATATGTGTTTTGTTTTTGAATGCAACACCGGATTCTTGGAGATTTATTGCACTTGAATTATCACAAAATATTGTAACAGGGCTCCTCAAATACCACTCTGATATCCTTCAACATTTGCTTCATCCACAAAACATGAGTGCAATTACTTGCTGCTGCTATGTACCCCACCTCTGCAGTAGACAAAGATATTGCCTCTTACTTTTTGCTCAACCAAGAATCCAATCTTCTTCCCAAGAAGAATGCACCACCACTAGTACTTTTGCTGTCATCCACATCTCCTGCCCAATCAGCATGAAGAGTGAAGTTATTGTCCTTTGGATACCACAAGCCATAGTCAAGTGTCCCTTTAAGATATCTAAAAATTCTCTTGACTGCTACTACATGGGATTCTCTAGGATCAGCTTGAAATCTAGCAACAAGTCCAACTGCCTTAGGTGAATTATCATCTTTACTCAACTTGCATCTGGTTACCATAGGAGTACTTACTGGTTTTGAGTCCTCCATTCCAAACTTTTTCAACAATTCTCTCACATATTTAGATTGAGATATGAAGATGCCTTTATTTGACTGAGTGATTTGTAGACCTAAGAAGAAATTCATCTCACTAAACATGGACATTTCAAATTCACTTTGCTTTTGATCAGCAAATTTCTTACACATGCTTCCATTTCCACCAAAAATGATATCATCAACAAATACCTCAACAATTAATATGTGCTCATGATCAATCTTGAAATAAAGATTACTGCCAGCAGTGCCTTTGCTAAATCCTATCTTTAGCAGATACTTATCCAATCTTGCATACCAGGCACTTGGGGCTTGTTTAAGTCCATACAAAGCTTTTCTCAGTCTGCAGACCATATCTTCTTGATCAGACAACTGGAATCCTTCCAGTTGCTCAATGTAGACTTCTTCTTCTAGTTCTCCATTTAAGAATGCTGACTTGACATCCATATGGTATATCTTAAAATCTTTGAAAGCAGCAAATGCAAGAAATAATATGATTGCTTCTATTCTTGCTACCAGAGCAAAAGTTTCTTCAAAATCAATTCCTTCCACTTGAGAATATCCTTTGCATACCAATCTTGCTTTGTTTCTTACAACTTCATCATCTTCATTTAGTTTATTCTGGAAGACCCATTTAGTTCCAATCATATTTTTGTTCCATGGTCTAGAAACAAGATCCCAAGTGTGATTCTTTTCAATTTGCATTAATTCTTCTTCCATTGCTTTTATCCAGTTTTCATCATTGTAGGCTTCACTTACTGATTTTGGTTCAATCTTCGAAATCAAACAAATCTCTTCTTGATCTTCAACAATTCTTCTCCTAGTTCAAACACCTTTATTTCAATCTCCTATGATCTGTTCTTTAGGATGATTCATCCTTACATACCTGGGAGTTTTGGGATTTTCTTGAACTTGTTCCTCAACTTCTGCATTATCCTCTTGAGTCACTAGATTTTACGAATCAATCTAGATCTGGGTCTGGGTTTGAACTTGCCTTCCTTGACTTTGACTTTCATCTTGATCATCTGATTCATATCTGCAAGACTTGGAATGTCCTTCTTTGCTTTCATCAATTCTGGCATTTGCACTTTCAACAATCTTTTTCAATCTCTTGTTAAAGCACCGGTATGCCTTGCTTTGAGTAGAGTAACCCAAAAATATTCCTTCATCACTTCTTGTATCAAACTTGCCTAGATCCTCATCTATTTTGATATAGCATTTACTACCAAAAACTCTAAAATATCTCACAGTAGGAGGATGACTAAACCATAGTTCATAAGGTGTCTTACTAGAATTGCCTTTGATCTGCACATGGTTAAGAGTGTAGCTAGCAGTACTCACAGCCTCTCTCCAATAGACTTGTGGAATATTTTCTTCCATCATCATGGTCCTAACAACTTCTTGAATGGTCCGGTTCTTTCTTTCCACAACTCCATTCTACTGAGGAGTCCTAGGAGTAGACAAACTGTCTTTTTATTCCGTGCTTTTCACAGAATAAATCAAACTCATTGGAGGTAAACTCTCCACCTCTATCAGATCTCAGACACTTTATTTTCACACCAATCTCATTCTTGACCATAACCTTGAACACCTTGAATTTGTCAAGAGATTCTAATTTTTCTTTTAAGAAGGTTACCCACATCATCTAGGAGTAATCATCAATCAACAACATAAAATATTTGTCTCCTTGCACACTCCTAAATCTGGTAGGGCCACATAGATTAGTATGCACAAGTTCTAGTAGTCCACTTGAAAATTGTTCTTTACTCTTGAATGAAGTTCTATTCTGTTTACCCAATTGACATTCTCTACACATGCTATCAAGTTTCATAAGTTTTGGAAGATCTCTCACAGCCTGAGTAGAACTTATCTTGACAATGTTATCAAAATTCACATGACACATTATTCTATGCCATAACCAACTTTGATTAATCTGAGCAATTAGGCAACTCTTACCAGAACTACTTAAATGAAAGATGTTACCTCTAGTCTAAGTACCAGATGCAATTTCAGTTCTAGAGCTTTCCAAGATTCTGCATTTTCCATCCTTGAATATGAGGTCATAACCCTTGTCAACCAACTGTCCAACATTGAGAAGTTTATACTTCAGTCCTTCCACATAGAGAACATCATTAGTGTTATTTTTACCATCAAAAGAGATGGATCCTCTGCCACAGATTCTACCAGCTAAGTTGTCTCTAAATTTCACAATTCCACCTTCTTATTTTTCAAAGTTTATAAACTTACTTTTATCACCAGTCATATGATGAGAGCATCCACTATCAATTACTCATTCATCCTTTTCAACAACCTGAGCAGCCAAGGCACTTTCCACATTTGCACAACTAGCAGATTCAGTAGACACTAGATTTTCTTCTTTGATAGCAATGAGCACCAATCACCTTCAGTGGAGCCTCCATGATCAGATTCATCATTTGTGACTCCTTCTTCTCCAACTTTGACATAGTAACATTTCTTCTGACCTTTATATCTGTTAGGGTTTGGCTTTGAAAATTTCTCTAGACATCTTGAGGCAAAATGACCAATCTTATTACAAGCAAAACATTTGAATGCCAACTTTCCTTCATACTTACCGGATCCTCTTGGCATTCTTTTGGCAATAAGAGCTTCAAATTCTATAGACTCAATTTCATCATCTTCAAGATCCTTCCTTGCCTTACCAAATCTATTTGATCTTCCTGAAGAGCTTTCACCCAGATTACCTCTTTGTTTTCTATATACACTGGCCTTGAATGTAGATTCAAACTTAGGAAGAGAATCACCAAACTCACTCATTTCAAATGCTAAGATCTTACCAACCAACCGATCCCTTGTAACAGTTGTCACTATCCTGATCTCTTCAATGGCAGCAGCTTTATGCTTGTATGCTGCAGGTAAGGATCTGAGCACTTTGACAACAATCTCTTATTCTTCCAATAGTCCACTAGCATTTCTGATACCAGTCACAAGTTCATTCACTTTCTGCATGTAGGAAGTAATGTTTTCATCTTCACTCATTACCAACCTTTCATATTTACCCTTCAGGACTTGTAGCTTGGCACATTTGACATATTTGTCACCTTCATACAGATTTTCCAACTTTTTCCAGATTTCATGGGTAGTTTTCAAATCCAGGACATTTGCCAATTCTATATCAGTCAGGGCACTCAATAATGCTTCTTTAGCTTGAATATTGCATTTAAATTCCCTGAGTTCATCTAGAGTTGTAGGGCCATTCTTCAGAATCTTATACTCATTCTTAGTTATCAACCAAAAGGCATCACCCATACATTCTAAATGACATTGCATGCGTACCTTCCAGATGGAGTAATTTGTTCCATCAAATCTCAAACTTTCCTTCTTGTAAGTCGACATCTTGTATCACCTCAAGCGGTTAAGCTTCTTTTAGAGGAACTAGCTTTGATACCAATTGTTGGAATTAGTCTGGACAATTGAGGTGGGGGTGAATCAATTGTCCCACAAATTAATGTTCTTCTTCTTTTAAAATTCTTTATCAAATTTCAATTAGATTAGTGATGTAAACATTAAAGCATGAATTGACAACACATGAGCAGAAGAAAATTGAACACACATAACACCAAAATCTTTACGTGGAAACCCGGTTAAGGGAAAACCACGGTGGGGGTTAACCCACAAGATTTGTACCCTGTTAAAAGTACTTGAAAGAAATGAAAAGGCACTTGCCTTAGGGCTCATTTCCCAGAGCTCACTACTCAAGGAGGCTCACTACCTACAAGAATTTATGTTTAATACAAGAAGAATGAACTACGAAATAACATCTTCTTTATGCCTAGTTCAGTTCCTTTGAAAGCTCACAAAACTTCTACTCTACCCCAAACACTTCTTCACCATCTCTTCATACCTTACTACTCTTGTTCTTCTACTCCTCTTCTCTGCTTTGGCTCTGTACCTTTCTTAAGATTTTATCATTTTCGCACAAGGACAACTTTCCACAATTCATTCACAAGAATTTTACGCTTCATCAACCTTGGAATGAATATCAAGGTCGACACTACAACCATGCGAATCACTATGCTATCAGCCAAACATAACTGAGACTTGAATCTTCTTCCAACAACACACCACACTCCAAAGAATTGCTCTTAAATCATCCACAACACACTTGAAACATCTGGTCAGCCAAGACTGGGAAGAACAACAATACCAAGAAGAGAATCTTTACCAACAAGTTCAAACTTCAATGTGGACCTCCAACATATTAGTCACACAATCCAGGGACCTCCACAAGCACATTGAATTCAACAAAAACATCATCACTCCTCCAAATCGCCAGAATCACTTGCATCTTCATTCGGAACCTCAAGAACACTATCTGCCATGATTGTCATACTAGAAAGATTTCTTACAGACCTCCAAACCACGAACCGCTTGAGTTTATGATACATGCTGACTTCCCAAACAAGCCTCTAGATCTGCAGATCATAATATTTCAATGCAGAGCAATCCATACCAATTTACTGTCACTCTGTCTCTTCAAAACAACTGCCAAAACCTGGTTCTACTCAGATGGCCATAGCTTCTTCAAGTCTTCATGTGGACCTCTCAAATCTTAAGTGGAGCTACTTTAGACAATCCTTTACATAGCCATATAGTCTGCATACATTTATCTTCATTAGTTTTCTTAATATCCTCAACATTCCAGTCTTCTAAACATGCAACAAAATGGAATACAGTTGTCACCAATGGCAACAGGGATATGTTGACATCAATGACAACACCGATTAGACACATATTTGCAACAAATGGATACCAAGAAATGAAACTGTCAAACAAATGATTAAGACTGCAAGGTTTGACCCAGACAAATCTACTGGATTGCAAGAAGCAAGAAATTATGAGCATTTTGCATGATGTGGCATCTTACATGATAAATCTTGACAAGTAATTAAAGGAGAAGGCAACATCTATTACTTAAGTGAAAATAAAAACATTGCCTTATTTCAAGGATAGTTAGGGTCAACCAAAAGCATTGGACCAATGGAAAAATGAATTCAATATTGTAGGGTCTAGGATTATTGATCAAGTTTGTGTTGATGGTCAATTAAAAATAGATGTTCTCAATTCCTTGCTACACGAGTTCTTGTTATTAGAAAAGTTGTGTGATCATAATGGCTGGGAGTCAAAAGCTATTTTAGATGCCCAATATACAACTCATAATGATAAGGTGGCCAAGGTGTTGGAATTTTAGTGGCCAAAAGATAAGGAATTTGGAGCATGGGTTGAGAAATATGAAGCTGAATGAGCTTTGAAGCAGTTATCAATTCCCAATGATAGTTCATTTTGGTTGCTTCTACATGATACTAAATTTTCTTAACTTTCCATAACTGAATTAGATATATCATTGGAGAGTTTTGTCAGCTTATATATGATTGTAACTAATTTTGATATCAATTATTGTAACAAGTGCAATCTTCAAGACTATTTTGTATTGTAATAATGAACATTTTTAAAAAATAGTTGTTTTAGGGAGCTTAGTTGACATACTTTGTATTTTTCTAATGCAAAAGGATTGCTGTAGTATCAAGGGATATATTACTACTAGCAATCAGAAGTATAGTATCATCAGAAGTAAGAAGAGAATTGAGAAGAAACTCTCTGAACATATTGTATAAGCCTTGAGATTTTTGATGATGTTCTAATAAGAAAGGAGTTGTTCTTGGTTGCAAAATATATATGGCTTGTATGTGAGATTATTTGTTCTTTTTATGGCATTCTATTCAGATTGAAGTTATATGAGAAACATTGTGTGTGTGTGTTGTTTATGGTTGTCTCCTTGAATGTATGCATTTCTTTTGTGAATGAATGAATCAAGGGGTCTAGATTTCATCTATGCACATTTGCCGTATTGAATGTTCTGTTTGTTGCTTCTAATCAATGATTGGATTAAAATTGCTTTGAACAAAACATAGGAAGTGATGTATTGCATTATGGATTGTTGAAGAAGAGCCATAAGTAATACCTTTTCTTGGGTTTGTCACTGTAAGATAGTGGTGATATTGTTACCCTCTGAGTGTGAATTCCAATTGCTATGAAGAAAACACTTACATATAAGTTGTGACTCTGTTACCATGAATAGGCATCAATTTGTGGAAAATTAGTCAAAATCCAAACACATTTGATCATTAGAAATTATAAGGACAAAATTTTCTTTTATTTTGGTGTTTGTAGGTGCTCTATTTGTTCTCAGAGTGTTGATTAGGATAGATATTAGGGATCTATCTAATCTGAGATAACATCCATTCATCCCTTAATACAAAAGTGAGAAAAATTTTCTTAACCAATATCTTATTACATTTGAAAAATAGACTTCGAAGATATTGTAGAAGGGAATACCCCCCTAAGTCTAGCAGAGCTTGAAGTGCAGAGGAGAACAAGTAATTATCTCTTGTTCATTGACCACTGACCTGAGAGTCCTGAGTATTAAGGATAGCTACCTTATAGGAATAATCAGACAATCAGTTGGGAACACCAACATGGTCTTTTCTATTTTGTGTTGCAAATATGTGCCTAATCGATGTTGTCATTGATGTCAACATATTCTTATTGCCATTGGTGTCAACTGTATCCTATTTTGTTGCCTGTTTAGAAGACTGGAATATTGAGGATATTGAGAAAATTAATAAGGATCAATGTGTGTGGACCATATGGCTGAGTAGAGGATTGTCTTAAGAAGATCCAACTAAGATTTGAAGGGTTCGCATGAAGATTTGAAGAAGCTATGGCCATCTGAGTAGAACCAGTTTTATAGTATTCAGAAGAGACAAAGTGATATGAAAGAGGCCTAGATTGTTCTGGAAATGTAAAACGATGATCTGCAGATCTAGAGGTATGTTTGGGAGGTAAGTGTGCATCAACAACTCAAGTGGTTCGTGGTTTGGAGGTCTGCGAGCAATCTTTCTAGTGTGACAGTCATGACAGACAGTGTTCTTGAGGTACCAGATGAAGATGCAAGTGATTATGACAATTTAGAGTAGTGTGGATGTTATTGTCGAATTTAATGTGCTTGTGGAAGTCTCTGGATTGTGTGCCTACTATGTTGGAGATCCACATTGAAGATTGAGCTCATTGTTGAAGAATTCTTCCTTGATGTTGCTGTTCTTCCCAGTCTTGCCTGATCAGATGATTCAAGCGTGTTGCGGATGATCTAAGAACAATTCTATGGAGCGTTGCATGTTGATCGAATTTGAGTCCCAGTCATGTTTGGCCGACAGCTTTGTGATTCACATTAAGTCAGATGTTTGGAGTGCCGACCTTGATGTTTATTCCAAGGTTGATGAAGCATATAAAGGAGTGTAGTTGAGTCATGGAAAATCATCCTTGTGCGAAATCATAAAATCCCAAGAAAGGATCAGAGGCAGAGCAGAGAAAAGGAGGAGCAGAGGAGCAATAATAGTAAAGGATAAAGTGATAGTAAAGAAGTATTTGGAAGAAGAGAAGAAGTTTTATGAACACTCAGTGAGACTAAACCAGGCATGAAGTAGATGCTATTTCTTAGTTAATTCCTTCTTTACTAAAAATAAATTTTGTAGGCAGTGAGCCTCTTTTTTGAGCAGTGAGCTCTGGGTAGTGCGCCCAAAGGCATGTGCCTTCTATTTTTCTAAAGTACTTTTAATAGGGTACAAATCTTTGTGGGTTAACCCCCACCATGGTTTTTCCCTTAATTAGGTTTCCACGTCAAAATCTTGGTGTCAAGTGTGTTGCTTATGTTTCTGCTCATATGTTGTTGATCCATGCTTTAATGTTTACATCATTAATCTGATAGTAAGTTAATAAAGAAGGTTAAAAGCAGAAAAAGTTTATTTTGTGTGACAACTGATTCACCCCCCCTCTCAGTTGTCTGGTCTAATTCCAACAATTGGTATCAGAGCTAGATCCTCTAAAAGAAGCTTGACCGCTTGAGGAGATCTAGGATGTCGACCTACAAGAAGGATAGTCCGAGATTTGATGGAACAAATTCCTCTATTTGGAAGAGTCGCATGGAGTGCCATTTGCAATGCATGGGTGATGCTTATTGGGTGATAACCAATGATGAGTATAAACCTCTGAAGAAAGGTCCTTCAACTCCAGATCAACTCAAAGATGTTGAAAATAACCTTTGAGCAAAAGAAGCCTTGTTGAGTTCCCTGACTGACTCATAAATGACAAATGTCTTTGGACTAAAAACTACTCATGAAATCTGGAAGAAGTTGGAGAATCTATATGAAGGTGATGAATATGTCAAATGTTCCAAGCTACAAAGTCTGAGAGGAAAATTTCAAAATCTGGGGATGAGTGAAGATGAAAACATCACAATCTACATGCAAAAGATAAATGAACTTGTGTGTGGTATTAGGTGTGCTGGTGGAACTTTGGAAGAATCAAAGATTGTGGCAAAAGTGCTCAGATCTTTACCTAATTCATACAAACATAAGGTTACTGCTATAGAGGAGATCATGACTGTCTTATAAGTTACAAGAGATCAGCTGGTTGGCAAAATTTCAGCTTTTGAATTAAGTGAGTTTGGTGATTCTCTTCCTAAGTCTGAATTTGCATTTAAGGCCAGTGTATATGGAAAACAAAGATATGATCCAGGTGAAAGATCTTCAGCAAGATCAAATAGATTTGTGAAAGCAAGGAAGGATCTTAAAGATGATGAAATTGAGACTGGAGATCTTGAAGCTCTTATTGCCAAAAGAATGCCAAGAGGATCCAATAAGTATGAAGGAAAGTTGCCACTCAAATGTTTTGTTTGTAATAAGATTGGTCATTTTGCCTCAAGATGTCAGGAGAGGTTTTCAAAACCAAACCCTAACAGATATAAAGGTCAGAAGAAATGCTACTATGTCCAAGAAGTTGGAGAAGGAGTCACAAATGATGAATCTGATCATGGAGGTTCCACCAAAAATGATTGGGTGTTCATTGCTATCAAAGAAGAAGATTCAGTGTCTACTGAATCTGCTAGCTATGCAAATGTGGAAAGTGCCTTGGCTACTCAGGTTGTTGAAAAGGATGAATGGGTAATTGCTAGTGGATGTTCTCATCATATGACTAGTGATAAAAGTAAGTTTGTAAGCTTTGAAAAATATGAAGGTGGGCTTGTGAAATTTGGAGACAATTCAGCTTGTAGAATCTATGGCAGAGGATCCATCTCTTTTGATGGTAAGAATAACACCAATGATGTTTTGTATGTGGAAGGACTGAAACATAATCTTCTCAGTGTTGGACAATTGGTTGACAAGGGTTATGATCTCTGATTCAAGAATGGAAAATGCAGAATCTTTGAAAGCTCCAGAACTGAAACTGCATCTGGTACTCAAACTGGAGGTAACATCTTTCATTTAAGTAGTTCTAGCAAAAGTTGTCTGATTGCTTAGACAGATCAAAGTTGGTTATGGCATAGGAGGATGTGTCATGTGAATTTTGAGAACATTGTCAAGATAAGTTCTATTCAGGCTGTAAGAGATCTGCCAAAACTTGTGAAACCTGATAGCATGTGTAGAGAATGTCAATTGGGTAAACAGAACAAAATTTCATTCAAAAGTAAAGAACAATTTTCAAGTGAATGGTTGGAACTTGTGCATACTGATCTGTGTGGTCCTGCTAGAATTAGGAGTGTGCAAGGAGACATATATTTTATGTTGCTAATTGTTGATTACTCCCAGATGATGTGGGTAACCTTCTTAAAAGAAAAATTAGAAGCTCTTGAGAAATTCAAAATATTCAAGGTTATGGTGGAGAATGAGATTGGTGGAAAGATAAAGTGTCTGAGATCCGACAGAGGTGGAGAATTTACCTCCGGTGAGTTTGATTCATTCTGTGAAAAACATAGAATAAAAAGACAATTATTTGCTCCTAGGACTCCACAGGAAAATAGAGTAGTGGAAAGGAAAAACTGGACCATTCAAGAAGCTACCAGGACCATGATGATGAAAACAAATGTTCCTCAAGTCTATTGGAGAGAAGCTGTGAGTACTGCTGTCTACACTCTTAATCGGGTGCAGATCAAAGGCAATTCTGGTAAGACTCCTTATGAACTATGGTTTAGTCATCCTCCTAATGTGAGATATTTTAGATTTTTTGGTAGCAAATGCTATATCAAAAGAGATGAGGATCTAGGCAAGTTTGAAGCAAGAAGTGATGAAGGAATATTTCTGGGTTACTCTACTCAAAGAAAGGCATACCGGTGCTTTAACAAAAGATTGAAAAAGATTGTCGAAAGTGCAAATGTTAGAGTTGATGAAAGCAAAGAAGGTCATTCCAGGTCTTGCAGATATGATTTAGAAGATCAAGATGAAAGTCAAAATCAAGGAAGGCAAGTTCAGACCTAGATTCAGATCCATATTGATCTAGAAAATCTAGTAACTCAAGAGGATAGTGCAGAAGTTGAGGAACAAGCTCAAGAAACAGAAGTTTAAGAAAATTCCAAAACCCCCAGGTATGTAAGGATGAATCATCCTGAAGATCAAATCATAGGAGATAAAAATAAAGGTGTTCAAACTAGGAGAAGAATTGCTGAAAATCAAGAAGAGATTTGTCTGATTTCAATGATTGAACCAAAAACAGTAAGTGAAGCCTGCAAAGATGAAAACTAGGTAAAGGCAATGGAAGAAGAATTAATGCAAATTGAAAAGAATCACACTTGGGATCTTGTTTCTAGACCCAAGGACAAAAATGTGATTGGAACTAAATGGGTCTTCTGGAATAAACTAAATGAAGATGGTGAAGTTGTAAGAAATAAAGCAAGGTTGGTATGCAAAGGATATTCTCAAGTGGAAGGAATTGATTTTGAAGAAACTTTTTCTCCAGTGGCAAGAATAGAGGCAGTCAGATTGTTCTTGCTTTTATTGCTTATAAAGATTTCAAAGTCTATTAGATGGATGTCAAGTCAGCATTTCTAAATGGAGAGTTAGACGAAGTCTACATTGAGCAACTGGAAGGATTTCAGTTGTCTAATTAGAGAGATATGGTTTGCAGGTGTATATCAAAAAATTTAGATTTGCAAATGGAAATGATCAAACAATGAAATGCATAACCTAAACCTGTTGTGTGGTTACACAACACGCCCCATTTTAACTTGGCAAAACAGGGACCCAACTTTTTGGCTTGGCTTGTGTTGTCTGTTTTCTGGCGGTTTGGTAAAAATGAGTCAGGTGCATCATCATCATGATATTCGATGAGGTAGGTCATCATCATGAGGTCAGTTTGTCAAAGTTCATATTTTGTTTCTATGACCTCATATTTAGAAAGAGCTTGAAATTCCATGCAGGTTTCCCTTTTACATCACCTGAAAATTCGTCCATATGAGGGAGTTATGAGCAGTCAAAGTTTTAGTCAAACCTGATAATCGCAAGTGATCATCATATTTTTATATCCTCAGTCATGTTGTCAAGGTCATCATGATCTTGGTCTATCACCTGATAAAATCATGCAGTCGAAATATCTGGACGTCAATCTTAGGTGATAGTGCCCTTTACCCGTCAAATGACCTTATGCGCATCGTGAGCATCATGTTTTGAGTGTAACCCGATATTTCAAATTATACGAGCATGCTGATATTATAACATCACCTGATATTATAATATCATGCTGATATTATAATATCACCCTGCTTAGAAAATCCACTATCTGCATATTTGCATGCGCACGTCAAAGTCCTATCGGAGGGTCATCATCCTGATCTTTCAAGGGAGGGTCATATTTGCTGATATTCGCTAATATGATGATGACGTCATCATATCCTCCTGATTTCCTTTTGCATGATCATGATGATCACCCTATCTTTTAAGGGGGTGATACTCTCAGCAGCATGATCATATATTAAATATCACCCTAGTGCTAACCTGATGATGACCTCAACTCATCCTCATGCTTCGAAGACGGAATATGATGGTTACGTCATCATGATATTCGATGAGGAGGATCATCATATTTTTATCCTGTCATGTTGTCAAGATCATCATGATCTTGTTTGTCACCCGATATTTCGTAATGTCCTCCTGCCGAGAAATATGACCTTTTGCTAATATCCTGATGACGTCATCCTGATCTGATAAACGAAGAAGCAAATATTAGGAGGACATCATCATCACATTTCCCATCGGCAGGATATTTTCCAAAACATGATCCGGTTCGCGAATATGACGATGACGTCATGTTCTCAGTTTAACAAAAGCCCCGGATATCCTGATGATCATCATCATCCTGATCTTTCGAGAGGGTTACCTTAGCCGCAAAGGGGTCATATTACATTCACCACCTGATCATCTTCCTTAGGTGACCCGATATTACATTTATCCCCTGATCTTAACTAAACATGATGGTGATGTCATCTTTTGCATTTTAATGAAGCCCAGATATGACGATGACGTCACCATCATATTCCATTCCGCAGCAGCAGGATCATATTTCATATCCTCCTATTTTCCTTCGACATGATGATGATGATGATGATGTCATTCTTTTCCCCAATATACAGAAGCGAAACATGACGGTGACATCATCTGGACATTCGAAAGGGGGAGCATCATATTTCCAAAATATCATGCAGATGAAAGTTTTAAGTCTTGCTATCGGCCTTATCTTGAGTTATCATGCCGATAGAACATGTCTTCCCGATGGATGGACATCATCATGATTTTTGGCGTCGGTATAAGTTTAACCGTCGGCCTAATGTAAAATTGTCATTCCGACAGTATGTTGTCACGCCGAAATACATACATGCATCACATACAAAGGCAGACCCGAAATATTATGAAATGCGATTTAATCATTGTATATGTTGCGATGCATGATCATATTTGAACCTGATATACAGGAAATGGGCGGGAAAATGAAACGATGGTTGACCCGAGTGTTTTTTGATGCTGTTTATGCATTTAGTGCATAATTTTCACTGATTTGAAGCCCGATTGCCTGTAGCTGCACATTTTGAGGCCTGGTTAATAAAACGTTTTACTTCTTGTTGTTTATCCACATGATGATGAACTTAATGTTTGTCTGTTTATTTGCAGGAAGTCATGATGCTGTTAGAGCTGTTGCTGATAATTACAAAGTTGCACATGGAGGTAACATGAACCAGAAGTGAGGAGGATATTGTCAAATATGCTGTTTGCCAGCTGGAGACCGAATCAAATCAAAGATGCTGGAATATTCTGTGCCAGCTGTACATTTGCCAACTGGCGAAGCATGTGCTTTTCATCTGGACCGTTGATTATTATGAGAGGATCCTGATCCTTGGATCATTGTAACTATTTTCTGGCATTTGTTCTATATAAGAGCCAGATCCTGATACATGAAAAAGATATTATACAGAAGGAGGAGATAGATAGATATATCTGGCAATAAGGCCGATTACTGTAGAATCAATTAGGAGATCGGATTACTGAGACTAATGAGGATAGAATTGTTGAAATGTCAAGGTTCTTTCTTCAGATCACTGTAAATGTACCTATTCTTGAGCATACTGAATGGACATGAAGTTTCAGATTACATCCTGATTGTAAATTTTACGTAATCTTCCTGTTGATTTCTGGATATGTACTGGTGAATGCTGTGTTCAACTGGAAGCGCTTTCATTTCATTACATGTTGTTATCAACTTTTCCTTTGAAGATTTGCACTGGATCATGCGGATTTGTGGAATGTCCTGGTGAAGTATGATTCTAGTTTCCTTCTTTTCATTTCATGTATGGGAGCTTGTATGTGGATCAGTGATCTCAGTCAAGTAGTTTTGGGAATCTCATTCTTTAACCCTTTTCCTTTTTTTAATTTCATAAATTCATCATCATAACTGCAAGTCATGATAAATAACAAGCAGAACAGAGAAATATGCTGAAATCCCGTAGGTAACTGAAAATCATTAGCATATTTGAGTTAAATGCATGTAGTATTGAAAATATCATGCAAAGAATTGCAAATAATGGTAGAAATCATGCAAATATCAGCCTGTAGGCACATTATTTGACTAAATTCACAGTGCAGAGGTAGAATTGTTGGAGATTTATGCAGAGCAGACATACAGAGCAGGATATTTGGAGGAATAATGATGAACTTTGCAGAAATACGTAAGGCCCCTGAATGGAAAACAGCAACACACATCAACCACTGAGTAACGTCAGTAGATTAAGACCTAATCAACGGAGACTTGGGATCATGAATTCTCTGAATTCATCGTATCTTTCAAGATGAGTAAAGGTTGTTATGTAACTTTTATTCTATGTTTGTGAATGACTAACATCATGATCAACAAAACCCAAATCATTTAATACCTCAAAGATGCAAGATGAATTGTTTGATTGATTTGATATGTTGGTTGCTCACAATTCAACATCATAACATTTGCATAGGATTGAGATGATAGATGGAAGATTGATAGATGAAAGATGCAAATGCTCTAATGTGATTTCAACAACATAAGAATACTCCAACTCAATGCCTCCTTGCAAATGGCTTGGGAGGGGGTTGATTTATAGGAAAGGCTTGGTTTAAATAGGCAGTTGAGATTAAAAAGCTAAATGATTGATGTGGATGGCTAGGATTGATTAGTTATTCCCACTCTTCAAGGGAGTTGTAGTTATGTGACAAGTGGAGGGAGGAGAATAGGTCTCATGTGTGATTGTGTACACAAATACTAAAATTAGGTCCCATTAGTTGTACATGTCAAGGATTTAAAATGAAAGTTGTACTACCACACATGATTCAATTGAGAGATGGACAAGTGTCGAAATGTGGTGAGAGGTGAGGACTTAATTCAAAGAAAATATTTGAATTAGTTGGGATATGTGAGGGAGATTAATTAAATAAATAAAATTTATTTAATTAATTGGAAAGTGGGATTATGAATGTGAAATTAATTAAATAAATAAAATTTATTTAATCAATTGGCTTAATGGGATAAGGATGGGATTTTAATTAAATAAATAAAATTTATTAATTAAATGGCTAATGGAATAAGTGGGATTATGACAAAATGTTACATGATGTCTAAGTGATGTTTTTAATTAGGTGTTGGAAGACATGGACAAATTTGGGACAATTTTGGGTGTCTACAATAGGTTAAGAAAAACATTGTATGGACTCAAACAAGCCCCAAGTGCTTGGTATGCAAGATTAGATAAGTATTTGCCAAAGCTAGGTTATAGCAAATATACTACTGACATTAATCTTTACTTCAAGATTTATCATGAGAATATTTTGATTTTTGAGGTATTTATTGATGATATCATTTTTGGTGGAAATGAGAGTATGTGCAAAACATTTGCTAATTAGATGCGAAGTGAATTTTAGATGTCCATGTTCAGTGAGATGAATTTCTTCTTAGGTCTGTAAATCACTCAGTCAGATAAAGCTATCTTTAGATAAAGCTAGTAGGTACACCTATGGTAACCGGATGCAAGTTAAGTAAAGATGATAATTCACCTAAGGCAGATTAGAAAAGGTATAGATCAATGATTGGAGGACTGCTCTATCTGACTCAGACTAGACCTGATATCATGAATGCAGTTGGACTTGTTGCTAGATTTCAAGCTGATCTTAGAGAATCCCATGTTGCAGTAGTCAAAAGAATTTTTAGATATCTCAAAGGGACAATTGATTATGGATTATGGTATCCAAAGGATAATGACTTCACTCTTCATGCATATACAGATGTTGATTGGGTAGGAGATGTGGATGATAGAAAAAGCACTAGTGGTGGTGCATTCTTCTTAGGGAGTAGATTGGTTTCTTGGATGAGCAAAAAACATGCGGCAATGTCCCTATCTATAGCAGAGGTAGAATATATAGCAGTAGCAAACAATTGTACTCAAGTTTTATGGATGAAACAAATGCTGAAGGACATCAAAATTGTGTTTAAGGAGCTTGTCACAATCTTCTGTGATAATTCAAGTGTAATAAGCATCTCAAAGAACCCAGTGTTGCATTCAAAGACAAAGCACATATCCATCAAGTTTCATTTCTTGAGAGAGAAGGTAAATGAGAATGAAGTCAAGTTGGAGTTTGTGTCTTCAAAGGATCAAATTGTGGATATTTTCACTGAGCCTCTTCCCAAGGATACTTTTGAGTATCTCAAAGAGAAGTTAGGGGTTATTACCCCTCCTGATCAGAATTAATATGCACTAGAGTGCATCAGTCTGGTGGAATTCACAGTCACATCTTGTGATCCATATTGATGTTAAGGAGACACTACTCAGGGGGACTAGTCTGCATGTAATTTTTGAGTTTGGTTTGAAACAAAAATAAAGAGAAAAGACTGCAAATACGTGCCCTTTTCCATTATGTCAAAGGGGGAGAGAAATTATGTGAAAAACTAGTTGTTGATGAAAGGGGGAGCATTAAAGATAGCGGTTGTAGAAGTGATAAGAGAAAGGGGGAGAAGTTCTTGTCTTGATGGTTGAATTAGTTTTTCACATCATATGTTTCCATTAATGACAAAGGGGGAGATTGTTGCAAATATGTGCCTAATTGATGTTGTCATTGATGTAAACATATTCTTGTTGCCATTAGTGTCAACTGTATCCTATTTTGTTGTCTGTTTAGAAGGCTTGAATATTGAGTATGTTGAGAAAATTAATAAGGATCAATGTATGCAGACCATATGGTTGAGTAGAGGATTGTCTTAAGAAGCTCCAGCTAAGATTTGAAGGGTTCGCATGAAGATTTGAAGAAGCTATGGCCATCTGAGTAGAACCGGTTTTACAGTATTTAGAAGAGACAAAGTGACAGGAAAGAGGTCCGGATTGTTCCAAAAATGTAAAATGATGATCTGCGGATCTAGAGGTATGTTTGGGAGGTAAGTGTGTATCATCAACTCAAGTGGTTTGTGGTTTGGAGGTCCGCAAGCAATCTTTCTAGTGTGACAATCATGATAGATAGTGTTCTTGAGGTACCGGATGAAGATGCAAGTGATTATGACAATTTGGATTAGTGTGGATATTATTGTTGAATTCAATGTGCTTGTGGAAGTCTCTGGATCGTGTGCCTGCTGTGTTGGAGATCCACATTGAAGATTGAGCTTGTTGTTGAAGAATTCTTCCTTGATGTTGCTGTTCTTTCCAGTCCTGGCCGACCAGATGATTTAAGCGTGTTATGGATGATCTAAGAACAATTCTATGGAGCGTGGCATGTTGATCGAAGAAGATTTGAGTCCCAGTCATGTTTGGCCAATAACTTTGTGATTCACATTAAGTCAGATGTTTGGAGTGTCGACCTTGATGTTTATTCCAAGGTTGATGAAGCATATAAGGGAGTGTAGTTAAGTCATGGAAAATCATCCTTGTATGAAATCATAAAATCCCAAGAAAGGATCAGAGGCAAAGCTAGAGAAAAGGAGGAGCAGAGGAATAAGAATAGTAAGGGATAAAGTGATAGTAAAGAAGTATTTGGAAGAAGAGCAGAAGTTTTATGAGCACTCAATGAGACTGAACCAAGCATGAAGTAGATGCTATTTCTTAGTTAATTCTTTCTATACTTAAAATAAATTCTATAGGCAGTGAGCCTCTCTTTTGAGCAGTGAGCTCTAGGCAGTGTGCTCGAAGGCATGTGCCTTCTACTTTTCTAAAGTACTTTTAACAAGGTACAAATCTTTGTGGGTTAACGCCCACCATGGTTTTTCCCTTAACCGGGTTTCCACGTCAAAATATTGGTGTCAAGTGTGTTGTTTATGTTTCTGCTCATATGTTGTTGATCCATGCTTTAATGTTTACATCATTAATCTGATAGTAAGTTAATAAAGAAGGTTAAAAGCAGAAAAAG
This sequence comes from Cunninghamia lanceolata, assembly GCA_027924645.1. Lineage (NCBI taxonomy): Eukaryota > Viridiplantae > Streptophyta > Pinopsida > Cupressales > Cupressaceae > Cunninghamia > Cunninghamia lanceolata. The sequence goes on from BSBN01000500.1 coordinate 22,663,708, forward strand.
TTTATTTTGTGTGACAACTGATTCACCCACCCCTCTCAATTGTCCGGTCTAATTCCAACATTTTGTGACTGGGAGATATAGAAACTTGAATGCATTTACTATTTTATTATATATATTTTAAAACAAAGAAGAATTAGGAGGTCTAGAAAAAGCATTTGCAGAAAAAACAACTTTGGTCAAAAAAGAGGATTTAGGAAAATCACAAAAAAATTCTGGGTATGTTTTGCAAATTTTTTTTTCAGAATATCTTCAATTCCTGATTCATTGACATTTTGAATATCTGTGCATTTGCTTGAAAAACTTTAAAATGTCAAAGTGCTTGCTTGATGTGGTAATGAGATTTTCTCTTGCAAATTTGTATTTTCTGAAAGGGTTTTAAAATTTTGTTCCATCTTGATATCAAGATGTATACTATAGTTTTTGCACCAAGCTTCCTCTGCTTGGATTGCTCATCCTTGTGAATCTTTTATTGCATGGTAAACATTATGATAAATTTTAGCAAATCTCTCTTTCTTGTCATGTTTTTGGCGCCTAGTTTTGCCTTCTTCTACATGCCTGAATGTTCATCCAATAACTGTTAAATAACAATGATTCTTATACCTTGCTCTTTAAACATTTGGTTCTATTGCTTTTCATATCAAAACGTTAGGCTAATTCCCTATGCCCATAGAGATCCGTAGCTTTGGGTCACAAAACCCATGGTGTTTACTTGGGATTGAATCAGTTTTTCCTTTGCTATCAATTTTTTAGAAGTCTAATCCATTTTATGCTTATCCTATAGATATTGCTTATTTGCCTCTTTTCTCTTGTTTGAAATTACGTCAAACCCTCATATCTAAATTTTAGATTAGCAACCAAGTGTTACTATGTTCTTTTCTGCAAATTGTAGAACAGTTTAAGGGCCTTTTACCTACCTTTGGATTCAGGTACAAATTCTCTCTTAAGTTTGTTTACTTATTATTCTTAGGTTTAGATTTTCTTAGATTGCACCCTCTATATACTAGAGTTTTGGGTATCTTTTAAATCTCTGCCTGGCGTCTTGAAGTATGTTGTCTTGCACCTTGTTTTTCTCCTTTCATTGGTGCCTTGGACTCACTTTCTCACTTCATTACATCTTTGTGGAATTATGACTATTCTTGTGCCCTTTCGATGCCTATTTCTTGACGTGTGAATTAGACATTACTCCTGCCGTCTGCATTTGCATTAAAAGATTTAAATTGTCCCTTTTATCTACTTATATTCTACATCTCCTATGCTATTGAATGTAAGGAAAAAACTTGTCTTATTTTAAAATCCTCTCTTTAAGCATTTTTTTAATCTTTACGATGAATTATTTATGTGGAATAAATTCCTATTGAAGCATAATTAGATGCTCTTTATATTTATCTTGAGATGTAAGTCTATTTTCTTTTTATACTTATCTAATTACGAAAAGATCCTTATCTAGGATTAAATTTAGAAATATGAGGAAGTGTTTTATCTTAGAAAGATTGATTTACATTGTAAGTTAGTAATCATGTTACTTTTATACCTTTCTAATCTAGTTTGATCCACAATTAAAATAAAATTATTCTATTTCAATCTTTTAGATAAAATATTTTGAAATGTTATTGTTTATATTTGAATATGTATTCTATATCACAGATAAGATAGAAATATATACATATTGTCAACATTTTAAAAATACCTCTTTGTTTGCAATAAATATATATTGCAAACAAAGAGGTATTTTTAGAAATTGTGGGATAAAGAGATTTCTTTTAATTTTGCGACTGTAAATGTGCTTTGTGAATTATAGGGGGCTTCACTTTTTATGTTAGTGAACATTATAAATAAAAGTATGTTTGAACTAGTAGTATGGATTAATAATGGATGTTATATTTTCCATTCACTCACTATATGTGCAATTTATTATTATGTCGTTGATAACTCATCATTGAATGGTTAGAAAAATATTGTTATTGGAAATAGTTTCCTTTTTCTAAGATAGAATAATAGTATCTATGGAATTATGTTTGCATCGTTAGTCAATGCATAGCAGTATTTGTAAATCAGTTTGTAAGGCTTGTGTGAGCTCATTTATGCTTATGAAATCTTAGGAGAATAATGTGAGGAGGTATAACCTTAATCTTTTGCTTCCTCATGTATGGAGTGAAAATGTGATCTATGAATAAAGAGATGTCAAATTATGAGAATTAACATCTTAGAAGATAGATCTTTAGTTTTCTTTTGTTGTATAAAGATTGAGATATTGTCTCTTATGGATTATTAAATCATGCTTTCATTTTGTTTGTGAATGATTATTTTTGATTTCATTATTGGATGTGGTATGGTTATGTATGCTATTGTATGATGCATCTTTTTCTTTGTAAGTTGAGTTAGAGAAAGAGCATGGATGTGTGTCGAATGTGGGGCAACAGAGAAGGGTAGGTCTATGTTCCTCCAACCTATCTACTGTGAACGACGTTAAAGATGTTTTGGCCAAAACTTTTATTAATCAAATTAAGTATTTATAATGATTTGATTTAATTACTTTCTGGCATATCATGATATATGTTCATTTACAATTGTTTTTATATTGTTAAATGTTAGAGATATCATGTTGCACCAGATTCCTTCATGCATGTCAGCTTCAGTTTTCTAGACCCCTCCCGAAGTGTTGAGTTGCTCTTGTTTTGGAGTAAGACTAGGGAGACGTAAGCCTTATGGCTAGGTGGTAAATCACCTCGATGATTCTCTCTCTCTACCAGGTTCAATGGTGATATTGCATGGTGCAACTTATTATTGTATAATGTTGTAAAGGACATAGTCATATTTGTACTCTAAGGTAATGTTGAGTAGCTTCTTGTTGTGTGGTTACACAACACACCCCTTTTTGCCTTATCAAAATAGGGACCCAACTTTTTTTTTTTGCTTCTGCTTGTTCCTTGCTTTCTTGCTTTGGGCGGTTTGGTAAAAGTCAAGTATCAGATGCAATAATAGTATAACACCCCTGTTCATGCATGGACCTCATAGAGGAAGGTTAAATGTCAAAGTCATATTTTGTCATCATGAACCTTATAATGTGAAAGAGTGTAAAATTTTGAGTAGGTTTGCCTTTTGGATCACCCTAAAATTCCTTAGGGATAGAGAGTTATGTTCAGTCAAAGTTTGGTCAAACCAGATATTCCTGAAGTGTCACATTTGACAATATCTTAGATATTCACTAATATCCCCGACATATGTTTTAACACAAAAAAACTTGATATCCACATATTTGCTAATATGTAGACATCAAATTTAAACGCGAGTGAGTATCTATCCGTCAAAGTACCTGTGCACATTCCCGGAGGGTCATATCTCTTAATATCCCTAATATTCGTTGATGTGTGGGTCACCTTAGATATAAAGTAAACACTTAACATTGGTATGATCATTAATATCTGTCATATTAGTTAAGATCCCCAATCTTCCATAATACGACGATGATGTCATCTTAACTAAATATAGAGAAGACCTGATATGACGATGATGTCATCAATATGCTCAACATTAGGAAGGTCATCTATTTCTCAATATCCCGCATATTAGCTAACATGCTTGATCTTTGTCAATGTGATGATGATGTCATATCCTAAGTAGATTTGAAGCATTATGAAAGATGCTGACGTCACCCTAATTTTTGAATATGGGAATGTTTTGCACAATTAAGAACCCTGATATTCTTTCACATCCTCATATCCACACTTGAGGTGCGTAACACATGGATCCTCAAAAACCAATAGGATGCTGCCAAATGGCATGATGACTTGATCATACCAAAAAATTATGTTATCACAATTGTTAAATAAGGGTATGATGACCCGATTTTAGTCGTTGGTCAATGGTGGGTCATCTTCACGATAACTTCATCACCTTCTTAGTATTAGGGTCATTTTTCTTAATATCCCTGATATCTATGAATGTGCATCCCCGCATTAAATGCCATTATAATGGTGGTTGAACCTTCAAAGTTTCAACTAATTACCCACCACTTGTTAACATCTCCATTGTTTAAGTGTCGATTAATGGATATCAGTAAATTGACATTAACCACGCCCTAATTCACTGTTGTTTTTTCATTAAAAGTAAGAATTTGAGCTCATTTTGAATTTATCTAGTATTCAAGGAAAGGTTACAGAGTTGTTGGGTGACTAAGGTGATATCACTGCAACTTGTGAAAGCAATGGAACAGGTTGCAGATTTGAACGACAAATGAAGGAGGATAAGGCAAGATGAACGTGCTTATCCAGATATCAATTAAATAGTAAAAAGGTAGTGAATATCAGGTATGTAATGACAAAACCCTCTTTGTCATTTATGGATAAAATGAATAGGTAAAAATGTTTTTACCATAGTAAATTCACATGATGATGTATGAAATGTATTTGAAAAAGAATCAGAACATCAGGATATTCATGTAATCATTGGTCCAATGTGCACATGGCACGTTAAGGTAAGAAATGCATGTGTTTCATTGTAGGATTCGATGGCACTCCGTAAGAATAGGTCAGATACAGAGTTCCTCAAACCCATGGGTATACAACTCGAAGGGATATCGTTCAAATATGGCCAGATAAATGACACACATCCAAGAAACACTGATCTGGATGCATGGATGATAAGGTCAGAATAGGGGAGCGGCCAACCCCTACTCATTAATATCTACAGCTAAGGCATGTGGCATTTAGGGGGCTTTCCTTATGCAATGGAGGCCACCAAGATGGTAGTGGAATGTGCACAAAATTACAACGTCAATAACATAAAGGTAGAGAAATATGGCCGAGTATATGCAGACTTCTTAGTTGAAGGCATTACTGTAGCTTTCAATCTACCAAGAGGGCCCCAGGTGTGCCAAATAAACCTAGATATGTTAGAGAAGAAATATAATAGCACTGAGAAGGATTGCAGAAAGATTATGTACTCATGGAGGGCCAATGACAATACATATAAGGCTGCTACAAAGCTACCTGTGCATCTATACAAGTTTGATTTTGCTCCTGAGTATCAATATATGATGGTGATGCTTAGTAGAATGAAAGGAAAACCAAATGTAGGATCTTTTGATAACTGGATGTATGGTCTCATAAGAATGGTAGAAGATACTAATAAACATCCCCAATGGGCCAAGATCATAAGTGACAGTTTAAATGAAAGAATGAGAAATCTAGGAGGAAAAACTAATATGTTCCACATGACCTCCTATGTGGTTTATGCCTATGCATTTAGAGGCACATTCAGTGGGTTACAAATAGTTGACAGTGGTGCAGGGGCACCCCTTCATCAAGTTAATTAGAAGCCTAAAGTCTTAATAGGTTGTTATGCATTTCCTATGTAATAAGGTCTATTTGACCAATGCTTGCTATTTTTAGTTTGTTTCTATTGTTAGGACACTTGTCGATCTGTAATGACAGGCTATTGGTTAGTTATGAGTTTGTTAGTTAGTTGTGTCTCCCAACCACCTGGAATTGTCTCCCTGTCACTGGGAATCTAGTCAGTACTACTCTCTATGGGTTGTTAAATAGCCCAAGTTCTGATTGATTAATAGATATAGAGAGAGAAAGATAGATTAGAAAGAGAAGTTAGATAGAGCAGTGATTGTGAATTTGAGTTGTACTGTGAAATAAACATTTGTATTCATCCTCAGAGCAATAAAGAAGATCCTATTTTGCATTTGAATTGCACCTGTGTAGTCAATTTTTGATTTATAGTCGATATGGGGTTTTTCCATTCCACCGGTTGATTACTCTATAATCGGTGGAATGGCTATACATATTAGATTAGATGTTGTTTTTGCATTTTCTGTTTATGTGAGTTTTGCAGTTATAGGATTGATCGACGTCATACTATGGTGAATCCTAGCATCCTCATGTGCTAGGATATGAAAGATTAAAATTTGTGGAAGTTTAACAGAGACAACGCACAATATCGGTGTGAAATGGATATCGAGTTTCGCTGATAACTTAAATCAGGCTGAAGTCTTTTGTTTGAACTGATTTTGAAAGTTTAAGAGTTCACTACTTCAACGGCGTTTGAAGCTAAGTGATCAACATGATAAGTTTGGTGGAGAAAACCTTTTGGTTGAACCTTTGAACTGGTTTAATGGTCCAAAGGTTCGACGGTTCAAATAGTGACAGTCTATCGGTAGTGAAAGGAAAAGAAGCCTTTGGTTGAACCTTTGAACTGGGTCAACGGTTCAAAGGGTTCAGTGGTTCAACCGTGTGTTGGTTCAGAGGCCCAGCGGAATGATGAAGATAATGAAGATTGTTAACGATTATTGAACCACCCATTGAATTGGTTCAACGGTTCAATGGTTCAACGAGCCCGGTGGGTTCAATGACGGGCGCTGGTTCAGCGGTTCAATGACTCACCAAGGCTTGAAGGTACATCGAGCCGATAGTTCAACAATTCAGAGGTAGTTGTGGTTTCGATAGTCCACCATGAGATCCAATAGCATTTGACACAATAAAATATTAAGTGCAAGGGTATAGTGACTCTGCTACATTCACAGCCGCATTCTTAGACTGGTTCCACCAAATTCCACTGCCCGCTTTGCGTCATAGTGGTATCAGAGTGAAGAAGTATCTTCTGGGAAGATAAGAAGATAGAATGTTAGATGGAGAGGGATCATTAGAGCTCCCAGCAAGGATGACCAATGCTAAGTTGGCTGTCCCGGTAAAGAAGCAGATTGTAGAAAGCAAAGCAATTAGTGCTCAGAATCAGGCATTGAAAGATGAGTTGGAAAGATTGAGGGACAAAGTCAGAAGGGGAAGAGATTATGGTGAATGAGAAGATAGGGACGAAGAGGATATCCCTAGGCAGGAAGAGATAGAGGTTCCTGCAGACCAGAGACCCTTACTTAATGCCCTCAAATCTATGGAGCGAAGGACCATGGATATGAAAATAGATCTACAAGTGTTTGCAAGAAAAATGGAACTTGATTCAGTGATGGAGTGGATATACTCCTTGAACAATTTCTTTGAAACAGAGGAAATACTAGACCACCAAAGAGTGAAGATAGCTCAATCCAAAATGAAAGGAGCTGCACTAACCTGGTGGAATTTCATCCAAGATGACAGGGTGAAAGAAGGAAAGAACATAGTTGCTACGTGGAGGAAGATGATGGCTTTAGTGAAGGAAGCCTATGTTCCATTGGATTATAACATCCAATTACATAAGAGGAGACAAAACCTGAAACAAAAGGAATTAGATGTCAGTGCTGTTGGCCTCGTTTTCAACGCTTCCAAATTTAAACTTTTGTGTCAAAATTACAAATCTAACCATACTTTGAACCCTTTCTCCAGAGTCACCTTCCAATTGCAAAACACCAGCGTTACGTTTCTCCTGCATAAGTCATTAAGATAACTTATTTATGAGATGTTACAATCTGTTTCAAACTTTGCATAACAACATCATTTTGGAGCAGAGATACTCATCATCTCATTGAGTTTCTCAGGCACACTTGTCCAGTTTACGACATTTTATGAGAATAGTTAAATGTTGAAAATCCATGACAGATGGTACAAAATAATTTTTATGGCAGTGTTCGTGACTCCATTTCACCTTTATGGACAACTGGCCAAAATTTCATAAAGATTCGACGCTCCAATCAAAAGTTACGCAAGTTTTATTAGTTTTTGCACTTGCACGGTTGATCAAGTTAACATTACTACCAGGGTGCATTTTTACTTTTAGCTAAGTACATGTTAGCTTGCACTTTGGGCAAAGTTTGTGCCAACTTTTAGTTTTGGCTAAATGCATGCACTTTCACTTTTCGCTAAGCACAACTAAAAAGTCACTTTCAGTTTTCATAAAACCAGAGTCTACTTTCAGTTCTGGCTAAGTTGGCAAAGTGGAGGTCAATTTTCACTTCTGGGGTGAAGTTATTCCTATTCGTACAAAAAAAAAAGTGAACCTCATTCTTTTTATCTCTCCATAAATGTTGACAGAGACTTTTGAAAAAGTGATCTATTCCTTAGTTTTAAAATTTTGAAAGGCTCTTCATAAAGTTTCAAAAGTGCTGCTATTAAACAAAGTGGAGAGTGTTTGTTTTTGAAAGTTCTTAATACTCCCGGTGAATTTTTGAAGGCATTAACCTTATATTAAGGAAAAAGTAGTTATTATAACTACTTGGGAAGATTATTGACAAATAAAGTCTAAAATTAGACTCCACAACTTTGCCCGTGTCCTCCATTCCCAACAATGTGCGTGAGCTGTTTCCTTCAAAGAAATGCCATCAACTCGAATGCAATGAATGTAGAGTTCTGTACAAAATGGATTGGGTTTTAGACATTTTCAGAAAAATGTATTTGCTAGGAATAAAACCCAACTCTACAACTGCTCCCATCATCCTCTCTCTCTATGCCAAAATGGGAAAATTTCAAACGAGGGTTTGGACGTCCATCAACACATAATAATAGAAGAGTTTTTATCAGATATTTCAGTTATAAATGTTCTGATAAACATAGTACGACCATGCAAATGGTAAATCTACCAACGGTAATGACAATCATAAAAGCATCTAGCGTAATGGAATAGTAATGGCTTTGCATTCTTTCAGTGGTGGACGGTGACATTCCTGCCCTAGTAAACATGTATGCAGAGATGTGGAAGCATAGATAAACCGTATGAATTGTTTGACAGAATGTCTTGAAGGTTTAGTCGACGGATTTCATATGTGAGCATTATAATATTCAAAAAATTATCTCACGCCGACGGTTGTTCCTAGCGACGTATTCATTGAGCCTCCTATAGATACAAGTACCATCTTAATTCAAAGTACTCTCGCACATTGCTATACAAAATGTAAAAGCATTGACAATGGCTATGAACTGTTTGACAATCGCTGATATTGTCTCATGGAATGCACGATTGGCAGTATACTCACAAGGTGGATTTATTGAAAAGGGTTTAGAAGATTTAAAGCAAATGCAACTGGCAGATGTAAAACTAGACTCTACAACCTCAGCCAGCACCCTCGCGACCTGCACCAAAATGGGATAGTTTTGTTTGATTTTAATATTGCAAGTGTTCTTCCAGACATGCATGCACGACTTGCAAGCATAGACAATGCATATGCACTGTTTTGCAGATGAATGGAATGCACTGGCACATGAAATGTTTGATAAAATGCCTCAATGGAATGCACGAACTGTAGGATTCACACATGATTGCAAAGATTGCAGAATATTCACGAAGCTTTAGAATTGTTGAAGAAAGATGTTTTGGCTATAATAGGTCCACAGTTATTTGTACCCGCTCACATTGTTTCCCATTTGGCAAAGGGACTCCAAATACCACTTTTGTCCTTTACATCTACTGATCTCACACCTACATCATCTGAGTACCCATACTTCATCAGGATAACTCATAATGATTTTTCTCAATATCTGCAATTGCTGCTTTAGTTCATTATTATGGCTGAAGAGTAGTTGTGACAGTGTACATAGATGATGACTATGGCAGAAATGGAGTTTCTGTATTATAGGATTTGATCGTAAGACCTCCAAAAATGGTGAAAGACAACCCTAGAATTGCTAAAGACATGACTGAGTTAATAGGTCATACCCCACTGGTTTATCTTAACAATCTTGTAGATGGATGCGTGGCAAAAGTTGCTGTAAAGCTCAAAATTATGGAGCCACGTTGCAGTGCGAAGGACATGATCGGTTATAGCATGATTAGCGATGCAGAGGAAAAATGATTGATTACTCCTAGACAAAGTGTTCTGGTAGAGCATACAAGTGGCAATACAGGAATAGAGCTAGCATTTATAGCTGCTGCAAAGGGATATAAGCTTATTATCACAATGCCATGAGTATAGAGCAAAGGATCTTACTGTGAGCTTTCAGAGATGAATTGGTCCTCACAGATCCTTCTCGTGGTATGAAAGGTGCTGTCTAGAAAGTAGAAGAGATAATAGAAAAGACTCCTAATGCATATATGTTTCAATAGTTTGAGAATCCCGCTAACCCAAAGATTCACTATGAGACAACTGGACCTCAGATTTAGCTAGACTCTGCAAGCTAGGTAGATGCTCTTGTTTTTGGTATCGGAACTGGAGGTACAGTTACCGGTGCAGGTCATTATTTGAAGGAAAAGAAGCCTGATGTTAAGATCTATGGTGTGGAGCCTTCTAAGAGTGCTATTTTATCTGGAGGCAAGCCTGGCCCTCATAAAATTCAAGGAATTGGTGCTAGATTTGTCCCTGGTATTCTGGATGTCAACATTCAGGATGCGGTTATACAGATTTCAAGTGATGAAGTTGTAGAGACAACCAGTAATCTTGGACCTCTTATGGAAGACAAGTTAAGCACAAAGGAACCCCCTTTCAAGCACTTGATAAAAGTTCTCAGCTTAAATTATTACATAGGCCGCTACGCCATTGATGTTTCTATGCCACAGAATCCCATTAACACCACATTTTCATTGGAGCAACTTGAGTTTCAGAAGTAGTAAAGTACTATGAACAAAGCTATTTATGAGGGACAACAATTGCTTCCATCATTTAAAGAGTGGAATATGTTCTTGTGGTGATTATTAGTGAAACCAAAGTCCTTGGGAGATTGAGAATGATGTAAAAAAGTGAAAAGGGCAATGTTTTTGGCTACTTAGAACACTATTGAGATTGATTATTTGTATGAAGGTATTGACTTTCAAGAAGTGTTTTTCCAGATGCTTTGACTTACTATGTCTTGATAAAAGGTCATCATAAGAAATGTCACATGGAGGCAACTCTAATATTATTTCATGAAATGGGAGAAGGGGCATTGTTCCAAATATTCTCAGTTACAACCATATTATTCAAGGACTTTGTCACAAGGGGAGTTTTTGCCAAGAATAATGTACAAAAGCATGAGTACCTTGGTCAGTATATCGGTGAATCGATTTCACATGAAGAAACTGAAGAGCAAAGAAAAAAAAATTATGACCAAGAAAATTCTTCCTTTCTCTTTGATTTGAGTAAAGAATTTGTGCTTGATGGGTGTTGGATGGGTAGCAAAATGAAGTTCTTAAATCATTCAAACATGTCTAATCACTATGTAAAGTTACATGGAAGAGAAAGATGCTCAATAGATGTAGTTGGAGTGCATTTCCTTGAAGGCCATGTTGCTATTGAACAGATGATTCAAGGATTGGAAAAAGACACGATGCCTACCTCGATAAACTGATAACTTGGTCTTTCTCTCAAAAGTTACAAGTTTTGTTTCTCATTTTGTAAAAGTGACTTACATCACTTATTGTAACCGAAAGTTAGAAAGTAGACTTTATTTCCAGAAACTTTGGGAAAAGTCTAAATTAAGTAAAGTGTACTTCTATCTTCAAAAATATTTTGGAGGTAGTTAGAAAGAGTAGTTACTTGAAGTGGTTAGGAAGTAGTTATCAGGTGGTTACAGGTAGTTATTGGGAACAAGCCTATATATATACAAGGCTATTTCATTGTAAAGGGGGGGACTCTTTTGAGAGAACTCGGGGAAACTCTAGAGAAATTTTCAGAGATATCTCGAAAAGCTTTTGTGTTTACACTATGTACAAAAAGGATTTTGGAATTGTATAATTTCAAAGATAATGAAAAATGCAGTTTAGTTCGTATGCTCTAAATGTGTTCTTATGTTATAATTTCTCATATGTTGAATTGGTAATCCTTTATGCACATGTGTAATACATTGATTATCTGTGTGATTGAAGTGATGAAACACACCCTTCTCCTGGTATCTTGTTTTGGATGTGCTTGTATGACCTATCTCTTCTTATGTTGAGGTTTATTGTACTCCTTTCATCATCGTTGCACATTTTGGTAATAACCCCTTTTATCATCATTATTAGTTGTGGAATCTCAATTGGTTTTCGTATATCTACCGTTGGGGTTTCTGTTAGTCATCTGTTCCCAATTTTGTGTTTTATCCTTTATGTACTTTTAGGTTAAAAGTACACAAGAACCACAAACAACCCTATCAGACGAGGGAGCTGCCTCTCTCAAACGTAGAGGAAAGTTGTTAGTCCAGTAACAACTTCTGCAACTGTTGGGACTATTTAGTCACCACTCTAAGGGCAACGGGTCAATTTCAAAGGTTACTTCGCAGTGACAAATCTGTTTACCAACAAGTGCATACACTGAAGAGTTCATGAAACTATGTCTCAAGACAAAGGTGAAGGAGAATGAGGAAGAGAAGGTAGCTAGGTATCTCAATGGGTTGAGATTTGCCATCCAAGAAGACCTAAATCTGCATAATCTAGATACAATTTAGAAGTGCTACCAATTAGCACTCAAGGTGGAAGAGAAACTAAAGAGAAGACAAGAGTAGAACAATAGAGGAAGAGGAAGACAGCTAAGAGGGGGAAGAAGTCCTTTCAGAGGCAGAGGAAATGGATTTGGATACCAAGGTGAATCCAATCAAGAGAGAAGCAAAGGAGATAGCAGTCAAACTCAAGGGGGAAGTTATGATCAAAAAGGAAACTTTAGGGGCAGAAGACCACCATTCAGAGGAAGATCTTAGGGCAGAGGTCCTATCAAATGTTACAATTGCAATCAGGAAGGCCACATAGCCAGTAGATGTCCAGAAAAAGCAACAAGTTCAGGGGGAGAAAGGAGGACAAATCTGATCAAGAATCTGATTGTCAAAGTGTAACAAGCTCCAACACTTATCAGAGTGTGAATGATACTGTCAGATATGGGTATCCTGAGACAGGAGAAGCTTTGATGATCAGGAGAGCAATGGCCACTATGAAGGTGCCTGACAGAGAACCCCCACAAAGAAAGTCTCTTTTCAAAACTACTTGCAAGGCAGGAGGAAAGGTATGTAGAGTTCTGATTGACTCTGGATCTACTAAAAAATTTGTGTCTGTTGAAATGGTAGAAAAGCTTAAGCTTAGAAGGCTACCACATCCCTACCCGTATAAGGTCTCATGGCTCACTCAAGGTCAGCAAACAGTTGTAGAAGAGCAGGCTTGGGTAGAGTTTCAAATTGGACCATACAAGGATAGATTATTGTTTGATATAGCTCAGATGGATGCTTGCCATCTCCTACTTGGAAGACCATGGCAATACGATTTGAAAGCCCAACATGATGGAGTTAGAAACACCTATTCAATCACCAAGGATGGTGAGAAGACAGAGTTACTACCATTAATGGAGAAGGAAGTAGAATCAAAAGGGAAAGAAGTCAAGGTGATGATGGTAGAAGGTAAATAGTTTATGACAGAAATAGCTGAAGAAGGAGCAATTGCATATGCTCTAATTCCATGCCTAAAGGTGAAGAAGGAGCAGTGGCAAGATGTTAAGGGAGAGAAGAAGCAAAGGTTCATAGACCCTGCTATCCAAGAGTTATTGGACAAATACAAAGGCATCATCTCTGATGGAATGCCAAGGTCCCTACCACCTGTGAGGGACATCAGTCATTACATAGATCTAATCCCTGGATCTACACTACCAAACAAGGCAGCATACAAGCTTACACTAGAATAGAATGTAGAGGTAGCAAGACAGATTGAAGAATTGTTGGACACAGGCCTAATTGGCAAAAGTTTAAGCCCATGTGCAATACCGGCTGTACTAGCACCAAAGAAGGAAGGTACTTGGAGACTTCGCACTGATTCAAGGGCTATTAACAAGATCACAATCAGATATAGGTTCCCCATACCTAGGATAGAGGATTTTCTTGATTGTTTGGGAGGTGCCAAATACTTCACAAAAATAGATTTGAAAAGTGGCTATCATCAGATCAGGATTAGGCTAGGAGATGAGTGGAAAATAATATTTAAAACAAATGAGGGATTGTATGAGTGGAAGGTCATGCCTTTTGGATTGTCTAATGCTCCTAGTACATTTATGAGGTTGATGAATGAGGTCTTGAGAGAATTCATAGGCAAATTTGTCATAGTATATTTGGATGACATTCTGATTTTCAGTAATACAAGGGAAGAACACCTCAAACATATAGACTTGGTCCTCAAAAGGTTACACGAAGAGCAATTAATGATCAACTTGGACAAGTGTTTGTTCATGTAGGAGGAGATCATCTACTTGGGTTTTGTCATCTCACACGGCAAATTGAGAATGGATCAAGAGAATGTAAGTGCCATATTGTCTTGGCCAACTCTTAGAACCATGAATGATGTCAGAAGTTTCCATGGGTTAGCAACTTTTTATAGGAAGTTTATAAGAGGGTTTAGTCATGTCTGTGCTCCCATGCTTGACACCATAAAAGGAGGACAGAAGTGCAGATTCACTTGGACAAAGGAGGCAGATGATTCATTTGAAACATTGAAGAAGAAAGTCGCACAACAGCCAGTCCTTACACTTCCTAATTTCAATAAGATTTTTCAGGTTGAATGTGATGAAAGTCACATGGCAATTGGTGTAGTACTCAGTCAAGAAGGGAGGCCTATTGCATTTTTCAGTGAGAAACTAAATGATGCTAAGAAGAGATACTCATCCTATGATTTAGAGATGTATGCTCTAGTCCAGTCACTCAAAAAGTGGAGGCATTACTTGATGCCAAAAGAATTCATAGTGTTTACAGATAATCAGGCTCTTAGTTTCATAAAAAACCAAGAGAAGCTGCACCATAGACACATGAAGTGGGTGGAAACTTTGCAAGATTTCACCTTCACACTCAAGCATAAGAAAGGGGTCAAGAATAAAGTAGTAGATGCTTTAAGCAAGAGGGCTCTAACCATAAATTAGATTCAATTGGAGAGTGTTGGTATTGATTCCTTAAAGACTATGTATGCTGATGATGAAGATTTTGGAGAAATCTACAAAATATGCACTTCTTTTGGAGACAAATATCATGTTGAATACTCTGAATTTCTGATACAAGATGGATTACTGTTCAAAGGAGGACAATTGTGCATTCCACGGTGTTCTATGAGACTGAACATAATTAAGGAGAAGCATTGTGGTGCCATGGCAGGACATTTTGGTCTGGATAAGACTTTGGATCTTGTGAAGAGGCATTACTTTTGGCCAAAGCTACAGTCAGATGTCAGAAAATTTGTGGAGACATGTGTGATCTATCAGAAGGCAAAAGGAAGATCTATTAATGCAGGTTTATATCAGCCATTGCCCATTCGTTCTAGACCATGGGAGAGCATAAGTATGGATTTTGTGTTAGGTTTACCTAGAACAAGGAAGGGTTATGATAGTGTCTTTGTTGTAGTAAACAGGTTCAGTAAAATGGCACATTTCTTGCCATGAAAAACTACTTGTGATACTTCATATGTTGTAGATTTGTTTTTCAAGGAAATAGTGCAGATACATGGATTGCCATTGAGCATAGTGTCAGATAGAGATGTGAAGTTTATTTGTCATTTTTGGAGGACTCTTTGGAAGAAGCTTGGAACCAATTTGTCTTTCTCATCAGCTTATCACCCTCAAACAGATGGCCAGACTGAAATGGTCAATCAGTCATTGGGAAATCTGCTCAGATGTTTGACAAGACAACATGGAGAGAAATGGGATAACATCATAATTTTCTTATAATGATACCATCAATAGGAGTAAAGGGAAATCACCTTTTCAAGTGGTGTATGGTATGCATCCAAGAGGTATTTTGGAATTAAGAAATCTACCTACAGGAGACTCAATTAGTGCAGATGGAGAAGCTTTTGCAACAACAATAAAAGAGGTGCATGATCAAGTAAAGAACCAACTCCAGCAGACTGCTTTGAAGTATAAAGACTATGATGATAAAAAGAAAAGAGATGTACAATTTGATGTTGGAGATTTGGTATGGGTTTATCTAAAAAAGGAAAGACTCCCCAAAGGAAAACATACTAAGCTAATGCAGAGGAAGATTGGACCATGTCAGATTTTAAAGAAATGTGGACAAAATGCTTATGAGATCCAACTTCCTTCTGATCTTGGATTGTCACCTATTTTTAATGTATGTGATTTAACTCCATACAAACATAATGTAGATATGGAACAAGAAACATTCCAGGATACAACAGATGATGAAATTCCTAAACATGATCCACCAAACTTGCAGAAGATTTTAGATTCCTGAATGGTAAAGAAGACCAGAAATAAAGAATATATAGAATATTTGGTCACTTGGCAGGGGCAACCTGATTCAGAAGCAGTTTGGATAACTGACAAATAGATCAAGAAACATGGAGCAGACTTACACACTCTGATCTCAAGTGGGCTTGAGATCTCTTCTCTCGGGGTGTATGTTGTAGGGGCACCCCTTCATTAGGTTAATTAGAAGCCTAAAGTCTTAATAGGTTGTTATGCATTTCCTATGTAATAAGGTCTATTTGACCAACATTTGCTATTTTTAGTTTGTTTCTATTGTTAGGACACCTGTCGATCTGTAATGATAGTGGTGCAGGGCACCTAAGAGCATTCTGATGCATTTTGAGAAGTTGTGTTTTTTTTTGTTCAATGTGTTTTGTAATAAGGCTTTTAGCCATTGTTGTTTGGTCCATTTGTATGGTCAAGAGGTTTGGGGTGACTATATAAACCTCGAATCCTTCTTAGTCCATTTGGACCCTAGTTATGCCACTTAGGCCTAGTAGGTCTAATGTTGGTGTGAGGGGGAAATTTGGTTATTCAAATCAATGAAAAATAATCCCAAACATCTACAGAATAATAAAGATAAAAGAGATTTAAAATAAAGAATAGACAATACCTTCACCTTTTACCTTTTTGCCTTATGTAGTTCGCCTATCTTCGTTCGATCTTGTTTGTGAAGCCCTCAGAAGCTGTTTGCTTGCTTGCTTGTTAAAGATGACAAATGAAGAATGGCTTGGATACTTGTGTGATTGAAGATGAGCTTCAAATACAGAAATGGAGGATGCTATGAAGTGCTCAAATATAATGGGGGTGCCAAAGGCGCGCTTAGATTCCTGCAGCATAAGTTTACACAAACTCCAGATATTGAAATGAAGAGAAGAAGGTTATATTTATAGAAGAGAGTGAGGGAAGATCAATGGTTGAGAAGAAAAGAATGAATCAATGGAGGAGGATTGTTGAGGAACGTGCAACAAATGGAAGAAAGACATGTGTCATTCAAAAAGAAGTTTTGTTGAGTTAAAAGCTTTCTTGATGAGTTTTCATTTTCTTTAAATTAGAATTTATTTTTCTAATTTAAGAGCAAAGTTGCTTTAACTCAGCTTTTACTTTTGTATGACAAGAGGAATTTATTTTTAGAAGATATTGAAGATAAGAAAAATAATTAAATAAATTTATTTATTTAATTTGTTTTCTTATCTTCTAAATTAAATAAATTTATTTATTTAATTCTTTTTCTTATCTTCAATATCTTCTAAAAATAAATTCCTCTTGTCATACAAAAGTAAAAGCTGAGTTAAAGCAACTTTGCTCTTAAATTAGAAAAATAAATTCTAATTTAAAGAAAATGAAAACTCATCAAGAAAGCTTTTAACTCAACAAAGCTTCTTTTTGAATGACACATGTCTTTCTTCCATTTGTTGCACGTTCCTCAACAATCCTCCTCCATTGATTCATTCTTTTCTTCTCAACCATTGATCTTCCCTCACTCTCTTCTATAAATATAACCTTCTTCTCTTCATTTCAATATCTGGAGTTTGTGTAAACTTATGCTGCAGGAATCTAAGCACGCCTTTGGCACCCCCATTATATTTGAGCACTTCATAGCATCCTCCATTTCTGTATTTGAAGCTCATCTTCAATCACACAAGTATCCAAGCCATTCTTCATTTGTCATCTTTAACAAGCAAGCAAGCAAACAGCTTCTGAGGGCTTCACAAACAAGATCGAACGAAGATAGGCGAACTACAGAAGGCAAAAAGGTAAAAGGTGAAGGTATTGTCTATTCTTTATTTTAAATCTCTTTTATCTTTATCATTCTGTAGATGTTTGGGATTATTTTTCATTGATTTGAATAACCAAATTTCCCCCTCACATTTTGGCGCCCACCGTGGGGTCCTTGCCCCTCTACTAATAAAAAAAAATTTGAGTTTTCTTGAAGACAGGTCCATACAGGTGACGAACAAGTTTCTGACAAAGCCAGTTTTGCACATTCAGCTTCTGAAACAACACATTTGCCTTCCAAAATGATGCATCTGACGAACTGGCACATATGAACTCCCAATTTGCACATTCACCTCATCATTTTGTGCATCTGCTATTTTTGCACCTGTACCTCATTCTTTTGTGCATTTGATCTCTGTATTTGCGCTTTTGTTCAAAAAGCCGCACACTCCCTGTTTCTGCGCATTCAGGCAGCAGTGTTGCGCATCTGTCTTCTGATTTCTGTTTTGGGTTTTTTTTTGACTTTTGCATGCTGGAACTAACATCTGTTTTGCAGGAGTAGTGGCTGGATTAGGTCATCTAGATGTTTTGCTTAGTTAATCTAGCCTAACTAGGGGTGAAGTAATCAAATGCATTTTGTGACAAACTACACATAGTCCCTAACTAGGAAGGAAGAAATTGGACCAATTTGCTATCTTGCATTGTGGATTTATTTTTTAGTTTAATCATTGCTTTCTTTTACAAACGGGAAATGAACAATGCTATGATTAATCACTTTCAAAGTTAACAAATGGGAAATTAACAATGCTATGATTAATCACTTTCAAAGTTAACAAATGGGAAATGAACAATGCTATGATTAATCACTTGTCAAGTTAACAATTGTGTGAGTGCACAAATTAGTTTAGCCCATTTAGTTTTTCTATTTTAACTAGGTTGGATTAACCACTGTACTCTGTGCTTGCGAATGACAATAGGCTTATGCTCTCCCCTTAACTGGGTGATCAAAGTGCCAGACTTGTCATTCTTTTTGTCAAACCTTTAGGGGGGCCTGCCCTTGGATGCACGCCTGTCCAAGTGGGAATGACCCTGAGTGGTAACAGGCTAAAGCCAAGCCCTACCAAGCCACTTAAAATAAATTGTGCTTGGGGTGAAAACCTCAAGCAACGAGTGTTGCTGTGTTACACCGACGGCCAACCTCCCCCAAAACCCTCATAGGCGTAACTCTTTGAGGCTGGGAGACTCCATAACGGAGAGTAGCACCGCCGCACGTGTAACCACTCGAACGGTTGCCCTATCTAAGAACCAATTGTGTAGTAAGCCAAAAACACCTATTCGTTGATGCAAAGGGCGGAGCTCTTGAAGCGGCCTCGATTCAAGTGACTCTTAGTAGAGGTAGCAGGGGCAATCCTAAGGTTCGGTGTGGGGACGAGCCTAAGGAAACCCGAATCTGGTATGCGTGAGAAGTGAGTGCCGTGGAGGGGAGCCGGTGCTACCAGATTCTAGAGCTACACGCTTTGAGTGGCACAGCTAGAGGATTCAATGGATATTGTCCCATCTTGCCTAGGTTGTACTTGTCTTTGAGTCATAATAGTCCAAAAACACAAAAAAACATAAAAAAGATAAAAATCATGGAAAACTTCTATGTGTTTGCTGTGCTTTTGCCATAATTGAACATTAACATCATCAGAAACACCAAGTTTTTCAAACCAAAAACACTGAAAAATCTTGAAAACGATCCAAAATTTCCAAGTTCTGAGAAAACACAAGCAAAGAGCCAGATTTATGCATGTACACCGACTTTTTGCACATTTGACAGTATTGAGCATCTGCACTCTGCTTTGGCACATGCAAACTTCACCAGTGTTGCGCATATATATTGACTTTTTTTGCACATTTGCCTTCTGCTGTTGCTCATCCAAACTAGTAAGTTTTTTTGGTCTTGTGTCAATGGAAAACCAATTGGAATATTTTGGTCAAAAACTCCAATATTTGAAATTGCAAATAAACTCAGGTCCGTCACCCCAAGAGTGTATAGCAATTAACCAACAAATCCAAGTCTTACAACAAGAAATGGCAATCTTGCAAGCTGAACGTGCCAGTACTAGCTGTGCCTCGTCCCAAAATCATACCTTCTTTTCCTGTCTTAATGATACTATTGACAGGGCAACTGCCACCTCAAAGGGGAAATCATATACCACTTCTCCTAGTCCTCCTTCGCTAACTCCTAAGACACATATTCCAAAACATGCCAATCCCACGCCAACACCATTATGGAGTTCCTCAAACTCTAAATGGGTGACCAAAAAAGAATCAGATGAGTTGTGGGAAAGAGTTTTGCCAAATTTATACTACCAGAGAAAAGCTAGGGAGAAAGCTAAATCCCCTCATTCACCTATCCATACACCTAGCAATGATGTGATCCAAGGGCTACTAGCAGAAAGTCAACCATGCCCCCAAATTTCAGTCCTTGACCTTACCAAAGATTCTTCCAATCCCATATCAAATCCTACAACACCTTCATGTCATCCGCAACCCCTTGAGCTTATCAAAGAACCTACTACCATGAACCCAAGTCAAGAGCTACTATACCTCCATGTCAATAACCCTCAAGAACATGTCAAGCCTACCCAAGAGCTATCCACTTCCATTCAAGCAACCCAAGAGGTATGTCAAGAGTCTAATCCTAAGCATGAGGAAACATTAATCCCTAGTCCAAGTCAAGATCAAACCACTTTCTTGCAACCTATCCATAACATGCATCTTTTCCATGATCAAGATGATATCCATAATAATGAACCTCTCCATGAGCCACTTGATCCTATCCATCTCCCAACAACTATACATGAGCAAGAGATCCAACTCCAACCCATCCATAACCTTTATTTGTTCTATGATCAAGATATTCCCTATGAAGAAGATGTCCTTGAACAACTTGATCCCATACCCATCCATGAGCAAGAAAACTCCATTACTTCTATCCCTCTTACATCTAATCCCATCCATGATCCAACAACTTCCGCCTCCTATGATGAGACACTTGCCTCCCAAGTGCACATGAATGATCAACCCAATAATTTAGATCCTAAAGAGCATAATGACGATCAAGATTCTAGTGATCCTTCAGCACCCATTATTGACCAAGTTGCAAATCCGTTATCCTATATCCTTGGTCTCACTACCTTCATGCATGAATGTTCTTCCTTAGAACACCAACAACCATTATCCTCTATCTCATCTTCTCCATCCAATAAAGAACTTGTGTCTAGTGTTCCACCTACACATAATCCCGCTGTCCACTGCATACTCCAACATATGAACTATCAAGGTCAAGGCGTAGGCCTTCATGAACAAGGTATTTTGGAGCCCGTCCATGTCAATGTTCCTCCACCTTCATATGGCCTTGGATACATACCCCAAGGTGAACAATCTCAAGATGTTGGTACTTCCTCCACTCCTCCTAAGTCTACCACTTTCCATCACAAACCCTCTTGTATCCCCAAAACATATGTCGCCATTCCACCTCCATCATCCTACATTTGTCAAAAGCATGTGACCATACACCTTCCACCATCCAATCTACCTCCGCTACTCCCAAATCCTAACATCCCTCCCTACATTTTACCACCACTTCTTCCAACACCTTATCCATCCATCTGTAAATCCTCTAACATTCCCAATCATGGCCAACAAATGCACCTGTTGTCTAAACAAAGAGCTTCCACCTACCCCACTTCCACTATCCCAAGAGAATTCAACAACAAAATTTTTGATGCCTCTACCTCTCAAGTCCAAAATCCTAAGCGTCCTCATGACCTAGGATACAAAAGCACAGAATCTAAGAATTATCCATATCAAAAGTTGCATACACCCACACACCTCAATGCCAAACTAAAAAAGGTGTGGGTCCCCAAGCAACAAATGATTACCTCTGAAGATGCACCAAAGCTGCATATACCCAAGCCCATACCTTCACAAGTACAATCTACAAGCAAAAAGGTTTGGGTACCCAAGAAAAAAGCTATCAAGTCAAATGAGGCATCCACCTCTAAAGCATCCCAACCATCCACTTTCTCCCATGCCATCCACAAATATCAAATCCTTCCATCCCACATGACAAGAAAAAATCAGAAAAATACTAAGTCTATGTGGGTCCCTAAATACCTCAATCACTCATCCACCAAGCAAAAATCTTCATTGCTTCCAACACCACCTTCCCATCATAAGCTTCAATGTTTATCACGGTATGTGCAACCGTTGGTCATGGTTCACTTCCATTCCACAACACTTTCGTACAACTCCATCTCCCCTCCCTTCCACTACTATCCTACATATCTTCCTCATCCTATGGTCCATGCTTTTGCATAAACGTTCCTTCCATCCTTACCTAAGTCCTTTTGTATTCTACATCATCATCCACTATTGTACCTTCCATAATCCACTCTCTACCTACTTCATCTCACTTTCATGCAATCCCCTACCAACATCTATGAGCACACT
The DNA here is from genome assembly GCA_027924645.1 of Cunninghamia lanceolata. Taxonomy (NCBI): domain Eukaryota; kingdom Viridiplantae; phylum Streptophyta; class Pinopsida; order Cupressales; family Cupressaceae; genus Cunninghamia; species Cunninghamia lanceolata. The sequence goes on from BSBN01000500.1 coordinate 22,685,969, forward strand.
TGACATGGTCCATGCGACGACATCCATCTCGCGGGACTATCACCTTTTATAGAACTACATACTTGAGTCTCTCCTTTCTGTGTCCACCTTCTCCCATCCAAATATTCAAAAAAAAAAAAAAAAGTAAAGAAAAATCCCTTTGTCCAATGGTGAAAACTTGGCAAACAGGCACCTTGGATAAGTACCATGATGAAAACCTGGCAAACAGGCGTCATGTGTAAGTTGATCTTCTATGTCACCTACACTTGGGGGCACCTTGTCTCATCAGCATACCACCCTTCTCCTATCAGTTTCCGTCCATACCATTTCCTATCCTATTCCTCTATCCATTACATACCTATACTATCCAGTCCATCCATCCTAAATCTTCCTTTCCTCTATTTTTGATCTTGATAAAGATTGGGGGCACAATGGTGTCAAATGCTTTAGATGTCTCTTGACATACCTTATCCCTCCCAAACCAAGCAACTCCTTCATTATCCTCTCATCCTCTTGTCGTCATAAACATTGTCACGAAAAATCCTACGTATTCTACCTACAATGGGGCACATTATTCTTATGCGACATAGTCCTTGGAGATCACATCCTTGTTTCCTTCTACCTACCTACCATTGATCCCCTATCACCCATCCATCTGCCTATCCGTGGTGTTTCCCTTGTCATTAGTATCTAGCATTAAGGCTATCCAAAATTCTTATCCAGTATCTTGTCTGCAGTGTCAGCCTAACATAGCCTCTGTCATCAGTGTTATCTGTTCCATATTTGATCCATCTCTATTCCATATCTGATCCATAGTTGTTCCATATCTGGTCCATATTGTGTCTCATCCACTCCATATCTTAGGTCCATCAGGTTTCTCCCCGAACTACGTTGCCTCTGTGTCGTCACGTAGGCAAGGCCATTTAGCAATGAGCCTCCGAGGCACTAGGTCAGTCCCTTAGGGTCTGTCTCTCCGTGTTTGTCTGTCGTCTCACTCACAATAAGTCGATCCTTGTCTAAACTGGGGGCAACTCCTCGACCTAGTTGCGGATTTGGATTCTTGAATGCCACTGTTCTAAGAGGATACCAATAAGGATTGTGATACCTTTCACTAGGCAAGCAAGTGCAGCACAACGCGTTCCTTAAACAAAGGTCCTTGACTCAAAGCATCCACCTGTCCAAAGCGTGGCACCATACCAAAGACGCTGAGACTAATTCTGTATCAATTATGGCAAAAGACACATCTAATGCAAAGAAGTTTTGTCAATGGGTTAATTTACAGGGTCTTGGATTTTTGTCATTATGTCTTCCTATGCTACTCAAGGATGCCAAAAGCTAGAGATGCTATGATGGGGGCATAATTTTTCTTGTCTGCTGCTTGTGGATTAAACTTTAGTAATATGACGACTTCTGTCTAACGACATGATCAGCAAAAGATCATCGAGGACTCTGAGGTCTAAACATAAAAAGGGGAAATCTTTGTTTGTTGAAATGCAAGAAGTACTCAGGTCATCTAGCTTCAAGTTTGACTAGATGCTTGTATCACCTTGCTATATCAAAATCCAAGGAAGCGATACTCAGGTCATCTCGGTCTAATTATACTTAGATGCTTGTATTTTATTACAACATAATAAAGCCCAATGATGAAAGCAAAAAGCCTTGCAAATATCATGATGACAAATCCACATCCATTCCATATCCATATCCATACCGTATCCAATTCCATTCCATTCCATATCCATATCCATATCCCATGCAGTAAGAAAATCCTGCAGCAGCTTGTCAGTCCTTCAATCAAATTTCTTCTATCGAGTCATTCTTCTATCGATCAAATTTCTATTTGTCCTCATATCGCTCATCAACAGTTCTACCTGTCAATCTGAGCAGTGATCAAAATGCAAGTCTATCCTTAATCCATACCAATCGAGTCAAGCCAATCTTGTCGAATGATCCAATCACACTCAGTGGTCTTGATCCTAATCTTGTCGTAAACTATATCAATCAGTCATAACTATCCTTCGTGTTGCTCTAGGGATATATTGTTCCCCACCATGACAACACTATCGTATATCGTTCTCATATCATAGTGTCTTAGACAGGATGTTGCATTGTCGAAACCAGACCCGGAGTCTTATACGACATGTTTCATTCTTGAAACCAGACATCATCAATCTATATCCTTGGTTTACCACTTGACTGGGGCAATACCTTGCCTATTTTTGTATCATTTGTGCTTACTTGCTTCTTGCTTGTGTGAGTTATCTTTTTATCTTGCATCTTGTATCATTCACCTCTTTCTTCTGCATCCAGCCATTTCTTCTCATCGTGAGATTGTCCGTCTCATGCCTTCTGCCGTCTCCTCGTCCAATCTCCCGAGGGGGCATCCTGTCGTTCAAATTGTACCAGGGGCAAAACTGGGGCATGTATCATTGTCAAAAATCTTATTCTTTGAAACAACGTGATAAAACACATTGCATCAAAGAGGGGCAAAATGTATACACCTAAAAATGACATGACTCTACTTAAATAAATATTTTAAATATTTATTTCATCTTCATAATCCTCTATCAATAAATAAATAAATTTATTTATTTATTTGATTCACTTCCTCCCATTTAATTAAATAAATTTCGTTTATTTAATTAATTTCATCTACATTAAATTTATTCTTCTAAATAATTAAATAATTTCAATTATTTAATTAAAACATCCATTCTTCTAAGTAATTAAATAATTTTAATTATTTAATTAAATCTTTCATTCTTCCTAATTTAAATAAAATGCAAATTTATTTAAATTAAAATCCCCAAAAATAAAATATAATTAAATATTTTATTTATTCTTCCAAAATCATGTGCAAGTAAATTAAATAAATTTATTTATTTAATTTGTTTTCTTATCTTCTAAATTAAATAAAATTATTTATTTAATTTGCTTTCTTATCTTCCAAATCTTCTAAAAATAAATTAAATAAATTTATTTATTTAATTTGCTTTCTTATCTTCCAAATCTTCTAAAAATAAATTAAATAAATTTATTTATTTAATTTGCTTTCTTATCTTCCAAATCTTCTAAAAATGAATTAAATAAATTTATTTATTTAATTTGTTTTCTTATATTCTAAATTAAATAAAATTATTTATTTAATTTGCTTTCTTATCTTCCAAATCTTCTAAAAAATGAATTAAATAAATTTATTTATTTAATTTGTTTTCTTATCTTCTAAATTAAATAAATTTATTTATTTAATTTTTTTTCTTATCTTCAATATCTTCTAAAAATAAATTCCTCTTGTCATACAAAAGTAAAAGCTGAGTTAAAGCAACTTTGCTCTTAAATTAGAAAAATAAATTCTAATTTAAAGAAAATGAAAACTCATCAAGAAAGCTTTTAACTCAACAAAGCTTCTTTTTGAATGACACATGTCTTTCTTCCATTTGTTGCACGTTCCTCAACAATCCTCCTCCGTTGATTCATTCTTTTCTTCTCAACCATTGATCTTCCCTCACTCTCTTCTATAAATATAACCTTCTTCTCTTCATTTCAATATCTGGAGTTTGTGTAAACTTATGCTGCAGGAATCTAAGCACGCCTTTGGCACCCCCATTATATTTGAGCACTTCATAGCATCCTCCATTTCTGTATTTGAAGCTCATCTTCAATCACACAAGTATCCAAGCCATTCTTCATTTGTCATCTTTAACAAGCAAGCAAGCAAACAGCTTCTGAGGGCTTCACAAACAAGATCGAACGAAGATAGGCAAACTACAGAAGGCAAAAAGGTAAAAGGTGAAGGTATTGTCTGTTCTTTATTTTAAATCTCTTTTATCTTTATCATTCTGTAGATGTTTGGGATTATTTTTCATTTGGGTTATGCCACTTAGGCCTAGTAGGTCTAATGTTGGTGTGAGGGGGAAATTTGGTTATTCAAATCAATGAAAAATAATCCCAAACATCTACAGAATAATAAAGATAAAAGAGATTTAAAATAAAGAACAAACAATACCTTCACCTTTTACCTTTTTGCCTTCTGTAGTTCACCTATCTTTGTTCGATCTTGTTTGTGAAGCCCTTAGAAGCTATTTGCTTGCTTGCTTGTTAAAGATGACAAATGAAGAATGGCTTGGATACTTGTGTGATTGAAGATGAGCTTCAAATACAGAAATGGAGGATGCTATGAAGTGCTCAAATATAATGGGGGTGCCAAAGGCGCGCTTAGATTCCTGCAGCATAAGTTTACACAAACTCCAGATATTGAAATGAAGAGAAGAAGGTTATATTTATAGAAGAGAGTGAGGGAAGATCAATGGTTGAGAAGAAAAGAATGAATCAACGGAGGAGGATTGTTGAGGAACGTGCAACAAATGGAAGAAAGACATGTGTCATTCAAAAAGAAGCTTTGTTGAGTTAAAAGTTTTCTTGATGAGTTTTCATTTTCTTTAAATTAGAATTTATTTTTCTAATTTAAGAGCAAAGTTGCTTTAACTCAACTTTTACTTTTGTATGACAAGAGGAATTTATTTTTAGAAGATATTGAAGATAAGAAAAAGAATTAAATAAATAAATTTATTTAATTTAGAAGATAAGAAAACAAATTAAATAAATAAATTTATTTAATTCATTTTTTAGAAGATTTGGAAGATAAGAAATCAAATTAAATAAATAATTTTATTTAATTTAGAATATAAGAAAATAAATTAAATAAATAAATTTATTTAATTCATTTTTAGAAGATTTGGAAGATAAGAAAGCAAATTAAATAAATAAATTTATTTAATTTATTTTTAGAAGATTTGGAAGATAAGAAAGCAAATTAAATAAATAAATTTATTTAATTTATTTTTAGAAGATTTGGAAGATAAGAAAGCAAATTTTTTTTTTTAAAGATAATGCGCCTGGTAAACTTTTTAACATGACCGGCGACGCTGGTGCGACACGCCCTCCGGCTCCACGCGAATGCTTTTGCCTGGAGCAATGAACCGGTGAGGCCACAACTGGGGGACCTCATCCCCTAGGAAGAACACTTCAAACCCGCGAGCTCATTGGCCCAGCGAAGGCGTAAAGCCTTGCGAGCTCGTTGGCCCAGCGGGGGTTTGAACTCTGGTGGCCGCCACTACATCCTGAGCGACTTAACCACCGAACCATGCCATCATCGGCAAGATAAGAAAGCAAATTAAATAAATAATTTTATTTAATTTAGAAGATAAGAAAACAAATTAAATAAATAAATTTATTTAATTTACTTGCACATGATTTTGGAAGAATAAATAAAATATTTAATTATATTTTATTTTTAGGGATTTTAATTTAAATAAATTTGTATTTTATTTAAATTAGGAAGAATGAAAGATTTAATTAAATAATTAAAATTATTTAATTACTTAGAAGAATGGATGTTTTAATTAAATAATTGAAATTATTTAATTATTTAGAAGAATAAAGTTAATGTAGATGAAATTAATTAAATAAATGAAATTTATTTAATTAAATGGGAGGAAGTGAATCAAATAAATAAATAAATTTATTTATTTATTGATAGAGGACTATGAAGATGAAATAAATATTTAAAATATTTATTTAAGTAGAGTCATGTCATTTTTAGGTGTATACAGTTGGTTTTTTGTTTGTTTTTGAGTCTAATTGGAAATTTTTGTGTTTTGGCATGTTTTAGAGGGAATGGTGGTTGGTTAGGTTCCATAGGACAAGTTGAACCAATCGACCTCTTTGTGTTATTGCAAAATGTCATAGTGACCAATGTTGTCAAATGACACATTTGGTCGGTTGCAACCCATTTTTTGGGAGTTGAATCTGTTTTGACAGTTGAAAACCAACTTGGGTCGAGTCATATTGCTGCTCTCTCACCCCAGAACGGGAAAAGAGTTTTTGTATGTAATTTTGGGCACAAAAATCTAGAATTTGACTATTTTTCTGAAGAAAACGTGTTTCTGTATGGACTGTATGGATTTTTCAGGGGTGTAAATGTACTTTTTCTGAAAGTGTTTGGAGTTAGGGTTCCAATGAAACTAGTTTGAGGTCCTGAAGTGGTCGGGATCAAAAGTTATAGATTTTTCTTTCAAAACAGGTCCAGAAACCCTGTTTTCTAGGGCAACCATAGAAATCCAGCCCTAGAATGCATTTCCACTGGTGAAAATTCATAAAAATTGGTGAAATACAGGCTAGGGATATGTACTATAAGATTCCAAAAGATTTTTGTTGGGAAATGCAGTCTTCTATTTTTAATTTGATGCCCTAGGTCAAGTATTACCATGTATTTGGCCTGTTTTATGCTATTTGCTGTTGTAGGTGACATAATTCAGACAAGGTGAACGAAAGAATGGTGGTTTTGTGTTGTAGGGACCTAGTAGAGACATTATAAATTCCTATCCCTAACCTATGAACCCAATTTGAACCCTTTGCTTTGTAACCTAGGCCTAAAGTGATCAATTAGGCCTAGAGACCTAGTGGGGGTTTTGAACTACTGGAGTAGAGTTGGGATTGGAGATTTGGAAGTTTGTTAGGGTACGCTAAAGGGTGTTCAATTCCATCATTTGTTTGCCTAGTCCTTTGGGATTTTGTCATTTGGTGTGAAGAAAACTAGTAGAAGAGGGCTAGTAGCCTCACTAGGCCTAGTCAAGGTTAGAGGGTTGTGTGAAGTTGGGAACCAAACCAACTGTTGGAAAGGTGTTTGCAGACCTTCCATAAGGTGTAGAAACAGTCTCAGGGGTTGGACAATAGCCTAGACCACAAATCCATAATTTGCACTTGGTGAGTGGCTTTGCTTGGTTGAAGACTAGGTGAGTGGGTGAGTGGGCTAAGGAGAACAAACCAAACTTATCTTGTGTTGATACCTTCCCTTGTGCCACTCTGCATCAGGTGGTATCAGAGCCATCAAAGAGATGGGAGATAGAGAAGAAGAGGAGGAAGTCCCTTCAAGAGTGACTAATGCCGAGTTGGCAAAGATAGTGAGAGAGCAAGCAGCCAAGAGCAAAAGGATGGAGGCTGAGATAGAAAAGTTGAAGAAAGACAAAGACAAGAAGAAGAAGTCAGAAGTCATCTTGGATTCAGATGAAGAGGATCAAGATGAGGAAGAAGAAGTGCTTATGGAAGAGCCACAAGGAGGCATGTCAGAGAGACAATTCCTAGATGCACTTGGAAAGTTGAGTAGGAAGGACACTAAGGCAGACTTACTTATGTTTCCTGGTAAGATGAATCCAGAGGAGTGCCTTGATTGGATTGAGGCAATGGAGAACTATTTTGAATGTGAAGAAGTGGCAGAAAATCAAAAAGTGAAGATTGCCAAATCAAGAATGAAAGGGCCAGCCTTGAGTTGGTGGAATTTTATTCAAAATGAGAGGATAGAAGATGATAGGAATCCTATCTCTACATGGAGGAAGATGGTACTTAAAATCAAGAAGCAATTTGTCCCTGATGATTATGAAGTCAACTTGAACAAGAAGTTGCACAACTTGAGACAGAAGGACATGGACGTGAGCACCTACACAGAGGAGTTTCACAAGATGACATTGAAAGCCAAGATGCCTGAGAATGAAAAACAAAAGCTTGCAAGGTATCTCAATGGCCTTAAGTTCTCCATTCAAGATGAATTAACTCTCTTTAACCTGGAGACAGTCCATAAGTGCTTCCAAATGGCACTGAGGATTGAGGATAGGCAAAGAAGAAAAGGGGATTTTGGCAGCAGCAGCAAAGGCAAAGGAAATCATAATTTTAGGGGTAGGGGCAGATTTCAAAACAGAGATAATTTCTCTAGACTCCAAGGTGGCGGATCACAAGAAGGCAGCCAAGGGCAAGCTGATAAAAATAGTGCTGATAAGGGTCAGTTTAGGGGCAGAGGAAATGGTAGAGGAAGAAGTGGGGGCAAAGGTCCCAATGTGTTTACTGGAAGGTGTTTCTCTTGCAATCAGATTGGACATCAGTCCTTTAGGTGCTTGGAGAAGATTGGAAACACTGCTGCAAATCAGAAAGAAAGAAGAGTACAACTCCTTCAAGAAGAGGACTGTCAAAGCACTACAAGTTACCAAATAGCCTCTTCAAAGTCTGTAGCACCTGAGAGTGGAGAATGCATCATGTTCAACAGGTCACTCATCATGCCAGCCACCAAGGAGCAGCCCCAAAGAAACAACTTGTTCAGAACCACTTGCAAGGTGAAAGGAAAAGTTTGCAAGGTAATAGTAGATTCAGGTTCTTCTGAAAATTTGGCTTCTAATGAAATGGTGACTAAGTTAGGATTGGAAAGAATGCCTCATCCTAACCCCTATAGGGTCTTTTGGCTAACCAAGGAACAACAAATTTTGGTGAAAGAGCAATGTTGGGTTGAATTCAAGATAGGTGAATATCATGATAAGGTTCTTTGTGAGATAGTGGATATGGATGCATGCCACCTTCTTCTTGGAAGGCCTTGGCAACATGACACAAGTGCCCAACATGATGGTAAGAACAATGTAATTCATTTGTCCAAGAATGGTGAAAAGTTTACAATGATTCCTTTGATAGATGATTGCAAAGAGAAAGTCATTTCTAGTTCAGTTATGTTGGTAGGTGAAAAAGAGTTTTTGGCTAACCTCAAGGAAGAGAAAGTGCCATGTTTTGCAGTAGTCATCAAGCCCAAGGATGTGAATCCCAAGAAGGTCAAAGTGCAGCAACCTCTTAGGAGGATTGGACCAAAGGAAGTGGAAGAATTATTGGAAGGGTTCCATGATGTGATAGCCGATGAGAGTAAGGATGCCCTTCCACCAAAGAGGGATATTAGTCATTGCATTGATCTCATCCCAGGATCCACCCTACCAAACCAAGCAGCCTACAAGTTGACCCCAGAGAAAAATGCTGAAGTGGCAAGACAAATCCAAGACTTGTTGGATAGAGGACTTATCACGAGTATTAGTCCATGTGCAGTACCTGCAGTGCTTGCACACCCAAGAAGAAAGGAACATGGAGACTATGCACTGATTCCAGGGCCATCAACAAGATCACTATCAGGTATAGATTTCCAATGCCTAGAATAGAAGATTTAATGGATTGCTTGGGTAGGGCTAAGTATTTTACCAAGATAGATCTAAAAAGTGGTTATCACTAAATCAGGATAAGGGAGGGGGATGAGTGGAAAACCGCCTTCAAAACCAATGAAGGACTATTTGAATGGGTTGTCATGCCTTTTGGCTTGTCAAATGCACCAAGCACCTTCATGAGATTGATGAATGAAGTGCTAAAACCTTTCCTTAACAAGTTTATTGTTGTATATTTGGATGATATACTGATTTTTAGTGACAGCAAGGAAGACCACATAAGGCATATCCATCAAGTGCTCAGGAGGCTTCAAGAGGAGAAGTTGAGAATCAATCTTGACAAATGTGTCTTCCTACAAGAAGAGTTGATATTTTTGGGGTTTGTCATCTCCAAGGGCAGCCTAAAAATGGATCCAAGTAAGGTTGTAGCCATTCTTAATTGGCCCACACCTACAACAGCCTCAGAGGTAAGGAGTTTCCATGGTTTATGCAGCTTTTATAGAAAGTTCATTAGAGGGTTTAGTGGCATTTGTGCTCCACTTGTTGACACCATAAAAGGGGGCAAGAAATGTGTATTTGTATGGACAAATGAGGCCAACAAAGCCTTTGAACTGTTAAAGAAGTTTTTTTTAGAAAAACTAGTCCTAGTGCTACCTAATTTTGACAAGGTCTTTGTGGTAGAATGTGATGCAAGTAAGAGGGCTGTTGGGGGAGTCCTAAGTCAAGATGGGAGGCCTGTAGCATTCTTTAGTGAGAAGTGAAATGAGGCAAAACAAAACTACTCCACCTATGATCTAGAGTTATATGCCATGGTTCAGTCATTGAGGAAATGGAGACACTACTTATTGCCAAAGGAATTTATAGTTTTTACTGACAACCATGCATTAAGCTTCTTGAACAGGCAGCAAAAATTGAATCACAGACATGTCAAGTGGGTGGAGTACATCCAAGCATACACCTTCTCCATAAAACACAAGAAAGGAGTGGCCACTAAGGTAGCTGATGCCTTAAGTAGGAGAAATCTTGTTGTGCAGACCATACAATTGGAAAGTATAGGTATTCAAGCCATCAAGGATCAGTGTGCAGCAGATGAGGACTTCAAAGAACCATACCTCTCTTGCAAGGCCATGACAGGAAGGTATAATACTGATTTTTCTAAATTTTTGTTGCAAGATGGATATCTTTTCAAGGGTAGCATGTTGTGTATCCCAAGAGGGTCTGTTAGAGAGAATATAATAAAGGAAAAGCACTATGGCAGCATGTCAGGCCACTTTGGTATTGATAAGACCCTAGAATTGGTTAGGAGGTACTATTTTTGGCCCAAATTGCCAACTGATGTAAGGAAGTTTGTTGAAACTTGTCAAATTTGCCAAAGAGCAAAGGGGCATACATCCAATGTAGGGTTATACACTCCTCTACCTATTCCTTTAAAGCCTTGGGATTCCATAAGCATGGACTTTGTACTTGGTTGCCTAGGACAAAGAATGGGTATGACAACATTTTTGTGGTTGTAGATAGGTCCTCAAAAATGGCTCACTTCATCCCATGTAGAACCACACATGATGCCTCACACATAGCAGGTCTTTTCTTCAAGGAAATAGTCAGATTACATGGTTTACCTTTGTCAATCATCTCAGATAGAGACCCCAAGTTCATAGGACACTTCTGGAGGACACTGTGGAAGAGACTAGGTACAAATTTGTCCTTATCATCTGCCTATCACCCTCAGTCTGATGGACAAACAGAGGTGATTAATAGGTCACTTGGCAACCTCCTAATATGCCTAACAAAGGAACAGGGTGCTAGTTGGGATTCAATTTTGACTCAGGCAGAGTTCTCATACAATGACACTATCAATAGAAGCACCAGCCTGTCTCCTTTCCAAATTGTTTATGGCACTCACCTAAGGGGTATTTTGGAACTTAGGGAGGTTAAAGGACTGGAAAATAGCAGTGCCTTGGCTAAAGACTTCGTTCAAGTCATGAAAGATGTCCATGAACAAGTACAACAGAAATTGCTGTCCACTTCTCAGAAATATAAACAGTTTGCTGACAGGAAAAGAAGGGATTTGCAGTTCAAAGAAGGTGATTTAGTAATGGTTCATCTAAAGAAGGAGAGGCTCCCTACAGGTAAACACACTAAGCTACTCATGAAGAAGATTGGGCCTTGTGAAGTGCTCAAGAAATGTGGAGAAAATGTCTACAAAATCAGGCTTCCGGATGGCATTGCTTTGTCTCCTATTTTTAATGTTTCAGACCTTTATCCCTATAAAGGATCTGATCCTCAGATTGTTGTTGATGAAGATCAAACTGATCAGACACTCCAGGAACTCATTCCTTCATCTCCAAATCAAATTGAGTGCATTTTGGACAAGAGGATTGCAAAACAAACTAGAAGGCACACCTATCATGACTATTTGGTGAAGTGGCTAAACAAACCTTAGGAGGATGCCACTTGGATGAGTAGGGCATACATTGAGAAGGCAAGTTTCACATTTGACAGCATTCCAACTCAAGAGACTTGAGTTCTCTTTGACGGTGGGTGTATGGTGCAGGGCACCTAAGAGCATTTTGATGCATTTTGAGAAGTTATGTTTTTTTTTGTTCAATGTGTTTTGTAATAAGGCTTTTAGCCATTTTTGTTTGGTCCATTTGTATGGTCAAGAGGTTTGGGGTGACTATATAAACCTCAAATCCTTCTTAGTCCATTTGGACCCTAGTTATGCCACTTAGGCCTAGTAGGTCGAATGTTGGTTTTTTGTTTGTTTTTGAGTCTAATTGGAAATTTTTGTGTTTTGGCATGTTTTAGAGGGAATGGTGGTTGGTTAGGTTCCATTGGACAAGTTGAACCAATCGATCTCTTTGTGTTATTGCAAAATGTCATAGTGACCAATGTTGTCAAATGACACATTTGGTCAGTTGCAACCCATTTTTGGGAGTTGAATCTATTTTGACAGTTGAAAACCAACTTGGGTCAAGTCATATTGCTGCCCTCTCACCCCAGAACGGGAAAAGAGTTTTTGTATGCAATTTTGGGCACAAAAATCAAGAATTTGACTATTTTTCTGAAGAAAATGTGTTTTTGTATGGACTGTACAGATTTTCCAGGGGTACAAATGTACTTTTTCTGAAAGTTCTTGGAGTCAGGGTTCCAATGAAACTAGTTTGAGGTCTTGAAGTGGTCGGGATCAAAAGTTATAGATTTTTCTTTCAAAACAGGTCCAGAAACCCTGTTTTCTAGGGCAGCCATAGAAATCCGGCCCTAGAATGCATTTCCACTGGTGAAAATTCATAAAAACTGGTGAAATGCAGGCTAGGGATATATACTATAAGATTCCAAAAGATTTTTGTTAGGAAATGCAGTCTTCTATTTTTAATTTGATGCCCTAGGTCAAGTATTACCATGTATTTGGCCTGTTTTATGCTATTTGCTGTTGTAGGTGACAAAATCCGGACAAGGTGAATGAAAGAATGGTGGTTTTGTGTTGTACGGACCTGGTAGAGACATTATAAATTCTTGCCCCTGACCTATGAACCCAATTTGAACCCTTTGCTTTGTAACCCAGGCCTAAAGTGATCAATTAGGCCTAGAGATAGTGGGGGTTTTGAACTGTTGGAGTAGAGTTGGGATTGAAAATTTGGAAGTTTGTTAGGGTGCCCTGAAGGGTGTTCAATTCCATCATTTGTTTGCCTAGTCCTTTGGGATTTTGTCATTTGGTGTGAAGAAAACTAGTAGAAGAGGGCTAGTAGCCTCACTAGGCCTAGTCAAGGTTAGAGAGTTGTGTGAAGTTGGGAACCAAACCAATTGTTGGAAAGGTGTTTGCAGACCTTCCATAAGGTGTAGAAACAGTCTCAGGGGTTGGACAATAGCCTAGACCACAAATCCATAATTTGCACTTGGTGAGTGGCTTTGCTTGGTTGAAGACTAGGTGAGTGGGTGAGTGGGCTAAGGAGAACAAACCAAACTTATCTTGTGTTGATACCTTCCCTTGTGCCACTCTGCATCAGATAGGTTGTTAGTTAGTTATGAGTTTGTTAGTTAGTTGTGTCTCCCAGCTGCCTGGAATTGTCTCCCAGCCGCTAGGAAACCAGTCAGTACTACTCTCTATGGGTTGTTAAATAGCCTAAGTTTTGATCGATTAATAGATATATATAGAGAGAGAAAGATAGATCAGAAAGAGAAGTTAGATAGAGCAGTGATTGTGAATTTGAGTTGTACTATGAAACAGACATTTGTATTCATCCTCAGAGCAATAAAGAAGATCCTATTTTGCATTTGAATTGCACTTGTGTAGTCAATTTCTGATTTACAGTCGATATGGGGTTTTTCCATTCCACCGGTTGATTACTCTGTAATCGGTGGAATGGCTGTACATATTAGATTAGATGTTGTTTTTGCATTTTCTATTTATGTGATTTTTGTAGTTACATGATCGATGACGTCATGCTGTGGTGAATCCTAGCATCCTCATGTGCTAGGATATGAAAGATTAAAATATGTGGAAGTTTAACAGAGATAGTGCATAGTATCGGTGTGAAATTTATTATCAGACGAAGGATATCAGGTTTTGCTGATAACTTAAATCAGGCCAAAGTCTTTTGTTTGAACTGATTTTGAAAGTTTGAGAGTTCACTACTTCAACGGCGTTTGAAGCTAAGTGATCAGCATGATAGGTTTGGCAGAGAAAACCTTTTGGTTGAACCTTTGAACCGGTTCAATGGTCCAAAGGTTCGATGGTTCAAATAGTGACAGTCTATCGGTAGTGAAAGGAAAAGAAGCCTTTGGTTGAACCTTTGAACCAAGTCAACGGTTCAAAGGGTTCAGCGGTTCAACCGTGTGTTGGTTCGGAGGCCCAGCGGAACGACGAAGATAATGAAGATTGTTAACGATCGTTGAACCACCCATTGAACCGGTTCAACGGTTCAACGGTTCAATGAACTCGGTGGGTTCAACAACGGGTGCTGGTTCAGTGATTCAATGAATCACCAAGGCTCGAAGGTGTAGTGAGCCGATAGTTCAACAATTCAGAGGTAGTCACGGTTTCGATAGTCCACCATGAGAGCTGATAGCATTTGACACAATAAAATATTAAGTTCAAGGGTATAGTGACTCTGCTACAGTCACAACCGCATTCTTAGACTGGTTCCACCAAATTTCACTGCCCGCTCTACGTCAGGCAGGGTCAGTGTTAACCCTGGAGATGTAAACATTTGGGACTATTACCCACAGTTGAAACAAAGAGAGTATCTCCAACATTACGGGAGAGTGAATGACTCATTCTCCATGCACCTAGTTACGACTATGGAAGAAGACAGAGTAAAGAGGCTGAGCATAGAGGCTCAAGCAGTAATATATAGACATGGGACTTGGTTCATATAGTTCCCCACTTTTACATATATAAGAATGGAAGGTTTCATTGGGCAACCTCTCATGTTGCCAAGATACCCTACTAACAGGGTCATATTAATGAATATGGCTAGGCAGATATTACCTTCATTTGAGGCCTAAATTGAGAAAGGTAAGATACCTAATGTCCTATTCCCACTCATGATTGGGTGGTACATGTGCCCAAACAAGGAAAGTGTCAAGGATGCTATGGGGGGATTAAAATTGATGTCCTTGTAGTCGTTCTCACTGTCTAGGCAATATGACCCATATGATAGGATGAAAGCACTGAATAAGAAACCCATGCATTTGATGCATATTGAAGATAACTAGGTTGATTGTGATGATGAAATGGAAGTGAGAAGGAGGGGTTATCAAAGGCTTACCCTGAAAGAAATTTGCACATTTGACTGCATACCGGTGCCAATACAATTGCATGAAGATGATGGGAATATCATGTCCCGAGAGTATGAAGACAAGAAAATATATAATGAAACAATATTATCCCTTGATTGGAATCAGCTAGAGGTAACTTCATTAGACCAGATAACACAAAAGGTCATACAATTGACCAAGATTGGGTGGAGGCAGAAGTTACAAAGTTGAAGAAGAGGGGGTAGCTCTCACAATTGATAAGAGGAGGAAAAGATAAGAATTATCAGATGAAGAATATGATGATTTCCTCAAGGAAAATAGGGCATCTAAAGGGGAGAGGCATCAAAATAAATCTAAGAAAGGAAACCAAGCTGGTGGGGTGACAATCATTCGTTATCCCCAACCCAAGGAGGATTTAGCCTCGACATCTGCTACAACTACATCTGCTGTAACTACATCTACTGCAACCACATCTCATGCACCTACAAAGCAGCAAGAACCTGCTACAAAGCCTGCTCCTACTTTTGTAGAGGAAGAGGGAAGCAGAGATGATGATGATCTCTTGATAAGTAGGAAAAAGAAGAAAATTCAGGATACACCTCCAAAGAAACAAGCATCTACAATGAGAGGGAAAGTGGAAAAGAACCCCACCATCATACTAAAAAGGAGTAGGTGGTGAAGGTATCAAGAGAACCCTGCAGCATGAAGTGCCTATTCCTGATATAGTGCATTTTAAGACTGAGCTGATAGAAGAATAGAAGAGAGAGATGCATAATAAAGGAAGTGATCAGTCGTTTCCCTTAGGCAACATAGTAGAGTTATTAGATGATGATTTGGTAAATGAGGTGTCTACCAGTTCTATGGAGACACTATTTAAGATCACCAAGATGACCCCTCGTGGCACCCCCACAATACAAAAGGAGGTCAAAGTAGAAGAGATAGAGGAATGTAATCCTGAGATTGTGGCACAACAAATTGATTTGACAAGATTAGTAGATCAGGTTACCAGCCCAACAATAATAGATTTAACATATTAGGGGGTGAAGAAGACCAAAATAAAGGTAAAGATCTGCCTCCAGAACAAAATAACTTGGAAGTTAATGTACAAATGGAGGAGGATAAAGAGATGCCTAATCAAAATGATGGTTAGGATAATGAACAAGTACCCAAGAGGGAAATAGATAAAGTAGAGATAAATAAGCCCCAAGATCCCAAAGAGGCAAATGTATCAAAGGATGGGGAACAAAACTCTTAGATGGGTGGTGATCCAGAAAAGAAAGGAAATGTGGATGGAAAAAGTCACAAGGATCATGAAGATATGATAGATTAGAGCAATCTCGATGCTCATGCAGATCCACCACCATCACATGATGAGAAGGATAAAGTTGAAAAGGTGACACAAGAATTCCCTGCTCATGAGAGAAGCAGGACGGGGAAAATTATGATGAGGAAATACCTGATGAACAAGAGAAGGAGAAATCACCACCAAGGGTGGAACAAAACATAGAATCATAGAATGTTCAAGTTAAACACACAGATCAGCAAAGATCTGCATATGATGTGCCATACTGGTTTCAACAAGAAGTGCAAGTACATCCACATGTTGTCGCATCAAATGTTGATATTGCTTCATTATTTTCAGCTAATATAGCCAAGCCAAGGAGAAGGGATAGGGCCACCTTGACAATCAAGAGAGACTCGGTAACAGGTACAACAACTGAAGTAGCTATATTTGTGGTAGCCAAAGCAAAAGGAGAGATAAGTGTTAGCGAGTTTCAAATAACCACTATTGATTTAGGCTTTGCTACTGAGCAACAAGAGGGCCAAGAGGCCAAAGACATAATTGATTCATTGTTAAAAGTGTAGAGAGAGAAAAGAATATAAATAAGATGCACAAGGAGCACATTGCTCAATTGCACACATTCATAAAAGGGCTGATAGATCCCAATAATATGCCAATCAGCACATCCATTCCATTGACCATTATATCACAGGATGAGGTGATAGGACTGGGCATCATGAAGCACAAAGCACATATGATAGACAATTGGTTCATCCAATTCATTATAGATGTAGAGAAGGTGGTAAAGACCTCTCTTAATAATTGGAACCTGCTCAGCACATTGAAGAGCGAGGTAGATAAACTACAGAAGGAAGTTGGGCAGAGGTCAATCAAGATTGAAAAACATCTATCTGCCTTATCAGAAATGAAGCATATAGATGCCAATGTCCTGGTTTACAACAAGATACTAAACAACCAGACATCCTAGCTATTGAGCATATGGTATGAAGATATCAAATTTGAGAGTGATATCCTCAGGAAGTGCAACACAAAACTCTGAGATATCAGTGTGAGATTACACAAACTTTTGTCTGATGAAGTAGAGATCCTGGAGGCTCTTGAGGAAAAGGTAGAGGGGAAGATTGAAAATCAAGATGCAGACTTTGCAGTAAAAGCCTTCCACAATAATTTCAAGCCTATTGTAGATGATCATCTCAATAACCTATCAAAAGATACTATCAACAAGGCCATGAGGATGAAGGCAAAAGTAGAAACATATAATGAAGTATTGAACATCCGAAAGACTAAGTCGTCTGCATTGCAAACACAAGTAAATTCACAAGAACATGTAGTCACCAAGGCCAAGGTTCAGGATGGGGGTGAAATTTAAAAGATTTTGCAAGCATATGAGCCTATAAGGGGACTGATAAGTGCACCTGTAGATGAAGATGACTTATCTACTGATGAGGAAGATGAAGAATGGACATTATGCACATGATCAGTGCATAATATGCTACTAGATGGTTTCCAACTGGCAACCTGTGCCACATGTATGCTTGTTGACTTGGTCAAAGAGTAATATAGACTGTTGATCTTAAATGATAAATCTTGATCATAGGATCATTTTGTAACCGCCTCCTCCCCTTGTCCTATAAAAGGGAGATGAAGTGCATTTTTTTGAATCATTCAAAGCTTAATTGAGATTAGATTGCTGAAGCATCAAGACTAATTCTCAAGGCTGATTGTAAATGTACATGTCTTTTGCATAATGAAGAAGAAGCTCTATATTACAGACAATCGTAAACTTTGAGTAATCTGTGAATGTATTCTTGACTTGTACTTTGATTTTCTATGTACCTTGGAGTGCAATTCATGTTGTGCATGTTACTTTCATTCCTTTCCCATCGAAGTTAACATCAACCATACTTAGCTGTGGAACATCCTGGTGACCTTATGGTTTGTTTTCCTTCTCTTCATGACAATATCAAGAATGTATGTGGATCAATAGCTAAAGATGCAATCATTTTAGTAAATTTTAGCAAGCATTCACTTAAATTTGTTTGATTTCATTTAAAATCATCATCAAAATTGCAAATTTATAGAAAATTAGAAGCAAATACAGTGAAATATGCTGATATCTCGAAGAAAATTGAACATTCATAGCATATTTGAGTTAAATAGCATGTATAATAGAAAATATCATGCAAATACATACAAATCGTAACAACAGTTACACAAATATCTGCCTATAAGCACATTATTTGGATAAATTCATAGTGCAGAGGTGAAATTTAGCTAATAATAGTTAATGAGCAGAAGAATTGATCAAACTTAGAAAATATCCTCATCATTTGTTAGATATAGTATGATTAAACTTGTTTATTGAAGAATTTATAGAAAGCAGGTAAAGGACCGGATGTCCAGACATCAGTTCTAGGAATCAAAAACGTAAGGCCCCTTGAATGGAAAATAACAAGGCACATCAAACTAGTGAGCAACATCAGTAGATTATGAAGTAATCCACGGAGAATTGGGATAATGAATTCTTTGAGTTCATCGTATCTTTCAAGATGATAAAGGTTTGATTTGCAATTCTTTATCTATGTCTGTTTATGACTAACATTATAACCAACATAAATTGGCTCTACAAGGAGGGCCTCAACACATAAATTTGTTGAAGAAGTAATTTGTTCTTGTTCAATTTGAATCACCTGTATCCCTGAGAGAATCCACTGCAAGTCACATGCCCCTCTCTTCTAAATGCAACATAAATTGGTGCTAAAAGGAGGGCCAATTCGGATATTCCTCTATTCCTTGAGTATGTCGCTTACACATCACCTCCACGTCTACACAAGGTGATCTTGTCAAAGTTTGTAAAAATTGGTCACACTTTAGGCATTTATGCAAAGTTTAGCTTGTTTTAGGTTGTTTATGAGTTCTAATCATAAATATTTCCATTTGGTGCATGAATACTTTAATCTTTGTAGTTGAATTCAAATATCCTGTAGTACCCCATGCTCACAACCAGATAACTTGATATTTATGATCAGAAGTTTAGATCTCTATTCATATTCGCATTTATACAAATATTACACAAATATCTAGTTACTATAGATTCTTGATCATTAATATCTATCCTAGAGGATCATATCCCTTGATCTTTGTGAAGATTCAGCCAAACTATTCACATTCTATCTTAAGTTGTTAGAATCTTGGCTCATAGGCCTAATACCAGATTCAGATCCATTAGACTTCTTGAAGAATTACCTATTCGTGGACTTAGATCTCATACAACTGATATTCATCATACTCCTAAGTCTAGTGCATCACCTTCTTCATCCAGACATACTATTGTTGGAAATAAGGCAGATAACTGAGAGGGGGGGTGAATCAGTTATCTCAAATATCTTAACTTTCTTTTCTCCTTTAATAATTAGTGCAACATCAAAACATATAAGCATATATGATCATAAAAATAGAAATAAAATCATCACACATAACACAAGGATTTTTACGTGGAAAACCCTGTTAAGGGAAAAACCACGGGGTGACTAACCCAAGATTGTATTCTCTGTTAAAAGAATAAGTACAAAATGGCACTTGCCAATTAGGGCTCACCGCCTGAGCACACTACTCACAAGAGGCACATTGCCTACAAGAGACTCACTATCTACATAACTTACAGAAGGTAATCAGGTGTTTGAACTGATGAGAGGCCTCTACAATTGCTAGAGTTCAGTCCCGGTTAGGCACAATATACTGATCTGATGCACTTCATTCTTCCTCTGCTCTAGTGCTATTGCTCTGTCACATACCAGACTTGTAATACTCCTTCCACACTTGTCTCTGCTTTTCTTCACACTTTATTTCATCACATTTGTACACACACACACCTACATATTGGAATCCATCTGGTATATATATATCCGCATCAAGGATTTCAACAACTTTCTAGTCGGCAACCAGAATACTCAAGATATTTACAAATTACTGATCTGTCAGTTGAATCCATGCTTGATTTGTGATCCATATCAAAAAAATAGGCATTGAAGTCATCAATCATGTCGGCCAACAATGTATGATCCCTCAAATTGCTTTATCAACATCAATTACTCATCCAGATTAAAGTCTGATACTCTATCGGTCAGTTCTTTCTCTGTCTGCTCTGCCTGTCTGGAACCCAACACTCAGATGCTCATCTTTTCCATGATTTATCATTGTAGGCTAAATCTCTGGAATATAGTAGTCATGATACTCCTCTTGACTTGTCCAAGTCCGCAACTTGCTGAGTTACACCATCTGAGAGATCCATACTTGATTGTCAGACCTTGTTGCATACTCTATTCTTGATCATCGGACCAAAACAATCTTCAATCTGACTTTCGGTAAAGGCATACTATGTACTGCGGATGTGTGGGATAGACTTTGTTGCCATCAATGACAACACTTATGAAGCCACACAATGTCTCTTGCCAACAATCTCCCCCTTTGGCATTGATGGAAACACTTAGTGAAAAATGGCTAAGTGTCGCAGAAACTCCCCCTTGATTGATGCTCTGTCTTATGCACTATTTTATAGGAGCTCCCCCTTAGCTGGATTCCACATTTTTTACTACTCCTCACTCCCCCTTTGACATCAATGGAAAAGGGCAGAATCCGCACACCAAAATTTGCAAAGATTAACCTATACATAGCCGCATAAGTATATATGTATGTGTTATACTTACATATACTTGAGTATATCCGCAAAAGTGGCCTTCAACTGTACAAATTATGTTTCCTAGCTCTGCTTCATCCTGTCTAAAATAGATATGTGACCACTCAACAAAAATGCATATGTTTCTGTCATTAAATCTGTTGGATCACTGGTCCAGGCTGTGGTCTGAGCATCTGTTAAGGCCTTATGCATTGCCTCTAACTTAGGGATAATTATCCCTCTGAGTTCACTCATTTTGTTTACTATATCCTTCTTTTCTTTGTTCAGCCTCTTTATTTCATCTATGATGACAATGGCCTAGAATTCTTGATTCATTAAGGATGTAGTGAGGGGATCAAAATTCTGAGATAAACTTGACAGTTTACCTTCTTGTTCTTTCACCTTCTTTTCAATATCCTCTATCACTTTGGGCCAAGATAGACAAAATTTGTACATATCCCCACCATCTTTAAGAGTAATTTCAAGGCTCTTTATCCCAATATCTAGGGTCCTCCTATCATTAGCAATGAGTCCCTGTACTTTAGTGAATCTTTTGATGATGACTGGTTGTCATTGATGTCAAAAAGGTTGGTTGTTGAGTGGTCTTGCAGAGAATGTTTCAGGGATGCAGAATGTTTGATAGAGTTGTGTTTGGTCTTGTGCAAATTCTTCATGAATAAGTCCTCAAGGATGGTGCAGTTTTTAATTCAGGATGTCTTCAAGTGGCAGTGATTTAATACAGAGACAATGTATTGTTTGTTTCTTTTTTTGAATCCTTAATGTCTTGTGATGATCACATCATGTGAGTCTTACAGATGGTTTGGCCTTCTTAGTGCTTTAGAAGTTGATATGTTGATCATGATGCAAAGTTGGTTGACAAAGTAAGTTCTCAAGGTCTCATCAGGACTGCAGGTCATTTGAGAATCACTTGCACTATTGACTCAGGTGATGGAGTTCATTATCTTGATAACTTGTGTTGATCTCATAATTCAAAGTGTTCATGAATTGTTGTTGAATAGGAGGAACATGAGTACATCATCTTGTGTGTTCTTTCCATCACATCTTGTTCAGTATGGTTGGTACAAATGACATGATATGTAGTGAAACAAAGTAGTCTTTATCATGATTTGATATCTAGATGTATGATTGCATTTTTTGTTTGGCATTCTCTGCAATAAGGTTGGATCAAGGATTGGTTTCATTATAGGTGATCTCAGGAGTTATAATAGTTCATATGTATTGTCAACGGTGGTCAAGGTAATGAATTTAAATAAAGGCATCGAATGCTCTCATAAAAAGATCTCCATTTATTTATAATTCAAGACTTTTAGTGGAGAATTTGTTTTATTTAAAAAGGCCGATAAAAAGTATTTAAAATGGGTCATTTATGACATAAAAATCAGTCCTTGTTTATGTGCATTAAGCTCATAGGGGATTGGCCCCTTTCTCCTAGCAATACCGGTGGTGAGGATTATATGAGCATGTTTCATAAACCATGTTTTTTAAGGAAACCAAAATAAAGTTTTAAAAATATAGATCTTCTTTCATGTGAGAAAAGGCATCGAATTATTTTGGGAGTCTAGTATAAATGATAAGGAGCCCGATTTCCATAAAGATGCTTTATGCCTTTTCTTGCATCGGTCATATTTTTTAAGGCTAATCATAAGTTTTAGTCTTAAAGAAAAGAAGCATCTTTTCTAATGCATATAAGTAGGCACGAATTATGCCTTGCTAATAAAAATAAAAACAAGTCTAATTTTTTTGGAAGAGCTCGATTTTTATGAAGGAGTTTTATGTTTTAAAAAAGCATTGGTTATTTTTGGAATTTAAAAAGCATTAAATGTGCTTTATGAAAAATGGAGGGTTTATTCACATTCTTTTGGGAAATTGTTTTTCATCACCTAGTTTATTGGTGGGAGATTGATGGCAGATTTTTATAGATTATTTTTCTAAATTTAATGGGTCTCCTCTCATATAGGATTGGAAGTTATTTTTTTAAAAAAGGAAATCTTTTTTAAAGAGAGATTTTTGTGACTTGAGTAAAATTGGAGATTCAAAGAAAGAAGAGAGTTTTTTTTGGATATTGACATATTGTCATTGAAGTTTTTTTTGGGCAGAGAAATGAATTTTTTTTGTTTGCAGAGCAAGAGGAAGATGAATGGTGTTGTGTTTTATTTGAATATTTTTTATGATAGATTGTGCAGGGAAGATCAAAAGATTGAAGGAAAATGAACAGATTGAAGGTTTCAAGAATATGAAAGATATTTGTGTAAAGAAGATATTTTTGTAGAGAGGAGAAATTCCAAGAATTCTGTTATTTATATTTTTATTGCAGATATTGTGTGATCAGATGCAAACAGATATAATTTTTTTAAAGAAGAATTTGAAGAGGTTATTGAGAAATTGAATAGAAACAGAGGAATATGAAAAGATTTTTCTTTGCAGGTGGAAGGACTTTCAATTTATATAAAATTGTTTTCCAGGTGCATTGTGGTGGGTGGAACTGTATACAGAATGATGACATTTTCTATGACATCCTCTTGAATGATATAGATTGAATTAAGCAAGAAGATAATATGAAATTGAATATGCAGGAATGAATTGTTTGAGCATCAGATGTAGGATTAGAGACATACACATGGAGAAATCATAAATGGATTTTGTTTTATGCAAAGATGAAATATTGAATTGAATGGAAATAGATTGTCCCTCTGATCTTGTTTATTATTTCAAGTGAAGATTTGGTTTGCCAGTGAGGCCTTGTATTAGCCAGTGAGGCTTGTTGGTCAGTGAGACCTATTTGTTTACCAGTGAGGTATATCAGTGTTGGAAGTGGGTGCTTCTATTTTGTATTGGAGTTGGTGCTCCTAGATACATATTGTAGCCAGTGAGGCATATTTTATCAGTTAAGCCAGTGAGGCAGTTCTGGAGTGGTTTTTCTACCCCTGGAGGGTTTTCCACTGGTGCAATTCTTGTGTCTTGATTCATATTGATCTTCTCTCTGTGGTTGTGTTTTTTACTCATGAGTTTTTGTTTTTCATTCTCAGTTATGTGCATATGTGTTTGACAAATCAATGATAGCTTTCTCTCCTTGTGCTCTACAAGTTAAAGTTTGTAAAAAGATTTGAAAATTCACACAACACTGATTCACCCCCCTCTCAGTGTTGTCATTAACTCCTACATTTTTTCCCCAAAAACTCCTTCTAGACCTTTGCTTCTACTGATTTCTCTAAAGAATCAAAATGAGTGCTAACAAAATTTATGAGAGATTTCAAGTTACTAGATGGAGAGGCCGAAGGATCCTTTTGAAATGATGGCATGATCTTCTCCAACATCCCAGATGCAATCTCTAGCAGCTCACAGTCTTCCATGTGAGATTTCAAAAGTTTTTCTTTTCATTGTCTAGACTGGAGAGAGAGAGAGAGTCAAAATTTAGTGGTCCTTGAAATAGTTTAGGTTCATCTATCTCCATCATTTCTTTGTTCAAAAAATTCTTTACTGCCTCTGCAGTGTCTCTTGCCAATGACCGAGTCTTCTTTTCTTTTGGGATTTTAGAATTGTCATCATAGATCTTCTCTGTTTGTTCTTCTTCTTTTCCCTTTACCTCCTCTTCTTGACTCACTTTCTCCTCTTTTCTTCCTTCTCCTTCAACTTCAAAATCCAGAATGTCTACAGTGGGATCCAGAGGATAGATGTTATCTATATTTACTGCTTCATGAACTTCCTCTTCCGGAACAGAGGAATCCAAGTCCTTAGTCTTCTCTTCACCTATCTCTTTTGATCCTTCTACATTTTTGTTAGAAGATTCTTCATTAGCTGCATTTAATCCTTCAACATCCATGGTGGAAGGTTCTTCATCTGTTTCCTCTACAATAGAAAAATTGAATCTTTTGAAGGCATTCCAGAGAATGTCTTTTGTTTCTCTTGCTACTTGGTCAATTTCTCCAAGCATAAGTTTATTCATTCTTGCTTTGCTTCAAAATTCATCCTTACAATCCTTAAAGATCAAGTCCATCTGTTTTGGAGTAATGGAAGGATAGAGCTAAATTGCAATCTATTCTCGGATCTCTAAGTCTTTTGCCTTTGCATTCTCTTTTTGAAGTTCAAGTACCTTCTCTAGACTTTTGGGAATTAATGAAATAATTTCAATGAATGCTTTATTGTAAATATTCAAGTACTTGACTGTAGCTTCTTCCAAGATCCTCTTATCAGTATCACTATATTCATCATAGAATTCTATTACTGGTTATAGATTCCCATCCATAGTAACTTCCTTAATGATATCATCAATGGAAAGAGTGAGCTTTTCAACAAATTCTTCTGCCTTTTCTTCTTTGTTTTTACTGGCAGAGAATTCCCCAGATGTTTTCTTCTTCTTCTTCATTTTCTTAATTTCCTCATCAGACTCCATTTCTTCATCATCCTTGTGACTTATATAGGACCTTGTGGCTTTTATTTTTATTCTCCTTTCTCCCTTTCTGGATGTCTTAACTTCCGGTTTGGTGGCTCTTGAGCTGTTAGGAGTGGCAAGTGCAGAGCTCTTGGAGGATCTAGTCCGAGAAGAGGCTTGTACCGGAACACTTCCTTTTTTTGCTTCTTATTTCTCTTTCTCAGCTCTTTTAATTTTCTCTTTGTTTTCATTTACTACCTCTTTTGATATGCCATATCTTTTGGCAATTTCATCAACTTCCCTTCTAACTTTCCTCTTTATCTCTAGTTGTCTTAGCTCTTGGCAATTTCATCAACTTCCCTTCTAACTTTCCTCTTTATCTCTAGTTCTAGACATAGAATTCTCCCTGCTAGAATGATATATCCTATACCTAATTATCATTGAGGCAAATTTGACATCTGGATCTGTGATGTCATCTATGGTCATTACTCTCTTGTCCAACTTAGATCCGGTAGCTTCAGTTACTGTCTGGTTCTTGACAGATTTGAGTGCAGGTAACCCATTGGATGAGTGCAGTCCAGTTACTGCCCTAATGGCATCTTTTGTTATCTTGAAGGGCCTCATTAACCACATGAAACTATCATGCATTCTACTAAGGACATACTGGACCCAGTCATCTTTAGAAAAATAGGGAAAGTGGATGCAATGTCTGAAGTGTTTATCCTGGAGGTCCTTGTATTAAGGTTTGAGTTCAAAACTTTCTTCTATTAATTGTTTATGATAGATGTCCATCAACTTAGAGTCTCCAAATTCCTCAATGTTGGCGTGGATGTAGACCCTAACATCTTCTAATGCAATACCCCATGCAAAATGCTAGAAAAAGTGCATAAAGGATCAACTTCTAGGAATTTATAGGGGTGTTTCTTGAACTTTGGGCGTGGCCTATCAGTGATCTTAACAACCATTGGAGTAGCCATTTTGCAAAAGATTCAGAGAGATTTTCAGAATGGAAGTACCTTTTTATGCTTTAGGGTTCAAAATAAGAGCCGGAACAAATCATTGGTTGAATTTGATTTTGCAGTTGATCTTTGAGAGAGTTGTAGAAACTTTGATGCAGAGCTCTTCTTTTCTTCTTCTCGAATGCAAATGTGCAAATAATAAGTGAATGAACCCTTTTATCTTTGCACAAACCCTAATTTTCTTTTGCAATAAATGCACAACATAAGTTATCCAGTTGCCCTATTCTGAGAGAGATCTTCTCAAATCACTATGTTGCACTTAGAATCATTTCAGATTGACAATGTATCTCCTTTTCTTCAATCATGCCATGGATCCGCAGATCAAAGTATTTCAATTTTGAATCATACTAGATATGTCTATGAAAATCTTGCTTTACCAGATGGCTGTCAAACCAGATCAATCTTGGATGATTAAACTCTTGCAAAACTCCATGCGGATCTTTCATATTTTTACCGAAGGTTATTTAGATATTTTTCTGAGAACCCTTTAATCCGCAGCATTCCATGTGCCAAATTTAGGCACCAATTGACTGGCTGGGGGGATTTATTTTTCTTTGTGACTCCCCTTGAGCTAGAGCTCATCTGTTTAGTTTCTGGAAGGAATATCAGCACTAGATTTTGGTGCAGATCCATCTCCAACATTTTCTATACTCTTCTTAACCCAAATCTTGCTCATCTCCCTTTGAACTTCATCTGCATTTACTTTGTCTTTTCCCTTATCTTGTTTTTGATTGTGATGCATCGGACCCCTTTTATCCTAATTTTTACTTCTGTAGAATTTTGCAATATGACCAGATCTATTGCAGTTGTAACAAACAACATTTCTTTGCATATTTGATTGATATCCTCTTGATTTGCATTGATTAGCCATATGTCCCATTCTATTGCATGCAAAGTATCTACCATTGAATGATTTGTTTATTTACATATTTCTACATTCATGAGATTTGTGACCATACCTTTTATAGTTGAAACATTGTCCGGAGAAGGATGGATTAGTTTGATTCATTCTCCTTTTGCACTGAGTTGCTTTATGACCAAAGTTGTTGCAATTGAAGCAGTATCCATTGAAGGATGGATATCTTTGAGCATTTGGTTGCCTTACCAGAGGTCTTCTAGACCTATTTCTTTGATTTCCTGATCCAAAATTCTTCTGACCAGATCCAGAGCTTTCACCTTTCTCATATCCCAAACCACACTTATCATCTATGGTGCAGGAGCACCCCTTCAACAAGCTAATTATACATCTGAGGGAGAAGACTAAGGTATTGTTATGTTGTTATGTTTTATGCATTTATATGTTTGTTCATGTTGTCATGTAATTCTTGTTGTTGGGATTTCATGTTTGTAATAAAAACCCCACCATGTGAACCAGTGTCACAAATTTGGCATCCTTATATGCCAATTTGGATATCTTGGACAATTGGGGTATGTGGATGATCAAATCAGTGTGTTGTGTTGTTTTAGATGTTTTGTTGGTATTTGAGGGTGGTTAAATAATGTCTTGTGTTAAACACGTGTCGTGTGATTAGTTAGTACGTTGTCTTACAATCTTGGTTAAGCCTAGAAGTTGTAACGACTCCAACCTTTGGTATTCCGGTTAGAACTAGAGGAGACGAGGATATAACCACATTTTTGGAAGAGAAGATGGGAGAGATGAAGTTTGATTGAAGAAATAGAAATTCTGTCAGTGTTTACAAATTCTGTGTTTTGTAAGTTCTCTATGCATCAAATTGTTTTGTGTGTATTCTCTGTAACGAATAGTTCTGTACATAATCTAGTTTTTTTTTGTTGTCGAGATGCAAGATTAAGACCATTCCACTGGTGGATTTCTTTGAAATCAGTGGAATGGATTTTGTATATAGTTTTCTGTTTTCTTTTCTTTTTGTTCATGGCTTTGACAGAATGGATCAACGGATCCAATTTGTGGAAGGAATGTCGTAGTAGATGGCCTAGCATTTTGTGGTGCTAGGGTTCGACAGTTAGAGATTGCGAGATTTGTTGCAGAGTAGATTATCAGCGGGAGATTCATGGTGTTCAAATATACATTTTGTGTATATACTGCATTTGCATGTCTGATATACAGTCTGTGTATATATCGCAAAGCATATCGGGTGTGAAAGCATGTTGAAAATGCATGTTAGGAATATACAAGGCTAAACATATCAGGTATACAATTCCTGTATATATCACAAATGTATGAAGGTACATTTCCTATGTATATCACTATCGCATATGAGCATCATTCTATGTATATCCTACATTTGGATGTTAAAGGTTGTATGTTAGAAATTCACATTTCAAAGATACATCGGGTTAAGATGCATAAGGCTACCGGCAACAAAGCTAGAGGAAACTGGCAATAGGAGGTTGTCGATTGTATGTTCCGATTGCATATAACAATTGTATGTTGAAACATACATTTTCTTTGATACAAATATCGACCGGTAGAAGGGGTAGACAGAACTAGCATAGCGAGTCAGATAAAGTATAGGCAGAGTCGAATGTATTGGGACTTTAGCGAAGGTGGTTCGAAGAGCCGTCGGAGTAACATCTAAGCATCGGGGTGAAACACATCTAAGGCATCGATAGACCATGTTTGGCCGATGGAGTATGTCAGAATGAAAGTAGTTTTCTCTTGCCGATAGAGAGAAACATTGTGGTTGTGGAGTTTCAGGAATTTGAGAAAATTGCTTAGAGCTCTGCATCATAGTGGTATCAGAGTGAAGGAGTATCCTTTGGGTAGAAGAAGAAGATAAGATGTCAGATGAAGAGGGGTCACATGAATACCTAGCAAAGATGACCAACGCTGAGTTGGCAGCCCTAGTGAAGAAGCAAATGGCAGAGAGCAAAGCAGTTAGAGATTAGAATCAGGCCTTGAAAGATGAGTTAGAGAAGTTGAAGGACAAGATAGAGAAGGGAGAAGAAGATTCTGGTGAATGAGAAGATGGGGATGAAGAGGAGACCCCTAGGTAGGAAGAGATAGAGGTTCCTGCAGACCAGAGACCCTTACTCAATGTCCTCAAATCCATGGAGCGAAGGACCATACAAATTGAAAATAAACCTACCAGTGTTTGCAGGCAAAATGGAACCTGATTCAGTGATGGAGTGGATAGACTCCTTGAATAATTTCTTTGAGACCGAGGAGATACCAGAACACCAAAGGGTGAGAATGGCCCAATCCAAAATGAAAGGGGTTGCATTAAATTGGTGGAATTTCATCCAAGATGACAGGGTGAAAGAAGGAAAGAACAGAGTTGCTATGTGGAAGAAGATGATGGCTTTAGTGAAGGAAGCTTATGTTCTGTTGGATTACAACATTCAACTACATAAGAGGAGACAAAACTTGAAACATAAGGAGTTAGATGTCAGTTCATACACTGAAGAGTTCATGAAACTATGTGTCAAGACCAAGATAAAGGAGGGTGAGGAAGAGAAGGTGGAAAGGTACCTCAATGGATTGAGGTTTAACATCCAAGAAGACATAAGTCTGCATAACCCAGAGATAGTCTAAAAGTGCTATCAGTTAGCACTCAAAGTGGAAGAGAAATTAAAGAGAAGATAAGAGCAGAACAATAGAGGAAGAGGGAGATAGCAAAGAGGGGGAAGAAGTCCTTTCAGAGGCAAAGGAAATGGATTTTGACATCAAGGTGAATCAAATCAAGAGAACAACAAAGGAGACAATAGTCAAGATCAAGGGGGAAGTTACAATCAAAGAGGAAACTTTAGGGGTAGAAGACCACCATTTAGAGGGAGATCTCAGGGTAGAGGACCTATCAAATGTTACAACTGAATCAGGAAGGCAACAAGTTCAACGGGAGATAAGAGGATAAACCTGATCCAAGAATCTGATTGTCAAAGTGTGACAAGCTCAAACACTTATCAAAGTGTGAATGCTCCTGATAGTTATGGATATCTTGAGAGACCACCATGAAGGTGCCTAACAAAGAACCCCCACAAAGGAAGTCTCTCTTCAGAACTACTTGCAAGGCAGGAGGAAAGGTATGTAAAGTTCTAATTGACTCCGGATCCACTGAACATTTTGTGTCTTTTGAAATGGTAGAAAAGCTTAAGCTTAGAAGACTACCACATCCTTGTCCATATAAGGTCTCATGGCTCACCCAAGGTCAGCAAATAGTTGTGGAAGAACAAGCTTGGGTGGAGTTTCAAATTGGAACATACAAGGACATATTATTATTTGACATTACCAAGATGGATGCTTGCCATCTCCTATTTGGAAGACCATGGTAGTATGACTTGAAAGCACACCATGATGGAGTTAGAAACACATATTCAATCACCAAGGATGGTAAGGTGATAGAGTTGCTACCATTGATAGAGAATGAGGTGGAAACAAAAGGGAAAGAAGTCAAGGTGATGATGGTAGAAGGCAAACAATTCATGAAAGAGATAGCAGAAGAAGGTGTAGTCACATATGCTCTAATTCCATGCCTAAAGGTGAATAAGGAGCAGTAGCAAGAAGTCAAGGGACAGAAGAGGCAAAGGTTCATAGATCCGGTTGTCCAAGAGCTATTGGACAAGTACAAAGGCATCATCTTTGATGGAATGCCAAGGTCCCTACCACCTATAAGGGACATCAGCCATTGCATAGAGCTGATCCCAGGATCTACACTTCCAAATAAGGCAGCATACAAGCTTACCCCAGAACAGAATGCAAAAGTAGTAAGGCAGATTGAGGAGTTGTTGGAGACAGGCCTAATTGGCAAGAGTTTAAGCCCATTTGCAGTACCGACTGTACTAGCACCAAAGAAGGAAGACACTTGGAGACTTTGTACTGATTGAAGGGCTATCAACAAGATAATAATCAGGTATAGGTTCCCAATCCCTAGGATAGAAGATTTACTTGATTGTTTGGGGGGTGCTAAATATTTCACAAAAATAGATCTAAAGAGTGGCAATCATCAGATTAGGATTAGGCCAGGAGATGAGTGAAAAATTGCATTTAAGACCAATGAGGGGTTATATGAGTGGAAGGTCATGCCTTTTGGTTTGTCCTATAAGGAAATGAGAGCATCTCATAACGTATTTCTAAGAACAGTGGTGTCTTCGATAGATTAAATACTTTTCATTTGCTTCAAAAACATGCACAACTATGCCACAAAGCAGAAACAAATATAGAACATTTCCAACATTGACCCTTAGAGGAAAGCATGAGTGGACATTAACTAGTTTCAACAGCAGAGACATTAAACATGAAAGACATAACAAGAACACAAATTTACGTGGGGAAAACCCTTACAGGTAAAAAACCCCACACTCCAAATCACCGAGCCATTATATTATTCAGCAACCAAACATTTACAATACATTTACAGGCTCATAGCCTTTACAGGAGATTAACATCTTGTTCCTTCTGAAGAATAACTGACAGTATAACCCTTCTCAGCCAGAACTCCCTTTCTCCTGAACTCTATTTTCATTCTCTTCTCAGTCCCTTCACATGCTGTTCACATGCTGCATATAACATACAGCAAAGGACTTCACAGAAGAAGAAGAATAGAGTTCCATTAGATTGAACTCACCATCTCACAGACTCTCTCGTACCTCTCTATCGATTACACAATTGCTTTTTTGCAATCCAATCGACTCCACATGCAAACGACCCAACCACCCAACGATTCGGTTACACTCACCAACTGTTCAAACTACCGTTTCTAAATATTCGCATTTGTGAGATTAGTCCCACATGCATATGTCGACAAACACATCAACTGCATATATGCATGAACACATGGTAAGTTTACCGTTGGCACTTTTGCTGCCGATGACCCTAGCCTATCAACCACTAACGAATCGTCGGAGTGACTTCTTCCTTTGACGTGACTCCTTCCTTCTTCACCGACAAGGTTCCTCCTGCCGATGCCAACGCCTCGCCAACTTCCATCGGGGTGACAGTTGACATTAGAGTGACATCCCTAGGTTTGGCCAATAGTATTTCTCATACCGATGTCAACATCGCCAACCTTCACTAGTTCATCAGAGTGACCACTGTCATCAGCTTGACATTTCAAGGCTGGGCTGATAGAGATTCTCACGCCAATCGACTGGGACTCCACCATCGGTGAGACTGTTCCCATTGGGAAGACTTCACAAGGCTCGACCGATTGATGTCCTCTTGCCGACGCCCAACTCCATCAGAGTAAGACATCATATCAGAGACAGCATTCCAATTCACATTGATGTCACATGTCTTACCGATGCCTAACCTCCATCGGAGTGACCCAACACTGTCAGAGCTACTACCACCAGCTTTGCCGATGGTCAACCTCATACCGATGTCTCACTACCATCGGTGAGACCAAAGAGATCAGAGACACTACCACAAGCTCCACCGATGGTCACCGTCATGCCAATGGACTTCTCTGTTGAACCAATGAACCGATGATGTACCAAGGAACCATTGAACCTGTAATTTGAGTCACTAGTACTCAACATTCTCCCACTTGACGAAGGAATTATAGGAAACCATCAATGCTGCATATCATAGAACCAAAGCTGATACTGCCACCACTCCACTGTGCTCACAAGCTCCATAGAAGCTTTAACAAAACCAACTTCAAAGCTTCCAGAACACAGCCATGAAAACATCCTCCAGAAACAAGATAAACCATCAGCTAGAACAATAATCAGTAAGCTGACTGTACCCATCCAACTGAACATAAAACCCACATGATTGAAAATAGCACACACAGCTAGTGCTAAAACATCCAATCACTCATACCTTAAAGGTATATACATCAGTAGACTCATGCCACCTACATATACACCCATCAACAGCAAATACAAGCTCAAAGTGTGAACCAGTCGAAGAAGACCAAACACTTCAAGAACTCCCACTGCATGGGTAATACAGATCTGAAAAAGATCATGGCATACAAAAAATCCACCAATAGCATTCCATAGAAAGTGTAAATAACATTTAGTACCAAGGAAACATCCACCATGATATGCAAAATCTGTAAGCAAATAACCTGCAAGAACAACTCCTCACCACCAGTCCAAAGTTCTCCCAAGTTCTCCACATCCAACAAAGAAAGAGATAACAGAACAGAACCTTCATGCTATCACCCAACAACATAAGTGAAAGCACATGACCACTAGTGATCACTTCAGCTCTGAACAAATCCTCAAAACAATGTAATGTGAAACACACCATCAGAGAAAATAACTGAGACCAAGAGAAACACTGCACATCATATACCTGTAGACAATCCTTTTACATACACCTCTGAATGCCAACTGTGTCAAGTACGATCTCCTTCAAAACACCCCAAAGTGAACTAGCATAACAACACCCAAACAAACATTCAATTTCAAGAGATCAAATAATTTAACATGGATGTAAGCCTCTCAAGCTAAAGAAGATCAAACTAATCCATTTCCCATTTCAGGAAATCAACCCATTAACCATCTCCTAACAATTCTCATCAATGTATGATTTCTTAAAACTCAAATGCACAAGGAGATAATCATGCTATTCATCTCTCACAATGAATCCACCAGAACCATCAATGAGCAGTTCAATATCCATATCTATGAAAGAAAACATAAAACACCTGAGAGAAACAATGGGCAATACCTCTCAAGTTATAAACTACTGAGAAGACCAAGAGTGGGAATGAGAATGCTTCTCCAGGGTAACCGAGTCTATATGACTTCTCCAAGAGCAATCTCCTCATTGGTCTCTGTTGAACTCACATCCAACCAAGGTAAAGACTCCTCGGACTTCCTACTGCAAAATCTGAATAAGCACAACAAATACAGTCTCATCTTATTCTCCATGTATCAATGAGTACCTTTGAACAGTCACCTCATGCTGAACTCCAACTGCATCACTACAACACTATGAAGTAATCAAGCAAATGATAAATGTACCAAACATAGAGAAGTTACCAGACCATTGTCAAAGCTCCAATCAGCTGAATCAAGGACTTATCATGACATCATGATCTTACCATCTCCCATAGGAGATTCCATGCTCCAGGTGAACATAACCAAAGTCTCAAGAGAAACATATCATGCCAAAACTCAAATGCTTAAACAAGAGTATATCATGACATGAACAACCAAACTCTAAACCAACATCACCTGTCAAGCACCACCAACACCTCAGCCAAGGATTTCATGAATCCTCCATGACTCCAAGATGTTACTCATCCTCAAATAGTGCCCCTGCAAAATGCGAAAGAACCCTTCTGCAGCAACAGGATCAAAGAGCTCCTCCTAGTAACATCTGCAACACTAAAGAAGATCATTCACCACTAAGTGATGAATCACATAGTCAATGCTAAAGCTCCCACTGAACTGTAACAACAGAGCTTTCCAAGCATCCTGACCAAACATCTCCTAATTTGAAAATCTTCCAGGTCCACACATTAACATGTCCATGTGACTATAAAACCAAGTGACACCAAGATCTCCAAACCAAGGAAATAAACTATCACTATCAATAGCTTACACAAAACTGTGTATTCAAGCTATACATGACATCATGATACACATACTACAAGTCTCCATAACCAACTATTCAGATACTCTACAACATCCATCCTCTCATCCTGAAACAGTCACACCAATGCACAAGTGACCAGAGACAAGGCCAGCTAACAAATCTGCATAAACACTGAAATAATCTTGTGGATAAAGACACTCCACATCTGAGTCATCTCACTGTAGCTTAATAGGTGATCAGCCCACAAAACTACATAACTCAGATCCAACCAATGTACCATGCAAACTCACTATCACACTGGAAACTGCAAAACTGAGATCTCAAGGAATAGATAACAATGTAGACAACATGACTCAAGCATTAGAAAACTTACTTTTCACTGATTCGCCCAACATGTCCACAACTTGAGCACCATAGTCAAGAAACTAGAAGCATTACCACAGAAATGCTGAGTGTCATATCACATACCAGCACTCCCATGCAGAGAAAGCATTTCACCTCCTCACACCATGCACAGAGCATGCATGCAAAACTGCAACTATATCATCCAACAACATCCCAAAAGCCAGGGTCTAGAAATAGCTTAACTGTAGCTTCACAAAACCACAAGTTTTTCTTTTGATCATGTAAAACCTGCAAAACCACTGTGTTGGAAAAACACCCATGCACATCCATACCCACTTCACAACTGGAAAACCCAAAAGTCTGCAACAAAACTCCATAATAGTTAAACCAGAACAATGGATCATCATGAATATGCATAACCATAGATTTTAAGGAAAAACTATAAAACCCCTCAAATCCAATAAACATGAATCTGAGTCATGTAGGTATAAAATATCCAATTAAGGAAACAACAGTTCAAGGACTTTAGGCCCACTTGTAGACCAGTCCCTCAACCATCAACATGCACATGCATCTAAGAGAATCATGCTACTACAGAAGCTCTCAGACCATCCAATGATCAACACCATAGCCTACATGCAATCAGGGTAACAGAAAATTATGCCTTCCAATACCAGGAACAAAACACCCAGCATAAGCACAACACTCCATGGCTAAGCAGTAACACAAACTTCTTCATATCATCAGAGAGCCTCTCACACAGACACCCAATATGAAAGTTACTACAGCAACACAACCACAAACCAAACCCTATGCAACAAATTAAATATTTTCAACTAAGAGCCTCAGGCCACATCATGACCAGCTCCAGTCTCTTAAGTTTTACCATCCTTCAAGCACTGCTGAAACAGAAACACAAGATCAACTGCCAGACTTTCACTCAAACAAGGATCAAACAAATAGACATTTCCTTAAGATTTCCTCAAGCCTGTCACACTAAGAAATCATCACAGAAGGAAAACCCAGACCTTATACACCAGGAACTCTTACATGCAAACACATCCAGCACACAAATGTACCTATGTGAGTAACAAAGAAAATCCTAGAAGAAGGCTCTGATATCACTTGTAAGGAAATGAGAGCATCTCAGAACGTATTTCTAAGAACAGTGGTGTCTTCGATAGATTAAATACTTTTCATTTGCTTCAAAAACACGCACAACTATGCCACAAAATGGAAACAAACATAGAACATTTCCAACATTGACCCTTAGAGGAAAGCACGAGTGAACATTAACTAGTTTCAACAGTAGAGACATTAAACATGAAAGACAGAACAAGAACACAGATTTACGTGGGGAAAACCCTTACGGGTAAAAAACCCCACACTCCAAATCATCGAGCCATTGTATTATTCAGAAACCAAATAGTTACAATACATTTACAGGCTCACAGCCTTTAGAGGAGATTAACATCTTGTTCCTTCTGAAGAATAACTGACAGTATAACCCTTCTCAGCCAGAACTCCCTTTCTCCTGAACTCTATTTTCATTCTCTTCTCAGTCCCTTCACATGCTGTTCACATGCTGCATACAACATACAGCAAAGGACTTCACAGAAGAAGAAGAACAAAGTTCCATCGGATTGAACTCACTGTCTCACAGACTCTCTCGTACCTCTCTATCGATTACACAATTGCTTTTTTGCAATCCAATCGACTCCACATGCAAACGACCCAACCACCCAATGATTCGGTTACACTCACCAACTGTTCAAACTACCGTTTCTGAATATTTGCATTTGTGAGATTAGTCCCACATGCATCCGTTGACAAACACATCAATTGCATATATGCACGAACACACGGTAAGTTTACCATCGGCACTTTTGCCGCCGACGACCCTAGCCTGTCAACCACTAACGAACCGTCGGAGTGACTTCTTCCTTCGACATGACTCCTTCCTTCTTCACCGACAAGGTTCCTCCTACCGATGCCAACGCCTCGCCAACTTCCATCGGGGTGACAATTGACATTGGAGCGACATCCCTAGGTTTGGCTGATAGTATTTTTCATACTGATGTCAACATCGCCAACCTTCACCAGTTCATCGGAGTGACCACTGTCATCAGCTTGACATTTCAAGGTTGGGCTGATAGAGATTCTCACATTGATCGACTGGGACTCCACCATCGGTGAGACCGTTCCCATCAGGAAGACTTCACAAGGCTCGACCGATTGATGTCCTCTTGCCGACGCCTGACTCCATCGGAGTAACACATCATATCGGAGACAGCATTCCAATTCACACCGATGTCACATGTCTTATCGATGCCTAACCTCCATCGGAGTGACCCAACACTATCGGAGCTACTACCACTAGCTTTGCCGACGGTCAACCTCATACCGATGTCTCACTACCATCGGTGAGACCAAAGAGATCGGAGACACTACCACAGGCTCCACCGATGGTCACCGTCATGCCAATGGACTTCTTTGTTGAACCAATGAACCGATGATGTACCAAGGAACCATTGAACCTGTAATTTGAGTCACTAGTACTCAACATGTCTAACGCCCCTAGTACCTTTATGAAGTTGATGAACGAGGTCTTGAGAGAATTTATAGGCAAATTTGTCATAGTATATCTAGATGACATCCTAATTTTCAGTAATACAAGGGAAGAACACCTCAAACATATAGACTTGGTCCTCAAAAGGTTACATGAAGAGCAGCTGATGATCAACTTAGAGAAGTGTTTGTTCATGCAGGAAGAGCTCATCTACTTGGGTTTTGTCATCTCACATAACAAACTGAAAATGGATCAAGAGAAGGTAAGTGGCATATTGTCTTGGCCAACTCCTAGAACCATGAATGATGTTAGAAGTTTCCATGGGTTAGCAACCTTCTACAAGAAGTTTATAAAGGGGTTTAGTCATGTTTGTGCACCCATGCTTGACACCATAAATGGAGGACAGAAGTGCAGATTCACTTGGACAAAGGAGGCAGATGATTCATTTGAAACATTGAAGAAGAAGGTTGCAGAGGAGCTAGTCCTTGCACTTCCTGACTTCAACAAGATTTTTCAAGTAGAATGTGATGCAAGCCACATGGCAATTGGAGTAGTACTCAGTCAAGAAGGTAGGCCTATTGCATTTTTCAGTGAGAAACTAAATGATGCAAAGAAGAGATACTCATCCTATGATTTGGAGATGTATGCTCTAGTACAGTCACTCAAAAAGTGGAGGCATTACTTGATGCCAAAAGAATTCATAGTGTTCACAGATAATCAGGCTCTTAGTTTCATAAACAGTCAAGAGAAACTGAACCATAGGCACATGAAGTGGGTGGAGACTTTGTAAGCTTTCACCTTCACACTCAAGCACAAGAAAGGGGTCAAGAACAAGGTGGCAGATGTTTTGAGCAGGAGGGTTCTGACCATCAATCAGATCCAATTAGAAAGTGTTGGCATTGATTCCTTGAAGGCCATGTATGATGCTGATGAAACTTTGGAGAAATCTATAAGGTATGTACTTCCTTTGGTGACAAATATCATGTTGAGTTCTCTGAATTTCTAATCCAAGATGGATTAATTTTCAAGGGTGGATAGTTGTGTATTCCACGGTGTTCTATGAGATTGAATATTATTAGGGAGAAACATTATGGGGCCATGGCAGGACATTTTGGTCTAGATAAGACTCTTGATATTGTGAGGAGGCATTACTATTGGCCCAAGTTGCAGTCAGATGTGAGGAGATTTGTGGAGGCATATGTGATATGTCAGAAAGCAAAAGGGAGATCCACTAATGCAAGTTTGTATCATCCACTACCCATTGCTTCTAGGCCATGGGAGAGCATAAGCATGGACTTTGTATTGGGTTTGCCTAGGATAAGGAAGGGATATGATAGTGTTTTTGTTGTAGTAGACAGATTCAATAAAATGGCACATTTCTTGCCATGCAAAACCACTTGTGATGCTTCATATGTTGCAGATCTGTTTTTCAAAGAGATAGTGAGGATACATGGTTTGCCATTAAGCATAGTGTCAGATAGAGATGTGAAATTTATTGGCCACTTTTGGAGGACTCTTTGGAAGAAGCTTGGAACCAATTTATCTTTCTCATCAGCCTTCCATCCTCAAATAGATGGATAGACTGAAGTGGTTAACCGTTCATTGGGTAATCTATTTAGGTGTTTGACAAGGCAGCATGGAGAGAAGTGGGATAACATCCTACCACAAGCAGAATTTTCCTATAATGACACCATCAATAGGAGTACAGGGAAGTCACCTTTCCAAGTGGTATATGGCATTCATCCAAGGGGTATTCTAGAGTTGAGAGATCTGCCTATAGGAGAGTCTATTAGTGCAGATGGAGAAGCTTTTGCATCAGCCATCAAAGAAGTGCATGATCAAGTCAAGAACCAACTCTAACATACTACATTAAAGTACAAAGCATATGCTGACAAGAAGAAGAGGGATGTACAATTTGATGTTGGAGATTTGGTGTGGGTTAATCTAAAGAAGGAGAGGCTCCCAAAAGGTAAACATACCAAGTTAATGTAGAGGAAGATTGGACCATGTCAGATTTTGAAGAAGTGTGGGCAGAATGCTTATGAGATCCAGATTCCTCCTGACCTTGGATTATCACCCATTTTCAATGTATGTGATTTAACTCCATACAAGCATAATACAGATATAGGATAGGAACCATTGTAGGATACAACAGATGATGATATCCCTAAGCATGATCCACCAAAATTTAAAAAGATCTTAGACTCAAGAGTGGCAAAGAAGACAAGGAACAAAGAGTACATGGAGTACTTGGTGGCTTGGCAGGGGAAACCTGATTCAGAAGTAGTTTGGATGACTGAAGATCAGATCATAAACCATGGTGCAAACCTTCAAACTCTCATCTCAAGTGGGCTTGAGATTTCTTCTCCCGGGGAGTATGGTGCAGGAGCACCCCTTTAGCAAGCTAATTATACATCTGAGGGAGAAGACTAAGGTATTGTTATGTTGTTATGTTTTATGCATTTATATGTTTGTTCATGTTGTCATGTAATTCTTGTTGTTGGGATTTCATGTTTGTAATAAAAACCCCACCATGTGAACCAGTGTCACAAATTTGGCATCCTTATAAGCCAATTTGGATATCTTGGACAATTGGGGTATGTGGATGATCAAATCAGTGTGTTGTGTTGTTTTAGATGTTTTGTTGGTATTTGAGGGTGGTTAAATAATGTCTTGTGTTAAACATGTGTCGTGTGATTAGTTAGTACGTTGGCTTACAATCTTGGTTAAGCTTGGAAGTTGTAACGACTCCAACCTTTGGTATTCTGGTTGGAACTAGAGGAGACGAGGATATAACCACATTTTTGGAAGAGAAGACGAGAGAGATGAAGTTTGATTAAAGAAATAGAAATTCTATCAGTGTTTACAAATTCTGTGTTTTGTAAGTTCTCTGTGCATCGAATTGTTTTGTGTGTATTCTCTGTAACGAATAGTTCTGTACATAATCTAGTTTTTTTTTGTTGTTGAGATGCAAGATTAAGACCATTCCACTAGTGGATTTCTTTGAAATCAATGGAATGGATTTTGTATATAGTTTTCTAATTTCTTTTCTTTTTGTTTGTGGCTTTGACAGAATGGAGCAGCGAATCCGATCTGTGGAAGGAATGTCACAGTAGAGGGCCTAACATTTTGTGGTGCTAGGGTTCGACAGTTAGAGATTGCGAGATTTATTGCAGAGTAGATTATCAGCAGGAGATTCATGGTGTTCAAATATACATTTTATGTATATACTACATTTGCATGTCTGATATACAGTCTGTGTATATATCGCAAAGCATATCGGGTGTGAAAGCATGTTGAAAATGCATGTTAGGAATATACAAGGCTAAACATATCAGGTATACAATTCCTGTATATATCACAAATGTATGAAGGTACATTTCCTATGTATATCGCTATCGCATCTGAGGATCATTCTATGTATATCCTACATTTGGATGTTAAAGGTTGTATGTTAGAAATTCACATTTCAAAGATACATCGGGTTAAGATGCATAAGGCTATCGACAACAAAGGTAGAGGAAACTGACAATAGGAGGTTGTCGATTGTATGTTCCGATTGCATATAACAATTGTATGTTGAAACATACATTTTCTTTGATACAAATATCGACCGGTAGAAGCAGTAGACAGAACCGGCA
This sequence comes from Cunninghamia lanceolata, assembly GCA_027924645.1. Lineage (NCBI taxonomy): Eukaryota > Viridiplantae > Streptophyta > Pinopsida > Cupressales > Cupressaceae > Cunninghamia > Cunninghamia lanceolata. Next base: position 22,727,143 of record BSBN01000500.1, read on the forward strand.
TAGCTAGTCAGATAAAGTATATGCAGAGTTGAATGTATCAAGACTTCAGCGAAGGTGGTTCGAAGAGCCTTCGGAGTAACATCTAAGCATCGGGGTGAAACACACCAAAGGCACCGATAGACCATGTTTGGCTGATGGAGTATGTCAGAATGAAAGTAGTTTTCTCTTGCTGATAGAGAGAAACATCGTGGTTGTGGAGTTCCAGGAATTTGAGAAAATTGCTCAGAGCTCTGCATCAATCTACCCTCTTTTGGCTTTCAATAAGAACTTCAAGTTGAGCTGAGCTTATCTTGAATTTCTCTTTGTATTCATTTGTTGTTTGAAGAACTTGTTTAAGAGCGTCTATCTAATTCTCAAGTTGTTCTTCATTATCTCTAGCTTCTTCAAGATTAGATTCAAGACGCCTGATTATTCTGTCCATTTTGTGGTAGTCCTCTGTCTTCTCCTTAGGGGATTATTTTAGATTATCTTCAATTTTCCTTTTCTCTTCAATTTCTTGGGTGAATCTCATAACCCCTGATTCCATCTCATGCCTTACCATAATGACCTCTTTTGATAGTTTTTCACATAGCTTGTTTTTCTCATCCAGATCTTTGTTAGTGTCATTGGCTTCACTCTGATTTGCTAATTTTTGAAGTAGTTCCTTTCTCTTTTTTATAGAGATACTTAGTTTTTCTTTTAGCTCATTTATGAAATCATTAGCTTGTTTGAGTCTTTCTCTTAGGTTATTGACTTCAAAGTGGGATTGTTCAAGATCATCCAGAGCAGACTGAAGTTGTTCCTTCATACCATACATATCCATTGAGATTCCCAGATCTTCCTCAAGCTATTAGGCTCTATTTAGAGGAACTTAGCTCTGATACCAATTGTTGGAAACAAGGTAGATAACTGAGAGGGGGGGTGAATCAGTTATCTCAAATATCTTAACTTTCTTTTCTCCTTTAATAATTAGTGCAGGATCAAAACATATAAGCATATATGATCATAAAAATAAAAATAAAATCATCACACATAACACAAGGATTTTTACGTGGAAAACCCTATTAAGGGAAAAACCATGGGGTGACTAACCCAAGATTGTATTCTCTGTTAAAAGAATAAGAAGTACAAAATGGCACTTTCCAACTAGGGTTCACTGCCCGAGCACACTGCTCACAAGAGGCTCACTATCTACAGAACTTACAGAAGGTAATCAGGAGTTTGAACTGATGAGAGGCATCTACAAATGCTAGAGTTCAGTTCCAGTTAGGTACAATATACTGATCTGATGCACTTCATTCTTCCTCTACTCTATTGTTGTTGCTCTATCACATTCCAGACTTGTATTGCTGCTTCCACAGTTGTCTCTGCTTTTCTTTGAACTTTATTTCATCACATTTGTACACACACACAAACACCTACATACTGGAATCCATCTGGTATATATATCTGCATCAAGGATTTCAACAACTTTTTAGTCGACAACTAGAATACTCAAGATATTTACAAATTATTGATCTATTGGTTGAATCCATGCTTGATTTGTGATGCGTATCAAAAACATAGGCATTGAAGTCATCAATCATGTCGGCCAACAATGTATGATCCCTTAAATTGCTTTATCAACATTAATTATTCATCCAGATTAAAGTCTGATACTCTACCGGTCAGTTCTTTCTCTGTCTACTCTGCCTGTTTGGAACCCAATACTCAGATGCTCATATCTTTTCCATGCTTTATCACCGGAGGTAAAATCTCTAGAATATAGTAGTCATGATACTCCTCTTGACTTGTCCAAGTCCGCAACTTGCTGAGTTACACCATCTGAGAGATCTGGACCTGATTGTCAGACTTTGTTGCATACTCTGTTCTTGATCACTGGACCAAAACAATCTTCAATCTGACTTTCGGTAAAGACATACTATGTACTGAGGATGTGTGGGATATACTTTGTTGCCATCAATGACAACACTTATGAAGCCACACAGTGTCTCTTGCCAACAACTGTAACACCTCTAGTATCTACAGTTGTACCTCAATCACCTCCAGGATCCCCTGTTATACCTCAAGTGCCTCAAGCACCAGTCACAATGTCTTTCTTTACAACTCAGTCACCACTTCAGTTTACGACATATCATCCTTTGCCTAAAAATATTGACAAAATATGTCCTAAGTATCATCCTTATCAGGATGTAGAAGAACATATTAGAATTTATAAGGCATATTACTTTAGAACAAGAATAGAACATCAGGATGTTATGTGCAGATTGTTTGCCTACTCTTTAGGAGAAGAAGCCTATAGCTGGTACATCAATCTTACTGAATCAACCATCAGTTCCTGGGATGCCCTAGAGAAATCCTTCTTAGGAAGATTTAAAATACTAGTAGATCCAGCCATCACTTACCACATGTTTGCTACAATCAAAATGATTGAGGGGGAAATGATCTCTAACTTCAATGCTAGGTTTCAAAAGATGTATTCCAAGTTAGTTATTCCATATAATGTAGGTGATGAGGCAACTAGATCAATATATTATTCAGTTTTAGACCCCTTGACATCTATGTTCATCAGAAGAACACATCCACTTATCACTTCATTAGCTGGTGATTTTGAAGAGGCTATTAAAGTCAATCAACAGTTAACCCCAGGCTTTACACCTAATGCTAGATATCTTGCATATCCTATGCAACCACAGGGTAATGGAGTCATGATACCTCCAACCATCATGCCTAGTCCCTTACAAATACCTCCACTTACTATTATACCTCATCCAAATGGAAATGGCCAGATGATACTATATCTCAGACAAACACCTCAGGATGCAGGACAAAACAATGGTGGTAGTTCATTCTTCAAACCTTAGCAAGAAAATGTAGTAGCCAAAGTTTAGGAAGAGAATAATGACATTAAAGAAATATCTGCACAATTAAGGAAGTTGACCATTGAGATTACACACATGAGAATCCAAAACTTCTATTCCCAACCAAATCAGAACAAAGGATATCCTGATAGAGGATATGGAAATAATGATCGATCTGGATATCCTGATAAAGGATATAACAATGAAAGGAACTTCAACAATAATAGCAATAATGCTGCTCCTAGGCCACCTAGAACATAGAACACTAGACCAAACAATGGTTCATTACCATCACCATTGGACAATCAACCTCCTAATGAACCTAAACAAACAACCAGGGTAAACCTAGCAGAAGTTGCCCTCACTAATTGGTGCAGGATGCATAATACCAATGCACATGTAGAGTTAGACTGTCCTTAGTTTAAAATAGCAGCTAGTATTTTCCAAATTAAAGTATCTAATACAACGGGAGATCCTCCTAATCTTGAAGGGAATGAGATCGTTCCTTTAGGATATGCGTCTGCTATGATGTTAGAAAGTTCTACTAGTCATCAACAACAGCATCATCACATGACTTCCACTCATGAGAATTACACACTAGCATGTGAGGAGTCTTCCTTAGCATTTGAGACAAATTATGTGTTCCCCTTTAAGAATGAAAATGAGCTAGAACTAGAACATGAAGAAGTTCATGCTTACCAACAACTGTATCAGGGTAGACATAATTATAACCTCATGAGTAATCCTAACAGACCATCTGGTCCTTTGACCACATCAGTTCCTCCCAACAATTTTAACACTCCACCTAATCCCAAAGCCAGTAATAACCCTGGTCCTCCCAAGGTTAGTACTCAGTATTTTGCACCCCAAAATACAGTATCAAAGGCCATCAGTCAGCCTCTCGAATCTGACAGCTAGTCACATATCTAGCTGAGGAGATGAAAAAGATCAAAAACAACTTATCTTTGTCAGAACTGCTTAAAACCCCGGTCATCAAGAAGGCTTTCCTAAAATCCTTAGATGAGTTAGCACCAAGAGATGATAATCATGGTCATAATCCCAGTTAGATCTTGACTAAAGATCCTGTACCCAAAAAAAATAATACTAAACATAGAGTGTAGGCTTCTGTCCAGGTTGTTGAGACATCACATGATTCTATATAGAGACAAAACTGAATCACCCCCGGTTCTACTCACACTGAGAATATTTAGAAAGAACTTGCATAATTGCTTAGTGGATTTAGGTGCATCAACAAATGTGATGCCACTGTCCATTTGTAATGCCTTAGGATTACATCCAGCTAAGTCTCTCAAAAAGGTAACACAACTAGATAAAACAGAAGTGAGTGTGGTAGGAGAGTCAACACATATCCACATGCAGTTAGCATCAGACCCTACGGTCCAATATTACATAGACATCCAAGTGGTGGATATCCCTGATATCTATGGAATGCTAGTCAATAGGGATTGGTCAAAAATGCTTAATGGTTACATGTCCACCGACTTCATTCACATGTGGTTACCTTGGAAGGGGATCCTAACCAGATAAGGATAGAAGCTGAACCTAGGATGAAACACATGATCACTGAATATAACAATACTAATGAGAATCGTGGATGTTGAACTAGAAGTTTATACTATAAGACCTCAAATCATCTGGATAGAGGAAGTTCTAATGTACAACATACACATACATAGAAATGTTGACTAGGATAATATGATGATCATAGAATCTGGTTGTAGTTTAGCTGATAATAGTGAAATAGATCAATTCAAAGATTTTGAATTGTACTTATCCAGTGAGATGCAATGTTACCAGATGTTAGGTATATCCACTGAGGATATCTTAATTGAAGGTTGGTACAGGTTACATGACCAAGCCCAGTCAGAGAGGAATTGTGATGCATGCTTGGATATGATGGAGTTAGAAAGAACTTATAGTTAAACATGGTCATCTTTAACCAAAGTAAGTATAATGTCTAGTCATGATGATACTGACTCTAATTTGTCATCTTTAGATATAGGAGAACTTGAAGAAGGTACACCTCAGGGTGATGCTAATGCACACAATCCAGAAGAGATTTTGATGTATGATGAAGATATCCATGAGGAAACAAGAGATATCACCCCAGGGACTGACTGCTTAATTGAGTCAGATTATGAATTGTTAGATGAAGATAATGGAAGTAACACGACAAAGTTTGAGGAGTTCCTATCTAATCAAATTCAAAGGCTTACACCGTAGGAGGTTTTTCCACATCACGCTTTAATTGAAGGATGGTGTAGGCTCCATGAGGCATCATATTCAAAAACCACATGTGCCTTATGCTTACATAAATTGAATAAGCAAGAACAACTTTATTCAAGGAATCAGTCATCAGATATCAAGGACATGTCAAAAGATGAGAAGAAAGAGATTGAAGTACATAAAGACAGTGACATGGATGATACTATAGAAATAAAAAGGAGATAGGTATCATGTTCACATCAGCCACCAAAAATTATAAAGAGTGAATCCCAAAAGTTGAAGTGGATATCAGGTGGTGCAACTGCTGGTGCCAAAAGGAAAAGAGAGGGTCCTGAAAAACCATTAACAAAAGATAAGCCATCGATCCTTAGGTTTGATAAAAAAGGAGATGGGGTAGGCATAGACCTTATTAACCCAGCAAGAAAGTCCTTTTTGGCAGCGTACAGATTGCAGTTCCCATGCACCAATAATGTGACAGAATATGAAGCATTAATCCATGGGTTGTTGTTTGCCCTTAAGAAGAAAGTTAAGATTCTGCACGTCTGTGGAGACTCAGAATTGGTGGAAGGACAAGTGAGAAGTATCTATGCTTGCAATTACAAAAGGTTATCCAACTATAGACATAGGGTTTGGGACTTGATAGAAGAATTTGATGCATTTAATATCACACATTCCTAGAGAACAAAATCATAGAGCAGATGCCTTAGTACAAGTTGCTAGTACATTGGAACCTTTGTCTATCTCTGGATTGAAGAGATGTTTAGTTGAACTGATATCAATACCCTCCCTACCTGACAATGTTACTAATCTTCAAGTGTTTGATGATGATCATCATATCCTAGATTCATAGCAAACTGAGATATATTTGATGCACAAATCCTAGATGAAAAGAACTTGGAAGATCGCACATGGGAAGAAGAGGAAATTATGGATTTGCCAAGCAATAAGATCTCTAAAGGTATGATAGAACTAGAAAAAGCATTTGATCTGCATAGAATGATGAAACAAAAGGATCTCCCCAAGACAGACAGAGGAGAATATTTACCAGTCAACATAGGACAGAATGAGGATATAAGGAATGCCTTAGTTGGTAAAGTCTATTCTGAAGAAGAAAAGACAGGGATAACCCAAGCATTAAAGGACTATATTCATGTTATTGCTTGGACTTATGATGAGCTAAAGACATATGACACATCAATTATAATCCACACCATTCCACTGAAGCCGGATGCCAAGCCTTTTAGACAAAAGCAAAGGCTTGTCAATGCATTGCTAAAATCTATAATCTTTGAAGAAGTTAAGAAATTGTTGAATGCCAGGATCATATTTCCTATCAGGCACTTAACATGGGTAGCCAATCTGGTCCCAGTAAGAAAGAAAAACGGTGACATACACCTATACGTAGACTTTAGAAACTTGAACAGAGCTTCAGAGAAGGATAAATATCCTTTACCATCATTAGATGAAGTTTTGCAAATAGTGAATGGAGCACAAATGATGTCCTTCCTGGATGGTTTTTTAGGATACAACCAGGTAATGGTGGACAAAGTAGATAGATTAAAAACAACATTCACCACCAAATCTGGGATATTCGCTTATACGTGCATGCCTTTTGGCCTGATCAATGCTAGAGCCACATTTCAGCGTGCAATGGACATAGCATTTAGAGGCTTGGTTGGCAAATGCATAGTCATATACATGGATGACCTGACCATCTTTTCAAAGAAGAGAGGTGACCACATAGAAGACCTCAGAAAGGTACTCAATAAATGTGAGCAATATGGTATCTCACTTTATCCAAAGAAATGCATATTTGGAGTAACCACAGGTAAGTTACTTGGTCACCTAATATCAGAAAATGGGATCACCATTGACCCTGGTAGGGTAGAATCCATCATGAAGTTACAACTTCCTAGGAGTAAGAAAGAACTTAAATCTTATTTTGGTAAGATAAACTTTGTAAGAAAGTTCATCATAAGATTTGCATAGATTGTTAGGCTACTCAATGCAATGCTTAAAAAGGATGCCAAGATCGAATGGACACCTGAATCAAATGATGCATTTGAGGACATCAAGAAAGCCATTTTAGATGCACCTATCCTAATCAGCCTAGACTACACAAGAGAGTTTTATATTTATTCATTTTCTTTAGAGCATACTTGTGCAGCAGTCCTAACACAGAGGAATGAGGACGAAGAAGAAAAACCCATAGCTTTTATGAGTTCCCCATTCAATGATGCAGAGCTTAGATATATGGATGTTGAAGGACAAGCTCTTGCCCTGGTCAGAGCAGTAAAGAAATTCAGACATTACATCCTGAGAACTAAGGTAATTACTGTGGTACTTGATGCAACAATAAAAATGCTCTTGATGTAGAGTGAACCTAGAGAGAAAAGAGCCAAGTGGATAACTATCCTCCAAGAATATGAGATGGACATAACACCTATGAAACTGGTCAAAGAGCAAGTCCTGAGCCAAATGATTCCTGAGATTGATCCTAACATAGTGAGTCAACAATATGTTGTGAACACCAAAGAAAATAAGGAATGGTACTCTAATATCAAACATATCCTGATCACTGGGAGATGCCCACTGAAGATGCAAGCTTCTCAAAGGAGAGCTTTGAAGATAAGATCACAAAAATACATGATAAAAGGAGGAATCCTTTTCAAGAAGAATTATGAGGGGATATACCTTAGATGTCTAGATAGACTAGAGGTAGATAAGGTCCTCAAAGAGTTACATGACAAATTTGGAACATCACATGGCTCCCATTTAGCCACTACACATGCTATCCTGAGAGTAGGATATTACTGGCCAACAATTTTTAAGGATACTGCTGAGCATATCAAATGTTGCCACACTTGCCAGGTTGTTGCCAACAGGGAGAGATACGCTGCTCAATCCCTACAACCAGTTATGGAGATACACCCATTCACCCAATGGGGCATGGATTTTATAGGTCCTATCAATCCTCCATCATCTTCAGGCCATAGGTATGTTTTGACAATCACTGATTATTCTACCAGGTGGACTGAAACAATTAGCAGCAAGACATGCACTACAGAAGATGGGATCAAGTTCCTAGAGAACAACATAATAACCAGGTATGTAGTTCCATATGCCCTTGTATGTGATAATGGACCAGCCTTTGCATCATTAAAATTATCTAGTTGGGATTTTGATTATGGAATCATTTTGAAATTTTCTTCAAATTATTATCCCTAGGGAAATAGCTTAGCAGAGTCAACAAACAAAAATTTATTGAGTATCATAAAGAAATTGATAGAAAATAACCCTAGGGAATGGAATACCATGCTTAAGTATGCCTTATGGGTGGACTAAACTAGAATGAAAATTGCTTTAGGAAATTCTCCTTACCATTTAGTGTATGGGGTGGATCCCATCCTCCCTGTTAACCTAAAGATCCCCACATTGCAATTTGCACAAGAATATTTGGGCATAGATAACAAACAAGAGGTTAGGTTGCTTTAGCTCATGCACCTAGAAGAAAAGAGAGATAGGGTGATTGATCAATTCACTAAGCATCAGGCTACAATCAAATGCTAGTTTGATAAAAGAGCCAAGATAAAAGCTTTTAGGATTTCAGACCTAGTCCTAGCCTGGGATAAAGCATATGAAAAGAAAGTTGATCATGGAACGTTTGACAAACTTTGGATAGGTCCTTTCCAGATTTTAGAGATCTTAGGAGACAATACTTATAGACTCAAAACCCTAACAGGTGAGGATGTCCCATTGCTAGTCAATGGACAATTCCTTAAACATTATTTCCAAGCTTAGACAGGGTCATGTCATGATACTGTACCATAATGTACATTCTGTATAGTTGTTTGTATAGCTTGTTTTGTGTGTCTGCTTTTGCTTGTTGGCATTGAGTCTTTGCTTTGGTTAGACAAGATGATGCACCTTATCACTTCAAAAAACCACCGAAATTGTTAGAATTCAAGGGATAAGTACAAATTCTTACATAGGTTGTAACTCATACTGAGGAGTACCTTTTATCAGGTCTTTGATGTTCCGTTCATCAGTGATACCTTTTCTTGTTCAAGGAGATCTTCACAATGATTCACCTAACAGCCTTGGGTTTGTTGAACATGCCAGTGTAAGTGTTAAGTGAAAAATCCAGAGGTCACCCTTGCTACCATTGCAATTCCCAACCTAAAGCAGCAAGTGATCACACCTTGCATAATGAGCTTACATGATGATATCTTATGAATCCATATGAACACAAAAAAAAGAAAAAAAAAGAAAAGAAATATATTGAATATCTAAAGAGAAATTAGGTCATCTAAGTAACTCTACCCTGCTGGTACTGGGGCTCTACTTAGGGGAATTGTAAAGATAAACTTGTTGAGGCTATGGACGCTTGTTGGAAACAAGGCTCTATCCCGGTTGGCTATAAGGGATGAACCCAAACTATGTAGCTTAACACCAGTCACTAGTGTTTTCAACTTACTTTCAAGATGAGGATAATTAATCACCTACACACACCTGATCTCTTATCGGCATTGTTATGCTTATGAAAATGATATAATTCAGGAAGATCATGATGCTTATACTTAGGGAGAGTTAGAATGCTATGATCTAATGTGTCCTCATCCCTTGAATTACTGGAATTTCATGGTTTTCTTTGGTGGCAAGTTGTTGTGTGGTTACACAACACGCCCCATTTTGCCTTAGCAAAATAGGGACCCAACTTTTTTTTGTTGCTTCTGCTTGTTCCTTGCTTTCTTGCTTTGGGTGGTTTGGTAAAAGTCAAGTATCAGATGCAATAATAGTATATCACCCCTATGCATGCATGGACCTCATAGAGGAAAGTTAAATGACAAATTTAGATTTTGTCATCATGAACCTTATAATGTGAAAGAGTGTAAAATCCTGAGCAGGTTTGCCTTTTGGATCACCCTAAAATTCCTTAGGGATAGGGACTTATGTTTGGTCAAAGTTTGATCAAACTAGATATTCCCAGAGGGTCACATTTGCCAATATCCTAGATATTCACTAATATCAATGACATATGTTTTAACACAGAAAAAATTGATATCTGCATATTTGCTAATATGCAGATGTCAAATTTAAATGCGAGAGAGTATCTACTTGTCAAAGTACCCGCGCACATTCTCAGAGGTCATATCTCTTAATATCCTTGATATTCGTTGATGTTCGGGTCACCTCAGATATAACGTAAACACTTAACATTGGTATGATCTTTAATATCCATCATATTAGTTAAGATCCCCGATCTTCCCTAATATGACGATGATGTCATCTTAACTAAATATAGAGAAGACCTGATATGATGATGACATCATCAATGTGCCTGACATCAGGAAGGTCATCTATTTATCAATATCTCGCATATTATCTAACATGCCTGATCTTCGTCAATGTGATGATGACATCATATCCTAAGCAGATTTGAAGCATTACGAAAGATGCTGACGTCACCCTGATTTTTGAATATGCGGATGTTTTGCACAATTAAGAACCCTGATAGTCTTTCACATCCTCATATCCACACTTGGGGCACATAACACATGGATCCTCGAAAACCAATAGGATGCTGCCACATGGCACGATGACCCGATCATCCCAGCACATTATGTTATCACGATTGTTAAATAAGGGTATGATGACCTGATTTTAGTCGTCGGTCAATGGTGGGTCATCTTCACGATAACATCATCACCTTCTTAGTATCAGGGTCATATTTCTTAATATCCCTGATATTTGTAAATGTACATCCCCACATTAAATGCCATTCTAATAGTGGTTTAACCTTCAAAGTTTTGAATAATTGCTCGCCACCTGTTAACATCTCCAATGTTTAAGTGTCGATCAATAGATATCTCAAAAATTGACATTAACCATGCCCTAATTCACTATTGTTTTTGATTAAAAGTAAGAATTTGAGCTGATTTTAAATTTATCAAGTATTCAAGCAAAGGTTACAGAGTTACTGTGCGACTAAGGTGATATCACTGCAACATGTGAAAGCAACTGAACGGGCTGCAGATTCGAACGACAAATGGAGGAGGATAATTGCAACGTGAATGTGCTTATCCAGATATCAATTGAACAATAAAAAGGTAGAGAATATTAGGTATGTAATGAAAAAACGCTCTTTGTTGTTTATGGATAAAATGAATAGGTAAAAATGTTTTTACCATAGTAAATTCACATGATGATGTATGAAATGTGTTTGAAAAAAAATTAGAACATTGGGATATTCATGTAATCATTGCTCCACATGTGCACATGGCACGTTAGGGTAAGAAATGCATGTGTTTCATTGTAGGATTCGATGGCGCTTCGTAAGAATAGGTCAAATACAGAGTTTCTCAAGCCCATGGGTATACATCCCAAAGGGATATCCTTCAAATATGGCTAGATAAATGACACACATCCAGGAAACACCGATCTAGATACATGGACAACAAGGTTAGAATAGGGGAGTGACCAACCCCTACTCATTAACATCTACAACTTAGACATGTGGCATACAGGGGGGTTTCCTTATGCAAAGGAGGCCACTGAGTTGGTAGTGGAATGTGCACGAAATTACAACATCAATAACAAAAAGGTAGAGAAACATGGTCAGGTATATGCAGACTTCTCAGTTGAAGGCATTACTGCAGCTTTCAATCTACCAAGAGGGCCCGAGGTGTGCCGAATAAACCTAGATAAGTTAGAGAAGAAATATAATAGCACTGAGAAGGATTGCAGAAAGATTATGTACTCATGGAGGGCCAATGACAATACATATAAGGCTACTGCAAAGCTACCCGTGCATCTATAAAAGTTTGATTTTTCTCCTGAGTATCAATATATGATGGTGATGCTTAGTAGAATGAAAGGAAAACCAATTGTAGGATCTTTTGATAACTGGATGTATGGTCTCATAAGAATGGTGGTAGATACTGATAAACAACCCCAATGGGCCAAGATCATAAGTGATAGTTTAGATGAAGGAATGAGGAATCTAGGAGAAAAAACTAATATGTTCCACGTGACCTCCTATGTGGTTTATGCCTATGCATTTAGAGGCACATTCAGTGGGTTGTAGACAGTTGGCAGGGTCAGTGTTAACCCTAGAGATGTAAACATTTGGGACCATTACCTACAATTGAAACAAAGAGAGTCTCTCTAACATTATCAGAGAGTGAATGGCTCATTCTCCATGCACCTAGTTCAGACTATGGAAGAAGACAGAGCAAAGAGGCTGATCATAGATGCTCAAGCAGTAATATACAAACATGGGGCTTGGTTCATCTAGTTCCCCACTTTTACATATCTAAGAATGGAAGGTTTCACTGGGTAACCTCTCATGTTTCCAAGATACCCTACTGACATGGTCATATTAATGGAGATGGCCAGGTAGATATTGCCTTCATTTGAGGCCTACATTGAGAAAGGTAAGATATCTAATGTCCTATTCCCACTCATGATTGGGTGGTACATGTGCCCAGACAAGGAAATTGTCAAGGATGCTATGGGGGGATTGAAATTGATGTCCTTGTAGCCATTCTCACTGTCTAGGCAATATGACCCATATGATAGGATGCAATCACTGAATAAGAAACTCATGCATCAGATGCATATTGAAGATAACTGGGCTGATTGTGATGATGAAATGGAAGTGAGAAGGAGGGGTTATCAAAGGCTTACCCTGAAGCAAATCCGCACATTGGACTGCATACCAGTGCCAATACAATTGCATGAGGATGATGGGAATATCATGTCCTGAGATTACGAAGACAAGAAAATATACAATGAAACAATACCATCCCCTGATTGGAATCAGCCAGAGGTAACTTCATTAGACCAGATAATATAGAAGTTCATACAATTGACTAAAGACTGGGTGGAGGCAGAAGTTACAAAGTTGAAGAAGAGGGGGGTAGCTCTCACAATTGTTAAGAAGAGGAAAAGACGAGAATTATCAAATGAAGAATATAATGATTTCCTCAAGGAAAAAAGGGCATTTAAAGGGGAGAGGTAGCAAAATAAATCTAAGAAAGGAAACCAAGCTGGTGGAGTGACAATCATTCGTTATCTCCAACCCAAGGAGGATTTAGCCTCGACATTTGCTACAACTACACATGCTACAACTACATCTCATGCACCTAAAAATTAGCAAGAACCTGCTACAAAGCCTGCTCCTACTTTTGTAGAGGAAGAGGGGAGCACATATGATGATGATCTCTTGATAAGTAGGAAAAAGAAGAAAATTTAGGATACACCTCCAAAGAAACAAGCATATGCAATGAGAGCGACAATGGAAAAGAACCCCACCATCATACTAATAGGAGTAGGTGGTGAAGGTATCAAGAGAACCCTGCAACATGAGGTGCCTATTCCTGATATAGTGCATTTCAAGACTAAGCTGGTAGAAGAACAAAAGAGAGATGCATAATAAAGGAAGTGATTAGTCTTTTCCCTTATATAACATAGTAGAGTTATCAGATGATGATTTGGTAAATGAGGTGTCTGCCAGTTCTATGGAGACACTAGTAAAGAACACCAAGATGACCCCTTGTGGCACCCCCATAGTACAAAAGGAGGTCGAAGTAGAAGAGATAGAGGAAGGTAATCCTAATATTGTGGCACAACAAATTGATTTGGCAAGATTAGTAGATCAAGTTACCAGCCCAACAATAACAGATTTAACATATCAGGGTGAAGAAGACCAAAATAAAGGTAAAGATCTGCCTCTAGAACAAAAGAAATTGGAAGTTAATGTACAAATGGAGGAGGATAAATAGATGTCTGATCAAAATGATGGTTATGATAATGAACAAGTACTTGAGAGGGAAATGGATAAAGCAGAGATAAATAACCCCCAAGATCCCAAAGAGGCAAATGTATCAAAGGATGGGGAACAAAGCTCTTAGATGGGTCGTGATGTAGAAAAGAAAGGAAATGTGGATGGAGAAAGTCACAAGGATCATGAAGATATGACAGATCAAGGCAATCCTGATGCTCATGTAGATCCACCACCATCACATGATGAGCAGAATAAAGTTGAAAAGGTTACACAAGAAGTCCCTGCTCATGACGAGAAGTAGGATGGGGAAAATTATGATGAGGAAAAACCTGATGAACAAGAGAAGGAACAATCACCACCAAGGGTGGAATAAAACAAAGAGTCATAGAATGTTCAAGTTGAACACACAGATCAACAAGGATCTGCAGATGATGTGCCATACTGGTTGTTAGAAGTGCAAGTACATCCACCCAGTGTCACATCAGATTTTGATATTGCTTCATTATTTTCAGCTAATATAGCCAAGCCAAGGAGAAGGGCTAGGGCCACCTCGGCAATAAAGAGAGACTCAATAATAGGTAGGAGGACAGACAAAGTAGCTATACCCATGGTAAGCAAAGGAAAAGGAGAGATAAGTGTCAGTGAGTTTCAAAATAACAACTATTGATTTAGGCTTTGCTACTGAGGAATAAGAGGGCCAAGAGACCAACTGATTCTTTATTGAAAAGTCTAGAGAGAGAAAAGAATAAAAATAAGGTGCACAAGGAGCACATTGCTCAATTGCACACATTCATAAAAGGGATGATAGATCCCAATAATGTGCCAGTCAGCACATCCACTCCACTAACAATTATATCACAGGATGAGGTGAGAGGACTAGACATCATGAAGCACAAAGCACATATGATGGACAATTGGTTCATCCAATTCATTATAGAGGTAGAGAAGGTGATAAAGACCTCTCTTAATAATTGGAACCTGCTTCACACATTGAAGAGTAGGGTTGTTAAATTGTAGAAGGAAGTTGGGCAGAGGTCAATCAAGATTGAAAAACATTTGTCTGCCTTATCAGAAATGAAGCATATAGATGCCAATGTCCTAGTTTACAACAAGATACTAAACAACCAGACATCCCAGCTATTGAGCATATGTTATGAAGATACCAAATTTGAGAGTGATATCCTTAGGAAGTGCAACACAAAACTTTGAGATATCAGTGTGAGATTACACAAACTTTTGTCTGATGAAGTAGAGATCCTAAAGGCTCTTGAGGAAAAGGTAGAGTGGAAGATTAAAAATTAGGATGTAGACTTTGCAGTAAAAGCCTTCGAAGATAATTTCAAGCCTACTGCAGATGATCCTCTCAATCACCTATCAGAAGATACTATCAACAAGGCCATGAGGATGAAGGCAAAAGTAGAAAAATATAATGAAGCATTGAACAGTAGAAATATTAAGTGGTCTGCAATGCAAGCACAAGTAAATTCACAAGAATGTGTAGTCACCAAGGCCAAGGTTCAAAATGGGGGTGAAATTGAAAAGACTGTGCAAGCATATGAGCCTATCAGGGGACTGATAAGTGCACCTGCAAATGAAGAGGACTTATCTACTAATGAGGAAGATGGAGAATGAATATGATGCACATGATCATGTGCATAATATGCTACTAGATGGTTACCAACTGGCAACCTATGCCATGTGTATGCTTGTTGACTTGGTTAAAGAGTAATATAGACTGTTGATCTTAAATGATAAATCATGAACATAGGATCATTTTGTAACCACCTCCTCCCCTTGTCTTAGAAAAGGGAGATGGAGTGCATTTTTTTGAATCATTCAAAACTTAATTAAGATTAGACTGCTGAAGCTTCAAGACTAATTCTCAAGGCTGATTGTAAATGTACATGTCTTTTGCATACTTAATGAAGAAGAAGCTCTAGATTATAGACAATCGTAAACTTTGAGTAATTTGTGAATGGATTCTTGACTTGTACTTTGATTTGCTACATCCCTTGGAGTGCAATTCATGTTGTGCGTGTTGCTTTCATTCCTTTCCCATCGAAGTTAGCATCAACCATACTCAGCTATGGAACATCCTGGCAACCTTATGGTTTGATTTCCTTCTCTTCATGACAATATCAAGAATGTATGTGGATCAATAGCTAAAGATTCAATCATTTTAGTAAAGTTTAGCAAACATGCATTTAAATTTGTTTGATTTCATTTAAGATCATCATCACAATTGCAAATTCACAGAAAATCAAAAGCAAATACAGTGAAATATGTTGATATCTCGAAGAAAATTGAACATTCATAGCATATTTGAGTTAAATAGCATGTACAATTGAAAATATCATGCAAATACATACAAATATTAATAGCAGTTACACAAATATCTACCTATAAGCACATTATTTGGACAAATTCATAGTGCAGAGGTGAAATTTAGCTAATAACAGTTAATGAGTAGAAGAATTGATCAAACTTAGAAAATATTCTCTTCATCTGTTAGATACAGGAGGATTAATCTTGTTTATTGAAGAATTTACAGAAAGACTGGATGTCCAGACATCAATTCTAGGAATCAGAAACGTAAGGTCCCTTGAATGGAAAACAACAAGG
Organism: Cunninghamia lanceolata; assembly: GCA_027924645.1. Taxonomy (NCBI): domain Eukaryota; kingdom Viridiplantae; phylum Streptophyta; class Pinopsida; order Cupressales; family Cupressaceae; genus Cunninghamia; species Cunninghamia lanceolata. The sequence continues at coordinate 22,743,640 of BSBN01000500.1, forward strand.
CACATCAAACCAGTGAGCAACATTAGTAGATTATGAACTAATCCATGGAGACTTGGGATCATGAATTCTTTGAGTTCATTGTATCTTTCAAGATGCTAAAGGTTTGATTTGCAATTCTTTATCTATGTCTATTTATGACTAACATCATAACCAACACTTCTGTAATATTTTTTTTTGAATATATATATTGAGATGAGAGAAGTTTGTTTCATACTATTTTTTTTGGAATAAATTTTAATTTGTTCCCTTTTTGATGTTATTTTATTTGAATAATATTATTTTATTCTAGTTTAATGGAGTGGTCTTTATAGAAAATTTCACATTAATAGGGTATTTTGTGGGTAGAGTCCCCCTAAAAGCATGCTTAGAGATTGGGTTGGTAGGGCCTAGACCCCATATGGGATCTCCCTGGATGTTGTGCAAAACCTCACCAAGGGGTTTTCCTTTTTTGTTTTGCTGAAGCCAACTAAATACTAATTCAGGAGTGAGACCATATCATCCATTTCTCTTTTTTTAGAAATGATGTTTATAAAATAAAAGAGCACTTTCTTAATACAAACTGAATAACTAAAAAACCCACGAGAGCACAAAGTCTATCGTTGCTTCTTTTTGCTGATTTATAACTAAATAATTTCATAATAGAGTGCAGCCCAAAGTCTTCACTATATGCCGATGTAAGATAACACGATCACAAACAATAACTTGCAGCTCAAAGTCTTCAAGTTACTTCTCATTTATAAACACAACACAATTCTCACAAATGATTTTATAGCTCAAAGTCTATTAAAATCAGATTTAGAATACTCCTTAATCACTTGAAATAAACTCTCACACTTTAATTACTTATCGAAGATAATATGATAGCAAAGACATAGGAACAATTCTATCATAAAACAAATCACTCCAAGACAAAGATTGGAATTTAACTTGCTCTCTTGTATTGATAAATATTTGAAAATTGATTTGCACAAATAAGCACAAAGTCTCAACTTGCTTCTCAATTACAATAGATAAAAGATAATATTTACAATAGAGGCCCTCTTTATTTATAGGAAGAGGCCTTGAGCAAAAATAGGAAATCTACAACTACTTTGACTTATTTAACAAAAGAGTCCTATTTGACTTAGGACTTCCATTGTCTCACATGTAATTACATTTTGGAAAATTACACGTGAAAATGTCCAAAACAAAATTCAAATTACATATCATATACATGAAAAATAAACTAAGGCGCTAGCTTCCTCCGTCATTCTTCTTTAGAAAATTCTGGTACATAGCCTGTATGGCTGCCATCTCACATGCATCTGATTTTGCTGTGTTTTCTGAAATGGTGTGGGCTCAAAGAATTGCATCCTTTACCACCTTTATTGCCTTTTCATGCTTGTCCAGATTATCTTTCAGGTTTTCTAAAGTTGAATGTTGATCATATAGATTATCCATTGAAAGCACTGAGGGCACCTCCTCTTCAAATTTTCTTTGGACCATCTCTTCAAAGGAACTCACCATCTCCTCTGTTGACAAAAACTTGTGATCTTCCCCTATTAGGGTGCATGGAAGTTCTTCTAGCCAGTGTAGAAGTGTGACATCACTATCTTCACTGGCTTCTCGGGCTTGACACAGATCTTCAAGTAGACCTTTTATTATGTGGATGCGATGAGCCAGAGTCTCCTTGGTCTTAAGATATGATTCCTTGTTTGTAATGACCCCAATGTTGATCAGATTCTTTATCTTAATCTTCTTCATATCTATCCACTCTTCCAGGCTCTCTTCTTGAAATTGTAGCTCTTGTGAGAGTAAATCTACCAGGTTGTCCAGCTTGGCTTTAGCTTTGTCCATCTTCTCTTTCCTTTCCACAGTGGTTTTCAGTAGGATTCACCCTTGAGCTAATAGGCGTTCCACTATATCTCCTATCACCCTTCCCCTAGCTTGTGCTTTTTCAACCTTCTAAATCAGGGGATCTTCTACCGTCACTGGCATGGGTTCTACTATTTCTGATGACTTTACTATCTTTTGAAGAACAACAACGAGTTGTTCTGCTTTGGCCTTATATTGTTCTTTTTCTTTCTTGACCTCATCATACTTTTCAAGTAAAGTGTTGGCAGTAGTTTGAAAATCTGCCTTTATACCCTCATGAGTTAGCTTGCCCAACTCAACCCTTGAAATGAAATAATCACTCATGTCAAAATTATCAATGGTGGCATCTTCAGGTGGTTTAGCAATTTTGGCGTATCTGATTCCTTTCTCATTGACAAGCCTAGAAACAGTCTTAGGCTTCTTCTTAGCAGTCTTTGCTTTTACAGGTAATAGCTTTTCAATATCAATCTCATCAGGTGAGATAGCTTGCTTCTTCCTCTTTGGAGTATATGCAGATAACCATGGGGGAAGAACAGAAGTGCCAACAACCGGAGATGAGTCTACCACTTGTTTTTCCAGAACCATGTTCATACCTATGATAGTCACAATAGGACTGGTGTTGGTAAAAATCACACCTGTATCAGCAACCTTTTCTGAAGCATCTAGAAGATTCTCGAAAATAGATTGTTCACCAATGTCAAAAGATGGAGAAGATAAACTTGGAATGGAACTGGAAGAATAAAAAATGGTTCCAAAACTGGTTTTCACAGAAATAGGGGTATTATCAGAAGAAACAACAAAGATAGGTGAAATAGGAACATTTGAAATCACTAGGACACTACCAGAAACTGGAACATGAGGAGGAGGTGTAGAAACTTGTGTTCCTATGGGAAGATCTTTCTTAGGAGATTGAGGTGGATCACCAAGTTGTTCCTTTTCTGCATCCTCATCTTGGCCTTGTTCAGTTTCATCTTCTTCATTAGATTTATCAGATACTATTGCCTGTTGAGAATCCCTAGACTTTTGAATATTTTGTTCTTCAACCTCAACATCTTCAATCTCCATTTGATCGACATTAGTATCCTCAACGTTTGATTCAGTGACATTGGAAGTTTATGAAACTTCCTTCTTCTTCCCTCCTTTGGATACAAACTTGATCTTTGGTTTGCGTATCTTAGAAGAAGAAGGGGCGTCACTCTTGTTTTTGGTTTTGTTCTCTACCTTCTTGCCTGTCTACTCCTGTGTTTTGGTTTCTGACCCTGTGAGGAACTCCTTCAATTTAACCCTTTTACTTTCCAACCATACATTTGTGTTGGCCAGTATTGGTTGAAATCTTTTCCTTATGGATGTTTCTTCTTTGATTGACGATTTTACATCCAGAAGAGGTGAGGCTTCAACACTTTTAGCATCATATATGGGATCTAGTACATCCCCATCATCCTCCATTCCATCTGGAATATCAGCGAGGCCTGGCTCTTCAATCTGACTCAGATGAAGTCTGTAGTAGTCTAGCTTTCTAATCTCATTCTGTGTCCTGAGATCAGCCCAACTATCATCAACCATTGGTATATGAAAGGTTGATTTCCTTTTGATCTTATCTTGAACTCATCTGAAGTCAAAATGGTCTCTTTTCTTATAGGTTCTCATAGTAACCAATTGTAATTCAGAATCAACTATTTTTGCTTTATTGGCTGATTGAACCGAATACCTTCAAATCTCAACAGGGAGCTTTATCCCTAACTTCTTCAATTCTATCTGTTTATTATGCACCACAATCAACTGTCTGCATAGCTCCATAAGAACAATACGGTCAGTAGGATATCGTGGAAGAATATAAGGGTAACCAGGATAGTATCCTACCCTGAGATATGTAAAAGTGGGGAATTGCAAGAACAAACAACCAAAAGAATTCACAATCTGCCAAGCTTCATCTGAGACTCTATTATGAATAAGTTCATTATCCCATAGGCACATGAATACTGAAAAGAATGCATCATTGACCCTTCAGAAATGATGAATTGATCCCTTCAGAGTTATTTGAGGGTAATACTCATATACAGGAGTCAATCTCCCATCTCCTACCTGAGTCAAACTTTGAAAGCTTCTCATGCTTGCAGTAGCATATACAAGATATGGGGTCATATAGAATTTGAATGTTCTATTGACCTTTACCAGTTGTTCGTATAATGCATTTCTGATCTGTTCTCCCCAGAATATTCTCTGAGTACCTTGCAGAATCATGTTGATGTAGGTGTACATCCATTCTTGGAACTTGGAAGAAGAGGGGAGTCCTCTGATGTGACTCAAAAGAGTGATCAAATCACAAACTTCTTCAACAAGGTCACTCCTGGGAAGATCCTTTGGCCATCTGGTCAAATTACCTCTAGGGATTTTCAACCATTTGTTGTTGATATACCTTCTGGCAGCTTCCACATCTTTATCATAGTCTTGTTGCCCCTGAGCAAAGTCAATATGTCCAATGTTTTCAATAGGTGGACACATGAAGATTTTGTCGATGAATTCTACATCCATTCTCATAATTACATTCCCTTGAGAATCTGTCACAATTCTAGTGTCTCTGTTGTAATGGCTGGATACCTGGATAACGAACTCAGGATTGTGTGCATAAACTAGAAATGATGCAACCAAATGAATATTGTTGTCGATGATCTTTTGCATAGGCTTAGAAGGATTTGTCTATTTTGTCCTTTCCACAAATTCTGCCATGTCCACGTGTCCAATTTTCGTATCCCTGATTTCATCAATATTTGATTGCACTGCCGTCACCGAAAAGACACCTTGGTACTTGTACTTCATGATTTTTGCCTTGGACAGAGATGGCTCTGACATCAGCTCCAAAGAGAACTCTGAAATTGATATCTACCATGAATGCTGGTTGAGAACTGCAAAAGGCCATGATCTCACAGTTAGGGGAAAAATGGATAAACTGGGATAACCGCGATCCAATGATCATGGATAGGAAAGAATGTGTTGAAGGGCTTAAGTGTGCGCAAATTAAGGCAAAGGTGAAAGCAGGCTAGCAGGTCTTTGAAAGGTGAAATTTCCCAGTGTTGGGAAAAATTTAGGAAAATATGCATGAGCGGTCAAAATGACCGCTCCTGCATGTGGGAATATTTGCATGTGTGAAAGCAGGTGTTTTCGCCACTTGTGCACGTGTTTCTTGGAAATATGTGTGTTAAAGCGACAAAAAACACTAACATTGCATGCTGGGGAAGTTTAAATGTGTAATGGCGGTAGATTTTGCCGTCCATACACCCAGTGTTTGATAAACTTTTAAAAAGTTTTAAGCGGCGAAATTGCCGACTTCACATCAGTTCGCATACATGCGGAGACTTGGTAAAGCAGCGAAAAATGCCGACATCGCATGCATACATACAAAGGTTTACACAGAGGTGAAATAACAAATGAAATGACATGAACCCTAGGCGAGTTCAAAGACAATGACAAGGAAAACGAAAAACCCTAATCCAAAAAGCAACTCATATAGAGAAGAGAAAATGAAAATGCTTTTATTGTTTACGTAAGATTAGGATTTTGTCACGCAAATATAAAAATGAAATACGAAAACTAAACTATGAAACAATGGTGAACTTACCAGGAAGAAGAAGCACCAACAATGAAAACCTAAAACGTGATAGTTTCTTTTGGATTCGCTTCCGTGGTGTCAACTCGGGCGCAAATGATAACACAAAAGAAAGACAGTAAACAAAAGATTCAAAAAATGACTTAAAAAGCCCCTAAATCAAAAATTGGAAACGCAATAAATGTACATGAGTTTAACTGGCAACAATTTAAAGATGCACCAGCGGTGTTAATTACCGCTCGAACATACATCAAGGGTAGTATGCATGGGCGGCGATTTTCACCGCCCCTGCATATTGGGTTAAAGCAACACAAACATGCATGAGCAGCGAAAATCGTCACCCCTGCATATTAAAATAGAGAGGCTTAAACATGTAATGGTGGAGATTTTGACCGCTTATGCATGTTACACTTAAAATCTTCTAACTCTTTTACAATCAAACATATCGATTTAACGAGTTTGCTCAATCATTCGAATTTCATAAACGTTGAAAAACCAAAATGAGGAGATGCTTGAAATGAATTCTGAGAGTTAGAAGATAACATGTGAGGGCAAAAATCTACCTCAAAAAATGTTCTTAGAGTTGTAGGCTATGAAATGGACAAGCTTCGTAGGGGTCATCCTACGAAATGAGCACAACTAATTTCTGAGGACAACAGCTGGCTCTAATTGGGGAACTTCCATCAATTGAACTTTTAAATGATCGAAGGGAGAAGAATCCAGTCTCTAATTGCCTTCATCCATGCCATTGGGCTTTAGAGTCAAGCTACCAAAAGAAAAAGACACAAAAGACTAAACAAAAACACAAAAATAAAAACACAAAACTATACAAATGTACAAATGAACTTATTTGATACTTCAAGGATTGAAGTGCTTCAGATGTTACCCACTATGAGGCAGCAAGAATGGTGTCCCATCTTGATACTCCAGCAAGAAGCTATTTTCACAACAGAACTGATGAATGGTGAATGGACCTCTCCACAAGGAATCAAACTTTCCATGCATTCCCTTCGGTTCTCTTCTCTTGTCCCACAACAAGACTTGATCTCCAATCTGAAACTCACGAATCCTTGCTTTCTTGTCAAAGAGTTTCTTTACCTGACTTTGGTGTTCAACAATACGATCCACTACCATAGTTTTCTGCTCCTCAAGTTCAGTTAGATACATAATTCTTTTATCAATAGAACTATCAAAAGTTCTATCTTCCAACGCCTTTACCAACTTCAGTGCTGGCAAGTCCAAGGTAATTGGTATCTCCACATTCAGATGATACAGAAGCTAAAATGGTGACATACCTATCACCCTTTTGGGGGTAATCCTATCTGCCCATAACGCATCAAACAATGCTTTATGCCAAGTTCTCTGATTCTCATCCACCAGTTTCTTGATGATAGTAACCAGATTCTTATTACTTGATTCTGCTTGACCATTCCCTTGCGGATAATAGTCTGAAGAATGGGAAAGAATGATCCCATGCCCATAGCAAAAGTCAGTAATCTCATGGGAAGAAAAACAATTAGCATTATCTGCTACTATCTTGTTTGGAACTCCAAACTTGGAAATAATGTTCTCCTTAAGAAAATTGCATACCACTTCAAAGGTAGCATGCTTAACAGGGATAGCTTCCACCCACTTGGTAAAATAATCTGTCACAGTGAGAACATAGTTGTGTCCCGCACTCGACAGTGGGTTCACAGTGCCAATGAAGTCAATGCCCCATTGCTGAAAAGGTTCTTTGATCACCACTAGTTTAAGAGGTAGTGCGGCCAACTTAGGTTTCCCAACAAACTGCTAACACAACTCACACCTACGTACCCAATTGTACTCATCTTGAAATAGTGTGGGCCAATAGTATCTAGCTCGTAGAATCTTGTGAGCTGTCATAGGTGTAGAAAATGTCCTCCACAAGCTAGATTGTGGAAAGACTCTAGAAGTTTACTTTGTTGCGCTTTATCCACGCAATGGAGAAATACCCCATCAAGGCTTCTCTTGTACAAACCATTATCCCATAGGACATAGTTAGCTGCCTTCAACTTAACAGTTCTTTTCTCCTTATAAGATAGATGGGAAGGACACTCACCATAGGTAAGAAAATGAGTGATATTTGAATACCACTCATCAGTAGTAGTGACAAAAAGAACAGTTGGTGTATCCTCAACCTCTTCTTCTTCATCCCCTGTCTCCTTTGGTACATTATCAGCGATCAACTGACACAAACCTCTACCACGCACAAGCTTAGTAGGTTTGATATCTAGATCAAAATATTGGATCTTAGCAATCCAATTACCTCTCTTTGTTTCGAATTCCTATTAAGTTAGAATAGACTTTACTGTTGTATCAGGCACCAAAACAACAGTATGTGAATTCAGAATATAGAACCTGAAATGCTTCACCTCTTTGACCACGACATAAGCATGCTTCTCCATATTAGAATATTTCAATTCATGAGCTTTGATAGGACAAATCATAAATGATATGGGGGATTCCACACCTTCTTCATTCTGCTGAACCAGAATAGCTGAAAGTGTATGTTCTAAAGCGTAGCTATAAACTACGAAATCTTTGGTATAGTCAGGACAAACAAGGACTAGAGCATGAGCAATAGCCCGCTTGATATCCTCAAATGCCTCTTTGCCTTCCGCACTCCAACGGAAAGTAGCCTTACCCTTCATCATGTTGACGATGTGACAGGTTTTCTCTACAAATTCAGGAATGAACCTTCGCAGAAAATTCACCTTTCCAAAGAAAGAATGAACTGCAGTCTTACTAGTAGGTAGAGTAAGACTTTGAATGGATTTGACTTTTTCTGAGTCAATTTTAGTGCCTTCTCGGGATACAATATGACTGAGAAGTTTACCTTCTGTAACCCCAAAAACTGACTTCTTAGGGTTGAGAGAGATACCATTTTGCCGACATCTTTCCAGCACTTGTCGTAAATGGTGCGCATGATCATGACGATATTTGGAGAAAATAGTCAAGTCATCAAGGTACACCACAATGAACTTCCCCATCTCATCTCTGAAGGCAAGGTCCATTGCTCTCTGGAATGTGGCGCCAGCATTGATCAGACCAAAAGGCATTCTGTGATATGCAAATGTGCCCCATGGTGTTGTGAAAGCAGTTTTGAACTGATTTGCTTCATTGACTTCCACTTGATTATACCTCAAAAAACTGTCTAACATAGATAGCATTTCTGAATAGGTTACTATTTGTAATACTTGATCCATGATGGGTAAGGGGTAGTTATTTTTTAGGGAAGACTGGTTGAGATTCCTGAAATCAACAGAGATACGGATTTCTCCGTTCTCCTTCCTTATAGGAACTATGTTTGCGATCTAGGTGGAATGATGAATTGGAAAAATTATCCTGGCATTCAACATCTTCTGAATCTCAGAGAGGATAGTACCTAATATTTTAGGGTTGTATTGCCTCTGCTTCTGTTTGTGAGGCAACGATCCAACTTTGAGGGGAATTTCATGCTGAATTTCCTTTGGCCTGAAAGACTTCAGGTCGTCATAGGAATATGCCAAGACATCAATGTAATGGTGAAGGAGTGTGATGAATTTGAACTTTTCATTGGTAGTGCAACATTTCCCAATATTGACCATTTTGGGATCTGCCTCCGAACTCAAATTTACCTGCTCAAATTCCATAGAGGAACTTGAATCCTGTTGTTGCTGCTGCTTGATATACCTGTCATTCTTATCAAATAACTTCTCAAGGGAAACCAAAAATTTTGGAATCTTATTCCCTTTTAATTGAAGAAACTCTTCGCCAGTTTGTGAATCTATCTCAGAAACATATTCCCGTGGTGGAGACTCACTGCCTTCAAAATAGAGTTCATCAAAGCTATCCATCTTTTCCAAGAAAGCAATGATTTGGTTATCACCATTGAACACCTGCCAATGGTCAGCATTATCAGGTACACTTGGTCTAAAGACCAACTCAATAGTGTACTTGTTTCCTTTAAAATCCTTATGGGGAACCATAAGGGTTGCGGAGACAGCTAATGAATCTGCACGATCATTAAACTCTCTTAGCACCGCAGAAATGTTGAAAGCATCAAAACCTTCAATGCAATCCCATACGTGATTGTGATAGTGTCTTAATATTTCATTCTTGGTCTAATACAAATTTCTCACTTGACAAACCACTAATTTGGCATCCCCTTGAGCATGAAGAATTTTAACACCCCTAGCATGAGCAGCTTCCAATCCGAGCAACAATGACTCATATTCGGTGGTGTTGTTGGTATTATCAAATTGTAACTTGTATGAAAAAGGGAAGATATCACCTTGTGGGGATATCAAAACAATTCTGGCTCCAGAACCGGTAGAAGAACAACTGCCATCAAATTCTAAAATCTAGACTTCATTAGAATTTGATTTTTTGGAATTTCTTTGATCAGAAGATTCCTCTTCATCAGTGAGGGAAGAATCTGGCATTACTATACCTTCACCTAAACTTTCATCTGAAAACTCTTCTGATTCTCTGTCTGAATTGTCTGAGATGTCACCTAATGAACTCTCATCTGATGAACTAGAAACATCTTCGGTAGATAGGAAATAATTATCCATTCCTGAGGACTCAAAAAAAAATTGAGCTTTGGGATTTGATGTTTGGGTAACAATATATTTTACCTCCTTAGAAAGCAACTTCTGCATGACGCCTTTAATAGGCATCCTTGCTTCAGATAGATCCATGTTCAACTCCCCACCTACATCCTTGCAGAAATTATGCCCAAGTAGAATACCATAGGAAGCTGGAACATCAGCTACTAGGACTGTCATCTTAATTCTCTTGTCTGGAAAAGCTGCAAAAGAAAATTGGGCATCTTTGATTTGACCAAAAAGTGGTACTTGCTTGTTTTCCATGGAGAAACATCTCCCAAAATTCTTAGCTAAGGTGAGGCCAAGGGAGTCTGCTACCTTGGCGGGCATAACATTATCAGAGGCTCTAGAATCTATTATGCAGTTGCTCAACTTGTGACCATTTACCAATAGGGAAACATAGAAAGGTTCTATTTTTCCAGAGGCAACAAAGGGAGTAGTGACAAGATTAGTTTGGGTAGGTTTACTTTTTGAGGAATCATGGGCAACTTTTGGAAAATCTTGTCCTGTAGGGATGGTCTTATTTTTGACATATTTAACTAACCTATCAAACTATTCAGGATTAGCTTGTAAATACTCAACTTCAGACATTTGGATTTTAGTCTTCCTAGCATGATCTATTTTATCAAATAACTAGAATGAGCTAGAAACAGAGGAAGGAAATCCATCATTCTAATTTTTGTTTGAGGTAGTACTGGTCTAAGGGATAGAAGCAGAAGATACACGATTGTTAGATATACTTACTTGCTTATTGCCCACCGGGTCCTTTAATTGGAAAGGCAGTGGAGTTCCTTGTTTAGCAATTGAGATCACTGGTTGAGGTTCTTCTCTCACTTTTCCTTTATCAACTTGTTGAGTTGACTGATTTTGGGACCTAGTGAAAATAGCATATGCTCCATCATATACTTCTTCTTTTCCAGCTTTGTCTTGGTAATTCAGAAAACCAATGGTAGAGTTGCTAGCTAATTCTTCTTCTCCTTCTACAAAGAAATTAGCATCATTCTCTTGGTCCAACTCAGGTTGGAAGGAATGATCATGTTCGGCTTCATAATAGCCAACTGCTAAGTTGACTGGCGCTGCGTCAATGGCAAGCTTCCCTTGTGTAGGTGGAAGACAATTTTGTTGCCCTTGATTTTTGGCAGCATTACCTTGATATGAATTGTTGGGAAATGTCCTCCTTGGTATATCCCAATAAGAAGGAGGGGCAATCATACCTTGAGACATTTGCCTTTTCAGAGCTAGCAATTCATTTGCTAACTTTTGCACCATAGGATCCGTGGTGCTTGTGGAAGAATTCTCAGTAGAAGAGGAACCTTTATTTCTATTAGAATCTCTTCTTATCTTACCTGCAAGGATAAGATCATCTTCAACTTCAATAGCCAATATTTGAGCTGCAGGAAGGTCTGCAGGACCAGCCTGTCTTAATAGAAGACTCACTTCAGGAAGTTGAGTATTGATAAAAAAACACTTAAGATTCTTTGCTGTCGGCTGAGTATTTGCAGGAATCCTGTTTCTCAACTTATTGAACTTAGCGATGAAGTCTAACATAGGTTCATGAGGCTCTTTCTTCATTTGTGTGAGTTGAGCCAATAAGGCGTGTGCATCTTCTACAGGTTTGAACCTAGCCTCAAACTTGGTTTTGAGAGTATTCCAGTTGGTTATAGTTTGAGCTTGAAGATGATAAAACCAATCTACAGCAGCACCTTGCAGTGTTTCCACAAAAAGCCTTACTGCTACATCTTCATGCTCAACACCTATCACACCACAAGCTATGCAGAAAGCTACAATGTGTTCATCAGGGTGAACTTTCATGTCACCATAGAATTTGGGAAAATTCTTTCTCGAACTACAAGGTAATTCATGCAATGGTGGGATTAAATTTAGAGGACCAAAAGTGTTACCCCAAGGGCCTTGGGCTGCCATGATGCGCTGATTAAAAGGCGGGATAACAAACCTTTGTGGAGTATGAACAGACAAAACTCTGCTAGCACTAGAACTAGAAGCTTCACCTGGTATTGGAGACCTGGCGTTGGTAGGAGGAAAGCTCCTAGTTCGCTGAAGACAAGGTCGCAGAGGCAAAAGACCAAAATTATTTTGCTGCATCAATTCAAATACAGGATCAATAATACCTTGAGCTCTCTTGCTTCTTGTATACCATGAATCTGCCAGAATGTAGTATACTCAACAAAATTTTGTAACAAATGGAAAAGAACTGAAAATTCTTCAACTTCGAGCGTGAGGCTTCAAGTTGCATGTTCCTTCCTCAGTAGAGTTGCCAAAAACTGTTAGGTGAATATTTTGTCTTCAACTAACTGAAGGCAAAATGGTTATATTGACCATAGTGTAATGAGATAAATCTCTCCTCTCATCAAGGGGAGGTTCCCTATAACTTATCACAAAATACATTAAACTAAATACTAATTCAGGAATGAGACCATATCATCCATTTCTCTTTTTTCAGAAATGATGTTTATAAAATAAAAGAGCACTTTCTTAATACAAACTGAATAATCGAGAAACCCACGAGAGCACAAAGTCTATCGTTGCTTCTTTTTGCTGATTTATAACTAAACAATTTCAGAATAGAGTGCAACCCAAAGTCCTCACTATATGCCGATGTAAGATAACACGATCACAAATAATAACTTGCAGCTCAAAGTCTTCAAGTTACTTCTCATTCATAAACACAACACAATTCTCACAAATGATTTTAGAGCTCAAAGTATATTAAAATCAGATTTAGAATACTCCTTAATCACTTGAAATAAACTCTCACACTTCAATTACTTATCGAAGATAATATGATAGCAAAGACATAAGAAAAATTCTATCATAAAACAAATCACTCCAAGACAAAGATTGGAATTTAACTTGCTCTCTTGTATTGATAAATATTTGAAAATTGATTTGCACAAATAAGCACAAAGTCTCAACTTGCTTCTCAATTTTGGCAGAGTTTTGTTACAATAGATAAAAAGTAATATTTACAATAGAGGCCCTCTTTATTTATAGGGAGAGTCCTTGAGCAAAAATAGGAAATCTACAACTACTCTGACTTATTCAACAAAAGAGTCCTATTTGACCTAGGACTTTCATTGTCTCACATGTATTTACATTTTGGAAAATTACACGTGAAAATGTCCAAAACAAAATTCAAATTACATATCATATATAGGAAAAATAAACTAAGGCACTAGCTTCCTCCGTCATTCTTCTTCAGAAAATTCTGGTACATAGCCTGTATGGCTACCATCTTGCATGCATCTAGTTTTTTTGTGTTTTCTGAAATGGTGCGGGCTCAAAGAATTGCATCCTTTACTGCCTTTATTGCCTTTTCATGCTTGTCCAGATTATCTTTCAAGTTTTCTAAAGTTGAATGTTGATCATATAGATTATCCATTGAAAGCACTGAGGGTCCCTCCTCTTCGAATTTTCTTTGGACCATCTCTTTAAAGGAACTCACCATCTCCTCTGTTGACAGAAACTTGTGATCTTCCCCTGTTAGGGTGCATGGAAGTTCTTCTAGCCAGTGTAGAAGTGTGACATCACTATCTTCACTAGCTTCTCGGGCTTGACACAGATCTTCAAGTAGACCTTTTATTATGTGGATGCGATGAGCTAGAGTCTCCTTGGTCTTAAGATATGATTCCCTATTTGTAATGACCCCAATGGTGATCAGACTCTTTATCTTAATCTTCTTCATATCTATCCACTCTTCCAGGCTCTCTTCTTGCTCTTATAGCTCTTGTGAGAGTAAATCTACTAGGTTGTGCAGCTCAGCTTTAGCTTTGTCCATCTTCTCTTTCCTTTCCACAGTGGTTTTCAGTAGGATTCGCTCTTGAGCTAATAGGCTTTCCACTATATCTCCTACCACCCTTCCCCTGGCTTGTGCTTTTTCAACCTTCTGAATCAAGGGATCTTCTACCGTCACTACCATGGGTTCTACTATTTCTGATGACTTTACTATCTTTTGAAGAACAACAATGAGTTGTTCTGCTTTGGCCTTATACTGTTCTTTTTCTTTTTTGACCTCATCATACTTTTCAAGTAAAGTGCTGGCAGTAGTTTGAAAATCTGCCTTTATACCCTCATGAGTTAGCTTGCCCAACTCACCCTTGAAATGACATAATCATTCATGTCAAAATTATCAATGGTGGCATCTTCAGGTGGTTTAGCAATTATGGCGTATCTGATTCCTTTCTCATTAACAAGCCTAGAAACAGTCTTAGGCTTCTTCTTAGCAGTCTTTCCTTTTACAGGTAACAACTTTTCAATATCAATCTCATCAGGTGAGATAGCTTGCTTCTTCCTCTTTGGAGTATATGCAAATAACCATGGGGGAAGAACAAAAGCGCCAACAACCGGAGATGAGTCTACCACTTGTTTTGTCGGATCCATGTTCATACCTGTGATAGTCACAATAGGACTGGTGTTGTTAAAAATCACACCTGTATCAGCAACCTTTTCTGAAGCATCTAGAAGATTCTCTAAAACAGATTGTTCACCAATGTCAAAAGATGGAGAAGATAAACTTGGAATGGAACCGGAAGAATCTAAAATGGTTCCAAAACTAGTTTTCACATAAACAAGGGGTATTATCAGAAGAAATAACAAAGATAGGTGAAATAGGAAAATTTGAAATCACTGGGACACTACCAGAAACTGGAACATGAGGAGGAGGTGTAGAAACTTGTGTTCATGTGGGAAGATCTTTCTCAGGAGATTGAGGTGGATCACCAAGTTGTTCCTTTTCTGCATCCTCATCTTTGCCTTGTTTAGTTTCATCTTCTTCATCAGATTTATCAGATACTATTACCTGTTGAGCATCCCTAGACTTTTGAATATTTTGTTCTTCAGCCTCAACATCTTCAATCTCCATTTGATCGACATTAGGATCCTCAACATTTGATTCAGTGACATTGGAAGTTTCTACAACTTCCTTCTTCTTCCCTTCTTTGGATACAAACATGATCTTTGGTTTGCGTATCTTAGAAGAAGGGGCGTCACTCTTGTTTTGGTTCTATTCTCTACCTTCTTGCCTGTCTGCTCCTGTGTTTTAGTTTCTGACCTTGTGAGGAACTCCTTCAATTTAACCCCTTTACTTTCCAACCATACATTTGTGTTGGCCAGTATTGGTTGAAATCTTTTCCTTATGGATGTTTCTTCTTTGACTGACCATTTTACATCTAGAAGAGGCGAGGCTTCAACATTTTCAGCATCATATCTGGGATCTAGTACATCCCCATCATCCTCCATTCCATCTGGAATATTAGTAAGGCCCAACTCTTCAATCTGACACAGATGAAGTCTGTAGTAATCTAGCTTTCTATTCTCTTTTTGTGTCCTGAGATCAACCCAAATATCTTCAACCATTGGTATATGAAAGGGTGATTTCCTTTTGATCTTATCTTGAACTCTTCTGAAGTCAAAATGGTCTCTTTTCTTATAGGTTCTCATAGTAACGAACTATAATTCAGAATCAACTATTTTTGCTTTATTGGCTGATTGAACTGAATACCTTCCAATCTCAATAGGGAACTTTATCCCTAACTTCTTCAATTCCATCTATTTATTGTGCACCACAATCAACTGTCTGCATAGCTCCATAAGAACAATACGGTCACTGGGATACTGTGGAAGAATATAAGGCTAACCAGGATAATATCCTACCCTGAGATATGTAAAAGTGGGAAATTGCAAGAACAAACAACCAAAAGAATTCACAATCTGCCAAGCTTCATCTGAGACTCTGTTCTAAATAAGTTCATTATCCCATAGGCACATGAATACTGAAAAGAATGCATCATTGACCCTTCGAAAATGATGAATTGATCCCTTCAGAGTTATTTGAGGGTAATACTCATATACAGGAGTCAATCTCCTGTCTCCTACTTGAGTCAAACCTAGAAAGCTTCTCATGCTTGCAGCAGCATATACAAGTAATGAGGTCATATAGAATTTGAATGTTTTATTGACCTTTACCAGTTGTTCATGCAATGCATTGTTGATCTGTTCTCCCCAGAATATTCTCTGAGTACCTCGCAGAATCACGTTGATGTAGGTGTACATCCATTCTTGGAACTTGGAAGAAGAGGGGAGTCCTCTGATGCAACTCAAAAGAGTGATCAAATCACAAACTTCTTCAACGAAGTCACTCCTAGGAAGATCCTTTGGCCATTTGGTCAAATTACCTCTAGGGATTTTCAACCATTTGTTGTTGATATACCTTCTGGCAGCTTCCACATCTTTATCATAATCCTGTTGCCCCTGAGCAAAGTCAATATGTCCAATGTTTTCAATAGTTGGACACATGAAGATTTTGTTGATGAATTCTGCATCCAGTCTCATTATTACATTCCCCTGAGAATCTTTCACAATTCTAGTGTCTCTGTTGTAATGGCTGGCTACTTGGAGAATGAACTCAGGATTGTGTGCAAAAATTGGAAATGATGCAACCAAATGAATATTCCTATCGATGATCTTTTGCATAGGCTTAGAAGGATTTGTCTATTTTGTCCTTTCCACAAGTTCTACCATGTCCACATGTCCAATTTTCGTATCCCTGATTTTGTCAATATTTGATTGCACTGCCGTCACCGGAAAGACACCTTGGTACTTGTACTTCATGATTTTTGCCTTGGACAAAGATGGCTCTGACATCAGCTCCAAAGAGAACTCTGAAATTGATATCTACCATGAACGCTGGTTGAGAACTGCAAAAGGCCATGATTTCATAGTTAGAGGAAAAATGGATAAACTGGGATAACCGCGATCCGATGATCATGGACAGGAAAGAATGCATTGAAGGGCTTAAGTGTGCGCAAATCAAGGCAAAGGCGAAAGTAGGCTAATAGGTCTTTGAAAGGTAAACTTTCCCAGTGTTGGGAAAAATTTAGGAAAATATGCATGAGCAGTCAAAATGACCGCTCCTGCATGTGGGAATATTTGCATGTGTAAAAGCGGGTGTTTTCACTGCTTGTGCATGTGTTTCTTGGAAAGATGTGTGTTAAAGTGGCGAAAAACACCAACATTGCATGCTAGGGAAGTTTAAATGTGTAAGGGCAGTAGATTTTGCCACCCATACACCCGATGTTTGATAAACTTTTAAAAAGTTTTAAGCGGCGAAATCACCGACTTCACATCAGTTCACATACATTCAGAGACTTGGTAAAGCGGCGAAAAATGCCAACATCGCATGCATGTATACAAAGGTTTACATAGAGGTGAAATAACAAACGAAACGACACGAACCCTAGGCAAGTTCAAAGATAATGACAAGGAAAATGAAAAACCCTAATCCAAAAAGCAACTCATATAGAGAAGAGAAAATGAAAATGCTTTTAGTGTTTACATAAGATTAGGATTTTGTCATGCAAAAAAATGAAAGACGAAAACTAAACTATGAAACAATGGCGAACTTACTAGGAAGAAGAAGCGCCAACAATGAAAACCTAAAACGTGATAGTTTCTTTCGGATTTGCTTCCATGGTGTCAACTCGGGCGCAAATGATAACACAAAAGAAAGATAGTAAACAAAAGATTTAAAAAATGACTTAAAAAGCCCCTAAATCAAAAATTGGAAACGCAATAAATGCACACGAGTTTAACTAGCGACAATTTAAAGATGCACCAGTGGTGTTAATTACCACTCGGACATACATCAAGGGTAGTATGCATGGGCGACAATTTTTGCCGCCCCTGCATATTGGGTTAAAGCAACACAAATATGTATGAGCGGTGAAAATCACCGCCCTTGCATATTAAAATAGAGAGGCTTAAACATGTAATGGCAGAGATTATGACCGCTTATGCATGTTACACATAAAATCTTCTAACTCTTTTACAATAAAACATATCGATTTAACGAGTTTGCTCAATCATTCGAATTTCATAAACGCTGAAAAACCAAAATGAGGAGATGCTCGAAATGAACTTTGAGAGTTAGAAGATAACGTGTGGGGGAAATAATCCACCTCGAAAAACATGCTTAGAGTTGTAGGCTACGAAATGGACAAGCTTCGTAGGGGTCATCCTACGAAATGAGCGCAGCTAATTTCTAAGGACAACACAGTGCCAGTCTTCAAAACACAAGATTTGAGATTTCCCTTTGGCATCCCTGTGATCCAAGCCTTCTACACAACTCTCTTCAGGCTCACCACCTTCTATAAAAGAAGAGGAGGTTGGTCTACAATGGTTAATCACAAATCCAAGAATGTGGGCAAACCTAATATTCAACACACAAAATTACTGAGAGGTGGGGGGTGAATTTATACTTAATCAAATTCTTTTCTTCCAACAACATTCAAACTTATTTAAGCAATTAAAGCATGAGAAACACAAGAACACATAATCATACAACCATAACACCAGATTTACGTGGAAAACCCTAGAAGGGAAAAGCCACGGTGAGCAAGCTGCTTGGATCTACTATCCAAATCCAACCTCACAAGTAAAAATAAGATTACATTATCATTTATGGGCTACAACCTAAAGTAAGATGCAACTCCATGATCAGATACAACACTTACAACTTTTACACAATTATTCTTCAACTTTTCCAACAGAATACATATCTGACTCAACTGTTCCTTTCACAAACATAGACTGTTCCAACCTTCTGACGACCTCTACAACCTCTGCACAATAATCTCATTTCTTCACAACTACAATACCAACCTCCGCAACATTAAAATAACTACAAAAACTCTTCTCAGACATCACAACTTCTACAATCACCTTTGCAACAGTATTACATCACATGAAATGATCCTTTCTACACTTCATCATTATATTTGCTCATGCAGTAAGTTTATTCACACATTATCAATGGTTTCACACAATGCACAACATATCCATCAATTAACAACTTTGATCTTATATTTATATCCTCTGCAAGCTTCACAATCTCTCTCCTTGGTCAACCAAGATAAAATGTGTAACATGAAACATGCAGTGGCCACAACAATTGGCCCCCAATCATATGAGGTAAGTAGAAATCAAGTGTGGTTCAAGAAAAAACATAATTAGGTCTTATTTTACCTTAACACACTCTTCCAAGTTGGTGCACACTCCAAATACATGGCATGATCAACATCATACACTAAGTCGGCTCCACAAACACTTAACCTTCCTTGCATTTGACTCTAGACCTAAAGTAGTACTGGAGGAGACAAAATTACATCATGCAGACCACACAATGAATATTATGAATTGCATAACACTCTTGTACACTTCTTTTATCATTTTAGGATATTTCATGCTGGCGCAAACACTTGAACTTTGATGCTGATGTCCTTAACAAAATCTGCTTACACAATCTTAAGATAAAACAATGAAACACATACTTGCGGTGAACATAATCATTTGAAACTTGAACAACACATACCAACAAGCCATATGAGATTATCATTCAATCAACAAGGCCAAATACCATTGTGCGGTGAACTATAGTGGCCTCAACTATCTTCCTCTGCTTACTTCAATTAGCACCAAGGCATGTCTTCACACAACTAACTCTAGAGAAGCAGTTGCAGTACATATCAACACTTGAAACTTGAAACACTCATACCTTTGACCCATATCTACTTGTCCTTGAAGCCGCAAAAACATATCTTCATCTACAGAGAAGTCCAAAGCATTCTCCTGTCTCTCTGTAACTGCATTTACCCTATTCCATTACTTTCTTCATTCTTTTGTTTTTAAATATATTGCAGTAAACTTTATGATCTCAAACTTGAAACATAGATACCTGAGTGTAATACCTATCCATCTGTCCAATCTGCAATCCCATATCTTCCAATGTGGCAAAATGTAGTACATTCTTTTGAGCCTGTAACACCTTTGCTAATATGCACTATGCTTAAATAATTCTTCTTGAAGTTTTTGCAACTTTCTCCATCAGGCGACAAACACCAAGAGTTCATATCACCATCATACAAAAAGAGTCCAATTCTACAGACTTCAAACATAAATATTTTTGTAACATATCAAAGATTAGAACTTACACATGAACTTTAGAAGATATGGCATGACTATGTATAGATGATACTGATCCATCTCCTTCTCTTCACAACTCTTTTGATCAACTTCCTTTGTCTGCTTCTTTGACCATCTTAGCATATGCACATAACTTTGCTTTCTACCTCACCATACTTCTAATTACTTACTCTGCTGTCTTCACAGATCACCGTACTGCTACAATCTTCATTTCATAGTACAACACTTCATATTACTATTGACATCAATGTCAACACCTATGCAACAATCTCCCCCTTTGTCATTGATGGCAACACTTAACTTGATACATACACTTTTCTCCCCTTTTGACATCAATGGAAAAGGGCTAGTGGTCTTCCTCTGTTCTGGCAAAAACCTATAGGCTCCCCTTGTCTAAATATTCCTTATTACCTTTTATCAATCAACTCCCCCTGAGGAGTAGCCTCTATCTCTTCAAAATTGATGTAGCAAAATTGTTCTTCATGATACTATGTACAGTGTGCCTTGTTCATATCAAAATAACATTGTTTACTCTTATTTTATTCTCTGCATATCTACACAATCCTCAAAATTTGTCTTACCTTCACAAAAGTTTCTATTCACTTGGAAGGTAGAACATTTTTGTAAATCACCTTCAACTGGGCAAGAGTTGTGTCCCAGTTCTTTGCAGAAGACAAAATGTGTGATTGGCTTTTAAACTAAATCTACAATTCTTATACTTCTTCCAAAGTGGCTATCACTTTTACTTTCTAACCTACATTCTCTACTTCAGTCAGGATACCGGTCAAGACTGCTAACCTCATACTCACTACGTCTCTTAGTTGACCTATTTCTCCTTTGATTTGCTCTCTTTGGTCCATGAGTTGCTTCAACTGAGTATGGAGATTTTCAATTTGGACCCTAATAGCTCCATCTTTATCCTTCAAAGGATCATATACTTTGGCCACTTGAGTTTACTATGACTCAATAGAGTCAACTTGATCCTTTATGCTCTTTGTAGTTGTTGGGTAGTTCAAACAAAATTGATACAAAACTTTGGCATCCTCTTACATTTTTGAATATTCTTCACATTTTCTTGCTTATTATTATGTGCCATAACACATCTAGCAGATGCATCAGCCAATCTTTTATTATTCATTTTCTCTATTATCTTTAGCTCTGCTTACTTCTCAAGGTAAGATGAATGAGCCTTGAAGGACTCCAACATAAGTTTCATTTGCTGAGTAGGAGGCAAGGTGGGATCTCTCTTTGCCTCAAGAAATTCTTCCTATATTATCTTAATTGCCTCTTCTAAAACTTCAACTCCTTCCACTTGGTGCTGCATAATCTCTTGTCTTGCGGTGGATTGGAGTATATCTCCAAATTGTAGCTTTTGGAGGGGAGATATGCTAGACAAGTCAACTTGTCCATCTAGCATAAACAACTGTAAGAGTTGCGGAGTAACTACTAGTTGTATTTGCATTTTTTGGGCCAAAAATTCTTTAATGGAGTCAACCAGAGAGGAGGAGGAAGATGTGTCTTATTTCTTTTTTGAATTCTCCCCTACATCAATATTCACTTGCTCTTCTTGCTGATCAGGGTTGTCTTGTTGTTCTATGTTTTTCGGAGGAGTGTTATGTACAATATTATGATCAGGTGATGCATTTCCTTCACCTTGTACTATATGCCCTTCATCTTGTGTTGCTGGCTCTTCTTTCTCCTCTTGAAGATTTTTCTAATGTGGGTCATGCGGAGGAGATATAGAACTGTGTGGTGGAGAAACTTGTGGTTGCTCCACATTCTTAGCTCCTTTTACCTCATCCAAGATTTTCTTTGTCACATCATTGGTCTCCTTCTAAATTTTCTCTTTATCACTTACTCCTTGCTCATAAGAGTGTCGACTCTTTGCTTAGTCCACTCACTGAACTTTCTTTCGACCTTTTATCGCTAGGAAAGTAATTTTTCTTATCATAACAAATAATATAAGAAAAGATACTAGGCTATCAACCTTATATAGGTGCTGGAAAGAATGCAATGAATACACAACATATTTCAGTCTGATGATGGTGTCATTTATTATATAAAGATGTATATATTCATATATAGTTCAACAATGTTTACAACACAAAACTAATTCAAATGGTTTGACACCTGAGGAAATGCTTCTCACTATATACAAGAATACATATTGAGATTAGTGGCCTTCTATCACAACTACTACATTAAAAATGGTAACTAAAACAACTGGTGTATGCATAGTTTGATGCTACAACAAGGATAAGGATTTATAGTTTGAAATTAACCAAATACTCATATCTCCATTGTCAAAGTCTTTTTTCTCAGGAGTAATTGAAATGCTAAGTCTGAAATCTCATAATGATATCCTCCTTCACTGCTAGCTCCTCTCTAAACTACTAAAGCTGTGTTAAAAAAAATAAAATAAACTAGTTTGTGGTCCCTTGAGCAAGAATGAGTGTGTGTATACATGCCAGAATGAGTGGTTTACTTTAGCATGTAAACTTATCTCCTTCCAACTGCCCGTGACATCTCTTATTGCATGCCTTAAATTGGGCAATATGGAGCTCCTCCTCCTCTACTCCTAGATTCTAGGATGGCTCAATGGAGGTAAAACCACTTTAAAACTTGTTAAAATTTATCCTCTAAAGACTCTTTAGAAATTTTATCCTTTGTTATCGACCAAGACATGGTAATTAATCTATGTCAATGTTTCAAAATAATAGTTCACATAATCATAGATGTCGATAATGTATTTTAAATGTTTAAATATGAATTTGATGTGAAAAGTATTAATGATGGTGCCCCATAAAACTGACTTACATAACTTAGGTTTCATGACCAAGAATAGACTTGATAGGTTGACTACTCAAGTCGACTAGGTAAACAAAGGTGAAAACAACCTCACTAAATTCTGATGTGGAAGATAAAATTGTTGACACGACGGGTGATAACATCATAAAAGATGAAGATGATTACAACATTTAAAACACCATTAATGCAATTGGGTAACATAAAGACCAAAAAACACAACACATTTGACATAACCTCTAAGTGAGTGGGTGAGTTTCCTGATGGCACGTCAATCGCAAGTATCTCCCGTGATCTATTTCCCTCTCCCCAATGATCCTCTCCCTCCTGGTCTAGGATGGGAACATTGTCCCTATATTCACCTCATTCACACAAGTAGTTAGTTCATTTCGTAAATCAATTAAATGCTATAATATTTCACATAACATTTCATTGTATATTCAAAAATATAAAATAAACTCATTTTCTAGGCTAGCATAACTTCACATCAAAATATTTATTTCTCTTTCTAACTAGTAGTTTATGAAATAAACTGATTAAACAAGTTTGCTTAAAAACAAGGTGTAACAAGGGTCAGAGGCGACCAAAAATAAAAAAGGGGAACTCCATCCCTAAAACAATGTTTGGTCGCACACGTGACCACAAGGTATCCAAATAGGGGCCGAAAAGGTAAGTTGTGGTGGTTATGGTATGGGCGGTGAAGGTTACCATTGAGCAATTAAAGATGGTGGTGAAGGACACAAGGTTTAGTTTAGCAATTTGGGTGAGTCCTGCAGTTAGGGACGAAAACTAGGAATGGTGGTTCAGGGAGTGGTAGCCCTTGGTCATTGATATGACTTGGGGTCAGGGGCTAAAAGAGATACAAGCCCAGCTCCAAGTGTTAGTCACAAATGTGACCGTGCAATAGGAAACAAGGCTCGAAGCCCAATTGTGGTTGGTGGTCGCTTGGCTATGGTCACCAATGTGACCATAGTCTCGAAAGAAGTGGCGTAGAGTTTCAAAATGAGCACGTGGCAGGAAAGTTGATTTAGGTGACACAGGAGACTTATGGGCCTTCAGGTCTATGGGATACCTATAGTAAAAAGGGGGTTAGACCACCAGATAATGCAATGAAACAAAGGGTAAAAATGAGCAGTCAAAGATCATAAACCAATGATTAAAACCAATACCAAACTTTACAAAATATTTACTGAACATTCAAACCTATGACCAAGGCATCTACCGACTGTGATGAGGTGACTGAAGACTACACAAGAATCTGTACAGTCTATATGGTATGGATCTGTTTGGTACGGATATGCAACAAGGGTTAGAGAAAAAAATTCAAAAATTTTCTAGTGACAAATTTTGATGAATTTTATATCTATCCTAGGGTTTTTGGGCCTCCCGTAAGCAACCATGAGGTCTATTTTGGTGTAGGAGGATCCATACAATAGGCCACCCCTGGATCTTCACCAAAATGAGCTTAAACTTGCAAAATAAAAGCTTGCAAAAACTAGCTAGATCAAGGGACGGGGGTCCCATCAGGCGTGCTAAAATGAAGAGAAGAAAATGATAAGAGGAAATACAACAAAGA
The DNA here is from genome assembly GCA_027924645.1 of Cunninghamia lanceolata. Lineage (NCBI taxonomy): Eukaryota > Viridiplantae > Streptophyta > Pinopsida > Cupressales > Cupressaceae > Cunninghamia > Cunninghamia lanceolata. The sequence goes on from BSBN01000500.1 coordinate 22,768,085, forward strand.
TAATTTAATATACACAACCTTTACCTTAAATCACTCTTTCTCCTCTGATAGAGAGGAATGAAGTGCACCCAAGCTCCAATAGCTATGCTCTTGATAAATAATAATATTATGATGATTGCTCTAGAAACCAACAACATAACAATACTTTCAAGTTGTGGATATTAATGGCTTGGTTGAGGGATGATTTATAGATAGTTGGATAACTGGATGGATGGCTAGGATTAAGAGGTGCAATGGATGGTTGAGATTAAGAGGTAGAGGATTAGGGCATAATCTTATGTGATTGGTTGAGATTAAGAGGTGTAGTTTGAAATGTGTTGCTAGGATTAAAAGTTAGTTTGACGTTTAGGATGAGGATGAGGACAAAATAGGAAATTAATTAAATAAATGGATTATTTAATTAATTTTTGGAGAGGGAGTCATGCGAAGATAAATTAATTAAATAAATAAGAGTTATATAATTAATCATGGCTATGGGAAATGATGGATTAATCAATTAAATAAATGTAATTTATTTAATTAAATTTAGTGATGGATAAAAGGATTTTAATTAATTAAATAAATAGAATTTATATAATTAATATATGATGGGAGACAATGGAATTAGATATATTAATTAAATAAATATAATTTATTTAACTAATTTAAAATGTGGTAAAGGGATATGTTAGTATGAAGGTGATGTTGTAAAGTGATACAAGGTGATGCTAGGGCATGGACAATTTCAAGTGTCTACAGGAAGGATAGAGAGATATAAGGCCCATCTTGTGGCCATGATATTTTCTCAAAAAGAAGGCATTGATTACAAAAATACTTTTACTCTAGTAGTCAAGATGGAATCCATTGGGATAATACTTTCCATGGCAACTTTATTGGTGCAGTCACGGTAGGAGGGTTCACAGAATGAACTGTCTAGACCGTGCAACAAGAGTAAACATAATGGAAACAACTCCAAGATATTAAACAAATGTAGATTCAGTCATTCAGTATATCAAAGAATTCAAATACAGATCGGCCGACAACATGCGGGCTTACAATAGGGCTCACATGCCTGATTACAGAATATCTGAATATGCACAAGATATAGCTTTGAAGCTCCTTTGCTCAAATCTAAATTATCAACTCCCTTTATATCATGAACTACTTTCCTAGGCATCTATTACATTAATATATATCATCTCTGGAACCTTAGATTCCTCCGCGTTGGCCAAGGAAGATCACAAACTCCAATGAAAAGTTGTAACGTGTGTACACGGCTAGGTCAGACCTAAATGAATAGAACTCCTCCGCAAATGAATGGAATGATGTGTGGATCTCGTGGAAGGTTGGACACAAACCATATATCATTGAATGATGTGTCATTAGGCTCCACAAGTCGAGAAATGCTCCGCAGGTCTTCTCCTTTAGCTGATTGTCTGAGACTGCCAAGATGCTCTGCTATGAGAAAACAATTGATCTTCTGATAGTGATAACTTTCTGGTACTTAATCCAAATGCTTTGAATTTTGGATATGATGTAGATGAATGAATCTAGATGCTAAGGCCAGCTCTGCAAGGTCAGAAATGCAACTACGGTAGAATGCGGACCAAAGTACAGAAACTGCTACTGACTGAACTGCCTGAACTGAACTGAAAAATGAAAAGAAACAAACTAAACTGCAAACAAACTGAAATGCAAATATTTTTGGTTGATGCAAGATTGCTCTTGAACTAGGGATGCTCTGGCATCAGACATCCAGGGTTATTGAAAAAGTGAGTCCCTCACTTTGCTGGGGCTAGAGGAAAACCAAGATGGTCCACCTCAGCCTGAGGAATCCATGATGAATCTTCTTTCGGTCTACCTTTCCACTTCACAAGGTATTCTTTGTATTGTCTTCCTTTGGTATTACGTCCAACTCTGCTATCCAAAATGTCTTCAATCTGCTCTGGTGCTTGTTGTGGTAACTGCTTCTTCAAGTCTTCTTCCATGCTATCACTGAACTTTGCTTCATAATACTGATATAGGTCTGCAATGTTGAAAATAGGTGATATGCCCAATGTCTCTGGTAATTCCACTTCATAGGCATTTCCTGAATCAAATTTTCTGAGTATCTTGCAAGGTCCAAACTTCTTCATCTTCAACTTGTTATATGTCCCAATTAAAAATCTTTCTTTTCCCAAGTATACCATTACTTCATCTCCAACTGCAAATTCCTTGTGTCTTCTCTTCTCATTTGCTTGATCCTTATATTTGCTATTCATTTCCTCCAAATGCTTCTTAACCTGATCATGCACTGTCTTCATATGTTCTACAAATTCTTCTGCTTCTACACTTCTCTTTTCTTCTATACTAATCTCTCTCAACTCTGCAACTCCTCTAGGGTTTGTTCCAATAACAATCTCAAAAAGTGTTCTTCTAGTGCTCCTATTTACTGAATTATTGTATGCAAAATCTACTTGTGAAAGAACCAAATCCTAACTTCCTGCCTTCTCTCCAACCAAACATCTCAACAAGTTTCCCAAACTCCTATTCACTACCTCTGTTTGTCCATCAGTCTGTGGATGAAATGCTAAACTGAACTTTAAATTTGTCTTCATCTTCTTCCAAAGTGTCTTCCAAAAGTATCCAAGAAATCTGACATCTCTATCTGAAATTATGCTCTTAGGTAATCCATGCAATCTCACAATCTCCTTGAAAAATAGGTTAGCTACATGTACTGCATTAGTTGTCTTCTTACAAGGTGTGAAATGTGTCATCTTTGAAAATCTGTCCACCACTACAAATATTGAATCATGTCCTCTCTATGTCCTAGGCAATCCCATTACAAAATCCATACTTATGTCTTCCTAAGGTCTCTTCGGTACTGTCAAAGGCTTATACAATCCAGTGTTTTAACTAATCCCTTTTGCAACTTGACAAACTCTACAACTTTGCACAAATTTCCTAACATCCTTATGTATTTGAGGCCAAAAGTAGTTTTCACTTACCAAAGCCACTGTCTTATCAATACCAAAATGTCCTGCCAATCCACCACTGTGTTTTTCCTTGCTCAAATTATCTCTCATTGAACTTATAGGTATGCATAATTGACTTTCTTTGAACATGTCTTCCTGAATGAAATAATCCACCCACTTACCCCTATCTATTACAATAGGTTCCTTATATGCTTTCCAAGGTTCTGCAAAATTAGTGTCTCCTTCATACATGTTCTTCAATTCATCAAATTCCATCACTTCAACTCTCATCTTTGTCAACAAGTTTCTTCTCCTACTCAAGGCATCAACAACTTTGTTTGATTTACCACTCCTATGATTCAACGCAAAAGTATAACTCTACATGAACTCTACCCATCTCATGTCTCTGATTCAACTTACCTTGATTGTTCAAATACTACAAAGCTTGATGATCTGTATACACCACAAACTCCTTAGGCAACATGTAATATCTCCACTTCTTCAAGGCTTGAATTATGGCATAGAACTATTGATCATAAACTGAATATCTTCTCCTTGCATCATTCAAATTATCACTAAAATATGTGTTGGAAATAAGGTAAATAACTGAGAGGGGGGGTGAATCAGTTATCTTAAATTTTTGACATTCTTTTCTTCTTTAATATTATTGCAACATCAAAACATAAGAGCATACATAATCATGAGAGTAGAAATAAAATCAACACACATAACACAAGGATTTTTATGTGGAAAACCCTGTTAAGGGAAAAACCACGGGGTGACTAACCCAAGATTGTATTCTCTGTTAAAAGAATAAGAAGTACAAAATGGCACTTGCTAATTAGGGCTCACTGCCCAAGCACACTGCTCACAAGAGGCACACTACCTACAAGAGACTCACTATCTAGAAAGTTATGGAAGGTAACCAGGTGCTTGAACTGATGAGAAGCATTTGTTAATGCTGAGGTTCAGTTCCGGTTAGGCTCAATATACTGATCTACTACACTTCATTCTTCCTCTGCTTTAGTGTTGCTATTCTATCACATACCAGACTTGTATTATTGCTTCCACACTGCTATCTACCTTTCCTCACACACTATATCAAGACACACACCTCTTCATATCGAATCCATCTGGTATATATATCCGCACCAAGGATTTCAACATCTTTCTAGTTGACAACTAGAATACTCAAGATATTTCAAAGACACTGATCTGTCGGCTGAATCCATGCTTAATATGTGATGTGTATCAAAGACATAGACCTGGAAGTCATCAATCATGTCGGGCAACCATGAATGATCCCTCAAAAAGCTTGATCACCATCAATTTCTCATCCGGATTAAAGTCTGATGTTCTGCTGGTTAGTTCTTCCTCAGTCTACTCTGCCTGTAAGGAACCCAACACTTAGATGCTCATATATTTTCACTCATTCATCACCAGAGGCTCAATCTCTAGAATGTAGTAGTCATGGTACTCCTCTTGACTTGTCCAAGTCCACAACTTGCTAAGTTACACCATCTGAGAGATCCGGACCTGATTGTCAGACCTTGTTGCAAGCTTTGTTCTTGCTCACCAGACCAAAACACTCTTCAGTCTATCTTCCAGTAGACATACTATGTACTGTGGATGTGTGGGATGGACTTTGTTGCCATCAATGACAACACTCATGATGCCACACAATGTCTCTTGCCAACAATCTCCCCCTTTGGCATTGATGGCAACACTTAGTGAAAAATGACTGTGTCGTAACAAACTCCCCCTTTACTGATGCTCTGTCTTATGTACACTTTTACCGGAGCTCCCCCTTAGTTGGATTCCACATTTTTCACTACTCCTCACTCCCCCTTTGACATCAATGGAAAAGGGTGAAATCTCCACACCAAAATTTGCAAAAATCAACCTATACATTGCCTCATAAATATATATACATGTTATACTTACATATACTTAAGGATATCTGCAAAGGTGGTCTTCAATTGTACAAATTCTATTGTCCAACTCTGCTTCATCCTATCCAAAATTAAAATGTGACCACTCAACAAAAATACAAAAGCTTCTCCCCTTCTTAAGTCTGCCGGATCATTGGTCCGGGCTATGGTCTGAGCATCAGTTAAGGCCTCATGCATGGCCTCTAACTTAGGGATAATTATCCCTCTAAGTTCACTCATCCTGCTTATTATATTCTTCTTCTCCTTTTCAAGCCTCTTTATTTCATTTATAGTGGCAATAGCTTGGCACTCTTGATTCATTATGGATGTGGTGAGAGGATCAAAATTTTGAGATAAACTTGATAGTTTACCTTCTTGTTCTTTCACCTTCTTTTCAGTATCCTTTGTCACTTTAGACCAGGATAGACAAAATTTATACATTTCTCCACCATCTTTAAGAGCATTTTCTAGACTTTTTATTCCAATATCTAAGGTCCTCCTATCATTAGCTATGAGTCCCTGTACTTTAGAGAATCTCTTTCCCAAAAACTCTTTCCGGACTTTCTCTTCTGGTGATTTCTCCAAAGAATCAAAATGGGTGCTGACAAAATTAACAAGAGATTTCAAGTTACAGGATGGAGAGGCTGAAAGATCCTTTTGGAAGGATGGCATGATCTTCTCTAGCATCCCGGATGTAATTTCTATCAGCTCACAGTCTTCCATGTGAGACTTCAGAAGCTTTTCTTTTGCTTTAGCTTGGGCAAAAGATGCTATCTTGATTATCTGAACCGGAGAGAGGGAATCAAAATTGAGCGGTACTTGGAATAGTTTCAGTTCATCTATCTCCATCATTTCTTTGGTCAAGAAATTCTTCACTACTTCTGTAGTGTCTCTTGCTGGAGACTTCTTTCCTTTTGCAGCCTCAGAATTGTCATCAAAGATCTTCTTTGTTTGTTCTTCTTCTCTTCCCTTTTTCTCCTCTTCTTGACTTACTTTCTCCTCTTTTCTTCCTTCTCCTTCAGTTCCTGAATCTGCAGTGGCATCCGGAGGAGAGATATTAACTTCTTCATGAACTTCCTCTTCTGGAACATAGGAATCCAAGTCCTTAGATTTCTCCTCATCTATCTCTTTGGACTCTTCTACATATTTCTCAGTGGATTCTTCTTTTGATGCACTTAATCCTTCGACATCCATGGTAGAAGGTTCTTCATCTATTTCCTCTATAATAGGAAGATTGAATCTCACGAAGGCATTCTGGAGGATGTCTTCTATTTCTTTTTCCACCTGATCAGTCTCTCCAACCATAAGTTTGTTCATTCTTGCTTTTCTCCGGAACTCATCCTTGCAATCCTTAAATATCATGGCCATTTGGTTTGGAGTAATGGAAGGATAGAGATGAATTGCAATCTGTTCTCAGATCTCTAGGTCCTTTGCCTTAGCATTCTCCTTTTTCAGTTCTAGTACCTTCTCTAGACTTTTGGGAATTAGAGAGATGATTTCAATGAATGCTTTATTATAAATGTTTAGATACCTGATTGTAGCATCTTCCAAGATCTTCTTGTCAGTATCACTATATGCATCATAAAATTTAGTGACTGGTTGTAGGTTCCCATCCACTGTGACTGCCTTTATGATATCATCAATAGAGAGAGTAGGCCTTTCAACAAATTCTTCTACCTCTTCTTCTTTGTTTGTACCGATAGAGGATTCCCCTGATGTTTTCTTCTTCTTCCTTATTTTCTTAACTTCCTCATCAGACTCTATTTCTTCATCATCCTTTTGACTTATGTATGACCTTGTGGCTTTTGTCTTCGTTCTCTTCTCTCCCTTTCCAAATGTCTTGGCTTCCAGTTTTGAGGCTCTTGAGCTCTTAGAAGTGGCAGGTGCAGAGCTCTTGGAGGATCTAGTCCAGGAGGAGGCTTGTATCGGAACACTTTCTTTTTCTACTTCTTGTTTCTCTTTCTCATCTCTTTCTATTTTCTCTCTATTTGCATCAACTACCTCCTTTTATAAGCCATATCTTTTGGCAACTTCCTCTACTTCCCTTCTCACTTTTCTTTTTATTTCTAGTTGTCTTAGTTCAACATGTATTTTCACACTTAATTCTTGAAAGGTTCTAAACCTTTCTGCCTCAGGGTCCTTAGGCTGACTCAGCAAGTGTTGGACATGCAGCTCCAAGATTTTCTCATCTACCTTATAGCCCATTGGCATAATCCAAACTATTCTAGGTTCCACTACCTCCATTAGGCATTGGTCAATGTCTACCATGAAACACACTGTATCCTTGTATTTTTCAACTATAGATTGGGGGATTCTTTCTCTTGCCTACATCATACTTTGGAAGTTCTTGAAGTATCCCCAGAGTGCTATACTTTGAGCCTTGGCATCACCAAGCCCATACATGTAGTCTCTGATTTGTATGGCAACCGGTCTGTCATTTTTCCATACCCAACCACTTGATCTGGGTAGCTCATTCATATAGTAAAAGAATAAACATAGTATTAAGCCACCATACGTGAATGAGTTTTTCTTTTCCTTCTTGATTTTCTGCAAGTTTTCTAATAGTTGGTTCAGGAGAAGGTCGCATAGATCATAATCTGCATTTTCTCTTAGCATATGATATGCAGTATATATTGCAGTTCCAAACACAGAGTTCTCCTTGCTGGAATGATATATTTTATAGCCAATTATCATAGAGGCAAATTTGATATTCGGATCTGTGATATCTTCTATTGTCATTACTCTTTTGTCAAACTTTAATCTGGTAGCCTCACTTACTGTCTGGTTCTTGACAGATTTGAGAGCAGGCAACCCATCGGATGAGTGCAATCTGGTTACTGCCCTAATGGCATCTTTTGTTATCTTCAAGGGCTTCATCAACCACATGAAGTTGTCATGTATTTTGCTAAGAACATACCAAACCCATTCATCTTCTACAAAATAGGGAAAGTGGATGCAATGTCCAAAATGCTTATCCCAGATGGCCTTGTATTGAGGTTTGAGTTCAAACGTTTCATCTATCAATTGTTTATGATAGATATCCATCAACTTGGATTCCCCAAATTCCACAATATTTGTGTGTATGTACACCCTAACATCTACGTGTAGAACCCCATGCAGAATGCTAGAGAAGGTGCCTAAAGGATCAACTTCTAGGGATTTGTAGAGGTGTTTCTTGAACTTTGGGTGTGGTCTATCAGTGATCTTAACAACATTCAGAGTAGCCATCTTGCAAAAGATTTAGAGAGAGATATTCAAGAATGGAAATACCTTTTTACGCTTCCAGGGTTCACAATATGAGCAAGAAAAGATCACTGGTTGAATCAGATTCTGCGGTTGATCTTTGAGAGGGTCAAAAAAATCTTGTTGCAGAGCTCTTCCTTTCTTCTTCTTGAATGCAAATGTGCAAATGATGAATAAAAGAAACCCTTTTATCTCTGCGCAAACCCTAATTTCCTATTGCAATAAATGCACAACTTAAGTTATTCCGATTCCCTTGTTCTTCCTTGTTCTGAGAGAGATCTTTCTAAATCACTGAGGTGCACTTGGAATCAATTTTAGTGATGATTGACAATGTATCTCCTTTCCTCCAATCATGCCATTTATTTGTATGTCAAGATATTTCAATTTTGAATCATACCGGATCTAACTGTGAGAATCCTGCTTTTACCGGATGGCTGTCAAACCGGATCAATCTTGGATGATTAAACTCTTCAAAACTTCTTGCAGATCTTTCATATTTTTATAGAGGGTTATTTAGATATTTCTCTGAGAACCCTTTAATCCACAACATTCCATGTGCCAAATTTAGCCACCCATTGACTAGCTGGGGGAATTTATTTTTCCTTTGTGACTCCCCCTGAGCCAGAGCTCATCTGTTTAGTTTCTGGAAGAAATATCAGCACCAAATTTTGGTGTGGATCCATCTCCAACATTTTTTGCATTCCTCTTCACCCAAATCTTGTTCATCTCCCTTTGAACTTCATCCGCATTTACTTTTCCTTTTCCTTTATCTTGATTTTGATTATGATGCATCGAACCCTTTTTATCCTGATTCTTACTTTTGCAGAATTTGGTAATATGACCGGATCTATTGCAATTGTAGAAAACAACATTTCTTTGCATATTTGACTGATATCCTCTTGATCTGCATTGATTAGCCATATGTCCCATTCTATTGCATGCAAAGCATCTACCATTGAATGAATTATTTATTTGCATATTTCTGCATTCATGGGATTTGTGACCATACCTTTTGTAGTTGAAACACTGTCCAGAGAAGGATGAATTAGTTTGATTCATTCTTCTTCTGCATTGAGTTGCTTTATGACTGAAGTTGTTGCAATTGTAGCAGTATCCATTGAAGGATGGATATCTTTGAGTATTTGGTTGCCTTACCGGAGGTCTTCTAGGCCTGTTGCTTTGATTTCCAGATCTAGAGTTCTTCTAACCAGATCCAGAGCTTTCACCTTTGTCATAACCCAAATCATGCTTGTCATCTACCCTCTTTTGGCTTTCAAGAAGAACTTCAAGTTGAGCTGAGCTTATCTTGAATTTCTCTTTGTATTCATTTTTTGTTTGAAGATCTTGTTTAAGAGTGTCTATCTGATTCTCAAGTTGTTCTTCATTATCTCTAGCTTCTTCAAGATCAAATTCTAGATGCCTGATTATTCTATCCATTTTTTGGCAGTCCTCTGACTTCTCCTTGAGAGATTGTTTTAGATTATTTTCAATTTTTCTTTTCTCTTCAATTTCTTGGGTGAATCTCATAACCCATGATTCCATTTCATGCCTTACCATAATGACCTCTTTTGATAGCTTCTCACATAGCTTTTTTTCTCATTTAGATCTTCATTAGTATCATTGGATTCACTTTGACATGCTAATTGTTGAAGTAGTACCTTTCTCTTTTTCACAGAGATACTCAGTTTTTCTTTTAGCTCATTTATGAAATCATCAACTTGTTTGAGTCTTTCTCTCAAGTTATTGACTTCAGAGTGAGATTGCTCAAGATCATTTAGGGCAGACTGAAGTTGTTCCTTCATACCATATATATCCATTGAGATTCCCAGATCTTCCTCAAGCTGTTAGTATTTGTTTTGAGGAACTTAGCTTTGATACCACTTGTTGGAAACAAGGTAAATAACTGAGAGGGGGGTGAATCAATTATCTTAAATATTTAACTTTCTTTTCTTCTTTAATATTAGTGCAGCATCAAAACATAAGAGCATACATAATCATGAGAGCAAAAATAAAATCAACACACATAACACAAGAATTTTTACGTGGAAAACCCTGTTAAGGGAAAAACCATGGGGTGACTAACCCAAAATTGTATTCTCTGTTAAAAGAATAAGAAGTACAAAATGACACTTGCTAATTAGGGCTCACTGCCTGAGCACACTGCTCACAAGAGGCACACTGCCTACAAGAGACTCACTATCTATAAAGTTATGGAAGGTAACTAGGTGCTTGAACTGATGATAAGCATCTATTAATGCTGAGGTTCAGTTCCGGTTAGGCTCAATATACTGATCTACTACACTTCATTCTTCCTCTGCTTTAGTGTTGCTGTTCTGTCACATACCAGACTTGTATTGCTGCTTCCACACTGCTATCTGCCTTTCCTCACACACTATATCAACACACACACACCTCTTCATACCGAAATCCATTTGGTATATATATCCGCACCAAGGATTTCAACATCTTTCTAGTCAGCAACTAGAATACTCAAGATATTTCTAAGACACTGATCTATCAGTTGAATCCATGCTTAATATGTGATGCGTATCAAAGACATAGACCTAGAAGTCATCAATCATGTGGGCCAACCATGAATGATCCCTCAAAAAGCTTGATCACCATCAGTTTCTCATCCAGATTAAAGTCTGATGCTCTGCTGGTTAGTTATTCCTTAGTCTACTCTGCCTGTCAGGAACCCAACACTTAGATGCTCATATCTTTTCACTCATTCATCACCAGAGGGTCAATCTATGGAATGTAGTAGTCATGGTACTCCTCTTGACTTGTCCAAGTCCATAACTTGCTGAGTTACACCATCTAAGAGATCCGGACCTAATTGTCAGACCTTGATGCATGCTCTGTTCTTGCTCACTGGACCAAAACACTATTCAGTCTATCTTTCGATAGACATACTATGTGTTGCAGATGTGTGGGATGGACTTTGTTTCCATCAATGACAACACTCATGAAGCCACACAGTGTCTCTTGCCAACAATATGCTACAAGTCTACCTTCTTGACTTAATACTGCTCCAATTAGATTTCCACTTGCATCACAATCTACTTGAAATACCTTATTGAAATCTGGTAATGCCAAAATAGGTTGCTCTGTCACTTTTTGCATCAACAATTTAAAACTTTTATCTTCTCCTGATGTCCACTTGAAATCTTTTCTGTCACCTCTCATTGTCTCAGTCATAGGGTTACAAACTAAACTAAAATTTTTGATGAACTTTTGGTAGAAACTAGCCAATCCATGAAATAATCTGACTTCTCCATTGCTCTCCATTGTAGGCCATTCAAAAATTGCTCTTACTTTCTTGAGGTCCATCTTCAATCCTTCTGCAGAAATCACAAATCCCAAATATACCAATTCTTCCTTCATGAAACTACATTTCTTAATGTTTATCAGCAATTTCTCCTCCCTCAATCTTTGCAGTACTTGTCTCATGTGTTGTAAATGTTCTTCCTTTGTCTTACTGAAAATCATAACGTCATCCAAATACATAATAACAAAATTACCCAAGAATTTCTTCAAGACTTCATTCATCAATCTCATTAAAGTACTAGGTGCATTTGTCAATCCAACAGGCATCATTAACCACTCATAGAGTCCTTCATTTGTCTTGAAAGCAATCTTCAATTCATCTCCCTCTTTAATTTTGATCTGATGGTATCCACTCTTTAAATCTACCATTGTGAAATATCTTGCTCCACTCAAACAATCCATGATATCATCCATCCTAGGTAAAGGAAATCTATACTTAACTGTGATCTTGTTGATTGCTCTAGAGCCAATGCACATTTTTGATTATCCATCTTTCTTTGGTGCTAACACTACAGGTTGTGCACAAGGACTCAAACTTTCTCTGATCAAACCTTTTCTCAACAACTCTTGTATCTATCTATTCAGTTCTTCATTCTCTGCTGGTGTCATTCTATGTGCTACTTTGTTAGGCAAAATTGCTCCAGGTATAAGATCCATGTGATAACTGATGCTCCTGATTGGTGGTAATCCTTCAGGTACATTGTCTAATATGATGTCTTCATACTCTATCAGCAATTCCTTTATCTCCTCTGGTTGTGATTCTTCAGTCTCCTTCAATGTTTCAGGCTTCTTAGGAATCAAAGCATAACACATATTCTCATTTCTCAAACCATCCAAAATTTTTCTTCCATCTACCAAACATATTCTAGCATTCCCACATACTTCACTCTTAGGATCATCTTCCAAAGGAATCAAAGTAATTCTCTTTCCATTTGATGTTATAGTGTATGTCTTCTTCCTTCTATCATGTATAGCTTTTCTATCATACTGCCAAGGTCTACGCAACAAGATATGGCAAACATCCATAGGCATAATATCACACAATACTTCATCATGATATGATCCAATATAAAATTTTACCAAACATTGTTCACTCACCAGTACCTTATGATCATCCTGAATCCATGCTATCTAATAGGGCTTAGGGTGTTTCAGTCTTTCCAACTTTAGCTTAGTCACCATCTCCTTTGAAACTAGATTATCTGAGCTACCACTATCAATTACAACATTACAATACTTACCTCCTGATTTACATCTGGTTATGAACAAACTCTTCCTCTATGGTGGTTCCTCATTTGTCTTTGCTTGAAATAGGTGTTGTCATTGATGTCAACATATCCTTGTTGTCATTGGTGTCAACTGTATCTTATTCTACTACTTGTTTAGATGACTTGTATGTTGAGGATATTGAGAAAATTAGCCTCTCCAGAAGAAACAAGTGAGTTACATATCTCTCTGTCAGAGACAGTGCAGTTCAATAAAGTAGATTGTGTATACGCCTAAAAATGACACAATTCATCTTGAATAAATATTCTAAATATTTATTCCATTCTTCTATCAATTAAATAAATATTCTAAATTTATTTAATCGATTCACTGTTCCATAATTAAATAAAATCCATTTATTTAATTAAAATTCTTCTAATTGTCCTACATAATTAAATAATCATAAATTATTTAATTAATCCAAATTCCTCTATCCTAAGTTCTAAATTCAAAAATCCACATCACACTTACACCTCACTTTTCCACCTCACCTTGTCCACCTCATTGGGTTGCACATGTAATTAAATATATTAAATATTTAATTACCCTATTTTCCCCCTCACCCACATGGCCTATTTCTTCTCAAATCAGAAGTTAGTTAACTAATCAAACAAAAGTGTTAACTAACCAGTCAATTGAGTTAATCCCTCAATCAATTCAGTTAATTCCATAATTCATTCTTCCAACTGATTAATCAAGTTTGTTAACTGAGTTAACTCTCCAATCAATGTTGTCAAATCCCCTCTTTCATGATGGAGGTGAGACACTTGTCATATTTCTACTGGTTGCACATTTCTCAACCATCCTCAGCCATTGATCATCACACTTCCTCTCAACCGTTGATTCTCATTCTTCTGAGTCTATAAAAGAAGCTTCATCCTTCCATTCTATTCATCCAGGCTATTCGTATTGTTACTCTGCAGAATTCTACCCGCACGCCTTTGGCACCCCAATACTATTTGCTTGAGATCACCCTTGTTGCTTCGAAGCTCATCTTCTTGGCATATTCATTATCACAGCCATTTACTATCGACATCCTACAACACAGCTAAAAGAGTGCACTCACTGAGGGTCTACTTCATCAGCAAAGGACGGTTGTAATAGGCAAACAACAGAAGATTTGAAACAGGGAAGGTTTGCATTGTTATTCATTTGCTTCATTTCTTTGAATCTTTCTTGTTTTCATTATTCTGTTGATGTTTGGGTTTGTTATTGTTCATTTGATTAAACCACATTTTACCCTAACATTTTTGGCACCCACCGTGGGGCCTTTACCCCTTTATCTCATCAAAATCTGAGCTTTTTTGAAGGTAGGTTCCATACTGGTCACGCACAGGCACGCACAGGCTACTTTGGTGCATTTGACCATTTCTACGGTGCATATACTCATTTCTATGGCGCTTTTATCATTTTTGCGCTTCTGTGTATTCTTGTTGCGCTTTTGCGCCCTGTTACGATGCTTTTGCTATTATTGAGCATATGTTCATTCTTGCGGTGCATATGTGCACTATTGCTATGCATTCATAATTCCTGTGCATTTGTTCATTTTTACAGTGCATTTGACCACTGTTACTGCACATCCATCCATTCTGCGCATATGTTCTTTTTTGCTGCACATACGCGTACTGTTACGGCGCATTTATTCTTGCTACCCTTTTGTTGATTATTTCTGCGCATTTAATCACTAAAGCTGCACTTCTGTAATAGGCTATGGTTTTAGTACTTTTCTAGGAAGATTTGCTAACGCTAATGTCTTCGCAGGTGTTTGCTGGAACGGTTTTGTAGGATAGGCTCGGGTTTAGTTCCATTTAGTTGCATTTAAATAGTTCACACTTCACTTTCTAAGGGATAGTAAAATTGATGTTCATTCAAATCCTCACCTAGCTCTAATTAGGAAAGAAGTAACTGAATCATTTGTTTCTTGCATTGCAACACTTTCCAAGTTATTGCTATCTGGGATTAAAACTGAACTCACCTTTGATTTTGGGGTTAAAATTGAACTATTGCTATCTCGTTGGACCAAAACTTCAAAGTTAACTATTTCATGCTACGAGGATTAAAAACTGAACTCACCATTGATTTCTAGATTAAAATTGAACTACTGCTATCTCGTTGGACCAAAACTTCAAAGTTAACTATTTTGTGCTACGAGGATTAAAACTGGATTCACCATTGATTTCTGGGATTAAAACTGAACCAATGTTATATTACTAAAATCACTTCAAAGTTCTGTGCTTGCCCAAGTAGATTAGCCCATTCAGTTTTTCTACTTTTAAATAGGTTGGATTAATCAGTGTCTTCTGTGCTTGACGAATGACAATAGGCTTATGCTCTCCCCTTTTCTGGGTGATCAGAGTGCTAGACTTGTCATTCTATTTGTTTAACCTTTAGGAGGGGCTTGCCCTTGGATGCACGCTTGTCCAAGTGGGAATGACCTTGAGTGGTAACAGGGTAAAGCCAAGCCCTACCAAGCCACTTAAAATAAATTGTGCTTGAGGTGAAAACTTCTTGCAACAAGTGCTGCTATGTTACACCGATGACCAACCTCCCCCAAAACCCTCTAAGGCACAACCCTTTGAGGCTGGGAGACTCCACAATGAAGAGTAGTGCCACCGCATGTGTAACCACTTGAACGGTTTCCTGCATTAAATACCTCCTGTTCTAGTGGCCCAAAATCCTTGTAATCCATTTCTCGCCTAGGATCTTTGTGCTTGCTTTTGTTTAGTTTTGTCCAAAATAGAGTCGAAAAAACCACAAATAAAATGAAAAACTATAAAATATTCTTTGTGCTTGCTATGTTTTCTTGCTGTTAATTCATAAAATAAGACCAAGAAAGCCTTTTTCTAGCCAAAAAATACCAAAAATAGCAGAAAAATCCAAAATTTTTGCCAAAAAACCAGAGCTGCGCATATACTTATTTCTGCTGCGCTTTTGTATTGACTTGCTGCGCATATACAAACTGTTGCTACACATTTATCCTTCACCAGTGCTGCGCATATACTGTGACTTACGGTGCATATGTTCATTTCTGTTGCGCATTTGTTTCTGCACATACACGATAGTGAGCACATGCACTCTTTTTGAGAAAATCTTTTTACCTATTTGGAACACCCATTTCAGCCTAGCTTCACTTTCTGAGATCAGATTCAACCTTGCAGTCAGTCTTCATCCATTTCACCCAACTCTCTCTCTTTCGTCAATCGTCCCATTCACTTTCTGTCCAAACCCCTCTTGTCCCAAAGTTAGTTTATTCCACACCGATTCGACATAGGTCCTCTCTTCATATCATTAGTGGATTCACATAAGCCTAGTAGGTCATAGTACATTTGCTAGTAGTCTTGTTGAACGACTAGTCCCTACACAGTAAGATGGTATCAACTACCCTTACTAGTGGCTATCGTCTTGTGTCAATCGTCTTACTTGAAGTCATTGAGCGAGAGAATCCTTTGTCCAAACCTTGTCCTAAGTATCCTATTCACAACAGTCTCAGTTGGCGCCTTGCCAAAATTTCTAATCCCAGTCCACTTCATCCCACATCACCTTGCATGGTTCTTACTCAATCTCAGTACAACAAGCAACTTGAAATGGCCGGCTCATCCAATCGTATCGTCACACCTCATGATAGTGACGAAGAGATCTCTCACGAAGATTATGAAGGGAGCATTCAAGATCAAAAATTCCAACGTTTAGTAGAGAAGGTGCTCCATGCTGACCCTCATAAGTACTTCTATCATCTTGCTAGTCTAGGAATCAAACTCCCCGCAGACTTTGACATAAGCTCAATCATGGAATATATAGACACTGATCACGAAAGGGGTAAGAATGAAATAGACCCAGATGCAAATGAAAGAGAAAGGAATACTATAGACCCAAATGCAAATGATAGAGGGAAGAGACCCATCGATCACAATGCCCCTATGGAGGAAATGAGGAAGCAACTTGAGAGCCTCACACAACAAATATCTGACCTTAAGACTGGTACAAGTACCAAGAACTACTCCTTGGAGGACATAGCTCTGTACCCTTTTGACAAAAGTATGGACATGAGACCATTCCCCTACAGGTTCGAGGTTCCTAAATTTGACAAATACAAAGGAAAAGGGGACCCTAGAGATCATATCCGGGAATTCAATGCGGCATGTTTAGAAGTAGCTCACAATGAGACCTACTTGATGAGACTATTCCCAAGATCTTTAGGTGGTCAAGCTATGGAGTGGTTCTTGCGTCTCTCACCAGGAATTAGAACTTTTGATGAACTTGTCAATAAATTTATAACGCACTTCTCTTATAACATCGAACACGAGGTATCTATGCTAGATCTATGCAACACCAAACAAAAGAGTGGTGAGTCATTTGCCACCTTCTTACAATGATGGAGACAACTAGCTAGTAAGTGTTCTTACGATATGCCTGAGAAGCAGCTATTGGAGATGTTTGTCCACAACCTAAACACTGATCTTAGCTATCAGATACAGATACAATGCCCTACATCATTTTCAAAAGTCATTAAAATGGGCTTATTCATTGAAAAGACTATGATCACTAAAGGAGCTATCAAGCTATACAAGGACACACCTACTTCCAATTACACAACAGATAAATCAAAGTTTTGGACCAAGAACAAGAATGTGGTCAATGATGGGGTAGTAGATGCCAAGACGGCAGCCCCCAAGCAACAACCCATATTCACTCTCAAGGGAGAAGCAAACAATGGTACAATCAACAAATCACCCTCTCGGGAGCCTAGACCTTGGTTCAGTTCAAATCCCAGGAGAAAATTCACACCACTGGGTGAGTCTCAAGAGTCTGCACTAAGGAAGTTGTTGGCTAACAATGAAATTTCTCTACCGCCAACAAGTGATTACGAGCCTATAGTCAAACCTCCCTACTGGAAGGACACAGACTATTGTGAATATCATCGAGGAAGGGGGCATACAACTAACAACTGCATCCACCTCAAAAATGTCATACAAGATATACTAGATCAGAATCAGGGAGGGACACAATAGCATACCTCCAATGAAACTCATGTGGCCTACCGGGATCCACTTCTGAATCATAACCGGCCATATAACAACAACAACAACAACAATGGACACAACAATAACGAGAACAACAATAATTGCAACCGGCCAAATCAGAATAGCGAGACTAGTAATGCCAACTATGCAAGTGTGCCATTTGACTACACCATAAACTACATTTCTGAGCAAATCCCACAGGTCCATGTCATCTCACCCAACCAACAACTAGGACCTAATAGAACTAGTTGTAGTATAATTACCCACAGTGGTAAAGTCATGCTCAATACTGCCCCTCCAAGGTCGTCGCAGTCCCCATCCAACTCTCATCCTTACAATGTCATCGACCAGTTACAGAAAACTTCAGCTCACATTTCTATATTGGAGCTATTGCATCTATCTCCTTCTCATAAGGAGATTCTTAAGAAAGCCTTAGTGGAAACCACGGTCCCCACTAATCTGGCCCAAGAAAAGTTCCAAACCATGGTAGGCAATATGACATCCTCCAACTCCATATCGTTCACTGAGCAAGATGACCTCTCTGTATCCCAACCGCATAACACCCCTCTACACATTTTTGCCTTCGTACACAAGCACCGCACCAAGAGGGTTCTCATTGATGGAGGTGCTGGTTTAAATATTTGCACATTAAAGCTCGTCCTTGCACTGGGGTTCTCTGAATAGGTAGTTGATCCAAGGAGGAAAATTACAATCAAAGCATATGACGAGAAAGAAATAACCACAAGGGGAACAATTGTCCTACCCATTCAAGTGGGACCAATCATAAAAGACGTGGTGCGTCAAGTCCTTGATCGGGATCTCGCTTATAATATCCTACTAGGGAGACCATGGATTCACGCCATGAAGGCTGTCCCCTCAACCTATCATCAATGCATTAAGTTCCCGCACAATGGCAAACAAGTCACCATTCAAGGTGACTCTGACCCCTACCAACACTACAATTCTTTTCGTGCAAAACTGGAATGTGTCATACCTAATAACAGAGCATACATTTCCCCTACCCCGCAACATGATCATACCACTGAAGCCTCTTCCTCCAAGCCCAAAGAGCAAAAGATTACCATAAAAGAAACTAGGGTGGGAGAATACTCAATTGAGCACAACCTGAATCTTGCCACATTACCTTTGTCTCCCAGATCTTTTGGCCAACCCAGGCATTTTCCAAAGCCCTCTGCTCCTCCTGTGACTCCCGCAACTCCCTTTGTAAAATGGGGGACCTTATCTGATGAAACAGAGGAGCGAGATCTCCTGCAATGGCTTTATGCTGAAGAAGAAAACACACCCCAAAATCTGCCTAGATTCCCAACATAACTCTATGGGCGAGGTGAGACTATTCTGCACAGGATGGGGTACGAAGGACAAGGCCCCATTGGCCTCAGAAAAGAAGGAATCATTGAACCTATACAACCTTCTTCATCCTCATCAGCTAGAAACACAAGTGGCCTAGGATACAAAGGCAAGGGTAAAGCCAAGGAAAATGCCTGTCTTGTAGAAACAATCCAAACACTCCAAGTGGACAGCGACATAGATTCAAATGAGTATGAGTGGGACGAGCTAACAGAGCACTCCTACGATGACAAAGAGGTTGACACCATCCAAACTCTTAGCCCCTACCGTGAGGGACAAACGCAACGGAACAGACCACTAGAGTCCGATTTGCCCATCCCTGAGATTATAGCTTTTGAGGAAAGTTTAGATTCCATTGCAATAAACAACTTGGAGGAAAGTACCACCCTGAACACTACCCCTGCTAATGCTCCTAACATTTAAATTCACACCATCAATGAATCAGGTATATCATCCGACTCCCTTCCCTTCTTGCACCCTGAGCTTATTGACTGGGATCTGTAAGGAACTCCCCAACTAGATATGTTCCAAAACAACGATGCTTACATTGCTTATATGGAACTTAGGGACCACTTACCCAGGGGAGATCATAAAGCTGGTTTTGCTATTGAGCTGAATACTGTGGCTTACTTCAGGGAGGGTGCCAAGCCTTCTAGTCACAAAAATATCAAGATAAAAAATGGATCTGACAGTGAAAACCACCTTGCGGTAGTGTCAGATCATAAAACAGTAAAAAGAAAGGACGCATCCGAAGGTGAAAACCCAACTATGGCACCTGACGATGGAATGCTTGACACTCTCCCTAGTGATATGTACCAGGAAAGGTCACAGATTGTTGTGGAACTGACAGAGCCCGTGAATATTGGAACAGAAGAACAACCCAAGATTATCCACTTTGCCAAATCTCTCACACCACCAAAGAAAACCAGGTTTGTATCGTTCTTTAAGAAGAAGAGAGGCTGCTTTGCTTGGTCGTACGTAGACATGCCGGGCCTAGACCCAAACTTAATTCTACATCATCTACCACTGGATCTAGGAGTAAAACCAGTAAAGCAGAAGCTGAGAAAAATGCATCCTCACATAGCACTTTTGGTCAAAGAAGAACTCAAGAAATTGCTGGATGTGGGGTTCATTAGAGCCATAGATTACCCAGAATGGATATCCAACATTGTGCCAGTGTCTAAACTAGATGGCGGAGTTTGACTATGCAATGATTTTTGAGACTTAAACAAAGCATGCCGCAAGGATGACTTTCCATTGCTGAACATCGATATCATAGTCGACCTAACTGTAAGATATACAATGATATCACTCATAGACAGATTCTCAGGGTACAATCAAATCAAAATAGCACCCAAAGACCAAACACAAGACAGCTTTTACTTGCCCATGGGGTACCTTTTGCTGGAATGTCATGCCATTTGGGCTGAAAAATGTAGGGGCTACATATCAGCGAGCTATGACAACTATATTCCATGACATGATGCACGTAACTATGGAAGACTATGTCGACGATATCCTAGCAAAGTCTCTCACAAGGGATTCACACCTAGATGTACTAGAAAAAGTTTTCCAAAGGTTGGACCAATTCCAAGTCAAGCTGAACCCAAAGAAATGTGTGTTTGGGGTAACTTCAGGCAAGCTACTAGGCTTCATCGTGTCGGCAAATGGAATAGAGGTAGACCCTGCCAAGGTCAAAGCCATAATGGACATGCCACTGTCCAAGACTCTAACTCAGTTAAGATCCCTATAGGGCAAGCTGTAGGCCATCCATAGATTCATATCACAGATGGCAAACAAGTGCCAACCTTTCAGCCATCTCTTGCATAAGAACATTCCATTTAGGTGGGATGAGCGGTGTGAAGAAGCATTCAACAAGCTAAAGGAGTACCTTATGAATCCACCCATTCTCATGCCACCGATCCAAGGAAAATCTCTAATTCTCTACATATCTGCTACACCTATTGCCCTGGGGGTACTTCTAGCACAGCATGATTATGAGAACAAGGAAAGAGCTGTATACTACATCAGTCGAACCTTAGTGGGCTATGAGTTGCAATACTCACAAGTAGAAAGATCATGCCTGGTAGTAGTTTTTGCTTCACAAAAACTTTGACATTACATGCTTGCGCATCCAGTTAAACTCATCGTAAAAATAGACCCATTGAAGTATCTCCTCAGCAAAGCAGCTCTCACAGGTCACCTGGCAAAATGGGTAATGCTTCTCAGTGAGTATGACATCGAATATGTGGACAGAAAAGCCATCAAGAGACAAATCATAGCTGACCAACTCGCAGACGCATCGTTACAAGACAACAAGCCCATGCACTTTGAATTTCCAGACGAGTCCTTATTCACTATATCAACATCTTCCTGGAAACTCTACTTCGACGGGTCTTACACAAACCATGGATCAGGGGCAGGTATCCTGTTTATAACTCCTCAGGGAGACACAATTCCAAAGTCTTACCATTTGTTATTTCCATGCACTAATAACATAGCGGAGTATGAAGCCTTGGTAATAGGTCTCAAGATGGCCACTGAGTGGAAAATCCAAGAACTGCATGTCTACGGTGATTCTCAGCTTATAGCTAACCAAGTCAACGATGAGTATCAAACCAAAGATGAAAAGCTCATCCCGTACAAATGAATGGTTGATGACTTCAAAGAACACTTCAGGACCATCTCCTTTGAGCAAATACCTAGAATTGAGAATAAGGCGGCAGATGCAATGGCTACCATGGCTTCTCTCCTTGAAATACCTGAAACTGAGTCACGATATGAGTTCTTAGTGGAAACTATCCGGCAACCAGCTTATTATCTCCTTGAGACCCATTCCATCTGCCTTCTAGTTGGATCTGATTCACCTTGGTATGGTAAGACTTACACTTACCTCAAGGACAACATTCTCCCACCTGACCTCTCTTCCAACCAAAAGTGAACTTTCATACGACAAACCTCTCGCTACACCATCATAGTCGATACCCTTTACCGACGTGGTCTGGATGGTACTTTGCTTTGCTGTTTAGAACAAGAAGAATCCATAATTGCCTTGCGAGACGTACACGAAGGGATCTGCAGAACACAATCCAGTGGTCCTTCCTTAGCCAAGAAACTCATGCATTTGGGTTATTACTGGCCAAACATGGAGATGGATTCATATCAGTTCGTCAAAAAGTGTAAACAGTGCCAAGTACATGGGAACCTGATCCATGCACTTGCTCAAGAGTTGAGACCTTTAACGACACCCTGGCCCTTTTGCCAGTGGGGACTTGACCTTGTGGGAAAGATTCATCCACCTTCTTTCAACGGCCACAAATTCATCATAACCGCCACTGAGTATTTCATAAAGTGGATTGAGGTCGTTCCCCTAACCACCGTCACAGGCAAGCAAATTTCCTCTTTCATCCTGAATTACATTATCTGTAGATATGGCATTCCTTCATCTATTATCACAGATAATGGAAGACCATTCAAAAATCAGGATGTCCAAGAACTCTATGAGTGTTTCAAAATCCAACATCGTTTCTCCACTCCATACTACCCCCAAGGTAACGGCCAAGCTGAGGCATCGAATAAAACCATTCTAAAAATCCTCAAGAAAACTGTCAATGATGCTGGCCGTGATTGGCATGTCTAACTCAATCCTGCTCTGTGGGCCTACAGAACTATTATACGCACTCCCACAGGTGCTACACCCTACGCCCTCGTCTATGGTTCAGAAGCCATCCTTCCTATTGAAGTTGAATTACCGTCCCTCAGGGTGTCGTTGAAGGGTCTCATATCAGATGAAGAATACAGGGTCTCAAGGTTGCAAGAACTAGAGCTGCTAGAGGAAAGGCGACATAAAGCCTTCGATCATCTCAAAGCCTATCAACAGATGATGTCAAGAAGCTATAACCACAAGGTTCACCCAAGATGCTTTAAGGTTGGGGACCTCGTCCTCAAAGAAAACCCTCGCAATCAACAAGACAGAGAAAAGAAAGGCAAGTTCAAACCTAACTGGCTTGGGCCCTATGTGATTGTAGCTGCTTACGGATTGGGGGCATATCAGTTGGCAACATCAGAGGGTGAGTTGTTTGATGATCCTATCAACAACATGCACCTTCGCTGATTCTATACCTAGGAGAACCCCAATGCAAGGAGGCACAGTAAAATACAAAAAAAAAAAATCAAAAAAGTTGAAAAGAGAAAATACAAACAAATCAAAAACAAAAAAATAGAAAGCATGCAAAAATAAAAAAAATCGTCCTTTGGTGAAAACCTGGCAAACAGGTGCCTTGGATAGGTATCCTGATGAAAACCTAGAAAACAAGCATCATGTTTACTTTCTAGCTTCTCGTGCAAATAAAAGCAAGTGACGAAAACCTGGTAAATAGGCGTTACTTGTGATAAACCGCCTTCTCCATCTTTGAGAATCTGATCACCTTGAGGCCATTCTTCTTTCGCTCATTTCCCATTTGACCCTTATCTGTCCCACAATAAACACTTGATAGTTACCTATCATGGCTTGATACTCTCCTTATGGCCTTGTCAACCAGGGTTTTGTCCCATACCGTCTCCTCAATGTGAGCCTAACATAGTGTCTCTCGTCAGTGTCCATGGTCCAGGTCTGTGAACTATGTTGCCTTTGCGTCGTCACGTAGGCAAGGCCATTTATTCTAATGCACCCTCGAGGCTCCCATGGTCCCATTCACCCCCTTTTCTTGTCTTCTGTCTTGTCATCTTTCTTCTAGTCCATCCATGGTCCATTAGGGTTTACCCCGAACTACGTTGCCTCTGCATCGTCACATAGGCAAGGCCATTTAGCAATGAGCCCCCGAGGCACTAGGTCAGTCCCTTAGGGTCCGTCTCCCCAATAAGGATTGTTCAATCTTCTCACCAAGCAAGCAGGTGCAAGCAGAACCCATGCTCAAAGCAGAAATCTTGACTATGAACGGCTTAACCTATTCACACACAAGGCAAAATACCCAAGGTCTTCTAACTGATTCTATCTATATTACGGCAAGCAAAATACATCTACATGCAAGAATGTTTTGTGATTTGAAATCATGGTTAAGTTATAGAGTCTTGATTTTTCTTATCATGTCTTTCTACGCTACTCAAGGATGCCAAAAGCTAGAGATGCTATGATGGGAGCATGATCATTTTCTTTGTTTGCTATCTACGGATTCCGCTTTAGTAATGTTACACCTTGTCTAAGGACATGATCGGCAAAAGATCCTCAAGGACATCAAAGGTCTAACATGAACGGGGGCAATTCTTGTTTGTTGACACGCAAGAAGTACTCAGGTCATCTAGATTCAATTTTGACTAGATGCTTGTATTAACTTACCAAATCAAAATCCATGTAAGAGATACTTAGGTCATCTCGGTTCAATTATCCCTAGATGCTTGTATTATCTTACAACATTTCAGAAAATGTACCAAAAATAAAATGCCCAATGATGAAATAAAGCACTCTAAAAGCAAAGCATCCATCCTATATCCATACATACATCCATATCCCATACAATCCTCATTACCCGAACTATGCAGAGTACCAATATCAAATGAAGTTTCTAAGTCATTCTATCACAACCATTCTTCTATCTATCATCCTGTCCTTCTTGTGTCAATGTACATTTGGACATCACAAAAATATAGAACATATAGGTGCATATCATATCACATTTCGAGTTAGTCATGCACATAAGTAAATCAATTACATACATAACACAATGCATTAGGTCATCCATACATCATCTTCATATCACATCATAAAGCAAAGACAATAAAAAACATAGCTAAGTGCATCACATACAAAGCTGCATAATCACAAGAACTCATGTTGCATTTGCATACATTTGAAACATTAGATCATCATAGACATCACATAGCATCATATCAAAGGCATCCCATATAACATCAGATAGAACATCTAAGTATACACGTGCATCACATCATACAATAGAAGTAAATCATCATCTCATAACATAGGCCATAGATCATAAGGCTGCATCATCATATATACTATCATAAAAAGAGGTCCAAATGTACAATATCATCATCTCTCTATCTGAATCAAAGTGTCATATACAACGTACATCCAAAAGGATGGTGATACATGTCCCAAAAAAGTGCCAAATCTGGTGCAAATCTATCCCTGCTGTTGTGGACCACCATTGCTAGCTCCTGATTGCTGAGGACCCATCACGGAAGCCCCTGACTACGATGGACCTGCTCTATGAGTCACCCCAGACTGACTCCTAAAACTCTCAGCCCTCTGACTCGCTGACACTGCCCCATGGTATAGGCCTCGGTAGTATTGCGCCTGTGACTGTGCCCTGGCCAGCTCTGCCTACACCTGTGCCAACTGTGTCTGTAACTGGCCTACCTGTGCCTGTGCTTGCTGCACCTGCCCAACCAAAAAGGAGCTAGCTGCATCTGTCCCCATGGCCGCCACTGCAGTATCCCGCTCTACACAGATAATGCGTACCCGTGCATCTGCCATGTCTCTCTCGCGGGTCAACCCATCGATCACTGCTGCATCTGTCTCTCGCCGGCCGTCGGCCCTCCTAAGCTATGCCTACAGCTCTCGCACCTGTCCCCTTAGGTTGGCTATAGCCCTCTCATGCACCTCCACCTGCACTGGCCCCTGTGCTACCTCAGCCTGTCCTGGCCCCTATGGCTGGGGCACCTGCTGCTGTGGTACCTGCTCGGGTGGCGGCATCTGCGCCTATTGCGGTGTCTGCTGCTGTGCAGCCTATACTAGCACTTCCTGGGCTACCCTCCTCTGCCTCCTCGGCCTCTCTCCATCTCCACCACCCCGTCCTCCTCTACCTCCCCTCCAACCCAGCCCAACCTGTCCCTCCTCCTCTGAATCAGCCTCGTCAATACGAGGCACCAGCATGCTAGGTCCTGAGTACCTCAGGAAAGGGTGTGCCATCAACCAATCCTCATAGTCCTATGTTACCCTGGCGTCAGCTATCTCTGTCCTCATATCCCATGCCACATAGGGAGTCTGTTGGAACTTTGCCAGGGCCTCCTCATATGAAGCCATCGGCCCCCATCAGACCCTCTTTGCATGTGTCCGCGCAAATAGCGCCTATCCCTGTGGCATACCCTGCCTCCTGCCAAATTGTCGTAGCACCCGACCCATCATCTGTCTCTCCAAAATGTGCCGTGTCCGGCCTATTAGCCACCTCATCTGAAAATAGTATGGCAGCTCATCTCCCTCATCATCCTAGGGCTCGCAATCCAGATGTGGTCGCCAAACGACCACATCTACCCCATCCAAAGTGTGCCTCCAATACTCCAACTTCCCCAGCCTGTGCTGGGAAATCACTCCTACGTAGCCATAACTGTATGGCTCTCCCTACTGCCTCGCGAATACACATATCAGCCTCTACCGCTATGTGCTCCCATAGCCAAAACTGTAGCAGTAGCACTCCAGCCGACAGACTCGTGCTACGATGATACACCACCTGGTGCATGTCATGGTACAAGTGGGCTAGTACACACACTCCCCATGTGTATCGGGTGCCCTCAATCAACATCCGCTCCATGATCCTGCCCCATCCAATGGGGAACCCATGCGATCTTCTGTCAGGGCATACAATGCCTCCGATCAATCCAGCCACGATCCCAGAGAAGTAGTTGTAGCAGTCATGTATATCGTGCCAGGGGATGACCTGTCCAACTAGCTGAGGGTCATCGAACACTCGCCTGCACTCGGCGAGTCCCGCATCCCACTGTGCGTCATACTTCGCCAAATCACCAACAACGGGTAAGTGCAGTATCCTGTAGACGTCCTCTAGAGTCACAGTCATCTTACTAGTCAGAAAATGGAAAGTCCCATCCTCACTGTGGAATCTCTCCATGGTAGCTGTCAACAATCCCCGGTTAACTCGCACCTCGGGCATGAAGCAAACGTAGTCCAAACCCATGGCACCAAGCGCCTCCCTGTCAATCTCTGTGAGCATATATCTTTGCAACAGGGGCATGGGAAACGTCTCCCTCAACTGCAATGTGTCTCGTATCTCCTCCTGCAAGCACACAAAACATAGCATCAGTCTAAAGCTGCACATACCATACTCCACATATCTACTGAACTATATCAACCGAACTTAGCATTTCAAATTGATCAAAACAGCCCACTACATCTCTTGACTAGATTCCTGCAATCTCGGAGATAGCTCATCGATTTTCCGCATCAAACAGGACGCCAATCAAATCAATTTGGCTAAGTAATTGGCTATCCAAGGCAAATGTGCCACTACAGGTGGTAAAAGCACCGTTTCTGGTATATGTGCTACTAAATTCCACAAAAGCACCGCCAAAACACAGATGCACCGTCACATTGCACGTATACGCAAGTTTAACATATGTGTCGCCACATTCGACATATGCGCCACCAAAACATAGATGCACCGCTAAAATCCACAAATGCGTAAATCTAACATATGTGCCGCCACATTCAGCAGATGCGCCGCCAAAATACACAAGCACCGCCAAAATACACAAGCACCGCCAAAACATAAAAGCGCCGCTAGAATGCACATATGTGCAGTTTTCACATATGCGCAGTGAAACTCCAGATGCGCCGTTTTGCGCTGCATATGCGCCGTTCTGCACTTTGGCACATCTGTTTGACCTATTTTCTACTTGCATTTATGACACCCTAATTTGACCCTAGGAGAATTTTTTTGAAGCACATACCGGGGGTTCTGCCTCTGCTGGCCGCCTGAATCGACAGACTCGCTCGAATCGATGCTCCTCGCGTGGAATGTCTGCTACTCTGGCTACCATGCTGCTCCAAGTTTGCTCTAGGCTCTCTATCTCCAATCTAGATCAAACAAGTGTACAAATGACTAATCTTTTGGACCCAGCTCCTATTTATAGCCTACAAACCCTAATTATGGCTAGGCGATGACTGTGACTACTTCCCGCGTCCGTTTTTCCCTCTGGTTTTCTTCCCGTTTCCCTGAAACGAGTCCCTTTTCCTCCAACCTAACCTAACCCCTTCGTCTTCGTGAGATTGCCTGTCTCCAAATCTTTCACCCTTTTCCCGTCCAATCTCCTGAGGGGGCATCCTATCGTCATCAAACCTGTACCAGGGGCAAACTGGGGCATGTATCACTGTTAGACATTCGATTTCTTTGAAGCAACGTTGTAAACTGCATTGCATCAAAGAGGGGCAAAATGTATACACCTAAAAATGACACAATTCATCCTGAATAAATATTCTAAATATTTATTCCATTCTTCTATTAATTAAATAAATATTCTAAATTTATTTAATCGATTCACTGTTCCATAATTAAATAAAATTCATTTATTTAATTAAAATTCTTCTAATTGTCCTACACAATTAAATAATCATAAATTATTTAATTAATCCAAATTCCTCTATCCTAAGTTCTAAATTCAAAAATCCACATCACACTTACACCTCACTTTTCCACCTCACCTTGTCCACCTCATCGGGTTGCACATGTAATTAAATATATTAAATATTTAATTACCCTATTTCCCCCCTCACCCACATAGCCCATTTCTTCTCAAATTAGAAGTTAGTTAACTAATCAATCAAAAGTGTTAACTAACCAGTCAATTGAGTTAATCCCTCAATCAATTCAGTCAATTCCATAATTCATTCTTCCAACTGATTAATCAAGTCTATTAACTGAGTTAACTCTCCAATCAATGTTGTCAAATCCCCTCTTTCATGATGGAGGTGAGACACTTGTCATATTTCTACTGGTTGCACATTCCTCAACCATCCTCAGCCGTTGATTATCACACTTCCTCTCAACCGTTGATTCTCATTTTTCTAAGTCTATAAAAGAAGCTTCATCTTTCCATTCTATTCATCCAGGCTATTCGTATTATTACTCTGCAGAATTCTACCCGCGCACCTTTGGCACCCCAATACTATTTGCTTGAGATCACCCTTGTTGCTTCGAAGCTCATCTTCTTGGCATATTCATTATCACAGCCATTTACTATCGACATGCTACAACACAGCTAAAAGAGTGCACTCACTGAGGGCCTACTTCATCAGCAAAGGATGGTTGTAATAGGCGAACAACAAAAGATTTAAACAGGGAAGGTTTGCATTGTTATTCATTTGCTTCATTTCTTTGAATCTTTCTTGTTTTCATTATTCTGTTGATGTTTGGGTTTGTTATTGTTCATTTGATTAAGCCACATTTTACCCTAACAGATTGTTCCACATTTCTAGTAGGATGAAGATCCTAGTCTGCGGATTAAAGGGTTTGTAGAGGATTGTTTGAAGTTGTTCCAGTCAAGATTTGAGAGGTCCACATGGATAATTGGTGAAGTTATGGCCATCTGAGTAGAACCGGGTTTTATAATTGTTCAGATGTGATAGAGTGACAGAAATTTGGTCCGGATTGATCCGCATTGGAATATTATGATCTGTGGATCTAGAGGTGTGTTTGGGATGTCGGTGTGTATCCTCAACTCAAGTGGTTCATGGTTTGGAGATCCGCAAATAATCTTTCTAGTGTGACAATCATGATAGTTGGTGTTCTTGAGTTCCCGGATGAAGGTGCAAGTGTTTCTGGTAATCTAAGGTGGTGTAGTTGTTCCTGTTGATTTCATTGTGCTTTGTGGTGGTCTCTAAATCAGGTGCCTGTTGTGTTGATGGTCCACATTGAGGATTGAGCTCGTCGATGAAGATTTCTCCTTGGGTATTGATGTTCTTTTTAGTCTTGGTCGATCGGATGCATGGTACATGTTGCAGATGATCTAAGAGAAGTTTTAGGGAGCGTGGCGTGATGTTCGAGGAAGATTTGAGTTCCAACTATGTTTGGTCAATAGTGTGATGGTTCGCATGAAGCATTTCAAGTCTTGTGATTGTAATTGCTTGTAATACCTATCTTGGAGAATGTTCTAGATAGATGATTGTTTTGGCCGACTTTGATGTTCATTCCAAAGTCAATGACATGTATAAATAAGTGTTGTGAAGTCATGGAAATGTGTGGAAGTGAGTGAAAATGAGGAGGTAGAAAGGAAGAGTAAGAGGGGGCAGAGCAGAGGTGTTATGCGCTTCAATGGAACTAATCTTGGCATGAAGAAGATGTTGTTTCTGAGTTCAATTTCTTTGTGTTAAACTTGTGAATGTTTCTATAGGCAGTGAGCCTCTTTGAGCAGTGAGCTCTGGGCAGTGCACCCGAAGGCAAGTGCCTTCCCATTTTATATTCTTTTAACAGAAAATAAATCTTGTGGGTTAACCCCCACCATGGTTTTTCCCTTAACCAGGTTTCTACATAAAAATCTTGGTGTTATGTGTGTTGATCATGTTTCTGCTCTTGTGTTGTTGATTCATGCTTTCATGGTTATATCTTTAATCTGTTAATAAGTGGCAAAGAAGATTAAATGTAGCAAGAGTTAAAAATTTTGTGATAAATGATTCACCCCCCCTCTCAGTTGTCTGCCCTAATCTCAACAATTGGTATCAGAGCCGGTTCCTCTAAAAGAAGCTTGACCGCTTGAGGAGATCCAAGATGTTGACTTACAAGAAAGATAGTCTGAGATTTGATGGAACAAATTACTCTCTTTGGAAGAGTCGTATGGAGTTCCATTTGCAATGCATGGGTGATGCTTATTGGCTGATAACAAAATATGAGTATACACCTCCGGAGAAAGGTCCTTCAACTCTAGACGAACTCAAAGATGCTGAAAAAAATATTTAGGCTAAAGAAGCATTGTTAAGTGCCCTGACTGATACAGAAATGACAAATGTCCTGGAATTGAAAAATGCTCATGAAATCTGGAAGAAATTGGAAACTTTGTATGAAGGTGATGAATACGTCAAATGTGCTAAGTTACAGAGCCTAAAAGGTAGATATGAAGATTTGAGAATGAGTGAAGATAAAAACATCACTTCCTACATACAGAAGGTGAATGAACTTGTGTGTAGTATCAGGTGTGCTGGTGGAAAATTGGAAGAATCAAAGATTGTTGGCAAGGTGCTCAGATCCTTACCTGCTTCATACAAGCATAAAGTTGCTGCTATTAAGGAGATCATGACTGTGACAATTGTTAGAAGGGATCAATTGGTTTGCAAGCTTTCAACATTTGAAATGAGTGAGTTTGGTGATTCCCTTCCTAAATCAGAATCTGGTTTTAAGGCCAGTGTTTATGGGAAGCAAAGATTTGATCCGGGTGAAAGCTCTTCAAGAAGATTAACCAGATATGAGAAAACAAAGAAGGAACTTGAAGAAGATGAAACAGAGCTTGAAGAAATTGAAGCCCTTATTGCCAAAAGATTACCAAGAGGATCTGGTAAGTATGAAGGAAAGTTGCCTTTCAAATGCTTTGCTTGCAATAACATTAGTCATTTTGCCTCAAGATGTCCGGAGAGGGTTTCAAAGCCAAACCATAACAGACCTAGGTTTCAGAAGAAATGCTACTATGTCTAAGAAGCTACTGATGAAGGAGTTATAGATGATGAATCTGACAAGGCAAGTACATCTAGAAATGAATGGGTGTTAATTGCTATCAAAGAAGAGAATCTGGTGCCTACTGAATCAGCTAGCTATGTGAATGTGGAAAGTGCCTTGGTTGCTCAGGTTGAAGAAAAGGATGAATGGGTGATTGACAATGGATGTTCCCATCATATGATAGGTGATAAAAGTAAGTTTGTATGTATGGAAAGATATGAAGGTGGAATTGTAAAGTTTGGAGATAATTCAGCGGGCAGAATCCGTGGCAAAGGATCCATCTCTTTGGATGGTAAGAACAACACTAATGATGTTTTGTATGTAGAAGGGTTGAAGCATAATCTTCTTAGTGTTGGACAATTAGTTGACAAAGGGTATGACCTCCGATTCAAGGATGGAAAATGCAGAATTTTGGAAAGGTCCAAAACTGAGATTGCATATGGTACACAGACTAGAAGTAATATCTTTCATTTAAGTTGCACTGGTAAAAGATGTTTGATTGCTCAAATTGATCAGAGTTGGTTATGGCATATGAGAATGTGTCATGTAAACTTTGATAACATTGTCAAGATAAGTACTACTCAGGTTGTGAGAGATCTTCCAAAGCTTGTAAAATCTGCTACTAGCATGTGTAAGGAATGTCAGTTGGGAAAACAGAGCAGAACTACATTCAAAAGTAAAAAACAATCTTCAAGTGGATTGTTAGAACTTGTGCACACTGGTTTGTGTGGTCCTGCCAGAGTTAGGACTTTGCAAGGAGACATATACTTTATGTTGTTGATTGATGATTACTCCCGGATGATGTGGGTCACTTTCTTGAAAGAGAAATCAGAGGCTCTTGACAAATTCAAGGTGTTCAAGGATAGGGTGGAGAATGAGATTGGTGTGAAGGTAAAGTGCCTGAGATCTGATAGAGGTGGAGAGTTTACCTTCGGTGAGTTTAATTCATTTTGTGAAAAGCATGGAATAAGAAGATAGTTATCTGCTCCTAGGACTCCTCAACAGAATGGAGTTGTGGAAAGGAAGAACCAGACTATTCAAGAGGCTACTAGAACCATGATGATGGAGGTAAATGTTCCACATATCTATTGGAGAGAGGCTATGAGTACTGCTATCTACACTCTTAACCGAGTGCAGATCAAAGGTAATACTGGTAAAACACCTTATGAACTTTGGTTTGGTAATGCTCCTACTGTGAAATACTTCAGAGTTTTTGGTAGTAAATGCTATATCAAAAAAGATGAAGATCTAGGCAAGTTTGATGCAAGGAGTGATGAAGGAATATTTTTGGGTTATTCTAACCAAAGCAAGGCATACCGGTGCTTAACAAGAGATTGAAAAAGATTGTTGAAAGTGCTAATGTCAAAGTAGATGAGAGCATGCAGAGGCCTTCCAAGTCCTGTGGATATGAATCAGATGATGAAAATGAAAAGCAAGTTCAAGGTCAGTCTTAGATTCAGATTGCTCCAGAAAATCCAATGACTCAAGAAGCTAGTGAAAATGCTGAGGAAGAAGATCAAGAATCAGAAGCTCAAGAAAAACTCAAAACTCCCAAGTATGTAAGGTTGAATCATTCTAAATATCAAATCATAGGAGATAGAAATAAAGGTGTTCAAACTAGAAGAAAAATTGCTAAAGAACAAGTGGAGTATTGTTTAATTTCAAAGATGAAGGAGCATGGTGTGATGTTCGAGGAAGATTTGAGTCCTAGCTATGTTTGGCTGACAATGTGATGGTTCTCATCAAGCATTTCAAGTCTTGTGATTGTAATTGCTTGTAATACCTATCTTGGAGAATGTTCCAGATAGATGATTATTTTGGCCGACTTTGATGTTCATTCCAAACTCGATGACATGTATAAGTAAGTGTTGTGAAGTTGTGGAAATGTGTGGAAGTGAGCAAAGATGAGGAGGTAGTGAGGAAGAGTAAGAGGGGGCAGAGCAGAGGTGTTATGCGCTTCAATGGAAATGATCTTGGCATGAAGAAGATGTCGTTTCTTAGTTCAATTTCTCTGTGTTAAACTTGTGAATGTTTCTGTAGGCAGTGACCCTCTTTGAGTAGTGAGCTCTGGGCAGTGCACCCGAAGGCAAGTGCCTTCCCATTTTATATTCTTTTAATAGAGAATAAATCTTGTGGGTTAACCCCCACCGTGGTTTTTCCCTTAACCGGGTTTCCACGTAAAAATCCTGGTGTTATGTGTGTTGATCATGTTTCTGCTCTTGTGTTGTTGATTCATGCTTTCATGGTTATATCTTTAATCTGTTAATAAGTGGTAAAGAAGATTAAATGCAGTAGGAGTTAAACGTTTTGTGACAATTGATTCAACCCCCCTCTCAGTTGTCTACCCTAATCTCAACAATAGGACTCTCCTCATCACCAGTTATTCTCCTTTCTCAGGTTTGCCAATAGGTTCTTCTTCCACATAGGTTGCTCTTCCATTATTCTCTATCTTCTTGCTTGTACTTCCCTGATTACATTCAAGTGCTCTATGTCCTTCACCTCCACACTTGAAACAAGTGCCTCTAAATGTTCTCTTATCAAATCCTCTTCGTTCTCTTCTGTATCCTTCATTCTGGTATGAATTATAATTACCTTTGTGATGAAAATTTCTGTCATTTCTCTGATAGGTATTTCTATCTCTGTCCTCCTTCTTGTATGGGCTGTCAGGCTTTGTTTTGCTTCAGATGTGGTTTGTCTCCTTCAGAAAATGTTCTACGTCTCTAAAATTTACCTCCTCTTCCTCTCTGTCTCTGATCATGCCTCTTATTCATCTTCTCTTCAACTTTCAAGGCAAACTGATATGCTTCCTCCAAAGATGTCATCCTTACCAAGCTTAGTTCTTCTTGAATGTTCAATCTTAGTCCATTGATGTATCTAGCCACTTTCTCCTTGCTTGCATCACTATGTCCCATTCTTATGATCATCTTATGAAATTCTTCAGTATACTCCTTCACAGATTTCTCCTTTTGTCTCAGGTTCTGCAATCTCTTCAACAACTCCAACTCATAGTCAGCAGGTATAAATTGATTCTTCAATTTTGTCACCATTCTATCCCACTTTGTAATCTTGTCTTTTCCTCTTTTATTTCTATCCAACTAAACTTCTTTCCACCACATAGCAGCATGTCCTTTTGACTCCTACAGCCGATCAGGGATGAAGCTAGGAGGTCCCCCAGGGAAGGCCTTACTATGCCCTTCAATCGATAGTCTCAAAGAAGATGGGTTCCTTCAGGCCTCCCCCATACCCCTTCCATTCCTGCCTCAGTGTCTATTCTCATTGGCATATACACCAATCAAATAGGTCCTAGCCTATACCTTGGTTCTTCTCTACGGGTGGGGAGGAGAAAGGAGGACTAGGGGGAACGACTCAAAGGGACAAAACACTCTTATGAACAGGGGGAGAAGGAGAGGGGTGGAACAACTCTTGGAAAGGGAGAAGTAGATTCTAGTTCAAGCCCCTCCATCAATACAGATCAGAAGAAGTCTGATTGGGCCTTAAGTCTCCTCCTCAACCTCCTCCCTATGGATACCAGAAGAGAGAGATAATATCTCTCTCTCACCGGGCTTACCCTTGACCCTCGCCCCCTCGGGAGGGTAGATTAATTGGATTGATTAGACCAGATGACTATCCTTCCTTCCCTTGAACCCCACTACCATGAGTCCATTAATACCTCACCCCCAACCCGATCACTAAATTCCCTCCCACCCTACTTCTATCTCCCCCCACCCACCCTTGCAGTCGATCCATAAATCTATCCCCCACTCTGAGGTCTCCCTCTCAGGGATGTAGTCTATTATTTGAATGGTTCATTCCCTATCCAGAGCAAGAGGAAACTTGGTCGAGTCCCCCCTATTCCCTCTATTCCTTCCCCACTCATAGATAGCCTATCTGATAGCCTCTCCAATACGTATTCCCTACTGCTAAGCAGGGGCAGTCCCCCGGAGACCCATGAATAAAGAGTAGTATTTAGCAGCCTTTAGTAGCAGTCCTCCTTATAGCTACTCACTCATGGTATGGAAACCCTCCTTCCTAGATATAGGTATGGACCCGAATGAATAGATACTGGTGGAGGCAAAGGAAGGGACTAATGATATTTATTCATCATCAGACTTGCGATACCATATTCATTTCCTGGGGCAAAGAATAAGATCAGAAGTCATCGTTGATTCTAGGGATTGATTCCAGGGTGCTAGAATAAGAGATTAGGCTATCCCTCCACCCTCCAGTAAAGAGCAGATAGAGTAATTGCCTGATGATCTCTTCCTCCGCTACCTCAAGAGGAGTGTTGGCCCATCCCTAGCCTTGAGTCTCCTCCTCTGTGTGGGCCCCCCCAACTAGGAAGGGCCTCCCACCCACCTCGAGTAGAAATATTGATCTCATTCGCTAATAAAGCTAAGAGTTTAAACTTTATGTCCTCCCATCAATGCCATCAACTATCGAGCCCCTTCCCACCCCCAGTCAAGCGAATAGTAGGGCTAGCCCCATAGAGTTGTAGGGGAATTGTTACTCTAGCCCCCTACAATCGAGATACCTCCAACTATCCTCTTACTCTAGTAGGTTAATTAATTTACCAATTCGGTTGGGAGTTGGCCCCTACCATTCTATAGGGATTACGAATAGTTGTTATGGGGGGCAAATTTTATCTTCTCTGAATCTTCAACTTCCTCATATTCAAAGTATTCTTCCATGTCATTTATCTAGTCAATCAACTCTTCAGGATTCAAATTTCCAGTGTAATTAGGTACATCCACTCTAGGTCTTTTCCTAATCTTTGAAATAACTCACAGCATCTTTACTTGATCTGATTCTTCTTCTTCATCACCTCCTAGGGTTTCACCAATTTGTTCAACAGATTGAAATTTCTCTTCATCACCACTTTCAACATTAGGTCTCGGTGTTAATCCTCTTCGCCTATCTTCCTCGACAACATCCAATCAAATTCTCATTGTTTTCATCATCTCCATAATCTCATCCATCCTACTAGCCATTGTCCCTACAATAACAACTCTCCTTGGTGGCATCTTCCTAGGATCAAGTGCAAACTACCTCAAGTTCGGCGATCAGGCTACAGGATGACAACTGCCTCACAATCGGCGATCAATTGCGACACAAGTAACCTGCCTCAATTCGGCAATTTGTCCATAGCAAGATCTTCTAGAATTCCTTTGCCAACTTCTCTCAATTCACTCCCAAAGATTCAAACTTTCACTCTGGTATCACTTGGTGCAGTCACGGTAGGAGGGTTCACAGAATGAACTGTCTAGACCATGCATCAAGAGTAAACACAATTGAAACAACTCCAAGATATGAAACAAATGTAGATTTAGTCATTCAGTATATCAAAGAATTCAAATATAGATCAACCAGAAACATGCGGGCTTACAATAGGGCTCACAGGCCTGATTATAGAATATCTGAATATGCACAAGATATAGCTTTGAAGCTCCTTTGCTCAAATCTAAATTATCAACTCCCTCTATATCATGAACTACTTTTCTATGCATCTATTACATCAATATATATCATCTCCAGAACCTTAGATTCCTCCGCATCAGCCAAGGAAGATCACATACTCCAATGAAGAGTTGTAACGTGTGTACATGGATAGGTCGGACCTAAATGAATAAAACTCCTCCACAAATGAATGGAATGATGTGCGGATCTCGGGGAAGGTCGGCCACAAACCATAGATCATTGAATGATGTGTCGTTGGGTTCCATAAGTCAAGAAATGCTCCACAGGTCTTCTCCTTTAGTTGATTGTCTGAGATTACCAGGATGCTCTGCTATGAGAAAATAATTGATCTTCTGATAGTGATAACTTTTCGGTACTTAATCCAAATGCTCTGAATTCTGGATATGATGTAGATGAATGAATCTAGATGCTAAGGCCAACTCCACAAGGTTAGAAATGCAACTGCAGTAGAATGCGGACCAAAGTACAGAAACTGCTACTGACTAAACTACCTGAACTGAACTAGAAAATGAAAAGAAACAAATTAAACTGCAAACAAACTGAAATGCAAATATTTTTGGTTGATGCAAGATTTTTCTTGAACCAGGGATGCTCCTACATCATTTATATGGATGAGAAGTACATTAAATGGATGTAAAGCGTGCTTTCTTACAAGGGGATCTCCTTGAGGAGATATACATGGAACAATCTCCTAGGTTTGAAAAGAAGGAAGATACATGTTCATTTGTAGGATCAAGAAATATTTAAATGGACTAAAATAGTCACTTAGAGCTCAGTATGAGAAGATTGACAAGTTCTTCATCAACAAAGGATTTTCTTGATGTCAATCTAACCACAATGTGTACATTAAGATTGGGGGAGATCATATATTGATCATTGTGTTATATGTTGATAACCTTATTCCAACAGTATTTTCATCAAGGATGGTTGATGACATGAAGAAGGAGCTATTTAGGTTGCTCATAATTTAGTGGCCTAAGATAGGACCAAATATATTTAGATTCATCAACATTGCATTAGGCAATGCATCTAGGAACGAATGTTCGATCTTTAGTATTGTCAGATAGAGGATCAAGTGGAAAACATTTCAACAAGCCTATTGAGGCTAAGTTTGTTAAATTGAAAAAGATGCTCAGAGTTTAGGAAGATGCCATCAAGGGAAGATGAGAGGTAGTGACATCTTCCATATGTGTTATGTAGCTTCCAAGTCAAGATGTTGAGGGATGTTAGAATATGAAATCTCACTTGCTAGGCCCAATTTGAGTGACAATTCATAGCTAGCTCATTGGGATAAGTAATTTGTTTCTTTTTCTTTTTTAATTTGAAATTCATGTGGAAAGGTCAACCCTAGGAGAGGTATGTGTTTTCCCCTTTAAAGAGGCCTATTTAAGTACGAAATCTTTGCCTTCTTAGTCGATCATTAATTCAAGTGAGTTTGTTTGATTCTAGTGTTTGTGGTGCCTTTAGAAACTATCAATATCTCTATTTGTTGGTCTTTGGATGGTGTTTAGCTTTCTTGTTTTGAGCGTACTCTTGTATATCTAGTGGTGAGTGTTTGGTGATTATAATAATGTATGGATTAAAGTCCATTTCCAATATATTACTTCAATGGAAGAGAACAAGAGTCACCACTTAGAATTCCATTTTAGAATTTGAACTTGCATCTCCACATTAAAAATCCAAAACTTTAACCACTTGAAACCTTTTTAAGATTTATTTTCTAACAATATTTTTTAAAAATAAGTGTTAAAGGGCTTCTTTGTAATGTGAAGTCAGTCTAACCCAACAAAGTTATAGGTGGCTTTCTAAAATTCACAAGAAAAACTATCTACCCTTGAATACTTGTAATTGGTCACTTGCATATGCGTCGATTGAAGTCCATCGAATGTGAGAGGGAATCACAAAGGTTCTTACTATACTGGTTTAAGCTTGTAGAAAACCATGTCGAAGCATTGTTTTAGAAATTAGGCTTACTCAAAAATGTCTCAATAAACTAAAAATCAGAACTTACTAATCAATGATAAAAGATACTTGGTCTGCATTATAACTCAACAAAAAGAATTCAGTTCTGTCCAACAAAGCAATATCTTAATCTGTTGCATTTTATTCTTGTATCTTATATTAAAAAACACAAATATCACACAACTGCTTATCACCATGATCGAATCTGATTCGGAGTAATCCTCGCCTCGTAAGAGAAATGCCAATTTTTAGATGGTTTGGATAATTCCTCTTATATAATTGTATACATTTTATGGCTGAAAATTGTGGCACAGAGATGAAGAAAGTGTCCATCCAAACTAGTTGTTATGCCTGAGTGGATTCGTTCCTGATTACCTTCTGCACCCAATCTACTTGTCTCTCGTCGTGTTATGAAAAAAGGAGTTGTGGTGAAACTTTGATCAGCCTACTGTCCTTGGGAACTGTATTATGCATGCGCAACGTACAAATGGCGAGATTTTCAATAAAGTGAATTGATAAACAGAATCCTTCCTGCTGTAATGCCAGCTTGTAAGACAACACAAATTGTGCCAAACCCATTCTGATCGTCTGCCATGTTAGCAAATAGCAACTGATGCTTTTGCCATTTGTCATTTGCCATGCAGGCATCATCTGGATCTGCGAAGCTCTGAGGATCCTTATCCAAGGAAATATAAAGAGAGCTTACAACTCTCTGCCCAAGAAGAAACTCGCCACCAACACCACCCTACCTCATTTTAACTTTTATATTGACGAGAGGGATTCGTAATTTAGCAATATCAAAGAAATCTTTTATGTAAGAGAGAAATCTATAGAAGTTGTCACCCAATGATCATATGCATGACTATATACACCATTATTGGAAATAGGAACCAACTCCAACATTGGCATAATCAGACGTACAACATGTTGGCTCTCACATGTATCTCGACAAATCTTAAAGACTAACATAAAACCTAACCTGTTTAGGAAGGTCATCAAAAATTGACTAGTTGGACTTATAATTAGATTGTGGCATGAATGGCCAATGTTTGAGAGTGGGTAAGATCTCCTTCATCTTTAGGCATCTACTAGGCCAAAGGTGTGTTCCTTGAGGTCTTCATAACATGACAATTAAAGTGTTGAAAACTAAACATGAGGCCTTAACAACCATACCCAAGGTGCTATGAATCACAAGATTTGTCACTAAATTCATGTTAGCACTAGCTGTAAACATACCTATAAGACCTCCAATAAGTAGATAGACAAATCCAAAAACATCAGTATCATGCCCCTACAAGTGAACCCCTTTACCTAGGCATACATATGTACAAGCTGTAAACATGCTATAATGATCCTTTAATAGTTTCTCAATTTTAGGTAGTTGCATGAGATATACCATAAGGTGTATTGCTAGATCATACAAGCACAAATGAACCTAAAACTACTCCTAAGCTACTAAGAACAAGAGATGACAAGATTGAAGTGTGTTGGCCTCTCAGCATCTATACTAGTGCCTACTCCATTGGGCAACTGAGTCATAGCTTGCAAGAAAGAAGAGGACATACATGTAAATCAATAATGGAAATAAGATTGCATATGCATCAAACCGAAGAATTAAGGGATCTTACAAGTGAATATACTTCAATAATCTATCACAAATCAATAACATTCCACATGCAAGAAGTTTGTAATGCATTATGATGTTGTCATACATCAATCTAATCCTATTACAATCATGCTAGCAAGTGTGGCAAGTGAGAACTAGTAGGGTGGACCCACGATAGTGTGTCCCACTTGTGAGACGGGGAAAAAAAAACCAAAGGCACCAAGAAATGAAAAACACCCTGTTCGAATGAAGGTACTTTGA
This sequence comes from Cunninghamia lanceolata, assembly GCA_027924645.1. Taxonomy (NCBI): domain Eukaryota; kingdom Viridiplantae; phylum Streptophyta; class Pinopsida; order Cupressales; family Cupressaceae; genus Cunninghamia; species Cunninghamia lanceolata. Next base: position 22,808,933 of record BSBN01000500.1, read on the forward strand.
CCTTCAAATGAAGGTCCCTTTTTATTATTTTTTAAATGTTTCATGTTAAAAAAAGGGAAGGTACCTTCACCTTCATTCAAAGGTATGGAATGAAGGTCATTGAGATGCCATTTTTTCTACTCACTTGTTTCTTTGAAGAAATTTCTATTTTGAAGCATGTGTTGGACCATCAAATTGAGTCATTGGGAGCTAAGATTTTGCAGGATCATAGCCCTCAAAGTAAGCTTTCCAAAAAGTATAATTTTGAATATATTAAAATATAATTATTAAATTTATTTTCTATTTTCTAGTGAACATAGGTTTTTCACCAAACATCAAGGTCTTTGTTTCACACACATGGAAAAATAAAAAATAGAGATTAAAAAAATAATCTATGCATTAGGTATTGATGCCCTTGTTTCAACAAAAAGGATCTTAATTTCGATATGTATAGAAAAAGTTACACGTTATGGAATAAAACTATGTCTAAATTATAATTAATCTCACATCAAAAATTAATAATAAATAAAATATGCAACAAAAAAGTATGCACTAGATATTTGTGTTACCAATCTATGTTTAAGAATTTATAATTTTATCCCTTTTGTAAAAAAAGTTATGCATTATGAAATAAATGTCACTTTTTAAAAATAATATAACTATAAAAAACAAGTTATTAAAAATTACGTGAAAAAATTCACAAATTATTTTTTAAAAATTTAAACAAATATATATTTAGAATCTACACATGAAATCTCAAAAATTAGTAGTGTTGGTGTTTTCCCAGACTGGATGCTTATTCCCAGATTTCCCTACAAGGTAGCCATCAGTGATCAACAGGATCTCTGGGCCAGGGGCCAACAGTATAGGAGATAGACTCTATATTTTATCTCCTCTTCTTCTTCAGGCTCTGCAAGACCTAGGGGGGTATTCCCTACTCAACATCCATGAGGATATGCATACAAGGCTGGGATGCTGACAGAAAGCAGATAAGTCCTCCTGTAAGTAGACCAAAACTGAAAGATAAGAGCAAAGGGGCTAGCTTTGGGCCTATTTGCAGTTGTAGACAGAGGACTGAGGTTCCTAAAACTAACTCTAATGTCCTAATGGTTGTTTTAGATTTTAATTTGGATTTTAAGTTTGGATGCAAAGCTGGACATGGTTGTAACACAAACACAAAGCAAGATTGGTGCCTATCCAGGGCCTGGAGTCAGTAGACATACACCTGTGAATGATCAGTATGAACAGCTAAAACTGGATTTCAAGGGGATATATGTGATATCTGCCTTACAGATATCTCCCAATACAGAGTGTTGAGTTATCTCTACTTATGGCATCCCTACTGCAGTATACCCTTCCCAATGTTCAACCTGAAAACAGTTTAATCTACCCCTTGAGCAGAAGTTAAAAGATCAGACATTCAACATAGGAATTCTATGCTCTAGAATCTAAACATTACTCAAATATCCAGATTCAGAAGAAGAATACATGCAATACTGGAGACAGAATTAACACAACACATGCTAAGATAGCATTTCTCATATAAGATTAATCATGAAATCAGTGGGTTCATGCCAAAAACATACAACAAGAGATACATAAACTCACAGGTTAAGCTGTACAGAACAACCAGATCAGCTTGTTATGAGTTACAGAGCCAAAAATCTTCAACTTTCAACAACCTGAATGAATAACACCGTCTGCATTATATAGCAGGAGGGTGTATTCAGCATTGACTACCAGGTTGACCAAAAATCCCGCCAGATACACAGTATCATAAAAATGGCGCTCAAACACATTACCAGATTGGCGCCCAAACATGAATGCAGCAGGTAGGGGAGGAGACAGGAAGATATCTCGAGCCCTGCGCCACTGTCCGCTGATGTACACCTTCAATCGGGTACCAGATCCGCCCATACCTCTGCAACCTTTGCCATTAATGGCGCACCAACCCGCGGCCTTGGGAAAAACATCTAACAATCAATCGCAACCATTTCCCGCCGAGATTCATCATCATGATATTTGAAAATGCAGGATATCAATTATCCCACATGCACCCCGCGATGACCTTATTAACACTTTATATACTAGGTCATGAGCATATATGATGTCGGTGCTTTTGCTCCTGACGACATTAGTATAAGACTTCATCATCATCATCCTCCAGCAGCATGATATCCTGTTGCTTGAAATATCACCCTGACGTCAGCATCATATCGCAATACAATCTGCATGATAATTGCCTTCATCGGCACGACCTGATCCATCGGAGGAACATCCTCCTGCTGAGCTTATACCAAAAGTCTGGCCGATGAACATCCTGATGACGTCATCATCATATCCACATTAGGATGATATTCGGAAGACAACCGGATATTTGGAAATATCATCCTGATGCACAAATATCAGGTTGCACTGTAGCTCCACTATAAGATCGGGGCGATAGACGAATATGATGATGCTTGAAAAGATCACCCCCACTAGATAATGCACGAAGCCGGCAGGCGGATATCTCCTTGATATCAGCATCATCATGACGCTGTAACAAACATACACCCGAGTGATATGAAAATATCATCCCCTCCTTCGGAAATATCATGATGCAGATAGGCAGAGAAATAGATATCACCCTGATATAAGGATGACGTCAGCATCATCAGGATGACAAAACAACGAACAAGAAGTGATACAACATCATCAGGATGATATTGACTAAGATCATCCTGACGTTCAAAATATGATGACCCTAGTGAATATCAGGTCGCACTTAGAACTCTTCAACAACATCATCAGGATGATCATAACCAAGATCACCCGATGATAAAAATATCACCCCGGTGAAATATCATGAAGGCAGAAAATATGATGACCCCCGCAAGCAACACGGTGATAACTGGAAATATGATGATGATGACGACGACCCTTAAGAAAAAATAAGTCAGGTCGAACAACTCAAAGAATAACCCCTTCAGAATATCGGGGCAACATCATCATCATGTTTGGGCAAGGTGATAATTGGAAGATCACCGGATACTTGAAAAATCACCCCCGCAAGCAAATCAGGGCGCACTGTAGCTCATCAGCAGGATCAGGATGATATCCAGACATCACCCGATATTGAAATATGATGATGACGATGAAAAACAAGTCGAAGCAAACATGTTAATGCAGACCACCATCGAAGACAAGATGATGATGATGACCTCCTCCTCAGGAAAATATGATGCTGCAGCTGAAAAATGCTGAGGAGGTCCAATACTTAGGAAAAATGGGCAAGAAGATAAAGGGTTCAAATGAAGAAACCCCCTGATCATGAAAATCAACCCTAAGTCAAAATGAGTGCTAACAAGTAGTTCATATCATCTTCACATTCTTAATGGTTTAATTGCTATAGGTGACAAGTAAAAAATTTGTTAAAAATGTTGATTTCAATGTCCCACTTTAGCCAAAAATTGGGACACACTATTGTGGGATCACCCAATATCTAGGTTCAAAGAACCCCCTAAACCATTACAACTCGTCATGGAGACATTCATGTGTAGACAAAACCTTACTTGAATCACCTTCCCCTAATTTACAACACACATTCTCAGCCCTTACAAAGCTCAACCTTCTTCATTTGATACCCTAGGAAATTGGCTTAAGGACCAACTTCTACAACATCTTACATTCAGGCATATATAGCATTTTTTGTCACGCTTTAGTCTTGAGGGCATGGGAGACTTGTCATGTCATGCAATCATGCTCATGAGTTAGATTTTACAATTGGTAATATTCTCAAGCACACAATGGAAAAGTAGACTGCACTTGCAAGAGAAGGAAAATCCTCCTTGTATCACAACATATTACCTTGATAGGGGATAAGATCATCCAACAACTGCATAAGTCAAATGTAATTAGACTAGCCATACAAATATATATGTGCATTCAATGCATTTAGATATCACTTGTTCATGTAGCCTTGTAGTAGATTGCATCATGTCAATTCATGCATCTACATTCGCTGGAAACATCCCTTCATGGCTCATAAATGAACATAAGTCAACCATAAGAAGCAAAGTCATCCATGTAGACCAACCGCCTATTTGTCATATTATCATAAGGCTCCAACAAGGCATTTGATGCTGAAGAGAGACATGTAGAAGAGAAGCAAACGGATTACACATCTAGGTATAACACATTGGATGCATCCAAACAAGGAGAAAGGCCCACAACCATGTGTTGAAGGAAGTGCAAGGTGACCATGAAGACATAGATCATTTGTAACATATACAACCTTGAAGGAGGAGGATACCCTACCAACATAAACATCCTCTACAATTGAAAATTTCATAGCCATAAGCAATAGGCTAGTGCCCAAACTTCAAGAATATAGTAAGCCAAAAGGTTGCCTATGTAGAGATAGCCAAAGGCTATTGCAAAGGCAACAATGAAAGAAAGACCCCAAAATATTAGGGCATAGTAATGTAGAGTTAATGAGCATAGGAAATGATCACATACATCATGGACATAGGGCATGAATGAAGTCCAACAATCATTCATAGACATTGGCATGATGGTGTGGTCTACCAGTAACCTCCTTGAACCCATTTCCTTGTAGTAAAGGTCACAAAACTAGTAGCCATGGTAGTTAGATGTTTGAATACAACTAGGTAGATTGTGGTGCTATATCATTTGAATCTAGTTAGAAATCACTGAACATGATGATGCTGGAGAGAAGACCCATAGAACAATGACATTAGTGAAGCCATGTAGGTAGAAGAAGCATGGTGAACCGATGTTGAAAAGTCAAGAGAGGCCACAAAAGAGACCAGACCACACTAAGAAGACACACTAAAGTCAATCATTGGACTACGCGAGTGAAGGAACTGCCATATCAAGCCCACTGCTTCCATTTAGGAAGTGCCAATCATTGTAGATAAGATCAAATGGTAGGCAGTAAGGATCATCTAGATCAATGGCTAGCGCATGGTACATAGCCAAGATGCACACCCATAAGAATTAGTTGTTGGGCCATGTTGATGCACTACCAATTATCAAGTGCCATGAGTCCCTATGAATCGTGTCTATGTGTATACAAGCTAACACTAAGAAGGTAGATCCAACACCTTACTGAGTACATGGTATTAGGCAATAGGACATTGTGACGAAGGTATGACCAAGTCAATAGAAACTTAGGGGCACCATCATAGAGGTAATGCATGGCAGGTACTCATTTGTCTTAGAGTCCATCTAATCCACCTAGGGGAACCAAGCACATGTAGGTGAGGCCATATGGAGCCCACAAAATCACATCAAAAAGATGACACATGGCCAAATTTGATTGGTCCATGTATAGAAATAGAGTCAATTTGTCAAGGGGAGCCATATGGATTGATGAGATTGGACCATTTATTGAAAGGAGGGACCCCATCCAACAAACATGTGGTAGCACAATGCATATCAAATAAAATGGGAAGGCACTCACATGGGATTAGTCACTAAAAGGGGTGAAAGGGATAGGCTATAATTTCAAACTAGGCCCATATGGATGATGATGAGAGAGATGACCCGGTTTAGCTAGTAGTGGGTGATGATGCAAGGTGCCCCAAACTTCTAGGTGTGGTGGGATAGAGAGAGGCCTCACTCATTTTACACATTAGATTCTTTCAAGGACCCACCATCAACTAGAGGAGATGATGTATAGGCAACTCTTACCCCTACTCCAACATATCCTTATCAATGAGGAGTAGTGGGATGGTGACCTAGCTATAATTTGATGACTTTGTCAATTTAAATTTGAGTTTTTCAATTTACTTTATTTGCATGTGTGTAATGATAATCATGATATGCAAGAAGCATTGTGTATTGGGTGTCATTGATTTCTTTGATTACTAAACATCTCACTTAGGGGATCCTAATCATTCTAGTAGATAGGATTGCTTGTGATCATGCACATGTTGGATGATTTGCACTATTATTTGATTCTATTAGCCAGACATTTGAGGCATATAGTACAACCATGGAGTGTGCCACACTCTAGGGAGAGAGGGATGCCATGAAGGCAGAGACAAACATAACACATGGTGAGAGGGATTAGTGAGAATAGGAGGCTTTAATAAGATTTAGACACCATCAAAGTTGTGTGGGATATATTAGATGTAGAGTTAGCTAGATGAGAGGCCTAGAGGACCATGCCTACACTATATAATGAAGTGATGACAACCTAACTGACCCAAGATTTGGATGATGCACAAGCTACTCCACAAGTGAGCTAGGAAGAGGTGGCCAACCTTTAAGAGGACATTGGATGACTAGAGGGGATGACTCTAATTTTATAAGATAGGTCTAGATACCAGTTTTGGTCAAGGATACATATGAGGAATCATGATAACAAGTAGAGTGGAGAGGGGGAGGGGTCATTTGGGGAGCTTCTTCCATAGTGATTTTATGGCATTGTTTATTTGGAACTCTTTGTAGCACAATTCCTTAATGACCACAAGCTACCCAAAAAAAAATACCATCATGTGATTTTTTTTATCAATAGTAGGCAATCTAACAATGTAAATGGAAGTCCATCGTAGCAAGTGATAAGCAACATGTGTAAGCAAGCATGATCATTAGACAAGCAGGGCTAAGTTGTTGGACGGTCACACTTATATAAGTAGGAAAATTGAGCCTACTATTTATTTTAATATATAAATTTGGAATCAATACCTTTATTCATTTTCATCTAATCCCCTATAAAAACAAAAGTAATGCTTATCATAGATAATTTAGGTGACTGATTTATATGTTGATGTACTATAATTTCCAAGCAAATTCTTGGGCTTGAAATTCCACTAGAAAAGCTTATCATGCTCAAGCCTATGAATGCATTAATCAACATACATAGACTTTATCCAATTGTTATAACCATCATAAAATAAATTCAATCCTAGGGTTCAATGAATCTCTGTCAAAGAAATTATCATTATATAGCCATATAACCTTGTCTATTTTCTTCTATTTTATATGGTTCAAGCTCATAGATTTTTCTGAATAGAATAACTCCTTGTGGATAATATATCTACCAATAATCATATTGTGATATGGATAAACTTTAAAACCTATAAAACCATATAGTCATCCATTAAGAGGTTAAAGATATTCTATAAATACGAAGCTTTGGAACTATTAATCATTATGTATCCATATAGTAAATATACATGTATCATATATATGCACTATATTAATACTACAATTTAATTTATAATTAAAAAGCTATCACATTTACTATCCATCATATACTAACTAATTCTATTTTGTATTTGGGAAGGGGTCATCTAGGGAGCCTCTCTCATAATGATTATTTTTTTAATTGTAATTCCTAAGGGTTGTCTAAGTGAAGATAGTTTCATATTTGCATGCATGCTTTTGAGCATGGTTAGAGGCTTGTTCATTAGTCTCTAGTTCCTGATTTGTGATTGTCCTAGATTTGTAGATTTATGGTATTTAGAGATGAGAATGTTTTGAATATGATGTTCATTCCACGAGAAGAATTTGCATGATGCCTTAATTTTGTTGTACCAATGGAGGTTTGAATGTGTATGTTTTGGTGGATCCAAGTTGCAATATTTTAAAATCTACAAGATTTGAGATTTAGTTTGATTTTGGTTTTTGGTCCATGGTCATGCTTCTATCACCTTTGTTGTAAGTTGTATGTGTGTTATGAGTGCCATGTTTACATACCTACATATTGCATGAATAAAGTTTGAGAGCGTATTTGTGGGGTGTTGATGTGTTGTGGATGTGTAATAGAGAGATTCACCATGATAACAATGGTAGCAAGTTGCTGGTCTTTTTGAGCATATAGGATATTTGCTATAAATTATTTGGATGCCATAGAGTTGTATATTTTAGTTTATTGGATTACGACCATCATTGAGCATTGTTGGCATGTGAGTAGCAGAGAGGAAGTGATATGGACTATTGATAATGTCTTTTGGAGACCACATAGGAAGAACAAGGAGGTGCCTTCATAGTTTTGATGACATGTACTATTGTGCCATGGTAGATCCTAAATTTAATCATTGAGTTTGGGCATGATATAGGTACTTTTCGGTAGATATGTCAACTAGAGATAGATAATATTTTGTTATGAAGATGTAAATCATAGAAACATAAGAGAGTTATTGGAGCCTTCACTAATCATAGTATAGTGATTTAGAGTTAATCTTCTAGCATGATGAGTATAGTAATTATTTTACCTTGGGGAGAGACACTCTTGGATATTGTAGTGTTATATTTGGAGTTTAGTTTGCATGAGATGACCAAAGGTGTACCTATTATTGTTATATATATATTAAGGTGAGGTTGGAGGCCTCTCGGTTATTGGAGATAAATTGTTGGAACATGATGAATCTCTTGATAGGTTTCAATAGAAAGACTAAGGAGCCTACTCTTGGAGCTAAACATTAGTTCAACATGGACCTGATGAGGAGGTTGTTTAAAGACTGAGTAAGAGCACTATAGGAAGATGAATAATATCATACCCCACTCTTGAAGAGGTCCACTTAGTAGAGAATGCAACCTAATAGGTATAGCCCACTTAATTTTTAGATGCATTTTCGTTTTGCTTTATTTTCTAATGTATGTGTTTAGGACTATGGAAAAGTTAGTTTTGAGTACAGGTTTGAGACGTACATGGCATGGTTAGTGGCTAAGGGATAATTCTCTAGATGTTGGCAAGATCTTCTCTCTTGTTAAGTATCTTACATCTTTTAAATTCTTTGATTTATTACTATTGTGTTTGATCTAGGGATTGAACGGTTAGATGTGGAGGAAACTTTTTTATATGGGGATTTGGAGGAGGAAATCTACGTTATATAACTAGAACACTTGGTGGTGCTGTAAGAACATGGTTTGTAGGATCCCTCTATGGATGCAAGTTTGCAAACTAGTGTGTGTTTTAATTTCTATGGGGATGAATCTTTAATTGAGCAGTGTTCTTTTACACCAAATAAGATAGAGGACATGGGTCACATCCTTTATGTGTATAGTTGGTAATCTTCTATGGTCTTCGCAAACTAGACATTGCTCAAGTAGTGGGAACCCTAAACAAGTATATGCCAATTCTAGACAAGGAGCATTGGAATGCAATGAAGAGGGCCTTTAGGTGTGTCATAGACACATCTAAGTGATTATTTTTCTACCAGGGACTTGACAAAATTTTGAGCAAGACGGTGGATATATAAGAATTCATATATTTTTGGGTAGGAGATGTAGATAAAAGAAGGTCTACCAATGGATATGTGCTTTTCCTATTTTGTGGTGTAGTTAGTTGGATGACTAAGAGATAGGCTATGGTTGCTCTTTTTACTATAGAGGTAGAGTATATGGTAGCTACTTATGCCTATAAGGAGAATATTTATATTTGGGGGTGTGTGTTTGGATATCAGGTTGGAGTAGAATTCAGTTTGATAGTCATTTAGTGTCATCAATTTGGTAGAGAACCTGACTTTTTCATGTGCAAGCAAAGCACATTAGTGTGTAGTTTCTTGATGTTATAGTTGCTTTAAATAAACTTATGAGTAGCAATGATTTTAGATTGTGCAACCTATATGATGGCTATGGGGATGTTTTCCCTTTGCATTGAACTTATTTTGTCTATGTTTGGCCTCTTTATATATTTGTCCCTTTATGTAATGCATACAACACATGGGAGAATATTGGGGATAAGGTGTTACACACCTTGCATAGAAATATTTGTTATTTTGTAGAGTTGTGGTCCCTCTCAAAATAGGGTGTTACACTTTGGGAGAGCTCAAAATTTTCCTAAGGGGTTGTGTACATTACAAATGCATTTATTGTCAGTGGTATATTGGAGAAATGTATTTAATAGTTGGGAGGTCGTGGTTTAGTGATGGTTTACAATGACCTCTGATATCATAGAAAACATTTAATGCTTCTAGCCTGGTTAGATATAGATAGCTAATCTTGGGCGCTATGCTTGGAGAGTGCAATTGAGTTGCCTTGGAGAACATGTTGTCACTTGGTCCTAGTGGCATACTTGGACACTTGCCTTGGAGATGCACTCAAGTGAATTGATTATTGATGCTTGGGACATTAAATAATGGTGGAGGATGGAGGTTTGACATCAATAGAAGGCTTGGGATGGAGGTTTGACAACAATTACACATATGCTCATTATGGGTGAAGCTCAGTGTAAGTGCTTGGAAGCTTGAGTTGCTTATTGGGAGATCTTGAGGAGCATGGAGTGGAACATATGGATCTTATTTGTTCTTGGATTGGTCTAATGAGGAACACAACAACAATTGAGCTCACTATTGTTGAAGAAGGCCATATCTTGCATGGTTTCCTCCTTGATTGAGAGCGTTGATCTCCATACGAAGGCTCATAGTCTAATATTGTATTGTAACTATTTTGTTGCTAAGAAATACATTAGTATTGGTGCATTCAAGGCTAGGTTTTTCCCATTTTGAAGGTATATTAGTCTGATGTAGGAGCATCCCAGGTTGAAATACAATCTTGCATCAACCAAAAATATTTGATTTCTTTTCTTTTATTGCAATTCAGTCAGCTATAGTTTCAACATTTTGCACTGCATTTTACCGCATCATTATTTCATAGCTCGCAGAGTAGGATTTAGATTCTACACTATGTCATCTACATCATATTTAGATTTCCTGAGAATTGGAATGGTCTGTGGAGATTTATCGCTATCAGAACATCATCAAGATTCACAAAGCAGAGCATTCAACATTCAATATGAGTATACAAGGTTTGTGGAGCATTCATGTGACTTGCAGAGCCAAATGGAACATCTCACAAGGTAGTATGGGACCAGATAGACCTTCATTGAGAACTACAACACGTTTCATCCATTTACGGAGCATTACCACTTGTTGTAGGCTAACCTACACATTTCATCATGTATTGGAGTTTGAAACCTCTTGATGCCGACACAGAGAATTCTTTGAGCTTGGGATTGATATATATATATATATATTCATGATCTAGATGTATTAGGAAGTCAACCATTGATATTTAGTGATAGAATAGGAAGATACTGCATCATTCATGTATGTTGTATTCTAGAAGACGTGCCTGTGAGCTAGATTGTAGCCCGCATGATGTCAGCATATGAGCATTGTAATTGTCTGAGATATTGAATATATAAATTTTCCATTGCAATCTATTCTTGTGTTATTCTTGCCTTGTTTTCGTTGTGTTTACTCAGGCTGCATGGTTGGACAATCCATTATCTGGACCCTCTTGTTAGAAATGAAAGCAACACTACTTCAATAGAAATTTGATTCGAGATAAATTTTAGCAATGTTTAACTATGTGCTATTAACAATGGAGATTGTAACAAAACATAAACCCACAATACAGAAATATACTAGAAGCAAAATGAAGCACATAACACAAGGGTTTAACGTGGAGAAAACCCTTTCAGGTAAAAAAAATCCACCAAGAAAAGAGGTCAAGTTGTATTATCTTCACAAAAGGAGATTACAAATACATTCACTTCCTTTGTTCTCCAACCTTCACTCCGATAGAACCTGGGTACCTATAAACTATTATGCATCTCATTTACTATGCTATGGTTTATATAGAGTTTACACAACCTCAAGACATTAAATGACTTCTTACAAGCCCATAACACTTGTCAAGAGTCAACAATACAACCTTGGGCATCCGTAGCTAAGAATAGGCTCTTATGGGGTCATACATGCATCCTACACTTGGAAAAATGTGCCCATGCAAGCTTGAATGCCTTGGGGCCAAAAATAGCCACTTACAGCATCTTATGATGCGTCATATGCTATTATAAGTGTCATAGATTCTTATGACAACTTACAGTTGTCATAAAATCTGTTACACCTTACAGCATCTATGACGTGCATCATAACACTAAAAATAAATTATTCCTCCACATGTGCACCCCACTTTGACCAATTACCATTTACCATAGTAAATGACATCTTGTAACTACCACCAATAACTCTGGGACTTACTGTGCAGTAACTCCATAATTACCATGGACAGTAAATAATTTTTACTTCTGCCGGTGAAACTTGTACATCCCTTATGGGTAATTACAAATTACAAATAATAAATAGAATAAATACAATATTGGGATTTACAAGGTTAATGGCACCTTATCCCAACATTCTCCCACTTGACATTATACATTGTAAATCAACCCATAGGAAATCAAATGAAAAATAATCAGACACTAGAAACAAGGCCCATGGCTTCTCTGCACCACATGAACTTCTTTGTACTCACAGGCTTGGTCAATGAATCTGTAACATTCTCCTGAGTGTCTATCTTCTTCAGCTCAATCTCTCCATTTGCAACCAACTCTCGAACAAAGTGATACTGAACATCAACATGTTTAGTCTGAGCATGATACATAGGATTCTTGGCCAAATAGATAGCACTCTGGCTATCACAACCAATCTGAATGATCCTGCAATCAAAACCAATACCTGTACACAATCTCCTCAACCAAACTGCCTCCTTAGAGACATGAGTAACAGCCATATACTCTGCTTCTGTGGTGGACAAAGCAACTGCGGGTTGCCTCTTACTCATCCAACTCACTGCACCTCTAAACAAAGTAAACACATAGCCACTAGTTGACCTTCGACTATCCAAGTCACCTGCCCAATCTGCATCAACAAAACCCTATATGTCCAAAGGTTTATTAGCACTATTAGTACCATAATGAACTAAACAATGATCAGGAGTACCTGCAAGATATTTAAACATCATCTTCACATAGTTCCAATGCTGTCTACCAAGGTTAGACATAAATCTGCTCAAAACTCCCACTGCTTGGGCAATATCTGGTCTAGTACAAACCATTGCATACATCAAACTCTCTACAACACTAGCATATGGCACATTAGACATATCCTCAAGATTATTCTCAGTCTTTGGACACATATCTAATGAAAGCTTAGTACCAATGGGTAAAGGAACTCTAACTGGGTTACAGTCCTACAAACTAAAGCTCTACAAAATAGTATTCACATACTTACTTTGTGACAACCAAAGCTTTATGTTAACTATGTCCCCTCCTGATCTCCATTCCCAAAATATACCTTGTAGTACCAAGATCCTTCATCTCAAATGCACCTGAAAGTTGGGCTTTAAGCTCACTGGCCATACCCTTAGTATTGCTGAAAAACAACATGTCATCAACATACAAAGCAATAACCAGTATAGAATCATCAACACAATGATCCTCCTCGCTTCTAACAAAACCCAATTTCAAAACAAATGAGTCAAACTTTTGGTACCACATTCTGGGGGACTATTTCAGACCATAAAGAGACCTCTTTAATCTGCAAATCCAATGTTCTTTTTCTTTTACCTCAAAACCTGTAGGCTATTGCATATAAATTTCTTCCTCAAGATCTCCATGGAAGAACACAGTCTTAACATCTATTTGCTCAATCTCCCAATCATAATTTGCAGCAATGGATAAGATAAATCTAATAGAAGTCAATTTAGCAACAGGAGAGAATGTCTCACCAAAATCAACTCCCTCTCTTTGGGAGTAGCCCTTGGCTACCAGTCTAGCTTTGTACTTCTCCAATGACCCGTCTGCTCCAAACTTCTTCTTGAAGACCCACTTACATCCTATGGCCTTTCTTCCTTTGGGTAGATGAACAAGATCCCAGGTTTTACAAGAGTCTAAAGCCATCATCTCCTCCTGCATGGCTAACTGCCAAGACTCACTATCATCTGTAGAAATAGCTTCCCTATAGGATCTAGGTTCATTGTTAGTACTCAATAAAGCATATACACAACGAAAATCTGGTGGGCTATACCTGTCAACTGGATTTCGTTGTCTTGTGGATCTCCTCAAGGGTGGAGTAAGAGACTCTACTTATTCTTCTACATGATCATCTGCACCAACTTCTTCTGTCACAATAGATTCATCTTCATCAGAACTACTCGAATCCTCTTCTTCTTCTTCACCTTCCAATCCATCATTAGGTTCTTCCTAAGGTGCATCTTGCTGCTTTAAATCAAAGTGCACCTTCTTTACCTTTTCATCTTTTTCTTTTGGCTACTCAGGTTCAGAAATAGCTCTAAGTTCGCTGAAAATAACATCTCTAGAAAACATAATCTTGTAGGTTAGTGGATTCCAAAGCTTATAACCTTTCACATTATCACCATATCTAATGAATGTACACTTTTCATCTTTTGGATCCAACTTAGATCATTTTTCCTTAGGCACATGAACAAAATCCTCACAACCAAAAACCCTTAAATGTGAAACAGAAGGTTTCTTACCTGTCCACACTTCATAAGGTGTCGAATCAAGAGCCTTACAAGGAGATCTATTTATTAAGTAGCAAGCAGTACACACAAACTCTACCCAAAAGCATTTATCCAACTGTGCATCACTAAGCATACTTCTGGCCCTTTTCATAATTGTTTGGTTTATCCTTTCTACAACACCATTCTGCTGTGGTGTATACGGAGTTGTCTTTTGTCTGATTATACTTGCATGCTTGCAAAACTCATCAAATTCCTTAGAGCAATATTCCCCTCCATTGTCAGATCTTAATATTTTTATTTTTAAACCTGATTAGTTCTCTACTAAGACTTTGAATTCCTTAGATTTAGTGAAAACTTCATATTTATGTTTCATAAAATAAATCCATGTATATCTGGATACATCATTAATGAAGGTAACAAAATAACGAGATTTTCCAATAGATTCATTATCCACGGGTCCAAACACATCCATATGAATAATTTCTAATTTCTCTTTTGCTCTATTGCTTCCTGAAGGAAATGATTTTCTGTTTTGTTTACCAAACACACAATGCTCATAGAAATCAAAGTGCTCATCAAAATAAGAGAAACCGTCCAACAATTATTTATTCTTAATAGTTTTCAGTACATTATTACTTGTGTGGCCCAATCTGCGGTGCCACAACATACAAGTGTTTTCAGAAGCCTTAGAAACATAAGAGGCATTACAAACTGTAGTGGCTTCAAGCTTAAACAAGTTCCTGAATCTCTTCTCTTTCGCTACCACCAAGTTCCTTCTCACTACTCTATAGCCATGCTTGTCAAATGTCACATGCATTCCCAAATCATTCAACTTCAAAACTGAAATTAGATTTCTAGCTAATCCAGGAACATGCAAAACACGTGGGAGGGTTTTAATCCTCCCATCACTAAAACACAACAATACCTTTCCTTTCCTGACAATCAGATATGAAGAGTTGTCACCAAGGTACATATTACCTCCATCATATTCTTCATATGAGGAGAACCATTCCTTATGTAGAGTCATATGAAATGAGCATCCTGAGTCAATCAACCAGTGATCATTAGAAACAAAATTACATGCAGAAAGTAAAACTTCTTCACCTGCATTTGAGGACTTATTTGAAGCACTCTCCCACTATTTCTTGGGGTTTCTGCACTCCTTCTTCACATGTCCCCTTTTATCACAGTTCTAACACTTAACTCTGTTCTTTTTACCAGGAGTCTTAGACCAGCCCTTGGACTTGTCCTTAGCCCCTTTCTGATCTCCTTTAGGTCCTCTTTCCTTAGACCTTCCCCTGACACTAAGAGCATCCCTTGAACTATATGAACTCTTCTTCCTCAATTCCTGTGACAGTAGCACTAAAATAAGAGCATCCAACTTTAGATCCGCAAGGTTAGCAGTGATAGCAATGATAACATTCTCCCAAGACTCAGGTAAAGAACAAAGAAGTAAGATACATTTATCTTCCTCACTAACCTCAACATCTACTGAATCAAGTTGACTCACTAACAAATTAAAAGAATTTAAATGCTCTGCAACTGATTCACTTTCTTGCATTTTCATGGAAAACAATTTTCTTTTTAAATAAAGTTTATTTACCATACTCTTGGCTTGATAGATCTCACCCAACCGTTTCCACAACTTGTATGCAATCTGTTCCTTTGCAACATTTAATAGGATAGAGTCTGAAAGACACAACCAGATGGTTCCCCATACCTTTTTATCCAGTCTATCCCACTCATCTTGAGAGACATCATCAGGTTTCTTCTCTTTTTGAACAACCAACCATTGGTTTCTTTCTTCCAACAAATCTTCCATTTTCAACTTCCATAACTCATACCCTGTTCCATTGAACTTTTCAATGTCCAATTGAGAGGTTGATGCAATGGTGGATGCAACCATAATAACAACACAAGATCTGTAAAATAAACACAACCAAATCTCCCACTGCAGCTACAGCTTCCACACTACCACCCAAGAGTTAAAGCTGGCCAGGCTCTGATACCAAATGTTATAAATGAAAGCAACACTACTTCAATGGAAATATGATTTGAGATAAATTTCAGCAATCTTTAACTGTGTGCTATTAACAATAGAGATATTAACAAAATATAAACTCACAATACAAAAATATACCAGAAGCAGAATGAAGCACATAACACAAGTGTTTAATGTGGAGAAAACCCTTTTGGGTAAAAAAACTCCACCAAGAAAAGAGGTCAAGTTGTATTATCTTCACAAAAGGAGGTTACAAATACATTCACTTCCTCTGTCCTCCAACCTTCACTCCGGCAGAACTTGGGTACCTGTAAACTGTTATGCATCTCATCCACTATGCTATGGTTTATATAGAATTTACACAACCTTAAGACATTAAATGACTTCTTACAAGCCCATAACACTTGTCAAGAGTCAACAATACAACCTTGGGCATCCATGGCCAAGAATAGGCTCTTACGGGGTCATAAATGTTGTCATATATACATCCTACTATTGAAAAAATGTGCCCATGCAAGTTTGAACACCTTGGGGCTAAAAATAGCCACTTACAACATCTTATGACGTGTCATATGCTATTATAAGTGTCATAGATTCTTATGGCAACTTACAGTTGTCATAAAATCTTTTACACCTTCTTACAACATCTATGACATGTGTGATAACACTAAAAATAGATTATTCCTCCACATGTGCACCCCACTTTGACCAATTACCATTTACCATAGTAAATGACATCTCGTAACTACCGCCAGTAACTCCAGGACTTACCGTGCATTAACTTCGTAATTACCATGGACAGTAAATAATTTTTACTTATGCTGGTGAAACTTGTACATCCCTTATGGGTAATTACAAATTACAAATAATAAATGGAATAAATACAATATTGGGATTTACAAGGTTAATGGCACCTTATCCGAACACCTCCATCCGTGACTACATCAAGTCTCTCTCTCTCTGGTGTCATTATTCTATTCTTTCCTTTATTCTTGTTATGTGTTGTTATGTCATAGTGTTGCTATAATTTATATATATTAGATAACTTGTGACATCTTTCCTCGTAAGATTAATGGTGGAAATTATTTTCTATTTCCCTTATTTTGGTATCAGAGTTTAGTTTTAAGTTTTGGTAATAGTAGTGTCAGAGGAATTTCCTTTTTAGTTAGACCCCTTTTTCATTTCCATAAGATCAAAACTACATAAAACAAGGATGTAAGATGCCTTGAATGAAGTGTCATTGTAGTCTATTCATGTTGTGTTGATGCAAGCAAGTGATAATAATTCCTTAATCTTTTGACATCTCTTTCTTATGTGACACTAATAACCTAGGGTTATATTTAAATAAACAACGTTAGATGTTAAATTTAAAAGTTTTGATGTGCAAGTAAACAAACAATAGTTGAATTTTAGATTGTTGATTTTGTGAACAATAAAATTTAAATTTTAGAAGATGGGACATGACCATATATATGATTGAATATAGGGAACAAAATCACACTTATAATTCTATCTAAATGGAAGAAAATCCTAAAAAGAATCTAATTCTAAAGATAAAATATTGATAAAAAAAAAATCATTAAATTTAAAACTAGCTTACATATAAAACATAACAAATTAAGTACCAAAACAAAACAATATATTTGAGAAAAAAAGCACTTTTCTCCTATGTAATCAAAGACTTTTAAAAGAAGAAAGAAAGAAGCAATGCATTTTTTCTCCTTTATAATTCTATAGAAAGTAGCATGAATGTAATCATATCCATAGAAAGTGAAATAATAATCTTACATGCTGAAAACTGTGTGTGTAAGGAAAAGAAAGGTGTCATGGACCACTGGAGAAAGGTGGTTGTTCAAAATTACTCTCATATTCTCCACCAAAAAAATTATGGAACGTGGATGCACCAAATCTCCAAAAAATCCCAGCACTTTATGGCCATATAATGTCCTGCTTATTTGCAGTGGGTGCCTACCATTACCAGACTAGTTTGGTAACGACGCAAGCTAAATAAATAATTGACGCCTTTAATTTTATATGTGGAAAGATCTGAGCATGCAAATCTTTCCAGCTTTCTATCGGCTATAAACGAGGAGACATTGCATTAGACTGTCACACTCCCAAAATACGTGCTCTCTTCCCATGGATTACAAGCTGGCGCAGCAACCCCACCAAAATCATATTCTTTCCGTGTTAATCAAGTTTTTTGTTTATTCTTGAAGGCTGCTTCTCAACCTTCACGTATTAAATTCACAATAACTTCTAACACATTTTGATTCCGAGTGCACAGAGGATGAGGCGGATTTGCTGTAGCAAACGCTTTGGCCCACCCCAACGGTAGTGGAGACTCTAATGCTCTCTATTTCACGCTCGACTCTGACTGTCAAGTAAACTTTTATGATGCTATAATTCAAAGTCGAAAAAAAAATCATGGAAAATCCTAAAGACGGTCATACGGTCATCAAATTTAATTCAGTGCCATTGAACGGCCACATTTGGCCGTCGAATCACGAGGTGGCTTTGCCCGTACATCTCTCTGTAGGAAGAAACAGAAAATAATATTCTACTTCATGTGGCTTTAAATCTCAGCGATGACAGCAACGTCGTGCCAATGTAGAGCCTCAATTCCAGCCCACCGGGTAGGTTTTTAACCTTCAAGACCAGGACATTAAGACCTAATTGATTAAGAAAGATTACCTGGTACAATGATGGCACAACATGTTTATTCACAAAATCTTCATCCGCGTTAAAATAAAAATAAAAACCAAAAAAAAAATTGGAAACAGTTGAAGGAAAAAAAGGTGAGAATGGTTTAAGTACTTACCGTCAAATTTAAGCAACGGGCTGTGGCAGGCTGCTCAGATTTGAGATTCCCAATCCCGTCAAGTTGAGGACCGACAGAAGTCCATAGAGCGCACTGTAGTGGTGTTCTAGATAAAGAAAATAGAGGCGTGATGTTGTAAGCAAGTTAGTATAATAAATGTTATTAATGTGTTATGGAATACGTAGGAGAATATCACGCAGGGCACATTTCCTGTTTAGTTAGAATATTTTAGGCAAAGCAGGTGCCCCCAACGGCAAAGGTTTCGTTGGAAGTTGGGCGGGGTTTTAGATTTGCCTTATTTGGCGTCTGCTGACGCGAGACGGATGGAAAGCATGCTTGATTTCGGTTGCAATTTGGAGGAAAACAAGGCAGGCAGGGTTCTCGAAATGTGCGCTAGACGTTTGTCCCTCTATTAATCCGCAGCCTTTTTAATGCTCTGAGCACTCTGTTTTTATAGTCGTTGGCACGTGCACAAACCTGTGTGCACGGCGGCCTTCCTATTATTTTAACACTCCTCCTCCTCCTCCTTATCCAATCTCACAGATTTCCGCTCCTTTTTATCACGTCGACTTCATCCCGACAGAGGGACTCGACTAAGCTGCAAGATTCTGCTCACCTACCCAACAAGAATACGAATTCTATTCCATTCCATTCTTGCTTTTCCGGCTTTTAACACGAAAAAAAAAGAGATTGCTTGGAGGCACTCAAAAAAGGATGGCTAGGAAACTGATTGTAGAAGTCTGTAATGCGCACAATTTGATGCCCAAGGATGGCCAGGGCACTTCCAGCCCTTATGTCATTGCTGAATTCGATGGCCAGCGTTCGCGCACTCAGACCAAATTCAGGGAGCTGAATCCGCAGTGGGATGAGAAGCTCGAGTTTCTGGTCCATGATCCTGAAACTATGCCCTTAGAGCTTCTGGAAATCAATGTCTACAATGACAAGAAGCAGGGCAAGCGCAGCAACTTCCTCGGAAGATTGAAGATTTCTGGCAGCAGCTTCGTGAAGCAAGGGTCGGAGAAGCTGATATATTATCCTTTGGACAAGAGGAGCGTCTTCTCGCAGATCAAAGGGGAGCTTGGCCTCAGAATATATTATGTCGACGAAGAGCCCGCGCCGCCACCTCCTGAAGAGGATAATAAAAAGCCCGAGGAGACGGAACCCAAGCCAGATGAAGCCCCCAAAGCGGAAGAAGGAAACAAAGACGAGACTCCTCCTCCTCTTGTTGAAGAGAAGAAAAATCCTGAATCAGAAACTCCTCCTGCTGATGACAAAGTTGCAGAAGAGAATCCACCAGAAAACAAGGCTTCCGAGGCAGTGGAAGCACCGCCGCCGCCGGCCAAGTTCCAGCCCGTTTTCCGGCACCAGGATCCTGTGGATTACGCCCTCAAGGACGTGAATCCGTCATTGGGTGCCATTAATGGCGACAGAAACAGCAGCACGTACGATCTAGTCGAACCGATGGCTTATCTCTACGTGCGAGTTCTCAAGGCCAGGAATTTGGCCGCCAAAGATCTCGACGGGAGCTCCGATCCATATGCCAAAATCAGCGTGGGAAATCACAGCATCCGCACGCGAACCGTTTCCAAGAACCTGAATCCCCTGTGGGATCAGGTTTTCGCTTTCTGTAAAGACAAGCTGAGCTCGCCCACGCTGGAGATCAGTCTTTGGGACGAAGATGTGGGAAAAAAAGACGACTTTTTGGGCCTGGTTTCCTTCGATTTGCAGGAGATTCCTAAGCGAGTTCCACCGGACAGCCCCTTGGCTCCACAATGGTACAGACTTGACGGCGAAGGCGTCAACATCAAGGGCGATCTGATGCTGGCCGTCTGGATGGGAACTCAAGCGGACGAGGCTTTTCCCGAGGCCTGGCAGTCAGATACAGGCGGCTTGCTCATTCACACGCGGTCTAAAGTCTACCTGTCGCCCAAACTCTGGTATCTGCGGGTGAATGTGATCGAGGCGCAGGAACTCAAGGGAGAAGCCCGTTTTACAGAGCTGAACGTCAAAGCCCACCTCGGCCCTCAGTTCTTCAAGACCCGCGCCGCCAAGACGAATGGCGGCGCCGCCAATCCGTTCTGGAACGAGGATCTCATTTTCGTGGCGGCGGAGCCGTTCGAGGAGCAGCTGATTTTAACCGTGGAGGATTCCTCCGGGACGAATAAGGACGACGTCAATGTTATCGGACAAGTTAGGGTTTCTCTCCATACCATTGAAAGGCGCTTCGACCACAGGCAGGTGAGCTCACTTTGGTTTAATTTGGTTTAATTTGCTTTCATTCTGTAGATACAGGGTATGTAGGCAGTCAGGAATACGAAGGACGTATCCTCAGAGACATACTATTCATCATTATTTATCCATCTCAATCCATTGACATTCCATTTCATTCCATCTTTCTGGCAGGTGAGCTCGCTTTGGTTTAATTTGCAGAGCCTGAGAAAAGGCGAGGAGGAGAAAGATCATAAATTTAGTGGCAGGCTTCATCTCCGTCTCTGCTTCGAAGGCGGCTACCATGTCTTAGACGAAGCCGCGCATCTGACCAGCGACGTGCGACCAACTGCTAAGCAGCTGTGGAAGCCACCATTGGGGGTTTTGGAGGTGGGCATTCTGGGCGCCAATAATCTGCTGCCCATGAAATCGAAAGACGGGCGCGGCTCTACAGACGCATATTGTGTTGCGAAATACGGGCAAAAGTGGATCAGGTCTCGAACCGTGGTCGACAGCTTTAATCCCAGATGGAACGAGCAATACACCTGGGAAATCTACGATCCCTGCACACTTCTCACGCTCGGCGTCTTCGACAATTCCCAGCTCATCAAAGGAGAAGAAGAAGAAGCCACCAAACCTCGTAAGGATCTTCGCATCGGGAAGGTCCGGGTTCGAATCTCGACGCTGGAGAGCGACCGCATATACACGAATTCCTACCCTCTGTTGGTTCTCCATCCGACGGGGATCAAGAAAATGGGAGAAATCGAACTGGCAGTTCGATTCTCGTCCTTTTCTCTTCTCAACATTCTCCATGTGTATACGCAACCCCTTCTCCCCAAAATGCACTATCTCCACCCTTTGGGAATGGTGCAACAGGACGTTTTACGGCACAACGCCATGAAAATTGTGAGCCTCCGACTGTCACGCTCTGAGCCAGCGCTGAGACAAGAAGTCGTACATTTCATGCTCGATTCAGACACCCATATGTGGTCCATGCGTCGAAGTAAAGCCAACTGGTTCAGAATTATGAACCTTCTATCCGGCCCAGTAGCAATCTTCAGCTGGTTCGATCAGATTTGCAAGTGGAAGAACCCATTAACGACAGTTCTCTTTCAGATCTTATACCTAATCTTGCTCTGGTACCCGCAGCTTATACTGCCCACGGTGTTCTTCTACATGTTTTTGATCGGCGCCTGGAATTACAGACACAGGCCTCGCATGCCCCCTCACATGGACACGCGTCTGTCATGCGCAGAGGCAGTCAATGCAGACGAATTGGACGAAGAGTTCGACACTTTCCCCACCTCTCGCAGTTCTGAGATTGTACGCATGAGATATGATAGATTGAGGTCTCTCGCAGGGAGAATTCAGTCTGTGTTGGGCGATTTGGCCAGCCAGGGCGAAAGATTGGGGTCTTTGTTAAGCTGGAGAGATCCTCGCGCCACAGCAATCTTTCTTCTCTTCTGTTTGTGCACTGCAGTTTTGCTCTACGTCACTCCGTTTCGTGTTATCGGGATTTTGTTGGGTCTCTATCTTTTTCGTCACCCCAGATTTAGAGATCCTCTGCCTTCTGCTCCGCTTAATTACTTCAGACGTCTTACGCCTCTGTCAGATAAAATATTGTAAATTTTATTCTAAAGCTCTGCACTCACCCGGGCCCGCACCTTCCCTTCAATTGTTTTTTGTACCTGACCGAGTTATACAGTTTAAGGCTTTTTGTTAGAACAACTGTCATCATCAATGGTGTGTAGATTGAAATTCAAATTTTATTCATTTCTTAGACAGAAAGGCTCTGGGTCGACTTTTGTGGGCGTGGTTTTGGTGATGACTGAAGCAAAGAAAATAGGTAGTGTATTTTGTTAAGACGGGATAAAGTCGACATGCACGTCAGCAGCCGCTTGTCGATTGTTCTCGCATATTTTATAATGTACTGCGTATTGATGTGATTCGCGACTTAAATTTTATTTGATGGCCGTACACTTCCGGATTTATGCAGGACAATTTTAAAAATTCCCGACTTTAAATATACAGTACAATACAATAAAAAATAATTCTAGGGCACGTCGTCAAAATCTGACACCCATTCCCTTTTTTTTTTCTTATATGTTTAGTCTTGTAATGCTGAAAATTCAACACCCATTCCCTCTTTTCTTATATGTTTTGAACCCACTTCGATTAGGATCGTTTTGGCATGTTTTATTAGGATTTAGTTGTGTTTTAAAGTTAAATTTATTGGCTCATATTTTTATGAGAATGGGTAAGTTTGACCTAAATAGTATGTAGTTGAATCTTATAAAACATCATAACTTGATCACTCTATTTGAACATCATTCATTTCAATGGTCAAACAGTCAATAGGAATTTTACACCTCATCTACAACAAAAAGTGGTAAATATTTTTCCTATTTTTATTGGCCAAAATTAACTTTTGACTCTTGAAGTGAATGATGTTTAAGAATAACCAACTTGATATACTACGCAAAATATTGTTTATTTGTCAAAATATCGTCCTTTATGTAATAATAAGCTTACAAATGTTGCATTTTAAGTTAAATTTGGTTTATCATTTTATTCAATATTTATTTTTAGGAATTGGTTTTAATTCTTAGATCTTTCATGGTGCTCATCTTTAAGAATTGGTTACGATTCATAGATCTTTTATTCACTATTTTGGATCATATTGTGGGTATAGAATTGACCTAGGTTACTTCCATATGCATTCATATGAACCTAAAACTTTGAAATCTGAAAATTCAAATTAAACATTATCGATTCCTTCCTACTAACCTTGTGAGTTGACCCAACACATATTTGTGTGGATTTGGTTGGTTTTTTTTTGTATTGAAGGACATGCCCTAATGCATTTGTACAACATAGAGGACTTATGTAGGATCATTAAAGAGCATTCATATGAGAGCGTCATAACAACATCATAGAGCATCTTAATTATATCATCTGCCCGAGTCATCACCCTAGGCATACAACATGCTTATTTGTTGTATTTGATATTTGTTCATCGCTATTAAATTGGTCTATCAAAAGATTATAAATCCTTGCCTATTAAGTTTCTAAACAATGTCTCTTCACACCACCTCACTTCAAACATAGGCACATGAAACCAAGGCACATCTACGGTAGTCATTAATTCTCTATCAAATCATTTTTGCAAGTTAGATTTAATTCTATGTGTCAAGGTCAATTTTGTACGTAAAAATCTATCCAAAATAAAAATACAATCAATTTATAAATTTTAAGGCGTTCATTTTTACAAAGTCCTATTTTTTCACACAATTAGTAATTAAAGTGAGAGACATAACCTACAGTGACATCATAGAGTAGAAGCATCTAATGTCACGATTGTGAGAAAAGCTATTCATAACCAATATTTATTTTTTAAATATAAAGAACTATTAAAAAGAAACATATAAGTATATAATATGTATTTTTTTTTTTATAGATAAGTACTACCATAGGGGGAAGCTCCCTTTCATTTATAAAATAGAGATACAAAAACCTACTCTCGTGAGCAGCATAAGGTTGCCAAAGTTGGCATGTACAATTAGGAGTGCCACAGCACTCTTAGGCCATCAGCCACTTTGTCGACCCTTTCCACTTGCTGCAGGGACAAGAGGTCACCATACTGGCCTATGAAGTAGGCAAAGGTTTCCAGATTGTTCCTCATTATCCCTTCTCGGAGGAGGACCAGAGCTTGGGCGGAGATAGTCGGAGGATTCTGGTTGTTGTTGACTGCGGCCGCACTGAAAATCCCTCCTATCGAGCCCCTGGTGGGCCTCTTGTTAAAGGCAGTGATGGCTGAGTAGGTAGCCTCTTTCACGTTTTCTTTCACTAGTGAGTTGACCAGGATTCGGCCCCTTGACTTCCTCCCAAGGATGAGCACGCAGGTGGTCAAGAATTCCTCATAGATGGTTGCATCATGCACATGACCTTCGGGGAGATTAGTTTCGCCTATTACCTTGAGGATCACTCCTGCAGTGGCGTCGTCGGCTATGAAGAGCTGCTTGATTTGAGCAATTCTTGTTTCCTCAGCCGGTTCAACATTGTCGTCCGCTCCTTCGTCCTCGTCGTCCTCATTGTTCTCCGGGCTCTCCGCTCTTTTTTGGCAGACACACTTGCAATTGATCTCCATCACTTTGGTGCGTGGAACTAGCACCTTGGTTGCCTTGAATAAGGCTTTCTCCCAGCTTGACTCTGGGAAGAAACTCAGCTATTTGATGGCCAAGTACACCACCACTGAGCGAAGGAGATTTCACAATCTTATTCTGACGGAAGTGCTGCCTAGAACTGGTTGTCAAGGGTCATTCGAGTGGCAACCCTAGCCAGATTTCACATGAGTCTACCAGTATCTCATTTTGTTCTTGTACGTAGGTCCAATTTGCTAAAAAATTCACCGCCTTATTCCCTTCTCGATAGGTGTGGGTGAAGGACACATTTCCCATGTTTTCCAAGCAGTCTTAGATAGCATCCACCAAGTACTTCACCCACCAGCTAGATATATTTCTGGTTGTGATCGCCCTTATGCAGAGGAGGGAGTTGCCTTCAACATCTAAATTCATTAAGTGGTGATCTTTGCAAAGGCGAAGGCCTGCGAGCAAGGTTGCAAATTCAGCTTCGTTGTTTGTACCGTCGGGCAGCTTCTTTGAAAGGCCCCAAATCAACTTTCCTTGGTGGTCTCGGATTATGACTCCCGCTCTAGAGGTGCCTGGATTACCCTTTGTGGCCCCATCGAAATTTAATTTCAATCTTCCCGGGGGGGGCAGTCCATTTAGTGAGAGCACGTTTTCTTTTCCTATCCTCAGCTTTACTTGTATCATGACCTTGGTTTGGGATTATAAGGTTTGGCCACCTCTTCCTTGCTTCCCCGTCCCATGCAGCAAATGGTGTCGAGGAGGACTCCATCATTCTTGCATTGATGATCTCTGTGATGCCTAGCTCCAACTTTGGCAAGACGCTTTCTAGAGTGGAGGAGACGTCCTTGAAGATCCTTTGGTTTCACTCTCGCCAAATGTGCCAAACTAGGGATGAAGGACTAGCCTCCCACAGTCCTTGCCAAAGGGTCTTGGGTCCTATTGGCCACCCTTTCATTAAACCTGTTAGCTCATTGGGGAGAGCACTGCACCAATCAAGCTTACCCCGCAACCAGTCCCAGCACTTTGTGGTGAAGGGGCAGGATGCTAGCAGATGGTCCAAAGATTCTTCAGCCTTGTGGCATAAAACATACCGTGAAGGGCTCGCAATTCCTAGCCAGTTCAACCTATCCCCAGTTAGAATTCGTTGGTGGCAGGCTGTCCATAGGAATGCACCTGCTTTCAGGAGAGTCCATTTGCCCCAGCATAGGTTGGAGGGCCACTCTGAATGTGGCTGAGTATTTTGCATTTTATATCCAAATTTAACTGCGTATCTCCCAGATTTGGACCCGGTCCACATCAATTCATCTTCTCTATTTGATGTGATTATTTTCCTTACTAAAAGTGCTTTTTTAAAATCGGCTCTCACTTCTCTGTCTATTGGGAGAGTAGATATTTTCTCCCAGTTCCAGTCTGCATCCTTTATATAATCTGCCACCATGTACCCATAGGAATCCGCTATCCTTCTCCAGTGATTCTTTAAGCTAGGAATATCAGTCAAAGGGGGGAGGCCATTTATCGAATCCTCCCATAGGTTTGCTTTAGCACCATTGTGGAGAATCCAGGAGATGTGATTCGAAATGAGCCACCTACAATTCTACAAAAAATCCAAATATGCGATCATTTTGGAGGATTGGGGTGGTGAGAATCCGTTCAGGTTCCTCAGAATCCAAGTATTTTTTCCTCAGGATTGTGCACCATCTAGCGTTGGGTTCTTTATAAATTAGCCAAACCAGCTTCGCCCCCAGGGTCGTGTTCTTCTTTTCAAGGTTTCTTATACCTGCTCCTCCATCTTGCTTGTCTTTGCAGGCAGTTTGCCAACCAATTAGGGGGATTCTTTTTACTTCATTTGCCCCTTCCCATAGAAAAGTTTTGAGAATTCCATCTAGCACGCCACTCGCCTTTTTGCTTATTTGATTGCTGCTCATGTGATAAATAGGTATCGCTGAAAGAACTGCTTTAATCATTTGAATTTTGCCTGAGAGGGTGAGCCACTTCCCTTTCCAAGAAGAAGCTTTGGAGCGGCATTTTTGGATGGTGTCTTCCCAAAGAATAGAGCTCATGGCCCCTTTGAAGAGGGGGACCCCCAAGTATTTACTTGGCAACTCAGCTTTCTCAAAATGAAGTATGGATAATATATGGCGTTGCATTTGTTTGCATGTGTTGAAAAAGAAAATGTTGGACTTGGCGAGATTTATTACCTGGCCTAAGGCTTTAGAGTAGTGATCTAGCAAGGATGAGATTTCCTTTGCCTCCTGGACTTAGGAGGCCGCGAAGAGAAGAGTGTCATCTGTGAATTGTTGATGTGAAGCCGGAGGAAGCCCATCCGCGACCAGCACACCTCTCCAATGGTGATTTTGGACTGAATGTTGAATGCCTCGCCCCAAAGCTTCAGCCATTATAACAAAGAGGAAAGGCGATAGTGGGTCTCCCTGGCGAAGCCCCCTGGAGGGCTCAAAGAAACCACATGGGCTCCCGTTTACAAGTACTGAATACTGAACCATCGAGATGCAGTCAAAGATCCAATCAATCCACTATTTGTGAAAGCCAAATCTTTCCATTATTTTCATCAGAAATCTCCAGTTTACTCAATCATAAGCCTTACTTATATCGAGCTGTAGTATCATGCTGCTTTGATTGCTTGAGATGATGGAGTGCACTGTCTCATGAGCCGCGATTATACTATCCACGATATTCCTGCCCGGGGTGAAGCCACTTTGCTCTTCGAAAATAATGGAAGGGAGAGTGTTTTTCAGCGTATTCGCCAAAACTTTTGTCATTATTTTGTAAATGATGTTGCAGAGGGAGATGGGCCAGAAGTCGTTGAAGGAATTGAAATCTACTTTTTTTGAAATTAGGGCCAGGAATGTGTTGTTTATGTCCTTGATCATTTTTTTGGAGTTCCTTAGGTCTTCCACTGCTTTCTAGATGTCGTCTTCTAGGATGTCGCAAAATTCTTGGTAAAATCTGGCCAGGAAGCCGTCCGGGCTCGGGGCATTGTCTGGCGGCATTTGGAAAACCGCAAATTTGAGTTCCTCTTTGGTGATCGGCCCTAGAAGCATTTCATTATCTTCTTCCGAGATGATGGAAGGGATGTGATCCAGGAAAGGTTCTTGGGGCTGGCCATAGAAGGCGTCATCTACTAAGAGTGATTGGAAAAATGAGACAACTTCTTTTTGGATTGCCTCCAAGTCAACCAATTTAGTACCCCCAGAGTTCGTGATTTTAGTGATCCGGTTGAAATTTCTTCTCTACCTGGTGGAATTATGGAAGAATTTTGTGTTGAGGTCGCCTTCTTTTAGCCAAGTTTCCCAGGACTTTGACTTCCAATAGACTTCTTCTCGAGCCAGGAGTTCATCATGGGTATTTGATAGTTCTTTTTCCTTTTCGAATTCCACCCCTGTCATTCCTTGGGAGATTATGACAGAGTTTAGGGCTGCTAACTCTGCTTCAATTTTTTCCTTCTCTTTGAAGATGTTCTTAAAGGACATTTCATTCCATATTTTTAGATGGCCTTTTATTGCTATCAGTTTTTTTTTCTATGATGAACATTTTTGAACCTTTCTGAACTTTGGTTTCCTTCCACCATGTGCTGACCAAGTCCTTTAGAGATGGATCCCTTTACCACATTTTTTCGAATTTGAAAGGGCACCGTGGGGGAGGCGAGTCCTCATGTAGGCAAAGCAGAACGGGGAAGTGGTCAGATCCCGAGACTGGCAGGATGAGAGAATCTGACGCAACTTCAGTCAGGAAGTTATAGGAGATAAGGAAACGATCCAGTCGTTCCGCTATATTGGTGAAGCCTTTTCTTCTGTTCGTTCAAGTAATTTTCTTGTTCTTTGGAGCAATGTCCACTAAGTTGTTATCTTCAACAAAAAGATTGAAATCTATTTGGCTCTAACTTATGTGGGACAGACCTCCTCTTTTTTCTTTGACTGAAAGAACAGTATTGAAATCACCTCCCAAAACCTAGAAATGTTCTTTGTGGTTCTTCATGAAGGCTGAGATTGAGGCCCAAGTTGCTAACTTATCTGGCGTTCTGATAGGTCCATAGACATTCCATAGGATGAATTGAGAGTGGGATTGGATGTTGCAGACTCGCATGGCCATCCAATTGTTTGTTTCACCAAGCATTGAAAGATTTGCAACTTTAGGATTCCAAAGTGCACACATACTTCCAGAAGTGCCTTGGGAAGGGACAAAAAGACCATCCCATCCTCTACATGAACTGCAGAAAAAGCCGCTCTCATCTTTGGAAAGTTTGGTTTCTTGGAGGAGGATAATAGCTACACCAAAGGTCTGGAGGTGACGCTTCAGCAAGCGTCGTTTATCAGGGGCGTTTAGGCCCTTGACATTCCAACTCAGAATCTTCATTGCTTCCCAAGGGAGGTATCTCCTCCCTTGGTACTGTTTATGAAATTTTTTAGGGTGGCTTGGCCACCTTTAGCCACTTCCTCCTCCCTTAGGATTCTATTTGGTTTTCGGCCTTTCTTCTTTCCTTTCACATTCAGATTTAGTTTTAGGATTTTGGTTGCTTCTTGACTGACTGATCGAATATCTACTTCTCTAAACTCATCTTCCTCATTGGAGTCATACCAATTGGAGTTATCTTCCGCGTCCGAGAGGTTAGGGTTAGCCGGGTCAGCCAAGGTGGCGCGCATTTGAACTTCTGCTTCCATCGCACAGATGGAAGGGTCTATCGATGGAGGTACCATCTGAGGGACTTCTTGATGAACTTCAGTGAGCCTGGGTGTGACATCTTCCAGCGGTGGCATTGAAGAGGAAGTCTCCGGGTTGGTGGCAGAATTCTGTGGAGTCGGTTCTTTTCTCCTCCATTCCTTTTTTGTATTCGTAGGGCAGCATTTGGATCCGTGGTTTCTGCTTCCGCAGGAAAGGCAAAAGCAATTTCCTTCCTCTTTTTCAATTTTTACCGATCTTTTGCCACTCGCTGATAAAAACTTGATGGAATCTG
The DNA here is from genome assembly GCA_027924645.1 of Cunninghamia lanceolata. Taxonomy (NCBI): domain Eukaryota; kingdom Viridiplantae; phylum Streptophyta; class Pinopsida; order Cupressales; family Cupressaceae; genus Cunninghamia; species Cunninghamia lanceolata. The sequence continues at coordinate 22,839,346 of BSBN01000500.1, forward strand.
GCCATGTATCAATGGTGCTTACCCTAATTCAGGCATAGAGGAAAGAATCGCTCTCAAGGATCTCCTTGTCAACCTCAACTGTCGCTCCGAACGAGTTCCCTATTTTCTTTAAATAATTTTCAGACTAAAATTCTGAAGGGAGATTGTAGAGCCTGAACCAAAGGGGGTTCTTCGCCGGTCTGGCTTTGCAGGGATCAAATAACGGACTCCATTGCTAAATGAAAAGGAATGAATCTTCTATTTGCCATTGGTTGAAGGAGAGGATCAAGTTGCGCTCCTCCTGACTGTGCATAAGGACCATGAAAAAAAATTTTGGTAGGAATTTGATGGTACACGGCCATTTCCAATTCTCCAACACCCATTCCGTGATTTCTCTTCTTGAGAATTTTTGCCCTAGAGGTCTTCCGGTTATCGCCTGATTTCCAAGAGTCTCTTTATCTTTTTTTGCCTCATCGTCTAGGTTAATTTGGATCTGTTTGCCTGAGCCTTCGTTGTCTAGGTTTACTACTGGAGGTGCTTCCTTCTTCCAATTCGCTAGCTAAGATTTTGCAGACCTATTTTTTCACACCATTTTCGTTTATATAATATGTATTATATTTTTAAAAAAATTATTGAAATAATAAACCAATAAAATAATTAACCAATGATAATTTTTTTCTAAAAATAAAATTAATAGTTAAGAAATAAAACAAACATATTTAAAAAATAAAAATAAAAATTGAAACATCTAAATAAATAAAATATAAAAAAGTTCACTAACCTCGTTTAATACATTCAATGTTGGTGAGTAAAAGAAGCGTCGTGTTGACAAGAGACCTCGCTTTGTATGATCAAATATAAAATTAACTCATACTTGATTGTATGGAACTTTCTTGACTCTTGTTATATGGTTTTTTCCTATAATCATTCACAACGTAGAAATTAATTACTTTTGCCTCTTGTTAAATTATATTAGTTACATAAGAATTTTTCTATTTAATATATTATTTTATTTTGATATTTAAATCATGAATATATTATATTTTTATAATTCATAACAATAGAATTTTATTCATACATTCGTATTAATTTATAATATTTTAATAATAAATAATAATTACATTTATTATAAGTCCTATTATTTTTTAAATTAATCATTATGTATAGTTTTTCATTCCATGATTTACTTTTTTTTTTTGATTCGTAATGTAGGCATAAGGGAGCCGTACCCCATAAAATTAAAAATAAAAATAAAATTAAGCTAAATGCATGCCCTAAGAATAGGGGTGCAAAAAGCAAGCGGCAATGCTTGCATCAATCCGAGGCCAATCATTAACAAACCCTGACAGCCCATTAAAGCATGGACTCAAATATAGATTATGATTTTGACACTTGATTTGCAAACCCAGGCATATTGCATTTCTCACTTCCAGTACTTTTCTTTTTCCATTTTACCTCTGTCCAGCTATTATCCTCCCTGAAAACTTCTTTTGGAATTGATGTTTCATCTACATCCTTCACTCTTGAAGGTGAAATAAACTCCTTGTAGTCTGAGGCAATAATACCTGGTGATTTTGTAGTCTCCGAAGAGGAAGAAAGTTCATTTCCTGAATTAGAAACTTCCCTGTCTTGAATGTGAGCACTTCTTGCCTCAAGAGGGGGGGATGAAGGAGATTTCCTTACCTTTGTAGATGAGTTTTCTTTGCAATTAAGGGTCTGTGATGAAGCCTTTTTTTTCCACAGAGTAATGATGAACTGAGGAGTCTTTCCACCAAGATGCATGACTATCAGACTTAGGTTTGAGGCACTTTGCTGCTACGTGACTAGTATTGAAGCATCTGCGGCATCTAAAAGGAAGGCCCTCATAATCCAAAATCTGGCTCCAATTGTAATTCATTGTTTTTAAAGAAATCTCAGCCGGAAGGTCTTTACTGGTATCAATATCCACCAGAATGCGAGCGTAAGTAGAGTGGTAGAAATTAGATGAGCTTTTGTTCACAAGTAGAAATTTCCCCAGCTTGTTGCCTATAGCTTCAAAACATTCTTCAAACCAAAACTGAAGAGGAAGGTTTGGAAGTTGAATCCAGGTAGGAGTAACCGCAAATAATTTAGAATTTGGATTAAATTCTAGGTGCCAGGGTTTGAGCATCAGTAGATGTTTGTTACAGCTCCACTTATAATCACAAAGAACCATTTTTCTATCCTGGATATTGTCAAAGACAACAATGAAAAAACCTCGGCTGCAGGGGTAAATTTGGAGATTGTCTTTCATAATTGGACCCCAGGTATCGAAGATCCATTTGTGCAGAACAGCTAGGCTAGGCCAGTACTTGACAAAATGCCCAATTAGGCCCTTCTCAGCAAATAATTTTTCATTTTCTTTGACTTCCCTTCCAAGCATATTGCCAAACTCGACGATTGGATTGTTCATTGCAATTTGTAGGGAATTAACCAACGAAGGAGAGATTGGGTGCCCTAAATGTGAAAGGGAGTTATTCTGCAGTGGTATGGAGTTGAGGAGAGGAGGGCTCACCTTTTTGATTTCCCGGCCGCTGAGAGAGGCATCAACTGGCGTTGCAGAGGCCCTATTGGAAGCCGAATCCCCCACCGAAGCTCCCGTCAAACCCCTCGATCGCGAAGTATCCTGAAATCCCATGTCACTTGCAGTTTTCACCGAAGATTTCCTGGCCATGGCAGTCCCAGAAATGTGATTTCCATTCGAAATAGCTGCATTCGACGAAACCCTAGTGCTACAATCGTTTGACAATTTCAGCAATATTTGGGAAGTTCGGCATACACGCGTTTGATCCACTGATGGAGACAAGTTTGATCCATTGTGACCGAGGCCAACATTTATCCCAGTGTGGTTGGGCATAAATGGGGATTCATGGAGGAGGGTAGATGGCATCGAGGCCTTCCTGCCGCCGAGAGATGCTTCAAACTCAGAGGAGTTCATTCCATTGGCCGGAATACCCAGCATACCACCAGAAATAGCCCACAAAGCCTTTGCATTGCCATCCACCATCGTAGGAGCCACCACTGAGGGAGAACCGGCAGAATCATTGCCAAATGGAGCAGTGGCAGCTGAAGAAACCCTAGGGTTAAAAGTAGAAGTAGTTTTTAGAAATTTCTGCATTTTCAGCAGCGTCACATATTCCATGATTTACTCTTATTATACTTATTTCTTTTTTTTTAACATAATAATGTAACTAACATTCTTATACTAATTATAAATATTTTTTATAATTAATTTATTGTTTTAATATTTTCAATACTCAATAGTTTGATAACTCTTATAATTTTTATATTATATTAACGTTTTTAAATATTTAGAAAAAAAAAAATTATGATTGAACATTCATTACATTTTTTTGAACCTGATATGTCTTCATGACTTAGGGTTTGACCTTCTAAATTAAAATTTTTAAGATCTATTTTTTTTAGTGCTTTATCTTATTTTTAGATTTAATTAGGGTTTGATCACCCTTTCCTATATATGCTTCAGAGTTTTATTGTTCTCCAAGGTTTGGAGTTCATTCTGTCACCTTACTTTCACCCACCCTATTGACCCTTTCTTTGACCTCTAGGTTTCATTTTTAAATTTAATTTTTTTTCTTATTACAACCTTTTCTTTTAGATTTACTTAGGGTTTGGATTCAACTTTATTTGTATGTGTTTATCATATTTTGATTAGGATTTCAACATATATAGCAATATACCCCTTTGATCTCACCCACTCACCCTTGGATAATCTATCATCATGGCTCCTCATAGGTTAGTTTCCTTAGCTAATATACTTGAATACAATTCTAATTTTGAAATGTTTATATCTTTTGTAACACATAATCCTTCGATCCTTGATACTAATGACATCTTATGCTATAGATGTGGATGTGTTTTCTATGGAGGTGTTATTATATCACATACTTGCTTTTTCCTCTTTCCTTGAGTTGGTTAGTGCTTATCCCTTACTTCTAAACATACTCACTTCATTTATCCATGAGCACACATTAATCCTACTTCTTTTATGGCTTGTGATACTAATGAATATATCACTAGTGGGAAAGTACCTTATGTTAGTGATACACCTAGGACGATGGACATTGATGAGATTACATCTTCCTCATCTATTCATGACATTGTTACACCTTTTGATGATACCCCTCTTGTATGTCATGATAGGCCCATGTGTGTAGATTCATGAGCTTTTAATGAATTACCTTCTTTTCTACATGATGATGTGTTTTACAATGATTATTTCTACATCTCATGTTAGCAAGCTATGGATATTCATGTCAATCTTTCACATGGTGGCAACTTACATGATGATAACCTATACTTTGATGTTAGTTCATTAGCTTCTCATGTAGGTACTGGTGATACTTCATTTCCTTCTCATATATTACATGATGACATTATGGATTTTAGTATGGAGTTATTACATGATGATTATGATGGTACTACAAATGTTGCTTTACATTTTAAATCTTTCTTGCTTGGTAATTATGAATATTTAGAGGATGATGTATTATTGATTAGTTGTTGTGGCCTCCACAATACAACCAAGTATTCCTCTAGAATTGAGGACCCTACCCTTTGAACTCTTATGGTCTTGGTCTTGATTTTGGTTTTGTGAGTATAATATGATTGCATTTTTGCATTCAAGATTAAAAGGATCATTTTCTCTATTTGGTCCTATTTGCCTGAGATTTTTTGAGTTGATAGAAGTACTTTCTCTATTTGGGCATTTGAAAATTTTACCATGTCATTATAAATACATATAAGTTCTTTGTGTCTTTAGTTTAAACCCCTAATTTGAATGATCATTTGAGTTTACCCTTGAGATTTCATGTCTTCTAATGCAGGAGCATCCCAGGTTGAAAGGCAATCTTGCATCAACCAAAAACATCTTTTCTTTTAATATTTAGTCATATCAATCTCAGTAGATTGCACTGCATTTCATCTCATGATCACTTCATAGTTTGCAACATAGGATTCAAAGACTCAATACTATGTCATCTACATCATATCCAGATTTCAGGAGGTTTGCAATTGTCTATGGAGAGTTATCATCGTCAAAAGCAACATTAGGAATCTCAGTTCAAAGCAGTCAACATTCAGCTTGGTGCATGAGGTTTGCGGCACCTTCCTGTGGCATGCGACACCAAATGAAACATATCACAAGGCAGTATGGGACCAAAGGCGCCTTCATTCAGAACCGTAACATGTTTTCCCAACATACAGAGCATCACCTTATGATTTCTGACCAACCTACATGTTTCAACAAGCATTGGGTTTTGGAACCTCTTAAGGCCTTCGCAGTTCATTCCTTGAGCTGGGAATTGGTATATAAGTATTCATTAGATGCATTAGGAAAAATAGTGAAGATAATATTTGATAGTTAGTTCTTAGTAGTTGATTTATGGAAGGCACTACAAAGCCATATCTTTCATGTAAGTTATAATAAGTTGGAGGGTAGGCCTGTGAGCTAATTGTAGTCCGCATGTTGCCGACATATGAGAGTTGATGTTGAATCAATGAAGTTCCAATTTACTATTTCAATCATTGTTTATTCCTCTATGTTTACTCTAAGGTTGCATGCCCGATGACATGGTTCTAGATACTGTGAGCCATATATCTCTATCCACCAATAAGTCCTCCATCTTGAGTTTCCACAACTCAAAGTTGCCTCCATTAAACTTCTCTATCTCAAACCTCCAAATGTGCTCGCCATCTCTTTCCTGCAATAAAGATTTCAAAATCCTCTGCACAAGCTCCCACTCAAATGAAGATCAACTCAAAAAACCCTCTACCCAACAACTAGAAACAAAGGTGATCAAGATTTGATACCAACTAAAAGGAAGTAAGGTACGTGGAACACACTTCCTACACTAATCTAATGAGGAAAGTTATGCAAATTTTAATCTTTTACAGTTACAGATTATGAGTTGCACTTTAAAAGAAAGGCAACAACACATCAAAAATAAGTACAATGCTCACTGTATACACCTAAAATTGGCTCGGGTTGAATTAAGTAAATATTTTAATATTTATCTTAATTCTTACTTTCTTCTATCAATTAAATAAATATTCAAAATTTATTTGATTGTTTCATCATCACATAATTAAATAAAATCAATTTATTTAATTAAATTCCCTAAATTCTTCTAATGTCTCACATAATTAAATAATCCTACATTATTTAATTAAATCATAAATTCCTCTATCCTAAGTCCTAATTCCATAAATCCACCTCACCAATCCACCTCATCAATCCACCTCATCTCTTCCACCTCACCATGCTGCACATATAATTAAATATTCTTAATATTTAATTAGCTAATATCCTCCATTTTCCAAAATAAATCTTAAAATCAATTATCCTCCACAAATTGAATATTTTATTCAATGTTCCCCACTAGCCTTCACAAATTGAATATTTTATTCAATGTTCCCCACTCCCCTTCACCAATTGAATATTTAATTCAATTGTCATAATCCACTGTCCTCCACTATTGAATATTTAATTCAATGTTCCCCACTCCTATCCTCCAATTGAATATTTAATTCAATGTTCCCCACTCCTATCCTCCAATTGAATATTTAATTCAATTGTCATAATCCACTATTTTCAAATAAAAGATTTTTAATTCACCCATTATGAATTAAAGATTCACTTTTAGTCCTAGCCATTGATCTCATCTGTTGATCCTCACCCTCCATTTCTTTTTCAAGAAATCTATAAATAGAACCCTTTTCTAAGCCATTAGGGAGGCACTTCATTTGGCAAGATAACTATACTGAAATTTCTCATCTTCTCTCATTCATCATATTCCAAGTGTCCTCCATTAACAGGTGTTTGAAGCTCACATTCAACACATGCATGTATCATAGCCATTCTTCATTTGTCATCTTCATACAAGCAAGCAAGCAAAAGAAAAGCTTCTGAGGGCTTCAATCAAGATCAAAGCAAGATAGGCAAGCAATGGAAAACGATAGGTAAAAGAGGTTTTGTGAGTACTTCTACTTGTTTTGGTTGATTCCTCTTTATCTTCAACTTCTATTGTTGTTTGGGTTATGTTTTCATTTATTTTGAACTAACACATTCTCCCCCACACACTCACAACACAAGATATATGTGGGGAAAATACTTTCGGGTAAAAAACCCCACCCTAAAACCTGCACAATGTATTATCAAATCCAAAGAAGATTACAACACACTTGCAATGCAAGTTCTTTCAGGAGTTCACAAATATCGATTACTAGAGTAATTCCAGAAGCATAATGGTACTTTTAATGAACCATACATATACTACTCCAACCACCTTTATTTATAGAGTTACAAGGCCAACATGGGAAGCTTCTAGAGGTGGGCGTCCAACTTGGCCTCATTGACCATTTCCCAATGCCTTGGACACTTGTACAACATGCACTTGACCCTCTTACATATGTCATAACTTGTAAGTTTGAATTTCTCAAGTTGGGGCGCTCCATCCAAGAATAGACTATGACATATGCTCTTACACATCTTACGACTATCATAGAATCTATCATATATGACAACACTTACAATTGTAGGAGAATTTGTCATAACTGACTAATAATAGCATATTCCTCTTACAACTTTTCATAGTAAAACTTGGGCACCTAGGATTGCCTTCTCACATGCAAAGATGTTTCATGACACTTGTCTTCACCTGTCATAGGAATCTCTATTTTTGGCTCTTACATGTCATAGATTCCATCATATGTCATAACCTCTTACACAAGCCACAAGATTCTGACACATGGCATATTAGTGCCACCTCAAATGGGACGCCTACATTCTCAAGTTTTGAATTGACCATCCAAGTCATCTTCCAAGTGGGATGACATCTCAACATGCCACCTCACACTATATGACAAAACCAGATGAGCAAAATTAAATACAACATAGGCAATTAAATAAATACATAATCAAATAATAAATGCTAGGAAATTGCAAAGGTTGAGACACCTTAATTCCAACACTTTGCACATATTATTGGTGCATATAAGGAAAGCAATAGTGTCATGTCTAATAATAAAACATGCAGTGTGTTTTATCTAATGAAATGCATGATATTATGAGCATTGATGATGTAGATGCATGACATAACAATTCTAATCTCATTACTATAAATGGTTAAACAAACATATTAGTATTTATACATAGCATATGAATAGAAGAATCTTTTTACGACTTGGGTGATATTCACATGTAGAGAATTCTTGTAGGAAGTGTTTGTTTACATACTTAGATGTAGTGAAATATGGTGATTTTTTAGGTATTGTGGTATAACATACATTGTGGTTTACATATGATAATGTCGTTATAGGTTTTGAGGTACATCATATATGATGTTTCACGGGTGTTGTGACAACAACTACAATTTATTTAGATGAAGAACTCACAACCGCATAGGAGTTCAATGTTTGTTGTCCAGCATGATCCATGATGCAAGAGCACTTGTGCTAGAACTAGAGATTATGTGGCACTATCTGAGAGTAGGATAATGTTTTGGAAGACATCATAGAGTACCACAAGCAATCAAGAGTAATGTTATGTTGGTTTGAGTTACTACAAGCGATGAGCTGGTAGTGGTGGCTATATCTAAAGGATATATGTATCGACAATGTTAAAGTTGTAACTATTGATTCATGTAGTGTGTGGTAGTGATAGAGTGTACAAGGTGATTATACACATGGAGACATCACACTTAGTGACTTATATGGCATGTTGACGTCATGTATGTGTTGATGGTATTTTTGTGCTTTGTTGGTTTGGATGAGTAGATGTACCATGCAGAATGATCAATAATAGAAAGATAAGATGGTGTAGGACATGACCAACAAATCAATCTTTAGAGCAAGGGTTAGCTCCTTGCCTATTCTAATCTACATCTAACCTATACCAAAAATAGGAGAAAAAGTACTTGAATAAATGACATAAGCAAAAGGTCATAAACTAGAAAAGATTTCTTCACTTAGATGGAGCTTAGAAAATTAGGGTATTATGATCAAAAGTAATGAACCCAAAAGCACACACATCAATCACAAGATTTCATGCATACAAATAATATGTCAGAACTTCTATAGTAATAGCCTCATAAATTAATGTCACAATATGATTTTAATATTACATATGGTGCAACATAGCTTTTTATTAGAAACAAATACAAAGGTTTACCTGCACTAGATATGAGAGGAGTGAGAAAAAAATTTATACATTAGGCTAAAGAGCTCAACTATATAGAACTGATTCTACTAGAAAAATGGTGCATCACCTGCTAGAATGACAAAAATAGCCCATCATTGCCTCACTAAAATTTTTCCCCTTTGAGAAATCATAGGTTAGCAGAAAGGGGCCCAAGATCTCTAGACATATCTTCCTCTTCTTTAATTCTCTTCTTCAAATGATGTAGGGACTAATCAAGAGATTCTAGACAACATGCATATATGTCTACTAGTAATGAATTATAGTGATGTAATCTCTAGGCATGTGAGTCGCTTGATCCTTAACACCCTTTGCAAAGAAGTGACCAATGATGAATGCACTATATAAATTTGTGAGGTCAATCCTGATTGTTGTGGTTGAGAATTAAGTGATGCAATCATTTGGGTTGTAGATATTTATAAATGACCAAAGGAAGACCATAGGGTTGAGAGTTGAGTTGAGTTGCAAGTGTGTATCACAACTGAGAATATTGAAGACAAATATTGATCCTTGTGAGATGTTAGATGAAGTTCTCATTTGGTTGATTAGATGGCTTGCATGTATTTTCTTGCAAACATTCTTCATGTCTTTATAAACTCCCATGTACTTGCCATGTAGTCTGATCATTATTTTTTCTTTAAATTAGAAAGTTTGTAGGACCTTCCATGAGCTTGTGTTACTTCCACTATCATGAAGACTTGTTAGCTGGCAACTTGGACCAATGGCGAGAGACCGACACATTATTTTTTCCATCTTTTGTTGAAAACCCTATTTGTTGTAGTATGAGATGTGATAAGATGACTTGTGTTAAAGCATTCTTATCTCATTACTAGTGGTACTACTTTCTTAGAAAAGCCTTGGAGATCTCACAAAGGGGATTTAATGAAAATAGAAAACATACAGTAATGTAAAATATAAGGTTGAATAGGATATCAACCACTTTTATTGGACAATCCACTACAGTATGGTTAGATTATAGTTGCATGACTTTTGGTATTCCATGGGTTGGTTGGATAGTTAGATAGTTGGTTTTCCCATGAATACGTCTATATATATCAATTTGTGTGAATGCATCAATGTTTAGATTATAGTTGCACGACTCTTGGTATTCCATGGGTTGGTTGGATAGTTAGACAATTGGTTTTCCCATGAATACGTCTATATATATTAGTTTGTGTGAATGCATCAATGTTTAGATTATAGTTGCATGACTCTTGGTATTCCATAGGTTGGTTGGATAGTTAGACAATTGGTTTTCCCATGAATACGTCTATATATATCAGTTTGTGTGAATACATTTAGACATTGAAGACATTTTATACATTATTGGTGTTTGATAATTAGAGTGATTCTAGAAGAAGGGTATGTTATAGATTGAGACTCTGTAAAAGTCCAAAGATGTTGTATTGAATTAGTGTTGATTCTAAATAATATAACTGTGAACATCTTAATATTCTATTTTGGTATCGTAAGCAAAGTATGTACTTGATTTGCTTAAAAAATTTAATATTATGGATTGTAAGGTGGTTGCTATACCTATTAAGATAAACATTAAATTAGTCTCTAAACCATCATATGAAAAGACCAATTCTTATGTTATACTGACAATCAGTAGGAATTTTTTACCTAACTATATCTAGGCCAAATACTACCTATAAAATAGGTATTACATCTAGATTTATGCAAGATCCTTATATGGATCAATAAAAAATGGAAAAAATAATATAAGGTATATCAAAGGTATAATTAATTATGGTCTTTATTACTTCTACAACAAAAATGCTAATTTATTTGGATATTGTGATTCTGTTCATAGAAAATTCACCTTAGGCTATGTCTATAAATATAGCGTAGGTGCCATCACATGGAGTAGTAAAAATAACCATATTGTGTCTCTCTATTCTAAAGAGGATAAAATAGGAATGCAATTGAAGTAGCAAAAAAATCAATGTGGCTTAAAAGATTATTGGATGAGCTTCATATGGGTACTTCAGAAGGTACCACCTTGTTATATGATAGCCCAAGTTGTATGGCTCTTGTAAAAAAAAAAGTTCAAACATCAAAGAAGAAAACACATTGAAATTCATGTCCACTTCTTACAAGTAAAAGTTCTCAATGATCATATTACTAGCTCTAATTTTGTTAGAGTAAAGATCGGGTGCCATTTTTTTAACAAAACCAAATTGTGTAGTGCTAAATTCTCTAAACTTAGAACAATGTAGGGCCTCAAGGAGATTCCATTAATGGGGAGTGAGCATGACAATGCCACCTCCTAGTGGTCAACTATTGTATTATATACAAGACTTATGGGAATTATATAATCTCTTCCTCTATATTTCTTCTTCCACTTGTAAAGCATTGTATTGTATGTAAGACCTGCATGTGTTACATAAAGAACCTGAGGAGGCTATTTTGAGGAGGCCTAGGCTCCAATAGGAAACTTTATAAGATCTCTTTATAAGCATCATCATTAAGAAAAATAGGATTAAATTATAACAAGGAGTTTATCATGTAGTCTAAAATACATGATATTCATCTTGGCATAGATTTTATCTTTATTTTATGCCTGTCAAAGATGTCTTGCATCATTGAGGAACTTCATTTTTTCTTTTCAAAAGAAATTGACAATGTATTCCCCCTATAAACATTAAGGGGAGTGTTAGAGCATATTGTATATTAAGGGTATATAGGCCTAAATAAACATTTATAATATCTATAAATATAATTGTATTACTATAATTGTGAATAGCTATATCAAAGGATCAATATTCTATTTTGGTAGCTTAAGCAAAGTATGTACATGATATACTACCAAAATTTAATATGATGGATTATAAGGTGGATGTTATACCTATTAAGGTAGACATTAAATTAGTCCCTAAACCATCATATGAAAAGACCAAATCCTATGTTATACTAACAATTAATAGGAATTTTTTACCTAACTATATCTTGAGTAAAGTAAATTAATTTACATTGATCCTTTGATGTGTAGATGTAAACTAATACAATGCAGACTTCTGAAACTTGTTCACTTTGATCTTTGATGCACTAGTAAGGATTGTGGTGTTTATAAACACCTTAAGGGAATCTATTAAACGTTAGGGTCAAGTTCTCCTAAGTCAAACCCATATTTTGACCAACTTAATGGCTCTAAACAAAGATTCAAAGACAACATACAATTGTGTGTAGGTGGGATATACTTAGATGGCACAGTTTCTAATTCTTTGTCCCTTAGAAAAATGAAGTGTGTGAGCTATTGATTTTTCCTTGTAATTGCAAATGAATTACTGGCACATTGAATGCCTTTAAATACTAAGACACAACAATATGTCGCACAAACATGCATTAAGTCGGCTCACAATACATATTGAAAAAGTGTGGGAAAGTTGGAATTTGAATTTAAAAAATTAAAATTTAGGTTCATTCTCATGTGCTAAGAGATTAATCTTAAGCAACACAGAAATGAACCTAGGCAGAGGAATGGTAAATTTTGAGCTAGGGATTGAATGTATTAATATAAATGTGAATGGGATGTAATAAATGAGAAGTAAATGACAAATATGTAAGAATGAGTGTAGATGAGATGAAATTGACATGGATAAAAATTGGGGCATGAGCCAAAACTAATACAAAAATATATGCTTATAATATACAAATAATTAAAAATATTTCAATAAAATAAATACAAAATTAAATATAAATGACATAGATATACAAATTTTAACATTAAACTACTTTATTATTTATTATTTAAAAACTGATATGTAATACCTAGAGAAATGCTTCCAATTATAAAAAAACCTCGAAAACAAATTAATGTTCCAAGGACTCATAATAAAGGTGAGCTCTTTATCAAGTGATGTGTGAAATAAATTAATGATATTAAAGTTAAAGTGCACCCCTTCTAGAGATTGCTAGGTAAAGCTTTTGTCAACATAAAGGAAATATTTGTCCTTATGAGCTTTCCAAATCTCAAACAAATTATTCCCAAATGCATACCAATCCAACAATGACGTGAATAATCCCGTCACTGGGATTCATCATTCTCCCCACGCGGCGAGAATAATAGTGGGGATACCTAATGCTTTTTAATGCTTACATACTTTAAATACTCCAAAACTAATAAATTAACGAATCTCATTACCAATTAGCCTTAAAAAAGAATTTGTCTTGGTAAGATGTTCACTCATCCACCCAAGTGTTTTTTAAAATCAAAGCAAATGTCTTTATCCCTTGTTACCAAAGGAATATCACTAAACTCTTATTGGTTAGTTTGGGTCTAGGTTTTGTAGTTAGGATTATAAACAAAGTAGTTTTTAGTTAATTATACATATGTCTCTATTATGTATTACTAAAGAAATCTTGATAAATTTTTATTAGTTAAATTGGGTCTAAATTTTGCAGTTAAGGACATGATCAATTTATGTTATAAAAAATAGTTTGTTTATATATATGGGTCAAAACAAATGTCTCTATCATGTATTATCAAAAGAATCCCATTAAAACTCTTATTGATTAAATTGGGTTCAAATTTAAGACTTAAAGATTATGATTGATTATTATACATATGTCTCTATCTTATATTACTAAAGAAATCTCAGTAAATTTTTATTAGTTAAATTGGGTCTAAATTTTGTAGTTAAGGATATGATCAATTTATGTTAGAAAAAATTAATTTATTTACATATATGGGTCAAAACAAATGTCTCTATCATGTATTACCAAAGGAATCCCAATAAACTCTTATTGGTTAAATTAGGTCCAAATTTAACACGTAAAGATCATGATTGATTATATATATAAGGTCAAAGCAAATGTTTCTATCACATATATCAAAAGAATTTCAGTAAACTCTTATTGGCTAAATTAGGTCCAAATTTAACAATAAGGATTAGGATCAATTTATGTTATAAAGAAAGTAGTTTCTAGTAATTTTTTCTTATGTATATATACTCCATAAGAAAAAATTTATAAATGTGTATGGTTGACATCTTGTATATTAGACAATTGACATGCCATAGGGATTTTGACAATTAGCATAAGTAGGGCTTAGTAATGGAATTGTTTTATTTTAATTGTCTTAGGGTATTATTTAAGATTTTATGAATGTAGGTGTTATAGGATAGGTTTACAAAGTAATGGAGTTGTTTTATTTTAATTCTAGAATTGATTTTAAATTTTAAGAGTTTAATATTTAGATTTGTGAGTGTGAAAGTGCAGAAGTGATTTGGGTAAAGTCTACATTTGTAGCTTTGATCAAAGGTGGAAAATAGTGATTCTAGAAATTATGAACAAAACTTTTGGGGATGAGGGATAACTGAATCATCATAGGGTAATGTCATGAGTTGAATTAATGAAGGTACAAATTATGTCAAATTTAAAGTTTAAAAAATAACTTACCTAATTAAAATTAGATCAATTAAAATGTTTTTTAAGCTAGGTGAGATGCAAATTGACACCTTGTGGCTTATAACTTATGACAATTTCTCACTACACCAAATGTTTAAGGATTACCATAAGTAATCAAGTACCTAATTGGCATGCAAATATCTAATTGTATTAGTTTTTCATAATTTTTCATTAAATTAACTATTATTATAAAACACTAAATTTCATTTACTAAACTTACCTTTTAAACCATATCAATTTTTAAAGTTTTCAATAATAGTATCCATAATAAATTCATTCCTATTTATTAGACCCATTATACAAATTTCTAAATATCCATAATTGCAATGACCCATCTATTAGGACATTAGAAAACTACTAATAATTTTTCAAAAGTGACCCTGCACAATTTTGTGAATCACACACTTTTGCACAATGGCTCAATTTTGGTGCATCTCATGCTACAATATGCCCTTGTGCACACTTCACCTTAGGATACATTGCATGTATGAAGATCCTTCTAATAAAATGGATTTACACACATCTATGCAAGCACCAATTTAGATAGCTCCACATAATTCTATACAAGATAATCTCCCTAACACACACACACATCAGTCACACCGTGCAAAGTTAGGGGTTCACATGCAAAGCTTTGACAACAGCATAGATAGATCCTATAATATTGTTATAGAATATGCACAACCTACACATAGGTACACATGCATCTGCTTTAGTATACTAGTTACATACCATATATTCAAACATGTGACAACACACACAACCACATAATACAACCATCCAACTGGCACCATACGAGTTTGATATTTGTTAACTATTTATCCACATGTAAAGCACATAGTATACACATGACATTTCGCATCCTTCTATTTCTAAGCCTAGCTAATAGCTACTCTATAAGTATTACCTCTATACATAGTTTAGGTAAAGGGTTTCCAACTCAATATATAAAATACAATCTATTACAGGTTTGTATATGTAGTCTTACAGAATTGCCATTACTATGGTTTGGACCTCTCTAGGGTACCTTGGAAAATTAGTATATGCATTATTTCACTACCTAATCGTGAGACTCTACATCCCACCATACCTCTATATAATATTGTACACATGTGTAATATCTATGAATAAAGGAAAATATTCTTCATGTATTTGTCATGTCCTCACTTTGCTTCAGTAACTCAAGCTTTCCATTAGAAGTAAACCTATTTATGTTGGCTTAGTTATAACTTTCCCTACATGCAAAGTTCTCCTATAACCTCAAACATAAATTGGATCATTTGTATTAGAGCATAAAGGCTCAATCTCATGCCACTTGTCATCAGACACATTCCTATTCAATTTCAAGGCATTTTGGTGTTATCATCCTCCTCTACACCTTGAGATAAAGAAAGAAGAAGCAAAGTTGAGCTTTTCCCAAAGAAAGGACTTTCAGCTATCATCCCTAAAAGGAAGCATTCATCTACATTTGGGGATCAAATCTCTCTTACGTATAAAAATAATAACTAAAAGATGTGCTTCACTCATGAAGCTATAACGCATTAACCTTGTCCTCAGTGGCTTCACTATATCCAAGGATAGAAACACTCATAGCAAGCAATGGCTATGTACACATTGATAATTCTCAACTCATCTCGAAACAAGAAGTGCATGTAGTTTCTATAGCTTCATTCTAATGGTCACGATTTTAGTTTGACTACACCAGACTCACGCAATCTTAGACAACAACCATATTAAAGTGCTTTTTAGTAGTGCTCAATAGAATCCTCAACAACACAAATTTAATATTTTGCACCAATGAACTACTTCTCAGTTTGGTTATGCTAGGTTGAATCATTGGTATTGACACTATGCACTACTCTGCATACCATCTTCTACATATAGAGACTAATTTCTCTCAACAATGACATATGGGTTGAACACTCTCTCTCCTTTCAACACTAAAGTATAGGGGTGTTAGGGTTAGATGGCAGAAGATATCAATTAAATGCAAATAAAGATTAAACAGAGGAATGAAAATACACAGAAATAGTAACAGTGAGAAATGAGTTTTAATGTGGTTCACTCAAACTCAGGCTACATCCACCAACAGAGAGTCCAATATTATTATCCAGTAAATCAAACCGATTACAACCAGCAATCCCTGCAACTCAATACCATTGCAAATGCTACTGTAATACAATCTCAACCAAAACCCTAACCCTTAGACACTTTTATCAAGCCTTATGTTGGTTACAAAAATAGGATTTTTTTATGTCAGCTCTAAAAAAAAATTCAGGGGCTGCGCCCCCGAACCCCAGCGAGGATACATGGCTAGTGTACAGTACTTTCTTGATCAGTCGCCACCTACCAACAAGGGGCAAGATCCCCTTGGCATCTGCAAGCATGCATAGTTAGGATGGTGATTCAAATTGTAGTTACACCAGCACACTTTGGACCTTCATTGGTTCATAAGTAGATGAACAACTGCTTTCAATTTTGATTGACTTAGACTAAGATTCCTAAAATCTTTTTGGATTCATATCTACAAGTCATCAATAAGCATGTGCATAACCATTTTGTGTCTTGAGCAAAACTAGTCCCAATTTTTATGTTGGCACACTCAGGTATTTCTAACATAATGAGGACACAACTTTATAAGAAAGGGTGCATCAACTCCCACTTTTTATGTTGGCACCTTTAGGGCTTGTCAACGTAATGAGGACACTTCTCTATAAGAACGGGAAAAGTGATCTAGATACAATTACACAATGGTTCAACATGGCCAGTGGATTTTTAGATCAACATTAGCTAAGTTCTTCAGTTGCCCACCAAATGCAATGGAGACCATTTCCCTAAAAGAAAGGGGAAATGATCTATGCACAATTTCATGCATCACACACTTCTACACGATGGCTCAATTTCTCATATCTCATGCTATAATATGCCCCCACACACACTTCACCTCAAGATATGTTGCACATGAAGTCCCTTATAGTAGAATGGCTTTACCCACATTTGCACAAGCATTGATTCATATAGCTCTGCATAGTTTTGTGTAAGACAACTATGTGCACACTTCTCAGCCACATCATGTAACTTTAGGGGTCTGTATCCAAATCTTTGACAATAACATAGATATATCCTACAATACTATTCTAGAATATATAGAACTTTCCAATAGGTGCACATGCATCTACTTTAGCATGCTAGTTTGACACCATACACATTAGACATGTGGAAACACACACAATTGTGTAATACAAGCATCCAACTAGAAATACATGGATTTAACCTTCATCACCCTCTCATCCACATGCAAAGCTTATGATTTATGCATGATATCTCTATCAACTTTTTTTTTCTAGGCCTAGCTAATGACCAATTTATAAGTTTAACCTCTATACATAGTCTAAGAAGAGGGTTTCTACATCAATAAATATAATACAATGTGTTAGATGTCTACATATGTAGCCTTATATAATTTCCATTACTATGGGTTTTGTCTTTCTAGGGTGCCATGGAAAATTAGGTGTATGCATTCTTTCACTATTTGATCATGAGACCCTACTTCTCACCATAGCCTCTATATAATATTGTACACACATGTAGCACCAATGAATAAAGGACAATATTCTTCATGCATTTATCATGTCCTTGCTTTGCTTTGACCAGTGTATTATATACCAATTCTTCTACAACTCAAGGTTTCTATTGGAAGTAAACATATTTCCACTAGCTTATCCATAACTTTGCCTACATGCAAACTTGTCCTTTGATCTCATATTGAAATTAGATACAAAAGTGTATACTATTTTTAAAGGTAGAGAAAACCAATTATAATTTCACTAGAGCATGTATTTCAATATTAACTATACATTTTATAGAGGCATCACATTCAATATACTAATTAACCCTTCTAATTGCTAAGAAATACAACACCATTGAATTTCAAGGTATAAAGAACATATTACCTAATTCAATTTAATCATTTTAGGACAACCAATAAGATTGATGTAACATTTCCAAAACAATGTAATGTATTAAATCAAGATATATAGATACAATCATGCCACCTTCTAGATGTTTAAACAAAACCTTTACCTATTCATGTGTAGTTTATACAAATTCTTATTTCAATAATTACACTTAAATAACCTTTCTTGTAAAGTTGTCAAGCCCCAATTCATGTTATGATGACAACACCCAGTTATTATAGTTAATGACCTCACTCATATAGAAAATTTTCTTCCATAGGTGGCCTACATATCCATATCCATATCCATGAAATTAGTATCACATGTAGTTCTACCCTTTTAAGCTTTTAGCTTGATTACTAGATTTGATCCACTAATTGATTGCTTACAAGAGACATTCATTCGTTTCATTTTCACAATTCCTTGGACCATTAGATTCACCTAAATATAGGTTCAAAAGAAATAGCTATTTATAAACCAAACACTTTGAGGCATGATATAAAATGGTCCAGTGTTTAGAATATGATCAATATTTTCTTTAAAAAGTAAATTTCCTATTTACATATTGGCAACTACCCCACAAATTAAAAAATTAATAATAATCATATATTAATTTATTCTATTAGATTTAATGAAATAATATCAATAAATTAATAAATCCTCTCAAATGTTGATGGTTGAGTTTAAATTGGAAGATATATTTTTCCTAGTTACTCTAAATTGCACAAAAAAATCTCTCAAATTTCCTTTATTAACAATTTGAGTTTTCTTGTAAAATTAAAGTCATAAACTAGTTAAAATTTTGATAATTTTATTTTGAAACAAGAAAAAAACATAAATAGATCATGTTGTTAGAGTAATAAAATATTATCCCACTAGGTTTAGGTTCATGTTAGTTCACTAGGCTAGAATAATTACCATATATTTTATTTATTCACTCTATTTAAGCAAACTTAGGTAGTTGTATCAATCAGTCACGTGCCCTTGATTAATGCACTCATTAACACTCATTAATTCTATGTTGAGTTACACTCCTTCTATCATGCTAGTTAGAGTGAGTTAACTCCCTGATTGGGGGTGATTGTGAGTTAAATTCTTACCTCTTAGACATGTCATCTCCTTAAGTAATGGCCTATATCTTTGTACATCACTCTTTATAAATGAGCTCTATTAATGTCTTTATTAATTTTTTTGGTTTTGTGGTTGGCTCATAAACATTAGGTTAGATGGTAGATTTGTTTATGACAAAATCTAGCATGGTAGTAGAGATTTGGTATCATAGGGTTAGTCTTTTTCTAGGTTGTAGATATGATTCTAGGGGTTTATTCTTGGGTGAATTGGTCCATATTTGCATTGCAAGTTCATCTTGTGTTGAGCTCAAAAGTTTTGAATTTTCTAATTTTTCTCATCATTTTATCTAGATTGGGCTTTGGGGTTTGGAGGAAAGATTTGCATGGGTTTAAAGGAGGAGTTTTCTATTGAGCATCTATAGATCACTCACATTCTAGAGCATTGTGGGTCAAATTTGACCTTGTTAGTACTTCTACAAAGCCCAAAAACCTTAGGAACACCTACCAAATCATCAAAATCAAAGCACTTTGCCCTGGGTCCCTAAGGAAAATATTTTCTCCTTATAGAATATTCCTTGACATCTTTGTTAGAATCTTGCTTGTCTAGGCATCATGTAGGTTGTATAGAGGTGTAATTTTTTTTATGATTGAAAATTTTGGTCACTATTTTTTCTATTCTAAAATTTTAAAATTTAAAAAAATAGAAAATTGTTGTTGGGGGTATGATGCAAGGGTACTCCCTCTTGCTGTGAAAACACGCACCTCACACACATACGCAATTATATGCTAACACAATTAATTTATTCACAATTCAGAAAACTCGGATTGCAACAAAACTAACTTTGATTTTATTTAATTCATAAAACAAATCTACAAGACCATTTACAAAATGGCTTCCATCCTTCTTCAATCTGCATATACATATTAAAACTCTCTTTCTGTCAGCTCCTCACAACATTATCTCTGTTACACGAGCCCTCCCACACATGGGCTGAGATCCCTCGTTTTATTTTGCTTGAGAAATCTACCTCTAATTTGCTGCAATATTTCTCTTAAATACCTCTCCACCTTCAGCCTTTGGCATTCCTTTTCATCTGCAAAATAAGACAAGACTTTGGCGTTCCAATTCTTATTATTTGTTGGATCACAAAGCTGCCAGACATGTGTTATTATATGCCTCTAGGGAGACGTTGTAGAAGTTGTGAAACCAACCTCACAGGACCCAGTGAACACCTACAAAACCTAAGAAACCTTCCACAAGAGAAAAAAGAAAAGAGAGCAATTTGCACAAAAAATGATGCAATTAATGAAATGGATTAATGAATTACATGAGAGCACTTGCTTTTATATTAGCAAGTTATAAAACCCTAAAAGGGGATTCCTAAGTTTAGCTTAAGTGAAATAAAGTAAAGGTGACTTAATTAATCAATATGATTAAATTAATTAAGTAAAGAACCTATTACTCTAACACCCCCCTTTAAGATGAACTTAGGGAGAAGCTAAAAAACTAAGGACAAATGCATGAAAGCAAAGATGCGTCTCGGCAACTAGGCCTGATGAGGTACCCATGTACAAAAGAGTCTCTCACAAATAGAGAAAAGGAGAAAATCACATGGGAAAAACTCCTCCCCAAAAGAGAGAATAAACCTCCCTACAAGAGAGAGAGGAAGAGTGAAGGACTAAGAAGCCTCCACAAAAGATGTCCCAAAAGAATAGGAACATGAAGAACTCCACTGAAGCATGAAGAAGCTATAAACACTGTCGAAGACTGACTGCTATAGTGCTGAAAGAAGAACCTCCTCTAAAACAAGATGAAGATCAGAATCAAGAAGACAAGAATCTGCATAAGTGCCCCCAACGACACTACTCAAATCAGATGGCAAACAAAGGTAAAACATCTGGAACTTGAAGATACAAATGGCACATGTACCAAAAGTCTGATGAACTGATCAAGTGAAAATAGAAGGTCGCCTCCACAAAGGATGTGTAAGAGTGTCCATATGGTAAATGCTCCATCTCACCGAAATGCATGGGTAACCAGCCATTGCATCTGCCTAGTACATATGAACAAATACTAGATACATAACTCACTCCAACGTGAAACCAAGGAAGCATTAGCACCAACAGTAGAAACCCCCCCATAATGCAGACAAGGGAGAGCCATGACAGGTACACTGAAACTGTGTGAAACCAAGAAGTGCATGTAGAAGAAACAAGAACATCTGAACGTGCAAACATGAAAGTACCAACAAATAAAAGGGTGTGCAAACCAAGGCACACTTGCATGACAAAGGTGTGATGGCAAAACAAAAGGTAAACATCAACCCCCCATGGCACTTTATATCATAGTGCGAGTATAATAAGGCACAAAATGATGTCCAAAATCTCAAGAATACATGTACAATGCTGATGGCACTTTATTTCAGTGCGTTTACATAAGATAAGTGCTTACAATGGAAGCTCACAATGTCCAAAAAAGACCACATGATAAAAATACAATTCTCTAATAGAAATAGAGGAAACCAATAGCACCATGATGAAGTACATAGAAAAACATGTACTTTTAAAAAAATGGGACCCAAAAAGGAGTCCGGATGCAGAAGATATGGCCCGTCAAAGTCTCCAAAACGAGAACTACACAACAACAACACTGAGAAAACTGATTTTTGAAAAAAATCAGAAGTCAAAACTAAAAACCACTCACACCACTACGAAGAGCATGAAATTCTACCCATTTTCAAAAAAAATTGCACTGAAAAATACCACCGTATGATCGAGATATGGCCTCTGGAAGATGGTGTGGAAAAATGAAAAGCCCAATGATGAAGGGTAGATTTGGCAAAAAAACAACCTCCACCAAATTTAGCAAAACTACATCCAAATTCGGAGATCCACCAATTGTATAACCTCTGCTAAACTAATTAACTGTAGCTAAAATTGGAACTCCTCCAAATAGTTTAGAAGCACTGCTAAATTTGCACAAAACCTCAAAAAAACAAATTTGGAGCTGCCACCAAAAAAACAGACACAAAAGCTGAGGCACATGCAAATACAGGAGGTAATAAAGTAGTTTTTTTATTTAAAAAAAAAACTATAAAAAAAAGTGATAGTTTTTATTTTAAAAAAACTATTAAAAAAATGAATTTGTTTATATAATTTAAAAAAAAAAAAATAGAAAAGGGGGTGGAGTTTTTCCCATGTAGAAGTTCCTTTTTAAATATATTTTAACTATTTTGAAAGGCCTTTTAAAAGAGGCGTTATAAGTTCCTCACACCATATTCATTGAAATGATTTTTATTTATAATGAACCTCCAAAATAAAAGGCATTAAAGTCTGTCTTTTGGCCTCTAAATGAGGTGTTCCACTTTTCTTTCTTGGATTGTTATCTTTTATTTATTTTTTATTTTTTACTAATTAAAACCCTCTTAAAAGAGGTGTTTAAGACCTATTTCAATGCTGGTCCCAACCTCTTTTGGTGCTGCTCACAAACAAAAATAATAATGTTTTTATTATTTCAAATCTACTCATCTTGGCATGGATGCATTATGACAGTTTTATGTCACTTCGAGGCCCGAAACATTTTTTTAACTCATTTTCAAAGTGATTGCCTCCAAAATATTAATGCAACAAAAAGATGAAACATAAAGGAAGAAACCCATAAAATTACTTTTTATGATCTCCATACTATCTTACCCAAATAAAATGGTGAAATTGGTCCTTTGGATGCGCAGAACCAGGTGTCAGCAGGCGAAAAATTCAAACTACTCCATTTTGCATGAAAATCAGCGAGCATGCTTGGAATGATGTCCCAAGGTCCCCCACAGAAGGATTTCGCTCCAGTTTTCATGGATTTTGAAATTTTAAACTTTCCGTAAATTGCCCGCCTTGATCAGAGAATTTTAAATTCTCTTAAACGGTGAAAGATATGAACCTAATTCTTTTTGCACATTTTTTGAAATAACTTCAAGAATATGCCTGTCAGATGATTTGTCATGAAACTTCACCAATCTTCCCGAACAATTGTTTTTGTGGAGACTGTCTTTTGTGCGCCGACATCCAAAGTGCGACAAAATTGAAACTTCCAAATTTTTGACATGCCACACACTCCAAAAGCCATGAGATGCCAAATGAAAGCCAAAACACACCAAAACTGAAAACTAAACCTCTAACTTATTTTTGGTTGATGTTGATTGTCAGTCTGCTCGGATGCTCCTGCATCAGGGTACCATATAGGTGCAAAGCCCCCATATATCTACATGTGGCTTTTGTTTTGACAAGAAACCTTTTGCATATTGAACCATGACCCATAGAAGATCCACCATTATAAGTGGATTACTCCCTAAGTTGGCATTGTTTAGCCACATTACCCCTCTGTTAAGGACCATGTGTCCTTTATTTCTGCCACACCCTCAACACATACAATTAACCCCTTTATCAACCCTTCACATATAACATTTTTGCTAGTTTTAGTGCTCCAACTCTATCATCGTACCCCCTATTTTTAGCAAGGTTTTTTAGTAGATCCCTATACTTGGTAGCATATTTGGTTGACCACTAAATTGGTAGATCTCTAACTTAACTTGGTTGTATTTTTGGCAACTCCTCTAGATTTGGAAGATCCTCCAAAGTTAGTAGTCTTTTTAGTAGGCCCTCCAAATTTGGTTGCATTGTTCTATTGCCTATTCAAGAACCTTTTATTGAAATGGGAATAACTTTTGCCTAAATTTTTAGATTTTTAGTTTCTTATAGCCCATGGAAAGCTCTCTTTGATCCATATATTCTAAAATACATTTTTTGTTTAATTCTAAACAACTTGATTGTAATTTCAATTTGAAACTTCTCCTTGTATGCATTACTATTGCACTAAGATAAAGTGCCACAACATTGTAATTTTTAGGGGAGAGGGATATTCGATCAAATTTGTTGTAATTTGTTCATCTCTTTCCTTGTTGCTCAATCATGTAAATGTACTAGATTATAAAGTGTTGTTTTATTTGTGTGGGGGTTTCTTAATTGAGTAAATTTGGGGGGTGTTGTTGTGCTTGTATCTTCTTGCTTTCAGTTATGTGTTCTTGTAATGGATAAACCTCAAGTTCCTCTCTTAACACCATATAAATATTCTTAATGGAAATTATCAATGTGGAATTATTTAAGGCAAAAAGGGTGTACTAAGTATGTATATGAAACAAAGTTTGAACCTAGTGATCCCAATAAGAAGGGAAAAGGAGAAGATAAGTGTGATGAAACCCTTGGTCACATTTTCTCATTTGTCACTTTTGATCTCCAAATTCATCTTGATAAATGTACAACATCTAAGGAGGCATGGTACATTCTTGCTAAATTGTATGGTAAAACTGATAAAGTTAGAGGCGATCAAATTGATAATGACTTGATGAATGTAGATCCTAACAATTTTGACTATATATAGGACTACATTTCTAAGGTTAAAAAACTAAGAGCACAACTAAAGAACTATCAAACTAATTAAGAGGATTTACTATCGATTCTAAATGTTCTATCTAAACTTAGTCTTGAATATTCAATGTTTTGTTTATGGCTTTCATAGCCATTGGATTTCTATGGGAGAGACATATGTTGTGCCTATTTTTGAAGAATTTTAATCTTCTAAATCAAGAACAAGGGAAGTTGATTTAAAGGTCCTCGCAAAGTCTTCTAATTCACATGCATTGATTGCAAATGATCCTTAGGGTTTGTAAGAACTAAAAGCATCCATGGGCTTGCACAAGGACCCCATGTTGATATGTAATACTAATCATGTACACAGAAGTGTGAATAATAACACCCTCTCAGTAGTACTCCTCTTGGAGACACATGTTGTTTGGTTTTTCCTTGTCGATTCTTCAAATTCCTAACCATTCTTCTTTTCCCCTTTGTCGATTCTTCTATTGTCACATTCTTTGCCTTTCCTACATGCTTAGTTTTCACCTTTTCATGCTAATTCCACCTTTTGACACCCGTCCTGAAGGTCTTTGACCCTAGGAAGCCTCTAGACATCCTAACAGACCAAACCCACGTCTTTTTTTTCACCCAACTTTCATCCTTTGTGGGTCACCTTATTAATGGTCGGATCTCCTAGGTGACCCTAACTTTTGTTATCCTACAACCTGACTCTTATGCTAGATCACCCTTTCAAACTTTCATTAAGCATACACAACTAATAAACTTCACCCAAGTGCCATCCTCTATTGATCACCCCAGGGGTCGCCCCGAGCGACTTGACCATGTTAAAGGGGTGACCAGTTGTGACCCTTGCAGATTTTAAACATGAGTTTCTCTTTCGATTTGAGCCAAAAAAGACTCTGTCTTCACCTAGTTTGCATGCAATTTTGAGCTAAACATAGAGGATGCCATAATTAACTCATTTAAAACTCCTAATCAACTAAGTTTAGCTCATTTGATCTATTTTAACTCCTCCTGAAATCCTCTTAATATCCATTCATCCATGAGTGATAAGCTTTCAAGCTCAGATCACTCTTCAATCAATTGAGTTCACAAGAGTCTGACTAATCAATCAAGCAAGTTAACTCTCCAATCAAGGGAGTTAACTCCACAATCATCCCCATTCTTTATGTGTTCTTTCAACCTATAAAGACCCCTCACCTCTCCATTATTTCTCAAGTTGGAGAATGCTCTTCCCTTCTTCACAAGCTTTTCAAGCTTCTTCACATGCCTTTGAGGCTCGTAGTTCCTTTCTAAATAGTCTTTTCAAATCTTCAAAGCTTTCTCATATGAGGCAAATTCATTATTGCAATCCATCTTTTGCTTAGATTTTTCTCTCCAATTAGTATGCTCATGCTTGCTGCAAGACATAGGTGACTTTTATTTATTGTTGTTATTTTGCCAAAACCTTCAAAGGCTTCATAGCGTCATTACACTCGCTAATTCTCAAGTCATTTTGCTCTTGGCTCACATCAAGAGCTCAATTCAAAGCTTTCCAAAATCTCATTCCTTTTCTTTCCCTTTCCAATTACCACCAAGAGGAGGACCCCTCTGTTGCAAGAGGATGAGGAGGTTGCCATACAAAATGATTCCTGAGGGTAGTGCAAAGCTCATGCGCCAAGTGATTCCAAGTTCCTTTTCATGTTTTTGTAGTAATTAGATAATAAAAATTTTCTCTTGAGGAAAGTAACTTGTTATTTTTCTCTTGATAGGAATTCATAGTTTGCTTTCATTTCATTGCAATAGATTAGAGAATATTTACTTTTCATAGATTAATCCATTTGCTCTCATTAGTTAGATTTTTTCTTTCTTTCCTATAGTAGATTCCAAAATCATCAATAATACAAAAACATAGAATAGCATTACATTATATAAACATCATTATAATTTGCATTCATATAGAATTATTTTATCCATTTAAAATAAAATACAAAAAAATAGCTTGCATATCATATAGTTGCATTTCATACTCAAAAACACAAAAAACCCAAAAGTATTAGGAAATGCAAAACGTTCAAACCCTCGATCTCACCATGAGGTAATAGGTAGTTACATTCACATTAGAGACAAAACCTTGATAACATCACAAGGTAAATATTCAAAGTAATCAAAAGTCAACCCTAGGTCAATCTTGGTCAAAGCAAGTCAACATATACCAACTCTCTTAGAATGACAAGTGAATGTTCCCAGGACTTAGAGGAGAGTGGGTTAAGGTAGTTCTAGAATAACTAGAGGAGATAAACCCAAGATCACAACTCACACAAGAACAACACTTCATCAGGGTCATAGAACAAGATTGAGAAATTCAACAACACATACAAGCATTCAAAGCTAGACTACAACGTGCTAGAGACATAAATGAAGCAAATCAATACCATCTGGGCATTGGAATCTTAGAAACCCCAATAGGAGACAAACCAAAGTGACCCTTCAGGTCATATAGTCATTTCAACAACAATTGCCAAAGAACGAACAAGGCAAATGCAAAACAATAATAGACCCTTGATTAGGTCGGTTGCTCTTCACGAGGTTCTGCGCCCAAGTGAATCGAACAACCCCTGGGTCTTGCCTCTGCTTGATTGGATTTTTCCACAATAGTGAGGGTGACTTGGAGGTCACCCAAAGCAAGTAGAGGGTCCATGTGCTGCATCAGCTGACTCATCCATAGTTATGCCTGTGTCACATTTTGAAT
This sequence comes from Cunninghamia lanceolata, assembly GCA_027924645.1. Lineage (NCBI taxonomy): Eukaryota > Viridiplantae > Streptophyta > Pinopsida > Cupressales > Cupressaceae > Cunninghamia > Cunninghamia lanceolata. Next base: position 22,867,150 of record BSBN01000500.1, read on the forward strand.
AGTATATATTTTGGTGAACCCGACGTGAACAAAAACTTTTCAGGAGTCTCTTCATATTTTTTGTTTCTTTAATAAATTAGTTTGGGATGGATTCAAATTTAAAGGAAATCCAATAGAGTCCCCACAACTTCTTGGTTTTCAACAATCCTATATACAAATACATGGTCATTCAACTTGACCAAATTAAAACATGCCAAGTATGCAAAATATATCAACAAAATTAACCCATAACAAGCCATATGAAAAAATGGCCACCCAAATGGAAAATAACATGAGCCATCAAGAGGAAATCCCTCAAGATTCTCAGGAGGCACAAAAATCCCTCACATAACAGATCAAGTTAAAAGATCTATGACATGTCAAGTGTTGTCAGAAAGAACAAATGAGGTCACTCAAAGCCTAAAGAAAAACAATCCACTGCAAAGTGGCAAAACACAAGAATAGAGGAAGCCTCGCTCATAGACCTTATAGAAACCTTGGTCCAATGTTTTAGGACACTAGAGCCTAGGTGTTGAGCAAAATTGCCAAAACAAAACTAAGGAAAAACCTAGGGCACAAGGAAATCCTTTCATTGAAAAGATCAAATCAAACCAAGGGCAAAACAAATCCCCCTCATCTAAACTTCCATGAAACATTTAGGCCTCCCTTTCCCTCATCATCCAACATGAAAAGTCTTAATCAAATAGGTGGGACTCATATAACGCAAAATCAACCACAAACAATCCCACCCAATCTTCAAAACATAAACATGACACCATCTAGTTATCTGAATTTTTAAGGAAATCAACAATCTAGCACACCCTTTCAACAAGCACAAAAATCTCCACATGAAGGGATAATGTTTGGAGGAATAAGACCCTCTATGCATAACCCCCTCCTAGGAACATACCTTGAGTTTTTAATGGAGCCTCTTAACTACAACATTCGTCAAGCCACACTACCATATCCTCTCCCTGAGCTTCCAAAATTTAAAGGAGAGGGTGATTCCCAACTCTCATATCAAGGCTTACATCACAATAGTATGGGAACTCCTTCCTTGGGATGGGATGGTAGCAAAGATTTTTCCAAAGACTTTGGAGGGTATCAGTCTAGATTGGTACTATCAACTTCCAGAAGCATCGATCCACTCTTTTAGGCAATTCATTGATAAATTTATGGTTGCCTTTGACATAAATAAATTGGTCAAGATAGTAATACAAGAATCTTTAACGATCAAGCAAGAAAACAAGTCAGTCACACACTTTATCACACAATGGAGGAAAGTTCTCTATTCTTCAACTAGCGCACCAAACATGGATCATAAGAAACTTTGTGATCTCTTATTACATGATCTCAACAATGAAATATGAGAAGGATTTCAAAAACACCCTTACAAATCATACAAAGAAGCACTCAAAAGTGCCCTTAGAATTGACCAAGCCACTATTGATAATAGAAGGGAGTATGATGACAATGGAAGGTTGATAAACCATGATAGAAATTACAAATCCTCGATGAACAATCAGAACATAGATGGGTCAACAAACACTTTGCCATCAAGGAACAACAATTGTGACTACAATAGTCATACAAATTTTGGAAATGAAAATACCAACAACTATCCCCCGAAAATCAACAAGTAGTCATACAACAATCATCATAAGCCTTGAGATTACAATCATGATAAATACTGCCCATTTCACAAGAGAAGGGGGCATGATATCAAATCATGTCTGGAGTACCATTTCCTCATACCAAAACTCCCAAAACATCAACGATAAACATTCATGGACACATTCTCACAAGATGAAAGAAATAGTCCCAAAATCCATCAAAATGCCTTTGATCAAAACACCTTAGGCCTTGTGGAATTAGATAAAGATCTAGAAAATTGTGTCACTCAAGGACCAAAACAACCAGATAACACCTCCAACAATTTAATTTTCTCACATGCTTGAACTTCTCAAGCATTCTCCTACACACATGAACGCTCTCCTCAATGCCTTAGATCTAAGCCATCTAGTTCAAAACACTACAAATAAAAAGTGGTCTTCTTCGACATTTGATTTTGAAAAGTTACCCTCAGATGATGATATAGCTAAACATGGTGATCTCCCCCTCCATCTGATAGTCCAATTTATTAACTATTCCATTAAACATGTGAAGATAGACAATGAGTCTACAATCAACATGGTCTCCTTTTCACTTCTTCAAAGAATGGGTTTTGACGAAACTCAAATCACAAAATAAACTTCCATCCTTAGAATTCATGATAACCCAACATTCAAACCATGGGTAAAGTCAATCTTCATATCACATTGGGTCCCAAACCCTCCCAATTAAATTTTATGTCATCAATGAAGAAACCACTTACAACATGATCCATAGGATGAGGGTTGTTCCCTCCACATTATTTTAGGAAATACACTTCTTGCATATAGGACAAACCCATGTCATCAAAGCAAACCCTAATCCTTTCGGTCTTTATAGAGTTGAATAAGTCAAAAGGAAGGGAAAGACCATAGAAACCACCAATGACCCCAAAATCAACACTTTTAAGAAAGAGACATCAAACCAAATTGCAAATGTAGCCAAGACCTCAAAATGTATAGGAAAGGGAGTAACATGGGAATTTCCCTTCGATCCCCACTCAACAAAGTCTTATGCTCCATTCAACTTAGTGGCCATTTATAATGATCCAAACATATAATAATAGAAATAATATAGTGTAGAAGATAGATCTCACACAACACAAGAGATGTTTGTGGGACAATATGCCCTAATATCCAATATATGCAGAAATAGAATAAACCTTTAAGGTAGGGTAACACCATACAATACTCCTTAAAGAAGAAGCCACTCCATGCTATATCTCCAAGTGATCTCCAATACAATATAAGATTCTACACATATCTTACAATGATATTCACCTCCTATATATATACCACCTTCTAATAACATAATGGAAGGGTAATCCTAATGAGGGCCTACTCAACTCCTAATTCAATTTAATTATACAAGTTATCCATAAGACCTAATATAACTAACTTAAGGGATGTGTGCCACATGTCAGCATCTCCATCCACCTAAATACATTATAATATCATATCCCTAGGTACATAACTTGCCATCCCTCCTTGACATGTTTCGTCCCCAAAACATGAGAAGAAGCCAAATAGTAAGACTGTCACAATTTGTTATGAATGTTCCACCATGACCAATCATCCAACCATCCACAATTGATCTTTGTAATGGTTTTATCTTGATAGTACCTAGATCCCATCCTTGATCCATATTTTTCTACACCCCTTTGATTCCATTCCTTATCACAATAATTCCTCCTTTGTTGCCATGAATAAATATGACTTTTATGATACCATTGACAGTTGTTCCTGTAAATGATATTTAAAGGATCAATATTACTAATCAATCATGCAAAGTAAATAAAACAAAAATAAAAGAGATATACCAGATTGCACCAATGGAGACCAAGATTGCGAAGGGGGGAAAACAAAGAAAAACTCCCTGTGTTATACAAGTGGCAAGAAGCCTGAAAAAGATTACAGAGAATTTAAAGAAGCTTCTCAATGAGAGAAATGAGAAGAGATGAAGAAGAAAAATAGAGGAAGATATCCGTGAAGAGGAATAATCCAAAGAGAGGAGGAGACACCTCTTAAATAGAGGTGAAAAATGGAGTTATGCGTAACTCCCATATGCCACCTTGCATAAGGTGTGTGCCACATGTTTCCTCTTAAGGAGGAATCTATAGAAATAGATTATTCCTGCATAAGGAATAAAAGAGGTGGATTATCCGACATGTGTGGGGATAATACACCAAATAATAAATTACAAATAAAATATAATCTTCACTAAGTAAAGATTAATTTCTAACACCCCCCCTTAAGCTTTACTTGGGGGATTTACAAGAAACCCATCAATGGGATATAGACCAAGAGATTTAGAATGATGAAGAAGTTTGTCTTTACAAAGGGGTTTAGTGAGAATGTCTACAAATTGATCTTCACCCTTGCAATATAGAAGAGAAATATGTTGGTCTTCAATTTGCTCTCTAATGAAGTGATGTTGAAGAGCAATATGCTTGGTCCTTGCGTGAAAAATTGGATTCTTTGCTAAGGCAATGGCACTTTGATTATCACAATACAAAGGAGTGGGATCCTTTTGAGGTAAACCAAATTCTTCAACTAATCTCCTTAACCATAAGGCTTCTTTGGATGCATTAGTACAACCTTTGTATTCAGCTTTGGTAGAACCAAGAGAAGTAGATTGTTGCTTTTTACTATTCCAAAATATGGCACCTAATCCAACAAAGAAACAATAACCACAAGTGGATCTCCCATCATTGGGATCCCCTCCTAGCTCTAAAACAGTATAACCATATAAAGAAAATTTACAATTTACATTATAAAAGAGACCAAGATTAATGGAACCTGTAATATATCTTAAAATTCTTTTTGTAATTTTAAAATGAGTTTGTTGTGGTTTAGACATAAACCTAGAAACTAAACCAACATTAAAGGAAATATCAGGTCTAGTTAGAGTTAAATAATTTGAATTTCCAACTAGTTGCCTAAATAAAGTAGAATCAATATAAGGAGTTCCCATATCAATCATTAACTTTGTTCCTAATTCACAAGGAGAAGAAAATGTTGCAAATATGTGCCTAATTGGTGTTGTCATTGATGTCAACATATCCTTGTTGCCATTGGTGTCAACTGTATCCCATTTTAGAAGACTTGTATGTTGAGGATGTATACGCCTAAAAATGACATGACTTTACCTAAATAAATGTTTTAAATATTTATTTCATCTTCATATTACTCTATCAATAAATAAATTTATTTATTTATTTATTTGATTCACTTTCTCCCATTTAATTAAATAAATTACATTTATTTAATTAATTTCATCCACATTAACTTTATTCTTCTAAATAATTAAATAATTTTAATTATTTATTTAAATCATCCATTCCTCTAAATTTAAGAAAAATGCAAATTTATTTAAATTAAAACTCCACAAAATAAAATATATTTATATATTTTATTTATTCTTCAAAATTATCTACAAATAATTAAATAAATTTATTTATTTAATTATGCTTTCTTATCTTCCAAAAATAAATTCTTCTTGTCACGCAAAAGCAAAAGCTGAGTTAAAGCAACTTTAAAACAACTATGCTCTTAAATTAGAAAAATAAATTCTAATTTAGGAAAATGAAAACTCATCCTCATTAAGAAAGCGGTTAACTCAACAAAGCTTCCTTTTGAATGACACATGTCCTTCTATTTGTTGCACGTTCCTCAACCATTCTCCTCCGTTGATCTTCTTATTTCTTCTCAACCATTGATCTTCTCTCACACAACTCTATAAATACAACCCTCTTCTTCTTCATTTCATCATCCATCATTCGAGTAAACTTATGCTACAGGAAATATAGCGCGCCATTGGCACCCATACCACCACTTCATCATTATCACACCATTCATCATCTATCCACATTGTGTTGAAGCTCATCTTCAAACACAATAAGTATCACAGCCATTTCTTCTTGCCATCTTGAGAAATCAAAGCAAGGAAGCAAGCTTCCTAAGGGCCATATTCATCTCATCAAGATCAAAAAAGAATAGGCGAACAATGGAAGTCGAAAGGTAAAGTTTGTAAGTATCTCTTTGTTATTTTAAATCCCTTTTCCTTCATATTTCATTGATGTATTAGGTTTTGTTATTGATTTGATTAATCCCACATTTCACCCATCACATTTTGGCGCCCACCGTGGGGCTCTTTCTCCTAATCTAATCAAAATCTGAGTTTTCTTAGTGACAGGTTCCATACAGGTGTCGTACAAGCTTCTGACAGGTTCATCTGGCACATACATCTTCTGATTCAGTGCGTTTGTCTCCTATTACGGTGCATACATAATTCTAGTGCAAACACTCTCTGGACTGATGCTTTTGTCTTCTGTTTCGATGTCTGTGGTAATACAACACATCCATACTCTGAGACAACACATACGCCTCTTGTTCCGGTGCCTGCAAACATCTGGCGCATACACCTTCTGAAACGGTGCTTTTATACTGTATCACGGTGCATTTGTTAAAATGGCGCTTATGTCTCATTTTCCTGCGCTTTTGACATCTGTCTTAGCGCATCTGTAAAATGACACTTGCATGCTCTGTTTCTGCGCATACAGACTGCATAGCAGCGCATCTGATTTCTCATTAGGGTTTTTAGATTTTTTTTAGTGATTTTTCAGGTTGATTCTAACATTTGTCTTGTAGGATTAGAGGCTAGAATAGATCATTTAGCTGCATTTGTTAGTTCACTTAGATTAATTAAGGGAAAAAGTAAAAAAAAAATGCATGCATGCAAATCTCATGTAGTCTTTAACTAGGAGGATAGTAACTGAACCACTGCTATCTTTGCATTGTTGTTTTCTTTCCTAGTTTTAGAATATTGCTATCTCACAAACGGGAATGAACACCGCTATCTTTAAAAACATTTCAAAGTTAACAAATGCATGAGTGCCCAAGTAGATAGCACATTTAGTTTTTTTCCTTTTAACTAGGGTCGGATTAATCAGTGTATTCTGTGACTGTTGAATGACAATAGGCTTATGCTCTCCCCTTTACTGGGTGACCAGAACGCCAGACTTGTTATTCCATCTATATAACCTTTAGAGGGGCCTGCCCTTGGATGTCACCTGTCCAAGTGGGAACGACCCTGAGTGGTAACAGGCTAAAGCCAAGCCCTACCAATCCACTTAAAATAAATTGTGCTTGAGGCGAAAGCCTCCAGCAACGAGTGTTGCTGTGTTACACCGACGGCCAACCTCCCCCAAAACCCTCCAAGGTGTAACCCTTTGAGGCTGGGAGACTCCATAATGGAGAGTAGTGCTGCCGCACGTGTAACCACTCAAACGGTTGCCTTGACTACTTAGCCATTTGTTTAGTATACCAAAAACCCCTATTTGTTGACACAAAGGGTGGAGCCTTTGAAACGGCCTCGATTCATGTGATTCTTAGTAGAGGTAGCAGGGACAATCCTATGGTTTGGTGGGGGTATGAGCCTAAGGAAACCTAGATCTGGTATGATATTTGGAATGACTGCAGAATGGACGAGAGTCAGTGCTACCAGATCCTAGAGCTACACACTTTGAATATGCATAGCTAAAGGATTCAACAAATACTGTCCTATCTAGCCTAGGGTGTACTTATTTTTGTGTTGAAAAGTCCAAAAAAAATAACAAAAGATTAAAAAAATCATGAAAACTTCTTTGTGTTTGTTGTGTCTTTGCCATAATTAAACATCAAAATTTCCAAAAAGACCAAGTTTTCAAACCAAAAATAGAAAATCTTGAAAAATGTTCCAAAACTTTGAAAAACCAACTCAAAAACCAGAACGGCGCTTTTGATTCGACCTGCAACACATTTGCTAAGACTTGCGGTGCATTTGATACTTGTTGCAGCACATTTAAAACATTACTAGAGTTGCGCATTTGATCCGACTTGTGGCGCTTTTGAACTCTGTTGTGGCGCATTTATTGTTGTGCATCCAATCCAAAAGTAAATCCGTACCTTCCAAGAAAAAAAATTGTCAAACTTTCAAAAGCTCATTTCAAACCTATTGCAGTTGATCCAAAATCTGATTAGAATCATGCAAATCAACCATTTCCCTCTATTTCCGCACCATAGCTGCTTTTTCCCACACCACATCATCCAAATCTCACAAATTTCTTCCAAAATACAACAAGATTAGAACCAAGCTATTCTTGATCACAATCAAACCTCAAACAAACCTAGTGAGTCTCCACTATCAGGATCACTTATCCTTCTCTATCGGAACTCCACTAGTGGCTTGTGCAAGACTAGTCCATATCAAGTAAATGGATTTCTATCATCCTTACTTCAACTATCATTTTGTTCACCCAACTTGTTTGACACCAACTAGATCTACGAAGAACCTTGCTAAAATCTTGTCACATTCTATCCCCTTGCTCAAATCTTTCAAACTCACTCCATCCCATCTCTTGTCACCTTGCATGGTCTTAACAAGGTCGCAAAAACAAAAATAGATTGAAATGGTTAAGAAAACTAATCCAACCTCTCACGAAAGTGATGAGGAAATTTCTATGGAAGAAGTCCTCCAAACACAGCAAGACAAAAGATTCCAACGCATAATGGATAAGGTACTTGCCCAAGACCCTACCAAATTCTTTCTACACCTAGCACATCTAGGAGTCAAGCTCCCTAAAGATTTTGATGTAGAGGCTCTAAAAGAAATCGAGAAGAAACACACCCTAAGGGAAGCACACAAGAGGAAACACCTTCAAACAAAAGCAAAGCAACCATTGATTCTACAAACACCTTGAGCTTAATGACCCAACAGATCCAAGCTTTACAACAACAATTCATGGACATGCAAACAGGAGCATCAACTAAGCACTACTCCCTAGAAGATATTTCACAATATCCTTTTGATAGGACCTTGATCATGTTACCTTTCCCCTCTAAATTTGATATACCAAAGTTTGATAAATGTCGAGGAAAGGGGGATCCAAGGGACCACATTAGGGAATTTAACGCTGCTTGTCTTGAAGTCACACACAATGACACTTACCTTATGCGACTATTTCCAAGAAGCTTGGGTGGACAAGCCATGGAGTGGTTTTCTAGACTACCACCCGGCATTAGAACTTTTAACGAACTTGTGGACAAATTTGTCATGCACTTCTCCTATAATATTGAGCATGACACCTCAATCTTAGATCTTTGTAATACCAAGCAAAAAGGTGGAGAATCTTTCATCGCCTTCCTACAAAGATGGAGACAGTTAGCAAGTAAGTGTCCACACCAAATGCCTGAAAAACAAATGTTGGAAATGTTTGTCCATAACTTACAAACCAACCTAAGCTATCATATACAAATCCAATGTCCTACTTCCTTTAGTAAGGTCATTGAGATGGGTCTAAATCATCGAAAAAGCTTTAATCACCAAAGGTCAAATAAAGCTCTATAAGGACACTCCTAGTACCAATACCAATGTAGATAAACCAAGATTCTGGACAAAGAACAAAAACATTGTGAATGATGGGGTGGTAGATGCCAATAATGCGGCACCAAAACAACCAATCTTCAACTTATCAACTCCTCAAAACAACCCCCCACAAAACAAACCAAGAAACACTGAATCATGGTTTACAAATTTTCAACCTAGGAGAAAGTTCACACCTTTGGGAGAGTCATTGGAAACAGCCCTACGGAAGTTAGTCACAAGTAATATCATAACACTTCCATCAGCACGAGAATATGAACCAAAAGTCAAACCTCCTTGGTGGAACGACAACGATTTCTGTGAATACCACCAAAACAGGGGGCACAAAACCAACGATTGCATTGCACTCAAACACACTATCCAAGATTTGATTGAGCAAAACAAAATATCCCTTGATGGACATACCTCTAACAATGATCACTAGGCATTCAAGGATCCTCTTCCCAACTACAAGCAGGGAGTGCCTTCCAACTGAAACAACAGTGGAAATAACAACACCAATTACACAAATGTTGGCTTTGACTATGTTGTTAACCATATCTCAGAAAGTGATTCACACATCAATGTGATCACTATAAACAAAGATCTGGATTGCAACGTTACCACCCACAGTAACAGAGTCACTCTTAGAGGAGCCCCCACCACTCCGGCTAATCAGTACAGTATCTTGGACCAGCTACATAAGACACCTGCACATATCTCCATTCTGAAACTTCTGTGTCTACCCCCGTCTCATAGGGCCATACTTGACAAAGCCTTAGCGGAAGCCTCCATCCCAACAAACCTCACCGAAGAATAGTTTCAAACCATGGTAGGTCACATTACCTCACCTCACTCCCTATCATTTACTGAAAAAGATGATATGTCAATCACCCAACCTCATAATGTCTCTCTTCATATCGAAGCCTTCATACAAGATAAAAAGAGTACTAATTGATGGAGGAGCCGGTTTGAATATTTGCACCTTGAAGCTAATCGTTACATTGGGGTTTTTGGAGAAGGCTATAGATCTAAAAAAAGAAAATCACTATAAAAGCCTATGATGAGGAGGAGAGAATTTCCAAGGGAATTGTTACTTTACCAATTAGAGTAGGACCTATAGTAAAAGATGTGGCTTGCCAAGTCCTCGATATGGAGCTAGCATACAACATTCTTCTTGGGAGACCATGGATACATGCTCTGAAAGCAGTGTCGTCAACATACCATCAGTATATCAAGTTCCCTTATAAAGGTCAAGAGATCACCATTCAAGGTGACCCCAACCCATTTCAATATTGTAACTCCATTCATCCTAAACCTGAAGTGGTGATTCCTAACAACCATGCCTCTGCTTCATCTTCATCCCGTGTTGACCCAGCTTCGCTTGCTTCCACCTCAAAAGCTTCTCAACCTAACCTCAAACTCAAAGATAAAGGCTTGGGTGAATACACAATCTCCCAATCCCTCTGTTTGGCACAACTCCCCCTATCTCCAAGATCATATGGCAGACCTACTCTGAGTAAACCTAAAGTAGACAAAACTACCAAAGGTTCGTCAATAAAATGAGGAAGCCTCGAAGATGAGAGTGATGAAAAGGATATCCTACAATGGCTATACAAAGATGAAGATAGTTCATCCACACAACAAGACCATCACACTATACCAACTGAACAATATGGTCAAGGATTCCAAATGCTACAAAGAATGGGGTATGAAGGACATGGTCCACTCAGCTCAAGAAAAGATGGTATCACTAAGCCCATCCAACCTTATACCTTGATAGCCCAAGACACTATAGGGCTAGGATACACTGGAACATCAAGAATCAACAGATCAAATAGGAATAAAGGAAAACAACCAGAAACATCCACTAGTAATCTAGTTGAGCAAATTCAGCAACTGCAACTAAGTAGTGAGACTGATTCCAATGAATATGAATGGGATAGCCTCTCTGAGCTATCTTGTGATGAAAAAGGCATCGATGTTGTCCATGAGTATGACCCAACCCATGCTAATGAAAGACAAGGTCCAAGGGCTAGACCACTAGAGTTCGACTCGCATAATAACAATAGTGAAAATCATGAGGAAAGAATGATACCACCCTTGACGTATCTGCTAATAGAGAGTGTAAGAGTAAATTGGATCAAATAATGAATATCAATAAATAAACAATAACAAATACCCAAACTCAATGAAATAGTGAAACTAAGGAGATCAATCAAATAAAGCAATGAACAATACAATGTAAACCTTCCTCAGATCGAAACTTCCATTGTTCGCCTATCACAAATTGTTCTTCGAAAGTATGAATGATGCCCTCAGAGAGCACTTCTTTGCTTTGTTCAAGAATGTCGAGTGTGAATGGCTATGGTAATGATGCGTAATGCGTAGTAACAAGGGTGATCACAAGCAACGAAGGAACAACAATGGTGTCAAAGGCAAGCTGTAATTCCTGCAGGGTAACGATACTTAAAGCTTGGATTATTGAAATGGAAGAATGAGGTTGAATTTATAGACTTGGGAGAGAAGAGATCAACGGTATAGAAGACTTGAGAAAATCAATGATTGAGAATAGTTGAGGAACGTGCAACGAATAAGAAGAAGACATGTGTCTTGCTTTCTTTTGCATGAGAGGATTTGCTAAGAATAGAAGAATGAGTTAAAGCAATTAAAAGAATATAATAATCAGTTAAGTGATTTAAAACAAGAAGGGATTTGCATGTGAATAAGAAGATATTTTGCTTTATTAAATATTAGGAATATTTAATTGCATGTGCAAAAAAGCTTGAATTATATTTAGAGATAACTCAATTTAGAAGAAAAAGCAACTTAAATAAATAATTGATTTATTTAAATTTAGAGAAGATATTATTGGAAGAAATAATTAAATAATTGGAATTATTTAATTTAGAAGATAAGAAAGCAAATTAAATAAATAAATTTATTTAATTGTTGTGCATGATTTGGAAGAAGAAATAAAATATTTTATTGTATTTTATTTTTGGAGATTGAAAGGATTTAAATAAATTTGATTTGATTTATTCAAATTTAGAAAAATGAATTTGATTTAATTAAATAATTAAGAATTATTTAATTGTTTGGAAGAATTTAATTAAATAAAGGATTTTATTTAATTGTTGGAAGAATATGAATCATATAAATAAATTTGGTTATTTATTTATTGATAGAGGAATTAGAAGGGAATAAATATTAAGAATATTTATCTAGACCGAATCGTGTCATTTTTAGGCATATACAGAGAGTACCATCACAGACTTTGTCTGTGCTTTTAACAACTCTATCCTAACTATCAACACCATCGAACCGGACCAACCCAACGACCCCTTACCTTTGGTGCATCCTAAACTCATAGATTGGGACCTACAAGGCACTACCCCTGAGCTCGATACCTTTGAGAATGATGAAGCCATCATAGACTATCTTGAGCTTAGAGATCATATACTTGTAGGAGACCACAGAGTTGGCTATGCTATAGAACTCAATAAGAAGGCCTATTTTGGTGAGAGTGCCAAGCCTTTCAGTCTCAAAAATGTCAAAATGAAAGAAAGATCTAAGGTGAAAACTGTTCCGTGGCAGTGTTAGATCATGAAAAAAGTAAAAATATAGATGTATCCAAGGGTGAAAACCCCTCTGAGGCGCTGAAGGATGAAAGGCTTGACCCTCTACCCAATCTTGCACATCAGGAGAGATCTTTAATCTTGATAGAACCATCAGAACTAATCAATGTCAGTACAGGTGATGATCCCAGAATGATCCACATGGCAAAGGCCTTAACAGAACAAGAAAAACTAGCATTTACCGACTTCTACAAGAGAAAACAAATCAACTTTGCTTGGACATATGCAGACATGCCAGGGCTAGATCCGAATCTCATAATGCATCACTTATCTTTAGCATCAGGAGCTAAACCAGTAAAGCAAAAACTCAGAAAGATGCACCCACATGTGGCCCTCATGGTAAAGGAAGAGCTAAAGAAACTATTGGATGTCAGATTCATCAGACCAATAGACTATCCTGAGTGGGTTTTGAACATAGTACCAGTTGTGAAACCAGATGGCAGAGTCTGAATATGTAATGACTTCAGGGACCTGAACAAAGCTTGTTTGAAAGATGATTTCCCCCTGCCAAACATTGACATGATTGTAGATCTCACGATAGGGCACACCATAATGTCACTAATGGATGGTTTTTCTAGATATAACCAGATAAAAATTGCACCTGAAGACCAACACAAGACTGCATTCACATGTCCATGGGGCACCTATTGTTGGTGTGTCATGCCATTTGGTTTGAAAAATGTTGGCGCAACATATCAGAGAGCTATGACCACAATCTTCCACGACATGATGCACACTATAATGGAAGATTATGTTGATGACATTCTGGCAAATCACTCACAAGAGGACACCTGGCAGTACTGGACAGAATCTTCAACATACTGGAACAATTTAATGTGCGCCTCAATCCAAAGAAGTGCGTGTTTGGAGTTACCTCAGGTAAGCTACTAGGATATATAGTGTCTATCCAATGGAATCAAAGTCGACCCAGCTAAAGTGAAGGCCATCATGGAAATGTCACCTCCTAAGAATCTCACTCAGCTAAGGTCCCTACAAGGAAAGCTACAATCTATCAGAAGGTTCATTTCTCAATTGGCAGACAAGTGCCACCCATTTTCTCACCTGTTACATAAGAATGTCCCTTTCAAATGGAACGATTCATGTGAGCAAGCATTTCAGCAATTAAAAGAGTATCTCATGAAGCCACATGTATTGATACCACCAATTCAAGGCAAACCTCTGCTACTATATATCTCAGCGATACCAACATCTCTGGGAGCTCTCCTTGCACAACAAAATTATGATGGGAAAGAACAAGCAATCTACTATATCAGTCGAACACTTGTTGGATATGAATTGCAATACATGCCAATCGAAAGAGCATGTCTAGTTGTAGTCTTCGCCTCACAAAAGTGGAGACATTACATGTTGTCACATTCTGTCAAACTGGTAGCAAAGATTGATCCACTCAAGTACTTACTCAACAAGGCAGCCCTTACAGGTAGATTATCCAAATGGGTCATGCTCCTCAGTGAGTTCGATATCGAATATGTAGATAGGAAAGCAATAAAAGGCCAAGTACTTGTAGATCAACTGGCAGAAGCACCTCTAACAGATGACATCCCTTTGAACTTTGCATTTCCAGATGAATCTATCTTTTATGTAAACACAACAACCTGGAAAATATATTTTGATGGCTCATACACTCAACATGGATCAGGAGCAGGTATCTTGTTGATCACACCTAGTGGCGACACCATTCCAAAATCATATAGATTACTATTTCCCTGCACTAACAATGTAGCAGAGTATGAATCCCTAGTCATTGGCATCGAGTTAGCAGTTGAATGGCATATCCAAGAACTTCAGGTGTATGGCGACTCACAGCTGGTCATAAATCAAGTAAATGACGACTACCAAACAAAAGATGAGAAATTAATCCCTTACAAACGGATGGTAGATGACTTCATACTTTGTCAAGATCTCTTTTGAGCAGATACCAAGGATTGAGAATGAAGCTGCAGACGCCATGGCCACAATTGCATCTCTCCTTGATATTCCAGCCAATCAATCACGTTATGAGTTCTTGGTAGAGCCAATGTCCTGCCCTGCATATGACACCCCTGAATCCCATATCATTTGTCACATTGTTGGAACTGATTCCCCCCTCTATGGAAAAATATTTGCCTATCTCAAAGAGCCACCCGATCTCTCTAGTAACCAAAAATGAACCTTCATCCATCAGGCATCCCAATATGCCATTGTCACCAATACCCTATATCGCAGAGGTATCGATGGTACTCTCCTTAGATGTCTCGATAGAGAGGAATATCAAACCACCCTAAACGAAGTGCACGACGGTATATACGGGACCCACTCTAGTGGCCCTACCTTAGCCAAGAAACTCATACGCATGGGATACTACTGGCCAACAATGGAACAAGATTCCTATCATTTTGTAAAGAAGTGCAAAAAGTGCCAAATCCATGGGAATCTGATACATGCACCAGCACAGGAGCTGCAGCCATTAATGACTCCTTGGCCTTTCTGTCAGTGGGGACTCGACTTAGTTGGCAAGATTCACCCTTCTTCATCCAGCGGCCATAAATTCATAATCACTGCCACCGAGTACTTTACAAAGTGGATTGAAGCCATTGCCTCATTTATCTTGAACTATATCATTTGTCGCTATGGTATCCCTTCATCCATTGTCACGGATAATGGACGACCCTTCAAAAATTAGGATGTTAGGGAACTATGTGACAAATTTCATATCCAGCACCGCTTTTCAACCCCCTATTATCCCCAAGGCAACAGCCAGGTGGAGGCATCAAATAAAACTATCTTGAAAATCCTAAAGAAGACTGTCAATGATGCCGGCCGTGATTGACATCTCCAATTAAATCCTGGGTTGTGGGCCTACCGTACAAGCATCTGCACACCCATAGGTGCAACACCATACTCCCTAGTCTACGGATCTGAAGCTGTCTTGCCCATTGAAGTTGAGATCCCATCCTTGCGAGTTTCATTAAAAGGCCTCATATCTGATGAAGAGTACAGAGTGTCTAGACTTCAAGAATTAGAGCTGCTCGAAGAGAGAAGGCAATAGGCCTTTAATCACCTAAAAACTTATCAACAACAGATGTCCAGAAGTTATAACCACAGGGTAAAGCCCCGAGTATTCCAAGTTGGTGATCTAGTCCTCAGGGAAAATCCTAGAAATCAGCAAGATAGAGAAAAGAAAGGCAAATTCAAACCTAACTGGCTAGGTCCCTATGTCATCATTGCAGCTTATGAATCAGGGGCATATCAATTGGCTACATCTAAAGGTGAACTATTCGATGATCCTATCAATAGCATGCATCTTCGTAAGTTCTATACCTGAAAACCCCAATGCAAGGGAGTCATGAAAAATTAAAAAAAAATTGAAAAAGTGATAAAAAATAGAACAAAAAAATCAGAAAAATAGAAAAATAACAAAAAAATCATCCTCTAGTGAAAACCTGGCAAACAAGTGCCTTGGATAGGTACCATGATGAAAAACTGGCAAACAGGCGTCATGTGTACTTTTAGCTTCCATGCAAATAGAAACAAGTGGTGAAAACCTGGTAAACAGGTGCTATCTACGACAAACCACTTCCTCCATCTGTTGTGACTTCGTATCTCTTGTGTCCATCATATCATTCATCTTGAACCAGTCCTTTCAACCATTGTCAAACTACATTGCCTCTGAGCTATCACGTAGGCAAGGCCATTCTCAATGCACCCCCGAGGCTCCTCTCCACTCCCCTTCGTTTCTATCCATTCTATCAAGTGTCGTCTGTCTTGCTGTCCATACCATTCCTGCATCTTTGTCATCACCTAGGTCTTAGGTCCATCAGGTTCACCCTGAACTACGTTGCCTCTGCGTCGTCATGTAGGCAAGGCCATTTAGCAATGAGCCCCCGAGGCACTAGGTCAGTCCCTTAGGGTCCGTCTCTCCATGTCTGTTGTCGTCTCGCCCATAATAAGTTGATCCTTATCTAAACTGGGGGCAACTCCTTGACCTAGTTATGGATTTGGATTCTTGAATGCCACATGTTCTTAGAGGATACCAATAAAGGATTATGATACCTTTCACTAGACAAACAAGTGTGGCAATACAAGCTTCCCAAAACAAAAATCTTGGCACAAAACATCAACCTATCCAAAGCAAAAGTAGAGCACCATACCAAAACACTCAAACCAAGTCTATATCAATTATGGCAAAAAGACACATCTAATGCAAGAATGTTTTGTGAACAAGTTAACTTACGAAGTCTTGGATTTTTGTCATTATGTCTTCCTATGCTACTCAAGGATGCCAAAATCTAGAAGTGCTATGATGGGGGCATAGTCTTTTTTGTCTGCTACTTGTGGATTAAACTTTAGTAATGTGACGACTTTTGTCTAACAACATGACCAGAAAAAGATCATCGAGGACTCCGAAGTCTGAACATGAAAAGGGGCAATCCTTGTCTGTTGAAATGCAAGAAGTACTCAGGTCATCTAGATTCAAGTTTGACTAGATTCTTGTATCAACTTGTTATATCAAAATCCATGTAAGAAGTACTCAGGTTATCTCAGTCTAATTATACCTAGATGCTTATATTTTCTTACAATATTTCAAAAAGAGAAAACTACCAAAAAGTGCCCAATGATGAAAGCAAAAGACTTGCAAAAATATCAAGATGACAATCCACATCCATCCCATATCCAAAAATCTATATCAACCATGCAATAAGAAAATCCTGCAGTATATCAAATGAAAGCCTATATTTCTTCATTTCTTCTATCTATATCATCACAGTGTCAATTGAGTACATTTGGACATATCAAAAACATAGCATAGATAACATATCACATCACATGAGATAGTCAGTCACATGATTAAATCATTTGCATACATCACAAGTGCATTAGGTCATCCACATACATTTGCATCCATATATCACATCAAAAATCAAAAACATAGACAAGTACATATAGAGCTGCATAATCATATAAATAGCATCCACATTTGCAATTTACATCCATCTAGTATGCATCACATACACAAAGCATCATCAGATAGATTGCATCCATAGCATATGAACATAGAGCATGAGCATATGACATCAATAACTGCATCATCATATAAAGCATAAAAACATGTCCAAATGTACAACATATCAAAATATATGTCTAATCTCTCAGAGTCATATCATATAAGGTATACAATGTACAACAAGAGGGTGATACATGTCTTGGGGCAAATATAATACATATATAGGCTATCTCAGCCATCAAAAATGTGTACATCAAATCAAAAAAATGGTACAAGTATCCAAGTCTGTCTAACCCTGCTGCCGTGGAGCACTGCTCCCTGCGCTGCCCTCTCCTCTGTCACCCCCTAACTGCTGGGGGGCCCTCATTGATCCTATAGATCGAGACCCACCTGCCCTCTGAGATGCCATAGACTGGCTCCTGAAGCTGGGCGCATGTTGATCCGCTGACACTGCCCCATGATATAAACCTCTGTAATACTGAGCCTGAGCCTGTGCTCTGGCAAGCTCACTTTGTACCTGGGCTAACTGTGTTTATGCCTGCTCCACCTGTGAAACCAATAAGCTAGAGGTACCATCTGTACCCATAGCTGTCACTGCTGCATCCCTCTCTGCCCTCATCGCCCTTGTGCTAGCCACAGCTGCGTCTCTCTCTCTAGATATCTCTGATATTCGTCCTGCGTCTGCATCTCTCTGAGACTCCGCTTCACTTAGATGGGCCCTCAGCTGCCTAATCTAACCCTGTAATGTCACAATGGACTGCTACTGTAAGTCAGGCTGCAGAGCCTGCCCTACCGGTCCCTATCCTGGTGCCACCTGCTATGCTGGCACCTGACCCTGAACCTGTTGTGGTGGCAACATCTGTCTCTATGGGGCCACCTGTTGTGTTGGTGCCTGCGCTTGTCCTGCAGCCTATGGCTACGCAACTACCTGCTGACCTAAAGGTCCCTCCCTGGACCTCCTCCTCTGTCTAGGTCTACCATCTCCTCCTCCATCATCCCCCTGACCTCCTCTCCCCCTCCTCCATCCTCCTCTCCTCCTGTCAACTCCACCCTCATCATCTAAATCCTCCTTGTCTATACAAGGAGCTAACTCTCCAGGCCCTAAGTATCTAGGGAATGGATGCCCCATGAACCACTCCTCGTAGTCTAGCGTTATGCCAACATCCACTATGTCCCTCCTCATCAACCAAGCCGCATGAGGAATCTATTGGAAGTCTGCCAAAGCCTCCTCATATGACGCCATGGGCCCCCACCTATATCTCTCTGCATGGGTCCTCGCAAAATGTGCCTGCCCTTGTGGCCTGCCCTGTACTCTACCAAACTGCCCTGTACCCTGCTCACAATCTATCACTCTAATATGTATCTCATCCTGCCAATGAGCCACCGAGTCTGGAAGCAATACGGAAGCTCGTCCACCTCATCATCCCATACCTCGCAGTCTAGGTATGGGCGCTAGGTAACGTGATCTACATTGTCAAACGCGTGTCGCCAATACTTGAGCTTCCCCAGCTTGTGCTGGGAAATCACACCTGCATATCCATAACTATAGGGCTCACTCCTCTGCCTATGAAAGAGACATATCGGTCGTGTGATAGCTATGTGCTCCCACAACCAGAACTGCAATAGAGACACACCTGCAGATGAACTAGCTCCTCTGTGATACACAACCTGGTGCGTATCTCTGTATAAATGTGCTAGCACACACACACCCCAGGCATACCGAGTCCCATCAGTGATCATGCTCTCTAACACCCTCCCCCAGCCAATCAGGAAGCCGTGTGACCTCCTATTGGGGCATACGATGCCACCGATTAGTCCAGCCACTATACCCGGGAAGTAGTCATAGCAGTCATGGATATCCTGCCACGAAATCACTTGCTCCACCAACTCTGGGTCATCGAACACGCGTCTACACTCCGCCAATCCAGCATCATGTTGTGACTCATACTCAACCAACTCTCCCTAAATAGGGAGGTGCAGGATCCTGTACACATCCTCTAAGATAATCGCCATCTCCCCCATCGGTAGATGGAATGTCCCATCCTTGCTGTGGAATCACTCCACCACTGCAGTCAACATAGCACGGTTCGCGCGAACCTCAGGCATGAAGCAAACATAATACAAACCCATCGCACCAAGCGCCTCGCGATCAATCTCTGTCAACATGTACCGCTATAATAACGGCAAAGGGAACTGCTCTCGTGACATAAGGGTATCCCGG
This sequence comes from Cunninghamia lanceolata, assembly GCA_027924645.1. NCBI lineage: Eukaryota > Viridiplantae > Streptophyta > Pinopsida > Cupressales > Cupressaceae > Cunninghamia > Cunninghamia lanceolata. Next base: position 22,887,044 of record BSBN01000500.1, read on the forward strand.
ATATCCTCCTACAACCAAGCAAAGCATAGCATTAAGGAAATCCATATCCAAGCAAACCTACTCAAAGCAATCAAGTTATCCTATCATTGACTTAACATATCAAATTAATCAAAACAACATATCATCTCTTGACTAGATTCTCGGCAATCTCAGAGATCGCTTATCAATTGACGCATCGATCAAGGTGCCAATTGGGTTCATTTCGTTAAGTCAACTGATTTTCCTAGTGCAAATGCGCCGATCCAGGTGGCAAATATGCCAATCCATATCATATGCACCTCTTCACTGTGAATGCGCCACTTATTGATTTGTATGCGCCATTATGGTGTATGCGCCGCTTCTTGTGTCACATGCGTTGTTATACAATGGATGCGCCAATTCCCAGTTCATATGCGCCAAACTACCATATGCACCGTCAGATATCTCATATGCGTTACTTATCAACATATGCGCCATTTCGGAGAGCATATGTGCCAAAGGATAGTTCGGCGCATCTGTCTTAGCTTTTTTCCCTAAGCATTTATTGCCCTAATAAATGACTTTTAGCGAGTTTTGACGAACTACATACCGGTGGTCCTGCCTCCATTGGCCGATCGAACTGTCAAACTCGCTCAAATCGGTGCTCCTCGCGCGGAATATCCACCTCTCTGTCGACTGCTCTAGCTGACATGCTCTCCTAAGCTCTCAAAGACCAATCAACTAAGGACAAGTGTGCAAATGAATAGAACTTGTGGACCCAGCTCCTATATATAGCAAGTGAACCATAGTTGACTATGTGACAACTGTGACTACTTCCCATGTCTGTTCTTCTGAACCATGTCCTGTTTTTCTCCATCCTAACCCGCTTTTCACCTTCTTCTTTCATGAGATTGTCTGTCTCATGCCTTCTGTCTTCTTCCCATCCAATCTCTCGAGGGGGCATCCTGTTGTTAAACTTGTACCAGGGGCAAACTGGGGCATGTATCATTGTCAAAAATTCTTATTCTTTGAAACAACGTGATAAAACACATTGCATCAAAGAGGGGCAAAATGTATAGACCTAAAAATGACATGACTTTACCTAAATAAATATTTTAAATATTTATTTCATCTTCATATATAAATAAATTTATTTATTTATTTGATTCACTTTCTCCCATTTAATTAAATAAATTACATTTATTTAATTAATTTCATCCACATTAACTTTATTCTTCTAAATAATTAAATAATTTTAATTATTTAATTAAATCATCCATTTCTCTAAATTTAAATAAAATGCAAATTTATTTAAATTAAAACTCCACAAAATTAAATATATTTATATATTTTTTTTATTCTTCAAAATTATCTACAAATAATTAAATAAATTTATTTATTTAATTATGCTTTCTTATCTTCCAAAAATAAATTCTTCTTGTCACGCAAAAGCAAAAGCTGAGTTAAAGCAACTTTAAAACAACTTTGCTCTTAAATTAGAAAAATAAATTCTAATGTAAGAAAATGAAAACTTATCCTCATCAAGAAAGCGGTTAACTCAACAAAGCTTCCTTTTGAATGACACATGTCCTTCTTCTATTTGTTGCACGTTCCTCAACCATTCTCCTTCGTTGATCTTCTTATTTCTTCTCAACCATTGATCTTCTCTCACACAACTCTATAAATACAACCCTCTTCTTCATTTCATCATCCATCATTTGAGTAAACTTATGCTGCAGGAAATATAGCGCGCTATTGGCACCCTACCACCACTCCATAATTATCACACCATTCATCATCTATCCACATTGGTTTGAAGCTCATCTTCAAACACAATAAGTATCACAGCTATTTCTCCTTGCCATCTTGAGAAATCGAAGCGAGGAAGCAAGCTTCCTGAGGGCCATATTCATCTCATCAAGATCAAGAAAGAATAGGCAAACAATGGAAGTCGAAAGGTAAAGGTTGTAAGTATCTCTTTGTTATTTGAAATCCCTTTTCCTTCATATTTCATTGATGTATTGGGTTTTGTTATTGATTTGATTAATCCCACATTTCACCCATCACAGAGGATATTGAGAAAATTAGCCTCTTCAAAAGAAACAAGTAAGAGACAGTGAAGATAGTGCAGTTCAGCTAAGTAGATTGCTCTGCATTCCCAGTGAGATGAAGATCAGAGTCCGTGGACCAAAGAGTGTTGTAAAGGATTGTCTGAAGTTGCTCCAGTTAAGATTTGAGGGATCCGCTGTAGAATCTATGAAGTTATGGCCATCTGAGTAGAACCGGGTTTTGCAGTTGTTCAGAGGTGACAGAGTGACAGAAATTTGGTCCGGATTGATCCGCATTAGAATATCATAATCTGCGGATCTAGAGGTGTGCTTGGGATGTCGGTGTGTATCCTCAACTCAAGTGGTTCGTGGTTTGGAGGTCCACAAGCAATCTTTCTAGTGTGATAGTCATGACAGTGAGAGTTCTTGAGTTCCCGGATGAAGATGCAAGTGTTTCTGGTGAAGTGAGGTGGTGTAGTTGTTCTTGTTGATTTCATTGTCCTTGTGGTGGTCTCTAGATCATGTGCCTATTGTGTTGGTGGTCCGCATTGAGGATTGAGCTTGTGGTTGAAGATTTGTCCTTGGGTGTTGTTGTTCTTTCCAGTCTTGGCTGACCGGATACTTTGTGCATGTTGCGGATGATCTAAGAGAGGTTCTATGAAGCGTGGCATGTTATTTGAGAAAGATTTGGATCCCATCTATGTTTGGCCGACAGTATAGTGATTCACATTAAGTCAGATGTTTGTAGTGCCGACCTTGATGTTTATTCCAAGGTTGATGAAGCATATAAATACGTGTGGTTGAGTTGTGGAAAATCATCCTTGTGCGAAAATGATAAGATCTTAAGAAAGGAAGAAAGGCAGAGCAGAGAAGAGGAAGAGAAGAAGAGGAAGAGCAGAAAAGGATGAGGAGATAGCGAAGAAGTGTTTGGTGGCATAGCATAAGTATTGTGCGCTTCAATGGAATTGAACCTTGCATAAAGAAGATGTTTCTCAGTTCAATCTTTCTGTGTTAACATTGTAAATGTTCTTGTAGGTAGTGAGCCTCTTTTGAGTAGTGAGCTTTAGGTAGTGCACCCAAAGGCAAGTGCCTTCCCATTTTTATATTCTTTTAACAGAGAATAAATCTTGTGGGTTAACCCCCACCGTGGTTTTTCCCTTAACCAGGTTTCCACGTAAAAATCCTGGTGTCATATTTGTTGATTATGTTTTTGCTCATGTGTTGATGATTTATGCTTTCATGGTTATATCATTAATCTATTAATAAGTGTTGAAGAAGATTAGATACGGAAAAAGATAAAGTTTTTGAGACAACTGATTCACATCCCCCCTCTCAGTTGTCTTCCCTTATTTCAACAATTGGTATCAGAGCCAGTTCCTCTAAAAGAAGCTTGATCGCTTGAGGAGATCCAGGATGTCAACTTACAAGAAGGACAATCCGAGATTTGATGGAACAAATTACTCTCTTTGGAAGAGTCGCATGGAGTACCACTTGCAATGCATGGGTAATGCTTATTGGTTAATAACTAAGGATAAGTATAAGCCTCCGGAGAAAGGTCCTTCAACTCCATATGAACTCAAAGATGCTGAAAACAACATTCGAGCTAAAGAAGCTTTGCTGAGTGCCCTAATTGATACAGAAATGACAAATGTCCTGGAATTGAAAATTGCTTATGAAATCTGGAAGAAGTTGGAAACTCTATATGAATGTGATGAATATGTCAAATGTGCTACGTTGCAGAGCCTGAAGGGTAGGTATGAAAATTTGAGGATGAGTGAAGATGAAAACATCACTTCCTACATGCAGAAGGTGAATGAACTTGTGTGCAGTATTAGGAGTGCTGGTGGAAAACTGGAAGAATCAGAGATTGTGGCAAAGTGCTCAGATCCTTACCTACTTCATACAAACATAGAGTTGCTGCTATTGAGGAAATCAGGATTGTGACAACTGTTACAAGGGATCAGTTAGTTGTCAATCTTTCAACATTTGAAATGAGTGAGTTTGGTGATTCTCTTCCTAAATCTAAATCTGTGTTTAAGGCCAGTGTTTTTGGAAAGCAAAGACTTGATCCAAGTGAAAGATCTTCAAGAAGACTAACTAGATTTGAGAAGGAAAGGAAGGATCTTGAAGAAGATGAATCGGAGCTTGAAGAACTTGAAGCTCTTTTTGCCAAAAGACTACCAAGAGGATCCGATAAGTATGAAGGAAAGTTGCCTTTCAAATGTTTTTCTTGCAATAAGATTGGTCATTTTGCCTCAAGATGTCCGGAGAGGGTTCAAAGCCAAACCCTAATAGACCTAGGGTTCAAAAGAAATGCTACTATGTCCAAGAAGCTGCTAAAGAAGGAGTCATTAATGATGAATCTGATAAGGGAAGTACCTCAGGAAATGAATGGGTGTTCATTACCATCAAAGAAGAAGATCTGGTGGCTATTGAATCTGTTAGCTATGTGAATGTGGAAAGAGCCTTCGCTACTCGAGTTGAAGAAAAGGATGAATGGGTAATTGACAGTGGATGCTCTCATCATATGACAGGTGATAAGAGCAAGTTTGTAAGTATGAAAGGTATGAAGGTGGAATTTTGAAGTTTGGAGACAATTCAGCTGGTAGAATCCATGGCAGAGAATCCATCTATCTTGATGGTAAGAATAACACTAATGATGTTTTGTATGTAGAAGGGTTGAAGCATAATCTTCTCAGTGTTGGACAGTTGGTTGACAAGTGATATGATCTCTGATTCAAGGATGGAAAATGCATAATTTTGGAAAGCTCCAGAACTGAGATTGCATCTGGTACACAGGCTAGAGGTAACATCTTTCATTTAAGTGGTACTGGTAAAAGTTGTCTTATTGCTTAGATTGATCAAAGTTGGCTATGGCATAGGAGAATGTGTCATGTAAACTTTGACAACATTGTCAAGATAAGTACTACTCAGGCTGTGAGAGATCTTCCAAAGCTTGTAAAACCTGCTAATAGCATGTGTAAGGAATGTCAGTTGGGAAAACAAAGCAGAACTACATTCAAGAGTAAAGAACAATCTTCAAGTGGATTGTTGGAACTTGTGCACACTGATTTGTGTGGTCCTTCCAGGGTTAGGAGTTTGTAAGGAGACAGATACTTTATGTTGCTGATTGATGATCACTCTCAGATGATGTGGGTCACTTTCTTGAGAGAGAAATCAGAGGCTCTTGACAAATTAAAAGTGTTTAAGGATAGGATGGAGAATGAGATTGGTGTGAAGATAAAGTGTCTGAGATCTGACAGAGGTGGAGAGTTTACCTCCGATGAGTTTAATGCATTTGTGAAAAGCATGGAATAAGAAGATAGTTGTCTACTTCTAGGACTCGTCAGCAGGATGGAGTTGTGGAAAGGAAGAACTGGACTATTCAAGAGGCTCTAGAACCATGATTATGGAAGCAAATGTTCCACATGCCTATTGGAGAGAGGTTGTAAGTACTGTTGTCTACACTCTTAACCAGGTGTAGATCAAAGGTAAATTTGGTAAAACACCTAATGAAAAATGGTTTGGTAATGCTCCTTCTGTGAAATATTTTAGAGTTTTTGGTAGTAAATGCTATATCAAAAGAGATAAAGATCTAGCCAAGTTTGATGCAATATGTGATGAGGAATATTTCTAGGTTATTCTAATCAAAGCAAGGCATACCGGTGCTTTAACAAGAGATTGAAAAAGATTGTTGAAAGTACTAATGTCAAGGTTGATGAAAGCAAGGAGAGACCTTCAAGGTTTTGTGGATATGAATTAGATGATCAAAATGAAAGTCCAAATGAAGGAAAGCAAGTTCAGTTTACTCCAGAGAATCCAGTAACTCAAGAAGTTAATGCAGATGTTGAGGAACAAGCTCAAGAATCAGAAGTTGAAGAAAATCCCAAAACTCCCAGGTATGTAAGATTGAATCATTCTAAAAATTAGATCATAGGAGATAAAAATAAAGGTGTTCAACTAGAAGAAGAATTGTTGAAGAACAAGAGGAGTATTGTCTGATTTCAAAGATTGAACCAAAATCAGTGAATGAAGCTTGTAATGATGAAAGTTGGGTAAAAGCAATGGAAGAAGAATTAATGTAAATTGAAAAGAATCATACTTGGGATCTTTTTCCTATACTTGAAAACAAAAATGTAATTGGAACCAAATGGGTCTTCCAAAATAAATTGAATGAAAATGGTGAAGTTGTGAGAAACAAAGCAAGATTGGTGTGCAAAGGTTACTCTCAGGTATAGGGAATTGATTTTAAAGAAACTTTTGCTTCGGTGGCAAGAATTGAAGGAGTCATATTATTTCTTGCCTTTGCTGCTTACAAAGATTTCAAAGTCTACCAGATGGATGTCAAGTCAGCATCCCTGAATGGAGAGTTGGAAAAAGAGGTCTACATTAAGCAACCAAAAGGATTCTAGTTGTCTGATCAAGGAGATAAGGTTTGCAGATTGAAGAAAGCATTGTATGGACTTAAACAAGCCCCAAGAGCCTGGTATGCAAGATTAGATAAGTGTCTGCTAAAGTTAGGCTTTAGCAAAGGCACTGCTGACGGTAATCTTTATTTCAAAATTGATCATGAACACATCTTGATTGTTGAGGTATTTGTTGATGATATCATCTTTGGTGGAAATGAGAGTATGTGTAAAAAATTTGCTAATCAAATGCAAAGTGAATTTGAGATGTCCATGCTTGGTGAAATGAATTTCTTCTTAGGTCTGCAAATCATTCAGTCAGAAAAAGGCATCTTCATATCTCAGTCTAAGTATGTGAAAGAGTTGTTGAAAAAGTTTGGAATGGAGGATTCAGAACCAGTGAGTACTCCTATGGTAACTGGATGCAAGTTGAGTAAAGATGATGATTCCCCTAAAGCATATTAGAAGAGATATAGATCAATGATTGGAGGACTGCTTTATCTGACTCATACCAAACCTGATATTATGAATGCAGTTGGCCTTGTTGCTAGATTTCAAGCTGATCCTAGAGAATCTCATGTTGTAGCAGTCAAAATAATTTTTAGATATCTGAAGGGAACATCTGACTATGGCTTATGGTATCTTAAGGGTGATGATTTCACTCTTCATGCATATACAGATGTTGATTGGGCAAGAGATGTGGACAACAGGAAGAGTACTAGTGGAGGTGCATTTTTCTTGGGAAAGAGATTTGTTTCTTGGTTGAGTAAAAAGCAGGAGGCAATATCTCTGTCTACCACAGAGGCAGAGTACATAGCAGCAGCAAGTAATTGTACTCAAGCTTTGTGGATGAAGCAAATGTTGAGGATATCAGAGTTGTGTTTGAAGAACCTATTCCAATCTTCTGTGATAATTCACGTGCAATAAACATTTCAAAGAATCTGGTGTTGCATTCAAAGACAAAGCATATATCCATCAAGTTTCACTTTTTGAGAGAGAAGGTAAATGAGAATGAAGTCAGATTGGAGTTTGTCTCTTCAAAGGATCAGATTGTGGATATCTTCACTAAGCCTCTACCTAAGGATATTTTGAGTATCTCAGAGTGATGCTAGGGGTTATTACCCTTTCTATTCAGAACTAAGGTGCACTAAGGTGCATCAGTCCGGTGGAATTCATAGTCATATCTTATGATCTGGATTGGTGTTAAGGAGTTGCTACTCAAGGGGAGTAGTCAGTATGCTGATTCTGGATTAAGAAATAGAAAGAGAAATAGATGATTGTAAATATGTGCCCTTTGCCATTGATGTCAAAGGGGGAGAGAAGTCATGTGAAAAACTTGGAAGTAAGCAATTGATGGTGAAAGGGAGAGCAATAAAGAAAATGGGTGTAGGTGTGATAAGAGAAAGGGGGAGAAGTTCTTGTCTTGATGGTTGAAACAATTTTTCACATCATATGTTTCCATCAATGACAAAGGGGGAGATTATTGCAAATATGTACTTAATTGGTGTTGTCATTGATGTCAACATATCCTTGTTTCCATTGGTTTCAACTGTATCCCATTCTAGAAGACTTGTATGTTGAGGATATTAAGAAAATTAGCCTCTCTGGAAGAAATAAGTGAGTTACATATCTCTCTGTAAGAGACAGTGAAGATAGTGTAGTTCAGTGAAGTAGATTGCTTTGCATTCCCAGTGAGATGAAGATCAGAGTCTGTGAACCAAAGGGTGTTGTAAAGGATTGTTTGAAGTTTCTCTAGTTAAGATTCGAGGGATCTGCATGTAGAATCTATGAAGTTATGGCCATCTGAGTAGAACTGGGTTTTGTAGTTGTTCAGAGGTGACAGAGTGATAGAAATTTGGTCCAAATTGATCCACATTGGAATATCATGATCTGCGGATCTAAAGGTGTGCCTGGGATGTCGGTGTGTATCCTCAACTCAAGTGGTTCATGGTTTGGAGGTCCGTAAGCAATCTTTCTAGTGTGACAGTCATGACAGTGAGAGTTCTTAAGTTTCCAGATGAAGATGCAAGTGTTTCTGATGAAGTGAGGTGGTGCAATTGTTCTTGTTGATTTCATTGTGCTTGTGGTGGTCTATGGATCATGTGCCTACTGTGTTGGTGTTTTGCATTGAGGATTGATCTTGTGGTTGAAGATTTGTCCTTGGGTGTTGCTGTTCTTTCTAGTCTTGGCTGACCAGATACTTTGTGCATGTTGCAGATGATCTAAGAGAGGTTCTATGAAGCGTGGCATGTTGTTTGAGGAAGATTTGGATCCCAACTATGTTTGACCAATAGTATAGTGATTCGCATTAATTCAGATGTTTGTAGTGCTGACCTTGATGTTTATTCCAAGGTTGATGAAGCATATAAATATGTGTGGTTGAGTTGTGGAAAATCATCCTTGTGCAAAACTGATAAGATCTTAAGAAAGGAAGAAAGGCAGAGCAAAGAAGAGGGAGAGAAGAAGAGGAAGAGAAGAAGAGGAAGAGCAGAAAAGGATGAGGAGATAGTGAAGAAGTGTTTGGGGGTAGAGCAGAAGTATTGTACGCTTCAATGGAACTGAACCTTGCATAAAGAAGATGTTGTTTCTCAGTTCATTCTTTCTATGTTAACATTGTAAATATTCTTGTAGGTAGTGAGCCTGTTTTGGGAAGTGAGCTCTGGACAGTGTGCCTAAAGGCAAGTGCCTTCCCATTTTTCTATTCTTTTAACAGAGAATAAATCTTGTGGGCTAACCCCCACCATGGTTTTTCCCTTAACCGAGTTTCCACGTAAACATTCTGGTGTCATATGTGTTGATTATGTTTCTGCTCATGTGTTGATGATTTATGCTTTCATGGTTATATCATTAATATGTTAATAAGTGTTGAAGAAGATTAGATATGGCAAAAGATAAAGTTTTTGAGACAACTGATTCACCCCCCCCCTCTCAGTTGTCTGCCCTTATTTCAACAGAAACAGGATTAGCATCATTCATTTTAAATTTGTCTAAAAAATCTTGAGCATATTTGTGTTGAGAAACAAAAATACCATTAGGAGTTTTCCAAACTTCCATACCCAAAAAATAATGTAATAAACCTAAATCAGTCATTTGAAATTGATGATTGAGTTGTGACTTAGTATCACAAATCAAATTGTTAGAACTACCTGTAAGAATCAAATCATCAACATATAAAATAACTATTACAATATCATTTTCACAATGTTTGATATAAATATTAGGGTCATTTTGACTCCTAGTAAAACCTTTAGAAGTAAAGAAAGCATTAATTTTAGCATACCACTCTCTAGGTGATTGTTTTAAACCATAAATAGATTTCTTCAATTTGCATACAAGACGTTCTTTACCTTTTTGAACAAAACCCTTAGGTTGAGACATAATTTTTTTCATGCAAATCACCATTTAAAAATGCACTTTTAACATCCATTTGATGAATAGGCCAATGCATATGAGAAGCTAAAGCTAAAACTAATTTAATGGTTGGCATTTTTACCACAGGAGCAAAAGTTTCATTGTAATCTAGGCCTTCTATTTGGGAAAAACCTCTAGCTACTAATCTAGCTTTGAATTTTCTAATTTCATTGTTAGAATTGAACTTGGTTTTATACAACCATTTGCATGAAACAAGATTTTTACCTTGAGGTAGAGGAACAAGATCCCAAGTTTGATTGGTAATCAACACGTCATATTCATCTTGCATGGCTTTTTGCCAATGAGGTTGATGCTTAGCTTGCTCATAAGTTTGAAGATCATTTGTATCCATAATCTTAGACATTAAGACATAGTTACAATAATTTGCTTTTCTAGATCTATTCATTCTAGTGAGAATATCATCACTTTCTTGAACATTTTTTTTATACCATTTAGGCATTCTTTTAGAGGTAGGCGTATCATCACTTGAAGAAGAATCATGATGAGAAGGTTCACTATCATCATGTTCACTATCACTTTGACTAAGAGATGGATTAGGAGGGTTCAAAGGAGGATTGATTGAAGGAGGGTCATCCTCAATAACAAGAACATTCTTTTGAGAAGAATCATTATCAACTTTAGAACAATCGTGAACCCCATTTTCAGCAATGCAAACATCTCTAACAACTTCAACTTTATTTGTAACAGGATCATAAACTTTATATGCTTTAGAATGTTCATCATACCCAACAAAAATTTGAGAGGAAGATTTAGAATCTAACTTTTGTCATTTTTGTTTAGGTGTATGAACAAAAGAAATAGAACCAAAAATTCTTAAATCTTTAAGATTGGTCTTTCTACTTGACCAAGCCTCTTCAGGTGTAATATCACTTAGGGCTATGGTTGGAGTTCTGTTAATAATATAAGTAGCACAATACATAGCTTCAGCCCAAAATATATAAGACATATTTTTAGCATGTAACATGCATCTAGCCATTTCAACAATGGTTCTATGTTTCGTTTCTGCTACACCATTTTGTTGAGGTGTACAGGGAATGGTTAGCTCATGCTTAATAATAAAGGACTTTAAGTAGCTATTGAAAGCATTATTCACATATTCAGTACCATTATCAGTCCTTAAAATTTTAAGTAGCTTTTTAGAAAATAGATCCAAGTCCTTGAGAAATCATCAACAAAAGTAAGTGCATACCTTGATCCTTGGATGGATGTATTTTCCATGGATCCCAAAAGGTCACTATGAATGAGGTGCAACTCATGTTTTGCCCTCCACGCTTGACCTTATGCATCTTACCACTCATGCATCCTGTGCATACAATTTTAGAAAGAACAATACCAGGCAATCCATCTACCATATTACATTTTTGCATCAAAGCAATTTTGTCGACATTGATATGACCAAGTCTGTCATGCCAAATATTGAAATCAATGGTAGATAATAAAGAGTATTTAGAAGAAGCAAATTCATAGAACTTGAATAAAATATCATTGTCTAATTTAGCATTAGCAATGACTTTGTCATTTTGATTAGGATCAATGACATAACACATATCTTTGTAAAACTCTATCTTGTAATCTTGACATAGCTTACCTACAGAAAGCAAATTTGTTTTCAATTCAGGAACATATAAAACATCATGTAGCTTACCATTTGGAACATTCACATCTCCATCTGCTTCTACTTTACAACTATGATTATTTGCAAGTTGAAGAGGAATATTAGTATTATCAGGGTGCATTGATTGAAATACCTCTTTATGAGAAGTAACATGTTGAGATGCACCTGAATCAATAATCCACTCAAGTGGTTGAGAACCAAAGAAGGCACAAGTAAAAGCAGGCCTCGATTGATTATTTTGTTGAGGCTTATGATTTTGGTGATTATCCTATAATTTTGCTTCATATTAGCATTTGGCTTTTTGAAACAATTACTAGTCTAATGACCATCTTTGTTACAATAGTTACAATGAGGCTTCGTAGGAGTATTATTGTTATGATTTCTAGAACTATTGTTATTGTTATGAAATTTTGGATTTTAATTTTGATTTTTATTAGGTGTAGAGTGAGATTTATTATTATGTTTAGACAGAAAAGCATGCTCATTAGTTTTAAGAGTAACAAATTGAATCAACTTAGCTTCTTCTTGTCTTAACAAGTTTTGAAATATATCAAAAGATAATTGAGTAGCTAAAGTAGGAATAGCTAATTGAGAATGAATATTTGTAATAAATTGTTGAAACAGTTTAGGTAAACATTTTTTAAGAATGATATGAATCAATCTAAGATGTTCAAGCTTAACTCCTAAGTTAGTCAATTGAACATTAATATCATTAAATTTAAGAAGAAATTCATCCATGGTTTTGAAATCTGTATACCTAAGATCTTCGAGTTGATCTTGAAGTTGAATCTTCCTATATTCATTTGCACTGTCGTAAATATTTTTAAGAATCTCCCATGCAGAATGAGTTTTTGTGCATGCCCCTATGTGAACATACAGTTCAGGTGACATTGAAATACCTATCAGGCCGAGAGTTTCGTCATTCTTTGCCATCCATTTGTCGATTTCATCTCGGGTTGCTGTAGCACCAGGTTCGGACTTTGGATTTGTCGCTACATCCAAAAGATGCTTAAATCAAAAAATAAAACTAATATGTTGTTTCCATGAATGATAATTAGTCGAAGTTAGTTTGATTTCAGGAATTAAGGTAGATATTTTGCAATATATATATATATATATAGGAAAAAAAATTGCCTAATTACTTAAACAAAAGGCAAATTTTTTTTGAAAAAATTACCTAATTAGATGAAGAAAAGACAATTTAAAAAAAAAATAGTTGAAAAAAAATGCAAATTTTTAAAACTTATATTCTAGTTATAGAAACCGTAAGAGTTTATTGAATATAATCGAATGACTTTACAAGGAGAGATTCTTCTCTTCTCTCTGTTCTTGTTATAGAAACTGTAAGAGTTTATTGAATATAATCGAATGACTTTACATCAAAGAGCAAAAGCTCTTTATAGAGAGAGGGAACACTCTAAAGAAAGACTGACAGCTTGCATAAAGCAAAAGCTTCAGTTAACAAAGCAATGCAGAAAGAAAATGACTAAAGATGGAATAAAACCTATCTCATAGGAGAAAAGCAGGGAAACGAACAAGTGACCATTAACATAGAAATAGCTAATTTATCATAATACCCCCCCTTAATGGTCACTGGACTAAATAAAACAGAATTGCCCCCCCTGAATGAAGACAACAAAAACAGAAATAGGCTGGTCCACGAGCAACTGACAAAACAAACAGAGGAGATTGGCCTAGAAGGCATAAAAAGCAGACTCCTTCTGCTCAGTATGCTATGCGACGTGTGTTGATGGAGTTGAAGCTTCAGACTTGGACTGCTCAGTAGCCAAGTGTTTCCGGCAATCTTTTTTCATATGCCCAAACTTGTGACAGTAATTGCACTGGATGTTGTATTTCTTGGATGGGTCCTGTGATTGACCCTGACTGAACTGCTGCGAGGGCTGATTAGGATCCTGATACTGCTGGAAGGACTTGACAGTAAATGCATGTTCTGAGGAGGAGGAAGAAGCACTGCTACCAAACTATTGTTTCCATCGATCCTGCTGCAAGAGTTTGTTGCACAGATTGGGGAACGTCAGACTAACATTAGATGAAGTAATGTTAAGAGTTTTGATAAAGTGCTCATAAGATGATGGTAGACTTTTCAAAGTGATCACTACCATATCTTCTTCTTCCATCTTCCGACCAATCGCTGTCAACTGATCACGGATGTCCTTGATTTTTGTGAGATGCTCCTACAGAGACATGATCATCCATCATCATTGAGAAGAGCATGTTCTTGAGAAAGAATGCCCAGCTTTTGTCAGAGGTTTCATGAAGGTCCTTCAGTGATTCCCAAATTTCTTTTGTTGTTTTTCCAGACGGAACCTAAGGCAGCTGATCATCGATGATCGATAGCTTGATAAGCATTACCGCTTCACGATTTTGCTCATCGAATCTATCCTAATCCTTACCTGCTACTTGAGGACATGTAGTTGTACCCAAAATAATCTTGTCCAAACACCGATACTCAAAAATAGTCATCATCCGCTGCTTCCAGGTGTTGTAATTTTTGCCGTTGAATCTCCGACTGCTCTCCAATAGAATGTTGGTCAAAGATGCCATGCTTCACATTTTTTCGAGACACGACAAAACAAATTATAAGTAGTGCGCACAAAAATGGAAGCAGATAGACAGCACAGACAGCAAATAGTAGTTTTGCACAGATTACGAAGCACTTATTCCGAAGACACAGAATATACTGACTCAAAAATCTGAACATGGATATCGAGGTACGGATCTCGAGATAAATCCGAATCACAGATTTCAAATTTCATATCTCGAGAGTACGAATGGCATAGGTTCAGAACATCTGAACGTGGAACACGAAGAAAAAAGAAGTTTGCATGTCTATTGTAAACTCACGAAGTGCTGCCAAGCAAAGGAGAGCCACAAATTTCTGTAGAATAAATAGAAACAATAATCGAAAGGAGGCAAAACTTTGAATAGAGAGGGGCCCACTAAATCTGCTGATACGAGGTGCTCACGAATAGAGATGAGCCCACCAAATCTCAAGATACAGAAATTCCTGCTGAATCTCAAGACAAAGAGCGATTGGAAAACCACGATCAAGAAATAATTCCATGCAGTATAAAATGGCCTCTATGAAAATTGCAACCTAAATCAAGGCAGAGATATGCGAAAATCTTTAGGACAGCCACAGAGATTGAAACAGAACCCGCTGAAATGCAGAGAACAGGAGCCAACAAATTAAATATCTGCAAATCGCAGCCAGACAGAGGACCCACGATCAAACAGAAGAAAATGACAGATTGAAAGCGGCTTGCAGAAATAGCAGAAGAAAACGTTGCCAACATAGGAACCAGAACCACGATCTAGAATCATAAAAGAAGGCTCTTGAGTGCCTTCAAATCGCGAGAAGTCTGTCGATCACAAAACACAGAGCCAAACCCGAAAAAGAAAAAGGCGATCACTTCATAAATCACGAACTGAGCAAGAGAAATCATGAGAAGTGGCGCCCAGAAAATGCCAAAAATGGAGTCTCCACATGTGACCATTCAAAAAATGCATATATATATATGCAAATGACGACCAGAAAAAATGCGAGTTTAGGTGATACCCAGAACTGCCAAACACAAATCGCACGCAGAAAGAAGCTCCAAAGTCATCAAAATCGTGATCATCCTTCAAACGAAGGCACCACACAGAAAATCATGATTTGTAAGGAAAGAAATGCGTGAGTCACAAGAGATGGAATCATCAGAAACTTTTAAGAAGCCCGCAAGAGTCACACAACCCTTTAGCAGTGAAAAACTCGTCTGGTGTCTTAAAAAAAAATGAGTCTAGAGGGTTTCACGACCACGAGGAATGATCATCAAAAAGGGAAACTCGCAAACCAGAAATCATGATTTATAGAGAAACAAAAAAATGACCGACCAGATTGCAAATACAGATACCCAAATAGGAGGAAACCCTCGATCAGAAATCTTGCAGACGCCCATGAAAAATCAAGATCAATTTCAAAACCAGATCCATACGTCGTACAGAAGTACGGATAGGCTCCATGAAAGGAACCGCTCTGATACCATGTTACAGAAACCGTAAGAGTTTATTGAATATAATCGAATGACTTTACATCAGAGAGCAAAAGCTCTTTATAGAGAGAGGGAACACTCTAAAGAAAGACTGACATCTTGCATAAAGCAAAAGCTTCAGTTAACAAAGCAATGCAGAAAGGAAATGACTAAAGATGGAATAAAACCTATCTAATAGGAGAAAAGTAGGGAAACGAACAAGTGACCATTAAAATAGAAATAGCTAATTTATCATAATAGTTCTCTGCAACAGGTCTCCAAGGTGTATGCTGCTCACACAGAATAGTTGAACCTTCAACAATATTCACTCACATAGAAAGATTAGTAATGCATGGCTCTGATACCATGTAAAGGATATTTAAAGGATAATACTAATCAATCATGCAAAGTAAATAAAACAAAAATAAAAGAGATATACCAGATTGTACCAATGGAGACCAAGATTGTGAAGGGGGAAAAACAAAGAAAAACCCCATGTGTTATGCAAGTGGCAAGAAGCCTAAAAAAGATTACAGAGAGATTAAAGAAGCTTCTTAATGAGAGAAATGAGAAGAGATGAAGAAGAAGAATAAAGGAAGATATCCATGAAGAGGAATAATCCAAAGAGAGGAGGAGACACATCTTAAATAGAGGTGAAAAAATGGAGTTATGCGTAACTCCCTATGCCACCTTGCATAAGGTGTGTGCCGCATGTTTCCTCTTAAGGAGGAATCTATAGAAATAGATTATTCCTGCATAAGGAATAAAAGAGGTGGATTATCCGACATGTGTGGGGATAATACACCAAATAATAAATTACAAATAAATATAATCTTCACTAAGTAAAGATTAATTTCTAATAGTTCCTTTGATTCCATGTAGGTCCATAGTGATTTGATTGTTGTTTCCCTGTAGTGTCATGCCTCCATGATCATTTCCTCCATGCCTCTTGTCTATCTACTTGATTTGGATGCCTATATATTGCACCCTTTGCTATCATTAGAACCTTCTCCAATTCTTCATCATTTTTTTCCACTCATTTTATTGGCTCATGAAGAGAATTACTTGTTGAGAATAAGGAATACTGAGAGGGGGGGTGAATCGGTATTCCACAAAACCACTTCTTAACAGATTTATTTATCCAATTTCCAAAGTTAATAACATGAAAGTAGAATAGGTATAGAAACAGCAACCACAAAGACATAACACATGAACACCAGGATTTTTACGTGGAAAACCCAAAAAGGGAAAAACCACGATGAGTGTTAGCCCACAAAAATATATAAGATATCAATACCAAAAAATAGAGGCTCACTGCCTACAGGGCTCACTACCCAAAGAAATGCTCACTGCAAGAAAGGCTCACTGCCAAAATAGGCTCACTGCCTAGAGAAAGAAAGAATAAAGAGGAATGGCTCACTGTCAAAATGAACTGCTCAGATAGCATCTACACATGCATGGTTGTAGCTCCAATGAAGCACAGAAATACTGTCTCAAAACTCTTCATGTCTGACTACTCTATTTCCATGCTCTGCTTTTACATGGAAATAAGATCTCTCTTCTTCTGCTCTTTATTACTCTCAGAAAATCACCTGCTTCTATATGTCATACATATGTCTATATCACATTCGTATCACACCCCACAAACACTGAATTCGATCCCATATATACCCGCAACACTTAAGATCTTCATATTAGGTCGGCATACTCAGATGAAGCGTATAGTTAATAAACTTGTAGCTTGTCAGCCAAATTCATTCATCACAATACATAGCGGACCTAACTAACATTTGCAACACCTTCTCATATGTCAGCTTCAACTATAGAACCACTTAGGATAAAGTTCTAATTAATAGAACTTACCACACATAAATCAAACTATCATGTTAGCCTCAAACACAGACTGTTACTGACTTAGTCTAACTGTCAGATCACAACTTTCACTATAGATCACAACACTTGCTCAAAATCATATCAAAGACTCCTTAGATATCACTAATCATACCTTTAGAACTGCAAAGCACAATATCCTTTAGCGGCAAAATGCAGACCATCAGAACTCAGATTCTGTCACAGTCAAACTCTGTCAAATAGTGCAACGATACTCATCAGCTTGTAACTATCTTTCTGGTGGACTTCAGAACTTACAACTCTAGATTTAGGCACTTCATATAAGTGTTTACAACTCCTCAAAACTGCATAACAAAATATGCACTTGCGGAGAAATGCGGATCATTTTACTTTGCACTGTACACTGTCCTTGTCTTACTTATGTTCATCCAGACTTAGATATTTTCTTCAAATGACTTCTAGAGGAAGTTATGACATGAACACTGGAATATATCATCATCAAGTAGCTATTAGTTATCATACCTGAATTGCATTTTCCGATCTTTATCTGCGGAGGCATACTGATCCACTTTCTATCCCTTACTCTGAATACTATCCATACTTAGCCAATATGACTAGGTCTTCCTTACTAGACCACAAACTCTATTCCAACCTTGTTCCTTTTCTTGTTGCCATCAATGATAACACTCAATTATCCAACATAGCAATGTCTCTTGCTAACATTACTTGTCTCCTATTTTTTCTCTACATCTTGCTCCTCTTGCATGTCCTCTGATTCATTGATGCAATCTTTAGTAGATTCTTGAACTTGCTCTTTATTGACTTTATTTTGGACTTCATTATGTGTAATATCCTATAATGTAACTTTTTTCCTCCTATACCAAAGCTTCGTGAACTTCTTTTGCACATTGATGTTTATCATTCCTAAAGATTCTAACCAAGGATAACCGAGAATAATATCCAACCCATCCATATCCAACACATGAAAATTTGAAGGAAGATCATAACTCTACTAATCTTCAACTCTACTTTGAAGATCAGAAGATTTGAAGACTGACTTTGTTTATCTAGTGATCCATGTTGTTAAGCTTAAACAATAGTAGAAATTGCTATAAGGGTTATTATTGACGAAGATAATACTCCAAGCCTTTCCTCAAAAGAATCTTCCTAGTATTACCTCATTTTTTCTATCTAACATCATGGACACCATCTAGGATGCTAGATTAGTCAAGCTTCTAGCTAAGACATATGTTTATGATGCACTTGTTCTTGATGAGAAACTTAATGTCACTTTGGAAGATTACGATAGAGATGATGGGCCGTGGGATTTTGGGGGCTACTTTCCAATGGAGTTGGTTCAAAAATTATTTGTTGCAACGTGTTTCCTCTAGGCTACTAGGAATGACATTCACCATGGGTTGTTGGATGTTTATGAAAGTACTCTCCATCACAAAACGGACATCTACAATAGACTCAAGTAGCAAAATCAAGGAAAGTGGTGAATGAGTTCTTTCTGTGTAGAGTAGCTTTAGCCAAGGAGGGTATTTAAAAAATTTGACATGCTTTCAAATGTATTTCCTTTTTTGTTTTTGAAGTTGTACATTTAAATTACTATAATTTTTACCAAAGCTTCATGACATGGTCACGTCTGGTTTTTGTACTTTTTGGTTTCAAATTAATATGTATTTGTAAGTTGTGTGCCAAATTATTATAAATAAAATTATTTGTGCATATCTTGTATAAAATTCATGTGATACTTTGTGTGAAAAGACAACCTAGGACATCATTAATATATTTATTTAATTTAGTGATACTTTAAGTGAAAATACAAAACATCTATCTAATCATCATCAATAACATTTTCATTTAACTCAGCAGACTAGAACTATCAAACAAATGGTTTTTAAGATATGCACAAATATTATCTAGGCCTTCGTAATCTAACTACTATATAATGAACTAAATGAAAATGGAAATGATGTTGAAGGTCATCCTTTCACTCAATGTATCATATGGATGTCATTTAAGATAGGCCTATGCAATATATTATCTACGCATGTGTAATCTGATTATTGTATTCTTATTCACTTTTATTCAATATAAAGAAAGCATTCATTTAATTTAGCTACAATATACATAAATGAAGAGGCAACTAATCACATGCTTGGCCAACCATTATAATAGGTTTCTTTGCTCTCTTCATTTTGTATAAATCTCATTGCGCTCTACAAATCTTGTCCTACGAGATTATGGAGCCTCTCTTATACTTGTGTGCTCTTCATAAAGAGATGGCTTTCCATGGACTGATCTAGAAAAGTTTCTTAAATATTATCTTCAATTCTCCCTCACAAAAGATAAATGAGGCCATTAAGGAATTCATTGGCATTGACTATTTGGAGCTTGATATCAGGAGTTGTGTAAATTCTAAGGTAGTATCTTATTTCTTATCCAATTTTTAGTAGATTTCTCAATCCATAATAGTAATGCTACTGGTGATTGATCCGAATTATTAATTTTGTGAATTCAAAGAAAAATACATAGCATTGGGATGGTGGTATTATAAAACACACAAAACATAATGTGCAAAAATATTTTATTTTAGAAATGAAGAGTTCATACAACTTTAGGCAATCTTGTGGGAGAGATGTATGCCCTAAACAATTTGGGTAATCTCGTGGGAGATATGTATGCCTTAGAGACACCATTTGGGAGAGTTCATACAATTTGGCAAACTCATCAGAGGAGATGTATGCCACAATTTGGAAAACTCTGAGAAGAGTTGTATGCCTCGAACTATGCCCTTTTGGTTTTGAATTGAACCCATTTATACATTTTCAAAGAAGATAAAAAATCACCACATCCATGTCCTCATTGGAAGTTGAAATGGAGAGCATAAAACTAAAAGGTCACCACACCTATTTCCTCCTTATTAATTGAAATTAACACTTGGATGAGGATAAAATTAATTGTAAAATTGAATATATTATTTAATTTGGGTACCCATCTTGTTGGGATCATCTGTTCCCCCTTGAGAGGCAATGGACCCCATTGCACCTACTTGAAATTATGCTCTTTTGATTGGAACAAATTTCAATAAGCCCTACTGCCCTGTTATACCACTCGATTCCAACAAAGAAGGTCTCAATTATAACCAAGTTTTTGTGAGGGACATTGTGCCAGCTACTTTGGATTTTTTTTATGAATAAAAAACCTAAAATAGTTAAGAACTTTTCGTTAAAGATGTTTCATCTTCAAGGGTGAGAGAAATGAATAGACTATTTTACCTTGGGAAAGGGTGTGATGCTGGCTTGAATATGCAGATGGTGATAGTTGCTACCTAGCATAAGGTGACCTTGAATTATCTTGCTTGTTGTATGGAGAGAGTGACTTTTCTCATCTTCCATATGGGGACATTGATCTATCATACTTGCCATGGTATGGTGACACTAAACGATCCCCTCCATAACTTCTGTCATAATATGGTGAATGCATTGCTGAACCATAGCGGTCCCCCCTGTATAGATAATAGTTTGGAGAATAACGAGAGATGTATCGATCACTAGGCATATTCCGAGTATTCTAAAATGTGCCTACTGCTAACACCAA
Organism: Cunninghamia lanceolata; assembly: GCA_027924645.1. Classification (NCBI taxonomy): domain Eukaryota; kingdom Viridiplantae; phylum Streptophyta; class Pinopsida; order Cupressales; family Cupressaceae; genus Cunninghamia; species Cunninghamia lanceolata. Next base: position 22,907,994 of record BSBN01000500.1, read on the forward strand.
TGCATTCTTTGTATGGTGTGATGTAGTATTGTGTGGTGGAGAGACTTGAACCGTCACCTATGGCAGAACTATCTGTAGACATTTTGAAAGAAATTACCCACTTGGACATGCCAAATGCACTCATTTTTATAGATACAGAGATTGACCTTGATGAAGATGAAGATTTTGATTCTAGATATTCATTAACGATCGCTCTCTATTGAGAGTAGCTCGCACCACCAACTATAGATCTTTACTCACCTCTTGCTCATATGATTGCCACAAAACCCTTTGGTGTGAGGGCGGTCCAAAGGGGAATGAGTGGTTACAGTTTCAAGTCTTCACTGAGCATGACACCTCCATAAATTCTATTTCCTAGGAAGCCCACAAGCTCGGCCTATGCCTCACCTACAAATTTTTTAACAGATCTTAGGACAGGACCAAGATAAATCAAACCCACCAGGTTGGTGTCATTGTAGTCTCATTCTCACAACATGAATGGGAGCACGCCAAGGGGGATTAGGGAGATACCAAAGATGGAGGAAGCCATAATGATGGATAGCACCACCTTGAGGGTGGATATCCTTACGGGAACTTAGTGTAGGAAGCCATCAGGTGGAGGGATGGTGTCATGGGGATCAACGAGTGCACCTTGATATAGAAAGATGAGAAACAATCGCCTGAGGTAGAGGAGGCCACCACCATGTGTTGGTCCATGGTGATGATGGAAGGAATCCATCACCTTGGCTCTGATACCAATGATTTGAATTATTTTGTGAATTTAGAGAACAATACCTAGGTGCTACCACAATAGTGTGTCCCACTTATGGGACATCTTGATTTTTGTCTGAAATCACATATTTTTTAGAAAAATTAATGATTTAAGCTTCAAGGGGTTCCATCTAAAGGGGTTTAATTGAAGGGGGTTAGATAAAACCCCCTTAGATCAAATCCCCTTGGAAAGAACACCCCTAGTCTTAAATCAAATCCTCGATGGAGACTCCTTCACACCTATCAAAATGCTGACAAAAACCCAATTTTGCATCACCTTTTGGGGATCAAATGAAGTCATTTAGAAATTATATTTTGAAAATATGTAGCCCTTAGTATAAGCTTTCGAAAAAGTATGATTTTGAATATGTTTCATTTGATTTTATATTTATTTTCTATTTTCTAGTGAACGTAGGTTTTTCACCGAACATCAAGGTCTATATTCCACATACGCAAAAAAATAAAAAATAGAGAAAAAAAAAATTATTTAAAATATTTGTACACTAGGTATTGATGTCCTTGTTTCAACAAAAAAAAAAGTTAATTTGGATACACACAGAAAAACTTATGTTGTATGGTATAAACCTATGTCTTAATTATAATTAATCTCACTTCAAAAATTAATTAAAAAAAATATGCAACAAAAAATTATGAAAAAATATCTGCGCACAGTCCTTCGTTTTCTTCATTGTCAGGGAAAAGAACAGTCATCAAATCCTTTGTCGGGGAACCTAATGGTTTGTGAACTAAAGCTTTCCCTAACCAAGTGTTTACCTTTCCTTAGAAAATTTCCCCTTCGCTGCAGCCCTGTCATCTTTCCTTCTGTCGGCGAATCCTCGTGGCAACAAACTTTCTCCCTAGAAAACCTAAAGGTTTGCAAACTTTTCTTTTTCCTATGAAGCCACCCAATTCCTTTCCTTCGCATCCTTCCTTCATGACACTTTGTCAGAAAGTTGATAAAGCAGTAAAACTTAGAACTTACGAACTTAGTCGGTGAAATCGGCAGTTCGTGAACTAGACAATTCACCGACAAAAGACTTAGTATTTTCCTTTTCCTTTTATTTCTCTTTGACCTATCTCCCCCTTCACCTTTCCTTGCCTTAGAAAAAACTTTATTTCACTCCTTTGTCACTTGGTCGGTAAATCAAGGAAAACAAGAACCCACGAACCTGGTCAGCAAAATTGGTAGTTTGCGAACTAGCTGATTCGTCGATAAAGGACCACAAACTTCAAAAAAATTCTATCTTTCACCCTATTTCATTCACTTCTTTTTCTGCCTTATCAGTAAATCAAAAAACTAGTGAAGTCACAAACCTAGGAACTCAGTCGGCAAAATCAACAGCTCACAATTTTGTTGATTTGCTGACTAAGGCCTCAAATGAACAAATTTTCCTAAGGGAAGAAAACATATGGACTTGGATAATTTTTTGCTTAGAAATTTTAAAAGAAAAACCCTTGTAAATTGTCTTAGATTGGATCTAAATAGGGGTTTTGATTGCAAAGACAAAATGGGAATTTTTAATGGATTTTTGGGGCAAAATAATGCATGTTTGGGAGTTTATTTTTACAGGTCCCAACAAGGTTGACTTTTGATTTCTTTGAATGTTTACCTTGTGATGTTATCAAGGGTTTGTCTCTAATGTGAATGTAACTAGTTGTATATGCCTAAAAATGACACGATTCGGTCTAAATAAATATTCTTAATATTTATTCCCTTCTAATTCCTCTATCAATAAATAAATAACCAAATTTATTTATTCGATTCACATTCCTCTAAGTTAATTAAATATCAAAATATTTAATTACCTCTTCTAAAGTCAAAATTAAATAAAATCCTTTATTTAATTAAATTCTTCCAAACAATTAAATAATTCTTAATTATTTAATTAAAGTCAATCACTCTTCCAAATTTGAATAAATCAAATCAAATTTATTTAAATTCTCTCAATCTCTAAAAATAAAATATAATCAAATGTTTTATTTATTCTTCCAAATCATGCACAACAATTAAATAAATTTATTTATTTAATTAGCTTTCTTATCTTCTAATTCTTCAAATATCTTCCAAATCTTCTAAAAATAAGTCTTCTTCTTCATGCACACAAAATTAAATAATTTATTATTTAATTTCTCTCAAATCATGCAAAAGCAAATCTCAAGTTGAGTTAACTGACTCAATCAACCTTGTTTTTATCAATATCTCTTAAATTAGAAAAAAACTTTCTAATTTATGAAAAGCAATTCATATATTTAGAAAAGAAAGTAGTTAACTCAAATAAAACAAATTTTGTGTGACACTTGTCTTCTTCTTATTCACACACGTTCCTCAACCGTTCTATACCGTTGATCTTCTTATTTCTTCTATACCGTTGATCTTCTCTCTCACAAGTCTATAAATTAAACCCTCTTCCTCCATTTCATTCATCCAAGCTTTAAGTATTGTTACTCTACAGGAATTACAACATTTTTTTTGGCACCAATTCCTTCATTGCTTGCGATCACACTCGTTACTACACACTACTATCGTTGTTGTGAAGCTCATATTCATGGAAAAACTATCATAGTCGTTCCTATTTGAACATCTTGGAATCATAGCAAGGAAGTGCACCTTCTGAGGACCATATTCATAGACAAGATCATTTGAGATAGGCGATCAATGGAAGCTAAGAATTAAAGGAGGTTTGCTTTGTGTTGTTCATTGTTTGATTGAATCTCTTTTGTTCATTATTTCATTGAGTTTTGGGTATCATTGATATTATTATATTGATTATTCATTTGAATCCAATTTTCCCTTAACATTTTTGGCGCCCACCGTGGGGCCTAGCCCCAAATTTAACCCAAAAACTGAGTTTTTGTGTTTTACAAAGCCGTACACAGGAGGAAACTGCACATTCGACACTTCCTAACATGCATCTGCTATCTATTACGGTGCATACATTCTTTCGGTGCATACAGACTTTGTTACAGTGCATACGTCCTCTGATACGGTGCATACGTCCTTCGATATGGCACATCTATCAGTTCGGCGCATATACACTATTTTCCTATGCTTTTGACCTCTATCTTAGCACATATGTACTGCAGTGCTTCTGAGCTCTGTTTCTGCGCATTCAGTCTCTGAAGCTGCACATTTGATCTAGGCAGTGATTTTTAGGGTTTTCTTGAAGTTTTTGCTAACGCTGACGTCTTTTTGCAGGAATTCTCTTGATCTATTTTGCAGGCTAGGTACTGGTTTAGAATCATATAGTTACACTTGTTAACTCACACTTTGATTTCTAACGGGAAAGTAAATGGATGCTCATACAAATCTCACATAGTTTTAACTAGGAAGGCGGTAATTGAATCATTGCTATCTTGCATATCATTGAATCGTTGCTATATTGCTATCCTTCAAAGTTAACAACTCATTGCTATATGGGTAAAATTGAACACATCATTGCTATCTGGGTAAAATTGAACCATTGCTATCTCGATTATCACTTCAAAGTTAACAAATTCATGCTATCGAGGTAAAAATTGAACACATCATTGCTATCTGGGTAAAACTAAACCATTGTTATCTTGATTATCACTTCAAAGTTAACAAATTTATGCTATCAGGGTAAAAATTGAACACATCATTGCTATCTTGGTAAAAATGGACCATTGCTATCTTGTTATCACTTCAAAGTTAACAAATTTTTGTGCTTGCCCAAGTAGATAGCTCATCTATTTTTCTCATTTTAACTAGGGGAAAAGAACCACTGTATTCTGTGTTTTGGGAATGATACCAGGCCTATGCTCTCCCCTATCTTGGGTGACCAAAATGCCAGACATCATTTTCACATGTGTTTTTCCTTTAGAGGGGCCTGCTCTTGCATACCGTTCATCCAAGTAGGAACGACCCTAAGTGGTAACAGGCTAGACGCCAAGCCCTATTAAGCCACTATAAATAAATTGTGTTTGGAGCAAAAGCTTCAAACAATGAGTGCAGTTGTGTTATACCAACAACCAACCTCCCCCAAAACCGTCCAAGGTGCAACCCTTGCAAGCTAGGAGACTCCATAATGGAGAGTAGTGTTGCCGCATGTATAACCACTCGAACGGTTGCCTTTATTACTCATCCTTTGTTTTAGTAGGCCAAAAACCCCTATAATCTGGTGTAGGGAAGGGCAATTATCACTTCTCAAAGATGCTTCACTAGAGATAGTGAGAATTCGGTTTTATACCGTCCTTTGAAACCTAGGATTATACTTGCTTTCTTTTAGTCCAAAAAGAGTAAAAAAAAATCATAAAAAAGTAAAAAACCATAAAAACATTCTTTGTGTTTGCTATGTCTTCTTGTCATAATTTTAGAAAATCAAATAAAAAAGACCTTCTTACAACCAAAGATACCAAAAACATCAAAAAATTGCCAAAAACTTACAAAAATCACTGAAAAAACTAGAGCGGCGCATTCGTCCTCTTCTATTGCACGTTTGTGTCGACTTGCGGTGCATTTGTACTGACTTACAGTGCTTTTACAACCTGTTATGGCACATCTACAATTTACCAGTGTGGCACTTCTATGCCGAATTGTTGTGCATTTACTAGTTTTTACGGCGCATCTATTCCAGTGCATGCGTGACAGTGAGCACTTCCACAGTCTTTGAGAGAAATTTTTTATCATTTCTAGGTACCCATTTCAGTCTAGTTCCAAGTTTCGAGATCGGATCTTACTTTGCAGTCACTTTTCCATCCATTTCGTGTTAAAGTCTCTCTTTCGTTGGTCCTCTCATTCACCTTCTAACAAGTCTCCCTAGTCCAAAGTCAAAGTATCCCATATCAGATTAGCATAGGCCCCTTTTTTAGATCATTTTGGATTCAAGTAACCCTAGTAAGTCACAGAACTTCGCTAGTGGTCTTGGTGCACGACTAGTCCCTACACAGTAAGATAAGTATCGAGTACCCTTACTAGTGGCTATCATCTTGTATCGGTCGTCTTACTTGGAATCATTGATCAAAAGAGTCCCTTGTCCAAATCTTGTCATAAGTATCCTATTCTCAGCGGTCTCCATCGGCATCTTGCCAAAATCTCTAGTTTCATCCCACTGCATCCCACGTCACCTTGCATGGTTCTTAGTAGATCTCAATACCAAAAGAAACTTGAAATGGCCAGATCATCTGACCATATTGTCACCCCTCATGATAGTGATGAGGAAATCTCTCAAGAAGATTATCAAGGACACCTCCAAGATCAAAAATTCCAACGTTTGCTAGAGAAAGTGCTCCATGAGGACCCTCACAAGTGTTTTTATCATCTTGCAAATCTTGGAATTAAGCTCCCCACTGATTTCGATGTAAGCAAACTCAAAGAGACCGTAGAGGATAATCATGAACACCACACCGGTGAGGACAAAGGAAAGAAAGTCATAGACCCAAACACACCTATGGAAGAAATGAGGGAACAAATTGAGGGTCTAACGCAACAAATGACGGATCTCATGATAGTTACAAGCACTAAAACATACTCCTTGGAAGATATTGCACCGTACCCCTTTGATAAAAGTTTGAACATGATACCATTCCCATTTCAATTCGGAGTTCCTAAGTTTGACAAGTACAAAGGAAAAGGGGACCCTAGAGATCACATTAGGGAATTCAACTCCGCATGCATGGAAGTAGCTCACAATGAGACCTTCTTAATGAGACTATTCCCTAGATCTCTAGGTAGTCAAGCCATGGAGTGGTTCTCATGACTCCCACCAGGCATCAAAACTTTTGATGAGTTAGTCAACAAATTCATCACACTTCTCGTACAATATTGAGCACGAAGTCTCCATGCTTGACCTATGCAATACCAAGCAAAAGAGTGGCGAATCATTCGCCTCCTTCCTACAAAGGTGGAGACAAATAGCAAGCAAATGCTCATATGATGTACCTGAGAAGCAATTAATGGAGATGTTCTTCCACAACATCAACTCCAATCTTAGCTACCAAATACAAATTCAATGCCCTACTTCATTTTTGAAAGTCATTGAAATGGGATTGTTCATCAAGAAAGCTATGATCGCCAAGGGGCAAATCAAGTTATACAAGGACACACCTACCTCCAACTACACGAATGACAAATCAATGTTTTGGACTAAGAATAAAAATGTCGTCAATGATGGAGTAGTTGATGCCAAGGTTGCGGCTCCCAAACAACAACCAATATTCACTCTCAAAGGAGAGGCAAGCAATGTTACACCCAACAAAACATTCTCTCGAGAGCCAAGATGATGGTTCAACTCAAATCCAAGGTGAAAGTTCACACGGCTGGGTGAGTCCCAAGAATCCGCATTAAGGAAGCTACTGGCCAACAATGAAATCTCTCTACCGCCAACAAGCGATTGCGAGCCTCAAATAAAACCTCACTATTGGAAAGACATCGACTATTGTGAGTATCATAGATGAAGAGGGCATACGACCAACAATTGTATCCATCTCAAACATGTTATTCAAGATGTGCTTGATCAAAATCAAGGAGGCACTCAACAACATACTTCTAATGAGACGCATGTGGCTTACAAAGATCAACTTCTCAATCATGGCAGGTCGTACAACAACAATAACGGAAACAACAACAACCACAACAGGTAAAATTAGAATAATGGGAATAGTAATGCCAATTATAAATGCAAGTGTGCCATTCGACTATACCATCAATTGCATATCAGAGCACATACATCAAATCAATGTGGTCACGCCAAACCAACAATTGGCACCAAATAGAACTGATTGCAGTATCATCACCTGCAGTGGTAAGGTCACGTTGAATACCATTCCTCCAAGGTCGTCACCTTCTCAGTCCAACTTCCCTTAGTATAGCATCATAGACCAACTACGGAAGACTCTGGCCCACATTTCTATCTTAGAGTTGTTGCGTCTATCTCCTTCCCACAAGGAGATTCTCGATAAAGCCTTAGTGGAAACCACTGTACCCACTAACTTGGCCCAAGAGAAGTTTCAATCCATGGTAGGTAATCTGACCTCCTCAAGTACCATATCATTTACTGAACAAGATGATCTCTCAGTGTCTCAACCTCATAACACCCCTTTACATATTGTCGCCTTCATCCACAAGCACCGCATCAAGAGGGTTCTCATTGATGGGGGAGCCAGTTTAAATATTTGCACGCTGAAGCTAGTCCTTACATTGGGGTTCTCTGAAAATGCAGTTGATCCAAGGAAAAAGATTACTATCAAAGCCTATGATGAAGAGGAGAGAACCACCAAAGGAACAGTGGTATTACCCATACAAGTGGGACCGGTGATAAAGGACGTTGTGTGCCAAGTCCTAGATAGGGAGTTAGCCTACAATATTCTTCTAGGTAGACCATGGATTCATGCCATGAAAGTTGTGCCCTCTACCTATCACCAATACATAAAATTCCCTCATAACGGCAAGCAAGTCACCATCCAAGGAGACCCTGACCCCTTTTAGCATTGTAACTCTGTCCTTTCAAAACTTGATTGCATCATACCAAACAATACATCATCTACATCCCCTACCCCACAGGATGATTCTACCTCTGAATCTTCCTCATCCAATCCCAAAGAGCAGAAAATTACCATCAAAGAAACAAGAGTTGGGGAGTACTCCATTGAGCACAGTCTCAATCTAGCCAAATTACCTCTATCTCCTAGATCCTTTGGGCAACCCAAGCATTTTCTAAAGCCATCTACTCCTACACCTCCCACAGCTCCCTTTGTAAAATGGGGGACCCTATCGGATGAAACAGAGGAAAGAGATATCTTACAATGGCTCTATACAGAAGAAGAGAACATACAACAGGAACCACCTAAGCTCCCAACAGAAATCTATGGGTGAGGTGAATCTATCCTACGCATAATGGGTTACGAAGGACGAGGCCCCATTGGCCTAAGAAAAGAAGGAATTATAGAACCCATTCAACCTTCTTCATCCTCATTGGCTAGAACTACAAAAGGTCTAGGATATAAAGATAAGGGCAAAGCTAAAGCAAATGCTTGTCTTGTGGACATGATCCATACCCTTCAAGAGAACAGTGATACAGATTCTAATGAGTATGAGTGGGATGAGCTGACAGAGCATTGCTATGATGACAAAGAGGTTGATACCATTCAAACTTATAGCCCCTACCATGAGGGACAAATGCTACAGCATAGACCGTTAGAGTGTCATTTGCCTATCCCTAAGAATATGACTTTCAAGGAAGGTTCGAGTTCTATCGTAATAAACAATTTGGAGGAAAGTACCATCCCAAACACTCCCCCTACCAATACTCCTAGCATATCCATTCAAACTATCAACGAATCAGATCTATCCTCTGACTCCCTCCCCCTTGTGCATCTTGAGCTTATTAACTAGGATCTACAAGGAACCCCGCAACTAGATATGTTCCAAAATGATGATGCCTATATTGAGTACATGGAACTTAGGGACCACCTACCTAAAGGAGATCATAAATCTAGCTTCGCCATTGAACTTAATACCGTGGCTTATTTTAGAGAGGGTACCAAGCCTTCTAGTCACAAAAATATCAAAATTAAAACTAGATCTGACGGTGAAAACTGCTCCGCGGCAGTGTCAGATCCCAAAATAGTAAAAAGAAAGGACGCATTTGATGGTGAAAACCCAATTGTGGCACCTGACAATGGAAGGCTTGACACTCTCCCCGATGACATGCACCAAGAGAAGTCTCAAATTGTTGTGGAACCCACAGAGCCTGTTAACATTGGAACAGAGGAACAACCTAAGATCATTCACTTTGCTAAGTCTCTAACCCCACCAGAAAAGACTAAGTTTGTACCATTCTTCAAGAGAAAGCATCATATGGAGATATGCCAGGGTTAGATCCAGCTTTGATTCTGTATCATCTTCCATTAGATCCAGGAGTGAAACCAGTGAAACAAAAGCTTAGAAAGATGCATCCACACATAGCACTACTTGTAAAAGAAGAACTCAAGAAACTACTGGATGTAGGAGTCATCAGACCTATAGACTATCTGGAATGGGTCTCCAACATAGTACCAGTGTCCAAACCTGATGGCTGAGTCAGACTATGCAATGACTTTATAAATCTAAACAAAGCTTACCGCAAGGATGATTTTCTGTTGCCAAATATAGATATCATAGTCGACTTAACAGCAGGGCATACCATGTTATCTCTCATGGATGGCTTCTCAAGATATAATCAGATCAGAATAGCACCAGAAGACCAGCATAAGACAACTTTTACTTGTCCATGGGGCACTTTTTGCCGGAATGTCATGCCATTTGGGCTAAAGAATGTAGGAGCCACATATCAACATGCTATGACCACTATATTCCATGATATGATGCACGTCACAATGGAAGATTATGTAGATGATATCCTAGCAAAGTCACTTACAAGAGAAACACACCTGGATGTGTTAGAGAAAGTCTTTCAGAGACTCGAGCAATTCAAAGTCAGATTGAACCCAAAGAAATGTGTGTTTGGAGTCACCTTAGGCAAGCTCTTAGGTTTTATTATATCGGCAAATGGAATAGAGGTAGACCCCGCCAAAGTCAAGGCTATTATGGACATGCCACCACCCAAGAATCTTACTCAACTAAGATCTCTACAGGGCAAGCTACAAGCAATCCGTAGGTTCATATCACAACTGGTAGACAAGTGTCAACCCTTCAGTCATCTCCTACATAAGAACATTCCATTTAGGTGGGATGAGAAATGCGAAGAGGCATTTGACAAACTGAAAGAGTATCTTATGAACCCACCTATTCTCATGCCTCCTATCCAAGGGAAACCATTGTTACTATACATATTTGTTACACCAATAGCTCTTGGGGCCCTTCTAGCACAACAAGATTTTGAAAATAAAGAAAGAGCCGTCTACTATATCAGTTGCACATTGGTGGGCTATGAGTTACAATACTCTTAGATAGAAAGATCATGTCTTGTGGTAGTTTTTTCTTCCAAAAAACTCTGACATTATATGCTAGCACATCCAGTCAAACTCATTGCAAAAATAGATCCACTAAAATACCTACTAAGCAAAGCAGCTCTAACAGGTTGCCTAGCCAAATGGGTAATGCTCCTAAGTGAATACGACATTGAGTATGTAGATAGAAAGGCTATCAATGGGCAAGTCATTGCTGCTTAGTTAGTAGATGCACCACTACAAGACACCACACCAATGAAATTTGAATTTCTAAATGAATCCTTATTCAATATATCAACAAATGCCTGGAAACTTTACTTTGATGGATCCTACACAAACCATGGATCGGGGGCAGGAATCTTATTTGTAACTCCTCATGGTGACACCATACCGAAGTCTTACCGTCTATTATTTCCATTCACAAACAACATAGAATAATATGAAGCCTTGGTCATTGGCCTCAAAATGGCAATAGAATGGAAAATCAAAGAGCTACATGTCTATGGTGATTCTCAACTAGTGATCAATCAGGTCAATGACGATTACCAAACCAAAGATGAGAAGCTTGTCCCATACAAGCGGATGGTCAAGGAATTTAAGGAACACCTTGTTATCATATCTTTTGAGCAGATACCTCGCATTGAGAACAAAGCAACATATGCCATGGCAACCATTGCCTCTCTTCTCGAAATCCTAGAGAATGAGTCACGGTATGAGTTCTTAGTGGAATCAATTCAACAACCAGCTTATGATCTTCCTGAAACCCATTCCATATGCCTATTAGTTGGATCTAATTCACCTTGGTATGGTAAGGTTTACACTTACCTCAAGGACAACACCCTCCCACCTGACTTATCTTCAAACCAACGACGAACCTTTATACTCCAAACCTCTCGTTATACCATTATTGCTGACACCCTATACTGACGTGGTCTAGATGGTATTTAGAATAAGAAGAATCCCAAACCGCCTTATAAGACATACACAAAGGGGTCTGTGGAACACACTCTAGCGATCCTTCCTTAGCTAAGAAACTCATGTGTTTGGGTTATTACTGGCTGAACATGGAAATAGATTCATATCAATTTGTGAAGAAGTGCAAGCAGTGCCACATACACGGGAACCTGATACATGCACCAGCTCAAGAGTTGAGACCTTTAACGACACCTTAGCCCTTTTGTCAATGGGGACTCAACCTTATGGGCAAAATCCATCCACCCTCATCCAACGGCCACAAATTCATCATAACCGCCACTGAGTACTTTACCAAGTGGATTGAAGCCATCACCCTCACCACCGTCACAGGTAAACAAATCTCCTCATTCATCCTTAATTACCTCTTCTGCAGATACGAAATTCCCTCATTCATTATCACAAATAATGGAAGACCTTTCAAAAACTAGGATGTCCAAGAACTCTGTGACCGATTTAAAATCCAACACCGTTTCTCCACACCCTATTACCCCCAAGGCAACGACCAAGCAGAAGCATCCAACAAGACCATCTTGAAACACCTCAAGAAGACAGTCAACGATGCTAGCCGTGATTGGCACATCCAACTCAATACCACTCTGTGGGCCTACAGAACCAGTATACACACTCCCATAGGTGCTACCCCTTATGCCCTTGTCTATGGCTTAGAAGCTATCCTCCCCATTGAAGTTGAGTTACCATCTCTTAGGGTGTCATTAAAAGGTCTCATAATAGATGAAGAATACAGAGTTTCCAGATTGCAAGAACTAGAGTTGCTAGAGGAAAGGAGACAGAAAGCCTTTGATCATCTCAAGGCATATCAACAAATGATGTCACGAAGCTACAACCATAGAGTCCATCCAAGAGTATTCAAGGTTGGAGATCTAGTACTTAAGGAGAACCCCCGCAATCAACATGATAAGGAAAAGAAAGGCAAGTTCAAACCCAACTAGCTTGGGCCTTATGTGATTGTAGCTGCTTATGGATCAGGGGCATATCAGTTAGCAACATTAGAGGGTGAGCTGTTCAATGACCCAATCAATAGCATGCATCTTCGTCAGTTCTATACCTAAGAGAACCCCAATGTAAGGGGGCATAAAATACAAAAAAAATCAAAAAATCAGAAAAATACAAAAAAAAATAAAAAATAAAAAATTAGAAAAATACAGAAAAAATCATCCTTTGGTGAAAACCTGGCAAACATGCACCTTGGATAGGTATCATGATGAAAACCTGGCAAACAAGTGTCATGTGTACTTTCTAGCTTTCGTGCAAATAAAAGCAAGTAGTGAAAACCTGGTAAATAGGCGTTACTTGTGATAAACTACTTCCTCCATCTTTGGGAAACCAATCACCTTGTGTCCATTCTTCCTTCACTCATGTCCCGTTCGATCCATATCTATTCCATAATAAAATCCTAGTGATAACCTATCATGGCTTGATACTCTATCTCTTTGTTGCCTTGTCAACCAAGGTTTTATCCCATATCCTATCCATGGTGTCAGCCTAGCGTAGTTCCTGTTGTCAATATCCACATGGTCCAAATTCATGAACTACATTGCCTCTGCGTCATCACGTAGGCAAGGCCATTTTCAAATGCACCCCTGAGGCTCCCATGTCCGTCCCGTATCTTGTTGTCTATCCTCTAGTCCATCCATGGTCTAAGTCCATGAACTACATTGCCTCTGCGTCGTCATGTAGGCAAGGCCATTATCAATGCGCTCCTAAGGCTACACTGTCCCATCCGTCACATTTCTAGTCCTTCTATCTATCTGCGTCCATGTCACTTTCTCTCACCTCAGTCTTAGGTCCATTAGGGTTCACCCCAAACTACATTGCCTATGCATCATCACGTAGGCAAGGCCATTTAGTAATGAGCCCCCGAGGCACTAGGTCAGTCCCTTAGGGTCCGTCTCACGAATAAAGATTGTGGAATTCTTTCACTAGGCAAGCAAGTGCAAGCAAAACCCACTCTTTTCAAGAAGAAATCTTGACGCAAGGCATTAACCTATCCAAAGAAAAGCAAACAAACACCTAAGGCATTCTAAATGATTTTACCTAAATTATGGCAAGAAAAAAACACATCTAAATGCAAAAATGTTTTGTGGATTGGAATCATGGTTAAAATACAGAGTCTTGATTTCTGCTATCATGCCTTTCTATGCTACTCGAGGATGCCAAAAGCTAGAGATGCTATGATTGGGGCATGATTCTTTTCTTTGTTTGTTGTTTGTGGATTAAACTTTAGTAATGTGACCCCTTGTCTAAAGACATGATCGGCAAAAGATCATCGAAGACATCAAAAGTCTAACATGAAAGGGAGCAATCCTTGTCGGTTGATACGCAAGAAATACTCAGGTCATCTCGGTTCAATTATACCTAGATGCTTGTATTTACTTGCTAAATCAAAATCCATGTAAGCAATGCTCAGCTCATCTCGGTTCAATTATACCTAGATGCTTGTATTAACTTACAACATTCGGAAAAAGTACCAAAAAAATCACCCAATGATGAAATAAGCACTTCAAAATACTTGCACCATCAATATGTCAAAAGCAAAACATCCATTATACATCCATGCATCCATATCCCATGCACTAAAAGATCCAAACAATGCAGAGTATCAATACAAATTGAAGCTTGTGAGTCTTTCTATCGAGTCATTCTTTCAATCAAACTTCTATCTACCATTATATCATCCCTGTGTCAATAGAGTACATTTAGAAATCACAAAAACATAGCATAGAGTTGCATATCATATCACATGAGATAGTCATTTACATGATTAAATCAGTTGCATACATAATAAAGTGCATCAGGTCATCCACATACATTTTTTGCAATCATCACATAGTGTCAACAGAAAAAAAATCAAAAACATAGATAAGTGCATCACATAAACTACATAATCATATAGATCCCATTTGCATTTGCACATTAGAGGCATATCAATTAAAACACCTAACTCTGCATTAGGTCACATAGCATCACATAGCATCATATAGACATAGTCAAAATATGCATCACATGAGTAACATCATACAAATAAAAATGCATCCATAACATAGACTGAGCAAACTGCATATAGAGAGCATCAAATAGCTACATCATCATATAAATATCATTAAACATGTCCAAATGTACACTATCAAAAGGTCCATCTCTGAGTCAGTGTCATATACAATGAATACATCTTAAAGACAGTGATACATGTCTCAAAATACAAAAGTGCTACATATATATATCCGGCTATCTGAGCCATCAAAAAGTGTATGTAGGAGCCAAAATCTGCATGAGTGTCTGCTAACCCTGCTGCTGTGAACCGCTGCTCCTAGCAGTGTCTCCTGAGTCCCCTCCTCCACTGGCCCCAGACTGTTGTGGGCCCATCACAAAGGCTCCCGACCTTGATCCACCTGCTCTCTGAGAAGCCATAGACTGGCTCCTGTAGCTCGGAGCCCTCTGACTAACTGGCACAACACCATGGTAGAAGCCCTGATAGTACTGTGTCTAAGCTTGCGCTCTAGCAAGCTCACCCTGCACTTGTGCTAACTGATCCTGCACCTGTGCCAACTGTGTATGTGCCTGTGCTAGCTGTGTCTGTGCCTATGCTAGCTATGCCTGGACCTGGTGCACCTGTCCAACCAAAAAGTTGTTGGTGGCATCTATCCCAAGGGCTACCACTGTTGTATCCCAATCTACTCAGATAACTCGTATCCACGCCTCTATCATATATCGCTCTCTAGTGAGCCCCAAGATAACCTCTGCGTCTGTCTTCTGCTGGGCCTCAGCCATCCTAAGTTGTGCCCGCAGCTGCCTAACCTGTCCTCTCAGCATGGCTATGGCTTTCTCCTGGACATCCAGTTGTGTTGGACCCTGAGGTGCCTGTGCCTATCCCTGCCCCTGTGGCTGGGGTACCTGCTATTGCACCACCTGCTAAGGTGGCGGCATCTGTGCCTATTGTGCAACCTATTGTGGCACTACTTGCTGAGCATAGGAAGGTCCCTCCCCAGCTCTCCTCCTCTGCCTAGGTCTGTCTCCATCTCCACCACCTCCCCCTCCTCCTCTCCTCTTCCTCCTCCTCCTGCTGCCAACCTAGCCATCATCGTCTGAATCTGCCTCATCTATACGAGGAACCAGCTCTCTAGGCCTAGAGTACCTCAGAAATGGGTGCTCCGCGAACCACTCCTCGT
Organism: Cunninghamia lanceolata; assembly: GCA_027924645.1. Lineage (NCBI taxonomy): Eukaryota > Viridiplantae > Streptophyta > Pinopsida > Cupressales > Cupressaceae > Cunninghamia > Cunninghamia lanceolata. The sequence continues at coordinate 22,923,812 of BSBN01000500.1, forward strand.
AATCTTGAGTCATCCTAGCATCTGCAATCTCTCCCCTCATCTCCCAGGCAACATAAGGAGTCTGTCTAAACTTTGCCATTGCCTCCTCATAGGACGCCACTAGCCCCCATCTGAATCTCTCTGCGTGAGTCCGTGCAAACAGAGCATGCCCCTGTGGCATGCCCTGTCTCCTCCCAAACTATCTCCAAACCTGGCTGACTATCTACCTCTCCAAAATAAACCGCGTCTGGCCTATCACCCACCGAGTCTGATAGCAGTACTGCAGGTCGTCTATCTCGTCCTCCCAAGGCTCACAGTCTAGATATGGTCACCAGACGACCACATCTACTCCATCTAATGCACACCTCCAATACTTGAGCTTCCCCAGCCTATGCTGGGAAATCACTCCTGCGTAGCCATAACTATAAGGCTCTCTCCTCTGTCTCTAGAAAACACAAGTCAGCCTAGTAATGGCAATGTGCTCCCATAGCCAAAACTGCAACAGTGAGACACCTGCTGATAAACTTGCACCCCTGTGGTATACCACCTAATGCATGTCATGGTATAGGTGCACTAAAACACAGACACCCTGAGCATAACAGGTGCCCTTTGTGACCATCCTCTCCATGATCCATCCCCATCCAATCGGGAACCTGTGTGATCTCCTATCGGGGCATACAATGCCTCTGATCAATCCTGCCACTATCCCAGGGAAATAGTCATAGTAATCGTGAATGTCCTGCTAGGAGATGACCTATCCTACCAGCTCGGGGTCATCAAACACTCACCTGCACTCTACAAGTCTTGCGTTTCACTATGGATCATACTTCACGAGCTCTCCCTGAATCGGCAAGTGGAGAATCCTATATACATCCTCCAAGGTCACCGTCATCTAGCCAGTCAGGAAGTGGAAGGTCCCATCCTCGTTGTGAAATCTCTCTACTGCTAGAGTTAATAAGCCACAGTTCACTTGAACCTCGGGCATAAAGCAAACATAGTCCAATCCCATCGCGCCAAGCACCTCTCGATCCATCTCCGCCAGCATATGTCGCTGCAACATCGACATGGGAAACTGCTCCCGTGACATCAATGTATCTTGTATGTCCTCCTGCAAGCACGTAAAGCAGGGCGTCAACTTAAAGCTACAAGTACCATGCTCAATATATCTATAGAAACATATCAACTAACTTAACATATCAAATTGATCAAAACAGCACACTACGTCTCTTGACTAGATTCCTGCAATCTCAAAGATAGATTATCGATTGATGCGTCAAACATGATGCCAATCGAGTCAATTATGTTAAGTAAAATTGAATATCTATATCATATGCGCCATAATAGAAGGTACATGCACCATTTCTTATCAAATGCACCACTTCTGACGTATGCGCCGCAAGATTTCATGCATGCGTCATTCTATACTGTAAATGTGCTGCCCAGTTGCATGCGTCGTTTCATACCGTAAAAGCGCCACCAAATTATGCATGCGCAGCTTTAGTGTATGCGCCATTCTATATCCTAAATGTGCCAAAGTTTGACAAATGCGCAGTTTCGCATGCCAGATGCGCCAAACTGCGATCTAGCGCATTTGTCTAGCCTAAATTTCTCCTAGCATTTATTACACTAAGAATCGACCCTAGGGGAAATTTTTTGAGATACATACCGGGGGTCCTGCCTCTGCTGGCCGGTTGAATCTACAGATTCGCTCAAAGCGATGCTCCTTGTGTGGAATATCTATCCTCGTGCTGACTGCTCTATGCTCTATGCTCTCCTAATCTCACAAAAGCAAATCAAACAAAGCCAAGTGTGCAAATGAATTGTCTTGTGGACCCATCTCCTATATATAGCATGCAAACCCTAAACTAGCTGTGTGATGACTATGACTACTTCCTGCACCCGTTTCTTCCTGTTTTCTTCCTGTTTCTCAAAAACTCATCCTATTTTCTTCAATCCTAACCAAGTTTTCCCTTTGTCTTCGTGAGATTATCCATCTCACGTCCTTCTTCCTTCTTCCCGTCTAATCTCCCGAGGGGGCATCCTATCGTCATAACCTGTACCAGGGGCAAACTGGGGCATGTATCATTATCAGACAACCTATTCTTTGAAGCAACGTTGTTAATTGCATTGCATCAAAGAGGGGCAAAATGTATATGCCTAAAAATGACATGATTCGATCTAAATAAATATTCTTAATATTTATTCCCTTCTAATTCCTCTATCAATAAATAAATAACCAAATTTATTTATTCAATTCACATTCCTCTAAGTTAATTAAATATCAAAATATTTAATTACCTCTTCTAAAGTTAAAATTAAATAAAATCTTTTATTTAATTAAATTCTTCCAAACAATTAAATAATTCTTAATTATTTAATTAAAGTCAATCATTCTTCCAAATTTAAATAAATCAAATCAAATTTATTTAAATTCTCTCAATCTCTAAAAATAAAATATAATCAAATATTTTATTTATTCTTCCAAATCATGCACAACAATTAAATAAATTTATTTATTTAATTAGCTTTCTTATCTTCTAATTCTTCAAATATCTTCCAAATCTTCTAAAAATAAGTCTTCTTCTTCATGCACACAAAATTAAATAATTTATTATTTAATTTCTCTCAAATCATGTAAAAGCAAATCTCAAGTTGAGTTAACTGACTCAATCAACCTTGTTTTTATCGATATCTCTTAAATTAGAAAAAAGCTTTCTAATTTATGAAAAGCAATTCATATCTTTAGAAAACAAAGTAGTTAACTCAAATAAAACAGCTATTGTGTGACACTTGTCTTCTTCTTATTCGTGCATGTTCCTCAACCGTTATTTACCGTTGATCTTCTTATTTCTTCTATACCGTTGATCTTTTCTCTCACAAGTCTATAAATTAAACCCTCTTCCTCCATTTCATTCATACAAGCTTTAAGTATTGTTACTCTGCAGGAATTATAGCGCGCCTTTGGCACCAATTCCTTCATTGCTTGCAATCACACTCGTTACTACACACTACTATCACTGTTGTGAAGCTCATCTTTATGGAAAAACTATCATAGTCATTCCCATTTGAACATCTTGGAATCATAGCAAGGAAGTGCACCTTCTAAGGGCCATATTCATAGACAAGATCATTTGAGATAGGCGATCAATGGAAGCTAAGAATTAAAGGAGATTTGCTTTGTGTTGTTCATTGTTTGATTGAATCTCTTTTGTTCATTATTTCATTGAGTTTTGGGTATCATTGATATTATTATATTGATTATTCATTTGAATCCAATTTTCCCTTAACACTACGTATTACGTCATGGTGAGATCGAGGGTTTGAATGTTTTGGGTTTTCCTAACACTTTTGTGGTGCAGTCACGTTTAGGAGGGTCCACAAAGTGAACAGTCCAGACCGTGTAGAAAGAGTAAACACAACAGAAACAACTTAAAGATAGGATGCAAATACAGATTTAGTCAATTATTATATCATAGCTCCAAAATATAAATAGGTTAGCAACATGCAGGCTTACAATTAGGGCTCATAGGCTTGATTCCTTAGTTACAGAATATGCACAAGATATGACTTTGAAGTGCCTTACAAAAGAATTCAAACTATCAAACTATCTCTATGTGATTCACTACTTTCCTATGCATCTATTACATGAATATATATCATCTCCGGAACACAAGATTCCTCTGTGTCGGCCAAGGATGGTTACAAACTCTGATGAAAGAGATGTAATGTGTGTACACGGATAGGTCAGACCTAAATAGATGAGAAGCCTCCGCAAGTGAATGGAATCATGTGTGGATCTTAGGGAAGGTCGGCCATGATCCAAAGTTCCTTGAATGATTGCAATATAGCTCTGCAAGTCGTGAAAGTGCTCTGCAAGTGTTTTCCTTTAGCCGATTGTCTGAGACTGTCAGGATGCTCTGTTCTGAGAAAATAGTCGATCTTCTAATAGCGATATCTTTCTAGTACCTAATCCAAATGATCTAAATTTTGAATATGATGTGCATGAAGGTGTCTAGATGCTAAGTCCAACTCCGCAATGTCTGAAATGAAACTGCGGCAAAATGCAGACCAAAATACAAAAACTACTACTGACAGGAATGAACTAGAAAATGAAAGAAAACAAACTAAAATGTAAATGTTTTTGGTTGATGCAAGATTTCTCTTGAACCAGGGATGCTCCTGTATCAGACATCTGGGATTGTTGAAAAACTGAGTCCCTCACTTTGCTGGGACTAGAGGAAAACCAAGATGGTCCACCTCAGCCTGAGACATCCAAGACGAGTCTTCTTCCAGTTTGCCTTTCCACTTCACAATATATTCTTTGTATTGCCTTCCTCTGGTGCTACATCCAATTCTGTTGCCCAAGATGTCTTCAATCCACTCTGGTGCTCATTGTGGTAACTACTTCTTCAAGTCTTCTTTAATGTTGTCACTAAACTCTGTTTCATGATACTAATATAGGTCTGTAATGTTGAAAATAGGTGATATACCCAAAGTCTCCGGTAGCTCCACTTCATATGCATTTCCTGAATCAAACTTTCTGAGTATCCTACAGGGTCCAAACTTCATCTTCAACTTGTTATATGTCCCAACTGGAAATCTTTCTTTTCTCAAGTACGCCATCACTTCATCTCCAACTATAAATTCTTTGTGTCTCCTCTTCTCATCTGCTTGCTCTTTATACTTACTGTTCATCTCCTCCAAATGTTTCTTAACTTGATTATGCACTGTCTCCATGTGTCCTACAAATTCTTCTACTTCTGCACTCCTCGTTTCCCCCATATTGGTATCTCTCAACTCTGCTACTCCTCTAGGGTTTTTGTCACAATCTCAAAAGGTGTTCTTCCGATACTCCTATTCACTAAATTATTGTATGCAAACTAGGTGTGTGCAAGAAGTTGAGTCCACTTTTTGGCCAAAAAGTGGAAGTGTTTTCCCTGATTTTCAGAATTGTCACATTTGACCTTAAAATTTGAAGCACTTAGAGATGGAATCTTGAAAAAAGTCACTAATCATAAAATGTAGTACTCGAAGTCTAGTTTCCAAATATGTAATTTATTTGAATACCCAGATGATACAAATTGATTTATCAATAGGCCTTTCTAAAAACCACTATTTAAAAGTCACTTTTTTTACTATACCATGCATGTGTACGTCATCCATATTTTGACCTAAATAATCATATTTTTCTAAATCTTTTTGGGAAAAGATTTTTAACTCACTAAAGCACGTTTTCCATATTTTTTTGTAATTTTTTATTGAATATTTTTTTGTTAATTTTTTATTGGCCATATTTGGTGTTTTAATAAAACCTTTGTGTACGTCACACATAAAATGACCTAAACTTATCATTTTTTGAATTTTTTTTCAAATTGAAAAGAATTGCTTGAAGTACATTTTCATATAATTTTTTTTAAAAAATATTTTAATAAAAAGTTATTAAAACACTAAAACCCCCTAATAATTCAAGTTTATCGACATGTTTCATCATAAATTAATTGAAAAATAGAAAAAATAATCCAATTGTAAAAAAAATTACATATTTAGAATCTACATTGTCTCATCTATAATGGGTTTTAATTTCGTCAAAAAATTCTGCAAAAAAGGTCTTCAGACATATGCCAAAAGTCACTACTTTGTTGTGACATTGACAAGACCTTCAACTTGCAAGTCAAACCAGGTCCAAAGCCTAGGTTCGATTCCCCAAACCTTTTCTTGAACTGGTTAACAAAGCAAAAAATTGAGCCTAAAATTCAAAATTTTCAAAACGGGATCCTATTTCTGATTGTACGAACACAATAAGAAACGGGATCTAGTTTACTAAATGGGATCCCATTTTATAGAGCGGGATCTCGTTTAATAAATGGGATCCTGTTTAGCTTTTGACCATTTTTTTAATAAGTACTGTCACTGTCGACCCTGCAACTTGTTCTGTATGGCCAACAATGACATGCAGTGTTTTCCATTAACTTTTCTCTTCTACATGTTCTTCAACTTGGGATTTAATTTGAATTTTAAAAGGAGGCATCATTGGGACATTGTTTGAGTGGAATTTTGTTGAAATGCTACTTGTTTGAAGGAGGAACAAAGAAGGAAGGCTTTCAAGTTTTTGACATTCATTTTTACATACTTCAGAATTTTTTAATCATGGGATCACAAGCTTGTAATAAGAGGAAAGATAGGAAGGTATTGACCCCTGAAGAAATGGAAGCAGAGAGGAGGCAAAAAGACAAAGAGATAGAAGAATAAAGATTCGATCAATGAATGATGTTGAAGCATCCAATTCGACAACTATTGAAGATAAAAACATTGAGGAGACCATGGATGTAGACGATGCAAATCTACAAGAGGTGAATGTGGAAACTAATACAATTATACAAACTACTCATGGTATGTTTTCAAATCCCCCTTTCAATGCTATAGAGAATGTTTCAATAGGCACAAATCCAAGTACATTTTGAAATCCACCTTTGAATGAAATGGAAACAGTATTGATAGGAGATTTAAAAGAAGCTGGATATAATAATGTTGAGATCAATAATATTCGTAGAGATCAAGATTTGAGTCAAATTGTTGTTGAAAATGAAAATGAAAATATTTTTGTTGTTGAAAATGAAAATAAAAATATTTTTGTTGTTGAAAATGAAAATGAAAATATTTTTGTTGTTGAAAATGAAAATCCTTTTATTGAAAATGAAAATGAAATTTGTTTTGTTGATGAAAGTGAAAATCATTTTGAAGTTGAAAATGAAAATGAAAATCTAGGATGTGATGTTGAAAATGAAAATATTTTTTTTTAAATTGAAAAGGATGTTTTGGATAATCTTCCTGGTAAGATTTCTTGGAGACAAATAAGAACACATGCCAATGATTATACAAAGAATTTTTTTATCGTAAAAAACTATCATTTCAATGTCAACTAATGATGCAATTAATGAGAATGTGGAAAACAAGAAAAGTAATGAAAAAGTTAGGCATTTTTGTTAAACTAAGAAGAAAAGATCAATCAATAAAACATGCTATGTCTAATGTTGCTAGTGTCATTGAGTTTATTGGAAAGAATAGTCGATCTAAAGATAAGAATACAACAAGATGAACTATAACTAGTATAGTTAATAAAGCAACTTTGAATAAAAGAATGGTAAGAAATATTAGTGAAATTCTAAAAATACATCCTAAAACATTGGTAAGAGCAGCAAAGAGAAGAGAAAGTATAGAAAATGATCCAATCAACCAATCTTGAAATTTTAATGGGCGACTCCCGAGATCTGACATGAAACTAAATGTTGAAATCAAATCTTTGATTGAAAAATATTGGCATGATAATACTAGGGTATCATATAATGCTAGATATGTTTTAAAATTAAGAGTGGGGTCCAAAGTTCATGATCCTCATTCAAAACACTTATTAGATACAACGTAAACTAAATTTTACCAAAAATTTTGTGTTGATTTAGTGTTACCTGGTGATATTAGAATAAGTTAAAGATCTTTTGAAAAATGTAAACCTTGGTATGTAAATATTAATAAGCAACGAATATCTTGTTGTTGTAAAATGCATGTTCAATTTTGTTATTATTATGATGTGTTTCAATATATACGTTGTACTTTACATACTAATGTGATTATGCAAGAATGTGGTATTAATATGCCACCTAAAACAATAAAGGAGTTTATATCAAGTATGTTTTGTGAAAGATCTAATGGAAAATTATTTTATTTAAGTTCATGTATTTCTGGACAACGCACTAGTTGTGGCAATCTTTCTTTCTTAAGAGTTTGTATGCATGAAAGTGTTGAAAATGATTTTGGACAACAATTAGTGGATGTTAAAATATTTAATAATGTTGAGTATTCTCTAAAAGATGGAAAAATTGGAAAGCGTTGTGATTTAATTACAGAAAAAGTTAGTATACATGAATTCATATCAGAATTTAAGAGTAAGATTGTATCAAAATATGTCAAGCACTCTCAACATGTTCGATGGCTTGATGGACAATTTCATGCATGTAGAAACACATTTCTAGTTGGTACTATACTAGATATGTGGTTGATTTTGTGGAAAACTATACTCTAGCTCCGCAAGAGGAAATCCAATCACAATATTTCAATTTAGTGCAGGTGGCTATGTTTGTTCATATTGTTTATAGACATGCAGATGATAGCACAGAGGATGATAAAAAAATTTTAAGGGAGTATCATTTCTATTTGAGTGACAACTAGTTACACTCATCAGAGTTTGTTCAATATTGTTTCAATATATTTTATACAAATTTAAGAGAAAGAGGAATCCAGATGAAAGAACATCTCATATGGTCAGATAATTGTACAGGGCAGTTCAAGAATGCTCGAATGTTCTATTGGTTACATAGGGTTCACAAGGAGCATAATGTCCAACATATGTAGAGTTTTTTTGAAGTTGGACATGGTAAAGGAGAACATGATGGAGCTGGTGCGTGTGTTAAAAGAATTCTTGCTAGAGAGCAATTGAAATTTGAGGATGCAGTAAAATTTAAATATGCATGTGGGATCGTGGATTGGTGCAATACAAGATTTGTTGATTTAAGATAGACAACTAAGAGGGGGTTGAATCAGTTGTCCCAAAACTTTCTTTTCTTAAAACACTAAAATCTTTCTTGTAATAATAAATCAATCATGGAAGCACAATGCAATAATTCAAGAGCAAAAACACATTAACACATATGACACCAAGATTTTAACGTGGAAAACCTGGTTAAGGGAAAAACCACGGGGTGACTAACCCAAGATTGTATTCCCTATTAAAAGAATAAGAAGAACAAAATGGCACATGCAAATTAGGGCTCACTGCCCGAGCACACTGCTCACAAGAGGCCCACTACCTACAAGAGACACACTATCTACAGAATAATAAATATTACATACTTGAACTAAAGATTAGCATCTTCACCATGCTTGAGTCAGTTCCATTTAAGCTCAACACTTCTACTATGCTTTTTGCTCTTCTCCTCTCTACCATTTCCTCATCTTAACATGGATACTTTGAAATGACTTCACAACTCTTATTTATATAAGACATTGACTTTGGGATAATCATCAAAGTCGACACAATACATACTTTATTTTATTACAGAGCAAATACACAAATACAACTTGACTTATTACAAAAGACTTCATGCGAATCACCACACTGTTGGCCACACATATCTGGGACTTCAATCTTTTTTGAGGAACACGCCATGCTTCATAGAACATCTTCAAGATTATCTGCAAGATGTGTAAATCATCCAATCGGCCATGATTAGGAAGAACACCATCACCCAAGAGTAAATCTTCAATTACAAGCTTAATCTTCAATGTGGACCGCCAACACGAACTGGACACAATATAGAGACCCCCACAAGCTTTCCTAAATCATCAATAACATCCACACCACTTTTGCTTACTGAAATCATTCACATCTTCATCCGGAACCTCAAGAACACATTATGTCATCACTGTCATTTTAGAATAAATGCTTGTGGACCTCCAGACTATGAACCAATTGAGTTGTCAATTCACATTAGATTCCTAAACACTCCACCAAATCCGCAGAACAAGATATTGCATTTCTGGATCTCACCGGACTTATTTGTGTCACTCTGTCACCTCTAAACATCTGCCAAAACTAGTTTTACTCATGTGGCCATAACTTCTCCAAATCTTCATGTGGACCTCTCAAATCTTGACTGGATCATCTTTAGACACATATCTACAAACCCTTTGATGTGCATTCTCTGATCTTTATCTTAGCTAGGATCTTTACTTCAAAGAGCTTCATTGTCTTCACTATTCTTCTTTGTTTCTGATAGGACTAATTTTCTCAATATCCTCATCACACAACTCATCCAATCCTTGACATCAATGCAACAGGAGTATGTTGACATCAATGACAACACCGGTTAGGCCCATACTTGCAACAATCTCCCCCTTTGTCATTGATGGCAACATATGATGTGAAAAACTATTTGAACCATCAAGACAAGAACTTCTCATCACTAACTGACATAGCTCCCCCTATCAACAACAATCATTCATATGTCTTCTCTTCCTTTACTGCTCCCCCTTTGATCAACAACCACTTTTGTGTTTCACATGTCTTCTCTCCCCCTTTGACATCAATGGCAAAGGGCACATACATGCATCAACCAGAATCATACAGACTGCTCCCACTGAGTAGCAGCTTCCTATCATCAATCCAGATCACAAGATATGACTGTGAGATCCACCGGACTGATGCACATCAGTGCACCTTAATTCAAAACCAGAGGGGTAATAACCCCTAACTTCTCCCTGAGATACTCAAAAGAGTCCTTAGGTAGAGGTTTAGTAAAGATGTTTGTAATTTGATCCTTAGAGGGCACAAACTCCAATCTGACTTCATTCTTGTTTACCTGCTCTCTCAAAAAGTGAAACTTGATGGATATATGTTGTCTTTGAATGCAACACCAGATTTTTTGATATATTTATTGCACTTCAGTTATCACAGAAGATTGTGATAGGTTCCTCATACTCCACTCTGATGTCTCTTAGCATTTTCTTCATCCACAATACTTGAGTGCAACTCCTGCTACTGCAATATATTCTGCTTCTGCAGTGGATAGAGATATTGCCTCTTGTTTCTTGCTCAGCCAAGAAACCAATCTTTTCCCCAAAAAGAATGCACCACCACTGGTGCTCTTCCGGTCATCCACATCTCCTACCCAATCCACATCTGTATATGCATGAAGAGAGAAATCATGATCCCTAGGATACCATAAACCATACTCAACTGTTCCCTTTACATATCTGAGAATTCTCTTGATTGCCATGACATGAGATTCTATGGGATCATCTTGGAATCTGGCAATAAGACCAACAGCATTCATAATGCCAGGTCTAGTTTGAGTAAGATACAGTAGTCCTCCAATCATTGACCTGTACTTTTTCTGATCACCCTTTAGAGATTCATCATCTTTGCTTAGTTTACATCCAGTTGCCATGGGAGTATTCATTGGTTTTGAATCTTCCATTCTAAATTTCTTCAACAATTCTTTCACATATTTGGTCTTTGATATGAAGATTCCCTTCTTTGTTTGAGTGATTTGTAGACCCAAGAAGAAATTTATTTCCCCAAACATAGACATCTCAAATTCACTTTTCATTTGATTTGCAAAAGTCTTGCACATACTATCTCTTCCTCCAAAAATGATATCATCAATAAATACTTCAACAATCAAGATATTTTCATGATCAATCTTGAAGTACAAGTTACTGTCAGCAGTACCTTTGTTGAAACCAATCTTTAAAAGATGTTTATCCATTCTTTCATACCAGGCTCTTGGGGCTTGTTTGAGTCCATACAGTGCTTTCTTCAACTTGCAGACCATATCACCATGATCAGACAATTGAAATCCATCTGGTTGCTCAATGTATACTTCTTCTTCCAAGTCACCATTCAGGAAGGCAGACTTGACATCCTTCTGATATACTTTGAAATCCTTGAAGGAAGCAAAAGCAAGAAATAATCTGACTGCTTCAATTCTTGCCACCGAAGCAAAAGTTTCTTCAAAATCAACTCCTGTTGATTTTGAAATAACCCTTGCAAAACAATCTAGCTTTGTTTCTGACTACTTCACCATCTTCATTCAGTTTATTCAGGAAGACCCATTTGGTCCCAATCACATTTTTGTTTCTAGGTCTGTGAACAAGATCTCAAGTGTGATTTTTCTCAATCTGCATCAATTCTTCCTTCATTGCTTTAGTCCAACTTTCATCATTGCATGCTTCACTTACTGTTTTTGGTTCAATCTTTGAAATCAGACAATACATTTATGAGTCTTGAAAAATTGTTCTTCTTGTTTGAACACCTTTTCTTTTATCACCTATGACCTGATCTTTAGAATGATTTAGTTTTACATATCTGGGAGTTTTGGGAATTTCTTGCACTTCTATTTCTTGGATAGGTTCATTCAAACTTATCTCTTCTTCCTGTATTTTAGGATTCTCTGGATCAGTCTAAATCTAAATTTCAGAAGGGGCTTGAACTTCTTGGACCAAAACATCATTATGATCATCTTCTTCATATTCATAAAACCTTGAGGGTTTTTCAATGCCTTCATCAACCTTCACATTTGTACTTTCTATAATCTTTCTCAATCTCTTGTTATAACACCGGTATGCTTTGCTTTGAGTAGAATAACCCAAGAATATTCCTTCATCACTTCTAGCATCAAATTTGCCAAGGTCTTCATCTCTTTTAATGTAACATTTACTACCAAAGACTCTGAAATACTTTACAGTGGGAGAGATGCCAAACTAGAGTTCATAGGGGGTCTTACCAGTATTGCTTCTGATTTGTACTCGATTAAGAGTATAGACAACATTGCTTACAGCTTCTCTCTAGTAGATCGTAGGAACATTTGCTTCCATCATCATGGTTCTAGATGCTTCCTGGATGGTCTGGTTCTTTCTCTCCACTACTCCATTCTGTTGTGGAGTCCTTGGAGTAGATAACTGTCTTTTTATCCCATGTTTCTCACATAACTCTATGAACTCTCCGGATGTGAATTCTCCACCTCTATCAAACCTTAGACACTTTATGTTTAACCCAGTTTCATTTTCTACCATAGCCTTGAATATTTTGAATTTCTCAAGAGCTTCAGATTTCTCTTTCAGGAAAGTCACCCACAACATCTGGGAATGATCATCAATTAGTAACATGAAATATCTATCACCTTGTAAACTCTTGATTCTTGCCGGTCGACATAGATTAGTATGTACTAAGTCCAACAATCTGGTAGAAGATTGTTCCTTACTTTTGAATGTGACTCTGCTCTGCTTACCCAACTGACATTCTTTGCACAGACTATTAGTAGGTTTCACCAGTCTTGGAAGATCTCTTACAACCTGAGTGTTGCTTATCTTGATGATATTATCAAAATTCACATGACACATTCTCCTATACCACAACCAACTCTGATCAATTTGAACAAATAAACAACTTTTTCTAGTACCAACCAAGTGGAAGATGTTACCTTTTGTTTGAGTACCAGATGCAACCTTTGTTCCAGAAGTTTCAAAGATCTTACATCAGAGCTCATAGCCTTTGTCCACCAACTGCCCAACACTAAGAAGATTGTGCTTCAGACCTTCAACATATACTGCATCACTAGTTTTGTTCTTTCCATCAAAATAAATAGTTCCTCTGCCTCTGATTCTGCCAACAGAATTATCACCAAATTTTACAACTCCTCCTTCATATCTTTCCAGATCTATGAATTTATTTTTGTCACTAGTTGTCATGCCCACATTTCACATGCGTTCACAACACACAAACATGCATGTTATGTCCACACATGACATGTAGTCATGATACGAACTATCAAAAAAATTTCCCTAACTACTCTGAAAGCCTCCCTTGTACGCGCAAGCGTGCTCAGTGCGTATGTTTAAGTTGTCTAAGTGTTTGTTGATACAGAATATTCCGCACACCTGTGCATGTCAATAGCGTTCACTATGTTTGAGTTGTTTATTTTTCTTTGTTTAAGGTTCTCTTGGTAGGTGATTGATCTTAGATTGATTATCTCAATCTGTTAAATTCTGTCTCGCATTCCTTGTTTAATTCCTCTATCGATTTGTTTTAAAACATTGCCTGATTTGCCGCTTATGAATATACATTTATTTACGTTAAAACATTCCCCATACGTAGGTATTTCATTAGTAGATGAGGATTTACTATTTTGAAAATAAATACAATTTTCTTATAAATGATTTTAAAGTAATTGCTAATACGGCAATTTCAATTAGCCCATTAACATTTGCCCAATTACTTAAATATATATATATTTCTTTTATAAGACTAGATGTGGACACTCCACTCAAGTCCATATATATATAAATTAAATTTTTTTTTTTTAAAAAACATCTTAATGCATGCTTACTCATTTATAATTAATATATATATATAAATATACATATATATATAGTTATATATATATATATATATATATATATATATATATATATATATATATTTATATATATATAATTGTTGATTAAATAAAATTAGTGGACACTCCACTATTAGGTTAATATCCTTTTAGTAAAGGATTCCAACTCATTGAGGGAACCCTAACTGTTGTTTTCTTAAAATCACTTAGGTTCAAAAATCAAGAATTCGGAAATCAATAGTATCTCAACATAAAAATAATAACAATAGCACTGCAAATAGTCTCGTGAATAGTAGTGTAAAAAGTAGGCCTCACATCCTCTCCCCCTAAGATTGTACTTCCTCCTGGAAGTCATCAAAGAGGTGAGGGTAAAGCATCTTCAATCTCGTAGCATCTTCCCATGTTGCAGTGACCTCATTGTACATATCCCACTGGACCCTAACCTGGTCCAGCTCTCGACCTCGAAGGCCCAGCGTCCGACAAGCCAATATGCGTATTGGCTCCAAAGCCAGCTGTCCGTCTGCCTCTACCTGAAGAGCACTCCAATCCAATACGTGAGACAAGTCAGAAATATAATGACGAAGAACTGAAACATGAAAGACATCATGGATACGAGACAGGCTAGGTGGCAAGGCTAAATGGTAGGCTACAGGTCCTATCCTCTCTAGGATCTCAAAAGGTCCTACAAACCGGGGTGCGAGCTTAGAGCCTTTTCCATAACGGATTGGACTCTTATGTGGTTGCACTCTCAAGAATACTCTGTCACCTACTGAAAAGCTTCGATCTATTCTCTTTGCATCTGCATACTTCTTCTGTCTATCCTGAGCTTCCTGCAGTCTCTGTCTGATCAAAGTAACCTACTGTTCCATATCCTGGATTATTTTGGGACCAATGGCAACTCGGTCCTCTAACCGATCCCAACTCAAAGGCGTTCTACAAGGTCTGCCGTATAAAGCTTGGTAAGGAGGCATACCCAACGAGTTGTGATGCCCATTATTGTAGGCGAACCCAACTAGATATAGGTACTCCTCCCATTTAGACTAATGATCCATAACATACATACGCAGCATATCCTCTAACACCTGATTAACTCTTTCTATTTGGCCATCGGTCTCAGGATGATAAGCGGAACTGAAGTTGAGCTGTGTGCCCAACGCCTGATGTAAAGCTCTCCAAAATGAAGATGTGAATACAGAGTGCCTATCAGATATAATGCGGCGAGGTACTCCATGCAGTCTGACAATCTGATCAAGGAACACTCTCGCCACTGATGGTACATTGTACGTTGTGCGTACCGGTGAGAAATGCGCCACCTTGGTCAACTTGTCAACTGTCACCATGATGGCATCATGGAGTCATGATGACATAGGTAGACCAACAATGAAGTTTATAGAAATGGTGTCCCACTTCCACTCAGGTATCTCATCGGGGTACAAAAGTCCTGCTGGATGCTGATGCTTAGCCTTGACTCTCTGACACTCAAGGCATCGAGCAACATACTCTGCAATGTCACATCTCATTCCTACCCAATGATATAACTACCACAAATCTACATGCATCTTCTTCACTCCTGGATGAGCTACATAAGGTGCTCTATGAGCCTCAGAAAGTATCACTGCATGCAGATCACCCGCACGGGGTACATAGATGCGCTGCTTATGTCTAAGTAATCCATCTAACTCCAGGGAGTATCCTACGAATTTACCCTTCAGGACCCTCTGATTCTGAATTTCTTGCTGCACCTCAAGAAACCACTCGTCCTCAAGCAGATGCTGTAAGATACGTTCTCTCAAATCCACTTTCAAAGTAAGAGTCAAGATCTCGTGACGCCTTCGACTCAAAGCGTCGGCGACCACGTTCTCCTTCCCCTTGATGTAGTGGACATCAAAGTCATACTCACATAAGAACTCCATCCAACACCATTGGTGGGCATTCAAATTCGGCTGAGTGAAGATATACTGCAAGCTATGATGGTCTGAATGGAGCTCAAAACGTTGGCCTAAGAGAAAGTGTCTCCATCGAACAAGAGCATGAATGACAGCTGCTAGCTCTAGATCGTGGGTAGGGTAGTTTAGCTCATGTGTTTTAAGTTTTCGTGATTCATAAGCAATCACTCTACCACCCTGCATAAGTACAGCTCCCAATCCCTCTAATGATGCATCCGTGCAAACAACAAAATCTTCTGCCAGATCAGGAACAGCTAAGATGGGAGTACTGGTAAGATGTTCCTTAAGGATCCCAAAGGCCTTCTCACACTGCTCAGTCTAAGTGAATCCTTTCCCTTTTCACTGAAGAGAAGTGATAGGATGAGCTATCCTAGAGAAACCTTCGACAAACCTACGATAATATCTGGCTAGACCCATAAAGCTCCTTACTTCTGTCACATTGGTGGGTACTGGCCAATCCTGAATTGATTTGACCTTCGATGGATCTACGGAGATACCATCGCCTGATAAAATGTGCCCCAAATACTGCACCTCTATCCTCAAGAAGTCACACTTCACCAGGTTGCCGTAAAGCTGCTGCTCACGTAAACACTGCAAAACCTGACGCAAATGGCTCACATGTTCCTCCTCAGTCCGTGAATAGATCAAAATGTCATCTAGAAAAATGATCACGAACTGATCTAGGTAAGCGCAAAACACCCCGTTCATAAGACTCATGAACACTGCAGGGGTGTTCGTTAATCCAAAAGGTACCACTGTAAATCCATAATGGCCATATCTAGTTCGGAAAGCAGTTTTGTGGATATCTGCCTCTGTAATTCTCAATTGGTGATACCCAAATTTAAGATCAATCTTTGAAAACACTCTGGCTCCTTGCATTTGGTCAAAGAGATCGTCAATCCTCGGCAGAGGATATCGATTCCTCACCATCACTTTGTTCAACTGCCTGTAGTCCATGCATAGACGAAGAGAACCATCCTTCTTCTTTACGAAGATAACCGATGTGCCCCATGGTGAAATGCTAGGTCAGATGTGTCCCTTCTCTAATAATTCTTCTAGCTGCAGTTTAAGCTCTGTAAGCTCATGTATAGTCATTCTATATGGTGCACGAGATATTGGTTCTGCCCCTAGTACTAAATCAATGTGGAAATCAACTTCTCTCCATGGAGGCATACCAGGTAACTCTGGTGGAAAGACATCTGCAAATTCTCTCAGGATGGGGTGTTCATCTAATGTAGTCTCAAGTTCATCTTCTGATCTATCACTGACTGTGATAGCAAACAACTGACAACCCTTCCGCATGCAACGCTTAAGTTGCTGAGCGGATATCATTCTAGCAGTCATGGGCTTCTGTATGCCCACTATTTCGACCAGTGTGCCATGATCATCTAAGCAACTAATTATCTTCTGACGGCAATCTAGCTTGGCTCTATGAGCTGCAAGCCAATCCATACCAAGAACTACACCGTAGGACCCTAATGGCATAATCCTAAGATCACAAGTTGTAATGAAAGAACCCAAGGAAACCTCACAATCTCTGACCATGGTATCAACTGACATCCTGGCCCCAGAGGCCAATTCAACCTCCCACCTAATGTCCTGCCTAGAAACCACCATCCTGCAACGTCCCACTAACAATGTAGATATAAAGGAGTTGGTAGCTCCAGAGTCAAAAAGGATAGAGATGGGAGATTTTTCTATCATACCTACTGTCTCAATAATTGAGGCTTGAAAATCGGCCTGGCGGTTGTCAACTACTGCAAACATACGGTGGGATTTACCCACGTCACCCACTGTCTGCTTAGATCCTCCTGCATGATGCTGTCCTCCAACTGTATAACCCTGTGGGCACTCTCTAGCTATGTGTCCTGCTTCACCACAAGTATAACAAGGGCCTCTAACCTGTACCTGTACAGTCTGAGTCCTACTTGACTGCTGCTATCTTGTTCTGCTAATAGACCCCTGTGAACCCCTATAAGACTGATGTGACCTCGCGGGTCCCGCAGGTGGTCCCTGCTGTCTCTGATCTCTGCGCGGGCCCTGCTGTTGCCAACCTCTATTATTTCCCCCATATGACTTCATTGTGTTTTAGCTTTCTGTTGCTGATGTGACTGCTGTTGTTGTGGAGGCCTAGGAGGTAATGGTGCTGAACTGTATCCTCCTCTATTGGGTTGCTGTGTTGGCCTGTGATAATTCTGTTGTTGTTGTTACTGTCCTCGATCCTGGAACTGAGGGCGAGAATTCTACCCCCGTCCCTGAATCTCCTCAGCAATGTAAGCCTTCTCAGCAGCATCACTCAAAGTTTGTGGATCTACCATCCGAACAGGTCCTGCTATACCGTGGTTTAGACCTCTGATAAACTTATGTACCAGGAGTTTCTCATCATGGAGACACTCTGCATATCTGGATAATTCTGTAAACTTGCTCTCATACTGAGCCACTGAGAGTCCCCTCTATTGTAGGTCATTAAATTCGTCTATACGACGCTATCTGTAGTGGTCTGATAGATAACGCATGTTGAAGTGCTCAATAAAGGTTTCCCATGAGAGGGTGTCTATGGAAAGGTGACGCTTGCGCTCCTCAGTGCACCACCATGTAGCTGCTGCATCCTGGAGTAAGTGTACTACCACATGGGCCTTCGTGTTGCCTACATATGGATGCAACGTGAAGCACCTGTCCAAACTGATAAGCCAGGCCTCTGCCCCAGCTCCCTCTATAGTTGCAACGAATGTAGGAGGGTTCAACCTCAATATATCCCTAATGGGATCTCCTCTGCCACTGCGCCCCCTATAAGGCTCATCTGTATGATCCTCATAAGGCCTAGGACCAAAATATGCTACTCTCACTGTCTCGTCATGCCTGGCGTGATGTGTGGGGCTCCTGCTACGGGCCCTGCCGACCGAATTAACCTCCTCTATATCTGGCAACTCGACATAAGGCTCCACATGTGGCACCCCCTGTGGCTCTACGCGGGGCTCCACACATGGCTCGACATGAGACTCAGCTCGTGGCTCCATGTGTGGCTCCTCTCGCGAAACATCGCGGGGCTCGTCACGTGGCTCTACGCGTGGCTCAACTACAGCCGGTGGTAGCCTATCCAAGATAGCCTATAAGGCCTGTAATATCTGTGGTCCCATATCTGGTGGGGCTAGTGGTGCTTGCAGTACCTGAGGAACTAGTTGTGCCTGTATAACTGGCTGAACTTGTGGAATTGGCTATTCTGGTGGGGCTAGCTAATCCGGTCCCACAGCTGAAGAATTAGTGTGCACCTTGGTGGCTGGAGTGCGGCGGGATTGTGTCTGCCGAACTCATCTGGGAGGCATTCTACAAAACGAAGTAGACTCTAGTCAGTTTATTCGCGGAAGTAATAATGTGCCTAAACAAGCCAGTGTTTGAAACTCTGGGCTCTGATACCAAATGTCATGCCCACATTTCACATGCGTTCACAACACGCAAACACGCATGTTATGTCCACACATGACATGTAGTCATGATACGAACTATCAAAAAAATTTCCCTAACTACTCTGAAAGCCTCCCTCGCACGCGCAAGCGTGCTCGATGCGTATGTTTAAGTTGTCTAAGTGTTTGTTGATACGGAATATTCCGCACACCTGCGCATTTCAATAGCGTTCACTATGTTTGAGTCATTTATTTTGCTTTGTTTAAGGTTCTCTTGGTAGGTGATTGATCTTAGATTGATTATCTCAATTTGTTAAATTCTGTCTCGCATTCCTTGTTTAATTCCTCTATCGATTTGTTTTAAAACGTTCCTGATTTGCCGCTTATGAATATACATTTATTTACGTTAAAACATTCCCCATACCTAGGTATTTCATTAGTAGATGAGGATTTACTATTTTGAAAATAAATACAATTTTCTTATAAACGATTTTAAAGTAATTGCTAATAGGGCAATTTCAATTAGCCCATTAACATTTGCCCAATTACTTAAATATGCATATATATATATATATATATATATATATATATATATATATATATTATATTTCTTTTATAAGACTAGATGTGAACACTCCACTCAAGTCCATATATATATATATATATATATATATATATATATATATATATATATATATATATATATATATATACATATATATATATATATACATATATATATATACATATATATATATATATATATACATATATATATATATACATATATATATATATATACATATATATATATATATACATATATATATATATATACATATATATATATACATATATATATATACATATATATATATATATTTGTATATATTTGTATATATATTTGTATATATATATATATTTGTATATATATAATATATATATATATATACAAATATATATATATTTGTGTATATATTATATATATATATTAAATTTTATTTTTATTTTTATTTTTTTAAAATCTTAATGCATGCTTACTCATTTATAATTAATATATATATAAATATACATATATATAGTTAAATATATATATATATATAATTGTTGATTAAATAAAATTAGTGGACACTCCACTATTAGGTTAATATCCTTTTAGTAAAGGATTCCAACTCATTGAGGGAACCCTAACTGTTGTTTTCTTAAAATCACTTAGGTTCAAAAATCAAGAATTCATAAATCAATAGTCTCTCAACATAAAAATAATAACAATAGCACTGCAAATAGTCTCATGAACAGTAGTGTAAAAAGTAGGCCTCAAACCGGTCATATGGTGGGAGCAACCACTGTCAATGACCCAGTCATCCTTTTCTTCAACTTGGGCAGCCAGAGCTCTTTCTACCATTTTATGATTGACAGATTCAATGGGCATTGGATCTTCTTCCTTAATGGCAATAAACACCCAATCACTTCCGGATTTGTTTCCTGTCTCTGATTCATCATCTGTTACTCCATCATCATCATCTTCATGAACATAGTAACATTTCTTTTGAAATATTGATCTATTAGGATTACTCCTTGAAAATCTTTCCGGACACCTTGAGGCAAAATGACCAATCTTGTTGTAGTTGAAACATTTGAAGGGCAATTTTCCTTCATATTTACTAGATCCTCTTGGCAGTCTTTTTGCAATAAGGGCTTCAAGTTGAGTAGCTTCTGCTTCATCTTCTTCCAGATCTTTTCTTGCTTTTTCATACCATGATAGTTTCTTTGAGCATTTCTCTCCTAGATCATAACTTTGTTTGCCTTTTATAGAGGCACTAGCTTTGAATGCAGATTCAGTCTTGGGGGGTACATCTCCAAACTCAGCCAATTCAAATGCAGCTAGTTTTCCAACCAATTGATCTCTTGTGATATTTGATAAAGATCTAAATTCTTCAATAGTAGCAACCTTGTGTTTGAAAGTAGGAGGTAGGGATCTGAGAACTTTGGCAACAATCTCATCTTCATCTAAGATTCCACCAGCACACCTAATGCCACAAACAAGCTCATTTACTTTTGACATAAATGTAGTGATATTCTCATCTTCATTCATCTTCAAGTTTTCAAATTTTCCTTTCAGACTCTGTAGCTTGGCACACTTAACATATTTGTCTCCTTCATGCAGAAGTTCCAGTTTTTCCCAAATCTCATATGCAGTTTTTAAATCTATAACATTTGTCAAATCTGAATCAGATAAGGCACTTAGTAAGTCTTCTTTAGATCAAAGATTATCTTTAGCATCTCTGATTTCATCTACAGTTGCCGGACCATTCTTTGGAGGAACATACTTCTTTGAAGTTATGGTCCAATATTGCATTCCCATACATTGCAAGTGACATTCCATGTGGCTTTTCCAAAGAGTGTAATTAGTTCCATCAAACTTCGGACTATCCTTCTTATAGGAAGACATCCTAGATCTCCTCAACTGATTAAGCTCTTTTAGAGGAACTTAGCTCTGAGACCAATTGTTGATTTAAGATAGACAACTAAGAGGCGGGGTGAATCAGTTGTCTCAAAACTTTCTTTTCTTAAAACAATTAAATCCTTCTTGTAATAATAAATCAATCATGGAAGCACAATGCAATAATTCAAGAGCAAAAACACATTAACACATATGACACCAAGATTTTAACGTGGAAAACCCGGTTAAGGGCAAAACCATGGGGTGACTAACCCAAGATTGTATTCTCTATTAAAAGAATAAGAAGAACAAAATGGCACATGCCAATTAGGGCTCATTGCCCAAGCACACTACTCACAAGAGGCCCACTGCCTACAGGAGACACACTGTCTACAAAATAATAAATATTACATACTTGAACTGAAGATTAGCATCTTCACCATGCTTGAGTCAATTCCATTTAATCTCAACACTTCTGCTCTGCTTTTCACTCTTCTCCTCTCTACCATTTCCTCATCTTCACACGGATACTTTGAAATGACTTCACAACTCTTATTTATACAAGACATCAACTTTGGGATAATCATCAAAGTTGGAACAATACATACTTTATTTTATTACAGATCAAATACACAAATACAACTTGACTTATTACAAAAGACTTCATGCGAATCACCACACTGTCGGCCACACATATCTGGGACTTCAATCTTCTTTGAGGAACACGCCATGCTTCGTAGAAAATCTTCAAGATCATCCACAAGATGTGTAATTCATCCGATCGGCCATGATTAGGAAGAACACCATCACCCGAGAGTAAATCTTCAAGTACGAGCTCAATCTTCAATGCGGACCGCCAACATGAACTGGACACAATATAGAGAGCCCCACAAGCTTTCTTAAATCATCAATAACATCCACACCACTTCTACTTACTAAAATCATTTGCATCTTCATCTGGAACCTCAAGAACACATTCTGTCATCACTATCATATTAGAATAAATGCTTGCAGACCTCCAAACTATGAACCAATTGAGTTGTCAATTCACATTGGATTTCTAAACACTCCACCAAATCTGCAGAACAAGATATTGCATTTCTGGATCTCACTAGACCTATTTGTGTCACTCTATCCCCTCTGAACATCTGCCAGAACCAATTTTACTCATGTGACCATAACTTCTCCAAATCTTCATGCGAACCTCTCAAATCTTGACTAGATCATCTTTAGACACATATCTACAAACCCTTTGATGCACATTCTCTGATCTTCATCTTAGCTAGGATCTTTACTTCAAAGAGCTTCACTGTCTTCACTGTTCTTCTTTGTCTCTGATAGGACTAATTTTCTCAATATCCTCAGCACACAGCTCATCCAATCCTTGACATCAATGCAACAGGAGTATGTTGATGTCAATGACAACACCGGTTAGGCCCATACTTGCAACAAGATTATCTACACCTGGATCAAGCAAGTACTCTACATTTCGTCAATTCTTTTGGTTGGTTGAAGAAGAGAAAATTCTACCTAGACTTGATTGCGAGACAATCAGTGGATCTACTAAATGGCATTCATTTAAGAGTTCAAATGCAAGCACATGGACTATCTGGACAAGAGAGCTTGCATGTTTTTGTCAGTTTTGTATTTTAGGATATTGGGAAGCATGTGAGAATACAAAATGGGTTGAAGAGTAGAAGCAAAGATCATTGACACCTGCACAAGCACACAATCAATATGAAACAACAATTGAAGACAATGATCAAGTGTTTGCATTAGATTATTATGACTATGTTTTAGATCTTGTACAATTTAATTCA
Source organism: Cunninghamia lanceolata (assembly GCA_027924645.1). Classification (NCBI taxonomy): domain Eukaryota; kingdom Viridiplantae; phylum Streptophyta; class Pinopsida; order Cupressales; family Cupressaceae; genus Cunninghamia; species Cunninghamia lanceolata. Next base: position 22,947,350 of record BSBN01000500.1, read on the forward strand.
ATTTATTTCATTTTATTTCACTTTATTGCTATTTTGTAGTTCTTTTATTTATTTATATACATATGAATGCATGTATTTAGATTGGTCAAATTATATGGACATGTACAAGTTATTGAATCAAATTTTGTTTGTAGGATGTGTATGTTGTTGTTGTACCTGAGGAGAATGAAGAGGAAACAAAATATTGGTTGGATCGTTGTGTGGAGACTAAACATAAGTTAATAGCACCTCGAGAAGATGACGATGGCTATCATTGTCCAACAAGTTCGGTGATCCCCTTAAGACATCCCCTTAAGCAAATTTTGATAATAAGTCTTTGATCCCCTTAAGCAAATTTTGGGAACTTCTTTGATCCCCTTAAACAAATTTTGAGAACTTCTTTGATGATGGCTATCATTATCGAATAGGTTCGGTGGTGGTTGTTGGCACTTGGCTACGAAAATACCTAACAAGGAAGAATGGTTTGCCTGCACTCAAAAATTATGAAACACATAAGAAGATTATACACTACTCACATTTGGTGGTGGCAACAAATATAAAACTAGTAAGGTATTGTGGAAAACTTGCAAATAAAGAGTTATGGACAATTTCTATGGAAGAGCATGAGACAATCATAGATGTGTTGCAAAAAAGAGAGGATGCAGATGGTACAATGGAATAATTAAATACAGGTAAATATAGTTTTAGTTTTATATTGTCCTTTTAAATAGACTAAATACATGTTTTGATATTGCTTGTGCATTATTAGTTGAAATTGATTTAAATTGTCCTTTTATATCCTTAGGCCATCATCACTAAGGAGAGTCTATGTATCGATTCAACCTAGACAACATGGAATACTTGGTAAAAATAGGTAATTATTAGTTAAAATATATTTAAATACATGTTTTGATTATATATTGATATTGCTTGGACATTAATAGTTAATATTGATTTATTATCCTTTTTGTATCCTTAAGCCATCATCACATTGATCTCATACTTTGAAACAAAAAGGAGAGGATGCAGATTAAACCTATACACGTGCACGAGACACTTGTAAACACAAGTACAAGTTGTGTATATAGATAGTTTTATATAAATTAAAATACATGTTTTGATGATATATTGATATTGCTTGTATCATTTTGATATCAGGTGGCATCAAGACCTGCAACATTCCCCACAAGTTTTGGATTTTCTTGAGATGGCATAGCCACATTTTGTAAACATTGTTTTGAGTTGGCATATATGTACATACACAACTACACATTTTGTACAAATTTGTATACATGTACATACACAATTATACTCTACACTTTTATATATCAAAATTAATATTCTATATATTTTGTATGTTAAATGTGCATGTTTTGCTACTTTGAATTTACTTTAAATTTGATTGTATTATTGTTAAACTAGATTGCCTTGGGCAACTTCACCAAATTTGTTATGATGAGTCACCCTAAAGTCTAATACTTAATTATATCAATTGTAATCCAACATGAGACATGTAGTTTGAATTCTTTGATCCCCTTAAGAAGTCCTATTTGTTGATAACTGAGGGGGGGGTGAATCAGTTATCCTAATTATTTCTTCTTTTGAACTTTCTTATTAATCAATGCAGCATTAATTCAAACAAGCAAACATAACCATGAAATGAAAAACACATGACACAGTATTTTTGACGTGGAAACCCTGTTAAGGGAGAAAACCACGGGGTGATTAACCCAAAGATTATTCTCTGTTAGAAGAATAAGGAATTACAAAATGGCACTTGCCAATTAGGGCTCACTGCCCGAGCACACTGCTCACAAAGGAGGCACACTGCCTACAAGGAGACACACTGTCTACAAAAGAATTTTATATAATACTTGAACTGATTGGAAGCATCCACATATGCTGGAGTTTAGTTCCGGTTAGGCTCAGTACACTGATCTGCTGCACTTCATCTTTCCTCTTCTCTTTATTCTGCTTTCCTTTCACATACCGGATCCTTCTTACTGCTTCTGCTCTGCTCTACTCTTATTCACATATCACATCACATAACTACACTTCTCATAACTAAATCCATCCTATATATATATCCGCACAAGTGATTTCATTATCTTTCTAGTCGGCACCTGGAATAGTCTATCTTCTCACAAACTCTGTTCTGTCGGCTGAATCCTTACATATCAAGTAATGCAGATCAAGCATATACTTGTAGAAATCATTCATCATGTTGGCCAAACATAATCCATGTCTTCATAACCTTTACCACTATCAGAAACACATCCGGAAAGCAATCTGATGTTCTGTCAGTCAGTTCTTCCTCTGTTCACACTGTTACTCAGGAATCCGGTATTCAACTGTTCATATCTTTTTCCTTGTCCATCACCGAAGGCTAAATCCTTGGAATCTATTACTCAAGGTAGTCCTCTTGACTTCCCCAAATCCGCACTGCACCAAGATACTTCTTCTGAGAGATCCGGACCAGTCTATCAGACCTTGCCACATGCTCTGTTCTTGTTCACCGGACCACAATAATCTTCATTCTGACTTCCGGTAGAGGCACACTATGACTTGCGGATATGTGGGATGACCTTTGTTGCCATCAATGACAACAACCATGAATCCATATAGTGTCTCTTGCCAACAATCTCCCCCTTTGGCATTGATGGCAACACTTAGTGAAAAATGACTAAGTGTTTACACTATGCTCCCCCTTGGCTGATGCTCTATCTTTATATACATTTTCTGGAGCTCCCCCTTAGTTGGATTCCTCATTTTTCATTGCACACCAAAATTTTTTAAAATTTTACTATACTTAGCCGCATATTATATTCTCACATAAACTGAAGAATGTCTGCAAAGGATGTCTTCAATTGGACCAGTTTTGTAGCCCAACTTTGCTTCATTCTATCCAAAATTGAAATGTGACCACTCAACAAAAATGCAAAAGCTTCTGCCCTCTTGAGATCTGTCGGATCATTGGTTTGGGCGGTAGTCTGAGCATCACTTATGGCCTCATGCATAGTTTCTAACTTAGGGATTATAATCCTTCTAAGTTCTCCCATCCGGTTAATTATATTCTTCCTTTCCTTTTCAAAATTCTTGATTGCATTTGTGATTGCAATAGTTTGACATTCTTGATTTACTATGGAGGAAGAGAGAGGATCAAAACTTTGAGACAGACTTAGTAGTTTGTCCTGTTCCTCTTTTATTTTCTTATCAATTTCTACTGTTGCTTTTGACCAGGAGATACAAAATTTGTAAATGTCTCCGCCATCCTTAAGAGCATTTTCTAGGCTCTTTATCCCAATACTCATATTTCTCCTATCATGAGAGATTAATCCTAGTACCTCTGAGAATCTCTTATCCAAAAATTCCTTCTGGACCTTTTCTTCAGCTGATTTTTCTAGAGAGTCAAAATGTGTACCAACACTGCTGACTAAGGTTTTGAGATTACCGGAAGGGGAGGCTGTCGGATCTTTTTGGACCGATGGCATAATCTTTTCAAGCACTCCAGAAGCAGCCTCTATCAACTCACAGTCTTCCATATGAGACTTTAGGAGTTTTTCATTTGCCTTAGCATTTGCAAATGAAGCTATCTTCATTGTCTGTACCGGAGAGAGGGAATCAAAGTTGAATGGACCTTGTAGAAGCTCCGGTTCATCAATCTCTATTGTTTCTTTGCTCAAAAATTGTTGAACAGTTTGTGCAGTGTCTCTTGCTGGAGACAGATGTTTCTTCTCTTCTGCAGTCTTGGAACTGTCCTTTGGAATTTTCTCTCCTTCCTCATTCTTACCACTATCAGTTGTGGTTTTCTCTGTTGGAGTCTTCTCTTTCTCTGCACCCTTGGTACTGTCAACTTCTTTTTCTTTTACCGCTGCTTCTTCCTCTTGTAATTTCTCTTCTTCTTTGGATCCGGAGACTGTAGGGGAAACTAGAGGAGAGATGCTAGTCTATTCAAGGGCCACTTCTCCCAGAGCAGAGGATTCCAAGTCCACAGCCGTTTCTGCACCCAAGTCCTCTATAATAGGAATGTTGAACCTTTTGAATATATTCCGGAGGATCTTTTCAGTGTCCTTGGCTACCTTGTCGGTCTCACCAAGCATAAGCTGATTCATCCTTGCTTTGCTCCTGAATTCATCCTTGTAGTCTTTGAATACCATGTTCATTGTTTTGTGATCAATTGAAGGATATAGCTGAATAGCTATTTGATCCCTGATCTCAAGGTCTTTTGCCATGGCATCTGCCTTTCTCATTTCCAATTCCTTCTCTAGACTCTTAGGAATAAGGGAGATCATTTCAATGAAGGCTTTGTTGTAGATGTTCAGATACCTGATTGTAGCTTCCTGCAGGATCTTTTGATCAGCCTCATTGTAGTCATCATAGAATTCGGCCATTGGTTGAAGATTTCCATCCACAGTGACTGATTTGATTACACTGTCTAGAGACAGGGTGGGCTTTTCAACAAATTTCTCTGCCATTTCTTCCTTATCTTGGCCTGTGGAGGGTTTACCAGATCCTTTCTTCTTCTGCTTCTTTATTTCTTTTACCCCCTCATCTGATTCCATTTCCTCTTCATCTTTCTGACTTGTATAAGCCCTTGTGGCTTTTATTTTAGACCTTTTCTCTCCTTTACCGGATGTCTGACCTTCCAGTTTTGACATTTTTGAGCTTTTGGTTGTGACAGGTGTAGATCCCTTTGATGATCTGGTCTGGGTTGTGGTTTCCACTGGAGTACTTTTCTTGCTTTTCTTTTCTGCCTCTTTCTTCTCTTCCTCAGCCTTTCGCCTCTTTTCCCGGTTGACATCAAGTGCCTCCTTTGGGATGCCTAGGCCTTGAGCAATATGCTCTACTTCTTTTCTCACCTTCCTCTTTATCTCAGGTTCTCTGAGTTCCACATGGATCTTCACACTCAGCTCCTCAAAGGTTCCAAACCTTTCTGCCTTTAGATCTTTGGGCTGACTAAGCATGTGTTGAACATGCAATTCCACAATCTGTTCATCAACCTCATACCCCATGGGCATGATCCAAACTATCCTTGGCTCCACTGCCTCCATTAGGCACTGATCAGTATCAACCATAAAGCAGACTGAGTCTTTGTATTTTTCAACAATGGACTGGGGAATTCTTTCTCTTGATTGCATCATGCTCTAGAGGTTTTTGAAGTATCCCCACAGGGTTGTATTTCTTGCTTTGGCATCCCCAAGCCCATGTAAATAATCTCTGTTCTAGACTGCAACAGGTTTGTCATTCTGCCATACCCATCCACTTGATCCGGGCAGCTCATTCATGAAGTAGAAAAATAGACATAATATAAGAGTACCATACTTAAAAGAATTCTTTTTGTCCTTTTTGATCTTCTGTATATTTTCCATTAATTGGCTTAGAAGAAGTTCACAGAGATCATAATCTCCATTCTTCCTCAGCATCTCATAGGCAGTATATACTGCAGTTCCGGATACAGAATTCTCCCTACTGGAGTGATAAATCTTGTATCCTATTATCATAGATGCATACTTGATATCTGGATCAGAAATATCTTCAATGGTCATTGCCCTCTTATCAAATTTTGATCCGGTGGCCTCAGTTACAATGTTATTTTTGACGGATTTCAGGATAGGTATCCCTCCGGAAGAGTATAGACCAGTTACTGCCCGAATTGCTTCTTTTGTGATCTTGCAGGGTCTATTCAGCCATAGGAAGTTATCATGTATTCTACTCAATACGTACCGGACCCATTCATTTTCTTCAAAGCAGGGGAAATGAATGAATTGATCAAAATGTTTCTTCTGGATACCCTTATACTCTGGTTTAAGCTCAAAAGCATTGTCTATCAGTTGTTTGTGATAGAAATCTCTTAATTTAAATTCCCCAAATTCCTCAATACTTGCATGTATGTAAACCCTAATGTCTTCCGTGTGTAAAACGCCATGAGGAACATTAGAGAATGCTCCTAAGGAATCTACCTCCAATGACTTGTATGGGTGTTTTTTAAATTCAGGTCGGGGCCTATCTGAGATCTTTACTATATTCGGAGTAGCCATTTTCCAAAAGATTTGTAGTGAGATATCGAAAATGGAAAATACCTTATGTGCCTTCGGTTACACGGAGTGGTTGGATTGATTTCTGTATGTAATGATTTCTGCAAGAGATCTTCAGTGAACTTGATGAAGTTTGTTGCAGAGCTCCACTTTTCGCTTCTTCTTGAGTGCGGAATGAACAAGTGATTTATGAGAAATCCCTTATATTGCTCCGCAAACCCTAATATCTGATTGTAATAAATGCTCGACCTATATTATTTTGGTTTGCCTTATTTGAATGACTTGAAGAACCGGATCAGTCCTGATTTATGAACGTCATGCGGATCTTCCAACCATGAACAAATCAAGATGACACATCACAATGACATCCCAAATACTCTGTCCAATCCGCAGAATAAGACAATGTACTTCCGGATCTCTCCGAACCTTTCTATAATCTTCTGTCATTCCAGAGCATCTCCCAGAACAGGTTCTACATGATCGATCACAACTTCTTCACATCTTCATGCAGATCTCTGAAATCTTAGCTGGGTCATCTCAAGACTCATATCTACAAACCCTTTACTCTGCATCTTGTGCCTAATCCGGCACCACTTGATTGGTTGGGGGGACAGGGTTTTCTTTGTGTCTCCCCCTGAGCCAGAGCTCATTTCTTTAATTCCAGACGGAATATCAGCACCAGAATCTGGTGCGGATCCAACCTCTACCTTCTCTGAACTTTTCTTCACCCAAATCTTGTTCATCTCATTCCTAACTTCATCTGCATTCATCTTTAGTTTACCTTTGTCTTGATTCTGACTATATACCGGACCTCTTTTGTCCTGATTCTTGCTTCTGCAGACTTTTGCATTATGACCGGACCTATTACAGATTTGGCAAACAACATCTCTTTGCATATTTGACTAATAACCTCTTGATCTGCATTGATTAGTCATATGACCTACTCTATTGCATGTAAAGCATCTACCATTGAATGATTTGTTCATTTGCATATTTCTGCATTCATGAGACTTATGTCCATACCTTTTGCAGTTAAAGCATTGTCCGGAGAAGGATGAATTAGTCTGATTCATTCTCTTTCTGCACTGATTAGCTTTGTGACCAAAGTGATTGCAGCTGTGGCAGTATCCATTGAAGGATGGATATCTTTGAGCATTGGGCTGTCTTACCGGAGGTTTTCTAGGCCTGTTCCTTGGATTTTCTGATCCAAAATTCTTCTGACCGGATCCAGAGCTTTCTCCTTTCTCATATCCTAAACCACACTTGTCATCTGTCCTCTTTTGATTTCCAAGAAGGACTTCAAGTTGAGCATAACTTATCTTGAATTTCTCTTTATATTCATTTGCTGTTTGAAGATCCCTTTTGAGAGAGACAATTTGATCCTCAAGTTTTTCTTCATTATCTTTAGCATCTTCAAGATCAGATTCAAGATGTCTGATAATCCTATCCATCTGGTGGCAATCTTCTGATTTCTCTTTGAGAGATTGTCTTAGATTGTCTTCAGTTTTTCTTTTCTCTTCAATCTCTTGAGTAAACTTTATAACTCTTGATTCCATTTCATGTCTTACCATAATGACTTCTTTTGATAATTTTTCACATAACTTGGTTTTTTCAGTCAGCTCTTCATTTGCATTACTTTCTTCACTTTGTCTTGCCAATTGTTGGAGCAGCTCCTTTCTCTTTTTCATAGAGAGACTTAATTTGTCTTTTAGTTCTCTCGTGAATTCATCAACCTGTTTGAGTCTTTCCTTTAATTCATTGACTTCAGAGTTTGACTGTTCAAGATCCTCAAGGGCAGTTTTGAGTTGCTCCCTTAAACCATATGCATCCATTTGAACTCCCAGATCTTCCTCAAGCTGTTAGGTTCTATTAGGAGGAACTAGGCTCTGATACCAATTGTTGATAACTGAGAGGGGGGGTGAATCAATTATCCTAATTATTTCTTCTTTTGAACTTTCTTATTAATCAATGTAGCATTAATTCAAACAAGCAAACATAACCATGAAATGAAAAACACATGACACAGTATTTTTGACGTGGAAACCCTATTAAGGGAGAAAACCACGGGGTGATTAACCCAAAGATTATTCTCTATTAGAAGAATAAGGAATTACAAAATGGCACTTGCCAATTAGGGCTCACTGCCCGAGCACACTGCTCACAAAGGAGGCACACTGCCTACAAGGAGACACACTGCCTACAAGGAGACACACTGTCTACAAAAGAATTTTATATAATACTTGAACTGATTGGAAGCATCCACATATGCTGGAGTTCAGTTCCGGTTAGGCTCAGTACACTGATCTGCTGCACTTCATCTTTCCTCTTCTCTTTATTCTGCTTTCCTTTCACATACCGGATCCTTCTTACTGCTTCTGCTCTGCTCTACTCTTATTCACATATCACATCACATAACTACACTTCTCATAACTAAATCCATCCCATATATATATCTGCACAAGTGATTTCATTATCTTTCTAGTCGGCACCCGGAATAGTCTATCTTCTCACAAACTCTATTCTGTCGGCTGAATCCTTACATATCAAGTAATGCAGATCAAGCATATACTTGTAGAAATCATTCATCATGTTGGCCAAACATAATCCATGTCTTCATAACCTTTACCACTGTCAGAAACACATCCAAAAAGCAATCTAATGTTCTGTCAGTCAGTTCTTCCTCTGTTCACACTGTTACTCAGGAATCCGGTATTCAACTGTTCATATCTTTTTCCTTGTCCATCACCGGAGGCTAAATCCTTGGAATCTATTACTCAAGGTAGTCCTCTTGACTTCCCCAAATCTATACTGCACCAAGTTTCTTCTTCTGAGAGATCCGGACCAGTCTGTCGGACCTTGCCACATGCTCTGTTCTTGTTCACCAGACCACAATAATCTTCATTCTGACTTCCGGTAGAGGCACACTATGACTTGTGGATATGTGGGATGACCTTTGTTGCCATCAATGACAACAACCATGAATCCATATAGTGTCTCTTGCCAACACTATTAGGACCCCTTAAGACATCCTATTACAACATAAATTATAATAACATTAACATTATTTTTGTATAACTTTTGTGATTGTTAAATGATAAGTCATCCTAATTTCTGCTACTTAATTATATTTGTAACAGAAAAATTTGGACAAATCAAAAGATAAAACAAATAACATGCAATACCTTTGACCAAACCCTTTGAATACCTCAGATGCCTTGAAAGATTGATGCATGCATGTTTGATTGATGTAGCTGATTTGATGTTGATTGCTCAGATACGCAGCATAACGATCAAATGGAGATTGATGAGAAGAAGATAGATGCAAGGGCTAGAGGAATTTCGACAGCATGATGTTGCATGTGAGAGATGGGATCCCCAAAAAGACTAGAGAAGGGTTAAATTTATAGGCAAAGGTGAGAGGATGTAGGGATAAAATTTCCATTTTGTGAGTGGTAGTGGAATTAGAAAGTTGATCGTGCAACAAGAGAGAAGAAATGGAAGGTGAATGAAGTTAACTTGAGAGATGATTTGAGTCATCTTGAGAGATGGAAATGGAAGGTGAGCTAATAATTTAAATAATTTAATATTATTTAAATCATGAGGAATGTGAGGATAAAATAAATAAAATTATTTATTTATTTATTTTAAGTGGGGAGACATAAAATGATAAATTCAAATAAAATAAAATAAAAAGATTTATTTTATTTAATTCAAGAGGAAAGGGGATTAAATAAATAAATAAAATTTATTTATTTAATAATATGAAGGGATGGGATAAATTAAATAAATGTTAGATTTATTTAATTTATTAGAGGAAGTGCTAGGATGAAGACATGGGTACCTAGGGCAAAACATAAGGTGTTGCAAGAGATGGACATTTTTGGGTGTCTACATTTTGCCCCTCTTTGAGATGATGTTCAAGATGATGAAATCTATGTTGAGTAACATCATTTCAAAGAAGCTAAGGTATGGGTAAAGGAAAAAGATAGGATGTTGGAAAGATAGGATGAGGATGCCCCCTCGAGAGGATAGGCGAGTTGGACAAACACGGGTTGGCTCTTGAAATGAAATGGATTGGTCAAGGAAGAAAGATAAGGAAATGGATGGAAGAAAAGAATGATGTGTTATGCTGCAATGAAAGTGAGCAACCATGATGTTTGATATAGCACTAGACATTATGCACCAGGGTATGAGGACCAAGGTGATGATGTGTCTCGTGCCCCAACATGATACAACCTTGTCTAGACGTATGAGGAAGAAAAAATTAGAGCATTAAAGTCGTAATGCACAAAAGGTATGATGTGACCTCATATGCAAAGGATAATGCAAAAACCTATTCCAACATACACAAGATATGAATATTAGCTGGAAAGATACTGATGTGATACAAATGCAAGATAAAAAGATAACACACACGAGCGAGCGAGCATGCACAAATGATACAAAAATAAACAAGGTATTGCCCCTATCAAGATGTAAACCAACGATTAATTGTTGATTGATTGATTGATGATGATGATAGTGTTGTCATGGTGGGGAACGATGTATCCCTAGATCAACACAAGGATGAATGATTAATTGATTGGGTTTACAACAAGGATAGGATCGAGACCATTGATTGCGATTGGATAATTTGGCAACATTGATTAACTTGGTTGGTATGGTTTTAAGGATTGATTTGCATTTGAGTTTATTGATGATGAGATTGATTGGAAGAAGTGATGGATTGATGATTTGAGGAAGTGATTTGATTGGAATGAAGTGATGATTGATTGGATTTTAGGTGTGGAAGATAGATGATAGAAGAAATGAGATGGATAAAGATGATGATTGGCAAAGATTGGAAGAAGGATGAAAGATTGAAATGGGCTATCGTCTATGCTTGAATCTGGGTACTTCCTTCGTATCCCAGATTGCCTACATACCATATATCCACGGGATCAAGGCACTTAACGATAGAGATGAGATGTAGTTCTGATTTGTTTGGTGATGATGGTGGTGGGATGAGTGATGAGTGGATTGATGTGATTTGATGCAAAGATGACTTGAATGAATTGGATTGATATGAATGAATGTGATTGATTTGAAGAAGTGATTTGATGGATTGATTTTATTGCTTAGATTTTTTGTTGGCTATTTGATTTTTTTGTATTTTGGGGAATATTTAATTTTTTTGTATTTTTTGGAAATATTTTGATTTTTTTATATTTTTTTAGGACATTTTATGATTTTTTTGTATTTTGATATGTTTTGATTTTTTGTATTTTGAAATGTTTTGATTTTTTTGGATTTTGAATTTTATGATGTTTTTGAGTTTTGAAAATATTTTGGGATGTCAATGGATTTACAATTTGTGCAGCCTTTTGTGCTAGATACCAATGACAAGGGGAAACCAAGTCTAGGTGCAAGGAGGTAGGTGGGATTGGATGGATAAAAGGATGGGCGATAAGGGATGGAATAGACGTACGCGTAAGAGAGCAAGGATGTGATCTCCAAAGGCTATGTCACATAGGAATAACATACCCCATTCTAGGTAGGATTTGACATGACAAAGCTTATGGCGAAGGATGATGATAGGATTGTTTTGAAAGGGTGAGGTATATCAAGAGATATCCAAGGCATGTTTCAACATTGTTGTCCCCAGTCTTTATCAAGATCAAGATGAGGAAGGGAGGATGAATGGATGCAATGGGATAGGTATGTGTATGTGGAATGGATAAGGACATGGTAAGATAGGATATGAAATGGCATGATAGGATGGAAAATGATAGTTTGGTATGGATGAGACAATGTGCCCCCAAGTGTAAGTGCCATAGAAGATCAATCTACACATGACGCCTGTTTGCCAGGTTTTCATCATGGTACTTATCCAAGGTGCTTGTTTTCCAAGTTTTCACCGTTGGATGAAGGGATTTCTCTTTACTTTTTTTTTTCTTTCTTTTTTTTTGACTTTTTTTTTTTTATTTTTTTATTTTTATTTTTTGATTTTTTGAATTTTTGGATGGGATAGGTGGATATGGATGAAAGGGACTCAAGTGTCTAGTGTTGTGAAAGGTGATAGTCATGCTAGATTGATGTCGTCGCATGGACCATGTCAAATGTGCTCATAGATGTTGGTAAGGGATGACATGAAAGAGGGATGGAGTAGGTGGAATAGTGGAATAGGATGGAAAGGTAGCGGATTATGACGTGGATTATGTAGGACTTATGGATGGAGGGCTTATGTAAAAGCATGGACCATAGGGAAGTGATGAGTAAGATATGTCAGATAATAGTTGAAGGATGGGGAGATGGATGGATATGAGGATGGAATCATGACCAACAGTTGCACACACCGTGATAAACATTGAAGCTTTTGATGGGATGGTGGTGTAGGAAGCAATGGTGTTGTTCGCTTAGGAGATGGGCGATGAAGTGCTTTAGGTACCCACGTAGACTTAGTGTTTTTCTGATTTTTGTTTGACTTGTGGGTTTTTTGGGATTTTTGAATGGAGTGGAACTTTTGATTGGAAGAGGATGGTTGGGATTTTTGAGATGTGGATGCCTCATTTGACATGATTGGATTTTTCTTAGGATCCCATACCATTTTAGTTTTTGACTTTGCTTGTGAAGGTATGTGTTTGGATAACTTTTTGGATGGATTTTGCTTTGATTCTTTGCATTTGTGCCCTAAGGCATGAGGATCTTTAGGATTTTTTGCTTTATGAGTGTAGGCATCCAAGTTTCTATTTTTGAATCCCATGGGGTGAGTGGAAGGAGAGGAAGCTTCATGTTTAGACAATATGTGCATTTGTTGGTCATGATTGGGATTTTTAGAATATTTATGGGTGGAGGGATAAGGTGTTGGAAGTAGTGGAGGTAGATTCGATGGAGGGATATTAGGAGTTGGAAGCAGCGGAGGCAAAGTGGATGGTGGGAGGTGTATGGTCACATGCTTTTGACATTTGTAAGAAGATGGAGGTGGAATGGAAATATATGATTTAGGTATATGATGGTATTTGTGATAGGAAGTGGTGGACTTAGGAGGGATGGAGGAAGTACCAACATCTTGAGATTGTTTACCTTGGGGTGTGTATCCAAGTCCAAATGAGCACGGAGGAACCTTGACATGGATGGGCTCCAAAATACCTTGTTCAAGAAGGCCTAAGCCTTTACCTTGGTAGTTCATGCTTTGGAGCATACAATGGACAATGGGATTGGGTGTAGGTGGAACACTAGACACGAGTTCCTTATTAGATGGAGAGGGTGAGGTGGAGGACAAAGGTTGTTGTGTTCCTAGGGAGGCACATTCATGAATTAGGGTGGATAGACTAATAGGACATGATGGTGGATGTGGAACATGGTCGATGGTGGATGTGGAAGGACCATTAAGATCTTGCTTTTGCTCATTAGGATCCAAGTTGTGGGTTTGATCTTTTATGTATGCTTGGGAGGCACATGTCTCATCAGGGGAAGCAGATATTTGTAGGTCATGGATAGGACTATATGGAGGATGAATTGGAGCAATTTGGATATCTTGCTCATGGATAGGTATAGGATCAAGTTGCTCATGGATGGCTTCTTCATGGATATCATCTTGATCATAGAGAAGATAGATGTTATGAATGGGGTGGATGGAAAGGATTTGATCTTGATAAGGACTAGGACTTGACGTTTCCAGCTTAGGATCATACTCTTGATATAACTCTTGTGGTTTCATGGAAGTGAAAGTGGGAGGCTCTTGTATGAGTTTGATGGGTTCTTTCTATTCATCCATAAGAAAGTATGATGGACTTTGACTTGGGCTCATGATGGGAGGCTCTTGAATAGACTCGATATGTTCTTTACGATCAACAACATGAGGGCATGATGGATTTTGACTAGGACTTATGGGAGAAGTCTTTTCAATAAGCTCAATGGTTTGTAGACCACATGGTGGTGCTGGAGGAATAAGCATGGCATTTGAAGGCTTATTATTAGGTTCTAAGATAGGTGTTTGACATGAAGATAAGTTGTTCCTAGCTAGCATCCAATGGATCACATCCTTTGCAAGTACATGGGTAGATGGACAATATAGTGGATGGATGATAAGGGTGGATAGTGTTGTAGGCTTCGGATTAGGATTTGGTGGATGGTTTGGATTGGGATTAGATGAATTGGACATATTAGGGTTTGGATCGGGAGTAGGATTGGATGGAGGAATGTTAGGGTTGGATGGACTAGGACTTGGATTAGAATTAGGATTACATGAAGGTGTCAAGATAGGACTAGTAGACTCATGGATTGGCATTGGAATGGATGGTGATGGAGGATGCTCATAGGGTGCGTAACCTAGATTGGTATCTCTCTCGTCAAAGGATATCAAATATTGCTCCAAAGATTGACTTAAGGACACTTGATTTATATTAAAGGGGCCACTTAGAGTAGGATTAGGTGACACATAGGTATCTCCCTCATCAAAGGATATTAGATCTTGCTCCAAAAGTGGACTTAAGGACATTTGACTTATGTACAAAGGGCTATTTTGGCTTGGATGTACCTCTTGTGAGGACACTTGTTTGTCTTGTTGATGGGTTTGATGGTGAGGTGGTATGTTGGAAGGAGGAATTAGATAGGTTGATATGGTATTGACATGATTTGTAGATAGGTTAGGTGATACATGAGATTGAGATAGAATGTGATGAGGTTGGGCTTGTTGTGTTATGATTTGTTGTTGAATGTTTTGATGTTGGAGTTGTTTGATAGGTTGATGTTGTGGTTGAAGGTGTTGATGGTGTGTTGGTGGAGGGATCACATAGGCTAATGATTGTTGAGATGGAGATTGATATGGATAAGGGTTGATATTAGAAGAAGTAGGTTAGGTTGATGAAGGATTGATATGGAATGTAGATGGATAGGGTTGACATGATGGGATAGGTGGCACATAGGATTGAAATGGCATTGGTTGATGATGTGCTTGTTGGATTTATGATTGACAAGTGGCCATGAGGTGTTGCATTTGAGGTGATTGGATTTATTGAAGTTGAAGTTGTTGAATCATGCCATGGACCCTCTGAATGGTTTGTTGGTCTAGAGGTTTTGACATTTGGTGAAGTAGGTGAATAAGGTCTTGTTCTAGGTCTTCTAATGTTGGCATGGTGGAAAATGATGTTGATTGGATTAAAAAGATGATGATGTGTAATGATGAGGTTAGATGACTTGGATTTATTAGGATGTGGTTGATTGGATGACTAGGATGATTAGGATATCAAGATTTTATGACAAGAAAACAACATGGCAGACACTCATATATAGAACATTCACAAGCATTAACAACCTAAGCTAGGCAAGGACAATATCTGATGGATTCCCACTTGTATTGCTCCAGCCGCACTTATTCAAAGTAGATAGCCTAGAATTTTGGTAGCACTGGCCCCCCCTTGCATGACACTCACTTCTCAGGCATACCAAACTTCAAATTCCTAAAGACCCAAATATCTCCAGGAATTTGCTATCTCTACTATGAACTGCGAGAATGTGCGACAGCTCCAGAGGTCTATCTTCTAACCTCCTACGCCAGCAGATAGAAGGTTTTTGGCCACTACACTAGGTTTCTAGTAAGAGCTTTCATTCAAGTGGCCATACATGTGGCAATTCGCTCTGATTAGGAGGCCTCCTAGCCTGCAGAGGTTACACTCTAGGGTTTCATGCACCATAAGGTACTAAGGGAGACATTCGTCGATATGACATAACAGCATCTGTTGCTTATGACTTTCATCACAAACACGTTATTTATATAGCGGTTTGAAAGAGCTTGGCCTTAGCTTGTTACCGCTTGGGTCATTCCCACCTTTCAAAGTGGAGTGGCAGGCCCTCTAGAGATAACAACAATTTCTCTTACACCCCAGATCCATTGGATAGGTGGGGGGAGAGGATACTCTTGTTAAATCAAGTTACAATTACTCACAATAAGCAAACAAAAAAGGAAAACAAACACGGAGCATGCATGGTTTATTTTAAGCACCAAGCCCAAATATTCCTAATTTAGTGAGAAAATATGATGAGTCTTTGACGGATTGATCCTGCAGAAGATATGTCAGTAGTTTTCCAGATTCTCCGTTCTTCAACAAAACGATAAGATGTTGCAAGAAGAAACACGAACTTGCAAGCCAAAGAGGATTAGATCAAAAAGATGTGATCTGTTAAAAATATGAGATAAACAATCTAATATAGAAAAACATATTGCACAAATAGAAAGTACATGAAATTCTATGTACTTTTAAAAAAATTCGTTGAAAAAGAATCAATTTTGCTCCAGTTATGCTCAATCAAAGTTTGAAATGAAGCTGAACTTTAACTACAAAATTACCTGATAAAATGATGAAATAACCTGATAATTGCTACACTGTTGCAAATTTTGTTCTTTCAACTTTCCAATGAGTCCTCTCATGCACGATTTTGATCTCGTATGCTCCTATTATTGCAAAAAGAAAAAGATACCCCTATGGCATGTGGAAGAAAACAGGTTGACTTATTGTTTGACTTTTTGACCTTTTGATGGTTTGCAAAGTTTTTTTTTCTTTTGATCACATGTGCCATGTGTGTTTGATGGTTACAGTTTAATGTTGGGAGTTAAGCCCTAAAAACCCAACCCAATACCAAATGAGAAACCCTAATGTTGATTGTGAATGCTAAATGTTGAATATCAAGCCCTAAATGCTAAGTCAACACCCAAAGGCAAAAGATTAAGATGTTAAGTTGAAAAGCAAAGAGCTAGGGCTTTGAAGTCGAATGTGTGGCAGCGACCATATAGAAAGAGAGGTGGAGGCAGTATTAGTCACCACTGTGGGTCGAAGTGTCAATGGCGGTGACCAGTCGAATGTTGGTGTCGACTGCACAGGAGTCAATAAGGATTTGCACAAGGCAGAGCACAAAGTATGAGGTAGTGACAAGATCTTAGGCCGGTGGTGACTAATGTTTTATAGGCAGGTCGACAGAAAAGACACGCTGATAGCGACAAACTTAGTCAAAGTGAGAATGGGCTAGTGAGGGAAAGACTCGACGGAAACCCTGCAAATGATAGGTTTAAGTCTGATAGTATCGGTCAGTGGGTCACAAAGTCGACAAGACCAAAGGCAGAGATATCAATAGAAAATTAGATTAGGGTTTTGAAATTTTCAAGCTTGCAAACACGATGGTAAGCCCTATAAACATGAATATCAAATCCTTCATAAATACAAGCACTTAGCCTAAGCAACTAGCAACCTCAACAGAGAACCAGAGATAGAAAACGTAGACAAGGACCCTATGCAGGCCGTATGGATCTGTACGGTATGGCCTGCAAACTAAAAAAAATTCAATTTTTTTTCAAAAATTTTGCAATTATCAAACATAGGCAAATTTATAGTCACAAAACACGGAATCAGCATCCCGGATGTGATGGTGATGTCAAATTCAGACCAGGAGGTCACCTGCAACAAATCACTTGCCAAAATTGCAAATGAGGGTTAGAAAGCACGT
Organism: Cunninghamia lanceolata; assembly: GCA_027924645.1. NCBI lineage: Eukaryota > Viridiplantae > Streptophyta > Pinopsida > Cupressales > Cupressaceae > Cunninghamia > Cunninghamia lanceolata. Next base: position 22,964,842 of record BSBN01000500.1, read on the forward strand.
AAATGTTTACTACAAAAACTTCCAAAAACATAAGATTTGATCAGGAGAAGTGGGTCCCACCAAGCGTAAATGTAATCAAAAAATTTGGACAAATCAAAAGATAAAACAAATAACATGCAATACCTTTGATCAAACCCTTCGAATACCTCAGATGTCTTGAAAGATTGATGCATGCATGTTCGATTGAGTAGCTGATTTGATGTTGATTGCTCAAAGACGCAGCATAATGATCAGATGGAGATTGATGAGAAGAAGATAGATGCGAGGGCTAGAGGAATTTTGACAGCATGATGTTGCATGCGAGAGATGGGATCCCCAAAAATACCAGAGAAGGGTTCAATTTATAGGCAAAGGTGAGAGGATGTAGGGATAAAACTTCTATTTTGTGAGTGATAGTGGAATTAGAAAGTTGTGCAACAAGAGAGAAGAAATGGAAGGTGAATGAAGTTAACTTGAGAGATGATTTGAGTCATCTTGAGAGATGGAAATGGAAGGTGAGCTAATCATTTAAATAATTTAATATTATTTAAATCATGAGGAATGTGAGGATAAAATAAATAAAATTATTTATTTATTTATTTTAAGTGGGGAGACATAAAGTGATAAATTCAAATAAAATAAAATAAAAATATTTATTTTATTTAATTCAAGAGGAAAGGGGATTAAATAAATAAATAAAATTTATTTATTTAATAATGTGAAGGGATGGGATAAATTAAATAAATATTAGATTTATTTAATTTATTAGAGGAAATGCTAGGATGAAGACATGGGTACCTAGGGCAAAACATAAGGTTTTGCAAGAGATGGACATTTTTGGATGTCTACAATATCATTTATTATATGATGAGTCTCCCTAAAGTCTAATACTTAACTATATCAATTGCGATTAAATATGAGACATGTACTTTGAAGTATTTGATCCCCTTAAGCAATTTTTTGAGAGCTTCTTTGATCCCCTTAAGACATCGTATTAGGACCCCTTAAGATATCCTATTATGACATAAATTAAATTAACATTGACACTATTTTTGTATAGAATGTGATTATTATGATGAGTCATCATAAATTACATCAATTGTGATTAAATATGACACATGGACTTTGGAGTATTTGATCCCCTTAAGACGTCCTATTAGGACATATCTTAAATATTTATACTTAATTATATCATTTGTTATGATGTGTCACCCTAAATTCTAATACTTAATTATATCAATTGTGATCCAACATGAGACGTGTAGTTTGAATTCTTTGATCCCCTTAATAAATCCTATTAGGACCCCTTAAGACATCCTATTAGAGTCCATAAATTATATTAGTTAATTAACATTATTTTTGTATAACTTTTGTGATTGTTAAATGATGAGTCATCCTAATTTCTACTATTTAATTATATCATTTGTTATATGATGAGTCTCCCTAAAGTCTAATACTTAATTTTATATCAATTGTGATTAAATATGAGACATGTACTTTGAAGTATTTGATCCCCTTAAGCATTTTTTTGAGAACTTCTTTGATCCCCTTAAGACATCATATTAGGACCCCTTAAGACATCCTATTACGACATAAATTAAATTAACATTGACACTATTTTTGTATAAAATGTGATTGTTATGATGAATCATCATAAATTATATCAATTTCGATTAAATATGACACATGTACTTTGAAGTATTTGATCCCCTTAAGATGTCCTACTAGGACATATCCTAAATATTTATACTTAATTATATCATTTGTTATGATGAGTTGCCCTAAAGTCTAATACTTAATTATATCAATTGTGATCCAACATGAGACATGTAGTTTGAATTCTTTGATCCCCTTAATAAGTCCTATTAGGACCCCTTAAGACATCCTATTATGACATAAATTATATTAGTTCATTAACATTATTTTTGTATAACTTTTGTGATTGTTAAATGATGAGTCATCCTAATTTCTACTACTTAATTACATCATTTGTTATATGATGAATCTCCCTAAAGTATAATACTTAATTTTATATCAATTGCGATTAAATATGAGACATGTACTTTGAAGTATTTGATCCCCTTAAGCAATTTTTTGAGAACTTCTTTGATCCCCTTAAGCAATTGTAGCGATTAAATACGAGATGTGTAATTTGAAGTAAATATGATCCCCTAAGTAATTTTTTTAGAACTTCTTTGATAAGTTAATGCCTTGACTATGAATCACTAAATTTGTAATGTACAAAGATTTAAATGTCCTATTAATTTCAACTTTAATTTCATATTTGTATTTAATTTCACATTAATGTCCTATTAATGTCTTGACTATCAATTTTTTGTAAAGTACAAATATGTCCTATCAATTTCATATTAATTTCACATAAAATGCATAAATGCACATGTGTAAATTACTATTTAACAATAATAGACCATAAAATACTAAAATGAAATAAAGTCCATGAAACATAAAATATAAGTCCATGAGAAATAATATATGTGGTCTACATGAAATAATCAAATGTAGCCCATGAAATAATATAACTCATATTGTCTCTATAATCAAGAGACCTCTTCACACCACGTTGATTACCCAGATGACCTGAATCACTCTATACAAGAGAAAGAAAGATGAAATCAAATGTAAGAAGATTAAAATTTATTTAACGACAATTTAATTTATAATTTATCATAAAATTAAATTATCATGTGAGGCTACTCTGCATGCTCTGGTGCACTTGGACCTGTCTCTACATGCTCTGAATCAATCTACATACAAGAGAAAGAAAGTTGAAATTAGATGTAAGATGATTAAAAATGATTTAATTCAATTTAATTTATAATTTATCATATTTAAATTGTACCATAAGATATTGTTGTGCATCCTCTGTTCTAGGACCTGTCTCTACATGTTCAGCTACAGGACATGTTTCATGCTATAAAAGAAAAAGAATTTAACACATGTCAACATATATATTCTATCAAAATTTACTTTAAGTTCACAATGATGACATGTTTGTGATTGATGTCAAAAGTGGATGTTGTTGGTGATCCATGTGTTGGTGCTTCAGGATCTCAAGATTAAAGTAATGATGCAGATGTTCAGGTGTTTGTATAAATTCTTCATGTTTAATAAGGATGGCTAAGTCTCAGTTGGCTCAAGGTTTTTGACAGAATTGGTGACAATCTCAGTTGGTTTGCAGTGTTGTGGTTATCAACATCTTGCTTGTGTATGGTCAAACTTGAGCATGCATTTGATGTAAACAATTGGTTCATATGGCAGTGGGCATTGCTATTGGTATTCATTGTCATTGGCATTGGTGTTTGGTATTGGTATTCATGTTGTATGGAGCATTTGATGTGAGCCTATACATCATGTGAATGGAAGTCATAATATAAATGGCTTTGTTGTCTTTTTATTGATGTCAAAAAGGATATGTTATCTTCATGGTGAATGGAAATATCTTTGTAGATCTTTTTTGAAACAAGGAGTTGTGTATAATGCTTAGTCATCAAGGTTGATCATTGTTGAAACAAGGTTGAGTTTATGCTTCATATCAGGATCATGTCATCATTTCAAGATAGATTTGTTAATGCCAAGTTCATGTCAGAAACATACCATCATATCAGAGCTAAGATATCAGTCTAATATGTGGAGCATTTGGTGTGAACACAGTTAAGAAATCAATGTCATGGTTCTTATATTTGATAGAAAAACACAGTGGCAGAATATTATGAATGGCTCTTGATCTTGGCACTAATGTCTCATCAATGGGTTGCTCTAAGTATTCTAAGTGCATACAAAGAGCCTTTATTGTAAATATCATACCTTTTGTTTTAATTCAATGGTGACCAGTTGAACAAGTCACAAATGACTTAAGTTATGTCATTGAGAGTCTGCCTTCGTATAGTGACCGACCCCAATCACCTAGGGTGCCTGGTCATTCGGTGTCTTTTTAAAAGGCTTGTCATGAGGCATAAATCAAAGAATAGAATTAAAAGATCATGTGGTGTGAAGGTTATATCAAATGGATAAGGTTTAAAAGGCAATGGGAGCCCAACAGTCGACACCTGTTTGGAAATTTGATGGGTTACATGGTTAAAAAAAGCCAAAAATTATGGCTTTTCATCTTTTTCTTTGGAGATTAAAGATAGACAGTTTCTAATTTTGATTCGAGATATGCTTTGTGAGGCAACCTGTGTGTATTCGAGGATATAAGAGATGTTTTTTTTTACTCTGTATATTTTTTTTTGTGTGTGTGTGAAAGTTTTTTGGAGAAGTAATATACTATTTTGAGAGAGAAGGATATGGGACAGAGATGATAATTTGCATATATAATCAGGTAATTGCAGAGGTGACAAGGAGATTAGAGAGGTGATTATAGAGGTGGTGCAGAAATAATAACAGAGAGAATTTGTTTTTGTGGATTGCTTAAAACCAGCAGGTTTCTTTTGCAATGATAACTCATTTCTTATCTTGAAGACATTGAAGTTGTGTTAGAGAAAATTTTGAAGAGTTTATTCAAATTTTTGCAGACAAAAAAGATGACTTGATGATTTTATTGACATTAAAGAAGACATCAGTTGGTTCTTTTTGCAGAGGTGAAGAACACAATTTGTGTAATAAATTTGTTGTGAAAGACAAAGGGGAGGTATAAGGTTATTGTATTTGATTGAAACAGGGTAATCCCCTGATAAATTTTGTATTTGCACTCAAAGTGATTGTGAAATCTTGATAAGTCAGTGAGACTTTCAATATGTCATTGAGGCTATAATGAGTCATTGAGACTTTCAGTATGCCAATGATGCTATCATAAGTCAGTGAGACATTGTAAATGTTAAAGTTTTCATACTTAAGCCAGTGAGGCATTTTTGAGAGGTTTTTCTACCCCGAGAGGGTTTTCCTCTTGTATAAACTTTTGTGTCTTGGTCTCATATCTTGTATGATTTCTTGGTTGAACATTTGTGTTATGATTCATCTCTTTGATAAAGTTATTAGTTAAGTTTTGAAAATATCTAGAATATTGTTTTAGACATAACACTGATTCACTCCCCCCCCCTCTCAGTGTTGTTTGTACTCCTACAATTGGTAACAAAGCATAGGTTCCCTATAGAAGTCTAATCAACTTGGGTAGGTCCTGAGTGTGGAGTACCATGGGTAAGTGCAAGAGAAATAGAGAAAAGAAAAATGTCAAGTCTCTTATTGATCAAAAGGCACCATCTATATCAAATTCAGAAGTTGATATACAATTAGTTGATAGGAATGTTTCTCAAGTTGAATCAGGTATTAAATTAGAAAAAGAGTTTTATGGAGTTCCTTTGTTTGATGATTCAGACTTTTCTATTTGGTGTATTAGAATGCAAATCTATCTATCCTCTTTAAGGTATGGTGTTTGGATGTCTGTTGAGAATGGGTATTTTGCTTCCTCTCAATCACCTATTACTGCAAATAACAAAGAGGCTTATGAGTGTAATCATATAGCAAAGAAGGTCATTTTGTCTAGTTTATCTAATGAAATCTCTTGTCAAGTTATACATTGTGAAACAACTCAAGATATGTGGAAGGAGTTGATAAGAATTTATCAAGGTGATGCTCTTGAAGGAGAGGACAGCTTGTTATCTAAGAAGAGTGACAATGATGAAAGACTTTCACATGAAGGAGATGTGACTCAATCAGATTTAGAAGAAGATCACATTATGAGTGATTATAATTAGGAGGTTGAAGAAAGTGATTGTTAAGTTGATTTAGACGGTGAATTATTGTGTTCCTTAAATCAAATCAAGCAACTGAGAAAATAAAATCAGAGATTAGTGTTGGAGCTTCAACAAGAAAAGGATTCTAAAAACAAAGCACTTTTAGACCTTGAAGATGCTAGAAATCTGATTATAGAATTAAGGAATCAAGTAGGTGAATCAGATAAATTAATTATCAATCTGAAGATAGAGGTTGAGAAAGCTAAAAGGATAGCTGATGTAACAAAGTCTAAGTTGGAAGCTAAATCAGTTGAATGCCAAAAGTTTGAAGGAGAAATAGTTTCTTTAAGAAAAGATCTTGAGGATGTTAGAAAGCAGTTGGAAAAGAATCTGAAATTTGAAGAAAGCACAAACAAGTTACATGAAATGTTGGGCAACCAAAAGTATCATAAGGATACTACTGGTTTAGGGTATGAAGAAGGAGAGTGTTCCAAAGTCAAAGAAACTCCTAGAAAGAAAATTGATTTAAGTTATCATACTGCTCTTGAAGGCAAAATGTACAATCAAAGGAGAAAATTCAGAAGAACTGCTCCAGCAAGACAAGCTTTTATGTACAGGTATAATTATTCATTTAATGGTTATTGTTACACCTATAATCACTTTGGACACAAAGTAGTTAATTGCAGAAGAAATCAATTTGCTTCAATATGGAATACTAATGTTGTATGTTTCAAGTGTAATTCTCCTGGTCACAAAGCATATAGTTGCAGAATGTATGAGAGAATAGTATCATTTGGCTTGATAGGTTGGAAAAAGAAAAAGGATGAAAATGTTTGGAAGAAGAAACCTGAACATAAGAAAGAAGTGAAAGTGTGGAGACTGAAACAGAGCCAAGAGAAAATAGATCCTAAAATTGTGCATCTTGCACAAGTCACATCATCAATTGCATAACATAGGGCATGAAGTAAGGGGGAGTTGTCAAATGTTCTATCTTTTACCCCTAAGACGTTTGAGGAAGAAGATCATTTGATGTTTATCATTATGATGATCTTGTCTTGTTTATCATTCTATTAGATTCTTGACTAATGATATTTGTTAAGATTCTACTCATATCAGTCTTATGAAATGAAGTTCATAATGGTGTTGATAACTATGTTGCTCTTCAGTATATGTCAGTGAGACAGGTGATCAGTGGTTCATGATGACAATGCACAAAGGATTTGATGATGTTGAATGATATTATTTATAAATGATCATGTTTTGTTTATATCATGTTGATACTATCAAAGGTTGAGTTGTTATGATGTTAATCTTGTTCTTGATGTTGGTGTTTGTCAATCATGATGTTGTTCATATGATGTGTCAAGGTGTCTACCAAGTATGTTGAGCTCTCTCATGATGATAGTGTTGACAGACCATGTTCAAGGTTTATCAAAAAGACTTCTTGATGATACTTTCATGATGATTTGGAATTGTCGGGACAACATCTCTATATAAGTTGCAGGGCAACTATTTTCATGGTTTGTTATGGCATTCATTCAATTTCAAAAGATTAGCTCCATAAGCATGCAGAGGTTATCTCTATATGCAGTTAGAAAATAATCTCGTATGAGTCTTGAAATATATTCAGGTGTCATGAACTAAAAACCCCAAATCATTGTCGATATTGTTTAATGCTGACAATGTCTTATGAAGACAGTGAATGTATACTATCAGCAGTTAGTGATATGGAGGACAGTAACTTGCTAGTTGGTACTATGATAGGTGTTGAGTTTGTATTTGCTAACAGTGGCAGAAGTATGAGCTTCTAGCAGTTTTAAAATTTTGAAACAGGGCATGGCATTTATCATTGAATAGAGAAAGAATGTGTGATTAGTGAAACCAAAATGAGATGAAAAACACAAAAATAAGAGCATAAACAAGCCTTATACCTCACTAAGATTCACCAATCCAAGATAGGGTGGTAGAAGCATGCACCCAAGAGCTCCTAGATATACCCTAGATAATGGATTCAATGTGAAATGCTCAATCTAAATGCAACTCACAAGCTAGCTCAAGAGAATTTTTGGCATGATAATTTTACTTAGACATTGGATGATAAATGGCTTGGAGGATGTTGTATTTATAGGCTTTTTGGAGAGATTTTGATCTAAGGGTGGAGATTCATTTGAGAGATCAATGGTGGAGGATGAAGATGATGTGGAGGGCCTAGATTTCATCTTGGAAAATGAAGGGGTGAGAATAAAAATGAATTTTTAATTCATCTTGGGAAGAGGGGTCCATAAATGAGGTTGGGTGAGATGGATTATTTGTGAATTAAAAATTCACATGGGGAAGGGTAAAATGAATTTAAAATTCATTTGAGGAAGAGTGGATATTAATGAGTTATGACATGTGTAAGGGGTGTAAGAGGCATTTAATGAGGATTATGACAAATGTGTATTAAAAATTGATTTATGTGGCATGGAAATCATTTTTTTATTCATGGGATGTGGGGAGAAGTGTTAATGAGGGTTTGACCAAATTAATCGAGGTGATTAACCTAATTAATATGGCTGGAATAAATTAGTAGATGGATTAGTTAGAAGTTAAGATTGATTAAATAAGGATTTATGTAATCAATCCTAAGGCTAGGATGATATAGGCTAGGGTAGGCAATTAAATAATGAATATTTAATTACCTAGGGTAGGGATAGGTTAATTAATAGGCTAAATTAATTAGTTAAACATGATTTAACTAATTAATTGGGTTTAGTGAGAAGGGGGAAATTAACCAAATAAATATTGCATATTTATTTAATGAATTGGCTAAGGTTGAACTATTGAATTAATAAATTTAATCCAATTGTTGGGGATAAAATGATGAAAAATTAGGTGATGAAAGGATAATTAATTAAATAAAAATTTATTTAATTGTTTAGAAGGGAAATAGGTATGTTTAGGGAGGTCGGGAGTCGATTTGATGATGAAAATATTTTTAGGTGTCTACATTTCCCCCTCTTTGACGTGGCGTCAGGACCTAGCAGGGAAGTGGCCTCAAGTCAAAGAAAAATATGCCCCAACTGCTAGGAAGGAATGGAATGAGTGAGGGATGCCCCCTCGAGAGGTCAGTGAAAAATTAAAAAAAATTAGGCGATCTCTCGAAAGGACGCAACAGGAGTGAAATTTGGATAGTGGATAGGAAATGGGGTTGATAGGAAGAAGAACGTGATAAAACAATTGTGATATGCACCTTGGGGGAGAAAAACTACATGGAGGGATGACATGGCCTACTATATTTAGCATAGTGGGCCCTAAGAGTGCCACATTTGCACACACTGAGCCATTGAGAAGGAGCGAAGAGGAGATGGCTGACCGCAATCCCCTGTTCCCGTGATACACGCACATTTCTGAGCATTTCCTAGCGTATGGCCGGGCACCAAAGGCTAGACCCCAGGTAGGCCTTAACCCTAGCTTTGTCATTTTTTGATTTTATCACATTTTTTTATTTTAGGAATTAGGATTTTGGGGTTTTGGCGCTATCGCAAGATTGCGCAGCACAAAAAGGGGAGCGGATTAGCGCTATCCTCTGGATTGGAGCTATCCGTTAGGGTGGCAAAGGGACAGATTGGCGCCAAATGCTTATCGTTTTGGTGCCATCCTCTATTTTAGCGCAATGTTGCTCAAGGGTACAAATTTTGTACATTGGCGCCAAATGGGTCTAGGGATAGTGCTATCTTATCGATTAGCGCTATGTTGCAAAGTAGCGTCATCCTTAGGATTGTCGCTTTGTTGGTTATTAGCGCGATCTTCTGCATTGGCACTTTTTGGAATAGTGGCGCCATTTCACAAATTGGCACCAAATGGTATTGTAGCACTTTGTTCTTGAATGGTGTAAAAAGGCTATGTAGTGGCGCTATCTTCTGGATTAGCGCCATGCAGGAGAAGAGTAGCGCCAATGTTAGGATTAGCGCAAAAGGGTGCTTATTGTGGCACCAAAAATGTTTTGGCTTTCAACAGTAGAAGAAAGGGTGGATTTTGGAAGAATAGGTAGGCTTTGACAAGAAATTTGTGGATGCAGGTTACGAGGTCATTTATAGTGTCCTCGCGGGAGCGACGGGTGCCGGTTGTGATGGAGTTATTTGATCATTTCGACGATGCCACCTGGGCTCAACTAGTGAGGTTAGGGCTTTTGACACTTGCATCCATGCCAGTGCCGCAAGCTCATAGAGCTCTGATTACGGTTGTCATCGAGTGATATTGCCCAAAAACTTGTTCATTTTTGCTTCCTACTGGCGAGATTACCATCACACTTGAGGATGTTTATCGCATCCTCAAGATATCGATTTATGGTCAGCAGGTGACATATGACACAAGGAGGGGACGGAGGGCCTTACTTAGAGTATTTGGCCGTGATCACATTGTATTATCAGCAGACATGAGGGAGATGAGTTATGAGGGGACACTGGTGACAGGTGCATATCACTTTGCTTTATTCATGTGTGCATTGATCGGGGGCGTAGTGATGCCAGATAGGAGAGGTAGGGGATTTCTAGTTGGATGGGGGGAGGTCATTGAGGGGATGATTTGACATGAGACAGTGTATTATTGGGGACCGATGATGTTAGCGCAACTTTATCATGAGATGCATATAGTTGTTTATCATTGTGATTCATCTCTATCAGCCGGAGTTACTTTGCTTCATGTATGGATTTGGGAGCATATTCTGATCACTAGGCCGAGATGTGGGTATTATTGCCGTCCTTTTGATGCCTATATTTTTTTGTATTGGGATACAGAGTATACATACACCAGGCAGGTTCGATATTAGAGATGAGTTTTGGATGTGATTCAGGTTACCTGGAGACCCTACATCAAAGTGGAGTCATGGCCAGATGACGATGTTCATATGCCCTACACATTCTAGTAGCACTACATGATAGGTCAGGGTGACCATACTATTGATATGTATCTGCCGTCATGAGTTATGTGCAGTTTGGGCTACGACAGGATCTTCTACAGCCGATGGCAATTTTTGCACAGACCCATCGAGATGCACATTTGTGGCCCCCGACCATACAGCCCCGGGTTGCTTTAGAGGATTTTGCAGTTTTGGAGCCGTTGATATGGGATTGGCGAAGCGAGGTTAGAGATGTAGGTACTACTCCTATCTATGATACGTGGTGGAAGAGGTGGCAGCCTAAGCGGTTCACAGATCCTACAGAGGAGGTAGTCATCCCAGAGGAGGCAGTAGTATTAGGGGATGAGGAGTCAGAGGAGGATGGGGATGAGGATTCTGATGGGGATGATGATTTCTTAGAGGAGGGGGAGGAGATTATTGTGGATTACCTTGTGGAGGTTGGAGGAGATGGGGAGCCAATGGATGTGTTGGCAACAGCAGTAGCTGGGCAGGTCGGGCTTGGAGGAGAGGGGCAGGCAGGTGGTGGTCCACAATTGCCCTAGAAACAAGTACCTGTGTAGCAGGTACCTGTACAATAGGTTCAATTAGGAGAGGTGCCAAGGCAGAGGGCACCTCGACAGCGCGGGGGACGGTAGAGGATAGATAAAGCATTTCTGCCCCCACCACAGGTACCACAGCAGCAACAGCGGCAGGCAGCTATAGTAGGACAATAGGTTCTTGGTTTAGAGGCAGGTACTTTGGCGATAGGTGGAGTTTAAGGGCCTTGAGAGCATTCATCTCGTCGGTGGCCTCAGAGTGCAGATGAGGAGGAGATTGAGACCTTACAGGGACAGGTTGCCAACCTGCAAAAGGCTTTACAGAGCCGTGATGCTGAGCTAGTGCAGTTGCGGGGCATGGCTGCACTACTGGATGGGGCAGATGGACAGATGGGTGTGTTGCAGACACAGTTAGCTGAGGCACAGGGTCAGATAGCCACTCTGATAGGTGAGTGAGATGTTGCACTCTTGAGAGCTCAGCAGGTAGAGGGGATGGTGGCCAGTTTACAAGGGGTGTTCTCGGGTGCAGGTATGGGACCAGTTTTGACACTGATGCAGACACAGTTATCTCAGGTATAGGGATAGTTGCTAGAGGCTAGAGGACGGGCTGATTATTATTAGGCGGCAGTGCCTGCAGAGTAGCACATGCCGAGCTACAGTCAACACAACGGGTCCCAGATGTCTAGGTCATACAGATCTAGATCGGTTCAGTCAGTTCAGCAGCTGATGGGTCCCCCATCACAAATGCTACAGCAGGTTATACAGGTACAGCCTCAACCACAGTCACAGCCATAGGCAGGACTACAACCATGACTAGGATCTCCTACTGAGTCAGGTAGAGGCTCCTCTATCTAGGGTTGGCATTTGTGTTGCACTTATTGTATCATGACTTTGTATTATTGTGAGCGATGTACACTATTATTTTGACGATGTATATTATGATAGTTGATGATTTATGATGATGATGACTTATGCATTTATGATGTGTTATGGATGGTATGTATTTATGTTTTCTGATGATGATTATTTTTATGGATGCATCATGTTTTATGTTTTATGCATGCGGTTTCTGGTAGATGTGATGAGTTTATGTATGTGATGGATATATATGTGATGATTGCATATGATGTCATGCTTTACTTTGATTATGTTGATCGTACTTAGTGGCTTGTTGGCAAGCCCTTATTAATGGAATTCTATTCAGATATTAATTGTTGTAAGGATTTTTTGACATTTATGATATCTGATATGATCTTGTGGACTTGTGGATGGATGATGTCATGATATGTAGGTAGTACTTGGTGGCTGTATGTCTTCATTATTATGCTATGAGTTGGTTTTATTTCATCGATGGATGCCTTTGTGAATGTAATGTTTATGATGATGCTAGACTATGCATGTTGTATGATGATGTGATGATTTTATGAGATGTTATGGGTGCGTTGTGTTTATGAGATGTATTATGTTGATGTTATGGGTTACTAATGATGTAATATGATATATGTAATGATGGTTTACTTATGTTGATATGTGCATGTTTGTGATTATGGATTATGATGTGGATGTAAAATGCAAATAAATGCTCAGATTAATAAACATTTATTATGGATGCAAAATGTAATGAAATAGAAATATATGCTTACCTGAATAAACACATATTATGTATGCAAATGGAAATATGAACATGCAACTAAATGATTATGAAAATGCAACTAAATGATTATGAAATGCCACTAATGTATGCAATTTAATGATATCTGTGATGATCAAGTCATGATACACATGATGTTTTTTGTTCAACTCTGGGTGGTGGGGCTTAGTGGTAGGGAGATAGGTAGGGGGGAGAATGATTTATGGGTTGGGTAAGGGTATGGAATGGGGGGAGGGAGGTAGTTGTTAGGTCCTAATTTACCACGTCATTGAGGGGGGGGTTTGGTTTCAGGATGTGTTAGGTGGGAATAAGCAGGATAAGTGGGATTAGTGAGAAGATTGGGGGGAATACAAAATCTAGGCCCACATAGTATGGTTGAATGGATGATTAGAAGGATGATTTTGAGCTAGCAATGGTAGTGGCATAAGATTATTTTGGGAGCATTTCTTAGTTTATTATAGCAATGTAGGATAGTTTTCACAAAGGTATGAAGTGACCTAAGTGATGATGTACATATCCCACAATTGCATGGACAAGACCTACAAATAATAGGTTGATGTCATACACGCCCAAGGTAGTATAACCTTGCCTAGCCGAGGAAGGGGACTCATAGTCATGAGTGCCCATAGTACATATAAGGTTTTAATGCCTATATATGCAAATGAGGGACATCATGCTAGAACCAACCCAGGCTTCAAGATATGAATACTTTTCTTGGAGTAATGAAACCAACCCACAAGCACGGCATACAGAAACAATGACCATGTCTTACTCCAAGTGTTGTCCTCCACTGACCATGATATGATGTGATCAAGGTAGCTTTGGAAATGACCTAGAGCAAGACAAGAAGATAAAAAATCGATAATCCAAAAAGACCAACAAAAAGATGCAAATAGCCATTGTGTGCTCTTGCCAAGATTAGTGTTGATAGGATGACAGATTCTTGTCCATTCTAGGAACGATATATCCTAGGACGCAAATCAGTTGGATGTTGTTGGATAATCTTCGAAAGATGGGCAAAAGTAAAGTTAGGTCATGTGTAGGATCATAGTTGGTATGTTAATTGATGGTTTTTTGCATTAGGCACAATGTTTCAACGTATACTTTAGCATGTGTATCATTTGTTGGGTCTAGCAAGCTCAGTAAATAGGGACCATCCAAATGGGTTGGATGGGTGCATCTTATGTACCTGAGTACTGGATACTTCCTTCGTATTCCAGACTGCCTACATACCCTGTGTCCACGGGATCAAGGTACTTTCAAGATGTGAGCGAGATGAATATGTAGTTCTGGCAAGACTTGATGATGTGGGAATGGTTTAAGATAGATATTGATGAGGAGATGATGATTGTGGGTGAGTATGTTTTAAATCATGATGGTGTTGTGGTAGTGAACTTTTGTATTATTATTATTTTATTTTTTAATTTTCTAATGTTTTTGGATTTTTTTATTTTAGTTGTACAGAAGGAAGCTTACAAGGATCTTTATACCTGTTGATGGTGATGTTAGTCACACACAAACACTAAACAAAAGTTACACAACAACCTTTATTTATCTTGAAAGATACGATGAATTCAAAGAATTCATGATCCCAAGTCTCCGTTGATTAGTTCATAATCCATTGACGTTACTCAATGGTTGATGTGTGTTGTTGTTAATCATTCAGGGGCTTACGTTCATTAGTAATTTCTGCAAAGTTCACTATGAGCTTGCTCAAATAATGTGCCTACAGGTTGATATTTGCATGATTTATACCATTATTTGCAAGTCTTTGCATGATATTTCCAATACTACATGCATCTTTGAGCTCAAATATGCTAATGATATTCAGTTATCTACGGGGTGTCAACATATTTTTCTATTCTGCTTTTCATTTATCTGTGTATTGCAGTTATGAAAGTGATTTCAAGGAAATAAAATAAAAAAAGGAAAATAACAGAGATAGGGTTTAAAGAGTGAGATTCCTAAAATTACTTGACTAAGATCACTGATTCACATACACATTCCGATACAGCAATGAAGAGAAGAAAACTAAAATCATACTTCACTAGGACAACCCACAAATCCACATGATTCAGTGCAAATCTTCAAAGGAAAAGTTGACAACGACATGCAATGAAATGAAAGCGCTTTTATTGAACACAACATTCACCAATACATATCCAGAAATCAACTTGAAGATTACTTAAGGTTTACAATCAAGATGTAATCTGAAGCTTCATCTCCATTCAATATGCTTTAGAACAAGTATATTTACAATGATATGAGAAAAGAACCTTGACATTTCAACAGTTCAGTCCCCATCAATCTCAATAATCTGATCCCCTATGCTAAATTGTTTCAGGTCAAATTTTGGTATGATTGACCTCTCTGTATTTATAGTAAAAAAGGGGGTTATATACAGCTCTGATTTTCCCCCAAAACGGTGCCCAAAAAGAAACCCTAGTCAACTGGCAGTGGAAAATAAATGTTGTCCAGAAAACTCTGAGCAGCATGGTCTTTACTGTTGTATAAATATCCTGCTTTGAAAACCCCAATCCACCGAAATATCTTCTGCCACGTCTTTGGTAATCTGATCACCATCAAGTTTCTCCTGCTAGTCACTTCTCGCCGGCATCCTTATCTCCTTTTGCCTTCTGTGATTAGATCCGTCATTAAGTTTCACCTGCACGCCACCACTGTGTGTCAGCGACTCTGTAATCCTCAACTACTCCAAATAGCTCCTTCAATCCTGTAATAAACAGTCAAGAAATAAGCACATCATTTAATAAATTAACAGGAAATTTAAACATTTATTTTAAATCTGACCCAAAATGTGCAAACACAGATAATCAGGCTATGAATCTATGAAAAACGCGTACTCAAATGCACATACAGTGTTAAAAATAGTCAGGTCAACCATCATTGACTAGAAAACATGCATTCGGGCTCAAAATGCTTCAAAAAACCCATCGCTTTGTTTTCCCACCTTTTCCACAGGCAAAAATCCTCATGTACATGTTCCTTGTATGTATCGGGTTGCACTTATAGACATACAAGCAGTAAAACATGCAAGGAATTAGCCGCTTTTAACTTCTCTGAAACATACAAAGCACAAAATATACAAAGACTTAACCCTTTTTAATTTTCTTTTGCGTCCACGGCTTGCATAATGTCTTTGTATATCCTCAATATACAAAGCACAAAATATGCAACAACTTAACCGTGTTTAATGACTTTTTGAATCCGCTCGATGCATATAATGCAATGTATGTTACGAAATATACATTACGTGAAACATACAAGCATTTCATCCTGTTTCATAACTTTTTCGGGTCCGCGCTTGTATATGGACGTTGCATGTTCCAAATGTATGTACTAATATACAAGTCCGAAGCATACAACGATTTAACTCCGCTACATAACATTTCGGGTCCGCGGCAATGTACATTTCAGATTGTATGTCTTCGATATGCAAAGCACAAATATACATTGACTTAACCACTTTTAATAAACCTTTCGGTTCCGCATTGTATATAATGCAATGTATATTGGATATACATTAAGTTCGATACATTGTTTATATTGAATTTAAATCTTCTTAGAAATCCGCCTTGTATGTATCAAAATGCATGTACCTAACATACATACAAGCGAGAAATATACAAGGACTTTACGTTATTTCATAGCCATTTCAGTTCCGCAGCATGTATATTCTTTTGTATATTTCGTTTGTATGTTCACTTTTGCCAAACATACAAAACTAAAATACATTCAACGGACTTTAAACGATTACGCATTCAAACTTTGAACTACTTCGGATCCGCCTTGCATGTACAGATAGAATGTTTAACAAAATGCATACAAGGAATAAAAATTATACAAACAACTTTGCATACGTAAAGCGATATACAAAAGACCATGTATGTATGCGACTTGTATAAAGACCCTTTGCATATACAAACGGTTTTGTATATGGAAAGTGATATACAAAGGACTTTGTATACAAGCAAACTTGTATATAAAGAACCTTGTATATGCAACCCGATATACAAGCAGGCTTGTACATACAAACAACAAACCCTTCCCTTGTACATTTTACCAAAATGATCATAACTTGCAAAATATGGTGAATTTTAAGATGGTTCAAAAAGCAACCCTAGCTCATTTTTCACAAGGAATCCAACCATATTATGCCCTAATACTGAAAATGCATTTTTTCTCTATTTTTAACAAGGTTTGCAAATTTTTTACTCTCTTTTTCCTTTTACCACCAAGCAAAACAACCCACACAAGTAAAAAGTAACAGCCACAGCAGGGGTCCTCATTTTGCTAAGGAGTAAAATGGGGCTTGTTGTGAACATCACAACAATACCGTGATGAAAGCCTTGGGTGGCTAGATGGAGGGTGGGTGACTGATCTTTCCAAATTCCAAGCCATGGAAGGTGATTTTGGCATGGAGTGTTTGTGATGGAAAGAGGACTTATGAGATGGTAGAACCGGCCATTACACATGGCGCCTAAAATAGGTTTTCACCATGGTACCAATCCAAGGCATCACCGAAGTGATTTTCACCATTGGAAGTCTTTATTGCACTCGGGTTTTTCTTGATTTTTTTATTTTTTCTATTTTTGATTTTTTTGATTTTTTTGTATTTTTTGCTTGGGACACTCGATGGGTTATGCGTAGAATTTCTTCAGATGCAGAATGTTCATAGGCTCATCCAGAGGCTGCCCCTCAGGTGTTACAAGCTGGTACGTTCCTGATCCGTAGCTGGTTGTGATGACATAAGGCCCTAACCAATTGGGTTCAAATTTTACTTTCTTAGGGCGTTCCTGCAAATTTTTCTAGTTTTCCATAAGGACAAGGTCGCCTACTTCAAATTTTTAGTTCTTGATTTTCTTGTGATAGCTTCTTCTGAGGTGATTTTGGTAGGCTTACAGATGGTTCAATGCATCTAGATGTTTCTCATCTAGTAATTCTAGCTCATGTAGCCTTGCGACTCGGTATTCCTCATCAATGATTATGTTTTGCAGAGATACTCTTAGGGATGGGAGCTCGACCTCAGTAGGTAAAATGGCTTCAGATCCGAATACAAGGGAATATGGAGTGGCTCCTGTGGGTGTACAGATGCTTGTGCGATAGGCCCATAGAGCAGGATTGAGCTGAAGGTGCCAGTCACGGCTAGTTTCATTAACTGTCTTCTTTAGAATGCAGAGGATGGTTTTATTTGAAGCTTCTACTTGACCATTGCCTTGAGGGTAATATGGAGTGGAGTGGTGTTGGATTTGGAATTTCTAGCACAAGGTGTGGACTTCCTGGTTCTTGAATGGTTTTCCATTGTCGGTGATGATGGAATGGGGGATGCCATAATGACATATTATATAATGGAGTATGAACTTGGATATTTGTGTTCCCGTGGTGAAGGTGAGTGTTATTGCTTCCACCCACTTAGTGAAGTATTCAGTAGCGGTGATTATGAATTTATGGACATTGGATGATGGTGGATGGATTTTCCCTACAAGGTCAAGCCCCCATTGTGAGAAAGGCCACGGTGTCGTGATTGGCTGCAATTCTTGTGCTGGGGCATGAATGAGATCTCCATGCTGTTGACATGGCAGGCACTTCTTTACAAACTAGTAGGCGTCTCGCTCCATGGTTGGCCAATAGTACCTAGTTCTCAAGATCTTCTTAGCTAAAGTTGGTCCACTTAAATGTACCCCACAGATGCCTTCATGTACCTCTTGCAAGGCCACTTCAGCTTCCCTAGAGTCTAAACATTGTAAAAGTGTGCCATCCAAACTCCTTTTGTATAGGGTATCTCCTATGAGGAGAAAGCGGGAGGCTCAGCGGATAAAAGTTTTTCGTTGCGAGGCGGAAAGGTTAGGAGGGATGATGTTATCATGGAGGTAAATATAAGTTTCTTGATACCACGGGGATAAGGGGCCAACGATTTCACACACTAGCTCTGATTGAGGAACATCATATGCTAGAACTAGGATCTCTTCAATCAGGAATTCACACTTCTTGTTGTCTTTCTTCATATCAACCAGGGATCTGATTGTTGCCATGGCATCTACAGCTTTGTTGTTTAGCCTTGGGATTTGTTCAAAGTGGATATCATCAAAATAGTCTTTGAAGTCATCAACCATCTTCTTGTCAGGTAGGAGTTTGTCATCCTTGGTTTTGTACTCATTGTTTAATTATCGAATGACCAGTTGGGAGTCGCCATATATTCTCAGCTTTTCAATTTTCCATTTGATTGCCATTCAGAGACCTATGATGAGGGCCTCATATTCTGCCACATTGTTGGTACACAGAAATGTAATTTTGAATGATTTAGGGGTGATGTCACCTTGAGGGGTAACAAACAAGACACCTGCCCCCGAGCCTCGATGTGTATATGACCCATCGAAGTACATTTTCCATGTTTCTGTTACTGGTGCTACTATTAATATGGCTTCATCAGGGAACTCTGCGAGTGTAGGATATTCTGCAGGAATAGGTGCTTTAGTCAGCTAATCAACGATAACCTATCCTTTAATAGCCTTTCTCTCAGTATATTCAATGTCAAATTCACTGAGGATCATGACCCATTTTGCCATTCTTCCAGTAAGAGCAGCTCTATTTAGCAGATATTTTAGTGGATCAGTTTTGGCGATGAGCTTAGTTTTGTGATTGAGCATGTAGTGTCTTAACTTTTGTGAAGTAAAGACCACGGCTAAGCATGCTCATTCAATTGATGTATAATTTAGCTCATAGGTTATCAAGGTGCAACTGATATAATATATAGCTCTTTCTTTCCCTTGTTCATTGTGTTGTGCTAATAAGGCCCCTATAGCTATTTCTATTGTTGAGATGTATAATAGGAGGGGCTCTCCTTGCCTTGGTGGAGTCAGAACAGGGGGATTAGCTAGGTATTATTTCAACTGATCGAAGGTAGCCTGACACTAATTGTCCTAGACAAAAGTTGTATTCTTTCTGAGTAGCTGTTGAAAAGGTTGACACTTATCGGCAAGTTGAGAAATAAATCGACGGATGGACAGGAGTTTCCCTTGTAGACTTCGTAACTATTTCAGTGTTTTTGGAGGAGGCATCTTAGTGATGGCTTGGACTTTTGCAGGATCCACCTCAATTCCCCTTCTGGAGACTATGTATCCCAAAATCTTTCTGGAGACTATGTATCCCAAAAGCTTTCTGGAGATAACCCCAAAGACACATTTCTTTGGATTTAGTCGCACATTATATTGCTCTAGCCTATCAAAGATCTTTCCTAACACGTCTAGGTGTTCCTCTCTTGTCTTTGATTTCCCTAGCAAATCATCTACATAATCTTCCATGATGTGGTGGAAAAGATCATGGAAGATGATAGTCATAGCTCGTTGATAAGTAGCTTCGGCATTTTTCAGGCCAAAAGGCATCACTACCCAACAGTATGTCCCCCATGGGCATATAAAGGTTGTCTTATGCTGATCCTCTTCTACGATCCTAATTTGATTATACCCTGAAAAGTCGTCCATCAGGGATAACATCTCATGTCCTGCCATAAGATCCACTATCATGTTAATGTTTGGTAGAGGGAAGTCATCCTTCGGGTAGGCTTTGTTAATGTCTCAAAAGTCGGTACAACAACAAATTTGACCATCAGGTTTTTCTACTGGCACTAGGTTGGAAACCCACTCAGGATAGTCAATGGGTCTAATGAATCCCACATCTAGGAGTTTCTTTAATTCTACTTTGACTAGGAGTGCAACCTAAGGGTTCATCTTTCTTAGCTTCTGTTTCACTGGTTTTGCATCAGGCCGCACTGTGAGGTGATGGATGACCAAGGTAGGATCTAGCCCTGGCATATCTGCATAGGTCCATGCAAAGTTACAGTTTCTGCATTTGAAGAATGCTAGGAAGTTTTCTTGCTCTGTTGTGTTGAGAGATTCCACCCTGAAGGTGATTTTTGGCTCTTCTTCTGTCCCCAGGTTCATTTCTTGTGCTGGTTCCACAAGGATGAGTGATTTGTTGAGATATACCTTCTCTATCTCGGGAAGGCCCATGCTTCCATCTCCTAGCACCTCGTGGAGGTTTTCACTAGGAGATGCGTCCTTTATTTTTACTTTTTTGGGATCTAACACTGCCGTAGAGTGGTTTTCACCATCAGATCCATGTTTGATTTTTATATTTTTTGTGACTGGAAGCAAGGGTGGTCTCCCTGAAATAGGCAGCCATATCAAGTTCCATAATGTATCCATCTCTATGATCTCCCAGAGGGGAGTGCTCTCTAACCCCCATCATTTCAGCGATTGCTTCATCATTTGGTGCTATGTCGAAGACGGGAGGTCCTTGTTGGTCCCAGTCTATGAGGTCCAGGTATACCAGGGGTAGGTCATTGGATGAAGATGCTAGGGTGGTGACTATGTATATGGTGCATATGGATGATTCAAAGAATTCGGCGAAGTCACTAAAAGAGTCTTGATGGCCTACTTCATTGACATTATCGACTTCAGGGGAAACCGTAGGATACATTTTCCAGTAGTGAGGATATGTTGTCATTAACCATACCCTAACCCTTGAGTATAGGGATTCCTCGTTGCTTGAACTGGATCTATAATCCCTTTTTCACGAAGGCCAATGTCTCCTTGTCCTTTATAGCCCATGTCTTTAACGATCTTTGACCCTTTGCCATAGATTTCTATTGGTATGGTAGGGGCTTCTTGTTCTGTTTCTTCATCTTTATACAGCCATGATGATATGTCTTCAAGCACATCTTGATCAAGAAGGTGCTTCTTCTCAAAGGTGGGTGATGGTTTACATTTGATGACAACTATATTGACGTCTTCTTCTTTTGGGGCACCGAACATCTTAGGATTGGATAATGTCCCTACACAAAAGGTACCATGTAGGTCATATTCCCCACATCCCATGTCACTAAGCTTGATCTTGACCTCGGGCAGTGGAGGTGCTTGGGATGAAGTGGTAGCAATGTTGGCGGGGTCAATGTATGAGGTGGATGTTGTGGGATCAGTTCGAGAAGTGGTTTTTGTGATAGCCTTGTTGTATGGGCAGAAAGTGTGGTTGTGTCCTTCCAAGAAGCTGCAGTATTGGAAGGGGCGGGGGTCAACATAGATGGTTACTTCCGTGCCATTGTGAGGGAACTTTAGACATTGGTGGAATGTAGAGGGGACGGCTTGCATGGCATGGGTCCATGGTCAACCGAGAAGAATATTGTAGGGGAGGTCAAGATCAAGAACCTGACATTTAGTTTCCATTATCTTTTGCCCTACTTGGATGGGGAGTTTGATAGTACCCTCAGACAATCTCTCAATGTCATCAAATCCCTTGATGGTTATGCATTCACTGGTGTCTACAACCACATCCGAGTATCCCAAGTGTTCTAATAATTTTAGAGTGCACAGGTTTAGGCTGGAGACACCATCTATTAAGACTCTTTTGATGATGTGTTTATGGATGCGGACTTCAATATGCAAGGCGTCATTATGTAGATTGTCAGAGGTGGGAAGGTCCTTTTCAGAGAAAGTGAGATGATGGGGTGAGGCGATATGGCCTACCATGGCTTGGAATTGATCCACATTCAGGTTAGTGGGAACTTGGGTTTCCATGAGAGCCTTGTCAAGGACTTCTTTATGGAGAGGTGACGTACGAAGCAGCTTGAGTATGGAGATTTGTGCGGGGGTCTTTCCTAGATGATCTAGGAGGTTATACTTATTGGTAGGTGATGGGTGAGTAGGTGGATGATTGGGTTGAGGATTTGACATGGATGGAGGCATTTGATCAGTGGTAGGGGCTGTGCGGATGGATACATGGCCTCAGCGAGTTGTGACGGCACAATCAGGCACTTGGGCTTGAATGGTGATTGTGTTGATATAGTTGGATGACGGTTCTATACGACCTACGACGGAGTCATAGGAAGTGGGAGGTGGGGTGATATTGTAGGCTTGATTAGAAGATGAGGCTTTGTTGTGATTGGGTAGCGGATCCTTGTAAGCTCCCAAATTGGCTTTGGGTGATGGTTGGGTGGTTTTCTCGAGATTGACCTTCTTTTGATCTATGAGGTCTTATATACAATGTTTTAATTTCATGCAATCAGATGTCTTATGGCCCACAATGCGGTGGTAGTCACAATAGTCATTTTCATTGTACCATGCGGCTTTGAGTTCACTTTCTTGGTGGGGCTTAACGGGTGGGAGAGTTATTAAACCATTCTTTAGACATCTATCAAGGATATCTTCGATTGGTTCCCCTAGGGGTGTAAATTGTCTCCGAGGTTTGTTTTGTTTCGATTGACCCTTTGGGATATTTACATTGGCATTGTATGTACTTGGTGGTGCTTGGTTTTGTACATGTTGGACAGCCTTTATATCGGTGATGCCGTCATTGAGAGTGTTTTTGTTCTTTCCCCAAAAGCGTGATTTCTCACTTGATTCCATGTTGTTGTTTGTATTGGGGATATTTATGTTGACCTTGTTGTTATTGTTGTTGTTGCTATAGGGCTTGTTGTCGTATAGTTTGATCGAACCCCTTGTAATAAGGGCTCTTTCGATGGTAGTACCCTTGTTAATGACTTCTTCGAAGGTAGACACGCAAAGGATTTGTAGATGGAACCCCATTTCTTGGTTTACGTTAGTCACAAACATGGTTACTAATTACTTCTCAGGAATAGGCCAAGGGAGTTTGCTTGCTAAGCCTCTCCACCTTTGCAAAAAAGAGGTGAAGGATTCTCCACTTTTTTGTTTGGTATTGCAAAGGTCTGTCATGGATATCTCGTGTTCAAAATTGTAGGAGAAGTGGTTGACAAACTTTTCCGTGAGCTTAGGGAAAGACTTAATTCCTAGGCTAAGGTGTGCAAACCTCTCAGCAGCTTGACCACTGAGGCTTCTAGGGAATAGTCTCATTAGATATGTGTCATTGTTCGAGACTTCTAGGCAAGCGAGGTAGAACTCCCTAAGGTGATCCCTAGGGTCTCCTTTTCCCTTATATTTGTCAAATTTTGGTGTTTCAAAGTACTTGGGAAAAGGAGGCATGTATAGTGTCTGATCGAATGCGTAGGGACAAATATCCTCGAAAGAATAATGTTTGCGTTTGCCCCCAGTTTGCAAATCGTCTACCTTTTGAATCAATGTTTGTACCACACTTGTTAAGTCTATGGTTGGTGGTGGTTGTGGGATGTAGGTTTGTTGGTTGGTAAGATATTGAAGTTTTGGCGGGATTTGATATTGGTTTGTTTGATTTTGGTGAGTGAGGTTTTGGTTTTGGGGTATGATGTTTTGATTTTGCGAGATGGTGTTTTGGTTAAGCTACACAAGGTATTGTTGGTAAGCGTGGATTTTTTGGAGGACGTGAGGTGGTAATTGGGGATTGGGATTATGTTGTGTTGATGATACTACGGGATTTTTTACATACGTGAGATGGGATGGGTTGACATTGGATGGGTTGACATTGGATGGATTGACATTGGATGAGTTGACATTGTTGTGAGGTGGTTGTAAGAATTGGATCATGTAAGCTACGGTATGGGGGTTAAGTGGAGGCACACTCATGGATGCATTCATGTGCATGGGGTTGCTTTGGATGCCCAAGGTGATTTGGGGAACGAAAGAGTTTACGTTTGTTATGGTGGTGGAAGTGACAACGGGTTGGGAGATGGTAGGATTGGAGACATTAGACACGACAGATATGTTAGTGGGAATTGTAGATGTGGTAACGTTAGAACTTGTGGGAGTGGTTGATGTGGCAACATGAGAGCTTGTGAGAGTGGTAGATACGGCGGGGGTTGAAGTTTGGGAGACGGTAGGTTGGGTGTTTGATGTAGATGGTTGAGAGGATGGCGTGTTGTGGGGTGGTTGGGCACCAATTTTGAGGAGGTAATCAAGATATCTACTTGGATCCAACCTTAAGACTTTGTCAAGCATATCCATGCTATCAGAATCTTGTGTGAATCTTAGGACATCTTGATCTATTTGGTTGATGGTGGGGATGTTTTGGATGGGTGGTTAAGGTGGTTGTGGTTGTTGTAGTGGTTGTGTTTGCAAGAAGTGGAAGGGGTTTTCATGAGGACCACATGATGGGATTTGGAAAACCGAGGGTATGTTGTATGTTTGTTGTCCAATTGGTATATTGTTCTCATTGGTTTGAGGCATCCATGTGCCTCCATTGTATCCAAAGTTTTCCATCTCTTGATTCTTCTTATGTTGGGATCTAGTTATGGGCATGCAAGTGTATGGATTTTGATTTTGAGGTGGATGAAAGGTGGAGACCTTAGAGAATTTGGATTGATTTGTTGGACCCAAAGAGGATGTGGTAGTGGAATGGGATAAAGATTTAGATGTAAAAGAGTAGGCTCCCTATAATCTAAATCTAAAGATGAAAGGAGATTGTGGTGTGATAAAGGATAGATTTTCACTTTTAAGAGACAAGTCTCAAAAAAAGTGTCAACCTAAGGATGGTAAGAGTGGATGATATTGATTTTCACAAAAAATTTGGACCACAATGATGGAAGATAAAATGGGTTTATTTGAGGATGATTTGATGGAAGAGATTTTTGATGTTGATTTGGGGGATGAAACCTTTAGATGAACTAGATATTTAGTATGAGAGATTGTGATGATGTTTTTGAAAAAGGGATATGGAAGTCAACAAATGAGCTCAAGTAAGATCTAGTTTTGTGTTGCACAAATGGATGCTTCTCTTTGTTTGGGGTAGACTTATGACCTTACACAAAGAGGGATCAGTATTTTACTTGAAAGGTAGACTAATGACTTTTCAAGCAAAATATGATGTAAATGATGAAATCTAGATCTAGCTTTAGCTCAAGGATTGATGAAATTTGGATATTGGTTGATGGTTTTGATGGATGTTTGGATTTAAGAGATTTTGGATATGTTTTTGATGGAAGAAGGAAATGGATTTTGGGAATGATTTTGTAAAAGGATGTTTGTTTGGTCCAAAAAGTATGCAAAGATCAATGAGGATGAGAAGATATAGAAATGAGTGGATTATTCTATAACAAGGGGTCCAATAATGATAATGATTAATTCTCTAAGGTCAAAATGGAGGTATGATTGGGAAACTTTAGATCAAAATGGATGGGGTATTGACGGATTTTTGGGAAGGTGATTATGGATTATGGCTAGGCAGGTGCTAAAGATCACGAGACAATTCTTCCCAGTTTTAGGCAGGTCAGTCTGTAAATAGCACCAAAATAGACAGAGATAGCGCTAAAATAGGTTAGTGTTGGTCGAGGCTCTGAAAAAGATGGATTTTGATGACAAATTTGGATTTTTATGGGTATGAAGTTTGATCAAATGATTTTTGTTGTTTCTTGGCAAGTTTTTTGAAAACACTTCAAGCACAATAGCACATAATAACCAAAGATTTGTTTGTGAAAAGATGTAAAGATTTTAAACAAGCACTTTGTACAACCTAAGGCGAGGATAGGACAATACTTGTTAGTTCCCCTGGCCGTGCCTATTCAAAGCGGATAGCTTCAGGATCTTGGTAGCATCGGCTCCCCTCCACAGCACTCACTTCTCACACATACAAAGATCTAGGTTTCCCAAGGCTTGTACCCCCACCAAACCTTAGGATTGTCCCTACTATCTCTACTAAGAACCACGTGAATCAGGGCGGCTTCAAAGGTCCCACCTTTTGCACCAACAAGTAGAAGGATTTGGGCTACTAAAACAAAGGTTCGTAGTGGGGGAACATCTAGGGGATTGGCACGATACGAGCATCCGATAAACCACTTAAGGTTTTTACTAGCTTTACTAGGGATTTCATATACACAAGGTACTACTCTCTTTCAAGCATAGCATCAAATGGTATACACTAATACTAATTTGGACTTGGCTTTCACCTTATCCTAATTTACATATAGCGGACCAAATGAAAGTACTGCTTGAGGTCTCTAGTGAGTTCTCCTTTCGGATGTGTCTCAAAAGCAGGCCCACAGCCTAGAAAAAGAAAGAGTGTTAGAACCATTTCTCTTACACCCAAGATCCCTTTGCAAGGCAAGGGGAGAGGACACTTCGATTCTAAACCCTTTGGGAAAAAACAATGTACAAGCGCACCAATCACGGCAAACACTTACTAAGGTTCTTTTTAAGCCCAAAATCGAAATGTTCCTAAATTTGTTGGCAAGCACTTGTTAATTTTAGAGCACCAAAATCAAATGTTTTCTACACTAAGGCACACAAGGATTCTTTTTATGAGCACCAATTGGAATGTTTGTTTATTGTTTGTTTGTTGTTTGTTTGGTAAACCAATGATCAATTTTAGTGCACCAATTGAAATGTTGTTTACACTAATATGCAAGGGTTCTTTTTATGAGCACCAATTGAAATGTTTGTTTGTCTAATCTAATAAAAACCTTACAAAAACTGGTTAGTGGTTTCAAAATAATGATCTTGGATAGACGATGATGACCTGCAAACAACTATAAGTCCCTACACATAACCCAAGGTTAGCCTATGCAAATAGCGCTAAAATAGAGAACGATGGCGCCAAACAACCTAACAAATGGCGCTACTGATAGAATTTTTGATAGATCCTAAGCACCCTAAAAAATAGCGCTAAGAATACATACAGATAGCGCTGAATTACAAGATAGCGCTTAAATAGACTACAGACAGTTGAATACAGAAATAGCGCTACAAGATACTACAAAATGCGCTAAAACTAACAATTGCGCTAATACAGATAAATTATAGCGCTACATTTCAGGATAGCACTAAAATACCTAAAAAAGGTGCTACTGTGTGTGAGTCTGAACTTGTCTAGTCGACTATGGAATATGGCGTAGCCCTGGGTGTCGATGGTGCTAATACGGGGTTGAAATGGTCAAAGCTGCAAAACACAAGTTCTCTCAACCAAACAGGGGGTTAGATTGCAAAAAGGGGGTCTTGTTAGTCTTGTTAGGTGTCCAAAAGATGAGATATAGCAATGACACAGTCTATTGAATGAAAACCAAAGCAAGATGGAAACAAGAGTGTGTAAGTTTGATTTTTTAGTAAATTTCGGCATGGTCCTCCCTTCTCCCTGCATAAACCCTGCAAAAACTGAGAGTAATAGACACAAAATATGCCAAGAAAACTAACAAACAAGAAATATGTGAGTCAAAATGAACAAGCAATGTTGTGTTAAGAAAGCGCCACCACAGTCAGAAAATAGCGCCAAAATGCGGGTAAAATGGCGCCACTGAGCAGGGAGATAGCGCTAAACCTACAAAAACACGTCTAAACACAACAAAAAACCACACAAGATGTTAGATTAAGACATTTTGGGTCCCACCGGGCGTGCCAATGTGATTAGTGAAACTAAAATGAGATGAAAAACACAAAAATAAGAGCATAAACAAGCCTTATACCTCACTAAGATTCACCAATCCAAGATAGGGTGGTAGAAGCATGCACCCAAGAGCTCCTAGATATACCCTAGGTAATGGATTCAATGTGAAATGCTCAATCTAAATGCAACTCACAAGCTAGCTCAAGAGAATTTTTGGCATGATAACTTTACTTAGAAATTGGATGATAAATGGCTTGGAGGATGTTGTATTTATAGGCTTTTTGGAGAGATTTTGATCCAAGGGTGGAGATTCATTTGAGAGATCAATGGTGGAGGATGAAGATGATGTGGAGGGCCTAGATTTCATCTTGGAAAATGAAGAGGTGAGAATAAAGATGAATTTTTAATTCATTTTGGGAAGAGGGGTCCATAAATGAGGTTGTGTGAGATGGATTATTTGTGAATTAAAAATTTAAATGGGGAAGGGTAAAATGAATTTAAAATTCATTTGGGGAAGAGTGGATATTAATGAGTTATGACATGTGTAAGGGGTGTAAGAGGTATTTAATGAGGATTATGACAAATGTGTATTAAAAATTGATTTATGTGGCATGGAAATCAATTTTTTATTCATGGGATGTGGGGAGAAGTGTTAATAAGGGTTTGACCAAATTAATCGGGGTGATTAACCTAATTAATATGGCTGGAATAAATTAGTAGATGGATTAGTTAGAAGTTAAGATTGATTAAATAAGGATTTATTTAATCAATCCTAAGGCTAGAATGATATAGACTAGGGTAGGCAATTAAATAATGAATATTTAATTACCTAGGGTAGGGATAGGTTAATTAATAGGTTGAATTAATTAGTTAAACATGATTTAACTAATTAATTGGGTTTAGTGAGAAGAGGGAAATTAACCAAATAAATATTGCATATTTATTTAATTAATTGGCTAAGGTTGAACTATTGAATTAATAAAATTAATCCAATTGTTGGGGATAAAATGATGAAAAATTAGGTGATGAAAGGATAATTAATTAAATAAAAATTTAATTAATTATTTAGAAGGGAAATAGGTATGTTTAGGGAGGTCGGGAGTCGATTTGATGATGAAGACATTTTTAGGTGTCTACAGAATGGTTGTCAAATGTTATAGTTTCAAGTGTCCTAATAGACAAGTAAGGTATGTAGAAAGTGAGATATCATAGATTGATATGCAGAGAGCCAAATTTGATTGATATGTCAATATTGTGCAGTGCAAAGATAGTATAAGAAATAGTACCATCTCTGACAAGTGGCACATGACAGTGGTTGAGGCTGACAGGGATTGTTATGATAATGTTTGTTGCTAGGGTATGTGATTGTATGCTCTATGAAGTGTATTCATGTTGCAAGCCATCTTGTATGTGTTAGGACATTGTTGAAAGGTCATAAATAGTTGGTTGGAGCAATGAGATGTGTAGTAGGTTGTCTTGTCAAATATCAGTGAGATCTCTGTTGTAGTGAAGACAGTGATAGATATTATTTTCACGATGGATTGGTGAATGAGTTAATGTTAATCTTTCCTTGACAAGCACTTGACAGTGCTCTCAGTGATAGATCCCTGACAAGACAGAAGTAGGAAATTGAAAAGAAAAATTATGTTCATTTTCAATACTTACCTCTTGTAATCTTTATGCTTAGTACAGTGACATTCTTGCTTATTTCAAGGTGCAAGTTTACACAAAGATTGAAGGATGTTCTTGATGAATGTAATAGGTGTAGAAGACAGTGGATCAGTGCTTATAAGAATAGTGTATGAAGTGTGACATATGTTGATTGGTGGAGGAAATATGAGAATGGCTTCTTGTTTCTGATGTTGATAGCAGACTGTTGAATGTTGTTTCAGTCATTGTAAGGGGGAGTAAAAATTGTAGTATACTGATACTGAGAATATGTTTTGCAAAGACATATGTTGATATATTGCTAAGCAATCCTATGGCAGTTAGTGTATTAAACTTTGTATATAACTACATGAAAGTGCTTTGATGAAGTCTTATCTTGACTGTGACTCTATTTTTAGTCATCATCTAGTGATGCAGTACTTGTTTTTAGAACAAATGGAGTTTATTGTTCAGTAGATGCATATTATTTAGGGGGAGTATGTCTTTCTTTGTCATTTGATGTCAAAGGGGGAGAAAGTTGAATGGATCACAAGTAGTTTTGCCATCAATGACAAAGGGGGAGATTGATGACATGTTTGTCATTGATGTCAAAAGTGGATGTTGTTGGTGATCCATGTGTTGGTGCTTCAGGATCTCAAGATTAAAGTAATGATGCAGATGTTCAGGTGTTTGTATAAATTCTTCATGTTTAATAAGGATGGCTAAGTCTCAGTTGGCTCAAGGTTTTTGACAGAATTGGTGACAATCTCAGTTGGTTTGCAGTGTTGTGGTTATCAACATCTTGCTTGTGTATGGTGAGACTTGAGCATGCATTTGATGTAAACAATTGGTTCATATGGCAATGGGCATTGGTATTGGTATTCATTGTCATTGACATTGGTGTTCGGTATTGGTATTCATGTTGTATGGAGCATTTGATGTGAGCCTATACATCATGTGAATGGAAGTCATAATATAAATGGCTTTGTTGTCTTTTTATTGATGTCAAAAAGGATATGTTGTCTTCATGGTGAATGGCAATATCTTTGTTGATCTTTGTTGAAACAAGGAGTTGTGTATAATGCTTAGTCATCAAGGTTGATCATTGTTGAAACAAGGTTGAGTTTATGCTTCATTATCAAGATCATGTCATCATTTCAAGACAAATTTGTTAATGCCAAGTTCATGTCAGAAACATACTATCATATCAGAGTTAAGATATTAGTCTAATATGTGGAGCATTTGGTGTGAACACAGTTAAGAAATCAATGTCATGGTTCTTATATTTGATAGAAAAACACAGTGGCAGAATACTATGAATGGCTCTTGATCTTGGCACTAATGTCTCATCAATGGGTTGCTCTAAGTATTCTAAGTGCATGCAAAGAGCCTTTATTGTAAACATCGTACCTTTTGTTTTAATTTGATGGTGACCGGTTGAACAAGTCACAAATGACTTAAGTTATGTCATTGAGAGTCTTCCTTTGTATAGTGATTGGCCCCAATCACCCAGGGTGCCCGGTCGTTCAGTGTCTTTTTAAAAGGCTTAGCGGGAGGTATTAATCAATGAATAGAATTAAAAGATCATGTGGCGCGAAGGTTATATCAAATGGATAAGGTTTAAAAGGCAATGGGAGCCCAATGGTCGACACCTGTTTTGAAATTTGACAGGTTACATGGTTAAAAAAGCCAAAAATTATGGCTTTTCATCTTTTTCTTTGGAGACTGAAGATAGATAGTTTCTAATTTTGATTCAAAATATTCTTTGTGAGGTAACCTGTGTGTATTCGAGGATATAAGAGATGTTTTTTTTACTCTGTATATATATATTTTTTTATGTGTGTGAAAGTTTTTTGGAGAAGTAATATACTGTTTTGAGAGAGAAGGATATGGGATAGAGATGATAAGTTTGCAAATATAATCAGGTAATTGCAGAGGTGACAAGGAGATTGGAGAGGTGATTACAGAGGTGGTGTAGAAATAATAACAAAGAGAATTTGTTTTTGTGGATTGCTTAAAACCAGAAGGTTTCTTTTGTAGTGATAACTCATTTCTTATCATGAAGACATTGAAGTTGTGTTAGAGAAAATTTTGAAGAGTTTATTAAAATTTTTGCAGACATAAAACGATGACTTGATGATTTTATTGACATTAAAGAAGACATCAGTTGGTTCTTTTTGCAGAGGTTGAAGAACACAATTTGTGTAATAAATTTGTTGTGAAAGACAAAGGGGAGGTATAAGGTTATTGTATTTGATTGAAACAAGGTAATCCCCTGATAAATTTTGCATTTGCACTCAAAGTGATTGTGAAATCTTGATAAGTCAGTGAGACTTTCAGTATGCCAGTGAGGCTATAATGAGTCGATGAGACTTTTAGTATGCCAGTGAGGCTATCATAAGTCATTGAGACATTGTAAATGTTGAAGTTTTCATACTTAAGCCAGTGAGGCATTTTTGAGAGGTTTTTCTACCCTAGGAGGGTTTTCCTCTCGTATAAACTTTTGTGTCTTGGTCTCATATCTTGTATGATTTCTTGGTTGAACATTTGTGTTATGATTCATCTCTTTGATAAAGTTATTAGTTAAGTTTTGAAAATATCTAGACTATTGTTTTAGACACAACACGGATTCACCCCCCCTCTCAGTGTTGTTTGTACTCCTACACACAATGTATAATTGAGTTTAAATATAATCTAAATTTTAAATTATACCATATCAGGTTGCTCATCTCCTTTGTCCTCGTGCTTTACATGTGTTGCTGTACATGGAATGGCATCAACAGGATGAAATGTGTCACTAAGAAGCTCCTACAAGGTCATTTATAAAGCACGTGTACAAATTAGGTTAAAACACACACACACACATATTCACTTGTGTAGGTACCCAATTTTTGTTTCAATTTATTTAAAAGACCTACATATTGCACGTAGACAAAGATAGTTATTCAACAACCTGAAATGCAGTCGACTCCTGATATAGACTTGGATCATCTAGGTCTACTACAATGCCCATCCTCATTGTTGTGTCAACCTACATAGACATATATTTTTAATATATATTATAAGTACACATGCGTGTTTGATATAGTGAATTCAAAATACAAAAATCTAAGTATATAGTTTTTTAAAACAGTATACATACAAATGACTCATGTGAGATAGCCAACGATGGAGGAGCACTCGAGCCACCCTCTAGAGGATTCAATGTGGAAGAACCCTGAACCAGCATAAATATTTAATGTACATGTTCAAGACGGAATTACAAATTAGGTTCAAGTTAATAAAATTATTTAAAATATATTTAAAAAATCAATCAAAATACCTCAAATGGGTGGCCGAGACGAACAAGTGTCGATGAAAAATGAAATCGATCAAAAGAAATATGAACTATGCCTGTTGCCATCTACACCAAGCAATTTGATTGTTAAAATATTACAATTTAATTGATCTATATGTTCATTAAAAACACGTGCTTAAAATTGTTATAAATTCAACATGTGTACCTAGATATATATACCTGTGTCGAATGATCAGTGGGGTGATCTTCAGCAAATAGAAAATCAACAAATGATTCACCCATATCATCAGATGCTACATGTGCAGCTGAACTAGGTGTTGCCTGATTAGGTCCATAACACAACTGATTGCAACTCGTGCACATGTGAGGCATCGACACATGTGGAGTGGTACTAGGACCACCTCCACCATCAACTCCTCCATGGTCTCAAACCCTAGATAGCATCGCAGAATCTTGCTCATCCAGGCTACCTGAGAGTGCACTCAATGATCCTAGTGCGGATACCACCACATGATGCCGGAAGGGCCCAGGAATGGAAACAGAAGGAGGGTCAATAAGAGGTTTAGCAGGCAAGGGTCTTTGGGGATCAACCCATGCCCCTAACCTCTATTGTGGCATGCTGCCACCAATACCCTAGAATGATCTAAAATCAAAATAGTTGGGTTTCCTATTCATAACAAACTCTGCATATAATTTTCTCAAAAAATATAAAGGAACCTCACAATTAGCATGAGGTGGATAATAAAACACCATCCACCACTTGTCCCAAAAATTGGTAGGCATTGCTTCATGTCTACACCACCTAATTGATATTCTTTTCTTATTTGGGGGAATTGGTTCATTGGTGATGGGGTGTCTAAAATATTGTGCTAAATGAGATTTTGTGATTTTTAGATCCAAAATCTCCTTATAAGTGAGGCCATCAGCATAAAATTGACACCTCTCATCTCTCCATATTCAAAAAATATCCAAGTCCATATCAATGGACCTCACAGAATCTACAATGTTTTGCATCGAAGATGCAAAACACACCAAGTGAGGAGGCATGAATTGTTGACTTCAAATGGCATTTAGTTTTTCTTCGATGGAACTGACATTTTCATTAATTATGGCTCACAAGCGAGCCTCATCAGATCTAGGTGGGGGTAGAGGTGGGGGTAGAGGTGCGGGTTGAGGTTGGGGTTGGGGTTGGGGTTGAGGTGGGGGTGGAGATGGAGACCGTAGAGGTAGTGCATTGAGGAAGTCCTCAACATCAAAGTGAATATTATGCATGATATATAAAAACTATGAACCTGCATATATACATAAATATACAAACAAGTACAAAATTAACTTTCAAGAATCTATATATATAAAGTATAAATAAACATATATCAAAAACTAGATATTATACATGTTGCAAAATTACAAGAAATATTTAAATTAAACGTAAATGACTATATTTAAAAGAAAAATTAGGATCTACATACACATACATACATCATTCAACTTGAGCATACATACAAAATTCAAAATGTAAGAGATTATAGTTCTATGTAATTTTAATAAATGTACATGTACTAAAAAATAAATTGAATTTATCCATACACCATGCAAAAAAATAATTTTCTAGGTCCATACACCATGCTAACAATTTTATCCATATTTGACCAAGTTATATATATATATATCTTAAACAAGTTTGTAAAAACTTCAAGCATAGATAACATTATACAAATTGATGAAATGTGAATGATCAATTTTCAACTATTATTAGTGGCTTAAGGGGATTGATTAGTAGATTTCAAGTTGTAGGTCATCTACATCCTCTAAGGTCATCTATATCCTGTTTTTTAAAATTGATCAAATGTGAATTATCAATTTTCAACTATTATTAGTGGCTTAAGGGGATTAATGACTAGATTTCAAGTTGTAGGTCATCTACATCCTCTAAGGTCATCTATATCCTATTTTTTAAAATTGATCAACTATGAATGATCAATTTTCAACTATTATTAGTGGCTTAAGGGGATTAATGACTAGATTTCAAGTTGTAGGTCATCTACATCCTCTTAGGTCATCTATATTCTATTTTTTTTAAATTGATCAAATGTGAATTATCAATTTTCAACTAAATTATTAGTGGCTTAAGGGGATTAATGAGTAGATTTCAAGTTGTAGGTCATCTACATCCTCTTAGGTCATCTATATCCTATTTTTTAAAATTGATCAAATATGAATGATCAATTTTCAACTATTATTAGTGGCTTAAGGGGATTAATGACTAGATTTCAAGTTGTAGGTCATCTATATCCTATTTTTTAAAATTGATCAAATGTGAATTATCAATTTTCAACTAAATTATTAGTGGCTTAAGGGGATCAATGAGTAGATTTCAAGTTGTAGGTCATCTATATCCTATTTTTTAAAGTTAAAATGTGAATGATCAATTTTCAACTATTATTAGTGGCTTAAGGGGATTAATGACTACATTTCAAGTTGTAGGTCATCTACATCCTCTTAGGTCATCTTCATCCTATTTTTTAAAATTGATCAAATGTGAATTATCAATTTTCAACTAAATTATTAGTGGCTTAAGGGGATTAATGCGTAGATTTCAAGTTGTAGGTCATCTACATCCTCTTAGGTCATCTATATCTTGTTTTTTAAAATTGATCAAATGTGAATGATCAATTTTCAACTATTATTAGTGGCTTAAGGGGATTAATGAGTAGATTTCAAGTTGTAGGTAATCTACATCCTCTTAGGTCATCTATATCCTATTTTTTAAAATTGATCAAATGTGAAATATCAATTTTCAACTAAATTATTAGTGGCTTAAGGGAATCAATGAGTAGATTTCAAGTTGTAGGTCATCTACATCCTCTTAGGTCATCAATATCCTATTTTTTAAAATTGATCAAATGTGAATGATCAATTTTCAACTATTATTAGTGGCTTAAGGGGATTAATGACTAGATTTCAAGTTGTAGGTCATCTACATTCTCTTAGGTCATCTACATCCTATTTTTTAAAATTAATCAAATGTGAATTATCAATTTTCAACTAAATTATTAGTGGCTTAAGGGGATTAATGAGTAGATTTCAAGTTGTAGTTCATCTACATCCTCTTAGGTCATCTACATCCTCTTAGATCATCCCTTGACAATGAGTAGATTTCAAGGGGATTAGTGTTATTATTAGTGTCCTAAGGGAATTTTATGATCATCCCTTGACAATGATATGTGAAACATGTCTACCTTTGACCCTTAACCCTTAACCCTTAACCCCAAACCCTAAACATTTAATCCTTAACCCTTAACACTTACCCCTAAACCCTTAACCTTAAACCCTTTTATCCCTTAACCCTTAATCGTATACCCTAAACCCTAAACCCTTAACCCTAAACCCTTAACCCTTAATTGTAAACTCTAAACCCTTAACCCTAAACCATTAAGCTTAAACCCTTTTAACACTAAACCCTAAACCTTAAACCCTTAACCCTATACCCTTAACCCTAAACCCTTAACCCTTAACCCTAAACCCTTAACCCTTAACCCTAAACCCTAAACCCTAAACATTTAACCCTAAACCCTTAACCCTTACCCCTAAACCCTTAACCCTAAACCATTAACCTTAAACCCTTTTAACCCTAAACCCTAAACCCTTAACCATTAACCCTATACCCTTAACCCTAAACCCTTTTAACCCTAAACCCTAAACCCTTAACCCTATACCCTATACCCTTAACCCTTAACCCTTAACCCTTAACTGTAAACCCTAAACCCTTAACCCTTAACCCTAAACCCTAAACATTTAACCCTAAACCCTTAACCCTTACCCATAAACCCTTAACCCTAAACCCTTAACCTTAAACCCTTTTAACCCTAAACCCTTAACCCTATACCCTTAACCCTTAATTGTAAACCCTAAACCCTTAACCTTAAACCTTTTTAACCCTAAACCATATGCATCCTCTTAGGACAAGTCTTAAGCAATTTTCTTAAATCCCCTTAATATATGTCATCTTTCCTAGGTCCATAAACCATGCTAATGGAATGATTTTGTCTTAACTTGACCAAGTTTAATTAATATAAATTTATCTTTTTAAACAAGTTTGTAAAAACTTCAAGCATCTAACATTATACAAATTGATGAAATGTGAATGCTCAATTTTCAACTATTATTAGTGGCTTAAGGGCATTAATGAGTAGATTTCAAGTTGTAGGTACATCCTTTTACGTCATCTATATCCTATTTTTTAAAATTGATCAAATGTGAATGATCAATTTTCAACTATTATTAGTGGATTAAAGGGATTAATGAGTAGATTTCAAGTTGTATGTCATCTACATCCTCTTAGGTCATCTATATCCTATTTTTTAAAATTGATCAAATGTGAATGATCAATTTTCAACTATTATTAGTGGCTTAAGGGGATTAATGACTACATTTCAAGTTGTAGGTCATCTACATCCTCTTAGGTCATCTATATCCTATTTTTAAAATTGATCAAATGTGAATGATCAATTTTAAACTATTATTAGTGTCTTAAGGGGATTAATGAGTAGATTTCAAGTTGTAGGTCATATCTAAGCTTGACATATATCCTCTCATCCTCATCACATTAACTTAGATCTTTCATTTAGTGTTATATTAACTTATCAATTAATTAAAGTTATATATAACATCCCAATCCATTACCTCATTAACCAATTATTTAATTCAATGTTTGTAATTGACAATGAAACTATCTCTATTCTCACTTGTGACTCACCCAAGGAGGATTTTTCTTTGATAAAAAAAAAAAAATTAGATGTACTAGTTGTCAAACTTGAGGGATGTTACCAAATTTTATTTCCCATTTACATAGAAATATGTAGAGTTTATAAAGATTCCAAATATGGATGGACGACCTATTAAAATATATCCTTTTATAGAAAAATGGTATTTTAAATTTAAGACTATTAGCGAATAGGAATTGTTAGAGAGATCATATTAGATATAGTTGTTTAGATGAGTGTGAAAAAAAAACTAATAAAAATCTATAATAAAATTAATGCATAAATAATCTAAAACAAATAAAAACCAAAATGCATAGTATGTACTATTTCACTTGAGAAAACCATTTCATGCAACAAATCTAGCACACTAACCGTCCTTTCTATTGCATAAAAACTCAACCATACACAATTTAATAATAAATCCCTAACTCAATCTTTATGCATATGTGGATATTAATAGGCACATCAAAAATTAGATTTACAATTAATATGAATGCTTTAAAACCATGGATGAAAATAGATTTAACCAATGCATACGTGCTCAAAAAAATTAATCTTACTAGCCAAAAGAATACTTAACATTTTTTCAATCACTAGTCTCCATAGCCTTAAATGAGTATACAACATTCTTTCAACACTAATGGGCATGAGGACAACAACAACTACAACTTGACACCAATTTTATCTAGAAAATTATGATCCATGGTAACCAACACTATGGCCAACCAATATAACCTAAATAGGCATATACCTACCAATTAGTTGGCATCCATGATATTGACCAACATAGGCTCTTTACATAGGTCCACTCTCTACCACAACACATTGATTGTTTAATTCATACTTAAATTCTTATGTAAACAAGAGATACAAATTATTCACAAGGCACATGACTCTTTAAGGTCTTTGATAAATGTATATACACCTCTAGCATTAGTTTCAACACCATTTGTGTCTATTTTTAAATTTAAAACTTATGCAAATGTTGTTAGTTCATCTTACCCACCTAAAGTTCCCTACAAGATTCCCTAATTTTAGATTCTACTCCAATGATATTTGCATCCCTAAAGATACCACTATTCTCAATTTACATGGTATCATTTTAAGTTACTTAAATGATCACAACTACCGCAACTCAAATATCAACCACATAAGATGTGATACAAATAATAGCACTAGGATCCAAACTAGATGAAGCAAATGAGTTAACAAGCTAGGCTTTAGTAAAATCTATAAATGCAAATCCATGAGATTTAAACTAAAGTTACATATGACATTTAGCAATATGGAAGGTGAAGAGGTGGTTGAAGAAAAAGGAAAATCATCAAGCCATTACAATATTGTTAAATTAGAGAAAGAAACTTTAAAAGTATATAAGAAGCAAAAAGGGATAATTTATATGCCATCAATGATAAAATCAATCTTAGATGTGATAATAGATCAGGTTCAATTTTTTATTAAAAAAAATAAAGAGTTGAAAAAGAGATAAATGATAGAAATTCCAAATAAATTGATAGAAGAAGTGGTTAGTCAATTGCATCAATTGTATGAGTAGTTGAAGTATGACAGGTAATCACAGCTAGATGTATGTTGGCAAGGTCAAAGGAAAAATTAGAGGGAAAGAAAAAAACGTAATGGGCTTTGTTGGTTTTAAATATTGTGTTAGGTCATAAAGATGTATTCTAGACTAAGGTAAATGACTTTAAGAAGATATTTTTAAAACAAATGGAATCTATAGGAAAGGAAGGAGATAAATCTATGATGGAATTTTTCCTAAAGAATGCCACTATAATTTTTTATGAACACCTATATAATGTGTCAAGTGATATAAAATAAATAGTCAAGGCTTTGATCTATATATGAGGATCATTAATGCATAAAATATCTATGTGGACTACCAAGCATGTAGAGTAGAGAGGATTGATAAATCTCTAGTTTAATACATAAAAAAAGACTTGAGCACTTGGGATGTGTTGAGGATCTGAGAGGATATATGTCAATCTTAGATATGTCAAGTAATTTTCTTAAATCCCCTTAATCCTAGGTCCATAAGTTACCATGCTAATAGAATGATTTTGTCTTAACTTGAACAAGTTTCATATATTTGACTTTTTAAACAAGTTTGTAAAAACTTCAACCATCTAACATTATACAAATTGATCAAATGTGAACCATTGAGACTTTAGGGTTTTGTTTCAATTCAGTTTAGGGTTTTGTTTTTTGTGTAGGGTAATTGTTTTTAGGTTTCCAATTCAGTTTAGGGTTTTTTTTGTGTGTGTAGGATCGGGCCTTAAATTTGACAATCGGCGTTGATTGTCAAGAAATTTTTTTATGATAGTTATCTATTCAATCAGGACTTAAATTTGATAGTCAACCTTGACTATCAAACAATTTTTTTATGACAGTTATCTATTCAATGGTGCCTTTAAAATACTATGACATACTTTAGTATAAGTAAATTATATAAAAACCAAATATATATCGTCATAATTCTATATAAATTTTGACAGTTTGTCCAAAATCTCTCCTTTCATATGATACAGTCTTTTTAAAATTTCAATTGTATTTTACATCTAAAATGCATAAATACAGCTATACAACTCAAATTTAAGCCCTCTATTCAATGTTGCCTTTTAAATACTATTACATACTTTACTATAAGTATATTATATAAAAACCAAATATATATAGCATCATATTCCTATATAAATTTTTACAGTTTGTCCAAAATCCCTCCTTTCATATGATACGATCTATTCAAAGTTTAGTTGTAATTTACAACTAAAATGTCTAAATATAGAAGAAAAATAAATAAATAAATAAAATAAAATAAAATAACAAAGAAATGGGCAAAAATTTGGACTCACCTAGATTTTTGATGGCCACAAATGGAGGGTTTGCACTTGGGATCCCATTCTGCTCTTTCACTATTGCTGGGAGAGAATGAGCACATGAGCAATTTTTTAAAAAATTAATAGTTTTACGAAACGAGATCTCGTTTCTTGGTGCTAGGTTCGGGATCACACTACGTAACGGGATCCCTCCTAGATTTTAGGCTCGGGATCCTTATCCATAACGGGATCCCGTTTTGGTTTGCTTGATTTTGGGTTTTTTCTAAGGCCAAAACTTCCAGCTTAAGTGGACTTAACTTTGTGCATTTACCCAACTCTGTTATGATAGAATCAAATCCCAATTTCCTGCCTTCTCTCCAACCAAACATCTCAACAAGTTTCCCAAACTCCTATTTACTACCTCTGTCTGTCCATCAGTCTGTGGATGAAATTTTGAACTAAACTTCAAGTCTATCTTCGTCTTCTTCCAAAGTTTCTTCTAAAAGTATCTAAGAAATCTTGTATCTTTGTTTGAAATTATGCTCTTAGGTAACCCATGCAATCTCACAATCTCCTTGAAAAATAGGCCAACCACATGAACTGCATCAATTGTCTTCTTACAAGGTATGAAATGTGTCATCTTTGAAAATCTATCCACCACTACAAATATTAAATCATGTCCTCTCTGTGTCTTCAGCAATCCCATTATGAAATCCATGCTTATGTCTTCCCAAGGTCTCTTCGATACTGTCAAAGATTTGTACAATCCAGTATTCTAACTACTCCCTTTTGCAACTTGAAAAATTCTACAACTTTGCACAAATCTCTAACATCCTTATGTATTTGAGGCCAAAAGTAATTTTCACTTACCAAAGCCACTGTCTTATCAATGCCAAAATGTCCTACCAATCCACCACTATGCTTCTCCTTGATCAAATTGTCTCTCATTGAACTCCTAGGTATGCATAACTAATTTCCTTTGAACAACATGTCCTTCTAAATGAAATAATCCAACCACTGACTCCTATCTGTCACAACAGGTTCCTTACATGCTTTCTAAGGTTCTACAAAATCAAGATCTTCCTCATGCATGTTCCTCAATTCCTCAAAACCTAATACTTCAACTCTCATCTCTGTCAGTAAGTTCCTTCTCCTACTTAATGCATCTACAACTTTGTTTGATTTTCCACTCCTATGCTTCAACACAAAAGTATAACTCTGCATGAACTCTACCCATCTCATATGTCTATGATTCAACTTCCCTTAACTATTCAAATACTGCAAAGCTTGATGATCTATATATGACACAAACTCCTTAGGCAACAAATAATGTCTCCACTTTTTCAAGGCTTGAATTATGGCATAGAACTCCTGATCATAAACTAAATATTTTCTCCTTGCATCATTCAACTTCTCACTAAAATATGCTACAGGTCTACCTTCTTGATTTAACATTGCTTCTATTACATTTCCACTTGCATCACAATCTACTTGAAATACCTTATTGAAATCTGGTAATGCCAACACAGGTTGCTCTGTCACTTTTTGCTTCAAC
The DNA here is from genome assembly GCA_027924645.1 of Cunninghamia lanceolata. Taxonomy (NCBI): domain Eukaryota; kingdom Viridiplantae; phylum Streptophyta; class Pinopsida; order Cupressales; family Cupressaceae; genus Cunninghamia; species Cunninghamia lanceolata. The sequence continues at coordinate 23,006,965 of BSBN01000500.1, forward strand.
ATTTCAAAACATTTATTTGCTCCTGATGTCCACTTAAAGTCTTTTATGTCACCTCTCATTATCTCTGTCATAGGGTTACGTACTAAACTAAAATTTCTAATGTACTTCTGGTAAAAGCTAGCTAATCCATGAAATGATCTGACTTCTCCAATGCTCTCCAGTGTAGGCCATTCAACAATTGCTCTAACTTTCTCAGGGTCCATCTTCAATCCCTCCACAGAAATCACAAATCCCAAGTATACCAATTCTTCCTTCAGGACACTACACTTCTTGATGTTTATCAGCTATTTCTCTTCTCTCAACCTCTGCAATACTTGTCTTAGGTGCCACAAATGTTCTTCTTTTGTCTTACTAAAAATTAGAATATCATCCAAATATACAATAACAAACTTACCCAAGATTTTCTTCAAGACTTCATTCATCAACCTCATGAAAGCACTCGGTGCATTTGTCAATCCAAAAGGCATCACTAACCACTCATACAATCCTTCATTTGTCTTAAAAATGGCCTTCCATTCATCTCCTTCTCTGATTATGATCTGAAGGTATCCACTCTTCAAATCTATCTTTGTAAAATATTTTGCTCCACTCAAACAATCCATAATATCATCCATCCTAGGTAAAGGGAATCTATACTTAACTATGATCTTGTTTATTGCTCTAGAGTCTGTACACATTCTCCATTCTCCATCCTTCTTCGGTGCTAGCATTATAGGTACTACATAAGGACTCAAGCTTTCTCTGATCAAACCTTTCCTCAACAATTCATGTATCTGTCTATTCAATTCTTCATTCTCTGTTGGTGTCATTATGTGTGTTGCTTTATTAGGCAAACTAGCTCCAAGTATAAGATCCATGTGATGACTGATACTCCTAATTGCTGGCAACTCTTCAAGTACATTATCTGATATGATATCTTCATACTTTGTCAGCAACTCATTTATCTCCTCTGGTTGTGATTCTTTAGTCTCTAGATTTTTAGGCTTCTTAGGAATCAAGCATAACACATATTCTCATGTCTCAAACCATCCAGAAATTTCCTTCCATCTACCAAACAAATTCTAGCATTCCCACACACTTCACTCTTAGGATCATCTTCCAAAGGAATCAAGGTAATTCTCTTTCCATTTGATGTTATAGTATATGTATTCTTTCTTCCATCATGTATAGCTTTCCTATCATACTGCCATGGTCTACCCCAAAAAATATGACATATATCCATAGGCATAATATCACACAATACTTCATCATTATAAGATCCAATATGAAATTTCACCAAACATTGTTCACTCACTAGTACCTTATGATCATATTGAATCCATGCTATTTGATATGGCTTAGGGTGTTTCAATCTTTCCAACTTCAACTTAGTCACCATCTCCTCTGAAACTAAATTATCTAAACTACCACTATTAATTACAACTTTATAACATTTACCTCCTAATTTGCATCTGGTTCGGAACAAACTCTTCCTCTGCGGTGGTTCCTCATTTGTCTCTGCTTGAAATAGTGCTCTCCTTACGACAAGTGATTCTCCTTTCTCAAGTTTACCAACTGAACAGGGGTCACCTAGTTAAACAGATTCTTCTTCCATATAAGCTGCTCTTCCACTATTCTTTGTCTTTTTTCTTGTACTTCCTTGATTACATTCAAATGCTCTATGTCCTTCACCTCCACACTTAAAATAGGTTTGTCTAAATGTTCTACTATCAAGTCCTCTTCCATCTCTTCTGTATCCTTCACTCTGGTATGAACTAGGGTTTCCTCTGCGGTGGAAAGTTTTGTCATCCTTTCAGTATGCATTATTATCTCTGTCCTCCTTCTTGAATGTGCTCTCTTGTCTATTCTACTCTGCATATGATCTCTCTCTTCCAGAAAATGTTCTGCCTATCTATCTTTTCTCATGCTTCTTGTTCAACTTTTATTCAACTTTCAGGGCAAACTAATATTCTTCTTCCAAGCTTGTCATCCTCACCAAACTCAATTCTTCTTGAATGTTCAATCTTAGTCCATTGATATATCTAGCCACTTTCTCCTTGCTTTCTTCACTATGTCCTATTTTTATGACCATCTTATGAAATTCTTCAGTGTACTCCTTCATAGATTTCTCCTTTTGTCTTAGGTTTTGCAATCTCTTCAACAGTTCCAACTCATAGTCAACAGGTATAAACTGATTCTTTAATTTTGTCACAATTATATCCCACTTTGTAATCTTCTCTTTTCCTCTTCTGTTTCTATCTGACTAAACTTATTTCCACCATATAGTAACATGTCCTTTCAACTTTTTGCAAAGTTCACCTTCTCCAGATCTTCAATTTCTTCATACTCAAAGTACCCTTCTAGGTCATTTATCCAATCAATCAATTCCTCAGGATTCAAATTGTAAGTATAGTTCGGTACATCAACTATAGGTCAGTTCCCAATCTTTGAAATAGCTCGCAACATCTTCACTTGATCTGATTCTCCTTCATCTAGGGTTACTTCATTTTGATCAACGGATTGAAATTCATCATCATCACTTTCAACATTAGGTCAAGGTGTAAGTCCTCTTCTTCGATCTTCTTCAATAGCATCTAAGTGAACTCGCATTATTTTGATCATTTGCATCATCTCATCCATTCTTCCAGCCATAGTACCAACAACAGTTATTCTCCTCAGTGGCATCTCTTCCTCAGATCAAGTGTAACTACCTCAAATTCGATGATCGGGCTACAAGGTGACAACTCCCTCACAATCGGCGATCGATTGACAACACAGGTAGTCCACCTTAGATTTAGCAATTTGTCCATGTCAAGATCTTATGGAATGCCTTCACAAACTTCACTCAATTCACTCACTTCACTCCCAAAAGATTTTGACTTGATCTAATACCACTTGGTGCAGTCACAGTTAGGAGGGTCCACAAAGTGAACAATCCAAACTGTGCAGCAAGAGTAAACACAATGAAAACAACTCAAAGATAGGATGCAAATGTAGATTCAATCATTTAGTATATCATAGATCCAAAATACAAACAAGGCAGCAACATGCGGGCTTACAATTAGGGCTCACAGGCCTAATTCCTTAGTTACAGAATATGCGCAAGATATGACTTTGAAGTGCCTTACAAAAGAATTCAAATTATCAAACTATCTCTATGTGATTCACCACTTTCCTGTGCATCTATTACATGAATATATATCATCTCCAGAACACAAGATTCCTCCGCGTCGTCCAAGGATGGTTACAAACTTTGATGAAAGAGATGTAACATGTGTACACGGATAGGTCAAACCTAAACAAATGGGAATCCTTTGCAAGTGAATGAAATCACGTGTGGATCTCAGGGAAGGTTAGCCACGATTCAAAGTTCCTTGAATGATGTGCAATTTAGCTCTGCAAGTCATGAAAGTGCTCCACAAGTCTTCTCCTTTAGCTGATTGTTTGAGACTATCAGGATGCTCTATTCTGAGAAAATAATTGATCTTCTGATAGCGATATATTTCCGGTACCTGATCCAAATGATCTAAATTTTGGATATGATGTGCATGAAGGTGTCTAGATGCTAAGTCCAGCTCTGCAAGCTTTGAAATGAAACTATGGCAAAATGTGGACCAAAATACAAAAACTACTACTGACTGAACTGACTGGAATGAACTGGAAAATGAAAGAAAACAAACTGAAATACAATTTTTTTTGTTGATGCAAGATTGCTCTTGAACCAGGGATGCTCCTGCATCATTTTAGGTTTTTTGTGTTTTTGTGTATGAAATGCAACTATATGATATGTAAGCTATTTTTTTGTATTTTCTTTTGAATGAATAAAATAACTCTATATAAATGCAAATTATAATGATGTTTATTTAATGCAATGTTATTCTATGTTATTGTTTTTTGATGATTTTGGAATCTACTCTAGGAAAGAAAGAAAAGGTCTAACTAATGAGAGAAAATGGATTAATCTATGAAAAGCAAATGTTCTCTAATCTATTGCAATGAAATGAAAGCAAAGTACAAATTCCTATCAAGAGCAAAATAACAAGTTACTTTACTCAAGATAAAACTTTCATTATCTAATGAAAACATGAAAAGGAACTTGGAATCGCTTGGCGCACGAGCTTTACACTACCCTCAGGAATCCTTTTGTATGGAAACCTCCTTGTCTTCTTGTAGCAGGAAGGTCCTCCTCTTGGCAGAAATTGGAAAGAGAAAGAAAAAGAATGACCTTTTGGAAAGCTTTGAATTGAGCTCAATGTGAGCTAAGAGCACTATGGCTTGAGAATTGGCAAGTGTAACAATGCTATGAAGTATTTGAAGGATTTGGAAAAATAACAACTATTAGATGGTGAAAATGAGAGAGAATGATAGCACATATAAACCAAATCAATCCCCTTTTTTCACATACACCAAAAATTGGGAGATAGGAACCAAGCTTGTTCACTATGAAGGATCAAGCTACTGATTTCTATTCCCTTTTATGCTATTGTAAATGAAGGGATGCTCCATTTAGGTTTTACAAAGCTTTAGACAACCTTATTACATGAAACCCTAATTGTAAAGTACATGTAAACAAATTGATTTATGGAACAGAAACTGTTAAACTAACTACAAAAATACAAATCAAAAGCAACAATGACTATGTACCCAAAAATTGGAGGCCTATGAGACTAGGGCACCCACCTCATAGTCTGAAAAGTTTTTTGACTGTCAAACATTCTACACCAAGTATCAGAGTCTCTAAAAAGGGTTCCAGATCCCAGATTTAAAGCTTTGTTAGACTAGGGTGCTCGCCCTATAGTCCCGAAGATTCTCTGATGATGAAACTGGAAGTTTTATGATGACTGTACCTATGATACATGTTCTTCCTCTACTCTTTTGTGTCAGATCTTTCTGAATGTAACCTGCACATACAAAAGGAGAAGGATGGTTGTGGCTATATAGGAATTTACCTTAGTCAAACCTCGTCTTTGGTATCTCTACCTCAACAATAGCCAATGGTATAGTATGCAGATGTGTATGCTCATAAATCAAGTGTGTAAGCATAAATGCAAGATCCTAAATGACTCAAGCATCAAGGATAGATCCACATAATATTTCACTCAAGGAAACAACAACAACTTCATCTCAAGGAGATGATAGTGATGAAGACTTGTAGAACAAGAAGGCGAGGTAGTTGTATCTACGGAGGATTCCAAAACTCAAGTTAGAGGCTTCAACCCTTCTCCCGATTGTACAAAGGGCTTGACAAAACCCTAGGAAGAGCAAGATAGACTCAAGATCTTGATTCCTAATCTCCACAAAATATATCCATGATAGCAAATATCAATATCTTCAAAGAGCTTCAACAAAGTGCAGACCGTTAATAGCAACAGTAGCAAAATTTTGGCATAGTAAGCTTGCATGAGAGTTCTATGTGATAAAGTGTTTTCAATTCTCTTTAAATACCTAACCTTAGAAATGTAAACAATCGAAATAATACGCTGATATTGCGCAAAAACCAAAATTTGAATTCAAAATCTTGAGGTGCATGGGACAAGCCAACACCCATCCTAAAAATCAGGACCCAAAAATTTAGGGTTCGACTAGGGCGGGCACCCAAGTCCAAGCCCCAAATTTCACTTAAGGTATAGCTTAAGGGTGTCCATAATATCTAGAATCCAAGGTTTGTTTTTAGGTTTTGTCAGTTATTGCTTCGAAATGTGACATTTCCTCGATAGGGTACATGTCAATAAGGGTTTAGGTAGGTTAGAAAAAAAAGGGTAAGAGGACACCAAAGGAGAGGAGATAAATTATGTGAAATTGTGCTAATCCATGTGGGAGTATAATTTTTGACATAACATTTAGCCCCCACTTTAGTGGTCATATGACACTACGTGCATATGCAACTAAAGGAAAGTAAATACTTCAATCATGAAAAGGATAACCAAAAGGATACTGTAGAGGAAGCTGAGATGTTGTCACATAAGAGGAAGAAGCCCCTAGTCTATAATCTTGTAAGATCACAAAGTTATGGACCACATCCTGCAAAGGAACACTTGTCAGATAATCCAAATCAAATCATTCTACAAACAACAAACAAATAAGTCAGTCATAAGAGCTAAGGGTATTGAGTGATGAGACATGATTAGGGTGGAAATTAAGGGAGACATGTGCCCCCCATTATTTCTGCTTCCTTAGTCTAAAAAGGAGAAACAAGGTGGTAATCTTCGCACACAGATTTCAAGAAAAGTTGATGAGGAATGCTTCATGAGGGTTGTTTTTGCAAACAACACCGAGCAAAAAATTACCTAGGTGAGATCGAGGGTGGAATCAGGAATCCAATGCAATAGACGGCGCAAAAGTTCAAGTTCAACAGCCCAAAATAGAGATGTATGGGTAAATCTGCAGACTTTTGCACCTGGATAGTGATAGGAAGTCTTATCCTTTTACTATAAGTAAAAGGTAGTTTTCACTTTCTCACTATTCAATCTTGGTTTTTGTTCTAGAGAGGAGAAGAGGAGGAGAGAGAGATTGACCATGCCAACTCAACACCCCTACCAGCTTCTGAGGCTAGGGGTGCTTCATTCCCATCTTGTAGATAGGCAGATCAAGCCAAAGGTAGGACCCTAAACTTTGCTTCTATCACAGTTCTTTCCTATTTTTGTGAATTTTATTATTTTTTGTGCCATGTAGAGCTCTCTAGACAGGGGATCACAACTAGGGTGCCCAAGTCTAGCCAGGGCGCCCCAAGTCCTCTCTGGGCACCCAAGTCCTCCTGGGGAGCCCAGGTCTTCTTAGGGCGCCCAAGTCCAGAGAGGACATGGGCCCAAGAGACATGGCATAGTTAGATGTGTTAGGTGGATTTAGATGATTTGATGATGAAAGTTGATTAGAAATTGTTTGTTTGATGTACAGGATGTCCCTGAGATGCGAGAGCACACAAGTGGTCGTCTCATGACGATGTTACAAAGCCACATAGGTGCTATCTCTGATGAGGATCGAGGTTTCTTACAGGCGATCAGCCTGTGGTGGGTGTTTATCATGCCCACGATGAGATTTCATTGCAGTATGCTAATGGCCTTGATGGAGAGATAGAATACAAATACTTCTACATTCCATTTACCCACAAGAGAGATGATGGTGACACTGGAGGATGTGTATCATATCTTATGACTTCTAGTCCGAGGATAGGCAGTGGATATTATGGAGCAGTATTCAGTGGAGTATACTTGAGAGAGTCACCTTTATTGCCTAGGTTGTGTTTTCACTCCATTTGGACGGGGACATATCACGCTTCAATGATTGGAGCGAGGCTGTGCGGACATACCTTTAGTGTTTCACATCAATATCGCGACCATCACCTTAGCAGTTACATAGAATGGATGGGGCATGCACCTTCATTAGGGCCTTATAGATATGATCAGGGCGATCGACGAGCAGAGGATGGTCTACGCATGGGGGCGCAATATAATTGTGCACCTCTACTAAGACTTGGGGCAATATGTTCATTATGAGGCGCAAAGTCTGATGGTGTGTACTTTGTTACAGGTATGAATGTTTGAGCACATTAGGTGCACACAGCCTGTAGACTTCCCAGAGAGCTGACATGGACACATCCATGTGTGCATGCTTATCCACTCATTATGTGTTGGAGAAATGGTGATTTTCTATGTTTGAGAGTGGTGTTTGATAGACTACGGTGTGGCAATATCATATGGAGAACATATCGCAGCCAAAGGCCATGGATGGAGCAACATAGTCAGCTAGCAAGGATGTAATGAGATAGTCTATTAACCAGTCACCTAGATCACATCGTTGTCTAGTTTTACTTTGATAGAGTCACACAACAGTTTGGATGTAGGTAGGATGCACACTCAATGCGCAGTGCAGTCAAGGCGAATGATGCCCCATGGCTGATGATAGTTGAGTTGTTGAGAGTGATGATGATGATGTAGTGGATGCAGAGCCAATGTCAGAGGCAGACAATGTTAGTACTACCTAAGCATACATAACCTAGTGGGAGACAGCACGGCCTTCTCTGATCTTCCCTATTGGTCATCCAACAGGCGATCCGTGACCACGGGTGGGTCGTGGGGGTGACACAAGAGTAGAGGATGATGTTAGTGATTTCATTGGGTACTATGATCTTGATGATGAGGAGGAGGAGGAGGATACACCAACGCAGTACATCTTTAGAGTGAGACCATGGCGAGGGCAATAGGAGGTGGACAGCGACGAGGAGACTAAGGAGAGGTTTAGGTCAAGAGCTCATTGTTTAGGTCCTACTGTCCTTAGGAGATCGAGTCAGCTCGAGTGAGGGTGGGTGAGTAGCTCTATTCTCCTAGCCATGGAGACAACTATAGATTTTTTTATATGAGTAGTGGTTTGAGATCTTGCTTGGCAGGATGGCGATCCTGGTGAGATGTTATTATGTTGTTGGATGATTATTTATTTATTATGGTGACATCTTGCATATATATGTATATTTTATGAGTTATTGACATGATTTTTGCATTACTTTTGATAGTTGGCACCTAGGGATGGCATGACTTTGTGAGTTGTGTCATAACCAGCATGGTTCCAACTGATGTTTTAGAGCAGCGAGTGCAGACGGGGTACTTGCCACAACACTTATTAGGTCGACATGTGGATATGTTCATGCCTTTTATGAGATACAAAGTGGCTATGGAGGCCACCTTAGATCACGTTATAGGAGAGAGGGACTAGGCGATCTAGAGAGTAGATTGCGCAGAGGGCGAGCTCCAAGCACAGCAGGATTAGGCTGCAGCACTGCCTCCATCTGAGATGGGTCCTGTCGTGACTCAAACCCTACATGTCAAGTTAGGTTAGGTGAGATCTAAGAGAGATAGAGACCAATCAGATAGAGATAGGGTACAGGCAAAGAGAGACAGGGTACAAACAAAGAGAGACAGTCTTCAGTGACTATACACAGACGCACAGAGATAGATGGGAGAGCTTATAGGAGAGATTAGGGGTCTACAATCACAAAGCACCTCTAGGAGTCACTCACGATTTGTGACCTCTCATGGACAGCTCTCTGTTACTCATACACTACCATGTCCTGATGGGTCTGGTAATTGAGGTTTAGCTATGTGATATGTATCTCCTGTATTGTATTACGACATCCCATTTTGATGTACGAGATAGTTGATTAGACTTTGTATATTTGAACCCATGTATATGTATATATTACTTTTTCTTTTGATGCTATGATGTTACTGATTTATCACATGTGAATTATGAAAATGCAACAAGTGATAGTTTTGATGATCATGTAGAAAATGTATTTAATGCTATTATGATGTAAACCAATCAAATATTTGTAGAATGTTTAGTAAATACCACAATAATTAAGGAATTTTACACGAGTAAAATACTATGCTATTCTCAATTAATGCAAATGTGATCTCAATAAAACATGTTTTAGTTAGATACAATAATGATTAACCAAAAAGATTTTATGTTCAACGAATTAAGACAAAATGTTCTATCTTGTCATAATTTAAGCTAAACTTGATTAAACTAACAAATTTTCTTTATGAAGTAACATCTAACATAGAATCCTAAGCATAGAATTTCCTTAGATACATAGCATTAATGGGCTCTTTAAGCGGCGTACCTTATTTGTCAGCTAATTTATACGCTTCTGATCCATAAGCTTGAGTGATAATATATGGTCCTAGCCAATTAGGGTTGAATTTCCCTTTTTTGCCAAGGAGTGCATTCACATTACGTTGATTTTCATATAGTACCAAGTCTCCAATGTCGAATGAACAATGTATGATGCGTTCATTGTGCAATTGTTGGATGGTTTTTTGATGAGCCTTAAGGTGTTCGAGAGCAGTAATACACTGGTCATCGAGCATTTGGAGTTCTTGTAATCTCTTCTCTCGTTCTTGTAAGGAAAGCAGAGGTGCAGAATACAGCTTCCCTAATGTTAATTTTAAGGGGATAGTGTAGACAAGTAACTTTCAATTTAAAATCACAGATGAATACAACAGAGCAAAATAGAATACACAAACAAAATATAGAGTATGACACCAGATTTACGTGGGAAAACTTTTTCGAGTAAAAAACCCACCATCACAAGAGAACAACCTTTATTACAGTAAAATTCATTTACAATAAAGATCCCCGCTTCTTGCTCTGGTATCGATTCTCAAAAACATACACCGTTCATTGCCACACTGTACATTTATAGAATGAACTATGTATTCGAATCTCATCATCAATCATACTGCAGACTACATCATTAGATTTCTATATGTGATTCCAAGAGCAGAAAAATTGTTTCTCAACTTTTGCCCTAACCCATCAAACCAACTGATTCATCGTAGTTACCTGCCAACCGTCACAACTGTTCATTCCAGCGAGACCTTTAGTCCCACATGTATCAAGTTGCAGAGGACACTTCAGTTTATAACCAACCAACTATAAGACTATCGCTGACAGTTTTGTTGCCGACGATAACAAGTTAAAAGCTCATTGGGGCAACCATCACTATCGGCGAAGCAATCAACACTCATTCTGATGAACCTTGTCTCACCGACACCTACAGAAAGCCTTCATCAGAGTGACCACCGTTCATTGACCCGAAGACTTTAAGGTGTGCCGATGAAGGATCTCTCGCTGATCAACTGGGACTCCACCATCGGTGAGACCGTTCTCATCGGAAAGACTTCACAAGGCTCGACCAATAGATGTTCTTACGCCGATGCCAATGTCAAACCATATCGGAGTAACACATACCCATCGGAGCAGCCTCTACATCTTTCACCGATCTTCAACCTCAGGCTGATAGCTCACACCCTTCGGTGAGACCCTGGAGATCGGTGTAAAACTTTCAGCTTCCACCGATGCAATAAGTCACACCGATGGTTACCACATCGGTGAGACTCATACCATTGATAGGACACTACAAAGTTACGCCGATAGTGTTAGTTAGTCTGATACAGTGCACATACTCTACAAACAACTTCAACATACATTCGGTAAGACCGATGAACTCCTGAACAGTTCAATGAACAACCAATGATCAGAACATGAGGTTCAAGCAGTAATTTGAGACACTAAGTCTCTTCAATCTCCCACTTGTCGAAGAGATTACTGCTACCTCATAATCCTCATACGATTACTAAGAATTATGGGCCCGAAGCCCCATTGCATCTGAACACCATTTGAACTTGGCCGTGCTTACTGGTTTAGTTAAGGCATCAGCGACATTTTCCAAAGTGTCAACTTTTTCCAACTTCACCTTTCTGTCTTCCACCATATCTCGAACAAAGTGATATTGGACATCAATATGTTTTGTCCTAGCATGAAAAGTAGGGTTCTTCACCAAACATATAGCACTTTGATTGTCACAGTGTATTTTAATCTGCCCTACATCAAAACCAACATCAGAACATAACCTTTTCAACCAAATGGCTTCTTGGCATGCACGAGTAGCCACCATGTACTCTGCCTCTGTTGTGGACAAAGCAACTACAGCCTGTCGCTTGCTCATCCAACTAATAGCACCACCATTTAACGTGAATACAAATCCACTGGTGGACCTTCTACTGTCAATATCCCCTGCCCAATCAGAATCCACATATCCCTGAGTGCTAATAGATCTATGTGATCCAACTGAGTTTCCATGATAGCAAATAGCATAGTCAGAAGTTCCCTTCAAATACCTCATAACTCTTTTCACAGCATCCCAATGTGATCTGCCTGGATTCGCCATAAACCGGCTCAAAACTCCCACTGCTTGGGCAATGTCTGGTCTAGTACAGACCATTGCATACATTAAACTGCCAACAACATGCGTAAGGCACTCTTTTCATGTCGTCAGATTCACTAGAAGATTCTAGACAATCTTCAACAGATAATTTCATTCCCTGCAAAACTGGAACAACTAACTGTTTAGAATCAGACATATGAAACTTATCAAGAACATTGGTAATATACTTGCTCTAGCTGAGCCAAATCTTTCTCTTAGACCTATCCCTTTTGATTTCCATTCCCAAAATGTACTTCACTACCCCTAGATTCTTCATTTCAAATTTCAGGGACAACTGAGATTTTAATTCTGAGATCATCCCCTTACCATTGCCAATGAACAACATATCATCCACATACAATGCAATTATAAGAATTCGATCACCGTCAGTTTTATAATAGACACAATGATCAGATTTAGATCTCACATACCCCAAGGATAAAACATACGTATAAAATTTTTGATACCACATTCTGGGAGATTGCTTCAAACCATAAAGAGACTTCTTAAGTTTACATACCAAATGTTCTTTACCTTTTTCCACAAAATGCTCTGGCTGGGACATATAGATTTCTTCTTCAAGGTCCCCATGAAGAAATGTTGTTGTCACATCCATCTACTCAATTTCAAAGTCATACGCTGCTGCAAGTGACAAAAGAAATCTAATAGATGTTAGCTTAGCTACAAGAGAAATAATTTCTCCATAATCAATACCTTCCTTTTGGGAATACCCCTTAGCAACTAGTCTTGCCTTGTACTTATCAACACTACCATCTGGACCATATTTCTTCTTAAATACCCACTTACAGCCTACAGGTTTTCTACCTTCAGGCAAGGGCACCAGATCCCAAGTTCCATTTTTCTCCAACAATAACATTTCGCTATCCATGGCTTCCAACCAAGAATCTGAATCATGTAAACTAATAGCTTCTTTCACAGTCCTAGGCTCATCAGTATCAGTAAGTAAAGCATAGGCACAACTTGAATCGAGTACTGAAAAACCATACCTATCTGGTTGTCTTCTTTCACGTGTAGATCTCCTCACAGGCTGAGGCGCAGGTTCAGGTTCTTGCTCTGGATCAGAATCTTCGGAGCTACTCGAACTCACATCTGAACCATCTACACTTGGTGTTTGTTGTTGTTCCTCTTTTACAGGGGTCAGAGGAATATTCACAACACTCTTTTCTTTCTTCTCTTCTGTCTTTTCTGGCTAAGAAATACTAACCAACGGTTTCAGCTCTCTGAAAATTACATTCCTGCTGTAGATTACCTTTTCAGTTTCTGGATGCCAAAGCTTGTACCCTTTAGTACCGACTCCATAGCCAACAAAGATACATTTAACTGCCTTGTTATCCAACTTAGATCTTTTAACTTTAGGAATATGAGCATATGCCTCATAGCCGAAGACACGAAGATGTCTTAGAGAGGGCTTCTTACCAGGCCATGCTTCCATAGGCGTCTTATCAACCAATGCCGAAGTAGGAGAACGATTCAGCAAGTAACAAGCTGTAGCAACTGCTTCAGCCCAGAACCTTTGTTCAAGACTAGCATAACTCAACATACTTCTTGCTTTCTCCATCAACGAATGATTTAACCTTTCAGCAACTCCATTTTGCTGTGGAGTATAAGGTGTAGTTTTATGCCTTTTAATTCCATGGTCTACACAATACTTATCAAAATCTGCATTGCAATATTCACCACCGTTATCTGTTCTCAAGCATTTTAGTTTTCTACCAATCTGATTTTCCACAAGAGTTTTAAATTCTTTAAATTGACTGAACACTTCTGATTTATTTTTCAAAAAATATACAAATGCCCTTCGCGAATAATCATCAATAAAAGATACATAGTATCTTGACTTAGATAAAGAAGGAACATCAATTGGACCAAAAACATCAGAATGTACATAGTCCAAAACACCAGAAGATTTATGAGAACTAGAATAAAAAGAAACACAGTTTTGTTTTCCATATATACAATGTTCGCAGAAATCGAACTCCAGATTACAATCAATCAGCCCATCTACCAGGTTTTTGTTCTTCAAGGTTTTTAAACCTTTTTCACCTATGTGACCAAGTCTATGATGCCAGAGCATTGTTTTCTCTGCAGGAAGTTTAACTTCCATAGAATTTGCATCATGTGTTACAATAGTAGCTTTTCCAAATTTTACAAAGACACTATTACAGCGTACTGGTTTAGCATCTAACCTTTACAGGGTTCCAATGCATTCACCTTTTGCCAGTACTATAGAACCTCTAGTCATTTTACAAACACCATTCACAAAAGTAACTTGCACTCCAACATCATTAAGCTTACTAACAGAAAGTAAATTTCAAGCCAGACCTGGTATGTGAAGAACTCCATTCATTCCCTTTATTCTGCCATCTGGGAACTAGATTCTGACTCATCCTCGACCAACAATTTCCAGTGTTGAATCACTTGCTAGGAACACCTTCCCACCAGCATACGGTTCATACTTTGTGAACCACTCTCTGTGAGATGTCATATGAAAAGATGCTCCTGAATCCACCAGCCAAACATCTTTAGATGCAGGCGTTGCCAAAGCAACAACGAAGGCATCAGCATCACTCTGTGAAGACTCAGAGTCAGAGAAGTTCTTCTTCTTTTTCTCCTCTTTGCAATCTTTCCTGATGTGTCCTTTCTGCCCACAATTCTAGCACTTCACCTTGGACTTTTTGCCAGGAGATTTTGATTTCCCCTTTGATTTGGACTTAGACTTCTTGTCCTTCTTCTTGCCTCTTTCCTTTGATCTACCCCGAACAGACAGGGCCTCTTTGGTTGTCTCAGAAGATTTCCTCTACATCTCTTCATATAACAACGAGGTAACAACCGCTTCAGTTGTAAACGTGGTTGTTGTACTTCCAATAGACATCACAAATTGATCCCATGAGTCAGGTAAAGAACACAATAGAAGCATACAACGGTCTTCCTCTTCTATTTTTACACCTACAGACATCAACTCTGCAACAATCAGATTAAATGTGTTCAGATGGTCTGCTACAGATGCACCTTCATCCATCTTTAGAGAATACAACTTCTTTCTGAGGAATAGTTTATTCACCAAGGACTTGCCCTGGTAAATATCTCCCAACTTCTTCCACAAATCTTTGGCTGACTTCTCTTCATGGACGTTCAATAGAACAGAATCTGCAAGACTTAATCTTATCAGTCCTCTGGCTTTTCTGTCAGCTAGGTCCCAATCTTCTTGTTTTATGCTTGTAGGTTTAACCCTAGACATAGCAATCCAAAGATCTCTATCGACCAGCAAATCTTTAGCCTTAATCTTCCACAACTCAAAGTTTGTGCCATTGAACTTTTCAATGTCTATTTTTCCTGATGTACTTGCCATCTTATTTAACAGAATAGACCTCTACAGAACTCCCACTCACTAAACTAACACAAAAAACCCAACCTACCAACAAGGATAACACAATGGGCCAGGCTCTGATACCACTTGTAAGGAAAGCAGAGGTGCGGAATACAGCTTCCCTAATGTTAATTTTAAGGGGATAGTGTAGACAGGTAACTTTCAGTTTAAAATCACAGATGAATACAACAGAGCAAAATAGAATACACAAACAAAATACAGAGTATGACACCAGATTTACGTGGGAAAACTCTTTCAAGTAAAAAACCACCAGTACAAGAGAATAACCTTTATTACAGTAAAATTCATTTACAATAAAGATCCCCGCTTCTTGCTCTGGTATCGATTCTCAAAAACATACACCATTCATTGCCACACTGTACATTTATAGAATGAACTATGTATTTGAATCTCATCATCAATCATACTGCAGACTACATCATCAGATTTCTATATGTGATTCCAAGAGCAGAAAAATCGTTTCTCAACTTCTACCCTAACCAATCAAACCAACTGATTCATCGTAGTTACCTGCCAACCGTCACAACTATTCGCATTCTAGCGAGACCTTTAGTCCCACATGTATCAAGTCACGGAGGACACTTCAGTTTATAACCGCCAACCAACTATAAGACTATCGCCGGCAGTTTTGTTGCCAACGATAACAAGTTAAAAGCTCATTGGGGCAACCATCACTATCGGTGAAGCAATCAACACTCATTCTGATGAACCTTGTCTCACCGACACCTACAGAAAGCCTTCATCGGAGTGACCACCATTCATCAGCCTGAAGACTTTAAGGTGTGCCAATGAAGGATCTCTCGCCGATCAACTGGGACTCCACCATCAGTGAGACCGTTCTCATCGGAAAGACTTCACAAGGCTTGACCGATAGATGTTCTTACGCCGATGCCAATGTCAAACCGTATCGGAGTAACACATACCCATCGGAGCAGCCTCTACATCTTTCACCGATCTTCAACCTCAGGCCGATAGCTCACACCCTTCGGTGAGACCCTGGAGATCGGTGTAAAACTTTCAGCTTCCACCGATGCAATGAGTCACACCAATGGTTACCACATCGGTGAGACTCATACCATCGATAGGACACTACAAAGTTACACCGATAGTGTTAGTCAGTCTGA
The DNA here is from genome assembly GCA_027924645.1 of Cunninghamia lanceolata. Lineage (NCBI taxonomy): Eukaryota > Viridiplantae > Streptophyta > Pinopsida > Cupressales > Cupressaceae > Cunninghamia > Cunninghamia lanceolata. The sequence continues at coordinate 23,023,241 of BSBN01000500.1, forward strand.
TACAGTGCACATACTCTGCAAACAACTTCAACATACATTCGGTAAGACCGATGAACTCCTGAACAATTCAATGAACAACCAATGATCAGAACATGAGGTTCAAGCAGTAATTTGAGACACTAAGTCTCTTCAGTTCTATGTTGTCGTCAAGAATGCCTTTTAGGGAAACTCATAATGAAGGAATTTCTAGCTCTAAAGGCATTATCACATCGGCACCGTAGACAAGATTATATGATGTAGTTCTTGTAGCTATACGAACACTTGTACTATAGGCCCATAACGTGTAGGAGAGTTGAGTATGCTAGTCTTTTATGTTTATTAATGGTTTTATGTAGAATTTGTCTAATAATCTTATTTGAAGCTTCTACTTGGCCATTTGATTGAGGATAATATGGCATAGAGAAACGATGTTGGATGTTATATTTTTCAAGGAATTTCTTCACGTCCTTGTTCTTAAATGGTGTACCATTATCAGAAACTAAGGAGGAGGGTATACCAAATCAAGATATTATGTTATCTTGTATGAAGCAGTAGATTACTTCAACCGTCGTGGATCGTAGTGGAACAACTTCGACCCACTTTGTAAAATAATCAGTAGCAGTGATGATGAAAGTATGTCCTTGAGAGGAGGGTGGAGAGATTTTTCCAATTCGATCCAAGCCCCATATGGAAAATGGCCAAGGTGAGACTTAGGCTCAAAGTTACTGGGCAGGTGCTCAAATTAGATGCTTGTGTTGTTGACATTGTGGTGATTTCTTCACATATGTGAAGGAATTGTGTTCCATGCATTACCAATAGAACCCCATATGTAATAACTTCTGTACCAAATATTTTCCTCCAAAGTGCCCCCCACAAGCACCAGAGTGAGCTTCTTCTAAAGCAATTGAGATCTCTAAATTGTTAAGACATAGAAGAACACCATTCTAGCTGGTGCATGTTGATGAGTCAAATCCATGAATCATTTATTTCTTTATATTTCCTATTTCAAAATACTTTTAAAAAAATAGTATGGCATATATATATTATTATAATTATATTTTTCTAGTGGATGGATTATGTACATGTTTAGTATTCATTTCCTTTTGATGCAATATCTTAACTTATTTACTTGAATTACATTTTCAAAGTGCATATCTCATGAATTGTGGTATAAGTGGTTTATGTTTGCATGAGGATTATAGCAGTGAGACTCCCAGTGGTCTCTGGATCCCTCCGGAGCCCCTTTTCCTATGAGGAGCCTGAACTCCAGAGAGCTCCAGATGTCATTACCCTCCAATAGATCCATCCTCCCCTTGAGTCGATGACTATTACAGGTCGATCCTAGGGCTACCCAAAAGGTCCAGTAATGAAAACATGACCCACGCCTCAATTAAAGCAGCTGTTATGATCTAAGTCTCCATGTCACTCTATTTTAGTGACTAACTGAAATAGATGTTAAATGGCGTCAGTTCCAACTGAAGTCACTGCCACCAAGCGTCGCGCCATTCTAGGAAATCACTCAAGTCCACCAACAGCCAAGTCGATACAAATCTCTGATCTTCAGTAACCTACAGTGGAATCATTAATGTAATAAATAAACAATTGGCTTTAATTCCAGTTTGTTGTAGTTAGGTTCACTGATAGTTATTTCCTTTTAATAAAGCTCGACTGTATAAATAGGAGCAAGTCATCTCTTTAAGTTAGTTCCAGTTTTTTATAGCAAGTTGTTGGTCCATTTATATTTCCAGTTGGAGGAAAACTCCTTGTTTTCCAATTCTATATCCATGTCCATTTCTGGACTTTGATTTAATGCAAATGAAGGGGGAATTCTTCTAAACATTTGTTCAAGCTCAGAGGATCATCTCCAGCTAGGAAATTAGGGCCCACTTCCCCAAACTAGAGGAGATCACTTCATATTTATGCAATTATGTTTTGTCTTTTTGTTTAGTGAAATTATCTGTGTATGTTAACTTTGTGATGTGTCCTCTCTTTTATGTATAACTATTTAGCTAATTGTCACTTGCAGGTCTATTTTATAAATTCTGAAAATACCAAAAATAGGATTGTTATTTCATCAGCACTGATATATTCAGAGTGTCTCATTGTTGTGGTTTGACAATGGATTCAATTACCTTGAAGTTCTGTTTCAGTACTCAAGATAGTTTCCTTCTGGCAATTTAACTAGTTTCTTTTCAAGCAAAGTGTGTTTATTTTTCCAGCAATTAGAATAATTTCCTTTCAAGTAAGTGTGTTTATTTCCAAAGCAATCAGAATAGTTTCTTTCCAAGTATGTGTGTTTTCTTTCAAGAAAATAGATAGTTCACATTCCTTGCATGTGTGTTTATTTCCACAAGTTAAGTAAACTAAACTTTGTCCACCAACCACCAATTCAGATTCACTCCAAAATCCCCACACTAAGAGTCTTATCGCAGATCGCTCCAGACACCTCCTAATTGATAATTAAATGATGATGAATTAACAAACACTACTACGACCTCATCATTTTTGCCGTTGTTGCTAGGGCAATAATCTGCAAATCATTGTAGGTTGAGGTGTTGATAAGACTTCTTGAACAAGCGCAGTCCAAATCCATTAGTTTATGAGAAGGCCTAGGGATGCCTTAGGTCAATTCATCAAACAAACTGCAGCTAGCACATATCTAAAACTTAATCATCTCAGTGATCAGGAATCTCCTGTAACATTAGAATCTCCCATTCTCTTTGATACGCCTTCTACAATGGGTGATAATGGTGATCATGAGGAGTCAGCTAATAAAAGAACATTCTCTTATCCAATCTTCATTACTCTTGAGAGAAATGAACCTCCCATGAAAAATATATCTTTTGCATTCCTACCCACCTTTCGAGGGAAGACTTCTGAAGACCCAAACCAGTTCCTATTTGAATTTAAGGTCCTCTGCTAGACTTATGATTATGCCACAGACAACCAGAAATTAAAACTTTTTCCTTCCACTCTCAAGGAGTCAGCACTCCAATGGTTCATGGGCCTGAGAGCAGACTCTATCTCTACTTGGAATGAAATGGAAACCACTTTCCTTGACAAATATCAAGATTATTGTAGAGTCAGGGATATGAAAGATGAACTCTTCCGCATGAAGCAGATGGAAAATGAAATTTTGGAGGATTATGTGGATAGATTCCTATTTGTCCATAGGAGATGTGGAAATAATCTAGATCAAGAATTAAGTAAAACCATTTTTCTAAGAGGAATTGATGATGAAATCAGGTAAGCCTTAAACCTAATGGAAAAAGGAGATATTAATAAACAAGATTTTGCAAAAATTGTGGAAGTTTGTAGGAATTACTCTCGCACTCGTGCAGGTAAGAGAATATTGAAGAAAGGTAGTACCAGTGATGTTACAAAAGTCATGGAAGAGCTAGCAAATTTAAAAATGGATATCTTGCTTCATCTGAATGCCACTTTGGATGGTATACAAGCTAGTAAAAGGAACACGGAACCCTTAGCCATTTATTGCCCTCGTTGTAGAGAAAAACATCCGCTTAGGGAGTGTCCCTTAAATCAAACTGAGTTATGCAAAATCTGTGAGAAAAGTCATCCAACAAATGAGTGTAGCCTGCTCCCTAAAATCAAAAATAGATTGAAGAAGGTACCAATAGACGAGGAAGAACTAAATTTTATTGGCCAGAAACAACCAAATTATGGATTCAATTAGTTTTCAAACCAATATGCTCCAAGGGGCCCATCAAATTGGGGCGCAACCTCTTGGAATGGACCTTGGGGAGGTCTGCTTCCTCTAATGCAAATGCCACCCCTGTGGGGACTAGCATGGCCTCAGCCAAATTGGACAAATCAATCTTGGACAAATCCTCAGTGGCCAAATCAACAACAATATCAATAGCAGTGGGTACCTCAATATAATCAAGGAATGAGGTGATTTGGGAATCAACCTCAAGCCTTACTTCCTAGACCCTCACAACCTACAAACTTAAATCCAAGTGATTAGGTAAATCAACCTCCAATGCCTTCTCAACCAGTTCCCAATCCTAAAAACAATAGGCCACAACAATAGGTGTATAACACATATCCAAATACAGCCACCCTAAATGTTGTGGAAATAAATGACATCCAGCTTCGATCTTGAAGCATTCCTGTAAATATAAATATTGAGGAAGTCACTGAGGAAGAGGAAGTAATGCCCAATATTGATAAACAACAAAAAGATGAGAAGACTGAGACAAGAAACTCGGAAGAAATTCCAAAGGAAACCTTTGTTCCATTCATAGAGCATTTTAAACAGACTCCTCCAAAATCTATGGAAAACCAGCTTGCACATGATGACTCACAGTTAATCAAAGAACTTAGAAAGATACATATTGAAGTTCCTTTTTTACAAGCAATAAAAGATATCCCAGAGATAAATCAAACCATTAATAGCCTATGCCTAAAACTTCTAAGCAAAAAATGAAAATTTACCCAACACCATCCAAGTAGAAGGGAAACTTGTCGATGCCTTATCAGGCAAGCTAATTCCTCAAAAATATGGGGACCCTAGAAGTCTTGCTATTTCAATAGAAATGAAAGGAGTGTCAGTCTTTAATGTATTGATCGACCTCAGAGCTGCTATCAATGTGACGACTTCAGAAACCACAGAAGCTCTAGCATTAACACATATTCAACCAACATCAACTATGTTACAGCTGGAAGATTTATCTATCACCAAACCAGAGGGAATTCTGGAGGATATCACAGCCACTATCGATACCTGGGACTATTCAATTGATTTCCTCATCCTTCAGACCAGAAAGAAATGTTCAAGGTACCCAATAATACTTGGTAGACCTTGGCTGGCTATTGCAGCAGCCCTTATTGACTATAGGTTAGGAAACATGACTATTTCAAAAGGGAAAAAGCTAAAGGAACTTTCCATTTATCCGCCTACTAAACCATTCCTATAGTATGAGAACAAACCATGGATAGATGATCTAATGGATTCAGATGAAGAGGACACCTCCTCATTGGCAATGGTAACAATTGTAGAACATTTCGAAGAATGCAATGAGGAGTATAAAGAATTGGAATCAAATACCGAAACATCCTTGTACAGTGTCACCTAGCAAGAGGTCTTCGGATGGCTCCAGAGAGATCCAAAGGGATCTTTCAAGGCATTCCACTATTCATCTTCTGAATAGATTGCTTCCCACTTAAATTATCAACATGCAAAAATGTTACCCCAAATTGTGCCTCACCTTTGTCTGCTAAATACTCTGTTAAGTCCTTATAAAGACCTTCTTTTTGTTCATAATGGCATAAAGCAAATCACTGTCCAAACCAACAAACAACTCTCTATCAATAGTTGGTTAACAGAAGCAGAAGAAAATTGATTAACAAAACTATTGCAAAATCATACCTAGGCTTTCACATGGGAATACAAAGATATGAGAGAAATCCACCCCAGTGTATTCACACATCATATCTACACTGAAGATGTCCGTCTTGTTAGACAACCATAGAGGAGAATTAATCCATCTTTGAGGGATATAGTGAAGGAAGAAATAGAGAAACTGTTATAGGTAGGATTCATCTACCCCATTTCTGACAGTCAGTGGGTATGACCATTGGTTATAGTACCAAAGAAAAATGGCAAGTGGCGAGTCTACATTGACTATAGAGAATTGAACAAAGCCACTAAAAAGACTATTTCCTACTTCCCTTCATCGACCAGGTGCTGGATAATTTGGATGGTAGTCGCTACTTCTCCTTTCTGGATGGATTCAATGGCTACAACTAGATCCAGGTGGCTCCAGAAGATTAGGATAAGACTACCTTCACGTGTCCATGGGGGACATTTGCCTACAAAGTTCTGCCATTCAGATTATGTAATGCTCCATCCACATTTCAATGGGATATGTTGGCAATTTTTTCCATCTAGCCAATACATGTGTGGAGGTTTATATGGACAATTTCACGGTGCATGGAAAAACTTTTGATGAAGCCTTGAACAGTTTGAATAAAGTGCTTGAAAGGTGAAAAGAACATTAGTTAACCCTAAATCATGAGAAGTCCCTTCTTATGATGACTAAAAGGATAGTCCTAGGCCACCACGTCTCACAAGAGGGAATGAAAGTGGACCCCAAAAAGGTTGAAATTATAGTTTAAATTCGCCCTCCTCAAACTCAAATAGAAGTGAGAAGTTTCCTAGGACATGCTAGGTATTATCAAAGGTTTATTAAAAACTTCAGTAGAAAAGTTGATCCTTTGTTTACCTTGCTTAAAAAGGATTCTGAATTTAATTGGACACCACAATGTCAAGAATCCTTTGAAGCCATCAAAAGCGCCCTCATGACAGCACCAGTCATCAAAGGGAGTGAGCCATTCCATATTCACACTGATGCTTCCAATTAGGCCATTGGAGCAGTCTTAGGACAGGGTAACGAATCTGGAGGGATGCATGCAATTTATTATGTTAGTAAAAACTTAAACCCTGCAGACAAAAACTATACCACTACAGAAAAGGAATTCTTAGCAGTAGTTTATGCAATCAATAAGTTCCACCACTACATCACAGGCTACAAAGTTTTTATGCATACTGATCATGCAGCTATTAGGTATCTGATGAATAAAGTTGTGGTAGGTGGTAGAATTATTAGGTGGTTGTTATTGCTGCAAGAATTTGACATAACCATTGTTGATAAACCTGGAAAACATAATGTTGTTGATTTCTTATCCAAATTGACTGTGTAGGGAAGTAACGAACCAGTGGATGACACATTTCCAGATGAACATCTCTTTGCCATTTCCATACAATCGCCATGGTTTGCAGATTTAGCTAACTATTTGGTTTCAGGACGATGCCCACCACATTTCAATCAAAAGGAAATCAGGCGACTAGTTCAAGATAGATCTAGATACAAATGGGTAAATGGTATCTTGTTTAAAACTTATCCTGACCATGTATTGCAAAGGTGTGTGCAGAAAATTGAAGTTTGTGACATAATCCGAGCATGCCATGATGAACCTTCTGGTGGACATTTTTCATCCCTCCAGACAGGATATAAAATTCTAGGAGCAGGGTATTTTTGGCCAACAATGACCAAGGATATCCAACATTATCTCAAGAACTATGACCAATGCCAGCGAATGGGACGTCCAACTCCTACCACAAAGATGTTGCTCCATCCTTAAGTGGTTCTTGAACCATTTGAAAAATGGGGAATAGATTTTGTGGGGCCAATAGATCCACCTTCCAAAGGAAATCACTACATTCTGGTCTACACCGACTATGCCACTAAATGGGTTGAAGCAAAAGTACTAGCAGTAGCAAAGGAGGAGAAGGTTGCAGATTTTCTGTATAAGCACATTTTGTAAAGATTTGGAGCACCTAGAGTCCTAGTTTTTTTATCAAGGACCACAGTTCATGTCTACTATGATCAAAGCATTCCTGGAGAGATATCAAATCTATTACAAGAAGTCATCTCTCTATCATCCTCAAAGTAATGGTCAAGTAGAAGTAATGAATAGAAAACTGGAGAACATACTCACAAAAACCATTTCAGGCAAGAGAATAGATTGGGCTGAAAGAATGACAGAAGCTGTTTGGGCCTACAACACCACATGGAGGACCATCACTAATTTCACTAATTTCACACCATATGAATTAGTCTATGGGAAACACCCAGTGTTGCCCATAGAATATGAGGTGGAAACATTGAGAACAACACTTGAAGTTGGTATTGACTTAACTGAAGTACAACAACACAGCATGATGCAACTAAATAGATTGGAAGAGATGGGGATGGAAAAATTGCAGCACACAGAGTTAATTCAATAGCAGAGAAGAGAATGGCATGATAAGCACATTATTAGTAAGCAATTCAAAAAGGGAGATTGGGCCCTACTGTATGATTCAAAGTATCGAGACCTCAAAGGAAAACTATACACCAGATGGTCGAGGCCCTATGAAATCTAGGAAACCTTCAGCAATGGGGTTGTTCACCTAGTTCCCATTGATGGGGATCGCAGAGTTCTTCTAATAAATGGACATAGATTGAAGTTGTATCACAAACCAGCTTCCAAAGAGTTCTCTACAAAAATTCAATCTCGGATAGAGCATTTCACCATGGAGGATCTCTCTTCCATGGGACTCATGTTCTAAATGATGATTCTGGAATGAATAAAGCAATAAAGGTTGAAAACCAGAAATGGCGACCTTTTCTGTCATAAAATATTTTTAAAAAAAATATCGGGCAAAGTTGAAAATCAGAAATGGTGGCTTTGTCTAGAGGGAAGATTGAAAACTAGCAACTAATGATCTTTCCTTCGAATTTCCCATTTCCTTCAATAAAAATTCATTTTTGTAGTTTTGTAGGTCTTTGTGTTGAAATTTTTTGAAGAGCTCCAGATGGCTACGGATGGCTCCAAACAGATATTGGCGGATGCTTGCTTTCCAAAGTGTCGTTGGGTGCTAGGTTATGTTGCATTACAAAAAGTGATTCGGGAAAAGTTAAGGCGAAACCATCTTAGGGATGCGTACTATACAAAGGTATATTCCTACCTTGAAACTTGTATAATTATTTTAATATATGTATATATGCCGTGTGTTTCCCCAAATGATCCGCATGTAGTCCTTATTTTTCACACACACCAAGGCAGTTGCATGAATGATGGCAGTCAAACAGGTGGCAGTAGCTGGATTGTTTTCCAATCTTGCGTACCTTGTAATAAGTTGTGAGTACTTGGTCATAATGATAGTGGCATTTATAATAATGCCATAAAAATAAATACTCGCTTGAGATGTAATGATGATCAATAATCATGACTATAAATGGGAAATGCATTCGTAAGGGTGTGAGAGCTATGATTGTTGGCGTCAGCTCTAGATTTCAAAAGAAAAGCAATTAAGGTGGCAACTGTGAACTTCCACTTCGCATGCTCCCACTCTGTGTGGAAGCTCTGAAGTACATGCCATGAATGCTGAAAGGACAAGCAGGATGATTGCCAACCTGTCCATCTTGCATGCGGTTAATTTCTCAATCAAACCTACCATTGACACCGTAAAATTCACAGTTCCTCCTACCTCAAGCAACAAGCAAAGAGAAAAACAAAAACCAAAGTTCTGTTTGGTATTCTTCTTGCACTTTGATAAGGAAATAATCGGCGCAGATGGGAAACAAACACAAGGTTGAACCTAAAAATGTCATTTTCGATGATGAGAGCGCGCAAATCTTCCAGCATGCCAAGTGGCTAGAATTTTTGTAGAAATTTGAAGGATTTGAAATAGAGCTGGTTGAAGAATTTGTCAGGAATTTCCACCAGACCTTCACAATGGTTAAAGGGGTAAGGATATAGATAAACCCTACTATAATTAGCCAACTTTTTGGAATTCATGCAGTAGGTATAGATTTGTTTTAGTTTAAACCATCCTATGAGGAACTAGTGCAGAATTTTCATGTTGCTTCGGAGCCTTTACCTAGGTATGTTGTTAGTAAGGGAGCAACTAAAGGAATTGAAAGGACCAGTCTTCCAAACCCATGGAAGACTATCGTCCTCTGGATTATGAAATTAATTACATGTGATGGTCAATATGGTGTTGTTCTGGGGCCTAGCATGAGGTTGATTACTCACCTTAGGCATGGGGCAAATAACCCAAGGTATTTAATAAATTTTCCTACCTTCCTGCATACCAGCCTAGTTAACATGATGACAAAATGGAAGGGCAATGAAGGACAGATAAGCCACCCTAGTCTAATTCACTTAATAATGAAGAACCACTTCTTACAGCAAGAAGATAGTCAACAGAAATGGGAGGACTTTCTTGCACTGCAACCTAGAATGAAGAAGAAGAAGCATTGCACTTCCACTGCCTCTGTCTCAGGAGACCCTGTTGCAGTCTCTTCACAATTCTCTGAGGTATGGTTCAGACGGCTCCAGAGGGGAATAGAACAACACAGTCAAGCAGGAGAAGCAGTAGTTTCTACCCCTGCCAGGATACACCCCCACACATTGGTAATTTCTTTTGATGAGGAGGAGGCAGAGCCAGGACACACAGTCATCTCAGGGGAACATTCATCCCCTGCTAAACAACAAAGAGAAGAAACTCATGCTGGCATGAGAACAGAAGAAACTAGAGGGGAAGATAACCCTGAAGGGACTGGGGATGAAGAGGGCCCTAAAGAAATAGAAGAGGATATTATGGAAAGTAACCGTAGGAAGGGCAAAGAGCCCCTCATGAAAAGCTCTGAAGATACCACAACCAAGGCCACTCGCCATGCTCTCACCTTATCAAAAGTAGAATATGACCTAAGGCAATGCAAAGCATAGCTGGAAACCTTGGCTTAGCAGTTGACAGCCAAGGCAGAGGAACTCGAGAAGTAGAAAGAAAAGGCTGCATTGGAGAGGGAAGAGAAAGATAAAAAAATTATTTTTAAGAAGGAGATGGATAACCATAAGGCCATTGTGGCCCAAAAAGACATTCAGATCAAACAACTTCAGTAGAAGGCTGCTCAGCAAACCCCTACACCTACATCACTGAATGTCTATGCCCAAAATTTGTAGTTGACCAAGCACAATAGGCAACTTAGGGGCAAAATCCTCAAGCTCTGGAGTGACCTAGAGGCCCTTCAAAAGGAGAAGGTGGTGGTGGAAAACAATTTAGCTTTAGCCTATGAAATAGGGGAAACTCTATTAGCCTAGCGCCCGCCATCAGGTGTGTATGCCCTGTTTCTGAGAGAACAATTTTTGAGATGGAAGTTACTAAGGTGATAATGATCAAGATTTTTTTGAATGCTATATGCAAAACCCCAAAGAACAACAAAATATCCTCTGTGAGTTTTTCCAACATGGGCACATAATGGGGCATGTTAACACTTTCGTGCTCAATCTATATGTGGGAGAGCTCCAAATTCGGAGCTATCTATCGCTACTCAGGAATAATAGGTTATGGGAGGAATGCACGGAGGATTATAATGTAGCAACGTCAACTATTGGGTTGTTGATGAGGCATGAATGTCTGAAATCCACATGGTTCACTAACTCATTTAGAGCATAGGTTTACAGACAGGGTATAACACCCCTATATGTAAGGAATTTAAATTCTTGTATTTTTTATTTCTTTGACATTGCAGACTATCTCTTGAGTGTAGCTGTCACAAGATGCTTGTTCAGATTTAAGGACCTGCCAGATATGTTCAAAAGAAGAAAACCAGTTTCCCCTGCTAATATAAGATGGATGACTGCATGTGTAAGAAAGTTGATCCCCATGATTCAGTAAAGGCAACAAAATTGGATAGGAATGAGATTCAGGCCACCATTGATTCTGATGCCAGCACCTTGGCTTAGCAATCCTCTAGGGAAAGGTATGAGGGAGGAAAAGATCAACAAATGGTTCAGCCAGCTATAGGAAAATAATGGATTTGTGCCAAAGGGGAGACAACTTTTCCAATACAAAGATGAAGATTATAACTGCAGTGTTATAATTGAAGAAAAGAATGTAACTAATGAAGGGGATGCAGGACAGCCATGAGGACATGGCATAGTTTCAGTTGGGGGGAGATGATGAGTCAAATCCATGACTCATTTATTTCTTTATATTTCCTATTTCAAAAGACTTTTATAAAACATTATGGCATATATATATATCTTGGATGGATTATGCACATGTTTAGTATTCATTTCCTTTTGATGCAATCTCTTAACTTATTTACTTGAATTACATTTTCAAAGTGCATATATCATGAATTGTGGTATAAGTGGTTTATGTTTGCATGAGGATTATAGCAGTGAGACTCCCAATGGTCTCTGGATCCCTCCAGAGCCCCTTTTCCTGCGAGGAGCCTGAACTCCAAACGGCTCCAAATGTCGTTACCCTCCAATAGAGCCATCCTCCTCTTGAGTCAATGACTATTTCAAGTCGATCCTAGGGCTACCCAAAAGGTCCAGCAATGCAAACATGGCCCGCACCTCAATTAAAGTAGTTGTTATGATCTAAGTCTCCACGTCACTCCATTTTAGTGACTAACCAAAATAGTTGTTAAATGGCGTCAGTTCCAATTGAAGTCACTGCCACCAAGCATCGTGCCATTCCAGGAAATCACTCAAGTCTGCCAATAGCCAAGTCGATACAAATCTCTAATCTTCAGTAACCCGTAGTGGAATCATTAATGTAATAAATAAGCAACTAGCTTTACTTCCAGTCCATTGTAGTTAGGTCCACTAATAGTTATTTCCTTTTAATAAAGCTCAACTATATAAATAGGAGCAAGCTGTCTCTTTAAGTTAGTTCCAATTTTTTATAGAAAGTTGTTAGTCCATTTATATTTCCAGTTGGAGGAAAACTCCTTGTTTTCCAATTTTGTATCCATATCCATTTCTGGACTTTGATTTAATGCAAATGAAGGGGGAATTGTTCTAAAAGTTTGTTCAAGCTCAAAGGATCGTCTCCAGCTAGGAAAGTAGGGCCCGCTTCCCCAAACTAGAGGAGATCACTCGGTATTTTATGCAATTTTGTTTTGTCTTTCTGTTTAGTGAAATTATCTGTGTATGTTAACTTTGTGATGTGTCCTCTCTTTTCTAAATAATTGTTTAGCTAATTGTCACCTACAGGTCTGTTTTATAAATTCTGAAAATACCAAAAATAGGATTGGTATTTCATCAGCACTGATATATTCAGAGTGTCTCATTATTGTGGTTTGACAATGGATTCAGTTACCTTGAAGTTTTGTTTCAGCACTTAAGATAGTTTCTTTCCAACAATTTAACTAGTTTCTTTTCAAGCAAAGTGTGTTTCTTTTTCCAGCAATTAGAATAATTTCCTTTCAAGCAAGTGTGTTTATTTCCAAAGCAATTAGAATAGTTTCTTTCCAATTATGTGTGTTTCCTTTCAAGCAAATAGATTAGTTTCCATTCCTTGCATGTGTGTTTATTTCTGCAAGTTGAGTAAACCGGACTTTGTCCACCAACCACCGATTCAGATTCACTCCAAAATCCCCACACTAAGAGTCTTATCACATATCACTCCAGACATCTCCGAATTGATAATTAAATGATGATGAATTAACAAACACTACTACGACCTCATCAAATGTGTGTGCTTAGTACCTCACTTTCTCTGGTAGATTTTCAACCTCTTAGCTTTGAGCTTAGATTTATCTCCACTCGAGAGTACCGACAATCAGCAACCTTCTCTCTTTTCACTTTTTTTTTCTTTGTATATTTCTCTTTTTTATATATTTCTTTGAGACTTTGGATGCTTTGGATATTTAGATGCTTTGCTGCTTCTAATGATTTCTCATACATTTTTTCTTTTCTGTTTGATCACTCTTTTTTCACATTCTTATTTTTTTTTAGATTGCTTCCTTCAGATTTATGATCTTCCTAGCATTTTTGGCTAGGAGAGATAAGGGGTTGAGCGCCACCAAAAATTTTCACTATCTAGTCGGACTTCCCTTCTACTGACAAGAAATGGGGGAGGTCTACTTGCAAGCTTCTATTGAGTACTGTAGATTTGAAGACTGACTTTGTTTATATTTCGATATAAAGACCTTCCTTATATTCACTGAATAAAATCTCTCTACATCCTCAAATTCCCACTTGTTAGGGGCCAAAAAAATCCTTCTATTTCCTTGAATAGCCATGGGAAAACTATCATTGTAATGTGCCAAAAAAATTGAAACCAGAAATTGTACAACCAAGCTCACATATGAGAAACTCATAAATACACTGTGAACTATATGACACATGTCTCAATAAATAATGATGAAAGTCATCTTCTCATAGGTCATGTTAGGACAGTAAAAATTTAAATTTTTACTGTCTTCTCTCTCCACCATATTTGAATAAAACCTAAAAAATATCCCAAAAAACCATAGTAAAAATTCAATGTATCTCAAAGGATGTCTATAGATGAGTAGTGCCAAAATACGTAAAGGTCAATCTATCGGCAAGATGTATTACTTACACCAATACATGAAGAATCATTTGAAAATAACCATCGGTGTGAAAATAGAGATCGGAAAGAGATTTATAGAAGTCACCGATGGAATAAGTAATACCGATGACCCTTCATCGGCAAGAGAACCGAGTAGTCATACCGATCGGTATGACTAATAATCATCAGAGGATCCTTCAAAAGCTACCCCGACAGTATATATCATACCGATGAAGTATTTTGGCAAGAGTTTCACCAAACATCCTGCGGGGGCAATGAAACAAATAGCCATCGGCAAGAAATAAATTATCAGGATGAGAAACAAATAAGTCTCCGATACTCAATGTCTTGGCGAAAAGAGAGCTTTCGGCGAGACTCACAGCGATACAAATATCTATCGGGATAACTCGACATATCAAGACAACGGAATTAGGTCTTACCGATTCACAAGTCACGGCAATCAAAAGGTGTCGGTGACACTTTAATAGACTCTGTCCGATAAGGAATATGAAATGATCATCGGGGAGATGATTGGGATCGGGTTGTCTTTTAAAAGCTATCCCGATAGTATATCTCATTCCGATGGGGATTAATTCATACCTGTTGATAAGAAGTTTTTATAGCGGCAAGACATTAACAGAGTCATTTCGATCCAAAGTAAAGATGAATATCGGTGAGATGACAAAGCTCGAGGAAACATAATTGTGTTATCCCGATAGTATTGATCACCCTGATGAACAAATTACTATCAGTGAGACTCTTACCGATAGTGATATCGGTAAGACTCATTATGTCGGAGGGAAATCTAAATCACACGGCGATGAAACAGGTCCTGCCGATGGTCACGCCGATTGATTGTTCGCGCCATAAAAAGTATTAAGGTCACCCAGACATTTTAAAAATCACACCGATAAGAGGAGTTATGGCGATGTGACATTTCACAACGATGAACATTAAATTGATCAGACAATTAAATACCAACGGCTACAAAATTTTTACGATCATTATAATTGCAAGGTCGTTTGAGAAGAGAATACAGAGGAGCTCTTAAAGCGAAAGCAGAGGATTTTGATTACAGCCACCGAAAGACAGGTACATACATACAAACCACTGTATAGCCTGTGTTAAAATTTTCTGCCAAAGTTTTAAATATGGAAACTCTGGGAAAGGGAAAAGGAAGAAAATCACAAGGGGAAACCAGTAAGTCTAAAAAATAGAAAACTGAACAAACCCCTGAGGAAAAGGTAAAAGACAGAAAAATCAATCAGGACTTAATTGACCAATTGCCTGGGTCAACTCCCAAGGCCAGAAGGTCTGCTCAACTCAGGGCAGAGGTTGAAAAATTAGAAGATAAACATAAGCACCTGGGAGATATCTAGACCCCAATCAGGGGATATGAGCTTTTTAGATTCCATTATAATAGAAGGTTTAGGAATGCTCCTGTATCAAACCCATGGCATTTGAATTTGGGAAAACTGGTTGTGCCTAATGTATTCCTGAATGTGGAACTCCTCCAACTGTTTGCCAAACATTACAATTCAAGCCTGAAAGCCCTCTGCAACCCACAGGGAGAACCAATTGTGCATTTGTCAAAAACTGCTATTTGTGAGGTGTTTGATCTAGATGATTTATGCACTGTCCCTATTATTTATGAAGATTTGGAGAAGGAATATTGGAGAATGGATACAACTTACAATGGATGGAGGTTGCCCATTCATAGGCCCAGGGTTGAAGGAGAAGTGATGCCCTTAACTGAAAATGATGGTCCTCCCTTTCATGTAGCCATATTTGAACCATATATACAATATACATATTTTTCTGTAGGCCAAGTCCTTGGTTTAGAGGTCCCCGAGTTCATGACTATCCCTCTAATGGTCATAGCCTCTGACATTCAGTGTCATAATGCGAGGCAATTTGATTATGCTTCTTATATTGCTAATAGAATGGATTCTGGTTTATCTGCAATAAGAAATAGTGCCCCAACATGCTCTTTTGAGCATTACTCAATGCTTATGCACATGGTGTTATATTTCGGCCAGGAAGTAGGGTTATGGCCAAGTGAGCTTAAAGTTGTTGCTGCAGATAAGAAAGAAGAAAAGATACCCGTACAAATGTGGACCAGAATATGGGATAGTAGATATGCCCATTCCAGCTATGCCCAATTTGAAGAACACTGTGTAAAAGTGTTGTATAGGTATTTTAACCACCCCTGTGAATATTCAATTTCAGCTGAAATAAAAAGGTTCCTCAGGCCAAAGGATTTTGGTGGCCCCCCTACTGTCATTCATAATTGGGGAGACTGGTATTGCTTTGAGGATGCTACTATGATCAGAGTTTACGGTTTTGAGGATACTCCATTCATATTGCCCAAGACTGTCCCTGACAGACTTGCATATTTAGAGATAATCAGGCAGATGCATTGTTCAAATGTGATGCATCTAAGTTCACATGATAAACAATCATTTATGCCTAGCACTTTATGTTTTGGAGATTTTACCGTGGTTTCAAAAGAAGGTTACAATCTCATTTTGGATAAATTAATGCATTATAACATGAGGAGTGCTGAAGTGAGGAAAGGGTTTGACCCTGAAGGTTTTATTGACTCTGCACGAAGAAAACAAAATCTCAATGGATACATGCACATACATTATCCACATGATGATGTAATTAGAAATCTAGAAGAGGCTGAAGTTGAATTGGTGGTAGAAAAGTATAACAGGGATTTAAGTGAGAAGAAAAAGCAGATAGCAGAGATTGAGGTTGTATCCTCTGAAGATGAAGAACTGACAGGGCAAGAACAGCCACAAGACAAAACACTAGAGATGTCCAAAAGGAAAATGCTACAATATCAGCCTCCTGTTGTGCTACATGATGAGGAGGGGTCTGCTGATGAGGATCCACGCCAAACAGCCTATGATTCTTTCATCTCAGATGATAAATTTATTCAGTCAAAAGAATTTAAATCATTCTTGTATAAATACAAAGGGAAAGAGATCAGAGAGTCAATAGATGATGTTTCTGCTGATAATGAAAGACAATTGTTAGATATGCTGAAGGAAACAGTAGATAAAGAGATGCAAGACATGACACCTAGCAAGGGTAGACAGTTGCTTAAGGATGCAGGGGTTATGATTTTTCCTGGTCTGGATTTAGATTCTGCTTTGGTTTTTGATAGTTTTCTGAATAGTGCAGATGATAAATATAAACTTACTCCAGAAGGAGTTAATGAAGTATATATGGGAACAAGATATAATAATGATGAAAATTCCTTGATGATATGGGCATTATACCCTCCCCATAAGAAGACGGCCATCATAGATACTGAAAAAACTTTTGGCCATGTTATGACTTTGAAAGCAGGGGAAACTGACCCTATAATTACTGCAGACATTGGTATCAATGTTGCAAAATTGAATAAGGCACAAGCTCAAATGTTGATCAAAGAGAGAGATGCATACAAATTGAATTGTGAAAGATTGACAAAAGAAAATGATTACTTGAAGGATGTTGTAAAGAGTACTTTTGGCCAATCCACAAAAAGAATAACTCAAGGTGAGAGCTCACAGGGCATTCAAGTATTATCCCCTGACCAAGCAACACAAATTCAAATAGATGCATTTGTTACAATACTGCAGAGCAGGTATGCAAACATGGTGCGGTGGTTAAACCAGTTTTGGGATAACTACTCAGAAAATCACAAAGCAATTAAAGAACATGAAAGACTTGAAAAAAGAATACAGGAAAAATTGATTGAGCTACAAAGCAGAAGTGCTACTGATAGTACAGATATCTCTGATGCAGGAGCATTGCTCAAACAGCACCAAAATTACTATGACAAACTTAAAGCTGATGCTAAAGAAGGTACTGATGGTTCAAACGTAAGAGTGCCCAGATTATTTAAAGACAACGGAGAGGTAAAGAGCAAAGAAGAATGGATTGTTGATTGTCAAGTCATATTACACGAGGCCACAGGAGCTCTCAAAGACAAAATCTCTGCATCTGGAGAAGCTTGCAGACACCTGGAAAGAATGGTCACACTTGATATGATTACCAGAGATGCTATTGACCTCACTAATTCTCACCGTGATCAGGAGTATTTAGATCACTTGGCTAAAGTTTATTTATGGCTGAATAGAGCCTAATCATGATTATGTAATAGTTTTTAATGTTTGTTAAATTCCCAAAAGACTTATTGAAGAGTTATGTCTCTTCATAGAAACATCTATATAGGCTCAAACAATTGGTGCTGAAAGATCATCAGCAGTAGAATATATCCATATACATAAGATACAATGTTTCAAAATGACTATGTTGCATATTTTATTTGAAGAAGAAGTTTGAAGTTCTCTGATTCAGTGGTTTTACTTTGGTATCAGTTGTTTGTTAAAATTATTCAATTGTGTGGCTGTCTCCATTTCTGCATTTCCTTGTTATTCAGATTAATGTATCAAGTATATATTTAATCTGTCAATACACAGTTGCTGTATCTGTGTGATTAAATAGGTTGGTGTCCATTTGAGGAATTAAACCCTTCTGATTTAGTCACAGTAGCCTGGAAGTATTAAGTTTGGATTACTAAGTAGGGCCATATAATTAGGATTGCCATTCTGTCTCCAAGACAATACTATTTGTTAATCTTGCTCATTCATTTCATTTGGTTCCTTCAAGAAAGGATTAAATTGCCTTCTGGTGAATAACAAGGAATTAGATCATATTGACTGGATCATTTAAGAAGAGTCCGTCAATCATCTCCCTGCACGTTTATATAAGTTATAAACTAGAATTGTGCCAAACAATTAGAATTATTACCATTAGGAAACCACTAGTCCTAGTCCTTCAATTGACTCTGTTACCCAATAAGGCACTGGTCCTATTTAACTCATTATTCAAATCCTTTTACCTTGATATTGCTTATACAATTTCTACCAATTACTTATTAATCAGTTAAACAAGCTTTTTATCTATCCTACATCCTTTGCCATTGTAGATAGATTTAATTAGTACACACATTCACATTCAGTCTGCTTTAATTTTCCAAG
Source organism: Cunninghamia lanceolata (assembly GCA_027924645.1). Classification (NCBI taxonomy): domain Eukaryota; kingdom Viridiplantae; phylum Streptophyta; class Pinopsida; order Cupressales; family Cupressaceae; genus Cunninghamia; species Cunninghamia lanceolata. The sequence goes on from BSBN01000500.1 coordinate 23,042,162, forward strand.
GTTCACCCGCCTAGGTGTAGCAGGACCTAAAGCGTAGGAAATCATCAAACCTTGAAGGTTGATTTCGTCAAGTTAGTTCAAAAACGTTGCAAATCTAAACATAGAGCTTGGCATCCTCTTAGGATTGGCAACCTGCATTTTTGAGACCTAACAGGTCAATTAAATGGTTTTTTTAACCACTAAATTAAATCAAATTATTAATGATGCATGTAGCCCAAGACATGTATGCTATGTAAGATATGTACAAATATTTTTATTTTTAATAATTCACCACTTAAATTACAAATTCCTATTAATGTAGATTTTAATTTACTACCAATATTAAAATTTTATATTACATTGGGTTTTAATTCGCCCCCTCAATTACAAATTTATTGAAATTTCGGCTAACTACACCACTCAATTAAAAATTTATATGCAATTTAGACTTAATTTGCCACCTCAATTAAAAAAATTATGGGAAATTTAGGCTTAATTCACCACCTCAATTAAAACGTATCATAAATCTCACCTTTATTCACCACCTCAATTAAAAAATTATCAAAAATTTAGTCTTCTTTCGCCACCTTAGTTAATGTTTTATGGAAAATTTAGGTCCTTGTTCGCCAAATTCATTAAAAACAAGAATGAATTTTGGTTTCCAAATCACCCACAATTTATTTTTAAATTTATGTTTTAACGTAAAATATCCACCCACTCTATCACTTCAGATCAATTTTAGGAAAAAATCACCAAGAGAATTATGTCTCTACTAGGGGATTTGCCAAGATTTCTATATAATTTTCTAGGGGTCAATACTTAGAGTATACCATGAGTTAAATTCATGACCTTTAGACATGTGATCTCCTTGAGTCATGCATCTAGGAGGCCTTTTTAAATGTAATTCATCCATCCATTTGGTGGTTGATTTGGATTATTGATTTCCTCTTTATTAGAACAATAACTTTTTTTAAAAAATTTGAGGATAGATTACTAAAAAGATCAGGTTACAATATATGATGTGTCAAACATACTACATCAACAAAATCAAACTAATATCCAAACTACATCAAGAGATCCTAACTGACAAAATAATGACAAGGTCAAAACTGAGGCTTATATCATGAAGCTTGGTGAGACATAAATTTAATTACATATAGCATCCAGTATTATAAAGAGCAACCAAATTTCACAAACATCTCATTCCCACCAACATATAATATTATTACTATTCATATATGTGTCAAAATCCAAACCACTAATAGGAAGAGAAAAGACTTCTCACTATTGTTAACCATTTTGTCAAGGTTTGATGAGTGATTTCAATATCAGTTGATTGATCCTTGTGAGAGACTTGTTTAGGAAAGACATAATTATACACTTTAATGTAGTCTGAATAGCAACTTTTATTGCATATTGCAACCCTCATTATTTACATGCTTTTTCTATTGTAACTTTCTTCATTCACCTAGATCGAGGCGCATACGAATAAATTTCCATTGAATCTTACAAAAGAACCAAGAGAATGCCAACTATTTTCTTGACTTACTCTAGAATGTTATGCCTCTCATTCTAAACATCCTAAGGGTCTTGACACTAATTCTCAACAACGTTGCCAAAATGATGGAAATTTTATGTGTCCCTTGTTGAAATTCAGTTTTGGAGTCAACATTATATATGCACAAAGTTGTAATTTTGTTTCAAATGAAAATCTAGGATGAATGCAATCCTACTGGGAATACAAATGAGGATGGAAGAAATACTTGAAGAATAGAAGAAATATCTAGTTCTATGAAACTGCAAGAAATGATTAAAATTGTTGAAACTAAGATTTAAGAAAATACAAGAAATTAACATTATAGAAAATTAAAAGATATTGAAAAATAAAATCGTGGGAGTGCACCATTAAAACATAACATTAAATTAACAACTTTATACCTCAATATTTACCTTCAAATTCCTTTTTTCAACCTTAATTTTAATAGCACAAACAAACTCATTATAAATTATAAATTATCTTTCTTTTTCTTAAAGTCTCATTAACTTAATTTAATTAAATTATTGGGGGACTCTTTAAGGTACCGCAAATTGCAATGCAAACTTTGGATTCAGGCTTATTCATTGCTTAAGTTCCTACTACGTGCCAAATCACCCTACTCACCATCTATGGATAGAACGTATTTGTACGGCTGCCTTGTTTTTTACAAAAGATGTTGCTTTATTGTAACATGTAGGTATGATGTAAGCATACAAAAGCATTACGGGAAGATGATTATTACGGAAAGGAACTCCGTAAAGGGATGTAAATTCCCCCATATATAAACTAAGATGCGACTGTCTTCCACGTGGCTCACCATTTAAAAAAAAATCAATAAACTAATTTTTCGTATCAACATCAAATGTGGATTAGCCTCTTATAGTGTTTTATTAGAAACATTCTATATTAAACATTGAATGAGTTGGGATGGGAAATAATTATTATTAAGTTAATGAGGAAAATTAAATGAATTTAAATATGATATTTGAAGGAAAATGATGCTGAAGTTTTTAAGGAATTAAATCGCTACAACTTTAGATTTTTAGGGCTTGTTCAAATGATTGTCTCAAAATTTGCAAATTGATTGTACTTCACTCTGGTTCAAATCTATATCTACAGAACAGATCTCCGTACTTATAGAAGTGAATTGATGCATGGCCTTGAACCTATACTTGCAGGAAAAAACTGACAAGAATCTAATGTTCAACTTGATCTTTTGATATTTGAATTTTAGTAAGGGCTGGTAGTGTATAGAAACACATGTGGAATTTGCTCAATTGTGAGGGTCATGATCTCCTTAGCTAAACCCTAACAATGATCGAGGCAAGTATGTAAGCATGCAATGGGCCTAGGATGATGTAATGCTCTAATAATGTTGCTATGAATCAATCATGAGTGTTATATGGCAATGCTCTTTAATGATTCTTAGGTGATCTCAAACGAATGAGTGAATGTCTTTAAATACAACATAGCACACAAATCAACACAAACATGTGCTAGGTCGGCTCATAATGGCTAGAGGGAGGGAGTTAGAAGGAATTAATTTGAATTTGAATTTTCAAGTTCAAGGTTTAGATTTGCAATTGCAGAAATGACCTAAGTCAAGTCCACACCGACGAATCTGATCTAGCATGGCAAATGGGGGATCTAGAGATCTAAACCAATCTTTAGGGATGAGCAATAATGGGATTTGCATTGAGTGATGTCATGAGCTGAATTTGCAAAAGAGTATGCCACTTGTAGACTTATTATTGCATTAAGAACTAATGCAGAATAAGCACGAGAGTTTAATGAAAAATGGCCTAATCTAGTAGCCCAAAAATTAATCAACACATTCACATGCAATATGGAAGCAATAATGTCAAATGACAACAAAATTACTAAATTCTTGTAGCTCAATACAAATTGTTTACAAGTTTCTATAGTGTTATAGAAGTAGAAATTTCCTGTAACTTGCCTTTTATCTAACACTATGGTTTTTTTAGCAAACCCTCCCTAGAAAATAGCAAGCTAATTCCCATTGTTCATTCCTCTGTTCTTCTCTTTTTCCAAATCACCAATGACCTTGTATCCTTCTCAAAAACTAGAATAAAACATAAAAAACCCAAGTGTAACAATAGATTCAATCAAGAAAGCCTTTTTGACTTCTTTGGCAAAGAACCCCCCAAGAATTAGTGTGTGGCCCAACAATGAAATTATCCTCATCATGATTCAAATGGACAAGAAAACCCCTCTTTTAATATATCCCACCACAAAAAAAGCACTACATGCAGCCCCTAGAATCATAACCACTCCTCCAACTTGAAAGAATGACCAAGGAAAAAGAACCATCATGTCACATTGTTGCAAGAATAACCAATGTAAGTTCAACAATTGCAAACCTTCCCTTACTAGAGCTAGGTCAAACCACACAAGTAGAAGGGAAAGTGAAGGGTTTCAAAAAGCTTGATGCAATTGCTCATAACAGAAATGACCCTCATGACCCTCTTGTTTAATAGCCAAGTGGAGAAAAATGTCTACACAAATCATAGGAATTAAATAACTGTGCACCAACTATATTGGTAAAGCAATAGTAGCTGTATAGAATAATCAACCCAACGCTACCAAGGATACAAAAAGATAAAAAGTCTATTTTATTTAGAAAGATAATAGCTAGCAGTTTGGAAGAATTCATGCAACGTATCATTTTATATTCGATTATATTGTATGAAGTAATGTCAATCACATGATCCAACTAGCCAATGCTTAACTTAGCACTAATCTATGGAACAAATTTTCATATTCCCTGTCATAGCCTTGAGACACAAGAAGTCATCACCAAGGCATTACATTTTAAAACACACATAGCACTTGTAGCATAATATATAGAGTTCCTCTTGCATTTTATGAATTAACCCACTAAAGATTTATCTATAGTAACTTGATTTAGGACCATAGCAACTTGATGATGGCTTTTAGCACAACTACAACTAGTTTAAAACATATAAAAAACCTACATTCTCCTTGTAGTATTCACTGAGAAATCAAGTTGACAAGAAAACATGTGACAACAAACACACAAAACTAAAGTGAAAATTTTAAAAACATAAATTACTACTATTTTTTATGACACAAGATTGCCCATGGACCCCGATGCTCCTACATCAAACACATCAAGTAAGTGACATGTAGGTCATGAGTTTTGACTCATGAACATTTTGTGAAACTTGGGATTGAGATCCCATCCTTGTTTTTTATCCAAATTGTTTCTTCATCCACCTTATTTCTCCTCTTCACCAAATATTCACTACCTATCTTTCTCTTGTCTTCTTATTTTGTGTTTTCATCCATCCTTTACCTTCACTTTTTTTGATAACCACTACACCCAACCTTTCATTTGTAAATTTGAATCCTCCTTTTCTTCTGCACTTGTTTGTCCCTCATAATAAGGGTGAAAATCTATAGGTTGTTAAAAATTGGTGAGATGTCTACTCCTTCTAGGAGCTCTATCTCATAGACATTTTTTGAAAATTTCTTCAAGACACTACATGTTCCTACCATTTTCCATTTTAATTTACCATAAGTTCCCTCTAGGAACCTTTCCTTCCATACATTAGCAAAGACCAATTCTCCAACATGAAAATTTTTATCTCGCCTCTTAAAATCATCATATTGCTTGTAATTTATGGCGCTCTTTCTCAAATATTATTTTACTTCTTTGGGTAATTCTTGCATATACCCAACACTATACTTCCTTCTAAACTAGTTGTACTTCTCAAATCACCCATTCCTTTTGGGTTGCACCCTTTTGACTTCTCTTTGAAAAGAATTTTAAAATATATTTCTAACAAACTCTTCACCTTTCTAGATCTTCATCCACTTTGCCCACTATTCCAATCTCCTTTGCTACCTTTAAAAACTATTTTTCTCTATTCAAACACATTTTAGGACTACTATCTACTTCTCCTTTTTCTTTTAGTGGACTCAAGGTAAGCTTCCTTCCATCCTTCACAATAGTATAATTGTTATTTCTTCCATCATACACAACATCCCTATCAAATTGCCAAGGCCTCCCTAATAAGACATGAGAAGTGTCCATGGAACCTCATCTTGATAAGGTCCAATTTGTAAACTCACTAAACACTGCTGATTTACTACAAGTTGATGCCCATTTTGCAAACATGAGACCTTGTACGAGATTGGATACTCATTCTTATTTAAACCAAGCTTCTCTACCATTTCACTAGAGACCAAATTATATATATTGTCTCTATCAACAATAATCTTACAACACTTATCTCCAAATTTTCATATGGTTTGAAAAACTCTTTCTTCGTAATGGATCATTATCCTCCTTAGCTAGCTTTAACAACACTCTTTTAACAAAAGAGCCTATCATTGCTCTGGTTCCTTCGTGTGTTTGGGTGAAGCAACACTCTCTTCTTCTACTTGAGAAATATGATTTTTATCCCTACTTCTATTGTCATACTATGTTTTTGGACACTCAAATTTCTTATGACCAACTTCTCCACACCTATAAGAAGTTCTAGTGAACCATCTACCTCTTCCTCTTCTAGAATAACCTCTTCCTTTTGAAAAATTCTCTCCCCTTTTGTGTTCATATTTGAATTACCATTTTGAGAAGTATCTACTTCTCCTTCATAACTATGTTGCTCTCTATTGTTGTCAACATATCCTCTTCCCCTAGAGAACCTTCATTTTCCTCTTGAATTATTATGTTGCCTCCTAGACAATTTCTCTTACACCCTTAAAGCACATTAGTAGGCCTATTCTACCAACCTTAATCTTATCAAACTAAATTCATCTTGAATGCCCATTCGCATACCTTAGAATCATCTCCTCGTCATCTTCCACACATGACCAACTTTGATGGTGATCTTGTAGAACTATTCAATATAATCTTTCATGCTCATCTCCTTTTGTTTTAAATTCTATAGTTTTATGAATAAACTCATCTGATAATCTTTTGGTAGGAATTTGGACTTTAGCTTTGCAACCATTTTATCCCATGTTTTTATTTTCTCCTTACCTTTTTTTTATATTTCTATTTGCACATGGTCCCACCATAAATATGCATGACCTTTCAGCCTAGTGCAAACAAATTTTACCTTCTTTGGATCCTTCATCACTTCAAAATCAGAATACTTCTCCATCTTTGAAATCCAATCTATAACATCTTCAAGGCTGAGCCCCGCTTACAATTTCACACTAGGTTTGGAGCTTGTTTTAGCATGTATGTTTGTCTATGCTTGATATGTGCATATTTCACTACTTTTCTAAGAAAAAAGGTTAAGTCCATTGACAACTGACACTTCAAGAACAAATTCCACCAAGTCACTAGTATTGGGTGCTCGTGTCTTATCAATTTACTCTAAAAGATTGTATTTGAATGTCGGCCTTGTTGCCTTATGTGATGCATTGACCTCAACTCAATTGAGCCTCAAAAAAGTACTTGGGATTCATCTCTTTCTCTCTATCTCTCTGAAGACTATTGGTGTATGCACTAACCCTTGTGAAAGGAAGCTAGGTGTGTGGAAATCGCTTCCTACACTAATCTAATGAAGAGAGATGAGTGCAAATTCATTTCAATCTTTATAGTTACAACAATGTTAACCCAATAACAGAGATATTGCAACAAACACATACACAAGAATGTAAGACAGAAGAAGAAAGAGACAAGATATACGTGGGGAAAACCCTTACGGGTGAGAAACCCCACACTCCAAAACACAACTCAAATGTATTATCTAAACAATGAGGTTTACAATATAGTTACAGAGCTAATGCTCTTGCAGGAGTCTTCAACACTCGTATTTGGAGACAATCCAACAGCATAACAGTACCTGTCAATCACATTCTACATCTTTTCTCCAAAGCACTTGTTTATAGAGAAAATACAAGGCAAAAATGGCTCTATCTTGGCATGGGAGTCCAACATGGCCTCATGGCCCAAAACTCATGCCTATGGACACTTGTCCAACATTGCAAGATGTTCCTAACACTTATCAAGTCACTCCATCCCAAAGAGGTCGCTTATTCCCAAGTTGGGCAATGACAGATACTCTTACGACACTCACGACCATCATAGAATCCGTCATAGCTATCATATCTTACAGTTGTAAGAGAATTTGTTATACACATGCTATAAATAACATATTCTCTTATAACATGTCATAACCTTCCTTGGGGTGCCCAAATATGCCTTCTTCCAAGATGCCTTGTGACACATGTCTTCACCTGTCATAGAATCTTCCATTTACGACTCTTACACGTCATTGATTTGTCATAGGAATCTGTCATGACCATTTCAGTCAATATTCCCTTACACACTATTCAAGATGCTAACACATGGCAAAATATTCCTACCACTAAGTGGGACACCTATCTCCTCATGTGAGGACAAATTTACAACTTGTCACCTTCCACGTATGATGACACATCATCGTGCCAACTCCCACAAGATGACAATAAGGATTTGCATCCTAATTACAGTAATAGGCAATAATTAAATAAATACAATGAAATAATACAAGGAATTACCAAGGTTGATACACCTTAATTCCCAACATTCTCCCACTTGTCAAAAACCTTGTAAGAGCCAATGGAAATAACATGATTTAACTGCTATAGTCCGAGAGGCCCATAGACTTCGAACACCATCTGAACTTCTCTGTGCCACTGGTTTCGTCAATGCATCCACAACATTCTTCAAATTCACCAAATTCACCTTCCCATCCTCTACCATGTCTCGCACGAAGTGAAACTATACATCAATATGCTTTGTTCTCGCATGGAAAGTTAGATTCTTTGCTAGGAAAATCGCACTCTGACTATCACAATAAATCGTAATATGTCATGTATCAACACCAATATCTGAACACAATCTCTTAAGCCAAATGGCTTCCTTACAATCATGAGTTGCTGCCATATACTCAGCTTCTATCGTGGACAAAGCAACCTCAGGTTGTCGCTTACTTATCCAACTAATTGCACCACCAAACATAGTGAACACATAGGCACTAGTGGATCTCCTATTGTCAATGTCACCTGCCCAATCAGAATCCATGAATCCACGAATACAAACTGAATGCAGAGGTCTTGTAGCATTACCATGATAGCATATGGAATACTCAAAAGTACCCCTCAAATATCTGAACACTCACTTAACTACATCCCAATGTACCCGTCCAAGATTAGCCATAAATCGACTAAGGACTCCTACTGCTTGGGCAATGTCTGGTCTTGTGCAAACCATAGTATACATCAAACTGTCAACAACACTAGCATAAGGTACTTTGCTCATGTCCTCCACCTCACTAGGAGATTTTGGACAATCATTAACAGACAACTTTGTTACCAATGAAACAAGAACACACAATGGTCTACAATCTGCCATGCTGAACCTATCCAACACGGTCTTCACATACTTACTCTGGCTTAACCAAAGTTTTATGTTAGCTCTGTCTCTTCTGATTTTCATTCCCAGAATGTACCTAGCTGCCCCTAGATTTTTCATCTCAAACTGTGTTGAAACTGAGACTTCAAATCAAAAATCATATTCTTACCATTCCCAATTAACAGCATATCATCAACATACAATGCAATAATGAGAATGCGATCATTGTCAAACTTATAATACACACAATGATCTGATTTCAATCTTAGAAATCCAACCGACAACACAAAGGCATCAAACTTCAAGTACCACATCCTAGGAGACTACTTCAAACCATACAAAGACTTTTTCAACTTGCAAACGAAATTTTCTTTACCTTTCTCTATGTAATGCTCTGGTTGTGACATGTAAATCTCTTCCTCCAAATCACCATGAAGGAATGTTGTCTTCACATCCATCTGCTCCACCTCTAAGTCATAAGTTGTTGCAAGAGATAACAGGAATCGAATAGATGTCAGCTTTACAACAGGAGAGAAAATTTCACCATAATCAATTCCCTCCACTTGTGAATACCCCTTTGCAACCAGTCTAGCCTTGTACTTTTCAACACTGCCATCTACACCGAATTTCTTCTTGAACACCCATTTGCATCCAATAGGTTTCCACCCTTTAGGCAAAGGCACCAAGTCCCATGTTTTATTCTTTTCCAAAGAAGCCATTTCATCTTCCATGGCCTCCTTCCAAGAACCTAAATCTTCCATGCCCATAGCCTCTGCCATAGTTCGAGGCTCATCAGTGTTAGTAAGCAAGGCAAAAGCACAACTAGAATCAAGTAATGAATAACCAAACCTATCAGGGTGCTTGCTTGTTCATGTAGGCCTCCTCAATGGTTGAGGTTGAGGTCATGCTTCTTCTTCTAAACTTTCAGAGCTACTAGAGCTCTCCTCATCATCAGGTCTCACAAGGTCCGTCGGTTCAGTCTTCTCAGGGGTAGAGGGAAACTGAACCACATATTCTTTCTTTTCTGTCTATTCTGGCTATAAAACAACAGAAGAAGGTGTTAGCTCTCTGAAGATAACACTTCTGCTATGCAACACTTTTTCAACCACAAGATCCCAAAGCTTGTATCCTTTCACACCGACACCATAGCCAATGAAAATAAACTTAACAGCCTTGTTCTTCAGTTTAGGCCGTTTCTCCCTAGGCACATATGCATATGCCTCACAACCAAAAACATGAAGATGTCTAACTGAAGGCTTCTTACCAGACCACACCTCCATAGGTGTCTTACCAGGTAGCAAGCAGTGGTTGTAGCTTCAACCCAAAACTTTGGTATGAGGCTTGCTCCACTAAGCATACTCCTAGCCTTCTCCATCAGTGTCATGTTCATCCTCTCTGCAACTCAATTTTGTTGTGGGGTGTAAGGAGTTGTCTTGTGGCTTTCAATCCCTTGCTCTTTATAGAACTTGTCGAACTCTGCCGAACAAAACTCACCACCATTATCAGTTCTCAAACACTTAATCTTTTTACTATTCCGATTCTCAACAAAAGCTTTAAACTCTTTGAAGTGACTAAAGACTTCAGTCTTGCTTCTGATAAAATAAACCCATGTCCTTCTACTGTAATCATCTATGAAAGACACAAAATATACAGATTTGGAAGTTGAAGGAACATTAATAGGACCAAACACATCAGAATGAATAAGATCCAATACACTAGAAGACTTGTCAGAACTAGAGTAAAACTAGACACAATTTTTCTTTCCATATACACAATGTTCGCAAAAGTCAAACTTGAGATTACAATCATTTAACCCCTCAATGAGGCTTTTATTTTTTAGGGTTCTAAGACCCTTCTCACCAATGTGGCCATATCTCAAATTCCATAACATAGTATTTTCAGCAGGAAGTTTAACTTCCAAAGCATGTGCACTACCATTAGAAAGTGTTACAACAGATTTCTTCACTGCTTGTTCAGATGGTGGGGATGAAGTGACTACAACTCTTTTCTTTGAGTCAGAAGAACTATTGCACTATGAAGTGTATGCCTCTAGCTAAAATAGAGTACCTCTCCGAGTACCCTTCACAAGCACCATAGATCCTCTAGTCATCTTGCATCCATCCTTCGAAAAGACAACATGCACACCTGCATCATTCAACATACTTACAGAAAGCAGGTTCTATGCTAGGCCTGGGATGTGCATAACCCCAGTGATCCCCTTCACTCGTCCATCAGGGAATCAGATTGAGACTCTTCCACAACCAACAATCTTCAGATGAGAATCGTCACCCAGGTACACTCTTCCACCATCAAACTCTTCATACTTCATGAACCAGCTTCAATGCGAGGTCATGTGGAATGATGCACCAGAATCTATCAACCACACATCATCAGATGCATGGGTGGCTAGGGCTGCGATGAAGGCATCGCCATCATCTTGTGACTTGTCAGAATCTAAATCTAGGGCATTCTTCTTCTTCTTCTTTTTCTTTTCCTCTTTGCACTCCTTTAAGAAATGCCCTATTTTTCCATAGTTCCAACAAAGAGCCTTGGACTTTCCAGGAGATTTGGATCTCCCACAGGATTTGGATCTGCCCTTCTCATCTTTCTTGTCCTTCTTTTTCCCTTTATCCTTGGGTCTTCCACGAACCGCAAGAGCCTCTTTGGCTACCTCAGAAGACTTTCTCCGCATCTCTTCGGATAACAATGAAGATACCACTTCATCCATTTTGAATGTGGATGTGGTGCTCCCAATAGCCATAACAAGATGATCCCATGAGTCTGGCAAAGAACAAAGCAAGGTCATACAACGATCCTCCTCTTCCATCTTCACACCAACGAATGTCAATTGTGCAACTAACATGTTGAAAGCATTCAGGTGATCTACAACTGATCCTCCATCCTCCATCCTTAGAGAATACAACTTCTTTCTCAAAAAAAGCTTGTTCACCAGGTATTTAGCTTGATAAACATCACCCAGCTTCTTCCCAAGGTCTTTGGTGGTCTTCTCCTCATAGACATTCAATAAGACAGAATCAGCTAGACTGAGTCTTATGAGACCCTTAGCCTTCCGATCTTTGAGATCCCAATCAGCTTATACCATTGCAGCTAGTTTTACACCAGATACAGTTTCCCATAGGTCATGATCAACAAGCATGTCTTCCATCTTAAGTTTCTATAACTCAAAATTAGTGCCATTGAATTTCTCCACCTCTAATCTTCCAGATGTGCCTGCCATCTCTTTTCCTGCAACAAGATTATAGAATACTCTACACAAAGCTCCCACTCAACCTAAGATTAGCTCAAAAAACCCCTACCCAACAACTAGGACCAAAGATGATCAAGCTCTGATACCAACTAAAAGGAAGCTAGGTGTGCGTAAATCACTTCCTACACTAATCTAATGAGGAGAGATGAGTGCAAATTCATTTTAATCTTTATAGTTACAACAATGTTAACCTAATAACAGAGATATTGCAGCAAACACATACACAAGAATGTAAGATAGAAGAAGAGAGAGACAAGATATATGTGGGGAAAACCCTTACGGGTGAAAAACCCCACACTCCAAAACATAGCTCAAATGTATTATCTAAACAATGAGGTTTACAATATAGTTACAGAGCTAATGCTCTTGCAAGAGTCTTCGACACTTGTATTTGGAGACAATCCAGTAGCATAACAGTATCTGTCAATCACATACTACATCTCCTCTCCAAAGCACTTGTTTATATAGAAAATACAAGGCAAAAATGGCTCTATCTTGGGATGGGCGTCCAAAACCCATGCCTATGGACACTTGTCCAACACTGTAAGATGTTCTTGACACTTGTCAAGTCACCCCATCCCAAAGAGGTCACCTATTCCCAAGTTGGGCAATGACAGATACTCTTACAACACGTACGATTGTCATAGAATCCATCATAGCTGTCATATCTTACAGTTGTAAGAGAATCTGTCATACACAGGCTATAAATAGCATATTCTCTTACATGTCATAACCCTCCTTGGGGTGTCCAAATATGCCTTCTTCCAATATGCCTTGTGGCACATGTCTTCACCTGTCATAGAATCTTTCATTTACGACTCTTACACGTCATAGATTTTTCATAGGAATATGTCATGACCGTTTCGATCAATATTCCCTTACACACTATCCAAGATGCCAACACATGGAAAAAAAATATTCCTACCACTAAGTGGGATGCCTATCTCCTCATGTGAGGACAAATTTACAACTTGTCACCTTCTATGTATGATGACACATCACTGTGCCAACTCCCACAAGACGACAATAAGGATTTGCATCCTAATTACAATAATAGGCAATAATTAAATAAATACAATGAAATAATACAAGGAATTACCAAGGTTGAGACACCATAATTCCCAACACCTTGCAGGTATCTGAGGAAGCTTCTTCCTCCATCAACTCCTTATAGGTGATTCATGTTGTGACATCAATCCAACAAGGGTTTCATACTCATGGTAAATCTATTTCATGGTATTTGTTTATTGCAATCTTTATCATTTGTTTTGCCTCTGTTCATCGCGAACATGCACTCTTTATCATCATCATCATCATCATCATCATCATCACTGTTGTTGTGGAGGTGGGAACACCAGCACAGGGTTTGACTAAGGCGAGCCCCCATACAACACAACCATTTTCCCTCTTTTTTGTGTGCAGATCGCAATGGGAGTTTCTGACAATAAGGAGTGACATAAAGACGGAAGAATCTGTGATAGAGATCATCAACAAAAATTTAGACAAAACCCTCAAGACACTAGCGCCTAGTGCTAGTTTCCTGTCCTTTTGGCTCCTACTTCTAATACTAGTTTTCTCTTCCTCTTGTCCTTCCATATCTGCTCCTAGTTTCTACACATTGGTCTTGTAGCTCTTGTATGCTCATCTGGACACTAGTGCCCAGCTCTAGTGTCCTCGACATTCTGCTCAAGTTTTTGATGCTAGGTTCCTCTTTTTTATCTTCCCAAGTCTGCTTTCTATTTTTGTACATTTGTTCTGTAACATCTGTATGTTATTAACTTAGTCTAATTGATCACTTGTAACCCTAGATTTTGTTATTGTTAATCTTTGCAACTACAACGAAGGAACAGAGCCCAGACAACTTGGCTCTCCCTTGAGGACAATAGTCAAGTGTAAAAGTCTCTGTCAGCTTGTGTTCCAATGTTTGATTGGGAAGATTGATTTAGTTAGTCCATAATTGATTAGGTCATCTTTTCCCATCTTACATTTTAGTGAACTCGACATATCCCACATTTGTGCAACCTTCTTTGTTGTGTTTTATTAGTTGCTTAATTGATTAGACACTTCTATTGCATATATTATTTTATCTTGTGTATTGAGTTTAACAAAACACTTAAACATTCTTCTTTTAGATTAGAGAACCAAAAAAAAACAAGAACTTCTACCTTCTAGCATTTCCTCAGCATATCTGTCTTGTCATCACTTTCTCCATGGGTTGTGGTTCATTAAAATTTGGTATGTCTGCCTCATTTTCAATTCCTTTCTAGATATGTTCTCTTCTTCTCTTACATCACTATCCACTTTTACTCAAAAACTTGTCGATAATGATGTTCCATTTCAAGCATGTGATGGTGACTTAGCTCTTCCTATTACACTCTATTCTTTTCATTCCTCTCCTAAATTTTCTCCTACTTGAGAGGATATTTTGGTGCAAGAGGATGAAATCATTTATACTTTTCTTAACATTAATCTACCTTCTCTTCATTATGATGTTAGCTCCTCTAGAGATGAAACATTAGTAGTGTAAGTCAGGCTAAATCAGGTAAACATGTTACATTCAAACCACACAAGCCCTAACTCATCAATGGAGTGCAAATAACCTAGAAATCAATCATACAAGCAATCTAACTAAATTCCTAAGCTATATTTGGCTTCCCTCCACAGTTCTCCTTAACTTTGCTTATGATGTTCTTAGATTTGCAGACCCACAACACCCATGAGAAGCTCAATGGACTAATTTAGCAAAATCTTGGAGAGTATTCTTGTGCTCAGCAAGCTAGGAAGTGGGAAAATGAGGCTGGAGTAGTAGTTTTATAGAAAGCTAGGGTTGAATGGAGGGTGTAGATTGAGTGTTGACTTTTGAGAGGAATGGATGGTGAGGATTAAGTAGGGTTTCCCTCTCACAAGAAAACAAGAGGGAATTTTAAATTAAATAAATTTGACAATTTATTTAATTTATTTGAAGTGGGAGAATGAATGTGAACCCATAATTAAACAAATGTGTTTTATTTAATTAAGGCCAAGACTATAATTTAAATAAATATTTATTTATTTAAATTAATTGAGTGATGAAGATATTGGAGAATGAATAATTAAATAATTCAAATTAATTATCTAATTATAAGGAAAATGGACAAATAATCAAATAAATAAAATTTATTTAAGTATACGCCAGAGATAGGAAAATGAATTAATTAAATAATTAAAAATTTATTTAATTAATAGCAGAACGTGGAATTAAGAAGAGATTTGGTATGAAAATGGTACTCACAAGTTCAGGACATTTTTAGGTGTCTACGTTTTGCCCTTCTTTGATACAATGTCAATTTTGACGTTGTGTCAAAGAAAAAATTGAAAAATATGCTCTGGACTTGCCCCAATGTGCCCCAGATGAGGTGGGATAGCCTTATGCCCCCTTGGGAAATTTTCAAAAAATTTGGTAAATTTCTCGAAAAAGTCGTGCAGAGGATCAAAAAGTGTTCCATCTGTGAAAATTAATCTCAAAAGGTAGCTATCGCATTAGGATCAAGGATGGCCATATTTTCAAAAAGGGCCCACTTAGGTCAAAAGGTTCTATAAATAGCCCTTAAGGGGGCCCAAAGAGCTCATTTGTGCATTCAGCTTTTAGTGATTTCAGAGAGCTTAGAGCATTGAGTATTGAGTTTGTTGCAGAGCTTCTGTCAGAATGTCGCCGATTCCAGCTGACCACCACCGTAGATCAAGGGTTAGGACATATGGACGGTTACCTAGGACAGGCACGGCGGTAAGTATCTAAACCTGGCTTTTCAATTTTTTGCATTTTTCAGTAGATTTTAGGGCCTAAAAAAAGGGCACAAATGAGGTGCAAATTTTTGCACTGTAAATGTGTTTGCGAATGACACATATGTGAAGTCATGCACCACATTCGCGGTACTGCGCTACAACTACTTTTTGGCGATGCAGATGCGAAGTGGTGCAATGCATTTGCCTTAGGTGAGTCGCATCTACTAGATGTGACGCATGCACAGGGATGTGTGACGCATTCATGAAATTGCGTCATACTTGAGGGTCCTTGCGATGCAATTAAGGAATTGCGACGCATCTAAGGGATCCCACGATGCATTCGCCTTAGGCATGACACATTATTTTGATAGTGTGACGCATCTACTAGTTTTGCATCTTTTGACTAGGGTTTTGACCTGATTTGATCTTGTGTGGGTCCGACAAGCTTGTCTAGAGGTTTTGATTAATGCAGGTGAGATTGTTGTTGATTTATACTCACAAGAGTCAACCGGCCTATTACATGTTGCAACATCATTTGACCATAGAGGAGAAGGACACACTGCACACCCTCAGATTGTATCATGTTGCCTTTATGCCCATTATTAGGGCTAACAGAGGATTGTTGACTGTGTTGGCCGAGCGATGGCACTTAGAGACTAGCTCATTCCATCTGCCTATCGAGGAGGCTACCATGACCCTGGAGGATGTCTGGTGGATTTTGCGGCTTCCCATCCATGGGGAGCGAGTGATTTATAGTGCAGAGTGAGGGTTTCCCACCCTCATGCGTCTTTTTGAGATAGATAGTGATGCAGATCTTGGTGTAGAGGACTATGAGATCCATTGGGACACCTTGGCAAACTGTTATGACAGGTTGATCATGGTGTTATGTACTTGCATCAGTGGCATTATGATCCCTGATCAATAAGGGCATGACTTTCCAGTTGGATAGAGGGAGATGCTAGAGGGCATGATGGTGGAGGCCACAGTGTACACTTGGGTGCCTTGTTTGTTAGTGATGTTATACTTACAACTACATAGGGTAGCATATAGAGGAGAGTAGTCGATCAACTATGGTATCACATTGCTTATGATCTAGGCATGGGAGCAGATCCCATTATTCAGGCCTCCTGTGACTCAAGAGATTCTCGAGGAGTTTCCTTATGTGTATATCTACTCCAGAGTAGTTGTGCGGGTTCGGCTAGGTGATGTGGGTTATTGGAGACACGATTTAGATTACCTGGATTAGTTCATGTGGAGGCCTTATAGAGACTATCATCCATGGTTAAAGGATGCAGATCACTTGCCCTATTGCTGGCATACATGGTACATGATTGGTTGGATAGTACAAAGCCAACACATTATTGAGTAGCACCTACCAGAGTGGGTGCTAAGACAATTTGGCAAGTGACAGGGTGTGCCAGCGGGGATAGCTAAGTTTGCTTGATCCACATGTGAGATTCCTTATTGGGACTCGATGATCAGTATGCAAATGGTCATTGTTGAGATCACGGGTTTGCAGCCTATTCAGTGGGGGCGCCAGCAGCTGTGGCAGATGTGGGCACGACGCCTAAGCATGACACCTGGTGGGCAGAGCACAGGCCTATTCCATATTTGTATCTAGATGAGCCTACACTAGTTGAGCAAATGGGGAGGGAACCTAGAGGTAGGTTCTAAGGTCGAGGCTAAGGTCAAGATGGAGGTCGGGAAGGTGGTGGTGATGGTGGCGACAGAGGAGATAGGGGACGAGGAGGCAAGGGTAGGGGAGATAGGGGGAGAAGACATGGGAGAGGAAGAGATGGTGGCGGTAGAGGTCCCCAACTCTCTCCTATCTATGAGGAAGGAGAGGGGTTCGTTGGGTAGGTAGCAGTGGTTGTGGGAGAGATTCATATGGGAGAGGGAGAGGAGGACGTGGCCATGGAGGACATAAAAGGGGAGGAGATCGGAGGGGATGAGGAGGAGATAGACGTAGAGGAGGAGAGGGTGAGAGAGGAGGCACTACAAGATGTGCCCATTGAGAAGATTGGGGAGGATGAGCTGGCAGAGGATGTGGGAGATCGTGGAGGAGATTTTGTGGCACAGATGGAGGCCATGCAGGTCTAGATGTAGGGGCTATAGGTATAAGTGGAAAGCCTGGAGGGTCAGCTGTGATAGCATATAGCTGAGAGAGATATGGCCTTTATCAGGGCTCAACGAGTACTGCAGTGAAGCCTAGACTTTATAGCCACAATAGGTGGACCAGTTGCTGAGTTTGCATGGACCTTGTACAGACCAGCACATGAGGCATTATATTACAGGGGCCTCTATGAGGGTGTGGTGCCATCTGAGCAAAGAGCACCCAGTTATCAAAGCGGGAGTGCTAGCCAGTCGCACTCGCGGTGGACACACAATAGTTTTAGGGTGTCGCAAAGGAGAGCCTCGCCATATGACAGGCCATCCAATTCCAGGGCCAATTCAGAGCATAGGGGTCCTCCTTCAGGGCAGGCACCATATGGTGATCAGGACAGTACAGGCTAGGCCTATTTTTGATAGATAGGATATACATTTTTTATCGAGCCTGTGAGCTTTTGTTTTTGATTGAGCCTGCAAGCTCCATTTTTTTATGGTGATTATGACATTGTACTCGTGACACTTTTGATATATATAATTTATGATGACTATATGATGTGATATTATTTCTACATGCATATGATGTGATGGATTTATGTGATCCTTTATTCATACTATGGTTTCATGTTATGTGATGCGTTATGAGTTATGCTCTATGTGATTCTATGATGATATGACGTGTTTCTATTTATCATGAATTATGGATGATATTTATGATGTTATGTATGTACCTAGTTTATGGATGATTATATGGTTCATGGATGCATGTGATGGGATGATAATATATATATATAATTCATGAGATGGCACTACATGATTTTGATGTGATGCTTATGTGAGTTCTACATGTATGCAACTTTATGTGATGCATACAAATTCTATGTGGTGGATGCAGATTTCATATGATATATGCAGATTTTATATGATATATGCAAATGACAATTCTACATCTGATGTGATGCTATCTATGTTTTTTGTATTTTCTCATGCAATATGGATGACCTAACATGATGATTATGTCTAGTATATTTACTAACATGCTTATGATGGGATCTATATGGTGTGCCAATATGTGTATGTATGCAGGGTTATGAGATCTAATGCATTTATTTTTGGTGTGTCACAGGACGCTTTCATGAGGATCGCAAGGAGAAATAGAAGGAACAAAGAGATGAGAAATATGATGAAAGATTGAATAGAGGAATGGATCAAGGTTTTTCTTTGATAGATTTTGAGCTTCTTTACTTGTAGTTTATGCTTGTCATCATAGAACTTATTATGTCAAAGGATGACAAACACAATGGCATGACATAGGCCAAGGTGGAAAGTGTGGTCCCTTGCAAAATAGGCACGTGACAGATAAGGAATGCCTCACTCAGACTAGTAATGATGGCACCTCATCATAATATGTGGGGAAATAACCATGAGGTATGTGAATCCAAATGCAAGGAGGTGTTTTAGACATTCCTTCACATGCATTGGATGATTTCCATCATACCTAATGGGATTCTGATCACACACAAGGAATCTAGTTGCCCCATACATGTTGCCAAGATAAACCACAAACAACAATCAAAGAAAGAGCTCATGATCCATCATCGCTTCTTTTCATCACTTAGGGACTTCCTCAAGAAACATAAGAATAAGACCATAAAACAATCCAGTAAAAGATAAGATAGAGTAGACTTAGTAGAGTCAACAACCATTTAGATCCTTTGCCAAGTGTGTATGTTTATTTGTTTGTTTATGATTGGATGGATAGTGCATGGTTTCAGGATAGGAAGCATGTCATATAAGACATCAAGTTTGGTTTCGATAGTGCCACTACCTATATAAGGCAAGTGATAGGATTGTGGTACCTTGTATAAGGCATGTGGTCTAGTTTTAAGGATGCCTCAAGTTGTGAAATGATTGACATGTCATGGTTGATGATGTCTGACTTTAAAAAATGAATTATGTTGTCTAAGGCGTAGAGCTTAGTTTTGACAATGCCCCAAGTTGTATAAGACAAGTGATAGTGGGGTAGGTGATAGTGATGTATGATCATCACTAGGCCATTGATTTGTGATGATTGGAAGACTGATTGAATAGTTTGTTTGTTGATTCAAGATTGTCTAGGCATACATTTCTTGCAAAGGAATGACTATTTTGGTCTGATCAAAGTGTCCATTGCATCAAGGGATAACTTATTATGATGTTTGACTCAACGGGCCCTAAAGGACTGACCTAATGTCTCTAGGGCTCATCAATGATGGCCTTGCCTACGTGAAGGCGTAGAGACAACATAGTTCAACTTGGTGGGTTGACACCATTTATTTCTTGGGTTTTTGGTTGATTATTTGATTTTTTGTATTTTGGACATGTTTTTATGTTTTTGGCTTTATGGGAATTTTTTATGTTTTTGGATTTTGACTTGTTTTGATTTTTTTGGATTTTGATATGTTGTGATTTTTTTTTGGATTTTTGGGAGTATTTGGTGTTTTTGATTTTTTTGACTTGTGTTGAAAGGTGTCCTCCAATACTGAATTTTAGGATCAGGAGTTGCCCCCAGTCAAGTATAAGACAAGGTTATTATGAAAAGGATGGATGGAACATGGAAAGCAAAGGGCGCTAAATATCAACTATTATTAGGCCATGAGAAGGACATCAAAGTTTATTGCGAATTATGATGTGGATTGTGATGCAGATTGGGTGGAGGTTAAAGTGACAGACCAAATAGAATGATGGTAGATAGTGGAGCAAAGACCAACTAGACATGGTGTCTGTTTTCTAGGTTTTCACCATGGTACTTATCCAAAGCACCACTGAAGTGGTTTTCACTATTGGATGAATTATTTATGTTTACTTTTTTTGCTTTTTGATTTTTTGACTGTTTTCTATTCTTTTTAATTTTTTAGGTGTAGTATCTATGAAGGTGCATGTTGTTGATCGACTCTAGTAATGGTTCACCTTCAGGAGTGGTGAGTTGATATGCCCCTAATCCATATGTAGTAGTGATGACATAAGGGCTCAACCAATTTGGCTCAAATTTTCCTTACTTCTCATGATCCATTTGATTCTTGGGATTCTCTTTTAGGACCAAGTCTCTAATGTTGAATTGTCTAACCTTGACTTTCTATTGTAACTGCAATGGAGATAATTCTGATATGCTTGTAAATGAGCCAATACATTTTGTCTCCTTTCGTCCAACAACTCCAATTCATGTAACTTGGTACTGTGTACTCTTCATCATCGACAAATTATTGCATTAACACTCTCAAGGAGGGTGACTCAACCTCAATGGGCAAGATGGCTTCAGAACTATAGAAAAGGGAGTATGGAGTGGCACCT
The DNA here is from genome assembly GCA_027924645.1 of Cunninghamia lanceolata. Taxonomy (NCBI): domain Eukaryota; kingdom Viridiplantae; phylum Streptophyta; class Pinopsida; order Cupressales; family Cupressaceae; genus Cunninghamia; species Cunninghamia lanceolata. The sequence continues at coordinate 23,063,540 of BSBN01000500.1, forward strand.
ATGGGTGTACAGATGCTGTTCGATAAGCCCATAAGGTAGGGTTAAGTTGGATATGCCAGTCAGGCTAGCGTCATTGATTATATTTTTTAGAATTTTTATAATGGTCGTATTTGACGCCTCAGCTTGACCGTTGCCTTGGGTATAATATGGAGTGGTGAAGTGATGTTGAATGTGGAATTTTTCATAAAGCTCATGGACATCCTAATTTTTGAAAGGACGACCATTATCTGTGACGATAGATTGAGGGACACCATACCGGCATGTAAAGTAATTGAGAATGAACTTAGCAATTTGTTTGCCAGAGATGTATGTCATAGGAATGGCCTCAATCCACTTTGTGAAGTACTTGGTGGCAGTGATGATGAATTTATGACCATTGGCGGAGGTGGGATGGAGTTTGCCCACAAGGTTGAGTCCCCATTGAGAGAAGGGCCATGGTGATGTAAGTGGCTTAAGGTCTTGGGTGTGTGCATGCACAAGATCTCCATGTATTTGACACTGTCAACACTTCTTGGCAAAGTGGTATGCATCTCGCTCCATCGTGGGCAATAGAATCTAGTTTTGATGATCTTCTTAGCAAGAGTAGGACCACTAGAGTGAGCTCTGCATATACCCTCTTGTACCTTGTGTAAGGTCGTTTGTGCTTCCTCAACATCGAGACATCTCAGGAGGGCGTTGTCAAATCCACGGCAGTAGAGATTGTCACCGATGATGACATATTTAGTAGCTTGGTGTATGAAGGATTTGTGTTGGTTAGAGGATAAGTCAGCGAGAATGATTTGGTCATGCAAGTATTTGTAAATTTTATTATACTAGGGAGACTCAGGAACAACAATTTCACACACTAGCTCGATTTCGGGAATGTCAAAGGCAGGGATCAATAGTTGTTCCACTAGGAACTCAAATTGAGATGCATTACTCAGGATATCCAAGAGAGATCCTATTGTGGCCATTACATCAGATGCTTTGTTATGAATCCGAGGAATCTGGTCGAAGATAACTGTGTCAAATTAGAGTTTGAAGTTGTCAACCATTCTTTTATAGGGCATGAGCTTTTCATCCTTTGTGTCATATTCATTATTGACTTACTTGATTATGGGCTGTGAATCACCGAAGATTTGTAATTTCTTGATTTTCCACTTGATGGCCATATGTAATCTAGTAAGCAATGCCTCGTACTCAACAATATTATTTGTACAAGAAAAGGCTATCCTAAATGCTTTAGGAATAGTGTCTCCTTGTGGTGTGGTAAAAAGGACACCAGCCCCTAAGCCGTGATTTGTGCAAGAACCATCGAAGAACAATGTCCATGTTTTTGGAACTTCTATCACAAAGATTGATTCGTCTAGAAAATCTACAACCAACCGATGATCAACTATTGTGGGTACCTCTACTAGTTGGTTTATGATTACCTATCCCTTTATTGCTCTACGATCAACGTACTCTATGTCGAATTCACTTAATATCATGACCCATTTAGCCAACCGCCTTGTCAAAGCTACCTTATTAAGTAGGTACTTCAAGGGATCAATCTTTTCAATAAGCTTCATTTGATGGTTCAATATGTAATGTCACAGCTTTTAGGTGGAGAAAATTACTGCAAGGCAAGCATGTTCAATGGGACTGTAATTGAGCTCATACCCTACCAATGTTTGACTAATGTAGTAAAATTGCGCATTCTTTCTCTTCTTCATCATTTTGTGCTAGTAGTGCCCCCAATGTTGAGGAGGTAATTGAAATATACAGTATCAGAGGTTTTCCAACAATTAGCAGCATGAGGACTAGGGGAAACAATAGATAATCTTTGATCTATTGGAAGGCTTCTTGACAACGTTCAATCCATATGAAGGGTACTCATTTACGAAGCAAATGCTGGAACGGATGGCATTTGTCAAACAGTTGTGCAATGAATCTCTTGATTGATTGTAATTTGCCTTGTAAACTGCGTAATTGTTTGACTCGTTGGTGGAGGCATGTCCATGATGGCCTTTACCTTTGTAGGATCCACTTTAACTCCTAGTGAGAGATGATATATCCCAATAGTTTGCCTGAAGTGACTCTGAACACGCATTTCTTAGGGTTTAGCCTGACCTTATACTCTTCAATCCATGTGAAAACCTTATCTAATACATCCAAATGAGTGTTATGTTTAACTAATTTGGTCAATAGGTCATCCACACAATCTTCCATGAATGTGTGCATGTAATCATGAAAGATTGTTGTCATAGCTCTTTGGTATGTAGCTCTAGCATTTTTTAGGCCAAAGGGCATAACATTCCAGCAGTATGTTCCCCATGGACAAGTAAAAGTAGTTTTTTGTTGATCCTTAGGGCTATCCTGATCTGATTATAGACTAAGAAACTATCCATAAGTGAGAGCATCTCATATCCTGTCATGAGATCGACTATGATATCTGTGTTTGGCAGCAGAAAATCATCTTTTGGACATGCTTTGTTCAGATCTTGAAAGTCCTCACAAATTTTGATTTGGCCATTAGCTTTGGTAACTATCACTAGGTTAGAAACCCATTCCAGATAGTCTATTGGCCGAATGAAACCAACATCAGTAACTTCTTTAATTCTGCTTTAACCAAGAGCGCTATTTGTGGATGCATTTTCCTTAGTTTCTGCTTTATTGGCTTAGCATTTGGCAGCAGTGGTAGATGATGTAGGACTAGTTGTGGATCCAGCCCTAGCATGTCGGCATATGACCAAGCGAAATTAACTTGTCTTTCCAAGAAGAAAGCTATAAATTTAGGTTTCTCTTGTTCTATCAGTGATTCAGCGAAGTGGACAATCCTTGGATTGTCTTCTGTACCAATATTCATCTCTATCAATTTTTCCACCAACAAGAGTGATCTCTCTTATGTAATGGGGAGCACCTCCAACCCTCCATCCTTGGGTGCCTCAAAGAGGTTTTCACCCTCAGATACATCCTTTATTTTTACTTTTTTATGGTCAAGAGGTGCCTTTCAATTTTCACTAGAGACCTATTTTCTTTTTCTTGTTCATTTTTGCGACTGAAGGGTGGAGTAGACTCTCTAAAGTAGGAAGTGTCATCAAGATCCATGATGTAACCAACTTTATGATCACCATTTGTTATGCCTTCATGGATTCCCATAAACTCGGCAATAGCTTCATCGTGTTCAAACAAATCCAAGCTAGGTGGTGCCTGCTAATCCTAGTTTATGAGTTGGGGGTGGACTAACAACAAGTCATAATCGGTGTTCGTATAGCTTAGGGATATGGGAGTTAGGGTGCATATGGAGGTATCATCGGGATCCCAGAAGATGTTGATCCAAGAAACGCCATCAAGTAGGTTAGGTTGGGAAGATTCAGGCTCGGGAGGGTCCCTTGATGTCTTGAAATTTTTAGAAGTATTTACGTCTTTACCCAAGAGTAACTTAGTACTAGGTGCATTTCCTCATTGTGATATGTACCCTAGCCCCTTGTTGTGAGGTTGCATGGTTGGTTGGATAGGTTTTGTTCTTCCATTTTTCTTTGGACCAAGGCCACTATGTCCATCATATCCTTGTTATTTCTCGAACTCATGTCCCTTTCCATACTATTCTACGAGTAATTGCACATGCTTGACCTCTTCTTCATCTTTGTAGAGCCACGTGGAGATATCCTCGCTCATGCTTCTTTGCTTAACTCACCCCATTTTGTGAAGGTGGTGGGGGCAGCATAAATAGTCTCCTTTGGTTTGATTGGGCTAGGTTTTTCATGATACTTTAGTGATGTTGGCAGCTTGTCGATGCAGTATGAGATCTCCATCTTATATTCCCCACATCCTTTGTCATGGATCTAAACCTTAGGGTTGAGTGGTGGAATGAATGTGGTGGTAGATTTTGATAATGTGGATGGGTTGACATAATGTGATGAGGTGGAAGGTGGAATTCCCCTGTTTACAGGCACTTGATGTAGAGGTGTCTCTCTCAAGTGGCTACAATATTGGAAGGCGACAGGATTACCGGCTATGGTGATTTATGTGTTGTTGTAGGGAAATTTGATGCATTGGTGATAAGTGGATGGCATGGCCTTCATGGCATGAATCCATGGGCGACCGAGAATAAGATTATAGGGAAGGTCCATATCCAAGATGTGAAATATAGTATTTAGAGTGGCGGACCCAACTCTCACGGGAAGTGAGATCACCCCCTTAGAGGAATGTTCTACATCATCATAGGCCTTGATGACAATTCTTTTGGATGGGTCCACGCATGCCTTAGAATATCTTAATATCATAACTATCTTTAAAGGACATATGTTTAATCCCAATCCACCATCTACCAAGGCTCGTCGGATCTTGTGTTTATTGATGAAGACTTCAAGGTGCAAGGGATCGATATGGTTAGGTCTATGTGAGGGCAAGTCACATTTGGTGAATGTAACATGATTGGTAGTAGTCAGATGTCTGACCATAGCCTAGAATTGGTTAATGTTTAGGTCCATCGAGAGGGACAGTTCCAGTAGGGCTTTGTCTAAGATGGCTTTATGTTCTGGGGATAGGCAGAGCAACTCAAAGATGGATATTTATGCAAGTGTTTTCTTTAGATGGTCTAGAATATTATATTGTGACTTTGGCTGCGGGTCAGATGAGAAGCTTTGTAAAGTCACCTTGTCTCTACAGGTGGTGACGATGCACTCAGGACGAGACTTGATGGATATCATGGAGATGATGCTATCAAAGGCTTGTATGTTGTTGACAGTGTATTCATATGCAACATTGCTTTAGTTGACTTAGTCATTTGGCTTAGTTCTCAAACAAGAGACTTTTTCTGATCCATGGTCTTGCAAGGGATTTATAAAAATAGTATGGTCGATATTGTAGGACCCTTGAGAATTATCCAAGACTATGTCTCCTCATTCAATAATATCTTGAATGGTGTTCTTGTTGCAAGTATGTGCCTAATTGGTGTTGTCATTGATGTCAACATATTCTTGTTGTCATTGGTGTCAATTGTATCTTGTTTAGAAGACTTGTATGTTGAGGATATTGAGAAAATTAGCCTCTCCGGAAGAAACAAGTGAGTTACAGAGAAGTGCAGTACAGATCGTGAGTTGTATGCTGAAGATCAATCTGGTAAACTGCTTCGCATTTATTCCTGCTTGAAGATTGTGGTCTGTGGATTGGAAGTAAGTTAGAGGTATGTCTGAGGATGCTACATTTTAGATCTGAGCCATCCGCATGAAGATCTAAGTGAGTTGCATTCACTAGAGTGAAACCTACTTTTTTTGTAAGTTTAGTTGAGACAGGGAGATAGTATTTAGCTCCACATTCCTCTACAATAAAGTATTTTGCTCTGCAGTTCTAGAGGGAAGTCTGGGATGACGATAAGTGCCTATAGTTGTAATGGCTCATGGTTTAGTGGTCTGCAAGATATCTTTCTTTTATGACAATTGAAGACGGTGAAGTTCATGTGTTCTGATGAGAAGATTCCTATGGATAAAGTGGTCAAGGTTCGTGTGGTTGCTCCTGATGATTATAGTGTACTTGTGGATGTCTCCTAATCATGTTCCTATCTGGACTTTCATCCACGTTAAGAAATTGAGATGGTGTGTGAAGATTGTTCCCAGATAACGAAGCGTATAATCAGTCTTAGCCAACCTAGTTGATCCCAGTGATTGCAGAGATCTCTAGAAGATTGTGGAAGCATGTTGTGGCGTGAAAGATCATGTTTGAGTCCCAACTAAGGCATGGCATGATCTGCATTTCATTCCCTTTGCAATATATTGCAATAGGTCAGGACCTATTTTGTAAATGTTTGTAATACCGACCTTGGAGATTGTTCTAATGGTTGAGGCCGACCTTGATGATCATTCCAAGGTTGATGTAGTGGATAAATACTTGTAGCTGAGTCATGGAAAAGGTGTCCTTGAGCAGAAATGATAAGATATTAAGAAACGTCCAAAGGTAAAGCAGAGAAGAGGTAGAGGAAAGAAGAGGAAGAGCGGAGTAAAGGAATTGCTATTCACAATACAGAAAGGTGTTGATCATGGCAGTAAGTCTCGCAGTAAGCCACTAGTAGGGTTTAACAACCCTCAGGGTTTAACAGCCCTTATTGTAATCTTGCTAGGTTTAGGGTTGAGGTAGTGAGTCTGCTAGACCTAGTTGTTCTTCATGGCAGTAAGTCGGTATGTTTAGGCCCATGGAGTGACCAAGCCTGAACATCATTATTTCAAGATTGCAATATATATTGAGAGTTAATCCTCTCTGTGGTTTTTCCCCACCTTGGGGTTTTCCACATAAATCTGATGTCTCTTGTGTTTGATGTTGTATCTGTGGTTAAGTTTCTAATTTCATGCACTCATTGTTAAATCATAATAATTGTGGATAAGTTATGAATGTTTAATTGCAGAAAGTGTTTAAGTTTCTGTGACAACTGATTCACCCCCCCTCTCAGTTGTCCGACACATATCAACAATTGGTATTAGAGCCAAGTCCCTTTGGAAAGAGTCTAACAACTCAAGGGAGATCCAAATGGAGACAAAAGGAAAGCAAATACTCTTCGATACAACTGAGTGCTCATCAAGAAATTTCAAGAGTGGATTGTCCAAGGAAGAGATTCACGAAGAAAAAAATGACAACCTTCAAAGATGGTTTGAAGCTTGTACCAGTGATGAAGATTGTTGGGTTATTGACAGTAGATGCTTAAACCATATGACTGGTGACAGGAGTAAGTTCGTTAGTCTTGAAGAATACAATGAAGGGCTAGTCAGGTTCGGAGATGATTGCACTATTGAAGTCTGTGGAATAGGATCGACAAATTTTGGCAATAGACAAATTTCTGAAGATGCTCTTTATGTAAAAGGTTTGAAAGAAAATCTCTTAAGCGTCGTACAGTTATGCAGGATGGGATTCAAGTTTGTATTTGAGAATGACTCTCTTGAAGTCAAAGAAAAATCTAGAGCTACAATAGCAATTGCAAAAAGAACTAAAAAGAACCTCTATCATCTCAGAAAAAAAGTGACTTTCTTGGATACACATCTCAGACAAATGAAAGTTGGGTTTGGCATAGAAGACTTTGCCATACAAATCTTGATGACTTAACAAACTCAGTTCAGATTGTGAAGGATCTACCAGAGATTGATTACTCAAGCAACATCAGTTGTAGGAAATGTCAAAGATTGTCAAGTAAAGCATGGCAAGATAAAAAAAGATACTCCACTAAATGATTGAAATTAATTCATACAAACTTTTGTGGTCCTACAAGAATACCAAGCCTCCCTAGACAAAGGTACTTTATGTTTTTCATTGATGACTTTTCTAGAACGACTTGGGTCAGTTTTTTAAAAGATAAATCAGAGATTCTGGAGGCACTCAAAAATTTTAAATAAACCCTTGAAAATGAGCTATGCATGAACATCAAAGGCCTAAGAATTGGGAAAGAAGAAGAACATATCTTCAATGATTTCAGTATATTTTGTGAAACCTATGGGATAGAAAAATAGCTCTCTACCAAAATTAATATAATGGAAGAAGCAAGTAGAACTATTCTGAAGAATGCAAAATTAATGATGGAAGAAGCAAATTTACCAGATGTATTTTGGAAGGAGGCAATACTATTGTTATATGGAGCTTAATTAGACTCAAAGGTTAAATTTCCCCTACTTTTATTAGCACGATTTCCCCCCAAATCATTTAACAAGGTCAAGGGGCAGCCCCTGAAACCTCAAACAATTTTTTATTATTTTATAAAGGCATCAGGAGTTATTTTTCTATTGGCCGACATAAAAAACACTATTTTTGTAACCAACATAAGGCTTGATAAAAGCAGCTAAGGGTTAGAGTTTTCGTTGATGTATTGTAGCATTTGCAGTGGTATTGAGTTGCAGGGATTGCTAGTTGTAATCGGTTTGATTTACTGGATAATAATATTGGACTCTCTGTTGGTGGATGTAGCCAAAGTTTGGGTGAACCACATTAAAATTGTCTCTCATTGTTATTATTTCTGTGTATTTTCATTCCTCTGTTTAATCTTTATTTGCATTTAATTGATATCTTCTTCCGGCTAACCCTAACAAATACAAACCACTATCTACACATTAAATAGAGTTTAGATAACAACCAAAGAAGGAAAGACCCTGCTAAGTTATGGTGTGGATCAATACCCACTGTGAAATATTTCAAAATCTTTGGAAGCAAATGCCTCATCAGAATGGAAAAGGACAATGCTAAGTATGAGGAAGGCATTTTTCTTGGATACTCATCCTGGACCAAAGCCTACCAGTGTTACAACAATAGATTGGGAAGGATCGTGGAAAGTACAAAAGTTAAGGTTATTGAAAACATCTAGGAGAATTCAGTCTCAACCATCAAGGGTTTGCAAATTGAAAAACAAGAAGGTTCTCAGACCACCGAATGTGATATGGAAGATCACAAAGCTGTTGTGAATCAAATGAATATGTGCTTAATTGCCAGTATTGACAGAGACAACTCAAGAATTGTAGATGAAGACATAGATTTGAAAGAAGATTTAAGAAGGCAAATCAAGTAGTTACAGCAAACTCTAAAAGAGAAAATTGAAGAAAAGACAAAGATTGAGAATTGTCTGAAAGACAAAATTAAAGACTGCATGAAGCTTGAAGAAGAGGTTGAACAATTGAAAGCTGATCTGAAACATGTAAAGGCTCAAAGAGATCAATTCAGTGTGAGTGTTGCCAGATATGATAAGCTAATAGCAGAACAAAAAAATGATAGAGAAGGCATAACATTTGGAAAAGACAAAGGATTCAAAACAAGTCAGGAAGAAGACAAGATCAGATGGACTCAGAGAAGTAGAAGACTATCAATTAGACAACCAAACGCTCAAAGGTACACTTCTTTCAATGGTTACTACAATTTATGTAACAAATTTGGTCACAAGGCTAATTGGTGTAGAAATAGGGTGAATCGAAATATCCCATCGTTCTCTAGTCAGAATTCCATTAGATGCTATGCTTGCCACAAAATGGGACATAGAGCTAATGAGTGTAGAAGCCAAGTGAGAAAAGGCTATGGGACAAATGGGAAAATGGAATCCTTCAGTGGCTATTGTTATATATGCAATAAATTTGGGCATAAATCTATCTTATGTAGGTCAAAGATGAATGAAAAGAACGATGGTTAGAAAAATACTATGTACTTTAGTTGCAACAACCTTAAACATGTTGCAAGATTTTATAGAAGTAAGAACATGAAGAAGGATAATCAAGAAGAATTGAAGAAATCAGTGGAAAAGGTTGATCCGATAGAAGTCAAGGAAGAAATGAACAAGGTTTGGGTCAGGAAGGAAACAAATGAAGGAAGAGATGAGTCTGCTCCAGGCTCTAGAGCAGTTACTTCCTCCATAAAGTAGATTGTGGGTCATGGCTTAGGGGGAGCTGTATTGAAAATTCTAAATCCCCCAGCCAAATAGTCAGTGCTGAGATTCGGCACAAAGGTATGTTGTTCATAAAATATTTGGTGAACAAAAAGATGGTCAAGTTAAAAAAGAAGAAGTTTCGGAAATAATTCCTGAGATCCCTAGAAATTGTGTAGAAGTATCACACTGAAGACCAGTTCTTGGATTAAAAAAAGGGAGCAAAGGTGCATCGACAAAGAAAAGGAATTGTAGATGAGCCGATCAAATTGAGTGAGAATAGAGAAGTGGTAAGAAACAAAGCAAGATTGGTATGCAAAGGATACGCTAAGGTTGAAGGAATAGACTTTGAAAAAAATTTTGCTCCAATAGCAAGGATTGAAGCAATAAGGATGTTTCTAGCTTTTGCAGCATACAAAGATTTCAAGGTTTATCAAATGGATGTGAAGTCTGCCTTCTTAAATAGAGAGTTGGAAGAGGAAGTCTATATTGAACAACCGGAAGGATTTCAGTCATCAGAATAAGGGGACATGGTATGTAGATTGAAGAAAGCATTGTATGGATTAAAACAAGCTCCTAGGGCATGGTATGCATGGTTGCATAGGTACCTGATATAGATAGGGTTCAGTAAAGGTACTACGGATAGTAATCTCTACTTCAAGATCAATGATAAACAAACCTTGATTATTGCAGTTTTTGTTGATGACATTATTTTTGGAGGAAATTAAGGTATGTGCTCAATTTTTATTGGAGAAATGCAAAGTAAATTTGAGATGTCTATGTTTGGAGAGATGAACTTCTTTTTAGGTCTGCAACTAAGTCAATCAGATAAGGGTATCTTCATTTCTCAGTCTAAGTATGTAAAAGAGTTGTTAAAGAAATTTGGAATGGAAGACTCTAAACCAGTATGCACACCTATGATAATTGGTTGTAAGTTGAGAAAAGATGATAACTCACCCATGGAAGACCAGAAAAAGTATAGATCTATGATTGGAGGATTACTTTATCCGACTCAAACCAGACCTGACATAATACATGCAGTGTGTCTTGTGGAAAGATTTTAGGCAGAACCCAAGGAATCACATGTGATGGCAGTCAAGAGAATTCTAAGATATTTAAAAGGCACAATAGATTATGGTTTGTGGTACCCCAGGAACAGTGACTTTGTTCTCAGTGCATATATTGATGTAGATTGGGCCGGAGATGTGGATGACAGAAAAAGTACAAGTGGAGGTGCATTCTTCTTGGGAAAAAGATTAGTATCTTGGTTGAGCAAGAAACAAGATTCAATATCCCTGTCTACTGCAGAGGCAGAATACATTGCAGCAGCATGCAATTGCACTCAAGTGCTATGGATGAAGCAAACTTTGAAGGACATCGAAGTTGTGTATGAATAACCTATTGCAATCTTTTGTGACAACAGAAGTGCCATAAACATATCAAAAACCCAGTGATGCATTCAAGGACCAAGCACATATCCATTAGGTATCATTTCTTGAGAGAAAAAGTGACAGAGAATGAAGTCAATTTGGAGTATGTTTCTACCAAGGATCATATTGCAGACATTTTTACCAAGCCTCTGCCTAAGGATACTTTTGAGTATCTTAGAGAAAAGTTAGGGGTTATCACCCCGCTTGCTCTAAACTAAGATGCACAATAGTGCATCAATACAGAGGTGCTCAGAGGTTTGGATTGATGCTTTTTAGGGCTACTTCTCAGGGGGAGTAGTTAGAGAGTTCAAAAGAGAGATTAGATCATAGCAGAAGAGTGCAAGTATGTGCCCTTTGCCATTGATGTGAAAGGGGGAGAGAAGTCATGTGAAAAACTTAGAGTACAGATGTGTAAAATAAAGGAGGAGAATTTTAGAGAAAGAAAGAGTGTAGGTGTGTAAAGAGAAAAGGGGAGAATCTTGTCTTGATGGCTGTTGTAGTTTTTCACATCATATGTTGCCATCAATGACAAAGGGAGGGATTGTTGCAAGTATGTGTCCAATCGGTGTTGTCATTGATGTCAACATATTCTTGTTGTCATTAGTGTCAACTATATCTTGTTTAGAAGACTTGGATATTGAGGATATTGAGAAAATTAGCCTCTTTGGAAGAAAGAAGTGAGTTACAGAGAAGTGCAGTAAAGACAGTGAGTTGTATGCTGAAGATTAGTCTAATAAACTGCTCCACATTTATTCCTGCTTGAAAATCGTGGTCTACAGATTGGAAGTAAGTTAGAGGTATGTCCAAGGATACTGTATCTTAGTTTTGAGCCATCCGCATGAAGATCTGAGTGAGTTGTGTTCACCAGAGTGAAACCTGCTTTTTCTATAAGTTCAGTTGAGACAGGAAGATAGTATTTAGCTCTGCATTCCTCTGCAATAAAGTATTTTGCTCTGCAGTTCTAGAGGGAAGTCTAGGATGATGATAAGTGCCTAAAATTGCAATGGTTCATGGTTTGGTGGTCCGCAAGCTATCTTTCTTTTGTGATAGTTGAAGACGGTGAAGTTCATGTGTTCCAGTGAGAAGATTCCAATGGATAAAGTACTTAAGGTTCGTGCGGTTGCTCCTGATGATTATAGTGTGCTTGTGGATGTCTCCTAATCATGTTCCTATTTGGACTTTGGTCTGCGTTAAGAAATTAAGATGGTGTGTGAAGATTGTTCCCATATAACGTAGCGTGTAACCAATCTTGGCCGACCTGGTTGATCCCAGTGATTGCAGAGATCTCTAGAAGATTGTGGAGGCATGTTGTGGCATGGAAGATTGTGTTTGAGTACCAGCTAAGGCATGATGTGATCCGCATTTCATTCCCTTTGCATCATATTACAACAGGTCAGGACCTATTTTGTAAATGTTTGTAATATCGACCTTAGAGATTGTTCCAATGGTTGATGTCAACCTCGATGATCATTCCAAGGTTGATGTAGTGTATAAATACTTGTAGCTAAGTCATGGAAAAGGTGTCCTTGAGCGGAAATGATAAGATATTAAGAAAGGTCCAAAGGCATAGCAGAGAAGAGGCAGAGGAAAGAAGAGGAAGAGCAGAGTAGAGGAATTGTTATTCATAATACAGAAAGGTGTTGATCATGGCAGTAAGCCACCAGTAGGGTTTAACATCCCTTATTGTAATCTTTCTAGGTTTAGGGTTGAGGCAGTGAGTCTGCTAGACCTAGTTGTTCTTCATGGCAGTAAGCCAGTATATTTATGCCCGTGAAGTGACCAAGCTTGAACATCATTATTTCAAGATTGCAATATATATTGAGATTTAATCCTCTCCATGGTTTTTCCCCACCTTGGGGTTTTCCACGTAAATTTGGTGTCTCTTGTGTTTGATGTTGTATATGTGGTTAAGTTTTTTATTTCATGCACTCATTGTTAAATCATAATAATTGTGGATAAGTGATGAATGTTTAATTGTAGAAAATGTTTAAGTTTTTGTGACAACTAATTCACCCCCCCCTCTTAGTTGTCTGGTGCATATCAACATTTCTTGAGCTTATAACAATTTGAAGTTTTATGTCCCTTTATTTAGTGATACTCACAAAATTCATTATCATTCCATGAGGGAGGCTTAAAGGAAGGATCATATTGTTTAACCTCTAGAAATTGAAGGAGGTTAGCTTGTAATGATTTCTTTAACATTGATTCAATCAGTTCCGGTAGGTGTGTATAGTTTCATTTTGGGGGATTAGTTCTCGGGGGAACCCATCTTTGGTTGTTTTGGATGGTGTTTACTATTTGTTATTGTGGCTATTGAATGTGTAGCGGATTGTTTGAGGTCAGTGGTTCTTTAAGAGAAAGGATGGGGCCACCCTTGTTTATTATTTTTGCATCGACAACCCCATCGTTTGTGACATTTTTATTCCTAGACTAGAATTTGCTTTTGTCGTAGGAAGTGTTAGGGTTGCTTTGACTTTTGTTGAAGATTTTAATTGTACCCTTGGCTATGAGGGCCTTTTCAATCGCTATTCCTTTCTCAACAACCTCCCCAAAGGTCGTGCAACAATGTATTTGCAGTTGATGCATAAGTTTTGTGTTAACATTCTCCACAAAGATAGGGACTAGTTGATTCTCAAGTATATGGCAAGGACATTTGCTAGCCAAAATTCTCCATCTTTGGAAGAAAGAGAGAAATGTCTCTCCATCTTCTTGTCTTGTGTGGCATAGCATTGCTACATTTACATCTCTTTAAATATTGTAAGAGAAGTGGGCTATAAACTTATCCGCTAGTTCAATCCAAATCCTTATCCCTATGGGGAGATGTGTGAACCATTCCAGTGCTTGACCCATGAAGCTCCATGGAGATAGTCTCATTAAGTATGTTTGGTCAAATGCAAGCTCGAGACATGCAGTGTGGAATTCATGTACATGCTCAATAGGGCTCCCCTTTCCTCTATATTTGTTAAAATTTGGTATCGTAAAATTTTGTGGGAAAGGAGGCATGCAGATACTCTTATCGAAAGCGTAGGGGCACAAATCCTCCATGGAGTATGCCTTTTTGGTTCTCGAGACCTGCATATTGGAAAATTATTGCTTCAATGAATGCATTTCATGTGCTAGGACCTCTATGGAAGATAATGATGTGTTCATTGTGTTTGCAATTGCATTTTGATAAGGATTCCCCATGTTTGCAATGGGTGTGTTTTGAGATCCCGTATTAGCAACAAGTGGATTGACACTTGCGTTAAGAGGGGTGTGTAATGGAGTTGAGTTTTGATTTTGAGTATTTGGTATGTAAGTGGTGTTCAAAAAATGTATTGATAATGGGGTGAAGTACTTGTATTGTTTCAATTTTGGAGTGGGTTAGAAGTTGTTTGAAGAAGTATGTTTGGATCAACTTGTTTCTATATGGGATTAGCATGGGTGTTTTGATAGGACACACTAACACCTTGGTTAGACACATTATTATTTTGGCCAAGAGGGTCTATGTTGAGGTTATTCAAGTTATTGTTTGGTTGTGACCCAAGTGTTGTTATATGGAGCCTAATCAAACTCGAAGGTTAAATTTTCCCCACTTTTATCAGCGCGGTTTCCCCCCAAATTCCTATGAGGTCAAGGCGTAGTGCCCCTTGTGGGGGTTTGGGGGTAGCATTATTGACCTATTTTATAAAAGCACCGGGAGTTATTTTCATTGACCGACATAAGAAAACCCTACTTTTGTAACCAACAAAAAGCTTGATAAAAAGCGGCTAAGGGTTAGGGTTTTGATATATTGTATTGTAGCATTTTGCAGCGGTATTGAGTTGTAGGGATTGCTAATTGTAATTAGTTTGATTTACTGGATAATAGTATTGGACTCTCTGTTTGGTGGATGTAGCCCGAGTTTGGGTGAACCATGTTAAAACTTGTCTCTCGCTGTTATTATTTCTGTGTATTTCCATTTCTCTGTTTAATCTTTATTTGCATTTAATTGATATCTTCTGCCAGCTAACCCTAACACCAAGGTTTATGTTTGCACTATGTGTGGTATTAACCCTTTGTGTTTGTGCTCGTGAGGTCACTACATGTATTCTTCATTTTTTTTTTGTTTTGAACTATGGGGTTTGTTGACATTGAAGTAAAGGGGTTCGCAAAATTCAAAGGTTGTGACATAACATTTGCATTATTGACCTTGAATGGGGGAGGTACATTGATAGCTGTGGTATCATGTGACCTTTCCCCAAAGGGTATGTTGGTGTGTTCTTGTGTTGGGTTCGTGTGACTAGTGGAAGATGAGGCTTGACCTTGACCTTGTGTGGCATTATTTGGTGATGATTCTATGATCATATTTATGTCGACTCCCACTGGAAGTTTGGTGCCATTTTTCAAAAGACGCATGAGATAAATTTGGAAATTTGCCGCTATCATTTTGTCTATGATTCATAATAACTTAGGGTCTTGGGAGGCTTCCTCAATTTCTTATTGCATTACCCCTTGGTCATTCTCTCGTAAGGTATAGTTCTCAAAAGGATTTCCCATGTGTGATTTGCATTGATCGTTGGAAGAAGTCCCAAATCTCATTGTGTTAGTGAAGTTGTTGTGGGGACAATCTAATGATTCCTCTCCCTTCCTCTTCTTTTGCAACCGTGTTTCTACCATATAAGACTTGCTAGTGGTGGGAAATGGGAATGTCTTAAGAATGATAATTCAAGATATGCTATACTATATTTTTGGTATTTTGGGATAAGTTTGTGAAATGCAACTAAGGATGACAATGTAAAGTGACTATGTACTATGCTATGTTTTGGTATTTTTGGAATATAGGGATGACAAATGTAACTAAGGTTGATAATGCAAAGTGAGAATGGACTATGCTAATGTTTATGAATCTTGGAATATGGGGATGGCAAAAATGCAACTAAGACTAAGGTGATGGGTGAGACTAAAGCTATGCTTGAAGCTAATGGATATCAACTTTGAGAAGTTTGATCAAGAGGATACTAATTTCAAACTATGACCTTATCAAAGTACTAGTTGGATTTATCAAGACCTTGAAATGATAATGTTGAAGGAAATGAAGATTGAAGTGAGGTCAAAATAGACTCATGAGTTGAGACTCACTTGCTGCTTTGAAAAGATGGACCTAAGCTAGTCTTGTGAGTATTAGGCCCAACTTGTGATTGATTGTTTGAAAAGGGATATCAAGGTCTTGTGTAATCCAAGTTTGTAACTATGATCGGGTCAAGTATGACAGTTTCTCATATCTCTCAACCTCAAAGAAGACTGAAACTAAGGATGTCCTAAAATGGGAGGGAATGACTTTAATAATGTGAGGCAAATTAGACTAATGTGATAAATTGGAATGTACTATCTATGGAATGCAACCTGGACCTAGGAAGATGCAATGAATGGCGGGACAAAACTAGCAAGTCTCAGATGTCTGAACATAGGTATAGTCTAAATCAGATAAGGGAGGCAAAGGCTCAGAAATCTCCCTAAGATTTTACTATAGGCAAATGTGTCACAAAAAGGTCTTGATTGCGATGTACTATTTTTAGCAGGTGCGTTGCAGAATGTCTTATATGTGTAGCAAAAGGCTGCAACTACAACTTACTGTCTACAAATGCATTTCAATGTATGTTTGTGTCCTAAAATCAGTTTTTCTATGTCTGTTTGGGTAGTTTGTTTGGAAAATGAGAAGACACATCAAACACAAAAAACACTTAGCATTCAGATTAGGTTGTTTGATGACTCTTGACTCTTGGAAGGTTGGTATTTTTCGAGCTTTCTACCATAAAGCTCACTTAGCCATGACTCACAAACAATAAAGTATTTACAACCTATTTAGTAGTAAAGGATGTTTACCAAAGTAAACTTACCTCACCTTTTGGGTGATTTTAAATAGAGCAATTGGAATGGGTGACTAGAGTATGCCAAGATCTTGGACCATCTTGACACCTCTTGACTTGAAAGGACAAGGTCCAATCAAGGAATCATGTCACCTCAACCAAAGACTCTACATGGTAAGTAACTTTAGGATGTGATTCGCATTCCTTGCACCATAGTGATAAATGACCAAAAAGGTATTAGGCTGCTACAACAATTGGTTCATAGTGATAGGAACTCCTAAGAACACCACGATATAGTAGTTATGGGAGACCAAAGTCTCAAACCTGTGTTTGTAATCACCCTAAACAACAAGGTCCGCTCCTATGGCACAAGTGGATTGAGCTCACCTTTCAATTTTTGCCCCTTTATATAGCCCGCTGGAGATATGTGCTTGTGGTCGAACCCTGGGGTGACTCCCAGGTGGGCCACCTACTAAAAAAAGGGAAGGTATGTGTTTTGTCTTTATCTTACACCCAAGATCACATAAAGCACGAGGGGAGAGGATACTCAATCAAAACCATGTTTGTAATGACTCAAATTACTGGAACACAGTAGATCACTTCCTATTTATTAAAATAGATACTTATATGATCGATTCATTAATTATGCCTAAATGCAATAAAGTGTTTAAAACTAAACAATGAACATACATTTATCAAATCAGGATTAAAATGCACAGTGGAATATAATCTAACTTATAAAGAAATAATTTAACAAATGATTGTATTAATTCAATCTCAACAATTGGTATAACTGAGAAACAATACTTATTTGTATATAATTAGCAAGAATCTAAAGATTGCTAGAATAGACCTTGGTTCAGCCTCTTTCATCTATGAGCAATCTGGGAGAAATAAGCGTACTTTACCGCTCTACACGAGTGCTAGTTCCTCTGGAACAATGCTCAACACCGTGTAATACCCAAGCCCTAGCCAAGACAGTCCTGAGTGCACTTCTGTACCCCAGGTTGGACACACACATAAGATGTGCCCCTTTCTCTGTCTTGCTCATAACATGCTAACCTAGAATCCTATTCTCGCAATGTACAGTGCTTCCTTCTTATTCTTATTCTTCCCATTTTCCTATCTCATATAAATGATTATATAAGCATTAAGGTGTAGTTTTCCAAACCATCACGCCCTTTCATAAGAGTTTCATTTTAATAATTATTTAATAAATAATTATTCTCCCTTTCATAAGAGAGTTCTCTTAAATATTCTTCATTACTCTTTACTTTATTTTTTCCATCCCCCTTTTTCAATTCTAAAGGGTTATTTCATCAATTTATTTCTCTTGGGGAAAAAGTAACATAACAATTCTTCCCCCGTAAATTAACTACTGTCCTCAGTAGCGCAAGATGCATCTGCATCACAACTCAAGGAAACACATGATCAATAATTGAAGAAACTGATATTGCATGGTCAATAATTAAAGAAATTGGTATTACATGATCAATAATTGAAGAAATTGATATTGAATATATTATTCTTCATAATGTTTCTATTTTTTTTTTTACCTAGATCCTTTTCATCTTTGAAGTCATAGTCTATCTTTTTTCAATTTATTTAACAAGTGATATCAAGAGAATCATTTTTTCAATCAAAATCTATGGCTAGAACTATAGATACATACATGTCAAGAATTTACAATAAAAAGCTAATGATATGTTATATCTTTAATCACATGTTTTTCAAGTTTATCAATTTTCTCTCATGCAACCCATTATATTTATAATAAATATTTTAATCACTTACATGAATCTTCAATACGAAATTTATAAAATTATCATCATGTGTTGTCATAAAACTTACCTAGTGAATTACTTGCATATCATTTACTATATAGTCACTCATCATTGAACTATATATAATCTACATAATCACATACATTTCAAGATGATATCCATGCATTCCGGACTACATGAATATCCTCTTTTCATAATATACAACTAAAATCTTACTCCTATAAAATAAGGAAAATGTACAAGGTTATTGGGTTGATCAAGTCCAATAACAAAGTACAATATAACAAAAGATGATATAAAGAATGTGAGAAATGCATCTTAAACAACAATAGAATAATAGTGAATTATCATCACCTAGAGAGTACTTCATACAAAAATACAAGGTTTAATCTTCCTTTAAGAAATTGGGTTAAGTAAATTTTAAATTACTTCTAGGATGAAGATTTGTTCAATTAAGTTTTTGGATAAATATTTGGCTATAATGAGAATATAGTCATATTTACAACCATGTTGTAAATGTAATAGTAAAGTGGAATACAGCTTTCTATTGGGATTCTCATCGTAAAATTAAATATTAAGTAAGGGCACATTAGGAGAAGAAATATCAGGCCATTCCATAAATACATCCCTGGGATTGAACACCTATTGATATATGATATTATTAGATTGTGTATGATACAATAATTAGTATAAATTTATAATTTTAATTTCCTTAGAGGTTGTCTCTCTCCCTGTAAGATTCAAAATGTCCTCATGGTAGATGCTAAGATAATCTATGTGAAAATGATCCTGGAACCTGTGTGTTATGGGTCCACCAACTTATAATGCATATACTACCTTGACTAGTTGGAGAGTGACATCTAAACATGTGATACCATGAAAATACTAACACTATTAGCCACCTCACTACCAACTATAGAATTCCTATGTGAGTAGACACATGTGGATTAAAGGTCACATGTAATGATCACCCATCTTGGTCATTTCATACAACTTGTGGGTGGTTGGTCACATAAGTTACTCATGAGTCCCAACTATATCAAGTTAATGAATAACTAGATTAGAAAGTCCATAGTTTTTATAGAATATTAGACATGAAATAATAGTCCACCATGAAGTAGACCTTGAAGTTTAAGCTCATATACAAGGACTACATAATTAAAATAAAGAGCCAAATGTTGTGCATCTCAAGGTAAGGGCCAATAGGTCATTACTAACTTCATACTAACTATTACAAGCCAAATTGGTGCACACTTGTTTAGATTTGTGTGTTATGTTATTGTCTTTAAGGGCATGCCATCATATATTTGTGTATGATAGAGTAATCATTGGAGAGCAATATACCTATTGTAGAATTATCAAGGCATACATCAACATATATCATTTCAGACATCTCCCTAAAGGAGAATAAATTCTTGTCTGGCCACTATCCCAAATGGCGTCTCTAAACACTACTCCATTTCAAACCTAGGTATAATTAGTTTAAACATATCTATTATTATCTTTAATTCTCTATGGATTCACTTTTGCAAGTTCAAGTTCAATCCTATTTGCTAGATCAATTTCACAAACACATATTTAAACCCAAGAAAAATACAAGCAATCCACAAATTCTAAGGAATTAATATTTTTTGTGAGATATTCCTATCTAAAATCCAACTAAATGTTGAATTTTATTTGTTTAAACTTTTGTAAATTTAATCCTACATTTATTGTTCTAATCCCAACTCTTAATCCTTAGGCTTATCATTGTTCTTTATTTATTGTAAGAGATAATTTATGGCAAGTTATAATTTCATCTTGCTTAAAATGAAGTCATTAGCATTATAATGGACTAGTCTAGAAGCTGCTATTACGAAGAATAATAAATAACCAACTTAAAAATTGCATGTTTATAGAACAAATAAACATAATTTGTTTTTTAATATCTTAATAATAATAATAATTCAAGACCAAATCGATATAAAAAGAATGGATATATGCATCTATCCTAAATAGATGATGACCAAATAAGGGGATCTAATATTTGACCTTGCCTAAGCATAGACAATATCTATTAAGGCAGAGATGCGAATCGGACAATAATCTCAAAAGGACTTACCAATACCTAAATACTCGATAAATATCTTACACAGATGTTGAAGGGAGTCACATTATTCATACCACTGCTCCAAACATGCTTCCCAAGTGGATGTCTTTAAAATAAATCTTCTTGTAACAATAGTATGGTTGTGCATATATCAGTTAGGCACTTTAATAAATTTATTTAATTGCCTCATTTATCTGCCATTCATAGCTCTATTATGGACAAGAAAATCTTGATTGAATCCCTCTTAAGGGAACAAAAGGAAATGGACTTATATGAATAAAAATGTCTTACGCAAAGACTACAGCCATGGTGGTGGCACTAAAAAAAATTACTGCAAGAAAGCTAGTAGCGCTGTGGATCTATTAAGACAGAGGGAGCTCCAGATATTTAAGGGCAAGTAAATTCCCTAATCATGGATAGAGATGAAAAGTAGAGATAAGAAGAGCAAGTTGGTCCACCATTTATTTTGTTTCTCTGCTATAGTTAATGGTGTCAGCTCTCTATTTTCTCACTAGGATTAGTTTATAGCAAGTGCCAAGTGCAAAAACTATCTCATTAGTTCCCACTTTCGAATTCACTACACTATAACATAACATAATATCATAATTGTTTCGAATTGCAATACATACTTGGTATGATACATCTCTTTCTATCAATCTAGTTTTTATTTTAATATAATGAAATGTTTCATACTTTTGTCACCTCTTTTCATAAAACTACGATCTTAACATGAAATGTTTGATACTTTTGTCAACTCTATTCATAAAACTACCAACCTCACCAATGTTTTGAAGAGGAGCTCTTTGCGTTTCTGATTCCACTTTCCAATTATTTAGAATGATGTTTCTAAGATATTATGAAAAGCTCTGACTGAATTTATACTCTAATTAAAATGCATCTGTGGATGGAGTAGGATTTATTGCTAAAGGAATCCAATTTGGAAAATGGCATTACCATGCCCAAGATTATGGCTAATAACATTGTTACCTCTATTACTCTTGCTCCAGAATTGTTACAATAGTATAATACTCAAAAGAAGTGGACAAAACTTAGGCAGCTAGAGTTGCAAGCAAATGATTATAGTCTTGGATACCAACAGATAGGAATTAAAATTTTATGTATGAGATCTTTATAAAATGCCTATTTGGGTCTAGATAATATTGCGTGAATGTTTCATTTACAAACTGACTTATAAATTAATTTTTTGATTGTTTGATTTGAGTACTTACTACAAACAAGGACACTTATAAATTAATTTTTGATTGTTTGATAATGGATCATTGAACATGATCTAAAACGTTGAAGAAAAAACATACATAGTTTAATCTAGAAGCACTCTAAAATATTCAGACCTATTACTCTTAGGAAAAATGAACAGATCTAATAGAATCTAATAAATGAAGTGAAATTACAATGTTATCAAACAATAAATAAAAAAATTATACAAATTTATGTTTATCAAGCATTCCAAATTATACCTATAATTAAAGTTTAACCTATCCACTCTTTATGGTATAAGCTCCAACATCTCAATAGTCAAGGAGGAATTAAATATATAAAATGAAAAATCAACTCTCTATTATCTCAAGGCTTTATTATCTCAATATTCTACTAACTTTTTTTTCTCTCCCTTAACTTTAATGAGCTAAATTTTAAGTCTTAAATATTCTCCAGCATCTATCTCTACCACATTTAATATTTTTTTTAATCGGCTCTTCAAATATCTATTTTGTTAAAGAAGAAACGTGAATTACAATGGATATAGTGTAATCAACAGATTACGGGAAAAATATAGAACTTTGCAAATAGTAAACATAAAAGTCAAAACCCATAGAAATAATAGACCACGGTTATTTAAATAGAACAGTGGTTAGTACCAGTAAAAACTAGAAGGGTCTGCTCTATTGCAGCTATGGTAATTATTTTATTTTCCTTTTTGGATCAGGCTAAGTTTTTTTTTTTTTTCCTCAATTTGTTTGGATCTCAATGTCTTTTGAACGTTTTAATTTTCAATATTATATATATATATATATATATATATATATATATATATATATTTTTCTTAACAAAATAACCAAGTAGCTAAAACATACTTTATATGTTACTATATATTTTTCCTTAGTAAAAAAAATTATCTACCTACTATCTATTATAACTTAATAGAAAGGGGCAAGCGTATAAGTATATACTAAGGATGGTAATCAAATTTTCTTCAATCTAAATATTAAACCTAAAATGTCTGACCCTATCTATTTTATCTACTGAAATACTTGAAAATGGCAAAAGTCTCCAAATGTTTAAGGCATGGTTTTCCAACTAACAGTTTGCCCAAACTCCAATCTTCACTTTATGCCAAGGAATTCCAATTTTGATTATAATGAAGAATGGGTGGAATTTGTTAGTTCCTCTTTTGTTATGGTTCTTACTGGCCATTTAATAAAAATAAAAATGTATTAAAGCTAGTACAATTGGTAGGTTGAAGCCAAGTTTCAAAGATAAAAAATAATGTACACAATTAAGGTAAAAGTATTTATAAATGAACTTAGTTTTATTTGGAATTTTATTTAAATTAGAAGGGGTAAAAGTTGGGTAAAAGCATTTTATAGAACTAAATTATTAAACTATTTTTCACCTTCTAGCATAAGTATTATCAATAATGTCAATAGTAAAACATTAATATCCACAAAATTTTATCAATAACTATACGTTGTGCAATTTTACGATGGTAATACAACATAAACCCTAAATTATAAAATAACTATTATTATATTTTTTTTAATTATTTTTTTGTTTCTGTTTTGTTTTCCTTGTATAGTTTAATTTCTAATGTGCAAATAAATGTGCAATGCAATAAGGATCAAAGGCTCTGATACCAAATGTAATGACTCAAATTACCAGAACACAGTAGATCACTTCCTATTTATTAAAATAGATACTTATATGATCGATTCATTAATTATGCCTAAATGCAATAAAGTGTTTAACACTAAACAATGAACATACATTTATCAAATCAGGATTAAAATGCACGGTGGAATATAATCTAACTTATAAAGAAATAATTTAACAAATGATTGTATTAATTCAATCTCAACAATTGGTATAACTAAGAAACAATACTTATATGTATATAATTAGCAAGAATCCAAAGATTGCTGGAATAGACCCTAGTGCAGCCTCTTTCGTCTGTGAGCAATCTGGGAGAAATAAGCGTACTTTGTCGC
The DNA here is from genome assembly GCA_027924645.1 of Cunninghamia lanceolata. Lineage (NCBI taxonomy): Eukaryota > Viridiplantae > Streptophyta > Pinopsida > Cupressales > Cupressaceae > Cunninghamia > Cunninghamia lanceolata. Next base: position 23,087,238 of record BSBN01000500.1, read on the forward strand.
TCTACATGAGTGCTGGTTCCTCTGGAACAATGCTCAACACTGTGCAATACCCAGGCCCTGGCCAGGATAGTCCTGAGTGCACTTCTGTACCCCAGGTTGGACACACACATAAGATGTGCCCCCTTCTCCGTCTTGCTCACAACATGCTAACCGAGAATCTTATTCCCGCAATGTACAGTGCTTCCTTCTTATTCTTATTCTTCCCATTTTCCTATCTCATATAAATGCTTATATAAGCATTAAGGGGTGGTTTTCCAAACCACCATGTCCTTTCATAAGAGTTTCATTTTAATAATTATTTAATAAATAATTATTCTCCCTTTCGTAAGAGAGTTCTCTTAAATATTCTTCATTACTCTTTACTTTTTTTTTTCCATCCCCCTTTTTCAATTCTAAAGGGTTATTTCATCAATTTATTTCTCTTGGAGAAAAAGTCACATAACAGTGTTGCTATGTTCTCTTGTACCCAAGATTGTAGTAGAGGGAAATACTTAAGACATCATGGTGTAGCTTTTTCTCAACCCCCAAGACCGCTTATAGCGCGAGGAGAATGGTACTCAAGGCAAACACAATGAGCTATTTCTTAACCCAAAACTCGTATACAAGGGAAGATGAACCATACTTGACAAACACATCTTCGGTGACTATCCTAAACAAATGTGCAAGTGCGTGAAACACAAAAACCACTCATTCTTTTTAAAGCACCAATTTGAAATGTTCCTAAGTTAAGCACACAATGTTCATTTTAAGCACCAAACGAAGTGTTCCTATGTTAAAAAAAATGCACACACACATAAATGAAACCCTGTAGCCAATGTATTAGTAGTTTGAGATAAAGTTATTTTCCCAGCAAATGCCACAATGTTGCAAATCAGACAGTAGTATCAGAATAAACCCTTTGCCCTACTATGCAAAATAGAAAGACAAAAATGTATAAAACTCAAAACCCCCTTGTTTCTGTAATGATCAAGTGTGGTTTAGACTACCTCCGATGCGTCACATAGAACAACAACTACGTCACATTGTTCTATGATTGTGTCGCACTATTCAGTGACTATGTCACATTGTGCAGGGAATTTCAAATGTTTTGCACTGTCTTCTGCAAATTAGAAACAGTAAAACTTGTCAAATACCAGATAGGAAATGAAACTCAAATGCAAAATCACTATTAAAATAGATGGTTACTAAAAAATTGATCAGATTATTGCAACTAAACCAAAGTAACCTTAAGAATGTTTTCAAGATTTACCAAAGAGCATGTAAACATCAAACCCTAATGAAGAGTTTAAAACCCTAATATTGTGAGCTAAAAATCAAAGGGTTTAAAACTAGCAAACAGAGCATCAGACTTAATCAGAGCAACACTTCAGACCCCTACAAGACAAATTTAGCATCAGACATTCAAAAGGATTCCAAGAAACACTAATCCTGAGACAAGTGGGTTGCTATTGTAGACACCCAAAAATGTCCTCTTGCAACACCTTATGTTTTGTCCTAGGTACCCATGTCTTCATCCTAGCACTTCCTCTAATAAATTAAATAAATCTAACATTTATTTAATTTATCCCATCCCTTCGCATTATTAAATAAATAAATTTTATTTATTTATTTAATCCCCTTTCCTCTTGAATTAAATAAAATAAATCTTTTATTTTATTTTAATTTATCACTTTATGTCTCCCCACTTTAAATAAATAAATAAATAATTTTATCCTCACATGCCTCATAGTTTAAATCATTTTTTAAATTATTTAATTATGACTTCACTTACCTTCCATTTCCATCTCCCGAGATAACTCAAGTCATCTCTCAAGTCAACTCCAATCACCTTCTAATTCCCTCTCTAGTGAACTCTAATCATCTTCTCTCCATCTCCTCTTCGTAATGGAAACCTTCCCCAACCTACATCACTTAACTTGAGAGGATATTCCATTTCAAAATGATAACCTTCCCAACTCCTCTTCCATAAAAAATCTATTTAAACCCCTCTTTTTGCCTTTTTGAAGGATCCCATCTCTCGCATGCAACATCACTTTGCCGAAATCTACTTCCAATATTTTATCAATTCTCTAATCTTCTATCCATCTTCTTTCATCAAATCCACATCTCAACGTTATGCTGCGTATCTGAGCAATCAACATCAAATCATCTACATCAATCAAACATGCATGCATCAATCTTTCAAGGCATCTGAGGTATTTGGAGGGTTTGGTCAAGGTATTGCATGTTTTTGTTTTATCTTTCATTGTCCAAATTTTTTGGTTGCATTTCTAGCACACCCGGTGGGACTTACTTCTCCTGATCAATTATTACATTTTTTGCAAGTTTTTGTTATAAAAATTTGTGTTTTTCTAACCCTCGTTGGGCAAGTTTTGCAAGGATTTGTCACAAGTGATCTCCTAGGCTCAAACTGACTGTGCCATCACGTCCGGGAGGCCATTTCCATGCTTTTTGACTATAAACTTGCTAGGGTTTTGTCACTGTAACATTTTTGTAAAAAATTATTTTTTTTAAATCTTTGCAGCCATACTGTACGGATTCATACAGTACGGATCTGCCATTGGGGATCTGATCTTGGTATTTGCATATCTTGGTTCGGTGTTGTGGAGATTTTGGTTTAATCTTGTTGCAGGTTTGATTCCATTGTCTTTACTAACAAGCTGTTGCGTTGTAGGTGGATATCCTTAGGTGGGAATTTATCATTGTTACAGGTTTCAAATTTTGTATTGCAGGTGTTAAAGGTCTGTGAGTTAGAATTTTTGGTTGTTTATGTCTAAATCTTATACCCTAGCATTCCCTACAATTGCCTGCATATACCTTATATATAGGTCGATATCCATTTAAGGTACCTCTCCGAAAATCCTAGCACTCATTGTCCTTTTCTTCCTATCACTGTTATTGTCATTACTATCCCAACATTTTGACCCTTAGTCACTTTCCCCGGTCACATCTTTCACTCAAAAATACTGACCAGTCGCCATCCCATACACTTTGACTCACTCCCAAATCCGTCGTCGTTCTCCAAAAACTTGGTCGATATCCCTAATCCACCCATCGCCTATCCATCTAAGCCTTCTAGTCGCAGTCCTAACCTAGGTCACAGTCTGGAACCCTTAGGTCGCAGATTAGATTCACCCATCGCCTAATGGTCTAAGTTGTCTCGTCCTAGTTTACATGTATCTTTTGGTCGTAATTTATATCCTAGGTCGGCATTTGAGTCTTAGGTCAGTGTTTCAAAGTCTACGGTCGGCATTCTAAAACTCTTAGGTCAGTGTTTCAAAGTCTATGGTTGGCATTCTAAAACTCTTAGGTTGGCATTTCAAAGTCTATGGTTGCCTTCCCCAAATCTCTGTTGCAAAACCCCCGTCAACTTAACATACACCATTGACTTGTCTTTTATCACCTGCAACTTCGGTACTCGTTTCAATCAAGGTCGACATTGAAGTCTATGGTCGTCATTTAAGCCTTGGGTCGACATTCAAATCTATAGTCGGCTTTAAAACTACCAAATCAACCTCAATATAAGTTGTGAGCACAAGTCCTTAACAGTTGACCTCAATCTAAGCTCTAAACTTTAGCTTTAGGCTTTTCGACCAAAAATTTGAGTGTGTGCCTTTAAGATTTCAATTTTAACATTTAGGGTTTAATATCTAGGGTTTTCTCTATTATACTCTAGGGTTTCTTAGCAACATCTAGCATAGGTCCTTACTTATTTATCTTTTTAGACACTAAGGCTATAGCCACAACACACGTGTGACCAAATTTTTTTTTGCAAAAGTCAACCGGTCAACCGGGTCAACATTTTTCCTTCTACATGCCATAAGGGGGTAGTATTTTTCTTTTTGCTATAACTTGGTCATAATAGGTTGAAATCACACAAACGAATACTTGTTGGAAAGATGAGAGAACAAACTTTGTAGTGGCATCAACATTTTCAGGTAATTTTATCATTTCATCAAGTAATTGCTCTGTCAAACTTTAGTTTCTTTTCAAACTTCAAACAAGCATATCTTGAGCAAAACGTATCCTTTTTTAGCGATTTTTTTAAAAAGTGCATAGAATTTCATGTGCTTTCTATTTATGTAGTCTATTTTTTGGTATCAGATCATCCATTTCATATTTTTAATAGATTGCATTTTTTGACCTAATCCTCTTTGGCTTGCAAGTTCGTGTTTCTTCTTGTCATTGTAGCATTTTATTGTTCTATTGAAGAAAGGTGGATCAAAACTACTAATTTATCTTCTGCAGGTTTGATTGATCAAAGACTCATCATTTATCACTAATTTAGGCATATTTGGACTTGGTGCTTAAAAAGAACCTTTGCATGCTCTGTGTCTGTTTATTTTTCTTGTTTGCTTGTTGTGCATGTTTATAACCTGATTTAATAATAAAAGTATCCTCTCCCCTGCCTATCTAATGAACCTGGGGTGTAAGAGAAATTGTTATTATCTCTAGAGGGCTTGCCTCCCATTGTGAGAGGGAACAACCCAAGTGGTAACAAGCTAAAGCCAAGCTCATTCAAGCCACTATATAAATAACGTGTTTATGATGAAAGACATAAGCAACAGGTGCAGTTATGTCATACCGATGAATGTCTCCCTTAGTACCTTATGGTGCGTGAAAACCTACAGAGTGTAACCTCTATAGGCTGGGAGGCCTCCTAATCGGAGCGAATCGCCGCATGTATGGCCACCTGAATGAATGCCCTTACTAAAAACCTTTGTTTAGTAGCCAAAATCCTTCTATTTGTTGGCGCAGGAGGTCGAACCTCTTAAGTTGTCCCACATTCTCACAGTTCATAGTAGAGATAGCAAATTCTTGGAGATCTTCGGGTCTTTACGAATTCAAAGTTTGGTATGCCTGAGAAGTGAGTGCCGAGCAAGGGGGAACCAGTGCTACCAAACTTCTAAGCTATCTACTTTGAATAAGTGTGGTTGGAGCAATCCGAGTGGGAACCCAACAAATATTGTCTCAGCTAGCCTAGATTGTTAATGTTTGGGAATGTTTTGTGTATGAGTGTTTTCTATCTTGTTTTCTTGTCTGCCAACAAACTATCAAAAAATAAAAACCACTATCACAGCGGACATCAAATTGATCATCTACACTATCCCATCTAGTTTGATCATATCATATCATTGGAGTTTTTGAGCTTTCCATCCTCTTGAGACTCTAAATTAGTTATTATCAATCAATCAATCAAAATCAACATTGTCCTTTGGCTTTGGTTATTATCTAGCATTTGATCATATCACATCATTAACCAACTTTGTCTACCCTGGAGTTCATGAGCCTATCTCTTGGGAGATAATCTTATCCAATCCACCAACTGATCAAACCAATCCAATTAATTGACCAAGCTAATCCAATCAATCAATCAGCAAAACAATCAATCCAAGAGTCTCAACTTTGTCGCATAAGTCCATTCATCATCCAACCATGCCAACATTAGAAGACCTAGCACAAGACCTCATTCACCTACTTCACCAAATGCCAAAACCTCTAGACCAACAGACCATTCAGAAGGTCCATGGCATGATTCAACAACTTCAACTTCAAGAAAGCTAATCACCTCAAATGCAACACCTCATAGCACAAGCTCAACACCTCATGGCCACTTGTCAATCACAAATTCAACAAGCACATCCTCAACCAGTGCTAAATCAATCCTATGTGCCACCTATCCCATCATGTCAACCATACTCATCCATATGTCACATCAATTCTTCATCAACGTATCACACTTCTTCCAATTTCAACCCTTATCCATATCAATCCGCTTATGAACAACCATTATCTTGTGTGATCCCTCCACCAACACACCATCAACACCTTCAACCACAACCCATTCAGCAACTCCAACATCAAAACATTCAACAACAAATCATAACACAACAAGCCCAACATCATCACATTATATCTCAATCTCGTGTATCACCTAACCTATCTACACATCATGTCAATATCATATCAACCTATCCAATTCCTCCTTCCAACATGCCACCTCACCATCAAACCCATCCACAAGACAAACAAGTGTCCTCACAAGAGGTACATGCAAGCCCAAATAGCCCTTTGTACATAAATCAATCATCCTTAAGTCCACTTTTGGAGCAAGATCTAATATCCTTTGACAAGGGAGAAACTTATGTGTCACCTAATCCTACTCCAAGTGGCCCCTTATACATAAGTCAAGTGTCCTTAAATTAATATTTGGAGCAAGACCTAATATCCTTTGAGGAGGGAAATACCAATCTAGTCAATGCACCCTATGAGCATCCTCCATCACCATCCATTCCAATGCCAATCCATGAGTCTACTAGTCCTATCTTGACAACTTCATGTAATCCTAATTCTAATCCAAGTCCTAATTCATCCAACACTAACATTCCTCCATCCAATCCTAGTCCCATTCCAAACCCTAATATGTCCAATCCATCTAATCCCATTATCTATCCCACAAGTCCTAATCGTAAGCCTACCACACTATCCACCATTATCGTCCATCCCCTATATTGTCCATTCACACATACCCTAATGAAGGATGTGATCCATTGGCTATTAGCTAGGAATAACTTATCCCTATGTCGAACACCTATCTTGGCACCTAGAAACGAGCCTTCAAATGCCATGCTTAGCCCTCCAAGCCCATCATGTGACCCACAAGCCATTAAGCCAATTGAAGAGCCTCCTATCATGAGCCCAAGTCAAAGTCCATCATACTCTCTTGTGGATAAATATCAAGAACCCATGACACTCATCTAAGAGCCTCCCACGTTCACTTCTATGAAACCACAAGAGTTATATCAAGAGTATGATTCTAAGCATGTGGAAATGTCGAGTCCTAGTCCTAATCAAGATCAAATCTTTTCCGTTCACCCCATTCATAACATTTGTCTTTTCTATGATCAAGATGAAATTACCTATGAAGAAGCTATCCATGAGCACCTTGATCTTATCCATAATCCTATACCCATTCATGAGCAAGATATCCAAATTGCTTCTATCCATCCTCCACCTAGCCCCATCCATAATCTACAAATATATGTTTCCCTTAATGAGACACATGCCTCCCAAGAAAGCATAAAAGATCAAACAAATAGCTTGGATCTAAATGAACATAAGCAAGATCCTAATGATTCTTCCACATCCACCATCAACCCTATCACAAATCCACCATCATGTCCTACTGGTCTTACCACCCTCATTCATGAATGTTCCTCCCTAGGAACACAACAACCTTTGTCCACCACCTCATCTTCTCCATCCAATAAGGAACTCATGTCTAGTGTTCCACCTACACAAAGTCCCATAGTCAATTACATACTCCAAAACATGAACTACCAAGGTAAAAGGTTACGCCTTCATGAACAGGGTATTTTGGAGCCCATCCATGTCAAAGTCCCTTCTCCACACTCATATGGCCTTGGATACACACCCCAAGGTAAGCAATCTAAATATGTTGGTAATTCCTTCATGCCTCCTAAGTCCACCACTTCCTATCACAAATCCCATCATACACCCAAAACATATGTTGTCATTCCACCTCCATCATCTTACAGATGTCAAAAGCATGTGACCGTACACCTTCCACCATCCACTCTACCACCATTGCTTCCAACTCCTAACATCTCTCCATCCACTTTACCTCCACTACTTCCAATACCTAATATCCCCATTATCCAATCCCCTTATCCATTTATCCATAAATCCTCTAAAAATCCTAATCATGACCAACCAATGCACACATTATCTAAACATGAAGCTTCCACTCATTCCACCATGTTCATGGGATTCAAAAGAAAAAACTTGGATGCCTCCTTCCATAAAGCCAAAAATCCTACGTGTCCTAATATCTTAGGACATCAAAGCAAAGAATCAAAGTCAAATTCATATACAAGGCTATCTAAGCCCATACCTTCACAAGAAAAGGTCAAAACTAAAATGGTATGGGTACCTAAGCAAAAAGAAGCAAAAAAAAACACGTCAAAAGAGGCATCCACCTCTCAAAAATCCCAACCATCCTCCTCCATCCAAAAATACCATTCTATTCCAAAGTCTCAAATTCCTTCATCCCACATGAAAAGTAAAAATCATAAAAACACTAAGTCCATGTCGGTCCCCAAATGCTTATGCCATCCATTCAATAAGAAAACATCACCATTGCTTCCTACACCACCATCCAATCAAAAGCTTCCATGTTTATCACGGTGTGTGCAACCATTGGTCATGATTCCTTTTCACACCTCCATCACCCCATCATTCAACTATTATCCTACATATCTCCACCATCCCATCCTTATGGTCCATGCTTTTACATAAACCTTTCATCCATCCTTACATGAACCTTCCATAATACACATCATAATCTGCTATCTCTTCTTCCATAATCCACATCATAATCCATTATCGTTCCCTCCATAATTTGCTATCTACCTGCTTTATCTCACTTTCATGCAATCTCCCTTACCAACATTTATGAGCATATTGACTTGACACGGTCCATGCGACGACATCTTTCTCTAATGGGACTATCATCTTTCATTGCACTGGACACTTGAGTCTCTCCTAGCCTTCTCCTATCCAAAAATCTAATAAAAAGTCAAAAAAGTCAAAAAAATAAAAAATAAAGAGAAATAACTTCATCCAACGATGAAAACCTGGTAAATAGGTGCCTTGGATAAGTACCATGATGAAAACCTGGCAAATAAGTGTCATGTGTAAGTTGATCTTCTATGTCACCTACACTTGGGGGCACCTTGTCTCATCCACTATAACATTTTTAACTTATCTTACCATACCATCCTACCATCCTTATCCATTCCACATACATACACCTATCCCATTGCATCCATTCATCCTACCTTCCTCATCTTGATCTTGATAAAGATTGGGGGCAACAATGTTGAAACATGCCTTGGATATCTCTTGATATACCTCACCCTTTCAAAACAATCCTATCATCATCCTCTTGTCATAAGCCTTGTCACGCAAAATCCTAAGTATTACGCATGGAATGGGGCATGTTATTCCTATGCAACATAGTCTTTAAGATCACATCCTTACTCTCTTACATGTACATCCATTCCCTATCACCCATCCTTTTATCCATCCGTCCTACCTACCTCCTTGCACCTAGACTTGGTTCTTCCCTTGTCATTGGTATTTAGCAAAAAGGTTGCACAAATTGTACATCCATTGATATCCCAAAACATTTAAAATCCAAAATAAATAAATAAAAAAAATCCAAAAAACCAAAACATCCCAAAAAAATTTTTAAAAAATTATAAAAAGTCCTGAAAAAATATGAAAAAAATCATAAAATGTCCTGAAAAAATACAAAAAATCATAAAATCCAACAAAAATCGAAACAATCATCAATATCAATCAAATCATTCAATCGCCAAATCCAATTCATCCAATCAAATCATTAATCCAATCATCAAAATCAATCCATTAAATCAATGCCAAATCATTCCAATCAACCAAATCATCAAGATCACATCAAATCATTCCAAATCATCAAATCAATCAAATCAATCCATCCAAACACTTATTCCAACTCCATCTAATCAATCCCAATCAATCCATCACTCAATCAATCTATCCACCTTCATCATCATCATAATCAGAACTACATCTCATCTCTATCATTAAGTGCCTTGATCCCGTGGATATAGGGTATGTAGGTAGTCTGGAGTATGAAGGAAATATCCAGATTCAGGCACAAGACGATACACCTCTTTCATCTTCCATTCTTCTTCTGATCATCTTTCTCCTTATCTATCTCATTTCTTCTGTCATCTATCTCTCGCATCTCAAATCATCAATCCATCACTTCTTCCAAGCAATCTCATCATCAATCATTCCAAGCAATAAATCCAAATGCAAGTCATCCTCAATCCATACCAATCAAGTCAACCAATCAAGTTAAATTATCCAATCACATCCTTGGTCTTGATCCCAGCCTTGTTGTAAACCCAATCAATCATTCATCATCATCATCAATGGGATATATCATTCCTACATCCTTGTGTTGATCTAGGGATATATTGTTCCCCGCCATGACAACACTATTATCACCACTATCATCAATCAATCAATCAATCAACAATTAATCATTGGTTTACAGCTTGACATGGGCAATACCTTGTTCATTTTTGTATCATTTGTACATGCTTGCTTGCTTGCTTGTGTGTGTTATCTTTTTATCTTGCATTTGTATTACATTGGTATCATTCCAGCTAATATTCATATCTTATGTATGTTGGAATAGCTTCTTGCATTATCCTTTGCATCTAAGGTCACATCATACCTTTTGTGCATTAGGACTTTAATGCTTTAAGTCTTCTTCCTCATACGTCTAGACAAGGTTGTATTATGCTGGGGCACAGGACACATCGTCACCTTGGTCCTCATACCCTGGTGCATAACATCTCATGCTTTATCAAACATCATGGTTGCTCACTTTCATTGCAGTATAACGCATTATTCATTTCTTCTATCCATTTCCTTATCTTTCTTCCTTGACCAATCCCTTTCATTTCGAGAGCCTACCCGTGTTTGTCCAACCCGCCTATCCTCTCAAGGGGGCATCATCATCCTATCATTCCATCCTCATCCTATCTTTCCATCATCATCTTTTTTTTTCTCTATCCATACCTTAGCTTCTTTGAAATGATGTTATTTGACACAAATTTCATCATCTCGAACATCATCTCAAAGAGGGGCAAAATGTAGACACCCAAAAATGTCCTCTTGCAACACCTTATGTTTTGCCCTAGGTACCCATGTCTTCATCCTAACACTTCCTCTAATAAATTAAATAAATCTAACATTTATTTAATTTATTCCATCCCTTCGCATTATTAAATAAATAAATTTTATTTATTTATTTAATCCCCTTTCCTCTTGAATTAAATAAAATAAATCTTTTATTTTATTTTAATTTATCACTTTATGTCTCCCCACTTTAAATAAATAAATAAATAATTTTATCCTCACATGCCTCATAATTTAAATGATTTTTTAAATTATTTAATTATGACTTCACTTACCTTCCATTTCCATCTCCCGAGATGACTCAACTCATCTCTGAAGTCAACTCCAATCACCTTCTAATTCCCTCTCTAGTGAACTCTAATCATCTTCTCTCCATCTCCTCTTCATAAAGGAAACGGTCCCCAACCCACATCACTTAACTTGAGAGGACCTTCTGTTTCAAAATGGAAAGCTTCCCAACTCCTCTTCCACCAAAAATCTATTTAAACCCCTATTTTTTCCTTTTTGAAGGATCCCATCTCTCGCATGCAACATCACTCTGCCGAAATCTGCTTCCAATCTTTTATTAATCCTCTAATCTTCTATCCATCTTCTTTCATCAAATCTCCATCTCAACGTTATGTTGTGTATCTAAGCAATCAAAATCAAATCAGGTACATCAATCAAACATGCATGCATCAATCTTTCAAGGCATTTGAGTTATTCGAAGGGTTTGATCAAAGGTATTGCATGTTTTTGTTTTATCTCATTTTTGTCCAAATTTTTCGGTTACAACTGCTACCTGCAGATGCGCCACATATTAAGGTGACTGCGGTGCACAACCCAGTGAGTGCGTCGCAGTACTATTCCTGTAGCTAAAAATTAGAACAAATTTGATAAAAATAGGAACTGTACTTGAAACCCTAGTTAAAATCTGAAACCCTATGATTGCAGAGGTACTATCAAGATGCTAGAAAAGATATGAATTTGCTAAATATCTGTAGGTAAACTAAAAATGATTAAAGGGTGTTTGAAACAACCCAAAAGAACTCTTAAGACATGAAACCCAATTTTTGAAATAAATAGATATTCAGAGGGTTAATTAGATAGACAGAGCATCAGAATTCACCAATAAACCCTGCAAAACCAGATAAGTCGGCCTGATAATGAAAAACAAAGAAAATCCACCAAATGCACATGCGACTACATTACATAAACCCTCGGGTGTGTCATAGACTACAGCAGGTGTGGCATACCGTATGGCGTATGTATTTCAGAAAGCAACAGGTGCGTCGTACTATCTTGTCAAACCCTAAATTCATCAATTTGTGGAAAGTACGGACATTCACGTCAGGTTCACCGATGTAAGTGAAACTAAATCAGGTAAACATGCTACATTCAAACCACACAAGCCCTTACTCATCAATGGAGTGCAAATAACCTAGAAATCAATCATGCAAGCAAGCTAACTAAATTACTAAGCTATATTTGGCTTCCCTCCATTGTTCTCCTTGACTTTGCTTTTGATTTCTCAGATTTGCATCTGCAACACCCATGAGAAGTTCAATGGACCAATGCTAGCTAGGAAGTGGGAAAATGAGGTTGGAGTAATGGTTTTATAGAAAGCTATGGTTGAATGGAGGGTGTAGATTGAGTGTTGACTTTTGAGAGGAATGGATGGTGAGGATTGAGTAGGGTTTCCCTCTCACAAGAAGACAAGAGGGAATTTTAAATTTGAAAATATGATGAGGTGTGAGGGATTTTAAATTAAATAAATTTGACAATTTATTTAATTTATTTGAAGTGGGAGAATGAATGTGAACCCATAATTAAACAAATGCGTTTTATTTAATTGAGGTGGAGGCTATAATTTAAATAAATATTTATTTATTTAAATTAATTGAGTGATGAAGATATTGGAGAATGAATAATTAAATAATTAAAATTAATTATTTAATTATAGAGGAAAATAAAGGAAAATGGACAAATAATCAAATAAATAAAATTTATTTAATTATAGACCAAAGATAGGAAAATGAATTAATTAAATAATTAAAAATTATTTAATTAATAGTAGAACGTGGAATTAAGAAGAGATTTGGTATGAAAATGGTGCTCGCAGGTTTGGGACATTTTTAGGTGTCTACAAGTAGATGAAGAGTCTCGCCTCTCATCGGATCCCCCACAAATAGATGTTGAGCATATTACTTCTACTTTTACCACATCTTCTATGGTCCATGATGATTCCATGTCTCTTCCTATTGATCTTCCTCTAATAGTTGCATCTTCAAGCTCCTTGGACATCACTAAGGATGTGGAGACCTTTTCATCTTTTTTTCCTCCTTTGGTTGCATGTTCAAGCCCCTTGGACGTCACTAAGGATACAATCATCGACACTTTTCTTAACCCCACTTTACTTGCTCTTCATTCCAATGCCCTTCCTTTTGGTAACATGACATTGATGGAGAAAGAGTCAAAACTCACATCAGATCCCCCATGGATAGATACTTGTCAAATAAACACAATTTACATTTCCAGTTCCCAAAAAGAACTTGCGAGACCCAAAATTGTTGTGCATCTTCATTCTAATGTTCTACAACCATAGTCTAACCTTGTGATCATTGTTTGAGGTGTTCCAAACCCATCCTAACCTCCTAGTTATATTCTCAACTTCACAAAACAACTTACTCAAAATAAGAAACTTGTTCAAAATGTGTCACAACAACCTCATTATCACGCAGTTGCTCACACATACAACACTCACAACAACAAGAAAAATAAACAAACATTGATTGTTCATACTTATCTTCCTCCTTCTCAACCTTTTCTTCCCTCAAATCCTCATCTTTCTCAACATGCTAACAAAGCATATGATCTTGTCAAGCAGCTTCGTGCTACTTTGGCTAAAATATCACTCTTGGAGTTATACAAACCTCGCCTGCATACGACGGAATGCTCCAGGAGGCTCTACAAAAGGTAGTCATCCCACCTTTTATTAGATGAATGACGTAGCAGCCCTATTAGATTGTATGTATACAACAAATCTAGATATAATCTTTCAACAAAATGAGTTATGTTCTCTCAAAGTTCAACAACAACATGATCCTCTCATGATTTTGGTCATCATTAATAGAAACAGAATAAAAGATACTATGATCAATAATGGATCAGGTCTTAATATTTGTGGCATTGACCTATTACAAAGCTCAACATAGATACCTCTCTTATCAAGCCTAATACCCTTAATATTTGTGGCTCTGATAATGTTGGTAGACAGTCACTAGGTACAATCACACTACCAGATGATGTAGGACCCGTGACTTTACCTACGCTTATTCATGTCATCCTTGGTGCTCTTTCATATAATCTTCTCCTTGGTAGACCATGGATTCATGCCATGGGGGCAGTCTCGTCTACTCTTCACTATACAATGAAGTTCGTTTATAATAACAAAATCTATACAGTTGAGGCTGATCTGAATCTAAAAAGTTACTTACAAGTAGAATCAATATCTCAACCTCCTCTTTCTAAATCACCCAATACTTTGATTCCTTCTTCAACAAAAGCCAACCCACTATTCCCTATTGCTAACAACAATGATGATCAGAATAGTGCCTTGCCTTCGAGTGCATATTTTGGTGACAATTGGGGTTCACTAGATTTTACACCCTCCTTTATTGGAGAGTACAAAATCTCACAATCTAAACCTGAGATCCCAAAGATGACTTACTATCTTGACCACGTCTCTTATGTCTAATCTACCTTCAAAGTAACAACCAGCCACCATTAATCCATTGAGTCTGCATACTTGAACAGTGCCACCATTGCTTTCCATTCACTCTCAAATTTCAACTACAAACAAACTACATTTCAATACCACCTCTAGATCTTGTCATTCTCAAATAATATTGACATCAATGACCATAAACTTAGATAGAGAATCCCTTCTTGACATTAATGACAACATTTGCAATACTCAAGGGGCTGTTGAATACAAACTAGAGAAATGACAAGTTGTAAATGAGGAAACTTGCATGTGTTAGGCCAACTAGCACCTCACTTAGGATATGGTGGTGTTTAGGATAAAAAGAGGGGTTGATGATGTTGATGTTGATAGTTTTTGTTTCAAGGGTTTATCATGATCCTCCTTTCACCACTAAACATTCAAGGACATTCAACTGAGTAGAGAACTCTACTACAGATCTCCTGTCACTTGGAACATAGGGTAAGATTCCAATTGTGTGAATTTGTTGTTCAATTAAGTCTAATTATGCTCAAAACCCTAATTTCATGAAATCATAAACAAACGGACAAATTATGGAAAATGATCTCACACAGTGATATCAAATGACAACCAAATACATATCAGATTTTAAAGTTCGGTGTGCGGAAAAGTCGAGGACTAATAAGAGGGTGCCCTAGTCCACTGTACCTACTTTTGTCGGGATCTCTAAAGAATGTCTATAACCTGTTCCTGTTGTCACAGAGATTTCACCGCTTTAGAATTTGGAGGACTAATGAGCGGGCGCCCAAGTCCAAGCCCTAGTTTTCTTCTCAAATCTACAATTCTGATAGTCTGCACTACTCTCCTACAACTCCATTTCTTTCACTTCCAAAACCTATAACTTGTGATCACAAAAAAGTGGGTTGGGGGTTGTGGTGTTTAGAGGCTTGCCTCGATCAAGCCTCAAAGAGACATTCAAGTCTTTAGAACACTGTTGTCAAATAGAAAGTGCGTATCCCTAAGAGATAGAGGCAAAATCCAAATGATAAATGATGAAAAACATAAATAGATGTCACTTTGTAGTGTAGATCTCATGGAAGGAAGATGCTCTTCATGCCATGAGGAGATGGAGTCAAATCTACAATCACAAACAATATAACAACACAAAATACTGCTCTACAACACAATGAATGCCTTGAATCACTTTCACATAAAGCCACAAGTTCACCATGTCCATCTAGTTTTTAAATGAATCACTAATCATGCTTATATATGCAACTACAAACATTCTTGCTAAGAAATTTGTAATTCAAACTTTAGATGTCGGCATAGGACCTAATAACGGTCATATAACCGACACCCAAAAATAGGTCCTGACCTAAAATAGGGCAAGACTAGGGCACGGACGCCCAAGTCCTCCCCTCCTATTTCAGGTAGGATTTAAGTTAAACACATCCCCTGGGTCCCATTTGCCATGAAACTTCAGGGTTTTCTCATCGGGAGTCATCATTAACATGTAAGATGACCTAAATGCATTCTAAAGGATCTAGGAGATAAACCTTAGAAGGGAAAATCCCCCAATGGGACATTTTCTGACGTAACATTTAGCCCCCACTTTAATGTATGTATAAATGCAAGGCCAATACATGCATTAAAGTACAGTCAATAAACACAGCAAACACGTCAAGCACAAAGAAGACATGCCAATCACAATGAAGACAGAAACAAGCACACAAAATATGGAGAAGACAGTTACAGTCATGCAAGACACGGAGAAGACAACATTGAAGACACGCAAAACACAGTGAATACAGTGGATGCAGTGATTATTTTCTTTTTCTTTTTCTCATATACATGAAATGCAAATGCAAGTACAAGGAAAGTAAACACACAACCCAAATGCAAGAGGAGCTCATCACCACTAGTCTTGAAATTGCATAAGGGCAACAGGCACACCAAACAAATCTCAAAGTGAGGAGGAGCTCATCGCCACCGGTCTTGAAACTACACTTGAGAACAAACATGCCAAACAAATCCCAAAGCATAGGAGGAGCTCATTGCCACAAGTCTTGAAACTATGTTTGGGAACAAACATGCCATACACACACACATGGAAGATAAGGAGAAAACACGACAAACAAACAATGGAAGAAACCTATTGCTAGGTTTGCAGCCATCTTAGGCACACCATGGACACACACCGATGATTGGGCTTCGCCATAACAATTGTCAAAGACATGCTTAAGGGTTAGGATAGTCTCAGAACTGCTCCCTACCTGCTTGGAGGACTTTTTGAAAATGACATGATGTGCAATATCCTCGAGAAATACACCATTCCTGCCTTGCATAAAGGGCTTAAAATAAAAAGGATATGCATGATATCCCACCTTGGCAAAGGGATTAAGTGATTGCAATAGATTTCAAGCTTTACAAACACACTTTGCTAGCATCTCAAACAACTTACCTTATATGCCCCCACCTTAAGGTGGTTGATATCATGTACTGATATCAAGCACGTTAAGGTAGGAAGAAAACACACAAGGGAACACGAGCTCTCGCAAAGCCCATGCCCCCAGAGGTGACATGTACTTTACGATCGCCAAATGTTCCCACAAACACACAATTTCCTACAAGAAAAGGTGTTAGCAATCTTTCCATAAGACAATAACTACATCACATGATCAAAAGCAATGCATCAAAAAGCCAAGGTTACACTATAGAGTCAGAAACCGAGTATAACCGTGGGACTATACTGCAAGATTTCAGAATCGAATGTAAATGATGCAAGATTCAAAGATAAATAAAGTGCATGGAGCAACTGTATTGTTATGGTTTATTAGTGTGATAAGATAACATCAAAATATCACATGGAGTGATTCTACTAGCCAAGCATCAGATAATATATAACAACCTCACCGTCATGTATGGACTAGGTCCATTTTTTGATTTCTTGCTGAAGGGACACTAGGTCAGTATCGGTATAATATGTTCTTCGCCATCCACCCACTAGATAGCACCACTAAAGGAAGGTAAACAATAAATCAAGAGAGGAGAACAAGTGCCTTAGGGATAATCACATATGAGGGTGCCCCCAAGTCACCAACCACAACGCTATGTCCATAAGACCCAACACACAAAATGAAAATAGAGGAGAAGCAATATAGAAGAATGATGATACAAATAGAAGGTCACAACAGAGGTGGTCTCCTAGTATCCTTGACCTTACAAGAGAATCAAGGGTCATCCTAGGAGGCCTAAACAACACAACACATCATGGGGGAAACACAACACGAGAGGGGAGATCACATAAACAAGTTGATGATGCTACGACATAGGTGACTACCAAGGTTAGAAATACTTACCTGTAGGGATAACTGAGCTAGCGGTCATCATGTATCTTGATCTTTACTTTAATGGTAAAAGCTTTGTCTCTTCTTCCCTCTTTCACAGTTTCATGAGCTCCTGGGGGTACAATTGTGGGACTTGTCAATGGAAATGTATCTATTAACGATGGTGTGGAAGAGATCTCACAGTTTTCTATGTCAATTAAATGGGTTAATGCAGGAGCTTCAATAGTACCTATTCCAGTTGAGTGAGGTTTTTGAGGAACCCGAAAAGTGCCCATTTCAGTCCATATATAGGGTGTTGGAATACCTTGGTTGTAAGGAATGGGTTGTTCTTCAATGTCATGTGAATTTTCATTATTCTCCAAGGTATGTGAATGTTCAAGTAAAGATGTATGATCTATTTCTTTGTTTAAGATGTAGTCGAAGAGTTCTTGAACATCAATTGGTAAATTTTTAGTTTCAACAGGTTGAAACAAATATTCACAAAGGGAACCTGCATCATCCAATGTTTCATCTTGGCTATGTAGAGCAGGAAGGAATGGCAAACTAGTGTTAAGGAATGTGTCAATGATATCTTCTTCTTGTGCCAAAATATCCTCACTAATTGGGGCTATGTTGGGACAAGTCTCTTTGTTCGATGAATCACCCAGTGCTATATCATTCTCATAGGTCTCAGAAAGAATGTCCATTATGTCATCATGAGATGAAGGGAGAGAGGGAATGATGTTTTCACTACTACTTTCCCCATGGTTACTTTCAGAAATGAAATTAGTGAGATTTTCCAAGATTGAAGGGAAAATACCCACGATAGTGAGAAAGATTTCAAAGTAGGCTATTGTTCGAAGGATATCACAGGTAGTGTTTACGGTCATGTCAATACCATAGATGCATGCTATTTGATGCAAGACTTGAGGATGCTTATCAGTGAATTTGCAAAAGTTATCAAAATTCATAATGTACTTGAATAAATCTTCCAAAGATGAATGACGAGGAGAATCCATGGTATATGTTTTCAAGGTAATGTAAAATTATATTTTAAAAGCTTTTCAAAAGTTATGCAAGAAACAAGTGCAAAACTATGTGTGAAAATGACTTAAAATGCTTGATTTTTTCAACTTTTTTCAATGCAAACAAGTGAAAGAAGAGGTGTTGCAAGGAAATTGATGAAGGCAAGCAAATAATATGTCTAATATCAATCCAATAAACCAATAATATCCTTCACAACACACCTTTTATGCAATCCTATAATGATGACAAGCCAAAACTTAGTGAAAATACACCTAAAATATGCAAATTTTCACCAATTTTCAATGCAAATGTCTAATAGATAGTGTGTTGTAAATAATTTGAGTATGGGAAGTACATTATAACCCTGATAATAGCTAATTAATGCAGAAAAATCCTTCACAACACGCCTATGATGCAAATCTAGAGAGACGATAAGGCCAAATCTAGTGAAAATACAAGGTTTTCAAACCCTAGACATGAAATTTTGCAAGAAAACTACTATGATGCAACACTACAATTAGAAATCAGTCCTAATGAGTGTTTGAAAAGGGTAGTAAAATCTGAAACAAGATTTTGACTACAAACCCTAGCTAATGCAAAACTAGTTTATATGAAAAAATGTATAATTTCAAGCAATTTATAACAATTTGATCATGAAAATGTAATGCAAGTGAATGATGAATGATGAATTTCTGTAAATTAAATCAGATATGATGATAATGACATAAATTTTATGAAATTAAATGCAACTAATTCAAATAATTTGAAAATGCAAGCTAAAAATGCTAAAAAAAAAAAATTCAAATTTTTCTAATTTTTCTAATTTTTTTTGTAATTTTTCAAATGCAATAAGATGAAAATGAAATAAATGAATGAAAGTCTAAAGCACAACATTCAGCAAGGTTCAAAATTTATTAAAAACATGGGTTCACCAAAATGTTTAGGATAAAAAGAGGGGTTGATGATATTGATGTTGATAGTTTTTGTTTCAAGGGTTTATCATGATCCTCCTTTCACCACTAAACATTCAAGGACATTCAACTGAGTAAAGAAATCTACTACAGATCTCTTGTCACTTGGAACATAGGGAAATATTGGAATTGTGTGAATTTGTTTATTAATGAAGTCTAATTATGCTCAAAACCCTAATTTCATGAAATCGTAAACAAACAGACAAATTATCGAAAATGATCACACATAGAGATATCAAATGACAACCAAATACATACCAAATTTTGAAGTTTGGTGTGTGGAAAAGTCAGGGACTAATGAGCGGGCACCCTAGTCCACTGTATCTACTTTTGTCGGGATCTCTAAAGAATGTTTGTAACATGTTCCTATTGTCACAAAGATTTCACCGCTTCATAATCACAAGGACTAATGAGCAGGTGCCCAAGTCCAAGCCCTAGTTTTCTTCTTAGATCTACAATTCTGACAGTCTGCACTATTCTCTTGCAACTCCACTTCTTTCGCTTCTGAAACTTATAAACTGTAATCACAGAAAAGTGGGTTGGGGGTTATGGTGTTTAGAGGCTTGCCTCGATCAAGCCCCAGAGAGTCATTCTTTTGAACACTATTGTCAGATAGAGAGTGCGTATCCCTGCGAGATAGAGGCAAAATTCAAATGATAAATGATCAAAAACACAAATAGATTTCACCTTGTAGTGTAGATCTCATGGAAGGAAGATGCCCTTCATGCCATGAGGAGATGGCGTCAAATCTGCAATCACAAACGCAATAACATTTCCCATGCGGCCATGACATGCAACACACGTGTCATGTCCACATTTGTCATGTGGTCATGACACGAAATATCAAAAACTTTTCCACATGTCCCTAAAACCTCCCTCGCATGCATTAGCATGCTTGGTGGCAATACGCATAAGGCGTAAACATGTCAATCAAATCCCAGGGAAGAGTGATTACATACGCAATCTTCTGCATGATGGTAGCCAACTAGGGGGTTATGCGATGCTACTAGGGTTAGGATCAATTTGACCCGAACCCTAAGTTTCCTAGGTGAGTGATATGATTTTGACAAGAGTCAAAATCCAACCATAATTCTAGAGCACAAAAGTAGATTAAAATACGCTTACATTAATATAATAATCGCAAGGCAAAATAAAATGTTGACTAATGCCAAGGACTTTTATTTAAAACAACTGCCCTAAGTCTCAAAAAATTTCGGCAGCATAATGTGTTATTAACATTTGAAATAAATATTTTAAAAATGTCTCCCTCTAAAATATTTATGAGAAAAATAAATAAAAAGATTAAATTAAATTTACCTAAATAACATTATAAAAATTACCACCTGATTAAATGAAATTCAAATTAAATAAAACTATTAAATAATTAATCCCAAAATAATAAAGGTCTATGAATAAATATAATTTTAACAATTATATTTATTCAATTAAATCAAGGTAAAAATTAAAATCAATAAATAACGTTATAAAATTTGCCCTCCATTTAATAACTCATTAAATTAAATAGAACATTTAAGTAATTAATTACCCCTAAATAAAATATAATAATATAACCCACATAATAAGAATAGCCCAAACAATTACATTTATCTAAGGTGAAAATATAATCTCCCCTAAACAAAATAAAATGAAGGGTTAGAAAAATAATATATCTCTCAAGAATCAAGTCCCAACTAACTAAATAAACAAATCCCATGACAAAAGGGAGGGGATTAAATCCCACGTACCCATAGGAATTTAAATTTTAAAAGAAAAGTCCAAGATAAAATAATTAGTTTCTCACAAAAGCCCTAAAACTCCCTAAATAAAATAATGATTTCCTTAAAAGATAGAACTACCCTAACCCTAAACCATTTCCTCTATTCTTTCCTACTCATTTTCTATTTTCTCTTCTTCTCTCTACTCTCACCTCTTTTTTTTTTCTCCTCTTGTTTTGTTGTTTGAACTCCATGGCAGCCATGGAAATCCCTACATAGTGAGGTATATACTCATTTAATATTCTTCTCGGGGTATTTTTTTATTATATATACACGCAAATATATATATATATTCATTGTGTAGATCTGAGAATATATGTATGTGTTTTTTTTGAAAAAATACAGAGTATACAATATATATATATAAAACTGCAAATATAAAATAAAAATCACAGAATGACCCATATAAAATGGCAGGTTTCAAAGTATATGGAGGGGCGGCAATAGTGGCAGCGCCGTTGTGCAAAGGAATTTCACAGGTTTTAATTTTTTTTTAGTAGAGGCGTTGGGTGTGGGTGGGGGTTTGGCCCCCTCCCCACACCCCCGCGGACCATCAAAATACTGTGGTGGGTGGCCGCTGTGGCTGCTGTCCACCACAGACCAACCATTTTTCTTTTGTCTTAAATAAAACCTTAAACCCTATTCACTACTAGGGTTCGGCCATGAATAGCCATGAATCTCTTTTCCCCTTGCTTTATTTCTATATAGAATGTAGTTTGCATAAAAAATGCTATTCGATTTTATTACAGGCATTTCACTTTATATATATAAAAACATATATATATATATATATATATATATATATATATATATATATATATATATATATATATATATATATATAATACAGTAAGATACACAAAAACAATGAGATTTAAAATGTCTATTTTTCTTACATTAAAATGTATCATATATATATATATATTCCCAATAACAATATTTAACTAATTTAAAATAAATTAGATTAGGAAGACTTGTAAGAAACTATATATATATTTGCAAAAATAAAACAGGACAGAATTTTTTTTTTTTTGAAAAAAAACTAATTTCTCTTTTTTTTTACAGCAAGGTAAAATATGACAGTCACATTATTTTTCTCTTTCTTTGAAATAGTAAATAATATGAGGAAGTAACATTTTTCCAAAAACCATATCAATGTAGGGTTTAACTATTTTCTTTTCTATTCTTGCATACAACTAAAATTAGAATTGCAACATAATGCATTTTTTTGTAATATAACTAGCAACTCAAATAAATCTTTCCTTTAACAAGCTTTCCCATAGCATCATAAACTCAAAACAACAACATAATATACCATTTCAAAACCACAACAAGGTGCCTTACAAATTTAAAATCATTTCATCACAATACAACAATGGAGAGTACTTCCTTTTTAAACCAAATACAACAAGGTCTCCAAGACCATGGCTCATAAAACAACCAACAAAATAATACAAATGAAGCTACAATGACCATTTCTTCAAGCTCCAAGACCATCAAAATAACCTGCAATAATTTTAACACAAAGAGGGGAAGGCCAAGCCACAAAAACCTCTATCCTCCCTACCATAGACCCACTAGTGGGTCACCCCCGAGCTGGGAGGTAGATCATCACACGGGTTCTATCATTCCACAACAAAACCAAAATGCAAGCCAATAACACCAAATCACCCATAGCTTTTACACAAAACAAAACTCATAGAAATGAGTTTGGAGGGGTAGGGGAGTGGACCACTCGACTCAAGAGGTCACTCCAAAAACTCATAGTCTCAACACCACAAGGCCTCAAGCCAAAAAAATGATATCTCCATGAAATACAAATTCACCATGGCACTCATGCTAACCAAAATACTCCCATACTCAAAATAATGCCCTCAAGGCCATAAGAATACCAACACCAGGAGGGTGACCTCGAGGAGGTTCACTTCTCCCCCACCCCACACAAGGAAGCACACACCCAAATGGGTAGTCTCATCCCAACACACCCAAAACCCACACAAAAGAAAATACTCCCAAAACACAACCAATGAAAATAAGCAAAAGGATATAACAAGCACAAGGAATGGCTAAATGCCATGAGGCTTACCTTAAGAGCCCAACAATGGATGCAAGTTGAAGAAGAGCCCACAAGCTTTCTTCAAATCTCCAATCCTCCAAAATCCTCTAACTCCTTCCCAAAAACCTCCAAAGATAGAAATTTTTTTAAAAATAAGAACCCCCAACTCCTCTCCAAGAGGAGTTAAAATAGGCCTCCAATCTAGGCCTTGAGGAATGAGAAGGTGACACATGTCACCTTCTCCTTCCTCATCCCATGCCACTTGCAAGGGAGAAGGAATGCGAGGGTGACATGTGTCACCCTCCTATCCATTCAAACCCTCACCCTCTCCACTTGTGCCATCACACATGTGAGAGCAAAAGTGGAGAGGTGGCATCTCTCCCCATGGCTCCATGAGGATAAGGGATGACACATGTCATCACCTTATTCTCCAAGAGAACCCCTTCACTCCAAGATGCTCTCACACACGTGTGAGAGTCTTAGAGGAAGGTTCCACACACTTGGGAGTCTTGAAGACTCCCCAAGTCTTCAAGGTCGAGGAATCTCCAAGCCTTGGGAAGGGAGATGGGCCTTCTTTCAAGGCATGACTCATCTCTCACCCTTATCCATTTTGAATTTTTGCCACTTTTATTTAACCCAAGTTTAGGGTGACTAGATGGGAGTTACCCTAGGGTTTAGTAAGCCCAAATGGACCCTAGACCTTAGGGGTACCACCTAGGTTTAGTTTGGACCCCTAATAAACACTTAAGGAGGTATAAATTCACATTAAATGGCCCAAAAATAAAATAACACCAAATGGTGTGAATTAAAACACAAGTTTTACAACACATCAATTAAATTAAAGAAAATGGGTGAACTAGGCCAATTAATTAAATACAAGCATTAACGAAAACATCATTCAATCACACATGATCCTTATCCCTCTTGGGAATGGATCGACTTAACAAGGAAACACATAAGTGTGAGATCGGCCTTCGATTTTTCGTGGCTTAGAAAATCACCTGCACACTTAAACAAACGGTCAATCCAATATGTATATATCATAGCCGAAGTAACAGAATGTAACACTTATGTCATCACATAATTCATACAAAACATTAAACAACTCACATCATAATTAAGATTCATAATTACATTTTCTATATACTATCTCAGAATCAAAATCACATAGCAAATCCATATAATGAGCTCATAATCAACATCACTAATATCATCAAGTGTATCTCACATGTCTAACATCATAAGAGCATCAAAATAGGATATAATCAAATCACCACATAATAATCAAAGCTAATCCAAAATAAGGAGATATAGTCTAAATCTACATAATAGAAATCAATAGTCTCTAAATGTCTAAAATGTCTCCAACTATAATATGAAATGATCAAAATAGAGAAATGAAATGAATCAGCTTCATAGTTGTGGTGTTTAGAGGCTTGCCTCGGTCAAGCCCTGGAGATACATTCAAGTCTTCCGAACACTGTTGTCAGATAGAGAGTGTGTATCCCTGCGGGATAGAGGCAAAATCTAAATGATAAATAATAAAAAACACAAATAGATGTCACCTTGTAGTGTAGATCTCATGGAAGGAAGATACTCTTCATGCCATGAGGAGATGGAGTCAAATCTGCAATCACAAACACAATAACAACACAAAATACTGCTCTGCAACATAATGAATGCCTTGAATCACTTTCACATAAAGCTGTAAGTTCACCATGTCCATCTAGTTTTCAAATGAATCACTAATCATGCTTATATATGCAACTACAAACATTCCAGCTAAGAAATTCGTAATTCAAACTTTAGATGTCGACGTAGGACCTAATAACGGTCATATAACCGACACCCAAAAATAGGTCCTGACCTAAAATAGGGCAGGACTAGGGCATGGGAGCCCAAGTCCTACCCCCTATTTCAGGTGGGATTTAAGTTAAACACATCTCCTAGGTCCCATTTGTCATGAAACTTCAAGGTTTTCTCATCAGAAGTCATCATTAACATGTAAGATGACCTAAATGCATTCTAAAGGACTTGAGAACTAAACCTTAGGAGGGAAAAGCCCCCAAGGGGACATTTTCTGATGTAACAGGTGGTTGGGAGGGTTGGGATCATCCTCCATGGGTAGTAGAGTCCTTGGAAGTTTGAGGCAAGGGGCCACGAGAATAAGAACCACGGTCCCCACGGTCGTGTTTGGTTGACTGGTTGTGCCCATGCTGATGCCCTTGAGAAGAGGTGGAGTCAGGTGGAACCTGGGCAATCGTGCATGGGGCATTGCCCTAGTGGTTGGGAGGGTTGGGATCATCCATGGGGCATTGCCCTAGTCCTAGGGCATTCTCCTAGGTCCCATTTGCCATGAAACTTCAGGGTTTTCTCATCAGAAGTCATCATTAACATGTAAGATGACCTAAATGCATTCTAAAGGACTTGAGAGCTAAACCTTAGGAGGGAAAAGCCCCCAAGGGGACATTTTCTGACGTAACAGGTGGTTGGGATCATCCTCCACGGGCAATAGAGTCCTTGGAAGTTTGAGGCAAGGGGCCACGAGAATAAGAACCACGGTCCCCACAGTCGTGTTTGGTTGACTGGTTGTGCCCATGCTGATGCCCTTGAGAAGAGGTGGAGTCAGGTGGAACCTGGGCAATTGTGCATGGGGCATTGCCCTAGTGGTCCAACAACTCCTAGAGATGGGCAACCTCAAGTGCAACTTTGCTAGCTTGCACCTGAATCTGCATCAAAACATTATAGCAAATGATAGCTTTAGTGTACAAAGAAATATGCATATCTGTAACACAGTGAGTAAAAAGAGCTACATTCCTATCAATCCAAATACTAAAAAGAATTTCCACCCTAAAAGCATGCCAGATCTGGGTATACTTGAGTGGGAGATAAGGCCAGTCTCTAAGCAAAATCATGTGCCAAGAAAAAGGGACAAGTATGAAAGGCCTAAAAATTCATGGATTTAGTTCCATCCTTCCTTATCCCGGGGGCAGAACCAAAAGAGGTGCTTGAGAGACTTGAGTTGTCCACAAAATGTTGCAAATATGCAGCCATATAGACTATTTCCTCATAACTTAATGAGAGATTAATATGTAAACAATAGCCAAAAACCCATATGCAAAAGAATAGATAATCGTATCATCAAAGGTGACACAAGATATACCCTGGGAAAACCCTCGTTGAGGGAAAAACTTAGCCTCTGAAAGCATCCATCTCTCATGTATTATTCAACAATAAACATTACAATACATATGCAGAGTCTCCATGAATACCCTGAAGCATCAATCTCTCTACATGCACTCCATGTGAGAAAGCATGTAACCGCACATCAAATGCCATGCTTCAAACCCTCACAAATGCAATCTACATGAGATGCTCAAACAAGCCATCCCTAGCCAACAACCAACAAGCCAACAAGACAACCTCAACAACTACCCGTGTGTTTGCTTTTATAAAGATAAGCTCACACAAAAACTAGATGTAGTATGGTAAAACCATCTTCCCCAAAACCATGAGCACACTAAAACCATTGACCCTCGTATTTAATTATTGGTACTAAGTTTTTACTTTTCCCCAATAATTAAATAATTAATTACTCTATGTGTCCCACACACATAAAATAATTAACCCAATGTTACATACAACAATTACAAGTGGCACCCAAATAAATATTTATTTTACATAATTAAATAATACTAATGTTATTCAAGGTGTACAACTCACCTATTCCAACATAAAATGGGTAATGGGGGCTAGGAATGCCCATGTGAGCAAGACGAGTCCTTAAAGGGAGGCCTTGGTACAACAAGCACCAAGCAAAATGAGCCAATTTGGGCTCCAACACCGTAGACCAAATGCATTGAAATCTTCGTTGCTAGGTCCCATGTGAGGACCAAAGCTGCTAGTGGTGATTGAACTGATCCACCATATGCAAATGTGGAGACAGCTAGGAATAGCCTTTCCATCACTTGTAATTCTGAAAGGGGGTGTTTGGATACCACTTCCAGTCCTTCCACCAGGGTTTGAGAGATCTCACCCCTATCTTATGAAGCATCCAAGGAGGAATAACATCAATAATCGACTCGAAAGTCTCTTGGTCTTGACTAGAAAGTGTGAATTTGAGCTTGAACTCAGGCCAAGGTAAAAACTTCTTGGTAACCCGATGAATGAAATTGGGTGAGACCCGCACCCCTCGTTTGAAGAACTTTAAAGCATGAATCCAAGGTAACTTAGAAAGCAGCGTGCCTTGAGAGCTGAGAATAGGGGACCACCATATGGAGCAGTGGTTAATGGATTAAACCATTACAAAAGTCATCTCCAGCCCAGCAAAGCCAGAGCTTGGTGGCTTCCCAAGCCTTCCAAATACTTTTGATAACAAAAGTGCCTTGAATGGAAACAAGCTCCATCAAGGTAATGCCTTGTCGGTGAATGGAAATCAAACCAAGCCCCTCAGCCTCTCGAGGGAGGCAACATAATTCCTAGGCAACATGAATGAAGCCTTGATGCCCATCATTGGAAGCCCACAAAAAATCTCTAAGGAGCTTCTCGACCTTCAAATAAGAAGCCTTGCAAGGGACCCAACATGTGAATAATAATAAAAATGTGTGGCCACCAAAATCTTAGAGCAGATTTAAAATTTACCCGCCAAAGAAAGAGGCTTGGTGATCTCGTAATGAAGTTTCTTCTCAATTCTTGCAATCATGGCCTGCTAAAACTTTGAAGGAGTGACATGGAAAGCAAAGGAAATTCCCAAGAAGCAGAAAATTTCTCCATGATCAATCCATTTCCAACCAAACAAGTCAAGCCAACATGGTTTTGGAAGGAAGGATTGTCTGTAACACAAAGTCTTTTGCCATTGAATGTTGGAGCCGAAAGCTTGGCGAATCATTAGCAAAGTGTCCATTCACCAGTTGTTGGGAAGAATTAGGAAGAGAAATCCCCTTAACACGAAATTGAGAGACGACTTGTGTTAACAAGTATCAAAACCTTCAACAACCAAAACATGAAGAGTTAGGGCAAGAGGGCAACCAAGTGTTGAATGGATTGAAAGAGCTTAAAAGAAGTAGATTGCTAGATAGAGATGGTAATGCATGCAAAAGAATCTATGAAGAGCATTTGAACCATTTGAATGAATCAAGGGCCAAAACAGGAGCCCACAACATGGCTAGGATGAAGGGCCACTCAATGCGATTATAAGCCTTAGCAAAATTGATCTTGATAAAGATTGCAGGTTGTTGAGAGCGACAAGCCCATTCCATTCCTTCCCAAACAACAATGATATTATCCAAAATAAATCTAGATTTAATGAAGCTAGTTTGCTTAGGCTCGACAAATAAAGGTAGAATGGAGCAAAGTTTGAGAGCCAACACCTTAGCAATGATCTTGTAGGAAACATTCAGTAGTGTGATAGGCCACCAGTTATTGATGTATTCAAGATCACCTGCCTTGGGTATGAATTTAATATTACCTTTGTTAATGAGGTTACCTAATGAACCAGTTTGCATGGCTTCAAGACAAACATTGTGCAAGTCGCTGCCCACAATATCCCAAAAAGTTTTATAAAACTCACGAGGGAAGCCATCTAAGCCATTGGCTTTGTCATTCACCATAGAAAAAATTGCTTCCTTGAGATCACCTTGAGTGAGAAGCTGGTCACAAATAATACACTGGATGACAAGGAATGGTTGCTAGACACTGTTGCAAGGCAATCTACTTGGTAGGAGTGTAATCTTGAGCCACACAAACTTGCTCATAGTGCTAAACAAAGGCTTGTAGAATATCAGGAAGCTCCTAGAGAAGTTTTTGACCTTCTTAGGTTTTCTTAACAAATTGGGAAGTGTGGCAAGCTTGAAGGGCTTGAAATAATTCTTTAGAGACCTTATCCCCAATCTTGAGCCAGTGAAGCCAAGCTTTAATTTGGGCTCTGTGAGCTATATGAGCATCAATAATCTACTTCTATTGTCATAACTGAGCTAGCTGAAACTCGGCAATGGAGTCAAATGACTGAGCTTCTAGAGTGGTGGCAACTAGGTGGAGCTCATGAGCAGTGCCTTTGTACAAGCACCGGTGAAAATGGGCAAGTTGCCACCCATAAATGCGGAGGATCCACAAAGTACAGGTTATGGCATCATTCCACCAACAAATCCACCCCATGCCATGCAAAGGACATGGATCCAAATTCCATACATGTTGAATGTGTGTTGATGTCGCTTTGTGATTGAGAAGAGACATGCTTAGAAAAATTGGCTCTTCATTACTTTGGGCTTGGAGATCTACGACTTGATACAAAACCATATCAGGAAATGGTATGACAAGACAATATCCTCTAATGGTTCGACTGGCAAGGAATAACATATGGCAAACGTAATGAAGGATTGAGCTGATATCATGGCTTGATCTAGCTGCTTTAAGACCCTGTTAGGTCTGGTTCTCAAATTGCTCCATGTGTACCATGTCGTATTATTGTGACAACGACTAACGTTGGGGTTGAAAAGACCCAATTTATTATGCATAAAGAACCAAGCCTCTCTTTCACTAGTTATCCAACGCATAGGCAAGGCTCCACATTTATCATAAGCCATCTTAATCATATTGAAATCTCTGCAAAAAACCCAAGTGGTGGTAGGCATTGAATTGGCAATCCATTGCCAAAGGGAAGATCTCTTTATGGCATCATTGGGAGCATAAACATTAATAATCCCAAAGGAATGATTATTGACGTTGAAAAAAGCCCACAATACACGGTTAGTGGGGTCACATCCATGATCAACCAATAGATGATGACTCCACCTTTCTAGCTCTCATCTTGTCTTTATATGCAAGGCATTGTAACATACACAATTTTGCATTCATTGATAGAATACATTATTATTCTTTCATATTGTCTCTCTTGTGCTTTCATGAAGTCCTAAATCTTGGGTGGCTCCTATCTAGCCAACTCTTATGTATGGTATCAGAGCTCTCTACGTAGAATCTCTTCTTGTTAGCCAAATTGTTGATAGATTGAATGCAAATTCATGGTAGATCTTGATAGTTGACTATGCTCTTCTCTTGCATTGAATGATGAACTGGAGAATTAGAAAAACTTGATGGAAAATCTAGATTTGTAAGGGTTTCCTCTTTATGCCTTATATTGCAGGTTCAAATCAAAGCATGTTGCTATAAATCTGAGCACACCATTGTGTTCAGGAGGTCCAAGATAGTTGAGATCAACTTTTGGTTCGTCCAAATCGGACATTGGAGGCCAAATCTATGAGGTTTTCAATCTGGGGAATAGATACTTGATCAGGGAGGTAGCTGCAATTTGGAGCAGTTTGGACAAAAATTGACCCTGCTATTGCATCCGGAAGGCATCAAAACCTACAGATTGACTATAAATTTGTCAAAATCGGAGCAGTTGGACTGAAAGACAATTTTTTACCTCTACCCCGCCGTACAGACAACATGGAATATTCCTTGTGCAGAAGCATATTCTTGGAATCTTCTGCGCACCTGCATTAGTGATCCTCTACACTATCTGCATCAGCAAATCTCACTTGATCTATTATCTATTGGGTAATTTAATTATTCACAGGTTTAAGTTTTTAGTCTGTTGTACATTTTATTTGTTCTACAAACTATTTTTTTCTCTCTGAGTGTTGGGTACACTATACCCTATTGCAATACCCGTAGGTAATGACAGGCTCTGTGGTGGCCCCACGTGGCGAGGGCCCCTCCATAACCCCTCATAACTCGTGGGTGAATCTAAACAATCAACGGGCATCTTTTTCACGCGAGCAATTTAATTATAACCAACGAATATAGACACCGGCTAGCATGCTTTCAAACATGGCGGGCAATTTTGACCGCCCAGAAAACCCTCGGCGGTGACATTTAAAAAAAAATTGTTGGTGAATTCTATACCACCCCGACAGTCCCCCCTTCGACTGGCAAGGACCACCATCAACAGTAAACTAGGCGGATCAACAGGCGGTTTCCCGCTCACAGAACAGGCGGTTTTTTCATTTGCACAAGGCGGTTTCAGGCTGCATTAAGTGGTATTGCACGTTTGAAGGCGGTTTCAGCCCAAATATTGGCTTTTTTTTGCGCATGATAGTGGTTTCCACCAAATACAGAGTGGTTTCATTTTCGAGGACGGTTTCGGCATTCATTTGTGGTTTTTTGCAGTACAAAAACAACGGTTTTCATTATGCAAATAGCGATCATACAACCATCGACGATAGACATATTTCAAAAACCGGTGGTCTATTTTTCTATTCCTCATCCACAGGCAGTTTACCACATAGACGGTTTCATGCACCCAAAAGGGAGGTTTTGTCACCTGTTACAATGGTTTCATCTTCTGAAAATGGTTTTGACCAACCCGTGAGTGGTTTCTGCGATTTAATAGGTGTATTTGACTACAAAACAGTGGTTTTGACCTTTAATAGTGGTTTTGCTCCCAAACTAGGTGTTTTTTCTCTGCAACAGGCTAGTTTGCACATATAGGCAGTTTTGGCCTGAAACTGGCTTTTTTTCCTTTTCTGGTAGTGGGGGAATATTCCAGCGACTGACATCAGCAGGGGTCCTTTGGCCCCCTTCTAGCCCTAGGAGGGCAATTTTTTTCTGGGAGCCATAACTTTTCGCCACGATATCAAAAATTTGCAAACAAGATATCATCGGAAAGCTAGTTTTGAGCACTTTGTAGTGGTGTAGGTAGTTTTCTGATATTTTGCTACAGGTGCCTACTATAGTTGTTTGAAGCCAAAACTTGCATTTTTCACTCTTGAGCTCACAACTTTCGCCCACGTTATTGAAATTTCAACTTCTTATAGGTGTTGGAAAGGTAATTCTATGCTCTACAGTTCTGTCCATACCATTTTTCTAGATTTTACTTTAGACATCAGATTTTTAGTTTGAAGCACTTTGGGTACATATCACTCATTGGTTGGAAAAATAGTTGAAATTGGTGGTTGTTTTGGTTTGCGGAGGCTTCAATTATAGTGTTGATTCAATTTGTGCTTTGATATAGCTACTTGTGCTCTTCTTTTCCTTTATATCATGGATAAATCAAGGGTTCCACTGTTAACACCATATAACTATGCAACTTGGAGTCAAGATACACGAAATGCCCTAATAGATCTTGGACATTCTTTATATTTTGAAAACAAGATACCTAAACCCACAAATGATAAGGAAAAGATAAAATGGATGATAAAGCATACTAAATCTCTTGGATGTCTTCGTAGTTTCATTTCCCTAGATCTCTTGTTTCAGATTGAGGCATGCACAAATTCACATGATGCTTGGGATAAATTGGAAAACTTTTATGGTACAAAAGATGAAGTTAAAGGCTATCAAATTGATAATGAATTGATGAGCCTTGATCTTAAGAACTTTAGCAACATCCAGAATTACATAACTAAGGTTAATGATCTAAGAGCATAATGTAAAGCATGTGGTATTGAGAAAAAAGGACATCCATTTGATCTACAATGTGTTGAATAAACTCAGTCCTGAGTATGCAACTTTTGTTTCTAGCTTTCACACTCATAGGTTGACTATGGGATTTGCTTTCACTATGCCTGCATTTGCATCCTTTTTTGAGATTTTGGTGCATGAGCAACATAAGCTTCTTTCTATGGGTATCATTAAGCCATTACGAAATCATGCTTTGGTGGTTGCACAACCTAAGGAACAGAAAGCGTCGGGTTCTTCTGACAAGAAACAAAAGAAAGCTAAGAAAAATCCACAAAAAGATCAAGCACAAAATTCACCTAAGAAGGAAAAGTCTACATGTGGTTATTGTAAGAAATCAGGGCATGATGAACATTCTTGTTATAAGAAAACAGATTGACATGTTGATGCAACTTGTTAAAAAAAACAAACTTTCATCTCCTGATTCTTCTTCTACTCCTTCATCATCTACACAACCAGTACTTTATGAATCTCATGCAAGGACAACTAAGGAACCTAAGCATAAAGGTAAAGCACTTTGTGCAAGTACAAGTTCTACATCAAGTAAATGGCTTCTTGATTCAAGTGCTTCTCATCATATGGCTTCTTCCAAGGATATGTTTTCTTCATTTGAGCCATGTGATATGCCACCTATCTTGATGGGTAATAATACATACATGAATGTAATTGGAAATGGAACTGTTGATATTGGTGAAGGTACCTTCAATGATGTCCTTTGTGTGCCTTCTTTAACCATTAATCTTCTTTCCATATATTAGATTACTCACAGTGATACAGGGAAGACATTAGAGTTCACACCTGATTTGGTTATTATTAGAGACTTGAAAAGTGCAGAGATAATTGCTACTAAGGTGGCTGATCATACATCTCGGCTATACACCTTTTATGGTCTCTCTCTTGATGATGATTCAGATCCTTTGGTTGACACTCACACTCCTAGTGTGAATCATATTTCTGAGGAGAAGTTTGGTCACTTGAACCTTGGTATTCTTGCCTCTTCATCGGTTCTCGAGACACGTGCTACACTTCCATCTTCTCCTCTTCCTACTTCTTCAGAGTTTAGTACTTCAGTTCAGTAGGATACTTCTTGTCTTTCAAACACAGCCTTGTGGGATGAGCATTTGACATGCATTTCAGATTTGTTTTGTGAGTCCCATCTTGCAGATTTGGAGGACATATTTGAGGGGTTCTCTCTCCTCTTTGATGACAGTCATAGCACAACTGTTGTCAACCCATCTTTGTCTTTGGAGGTTGATGATTTTCAGTTTTCACTTGATCCTAGATTGTCACTTTCATCAGTGAGGCCTGAGACTCCTGATTCGATTGTGGTATCATTTGACATTCACATGGAGACACATGATCAATTTTCAGAGACATCATATTTCATGAGACTTCCTTCCTCATCTCTTTGTATGGAGTTGGAGTTTCTTCATGCACCAGTGGATTGGTTTTGGTGCAGGGGCACCTAACACAAGTCATTTAAGTTCATGTTTTGTTTTAAATTGTGTTTTGGATTGTAATAAGGTCTATTTGACCAATGCAAGTAATTTATGTTTGTAAGTCCCAAGTACTTAGGTTGTATTTGTCAATTGTAATCCTGTAATGCTAAAAAATAGCAATAACGCCAAAAATAGGTAGTAGTGTTTCCTAGCCACTTGGAATCGATCTCCCAGCAGCTTGGAGTCAGTTGGTACTACCCTGGGCGAATCTATAAAGATAGGGAAATGAACAAGATCAGGCATGATGACCAATATTGTAGTCAGATCGATTGAATGTAACCGCATTGTGTTAAGAAGAAATCAACTACTCTGTGTCGTCAATTTGCTTTTTGTTCTCTGTAGATACGAAATTACTTAGCTGTAGATTTCCTTTCCTTTTTGTTTTCCCATTATTGCATTATGTTGATATGAAGCATTCCACTGATAAGATTTCTGTCAAAATCAGTGGAATGGCTTCGTTGTACAGTATGTGTTTTTTGTTTCCTGTTATGTTTCAAGATTTGGCAATGCAGATAACCCAGATTGTGGGTCGCGCATAGTAGATGTCCTAGCATTTCTATGTGCTAGGGTTCGAGGAAGGCAGACTGTGCATTAGAGAATCGGTGAAGCAAACCCTAGGCGGCCGATGGTAAACAACTCATCAGTGAATGAAGAACAACAGAGGTTCATTGGGGGGCTCTGTGAGTCGACGATTGAGGAGTAAGTCTCACCGAAGGAGCTGAGATGATCGACACATCAACCAAGGAGTGCAAGTTCACCAAAAGTTGAAGTTAAGACTGGCGGTGAGAGGTCGCAGGAATCCACCGAAAATCAAAGTCACAACGCAGTCAATATGTAACAGCACATCGGGAGGACGAACAAGGAGTTTGTCGTTGATACAAGTAGTGACCGAGTGTAATGGTGAATCGGTGCATGTGAACCGACAATAACCAGTTCAGCGATGTACATGAATTGACTTGTTGATCTGTTGGTCCGCTTCTGTTGTGCGCTCTGCATCATTTTGGTATCAGAGCCAAGTTAAGGGTCTATAAAAGTGTTAGCATTGTCTATGAATGTTTATGTTAGATAGAGAAAGCGAAGAAGGGGCTAGCGAGATGCCTCCAAAGGGGATGACCACTGAAGTGGCCAAGAAATTCAAGGAGATGGAGGATATGATCAAGACTGGAGTCAAGGAAGCACTCCATGCTGAGTTAAAAACCTTAGGAAAAGGCAAGAAACCAGACGAGGAGTCTGATGGAGAAGAAGAAGATGGGGAAGAGAAAACAACCTCAGGACAGACAAATATATCTGCAGATTAGAAACAATTTCTGGAGGCCATAAAATCACTTGGTAAGGAATCATCTGAATCAAGAATGGAGATTCTGATGTTTAGCGAAAAGATGGACGCAAATGAAATCATCGAATGGGTTGAGGCTTTGAACAATTACTTTGAGTACAAGGAGGTACCGGAGGATAGAAGAGTCAAGTTTTCAAAAATGAAATTGAAGGGCGCTGCACTCACATGGTGGAACTACACCCAAGGGGAAAGGGTGAAGAGTGGCAAGAGCATGATCTCATCCTGGAGTCGGATGGTAGAAAGGATCAAGGCTCAGTTCCTACCAGCAGATTACGAAGTGCAGATATACAGGAAAATGCAGAACCTCAGGCAGAAGGATATGGATGTATCTACCTATACAGAGGAATTTCATAAATTGTCTCTAAGGTGTGGACATGCTGAGGATGAGAAAGGAAGAGTTGCCAGGTATATTAATGGCCTGAAGTATAGTATACAAGATGAGATTACCATCTTGACACCAGAAACCGTGGACAAATGTTTCCAAGTGGCACTGAGAGTAGAAGAGAAGTAGAAAAGAAATGGAGACCAGCAGAACAGAGGCAGAGGTGGAAGGAATTTCAGAGGCAAAAATAGCTTTGGTGGCAGAAATTAGTTCCAGAAAAATCAAGGGGAGTCCAGTCAACAAGAACATAGTGGAGAATCTGGTTCCAGAGAGGGTTTCAGAGGAAGGAGACCCAATGGGAGAGGCAGATTTGGTGGACTAGGCAGAGGTCCTAACGTCTTCATGAGAAGATGTTATAATTGTAACCAAATCGGGCACACAACAGGCAGGTGTCCGGAGAAAGCCTCAAGCTCTCATGGAGGAGAGAGAAGGAACCAGCTGATTCAAGAAGAAGATTATCAGTGTGAACTTACCTATGGGAAGCGTAGATCCAGCACAAGGTGGAGAGAGTCTCATGATGAGAAAAATAATGCTGAAAGTGCCACAGAACAAGGAACCACCCTAGAGGAAGACACTATTCAGAACTCTGTGTACAGTTTCTGGCAAAAATTGTAAGGTAATTATTGATTCTGGTTCAACTGAAAATTTAGTCTCAGTAGAAATGGTAGAGAAATTGAATTTGAAAAGATTGCCACATGTGAGTCCATATAAAGTGTCATGGCTGAACAAAGGGCAGCAAGTCTTGGTTGATGAACAAGCTTGCGTAGAATTTCAGATAGGGGGATACTGAGATAGACTTTTGTGTGATATAATTCCCATGGATGCGTGCCATTTACTATTAGGTAGACCTTGGCAGTATGATGTACAAGCCCAGCATGATGGTAAGTCGAATTCCTTTGTGATCACTAAGAATGGTAGACAGTATAAGATGAATCCTTTACCAGAAGAGGTTGTAGACAAGAATGTAGGCTCAAGTATCATGTTAATGAGTGGGAAAGAGTTTCTCCGTACTCTAAAAGAAGAGGGACCCAGGGGTATGCTCTAATTTTGAAACCTAAAGACAATTCTGATTTGTCTGAAAACAACAAGGAAAAAGTCCCTAAGGAAGTGCAGGAATTGTTAGATAAATATAAGGGTATCATGGTGGAGGATATGCCCAATGTACTACCCCCTGTGAGAGACAGAAGTCATCAGATTGACTTCATCCCAAGATCCACATTGCCAAATAAACCAACTTATAAAATGACACCTAATCAGAATGAGGAGATTGCTAAACAAGTACAAGAACTGTTGGATAAAGGCCTAGTGAGGAAAAGTCTTAGTCCATGTGTTGTACCCACAGTTTTAGCTCCCAAGAAGGATGGCAAATGGAGGTTATGTACTGATTCAAGAGCCATAAATAAGATCACCATCAAATATAGGTTTCCTATGCCCAGAATTGAAGACCTAATGGATTGTTTGGGAAGAGCTCGGTATTTTTCTAAAATCGATCTCAAAAGTGGATACCATCAGATCAGGATTAGAGAAGGGGATGAATGGAAGACAACCTTTAAGACTAATGAAGGTCTTTATGAGTGGTTGGTGATGCCATTTGGACTGTCCAATGTTCCAAGTACTTTCATGCGTCTAATGAATGAGGTATTGAAAGATTTTATTGGCAAGTTTGTTGTTGTCTATCTTAACGATATTCTAGTTTTCAGCAGGACAAAAGAAGAGCATTTGCAGCATTTGGAACAGGTGTTGAAGAACTGGATGAGGAGAAACTAATGATCAATATGGAGAAGAGTATCTTCATGAAGGAAGAACTCACATACCTTGGATTTGTTATATCCCAAGGCAGTTTGAAAATGGATCCAGAGAAGGTAAATGCTATTCTGTCTTGGCCAGCACCTAAAACAGTAAGTGATGTAAGAAGTTTTCATGGGTTAGCAACATTTTATAGGAAATTCATAAGAGGATTCAATCATGTTTGTGCACCCATTTTGAATACCATAAAAGGAGGACAGAAATGTAAGTTTGTTTGGAATAGAGCAGTCGATGAATCTTTTGAGATTCTCAAACAGAAAATAGCAGATAAACCCATTTTGGTTTTGCTTGATTTTAATAAGTTGTTTACTGTGGAATGTGATGCCAGTAACCTTGCCATTGGTGCTATCTTGAGTTAGGAAGGCAGACCTGTTGCTTTCTTTAGTGAAAAACTGAATGATGCTAAAAGAAAGTATTCCACATATGATCTAGAATTGTATGCAATGGTTCAAGCATTGAAGAAATGGAGACATTATCTCTTGCCCAAGGAAATCATTGTTTATACTGACAACCATGCTTTGAGTTTTCTGAATTCGCAGGAGAAGCTAAATCATAGCCATATGAAGTGGGTTGAACAACTTTAGGTGTATACTTTTTCCATCAAACATAAGAAGGGACAAGCCAACAAAGTGGCAGATGCTTTGAGTAGACGAGTGTGCACTATACAGGAGATCTAGTTGCAAAGTGTGGGAGTGGATTCTCTCAAGAACATGTACCAAGATGATGAGGACTTCAAGGAGATATATGCAATTTGTTCACAATTCTCAGATTCTTATCATTCTAATTTTTCTAAATATTTGTTATAGCAAGGGCTACTGTTCAAAGGCAGCCAACTGTGTGTACCTAGGTGTTCCATGAGGGAGAACATCATAAAAGAGAAACATTGCGGTAGTCTTGGAGGTTATTTTGGACTGGACAAGACATTGGAGCAAGTGAGAAGGTTTTACTTCTGGCCTAAGATGCAAATAGATGTCAGAAAATTTGTAGACTGTTGTCACATTTGCCAGAGAGCCAAAGGGACTTCGTCAAATACAAGTCTCTATCAACCACTTCCAATTCTGCAAAGGCCATGGGAGTGCATCCGTATGGATTTTGTTTTGGGTCTTCCTTGGACTCAAAGAGGATTTGACAGAGTGTTTGTGGTTGTTGACAGGTTTAGTAAAATGGCTCATTTTATGCCATGTAAATGTACTAACGATGCTTCACATGTTGCGGGTCTTTTCTTCAAGGAGATAGTAAGAATTCATGGTTTACCCTCGAACATAGTTACTGACAGAGATCCCATGTTTGTGGGACATTTTTGGAGGACACTGGAAGAAATTGCGCACCCAATTGTCTTTCACATTTGCATATCACCCTCAAACAGATGGACAAACTGAGGTAGTGAATAGATCACTGGGTAATCTTTTGAGGTGTTTGACTAAACAACATGGAGAAGCATGGGATATGATCATCCCACAAACAGAGTTTGCCTACAATGATTCTGTTAATAGGAGCATAGGAAAGAGCCCTTTTGAAGTTGTATATGGGATTCATCCCAGGGGAATTTTGGAGCTCAGGGATCTCCAGAACATGGCAAAAAGAAGTGCACAAAGAGAAGATTTTGCAGTCAGCATGAAGGATATCCATGATGTTGTAAGGAAAACTATATAGAAGCACATAGGGAAATACAAAGAGAGAGCCAATCAAAAGAAAAGGGACGTCCAATACAAAGTTGGAGATCTGGTAATGGCATATCTAAAGAAGGAAAGACTTTCGAAGGGGCAGCCCACGAAGCTTCTTATGAAGAAGATAGGTCCATGCAGGGCTGTACACAAATTTGGGCCTAATGCATACGAAATTAAAATTCCTCTTGGATTAGCAATTTCACCCATCTTTAATGTGGCAGATTTGTTTCCATTCAGAGGGGCTAATACAATAGAGATAGGCGTAGAAGATGCAGAATGGATTTTTGATCTTCCACCTAGCCAGCCAATTCAGTTGGAATGTATTTTGGACACCAAAGTTCAGATGACAACCAAACATAAAACCTACAAGTAGTATCTGGTCAAATGGCATGGCTTGCCTAATGAGGATGCTACCTGGATGAGTGAGGAAGACATCCTCAAGCATGGGGTTAATATTTTAGACTTGGTTCCTCAAGGGACTTGAGTTCTTTTAAAACCCTGAGAGTATGGTGTAGGGGCACCTAACACAAGTCATTTAAGTTCATGTTTTGTTTTAAATCGTGTTTTGGGTTGTAATAAGGTCTATTTGACCAATGCAAGTAATTTATGTTTGTAAGTCCCAAGTACTTAGGTTGTATTTGTCAGTTGTAATCCCATAATGCTAAAAAATAGCAATAACGCCAAAAATAGGCAGTAGTGTTTCCCAGCCGCTTGGAGTCAGCTGGTACTACCTTGGGCGAATCTATAAAGATAGGGAAATGAACAAGATCAGGCATGATGATCAATATTGTAGTCAGATCGATTGAATGTAACTGCATCGTGTTAAGAAGAAATCAACTACTCTGTGTCGTCAATTTGCTTTTTATTCTCTGTAGATATGAAATTACTTAGCTGTAGATTTCCTTTCCTTTCTGTTTTCCCATTATTGCATTATGTCGATATGAAGCATTCCACTGATAAGATTTCTGTCGAAATCAGTGGAATGGCTTCATTGTACAGTATGTGTTTTTTGTTTCCTGTTATGTTTCAAGATTTGGCAATGCAGATGTCCCAGATCGTGGGTCGTGCATAGTAGATGTCCTAGCATTTCTATGTGCTAGGGTTCGAGGAAGGCAGACTGTGCATTGGAGAATCGGTGAAGCAAACCCTAGGCGGCCGATGGTAAACGACTCATCAGTGAACGAAGAACAGTGGAGGTTCATTGGGGGGCTCTGTGAGTCGACGACTGAGGAGTAAGTCTCGCCGAAGGAGCTGAGACGATCGACGCATCGGCCAAGGAGTGCAAGTTCGTCGAAAGTTGAAGTTAAGACTGGCGATGAGAGGTTGCAAGAATCCACCGAAAATCAAAGTCACAATGCAGTTAATGTGTAACGGTACATCGGGAGGACGAACAAGGAGTTCGCCGTTGATACAAGCAATGACCGAGTGTAATGGTGAATTGGTGCATGTGAACCGGCAATAACCAGTTCAGTGATGTACATGAATTGATCTGTTGGTTCGCTTCTGTTGTGCGCTTTGCATCAGGTTTCTTCCCAAGGGAAGACATGTTATTTTTAGGTTTTGGATCCTCTTTGGTCTTCTTCTTCTAGCATTCACCATTGGCATTGGAGCTTCTTCATTATGAGGGGGACATCTTGTCTCATTCTTTCCCTCTTATGGTGGGGGGCCTATTGATTGTATATGTGATGGATGTTGTATTTGGTGGG
Source organism: Cunninghamia lanceolata (assembly GCA_027924645.1). Classification (NCBI taxonomy): domain Eukaryota; kingdom Viridiplantae; phylum Streptophyta; class Pinopsida; order Cupressales; family Cupressaceae; genus Cunninghamia; species Cunninghamia lanceolata. The sequence continues at coordinate 23,128,729 of BSBN01000500.1, forward strand.
TCTTGATTCTTCTATCATTCCATCACTTGTACATGTTTTGTTTCATGCATTCTCACTTTTGGAGAGGAGTTTTTTCCCATGCAATTTTCTCCTTTACTCCACTTGAGACTTGTTTGTACATGGGTACCTAACATGGCCTAGTAGCTGAGACCCATTCATCTTTGTATTAGTCAGCTACTCTCTAAGTTGCACTTAAGGGGGGGTGTTAGTGTGAATAGGGACATTTGATAACTAGTTTTATATCTCCTAGTTAATTTCCCTTTGTGTGAGGATAATTCATATTATTTAACTATTTATTAGTTAAATAATATTCTCACACATTCACATGTTAAGTTGACTTAGTGAGTTTTCTAGGAGTCTAGTTGTGTGTTGAGTTGTTGATAGTTGGAGTGAGGTGTCTTATCCTCCACATGCGTAATTAGTTGGTATCCTCTAATTGTCACATGTTGTAGGACACTCTCCACCTTTCACTCCACCTTTCTAGCTCTCACCTTGTCTTTATAAGCAAGGCATTGTAAGCATCGCAACATACACAAATTTGCATTCATTGGTAGAATACATTATTATTCTTTCATATTGTCTCTCTTATGCTTTCATGAAGTCCTAGATCTTAGGTTGCCCCTATCTAGCCAACTCTTACATTGAGAAGGTTAATATATTGGACATGCTGAGAATAATAGGTTTGACCAATTTGAATGTCCACTGACTCCTTGAGGTCCTTGGAAAAGTTGACCTCGACACAGATCTGACACTGAGGATGAGCTAAATAGAACTTCTTAGGTTCTATGTAAACAATAGAGCCCGAGGAAGAAGCTATCTGGCTGAGAAAGTTCTAGCATGGCAAGGGTAACTTGGGGAATTCGATTCGACGGGGATGCAAATGGGCTTTTCATTTGAGATCGTAAAGTCTCAAGTCCAAGGTTTGAGCACAAGGAGGGAAGAGTAGATAAGCCATGGGCTTGATTGAGAACAACCTCAGCATGATTGGCCTCGACAAAACAAAAAAGAAAAAAACCCTTTAGTAAGGTTTTGCATGGCATTAGGTGGATCCCATGTGGGGACCAAACCCTACCAACCTAGTCTTGAAGCATGCTTTCAGGGGGGACTCTACCACAAAATACCTAATTTAAGTAAAATTTTCAAGCCATTTGCAGGCATTATCAAACTCCAGAATGGGAAGAACAACATTTGGAGGTGTTTCAGGGGATGTACCTCATGAAACACTTTGAGAACAAACATATGGGGACGCTTGAGCGGGGGTGCCATTGGTGGTCGCCATCGAACCTTCAGCTCCAGCAACAACAACTGCAAAGGAATGAAAGGTTGAGGCCATATAAAGGGGCGAAAAAATGCCCGCAAGCCTAGCGAATAACAATATGCCACAATAAATACAAGTAAATACTAAAGGTATCCTGCAGAATATTGCAACATGACATGCACACTACAAAGCCAATAAACCCTAGCAGAAAAACCTCAAATTCTATTAAATACAATCAAATATATACCTTTTACTCACACATTTATCTAAAATAACACTCATTATTATTATTTATTTATTTATTTTTATTTACCTATATTTATGGTAAAAAGCATTTATTTTCCTTACAGGTATTAACTTTATCATTTGTAATGACCCACAATCAGTGCCCCAGATATATTTTTCGAACTCCCTAAAAGGCTCAAATAACCGCTGTACAGGACAGTGTACATACACTCCAAACACTCTGGAATTAATCTAGACCTTCTATCGTCCCGTTATTTGAGCCTCTTTGGTGAAAACGATGTCTTTTTGTTGACCTAAGTGCAAAACCTAGTTGAGGATTTCATTTACATCATATATCTCTTCCCTTTACTTATCAATTCTTTGCACGTTAGGGTTTGTAAGGGTTTGAGTAAAAATGGTGAAGGAGCGTGAAGGACAGCGTGTAAGGTAAGATATCAACAAACGCCCATGTCTTTCCTGATAAATTCATGCGCTTGTTGAGATGATCTGATTGTTTCTGATTAATAAATAAATATAGAAAAATGTTTCTTTTGTAACCTTTTCCAATTAATTTGATGGTTTCTGCTAAAAATCCCATTCTATGAGCTGGTCTCTTCTGAATAATATACGTAGGACTGGGAATCAGCTTTTTTTGAATAGGTGAAACTTGGTGGAGTATTTTGATCGATTATCATAGATTTTGGAAGCTCAAAATCTATATGGGTGGTATTCTCTTCTCGCAATGAAAAGGCCGTTTTTAGGCATAGTGAAAATCTATATCTGGTTAAATTCTAGTAAACAATGCTACAAATAGGTTTTTATTTTAATTCACCTTTTACAGTGCACCATAGGTAGCTTTCTGTTGTATAGATGAAGGCCAGTTTAGTTATCATTGAAGGGTATTTTGGGTTTTCTGAAAACAACTCTAGTTAAATTAGAGGGATGGAAGGAGACCGTGGATCTCAAGCGGGGTGTTTTTATTAATCAGTTCGCGACATTTTCATGACTTTACTCAACCCCTTAAAATTTTTTTGATATAGACTAGGTCAATTCATATTGTGGTGGTAGTGTGGATGCATAGAATCAGGATGTTGGCACTGATTGTGTTATTATATACTATTAACAACAAGAGCTGTAAAGCAGCTTAGACCCTGCCTGCAACTGCAAGGGCGAATAGCGGGTACACAATGATTGCTTTTAATATGGAGTGCATGTTTAGCAGAGTCGTTGAAGGCAGTCTCAGTCTTATTACAGCCAAACATAAAATGACAGCAAGACACAATGTACTCAAAAACAGATCTGGAAAACAATTTTTTAGTCACAGCAACTGAGGCCTAAAACACTTTTAGACACTCCTCACATCTTTCTCAGATCCCTGACACCACAAGTACCTACTCGGTCACTCAGACTCAAGTAGATCAATGTATAGCCAACAAAAGATCCCGTTTTCTGTCACTCGTGAAGATAACTCTTCAATTGCTGGAAGTTGTCCTCAAATGGTTACAACTTACAAGGTAATCTTTCAAGAGGCCTGTTTTCACCAACTCTCAACTGCTTGGAAGCTTCTAGAACTTGTGTGGATAAATTTTGCAATCAATAACACCATGGTCTAAAACAATGGATGATCCTTAATCCATCAAAGAAAGCCCATATTGGAATTAATGAACCTCATCAGCCACTTGCAAACAAAATTAAACAAGGAAAACAAAACAAATTTTTTCTTCTTTTTGTTTTGTTTGACGGTGATTGCCCATGAACCTTAACTTTAAGGTGCTCCCTCATCAGACACCCTAGGTACAAGAAATTTGAGCCCCTACTCATGGAGCTCCTATGAACTGAACTATCCTTTTACTCAAATGAGCAAATTCTTATTCAGATAACCATTCATCCTCTGCAAACCTCTTTCCTTTTCATCTTACGAAATACTCTTTATGATTTATGTTTATGGTCTTCTTCACAACCCTTGCTTGTAATACTTTATCAATTCCTTCTCTGCTTTGCGCTGGATTTTGATAAATCCAATCAACAATGTCTGTAACATAACAATCAACATTTGGTGGAAGACCAACTTCATACACATTATTAGAGAATTTTCATAGAATTTTACAGGGTTCAATTTTCTTTTATTTCAATTAATTATAGCCCCCCATTGAGAAACCTCTCCTTTTGCATAAATCCGATCACTAAATCACCGATTGCAGATGATTCCACTCTTCTTCTCTCATTAGACTTTTCCCATTTATTTTAAATTACACCTTTGAATCTGTTTTTTGATTTCCTCATGCAATTGTCGCATATATTCAGTAAATTTTTGTCCTTTGCATTTTTTTATGTCAGCAACCACCTTTATCAAATTTATGATGTCTCTCAGAGATCTTCCATAGACAATATGGAACAGGAAGATACAATTGACTTGTTAAGTGAATTATTGTATGTGAATTCTACTTGGGCAGGGACCAAATCCTGCCGAGTAGGTCTGTTTTCAACTAATCTTCTGAGTAGATTGCCAAGACTCTTATTGACTATCTCTATTTCTTTAATAGTTTGGGGATGACGGGTGCAACGGAAATCTTATTTGGTACCCAACCTTTTTCATAACATCCTACAAAAATGATTCATAAACTTAGTATCAATGTTAGATGTAATGGTTCTAGGCAAACCCTGCAACCTTACCACATCTTAGAAAAATAATCGGGCAATATTTTATGCACCATTGGTTTTCTTACATGGTATTTAGTGAGCCATTTTGGAGAACCTGTCCACTAAGACAAAGATACTGTCATTTCTCTTATGAGTTCCTGGTAATCCCGATACAAAAGCCATACTACTATCTTCTCACGGTCCATTTGGAATAGATAATGGCTCATACAACCTTGCATTATCACAAGTGCCCTTTGATAATTGACCAATTCTACATCTAGCAACAAAGTTCTATACATTCTATTTTAGGCTAGGCCAATAGTATTTCTCTTATTATTGTAGAAGGGTTTTGGCCCTTCCAAAATGACCACTAAGAAAGACCCCTTCCATGCATTTCCCTTACGAGGTTCTCCCTCACAGAGCCTTAGAATGTACATAATTGCTGATTTTTTAAACAAAAATCCTTCTTGAATAAAGAAATCCTTACATACCTTAGCATCTTGACACGCCATCCAGACATTAGCAAAATTAGGATAATCCTTGTATCAATCTTTTGAGTAATCAAGACCAATTACCTCAACCTCCATAGCCCTCAAAAACGAAATCCTTTTGCATAATGCGTTAGCTAAGTTGTTTAATTGTTCGGACTTGTGCTTGAAAACAAAAGAATAACTTTATAGGCATTCAACTCACCTCATTTGTCACTGGTTCAACTTCTTTTGGTTGTTCACATACTTTAATTGCTCGATGATCCGTATAGAGATCAAACACCATGATCCGTATAGAGATCAAACACCTTAGGCAATAAATAATGCCTCCATTTCATCAATGCCTTAATTATATGACATAGAACTCTTGGTCATAAATAGAATACTTTTGTTTTGCCTCATTTAATTTCTTACTGAAGAAGGCTATGGGTCTGTCGTCTTGACTCAACACAGCCCCAGTGGCCTTTCCATTCGCATCACAATGCACTTGAAACACCTCAAAATTTGGTGGTGCCAATATAGGTTGTTCTGTTACCTTCTTCAAAAGCTCAAAGCTTCTCTTTACTTCTGTTGTCCATGTAAATATACCCTTCTTAAAACAAGAAATCAATGGTGCACAAATTTCACTAAAATGTATTTTGTATTTTCTATAAAAACTAGCCAATCCATGTAAACTTCTTCCCTCTGTAGTACTTTTTGGTGTAGGCCACACCCAAATTGTAGTTACCTTTGCAAGTGTAATGCCCCTGTTTTAAGCTGCAGCACTGAGTGCGTCTTCTATTGACAGAAGCAATAGACAGGATAATAGGAAGTGTTACATAATAGGATAAGGCTATTGTAGTTCTTTGTGTCTCTCAGTTGGATAAGGTAGTTGACTCTGTTAGTGGAATAAGTGGTTGTGTCTTCAATTAGGGAGAGGTCGCTTCAGTTCTAGCCAGTTACCTCTATGATTGAGGGAGTTAGTTGCCAGCGATTTGAGGGAGCTGTTCAATTAGCTACCTATGATTGAGGGAATCAGTGGTCAGTTAGTGCCACCATTTGTCAGATTGATTTCCTATAATTGGGGAACGTTGGGAGCCAGGCTTATTAAATAGCACCCAAGGCAAAGAGAAATCATCTTTTGAAATTATAAACCCAAAAACTCTACTTTGGCTATAGGAAGGTAATGCTGCTACAATGGCTTGCTTAGCTCTTGAGGATGAAATCCTTCAGGGGTAAACTTGGTCCTCTTGGGGGCAAAAAGCCTCAGGAGAATACATTGTGCAGGATATTTCAGATTTGTCTAGAGATTCAAGGATTAGCAAGACAAGCAGTTGCATGACTGCATCTGTGTTAAGGATGCTTCAGAGTTTTGAACTGTATGCTAGGTGTTTTGCTAGTATGTTGTATCAGTTTGTTGTCCTCCATTTGCATGTATGTGTTTCATGAAAATATTATAGACAAATCTCTATAGTAAGAGGCTTTCTGGCTGTGATTAATTTGTATGCATTTAGTCTTGGACATGATAATAAGGAATCCAAAAAACCAAATATAGCAGTTACATAAAAAATGAGCATTTCTTCAGATTTATCAGCAGCTTCTTCTCTTTCAATTTGTCGAAAGTTCGACTCAAATGCTACAGATGTTCTTCCATAGTTTTGCTAAATGTGAATATATCATCAAGATAAACCACAACAAATTATATCATATATGGTTTTAACACTTCATTCGTAAGTCCACAACAAATTATACCATAAATGGTTTTAACACTTCATTCGTCAGTCTCATGAAGGTACTCGGGGCATTGGTTAAGTCACAGGTCGTAACTAACCATTCATACAATCCATCCTTAGTTCTAAATGCAATTTTGAATTTTCCACTCATCACTCTCTCCTATCCTAATTTTATGATATCCACTTGTAAAATCTATCTTGGAGAAATATCTATCACCACTTAGACAATCTAATAAATCATCTATTCTAGGTAAGGGAAACCTTAAATAAATAGTGATCTTATTGATAGCCCTTGTGTGATGTCCCTATGGTGAACAGGGTTATGTTTGACGGATTAACAATTTCAGAATACTCTTACCAGTCAACTTAATTATCAAAACATACTGATAGTTGTATACTCCACACTTATCCACATAAAGCAATTCAAATACAATGCAGAATATTTAATCTCAGATAACTAATATTGTTAGCTGAAGTCACAATAAACCCAAACGCTTGTATACAGTTCTAAATCTTAACTCAGGGAGGCAACCATTTCAGATCTGATTACAATTTCTGCGAATTTCAATATGGCACTGACTTACAGAATGCGACAGTGCATGCCTCAGATTGTACAAAATATGCGACTTGAAAAGTCTCAGGCCAGCCTAGTATGAATTGGATGATCCTTCAGCCAGTCTACACTCCAGATAGTAATGTCTGAATGAGGTGTCTAGACTGAGAATGCCTTGGTAGTTACGGATCTGGTGTGTAAGGATTGCTTGTTGGTGTCGTAGACACCTCAACAAGGATCGCCAATCGCCCAGATGGGGAACCGCCACTGTATTTGTGAAACCTTGATGACGAAGCGATCCAAGCAGTTCAATGAGGCCTTCCTTCAACTCGCACCTAGTTTATGAGATGAATCGGGGTGATTTTCCTTGAGTCACGTACAGGAATAAGGCACCCTGCTAGTTTCTTCTAAGTCGGCAGTCCACCACAATGCAGAAATCCACACTTGGCAGTGACTCCAACTGATCACTTCACAAGGAGATATAACCCTGAAAGATCAATATCACACTCAGTTTCGCCCAATGTAAATTCCTGTAGCAGACTCTACGCTTTAAATAACCAGTGTAGGGGTTTCGTCCCACCTGGCAGGAGTTAACTTGAGGATTTCGTCTCAAGTCACTAAAATGAAGTTGTGAACAGCAGCTCATAAAAACCAAAATTCCATATCCTCTAGCTCTGGAAACTCCTTCGAAATAGTGCAAGTCGGCCTCTATGATTTGAAATGCCAAATAAGTGCCAAAGTGTGGGATCCAAAATGAGGTCGGCCCCAGGAAAATATTAGCATTATTGTAAGTTATTATTTTAATATTATATTATTTATAATTAATTAATATATATAAATATATTATCCGCCCCAGGAAGGAACATGACACCTTGAATTGGTGTACATTCTCCATTCATGGTCCTTCTCCTTTGGTGTCAAAATTGTTGGAATTGCATAAGGATGCAAACGTCCATAATCAATCCTCTATCTAATAAATCATGCACCTGTTTGTTTAATTTTGTAGTCATCTTTGGATCTATTCAGTGGGGTGCCTTTTGGGTAGAGTAGCTCTTGAGATCAGATCCATTTGATGTGAGACTTTCCTCATAGGTTGCAACCTTGAAGGCAATTCCCTAGAGACAATTTCTGCACAATCTTTCAATTTATCTGCAACTTCTATTGGAGTCTCATCCTCCTTAGGTTCTTCCTGAGGAAGCACAACATAACAGACCTTGATCTTTTTAATTTCTTTTAAAAATTGCTTACTAGATGGTAACTCTACATTTCTGGCCTCTCTTTGCTTCTGCTTTCATAGGCAGCAACTCGTATCTTTTGCCATCTTTAGACATTGTAAATGTATGATTTCTCCCTTAATGTATCATATTTTTATCACATTGCCAAAGTCTTCTTAAAAGAACATGACAAGTATCAAGTATGCATTGGAATAACTTCACACCATACCTTATCAGAATAATTACCAATATTAAAATTGATGTTGCAATTATGAGACACCATGACTTGATGGCCCTTTTGCAGCCAAGAAATCTTGTAAGGGTTGGGATGTGCCACAGGTTTCAATGACAATTTCTCCACCATCTTTGTAGACATCAAGTTGTTGGTGCTACCATTGTCTTTAAGACTTCCATGGGAGTTGGAAAAAAATTGAAATGGGTGTCCAAAGAACTTGGTGATTTGAATTCTCCTACTCAGTGGCATAGCAACATGAGGTAAAAATAAATTCCGGAATATGTCCTATATCAACCCGCCCCTTAATGGATGGTGTCTGTCACCGTGTCATGCCCTTCTAATGCATTCATATGGCCTTGGCATTATTTTCTATACTCGTGCACTCTCTGACACTACAAGTTCCCAGCTGCACCAAAAACCTCAAACAAAACATAGCGAATAGTAATACTGCTACTGTAATGAAAAGACCCACATGTGTTGCCCAAGGATTGGGACACCCAGACAAGAGGAGGATTTAGCCTTTTAGGCTTCAATAAAGTGAGATATGAGGTCAACATATTCAGGAAATGTGGCGAAAAGAAATACATCAAGGATGGTTTGTGAATAGGCCAACTGTGTCTATGTTTTCCATGCATCAAACAATATGTTCACCTGCTTCCAGTGTAGAATGTCAGACATGGGCTTGGAAATGCATACGTGTTGCTGGGACCTCTGCATGCATAACAGAAAAATGAAGACACTTTTCAGGTTGAATTTTAGAAACAAAAGATCAATTAACTGACCCTGATTGCTAATTATCAGTGTGCAAAGAAAAACATAAAATACACAAACATTAGACAAAGCCTTTAAATTTTTGTTTAGCACAGTTTTTGTTGCAGAAAAACCTCCTATTCACCTGTTTCAAGGGGCAATCAAAATGGTCTCAGGAAAATACTCTTGACCAATCAGGAAATCCATACAATACAATTTATTGTTCCGTGAAAAAAAAAAGCAGCAAACATATTCTGAGTTTAAATTTTCATCCTGTGCACCCTCGATGCAAAACATCCTGTGCACCCTTGATGCAAAACAATGTGGAAAGCAAAATACTAGGTAAGGGCTAATAATCAATAGAATAAGAAGAAAGGTTATATCTTGAAAATGATTAAATTGTTATTTCAGAACCTGGGGCCTAGACTATGGAGGTTCTGAAGCTGGTGCCACCCTGTAAATATTGTGTGACAGTGACCTGTCAAATTTTGAAACAGTGTGAACGTTGATATATTTCTTTTATATGATTTCATATTTGTGTGTGAGAATAATCATAATTTTGAATGTCGTATAGCTTTGAATTTTTCCAAGCCTTCTTGAAATTCTAAACATTAGCAAACCTTTTACTTTCTGCAGCCAATCAAATATTTTGAATCTTGTCACTATGATCATGGCAGTAAAAGTTGCTGATATAGCTGATCAAGATTTTGAATAAAACATGCTGGTAATTTATCTAGATGCTAACTATTTGGCACATGTCTTTATCTAGGCTCTACGTACGAGGAGTCATTCTTGGGTACAAAAGGTATATTGGCTAAGATTCTATTTTTTATGTCTCTTGAAAGTGCTTACTCTTCAGTCTCATCAACTTCTTTGTTGACTTCTATGAATAGATATAATAATGGTTCTTTTCTAATTAATTAAATTTGAGCAGGTCCAAATCAAATCAATACCCAAACACATCTCTCATTCAAATTGAGGGAGTAAACACACGAGAGGAAGTGGAATGGTATCAAGGCAAAAGAATGGCCTATGTCTACAAGGCCAAAACAAAGAAAAATGGATCCTTTTTCAGGTCCATTTGGGGGAAAGTAACGAGACCGCACGGCAACAGTGGCATTGTGAGGGCAAAGTTCAAGAGAAATTTACCTCCAAAATCAATGGTATGCCTGTAAATATTGAAATAGTTATTTTTAATTCAGGTAGCAGTTTTGTTTCTTTGTTGATAAATTTTGACAATATGAAAATGTTGGGAATGGCAGGGAGGACGAGTTAGGGTTTTCATGTACCCCAGTAACATATAAGGTATGCTTTACTGGTAGAGATTAAAATACTTTCACCAATGCTGTTGTATGTTTTAGATTTTACTTTTCATGCCACTAATGATTTATGTTCTTTTTGAATACAATATTATAATCATTATTGCACAATTCACTCATTCAGTAACTAATTAGAAATTATATGAAATACCATGGACTTTTAGCTTTGATTATTATTTACTGATTTGGTGGATTTTGACTCTATTGTTTTCTGTTGTGGATGCAGTGTTCTGTAACTGGTCATTCTACAAAAGATTGAGTATCATCCTTTACATGCATTTTAGAGTTGGAAGACTGAATTGTTGAAGAAGATTCAGTGTAAAATGGAACTCCAGGAAATTTATTTTCTTATTTGCTTCCTTATATGGGAGAATACTGTGGAACTTGACCGAATTTTGAAGTTGACCGAGATCTAATTTTGTTTTGTGGGCAATACAATTCAATAGTCAATGAGATGTTTCATTTTATTGCATGGTATAAAGGATTACTTTTTGAAAACAAAAAAGAGTTGGTTTTGCTAGATTTTTAAACCTGCCAGAATAGTAAGATCTATAACTTCGTGTTGATTTGCCTGATCAGTGTTGCATATGCTTTATTTTTTGGGTTCATAAATTGATATTATGGGGTGTCTTGTTCTTTTCTTAATATCCTGTTGCTTTGGCACCATTGAGCTGATCTTACAAATTCTCATCACTTGAATAGCCAGTTTTGGTATTAATCTGTAGAACCAACAAAGTGGTGTCTTATATGATTGGACGGTTTAGACAGAAAAGCTAGAAAAGGGCTTTTATTGAACAAATTCATGAGGTAATTTTTTCTTAGATGTGTGCAGTGTTTTGCTTCAGAGATGCAATAAAAGAAGCATTTCAAATCACTGATCTTTTATAGGATTGTTCACCGGCAATTGCATTCAACACAAAATTTATTTGGAGCTGATAACTTGGGCTTAGTTCAAACTTATAAATATGCATTCAGTTGCAGATGATAGCTTGGGCTCTGCAACAGTCTTGCGCCACACCCACTGGGAAAAATACATGGTGTACATGGGAGTAATTGGGTTCATAATGCCAGAGTCTGCACTTTTTAGTTCACAATAGGATGTTTTACTCTTTCTCCTTGACCGCATTGAGGTGTGCCAGGGCTTGTGGAAATGGGATTTTGGCTGATGGTGTGAAACTCATTGTTCCCCTGCTTGCCCCTAATCCCTTGGGCAAACTTTAGGACAATGTCACATCCCCACCGATTATATATTTAACAAATATATACTCATCATAGCCCCATTCTCTGTTATTGATTTGCAATTTTCATCAATGAATCTAGGCACAACTAGCTTTTTATGGAGAGTACCCAGTTGTTTGTTGATGGGCAAAAGGAAAGACATGGTGGGTATAGAGAGGGATAAGATGTAGCAGGACACCAGGCATGGGAGGAATGGCAAGACTTTTCCTCCCATGCCCATAGCCCTCCCTACATATTCCTCTTATTTCACTTTGCTCCTGCAAATCTATGCTACAGGTATCTGTTCTGTATTGTATTCTATCATTTTTTTATGCCTGATCTGAACTTGTTAATATTATAGATTTAATTCTTTTTCCCTGCAAATATTATATTGATGAATGTAAATCTGGGTGTTTTGGTAAGTGGTAGGGGGATGGGTGTCTTGACATTATAGATTTGTGCAAGCATCAAATCTAATGAGCCTTTGGAGTTGTACTTGTGGAAGTGATTTTGCCTATGAGGTAAGGAAGCTGTTCTATGCAGGGGCTTCAGGATCTATATTTATAGAGTGACAGATCTTATGAAAAGAGGAAAAAGATTTACAGAATAAATTAGAATATTATCTTGAATAATATAAGAGCCCTTATTTTTGTAACTCTTAGATTTCAACAATTGCTTGGGGCTGAAATTTTTTTAATAATTTCACATGTTGGCATTAAAAGCCATATTTTTTTTAATTTTTAGTTAAAGTTTTTAGCTTTAGCCAGTACTCTAAAGGTTGAAGAGATTTACAGCTTTCTAAACTAAATCATTTAGCAGACATCAAATTTTGGAGATATTTACAGCTTCTATTCTTTTGCTCTCTACTCTCCTGATGATGGATTATGGAGTGTAATCCCAAACATTGAGACAAGAATCCATCACACGTTTTAATCTTGAAACACATAATTACATTATTATAAATCATTTAACATTAACTGCTAAAAGTTCTCAACTAAATCTATTAGCATTAACTTATAAAATCCACTAAACCACCCAATTGTAGAAGGCTCAGCCATAGACTTAGGGCACTTCTAAGGAAGCGGTCCCATGGGTTGGGGCTTCTTAAATTATATCAGCGGTGCTGTTGAGATTTTTTAGGAGCATTTTACAACGGGTGGTCCCATGAATTTTGTATTTGCGGGTATGTTTAAAATTTTAAGCTTCGAATTTTAAGGAAGCGGGTGGTCTCATGAAATTTTTTAAATAATAGTTTATGCCAAATAACTTATCTAAATTTTTTTAGGAAGCCAAGGAAATAAAAATAAAAATTGGAAAATTCCCTCTAAATTTTCCTCCAAATTAAATGGTGGGAATGAGAAGACTGTGAGTTAAATCCCTAAGCAGGTGGGGGAAAGTTTCAGCCCCACCCCATCTACACCAACTGAAAAACAAACACCTAAACAATAGCTGCTCCTATTTTTGAGGAGAAGATTCTGATTTAAACATTAGCAGATTTGTTTGAGTTCCATGGGACCTTTTGCTCCTAAAAAATAGATCCTCTAGCAGCTCCATGGGACCGCTCTCTAAGCCCATTTCCCCATAAATCTGTGCCAAATTAATAAGCAAAATTACCCAACAATCAGTGCTAACTTTGTCCATGATCTAGTAAGGATTTCAACATCTCAACATCTGGCAATAAAGTTTTTGTTTTCTAATATCTCACTGGCGCTCTAGTGGGATGGGCTCAGCTCTACATCGGGATGTGCTAGACAAGGGTTGTCTCGTAAGCTTTCTATTGTAAATTTTGGGTTTTGCATGGATATATTGGATTCCAAGTGAAAACTTTCATCTAGTGAATCTTGATAAATTAGGTCAGCATATATCATTTGACTTTTCAAATGGTGCATCAGTTTTTTTCACCTTTCAGAATATGCCCCCAGTCCGATTCATTTCCAAAAAACCCTTAGTGCTTCATTTGTGAAGAATTTTTTAATGGTTTGGATGTTGTCACTGAAGAGAAGTCATTGCATCAAAGCGAACATGCAATACCCTTTTACACAGCAAAATGGGCACGCTATTCATTTTCCAACAATAATGTGGAGTTGTATATAGGAAATACTTTTTTTTTTTTTGAGAGTGCTAGATGTATGTTAAAGTGATTGATATAGAATATTTCCTTGAAATACTTTACACTGCTAAAAGCTAAAATATTTAACAAATTGGCAATTTGGCAATTTGGCAATTTTTTTTATGGTAAGCTGCTTCATGTTATGTTAGAAATAGTTTTTTAACCATTCTCAATGGCATGCCCCAATCAGGGCTTAAATTTGATGGCTGTATTTAGTCATATCAGTCCTAAAATACAATTACAATTTTAAGAACACTGTATCACATAGGCAAGAATTCAAGTAAACTGTCAAAATTTCTATGTAATTATTCTTATATATATTTTAATCTATGTATATTTTTCTTAAAATAGGTAAGATTTAATATTTGGAAAGTGACTCACAAAAAAAAAAAATTGCTTGATAGGCAGGGTCGACCTCAAATTTAAGTCGTGTCCCCAATAGAAATCTTAAGATACACTTGATATGACTGCGAACCATCATTTGCATAGCATACCTGCATACCTTCAGTGTCCGAGTATGTTCACAAGGTCCAACAGATAAGCATAAGAAGATTGAGGGCAATGCCATGTCATGGTAGATTGTAGTTTGGTGATTGATCAGACAAACTAATACCTACCAATGGGTGAATCCGATAATGCCTCTTTTAAAGCTCAACCAACTGTATTTACATGTGATGATGTGAGTTGTATATATTTGACAGTAAACCTGAACTTTTATGCCATGACGGTGCTTTTTGACATCGTTTTGTTGCAATAATGTTTGTGAGGCCATGTGAAGTTGTATTTTTTGTAATACAAGTAGTATGGTAGCAGATGCTTAGCTGGAGGAGCTCCCTAAAGATGTGTTGGGTTCTTTATAAGAATGTTTAATGAATCATGCAGTGTTAATGCTATATACTAGCATTTGATTCTCAATAAGAGTGCCATTGTAGAAATTTGATTTTAAATCTTCACGTCTTTTGAATGCTAGCAGTTTTTGTGCTCAAGTAGGAGGTTAAGTTAAAGGAATCAATGTAGTTGGGAAGACAGACAGTTTTGTTGGGAAATATAAAAAATGAATATTGTCTTTGAACATAAGAACTGTTTTTCTTTTGTTTCATACAATATTTATTTGTGGGCAGCATAGACAAACAGAGCGGAAGATTGATCTCTGTATAGGCACATGGTTTTTCTGAGTGTGATGACAGTTAATGAGACCATCGCAATGAGTTACTATAGTAGTTCATATGAAATGCCCGCATTGTTTACTCTGGTTGCTTATAACTGCAAATTATTGGAGAACCCCTGTTGCATATTGTTTTAAAATTTCTTTGTTAGAAAGACTAGATATTTCACTAGTGTAATGAATTGATTCTTTTCATGCTTAGCATTCATTTCGGTGTGTCCCTTTTTTTAAAATTCCTCTCAGATAGTGATATATCACTACACTATAAAAATGAATAATAAAAGTGGACTGTTTGGGTCACCAAAGCTTAATCATTTTAAACATTGAACGAGAATGGAATCGAGGTGGAGTCTATGTAACCTATACCTCTAAAAGAGTTGAGCCACAATAAGTTAACTATTTCATCTATAACTTGGAATATTTTTGACCTATACCTCTTAAAGAGTTGAGCCACAATAAGTTAATTATTTCATCTATAACTTGGAATTTTGCTTAGCCTCTTGAATGCACAGTTTGGAAACTAGAGCATGGAAGATATGGTCTTATCCTGTTAATGTGGAGTCTATGTGACCTATTGAAACTGATACCTTATTGTTCATTAACTTATTCTTTGTGTATTCAAGTGTAAGTTGTTATGTGTAGAGGGATTTATTCCATTGAAATTATCTACGGGTTGTTGAACCTGGCCTATTGTACTTTTGAAATTTTGAATCTTGATAGATAATATAAAACACCATCATCCTCATTATTATTGACTTTTAAAGTTAGATTAGAATTTTTAAGCTGGGTAGTGTGACGGTTGTTTTAGTTCAGTAAAATTTTAAATTTATTTTGGCTATAAAGTTGTTTTATCAATGATTATAATATCTTCAAGTAGTGTAAGCATGTTTCGTGACGTTCTATTAAGTTCCAAACATATTCCTTTAATATTATGATCAATATTTGAGTTGAAGATTGTTGTGAGGATAAACAGTCTGACCATCCTAACCATTTTGGTTTAGTCCTGTAACAACTGTGGAAATATGTTTCTCGCTTTGAAGGATTACTTTCTTATTTTTACCTTGTATAATGCTTCAGGCTTTCAGCACCATCTGCTTGGTAAGCTGCTAAAATGTTTTGCTAATGATTTTTAAACTGTTCTGTTTGCTACTAGGGAGAGAAGCTAAGGAAATGGTTTGGAGATGCTTCATATATAGAGTGCAGGCCAAAGATCCAGCAGGAAATGAACCTGAAACCTATATCATTACCGTTCTTCCTATATTTGTTAATATGTTGACTGCCTAAGCAGTGTTAAAGTTTGGCTCTCATCTGCTCAATTTCAAAAAGTTTAGTGTGTTTAGGATTGATACTGTTCTCGATATGGACCACTTTAAAACCTGTAATTATATTTATTTGCAAAATATTGAAGCCGTCTTTGATTCAACAATCAAGGTTGGATAAGGTTTGAATTGTCTAGTTCGATTGATTACCTTGTGATTGTCTTTGTCCATTTTGGTCATTGAAGTTGACATTATCCAATTTTGCAAGCATTCACTTTGATATACGCTGTTATGTTATTAGTCCAGATGTCACTTAAATCCTGCGTTGGGAGGTTTTATTGCTTGAATTGCATAGCTGGAGCGATTAATTAGAGCTTATCCATGCGTGTTTTGGTTATGATAGTTGGCATTACCTAGATTTGCATTCATTGCATTATCCAGATTTGCAAACAATCATTGAGCAATTGTTTATGTTAATTGAGCAATTGTTTATGTTATTGGTTAGGTCTGTATTGCACATGCAAATTTAATTTGGTGTGGAATTAGCTATTGTGTTTTATCCAAAACTAGTTCATTCAATTAGTTGATTATTCTATAGGCCATTTATGTCATCATTTCAGAGCGCAAAATCTTCATTTGAAAAATGATGGCATTTAGGAATGCCTCTACATCATGTTGCAGTACATGACATGCTATTTGGCTTAATTAATAACTTATATCTGACAAGGTATATTTATATATTGCTATGCTTATATACCTATCTCCTAACTTACAATTAACCCAACTACCCTGCAATGAGAGGACTCACCTTGAACCCCCCCTCTTAATCCCTCTTAATTTTAGCATTGTGGAACAATGGCACCAATGTATGTGTGGTTTCTTAGAAACAATTGATTAATGACAGTTTGCAAATAGGATGCATATTGACGCTATACATTTAGGGCTCCACTATTGGAGGTCAACTCAACAATGGGTCTAACAAAACAATGGAGACCTCACTGAATAAACATTATTGGAAACCAACCTTGATTGGTAAAAAAAATTGCACATAATATGTTAAACCACATACATGCTTTCTAATTTCTTTGTTGAACATACTTTGCATGGTTTTCCCTTCAGGTTTGACGGCATATGAAAAATTTGAGTTTTCTGTCATGTGAACTTACCATCACTCCTTACATGATGGAAGATATCTTCTCGGACTCAAATAGTGAATGTTTAAATTATAATCGCATGTTTAGAGTGATTGATAAGATGATCAAGACAAAACATAATAATATAATCTCATGAAAAAAATTGTCCAACCCTAGAAGCAACAAAGCAAACAGACCTTTACACTTTCACATGATGTTGTCTATGCAATTCTTGTACATGTCACAGTTGCATACATAATCTTTTGAAGGTTTAAGCATTTGTTACAAGAGAAGATTGTTCATGCACCTTTGTTTTTGTAACTCCAACACATCTTTGGGGACTATTGTATACAAGCTACGAGTTTAAGTGAGTGAGTTTTGAGACTACCTCGAGCTCATCCTCTTCTTGGGATCAAAAGGAACTTGGGGAAAGCACATTTTAAACACAACAAGATTGTTACATAGAATGATATCTTTCATCACAAGGTGGCGAACCATTCCAACTTGAATTTCATAGCCTTCTTGTTAATATAAAAGGTGTATAGCCAAAACTTTTTGAATTGGAGCTACTTGTCACACGATACTTCTTTTCTTACCAATGTAGAGCAAGTTAACATGGATGCTTGTCATGTGTAACTCCACAACTACATTGTTGCTACATGTTCTCCCTTTAAAGTCTAGTTTCAATCAATTAAAATACATTGATATAAAATTTGTAAACAACAATAACTAAGTCATATTATTTTCTACATTGGATTGAGTGGGGTATGGTAGATAAGTAAGATTAATTACATCACCTAAAACTTGAGAATTTCCTTGGGCTTTCCCAAGGAAGTGCCATGGACCAAAATTCTGTCTTGTTTGATTGTAACATATCTAAAGCACAATCTGTTAATCTAATCGTGTTTATTCTACTAGTTATCCCCCTATGAAAATTGCACCCTCATGTAAATTTTGTTGTGCATACTTTACCACCAATCATTTCTTCTTACATTTTTTTGTAGTTCATGGGAAAGTCAACACTTCTCCAAAAGATCTATCGGCGTGCCCATTGCACATTTTGTGTGATTGCTAGTTATTAAAGTATGGCAGTAGGAACGTGTAGGCTGTGAGCACCTTAAGAAAAATAAATTGATTTGGTATAAGTTGGTGGAGAGCTGTGGAACAGGGTATGGACATCCATCAATGCTTAAATTGGTTTGACAAAGTTTGGTGAGAAAAATGTGGTGTGGGTGTTCATCAAAGTATAAAGGATAGAGGAATTTCGGGAGAGGTGTAATATCCCTTTTTTGGCGCATTTATTTTTGGTGCGCATTGTGCTTGTTCCTAATTCCATGAAGGCTATCTGACATGTTTGGGTGATCTCCAAACTTCTTGGAGTGATCATATTTCTATTTGCAGAGCAGTTGTGGGTATCTCAAGTCTGCTTTTTTCGAAGTTATTTGTCATAATATATTGGTCCGGTTTAATTATCAAATTTGGAGTTACATGGAGTTTTTATTAAGTTTGATAATTAAATAGGTTATTCTAATTATTTATTGTGCACTTAAAGTTTAAGGTGGAAATATTTTAAGTGACTTAAATGTTATATCATGTGGGGGTCAAGGAAAATGTTTTATTTTTATATCCTAGTCACTTAAAGGGTGCACATAATTTGGAAATAGAAATATTTTATAAGTGGGAGGAGAAAAAAACTATTTTTAAGAAAGACCATTTTGTAACTCCCAGAGGCTTTTTAAAAGGGGAGTGAGTTCATTTGGAGGACATGCTTGGAATTTGTATTGACATTCTGTTGGATTGAACCTGCATGTTTTCTATTTTTCACCTTCTTGTGGATGAAAACCCACTTGAAGAAGATCAATTTCGGTAGTGTGATATCTACCATAATTGGTGATGGTGGTTTCTACTTTAGGAAACCAATGGAGCTCAATGGAGAAAGAAGATTTAATGAAGTTTTAATGTTTTTATTGTGTAGAGTTGATTGTCTTCAGTTTCAATATATTTTGGTGTGTTATTTTGGGAGATATTTGGAATTTCTATTTTTTCCTAGAATGGGCCGTATAGCTGAAACTCATTTTTTGGTGATTGCAAATAATATTGATGTTTGTTTGACCTATGCTATTGATGGTGACTTTGTATTGTAGAATTGATCCTTTTGAGACAAATTTAAGAAGTTTATTTGTAGTGGATGAATTATGAGTATCATTCGTACCATAAGAGTGAATGGTACAGATTGAAACATAAAATAAAGATTGGAAGATATTTAAAGCAAGATCTTTTGGAAAGTATTCCTTGGTCTTAGACGCTTCTTCAAGGTTCATTCCATAGTCTTTGGTGTAGTTTTGAGTTTGTTCTAAGCAAATTGTACCTCCTGGCCGTATGACCTGTGCTGCAATATGGATGTTGTAAATGCATATTTATCACTGTTAGAAATCTATCTTGTGCTAAGAATTAATGTGTGTGGCATGTGGATCAGATTCAATATAGTTTGAAGTGGTATCATTTGACTTTGTGTTCAAGATGTTGAGGGTCTCCTCTGATGGGTTCTCGTACAGTGGTGCTGTTATCTTTGTTATTTTCTGATTTGCAATCTTATTTAGCTGTGATCCTTCAGGCTTTAATTCAACTAGGAATAAGAAGAGCTTTCTAAGGTGTTGTAGGTCTGTGATCAACATCAAACATTATTTCATCTATGATATTGAGCTTTTTGATAACTCCATCTTATGTGAGTATTCCAAGAAGCATTGAATGTTTAGTCATTATTGATGCTAATATGAGATATACAGAGTATGATGGGGGATTGGACTGAAATGAAGTAAGATAGATATGACTATCATGAGGTGTGCAGGTCTAATCAACAGAGAATATCATTGCATTATATCAGTTTGGGTAGTGTGACTATGAGTTTATGATGCTAATCTGTGCAGGGTGATTGACAACGTGTCTTCCAAACTTCAAGATTCCATTCTCAAACTCTAATCTATATCATTGATTAATGATTGCATCTTTGATATTCATTGTAATGTTTCCTTATCTTTATCTCACATAATAACCCATGGATGGTATTACTGTCAGTGTGGAGAAATTATCTTTCATTATTTGCTATCACCCACTGAAAAGTGGAGTACTCCCACTGAACAAGTGGATGACATTGTAATATTTTTTTCTTGTTCTTTACCCACTGAAAAGTTGTGAATTCCCACATCTTGTGGATGCCTGCCGCAACGGATAAATTGTAATTTCTTATTGCATAGTTGCTTATTGTGAGCCAATCACTGGATGCTCTCACCTTGCCCATCCTGGGATCTTGGTGATAAGAAGTGTGAGACCATTTAGTTGGTTTATGCAATTTATGCTAACACTGCTATAATCCTTGTATGTCATTTTGGAAAAAATTGGTGTAGCATCTTACAATGGTATCAAAGCTGGTTTCTGCCTGCCATCTTGTTGGGTGATAGCTTTGTGCAGAGTGCATGTTCAAAATTTCCAGTGGCTTGATGAATTCACTTTCGTCTGTTAGAATGGATACTACTTTGTCTTAGAGGAAGACTGTTTCAAGAGAGGATCAGAGCAAAAGTCCACTTTCTAAACACTTCAAGGATTCTTTTATATATGACCAACCTAGTAACTTGCAGAAAGGAGTAGCGGGAAGCTCGCTATTTGCATTAGGAAATGAATTGGAGTTGTTGCACATGTCTAAGTATACACTCCTCAGCAAGTTGGGAGAAGTTGAGAGTCATTTGACCAAGATCAAACAATCAGAGTGTAGGAATTTGAAGTGGGCTTTGAAGCCATTAATTATTGCTTTGGTTGAACCTAAACTGATCAAACATTCTCATGAAGATGTAAGACTTGCAGTCACTCTTTGTCTATGTGAGATCACAAGAATCACCACTCCTAAAGTTCCTTATAGAAAAACCTTAATGAAGGAAATGTTTCAAAGGATTATTGAAAGTTTCAGTGGATTGGCTAATATAGAAAGTCCTTCATTTGTAAAGAGAGCTGCAATACTTGGAATTGTTGCAAATTTTGGTTTTGGGAACATCATGCTAGATATGAAGTGTGAGGAAGAGATTTTGCAACTATTTCACCATTTCTTTGCTACCATTAGCATTTCTCATGAAGACTAAGTTATAATAGCCATGCAAGCCATTATATCTCTGATCATTAGTGAGAGTGATGAGGTATCTCAGCCACTCTTATCCATTTTATTGACTAATCTAAGAAAGAATGATCAAGAATCCTTATCAATAGAACAAGTATTAGCGGAAATGGTGTGGAGTCAATGTGAAGACAAATTAAGACCTTAGTTGCCAAAGTGGGAAGATGATGATTGCATGAGGATGGAACAAGCTGATGGGAAAGAAATTTCTGGTGTGTTTGATGGAGATGACAAAGCATTTACTTTAGAGCAAGCCAGTGAAGCTTGTGAGAGTCTTGTTGACCTTGAAGACACAAAAGAGTATGATGAATTTTCAAATGTGATGGCTGGAAATCCAATGGCAATGGATGAAATTGAAGGTTGGAATTCTCCTGCTGAAATTAGTAAAAAAGAAAGAGAAGATTTTGCAAGTCCTAGATTTGATGAAGAGGTTGAAGATTTTGAAGATTATTTTTCTCTCGAAGTAGAGATGAAAATGATTAACAAAATGTTAGATGGTGATTCTTCATTCAAGCCTATGTTGGTACCAGTAGAATGCATTGTTGAAGACATGAATAATAAAGATATTACAGCTGGTAAAGAAATTGAAGCTGTTGAAAATTGGGGAACAACCCTTAATGTTGTAGCATTTTCATCATCCTGAAGAAGGTAATGCTGATTTCACATGGGAATATCCTATGCAAACTGTAGAACCATTTATCATTTTTGAAGGTTCAGTGGTAGAGCATGATGATGTGAAGTTTGTTGAAGGTGTTATATCAGCCCTTAAGGATGACTCTATAGATGGAGTTGCTATAATTTTTGATCAAAGTGACAGTGACGAGGAGACAACTTTCGTGGAACTGAATGGCCATGAAGAAGACAACTTAAAAGCAACTGATTTCAAGAGTCATGCCTTTAAAGATATAATAGAAAATTTGTTGTGTGTTGCTGATTTGGATTTTAAGAATCAATTATTAGTTACAGAAGACAAGGTTGTGTAAGCTTTAACACATTTGGACAACACACATAAGTTTGTTGAGGATCAATTTTGGAAGGCCCAAGTTATGAGGAGACAAAGGGGTATGGAAGAAGGATCTTCACTTGATGATTGGCATGTAGTCAAAGTGGCTTTAGAAACATTAAAATTAGATTACTTGAATTTGCTTTTTGATCGTGATCATGTCATTAAGTTTGTTGATCGTACCAGTGATGCATTGAGAGGAAAAGAGGTAGAGGTTGATAAGCTCACATCCAAGCTTAAGTCATCTATGACTTCTTTGGAGTATACTCAAAGAGCTCTCTTAGAAGTGGAAAATCAGCTTGAAATTGCACATCAATTAAGGGAGCAAGAAAATATTGTAATGGCAAATGAAATCAAGCTAGTGATTGAAGAGCTTGATTCGATCCAAGAAGATTTTGACTTATGAAAACTTCCTAAGTATGCAAATGCAGAGTTGGAGCAATATGAAGATCTATCTGAGCATGGAGGTGAAAACAACTTCCAATCATTTGATAATCCTCTTTTTGATATGGAGGTTGAGTTAGCTTTTGATAATCCTCTATTTGTGTTGAATGATGAAGACTACTTTGATGATAGCAACATAGAGGGAGATAGTAATAGAATATGGGATCCAGGTGAGGAGCACTCACGGAATGTTACTTAACACAAAATCTTCTTCAATTGAAAGTTTTCATCACTTGTGGAAGATGGGCATAAGGTTCAGGAATGCAATGAATTAAGTTCAAGGATGGCTTATTTTCATAATGGAGTTTATTTTCAGGGATCTATGGAGGATAGTGGTGTTGGTAAGATTGTTTTATGGATGAGTTTGGAGTCAGTTTTGTCATGAAGCTACTGTCCTTACTCCTATCAACCATCATAAGTTGTCATTTTCATACATAATGATGGATTGGAGAGAAAGTTTGGTCGTGACTAGGGTGTATTTTTGTTATAAATGACCTAAATTTCTCATTGTCCTCAGAAGATTTCAGTTTTATTGTGGTTGTCCTATTTTCAGACTACTGAAATGTGATTTTCATGAGAATATTTCAGATCTTTGCAACCATGAGGTTGAACTAATTGTTGTTTCTAGCTTTTTTTTGATGGATGATGGAAGAGTTCAGCTGATAGGGACAAGTCTTTTAGCTAATTGTGCTCTTTTGGATGGTAAAAATTAGGTGATTCATGGCTGTTTGGAGTTACTTTCAGCTTGTGTTCAATCTAATTTTTGTTCTTCTTGGAGGAACATTTCAGTTTTTAGTTTCCATCTGTTGTTTCAGGTTGGATGAATTGCATTGATGACTTGTTGGAAGATGCCAATTTCTTCACTTTCATGGTTAAAGATGATATAGATATTTGGGATCCAAAAGTTTGGGTGATTGATAGAATATTTCAGAGTATTATGCAGAGTAGCAGCTGTGCAGTTGACAGTTATATCAGAGTAGCACAGTGGAAATGATGTGTAACATTCTTGAGGTTAACTTGGGATCCAGGTATATTATTGCTAATCATATAGGTTTCTCTATTGGATGGCGTGTATTACTTGAGGACAAGCAATCTTGAGCGGGGAGGACTGTAATGTCCTTTTTTGGCACATTTATTTTTGGTGCGCATTGTGCTTGTTCCTAATTCCATGAAGGCTATCTGACATGTTTGGGTGATCTCCAAACTTCTTGGAGTGATCATATTTCTATCTGTAGAGCAGTTGTGGATATCTCAAGTCTGTTTTTTTCATCAAAGATGGTCGAAGTTATTTGTCAGAATATATTGGTCCAGTTTAATTATCAAATTTGTAGTTACATGGAGTTTTTATTAAGTTTGATAATTAAACAGCTTATTCTAATTATTTATTGTGCACTTAAAGTTTAAGGTGGAAATATTTTAAGTGACTTAAATTATATCATGTGGGGGTCAAGGAAAATGTTTTATTTTTATATCCTAGTCACTTAAAGGGTGCACATAACTTGGAAATAGAAATATTTTATAAGTGGGAGGAGAAAGACTCTATTTTCAAGAAAGATCATTTTGTAACTCCCAGAGGCTTTTTAAAAGGGGAGTGAGAGCTCATTTGGAGGGCATGCTTCGAATTTGTATTGACATTCTCTTGGATCGAACCTGTGTGTTCTTCCTTTTTTTACCTTCTTGTGGATGAAAACCCACTTGAAGAAGTCTACCCTAGCTGGTGATGGTGGTTTCTACTTTAGGAAACCAATGGAGCTCAATGGAGAAAGAAGATTTAATGAAGTTTTGATGTTTTGATTGTGTAGAGTTGATTGTTTTCAGTTTCAATATATTTTGGTGTGTTATTTTGGGAGATATTTGGAATTTCTGATTTTTCCTAGTATGGGCCATACATTCCATGGCTATACAACTGAAACTCTTTTTTTGGTGATTGCAAATAATATTGATGTTTGTTTGACCTCTGCTATTGATGGTGACTTTGTATTGTAGAATTGATCCTTTTGAGACAATTTTAAGAAGTTTATTTGTAGTGAATGAATTATGAGTATCATTCGTACCATAAGAGGCCATACTTTCTGAATGGTATGGATTGAAACATAAAATAAAGATTGGAAGATATTTAAAGCAAGATCTTTTGGAAAGTATTCCTTGGTCTTAGATGCTTCTTTCAAGGATCATTCCATAGTCTTTGGTGTAGTTTTGAGTTTGTTCTAAGCAAATTGTACCTCCTGGCCGTACGGCCCTGCGCTACAATATGGATGTTGTAAATGCAGATTTATCATTGTTAGCAATCTATCTTGTGCTCAGAATTAATGTGTGTGGTATGTGGATCAGATTCAATACAGTTTGAAGTGGTATCATCTGACTTTGTGTTCAAGATGTTGAGGGTCTCCTCTGATGGGTTGCCATACAGTGGTGATGTTATCTTTGTTATTTTCTAATTTGCAATCTTATTTAACTGTGATCCTTCAGGCTTTAATTCAACTAGGAATAAAAAGAGATTTCTAAGGTGTTGCAGGTCTGTGATCAACATCAAACATTATTTCATCTGTGATATTGAGCTTTCTGATAACTCTATCTTATGTGAGTATTCCAAGAAGCATTGAATGGTAAGAGTTTAGTCATTATTGATGCTAATATGAGATATACAGAGTATGATGGGGGATTGGACTGAAATGAAGTAAGATAGATATGACTGTGATGAGGTGTGCAAGTCTGATCAGCAGAGAATATCATTGTATTATATCAGTTTGGGCAGTGTGACTGTGTTTATGATGCTAATCTGTGCAGGGTGATTGACAACGTGTCTTCCAAACTTCAAGATTCCATTCTCAAACTCTAATCTATATCATTGATTAATGATTGTATCTTTGATATTCATTGTAATCTTTCCTTATCTTTATCTCACATAATAACCCCTAGATGGTATTACCGCCAGTGTGGAGAAATAATTTTTTTTATTTGCTATCACCTACTTAAAAGTGGAGTATTCCCACTGAACAAGTGTATGGCATTGTAATATTTTTTTTTTTGTTCTTTACCCACTGAAAAGTGGTGAATTCTCACATCTTGTGGATGCTCGCCGCAGCGGATGAATTGTAACTTCTTATTGCATAGTTGCTTATTGTGAAC
The DNA here is from genome assembly GCA_027924645.1 of Cunninghamia lanceolata. NCBI lineage: Eukaryota > Viridiplantae > Streptophyta > Pinopsida > Cupressales > Cupressaceae > Cunninghamia > Cunninghamia lanceolata. The sequence continues at coordinate 23,154,746 of BSBN01000500.1, forward strand.
CAATCACTATATGCTCTCACCTTGCCCATCCTGAAATCTTGGTGATCAGAAGTGTGAGGCCATTTAGTTGGTTTATGCAATTTATGCTAACATTGCTATATCCTTGTATGTCATTTTGGAAAAAATTGGGGTAGCATCTTACAGAAGGGAAGGATTGGAAGAGACAATCTTTTGCAAATCTATTAAAGAGGGTATGTGCTTCCAAGCACAGTCATGGAGAGGAGAGGATTGCGACAATGAGACAATTCGATTCTTCGGCTTCCTCGGAACTGCAATAGCTCTCATGTTCTCGGGTGTGTGTGCTGCATATGGATTAGCAAAAAGTGGTGTTGGGGTAGCTTCAGTGTGCATTATGAGGCCAGAGTTTGTCATAGATCTGTTGTGCCAGTTATGGCTGTTCATATCAATGGTGACACTAGAGCCAGGTTCGCATGCCAGAGCACTTTGCACCGCATATGGGAGGTAAGATTTTAGTGCCTACATCTGAAATATCTGCGCATCGCCTCTAGAGCCGAGTACACTCCACCATTGCTTTCCTAAAATAGTATTTAATTCTGAGTTATTCACTCTTGCGGCTGAAGGGAAATGTTCTTGGTTGATTTATGCTTAAGAAATATTGTTGAATATGACTTTCCAACCATACTCCTGGATAATAAATCTTCATCACTTGCAAAATTCGTTTCAGAGTACACTGTGAGAGCAACTAATGTTGAGGGAAAATATAAGGTCTGTTTATATTGGCCTTCAAGTATGATGATGAAAAGCAATCTCTGATTACTTAGAGATGGAGCTATCATAATTTTGCTGGTTTTGAAACCATGGGTTACAATTCATATATTATGGGTGCTTAGGTACCTGTAGTATTTCTCTTTATGATGAGCAAATGGGCCATGTTGTTCGTATTTTTGGAGGAGTCTGGCCTTACAACCGCTAGGTGCATTCGCTTAAAAGTTTCAAGTGTTTTTGTAACAAACCATTTTGAATATACCCTTATGAGTAAGCAATTCCATTAGACCACATTTCTTTGAGTTTTTTTGACGGATAGTTTGCATTTTCATGTGTGATGTTGCATTTCTTGTGGGGTTGCATCATATAGTTTGTGTGCCTACTGTAAGCTGTTATATTTGTATACATGATCTTAGTTGGGTAGAATATCATTGTATACTTTGTACTTCAAACACCGATATTGTGCACTTGTAACCATGTATAGGTGTTTTATCTTAGATGTCAATATGCCTCACATTCTATGGCTGGGGAATACTTGGGACTAATTTATATTTAAGTTTATTACTATCACGATAACTTTATCCAATCTATAATTATTATTATAATTGTTGGACATCGGTTTATAGTTGTAAGATAGCTTTTATTCAAATATATCATACCTGGGTTATGTTAAAAATATTATATATAGTTTAGATCTTGTTATACTAAGTATTATGCTATAAGGAGATTGTCACCTTTTGGCTTAATGTAACATTGTGGTCACTATATTTCGAATATATATATATTAATTAGTCCTTGATAATAACATGATTTTATTAAAGGATAACGATAATGATACCATTCATATACTATATCATTCTAGTGGAATATCATAGGCAACATATTGCTTAGGTGAAATGGAAATCAAATATCATGACATATTTTATTTGAATTTAGTTATCAAAATGAAGGCTAAGTGGAATTGCACTTGGAATTGAAGTATCAGCCATTGGCAATTAACTTGAACTGTCAACTTCACTAAATGACTAGTGAGGTAAAAATCTTGTTTGAACAATAATATGAAAGCACAAGAATGGTTTGAGTTTTGTGAGGTTGTTAGTGTAATATCTTGGTTATGGGTATGATATTAGTAGGATGTGCTTTGAATAATGATTTTGCCAAAGTTAAGATGCTTACACTAGTGTATTCAAGATGATTTTAAGAGAACATTATGGGTTGATTTGCAACCCTGTTGCTGCCATATGGAATCACTTATTGCTGACCATTCAGGGCATATTTAGTATAAATGGCAAGGGTGAATATGATTTAGTTTGTGAATTAGACTATTATAAGAATTTAGGGATGTACATAAGGTAAATGAAATCAGAAGGGTAAGAATATAATTATTATTACTAATGTTATTAGAGTGTATATCTTCATATGATAATCTAATGGATATAATGTCACTCATTGTCTGAATATGATGGGTATTGATCATGTTTAAAGCAAGTTTATAAATAGTGTTTACTGTCCATGGCAGGTTTTGAACCAAAGGGGATGGATTTATTATTGCGAGGATTCCTTTTGTGGCCTTGTTGATACATATGGTGTTTCTTCAAGATGGATATCGTAATATAATATGATTATGATACTTGATAACATTGAATCATATTATAGAAGGACATCAGTTGGAGGCTTATTTGTCCTTGCATAATTGTTGCATTGTGAAGAAATTTTGATTGTTGTTGTCTTGTGTGTCGATATGCTTGGATTTATTTTATATTGATTATGTTGTTGTGCGTAACTTCTATGTATGGATTTGATTATGGCAATGTTAGTAATTGTTGGTATGAAACCTCAGGTATAGGAACATGTGTATGTTTTTTGAGAGATTATTGTGAGTAGAACTACATGGGACTTCAATCCCATTTGGAAGTGGGCATGTAGGCAGTGCTTGGGTAAAGGATGCCCCTATGACCCAAGTTCATAGGTGAGAGGTTTAGGGAATAGCTCCAAGGTTTGGGTAGTGTTCTTAAACTTGATCATCCCTTCTTTTTTAGCATGTTTCAACTTGAGGTTGAAATTTGCATATGGTGGTTGTGAACTCACCTTCCAATTAATTTGACCTCGCTATATAGGCTTGAGCTAATAAAGACATTCTATCAATACTAAGCTTATCTACTCTGAGGTTTTGTGGTGTTTGGCTTCCAAAAATATGCTCCAATATTGAATGAACTTTTAAAGCCATCGTCGTCATGGTCTGTCTCTAATATGAATTATGAGAGCGCCTCTGATCTCGTCTAAACTAATTTTTTTAGAGTTTTGTTTGCTAAACACTATGGCATCATGTTTGAGTTTAGTGATAAGTATAGGAAGGTATATGTTAGCCTTGATACACTAGAGAGGTCTATTCTTCCAAGTATTAAGGGCATGATAAACTTGGCCATGACATGGTTATGAATGAGTTATGGTAACTTACTAACTTCGCATTTAATGATGACATTGAATTAAGCCATTATGATATGAAAGTGTGAACCACTCTTAATATGTGTGGATGATCTGCCTACTCCAAATATGTCCCTGGATCTATATTGAGAGGACAGATTTCCTTATGTTTGCCTTTGCCAAATGTGGGCAACTAACAATAAGTATTACCAAATATGATCCAGTGTTCTATCTTTATATCTGGTTGGTGTTATATGCTAATCTTTATGATTGGTAATATGCAAATGTTATGTACTCAGAAGTAGAATATTTCCTCTACGAGAGGGAGTGTCATGGCTTTGGGGATGGATGACGTAGGATTGAGTAGAGCTATGCAAGACGATATAATCCATCCTCCCTACACACGTGTTCTTTTCTCTGACATCAATTCCTGTTTTGACCATCTATTAGGCGTTGGTTTCAAGGAGTGTAAGAACAAATAATATTTATGCTGAAACGAGTTTTGAAGGTATGTTGTCTTCTTCCAGGTGGGTCTAGTTTGGTTAAACCCGATTGTAAACCAGGTGAGTGAGTTTTTGTACTCTCAGGCTCGTGGATTTTAGAGGGCAGATGCACCACCTTTAGAATTCTGTCGTGTAACTTAGGGATGGTGTTCATAATTGAAGAGTCCCACGACATAATATGTCAAGAAGGCAGATGATTTTCTCACGTTACAAGCATCTCTACGCCTTGTAGGGCTTAAATGGTGGGACTTGACACTGTGGTACCTGCTCTTAATATTCCATTCTAAACACAGTCGTGGTCGGAAGGTCTCTGTGAAATTTTGTCATCAGAAAAGGAAGTATATAATTTTCAGCCTTGTTGAACCGACACATACAATAAGCTTTTATGAGGATAGAGTTTGAGGTATAGTTATGTATCCATTTTTTCGTGAACATGCCAATCTGTAGGTCCACTGGCTTGAAATCTTGGCCGACCTTGGAGGATGAAGTCTTTGAGCCTAGGCATGTCTAGAAGTTCGTCCACAAACATCTCAAGAGATGATGCTCCTTGTTCTAGCTCTTACTCAATCTTGTGGTTTCCCCCTGTTGTCTCCCAAATATGCACACAACAAATGCACAATCCCATCTAAAGAATCATCTTTTGTTCCACAATGGACAAAAAAAATTAAGGATTTACCCAATTGAAGAATGTGACTCTAATTGGCATTTTCAATGGAGAATTCACACGGTTAAAATATTATAATATTATATCTCTAAAGTATTATATATAATATAAAAAATATATAATATGATTATAAAATAAATATATCTCTAATATATATTACAAAATAAAATTATACGATACAAAATATATTATATTTATATATTTTAGTATAATAATATATTAAAAAACTTATATTTAAATTTAATATATTATATATTTAATATTTATAGATATATATCACATAGTTATATTTACTTTATATATAAAATATATAATATAATTATATTTATTATTATATTATATTTTATATAATGTAAATTATTGAATTATTTCTAAATTAATATTATATTGTAAAATCATATATTTATATTAATCATTATAAATTAAATATATATTTATTTGTTATTTATATAAATAAGAAATTTAATAGCAACCTTCCATGGGTTGAGAGAGGAGGAAGAGAGATTCTCTCTTTCTATATAGAGAATCTAGTATTTAAATTAACTTATAAGAAGTCTAATAGTGACCTTCCATGGGTTGTGAGAGAGAAGGAAGAGAAAGATATACACATTCTCTCTTTCTATATACATAAAGGGGGGAGAAAGAGTTAGGGAGAGAGGCGTAGAGAATTGGAGAGAGACAAGGGGGGAGGAGAGAGAAGTTAAAGAATGAGAGAAATATATATCGAGTGAGTGAGAGAGTGATAGAGTGAGAGGGAGAGAGAAGAATAGAGGTAGATTGATAGAGATAGTGGAAGAGAGAAAGAGATACAAAGGTAGAGAGAGAATCTTTTAATTAGTTGTTGGCATTTCATTTGCTTAAGGACTTGATAATTCACCTTGAAGCCCTCTTTGGCATACCCATTGTACACTAAAGTGCGACTGCTAGTATTACTACTGTGGATTTGACTTTTGTATAATGCATACTATGTTTTCAAGTAACAATTTGAATGTATGGAATAACCATTGAGATCATTTTATGAGTTTGTATTTGTTTATGTATATGTGATCAGATTGAAACCAACTCATGTGAGTGCATTGTGTTACTTGTGTGTTGACTAGTAATTTAGACCCATGGACCTGTTGGTTATTTTTTCTGAATCGGCAGAGGGTTCGCTAGTTCCTATGCACAGGTTGTCTCAACCAACAGAAACGGGAGGTTGCGTGAGTTGCCTCCCCTTCACTTCTAGTTCTGCCGCACCAAGGGGGGTATCCCTATTTGATAAAGATATGACCTTGATTCATTCGATGACATAAAGATTTAACTTGACAGTAACATGCAGAATACTCTCATGTGTGGACCAAGATTTGTGTGATAAATCGCAAGGTTGGCAACGTTCTTGGACATATGTGTCTGGTTAGGTATGAGAGTATGCAGGGGTTCCTAATTCCTACTCCTACAACTAACAGGTTGGAAATATGAAATGGTTTGAATTATGGTTTGGATGCAAGACAGGGGTTTTGGATCATAACTACTTCTCAAGAACAGACCAGTGCCTATCTCAGGGCAAGGAGTCAACATAGATGTATACATGAGAGTGGCTTGCAACTGGCATTTGAGTTTCAAGGGTTTAGATTGATGCTTGCCTTACAAACATCACCCAAGAATGGGTATTTTAACTGTCTCTGCTTATGGATATCCCAGCTAACATACAATCTCCTCCACACTCAACCTAAAACGATTTAATCCACTCCTTGAATGGAAGTTAGAGATGAAGCATGTAATACATAAATCTGTATTCTAGAATTTGAGGAACCCTTAGCAACCAAATTCAGAAGAAGAAATGCATACAAGTGGAGACAGACAGCAAAACACATGCAAAAATATATTTTTCATATAACATTAACACTGAAACTGAACATATGTGCAAGATACAACTTAGATGCAACACATAAACTCCACAGAGATACAACAGCCAGGAAAATGCCCTTTATTTCATTATTTTTCCCCCAAAATTGCCCAAGTCTTTCACCACACAATGAGTAACACAACTTGGCTTTTATACCAAAACTATAAACTTAGCAAAATTAATTACAAGGCCAGACAAAAATCCACCAGATACAATGTATTCGAAAATGGCGCTTAAAATCATCAATGCACTAAGCAGAGGAAGGAGAGGGAACAGGTAGAATCGGGAGATGTGCCGCCGTTTCCAGATTTTCATCTTAAAATTGGTGGTTGACCAGTCACTTCCGTCGCCCATCCTCTGCAAATCCGCCATCAATTGCCTCATCTACCCGTAGTCATTACAGCTCTGCCTATCTATGAAGCTTTTCCCGCTCAAGTTGGTGTAGACACACAAAAAGTCCTTCCTTGCGGGTTCAAAACATGGTCGTCGATCTACTCCCATTGCTGAGATCCATGGCTCAAAATCGCACTAACAAGTCGTCGGCCAGTGAAAACGTGCCACTTAGGCACCCCATGATTCTATCGCTTACTTTTCGTTTCCTCATTCTGCCTTTTTTGCCCTTGTATATGCATGTTCAAATGCATATACACGCATCGGATATACAAGCTGGACTTCAAATTTTATAGAATAGTTTGAAATCAAGTTCCGTTCCGGCTTGTATCTCCCCCTTTTGCATATCGCATTGCACATACAAGTGCAATGTACATTCACCTCATACATACAAGGCACGGATTTAAAAAATTATGAAACACATTGCATTCGTCTTGAAATCCGGCTTGCATCTCAACCTCTTGTATATTTGCTTGTATGTAGCATATATAATGCGAACATACAAGCCAAATGTACAAACAAAGGACCCCAAATTCTATACACTGCGATTGATTTCCTCCTCGGGTCTGAAATGTATATCTTCTTTTGTACATGGGCTTATATGTGCAAACATACAAGCGAATGCATATACAACTGGTGGGCCCCATTTCTGACGCTGACCGCCGCTGACCTGTTTGCATGTCTTACCTTGTACATTCCTTTGCATACCGAATATACAAACTCGTTTGTACATACCTGCGGGCCCCATAACATGTATCTCGGCCGCACTATAACAAATGCATGTCGACCCCTTGTATTCCCTTTGCACATTTCACTTGCATGTTTAAACATACAAGCCCGATATACAAGCAGGGCCGACATACAAACACAAAATATTCGTAGAATCTTGCGAAAGATTCCCCAATGTATATGCAAGCCGATATGCATATAAAATGCATACAACTCATTTTTTCACCATTTTCAAAGGTCGATGGAAATTTCTGACCCACCAATGTACAATTTATCTTTGCATGCATAGGACCTAGCACTTTCTATGAAGTGCGACAAGGATAAATAGTAAAACACTATCAACAGCTTATGGAACAATTAAACCAAGGCACTAAGGCTCTGAAGGAATACACACAGGAACCTGCAAATAGATCACAGAACCCTAAACTTAGGTGATCACCACCAGGACCTATAAGGTCATGTGTATAGGTTATGGATCCTTGTGTGGTGATGTAACTGGATTATGATAGTATGTTTTAGATCAATGTTCTTGTACCTTCTAAATGTCAGAATGTTGAACCAAGATTGATATAGGAGTTGACTTCTTGGCATCACAATTAGGCTTGACAAAGTAAATATACAAGGGCATATGCAGAGGATAATTTTTGTCTTAGTGTAGTTTGTCCCACTCATCCTGTGGTGATCACCGAATTTGTAAAACATGTAAGACCCACTTATAGATAAGATTATTATTGCTCCAACTTGATAGGAGTTAGGGAGTGTGCTCTACCTATAGAAGTATTTGGTCGTATCATAGGGTTATCTAACTTTCACTAGTAGCATGCAGGAGATGGATGTCAAGAACTACTAATTTCATAGGATTTAGACAGGCTTTTGCTAACATGTAGGCGATAGATGCCAGGATTAGTTTGACTTTCACTAGTGGTATGTAGATGATGTATGCCAGTATCTACTTGTCTCAAGAGTTCAGTATTGGCACTGGGGTATCAGAATGAATGTGTGTGCGTCATGTGTTGTTTCTTCTTGAGGTATGATTCTCAAGGTTTCAATTTTTAAATTAGTCCAAGTGATTACTAGTACATTGACTATTCTTAGGTGAGGAAAAACCATCAGATACTATGATTATGTTTACCTGGTTATAAGATGTCTCAAATGCTTAGTGAGCTATGAAAATTTTATTAATTACCTCATATGTTGTATGTCGTTACACTTACACCTTAACTAGTGATGATCACAAGTAGTATGTGATGTTTGCTTGTCATCACAATTAGCAATGAACCGGAAAAGAGATAGGACCCATGGTGTAGCATGAGATGCACAGAGATTCCTTTTTCTGGTTGAGATGTACTTAAGGACTTATGTGTTAGTGAATTAGGTAAGGGGGAATACACCTGCATTAAGGTTGCAACCATTCCTTTTTGCTAGTTGGTCATTGTGTATTTGTGACATGTGTATGAGCGAGTCACACTATGTATATGTGAGGCATGCATGATTTAGTCAAACTATGTATATGTGATGTATGCCTGAGCTAGTCACATTGTGTATATGTAATGTAGACATGTCATATTATGTATATGTGATGTATTAATGAGTCAGTTACATTGTGTGTATGTGATGTGTGATCAAGTCACACTATATATGTTTGACACATCCATGAGTTAGTCACATTGTGTATATGTGATGTATGCATCAGTTAGTCACATTGTGGACATGTGTTGTCTGCATGAGCTAATCACTGTGGTTTTGTGTGTCTTCATGCATTGATATTGGCATTGAACTAACATTTGAATGGAAGGCATTTATTGTCATTTTATTATATATGAATTGAATTAGAGGCTATCATTCTATAGTTCATTTGTAAACACACATTCTGAATTACTTCACATTCTTGATTGAATAGAATATAGTTTATTCTTTCAATTTTAGATCTCTGCTCTTGCTTTCCTTCAGTCATTTGAGTCTAGGTGGCTTTACAACTAATTCTTACATGGTATCAGAGCTGGTTGTAAGTTGTGGGTTAACATTTTAATAAATCTGGAAGTGTAGAGCTGTTTATTTTTTGAAGCATTGAGTATGCTCTTTTCTTGTATCCTCGAATAAATTGAAGGATCAGAGGTGTGATAGAAATTTCAATTTTTGGGGGCTTCTTTTCTTTTGCTTGCCAATTATAGGTACATTTCAGAGCTTTTTGGAGACATTCTAATCTCACCATTGAGTTTAGAGTAGTTGAGAAAGTCATAATCACCTATAAATTTATTCTAGTTGGACACTAGAGGTGAGATCTGCGAGAGTTGGAAGAACAAATTAAAAAAAACTGTTAACTATAAAAAATAAGTTATTAAAAGTTACGTAAAAAAATTCACAAATTATTTCTTAAATTAAAAAAAAATACATTTAGAATCTATACACAAAATCTCAAAAATCACTAGTTCATATCATCTTCAAGTTCTTATTGGTTTAGTTGCTATAGGTGTCAGAAAGTGAAAATTTGGTTAAAAATGATGATTTCAATGTCCTACTTTGGCCAAAAAGTGGGACATAGTATTGTGGGATCGCCCTTGTCAACCCCCTGATTTAGTCTCTTGACCTCCACAAATAGCTAGATGATGAAGAGGATAAAGAAAGAGTGTGTGCTCCTATCCTATGTGTGTCTAAGAATTAGGATGCAATGAAAAAATGCTAGGAGTATCTCCCTAGTCTATGGGGAATAAAACTAGGCCCGTGTGCAAATTGGATAATAAGGGTGGTGGTCTACACCAATGGATTGTCAAGAGGGAAATAGGATTGGACTTGATAGCAATACAAATACTGTTGATGCATTGCTTGTGCAAAGGGATCAATAGAATGATAAAGAAACAAGATAACAAAATATTTTATTTTAATGGAATGTGCTAAAGAAAACACCAAGAGATTCATTATCATAATTATGGTGATTTGGACTTTGAGGGTGAGAAAGATCTTCAAGGAGCAATCTATTTCTTGCTTCCTACTAAAAACACCTTCAATGATTTGCAAAAGAAAGATCAGAGAAATCCTTAGGAGAAGTATCAGCTTCTATGGTGAAAGCTTCTCTTTTAATGAAACAATGTGCAATAATGGAGAATAATTTATTTTCTCTCAAAACCTTGGAAAAAGCTTAGAGAGACTATAAGAATCCAGAAGGAGAGAGAGAGAGAGAGAGAGAGAGAGAGAGAGAGAGACCATGCAAATGTATCCTCAGATATCTTTTATTGTTTTAATTTTATTTTTGAATTTGGCAAGAATAATGCATGTTTCGAGGCCATATATGGCTCAGGATGCCTATGTGTCGTGCTACTGTAAGGGTCAAATTTGGCATGTGTGTCAAGGAGAGTGATGAGAATAATGCTCTAGTACAGATTCATGGAAAACTTTAGTGCAAGGGAAATACGCCAAGGTTGAGTCCAAGTGGTCCTAGAACATGCTATGGGAATGGACACTAAAATGAGTTTAAGATGTAATGTGAAATTGCAAGGTATGCAATTTTCTATGTTACAATACCTACAAGTGTTCTATCTAAACCTACAATTGGGCATTGGGTCAATCTACACAAGGCTCTCTTTATCAAACATTCAAGAGCATTCTTGTTAGCATATTTCTTACCATTGACATCATCTTTGAGAATGTCATGAAGCTTGTGCTTTCCCACAAGGATTGCTTTCTTAGCTACATGATGTTTAGTATGGCACATGGAGACACTGTACACTACCATGCACCTCTCCCAAGTATTCAACAAAAGACGTGTGTAACTTCAACAATCTTTTCTTTAAGATATTGTACAATGTTTGCCAATTTGTAAACTCCATAAAAGTTTACTAAACCATATATAATTTTCTGAAATATGTATGTAGTTGACATACAGGAAAGTTTGTCTAGAAAGTGTAATCTAACAAAAAGCAAAAATATTTACAACATATCTAATATACAATAAATATGGAATACTTGCAACAACAATCAGGTAACAAATTTAAAGATACTAGGATTGTCCATGAAAGAAATAACTACATAGCATGATATTTGCAAACACAGTCCCTTATTTATTTAAACCCTGAGTTTGACTTGACTTTATTAGTATATTTTCCACATTGAAGAAAATAGAAAACTATTCCAAAAGACCACCTCATTTTGTTCCCTAACAATATGAAACATTATCTTTAGTGTCTTAAAGTGGAATCAATGTAAGGCAGATGCGAAAGAGTGGAACTTAGAACAACATACCTTTTCTCACATTCCTGCCTAAAATCATTATTTGAGCACAATATATCGATTGCTCTCAGAAACTTTGAGCTAAATGATCAATTATAACATAATTGGCCCTTTAGAAAGACGATATACATGGCTATGGGTGCACCTCCATAGAAATTCCTTCTTAAACAACGACTCTCCATCAATTTTAAGTGGCTCAGCTATCATAAAAGGCATAACATCAACATCAACTGCCACAACAAAAGAGAGAGCTCAGGCAAGCTCATCTTAAAGAGTGTTATTTAATGCAATGGGCATGGTAAAATCAAAGGTGAGTTCCAGTTATTTCTGGAAGAGCAGGTAGGAGAACAGGGCATTGTATGCTAACACATGATTGCCCGAAATTCTTATCAAACTTTGATAAAATAATTGATAAATTTGAATTAAAATTTTTTCCACCAGAAGCATAATAATCAGGAGTTCTAGCATGAGGCAAAAAATAACATATCCATTCATATGAATAATGAAACAAACCTCTAGTGGGACCATCGTGCTACAGAGAATAGATGAAAAACATCCAAGACCAGGGTCTCCAAAGCAATTATAAAAATCAATCCATGATGGGCATCAAAATTACGGTTTTCTCAAAACAGAATTATCTAACTGATATAATACTAAACTTTAATAAGTTATCCTTCCCAGTCAACTCATTGTCCTGCAAAGAGTGATACTAAACGAGTTTAGACATGAAATGACTTATAACAGCAAACACGTTAAAACTTCAAGCAGAGATAGTCATTATTGTTGGAAACTGAATGTTACTATTTACTAAGAAAATAAAAAATTCACTGGGTGGGCAGGATAAGTCAGAACTAGCTATTATGTTCATTAGATGTTTGAAATTTCACAATAAGCTTACGTTTTGCTCATTTATACTGAAAATTTAGAAATCAGTATATATTGATTTCTAGCCCTTGCTAGGTGCAGTCAATATAAAAATAGAAAAACACAATGAAAAATCAGAACTGAAGTGACAATGTAGCTTGAATAAAGTATTTGCACACATTTTCCTTTCTGGTTACATAGAGTTTGCACCTTTCTAACTCTGAAATCACCAACATGACAGAATTGACAATGCTAGAATTATATAATTGAATTTTTGTACTTCTCTACTTCGAACAAGGGGAGATTGCATTTCTTGAGGCCCAAAATGTGCTCCACTTGAGAATGTTAGTGCCACATCTCAATATCCAACAGGGCATTGCTGACTTGCAATTGATACCTAGGCAGAAAACAAACAAAAATTTAGCTACATCACAGTTGTACAAATTAGTTTTAAGCTATTGGAGAAAATCATTAACAATGTATAGAAAACTTGTGAATCAAACTTACTCTTTCTTTATTGATGGTCTGACAATCGGCATATATGGTATGTTGATTATACAGCTGTATAGGAGACAATGATCAGAAAAAATCTTATCTTGTATAATACAATTTTTCTCTCAAAGTTTGAAAAAGAGAGTCGATAATGCCATCCATAACTCTGAAGCATTTTTCACTCCAAGATTTGGTGAAACACAATACCCAAATCACAACCGAAAACCCAAATGCACAGCCCATTGATATTCCCACATCCCACCATATATACTCTTTCAGCTTTTCTTTATTTTCTTTGTCATCACTGGGAGAAGCACTGGTAGAGGCAGGATGCCTTGCTGAGCATGACACATTGATTTGTAGGCCACACAGACCTAAATTGTTGGAAAATGCAGAGGCATCAAATGTCATCATTTGTCCTCCTTGTGGTATCATTCCTGATAGTTTGTTATGAGACACATCAAAGTAGCTCAAAGATGTGATATATTGCAGTTCTGCAGGAAATATTCCGGACAATTCATTTTTTGAAAGATCAAGTGATTGTAGCTGTATCATGCTTCCCAAAGATTTTGGAATCTCACCACTGAAATGATTTCTTGAAACATTGAGAATTATCAATCCTTTGAGGGATTCAATATCCCAAGGTATTTTACCTGATAAATTGTTGTTTGATAGATCAAGGCATTTTACTAATCTCAAATTTCTCACAAAAGACATCTCTTGTGCTTTGTTTGTAATGACCATTTGATCTATATAAATCACATTCATGAAATCAGCACCATATTCAAGAGCTTCTGTACTTTCTGTCTGATTTGCCATTGCACTCAAATTCATAAAACCACTTGGAATAATACCTGAAAACTTGTTGCTTGACATATCCAAGATTTGAAGATTTTGCAAGTTTGATAATTGTGTGGGTATCTTGCCAACAAATTTGTTAGATTTTAGTACTAGGATGCGAAGACTTTGCAAGCTTTCAATCCAATTGGAAATGCCCCCATGAATATTGTTATTACTAAGATCTAGGATTTCCAAAGAACTGCAATTTGCAAGGGATGATGGAATGTTCCCTTTTAGCCCATTGTGACTTAGTTTCAATGTTTCTAGAAAATTCATCTTCCCAAATATATTTGGGATCATGCCCTTCAGGTAATTTTTTTCTAGATTTAACACGGATAATGCAAAGCATTGGTTCAGACACGAGGGAATCTTACCACTAAGTCTATTATTTGACAAGTCTAAAAATTGCAAATATATTGATTTACAAACAGATTGTGGAATAACACCGCTAAGATTATTTCTAGCGAGTGACAGAATACGAAGATATTGTCCAGGTTTGCCAATTTCAGTTGGAATTGGTCCATCAAATAGATTCTCTGATAGATCCATTATCTTCACATTTTGTAGAGGAGAGGGAATATTTCCTTGTAATGTATTATTATGTAAATCAATAATTTGGGCTTCATCTAAATTTCGTTCAAATCCAAGAAACTTAGAGGGCAAATTTCCTACAAACTGGTTAGAGGAGAGGTTGAGATAATTAAGGGGAATAAAATCCCATAGCCAATCTGGAATATTGCCACTAAGAGAGTTTTGAGACAAATCTAGTGAGCCTAAGGAGTACTGAGTTGAAATGAATGCTGGAAAATCCCCTTCTATATTACAAGATCCCAAGCCTAAATCTTGAAGTTGAAATTTGGGAATATAAGTTTCATTGAATTTTACGGTCAACATATTCCTTGAAAGATCCAGTTTTTGAATGTTGGGGAACTCATCCAAAAGAGAAAGTGAGTAAGTGCCAATTAATTGGTTGCAGCTTAGATCAAGATATGTTAGCTTAGAGAGCTTAGCCAAAAAAGTTTGGATTGTGCCATTCAAAGAGTTATAACTCAGATCAAGATATGCAAGCTTTGACATGTTACCTAAAGATGTTGGGATAGTGTCACTCAAAAAATTCCTGCTCAAATCAAGATATCTGAGTTTTGACAATTTACTCAAATATGTTGGGATGGTTCCATTCAAAGAGTTTCCACTCAACCCAAAATATGTGAGCTTTGACAACTTCCCCAGAACAGAGGGTATGCTTCCATTTAATTGGTTTGAACTGAGATCAAGGTATGACAATTTTGAGAGCCCACTTAAAGAGGAGGTGAATAAAACCTTCCAAATTGTTATGCAATAGAGAAAGAGACGATAAAGAAAGAGGCCATCTAATGGTAGGAATCCTACCTATGAAGGAGTTGAATGAAAGGTCCAACTCTTCAAGAAATGTGAGATTTTCCAAGGAGGAAGGAATATCTCCTGATAGCCCACATTCATGCATCGAAAGTGTTTTTAGATTGGCAAGAGAACCAATTCCCTTTCCCCAGCTGCCACTTGACATTGAGAGATTCACACGCTGCAGCCCAAGATACTCCAACCCTCTCAAATGTGTTATCCACTCACCCAAATTGCTGCTCTCCAAACCACCATTCAAAGAGAGGTCAAGATCGGTTAAGCTCGACATGTTAGCAATTTCCCTTGGAATCTGACCAATAAAGTCGGAGGAAGACAAGTTCAAATACCTCAATCTGCTGAGCGTGTGAAATTGTGAAGGCATGGCAAGAGAATTGAAGACATTGTGACTGAGGTCCAAGTGCTCCAGATGCTGCAGTTGGAATAGTCCCCCACGAATTTCCCTCCATGACATGAATGGCCATGGCCAGATGTCGTCACGAGCATTCCATGAGGCGTTCAAGGAGTGGGGACTGAGATCCAAGGTAACCACATGCCCAGTGCTCGGATGGCACATCACTCCTTCCCACGCACAGCAGTTGAATCCCTTCCACGATTGCATCGTGTAATGAGAGGAATACAAGTCCAAGCCCTGTTTGAAATCCAACAGCGAATTTCTTTCATTTGCATAACATGCAGAGCAGGGCATCACTGGTAACAAGAAGAGCAATGCCCACATTATCACCATCTTCATTACAGTTTGCACAACAATCATCTATTCCTTCAAACAATTAGGATTTTAAAGGCTTCTTCCTGTTTGAAGTATGTTGCGTACTTTCTACGTTTTAGAGTCAGTTAAGGTTATATGGAGACTTCTGATTGGAAAATATAAAAATTGTGGATTTCTTTGGCGGTGTTTTATTGGGCTTTAATAGTGGAATGAGTTTTTATGTAATAGCTAAGAAGATTATTGTAGTGGATTTTTTATTTGAAAGGGTTTCCCGAGTAAAACATTATGTGCTATGTGTTTGTTTTTAATTCTGTTAGTTCAGATTTTGTATGCAGTATTTTTGTTGTACAAATTTATCAAGATTATATTTCTTACACTCAAAAATTAATCAAGTGTCATTTATAATTTTATTTCTCCGTTGAAGTTTATCATGCAAATCATTCAAAGTTGATTCCAATGTGATTGTTTCCACACGGCATTTCACCATGAAGATGGTGGGAAATCTCCCCCTCTTAAAAGGAGTGGTTTTAATGAATTCCAAAGTATGCATAATTAGAGTTGGTGGAAAGGTAAATGTATTCCACATATGAAGTTTCAAGAAATTTTTAAAAAATATAGAGGTAATATATGTGTAAAGAAAAATCTTAAACTTAATTTAGGCTAATTTAATAAGATGCAAACATGTTAAATATGAATTGAATTGATTTAGATTGACAAATGACAACTGAATAGATAATTTAATAATAATTGTTAAATTAAGAAAGTAAATGTCAAGTGGATAAAGGGTATTTAGTTTGATAATTGAAGATTCATGACTTTGATTAAGATTTTGAATTTGATGGTTGTTAGTCCAAAAAATGATGTCTCTTTGTCAATGTAATTTCTTGGATCCCATACAAGACGTATGCTCTGGCTTGTGTCAAGTTTGTTCCTTTGTATTTTTGTACACCCATAGATTCATCCTTTGTCATGTGGATCTGATCCTTCTAAATGTATGTCTATACTCCTTGGCTCGACTGGTTTGCTTCTGTCT
This sequence comes from Cunninghamia lanceolata, assembly GCA_027924645.1. Lineage (NCBI taxonomy): Eukaryota > Viridiplantae > Streptophyta > Pinopsida > Cupressales > Cupressaceae > Cunninghamia > Cunninghamia lanceolata. The sequence goes on from BSBN01000500.1 coordinate 23,171,627, forward strand.
ACTCTATCCTCTACTTTATTCTAAATACTAGCAATGTTTAAAAATAATTTTAGAGTATTGTCGGTGTGTCACTATGGGACATGTTCTCCTACGAGAATGCCTAAAAATGTGTAAGTGATGTAAGACATCGAGTCTCAACTGTGTAAATGCTTCTAGGATGAATGCGTAGATCTAGGTTTATTTTAGTGCACCAAATGGAATTGTCCTTCCTTGTAATGCTAATGATATTCAAATAAATGCTTGGATGATCAAATAAATGCAATTGAATGCCTTCAAATACAAGCACATAACAATAAACCATGCAAACACATGTTTAGTTAGCTCTTGGTGAGAAAGACATATGTAGAAGTCCGCCAAAACTTGAATTTGAATGTTGAAATTTGAAGGGTCAAATTCACAGCGACAAGGTCAAACTCATGCTCATGGAAATAACATAGGGCATAGAAATGGTCAAACCAAGTGCATGACATAATTTATAGAGATAGGTGTATGCATAGACATAATAAATGCATAATTTGGATAAATATATTAGAATGTGAGTCTATGTGGATAAGGTGGGAGATAAGTGCATAGGAATCGGTGTAAATGGATGGGTGAAGGCATGGGGGAAGGTAAGGTTGTGCCATTTGTCAATATGTAAATGTATTAACCATTCTCTCAAAATGGATACAAACCTAAATGTGAAATTGCATGGGTATCCAAATTTCACCATTATAGTATTTTAGAAAAAATGTTAAAAATAGAATGTACTCCACATAAGAAGTTGTATGGAAATCAAGTGTTGAAAAATTAAAAAGTGCTCTAAAAAATAATTTAGTGGAAATTTTGAAAGTGTACAAATTGGTTTGTCTATAAAAATCAAAGTTCATTTATAGATTTTCAAAGCTCATTCCATACTTTAGTGTGAACAAGTAGTGTTGAAAAATTAAAAGTAGTCTACACAAGAAGTTTGGTGGAAAGTTTGAAAGTGTACAAACTGATTTGTCAATAAAAATTTAAGGTCATTTATAGATTTTCAAAGCTCATTCTACACTTTAGCGTGAACAAATAATGTTGAAAAATTAGAAGTACTCTACATGTGACATTTAGTGGAAAGTTTGAAAGTTTACAAATTGGTTTGTCCATAAAAATCAAAGTTCATTTATAGTTTTGCATATCTCATTTCACACTTTAGGGTGAACAAGTAGTGTTGAAAAATTAAAAGTAGTCTACATAATAAGTTTGGTGGACATTTTGAAAGTGTACAAATTGGTTTGTCCATAAAAATCAGAGTTGATTTCATGCCTTAGTGTGAACAACTAGTGTTGAAATTTTAAAAGTACTCTAAATAAGAAGTTTTATGGAAGGTTTAAAAGTGTACAAATTGGTTTGTCCATAAAAAACCATTCATTTAAGTTTTCAAAGCTCATTCCACACTTTAGTGTGAACATGTATAGTATACATAAGAAGTTTGGTGGAAATTTTGGAAGTGTACAAATTAGTTTTTCCATAAAAATCAAACCTCATTTATAGTTTCTGAAAGCTCATTCCACACTTTATTCCACTAACTAAAGTAGTGGGAAATTTACTCCTCTAATTTTTTAACAAATTTTAGATAAAAGGAACCATTTTAATGAATTTTAAATTATGCAAATTATTTTACTTTAAAAATTTGGGAAAATTGATATGCATTGTAGATGTTCTCATGTAATAGTGAAAAATGCAATGCCTTGCACTTTTCTCTTTTGTTTTGGACTCACTTTGACTTGTTTGTCTTTAGTGCAATGACTACTGTACAAAACAACATATTTTTTCATGGAAGTTGGAAAATAGCCTTAATTTGTATAATTTAATCTTATTCATTCATAACTGTGGGTCACTTCTATGAATGTAGATCTAACTGAACTAAACTTCCCAATTTAAAATTTAAAATTGGACCTATGTTCCTGTCCTTGTCATATGAGATGCAAATGTGTAGTTTGAACAATACATATAGCCGTCAAATGGACAGTCAAATATCAAGAGCATAGAAGGATTATTCATATGGTTTTGTCATACACAAAAAAACATAAGAATGAGGTGCAACCATAAGAATAAAGCCATACACAGTCATACTCAGCACTAACAAAGCCATACACAGTCATACTCAGCACTAACAAAGCCATACAGAGTCAACTAAGACAGAGAATGAGATTGTGTATGTCAATGAATGATCCTGTAAGCAGTTGAAGTGCATTACAGGAGGACAATAAATCATGAATAAAGACCATAATGCCATCGGTAGAAGGACAGAGTACACATAATACAATCTATGCTACAAAATGTATGAAAAGAGAGATAAGGATGCAACATTGTAAAAAGGTACATCCATATGACAGAGTTTATTGTTGCTTATGTTTTCATATCCAAACTGTCACAATCATTAATAGAGAACATGAATTTCCAAACACATATACAATCATATGGAACAACAGAGTATATAAGTCTCAGCCATGACAAGTATAAGAATGAACAACTTATAGATAAATGAACAACCTTTGCTATCAACTAAAGGGCAATCAACATGCCATGGAGCAACAGATAATGAAAGTCTCATTATGGTCATTTTAAGAAGCTTACCACTCAACATGCCTTGGGACAACCTTTGCTAAGGAAAAAGGACAGTCAGCAAGATGTTGACAACCAAAGACACATCATGGAATAACTTATAGGTAGCAAGGGAGTTCACCTTGTGCATTAACATTTAACTGAATAAATAACAGAGTCTTCAAAGAGGAGTCAAATGAAATAACAAAAGCTTATATATCTTGTCCATATACAGGAGAAGTAAACAAAGAACAACTGGTATTTCATTACTTATCAAGTGGATTTACCTGGAACAAGAGCAAAGTTTTTATCAAAGTGATCAAGACATCCAAAGATGACAAATGGTTTGCTAGAAGAGAAGTGTTGTGCTTATGTTTTATGCCTTGGGAGTTGACTCAGATCATGTAAATGATGCAAACGATAGGTAATGCAGTCAGTGATCCTAAGAAAAGCGAGTTATTGATGTCATCAATTTATAAGATAAAAAGCAAGCTAAAACTGTATTATGAGTCTCATAGGAACAACCAAGTATTAATGTCTGGTGAAAGATCTAAAAGGTAGAAAACAATATATGGAAATGAAGAGATCAGTGCCAAATGCCTAAGTGAGACAGCCACCAGAAGGATATGATCTAAGTGCCATTAAAAAAATACAATGCAGCTACATCATAAAGCAACATTTTCAGGTGATAGAGCAGTAGAATTGACTGTTTTCAAGACAAGAAGGAATATGCAGCTACATAAGTCATTAAATACAGAGAAAGATAAAAAATATTAGATTCATTTCATATGATTAAGTGCTATGAATGATATGATAGCATATAGAAGATCAAAGTGTCGAGCTTTAGGTGAGATAAGAGAAACGGAAGTATGCCTTTAAAATATTAAAACCTTTTATCATATGATGTCTTGGAGCTACAGTAGAAGATAAATCAGGTAGCATGCATGATGTAATCTAACAATGACAGTCTATAGACAAGTAGCACATAAGGTATAGGTATCAGAATGTTCATCTGAAATGAAGTCTTGTTTTCTTTTAAGAAATTACAAGTATTATGCATACAAAGATGTTATGAACAGATATGAAGGTTTCTTCATTAACTAGAGGTATTAATACTTCTCCATGTTTGAACCTTTGTCTCAAGAGAGATATATCTAGCCAATGTAGAACAGTAATAGTATCTTTTGATACAAGCATTCAGTGAAGGATGGTACGGAAAAAATATATAAATGCCATGACAGTGACATAAAGAAGCTTGTATGCAGAAGTAAATAAAATTCTTGTTTCAATTTTTATCTGCTGATAAAGAAAAATACATAGTGCGGGAAATGACAAAGTCACAAGAAGGAAAGGATGAAGCATGAGTATGACAGGAGAAGCATTTTTGTACAAAAGAAGCAGACCCTCTTCATATTTTCAAAACCCTCTTTCTATTTTACATTTACAGCCAAAAGAAAGTGATGTAATGCATCTACTACCATAGCCGTGCCAGGAAAGGACATTTTTATGTTAAAAATGTAATACCCATCTGGAGTTTGTTCAAACCCTTGTTTCTTTTCTAGTTACAGTTGAAGTGAGAGGTTACAGAATACGAAATGGTACATGGCTGTACCCCAGAGAAGAGGTTTCTGTATGAGCAATATATAAAACCCTTGTGCCATTTTAATTTGCAGAGAAAAGAGAACACAGTTATGGATGGCCTATAGTCAAAATTGAACCTCATGCTACAAAAAAAAGAAGAACAAATGCAAATTTTTGAGTTACAAAATGCCTAGAAATGCTACCAAATCATGCCTCTAGCAACACAATGCACATGAATGTCATTTTGTAAGTTTTTTTTGTCAAGGCTGGGACTCGCTTTGAGCCAGAATAATGCGAATACAGAGGAGAGAAGGTAAGGTTTTTAACTCATTTCAAGCATTGATACACAAAAACCTCCAAATCGTGCCTCTGGCAGTGAATATACAACAAAAAATCTCAGAAAATAAAGAGCAATCACAACAAAAAAATGAATTACCTGCTTTTTCTACCGTTTTGCTATGTAAGTGTTGGCAAGAGACACATTGGAGCTTCATGATTGTTGTCATTGATGGCAATAAAAGTTCATCCCACACATCCGCAGGACATAGTGTGCCTATACCGGAAGTCAGATTAAAGAGTGTTGTGGTCCGGTAAGCAAGAACAGAGTGTTGTGGCAAGGTCCGACACTCAGGTCTGGATCTCTCAGAGGAAGTATCTTTGGAAAGTGCGGACTTGGGAAAGTCAAGAGGAGTACCTTGACAGATAGAATCCAGGAATTGAGCCTCCAGTGATGAAAGAGTGAAGAGATATGAGGATTCAAGTATTGGAGTCCTGTTTGGTAGTGCAGACAGAGGAAGAACTGACCGACAGAGCATCAGACATTATTCCAGATGAGATGTTGATGGTGATCAAGATTCTTAAGGTATCATTCATGATTGACTGACATGATTGATGACTTCTATAATCATCTTTTTGATCTGCATTACTTGATAAGTAAGGATTCAGCTGACATATTAGAGTTTGGATAAATATTGACTATTTCGGATGTCGACTAGAAAGTGGATGAAATCCTTGGTGCAGATATATATATATATATATATATATATATATATATATATATACCAGATTGATTTCGGTATGAAGAAAAGTGCTGTGTGTTGTGGTGTGCGAAGAAAAGCAGAAGAACAGTGTGAAAGCAGAAAGACAGGTCTGGTATGTGACAGGTCAACAGCACCAAAGAGAGGAAGGATGAAGTGCAGCAGATCAGTGTATTAAGCCTAATCGGAACTGAACTTTAGCATATGTGGATGCTTCTCATCAGTTCAAGGATCTTATTATTCTTCTTACAAACTTGTAGACAGTGAGTCTCTTGTAGGCAGTGAGCCTCTTGTGAGCAGTGTGCTCGGGCAGTAAGCCCTAATTGGCAAGTGCCATTTTGTATTTCTATTCTTCTAACAGAGAATACAATCTTGGGTTAATCACCCCGTGGTTTTCTCCCTTAACAGGGTTTCCACGTCAAAAATATTGTGTCATGTGTATTTCCATTTCCTGGTTATGTTTGCTTATTTGAATTGATGCTACATTAATTGTTAAGAAAGTTCATAAAGTAGAAATAATTAAGATAACTGATTCACCCCCCCTCTCAGTTATCAACAGTAAGAACTCCCAGAATGGCCTCAAACAGTGAAAACCAAAGCTTATGGTGGTCGGCCATAAAAAACTAGAGAAGATGCATCAAAAGACAATCAAATCAGCCTAGAATCAACAACAAAAGGTCAAAATCTCAGTGAAATATATCTTACCTTGCATTCTACTCACAGATTCTACATTGAAACCCTCAGGACTCGACAAATATCAAGCATTCGTACTCCCAAACTCTAGTCATGGTGGCGTGGTAGCGAGAGGAAGAAAGATGAAATGCATAATGAAAAGTTTTAGGTTTTTTTTGCTTTCTTTTCATTGATCGACCCATTTGCATTGATAGTGTTTTTTGACTTTTATTTTAAAACAAAATCATTGCAATCTATTCGTGCCATGGTGAAGACTTGTCTTTTCAAAACCTAGTGATAATACATCAAGGGGGCCATGAGGTATGATTTCTGCCTTTTCTTATTTTTCAAAGTCAATAGAAACATTATAATACTTGAGGAGGTCGAGTACATTATATCTTGCTAGGTATGAGTTGTTTTGTGAGGCCACATGGTGAGTGTGATGATATATGAAAGACATGGTAATGTGTATAGGGAGGCATAAGGGCCACTTTAAAATATATTGCAGTAGACCTTCAAAGCATGTGATGCATAATGCATAATGTTGTAATTACATATGCATGGAGGTATAAGACATTGTAATATTGCACATGGAGTCATAAGGATGCAATGTGATATATGACTAATGTAATACAACATGATGTTCATATCAAGACCATGGAGAGAGATGCGAGTAATGATGTAAAGTATATGGGAGGTGATGCAAGTGCATGGAGGTCATGTTTTGCCTAAGGATTACAAGGTGTTTTATGTTGATTTTGCATGATCTAGAGATAGATTAAATATTGTAAACAAATGATAAAGTAATGAATTATGAATTACTTTATCATTTGTAATAAAAATGCAAAAGGCAATAATAGGCAAATTTATCGCACGTGGCAAAGTAAGTCTCATTGATTACTTTGTCATTCTTTCACAATATTAGTTGTCTCCAAACCATGCAAAATCGGGAGATTAAATATTTATGTCCTAAATGCCATTATTTTCTGCATGGGATTGTAATAAATTTGGAATGAAAAACATTCAACTAAGTGGTGTAATTATAAACCACTTAGTCAATGTTGGTTAAATGCAAAAATAATTGTATTTATGATATTTATTGTGCAAAGGGCAAGTTGAGGATGCTTGCAGATATAGTCAAAGGGATGTGGCAAAGCTTTTATTGTGCAAATATCAGACATTTATGATGTTGCAGGAGAGGTTGGAAAACTGGTGGAGGAGTTATTGTGGATATTTGACTTGATTTTTATATCCTTAAAGAGCATTTAAAGGCATTTTCTGGTGCTTTTATGTTTAGTGATGACATGCTCTGACTTTTTCTTCATTGGGAACTCATTTTGGAGGACTTTAGATAGATATTTTGAGGGCTTTCATGAGATGCACAACCATGGAGGTTTCTCATCCTTATCTTGTTATAGTTGCTTGGAGGGTATATAGTCATTCATTTGACTCTTTGTAATGAGAGTTCTTTTCATGTAAATTTTGGAGTTAGTGATTTTTCTGCAATCCTTACTCAGTTTGAGCATGTTTTTGTAACCCCTTTGTGATATGAAATACAAAACATACCTTGGATACCATTGATAGTCAGGTTTTGCCTTCTTATTTATGCAGTACTGTGTATTACCAAGTATTTGATTAAGTAATTTGTGAGGTTAGTTCTATCTCCTTGTGATTTTGTCTTATGTTTCAAATACCTTTCTACAAAAAGTGTGTTTGTACAGGTTGCAAACAGTGTCTTCGAACTGTATATGCTTTTTTAACTATGAAGTTAGCTTCCTTTTAAAAGGTTAATGCATTTAGGCCTCTTTGTGAAGTGTTTTTGCAGAGCATACAGTAATAGGTTGTGCAGGTTTAGTTTCTGATGTATATGGCCAAGTGTATGCAAATATGATTTCCATAAATCATATCAAGTTTGGTGTATCACCCTTGTTCTCATTTTATGGTTTTGCTTTTCATTTTTTTAAGCATTCCTTTTCCCTTTTCCTCTGCAAATCTAGTAGTTTCTAGGTGATAACCAGCTAGGAAGCTGACCTTCTCCGGAGGTTCTTTCCATCACAGGTGACCCACAAGCCTAGAAAGATCCCATGTTTCTCCAGATTGCCAAGTTCTGCAACTTAGCAAAGGTGCAAATATGAGAGACAGTAGTTCCCCTTTTCCATTTAGTTGTTATGAGCTAAAGCACATAATATTTTAAATTGTACAAAAGGGTATATATGAATAAACAAACCATAATTCATGATGACACATTCAAATATCATAAGAGAGCAAGATTACTCATTGCATCATCATAAGATGATGGCATTAGCATGACAACAAAAATTACACATGACTTAGAGGCATATTGCATGATTGTTTGGTGCATGTTTTTTTTTCATTATTCTAAATTGTTAGTTTAGATCTAGGGGTATGACCAAAGGAGAAGATTCTTGTCTAAAAACCTCCCAATGTGTTCCTAAACATTGCCAATCATTTATTGTAGGTTTAGACATCAAAGTGAAGATGAATCTAAATGTCAAAATCTACCAAATTAGATCCACATAGCAAGGTTAACTGCACATGTAGGGTTTAGAATTGTGGGTGCAGAAGTGAACTAGAACATTGAACATTAGATTTACCAATTTCAATGAAATCATCTAACAAGATCTAGTTTTATGATATGTTGGTGAATCAATTAGTGAGATCTATCGCTATCAAATCTCCATCGAACCTAAAGCTAAGTACTATTATTTTAATAATTTAACTTCAAACATTTAGTTTAATAGCATTATCAATCCCAAATATTTTTTTTGCTCTGTAAATGCATCCATGGGGGATGCTCCTTATATTATAGCTTAACCAAAAAACTTAAGAGTAGTTGTTTAATTACAACATCTCCATCAGAGGAGTAATCCAGGTAGGAACAAAACCCAGAATAGTATATCAACTTGGAACTACAAACTGGAAAGAAAAGCGGCCTACTATTACCATACTGTCAAACTAACATACTAACTATAACATGTCAGACTTACATAGGGCTAGCATAGTTAAATCATTTTCATCAACAATCTTTCCAATAGATGAGAGCTGATCTCTTAAATCAGAAATCCTCATGAAGTAAGCCATTACGGATTCACCTTTAGCCATCTTGATGTGATGACGCTGCTGCTTCAAAGCTAGAACACGACTAGTGTTGTTGATTTCATACATCTCCTCCAAGGTTCTGAACATTTTGCTTGCTGTATTCAGCTTGGAGATGATGAGAACAATGTGATCTTTTACTGAATCAATTAAGATCTTCTGAGCTTGAAGATCTTTCTTCCTCCATTGGGTCTTTTCTCCTTCTACCTTAGGCTCGGAAGATTCTTTGGTCACAAAGTCTGCAAGGTCGTTTTCATTTAACGCAAGCATGATGCGGACTCTCCATGATGTGAAATTGGAAGCCCCATCCAATCTGTCTTCAACCCTGAGACTGTGAGCCATTTTATTTGATCTTTAATGATAAGAGCAGAATGTAAATAACTAAATACTGCAAATCTGATTATACTAATTCGAACTTGGCTCTGATACCATGTTAATTTTAATATTCAGATTGACAGTAAGAAACAATAAAACATAAATGCTCACATAACACACATATACCCTGGGAAAACCTCCCTCTTAGAGGTGAAAACCCAGCAAGAAAATCTCAGATCCGATTTATATTAAGAGCAGAAACAGATTACAACTTTGCCCAACTAAGGCACGAAACATAGATATCAAAATACAACATGGCCTCTTCTTGAATTATCGAACCCTTGAACTTCTTGAATCATCGAACCCTTTGAACCATTGAATTAGTTGAACCGTCGAACCGTTGACCCAGTTGAACTAGTTCAACTGTCGATGGAACCCTTGCATTGTCGAACCTTTGAACCCGTTGAACCGTTGAACCAGTTCAACCATTGGCAGAGCCCTTCACTGTTGAACCTTTGAACCTGTCGAACCGTCGAACCAGTTCAACCATCGGCAGAGCCCTTTCACTGTGCTTGTAGTAGATTGCTGATCAATTAGATTTTGCAGGGCATAATTCGGTAAGTGATTGCTGTGCTTTGTGACTGCCAATCACTCTTCATTTATATGAGATCGCACAAACGTTTTGGCACCAAATTACATATACGTTACATTTGAAATAGGTCCTGACCTATTTGTAATTTCAAGATACATAGAATGGTGAGTTCGCCCAATTGGGGCCTACCTTAATCGGATAATACAATCTGAGATCTCGAAATGCTAAGGCCGGTAGACCATTCAGCATTTCATGACTAGGTCGGTCTCTAGAAGGGATCCGACCTAGCTACCAAAATCAACAAAAACTACCTCAAATGTGTGCCTAAGATAGATGCAAGTCCCTAAGACTTGTTTAGATACAAGGCGCTCCATCAGGGGGCAAAATTATGTTCATTTAAAGTCAAGTTGCTTTCAAATTTCCTTGAAGAGATGATAAGTTGGAACCTAGGCGCTAGATCATGACTTTGGAACCCTAGAAATGCGCCTTGGCAAAGAAGTGATTTGGAATGCTCATATTGCGCCTAGAGGAATGATTTTGGGATATCATTCATATTGATACTTCAGTTGCACTTGGAAAAGGCTTAGAAACTCTTTGAAAGGCTTGAATGAAGTTAGAACTCACTTCAAGGAGGTTAGGCGCCATTTCATGACTCTAGGGCCTTGAAAATGCGCCTAAGCTAGATAAGGCTTTTGGAATCACAACTTAACCTTTCATTTTGTTGAAGAAGTTTGAACTTGCTTAAGGGTTCCTTCACCAAGCCTAGATATTGATCAAATGACAAAGGGAACAACAAATTGCCTAAGACGCACTTTGCCTCCTGTGCCACCTTGGATATGCGCCTCACCTAAATCTTTCATTCACTTGCAAGTAAACATCACAGAAAGAGCATTCTAGTTTGCACCAGTGTTGGATCAGTGGTTAAGTGCCAAAAGACAAGTCTTATTGATGGGGTGCACTTTCTAGTCTCTGCCACCTCAAGGAAGCGCCTAGCTTGGAAAGGCGCCTATTCTAGTCCCCACTACCCTCAGTTGGCGCCTAGCCTTGAGAATCTTGCAATTGTGACATCATTTTGGCCCCTGGAGTCTCTGATCTCCTATTGGTCCAAGCGGTAACATTAGGATTCGTTTCAGTTCATTGGATAAGGTTGCCACCTCAGAGGGAGTCATCAAATGGAATATGCTCTTACGAAACGTGCCTTGGTTCCTCTTTGTGCATTGAAAAATGTGCCTTCATTGCCTCGAAAGGCCTATAAAAGGAAGAGCTCTCTCATTCATTTGATATCGAATCTTTTGGCAAATTCTCTCTAAAAAGCTTTATGCTTGTAATCTTGAGGCCTGCGAGTTTCAAGTGTTGGGGTGATGCTCCCTCAACTGACAAGGTGATGCTCCCTTGTTGCATTGTGAGGTGTTAACATCCAGTTGACATCATTGAGTTCAATAGAGTTGATCAATTGTGAAATCATTGTAAACATCAAGGCTTCAAAGTCTTTCTTGTGATCAAATTGAATAAGAACTATATATTCATGCCTTTGAAGGCATTATCATTGTAATAAGACATTTGTAATAAGTTGAATCAAGTCATGATATAAGTACCCAGCTTCAAATTGATTCATACATGTTATTATCTTTGATGTATGTCATTTGATGAGTTAAGTGCAAGTAAATTTATCTAAGTAAGGGAAAAAAATTAGTTACAACTAGTTGGGTATCTTACAGTCATGAACCCTGTGCTTTCCCACAAAGATCGCTTTCTTAGCTACATGATGTTTAGTATGGAACATGGAGACATTGTACACTACCATGCGCCTCTCCCAAGTATTCAACAAAAGACGTGTTTAACTTCAACAATCTTTTCTTCAGGGTATTGTACAATGTTTGCCAGTTTGTAAACTCCATAAACGTTTACCAAACCATATATAATTTTCTGAAATATGTATGTAGTTGACATACAGGAAAGCTTGTCTAGAAAGTGTAATCTAACAAAAAAGCAAAAATATTTACAATATATCTAATATACAATAAATATGGAATACTTGCAACAACAATCAGGTAACAAATTAAAGATACTAGGATTGTCCATGAAACAAATAACTACATAGCATGATATTTGCAAACACAGTCCCTTATTTATTTAAACCCTGAGTTTGACTTGACTTTATTAGTTTATTTTCCACATTGAAGAAATAGAAAACTATTCCAAAAGACCACCGCATTTTGTTCCCTGACAATATGAAACATTATCTTGAGTGTCTTAAAGTGGAATCAATGTAAGGCAGATGCGAAAGAGTGGAACTTAGAACAACATACCTTTTCTCACATTCCTGCCTAAAATCATTATTTGAGAACAATATATCGATTGCACTAAGAAACTTTGAGCAAAATGATTAATTATAACATAATCGGCCCTTCAGAAAGACGATACACATGGCTATGGGTGCGCCTCCATAGAAATTCCTTCTTAAACAACGACTCTCCATCAATTTTAAGTGGCTCAGCTATCATAAAAGGCATAACATCAACATCAACTGCCACAACAAAAGAGAGAGCTCAGGCAAGCTCATCTTAAAGAGTGTTATTTAATGCAATGGGCATGGTAAAATCAAAGGTGAGTTCCAGTTATTTCTGGAAGAGCAGGTAGGAGAACAGGGCATTGTATGCTAACACATGATTGCCCGAAATTCTTATCAAACTTTGATAAAATAATTGATAAATTTGAATTAAAATTTTTTCCACCAGAAGCATAATAATCAGGAGTTCTAGCATGAGGCAAAAAATAACATATCCATTCATATGAATAATGAAACAAACCTCTAGTGGGACCATCGTGCTACAGAGAATAGATGAAAAACATCCAAGACCAGGGTCTCCAAAGCAATTATAAAAATCAATCCATGATGGGCATCAAAATTACGGTTTTCTCAAAACAGAATTATCTAACTGATATAATACTAAACTTTAATAAGTTATCCTTCCCAGTCAACTCATTGTCCTGCAAAGAGTGATACTAAACGAGTTTAGACATGAAATGACTTATAACAGCAAACACGTTAAAACTTCAAGCAGAGATAGTCATTATTGTTGGAAACTGAATGTTACTATTTACTAAGAAAATAAAAAATTCACTGGGTGGGCAGGATAAGTCAGAACTAGCTATTATGTTCATTAGATGTTTGAAATTTCACAATAAGCTTACGTTTTGCTCATTTATACTGAAAATTTAGAAATCAGTATATATTGATTTCTAGCCCTTGCTAGGTGCAGTCAATATAAAAATAGAAAAACACAATGAAAAATCAGAACTGAAGTTACAATGTAGCTTGAATAAAGTATTTGCACACATTTTCCTTTCTGGTTACATAGAGTTTGCACCTTTCTAACTCTGAAATCACCAACATGACAGAATTGACAATGCTAGAATTATATAATTGAATTTTTGTACTTCTCTACTTCGAACAAGGGGAGATTGCATTTCTTGAGGCCCAAAATGTGCTCCACTTGAGAATGTTAGTGCCACATCTCAATATCCAACAGGGCATTGCTGACTTGCAATTGATACCTAGGCAGAAAACAAACAAAAATTTAGCTACATCACAGTTGTACAAATTAGTTTTAAGCTATTGGAGAAAATCATTAACAATGTATAGAAAACTTGTGAATCAAACTTACTCTTTCTTTATTGATGGTCTGACAATCGGCATATATGGTATGTTGATTATACAGCTGTATAGGAGACAATGATCAGAAAAAATCTTATCTTGTATAATACAATTTTTCTCTCAAAGTTTGAAAAAGAGAGTCGATAATGCCATCCATAACTCTGAAGCATTTTTCACTCCAAGATTTGGTGAAACACAATACCCAAATCACAACCGAAAACCCAAATGCACAGCCCATTGATATTCCCACATCCCACCATATATACTCTTTCAGCTTTTCTTTATTTTCTTTGTCATCACTGGGAGAAGCACTGGTAGAGGCAGGACGCCTTGCTGAGCATGACACATTGATTTGTAGGCCACACAGACCTAAATTGTTGGAAAATGCAGAGGCATCAAATGTCATCATTTGTCCTCCTTGTGGTATCATTCCTGATAGTTTGTTATGAGACACATCAAAGTAGCTCAAAGATGTGATATATTGCAGTTCTGCAGGAAATATTCCGGACAATTCATTTTTTGAAAGATCAAGTGATTGTAGCTGTATCATGCTTCCCAAAGATTTTGGAATCTCACCACTGAAATGATTTCTTGAAACATTGAGAATTATCAATCCTTTGAGGGATTCAATATCCCAAGGTATTTTACCTGATAAATTGTTGTTTGATAGATCAAGGCATTTTACTAATCTCAAATTTCTCACAAAAGACATCTCTTGTGCTTTGTTTGTAATGACCATTTGATCTATATAAATCACATTCATGAAATCAGCACCATATTCAAGAGCTTCTGTACTTTCTGTCTGATTTGCCATTGCACTCAAATTCATAAAACCACTTGGAATAATACCTGAAAACTTGTTGCTTGACATATCCAAGATTTGAAGATTTTGCAAGTTTGATAATTGTGTGGGTATCTTGCCAACAAATTTGTTAGATTTTAGTACTAGGATGCGAAGACTTTGCAAGCTTTCAATCCAATTGGAAATGCCCCCATGAATATTGTTATTACTAAGATCTAGGATTTCCAAAGAACTGCAATTTGCAAGGGATGATGGAATGTTCCCTTTTAGCCCATTGTGACTTAGTTTCAATGTTTCTAGAAAATTCATCTTCCCAAATATATTTGGGATCATGCCCTTCAGGTAATTTTTTTCTAGATTTAACACGGATAATGCAAAGCATTGGTTCAGACACGAGGGAATCTTACCACTAAGTCTATTATTTGACAAGTCTAAAAATTGCAAATATATTGATTTACAAACAGATTGTGGAATAACACCGCTAAGATTATTTCTAGCGAGTGACAGAATACGAAGATATTGTCCAGGTTTGCCAATTTCAGTTGGAATTGGTCCATCAAATAGATTCTCTGATAGATCCATTATCTTCACATTTTGTAGAGGAGAGGGAATATTTCCTTGTAATGTATTATTATGTAAATCAATAATTTGGGCTTCATCTAAATTTCGTTCAAATCCAAGAAACTTAGAGGGCAAATTTCCTACAAACTGGTTAGAGGAGAGGTTGAGATAATTAAGGGGAATAAAATCCCATAGCCAATCTGGAATATTGCCACTAAGAGAGTTTTGAGACAAATCTAGTGAGCCTAAGGAGTACTGAGTTGAAATGAATGCTGGAAAATCCCCTTCTATATTACAAGATCCCAAGCCTAAATCTTGAAGTTGAAATTTGGGAATATAAGTTTCATTGAATTTTACGGTCAACATATTCCTTGAAAGATCCAGTTTTTGAATGTTGGGGAACTCATCCAAAAGAGAAAGTGAGTAAGTGCCAATTAATTGGTTGCAGCTTAGATCAAGATATGTTAGCTTAGAGAGCTTAGCCAAAAAAGTTTGGATTGTGCCATTCAAAGAGTTATAACTCAGATCAAGATATGCAAGCTTTGACATGTTACCTAAAGATGTTGGGATAGTGTCACTCAAAAAATTCCTGCTCAAATCAAGATATCTGAGTTTTGACAATTTACTCAAATATGTTGGGATGGTTCCATTCAAAGAGTTTCCACTCAACCCAAAATATGTGAGCTTTGACAACTTCCCCAGAACAGAGGGTATGCTTCCATTTAATTGGTTTGAACTGAGATCAAGGTATGACAATTTTGAGAGCCCACTTAAAGAGGAGGTGAATAAAACCTTCCAAATTGTTATGCAATAGAGAAAGAGACGATAAAGAAAGAGGCCATCTAATGGTAGGAATCCTACCTATGAAGGAGTTGAATGAAAGGTCCAACTCTTCAAGAAATGTGAGATTTTCCAAGGAGGAAGGAATATCTCCTGATAGCCCACATTCATGCATCGAAAGTGTTTTTAGATTGGCAAGAGAACCAATTCCCTTTCCCCAGCTGCCACTTGACATTGAGAGATTCACACGCTGCAGCCCAAGATACTCCAACCCTCTCAAATGTGTTATCCACTCACCCAAATTGCTGCTCTCCAAACCACCATTCAAAGAGAGGTCAAGATCGGTTAAGCTCGACATGTTAGCAATTTCCCTTGGAATCTGACCAATAAAGTCGGAGGAAGACAAGTTCAAATACCTCAATCTGCTGAGCGTGTGAAATTGTGAAGGCATGGCAAGAGAATTGAAGACATTGTGACTGAGGTCCAAGTGCTCCAGATGCTGCAGTTGGAATAGTCCCCCACGAATTTCCCTCCATGACATGAATGGCCATGGCCAGATGTCGTCACGAGCATTCCATGAGGCGTTCAAGGAGTGGGGACTGAGATCCAAGGTAACCACATGCCCAGTGCTCGGATGGCACATCACTCCTTCCCACGCACAGCAGTTGAATCCCTTCCACGATTGCATCGTGTAATGAGAGGAATACAAGTCCAAGCCCTGTTTGAAATCCAACAGCGAATTTCTTTCATTTGCATAACATGCAGAG
This sequence comes from Cunninghamia lanceolata, assembly GCA_027924645.1. Lineage (NCBI taxonomy): Eukaryota > Viridiplantae > Streptophyta > Pinopsida > Cupressales > Cupressaceae > Cunninghamia > Cunninghamia lanceolata. Next base: position 23,188,074 of record BSBN01000500.1, read on the forward strand.
CAGGGCATCACTGGTAACAAGAAGAGCAATGCCCACATTATCACCATCTTCATTACAGTTTGCACAACAATCATCTATTCCTTCAAACAATTAGGATTTTAAAGGCTTCTTCCTGTTTGAAGTATGTTGCGTACTTTCTACGTTTTAGAGTCAGTTAAGGTTATATGGAGACTTCTGATTGGAAAATATAAAAATTGTGGATTTCTTTGGCGGTGTTTTATTGGGCTTTAATAGTGGAATGAGTTTTTATGTAATAGCTAAGAAGATTATTGTAGTGGATTTTTTATTTGAAAGGGTTTCCCGAGTAAAACATTATGTGCTATGTGTTTGTTTTTAATTCTGTTAGTTCAGATTTTGTATGCAGTATTTTTGTTGTACAAATTTATCAAGATTATATTTCTTACACTCAAAAATTAATCAAGTGTCATTTATAATTTTATTTCTCCGTTGAAGTTTATCATGCAAATCATTCAAAGTTGATTCCAATGTGATTGTTTCCACACGGCATTTCACCATGAAGATGGTGGGAAATCTCCCCCTCTTAAAAGGAGTGGTTTTAATGAATTCCAAAGTATGCATAATTAGAGTTGGTGGAAAGGTAAATGTATTCCACATATGAAGTTTCAAGAAATTTTTAAAAAATATAGAGGTAATATATGTGTAAAGAAAAATCTTAAACTTAATTTAGGCTAATTTAATAAGATGCAAACATGTTAAATATGAATTGAATTGATTTAGATTGACAAATGACAACTGAATAGATAATTTAATAATAATTGTTAAATTAAGAAAGTAAATGTCAAGTGGATAAAGGGTATTTAGTTTGATAATTGAAGATTCATGACTTTGATTAAGATTTTGAATTTGATGGTTGTTAGTCCAAAAAATGATGTCTCTTTGTCAATGTAATTTCTTGGATCCCATACAAGACGTATGCTCTGGCTTGTGTCAAGTTTGTTCCTTTGTATTTTTGTACACCCATAGATTCATCCTTTGTCATGTGGATCTGATCCTTCTAAATGTATGTCTATACTCCTTGGCTCGACTGGTTTGCTTCTGTCTACTCTATCCTCTACTTTATTCTAAATACTAGCAATGTTTAAAAATAATTTTAGAGTATTGTCGGTGTGTCACTATGGGACATGTTCTCCTACGAGAATGCCTAAAAATGTGTAAGTGATGTAAGACATCGAGTCTCAACTGTGTAAATGCTTCTAGGATGAATGCGTAGATCTAGGTTTATTTTAGTGCACCAAATGGAATTGTCCTTCCTTGTAATGCTAATGATATTCAAATAAATGCTTGGATGATCAAATAAATGCAATTGAATGCCTTCAAATACAAGCACATAACAATAAACCATGCAAACACATGTTTAGTTAGCTCTTGGTGAGAAAGACATATGTAGAAGTCCGCCAAAACTTGAATTTGAATGTTGAAATTTGAAGGGTCAAATTCACAGCGACAAGGTCAAACTCATGCTCATGGAAATAACATAGGGCATAGAAATGGTCAAACCAAGTGCATGACATAATTTATAGAGATAGGTGTATGCATAGACATAATAAATGCATAATTTGGATAAATATATTAGAATGTGAGTCTATGTGGATAAGGTGGGAGATAAGTGCATAGGAATCGGTGTAAATGGATGGGTGAAGGCATGGGGGAAGGTAAGGTTGTGCCATTTGTCAATATGTAAATGTATTAACCATTCTCTCAAAATGGATACAAACCTAAATGTGAAATTGCATGGGTATCCAAATTTCACCATTATAGTATTTTAGAAAAAATGTTAAAAATAGAATGTACTCCACATAAGAAGTTGTATGGAAATCAAGTGTTGAAAAATTAAAAAGTGCTCTAAAAAATAATTTAGTGGAAATTTTGAAAGTGTACAAATTGGTTTGTCTATAAAAATCAAAGTTCATTTATAGATTTTCAAAGCTCATTCCATACTTTAGTGTGAACAAGTAGTGTTGAAAAATTAAAAGTAGTCTACACAAGAAGTTTGGTGGAAAGTTTGAAAGTGTACAAACTGATTTGTCAATAAAAATTTAAGGTCATTTATAGATTTTCAAAGCTCATTCTACACTTTAGCGTGAACAAATAATGTTGAAAAATTAGAAGTACTCTACATGTGACATTTAGTGGAAAGTTTGAAAGTTTACAAATTGGTTTGTCCATAAAAATCAAAGTTCATTTATAGTTTTGCATATCTCATTTCACACTTTAGGGTGAACAAGTAGTGTTGAAAAATTAAAAGTAGTCTACATAATAAGTTTGGTGGACATTTTGAAAGTGTACAAATTGGTTTGTCCATAAAAATCAGAGTTGATTTCATGCCTTAGTGTGAACAACTAGTGTTGAAATTTTAAAAGTACTCTAAATAAGAAGTTTTATGGAAGGTTTAAAAGTGTACAAATTGGTTTGTCCATAAAAAACCATTCATTTAAGTTTTCAAAGCTCATTCCACACTTTAGTGTGAACATGTATAGTATACATAAGAAGTTTGGTGGAAATTTTGGAAGTGTACAAATTAGTTTTTCCATAAAAATCAAACCTCATTTATAGTTTCTGAAAGCTCATTCCACACTTTATTCCACTAACTAAAGTAGTGGGAAATTTACTCCTCTAATTTTTTAACAAATTTTAGATAAAAGGAACCATTTTAATGAATTTTAAATTATGCAAATTATTTTACTTTAAAAATTTGGGAAAATTGATATGCATTGTAGATGTTCTCATGTAATAGTGAAAAATGCAATGCCTTGCACTTTTCTCTTTTGTTTTGGACTCACTTTGACTTGTTTGTCTTTAGTGCAATGACTACTGTACAAAACAACATATTTTTTCATGGAAGTTGGAAAATAGCCTTAATTTGTATAATTTAATCTTATTCATTCATAACTGTGGGTCACTTCTATGAATGTAGATCTAACTGAACTAAACTTCCCAATTTAAAATTTAAAATTGGACCTATGTTCCTGTCCTTGTCATATGAGATGCAAATGTGTAGTTTGAACAATACATATAGCCGTCAAATGGACAGTCAAATATCAAGAGCATAGAAGGATTATTCATATGGTTTTGTCATACACAAAAAAACATAAGAATGAGGTGCAACCATAAGAATAAAGCCATACACAGTCATACTCAGCACTAACAAAGCCATACACAGTCATACTCAGCACTAACAAAGCCATACAGAGTCAACTAAGACAGAGAATGAGATTGTGTATGTCAATGAATGATCCTGTAAGCAGTTGAAGTGCATTACAGGAGGACAATAAATCATGAATAAAGACCATAATGCCATCGGTAGAAGGACAGAGTACACATAATACAATCTATGCTACAAAATGTATGAAAAGAGAGATAAGGATGCAACATTGTAAAAAGGTACATCCATATGACAGAGTTTATTGTTGCTTATGTTTTCATATCCAAACTGTCACAATCATTAATAGAGAACATGAATTTCCAAACACATATACAATCATATGGAACAACAGAGTATATAAGTCTCAGCCATGACAAGTATAAGAATGAACAACTTATAGATAAATGAACAACCTTTGCTATCAACTAAAGGGCAATCAACATGCCATGGAGCAACAGATAATGAAAGTCTCATTATGGTCATTTTAAGAAGCTTACCACTCAACATGCCTTGGGACAACCTTTGCTAAGGAAAAAGGACAGTCAGCAAGATGTTGACAACCAAAGACACATCATGGAATAACTTATAGGTAGCAAGGGAGTTCACCTTGTGCATTAACATTTAACTGAATAAATAACAGAGTCTTCAAAGAGGAGTCAAATGAAATAACAAAAGCTTATATATCTTGTCCATATACAGGAGAAGTAAACAAAGAACAACTGGTATTTCATTACTTATCAAGTGGATTTACCTGGAACAAGAGCAAAGTTTTTATCAAAGTGATCAAGACATCCAAAGATGACAAATGGTTTGCTAGAAGAGAAGTGTTGTGCTTATGTTTTATGCCTTGGGAGTTGACTCAGATCATGTAAATGATGCAAACGATAGGTAATGCAGTCAGTGATCCTAAGAAAAGCGAGTTATTGATGTCATCAATTTATAAGATAAAAAGCAAGCTAAAACTGTATTATGAGTCTCATAGGAACAACCAAGTATTAATGTCTGGTGAAAGATCTAAAAGGTAGAAAACAATATATGGAAATGAAGAGATCAGTGCCAAATGCCTAAGTGAGACAGCCACCAGAAGGATATGATCTAAGTGCCATTAAAAAAATACAATGCAGCTACATCATAAAGCAACATTTTCAGGTGATAGAGCAGTAGAATTGACTGTTTTCAAGACAAGAAGGAATATGCAGCTACATAAGTCATTAAATACAGAGAAAGATAAAAAATATTAGATTCATTTCATATGATTAAGTGCTATGAATGATATGATAGCATATAGAAGATCAAAGTGTCGAGCTTTAGGTGAGATAAGAGAAACGGAAGTATGCCTTTAAAATATTAAAACCTTTTATCATATGATGTCTTGGAGCTACAGTAGAAGATAAATCAGGTAGCATGCATGATGTAATCTAACAATGACAGTCTATAGACAAGTAGCACATAAGGTATAGGTATCAGAATGTTCATCTGAAATGAAGTCTTGTTTTCTTTTAAGAAATTACAAGTATTATGCATACAAAGATGTTATGAACAGATATGAAGGTTTCTTCATTAACTAGAGGTATTAATACTTCTCCATGTTTGAACCTTTGTCTCAAGAGAGATATATCTAGCCAATGTAGAACAGTAATAGTATCTTTTGATACAAGCATTCAGTGAAGGATGGTACGGAAAAAATATATAAATGCCATGACAGTGACATAAAGAAGCTTGTATGCAGAAGTAAATAAAATTCTTGTTTCAATTTTTATCTGCTGATAAAGAAAAATACATAGTGCGGGAAATGACAAAGTCACAAGAAGGAAAGGATGAAGCATGAGTATGACAGGAGAAGCATTTTTGTACAAAAGAAGCAGACCCTCTTCATATTTTCAAAACCCTCTTTCTATTTTACATTTACAGCCAAAAGAAAGTGATGTAATGCATCTACTACCATAGCCGTGCCAGGAAAGGACATTTTTATGTTAAAAATGTAATACCCATCTGGAGTTTGTTCAAACCCTTGTTTCTTTTCTAGTTACAGTTGAAGTGAGAGGTTACAGAATACGAAATGGTACATGGCTGTACCCCAGAGAAGAGGTTTCTGTATGAGCAATATATAAAACCCTTGTGCCATTTTAATTTGCAGAGAAAAGAGAACACAGTTATGGATGGCCTATAGTCAAAATTGAACCTCATGCTACAAAAAAAAGAAGAACAAATGCAAATTTTTGAGTTACAAAATGCCTAGAAATGCTACCAAATCATGCCTCTAGCAACACAATGCACATGAATGTCATTTTGTAAGTTTTTTTTGTCAAGGCTGGGACTCGCTTTGAGCCAGAATAATGCGAATACAGAGGAGAGAAGGTAAGGTTTTTAACTCATTTCAAGCATTGATACACAAAAACCTCCAAATCGTGCCTCTGGCAGTGAATATACAACAAAAAATCTCAGAAAATAAAGAGCAATCACAACAAAAAAATGAATTACCTGCTTTTTCTACCGTTTTGCTATGTAAGTGTTGGCAAGAGACACATTGGAGCTTCATGATTGTTGTCATTGATGGCAATAAAAGTTCATCCCACACATCCGCAGGACATAGTGTGCCTATACCGGAAGTCAGATTAAAGAGTGTTGTGGTCCGGTAAGCAAGAACAGAGTGTTGTGGCAAGGTCCGACACTCAGGTCTGGATCTCTCAGAGGAAGTATCTTTGGAAAGTGCGGACTTGGGAAAGTCAAGAGGAGTACCTTGACAGATAGAATCCAGGAATTGAGCCTCCAGTGATGAAAGAGTGAAGAGATATGAGGATTCAAGTATTGGAGTCCTGTTTGGTAGTGCAGACAGAGGAAGAACTGACCGACAGAGCATCAGACATTATTCCAGATGAGATGTTGATGGTGATCAAGATTCTTAAGGTATCATTCATGATTGACTGACATGATTGATGACTTCTATAATCATCTTTTTGATCTGCATTACTTGATAAGTAAGGATTCAGCTGACATATTAGAGTTTGGATAAATATTGACTATTTCGGATGTCGACTAGAAAGTGGATGAAATCCTTGGTGCAGATATATATATATATATATATATACCAGATTGATTTCGGTATGAAGAAAAGTGCTGTGTGTTGTGGTGTGCGAAGAAAAGCAGAAGAACAGTGTGAAAGCAGAAAGACAGGTCTGGTATGTGACAGGTCAACAGCACCAAAGAGAGGAAGGATGAAGTGCAGCAGATCAGTGTATTAAGCCTAATCGGAACTGAACTTTAGCATATGTGGATGCTTCTCATCAGTTCAAGGATCTTATTATTCTTCTTACAAACTTGTAGACAGTGAGTCTCTTGTAGGCAGTGAGCCTCTTGTGAGCAGTGTGCTCGGGCAGTAAGCCCTAATTGGCAAGTGCCATTTTGTATTTCTATTCTTCTAACAGAGAATACAATCTTGGGTTAATCACCCCGTGGTTTTCTCCCTTAACAGGGTTTCCACGTCAAAAATATTGTGTCATGTGTATTTCCATTTCCTGGTTATGTTTGCTTATTTGAATTGATGCTACATTAATTGTTAAGAAAGTTCATAAAGTAGAAATAATTAAGATAACTGATTCACCCCCCCTCTCAGTTATCAACAGTAAGAACTCCCAGAATGGCCTCAAACAGTGAAAACCAAAGCTTATGGTGGTCGGCCATAAAAAACTAGAGAAGATGCATCAAAAGACAATCAAATCAGCCTAGAATCAACAACAAAAGGTCAAAATCTCAGTGAAATATATCTTACCTTGCATTCTACTCACAGATTCTACATTGAAACCCTCAGGACTCGACAAATATCAAGCATTCGTACTCCCAAACTCTAGTCATGGTGGCGTGGTAGCGAGAGGAAGAAAGATGAAATGCATAATGAAAAGTTTTAGGTTTTTTTTGCTTTCTTTTCATTGATCGACCCATTTGCATTGATAGTGTTTTTTGACTTTTATTTTAAAACAAAATCATTGCAATCTATTCGTGCCATGGTGAAGACTTGTCTTTTCAAAACCTAGTGATAATACATCAAGGGGGCCATGAGGTATGATTTCTGCCTTTTCTTATTTTTCAAAGTCAATAGAAACATTATAATACTTGAGGAGGTCGAGTACATTATATCTTGCTAGGTATGAGTTGTTTTGTGAGGCCACATGGTGAGTGTGATGATATATGAAAGACATGGTAATGTGTATAGGGAGGCATAAGGGCCACTTTAAAATATATTGCAGTAGACCTTCAAAGCATGTGATGCATAATGCATAATGTTGTAATTACATATGCATGGAGGTATAAGACATTGTAATATTGCACATGGAGTCATAAGGATGCAATGTGATATATGACTAATGTAATACAACATGATGTTCATATCAAGACCATGGAGAGAGATGCGAGTAATGATGTAAAGTATATGGGAGGTGATGCAAGTGCATGGAGGTCATGTTTTGCCTAAGGATTACAAGGTGTTTTATGTTGATTTTGCATGATCTAGAGATAGATTAAATATTGTAAACAAATGATAAAGTAATGAATTATGAATTACTTTATCATTTGTAATAAAAATGCAAAAGGCAATAATAGGCAAATTTATCGCACGTGGCAAAGTAAGTCTCATTGATTACTTTGTCATTCTTTCACAATATTAGTTGTCTCCAAACCATGCAAAATCGGGAGATTAAATATTTATGTCCTAAATGCCATTATTTTCTGCATGGGATTGTAATAAATTTGGAATGAAAAACATTCAACTAAGTGGTGTAATTATAAACCACTTAGTCAATGTTGGTTAAATGCAAAAATAATTGTATTTATGATATTTATTGTGCAAAGGGCAAGTTGAGGATGCTTGCAGATATAGTCAAAGGGATGTGGCAAAGCTTTTATTGTGCAAATATCAGACATTTATGATGTTGCAGGAGAGGTTGGAAAACTGGTGGAGGAGTTATTGTGGATATTTGACTTGATTTTTATATCCTTAAAGAGCATTTAAAGGCATTTTCTGGTGCTTTTATGTTTAGTGATGACATGCTCTGACTTTTTCTTCATTGGGAACTCATTTTGGAGGACTTTAGATAGATATTTTGAGGGCTTTCATGAGATGCACAACCATGGAGGTTTCTCATCCTTATCTTGTTATAGTTGCTTGGAGGGTATATAGTCATTCATTTGACTCTTTGTAATGAGAGTTCTTTTCATGTAAATTTTGGAGTTAGTGATTTTTCTGCAATCCTTACTCAGTTTGAGCATGTTTTTGTAACCCCTTTGTGATATGAAATACAAAACATACCTTGGATACCATTGATAGTCAGGTTTTGCCTTCTTATTTATGCAGTACTGTGTATTACCAAGTATTTGATTAAGTAATTTGTGAGGTTAGTTCTATCTCCTTGTGATTTTGTCTTATGTTTCAAATACCTTTCTACAAAAAGTGTGTTTGTACAGGTTGCAAACAGTGTCTTCGAACTGTATATGCTTTTTTAACTATGAAGTTAGCTTCCTTTTAAAAGGTTAATGCATTTAGGCCTCTTTGTGAAGTGTTTTTGCAGAGCATACAGTAATAGGTTGTGCAGGTTTAGTTTCTGATGTATATGGCCAAGTGTATGCAAATATGATTTCCATAAATCATATCAAGTTTGGTGTATCACCCTTGTTCTCATTTTATGGTTTTGCTTTTCATTTTTTTAAGCATTCCTTTTCCCTTTTCCTCTGCAAATCTAGTAGTTTCTAGGTGATAACCAGCTAGGAAGCTGACCTTCTCCGGAGGTTCTTTCCATCACAGGTGACCCACAAGCCTAGAAAGATCCCATGTTTCTCCAGATTGCCAAGTTCTGCAACTTAGCAAAGGTGCAAATATGAGAGACAGTAGTTCCCCTTTTCCATTTAGTTGTTATGAGCTAAAGCACATAATATTTTAAATTGTACAAAAGGGTATATATGAATAAACAAACCATAATTCATGATGACACATTCAAATATCATAAGAGAGCAAGATTACTCATTGCATCATCATAAGATGATGGCATTAGCATGACAACAAAAATTACACATGACTTAGAGGCATATTGCATGATTGTTTGGTGCATGTTTTTTTTTCATTATTCTAAATTGTTAGTTTAGATCTAGGGGTATGACCAAAGGAGAAGATTCTTGTCTAAAAACCTCCCAATGTGTTCCTAAACATTGCCAATCATTTATTGTAGGTTTAGACATCAAAGTGAAGATGAATCTAAATGTCAAAATCTACCAAATTAGATCCACATAGCAAGGTTAACTGCACATGTAGGGTTTAGAATTGTGGGTGCAGAAGTGAACTAGAACATTGAACATTAGATTTACCAATTTCAATGAAATCATCTAACAAGATCTAGTTTTATGATATGTTGGTGAATCAATTAGTGAGATCTATCGCTATCAAATCTCCATCGAACCTAAAGCTAAGTACTATTATTTTAATAATTTAACTTCAAACATTTAGTTTAATAGCATTATCAATCCCAAATATTTTTTTTGCTCTGTAAATGCATCCATGGGGGATGCTCCTTATATTATAGCTTAACCAAAAAACTTAAGAGTAGTTGTTTAATTACAACATCTCCATCAGAGGAGTAATCCAGGTAGGAACAAAACCCAGAATAGTATATCAACTTGGAACTACAAACTGGAAAGAAAAGCGGCCTACTATTACCATACTGTCAAACTAACATACTAACTATAACATGTCAGACTTACATAGGGCTAGCATAGTTAAATCATTTTCATCAACAATCTTTCCAATAGATGAGAGCTGATCTCTTAAATCAGAAATCCTCATGAAGTAAGCCATTACGGATTCACCTTTAGCCATCTTGATGTGATGACGCTGCTGCTTCAAAGCTAGAACACGACTAGTGTTGTTGATTTCATACATCTCCTCCAAGGTTCTGAACATTTTGCTTGCTGTATTCAGCTTGGAGATGATGAGAACAATGTGATCTTTTACTGAATCAATTAAGATCTTCTGAGCTTGAAGATCTTTCTTCCTCCATTGGGTCTTTTCTCCTTCTACCTTAGGCTCGGAAGATTCTTTGGTCACAAAGTCTGCAAGGTCGTTTTCATTTAACGCAAGCATGATGCGGACTCTCCATGATGTGAAATTGGAAGCCCCATCCAATCTGTCTTCAACCCTGAGACTGTGAGCCATTTTATTTGATCTTTAATGATAAGAGCAGAATGTAAATAACTAAATACTGCAAATCTGATTATACTAATTCGAACTTGGCTCTGATACCATGTTAATTTTAATATTCAGATTGACAGTAAGAAACAATAAAACATAAATGCTCACATAACACACATATACCCTGGGAAAACCTCCCTCTTAGAGGTGAAAACCCAGCAAGAAAATCTCAGATCCGATTTATATTAAGAGCAGAAACAGATTACAACTTTGCCCAACTAAGGCACGAAACATAGATATCAAAATACAACATGGCCTCTTCTTGAATTATCGAACCCTTGAACTTCTTGAATCATCGAACCCTTTGAACCATTGAATTAGTTGAACCGTCGAACCGTTGACCCAGTTGAACTAGTTCAACTGTCGATGGAACCCTTGCATTGTCGAACCTTTGAACCCGTTGAACCGTTGAACCAGTTCAACCATTGGCAGAGCCCTTCACTGTTGAACCTTTGAACCTGTCGAACCGTCGAACCAGTTCAACCATCGGCAGAGCCCTTTCACTGTGCTTGTAGTAGATTGCTGATCAATTAGATTTTGCAGGGCATAATTCGGTAAGTGATTGCTGTGCTTTGTGACTGCCAATCACTCTTCATTTATATGAGATCGCACAAACGTTTTGGCACCAAATTACATATACGTTACATTTGAAATAGGTCCTGACCTATTTGTAATTTCAAGATACATAGAATGGTGAGTTCGCCCAATTGGGGCCTACCTTAATCGGATAATACAATCTGAGATCTCGAAATGCTAAGGCCGGTAGACCATTCAGCATTTCATGACTAGGTCGGTCTCTAGAAGGGATCCGACCTAGCTACCAAAATCAACAAAAACTACCTCAAATGTGTGCCTAAGATAGATGCAAGTCCCTAAGACTTGTTTAGATACAAGGCGCTCCATCAGGGGGCAAAATTATGTTCATTTAAAGTCAAGTTGCTTTCAAATTTCCTTGAAGAGATGATAAGTTGGAACCTAGGCGCTAGATCATGACTTTGGAACCCTAGAAATGCGCCTTGGCAAAGAAGTGATTTGGAATGCTCATATTGCGCCTAGAGGAATGATTTTGGGATATCATTCATATTGATACTTCAGTTGCACTTGGAAAAGGCTTAGAAACTCTTTGAAAGGCTTGAATGAAGTTAGAACTCACTTCAAGGAGGTTAGGCGCCATTTCATGACTCTAGGGCCTTGAAAATGCGCCTAAGCTAGATAAGGCTTTTGGAATCACAACTTAACCTTTCATTTTGTTGAAGAAGTTTGAACTTGCTTAAGGGTTCCTTCACCAAGCCTAGATATTGATCAAATGACAAAGGGAACAACAAATTGCCTAAGACGCACTTTGCCTCCTGTGCCACCTTGGATATGCGCCTCACCTAAATCTTTCATTCACTTGCAAGTAAACATCACAGAAAGAGCATTCTAGTTTGCACCAGTGTTGGATCAGTGGTTAAGTGCCAAAAGACAAGTCTTATTGATGGGGTGCACTTTCTAGTCTCTGCCACCTCAAGGAAGCGCCTAGCTTGGAAAGGCGCCTATTCTAGTCCCCACTACCCTCAGTTGGCGCCTAGCCTTGAGAATCTTGCAATTGTGACATCATTTTGGCGCCTGGAGTCTCTGATCTCCTATTGGTCCAAGCGGTAACATTAGGATTCGTTTCAGTTCATTGGATAAGGTTGCCACCTCAGAGGGAGTCATCAAATGGAATATGCTCTTACGAAACGTGCCTTGGTTCCTCTTTGTGCATTGAAAAATGTGCCTTCATTGCCTCGAAAGGCCTATAAAAGGAAGAGCTCTCTCATTCATTTGATATCGAATCTTTTGGCAAATTCTCTCTAAAAAGCTTTATGCTTGTAATCTTGAGGCCTGCGAGTTTCAAGTGTTGGGGTGATGCTCCCTCAACTGACAAGGTGATGCTCCCTTGTTGCATTGTGAGGTGTTAACATCCAGTTGACATCATTGAGTTCAATAGAGTTGATCAATTGTGAAATCATTGTAAACATCAAGGCTTCAAAGTCTTTCTTGTGATCAAATTGAATAAGAACTATATATTCATGCCTTTGAAGGCATTATCATTGTAATAAGACATTTGTAATAAGTTGAATCAAGTCATGATATAAGTACCCAGCTTCAAATTGATTCATACATGTTATTATCTTTGATGTATGTCATTTGATGAGTTAAGTGCAAGTAAATTTATCTAAGTAAGGGAAAAAAATTAGTTACAACTAGTTGGGTATCTTACAGTCATGAACCCTGTGCTTTCCCACAAAGATCGCTTTCTTAGCTACATGATGTTTAGTATGGAACATGGAGACATTGTACACTACCATGCGCCTCTCCCAAGTATTCAACAAAAGACGTGTTTAACTTCAACAATCTTTTCTTCAGGGTATTGTACAATGTTTGCCAGTTTGTAAACTCCATAAACGTTTACCAAACCATATATAATTTTCTGAAATATGTATGTAGTTGACATACAGGAAAGCTTGTCTAGAAAGTGTAATCTAACAAAAAAGCAAAAATATTTACAATATATCTAATATACAATAAATATGGAATACTTGCAACAACAATCAGGTAACAAATTAAAGATACTAGGATTGTCCATGAAACAAATAACTACATAGCATGATATTTGCAAACACAGTCCCTTATTTATTTAAACCCTGAGTTTGACTTGACTTTATTAGTTTATTTTCCACATTGAAGAAATAGAAAACTATTCCAAAAGACCACCGCATTTTGTTCCCTGACAATATGAAACATTATCTTGAGTGTCTTAAAGTGGAATCAATGTAAGGCAGATGCGAAAGAGTGGAACTTAGAACAACATACCTTTTCTCACATTCCTGCCTAAAATCATTATTTGAGAACAATATATCGATTGCACTAAGAAACTTTGAGCAAAATGATTAATTATAACATAATCGGCCCTTCAGAAAGACGATACACATGGCTATGGGTGCGCCTCCATAGAAATTCCTTCTTAAACAACGACTCTCCATCAATTTTAAGTGGCTCAGCTATCATAAAAGGCATAACATCAACATCAACTGCCACAACAAAAGAGAGAGCTCAGGCAAGCTCATCTTAAAGAGTGTTATTTAATGCAATGGGCATGGTAAAATCAAAGGTGAGTTCCAGTTATTTCTGGAAGAGCAGGTAGGAGAACAGGGCATTGTATGCTAACACATGATTGCCCGAAATTCTTATCAAACTTTGATAAAATAATTGATAAATTTGAATTAAAATTTTTTCCACCAGAAGCATAATAATCAGGAGTTCTAGCATGAGGCAAAAAATAACATATCCATTCATATGAATAATGAAACAAACCTCTAGTGGGACCATCGTGCTACAGAGAATAGATGAAAAACATCCAAGACCAGGGTCTCCAAAGCAATTATAAAAATCAATCCATGATGGGCATCAAAATTACGGTTTTCTCAAAACAGAATTATCTAACTGATATAATACTAAACTTTAATAAGTTATCCTTCCCAGTCAACTCATTGTCCTGCAAAGAGTGATACTAAACGAGTTTAGACATGAAATGACTTATAACAGCAAACACGTTAAAACTTCAAGCAGAGATAGTCATTATTGTTGGAAACTGAATGTTACTATTTACTAAGAAAATAAAAAATTCACTGGGTGGGCAGGATAAGTCAGAACTAGCTATTATGTTCATTAGATGTTTGAAATTTCACAATAAGCTTACGTTTTGCTCATTTATACTGAAAATTTAGAAATCAGTATATATTGATTTCTAGCCCTTGCTAGGTGCAGTCAATATAAAAATAGAAAAACACAATGAAAAATCAGAACTGAAGTTACAATGTAGCTTGAATAAAGTATTTGCACACATTTTCCTTTCTGGTTACATAGAGTTTGCACCTTTCTAACTCTGAAATCACCAACATGACAGAATTGACAATGCTAGAATTATATAATTGAATTTTTGTACTTCTCTACTTCGAACAAGGGGAGATTGCATTTCTTGAGGCCCAAAATGTGCTCCACTTGAGAATGTTAGTGCCACATCTCAATATCCAACAGGGCATTGCTGACTTGCAATTGATACCTAGGCAGAAAACAAACAAAAATTTAGCTACATCACAGTTGTACAAATTAGTTTTAAGCTATTGGAGAAAATCATTAACAATGTATAGAAAACTTGTGAATCAAACTTACTCTTTCTTTATTGATGGTCTGACAATCGGCATATATGGTATGTTGATTATACAGCTGTATAGGAGACAATGATCAGAAAAAATCTTATCTTGTATAATACAATTTTTCTCTCAAAGTTTGAAAAAGAGAGTCGATAATGCCATCCATAACTCTGAAGCATTTTTCACTCCAAGATTTGGTGAAACACAATACCCAAATCACAACCGAAAACCCAAATGCACAGCCCATTGATATTCCCACATCCCACCATATATACTCTTTCAGCTTTTCTTTATTTTCTTTGTCATCACTGGGAGAAGCACTGGTAGAGGCAGGACGCCTTGCTGAGCATGACACATTGATTTGTAGGCCACACAGACCTAAATTGTTGGAAAATGCAGAGGCATCAAATGTCATCATTTGTCCTCCTTGTGGTATCATTCCTGATAGTTTGTTATGAGACACATCAAAGTAGCTCAAAGATGTGATATATTGCAGTTCTGCAGGAAATATTCCGGACAATTCATTTTTTGAAAGATCAAGTGATTGTAGCTGTATCATGCTTCCCAAAGATTTTGGAATCTCACCACTGAAATGATTTCTTGAAACATTGAGAATTATCAATCCTTTGAGGGATTCAATATCCCAAGGTATTTTACCTGATAAATTGTTGTTTGATAGATCAAGGCATTTTACTAATCTCAAATTTCTCACAAAAGACATCTCTTGTGCTTTGTTTGTAATGACCATTTGATCTATATAAATCACATTCATGAAATCAGCACCATATTCAAGAGCTTCTGTACTTTCTGTCTGATTTGCCATTGCACTCAAATTCATAAAACCACTTGGAATAATACCTGAAAACTTGTTGCTTGACATATCCAAGATTTGAAGATTTTGCAAGTTTGATAATTGTGTGGGTATCTTGCCAACAAATTTGTTAGATTTTAGTACTAGGATGCGAAGACTTTGCAAGCTTTCAATCCAATTGGAAATGCCCCCATGAATATTGTTATTACTAAGATCTAGGATTTCCAAAGAACTGCAATTTGCAAGGGATGATGGAATGTTCCCTTTTAGCCCATTGTGACTTAGTTTCAATGTTTCTAGAAAATTCATCTTCCCAAATATATTTGGGATCATGCCCTTCAGGTAATTTTTTTCTAGATTTAACACGGATAATGCAAAGCATTGGTTCAGACACGAGGGAATCTTACCACTAAGTCTATTATTTGACAAGTCTAAAAATTGCAAATATATTGATTTACAAACAGATTGTGGAATAACACCGCTAAGATTATTTCTAGCGAGTGACAGAATACGAAGATATTGTCCAGGTTTGCCAATTTCAGTTGGAATTGGTCCATCAAATAGATTCTCTGATAGATCCATTATCTTCACATTTTGTAGAGGAGAGGGAATATTTCCTTGTAATGTATTATTATGTAAATCAATAATTTGGGCTTCATCTAAATTTCGTTCAAATCCAAGAAACTTAGAGGGCAAATTTCCTACAAACTGGTTAGAGGAGAGGTTGAGATAATTAAGGGGAATAAAATCCCATAGCCAATCTGGAATATTGCCACTAAGAGAGTTTTGAGACAAATCTAGTGAGCCTAAGGAGTACTGAGTTGAAATGAATGCTGGAAAATCCCCTTCTATATTACAAGATCCCAAGCCTAAATCTTGAAGTTGAAATTTGGGAATATAAGTTTCATTGAATTTTACGGTCAACATATTCCTTGAAAGATCCAGTTTTTGAATGTTGGGGAACTCATCCAAAAGAGAAAGTGAGTAAGTGCCAATTAATTGGTTGCAGCTTAGATCAAGATATGTTAGCTTAGAGAGCTTAGCCAAAAAAGTTTGGATTGTGCCATTCAAAGAGTTATAACTCAGATCAAGATATGCAAGCTTTGACATGTTACCTAAAGATGTTGGGATAGTGTCACTCAAAAAATTCCTGCTCAAATCAAGATATCTGAGTTTTGACAATTTACTCAAATATGTTGGGATGGTTCCATTCAAAGAGTTTCCACTCAACCCAAAATATGTGAGCTTTGACAACTTCCCCAGAACAGAGGGTATGCTTCCATTTAATTGGTTTGAACTGAGATCAAGGTATGACAATTTTGAGAGCCCACTTAAAGAGGAGGTGAATAAAACCTTCCAAATTGTTATGCAATAGAGAAAGAGACGATAAAGAAAGAGGCCATCTAATGGTAGGAATCCTACCTATGAAGGAGTTGAATGAAAGGTCCAACTCTTCAAGAAATGTGAGATTTTCCAAGGAGGAAGGAATATCTCCTGATAGCCCACATTCATGCATCGAAAGTGTTTTTAGATTGGCAAGAGAACCAATTCCCTTTCCCCAGCTGCCACTTGACATTGAGAGATTCACACGCTGCAGCCCAAGATACTCCAACCCTCTCAAATGTGTTATCCACTCACCCAAATTGCTGCTCTCCAAACCACCATTCAAAGAGAGGTCAAGATCGGTTAAGCTCGACATGTTAGCAATTTCCCTTGGAATCTGACCAATAAAGTCGGAGGAAGACAAGTTCAAATACCTCAATCTGCTGAGCGTGTGAAATTGTGAAGGCATGGCAAGAGAATTGAAGACATTGTGACTGAGGTCCAAGTGCTCCAGATGCTGCAGTTGGAATAGTCCCCCACGAATTTCCCTCCATGACATGAATGGCCATGGCCAGATGTCGTCACGAGCATTCCATGAGGCGTTCAAGGAGTGGGGACTGAGATCCAAGGTAACCACATGCCCAGTGCTCGGATGGCACATCACTCCTTCCCACGCACAGCAGTTGAATCCCTTCCACGATTGCATCGTGTAATGAGAGGAATACAAGTCCAAGCCCTGTTTGAAATCCAACAGCGAATTTCTTTCATTTGCATAACATGCAGAGCAGGGCATCACTGGTAACAAGAAGAGCAATGCCCACATTATCACCATCTTCATTACAGTTTGCACAACAATCATCTATTCCTTCAAACAATTAGGATTTTAAAGGCTTCTTCCTGTTTGAAGTATGTTGCGTACTTTCTACGTTTTAGAGTCAGTTAAGGTTATATGGAGACTTCTGATTGGAAAATATAAAAATTGTGGATTTCTTTGGCGGTGTTTTATTGGGCTTTAATAGTGGAATGAGTTTTTATGTAATAGCTAAGAAGATTATTGTAGTGGATTTTTTATTTGAAAGGGTTTCCCGAGTAAAACATTATGTGCTATGTGTTTGTTTTTAATTCTGTTAGTTCAGATTTTGTATGCAGTATTTTTGTTGTACAAATTTATCAAGATTATATTTCTTACACTCAAAAATTAATCAAGTGTCATTTATAATTTTATTTCTCCGTTGAAGTTTATCATGCAAATCATTCAAAGTTGATTCCAATGTGATTGTTTCCACACGGCATTTCACCATGAAGATGGTGGGAAATCTCCCCCTCTTAAAAGGAGTGGTTTTAATGAATTCCAAAGTATGCATAATTAGAGTTGGTGGAAAGGTAAATGTATTCCACATATGAAGTTTCAAGAAATTTTTAAAAAATATAGAGGTAATATATGTGTAAAGAAAAATCTTAAACTTAATTTAGGCTAATTTAATAAGATGCAAACATGTTAAATATGAATTGAATTGATTTAGATTGACAAATGACAACTGAATAGATAATTTAATAATAATTGTTAAATTAAGAAAGTAAATGTCAAGTGGATAAAGGGTATTTAGTTTGATAATTGAAGATTCATGACTTTGATTAAGATTTTGAATTTGATGGTTGTTAGTCCAAAAAATGATGTCTCTTTGTCAATGTAATTTCTTGGATCCCATACAAGACGTATGCTCTGGCTTGTGTCAAGTTTGTTCCTTTGTATTTTTGTACACCCATAGATTCATCCTTTGTCATGTGGATCTGATCCTTCTAAATGTATGTCTATACTCCTTGGCTCGACTGGTTTGCTTCTGTCTACTCTATCCTCTACTTTATTCTAAATACTAGCAATGTTTAAAAATAATTTTAGAGTATTGTCGGTGTGTCACTATGGGACATGTTCTCCTACGAGAATGCCTAAAAATGTGTAAGTGATGTAAGACATCGAGTCTCAACTGTGTAAATGCTTCTAGGATGAATGCGTAGATCTAGGTTTATTTTAGTGCACCAAATGGAATTGTCCTTCCTTGTAATGCTAATGATATTCAAATAAATGCTTGGATGATCAAATAAATGCAATTGAATGCCTTCAAATACAAGCACATAACAATAAACCATGCAAACACATGTTTAGTTAGCTCTTGGTGAGAAAGACATATGTAGAAGTCCGCCAAAACTTGAATTTGAATGTTGAAATTTGAAGGGTCAAATTCACAGCGACAAGGTCAAACTCATGCTCATGGAAATAACATAGGGCATAGAAATGGTCAAACCAAGTGCATGACATAATTTATAGAGATAGGTGTATGCATAGACATAATAAATGCATAATTTGGATAAATATATTAGAATGTGAGTCTATGTGGATAAGGTGGGAGATAAGTGCATAGGAATCGGTGTAAATGGATGGGTGAAGGCATGGGGGAAGGTAAGGTTGTGCCATTTGTCAATATGTAAATGTATTAACCATTCTCTCAAAATGGATACAAACCTAAATGTGAAATTGCATGGGTATCCAAATTTCACCATTATAGTATTTTAGAAAAAATGTTAAAAATAGAATGTACTCCACATAAGAAGTTGTATGGAAATCAAGTGTTGAAAAATTAAAAAGTGCTCTAAAAAATAATTTAGTGGAAATTTTGAAAGTGTACAAATTGGTTTGTCTATAAAAATCAAAGTTCATTTATAGATTTTCAAAGCTCATTCCATACTTTAGTGTGAACAAGTAGTGTTGAAAAATTAAAAGTAGTCTACACAAGAAGTTTGGTGGAAAGTTTGAAAGTGTACAAACTGATTTGTCAATAAAAATTTAAGGTCATTTATAGATTTTCAAAGCTCATTCTACACTTTAGCGTGAACAAATAATGTTGAAAAATTAGAAGTACTCTACATGTGACATTTAGTGGAAAGTTTGAAAGTTTACAAATTGGTTTGTCCATAAAAATCAAAGTTCATTTATAGTTTTGCATATCTCATTTCACACTTTAGGGTGAACAAGTAGTGTTGAAAAATTAAAAGTAGTCTACATAATAAGTTTGGTGGACATTTTGAAAGTGTACAAATTGGTTTGTCCATAAAAATCAGAGTTGATTTCATGCCTTAGTGTGAACAACTAGTGTTGAAATTTTAAAAGTACTCTAAATAAGAAGTTTTATGGAAGGTTTAAAAGTGTACAAATTGGTTTGTCCATAAAAAACCATTCATTTAAGTTTTCAAAGCTCATTCCACACTTTAGTGTGAACATGTATAGTATACATAAGAAGTTTGGTGGAAATTTTGGAAGTGTACAAATTAGTTTTTCCATAAAAATCAAACCTCATTTATAGTTTCTGAAAGCTCATTCCACACTTTATTCCACTAACTAAAGTAGTGGGAAATTTACTCCTCTAATTTTTTAACAAATTTTAGATAAAAGGAACCATTTTAATGAATTTTAAATTATGCAAATTATTTTACTTTAAAAATTTGGGAAAATTGATATGCATTGTAGATGTTCTCATGTAATAGTGAAAAATGCAATGCCTTGCACTTTTCTCTTTTGTTTTGGACTCACTTTGACTTGTTTGTCTTTAGTGCAATGACTACTGTACAAAACAACATATTTTTTCATGGAAGTTGGAAAATAGCCTTAATTTGTATAATTTAATCTTATTCATTCATAACTGTGGGTCACTTCTATGAATGTAGATCTAACTGAACTAAACTTCCCAATTTAAAATTTAAAATTGGACCTATGTTCCTGTCCTTGTCATATGAGATGCAAATGTGTAGTTTGAACAATACATATAGCCGTCAAATGGACAGTCAAATATCAAGAGCATAGAAGGATTATTCATATGGTTTTGTCATACACAAAAAAACATAAGAATGAGGTGCAACCATAAGAATAAAGCCATACACAGTCATACTCAGCACTAACAAAGCCATACACAGTCATACTCAGCACTAACAAAGCCATACAGAGTCAACTAAGACAGAGAATGAGATTGTGTATGTCAATGAATGATCCTGTAAGCAGTTGAAGTGCATTACAGGAGGACAATAAATCATGAATAAAGACCATAATGCCATCGGTAGAAGGACAGAGTACACATAATACAATCTATGCTACAAAATGTATGAAAAGAGAGATAAGGATGCAACATTGTAAAAAGGTACATCCATATGACAGAGTTTATTGTTGCTTATGTTTTCATATCCAAACTGTCACAATCATTAATAGAGAACATGAATTTCCAAACACATATACAATCATATGGAACAACAGAGTATATAAGTCTCAGCCATGACAAGTATAAGAATGAACAACTTATAGATAAATGAACAACCTTTGCTATCAACTAAAGGGCAATCAACATGCCATGGAGCAACAGATAATGAAAGTCTCATTATGGTCATTTTAAGAAGCTTACCACTCAACATGCCTTGGGACAACCTTTGCTAAGGAAAAAGGACAGTCAGCAAGATGTTGACAACCAAAGACACATCATGGAATAACTTATAGGTAGCAAGGGAGTTCACCTTGTGCATTAACATTTAACTGAATAAATAACAGAGTCTTCAAAGAGGAGTCAAATGAAATAACAAAAGCTTATATATCTTGTCCATATACAGGAGAAGTAAACAAAGAACAACTGGTATTTCATTACTTATCAAGTGGATTTACCTGGAACAAGAGCAAAGTTTTTATCAAAGTGATCAAGACATCCAAAGATGACAAATGGTTTGCTAGAAGAGAAGTGTTGTGCTTATGTTTTATGCCTTGGGAGTTGACTCAGATCATGTAAATGATGCAAACGATAGGTAATGCAGTCAGTGATCCTAAGAAAAGCGAGTTATTGATGTCATCAATTTATAAGATAAAAAGCAAGCTAAAACTGTATTATGAGTCTCATAGGAACAACCAAGTATTAATGTCTGGTGAAAGATCTAAAAGGTAGAAAACAATATATGGAAATGAAGAGATCAGTGCCAAATGCCTAAGTGAGACAGCCACCAGAAGGATATGATCTAAGTGCCATTAAAAAAATACAATGCAGCTACATCATAAAGCAACATTTTCAGGTGATAGAGCAGTAGAATTGACTGTTTTCAAGACAAGAAGGAATATGCAGCTACATAAGTCATTAAATACAGAGAAAGATAAAAAATATTAGATTCATTTCATATGATTAAGTGCTATGAATGATATGATAGCATATAGAAGATCAAAGTGTCGAGCTTTAGGTGAGATAAGAGAAACGGAAGTATGCCTTTAAAATATTAAAACCTTTTATCATATGATGTCTTGGAGCTACAGTAGAAGATAAATCAGGTAGCATGCATGATGTAATCTAACAATGACAGTCTATAGACAAGTAGCACATAAGGTATAGGTATCAGAATGTTCATCTGAAATGAAGTCTTGTTTTCTTTTAAGAAATTACAAGTATTATGCATACAAAGATGTTATGAACAGATATGAAGGTTTCTTCATTAACTAGAGGTATTAATACTTCTCCATGTTTGAACCTTTGTCTCAAGAGAGATATATCTAGCCAATGTAGAACAGTAATAGTATCTTTTGATACAAGCATTCAGTGAAGGATGGTACGGAAAAAATATATAAATGCCATGACAGTGACATAAAGAAGCTTGTATGCAGAAGTAAATAAAATTCTTGTTTCAATTTTTATCTGCTGATAAAGAAAAATACATAGTGCGGGAAATGACAAAGTCACAAGAAGGAAAGGATGAAGCATGAGTATGACAGGAGAAGCATTTTTGTACAAAAGAAGCAGACCCTCTTCATATTTTCAAAACCCTCTTTCTATTTTACATTTACAGCCAAAAGAAAGTGATGTAATGCATCTACTACCATAGCCGTGCCAGGAAAGGACATTTTTATGTTAAAAATGTAATACCCATCTGGAGTTTGTTCAAACCCTTGTTTCTTTTCTAGTTACAGTTGAAGTGAGAGGTTACAGAATACGAAATGGTACATGGCTGTACCCCAGAGAAGAGGTTTCTGTATGAGCAATATATAAAACCCTTGTGCCATTTTAATTTGCAGAGAAAAGAGAACACAGTTATGGATGGCCTATAGTCAAAATTGAACCTCATGCTACAAAAAAAAGAAGAACAAATGCAAATTTTTGAGTTACAAAATGCCTAGAAATGCTACCAAATCATGCCTCTAGCAACACAATGCACATGAATGTCATTTTGTAAGTTTTTTTTGTCAAGGCTGGGACTCGCTTTGAGCCAGAATAATGCGAATACAGAGGAGAGAAGGTAAGGTTTTTAACTCATTTCAAGCATTGATACACAAAAACCTCCAAATCGTGCCTCTGGCAGTGAATATACAACAAAAAATCTCAGAAAATAAAGAGCAATCACAACAAAAAAATGAATTACCTGCTTTTTCTACCGTTTTGCTATGTAAGTGTTGGCAAGAGACACATTGGAGCTTCATGATTGTTGTCATTGATGGCAATAAAAGTTCATCCCACACATCCGCAGGACATAGTGTGCCTATACCGGAAGTCAGATTAAAGAGTGTTGTGGTCCGGTAAGCAAGAACAGAGTGTTGTGGCAAGGTCCGACACTCAGGTCTGGATCTCTCAGAGGAAGTATCTTTGGAAAGTGCGGACTTGGGAAAGTCAAGAGGAGTACCTTGACAGATAGAATCCAGGAATTGAGCCTCCAGTGATGAAAGAGTGAAGAGATATGAGGATTCAAGTATTGGAGTCCTGTTTGGTAGTGCAGACAGAGGAAGAACTGACCGACAGAGCATCAGACATTATTCCAGATGAGATGTTGATGGTGATCAAGATTCTTAAGGTATCATTCATGATTGACTGACATGATTGATGACTTCTATAATCATCTTTTTGATCTGCATTACTTGATAAGTAAGGATTCAGCTGACATATTAGAGTTTGGATAAATATTGACTATTTCGGATGTCGACTAGAAAGTGGATGAAATCCTTGGTGCAGATATATATATATATATATATATATATATATATATATATACCAGATTGATTTCGGTATGAAGAAAAGTGCTGTGTGTTGTGGTGTGCGAAGAAAAGCAGAAGAACAGTGTGAAAGCAGAAAGACAGGTCTGGTATGTGACAGGTCAACAGCACCAAAGAGAGGAAGGATGAAGTGCAGCAGATCAGTGTATTAAGCCTAATCGGAACTGAACTTTAGCATATGTGGATGCTTCTCATCAGTTCAAGGATCTTATTATTCTTCTTACAAACTTGTAGACAGTGAGTCTCTTGTAGGCAGTGAGCCTCTTGTGAGCAGTGTGCTCGGGCAGTAAGCCCTAATTGGCAAGTGCCATTTTGTATTTCTATTCTTCTAACAGAGAATACAATCTTGGGTTAATCACCCCGTGGTTTTCTCCCTTAACAGGGTTTCCACGTCAAAAATATTGTGTCATGTGTATTTCCATTTCCTGGTTATGTTTGCTTATTTGAATTGATGCTACATTAATTGTTAAGAAAGTTCATAAAGTAGAAATAATTAAGATAACTGATTCACCCCCCCTCTCAGTTATCAACAGTAAGAACTCCCAGAATGGCCTCAAACAGTGAAAACCAAAGCTTATGGTGGTCGGCCATAAAAAACTAGAGAAGATGCATCAAAAGACAATCAAATCAGCCTAGAATCAACAACAAAAGGTCAAAATCTCAGTGAAATATATCTTACCTTGCATTCTACTCACAGATTCTACATTGAAACCCTCAGGACTCGACAAATATCAAGCATTCGTACTCCCAAACTCTAGTCATGGTGGCGTGGTAGCGAGAGGAAGAAAGATGAAATGCATAATGAAAAGTTTTAGGTTTTTTTTGCTTTCTTTTCATTGATCGACCCATTTGCATTGATAGTGTTTTTTGACTTTTATTTTAAAACAAAATCATTGCAATCTATTCGTGCCATGGTGAAGACTTGTCTTTTCAAAACCTAGTGATAATACATCAAGGGGGCCATGAGGTATGATTTCTGCCTTTTCTTATTTTTCAAAGTCAATAGAAACATTATAATACTTGAGGAGGTCGAGTACATTATATCTTGCTAGGTATGAGTTGTTTTGTGAGGCCACATGGTGAGTGTGATGATATATGAAAGACATGGTAATGTGTATAGGGAGGCATAAGGGCCACTTTAAAATATATTGCAGTAGACCTTCAAAGCATGTGATGCATAATGCATAATGTTGTAATTACATATGCATGGAGGTATAAGACATTGTAATATTGCACATGGAGTCATAAGGATGCAATGTGATATATGACTAATGTAATACAACATGATGTTCATATCAAGACCATGGAGAGAGATGCGAGTAATGATGTAAAGTATATGGGAGGTGATGCAAGTGCATGGAGGTCATGTTTTGCCTAAGGATTACAAGGTGTTTTATGTTGATTTTGCATGATCTAGAGATAGATTAAATATTGTAAACAAATGATAAAGTAATGAATTATGAATTACTTTATCATTTGTAATAAAAATGCAAAAGGCAATAATAGGCAAATTTATCGCACGTGGCAAAGTAAGTCTCATTGATTACTTTGTCATTCTTTCACAATATTAGTTGTCTCCAAACCATGCAAAATCGGGAGATTAAATATTTATGTCCTAAATGCCATTATTTTCTGCATGGGATTGTAATAAATTTGGAATGAAAAACATTCAACTAAGTGGTGTAATTATAAACCACTTAGTCAATGTTGGTTAAATGCAAAAATAATTGTATTTATGATATTTATTGTGCAAAGGGCAAGTTGAGGATGCTTGCAGATATAGTCAAAGGGATGTGGCAAAGCTTTTATTGTGCAAATATCAGACATTTATGATGTTGCAGGAGAGGTTGGAAAACTGGTGGAGGAGTTATTGTGGATATTTGACTTGATTTTTATATCCTTAAAGAGCATTTAAAGGCATTTTCTGGTGCTTTTATGTTTAGTGATGACATGCTCTGACTTTTTCTTCATTGGGAACTCATTTTGGAGGACTTTAGATAGATATTTTGAGGGCTTTCATGAGATGCACAACCATGGAGGTTTCTCATCCTTATCTTGTTATAGTTGCTTGGAGGGTATATAGTCATTCATTTGACTCTTTGTAATGAGAGTTCTTTTCATGTAAATTTTGGAGTTAGTGATTTTTCTGCAATCCTTACTCAGTTTGAGCATGTTTTTGTAACCCCTTTGTGATATGAAATACAAAACATACCTTGGATACCATTGATAGTCAGGTTTTGCCTTCTTATTTATGCAGTACTGTGTATTACCAAGTATTTGATTAAGTAATTTGTGAGGTTAGTTCTATCTCCTTGTGATTTTGTCTTATGTTTCAAATACCTTTCTACAAAAAGTGTGTTTGTACAGGTTGCAAACAGTGTCTTCGAACTGTATATGCTTTTTTAACTATGAAGTTAGCTTCCTTTTAAAAGGTTAATGCATTTAGGCCTCTTTGTGAAGTGTTTTTGCAGAGCATACAGTAATAGGTTGTGCAGGTTTAGTTTCTGATGTATATGGCCAAGTGTATGCAAATATGATTTCCATAAATCATATCAAGTTTGGTGTATCACCCTTGTTCTCATTTTATGGTTTTGCTTTTCATTTTTTTAAGCATTCCTTTTCCCTTTTCCTCTGCAAATCTAGTAGTTTCTAGGTGATAACCAGCTAGGAAGCTGACCTTCTCCGGAGGTTCTTTCCATCACAGGTGACCCACAAGCCTAGAAAGATCCCATGTTTCTCCAGATTGCCAAGTTCTGCAACTTAGCAAAGGTGCAAATATGAGAGACAGTAGTTCCCCTTTTCCATTTAGTTGTTATGAGCTAAAGCACATAATATTTTAAATTGTACAAAAGGGTATATATGAATAAACAAACCATAATTCATGATGACACATTCAAATATCATAAGAGAGCAAGATTACTCATTGCATCATCATAAGATGATGGCATTAGCATGACAACAAAAATTACACATGACTTAGAGGCATATTGCATGATTGTTTGGTGCATGTTTTTTTTTCATTATTCTAAATTGTTAGTTTAGATCTAGGGGTATGACCAAAGGAGAAGATTCTTGTCTAAAAACCTCCCAATGTGTTCCTAAACATTGCCAATCATTTATTGTAGGTTTAGACATCAAAGTGAAGATGAATCTAAATGTCAAAATCTACCAAATTAGATCCACATAGCAAGGTTAACTGCACATGTAGGGTTTAGAATTGTGGGTGCAGAAGTGAACTAGAACATTGAACATTAGATTTACCAATTTCAATGAAATCATCTAACAAGATCTAGTTTTATGATATGTTGGTGAATCAATTAGTGAG
Source organism: Cunninghamia lanceolata (assembly GCA_027924645.1). Lineage (NCBI taxonomy): Eukaryota > Viridiplantae > Streptophyta > Pinopsida > Cupressales > Cupressaceae > Cunninghamia > Cunninghamia lanceolata. The sequence continues at coordinate 23,215,159 of BSBN01000500.1, forward strand.
ATCTATCGCTATCAAATCTCCATCGAACCTAAAGCTAAGTACTATTATTTTAATAATTTAACTTCAAACATTTAGTTTAATAGCATTATCAATCCCAAATATTTTTTTTGCTCTGTAAATGCATCCATGGGGGATGCTCCTTATATTATAGCTTAACCAAAAAACTTAAGAGTAGTTGTTTAATTACAACATCTCCATCAGAGGAGTAATCCAGGTAGGAACAAAACCCAGAATAGTATATCAACTTGGAACTACAAACTGGAAAGAAAAGCGGCCTACTATTACCATACTGTCAAACTAACATACTAACTATAACATGTCAGACTTACATAGGGCTAGCATAGTTAAATCATTTTCATCAACAATCTTTCCAATAGATGAGAGCTGATCTCTTAAATCAGAAATCCTCATGAAGTAAGCCATTACGGATTCACCTTTAGCCATCTTGATGTGATGACGCTGCTGCTTCAAAGCTAGAACACGACTAGTGTTGTTGATTTCATACATCTCCTCCAAGGTTCTGAACATTTTGCTTGCTGTATTCAGCTTGGAGATGATGAGAACAATGTGATCTTTTACTGAATCAATTAAGATCTTCTGAGCTTGAAGATCTTTCTTCCTCCATTGGGTCTTTTCTCCTTCTACCTTAGGCTCGGAAGATTCTTTGGTCACAAAGTCTGCAAGGTCGTTTTCATTTAACGCAAGCATGATGCGGACTCTCCATGATGTGAAATTGGAAGCCCCATCCAATCTGTCTTCAACCCTGAGACTGTGAGCCATTTTATTTGATCTTTAATGATAAGAGCAGAATGTAAATAACTAAATACTGCAAATCTGATTATACTAATTCGAACTTGGCTCTGATACCATGTTAATTTTAATATTCAGATTGACAGTAAGAAACAATAAAACATAAATGCTCACATAACACACATATACCCTGGGAAAACCTCCCTCTTAGAGGTGAAAACCCAGCAAGAAAATCTCAGATCCGATTTATATTAAGAGCAGAAACAGATTACAACTTTGCCCAACTAAGGCACGAAACATAGATATCAAAATACAACATGGCCTCTTCTTGAATTATCGAACCCTTGAACTTCTTGAATCATCGAACCCTTTGAACCATTGAATTAGTTGAACCGTCGAACCGTTGACCCAGTTGAACTAGTTCAACTGTCGATGGAACCCTTGCATTGTCGAACCTTTGAACCCGTTGAACCGTTGAACCAGTTCAACCATTGGCAGAGCCCTTCACTGTTGAACCTTTGAACCTGTCGAACCGTCGAACCAGTTCAACCATCGGCAGAGCCCTTTCACTGTGCTTGTAGTAGATTGCTGATCAATTAGATTTTGCAGGGCATAATTCGGTAAGTGATTGCTGTGCTTTGTGACTGCCAATCACTCTTCATTTATATGAGATCGCACAAACGTTTTGGCACCAAATTACATATACGTTACATTTGAAATAGGTCCTGACCTATTTGTAATTTCAAGATACATAGAATGGTGAGTTCGCCCAATTGGGGCCTACCTTAATCGGATAATACAATCTGAGATCTCGAAATGCTAAGGCCGGTAGACCATTCAGCATTTCATGACTAGGTCGGTCTCTAGAAGGGATCCGACCTAGCTACCAAAATCAACAAAAACTACCTCAAATGTGTGCCTAAGATAGATGCAAGTCCCTAAGACTTGTTTAGATACAAGGCGCTCCATCAGGGGGCAAAATTATGTTCATTTAAAGTCAAGTTGCTTTCAAATTTCCTTGAAGAGATGATAAGTTGGAACCTAGGCGCTAGATCATGACTTTGGAACCCTAGAAATGCGCCTTGGCAAAGAAGTGATTTGGAATGCTCATATTGCGCCTAGAGGAATGATTTTGGGATATCATTCATATTGATACTTCAGTTGCACTTGGAAAAGGCTTAGAAACTCTTTGAAAGGCTTGAATGAAGTTAGAACTCACTTCAAGGAGGTTAGGCGCCATTTCATGACTCTAGGGCCTTGAAAATGCGCCTAAGCTAGATAAGGCTTTTGGAATCACAACTTAACCTTTCATTTTGTTGAAGAAGTTTGAACTTGCTTAAGGGTTCCTTCACCAAGCCTAGATATTGATCAAATGACAAAGGGAACAACAAATTGCCTAAGACGCACTTTGCCTCCTGTGCCACCTTGGATATGCGCCTCACCTAAATCTTTCATTCACTTGCAAGTAAACATCACAGAAAGAGCATTCTAGTTTGCACCAGTGTTGGATCAGTGGTTAAGTGCCAAAAGACAAGTCTTATTGATGGGGTGCACTTTCTAGTCTCTGCCACCTCAAGGAAGCGCCTAGCTTGGAAAGGCGCCTATTCTAGTCCCCACTACCCTCAGTTGGCGCCTAGCCTTGAGAATCTTGCAATTGTGACATCATTTTGGCGCCTGGAGTCTCTGATCTCCTATTGGTCCAAGCGGTAACATTAGGATTCGTTTCAGTTCATTGGATAAGGTTGCCACCTCAGAGGGAGTCATCAAATGGAATATGCTCTTACGAAACGTGCCTTGGTTCCTCTTTGTGCATTGAAAAATGTGCCTTCATTGCCTCGAAAGGCCTATAAAAGGAAGAGCTCTCTCATTCATTTGATATCGAATCTTTTGGCAAATTCTCTCTAAAAAGCTTTATGCTTGTAATCTTGAGGCCTGCGAGTTTCAAGTGTTGGGGTGATGCTCCCTCAACTGACAAGGTGATGCTCCCTTGTTGCATTGTGAGGTGTTAACATCCAGTTGACATCATTGAGTTCAATAGAGTTGATCAATTGTGAAATCATTGTAAACATCAAGGCTTCAAAGTCTTTCTTGTGATCAAATTGAATAAGAACTATATATTCATGCCTTTGAAGGCATTATCATTGTAATAAGACATTTGTAATAAGTTGAATCAAGTCATGATATAAGTACCCAGCTTCAAATTGATTCATACATGTTATTATCTTTGATGTATGTCATTTGATGAGTTAAGTGCAAGTAAATTTATCTAAGTAAGGGAAAAAAATTAGTTACAACTAGTTGGGTATCTTACAGTCATGAACCCTGTGCTTTCCCACAAAGATCGCTTTCTTAGCTACATGATGTTTAGTATGGAACATGGAGACATTGTACACTACCATGCGCCTCTCCCAAGTATTCAACAAAAGACGTGTTTAACTTCAACAATCTTTTCTTCAGGGTATTGTACAATGTTTGCCAGTTTGTAAACTCCATAAACGTTTACCAAACCATATATAATTTTCTGAAATATGTATGTAGTTGACATACAGGAAAGCTTGTCTAGAAAGTGTAATCTAACAAAAAAGCAAAAATATTTACAATATATCTAATATACAATAAATATGGAATACTTGCAACAACAATCAGGTAACAAATTAAAGATACTAGGATTGTCCATGAAACAAATAACTACATAGCATGATATTTGCAAACACAGTCCCTTATTTATTTAAACCCTGAGTTTGACTTGACTTTATTAGTTTATTTTCCACATTGAAGAAATAGAAAACTATTCCAAAAGACCACCGCATTTTGTTCCCTGACAATATGAAACATTATCTTGAGTGTCTTAAAGTGGAATCAATGTAAGGCAGATGCGAAAGAGTGGAACTTAGAACAACATACCTTTTCTCACATTCCTGCCTAAAATCATTATTTGAGAACAATATATCGATTGCACTAAGAAACTTTGAGCAAAATGATTAATTATAACATAATCGGCCCTTCAGAAAGACGATACACATGGCTATGGGTGCGCCTCCATAGAAATTCCTTCTTAAACAACGACTCTCCATCAATTTTAAGTGGCTCAGCTATCATAAAAGGCATAACATCAACATCAACTGCCACAACAAAAGAGAGAGCTCAGGCAAGCTCATCTTAAAGAGTGTTATTTAATGCAATGGGCATGGTAAAATCAAAGGTGAGTTCCAGTTATTTCTGGAAGAGCAGGTAGGAGAACAGGGCATTGTATGCTAACACATGATTGCCCGAAATTCTTATCAAACTTTGATAAAATAATTGATAAATTTGAATTAAAATTTTTTCCACCAGAAGCATAATAATCAGGAGTTCTAGCATGAGGCAAAAAATAACATATCCATTCATATGAATAATGAAACAAACCTCTAGTGGGACCATCGTGCTACAGAGAATAGATGAAAAACATCCAAGACCAGGGTCTCCAAAGCAATTATAAAAATCAATCCATGATGGGCATCAAAATTACGGTTTTCTCAAAACAGAATTATCTAACTGATATAATACTAAACTTTAATAAGTTATCCTTCCCAGTCAACTCATTGTCCTGCAAAGAGTGATACTAAACGAGTTTAGACATGAAATGACTTATAACAGCAAACACGTTAAAACTTCAAGCAGAGATAGTCATTATTGTTGGAAACTGAATGTTACTATTTACTAAGAAAATAAAAAATTCACTGGGTGGGCAGGATAAGTCAGAACTAGCTATTATGTTCATTAGATGTTTGAAATTTCACAATAAGCTTACGTTTTGCTCATTTATACTGAAAATTTAGAAATCAGTATATATTGATTTCTAGCCCTTGCTAGGTGCAGTCAATATAAAAATAGAAAAACACAATGAAAAATCAGAACTGAAGTTACAATGTAGCTTGAATAAAGTATTTGCACACATTTTCCTTTCTGGTTACATAGAGTTTGCACCTTTCTAACTCTGAAATCACCAACATGACAGAATTGACAATGCTAGAATTATATAATTGAATTTTTGTACTTCTCTACTTCGAACAAGGGGAGATTGCATTTCTTGAGGCCCAAAATGTGCTCCACTTGAGAATGTTAGTGCCACATCTCAATATCCAACAGGGCATTGCTGACTTGCAATTGATACCTAGGCAGAAAACAAACAAAAATTTAGCTACATCACAGTTGTACAAATTAGTTTTAAGCTATTGGAGAAAATCATTAACAATGTATAGAAAACTTGTGAATCAAACTTACTCTTTCTTTATTGATGGTCTGACAATCGGCATATATGGTATGTTGATTATACAGCTGTATAGGAGACAATGATCAGAAAAAATCTTATCTTGTATAATACAATTTTTCTCTCAAAGTTTGAAAAAGAGAGTCGATAATGCCATCCATAACTCTGAAGCATTTTTCACTCCAAGATTTGGTGAAACACAATACCCAAATCACAACCGAAAACCCAAATGCACAGCCCATTGATATTCCCACATCCCACCATATATACTCTTTCAGCTTTTCTTTATTTTCTTTGTCATCACTGGGAGAAGCACTGGTAGAGGCAGGACGCCTTGCTGAGCATGACACATTGATTTGTAGGCCACACAGACCTAAATTGTTGGAAAATGCAGAGGCATCAAATGTCATCATTTGTCCTCCTTGTGGTATCATTCCTGATAGTTTGTTATGAGACACATCAAAGTAGCTCAAAGATGTGATATATTGCAGTTCTGCAGGAAATATTCCGGACAATTCATTTTTTGAAAGATCAAGTGATTGTAGCTGTATCATGCTTCCCAAAGATTTTGGAATCTCACCACTGAAATGATTTCTTGAAACATTGAGAATTATCAATCCTTTGAGGGATTCAATATCCCAAGGTATTTTACCTGATAAATTGTTGTTTGATAGATCAAGGCATTTTACTAATCTCAAATTTCTCACAAAAGACATCTCTTGTGCTTTGTTTGTAATGACCATTTGATCTATATAAATCACATTCATGAAATCAGCACCATATTCAAGAGCTTCTGTACTTTCTGTCTGATTTGCCATTGCACTCAAATTCATAAAACCACTTGGAATAATACCTGAAAACTTGTTGCTTGACATATCCAAGATTTGAAGATTTTGCAAGTTTGATAATTGTGTGGGTATCTTGCCAACAAATTTGTTAGATTTTAGTACTAGGATGCGAAGACTTTGCAAGCTTTCAATCCAATTGGAAATGCCCCCATGAATATTGTTATTACTAAGATCTAGGATTTCCAAAGAACTGCAATTTGCAAGGGATGATGGAATGTTCCCTTTTAGCCCATTGTGACTTAGTTTCAATGTTTCTAGAAAATTCATCTTCCCAAATATATTTGGGATCATGCCCTTCAGGTAATTTTTTTCTAGATTTAACACGGATAATGCAAAGCATTGGTTCAGACACGAGGGAATCTTACCACTAAGTCTATTATTTGACAAGTCTAAAAATTGCAAATATATTGATTTACAAACAGATTGTGGAATAACACCGCTAAGATTATTTCTAGCGAGTGACAGAATACGAAGATATTGTCCAGGTTTGCCAATTTCAGTTGGAATTGGTCCATCAAATAGATTCTCTGATAGATCCATTATCTTCACATTTTGTAGAGGAGAGGGAATATTTCCTTGTAATGTATTATTATGTAAATCAATAATTTGGGCTTCATCTAAATTTCGTTCAAATCCAAGAAACTTAGAGGGCAAATTTCCTACAAACTGGTTAGAGGAGAGGTTGAGATAATTAAGGGGAATAAAATCCCATAGCCAATCTGGAATATTGCCACTAAGAGAGTTTTGAGACAAATCTAGTGAGCCTAAGGAGTACTGAGTTGAAATGAATGCTGGAAAATCCCCTTCTATATTACAAGATCCCAAGCCTAAATCTTGAAGTTGAAATTTGGGAATATAAGTTTCATTGAATTTTACGGTCAACATATTCCTTGAAAGATCCAGTTTTTGAATGTTGGGGAACTCATCCAAAAGAGAAAGTGAGTAAGTGCCAATTAATTGGTTGCAGCTTAGATCAAGATATGTTAGCTTAGAGAGCTTAGCCAAAAAAGTTTGGATTGTGCCATTCAAAGAGTTATAACTCAGATCAAGATATGCAAGCTTTGACATGTTACCTAAAGATGTTGGGATAGTGTCACTCAAAAAATTCCTGCTCAAATCAAGATATCTGAGTTTTGACAATTTACTCAAATATGTTGGGATGGTTCCATTCAAAGAGTTTCCACTCAACCCAAAATATGTGAGCTTTGACAACTTCCCCAGAACAGAGGGTATGCTTCCATTTAATTGGTTTGAACTGAGATCAAGGTATGACAATTTTGAGAGCCCACTTAAAGAGGAGGTGAATAAAACCTTCCAAATTGTTATGCAATAGAGAAAGAGACGATAAAGAAAGAGGCCATCTAATGGTAGGAATCCTACCTATGAAGGAGTTGAATGAAAGGTCCAACTCTTCAAGAAATGTGAGATTTTCCAAGGAGGAAGGAATATCTCCTGATAGCCCACATTCATGCATCGAAAGTGTTTTTAGATTGGCAAGAGAACCAATTCCCTTTCCCCAGCTGCCACTTGACATTGAGAGATTCACACGCTGCAGCCCAAGATACTCCAACCCTCTCAAATGTGTTATCCACTCACCCAAATTGCTGCTCTCCAAACCACCATTCAAAGAGAGGTCAAGATCGGTTAAGCTCGACATGTTAGCAATTTCCCTTGGAATCTGACCAATAAAGTCGGAGGAAGACAAGTTCAAATACCTCAATCTGCTGAGCGTGTGAAATTGTGAAGGCATGGCAAGAGAATTGAAGACATTGTGACTGAGGTCCAAGTGCTCCAGATGCTGCAGTTGGAATAGTCCCCCACGAATTTCCCTCCATGACATGAATGGCCATGGCCAGATGTCGTCACGAGCATTCCATGAGGCGTTCAAGGAGTGGGGACTGAGATCCAAGGTAACCACATGCCCAGTGCTCGGATGGCACATCACTCCTTCCCACGCACAGCAGTTGAATCCCTTCCACGATTGCATCGTGTAATGAGAGGAATACAAGTCCAAGCCCTGTTTGAAATCCAACAGCGAATTTCTTTCATTTGCATAACATGCAGAGCAGGGCATCACTGGTAACAAGAAGAGCAATGCCCACATTATCACCATCTTCATTACAGTTTGCACAACAATCATCTATTCCTTCAAACAATTAGGATTTTAAAGGCTTCTTCCTGTTTGAAGTATGTTGCGTACTTTCTACGTTTTAGAGTCAGTTAAGGTTATATGGAGACTTCTGATTGGAAAATATAAAAATTGTGGATTTCTTTGGCGGTGTTTTATTGGGCTTTAATAGTGGAATGAGTTTTTATGTAATAGCTAAGAAGATTATTGTAGTGGATTTTTTATTTGAAAGGGTTTCCCGAGTAAAACATTATGTGCTATGTGTTTGTTTTTAATTCTGTTAGTTCAGATTTTGTATGCAGTATTTTTGTTGTACAAATTTATCAAGATTATATTTCTTACACTCAAAAATTAATCAAGTGTCATTTATAATTTTATTTCTCCGTTGAAGTTTATCATGCAAATCATTCAAAGTTGATTCCAATGTGATTGTTTCCACACGGCATTTCACCATGAAGATGGTGGGAAATCTCCCCCTCTTAAAAGGAGTGGTTTTAATGAATTCCAAAGTATGCATAATTAGAGTTGGTGGAAAGGTAAATGTATTCCACATATGAAGTTTCAAGAAATTTTTAAAAAATATAGAGGTAATATATGTGTAAAGAAAAATCTTAAACTTAATTTAGGCTAATTTAATAAGATGCAAACATGTTAAATATGAATTGAATTGATTTAGATTGACAAATGACAACTGAATAGATAATTTAATAATAATTGTTAAATTAAGAAAGTAAATGTCAAGTGGATAAAGGGTATTTAGTTTGATAATTGAAGATTCATGACTTTGATTAAGATTTTGAATTTGATGGTTGTTAGTCCAAAAAATGATGTCTCTTTGTCAATGTAATTTCTTGGATCCCATACAAGACGTATGCTCTGGCTTGTGTCAAGTTTGTTCCTTTGTATTTTTGTACACCCATAGATTCATCCTTTGTCATGTGGATCTGATCCTTCTAAATGTATGTCTATACTCCTTGGCTCGACTGGTTTGCTTCTGTCTACTCTATCCTCTACTTTATTCTAAATACTAGCAATGTTTAAAAATAATTTTAGAGTATTGTCGGTGTGTCACTATGGGACATGTTCTCCTACGAGAATGCCTAAAAATGTGTAAGTGATGTAAGACATCGAGTCTCAACTGTGTAAATGCTTCTAGGATGAATGCGTAGATCTAGGTTTATTTTAGTGCACCAAATGGAATTGTCCTTCCTTGTAATGCTAATGATATTCAAATAAATGCTTGGATGATCAAATAAATGCAATTGAATGCCTTCAAATACAAGCACATAACAATAAACCATGCAAACACATGTTTAGTTAGCTCTTGGTGAGAAAGACATATGTAGAAGTCCGCCAAAACTTGAATTTGAATGTTGAAATTTGAAGGGTCAAATTCACAGCGACAAGGTCAAACTCATGCTCATGGAAATAACATAGGGCATAGAAATGGTCAAACCAAGTGCATGACATAATTTATAGAGATAGGTGTATGCATAGACATAATAAATGCATAATTTGGATAAATATATTAGAATGTGAGTCTATGTGGATAAGGTGGGAGATAAGTGCATAGGAATCGGTGTAAATGGATGGGTGAAGGCATGGGGGAAGGTAAGGTTGTGCCATTTGTCAATATGTAAATGTATTAACCATTCTCTCAAAATGGATACAAACCTAAATGTGAAATTGCATGGGTATCCAAATTTCACCATTATAGTATTTTAGAAAAAATGTTAAAAATAGAATGTACTCCACATAAGAAGTTGTATGGAAATCAAGTGTTGAAAAATTAAAAAGTGCTCTAAAAAATAATTTAGTGGAAATTTTGAAAGTGTACAAATTGGTTTGTCTATAAAAATCAAAGTTCATTTATAGATTTTCAAAGCTCATTCCATACTTTAGTGTGAACAAGTAGTGTTGAAAAATTAAAAGTAGTCTACACAAGAAGTTTGGTGGAAAGTTTGAAAGTGTACAAACTGATTTGTCAATAAAAATTTAAGGTCATTTATAGATTTTCAAAGCTCATTCTACACTTTAGCGTGAACAAATAATGTTGAAAAATTAGAAGTACTCTACATGTGACATTTAGTGGAAAGTTTGAAAGTTTACAAATTGGTTTGTCCATAAAAATCAAAGTTCATTTATAGTTTTGCATATCTCATTTCACACTTTAGGGTGAACAAGTAGTGTTGAAAAATTAAAAGTAGTCTACATAATAAGTTTGGTGGACATTTTGAAAGTGTACAAATTGGTTTGTCCATAAAAATCAGAGTTGATTTCATGCCTTAGTGTGAACAACTAGTGTTGAAATTTTAAAAGTACTCTAAATAAGAAGTTTTATGGAAGGTTTAAAAGTGTACAAATTGGTTTGTCCATAAAAAACCATTCATTTAAGTTTTCAAAGCTCATTCCACACTTTAGTGTGAACATGTATAGTATACATAAGAAGTTTGGTGGAAATTTTGGAAGTGTACAAATTAGTTTTTCCATAAAAATCAAACCTCATTTATAGTTTCTGAAAGCTCATTCCACACTTTATTCCACTAACTAAAGTAGTGGGAAATTTACTCCTCTAATTTTTTAACAAATTTTAGATAAAAGGAACCATTTTAATGAATTTTAAATTATGCAAATTATTTTACTTTAAAAATTTGGGAAAATTGATATGCATTGTAGATGTTCTCATGTAATAGTGAAAAATGCAATGCCTTGCACTTTTCTCTTTTGTTTTGGACTCACTTTGACTTGTTTGTCTTTAGTGCAATGACTACTGTACAAAACAACATATTTTTTCATGGAAGTTGGAAAATAGCCTTAATTTGTATAATTTAATCTTATTCATTCATAACTGTGGGTCACTTCTATGAATGTAGATCTAACTGAACTAAACTTCCCAATTTAAAATTTAAAATTGGACCTATGTTCCTGTCCTTGTCATATGAGATGCAAATGTGTAGTTTGAACAATACATATAGCCGTCAAATGGACAGTCAAATATCAAGAGCATAGAAGGATTATTCATATGGTTTTGTCATACACAAAAAAACATAAGAATGAGGTGCAACCATAAGAATAAAGCCATACACAGTCATACTCAGCACTAACAAAGCCATACACAGTCATACTCAGCACTAACAAAGCCATACAGAGTCAACTAAGACAGAGAATGAGATTGTGTATGTCAATGAATGATCCTGTAAGCAGTTGAAGTGCATTACAGGAGGACAATAAATCATGAATAAAGACCATAATGCCATCGGTAGAAGGACAGAGTACACATAATACAATCTATGCTACAAAATGTATGAAAAGAGAGATAAGGATGCAACATTGTAAAAAGGTACATCCATATGACAGAGTTTATTGTTGCTTATGTTTTCATATCCAAACTGTCACAATCATTAATAGAGAACATGAATTTCCAAACACATATACAATCATATGGAACAACAGAGTATATAAGTCTCAGCCATGACAAGTATAAGAATGAACAACTTATAGATAAATGAACAACCTTTGCTATCAACTAAAGGGCAATCAACATGCCATGGAGCAACAGATAATGAAAGTCTCATTATGGTCATTTTAAGAAGCTTACCACTCAACATGCCTTGGGACAACCTTTGCTAAGGAAAAAGGACAGTCAGCAAGATGTTGACAACCAAAGACACATCATGGAATAACTTATAGGTAGCAAGGGAGTTCACCTTGTGCATTAACATTTAACTGAATAAATAACAGAGTCTTCAAAGAGGAGTCAAATGAAATAACAAAAGCTTATATATCTTGTCCATATACAGGAGAAGTAAACAAAGAACAACTGGTATTTCATTACTTATCAAGTGGATTTACCTGGAACAAGAGCAAAGTTTTTATCAAAGTGATCAAGACATCCAAAGATGACAAATGGTTTGCTAGAAGAGAAGTGTTGTGCTTATGTTTTATGCCTTGGGAGTTGACTCAGATCATGTAAATGATGCAAACGATAGGTAATGCAGTCAGTGATCCTAAGAAAAGCGAGTTATTGATGTCATCAATTTATAAGATAAAAAGCAAGCTAAAACTGTATTATGAGTCTCATAGGAACAACCAAGTATTAATGTCTGGTGAAAGATCTAAAAGGTAGAAAACAATATATGGAAATGAAGAGATCAGTGCCAAATGCCTAAGTGAGACAGCCACCAGAAGGATATGATCTAAGTGCCATTAAAAAAATACAATGCAGCTACATCATAAAGCAACATTTTCAGGTGATAGAGCAGTAGAATTGACTGTTTTCAAGACAAGAAGGAATATGCAGCTACATAAGTCATTAAATACAGAGAAAGATAAAAAATATTAGATTCATTTCATATGATTAAGTGCTATGAATGATATGATAGCATATAGAAGATCAAAGTGTCGAGCTTTAGGTGAGATAAGAGAAACGGAAGTATGCCTTTAAAATATTAAAACCTTTTATCATATGATGTCTTGGAGCTACAGTAGAAGATAAATCAGGTAGCATGCATGATGTAATCTAACAATGACAGTCTATAGACAAGTAGCACATAAGGTATAGGTATCAGAATGTTCATCTGAAATGAAGTCTTGTTTTCTTTTAAGAAATTACAAGTATTATGCATACAAAGATGTTATGAACAGATATGAAGGTTTCTTCATTAACTAGAGGTATTAATACTTCTCCATGTTTGAACCTTTGTCTCAAGAGAGATATATCTAGCCAATGTAGAACAGTAATAGTATCTTTTGATACAAGCATTCAGTGAAGGATGGTACGGAAAAAATATATAAATGCCATGACAGTGACATAAAGAAGCTTGTATGCAGAAGTAAATAAAATTCTTGTTTCAATTTTTATCTGCTGATAAAGAAAAATACATAGTGCGGGAAATGACAAAGTCACAAGAAGGAAAGGATGAAGCATGAGTATGACAGGAGAAGCATTTTTGTACAAAAGAAGCAGACCCTCTTCATATTTTCAAAACCCTCTTTCTATTTTACATTTACAGCCAAAAGAAAGTGATGTAATGCATCTACTACCATAGCCGTGCCAGGAAAGGACATTTTTATGTTAAAAATGTAATACCCATCTGGAGTTTGTTCAAACCCTTGTTTCTTTTCTAGTTACAGTTGAAGTGAGAGGTTACAGAATACGAAATGGTACATGGCTGTACCCCAGAGAAGAGGTTTCTGTATGAGCAATATATAAAACCCTTGTGCCATTTTAATTTGCAGAGAAAAGAGAACACAGTTATGGATGGCCTATAGTCAAAATTGAACCTCATGCTACAAAAAAAAGAAGAACAAATGCAAATTTTTGAGTTACAAAATGCCTAGAAATGCTACCAAATCATGCCTCTAGCAACACAATGCACATGAATGTCATTTTGTAAGTTTTTTTTGTCAAGGCTGGGACTCGCTTTGAGCCAGAATAATGCGAATACAGAGGAGAGAAGGTAAGGTTTTTAACTCATTTCAAGCATTGATACACAAAAACCTCCAAATCGTGCCTCTGGCAGTGAATATACAACAAAAAATCTCAGAAAATAAAGAGCAATCACAACAAAAAAATGAATTACCTGCTTTTTCTACCGTTTTGCTATGTAAGTGTTGGCAAGAGACACATTGGAGCTTCATGATTGTTGTCATTGATGGCAATAAAAGTTCATCCCACACATCCGCAGGACATAGTGTGCCTATACCGGAAGTCAGATTAAAGAGTGTTGTGGTCCGGTAAGCAAGAACAGAGTGTTGTGGCAAGGTCCGACACTCAGGTCTGGATCTCTCAGAGGAAGTATCTTTGGAAAGTGCGGACTTGGGAAAGTCAAGAGGAGTACCTTGACAGATAGAATCCAGGAATTGAGCCTCCAGTGATGAAAGAGTGAAGAGATATGAGGATTCAAGTATTGGAGTCCTGTTTGGTAGTGCAGACAGAGGAAGAACTGACCGACAGAGCATCAGACATTATTCCAGATGAGATGTTGATGGTGATCAAGATTCTTAAGGTATCATTCATGATTGACTGACATGATTGATGACTTCTATAATCATCTTTTTGATCTGCATTACTTGATAAGTAAGGATTCAGTTGACATATCAGAGTTTGGATAAATATTGACTATTTCGGATGTCGACTAGAAAGTGGATGAAATCCTTGGTGCAGATATATATATATATATATATATATATATATACCAGATTGATTTCGGTATGAAGAAAAGTGCTGTGTGTTGTGGTGTGCGAAGAAAAGCAGAAGAACAGTGTGAAAGCAGAAAGACAGGTCTGGTATGTGACAGGTCAACAGCACCAAAGAGAGGAAGGATGAAGTGCAGCAGATCAGTGTATTAAGCCTAACCGGAACTGAACTTTAGCATATGTGGATGCTTCTCATCAGTTCAAGGATCTTATTATTCTTCTTACAAACTTGTAGACAGTGAGTCTCTTGTAGGCAGTGAGCCTCTTGTGAGCAGTGTGCTCGGGCAGTAAGCCCTAATTGGCAAGTGCCATTTTGTATTTCTATTCTTCTAACAGAGAATACAATCTTGGGTTAATCACCCCGTGGTTTTCTCCCTTAACAGGGTTTCCACGTCAAAAATATTGTGTCATGTGTATTTCCATTTCCTGGTTATGTTTGCTTATTTGAATTGATGCTACATTAATTGTTAAGAAAGTTCATAAAGTAGAAATAATTAAGATAACTAATTCACCCCCCCTCTCAGTTATCAACAGTAAGAACTCCCAGAATGGCCTCAAACAGTGAAAACCAAAGCTTATGGTGGTCGGCCATAAAAAACTAGAGAAGATGCATCAAAAGACAATCAAATCAGCCTAGAATCAACAACAAAAGGTCAAAATCTCAGTGAAATATAGCTTACCTTGCATTCTACTCACAGATTCTACATTGAAACCCTCAGGACTCGACAAATATCAAGCATTCGTACTCCCAAACTCTAGTCATGGCGGCGTGGTAGCGAGAGGAAGAAAGATGAAATGCATAATGAAAAGTTTTAGGTTTTTTTTTCTTTCTTTTCATTGATCGACCCATTTGCATTGATAGTGTTTTTTGACTTTTATTTTAAAACAAAATCATTGCAATCTATTCGTGCCATGGTGAAGACTTGTCTTTTCAAAACCTAGTGATAATACATCAAGGGGGCCATGAGGTATGATTTCTGCCTTTTCTTATTTTTCAAAGTCAATAGAAACATTATAATACTTGAGGAGGTCGAGTACATTATATCTTGCTAGGTATGAGTTGTTTTGTGAGGCCACATGGTGAGTGTGATGATATATGAAAGACATGGTAATGTGTATAGGGAGGCATAAGGGCCACTTTAAAATATATTGCAGTAGACCTTCAAAGCATGTGATGCATAATGCATAATGTTGTAATTACATATGCATGGAGGTATAAGACATTGTAATATTGCACATGGAGTCATAAGGATGCAATGTGATATATGACTAATGTAATACAACATGATGTTCATATCAAGACCATGGAGAGAGATGCGAGTAATGATGTAAAGTATATGGGAGGTGATGCAAGTGCATGGAGGTCATGTTTTGCCTAAGGATTACAAGGTGTTTTATGTTGATTTTGCATGATCTAGAGATAGATTAAATATTGTAAACAAATGATAAAGTAATGAATTATGAATTACTTTATCATTTGTAATAAAAATGCAAAAGGCAATAATAGGAAAATTTATCGCACGTGGCAAAGTAAGTCTCATTGATTACTTTGTCATTCTTTCACAATATTAGTTGTCTCCAAACCATGCAAAATCGGGAGATTAAATATTTATGTCCTAAATGCCATTATTTTCTGCATGGGATTGTAATAAATTTGGAATGAAAAACATTCAACTAAGTGGTGTAATTATAAACCACTTAGTCAATGTTGGTTAAATGCAAAAATAATTGTATTTATGATATTTATTGTGCAAAGGGCAAGTTGAGGATGCTTGCAGATATAGTCAAAGGGATGTGGCAAAGCTTTTATTGTGCAAATATCAGACATTTATGATGTTGCAGGAGAGGTTGGAAAACTGGTGGAGGAGTTATTGTGGATATTTGACTTGATTTTTATATCCTTAAAGAGCATTTAAAGGCATTTTCTGGTGCTTTTATGTTTAGTGATGACATGCTCTGACTTTTTCTTCATTGGGAACTCATTTTGGAGGACTTTAGATAGATATTTTGAGGGCTTTCATGAGATGCACAACCATGGAGGTTTCTCATCCTTATCTTGTTATAGTTGCTTGGAGGGTATATAGTCATTCATTTGACTCTTTGTAATGAGAGTTCTTTTCATGTAAATTTTGGAGTTAGTGATTTTTCTGCAATCCTTACTCAGTTTGAGTATGTTTTTGTAACCCCTTTGAGATATGAAATACAAAACATACCTTGGATACCATTGATAGTCAGGTTTTGCCTTCTTATTTATGCAGTACTGTGTATTACCAAGTATTTGATTAAGTAATTTGTGAGGTTAGTTCTATCTCCTTGTGATTTTGTCTTATGTTTCAAATACCTTTCTACAAAAAGTGTGTTTGTACAGGTTGCAAACAGTGTCTTCGAACTGTATATGCTTTTTTAACTATGAAGTTAGCTTCCTTTTAAAAGGTTAATGCATTTAGGCCTCTTTGTGAAGTGTTTTTGCAGAGCATACAGTAATAGGTTGTGCAGGTTTAGTTTCTGATGTATATGGCCAAGTGTATGCAAATATGATTTCCATAAATCATATCAAGTTTGGTGTATCACCCTTGTTCTCATTTTATGGTTTTGCTTTTCATTTTTTTAAGCATTCCTTTTCCCTTTTCCTCTGCAAATCTAGTAGTTTCTAGGTGATAACCAGCTAGGAAGCTGACCTTCTCCGGAGGTTCTTTCCATCACAGGTGACCCACAAGCCTAGAAAGATCCCATGTTTCTCCAGATTGCCAAGTTCTGCAACTTAGCAAAGGTGCAAATATGAGAGACAATAGTTCCCCTTTTCCATTTAGTTGTTATGAGCTAAAGCACATAATATTTTAAATTGTACAAAAGGGTATATATGAATAAACAAACCATAATTCATGATGACACATTCAAATATCATAAGAGAGCACGATTACTCATTGCATCATCATAAGATGATGGCATTAGCATGACAACAAAAATTACACATGACTTAGAGGCATATTGCACGATTGTTTGGTGCATGTTTTTTTTTCATTATTCTAAATTGTTAGTTTAGATCTAGGGGTATGACCAAAGGAGAAGATTCTTGTCTAAAAACCTCCCAATGTGTTCCTAAACATTGCCAATCATTTATTGTAGGTTTAGACATCAAAGTGAAGATGAATCTAAATTTCAAAATCTACCAAATTAGATCCACATAGCAAGGTTAACTGCACATGTAGGGTTTAGAATTGTGGGTGCAGAAGTGAACTAGAACATTGAACATTAGATTTACCAATTTCAATGAAATCATCTAACAAGATCTAGTTTTATGATATGTTGGTGAATCAATTAGTGAGATCTATCGCTATCAAATCTCCATCGAACCTAAAGCTAAGTACTATTATTTTAATAATTTAACTTCAAACATTTAGTTTAATAGCATTATCAATCCCAAATATTTTTTTTGCTCTGTAAATGCATCCATGGGGGATGCTCCTTATATTATAGCTTAACCAAAAAACTTAAGAGTAGTTGTTTAATTACAACATCTCCATCAGAGGAGTAATCCAGGTAGGAACAAAACCCAGAATAGTATATCAACTTGGAACTACAAACTGGAAAGAAAAGCGGCCTACTATTACCATACTGTCAAACTAACATACTAACTATAACATGTCAGACTTACATAGGGACCCAATTTCCTTTTGCACCCTCCACTTTAGCATCCACAAAGATCTGGATCCAATCACGACCGATCTCATCCTTCATGCCAACAACTTGTTTTAGGAAGCCCACCTTCTTGTCCACCTCCTGCCAAGAAATACCCCCTTTTTTTTGGACATGATAAAAGGATGTTAGGTGACCAAATCTTCACAATGGTCAAGCCTGTGAAATTCCTCCAGGAGGGGGGCACCATTTCCATATCTTATCATTGCCAAGACCTCATCCAGACCTCCCAAAAAAAATTTCTTGATGAAAGCCTTCAAAATCTGAGCAACATCCTCCTTTAGCTCCTTGAAATCTAAGCGGGAAGCCACAAACATATAGGAAACATTTGTATTGACCCTGTATCTATGATCTGCCATCAAGAAATTGTCTCCCAGAATCAACTAGAATGCCAAAAGAAGGATACCATTTTAAAGATGCTTTGAAGTCATTTCTCAGAGACCACTCTGAGAAAGGCCATTTGTCTTTGAGGACAAGTGAGTCTAATCAAAGTATCCATGGTTAAGCTGTTAAATGAGGAAAACAAAATTAGAGAACAAGAATTAGAAGCCTTCCTTAGCCTTACCAAATACATCCCCATCAGCTACGCAATGCGCTGGCAAAGGACCACATCAACGTCTTTGCCATAATTTATCTGCACTTCCTGTGTCCTATTGGCAGACTTTAAGTGAGCCGAACCAATTGAACAATAAATACTGAAATGATTTTGAAGAAAATCAAATAAGAGTGATCCGCCATCGATCACATCCATGATGAGCTTGTTGGAATTAGTTCGGACAACTGAGAGGGGGGGTGAATCAGTTGTCTCGCAAGTTTAACCTTTTCTATTTTAATCCTTTTTATCAACTTACAATCAGATTAATAATGTAAATATTAAAGCATGAATCATAAACACATGAGTAGAAATAAACTGAACACACATTTCACCAAGATTTTTACATGGAAAATTGGTTATGGGAAAACCATGGTGGGGGTTAACCCACAAGATTCGTACCCTGTTAAAAGTACTTAGAAGAAAAGAGAAGGCACATGCCTTCAGGCTCACTGCCCAAAGCTCACTGCTCAAGAGAGGCTCACTGCTTACAGAATTTATGTTTAATACTAAAAGAATTAACTGATAAATAACATCTCCTTCATGCCTGGTTCAGTTTCATTGAATACCCACAAAACTTCTGCTCTGCCCCAAATACTTCTTCTCTAACTCTTCATCAAAATAGCTCTTGTTCTTTTGCTTCTCCTCTGTTCTGCTCTTCCTTTGATCCTTTCTTCAGATTATATTATTTTCACACAAGGATACTTTTTCACAACTCATCTACATGCCTTTATATTCTTCATCAACCTTGGAATAAACATCAAGGCCATTATTACAAACATCAGACTTGATGCAAATCACTTTGCTATCGGCCAGACATAACTAGGACTCAAATCTTCCTCAATCAACATGCCACGCTTCATAAAATTGTTCTTGGATCATCTGTAATACGCTTGAAACATCCGATCGGCCAAGACTGGGAATAACAACATCACCAAGAAGGAAATCTTCACCAACGAGCTCAAACTTCAATGTGGACCTCCAACATAGCAGTCACATGATCCAGAGACCTTCACAAGCACATTGAATTTAACAAAAAACATTCGTACTCCTCCACATTATCAGAATCACTTGCATCTTCATCCGGAACCTCAAGAACACTGTCTGCTATGACTGTTACACTAGAAAGATTGCTTGCGGACCTCCAAACCATGAACCACTTGATTTGATGATACACACTGACTTCCCAAACATGCCTTTAGATCCGCAGATCATCATTTTACATTTTTGGAACAATCCGGACCTCTTTCCTGTCACCTTGTCTCTTCTGAACAATGCAAAACCAATTCTACTCAAATGGCCTTAGCTTCTTCAAATCTTCATGCGAACCTTTCAAATCTTAACTGGAGCTTCTTCAGACAATCCTCTATTCATCCATATGGTTTGCATCCATTGATCTTTATTAATTTTTGCAATATCCTTAATATTCTAGTCTTCTAAACAGGAAACAAAATAGGATACAGTTGACACCAATGGAAACAAGGATATGTTGACATCAATGACAACACCGATTAGGCACATATTCACAACAATCTCCCCCTTTGTCATTGATGCCAACATATGATGTGAAAAACTGATTCAACCATCAAGACAAGAACTTCTCCCCCTTTCTCTTATCACTTCTGCAACTACTTTTTTCACTACTCCCCCTTTCATTAGCAACTAGTTTTTCACATGATTTCTCTCCCCCTTTGACATCAATGGCAAAGGGCACATATTTGCAGTCTTTTCTCCTTATTTTTTTTCAAACCAAACTCAAAAAATTATATGCAGACTACTCCCACTAAGAAGTGCCTTCTTAACATCAATCCAAATCACAAGATGTGACTGTGATTTCTACCAAACTGATGCACTCTAGTGCATCTTAATTCTGATAAGGAGGGGTAATAACCCCTAACTTCTCCTTGAGATACTCAAAAGTATCCTTGGGAAGAGGCTTAGTGAAAATATCTGCAATCTGATCCTTTGAAGACATAAACTCCAACTTGATTTCATTCTCATTTACCTTCTCTCTCAAGAAATAAAACTTGATAGATATATGCTTTGTCTTTGAATTCAACCCTGGATTCTTTGAGATGCTTATTGCACTTAAATTATCATAGAAGATTGTGACAGGCTCCTCAAACATAATTCTGATATCCTTCAACATTTGCTTCATCCATAGAACTTGAGTATAATTGTTTGCTACTGCTATATACTCTGCCTCTACTGTAGATAAGGATATTGCCTCCTACTTTTTACTTAGCCAAGATATTAATCTACTTCCCAAGAAGAATGCACCACCACTAGTGCTTTTTCTATCATCCACATCTTCTGCCCAATCAACATCTGTATATGCACGAAGAGTGAAATCATTATCCTTTGGATACCATAATCCATAATCAATTGTCCCTTTGAGATATCTAAAAATTCTCTTTTTGCTACAACATGGGATTCTCTAGGATCAACTTGAAATCTAGCAACAAGTCCAACTGCATTCATGATATCAGGTCTGGTCTAAGTCAGATAAAGCAATTCTCCAATCATTGATCTATACCTTTTCTGATCTGCCTTAGGGGAGTCATCATCTTTACTCAACTTACATCCAGGTACCATAGGTGTACCTACTGGCTTTGAATCTTCCATTCCAAACTTCTTCAACAATTCTCTCACATACTTAGAGATATGAAGATACCTTTATTTGACTGAGTGATTTGCAGACCTAAGAAGAAGTTCATTTCACCAAACATGAACATCTCAAATTCACTCTGTTGGTTTTTTCCCAGACTGGATGCTTACTCCCAGATTTCCCTACAAGGTAGCCATCAATGATCAACAGGATCTCTGGGCCAGGGGCCAACAGTATAGGAGATAGACTCTATTTTTATCTCCTCTTCTTCTTCAGGCTCTGCAAAACCTAGGGGGGTATTCCCTACTCAACATCCATGAGAATATGCATACAAAGGCTGGGATGTTGACATGAAGTAGATAAGTCCTCCTGTAAGTAGACCAAAACTACAAGATAAGAGCAAAGGGGCTAGCTTTGGGCCTATTTTCAGTTGTAGAAAGAGGACTTGGGATCCTAAAACTAATTCTACTGTCCTAATGGTTGTTTTGGAGTTTGATTTTGATGTTGTGTTTGGATGCAGAGCTGGACCTAGTGTATAACCTCAACACAGAGCTAGATTGGTGCCTATCCAGGGCTTGGAGTCAGTAGACATACACATGCAAATGTTCAGCATAAACATAACAAGACTAGATTCAAGGGGATTTCATCATATTTGCCTTACAAATATATCCCAGAATAGAGTGTTTATACATCTCTACTTATGATATCCTTACTGCAATATACTTTCCTCAATACTTAACCTGAAAACAGTTTAATCTATCCCTTGAACAAAAGTTAAGAGATCAAGCATTCAATATAGTAAACCTATATCCTAGAACCCAAGACACCCCTTAGATATCCAGATTCAAAAGGAAAGCATATTCAATACAGGAGACAGACAACAAAACACATGCAATATAGCATTACTCATCTAAATCAGCATGAAACCAATGAATTTATGCACAAAACATAAGACATGAGACTCATAAACTCACAAAATCCACTGCACAGAGCAACCAGGTCAGTTGTATTGTATTACAGAGCCAGAAAATGTCCAACTTTCAACAACCTCCAAATGGGTCACACAGTCTGCTTTTTATAGCAAAACTATGTACTGAATAAATTAATTACAAGGGAGGCCAAAAATCCCGCCAGATACACAATATCAGAAAAATGGCTCTCAAAATCATAAATGCAACAGGGGACAAATCATGGAGAAGCCAGAGAAGGACGAGGTGCAGTCGAGCTCGAGCCCTGTGCCGCCGCTAATGGACTTTCTTCATAAATCAGGTGGTTGAACCTATCAACTCAACCCATGCCTTCCTGCAAAATCTGCCATTAATGTTTCAACTACGCACAGCCTCTGGAAACGCAGCCGCAACAAGCCTCTGAAGTTTTTCCTGCCCAAACACGGCCACAAATACAAAGAAAAAACCTATCGCTGCAAACTTTAAACATGGCCGTCGATCCAAAACTCATCGCCGTCATCAATGGCCCCAAAAGTGTCAAAAAGTCACCACCAACCAGATTGTGCCACGTAGGCACCTTGAGTTTCTATCGCTGGGTCCTTCGCTTTATCCTTTTTACTTGCCAAGAGCCTTTGTCAAAACCTCACGCGGAATGCGACACTTGGCAGTATCCGCGATATCCATGAAACATTAGAGACCCTTCACGAAAACCTAGCGGAAGCCGACACCTGGCAGGTTCCGCGAAGCCTCACTAAACTGTGTCTCCATACTGAAGTGGCCCCCACATGGTGACACCTGGCGCCTTCTGCGACATTCATAAAGCATTAGGAAATAGTGTGCAAACCTACGCGGAAGCAGCCATGTGTTGGGCTCCGCAACACCTCTTGAAACATTTAGAAACTTGAGAGAAATAGGCCATAAGTCCCGGGACCCTCCGCCACACGTCACTTTCTGACACATTTGATACATATGCTGGGGCCCACCTCAGTGTTTTGTTTATCATTGCAATAAAAAGAAACAGACTTGCGGAAGTTGACACATGTCACGCTTTGCAGCAACCATAAGGGACAGATGGAGCATTCCGCGTGCCTGTTGCAACATTAAGAGACTGCCCCCGCTGCTCGACACTTGGTGCTTTTCGCGCATTTGGGACTCATCATCAGGACCCACCACCATTCAATACTTTGTATCGTGGGAAACAAAATAGAAACTCACGTGGAAGCTGACACTTGTCAGCTTCCGCAGCAACTTAGAAACTTTTTGAAACTTTCCCGAAACAAAAATGGAGGCTGCCACTTGTCACCGTCCGCGCTACTTTTAATTGCTTTAAGGGTCTATTGGAAACTATGGCAGAAACTGTGAAACTTTTAGAAACACTGGTGGAAGCTGCCACTTGGCATCGTCCGCAGGACCTTAGTTACTTTCTTTGTGTCTCACGGGTGCCTCCACGTGGTGCCTTCCGCGCCACTCTCAGAAACTTAAAGGAAACTCTATTGAAACTTCAGCTTCCAAAACATAAAAGAAACTTTATCGAAACTTCGGCGGAAGCTGACACGTGGCGCCTTCCGCGCATAGCAGCTTGAAACACAAAGGAAACACTTAAAGGGTCATGAAACACAAGCGGATATTGACATATGTCGAGTTCCGCGGTGCAGGCACAATTTTGACCCTTCTAGCCACACTTAGAAATATTTAGGGTCTGGAAACTGTGGCTCGAAATGCATTCCTATATGCATGAAACTCAAATTTTTAACATTTTCAGGGGCTGATAATAATTTCAACAACAGAACAAGATCCCGCAACTCAGAAATTTTAGGGTTTGAAGGAGAAAATTAGCAAACATTCAAGTTTAAAACCCTAGACATAAATAATTACCAACATAGGCTCCAATTGGGGACGTGCAGGCGCAAGACTGCAGCGAGGACCAGACAACTCCGGGCAGACCAGACAAAACCCAAAACTCAAAACACGACAGGCTACACAAGGTATGTACAAAATATTTACAACTATTTTACATTGTGCACACAAGTTACTCATTTATGTGAAAAAGGCTTTAAGGAATTTGCTGTGCACCGGTAATTCCATTAGTTCACCACTTAGGGTTTGGAGAAAGTAGGAGTCTCCTCCATAGATATTGCTAATTTGGTATGGGCCTGTCCACAAGGGTTCAAATTTGCCATGTTTACTCTTATCATGGTTCCTTGCATTCCACATAAAGACCATATCACCTATCTGAAAACCTCTCTCTGTAACCCTTTTGTCAAACAGGTACTTCACCTTTTGCTGTTTCTTGATGTTTATTTTTTGTGCCTCTGCCCTGATTTCATCTAGTTCAACTAGTTGATTGATCCTTTCAGTCATTGAATCATTAACCTCCCCATCATTCTCTTGTATGAACTTGTAAATTGGCAGGAGGTTATTCACAGGCAATCTAGCTGCTGTACCATACACTAATTCATAAGGTGACCTTCCAGTGACTTTTTTCACTGTCATCCTATCAGCCCATAATGCCAACTTCAGTTTTGAATCCCAAGATTTATTATTTTTATCCATTATCCTCTTGATGATTTTCATTAGGCTTTTGGTGCTTGACTCTGCTTGACCATTTCCTTGTGGGTGGTATGGTGATGTGTGAGAGAAGTCAATTCCATATTTATTGCAAAAATTAACAAATTCACCTGATCTAAAGCACATTGCATTATCTGTGATTAACTTGACTGGTACCCCAAACTTGATAATAATATTCTCCAGGATAAAATCCATCACCACCTTACTCGTAGCCTTTTTAGTAGGAATAGCCTCAATCCATTTAGTGAAGTAGTCAGTGGCAACCAGAATCCAACTATGTCCTCCACTAGATTTCTCTGAAATCTCCCCTATAAAATCAATTCCCCATTGCTGAAATGGAGCATCCACAGTTACAGTTCTAAGGGGAAATGCTCCTTCATATCTTAACTTTCCTGAGAACCTTTGGCAAGGGTCACATTTCCTTACCAGCCTTTGTGCATCTGAAAAGATAGTGGGCCACCAATATCCTGCCCTAAGGATCTTATGAGCTGTTGTTTGGGCAATATAATGTCCACCACATAATCCTTTATGCATGTCATTCAAAACATTGTTAGCTTCATCTTCATCCACACATCTTAGCAACACACCATCATGGTTCTTCTAGTACAGCTCACCTTGAACAATAACATACCTGATTGCATGTAGTTTTAAGGTCCTCTTTTGACTGTCACTGAAATGGGAAGGACAGTTCAGATTTTGCAAGTAATATATGATGTCCTTATACCATTCAGATTTTGATACATTGACATCCTCATTCTGGACTGCATTGACTTGGCATCCTTCCAAGTTTGACTGTGCCATTAGCTTTGCTAACCCTTGTCCTCTTACCAATTTTGTGATCTGTATCTCTATGTTGAACTCCTGCAACTTATTTATCCATCTGCATCTCCTTCCAGTTACCTCTTGCTAAGTGAAGATATCTTTTATCGTTGCATGAGGTACATATGCAATTACTTGTGAGCCTACCAAATAAGGCCTGAAGCTCTTGACTGCTCTAACCAGTGCATATGCCTATTTCTCCATAATGTCATATTTTAATTCAGCAGCCTGCAATGACCTACTAAAGAAAGCAATAGGCTGTTCAAACCCTTCCTCATTTTTCAGCAATAAGCATGCAACAATAGTATGGAAAGAAGCAAATGAGAATAACTGAAATGGCTTAGAAAAATCAGGAGACTTTAGTACAGGAGCCATCTTTATAGCCTCTTTTATGTTCTGGAATGATTTAGTTGCTTCATCATCCCATTTGACAGTTGCACCCTTTTTCAACATCTTGGAAATTTCTTTTGTGGTCTCTGCAAAATTAGGAACAAATCTCCTAACAAAGTTAATTTGTCCAAAGAAGGACTGCACACCTTTTATTATTTTAGGGATCTGAATTTTGTCAATTGCAGCCACCCTTTCAGGATCAATCCTAACTCCATCCTTGGAAACAATGTGTCCAAGCAATTTTCCTTCCACAACCCCAAAAGCACATTTCTTTGGGTTAAGTGAGATACCATATTCTAAT
Organism: Cunninghamia lanceolata; assembly: GCA_027924645.1. Taxonomy (NCBI): domain Eukaryota; kingdom Viridiplantae; phylum Streptophyta; class Pinopsida; order Cupressales; family Cupressaceae; genus Cunninghamia; species Cunninghamia lanceolata. Next base: position 23,241,253 of record BSBN01000500.1, read on the forward strand.
GCTCTAATAAAAATCTACTCCAAGTGCATACAATGCTGCTCTTCCTTCTTTGAAAAGGTAGTCAAGTCATCTTGATAAACAACCAAGATTGAGTCAATCAATCCTGCAAAAGCAACATCCATTGCTCTTTGAAATATAGCACCTGCATTTGTCAGTCCAAATGGCATTCTAACATACACATAGGTTCCCCATGGGGTGGTGAAAGCAGTCTTGAATTGTTCTGATTCTTTCACTTTCACTTGATTGTACCCTGAAAAACCATCCATCATAAATAAAAGTTCACAACCAGTCACTCTTTGCAACATGGCCTCCATGTTTGGCAATGGATAGTTATCCTTCAAAGAAGATACATTTAGGTTTCTAAAGTCCACACACAACCTTATATCACCATTCTTTTTTCTGACTGGGACAAGGTTAGACACCCAAGTTGAATGTCTGATAGGCATGATTATTCCAACCTCCCTAAGCTTCTTAAGTTCTTCTTGCATTTTTAGAGCTAAGGTTGGGTTGATAGGCCTCTGTTTTTGTCTAAATGGTTTAGCTCTAGGCTTCAAAGGGATTTCATGCTGAAATAGATCCTCTCTATAAGCCTTGAGGTCTTCATATGACCAGGCAAAAACATGCTTATACTTTCTCAATAATGCAATCAGCATACTTCTGATATGTGGTTTGAGCTGTTTGTCAATGCATACCCTTTTGGGAGCATGAGATGTTCCCAAGTTTATCTCCTCCAAATCATTCTTGTTTGTCGGAGATGCTTTTGTAACAAATTGGTCCCTATTGTCAAAAGCTCTCTCTAAAGCTACCAGCCCTCTAGGGATTTTGTTTGTCTTGAGTTGAATTAGTTCCTTCCCTAAAAGGGTTTCTTTTCCATCTACAACTTCCACAAAGTTTTGAAAATCCATTTCTTGGTTCTCATATTCATCAATACAATACAAAAATCTCAGTAAATCCTTATCATCATCAAACACTTGCCAGTTGCATACATTATCTGGCACTGCAGGCCTAAGCTTGACTTCAACATTTGTAACATCTGACAAAGTTATATCATCTGGCCTTATGGCTACATTGGCTAGAAAATTTGCTCTGACATTTTTTGATCTTTCTATCTAATTTATTGAAAAAGCATCAAACAATTCAATTGTATCCCAAATAGCATGCTTGTATTGTTTCAACCTTTTATTTTTTGATGCATACTTATCTCTAATTTGGGACACAATAAGCTCTGAATCACCAAACACTTTGAGCATCTTAATTCCATGCTTCAAATCAACATTTAACCCTAATAACAGAGCCTCATACTCTGCAATATTATTTGTACAGGCAAACCTCAACAAGAAAGAAAATTGGAGAAGCTTACCAGTTGGAGACAGAAGAACAATTCCAGCACCAGAGCCTTCTTTTGAACAAGCTCCATCAAAATACATGGTCCAAAGACCTTGTTGATCCAATTCTTGAATGCAATTTTTTTCTCTTTTATCTTCCTTATCATCTGAGACAACTCTGAAATTTTCACAGTCAGTGTCCACAAAACATATATGCTCCTTTGATTCTTGATCCTCCACTGTCTCTGATGATCTTTCTACTCTGATCAGTTTGACATCCTTGCCACTCATTGGGATCATGGCATATGACAAATCTAGTTGCATACTTCCACCAATCAGTGCTGCCCATCTTCTTGACAGCAACATGCCATATTGTGGCTTGATATCAACAACTGTTATGTTTATTTTATAGATCTTTTCTGGATATGCTGCCAATCTAAAATCAACATCCTTCATGATTCCAATGATAGGTACCTCTCTAGCATCCATTGCATAGCATTTCCCACATGCCTTATCTATTTTTAGTCCAGCTTGTTGCATGATGGCTAAAGGCATGATATTTGTAGATGCTCCAGAATCAAGCATACAATTTCTAATTACTTTTCCATTTATAACCAAGGATACATAAAATGGATCCACTTGTGAAGGGCATTTTGTCATGGTCACCCCTAAATACACCTCAGGGACCTCATCTTCTTCATTACATAAGACATGCTTCTCACCTTGGATCTAAACATTTTGCTTAGCTTGACAAGGTACTCCTAAAATTAGGGATACTGTCTTATTTCTGAATTCTTCAACTTTCATCAGCTCCATTAGTGGAACAGAGACTTTTATTTGAGACAAGACTTGAGTGATATTAAATGGAGCATAATTTTGAATAACAATTGTAGCCTGATCCACAGTTTTATCTCTATTCTGAGATGATCCAGCTTTAGTTTTTATGGCTCTCTGATTGTCATCCTTGTTCTGAAAATTCTTATTTTGATCCTCAACCTGGGGAACTCTATTTTCTGGTCCTTGGGGATCATAACTTGTTTTTTCCTTAAAATTTTGCCTATTATTGTTCCATTGCTTCTTTTGTGTCTCAGTTCCTTTATGACTGTGTATTGGCTGGTTTGTAAAATTATTCTTTGGTTGGTGTGAGTTACTCACTTGAGCCTTACCTCTTAGGTTGTAGTTGCTTTTGACTTGAGCAACTGCTGCAGCTGTGAAGGCCCTAATTTCTTCATCAGAATGCCTCCTCAAGTTATTCAGAAAACTGTGTGAATCCTGAGCATAGGTATAGTTGTCTTCATCATCTTCATCATATGGGAACTGTTGGCAGACCTGAGTTTCATCATTTGCATTTGCATCAGCATCATGAAAAGGGTATTCTCTATTTGTAGACAACATGTTGACATTATCATCTTCCATGCAATGAGGCTCATTGCACTCATCACAGGCCATGGCATTGTTATATAGAGACTGAGCAATCATACATTGTGATTGTGAATGAGGCATCTGGCATATTATACACCAAGGGGTGTCATTAACGATATTAACAGCCTTCTTCAAAGGATCAAGTGTTTCCTTTGGATTCTGAGCTCTTTGATTTGTATTGCTATGTGGAAGGATAGGCTTACCATTATGCCAATTGGTATTATATGGCATGTCATGTAATGATGGTCTTCTTTCTTGCCTTGGGTAAGCCTGTCTGTCAGGACCTATTCCCTTTTCATTTCTAGCCAGCCTATAGCTTAGATCCTTAACAACATTTGCCAATTTGTCTATTTTATCTTCAGGGGCAGATGTACTACCTTGAGTGTTTTGAGGTTTGTTTGGATTCTGCAGAATTTTCACATCATCCCTTCTGTTTGTCTTGCCTGATGCTTTCCTGTTATTTTCAATATTTATTGCTATCTTGAAAGCATCCCTGAGAGTAGCAGGACCCTTATCTCTTAACCCATATGTTGTTTTGGCATCAAAAGCATTAATATACAATATTATGCACATTGGTTCATTTGGCCTCATGTGATGTGGCAATTTGTTCAACACTTTAGTAAATCTTGCATTAAAATCCGCAACCTGCTCATTTGACCCTTTAGTGAGACTAGTGAACTCATTTACAAAAAAGCTAGGGTTAGTTTTGTCACCATATTGCTCCTTAAACATCCTTTTGAAATCATCCCATGATGAAATGCTTCTGTCAGGTAGACCTTTATACCATTCCTTGGCTTCATCAACTAAGGATTGCATAAATGATTTCATGAAAACATCCTCATGCTCAACCTCAAAGTTGTCCATGGTATTTTGAAAAGCTTTTAAATGGTCTTCTCTTGAGATAGTATTGTTTCCTAAAAATTTAGGCACTTGCAGCCTCACATGTTTGTCAACAGGGTTTGGATAACCAGGAATGCCTTCAAAAACAAGTTGTCTGAATCTATCCAACTGCATTGGGTGCCTTTCAAACTGATTAGCATTTGCATTTCTATTAGCATTATGTTGTCTCACATTATTTAATGGTACTCTGGCATTGTCTACATTTTGTCTTTGATCATTATTCTGATGATACTGTACCTCATTTCTTTGTTGATTTCTCTGCATATTTACATTTTGGAGGGTAGGAATTGAATCATTTTGAGCAACTCTCAAAGCCTGCACTTTCTGTCTCATATCATCTCTGATTTTTACTGCTTGCAGATATTCTAACTCAGCTCTTAAGCTCTTAATTTCATCAGCTAGTTCTTCCTCTCTAGGCATAGAAGAGGATGGTTTTATAATATTATGATCATCATTATCATCATCCCTTAGGGATTCAGCCTCTTCAAATCTGTCAGGAAAATCATGAAAAGGATGTCCTTGAAACACCTCTGACCTTATTCTCAAACCATTACCTTGCTGTCTTTCATACACACTCTGGATTTCAGCCTCAGTGTTTGAAAAATAAGGTACTGTCTTCTCTGAGGATCCTGGATTATCCTGAATAAAATCATTTTTCTTGGGGCTAGAAGAACCATCTTGACTGGCTCGAACAGTCCCCTTTTTCTATACATCATTTTTATGGGTAACTCTTCAAATAGAGTATTACGCTGGGATCTTCTCCCTTGCATACAAATTTTACTTTACTGGTTGGGAGATTGGTTCGGAGTCACCACCTATTACTAGGAACTGTTTTCTTTTAAAAAATCAGGGTTCTTTCACAAGTTCCCCAGCAGAGTCACCAATTTCTATTGGTGACTCGGATGGGCCACAAGTATATCACCAAGGATGACTAGATATTACTTTTGATCAATCACATCCCCAGCGGAGTCACCAATTTCTGTTGGTTTTTTCCCAGACTGGATGCTTACTCCTGGATTTCCCTACAAGGTAGCCATCAATGATCAACAGGATCTCTGGGCCAGGGGCCAACAGTATAGGAGATAGACTCTATTTTTATCCCCTCTTCTTCTTCAGGCTCTGCAAAACCTAGGGGGGTATTCCCTACTCAACATCCATGAGAATATTCATACAAAGGCTGGGATGCTGACATGAAGCAGATAAGTCCTCTTGTAAGTAGACCAAAACTGCAAGATAAGAGCAAAGGGGCTAGCTTTGGGCCTATTTTCAGTTGTAGACAGAGGACTTGGGATACTAAAACTAATTCTACTATCCTAATGGTTGTTTTGGAGTTTGATTTTGATGTTGTGTTTGGATGCAGAGCTGGACCTGGTGTATAACCTTAATATAGAGCTAGATTGGTGCCTATCCAGGGCTTGGAGTCAGTAGACATACACATGCAAATGTTCAGCATAAACATAACAAGACTAGATTCAAGGGGATTTCATCATATTTGCCTTACAAATATATCCCAGAACAAAGTGTTTATACATCTCTACTTATGATATCCTTACTGCAATATACTTTCCTCAATACTTAACCTGAAAACAGTTTAATCTATCCCTTGAACAGAAGTTAAGAGATCAAGCATTCAATATAGTAAACCTATATCCTAGAACCCAAGACACCCCTTAGATATCCAGATTCAAAAGGAAAGCATATTCAATACAGGAGACAGACAACAAAACACATGCAATATAGCATTACTCATCTAAATCAACATGAAACCAATGAATTTATGCACAAAACATAAGACATGAGACTCATAAACTCACAAAATCCACTACACAAAGCAACCAGGTCAGTTGTATTATATTACAGAGCCAGAAAATGTCCAACTGTCAACAACCTCCAAATGGGTCACACAGTCTGCTTTTTATAGCAAAACTATGTACTGAATAGATTAATTACAAGGGAGGCCAAAAATCCCGCCAGATACACAGTATTAGAAAAATGCCGCTCAAAATCATAAATGCAACAGGGGACAAATCATGGAGAAGCCAGAGAAGGACGAGGAGTAGTCGAGCTCGAGCCCTGTGCCGCCGCTAAGGGACTTTCTTCATAAATCGGGTGGTTGAACCTGTCAACTCAACCCATGCCTTCCTGCAAAATCTGCCATTAATGTTTCAAATACTCACAGCCTTTGGAAACGCAGCCGCAACAAGCCTCTGAAGTTTTTCCTGCCCAAACACGGCCACAGATACAAAGAAAAAACCTGTCGCTGCAAGCTTTAAATCTAAAACTCATCGCCGTCATCAACGACCCCAAAAGTGTCAAAAAGTCGCCACCAACCAGATTGTGCCATGTAGGCACCTTGAGTTTCTATCGCTGGGTCCTTCGCTTTATCCTTTTTACTTGCTGAGAGCCTTTGTCAAAACCTCACGCGGAATGCGACACTTGGCAGCATCCGCGATATCCATGAAACATTAGAGACCCTTCACGAAAACCTAGCGAAAGCTGACACCTGGCAGGTTCTGCGAAGCCTCACTAAACTGTGTCTCCATACTGAAGTGGCCCCCGCATGGTGACACCTGGCGCCTTCCGCGACATTCATGAAACATTAGGAAACAATGTGCAAACCTACGTGGAAGCAGCCATGTGTCGGGCTCTGCAGCACCTCTTGAAACATTTAGAAACTTGAGAGAAATAGGCCATAAGTCCCAGGGCCCTCCGCCACGCATCACTTTCTGACACATTTGATATATATGCTGGGGCCCACCTCAGTGTTTCGTTTATCATTGCAATAAAAAGAAACAGACCTGCGGAAGCTGACACATGTCACGCTCTGCAACAACCATAAGGGATAGATGGCGCATTCCATGTGCCTGTTGCAACATTAAGAGACTGCCCCTGCTGCTCGACACTTGGCACTTTTCGCGCATCTAGGACTCATCATTGGGACCCATCACCATTCAATACTTTGCATCGCGGGAAACAAAATAAAAACTCACGCGGAAGTTGACACTTGTCAGCTTCCGCATCAACTTAGAAACTTTTTGAAACTTTCCTGAAACAAAAACGGAGGCTGCCACTTGTCACCGTCCGCGCTACCTTTAGTTGCTTTAAGGGTCTATCGAAAACTATGGCAGAAACTGTAAAACGTTTAGAAACACTGGCGGAAGCTGCCACTTGGCATTGTCCGCGGGGCCTTAGTTACTTTCTTTGTGTCTCACGGCTGCCTTCGCGTGGTGCCTTCCGTGCCACTCTCAGAAACTTAAAGGAAACTCTATTGAAACTTTGGCTTCCGAAACATAAAAGAAACTTTATCGAAACTTTGGCGGAAGCTGACACGTGGCGCCTTCCGCACATAGCAGCTTGAAACACAAAGGAAACACTTAAAGGGTCATGAAACACAAGCGGATATTGACATATGTCGAGTTCCACGGCGCAGGCACAATTTTGACCCTTCTAGCCACACTTAGAAACATTTAGGGTCTAGAAACTGTGGCTCGAAATGCATTCCTAAATGCATGAAACTCAAATTTTTAACATTTTCAGGGGCTGATAGTAATTTCAGCAACAGAACAAGATCCCGCAACTTAGAAATTTTAGGGTTTGAAGGAGAAAATTAGCAAACATTCAAGTTTAAAACCCTAGACATAAATAATTACCAACACACTCTACATCTGATCAGCAAATGTTTAGCACATACTCTCATTTCCACGAAAAATGATATCATCAACAAATACCTCAACAATCAAAATATTCTCATGATCAATCTTGAAGTAAAGATTACTATTAGCAGTGCCTTTGCTATAACCTAGCTTTAGAAAATACTTATCTAATCTTGCATACCAGGCTCTTGGGGCTTGTTTGAGTCCATACAATGCTTTCCTTAACCTGCAGACCATATCTCTTTGATCAGACAACTAAAATCCTTCCGGTTGCTCAATGTAGACTTCTTCTTCTAACTCTCCATTTAGAAATGCTGACTTGACATCCATCTAATAGACTTTGAAATCTTTATAAGTAGAAAAAGAAAGAAACAATCTGACTTCCTCTATTCTTGCCATCGGAGCAAACGTTTCTTCAAAATCAATTCCTTCCACTTGAGAATATGCTTTGCATACCAACCATGCTTTATTTCTTACAACTTCACCATCTTCATTTAGTTTATTTTGGAAGACTCATTTAGTTCCAATCACATTTTTATCCTTAGGTCTAGAAACAAGATCCCAAGTGTGATTCTTTTCAATTTGCATTAATATTTCTTCCATTACCTTTGCCCAGTTTTCATCTTTGCAGGCTTCACTTACTTTTTTGGTTCAATCTTTGAAATTAGACAAATCTCTTCTTGATCTTCAGTAATTCTTCTCCTAGTTCGAACACCTTTATTTCTATCTCTTATGATTTGATCTTCAGGATGATTCATCCTTACATACCTGGGAGTTTTGGGATTTGCTTGAACTTCTATTTCTTGAGCTTGTTCCTCAATTTTTGCACTGTCCTTTTGAGTTACTAGATTTTTTGGATCAATCTAGATCTAAATCTGGGTCTGAACTTGCCTTCCTTGATTTTGACTTTCATCTTGATCTTCTGAATCATATCCGCAAGGCCTGGAATGACCTTCTCTGCTTTCATCAACTCTAACATTTGCACTTTCGACAATCTTTTTCAATCTTTTGTTAAAGCACCGGTATGCCTTGCTTTGAGTAGAGTAACCCAGAAATATTCTTTCATCACTTCTTGCTTCAAACTTGCCTAGATCCTCATCTCTTTTGATATAGCATTTGCTACCAAAAACTCTAAAATATCTCACAGTAGGAGGATGACCAAACCATAGTTCATAAGGAGTCTTACCAGAATTGCCTTTGATCTGCACCCGATTAAGAGTGTAGACAATAGTACTCACAACTTCTCTCCAATAGACTTGAGGAACATTTGTTTCCATCATCATGGTCGTGGCAACTTCTTGAATGGTCTAGTTTTTTCTTTCCACTACTCCATTTTGCTGTGGAGTCCTAGGAGCAGATATCTGTCTTTTTATTCCATGCTTTTCACAGAATGAATCAAACTCACCTAAGGTAAATTCTCCACCTATGTTGGATCTCAGACACTTTATCTTTGCACCAATCTCATTCTCCACCATAACCTTGAACATTTTGAATTTGTCAAGAGCTTCTGATTTTTCTTTTAAGAAGGTTACCACATCATCCGGGAGTAATAATCAATTAGCAACATAAAATATTTGTCTCCTTGCACACTTTTAATTCTAACAGGACCACACAAATCAGTATGCACAAGTTCCAACCATTCACTTGAAAATTATTCTTTACTTTTGAATGAAATTTGGTTCTGTTTACCCAATTGACATTCTCTACACATGCTATCAGGTTTCACAAGTTTTGGCATATCTCTTACATCCTAAATAGAACTTATCTTGATAATGTTATCAAAATTCACATGACACATCCTCTTATGCCATAACCAACTTTGATCTGTCTGAGCAATCAGACAACTTTTGCCAGAACTACTTAAAATGAAAGATGTTACCTCTAGTTTGAGTACCGAATGCAATTTCAGTTCCGGAGCTTTCAAAGATTCTAGATTTTCCATCCTTGAATTGGAGATCATAACCCTTGTCAACCAACTGTCCAACACTAAGAAGATTATGCTTCAGTCCTTCCACGCACAAAACATCATTGATGTTATTCTTACCATCAAAAGAGATGGATCCTCTGCCACAAATTCTACCAACTAAGTTGTCTCCAAATTTTACAAGCCCACCTTCATATTTTTCAAGGCTTACAAACTTACTTTTATCACCAGTCATATGATGAGAACATCCACTATCAATCACCCATTCATCCTTTTCAACAACCTAAGTAGCCAAGGAACTTTCCACATTTGCATAGCTAGCAGATTCAATAGACATTGGTTCTTCTTCTTTGATAGCAATGAACACCCAATCATTTTCAGCAGAACCTCCATGATCAGATTCATCATCTGTGACTCCTTCTCTAGCTTCTTGGACATAGTAACATTTCTTTTGACCTTTATATCTGTTAGGGTTTGGTTTTGAAAACCTCTTTGGACATCTTGAGGCAAAATGACCAATCTTATTATAAGAAAAACATTTGAATGACAACTTTCCTTCATACTTACCAGATCCTCTTGGCATTCTTTTGGCAATAAGAGCTTTAAGATCTGCAGTCTCAATTTCATCATCTTCAAGATCCTTCCTTGCCTTCACAAATCTGTTAGATCTTGTTGAAGATCTTTCACCTGAATCATATCTTTATTTTCCATATACACTGGCCTTAAATGCAAATTTAGAGTTAGGAAGAGAATCACCAAACACACTTAATTCAAAAGCTAAAAATTTGCCAACCAGCTGATCTCTTGTAACTTCTGAGACAATCCTGATCTCCTCTATAGCAACAACCTTATGTTTGTATGAATTAGGTAAAGATATGAGCACTTTTGCCACAATCTCTGATCTTCCAAAGTTCCACCAGCACACCTGATACCACACACAAGTTCATTTATCTTTTGCATGTAGATTGTGATGTTTACATCTTCATTCATCCTCAGATTTTCAAATTTTCCTCTCAGACTTTGTAGCTTGGCACATTTGACATATTTGTTGCCTTCATAAAGATTCTCCAACTTCTTCTAGATTTCATGAGCAGTTTTTAGTCCAAAGACATCTATCATTTTTGAATCAGTCAGGGCGCTCAACAAGGCTTCTTTAGCTTGAAGGTTATTTTCAGTATCTTTGAGTTGATCTGGAGTCGAAGGACCTTTCTCTGGAGGTTTATACTCATCATTGGTTATCACCCAATAAGCATCACCCATGCATTGCAAATGACACTCCATGCGACTCTTCCAAACAGAGTAATTTGTTCCATCAAATCTCAGACTATCCTTCTTGTAGGTCGACATCCTAGATCTCCTCAAGTGGTCAAGCCTTTTTAGAGGATCTATCTCTGATATCAATTGCTGGAATTAGTCCAGATAACTAAGAGGGGGGGTGAATCAGTTGTCTCACAAGTTTAACCTTTTTTTTAATCCTTTTTATCAACTTACAATCAGATTAATAATGTAAACATTAAAGCATGAATCAACAACACATGAGCAGAAATAAACTGAACACACATAACACCGAAATTTTTATGTGGAAACTCGGTTAAGGGAAAACCACGGTGGGAGTTAACCCACAAGATTCATACCCTATTAAAAGTACTTAGAAGAAAAGAGAAGGCACATGCCTTTGGGCTCATTGCCTAGAGCTCATTGCTCAAGAGAGGCTCACTACCTACAAAATTTATGTTTAATACAGAAAGAATTAACTAATAAATAACACCTCCTTCATGCCTAGTTCAGTTTCATTGAATGCTCACAAAACTTCTGCTCTGCCCCAAATACTTCTTCTCTAACTCTTCATCAAAACAACTCTTGTTCTTCTGCTTCTCCTCTGCTCTGCTTTGCCTTTGATCCTTTCTTCAGATTATATTATTTTCGTACAAGGATACTTTTTCACAACTCATCTACATGCCTTTATATGCTTCATCAACCTTGGAATAAACATCAAGGTTGGCATTACAAACATCTGACTTAATGCGAATCACTTTGCTGTTGGTCAAACACAACTGGGACTCAAATCTTCCTCGATCAACATGCCATGCTTCATAAAATTATTCTTGGATCATCCGCAATATGCTTGAAACATCCAATTGGCCAAGACTGGGAAGAACAACAACACCAAGAAAGAAATCTTCACCAACGAGCTCAAACTTCAATGCGGACCTCCAACATAGCAGTCACACAATCTAGAGACCTTCACAAGCACATTGAATTCAACAAAAACATCCGCACTTCTCCACATTATCAGAATCACTTGCATCTTCATCCGGAACCTCAAGAACACTATCTACTATGACTGTTACACTAGAAAGATTGCTTACAGACCTCCAAACCATGAACCACTTGAGTTGATGATACACATTGACTTCCCAAACATGCCTTTAGATCCGCAGATCATCATTTTACATTTCTGGAACAATCCGGACCTCTTTCCTATCACTTTGTCTCTTCTGAACATTGCAAAACCAATTCTACTCAGATGGCCTTAGCTTCTTCAAATCTTCATGTGAACCTTTCAAATCTTAACTGGAGCTTCTTCAGACAATCCTCTATTCAGCCATATGGTCCACATACATTGATCTTTATTAATTTTCTCAGTATTCTCAACATTCCAGTCTTCTAAATAGGCAACAAAATAGGATACAGTTGACACCAATGGAAACAAGGATATGTTGACATCAATGAAAACACTGATTGGGCACATATTTACAACAGAGCGCAACCTGCCTATTAACCGTTGAGTTGGCCAACTCATCCTCCTCTGAGTTAGCCTCCCTAAAGACGTGGTTTAGAGTATGATCCTCAAACGTCCCTAACAATTCAATGATCACCACAAGGAAGGAATTAGACTTCCAATAGGGGACATGTTTTTCTTGACTGCATTTATAAATATGGAGCAGTCTCCTTCAATTTCTAGCTTCTTAATGCCCAGCTTTAAGCTTGCTTGAAGGCCTAATATTGGAGCTTGGAATTCGGCCATGTTGTTTGTTCCATTTCTCAACCTCTTCGAGGCTTTACATAACACCTTCACATTCCAATCCCGCACTATACACCCCACCCTTGAGGGCCCCGAGTTGCCCTTAGATGCATCATCAAAGTTCAATTTGAACCATCTGGCCTCAGGAGGAATCCATTTAGCTGCCATTTGCAACATACGAGACTTATCTCCCCCAACCCCATTAATGGGGGATTATCAATCCCAAATCTAATCATATAATTCTTTTTTTATTTTATATAAAATATGATGACCTAAAGGTCAAAATTTCATAGTACTAGTTATTAATAAAAGTACACTAGGCTAAAACTAGACCTCCCAAAATTTAAGGAAAAACATTTAAATCTAGGGGAATCATAGAGTTCTTTATTTATTGATGTTATTTAATTAATTTACCTTAGTATTTTAACCGTCTTTATATCTTGAATTGTTAGATCTAATGTTTATTATTGTACCTTTTATTTTAGATTGATAAGGATTTGGATTTGTCGTGCTTCATTAATTTACATTTATAAGGATTTGGATTTGTCGTGCTTCATTAATTTACATTTATTAGTGTTTGGGCTATTACTGGTTGTTATATTTTTTCATCATTACCCACCTACCCACCTATTGTGACCCTCACAACATGCCCCTAATTTCTATCAAATTGCGGACCCTATTTATTTTTCCCGATTTTCTGCTTATCCTTATGTTTTGTTTTTCAAATTAAGTTGGTTTTACTTGTGTAATTATACTTTGGATGAGTGAAAATGTCAAAAGGTAGATCCTTTGAAATCTAAGAGTCCTTTGTTTTTTTTTTTGAAAATTTGAAAATTTGAAGGGTTTTGTCTATTTTGCAAGTTACAAACTGAACATGAAGTCCAATAAGCTTTTACAATTTGAAATTTTAGTTAAGAATTATGCATATGATTTTACAGTGATTCAAACATGCAAAATTAACTTAGCATCTTGCAAATACACTTTGAAGGATTAAAATTGATTGGTTATAATTACTTATTATTAATTTTAAAATAAATTTAATGCCTTGTTGTCATTAATGCAAGACAGGTATAAATAAACAATGAAAAGTACTAAAGCAAAAGGGGGATCAAGAGCAAATGGCTTTGTTTCAAATGTGTTAATACATGACCAAGGTTTTATTAGCCAAGGAGGATCTCTACAAAGTAAAAGGCACTTTGAAAGTGTGCACAAGTCTTATGATGTGCATCTACACATTAAATTTTAGATGACATGTAATGAAAGAATAGAATGTGAAAGGATAATTCAAAGTGACTCTTTACATTCAAAAATAAATTTGTTATTTTGTGATTTTGGAGGGAATGACTATTGGTCTTCCCATCCAAATGTGCCTATTTATACACATTTGTATCTCATTATAAGGGTTTGGAAACTCTATTTTGAATAAAATATACCAATTGCTACTTTAGTTTTTCTCGGTTTTCACTTTTTATGGTGCTTTCCAAACTCTAAATTCATTTTATTTCCACATGCCTATGCATTTAATTCACAAAATGTTGATGGATTCAACATTTGTTTAAACCACTAATGCCTTTCTAGAAGTTAATAAGATAAACCTAGAAATCATTAGAGGTTGAGTTTGAACTAGAATTGTGAAGGTATCCCAACATTGAGTAAAAAAGAATATTTTAATTTTGATCTACATACATGACTATGTAGGACATCTACATATTCTGAGACATAAATTTTAGTATCTCCATTAATCACCACACAATCCTCACTCACGAAGCTAATCATTCTCTCTTAATTAATTACTATTTATGGCAAAGTCATACTTAATATTTGATATTACTTGATCCAATCAACTTCACTTTAAGAAACTACTCAATTTAATATAAATTAATTAATACCAAATTATTACATTTAATTAATTAACCTAGAATACTTATTAAAGAATTAATTATTTCTTTCTTCAATATGAAAAACCTTAAGTTAACAAGTTTTGTAAATATTTTTTTTCTGAAAAAACCTATTTACAATATTTTTAACAACATATTATATAGTTAAATATAAAAAATAAATTAAGCTCATATAATATGGACACTTCCCATAAATATCTTGTAGATAAATTAGGCGTGTACTATTCCACATAATGGTTCTAACTTGAATGTGCAAACTCATAATACTTTTTACTCTGTGTGCATATCTTTATATGAAAGAACAAGTTGAGAAAGATTGAGGCGTATGGGAACTTTTTGGAACTTCTGGAGCAAACAGACGAGTGAACAAATGTTATGTGCCCAAATCTTCTAGTAAAAGTAGCAATCAAAGGTTATAGATGCATTTAAAAGTGAAAGCTTGATAGTTTGTTTGGAGAGTTAGGAGTTCTTGATGCATCAGATTTAAATGTCGAATGTAATATCCCCAATAGGATCTGCCCTAAAATTTCTGATTTCTGCCCCAATTTTCTAAATTAGTTTTCTGCTCTTTTCTGATTTGGTTTTCTGCTCAAACCCTAGGACTGAATTTTGATTTTATTTCAAAAGTATAAACACTTATGGAAGCCAATAAACATGTGCCCAAACATCCATAAAATATGTCAAACATGTAGATAACATCAACTATGATAGTAACAATGAAATTCAACCATCCAAGAGCCAAATATAGGTCCAATGAATCTAATTTCTGATTAAAGAATTCTGCTGCTACAAAACTGAATATTCTAGATTGAATTTACAATGAATTCATGGGCTCAAACATGCCAAATAATGTCACTAAATGCTGATCACATAAAACATGAATTCCGCCATGAAATACACAAGATATAGCCATCCAAAAGCAACACAAAGTCTATTTTTTTGAATATAACTCTATTGAACATTACATATATGAATATGAAGACTAAAAATTACATCAAATCATGTGCTAAAACATGATCAAACATGGCCCGAAATGCTGTTGTCCAAACAGATCTAAACCCTAGGTTTGTACATACCAAATGATGAAGAATGATGCTCAACAAACCCTCCAAATGGTGGCGCTTGCAAGGATTGATGGCGGCTGCTAGGTTTAGGGTTTGGAAACCCTCCAAATGGTGAGATCACCTCCCACAAGAAAAATCACCCTCCTCCAAAGGTGGTGCTCCAATTTAGGGTGAAACCCTAATGCAATGACAACACAAATGCCACCAAAGAATGCTTCTCCAATTATGATATGAAAATCTGAATATGCAAATATGCTCCAAGTCTCCAATGAAATGAAAATTGAACTCCGTTATGAGTCCACCACAAGATGAGCTAGATTTTTGTCCAACTCACTAATATTCAGAAGGGTTTTCGTCCTTGGAATATAGCCCAACAAATGTTGCAGCCAAGAACGAAAATATCAATGAAAAATGTGAATGATTGGATGATGAAATGACCTCAAAAGACCTTGTATTTATAGCCATATTTCCTCCCAACTCAACCCTGGTCAACCTCCTCCTAGCCGACCTCCTTCGAAAATATTTTATTTTATTTGTTTTATCTTCTCCCAACTTGGCCGACCTCATGCTAGGCACCAAGAAATAAATAAAAATATTTTTATTATTTTCTCCAAGAGGAGCGAACCTCTTTTGGCCCTTGATATTGCATTTTTAGGCCCTCTCCTAGGTCGTCCACCTCATAAATAATTTTATTTAATTTATTTCTTTTTTCCACATGGCTCACAAAATATAGAAAGTCATTTCACATCTTCAATTTGCCCAAATAAATTGATTAAATATAGTATTTAATCAATTAGGTCATTCCCTAGCCCCTCTGAATTAGCCTACGGGAATAGGATAGGCTAACTGACTCCATTAGGTGATCACTCAAAAAAAGGGGACATTACATCGAACTAGAGAAAGTAAACCCTAATCATATGGAGATCATCTCTGATGACTATGAGGAAAGGAAATTCATAATGGAAGGGTTTGCATATGATGTTTTTGTCGAGAGAACAAGAATAGAAGCCCAAGACACAAATATTAAACACAATAAAGAAAGAACAGTTGTCAACCAACATGGAGGAGAATAAGGTATTTGCCTTTGAAATTTCAACTCCTTGATGACATTGTAGATGTTATTTTTTAATGTCAAACATGAACGATAATTTTATTTTTTTTAAGAGGGATAGTAATAGAAATGAAATTTTACAACTGGACAAAAATAAATTCGGAAAACAGGGTTGGGAGATTGTGGAAATAAGAGGTCTAGGCAAAGGATATGTTTACTACATGTTTAAGTCTACTAAAAATGCCCAAGCCATTCTTCAATATGGCACATGGGTTATTTGTGGACAAGTTTGTTACCTTTAGGCTTGGAATTTTGGTTTCCATCTTGAAGGTTTATCTCATTCACAGTACCCCATGTGGATTGAGTTACCATATTTGAACTTGGCTTTTAGATCCTTTTTTAAGGTTATTGTGGGCTAACTAGGAGAAGAATATGGTGAAAACATAACACTAATAAATTTTCTAGCCTAAGAGTTTATCCTAGGGCTTGCATAGAAATTGATCTAAACCAGTCACTACTAGAGAATATTAAATTACTCGGCCCTAGATTTGAAATGCTATAGCCAATAATATATTTGACCAAACCTAATGCATGTTTTTTCTATCAAAAAGAGGGTCATTTGATTCAAGATTGTCCAGTTAGGAAAACTAGACTAACCCAAAACCCTTCTCACACTTCACCTCTTGCACATTCATCTCAACCACCTAAAAATACTCTTCATAAAACTTCCCCTTTTACCTCTACTTGTTATTATATGGAGCCTAATTAGACTTGAAGGTTAAAATTTCCCTACTTTTATCAGCGCGATTTTCCCACAAATTATTTAACAGGGGTTTGGGGGTAGCGCCCCTGGCGTTTGAGGGGCAGCGCCCCCATGGGGGCTGGGGGGCAATGCCCCTGAAATCTTAAATGACTTTTATTATTTTAAAAGGCTTTAGGAGTTATTTTTTCTATTGGCCGACATGAAAAAACCTTGTTTTGTAACCAACATAAGTCTTGATAAAAACAACTAAGGGTTAGGGTTTTCGTGGACATTGTATTGTAGCATTTGTAGTGGTATTGAGTTGCAAGGATTGCTGGTTATAATCGGTTTGATTTGCTGGATGATAATATTGGACTCTCTGTTGGTGGATGTAGCCCGAGTTTGGGTGAACCACGTTAAAAATTATCTCTCACTACTATTATTTCTGTGTATTTTTCATTCCTCTGTTTAATCTTTATTTGCATTTTATTGATATCTTCTGCATGCAACTCCTAACACTACTCACCATACAACTACTACCTCATCTCTCACCATGTCTTCTCAATCCAAGCTAGTTCCTACAACAACCCCTACTCCTTATAAGGATGTTATTATGTCAAATAGTTAGAAGGATGCCCACTTCTTGTACTTCTCATAAAGAGGATAGTGGAGGAGGTGTGTTAGGATTGGCTTCATGGATTTATAAATATGTTATCAATTGACAAAGGGGAAGATCCCTCACATAACTGTGTCTAGGATCTTACCTTTGTTAATGGTTAAACAATTAACTTTTGTTCTATCTATGCTTCTAATAGCTCTAAAGATTGAAGTGTGCTTCGGGATTGGATGTAAAAAAACCTACCCAATGCAAATTGGATTTTAATAGGTGACTTCAATGTGGTAAAACATTTTAATGATTGTAGTTGGCATAAGTAGATTAAACTCAACCAAGAGGAATTTGACTATTATAACTCATTGGGGGTGGTTGATCCTCTTCCTGGGAGGTATTTGAAAGTCATATTCATAATTGATTTACATGGTTGAACTGTAGGGATAGAACTAAAATAAAACTTTGCAGGTTGGATAGATTTTATGTTTCCCATAGTCTTGAGTTGGTTCATACTCACTCTGGAGCCTTTATACACGTTGATTATTCTACTTCCCTCTTAGATCACTTTCCCATTTTTGTACCATTTCTCTTTCTCCAAATTTTAACTTTTCCTTGCAAAATTCCTTTCAACATTAACACTTCTCACCTAAAAAACCATAATTGTTTTGTTGCTCTAGTTGTAATATAGAATTCTATCCCTAAACCACAAGAAGGAGAGTCTTGGATTGAGTGGTTGTGTTTTTCTCTTTCTCTATGTACTAAATTCCTTTGATCCTTTTGTTGTTATATGGAGCCTAATCAGACTCAGAGGTTAAATTTTCCCCACTTTTATCGGCGCGGTTTCCCCCCAAATTATTTAACGAGGGAGTGCAACAAAAATTGCCTATTATTTTATAAAGGCATCAAGAGTTATTTTTTATATTGGCTGACATAAAAAAAACCCTATTTTGTAACCGACATAAGGCTTGCTAAAAGAGACTAAGGGTTAGGGTTTCCGTTGATGTATTGTAGCATTTTACAGCGGTATTGAGTTGCAAGGATTGCTGGTTGTAATCGGTTTGATTTACTGGATAATAGTATTGGACTCTCTATTGGTGGATGTAGCCCGAGTTTGGGTGAACCACGTTAAAATTGTCTCTTGTTGTTATTATTTCTGTGTATTTTTTATTCCTCTGTTTAATCTTTATTTGCATTTAATTGATATCTTCTACCGGCTAACCCTAACAAGTGGTTTCAGATAATGTGGTGCTAGATGATACTCTAGATAATGATGTTCCAGTGGTTCCTCATACTCTACAACAACAACAAGAAATACCACAAACTCCAATGAATGTTAGACGGTCAACAAGGCTAAGTAGACCTCCTAAAAGGTTTTCTCCCTCTTTGTATTCTATTTTGTTAACAGACGCCAGTGAACTGGAAGGGTATGATGAAGTTATGCAGGTGGATACAAAGGTTCAGTGGGAGCTTGCAATGAAAGAAGAAATGGACTCCTTACTGAAAAATCAAACTTGGGAATTATGTAAGTTGCCTACAGGTAAAAACGCTTTACCAAACAAATGGGTTTATAGGCTGAAAGAGGAAGATGGAGGTAAGAAAAGATTTAAAGCCAGGTTAGTTGTAAAAGGATTTGCACAAAAAAAGAACATTGATTTTGATGAGATTTTTCTCTGGTTGTTAAGATGACTTCTATTCGTACTGTTTTAAGTATTGTGGCTGCTGAAGATTTGCATTTAGAATAGCTAAATGTGAAAATTGCCTTTCTCCATGGTGATTTAGAGGAGGAGATATATATGAAATAGCCGCAAGGATTTGAGGTCATAGGTAAGGAGAAATTGGTGTGCAGATTGAAAAAGAGTTTGTATGGCTTGAAACTGTTAGATCTAGGGCACACAACTGAGAGGGGTGGGGTGAATCAGTTGTGCAAAAACTTGCTTTTAATTCAAACACTTGATTCTTCTATGTTAGTTAATAGCATATCAATTAACCATTCATGAAAGCATAAAGCATAAGGCATAAACACTGGAGCAAATCAACACATTAGACACCAAGATTTTGACGTGGAAAACTCAGTTAAGGGAAAAACCACGGGGTGATTAACCCAAGGATTATTCTTTGTTAGAAGAATAAGAAAAATGGATGGCACATGCCAATCAGGGCTCACTGCCCAAGCACACTGCTCACAAGGAGGCACACTACCTACAAAGAGACACACTGTCTACAAAGTGATAAGAATCACAAACTTGAACTGGAGATTGACATCCTCACCATGTCTGGATTAGTTCCATTTAAGCCCATGACATACTTGCTCTGTCTTTCGCTCTCTCGCTATATCACACTCATCCGCATCTTCACACCCTTCAAAATGAATTCACAAACCTTTATTTATACAAGGCATCAACTTAGGAACAATCATCTAAGTCAGCAATTGACCACAATAACATTCGCAAGTCAGCAATCATCCACAAGAACATTCGCAAGATGAATAACTCATCCGATCGGCCAGTCTGAACAAGAACATCTTCATCTGGAAGAATATCTCCAATTCCGGGCTCTAACACTAATGCGGACTGACAACACAACCTCAACATGATCCAAGAACCTTCACAAGTTTTTCTGAATGACCAGGTACATCCGCACTTCCTCTACTTATCAAAATCTCTTCTTTTCTTCATCTGGAACATCAAGAACACAGTCTACCGCCACTGTCATAATGTAAAAAGTACTTTCAGACCTCCAAACTATGAACAAATCGAGATGACACATCAAAAGGACATCCCAAACACTCCTTCCAATCTGCAGGATAGGATAATGCACTTCTGGATCTCACCGGACCTTTTTGTAACACTCTGTCACTCCGGAGCATCTCCTAGAACCGGTTCTACTTGATCGATCACAACTTCTTCATATCTTCATGCGGACCTCTGAAAACTTAACTGGAACATCTCAAGACTCATATCTACAAACCCTTTAATCCGCATCCTCTGATCCTCAACCTATTGAGTACTTTGGCCTTCTTCTCATCACTCTTCTTCCCTGTTCCTGATTGAGACTAATTTTCTCAATATCTTCAGCACACAGCTCATCCAATCCTTCTCATCAATGCAATATGAGTATGTTGACATCAATGACAACACTGGTAAACCTCATACTTGCAACAATCTCCCCCTTTGTCATTGATGGCAACATATGATGTGAAAAACCATCAAGACAAGAACTACTCCTTTCTGTCACAACTCCCCCTATCAATAACAACTCTTCACATGTCTTCTCTTCCTTTACTGCTCCCCCTTTGATCATCAACCACTTGTTTTTCACATATCTTCTCTCCCCCTTTGACATCAATGGCAAAGGGCTCATACTTGCAATTTCAACACATCAGAATCATACTAGCTACTCCCCCTGAGTAGCAGCTCCCCATCACCAATCCGGATCACAAGATATGGCTGTGAAATCCACTGGACTGATGCACATCAGTGCATCCTAGTTCATCACCGGAGGGGTCATGACCCCTAACTTCTCCCTGAGATACTCAAAAGAGTCCTTGGGAAGAGGTTTAGTAAAGATATTTGCAATCTGATCCTTAGAGGGTACATACTCCAATTTGACTTCATCCTTGTTCACTTGTTTTCTCAAAAAGTGGAACTTGATAGATATGTGCTTGGTCTTAGAATGCAACACCGAATTTTTAGAAATATTTATTGCACTTGAATTATCACAGAAAATTGTGATAGGCTCCTCATATTCTACTTTAATGTCTCTTAACATCTGCTTCATCCATAAAATTTGAGTGCAACTACCTGTTGCAGCAATGTATTCTGCTTTAGTTGTAGACAGAGATATTGCCTCTTGTTTCTTGCTTAGCCAGGAAACCAACCTTTTTCCCAAGAAGAATGCTCCTCCACTTGTACTCTTCCTATCATCCACATTTCCTACCCAATCTGCATCTGTATATGCATGAAGAGAGAAATCCTGATCTCTAGGATACCATAGACCATATTCAACTGTTCCTTTCAAGTACCTAAAAATTCTTTTGATTGCCATAACATGAGATTTTCTAGGATCAGCCTGGAATCTTGCCACAAGACCAATAGCCTACATTATATCTGGTCTAGTCTGAGTGAGATACAATAAACCTCCAATCATTGATCTGTACTTTGTCTGATCTGTTTTAGGAGAATCATCATCTTTGCTCAACTTACATCTGGTTGCCATAGGAGTGTTCATTGGCTTTGAATCTTCCATTCCAAATTTCCTCAACAATTCTTTCACATATTTGGTCTGAGAGATAAAGATACCTTTCTTTGTCTGAGTAATTTGCAGACCCAAGAAGAAATTCATTTCACCAAGCATTGACATTTCAAACTCACTTTTCATTTGATTTGCAAATGTTTTACACAAATTGTCTCTTCCTCCAAAGATGATATCATCCACAAATACTTCAACAATCAAAATGTTTTCATTATCTATTTGGAAATATAGATTACTATCAGCAGTACCTTTGTTGAAACCAATCTTCAAAAGATGTTTGTCCAGCCTCTCATACCATGCTCTTGGGGCTTGCTTTAGACCATACAGTGCCTTCTTTAATTTGCAGACCATATCACCATGCTCTGATAACTGAAGTCCATCCGGTTGTTCAATGTACACCTCTTCTTCTAGGTCACCATTCAGGAAGGCAGATTTGACATCCATCTGATACACGTTGAAATCTTTGAAGGCAACAAATGCAAGAAATAGTCTGACTGCTTCAATTCTTGCCATCGGAGCAAAGGTTTCCTCAAAATCAATCCCTTCTATTTGAGAGTAGCCTTTGTAGACTAATCTAGCTTTATTTCTGATTACTTCACCAACTTTATTTAGTTTGTTCCGGAAGACCCATTTGGTTCCAATCACATTCTTGTCTCTAGGTCTGGGAACAAGATCCCAAGTGTGATTTTTCTCAATTTGCATCAACTCTTCCTCCATTGCTTTGGACCAATTTTCATCATTGCAAGCTTCATTTGTTGTCTTAGGTTCAATTTTTGAGATCAGACAACATTCATCTGAATTTTGAGTAATTTTCCTCCTTGTTTGTACACCTTTGCTTTTGTCACCTATGATTTGATCTTCAGAATGGTTCAGTCTTACATACTTTGGAACTTTGGGAGTTTCTTGTACTTATGCTTCTTGATCAGGCTCATTCAGACCTATCTCTTCTTCCTGATTTATCGGATCAGTCTGAATCTAATTTTCTGGAGATGATTGAGCTCCTTGAACCTGAACACCATCTTAATCATCTTCATCATACTCATAAAATCTTGAGGGCTTCTCAATTCCTTCATCAACTTTCACATTAGTACTTTCTATCATCTTTCTTAGTCTCTTGTTGTAACACTGGTATGCTTTGCTTTAGTAGAGTAACCCAAGAAAATTCCTTCATCACTTCTAGCATCAAACTTCCCTAGATCTTCATCTCTTTTGATGTAACATTTGCTACCAAATACTCTGAAATATCTCACAGTAGGAGTGACACCAAACCAAAGTTCATAAGGAGTCTTACTAGTATTGTTTCTGATTTGAACTCGATTAAGAGTGTAGACTGCAGTGCTGATAGCTTCTCTCCAAAACATCTGAGGAACATTTGCTTCCATCATCATTGTCCTGGCAGCTTCCTCGATGGTCCGGTTCTTTCTCTTAACTACTCCATTCTGCTGTGGAGTCCTAGGAGCAGACAACTGTCTTTTTATACCATGCTTCTCACAAAAGTTTATGAATTCACCACCTCTATCAGACCTTAGACATTTCAGTTTCAATCCGGTTTCATTCTCTACCATAGCTTTGAAGATTTTGAACTTCTCAAGGGCTTCTGATTTCTCCTTTAGAAAAGTAACCCACATCATCTGGGAATGGTCATCAATCAGTAACATGAAATATCTGTCACCTTGCATACTCTTGATTCTTGTCGGACCACATAGATCAGTATGAACTAATTCCAATAATCCGGTAGAGGATTGATCCTTGCTTTTGAAAGAGACTTTGCTCTGTTTACCTAGCTGACATTCTTTGCACAAACTATTTGTAGGTTTCACCAATTTTGGTAGATCTCTTACAGCTTGAGTATTGCTTATCTTGATGATATTATCAAAATTTACATGACACATCCTTCTATGCCATAACCAACTCTGATCAACTTGAACAAACAAACAACTTTTATTAGAACCAACTAGATGGAAGATATTACCTTTTGTTTGAGTACCGGATGTAATCTCTGTTCCGGATCTTTCAAAGATTTTGCATTTTCCATCCTTGAACCAGAGATCATAGCCTTTGTCCACCAACTGTCCAACACTGAGAAGATTGTGCTTCAAACCTTCAACATACAACACATTACCAGTTTTGTTTCTTCTATTAAGAGAGATAGTTCCTCTTCCTCTGATTCTACCAGCTGAATTATCACCAAACTTTACCATTCCTTCTTCATACCTTTCCAAATCTAAGAACTTGTTCTTGTCACCTGTCATATGGTGAGAGCATCCACTGTCAATAACCCAATCATTCTTTTCTTCAACTTGGGCAGCCAAAGCTCTTTCTACAATCTTATGACTGACAGATTCAGAGGATATTGGCTCTTCTTCCTTGATGGCAATAAACACCCATTCATTTTCGGATTTGTCTCCTATCTCTGATTCATCATCTGTTACTCCTTCATTATCAGCTTTTTCATGGACATAATAACAATTCTTTTGGAACCTTTGTCTGTTAGAGTTTGACCTTGAAGATCTTTCCGGACATCTTGAGGCAAAGTGACCAATCTTATTGCAGTTGAAGCATTTAAAAGGTAACTTTCCTTCATACTTACCGGATCCTCTTGGCAGTCTTTTTGCAATGAGGGCTTCAAGTTGAGCTGTTTCTACTTCTTCCTCTTCCATGTCTCTTCTTGCTTGATCATACCATGACATCTTCCTTGAAGAGTTTTCTCCCGGATCAAATCTTTGTTTGCCTTTCACATAGGCACTGGCTTTGAAAGTAGATTCAGTCTTGGGGGGATCATCTCCAAACTCGGTCATTTCAAATGCAGCTAGTTTGCCAGCCAATTGTTCTCTTGTGATAGTTGTATGGGCTCTGAATTCATCAATGGCAGCAACCTTGATTTTGTAGGCAGCAGGAAGGGATCTGAGAATTTTGCAAACAATCTCATTTTCATCCAGAGTTCCACCAGCATTCCTAATTCCACATACCAGCTCATTTACTCTTGGCATAAGGTAGTGATGTTTTCATCATCTCTCATCTTCAATCTTTCAAATTTCCCTTTGAGACTTTGCAGCCTTGCACTTTTGACAAACTCATCTCCTTCATGCAGAAGTTCCAGTTTAGTCCAGATCTCATAGGCAGTTGGTAGGTCAATAACATTTGAGAGTTCTGAGTCATTCAGTGCGCTTAGAAGAGCTTCTTTGGTCTGCAGATTGTTTTCAGCATCTGTGATTTCATTTAGAGTTATCGGACCACCCTGTGGAGGTACATATGGTTTTGTGACCATGGACAAGTATGCTTTTCCCATACACTCCAAGTGACATTTTATGCGACCTTTCCAGAGAGAGAAATTGGTTCCATCAAACTTCAGACTATCCTTCTTATATGACGACATCCTGGATCTCCTCAAGCAGTTAAGCTCCTTTTAGAGGAACTTGGCTCTGATACCAATTGTTAGATCTAGGGCACACAACTGAGAGGGGGGGTGAATTAGTTGTGCAAAAACTTGCTTTTAATTCAAACACTTGATTTTTCTATGTTAGTTAACAGCATATCAATTAACCATTCATGAAAGCATAAAGCATAAGGCATAAACACCGGAGCAAATCAACACATTAGACACCAAGATTTTGACATGGAAAACCTGGTTAAGGGAAAAACCATGGAATGATTAACCCAAGGATTATTCTCTGTTAGAAGTATAAGAAAAATGGATGGCACATGCCAATCAGGGCTCACTGCCCGAGCACACTGCTCATAAGGAGGCACACTGCCTACAAAGAGACACACTATCTACAAAGTGATAAGAATCACAAACTTGAACTAGAGATTGACATCCTCACCATGTTTGGATCAGTTCCATTTAAGCCCATGACATACTTGCTCTGCCTTTCACTCTCTCGCTATATCACACTCATCCGCATCTTCACACCCTTCAAAATGAATTCACAAACCTTTATTTATACAAGGCATCAACTTAGGAACAATCATCTAAGTCAGAAATCAACCACAATAACATTCACAAGTCAGCAATCATCCACAAGAACATTCGCAAGATGAATAACTCATCCGGTCGGCCAGTCTGAACAAGAACATCTTCATCCGGAAGAATATCTCCAATTCCAGGCTCTAACACTAATGCGGACCGACAACACAACCTCAACATGATCCAAGAACCTTCATAGGTTTTCTTGAATGACCAGGTACATCCGCCCTTCCTCTACTTATTAGAATCTCTTCTCTTCTTCATCCGGAACATCAAGAACACAGTCTACCGCCACTGTCATAATGCAAAAGGTACTTCCGGACCTCCAAACTATGATCAAATTGAGATGACACATCAAAAGGACATCCCAAACACTCTTTCCAATCTGCAAGATAGGATAATGCACTTCCGGATCTCATCGGACCTTTTTGTAACACTCTGTCACTCCGGAGCATCTCCCAGAACCGGTTCTACTTGATCGATCACAACTTCTTCATATCTTCATGCGGACCTCTGAAAACTTAACTGGAACATCTCAAGACTCATATCTACAAACCCTTTAATCCGCATCCTCTGATCCTCAACCTATTGAGTAGTTTGGCCTTCTTCTCATCACTGTTCTTCCCTGTTCCTGATTGAGACTAATTTTCTCAATATCCTCAGCACATAGCTCATCCAATCCTTCTCATCAATGCAATATGAGTATGTTGACATCAATGACAACACTGGTAAACCTCATACTTGCAACAGAAACAAGCACCTCAGCGATGGTATTTGAAATTTGATAGTTTTATGGCTGAGCAAGGCTACAGTCGGTGTAATTCTGACCATTGTGTTTATTTTAAGAGCTTGGCTAATGACATCTACATTATTTTATGTTTATATGTTGATGACATGCTTGTAGCAAGGTCTAACATGGATCACATAAGAGAGTTAAAACAACAGTTAGCACAATCATTTGCTATGAAGGATTTGGGGGCAACAAAACAAATCCTTGGTATGAAAATTTGCAGAGATAGAAAGAACAGAAAATTGACTCTATCTCAGACTGATTATGTTGAAAAGGTGTTGCAGAGATTCCATATGGAGACTGCAAAAGCTGTTAGCACACCTTTGCTTAGTCATTTGAAATTGACTAAAGAAATGTGTCCAAAGACACAAGAGGAGGAAGAAAAAATGTTCAAGGTACCATATGCTTCAGTTGTAGAAAGTTTAATGCACTCCATGGTATGCACGAGACTAGATATTGCACATGCTGTAGGAGTCGTAAGCAAGTATATGAGTAATCCCAGATTGGAGCATTGGAATGTGGTAAAATGGATTCTCAAATATTTGAGAGGTATATCCAATAAACACTTATGTTTTGGGGGCTCTAACACTGATTTAGCAGATTATGTAGACTCAGATTTGGCAGGGGATATTGATACCAGACAGAGTACTACAAGTTATGTCTTTACTATAGGTGGGATAGTGGTGAGTTGGATCTCCAGGTTGCAAAAGGTGGTTTTTTTATCCACCACAGAGGTAGAGTATGTAGCTGCAACAGAGGCAAGCAAGGAGATGATATGGCTGCAATCTTTCATGGAAGAATTGGGCAAACAATAGGCTAACAGTTATTTGTTTATAGACAGCCAGAGTGCCATACATCTTGCAAAGAATTTTGCCTTGCATTTAAAGACCAAACACATACAGTTGAGGTATCATTTCATTCAATCAGTGTTGGATGATGGATAGTTATAGCTGGAAAAGATACATACAAATGAAAATCCAGCGGATATGTTTACAAAGGCAGTGACAAGGGAGAAGCTAAGCTCCTCTTCAACTTTGGTTGGTCTTCAAGACTGAAAACAATAAAATTAGAACAATAGAGTCCAAGGTGTTTATTTCCAGTGGGAGCTATAGGGTCAGCAGTGTTATGATCAATCTCCAAGTGGGAGATGATATGGTGTGGAGTTTTCTTAGTCTCCAAGTGGGAGATTGTTGTTATATGGAGCCTAATTAGAATCAGAGGTTAAATTTTCCCCACTTTTATCGGTGTAGTTTCCCCCCAAATTATTTAATGGGGGAGTGCAACAAAAATTGCTTATTATTTTATAAATACGTGGGAAGTTAATTTTTATATTTGCTGACATAAAAAAAACCTTATTTTGTAACCAACATAAGGCTTGATAAAAGCGGCTAAGGGTTAGGGTTTCCGTTGATGTATTGTAGCATTTTGCAGTGGTATTGAGTTGCAAGGATTGCTGGTTGTAATCGGTTTGATTTACTGGATAATAATATTGGACTCTCTGTTGGTGGATGTAGCCCAAGTTTGGGTGAACTACATTAAAATTGTCTCTCACCGTTATTATTTCTGTGTATTTTGCATTCCTCTGTTTAATCTTTATTTGCATTTAATTGATATCTTCTGCTAGCTAACCCTAACACCTTTGGCAAAAAATAGATTGGCAACAGAAACATTAAGAAAAATCTCTCCAAGGGAAACTAGAACATGCCAAGAAACAACTCAACATAGATCCTAGAAAAATCAAAATTCAAGCCTCAATTGTCTCCATAGAAACTTAACTACATAAACTTGACAGTTATAGAGGACAAGGTGCTAAAGTTAGGACTAGAATTCAGTGGATTAAGGATGACAACTGTGGGTCAACGTTTTTTTCAATTATCTAAAATATAAACATAAGAAGGAGAATTTTTTTGCTATAATGGATGAACATGGCTCCTTACATAAAGACCCTGTGGAAATAATTATGTTATTTTAGTAGTTCTATAAGAGTCTCTTCAAAGAAGAAAGTCATTGGGAAGATATTCAAGCAATCCTTGAAGAGATAGTATGTGATTGTATTCCAAACAAAATTGATCAAGGCTATTTTGGACCAAATTTTATTATTAGAAGTAATTGAATGTGCTCTCTTCTCTATGGAACTGAACACAAGTCTTAGTATTGATGAGTTCCAAGTTGAGTTCTACCAAATTATCTGGCCTCACATTAAGAATGACTTTTATCTTCTATACCTTGAAGCTCCCTTAATAAAGGTTCCTTAGGGGATAATATTAATAAAGGGCTAATCAAACTTTTTCCTAAGGGGAATAATGAAGATACTATATTTGGGTGGCATCCTATTTCTCTTTTAAACACTTCTTATAAAATCATTGTGAAGGCACTAGCTATTAGGATTAAACCAATGGTTCAGGGTATTGTCAGATTGAAGCAAACTAGGTTTCTTGGAGGAAGATATATTCTTGATAACCTAATTTTAGCATGGGAAACTAGGGAATGGGCTCAAAAGTCTGGTCAAAATGCTTTATTGGTTAAAGTAGAGTTTGATAAAGCCTATGATAAGATTTGGTGGAAATTCATTCTTAAGATGATGAAATGGTTGGGTTTTGGGCCTCAAATTTGTGCTCATGTCCAAATGTTATTTAAAGACACTAATAATCATCTAGTAATTAATAATTTTGTTTTTAATTCTTTACCATTACAATGTTTAATCAGGCAAAGGTGCCCCTTATCTCCTTTCTTTTATTAGCTTACAGTAGATGCACTAGGATACTTATTACAAAGAGTTAATCAACTGAATCTTATTGCTGGTATTTCCATGTTCCTCAAAATAAAGTTTTTATTAGTTCTCATTCTATTGATGACAGCCTGTTATTTCTTCAAAATTTAAAAAATGATCTCAATTAGCCCATCATAAAACTAAATACTTGATGTCTCCAGTTGACTCCACTCCTCAATGGATTCTTACAGACTGGAAGCAAATCAAACATGGTGAGATAACTCAATATCTTGGTATTTCTTTTAGGTTGAGAGTTTCATTGAATGAAACAAGGAATTCGTACTTGAATAGATTAAAAAATAAGTTAAATAATTGGGGCAACAAATATCTATCATTGGCTGCAAAAATTTCAGGTCAGTAATAGAATTTTTCTTGCTATACACATGTATTACTCATTGTAATGTCCCCTATTTAGCCCAGATAATCAGATGGGGAGATTAGCCTATTATCATATTCAAGTAGGCTAATGACATTGGTTAGGGGGTCTAATTGGACCAATTCACTAGGACTTACTATTTATAGTAAGTCAGGTAGGGTAGTGTGGATCGACTTTCTATTTATAACACTGTAGGATCAGAGTACCTAGCACTTGGTTTGTGGTTTCGAGATGGCCAAAGTGTGATTTGTCGATGTATAAGTTAAATTGAATATTTAACTTATAATATATATATATATATATATGGAGATTAGCCTATTATCATATTCAAGCAGGCTAATGACATTGGTTAGGGGGTCTAATTGGACCAATTCACTAGGACTTACTATTTATAGTAAGTTAGGTAGGGCAGTGTGGATCGACTTTCTATTTATAACACTATAGGATTAGAGTACCTAGCACTTGGTTCGTGGTTTCGAGATGGCCAAAGTGTGATTTGTCGATGTATAAGTTAAATTGAATATTTAACTTATAATATATATATATGGCTTAAGTGTCTTTATTTTATTAAAGTGACTTTATAAAATATAAGTCATAACTTAAAGTGAGTTTGCTAGGAGAAGGGCGCCCCTCATGGAGGAATGAGGACTTAATAAAATAAAGAAAATAATAAAACAATCCCTTTCTTGGGCATTGGGAAGACGCGAGTAAAAGGAAGAAAAGAAGCTCATTTGAATTATTCACTCACTTGGAAAATTGAAGATTGTCGTGCATACTTTGAAGCTTTGATCTTTGAGGGTTTGATTCTTGATTCTGCTGAGACAAAAACCTCTTCAGGATCACTCTCTTCGTGCTTAGAAGATAGCATCAAGAGAGTTTTTAGAGGTCTCATCCAGAGGCTTTACTTGGGCTTTAGATTGATACATTTTGGTAGAGATTTGGGCGAATATTGAAGATCTTTTGAGTAGATTTGTGTTGATAACCTAGGGTAGAGAATACAGTACAGATATGAAGGTGTTTAACAACTAATTTTGTCTTCTTTGTTGGGCCGCACTATCCTCTATGTTGTTCGTACTATTGTTGATGCAGGCCGTACTCTGTATAGTGGTATTTTGATGAATTTTGGGGACCGTTTTAGGCCTTTTCCCTAGGCATTGAGGATCACATGAGGATAATAGGGAGTTCTTGGTAGAAAGCAAATTCCATTTAGTGTTGTTGTTTGTATTGCTCTAGCCAGGCCGTACAGGCTCTAGGAAGGGCATGGTGCACTTGGGATAGGCCGTTGCCTTTAGGAATTGATTTCTCCTTGTGTTAGTATTGTTGAGAGCTTAGATAATAATATTTATCTTTTGTTGAAGGGAGAACTTAATGGTGGTCTCATTTTGAGCATTTTTCATACCTCACCAATGCTGGTTCATGTAGAATAGTGATACCAAACTAAAGAAATATAAATGGGTATGTGTCTATAATTCATTTTATGTGATTTTATGATCTGGGTCTTTGTTCATTTAAGCGTATCTATTGTATCTTTTCTAGGTTATTGTTATATGCTCTATATTCTATGTTTAATGCAAAATCAATACATGTAAACACAAACATAAACCCTAAACCATACAACAGTTAGAAAACGAAAAAAAACTTGGCACAAAACCCTATTCAGCAGTGTATGTTATAGTGGTATCAGAGCTCATAATATCTTGCCATCCTGTGAGGTCATTTTGTAATGCATCAGGGCACACATCAGTATTACCTTTGGCAGAAGAGGTCACAACTAGATCTTGAGGTTCCACCACATATTGACCCCTTTGTAGGTACAGACACAGTTGTAGTGGAAATGGGTGACAGAGACAGAGGAACCTAGCACCCATGATATCTTGAATGATTTGGCCAGGGGACAAAGAGAGATGCAAGAAAACTTCAATCAGATGATGTAGATGTTGACAAATCATTTTATGGGGAACCTTGGAAACAACAATAATAACCATAACAACAATAATGGTGGTGATAGGCACAAGCACAAGGATGATGAGGACAGGAGACATGAGGGCGAAGCATCAGTGAATAACAGGGGAGACACTCACACACTGCATATGATAGATCTGGTATACCGACCTTTACTCCTTGAAACAATGCAATTGAACTTGAGCCTACTCAGTTGGAGTTTCAAGATGTGATAGTCAGGGATTGGTAGGCATCCAGTGATGAGTTTAGGGCTAAGATGTCATTCCATGAGTATTTTGACTTGCGAATGAAGCATAGACCGAAGGGTGGTAGACAACATAACATAGAGTTGCAGAAGAAGGTTAACAAACTTAATATACCTTACTTCGATGGATCGGGGAAGACCACAGCCATGGGTGGAGAAGATTGACAACTTCCTACAGCTTAGCCCTATGCCTGAGGAGGAGGCCATCACATATGCAGCTCTACATTTGGATGATATTACCCATGAGTGGTGGCACCATGGGAATATTACATTAGGGCATGATCGGATTACATCATATGCATAATTTACTAGTCGTCTCATAGATAAGTTTGATAAAAATGACCTTGAGTTGCAATTTAAGGAGTTGACACAACTTAGGCAGTGGGGTTCAATTGAGAGCTATATTGCTAAATTTTAGAAATTGTCAGTGTTGCTGACAGATATCTCAAAATGTAGATTGTTGGTTTTGTTTATTGATGGGCTTATAGATCTTTATGAGGCTGGATTAAGGGCCTCAAACCACCTTCTCTCCACGAGGCAATGAAGAAGGCTAGAGACATGGAGTATTCATCTTCCAAAAGTAAATTTCAATTGAGGGGATTCCCATACAAGAAGGGCAAGGATAAGAAACCTTTTCATAAGGATACAAACCAACCAAGGGAGAAAACAAACCAGTTACACAATGACCAACTAAATGAATATAGAAGGGAAAAACTTTGCTTTCATTGCAAGGAGCCATGGGATCCTTCACACAGATGCCTTAATAAGGCAAAGGCAAAGTTGATAGAATACTATTCAGCTGAGGAGACCAATTTAGAGGCATCAGACCAACCATCAAACAGAGAAGAGAGTGGAGATGAGAGTGTTTCTCAGCATAGTAGTGACAGTGAGGGAGCATTGGCACAACTTTCTAGTTTCCATAAAGTTGGCTCCTTCAAAGTTAGAGGAGTCCTTGGGGGACAATGCATCATCACCATGATTGATATAGGTGTGACACAATTTCATTGATGACGGGTTGGTGGCTAAGTGAGGACTTAAGGTAGAAGAGTTTGAAGGGTTCAAGGTAATGGTAGCTGATTGCTTCAAACTCACATGTAATCACAAGATCTCTGGTTTGTGCATTCAGATGGGAGAGTATGAGCTTAAGGATGATTTCTATGTTGTTGGCATAGGTGATACATATGTGGTACTGGGCATACATTGGATGATGACACTTGGAGAGTTCACCATGAACCTGAAGAAAATAGAAATAAAGTTTGAATCCAATGGGAAGAAAATAGTGCTCAGAGCATTGTTAGATGGAGGACCTCGAGTAGTCTCTCTCAAGAGGATGGAGAGAATGTCATGCCATGATCAGGTAGAGTGGGCAACATAGTGCCTAATTATGCTAGAGGTTCCATAGCAGCCTAAGAGCATTTATCATCCAAATATATAGAAGCTATTGACCAAACACAACAAGGTGTTTGGTAGTATACCTCTAGGAGTGCCACTTGACAGAGGCATCAAGCATGTCATTGAGCTCGAGGATGAGTCTAAGCTTGTGATTACTACTCCCTATCATCATCCTAAGAGACTCAAGGATGAGATAGAGAAAACCATCAAGGAACTGTTGGAGATGGGTCACATTAGGCCAAGCAAAAGCCTATTCGCATCTACAGTAGTATTGGTCAAGAAAAAGGATGGGACCATTCAGATGTGCATCGATTACAGGGCCTTGAATAAGAAGACTATAAAAATAGGTATCCTATCCTCCGCATAGATGAGTTGATAGATGAATTGCATGGGGCATGATATTTTTCTAAGATAGATCTGAGATCAGGATACCACCAGATTCAGATGAGGGAAGAGGATATAGAGAAAACAACATTCAGGTGTCATTACGACCACTTCAAGTTCTTGGTAATGCCATTTGGGTTGACCAACACCCTAGTACTTTTCAGAGTTGCATGAACCAGATTTTTAGGAAGCAACTAAGGAAGTTTGTATTAATTTTCTTTGATGATATCCTAATTTTTAGCAGAACTTGGGAAGAGCACATGAGACATTTGGAGGAGGTTCTGAGTATCCTTGAGAGTGAGTCCCTGATGCAGGAACATCCTGTTGGTTTTTTCCCAGACTGGATGCTTATTCCTAGATTTCCCTACAAGGTAGCCATCAGTGATCAACAGGATCTCTGGGCCAGGGGCCAACAGTGTAGGAGATAGACTCTATATTTTATCTCCTCTTCTTCTTCAGGCTCTGCAAGACCTAGGGGGGTATTCCCTACTCAACATCCGTGAGGATATGCATACAAGGC
Source organism: Cunninghamia lanceolata (assembly GCA_027924645.1). NCBI lineage: Eukaryota > Viridiplantae > Streptophyta > Pinopsida > Cupressales > Cupressaceae > Cunninghamia > Cunninghamia lanceolata. The sequence continues at coordinate 23,275,523 of BSBN01000500.1, forward strand.
TGGGATGCTGACAGAAAGTAGATAAGTCCTCCTGTAAGTAGACCAAAACTGAAAGATAAGAGCAAAGGGGCTAGCTTTGGGCCTATTTGCAGTTGTAGACAGAGGACTGAGGATCCTAAAACTAACTCTAAAGTCCTAATGGTTGTTTTAGATTTTGATTTGGATTTTAAGTTTGGATGCAAAGCTGGATATGGTTGTAACACAAACACAAAGCAAGATCGGTGCCTATCCAGGGCCTGGAGTCAGTAGACATACACCTGTGAATGATCAGCATGAACAGCTAAAACTGGATTTCAAGGGGATATATGTGATACCTGTCTTGCAGATATCTCCCAATACAGAGTGTTAAGTTATCTCTACTTATGGTATCCCTACTGCAGTATACCCTTCCCAATGTTCAACCTGAAAACAGTTTAATCTACCCCTTGAGCAGAAGTTAAAAGATCAGACATTCAACATAGGAATTCTATGCTCTAGAATCTAAACATTACCCAAATATCCAGATTCAGAAGAAGAATACATGCAATACTGGAGACAGAATTAACACAACACATGCTAAGATAGCATTTCTCATATAAGATTAATCATGAAATCAGTGGGTTCATGCCAAAAAAAACATACAACAAGAGATACATAAACTCACAGGTTAAGCTGTATAGAGCAACCAGATCAGCTTGTTATGAATTACAGAGCCAAAAATCTTCAACTTTCAACAACAAAAAATGAGTCACACTTCCTGCATATAACAGCCAGGTAGTGTACCACAGCAATTAATTACATGGTTGACCAAAAATCCTGCCAGATACACAGTATCAGGAAAATGGCGCTCAAACACTACCAGATTGGCGCCCAAACATGAATGCAGCAGGTAGGGGAGGAGACAGGAAGATATCTCGAGCCCTGCACCACTGTCCGCTGATGTACATCTTCAATCGGGTACCAGATCCGCCCATACCTCTGCAACCTTCGCCATTAATGGCGCACCAACCCGCGGCCTTGGGAAGAACATCTAACAGTCGATCGCAACCATTTCCCGCTGAGATTCATCATCATGATATTTGAAAATGCAGGATATCAATTATCCCACATGCACCCCGCAGCAACTTCTTTAACATTTTATATACTAGGTCATGAGCATATATGATGTCGGTGCTTTTGCTCCTGACGACACTAGTATAAGACTTCATCATCATCATCCTCTAGCAGCATGATATCCTGTCGCTTGAAATATCACCCTGACGTCAGCATCATATCGCAATATAACCTGCATGATAATTGCCTTTATCCGCACAACCTGATCCATCGGAGGAACATCCTCCTGCTGAGCCTATACCAAAAGTCTGGCCGATGAACATCCTGATGACGTCATCATCATATCCTGCTGACGTCATCATCATATCTACCTACTGCGCACCTCCTCATATCCGGATGACGTCATCATCATGTTTGCAAATATCGGGGGATCTCCACAAGATGATCTGTGTTAGAAATATGACCCCCCGGGACCTTGATGACGTCATCATCATATTAACATCAGGATGATATTCGGAAGACAACCGGATATTTAGAAATATCATCCTGATGTACAAATATCAGGTTGCACTGTAGCTCCACTATAAGATCGGGGCAATAGATGAATATGATGATGCTTGAAAAGATCACCCCCACTAGATAATGCATGAAGCTGGCAGGCGGATATCTCCTTGATATCAGCATCATTATGACGCTGGAACAAACATACATCCGGGTGATATTCAAAAATGAAAATATCACCCCCTCCTTCGGAAATATCATGATGCAGATAGGCAGAGAAAAAGATATCACCCTGAGATAAGAATGACGTCAGCATCATCAGGATGACAAAACAACGAACATGAAGTGATACAACATCATCAGGATGATATTGACTAAGATCATCCTGACGTTCAAAATATGATGACCCCAGTGAATATCGGGTCGCACTTAGAACTCTTCAACAACATCATCAGGATGATCATAACCAAGATCACCCGATGATAAAAATATCACCCCGGCGAAATATCATGAAGGCAGAAAATATGATGACCCTCGCAAGCAATACGGTGATAACTGGAAATATGATGATGATGACGACGACCCTTAAGAAAAAACAAGTCAGGTCGAACAACTTAGAGAATATCCCCTTCAGAATATCGGGGCAACATCATCATCATGTTTGGGCAAGGTGATAATTGGAAGATCACCGGATACTTGAAAAATCACCTCCGCAAGCAAATCAGGGCGCACTGTAGCTCATCAGCAGGATCATGATGATATCCAGACATCACCCGATATTGAAATATGATGATCCTGATGAAAAACAAGTCGACAGAAAACATGATAATATAGACCATCATCGAAGACAAGATGATGATGATGATCTCCTCCTCAAAGAAAATATGATGCTGCAGCTGAAAAAATGCTGAGGAGGTCCAACACTTAGGAAAAATGGGCAAGAAGATAAAGGGTTCAAATGAAGAAACCCCCTGATCATGAAAATCAACCCCAGGTCAAAATGAGTGCTAACACATCCCTGGTTCAAGATCAATCTTGCATCAACCAAAAAACATTTGCATCTTAGTTTGTTTGCATTTCAGTTCTTTCATTTTCCCGTTCAGTCTAGGCAGTCCAGTCAGAAGCAGTTTCAGCTTGTGGTCCAGTTTTAGCATTTCACACCTTGCAGATCTGGACTTAGCATCTACATTCATTCATCTTCATCATATCAAGAACTCAGAGCATTTGGATTAGTTACCGAAAAGTTACCGCTATCAGAAGATCAACTATTTTCTCAAAGCAGAGCATTCTAACAGTTCCTAATAATCAACTAAAGGAGAAGGCTTACAGATCATTCCTTGACTTGAAGATCCTAATGACACATCATTCAATGATCCTTGGTTCATGATCGACCTTCCCCGGAGGTTCGCACGTTGTTCCATTCACTTGAGGGCATGTTCTATACATTTAGGTCCGACCTATCTGTATTCACACGTTATAGCTCTTCATTAGAGTTTGTGACCTTCCTTAGCCGACATGGAGGAATCTAATGGTCTGGAAATGATAAATATTGATGTAATACATCCTTAGGAAAGCAGTTCTCATAACTATTGACATAGGAAAGATCCAATAGTTTAGATTTGGTGCGAAGGAGCTTCAAAGCTTTATCTTGCGCATGTATGTAATTAGGCCTTTGAGCCCTAGTTGTAAGTCTGCATATTGCCAGCGGATCTCTGTTTTAAATTCTGTGATATACTGAATGATTGAATATGCATTTGTTCCATTCCTTTGAGTTGTTTCCATTGTGTTTACTCTTGCTGCATGGTCTGAACAGTTCATTCTGTGAACCCTCCTACCGTGACTACACCAAGTGGTATCAGAGCGAAAGTTTGATTCTTTGGAGTGAATTGGCGAAGGGGATTCCGAAAGATCTTGTTGTGAGTAGATCTTCGATCCGAGGCAGATTACTTGTGTGCAACTGATCACCGATTGAGAGGCAGTTGTCGCTTGTAGCCCGATCACCGAATTTGAGGCAGTTTGCACTTGATCCTAGGAAGATGCCACCGTGAAGAGTTCCTCCTGTTGCTACAATGGCTAATAGACTGGATAAGATGATGGAATTGATGAGAACAATGCGAAATTCGTTTGGATGCTATTGAGGAAGATAGGTGAAGAGGATTGACACCTAGACCTAATGTTGAAAGTGATGATGAAGAAGAATTTCAATCTATTGAACAAATTGGTGAAACCCTAGAAGGTCATGAAGAAGATGAATCAGATCAGGTAAAGATGTTGTGAGCTATTTCAAAGATTGGGAAAAGACCTAGAGTCGATGTGTTGAACTATACCGGTAATTTGAATCCAGAAGAGTTGATTGATTGGATAAATGACATGGAAGAATACTTTGAATATGAGGAGGTAGAAGATCCAGAGAAGGTGAAATTCGCAAAGACAAAGTTGAAAGGACATGCTGCTATATGGTGGAAAGAAGTTTAGTTGGAAAGAAAAAGAGAGGAAAAGAAAAGATTACAAAGTGGGACCGGATGGTGACAAAGTTGAAGAATCAGTTCATACCTACTGACTATGAGTTGGAGCTGTTGAAAAGATTGCAAAACCTAAGACAAAAGGAGAAATCTATGAAGGAGTATACTGAATAATTTCATAAGATGATCATAAGGACATGGAATAGTGAAGCAAGCAAGGAGAAAGTGGCTAGATACATCAATGGACTAAGATTGAACATTCAAGAAGAACTAAGCTTGGTAAGGATGACATCTTTGGAGGAAGCATATCAATTTGCCCCAAAAGTTGAAGAGAAGCTAAATAAGAAGCATGATCAAAGATAGAGAGGCAAAGGAGGTAAATTTTAGAAAGGAAGATCATTTTTTGGATATGATAGATCATTTGTGGAGTAGAACAAGTTCGACAGCTCGTTGAAGAAGGATGACAGAGATAACAATGCTTACCCAAGAGATGACAGAAATTCTTACCGGAGGGGAAACCCTAGTGCATACCAGAATGAAGGATACAGAAGAGAAGGAAGAGGATTTGATAAGAAGACATTCAGAGGTACTTGTTTCAAGTGTGGAGGTGAAGGACATAGAGAATTTGAATTTAATCAGGGTAATACAAGCAAGAAAACATAAAATAGTGGAAGAGCAGCCTATGTTGAAGAAGAGCTTGTTGAATCACCTTGTTCAGTTGGAAATCCGAAGAAAGGAGAATCATTGGTGATGAGGAGAGCACTATTTCAAGTAGAGACAAATGTGGAACCGTCACAGAGAAAAAGTTTGTTTAGAACTAGATGCAAATCAAGAGGTAAGTGTTGTAAAGTTGTGATTGATAGTGGTAGTTTAGATAACCTAGTTTCAGAGGAGATGGTGACTAAGATGAAGTTGGAAAGATTGAAACACCCTAAGCCTTATCAGATAGCATGGATTCAGGATGATCATAAGGTATTGGTGAGTGAACAATGTTTGGTGAAATTTCATATTGGATCTTATCATGATGAAGTCTTGTGTGATATTATGCCTATGGATGTTTGTCATATTTTGTTGGGTAGACCTTGGCAGTATGATAGAAAAGCTATGCATGATGGGAGAAAGAATACATATACTATAACACCAAATGGAAAGAGAATTACCTTGATTCCTTTGGAGGATGATCCTAAGAGTGAAGTATGTGGGAATGCTAGAATCTGTTTGGTGGATGGAAGGAAATTTTTGGATGGTTTGAGACATGAGAATATGTGTTATGCCTTGATTCCTAAAAACCTTGAAGCCTTGAAGAAAGAAGTTGAAGAATCACAACCAGAAGAGATAAAGGAGTTGCTGACAGAGTATGAAGACCTCATATTAGATAATGTGCCTAAAGGATTACCACCTATAAGGAGTATCAGTCATCACATGGATCTTATACCGGGAGCAAGCTTGCCTAACAAAGCAACACATAGGCTGACATCAGCATAGAATGAAGAATTGAATAGACAGATACAAGAGTTGTTGAGGAAATGTTTGATTAGAGAAAGTTTGAGTCCTTGTGTAGTACCTGCAATTTTGGCACTGAAGAAAGATGGAGAATGGAGAATGTGTACTGATTCTAGAGCAATAAACACGATCACAGTTAAATATAGATTTCCTTTACCTAGGATGGATGATATCATGGATTGTTTGAGTGGAGCAAAATATTTTACAAAGATAGACTTGAAGAGTGGATACCATCAAATCAGAATCAGAGAAGGAGATGAATGGAAGACTGCTTTTAAGACAAATGAAAGACTGTATGAGTGGTTAGTGATGTCTTTTGGATTGACAAATGCACTGAGTACTTTCATGAGATTGATGAATGAGGTCTTGAAGAAATTCTTGGGTAAGTTTGTGATTGTCTACTTGGATGATATTATGATTTTTAGTAAGACAAAAGAAGAACATTTGTGGCATATTAGACAAGTTTTACAGAGGTTGAGATAAGAGAAATTGCTGATAAACATCAACAAGTGTAGTTTCATGAAGGAAGAGTTGGTATATTTGGGATTTGTGATTTTTGTGGAAGGATTGAAGATGGACCCTGAGAAAGTGAGAGCAATTGTTGAATGACCTACATCGGAGAGCATTGGAGAGGTTAGATCATTTCATGGATTGGCTAGTTTCTATCAGAAGTTCATAAGAAATTTTAGTTTAGTTTGTAACCCTATGATAGAGACAATGAGAGGTGACATAAAAGATTTCAAGTGGACATCAGGAGTAGATAAAAGTTTTGAGTTGTTGAAGCAAAAAGTAATAGAGCAACCTATTTTGGCATTACCAGATTTCAATAAGGTATTTCAAGTTGATTGTGATGCAAGTGGCAATGCAATTGGAGTAGTATTAAGTCAAGAAGGTAGATCTGTAGCATATTTTAGTGAGAAATTGAATGATGCAAGGAGAAGATATTCAGTTTATGATCAAGAGCTCTATGCCATAATTCAATCCTTGAAGAAGTGGAGACATTACTTGTTGCCTAAGGAGTTTGTGTTGTAAATAGATCATCAAGCTTTGTAGTATTTGAACAGTCAAGGTAAGTTGAATCAGAGACATATGAGATGGATAGAGTTCATGTAGAGTTATACTTTTGTGTTGAAGCATAGGAGTGGAAAATCAAGCAAAGTTGCTGATGCATTAAGTAGAAGAAGAAAATTGTTGACAGAAACGAGAGTTGAAGTGTTGGGTTTTGATGAATTGAAGAACGTGTATGAGGGAGACACTGATTTTGCAGAACCTTGGAAAGCATGTAAGGAACTTGTTGTGATAGATAGGAGCAAGTGGTTAGATTATTTTATTCAAGAAGATATGTTGTTTAAAGGAAGTCAGTTGTGCATACCTAGAAGTTCAATGGGAGATAATTTGATTAAAGAGAAGCATAGTGGTGGATTGGCAAGACATTTTGGCATTGATAAGACAATAGCTTTGGTGAGTGAAAATTACTTTTGGCCTCAGATACATAAAGATGTTCAGAGATTTGTGCAGAGTTGTAGAGCTTGTCAAGTTGCAAAAGGGAGCAGAACACTGAATTGTATAAAACTTTGACAATACTAGACAGACCTTGGGAAGACATAAGCATGGATTTTGTAATGGGACTACCTAAGACACAGAGAGGACATGATTCAATATTTGTAGTGGTTGATATATTTTCAAAAATGGCTCATTTCATACCTTGCAAGAAGACAACTGATGCAGTGCATGTAGCTGATCTATTTTTCAAGGAGATTGTGAGATTGCATGGATTACCTAGGAGTATAGTTTTAGACAGACACAAAATTTGTTGGATACTTTTGGAAGACACTTTAGAAGAAGATGAAGTTAGATTTGAAGTTCAATTCAACTTTTCATCCACAGATAGATGGACAGACAAAGGTAGTGAATAGGAGTTTGGGAAAGTTGTTGAGATGTTTGGTTGGAGAGAAAACTAGAAGTTGGGACTTGATTCTTTCACAAGCAGAGTTTGCATACAACAATTCAGTCAATAGGAGTACCAGAAGAGCGCCTTTTGAGATTGTTACCGAAGTGAATCCTAGAGGAGTTGCAGAACTAAGAGACATCAACATGGAAGAAAAGAGAAGTGCAGAAGCAGAAGAATTTGTTGATCACATGAAGACAGTGCATAATCAGGTGAAGAAACATTTGGAGAATATGAATAGTAAGTAAAAGAGAAGGCAGATGAGAAGAGAAGACATAAGAATTTGAAGAGGGAGATGAAGTAATGGTACATTTGAGAAAAGAAAGATTTCCAGTTGGGACATATAACAAGTTGAAGATGAAGAAGTTTGGACCTTGTAAGATACTCGGGAAATTTGATTCAGGAAATGCATATGAAGTAGAGTTACCGGAGACATTGGGTCTATCACCTATTTTCAACGTTGCAGATCTATATCAATATCATGAAGCAGAGTTCAGTGACAGCATGGAAGAAGACTTGAAGAAACAATTACCACAGCAAGCACCGGAACAAATTGAAGACATTTTGGGCAGCAAAGTTGGACGCAACACTAGAGGAAGACAATACAAAGAATACCTTGTGAAGTGGAAAGGCAGACCAAAAGAAGATTCATCATGGATTTCTCAGGCTAAGGTGGACCGTCTTAGCTCTCCCTTAGTCCCGACAAAGTGAGGGACTCACTTTTCAATAACCCTGGATGTCTGATGCAGGAGCATCCCTAGTTCAAGAGCAATCTTGCATCAACCAAAAAACATTTGCATCTCAGTTTGTTTACATTTTAGTTCTTTCATTTTCCAGTTCAGTCTAGGTAGTCCAATCAGAAGCAGTTTCAGCTTGTGGTCCAGTTTTGGCATTTCACACCTTGCAGATCTAGACTTAGCATCTACATTCATTCATCTTCATCATATCAAAAAACTCAGAGCATTTGGATCAGTTATCAGAAAGTTACTGCTATCAGAAGATCAATTATTTTCTCAGAGTAGAGCATTCTAACAGTTCTTGATAATCAGCTAAAGGAGAAGGCTTGTGGATCATTCCTTGACTTGCGGATCCTAATGACACATCATTCAATGATCCTTGGTTCATGGCCAACCTTCCTCAGAGGTCAACACATTGTTCCATTCACTTGAGGGCGTGTTCTATGCATTTAGGTATGACCTATCTGAATTCACACGTTACAACTCTTCATTGGAGTTTGTGACCTTCCTTAGCCGACGCAGAGGAATCTAATGGTCTGGAAATGATATATATTGATGTAATAGATCCTTAGGAAAGTAGTTCTCATAACTATTGACATAGGAAAGATCTGATAGTTTAGATTTGGTGCAAAGGAGCTTCAAAGCTTTGTCTTGTACATGTATGTAATCAGACCTTTGAGCCCTAGTTGTAAGCCCGCATATTGCTGGCGAATCTCTGTTTTGAATTCTATGATATACTGAATGATTGAATGTGCATTTGTTCCATTCCTTTGAGTTGTTTCAGTTGTGTTTACTCTTGCTGCACGGTCCGGACAGTTCATTTTGTGAACCCTCCTACCGTGACTGCACCAATCCCTCTATGCCAAGGAGTCTAAATGTGACTTCGGCATGACAGAGCTCTTATATCTGGGTCATATAATTAGTGCAGATGGTGTGAGGGTTGATCCAGAGAAAATCAAGGCAATCATTAAATGGTCTCCACTGACGAACCTCACTCAGCTTAAGGGGTACTTTGGGTTGTGTGGATTTTATAGGAGGTTTGTAAAAGGCTTCTCATAGACAACAACACCACTGACAAATTTGACTAGGAAAGGAGCCTTTGTATGGACAGATGTAGCACATAAACTGTGTTTTGAACAATTCAAACATTTGATGTCTACCTACCCAGTGTTGGAAATCCTTGACTTCTCTAAACCATTTGAGTTGGAGTGTGATGCCTCAGGAGAGGGGATAGGGGCAGTCTTGATGCAAGAGAAACACCGAATTACATTTGAGAGTAGGAAGCTTTGGGGTGTGGAGAAGAGCTACTTGGTATATGACTGAAAGATGTTGGCCATAATGCATGCATTGGCCAAATTCAGACCTTATTTGGTTGGCGGGAAGTTTATCATCAAGACAGATCATAACAACATAAAGTATTTTATGAACCAGAAGGATCTGAATGATCGACAACAGAAGTGGGTAAGTAGGCTCTAGGCTTATGATTTTGACATTAAGTATGTCAAGGGCAAAAAGAATGTAGTTGCAAATGCGCTATCTAGGAGACCCCACTTATGTTTGCTTGGAGAGATATCTGCTGATTGGAGAGTCAATTTTAGTAGAGTATGCTAAGGAGTCTTGGGCATCAGGAGTCATTGAGGGTGCTACTCATGATGACAGGTATTCTGTGGTGAATGATTTGATCATCTACAAGGATAGGATATTTTTGGTGCCTAACTCTCAGTTTAAGAACAAAATTCTAAGGACTTTCCATGATACACCCATGGTTGGCCATCTCGGGTTCTTCAAAACATACAGACAGTTTTGGGAGAGATTTACATGGAAAGGACTGAAGAATGAAGTCCTTAAGTATGTTCGTGAGTGCCCAATATGTCAACAAAATAAAAATGAACATACTCATCCAATAGGGTTATTGGAGCCTTTGCCGATTCCCAACCAAAAGTGGGAATATATCTCCATGGATTTTATCACAAGGCTACCAAAGGTTCAGGGGAAGGATTGCATCTATGTGGTGGTTGATAGATTGACCAAGTTCGCGCATTTCTTCACCATATCAACGACACATACAACAGTACAGGTAGTTGATCTCTTTTTCAGGGAGATATTCATATTACATGGGATACCTAAGGGCATTGTGAGTGATAGGGATAGTAAGTTCCTGAGCTTGTTTTGGCAGGAGTTGTTCAGATTGTGTGGCACTAAACTAACTCCCAGCACTAGTTACCACCCGTAGATTGATGGCCAAATACAGATAGTGAATAAATGGGTGGAAGGGTATCTTCAGAATTATGTGTTAGGGCAACAAAAGGCATGGATTAGATGGTTGCACCTGGGGGAGTACTATTACAACATGACATATCACATGTCTATTAGGGTGACTCCATTCAGGGCTTTATATGGGTATGATGCCCCTTGCTTCACATATTTGCCACTTGGTGACAGTAGAGTGCCGAAGGCAAAATACTTGTTGTAGGAGAGTTGGGACATTATGAAAGAGCTCAAGGAGAACATGCAACAAGCACAAAATCAATAGAAACTATATGTTGATCAACACTAAGTAGAGAGGAGTTTTGAGGTTGGAGATATGGTTTATTTGAGGCTTCAACCCTATAGGCAGTCCACTCTGAAAAGGAGTGGAGCAGAGAAACTCAAACCTAGGTTTTATGGTCTATTTAGAGTATCCAAAAGAGTTGGGGAAGTAGCTTATGAGCTTGAGCTACCAGCAGACAGTCGAGTGCATAATGTGTTTCATGTGTTTAGGCTTAAGAAAGCACTTGGCAATAATGTGGTTTCTTCAGCTGAGCTTCCACCATTGGATGAAGAGGGGAAGCTAATATTGATTCCAGAGGCTATCATTGATACTTGAGATGACTCTTAGGAGACGGGTCATCAAGGAGTACTTGGTGAAGTGGAAGAATTTACCAGTTAAGGATGCAACGTGGAAGAGTGAGCAGATACTTTAGCATCTTGAGTTGAGATTGCTTGAGGACAAACAATGTTGGGGAGGGTGGATTGTAATGTCCCCTATTTAGCCCAGACAATCAGATGAGGAGATTAGCTTATTACTAGATTTTTGTAGGCTAATGACATTGGTTAGGGGGTCTAATTGGACTAATTCACTAGGACTTACTATTTATAATAATTCAGGCAGGGCAGTGTGGATCGACTTTCTATTTATAGCACTACAGGATTGGAGTACCTAGCACTTGGTTCATGGTTTTGAGATGGCCAAAGTGTGATTTGTCGATGTATAATTTAAATTGAATATTTAACTTATTATATATATAAATATGGCTTAAGTTACTTTATTTTATTAAAGTGACTTTACTTTATTAAAGTGACTTTTAAGTCAACTTAAAGTGAGTTTTCTAGGAGATGGGCGCCCCTCATGGAGGAATGGGGACTTAATAAAATAACGAAAATAATAAAATAATCCCTTTCTTGGGTGTTGGGAAGAGGTGAGTAAAAAGGAAGAAAAAAAGCTCATTTGGATTATTCACTCACTTGGAAAATTAAAGATTGCCGTGCATATTTTGAAGCTTTGAGCTTTGAGGGTTTGATGGTTTATTCTGTTGAGACAAAAACCTCTTCAGGATCACTCTCTTCATGCTTGGAAGATAGCATCAGGAGAGTTTTCGAAGGTCTCATCCAGAGGCTTCACTTGGGCTTCAGATTGATACATTTTGGTAGAGATTTGGGTGAATATTAAAGATCTTTTGAGTAGATTTGTGTTGATAACTGAGGGTAGAGAATACAGTGCAGATATAAAGGTGTTCAGTGACTAATTTTGTCTTCTTTGCTAGGCTGTACTATCCTCTATGCTGGTCATATTGTTGTTGATGCAGGCCGTACTCTGTATAGTGGCATTTTGATGAATTTTGGGGACTATTTCAGGCCTTTTCCCTAGGCGTTGAGGATCATAGGAGGACAACAGGGAGTTCTGGGAAGAAAGCAAATTCCATTTAGTGTTGTTGCTGTTTGTATTGCTCTAGCCAGGCCGTACAGGCTCTAGGAAGGGCATGGTGCACTTGGGACAGGCCGTTGCCTTTAGGAATTGATTTCTCCTTGTGTTAGCATTGTCGAGAGCTTAAATAATAATATTTATCTTTTGTTGAAGGGAGAACTTAATGGTGGTCTCATTCTAAGCATTTTTCATACCTCACCAATGCTGGTTCATGTACAATAGCGATACCAAACTAAAGAAATATAAATGGGTATATGTCTATAATTCATTTTATGTGATTTTATGATCTGGATCTCTATTCATTTAAGCATATCTATTGTATCTTTTCTAGGTTATTGTTATATGCTTTATATTCTATGTTTCAATGCAAAAGCAATACATGCAAACACAAACATAAACCCTAAACCAAACAATAGTTAGAAAACAAAAAAAAACTTAGCACAAAACCCTATCTAACAGTGTATGTTACACTAATCATGTTGGATGCCATCCAATAAAGGATATGAAGATCTAAATAAGTTAATTCATAAATTTTTATGTCCAAATGGGATGCCTCTTTTAGCTTTAGAGGTACTACTTGGTCCCATTGCATCCAACCCAAGTCTAAAGGTGGGTTAGGAATAATAGATTTAAGAACTCAAGGTTGTTGTGTAATTACTAAATGGATTATTAGAACTATTGTTGGTGATGAACCATGGAAGAATTTACTATGGCACAAAATTATTATAGCTATTCCTAAAGGAAAATGGCAAAATGTAATGTGGTTGGACCAAGTTCTTTTAGCATCCATTTTCCAAATCAAAGCTTCTTTGCCTATCCAATTTGTATGGAAAACATGGCAGCATGTTTGTCTATTTTTGATATGGAATGAGAATTCTCTTTAGCATGTTTTTAGTTTTGCCTTTTCATCCATTTGGTGGAACAAACACGTACAATATAAAGAACTACCTCTTGCTATCAGTTTCCCCAAGCAGAGCTAGTATTTGTTTAATAAAGGGATTCAATATTTCAGTGATCTTTGGGATTTCAGTGCTTTGAATTGGTCTCCTTGGCAAGCTATAAAAGATCTCTTTGGATTGAAAAATAATTACAAACAATTTATTATATTTGTGCAATCCCAAGTTCTCCTTGAGCTCACATTTAAGTAGTGTACTCCAATTCCATGTTATTTCTTCAAAGATTGGAATTGTCTGTCTACTCATCATTTTTCTAACTTCCCTTTAAAGAAGATTTGTCTTTTCCTCCTTCCTAAAATTTTGTTTGCACCACACCTCAACATTAAATGGGGATGTAGATTTAGTCATAAAAAATGGGTCAAATTGAGTGCTTAAAGTTGGAAATCAAAAGTGCATTGTGATGCATAGCTATTGGCATGAAAAAATTTACTTTGCAAGTTGCCTATTGGGGACAAGTTGAAATGTATGATGGTTCAACTGGATAAATATTCTTATTGTCAATCAAATGAAAACATGAAGCATCTCTTTTGGGGTTGTACTCTTGTTACGAAACAATAGTGTGTTGTTTTTATAGACCTTCCAGTTATATTTGGTCATCATTTAACTTGGAAGGAAGCTTTATTTGGGTTAAGACTACAAAATAATGTGATTGTTGATACAATTAGATAGGTTATTTTGTTCCATCTATGAAAAGTTAGATGTTCAACAATGTTTTCTAATTATAATGTTCATCAAGAAGTTGTAATCCCATAGCTTTATTCTGACATATTCTTTCGGATTGCTTCTATATATGTTCAATTTCAAGGACATCAAAAGAGAAACAAAGAGTTAGACAAGTAGTCAGAACAAATTAAAAGGCAAATCATACAACTTTAAGGCAATGAAAAGATTACGAAGCTTGCTTTGTAAACTCTTAAGATGTTGAATTATATGGTTTAAAGCTTGTGTATTGTTGGTTGTTTATATAATTGTTGTATTTGATATCTGTAATCTTCAGCTATGTTTCAGCTTGTTGTTTGTATATTATTCCTTCTTGGAAATTGAGTAGCTCTTTGTGGATGTATTTCTCTCCTATTATTTTACCTTTGTTCAATAATTTTTTTAAGAAAAAAACTTTATACGAAAGGACTTATAATTACATAATTTAACCAATAAATTAAATAATTAAATGATAAATAGAGACGTTGTCCACTTTATTAAAGAACATGATTGTACATTCATGCCACCCTACTTTAATTTAGGCTATGCATTCAAATAATTTTATTGGTGCGCATATTTTCATTCCTTTCTATTTGAGAAATTATAGTTAAAATATATTATTTATGATAAACATTTTTAAAATGAGATATGTCTTGACGTGAGAGTGCTTCTGGATTCAATTGTGTATGTTTTAGTTTCGATGTTTCAGATCATACTCAATGATCCATCATCAAGAACAGCGTTTGTCTTAATATTTGAAAGACAACTTTAAATAAATAACTATAAAAAACTTGTTTGATTGTCAAATTTAAACCTTGACCCAATCCAACCCAACCCCCAAAAAATTAATATTATAAATGTGAAAGAAAAAACAAAATCCAAAAGTTAAAATTTGATCCCACATGATTTTAACCAAAAAAAAAATCAATAGGCCAAAACAAGTCTTCCTACGTATTTAAAAAAAAAAAAAAGAAACCACTAAATATGAATCATTTGTGCATAATTTTCTAGGTAAAATGTCTTTTTGAAATGATTATATTCCCTCTTGACCGGAATGAAAATGAAAGGCACTTAAAAAAGAATTGTCAAATTTCCTTCTTGACTTTCGAGTTACTTGCCGGCTAACATACAATTGGGTGTTGGTGATTCAGTTTATTAGCTATACTGATTTATTGGCTGTTCTTAAATATCATCTACTTCAACAGTCAAAGATTAATTTTGGCCAATAAAAATAGGACAAATATTTAACACTTTTTATTGTTAATGAGGTGTAAAATTACTATTGATCGTTTGACCATTAAAGTGGGTGATATTTAACTAGAGTGCCGACTTACCTTACCGGTTACATTTTGCAGGCTTCAGGAAGTGATTATGCGAGATTTTTTTGAGCACCGAAAATTTCTTCTTGCCGGCTAACGTACGTTTTAAATAGATTAGGGGGCGCTAATTTTGGATCTATGGTACGACTGGGTGTTGGTCATCAAGTTTAATTTGGTAAGAGGTCATAAAGATGAGTAAGTCTACCAATTCACTTGTAGGCTTCAGACGGTGATATCTCTGCTTTAGACTTTCACATATAAAAATGAAGACGAAAGGAAATGTACATGGTCTTCGACTTCTCCGCTTTAGACTTCAACAGCGCCGAAGTTTACGTATCAAACGAAAATAGTGGGACAACTGGAAAGGCTCCAAAGAGCTAAGGAATCCACCCAACTGAGTCGCTAATTCGTTTACTCATACATTGCATTATAATTTTCATATCAGTCAACGAATTATTCTAAGCATTCATAATTTTGTAGGAAACAGACCATGATCCTCTGAATGTGCCAAATTGTCAATAATTCATTCACGTTATGTCTTCAACACTCTAATATGTGAGAATCTGATGATCTGATTAGTATGTATGTGGATGTGACTAAGTAAAATAATTTACATCCTTCACTTTTGATTTTACTAGTACTCTTGATTTTGTCCCATAAAGATAATTTGTAGAATAGAATAATTTTTAACGTCCACGAAGTTAAAAATAGTCTATGGGACAATCAACCCTACCATTTTTGTTTTCTACATTTCAAGGTGATGATGAGCTCCCCCATTTTCTCAATTGCTTCCTTGTTGAATAAATTGTACCAAGAAACCGCTGTCAAGATATTAGCATATTTGACCCTAATGTCCCTGAGGGCATCACACTCCAGAATAAAGTGCTTTTCTAATTCCATTGCCCTAGCAACACAAAAATACACACCCTTTCTTCTCATGCCTCTTTAGGTCTTTTCCATTGCCCCGTTTCATACCGGAGTTGATGAGAGTTAGTTCTTAATTGAGCACTAAAAATCTTTGCTCTCCATGGAATACTAGCCCCTATGTACACTTTTTGTTGATGATCACATGTGGGGTTGAATTTCTCAAGATAATATTTCTTCTCTCCCTAGCACTTTATCTCATATACATTTGTGTAACTTATCCATGACAAATGCCTTTATTTCTTTGCTATTCGTGGGGCATGCATTCAAGTAGATATTCCATTTGCTCATCCATTTGTTGTTTTGCTTCATCCATGTCTTCTTCCTTTCGCTTATGATGTCATTGAAAACAATCTTAGGCCATCTACCTACTTCCATTTGCTCAATTCTATTTAGATATCTAATGAGACACACCATAGCAATTGCTTCAATGGGAGATGCCCCTAATTCACCTAGCATAATCTCATAAAGAATTGAACCTTTTATTTTGAACTTGCTTGTGATCAAGTACTTTTGAATTTTCTCAATGTGTTTCGACTTTGAATTTGAGGTGATGCTAGCCTATTACTCACACCCATAAAACACCACCAGAAGCACTAAAAGCCCAAAAAGAATCTGAGTAGTTTTCCAGTCCCATAACTCAGCCTCTCTACAACTATTTTGAAGAGCATACAATGCTTTCCACCCTCCCAAAGTTCTTTTCTTTCTATAGCTCTCCCAACTAAACTTGTTGAAGTCAATCTTGAGGTATTTGTACTTAATTACCTCTTCAAGAGTATTACCTTCAAAGTAGAACTTATGCTAGCTCGACTTCCTTTTGTTGGAGAAAATCATGATTTTGGTCTTATTAGTATTGGATTGTATCTCCACTGCTCTGCAAAAATGTTCAAGGGAATATATGTGTTCTAATTGCAACGCATGAGCCAATTTAGCAATCAAAATAAGGTCGTCTGCATATAAAAGAAGCCTTATCACAAACTCTCCCAAGCTAACACTATCCCCTCCTTGCAAATTCAACCATTCTTCAAGTTTGTCAATATATAATCCAAAAAGAGTAGGGGATAGAGGGAAACCTCACTTGACTCCAATGCCACTCCTAAAACTTTTTGAAATGCCTATCGAGGTTCTAATTTTGATTTGAACCTCTTCATAGAGCCTATGGATAGCTACTCTAAAATGCATATGAATACCAAGTTCCTCCATTCTACACATATCTTATCCCTAGGAACCATGTCAAAAGCCTTCTTGAAGTCGACAAAACAACATGCTTCTTCTTCCCCCCCCCCCCCCCCCCCCAAAAAAAAAAAAAAAAAACTTTTCCAATGATGTGTCTCAAAGTGATTCCATGATGTAATATAGAATGCTTAGGTCTAAAACCTGCTTGCCCTTTTTCTCGCTTTTCTTTTTCTTTCGCCCACTTGTCGATTTTGTTGTTTTTGACCATACTACCAAATAATTTTGCAAACAATGAATTGATCATGATGGTCTAATAATTGGAAGGATTATTAATGTCACCACTCTTTAAAAGAGGTATTGCTAGGCTATTTGTCCAATCACTTAGGAGCCCTTATTGAATGATGTTTTTGAGTATTCTCATAATGTGCGATGCAAGAGTTCTCATCCCCCATTTTAGATACTCCGCTTAAAGCTTGACCAAGTCCTTTCCTTCTCCTACACCCAATTTCTTAATACCCATCTTAACCTCTTGTAGGGTGAAAAACTTTATTGTCATGTTGACCAAAGGCGGGGGCTCAACCTCTAATTCCTACTCATAAAGTTGCCTGGCGTAATCAAACCATTAAGTAGCTTTAATGTCATTTTTAGTTTGTTTCTTTCTTGGTTGAAGTTCCTTCCAAAATAGCTTTGGGTTATTCTTTCCTAGGTAGATTAGCTGTTCTTACCTTGTGTTCATGAACTCAACTTTTTTCTCTTTTATTATCCACTTGTACAACTTTATGTGCATCTTCTTCTTGCTTGGCTCTTTCAAAGTTCTCCTTGCAATTTTGTAGGAAACACATATATGCCTAATACCATCTACTTTTTGGCTCTACCAAATTTCCACTAATTTAGGCACAATTGTGTAATGTATTATAACATGCAATCTCACATTGTCATATTAACTCATTAGCCTATGTGCAAACACCAGTAAGGAAGAAGATAACAACTACGTGCTAGCTAGTCGGAGTAGCTATGTAATGTTTTTCTTATGTTAGAATTCTCACTACTATGTTATAATAATAGTGAGGATGAGAATAGCTTAAATTTGATCGCTGGCCTTGCTAATTGATTTTTAACAAACTTTTTTGTGATGGCTAGTCATTGGACTAGCTTTGTAATGTATTTCTATTTTTAAATCTAGATATAAGAGAATAATAATATATAATAAATATTATAAAAATGTTTTGTTTATTAAAAAAAAATAGATTTAAATTATAAATAAATATATTTTGTTTTGGTTAGTATTTACCTTTAAAATTTTGTAATAATAAAAAGTGTTTTGTTTTGTCAAGTAAAGTTAGTAGTGGCTAATAATTGCTTTTAGTGTGTTATTGTAATTTATTTTATTTGTGAAATAATATTTTTATTTAGATGAAAGATAACTTGAATGATTCATAGTTATTTTTACACAAACTATGAAATGAGATTTATAATAATAAATTATTATAATAAATTAAGTGTAAAATATTGTAATTGACTTTTTATTATGACTGGGTTATAGATCATGGACCAAAAGTTCTTCTAGTGAAAGTTTTATCAACTGAGATTTGACCAAATATGATATCAAAGCAGTGTCATCTAAACAATTGAAAATGGGGATAAATTGATTATCTAAATTAAGAAAGTGAGTGTGTGAGATTGAGTGCAAATGAGGGTATACTAAGAATGAATAAGGATCAGATTGTGAGCTTAGCCTAACACAAGAGGATGCTACTTGTCAATATATTATTGAATTAAGACACTAACATCAAGACAAACACAAAATTGAATGAAAAATAACACAAAT
The DNA here is from genome assembly GCA_027924645.1 of Cunninghamia lanceolata. Classification (NCBI taxonomy): domain Eukaryota; kingdom Viridiplantae; phylum Streptophyta; class Pinopsida; order Cupressales; family Cupressaceae; genus Cunninghamia; species Cunninghamia lanceolata. The sequence goes on from BSBN01000500.1 coordinate 23,294,572, forward strand.
ACACTAATTTCACCATTAAATTACATAATAAAAAAAGTAAATGATATATCATTTAAAATTTGAGAGAACCAATTTTTATGAGCATTTACATATTTTAGTAAATGAAGGTAGTATTTCTAAGAGTGAAACTAAGACAAAACAATATTGACAAGATGAAAATGCATGTAAGAGAGCATAAAATATTAACATGTTGTTTCTTTTCCAAAAGTAATCTAGACATACTTGTTGATTTGTAGCATCTACAAATCTTAGGAAAATAATAAAGGGGAGTGAATATAAAGAGAGAGTGCTTAAAAATAAATAAATAATTATTGGTCCATAGATGTTTATATATACTAGCAATTGCATTTGGTGTGCAATGCGTATGCCAATAGGCACTTTCATTAAGTGTATAATTGTAAGCAATCACACAAATTGAAGGAAACATAATTTATTTATTTATTTATAATATAGCATACTAAACATAAGGTATAGAACAAGGAGTTGAAGTACACCACTAGTATCTTGATGCCACTGATTGGTCCAAAGGTTGAATGAAAATCAATGAGCCAAGATTTATATAGGAGCCTAGGGTTGCCAGAGAATACACAATATATTATTGGATGAAAAAACTTAATACACTTCATTAACATTATTTGTAAAGTTTGGGCCTGTAAACATCCAAACCTTCCAAACTTGAAACAAACTTTTAATAAGTAAAATCTATGAGAATTTGATATTGAATGAGTCTAGGTCTATTATGGTCTACAAACTCATGGCTTAAAGATTAGACATATGTTTAATATAAAATTTGATCAAAGATGCTTCTAAGTAAAATCTACGAGGCTTAAGATTGAATGACACTGGGTCCACTATGGTCTATGAATTCATGGATTTAAGATCTCAAATGTAGACTTAATATAAAATTTGACCTAAGATGCTTTCATGTCCATCCAACAGTTTCTTCGAGCCTCTAAGCTTAATAATGTTGGACATGAGAAAACAACTTAATCAAGGTTAACAAGGTCTTAGAAGCTTGCAAGGAACATATAAAACACCAGGCTTGAACATGCAAACAAATTCTAATCTAAAGGGAAGTTCTCAAGTCTAAAAGGACTCTATGGACTTAAAACTTTGAAATTCTTAGACATGACAAAGAGAGAAAACTATGACTCACGGATCCAAACCTTTATTAAGTGAAATCTAAGGGTTTTTCATGTTCTTAATTATTGTAAACCCAAGCTGTCTTATATTACTATGCTAAGGAAAAGTTCTAAGTCCAAAATATCAAGTTGAAGTCCATGGGGCTCGCATCTGGTAGACTTGAGAGTTTCATTAATCAAATTCTAGAGGGGGCCTCCCATCCTAAGTTTGCTTTGTGTCATGCTCATGTTCCAAATAGACCCCCAAAACCTTATGCAATAGAGTTCAACAAGTGGTCTTGGATCTATGGTATTTATACTCTCATATCTCCAATTGCAAGGTGGTGCCCAACACATGTTTGGTCACCAACTAAATCTACTCTATTGAAACCCTAATAGACCTTTCAATCCCCAAAATTAGAGTAGGAGATAAATAAAAACATCATACTACAAAGTGACAGTTCCAAGATAGTATCTGTGTGGATTTTTCATTGCCTCTATTACGAGGTGGATTTGCAAGAAGCCTACAATGGGTGTGTGCAAAAAGATGGGGGATTAAAAAGTGGTCAAAGCCACTTTTTGGTCCAAATAGGACATAATGCGAGCATGTTATAACATGCTAGCTTTATATAATGTGCTCACATTATGGATCGGTAATTACCAAGCCTAAAACACAAGCATGTTATAATGCACTCATGTTATTTGGACCTATTAAACATAAAAGAAAAAAATAGACTTGCGACCCTTCATTTCACTCCAACATTCCTTAAAAAGAAGAAAACGTGAGTAGGGTTATTGTTTGACCACATTTTGGAGAAATTGAAGGAGAAGCCACTCAAACACAATGCCATCGTGACATTCCCACACTCTTAGACGTCATGCATGAGCTCCATGGTGTCAACAAGTTAAACAAGGTAAGGTTTCCTTGTTTTTTCTAATTTTAAAAATGAATCATTTGTTTTGCAATGTTTTGATTAAATTTTTGTTTTCAATTTTCAATAAATGAACCTCATGAAACACCCCCAAACCCTAATCCACCAAATAGAGGGGATGATGAGATTCCAACTGAAGAGGGGGCACAACATAACCCCCCCCCCCCAAACTCTTCCTTCAATTCCTCGACATCCTCGTGAGACACAAACAAAACTTTTTAGGGCAAATTGAGGAGAATAAAAGACAACTTGAAACCTTGATTGAAACATTGAAAAATCCAATGCAACCATTCCTCGCCAAAGATCTCTTGCTACATCCCTAGAGTCAATTGTTTCTCACATAGATTGTGTGACAAGCCAAATCAATAAATAGGCAGATTATAGGGAGAGTTGCCAACAATACTATGTGACCAAATTGTCATACAAATAGGTGAAAGACAAAAAAAATTGAAATCCGATCTATGTGCCTTATTTGTTGATCCTAGAACTAATGAGCCATTGCACAAGAGTTGCAAAAGATTCTCCATTCATTGGTGTCAACATGAAGGAATATCTCAAAACTTTTATGATAGGTGGTGGATGGTGTTTGACAATCCACCATGCAATAATAATGAGGTCCCATAGTATTTTTTGAGGAAACTCTATTGTGAGTTTACCCTTAATGAGATTCCAAACTATTTTGACATGTGAGATTTTCATGGCAGAGGCAAAGGCTCTACATAGGATAGGGAGGGGGCACATCATGCCTAGGACCGTCCAGTGAGACCCTTAGTGAGGCCATCCTTTCATCATGTCACTCTCCCTTCTACTTTGAACGAGAGTGATGAGGTGGAGACACTACATTCTGTTAGTTCCCTCACTTAGTCTTTACAACATGGTAGCCATCTTTCATAGGCTGGTGAGGGTGAGACTAGTAGGCATTGACGGTCACCACATATTTTTCATTCGTATGGAGCTTTATGTGATTATGGGTATGAGGATGCTCCAAATACAAACATTGGAGAGGATGCTCCACACTTTTAGGACTATGCCACACAAATGTAGGAGCAGGAGCAGGACACATCCATATTGGATAATATGGTAATAATGAATGAGTTGTTGGATAGGACCTTTGGTATTGACACACATGTAATTTTCTATAAGGTTCTGCAATTTATTATATTTGTTTTTGAAATCTCTAATTAACTATATTAATCTATTATAAGTCAAAATTAATGTAAGTAATTGTATGCATTATGAAATTTCAAGGTCAAACTACTCATCCTACATGTGCCAACCATCCAATGCAAGCTTATGAGGTGATGTCTAGTCGACAAGAATGTAATTTGTAACAAGATAGTAAATATAGTACATGTAAACTTTTTGTCATATATCAATGGTAATTTTATATAATGACAATTTGATGATGAACAAGTGGGTGTTGGACCTCCAACATCAGGAGGAGTTGGTGGGAATGATCATAGATCCAGTTTCACTGAGGTAAATTTGACTATTTTTAATCATTATGCATTTAAATAATGTTATGTATATTTTGGTCTTGAATAATGTTGTTATATTTTTAGTTGATGACATCAATTCAGAATCCTCTTGATATTCATGACACAACGGAGGTGGGCATTGCTACAACTATTTTATCTTCAATGCCTTTGACAGAGGTATGAGCCAACAACATGTAAATTTCATTATGTATTTCTTGTTTTATCTCACATCATTTAATGTACATAAATGATATTTATATTTACTCTAATTTGCTTCTTCATGCTTCTCACAGGAGGTCATAACCCCAACTCGTCCATCTATAGATGAAAAGAGGCAACAAATGATTGAGAGGGATTACTGGTTTGCGGTAAGTGATTGATTACTTATGTCATGTTGTTGTAGTGTCATAAATTGAGTACCATCACAATTTCACGTCGTGTTTGGCCTTCCTTTAGTGTCCATTCCCTTAGTTTGTTTGTAGGTTCATTTTAGCCCTTGCATTAGGCTTTCTCCCTCTCATGGTGCTCAGCGCTTGTTTCTTATTGCTCAGCGTACCCAAATTTTGCAAAAGTGCCTTAACCTCGGCATTGTCCCGAGATGTTTAGACCTTTCGAGAACTGTATTTGTTTGGACTCTAGCGCTTAGCGTGGATGTCTGCATGGTGAGTTGACGTCCCGAAAGTGTCTTTTTAGTCCGATGACCATTTTTGGAAGTTTCCTTTATCTTGCGCGATACTCTGAGATTTTCTAAATCCTTATCCGCACCCAAACGACTCTTTCCTTGATTTTTCACTCTTTTCTATATAAACCCTTAAACTTCTTATTTCGAAGGATTGAATCTCTTCCATAGCAAAGCTCTGCCGAATTTTCCAATGTCATTGCTGCATCTCATTTCTTGTGCTCTCAAGCTCTCTACAACTTTCTACAACATTGTTCCAACATTCTCTTCAAGCTCTCTTGCTCTCTTTGGCTTTCTCAAGCCTCTTCGGTAATACTATTCTTATTTCATTGCAAGTATTTTCATTCTTGTTGTGCCCCCGAGCACCTTGGGATTCTCACATCCCTTATCTTTCATTTGTCACTGTTCTTATTTCTAGATGCACATAGATTAAGAAAACACACTTCTTTTTTATCGATATCAATATCTGTGGCTATCTGTGGAGGTAGAAATACCAAAGCAGGGGTTTGACGGAGGCAAACTCCTATACATCCCCAACCCTTTTTCCTCGGTGTTGGCATTTGTAGGTTGCGCGGAGAAAAGATCATACGCATGGGAGTTTGCATCTTCTTTCCCCCTTTTCCATTCTTTCAATTATTTTAAGTTTATGTTATCACTTCTAATCACTATTAGCATTTCTGTATATTAATTCTAGAATCTATACAAACATGCGCATTTCAGAATTTCTATCGTTTCCGCTGTACAGACTACAACATGCGTACAAACATCTCCGTGGCACGCTGTTGTCCAGGACAAAGGCGCTCTCCTTTTGGTGTCGGGTTCCTTATCATTTTATCTTTTCATTTTTGTACATCATTTCTCAAAATTCTACTTATTGTTATTCATTTTCCAACATTATAATAAAAAAACATGAAGTGGTTCTGTAGACATAGATTTTGTTATTAAAACCCTAATGTAATGTTAGTGGAAAGCTCCCTTGATAGACACGTTCAATTGAGGAGAAGCTTTTCTTACATTACATTTTGGTGAACCCGTTGTGTTGAACTTAAAGCTCCTTCTTTTTCATGCATTTTTTTTCAAAATCAAATCAAAAGATTTTTCTTTCCTATTTTTTTTTAAGGACGCTGCCCTGAACCCTGGCTTGTAGCGAGATCTGGTAATAACTTTCTTAATTTTCTCCTTACATTTTTCTAAATTAGCACATTCTCTTCTCTTCTTAGATCGCTTTCCAACTTTGCTCAAAGGGTTAGTGAAAGTGATGTTCCATTTGATGCATGTTATGGTGACTTAGCTCTTCCTACGTCACTCTATTCTTTTGACCGCTCCCTTGAAATCCCTCGTACTAGTGAGGACATTTTGGCGCAAGAGGCTGAAATCATTGATTCTTTCCTTAATATTACTCTACCTTCTCTTCATTTCAATGCTTTCCCTTCTAGAGATGAAGCGTCAATAGATGAAGAGCCTCACCTCACATCGGATCCCTCGTAGACATGTTTAGCATACTTCTTCTGTTTCTTCTCTTACATCATGCATTTCTCAAGCGGATATTAATGTTATTCAATCATTATTAATCAACTTATCCCACCCTCTAAGGGGATGTTGGATAAGTGCATCAATGTTCAAAATCTTTCTTTTGCTCCTAAAATCATTGTGCATAGGGCACCTGATCCACCCTCGCTTTCTCATCCTGTGATCACTGTTCAGAGAATTCCTGACAAACCTCGACCTTCAAATTACTTTTTAGAGATTGTAAAGTCTATAACTAAAAATGTACATGTGGCTCCTCACTACCATACAGTAGGCCACACATATAATACTCAGCGAAACAAATAGGATACTCCTATCACTGTTTCCCTTCCACCACCTCCTCCTGATATCAATTTTCATTTCTCCGAACTTCCTTCTACTGAAGTTTAGAAGCAAAATGATGCTCTTATGATTATCGTAGCTATAAACTCATATGGGATTAAGAGAACCCTTATTGATAGTGGTTCCACTCTTAATGTCTACAGTTTAGACCTCCTTAATTGTCTTGAAATCGATGCTTCTTCTATTGCTCCTTCGAATCTATCAGAGGTTTTGATAATGTGCTTCTTCTTTTATTACTTAATATTTTGTCTTAGATAAGTCACAGTGAACACCATTTATCTTCATTACTAAGTAACAAAATAATATAATAATATAATAGTTATTATTAAATATATTATTTAATAATAATAATAATAATAATAATTATTATTATTAATAAAAATCATTATAAAACATTAAATATTTAAATATTATAAAGTAATAATAAATTTAAAAATATTATTATTAAATATTAATAATATTCATTATAAAACATCAAAACATTAAATATTTAAATATTATAAAATAATAATAAATTAAAAAAATATTATTATTTAATATTAATAAAAATCATTATAAAACATCAAAAATTAAATATTATAAAATAATAAAATTAAAAAATTGAAATTTTAGAACTTTACATAAAGAAATTACATTTTAACATTCGACTACTCCATTACCATGAGACTTGATAAGATAAATCTCATGTATGAGTTAGATTATTAATTGTGTCTCTATTCACGTCGAACAACACACGGACGAATGTGGGATAAAAACTCAATGCCAAACCCTACCAGAGCATTTCCAACTACAACATTTGACAAAATTCCTCCATCCTTTATGCGTTTATTCCGTGCTCCATAGCTCCCATTTAGGCACATGCTGGGAGTACGCTTGCAATTGTAAACTGATCAGGTTGGAGTTTCCGTTTTAGGCAGGAGATCAACTGGTGGTATTCGATGCAGCCACGACGAGTGGAAGGAGAGATGAGATTGTTTGTTGCATACGGTGAAATAGTGGGACTGCCTCGTGAGGACACCCATGTCCTCTGAACACTGTAATAATCATATTCCGGGCATCCACACTTTACGGGCATTCACCAAACTTCTCGCGACTATAACAACTAGGCGGCTAACTATAACTGTAACAGTTAACGCGAAGGTTCATGAAAAGGACGGGTTAGGTGGGCCCCACCTAAGTGGTCAAAGCTTAGAGTGTGTGATTTAAGCCCAACCCTTTGGTTGAGGATGCAAATGATGTAGAATGCAAAGAGTATAGACAATGTTGGGCAGAGGCATAGGTGACACCCATTTGCTATATAGCCCCCTCAAATGATGGGGGTCGGCACCCTTGGACCTTCGCAGACCAGTGTGAGGTGAGGCAGTTGAGGAGATTGGAATTCAGAGAGTGTAGCAAGGAGTAGTGAGATGAGAACCCACATAAGGCAACTGTATTATGACATGTGCATGGAGCTACCTGGATTTGAGAGAGATGGTGAGTTAGCAACAGAGGTGGAGCCACTACACAGGGTTGATGATCCAAATTGGTAGGTGGGAGATCCAGGTATAATCATTGTATTCGTTTAAGTTTATGAAAGAAGTATGCATATAAAGGCGTTTGCTAATAATGATGTTTGTGAATGCAAGCAATGTTGTTGAGTGGAGGACACTAACTGGACAAGCTCTGGAGGCTATGGTGGACATGGCACTAAAGCGAAATGAATTAGTTGAGGAATTAGGATGGTTCACATATTTTTTTGAGTTAGTGTGCTGAGTATTGACAACTTAGAAAGTTGCACATTAGGAGGGATTTGCTTAAACATCATCCACTTCAATGGTCAAACAGTGAATAGCAATTTTACACCTCATCCACAACAAAAAAGTGGTAAATATTTGTCCTATTTTTATTGGCCAAAATTGACTTTTGACTATTGAAGTGGATGATGTTTAAAAACGGCCCATGAGGAGACTATGACATGTCTGGTATAGTGCATGAGTAGCTTCTAGAGGAGATAAGGGTGTTATCAATGGAGTGAGAGTGAAAGCTTCATGATATGGAGATGGTATAGGCAGAGAGACAGAGTAGAAGGAGAGGTGTAGGAGCTACGAGACCAACAACAAATGCCTCCATTGGCGAGCTCTTCGGTGGAGCTAAGGACTATGTTCACAAAGACTCGGGAGGACTTGCGAGAGTCGTGAAGTGAGCTGAGAGATATGCAATGGTAGCTAAGAGAGCTCTGGTGAATTCTCGGGAGGAGTCTAGGGGGTTCAAGAGTGGCCTTAGGCAGAGATCACACGACTTCATCAAGCATTGGGACGAGCAGAGGGTCGATTTGAGGCAATGACCTAGAGTTGGACATAGTCACAATCAAAGGTCAGGGCATATGGATGAACTAATTTTGTGTGAGACAAATCCAGTATTTCATCAGGGAGTCCAACAAGACCGCCACCCTAGGCAAGAGCACATTTTGTATTTTGCCTACCATATGATGTAAAAGAGATATCTATGTATGATAAACATTTTAGCATATATATCATGTTGAAATAAGGGTAGACAACTGAGAGGGGGGGTGAATCAGTTATCACAAAAACTTTTATCCTTTGGTGCAATTAAACTTCTTTACCACTTATTAATAGATGAATGATATAACCATGAAATCATGAATCGACAACACATGAGCAGAAACAAAATCAACACACATAACACCAGGATTTTTATGTGGAAACCCGGTTAAGGGAAAAACCACGGTGGGGCTTAACCCACAAGATTTATTCTCTGTTAAAAGAATAGAAAAAATGGGAAGGCACTTGCCTTCGGGTGCATTGCCTAGAGTTCACTGCTCAAAGGAGGCTCACTACCTACAAAATATTTATAAGTTTATCACAGAAAGATTGAATTGGAAAACAACATCTTCATGTCAAGGTCAGTTCCATTGAAGCGCACAATACTTCTGTTCTGCCCCCAAACACTTCTTCGCTATCTCCTCATCCTTTACTGCTCTTCCTCTTCTACTCTGCCTCTTCTCTGCTCTGCCTTTCTTCCTGTCTTAGAATCTTATCATTTTCACACAAGGATGATTTTCCACAACTCAACCACATGTTTATATGCTTCATCAACCTTGGAATAAACATCAAGGTTGGCACTACAAACATCTGACTTAATACGAATCACTATACTGTTGGCCAAACATAACTGGGACCCAAATCTTCCTCGAACGATACACCACACTTCATAGAACCTCTCTTAGATCATCCGCAACATGCACAAAGCATCCGATCGGCCAAGTCTTGGAAAAAACAGCAACATCCAAAGAGAAATCTTCAATCACGAGCTTAAACCTCAATGCGGATCACCAACACAATAGGCACACAATCCAGAGACCACCACAAGCACAATGAAATCAACAGGAACAACCGTACCACCTCAAATTACCAGAAACACTTGTACCTTCATCTGGGAACTCAAGAACACCAACTGCCATGACTGTCATACTATAAAGATTGCTTGCGGACCTCCAATCCACGAACCACTTTAGTTGAGGATACACACTGACTTCCCAAGCACATCTCTAGATCCGCAGATCATAATGTTCCAATGCGGATCAATCCGGACCAAATTTCTGTCACTCTATCACCTCTGAACAACTACAAAACCTGGTTCTACTCAGATGGCCATAACTTCACAAATTCTTCATGCGGATCCCTTAAATCTTAACTGGAGCAACTTCAGACAATCCTTTACAACACCCTTTGGTCCGCAGACTCTGATCTTCATCTCACTGGGAATGCGGAGCAATCTACTTCACTGAATTGCACTGTCTTCATTGTCTTTTACAGAGAGATATGTAACTCACTTGTTTCTTCCGAAGAGGCTAATTTTCTCAATATCCTCAACATAAAAATCTTCTAGAATGGGATACAGTTGACACCAATGACAACAAGGATATGTTGACATCAATGACAACACCGATTAAGCACATATTTGCAACATATCATATATGGGTTTTGATGTTGTGGGCACATATTTTGCATGGTTTTGTTTTGTTTTATGTTTGGAATGTGTAAATGTGACAAAAGAAATAGATAGAACTAGGAAATATAAATATGGTATTGACGAAGGTGGGCTACGTTAGGCAGCTCCTTTAATGAGGTCATGTCTAGAGTGGAAAGACCGAGGCACCTACTCTATATTAGGTTAGAATTTTCCTTTTAAGTCCTTTGGCATTTGCATTTTTCTCATTTTCCTTGAGGACTAGGTTCCGAACGCGGAACTCGCATCAAAGAAATTTGTAGGTGTGCCTAAGGTATTTTTGGTATATTTGAAGATGTTAAAGGGCATTAATGTGCCTCTCATCAAGTATCTCTAGCTCTTGTAAGTGACTTTCCCTGGGCACTTGATTGTCTATAAGTTCATGGATAGAGGGAATTTCAAATTCAAATGACATGATTGCTTCAACACCATAAACTAAAGAATAAGGGGTGTGACCAATAGGTGTTTGAATATTAGTGCAATAGGCTTAGTGAGCAAGAGGGAGTTGGGTGTGCCAATTTGTACCATGTTTGTTGATAATCTTTCAAAGAATTTGCTTGATTATTTTATTTGTGGCCTCAACTTGTCTATTGGATTGAGGGTAGTAAAGGTTAGAGAAGCAATGTTGGATTGTAAACCCATCACGAAATTTCTTCTCCTTATTTTTGAGAGAACCATTGTCAAAAAACCAAAGTAGCAGGTACTCCAAAACGAGAAAGGGTGTTATCAACCAAGAAATTACAAATGTCTAGAATTGTGGTTGTTTTGAAGGGGATAGCTTCTACCCATTTAGTGAAGTGGTCGGTAGTAGTGATAATGAAAGAAAGAATGCCCTTTGGAGGTAGAGGGAAAGATTTTGCCAACCAAGCCTAATCCATAGGTTGAAAAGGGCCAAGGAGAAGTGAGAGGTTGTAGTTCTTGGGTGGGGGCATGTATGAGATACGATGTTATTGGCAAATGGCACACTTAATTAAATCACGAGAATCACACTCCATGGTTTTCCAATAGTAACCCATATGAAGAAGTTTGTGAATGAGAGACTATATGTTGATACGACTACCACATGTGCCCACATGGGCCTCTTACACAACAATAGTTGTCTCATCTCGAGTTAAACAACGAAGCAAGAGACCATTGTGGCCATGGTGATGCAAAACCCTAGAAAGGACATACTTAGACATCTATTTGTGGATTTTGATGTGAAAGTTCTAAGGCTAACCTCTTCTTCAAACTTAACCATTCTCAATTTTTCTTTATGCTTAATATGCCACATCTATTGCCATTTCTCATCATAAACTTGTCAATACATCTATCCTTAATATCTTGATGAATACTTCTAAAAATATTTTATGCTTGACGTTAAATTTCAATTGATTTTTACATTTCAAAAATTTAATAAGTAATAAAATAATACATTCATTTATACATACACAAGGGATGAATCTTTGTTATTAAACTTAATTACAAAAGATCACACTTAATATTTTACTAGATAATAAAAAATTCTTTATTTTTCTTTCTTGAAGTCTTCCTTACATTCTATTGTCTGACTAACTTTATAATGCTCACATTTAATTAAACTTAAAAAAAAATCAACTAGATATTTCATTGTTTAATTGTGAGTTCATTTTTACTTTGATTAACTATACTTAAATATTGTGAAGCAGTAGTTATATATGTTTTCAATTTATCTTTTCTTCAACTTTTGTATAAATTGTGTTTTAGTTACCTTTATAAACCAGAGTTTTCTTTTTTAGATGTTTGAAGTCTCACTAATCTATTTTTCCAAAATTAACACAATTTTTTTTTAATAATAAATTTCCAAAATAATTACATAAGCATTTCACATTAACGTTTATCACAAGCTTCTCTCTTATTAACCTTTTTTAACTAAATAGAAAAACTCAGTCCTGGCACATTGACTTGTATATGTCCATTATCTCATAGCCAATTTGGCATTGACAGACACCTAAAACCATCAGCCAAATTAGGTTGATAAATCAAATTCGAATGCAACGTTCACCACCATAGGATCTAATGTAAAAAACAAAAGGGCATTTAAAAGCGAGCCTTCGTTATGCACAAGCAAGCAAAATCATTCTTGAAAAGAGATCATTGATTATTTCCAAATTTTACGCATATTAGTATCATTTTCACGTGTGCATCTATCCCTCGAATTTTTGATTAATGAATGTATTGGTAATCAGAATATAAGGGCCAAAATGAGCTCAATACAGAATAAAATCTTAAAAATTCCATGATAATTCACAACACGAATCCGAAACTTCCACAGTTTGGTTACATTAATTGAATTTCCTAGCATTCTGGCTACTTCCGGTTATTAAATTTATTGAGAAGGTTCCCGAAGCATGCAGCTTTTTAATGATAAATATCTAAGATTTATATATCAACGTATTATGGCAGCGTACTGCTTACCAGGGCTTTTCAGAAAACATTTTTCTACTCCGAACACTTTATTTTAAAAGAGGGTACAGCATAAATGCATGATATACATCACGAGTTTTCCCAACAAATGCAGCAAAGGCAAATCATGATCAGAAGGGTAACATGGCCAAGTCCCAACTCAATTCTTTCCTCAGCTGCTAATGATAATACCACGGAAACAAATTATCCTAGAAAAAGTTATCTAACATGTAAAGCATGTATTGCAGCATATGTCTATCACCCAGATGCATTTAACTAACAATATTAGGAACTAATGATGTCGGGAAGAAACAATTTTTTGCAGTATTCCGAGTAGGAAACCTTAGACCAAGACTGGAAGCAAAGTTCAGTTAATTTTGCACTACTGGCAAGAGTGTAAGAAGTTCTTTAAGAATCTTAAAGGCTCATAATATGTATCTAATGTGACCTGGAAACTAAAGCATGCCCCGGTCAAAGTTTGAAATCGACAAATAAAAGGTTTACCAAATTATCATTTAAAATTTCCAATTCACAGTCTGACCTCAGCTGATAGGTCCACTTCACCACAACTCATGCAGTACAAAGAATAATGTGTACATATTAATCTCTTAACCTTCAAATGCACTTCGCCCAATGGTATCCGCAATTGCTCCAAGGCATTAAGCAGATTCTACTAGGATGTAAAGTGGTTTTCCACCTAACCTCTCCCGGCCCTGGAGAAATAAAATTTGGATCAATCAAGAAAAAAAAGTAAAACACATTAAGATTCACCGAGGCCCTGAAGAGGGCTGTTGAATCCACAACACTGCAATTATTGACAACAATTATAGACTAGAAGATGCTGTATTGCAAAAAAATAGTAAAATAATGCTTGCATTATTCAATAGAAAAGACATAATTGAATAACCAGGTAAGATTTGTAATGTAAATTCGAGAAAAAGAGCAGCTAATTCACCTCTAACAACGTTGACTGGTCTATTCAACTTGTGCTGTACAACTGTGAGCTCAAAGATATAATTAAAATTGAAAGGGAAAAGAGAACCCAGCACGCACCTTACAACATTGTATATTTTACTTAAACATATATTCAATAACTTGATGCAAGCACATACTACTATGCCCTTAAAGCGGAAACAGACATAGTTGATTTCCCATCTCATTAACCCTTAGAGGAAAGATAATGTAGCTTACAGATCTAAATAAATTTCAGCGGCATAACGGCATATAAATTAACACTTTAAGAACATGAAACAAGAAGAATAGAAGAAAGATAGACAGAAGAGAAGATACACCAATATACGTGGGGAAAACTCTTTCGGGTTAAAAAACCCCACTCCAAAGCATTGAACCAATGTATTAATCTACAACAACAAGCATGTTACAATACACTTGCAGACAAAAGCCTTAACATGGAGATTCACATCTTGCCCTTCTGGAGGAAAAACCGACAGCATAACCCTACATAAAACTCTCTTATCAACAAACTTCTCTTCAAGCCTTCAATTTATAGATTTCTGGCTATACAAGAAACCATCTGTGGTTTTACAAAACCATGTGTTTAACTTCTCAGCCAAGATTCCAGTCTAAAAATAAGCTCTCACGTCCAAAATGTTCTCCCCTATTCTTGACCCCTACAGTTGTCATAGAATTTGTCATAATATCGCTAAAAATAGTCCTTCCATGATATACTATCATGTGGGCATCTTTTGACAGCTAATTTTTTAATTTTCAAGGCACCGACATGTGGCAAAAGTGTCAATTAAAAATTCAAACGCCCTTTATTATTTTGGAGCTAAATAAAAACAATAACTGACCATAGGAAAATATTAAATACAAATAAATGCTACGGGAAATATGCAAGGTTGAGACACTTCATTTCCCAACATTCTCCCACTTGTCGAATACCTTGCAAGAGCCAAGGGATACACAACCAGTCTATGAACAACCAAGGTTACCATATTGCCTCAACTGAAGTCCACTATGCTCACGAGCTTTACAGAAGCACCCATAACATCTTCCAAGTGATCACCAACATGACAAAAGATTAGAATTCCAAAAACATGATGAAAGACTAAATGTCACATAGACACACCAATGTATCCAACTTCAAACCCGTTACCAGAACATAACTCTGAAGTCTAAACACCTCCAAAACAAGATCGAGCACGAATGCTCCAGAACAGTTAGAACAACAACCACAACTAGTTGTTTACATCCAACTAAAAAACCCACCATTGATAGAATTTTTGCACATGACATATCCAACTCATATTGCAGCTCTCATCCCTGTATAATCCACTGTCCTACTCAAAGTTACCATCTTCCATGATAACACACACACCAAAACCATTGATGTGCAAAAAAATTTGAAGACCTTTGATACTGCAGTCCAATGAAAACAATCTGCCAAAGACATACATACATCCTAGGAATCAAACTGCATGAGCAATGTCAACCAAAGCAACACAAGGTCTACCAATCAGCACTTACATAAAAGTGTGGCTTATAATCAAATCATGTAATACAAGGAACAATCACAATGATCTGCAAACTGCAACCAGTTGCTTCAAAATAGAGCATACTTCCACAAACAGTTTTCTACTCACTCTCTTACCTTTGATCTCCTCCACTTCTCCCAAGTCCTCCACATCTCAAATGATATACATTAAAAGAACACATACTGTTGCTAAAAAACAATAAAGTATAACAACAATAGATGACCACAAACCCAGTGATCATACTAGATGAATAAGAACCTCTAAGAAGAAATATGAGACCATAAAGAGAAACTGCAAACCATATCATGTCTATTTGCCAGCACCATCAAGTGCTAAGTTGTGCCAAGTAAGATCTTCACAAAACCCCAACTGAAAAGCCTTACCAACACCCAAACATTCAATCTCAAAAGATCAAACAAAACATATTAATCTCATATAATAAAAAATGGATGTAAGTTTCTCTAACCAAAGAAGATCAAACTCAAAGAAAAAATCCATTCCAAAAGTAGGAATACAACCCACTAACATATCCAAAACTTCTCATAAATCAAACCATGTACCTAAGGAGATACCCATGCCAAGTACTCCTCAAATGAACCCTTCAGAACTAGAAACTATAGCTCAAGATCCATATCCATGAGAAATCAAAGCATAAAACAAAATGAATCTGAAATAACATGAGCAATACCTATCAGATCATTTTCTGCCGAGTGAGCTGAGAGTGGGGAATGAGAATGATCCACTGAGATACACCGAGTCTCATAGAATCTCTCCAAGAACAATCTCCTCTCAAGCTCAAACATGAACTCATGTCCATAACAAGTGAAGGCTCCTCGGTCTTTCTGCTGAAATTTCACCATTCCAACACATGATCCCCACAACAAGAGATCTCTAGCCTCACTTCAAGTCTCTCTAGTATCCATGAGCATCCATCAACCAATACATGCCAACTTCAAATGCATCCTGCAAAATCATGAAGCTTCAAGCAAATGATTAATACTCAAAACCAAAAAGAACTTCACCAGACCACTGTCAAAGCTCCCACTGCACGTCTGCAAAATCCAGGAACACACATGACATCATGATCTAACATCTCCTCCTAGGAGATCACTACCTTCTCCAATGAACATATCTTGCCAAAGGGGCACCATCATGCCAAAACTCCAATCTAGAAACAAGAATCCATCATGGCATAATACCATCTCCAATCACATGAAGATAACTATCCTCTAACAATGGAACTCAAGATGTCAAAATAATTTCATAGCATATAAGAATCATAATCCAAAAGCCTTACCATGACACCTACAACCACTGTAGAAGATCATCCATCACCAAGTGATAGATCCACATCACTGCCGAAGCTCCCACTGAGACTGTGATACCGAGCTTATCAAGGCATTATGATAACCATCCTCTCAATGAAGATAATCCATGGCTCTAACACAATTTAATAATTAACCTGTGCAATACCAGCAACACAAAAGAATAAAGTAGAACCAAGATCTCCAAGTCAAGAAAACAAAACCATCACTATCAAAAGCTCACACTAAGCCGTGTAACCAAGCTATCCATGACATCGTGATAAACATGCTACAAGTCCCAATAACCAACTATCCAGAAACTCTAATCATCCATCCTCTCATCCCAATGCAACATACCAATGCACAAATGACCACAGACAAGGCCAACTAACAAAGTCTTCATAAACACTGAATTAATCTCGTGGATAAAGACAGTCCACATTCAAGTCATCCCACTGCAGCTAATGGGTAGCTAATCCACAAACTACATAACTCAAAGATCCAAAATAAATGTAACCTGCAAACTGAGCTATCAAAGAAGACAACCTGTAGACTTCAAGACTCAAACACCAAATCATCACTAGATTCGATTTGCCAAACAAGTCCACATATGAATAACCATAGTCAAGGAACCCATCAAGCATATACTGTAGAACTGATGAGTGACTAATCACATACCAACATCTCCACACTGAGAAAGATACAAACCTCCTCACACCATGCACGAAGTAGACATGCAAACCTGCAATTATCTTACATCCAGAAACACCCCCAAGGAATCATAATTTGAAAAATAGTTTGTCCGTAGATCTACAAAACCACAAGTTTTGATTAATCGTGTAAAACCTGCAAAACCACCATGTTACTGACATACATGCAAATCCATATCCACTTATCATCTGGAAGACCCACAAGTCTGAAAACCACCAAAATAGTTAAACCATAATAATGGAATAATACAGATACGCATAACCATAGATTTTGAATGGAAAATATACAAAACCCTCAGATCAAATCAATATGAAACTGAGACATGCAAGTACAACCAACCAAAAGGAACAGGAGATCCAGGAACTCCAGGCTCACTTGTAGGCCAACTCCACAACCACCCCCATGTACAAGCATATGGAGGAGCTAGGGTGTTCCAGAAGCTTTCAAACCATCCAATGATTAACTCCACAGCCTACATGCATTCGACGTTAACAAAACAATGCCTTCCAATGTCAGGGACTAAAACCAAGCACCCAACATAAGCACATCAAACCATAGTCATGACAGCCCATGTTTCTCCATGTGATCAGGGAGCCAAGAACAAACACCCAACATGAATACTTTACTGCAAACGACCATAGAATGAAAGAACATAACCACCATGCATGAGGGTTATTACATACTATCAAACAGGAGCTCCAGATCAATATCATATTAAATGTAACCACATGATCAACTCCATTATACTCCATCTTTTCCATCCTTCAAATGCTTGCTGTACCCTGAAAACAAGATCAACTGCAAGACTTCCACTCAAACAAAGATTAATAATCAACCAATTCCTTCCTACAGATTCCCTCAAGTTTTCCAAGCTAAGATATCACAACAGAAGAAATACCCTATAATGTCCCAAATTATGAGCTAAGTGTGTTTTTGAGCTACATGGGAAATGCAATATTGGAATTGTATTTTCAATTATGAGGTTGGTTTTGATTTTTAATGATTGCATATGATTCATAGCTGGCCGCCAAACATGAAGGAAGGATATATTAAATGCAACATTTATTTATTAAATGATTGCATTGGATCGATGGAATATGAGGTCGATTGGGTTTGTGGAAATTAAATGATTGCATTTAATTTGATATTGAGCTTTGAAAATATTTTAAATGCAAATTTTATTATTAAATATTTGCATTGGAGCGATTGAGGGTTTTTATTAAATGCAAATATCATCATTTAATGCATGCACATGAGGTAGTTGTGGATTGAAGCAAGAATAGAGGAGCATTTTAAATGCAAGTTCATAAATTAAATGCCAAGTTGGTTATGTCAAGGATCAAGATTTTAAATGCTTTGAAGGTTATTAAATGCTTGCATTTGGATAGATTGGTTTATTTAATGCAATCGCGCAATCATTGCAAGTACTAGTTGGAGGTTAGAAGGATTTTAAATGCATTTCAAACACAAAATTAAATGCATGTAGCTGATCGCCCAAGCAAAGAAGAAGATTTTAAATGATTGCAATCTCAAAATTCAATGCAAGTGTCAAAGGCCAAGCTTAAGGAGGATCAATCCATAGAGGAGGAGCAAAATTCATTTAAAATAATTGAATATTGTTTTAAATGAAAGCATTTCAAGTGAAGATCATTCAATATTGTTCCATTTCCTTAATTTCTATTGATGGATTTCAAAATGCATTCCAAAATTGCCAAGAGGATGGACATCAAAGCTTGAGGAGTTTAAATAGATGACTTGAGCTTCATTTTGGAATGAATGATGCTATGGTATGTTTTCTTTATTATTGTTTATGACTGAAAATTCCGATTTTCTAGTTATTTTTCAAAGAGATGTTCCCTTGAATGTTGTGGTGATGATCCCATAACCATTTGTGAGATGTCATACAAATTTCATCATTGGATTACATTTGCAGGTTATTTGAAGAGTTTGGAAGTGACATTGATATCTATTTGAAGCTCTTGGTGTAGAGGATTGACTACCAAGGTAGTTGAGTGAATTTGAAACACATTCTGGATAGTATTTTCATATTTTGCAGGGTCTGATTTTGCAACAGCAGGGTTCTGATTTTTATAACAGCAACTTTACATTGGAATTTCAGGGCTTTTTAGGTGAATTTGATCAAGGGTTTGAAGATTGAAGAGTTGTGCTTGATAGAAAACATTCCCATGCATCCATAGAATGCATTTGGAGTTAATTCATGATATTTTATTGTAAACCCTTGGCTGGGCAAAAAGTACACCTTCAGCAGTTATATCAGCATACAGAAAGTTAACATCAGAATTTTATTGAAGCTCTTTCAAGGGTGTTTTGTGTCCATTTGATAGCCATCATCATTCTAGAGGCTTTGGGCTATAGTTGTATGCAAAGTTTGATGTATTTGGGCTTCAAATTGATTTGTAATTAAGTCTGATATAAAATCAGACATGGACTGAAATAAATTCCAGCCACTTGACATTTCCTGTTTCATTTTCATATATGCAAATTTGATGTGAGTTTGATGTGCTACAATTCTTTATTCATTTGGTGAAGCTATTTAATTGAAGTGTGCAAGAAATCTGATCTAAATTTGCAAAAAATTTCAGTCATTTCTAAAAGGGTATTTTACAGTGGTATCAGAGCTATATACAGAATCATAGCCAATATCCATCAGGGATATTACATACCCAGAACTTTAAACACCATGGAACCAACACATGCAATCTCATGCAACCATGGAACAACCTGGCTCTGATACCAATTGAAAGGGAAAAGAGAACCCAGCACACACTTTACAACATCGTATATTTTACTTAAACATATATTCAATAACTCGATGCAAGCACATACTACTAGGCCCTTAAAGTGGAAACAGACAGTTGATTTCCCATCTCATTAACCCTTATAGGAAAGATAATGTAGCTTACAGATCTAAATAAATTTCAGCAACATAACGACATATAAATTAACACTTTAAAAACATGAAACAAGAAGAATAGAAGAAAGATAGACAGAAGAGAAGAGACCAATATATGTTGGGAAAACCCTTTCGGGTAAAAAAACCCCACACTCCA
The DNA here is from genome assembly GCA_027924645.1 of Cunninghamia lanceolata. Classification (NCBI taxonomy): domain Eukaryota; kingdom Viridiplantae; phylum Streptophyta; class Pinopsida; order Cupressales; family Cupressaceae; genus Cunninghamia; species Cunninghamia lanceolata. Next base: position 23,314,667 of record BSBN01000500.1, read on the forward strand.
AAGCATCGAACCAATGTATTAATCTACAACAACAAACATGTTACAATACACTTGCAGGCTCAAAGCCTTAACATGGAGATTTACATCTTGCTCTTCTGGAGGAAAAACCGACAACATAACCCTGCATAAAACTCTCCTATCAACAAACTTCTTTTCAAGCCTTCAATTTATAGATTTCTGGCTATACAAGAAACCATCTGTGGTTTTACAAAACCATGTGCTTAACTTCTCAGCCAAGATTCCAGTTTAAAAATAAGCTCACGTCCAAAATGTTCTCCCCTATTTTTGACCCTTACAGTTGTTATAGAATCTGTCATAATATCGCTAAAAATAGTCCTTCCATGATATACTATCATGTGGGCATCTTTTGACAACTAATTTTTTAATTTTCAAGGCACCGACATGTGGCAAAAGTGCCAATTAAGAATTCAAACGCCCCTTCATTATTTTGGAGCTAAATAAAAACAATAATTGACCGTGGGAAAATATTAAATACAAATAAATGCTACGGGAAATATTCAAGGTTGAGACACCTCATTTCCCAACAAAAATTGTAAGAGAAAACCCATAAGATGAAAGCCCAATTACTACATGAGATCCAACTAATGAGTAATACTTCTCCCAAGGATTGTGGGGTAATGGTAAAGTAGCACATTCGTAAAGATAGTTACTCAAGTTCAAATCCCCACATCAATGATCACGGGAAAACAAACCAGAACTCAACAGACATGCATATGTAATTGCACGTCCAAGACTAGGGCCTGTTCATCACTGAAACTGGTCTGGACCCAGTGATGTTCACAGCGACCCAAACTTATAGGACTAGAATAGATAAACGAGTGTTTGAAGTTTTTTCAATATCAAAGTATACAATCACCACAAATGTGTTCTACTGTACTTTTCATAAATATGCTTTAATGTACTTTCATAAGATTAACACATTTTGGGATATTATGAAGCCAAAAATATATCAATTTTATTTCTCTTCCAATGTTTCATAACCTTCTGAAATTAGATTCATTATTATTATTATAATCATTACATATTGAGGAAGTATGTCTTTTTCTAAGGAAAAGCCTATTTTTCTTTATTTATATTTTTTATTTTTAAAATTTCTAAAATTTTTGGGATTTCATAGCTTCAATCCAATTAAATAGGTGACACCCCAAAAACAATCATCAGAGACATGGCTGCAAGCCAGTGCGATCCAAAAGACCACAAGTTGCACTACTACTTGTAGTATATGCCTAAATGTAAAGATTACGGATTTAGTGTAGGATATGTGTTGTAAATTTTACATATTCTACACCACTTATGTACACCCCACCATAGGGTCATGACGCATGGACTCAAGGGGCTCTGAGAATTTTTTGTTTTGGCTATTATAGGTGGGTTTTTTCAGCCAACCGTTTTTATATCTATTGTATTGTACTACCATTTAGCTGTTTCCTATAATGATTGCTTATAAATACTCACACATGGATTGGGGTTAAACACAAACGAGAAATATCTTATTGTATTACGAATGGTTGAGTTCATAGATGGAAAACTCGCCGAAAACTCGCTGAGTCAAGGAAAACTCACGAGTTTTTTTTCCTTCTCGAGTTTTTCTGACTTTAACTCGCAGAGTTTTTTTGGAGTTTCTGGTGAAAATTTGCCGAGTCTTTGACAGTATATTTCAAAATACATTTAGGTATAAGTTTGTATATTCTTATACTTTAAATATTTTGAAATATACTGTCAGAATGTTTGAGATAGGTTCCAACTCCATGGGATTTAACATGCAAATTCTAGATTTTGGAGGATCCCCCAGATTTCAGACTTAACCAATTTTTCAGGGTTTCAAAGTTTTAGACTTAGCCAAATTCAGGGTTTCAAGAACATGCATCAGGGTGAAAGAACAAGGACCCGTTAGTAAAATGTTGTGGAATTTGACATGATTTTGCAATTCTGAGGCATGGAAAATAGGAGCTTTGTAATGCATCCAGTTGTGAGCAGAATTGGACCTTGTTTGAGGCTATTCACACGAAGAAGAAGAACTAATTAGCTCAAAAGCACCTCAATGACCTTGTCTTTGTGCAATACAACCTTCGGTTGTGCACAAAAAGAGTAGAGGACAAATCATTGGATCCTATTGATTTCGATGAGATAGATCCTTATAGTGATTGGACAAGGCGGGATGAGCAACCTCCATTGTTTACCGCAGACGAGATTCTTGATTTCGAGAGACAAACAATGGAGGATGTGGGTGCAATAGGAGATGCAGGTTTGGAGGACATTCATGAGGATGAGGAGTCATTGCCAGAGCTAGATATTTCTAGGATGGTGGTCGAGCCTCAGCCACAGCCTTCCATGCCAACTGAAGAGCCACCGGCACCGCGTACTCGCAAGACTCGAGCATCTACCTCTTCCCTAGCTTTGACTAAATTAGGGAAGAGGAAGGTGTAATATGTTGCATTTAGTATTTACTTCTAGTTTTACTATTTTCATTTTCATCTATCTATTGTAATTTCTATCAGACTATCAGGCTTTCAGCCATCAGGATTCTACATGAGAATGCAATTTTGTAATCAATTTGCATTAAAGTCAATCAAATTTAATGGAAAACACTTTTGTACTCATTGGATTAATCTTGTCATTGAATTTTGCAAAAAAAATGCATTTCTAATGAAATTTAAGCAATTTTTTAAGTTGCCAAGTTTTTTGTAATATCCCTTGCTAGTTCTGATATGAATTTGCCCTCAAGGAATACTGTCAAACACTTCTGATGTAAACCCAATGCTTGCTGGTCTATGTTTTCAGTCTGATATTTTTGCTTGATAATGATAGCTAAGTACTCTAAATGCTCGTAAATCAAAACTACAATGTCTAAGCATTAATCTAAATGCATATATGACTTCTTTTTGCCTTTTCAAATGTTTTTTATATGGTTTCTACATGTAAATTATGTACCTACAGCCAACTGACATTATGACAAACAATTGGCATGCAACTACTATGCTGATTATGTATGCTATTAGATGGACATTTCGTCAAACAAATGGTATGCAACATATATCTCCTTTATTGAATTCATTCCCAAGTACAATGTTGCTATGAATTTGCTAAGACTAATTGGCTTACAATGATGACTACAGCAATGCCAAATCTGATTCTGAGTTATCACTTACAGCAGCAAAATTAAATGCCTAAGATGACAATGCAAACTACTAATAGTTGCAAGAGGAACCTGATAATAGTGACGCCCAATGATGCTGAAGGAGAATAAATCAATATCCAAGGAAAGGAGTCCCTTCCAAACCCGAACTGAAACCTTCTCCCAGCTGCCCTGTTCACGTGGGCACTGTAGTGCGGGTACTGTAGCATCACTGTTCACGGCATCAACAATTTCAGATCTGCAAATAATTAACCTCTGGAACCCTTGTGAAACTTAATGTATTCTCCTATTTAAGCACAAATGAAAGGACTGAAGTATCCCTTCCAATTTGCAACCCTTCGAAGGATATTTCACCACCTCAGTTATGCTAATCTATGGGAGTTTTCGTTCCCAAAGACCAAGTAGACAATATGCAGAAACCCTTGGCTCCACAAGACTCATCAAATGCAAATGACAATAATCGGATTCCTGGAAGCTTGCCTTGCCCCTTCCTTTATACTTTTTTTAATCCCACTTCAAGAGGCTTCTAGAAAAATCTTATTATTTTATTTTAGTGACTTTAATGATATAATGTGTATTTTAAGTCACTATATTAAATTAATTAAATATAAGGTTATCTTTTGATTTAAAATTAAGTAATAATCTTATAAAATAATTAATTTAATAATATCTCCCTTATTTCATCAATTAGCCTTCGGGAGATAAAGGCTAAATTACTCATCATGAAAGTCACCTAGGAAGGGGACATTACATTTTTGCCGAGTTTTCTCTGAGTTTTTTTTGACTCTCCAAAAATTGGCTTGCCGAGTTCTTTGCCAAGTCAAGTTTTCCAACTATGGTTGAGTTAATACAATAAATGTGTTGTTTCTATCAGGTTTTCTTAAAAGGGTCCCATGATCAAATCTTTTGTTAAACTATGAGTTTCATTATTTCTAACTGATTCTTTTGAGATTATGATAGCATTATTTCTCTTTGCATACGTTTGTTGGTATTATTTCTGTTCATTTGGTATAAGAGCTAGTGTACAGCTAATGTTTTGAGAACAAGGTCATATTGGCTCTAGGATAAACCTTTTCTTGAGTGTGAGCTCTACATACATGAATCTGATGTGCTCAAGAAAATGGCAAGCACTTTGGAGATGAAATTTAATGGCCAAAACTTCAAGTTATGGAAGTTTAGGATGGAAGATCTTCTTATCAATATAGATTAGTGTGTTGTGTGTCAAGAAAGAAACCCTCTAGTATGATGATAAAAAATTGGATGAAGATTGATAGGAAGGCAAAAAGTTCAATTTGGTTGTGCCTTTTACATTCAATATTGTTGAATGTCTTAAGAGAAGACAGCACCAAGAAACTATGGGATAAGATAGGGTATTGGTATCAAAGTCCCTAGTAAACATTCTTTTTATCCAAAAGAAGTCATATTCTCTTACAAGATGAATGATGACAAAACTCTTAACAAAACATTTGAATGCTTTCAACATTGTGATAAGTCAATGATGCAATTATGGACGAAGGATTCAATGAAGGACTGTCCAACCATACAGCCAAACAAAACAACTCACACTCATAGCGGAACTCAATGAAATAACACAAACTTTATTGATTTCTTAGTCACAAATGAATTACAATTTGCTGCAATGGGCTTCCTACGTGCTAGGTCACAGTCGTTTGATTATAGAACATGAAATTCTAGTGTTCAAATGATATTACAATACATTCTCATATGTCGAACTTTCAACAATTATCTTCCTTACACCATCTTCACTCTCTTCCTCAAGTTCTTACTCTCAACTCTCAACTGACTCCCTTGTCGCTCTTCTTCCTTCACTCTTTCTTGATACCTTCAAATGATTTTGAGCGGTGTATAAATAGTAGTCCCAAGCCTTAGAATGATTCTGTGTCGGCCACAAGGTGGAGCAAAGCTCAATGAAACATGTAGTCCTCTGGGCGTGAAGATGGATCTTTCTAATCAAGTGCGGCAATAACAGAATAAAGGGTCTTTGTGCGGTGCTCACCATAAACTCTCCTAGGTCCCATGTATCTTTGTATATATTCCTTTTATGCTGCAAACCTTTGGAAAGCTGGCACAAGTTATGAACAATGAACTGTGTAAGCTTGTTATCCTGATAAGGGTTTAGAAATCAAGTTATGCAAATGTGGTACTCCAAATCTTCTAAAAAGTGGATATAACGTAGATGTATCATGTTATAACCTATATTCCAAACTGCAAGGCCAGATATGCAAATGCGGTGGTATGCGATGACATCTTCTGTGACTGGCTGATAGTTGTGTCATGTCCCCATATCGATACTTTATAATTGAACCGATTATGTGAATGATCCATAATAGTAAAACCCAGTATATTTACATTAATAATATTATCCTATAAATATTTTAATATAATATATTCATATGGAAATATATTATATTATATAAGTATCAATAACAAATATAAATGTAATAATAAGTTATTAAAGATTAAAGGCACTAATTGAGAAAGAAATCGTTCACATAAGCTAGAAGAAGCAATCGATGACAAATAACACTTAATGGTTTTAGAAAGAAATGATTGAGGGAACGATGAACATATAAAACAAGACTAAGGGTGATCCCTTAAAGCATACATAGTAAATGTAGCGGTTATGACTAAAGATCATGGCAGCGATCATTAAAAGCAAAATAGTAAAGCTACGTTCTTCATAAAGTATGGTTCATATTAATTATAAGGATTGATGAGCATATAAGAAAAGAGACATAAGAAATGTGCGATCCAATAAGTGGCAATGATTATGTTCCTAAACAATTGTAAACAGCATGCGATTACCATAAGGCAGTATTGATATTTTAAGAAGTTGAGTTAATGCTAGCAAAAGGTGACGTCTCCTTAAGGGCCAGCGATCACAATGAGAGGAGGCGACTATTGGAAAGGCAGCCCAATCAAAGGATAATTAAAGGGGCGTATCATCAGATCAGATATATCATCAATCAGAACATCTAATGATTCACAATATCTACAAATAATATCAGCAGCGAATCATGAAGGAATCATCCTCCTCTCCTACTCGGGGAATCACCTCCATCGAAGGAGATATCTACTCATCACCATCAGCATCATTATTATTCAGTTTATCAATCGATCGTCATCAGATCTCAAATAAACATTAACCTCTTGCATTCAGCGAATTACAGTTGGAAGTCTCTTCCTCATCAAGTTATAGACTAACTCGATTCAGCATTATTGAATCACAGCAGACTAGCGAAAGCTTAATCCAGGGAATTGCCATACATAATCTTATAACAGTCTAACAAGCAGTACACAGTCGTGCCAATATGAGAAGAGCAGCAGTCAATCCCTAAAAGGTATGTTTATAATTTCAGTTCCATTGGTTTTCATTAAAATGAGCACGGCTGCATAATGATCTAATTGCACTCATGAAATAATCATAGTTTGATTATAAGTCTTATATGAAAGCTAGAATATGATAAGGCAATCGATTTATGTCTTAGAACAGGTACTCAGATTTATGCTAATGGAATGCATTTAAGATAGAGGTTAGTGACACGAAATGAATATGAATAAGCCAGATAGTATAAGGATTTTCATGTGAATAAGAAGATATATGATTATAAATAGAATAATTAATATGTTATCAAAGAATGAAACATGAAGAATAAATGAGAATGTTTATTAGCATGTTAAAGTATGATGCCAAGTGAATGGCAATAAATGAGATAGTGCTATCCCATGGAGGGGTTAGTTGTCTAATGGTACTATCTCGTGATCCATTAGGATCACGAGATGGTAATGGTAAATTAATATGATATGATAAATTAATATGTAATGATAGATCCATGGTATACTCGAAGTAGAGCACCTAGACTCACCTTTAACCTCTTTATCACCCTATGAGTATGGGGTTGAGTTAAGGAAGGGCAGTATAGTGGGCCTAGGTGACCCTCAAGTGGATGAGGTATGCCGCATGTAGCATGAAGTCCCTTGAGCCAAGAGATGAGGTACACCACGTGTAGTGTGAAGCTCTTGGGCCTAAGGATATAAAATGCATAAATGTGCCCAACAGTTGGTGACTCTCAAGTGGATGAGGTATGCCGCGTGTAGCATGAAGTCACTTGAGCCAAATGGTGAGGTACACCACGTGTAGTGTGAAGCCTTTGGGCCTCCGGATGGGATGGTTTCACCAGCGCCTTAAACAAAACCATGCTCGTATGGGGAAAGTAGGGTTGATTAATGAAAGGGCTATTCAAGGACTCTCTCGACATATATCATGGAAAAACTATATGTGAAAGAAATGTGAAATGTGAAATGCATATATATATAGTAAACTATAATGTTGATTATGATTATAAGATTACTAACCCTAAGTGGAAATATGGAAAGAAGGTGAACTTTAATGTTGAAATTTATAAGTGGTTATTAACCCTAATTGTAATATATGGATATTTAGGAAGAATTGATTACTAATGTTCTCTTTTATAAGTTGAAATTGTGTGCAAGGTTGTGAAAATTTTGACTCGCTAGAAGGGGACATTACAAGTTGGAAACTTATAAACAAACAAACAAGTGAAAGCACAATATTTTTGGTTGATGCAGAATTGCTCTTACACCTTGGAATGCTCCTACATCAGATGCCCAGGGTAGATGAGTTGTGAGCATAGTGCTCACAAATAAGGCTTCTAAGATCAACTCGATGCGGTTTCTTCTCAAATATTCCTTCATCTTCCACTTCACTCTTTTGGAACTGAATCTCTCCCACCAATCTAATCTCCTCCTATAACTTTCAACCTTTGTCTCTCCTAATTCAAACCACCTCATGCCTTCCTCTATTCTATTCTAGTCTTTACCTTTTTCTATCATCTTCATCTGCAATATCCAATCTTCAAATTCCTCTTCGCTCTCATGTTGTATACTGCTTCAAGATTCACCTGTGGTTGTTACTTCCATGCCTGTGCCAAAATTTCCTGCCGCAAACTCCCAACTTCTACTGTTTCCAAAATCGCACTTCATATCCCAATCACAACTGCTCCTAATTGCCTGCTATCATCCTTCTCAGATATCATAACCATAGTGTCTTTTGCCTTCATACATCCTTCATATCCATCTTTCCTACTATTGTAGTACAATTCAACACATGTTTCCTTTACCCAATCACTTATGACACTCTTTCAGTTACCCTATTTGAGAAACTCTCCTCCCACAACATTGTCCTAATTATCGCACATCTTCCAATTACCTCCTCTACTACCGCAACTTCTACATTGTTCTTTACCTTCAAGTCTCCTTCCTGTCATATCTTTCCTCTCATAGTCTTCATTCACTTGAAGCAACTGTGCTAGCCACTTCATTTGTTTATCTACTATCAACTCTAGACTAATATTATCACTTCCATTGCAAAATATGTATTCCCCTTCTTCAGTCAAATCTTTACATTTCCAATCCTGCTTACATCCTTGTATACTTTTTGTTCTCCAATTTCCTCGTGTCCATATTTGCTGCTGTAAGTCCCTATCTTGAGTACACCAACCTCATATCTAACTTCAACTTCATTTTGCCTTTGTTACCTCCATACGGCTATTCGTTTCCTCTACAATAGAAACTATTGTCCACCTCTTCATCTATACCTTGTTGTAACATCCCTTTTTCCTCTATAGTATTCTTTTATTTTTCGTAGGGAAATGATTGTAAAATATTAATAGGTTGGTCCTCATTTTATTTTAAAATTATTAAGGACAACTTATTATATTTTATTTTAGATAGTGGGCTGCCTAAATGGGGCAGTTATGGCGATTTGTAACTCCAGGGAAATAATTAATTATCTTTAGGAGTGGGAGTTTTAGTCTAAAATGAGGGGAAACTCTTGGGGAAGTTACAAACTTAAAATAGATTAGAATATCTTAAATGATTTTAGTGGAGAAGAAAAAGGACATAAAGAAACAATTCTATAAAAGGGGGAGGAAAGGCTATAGAATATCATCCAGACATGAAATAATCAATTTCTCTTATCAGTGAATTTTGTGCTTGTGCACTAAATTCTCATCTACGGGACGAAAACCCCAATGGTTGCCAGACAGACGAAAACCCAAAAGGCCATTGAAGCTAAGGACAAAAACCCTCTGCCTTCAATAGAGCGATTCCATTCAGGGATCGCACAGTGTTCCATCTGCTTTTCAGTTTCAATTTTGGAGTTTATCAACATCAAATTTCATTATGCATCAGTTTTGGAGGTTTGATTATACTTCTATATTTTTGGGTTTCGGTGTGGTTTGTTTCTAAGAAGTTGCTTCAGTTTGTGTAATCTCAATTCCAATTTATATTGTTCGCGTTTCAATTCGCACCTCTGGAATGCGAGTTGGAAATGGACAGCTATGCACAGACAAATTGCTCTTCGAATTAGGAGGGGAAGTTCCCTCTTTGTCGATGATTGATTTAAAGATAAATAAACTAAATTGCCTATCTTTTTGATTCTCAGCTACGAGCACAAGGTTATAAAACTCTATCGCTGCAGCAGAGGTATTTTTTATGTAATGTCCCCATTTTCATGAGCATCAATTCGCAGAGGGTTTAGCCTATTCCTGGCTCTCGTAGGCTAATACGGTTTGATTAGAGGGTCTTCTTGGCAGTTACCCGATCAACAGTTGGCTTTCTTTCATGGATTTGGTGATTATATGGAGGTTCTACTATGTTATTACAAATGTTTCTAATTTGGGAAACCTTATGTTATGTTTTGACATTATGTTTTGCACTTTATATATTTTAATGTTATATTATAATAAAGTGCAAATATAAAGTATATCTTTTATCCCACATTGACAAGAAAGTGTGTGAGCTTCCCCAAGAAAAGAATAAAAGGATCTTATGGGCTCATTCTTGGACATGAAGAATTGGATATTTGACTTAAGTTTGTTTGGTGGTGAGTCCAGCTAGGGTTTTGCCATTTTTTCCAGCCATTGGGAACGAAAACTCCCAATTGGTTACGCAATTTTGAGGTTGTGAAATATCAGCTGAATTATTGCTTCATTGTGGGCTTCACTTCAGGGGTCCAATCTATGCTACATTGGAGGATTTACATATTTTTAATTAGAGTTTATTTTCAGTCATTGGAAGGGTTTTCTGAGGTCTGCAATTTTACATCAGTCTGTTGTTATGGGGTTTGAACAGCGTATGTGAGACATGGATATTTGCTCATTGTGCATTGCTGAAGCATCAAATCGTTTTGGATATTTGAGCAATTAATTCCTTTTGCCGAGACAATCATTTCAAGGGCAAATTGGAGGAGGTTCAAGGCTGCAATTAATTGATTTTGAGGACTGATATACTACAGCAAGGGTGCCATTGGCAAGACATTTTTGTTCATATCTCATCATTGAACCATCCTATGGTTCTAGGTATTGTTGCATTTTGATCCTTTGGTCCTATCGATCATTTCAGGTGCCAAGAAGTGGAGTTTTATTGCTACATTTATTTATCTAAAATATTGCTAGGCAAGGGTAGGGGTGACTTCACACATAGAGGGGCTATTTCACCATTTTTAGTGGAGTTTCATCATCAACAAGTGCTGCTTCAATATCTCAGGCATATCGACTATGTATCAGGTTCCTTAATGTTTTGTTAGAATATTTGCATTGTTAAGTCAATTTGCATTAGGTGCTGCTATAGATGAACATTTATATCAAATATGCATTGTATTGGGATTTCATTGTAAGTCAAGAGTATTGGCTAGTTATATCAGCATTGTACTAGAGATTGCATTCAATTAAGAAGGGGAAATTTGTATGCCAATTATTTGATGTAATGCTTATATTGATTGAGCTCTAGATTATCATATGAGTATGCATGCCAAATGTTTGTGAAAATGCCTATTGGCTGAAGGTCGTTGTTTGTATAGTGATTTGCATATTTCGTCAAGAGCCTTTGCTTGCCAAGTGTTTGCATAAATGCCTAGTGGCTGTGGGTGTATATTGGCTATATTGGGATGCATGGAAAGTGTTTGTCTTAATGTCAACTAGTTGTACTAGTTACATATAGTCACTTAAATGTATGCTAAAGGTCTGAAACAGCTAGTATATCATTTCTAAAACAACCTTGCATTGTTAGAAGCATTCAATAACATCATTAGCAGCCTATGAACTCAAAGAAGACAATCAGAAAATTCTTAACAGCAGGTTCAAACTTTGTATGCCAAGTGTTTGACAATATTCTTCGAGCTTTATATCAGCATATTGAGTTCAAAAGTGGCAAGGGATATTACATTTTATTTAACTTCTAACTACAACTAGGCCTAAACTAAATAATGCTTTTGACAACCCAAGTAAATTCAGAGCTTAGGAATCAAAATTAAATAGGGAATGATTTGTTAACGCAAAAGCTCAAATAAACTTATTCCAGATTGCACCCGAAGACTCATTGTACTTTTAGGATGAAAAATGAAAGTAAGAATATGCAAGCAACACATATGACGATGAACTAAATGAACATGAAACAGAGACTCAAAGCAATGGAAGGCATGAGATTTCCTCTCTCAATTTCAAGAAACTATTACAACTCCAGGATAGCAGTATTGTAGCAAAGACAGGCATGCAATATGCGATCAAACACTGGATTAACACAAGGTGAACAAGCACTTGAATAACAATTTGCAAAGAAGAATAGGCTCAACAAATTTTGCTATCACAATTACAGTTACTAAACAATGGGCAAGGCTGCCCTTATTTATACATAAATCAAAGGAGTAGGGAACCCTAAAATCTCCTTAATCCTAGCTAATTAACTTGCCAACTTGCAAGCTTTATTTCTATTCTAGATAAAAGATTCTAACTAACACCTGCTTTAAAACAATTTGATTTAAAACAGAGAAAGCTCCAACTATTACAAAGTGATTTTTCTATTTAAAGGATGGATAAGCTTGAATGAAAGCGATAGCTTTAAATCGGAAAAAGCATTGAGTTAACTGCCGCTTTTTTGTTCCATCCTTATCTACATCGCTGCTCCATTGGTGACATCACTCACTGATATTTTGGGAAACAATATCCTCTAAAAAGCTAGTGACCGCTTTCTTGCCAGGAACACTGATACTTTCCAAGATGATATTCTAATTTTCTAACATCTCTTCACCATCTGCAACCATCTGTAGGAATTCATGAACTTCGTCCACAGCTTTATCAAATTTTACTGTCATAGCGGCAAAATGATTCATCTTGCCGGTACTGAGATCACCATTAAAACTGCTGCGGACGAGAGTCTGGAATTTTGTCTGTACTTCTCTGAGATCATACAGGGTACCATCTTCTCTCTCATATGGGCACAAGATCTGAGAAACAAAAGACCTCACGAACTTGAGAACACTTACCACCTTTTCCCTCCATTCCACTAACTCTGAGGATATCCTCTCATGGGTTTTCCAAGTAGAAACCTTCTTATTTTTTGTTGAATCAACAGAATCATATGCTATCTTCAAGTCGGAGATTATGATCTCAAATACCGGCTTGTCCTCAGCCATACTCTGCTGAAACCCCTGAATGCCTTGATGCAGATCATGAGGATTGTACTTCAATTGATAGATTTGTGAAAGTGCATATCTGCCTTTAGTTACAAACTCTTCCACCCAATCCTTCATGTGCCTCCCATAAATGATCAACTGACTTAGCTGTTGCTAATCGACCGGTGATTCCAAAATCTAAGGAAGCAATAAGGTGGCCTGTGAAGTGCCATGAAGAAGATTGGAAATATATTGCCGTAGCTGCCTATTCTCAGCCTTGAGGGCTACTTTATTTTCTCCATCCTTCAACACTCTTTCCTTCAGATTATCTGCTACAACCTCAAAGAGATTCACATCCGTGTGCCGGGTACTTCTACCAAGATTGGCTCTGACGACCTTGAAGTCATCAACCTCAATCTCATCACGAACTTCATCCATATCTTTATCAAATTTTACTGTCATAGTGGCAAAATGATTCATCTTGCCGGTACTAAGATCACCATTAAAACTGTTGCAGACGAGAGTCTGGATTTCTATCTATACTTCCCTGAGATCGTACAGGGTACCATCTTCTCTCTCATATGGGCACGAGATCTGAGAAACAAAAGACCTCACGAACTTGAGAACACTTACCACCTTTTCCCTCCATTCCGCTAACTCTGAGGATATCCTCTCATGGGTTTTTACTGTGAAAAGATACTGTGCTTTCCAAGTAGAAACCTTCTTATTTTCTGCCGAATCAACAGAATCATACGCTATCATCAAGTTGGAGATTATGATCTCAAATACCGGCTTGTCCTCAGCCATACTTTGCTGAAACCCCTGAATGCCTTGATGCAGATCATGAGCATTGTACTTCAATTGATAGATCTGTGAAAGTACATATCTGCCTTTAGTTACAAACTCTTCCACCCAATCCTTCATGTGCCTCCCATAAATGATCAACTGACTTAGCTGCTGTTGATCGATCGGTGATTCCAAAATCTGAGGAAGAATAAGGTGGCTTGTGAAGTGCCATGAAGAAGATTGGAAATATATTGCCACAACTACCTATTCTCAGCCTTGAGGTCTGTTTTATCTTCTCCGTCCTTCAACACTCTTTCCTTCAGATTATCTGCTACAACCTCAAAGAGATTCACATCCGTGTGTCGGGTACTTCTACCAAGATTGGCTCTGACCACCTTGAAGTCATCAACCTCAATCTCATTGACATTCTTATCTTCCGACGATGTTGCAGTTTCAAGATAATCTCTCCATTAGCATTTTTCTCCATGTGAACTTGCTTCTTAAGTTTCTTCTTTGGTATGTCTTAGTAAATGCTATCATGTTCTATGAAGTTCAATTGATATGAAGGATTTCTCTTCCTGCCCAAGATGTTCTCAAGCCAAGACAAGCTAACTTCCTTGGGAGGTTCGGTTCCAGTTCCATCAACTCCTGATGAATCAATGTGCGTCGCAGTGTTATGAACTGGGGAATCTGGTTCTGAATCTATATGAATGGGAGAAGGCCTCGGCGATGGAGGTGGAGAAACATGAACTGAAGGCATTATTTCAACATGCAGTACTAATTCAGCAAGAACTTCTGATACAACTGCTGGTTGTTCCTACTGAATATGGACTGGAGACTCAACCTTTTTTCTCTTCAACTTGGCCATCTTCGTTCCTTTTGGAAGAACGCTCATAGCCTTAACCCTTGGTTTTGGTTGGGAAGTGGAAGGTACAGATGATTGAACAACTGGCGGCTCTGCAACCGAAATGACTACTTTCCGCTTCTTATTATTCAAGAATATCATACTGTTCTTGACAATCCGACTCGTTCTTTCCTCAATTGAGGTGTTCTCTTTGGCGGACCAATTAACTTGTGATAGTGGCTTTTGCTTGACCTGATCTCTGAAATACATGGGAAGTAGAACTTCACCATCATCATCTGATAAGCCCTCTACATCCTCTGACAGGATATCAGTCAACTGTTGAAAAGTAAACCTGCTATAGCTATGTTTCCACACTTCGAATTCATCTGCACAATTAGCCCAAAAATCTTCAACTACAGGCGCATGTACACAATTCTGACCAAGGTGTGCTACAAATACACCATGGGGATCATATGAAGACCTCTTGTCGAATGACTTGAGGCTATACTTGGACAATTCACCACCAATTACTTTGGCATCTGCTCTAGATCTGCATCTGTATATACCCATCCCAACTGGAAAACTAAAAGTTGCCTTGCGCTTGCTACGCAAAAATGAGTGAATTTCATAGACCTGGCTTAGAAACTCCATGAACACTACCTCATCCATAGGATATCTTGGTAGCATGACTGGCTCTCTTGAGAAGCCATATACCCTGATGTAGGAGAACGTAGGAAACTGGATAAACCAATCAGCCCACTCTGCCATGGCCGATCTGGGATCAGCTGAAAACTGTATATGCAAGTCATTGTCAAGATCTCGCACTACATGCATAAGGAATGCATCATTTACCCGCCTATAATGTCGTTCAGCCTCTGAAAACTCTAACTGCAGGTAATGGTGATATATATGTTGAATGCCCAGAGTTCCAACAATATTCAAACCCCTAAACTGACCTTGAAAGGCCATTAGATATATGAGGTATGACATCACATGAAATTCATGGGCCTTTTGATAATCAATTATCTGATGGTGGAGACTATCACTGATTAGTGCTAACCAGTCATAGTGTTATGTGCTGTCAACAATCTGGGAAATGATGTAAAACATCCAAGGCTGAAATTTATTGGCCTTTGCTTGACTTGTGACCCGGTTCAGCAGAGTAATCATTATCGCGTATTCTTCCTTGAACTCTCCATGTCCAATGTTCTTTGGCAAAATATTCTGCTTCTCTTTCAACCACTTTCGAGCAATCCTTTTCTGATATTTTTCCTTGTCATTGTGCCACACCTCCTCGCATTTTTCAATAGAAATGACGAAGTTCTCTTTCCACGATGGTGTTGAGAAACATTTCTCAATGCCATTAGGCCTGAGGCTGCAGAGTACATGCCCATCTGCTAATTGGATTTCCCTTGTAATTGAATTGTAATGCTTAGTACAAGCGATTACGAATTCAATGCTTTGCACTGTGACGGGGAATGAAGCTGCTACAAGCAACCCAAAGTGACTCAGATTCCTGATGGCGATGTTTTCTGCGTCTTCTAAAGCATGCAAATTGAATATTGGAAGCACCTTATGCAAATCTGTCTCGACGGTTCTTAGGTAATCATAAAGCAACGCCGTTTTAGGCTTGATTTCTATTGGAGAGTACTGCTGTCATGTCCCCATTTCGGGAATGATTCCATATGGAGTTGATGATTAGCCTATCATCCATTCCCGTAGGCTAATTTATATGGTAAGGGAACAATTTATGTTTTGGCTTAGCATTTTGCGGTGATATTACTTATTTAGCCAAAATATGGGTTTATGAAGAATAATTTATGGTGTAAGAGTTTACATTGGTTGCTAGTAAAAAAAAAAAAAAGAAATGGAAGGAAATCATTAAATAATTCTACATGATGCAATTGTTGAGTGGGCCCTAAAGCTATTAAACAAGTGTGTAAAGGAATTAATAAAATAAATATTTGAGCCGAGACAAAATACAAGGAATTTGATTATGGAGGCATGAAGTCTAGATGGAACTAATATTAAATTTCCAGTATATATGGTGATGCATATTTTACAAAGGAAAGGCAGTTTGTGGGGTCTACGTATAGATATATTGCTGTCAAACTAAGGGACAAAGTCTGACAGAAAGGGTCCAATCAGCAATTTTGTTAATAAATTTTTATTTCCTAATAAGAATCGTGGAAGTTCTTGTTTGCTTATAAGAGGAATGATGGGAATCTTGGTGTGTCCCAAACCCCACTAAAGTAAATATCAATTGAGATTGTAAATTAAATAAGGAGTTTTCTTAGTGTTATGCAAATTGATGGATCAAGGAAAACTCTCCATGTCATCCGCCCAAAGGAAAAGGGATCCAAGCTATCATAATATGTGCCACCGATTGGAATTGGATATGATTGTGTGCCATTGATTGGGAGATTGAATGGTTTTAAGTGCCAATACCTAAGCCTTATAGTGTATTCCATTGGATCATGTGTAAAGCAAGTATAATATTTTCATTGTGAAAAGCTAACAACAAATAGGGAGAATCGATGCATCAACATTGTTAAAGGTGCCAATCGATTACAAGGGAATTTGATTATTGTTTTGATGCATATCTCATACCAACGGCTGAGAGGAATCGACCTTTAAGGAATATGATATTTTAAAATACAAAACACCAAATTTTATGTCAAATGCTCAAAAGACCATTCGCCTAAGCAGATAGAAGAGAATTCTATATGCAGACATAAATGTATTTGCCCAGCTGTGAGGAGCGATTTCTATGATGGCCGCCAAGGAAGTAAGGTTAATTGACATCAAAATCATGTGTGCTGAATTGACACCCAGCTGATAAGGAGAACAATTCATTGATGGAACTAAAATCAATAGCAAAATAGTTAATGAATCGACCCAGCTGAAGATGTTAAAAGGAGGTTCTCCACCCACAATGAGCAATCGATTCTTTGGTATGTTTTCTTGCTATTCATTTGTAACTGGAAATTATATGTTTTCAGTATTGAATCAAGGTGATGGCCCCTTGATCACAGAATGGAGATGACCCCATTCATTAATGAGATGTTTTCATAAAGGAATTCATCATGTTTCAAATTGCAGGTTGACAGTTGAAGAAGAAAATCAGTGAATTGGAAGACCCTTGGTTATTATGAAAGAATACCAAGGTAGATAGTTTGTTTGAAAGAAAACATTTTTCATGATTTTGATAACTATCAAGGATATGAATCATATTACCCATTTGGGCAAACCATTTCAGGGTTTTTAGATTGAAGACATTAAAGGGATTTGAAGCATTAAAGATATTTGAGCATTACTACATCAAATTGGCGTCCTTGGCAACCTATTGCTGGTCTAAAATTTGCATTTTCAGTCTTCATTCAGAAATCTGGGCAGTATACTTTCATATCAGGTTATACATCTCATCAGCATCAGCCATCATTCCTGTAGAAGCCCCTGTAATCTGCATTTTGTGGCATACTCATTCACTATTGGCACTTGGAGCATAGAGTTGGAGTTAAGAAGGACTTGGAGCATATTGTTTGAAGTCAATTTCAGTTTGCATATCTTATATCAGCAGCTTATATCAGAATTCAGTCCTGTAGCAGCCATTCTGGGTAATCTTCATCAGCATATCAGCTTTATCTTGTATACCTTAAGGAAGATTGATGACGGGTATGTCTTGCAATGTTTACAATAGACTGATATGAACAATGCAGAAAGTAATCAGACCTGAGATATGATTAATAAAAGCATATTTGCAAATGGCTTTCACTCACATATGAATCTGCAATCAAGTTTCTGTTATTTCTTTGTTTCTGTCTATATTTTAGTATTGGAATATCTTTCAAAATATCAGTAGAACTCTCAGAAATTTATATCAGGCCTAAGGAATCAGAATTTAAATACTTTGCATGCCCAATGTTTGCTGAAAAGTCAATCTATTTGAACTGAGTTTTGGATCAGAATAAGACTGGGTCTTTACAACTGCATACTGAAAAACTTGAAGACACGCCTATGTTTGGAAATATTTTGCACGAAAGGCTGAAAATTGTTTGTTGATTTCTTTTAAAAAGCAGCTTTTGAGACAAAAAGTTGGGACGTGGGTATTGTAGACAATCTCGTTTTGAAGCAACCCAGATTGTCGGATTCTGAAAAAGCAGAGGATTTCCCGAAAAAGTGGCAAAAAAGCAGATTTCGGAAAAACTAAAATTTTCCAATCTTCAAGAGGATGTGATTCCAGATGAACCCATTTCGATAAAAACTGAAAAAGCTCTGGCTCTGTTTTTGGAAAATGATGCCCTAGAAAAATGGACCTTGAAAAAGCGTGCCTCTATGCTTCCCAATCCCGAAACCATGAAGAACACTGAAAAAGCACTCCGTTTGGGTTCTCAAATCTTCATGAGAAGAAAACAATGCTCTTCTTCCTCTGGATGCAACCTGCGAAAATAATGAATGATGGAGGCCAAATGTTTGTTTTTATAGAACTTAGGGCGAAAAAAAAGAAGCTTTCTTTATGAAAGCACAAATCTTGAAGCTTATCCGTGAAGATAGCAACTCTTTGAGCAAAAATCCAAGTTGATATGCTTGCATAGGATGAATTCCTATTTTATAGCTGCCTATGGCTCACGTGTGAGGATGATGAAAAAGTTGCTACTTTGATGATGTCAAACACGCAAAGTTGCAAAAATGTTAGTCAAT
Organism: Cunninghamia lanceolata; assembly: GCA_027924645.1. Taxonomy (NCBI): domain Eukaryota; kingdom Viridiplantae; phylum Streptophyta; class Pinopsida; order Cupressales; family Cupressaceae; genus Cunninghamia; species Cunninghamia lanceolata. Next base: position 23,333,648 of record BSBN01000500.1, read on the forward strand.
TTTCCTTCGTTTTGAAACTTTTGCACTTGTTCTGACTCCAGCGTGGCCTTCCTCTGATTTCAACAAGATGGCAAATTGTCACTGTTGACTGAAAAAGCTGACTAATCATGGCATCTTGAAGTTTTATCAATTCTGATTTGATCCCCAGCCTCGAATTGACAATCTGACGATGTTTGACTGCAATTTTGATTCCTGGAAATTGTTGCCAGACGAAGATTGGGAAATGCCTAGAAGGTGACGTCGTTGGAACATGAAAATTTCTCTCTCTGGAGAACCCAAGCACCCTCACTAGACAGGGGCGCCTGACATCTGTCATGTCCCGATATTAAGACATTGTTTAAATTAAAGATCATGATAAAAGACGACAAAGATGCTTTCGTAAAATATCAATTCGAATGATAGAAATCCTTATATAGATAAATAATATTAAAATAATATTTTTATGCTATTATGTGATAATTAATATAGAATATGATTATATTATTATTAATATAAATATTAATATTTAAATAATATTATATTATTATTATTATATGATAATATAAATACTAAAATGAAGCATTACATATATATATATAAATATAATAATAACATAATATATAAAAATTAAATTAAGTGGTGATCGGGCTCTTAAGAAACCCCGATCCCATATAAAAAGAATGAATAAACAAGATATGAGGGTAAAGGGATACGCCGTTTAGGGCAGCGGCCATCTCCAAAATATAGCGATGTGTCTCTTCATTAATAAGAGACTCTTCAATCAGTTTTAAAAGGCAGAAAGATACAAGCAGGGAAGGCATCGAAGATCACTCATTCTCTTTAGTGCATAAAGAGCAGATCATAAGAAGTAAGACAGAGATGTTCAGCCAATCAAGGAACATCAGCAAATAATCCTTAGCAAGTGCAAACAGCATTACAAGAAAGATCTTGGCATTGTAATTGATCCACCATTAAGCTATCGATCTCACAACATTCCTTTAAGACCATCAAAGGACGGCATGAAGAAAGCAAGGCAGCGAATATTAATCAGTCAAGACACTCAGAAATTAATCATATTGAAAGCTCTCAGCCAGTACGTCCAATCATCTCCACAAACAGCATCATAAGAAATATATCTTTGCATTTTATCTGATCGGCCATTAAGAGCAGCTACCATTCTATATCTGCCATTCGATTCAAGGTATGCCATCTTGTTTATATTGCTGTTACACTACACTATCCAATGCATTCATCACTAGAATAAGCATAAATAAATGAATCCTTCTTAAATAAATATGATATGAAATAAACAATAGTTGATGCATAATGAGATCATATCGATAGCTGCTAGTAATGCATAGCATGAAATTATCATAGAATAAGATATGAATTGTTTATAGGATGCATTACATTATAAGGATTAGAATAGCAACCAATTTAGTTGGATCATGTAATTGATATAGAACATTTATGTGCATTATCATTATAAATATGATCTAGAATAGAAGGTTAAATGATTATATTATATGAGTTTAGGAAAGAGATGTGATAAGTTAATAATGAAGAAGAGATTAGAAATAGTGGCTCATGGCCCATCAATCAATATCCCAAGGATCGAGACAAAGGGAAAGGAGGCAATGCAACATGGTATGTTGGTTGATGCCTGACTTGGTCAAGAGAACCTTCCGGGCTAAAGACCCAATTGACCCCACGGGGATAAGTTTCCCATTGTCTCATGTTGGTCAAAGGGACCCCACGGGGCAATGGATAGGCCCTTGTCTAATGTTGGTCAAAAGGACCCCACGAGGCAAGGGATGGGCCTTTGATTTGGGTTGGTCTCCAAGTCAAAGGAATGAAATATGGACCCCATGATTGTACCTCCTATAGGCACTCTCTCGTGGGAAAGTGAATTGATGGACATGTAGACCTAAGTATAACTCTCTCAATGGATATGTGTAATAGTTATAGTGAAAGTATAATACATATGGGTTATGTTTATAAAGTTTGAATTAAGATTTCTTATGGTTTATTATGATAAATAGAAGAATTGAATTCTAATGTACTCTTTTTGCAAGTTGAAATTGTGTTTAAGGTTGCGAAATTTTGGCTTGTGAAAAGGGGACATTACAAGTGGTATCAGAGCAGTCATCCTGCCATCTGTGTGTACTATGTGTGCCTTACATGCATATTGTATTTATAGTTTATGATGTTATCTTCATAATGCATTATTTATTGCTGATATGATTATTGGAAAATGTGGAATTGATAAGAGTTTATTATGCATAAATCTATACCATGATAGGAGGAAGGGAAAGTACAAAGGGAATATAAGACCCTCTCTTAGGTGCGCCACTCAAAAGGAATTGTAATGAACTCATATGAACCAAAGGGGTTCTGCCTTTGGGTCTAGAAAGAGAAGTGCTCTTCTAGATACGCCACTCATGATGAGAAATGATAAGTCCACATAAGCCAAAGGGGTTCTGCCTTCTAGTGAAGGGTTGTGCCTTTGGGTCTAGAGAGAGATGTGCTCTTCTAGACACGCCACTTATGATGGAAGTAATAAATTCATATGAGCCAAAGGGGTTTTGCCTTCTAGTGAAGGGTTCTGCCTTTGGGTCTAGAGAGAAATGTGCTCGTCTAGATACGCCACTCATGATGGAAATGAAATGTTCACTTGGGCCAATGGGGTTCTGCCTTTAGTTGAAGGGTTTTGCCTTTGGGCCTAGAGAGTTGGATCATGAGGATACCCTTTTGAGACTTCACTCCCCTATCATGGGTATGGTGTCATAAGGAGGCCAATCATGAGGAAGTAAGGAAAGATGACAATTTGAGGGTATGACTTTATGCCTTTAAATTGTATACTCCATGTTTGTATTTGTATTCGAGTATGTACTCTATGATTTGTATTTGTGCAACCAGTAATTGTGTACTCTATAATTTGTATTTGCAATTGTGTGAAGTTGTAATGGTATGATTTGTATTCATATGCACATACCGGTATGATTGTGTATGACTTGTATTCAAATGTGATTATGTATTCAAATGCATGACTGGTATTTGTATTTGAAGGTGTACTTTGTGTGCATACTTTATATGTTGAGTATAGACTCTATTTGTATTTGAATACTCTATGATAGTAATTGTACTCCATGACTTTGTATGTTCAAATGCACACTACATGACTTACTTGTATTCGTGTATACTTCATATTCATATGTATACTTGCATGCTTCATACCTTATGTATTGCATTTACTTTGTATGCTTCATCAAGTGTATGCTATGTGTTTATGCTTCATGCTTCGTATACCTCGAGTATTAAGTGTATAAGCTTTGTATGCTTTGTGTACCACATGTATTTATGATTTGGGTTTCATATATAATCGTGTACATATACTTCAACATGGATCTTCTATCCATCATTGATTATCTCCACGCGATCATATCATCATCTATTATACACTACTAAGATTCAATTTACCTTCTCTACAAATTTCCAAAATGATTTCATCAATCACATTGCTATTCAAATAAAAGCTCACCAAATCTTCTTTGAATATAAAATTTTTCTGTCCATGACATCGTATAATCAATTCTCCTTGAGAACATGACTCTTCTCAATTTGGAGGTCAATAACATATGACAAATACAAGACGGAATTTCGTAATCAAGGACCAAGATGTCATCATCATCCATTGAAATCTTGGAATCTCAATACTCTCAAATCTTTTTAATCTATGATACTTACATCCCATCGTTATTATTTAAAATATCAAGCAAATGCTCTTTGATCACAAATTCTCTTTCATGGAATCACCATCAATTTCTCTTCACTCAAGCATATTCATTCTGAATCAAACCATGACCTTGTTCCAACACATTGAAGGTAATTGTTAAAGTGCAAAGCAACTTGTTGTGAATTGCTTGAGGACAAGCAATTTCGAGTGGGAAGGGCTGTCATGTCCCGATATTAAGACATTGTTTAAATTAAAGATCGTGATAAAAGACGAGGAAAATGCTTTCGTAAAATATCAATTCGAATGATAGAAATCCTTATATAGATAAATAATATTTTTATGCTATTATGTGATAATTAATATAGAATATGATTATATTATTATTAATATAAATATTAATATTTAAATAATATTATATTATTATTATTATTATATAATATAAAGCATTACATATATATATATATATAATAACATAATATATAAAAATGAAATTAAGTGGTGATTAGGCTCTTAAGAAACCCCGATCCCATATAAAAAGAATGAATAAACAAGATACGAGGGTAAAGGGATACGCCGTTTAGGGCAGCGGCCATCTTCAAAATATAGCGATGTGTCTCTTCATTAATAAGAGACTCTTCAATCAGTTTTAAAAGACAGAAAGATACAAAAAGGGAAGGCATCGAACATCACTCATTATTTTAGTGCATAAACAGCAGATCATAAGAAGTAAGACAGAGATCTTCAGCCAATCAAGGAACATCAGCAAATAATCCTTAGCGAGTGCAAACAGAATTACAAGAAAGATCTTGGCATTGTAATTGATCCGCCATTAAGCTATCGATCTCACAACATTCCTTTAAGACCATCAAAGGACGGCATTAAGAAAGCAAGGTAGCGATTATTAATCAGTCAAGACACTAAGAAATTAATCATATTGAAAGCCCTCAGCCAGTACGTCCAATCATCTCCACAAACAGCATCATAAGAAATATATCTTTGCATTTTATCCGATCGGCCATTAAGAGCAGCTACCATTCTATATCTGCCATTTGATTCAAGGTATGTCATCTTGTTTATATTGCTGTTACACTACACTATCCAATGCATTCATCACTAGAATGAGCATAAATAAATGAATCCTTCTTAAATAAATATGATATGAAATAAAAAATAGTTGATGCATAATGAGATCATATCGATAGCTACTAGTAATGCATAGCATGAAATTATCATAGAATAAGATATGAATTGTTTATAGGATGCATTGCATTATAAGGATTAGAATAGCAACCAATTTAGTTGGATCATGTAATTGATATAGAACATTTATGTGCATTATCATTATAAATATGATCTAGAATAGAAGGTTAAATGATTATATTATATGAGTTTAGGAAAGAGATGTGATAAGTTAATAATGAAGAAGAGATTAGAAATAGTGGCTCATGGCCCATCAATCAATATCCCAAGGATCGAGACAAAGGGAAAGGAGGCAATGCAACATGGTATGTTGGTTGATGCCTGACTTGGTCAAGAGAACCTTCCGGGATAAAGACCCAATAGGCCTTATCTCAATGTTGGTCCGTAGGACCCCACGGGAATAAGTTTCCCATTCTCTCATGTTGGTCAAAGGGACGCCACAAGACAATGGATAGGCCCTTGTCTAATGTTGGTTAAAAGGACCCCACGAGGCAAGGGATGGGCCTTTGATTTGGGTTGGTCTCTAAGTCAAAGGAATGAAATATGGACCCCATGATTGTACCTCCTATAGGCCCTCTCTCGTGGGAAAGTGAATTGATGGACATGTAGACCTAACTATAACTCTCTCAATGGATATGTGTAATAGTTATAGTGAAAGTATAATACATATGGGTTATGTTTATAAAGTTTGAATTAAGATTTCTTATGGTTTATTATGATAAATAGAAGAATTGAATTCTAATGTACTCTTTTTGCAAGTTGAAATTGTGTTTAAGGTTGCGAAATTTTGGCTTGTGAAAAGGGGACATTACAACATCCCATGCCTTAGTCAATTTTTGACAATTTTCAACTTTGCTTATTTTTCATTTTTCATGCGCGCTCTGGTGAATGTGAGCTCCTATTTGGATGTTGAATCTCGCATGCCGGAACAAAACTAAGACTGATGGTCAGGCAATCAGGCAAGCCTGATGAAAACTGAATTGATTATACCATCTGCTTGCCTCGAAAAACGGACCAGACTGATTTTCTGTGAATCTGACTGAGTTGACGGAGGAAGATTTGCAATTTTCCAAAAAATACTGAAAAATAATCTATCTCTGGGAATGTTGGGCGCCCCTAGCCTCCAGGGGCATCTGGGTTTCCATGCCTTAGAATTTTTTGATAATTTTCAGCTTCCTCTGTAGTTTCCTCGTTTTGCGTGCTGGCAACTACTTTTTGTCATCGATTCCCGTGATCTGCCGGACAACTGTCACTGGATGAAGGGTGAACTGGATAGCCTGAGCATATTTGAGATGAATCCTAGCTTTTCCAAGCCTGTTGACTGAATTTGACTAATTTTAACCACCCGGAAGCACGCTGATGAGGCCCTTTTAACGTTTTCCGAGAAAACACAAAAATATACTATCTTTGGGAAGGTTGGGCACCCCTAGCCTCCAGGGGCGCCTGGGATTCCCAGACTTTGAAAAATTTAATGATTTTCAACTTTTCTTTGTTCTCCGGATTCACCATGCTTCGTTTTCCGTTCTTCATCGGTTGACGGTCACTCAACAGTTCTTCGTCCTCTGAACAACACTAAAAAACTTGAAACTGACCCCTAGCAGCTGAACTTCCTCCATTAAAGGTCTCAGAGTTCGTGCTTTGCCTTCTGAAAAAGCAGAATTGACCCAGTAGAGAAAACTCGACCTTTTGCAGATTCCGTCTTAACCACCTTGATCGGGAAGCAATATCAGCCAATCAGAATCAGGCAGGACTCCTAAATTAGAGATTCTATTTTTAGAAAATTTTGCTAGCATCCATATCTCAAGAAACCCAGGAAACCTAAAATTGACGTCTATTTTTAGAAATTTTGACCTTTTGACTTTTTGATGACAAAATTTTCTCTCTCACAAAATGCCTTAATGAAGCAAAAAATTTGATCGGGCACAACAATTGGCTCTGTTTGGGGACCATGTGTAATGTCCCCCACTTAACTCACTCCTGAGGATCACGGATTAGCCTATAATTGACTTCCGTAGGCTAGTGGATGTGTATAGGAAGTCATCTCAGTGACTTACTATTTTTAGTAAGTTGGGAGCCAGGGTTTCTATTTTTAGCAGGGCAGACATAACTGGACAGGGCATGAGAATTTGGGGTCTCGACATGGCTAGAAAACTTCATGTGGTGCGAAATGAATTAAATAAAAGATTTAATTCATATTTATTATTGAGACCGACATAATATAAAGTAAGGTTATAAAGTCACTTTATTTAAGTTATGACTTAAAGTGACTTTCCTAAGGATGGACGCCCTCATGGTGGTACAAGGAGATGATTTTAAATAAAAAAATAAATTAAATTACTCTCTCTTGGGCGTTGGAGAAGGAAGACAAATAAAAGACCCAAAAGTGACTTCATTTGTTATGCTTGTTTATGTGATTTTTGCTCTGATATTGAGTTGCTCCAGCATTGGGGTTTTGAGCTTAGCTCTTTGGGTTTGATCTTTGATTTGCAGAGACGAAAACCTTTGCATTTCGCCTTTCCTCATGTATGAGAGAGTGCATCAGGAAGGGATTCGGGACCTTCATTCAGGAGTTCCATTTGTGCTTTCAGGAAACACATTTATGAGGAGTTTTATGCATAGAATGGAAGTGTTTTGATAAAGTTTGGTTCTACAAAGATGGAGGAGTTATTAGTGACCAGATTTAATGCTTTGGAGGAGAGTTTAGAGTTTTTATTGGTGCATTAACTTAGGCCGTACACCCAGCTGTTGGCCGTACTATTGCATTGAGCCGTACTCTTTAGAAGTTGCAATTTCTTCATCTTTGGTGGCTGCTATCATTCCAAAAGGGGTCAATTTGGGGCTGAAGACATATACAGACCAAAACAGTAGTAAGGGAATGAGATTTGTTTGAGTTTGTTGTTGTTTATTGCTGCCATGGAGGCCGTACTTTCCAGCCATGGTCATGGGTTTTGAAGTTGGTGATTCTTCAAAGTTGTTGCAGCGTTGGACTCTCACATTCTTGGCGTTTGGAGTAGAATTTGTGGCTGCTACTGTTTGTAATCCAAAATATATACATATCCCTGAATTGTGAGCAATTCTATGGTATCATGTTGCTGGTCCGGCGACAGCATCCGGACAAAGTTGTAAACCGTGATATGGGTATGTACTCATAATTCATATTTTGGTCAAATACAATCTGGGTTGGTGTTATTTTGTTTATATCTATCTTAGTTTTTCTGGGTTTTCTTTATATGCCGTATTTTCTATGATATTGTTGCAAAAAACCCTACATGCAAAAACATACAGTAAAACCCTAAACCGCAAACCAGCAAAAACACAAAAAAATCAGTCAGTGCAAAACATATACAGTGGGGTGTATATTACAGTGGTATCAGAGCAAAAAATCTTGCCATCTTGTGGGGACACTATGACATGCAGTTGAAAAATGAGACATGTGACCATCAGACAGATATCCTTTTAGACATACCAGGGCAAGGCAAGGAACTCAGGGAAGTGAAATACCACAGTTAGTAGAACCTGAGCGACCAGTACCTATAGTTGATCCATTTGAGGAAGAAATAGTGGTTGCAGCTATTGACAAAGATTCTTTAGTTTCTCGCACAGACCCATTTTCAGGAGAGTTACCACCAGATACGGAACATGTAGAAGAAATGGGTGACCGGGAGGTTGAGGAGCCTAGTTTACGAGAGATCCTGAATGTGCTCACCAGGAGCTCAGTGGCTTTAGAGAGAGAGTTGAGGGATTCTCGACGAGAGATGATGGAGACACAGGCTGAGATAGGACACTCCCTTGCACAGTTGCTTGATGGGTTGAATAACAGAGAAAATCACCGTGACAGGAACAGGTACAATGGTCACAGGAATAGGAACAATGACGGTGATAGACAGAGAAACAATCAGGGTGACAGGAACCGGAACAATGATGGAGACAGGAACAGGCATAATGTGGGTGATAGACATAATGGTGACAGGATCGTAGGGGACAGGAATAATGGAGATCGAAACCATAATGGTGACAGACACAGGGTCAGAGATGATGAGGATGAGGCTTCAGTGACTAATCGGAGGGCTTCACAGTTTATAGCAGGAGACAGACCTGGCATCCCTACATTCATTCCCAGGAACCATGCCCCTGAACAGGATCCCACACAGGCCGAGTTTCAGGATGAGATTCTGAGGGATTGGAGAGCCTCTAGTGCAGAGTTCAGAGCTGAGATGACTTTTGCAGAATACTCTAACATTAGGTTAAGGAATAGACCTCGTAGAGGAGGTAGACCTCAGAACCAGGAACTACAGAAGAAAGTGAGTAAGATGACACTTCCCTATTTTGATGGATCAGGAAAAACCATTGCTAGAGCTTGGGTGCAGAAGTTAGATAGTTATTTGCAGATTAGTCCTATGCCGAAGGAGGATGCCATCACCTATGCTGCATTGCATTTGGAGGGAGTAGCACACAAGTGGTGGACTAATGGGAAGGTCACACTTGGGCATGATCAGATTACTTCATATGTAGAATTTACAGCCCGTCTGATCGACAGATTTGACAAGGACCCGGAACTGCAGTTTAAGGAGTTAGCACAGTTGAGGCAGACTGCATCATTAGACTCCTACATTTCAAAGTTTCAGGACCTATCTGTCATGGTCCCAGATTTATCTGAGCGTAGATTAGTGATTCTCTTCATTGATGGACTATCAGACCCACTCTGTGGTTGGGTTAAGGGATTTAACCCTGCTACACTCTAGGAGGCCATGAAAAAGGCCCGAGACATGGAGTCATCAGTGTGGAGGAGTAAATTTCAGTCTAAGGGATCTTTTCATAGGAGGGATAAGGTGAAGGAGAAAAAACCATTCCACAGGGATGTGGATCAGCACAGGGATAGATCTAATAGATTGACAGATGAACAGTTGAATGAGTACCGAAGGAAGAAATTGTGTTTTCATTGCAAAGAACCATGGGACCCTTCGCATAAGTGCTCACAGAAGGCTAAGGCCAAACTAATTGAATACTACTCAGCTGAAGAATCACATTCGGAAGTATCAGATACAGAGTCAGATCAGCAGTCAGAGTGTCGTGACAGTGGGGATGAGAGAGCTTCACATCACAGTGCTGATAGTGGTGGTTGTATTGCCCAACTGTCAAGTTTCCAGAAGGTTGGTTCATTTAGGGTGCGTGGTGTATTAGGTGGGCAGCGTATTATCACCCTTATTGATATGGGAGCCACTCACAATTTTATTGATGAGGGATTAGTTGCTCGCAGAGGACTAAAAGTGGAAGAATTTGAAGGCTTTAAGGTGATGGTTGCCGACGGGTTCAAAATACATTGTACCAGGAAGATTTCAGGGCTGAAAATCATCATGGGGAACTATGAGCTAGTAGATGACTTCTACGTGGTTGGCATAGGGGAAACAAATGTAGTGCTTGGCATGCATTGGATGAACCAGTTGGAGGAGTTCACGATAAATCTTAAGAAGATGGAAATGAGGTTTGAATATAATGGGAGGAAAATTTGCCTTAGGGGAATTTCAGATGGTGGGCCTAGAGTTGTATCACTGCAAAGGATGGAGAAACTCTTGAGACATGATCAAGTTGAGTGGGCAGCAGAGTGCCTTATTATGCCCGAGTCTCCACCACAACAGAAGGACAGTTACCACCCTGATATTCAGAAGCTGTTAACTAAGCACAGTAAGGTGTTTGGGGATATACCACCTGGAGTACCTCCTGACAGAGGAACAGAGCATGTCATTGAGCTAGAGGATGGGACTAAGCCCATCATGATTACACCATACTGTCATCCAAAGAGGCTTAAGGATGAGATTGAGAAAACTATCAAGAAGCTTCTGGAGATGGGACATATTAGGCCTAACAAAAGCCCATTTGCTTCTGCGGTTGTATTGGCTAAGAAGAAGGATGGGACAATCAGAATGTGTATTGACTACAGGGCCTTGAATAAGAAAACTATAAAAAATAGGTACCCAATTCCCAGGATAGATGAATTAATAGACGAGCTACATGGTCCCTGCTATTTTTCCAAGATTGATTTGAGATCTGGATACCATCAGATCAGGATGAGGGCAGAGGACGTTGACAAGACTGCTTTCAGATGTCACTATGGTCATTTTGAGTTTTTAGTCATGCCCTTCAAGTTGATTAACGCCCCTGCGACCTTTCAAAGTTGTATGAATCAGATTTTCAGACAGCAGCTCAGGAAATTTGTTTTGATCTTCTTTGATGATATTCTAATATTCAGCAGGACTTGGGAAGACCATTTGAGACACCTAGAGGAGGTTTTGAGTATCCTGGAGAGTAATTCACTCTACGCCAAGGAATCTAAATGTGATTTTGGAATGACAGAATTACTTTACCTTGGCCACATTATCAGTGCAGATGGAGTCATAGTGGATCCAGAGAAAATAAAGGCAATAATTGATTGGCCTCCACCCACAAACCTCACATAGCTTAAGGGGTTTTTTGGACTTTGTGGGTTCTACAAACGATTTGTTAAGGGGTTCTCTCAGATAGTAGCACCATTGAATGATCTAACGAAGAGGGGAGCCTTTGTGTGGAGTAACACAGCTTAGCAGTGCTTTGACAGGTTCAAACACTTGATGTCTACATGCCCAGTTTTAGCAATCCCTGACTTTGCTAAACCTTTTGAGTTACAGTGTGATGCTTCTGGCGAGGGGATTGGGGCTGTGCTAATGCAGGAAAAGCACCCGATAGCTTTTGAGAGCAGAAAACTTCGAGGTGTGGAGAGGAGTTACTCGGTATATGACCGAGAGATGTTGGCCATTATGCATGCATTGGCCAAATTCAGGCAATACCTGGTTGGGGGTAGATTCATAATCAGGAAAGATCATAATAGCATCAAATATTTCATGAACCAGAAAGACCTGAATGACAGACAACAAAAGTGGGTCAGCAGACTGCAGGCTTATGACTTTGACATTGAGTATGTCAAAGGGAAGAAAAATGTAGTTGCAGATGCGTTGTCCAGACGACCTCACTTGTGTTTGGTTGGTGAGATCTCTGCTGATTGGAAGGATGAGATCATGGCAGAGTATGTTAAAGACTCTTGGGCTGCGGAAGTCGTTGAGGGTACCATCAGAGATGAAAAATATTCTATGGTGAGTGATTTGATTATGTACAAGGATAGAATATTTTTGGTGCCCAATTCACAGTTCAAACAGAAGATTATCAAAACTTTCCATGACGCACCAATGGCTGGCCATCCTGGATTCTTTAAGACATACAAACAGATTCGGGAGAGGTTTACATGGAAAGGATTAAAGGACGAGGTACAGAAGTATGTTCATGAGTGCCCCATTTGCCAACAAAATAAGCATGAGCATACCTTTCCAGCGGGATTACTACAGCCATTACCTATTCCCGATCATGAATGGGAATGCATCTCCATGGATTTCATTACGGGGTTGCCGAAGGTACAAGGTAAGGATTGCATCTATGTGGTGGTTGATAGACTCACCAAATTTGCACATTTCTTTGCTATTTCAACAACCTACACAGCTGCTCAAGTAGCTGATCTATTTTTCAGGGAGATATTCAGGTTACACGGGGTACCCAGGAGCATAGTCAGTGACAGGGACAGCAGGTTCCTGAGCATTTTCTGGCAGGAGTTGTTCAGGTTGTGTGGTACAGAGTTGACTCCTAGCACTAGCTACCACCCGCAGACTGATGGACAAACAAAGGTGGTAAATAAATGGGTCGAGGGGTACCTACGTAATTATGTTTCGGGGCAGCAGAAGGCTTGGATCAGATGGTTGCACCTAGGGGAGTACTGTTACAATACTACATACCACATGTCCATTCAGATGACTCCTTTCAGGGCACTCTACGGTTATGATGCCCCTTGCTTTACAGATCTCTTGCTTGGTGACAGTCGGGTGCCTAAGGCTAAGGATCTTCTACAGGACAGCCAAGACATTCTCAGGGAGCTTAAGGAGAACATACAGCAGGCACAGAATCAGCAGAAGTTGTATGCTGATCAGCACCGAGTGGAGAGGAGTTTTGAGGTTGGAGACATGGTGTACTTGAGACTCCAACCCTATAGGCAGTCCACTCTCAAGAAGAGTGGAGCAGAGAAGTTAAAACCCAGATTTTATGGTCCTTTCAAGATTATCAGACGAGTGGGTGAGGTGGCTTATGAGCTTGAGCTTCCATCAGATAGCCAAGTGCATAATGTGTTCCATGTTTCCAGGCTTAAGAAAGCTCTTGGCCATAATATAGTTCCCTCTGCAAAGCTTCCACCCTTGGATGAAGAGGGTAAGTTGATCCTAGTACCGGAGGCTATCATAGATACTCGGGAGAGGCACCTGAGAAAACGGGTTATCAGAGAATACTTAGTCAAGTGGAAGAATTTGCCAGTAGAGGACGCCACCTGGGAGAGTGAGCAGATACTGCAGCATCCAGAGTTGAGGTTGCTTGAGGACAAGCAATCTTGGGAAGGGCGGACTGTAATGTCCCCCACTTAACTCACTCCTAAGGATCACGGATTAGCCTATAATTGACTTCCGTAGGCTAGTGGATGTGTATAGGAAGTCGTCTCAGTGACTTACTATTTTTAGTAAGTTGGGAGCTAGGGTTTCTATTTTTAGTAGGGCAGACATAACTGGACAGGGCATGAGAATTCGGGGTCTCGACATGGCTAGAAAACTTCATGTGGTGCGAAATGAATTAAATAAAAGATTTAATTCATATTTATTACTGAGACCGACATAATATAAAGTAAGGTTATAAAGTCACTTTATTTAAGTTATGACTTAAAGTGACTTTCCTAAGGATGGACGCCCTCATGGTGGTACAAGGAGATGATTTTAAATAAAAAAATAAATTAAATTACTCTCTTGGGCGTTAGAGAAGGAAGACAAATAAAAGACCCAAAAGTGACTTCATTTGTTATGCTTGTTTATGTGATTTTTGCTCTGATATTGAGTTGCTCCAGCATTGGGGTTTTGAGCTTGGCTCTTTGGGTTTGATCTTCGATTTGCAGAGACGGAAACCTTTGCATTTCGCCTTTCCTCATGTATGAGAGAGTGCATCAGGAAGGGGTTCAAGAGCTTCATTCAGGAGTTCCATTTGTGCTTTTAGGAAACACATTTATGAGGAGTTTTATGCATAGAATGGAAGTGTTTTGATAAAGTTTGGTTCTGCAGAGATGGAGGAGTTATTAGTGACCAGATTTAATGCTTTGGAGGAGAGTTTAGAGTTTTTATTGGTGCATTAACTTAGGCCGTACACCCAGCTGCTGGCCGTACTGTTGCATTGAGCCGTACTCTTTAGAAGTTGCAATTTCTTCATCTTTGGTGGCTGCTATCATTCCAAAAGAGGTTGATTTGGGGCTGAAGACATATACAGACCAAAACAGTAGTAAGGGAATGAGATTTGTTTGAGTTTGTTGCTGTTTATTGCTGCCATGGAGGCCGTACTTTCCAGCCATGGTCATGGGTTTCGAAGTTGGTGATTCTTCAAAGTTGTTGCAGCGTTGGACTCTCACATTCTTGGCGTTTGGAGTAGAATTTGTGGCTGCTACTGTTTGTAATCCAAAATGTATACATATCCCTGAATTGTGAGCAATTCTATGGTATCATGCTGCTGGTCTGGCGACAACATCCAGACGAAGTTGTAAACCGTGATATGGGTATGTACTCATAATTCATATTTTGGTCAAATACAATCTGGGTTGGTGTTATTTTGTTTATATCTTAATTTTTCTGGGTTTTCTTTATATGCCGTATTTTCTATGATATTGTTGCAAAAAACCCTACATGCAAAAACATACAATAAAACCCTAAACCGCAAACCAACAAAAACACAAAAAAATCAGTCAGTGCAAAACATATACAGTGGGGTGTATATTACACCATGTCGGATACTTACGGCATAGGAGAACCGAGAATCTCTGGACTTTCAAGCTTAGACCAGTGTTTTATCCATTGGGCAAAGAGGTCATGAAATTTCCTAAATCACCTAGAACAAGACTTTTCTCTAAACTCACCTAGGACCGGATTTCCTAAAATCACCTAAGAGTTGAACTTCTCAGAAACACAAAACACGACTACCAAAAACATTACGAAAAGGGGAAACACATTACAACATAACAATCACATTACGATAAAGGAGACAACATAAACACAAGACACACACAAACACTCTTTTTGAGCGACGACAAGAACAAAAACTGTTACACAAAACCATCAACTGGTTCAGAAAAATAAGAGCCTTTTCTCTTGAGCTGTGAGATTTGTCTTGGCAACACATAACTTTTCTTCCCCTGCAACACCTTCTCGAAGAGCCATGATTCAAGTGGGTAGTCACGTTCAGGCCATGAGAAGTTCATGATGAACTGATTGATATGCCAGAGCTCAGCTGGATCATCTTCTTCCAAAGCGAATAACCTCTGCAACAGGTGAAGGTACAGAACCTCTTTTTGAAGATATGAAGCAAGATCTTGTGGCCACAGTATGTTTGTGGGAATGGTAACCACCACATATAGAACTTGACGTTCTTCATTTATGTCTTCAACATACGCAACCTTGAACTCAGTCAATGTATCATCCTTTGAAAAAGGTTGAAGCTGTTCATACAGAATCTCCATCACTGATTCTTGGCTTACCGGATCCACAACTGTTATCATCAATTTATCTAGTAATTCAGGTACTTCATCATTCTTAACGGTCATGTCTTCGTCCATCCAATCCTCAGAATCTAAATGCGATAAATCATCAAGATCTGAATCTTCGAGCTCCTGATCATTATTAAAGTACACTTGATGGATAACATCTTCACATAGTAGTTCACTTCACCATCCATCATTTTGAGTCTCATCAACCTCCATAGAACAAGCTTCTTCAATAAACGTATCCTTGGGACCATGAATGCAAATATTTGGTTGCATCTCATTTTCAGCAACCATGTACCTTTCTTCTTCTGATAGATAAGCAGGATCAAAGACAAATTCTTCTAAGCTTTGTGTTTCTTCTTCTTGTGTTTGATTGATTTCACATATGGCATATCTCACCATACACTTCTCGAGGATTTCTAATTTTACCATATGATTCTCTTTAGTGACCAAGACTGAATATTTCATGAACTTTTCTTCTCCACAAGTCTCTTCATATGTTACATTTTGTGTTGACTTCATCATATCTGTGATGTCTCTTGATTGCACAGGTTCATGGATAACCTCTAAAATTTTAGCATCATCTTCGTCACTAGTGTGTATGAAAACTTCTTGAGGCAAAGATGAAGACAGATTAAATTGTAAAGGAAAATTTAGAGTATCTTCTACTGAAGAATCACTCTTCAAGTGATATAGAAAATTGTAATGTCCCCTCTTAGGAAGTTTTAGATTTCTTTACCTTGCACACAAAATAACTTCTTAAAAAGAACATTAGTAACCAATAAATCCTTTATAACATTATAGCATTGTAATTAGGGTTAATAACTACATAATCATAATCAATATCAAAGTACATTAACATATGTACAATTCACATTTTCTCATTCTTATCATAAGGAGATCCATGATATACCTCGGGAGAGTCATTCTTGTCCCTGATCGTTAATCTACTCTAACCACTAACCCCATGGAAATGGTTACGTTAGGGCGCTGGTATAACAAGACCTATTGCCATAGGCCCAAGGGCTTCACGCTACACCCAATGATACTTCACCCACTTGAGAGTCACCTACCATTAAGCCATTTTAATAATAATTAGATCTATGCAACCATAGGCCCAAAGGCTTCACGCTACACTCGGCGATACTTCACCACTTGGCTCAAGGGGCTTCACGCTACACCCAGCGATACTTCACCCACTTGAGAGTCACCTAGGTGCTAGATCGCTAAACTGCCCTTCCCTAACTCACTACACATACTCGTAAGGTGATAGATAGATTAACGGTGAGGGTACTTACTCTCATCCCGAGTAGATCACGATTAGAGTTAGGAATCATACCTCATAGGAAACTTGTCCTTACGATCTCGTGATCCCATGGATCACGGGATAGTACTTTGATCACATTGTTCCTCTACGGGAACTTATCATTGTACCATCTCATATGATGGTTAAGTATAATACATTGATTGCCATATATCTATATCATATTTATTACTATGGCATCATTCTTTCTTAGAGGAATCAGACCTTGTCCTTCCTTTGTTAGTAACATTATCATTCTATTATGTTTAACATAGATAGATCATTCATAAACTCATTGCTATGAGATATATTAACTTATCACAAAGTGACATACCTTCGTGTAATTGATTTGCTGGATCTGATATATATATTAATGCTTGCTGATATAAGTGCTTTTGCTGACCTTGTTTTGTATATGTTGATCGCTGCAATATGAATGATGTGGAATTGTATGATGCTGACTGTATATGCTGGTCGCTGTAATATAGATAGCATTGCTGCTGAGTTGTGTGTCTTAATTTTATGCAGATTCGTATATAATCGACTGATATCGATGATTTAATTTAGATGTGAATGCTTGATGGGTTCGAATGATATGAGATGGATGAATTGATTGTTGTGTGTTAATTCGATCCATTTCTTTGTCATTTTATATCTTTGAAGAGGCGCTAGAGTGGATGGGACACCTCTCTTGGTTGACACTCTTTGACTAATCGATTTCCAACTATTGCTTCTCTTCCTTAATCATATTTGTTATTGGACGCCAACTTTGTCTTGTAGTTAATTTGTCTTATTCCCAATCGGCGCTCATCCTTGTCTTTTCTATGATTTGTCTTAATCCGTGTGGGATCCACACGATCTCTCTTATCTTATTTAATTTGTCTTGGTTATTATAATCGATGTCATCATGTAATCGTTGCTGATTGTATTCATAGTGATTTGTTTGTCTTTGGATCAGCGGAGGTTCCCTTAGCAAACGTTATAGATTCTTCATCTGATTTCTCAAGGCTTCCTCCATGTCGATGGTTTCTTAATCTTACACATTGACTGATGCTTATTCATCATTGTTTTAGCATGTAGACTTTGCTAATTCAAATCTTTAATTGGAATGAGTGAAGATCGATTTATGGGACATGACAAAAATTGTCGATAATCTCCAATTCTTCCTCAAAATAAAGAAGATCTTGTTCTTGCTCCAATTGCAATGCTTCTTTGGTCTCTTCTCCTTTGAATGTATCTGACACAGGTTCTTCAAACCAACCTTCAAAAGATGAGAAAAACAAATTGTATTCACCATTGCTCTCTATAGCATATTTGGTCTCTTCCTCATAATTTTGCTCTTGAGAAGATTGTTGCACTTCTTCCTCAAAGAAAGTATGCAAGTTGTGCATTTCTTCAGGTTCTTCCTTTGATTTGCCAACCACGCACACTAACTCTTGATTCTCTTCGGTTATTTTTGACATCATAACATAGGTACCAAGATCTGTTTCTTGATAAAGCACTTGTGCTTGAGGATCCTAAGACTTCACCACCATGAACTGAGACTTGGTTTCTGGCTCCAACTTGAAACAACCTTTCTTTAAAGGAATGGTCGCAGATGACCAATCCAATTGTATTTCTCCTCCGAGATCTTTGCAGAAGCTTCTACTTAACAACATCCTGTAACTGGCTGGAATGTCAACTATCAAGGTAGTCATCATAACTTTCTTCTCAGGACAAGCCGCCAACCGTACTTGAGCGTCTTTCAATTATCCGACCAACAGCACTAACTTAGACTCAAGCGAATAACACTTGTCATGCGTCTTGGTGCACGAGAGTCCTAATGCATTCATTACCTATAAAGGCATGACGTTGTCTGAGGCTCCTGAATCAATGATACAATTGCTCAATTTATAGCCTCCTATGTACAGAGAGATATAGAAAGGCTTGGGCTTCTCTTCCGCTGGAACGAAGGATTCGAGCAATGTAGGCTATATGACAGCCTCTTTCTGGACATACTTAACAATTCTCTCTAGCTGGTCTGGATGATCTTGAAGATATTCCAGTTGGGAAATCTGCACCTTTGTCTTCATCATAGAATCCACTATATCAAAATTTGTTGAAGACAGATCTTGGGGTGCTGCCACAATAATGGGTTACACTTTCTAGGTCATCCTGATTTTTGCTGAAATCACATATTTTTAGAAAATATAATGATTTAAGCCTTGAAAGGTTTCATTTAAAGGATTTTAATTGAAGAGGGTTTGATCAAACCCCCTTAGATTCAAACCCCCTTGGATAGAACCCCGCTAGTTTTAAACCATGCCAATAATAGAGTCTCCTCTCCACCTATCAAAATGCTGATAAAAAACCACTTTTGATTTACCTTTTGAGGGATAAAATGAATTCATTTAAAATTTATGCTTTGTAAGTATGTAGTCCTTATTATAAGCTTCCCAAAAAGTATAATTTTAAATATATTTAATTTGATTATTATATTTATTTTTTATTTCTTGTGAATGTAGGTTTTTCACCCGAACATCAAGTTCTCTATTCTACACACATGGAAAATTAATAAATTAGTGAAAAAAAATTCTGAAAAATATCTATGCCCTAGGTATTGATGTCCTTGTTTCCAAAAAAAAAAAAAAATTGAATTTCGATAAATACATAAAAAGTTATGATTTACGGAATACGCCTATGTCTAAATTATAATTGGTTTGACTTCAAAAATTAATAAAAAAAAAAAAAATTTAACAAAACATTAAGAAACCAAATGCATGCACTATATATCGGTGTTACCAATCTAAATTCAAAAGAATCAGAGTTTTATCCTTTGTAGAAAAAAAGTTATGTGCTACAGAATACACATCACTTTAAAAAAATGTTGTTTACTATTTAAAACTAGTTATCAAAGGAAACACAAAAAAAATTACAATTTAACTCCAATTTTTTTTTAAAAAATATATTTAGAATCTACAAACAAAATCTCACAAAGCACTAGTTCACATCATCTTCAAATTCCTAACGGTTTAGCGGCTATAGGTGTCAGAAAGTGAAGATTTAGTTCAAAATGTTGATTTCAATGTCAAGTTTGGCCAAAAAGTGTAACCCATTATTGTGGGATGACCCCTTGAGCATCCTCGACATTTTCATATGGAGACTTAACATTAGAAGTGGAAGCCACTTCCTTCCTCTTTTCTTTTGATCTTAGTTCATCCTCTTCTTCTTTCTGTGCCTTGAAATGTTGAGCACGTGTAAACACAGGTGCCGAAAAATCTTCATGGTTCACCGCAAGAGAATATTGACGAAGATCCTCTTGTTCTTCCTTTTTTAAAACGCGTTCTCTTTGGAAGTATCCCGTAGTAGAGTCGCCATCGAAGTTGTCCGTCTATGGTAAGACAACATCCACACTTGGGGAAGGGATAATATTTGAAATGGGTGCAGTGTCAACGTATCCTATAATCTGATTCATTCTTAAATTTTCAGGACATGTGGTACCAGTATGTGTATTGGTTTCATGAAAGGAGCAAAACACTGTATTTTGTGCAGCGTCAATTGTTTGTCTTGGTGGAGGTGCTAGCAACCTGGGCCTGTAGTTATTAAAAGACTGGAAATTGTTCCTCTTAGGCTGATATGGCTGTTGAGGTTGATACTGTTGCTGTGGTTGAAATTGTGGTTGGGGTTGGTACTGTTGTTGTGGTGACTGATACGGCTGCTGCGCAAGTTGCCCCTGAGTAGGCAACTGCCTCTTCATAATAGTCACTTCATTTGCTACCTTCTGTAGCAATGGATCCGTAGAACTCTGAACAAGAGGCCTGATTGAATCCATCATCTTGCCAGAGGTAATCATGTTATCCTCTATCTCGATGGCACTTTCTTGTGCACTAGATAATTTTGTTTCATTAGCCGACCTCAAGAAGGCTATCTCAGAAGGAAGAGCGTTAATAAAACTGCTCAACAGAATTTCCGGAGATGGATTGAGTGTATGAGAAAGACACGTAATTAGGCAATTAAACCTTGCTACAAACTCCCTCATTGGTTCATTGTTCTTCATATTTGAATTCGATAGTTGGGCGAACAATCAATGACCGTCTTCAGTAGGTTTGAACCTCGCCAAGAATTTCTCGCTCATAGTTGCCCAATCTGTAATGATGCTTGGCTCCAGATGATTGAACTAGTCGGCAACATTTCCTACAAGAGTCTCTACGAAGAGACACACAGCAACGTCTTCATGTGATACATGCAAAACGGCACAAGTTGTGAATGCAGAGATGTGTTCATCAGGATGTTGAGTCCCATCACCGTGGAACCGGGGAAAGTGCTTCCTTGACCCCTTTGGTAGCTCATGATGCGCTTGCAGGGCCAAAGGTCCAATGTTGTTACCCCAAGGTAATGGGGGTGGACATCTCTAATTCTGATTATTGCGATTATTATTATTTGCATCAGCCATTGCTCTAAGCTGGATTACGGGTTCCTCTAGAAGTACTTCCTGCTTGACTTCAGGAACCTACTTGACTCCAAGAACTATGTCCGATGCTTCTCCAACTTCTGTAGGAATAAGATCTTGGAAGAAAGGATTTGTAGTACCTTCTTTCCCCCTTCTTGCATAAACCCTGTAAGCCAAGATTTTCTATTCCCACGCGGGAGGTGGGAATACTGGTCTTCCAGACGCAAGATCTGTTTTGCGTTCTTCTTCGTCAAGAATAGTAGCCGCGTTTCTCCACTGAGCAGGACTTTCCTTTTACGCAAATATGAAACTCCTCAGGCTACTAATGATGTCTGTTTGCTCTCCTTCCACACGTACAAGATTTGGTTGAATAGTAGGTGGTGTAAGATTTGGTTGTTGAACAGGAGCAATAGGACGCCAGATGGTTATTCCCGTGACATAAGCTTAAGCTTGCTTGAATTTTTATGCCTCGTGCCCTACGGTGGGCGCTAGAAAACTGTTTAGTTTCAATTCGCACCTTTGGAATGCGAGTTGGAAACGGACATCTATGCACAGATAAACTGCTCTTCGAATTAGGAGGGGAAGTTCCCTCTTTGTTGATGATTGCTTTAAAGATAAATAAACTAATTTGCCTATCTTTTTTATTCTCAACTGCGAGCACAAGGTTATAAAACTCTATCGCTGCAGCAGAGGATTTTTTATTTAACTTCTAACTACACCTAGGCCTAAACTAAATGACGTTTTTGACAACCCAAGTACATTCAGAGCTTAGGAATCAAAAGTAAACAGGGAATGATTTGTTAACACAAAAGTTCAAATAAACTTATTCTAGATTGCACCCGAAGACTCATTGTACTTTTAGGATGAAAAATGAAAGTAAGAATATGCAAGCAACACATATGACGATCAACTAAATGAACATGAGATAGAGAATCAAAGCAATGGAAGGCATGAGATTTCCTCTCTCAATATCAAGAAGCTATTACAACTCCAAGACAGCAATATTGCGGCAAAGACAGGCATGCAATATGCGATCAAACACCAGATTACAAATTACACAAGGTGAACAAGCACTTGAATAACAATTTGCAAGCAAGAATAGGCTCAACAAATTTTGCTATCACAATTACAGTTACTAAACAATGGGCAAGGCTGCCCGTATTTATACATAAATCAAAGGAGTAGGGAACCCTAAAATCTCCTTGATCCTAGCTAACTAATTTGCCAACTTGCAAGCTTTATTTCTATTCTAGACAAAAGATTCTAACTAACACCTACTTTAAAACAGTTTGATTTAAAGCAGAGAAAGCTCCAACTATTACAAAGTGATTTTTCTATTTAAAGGATGGATAAGCTTGAATGAAAGCGATAGCTTTAAATCGGAAAGAGCATTGAGTTAACTGCCGCTTTTTTGTTCCATCCTTATCTACATTGCTGCTCCATTGGTGACATCACTCATTGATATTTTGGGAAACAATATCCTCTAAAAAGATAGTGACCGCTTTCTTGCCAGGAACACTGATACTTTCCAAGATGATATTTTGATTTTCTAACATCTCTTCACCATCTGCAACCATCTGTAGGAATTCACGAGCTTTGTCCACAGCTTTATCAAATTTTACTGTCATAGTGGCAAAATGATTCATCTTGCCGGTACTGAGATCACCATTAAAACTGTTGCGGACGAGTCTGGAATTCTGTCTGTACTTCCCTGAGATCATTCAAGACAACAGAGTGATCGGGAGGATAGTGATGTGGAGAGTGCAGCAAAAGAGGTGTAGGATGTATAGGAGGATGATATACCTACAACACATCTTTCTGCCATCCAAAAAGAGGGTTCCTTCAGGATATGGGGAGTATTGGAGGGACAGAGAGTGACCACTTTGCTTGATACAGGGGCCACTCATAACTTCATTGATGAGGGGCTAGTAGCACAAAGGGGACTTAAAACTGAGTTTGAGGGGTTCAAGGTTAGAGTTGCAGATGGATTTGTCATTACTTGCAGGAGGAGAATCCCCAACTTAACTATTAAGTTAAGTGATTATGAGTTCTAGGCTGAATACTATGTGGTCAGTATGGGGGACATGGATGTAATCCTCACCATGAAGTGGCTTCAACCTACGTACCATGGAGATGAAATTTGAGGTGGATGGTCGGAAGCATATTCTGAGGGGAATGTCAGATGGTGGTTTGAGGGCAGTGTCCATTAGGAGGATGGAGAGGACACTGAGGCATGATCAGGTACAGTGGGTGGTTGAGGTACTTGTGATGCCCGAGGTGCCTAAGCAGCAGAAGCAGGAGTATCCGGTTGAGATCCAATCTTTGTTGACTAAACACACCAAAGTGTTTAGTGATATACCACCAGGTAGACCTCCTGACAGAGGATTTGAGCACGTCATTGAGCTGGAGCAAGGTGCCAAGATAGTCATTACAATACCTTATAGGCATCCTAAGTGGTACAAGGATGAGATTGAGAAGGCTATTCAGGAGCTTCTCAAGATGGGACATATTAGGCCGAGCAAGAGTCCCTTTGCTTCTTCTATGGTATTGGTCAAGAAGAAGGATGGCACACTTAGGATGTGCATTGATTATAGGGAGTTGAACAAGAAGATGATCAAGAACAAATATCCCATCCCTCGGATTGACGAGCTGCACGGTGCATGCTTCTTTTCGAAGATAGATTTGAGATCTGGGTACCATTAGATATGGGTACGAGAGAAGGATGTAGAGAAGTTGACATTTAGGTGCCACTATGGGCACTTTGAGTTTCTGGTTATGCCTTTTGGATTAACCAATGCGCCAACCATGTCCCAGTCCTGTATGAACAAGCTATTCAGAGAGCAGCTGAGGAAGTTCGTGCTTATATTCTTTGATGATATACTCATCTTTAGCAGGACGTGGGAGGAGCACCTAAAGCACCGAGATATAGTGCTTAGCATTATTGAGCAGGAGTCTCTTTATTCCAAAATGTCTAAGTGTGAGTTTGGCATGATCGAGTTGTTATATTTGGGACACATTATCAGTGCAGAGGGTGTTCGTGTAGATCCGGAGAAGATCCGGGCTATTATAGACTGGCCGCCACCAAAGAATCTCTCTCAGCTCAAGGGATTCTTTGGCCTTTGTGGGTTCTACCGCCACTTTGTGAGGGGATTTTCTCAGATAGCTGCACCCCTTATAGATTTGACTCGGAAGGGTGCTTTTGAATGGTCTACTAGTGCTCAGCAGTGCTTTGACAGATTTAAGGAGATGATGAGTACCTGTCCAGTCTTGGCCATTCCAAACTTCATGAGACCTTTCGAGCTTCAGTGTGATGCCTCAGGGGAAGGCATTGGAGCAGTGTTAATGCAAGACAAACAGCCCATTGCATTTGAGAGAAAGAAGTTGAGGGATGCCGAGAGGAGCTACAACATATATAATAAGGAGATGTTAGCCATTATGCATGCATTGGCTAAGTACAGGTAGTACATAGTTGGAGGCAAATTTGTTGTCAAATCTAATCATAACAGTTTGAAGCATTTCCTTAGTCAGAAGGATCTGAACAACCAGAAGCAAAAATTGGTTAGTACTTTGACATAGTTTTTGTCAAAGGAAAAAAGAACGTAGTTGCTGATGCATTATCCAGGAGACCTCACTTGTGCGCCTTGGGGGAGATTGTAGAGGGTTGGAGAGATTCGATTTCTGTAAAGTATGAGAAGGATAAGTGGGCTTCTGGGATTGTTGATGGCACCATTAGTGATGACAGGTATTCAGTTGTAAATGACTTGATCATTTACAAGAGTAGGATTTATTTGGTGCTAGGATTTGCTATGAAGCAAAAGATCTTGAGGGCTTTTCACGACTTGCCTATCGCAGGACATCCAGGGTTCTTCAAAACCTACAGGCAGGTTAGGGAGCGCTTCACTTGGAAAGGCCTCAAGACTGAAGTTCAAAGTATGTGAGGGAGTACCAGGTGTGTCAGCAGAACAAGCGTGAGCACTCCTTTCTAGGTGATCTATTGCAGCCCTTACCCATTCCTGACAGGAAGTGGGATTGCATCTTGATGGATTTTATTACTGGCTTGCCCAAAGCCCAAGGCAGGTGTTGTGACCAAATCACACATCGCCCCATTGCAAATGGGGACCCCCCTTTTTTGAATTCCAGTGCTTTGCTAAGTCCAGGATGATGTCCTTTGCATGATGAAGTCAGTGGTGTTTGAGTCTTAGAGCCCCTTGATGACCTGATCCTGATGTTTGAGACCCTGAAAATGACTAAGTCTGGTATCCTAATCCTGAAGATCCTGAAAATTGGCTAAGTCTGAAATCTGGTGGATCCTCAAAAATCTAGAATCCGCATGTTAAATCTGGTGGATCTGAGACCTATCTCAAACATCCTGAAAGGTATATTGAAAAATATTTAAAGTTCTCTAAACTTATACTTAAATATATTTTTCAATATACCTTACCTTGGCGACTTACATTTCTAGGCGCGAATTTGCTCTAATACTTAGGCGCGATTGCAGAGACCCAAACTAGCGCCTTCAGTTGATCATCATTAGCGCCTAGAGGAGAATGCACTTTCAACCACATCAAAAGAAGGCGCCTTGATTGAAATTGACATAAAAGACTTTAAGTATCCAAGAATTCGACAAAGGAGTGATCTAGGAGTCTAGGCACCCTCTTCCATGTTCAAACAATCATTAGATTGCGCCTTGAGTTGAAGTGTGATGTTTAGGCGCCCATCCTTGTTGCTCTTGCCACTTTGGGCGCCTTGATGTGGATTAAGTGATGGATAGCGCCCAAGGTGATATAATCAAACAAGGATGTAACCAGGTGTTAAAGAGCCTTGAAATAGCAAAGAATAACTCATATCAAGTTAGGCACCCTTCATGCTTTGAAACACACCACTTTGAGCGCCCAGGTAACAAGTTCAAGAATGCAAGTATGATAAGTACATTGCCTACCCTACATTGGCGCCTTGGAAGGTGGTAAGTGGGTCATCATTGAGTGAAGAGTGTCTTGAGTTCAGAGAGTTTAAGTAGATCATCAAAATGGCGCCTAAGGGAATTTGGAAGTGGATTAAGAGTTTGAGGTGCCCTTGGCCGTTGATATCAACATGTATTAGCGCCTAGACTAGCAAATCATTAGTGGAGCGCCTTATATCAAAGTTCCTGGAATGGATTGGTGATGAAGATGATTTTTGGCGCCTAGATTTAGGAGGAGGAAAACACCATTCAATTAGCGCCTTAGCATGAAGAGATGTTCAAACTAACCCAAAGTTGTGCCTTAGCATGAAAGAGCATGATATGTTTAAACTAACTCCTATCATGATGTTTGAGATCCTGAAAATGACTAAGTCTGATAGCCTGATATCCTGAAACACTGAAAAATTGGCTAAGTCTGAAATCTGGTGGATCCTCCAAATTCTATAATCTGCATGTTAAATCTAGTGGATCTGGGACCTATCTCAAACATCCTGAAAGGTATATTGAAAAATATTTAAAGTATAAGAAATTCCTTATACTTAAATATATTTTTCAATATACCTTACTCCTTGGACTTCCTTTTCTGGGCGCATTTCTCTACTCGAAATGACTCCAGATGGCGCCTGCAACTCAGGGCGCCTCCCATCATTCCAACCAACTTCAGAATTGCGCCTTGACATGAGATGAATACAATAGCAAACCACTTTGAGCGCCTTGATTGAAAAGTTGTCAAAACTCCGCCTTAGGGTGATAGGCGCCCTTCATGCATCGAATTATCCTTTGTGGCGCCCTAGTATAGAAGGAAATGTTTAAACACTCCAAGTTGCGCCTAGGAGGAATAAGGATTAAAGGTTCAGTTGTAAACAATCTAAGGTGGTGCCTAGAAATGGGGAAGCCAAAACCATGGTTTATTGATTCAAATATTGAAAAATCAGCTTCATAATGTTGGGCGCCTTGACTTGTTTCCCCATACCACCATGAGCGCCTAAGGGTAAGTTGTGCGAAATGATTTTATTGAATGGGCGCCTAGGTGTGGGAGTCCTCCCAAAGCATTTACTACATGAAAATGACAAGTATGAAGCCTCATTAGTGTTAGGCGCCCTTTTACCCATCTGCAAACCATTTATGGCGCCTTGGAAGGAATTACATCACAAAGCACCTTTTGAATGAATCTTTTAAGTGGGAGAAGTTTTTTAAACCCTTGCAATTGCTTGAAATCATTTAAAGTTATGAATGTGGGACTAATTTGTGTTAGGCCCACTTTGTTCCTATTTTTACCTATATTTGCGCCTAAGCTTGAAAAGGACTATTACATGTTTAAAGTTATTCCTATCTTATGAAGTGATTGATATATTGTTTATCTTGTCTTGTAGGATCATCAATCAAGGCTAAGGAGTTATCCAAGGAATCACCTTCAAGCGAGGAGTAAGGAGCATCATGCTAGCCGCCTTTGAAGATTATCAAGTTGCATCATTGAAGGAAGGAGTGTTGGTGAAGCTAAGGAGTCATCAAGGACAAGTACCTGAGAAGTCTTCAAGTTGCAGAGGGAACACCACTCTAAAGGATCAACCTCAAGTCTCCTACATCAATACATCATGTTGGATCATATCAAGTTCAAGTGTACTTCATCAAGAGCAACATGATTTGAAGCATTCATTTATCCAAGCTTCAAGTTAAGATCTCTCAATCTTCAAAGATTCATCCAAGCTTCAAGTCAAGATTCATCAAGTTTCAAATTCTTCTAATGCCTTCAAGTCTCCTTGAGAGGTCATCTACTACACTCCGAAGGGTCACTTCAAAGATCATCATGCTTCTACATCAAGCAAGGATATTCATCCATCATACTTCAAGCTCCATTCAACCTTCAAGTCCAAGAGATTCTCCTACTCTTCATGAATGAAGATTATCATACATTCTACTTCAAGTCATCACATCTCTACTACTCCACTCTTTAAGAAGAAACATCAAAGAAGATCATCATGTATCCTGCAAGAAGAAGAAACATTACAAAGTCAATCAAATGAGCTACAAGTATCATACATCCAGTTGCAAGGAAATGTACAAAGCAAGATCAAGCAATCACATTGAATACATCACACAAAGATGATACAATTTTCAAAGTATGCTGAGTTGGCATCCATGTGGCGAGTACACATCATTCAATTTTGATTAGCCGCATTATTTAATGCATTCAATGTATCATTTAATGAAAGAAGTCAAAGGGATTCCTATGTGGAGGAATATTTTAAATGCTTTCGCCTTACCTTATCACATTGGAAAACGTGCCTTCATTGCCTCCCTCTCTTGTGCTAAAAATAGCAAGTTTGTTGTAACTACCTGTGAGGTGGCACAATCTAGACCCTTGGCTATCGAATTGATCTTAGCCATTCATTGTAAAACTGGACACTATATAAAGGCCTTGTTGCCTCATTTGTAACATATAGATTTTAGATTTTAGGAGTAGAATAGGAGACTCTCGAAATTTTCTGAGAGGACTTGGAATTGTTGTAAATATTTCTCAAGAGTAATGCAAAGACATTGGAGCTACTTGTTTGGTGTTAAGTGTTATCTTGTGGAGTAACATAATTTCTTGTATCTTGATTAAATGTAGAGATGTTTCAAAATAGATTAGAAGTTCTTTGTTGTAATGTATGTTGTATTGGATATTTGATCAACTCCTAGCTCATGCTTTTAACATTCATCGCTGGTGAATTGTTGTGTAAAGCTAGTTTGAGCTTAATTTGTATAAGTTCGATTGTGGATGCTTGTTTGAGCTGCGCCGTCTTATGGGTGCTCATATGAACCTTCATGATTTGAAAACCATTCGCAAACCTTAGGAGATTGCACCAACTTCATGTAGTTGTAGGCATCCTTGGCGAAGTGAAGTTAGGTTTACTTAGGGGGTTTGTCTATTCATACAACATCATTGCTTCATTGACCTTAGATTAACTTTCTGAACCCTTAACCTTTTTCATTTTATTTATCATTGAGACCCTGAATACATCATCCACACTGAAAAGAGGAATAAGCTAAACAAGTGTGAAGAAGAATCTGCGTAAGTCCCTTTGTGTTTTAACAGCAAAATCATACTTAGTCACTGAGCTGTCTCTTACAAACTCATCAGAAAGGAACCTTGGAGTCATCTTGTTTGATCACATAGTTCAGCATTCGAGAGGCTTTGCTCAAGAGGGAGTCAGATACTTTGTATTTCACTCTAATTGTTGACTTGTCTAAAAACAATCATCAACAGCAGGGACTGCATCTTTGTGGTGGTTGACAGGTTAACTAAGTTTGCACACTTTTTTGCTATTTCAACCACCTATACAGCAGTTCGGGTTGCTGAATTATTCTTCAGAGAGGTATTCCGTCTGCATGGGTTGCCACGGAGTATAGTGAGCGACAGAGACAGTAGGTTCCTGAGTAACTTTTGGCAGGAGCTCTTCAGGTTGAGTGGGACAGAGCTCACCCCTAGCACAAGTTACCACCCCCAGATGGACGACCAGACTGAGATAGTCAACAAATGGGTGGAAGGGTGCCTTAGAAATTACATAGCAGGGCAGTAGAAGGCATGGGTGAAGTGGCTTCACTTGGGTGAGTATTGCTACAATACCACTTACCACATGTCTATTCAGATGTCACCATTCATGGCACTCTTCGGGTACAAGGCTCCGAGCTTCTTGGATTTGTTGTTTGGAGACAACAGAGTACCTAAGGCTAGAGATCTCTTGTAGGAGAGGCAGGACATTATGAGGTCTTTGAAAGAGAACATCCAGAAGGTGCAAAACCAGCAGAAGCAGTATGCAGATCAGCACAGGGTTGAGCGTTCTTTTGAGGTTGGTGATATGGTATATCTTATGCTGCAGCCTTATAAACAGTCCACTCTTAAGAAGAGTGGTGCAGAGAAGTTGAAGCCATGGTATTATGGACCATTCAGGATCTCTAGGAGGGTTGGAGAGGTGGCTTATGAGTTGGAGTTGCCGGCAGATAGTAGGGTTCACAATGCTTTTCATGTGTCTCGCCTAAAAAAGACATTGGGTCACAATGTGATACCTTCTATAGAGTTGCCTCCTCTTGATGAAAACGAGGAGTTGATTTTGGTACCTGAGGCCATCATTGACACCAGGGAGCATACATTGAGGAAAAGGGTCATCGGGGAGTTTTTGGTGAAATGGAAGAACCTACCGATAGAGGATGCTACATGGGAGAGTGAGCATATTCTGATGCATCTAGACCTGAGATTGCTTGAGGCAAGCAATCCTGGGAAGGGTGGATTGTAATGTCCCCTTTCCTAGGCCGTGTTAGTCTATACTTGGTTCCCGTAGACTAACCAATGTGGTTAGGGAACTCTTGGAGTGTTCGTTGGATGGTTTTGGACATCTTGGCTAGAACTTACTATTTTTAGTAAGTTAGGGTTTTTGACCGTTTGGAGAAATTCAAGATAAGAGGTGGAGCGTTTTGATGAGACCTTTCCAATGGTCTATAGCTCATTGGATTCTGAGTTCATTTGGCCATTCATTTTAAAGTCCGTAATTTAATATTGCATATTTAATATTGGGACTTTATAATGCTAATGTCGGTGACTAAGTGAAAAATGTAAAATGCAAATAAAAGTCACTTTTGGGACTTGGACGCCTCTAGGGAAATAAAGTGCATTTTGTAATGTTATTTCTCCTTTATGTGGGTCGACCCTCTTGGAGGGAAATATATTCATTCACGACATTTACTTTTTATGATATTTTGTTCTGCAAAGAGAATGAGGGTCTGAAGAAAACCATCCATGGCTTTCGGAGACAAAATCCTCCATTAGTGACAGCATTCCACAGGTGTTAGAGACCACCCAAGGGTGCTTCTGAGCAGCGATAACTAGTTGTATTTGTGCTTCATTTTAATTCAGTTTGGGAGTTTAGAGATCAGTCGCGGAGAGTTTATGACGAAGATTTCCATAGTTTAATGACATGGTAATTATCAAGTAACATCAGAAAACAGATTGCAGTCGTTAGAGAGCAGATTGGTGGGGTTTGTGGTGAGATTTACAGCAATATACAGGTCGTACCTGTCCTTTCCTGACCGTACCATCAGCAAAGGGTTTTTGGAGTTGTTTGAGGAGTTTTGACAAGAATACTTCATCATATCTTGGCGTCCATCTTCACCAATGAAGTGCAGAGATTTTGAAGAGGTTTTAGAGGGGTTTTGAGCCACTTTCTGGTTGTTGTGATCATCTCAAGGCCGTACCAGCACCAACAAGGACGTGGGCCTCAGTTTGCTCACTCTGTGGAGTTTCATTGCATTGTAAATCTTTATATCAGATCAGTTTTTCTGTTCTTAGACGGTAGTATACATATTTCCATGGCATAGACCAAGTTGTTCATCTTCAGATTGCTGTACCTGCATTTCAGACCTGTACTTTCATGGACAGCGACATGGGTATGTAAAGAAACTTTATAACTTGGCTTTCTATCTTGTGGGTATTGCATATTTATGTTTTGAAATGTATTTGCAATGAAATAAAGCATCTGGGTATCTCTACTTCATCGTATTTTCGAAATATATGCATGCATGTGTTTTCTTGTCAAATGCAAAAACACCAAAATGCAAGCAGGTTACAACTTAACCACAGAAAACCCAAACTATGAGAAAAAAATCAGACCCAGATAAAAAAATATAAAATACAGAACAGGGTGGGTTATTCAACAATTTACATCCTATGGCATTTTGTCAGCCTATCACCACCCATACAGATAAAAAGACCATCAAACACGGCCTTTCTCCAAGTCAACAATCAACCAATGAATAAAATGTCTATTTTTGCAAATCGTGCACTTCAGCAGCATCATGTGCCTTTCAACAGCACTTTAGCAGCACAGTTGATCTTCAACAACACTTTGGCAGCAACTGAAGTCTTCTCGATAGCACAATTGGTCTTTAGAAGTATTGAAGACACTTTGGCAGCATAGTCAATTTTCAGCAACACTTCAGCAACATTGAAGATACTTCAGCAACAATACTTCAGCAGCAACATTCTAATATCAAAGCTAACCTACAGCAAGTGATGAAAAGACTATGCCTCCACAAGTTTCATGGCAATGTTCCAAACCATTGTCAAGAATCCTGTAGAACTCTCCTCCAATCATGCACTCCTATATAATCATCCTAACATTCAATATATTGCTGAAAGTAGCCTGTAGCTGCTCCATAACACTGCTCAAACATATGCCCATCCTTAGAACCTTCCCAATCCAAACCACTTAAATCAGTTTCAGATCAGTTTTCATGTCAAATTTTTGGTCAAACTCACAAGTTTTGGTGAGTTTGCTCATGAGTGACACACCAAGAAATTGGTATGTTAACTTGTGAGTTATTTGTCCAAAGATTTGTTTAGTGAGTCTGCACGATTTTGTCCAAGTTTTCAAACTATGCTACCCAGTACTTAAATTGCAATCTAAAAGCTGAAAAGAAATCATTTCCTGAGATTTGGAACAGTCAAGCAGTGATTAACAAAATAACTTATATTAAAACTTCAAATAATTGTGAAAATTCTATCAATTTAACCATGAAATGCATGTAATATTATATGTATGGATGAAACAGCATGCGTTCACGATAGCATATCTGAAAGCTTAATAGCATATAGATGGAACTTTAACAATAGTCAATGCCAAGCAGTTGCATCACGTGATGGTAGGGACATAAGAACACAATACATTTGAAAGCTGAAACAGTGCATCAATGACACGAAAATACAGATATTCCGTCTAAACAGTAATGGCACATGATTGGAAATATCCCAGCTAGAAATAAGAGACGGAGATATAAGAAGCATCAGAAGTAATTTTTTTTTATAAAGCCCATAAAAGAAACTGTGATCGATGGAGATGGTAAGTAAAATCATTGTCCTTTACAACTAACATCTGGAATAATGTCTACAGATGTTAATTACTTTCCAACTGATAATAAATCTTATGTAACATGATATAGTACAAACGAAGTCCAAATGGATTACTCAACTAACCTTCAACTCGGGAAGCTCAATGACACATGCACATTCAACAACATCTGCACGAACACGCTCTGTAAAGGAAGACATGATTTAGATAGATTCACCATATGTGAAATAATTAGAAAAAAGTTTTTAAGACAGACCAGAGTCCTTTCTTAAAGGGCAGCATCTAGCAAAACATCAAAAAAAACTTAATATGTTACTTTCAGAAGAAAGGTTCAACAAAGACCTCAACAAATATTATATTGAAGAATATATTCATGATATTGAGAATAATACCTTAAGCTACAACATGAAACTAGAAAGTAAAATCTGAAGACTTACGATGTAAGCCAAACATTTAGAAGCCTTTTCTAGTCCAAACTCTGCTCTGAATTAAAGTTGTAATTCAGACAACAACACTAGCTATGGACTGAACATGTTATAAACAAAATTTGAAGATTACCAAAATGAAAATTGACAAGACTGAAAATTCTTAACGATAAGATTTTATTGCAAAAAAGAGAGTTTATGAAGAGGGCAATCATTGTGCGAAAGATGTATAGCCTTGAACTCTAAGTTCTTTGTTCAAATCTATTTATTATATTGTTTTAATGCTAATTCAAGAGTTGCTAAAAATAGTAAATGAATGGTTCTCCTTGAGAACAAAAAAGCCATCCCTCATAGGAGTGACATGTGTCCTTGGAAGTTGAAATTAATTATTTGAGTGGTACCATTCTGGTGGCGACACTTGTTGGGGTCATAACTCTTGATCATAGCTCAAAATTCAAACACTGCATAGCCATTGCAAAGCTTGCTAGATATATTGTAAATTAAATGGGGCATATTACTTAGCATTGGTTTCATGTTGGTGGTTTAAACTAGCATCCAAATTAGAAATGTTGTTACTACTTTGTTGAGATTTCATATTTGTTTGCTTGTGTAGGTTGTTTCACAAAAAGTCAACTTGGCTTCCTTTTGTAAGCTTTGTAACATGCACAATTACAATGAGAATGCATCACTTGTTTGATGCTTTGTAATGCTGAGTCTTTCTCTTCTATTGCTTGAATAAAGCTTAGGTCATGACCTAGTTTAGATGCCACCAAAGGTAGCTTCAATGTCATTTAGGGGCATCTAGGAAAATTCCCAAAGGCAAATTCTGCTTCGAAGGGCCTTGAAAATGCAAAACAACGTAGGAAATAGCGAAAATTCAGATTCGGAAGTTTTGAGAATTCTGGCCAGAAGTGCTGGCTAGATGACCCAAACTACTCCCCAAATTATGTATATTCCTTGAAAAGAAATGGGTCTCATTGCTTCCAGTTGTTTTTACCAAGTGGGAAAACTTTTGCTTAATTTAGCTCCTAGAGAACCATTTCCCCATGAATGAGCAATTGCCTTTCCTTAACCACCCAAATGATTGAAATCTAGTGGTGTTTCATATATTTAACCACTATATCAATGATCAACTTAGTAGTCACTAGTGTCAGTCCATAGTTCCACGAAGTTTTGGGGACGGGGACGGGGGGACGGCAAGGGACGCGTTTCGGGTTCGGGGACGGGGGGGGGGGGACGGCGGCAGGGGGGCGGCGGGGGAGCGGTGCGCTGAAATACATATAGTACTTGAAAAATTAGTTATAAAAAGATGTATAACTGTAGAAGTCTATAAGATGTATAAATTAGTTATAAATTAGACATGTATACAAAATGTGGAAGCATAGACAAGGCACATGAATTGTTTGACAGAATGCCTCAAAGAAATGTGGTCTCATGGACTGCAATGATTGCAGGATATGCACAAAATGGATTTGTTGAACAGGCTTTAGAAATTTTAAAGCAAATGCAATTGGCTGGTGTAAAGCCAAATTCCACAACTAACATAGACATGTTTGCAAAATGTGGAAGCATAGACAGCACATGAACTGTTTGACAGAATGCCTCAAAGAAATACATCGACAAAACTGGGGGACGGTGGGGGGACGGCGGGGGATGGTGGGGACATTTCCCTGAAGTCTCCCCGTCTCGGAAAAGGGGAGACGTGGGGACGGCTGTATTTCGGGGGGGGGGCACGTCCCCGTGGAACTAGGAGTGTCACACAATTGATATTTGACTTTATGCTCTGCAACTGCTCAACAACATCTGATGTGTCAAAGAGTGGTGGAAAGTATGGGCAAAGCAGTTCTACATTTGACACAGGGCACAGTATATAATATTATTCTCTAACCCTTGCTGCCCCAAAAAATTTGGAATGAAATTTGCTTCTCAAAAACACATCCTCATCCCGGAAACTTAGAAAAATATATTATGATTTTCAAGATCGCTACATGAATCAAAATCTTTAACTAATAAACTCAGGGCTGCACATAAAGTTCCCGCAATTATATTGTCAACAGTAGAAGTACGGTCATTGGATGCCTAGAGCCATCCCTCGTGTCAACAATTTAAAAAATAGAAAAAGAAAAATCTAAAATTGGAAAAAGGGAGCAGATTTTCTAACAGTTATATTCACCATAGATGTAAAACAGTTAAACTCTAAGAATTACTCGCACACTCATGAGTACTCGCAAGTAGGACAGAACAAGAGAGTTGCTCACCCAAAAACTCATCAACACTTCATTTTAAGAACTTGGAGAATTATATATAAAAATTTGTTATGATTTTCAAGATTTTTACATGAATCAAAATATTTACCTAAAAAACTCATGGCTGCACATAAAGTTCCCCTTTGGCAATAATATCATCAGAAGTAAGGTGCAGACATCTGATGCCTAGAGGCATCCCCCATGTAAACAATTTAATTTTTTTTTGTAAATCTTAAATTAGATAAAATAGGGAGCACATTCTGAAACAGTTATTTTCCCCACAGATGTAAAAACTTTACGAGTTACTCACACACTTTGTAAATGGAATAGAGACGGCGAGTTACTCATCAAAAACTTGTTGGCTTCTCATCTCTGAAACTTAGAGTAATATAGAAAAATATATTATGGTTTTCAAGTGTAATCTCCCCAGTTTTGAGCTAGATATGATTTTGGGTTTGAGCTTGGTTCTAGAGGATGAAAAATGGTAATGTTGGCTCAACTAGTGATTTTCATTGGTTTTTGGCTCAGTGTTGTTAAGTGGTATTGTTTATTCTAGCCAAATATCAAAGTTCTTCTAGAGGATAGAGAACGGGCAAATGGGAAATGCAATATTTAAATTGTATTTTCATCATTTCATTGATTGGACCAATTGATGCCAAGTGGACGCCAAAGGAAAATGTCAATCTTCGATTGCATTTTCAAATATCTATTTGCTCTTGAATTCCAACGCCTAAGATGAGGTGATTTTCATATTCTATTGTGCCAACGCATGAGGATAAGGCTAATTACATTGACTTTGATGCCAATGCCCAAATGGAAAAAGGTAATTTCAAATGTTTGTCATTGGATCATGTGCTAGGTGCATTGGAAGGAGTTTTAAAAAAATAATAAAATAAGCATTTCAATGCCCAAGAGGAAATCACTCCAAAGGATAAGGTATATTTGTCATTGCTAAATGTGCCAACAGCTAGAGGGAGGATCGACGCCCATGTAAAGAAGAGGAATTTTATTAAATAAAATTGGTTTGCTGATGTGGAATTGCCACCCAGCCAAGAAGGAGAGTTTTTATAATAAAATATTATTTCCTCATGGCCGCCGCTCAAGGAGGAATTCATTTAAAATTGCAAAGAGTTTGTTATGGGTCTAGGCGTTGGATTTGGAGGTGAATGCATTCAATAAAATCAAGGAGGATTTTAAATGATTGTTTCTCATTGATCCAATGCATTTAAAATTGTTCAAATGAAAGGCATTTCATTGGTGGACTTCAAATCATTTGCAAATTAGAGCTAACTGGGTCGACCAAGCTTGAAGGAGGATAAATAGAACCTTTCACCATCAATTTGTAACTATCGAACTATTGATTCCCTGGGTAAGTTTTCTTATTATTTGCATTTGGCTGGAAATTGCATATTTTCAGTATATTGTCAAGGAGATGATCCCATATCCTTGTGTGAGATGATTTCATGAAGGATTTCATCATGTTGTTTGAATTGTAGGTTTATTTTGAGAAGTTTGAAGGAGATTGCTATTGTATTTGAAGCTCTTGATCATATTGAAAGACTACCAAGGTAGTCGACCTTCATTAGAGAGCTATTTTGTGTGACATTGATAATATATGCCCCTCACATGCTCTCACTCTCTTCCTCATACTAAGGTTTTATATTCCTCTATTTGCAGACCTCCAAATCGTAGGGAGTCCATTAGAAATTCAAGGCTGAAACTCCATTGAAGAGCATGGTACACCTTTGAGCATCACTCCATCACCCTTGTTCATCCATACACAACACAAGGCACACAATTTCCTAATTTAGCAAGCTTCTAGGGCCCATCCATCACCATTGCACACCACTCCTATACGCTTGCACTCTAGAATCACACACCTAACAACATCCAATCTACTTTGGGCAAAAAAATGCCAAATAGGAGCTTGACTTAGGCAAGCCCCTGATCTAAATCACCATTTTTCTTCCTCCACAGACTTCTGCAAGCTTGTACTCTCTCCTGTAACCACAGCAGTCACTTCTACAAGCATCCTAGAGCAACATAAAATTAGGCGAGTAGATGCAGACAGTTTTACATCACATCAATTGAATGACACTACTGTCTATGGAAGGTCACTAGCACACTTGTTGGACAGTAGCATGCCTATCAAACACTAGCAGCCCTGGAGGGTCATCGGTATGCTTGTTGGTCACTAGCACACCTAGGAGGTCACTACCATTTTATGCAGTTCCTAATCAATGTTCCATGGGGGCATGTCCCTGGGGTTTTTACAGGGTTTCGGGGATGACAAACGTCCTAGGGACAGGGGGACGAGGACAGAATGTCCCCTCCCCATCCCCATTTTTTATTTTTTGGGGGGATGTTGCTGGGACATCTCCCCAAAGTGGGGAACATTTTCTGAGAT
The DNA here is from genome assembly GCA_027924645.1 of Cunninghamia lanceolata. Taxonomy (NCBI): domain Eukaryota; kingdom Viridiplantae; phylum Streptophyta; class Pinopsida; order Cupressales; family Cupressaceae; genus Cunninghamia; species Cunninghamia lanceolata. Next base: position 23,371,853 of record BSBN01000500.1, read on the forward strand.
GTCCTTGCAGTTGTCAATTTTAATTCTGCAAAAAAAAAAAAAAAAATCCTAGACCCCATTTCTTAATGCTTTGCTCCTTTTCTTATCATTTTCCTATTAAAGATTGCTTGTCTGCTTGGATGTCCAAGCAATCTACCAAAGCTCGGAGCCACAGAGTGCTGCAATAAATGGCATGATTGAGTATCCGGTAACCAAAATCTACAGCAGGCCAGCAATGGACTGCAAAGTCAAGGTGGATAGATGTCAAGTGGGTCAGGGTCCATGGAACAAGATTTCGTTATAAATCTGAAGCAAAACTTTAATGGTAAATTTAATATTGGTTAGAATGTGTACAGTCATAAATCTGAAACATCATAGAAAGTAAGAATAACTTTTTGTTGATACTTGGATTGTCACCAAAATGAGATTTGTCAGGCCAAGAAGCAGCTTGGAGAGTTTTAGCAGAAATCCCAGCTCTATGTGTAAGATACTTGAAAAGATTGTTGACGACAGAAATTGGTGTTTATTATTCTATACATTGTAATGTGTAAGAGCAAAATTACATAGTGTTACTTTAAATCCCAGCTCTTACACTGAAACAGCATCATATGTATCATGATGAAACATCAAATATGACTGAAATCCCAGATCTTACACATTGTACTACATAGTTTTATTTTAGCCTATTTTTAATTTTAAATTTTTAATATAAATATTTTTAATATTATTTTATTAGCCCTGCCCTTGCTGTCCCAAAAATTTAGGATTTTTTTTGCCATCCCTAAGACCCCATCCACGCATCCCCCCATCCCAGAAACTTGGAGAAATACTACTAATACCTTTGTGCACATCCAGAATGTGTCCCAATTGATTTTCTAGTGCTTTTCAGCCTTTTACAACAGCTGCATCAGCCCCAAATGTTGAATCAGACAAGCTTTCTCAAACCTTCCTCTATTTCATTTCATGTTTCTTATTCAATCTCAAGTCTCATTATTGTTTTACTTAGCTTAGATCTGAATGTATTTAGTTAAATGTTATTTTGAGAAAAAAATTGTAAGATACCCAACTAGTTCTACTAAAAATTTTCCTTACTTAAACAATTTTACTTGCTATCAATTCATCAACTACTTCAACAGCATAAAGAGATACATCAAAGATAACTACTTGAATGAATCAATCCTAGAGTTGGGTACTTGACTTGTTACTTGATTCAATCATCTTGCAAATGTCTTATTACATAAATAATGCTTTCAACAGCATGAAGTTACAACCTTATTCAAATGGAATTACAAAAGGAGGCCTTATAGCCTTGATGTCTACAATGACTTCTACAATTGATTAACTCAAACAAACTCAATGATGTTAACTGAATGTCAACACCTCACAATATAACAAGGGGGCATCACCTTGCTTGTTGAGGGAGCATCATCCCAACACTTGAAACTCGCAGGCCTCAAGATTACAAACTCAATAGCTTTACAGAGAGAATTTTGTCAAATGAATAGATGCCAAATGAATGAGAGAGCTCCTCCTTTTATAGGCCTTCTGAAGGCAATGAAGGCACATTTTTCAATGCATAAAGAGGAACCAAGGCACATTTCCCAAGAAGCATATCCAAGGGAATATTCCATCTTATGACTCATTCTGAGTTGGCAAGCTCATTTAGAGACCTTGACACGGATCCCGAAGACATTCTGTCGACCAATGAGAGCTCAAGTTGTGTAACTACCTGAACCACCTCATCTTAGGCGCAGTTTCAAGTGTTCTTCTGACTGGGCGCCAAGTTGAAGTATCTGGAGTGTCAAGTGCGCCCATCATGAGGTTGCGCCTATCTAGGTTGGCTTCATTCACCCAATCTGCCCAAAGCGCTCACTGAAACTTGATCAAAATGCTACTTGATGTTGGGCGCCAGAATGATGCTTCATGGGCACAGAAATGCGCCTTGCATGAAGATTGACTTTCCTTGGTGTTCCTTCAAGACTTGATGTTCAGGGGGGTGGAATGTTTCATCAGGAAGTGAGCGCCTAGCTTGGGAAGACTTGCAAGTGTTGCTACCTTGATCTAAAGAGGTATCTGGACACTCAGTTTATCCAATCTCCTTAAGGCGCTCATTGAGATTGATCAAGGCGCCACTTGGGGTTAGGCGCCACCAAAGAAGTGCGCCATACCTTGATTGCAATCCTAGAAGTCCAACTAGACCCTAGGCGCCAAAATGACTTTGCAACTGCTTAGCTTTCAAGACCCAATGCCAACTGGAGATGATATTGCGCCTTGCTAGGGTTAGGCGCCAAATTGGGAGTTTGCAACGAAGCTAGGCGCCAAAATAGAATCATTAAGAAAGTGTTTAAAAGCTAGGCGCCAAAGCTAGGTCAAATGCACTGGAAAATGCGCCTAAGGATGACAGGATCATGAAAATGGCGCCCTATGGTCTTTAGGCGCATACCTTGAATGCTTTGCACTGATAATGGATGATACAACTTGGAAATGTTTCCTGTATTGCCTTCCCATTCCAGGGAACTCTACCAACTCCATGCCAAGTCAACCTGCTTGAGGCGCTCTTCTGAGAGAGTATAGGAAGATACTAGTGCCTCCTGTTGGATTCAACTTCATGTATGTTGAGATACTTACACACCAAGCGCCTAGACTATTGGAAGCGATTGGAAACGTCCTTCCAACTCAGGCGCTTACTTGGAAAGTTTGTAGTAGATTTGGCGCCCATGACATACCTCCTTTGAAGATGCTTTTGGCGCACTTGTCATCAATTTGACTAGGAATTTGCGCTTAGGATCCAACTGCACATCTTTTCAAAGTAGATTGAAAGCAACTGAACTTTAATTGGATTGATCTTGCCTCCTTGAAGGAGTGCCTTGTATCTAGACTGAATGTGAGGACTTACTCCCATCTTAGGCGCACTAAGGTGCCAGTGGAAGAATAAAATGGCGCCTTCCCTTGAAAAGCTTATCTGCTATGCAAATGCTTACTTCTGGAGTCTTGAAATGAAACAAACTACTTGCCTTACCAAGCGCCCTGACCTCTTGAGGGGATTGAAGATCATATCCCTATTTAGGCGCACTTTTTGGGAGGTCTGATGTAGGATGAGCGCCTAGGCATGAAGACTCCATGATACCCTGTTTATGTTCATCTCTGATCTAGGCGCTTGCTTGGAGGAACCCATTCAAGTGAAGTGCCTTCTGTTGAAACCTCAACTTCAATGCCAGAAGTGACTCTAGAAGCTAGGCACTAGGATGGGTGTGTTCTGCCAAAATGGGCGCCTTGTCACTGACTTAGTGGATTCTGACTCAAAACTCCTTGATTGTACCTGCAAAATGACACACAGAGTTAATCAAAACCCATTTCATTCCCTTATTGTTCAGAATTAGCCTCCGGGAATGAGTAGGCTAATCCATTCATACTTGATGATCAAGTCGGAAACGGGGACATGACAAAAATTAGTAAGTAGAATAGCACGCTATTAGTTAAAATAATGCATTTAAACACTAGAGTAATATTTATTTTCTCTACATTGAGCAATTGGAATATGTTTGAGGCCATTCGCACAAAGACAAGCAACAAGTTGACCCATAAGCACTTCAATGACCTTGTTTTTGTGCAACAAAAGCTTTGTCTTCACATCAAAAAAGTAGAGGGGAAGGAGACTTGACTTGGACGACATCAATTTATATTCGGATTGGATTGTCGAGAATGTGGAGCACATGTATTTGCATAGGAGATTTCTGATTTTGCGAGGGAAGTAGCAAAATGGGTAGGGGAAGAAAAAGTGCAGAAGCAAGCAAAAGAGGAAATATCAGGAGGGGCTTCATTGGATAATGATCGTGATATTGCTCCTAAGGAGGAGTCTTTACCATCTAGCTCAAGGGCACCCATACCGCTACTACCGAACTTTCGTTGGAGAAGAAATTTGTAAAATATATTTATATGGATTGTGATTTTCTATGGACTATGATGTGCATTGTACTCCTTTTTTAGTCTAAAACTAATGGAAAAACTACTTGTGATTTCTCCAAATCCAGTATTTTGCATGTTATTTAAGTTTATTTTACAAATTTATATATTTTTTTAATATGCTGAGTTTTTGCTGAATCCAAGTTTTTGAACTATGATTTTCACCATCTTTGATAACATAACAAACAAACATTCGTATTTACAATTTTGCATTTGTATTTCAATGTGTCACTCAATTTTTGATCTGAAGTTTTGAAGTGGTCAACATTGGATTTTTGTTGTTGAATGTTGAATGTTCAAGATGTTACTACCATTTGAATTTCAGATCTTCAGAATGTTTAATGATATTTAACAGCTTTACTACACAATTGAAAAGCTATAAAATATGTTTTTAATTATTTTCTTTTGTGTGTGTGTGTGTGTGTGTGTGTGAAAAATTTACCACCCCCTGCCATCACTAAAATTTGAGAAAAGAATTTGTCATCTTGAGAACTCATCCTAGAAACTCAGAGAAACATAGAAAATATATTATTATTTTCAAGATTACCTCATGAATCAAAGTTCTTACCTAGTAAACTCATGGCTGCACATAAAGTTCCCCCTGTGGCAATTACATCATCAACAATAAGAGTACGGTCACCTGGTTGTGTAGCTCCTACATGCATCTCCATAATGTCTGTTCCATACTCCAACGCATACTCCACAGAAATAACCTCACCTGACAACAGGACATTTATGTGAAGAGTAGTTCAAAAGCAAAGATATTAACTTGGACACAACCTACAGATAATAAATCACAATGCAATTAGAAGAGAAGATAAGAGCCGTCTCTCATTTTAACGAACTCTACCTGAAGATAGTGTATATGTCAAAGACTCAAAACAGATCAAAGGTAAGATTCTAACTTGACAATACCTACCAATGGTAAACAATGGATAACAATAACAAGAGGGTCATCTCTCACAAGTTGATTGGTCCAAGCATCCACAAATGTCAATTTGCAGTCTTCCTAAATTCTAATAGTTAAGAATCCTTTACACTTGTAGTTTTATTCAAACACATGCTTGGTGGTACAACACTTAAAATTTAATTGAATAGTGAGATTCGAGTCAAAACACTAGCTATTTACTTGTTACGAACTACCTTCCCAATACATAAACATTGAAGACCAACAAGGAGAATAGAAATACACACATAGAATGATAATTAAACTTATTCAACTTTGCAAATGGTAGGTGCCTTGTACCGCTTAAGAAACCTATCATAGATAGGTGGCCTTTGCCATTTATTGCCAATGCTCCAAAAAATTTATGAATCAAAAAGTTACACAACTATGTGTGCAACGGGCAAACCAATAAGAATAAGAAAGTGCACTTAAATGATTAGAATTTAGCCAAATGAGAACAAGAAAGCACATTTGGAAGGATTAGAATTTGGAACTAGGAGGCCCAAATGGACTCCCTTGGACCAATCCCTCTCCATGCAGGAAACACTCTTAGAACACAAGCAAAAAGGAATCTGTTAAGAGCTACACAAAGGATCCTCAATCAGATGCAAAAAAAACTCCTCAGTGGATACACAAGACACTCTTAGACCAGCTAATAAGGAATCTCTCAGGACTTACACAATAGACCTTCTTAGACTAAATAAAACAATGAATCTCTCCATGGGGTGAGGATACCCTCTTACGTTGGAGGCAAATTGGGCACTTCAACTACTAAACAAGATGCAATTATTCACAAGATTTTTGTAGCTTATTGCCTAGGACTAAAACATAAGCAAGTAAAAATCCGTTAAGAGGTACACAATGGATCCTATGGAGCAAATTAGATGGAAGTATCTCCTCAGTAGGTACACAACGCCCTTAGACCAGAGGCAAAAAAAATCTCTCAAGGGTTACACAATAGACCCTCTTAAACTATATAAAACAATGAACTTCTTCATGGGTGAGAAAGATGCCCTCTTAGACTTGTTTGTAAACTAATTGGTACTTGCCACTTCCCAACAATTATTAGGCTAAAAATCCCTCCTAAGATGATGAGGCTGCCTTAGTAATGCATTATTGGACTTCTTATCAATAGGAACAAGTCAAAATACCACTGCGAATCCATTGTCAAGTTGTAAAATACCCAACTAGTTCTACTAAAAATTTTCCTTAACTTAGATAATTTTACTTGTACTTAGCTTATCACTACTTAACACTTAATGACGAACATCAAAGATAACTACTTGAATGAATCAACTTTAAAGCTGGGTACTTGTCTTATTGCTTGATTCAATCATCTTGCAAATGTCTTATTACATAGATAATGCTTTCAATAGCATGAAGTTACAAACTTATTCAAATGGAAATACAAAGGAAGGCCTTGAAGCTTTGATGTCTACAATGACTTCTACACTTGATCAACTCAATCAAACTCAATAATGTTAACTGAATGTCAACACCTCACAATACAACAAGGGAGCATCACCTTGCTTGTTGAGGGAGCATCACCCCAACACTTGAAACTCGCAGGGCTCGAGATCACAAGCTAAATAGCTTTGCAGAGAGAAATTTTGTCAAAATGAATAGATGCCAAATGAATGAGAGAGCTCCTCCTTTTATAGGCCTTCCAAAGGCAATGAAGGCACGTTTTTCAATGCACAAAGAGGAACCAAGGCACGTTTCCCAAGAAGCATATCCAAGGGAATATTCCAGCTGATGACTCATTCTGAGTTGGCAAACTCATCCAAAGACCTTGACACGGATCCCGAAGACATTCTGTTGACCAATGAGAGCTCAGGTAGTTACAACTACCTTATCTTCTAACTAGGCGCCCATTTGGAGTAGTATGATCATGGAATGGCGCCCAATGTGACCTAGGCGCCCAACTGAGGTAGCTGAGGCATGAATATGCGCCTTGAAGAATTTGATGACTCCATGCAATCTTGGAACTTTAGCGAAGATCTTTTGGATCCTAGGCGCCATTGGGAAGAAGAGGATTGACATTTAGCTTGCTTAGGCGCAGAACTGGTGTTCTCTTGACTGGGCGCTAGATTTGGAAGTTCTGGGTGCCTAGAGAAGGTTTTGACATCTTCCCACAATCTTATGCAATAGATGAAGCTCCTGAGTGTTGTATTGACCCTTTTGGACAGAGCGCCCATATCCAGAGTAGTTAAAAACCTTGTTTTCAGTCCTTAGGCGCATTTATGGAGACCAGACCCTTAGGCGCAACAAGATGACTGTGGAAGTGAGAATTGGCGCCTAGTCTTGAATTGCCACTCTCCCTGAAAAGCGCTCATACTTGAAGTCTTTGGAATGACACCAAACACTTGTTTTACCAAGCTCCTTAGCTTACTGAGAAGTGAGGACATCATTCATCCACTGGAGTCTTGTTTTTGGCGCCTACTCAAGCTGTAAGAAAGATGACTTTGAACAACTTATCACATCAAGGTCCTGAATTCATGATTTTGGGCCCTGTTGTTCTAGGCGCCCATTTAGGATTGTGCAACATTTTACTTTGAAGATCCAAACATTCCTTTCTTCCAAGGCGCCCTAGTGGATATGATAAGAGTGCTCCACAGCTTGATGATGCTAGGTTAGGCGCTCTTTTGTGAATTTTGATATATGATTTGCGCCTAGACTCCAAGAGTCAATTTCCTGCATTTCTTGACTTCCAGACTTAGCCAAATTTGGGTTTCTGACTTGCTCCTGCAAAAACAATTAATTAAGTTAGTCAAAAACCAATTCATTCCCTCATTATTTTAGAATTAGCCTCCGGGAATGAGGAATAGGCTAATCCATTCTTCACTTGATGATCAAACCGGAAACGGGGACATGACACAAGTCTTCTGAAGGAAATTTGTATTGTGTGGGAATTTGCAACCATGTGTCAAAAATTCATACTTGTGGATCAACTACAACTATAAAGGTGCTCCAAAATAAACATTCACAAACCACGAAAACATCCCATTTAACTTGCTATAAAATTTTTGAGCATTCTCGTAACTTTAAAAAACTACAAACTACAAGGATGCAAATTGCAAAAATGCAATTTCATGAAAACTGTTGGCGTTTCAATTTGCACCTCTAGAATGCGAGTTGGAAACGGACAGCTATGCACAGATAAACTGCTCTCCTATTATGAGGGGGAGTTCCCTTTTTGCTGATGTTTGCTTAAAAGATAAATAAAACAAATTTGCCTATCTTTTTTTGTTTCTCAGCTGCGAGCACAAGGTTATAAAACTCTATTTCACTGCAAAAGAGGTTTTTCTATTTTAAAACTTCTAACTACAGCTAGGCCTAAACTAAATGACGCTTTTGATTGTCTGAGTAAACACAGAGCATAGAAATCAAAAGTGGACAAGGAATGATTTGTTTTAACACAAAAAACTTAAATAAATTTCTCCCAGATTCACATCACAAGACTCATTGTACTTTAATGAAAGCTGAAATAAAATTTACACAAGCCACACATCTGGCGACAAAACTTGATGATTAGTGAGATAGAAATTCAAAGCAAAGGCAGGCATGAGACTTCTATTCCAATATCATAAAGTTGATACAACTCCAGGACAGTAATATTGTAGCAAAAGGCAGGCATACAATATGCGATCGAACACTAGAAACAGATAACACAGAGTGAACAAGTAGCTGAAATAACAAGTTCTGCAGGCTATAATAGGCACAAAAAAATTTGCTATCACAATTCTCATTACTTACAATGGGCAAGGCTGCCCTTATTTCTACTAAATCAAAGGAGTAGGGAACCCTAAAATCTCCTTGATTTTATCTAACTTGCCAACTTGCAAGCTTTATTTCTATTCTAAGACAAAGATTACAACTAACAACTGCTTTAAAACAATTTGCTTTAAAGCAAAGAAAGCTCCAACTATCACAAAGTGATTTTTTACTATTTTAAGGATGGATAAGCTTTGGATGAAAGCAAATGCTTTAAAACAAAAAACATTTGAGTTAAAGCTGCTTTCTTTTGAGTCACATCCTCATCTTCATTCTTGCCCTGTTGGTGACATCATCCACTGATATAAATATATTGCCGCAACTACCTATTTTCAGCATTGAGGGTTGCTTTATCTTCTCCATCCTTCAACACTCTCTCCTTCAGATCATCTGCTGCAACCTCAAAGAGATTCACATTCGTGTGCCGGGTACTTCTACCAAGATGGGATCTGACCACCTTGAGGTCATTCACGTCCAATGTTCCTTGGCAAAAACATTCTATTTTTATTTCAGCCACTTTCGAGCAATTCTTCTCTGATATTGTTTTCTTGTTATCATGCCACACCTTCTCGCCGATGTTCGGAAATATTTTGCGCAAAAGGCTGAAAACTATTTGCTGATTTCTTCTAAAAAGCAGAATGTGAGCGAAAAAATTGGCACATGGGTTTTGTAGACAATTCTGTTTCGAAACAACCTAGATTGTCGGATTTTGAAAAAGTGGAGGATTTCCCGAAAAAGCAGCAAAAAAACAAATTCTCAGAAAAATAAAATTTCCCAATATTCAAGAGGATGAAATTCTGGATGGACCCATCTCGATGAAAATTGAAAAAGCTTCGGCCCTGTTTCTGAAAAACGATCGCGTAGAAAGATGGACCTCAAAAAAGCATGCCTCAATGCTTCCTCATCTTGAAACTATGAAGAATGCTGAAAAAACACTCTGTTTGGGTCTTCGAATCTTCATGGAAAGAAAATAAAAATCTTCCTTCTCTAGATGCAACCTGCAAAAGTAATGAATGAAAGAAGCCAAAAGCTTGTCTTTATAGAACTTTAGGGCAAAAAAGCAGCTTTCTTTGTGAAAGAATAAAGCTTCAATCTTATCCATGAAGAAAGCGTCTTTTAAAGCACAAATCCAAGTAGATATCTTTGAATAGGAAGAATCCCTATTTTATAGCTGCCTATGGCTTCATGTGTGAGATGACGAAAAATATCTTCTTTAATGATGTCATCAAACAAGCGAGGTTGCAAAAGTGTTAGCCAATTTTTTCTTCGTTTTCAACACTTTTGCACTCGTTTTGATTTCAGTATGGCCTGTCCCTAAGCAAACTGTCACTGTTTGACTGAAAATGCTGACTGATCATGGCACCTTGAAGATTTATCAACCGCGATTCAATCCCTAGCCACAAACTGACGATCTGATGTCATTCAACTACAAATCTGACTTCTGAAACCCATCACCGGACGAAGATCGGGAAGCGGCTGTCGGAAAAACACTGTCAAACATGAAAATTTCTAGCTTATGAAAACTTGGGCGCCCCCAGCCTCCAAGGGCGCCTAGTTTTTTGTGCCTTAGGCATTTTCTTAAAATTTTCAACTTTTTCAACTTCTCGATTTCTGTGCACGTTCCAGTGACTGTGGACCTCTGTTTGGATGCCGATTTCTGCCTGCTGGAGCAAAACTGAGTCTGAAGATCTGGTAAACAGGTAAGCCTGATGAAAATTGAGTTGATTAAACATTCTGCCTGCCTCAGAAAATGCGCCAAATTGATTTCCTGTGAATCTGACCAGGCTGACGGAGGAGGATTTGTCGTTTTTTGGAAAAATTTCAAAAATAAACTAACTCTGGTGAAACTGGGTGCCCCAAGCCTCCTGGGGCGCCTAGGAATTTGTTAGAAAATTTTTGATATTTTCAACTTTTCTTTCCATCTCTCAATTTCCGTGCCTGCAGCTCCTGTTTGATCTTCGTTCCCCGTCGTCTGACTGACTACTGAAGTAGGACGGGAGGTGATCTGAGCTGTCTGAACACACCTAAGATGAAATTCCAGCTTTTCCGAGTTCTTAGACTAAGTTTGACTGAATTTGACCACCCAGAAGCAGGCTGACGGGAACTTTTTGTCGTTTCTCGAAAAACGTGGAAAAAATTCTATGGTAGGAAAAGATGGGCGCTTGGTTTTTGACGCCGTAGAAAAATTTATGATTTTCAAGCTCTATTTGCGGTTTGCCCTGTTTTGCATGCCGACAGCTGCTCCTATCACCGATTTCGAGGTTTTGCCAGTCAACTGCCACTGGATGAGAGATGGACTAGATAGCCTGGGTACGTCTGAAGTGATTTCTAGCTTTTCAGGGCCTGTTGACCAAAATGACTGCTTTTGTCCACCCCGGAACTGACCGACGGAGACATTTTTAACATTTTCTCGAAAAACATGAAAAAAATCGAACACTACCAAAGCTGGGCGCCCCTAGCCTCCAGGGGCGCCTAGAAATCCATGCCTTAGAAAAATTTCATGATTTTTCACTTTTCAACACTTTCTGCATCCACCATGCTTCGCTCTCCATCCTTCGTCAAATCGACGACTGTTCGTCAATTCTGCGTTATATGAACAGCATTGAAAACTTCAAAATGAGCTCTGGCAGATGAAACTCCACTGATGGCTCCGGAGCTCGTACTTTGCCAACTAAAAAAGCAAATTTGACCCAGTAGAGAAAACTCAACCTTTTGCACATTCCGTCTGGACCACCTTGATTGTGAACAAAATTAGTCAATCAGAATCAGGTATGACACCTGAATCGGAGATTCTATTTTTAGAAACTTTCTATTTTTAGAAAATTTTGCCAGCATCCGTATCTCAAGAAACCTAGAAAACCTAATTTGACGTCTATCTAAAAATAGAAATTTCTATTTTTAGAAATTTTGACTTTTTGACCTTTTGACAATTTTCTAGATTTTCACAAAATGCCTTAATGAAGCAAAAAAAATTTGATTGGGCACAACAATTGGCTCTGTCTAGGGACCATGTCAGATACTTATGGCATAGGAGAACCAAGAATCTCTAGACTTTTCTAGCTTGGACCAGTGCTTTGTCAATTGGGCAATAGAGTCAGGTCACTTTCCTAATCACCTAGAACAAGACTTTTTCCCTAAAATCACCTAAGAGTTGGAACTTCCCAGAGCACAAAGAACACAACTATCACATTACGAAAGAGGGAATCACATTACAACATAACAATCACATTACGGAAAGGGGAAACACATTACACACACAAACGCTCTTTTTCGGAGCATGGACAAGAAAAACAAAAACTGTTACACAAAACCATCAAATGGCTCAGAAAAATAAGAGCCTTTTCTCCTGAGCTGTGAGATTTGTCTTGACAACATAGCTTTTCTTCCTTTGTGTAATGTCCCCATTTTCATGAGTATCAGTTCGCAGAGGGTTTAGCCTATTCCTGGCTCTCGTAGGCTAATACGGTTTGATTAGAGGGTATTCTTGGCAGTTACCTGATCAGCGATTGGCTTTCTTTCATGGATTTGGTGATTATATGGAGGTTCTACTATGTTATACAAATGTTTCTAATTTGGGAAACCTCATGTTATGTTTTGACTTTATGTTTTGCACTTTATATATTTTAATGTTATGTTATAATATTATAATAAAGTGCAAATATAAAGTATATCTTTTATCCCACATTGACAAGAAAGTGTGTGAGCTTCCGCAAGAAAAGAATAAAAAGATCTTATGGGCTCATTCTTGGACATGAAGAATTGGATATTTGACTTAAGTTTGTTTGGTGGTGAGTCCAGCTAGGGTTCTGCCATTTTTTCCAGCCATTGGGAACAAAAACTCCCAATTGGTTATGCAATTTTGAGGTTGTGAAATATTAGCTAAATTATTGCTTCATTGTGGGCTTCACTTCAGGGGTCCAATCTGTGCTACATTGGAGGATTTACATATTTTTAATTAGAGTTTATTTTCAATTATTGGAAGGGTTTTCTGAGGTCTGCAATTTTACATCAATCTGTTGTTATGGGGTTTATATAGCCTATGTGAGACATGGATATTTGCTCATTGTGCACTGCTGAAGCATCAAATCATTCTGGGTATTTGAGCAATTAATTCATTTTGCCGAGACAATCATTTCAAGGGCTAATTGCAGGAGGTTCAAGGCTGCAATTAATTAATTTTGAGGACTGATATACTATAGCAAGGGTGCCATTGGCAAGACATTTTTGTTCATACCTCATCATTGAACCATCCTATGGTTCTGGGTATTGTTGCATTTTGATCCTTTGGTCCTACCGATCATTTCAGGTGCCAAGAAGTGGATTTTAATTGTTGCATTTATTTATCTAAAATATTGTCAGGCAAGGGTAGGGGTGACTTCACACATAGAGGGGCTATTTCACCATTTTTAGTGGGGTTTCATCATCAACAAGTGCTGCTTCAATATCTCAGCATATTGACTATGTGTATCAGGTTCCTTAATGTTTTGTTAGAGTATTTGCATTGTTAAGTCAATTTGCATTAGGTGCTGCTATAGATGAACATTTATATCAGATTGGCATTGTATTGGGATTTCATTGTAAGTCAAGAGTATTGGCTAGTTATATCAGCATTGTACTAGAGATTGCATTGAATTAAGAAGGGAAAATTTGTATGCCAATTATTTTATGTAATGCTTATATTGATCGAGCTCTAGATTATCATATGAGTATGCATACCAAATGTTTGTGAAAATGCCTATTGGCTGAAGGTGGTTGTTTGTATAGTGATTTGCATATTTCGTCAAGATCCTTTGCTTGCCAAGTGTTTGCATAAATGTCTAGTGGTTGTGGGTGTATATTGGCTATATTGGGACGCATGGAAAGTATTTGTCTTAATGTCAACTAGCTGTACTACATACATACAGTCACTTATATGTATGCCAAAGGTTTGAAACAACTAGTATATCATTTCTATAACAACCTTACATTGTTAGAAGCATTCAATAACATCATTAGCAGCCTATGATCTCAAAGAAGACAATCAGAAAATTCATAACAGCAGGTTCAGACTTTGTATGCCAAGTGTTTGACAATATTCCTTGAGCTTTATATCAACATATTGAGTTCAAAAGTGACAAGGGATATTACACTTTGCAACACCTTCTCAAAGAGCCATGATTCAGGTGGGTATTCACGTTCGGGCCATGAGAAGTTCATGATGAACTGATTGATTCGCCAAAGATCAAGTAGATCAACTTCTTCCAAAGCGAGAAGCCTCTCTAACAGATGAAGGTACAGAACCTCTTTTTGAAGATAAGAAGCAATGTTTTGTGGCCAAAGTATGCTTGTGGGAATGGTAACGACCACATATAGAACTTGACTTTCATTTATATCTTGAACATATGCAACCTTGAACTCAGTCAATGTATCATCCTCTGAAAAAGGTCTAAGCTGCTGATATAGAATCTCTGTTACTGGTTCCTGGCTCACCTGATCCACAACTGTTATTATCAATTTATCTAGTGACTCAGGTACTTCTTCATGGTTCTCTTCAACTAGGTCGTCATCCATCCATTCCTCAAGATTTGAATATGATAAACCATCGAGATCTGAATCTTCGAGACCCTGATTATCATCAAAGTGTACTTGTTGAATAACCTCTTCACCTAGTAGCTCACTTCGCCATCCATCATTTTGAGTCTCATCAACCTCCATAGAGCAATCTTCTTCAATACGGATATCTGGTAGCATCTCATTTTCAGCAACCATGTTCCTTTCTTCTTCTGATAGGTAAGCATGATCAAAGACAAATTCTTCTAAGCTTTGTATTTCTTCTTCATCTGCTTGATCAATTTCACATACGGCGTATCTCACAAAACACTTGTCGAGGATTTCTGATTTCTCCAATTGATTCTCTTCAGTGACCAAGACTGAATATTCCATGAGCTTTTCTTCTCCATGAGCCTCTTCATATGTTGCATTTTGTGTTGACTTCATCATATCTGTGATGTCTCTTGATTGCACAAGTTCAGGGATAACCTTCGAAAGTTTAGCATCATCTTCTTCACTAGTGTGTATGAAAACTTCTTGAGACAAAGATGAAGACGAGCTAAACTATAAAAGAAAATTTACAGTATCCTCTACTGAAGAATCACTCTCCAAGTGATGTAGAAAACTGTCGAGATCCAATGATGAATCTTCCATATGATCTCCGGTTTTGAGAAATTCCTCCAATGATGAATCATCTTCAAAATGAAGAAGATCTTGTTCTTGCTCCAATTGCAATGCTTCTTTGGTCTCTTCTCCTTTGAATGTATCTGACACAGGTTCTTCAAACCAACCTTCAAAAGATGAGAAGAACAAATTGGATTCATCATTGCTCTCTGCAGCATATTTGATCTCTTCCTCGTAATTTTGCTCTTGAGAAGATTGTTGCACTTCTTCCTCAGAGAAAGTATGTAAGTTGTGCATTTCCTCAAGTTCTTCCATCAACGATCCTTCTTCATATTTGAAGAAATTATGCAAATTTTCAGCTTCCGATGAACATTCATGTTCCATATGCAAACACATGATGTTGCTTGAAACAGAGTTAGGAAAATGATTCCTTCTAATATTTGATTTACACTGGTAAAATCCCTTCATAGAGCCGCCATCGGATTCATCAAAGAGACGTTCAGGATTATCCGAAAATCCTTGATTTTCATTTGATGCTTTTAATATTTGCACGAATTTTCTCATCTTAGGGCAATTTTCTCCATCATGTTGGTTTGTTTCATGGAACAAGCAGTAGATTTGTATTGCAGAAGACACATCTGCCTCTTAACGCATAGGTGATACTTGACGCACAGGTGAAGCAGGTTGATCACTAACATAGTTAATGAAAGAATCTGGTATACTTGAAGGAGATGAAACTTGCCAAAGTGGTACAACATTCAAGGGCACCAGTGGTTTGATTGAATCTCTCTGGATCTTTCCTGAAGTGATCATATGATCTTCTAATTCAATAGCATACTCCTGATCTTCTTGCAGTTCTGTAGCGTGTCTTTGCTTGAGGTAGAAAGAAATTTCTGAAGATTGTGCATTCGTGAAACAACTTAGCAGAATTTCTAACAAAGGATTCAAGGTGTTCACAACTTTTCCAACCAAACGGTTGAATCTGGCCACAAACTCTTGCATCGGCTCACTTCTGTCTTTCTTGATGTTTGAGAGTTGTGCAAACAAGACATGACTGTCTTCTACAGGCTTGAAACGGGCGAGAAATTTCTCCCTCATCAACTCCCAACTTGTGATAGAGCTGGCAGTGAGGTGATTAAACCATTCAGCTGTTGAGCTTTGCAATGTTTCCACAAACAAACGTACTGTAACATCTTTATGTGCAACGCCAAGAATTCCACAGGCGGTGGTGAAGGCAAAAATGTGCTCATCAGGATGTTGCTTGCCATCACCATGAAACTTCGGAAAACTTTTTCTTGATCCTTCAAGAAGCTCATGATATTCTACTAGTGCCAAAGGTCCAATGTTGTTACCCCAAGGTAATGGGGGTGGATGCCGCTGATTCTGATTATTGCGATTGTTATTATTTGCATCACCCATTGCTCGAGGCTAGACTACTGGTTCCTCTTGAGGTTCTTCCTGCTTGACTTCAGGAACTAACTGAATTTCAGGAACTATGATGGATGCTTCTCCAACTTGAACTAACTGAATTTCAGGAACTATGATGGATGCTTCTCCAACTTCTGTCGGAACAAGCTCTTGGAAGAAAGGATCTGTAGTACTATCTTTCCCCCTTCTTGTATAAACCCTGTGAGCCAGGATTATCTACTGCCACGCGGGAGGTGGTAATACTGGTCTTCCAGACGCAAGATCTGCTTTGTTTTCTTCTTCGTCAAGAATAGTAGCCACGTTTCTCCACTGAACAGGTCTTTCCTTTTGCGCAAATATGAAACTCCTCAGGCTACTAATGATGTCTATTTGCTCTCCTTCCACTCGTACAAGATTTGGTTGAATAGCAGGTGGTGTAAGATTTGGCTGTTGAACTGGAGCAGTAGGACACCAAAGAGTCATTCTCGTGACATAAGCTTAAGCTTGCTTGAATTTTTATGCCTCGTGGCCCACGGTGGGTGCCAAAAAACTTTGGCATTTCAATTTGCAACTCTGGAATGCGAGTTGGAAACGAACAGCTATGCACAGATAAACTGCTCTCCTATTATGAGGGGGAGTTCCCTCCTTGCTGATGGTCGCTTAAAAGATAAATAAAACAAATTTGCCTATCTTTTTTTGTTTCTCAGCTGTGAGCACAAGGTTATAAAACTCTACTTCGCTGCAAAAGAGGTTTTTCTATTTTAAAACTTCTAACTACAGCTAGGCCTAAACTAAATGACGCTTTTGATTGTCTGAGTAAACACAGAGCACAGAAATCAAAAGTGGACAAGGAATGATTTGTTTTAACACAAAAAACTTAAATAAATTTCTCACAGATTCACATCACAAGACTCATTGTACTTTAATGATGAAAACTGAAATAAAATTTACACAAGCCACACATCTGGCGACAAAACTTAATGATTAGTGAGATAGAAAATCAAAGCAAAGGTAGGCATGAGACTTCTATTCCAATATCATAAAATTGATACAACTCCAGGACATCAATATTGTAGTAAAAGGCAGGCATACAATATGCGATCGAACACTAGAAACAGATAACACAGAGTGAACAAGTAGCTGAAATAACAAGTTCTGCAGGCTATAATAGGCACAACAAAATTTGCTATCACAATTCCCATTACTTACAATGGGCAAGACTGCCCTTATTTATACTAAATCAAAGGAGTAGGGAACCCTAAAATCTCCTTGATTTTATCTAACTTGCCAACTTGCAAGCTTTATTTCTATTCTAAGACAAAGATTACAACTAACAACTGCTTTAAAACAATTTGCTTTAAAGCAAAGAAAGCTCCAACTATCACAAAGTGATTTTTTACTATTTTAAGGATGGATAAGCTTTGGATGAAAGCAAATGCTTTAAAACAAAAAACATTTGAGTTAAAGCTGCTTTCTTTTGAGTCACATCCTCATCTTCATTCTTGCCCTGTTGGTGACATTATCCACTGATATAAATATATTGCCGCAGCTACCTATTTTCAGCATTGAGGGCTGCTTTATCTTCTCCATCCTTCAACACTCTCTCCTTCAGATCATCTGCTGCAACCTTAGAGATTCACATTCGTGTGCCGGGTACTTCTACCAAGATGACATGTGACCACCTTGAAATCATTCATCCAATGTTCCTTGGCAAAACATTATGTTTTTCTTTTAGCCACTTTCGAGCAATTCTTCTTTGATATTGTTTTCTTGTTATCATGCCACACCTTCTTGCCTATGTTCGGAAATATTTTGCGCAAAAGGCTGAAAACTGTTTGCTGATTTCTTCTAAAAAGCAGAATGTGAGCGAAAAAGTTGGCACATTGGTTTTGTAGACAATTCTATTTCGAAACAACCCATATTGTCAGATTTTGAAAAAGCAGAGGATTTCCCGAAAAAGTAGCAAAAAAGCAGATTCTCAAAAAAATAAAATTTCTCAATCTTCAAGAGGATGAAATTCTGGATGGACCCGTCTCGATGAAAATTGAAAAAGCTTCGGCCCTATTTCTGAAAAATGATACCCTAGAAAGATGGACCTCAAAAAAGCGTGCCTCCGTGCTTCCTCGTCCCGAAACTATGAAGAATGCTGAAAAAACACTCCGTTTGGGTCTTCGAATCTTCGTGGAAAGAAAATAAAAATCTTCCTTCTTTGGATGCAACCTGCAAAAGTAATGAATGAAAGAAGCCAAAAGCTTGTCTTTATAGAACTTTAGGGCAAAAAAGCAGCTTTTTTTGTGAAAGAATAAAGCTTCAATCTTATCCATGAAGAAAGCATCTTTTAAAGCACAAATTCAAGTAGATATCTTCGAATAGGAAGAATCCCTATTTTATAGCTGCCTATGGCTTCATGTGTGAGATGATGAAAAATATCTTCTTTGATGATGTCATCAAACACACGAGGTTGCAAAAGTGTTAGCCAATTTTTCCTTCGTTTTCGACAGTTTTGCACTCGTTTTGACTTCAGTATGGCCTGTCCCTGACTTCAACAAGGTGGCAAATTGTCACCGTTTGACTGAAAAAGTTGGATGATCATGGCACCTTGAAGATTTATCAACCGTGATTCAATCCCTAGCCACAAACTGACGATTTAACGTCATTCAACTACAAATCTGACTTCTGAAACCCATCATCAGACGAAGATCGGGAAGCGGCTGTCCGAAAAACACTGTCAAACATGAAAATTTCTAACATATGAAAACTTGGGCGCCCCCAGCCTCCAGGGGCGCCTAGTTTTTTGTGCCATAGCCATTTTCTTAAAATTTTCAACTTTTTCAACTTCTCGATTTCCGTGCATGTTCTGGTGACTATGGACCTCTGTTTGGATGTCGATTTCTACCTGTCGGAGCAAAACTGAGTTTGAAGATCTGGTAAACAGGTAAGCCTGATGAAAACTGAGCTAATTTTACCTTCTGCCTGCCTCAGAAAATGCGCCAAATTGATATCCTGTGAATCTAACCGGGCTGACGGAGGAGGATTTGTCGTTTTTTGGAGAAATCTCAAAAATAAACTAACTCTGGTGGAACTGGGCGCCCCAAGCCTCCTGGGGCGCCTAGGAATTTGTGTGTTAGAAAAATTTTGATATTTTCAACTTTTCTTTCCATCTCTCGATTTCCGTGCCTGCAGCTCCTATTTGATCTTCGTTTCCCGTCGTCTGACTGACTACTAAAGTAGGACGAGAGGTGATCTGAGCTGTCTGAACACACCTGAGATGAAATTCCAGGTTTTCCGAGTTTTTAGACTAAATTTGACCACTCGGAAGCAGGCTGACAGGAACTTTTTGACGTTTCTCGAAAAACGTGGAAAAAATTAAGGCAGAAAAGATGGGCGCCCCCAGCCTCGAGGGGTGCTTGGTTTTTAATGCCTTAAAAAAATTTATGATTTTCAATCTATGTTTGCGGTTTGCCCCGTTTCGCGTGCCGGTAGCTGCTCTGTCACCGATTTCGAGGTTTTGAAAGTCAACTGCCATTGGATGAGGGATGGATTGGATAGCCTGGATACATCTGACGTGAATTCCCGCTTTTCAGGGCCTGTTGACCAAAATGACTACTTTTGTCCACCCTGGAACTGACCGACGAAGACATTTTTAACATTTTTTCGAAAAACGTGAAAAAAAATCTAACACTGCCAAAGCTGGGCGCCCCCAGCCTCCAGGGGCACCTGGAAATCCATGCCTTAGAAAAATTTCATGATTTTTCACTTTTCAACACTTACTACATCCACCATGCTCCGTTCTCCGTCCTTTGTCAAATCGACGACTGTTCGTCAGTTCTGTGTTATCTGAACAGCATTGAAAACTTGAAAATGAGCTCTGGCAAATGAAACTCCTCCACTGATGGCTTCGGAACTCGTGCTTTGCCAACTGAAAAAGCAAAATTGACCCAGTAGAGAAAACTCAACCTTTTGCAGATTCTGTCTGGGCCACCTTAATCGTGAAGCAAAATCAACCAATCAGAATCAGGGACGACACTTGAATCGGAGATTCTATTTTTAGAAAATTTTGCCAACATCCGTATTTCAAGAAACCCAGAAAACCTAATTTGATGTCTATTTTTAGAAATTTTGACTTTTTGACCTTTTGACAAAAAAATTTCTAGATTTTCATAAAATGCCTTAATGAAGCAAAAATTTTCTAATTGGGCACAATAAAACCATAAACTTGTAAAACCGTGAAACTATACTAAAGCTTCACACCTCTGTCCATAATGATTTGACCAGATAGTTAAAAAAAATTGCACATATCACAAGACTGACATTACTTTACAACTAAAATCAAACAATTTTGCGACATTTCCGAATGACTAAAACTAACTCTAAATCCCTTGTGACTAAAATCAACTGTTAATGACTCTCAATCTGATCAAGCTTGAACAACAAAGGACTTTTACGAATGACTTGGAATATTTACTTGACTTTTGGGAAAGTGACGTAAATGGTGTATGCCAATTTGGCTAACACAAAAAAGTTTAAAATCTGTCATGGTAAAAAATGGAGATAACAACTAGCTCTAACTGGGGACAAGAACCTTGCAGACACAAAAGGAACCCCAAAATCTCTGACGGTATAGGACAACCTACCTCCGCTATTTTAAAAAGTTCATGCAAACCCATTAATAGGTTCGGAAAAGTAGATACCCATACAAAATAATAAGTTGAACCTATGAAGTTCTTGTCGTTATAGGTGCCATTCCATGTTCCTAATGGAAACTCTCGAAACAATGGGCTTCTGGAACAATGCATAATACCATACTTCCCATTCTTCACCATACATTTGTAGCCCTCTTGTGTGCATATCAACATTTCCACCTGTACCATATCAGCTTTTTTTGTTTCTAGCATTTGAACATTTTCTTTGCTAATCGGATTCAAGAAAAAGGAGTCTCAAGTTTGATCCATTTTGTGCAGATCCGGAAATGAATGAATATTGACTTGTTTAGATTGCACATCTACTATATGAACAGCAATTTCTATAAGTATCAGATCATATCCCCGATGATAAAATATTTTGTCCTTCTTGGTTGTAATCATTTCAAAAAATTCTTCTTCGAAGGCTGAGAAGAAAATGAGAAGCATTGCAAATCTATTCTCTTGGGTTCATCAACAAAGAGATCTTCTCCCAATAGTGGCGAAGGAGAAGTAACGACACCCTCTCTGAAAAGAAAGTCATCATCTGATGCTTCACGACACCAACTTGGGATAAAGATTTCATGGTGTTGAAACTCTTCATGAACTTCATTTTGCCAATCACTATTTATTTGCTGCTCTTTTAAAGCCTCTAACTCTTCAAATTTCCTTTGCATAGCTTCTGCAGGACACACCAATTCATGGTTGATATTTGGAGTTGCTTGTCCATCAACTAACACTTGCAGCTTTAGCATCTATTCTGACATGTGCCAAACTAGGATTTTGGACAAATTTTCTGAATTTGCAATTCCAAACATGAAACCCTAGGACTGATATATGAATTTATTTTCTGCACTTCAATTTCCTTTTCAAACCCTAGATCTGATTTCGCTTTTTCTGATTTAAACAATGATGAACAGCGAACACATATGCACACAAAGTGCTCAAATAACATAGCAATAATGAATCCTTATGATGATGACTTCAATTATGAACCCACACAACATTATATCACATCAAGATGCAAACATATAGATGGCACAATTAAGAATATCTGAAGTAAACAGTCTGCTGCTACAACTTTGCATTATATGGAATGCAATTACATCAAGTCCATGGCTCCAACATAGCCATTCAATCATGCAAAACACTGCTATTACAAATCAGAAAGGAATTATGAATAACACATACCAATTTCAATGCCCAAATACCACTACAAGATGAGCGAACCTATCGAAACAGATCTGCCTTCGAAGACTGGATGAATGCTCCACGAATGATGGACAAATTGATAATAAATGCTGTTCAACAGTGAGCGACCTCTCCTATAATGATCAGCGCACATTCAGGATGACAATTGAGGTTAGAGAAGTCTTTAAACGGTGATCTATGATACCACTAACTGCTGTTCGCCTGGTCCCAGAAATCTGCAACAAACCCTTGAACATTTGAACTTTGAAATGCTCCTCCAAAATCGCCGTCCAAAGCTGGTAAGTCTCCTAGCTGATCGCTTCTATAAAAGATCACTCAAATTGCCCTCTATGATGATCTCTTCCACAGTCAATAAGTCTGATCTGAAATCAGAGATAAATCAGTATGCAGAACTTCTGAAATCGGCGTCCTATGTGATGCAATCTGCCATACAACTTGGCGCTCAAATAAGTCTTTAATGTCTTCAACAAAGCCTTCAATCAATGGCGCCAATATCTGCTATAAATGTCTTCAAACTCCACCAATGTCTTTGATAGAATCTTCAATCAATGTCTTCAACAACTCTTCTATGAAAGATGAATCGTGAATGCTCAACAAACCTTCAAACTCTCCAATGAAGTGCAATTAGACTTCCGTCATGAAGTCTTCCTATTGTCCTATTTTACTCCCCAGCCAAATAGCCCAAATCCATAAAATCTCTAAGTGTTTTCCCCTTTAGAGATGTAGGGAAAAACATCCTAAAATTGACTAAGTCCAAAAACCCTGAGTTTTCCTTGTGTTTTCTAGCTTTTCGGAGTTTCGGAGTTGGAAGTTCCTCCCTTCATCATGTCATCTTATACTGCTCCGAACTCTGCCCCTTTATTTTGCAAAAAAGCTAAGTGTTTTAACCTTTTCGGAGTTTCGGACTTCGGACTTTCCTTCTTCCCTCTTCCTTTCCTTTTGGAAGACGTAAGACGGAAGGCCCGAAGCCCGACCCCTGACAAGTGTTAAATTTTCTAAGGCATTCCGCCATTCTGCGGAGCTTTCGAGTGGGCCCATAGCAGGCTCGCGGAATCGCGGAAAGCTGCCACATGGACGAAGGATGGAAGGCCCGAGCTCCGAACTCCGCTGACATTTTGCAAAAATGGCTAAGTCAGACTTTCGGGGCTCGGGCTTTCCTTCTTCCTCTTTCTCTGGGAAGGCGGAAGACGAAAGGCCCGAGGCCCGAAGTCCGCCGATATTGAAATTCTTCTAAGTACAAAGTGGAACTCAAGGAACGGACTTTTCCCCTTTCCTTCTTCCATCATGGAACGCTGAACGCCAAAGGCTCGAGGCCCGATCTCTGACCATTTTCGCAATCTTCAGAATCGAAGGTAAAGGAGCAGAATCTAAGGTCCGCCATGATCGCACATAATGAAATCTTTCTTCCAAGGTAGGGATCCAATCTAAATGAAAGTCAAATGTCCCGCTCCAGCTGGAAAATTGCAATTGAGCATTTATGGTTGCAGAAGGCGGTTCAAGCATCGATTTCCATCAAAGATATTTGTTCAAACACTTCTTGGAGATATTTTCTGCATTTATGCCAAGATGATCAAATTTTCTTCTGATATTCCTTTTGTAAAATATCTCTGACAGGCCCATGGGTGCATTCATTACAGTAGGTAATGGCGCTTCATTGTAAATGCTATATAACGCCTGAAATGTAATGTATTCAGGTTGGTTGTTGATCGTGAAAAATCACATCTCTTTTCAATTGTAACCGTGCCTCTTTGACAATAAGCAATAAGACTTTACCTTTTCATGAATTTTGGTTGCTCTGTGTAATCTTTCTGCTTGATTTCCATCTGTGAATGTTTCTTTCCTCTTGGATTTCATCTAGTCTACTTTACCTCTATAGTTTACTCATGATTTGTGTATGTTGGTCTATGGTTTATTGTTTTTTTGTGCATACATGGTTGTTTTGAGGGCCTACCTATATTCAAACCTGGTGTATCACCCCCTTTTCATTTTCAGTTCATCCTCCTTCCCCTTTTCCTCAATGGTGCATAGATTAGGTTTAGTCTTAGCAATAGCTGAATCTCACATTTAGCGAAGGAACCAGCCTCTCTCTAGAGGTTTCATCTTCTTGCAGGGTCCCACACCTGAAGATCATCTCAATGTTTCACTGGATTGTTGAAGCCCTAAACCGCTCCAACACAGGGTGCAAATCCTAGTGACAACACTTCCCATGATGAGATTGGGTTTTCGTCCAACTCAACTCTATTCTCAAGGGTTTTCATCCTTGGAATAGGCTGCTCAAGTGCAGATCCACAAGGGATAAAATCAGAAAATAAACCTAGAATCATAATGCCAAAATGAACCACAATACCTTGTATTTATACATGAGTTTCTTCTTCAACAAAAGCTGGCCGACTTGGGAAAATAATTATTATTTTATTGATTTAAAACTCCAACTAGGCCAACTTAAATTCTCCTTGGTGCTCACACTCCAATTTGAATTATAATAATTTCCCACAAAAGGGTCGACCAACAAATGAATATTGGCGTTCAAATTCCAAGAAGGCCGACTTGGGCCGACCTATTTCTGAGTTTGGTGCTCTCATTCAAAAATAACTTGAGTTTTCCTTGACCTGGCCGACCTAAGACATATCCTGGCCGACTTCATTAGAAATTGGGCCGATCTCCCATATTTGAATTTCCTTTTTATCCAAAAGGCCGACTTGATGTATTTGATTTGCTAAATTGGCCAACTAGCTTCAAAGATTGGCGCCTAGAATAATTTGAATCTCTTTTATTTAATTTTATCTTCCTTCTTCATATTGGCTGACTTAGAAGATACTTTTGCTAATTCAAATTAAAGATTTGAATTTTTGTGATCAATTTGAAAAATGGGGACATGTCATATTCCGAGCAAAGGAAGCCATCTCTTCATCCCCATATGTTATGAATGTTTCAATTGGGAGAGAAAGAAGAGGGAAAATCTTTAGTTTATCATTAACCCAAGTGACATCTACAATTCCTTCTAGACATTCCTCATTGTTTTCTTTAATGCATATATGTCATATGATGTTCACTATCATCTTTTACTTTTTGTTCAACTATTTTTCTCCTTGACATTTCATCTTCTCTTATAACTGTAAAATTAGAACAACCATAAAACTTTTGCATATGATTTCCTTCTTATTTAATGTTTTTCATTTAGTGAATTAGCACTAGGAGATGTGAGGTGTTGTAATGAAACTATTGAACCTTGGATAAAATGATCTTCAAAAAACATTTCAAAAATAGGATCATTTCTAACCAATGTTACCAGACTCGGACTTGGCTCAAACTTGGCAAGCTGACTTTTGATTAGAACTCAGACTTGACAAATTGAAAAAAACATGAAACATAGAGATTTTCAAGGATTTAAAACTTTTATCATGCACCCTTCAATAAATAAACTTTAAAGACACAATAAAACTAATCAAATAGAAGTTACTTTGATCATATACACAAGTATACATCAATCACATGAGTATAGAAGCATATTTTAGCTGAAGGAAACAACATTTTTAAATATATAAATATTGTCAAGTGTTTTAGGTGTACAAAAATATTACAGTCAATAATAGCCTCTGGTACCAAGATTAGCTTCCCCTCCTCATCCAATGGTGGAAGCTCAACTGAAGGAAACACATTGTGGCCAAGAGCTTTCTTCAACCTGGAAACATGAAACACATTGTGCACCTTACTATCTGTTGGCAACTCGAGCTCATATGCCACTTCTCCCACTCTTCTGACAATCCTAAACGGACCATAGACCCTGGGTTTTAGTTTTTCTCCTCCACTCTTTTTTAGAGTGGACTGCCTGTAGGGTTGGAGTCTCAAATACACCATGTATCCAACCTCAAAACTTCTCTCTACCTGGTGCTGATCAGCATAAAGATTTTGCTGACTCTGTGCCTGCTGTATGTTCTCCTTGAGCTCTTTTACTATGTCTTGGCTCTCCTGCAATAGATCTTTTGCCTTCGGCACACGACTGTCACCAAGTAGATCTATGAAGCATGGGGCTTAATAACCATACAATGCCTTGAATGGAGTCATTTGGATCCACATGTGATATGTTGTATTATAACAGTATTCCCCCAAGTGCAACCATCTGATCCAAGCTTTCTGCTGCCCCAACACATAGTTACGAAGATACCCTTCCACCCATTTGTTTACGATCTCCGTTTGGCCATCTATTTGTGGGTGGTAACTAGTACTGGGAGTTAATTCAATGCCACACAATCTGAATAACTCCTACCAAAATAAACTCAGGAACTTGTTGTCCCTGTCACTAACTATTCCTCTGGGTATCCCGTGAAGTCTGAAAATCTCCCTGAAAAATAAATCAGCCACCTAGGCAGCTGTGTAAGTTGCTGAAATGGCGAAGAAGTGTGCAAATTTGGTGAGCCTGTGATGAAGTCCATGGAGATATATTCCCACTTCTGATTTGGAATAGGCAATGGCTGTAACAACCCTGCGGGATAAGTATGCTCATGCTTGTTTTGTTGGCAAATAGGACATTCACGAACATACTAAAGGACTTCCTCCTTAAGCCCTTTCCATGTGAATCTTTCCCGAATTTGCCTATAAGTCTTGAAGAATCCAGGGTGACAAGCCATTGGAGTATCATGGAAAGTCCTTATAACCTTATGCTTAAACTGAGAATTAGGCACCAAAAATATCCTATCTTATTATATAATCAAATCATGCATCAACGAATACCTGTCATCCTTAATGGTGCCCTCAATGATTCCTGCTGCCCAAGAGTCCTTAGCGTACTTTGCTAAAATCACCTCTTTTCAATGAGCAGATATCTCACCAATCAAACATAAGTGGGGTCTCCTCGACAAAGCATCTGCAACTATATTCCGTTTGCCCTTGACATACTCAATGTCGAAATCATAAGCCTGGAGTCTACTTACCCACTTTTGTTGTCTGTCATTCAAGTCTTTCTGGTTCATAAAATATTTGGTACTATTGTGATATGTTTTAATGATAAATTTTCCCCCAACCAGATAAGGCCTGAACTTGGCCAATGCATGCATAATGGCCAACATTTCTCGGTCATACACCAAGTAACTCTTCTCTACACCCCTCAACTTCCTACTCTCGAATGCAATCGGGTGCTTCTCCTGCATCAAGACTACCCCTATCCCCTCTCCTGAAGCATCACACTCTAGCTCAAACGGCTTAGAGAAATCGAGGATCGCCAACATAGGACAGGTAGACATCAAGTGTTTGAAGTGATTAAAGCACTGTTGAGCTGTATTGGTCCACACAAAGGCTCCCTTTTTAGTTAAATCTACCAACGGTGCAGCTGTCTGTGAGAAGCCTTTTACAAACCACATAGTCCAAAGAAGCCCTTAAGCTATGTAAGGTTTGTAGGTGGTGGCCAATCAACTATCGCCTTAATCTTCTCTGGATCCACTCTAACACCATCAACACTAATGATATGACCCAGATAAAGAAGCTCAGTCATGCCAAAGTCACATTTGGACTCTTTGGCATAGAGGGACTCACTCTCCAAAATGCTTAGGACCTCATCCAAATGTCTCATATGCTCATCCCAACTCCTGCTGAAAATCAATATATCATCAAAGAAGATTAACACAAACTTCCGAAGCTGCTGTCTGAATATCTCATTCATGCAACTCTGGAAGGTAGCAGGGGCATTGGTTAGCCCGAATGGCATCACTAAGAATTCAAAGTGGCCATAATGACATTTGAAGGTTGTTTTCTCTATGTCCTCTCTCATGCGAATCTGATGGTATCCCGATTGAATATCTATCTTAGAAAAGTAGCAAGCCCCATGTAGCTCATCGATCAACTCATCTATACATGGAATCGGATACCTGTTCTTGATAGTTTTCTTATTCAAGGCTCTGTAGTCGATACACATCTGAATGGTCCCATCTTTTTTCTTGACCAATAGTACTGCAGATGCAAATGAGCTTTTGCTTGGTCTGATGTGTCACATCTCTAGCAACTCCTTGATGGTTTTTTCTATCTCATCCTTGAGCCTCTTAGGATGACGATAGGGTGTGATCATGATGGGCTTGGTCCCATCCTCAAGCTCGATAACATGTTCTATACCCCTGTCAGGTGGTACTCCTAGAGGTATACTACCAAACACTTTGATGTGCTTGGTTAACTTCTGTATGTCTGGATGGTAGCCGTTTTTTGGTTGTGGTGGAGACTCTGGCATGATAAGACATTCTGCTGCCCACTCTACCTAATCATGATACAACATTCTTTCCATTCTTTTCAGGGATACTACCCGTGGTACACCATATGATAATCCCCGAAGAACAATTTTCTTCCCCTTAAACTCAAGTTTCATCTCCATCTTATTTACATTCATCGTGAACTCACCAAGTTGCTTCATCCAATACATGCCTAATACAACATCCGTGTACCCAATACCAACAACATAAAAATCATCTACCAACTCATACTCACCCATGATAATACTCAACCCGGAGATCTTCCTGCTGCATGTCATTTTGAATCCGTCGGCCACCATTACTTTGAGGCCTTCGAATTCTTCTACCTGTAATCCCCGTCTAGCTACCAACCCCTCATTGATAAAATTGTGTGTGGCACCTGTGTCAATAAGGGTGATGATACGCTGACCCCCAAGTACTCCTCTCACTCTGAAAGAGCCAACTTTCTGAAAACTAGAAAGCTGGGCCAGGGTCCCATCGTTGTCAGTACTGTGCTGTGAAGCCTTCTCATCTCCACTGTCCTCATGATCTGAGATTCTGAAGGCTGATCTGATGCCTCTAATTGTGTCTCCTCAGCTGAGTAATATTCAATCAATTTGGCCTTTGCTTTGTTTGGGCACTTGTGTGTAGGATCCCATGGTTCTTTGCAGTGAAAGCAAAGCTTTTTCCTTCTATACTCATTAAGCTGATCATCAGTCAACTTGTTTGATTTGTCCTTTGACTGACTAAAATCTTTCTGGAAGGGTCTCCTGTCCTTCTCCTTGTCCCTCTTATGCTGAAAACCCTTAGATTGGAATTTGTTTCTCCATACTCAGGACTCCATATCTCGGGCCTTTTTCATGGCCTCCTATAATGATGAAGGGTCCAAACCCTTAATCCACCCTCGTAAAGGATCTATCAACCCATCAATGAAGAGCATGATCAATCTATGCTCTGAAATGTCTGAGACCATAACTGATAGGTCCTGGAACTCTGATATATATGAATCTACTAAGCCCACCTGTCTCAAGTGTGCCAACTCCTTAAATTGCATTTTAGGATCTTCTTGTCAAATCTATCTATGAGTCGGGCTATGAACTCAACATAGGAAGTAATCTGGTCATGTCCCACCTTTCCGTTGCTCCACCATTTGTGTGCGCTGCCCTCTAAATGTAAGGTGGCATATGTGATGGCATCGGTCTCTGGCATGGGGCTGATCTGCAGATAACTGTCCAACTTTTGGACCCACACTCTAGCAGAGGTTTTGCCTGACCCGTCAAAGTTAAGGTAAGGTCATTTTACTCACTTTCTTCTGAAGTTCTTGGTTTTGCTGTCTATTCCCTTTGCGGGGTCTATGTTTCATCCTCAGATCTGAATACTCCCCAAATGTCATCTCATTTCTGAACTCCTCACTGGATGCTCTCCAATCTCTTAGGATCTCGTCCTGGAATTCCAACTGTGTGGCCTCCCATTCAAGAACATTGTTCCTAGGTGCAAATACAGGAATACCAAGTCTATCACTGGCTGTCAACTGGGTGGATCTCCTGTTAGTGACAGATGCTTCACCTTCCTCATCTCTGTCTCAGTGTCTGTCACCATTGTTTCTAATTCCATTGTTCGTGTCCTCGTTATGCCTATCACCCATGTACCTGTCACCAATGTGCCTGTCACCTGTGTTGTTTCTCATGTCTCTGTCCCCAAAATTGTTTCTGTTCCTATTGTTATTATTATCCCCGTTCCTGTCATTGTTGTTATCCCTGTTTCTGTCATCTCGGGGTATCAACTGGGCAAGAACACGAGTCAATTAATCCTGTGACTCCCACAAAGTCCTCTCTAAATCTCGCTGTCCCCTAGCCAAATCATTCAAAATACCTCTAGTGCTAGGTTCCTTGAGGTCTTTGTCACCCATTTCTTCACCCTGAACTCCAATCACTCCAGAAAAGGGATCTGTCCGCAGCACTTCAATGTCTTCTTCACTATGAAAGACTACTGGTTGTTCCTTTGGGCTACTACCTCTATCTCTGTGTCAGAAGGATTTGTATGAGGAACTTGTAAATATGGTCTTGACCTGTTCTGTCTGAGATAATACCTACTAGTACCTGGTCGCATGTCTCAAAACCTTGTGTACATGTTTGATCTAACCACACATGATGGCAAGATCTTCTTCTCTGATACTACTATAATATATACCCTCTGATATGTGTTTGTTCGGTGCCAATTTTTTTTTGTTTCTGTTTGTTTTGTGCTTAGGGTTTCATGTGTTGTTTTTGCATGTTTGATATTTGCATTGAATACATGGAATAAAGAGCATAGAACGAAAACCCAGAAAAACTAAAATAGATATAAGAAAACTAATGAAGACCCAAATTGTATTATAGCAAAATATGAATTACAGTGACATACCCATGTTAGGATCTTCAACTTCGTCCGGCTGCCAAACTGGGGTCAGCTTACAATGCAATGGAAAATCAATAGTAAACTCAAGTAAAGCAAGTTCTGCACCAATACACCTCTACTGCAGCAATATAGCCTTCGAATGCCAAAAAAATGAGAAGGTTATGTCATATAAATGAAGTGAAACAGCTGCCAACAAAACCCACGACCTCCTAGAGCATGTACGGCCTGGCTGTAAGCATTCACAACAATTTGATGTCTCAGAATACCCTCAAAACTGCTCAGAAATCTTCTGCTATTACCTTCTAATCCCAATGCCAATATAGGATGATGAAAATAGTCTTAAATCAGCCACAAACAACAACTCTAAACAATACGGCCAGCACACAGCAGTACAGCCAACCTAGAGGAGGTATGGCCCAGCAAATAAGCTTGAATGCAGTCAATAAAATGCTTCAATCTGCCCCAAAACTATTCTCTATTATGGACTCACAGAATGCATACTAAAACTAAGTGAAAGATGTTCATTTCAGCACCAAAACTTCTTCAAAATGGATCCAACGAAAGCTCAAATGAGACTCCTGAATGAAGCCTCCATTATCCTCTCCTGATGTGGTCTTCCACACACGAAGAAAGGTGATCTTGCAGAGGGTTTCGTCTCAGCAAGTCAATATCCAAACCCTTGAAAGCCAAGCTCCAAGAAGATGCACGAGAATATCAAAAACATAAGAGAAAATTCATAATCCAAGCATATGAGAAATGACTTCTTTTTTACCTTTTATCTTTCTCCCTTCCCCAACGCCCAAGAATGAGGAATTTATTTTATTTATCTCATTTTATTATTTATCCCCTTATGTCTCCTATGGGCGCCCATCTCCTAGGGGAACCACCTTATAAGTTATAACTTAACATTATGTTATAAAGTTACATTATAACATAAGTCGCAATACCCCATAAATAAATAAAAAGTTAAATCTTTAATTTAACTTATACTGAACCGATTAATACCTTGGGAAGTCGAAACCATGAATACTCATGCCATGACCCTCTACCACTGTCTTGCTAAAAATAGTAAGTGCCCCTGTTCTGACTTACTATAAATAGTAAATCGCCAAATTGGCTCCCTAACCATAGTCATTAGCCTACGGGAGTCATGTGATAGGCTAATCCTCATCCACTGATCAACTAGGCTAAATGGGGGACATTACAAGGAAGGTCGATTGATTACAAGTTTGAGCATCTTATCTGAAGATTGAGCATATTGGTATTTATTTGTCTCTGATTTGTCACAGCAGACATATTCTTATACTAGTTGTCCATTTCTGATTGTATGGAATAAGATTGCAAGGTCTGACTTGTAATCACATTCATATCTTTAATTTGAATGAGTATTCTATATTTTATCAACTGTGCTGTTATCTGGTTATTGGATACATGTAGAAGTATGTATTGTTCATTGAATTTGTAATGTGCCATACCTATTTGTATATTTTTAAAAGATCTTTTTATGTGTTTTATTTTTTTTTAGTGTGATCTTTCAGACTATACAGAAGAATGCAGAAGGGGTTTTCAGTTTTCTTGTAGATGTGTTGCCGAAGCATACAATATAGAGCATATATGGGAAACCCAGAAAAAGTACAATAGATATGAAGAAACTAACAAATACCCAGATTAAAATGGCCAATAAATAATTACTATCACATACCCATATTGAGATTTGCAACTTCATACAACAGCTTGTTGATGATTGTTTTTACACATTCATAACAAAAGTTAAAATTCACAAAATGAACCTAACTGTCTTGAAAGATATGAAGAAATCAATTAAGATTACTTAATCCCAAGTTTCTGTATGGTCAGGTCTTGACCTTGTGGATAATTCAGTAGGTTAATGTGAAGCTGTAATATGCAAGGGGCCTTACTTGATTTAAGGTGTTTTATGACTCATTGGACTCGAATTATGCAAAATATCACAAATATCAACATTTTCTTCATTCCTTTGCATAAATTTGTTACTATATCACAAAGCTTTATATGATTTATATTAACACAAGCTTTCTTTTCAAATATTATGAAAACTGTCAAATAACAACTCAATTGTTCATGTTTCCTTCAAATATCAGACAATCTCCTTTAAATTTCTGCGTTTAAGCTAAGTATTTCAAATGTTTGGAAAAAGTTAGAGAAATCTAAATTAAACTTCATTCTACTACAGAATCTAAATGCTCTGTTATTCACGTTGTAAGCAGTACATCAAACTTGATTAAATCCACAGACTAAACCTTTAAATGTAAGCCCTGAATATTTTCACAAACATACATTCAAGATTGCAAGCTTTAAGAGATATTATTTCAAATACAAAGAAGAGCCAGAAGACACTTTGAATATAGACGCAGAATTCCAGATTCATTTATATTCAAAACACAGTCATATATGATTTACAATGTATGAATGACTCCTTGCTTCACTAATCAACTTACAGAAAACTTACAAAACGTCTTACAGATACAGTAAGGCAGCTAGATGTTCCACGCATTCCTTATTGCAGACACAGACGACCTCCTTATATTCTAAACTAAATTGTTCTTCTACTCAAAATGCTAAGACAAATTACAACTTCCAGTTATCTTCTAAAAAATCCCTGTGTAAATCATTACAAAGTAAAGGGGCTCATTATATAGATTTGATTATCCCCAATACGGCTACAAACCCTAGTCAATCAACGGTCCATATCTTAAGTGCAGCAGCAACGGTGGAAAACAAATCCCGCCAAAAAATCTCTGAGCAGCATACCCATACTGAGCGTAAAGATGCCCTTTGGAAACTCTAACAACCATCAAAATATCTTCACCACTAAAATATCTTCTGTTGCTTTGCCCTTTTAATATTGCTTCTTTCCATCTGCATATCTCTTCTCACTGAAATCCTTTACTCCTTTCGCTTCTTTTGTGATCCAATCCGCCCTTTGTGATGTCATCGCCATTAAAGCTCCGCCTTTATATCTACCTGCATACCTGCCAACAGACATAAAAAATGGATTTAAAAATTCATGCCGCCTTTGTCAATTTAATACCTCTGTTGAATGTTAGATCGGCATTAATTACAGTAATTAATGCGCCAAAAGTTCGGCCTTCTACTTCAGTATTTTCTCTTTTAAACCCCTTTTACCGTTAGTTTAATTTCAACATACATACCTTTTTCCTTGTATGTTTTGTTTGTATGTCTTCTTGGTATCTTTAAACATACAAGCGCTTTATGCATGAAATCAAACTAAAGTTCCCTCCCTTTTGTCCGTACTTGTACCCTTTCGTTTTGCATATCGCTCTTGTATATTTAATTGTATGAGCGCATATACAAAGCAACTTTATGCAAACCCTCTCTTTACCTTTTATTACTTGCAATGCTTTTATTTCTTTGTATATCGGTTATGTATACCTTCATCATCGGAGTAACTCACTTAGTCGGGGCGATCTAAAAAACTCACTCCAATCACACATATCTACCCGATACAATTTTTTTATCGGCAGAGTACAAGTGATTCCTGCCGAAAAGTATCTATCGCCGAGAGGCATAAGATCGGTATGATCTAAAAATCTTGCTCCGGCCAGCTTACTCACGCCGATGAGTGGTGGAACCCACATTACTTCCCCTTGTATCTCCGCGATACAACAATACTTGTATCAAAACTATACAAGCCTAGATACATACAAATATTTGCATGTATCACTTTTTCGGACTTATCCTTTCCATAAACCACAGTTTACTCACTTTCGGTTCTGCAACATGCATAAAATGCAATGCATCTTTTAATATACGTTAAGTCATGATGCATCGCCTTAACCAAATTTTAAACTTTCCTGAATTCCGCATTGTATGTATATCGAAATGTATGTCTCCGAAATATACATACAAGGCACAAACATACAACAATAAAATCCTATTTCGTGATCCTTTCGGTTCCGCGACATATATGTAGCTTTGTATATCCACTTTGTATGTTTCTCTTTCGCCAAACATACAAACATAAAATACATCCGACGGAATCAACCGATTATGCATTCAAACTTTGAAATCCGTCGGGTCCGACTTGTATGTATAGATAGAACATTAACAAAATGCATACAAGTAAAATGACTTAAAAAAACCCGACAACTCCCTTTGCGACTTATACAACAACCCGATATACAAAGGACTTTGTATACGAGCGACCCGATATACAAACGACCTTGTATATGCAACATACAAAGACCCGACATACAAACGACCTTGTATATGCAACATACAAACCCTCCTATAGTACATTTTACCAAAAACACATCTTGCAAAATACTTGGAATTTTAAAATGGTTCAAAAAGCAACCCTCACTCATTTTTGACAAGGAATTCACCCATATTCTGCTCTGGTACTTAATGTTATTTTTTCTCTATTTTCAACAAGGTTTGTAACTTTCACTTCCTTTTCCCTTTTACCAGCCAACAGACCCACACAAAAAAAACAAGAGCCATAGCCACAGCAGGGGTCCTCATTTTGCTAAGGAGTAAAATGGGGCGTGTTGTGAGCATCACAACACAGCTATAGCCAGACCAGCAATGGGTATGGCTGGAAATCACTCCAATCTCCCCAAAAATACAAGATATTACAATGGAAGTATTTTCAACAAATGTATTGATCAGGGACGCCTCCAAAGAGTAGATTTATCAACTGTAAACACAAGAAAATGACTGCCCAAAACCCCACATCCACTGTATGTAGTTGTACGGCCAAGTGGGAGAGCAATCTGCAGTCAAGGCAGTTGGAAACTCCTTAAAACAGCTCTGTATTGACCTGCACACTATCCCTTCAGCTGGGGCGACCAAGATAGGAAGAAGTATATGCACTCAAACTCCACCAAACTGCATTCATGAAATGGTACGGCCAACAAAGGAAATATGCAACAGCCAAAAACCCTCAACAATCTCTACAAAAATATGTCCCAACCTCCTTGTTATCAGATAATATCATCGATCTGCAAAGATATGTAACAGTAAGCACCAAACAATCTCTCCAAACGGACTCCATTGAAGCATCAATGTGAATACTGAGTGCATCCACCTCAGAAGCACCTTTGAGTGGTATTGTAAACCTATAGAATGTTGCTACTTAGGGAGGTTTTCGTCTCCAAGAGCTTGGTTCGAATCCTCAAACCCTCGAAACCCTAGCAGAGCTCACCAAGAGAAATAACATAAATATAGCATGAGCAAATGAGCTTTCTTTTCATCTTTTATTTCCCTCCTCAAGTTGGGCATTGGAATTAGAGAGGAAATATTATAATTTTAAAATCACTTTTTATTCCTAGGGATGGGCGCCCCAACTTAAGACATGAGTGACTTTATAATATTTCCTTTTCCCCAAGTCACTGCTTAATAATTCTAAAGTCCCTTTTAAAAATAAATATTATAATCTTCAGACTTTAAAATGAAAGCCAAGACAATGCTGGAATATAATGATCTATAGCTCGCCAGAAAGCCCTTGATGAGACGAATCCAACCCCACTCCGAAAATCCCGATCCGACACCAAACCCGAATTTACTAAAAATAGTAACGGCCAAGAGCAAAAAGAGCCACTCAGAGGGTGCCAACTAGATCCACTGACATCGAACCACATCTCTATCACTGACAAACACCTCCAAGGCCAAACTAACCACAATTCCCTAACCAAACTGCTAGTCCACAGGAACCCAATGATTGACTAACCATGTATCATGAAGGGGACATTACAGTCCGCCCTCCCTAAGATTGCTTGCCTCAAGCAATTTGAGATCACGATGCTCCAATATTTGCTCATTCTCCCAAGTCGCATCCTCTACTAGCAGGTTCTTCCATTTAACCAGGGACTCTCTGATAGTCCTCCTCAAAGTACGTTCCCTGGTGTCAATTATTGCCTCAGGTACCAATATCAGCTTCCCCTCTTCATCAAGAGGAGGTAACTCAACTGATGGTGTCACATTATGCCCCAACGCCTTCTTGAGGTGTGATACATGAAATACATTGTGCACCCTGCTACCCGTTGGCAACTCTAACTCATAAGCCACTTCTCCAATCCTCTTGGAGATTTTGAAAGGTCCATAATACCGTGGCTTAAGTTTCTCTGCTCCACTCTTCTTGAGAGTGGACTGTCTATATGGCTGCAGCATTAAATACACCATGTCACCTGCCTCAAATGATTGCTCAGTCCTCTGCTGATCTACATACTGCTTCTGCTGATTCTGAGCTTTATGTATGTTCTCTTTCAAAGACCTTATGATATCCTGACTCTC
Organism: Cunninghamia lanceolata; assembly: GCA_027924645.1. Taxonomy (NCBI): domain Eukaryota; kingdom Viridiplantae; phylum Streptophyta; class Pinopsida; order Cupressales; family Cupressaceae; genus Cunninghamia; species Cunninghamia lanceolata. The sequence goes on from BSBN01000500.1 coordinate 23,408,869, forward strand.
CTGAAGAAGGTCTTTGGCCTTAGGCATTTGCTATCACCAGATAGCAAATCAACGAAGCTCGGCGCCTCATACCCATACAAAGCCATGAAGGGTGACATCTGAATAGACGTGATAAGTAGAATTGTAACAGTACTCTCCCATGTGAAGCCACTTAATCCATTCCTTCTGCTGCCCTGAAACATAATTTCGGAGGTATCCTTCCACCCATTTATTAACTATCTCTGTCTGACAATCTGTCTATGGGTGGTATCTCGTGCTGAGGGTGAGCTCTGTCCGTGTCAACCTGAAGAGCTCCTACCAAAAATTACTGAGGAACCTGCTGTCCCTATCACTGACAATGTTCCGTGGCAACCCATGTAAACGAAATACCTCACGAAAAAACAACTCTACAACCTAAGTTGCAGTGTAGGTGGTGTTGTGACCAAATCACACATCACCCCATCGGACTGGGGACCCCCCTTTTTTTTGAGCTCAGATGCTTTGGGCAGGAAACTGTTTTGGCTAAGGTATCCCGGGGTAGTGAAGACGTTAGGAAGGAGAGGATCGTCTGGATAGTTTTTGAATACTTTATCTCTCTCTGTTTAAACTTGCCATCATATCAATCAGAGTTTCAGAGGTAATTGTATAGGAAGGCATGTGCTTTTGAGAATGCGCCTTGAATAGATGACTCCCCGGAGCGACTTGGAGCGCCTTCACAGAGGACTTCTGGCGCCTAGGAGATTTGGAATTCTTTCTAGCGCCCTCTGGAGGAAGTAGCGCCCTAGTAGTATGAGCGCCCTGAGTGATGGAAGAGCGCCTTGGTGGAGAGGTCTTGATGAGGCAGGGTAATTTAGCGCCTTCAAGAGGAGACTTTGGCGCCTTTGAGGGAGTGTTTTGAAGCGCCCTGGGTAATTTAAGCGCTTTGGATGAAGGCATTCTGGCGCCAAGATTGAAATCATCTGTTTATGCGCCTTGAGTAATGAAGATTGAAAGGATAAACCTTGAGGAAGCGCCCAATGGAGATAAGGTTGTTTTGGCGCCTAGAGTCTCAATGTGCACCTAGGTGATCAGAGAGAAGATTGAACCTTCCAGTTGGGAGAGTTGTGGCGCCTTGGGCAAAGACGGAGTGCCTTGATACCTTGTTGATCTCGAATGCGCCCTGAGTGATGAAGGAGCGCCTTGGAGTGCTTCAATGAGTTTGAATACCTCAATAAGTGAATTGGGCGCCTTGAGTGCCCCAATGAGTGTACCTTGAATCTGTGAGTGAGGATATGAGCGCCCAGGCCTTGAGGAGCGCCTTTGCAGGGAGAGATAGATGAGGGGTTACTTGTGGAGCGCCTTGGAGTCCAAAAATGCGCCTTGAGCTAGAAATGCGCCTAGGTCTTTCAGGAGCAATGAGACTAGAAGGAGAATTGGAGGCTTGAAAGTAAAACTTGTGCCTTGGAAGGATAAGAAGTACTTTGAGCGCCCAGAGTGAAGGTTGTTTAGAAGACAAAAGGAGACTCCAAATGCGCCTTTGAAGGGTCTGGCGCCTAGCATAAAAGTGCGCCTTGAGGCAATAAGGAGTTTGATACTTTTGAGAATGCGCCTAGGACCCAGTGTTTTGCACCTTGAAGGAGTGGCGCTTGTAAGGGTGATGTGCGCCTTGGTCTGGAAGTAGAAGTTGAAGTGATATGCGCTTGAACCTAGGTGAGCGCCCTAGTGTATTTTAGCCCCCTAGTGTGTTTTATCGCCCTCTGCAGAAAGTTGAGAAGATTGTTGCCTTTGATGAGATAGTGGAACACCTCAAAGGAGTGATATTGGCACTTTAAGTTATCCGTGGAGTCCTGCATGTGGAAGGAAACACCTTGTGGAAGAAGATGAGGGGATCTACAGAATGCGCCTTGGAGTGCATGCTTTTCACCTTGAATAGGGTTATTGGATGAAGATGTTTGAAGACAAACTTAGCGAGTCAAGCACCTTAAGCCTGGTGCCAGAGATGAGTAATGTGCGCCTTGGTGAATACCTCCCAGGATCAGAAGAAAGTGCGGCTTAAGAGGAAGTGCGCCTTAGCTGATAAAAATTTGAAGAGTTTTAGCGCCCTTTGATGCAAGTTGAGCAGAATAGCGCCTTAGGAGGAACAATGAAGGACCCTAATAGGTATGAGCGCCTTGGAGTGCCTCAATCAGTGCACCTTGAACCTCCGAGTGATAGAGGAGAGCTCAGAAAGAAGTTAGGCGCCCAGGAAGGTAAGTTTGAGCAGTAAAGTATTATACTTTAGCACCTAGTGAAAAACATTTGGATAATACTCAAAATGCGCCTAATGATGAAGAGAATTGGCGCCCTGGAGTGTTGAATTGGCCCTTAGAATGGATTTGTGCACAATGGATGAAATGCGCCTTCAATCTAGATGAGCGCCCTGAGTCTTACTGGAGCGCCTTAGCTGCACTAGAAGAGGAGTTTGAGCGCTTAGCAAAAGGAATGTTTTGGTGAAGTTTTAGCACCTGGATTGATGATTGAATTTAGCGCCCTGGGTGAAAGAAGCCACATTAGCGCCTTGAGATGTCTTGATGAATGGTTTGAGCGCCTCAAACAATGAAAGATGAGCGCCTAGAAGCAAGATGAGCGCCTAGACAAGAGGTTCTGCGCCCTGAGTTTGGATAAAGCGCCTAAGTAACCTTAAAGTTGCAGAGGAAACACCTTTCTAAAAGGTCATATCAAATCCAACATGTTGATACTCTTCATTACTGACATCATGATTGATTGCATTAAGTTCAAGGTATCTATCCATTCAAGCTTTCCGAGGAACATCTTGCAAGTGCACTACATCTTCGTCCTATCATCAAGTAAGGTACTTCTTCCAAGCTTCAAGTCAAGATCTCTCAATCTTCAAACTTCAAAGTCTACTTCCAAAGAAGGTGTCATTGTCTACAGTTCAAACGGAGCTGCTCCAAAGATCATCATGAAAGATTACTTCATCTTCCAAGTTGACTCATGATTGAAGGACATTCATCCATTTTATTTTAAGTTTAGTTCAACCTTCAAGGCCTAAAGTCATCATAACACCATCATATCATATCATAGCAACATCGTATCCTTCTTGCTACTTAAAGAAGATTCGGGGGAAGAATATCATGAGGTTTAGCGCCTTAAGAACAACTGAAGGAGAAACCCAAGGACTTAGGCGCCCATTAAGGCTTAAACTTCCCCTTTTAGCGCCTAAACTATTATTTTAAATGTTAAAATTGTTAAATTTCAGAGACAGGCCGACCTCAAGTTGGCTGACCTCATTAAATGCTGGGAATTGCTTATATAAAGGAAAGCGCTCCCCTATCTTTTCATTCATTTGCAAATTGCAAGTCAAGGAGGCAGCGAATTTCCTTGTAGGAGGGAGCAAATTTTACCTTTGAGGCAGCGAATTTCCTTGAGAGAAGCAGCAATTCATCTTAGGAGCAGAAATTTGCAAGGAGAAGGTTCATTTTTATAGGCAGATCTGAGTTTGGAAAGCTAATTTGCTTCCAAATTCTGCCATTTTTTGCGTTAAATTCCAGAAAATTGAGTAAGAGGTATGTATGATCACTTTTACTTTATCAAATCTCCTTGTACTTGTTTAATTTTGCAAATTTATATTCAGAAAATCAGATAATGCTTCAAGGAAAATGACTTAGAAAATCTCTATGTACTTGAAAAATTGAATTAAAACATGATAACATGATGATAATGATCTAGAAAATTCATAAAATCTATCATTTCAATCTACTTATTCGAGTCTAGTCTTGCAGATAGATGGGAATGACGGCCAAGGAAAGGCAAGTACTCATCAAGATGGATGCTAAGTCTAGCATACCGGAGTCCAAGCTAGAAACGCAGTGGAAGGATGTCGACGACACCAACATGGGACACGTCAACTTGGATGAAGCGAAAGACTTCTTGCTCACGATCACTAGGAACGAAGATATCAAAGCCATCGCGAAGAGCGGGATTGTACAAGCGGCTTGCTTTCCACCTGCTTTGCCAAGTGCCGAGCTCGTGTTGGAGTGTGTTCAGCATTACAACAAGGAGAAAAGACAAATCATAGCCAAGGATGGAACTGTTCTTGCTTACCTGCAAAGGGAGGCTATCCAAGAGATTTTCAATATCCCGAAGGCGAAAGGAGTCTTCATATGCCCTACAACAGCTCAGAAGACATTCGAAGGCAACTCAAAGGTCTACATGCAAGAGATCGGGAAGAAGTGGATGAACGATTCGTCTATGAAGATATACAATTCAAAAGACCCCAAGTATCACAAAGCTGACTTCAAGCGGGAGATAAGTTACTTGATCATGTTCCTGAATCGAGTAATAGGTAGGCCACAATCATCTACTTTCGAAGGATGGATGTATACTTATTTTGATCACATGTTTACAAAGAATAAGATGATTGACTGGGCCGGCCTTATAAGCCATTGCCTAGATGAACAGTTGGAAAATTTTGATGAGACAAAGTCTTTCTTCATGACTTCATACCTTGTATATATCTTAGCAAGAAATGTAGTCTATAAAGGGCTGACAGCTAAAGGGCAGGTGGGAACAAAGCCAGGACAGATTCTCTCCTATCAGTGTTATCCTCAGCTCCACCTGAAAAACATCAATCACTACAAGAGATTCAATGATGCCTTCGCCATGTTTATACTGAGGAGGTTAAGAGGTGAGTTGCATCGGAGACTAACAGGTGCGGCCAGGAACTTCATCAAACAGTATGGAAGGTACTACATCCAGTATGATAAGTTCACCTACATCAGGATTCAAGGATTCACATCATTCCCATATAGACTGCCTAGATATCCTTCGAACAGGATGGTGTTGCTAGAGGTTTCCAGACAATTGATTGAGTTTCATAAGATGCAGAAGGCAAGGAAGAAAGCAGGAGTTCAGTTTCCTCTTCAGCTAGGAAGGTACTATTCCTGTCCATCATTACAGGCAGCTGAGCATTCAGAAGTTGAGCTTCAGGCTTATCATCTGCATCCCCATGATTCGAGAAGAGAAAACTTTGATCCACATGGAGCCATCAAACAGTCTTACTCTTCTTACAGGCATAAAGAACAACTAGAAGATCACTGGGCTGATGCTATAGATGATGACGACATCCGGATGCAAAAGTGTTCAAGATTGAAATGGGACTTGATAAGGGCTACAAAGGTACTAAGAATTCCTGATCAGTTAGAAGGTGATAGAGCTCTTCTTGGAGATGAGTATGATAAGTTTCGCAATTTACCTTATGAAGTCAACTGGTCAGACAGAGAAAAGGTCGATGATGAAGGATTGATAAGACCTGTTATTGCTATCACTGAAGAGCAAATAAACATACAAGTACAAGCCTTGCTTGATGAGGGTAAGAAACTCACTTATACTAAGATGGGAGAAGTGGATCAGCAAGAACAACATAAAGCACTGAGTAAGGATTCACGAAGTAAAGGAAGTGAGAAAGATTCAGGACAGGGAAAGAAAAGGAAACAAATTGAGATTGTTCAAGGGGAATCCAGTAGAAAGAAGCAAAGGATAAGCATTGAGACTGCTTCTTCTAGACAACCAGGTGATATCCCACCGAATCAAGACTTAGTGATTCCTGCCGAGAGTGTAGTTCCAGAAGCTCCGATGGAAGAAGTACCTTCTAGCCCACATGATACTGAAATCATTGATGAAGCTAACACTGAGGAGAAAGATGATGCTGAAGAGGAGTCGTTAACTGCACAAGGAAGGCAATTACAACAGCAGCAAGATCTTTCATCACTTCCAGAATGGTTACAAGAAAGAATTAAAGAGAATTATGAACTTGAAAGCTGTCCTCCTCTTCCAGTTGATGAGTTACTCTTGGATATGTCAAAGGAGAAACCGAAGAAGAAGGCAAACATCCTTTCTAAAATCACTAAGGATGAAACAGGAGTAAGAAAGGTACATGTAGCGGTTCCTAGGCTTGAGAAGAACATAGAGGATGTAACACCTAATGATTATGACATCAATACAATCAATCTAGGTCCTTTGACTGGAATGCAAGTTGAAGAAGAGCTTCAGGATTCGATTGATAATGCTCGAGCTATCATAAGACAAGAAACAGAAGGTAGAATCAAGGCTGAGCAAAGATGTCGTGCCTTGGAGCAGTACATTCAGCATTTAGTACATCCTATTCATCCGTAGGAAAGGGTTGCTGCACCTCCATCTCTCCTTCCTCCTGAAACAGTTGGACACTTGAAAGAGTTGAAGTCTTCATCTCACAGAATGAAGGATTGGATGAAAAGATCGAAGGAGACTACATTCAGGTATCTGGGAGATATTATGCAAGTAAATGATAAGATTATTAGCCTAAAGGACAGGGTACTTGCATTAATGACAGCCTGTGTTGAATTCAAAGACTTCAAGGATCAACATCTACCACACCTGAAGAGCTTGATGGAAACATCAGTGGATGATTTGTTACATGCTGAAGTTATTGAAGAAGGTAGAACATACAACTTTTCTTCTTGGTATTTCAGTCTTCGCATCAAAGGACAATTGTTGGATAAGATTGAACTAGATATGTCAAGAATTAGAAGTGTGCTTCAAAGGATTCAGGATGGAATACACGCTTCTTTGATGGAGATCTGCAATCCTTTTGGGGAGATGACCTTTGAGAATCTGAAAGAACAAGTCCAAGTTTTCTATTTTCAGGAAAATGATATTACAGATGAGAGACTTGATAGTATATTCTCACTTGCTGTCCACCTTGGCGACAACAAAGCAAGAATAACTGATTGGGAAAGGACACGGCCTTTATTCAGTTGATGTGCTTGAAGCTAAAGGAACCATTCAAAATGCGCCAAGTGTACCTGTAGAAGAAGTCAAGCGAATAGTGTCTAAGTTTATTGAATGCCAAGCTTCTAGTGATGGATATTCACATGGGGATTCTTCATGAGATAATGATATATTATTTTTATCTTCTTGCGAGGCGTGCCTTTGTTCCTTTCTTTATGGCCTCCGTCATTTAATAAAGATAGCATCTTTTATTTAATATAGCCAGCCTCCTGTATTTAATAAAGTTGATCTCTTTCATTTAAGAAAGAGAAGTTTGTTATAACTACTTGTGATGTGGCTTGATCTGGTCCGCTGACTTCGCCGATCAATCTTGACCCTTCATTCTTTTGAGGTCTATAAAAGAGCTCTTGTTGCTCTCATTTGTACGATTGGAAATTCTGGAATTGTTGCAAGAGCTCTCTGAGATAATAAAAGATTCATTGCCTTGGTGATTCTATTTGTGTTTCCGAGTGTTGCATGGTTTCAATTTTCAAGCGAATATTAAATTAGACTAAGTTTCTCTTTCAATTTATGTTAGTTGATGAAAGGTTTCTTTATTGCTTTTTGGTGAAATCTGTAAGTTCATACCATTTGCAGTTTGCGGCTCGTAGATTGCAGTGCATGGTTAGCCTGAACAAATTGAGCATCAATTTGATCCTTATGCTTGTTGAATCTTTCATGAGCATAACTGATTTAAACATCTTGTATACCCCAGAAGATTGCACCTATCTTGTGTAGTTGTTTGTCTTGGCGAAGCAGGATTTGGTTGGATTTCACCTAAGCAGTAAATCTCCTTACATCTAGGGTTAGTTTAGTGTTTCTGAACCTTATATCTTTTGCCTTTGTTTATCCATTCAAGTAGAATTAGGATCCAAAACATCCATTGTTAAATCATACGCCATCAGTTGCAGTACCTAGATCCTCTAGTGTCCACTTCCGTAGTCTTTGAAACAATAAGTCAAACTTGAACAATTGCGTAAGTCCCTTTGCAGGTTAACAGTAAAATCATACTTAGTCGCTGAGCTTTCTCTTTTCAAAATCATCAGAAGGAACCTTGGAGTCATCTTGTTTGATCACCTAGTTCAGCATTCGAGAGACTTTGCTCAAGAGGGAGTCAGATACTTAGTATCTCACTCTAATTGTTGAGTTGTCCAAAAACAATCATCAACAGGTGGTAGGGATGGCAAAGAAATGAGCATACTTGGTCAATTTGTCCACTGCCACGTAAATGCAATCCCTACCTTGAAGTTTAGGTAAGCCTGTGATAAAGTCCATAGAAATGCTATCCCACTTCCTCTCAGGAATGGGCAAGGACTGCAATAGTCCTCCTAGAAATGAGTGCTCCTGTTTGTTCTGCTAGCATATTGGGCACTCTCTCATATACTGCATCAATTCTGTCTTGAGGCCCTTCTAGGTGAACGTCTCTCTGACTTGTCTATAAGTTTCGAAGTATCATGGGTGCCCGGCCAAAAGCAAGTCATGGAATGCCCTCAAAACTTTCTGCTTCATCTCTGAACCTGGCACCAAGAAGATCCTATCCTTTTACCACTATGTATTGGCCATCTTTGTTAGTGCCATCAATTATTCCAGTAGCTCACTTATCCTTGGCATATTTTGCGGATATCGTCTCCCTCCAATCATCTGAAATGGCACCTAAAGCACACAAATGGGGTCTCCTGGATAGTGCATCGGCAACAATGTTCTTCTTACCTTTGACATAAACAATGTCAAAGTCGTAGGCCTAAAGCTTGCTAACCCACCTTTGTTGCCTCTCATTTAAATCCTTCTACCCAAGGAAATGTTTCAGACTGTTATGATCTATCTTTACCACAAACTTGCTGCCCACAAGATACTGTCTGAATTTAGCCAACGTATGCATGATGGCTAACATCTCCTTGTCATAGATGTTGTAACTCCGCTCCACACCCCTCAACTTCCGGCTCTCAAATGCTATGGGGTCCTTATCCTGCATGATTACCGCACCAATGCCTTCTCCTGAGGCATCACACTACAACTCGAAGGGTTTGTTGAAATCTGGTATCGCTTAAACCTATCAAAACACTCTTGTGTACTCCCTGTCCAACTAAATGCATCCTTATGAGTAAAATCTGTGAGGGTGCAGCTGACTGAGAAAACCCCTTCACGAACCTACGGTAATATCCACAAAGACCAAGGAATCCCTTCAGCTTAGTGAAATTCTTTGGTGGCGGCCAATCCACTATTGCCCGAATCTTTTTCGAGTCTACCTTCACGTTGCCAGCACTGATAATATGACCCAAGTATAGCAACTCGGTCATCCCGAACTCACACTTTGACATTTTTGCATATAGTGACTCCCGCTCTAGAATGCTCAACATAATGTCAATGTGTTTCAAGTGTTCCTCCCATGTCCTGCTATAGATCAATATATCATCAAAAAATATCAACACAAACCTCCTCAACTACTCACAGAAAACTCTGTTCATGCAGGATTGGAAGGTGGCTAGTGCATTTGTCAAACCGAATGACATGACCAAGAACTCGAAGAGCCCATAATGACACCTGAAAGCTGTCTTCTCCACATCCTCATCCCTGACCCGAATCTGGTGATAACCGGATATCAAATCTATCTTGAAGAAGTAACAGGCCCCGTGCAACTCATCAATCAGCTCATCTATCCTGGGTATAGGGTACCTGTTCTTGATTGTTTTCTTGTTGAGTTCCCTATAGTCAATACACATTCTAAGAGTCCCATCCTTTTTCTTCACTAGAACCACTAATGATGCAAATGGACTCTTGCTCGGCCTGATATGACCCATCTCGAGAAGTTCTTTGATAGCTTTCTCGATCTCATCCTTATACCTCTTCGGGTGCCTGTATGGGGTAGTGATCATTGGTTTTGCACCCTCCAACTCGATCACATGCTCAATACCCCTGTCAAGGGGTTTACCTAGTGAAATGTCACTAAACACTTTGGTGTGTTTAGTCAAGAGAGCTTGTATGTCAGGTGGATACTCTCGCTTCTGCTGCTCTAAAACTGCAGGTATCACCATCACTTCTGCTGCCCACTGCACCTGATCATGTCGAATCAATCTCTCCATCCGCTTGAGAGAAACAACTCTCAACCCACCATCTGAAATGCCCCTGAGCACATGTCAAACTCCGTTCACCTCAAACTTCATTTCCATGGTCCTCAAGTTGAGTGTGAACTCTCCTATCTCATGTAACCACTTCATACCCAGCACAACATCCATGTCACCATGCTAACGACATAAAACTCTAACTGGCAAGTGTAATTGTTTAGCTAGATGGTCAAATTGGGAATCCTCCTAGTGCAAGTGAGTATGAATCCATCGGCTACCTTCACCTTGAACCCTTCAAACTCCACTGTCTTCAACCCCCTCTTCACAACCAAGCCCTCGTCAATGAAGTTGTGAGTGGCACCTATGTCAAGCAGTGTAATGCATCGCTATCCACCCGATACTCCTCGGATCCTAAATGACCCCTCTCTGAATGCTCGAAATATGGGCTGTAGGTAGGGAGGTCTCCTCATCCTTATCTGATACCTCAAATGCAACATCTGTCCCTGAATCATTGTCTTCTGTATGCTGCTCTGAATGTGTCTCAGACTCAATGGACTCATCTGCTGAAAAGTATTCTATTTGTTTTGCCTTTCCTTGGGCAGCACACTTGTGCTTAGGATCCCAAGGCTCTCTGCAATGAAAACAGAGCTTCTTCCTCCTGAGGTCATTCAACTAATCATTGTCTAACCTGGAAGAACTCTTAGGCTGCTGATGTCCTAAATCCCTATGGAAATGTCTCCTATCTCTCTCCTTATCCCTCCTATGCTGGAAGCTCTTAGTCTGAAATTTACTCTTCCAAGCAGAAGAATCCATATCACGAGCCTTTTTCATGGCCTCCTACAATGTCAAAGGGTCCAACCCCTTAATCCATCCGTGTAAAGAATCAGAGAACCCATCAACAAAGAGCATGATCAACCTACGTTCTGAGATATCTGAAACCATGACTGATAGATCTTGGAACTCTAAAATGTATGAGTCCACTGATCCACTCTATCTCAACTGTGCCAACTCTTTGAACTGCAACTCAAGGGTCCTTCTTGTCGAACCTGTCTATGAGTCTGGCTATGAACTCTATATAAGACGTAATCTGGTCATGTCCCAAAGTTACCTTCCCGTTGCTCCACCACTTGTGTGCGCTGCCCTCCAAGTGTAAGGCTGCATATGTGATGGCATCGATCTCTAGCATGGGGCTGATCTGGAGATAACTGTCCAACTTTTGGACCCAAGCTCTCGCTGAAGTTTGTCCTGAGCCATCGAAGTAAGGTAAAGTCATTTTACTGACTTTCTTTTGAAGCTCATGATTCTGCCGCCTATTACCTCCCCTAGGTCTATGTCTCATCCTGAGATCAGAATAATCCCTGAAAGTCATCTCAGCCCGAAACTCTGCACTCGAAGCCTGCCAATCTCTAAAAATCTCATCCTGAAATTCCACCTGTGTAGCATCCTGTTCAGGAATCTCATCCCTCGGTACAAAGATAGGAATGCCTGGTCTATCTGCGGCTGTGAGCCGTGTAGCACCTCAGTTATTCATCAAAGCCTCTCCATCAGGATCCCTGAATCTGTTCCTATCACCATTGTTTCTATCCCCATTGTTCCTTTCTCCATTCCGCTCTCCATTACCTCGGTCTCGGTGTCTATCTCTATCATTCCGCTCTCTGTTCCTGTCTCCATTATTCCTGTCCTTAGAAATAAACGGGTGAAAAGCCATGTAAGAGCTGTCTGTGACCTGTCCAACCTATCAATCAACTGTTGTTGTCCTCTCACCAAATCATTCAAAATATCTCGTGTGCTAGGTTCTCCAATTTCCCTGTCTCCCATTTCTTCAGGCTGTTCTGGAAGCACACCAGAAAAGGGATCTGTTCGTGGAACTTCGAGATCTTCCTCACTATAAAATACTATTGGTTGCTCTTCAGCAGCTACAATCTCTGTATCAGTATCAAATGGATCTGTTTGTGGCACTAGATTCTCTAGTTCTACTAACTACGAAACCTGTGCTCCCTGTGGATTTTGTGTTCCCTGTCTCTATCTAAAATAATACCTATCTGCACCCGGCCACATGACTCATTCTCACTTCTGCATGTCTGATTTTAACCTCACAGGATGATCACTGCTCTGATACCACTGTAATGTGTCGTACTTGTTTGTATATTTTTAAAAGATCTTTTTATGTGTTTTATTTTTATTTTAGTGTGATCTTTCAGACTAGACAGAAGAATGCAGAAGGGGTTTTCAATTTTCCTGCAGATGTGTTGCCGGAGCATACAATATAGAGCATATATGGGAAACCCAGAAAAAGTATAATAGATATAAAGAAACTAACAGATACCCAGATAGTAAAATGGCCAATAAATAATTACTATCACATATCCATGTTGAGATTTGCAACTTCATACAACCGCTGTAGCTGGACCAGCAATGGGTATGGCTAGAAATCACTCCAATCTCCCCAGAAATACAAGATATTACAATGGAAGTGTTTTCAGCAAATGTATTGATCAGGGACGCCTCCAAAAAGTAGATTTATTTGCTGTAAACACAAGAAAATGACTGCCCAAAACCCCAAATCCACTGTATGTAGTTGTACGGCCAAGTGGGAGAGCAATCTGCAGTCAAGGCAGCTGGAAACTCCTTAAAACAGCTCTGTATTGACCTGCACACTATCCCTTCAGCTGGGCAACCAAGATAGGAAGAAGTATATGCACTCAAACTCCACCAAACTGCATTCATGAAGTGGTACGGCTGGCTGAAAAGGGGTACGGCCAGCAAAGGAAATATGCAACAGCCAAAAACCCTCAACAATCTCTACAAAAATCTGTTCCAACCTCCTTGTTATCGGATAATATCATCTATCTACAAAGATATGTAACAATAAGCACCAAACAATCTCTCCAAACGAACTCCATTGAAGCATCAATGTGACTACTGAGTGTATCCACCTCAGAAGCACCTTTGGGTGGCTTTGCACACCTGTAGAATGCTGCTACTCAGGGAGGTTTTCGTCTCCAAGAGCTTGGTTCGAATCCTCAAACCCTCGAAACCCTAGCAGAGCTCACCAAGAGAAATAACATAAACATAGCATGAGCAAATGAGCTTTCTTTTCATTTTTTATTTCCCTCCTCAAGTTGGGCGTTGGAATTAGAGAAGGAATATTATAATTTTAAAATCACTTTTTACTCCTAGGGATGGACGTCCCAACTTAAGACATGAGTGACTTTATAGTATTTCCTTTTCCCCAAGTCACTGCTTAATAATTCTAAAGTCCCTTTTAAAAATAAATATTATAATCTTCGGACTTTAAAATGAAAGCCAAGACGGTGCCAAAATATAATGATCTATAGCTCGCCGGAAAGCCCTCGACGAGACGAATCCAACCCCACTCCGAAAAATCCGGATCCGACACCAAACCCGAACTTACTAAAAATAGTAATGGCCAAGAGCAAAAAAAGCCACTCAGAGGGTGCCAACTAGATCCACTGACATTGAACCACATCTCTATCACCAACAAACACCTCCAAGGCCAAACTAACCACAGTTCCCTAACCAAACTACTAGTCCACGAGAACCCAATGATGGACTAACCATGTATCATGAAGGGGACATTACAGAATTGAATACAAGAGATAAATTGAAGTTGCCCACATATATTTGTTATCAGACTTGTAAACATTACAAGATTCAGAATTAAGAAAACATCAGCGTTTCATCATAAAATCAGAATTATAACGAATATCCTAAGAGGGATATCTCATAATATTGGATGGTTTACCACCAATACATTATAGCATTCATGAACAACCTGTTTGGCATAGACAAGCTTGCTAAGAATCGACCATTTTGGTTTGATTATGTAGCATACACCCTTATTCTGATTTTTTTTTTAGTGTTGTTTGTTTTAGTTTTAGAGTGTTTATAGAAATAGACGGAGATTCCATGTTTGCCTATAATCAGGCATCATTCAGGTATATGATCTGCAAATTTAACTTTAATATTTCATGTTTACCTTTAATCAGGTGCACTCATATGAACAACTACAATCCTATGAAAATCCTGTCAATCTTTTATGTGGCATGCAGCATTCAAGATGGGGACACATTTTATGACTTAAACTTTGCCTTTGTTCTCCTAGGAGTGCTCTATTGGACTGAGTAACACTTTTCATGTCTTGATGAATTTTCCACCACTTGTCCATCATATGAACTCCAATCTTCACCTCACCTGATGTATTGGAAAGCTCTTTTTGTTGGCCCTGCAAAAACATGGATGAGAGACAACAAAAACAATATGGATGACCATGACAAAGTTTGAAACATGACTCATGACTGAAAAAATGACAAGGATTTGACTATGATTATAGCTAGGTACAAAGTCGCTTTTCCTAATCCAATTGATAATATTTTGACATTCTTGATCATTTGCCTTTTCTCTCCTGATTTCATCTTACACGTTTTTGCTTCAGTAAAGTATCAAGTACTACATTTGTTTCCTAGTTTATAAAAAGGTTATAGTTTGAATCTGTTTAAGACTAATGAGCAATTTGTACCTTTTCCTAAGCCAGTTGATAATATTTTTGCATTCTTGATCATTTGCCTTTTCTGTCCTTATTTCATCTTACAAGTTTACACTTCATTAAAGCATCAAAGACTACATTTGTTTCCTAGTTTATAAAAAGGTTTGAGTTTGAATCTGTTAAAATCTAAGACTAATGAGCACCTATATTGTCTACTTTTAGTTAGTTAACCTTTTCAGAGAGGTAACAGCTTTCTACATGTACATATTTCAAAGTGATCCATAAACTGCAATGGGGATTCCATACGATAACCTTCAACTTAGAGATTACCCAATGGAAATCAACACTGCATTTTTGCCAATCAATCAAACTGAACTTGCAAATGTAAATGAGAGCAAAAACAATCACCACAAAAAGAAGACAAAGGATTTACCCTCAAGAAACTCATATGTGGGAGAAAACTCCGTCAAAATATGAGCCAACTACCCACTTAAATCCACAAACTTCAAGGTAATTACAATCTTAGGCCACTTGGGTACACAACTAGCTAGAATTACCATGAATTCAGTCCCTAAGGTCACTAACAACAGCTCCCTTACAGTTCTGATTATCCTACACAGTCAACCTGCTCACGACGAACTCTCTTGAATTCACTCTAGCAACTTGGATCTCCAAAAAATGATACAATCCCATGTTTCTAGGCTTAATTTATAGACTAGCATGTTTATTCAGACCCATAAGGAACATCAAAAGACATTGGAAGTCAAAAGGAGGAAATGGAAACGTCTGAGACATATTTGAGCCATTTCAGAAGTCATGACTAAATTGTTGCTTTGTCCCATATCAGAAGTCGTGACTAAAATGTTGCTTTATCCCTGTACAAAACTGCCACTTCTTCTGATGAAACCACCCCAGTGGTTGCAAAGTTGCCACCTATTGGCAACCAGTGGTTTTGCACAAAGTGCCAGAAACCTCCATTTTGTTGCCATTTCCTCACTGTTCCCTGTTCAACATGTCTTCTAAATCTGAGTTACATCTTGCCATGAGATCTTGAATACAAAACTGATCTTTTAATGTATCACAAGTTGTTGTTTAAGGTAATGTTTCAAAGTCTCAATAGCATGTATCACTACTAGAAGCTATTTATCAACAACAGTATACCCATGTTCAACATCATATATTTTACTACCTTCCTAGGATCCTCTCTTACAAACTTGGAACAGCACAGATCCTATAGTATGCCCACTTGTATGTATTGTGGACAGTTTAAATAGGTCTGGCAATGTAAGTATAGGTTCCTTCATTAATGCCATTTCATAGGACTTTGTTGTTTGCCAATCTACTCAGTGTTAGTATGTATTGTCAAAATTTTAGTTTGATCTGGTAATGTAAGTACAGGTTCAAAAAACTTTGTTATTTGCAAATATATCCAATTGGTTTTTTCATTAGTATTTCTAACAGGGGTCGCCTAACTCTTCCAGGTTCTACATACTTATGGAGCTTTAGGCCTTCAATCAGAATCCAGGAAGATTGAAGAGCAAACAAGCATGCAATATATACCACCCCTCTTCATAATCTGCTTGTTCCATAGTAACTTTTCAGACGAAAGAAAATTTCGTCATGTGCTTAGCTAAACCCACATAAAAACCATTTTACATCTATGAGCCCACTACAAATAACAACTTATGCCAATCAAAAGCTAGCTCTTGGAAGCCATATGTTTTTGTAACAAGAGCTTTTTTATAATTGAAATATGTTATCTCACAATGCATGTGTGTTATCTATTATAATTTTTCCTTTTCTCCTATCAGAACCACTTGGAAGATATACAGAATGGATCATCTCCACATGCTTTTACCCATTTTACATCTCTTATGCTTTATCTTTCAAGATTTTTTTAATTAAAAACAGAATTAAATTCAGTCCAAAGCAATTAAACCAAGTGATCCATCAAACATAGTAGATAAACTATTACTAAATATTTGATGAAACTTGAATTTCCCAAAAAACATTTTAAGTTGCATGGTTCTACAGCCACAACTTCCTAGAGCATTGATTGGTGAGCACATCTCCATAATGCATGTTATACATTCAAGTATTACTTTTATGATGATAAATCTTGCATGATAGTGAAGAAACAATTGAACCATCTAAAAGCAATAGCAATGACAACAGTTACCTGTTTTGGCATTAAAAGAAAAAGAATTAGAATTACCTGGCAACCTATTTGGTTTTCTCATAGGCACAAATTTTGCTCCAATTGCCAACGCAATTGGAGGGCCAAATATAAATCCTCTAGCTTCAATTCCTGCAATTTTTTACAAAAGCATCATGTTTATATCATCAATGATGTTAAGAGCAGCCAAAAAAATTACAAGAAGAAGAATGACAAGATAAAAAATCAGTACTTTTTCCATATATAATTATTCTCTGCAGACATTGATAACCAAGATTGCAAGAAAACAAATTGGGGTCATCAATAAACATTTGTTACACACAACAAACAAACAATTATTTTTTCTCCATGAGATTTGTCTAGCTTCCAAATTAAGAGATGATAATTATCCTATGTTCCATGGGGACACGTCCCCTAGGATTTTCCATTTGTTCCCACACCCGAGACATTTTGGAGGTGCTGGGACAAGTAGTAAATGTCCCCGGGTTTGTCTCCAACCAAAAAGAAAATTCAGTTATGCTGAAAAAATGACACGGGATGGCAAGAAACAGCAGGGAACAAACAGCTAGCTGTCCCTAGGATTGCCAAGGGATGCCTAGACGTCCCCTGACTTTCCCAGGAATGGCTAATCATCCCCTATGGCCCAGCTTACTAAAGTTTCAATTTTTTTAACACAATTTTTTTTTAAAAGGGTGGGGGCCCACAAGGACCCCCACGCTCCTTTACAACAACCCTAAACCTAAAACAAAGATACTAACACCTAAAAACAAAAAACTCCCTCATTTTTCCATTTTGCATTTTGTGGTAAGAAGACAAAGAAAGAGAACAACAATGAGAAGAAGACAAGGGAGCATTAAAACTACATCATTTGAGGCAAGTTTACTATCCATTGTTATTTGCACAAATATTTTTTGAAAATTTTTTAGTTTCTTTCAAAGTTTCAAACACTTAGGGAGTTTTTTGGTTCTTTGTTTTATGTTTGCACTTGCAGCTGTGTTCTAAAAAAAAAACAATAAGAGCAATAGTGAGGGTAGTGAAGGTGAAGAGATTGAGACTCATAAAAAAACTAGAAACCATAGATGTGTTCGGGAGTTCTTTTGGGTGTGGGAGTGTTGTGGGTACCGTGGGTTCACATAACCCATTTGAATGCCCTTCTGATATCCTAAAACCTTATGCAAGAGGTCCATTCAATCCTAAAAAACTCCTTTTACAATTTGCAACAACCATAAACAAAGACAAGAAAAAAATTCAAGGGGGAGTAGAGTTTGGTTATGTCATTGTGCAACAAGGATTATAGGGGCAGCTACACAAGGGTTTACTATTGTCTTTTGTGCATAGGTGGATCCTGCTGTGACCTAATCACACATCGCCCCATTGCAAATGGGGACCCCCCTTTTTTTTGAGTTTTGATGCTTTGCATGAAGTTTTGATGATGTCTTAGAGCTATTTCATGATGAAGTCAGTGGTGTTTGAGTCCTGTAGTCCCTTGATGACCTGATCCTGATGTTTGAAATCCTGAAAATGACTAAGTCTGGTACCCTAATCCTGAAGATCCTGAAAATTGTCTAAGTCTGAAATCTGGTAGATCCTCAAAAATCTATAATCTACATGTTAAATCCGGTGGATCTGAGACCTATCTCAAACATCCTGAAAGGTATATTGAAAAATATTTAAAGTATAAGTTCTCAACTTATACTTAAATATATTTTTCAATATACCTTATGCTCTGAGACTTCCACTTCTAGGCGCGAATTCGCTCTGGGAGGCTAGGCGCATTTTCTCACTTGCAGATACCCAAACCAGCGCCTTAGGTTGAGTCTCATATGTGTGCCTAGAGAAGAACACACTTCCAACCTCTCCTAGATAGGCGCCTTGATTGAAATTGACATAAAAGACCTTAAACATCAAAGAATTCGACAAAGGAATGATCTAGGAGTGTTAGGCGCCATTTTCATGTTCAAGTGATCATCAGATAGCGCCTTGAGTTGAAGTGAATGATCTAAAGCGCCCATTCCTTGTTGCTCCTACCATTTTTAGGCGCCTTGGTGTGGGATGATGTTTAAATCAATGATAGATAGCGCCTAAGGATGTGGTGGTCTCACAGGGGTATAATCAAGTGTTGAAGAGCCTTAAGGATGTCAAGAATGAGCAAATTCAAGTCTAGGCGCCCTTCATGCATTAGACTGCCTCATTTTGGCGCCTTAGCATGAAAGAGAGGTTTAAACTAACTCCAAGTTGCGCCTTAGGAAGAAAGAGTATGAAATCCCTGATGTATGTTTGAGATCCTGAAAATGACTAAGTCTGGTAGCCTGATATCCTGAAACACTGAAAATTTGACTAAGTCTGAAATCTGGTGAATCCTCCAAATTCTATAATCTACATGTTAAATCTGGTGGATTCGAGACCTATCTCAAACATCCTGAAAGGTATATTGAAAAATATTTAAAGTATAAGAAATTCTATAATCTACATGTTAAATCCGGTGGATTCAAGACTTATACTTAAATATATTTTTCAATATACCTTACGCTCTGAGACTTCCACTTCTAATATATTTTTCAATATACCTTACGCTCTGAGACTTCCACTTCTAGGCGCGAATTTACTCCAAGAAGTTGGGCGCATTTTCTCACCTTTGCAAACATCATTTTTGCGCCTAAGATTGAGATTCATATGTGCGCCTAGGAGATAATACATTTCCAACCAGCCTTAAATTGGGCGCCTTGATTGAAAAGTTGCTAAAAGGCCTCAAGAAATGAAAATTTAACAAGGAAAGAACATTAGGAGTTTGGGCGCCTTTCATGCTTCAAATCACTTCATTCTAGCGCCCAACTTGGAGAAGGTATGAAACAAGGTTGAAAGGTCCTTTGCATGCCGAATGATCATCAAATGGCGCCTAGAGAATGAGGACTTAAGTCAAAAGACCTAAGGCACCAATCTTTGCTTGAATTACCTCCTTTTGGCGCCTTCCTATAGGACATCCATATTAGCGCCTAGACAAAGATAAGTTACCTCCACTGAGAGCGCCCTATATCAAAGTTTCCAAAATAGACAAGTTTCTAGCAAAAGATGTTTGGGCACATTTCTTGTTGGTATGGCTACCTTTGAGCGCCCTAGAGTATTTTGAGGTTTGAATAAGTGAATGATAGCACCCAAGGGATTTAGAATAAACTAGAATGAGGAGCTAAGGAATGAGACAATCACCTTGAAGCGCCTTGAAGGATTGAAGCATGTATGTAAAGATTGATGTTTGAACTTCTCCAAGATGCACCTTAGGATGGCAAAGGGTTAGTTGAAGCATGAAGTAAGATGATAAACACACCCATTATTGATACAACCTTGCATTAGCGCCTAGTGTTAAGAAGTTTTTAAATGACTAAAATTCAACAAAGAAGAGTTAGGCGCCTTTTTGCATGTGTTTAAACCAATATAGCACCTAGGAGACATAAGGGTTGAAAATGAGGTGTTGAGAAGTTTAAGACTAGGCGCTTTAATGAGGAGGTTCCTACATGAGTTGAAATCTTCCAAAAAACCAAGCAACAAGTATGAGCGCCTTTTACTCCTCTCCATACCTCTATGAGCGCCTTGGAAAAGATACATGATAGACATCTTAAAGAGGGCGCCTAGATGAGGGAACTCCTAAAACATTCATGACTGTTTAAAGCATGAAAAACGCCAAGTATAAAGCCTTATGAGCTAAGGCACCCTTGCACCTTCATAACAACTGAATTGGTGCCCTGGGATGAATCACATCAATTGACCTTTTGAAGTGAGCGCCCTGAAGAGAGAAGTCATTTTAAGCCATTACAATTGTTTGAAATCATTTTAAGTTATGAATGTGGGACTAACTTGTCTTAGGCGCTCTTTGCTCCTCTTTTCACCTATATAAGCGCCTAAGTTTGAAGTGCAATTATTACATGTTTAGAGTAATTCTTGTGTTATGAAGTGATTGATATATTGTTTATCTTGTCTTGTAGGAACATCAACAAATCTAAGGAGCAAGTGCCTGGAGTCACCTTCATCCAAGGAGTGAAGTCAAGAAATTGTCATTGCAAGAAGAAGCATCATACTAGCCACCTTGGAAGATCACTTCAAGATCATCATCAAGTTGCATCATTGAGAGGAGTGTTGGTGAAGCCAAGCAATCATCTGAAAGACAAGCACCTGAGTCACCTTCAAATTGTAGAAGAAACATCAATGACATCATGTTAGATCACATCAAGTTCAAGTATACTTCATCAATGGCATCATGTTCGAAGACATTCATCCATTTAACTTCAAGTTCCATTCAACTTCAAGTGTCAAAAGAGTCTCCTACTCAATCAAGCATCATCATTCTCTCTTCTACTTCATGTCATCATCATCTACTCTTGCATGAAGGAAGCCACAACATCATCATATACATTATTCTTCATGAAGATGCATCGAAGAAGATCAGCATTAACCTACCTACCTGTAAGAAGGAACATCACAGTGTTAAACAAATGAAGCAACATCTATCATACTCATCCAGTTTACAAGAAGAATGAACAAGGCAAGATCATTGAAAATACATTCCTAAGCATACAAGTGTTCATCATCAAAGCAATCATATTGAAGATATCATACAAAGATGATACAATTTGGGAATATGCACAAAACATATTGAATTAACAGTTGAAATCCACAAGATATGTAGGTGGCACCTATGTGGCGAGTATACATCATCCTCCAATCATGATCAGCCACATTATTTCTACTGCATTCAATGTATCATTTAATAAAGAACAAGCCAAAGGGACGCCTATGTGGAAGATGCTCTAAAAGATTCCATCTTATCCTTATCACATTGGAAAACGTGCCTTCATTGCCTCTCTTTTGTACTAAAAATAGCAAGTTGTTGTAACTACTTGTGAGGTGGCATGATCTAAGCCCTTGGCTACATGAAATGATCCTAGCCATTCATTGTATTTTGGACCTCTATATAAAGGCCTTGTTGCCTCATTTGTAAAATCAGTAGCTAGTAGTTCAATCAGTAGGAGTAGAGTAGAATAGAAGAGACTCTCAAAATTCTCTGAGAGGACTTGGAGATTGTTGTAAATATTTTCTAAGTTGCCGGTTCTGGTGCGGGTGCGGGTTCGGGTTCGCGGGTTCGGCCAAATTTTTTTTTGGGGTTTGGGTTCGTTTTTGGGTTCGTTTTTTTATATATATAAAAAAATATATGTATATGCAAAAAAATTAAGCATAGAAGTAAGAATTAAGTGTAGAAATGCAAGAATAAAGTGTAGAACACCACATAGCATCATATAATCAACAAAACCACCATCAACTTGAATATCATAAAACATAAAACTCGAACTTCAAGTTCAATAACAAGATTCAAAATAATAATATCATGTTCAACAATCAATTTTCATTGTTTCAATGTCAAATGACAAGTGTCAATCATCATATGGATTTGCTAAATCCTCCACATCATCATCATCTTCTTGGACATTAGCAGGATCATTTGAAGAACCACAACCAGCACCACTGCCACTCGCTGAAAAAGTATGCTCGCTCTCTGATCCCTCAAGTGCAACATGTTTGGATTGGGAAGTAGAAGCATCCAAGTCAATTTGCTCTGGCTCCACATCCCACAACTTTGATTCCCCCTCCTTATAGTCTTGCTTTTTGTGCGAAAGGAGGCGCAAGTTGGAATGCACATACACTAAATTCTCCGCCTTTTTGGAGTGCAATCTGTTGCGCTTTATCGAGTGGATAAAAGAGTACGTGCTCCAATTCCTCTCAGATGCAGAGGAACTAGCAACCTATGATGACAAAGTAGAGAGAAAGAGTTAAAAATAAAAACTTACAAAGTTAAAACTTATAAAGTTACAAGTTATAAAATTTATAATAATTAAAAATTATGGAACTTCAAACTTCAAATTTTTAAAAGTCTTTAAGATAAAATTATAAATCATAAAAAACATAGAAATTTAGTAAACTTACTTGTGATAAAACTTTGACTGCAAGAGGCTGTAGGCACCGGAATTGTTGGCCATGAAAGTACCACCAATTGTGAGCATCTTTCTTGAATCTATCACGAAGAGCCTCAATGCTTAGACCATTGGAGTGTACAAAATCAGTGAACTCATCAGTGACCATATCATGCAAATCTGGATCAAGGAAGAGTCTACGAAATGCTGCCTTGTACCCTTCAGACACTTCTAAATCTCTCAATGGGGGAATCCTATTTGTCGCCGAAAGAATCTCACTGCTGTAATATTTTGGAGTCAATGCAAATGCAAGAAGATGTAGCGGGGTTGTCATTGTGTTCCATCTAGCCTCAATAATTTCATGCACTTGCTTGAAGAGAATTTCTTGAGGATCTTTCTCCTTCTCATTTATGATGTTCTTTATCTTTTCTATCATTGAATCAATGCCATCATATATCTCCCCCATGCAAGGCTTGTCCATGTCCGTATAACGAATCATGCTCAAAATGGGCTCGATGAAACTAAGGAGATACTCCACACGATCCCACCAATAGTCATTTAGGATCATCCCCTTAACATTTGCTGCCCTCTCAGTGTTGCTTTGCCTCCATACGGACCAAGTAGTGCTTGTTACCATGCTGATAAGAGCCTGTTTGACCTTCACAAGTCGTCTCAAGGCAATTGTGTTTGAGGCAAAACGGATCTCAGCAACCTATTGAAATATCAAAAATAAAAAGTACAATAAATAAAATTTAATTTAAACATTGAAAAAATTGAAAACAAACTATAACTTTTAAGAAGAAATAGAATATGTGAAATTAAAAATTTAAAGCACTATGAAAAATTTAAATTTAAAAATATATTGCTTCACTTACCTTCAACAACTCCAATGTAGAAAATGATCTAAATATGCTTTGGGACATGTGGTGGTTGGTGATGAACATCCGTATCTCCTCGGCCTCTGCATACAACTCTCTAATCCAATCAATTTTTTTCCCAATCTTTTGTAGCATTAGATTGAGAGAGTGGACAGCACAAGGTGTCCAAAAGATATGTGAATATCGTTCCTCAACCAACAACCCAGCAGCTCTACAATTTTTTGCGTTGTCCGTTATCACTTGAACAACATTACGAGGTCCCACATCCTCAATGGCTGCAATGAGGATCTGAGCAATAAATTCACCATCCTTCACCTGTCCCTCACAATCCACAGCTCTCAAAAACATTGCCCCTTTAGGGGACACTGCAATGACATTGATCAAAAGCCGATTTCTTGCATCTTTCCATCCATCAGAGACAATCGACGCCCCTGTCTCACTCCATGAATCCCTTAAGGGCTTCAATGCATCTTCTATATTCTTCACCTCATTCTCCAATAAGGTGCCACGCACCTTCTCATAACCTGGGCTCTTATACCCTTTTGGAGCCTCATTAATTTTTCTCACCATCTCTTGCCAATATGGTGAGCGAACAACATTGAATGACATACCATTTGCATAAATGCATCTGGCTATATGTTGGTCAGCAATATCTCGAGCCTCATTTTGAAATGATGTTTCTAAAGGTCCCTTTGGTCTCTTGTTTGTAGTGCTTGTGGGTTGCTCTTGAGGAGTGACCAAAAATGGGTGGCTCTCTATCACAACATTGGAACTAGGAATAGATGGAGGACCCATTCTTTGATTTCTGCCTCTTTTCCTTAACACATTTGCTACTGATTTACGGCCTGCTGCTTCATCTGCTGCTTCTTGCTCGGTGATATATGCCAGCACTTGCTCTCGTGGTATAGGTTTATTACTCTTTCCTGGGCAAGCTTTGATCCCCATCCCAGGGATGTTACACAAATGGGCTTTCACCCGACTAATGAACTGTTGTATTGCACATCACAGCCATTGCATTTCCAAAGGTAACCCCCACCACCTGGTTGTTGTTGAATCATTTCAACATGCCTCCAAAGAGGTGAGTGTGGATCGATTTTGAATTTTGATTGTAATACTGAGCTAGAACTAGCTGCCATTGTGATTCCTGTCACCTGTGGGTGTGGCAATAAGTTTTGTAAACAAAATGGAAACAATGAAAACTCAAAACTTTCAAAAATCAAAACAAAAACAAAAGCATGGTGATACATTCATGATTCATATAAATAGTTTTAAAAAAAAAACAAGTTGAAAAGAATTTGTTTGTTGTTCAAAAATGCAAAAAAAAAATGAATAGAAAACCTACCTCTTTGCAAAAATCTCTTCCTTTGATCTTCTTGGCAGCCTCTAAACCGTTGGAAATGAGTAGGAATGGTGGAGCAATCGACTTCCAACCTTCAGGATTCAATCTTCAAGCTTCTTTCTTCAACCACAAAAAAATTCTTTAGTTCAGCCACAATGGACAATTTTTGTGTTTTGGAATGAAAGAATGAGTTGAAAATGGCAAAAGAGTGTTTATAATGACTTTTTAGGGTCATATTTGCATTTTTGAATGTTTCAAATAATATTAAATTATGTTATAAGTGAAAAAAACATAAAAAAAATTTGAAAGGTCCGTGGGTGCGCTCCGGGTGCTATGTTTTGAGGCTGGGTTCGCACCCAGCGAACCCGGGTGCGTCCGGGACGCACCCAACACTTTTGTGCAGCACCCTGCCCACACCCACAGGGTACCCGCACCCGCACCCGCACCCGAGCCGCACCGCACCCGCACCGGGTCCTCTGACAAGCGAATCCGGTAACATAGAATATTTCTCAAGATTAATGCAAAGACATTGGAACTCATTTGGTGTTAAGTGTTGTCTTGTGGAATTACATGGCTTCTTGTACTTTGATGAAGTAGAGGGATGCTTCAAGTAGATTAGAAGTAGATTAGAAGCTCTTTGATGTAATGCATGTATGTATTGAATATTTGATCAACTCCTAGCTCATGCTTTTGACATTCATCGCCGATGAAGTGTTGTGTAAAGCTAGTCTGAGCTTTATCATTTGCTTAAGTTCGATTGTGGATGCTTGTTTGAGTTGCGCCGTTTAAAGGGTACTTATATGAGCCTTCATGATTTGAAAACCATTCGTTTACCTTAGGAGATTGCACCAACTCCATGTAGTTGTAGGCATCCTTGGCGAAGTGGAGTTAGGTTTATCAAAGAGTTTGTCTATTCATGCATCATCATTGCTTCATTGACCTTAGATTAGCTCCCTAAACCCTTATTTTTTTCCATTTCTTTATTATTGAGACATTGTATATAAATCATCCACACCAAAGGAGGAATAAGCTAAGGAAATATGAAGAAGTCTAATGTAAGTCCCTTTGTGATTATCAGCAAGATCACATGTAATCACTGAGTTAACCCATCATGAATCATAATAAGGAACCTTGGAGTTACTTCACTGGATCACATAGTTCAGCCTTTGAAGAGCTTTATTCAAGAGAGTGGGATACTCTAGTGTCTTACTCTATTGTTGACTTGTCTAAAAACAATCATCAACAGATCCCAGGGGGTAAAAGGATGTGAAAAAAAAATCTAGTTGGGAAGGCCAAGTATCTAGGTTGTTCATGGAGGGTGAAGCAAGAAATATGGGGATGTCAATACAAACTATGTAATCTAGTATGACATTGCCTACCCAAACAATGGATGTTGAGACTCAAAGGGGAGAGGGTTCTACTAAGAGAAAGAGAAGGGCTATTAATGTTGCAAGGAAGTTCAATATGCAACCAGTAGTAGATTTTTAGTTGATGTCACATAGATTTGCACCCAGTGTTGAAGGCTTTTAGGGCTCCAACAATCTAGTGAAACATTGAGATGACCTCCAAGTGTGGGACTCTACAGGGAGGCCAAATCTCCAGAGAGAGGCTGGTTCCTTTGCTGAATGAGAGATCCAGTGATCCTAAGACTAAACCCGGTGTTCCACGGAGTTTCCTGAAGGAGACTCAGGGACGGTTTTGGGGGATGGGGGGGCAAAGGGTTTCGGGGTTGGGGGGGACGGTTGGATTTTGGGAGGGGACAGGTCCCCGTGGAACACTGACTAAACCTAATCTATCCACCGGTTATGAAAAGAGGAAGAGGGAGAAACTGAAATTAAAAGGAGGTGATACACCATGTTTGAATGTGGGAAGGCCCACAAAACAACCATGTATGCACAGAATAACAATATTCAACAGACCAACATACACAAATCCTGAACTACTTGCAGAGGTAAGGGAAACTAAATGAAATCCAAGAGGAAAGAAGCATTCACAGATGGAGATCAAACAGAAAAATACACAGAGCAAAGAAAAATTCATGAGAAGGTAAAAATCTAATGTCTATTCTCAAGGAGGCACGGTTACAATTGCAAGAGATATGGCTTTTTAGACCAAAAGCCAATGAATACATTACATTTCATGCTTTATATAGCATTTACAATGGAGCACTATTACCTACTGTAATGAATGTGCCCATGGGCCTATCAGGGATATTTCCTCGCCAGAAGGGACGTTTATCTGCAAGAATTCAATACAGAAAATATCTGGATCCAAGAGTAGATGGAAGATATTTGTGTCTTCAATGCAAACAGTTGAATCACCAACCTGCAACAATCAATGCAAAATATCTGCCCTTTTACAACTTTTACAACACTTCAAGTCAGCCTCTAATATGTCTTGTCGGCCGAGTCTGCATATTCATCTTTAGTCGGCAACTTATCCCGATATGCAAATATGCACATCCATATCCGGATCTTGATTTTTGAATCATAATTTCAAAGTGCGGATATCCCCCCATCCCCCAGAAAGCCCGCTAGATGAAAGAGGACGAAATTCTAAGCAACTTTGCCTTTTGGATCATGTGGAAATTCCTCGGGATGAAGAAGATATTCATGGTCAAAGTTATGGTCAACAAGGATATGGATATCCATGCATACCTCTTCGAGTCCTCACATTTGCAAATATCTAGATGATATAGCTCGCCTAAACACTTTAGTCTCAATATCCCAATATCCGGATGCAACCGTCAAATTTACCTTAGCAGAAAAGAGAAGCCGTCATCTGCATGGATACTCGATATCTGGATATTAACTTTTAATATACCACCCCTGAATATCCTGATGATGTCATCGGCATAGAGAGCTTCGTTAGACATGGATTTGGATGACGTCATCAGGATATGAACACTAAGGGATAATATGACGGTGGCAGAATGTCCTGATGATGTCATCGGGATATGAATTTCTTTGGGGAGGGGACTAGATGACGTCATCAGAATGTTAAGTGCAAAGTTAAGTGCCTTGTCCTCTAGCATCGGCTTAAGTGTCAAGTAGTTATCCAACTTTTGCACCCAAGCTCTGGCTGTGATCTTGCCACTCCCGTCAAACCGATCCATAGGGACTTTGCTCAAGGCATGCTGGTAGTCCCAGTTAGCTCTGTTAGCTCTATAATCTCCTCTACCACCAATAGCTCCCCTCTGTCTCTTCTGGTTCATGTACTGCTCAAATGTCAACATATCTCTAATATCTGGAGTCAGTGTCATGTACTATGCATGCTGCATCTGGACATCATCTGCCATGGAAAGCTAAACCTCTAGTTCCTGCTGAACCAATGCCTCCTCTCTACATGGAAAGGTCGGCTGTAGCGGTCTAGTGACCGATCCTGGGGTAGTCCTGGTGTTATGACCACTGCCCTGTCCTGCATGTCCACTACCATGTCTTGCATGTCTACGATGACCATTGTTAGAACCACTAGTCTCACCCTCGGGTGTGGTATTGGAGTGAACTACTGAAATTCCCTAGTTGAACTTTCCAAGAAGTTGGGACATCATATCAAGCATAATATTAAATTCTCTCTGTTTTTGTGTTAGGACTCTCTGGCTGGTCTGGTCCTCTATTTCTGTCCCCCATATTACCTGTGATGCTATCACTGTCACTCGAAGAGTTCCTATGCATACCCAAGACACCTAAAATTGTCTCACCTTCTGGAATCTCAGGTGGGTGCCACTGTTGAGTGTCTCTACCATAAACAAACGAATGTGTATAAACTGCCTTCCAATCACTCATAAAATCTGAATCACAGGCTGGCAAGATGCACCAGCTCTGATACCACTGAAATAACCCTCCCTAATATGAGTTTTAGAATATCTGATCTGGGTTTAGTTTTTTCTTGTAGTTTCAAAGGTTTTCTGTCGTTTAGTTGAACCCTACTTGCGTTTTGGTGTTGTTTCCATAATATAGCACACACGCATGTATAGATTTTTTGCAAATAATTCAAAACGAAGAATACCCAAATGATTTATATTAATGTAAATACAACAAACAACACAAATATGCAATACCCATATCATAATACATTCAAAGTACTAGGGTTTTCAACATACCCAATAACTGGTCCAACAGATACATGGTTGGAATGACTGTTCCAGTAGTTTGATAGAGCGGAAAATCCTCACGAAACCCTTGCAACTCAAAAACTACCAACGACATACAATGAGCAGCTCCAACAAGTGTTAGACGCCTCTGGTAAGAGGTATAGAACAGTCCCAAGGCACTATTTTGTCAACTATATGCAGCCACGTCCCCCTACCAACTGGTACTGTCTGCTGATATGTAAAAACTATGACAAACTCCAAGGAAATGCTTCGGATAATTGCCAAATATTGAGTATAAACTCTGCAGATCCTCCACGCCAAATCTGAGCAAGATCACTCTCCAAAATGACACTCCAAACATAGAAAATATCCACAATGTTGGTACGGCCAGGCAGAACCCTGTACGGCCAGGTTAAAGGGTGCAAATGACAACCAATAACTCTCCAAATCGCTGCCAATAACCTGCAATATATTCATTCATGTCTCCTTCGAATTACCATGACAAGAGCCGGAAGATATGGCTTTGAAAAAGGCTCCGCGACAATGTTTAATGTCTTCATACTGTATAGAATTGATGCACAACTATAACCACTGAGTATGGCTACCTCAAACACCCTTAGATGATCTCTCACATCCATGGAATGTTGCTACTGATGGTGGTTTTCGTCACCAAAAGCCCAAATGGTTTCTTCAAACCCTCACACATTTGCAGAGCAAAATGCAATAGAAAATATGATGTCGTGAATGAGAGCTCTTCCTTTTGATTTTTTCTTTTATATTTCCCTCTTGAGGGTCGACTACTTTTGAGAGGGAATTTTAATATTATTAATTTGCTTTAGTTTCCCATGAGCACCCAAGTCCAATATAAGTGACTTTTAATTTACATTTTACACTTTGCTAAGTCACCAACATTATATTGCAAAGTTCATATATTAAATATTAAAATAAACTTACGGACTTTAATATGAAAGCCCAAACGGTCTCAGAATCACATGCATTATGGACCGTTGAAAAGGTCTTGACGAAACATTCTGCCTCCAATACTGAATTTCTGAAAATAGAAGAAACCCTAACTTACTAAAAATAGCAAGTTCTCCGAAACCAACCATCTGAACTCCTAGAGTTCCCTAACCACCTTGGTTAGCCTAACGGAAACAAGTTGTAATGTGCCGCACCTATTGGTTCTTTTTATAATCTTTTTAGTGTTATTTTAATTTTTTAAGGTGTTCTTTCATACTAGAGAGAAGATGTAAAAGGGGTTTTAGTTTTCTTACACGTGTGTTGCCAAAGCATACAATATATAGCATATGATGCAAAGCCAAAAAATATATCATAGATATTAAGAAAATAACAGATACCCAGATGGTAAAATGGCCAAATAACAAATACTATCACATACCCATCATTTGTTTTGCAACTTGATACACTTGCTAAGACTAGACCAGCAATGGGTATGGCTAAAATCACTCCAAATCCACAAGGAATACAAGAATGTGCAATACAACTGATTTCAGCAATATGAAAGACCCTAGACGCCTCCAATCATGGTTACAAAAGCTGCAAATAAGAAGGGATGAATGCTCTTCAAGTTCCAACGTCCTCCAGGCATGAAGTACGGCCACCAAGGAGAGGAATGCTCACTGAAATCTGCTTGAACAGGTCTGCACTATCTCATAAAATCTCTGCACATATGTTTCACTTCCAAACGCTTAGGAAAAGGTACCAAACAGCAACCAAAAATCAATATATGCCTCCTATGAATGGTACAGCCTCATTGTTGCAAGGTACGACCAGCAATACAATCCTCAACCACTTCGAATGCTGCTCAAACTCTCCTAAAATCAGTCACTAAACCTTTAACATTGGCTGAGCAATAACAAGCTGCACAATATATGAACAATCAGCTCCAAAATCTCTTCAACGAACTCCATTAAAGCCCATCTGTGAACACTGGATGTATCCACCTCTAATGGCACCTTTGGGTGATCTTGCACACCTGTAGAATGCCGTTACCCAGGGAGGTTTTCGTCTCCAAGAGCCTCTGGTTCGAATCCTCAAACCCTTACAATCCAAAACCCTAGCAGAGCCAAGAAGTAGCATGTAATATCCTTCCTATGATGACTGAAATTTTTTGCAATTAGCATTCATTATTGATTGGAAATGAAAAGTCTTCAAATACACACTGCTGTTATCAAATTACAGTCACTATCTGAATTATATCAAATTTATTATAATCATGAAAAGAGGTACAAAATGCCCTCTTCAACATCCAATATCAAATACAAACACTAGGCAATATTTCTCTAGCTTTGAATGATCAATTACAGCCTTGGAAGTTCAAATATATAGGACAGAGATGAAATGAAATTGACTGATATAAAATGACAGTCAACTGATATGACTGCTGTATGTTGCTTTTTTGCCCAGCCAATGCCAAATCACTTCAAATGCATCCAAAACTCCTCTCCAAGCCAAGCGATGGGTCTCTAGATTGCACCTTTGAACCCTTGAAACTATTCCAGCCTTGTAGACTTGTCCAATGTACTTCAAAAAGCCCTGTAATCATGAAATTAATTCGCTGTCATAAAAAATCTGTAATATCCCACCTAGGTGGAATATAGCCAAACAAATTTTCTACCTTATTTTGAACCAAAACTCAGTTTGAATGGGTTGTCATTTCGTCAAACACTTGGCATGCAAAGTGTCTAAGTTCTGTTTGGTATTTTTCTGAATTGTTTGTTGTTGGCAATACAGCATTATAATCTCTCACATGAAGCACTAAAGGACTACCTGTGTCAGGGAATTCCAAGGTTTGATTCCACTGAAGATTGAGTGTCTAAGCTCTGATTTGTAGTGTCCCATCCCAAATGGAACAATTCTTTCCAATTTGCTTCAGTTTGACATATGACACATTTCATCAAACATGTTGCATGCTAGTCAACTGAGTATTCAAAGAGTTTCAGAACTGCAGGTAGTTTATATTAACAGCAGCAAATAGAAATACTTGTTCATAGCATTAAAGTAGTACATTCAATACAATGGCTTGAAACTTAGAGCATTAAAAAGAAATATTTATGAGTAGTTCTATAACAGCAGTTCATATATGGAGAATGCAGATTTACAACAATTCTTTGCACAACTAGGAACCCCTTACAAAGATAAAGCTACAGCCATATTCACTTCAGACTGAGCTATACAATGTGCAGATTTTCTCATAGATAACATTCAGAAATGTAGGACAGCAAATCTGAGTTTGCAACAATTATAAATATTCACAAAGAGATGCATGAATTACCCGTGAATAGCTCTCCAAGGTGGATTCAGAGATAACAACAAGATTAAATGATGGTTGCAGCTGTATGTTGATGCCTGTAGCAGCAAATACTCATGCCCAGACCCTCAATTAAACACTCAGAAGTCAACTGAATGCTCAGAACTCCTACAACGAGCAGCAGATAATGCACAACGCCCAGAAATGTCTAGGCTGAGAATGCATTGATTGATGCACCAAGTTACTGTAGCGAATCACTGTAGCGAGGGTACTGTAGCACAGTACTATAGCGCGACACTATTCACGCCACTCTTCATGTCACTGTTCACAGCACTGTTCATGTCATCAACAATTTCAGATCTGCAAATGATTAACCTTTGGAACCCTTGTGAAACTTAATGTATTCTCCAATTTAAGCACAGATTGGACTCCTGGATGAAGCCCACACTTTAGCAATAATCTCAGCTGATAGTTTCACAGCCTCAAAATTGCATAACCAATGAGAGTTTTCGTTCCCAATGGCTAGAAATGGCAGAAACCCTAGCTGGCTTTCTCACCAAACAACAACATCAAAGCAAATATCAATTCCTGGATGATAATGAAACTTGGCTTGATCTTCTTTTATACTTTTTCAATCCATCTCCAAGAAGCTTCTAGTAAAATAATAATATTATTTTATTTTAGTGACTTTATGTTATAATATTTTATTTAAGTCACTTTATTAAATTAATTAAATATAAGGTCACTTAATAATATTTATTTATTTAATAACCTTACAAATAATTAATTTAATTATTATCTCACTTAATTTTCCAATCCAACTGAATCCAGGAAACCAACCACCGATCAGGTAACTGCCTCAAGAAGACCCCCTAACCATGCACCTTAGCCTACAAAGGTCAGGAATATGCTAAACCATCCACAAACAACATCAAGCTAAAAAGGGGACATTACAAAATCAGATCCTGCAATATGTCAAAACTCACTCCAAGTGTGCCATATGCCCAATAACTACCTTGGAAGTACAAATCATAAACCAAAGGCTTCAATATGACATCAAATTCCACTTCAATAGCTCTCCTAAACCTGCAAATTTAAGCTCAAATAGTGAATTCTAAATGAAATCACTTCACAACTAGTATGGGATCATCACCATACAAAAACAAGGGATCATCACCTTGCCAATAAAATGAAAATTAAAATTCTCGTTCATAAACAATAAAAAAGAAAACATACCATAGCATCATATATTGCAAATTGATGTTCAAGTCCCCTATTTAACTCCTCAAGCATGGACGTCCTTCTTCATTGGCATTTTGAATTGTAGCTTGAATTCCACCAATAATGAGCAATGAACTTGAATAATATTGAATGAGTTACATCTAAAACACACTCATTTAAAACAACCTTTAATTGTTTAAATGAGATACATCTATTACATTTACAATTCTCACAACTTGCCTTGGCGTCTCCCAACAACTTGCATGCAATCATTTAATATCCTTCAAAGCATTTAAAATCTTGATTCTTGACATAACCAACTAGATATTTGCCATTCAATTTATGAACTTGCATTTAAAATGCTTCTCTATACTTGCATCGATCCATAACTACCTCATGTGCATGCATTAAATGATGATATTTGCATTTAATAAAACCCTTGCCTTAACCGGTCACTAACCACTTCATGAAATGCATTAAATAAACCAATCTATCCAAATGCAAGCATTTAATAAAATAAGTTTGCATTTAAAATAATTGTTTTTGAATATCTTTGACTTGCCAAATGCTCCAACCGTTGGCTCTCCTCTGAAAGCACAAATATTATTTAAAGTGCCTTTATTCTTTTCTAGCATCGATTCTTCTCATGACACAAGAACCAATGGAAATGCCACCTCATAATACCAATCGATCCTCTTGAAATTTCATCTAAAATGTCAATCGATCAAATATGATAATCATTGGAATTTGCTTGGACCTATTCTTCATGGGCGAATCCTCTCCTTCAATGTTGGCTACAATAGATGACATTATAAAATAGGTCCCACCTGGAGTAACTCCTTATTCCACTTAAAACTCCATAAAAATATATTAGAGAAAATGTAATTGAAGATTCCATTTTCCCTCTTATTCCATCATTTGAAAATTCAAATCAAATAATTGAAATACAATTTTAATATTGCATTTTCCATATAACTCAATAACACACTAGTTGATCCAACTTTCCGGTTCTCCATGCATAGACATATACCAACTTTCCGGTTCTCCATGTATAGAAGCAAACTCAACTAGCAAATATAACTTAGCTCAAAATGGGGACATTAGAGCCATCCCTTCCCAACATTGCTTGTCCCCAAGCAATGGGAAGAAGAACTGAACCCAATCAATCCCTGGATCCCAAATCCATCGAAGCTCCTCAATCATGCTCAAACATATCACCTCAAACCTGTTGGTGTAGAAGATCCTGGGACCGCTTCCACTGTTGCACGACGACTCAAACACATCCAAACCAAAATAGATGCCAATCATCAAGGTGTAGATGCCAAGCAATGAACTAGTGAAGCTGAAAATTCTTCTACCATTGAATAGTAACATGAATAGATGAAGGATGCTAAACACAATTGTATCTAATCCTGTTGTGCTAAAACTGAAATCACATACTTCACTACTCATCAATGTATCATGCAAATCACAATTGAAATCACATGCAATGGAATTCCAAGTAGGACAGCTACTAACCCATGACAAATCAATAAAAATGAAGTCACCAATCAACAAATAAAAAGCTGCCATAGCATAATCAATTGGTGACATAACCAAAGATGAGTTATGGATGCCTTCCACACCCATCAAAGACAACTCTTGAGTGGCTGGTCCACTATGGGTGTCATCAAACACCATCAAGTTTTGATTTGTCTCCTCTTCTTCCCAAGTGATTAGGGATGGAAGTGGCTCAAAGAAGTCTTCATTCCCATTGTCATATTCATGCATATCATAATTGGCTGCCTCAAAATCATCAAGTAGAGGTGATTGCAAAGGAATAGGACTGCTGCCCTCAAACAAATCAGGGATTATATCATGCCATTCCATAGTATCAAATGTTGATTCAATGTGTCTCTTCCTCTTGTT
Organism: Cunninghamia lanceolata; assembly: GCA_027924645.1. Classification (NCBI taxonomy): domain Eukaryota; kingdom Viridiplantae; phylum Streptophyta; class Pinopsida; order Cupressales; family Cupressaceae; genus Cunninghamia; species Cunninghamia lanceolata. The sequence goes on from BSBN01000500.1 coordinate 23,444,046, forward strand.
CATAACAAACTGAAATTTCTAAATTGCTCTCAAATGTATGAACAATATCACTTTCCAAACCATTCATATCATAACTTGATCTCTTATCAACATGAAGAAAAGATGAAGCAATGTTAGTCTCAACTTGAGAAACCATACCTTTATCTTCATCTTGCACATCCTCTTCATCAATCTTGCAATCATCATGGAGTGTCATAAGCTCTTCATCTTTGCCTTCAATAGTTGACTCTTCTTGATCACTTATAGGCTGCAAATCATTTGAATCACCTGCATGTTTATCAAGCTTACCATAGAGACGACTTCTAAAACCTTCACTTGTAAATATTTTTTCCATCATCACCCAACTTTTTCCCATATAATCTGACAACTGTTGTGATTGTCGTTTGTAATCAGCAAAAAGCCTTTCCAACTCTTTCATGCTACCATCTTTAACTCAGAGTTCAAAGTTCCAACGAAAGTCAGAGACAAAATTGAACAAATCCAAAAAAGATTCCTCTGGTCGGGAACTGAGGAGAAGAAGAGAATCCCGTTGGTCGCTTGGGATTCGGTATGCAAGCCTAAAAACTTTGGGGGTCTCGGTCTGAAAAAGCTAAAAGACTTCAACTCTGCCCTCTTTGCAGCCAATGCCTAGCGCCTAATGAATGAGAAGAAAGAATGGACGGAAATTGTGAAGAATAAATATTTGAGAGGTTTCAATAACTTCAGGGAAGCGCTGGATTGTCCTAATCTGCCAGAGGGTTCTGAAATATGGAAAAACATTTCACAGGCTAGAGAAATTATTAAGAAAGGGTCTAGATGGAAGATTGGGGACGGTAGCAAGGTGGACTTTTGGAAGGATCTGTGGTTTGGAAACTCCCCTCTCAGTCAGCAGGAATGGGCGAGTCCTTTTGAAGAAGTTTGCACTTCCACATGTGGTCCGAAGGTTATGGATTACATTTTTGAAGGTAGATGGAAGAACTTCTTGACTATCGATAGGCGCATGGAGGAGTTCCAGACCAGGTTAAATCTTTTCCATATCCCTCTCGGTCAAAAAGAGGACCAACTAATTTGGCAGGCCACCTCGTCTGGGCAATACTCTGTTGCTTCGGCTTTCAATGGGCTTATTCCTAAGGTGGATGATCCTCCCTTTTGGTCAAGATTGTGGGATGACAAACTTATTCCTAAAGTTAATATCTTCTTTTGGTTGCTGGCTCAGGATAGGGTGCTTACGTTAGATAACCTGTGTAAAAGGGGGTTCTCGCTGGTTAACAGATGTTCCTTATGCCTGAAGAATTCAGAAGACTCCTTTCATTTGCTCCTCTCCTACCATTACTCTTTGGAGGTCTGGAATAAGGTTCTTTCTCTGTGGAACCTGAGATGGTCCTTCCCTAATTCTTCCAAGGAGTTGGTCTCTCAATGGACTTGCCCTGTTTCTAATCCGTCCCTTAGATTTCTTTGGTCCCTGACTGTCCCTCACATTGCTTGGAGCCTCTGGAAGGAGAGGAATAATAGAGTTTTCAGGGATAGCAGCCTAGCTCCAGAAAACTTGTTTTTCAAGGTAGTCAGGAGTATTAAGGAGAATTTTAAAGTCAGGATTGAAGAACAGTTAGCTCATGGAAAAAGGATAGAGGTGTCTCAGGTGGAGATTGATATCTCTAAGAACTGGGACATCACTGAAGACATTTCTATACCTTTTAAAAGAATGAAACAACCCAGAGGGGAAGTGGTATGGAAATTGCCTCCAAAAGGGTGGATCAAAATTAACTTTGATGGGGCAGCAAAAGGGAACCCTGGAGTTGCAGGCAGTGGGGAAGTGATGAGAGATGATCTTGGCAGGTTCTTAGCGGCAGTGGCACTCCCTCTGGGTACCCAAACAAACCACTTTGCCGAAGCTGCGGCTGCCTATCACACTATAGCTTTGGCTCAAGCTAAGTGATATAGAAAAGTTTGGGTGGAGGGGGACTCTAATAACATTATAAACTGCCTCAAGAACACCATAAAACCTAGTTGGTCTATAGCAACCCTAATTGAAGATGCGATCATGATATTGGGAACCTTTGAAGCAACCTTCATATCTCACATATATCACGAAGGAAACAAGGTGGCAGATATTTTTACCAACCTTGGGGTTAATAGCCAATCAAAGTGTATATGGGATGAAATGGAAAAAATCCCGAGCAAGGCTAAGGGTCTCATTATTAATGATGGTAAGAATGGTACGAAGCTCGATATCTAATGAAGAGACCATCATGATCTCGAAGGGTCCAAAGGCCATTTCTCTCCAGAAAGGTCTGTTCACATGGATTATAGGTAGGAATAACAGCAAGATTATCCAGCATAAGCTTCATTTCATTCTCGTCTCCGTTCTGCTCTGTACAGATTGTGAAATTTACAGTGATCTAAGTTTCAGCATGGGTGGTGAGAGGAACAGAGTTGAATCGTCGTCTTGTGCGGGGACCCGTCAGAAACAGAAGGTTTGGAAAATCTTGGAGGCTAGGGGGTTTACTCCCTATATGGAGAAATTACATGGAGCAGACCCTAATGTTACTGCTTTGTTTGTGAAAGGCTACAGGAACAAGAAGGTCTCTGCGTATGGCTGGGAGTTAGCCATCACGGAGGACCTAATAGCCTTGGTTTCAAGGCTATCAACTAGAGGGAAGTTCTTCTGTGAGCAGAAATATAGCGATGAAGCCCTAAACAATTTCTTTGAAGGCAATGAAAGGGACAAGCTAGTAAAGATGCAGTCGGGAGGGTATAATCGCCTCTCTATCAAACCTATATGGGCCGAGGTGGCTGAAGTGATTATGAGGTATATAACGTTGGACAAGAGGTACATTGTTGTTTACAGCTACCATTTCAATCTGCTCAACCACTTCCGCCACCGTATGTTTGTTTCTATCCCCTTTTACTTGCTTCCTCTCTAGATTATGGCATTAAAGAAAACATCAAAAACCCTAAGATGCCTATTTTGCATGAAAGTCTCATTCTGCTGATCATGGAACATATGAAAAATAACACTCATAAAAAAGGGCCTAAGGAAAAACACAGTGGAAAAAAAAAGGGGTGTGTGGTGTCTAGTGAGGAGGAATCCCACACGGATGATGAGGAGTGGAGAATGGAAGAAGAGGAGGAAAGTGAAGCGGAGTCTACAAAGAAGAGGAGAAGAACTTAAAAGCAGGAAGTAAACATTTCCTGGTCTGATGGGTCCAACACTGGCGATGACTTCGATACCTCTATCAAGGAGGTTACAGGCAAGAGGGCTACGCCTGTGAGAAGGAAAATCCCCACTCCTACGAAGAAGGGTAAGAAAGTTATGGAGAAAGAAAGTGATGAAGAGGGGGTTTCTCGTGGCATTGTTAACATCACCCAGAAGCAGGGGACCAACCCGAAACAGGGGAAACGTGATAAGCCGATTGAGAAGGGAGTAGAAAGCGGGTTGGAATACCAGGGTAAAACTATGCAAATCCTTGACCCTAGAGTTGGCCTAAGATTTCCTGAGATTCACGACCCTTCGAGCAATCTTCCTGAGGATTTTGATGGCATGCTAGCCCAGGCCAAAAACAGAGACCAGGTTGAGGAAGTGTTTGAACTGGTAAAAAATATTGTTAATTCACAGCATAAGATGACCAAATGGTTCTTCCTCGAGATCAATAGAATCAATATAAAGTTACAACTGATGCAGGAAAGCTTGGGAAGAGGAAACAACACTATAGCTAAACAGGATATTTCGATTTTCAAAAATTGGGAAACTATTCCAAAAATGGAGGAGATTGATCGTGAACTGGGCAGGATGAGGGAAGAGTTTAATACTAGAATTATGTATCTGGAGGAGAAACTCATGGAGGTGAATAACAATTTAGAGAAGATAATGCACATCAGCAAGCTAACTATACAGAATAGTCTAAATGGGATGAAGATGCTGACCGATAAGCTGAAAGAACTAAAGAAAGAGCAATTCAAAGATTTCAGAGCAGAGGATATCATGAATGTCGAAGATTTGGGAATACAGGACAAAGATGAGGGCACTAAAGGTACTGGAAAACATGTGGCTACAGAGGACTCAGGTGGTCCCTCTACCCGCACAAGGGGGAGTAAGAAGAAACAGTTCGAAGCTTAAAAGAAGGAACTGATTGACTTTGCCAAGATGCATGAGACTTTTTATGAGCAGGAAATAGAGGCAGCAGAGACCCTGAAGAAAATGAATTAGTTTAGTTTGGTATGTTCTCTTTTTTTCTATGTTTTCTATGCTTATGTTGCTCTGGAGCTTTCAGTTGGCTGACGACAAGCTTACTGTTTATGTTTGCAACCTTTTGTTATGGGTTTCGGGGTCCCCTTCAAAACCTGTTTGACCATATTAATCAAAAACATTGTACTTATAAGAATCAGATCAAGACTTTATGATGATGTATTCAGCCCTGTAAATCAATTCCAATTTTTTATTATATTGGTCAAACATGTTTTGAAGGGGCCCCGAAAACCTTTACAAAAAGAAGCAAACTAAAAACAATAAGTCAACCGTCCGCCAACTAAAAGCTACATAAATAACATAAGCATAGAAAAACATAGCAAAAATAGAACAACCCAGATTAATTCATTTTCTTAAGGGTCTCTACTGCCTCAATTTCCTGTTCGTAGAAATTATCATGCATCTTGGTGAAGTTTATCAGTTCATTTTTCTCCTCAAACTGTTCTTTTTACTTCATCTTGTGCGGGTAGAACGGCCACCTGAATCCTCCATAGCGACCTGTTTACCTTTACCTTTACTGTCTTCTTCTTTGTCCTGTATGCCAAGTTCTACCACATTCAGAATGTCCTCAGCTCTGAAATCTTTGAACTGATCTTTTTTGAGCTCTTTGAGCTTTTCTATCAGCATCTTCATTCCATTTAAACTGTTCTGGATGGTTAACATGCTGATATGCATTATCTTCTCTAAATTATTATTAACATCCATTAATTTTTCCTCCAAATACTGAACTCTCGTGCCATACTCTTCCCTTATCCTTCCCATTTCATGCTCAATCTCTTCCATTTTCGGTATAGCTTCCCAATTTTTGAAAATCAATTTATCCTGTTCCACAGCCGTGTTGTCTCCTTTCCCCAGGCATTCCTGCAGTAGCTATAATTTGATGTTGATTTTGTTGATCTCAACAAAGAACCATTTGGTCATCTTATGTTGTGAGTTGACAGCATTTTTCACCAGTTCAAACACTTCCTCCACTTGGTCTCTGTTTTTGGCCTTGGCAAGCAAATCATCAAAGTCCTCAGAGAGATTGCAAGACGGGTCCGGAATCTCAGGAAAACAAAGGCCAATTTTGGGATCAGGTATTTGCAAAGTTTTACCCAGGGTTTCCTTAGCTTTGAAACCACTCTCCACACCCATCTCAACCATAACATCATGGTTCCCCTATTTCTGGGTGATCTTCTCTCCGCCAGCTCAACCCCCAAATCCTCTCTCTTTCTCAGGGGACTGCTTACCCTTCTTCGCCAAAGTAGAATTTTTCCTTTTCACAGGGAAACTCTTCTTACCTTTCACCTCCTTGAGAGAGGTATCAGACTCATCTCCCATATTCGACCCATCTGACCAGGAAATATTAACTTCCCTCTTTTGAGTCCTTTTTTTTGCTAGACTCCACTTCACTTTCCTCCTCTTCTTCTTCCATAACCCAATCCTCATCATCCAAGTGGGTTTCCTCCTCACTAGACACCATACACACCTTTTTCTTGCCACTGTGCTTTTCCTTAAGCCCTTTTCTAGGAGTGTTGATTTTCATATATTCCATTATCAAAAGAATAAGGCTTTCATGCAAAATGGGCAACTTAGGGTTTCTACAATTTTCCTTTAAGCCATACTCCAGCGAGGAAAGCAAGTAAAACGGGATGGAGACATAATTACCATGGCGGAAATAGTTGAGCAAATTAAAGTGATAGCTATAGACTGCAATGTATCTCTCGTCCAGCATGATATACCTCATTATCACTTCCACCACCTCGACCCATATCGGCTTGATAGAAAGGCGGTTATACCCTCCAGACTGTAGCTTAACCAATTTGTCACGTTCATTGCCCTTGAAGAAATTATTCAGGGATTCCTCGCTGTATTTCCGTTCAAGGAAGAATTTCTTCCCTTTGGTAGATAACCCAAAGATCAAAGCTATGAGGTCTTTCGTAATGGCTAACTCCCAGCCATACGTAGAGACCTTCCTATTCTTGTAATTTTTCACAAACATCCTGGTGATATTAGGGTCGGCTCCATGTAATTTCTCCATGTAGGGAGTTAACCCACCAGCCTCCAAGATTTTCCATACCTTCTATTTCTAACGGTTCCCTTCACAAGACAAAGTATCAACTCTGTTCCTCTCACCACCCATGCTGAACTTCGAGCCCTTGTAATTTTCACAGCCATCGCTAAGCAGAACGAGAACAAGAAGGAAATGAAGCCTGTAATGGAAATTTTGGCCATTCATCCTACCCATAATCCGTGTGAACTGACTCTTCGTGAAAGAGCAACCCTTTGGACCCTTCGAGATCATAATGATCTCTTCATTGCATCTCAAGCCTCGTACCATGCTTGCAATCATTGACAATTAGCTCCTTAACCTTGCTCGGGGTTATTTCCACATCATCCCATATGATCTTTGACTGGCTAGTAACCCCAAGGTTGGCAAATATATCTGCCACCTTGTTTCCTTCGCAAAAGATATGAGAAATATAAGTTTCAACAAAGGTCCCTAAAATATTAATCGCATCTTCAATAGGGGTTGCTATAGACCAACTAGGTTTTAGGGAATTCTTTAGGCAATTTATAATGTTATTAGAATCCCCTTCCACCCAAACTTTTTTGTACCCCTTAGCATGAGCAAGTGCAATAGTGTGATAGGCAGCCGCAGCTTTGGCGAAGTGATTTGTCTGGGTACCAAATCAATTCCAATAGTTGTATATCAATACAATCAGACTTTGGCATTCATATTTGGCTCAATTTTGCATATTTGGTGTGATCTAAATTTTGTCCTAGCAAGCATAATTGATATTATTTGGTTCAGATTTATTATGTGATATGATTAGGAGTTTGTTCCAATACTTTCAGTTGATTGTATGCAAGTTTACTTTGTTATTACTGTTTGTTTTCACTTTCAAAAATTTAAAAAACACAAAAAATAAAAATATTGCAATGTAATGTCCCCTTCTCGCGCGTGAGTAGTGTGATGCCAATCAGCCTATTTTCCTAAGTTTTCCCGTAGGCTAATTGATGTGGTAAAGGGAAAATAATCTAAATAATTATTTAAGTTGTCTAAAAGTAACTTTACTTTATATTTCTCTTTTCACAACTTATTTAATTATTTAATAAAATGACTTTAAGTTGTGCAGTTAAGTGGCACAAGGCTCAAGGGGGCAAAAAGGGACTCCTGCACTTATTTTTATTATTTTGAAGAGAATATTGGGAAAAGTGAAAATTAATATTTTATTCTCACATGAGTTGCCCTAAAAGTACCTTTATAAGGAGTTGAGCTCATTTTAAGGGTTAGACTATGAATTTGTATATGCTTTGCTCTGAGTGAGACTTGAGTCTTCTATTATTTCTTGAGAGTGAAAACCCTCCTGAAATACCAGTTTCGAGGATGAAAACCCTCCTCGCTGGAAACGATGATTTCATCCTGAGATCACATCTGTATTGCAAGTGGTGATTTTCCAAGTTTACAAACATGTTAGATGTTTTTGATGTTTTCTAAGTTGATTCAATGGTGATTTGGTTTATTGTAATGTCCCGTAGGCTGGCAGTGGGTGATGTGACCCATCATGTGGGAGATGGGCCCCACTGAAGGGAGATGAGCCTCTTCCCAACGCTCGTGACTCAAGGTCTCCTCGTGTATGCTCTGGCAGCGGTTAGGAGATGTGCCCTTCCGCTAGCCCTTAATGCTGGGGGGCGCCATTCACCACCAGTCCGGGCTTTTGGCATAGTGGTTGCCTACCTTAGTATCAGAGCCGAGGTCTCGAGGTCGAGACTCTTCGGGGTGAGCGGATTGTAATGTCCCGTAGGCCGGCGGTGGGTGATGTGCCCCACCGGGTGGGAGATGGGCCCCACCGGGTGGGAGATGGGCCCCACCGAACGGAGATAATCCCCTTCCCAGCACTCGTGGCCCAAGGTCTCCTCGTGTACACTAAGGTAGCGGTTAGGAGATGTGCCCTTCCGCTGGCCCTTAATGCTGGGGGGCGCCATTCACCACCAGTCCGAGCTTTTGGCGTAGTGGCTTCCTAGCTTCTGTAACATACACCCTCCGAACTATGTTTTATATATCATTTTTTTGGTTTTCTGACTGTTTTGGGTTTAGGGTTTCATTGCATGTTTTTGCATGTTTTGATTTTGCATTGATAACATAGAATATAAAGCATATAAACCAAACCCATAAAAACTAAAGCAGATAACAACAAAATATCGAATACCCAGATTATATTATGGCAAAATATGAATTATGAGTACATACCCATTCGCCAATTTACAACTTCATACATATGCTGTCACGAGGCCAGCACTATGGGCATGAATGAACACCTTCTACAACCAGAAAATGAATGGACTCTAGCATACAATGAACTAGTAGTGGAAAAGATGCTCTGGACACTCCAAATGATCATAAAAACAGCTGCAAGTAATGAGGAAACATCACCAATAACACCAATGTCTACTCCAGGCTATATGGCCAAGGCTGTGAGTATATATATCAGCAGCAATAAAATAAATAATAGCTCCTTAAACCCCCATTCTGCACTGTATATCTCTACTGTAAGTAAGCGACCGGATTAGAAGAGAAATAAGTTCCCAAAACCCCACAAAATCTTCAGCTAATGTAGTACGGCCAGGCAGAGTAGTACGGCCCAACAAAGGATATCTATGGCAGCATCAAAATCATCAAAAATGCATAAATCTGTCCAATATCTCTCTGTCATCATTTGCAGTCCCAAACTCATAAGAATATGTTCGTTTCCAGCTCAAATCATCACCAAATCAAATCACACTGAAGTCCAATTGAAGCTCCTGAATGAAGCCTGCAATATCCCCTCCTGATGCGGCCTTTCACGCACGAAGAAAGGTGATCTTGTAGAGGGTTTCATCTCAACAAGTCAATCTCCAAATCCTTGAAAGCCAAGCTCCAAGAAAATGCACGAGTATATCAAAACATGAGAGTAAAATCATAAACCGAGCATATCCAAATGAGGCTCATTTTCTCTCTTTTATTTCCCTCAACCCCAACGCCCAAGATGAGAGGAATTTAATATTTTTTTTTATGTTTTATGTCCCTTATAACTCCCATGAAGGCGTCCATCTCCGTGGGGAACCACTTTAAGTTATAACTTAATTTTATAACTTTAAATCATTTTATAACACAAGTCACTTTACCCCCTTAATAATAATATAAGTTAAATCTTTAATTTAAACTATATTTTATCGAATAATGTTCTGGACATTCCGAAACCATTAATTATCGTGCCATGACCCTCTGCCTCTACCCTACTATAAATAGCAAGGTGCTCCGTCCTGGCTTACTATAAATAGTAAGTCACCAATTTGAACCCCAAAACACTGCCATTAGCCTACGAGAGTCCAATGATAGGCTAATCTCTATCAACTATCTGATTGGGCTAAATGGGAGACATTACATTTATATCTGATAACAAGTTTTTGCAATGATTGTTTTGGGGTGTGTGAAGTTTCTAGAAGAGGGCCATACCACTTCCTGTTGTAGGTCGTACCTCTACTTGGGCGATGAGTTTATGGATGACTGAAGACAATTTCCTAGGTGTCATTTCCCCATGTTACTTGTTGACCACCTGTTTTCCAGAGGTTTCTGAGGAGTTGTGACTGAGTTATATGGTAAATCCATTCAGGTTGTACAATTCCAAGTACAGATCGTACTATACCTGGTGAGGGGCATGAGAAATCTAGGAAGGAACCGCCCCCTTTTTCTAGTGTTTTTGGGGCTAACTGGTGGCATCTAAACTCTCCTAAGGCATACTGATCAGTTTGAAGGTGTTTTCCCAGCTCTTTAGTAGTTTTTCCAAGCAGTTGTACAATTGAGAGTTGAGGGTTTTAGCAGGGCAAATCAATCTTATTCTGAGTTTCAATGTTTTTAGACTTTCCAAGTGTTGTTTCAGCATATATCAATTGGGTTTGGTGTAATAACCTGCACCTGTTGTTCTTTTGATTTATCTTTTAATGTTATTATTTTTTTGTTTTTTCTGTGATCTTTCAGAACTAGATAGAAGATGCAGAAGGGGGTTTCTGTTTTCTTGAAGTGTGTATGTCAGAATACAAGGAATATAGAATAGAACTGAAAACCCAGAAAAACTATAACAGATATGAACTAAATAATAAAGACCCAATTCATAGAATGGCATAAAATGAATAACCATCACATACCCATGTCAAAATAAGCATCTTCATATTTCTGTTGTTGACGGACCAGCAACATGACAATGGAGTTTTGCATTGAAAGTATCAGCAAATGCAAGGAAACAATCTACAACTATCAGCATAGACCCTTAGGTCAAAAACGACCACTAAGCAAGGAAGAACAGCCCCAAATAAACTCCAAATGGCTGCTCCAAGAAGTACGGCCAGCATATGAAGTGGTACGGCCTACACATCAAGAGGTACGGCCAGCAAAATGAAGTACGGCCAGCAATGAAGAAATGGCAGCCCCAACCCTTCTCAAATCTGCAATACAATCCGTCACTAATACTCTTCCTCAGCTGCAACAAAACTGCAATAAGATATATCTTGTTATCTCCATCTCCGTCAATGGTGGTATCAAAATGAAGCTCAAATACAACCACTGAGTAAGGCTGCTCCAAAATCCCCTTGAGTGATCTTTCACACCTGCAGAAGATTGCTACCAATGGTGGTTTCCGTCACCAAAAGCCCTGGCTGGAAGAAATCCCCCAAACCCTCATTAGCAGAGCAAATAGAAGCATAAAATGTAATATCAAGAATGCATAACTTTTCCCACTCTTTGCCTTTTTATAACTCCACAAGTGGGTCGACCCATATGAGAGGGAAATGTTATTTTTAAATTTGCTTTTTCTTCCTCAAAGGGGCACCCAAATCCCTTAGTGACTTATTTTTGCATTTTTCCTTATTTCTCCAAAGTCACCAACATTAATTAATTAAAGTCCAAATATAATAATAAAGTACAACTTACGGACTTTAATATGAAAGCCCAAACGGTCACAGAATCCCATGAGTTATAGATTGTTGGAAAGATCTCGGCGAAACGCTCCATCTCCAATAAAGAGTTTCTCAAAATAGCCAACTTCGCGACTTACTAAAAATAGTAAGTCCCAGCCAGAATGTCAGAAACCGACCAAACGAACTCCCAAAGTTCCCTAACCACTTTGGTTAGTCTACGGGAACCAAGTATAGACTAACTCACTAGAAAGAGGGGACATTACATTTGGCTTCTAAACGTCTACTACCAGTGGTAAAATTCGGTGTGTTACTTTATGTTGTTATGCAAGCATGATTTCCCATGATTTCCTGAGTAATTATGGTCTGATTTAATTGTTGCAGCAGTCTGATTTCTTTATATCAGAATATCAATACTCCAGTTGTTGCAAAATTACTTGTACTTTATCATTTAGGAGTACTTCAAAACTTGATTGTTGCAACCCCATATGGTAGTACTGTCGGAGGATAGTTATTTCATGCATTTCATATTGTAAAACTGCATGGTTTACCACCATTTCATATAGCATTCCAATCTGGCCCGTTTGGCATTGAACAAGCTGGATGCTATCAACCATTTTTGTTTGAATCTGTGCTTAGACATGCCAGTGGCTTTGCATATTCACACACATCCGCTGAATAAGTGTTGATAAGGTCAGCTCGGCCGCCTTGTGTGCTCATTTTGTAACTGCATCCAATACACTCTGTTGAATAAGCGCATATAAGGATGGCCTAGTCGCCTTGTGTGTTTCATATTGTATTGCATTGGCACACTCCGATGCAGAAGTGAAGATAAGGACGGCTTGCCGCCTTGTGTGCCTTCGTGGAGCATTCAATAATTGCATTGATCAGAGTAGTTGTGTGTGGTCCAAAGCACCGTATGCTCTCACCCTGCCCACATTGGGTTCTCAGTGATCAGAACATGTTAGGACATTGCATTTGCATTCCTTTAACTGAAAAAATTTAAAAAAATTGGGCGTGCTTACTACAGTGGTATCAGAGCTGGTTTTCCTACCAACTTGTGTGAAGTTTGATAGTTGCTTGCAAAAATAGTGTTCTTATGTAGTTGGGTGAAGGTTTTGCTCAATATTATTTGAGAAGGCAAGGTAATCCTCCAAAGATACCAAAAGAGACAGACCCATTTGCTGGTGTAAAGAGGGAAGAAGTGGTTGAGGACGCCATGGGAGAGAGAAAGATGACAATAATAGCACATTGCATATTCTGAATGATATTGCTAGAGGGAAACAACAATTAACTCAGTTGTTGACTCAATTGATGAAGAATATGAACACTGTAGGAATTAACCAAAATAACCATGGCAACAATGGAGAAGCAAGTACTTCTGCTAGCAGTGGGAACAATAACGACAACAATCCTAGAATCGTTGCAGGATCAGCAGTGTCAAGACCCTTGATTCCAACCTTCTTGCATAGAGAGGGTGTTGCAGAAGGTAATGGAGGACAACAGCCTGTTGAAGAGGGATATTTGGATTATTTGCATGATTACAAAGCTCTAGGAGATGAATTCCAAGCAGCCATGTCTTTATCGAAATTTTGCCAACTCAAGTTGAGAAACAAGCCTAGGAGAGATAGAGACCCACAAAATCAAGAGCTGCAACGTAGGGTGGGCAAGTTGTTCATTCCTGCTTTTGTTGGATCTGGTAAAAGCACTGCACGAGCTTGGGTGTAGAAACTAGATACTTATTTTTCCCGCAATCCCATGATGGAGAAAGAGGCAATTCAGTATGCATCTCTTCGCTTAGAAGGAGATGCCCATGAGTGGTGGTACCATGGGATGGTGACATTGGGTAATGACCTCGTTGATTCATATGTGGATTTTACTCAAATGCTGATTGAAAGATTTGAGAAGGACCTTGAGTTGCACTTCAGAGAGTTGGCGCAGTTGAAACAATATGGCTCTGTGGATTCCTATGTGGCTAATTTCCAAAGACTCTCCATTATGGTGCCTGATGTTTCGAAGAGAACACTTATTGTTTTATTCATTGAGGGCATGGTTGAGCCTCTTCGTGGATAGGTTAAAGCCTTTGACCACCCTCCCACTTTGCAAGAATCAATTAAGAGAGCAAAGGTCATGGAGTATTCTACTTGAAGGAGCAAATTTCAGTCCAAGCCCTTCTCACAAAAGAAGGATAAAAAAACGTTCCAGAAGAATTTTAACCAGGCCAGGAGTATACCTCCAAAGAAGGATGAGGAAGTAAAAAATGAGCTAAGAAGGAAGAAGCTTTGCTTTTCATGCAAAGAACCTTGGGCTCCAAGGCATAAGTGCCTTGGAAAGGGCCAAGTTCACTATATAGAAGTATTTTCAGATGAAGAATCTGAACTAGAAAATTCAGAACAACAGGCTGATCATGAGGAGTTTGAGGAAGAAAGAGTTACAGAAGAGCCCGAAGAAGAGAAGAGCAATGAGGGAACCTTTGCTCAACTTTCGAGCAATCGAGGAAATGATCCTTTTAGGATCCGTGGTGTATTGTGTGGCCAAAGAATCGTTGCCTTGATTGATACTGGTGCCACTCATAATTTCATTGACGAAAGTGTTGTTTGAAATATCCCGCTTAGGGTTTTACCAAAATTTTCTGAATTTTCAATTTGATTCAATTTGAAACCCTAGATCTGAATTCTGATTTTATTTTCTGCACCTTATCAAATGATTTCACCAAGCATAGAACATATTCTAAAACATGGAAAATGATGGCAAATGAATATATATATCTGCAGTCTTATCATTCATGAATTACACCATGAAACACACAAACATACATAAATCTGAATGCAAGTCTGCTGCTCCAAACTGAATAGATAAAATGAACATTACATCAAGTTTGTGGCTCAAACATGACAAACAATCATGCACAAGCTGCTGCTACAAACTCAGATCTGAATTATAACTACAACATACCAATTTGAAGTCAAAAGCAACACAAGAGTTGGGCAAACTTCCTCCAAGATCAGATCGGCCTTCAATAAAGATGATGAAAGATGTTATAGTCTTCAATGATGCTCCAAGAATGTTAACCAAATATGCCTCAATGCTGATCGATCCACTTAGTGATGTCAAAAATGCAGATCCAAGGGTTCTAAGGCTGATTGCCACTTCCAAGGGATGTAAGAGTGTCTTCTATGCTATTCGCCCTCTTCACCAAAGTGTTATGAGCAGCTCCAAGATGCCAAAATATTGCCCAAACTTGGGCGATCTTCTCCAAAGGCCAGCGCACCCTAGTAAGATGTTGTAATGCAAAGTTTGGCGGCTGATAGGGTTCTGATCAGATCTGAAAACCAGCATATAATCCTCACAAGATCAGCACACAAGGATGAAGAAGATCCACTTCAAGATTCGGCACTCAATGCCCTCAACAATGGCACTCACACCCAATATCAAATATGCATGAAAAACCTCCACAAAAGGTGCTCCAAATATGATTTACAAATTTGAAACTAATTCCTCAAGGTGGCGCTCAAGGATATGCAAGAATGTCTTCACCAAATCAGCACTCACTTGATGCAAATGATCTTCAACAATGGCATCCAAGTCTGCTATAAGAAATATATCATGAATGCTCAACAATCCTTCGTAATCCTCTAGTGAAGTGCAATTGTGAACTCCGCATGAATCCACCTCCAAGATGAGATTGGCTTTTCATCCAATCCACCTTCTTCCGCAAGGGTTTTCATCCTTGGAAAGACCTGCAATAAAATTGCAAAAGCAAAATGCCAAAGATGCCAAAAGTTCCGGATGATGAATGAAGCTCCAATGACCTCCTTTTATACTTGCATTTCTTTTCTTCTCCCAAGCTGGCCGACCAAGTCTAGGCGCCCAAAATGAAATTCAAATTAAAGATTTGAATTACCTTTCTCCAAGTCGGCCACCAAAGCAATATTTTATTTATTTTTTCTTCTTCCAAGAAATTGCCCAAAATACAATTAAAAGATTTATTTTTTTCCCTCTAACTTGAGCGCTCCAAAAATAATATTATTTTATTTGTTTCTTGCCGACCTTACTCCTCCAAAAGGGTCGCACTTCTCAAGAGAATAATAATATTTTATTTATTTTCAAATATCCAAGTGTGGGTCATCCCATTGCAAGATCCATTATTTTATTATTTCTGGCCTTTCAGTAATTAATGTAAAAATACATTAATTCATCTTCCACATTTGCCAAGTCTAGGAAAATTAGCTGAGCCTCATAAAAACAACTTCCTTACTTTCCCTAGCTCAACCACTACATTCCCTTAATTCATGAATTAGCCTACGAGAATGAGGATAGGCTAACCCAAACTTGTAATATCCCAAATGGGGATATTTTGGACATGTTTGGATTTACAGGCTTTCCTAATTTCTGATTTTCTGCTCAAACCCTAATTTTCTGAACTTATACTTCTCAAATCAGACTTAAACATATGCTTATATCATCCCATGAATCATGCTAAATCATCATATATTCATTGCCAACATGAAAGCCAATAACATACTTGAATTCCACAATGAAATGCACAATAAATCCACTTCAAAACCACAACCACAATGACTGAAATTGAATATAGAAGTCTGCTGCTCTAAACCAGAATTTATATAGTCTTCACATACATAGAATGGCTATGGCAAACAGCCAACATGCCCAGCTATAAATCAGAAACAAACCACAAGGTTTTACATACCAAAAACATGCACAAAATGACCTCAAATGGTGGCGCTCCACAAGTAGGGTTGAAAACCCTAAGCAATGACTCAAAGTCGCCAACAAATAATCCTCCAAGTTGGGCAAATTGGATCTGCAGGCCTGCTGCTACAGAAATCTGCTCTACTCCAAACCCTAGCAGACAACAACTCCACAAAATCGCCTCTATATGCAAGTCGCTCCCCCTCCAATGTGAATCGTTTCAACCATAGGGTGAAACCCTAGTCAAAATGCCATGTAGAAGCTCTTATGAATGATCTCAAATCTGATATATAATCTGCCCTAGAAGAATTGAAGCACAAGTGAATCCCCTTCACAGAATCCTCCACTAGGATGCTTGAAGTTTTCGTCACAAGTTCCTCTCCAAGAGATAAACTCCAAGTGTGTATGAATGAATGCTGAATGATGGTTTGCAAATGCCAAACAACCTTGTATTTATACACAACTAGACTCTCCTCCAATATGACCGACCTAGGCAAGTGATATTATATTTGTGAAAGCAACTTTCCTTCCAAGAGGGCCGACCATCACTAATGCACTTGGTACCCATAAAAATCAAATTAAAGATATGATTTTATTATTATTTTTCTTATTTTCTCCACGCCATCTCCAAGAGCCAAAGTGAGGTGTTAAAGAATATTCGATCTCCTATCACAAGTCGCTCAAGGTGATAATAATAATGACCTTCATAATGGTGTGTACAATGTGACCTTGAATGAAGGTGCATGCAAGGCACCCTTATACTTCTCTTGGCATGAATGAAAGCATCCCCTTATGTCAAAATGGCATCCACAAAACACAATATTATCCCTTGGCCTGATTGTGACCCTCCCAAGTAGTTTGCTCCAAGGAAGACAAATTATTTTATCCAAGATAAGTGCATCAAAGACATAAAAAAAAAATGACAAATTATTTCCAATACCCAAGATGCCTCCTAAAAATTCCGAAGTGTGGAGATTAGCCCATCCGTTCTCCCATGGCGACCATTCCAAAAATGGGGACATTACAAAACTCCTGTTAGGTGATCATGCCAGAAATGGGGACATTATATTGTTGCACGAAGAGGTTTGAAAACCGAGAAGTTTGAAGGGTTTAATGTTATGATCTATTTGTTGTTAAAATAGATCATAATAGTCTAAAGTACTTCCTTAGTCAAAAAAATCTAAATGAGAGGCAAAAAAAATGGGTTAGTAAGCTAAAAGCTTATGATTTTGCATTGAATATGTGAAGGGGAAGAAGAATGTAGTGATTGATGTGTTGTCAAGAAGGCCACATGTGAGTGCTATTATGGAAATTACCGCAAATTGGAAGGATCAGATTTTAGTAGAGTATGCAAAACATTCATTTGCCACTAACATTTTGGAAGGAACTCTGCAAGATGAGAAGTATGAAGTGGTTAATGAGTTGATCCTCTACAAAGGTAGAATCTTTCTAGTCCCTAAATCCAAGCTTAAGGAGAAGATTATGATCTATTTGTTGTTAAAATAGATCATAATAGTACTGAAGTACTTTAGACTATAGATCATAATAGTACTATAGTACTTTAGAGTATTATGATCTATTTGTTGTTAAAATAGATCATAATAGTCTAAAGTACTTCCTTAGTCAAAAAGATCTAAATGAGAGGCAAACAAAATGGGTTAGTAAGCTATAAGCTTCAAGCTTACGATTTCGACATAGAATATGTGAAGGGGAAGAAGAATGTAGTGGTTGATGTGTTGTCAAGAAGGCCACATTTGAGTGCTATGATGGAAATTACAGCAAATTGGAAGGATCAGATTTTAGTAGAGTATGCAAAAAATTCATTTGCCACTAACATTTTGGAAGGAACTCTGCAGGATGAGAAGTATGAAGTGGTTAATGAGTTGATCCTCTACAAAGGTAGAATCTTTCTAGTCCCCGAATCCAAGCTTAAGGAGAAGATTTTGAGGACTTTTCATGATGCTCCCTTGGCTGGTCACCAAGGATATTTCAAAACAAATAAGCAGATTCAGGAGAGATTTTCGTGGAAGGGGCTTAAGGATGATGTCCTTAAGCATATTAGAGAATGTGAAGTATGTCAACAAAACAAGAATGAGCATACCTTCCCTGCTGGTTTGTTGTAGCCCTTGCCTATTCCCAATAAAAAAAGGGAAAGTATATCAATGGACTTCATCACCGGGTTGCCCAAAGTGCAAGGTAAAGATTGTATTTATGTTATTGTTGACAAATTGACAGAGTTTGCACACTTCTTCGCTATTTCTGCAGATTTTAGAGCATCTTAGGTTGCTGATTTGTTCTTCGAAGAAGTGTTTAGATTGCGCATTGCTTGCCAAAAAATATTGTAAGTGATAGGGACAATAGGTTCCTAAGCTTATTTTGGCAAGAGTTGTTCAAATTGACGGGGACCGAGCTCACTCCTAACACGAGTTATTACCCACAGACAGATGGGAAAACAGAGATTGTGAATAAGTGGGTGGAAGGGTACCTAAGAAACTATGTTTCAGGACAACATAAGGCTTGGGTGAGATGGATCCATTTAGGAGAGTATTGTTATAATTCAACTTATCACATGTCTATTAAGATGTCTCATTTCATGGCATTGTATGGTTATGAAGCTCCTAGCTTCATTGATCTCATGTTTTATGACAGTAGGGTACCCGGAGCTAAAGATTTGTTACAACAGAGTCAATAATGTCTTGAAATCACTAAAAGACAAACTTCAGCATGCCCAAAATCAGCAAAAGTTGTATGTTAATCAGCATAGAGTTGAACATACATTTGAAGTGGGAGATATGGTTTAGTTGAGATTGCAGCCCTACAGACAGTCTACTCTCAAAAGAGTGGAGCTGAGAAGCTTAAGCCACGATTCTATGGTCCATTCAGAATTAAGAGGAGAGTTGGTGAGGTGGATTATGAGTTGGAGCTACCTGAGAGTAGCAAAGTAAATAATGTTTTCTATGTTGCACGCCTTAAGAAGGCATTTGGTAACAATGTGGTTGCTTCGGTTGAGTTACCACCCTTGGATGAAGAAGGGAAGCTTATCTTCATCCTTGAGGCAGTGATTGATTTCAAAGAGCATTGTTTGAGAAATTGAAGCATCAAAGAGTATTTGGTGAAGTGGAGAAATCTTCCAGTTGAGGATGCTACTTGGTAAGGTGAGCAAATTTTGGAGCATACCGATTTGCAATTGCCTGAGGACAAGTATTTCTGGGGAGGGAGGATTGTAATGTCCCCTTCTCGCGCGTGAGCAGTGTGATGGCAATTAGCCTATTTTCCTAAGTTTTCCCGTAGGCTAATTGATGTGGTAAAGGAAAAATAGTTTAAATAATTATTTAAGTTTTTAAAAAGTAACTTTATTTTATATTTCTCTTTTGACAACTTATTTAATTATTTAATAAAGTGACTTTAAGTTGTGCAATTAAGTGGCACAAGGCTCAAGGGGACAAAAAGGGACTCCTGCACATAATAAAAGGCTTATTTTTATTATTTTGAGGAGAATATTGGGAAAAGTGAAAATTAATATTTTATTCTCACGAGTTGCCCTAAAAGTGCCTTTGTAAGGAGTTGAGCTCATTTGAAGGGTTAGACTATGAATTTACAAATGCTTTGCTTTGAGTGAGACTTGAGTCTTCCATTATTTCCTGAGGACGAAAAACCCTCCTGAAATACCAATTTTGAGGACGAAAACCCTCCTAGTTGGAAATGGTGATTTCATCCCAAGATCACATCTATGCTACAAGTGGTGATTTTCCAGGTTTGCAAACATGTTAGATGTTTTTGATGTTTTCTAAGATGATTCAATGGTGATTTGGTTTATATCTGATAACAAGTTTTTGCAGTGCTTATTTTGGAGTGTGTGAAGTTTCAAGAAGAGGGTCGTACCACTTCCCTGTTGCAGGCCGTACCTCTACTTGGGCGCTGAGTTTATGGATGACTGAAGACAATTTCCTAGGTGTCGTTTCCTGTAATGTCCCCATTTTGAGCTAAATAATGATTTCTAGTTTGAGCTTGTTTCTATACATGGAGAACCGGAATGTTGGTTTATGTCTACACAGAGAGAACCGGAATGTTGGCTCAACTAGTATTTTATTGGGTTGTTTGGAAAATGCAATATTGAAATTGTAGTTTCAATCATTTGATTTGATTTGGTAGATTATGGAATAAAAGGGAAAATGAAATCTTTAATTACATTTTCATCTAATCTATTTTTGTGGAGTTTTGCATTGAGGATGAGGCTAATCGATGGAATAAAGAATTGCTCCAAGTGGGACCTATTTTATGATGTGTCATAAAAGTGTACATGGTGGAGGTTGGAGTAAAAGTGTACACAATGTGTCATTAAAATGTACACAGTGGAAGTTAGAATAAAACTGTACACAATGTGTCATAAAAATGTACACAGTGGAAGTTAGAATATGTAATATCCCGCTTAGGATATTCTCTAAAAATTCTAAATGCTCTGATACCACTGTAATATCCCCGACGGATATTGGCTAAAATTCTGAATGTTCTGATCTGATTTTTCTGAATCTTGTAATTTTTCAATCAAACCCTAGGACAGAATTTTCTGATTTTCTATTTGCACCTTCAATTTGTCAACAACATGAATTATAGAATAGCCTATGCCCAAATTTCAATGGCAAACCACAAGCACCTAACTACTAGGAATGAGATACACCATACATTTCACATAAATGATCAACATAATCAGAACATTGTTGCCATGGATTCAGTTTGCTTCAGACTTCCATTACATCACATGTATGGCTTATCATAGCCAATTACAAATATCAGAGTGCTATTACAATACTGAAATGAAATGGTGAATACATACCAGCTTCAATACTCAGATCTACTATGACGAAAGGCTTCAATGATGATGATTACAAATGTTTATTGACTGTTGCATACATCAGCCATGTCTGATTATTATCAGACTTAAATTAGACTTCTATACAAAGCAAAATGAGCATCAATATGCTTTCAAACCTTCACCAATCAATGCTAAAACAAAGAGATAAGACCAATATGATGTCCTATCATTCATTGGACCTTACAAATGCCCTAAATGAGTTCTGATATACTGCTGTGACAGAGATATGACTGCTGCAATAACCTTTGATAGCCCAGATTGCATCAAAATACCAAAATAGTGCCACAAATATGCTTGCAAACTAAACACAAAATGGTACGGATCACTGTAGCAGCGGTACGGATTACTGTAGCAATCTTTAAAAAAATCATTGAATCTCTAAAATCTTCAATTCCAGCCAATCAAGCATTCAAACCCTTTTTCAAAGATGCCAATTTAACCTTCAAAACCCTAGCTAGAATAATGCAGAAAATGTCTCCAATAAGCTCTAAATGGACTCCTGAATGAAGCCCACATTATGGAAATAATATCAGCTGGTATTGCACAGCCTCAGAATTGCATAAACATTGAAGAGTTTTCGTTCTTCAATGGCTGATATACTGAAACCCTTGTCTTCTCCAGAAAACCACAAAGCAAATTCATATGATCATTCAATAATAATTGATTTGCTTTTCCCAATACCTTATATATTCCACCTCAAATTCACTTTTAATTCATTTCATTCAATTTACTTTCATTTCCCTTTAATTAAGTCCTTATGATATAATCTTATACTTAGGTGTACTTTTTCCATAAATTCATTAATGACTCATTGACTCAAAATGGCCCCACTTATAAAGTTAAATCATAACTTTATAATAAACCTTTAATCATTTAAGTGGCTCCAAACTCAACATTGAATTATAAAGTTAAATGATAACTTTATAATATATCATTAATAAATACAATATCATTAATGCCACTTAAAATAATTATATCTCCTTAATTAAACATCATTTTCCAATTTCGTTTGAACCTGGGGTTTCACCATGGTACCCTCTATGCATCCAACCATCTTACCAAAAATAGCAGGGGTCCATCTCTATCAACCTCTGTTGGCTAAAAATAGCAAGAGCCTCCAATACAGGACCAGAGACCTCTAAACAACCTTATCACCAGCTGAAACTGGGGAACAACAATGAAATCACCACATGACCAGATACCCTGCTATAAATAGAAACTCAGTTAAGATGACTTACTATAAATAATAAGTGTGTAGAACTGAGTCCAACGAAGGCCAAACCTAAACCCATACTGAGCTCTGATGGAGAAAACACACTGATCTCTGCCAAAAGGGACCCTCTAACCAAGAGTATTAGCCTACGAGGGTCAATAAGATAGGCTAACCCACCAAACTCTGATGCTCGTGAAAATGGGGACATTACAGAATAAAAATGTACAAAAATGGGAGTCAAAAAACATGGGATCATGTACCAACGCATGCATAAGAGGATTACATAGAGCTTGGTGCCATTCGCCAATGAAGATAAACAATTTGCATTAGATCATGGATCAAGATAATGAAGATGTATTCCAACGGCCAAGGTAATTGCATTTAATAATGTGTTTGTTCATTGTTTGGAGAGCCAACAACTAGAAGTATCATTCGCCCAAGTCAAAAGCATTCAAAAAACAATTGTTTGAGATTTTAAATGCCAACGGCCAAGTAGAGGATCGGCGGTCAGGAGGAAAAGAGGTTTTTAAATGCAAAATTCATAAATTTAATGCCAAACGCCTAGAAGTTGCAATTGCCTAGAAGATGTTATGGATCGATGATGCCACATATGCATTCGCCCATCCATATGAAGGATTTTAAATGTTTGTTTGCAAGCATTTCCAACCGCCACCTATGTGAGAGGGAGTTCATTGCTAGAAGATCGATCCATATGTGAAGTAGATGTATTTCATTTAAAATAATTAAAGATTGATTTTAAATGATTAAGTTCATAGATGTAATTCATTTAAAATCATTCAAGATTCTTGTTCTTCATTGGTGGAATTCAAGCTACATTCCAAAATGTCAAAGAACAGGAATGCCTATCCTTGGAGAGGATAAATAGAGCGCTTGAAGATCAATTGGGAACTATTGATGCATTGGTATGTTTTCTTATTTCTTTTGTTTGACTGAGAATTCCGATTTTCATGTCATTTTGCAAGGTGATGACCCCTTGTGTTTGTATGGTGATGACCCCATACTTTATGTGAGGTGATATTATTCAGATATTCACCATTGAGCTTAAATTTGCAGGTTGTGAAGAATATTGGAGTGATAAGATATCATTGAGAACCCTTGGTTTCATTGCTTTCAAGCCAAGGTAGTATTCGTTGGGTTTGGAGACATTATTGGAAGTTTATGTTATGTTCATGTGGTCTGATTTCACATCACAGTCAGCTGATACAAGTGTATTACATGGTTTTATGAGCTACACTGCAACAAGGAATGGTATATGAAGACATTGGAGCCTTTGGATGATCCATCGCTTGCTTTTAGAGAAGTTAATTTGATGTTTTTATCAAATATGGGCATGCTACAGCCATACAGGGTTTAGGACAGTCAGCTACAGCAGTCAATAGGATCTGATATACAGTGATATTGCATGCACATAGAGCTCACATGAAGCTTTAATGAAGTTGGGTTGATTATTGGCCCAATATCTATCGTTGTATCTTTGATTGTATGAAGTTTGAGCATCATTTGTCACCTATTTCTTGGTCTTATCTTGGTCTGATATAAATCAGTATATGACTGTCATATGGGACAGCAAGCATTCATCTTTGTAATGATCTTGAAATAGAGACTTCAATAAAGTTTGACATTGTGGCATTGGATAGTTTATGATTTATCTAGTTTGTATGTTTGATTTGTGCAAGAAAACTATCTAAAATTGATCAAATATTTCAGTCATTAATAGAAGGGTCTCTTACATTTCCCCATGTTGCTTGTTGGCCACCTGTTTTCTAGAGGTTTCTGAGGAGCTGTGACTGAGTTATATGGTAAATCCACCCATTTTCAGGCTGTACAGTTCCAAGTATAGGTCGTACTAGACCTAGTGAGGGGCGTGAGAAATATGGGAAGGAACCACCCCCTTTTTCTAGTGTTTTTGGGGTTGACTGGTGGCGTCTAAAATCTCCTAAGGCAGACCAATCAGTTTGAAGGTGTTTTCCCAACTCTTTAGTAGTTTTTCCAAGCAACCGTGCAATTGAGAGTTGAGGGTTTTGGCAGGGCAGATCAGTCTCATTATGAGTTTCAATGTTTTTAGACTTTCCAAGTGTTGTTTCAGCATATATCAGTTGGGTTTGGCTTCTAAACGTCTATTACCAGTGGTAAAATTCAGTGTGCTACTTTATGTTGTTATGCAAGCATGATTTCCCATGATTTCCTGAGTAATTATGGTCTGATTTAATTGTTGCAGCAGTCTGATTTCTTTATACCAGAATATTAATACTCCAGTTGTTGCAAAATTACTTGTACTTTATCATTTAGAAGTACTTCCAAACTTGATTGTTGCAACCATGGATGGTAGTACCGCTAGAGGATAGTTATTTCATGCATTTCATATTGTAAAACTACATGGTTTACCGCCATTTCATATAGCATTCCAATCTGACCCATTTAGCATTGAACAAGTTGGATGCTATCAACCATTTTGGTTTGAATCCGCTTAGACATTCTGCCAGTGGCTATGCATATTCGCACACATCCGCTGAATAAGTGTTGATAAGGTCGGCTCGGCCGCCTTGTGTGCTCATTTTGTAACTACATCCAACACACTCTGATGAATAAGCACAGATAAGGACGGCCCAGCCACCTTGTGTGTTTCATATTGTATTGCATTGGCACACTCCACTGCAGAAGTGAAGATAAGGACGGCTTGTTGCCTTGTGTGCCTTCGTGGAGCATTCAGTAATTGCATTGATCAAAGTAGTTGTGTGTGGTCCAAAGCACCATATGCTCCCACCCTGGCCAAACTAGGATCTCGATGATCAAAACATGTTAGGACATTGCATTTGCATTCCTTTAATTGAAAAATCAAAAAAATTGGGTGTGCATACTACATGCAAACATTACATCAAATCACAAATCTCAAATCTGAAAATGATCCAAATTAGCACACATGCAACTCCCAGATGGAATTGTCAATGTTGGAGATGAGGGTTTTTATCCCCAAATCCAATAGTGAAAATCCTAGAGGGTTTTCATCCTCCAAAATCCTCAAATCTACCAAGGGTTTTCATCCTTAGAAGCAAATTTGAACACAAGCTCAAATTCTGAAAGTTGAATGGAAAAATGATGGAAAACATTATCCAAATGAAGCCAAGTGCCCTTCTTTTAAACCTTTCCAAAGTGGGCCCTTAAATAAAATTTCCTCTAATTAGTATTTAAAAATACTTTTTTTTATTTTTAATATTTAAGAATACTTTTTATTTTATTTTATTTTTAGTAATTAAATTTTTTTTATTTTAATATTAGGGTTTAAAAACACTTTTTTATTTTAATAATAATATTATTTAAGCTGCCCCTTGAATTAGAAATTACCAAACCCAACTTAAAATAATATTAAAAATTGTTTCCCTTGTTTTACCCTTTAGCTTACGAGAAAAGGGAATAGGCTAGAGGTCTTCTCCATGGATTTATTTCCGAAAAGGGGACATGACATAAAGAATACTATAAGTTGTTTAAAGCCTTCATTGTTCTTCTGGAATAGTACAACAACAATAGTGTGGAAAAAGGCAAATGAAAACAATTGGAATAGCCTGGTTAAATCAAGACTGGCTAAAACTAGGGCTTTCTTGATAGCTTCTTTGATATTCTTGAATAATTTGTCCGGCTTCCCATCCAAATTTATAGTTTGTCCCTTCTTCAGCATATTTGAAATTGCCTTTGTTTTTTCAAGAAATTTGAGAACAAACCTTCTAACAAAATTTATCTAGCAGAAGAAGGATTAGATACCTTGACTGTCTTTGGTTGTGGGATCTTATCAATTGAAGCCACTCTTTCAAGGTCAATTTTGACCTCATGCTTTGAAACAACGTGCCCAAGCAACTTGCCCTCTTGTACTCCAAACACACTTTTTTGGATTCAAGGATATTCCATACTCCAAGCATCTCTTAAAGATTTGTTCAAGGCGGTCACAATGTTTGGCAACTTCCTTGGAGAATGTAGTTAAGTCATCCCAATATACTGCCATTATGTCATCAGTAAGTCTAGCAAAGGCTACATCCATTGCTCACTGAAATGTTGCCCTTGCACTAGTCAATCTAAAGTGTATTCTTACATACACATAAGTCCCCCAAGGGTTGTGAATGCAGATTTATACTGCTCAGACTCTTTAACCTTGATCCAGTTATAGCCAAAAAACCATCCATCATAGATATAAGATCGCATCCATTTACTTTCTACAATAAGGCCTCAATGTTTGACAATGGATAATTGTCTTTTAGGGAAGTAATATTTAGGATTCTAGAGTCTACACATAATCTGATGTCTTCATTTTTCTTTTTGACCAGAACCAAGTTTGGAACCCATGTAGAGTGTTTGATAGACTTAATTATTTCCCCATCCCTTAGTTTGGCCAACTCTTGTTGCATTTTAAGGTCAAGGGTGAGGTTTATAGGTCTTTCCTTATGGCTTAATGGTTTTGCATCAGGTTTGAGTAGAAATTCATGTTGGAAAAGATCCTACCTATATGCCTTCAACTCATCATAAAACTAAGCAAATACACAATGTGTATCTCAACAGATTTCAAAATATTCTAAGTATTTCTCTTAGTGACAAGATGGCCATGCATGTAATTTGATAGCCATAATGCAAATTTGTATGGAGAATAGCCGCTACTAGGCAACGAGGCTAGAAAGTAATTACTAGCATAGGATTCACACTTATCATGCTCACTGAAGTTATGAAAATTTTAAATCATACCATTTGCCTGGGTTAAAATTTCATTTGGATTGCTCATTGTTGGTGGTACCACTTCAAGGGAATTGCTTAGAAAGAATCTTCTTGTTAAACTAGTAAGGGTTTTTATTATCGCCCTAATTACTCAAGTTCCAACACAAGAGCTTTGTTTTCTTGATCTAAAATAAAAGAATTTCAAGGCCTGATCTCTCCTTGAGAGATTCTCCAGTTTGAACACACAGTGATATGTCTCATTAAATAGCTTATCGGCAAGGGACTTCATCTCTTGCATTTAAGTTCGCAACTTTGGTCCATTTGGTCCTTCCTCTATCCCCAAAACCGCCATCTCTTGTACATCTTCCCTTTGTTTTTGGGAGGATAAAATTCCTTTTTTAGTGACACCAACAAATCATCTCGGCAGCTTTCCCGCCAGAAATGACCTGTTTGTAATGTTTTGATGGCCATGCTAATAATATTTTTATAACTGATAAGTAGATATACCGTAGAAAAGGACTTGAACTTATCTAAAGCATCATCTTTGTCTTCTAAATTAACATTTTTTAAACTAATCTGTACCTAAAACAGAATGGGGCTCCAAAAAGATCTATGTGCCAGGAATGAAGAGGGATTTTCTTCAGATGGAGTGATTTTCAGGTCTTACATTGGGCTTGTTGATTCTGGAATTAAACCATTTATTTCCACAAAACTTGGTCAACTATTTGGTGTACTTCAAACGGTAGTAACTCTTCCTTACTTTCAGCCGTTCTTGTCTTCTTTACTTTCGGCAATTTTCTTTCCTCTGAGAATTCTAGTTGAGGATATTCTGAAACTGAGATTAGTTCAATATTTAGGCATTGCCTCTCTGTCCACATTTGGACTGGCATATGTCATCGTGCCCAACTTTGTCTAGATGCAGCGAATGGATCTTTTACAAATAATGTACAAATCTTGATTTAATACCACTGGCCTGTTGCCCAAGTGGGACTGTGGACAACAATTGAGTTCTGTATACCGACGAAAAAAAAAACAATTGAATTCTGTATAGAAGATAAATGATGCAAACTCACAGAAAGGGCCGTGCATTGTTTCGGAGCATTAAAACTATGTTTTGGGTTCCCTCGTCAACTCTTGGACCCATATCAGTTGAACCCATAACTTAGTAATAAGTATATGTAATTATGAATAGGAATGGAGTACTGGTTCTGAAAGTCAAATGGCACTGATTGAATCTTGGCATGATGGTTTTGGTGATGGCCATTTTCCAGTCCTCACCTTTACCATCTTAGTGCTTGAGTAGGATTTCATCGCAAGCTAACCAGACAAATAGAAATCTCTGATTCTGCGAATTTGTGCTGATACAAGAAAGGTGATCCATAACAATGGTATAAGAATTCGGTTAAAACTTCCCTATATTGCTGTGAGGGGACAAGTCATTAATTGCAGAGTATGTAAAATGAATCTCTCCCTCTTTTTGGCAGGGTAAGGCCTGAACGTGCACTATGTAGGACACTTTTTTCTCTCAACCTCTACAAACTTGTTACAGAAGCATACACATAAAGTTCCGTGAATATTGCATATGTATAGCCTTTATCCTGAACTCACCAAGCAAATGATTATAAAAAATAAGAAACACAAATTCAACCATACTGATCAAACAGTTGTAATTTACATCTGAATTCGGGCAGCGTATTCATCAAGTCAAACTCGGGGCTTCTATAAAACTTATGCAGCCAAGGTTTCACTCCTTTCCCTGTATAGAGAAGCCAATAAACCCTCTTAGAGGTTGGAGTACATATATTTGGTCTTGAACACTTCTCCTATTCTAAAAATATTTCCATTTTCTACGTTGAGTGAGGTTCATCCCTTTCATCACATTTTGTTGTTTGCCCACAGCATCGTTTTAGCTCCTATGTTCTCTCTTGAATAAAGAGAATTTTAGCAGAAGCCGTTGCTTAAGTTATATAATATGCGTTCATCTTCTGTCTTCAAGCATAAAAATTAAAACAACTGTCTTGATCTAAAAAAACAACAAAACAAAATTCTTCTCCAATGCTTCAAAGAAATTTGAAAACTAACATTTAGAAAGCCAACGCGGCATTCAACATACTATATATTCCTAAGTGACATGATAATATAATAATAAGAAACAATAGAGATATTAAGTAAATTTGCTCTGTGAATGCTTCCAAACATATAATAAACAACACATTTCTGATTTATTGTTTCAGGCTTGGCAATAAACATCCATTACATTAAGTGTTAATTTTTATGTAGCTTGGACAGGGGTTCTAGTCTCGGGTGGTGATTACGAGGCTGGAAACACAGCTAAAATAATTATCTTCATACCTAGATAATTGATTTCTCGAGAGACTTCTAGATATTAGGGTTTAGAGTCTAATTAATCCTAGCCATTGATTTAGATTAAATCATGGCCATTGGTTTTCAATGAGGGGATTATAAAAGAGGATCAATGGGCATTTGGAGAACATAGATCCGAAAAGTATTTGCAGCGATAGCAAATAAATAAATTTGCAGCAATAGCAAATAATTTGCAGTGAGAGCAAGGACGCAGTGATAGCGTTGGATACAGCAGCAGTGGAATTTCTGCAGGATAAATTGGGAGAAGAATTTCCGGAGGAGATCATTGCCGGAGCTCTGCCAGTAAGAGGCAAGCAGTTTATGTATCTCTTGATTTGATTTAATAAAATTCCTCATCTGCAGTACTGGTTTTCCCTTTGGGGTTTTTCTAGGGACAATTTGTCCAAAATATTGTGTTGATTTTATTTTTCTGTTTCCGTGATTTTTCCGTGAAATTGCAGCTGTGTTATTAATTAATATTTGCTGTAAGTTATTTTTCGGCAGCCAAATAATCTACTTAAGATAGGTAATTAATAATCAGTAGCTGCAATAGATTTTTCACATTAAGCATTTCCGAAAACATAGCAACATCGTCATTTCTTCTCAACATTTTAAATCGATCTATGGAGCCCACTCTCAGGAGAAATAAAGGATGAATTTCCAAAGCGAAATATACATTTTATAGCATGATCTTCAAAAATTATACAACAAACTTTTGATGAAGCATGGTACCAAATGTAAGAATTTACCTGCAACCACTGTGATATTCTTATCCTTGTACCTTTCAACAAATATATCAATGCTATCCTGAAATGCCTTCTGATCCAGAAGCAGGGTTGTTATGTCTTGAAACATAATTCCTGAACATCAGAACACCAGAACTTTTTATGAAATTTCTTGATCAGAAGTTTATAATTTATAAACAACCGTTTCGAATAATATAAGGACTTTTAACGTCTTTTAGGCCAAAGAAAATATATCAAAATTGCGTTCACTTATTTTAGCTTTCAGTCTTAAAGAATAAATTTTCCAGGTGTTGTTTGATTATATTGGTTTTAAGTATAGTAGTAAAAATCTTTTCGGGGATAAATTGGCTTAAAAAAATATAATTTTTAAATGGATTTAATTAGGAATTTTAAAAATACAGAAAAATAATGTAATTGTATAGAGATAGAAAGAGTTGATTTTTTTAATATATTTTTTCAATAATTTTTAGATTGTTAATTATATTGTATAATGTAAGATTGTTACTCCTAGTTTATTTTGGTTTGTTTGTTTTGTCTATTCTATGTTATGTGTAAGGGTGGGGCCCTTTCAAAACCCCCGTTCATAACTCTTACTAATATCAAAAACATATTGCAAGTATATGGTTCAATGTTCCAGTTCATAACTCTTACTAATAGCAAAAATATATTGCAAATATATAATTCAACTATCCAATACCAAATAATAAAAAATGAGTAAGCCAATAATTCTTGCTATTACTTTGTAACAGCCACATTAAAAAAATCCATCAAAATGAAAAAACTAAAGAAAAATATAATCTCTTTGTTAAAAATTTTAGTTTAACCTTGTAACACTATCAAGTTGAAAGTGATAATAAAAATATTATTATAACAAATAGAAAACATTCTTAACAAATTATAAATAAATTAATCCAATAAAACATTATATAAACAAGAAAAAGTCCAAATTGCCCATTACATTTAACATTTCTCAATAAAAAAAAGCTTTAGTGCATGATGAATAATTGTACCTATTATTGTTATTTACAAATTAAATGAAGTAAAGGATGAAACATATTTCCCCCAATGAGATGTGGCAAATGTCTTCCTCATAAATCTTTGCTCTAAAATAATATATTTAATATTTTCTATTAAGACCGCTTCATAAGTGTATTCAGCTCAATTACAGCCATCTGCAATAAAAATTTAGTCTAGGAAACCCCAAATGAAGGCAAACAAACAATAATTGGGTTAAGTCTTAACAATCTACTATCTAAATACATACATTTTGATAAGTCTTACATACCAAATTTGCCTGAAGTTATCGTCGTCATCATCGCAATTGACATTTTAAGACAAACAATGCATCATCTTCTACATCATTCAAGTGACACGGTACACAAAAATATTAAACCATCTGATACTGTGAAAAACAAAAATATGACTCAGACTGCAGAGGAGCCAGGACCTCAGGGGTTGGGTTCAATCATTGTTATCATAGTTCGTATTATGGCTTAAATTTGATGGCCATATAGCCGTATTTAGATTTTTGCATAAAATACAATTAAAATTTTAAAAAAACTGTATCACATGAAAGCAGAGATTTTGAACAGACTGTCAAATTTTATATATATATGGTTTATATATAATTTTATTTATACTAAGATATGTAATAATAATTTAAGGGCTAACCGTAATAAAAAAAATTTGGTTGACAGGTCAGGTCGACCGTCAAATTTAGGCCTGGTTGGTAGAAAATGTTTCCTCTTCTATTCCATCCAAATTATACATGCTAGTTTTCAGGAATTGAATAGAAAGTTTTTGAAAAAAAAAAAGGTAAGATTTGTATCAATTTTGAATCACACTTCATAATATATCATTACGGTAAAGGAAATGAGTTAAATTGCAGAATGTCATCCCAAACATTGATATAAAATCTACACAGTTCTTTTGAAAAAACTTTCTTTTCAAGCTACCTTCTTTTATATGGTAATTATTATAATATAAACCTAAACCCTACCCGGCAGTGAGTCAAGCTGAAGCCCTGCATGTCTCAGGCCATGTAACCAGTTGATCTACACACAACAGGCTAAAATTTTAAGAAAGGTCCACCTGAACGGTGTGTGAATGGAGAGGCTGGAGATCATAAGACAAGTTACACAAAAATATTTAAATGGCATATCTTACATATGACAAGGTGAAAAAGGAAATTTTTTTTTTCCAAAGTTACACATCTTATAAATGACCGTGTAAATCGAAAGGTTGAAGAGGGGCCTGATATGGCAAGGTGTACAGAAATACTTAAGCTATACATCTGACAGGTTCGATAATGACAAATTCTAAATTTCAAACAATGAAGGTACGGATAACTCTGTGATAAAGCGCTCCAAGATATACCAGGGAGTGGCTTTTATCTGCCTTCTTATTTGCAATGAAAACCTGTTAAACTTTGTATAAAAATGAAGTTTGTATAAATAATATTATTTGTATAATTTTCCTTAAAAAAATTAAAAAAAATTCTTTGCACTAATATTTGTTTATATAATTATATAAAAAATTTGTATGTATCAAATTTGTTAAAAAAAAAAGTTAGAAATAAAAATGTTTAAATAATTTAACACAAATAAAAATAGTTGATGCTACTGTATTATGTTACAGGTTTTGATGTTTCAAAAAAAATTATAAGAAAATAAAGTTGTTGATTGAAATTAATATTTATTGAATTATATTTTATAATGTATTCAAATTAAATTATAAAAACTTGTTGAAAAAAAAGTGTAAATTTAAAAATGATAGCAAATTGATTTTTAGAAGGTGGTTGGTTAATAGAAAATAATAATAAAAAGCATTTAACAGCAATATTGATATCTCAGAGGTACTTTAAAGGGAGTACGATTTCAGAAGAATTTTAAATAAGAATATGAAAATGGGAGAAAAATAATAAAAGTATTTGCCAGTACTGAAATTTCAGAGGCCCTTCAAGAAGAGTTTGAAGATGTGAGAAATATGGTTTACCAGGCTTCGGAAAATTCGGCACCACTCGAATTGCCGCGGCAATCCGTCGGACTCTTTCATCGCCATCCATGTAAGCAGACATTTTGTGAGCTTCAGCGGAATCGGTAGAAGCAGAAGCACTGGTGCGCTGTGCAGGAGGAGGAGTAGGAGAAGGGGATTCGAACCTTTGACTCTTTAGCCGCCGGGAACTCAAATTAAGCAGACGTTTTTGAGGTTGAGGAAATGGCGAGAAGGAATTAGGAGGTTTTGGAACATGGCGAGGATTAATATTAATTGAAGAAACAGGGGTGCGTACGAGGACAGCGACTGTGCGCATGCGTGTAGACATTGTGAGATCTGGATGAAGGAACATTGCAGCTGTAGTATGATCTTGTAAGGATGAAGGAACAGGTCCCTTAAGCCATAAACTGTTTCGTCCTAAAGAATCCCCGCCGAGATTTGGTGTGTCCCGCCCCGATACACGCGCATCCAGATTTTCCCTGCCAAGCACCTCGTATTGTCCAGGGTACCCACATTCATCCAATTTCTCAGTGGAGAATCCCCTCAATTCTCATGTCTTCCATTCATCCTGTTTATAGTGCCAACCACCTCAATTCTTACGTCGTCCTTGTCAATGGCAAGGACCTCACACCCTCCAGGTACCCCACTCAGATTGTTATTTGTAGAGAGATGTGCAGTGGCAAAGAACTCACTTGAGCACCTACCTACTCATATTGGGATTTTGATACACTTCTTATGAGAAAGGACTCTATTTTCATTTCCATATGAGAAACGACTTTGTTGAGCATTCACTCTCTGTATGATTGTAGAAATAAATATAATAATAAATTAAAGCAATTCTAGATATATAAAAAGTTAAGATTGACAAATTAATTGAGGTAAATTAGGTGAGACAAATAAAAAATGTGTTAAAAATGTAAATGAGGGGATTAGGGTTGCATACTTTGAAATCGACGAAAGGTTGAATTGGACTAATGTGACACTAGGATAGAGACTTGCAAACTAAGAACTAGAATTGGATTCTAAATCTAAGATGACTAAGATCTAAGAAGTTAAGCGTCTTGGATGTGACCACATTGCAATCCAATTGAGGTAGCATGATTATGTCACGAGTAGAATTATATTTTCAAACCTACAAAATATGCTTGCTTGATGTTTATTTTAAGTAAGGAAAACTTGGTGGTGCTAAGGACTATAGTGGGGGCCTATTATGCAAGGATTGAAGTTGAAGACATCCTTACACCTCAGCCAAGCGCCAAAGCGAAGTTAACAATAGTAAAAGAGATAAGTGTGTGGTGCAATCACGATAGGAGGGTTCACAGAATGAACTATCCAAGTCGTGCAGCAAGAGTAAACACAACGGAAACAACTCAAAGATATGAAACAAATCTAGATTCAGTCATTCAGTATATCATAGAATTCAAAATACAAACTGGCCAGCAACATGCGGGCTTACATTTAGGGCTCACAGGCCTACTTACAGAGTGTTAGAATATGCACAGGATTTAGCTTTTAGGCTCTTTCACAAAGAATCATGAGAATTGCTTTCCTAAGGATTTATTACATCAATATATATCATCTCCGGAACAATAGGTTCCTCCGCGTCAGCCAAGGAAGATCACAAACTCCAATGAAGAGTTGTAGCGTGTGTACACGGATAGGTCGGATCTAAATGAATGGAACTCCTCCACAAATGAATGGAATGATGTGCGGATCTCGGGGAAGGTCGGCCATGAACCAAAGAACATTCAAAGATGTGTCTTTTAACTCTGCAAGTCGAGAGATGCTTCGCAAATCTTCTCCTTTAGATGATTGTCTAAGACTATCAGGATGCTCTGTCTGAGAAAACAGTTGATCTTCTGATAGCGATAACTTTCCGGTACTTGATCCAAATGCTCTGTAATGATCTGATATTTTTCCAATTAAAGATTGGAAATAATAAACATTGAGAAACTCTCCATGTTACCCTCTATACTTTCCCGTACTTAGTCAATTTTGAAGCCAAGAAGAAAAAGACAAAATAAGAATCAAGACAAATTAAGATCAAGACAAAGAAGTTAACAAATAAAAGTTATTATACTTGCTAAAAGGGACCCGATGCATAAAGAGGCATTTGCTCCTCTTAGAAAAGTCACGTCTTCTCCAAAAGGCAATGAATGATAGCTATATAACATCAAATGATATTCTCCAAAAAGGCATCAAACAATCTACAATTCAATATCAATCAGAGAAGACCTTAATATACTTCTGTATATAGTTAACTTCAATCAGCAATAAGAGTCCATAGCAAAATTGAATTGCATAGAGACAAAATCTTTGCATAGTTCTGATCTGCCATCAAGGATATTACAGTAGGCACTATAAAGAAGACATTTCAGCATGCAAACTCCCATATAACAACATTCTTGCAGTTCCATTAACCAGACTGTCATAATACTACAAGTATGATAGTATATTCTTTCCCTTGCTTGTTATTGATGTTCATTATACCACTGCTTTTATTTACAACCATTCCTAAGCAATGTAATTTATGGACAGTCATATGCAAAAACTCACAAACTGTGTAATCTGTATACCATTCATTAACTTCATATGGGATCGAAGGAGGGTGACGTGCCTAATAGGCTATTCATAGGTGATATAGTGGCCTTGGCTACCTAGAGTACCAAGGAGTCTCACAAAGGCCTTAGCCTCAAGAGTACAAAAAGTACTTCTTGAATAAGGATGGGAGACAAACAGAGCCCATGATGGACAGAGGCATGCTACACCCTATCGACCCCATATGGTGTTAATAAATAGCATATGAGTTAGAGATAGGAAGTATAAAATATATGTTGATAAGATCATAAAGATAACATGCAAAACGTCATGATAAATTATGAATAGTGAACATGTGAATTGCATAGTGTAACAATACCAATAGCTAACTGTAATAGCATGAAATTATTATAAATTATGAATGGTTTACATTGCAGCCAATTTAATTAGATTATGCAATGAGTATGAAATATTTATGTGCATTATACAATGAACTAAGGAAAAAGACAAATGAATACAAAGAGTATAATGTACATAAGAGGTATGAATTCCTAAAATAGAGGAAGGCAATAATGTTAATCAACTCGCCACTATGATGAGTAAGGAAGATTAGGGGCGAGTAATCAACCAAGGATAGGTACGGGTTCATTGGTCTAGAGCACCCCTTTGAGCCCTTGTCTCAAGATGGTACCTTAGGAGGCAAGAGGTAGTCTTTTGACTTGAGTGGTCTAGAGAGCCCCGAGTCAAAGGAAGGTCCTAGAGTGGCCTGGGTCTAGAGTACCCCTAGAAGGAAGAATGACCTATACCATTGGCATTGCACCCTAATGGATTCACTCTCATAAGATGGGGGATTTGATTAACAAAGGGCCAAGTATATCTCTTCTAGGGAATCATGAAATGAATGCAATCAATCTATGATAACAAATGGTTTATGTTTATAAATAATGACATGTGATTTTAAAGAAGAATTGAATACTAATGTTCTCTTTTGTGAGTTGAGTTGTGCAAGGTCAAAGGAAAAATTTGGACTCACTAGAAGGGGACATTTCATGCTCTGAAAATTGGATATGACGTAGATGAATGAATCTAGATGCTAAGTCTAACTCTGCAAGATATGAAATGCAACTGCGGTAGAATGTGGACCAAAATACAGAAACTGCTACTGATAGAACTACTTGAACTGAACTAGAAAATGAAAAGAAATAAACTAAACTACAAACAAACTGAAATGCAAATGTTTTTGGTTGATGCAAGATTGCTCTTAAACCAGGGATGCTCCTACATCAGACATCCGGGGTTATTGAAAAAGTGAGTCCCTCACTTTGTTGGGGCTAGAGGAAAACCTAAATGGTCCACCTCAGCCTGAGAAATCCATGATGAATCTTCTTCTGGTCTGCTTTTCCACTTCACAAGGTATTCTTTGTATTGTCTTCCTCTGGTGTTGCATCCCACTCTGCTATCCAAAATGTCTTCAATCTGCTCCAGTGCTTGTTGTGGTAACTCTTCTTCAAGTATTCTTCAAGGCTGTCACTAAACTCTGCTTCATGATACTGATATAGGTCTGCAATGTTGAAAATAGGTGAAATACCCCATGTCTCTGGTGGCTCCAACTTCATATGCACTTCCTGAATCAAATTTTTTGAGTATCCTACAAGGTCCAAACTTCATCTTCAATTTGTTATATGTTCCAACTGGAAATCTTTCTTTTCTCAAGTACACCATCATGTCATCTCCAACTTCAAATTCTTTGTGTTTTCGCTTCTCATCTGCTTATTCTTTATATTTGCTATTCATCTCTTCCAAATGCTTCTTTACCTGACTATGCACTGTCTCCATGTGTCCTGCAAATTCTTCTGCTTCTGCACTTCTCTTCTCTTCTAAACTGAGATCTCTCAATTCTGCAACTCCTCTAGGGTTTACTCTGGTAACAATCTCAAAAGGTGTTCTTCCGGTACTCCTATTCACTGAATTATTGTATGCAAACTCTGCTTGTGAAAGAATCAAATCCCAACTTCCTATCTTTTCTCCAACCAAACATCTCAACAAGTTTCCCAAACTCCTATTCACTACCTCTATCTGTCCATCAATTTGTGGATGAAAAGATGAACTGAATTTCAAATTTGTCTTCATCTTTCTTCCAAAGTGTCTTCCAAAAATATCCAAGAAATCTGGTGTCTCTGTCTGAAATTATACTCTTAGGTAATCCATGCAATCTCACAATCTCCTTGAAAAATAGGTCAGCTAAATGTACTGCATCAGTTGTCTTCTTACAAGGTATGAAATGTGCCATCTTTGAAAATCTATCTACCACTACAAATATAGAATCATGTCCTCTCTGTGTCTTAGGCAATCCCATTACAAAATCCATGCTTATGTCTTCCCAAGATCTCTTTGGTACTGTCAAAGGTTTATACAATCCAGTATTCTGACTACTCCCTTTTGCAACTTGACAAACTCTACAACTCTGCACAAATTTCCTAACATCCTTATGTATTTGAGGCCAAAAGTAATTTTCACTCACCAAGGCCACTGTCTTGTCAATGCCAAAATGTCCTGCCAATCCTCCACTGTGTTTCTCCTTGATCAAATTATCTCTCATTGAACTTCTAGGTATGCATAACTGATTTCCTCTAAACAACATATCTTCTTGAATGAAATAGTCCAACCAATTACTCCTATTTGTCACAACAGGTTCCTTACATGCTTTCCAAGGTTTTGCAAAATCAATGTCTCCCTTATACATGCTCTTCAATTCCTCAAATCCCAATACTTCAACTCTCATCTCTGTCAGCAAGTTCCTTATCCTACTCAATGCATCTGCAACTTTGTTTGATTTTCCACTCCTATGCTTCAACATAAATGTATAACTCTGCATGAACTCTACCCATCTCATATGTCTCCAGTTCAACTTACCTTAACTGTTCAAATATTGCAAAGCTTGATTATCCATATACAACACAAACTCCTTAGGCAACAAGTAACGTCTCCACTTCTTCAGGGCTTGAATTATGGCATAGAACTCTTATCATAAACTGAATATCTTCTCCTTGCATCATTCAACTTTGCACTGAAATATGCCACATGTCTTCCTTCTTGACTTAACACTGCTCCAATTGCATTTCCACTTGCATCACAATCTACTTGAAATACCTTATTGAAATTCGGTAATGCCAAAACAGGTTGCTCTATCACTTTTTGCTTCAACAATTCAAAACTTTTATCTACTCCTAATGTCTACTTAAAGTCTTTTATGTCACCTCTCATTGTCTCTGTCATAGGGTTACAAACTGAACTGAAATTTGTGATGAACTTCTGGTAGAAACTAGCTAATCCATGAAATGATCTAACCTCTCCCACACTCTCTAGTGTAGGCCATTCAACAATCGCTCTCACTTTCTCAGGGTCCATCTTCAATCCTTCTGCAGAAATCACAAATCCCAAGTACACTAGTTCTTCCTTCATGAAACTACACTTCTTGATGTTTATCAGCAACTTCTCCTCTCTCAACCTCTGTAATACTTGTCTAATATGCCACAAATGTTCTTCTTTTGTCTTACTGAAAATTAGAATGTCATCCAAATATACAATAACAAACTTACCCAAGAACTTCTTCAAGACTTCATTCATCAATCTCATGAAAGTACTCAGTGCATTTGTCAATCCAAAAGGCATCACTAACCACTCATACAATCCTTTGTTTGTCTTAAAAGCAGTCTTCCATTCATCTCCTTCTTTGATTATGATCTAATGGTATCCACTCTTCAAATGTATCTTGTTGATAATTGTTTTTACATAGTCATAACAAAAGTTAAAATTCACAAAATAAACCTAACTGTCTTGAAAGATATGAAGAAATCAATTAAGATTACTTCATCCCAAGTTTCTGTATGGTCAGGTCTTGACCTTGTGGATAATTCAGTAGGTTAATGTGAAGCTGTAATATGCAAGGGGCCTTACTTGATTTAAGGTGTTTTATGACTCACTGGACTCGAATTACGCAAAATATCACAAATATCAATATTTTCTTCATTCCTTTGCATAAATTTGTTACTATATCACAAAGCTTTATATGATTTATATTAACACAAGCTTTTCTTTTCAAATATTATGAAAACTGTCAAATATCAACTCAATTGTTCATGTTTCCTCCAAATATCAGACAATCTCCTTTAAATCTCTGCATTTAAGCTAAGTATTTCAAATGTTTGGGAAAAATTAGAGAAA
This sequence comes from Cunninghamia lanceolata, assembly GCA_027924645.1. Classification (NCBI taxonomy): domain Eukaryota; kingdom Viridiplantae; phylum Streptophyta; class Pinopsida; order Cupressales; family Cupressaceae; genus Cunninghamia; species Cunninghamia lanceolata. Next base: position 23,483,585 of record BSBN01000500.1, read on the forward strand.
TCTAAATTAAACTTCATGCTGCTACAGGATCTAAATGCTCTATTATTCACGTTGTAGGCAGTACAACAAACTTGATTAAATCCATAGACTAAACCTTGAAATGTAAGCCCTGAGTATTTTCACGAACACACATTCAAGATTGCAAGCTTTTGGAGAGATAATATTTCAAATACAAACAAGAGCCAGAAAACACTCTTAAAGTAGACACAAAATTCTAGAGATATTTCTATTCAAAATAAATAGTCATATATGATTTACAATGTATGAATGAGTCCTTGCTTCATTAATCAACTTACAGAAAACTTACAAAACATCTTACAGATACAGTAAGGAAGCTAGATGATCCACGCATTCCTTATTGCAAACACAGGTGACCTCCTTCTACTCTAAACTAAAATGTTCTTCTATTCCAAATGTTAAGACAAATTACAACTTCTAGCTCTATTCTACAAATCCCTGTGTAAGTATTACAAAGTAAAGGGGCTCAATATATAGATTTGATTATCCCCAATACAGTTCCAAAACCGTAGTCAATCAACGATCTATATCTCAAGTGCAGCATAAATAGATGGAAAACAAATCCTGCCAAAAATCTCTGAGCAGCATACCCATACTGAGCGTAAAGATGCCCTTTGGAACCCTAACAACCATCAAAATATCTTCACCATCAAAATATCTTCTGTTGCTTTGCCCTTTCAATAATGCTTCTTCCCACCTGTATATCTCTTCTCACTGAAATCCTTTACTCCTTTCTCTTCTTTTGCATTCCGATCCGCCCTTTGTGATGTCATCGGCATTAAAGCTCCACCTTTCATATACCTGCAAACCTGCCAATAGACATAAAAATGGATTATAAAAAATTCACGTCGCTTTCACCAATTTATGCCTCTTTTGAATGTCAGATTGGCATTAATTACAGTAATTAATGTGCCATAAGTTTGGCCTTCTACTTTAGTATTTGCGTTTTAAACTTCCTTTTTTACCGTTAGTTAAACTGTGCATACATCCCTTTTCTTTGTATTTCCCCTTGTATGTTCCCTTTGTATGTCTTCTGTGTATGTTTAAACATACAAACATTTTATGCAAGAAATCAAACTCAAATTCCCTCCCTTTTTCGCTTTTCCGTACATCCTTGTATCTTTGTATATCGCGCTTTGTTTATTTTCTTGTATGAGCGCATATACAACAACCTTATGCAAACCCCTCTTTACCTTTTATTTCTCCCACGATGCCTTTATTTCTTTTGTATATCAGGGTTTGTATATCATAAACATACAAGCATCCCAAACATACAAAAGCCTTTTAGTATTTGACTTTCTTTTTCGCATCCGTCTTGTACCTTTCGTTTGTATCATTCGCTTTGCATATCAGCTTGTATATCGAAGACATACATTGTTATTATGCAAGTCTGATATGCAAATGATGGGGTCCACTTTACCTTTCACTTGTATTTCCGTGATGCATATAACACTTGTATCAAACCTTTACATACAAAGCCCAAGATACATACAAAATCCTTTGTATGTCCTTTCGGACTTCAACTTTTATAAACCATAGTTTACTTACCTTTCATGGTGCAGGAGCACCCCAAGACACTAAGAATCTGGAGGATTCTCTGCATATTCGTTAATGTCCATATGTCATGTTGTAAGGCCTTAGCGCCATATTAAATTATGCTTAGCCGAGTAACGACATAAAACTAAGTCTGTATACGTGTTGTAACCGAACTGAAAATATTGTAACCGAACGACAGAGGTGGTTATAGGGTGGTTCACCTTCCATCTTGTGTAAACTACCGATATGTGGTCTATATAGTTGGTCTATGTTCGTAGAGAGACACAGAGACACTGTGAGGAAGAGAAAATTGATTTGTATGTATATTCTCAGAGGAATAAAAAGTTCTATTTTGATCTAATCGCAGAGATGTAGATCGGAAGCATTCCACTGATTGAGATTTCTTTGAAATCAGTGGAATGACTTCCTTAGGAGTAGAGTGTTTTTTGTTCTATTGAATTTTTGTTGTTTCTATAGTAAGTTGTTCGGTTGCAAAGTTGCAGAGGTTGTCATCGACATAAGTTTCATATCGTTTTGCCAAATGAACATTGCGAATGCATATTGTCAATGTATATTGAGATTGTATGTGGTGAAACATACAACTGGTGACCGAATGTAATGGTGAATCAATGCATGTGAACTTTAGTCCACTGGTGATAACAAGTCAAGCAATGTATATGAGTTGATTTTAACAAAGCATCGGTATATCGGTGTAGTGAATCCTGAAGCGGCCGATAATAATTGTTTGGCCGACAAGTGAGTTCAATGGGTTCGACAGGTTCAAAAGGATCTAAAAGTTGATAAGTGTTCGGTTTCCGTTGTGTGCTCTGCATCAAATTGGTATCAGAGCTAGCGAAAGGTCTAGGCAGTAAGAAGGAAGATGAAGAGTTGAAGCAAAATGTTTTGTTGGTGACCATTTTGAAGAAAGAGATCATAGAAGGTATGTTGAAGGCTGACAGAGTTGCAAGACTGTCGCAGATGCTCGTGCCATCTAGTTGCAAGAAGGAATAGGATTCCTGTGTGTGGGCAAATGATGTTGAGGTCTGTCAAGACCATTCACCAATAGAGGTTTAGCTGGAAGAGGGTGCAGAGTGAGGCCAATGAGAGAGAGTGGTAGTGCATCTCCAGGATCTGCTATTGGATGAGAGGAATGGGTCTGTGAAGCAGCATGTAGGATGGACATCTAAATGGGCATTGTGTTTTAGTCATTGAAGTTTTGATCAGTCTGAGAGTACTCCATTTCTAGGAGTAGAAGGATCCTGAAGATACTTTGAAATGTTGATGGTAGTTTGCCATTGTTGGTTGGTTGGTCACTATTCCATTGATCTGAAGATTTGAAGCCTGAAGCTGAAGAGATAGAGTGAAAGATGACGTTGAACAGACAGAGATGCAGGAAAAGGTAGTTTTGTTGTTGCAGATACATTTCCAAGGGACTTGGAAATCTTTGTTGGTTGGTTGTATGGTGCAGGAGCACCTCGAGACACTAACAATTTGGAGGATTCTCTGCATATTCTATTCTATCCATATGTCATGTTGTAAGGCCTTAGCACCATATTAAATCATGCTTAGCTGAGTAACGACATAAAACCGAGTCTGTATACATGTTGTAATCGAACTAAAAAGATTGTAATTGAACGACAGAGGTGGTTATAGGGCAGTTCACCTTCCATCTTGTGTAAACTGCCGATATGTGAGTCTATATAGTCGGTCTGTGTTTGTAGAGAGACACAGAGACATTGTGAGGAAGAGAAAATTGATTTGTATGTATATTCTCAAAGGAATAAAAAGTTTTGTTTTGATCTAATCGCAGAGATGTAGATCGGAAGCATTCCACTAATTGAGATTTCTTCGAAATTAGTGGAATGACTTCCTTAGGAGTAGAGTGTTTTTTTTCTATTGAATTTTGGTTGTCTGTAGTAAGTTGTTCAGTTGCAAAGTTGCAGAGGTTGTCATCGGCATAAGTTTCATATCGTTTTGCCAAATGAACATTACGAATGCATATCGTCAATGTATATTGAGATTGTATGTGGTGAAACATACAACTGGTGACCGGGTGTAATGGTGAATCGGTGCATGTGAACTTTAGTCCACTAGCGATAACAAGTCAAGCGATGTATATGAGTTGATTTTAACAAAGCATCGGTATATCGGTGTAGTGAATCCTGAAGTGGCCGATAATAATTGTCTGGCCAACAAGTGAGTTCAACGGGTTCGACAGGTTCAAAAGGATCTAAAAGTTGATAAGTGTTTGGTTTCTACTGTGTGCTCTGCGTCATGTGTGCTCCGCAGCATGTATAAAAGTGCAATACATCTTTTAATATACGTTAAGTAGTGATGCATCATTTTAACCAAATTTTAACCTTTCTGAGTTCCGCACTGTATGCATATTAAAATGTATGTCTCCGAAACATACATACAAAGCGCGAAACATACAACAATAAAATCTCATTTTATAATCCTTTCAGTTCCGTGGCATGTATGTAGCTTTGCATATTTACTTTGTATGTTTTTCTTTCGCCAAACATACAAACATAAAATACATTTGACGGATTCAACCGGTTATGCATTTAAACCTTGAACTGTTTCAGGCCCGACTTGTATGTAAGAATGTTATCGAAATGCATACAAGTAAAATGACTTAAAAAGCCCGACAACTCCTCCTGCGACTTATACAATGACCTGATATACAAACAACCTTGTATACAAGCGACTTTGTATATGAGCGACCCAATATACAAACGACTTTGTTTATGCAACATACAAACCCTCTTATTGTACATTTTACCAAAACATTCATATCTTGCAAAATATTGTGAATTTTAACATGGTTCAAAAAGTAACCCTCACTCATTTTTGACAAGGAATTCACCCATATTCAGGTCTGGTACTTAATGCTATTTTTTCTTTATTTTCAACAAGGTTTGTAACTTTCACTTCCTTTTCCCTTTTACCACCAAACAGACCCACACAAAAAGCAAAAAGCCACAGCCACAGTAGGGGTCCTCATTTTGCTAAGGAGTAAAATGGGGCGTTTTGTGAGCATCGCAATAACTAGCAACCAAACAAAACAATCAAATTAAAACCATTAAAGAAAACTAAATGAAATAAATCCATAATTTCCAACTATCTTTTCTACAAATCATTATCTAACTTGAGACCTAATGTATTCAATAAGGTGCATGAATCTTCCTTTCAGTTTAAGTGGGTGCACGTGATTAATAATCCTCATCTTGAAAATTAGTTGAACAAACCAGTGACTGATATTAGACTACATAGTTGATGTCATTCCCTCATAGCCAACCGGATAGAGCCTTGCTGCCAGCAAGCATCCATAGCCCCGACAAGGTTATCGTTACAATTCTCCTAAGTAGAGCCCCACTGCTAGCAAGCGTCTATAGCTCTAGTAGAGTTACTTAGATGGCTTAATCTAGATTTTTAGTAAAATCCATTTTATTATATATATATATATATTGATAGAGATTTCATAAGATATTACAGTTGTAACTTTATGATGCAAGGAATTATCACTTGCTGAAATTAAGCTGAGAATTGTAATGGTAGCAAGGGTGACCTCTGATTTTTCACCTAATATCTACATTGGTATGTTCAACAAACCCAAGTATTTTAGGTGTGTCATTGTGAGAAACTTCCCTTGAATACTTAACCCATAGTTATTGAATACAAAATTTCACAAGTCAAACAACTTTCTACATTCATGACAGTCACAACAAGTTATGCATAAATTTCAAATAATTAACCTGAATGTTCTGAATTTTCTATTGTTTTTAGTAGTTGTCAGTCTGCTCCTGCATACTCTAAATCAAAACAAAGACCCCAGTACACAGGAAAACAACAAAGCAAACAAAACAAATGGACCGTACAAACAACTAACTACGAAAGGAAACAACACAAAGCAAGACAAGAAAACAAAGAAAAGAAACAGAACAACTATTCTACCAAACTATACACAAGCCTCTACAAGGAAAACAAACCCTAGGAAAAGACCCAAAGACACTTGTATTTGCATACTCCCTTCGATTGTGTAGGAGCATCAGGGCACTAGTTATGGTTCTGATCCTAGCAAATTCATCTTTGTATTCTGAAAAATGTTCTTGTATTCTAAATTCATTGTGCTTAACAGAATAATCTCTGATAATCAACAATTGAGGAAGCTCATCATGTTCATGACTAATCCATATGCATGTCTTATCTCTTGAATTTTCATAATCAAAATAGTATTCAACATTATTCACTGTGGAAGGGAAAAACACAACCTAGTGTATCTCTGGCTCTGTTGGACATGCTTGTTCATTGACAGCTGGTCCTCCATTTAACTTTGCACTTTCATTGCTTAGCTCAATGTCTGGTCTCACTTTGAATTGAAGGATGTATGACTCTTGATGGATTATTTCTTCATCTTTATCCACATCCATCTCTTCATTCTGGATGTTTAGTTTATCCTCAAGTTCAGGAAACGTCTCAATGTTCTCTTCAATTCTCTGCACATCAACATCTAAATGAGTACCATCAAAATCTAACATATCTAAATTTATCATTTCTAGATTATCTGGCTATGAATGTGAAACAACATTTGATTTATGAAAATACTTCCCTGTTTCACTTTCAAAATAGTGTTGGGGTGATGCCTAATTATGCACAACAATAGCATAATCCTCTGTATCTTCCATTTTCAAGAATTATTCCCCAAATAATTCAGTCCTATCATTCAACAAAGTATCTGGTTCCATTATCCCTCAACAATCCTGAATTTGGTCATTCAATTTAAATTTATCAAGTAATAAATCATGATTCACTTCTTTTCCTATGATTCCTTTATTTGCTGATACAAAAACTTCTTTAATTTTAGTGCATTATAATTCTGCCAATACTTGTCTACATTTCTTTGCCCAATCATTTTCGTTAAAACTTTTCCAATCAGATCCAGAGATTTCTTCTTGATAAGTATTCCTTAGTAATTCAATATATTTATCAAATAATGTATCAAGATTATCCTCACTTTTCTTTTTTCTCTTCATTAAATCCTCTTTGTTTATCATCTAGAAAATGAGAATGAGGTGTGATTTCTTCCTTGTATTTTTTAGGATATTTATACCTCTCAGTAGCTTTATCCACATTTGAACCATGAAAAAAAAAATATTCTTTTTCTTACCATCACATGATTCCAAAGAAGAGATTTTACTATACTTTATCTCTGGCATTGGTTCAATCTTTGCATTATCTGAACAATTAACGATTGCTAATATTGCATCCTCCTGCTGCTCCATAATCTCCTCATTCTCCTACCAACCTTCAGCCCTATACACATCTGAGAAAGAGATCAGTCCTTTTAAAGCCAAATCTAACCTTGTAAGACAAGTTAGACAATTAATTTCACCATGCTCTGTGGACTTATGTATCCTGCACCTTCCAAATAAACCATAGTTAGATAAATTTTCAAGATATATCCTCTCGTTTAAAGTTTTCTGAAGGACAGGAATATTAACCTTGAAATTGTCTTCGTACAAGTCCATTGAAAATGGCACTTTGTTTTCAACTTTTTAGATTTTTGAAATTTTATGAGATCTAATATATCTCAGAATAAAACATTAAAACTCAGAAAATCGAAATATCCCTTGAAGTTTGAGCAGTACCTTTGCAAAAAAAACATTCAAATTCTTTCAAACAGAAGATATTTGCAAACAAAACACTCAAATTTCCAAGAATTAAAATGATCCCTCTTTTGGCCATCCTACACAAAATCTACCTTAAATCCTATCAGGCCCTCCTTCTAGCGCCAAAAATGTTGATGATTGTTTTTACACATTCATAACAAAAGTTAAAATTCACAAAATGAACCTAACTATCTTGAAAGATACAAAGAAATCAATTAAGATTACTTAATCCAAAGTTTCTGTATGGTTAGGTCTTGAACTTGTGGATAATTCAGTAGGTTTATGTGAAGCTATAATATGCAAGGGGCCTTACTTGATTTAAGGTGTTTTATGACTCACTGGACTCGAATTATGCAAAATATCACAAATATCAACATTTTCTTCATTCATTTGCATAAATTTGTTACTGTATCACAAAGCTTTATATGATTTATATTAACACAAGCTTTTCTTTTCAAATATTATGAAAATTGTCAAATATCAACTCAATTGTTCATATTTCCTCCAAATATCAGACAATCTCCTTTAAATCTCTGCATTTAAGCTAAGTATTTCAAATGTTTAAGAAAAGTTAGAGAAATCTAAATTAAACTTCATGTTGCTACAGGATCTAAATGCTCTATTATTCACGTTGTAAGCAATACAACAAACTTGATTAAATCCACAGACTAAACCTTGAAATGTAAGCCCTGAGTATTTTCACGAACATACATTCAAGATTGCAAGCTTTTGGAGATATAATATTTCAAATACAAACAAGAGCCAGAAAACACTCTTAAAGTAGACGCAGAATTCCAGAGATATTTGTATTCAAAATAAATAGTCATATATGATTTACAATGTATGAATGAGTCCTTGCTTCATTAATCAACTTACAGAAAACTTACAAAATGTCTTACAGATATAGTAAGGAAGCTAGATGTTCCACGCATTCCTTATCGCAGACACAGGTGACCTCCTTCTACTCTAAACTAAAATGTTCTATTCAAAATGCTAAGACAAATTACAACTTCCAGCTCTATTCTACAAATCCCTGTGTAAGTATTACAAAGTAAAGGGGCTCAATATATATATTTGATTATCCCCAATACGGTTCCAAAACCCTAGTCAATCAACGGTCTATATCGCAAGTGCAGCATCAATCGGTGGAAAACAAATCCTGCCAAAAATCTTTGAGTAGCATACCCATACTGAGCGTAAAGATGCCCTTTGGAACCCTAACAACCATCAAAATATCTTCTATTGCTTTGCCCTTTTAATAATGCTTCTTCCCACCTGTATATCTCTTCTCACTGAAATCCTTTACTCCTTTTGCTTCTTTTGCGATCCGATCTGCCCTTTGTGATGTCATCGCCATTAAAGCTCCACCTTTCATATACCTGCAAACTTGCCAACAGACATAAAACTGGATTATAAAAAATTCACATTGCTTTTGCCAATTTATGCCTCTTCTGAATGTCAAATTGGCATTAATTACAGTAATAAATGCACCATAAGTTCAGCCTTCTACTTCAATATTTGCGTTTTAAACTTCCTTTTTTACCATTAGTTAAACTGTGCATACATCCCTTTTCTTTGTATTTCCCCTTGTATGTTCCCTTTGTATGTCTTCTGTGTATGTTTAAACATACAAACATTTTATGCAAGAAATCAAACTCAAATTCCCTCCCTTTTTTTGCTTTTCCGTACATCCTTGTATCTTTGTATATATCGCGCTTTGTTTATTTTCTTGTATGAGCGCATATACAACAACCTTATGCAAACCCCCCTTTACCTTTTATTTCTCCTGCGATGCCTTTATTTCTTTTGTATATCGGGCTTTGTATATCATAAACATACAAGCATCCCGAACATACAAAAGCCTTTCAGTATTTGACTTTCTTTTTCGCATCCATCTTGTACCTTTCGTTTGCATCATTCGCTTTGCATATCGGCTTGTATATCGAAGACATACATTGTTATTATGCAAGTCCGATATGCAAACGATGGGGTCCACTTTACCTTTCACTTGTATTTCTGTGATGCATATAACACTTGTATCAAACCTTTACATACAAAGCCCAAGATACATACAAAATCCTTTGTATGTCCTTTCGGACTTCAACTTTTATAATTACTTACCTTTGGTTCTGCAGCATGTATAAAAGTGCAATGCATCTTTTAATATACGTTAAGTAGTGATGCATCATTTTACCAAATTTTAATCTTTCTGAGTTCCGCACTGTATGCATATTAAAATGTATGTCTCTGAAACATACAACAATAAAATCTCATTTTATAATCCTTTCGGTTTTGCGGCATGTATGTAGATTTGCATATTTACTTTGTATGTTTTTCTTTCATCAAACATACAAACATAAAATACATCCAACAGATTCAACCGATTATGCATTTAAACCTTGAACTGTTTCGGGCCCGACTTGTATGTAAGAATGTTATCGAAATGCATACAAGTAAAATGACTTAAAAAGCTTGACAACTCCTTCTACGACTTATACAACGACCAGATATACAAACAACCTTGTATACGAGTGACTTTGTATATGAGCGACCCGATATACAAACGACTTTGTATATGCAACATACAAACCCTCTTATTGTACATTTTACCAAAACAATCATATCTTGCAAAATATTGTGAATTTTAACATGGTTCAAAAAGTAACCCTCACTCATTTTTGACAAGGAATTCACCCATATTCAGGTCTGGTACTTAATGCTATTTTTTCTTTTGTTTTCAACAAGGTTTGTAACTTTCACTTCCTTTTCCCTTTTACCACCAAACAAACCTAGACAAAAATCAAAAAGCCACAGCCACAGCAAGGGTCCTCATTTTTCTAAGGAGTAAAATGGGGCATGTTATGAGCATCAAAACATATCTTTGTGAAATATTTTTCTCCACTCAAACAATCCATGATATCATCATCCTAGGTAAAGGAAATCTATACTTAACTGTGATCTTGTTGATTGCTCTAGAGTCTGTACACATTCTCCATTCTTCGTCTTTCCTAGGTGCTAACACTGCAGGTACTACACAAGGGCTCAAACTTTCTCTGATCAAACCTTTCCTCAACAATTCTTGTATCTGTCTATTCAATTCCTTATTCTCTGCCGGTGTCATTCTATGTGTTTATTTGCTAGGAAAACTAGCTCTAGGTATAAGATCCATGTAATGAATAATACTCCTGATTGGTGGCAATCCTTTAGGTACATTGTCTGATATGATGTCTTCATACTTTGTCAGCAACTCTTTTATCTCCTCTAGTTGTGATTCTTCAGTCTCCTTCAATGCTTCAGGCTTCTTAGGGATCAAAGCATAACACATATTCTAATGTCTCAAACCATCTAGAAATTTTCTTCCATCTACCAAATAGATTCTAGCACTTACACATACTTCACCCTTAGGATCATCTTCCAAAGGAATCAAAGTAATTCACTTCACATTTGATGTTATAGTATGTTATAGTGTATGTATTCTTTCTCCCATCATGTATAGCTTTTCCTATCATACTGCCAAGGTCTACCCAACAAAATATGACATAAAACCATAGGCATAATATCACACAAGACTTCATCATGATAAGATCCAACATGAAATTTCACCAAACATTGTTCACTCACTAGTACCTTATGATCATCCTTAATCCATGTTATCTGATATGGTTTAGGATGTTTCAATCTTTCCAACTTCAACTTAGTCACCATCTCCTCTGAAACTATCAATTACAACTTTACAACATTTACCTCCTAATTTGCTTCTAATTTTGAACAAACTTTTCCTTTGCGGTTATTCATCAGCTATCTTTGCTTGAAATAGTGCTCTTCTCATCACAAGTGATTCTCCTTTCTCTAGTTTACCAACTGAACTTGGTGATCCAACATGTTCTTCTTCCACATAGGCTGCTCTTCCACTGTTCTCTGTCTTCTTGCTTGTACTCCCCTGATTACATTCAAATCCTCTATGTCCACCTCCACACTTAAAATAGGTACTTATGATTTTTCTCCTATCAAATCCTCTTCCCTCTCTTCTATACCCTTCATTATGGTATGAGTTATAATTACCTCTGTGATGAAAATTTTTGTCATTGCTTCGGTAGGCATTGCTATCTCTGTCATCCTTCTTACATAGGCTGTCAAGATTGTTCTGCTTTAGATGTGATCTGTCTCCTCTAGAAAATGTTCTACCTCTCTGAAATTTACCTCCTCTTCCTCTCTATCTCTAATTATGTCTCTTATTTAACTTTTCTTCAACTTTCAGGGCAAATTGATATGCTTCTTCCAATGTTGTCATCCTCACCAAACTCAATTCCTCTTGAATGTTTAATCTCAATCCATTGATGTATCTAGCCACTTTCTCCTTGCTTTCTTCACTATGTCATGTCCTTATGATCATCTTATGAAATTCTTCAATATACTCCTTCATAGATTTCTCTTTTTGTCTCAGGTTCTACAATCTTTTCAATAGCTTCAACTCATAGTTAGTAGGTACAAACTGGTTCTTCAATTTTGTCACCATTCTATCCCATTTTGTAATCTTTTCTTTTCTTCTTCTGTTCCTAGCCAACTGAATTTCTTTCCACTAGATAGCAGCATGTCCCTTCAGTTTTGTCTTTGCAAATTTCACCTTCTCCAGATCTTCAATTTGTTCATACTCAAAGTATTCTTCCATGTCATTTATCCAGTTAATCAACTCTTTAGGGTTCAAGTTGCCAATGTAGTTCGGTAGATCAACTCTAGGTCTCTTTCCAATCTTTGAAATAGCTCACAACATCTTCACTTAATTTGATTCTTCTTCTTCATCACCTCCTAGGGTTTTGCCAATAATTTGTTCAACAGATTGAAATTTTTTTTCATCATCACTTTCAACATTAGGTCTCGGTGTCAATCCTCTTTGCCTATTTTCTTCAACAACATCCAATTGAATTCTCATTGTTTTCATCATTTCCATCATCTCATCCATTCTACCAGCCATTGTTTCAACAACAGGGATTCTCCTCAGCGACATTCTTCCTAGGATCAAATGCAAACTGCCTCAAGTTCGGCGATCAGGCTACAAGGTGACAACTACCTCACAATCGGTGATCGGTTGTGATACAAGTAACCTACCTCAATTCGGTGATCTGTCCATAGCAAGATCTTACAGAATTTATTCACCAACTTTGCTCAATTCACTCCCAAAGATTCCAACTTTCGCTCTGATACCACTTGGTGTTGTCACGGTAGGAGGGTTCATAGAATAAATTGTCCAAGTAGTGCAACAAGAGTAAACACAACGGAAACAACTCAAAGATATGAAAAAAATGCAAATTCAGTCATTCAGTATATCATAGAATTCAAAATATAAACTGGCTAGCAACATGCGAGCTTACATTTAGGGCTCACGGGCCTGATTACAAAGTGTCAGAATATGCATAGGATTTAGCTTTTAGGCTCTTTCAGAAAGAATCCAGAGTATCTATCTTCTAAATCATGAGAATTGCTTTCCTAAGGATTTATTACATCAATATATATCATCTCTGGAACAATAGGTTCCTCTGTGTCGGCCAAGGAAGATCACAAACTCCAATGAAGAGTTGTAGCGTGTGTACACGGATAGATTAGACCTAAATGAATGGAACTCCTCTGCAAATGAATGGAATGATATGTGGATCTTGGGGAACCGCAAACCAAATAAAATTCAAAGATGTTTCTTTTAGCTATGCAAGTCTTCTCCTTTAGCTGATTGTCCAAGACTGTTAGGATTCTCTGTCTGAGAAAACAGTTGATCTTCTGATAGCAATAACTTTCCGGTACTTGATCCAAATGCTCTAAAAATTAGATATGATGTAGATGAATGAATCTAGATGCTAAGTCCAGCTCTGCAAGATCTGAAATGTAACTATGGTAGAATACGGACCAAGATACAGAAACTGCTACTGACTGGACTGCCTAAACTGAACTGGAAAATGAAAAGAAACAAACTAAAATGCAAATGTTTTTGGTTGATGTAAGATTGCTCTTAAACCAGGGATGCTCCTACATCACTGTGGCAATAGATGTCAAAGGGTGGTGGCAATGGATGTTGGTGGGTGGTAGCAATGAATGTTACTAAGGCGATTATTGATTCTTGATGGATCTTGATACAAATCGATGAGTGATTATCTCAAAGTGTCTGTGGAATATGCCTTGACAACATTGGATGTTGGTTACTTCATTGTTGTTTAGTGTTTGATGCCCAATGCTAGCAGATGAGGACTGTTGATTGATTCCTACAAAAGGAGAAATGCTCCTTGTTCATTTTGACACTTTGTGAGTGACATATGATGATGTGCAAGTGTTCTATGATGATGCCTTTATCTACACAACCTTAGATGCATAATTCAAGCTTTTGGGGCCCACATTAATGGTTAATAGTTCAGTCCTAGGATTGTCAACCTTGAAATGTAGGAATTTGAACTTTTTTTTAAAGAGATGAGATTGAACCCACAATCTAGTTTAGTGATGTAGGAGCATCTGGGTTCACGTGCAATCCCACATCACCAAAATATTTCAGGTTTCATTTTCCAGTTTTGTTTCCATTTTTGGTGCTTTTTAGCTTTGTCTTCTTGCTTCTTGGGAGTTGCTTCAAGAAGGTCTCAATGACTCAAGTGGGCTTTAGGCTTGTAGTTGTGCTGCAAACTATCTTTGGAATGTTTCAAATCATTTCCATGATGCTTCAAGATAGTTTCATTGAGTTAATGTATTATTCAAGTATAGGAGGACTATGTTATTTCTGCTTCAAGAAGACTGTTTATTTCTACTTCAGGGACTGTGTAATTTATTTCAAGAAGATTTTGTGTTCTTATGCACTTTGAAGATCACTACGATAGTGATAAGAACTGTCAATGTGTCATTTTAAACCAAATATTGCGCTTCTACAGGTTTATCTCTTGTTTATAGAGTTATTACAAATGTGCTTCAAGAGTTGTATGTGTCGAACTGCACAACTGTAATAACCTCTGGAGTTGTATGATAAAATTGATGTTTTGAGGAAGCTATAAGAATATTTATAATTTTCACAAGTTGCAAAAACTTCTATTATTGTGTTGAGAAGTTATCAAAGCATTATTTAAATCAAAGTCTAGGAGGTTATAGTTTTATCTATTATTTATGGGGCTATTGCAAAAGTGCATCAGCAACTGTATGACCTGCATAAGTTGCGACAAGGACTATGTAGTAAGCTTTAGGAAAACAACATGTGTGATTTTTGGTGTTTCATTCCTCATGGATGCGATAGAAAGTTTACTTTTTTTGTTGAGTTGTATGCTAATCAAGAGGTCTTATCTCTATTGCTTTATCCAAATCTTTTATTCTTGGGAAGCCGTGATTTAATAACCAAACTCAATGTAGTTTTCCTTTTATTTTTGTTTGCCCAACTATCTTCTTTCTAAAAAGGGGTTTTGTCTTATTATTCTCTGACTTTGGCAATGTAAGACCAATTAGACTTGGCATTATTTATTATTTCTAGCAATATGGTAGCTGTTCAAATTCTGCCTTGATATTTCTATGACCAGTGATAGGGTATGTGATGGGTCTTCTTTGACTGCATGGATTTTCTTCTTTTAGTTATTTAAATTTTTTTATGGAGGCAACAATTACATTCATAGGCTACTCGATGACTTTTCACCTTCTTGTTGTTGGCAATTGGAGCTAGAAAGTCCCTTAGCAGCAACATTATTTATTGTTTTATTTTTTTGTTAAAAGAGAGCTCTCCATTTTTAGGATTCATTTTTACAGGGTAGAGGATTGTTCATTTCTTAAAAAGGGTGACAAGGCTATGATAGTTTCATGGCTGAGAGTTGTAACAAAATAAATATTAATTTTGGTGGGAAAATTATTCTCTGTTGGCATATTTGAGGGCGTAGACGAGGAAAGTTTATTCTCTATTGAGTAGATAATCCTTGAGAGGCAATGACCTCTAAGAAAGAATGCAAACCGCTAAATGTGAAGAGGGGAATGGATGGGAGAGGGCAAAGTTAAGAGAGGGAAGGTAACTCTATAAAGTTCTAAGAATGAGTTGTAAACCCCATAGTTTGAAGGTGGTATTGTAATGAGAAAGTGGCTATTTTTGAAGCCTTGTGAGAGAAGCAAGCTACAGAAAAAGTTGTTATAGCATAGTGTTTGATTTTAGCAAGTTGTAATAAGCTTTAGAAAGTAAATAATCTATTTTGTTTGTGTTTAAGTTTTTGCATTATTGTTTAGTGTATGATTTTAGTGCGAAGGCTACGATGATTGACGACCCTTTTTTAGTTCCTTAGTCCTCTACTACACCAAGTGGTATTAGAGCTAGTTGTTCATTGGGAAATAAGGTGAGGAGATCATGATAAGTTAACAAAATTAATTTTTATTATGATTTATCTTGGAAAGATTGCATGAAGTGAATTAATTAAAGCTTTAAGTTGGAAGGTGTCTCAAAAGACTCTAGGAAATTTTTTGCAGGTATAGAAGTCTTGTAACTATAGAGGGATTTGAGCTCTAGAAAAAACTTGTTGTAAGTATAGAAGTCTTGTAATTGTAGAGGGCTTTGAGATCTAGAAAATAATTGTTGCAGGTGAGGAAGTCCTGTAACTACCAAGGGCTTTGAGCTCTAGAGAAATTTGTTGCAGGTGAGAGAGGAGGCTTGTAACTGCAAAGAGTTTGAGAAGGAAGTATAAGTGTTAGAGAAAAGATTTGTTGCTAGAAGTTTGTTAAATTTGTTGCAGGTAGAGTCTTGTAAATGCAAAATGCTTTATACTCTAGCAAGTTGTTGCAAGTAGATTCTTGTGACTGTAGGGAGAAATTTGTGAATCTCTAGAATTTGTAGGTTGTAGTGTGAGGTTGTATGTATGTGAGAAATGTATTCACAAAAGAGGACAGGGATGTTGACGCAGAGACCATTAAAGTTTGTTTTCATGGAACAATGAAAAAGGAGTCATGTAGATAGTGTTCTTGATGCAGGAGCATCTGGAAGCATTCAAACAATTTAGACAGTTAACAGTGAATTGCAGAGTACCGAGATAGCGACCTTGGAGAATACCGCATTTTACCACATTTGAATATTAGGAGCTGCGAAGATGGACTTAACATCTAGACATAGTCATCTGCAGCATATCCGACATTCAGATCATTTGGGTTCAATTTCGGAGAGATATCGCTATCAGAAGATTACCTATTTTTACATGATTTCACAGAGCAGAGATGACAGTGTTCAGTGAAGTTTAATTAGCTTGCAGAGAAACTCCATGACTTGCGAAGCATAAAGGAACATTATTCAATGAAGTATAGGACCTGACCAACCTTCATGGAGATTCGTGAGAAGTTCTATGGATTAGCAGAGCAATGCCTTATGTTTAGGTTTGACCTATCCGTGCCTACACGTTACCTGACTAGCCGTTGCAATTAGGTTGACTTGATAATGTTTAGAAAGCTTGCGAAGGATATAAATAAGAGATAAAGGATTGTTTCTAGACAGTGATCAATAGCATGAAAATATGAAGCAAGATCTTAAGTTGTTTTGGATCTGATTGAATAGTAGAACAGAGTAGAAAAGAAGAGCAGGAAGCAGAAAGAGTTACAGAGTAGAGAATTGAGATGTAGAAGAAAAAAATCATGAAAGAATATTGTTGTATGAATCTTTTGTAATCCTTCGGCTGCGGCCTATTATCTGTAAAGCCCCTGAGGCATGTGTAATTAGATTTGAAGTTATAATATATGAGGAATGAGCTTGAAGGCTGGGTTTTTTCCCTGTTAGGGTTTTCCTAGGATACATCGTGTGTTATGTGTTCATGAATATCTTTTATCTTTCCATTGATTAGCTATTAGCTTCCGTTGCATATCCATTATGATCATACGGTTAGTTGATTAAGGCTGCAAGCTTGGACAGTCCCTCACCAGACCCTCCTACCTTGACTGCATTAGTTCTTGAAGAGTTGAGAAAAATCCAATCAAGATTGGATGCATTGGAGATTGAGCAATATAAAGAATTAAAGTAGATAAAAGTAAATATGATTAAGAATGTCATGTAAATGACATTGTGAAGGATGAAGAAGATGATGAGTGGCATGAAAGAGAGGTAGAATATTCCTACCTAAAAGAAGGTGAAGATTTGAGTGACTATCATGAAACAAAGAGGACTAAAAAGAAAGAAATCCTCTTGGAAGAGGATAGCAAGTGGAGAAATGATGAGATAAATGTTGTAGCCTTTTGGAAAAAGTTACACATGTGGAAAAATTAGTATGTGGGAGTGACCCAAAAAAGTATAAATGGAGTAAGAAAAAAGAGAAGATGAAAGAGAAGAAAAAATGAGGTAAAGGAAGAGAGAGTGGTCATTATAGACCATGGATTTGATGAAAATAATTTTGAGGAATCTAAGATAGAGGACTTTAGAATTTTAGTTGAAGAAGATGAATAAAATGATTTAATATCAAAGGTTGTGGTAATAAAGAAAGAGTGGCTTGAGTTATGTCAAGAAAATGATAGAGAAAAAGAAGAAAGAGATGGACTAATTTTTAAATCAGCTATTGAGATTGATAAGGTCGCAGGTGGAGAAATAATTGTAGAAGTGGTAAATGAGAATGTGGAAGAAGAGGAAAAGAAGAAGGGTAATGATAAAATCCATATTTTATCTAACATTATTTACTTTGTAGAAAGTGAGGTTCAGATAAAGTAGATGTGGAAGTTGAGATGATAGACTTTGACGGTCCCATATTTGATAAGAAAATTGGTGAAGATGAGGAGAAAGTTCTATTGGAAGAAGAGATGAAAAAAATAAATAGGTTACTGGAAGGAGATTTATCAAATGAACATGAGGAGTTAATGGAGGAGATGTAGATTATTATAGAGAAAGAAGAAAGGTGGATGGGAGAAGCTAAGTCCCATAATTTTTCTGTTATGGAGTAAAATGTGTACCCTTGCTAATCAGGACCTATTTTGACACTTTTTTGAACAATAAACAATTAAATCTTGATCCCGATGAATAAACCTGATAAAATAAACTTAGGATTGGTCTAATCCCACCTTAATTGGCACTCTCCAGAGTTTGTGGGGCTAAAGGACCAGGGCACCTAGTGTTATACAATACTTGAACTGATTGGAGGCATCCACATATGCTGGAGTTCAGTTCCGGTTAGGCTCAGTACACTGATCTGCTACACTTCATCTTTCCTCTTCTCTTATGTTGCTTTCCTTTCACATACCGGACCCTTCTTACTGCTTCTGTTCTACTCTACCTTTATTCGCATATCACATGTCAATACACCTTCTCACAACTAAATCCATCCTATATATATATCCGCACTAGTGATTTCATTATCTTTCTAGTCGGCACCCGGAACAGTCAATCTTCTCACAAACTCTGTTCTGTCGGCTAAATCTTTGCACATCAAGTAATGCGAATCAAGCATATACTTGTAGAAATCATTAATCATGTCGGCCAAACATAATTCATGTCTTCATAACCTTTACCACCATCAGAAATGCATCCGGAAAGTAGTCTGATGTTCTGTCAGTCAGTTCTTCCTCTGTTCACATTGTCACTTAGGAATCCGGTACTCAACTATTCATATCTTTTTCCTTGTCCATCACCGGAGGCTAAATCCTTGGAATCTATTACTCAAGGTAGTCCTCTTGACTTTCCCAAATCCGTACTTCACCAAGATACTTCCTCTGAGAGATCCGTACCTGTCTGTCGGACCTTGCCATATGCTCTGTTCTTATTTACCGGACCACCACATTCTTCATCCTGACTTCCGGTAGAGACACACCATGTCCTGCGGATGTGTGGGATGAACTTTGTTGCCATCAATGACAACAATCATGAATCCATATAGTGTCTCTTGCCAACAATCTCCCCCTTTGGCATTGATGGCAACACTTAGTGAAAAATGACTAAGTGTTTACACTATGCTCCCCCTTGGCTGATGGTCTGTCTTAATGTACATTTTCCAGAACTCCTCCTTAGTTGGATTCCTCATTTTTCACTGCTCCTCACTCTGCCTTTGACATCAATGGCAAAGGGTAGGGTCTGCATACTAAAATTTTTCAAAAATTTAACTATATTTAGCCGCATAAGTATATATATACAAGTTGTACTTACATATACTTAAGTATGTCTGCAAAAGTGTTCTTCAACTGTACAACTTCTATCGCCCAACTCTGCTTCATCCTGTCAAAAATTGAGATATGCCCACTCAACAGGAATGCAAACGCATCTGCCCTTTTTAGATCTGTCGGATCATTTGTCTGGGCTGTGATTTGAGCTTCACTTATGGCCTCATGCATGGCCTCTAACTTAGGGATAATAATCCTTCTAAGTTCACCCATCCGGTTAATTATGTTCTTTCTTTCCTTCTCAAAATTCTTTATTGCATTTGTGATTGCAATAGTCTGACATTCTTGATTTATTATGGAGGATGAAAGAGGATCAAAACTTTGAGACAAGCTTAGTAGTTTGTCCTCTTGCTCTTTTATTTTCTTCTCAATCTCCATTGTTACCTTGGACCAGGAGATACAAAATTTGTATATTTCACCGCCATCCTTAAGAGCATTTTCTAAGCTCTTTATCCCAATGTTCATGTTTCTCCTATCATTAATGATCAAACCCTGTACCTCGGAGAACCTTTTATCCAAAAACTCCTTCCGGACCTTTTCTTCAGCTGATTTTTCTAGAGAATCAAAATGTCTACTAACACTGCTGACTAAGGTTTTGAGATTACCGGAAGAGGAGGCGGTGGGATCCTTCTGAAAGGATGGCATGATCTTTTCTAGCACTCCGGATGCTACCTCCATAAGTTCACAATCTTCCTTGTGAGATTTCAGTAGTTTCTCTTTGACTTTCTCATTTGCAAATGAGGCTATTTTCATTGTTTGCACCGGTGACAAAGAGTCAAAATCTAATGGTCCTTTTAGTAGGTCTGGTTCATCAATTTCTATAGTGTCTTTTGTCAAGAATTCTTGAACAGTTTGTGCAGTGTCTCTTGCCTGAGACAGATGTTTCTTCTCTTCTGCAACCTTGGAGCTGTCCTTTGGAGTTTTCTTTCCTCCTACATTCTCACCACTAGCAGTTGTGGTCTTTTCTGTTGAGGTCTTCGCACTGTCATCTTATTTTTCTTTTACCTCTGCTTCTTTCTCTTGTGATTTATCTTCTCCTTTAGATCCGGGGACTGTAGGGGAGACCGGAGGAGAAATGTTAGTCTGTTCGGGGACCACCTCTTCTAACATTTTCTTAGGAGTCTCTTCTGCAACATTTGTGGTGGAGGGGTCAGTACCCAAGTCCTCTATGATAGGAAGATTAAATCTTTTGAAGGTTTTCTGGAGAATCTCTTCAGTGTCCTTGGCTACCTTGTCGGTCTCACCAAGCATAAGCCGATTCATCCTTGCTTTGCTCCTGAATTCATCCTTGCAGTCTTTGAATACCATGTTCATTGTCTTGGGATCAATTGAAGGATATAGTTGAATAGCTATCTGTTTCTGGATCTCAATGTCTTTTGCCATGGCATTGTTTTTCTTATTTCTAACTCCTTTTCTAGGCTCTTAGGAATTAGAGATATAATCTCAATGAAAGCCTTATTGTATATGTTCAGATACCTGATTGTTGCTTCCTGCAGGATCTTTTGGTCAGCCTCATTGTAATCATCATAGAATTCGGCCATTGGTTGAAGGTTTCCATCCACAGTGACTGATTTGATTACACTTTCTAGAGACAGGGTGGGCTTTTCAACAAATTCCTCTGCCATTTCTTCCTTGTCTTGGCCTGTGGAGGGTTTACCGGATCCTTTATTCTTCTGCTTCTTTATTTCCTTTACCCCCTCATCTGATTCGGTTTCCTCTTCATCTCTTTGACTTGCATAAGCCCTTGTGGCTTTTGTCTTGGATCTTTTCTCTCTTTTGTCGGATGCCTGGACTTTCGGTTTTGAACTTTTGGCTATGACAGGTGCAAATCTTTTTGATGATCTGGTCCGGGTTGAGGTTTCTACCGGAGCACTTTCCTTTCTTTTCTTTTCTGCCTCTCTCTTTTCTTCCTCAGCCCTTTCCATCCTTTTCTTGTGAGCATCAAGTGCCTCCTTTGAGATGCCAAGGCCTTGGGCAAAATTTTCTACTTCTTTTCTCACCTTCCTCTTGATCTCTGGTTCTCTGAGTTCAACATGAATTTTTATACTCAGCTCCTCAAAGGTTCCAAACCTTTCTGCTTTTGGATCCTTAGGCTGACTTAGCATGTGTTGAACATGCAGCTCCACAATTTGTTCATCAACCTCATACCCCATGGGCATGATCCATACAGTTCTTGGTTCTACTGCCTCCATTAGGCACTGATCAGTCTCTACCATAAAGCAAACTGTGTCTTTGTGTTTTTCAACAAGAGACTGAGGAATCCTTTCTCTTGCTTGCATCATGCTCTGAAAGTTCTTGAAGTATCCCCACAGAGCTGTATTTTGTGCTTTGTTGTCACCAAGTCCATGTAGATAATCTCTGATTTAGATAGCTACCGGTCTATCATTCTCCCATACCCAGCCACTAGATCTGGGAAGCTCATTCATAAAGTAGAAGAATAAGCACAATATTAATCCACCATACTTGAATGAATTCTTTTTGTCTTTCTTGATTTTCTGCAGATTCTCCAAGAGTTGGTTTAGGAGAAGCTGACAGAGATCATAGTCTGCATCCTTTCTTAACATTTCATAAGCTGTGTAGATGGCAGTTCCAGGTACAGAATTCTCTCTGCTAGAGTGATATATCTTATATCCAATGATCATAGAAGTGAACTTGACATCGGGATCAGTGATGTCATCTACTGTCATTGCTCCTTTGTCAAACTTAGATTCGGTAGCCTCACTCACAGTTTGGTTCTTTACAGATTTAAGAACAGGAATCCCACCGGATGAGTGTAGTCTGGTAACTGCCCTGATGGCATCTTTAGTGATCTTGAATGGTCCATTTAACCACATGAAATTGTCATGTATTCTGCTCAAAATGCACCTAACCCATTCATCCTCTGTAAAACAGGGGAAATGTATGTATTGTGCAAAGTGCTTGTTCCGGAGGCCTATGTATTGGGGTTTGAGCTCAAATGAATCATCTAACAATTGTTTGTGATAGATATCTCTTAGTTTGAATTCCCCAAACTCTTCAACATTTGCATGTATATAAACCCTAATATCTTCGGTGTGCAACACACCATGCGGAACACTGGAAAATGCACCTAGGGGGTCTACCTCCAAGGATTTGTATGGATGTTTCTTAAATGTAGGGCGAGGTCTATCAGAGATCTTTACTATATTCAGAGTCATCATCAAACAATCTTACTGAAGGATATCAAGAACGATAAATACCTTTTACGCAGGTTAGGGCACACGAAGAAATCCGAATAGAGCTGTATGAAGAGTTACCTTGATCTTTTGAGAGAGGTTGTTTGCAGAGCTCCTTTTCTTTCTTCTTCGCATGTGAGTGTATAAGTGTGTAAATGACAGACAAATGAACTCTTTTATTCCAAGAAGCTCTAATTTTCACCCTGCAATAAATGCGCAACCTAATTCATTCCGGTTTGCCTTGTTTTCCTTGTTCAAGGAGGAAGAAACTCATTCGGATCATTATGATTCCCTTGTGATCGATGTTAGTGATGAATCATCATATCCACTTGTCCTTCTAATCATCTTATGTATCCACAGATCAAGCTGTATCAATTTGGATTCATACTGGGCCAATCTTGTGAGAAACCTGTTTTACCGGAAGACTTGCTTAACCGGACCAATTTTGAAGGAATTGAACTTTTTAAATTTTCTTGCGGATCTTTCAGATCTTTACCTGACCTTCTTTACATGTTTCTCTAGAAACCATTTGATCCGCAGCTTCACATGTGCCAATTTCAGGCACTAATTGACTGGCTGGGGGAACAAGTTTTTCTTTGTGTCTCCCCCTGAGCCAGAGCTCATCTCTTAATTTTTGGAAGGAATATCAGCACCAGAGTTTGGTGCGGATCCATCCTCTATATTCTCTGTACTCTTCTTTACCCAAATCTTGTTCATCTCACTTTTAACTTCATCCACATTCACCTTTTGTTTCCCCTTATCTTGATTCTGTCTATGATATTCTACTGCAGTTGTAGACAGAGATATTGCCTCTTGTTTCTTGCTTAGGCAAGAAACCAATCTCTTTCCCAAGAAGAATGCTCCACCATTGGTACTCTTCCGGTCATCCACATCTCCTGCCCAATCTGCATCTGTATATGCATGAAGAGAGAAATCCTGATCTCTAGGATACCATAGGCCATACTCAACTGTCCCCTTTAAATATCTAAAAATTCTCTTGACTGCCATAACATGAGATTCTCTAGGGTCAGCCTAAAATCTTGCCACAAGACCAACAGCCTGCATTATATCTGGTCTAGTCTGAGTGAGATACAATAATCCTCCAATCATTGATCTGTACTTGGTCTGATCTGTCTTAGGAGAGTCATCATCTTTGCTCACCTTACATCCGGCTGCCATAGGAGTGTTCATTGGCTTTGAATCTTCCATTCTAAATTTCTTCAATAATTCTTTCACATATTTGGTCTGAGAGATAAAGATACATTTCTTTGTCTGAGTAATTTGTAGACCCAAGAAGAAATTTATTTCACCAAGCATTGACATTTCAAACTCACTTTTCATTTGATTTGCAAAGGTTTTACACAAACTATCTCTTCCTCCAAAAATGATATCATCAACAAATACTTCAACAATCAAGATGTTTTCATTATCTATTTGGAAATATAGATTACTGTCAGTAGTACCTTTGTTAAAACCAATCTACACAAGATGCTTATCCAACCTTTCATACCATGCTCTTAGGGCTTGCTTCAATCCATACAGTGCTTTCTTCAACTTGCAGACCATATCATCATGATCAGACAATTGAAATCCATCCGGTTGTTCAATGTATACTTCTTCTTCCAAATCACCATTTAGGAAGGCAGACTTGACATCCATCTGATATACCTTGAAGTCTTTGAAGGCAGCATATGCAAGAAATAATCGGACTGCTTCAATTCTTGCTACGGGAAGAGGTTTAGTAAAAATATCTGCAAGCTGATCCTTGGAGGGCACATACTCCAATCTGACTTCACCTTTGTTCACTTGTTCTCTCAGAAAGTGAAACTTGATGGATATGTGCTTGGTCTTATAATGCAACACCAGATTTTTGGAAATATTTATTGCACTTGAATTATCATAGAAAATTGTGATAGGCTCCTCATATTCTACTTTCATATCTCTTAACATCTACTTCATCCATAAGATTTGAGTGCAACTGCCTACTGCTGCAATATATTCTGCTTTAGTTGTAGACAGAGATATTGCCTCTTGTTTCTTGCTAAGCCAAGAAACCAATCTCTTTCCCAAGAAGAATGCTCCACCACTTGTACTCTTCCGATCATCCACATCTCCTGCCCAATCTACATATGTATATGCATGAAGAGAGAAATCCTGATCTCTAGGATACCATAGGCCATACTCAACTATCCCCTTTAAATATCTAAAAATTCTCTTGATTTCTATAACATGAGATTCTCTAGGGTCAGCCTGAAATCTTGCCACAAGACCAACAACCTGCATTATATCTGGTCTAGTCTGAGTGAGATACAATAATCCTCCAATCATTGATCTGTACTTGGTCTGATCTGTCTTAGGAGAGTCATCATCTTTGCTCACCTTACATCCGGTTGCCATAGGAGTGTTCATTGGCTTTGAATCTTCCATTCCAAATTTCTTCAATAATTCTTTCACATATTTGGTCTAAGAGATAAAGATACCTTTCTTTGTCTGAGTAATTTGTAGACCTAAGAAGAAATTTATTTCACCAAGCATTGACATTTCAAACTCACTTTTCATTTGATTTGCAAAGGTTTTACACAAACTATCTCTTCCTCCAAAAATGATATCATCAACAAATACTTCAACAATCAAGATGTTTTCATTATCTATTTGGAAATATAGATTACTGTCAGTAGTACCTTTGTTAAAACCAATCTACACAAGATGCTTATCCAACCTTTCATACCATGCTCTTGGGGCTTGCTTCAATCCATACAGTGCTTTCTTCAACTTGCAGACCATATCATCATGATCAGACAATTGAAATCCATCCGGTTGTTCAATGTATACTTCTTCTTCCAAATCACCATTTAGGAAGGCAGACTTGACATCCATCTGATATACCTTGAAGTCTTTGAAGGCAGCATATGCAAGAAATAATCTGACTGCTTCAATTCTTGCTACGGGAA
Organism: Cunninghamia lanceolata; assembly: GCA_027924645.1. Taxonomy (NCBI): domain Eukaryota; kingdom Viridiplantae; phylum Streptophyta; class Pinopsida; order Cupressales; family Cupressaceae; genus Cunninghamia; species Cunninghamia lanceolata. Next base: position 23,509,061 of record BSBN01000500.1, read on the forward strand.
GAGGTTTAGTAAAAATATCTGCAAGCTGATCCTTGGAGGGCACATACTCCAATCTGACTTCACCCTTGTTCACTTGTTCTCTCAGAAATTGAAATTTGATGGATATGTGCTTGGTCTTATAATGCAACACCAGATTTTTGGAAATATTTATTGCACTTGAATTATCACAGAAAATTGTGATAGGCTCCTCATATTCTACTTTCATATCTCTTAATATCTACTTCATCCATAAGATTTGAGTGCAACTGCCTGCTGCTGCAATATATTCTGCTTCAGTTGTAGACAGAGATATTGCCTCTTGTTTCTTGCTAAGCCAAGAAACCAATCTCTTTCCCAAGAAGAATGCTCCACCACTTGTACTCTTCCGATCATCCACATCTCCTGCCCAATCTACATCTGTATATGCATGAAGAGAGAAATCCTGATCTCTAGGATACCATAGGCCATACTCAACTATCCCCTTTAAATATCTAAAAATTCTCTTGATTTCCATAACATGAGATTCTCTAGGGTCAGCCTAAAATCTTGCCACAAGACCAACAGCCTGCATTATATCTGGTCTAGTCTGAGTGAGATACAATAATCCTCCAATCATTGATCTGTACTTGGTCTGATCTGTCTTAGGAGAGTCATCATCTTTGCTCACCTTACATCCGGTTGCCATAGGAGTGTTCATTGGCTTTGAATCTTCCATTCCAAATTTCTTCAATAATTCTTTCACATATTTGGTCTGAGAGATAAAGATACCTTTCTTTGTCTGAGTAATTTGCAGACCCAAGAAGAAATTTATTTCACCAAGCATTGACATTTCAAACTCACTTTTCATTTGATTTGCAAAGGTTTTACACAAACTATCTCTTCCTCCAAAAATGATATCATCAACAAATACTTCAACAATCAAGATGTTTTCACTATCTATTTGGAAATATAGATTACTGTCAGTAGTACCTTTGTTAAAACCAATCTGCACAAGATGCTTATCCAACCTTTTATACCATGCTCTTGGGGCTTGCTTCAATCCATACAGTGCTTTCTTCAACTTGCAGACCATATCATCATGATTAGACAATTGAAATCCATCCGGTTGTTCAATGTATACTTCTTCTTCCAAATCACCATTTAGGAAGGTAGACTTGACATCCATCTGATATACCTTGAAGTCTTTGAAGGCAGCATATGCAAGAAATAATCTGACTGCTCCAATGTTCCTCAGATGTTTTGGAGAGAAGCTGTCAGCACTGTAGTCTACACTCTTAACCAAGTTCAAATCAGAAACAATACCGGTAAGACTCCTTATGAACTTTGGTTTGGTATAACTCCTACTATGAAATATTTCAGAGTATTTGGTAGCAAGTGTTACATCAAAAGAGATGAAGATCTAGGAAAGTTTGACAAAAGGTGAATGCGGATGAAGTTAAAAGTGAGATAAACAAGATTTGGGTAAAGAAGAGTACAGAGAATATAGAGGATGGATCCACACCAGACTCTGGTGCTGATATTCCTTCCAGAAATTAAGAGATGATCTCTGGCTCAAGGGGAGACACAAAGAAAAACTTGTTCCCCCAGCCAGTCAATTGGTGCCTGAAATTGGCACATGTGAAGCTGTGGATCAAATGGTTTCTAGAGAAACATGTAAAGAAGGTCAGGGAAAGATCTGAGAGATCCGTAAGAAAATTTAAAAAGTTTAATTCCTTCAAAATTGGTCCAGTTAAGCAAGTCTTCCAGTAAAATAGGTTTCTCACAAGATTGGCCCGATATGAATCCAAATTGATATAGCTTGATCTGCGGATACATAAGATGATCAGAAGGATAAGTGGATATGATGATTCATCACTAACATCGATCACAAGGGAATCATAATGATCCGGATGAGTTTCTTCCTCCTTGAACAAGGAAAACAAGGCAAATCGGAATGAATTAGGTTGCGCATTTATTGCAGGGTGAAAATTAGGGCTTCTTGGAATAAAAGAGTTCATTTGTCTGTCATTTACACACTTATACACTCACATGCGAAGAAGAAAGAAAAGGAGCTCTGCAAACAACCTCTCTCAAAAGATCAAGGCAACTCTTCATACAGCTCTATTCAGATTTCTTCGTGTGCCCTAACCTGCGTAAAAGGTATTTATCATTCTTGATATCCTTCAGTAAGATTGTTTGATGATGGCTACTCCGAATATAGTAAAGATCTCTGATAGACCTCACCCTACATTTAAGAAACATCCATACAAATCCTTGGAGGTAGACCCCCTAGGTGCATTTTCTAGTGTTTCGCATGGTGTGTTGCACACCAAAGATATTAGGGTTTATATACATGCAAATGTTGAAGAGTTTGGGGAATTCAAACTAAGAGATATCTATCACAAACAACTACTAGATGATTTATTTGAGCTCAAACCCCAATACATAGGCCTCCGGAACAAGCACTTTGCACAATACATACATTTCCCTTGTTTTACGGAGGATGAATGGGTTAGGTACATTTTGAACAGAATACATGACAATTTCATGTGGTTAAATGGGCCATTCAAGATCACTAAAGATGCCATCAGGGCAGTTACCAGACTACACTCATCCGGTGGGATTCCTGTTCTTAAATCTGTAAAGAACCAAACTGTGAGTGAGGCTACCGGATCTAAGTTTGACAAAAGAGCAGTGATAGTAGATGACATCACTGATCCCGATGTCAAGTTTGCTTCTATGATCATTGGATATAAGATATATCACTCTAGCAGAGAGAATTTTGTACCTGGAACTGCCATCTACACAGCTTATGAAATGTTAAGAAAGGATGCAGACTATGATCTCTGTCAGCTTCTCCTAAACCAACTCTTGGAGAATCTGCAGAAAATCAAGAAAGACAAAAAGAATTCATTCAAGTATGGTGGATTAATATTGTGCTTATTCTTCTACTTTATGAATGAGCTTCCCGGATCTAGTGGCTGGGTATGGGAGAATGATAGACCGGTAGCTATCTAAATCAGAGATTATCTACATGGACTTGGTGACAACAAAGCACAAAATACAGCTCTGTGGGGATACTTCAAGAACTTTCAGAGCATGATGCAAGCACGAGAAAGGATTCCTCAGTCTCTTGTTGAAAAACACAAAGACACAGTTTGCTTTATGGTAGAGACTGATCAATGCCTAATGGAGGCAGTAGAACCAAGAACTGTATGGATCATGCCCATGGGGTATGAGGTTGATGAACAAATTGTGGAGCTGCATGTTTAACACATGCTAAGTCAGCCTAAGGATCCAAAAGCAGAAAGGTTTGGAACCTTTGAGGAGCTGAGTATAAAAATTCATGTTGAACTCAGAGAACCAGAGATCAAGAGGAAGGTGAGAAAAGAAGTAGAAAATTTTGCCCAAGGCCCTGGCATCTCAAAGGAGGCACTTGATGCTCACAAGAAAAGGATGGAAGGGGCTGAGGAAGAAAAGAGAGAGGCAGAAAAGAAAAGCAAGGAAAGTGCTCCGGTAGAAACCTCGACCCGGACTAGATCATCAAAAAGATCTGCACCTGTCACAGCCAAAAGTTCAAAACCGAAAGTCCAGGCATCCAACAAAAGAGAGAAAAGATCCAAGACAAAAGCCACAAGGGCTTATGCAAGTCAAAGAGATGAAGAGGAAACCGAATCAGATGAGGGGTTAAAGGAAATAAAGAAGTAGAAGAAGAAAGGATCTGGTAAACCCTCCACAGGCCAAGACAAGGAAGAAATGGCAGAGGAATTTGTTGAAAAGCCCACCCTGTCTCTAGAAAGTGTAATCAAATCAGTCACTGTGGATGGAAACCTTCAACCAATGGCTGAATTCTATGATGATTACAATGAGGCTGACCAAAAGATCCTGCAGGAAGCAACAATCAGGTATCTGAACATATACAATAAGGCTTTCATTGAGATTATATCTCTAATTCCTAAGAGCCTAGAAAAGGAGTTAGAAATAAGAAAAAACAATGCCATGGCAAAAGACATTGAGATCCAAGAACAAATAGCTATTCAGCTATATCCTTCAATTGATCCCAAGACAATGAACATGGTATTCAAAGACTGCAAGGATGAATTCAGGAGCAAAGCAAGGATGAATCGGCTTATGCTTGGTGAGACCGACAAGGTAGCCAAGGACACTGAAGAGATTCTCTGGAAAACCTTCAAAAGATTTAATCTTCCTATCATAGAGGACTTGGGTACTGACCCCTCCACCACAAATGTTGTAGAAGAAACTCCTGAGAAAATGTCAGAAGAGGTGGCCCCCGAACAGACTAACATTTCTCCTCCGGTCTCCCCTACAGCCTCCAGATCTAAAGGAGAAGATAAATCATAGGAGAAAGAAGCAGAGGTAAAAGAAAAAGAAGATGACAGTGTGAAGACCTCAATAGAAAAGACCACAACTGCTAGTGGTGAGAATGTAGGAGGAAAGAAAACTCCAAAGGACAGCTCCAAGGTTGCAGAAGAGAAGAAACATCTGTCTCAGGCAAGAGACACTGCACAAACTGTTCAAGAATTCATGACAAAAGCCACTATAGAAATTGATGAACCGGACCTACTAAAAGGACCATTAGATTTTGACTCTTTGTCACCGGTGCAAACAATGAAAATAGCCTCATTTGCAAATGAGAAAGTCAAAGAGAAACTACTGAAATCTCACATGGAAGACTGTGAGCTTATGGAGGTAGCATCCGGAGTGTTGGAAAAGATCATGCCATCCTTTCAGAAGGATCCCACCGCCTCCTCTTTCAGTAATCTCAAAACTTTAGTCAGCAGTGTTAGTACACATTTTGATTCTCTAGAAAAATTAGCTGAAGAAAAGGTCCAGAAGGAGTTTTTGGATAAAAGGTTCTCCGAGGTATAGGGTTTGATCATTAATGATAGGAGAAACATGAACATTGGGATAAAGAGCTTAGAAAATGCTCTTAAGGATGGTGGTGAAATATACAAATTTTGTATCTCTTGGTCCAAGGTAACAGTGGAGATTGAGAAGAAAATAAAAGAGCAAGAGGACAAACTACTAAGCTTGTCTCAAAGTTTTGATCCTCTTTCATCCTCCATAATAAATCAAGAATGTCAGACTATTGCAATCACAAATGCAATAAAGAATTTTGAGAAGGAAAGAAAGAACATAATTAACCGGATGGGTGAACTTAGAAGGATTATTATCCCTAAGTTAGAGGCCATGCATGAGGCCATAAGTGAAGCTCAAATCACAGCCCAGACAAATGATCCGATAGATCTAAAAAGGGCAGATGCGTTTGCATTCCTGTTGAGTGGGCATATCTCAATTTTGGACAGGATGAAGTAGAGTTGGGCGGCAGAAGTTGTACAGTTGAAGAACACTTTTGCAGACATACTTAAGTATATGTAAGTACAACTTGTATATATATTCTTATGCGGCTAAATATAGTTAAATTTTTGAAAATTTTTAGTATGCGGACCCTACCCTTTGCCATTGATGTCAAAGGGGGAGTGAGGAGCAGTGAAAAATGAGGAATCCAACTAAGGGGGAGTTCCAGAAAATGTACATTAAGATAGAGCATCAGCCAAGAAGGAGCATAGTGTAAACACTTAGTCATTTTTCACTAAGTGTTGCCATCAATGCTAAAGGGGGAGATTGTTGGCAAGAGACACTATATGGATTCATGATTGTTGTCATTGATGGCAACAAAGTTCATCCCACACATCCGCAGAACATGGTGTGTCTCTACCGGAAGTCAGAATGAAGAATGTGGTGGTCCGGTAAACAAGAATAGAGCATATGGCAAGGTCCGACAGACAGGTCCGAATCTCTCAGAGGAAGTATCTTGGTGAAGTGCGGATTTGGGAAAGTCAAGAGGACTACCTTGAGTAATAGATTCCAAGGATTTAGCCTCCGGTGATGGACAAGGAAAAAGATATGAATAGTTGAGTACCGGATTCCTGAGTGACAATGTGAACAGAGGAAGAACTGACTGACAGAAGATCAGACTACTTTCCGGATGCGTTTCTGATGGTGGTAAAGGTTATGAAGACATGAATTATGTTTGGCCAACATGATTAATGATTTCTACAAGTATATGCTTGATCCGCATTACTTGATGTGCAAGGATTTAGCCGACAGAACAGAGTTTGTGAGAAGATTGACTGTTCCGGGTGCCGACTAGAAAGATAATGAAATCACTAGTGTGGATATATATAGGATGGATTTAGTTGTGAGAAGGTGTGGTGACATGTGATATGCGAATAAAAGTAGAGTAGAATAGAAACAGTAAGAAAGGTCCGGTATGTGAAAGGAAAGCAGCATAAGAGAAGAGGAAAGATGAAGTGCAGCAGATTAATGTACTGAGCCTAATCGGAACTGAACTCCAGCATGTGGATGCCTCCAATCAGTTCAAGTATTGTATAACACTCTTTTGTAGACAGTGTGTCTCTTGTAGGCAGTGTGCCTCTTTGTGAGCAGTGTGCTCGGGCAGTGAGCCCTAATTGACAAGTGCCATTTTTGTATTTCCTTATTCTTCTAACAGATAATAATCTTTGGGTTAATCACCCCGTGGTTTTCTCCCTTAACAGGGTTTCCACATCAAAAATACTATGTCATGTGTATTTCCATTTCATTATTATATTTTCTCATTTGGTTTAATATTACATTGATTATTAATAAAGTTCACAATGCAGAAATAATTAGGATAACTGATTCACCCCCCCTCTCAGTTATCAACAATTGGTATCAGAGTATCTCAGGGAGAAGTTAGGGGTCATGGCCCCTCCGGTGATGAACTAGGATGCACTGATGTGCATCAGTTTGGTGGATATCACAGTCTTATCTTGTGATCCAGATTGAAGATGAGAGATGATGAAAATATCACTACTTTTATTCCAAGAGTGAATGAACTAGTGTGTGGAATCAGGAATGCTGGTGGAGTTCTGGATGAAATGAAATTGTTTGCAAGATTCTCAGATCACTTCCTGCTACCTTCAAGATCAAGGTTGCTGCCATTGATGAATTCAGAGCCCATGCAACTGTCACAAGAGAGCAATTGGCTGGCAAACTGGCTGCATTTGAAATGACAGAGTTTGGAGATGATCCCCCCAAGACTGAATCTACATTCAAAGCCAGTGCCTATGTGAAAGGCAAACAAAGATTTGATCTGGGAGAAAACTCTTCAAGGAAGCTGTCATGGTATGATCAAGCAAGGAAAGACATGGAAGAAGAAGAAGCAGAAACAACTCATCTCGAAGCCCTCATTGCAAAGAGATTGTCAAGAGGATCCGGCAAGTATGAAGGAAAGTTACCTTTTAAGTGCTTCAACTGTAATAAGATTGGTCATTTTGCTTCAAAATGTCCAGAAAGATCTGCAAGGTCAAACTCCAACAGACAAAGGTTCTAAAAGAACTGTTATTATGTTCATGAAGAAACTGATAATGAAGGAGTAACAGATGATGAATCAGAGATAAGAGACAAATCTAGAAATGAATGGGTGTTTATTGCCATCAAGGAAGAAGAACCAATATCTTCTGAATCTGTCAATCATAAGGTTGTAGAAAGAGCTTTGGCTGCCCAAGTTGAAGAAAAGGATGATTGGGTTATTAACAGTGGATGCTCTCACCACATGACAGGTGACAAGAACAAGTTCTTAGATTTGGAAAGGTATGAAGGAGGAATGGTAAAGTTTGGTGACAATTCTGCAGGTAGAATCAGAGGTAGGGGAACTATTTCTTTTGATGGAAAGAGCAAAACTGGTAATGTACTGTATGTTGAAGGATTGAAGCACAATCTTCTCAGTGTTGGACAGTTAGTGGACAAAGGCTATGATCTCCGGTTCAAAAATGGAAGATGCAGGATCTTTGAAAGCTCTGAAATTGAGATTGCATCCGGTACTCAAACAAAAGGTAACATCTTCCATCTGGTTGGTTCAAATAAAAGTTATTTGTTTGCTCAAGTTGATCAGAGTTGGCTATGGCATAGAAGGATGTGTCATGTAAATTTTGATAACATCATCAAGATAAGCAATATTTAGGTTGTAAGAGATCTTCCAAAATTGGTGAAGCCTACAAATAGTTTATGCAAAGAATGTCAGCTAGGAAAATAGAGCAGAGTCTCATTCAAAAGCAAAGATCAGTCCTCTACCAGATTATTGGAATTAGTTCATACTGATTTATGTGGTACGACAAGAATCAAGAGTATGCAAGGTGATAGATATTTCATGTTACTGATTGATGATCATTCCCGAATGATGTGGGTTACCTTTCTGAAAGAGAAATTAGAAGCCTTTGAGAAGTTCAAAATCTTCAAGGCTATGGTAGAGAATCAAACCAGATTGAAATTGAAGTGTCTAAGGTCTGATACAGGTGGTGAATTCACATCCAGTGAATTCATAGACTTTTGTGAGAAGCATGGCATAAAGAGATATTTGTCTACTCCTAGGACTCCACAACAGAATGGAGTAGTTGAAGGAAAGAACCAGACCATCCAGGAAGCCTCCGGGACAATGATGATGGAAGCAAATGTTCCTCAGATGTTTTGGAGAGAAGTTGTCAGCACTGCAGTCTACACTCTTAACCGAGTTCAATTCAGAAACAATACCGGTAAGACTCCTTATGAACTTTGGTTTGGTATAACTCCTACTGTGAAATATTTCAGAGTATTTGGTAGCAAGTGTTACATCAAAAGAGATTAAGATCTAGGAAAGTTTGATGCTAGAAGTGATGAAGGAATTTTCTTGGGTTACTCCACTCAAAGCAAAGCATACCAGTGTTACAATAAGAGATTGAAAAAGATGATAGAAAGTACAAATGTGAAGGTTGATAAAGGAATTGAGAAGCCCTCAAGGTTTTATGAATATGATGAAGATGATCAGAATGATGTTGTAATTCAAGGTACTCAATCCCTTCTTGAAACTCAGATTCAGATTGATCCGGTAAATCATGAAGAAGAGGTTTGTCTGAATGAACCTGATCAAGAAACAACAGTGCAAGAGACTCTCAAAGTTCCAAGGTATGTAACTTTAAATCACTTTGAAGATCAGATCATAGGTGACAAAAGCAAAAGGGTACAAACAAGGAGGAGAATTGCTCAAAATTCAAATGAATACTGTCTGATTTCAAAGATTGAACCTAAGACAATAAATGAAGCTTGCAATGAAGAAAACTAGACCAAAGCAATGGAGGAAGAGTTGATGCAAATTGAAAAAAATCACACTTGGGATCTTGTTCCCAGACCTAGAAACAAAAATGTGATTGGAACCAAATGGGTCTTCCGGAACAAACTAAATGAGGTTGGTGAAGTAATCAGAAACAAAGCCAGATTGGTCTGCAAAGGCTACTCTCAAATAGAAGGAATTGATTTGAAGAAACCTTTGCTCCCGTAGCAAGAATTGAAGCAGTCAGATTATTTCTTGCATATGCTGCCTTCAAAGACTTCAAGGTATATCAGATGGATGTCAAGTCTGCCTTCCTAAATGGTGATTTGGAAGAAGAAGTATACATTAAACAACCGGATGGATTTCAATTGTCTGATCATGATGATATGGTCTGCAAGTTGAAGAAAGCACTGTATGGATTGAAGCAAGCCCCAAGAGCATGGTATGAAAGGTTGGATAAGCATCTTGTGCAGATTGGTTTTAACAAAGGTACTACTGACAATAATCTATATTTCCAAATAGATAATGAAAACATCTTGATTGTTGAAGTATTTGTTGATGATATCATTTTTGGAGGAAGAGATAGTTTGTGTAAAACCTTTGCAAATCAAATGAAAAGTGAGTTTGAAATGTCAATGCTTGGTGAAATGAATTTTTTCTTGGGTTTGCAAATTACTCAGACAAAGAAAGGTATCTTTATCTCTCAGACCAAATATGTGAAAGAATTATTGAAGAAATTTGGAATGGAAGATTCAAATCCAATGAACACTCCTATGGCAACCGGATGTAAGTTGAGCAAAGATGATGACTCTCCTAAGACAGATCAGACCAAGTACAGATCAATGATTGGAGGATTATTGTATCTCACTCAGACTAGACCAGATATAATGCAAGCTGTTGGTCTTGTGGCAAGATTTCAGGCTGACCCTAGAGAATCTCATGTTATGGCAATCAAGAGAATTTTTAGATATTTAAAGGGGATAGTTGAGTATGGCCTATGGTATCCTAGAGATCAAGATTTCTCTCTTCATGCATATACAGATGTAGATTAGGCAGGAGATGTGGATGACTGGAAGAGTACCAGTGGTGGAGCATTCTTCTTGGGAAAGAGATTGGTTTCTTGGCTAAGCAAGAAACAAGAGGCAATATCTCTGTCTACAACTGAAGCAAAATATATTGCAGCAGCAGGTAGTTGCACTCAAATCTTATGGATGAAGTAGATGTTAAGAGACATGAAAGTAGAATATGAGGAGCCTATCACAATTTTCTGTGATAATTCAAGTGCAATAAATATCTCCAAGAATCTAGTGTTGCATTCTAAGACCAAGCACATATCCATCAAGTTTCACTTTCTGAGAGAACAAGTGAACAAGGGTGAAGTCAGATTGGAGTATGTGCCCTCCAAGGATCAGCTTGCAGATATTTTTACTAAACCTCTTCCCAAAGACTCTTTTGAGTATCTCAGGGAGAAGTTAGGGGTCATGGCCCCTCTAGTGATGAACTAAGATGCACTAATGTGCATCAGTCCGATGGATATCACAGTCTTATCTTGTGATCTGGATTGATGATGGGGAGCTGCTATTAAGGGGGAGCAGCTAGTATGATTCTAATATGTTTCAAGTGCAAGTATGAGCCCTTTGCCATTGATGTCAAAGGGGGAGAGAAGACATGTGAAACATAAGTGGTTGATGATCAAAGGGGGAGCAGTAAAGGAAGAGAAGACATGTGAAGAGTTGTTGCTGATAGAGGGAGCTGTAACAAAAAAGAGAAGTTCTTGTCTTGATGGTTTTTCACATCATATGTTGCCATCAATGACAAAGGGGGAGATTGTTGCAAGTATGAGGTTAACTATTGTTGTCATTGATGTCAACATACTCATATTGCATTGATGAGAAGGATTGGATGAGCTGTGTGCTAAGGATATTGAGAAAATTAGTCTTAATCAGGAACAGTGAAGAATAGTGATGAGAAGAAGGCAAATGTACTCAATAGGTTGAGGATCAAAGGATGCGGATTAAAGGGTTTGTAGATATGAGTCTTGATATGATCCAGTTAAGATTTTAGAGGTCCACATGAAGATATGAAAAAGTTGTGATCGGTCAAGTAGAACCGGTTCTGGGAGATGCTCCAGAGTGATAGAGTGTTACAAAAAGGTCCGGTGAGATCCGGAGGTGCATTGTCAGACTCTGCAGATTGGAAGGAGTGTTTGGGATGTCCTTGTGATGTGTCATCTTAGTTTGTACAAAGTTTGGAGGTCCAGAAGAACCTGTTTTAGTTTGACAATCGCGACAGACTGTGTTCTTGAAGTTCCGGATGAAGAGGAGAAGAGATTCCAATGAGTAGAGAAAGTGTGGATGTACCTGGTCATTTAGGCAAGCTTGCGAAGGTTCTTGGATCATGTTGAGGTTGTGTTGTCGGTTCGCATTAGTGTTAGATCCCAGAATTGAAGATATTCTTCCAGATGAAGATATTCTTATTTAGACTGGCCGACCGGATGAGTTATTCATCTTGCAAATGCTCTTATGGATGATTGCCGACTTAGATGATTATTCCTAAGTCGATGCTTTGTATAAATAAAGGTTTGTGAGTTCATTTCAAAGTGAGGATGGAGCGGATGAGAGTGGAATAGCAAAAGAGTGAAAGGCAGAGCAAAAGTATCTCAGGCTTAAATGGAACTGATCCAGGCATGGTAAAGATGTCAAATCTCCAGTTCAAGTTTGTGATTCTTATCACTTTGTAGACAATGTGTCTCTTGTAGGCAGTGTGCCTCTTGTGAGCAGTGTGCTCAGGCAGTGAGCCCTAATTGGCATGTGCCATTCATTTTTCTTATTCTTCTAACAGAGAATAATCCTTGGGTTAATCACCCCGTGGTTTTTCCCTTAACCGTGTTTTCCACGTCAAAATCTTGGTGTCTAATGTGTTGATGTTTATCTGCTCCTGTGTTTATGCATTATGCTTTCATGAATGGTTAATTGATATGCTACTAACTAACAAAGAAGAATCAAGTGTTTGAAGTAGAAGCAAGTTTTTGTACAACTGATTCACCCCCCCCTCAGTTGTGCGCCCTAGATCTAACACCTAGCGCCCTGATCCTAGATGTTAGTCCCGACCTTATTTTTGTGGTGTTAGCTTAGAACACCTCCTTGGCTTATCCCAGTCAGCTCCATTTGGTTTTATTCATTATTGGTGAGCAAGAATGCATATAAGAAGAAGTTTTGTTATTCATTTATCACCTAGATGACTACTTGCTTATGAAGAGAATGTGGTAATTGCTTTGATGAATTGATCTCATATGCTCAAGTATTCTTCATGGTTGGAATAGCTCTTTGTGTGGATGTTATGATGTTTATTTGAAGGTCTTGAAGGAATTTCAAGCCCCCATGTTCTACCTCTTTGTTGGTGCATGGTTTTGAGTCACCTACTCCAACTAGGGTTTCATATCTTGTGGTAATCTTTATCATTTACATTCATTGTTTCATCATTTATTACAGATCTTGCCTCTGCCCTCCTAGGGCACACACTCTTGGATCTCTAATCATTGATGTAGTGGAGGTGGAAACACCAACACAGGGTATGACTAAGGCAAGCTCCTAAACATAGCACAACCATTTTCCCTTCTTGTTTGTTTGTAGGTTGCATTCAGAAGAATCAGATGACAACAACCTATATGAAGGAAGAAGACTGACAAAGGAAGGCATCCAGATCTGAAGATCCTACAAAACCCTAATTTGGGTCTAGGGCACCCAGTGCCCTAGTACTTTTGTATTCTGAACTCAAGTTCCTATTCTACACTGTCTCCTAATTTCTGATGTACTTTTAGAATCTCTGTATCTGTTTTCGACAATCATTTTTTGGTCAATTTTGCATAATTAGGTTTAGGTTTTACCCTAGTTTGATTGGTTGAATTTGGTTGACACTCCTTTATACAATAAAGGGACAAAACCCTTGTAGTTTGGATCTCCTCCACAAGGTACAAGCTAAAGTCGGTTTGTGTTCCAATGTTGATAGAAGAGGGTTTGATCTAGTTTAACCTTTTAGCCTAAGTCTCCCTTTTCCATCTAACATTTTGGTGAAGCTAACATGTCTTGCACCCTTGCATCCTCTTGCTTCAAATTTGAGTTGTTTTCTGCCCTAGATTTGATTAGGTTGAATTCATTGATCATTTCACATAGTTGCATAGCTTAATTTTGCATTGTTTCATTATTAGGGTAACAAAAAACCTTGCATTCCTTGAAAATCTAGCTAGTCTTGAACCTAGGGTTTGTATATTAGTGTGTTGTTTCAGATCTTTGTGACAATAATTGGTTGATTAAATTGATTTCATTTGTTGTACATTATCTTTCCTTGTGTTTAGAACATTCTTGCATCTTGGCATTTGAAAATTTGAAAATCAAGCATTTGATTTAGGTGAAGAAAAAGTATATTTGTCACATTGTCTATATGTCATAAGTATATATCATCATTGGCGCAACTAGATGCAGACAAAATGTTATTGTGCACAATGTGATCTAGGCCACACAAGACTTCTAGTCCCTCTTGTCCTTTGAGCAATAAACTTCTTAGACTCTCAACAATAGGGACAAGCTCCTCAACTATATGTTTTGAGCTTACAAATTGGTAAAAATTAGCCAAATCAATGTCTAATCTTTGAATTTGAGCTTCATGAACATGAGCCAAGATGTCCTCTATGTTGATGGTTTCATGAAAATTTGATGCTTCTGGGATATGTGAAGTAGGGATATCATGAAGAAGTGATGGGCCCTCTTGTGTGATTGGACTCGTGAATTGGGGTTATGATGTGTCGATCGATATCAGTGCTATTCAAAGCATTAGAACCCATAATTCAATGACTTCTTCACATAAGGCTGTTAGTGTTTTAGGTGTGGCCCTTGGTCTCCTTGTTCAGCGCTGTGTTGCGGTGGCTTGCAACAAGGGCTTAACTACCTCCCGTGCTTGTTCAGTCAAGTGGTTGTATCAGGCATTAATAGGTCGATCTTTTGGTGCAACGACAACTAACAATTGGTATCAAAGACGAGGTCATGAGTTCAAACCCCGCGCTTGTGCTGGGGGGGATTGTTGCAAGGTGTGGGCCTTGATCTCCTTGTTCAGCGCTGTGCTGCGGTGGTTTGCGACAAGGGCTTGACCGCCTCCCGTGCTTGTTAAGTCAAGTGGTTGTATCAGGAATTAATAGGTTGATCTTTTGGTGCAACAACAACTAACAGTTAGAATCAAGGCACTGGGTCACAAAACTCATAAATTGTTTACAAGCTTTAGTGACACACAAGATGCACACAAAGAACAAATGAATGATGTGATGAAAGAAGATGTTGACTCTTTGGTTAAATGAATCAATGTTTTGCACTTTTGATCAAATGTAAATGCATATAATGCAATAATAAACCTTTTGATCAAATTCACCTCTACTCAAGCTCAATTTAAATTAAACAATGCTCATATTCAAATCAGACCCTAAATCTAACAATTCAAGAATGCTCTATCTTTCAAATTTCAACACAAGATGATATTTATGATATTCTAAAGCAATATAAAATTAGATTTGATAAGTAAATAACATCAGCAAAATCTGAAACAAGACACTAGTCACAAACCTTAGGCTTCAAGACTAGCTAGGTTTTCTTAAAAATGCAAGATTTTTGAAAACCCTCATAATGAAGAAGTGTAAATGCAAAATATGCCACTATGAAATGAGTAATTAATGCAACCTATGAAATTTGATAATGCAAAATAAGCCAATCATATAGTGTTGCAACCTATGGTTAACCCTATTCATTCATACCAATCTCAACCTAGTTCACCTTTCGACCCTATTATTAACCAAAAATTTCAAATTATGAATTCCATCCAACAACAGTTAGCAAACATAAACCAAAGTCCCTCGAAACCCGCTATGACATCACATTATATTCACATCCCATTATCTTATCCAATCCTAAGAGCACAAATGCCTGAGAAGTTTGAAACCCCTCGCTTTTAGAAGTATAATGGGAAGGGAGACCCTAAAAACCATGTGGCAGCCTTTACAACAATGTATAGTGATTTCTTCTTCGAAGATGCAATATTGGCTAAACTCTTTCCTAGGTCACTCAAAGACTAAGAATTGGATTAGTTTTGCTCATTTCCTCCTAATTCAATCACTTCTTTTTCACAATTAATCAACAAATTTCAATACTTTCAAGCAAACATAAGACCTCAAGTTTCTTTGACCAATTTGGTCCATTGCAAACAAGGAATAAAGGAAAAAGTAATTGATTTCATGGGGTGTTATCAAGCCCTCTTTTCACAAACCCAATATTCTATTCCAGATGCTGATATACAAAGAATCTTTATTAGAAATTTACAACCTCGCATTTGTGACAAAATCCTATGATGTGTTATGATTCTTTCACTAACCTTTACACAACTCTCTATGATTACCAACTATCAGTTAGTAAATATGAGAATAATCACTCATCGACTCCAGTTAGTCAATCCGAAGCCTCACACACTCATTCATTCAAAAAAACAACAAAAATTTCATCAAAATCAATTCCATATCAAATCACATTCAAAAACATGTAGTGACTGCACAACATCTTATGTTTCAACCCCATACAAACTAAAACTGAAAAACTAGACAATTGACACCATTATCAGAATCTCTTTATTCCATAATGATGCAACTTTTGAACAAAAAACTCATCAAACTTCTACCCATTTGACCTCTTGATCCAAGAAAGATGCAATCATCTTCTTTTAATTCGAAGGCCTTTTGTCAATTTCACAACACCGTCGGTCATGACACTAAAAGATGTATGTGTCTTAAACATGAAGTTCAAGACCTCATCAATTCTAATATCATCCAGGTTTCTAGTGTAAATGGCAAAGGAAACAAATTGGTGGCTCCACCTAATCAAAACTTGCAAATATATACAAATCCATTACCTCATCACAAAGCTAACATTGTGGATCCATCTCAAGAGATGCAATGTACTTATAATCATGAAGAATAAGATTATGAAGGAGATATTTATATGGTGGATGCTCGTCCTCATCAAGAGTGAGAAAAACCTAAACCAAATATATATTTCACTCCTCATGATGCCGCTATTGAAGCTCAGACCTCTATACATCATCATTCAAATCAATGATAAACCCATAAGAGGTGATATGTGTTGGTTTTAGGACAGACAACTGAGAGGGGGGGTGAATCAGTTGTCACCAAACCTTCTGATCTTTAAATCCTTAAATCCTTCTTATATAATAATTTTTCAATCATGAAAGCAAAAATGCAATAACTCAAGAGCAAAAACACATTCAACACATGTGACACCAAGATTTTAACGTAGAAAACCCAGTTAAGGCAAAAACCACGGGGTGACTAACCCAAGATTGTATTCTCTGTTAAAAGAACAAAAATGACACTTGCCAATTAGGGCTCACTACCTGAGCACACTGCTCATAAGAGGCCCACTGCCTATAGGAGACACACTGTTTACAAAATAATATAAATATTACATACTTGAACTGGAGATTAGCATCTTCACCATGCTTGAAACAGTTCCATTTAAGCTCAACACTTATGCTCTGCTTTTCACTCCTTTCCTTTCTATTACTTTCGCATCATGACCAAACCATTTTGAAATGACTTCACAAATCTTATTTATACAAGACATCGACTTTGGGATGATCATTAAAGTCGGCACAACACATACTTTATTTTAGAGCAATTATACAAATACAACTTGACTTATTATGAAAACTTCATGCACGTCAATACCCTGTCGGCCACACCTATCCGAGACTTCAATCTTCTTCGAGGAACATGCCATGCTTTGTGAAACATCTTCAAGATCATCCGCAAGATGTGTAAAACATCTGGTCGGCTAGGATTAGGAAGAACACCATCACTCGGAAGTAAATCTTCAATTACGAGCTTAATCTTCAATGCAGACCGCCAACGCGAACTGGACACAATCTAGAGACCCCCACAAGCTTGCCTGAATCACCAGAAACATCCACACCACTTCTGCTTACTTAAATCATTTGCATCTTCATCTGGAACCTCAAGAACACAGTCTGTCATTACTGTCACATTAGAATAATTGCTTGCAGACCTCCAGACCACAAACTAATTGAGTTGTCAATTCACATTGGCTTCCTCAACATGCCACCAAATCTGTAGGACAAGATATTGCATTGTTGGATCTCACCAGACCTATTCTTGTCACTCTGTCACCTCTGAACAGCTGCCAGAACCAGTTTTACTCATATGGCCATAACTCCCTCACAATTTCATGCGGACCTCTCAAATCTTGACTGGATCATCTTTAGACACATATCTACAAATCCTTTGATGCACATTCTCTGATCTTCATCTAGCTGGGATCTTCACTTCATAGAGCTTCACTGTCTACACTGTTCTCTATTTCTGATAGGACTACTTTTCTCAATATCCTCAGCACACAGCTCATCCAATCCTTGACATCAATGCAACAGGAGTATGTTGACATCAATGACAACACCGGTTAGGCCCATACTTGTAACAATCTCCCCCTTTGTCATTGATGGCAATATAAGATGTGAAAAACTATTTTAACCATCAAGACAAGAACTTCTCCTCACTAACTAACATAGCTCCCCTATCAACAACGATCATTTATATGTCTTCTTTCTTTACTACTCCCCCTTTGATCAGCAACCACTTTTGTTTTTCACATGTCTTCTCTCCCCCTTTGACATCAATGGAAAAGGGCACATACTTGCATTAATGCTTCAGAATCATACAGACTACTCCCCCTGAGTAGCAGCTTCCTATCATCAATCTGAACCATAAGATATGACTATGAGATCCACTGGACTGATGCACATCAGTGCACCTTAATTTAGAACCGGAGGGGTAATAGCCCCTCACTTCTTCCTGAGATACTCAAAAGAGTCCTTAGGTAGAGGTTTAGTAAAAATGTTTGCAATCTAATCCTTTGAGGGCACAAACTCCAATCTGACTTCATTCTTGTTCACCTGCTCTCTCAAAAAGTAAAACTTGATGGATATATGTTTTGTCTTTGAATGCAACACTAGATTTTTTGATATATTAATTGCACTTGAGTTATCATAGAAGATTGTGATAGGTTCTTCATACTCCACTCTGATGTCTCTTAGCATTTGCTTCATCCACAATACTTGAGTGCAACTTCCTGTTGCTACAATATACTCTGCTTCTGTAGTGGACAGAGATATTGCCTCTTGTTTCTTGCTCAGCCAAGAAACCAATCTTTTACCCAAAAAGAATGCACCGCCACTGGTACTCTTCTAGTCATCCACATCTCCTACCCAATCAACATCTATGTATGCATGAAGAGAGAAATCATGATCCCTAGGATACCATAAACCATACTCAACTGTTCCCTTTAGATATCTGAGAATTCTCTTGATTGGCATGATATGAGATTCTCTAGGATCAACTTGGAATCTGGCAACAAGACCAACAACATTCATAATGTCAGGTCTAGTTTGAGTAAGATACAGAAGTCCTCCAATCATTGACCTGTACTTTTTCTGATCAGCCTTAGGAGATTCATCATCTTTGCTTAATTTACACCCGGTTGCCATGGGAGTATTCATTGGATTTGAATCTTCCATCCCAAATTTCTTCAACAATTCTTTCACATATTTGTTCTATGATATGAAGATTCATTTCTTTGTTTGAGTGATTTGTAGACCCAAGAAGAAATTCATTTCCCCAAACATAGACATCTCAAATTCACTTTTCATTTGATTTGCAAAAGTTTTGCACATACTATCTCTTCCTCCAAAAATGATGTTATCAACAAATACTTCAACAATCAAGATATTTTCATGATCAATATTGAAGTACAAGTTACTGTCAGCAGTACCTTTGTTAAAACCAATCTTCAAAAGATGTTTATCCAATCTTTCATACCAGGCCCTTGGGGCTTGTGTGAGTCCATACAATGCTTTCTTCAACTTGCAGACCATATCACCATGATCAGACAATTGAAATCCATCCAGTTGCTCAATATATACTTCTTCTTCCAAAGCAACATTCAGGAAGGTAGACTTGACATCCATCTAATAAACTTTGAAGTCCTTGAAGGTAGCAAAAGCAAGAAATAATATGATTGCTTCAATTCTTTCCACCGGAGCAAAAGTTTCTTCAAAGCCAACTCCTTCTACTTGAGAATAACCCTTACAGACCAATCTGGCTTTGTTTCTGACTACTTCACCATCTTCATTCAATTTATTCTGGAAGACCCATTTAGTCTCAATCACATTTTTATCTTTAGGTCTGGGAACAAGATCCCAAGTGTGATTTTTTTTCAGTCTGCATCAACTCTTCCTTCATTGCTCTAGCCCAGCTTTCATCATTGCATGCTTCACTTACTATTTTTGGTTCAACCTTTAAAATTAGACAGTACTTTACTGAATCTTGAGCAATTTTTCTTCTTGTTTGAACACCTTTGTTTCTATCTCCTATGATCTGGTCTTCAGAATGATTCAATCTTATATACCTGGGAGTTTTGGGAATTTCTTGCACTTCTATTTCTTGGACAGGTTCATTCAAATTTATCTCTTCTTCCTATATTTCAAGATTCTTTGAATCATTCTAAATCTGAACTACAGTTGGAGCATGTTCTTCTTGGACTGAAACATCATTCTGATCATCTGCTTCATACTCATAAAACCTTGAGGGACTTTCAATGCTTTCATCAACCTTCACATTTGTACTTTCTACAATCTTTCTCAATCTCTTGTTATAACACCAGTATGCTTTTCTTTAAGTGGAATATCCCAAGAATATTCCTTCATCACTTCTAGCATTAAACTTTCCAAGGTCTTCATCTCTTTTGATATAGCACTTACTGCCAAAGAATCTGAAATATTTCACAATAGGGGTGATGCCAAACCAAAGTTCATAAGGAGTTTTACCAATATTGCTTCTGATTTGTACTCAATTAAGAGTATAAACAGCAATGCTTACAGCTTCTCTCCAATAGATTTGAGGGACATTTGCTTCCATCATCATGGTTCTAGATGCTTCTTGGATGGTCTAGTTTTTTCTCTCCACTACTCCATTCTACTGTGGAGTCCTTGGAGAAAATAACTCTCTTTATCCCATGTTTCTCACAGAATTCTATGAACTCTCCAGATGTGAATTCACCACCTCTATCAGACCTGAGACATTTTATGTTTAGCCCAGTTTCATTTTCTACCATAGCCTTGAATATTTTGAACTTCTCAAGTGCTTCAAATTTCTCTTTCAGGAAAGTCACCCACATCATCCGGGAGTGGTCATCAATCAGTAACATGAAATATCTATCACCTTGCAGACTCCTGATTCTTGCTGGTCCACATAGATCAATGTGTACCAAGTCCAACAATTTGGTAGAAGATTGTTCCTTACTTTTAAATGTGACTCTGTTTTGCTTACCCAACTGACATTCTTTGCACAAACTGTTAGTAGGTTTCACCAGTCTTGGAAGATCTCTTATAGCCTGAGTGTTGCTTATCTTCATGATATTATCAAAATTTACATGACACATTCTCCTATGCCACAACCAACTCTGATCAATTTGAACAAATAAACAACTTTTGCCAGTACCAACCAAGTGGAAGATGTTACCTTTTGTTTGCATACTGGATGCAATCTTAGTTCTAGAGCTTTCAAAGATCTTGAATTTTCCATTTTTGAATTGGAGATCATAGCCTTTGTCCACCAATTGACCAACACTGAGAAGATTATGCTTCAAACCTTCAACATATAGAACATCACTGGTTTTGTTCTTTCCATCAAAAGAAATAGTTCCTCTGCCTCTGATTCTACCAGCAGAATTATCACCAAATTTTACAACTCCTCCTTCATATCTTTCTAGATTTATGAACTTGTTCTTATCACTAGTCATATGATGGGAACATCCATTGTCAATGCCCCATTCATCCTTTTCTTCAACCTGAGCAGCCAGAGCCCTTTCTATCTTAAGATTCGCAGATTCAATAGGCATTGGATCTTCTTTCTTAATGGCAATAAACACCCAGTCACTTTCGGATTTGGTTTCTATCTCAAATTCATCATCTGTTACTCCATCATCATCTTCTTGAACATAGTAACACTTCTTTTGAAATCTTGATCTATTAGGGTTAGGCCTTGAAAATCTTTCCAAACATCTTGAGGCAAAATGACCAATCTTATTTTAATTGAAACATTTGAAAGGCAATTTTCCTTCATACTTACCGGATCCTCTTGGCAGTCTTTTTGCAATAAGGGATTCAAGTTGAGCAGCTTCTGCCTCATCTTCTTCCAGATCTTTTCTTGCTTTTTCATACCATGATAATTTCTTTGAGGAACTCTCTCCTAGATCATACCTTTGTTTACCTTTTTTAGAGGCACTAGCTCTGAATGCAGATTCAGTCTTGGGAGGAGCATCTCCAAACTCAATCAATTCAAATGCAACTAACTTCCCAACCAATTAATCCCTTGAAATATTTGATAAAGATTTGAATTCCTCAATAGCATCAACCTTGTGTTTGTAAGCAGGAGGTAAGGATCTAAGAACTTTGGCAACAATCTCATCTTCATCCAAAGTTCCACCAGCACATCTAATGCCACAAACAAGCTCATTTACTTTTGGCATAAATGTAATGATATTCTCATCTTCAGGTTTTCAAATTTTCCTTTAAGACTTTGTAGCTTGGCACATTTAACATATTTTTCTCCTTCATGCAGAATTTCTAGCTTTGACCAAAGTTCATATGTAATTTTTAAATCCATAACATTTGTCAGCTCTGTATCAGATAAGGCACTTAGTAAGGCTTCTTTAGCTCGAAGATTATCTTTAGCATCTCTGATTTCATCTAGAGTTGTTGGACCATTCTTTGGAGGAATATACTCTTTTATAGTCATGTTCCAATATTGAAATCCCATACATTGCAAGTGACATTCCATGCGGCTCTTCCAAAAAGTGTAGTTTGTTCCATCAAACCTTGGACTATCCTTCTTGTAAGAAGACATCCTGGATCTCCTCAAGCAATTAAGCTCCTTTTAGAGGAACTCAGTTCTGATACCAATTGTTGGTTTTAAGAAAGACAACTAAGAGGGGGGGTGAATCAATTGTCACTAAACTTTCTGATCTTTAAATCCTTAAATCCTTCTTATATAATAAGTTTTCAATCATGAAAGCAAAAATGCAATAACTCAAGAGCAAAAACACATTCAACACATGTGACACCAATATTTTAACGTGGAAAACCCGGTTAAGGGAAAAACCACGGGGTGACTAACCCAATATTGTATTCTCTGTTAAAAGAACAAAAATGGCACTTGCCAATTAGGGCTCACTGCCCGAGCACACTGCTCACAAGAGGCCCACTACCTACAGGAGACACACTGTCTATAGAATAATATAAATATTACATACTTGAACTGGAGATTAGCATCTTCACCATGCTTGAGACAGTTCCATTTAAGCTCAACACTTCTGCTCTGCTTTTTGCTCCTTTCCTTTCTATTACTTTCACATCACGACCACACCATTTTGAAATGACTTCACAAATCTTATTTATACAAGACATCAACTTTGGGATGATCATCAAATTTGACACAACACATACTTTATTTTAGAGCAATTATACAAATACAACTTGACTTATTATGAAAACTTCATGCGCGTCAATACCCTGTCGGCCACACCTATCCGGGACTTCAATCTTCTTCGAGGAACATGCCATACTTCGTGAAACATCTTCAAGATCATATGCAAGATGTGTAAAACATCTGGTTGGCCAAGATTAGGAAGAACACCATCACCCAAAAGTAAATCTTCAATTACAAGCTCAATCTTCAATGTGGACTGCCAACACAAACTAGACACAATCTAGAGACCCCCACAAGCTTGCCTGAATCACCAGAAACATCCACACCACTTCTGCTTATTGAAATCATTCACATCTTCATCTGGAACCTCAAGAACATAGTCTGTCATTATTGTCACATTATAATAATTGCTTGTGGACCTCCAGACCATGAACCAATTGAGTTGTCAATTCACATTAGCTTACTAAACATGCCACCAAATCTGTAGGACAAGATATTGCATTTCCGGATCTCACCGGACCTATTCGTGTCACTCTGTCACCTCTGAACAACTACCAGAACCAATTTTACTCATATGGCCATAACTCCTTCACAATTTCATGTGGACCTCTCAAATCTTGACTGGATCATCTTTAGACACATATCTACAAACCCTTTGATGTGCATTCTTTGATCTTCATCTAGCTAGGATCTTCACTTCATAGAGCTTCATTGTCTTCACTGTTCTTCTCTGTTTCTGATAGGACTAATTTTCTCAATATCCTCAGCACACAGCTCATCTAATCCTTGACATCAATGCATAAGGAGTATGTTGACATCAATGACAACACCGGTTAGGCCCATACTTGCAACACTATGATCAATCATGTTTGCATGGTAAATGTAGTAACTGGAGAGTTTCTCTACATGCATGGTTTACACCGCGTTAACTACGATGTATCAAAAATCACAATTAGAGCACAAGATGGGTCTATTCTTCAAACTCTTGGTGCCTTGACCCTTGCCATCAAGGTTGGGCCAAGAACCTTGGATGCTACTTTTATTATTATTCCAACATTGACTTATTTCATCTAAAGTTGGGTCACCCATGGCTCCGCTCCATGAAGGTAGTCCCCTCTATGGTTCATAAGTGCTTAAAGTTTTCATTTGAGGAATGTGTACACACTGTACATCATAGTCGGTACGAACCCGTCACTCGTCATGGACACTTTACACTTGAATACTTCTTGCCAAAACTAGTTAGAGTTGCTTGAACTAGAGAGGATCTATTCTTTTTGTCATATCAAAAATATAAGGCACATAAAATTGTTGAATTGTTGCTTAGTAACATACCTTCTAGTGATGTACCTGGACCCTCTCAATGTTCTGAGGCTACGATGGTAGTTCCCCCTGTCTCGCAGGTGTTGAATGAAGTTAAGCTCAAATCAAAGGTTCCTCCCTGTCCCCAAGCATTTGATAGATATGTTGAGGTTCCTCCCTCGCCATCCCTTCAAGGACAATGAGGCAACCGTCTAGCACAAACATACCTCTTTGCAATTGTAATATTACTTTTGTCCCACTTACCTCTACAAATACTAGTGAAAAGTAATCGATTGCACATAAATTATTCCCTGAGGTTTATCAACTTCTTGAGGATGCTTAAGTCCCTCCACCTGTTTCATATGTTAAGAGGAAAGAGCATCCTGCATTGAGGAACTCTTCCCCCGTGGTCTCTCAACCTTTGGTGGTTCCTCTCATTTCTTCTAATGTTCCTGGAACAAAGGAAGAAAAGGAACCCATGTTGGAAGATACTACGGTTCCCCTCACAAACATCATAAACAAAACTAAGCAAAATCAAATTACAAGAGAACACAAGAAGCATCACTGTGCTATGGCTCTCCTTGCTTCAAGAAAGGAGAATCTCCCTCCTTGCAAGCATCAGTCTCCAATGGATGTGAAGGAGAAACCTACTGGTGCTTCATCTCCTCTAGCGAAAAGATAGTGCTTCACAACTTGCAATAGAACCTATTGTGCTATATTTCAATAACGAATCAAAAGGTAACAGTGAAATAGGTATGGATCTAGTACCTTACACCACATCTGCTATAGTCCCTCTTGCATCTTGCCCTCCATTCCTTTATGAAGTTAAAGATTGGGAGGAGGATGATTTGTTTTAGGTTGACTTGCAAATGTGGCCTCTCTCTCTTGTGTTATGATTGCATGTGTTTTTATCCCTGTATTGTGTTACTTGTGTACTTTTGTTTGTTAAGATTTCTCTCTTTGGATGACCCTTGATACCCTTGTTGGTACAAGGATACAAAGGGACTGAAATCCATTGTGACATTCTCTCTATTTATATCATCATTCCTCTATATGTCATAAATTGCATTTTATCATTGTTGTTTCCTTTGGGGGTGATGTATATATGTCGATACTGTTATCTTTTCTTTATTAAATATAATATGGGTTTGAAGGAAGAAAGATATATGAATATATGATTTTTGAGATTAAATAGAAGTCTCTGATTTTATTAGAGAAGCAAGTTAATAGGATGAATTTCATTGCGATTATTGGTGTAATTTTTAATTCATTGTAATTATATTTAATTGATGAATTAGGGTTAAGTGTTTTAAATTTTCAAGTCAAATTGTTATATTCATTGGGTTACTTTATTATTGGTTTGAATTCATTAATGTACTTAGATTAATTTAGTAAATGGTTTTGATAGGGAATGCTATGATTAACTTAAGTTATTTCTTTCTCTAGTTGTGCAAACAAGAATAAAACCCTGAGGCACCTCTTTACCATATAGGAGTTTCATAAACAATTAGGTAATCTAGTCTTTTGTAAATTATTTACTGAGTTTTATTTCTACAATTAGTTATTTTAGAAAACAAAATTTTAGTCATTTTGTGTTCATGTCCATTTCTTATGTAATAATAAGGGTGGGCGTGACACAACTTTTACCATATACATTTGTATTCGATTTGCATCCTCTGTCCTTCAGCAATTGTTATAGTGGTTCTCTATCAAAACTAGCACTTGGTTAGAAACTATTTACATAATTAAGAAGTCCAAGAAAGGGTTGTAGCTTCTTCTTGTCAAAAGGCTCTTCAAAAACCTAGAACTTTATCCTTAATATGGGATGGACTTCTAGAATCCCATTATTTACAACCATACCTAAAAAAATTATAAGAGTTTCTACACCATTGTATCATAGATATTACAAGGCAATCCTTCTAAATATTTGACCTTTGCATATGCAAAATTAGCAACAATTCATATCATATGTAAGTTCTCTGAAATCATTAGAATATCTTTCAAAATAATTTAAATCACAACACTTCATTGTTAACATTGTTTTGACCTACCTTTCCCTTCTATTTTCTTGTTCAGGGAAAATTCATCAATGAGTAATTCATTCAAACTATCTAAAGGATTTGTTTGATGATATACTTCTACATCTTTTGTGTTCTATTCTTTAGCATGCCACCATTTTTCTCTAATACCCCAAATATATTATACTAGAAGCAATTCCGATTGATGTCTAGCCATTCTAATCATTTGGCAATAATAAAGAAAACATTGATCCATGCATGGATGTATTTGTAGGATCTTTGATCTCATAAATGTAGACACCATGGCTAGATTGGGAAATTTCTAGTCATCATTAGTATAAAACTAGGGCTAGAAGATATCTTAAGGTTTTTTCTCACTTCTTTTTGTAAGGACCCTTGTTATACAAGATTGGAACAACTTAGACAAAGCAATAGGTATAAAAGCAAAGTTGTGCAAAGAAATATATTTTCTGTGATAAATACAAGCATCAACAAAGTCTCAAGATTGAAGGACACAAGTTCAAATGTGATTTCTTTGAATTCAATAAGATGCCAATATACATTTTGTTAGGAGGAACTTTTATTGATCAATATTCACCTTATGGTAGTACTAACAAGAATGTCACATTTACATTACATGGAGAAAGGATCAAGGATCCGAAATTAATATATGCTTTATAAAATATCCTGCAACAATGATTGCTCCAAGCTAAAGAACATTTTCAGAATTAAAATAAAAAAATTTATTGAAGATATATGCTTCAAAGATCCACAAAAGTTTTGGACCAAAGAAATTCCTACAATGGAGATCAACTTACACCACGTTCAGCCTCTAATGCTAGGTAAGAAAATTCCAATTTCTGCTCAAGATTATCCATATATGGAGAAAGTCATAAATAATTAGAAGGTGGAAGGTGCATAAAACCTTCATAGTCTCCATATCTTTGTTATGTATTAATGGTAACAAACACTCTGAGAAGAAGAGAGGTAATAAGAGGATGGTGATAAATTATGGACTGTTAAACGCTCTTACATATCCTTTTCCTTATTCGATTATAGAGAAATCTTATTTATTGCAAAAGGTTGTATATGCTAAAGTGTTTTCTTAGTTTGATTGTAAATCAAGATTTTACCAGATCATGATAAAAGATGATGACACATGCAAAAAAATTTAGTTGTCCATTTGGTCATTATGAATGGATGGTAATGCCCTTTGAGTTGATGAATTCTCTAGCATATTTTTAGAAGCATAATGGACAAAAAATTTATGTATCTATTAGATGATATTTTAGTCTTTGATATTTAGATGAGCATTTAAATCATCTACAAACTGTTTATAATTTATCTTTGAAAGCTGATATTGTATTATCTTTGAATAAGATATAGTGTTATAGAAACTCTTGTAATTTTTTAGGTATGGTTATAAATAATGGGATTCTAGAAGTTTCAACCCCATATTAAGGATAAAATTCTAGGTTTTGAAGTGTCTTTTGACAAGAAGAAGCTCCAAGCCTTTCTCGGACTTCTCAATTATGTAAATAGTTTCTAGATAGGTGCTAGTTTTGATAGTGAACCAATACAATACCTACAACTTGTAAAGAAAGGAGGATTCAAATGGAATACATAACATAAAGAATATATCAACAAGATCAAACAAAATATAAGTTCTTTACCCTATCTTTTATGTATCCACTACTGAAGAATATGTTTTATATACTAATGCTTCTAACGTATCTTGGGAAGGATTTCTTATATTCATTAAAGAAGAGAAATAACCTGTTTCAAGAAATGCAAGTGGAGTCTTTACTGACGACGTCAAAGGATGGTGTGTTAGAGTCAGGATAGACAACTGAGAGTGGGGGGGTGAATTAGTTGTCTAAAAATTTCTTCCAATTAAACACTTAAATCCACTTTGTAATTCAGCAGCATAATAATAAATCAATCATGGAAATATAATGCATTAAATCAAGAGCATAAACACATTAACACATGAGACACCAAGATTTTGACGTGGAAAACCTGGTTAAGGGAAAAACCACGGGGTGACTAACCCAAGAATGTATTCTCTGTTAGAAGAATAGAAAGAACAAAATGGCACATGCCAATTAGGGCTCACTGCCCGAGCACACTGTTCACAAGAGGTCCACTGCCTACAAGAGACACACTGTCTACAAAATAATAAGTATCACATACTTGAACTAGAGAATAGCATCTTCACCATGCTTGAATCAGTTCCATTTAGGCCCAATATTTCTGCTTTGCCATTCGTTCCTCTGCTCTTTTACCACACACTCATCTCCGCTAGATGCCCTTTGGAATGACTTTACAATTCCTTATTTATACATGACATCAACTTAGGAATGATCATCTAAGTCAGCAAACATTGCAGAGCAAATACATAAATACAACATGACTAATTACAAAAGACTTCATGCGGATCAACACACTATCGGCCACACAGATCTGAGACTTCAATCTTCTTCTAGGAACACACCAATCTTCATATAACATCTTCAAGATCATCCGCAGGATGTGTAACTCATTTGGTCGGCCAGAGTTAGGAAGGACACCATCATCTGGAAGTTATTCTTCAGTTGTAAGCCCAAACTCTAATGCAGACCATCAACACAAACTAGACATGATCCAAAGACCTTCACAAGCTTGCCTGAATCACAAAGAACATCAATACTGCATCTGCTTACTGAAATCCTTATCTCCTTCATCTGAAACCTCAAGAACATAATCTGTCATCACTATCACAATGGAATAGATGCTTGTGGACCTCCAGACCATGAACCAATTGAGTTGTCAATTCACATTGACTTCCTAAACATTCCCTCAAATCCACAGAATAGGATATTTCATTTCCGGATCTCACCGAACCTATCTGTGTCACTCTGTCACCTCTGAATACCTGTCAGAACTAGTTTTATTTGAGCGGCCACAACTTCTTCAAATCTTCATGCGGACCTCTGGAATCTTTACTGGATCACCTTAAGACACATATCTACAACCCCTTTGATGCACGTCCTCTTATCTTCATCTTAGCTAGGATCTTTAGCTCACTGTCTTCACTGTTCTTCTCTGTTCCTGATTAGGACTAGGTTTCTCAATATCCTTAGCACACAATTCATCCAATCCTTATCATCAATGCAATAGGAGTATGTTGACATCAATGACAACACCGGTTAGGCCCATACTTGCAACAATCTCCCCCTTTGTCATTGATGGCAACATATGATGTGAAAAATTGTTTTAACCATCAAGACAAGAACTTCTCCTCACTGTCACAACTCCCCCTATCAACAACAACCATTCACATGTCTTCTCTTCCTTTCCTTCTCCCCCTTTGATCAGCAACTACTTGTTTTTCACATGTCTTCTCTCCCCCTTTGACATCAATGGCAAAGGGTACATATTTGCAACTCTACCACTTTAGAATCGTACTAGCTACTTCCCCTGAGTAGCAGCTCCCCATCATCAATCCGGACCACAAGATATGATTGTGATATCCATCGGACTGATTCACATCAGTGCACCTTAGTTCATCACCGGAGGGGTAATAACCCCTAACTTCTCCCTGAGATACTCAAAAGAGTCCTTAGATAGATGTTTAGTAAAGATATCTGCAATCTGATCCTTAGAAGGCACAAACTCCAATCTGACTTCATTCTTGTTTACTTGCTCTCTTAAAAAGTGAAACTTGATGGATATATGTTTAGTCTTTGAATGCAACATCAGATTCTTAGATATATTTATTGCACTTGAATTATCACAAAAGATTGTGATAGGTTCCTCATACTCCACTCTGATGTCTCTTAGCATCTGCTTCATCCAAAATACTTGAGTGCAACTACCTGCTACTGCAATATTTTCTGCTTCAGCTGTGGATAGAGATATTGCCTCTTGTTTCTTGCTTAGCCAAGAAACCAATCTCTTCCCTAAAAAGAATGCTCCACCACTGGTACTCTTTCGGTCATCCACATCTCCTACCCAATCCGCATCTGTATATGCATGAAGAGAAAAATCATGATCTCTAGGATACCACAATCCATACTCAACTGTCCCTTTTAGATATCTAAAAATCCTCTTGATTGCCATGACATGAGATTCTCTAGGATCAGCTTGAAATCTTGCAACAAGACCAACAACATTCATAATGTCAGGTCTAGTTTGAGTGAGATACAACAATCCTCCAATCATTGACATGTACTTTTTCTGATCATCTTTAGGAGAGTCATCATCTTCGCTCAATTTACATTTGGTTGCCATGGGAGTACTCATTGGTTTTGAGTCTTCCATCCCAAATTTCTTCAACAATTCTTTCACATATTTGGTCTAAGAAATGAAGATTCCTTTCTTAGTTTGAATGATTTGTAGACCCAAGAAGAAATTCATTTCCCCAAGCATGGACATCTCAAATTCACTCTTCATTTGATTTGCAAAAGTTTTGTACGTACTATCTCTTCCTCCAAAAATGATATCATCAACAAACACTTTAACTATTAAGATATTTTCATGATCAATTTTGAAATACAAATCACTGTCAGCAGTACCTTTGTTGAAACCAATCTTCAAAAGATGCTTATCCAATATTTCATACCAGGCTCTTGGGGCTTGCTTTAGTCCATATAGTGCTTTCTTCAACTTGCAGATCATATCACCATGATCAGACAACTGAAATCCATCTGGTTGCTCAATGTATACTTCTTCCAAGTCACCATTCAGGAAGGCAGCCTTGACATCCATCTGATATACTTTGAAATCTTTGAAGGCAGCAAAAGCAAGAATTAATCTAACCGCTTCAATTCTTGCCATCGGAGCAAAAGTTTCTTCAAAATCAACTCCTTCTATTTGAGAGTAACCCTTGCAGACCAAGCTGGCTTTATTTCTGATTACTTCACCAACTTCATTCAGTTTGTTCTAAAAGACCCATTTGGTTCCAATCACATTCTTGTTTTTAGGTCTGGGAACAAGATCCCAAGTGTAATTTTTCTCAATTTGCATCAGCTCTTCCTCCATTGCTTTAGTCCAGTTTTCATCATTGCAAGCTTCATTCATTGTCTCAGGTTCAATCTTTGAAATCAGACAATACTCTTCTGAATCTTGAGCAATCCTTCTTGTTTGTACACCTTTGCTTTTATCACCTATAATCTAATTTTTAGAGTGATTCAGTCTTACATACCTGGGAACTTTGGGAGTTTCTTGCACTTCTGATTCTTGAACAAGTTCATTCAAACTTATCTCTTCTTCCTGATTTACCATATCAGTTTGAATCTAAATTTCAGAGGGAGCTTGGACTTCTTGAACAAAAACATCATTTTGATCATCTTCATCATATTCATAAAACCTTGAGGGTTTTTCAATACCTTCATCAACCTTCACATTTGTACTTTCCACAATCTTCCTTAATCTCTTGTTATAACACCAGTATGCTTTTCTTTGAGTAGAATAACCCAAGAATATTCCTTCATCACTTCTAGCATCAAATTTTCCTAGATCTTCATCTCTTTTAATGTAACATTTGCTACCAAAGACTCTGAAATACCTCACTGTAGGAGTGATGCCAAACTAAAGTTCATAAGGAGCCTTACCGGTATTGCTTCTGATTTGTACTCGATTGAGAGTATAGACTGCAGTACTGACAGCTTCTCTCCAATAGATCTAAGGAACATTTGTTTCCATCATCGTGGTCCTAGATGCTTCCTGGATGGTCTGGTTCTTTCTCTCCACTACTCCATTCTTCTGTGGAGTCCTAGGAGTAGACAACTATCTCTTTATTCTATGAACTCACCGGATGTGAATTCTCCACCTCTATCAGACCTCAGACATTTTAATTTTAATCTGGTTTCATTTTCCACCATAGCCTTGAATATTTTGAATTTCTCAAGAGCCTTTGATTTCTCCTTCAGAAAAGTAACCCACATCATCTTGGAGTAGTCATCAATTAATAGCATGAAGTATCTATCACCTTGAACACTTCTGATTCTTGTCAGACCACATAAATCAGTATGAACTAAGTCCAGTAATCTGGTAGAAGATTATTCCTTACTTTTGAATGTGACTCTGCTTAGCTTACCCAACTGACATTCTTTGCACAAGCTATTAGTAGGTTTCACAAGTCTTGGAAGATCTCTTACAACCTGAGTGTTGCTTATCTTGATGATATTATCAAAATTCACATGACATATTCTCCTATGCCACAACCAACTCTGATCAACTTGAACAAATAAGCAACTTTTACCAGTACCAACCAAGTGGAAGATATTACCTTTAGTTTGAGTACCGGATGCAATCTCTGTTCTGAAACTTTCAAAAATCTTGCATTTTTCATTCTTGAATCGGAGATCATAGCTTTTGTCCACCAATTGTCCAACACTGAGAAGATTGTGCTTCAATCCTTCAACATACAATACATTACCGGTTTTATTCTTTCCATCAAAAGAAATAGTTCCTCTACCTCTGATTCTACTAGTAGAATTATCACCAAACTTTACCACTCCTCCTTCATACCTTTCCAAATCTATGAACTTATTTTTGTCACCTGTCATATGGTGAGAGTATCCACTGTCAATGACCCAATCATCCTTTTCTTCAACTTGGGCAGCCAGAGCTCTTTCTACAACTTTATGATTGACAGATTCAGAGGGCATTGGATCTTCTTCCTTGATGGCAATAAACACCCAATCACTTTCGGATTTGTTTCTTGTCTCTGATTCATCATTTGTTACTCCTTCATTATCATCCTCTTCATGAACATAGTAACAATTCTTTTGGAACCTTGATCTGTTAGGACTTGGCCTTGAAAATCTTTCTGGGCACCTTGAGGCAAAATGACCAATCTTATTGCAATTAAAACACTTAAAAGGCAACTTCCCTTCATACTTACCGGATCCTCTTGGCAGTCTTTTTGCAATAAGGGCTTCAAGTTGAGTAGTTTCTCCTTCTTCTTCTAGGTCTTTTCTTGCTTTTTCATACCATGATAGTTTCCTTGAAGAGTTCTCTCCCAGATCAAACCTTTGTTTACCTTTTACAGAGGCACTAGCTTTGAATGCAGATTCAGTCTTGGGGGAGGCATCTCCAAACTCGGTTAATTCAACTGCAACCAATTTACCAACTAATTGATCTCTTGTGACACTTGAATGAGCTCTGAATTATTCAATGGCAACAACCTTGTATTTATAAGAAGCAGGAAGGGATCTAAGAACTTTGCCAACAATCTCATCTTCATCCAAGACTCCACCAACACATCTAATTCCACAAACAAGCTCATTTACTCTTGGCATAAAAGTAGTGATATTTTCATCTTCTCTCATCTTCAGATTTTTGAATTTTCCTTTCAGACTCTGTAGCCTTGCACATTTAACATACTTGTCTCCATGCAGAAGTTCCAGTTTTTCCCAAATCTCAAAAGCAGTTTGTAGGTCAACAACATTTGTCAGCTCTGAATCAGACAATGCACTTAGAAGAGCTTCTTTAGTCCGCAGATTGTTTTCAGCATCTGTGATTTCATTTGGGGATTTTAGACCATTCTATGGAGGAGTATACTTCGTTGAAGCCATGGTCCATTACTGCATTCCCATACATTGCAAGTGACATTGCATGCGACTTTTCCAAAGAGTAAAATTAGTTCCATCAAACTTCAGACTATCCTTCTTGTAGGACGAAATCCTGAATCTCCTCAAGCTATTAAGCTCCTTTTAGAGGTGGTGGTGCCTGCACCTGGAGTTAAGGTTTCGAGCTAAAAATCCACAGGCATTTTCATTATAAACCTTCAAAAATTTCTAAGTATGTCGGCCTTCACATTTTTATGCATGTATCTTTGTTTATGGCTATTGTATCTAATGTACAAGTGCAGATGTACATTGGCAGACCTGAAAAAAGACTTAAATTAGCTTCAGAATGGAGAAAAATAGTTGTATGCATCTATGTATACATATCGGGTTTGTATTTGGCATTCAGGTGCATTTCTGGAGGTAAAAAAGTGGTCGAGCATCGCATATTCCATTGCAGATTCCATGTTTGTATGTAAAAATTTGCATGTATATGTTGTTTTATATTTGATATACAACAGGTAGATACAACGCGCCCATTTCAAAAGGATTCAAATCAAGCCTGGCGGGCATATGTACAAAGTGCAAAGTTGAAAAGTCAAAGGCAGTTTCCTGTGTATCTTGCATTGTATATATCTCCGACATACAATGCAAAATACAAAGCGCACATACAATCCCGGATGTGAAGTAGAATTTGATTATGGTGGATTTCAGGCTGGAGTTCGCTTGTTGTATATTGCACATTGTATGTATGTGCGATATACAATGAAATATACAAAGAGTTCGATACAATGCCGGATTTCAATGTTTTTCCAATCTGCCTCATAAGTATGATGGAATCCGCAGTTGTATGATTGCATATACAAAGGTGATATGCAAAGGAAAATATACAAGAGGCCAATATACAAAGGGTCATTGGCGAAACAAGCCTCATCGACAACTAAGTCCAAGGTTTCTCTGATCGGCCGATGAAGATACAAAGGGAAAACATACAATCCGGACCTGATTGGAGAATCAAATGTAGCGAATAATCATTTGGGGTCTGCAGCTTGTATGATGAAGTGCTTGTATATGCTGATATACAAAAGGGTGTTAGATGTAAGCCGGACCTGATTGCAGTTTCAATTTGTTTCACAATGATTTGGGGTCTGCGCTTGTATGTGTTGCAATTGTATGTGCATACAATCTCATATACAACCACAGATGCAAATGAAGATATAATGGCTCGTCGGTGGAGATGCAAATGTCTAGTGATGGTGATCCAATGGCAGGTTGCCACGTGTCTGAAAGTAGCTATATGTATATGCAGTTACATATACAAAAATTTGAAAAGGCAAAATAGGCAAAAAAGCATGATTTAAAGCCACAGATCTCGGCAGGAGAAGGGAAATCGACGGCCAGTTTCAAATTTTTAGAAAGTGAAGGATTTCTTGTGTTCGCAGCTGCATTCCAGGTGGGAAAAATTGCAAGATACGCAAGCTGCTACATTTCCAAAAGCCGTGGGTAGGTTGGCCATCAATGGCAAATTTACAGAGGTATTGGTCGATGATTGACGGGCCACCTACCATTTTTAAGGCAAAAATCTCTAGTCTGCTGCACGTTTCCCCAATTCCACCTGCACTTTTCTCTTCTTCTACCTGGAGCATTGAATGTTTTCAGCGCCATTTTGATGGTGCAATGTATTTGACAGCATTTTGAAAAGACCATGTAATTAATTGTTGAGTACAGGTTCTTGCTGTATGAAGCGAACTGTGTTACTCATTTTTTAGTGTGTGGAAG
Organism: Cunninghamia lanceolata; assembly: GCA_027924645.1. Lineage (NCBI taxonomy): Eukaryota > Viridiplantae > Streptophyta > Pinopsida > Cupressales > Cupressaceae > Cunninghamia > Cunninghamia lanceolata. The sequence goes on from BSBN01000500.1 coordinate 23,544,428, forward strand.
ACTTGGGCAAATTTTTTTCAGAAATAATGAAATAGAGCATTTCCTTAGCTGTTCTATCTCTCTTGTGAGTTTATGGGTTGCATTTGAGTGCATGTTGCACATATTTTCAGTTTCATTGTTGTTTTATATGAAAAATGCGTTGTTGCATGTGTTTAGTTGTTTGTCTCCATTGCTGTATACATCGCTTCTTCTGAATCTGGTTGCTAAGGGTTCCTCAGATTCTAGAATATAGATTTTCTATATTGCATGCTTGATCTGTGACTTCCATTCAAGGAGTGGATTAAACTATTTTAGGTTAAATATGAAGAAGAATGTATGTCAGCTGGGAAATTCGTAAGTAGAGGCAGCTAAATACTCAGTCTTGGGTGGTGTTTGTAAGGCAAATACCAGTCCTAACCCCTTGAAATTTGAATGCCATTGCAAATCATTCATTTGTATATGTCTAGTTGACTCCTTGCCCTGAGATAAGGCACTGGTCTGCCCTTGTGTGATGTTACAATCCAAAACCCCTGTCTTGCATCCAAAATATCAAAACAAATCATTTCAAATCTACAACCTGTTAGTTTGTAGGAGTAGGAGTAGGACCCTGCATACTCTCATCCACAACCAGTTAGATATGTCCAAGAACATTGCCATATTGTGATCTATCATGAAAATCTTGGTCTAAAAATGAGAGTATTCTGCTTGTTGTTGTAAAGCTAAATCTTTCCATTGGGAGTGACTCAAAGACAAATCTTTAGCTATAGGGATACCCCCCTTGGTGCGATAGAACCAGAAGTGAAGGGAAGGCAGCTCACGCAACCTCCTGTATTTGTTGGCCAAATCTACCTGTGCATTGGAACTGGCAAACCCTTTGCGGATTCGGGAAAGAACCCCAACAAAGTGGCGACTCCGCTGGGGAGTTGAATTAAAAGTGTTATTCTTGCCCATTTGAGTCACCCAACAAAGTGGTGACTCTATTGGGGACTTGAAGTAAAAGAGTGAATTCTTTCCCATCTGAGTCACCAACAAAGTGGCGACTCTATTGGGGAGTTGAATTGAGTTAAGAGTGTTATTTTTGCCTCCTTGGTTAGGGGTTTCAAACCTGGAAGTGTTTTTGTTGCAGCAAACTTAAAATTTTTATGTGTGGCTCTGCTGTTGGAGGACCCAGAAAGGAAAGAAATAAATTTTTAGCTTCATGTTATTTGAAGCTCATTCCTCGACCAAGGAGGTGGTGACTCTGCACAAAAAGAACCTAAAAAAGAATACAAAGATGTGTTAGATTTTCATACTTTCAGTCAGGGAAAGGAATTTGTAGCGGCTGCAACATATCCAGGTATTTTCACATGTTTTGGTTTTTAAAAACCATGGTGTATAAGTTTTAAAGGATTCCCCATTTGGTGAAGTAGCACTGGTTAAAAGGGAAATATTGGTGATAAGCTTGCATGCTTTGTATTTGTTGAGAATGTATTTTGTGTTTCAAAAGAAGTATGCAATGTTGTTGAAAGACTCATTTAGAGGACTTTAGGAAATTTGAAACAACAGTTTATATTGTAAAGGCCTAAGGTCGTTGTTGTAAATGGAAGTCTGAGTTGAGAGGAAGGTTGCAAAGGCATATAAGATGTATTATCAGCCCATGCAACCTTGTGAGGTGTCAAATGCAACAATGTATAGTGGTCAATCCCAACCATATAATAGAAGGAGTTTCAACATTGATAGATATAAGCCCATCAATTTCAATGGAATTTGTGGTTATCCAAATGCTTTTCCATCTAAGATCAGAAAGTATTTGCCTAAATTCAATGGTGTAAAGGATGAATCAGCTGAGAGACACTTGCAGCAGTTTATAAATGTGATAGATGACTTTGAGGTTGACCAGGAAGATGTAGTTATGAGATTATTTGTTCAATCTCTAGATGAAGATGGAAGGGACTGGTTCTCCTATCTTCCAGCATACATTGTTAGCTCTTGGCAAGAATTTAAATCTGCATTTATAGAACAATTTGGTGAAAGAATATCTAAATATGCAGTTATCAGTGATTTCATGTATATCCATATAGAAAAGAAAGAGTTAATTCCAACCTTTAACCTTAGGTTTATGAAGGCATTGAAAATAATTCCAGAATGTATGAGACCTAATGATGCATTGTGCCTTGTGGTCTATCTGGGAGCATTTGATAAGAAAATGAGTTATAGATTGAGAGATAAGGAGCTCACCACATTGCATTAGGCACATTAGTTTACAATAGACATTGAAAACAATTGGAGGCATGGAATACACAAGGGTTATTTCTCTACAAATTTCTACTGCCCTAGGGTCCCCAATGTTGATGAAAGTTATAATTCAGGTGTTGGAGATGAATGTCAAAGCAATCACACCCCTGCTGTCCCTGTCTATGCATCATTCGAAGGTACTGATGACTCTACCCTGGAGGAGGATGCCTTGATTTTCCTAGCAAATGAAGTTGATGGTAATGATTTTTCAAGTGATATTAATATGCCAGTCCTAAGCAAGAAGCGTTCATGTTTAAATGATCCGGTTGTGCATAGTTGTAACCATATGGATCAAGAGTCAATATCAGTTTCATCAGGAAGCATTAGAGGGATGGAAAGTGATATGGATAATTCAGCTTCAGATTGCATTGAAGTAGCATAAATTTTGTATGTGGGGCAATCAGATGATAAAGATGATATCCATGATCAATTCATGGATCAGGTTTGTTCTTCTTATGACTCTAGATTTGGTAATGTTGAAGAAGAGTCAGATTGTCATGAAGAAGAAGTGGAGACCTTTGCAATGAGTATGAATCCCCTTTATGATGAGCCTTTAGATGCATTAAACGTTGTGAATCATGACCTTCATTGGTGTAGAATTAACCCTCTTTTTGAAGATGATGATGAATATGAAGAGACGACTGACCTAGGTGCTGCATCAGTTTGTGAAGAGGGGACGTATGAATCAAAATCAGATATCTTCAACTCTTGTGAAGATAATATGGATATGCAAACTATGGATAATGAATGTTCAGCATTAGTTGTTTCAGATGTATGCAAAAATAGGTGTGTGGATCAAGTTTTGTTTTCAATGTCAATAAGTGATATGAATGACATTGAAGGTCTCTTATATTCTGAGTGTTTTGAGTTTCTGGATCAGCTAGATGAGTGCCTGGTGATGCGCAGCAACCAGGTAGACAATGAAGAATGCCAAATGCAATATGGTGATATACTGTTTGAGGAATATAACATACATATGTTGCCTAATGCTGAAAGATATTCTAGTATGTATAGTTATGTGTCTGATTGTGAGATGCAGAGTGACAAAGGCAATACTGACAGAGGCAAGTTTTCAAAAATGGTGAAGTATGTAATTGACAAGATCAACATGTGGGCAAATTATGTTGATGTTTTCAGTTGTGGTAGGGGTTGTTCAGATCAGAATTGGGCATTTGGTAGGAGGAGATTATGGTTTTTCATTTTTGGCTGCCCAGGGCCGCCAAAATAGTGTTTGAAGATGTGATTTGTGATGCAGGTTGGTGCAGCGTTCAACTCTGTGCCCAATGGATAAGGCCCGATTTGCATCTCAGAGATCTATGATTCTCACCATGCCTGCAAGAAGCATGCATCCCCAAACAGAGCCAATGGTGGTGCCTGCACCTGGAGTTAAGGTTTCGAGCTAAAAATCCGCAGGCATTTTCATTGTAAACCTTAAAAAATTTCTAAGTCCGTTGGCCTTCACATTTTTATGCATGTATCTTTGTATATGGCTATTGTATCTAATGTACAAGTGCAGATGTACATTGGCGGACCCAAAAAAAGAGTTAAATCAACTTCATAATGGAGAAAAATAGTTGTATGCATCTTTGTATACATATCGGGTTTGTATTTGGCATTCGGGTGCATTTCTAAAGGTAAAAAAGTGGTCGAGCATCGCAGATTTTGTGCTTGTATGTAAAAATTTGCATGTATATGTTGTTTTATATTCGATATACAATGGGTAGATACAACACACGGACTTCAAAAGGATTCAAATTGGGCCTGGCGGGCATATGTACAAAGTGCATATTTGAAAAGTCAAAGGCAGTTTCCTTTGTATCTTGCATTGTATGTATCTTCGACATACAATGCAAAATACAAAGCGCACATACAATCCCGGACGTGAAGGAGAATTTGATTATGGTGGATTTCAGGCTGGGGTCTGCTTGTTGTATATTGTACATTGTATGTATGTGCGATATACAATAAAATATACAAAGAGTTCAATACAACGTCGGATTTCAATGTTTTTCCAATCTGCCTCATAAGTATGATGGAATATGCGGTTGTATGTTTGCATATACAAAGGCGATATGCAAAGGAAAATATATAAGAGGCCAATAGACAAAGGGTCATTGGTGAGACAAGCCTCATCGATAGCTAAGTCCAAGGTTTCTCTAATCGGCTGATGAAGATACAAAGGGAAAACATACAATCTAGACCCGACTAGAGAATCAAATGCAGCGAATAATCATTTTGGGGTCCGCAACTTGTATGATGAAGTACTTGTATATGCCAATATACAAAAGGGCGTCAGATGTAAGCTGGACCTAATTGCAGTTTCAATTTGTTTCATAATGATTTGGGGTCCGCGCTTGTATGTGCATACAATCTCATATACAACCGCAGATGCAAATGAAGATACAATGGCTCGCCAATGGAGATGCAAACGTCCAGCGATGGTGATCCAATGGTAGGCTGCCATGTGTCCGAAAGTAGCTGTATGTATATGCAGTTGCATATACAAAAATTTGAAAAGGCAAAATGGGCGAAAAGCTTGATTTGAAGCCATAGATCTCGGTAGGAGAAGGGAAATCGACGACTAGTTTCAAATTTTCAGAAAGCGAAGGATTTCCTGTGTTCGCAGCTGCATTCCAGGTAGGAAAAATTGCAAAACATGCAAGCTACTGTGTTTCCAAAAGCCACGGGTAGGTTGGCCATTAATGGCAAATTTATAGAGGTATTGGTCGATGATTGACAGGCCACCTACCATTTTTAAGGTAAAAATCTCCAGTTTGCTGCACATTTCCCCAATTCCACCTGCTCTTTTCTCTTCTTCTACCTAGAGCATTGAATGTTTTCAGCGCCATTTTGATGGTACGATGTATCTGGCAGCATTTTGAAAAGACCATGTAATTAATTGTTGAGTACAGGTTCTTGCCGTATAAAGCGAACTGTGTTACTCATTTTTTAGTGTGTGGAAGACTTGGGCAAATTTTTTGAAGAAATAATGAAATAGAGCATTTCCTTAGTTGTCCTATCTCTCTCATGAGTTTATGAGTTGCATTTGAGTGCATGTTGCACATATTTTCAGTTTCATTGTTGTTTTATATGAAAAATGCATTGTTGCATGTGTTTAGTTGTTTGTCTCCATTACTATATACATTGCTTCTTCTGAATCTAGTTGCTAAGGGTTCCTCAAATTCTAGAATATAGACTTTCTTTATTGCATGCTTGATCTGTGACTTCCATTCAAGGAGTGGATTAAACTGTTTTAGGTTAAGTATGAAGAAGAATGCATGCCAGCTGGGATATTCGTAAGTAGAGGCAGCTAAATACTCAGTCTTGGGTGGTGTTTGTAAGGCAAATACCAGTCCTAACCCCTTGAAATTTGAATGCCACTGCAAATCATTCATTTGTATATGTCTAGTTGACTCCTTGCCTTGAGATAAGGCACTAGTCTACCCTTGTGTGATGTTACAATCCAAAACCCCTGTCTTGCATCCAAAATATCAAAACAAATCATTTCAAATATGCAACCTGTTAGTTTGTAGGAGTAGGAGTAGGACCCTGCATACTCTCATCCACAACCAGTTAGATATGTCCAAGAACATTACCAGCTTGTGATCTATCATGCAAATCTTGGTCCAAAAATAAGAGTATTCTACCTGTTGTTTTAAAGCCAAATCTTTCCATTGGGAGTGAGTGAAATATAAATCTTTAGCTATAGGGATACCCCCCTTGGTGTGGCAGAACCAGAAGTGAAGGGGAGGTAGCTCACGTAACCTCTTGTATTTGTTGGTTGAATCTGCCTGTGCATTGGAACTGGCAAACCCTTTACGGATTCGGGAAAGAACCCCAACAAGAAGAACTTGGCTCTGATACCAATTGTTAGATTCAGGATAGACAACTGAGAGGGGGGTTGAATCAGTTGTCTAAAACTTTCTTCCAATTAAACACTTAAATCCACTTTGTAATTCAACAGCATAATAATAAATCAATCATGGAAATACAATGCATTAAATCAAGAGCACAAACACATTAACACATGAGACACCAAGATTTTGACGTGGAAAACCTGGTTAAGGGAAAAACTACAGGGTGACTAACCCAAGAATGTATTCTCTGTTAGAAGAATAGAAAGAACAAAATGGCACATGCCAATTAGGGCTCACTGCTCGAGCACACTGCTCACACGAGGCCCACTGCCTACAAGAGACACACTGTCTACACAATAATAAGTATCACATACTTGAACTGGAGAATAGCATCTTCACCATGCTTGAATTAGTTCCATTTAGGCCCAATAGTTCTACTCTTCCTTTCATTCCTCTACTCTTTTACCACACACTCATCTCTGCTAGATGCCCTTTGGAATGACTTTACAATTCCTTATTTATACACGACATCGACTTAGGAATGATCATCTAAGTCAGCAAACATTGCAGAGCAAATACATAAATACAACATGACTAATTACAAAAGATTTCATGTGGATCAACACATTGTCGGCCACACAGATCTGAGACTTCAATCTTCTTCTAGGAACACGCTAATCTTCACATAACATCTTCAAGATCATTCGCAGGATGTGTAACTCATCTGGTCGGCCAGAGTTAGGAAGAACACCATCATCCAAAAGTTATTCTTTAATTGTAAGCCCAAACTCTAATGCGGTCCATCAACACGAACTAGACACGATCCAAAGACCTCCACAAGCTTGCCTGAACCACAAAGAACATCCACACTACATTTGCTTACTAAAATCCTTATCTACTTCATCCAGAACCTCAAGAACACAGTCTGTCATCACTGTCACAATGGAATAGATGCTTGTGGACCTCCAGACCACGAACCAATTGAGTTGTCAATTCACATTGACTTTCTAAACATTCCCTCAAATCCGCAGAACAGGATATTTCATTTCTGGATCTCACCGGACCTATCTGTGTCACTCTGTCACCTTTGAACACCTGCCAGAACCAGTTTTATTTGAACGGCCACAACTTCTTCAGATCTTCATGCGGACCTCTGAAATCTTTATTGGATCACCTTAAGACACATATCTACAAACCCTTTGATGCGTGACCTCTTATCTTCATCTTAGCTAGGATCTTTAGCTCACTATCTTCACTGTTCTTCTCTGTTCTTGATTAGGACTAGTTTTCTTAATATCCTCAACACACATTGCATCCAATCCTTATCATCAATGCAACAGGAGTATGTTGACATCAATGACAACACCGATTAGGCCCATACTTGCAACGTGGTGCTCGTCTAATAAATAAATCTATGCTATAAAAAAAGTGTCTTTAGAAGTTCAGTCTCAAATTGATGCACATCAAGCATTTTATTATTAGGATTGATTGCACGAGGTTTCTTACTTTCAAAGAAAAGGCCCATGGAGACAAAGATGAATGGGGAAAATATGTCTATTGGCAATCCTTTTTTAACCAGTTCAATTATACTGCTGAACACATCTTAGGAAAAGACAATATTACTGCAAATTGGCTGAGTCGAGATATATCAAGTACTATGATGAATAATCCCAGTTCTACAAGGCTAAACCCAGTTTTTAATTGTCAAATAATAATTAATGTAAATTTTAATTTAGAGTGTTCTTTATCACGAATGTTTAACAACAATATGGAGATTATGAAGGCTTTATGAACCTTCAATCTTCTAATTCTTTTATGGAGGAAGAAGGAAGAAAATGAAGTAAAGGAAGGATTTGCACCTCTGCTTGGTGTAGATGGACCCTCCAGAAACTAAAAAGGAGGAAGTATTGGTTTAGGGGGAGTTAGAAATGCAAACATTTTCAAACCCCTGAATGCATAAGATGCTAAAATTTTTAGCACAATGGCAAAAAATGATGTGGATTTGTTTGTCTAGTGATATCCTGATGTTTGATCAAATTTCAAGAGCAAATGGACACTTTGCGGAGGATTGCTGAGTGATCAGAGATCTTTGTTTAACAAAAAGCTTATTAGGTCTAGAACAGAAACTGCAATCAATGCAGAGAAACCAGGGTTGGTGAGAAGCTTATTTAGTTGATTTTTGATCAAAATTGATCTCATTTGAACAAAAGCAAGTGTGTGAAAGAGTAAAGGAGAGAAGGAGATTTTCACCAGAGCTTGTGTATAAACCCTAGTGACAACATTATTAGGTATTCTTCAAATCTGCCAGTTAAACCCTAGTTTACTGAAAGAATTGTCATCACAACACTAGTAGTAGTTGATGTTGTGGAGAGACCAAGACCAAAATTTAAGAAACACCCATACAAGTCCATTGAAATTGATAATGATGGAGCTTTTTATAGTGTTCCCTCTAATGTGTTGCATACAAAAGATGTTTGGATATATATCCACTTACAACTAGATGAGTATGATCACCTAAAGCTGGAACAATTAAGTAATGATCATTTGCTAGGTGATGATTTTCAATTGAAGTCGAAGTTTGCAAATGTTGGAGCAAAACAACTAGATATTTGGAAGGGTTTCCCTAATTTTTGGTATGAGGAAGATTGGGTCAAGATTGCCTTAATTTAGATTCATGAGGACTTCCTTTGCCTTGATCAACCCTATATGATCACTAAGGAAGCCATCAGGGTTGTGACCAGCTTGTGCTCCTTCAGACCAGTGCCTATATTGAAACCTATAAAGAATGAGGAGGTGATGAGACTTACCAGATGAAAATTTGATAAAAGATCCCTAACTGTGGATGACATCAAAGACCTAGGGGTCCGGTATGCTACTATGGGCATTACTTACAAACTATACTACACAAACAGAGAGGGGACTGCTACTGCCACCACAATTTACACTACTGGAAAGTCTGTGGCCACAATGTAGGCTTGCCAAGGCTTTTCCAAGTTTCTTTTGGAAGTACATTCACCCTAGATCCCCCGTCCACTATTGTGCTCGTCAGGTTCCTTCCAAGGATTTCCATGTGGACCACTGCCAGTTTCTTTCTCATCTCAATTGCCAATAGTCTTGGGTTGACCACTTGCTCACCACTCGGCGGTGGTTCCACTATGACGTTCTCATCCACCTTACCCTCATTTGGGTTTTATTTCACCACCTTGGATATGGCAATCCTCAACTGTGGCATGCTCTGGAGAAGATTTGCCATCTTAATTGGTATAGTAGTTTGTAGTACCTAACTTACAATGTTTCTGTCTGACTCCGATGGTAAGGTTATGGTTGCCTTTTTGTTTGAACTCCTTCATTTAGTCTCCATGGCAATCTCCACTTCCTTTCTCCCGTCACAGAGTCTTCTTTCTCCATTCGGAGGTCTGGATAGTGTGCCTTTTTTGTTTGCGCTCGGGTGGTGGTGAAGACTTCATCATCCTCCTTTTCAATGTGGATAAGATTCACCATACCTTTCTGTTTTGGGTAGTCATTGTCTTCATGGTCGCCGGGCCCGCACCATTTGTAGAGTGCATTTGGTTTGTTCTGGTTGTTACTCTGGCATTCCCTCTCAAAATGCCTCCACTCATTGCATTGTTGACATTGGATCATGGGTTGTTCTTTTGTATTGTACTGGATATGACCTCTTCCCCCACCGTTATTATTATATCTGTTGTTACCACCTCCTCTCCAATTGTTACGGTATTTGCCAGGTGATGCATCTTGATTATTTGGTTTGGGCGGTGTGGTCAATAGGGTAGATTGCTCACCCTGAGTATACAGCACTTGGGTGCTCCTCGTCTTTAGATTGTATGGGAACTCCTTAATAGAATGGCCCATCACTTGGCATATTTTACAAAACATTTTCCTAGGGCAGTTTGCTTTGATGTGGCCCTCATTGCTGCATTTTGTGCACCATAATTTCTTACTTTCCTTCACCATTTCCTTCTCATCTTTAAACTCCCTCATCATTCTAATCATATCTTTTCTTAATGTGCCTATTTATACACATTTGTATCTCATTATAAGGGGTTGGAAACCCATGGAAACTCTATTTTGAATAAAATATACCAATTGCTACTTTACTTTTTCTGGGTTTTCACTTTTTATGGCGCTTCCAAACTCTAAATTCATTTTTTTTTTGTTCCGTAAGCATTGGAGGTCACAAGGGGGACCTCCTCCCCATCAACATATCCACTTAGCCAACTTAATCAACTTATAAGCCACATAGAAACCACATGTTACTTGGAGGATTCGAACAACTCTAAATTCATTTTATTTCCACATGCCTATGCATTTAATTCACCAAATGTTGATGGATTCAACATGTGTTTAAACCACTAATGCCTTTCTAGAAGTTCATAATATAAAATCTAGAAATCATTAAAGGTTGAGTTTGTAGATACAAAGCAAGTTCACAAGTGTGAATTAGAACCAGAATTGTGAAGGTGTCCCAACAATGAGTAAAAAAGAATATTTTGATTTTGATCTACATACATGACTGTAGCACATCTACATATTTTGAGACATAAATTTCATTATCTCCATTAATCACCACACAATCCTCACTCATTAAGCTAGTTATTCTCTCTTAATTAATTACTATTTATGGCAAAGTCATACTTAATATTTGATATTACTTGATCCAATCTACTGCACTTTGAGAAACTACTCAATTTAATATAAATTAATTAATACCAAATTATTACATTTAATTAATTAACCTAGATTACATATTAAAGAATTAATTATTTATTTCTTCAATATGGAAAACCTTAAGTTAACAAGTTTTGTAAATTATTTTTCCAAAAAACCTATTTACAATATTTTTAACAACATATTATATAGTTAAATATAAAAATAAATTAAACTCATATAATATGGACACTTCCCATAAATATCTTGTAGATAAATTAGGCGCCTACTATTCCACATAATGGTTCTAACTTGAATGTGCAAACTCATAAATAATTTTTACTTTTTGTGCATATCTTTATATGAAAGAACAAGTTGAGAAAGATTGAGGCGTATGGGAACTTTTTGGAACTTCTAGAGCAAACAAACGAGTGAACAAATGTTTTGTGCTCAATCTTCTAATAAAAGTAGCAATCAAAGGTTATAGATGCATTTAAAAAGCTTGATAGTTTGGAGAGTTAGGAGTTCCTGATGCATCCAATTTAAATTTTGAATGTAATATCCTCAATAGGATCTGCCCTAAAATTTTTGATTTCTGCCCTAATTTTCTGAATTATTTTTCTGCTCTTTTCTTATTTAATTTTCTGCTCAAACCCTAGGACTGAATTTTGATTTTATTTCAGAAGTATAAACACTAATGGCAACCAATAAACATGTACCCAAACATCCATAAAATATGCCAAACATGTAGATAACATCAACTATGATAGCAATAATGAAATTCAACCATCTAAGAGCCAAACATAGGTCTAATAAATTTGATTTCTAAGTAAAGAAGTCTATTGCTACAAAACTGAATATTCTGGACTGAATTTACAATGAATTCATGGGCTCAAACATGCCAAATAATGCTACTAAATTTTGATCACATCAAACATGAATTCCACCATCAAATACACAAGATATGGCCATCCAAAAGCAACACAAAATCAAATTTTCTGAATATAACTCTGTTGTTACAAATCTGAATATGAAGACTGAAAATTACATCAAATCATGGGCTAAAACATGATCAAACATGGCCCGGAATGCTTCTGTCCAAATCAGATCTAAACCCTAGGTTTGTACATACCAAATGATGAAGAATGATGCTCAATAAACCCTCCAAATGGCGGCGCTTGCAAGGAATGATGGCGGATGCTAGGTCTAGGGTTTGGAAACCCTCCAAATGGTGAGATCGCCTCCCACAAGCAAAATCACCCTCCTCCAAAGGTGGCGCTCCAATTTAGGGTGAAATCTTAATGTAGTGACAACACAAATGCCACCAAAGAATGCTGCTCTAATTCTAATTTGAAAATCTGAATATGCAAATATGCTCCAAGTCTCCACTAAAATGCAAATTGAACTCCGTTATGAGTCCACCACAAGATGAGCTAGGTTTTTGTCCAACTCATCGATATTCACAAGGGTTTTTGTCCTTGGAATATAGCCCAACAAATGTTGCATCCAAGAGAGAAAATCTCAATGAAAAATATGAATGATTGGATGATGAAATGACCTCAAAAGACCTTGTATTTATAGCCATCTTTCCTCTCAACAACCTTGGTCGACCTCCTCCTAGTCGACCTCCTTCTTGGAAAATATTTTATTTTATGTTTTATCTTCTCCTAACTTGGCCAACCTCATGCTAGGCACTAAGAAATAAATAAAAATATTTTTATTTTATTTTTATTATTTTCTCCAAGAGGAGCAAACCTCTTTTGGCCCTTTATATTGCATTTTTAGGCCCTCTCCTAGGTCGTCCACCTCATAAATAATTTTATTTAATTTATTAATTTTTTCCACATGGCTCACAAAATATAGAAAGTCATTTCACATCTTCAATTTTCCCAAATAAATTGATTAAATATAGTATTTAATTAATTAGGTCATTCCCTAGCCCCTCCGAATTAGCCTACGGGAATAGGATATGCTAACTGACTCCATTTGGTGATCACTCAAAAAAAAGGGAGAAAACCCTAATCATATGGAGATGATTTCTAATGACTATGAGGAAAGGAAATCCATAATGGAAGGGTTTGCATATGATGTTTTTTTTCCAGAGAACAAGAATGGAAGCCCAAGACACAAATATTAAACACAATAAAGAAAGCATAGTTATCAACCAACCTGGAGGAGAACAAGGTATTTACCTTTGGAATTTCAACTCCTCGATGACATTGTATATGTTATTTTTGAATGTCAAACGTGAACTATAATTTTATTTTTTTAAGAGGGATACCAATAGAAATGGAGTTTTATAAATGGACAAAAATAAATTGGGAAAACATGGGCTGGGAGATTGAGGCAATAAGAGGTCTAGGCAAATGATATGTTTACTACATGTTTAAGTCTACCAAAAATGCCCAAGCCATCCTTCAATATGGCACACGGGTTATTTGTGGACAAGTTTGCTACCTTCAGGCTTGGAATTTTGGTTTCCATCTTGAAGGTTTATCTCATTCACAATACCCCATGTGGATTGAGTTACCATATTTAAACTTGGCTTTTAGACCCTTTTTGAAGGTTATTGTGGGCCAACTAGGAGAATAATATGGTGCAAACATAACACTAATAAATTTTCTAGCCTAAGAGTTCATCCTAGGGCTTGCATAGAAATTGATCTAAACCAGTCACTACTAGAGAATATTAAATTACTGGGCCCTTGATTTGAATGTTATAGCCAATCACGTATTTGACCAAACCTAATGCATGTTTTTTCTATCAAAAAGAGGGTCATTTGATTCAAGATTGTCCAGTCAGGAAACCTAGACTAACCCAAAACCCTTCTCACACTTCACCTCTCGCACATTCATCTCAACCCCCTAAAAATACTCTTCATAAAACTTCCCTTTTTACCTCTAATCACCATACAACTACTACCTCATCTCTCACCATGTCTCCTCAATCCAAGCTAGTTCCTACATCAACCCCTACTCCTTATAAGGATGTTATTATGTTTGATAGTTAGAATGATGCCCACTTTTTGTACTTCTCATAAAGAGGGTAGTGGAGGAGGTGTGTTAGGATTGGCTTCATGGATTTCTAAATATGTTATTAACAAAGGGGAAGATCTCTCACATAACTGTGTCTAGGATCTTACCTTTGTTAATGATTAAACAATTAACTTTTGTTCTATCTATGCTTCTAATAGCTCTAAAGATTGAAATGTGCTTTGGGATTGAATGTCAAAAAACCTATCCAATGCAAATTGGATTTTAAGAGGCGACTTCAATGTGGTAGAACATCAAAATTATTGTAGTTGGTATAAGTAGATTGAACTCAACCAAGAGGAATTTGACTATTATAACTCATTGGGGGGTGGTTGATCCTCTTCATGGGAGGTATTCAAGTCATATTCATAATTGATTTAAACATGGTTGAACTGTAGGGCTAGAACTAAAATAAAACTTTGCAGGTTGGATGGATTTTATGTTTCCCACAGTCTTGAGTTGGTTCATACTCACTTTGGAGCCTTTATACAAGTTGATTATTCTACTTCCCTCTTAGATCACTTTCCCATTTTTGTACCATTTCTTTTTCTCCAAATTTTAACTTTTCCTTGCAAATTCCTTTCAACATTAACACTTCTCACCTAAAAACCATGATTGTGTTGTTGCTCTAGTTGGAATCTAGAATTTTATCCCTAAAGCACAAGAAGGAGATTCTTGGATTGAGTGGTTGTGTTTTTCTCTTTCTCTATGTACTAAATTCCTTTGATCCTTTGGCAAAAAAATAGATTGGCAGCAGAAACATAAAGAAAAATCTCTCCAAGGGAAACTAGAACATGCCAAGAAACAACTCAACATAGATCCTAGAAAAATCAAAATTCAAGCCTCAATTGTCTCCATATAAACTTAACTACATAAACTTGACAGTTATAGAGGACAAGGTGCTAAAGTTAGGACTAGAATTCAGTGGATTAAGGATGGCGACTGTGGGTCAAAGGTTTTTTCAATTATCTAAAATGTAAACATAAGAAGGATAATTTTTTTTCTTTAGTGGATGAACATGGTTCCTTACATATGGACCCTGTGGAAACAATTATGTTATTTTAGTAGTTCTATAAGAGTCTCTTCAAAGAAGAAAGTCATTGGGAAGATATTCAAGCAATCCTTGAAGAGATAGTTTGTGATTGTATTCCAAACAAAATTGATCAAGGCTATAACCAATTTTTGGACCAAACTTTATCCTTAGAAGTAATTGAATGTGCTCTCTTCTCTATGGAACTGAACACAATTCCTAGGGTTGATGAGTTTTGAGATGAATTCTACCAGATTAACTGGCCTCACATTAAGAATGACTTTTATCTTCTATACCTTGAAGCTCCCTTAATAAAGGTTCCTTAGGGGCTAATATTAATAAAGGGCTAATCAAACTTTTTCCTAAGGGAAAGAATGAAGATACTATATCTGGATGACATCCTATTACTCTTTTAAACACTTCTTATAAAATCATTGTGAAGGCACAAGCTATTAGGATTAAACCAATGGTTCAAGGTATTGTCAGATCGAAGAAAACTAGGTTTCGTGGAGGAAGATATATTCTTGATATAACCTAATTTTAGCATGGGAAACTAGGGAATGAGCTCAAAAGTCTGGTCAAAATGTTTTATTGGTTAAATTAGACTTTGATAAAGCCTATGACAAGATCTAGTGGAACTTCATTCTTAAGATGATGAAATTATTGAGTTTTGGGCCTCAAATTTGTGCTCATGTCCAAATGTTATTTAAAGATGCTAATTCTCATCTAGTAATTAATAATTTTGTTTTCGATCCTTTCCCATTACAATGTTCAATCAGGCAAAGGTGCCCCTTATCTCCTTTCTTGTATTAGCTTACAATAGATGTACAAGGATACTTATTACAAAGAGCTAATCAACTGAATCTTATTGTTGGCATTTCCATGTTTCTCAAAATAAAGTTTTTATTAGTTCTCATTTTATTGATGACAGCCTGTTGTTTCTTCAAAATTTAAAAAATGAGCTCAATTAGCCCATCATAAAACTAAATACTTGATGTCTCAAGTTGACTCCACTCCTTAATGGATTCTTAAAGACTGGAAGCATATCCAACATGGTGAGATAACTCAATATCTTGGTATTCCTTTTGGGTTGAGAGTTTCATTGAATGAAATAAGGAATCAGTACTTGAATAGATTGAAAAATAAGTTAAATAATTAGGGTAACAAATATCTATCATTGGCTAGAAAAATTTCAGGTCACTAATAGAATTTTTCTTGCTATACACGTGTGTTACTCATCATGTTGGATGCCATCCAATAAAGGATATGAAGATCTAAATAAGTTAATTCATAAATTTTTATGTCCAAATGGGATGGCTCTATTAGCTTTAGAGCTACTTCTTGGTCCCATTGCATCCAACCCAAGTCTAAATATGGGTTAGGAATCATAGATTCAAGAACTCAAGGTTGTTGTGTTTAACTACTAAATGGATTATTAGAACTATTGTTGGTGATGAACCATGGAAGAATTTACTATGGCACAAAATTATTATAGCTATTCCTAAAGGAAAATGGCAAAATGTAATGTGGTTGGACAAAGTTCTTTTAGCATCCATTTTCCAAATCAAAGCTTCTTTGCCTATCCAATTTGTATGGAAAGCATGTCTATTTTTGATATGGAATGAGAATTCTCTTTAGCATGTTTTTAGTTTTGCCTCTTCATCCACTTGGTGGAACAAGCACGTACACTATAAAGAACTACCTCTTGCTATCAGTTTTCCCAAGCAGAGCTAGTATTTGTTTAAGAAAGGGATTCAGTATTTCAGTGATCTTTGGGATTTGAATGCTTTGAATTGGTCTCCTTGGCAAGTTATAAAAGATCTCTTTGGATTGAAAATATATTACAAACAATTTATTATATTTGTGCAATCCCAAGTTCTCCTTGAGCTCACATTTAAGTTGTGTACTCCAACTCCATGTTATTTCTTCAAAGATTGGGATTGCCTGTCTACTCATCATTTTTCTAATTTCCCTTTAAAGAAGATTTGTCTTTTCCTCCTTCCTAGAATTTTGTTTCCACCACACCTCAACATTAAATGGGGATGTAGATTTAGTCATAAAAAATGGGTCAAATTGAGTGCTTAAAGTTGGAAATCAAAAGTGCATTGTGATGCGTAGCTATTGGCGTGAAAAATTTTACTTTGCAAGTTGCCTATTGAGGACAAGTTGAAATGTATGATGGTTCAACTGGATAAATATCCATATTGTCAATCAAATGAAAACATGAAGCATCTCTTTTGGGGTTATACTCTTGTTAAGAAATGATAGCGTGTTGTTTTTATAGACCTTCAAGTTATATTTGGTCATTTAACTTGGAAGGAAGCTTTATTTGGTTTAAGACTACAAAATAATGTGATTGTTGATACAATTAGACAGGTTATTTTGTTCCATCTATGAAAAGTTAGATGTTCAGCAATGTTTTTTAATTATAACGTTCATCAAGAAGTTGTAATCCCATAGCTTTATTCTGACATATTCTTCCAGATTGCTTCTATATATGTTCAATTTCAAGGACATCAAAAGAGAAACAAAGAGTTAGACAACTAGTTATAACAAATTAAAAGGCAAATCATACAACTTTAAGGCAATGGAAAGATTACGAAGCTTGCTTTGTAAACTCTTAAGATGTTGAATTATATGGTTTAAAGCTTGTGTATTGTTGGTTGTTTATACAGCTGTTGTATTTGATATTTGTAATCTTCAGCTATGTTTCAACTTGTTGTTTGTATATTATTCCTTCTCGGAAATTGAGCAGTTCTTTGTGGATGTATTTCTCTCCTATTATTTTAGCTTTGTTCAATAATGTTTTTAAGAAAAAAACTTTATATGAAAGGACTTATAATTACATAATTTAACCAATAAATTAAAAAATAAATGATAAATAGAGATGTTGTCGACTTTATTAAAGAACATGATTGTACATTCATGCCACCTACTTTAATTTGGGCTATGCATTCAAATAATTTTATGGGTGTGCATATTTTCATTCCTATCTATTTGAGAAATTATAGCTAAATATATAATTTATGATAAACATTTTTAAAATGAGATGTCTTAATGTGAGAGTTCTTGATTCAATTGTGTATGTTTTAGTTTCGATGTTTTAGATCATACTCAATGATCCATCATCAAGAAGAGGAACGTTTGTCTTAATATTTGAAAGACAACTTTAAATAAATAACTATAAAAAAAATGTATGACTGTCAAATTTTAACCTTGACCCAATCCAACCCAACCACCAAAAAATTAATATTATAAATGTAAAAGAAAAAAAAATCCAAAAGTTAAAATTTGATCCCATGTGATTTTAACAAAAAGAAGTCAATGGGCTAAAACAAGTCTTCTTATGTATTTAAAAAAAAAAAAAAAACAACTAAATATGAGTCATTTGTGCATAATTTTCTAGGTAAAATGTCTTTCTGAAATGATTATATTTCTTCTTGACCGGAATGAAAATGAAAGGCACTTAAAAAAAGAATCAGTCATTGTCAAAATTTCTTCTCGACTTTCTAGTTACTTGCCGACTAACATACGATTGGATGAATGAGGTATAAAATTACTATTGACTGTTTGACCAATAAAATGTATAATATTTATGTAGAGTGGTGACTATGCAAAACTTTTTGAGCACCGAAATTTTCTTCTTGCCGGCTAACGTACGTTTTAAATAGATTAGGGGGCGTTAATTTTGGATCTATGGTACGACTGCGTGTTGGTCGTCAAGTTTAATTTGGTAAGAGGTCATAAAGATGAGTAAGTCTACCAATTCACTTGTAGGCTTCAGACGATGATATCTCTGCTTTAGACTTTCACATATAAAAATGAAGACGAAAGGAAATGTACATGGTCTTCGACTTCTCCGCTTTAGACTTCAATAGCGCCGAAATTTACGTATCGAACGAAAATAGTGGGACAACTGGAAAGGCTCCAAAGAGCTAAGGAATCCACCCTACTGAGTCGCTAATTCGTTTACTCATACATTGCATTATAATTTTCATATGAGTCAACGAATTATTCTAAGTATTCATAATTTTGTAGGAAACAGACCAGGATCCTCTGAATGTGCCAAATTGTTACGTCGAGAGGTCTTTTACATTCATAGCAGGGGTGGAGTTGAAGAGTTGAAAGATTCCAAGATTCTGTATAATTTTATAAGATTCCAATCTAAAAAATAAAAATAAAATAAAAAATTTTATATACATGAGATTATTAAGATAGAGGATCATAAAAGGCCACAATAAATATACCACTAAATGTGACACACTATCAAAGATGCTTTTTCTATTTAAAACCAAAATGCAAATATTTTAGATGTGAGTAATTTATAAGATGCTTGTGCTATTTTAAACCAAAATGCAAATATTCTAGATGCAAGTAATTTATAAATGTGAAGAATAAGGAAAATATTTAAATGGGAAATGAAATGCTTGCATTCTAACTACGAGTATTTTATAAAAAATAAAAAAATCAAAATCAAAAACCAAAAAGCAAAAAAAATTGGAAGATATCTCTCAGTGTACTGTAGACGTAATGTCTTCAACACTCTAATATGAGAGAATCTGATGATTTGATTAGTATGTATGTGGATGTGGCTAAGTAAAATAATTTGCATCATTGACTTTTGATTCCAATAGTACTCTTGATTTTGTCCCCTAGAGATAATTTTTAGAATAGAATAATTTTTAACGTCCACGAAGTTAAAAATAGTTTATGGGACAACCAACCCTGCCATTTTTGTTTTCTATATTTTAATTGTTTTCTACATTTCAAGGTGATGATGAGCTCCCCCATTTTCTCAATTGCTTCCTTGTTGAATAAATTGTACCAAGAAACAACTGTCAAGATATTAGCATATTTCACCCAAATGTCCCTGAAGGCATCACACTCCAGAATAAAGTGTTTTTCTAGCACAAAAATACACACCCTTTCATCTCATGCCTCTTTAGGTTTTTTCCATTGCCCCGTTTCATACCAGAGTTGATGAGAGTTAGTTCTTAATTGAGTACTAAAAATCTTTGCTCTCCATGGAATACTAGCCCCTATGTACACTTTTTGTTGATGATCACATGTGGGGTTGAATTCCTCAAGATAATATTTCTTCTCTCCCTAGCACTTTATCTCATATACGTTTGTGTAACTTATCCATGACAAATGCCTTTATTTCTTTGCTATTCATGGGGCATGCATTCAAGTAGATATTCCATTTGCTCATCCATTTGTTGTTTTGCTTCATCCATGTCTTCTTCCTTTCGCTTATGATGTCATTGAAAACAACCTTAGGCCATCTACCTACTTCCATTTTCTCAATTCTGTTTAGATATCTAATGAGACACACCATATCAATTGCTTCAATGGGAGATGCCCCTAATTCACCTAGCATAATCTCATAAGGAATTGAACCTTTTATTTTGAACTTGCTTGTGATCAAGCACTTTTGAATTTTCTCAATGTGTTTCCACTTTGAATCTGAGGTGATGCTAGCCTATTACTTTGATGCAGGAGCATCCTTGGTTCAAGAGCAATCTTGCATCAACCAAAAACATTTGCATTTCAGTTTGTTTGCATTTTAGTTCTTTTTTCAGTTCAGTCTAGGTAGTACAGTCAGAAGTAGTTTCAACTTGTGGTTCAGTTTTGGCATTTCACATCTTGCGGATCTCGACTTAGCATCTACATTCATTCATCTACATCATATCAAGAACTCAGAGCATTTGGATAAGTTACCAGAAAGATATCACTAATAGAAGATCAACTATTTTCTCAGAGCCGAGCATTCTAACAGTTCCGGATAATCAACTAAAGGAGAAGGCTTGCAGATCATTCCTTGACTTGCGGATCCTAATGACACATCATTCAATGATCCTTAGTTTATGGCCGACCTTCCCCGGAGGTTCGCACATTGTTCCATTCATTTGAGGAAGTGTTCTATGCATTTAGGTTTGACCTATCTGTGAACACGTTACATCTCTTCATTGGAGTTTGTGACCTTCCTTGGTGGATGCAGAGGAATCTATTGGTCTGAAAATGATATATATTGATGTAATAGACCCTTAGGAAGGCAGTTCTGATAGCTATTCACATAAGAAAGATCTGATAGTTTAGATTTATGTGAAGGAACTTCAAAGCTTTATCTTGCGCATGTATGTAATCAGGCCTGTGAGCCCTAATTGTAAGCCCGCATGTTGTCGGCCGATTTGTATTTGAATTCTTTGATATACTGAATGACTAAATCTGCATTTGTTCCATTTCTTGAGTTGTCTTTGTTGTGTTTACTCTTGCTGCACTGTCTGGATAGTCCATTCTATGAACCCTCCTACCGTGATTGCACCAAGTGGTATCAGAGCGAAAGTTTGATTCTTTGGAGTGAATTGGCGAAGGGGATTCCATAAGATCTTGTTGTGAGCAAATCGCCGATCCGAGGCAGGTTACTTGTGCGCAATCGATCGCCGATTGAGAGGCAGTTGTCTCTTGTAGCCCGATCGCCAAACCTGAGGCAGTTTGCAGTTGATCTTAGGAAGAATGCCGTCGTGAAGAGTTCCTCTTGTTGGTACAATGGCTAATAGAATGGATGAGATGATGGAATTGATGAGAATAATGCAAATTCGTTTGGATGTTGTTGAATAAGATAGGCGAAGAGGGTTAACACCTAGACCTAATGTTGAAAGTGATGATGAAGAAGAATTGATGTTGTGAGCTATTTCAAAGATTGGAAAGAGACCTAGAGTTGATGTGCCGAATTATACTGGTAATTTGAACCCTAAAGAGTTGATTGATTGGATAAATGATATGGAAGAATACTTTGAATATGAAGAGATGGAAGATCCAGAGAGTGAAATTTGCAAAGACAAAGTTGAAAGGACATGCTGCTATATGGGGGAAAGAAGTTCAGTTGGAAAGGAACAGAAGAGGAAAAGAAAAGATTACAAGGTGGGACCGGATGGTGACAAAGTTGAAGAATCAGTTTATACCTGCTGACTATGAGTTGGAACTGTTGAAGAGATTGCAAAACCTGAGACAAAAGGAGAAATTTGTGAAGGAGTACACTGAAGAATTTCATAAAATGATCATAAGGACAGGACATAGTCAAGCAAGCAAGGAGAAAGTGTCTAGATACATCAATGGACTGAGATTGAACATTCAAGAAGAACTAAGCTTGGTAAGGATGACATCTTTGGAAGAAGCATACCAGTTTGCCCTGAAAGTTGAAGAGAAGCTGAATAAGAGACATGATCAGAGACAGAAAGGCAGATGAGGTAAATTTTAGAGAGGAAGATCATTTTCTAGATATGATAGATCATTTGTGGAACAGAACAAGTTTGATACCCCATTGAAGAAGGACGACAGAGATAACATTGCTTACCGGAGAAATGACATAAATTTTTACCAGAGAGGAAACCCTAGTGCATACCGGAATGAAGGATATAGAAGAGAAGGAAGAGGATTGGATAAGAGAACATTTAGAGGTACTTGTTTCAAGTGTGGAGGTGAATGACATAGAGCATTTGAGTGTAATCAGGGTAGTACAAGTAAGAAAACATAAAACAATGGAAGAGCAACCTATGTTGAAGAAGAACCTGTTGAACTAAGTGACCCCTGTTCAGTTGGCAAACCTGAGAAAGGAGAATCATTGGTGATAAGGAGAACACTATTTCAAGTAGAGACAAATGAGGAACCACCGCAGAGAAAATGCTTGTTCAGAACTAGATTCAAATAAGGAGGTAAGTGTTGTAAAGTTGTGATTGATAGTGGTAGTTCAGATAACCTAGTTTCAGAGGAGATGGTGACTAACTTGAAGTTGGAAAGATTGAAACATCCTAAGCCTTATCAGATAGCATGGATTCAAGATGATCATAAGGTACTAGTAAGTGAACAATGTTTGGTGAAATTTTATATTGGATCTTATCATGATGAAGCCTTGTGTGATATTATGCCTATGGATGTTTGCCATATTTTGTTGAGTAGACCTTGGCAATATGATAGAAAAGCTATGCATGATGGGAGAAAGAATACATATACCATAACAGAAAATGGAAAGAGAATTACCTTAATTCCTTTGGAGGATGATCCTAAGAGTGAAGTATGTGGGAATGCTAGAATCTATTTCGTAGATGGAAGGAAATTTCTAGATGGTTTGAGACATGAGAATATGTGTTATGCCTTGATTCCTAAGAAGCCTGAAGCTTTGAAGAAAGAAATTGAAGAATCAGAACCAGAAGAGAGAAAGGAGTTGCTGACAGAGTATGAAGACATCATATCAGATAATGTGCCTGAAGGATTGCCACCTATAAGGAGTATCACTCATCACATGGATCTTATACTGGGAGCAAGTTTGCCTAACAAAGTAGCACATAGAATGACACCGATAGAGAATGAAGAATTGAATAGACAGATACAAGAGTTGCTGAGGAAAGGTTTGATCAGAGAAAGTTTGAGTCATTGTACAGTACCTACAGTTTTGGCACCTAAGAAGGATGGAGAATGGAGAATGTGTACTGACTCTCGAGCAATAAACAAGATCACAGTCAAGTATAAATTTCCTTTACCTAGGATGGATGATATCATGGATTGTTTGAGTGGAGCAAGATATTTCACAAAGATAGATTTGAAGAGTGGATACCATCAGATCAGAATCAGAGAAGGAGATGAATGGAAGACTGTTTTTAAGACAAATGAAGGACTGTATGAGTGGTTAGTGATGCCTTTTGGATTGACGAATGCACTGAGTACTTTCATGAGATTGATGAATGAAGTTCTGAAGAAATTCTTGGGTAAGTTTGTGATTGTATACTTGGATGATATTTCAATTTTTAGTAAGACAAAAGAACATTTGTGGCATATTAGACAAGTTTTGCAGAGGTTGAGAGAGGAGAAATTGCTGACAAACATCAAGAAGTGTAGTTTCATGAAGGAAGAGTTGGTATATTTGGGATTTGTGATTTCTACGGAAGGATTGAAGATGGACCCTGAGAAAGTGAGAATAATTGTTGAATGACCTACACTGGAGAACATTGGAGAGGTTAGATCATTTCATGGATTGGCTAGTTTCTATCGGAAGTTCATTAGAAATTTCAGTTCAATTTGTAACCCTATGATAGAGACAATGAGAGGTGATAGAAAAGATTTCAAGTGGACATCGGGAGCAGATAAAAGTTTTGAGCTGTTGAAGTAGAAAGTGACAGAGCAACTTGTTTTGGCATTACCAGATTTCAATAAAGTATTTCAAGTTGATTGTGATGCAAGTGGAAGTATAATTGGAGTAGTATTAAGTCAAGAAGGTAGACTTGTAGCATATTTTAGTGAGAAGTTGAATGATACAAGGAGAAGATATTCAATTTATGATCAAGAGTTCTATGCCATAATTCAAGCCTTGAAGAAGTGGAGACATTACTTGTTTCCTAAGGAGTTTGTGTTGTATATAGATCATCAAGCTTTGCAGTATTTGGACAATCAAGGTAAGTTGAATCAGAAACATATGAGATGGGTCGAGTTCATGCAGAGTTATACTTTTGTGTTGAATCATAGAAGTGGTAAATCAAACAAAGTTGTTGATGCCTTGAGTAGAAGAAGAAACTTGTTGACAGAGATGAGAGTTGGAGTGTTGGGTTTTGATGAATTAAAGAACATGTGAGGGAGACACTAATTTTGCAGAACCATGGAAAGCATGTGAAGAACCTGTTGTAGCAGATAGGAGTAAGTGGTTGGACTATTTCATTCAAGAAGATATGTTGTTCAAAGGAAGTTAGTTGTGCATACCTAGAAGTTCAATGAAAGATAATTTGATCAAGGAGAAGCATAGTGGTGGATTGGCAAGATATTTTGGCATTGATAAGACAGTGGCTTTGGTGAGTGAAAATTACTTTTGGCCTCAGATACATAAGGATGTTCAGAGATTTGTGCAGAGTTGTAGAGTTTGTCAAGTTGCAAAAGGGAGTAGTCAGAACACTGGATTGTATAAACCTTTGACAGTACCGGAGAGACCTTGGGAAGACATAAGCATGGATTTTGTAATGGGGTTACCTAAGACACAGAGAGGACATGATTCAATATTTGTAGTGGTTGACAGATTTTCAAAGATGGCTCATTTTATACCTTACAAGAAGACAAATGATGCAGTACATGTAGCTGACCTATTTTTCAAAGAGATTGTGAGATTGCATGGATTACCTAGGAGTATTGTCATGTCCCCATTTTTGGCTTGATCAATATTGGACATGGATTAGCCTATTTATCATTCCCGTGGGCTAATACCAATGATGAGGGAATGAATTTGGTTTTTGACTAACTCAGTGTTGTAGTTTTGCAGGTACAAAGTCAAAACTATTCCAGCAATCTGTGGCAAATCTGGCAAAATGGTTAAGTTCGAAGGCCAAAACTAGCAAGAACTTGACTCTCAAGGTCAAGGCGCACTTTCCTATCTGTCGGGTGCCAAATGTGCGCCTAAGGATGTGGAGTCTTCAATCAGGGTTTAGAAGTGCAATATGATAAGTACAACACCACTTGAGCATGTCTCCACACCAAACAAGGGAGTTGAAGTCCAAAAGTTGCCCAAGAAGGGTTAGACGCACTTTCTCTCTCCTCCAGTCTCAAAATTGCGCCTAGCAAAGAAGCATCATTCCATGAGTATTTAGAGTGGCGCTTCAAGCACATCAACTATATCAATCATGGTTGATCATCAAGGTGGATTTGATTAAGTGAATTGAACAAGGAGGAAGGCCTACTCACTCTAGGCGCAAATGTCATGATGTACAACCTTAAATATGCACCTAAGAGGGAAATGATCTTCAAGTCAACCCCAATAAGTAGTGTTTTCATAAGTAATGGTGTTTCACCTTAAAAAAGACTCATACATTGTAAATCCTTGGAGAAATTGGCCAAGTAAACTCTAGGCGCAAATCACATGCTTTACCACTCCAAATGTGCGCCTAGATTCCACCCTCAAATATGCGCCTTGAGTTGATATTTACTCTGGGTTCTTGAAATGGCGCTTAAGGATGATTTGATAAGTTGATTGTCGAAGACATCTTCCGGAGCGAGGTATGATCATGGGAGAGTGAGGCGCACTTTCTAGTCTCTAGAACCCTCAATTGGTGCCTAGCAATAGTGAGGTGCAATTTCATGAAGAAACCATCTCAATTTGGCACCTAGTCATTGAGATGACATCAAACACCGTCGGAGAACCTTCACTGAACATTTCAAGTAATTGCATGCATGTTGAAGCCACTGGATATGATAGGCACAATCTACCCTCTGATAACCTAGTTTGAGCGCCTAGCTTTGAGAGACATCCAATTGGGATATTGGGCGCACTTCTTCATCTGTGGAGCATCATTCTAGCACCCTGGTTTGGATGAGCATATTGCAAGTGTCTGATCTCCTATTGGTTCATGTGATGGTGTTGGGATCCGTTCTGGCTCATTGGACAAGGTTGCCAAATTAGAGTGAGTCATCAAATGAAACATTCCCATTGGAATATGCTCTTGGGAAATGTACCTTGGTTCCTACTTTGCATTGGAGAGCGTGCCTTTATTGCCTTTGAAGGAGGAGCACTATAAAAGGAGGAGAGCGCCTTCATTTTGACATCTTAGATCTTTTGTGAATTTTCTCTCTCAGAAGCTTTATGCTTTAGTTCATGAAATCTACAAGTTTCATTCTTGTTGGGGTGATGCTCCCTCAACTTTGATAAGGTGATGCTCCCTTGTCAACTAAGAGGTGTTAACATTCAGTTATCATCATTGTTCCAAAAGAAGTAGTCATCTCACAACTAGTGAAATAGGTGCTAGCTAAGGGCGCTAGTTGAAGAGTCATTCAAGTGTCGTAATCATTGATCATATCTAGGCTTCAAGGCCACTCATTGTAATGAGTTGTAATAAGCTTGAATGTTCATGCAATTGAAGGCGACATCTACTTGTAATAAGAAGTTGTATTGATCAAGTCACAATCATAATACTAGAACCAACTTCAAGTGATTCCAAAGAGTTGTTATCTTTCATGTTTGCTATTGATCTCATTGTGTGATTGATAGTTAGAAGTGCAAGTAATTTTGTCTAAGTAAAGGGAAAAATTTTAGTTAAGTATAGTTGGGATATTTCAAGTATAGTTTTAGACAAAGATACAAAATTTGTTGGATATTTTTGGAAGACACTTTGACAGAAGATGAAGACAGATTTGAAGTTCAGTTCAACTTTTCATCCATAGACAGATGGACAGACAGAGGTAGTGAATAGGAGTTTGTGAAACTTGTTGTGATGTTTGGTTGGAGAGAAAACTAGAAACTGGGACTTGATTCTTTCACAAGCAGAGTTTGCATACAATAATTCAGTCACTAGGAGTACCAGAAGGACACCTTTTGAGATTGTTACTAGAGTGAATCCTAGAGGAGTTGCAGAATTGAGAGATATCAACGTGGAAGACAAGAGAAGTACAGAAGCAGAGGAATTTGCAAATCACATGAAGACAGTGCATAATCAGGTGAAGAAACATTTGGAGACTATGAACCGTAAGTACAAAGAGAAGGCTGATGAGAAGAGAAGACCTAAAGAGTTTGAAGTTGGAGATGAATTCATGGTGTACTTGAGAAAAGAAAGATTTCTAGTTGGGACATATAACAAGTTGAAGATGAAGTTTGGACCTTGTATAGTACTCAGAAAATTTGATTTAGGAAATGCATATGAAGTGGAGTTACCAGAGACGTTCGGTATTTCACCAATTTTTAACATTGCAGATCTTTATCAGTATCATGAAACAGAGTTCATTGATAGCATGGAAGAAGACCTGAAGAAGCAGTTACCACAACAAGCACCGAAACAAATTGAAGACATTTTGGACAGCAGAGTTGGATGCATCACTAGAGGCAGACAATATAAATAATATCTTGTGAAGTGGAAAGGCAGACTGGAAGAAGATTCATCTTGGATTTCTTAGGCTGAGGTGGACCATCTTGGTTCTCCCCTAGCCCCAGCAAATTGAGGACTCACTTTTTTTTAATAACCCTAGATGTCTGATGCAGGAGCATCCCTGGTTCAAGAGCAATCTTGCATCCACCAAAAACATTTGCATTTTAGTTTGTTTGTGTTGGCAAGAGACACTATGTGGCTTCATAAGTTTTGTCATTGATGGGAACAAAGTCTATCCCATACATCCGCAGTACATAATATGCCTTTGCCGGAAGTCATATTGAAGATTGTTTTGGTTTGGTGAACAAGAACAGAGTATGTAACAAGGTCTGACAATCAGGTCTGGATCTCTTAGATGGTGTAACTCAGTAAGTTGCAAACTTGGACAAGTCAAGAGGGGTATCATGACTACTGTATTCCAGAGTTTTAGCCTTCAGTGGTAAAGCATGGAAAATATATGAGCATCTGAGTGTTGGGTTCTAGTTAGGTAGAGCAGACAGAGGAAGAACTGACCGACAGAGTATCAGACCTCAATCCGGATGTGCAAAAGGTGTTGATCAAGCAATTTGTGGCATTATACATTGTTGGCCGACATGATTAAAGACTTCTATGCCTATGTTTTTGATGTACATCACTAATCAAGCATGGATTCAGCCGATAAATCAATAATTTGCCAATATCTCAAGTGTTCTTGT
Source organism: Cunninghamia lanceolata (assembly GCA_027924645.1). Classification (NCBI taxonomy): domain Eukaryota; kingdom Viridiplantae; phylum Streptophyta; class Pinopsida; order Cupressales; family Cupressaceae; genus Cunninghamia; species Cunninghamia lanceolata. The sequence goes on from BSBN01000500.1 coordinate 23,572,850, forward strand.
TGCTGACTAAGAAGTTGTTGGAAATCCTTGATGCGGATATATATACTCGATGGATTCAAGCTTGTGAAGGTGTGGAAGTGATAATATAAATGATTAAGTGCAGAAAAAAGTAGAGACAAGTGCGAAGGTAGCAATTCAAGCCCAGAATGTGACAGAAAAGTAATATTGAGCAGAGGAAGAATGAAATGTGCCATATCAGTATACTGTGCCTAACCAGAACTGAATTCCTACATGTATAGATGTTGTTCACCAGTTCAAACACCTTGATATCATTTGTAAGCATTTGTAGACTGTAAGTCTCTTGTAGGCAATGGGCCTCTTGTGAGTAGTGTGCTTGGGCAGTGAGCCCTAATTAGCAAGTGCCAAATTTGTACTCTTTATTCTTTTAATAGAGAATACAATCTTGGGTTAGTCACCCCATGGTTTTTCCCTTAACAGGGTTTCCACGTAAAAATCCTTGTGTTATGTGTTAATTTCTTTTCAGTTCTTATGATTTCCTTGCCTTGATATAACATTAAATGATAAGATAAGAAAAGAAAGTAAAAATAAAAAGTTATAACATAACTGATTCACCCCCCCTCTCAATTATCTGCACTGTTTCCAACAATTGGTATCAGAGCCAAGTTCATGTGAACAAAGTCTAACAGCTTGAGGAAGATCTGGGAATCTCAATGGATGCATATGGTATGAAAGAACAACTTCAGTCTGCCCTAGATGATCTTGAAAAATCCCACTCTGAAGTCAATAATTTGAGAGAAAAACTCAAAGAAGCTGATGATTTCATAAATGAGCTAAAAGAAAAACTTAGTAATTCTGTGAAAAAGAGAAAAGAACTACTCCAGAAATTAACAAATTAGACTGAAGTCAATAATATTGATGAGGATCTGAATGAGAAAAATAAGCTATGTGAGAAGCTATCAAAAGAAGTCATTACGATAAGGCATGAAATGGAATCAGAGGTTATGAGATTCACCCAAGAAATTGAAGAAAAGAGAAAGATTGAAGATAATCTAAAACAATCCCTCAAGGAGAAAACAAAGGACTACCACAAAATGGACAGAATAATCAGGAATCTTAAATCTGATCTTGAAGAAGCCAGAGACAATGAAGAACAACTTGAGAATCAGATAGACACTCTTAAACAAGATCTTCAAACTGAAAATGAATACAAAGAAAAATTCAAGATAAGATCAGCCCAACTTGAAGTTCATCTTGAAAGTCAAAAGAGGGTAGATGATAAGCGTGGCTTGGGATATGAGAAAGGTGAAAGCTTTAGATCTGGGCAGAAGAACTTTGAATTAGGAAATCAAAGAAACAGGCCTAGGAGACCTCTGGTAAGGCAACCGAACGCTCAAAGATATCCATCCTTCAATGAACACTGCTTCAACTGCAACAAGTTTGGTCATAAAGCAATCCAGTGCAGAAACATAATGAATCAAATCAAACCATCCTTCTCCGTTCAATGTTTCAGTTGCAAAAGGTATGGTCACAAATCTCATGAATACAAAAATATGCAAATGAACAATTCTTTCAATGGTAAATGCTTTGTATGCAATAGAATTGGACATATGGCTAATGAGTGCAGATCACGAGGATATAATTGAAATAAGCAAAGAAATGTTGTGTGTTACAATTGCAATAGATCCAGTCATATCGCCAAATTCTAGAGAAGTAGAAATCAGGATAGAAAAGGTCCGGTGGAACATGATCAGAAACAAGATAAAGGCAAAGGTAAAGTAAATGCAGATGAAGTTCAAAAGGAGATGAGCAAGATTTGGGTAAAAAGGAGTACAATGAATATTGGGGATGGATCCACACCAGAATTCGGTGCTGATACTCCTTCTGGAAACTAAAAAGTAAGCTCTGGCTCAGGGGGAGCTACAGAGAAGATCCTTTTCCCTTAGCCAACTAGTGAGTGCCTAAATTTAGGACATTGAGTTAGAATAAGAGGTTGCGGTTTAAAGGGTTTGAGGAGATTCACTTGAAAGTCATCCAGTCAAAATTTGACAAATCCGCATGCAGATTTGAGCAAGTTATGAGGAGATCCTATATCGGCAGCTATTCGGTAAAGCAGAATTTCACAGACAGATCCGGTATGATCCAGAATTGAAATATTTTAGTCTGCGGACCTATGGCATGTTTGAAAAAGTTGAAGATATGTTGTCAACCCTCATAGACAATGATTTTAAGATCCGCCCAGTGATTCAAGAAAATCTCTCTCAATACAGGCTAACTAGATGACTTAAGTTGTGCATTTATTACAAAGGGAAATTAGGTTTTTGGGAAAGATTAAAAGGTCTCTCATCCATCATTTGTGACACTTTGCACTCTCAAAGAAGGAAGAAGAGCTCTGAGAAGAAATCCAGCAAAACACTCAAACTCAGTTGGAGATCGAATCCAAGTGCAATCTATTTCGATAGTCGCTCCAAACCCTAAGGCGTGAAAAGGTATTTCTTTTGTAAATCTCTCCAATCTTCGTTGATTAGAATGACTACTCCTATGGTTGTAAATGTTTCCGAAAGACCAAGGCCAGTTTTCAAGAAACATCCTCACAAATCTATTGAGATTGATCCTTTGGGTGCGTTTTCCCGTATCCGTATGGCGTTCTCCATGTAGAAGACATTAGGGTTTATATACATGCAAACATTAAGGACTTTGGAGACCTGAAATTGATGAATCTATACCGCAATCAGTTAAGCAATGATAACTTTGATTTGAAATCGGAGTTCCAGACCCTAAAAGATAAGCATTTTGCACATTGCATACATTTTTTGTCTTTTGGAGAGGACGAATGGGTTCGGTATATCTTAAGAAGGATCCATGATAACTTCATGTGGTTAATGAGGCCTTTCAAAATAACCAAAGATGCCATCAAAGCTGTAACTGGTTTACACTCCATTGGTGGGTTGCCTGCTCTTAAGTCTGTGAAGAATCAAATAGTATCTGAAGCCACAGGGTCAAAATATGATAAGAGGGCAATGACCATTGATGACATCACTGATCTGGATATCAAGTTTGCCTCAATTGTGATTGGATACAAGATTTACCATTCAAGTAGAGAAAACTCTGTATCCGGTACTGCCATCTACATTGCATACCAGATGCTAAGAGAGAATGTAGATTATGACCTGTGTGAACTCCTGTTGAATCAGTTGCTGGAGAACCTGCAAAAGATCAAGAAAGATTAAAAGAACTCTTTCAAATATGGTGATTTGGTGTTATGCTTGTTTTTCTACTTCATGAATGAGTTACCAGGCTCAAAAGGTCTAATATGGGAAAATGACAAACCGGTTGCTATACAGATAAGGGATTACTTGTATGAACTTGGTGACACTGAAACTTGGAAGACAACTCTCTGGGGTTACTTCAAAAACTTCTAGAGCATGATGTAGGAAAGAGACCAAAAACAATAGTGGAGAAGTACAAGGACACAATTTGCTTTATGGTAGATACTGATCAGTGCTTAATAGAGGTAGTTGAGCTAAGGATAGTATGGATATTGCCCATGGGCTATGAGGTTGATGGAAACATATTGGAGACTCATATTCAACATTTACTGAGTCAACCCAAAGACCTTAAAGCAGAGAGGTTTGGCACTTTTGAAGAATTAAACATAAAACTACATGTTGAACTAAGAAGGCCTGAGACAAAAAGAAAAGTGAGAAGAGAAGTTGAAGAACTGGTTGAGAAATTTGGCATCACTAGAGAAGCTGTTATTGCAAACAAAGAAAGAATAGAGAAAATTGAGAAAGAAAAAGAGGAAGCAAAGAAAGAACAGGTTCTGGCAGAAGCCTCCACCTGGACTAGAACTACCAGGAGTTCTGCCTCTGGGAGCTCTAAAGCTACAAATCCGGAAGCCCATTCATCTACAAAGAAAAGAGAAAAAAATCCAAGGCCAAAAGAGCCTATGTGAGTCTCAAGGATGATGATGAGACTGAGTCAGATGTAGAGATTAGAGAATTGAAGAAAACAAAAGTAAAATCCCCCAAGGTTGATGAGGAGCAGAAGTCAGTAGAGTATGTTGAGAAGCCTACTCTATCTATTGATGATATCATCAAGGTAGTTACTGTGGATGGGAACTTGCAGCCGATGACAGAGTTCTATGATGAATACAATGATGCTGACAAAAGAATTCTGGAGGAAGCTACTGTAAGGTATTTGAATATCTATAACAAAGCATTCATTGAAATAATGTCATTAATTCCAAAGAGCCTAGAAGATATATTGGAGCAAAGAAAAGAGAATGCAAAGGCAAAAGACTTGGAGATCCAGAAGCGGATAGTGATACAACTATGTCCCTCTATCACTCCAAAACAAATGGACATGGTTTTTAAGGATTGTAAAGATGATTTCCGAAGCAAGTCCCAGATGAACAAACTCATGGTTGGAGAAACTGACCATACAACAATGAAACAAAAGAAATTCTCTAGAATGCCTTGAAGAGATTCAATCTTCCCATTATAGAGGAAACATATGAAGAGCCTCCTAACATGGATGTTGAAGGATTAAAGAAAAATGATGAAGAGTCATCTAAGGCATTAGATTCCTCTGTTCCAGAAGAGGAAGGATAGAAAGAAGAAACATTTTCTGATAAGGATGTCAAAGGATTAAAGAAAAATGATGAAGAGCCATCTGAAGCATTAGACTCCTCTGTTCTAAAAGAGGAAGGACAGGTAGAAGAAACAAATATCAATAAGCAAGTCAGTCCGGATGCCCCCAAAAGGAAGGAAGTAGAGTCGGCAAGAGACACTACAAAGATAGTACAGAACTTCTTGGACAAAGAAATAATGGAGCTGGATAAACCTGAGTTAATACAAGGGCCACTAAACTTCGACTCTTTCTCTCCGATTTAGATAATGAAGGTAGCATCTTTTGCTCAGGCCAAAACAAAAGAGAAACTTCTAAAATCACACATGGAGGATTGTGAGCTGTTGGAGATTGCATCTGGGATGCTGGAGAAGATTATGCCAACCTATCAAAAGGATCCTTCTGCCTCTCCATCTGGTAATTTGAAAAACTTAGTCAATTCTATAAACACTCATTTTGAATCCTTAGAGAAATCAGCATAAACTAAGGTCCGGAATGAGTTCTTGGGAAAGAGGTTTAGTGAAGTACAAGGGCTAATTGCTAATGATAGAAGAACCTTAGGCATTGGCATAAAGAGCCTTGAAAACGCTCTTAAGGATGGTGGGGACATATACAAATTTTGTTTAACTTGGCCCAAAGTGACAGAGGACATTGAGAAGAAAGTGAAAGAACAAGAAGGAAAACTGTCAAGTTTATCTCAGAATTTTGATCCCCTTACTACCTCTCTAGTGAATCATGAATGTCAAGCTATTGCTATAATAAATGAAATTAAAGAACTAGTTAAAGAGAAAAAGAACATAATGGATAGAATGGGTGAGCTCAGAGGGACAATCATCCCTAAGTTAGAGGCAATGCATGATGCCTTGATAGAGGCACAAAATATAGTCTGGACGAGTGATCCAACAGACTTAAAGAGGGCAGAAGCATATGCATTTTTGTTAAGTGGATACATCTCCATTTTGGACAGAATGAGGAGGAGTTGGGCCACAGAAATCATATAGTTGAAGACAACCTTTGCGGATATACTTAAGTATATGTAAGTATAACATATGATTTGTATATACTTATGCGGCCATGTATAGAATAATTTTTGCAAAGTTTTGGTATGCGGATTCCACCCTTTCCCATTGATGTCAAAAGGGTAGTGAAGAGTAGTGAAAAATGAGGAATCCAACAAAGGGGGAGCTCTAGTAAAACAGTGCAAGAGATAGAGCACAAGTTAAGGGGGAGTTACTGCGACACTTAGCCATTTTTCACTAAGTGTTGCCATCAATGCCAAAGGGGGAGATTGTTGGCAAGAGACACTATGTGGCTTCATAAGTGTTGTCAGTGATGGCAACAAAGTCTATCCCATACATCCGCAATACATAATATGCCTTTACCGGAAGTCAGATTGAAGATTGTTTTGGTTTGGTGAACAAGAACAAAGTATGTAACAAGGTCCAACGATCAGGTCCGGATCTCTCAGATGGTGTAACTTAGTAAGTTGCGAACTTGGACAAGTCAAGAGGGGTATAATGACTATTGTATTCTAGAGTTTTAGCCTCCAGTGGTAAAGCATGGAAAAGATATGAGCATTTGAGTGTTGGGTTCCAGTAAGGCAGAGCAAACAGAGGAAGAATTAACCGACAGAGTATCAGACCTCAATCCGGATGTGCAAAAGGTGTTGATCAAGCAATTTGTGGCATTATACATTGTTGGCCAACATGATTAAAGACTTCTATGCCTATGTTTTTGATGTGCATCACTAATCAAGCATGGATTCAGCTGACAAATTAATAACTTGCAAATATCTCAAGTGTTCTTGTTGCCGACTAAGAAGTTGTTGGAAATCCTTGATGCGGATATATATACCTGATGGATTCAAGCTTGTGAAGGTGCGGAAGTGATAATATAAATGATTAAGTGCGGGAAAAAGCAGAGACAAGTGCGAAGGTAGCAATTCAAGCCTGGAATGTGACATAAAAGTAATATTGAGTAGAGGAAGAATGAAATGTGCCAGATTAGTATACTGTGCCTAACCAGAACTGAATTCCTGCATGTATAGATGTTGTTCACCAGTTCAAACACCTTGATATCATCTGTAAGCATTTTTAAACTATAAGTCTCTTGTAGGCAGTGGGCCTCTTGTGAGCAGTGTGCTCAGGCAGTGAGCCCTAATTGGCAAGTGCCAAATTTGTACTTTTTATTCTTTTAATAGAGAATACAATCTTGGGTTAGTCACCCGGTGGTTTTTCCCTTAACAGGGTTTCCACGTAAAAATCCTTGTGTTATGTGTTAATTTCTTTTCAGTTCTTATGATTGCCTTGCCTTGATATAACATTAAATGATAAGAAAAGAAAGTAAAAATAAAAAGTTATAAAATAACTGATTCACCCCCCACCTCCTAGTTATCTGCACTATTTCCAACAATTTGCATTTTAGTTCTTTTTCCAGTTCAGTCTAGGCAGTACAATTAGAAGCAGTTTCAGCTTGTGTCCAGTTTTGGCATTTCACATCTTGCGGATCTGGACTTAGCATCACATTCAATCATCTACATCATATCAAGAACTCAGAGCATTTGGATAAGTTACCAGAAAGATATCGCTAACATAAGATCAACTGTTTTCTCAGAGCAGAGCATTCTAACAGTTTCAGATAATCATCTAAAATAGAAGGATTGCAGATCATTCCTTGACTTGCGGATCCTAATGACACATCATTCAATGATCCTTGGTTCATGGCTGACCTTCCTCGGAGGTCTGCATGTTGTTCCATTCATTTGAGGAAGTGTTCTATGCATTTAGGTCCGACCTATCTATGAACACGTTACATCTCTTCATTGGAGTTTGTGACCTTCCTTGGCGGACGCGGAGGAATCTATTGGTCTAGAAATGATATATATTGATGTAATAGACCCTTAGGAAGGCAGTTCTGATAGCTATTCACATAAGAAAGATCTGATAGTTTAGATTTGTGCGAAGGAACTTCAAAGCTTTATCTTGTGCATGTATGTAATCAGGCTTATGAGCCCTAATTGTAAGCCCACATGTTGTCAAGCCGATTTGTATTTGAATTCTTTGATATACTGAATGATTGAATCTACATTTGTTCCATTTCTTGAGTTATTTCTGTTGTGTTTACTCTTGCTGCACGGTTCGGATAGTTCATTCTATGAACCCTCCTACTATGACTGCACCATACTCACACCCAAGAGCACCACTAGAAGCACTAAAAGCCCAAAAAGAATCTGAGTAGTTTTCCAGTCCCATAACTCAGCCTCTCTACAACTATTTTGAAGAGCATACAATGCTTTTCACCCTCCCAAAGTTCTTTTCTTCCTACAGCTCTCCCAACTAAACTTGTTGTTGAAGTCAATCTTGAGGTATTTGTACTCAGTTACCTCTTCAAGAGTATTACCTTCAAAGTAGAACTTATGCTAGCTCGACTTCCTTTTATTAGAGAAAATCATGATTTTGGTCTTGTTGGTATTGAATTGCATCTCCACTGCTCTACAAAAATGTTCAAGGTAATATATGTGTTTTTGCAATGCATGAGCCAATTTAGAAATCAAAATAAGGTCGCCTGCATATAAAAGAAGCCTTATCACAAACTCTCCCAAGCTAACACTATCCCCTCCTTGCAAATTCAACCATTCTTCAAGTTTGTCAATATATAATCCAAAAAGAGTAGGGGATAGAGGGAAACCTCGCTTGACTCTAATGCCACTCCTAAAACTTTTTGAAATGCCTACTGAGGTTCTAATTTTGACTTGAACCTCTTCATAGAGCCTATGGATAGCTACTCTAAAATGCATAAGAATACCAAGTTCCTCCATTCTACACATATCTTATCCCTAGGAACCATGTCAAAAGCCTTCTTGAAGTCAACAAAACAACAACATGCTTCTTCTTCCCCCCCTAAACTTTTCCAATGATGTGTCTCAAAGTGATTCCATGATCTAACATAGAATGCTTAGGTCTAAAACCCGCTTGCCCTTTTTCTCGCTTTTCTTTTTCTTTCACCCACTTGTTGATTTTGTTTTTGACCATGCTAACAAATAATTTCGCAAACAATGAATTGATCATGATGGTCTAATAATTGGAAGGATTATTAATGTCACCACTCTTAAAAAGAGGTATTGCTAGGTTATTTGACCAATCACTTAGGAACTCTTATTGAATGATGTTTTGAGTATTCTCATAATGTGCGATGCAAGAGTTCTCATCCCCCATTTTAGATACTCCGCTTGAAGCTCGACCAAGTCCTTTGCTTCTCCTACGCCCAATTTCTTAATACCCATCTTAACCTCTTGTAGGGTGAAAAACTTTATTTCCGTGTTGACCAAGGGCGGGGGCTCAACCTCTAATTCCTACTCATAAAGTTGTCTGGCATAATCAAACCATTAAGTATCTTTAATGTCATTTTTAGTTTGTTTCTTTCTTGGTTGAAGTTCCTTCCAAAATAGCTTTGGGTTATTTTTTCCTAGGTAGATTAGCTCTTCTCCCTTGTGTTCATGAACTCAACTTTTCTCTTTTATTATCCACTTGTACAATTTTATGTTCATCTTCTTCTTGCTTGGCTCTTTCAAAGATCTCCTTGCAATTTTGTAGGAAACACACATATGCCTAGTACCATCTACTTTTTGGCTCTACCAAATTTCCACTAATTTAGGCACAACTGTGTAATGTATTATAACATGCAATCTCACATTGTCATATTAACTCATTAGTCTATGTGCAAACACCACCAAGGAAGAAGATAACAAATAGCTAGTCGGAGTAGCTATGTAATGTATTTCTTATGTTAGAATTCTCACTATTATGTTATAATAATAGTGAGGATGAGAATAGCTTAAATTTGATGGCTGACCTTGCTAATTGATTTTTAGCAAGCTTTTTTGTGATGGCTAGTCATTGGAGTAGCTTTGTAATGTATTTCTATTTTTAAATCTAGATATAAGAGAATAATAATATATAATAAATATTATAAAAATGTTTTGTTTATTAAAAAAAATAGATTTAAATTATAAATAAATATACTTTGTTTTGGTTAGTATTTACCTTTAGAATTTTGTAATAATAAAAAGTGTTTTGTTTTGTCAAATAAAATTAGTAGTGGCTAATAATTACTTTTAGTTTGTTATTGTAATTTATTTTATTTGTGAAATAATATTTTTATTTGGACGAAAGATAACTTGAATTATTCATAGTTATTTTTACACAAAAACTATGAAATGAGATTTAAAATAATAAATTTTTATAATAAATTAAGTGTAAAATATTGTAATTGACTTTTTATTATGACTGGGTTATAGATCATGGACCAAAAGTTCTTCTAGTGAAGTTTTTATCAACTGAGATTTGACCAAATATGATATCAAAGCAGTATCATCTAAACAATTGAAAAGGGGGATAAATTAATTATCTAAATTAAGAAAGTGAGTGTATGAGATTGAATGCAAATGAGGGTATACTAAGAATGAATAAGGATCAGATTGTGAGCTTAGCCTAACACAAGAGAATGCTACTTGTCAATATATTATTGAATTAAGACACTAACATCAAGACAAACACAAAATTGAATGAAAAATAACACAAATACACTAATTTCACCATTAAATTACATAATAAAAAAAGTAAATGATATATCATTTAAAATTTGGGAGAACCAATTTTTATGAGCATTTACATATTTTAGTAAAAGAAGTTAGTAATTCTAAGAGTGAAACTAAGACAAAACAATATTGACAAGATGAAAATGCATGTAAGAGAGCATAAAATATTAACATGTTGTTTCTTTTCCAAAAGTAATCTAGACGTACTTGTTGATTTGTAGCATCTACAAATCTTAGGAAAATAATAAAGGGGAGTGAAAATAAAGAGAGAGTGCTTAAAAATAAATAAATAATTATTGGTCCATAGATGTTTATATATACTAGCAATTGCACTTGGTGTGCAATGGGTATGCCAATAGGCACTTTCATTTAGTGTATTATTGTAAGCAATCACACAAATTGAAGGAAACATAATTTATTTATTTATTTATAATATAACATACTAAACATAAGGTATAGAACAAGGAGTTGAAGTACATCACTAGCATCTTGATGCCACTGATTGGTCCAAAGGATGAATGAAAATCAATGAGCCAAGATTTATACAGGAGCCTAGGGTTGCTAGAGAATATGCAATACATTATTGGATGAAAAAACCTGATACACTTCATTAACATTATTTGTAAATTTTGGGCCTGTAAACATCCAAACCTTCCAAAATTGAAACAAACTTTTAATAAGTAAAATCTATGAGAATTTGAGATTGAATGAGTCTAGGTCTATTATGGTCTACAAACTCATGGCTTAAAGATCTCAGACATATGTTTAATATAAAATTTGATCAAAGATGCTTCTAAGTAATATCTACGAGGCTTAAGATTGAATGAGACTGGGTCCACTATGGTCTATGAATTCATGGATTTAAGATCTCAAATGTAGACTTAATATAAAATTTGACCTAAGATTCTTTCATGCCCATCCAATAGTTTCTTCGAACCTCTAAGCTTAATAATGTTGGACATGAGAAAGCAACTTAATCAAGGTTAACTAGATCTTAGAAGCTTGCAAGGAACATATAAAACACTAGGCTTGAACATGCAAACAAATTCTAATCTAAAGGGAAGTTCTCAAGTCTAAAAGGACTTTATAAACTTAAAAATTTGAAATTCTTAGACATGACAGAGAGAAAACTATGACTTACTGATCTAAACCTTTATTAAGTAAAATCTAATGGTTTTTCATGTTCTTAATTATTGTAAACCCAAACTGTCTTATATTACTATGCTAAGGAAAAGTTTTAAGTCCAAAATATCAAGTTGAAGTCCATGGGGCTCGCATCTGGTAGACTTGAGAGTTTCATTAATCAAATTCTAGAGGGGGCCTCCCATCCTAAGTTTGCTTTGTGTCATGCTCATGTTCCAACTAGACCCCCAAAACCTTATGCAATAGAGTTCAACAAGTGGTCTTGGATCTATGGTATTTATACTCTCAAATCTACAATTGCAAGGTGGTGCCCAACACATGTTTGGTTACCAACTAAATCTACTCTATTGAAACCCTAATAGACCTTTCAATCCCCAAAATTAGAGTAGGAGATAAATAAAAACATCATACTACAAAGTGATAGTTCCAAGATAGTATTTGTGTGGATTTTTCATTGCCTCTATTACGACGTGGATTTGCAAGAAGCCTACAATGGGTGTGTGCAAAAAGATGGGGGACCAAAAAGTGGTCAAAGCCACTTTTTGGTCCAAATAGGACATAATGTGAGCATGTTATAACGTGCTAGCATTATATAATGCGCTCACATTATGGATTGGTAACTACCAAGCCTAAAACACGAGCACATTATAATGCACTCATGTTATTTGGACCTATTAAACATAAAAGAAAAAATAGACTTGCGACCCTTCATTTCACTCTAACATTATTTAAAAAGAAGAAAACGTGAGTAGGGTTATTGTCTAACCATATTTTGGAGAAATTGAAGGAGAAGCCACTCAAACACAATGCCACCGTGACATTCCCACACTCTAGGACGTCATGCATGAGCTCGACGGGGTTAACAAGTTAAACAAGGTAAGGTTTCGATGTTTTTTTCTAATTTTAAAAATGAATCATTTGTTTTGCAATGTTTTGATTAAATTTTTGTTTTCAGTTTTCAATAAATGAACCCCATGAAACAAACCCTAATCCACCAAATAGAGGGGATGATGAGATTCCAACTGAAGAGGGGGCACAACATAACCCTCCCCAAACTCTTCCTTCAATTCCTTGACATCCTCGTGAGACACAAACAAACTTTTTAGGGCAAATTGAGGAGAATAAAGGACAACTTGAAACCTTGATTGAAACATTGAAAAATCCAATGCAACCATTCCTCACCAAAGTTCCCTTGCTACATCCCTATAGTCAATTGTTTCTCACATAGATTATGTGACAAGCCAAATCAATAAATAGGCAGATTATAGGGAGAGTTGCCAACAATACTATGTGACCAAATTGTCATACAAATAGGTGAAAGACAAAAAAATTGAAATCCGATCTATGTGCCTTATTTGTTGATCCTAGAACTAATGAGCCATTGCACGGGAGTTGCAAGAGATTCTCCATTCATCGATCTCAACACGAAGGAATATCTCAAAACTTTTATGATAGGTGGTGGATGGTGTTTGACAATCCACCATGCAACAATAATGAGGTCCAATAGTATTTTTTGAGGAAACTCTATTGCGAGTTTACCCTTAATGAGATTCCAAACTATTTTGACATTCGAGATTTTTAGGGTAGAGGCAAAGGCTCTACATAGGATAGGGAGGGGGCACATCATGCCTAGGACCATCCAGTGAGACCCTTAGTGAGGCCATCCTTTCATCATGTCACACTCCCTTCTACTTTGAAGGAGAGTGTTGAGGTGGAGACACTACATTCTGTTAGTTCCCTCACTTAGTCTTTACAACATGGTAGCCATCTTTCACAGGCTGATGAGGGTGAGACTAGTAGGCATTGACGATCACCACATATTTTTCATTCCTATGGAGCTTTATGTGATTATGGGTATGAGGATGCTTCCAATACAAACATTGGAGAGGATGCTCCACACTTTTAGGACTATGACACACAGAAGTAGGAGAAGGAGAAAGACACATCCATATTGGATAATATGGTAATAATGAATGAGTTGCTGGATAGGACCTTTAGTATTGACACACATGTAATTTTCTATAAAGTTCTGCAATTTATTATATTTGTATTTGAAATCTCTAATTAACTATATTAATCTATTATAAGTCAAAATTAATGTAAGTAATTGTATGCATTATGAAATTTCAAGGTCAAAGTACTCATCCTACATTTGTCAGCCATCCAATGCAAGCTTATGAGGTGATGTCTAGTCGACAAGAATGTAATTTGTAACAAGACAGTAAATATAGTACATGCAAACTTTTTGTCATATATCAATGGTAATTTTATATAATGACAATTTGATGATGAATGTGGATGTTGGACCTCCAACATCAGGAGGAGTTGGTGGGGATGATCATAGATCCAGTTTCACTGAAGTAAATTTTACTATTTTTAATCATTATGCATTTAAATAATGTTATGTATATTTTGGTCAAATAATGTAGTTTTATTTTCAGTTGATGACATCAATTCAGAATCCTCTTGATATTCATGACACAACGGAGGTGGGCATTGCTGCAACTATTTTATCTTCAATGCCTTTGACAGAGGTATGAGCCAACAACATGTAAATTTCATTATGTATTTCTTGTTTTATCTCACATCATTTAATGTACGTAGATGATATTTATCTTTACTCTAATTTGCTTCTTCATGCTTCTCATAGGAGGTCATAACCCTAACCCGTCCATCTATAGATGAAAAGAGGCAACAAATGATTGAGAGGGATTATTGGTTTGCGGTAAGTGATTGATTAATTATGTCATGTTGTTGTAGCGTCATAAATTGAGTACCCTCACAATTTCACGTCGTGTTTGGCCTTCCTTTAGTGTCCATTCCCTTAGTTTTTTTGTAGGTTCATTTTAGCCCTTGCATTAGCCTTTCTCCCTCTCATGGTGCTCAGCGCTTGTTTCTTATGCTATTTCAGCCCTTCCTGCTCAGCCTACCCAATTTTTGCAAAAGTGCCTTAACCTCGACATTGTCCCGAGATGTTTAGACCTTTTGAGAACTGTATTTGTTTGGACTCTAGCGCTTAGCGCAGATGTCTGCATGGTGAGATGACATCCCGGAAGTGTCTTTTAGTCCGATGATCATTTTTGGAAGTTTCCTTCATCTTGCACGATACTCTAAGATTTTCTAAATCCTTATCTACGCCAAAACGACTCTTTCCTTGATTTTTCACTCTTTTCTATATAAACCCTTAAACTTCTTATTTCAAAGGATTAAATCTCTTTCATAGCAAAGCTTTGCCGAATTTTCCAACATCATTGCTGCATCTCATTTCTTGTGCTCTCAATCTCTCTACAACATTCTCTTCAAGCTCTCTTGCTCTCTTTGGCTTTCTCAAGCCTCTTCGGTAATACTATTCTTATATCATTGCAACTATTTTTATTCTTGTTGTGCCCCTAAGCACCTTGGGATTCTCACATCCCTTATCTTTCATTTGTCACTGTTCTTATTTCTAGATGCACATAGATTAAGAAAACACACTTCTTTATTATCAATATCAATATCTGTGGTTGTCTATGGAGGTAGAAATACCAAAGCAGGGGTTTGACTGAGGCAAACTCCTATACATCCCCAACCCTTTTTCTGCGGTGTTGGCATTTGCAGGTTGTGCAGAGAAAAGATCAAACATACGGGAGTTTGCATCTTCTTTCCCCCTTTTCCATTCTTTCAATTATTTTAAGTTTATGTTATCACTTCTAATCAATATTAGCATTTCTGTATATTAATTCTAGAATCTGTACAAACATGCACATTCTGGAATTTCCATCTTTTCCGTCATACAGACTACAACATGGCACACAAACAAATCCATGGCACGCTATTGTCCAAGACAGAGGCACTCTCCTTTTGGTGTCAAGTTCCTTATCATTTTATTTTTTCATTTTTGTACATCATTTCTCAAAATTCTACTTATTGTTATTCATTTTCCAGCATTATAATAAAATAAATGAAGTGGTTCTGTAGACATAGATTTTGTTAATAGAACCCTAATGTAATGTTAGTGGAAAGCTCCCTTGATAGACACATTCAATTGAGGAGAAGCTTTTCTTACATTACATTTTGGTGAACCCATTGTGTTGAACTTAAAGCTCCTTTTTCATCTATTTTTTTCAAAATCAAATCAAAAGATTTTTCTTTCCTAATTTTTTTTTTCAGGGCGTTGCCCTGAACCCCGGCTTGCGACGAGATCTGGTAATACCTTTCTTAATTTTCTCCTTACATTTTTCTAAATTAGCATGTTCTCTTCTCTTCTTACATCACTTCCAACTTTTCTCAGAGGATTAGTGAAAGTGATGTTCCATTTGATGCATGTGATGGTGACTTAACTCTTCCTACGTCACTCTATTCTTTTGATTGCTCTCCTAAAATCCCTCCTACTAGTGAGGAAATTTTGGCGCAAGTGGTTGAAATCATTGATACTTTCCTTAATATTACTCTACCTTCTCTTCATTTCAATGCTCTCCCTTCTAGAGATGAAGCATCAGTAGATGAAGAGCCTCACCTCACATCGGATTCCCCATAGACATATGTTGAGCACACTTCTTCTATTTCTTCTCTTACATCATGCATTTCTCAAGCGGATATTAATGTTAATTCAATCATTATTAATCAACTTATCCCACCCTCTAAGGGGATGTTGGATAAGTGCATCAATGTTCAAAATCTTTCTTCTGCTCCTAAAATCATTGTGTATAGGGCACCTGATCCACCCTCGCTTTCTCATCCTATGATCAATGTTCGGAGAATTCCTGATAAATCTCGACCTTCAAATTACTTTTTAGAGATTGTAAAGTCTATAACTAAAAATGTACATGTGGCTCCTCACTATCATACAGTAGCCCACATGTATAATACTCAACGAAACAAACATGAGACTTCTATCACTATTTCCCTTCCACCACCTCCTCCTGATATCAATTTTCATTTCTCCGAACTCCCTTCTACTGAAGTTCAGAAGCAAAATGATGCTCTTATGATTATTGTAGCTATAAACTCATCTGAGATTAAGAGAACCCTTATTAATAGTGGTTCCGCTCTTAACATCTGCAGTTTAGACCTCCTTAATTGTCTTGAAATCGATGCTTCTTCTATTGCTCCTTCGAATCTATCTATCAGAAGTTTTGATAATGTGCTTCTTCTTTTATTACTTAATATTTTGTCCTCGATAAGTCACAATAAACACCATTTATCTTCATTACTAAGTAACAAAATAATATAATAGTTATTATTAAATATATTATTTGATAATAATATAATTATTATTAAATATATTATTTAATAATAATAATAATATTATTAATAAAAATTATTATAAAACATTAAATATTTAAATATTATAAAATAATAATAAATTAAAAAAAATTATTATTAAATATTAATAATATTCATTATAAACTCAAAACATTAAATATTTGAATATTATAAAATAATAATAAATTAAAAAAATATTATTATTAAATATTAATAAAAATCATTATAAAACATAAAAAATTAAATATTATAAAATAATAAAATTAAAAATTTGAAATTTTAGAACTTTCCATAAATAAATTACATTTTAACATTCGACTACTCCATTACCATGAGACTTGATAAGATAAATCTCGTGCATGAGTTAGACTATTAATTGTGTCTCTATTCACCTCGAACAGCACACGGACGAATGTGGGATAAAAAATCAACGCCAAACCCTACCAGAGCATTTCCAACTACAACATCTGACAAAATTCCTCCATCCTTTATGCGTTTATTCCATGCTCCAAAGCTCCCATTTTGGCAAACGCTGGGAGTACGCTTGCAATTGTAAACTGATCAGGTTGGAGTTTCTGTTTCAGGGAAGAGATCGACTAGTGGTATTCGATGCAACCACGACGAGTGGAAGGAGAGATGAAATTGTTTGTTGCATACGGTGAAATAGTGGGATTGCCTCGTGAGGACACCCATGCCCTCTGAACGTTGCAATAATCATGTTCCAGGCATCCACACTTTACGGGCATTCACCAAACTTCCTGTGACTGTAACAACTGGGCGGCTAACTCTAACTGTAACAATTAACACGAAGGTTTATGAAAACGACGAGTTAGGTGGGCCCCACCTAAGCGGTCAAAGCTTAGAGTGTGTGATTTAAGTCCAACCCTTTGGTTGAGGATGCAAACAGGGCTTAAATTTGATGGCCGTATTTGGCTACTTTTGCCGTAAAATACAATCAAAATTTTAAAAAGATTGTATCACATGAAAGGGTAGATTTTAGATAGAATGTCAAAATTTCTATAGAGTTATTTTGATATATGTATTTAGTTTATATATAATTTTTTTATAATAAAAATGTCTTAATATTCAAAGGGCAAGTTTAAGTAGATAACTGTCCTAAAAAAATTGCTTGATAGGCAGGGTCGACCGTCAAATTTAGGTCCTGGATGCAAATGATGTCAAATGCAAAGAGTGGAGACAATGTTGGACACTCTACTTAAATATTATCCATTTCAATGGTCAAACAACCAATAGCAATTTTACACTTCAATCACAATAAAAAGTGGTAGATATTTGTCCTATTCTTATTGACCAAAATTGACCATTGACTCTTGAAGTAAGAATAGCCATCTGTTGGGTAGAGGCATAGGTGACACCCATTTGTTATGTAGCCCCCTCAAATGATGGGGATCCGCACCCCTGGACCTTGGCAGACCAGTGTGAGGTGAGGCAGTTGAGGAGATTGGAATTCAGAGTGTAGAAAGGAGTAGTGAGACGAGAACCCGCATAAGGCAACTGTATTATGACATGTGCATGAAGCCACCTGGATTTGAGAGAGAGGGTGAGTTAGCAACAGAGGTGGAGCCACTACACAGGGTTGATGATCTAAATTGGCAGGTGGGAGATCCAGGTATGATCATTGTATTTGTTTAAGGTTATGAAAGAAGTGCGTATATAAGGGTGTTTGCTAATAATGATGTTTGTGAATGCAAGCAATGTTGTTGAGTGGAGGACACTGACTGGACAAGCTCTGGAGGCTATGGTGGACATGGCACTAGAGAGAAATGGATTAGTTGAGGAATTAGGATGGTTCACATATTTATTTGAGTCAGTGTGCTGAGTATTGACAACTTAGAAAGTTGCACATTAGGAGGGATCTGCTTAAACATCATCCACTTCAATGGTCAAACATTGAATAGCAATTTTACACCTCGTCCACAACAAAAAGTGGTAAATATTTGTCCTATTTTTATTGGCCAAAATTGACTTTTGACTAATGAAGTGGATGATGTTTAAAAACGACCCATGAGGAGACTATGACATGTCTGGTATAGTGCATGAGTAGCTTCTAGAGGAGATAAGGGTCTTATCAATGGAGTGAGAGTGAATGCTTCATGATATGGAGATGGTATAGGCAGAGAGACAAAGTGGAAGGAGAGGTGTAGGAGCTACAAGACCAACAACAAATGCCTCCATTGGCGAGCTCTTTGGTGGAGCTAAGGACTATGTTGACAAAGACTCGGGAGGACTTGCGAGAGTCGTGAAGTGAGCTGAGAGATATGCAATGGTAGCTAAGAGAGCTCTGGTGAATGCTCAGGAGGAGTCTAGGGGGTTCAAGAGTGGCCTTAGGTAGAGATCACACGGCTTCATAAAGCATTGGGACGAGCAGAGGGTCGATTTGAGGCAATGACCTAGAGTCAGACACAATCACAGTCAAAGGTCAGGGCATATGGATGAACTAATTTTGTGTGAGGCAAATCCAGTATTTCATCAAGGAGTCTAGCAAGACCACCACCCTAGGCAAGAGCACATTTTGTATTTTTGCCTACCATATGATGTAAAAGAGATATCTATGTATGATGAACATTTTAGCATATATATCATGTTGAAATAAGGGCAGACAACTGAGAGGGGGGGGTGAATCAGTTATCACAAAAACTTTTATCCTTTGCTGCAATTAAACTTCTTTACCACTTATTAACAGATGAATGATATAACCATGAAATCATGAATCGACAACACATGAGCAGAAACAAAATCAACACACATAACACCAGGATTTTTACGTGGAAACTTGGTTAAGGGAAAAACCACGGTGGGGGTTAACCCACAAGATTTATTCTCTATTAAAAGAATAGAAAAAATGGGAAGGCATTTGCCTTTGGGTGCACTGCCCAGAGCTTACTACTCAAAGGAGGCTCACTGCCTACAAAATATTTATAAGTTTATCACAGAAAGATTGAACTAGAAAACAACATCTTCTTCATGCCAAGGTCAGTTCCATTGAAGTGTACAATACTTTTGTTCTGCCCCCAAACACTTTTTCGCTATCTCCTCATCCTTTACTGCTCTTCCTCTTCTACTCTGCCTCTTCTCTGCTCTGCCTTTCTTCCTTTCTTAGAATCTTATCATTTTCACACAAGGATGATTTTCCACAACTCAACCACACATATTTATATGCTTCATCAACCTTGGAATAAACATCAAGGTCGGCACTACAAACATTTGACTTAATATGAATCACTATACTATCGTCCAAACATAACTGGGACCCAAATCTTCCTTGAACGATACGCTACACTTCATAGAACCTCTCTTAGATCATCCGCAACATGCACAAAGCATCCGGTCGGCCAAGTCTTGGAAATAACAGCAACATCCAAAGAGAAATCTTCAATCATGAACTTAAACCTCAATGCGGATCACCAACACAACAGACACATGATCCAGAGACCACCACAAGTACAATGAAACCAACAAGAACAACCGCACCACCTCAGATTACCAAAAACACTTGCACCTTCATCTGGGAACTCAAGAACACCAACTACCATGACTGTCATACTAGAAAGATTGCTTGCGGACCTCCAAACTACGAACCACTTTAGTTGAGGATACACACTGACTTCCCAAGCACATCTCTAGATCCCCAGATCATAATGTTCCAATGCGGATCAATCTGGACCAGATTCCTGTCACTCTGTCACGTCTCAACAACTACAAAATCCGATTCTACTTAGATGGCCATAACTTCACAAATTCTTCATGCGAATCCCTTAAATCTTAACTGGAGCAACTTCAGACAATCCTTTACAACACCCTTTGGTTCGCAGACTCTAATCTTCATCTCACTGGGAATGCAGATCAATCTACTTCACTGAACTGCACTGTCTTCACTGTCTTTTACAGAGAGATATGTAACTCACTTGTTTCTTCCGGAGAGGCTAATTTTCTCAATATCCTCAACATAAAAGTCTTCTAGAATGGGATACAGTTGACACCAATGACAACAAGGATATGTTGACATCAATGACAACACCGATTAGGCACATATTTGCAACATATCATATATGTTGTGGGCACATGTTTTGCATGGTTTTGTTTTGTTTTATGTTTGGAATGTGTAAATGTGACAAAGAAATAGATAGAACTAGGAAATATAAATATGGTATTGATGAAGGTGGGCTACATTAGGCAGCTCCTTTAATGAGGTCATGTCTAGAGCGGAAAGACTGAGGCACCTACCCTATATTAGGTTAGAATTTTCCTTTTAAGTCCTTTGGCATTTGCATTTTTCTCATTTTCCTTAAGGACTAGGTTCCGAACGTGGAACTTGCATCAGAGAACTTTGTAGGTGTGCCTAAGGTATTTTTGGTATATTTGGAGATGTTTTAGGGCATTAATGTGCCTCTCATAAAGTATCTCTAGCTCTTGTAAGTGACTTTCCCTGGGCACTTGATTGTCTAGAAGTTCATGGATAGAGGGAATTTCAAATTCAAATGACATGATTGCTTCAACACCATAAACTAAAGAATAAGGGGTGTGACCAATAGGTGTGTGAATATTAGTGCAATAGGCTTAGTGAGCAAGAGGGAGTTGGGTGTGCCAATTTGTACCATGTTTGTTGATAATCTTTCAAAGAATTTGCTTGATTATTTTATTTGTGGCCTTAACTTGTCTATTGGATTGAGGGTAGTAAAGGTTAGAGAAGCAATGTTGGATTGTAAACCCATCACGAAATTTCTTCTCCTTATTTTTGAGAGAACCATTGTCAAAAAACCAAAGTAGCAGGTACTCCAAAACGAGAAAGGATGTTATCAACCAAGAAATTACAAATGTCTAGAATTGTGGTTGTTTTGAAGGGGATAGCTTCTACCCATTTAGTGAAGTGGTCGGTAGTAGTGATAATGAAAGAATGCCCTTTGGAGGTAGAGGGAAAGATTTTGTCAACCAAGCCTAATCCATAGGTTGAAAAGGGCCAAGGAGAAGTGAGAGGTTGTAGTTCTTGGGTGGGGGCATGTATGAGATACTATGTTATTGGCAAATGACACACTTAATTAAATCACGAGAATCACACTCC
Organism: Cunninghamia lanceolata; assembly: GCA_027924645.1. Classification (NCBI taxonomy): domain Eukaryota; kingdom Viridiplantae; phylum Streptophyta; class Pinopsida; order Cupressales; family Cupressaceae; genus Cunninghamia; species Cunninghamia lanceolata. Next base: position 23,594,500 of record BSBN01000500.1, read on the forward strand.
ATGGTTTTCCAATAGTAACCCATATGAAGAATTTTGTGAATGAGAGACTATATGTTGATACGACTACCACATTTGCCAACATGGGCCTCTTACACAACAATAGTTGTCTCATCTCGAGTTAAACAACGAAGCAAGAGACCATTGTGGCCATAGTGATGCAAAACCCTAGAAAGGACATACTTAGACATTTATTTGTGGATTTTGATGTGAATGTTCTAAGGCTAACCTCTTCTTCAAACTTAACCATTCTCAATTTTTCTTTAAGCTTAATATGCAACATCTATTGTCATTTCTCATCATAAACTTGTCAATACATCTATCCTTAATATCTTGATGAATACTTCTAAAAATATTTGATGCTTGACGTTAGATTTCAATTAATTTTTACATTTCAAAAATTTAATAAGTAATAAAATAATACATTCATTTATACATATACAAGGGATGAATCTTTGTTATTAAACTTAATTACAAAAGATCACACTTAATATTTTACTAGATTATAAAAAATTCTTTATTTTTCTTTCTTAAAGTCTTCCTTGCATTCTATTGTCTGACTAGCTTTATAATGCTCACATTTAATTAAACTTAGAAAAAAATCAACTACATATTTCATTGTTTAATTGTGAGTTCATTTTTACTTTGATTAACTATACTTAAATATTGTGAAGCAATAGTTATATATGTTTTCGATTTATCTTTTCTTCAACTTTTGTATAAATTGTGTTGAGTTACCTTTATAATCCAGAGTTTTCTTTTTTAGATGTTTGAAGTCTCACTAATCTATTTTTCCAAAATTAACAATTTTTTTTTAATAATAAATTTCCAAAATAATTACCTAAGCATTTCACATTAACGTTTATCACAAGCTTCTCTCTTATTAACCTTTTTTTTATTATAACCTTTTTTAACTAAATAGAAAAACTCAGTCCTGGCACATTGACTTGTATATGTCTATTATCTCATAGCCAATTTGGCATTGACAGACACCTAAAACCATCGGCCAAATTAGGTTGATAAATCAAATTCGAATGCGACTTTCACCACCACAGGATCTAATGTAAAAAACAAAAGGGCATTTAAAAGCGAGCCTTCGTTATGCACAAGTAAGCAAAATCATTCTTGAAAAGAGATCATTGATTATTTCCAAATTTTACGCATATTAGTATCATTTTCACGTGTGCATCTATCCCTCGAATTTTTGATTAATGAATGTATTGGTAATCAGAATATAAGGGCCAAAATGAGCTCAATACAGAATAAAATCTTAAAAATTCCATGATAATTCACAACACGAATCCGAACCTTCCACAGTTTGGTTACATTAATTGAATTTCCTAGCATTCTGGCTGCTTCCGGTTATTAAATTTATTGAGAAGGTTCCCGAAGCATGCAGCTTTTTAATGATAAATATCTAAGATTTATATATCAACGTATTATGGCAGCGTACTGCTTACCAGGGCTTTTCAGAAAACATTTTTCTACTCCGAACACTTATTTTTAAAGGAGGGTACAACATAAATGCATGATATACATCACGAGTTTTCCCAACAAATGCAGCGAAGGCAAATTATGATCAGAAGGGTAACATGGCGGAGTCCCAACTCAATTCTTTCCTCAGCTGCTAATGATAATACGACGCAAACAAATTATCCTAAAAAAAGTTATCTAACATGTAAAGCATGTATTGCAGCATATGTCTATCACCCAGATGCATTTAACTAACAATATTAGGAACTAATGATGTCGGGAAGAAACAATTTTTTGCAGTATTCCGAGTAGGAAACCTTAGACCAAGACTGGAAGCAAAGTTCAGTTAATTTTGCACTACTGCCAAGAGTGTAAGAAGTTCTTTAAGAATCTTAAAGGCTCATAATATGTATCTAATGTGACCTGGGAACTAAAGCATGCCCAGGTCAAAGTTTGAAATCGATAAACAAAAGGTTTACCAAATTATCATTTAAAATTTCCAATTCACAGTCTGACCTCAGCTGATAGGTCCACTTCACCATAACTCATGCAGTACAAAGAATAATGTGTACATATTAATCTCTTAACCTTCAAATGCACTTCGCCCAATGGTATCCGCAATTGCTCCAAGGCATTAAGCAGATTCTACTAGGATGTAAAGTGGTTTTCCACCTAACCTCTCCCGGCCCTGGAGAAATAAAATTTGGATCAATCAAGAAAAAAAAGTAAAACACATTAAGATTCACCGAGGCCCTGAAGAGGGCTGTTGAATCCACAACACTGCAATTATTGACAACAATTATAGGCTAGAAGATGCTGTATTGCAAAAAAAATAGTAAAATAATGCTTGCATTATTCAACAGAAAAGACATAATTGAATAACCAGGTAAGATTTGAAATGTAAATTCGAGAAAAAGAGCAGCTAATTCACCTCTAACAACGTTGACTGGTCTATTCAACTTGTGCTGTACAACTGTGAGCTCAAAGATATAATTAAAATTGAAAGGGAAAAGAGAACCCAGCATGTACCTTACAACATTGTATATTTTACTTAAACATATATTCAATAACTTGATGCAAGCATATACTACTATGCCCTTAAAGCGGAAACAGACATAGTTGATTTTCCATCTCATTAACCTTTAGAGGAAAGATAATGTAGCTTACAGATCTAAATAAATTTCAGCAGCATAATGGCATATAAATTAACACTTTAAGAACATGAAACAAGAAGAATAGAATAAAGATAGACAGAAGAGAAGAGACACCAATATACGCGGGGAAAACCCTTTTGGGTTAAAAAACCCTACACTCCAAAGCATCGAACCAATGTATTAATCTACAACAACAAACATGTTACAATACACTTGCAGGCTCAAAGCCTTAACATGGAGATTTACATCTTGCTCTTCTGGAGGAAAAACCAACAGCATAACCCTACATAAAACTCTCCTATCAACAAACTTCTCTTCAAGCCTTCAATTTATAGACATCTGGCTATACAAGAAACCATCTGTGGTTTTACAAAACTATGTGCTTAACTTCTCAGCCAAAATTCTAGTCTAAAAATAAGCTCTCACGTCCAAAATGTTCTCCCCTATTTTTGACTCTTACAGTTGTCATAGAATTTGTTATAATATCGCTAAAAATAGTCCTTCCATGATATACTATCATGTGGGCATCTTTTGACAACTAATTTTTTAATTATCAAGGCACCGACGTGTGGCAAAAGTGCCAATTAAAAATTCAAACGCCCCTTCATTATTTTGGAGCTAAATAAAAACAATAACTGACCATGGGAAAATATTAAATACAAATAAATGCTACAGGAAATATGCAAGGTTGAGACACCTCATTTCCCAACATTCTCCCATTTGTCGAATACCTTGCAAGAGCCAGGGGATACACAACCAGTCTATGAACAACCAATGTTACCATATTGCCTCAACTAAACTCCACTATGCTCACAAGCTTTACAGAAGCACCTGTAACATCTTCCAAGTGATCACCAACATGACAAAAGATTAGAATTCCAAAAACATGATGAAACACTAAATGTCACATACACACACCAATGTATCCAACTTCAAACCCGTTACAAGAACATAACTCTGAAGTACAAACACCTCCAAAACAAGATTGAGCACGAATGTTTCAGAACAGTTAGAACAACAACCACAGCTAGTTGTTTACATCCAACTAAAAAACCCACTATTGATAGAACTTTTGCACATGACATATCCAACCCATACTGTAGCTCTCATCCTTGTATAATCCACTATCCTACTCAAAGTTACCATCTTCCATGATAACAAACACACCAAAACCATTGATGTGCAAAAAAATCTGAAGACCTTTGATATTGCAGTCCAATGAAAACAATCTACCAAAGACATACATACATCCTAGGAATCAAACTGCATGAGCAATGTCAACCAAAACAACACAAGGTCGACCAATCAGCACTTACATAAAAGTGTGGCTTATAATCAAATCATATAATACAAGGAACAATCACAATGATCTGCAAACTGCAACCAGCTACTGCAAAATAGAGCATACTTCCACAAACAATTTTCTGCTCACTCTCTTACCTTTGATCTCCTCCACTTCTCCCGAGTCCACATCTCAAATGATATACATTAAAAGAACACATACTGTTGCTAAAAAACAATAAAGTACAACAACAGTAGATGACCACAAACCTAGTGATCATACTAGATGAATAAGAATCTCTAGGAAGAAATATGAGACCATAAAGAGAAACTGCAAACCATATCATGTCTCTTAGCCAACATCACCAAGTGCTAAGTTGTGCCAAGTAAGATCTTCACAAAACCCCAACTGAAAAGCCTTACTAACACCCAAACGTTCAATCTCAAAAGATCAAACAAAACAAATTAATCTCATATAATTAAAAAATGGATGTAAGCTTCTCTAACCAAAGAAGATCAAACTCAAAGAAAAAATCCATTCCAAAAATAGGAATACAGCCCACTAACATCTCCAAAACTTCTCATAAATCAAACCATATACCTAAGGAGATAACCATGCCAAGTACTCCTCAAATGAACCCTCCAGAATTAGAAACTATAGCTCAAGATCCATATCCATGAGAAATCAAATCATAAAACAAAATGAATCTGATATAACATGGGCAATACCTATCAGATCATTTTCTGCCGAGTGAGCTGAGAGTGGGGAATGAGAATGATCCACTGAGATACACCGAGTCTCATAGACTCTCTCCAAGAACAATCTCCTATCAAGTTCAAACATGAACTCATGTCCATAACAAGTGAAGGCTCCTTGGTCTTTCTGCTCAAATTTCACCATTCCAACACATGATCCCCACAACAAGAGATCTCTAGCCTCACCTCAAGTCTCTCTAGTATTCATGAGCATCCATCAACCAATACATGCCAACTTCAAATGCATCCTGCAAAATCATGAAGCTTCAAGCAAATGATTAATACTCAAAACCAAAGAGAACTTCACTAGACCACTGTCAAAGCTCCCACTGCACGTCTGCAAAATCCAGGGACACACATGACATCATGATCTAACATCTGCTCCTAGGAGATAACCACCTGCTCCAATGAACACATCTTGCCAAAGGGGCACCATCATGCCAAAACTCCAATCTAGAAACAAGAATCTATCATGGCATAATACCATCTCCAATCACATGAAGATAACTATCCTCTAACAATGGAACTCAAGATGTCAAAATAATTTCATAGCATATAAGAATCATAATCCAAAAGCCTTACTACGACACCTACAACTACTGTAGAAGATCATCCATCACCAAGTGATAGATCCACATCACTGCCGAAGCTCCCATTGAAACTGTGATACCGAACTTATCAAGGCATTATGATAACCATCCTCTCAATGAAGATAATCCATGGCTCTAACACAATCTAATAATTAACCTGTGCAATACCAGCAACACAAAAGAATAAAGTAGAACCAAGATCTCCAAGTCAAGAAAATAAAACCATCACTGTCAAAAGCTCACACTGAACAGTGTAACCAAGCTATCCATGACATCGTGATAAACATGCTACAAGTCCCAATAACCAACTATCCAGAAACTCTAATCATCCATCCTCTCATCCCAATGCAACATACCAATGCACAAATGACCATAGACAAGGCCAACTAACAAAGTTTGCATAAACACCGAATCAATCTCGTGGATAAAAACAGTCCACATTCGAGTCATCCCACTGCAGCTAATAGGTAGCTAATCCACAAACTACATAACTCAAAGATCCAAAACAAATGTAACATGCAAACTCATCATTACATTAGTAACCTACAAACTGAGATATCAAAGAAGACAACCTGTAGACTTCAAGACTCAAACACCAAATCATCACTAGATTCGATTTGCCAAACAAGTCCACATATGAATAACCATAGTCAAGGAACCCATCAAGCATATACTGTAGAAATGATGAGTGACTAATCACATACCAATATCTCCACATTGAGAAAGATACAAACCTCCTCACACCATGCACAAAGCATACATGCAAACCTGCAACTATCTTACATCCAGAAACACCCCCAAGGAATCATAATTTAAAAAATAGTTTGTCCACAGATCTACAAAACCACAAGTTTTAATTAACTGTGTAAAACCTGCAAAACCACCATGTCACTGACATACTGCAAATCCATATCCACTTATCATCTGGAAGACCCACAAGTCTGAAAACCACCAAAATAGTTAAACCAGAATAATGGAATAACACAGACACGCATAACCATAGATTTTGAATGGAAAATATACAAAACCCTCAGATCAAATCAAAATGAAACTGAGACATGCAAGTACAACCAACCAAAAGGAACAAGAGGTCCAGGAACTCCAGGCTCACTTGTAGGCCAACTCCACAACCACCACCATGTACAAGCATATAGAGGAGCTAGGGTGTTTCAGAAGCTTTGAGACCATCCAATGATTAACTCCACAGCCTACATGCATTCAAGGTTAACAAACAATGCCTTCCAATGTCAGGGACTAAAACCAAGCGCCCAATATAAGCACATCAAACCATAGTCATGACAACCCATGTTTCTCCATGTGATCAGGGAGCTAAGAACAAACACCCAACATGAATACTTTGATGCAAACGACCATAGAATGAAAGAACATAACCACCATGCATGAGGGTTATTACATACTATCAAACAGGAGCTCCAGATCAATATCATATTAAATGTAACCACATGATCAACTCCATTATACTCCATCTTTTCCATCCTTCAAATGCTTGTTGTACCCTGAAAACAAGATCAACTGCAAGACTTCCACTCAAACAAGGATTAATAATCAACCAATTCCTTCCTACAGATTCCCTCAACTTTTCCAAGCTAAGATATCACAACAGAAGAAATACCTAGAACCTTAAACACCATGGAACCGACACATGCAATCTCATGCAACCATGGAAAAACTTGGCTCTGATACCAATTGAAAGGGAAAAGAGAACCTAGCACACACCTTACAACATCGTATATTTTACTTAAACATATATTCAATAACTTGATGCAAGCACATACTACTATGCCCTTAAAGCGGAAACAGATAGTTGATTTCCCATCTTATTAACCCTTAGAGGAAAGATAATGTAGCTTACAGATCTAAATAAATTTCAGCAGCATAACAACATATAAATTAACACTTTAAGAACATGAAACAAGAAGAATAGAAGAAAGATAGACAAAAGAGAAGAGACACCAATATATGTGGGGAAAACCCTCTCGGGTAAATAAACCCCACACTCCAAAGCATCGAACCAATGTATTAATCTACAACAACAAACATGTTACGATACACTTGCAGGCTCAAGCCTTAACATGGAGATTTACATCTTGCTCTTCTGGAGGAAAAACCGACAGCATAACTCTGCATAAAACTCTCCTATCAACAAACTTCTCTTCAAGCCTTCAATTTATAAATTTCTGGCTATACAAGAAACCATTTGTGGTTTTACAAAAGCATGTGCTTAACTTCTCAGCCAAGATTCTAGTTTAAAAATAAGCTCACGTCCAAAATGTTCTCCCCTATTTTTGACCCTTACAGTTATAGAATCTGTCATAATATCGCTAAAAATAGTCCTTCCATGATATACTATCATGTGGGCATCCTTTGACAACTAATTTTTTAATTTTCAAGGCACCGACATGTGGCAAAAGTGCCAATTAAGAATTCAAACGCCCCTTCATTATTTTAGAGCTAAATAAAAATAATAACTGACCGTGGAAAAATATTAAATACAAATAAATGCTGTAGCACATTTCGCAGTTGAGCATATTAGGATGTCAGGATGTTGTCTTTTCATTGATGTCAAAATATCAGGATGTTGTATTTCACAGTTTTAACAAGATGCAGTTGACAGGATATTAGGATGTTGCATTTACAGTTTTCACAAGATGCAGTTAACAGTGGTTTGGTATCATCTTAGTATCAGTGACATGATATTCTTCAGTGATATGGTCTTCATGGTATGGTATCATTCAGTGATATGGTCTTCTTGGTAATGATTTCAATGTTGTGGTCTTCAGTGAATAGTTTTGGTTCAGTAAAATGGTGTGGATATGTGACATGTTCTATGTCATGCAATTTACTTATCAATTGAATAAATGGTATGTGTGACATATATGATATCTGATCTATAGTCATCTATAGTTAGCAGATGTGGTCAGGCTAAGTCTTGGAGAAAAGTTAGATCATATGGTATAAAGTTCAAATTACATGATATAAAGCTTTACATGTTTATTACATGATATAAAACTTTTCAAAACCTTAATCTAGAATGAAAAACCTAAAATCAAACTGTCATAGCACTTTTTGCCTAATTGACAGTTGACCGGTTGAAGAGGTCATCGGGCTTTAAGAAACAACTTGAGGGTATGAGCCTCGTTGTTTAACCGGCCCCGTGCGTTAGGAGTTTGGTGAGCGCCGGTGCAAGTTTCTATTATGGGCGCGAAAAAGCCGATCAACGGCTATAGTTTGAATTATGATTGGCGGGTGGTCCTCATCGGAGGGTGTAGTTTTAAACGGAGCCTCATACAACTGCTTTTAAATTTGACGGGTTCTGTGTTAAGGAAAGGCAAGAAAATCAGTTTGTTTGTTTCTATTCTAGGAAGACAGTGAAGCCCAAGAGATGTGGAATATTGAAAGATGAAGTTAGAAAGTTAGTTAAGTTTTTTGTCAAATCTGGAAGGTTTCCCACAGATTTCCCACGACAGAGAAGATAAAAAGAAAGTAGTCTTCTTTTTGGAGTTTTTTAGTTTTTATTTTTTAGAATGTGAGATGAATGTAAAATTATAGTAGAAGTTGAACAATTTCTTTTGATATTATTGTTTTGATTGAAATTTTTTTTTACAGAGATTTTGTATGGCAGATATATAATGTTGCAGATTACAGATGATGATTGAGATTTTTTTTTAAAAAAAAAGGAGAGTTCAATGAGAGGTATTTGAAGATGAGAGAGTTTTTGAGAAAATAAAAGATTGTGATCATAAAGAATTTTATTTTTTTTGGAGAATATGATATGAAGGTGATAAAAATATATGATGGTAGAAGTTGAACAGATTTGAAGAAGATTGGATGATGAAAGTTTATTTGTATAAAGAGAATTTTTTTTCAGGGGTGAAGGATGATGCAGAGAAGAGAGAAGATCTTATGTGTGGTGAGAAGCTTTTAATGGGATTTTTGCTATGAAATGATTTTATGCAGGATGAATGAATGTTTGTTCAGAGAAAGTGAAAGTGATGAAAGACAATAATTTTTCAGAGAAGGTAAATTGTTCAGTTTTGCACAAGGAGAAAGATCAAGAAATGGTGAATTAGTTTGAGGTTGTTTTTGCAGAGATATGAAATATTTTTGAAGATCAAAATTGTTTGATTTGAAGTTTAATTGTAAAGAATATATCTTTGATTGTTAAAAGGGAGAAATAAGGTTTTGTTTTCATTGAAACAGGGAAATCCCCTGAGTCATAATTTTTTATTGAATGTGATGTTGTGATGTCAGTGAGACAAGCAGAGAAGTACAATATGCCAGTGAGGCAAAATTGTAATGTCAGTGAGACAATTGTAATCAGAAATTTTGAGTTAAGCCAGTGAGGCAGTTGAGTGGTTTTTATACCCCAGGAGGGTTTTCCACTCGGGAAATTTCTTGTGTCAAGTTTTGTTTTGATATTCTGCATATGTTTCCTTGTTCTATTTGAAGAATTATTCATTTGTGAATTTAAATTAAGAAAAGGAGCAAAAAGTGTTAAAATTGTTAACAACACTGATTCACCCCCCCTCTCAGTGTTGATTGTATTCCTACAAATGCTACAGGAAATATGCAAGGTTGAGACACCTCATTTCCCAACAAAAATTGTAAGAGAAAACCCATAAGATGAAAGCCCAATTACTGTTAGTTGCCGTTGCACCAAAAGATCGACCTGTTAATGCCCGATACAACCACTTGACTTAACAAGCATGGGAGGCGGTTAAGCCCTTGTCGCAAACCACCGCAGTGCAATGCTGAACAAGAAGACCAAGGGTCACACCTTGCAACAATCCCCCGCCCAGTGCAAACGCGGGGTTTGAACCTGTGACCTCGGCTCTGATACCAATTGTTGGATTTAGGGCACACAACTGAGAGGGGGGGGTGAATTAGTGGTGCAAAACTTTCTTCTCTTAAACACTCATCTTTATTTTTCAATACAGCAACATAATAATAAATCAACCATGAAAGCACAATGCAACAAATCAAGAGAAGAAATACATCAACACATGAGACACCAAGATTTTGACGTGGAAAACCCGGTTAAGGGAAAAACCACGGGGTGATTAACCCAAGATATATTCTCTGTTAGAAGAATAGAAAGAACAAATGGCACGTGCCAATTAGGGCTCACTGCCCGAGCACACTGCTCACAAGAGGCTCACTGCCTACAAGAGACACTGTCTACAAAGAAATAAGTATCACATACTTGAACTGGTAAATAGCATCTTCACCATGCTTGAATCAGTTCCATTTAAGCCCAAAATTTCTGCTCTGCCTTTCGCTCTTCTCCTTGTTACCACACACTCATCTTCATATGGACAACTTTGAAATGACTTCACAATCCCTTCTTTATACAAGACATCAACTTAGGAATGATCATCTAAGTCGGCAAACATCAACAAGAACATCCGCAGGACGTGTAACTTATCCGGTCGGCCAGTCACAAGAAGAACACCATCATCCGGAAGTTATTCTTCAAATGCGAGCTCCAACTTCAATGCGGATCACCAACACGAACTGGACACACTTCAAAGACTTCCACAAGTTTGCATGAATCACCACAGACATCCGCACTTCATCTTCTTACTGGAATCCATCTCTCCTACATCCGGAACCTCAAGAATACAGACTATCATTACTGTCACAAGGGACTCGATACTTGCGGACCTTCAAACCATGAACAGATCGAGTTGACACACCACAGAGACTTCTCCAACACTTCCTCAAATCCGCAGAACATGAAAATGCATTTCCGGATCTCACCGGACCTTTCTGTAACACTCTATCACTCTGAACACCTACTGGAACCGGTTTTACTTAAGCAGCCACAACTTCTTCAAATCTACATGCGGACCTCTGAAATCTCTACTGGACCACCTCAAGACACATATCTACAAACTTTTTAATCCGCATCCTCTGACCTTCCTATCTTGTACTATTGCCTTACAGTCATCATTGTTCTTCACTGTTCCTGATTGAGGCTAATTTTCTCAATATCCTCAGCACACTGCTCATCCAATCCTTATCATTAATGCAACAGGAGTATGTTGACATCAATGACAACACCGGTTAGGCCTATACTTGCAACAATCTCCCCCTTTGTCATTGATGGCAACATATGATGTGAAAAACTGTTTTAACCATCAAGACAAGAACTTCTCCTTACTGTCTCAACTCCCCCTATCAGCAACAACCAATCACATGTCTTCTCTCCTTTTACAGCTCCCCCTTTGATCAACGACCACTTGTTTTTCACATGTCTTCTCTCCCCCTTTGACATCAATGGCAAAAGGCACATACTTGCAATTCCACCACTTCAGAATCATATCTGCTGCTCCCCCTGAGTAGCAGCTCCCCATTTATCAATCCGAACCACAAGATGTGACTGTGATATCCACCAGACTGATGCACATCAGTGCACCTTAGTTCATCACCGGAGGGGCAATAACCCCTAACTTCTCCCTGAGGAACTCAAAAGAGTCCTTAGGTAGAGGTTTAGTAAAGATGTCTGCAATCTGATCCTTGGAAGGCACAAACTCCAATTTGACTTCATTCTTGTTTACTTGTTCTCTCAAAAAGTGAAACTTGATGGATATATGCTTAGTCTTTGAATGCAACACCGGATTCTTAGATATGTTTATTGCACTTGAATTATCACAGAAAATTGTGATGGGTTCCTCATACTCCACTCTGATGTCTCTTAACATCTGCTTCATCCACAAAACTTGAGTACAACTGCCTGCTGCTGCAATATATTTTGCTTCTGCAGTCGACAGAGATATTGCCTCTTGTTTCTTGCTTAGCCAAGAAACCAATCTCTTCCCCAAAAAGAATGCTCCACCACTGGTACTCTTTCGGTCATCCACATCTCCTGCCCAATCAGCATCTGTATATGCATGAAGAGAGAAATTATGATCTCTAGGATACCACAGACCATACTCAACTATCCCTTTTAGATATCTAAAAATCCTCTTGACTGCCATGACATGAGATTCTCTAGGATCAGCCTGAAATCTAGCAACCAGACCAACAGCCTGCATAATGTCTGGTCTAGTTTGAGTGAGATACAACAATCCTCCAGAGTAGCGCAGCGCTGAACAAGAAGACCAAGGGTCACACCTTGCAACAATCCCCCGCCCAGTGCAAGCGCGGGGTTTGAACCCATGACCTCGGCTCTGATACCAACTATTAGTTGCCATTGCACCAAAAGATCGACCTGTTAATGCCCGATACAACCACTTGACTTAACAAGCACGGGAAGCGGTTAAGCCCTTGTCGCAAACCACCGCAGCGCAGCACTGAACAAGAAGACCAAGGGTCACACCTTGCAACAATTACTACATGAGATCCAACTAATGAGTAATACTTCTCCCAAGGATTGTGGGGTAATGGTAAAGTAGTACATTCGTAAAGATAGTTACTCAAGTTCAAATCCCCACATCAATGATCACGGGAAAACGAACCAAAACTCAGCAGACATGCATATGTAATTGCATGTCCAAGACTAGGGCATGTTCATCATTGAAACTGGTTTGGACCCAGTGATGTTCATAGCGACCCAAACTTATAGGACTAGAACAGATATACGAGTGTTTTAAGTTTTTTCAATATCAGAGTATACATTCACCACAAATGTGTTCTACTGTACTTTTCATAAATATGCTTTATTGTACTTTCGTAAGATTAACACATTTTTGGATATTATGAAGCCAAAAATATATCAATTTTATTTCTCTTCCAATGTTTCATAACCTTCTGAAATTAGATTCATTATTATTATTATAATCATTACATATTGAGGAAGTATGTCTTTTTCTAAGGAAAAGCCTATTTTTCTTTATTTATATTTTTTATTTTTAAAATTTCTAAAATTTTTGGTATTTCATAGCTTCAATCCAATTAAATAGGTAACACCCCAAAAACAATCATCAGAGACATGGCTGCAAGCTAGTGCGATCCAAAAGACCACAAGTTGCACTACTACTTGTATATGCATAAAATGTAAAGATTACACATTTAGTGTAGGATATGTGTTGTAAATTTTACATATTCTACACCACTTATGTACACCCCACCATAGGGTCATGATGCATGGACTCAAGGGGCTCTGAGAATTTTTTGTTTTGGCTATTATAGGTGGGTTTTTTCAGCCAACCGTTTTTATATCTATTGTATTGTACTACCATTTAGCTATTTCCTATAATGATTTCTTATAAATACTCACACATGGATTGGGGTTAAACACAAACAAGAAATATCTTATTGTATTACGAATGGTTGAGTTCATAGATGGAAAACTCGCCGAGTCAAGGAAAACTCATGAGTTTTTTTCCTTCCCAAGTTTTTCTAACTTTAACTCGCAGAGTTTTTTTTTTTTTGAGTTTCTACTGTAAAGACTCGCAGCCTACGCAGGTAAAAGCATAATAGGGTCGTGACAGTATATTTCAAAATACATTTAAGTATAAGTTTGTATATTCTTATACTTTACATATTTTGAAATATACTATCAGGATGTTTGAGATAGGTTCCGAACCATGGGATTTAACATGCAGATTCTAGATTTTGGAGGATCCACCAGATTTCGGACTTAACCAATTTTTCAGGGTTTCAGGGTTTCAGACTTAGCCAAATTCAAGGTTTCAGGAACATGCATCAGGGTGAAAGAACAAGGACCCCTTAGTAAAATGTTGTAGAATTTGACATGATTTTGCAATTCTGAGGCATGTAAAATAGCAGCATTCTAGTGCATCCAGTTGTGAGTGGAATTGGACCTTGTTTGAGGCCATTCACACGAAGAAGAGGAACTAATTAGCTCAAAAGCACCTCAATGACCTTGTCTTTGTGCAATACAACCTTCGGTTGCGCACAAAAAGAGTAGAGGACAAATCACTGGATCCTATTGATTTAGATGAGATAGATCCTTATAGTGATTGGACAGGGCGGGATGAGCAGCCTCCATTGTTTACCACAGACGAGATTCTTGATTTCAAGAGACAGACAATGGAGGATGTGGGTGCAATAGGAGATGTAGGTTTGGAGGACATTCATGAGGATGAGGAGTCATTGCCAGAGCTAGATATTTCTTGGATGGTGGTCGAGCCTCAGCCACAGCCTTCCATGCCAACCGAGGAGCCACCGGCACCGCGTACTCGCAGGACTAGAGCATCTACTCTTCCCTAGCTTTGACTAAATTAGGGAAGAGGAAGGTGTAATATGTTGTATTTAGCATTTAATTCTAGTTTTACTATTTTCATTTTCAGCGATCTGTTGTAATTTCTATCAGACTATCAGGGTTTCAGCCATCAGGATTCTGCATGAGAATGCAATTTTGTAATCAATTTGCATTAAAGTCAATCAAATTTAATGGAAAACACTTTTGTACTCATTTATGGACTCATTGGATTAATCTTGTCATTGAATTTTGCAAAAAAAAAGCGTTTCTAATGAAATTTAAGCAATTTTTTAAGTTGTCGAGTTTTTTTTGACTCTCCAAAAATTGGCTTGCCGAGTTGAGTTTTCCAACTATGGTTGAGTTAATACAATAAATGTGTTGTTTCTATCAGGTTTTCTTAAAAGGGTCCCATGATCAAATCTTTTGTTAAACTATGAGTGTCATTATTTCTAACCGATTCTTTTGAGATTATGATAGCATTATTTCTCTTTGCATAGGTTTGTTAGTATTATTATTGTTCATTTGGTATAAGAGCTAGTGTACAGCTAATGTTTTGAGAACAAGGTCATATTGGCTCTAGGATAAACCTTTTCTTAAGTGTGAGCTCTACATAGATGAATCTCATGTGCTCAAGAAAATGGCAAGCACTTTGGAGATGAAATTTAATGGCCAAAACTTTAAGTTATGGAAGTTTAGGATGGAAGATCTTATCGATATAGATTAGTGTGTTGTGTGTCAAGAAAGAAACCCTCTAGTATGATGATAAAAAATTGGATGAAGATTGATAGGAAGGCAAAAAGTTCAATTTGGTTGTGCCTTTTACATTCAATATTGTTGAATGTCTTAAGAGAAGACAGCACCAAGAAACTATGGGATAAGATAGGGTATTTGTATCAAACAGAGTCCCTAGTAAACATTCTTTTTATCCAAAAGAAGTCATATTCTCTTACAAGATGAATGTTGACAAAACTCTTAACAAAATGAAAGATCCCCTACCAATTCTGATCTGATTTTTTCTATTTTTAATCTCAAACAGTTGTTGTGCAAACTAATGAATTCTGATTTTCTAACTGCTGTTCTGATTTTCTGAGTATGTTATCTAATGTTTGTGTGGATATGAAATGGTTTTGCTTGCAATATTCACATACCGACTGAAGAGAAATATACCCAACAAATAAACATTGCAATACCACACCAAAATAAGCTTTATACCTCACTAAACATAAATCTGATTACAGTTTCAGAGGTCCGATTTCCACTAAATCAGACTGTAATAACACTATTAAACCCAATACATATGAAATAATTGAATACCCAATATGGTAAACACATACCCGGAAGCCAACGCTTAATTTATGGAACATTTAGTTGCTGAAATCCTAATTCCCAGCTAGGATTTGACTGAAAATGACTCCTGTTTTGAACAGTCAGCTGGTAAAGGTACTGAAATGAGGATATATGCTGATAAGAAGACCCAATCTGCCATTATACCCTGATTATCCACTGCTGCAATCACTCCAACAGCAATATCAACCTGAAATGAAGTCCAATGAAGCCCAAATGGAAACCCAGAGTAGATTTCCCTGTTTTGTGAACTGGGTTTTCGTCCAATCCACTGTCCTCTAAGGAGTTTCGTCCTCAGAAGAGCTGCAATCTGCTGAAAACTCTATCCAGAGCTCCAAACATGCAATTGTATTTTTAGAAAATGATAATAGAATACCCAAAAGAGAGCCCCATTCATTACTTTATAGATTCCATCTCCCTTTTTCTATTCATAGCAATAAAATATTCCCACTAAAGGGTACGCCCACCTTGAGGGTCACCTCCTCATGAAAAAGAAACACTATTTTTTAAAAACAACATTCTTTCTACTAGGAATGGGAACCTTTTCACTATTCTCCTAATTTGCTATTACTGTTCACTTTCACTATTCACATCAAGGCAAACCTTTAGTGTTTTCAATTTAACTCTTGAACTCATCATCTAACATCAAACTGAAGGTCTCGGAAGGTTCCCTGCAAAGCGCCAACACCCTCGGTTGGGTTCCCTAACCAACCTATTGACCTACGGGAACCCAATAGTAGGTCAACCTCTGCTGAAGTCTGGGCGGTCTAAGGAAGGGACATTACACAAAACATTTGAATGCTTTCAACATTGTGATAAGTCAATGATGCAATTATGGACGAAGGATTCAATGAAGGACTGTCCAACCATGCAGCCAAAGAAAACAACTCACACTCATAGAGGAACTCAATGAAATAACAACACAAACTTTATTGATTTCTTAGTCACAAATGAATTACAATTTTCTGCAATGGGCTTCCTACATGCTAGGTCACAGTCGTTTGATAATAGAACATGAAATTCTAGTGTTCAAATGATATTACAATACATTCCCATATGTCGAACTACCAACAATTATCTTCCTTACACCATCTTCACTCTCTTCCTCAAGTTCTTACTCTCAACTCTCAACTGACTCCCTTGTCGCTCTTCTTCCTTCACTCTTTCTTGATACCTTCAAATGATTTTGAGCGGTGTATAAATAGTAGTCCCAAGCCTTAGAATGATTCTGTGTCGGCCACAAGGTGGACCAAAGCTCAATGAAACACGTAGTCCTCTAGGTGTGAAGATGGATCTTTCTAATCAAGTGCGGCAATAACGGAATAAAGGGTCTTTGTGCGGTGCTCACCATAAACTCTCCTAGGTCCCATGTATCTTTGTATATATTCCTTTTATGCTGCAAACCTTTGGAAAGTTGGCACAAGTTATGAACAATGAACTGTGTAAGCTTGTTATCCTAATAAGGGTTTAGAAACCAAGTTATGCACATGTGGTACTCCAAATCTTCTAAAAAGTGGATATAATGTAGATGTATCATGTTATAACCTATATTCCAAACTGCAAGGCCAGATATGCAAATGCGGTGGTATGCGATGACATCTTTTGTGATTGACTGATAGTTGTGTCATGTCCCCGTATCAATACTTTATAATTGAACCGATTATGTGAATGATCCATAATAGTAAAACCGAGTATTTTACATTAATAATATTATCCTATAAATATATTCATATGGAAATATATTATATTATATAAGTATCAATAACAAATATAAATGTAATAATAAGTTATTAAAGATTAAAGGCATTAATTGAGAAAGAAATCGTTCACATAAGCTAGAAGAAGCAATCGATGACAAACAACACTTAATGGTTTTAGAAAGAAATGATTAAGGGAACAATGAACATATAAAACAAGACTAAGGGTGATCCCTTAAAGCATACATAGCAAATGTAGCGGTTATGACTAAAGATCATGGCAGCAATCATTAAAAGCAAAACAGTAAAGCTACGTTCTTCATAAAGTATGGTTCATATTAATTATAAGGAGTGATGAGCATATAAGAAAAGAGACATAAGAAATGTGCGATCCAATAAGTGGCAATGATTATGTTCCTAAACAATTGTAAACAGCATGCGATTACCATAAGGCAGTATTGATATTTTAAGAAGTTGAGTTAATGCTAGCAAAAGGTGACGTCTCCTTAAGGGCCAGCGATCACAATGAGAGGAGGCGACTATTGGAAAGGCAGCCCAATCAAAGGATATTTAAAGGGGCGTATCATCAGATCGGATATATCATCAATCAGAACATCTAATGATTCACAATATCTACAAATAATATCAGCAGCGAATCATGAAGGAATAATCCTCCTCTCCTACTCGGGGAATCACCTCCATCGAAGGAGATATCTACTCATCACCATCAACATCATTATTATTCAGTTTATCAATTGATCATCATCAGATCTCAAATAAACATTAACCTTTTGCATTCAGTGAATTACAGTTGGAAGTCTCTTCCTCATCAAGTTATAGACTAACAACTCGATTCAGCATTATTGAATCACAGTAGACCAGTGAAAGCTTAATCCAGGGAATTGCCATACATAATCTTATAACAGTCTAACAAGCAGTACACAGTCGTGCCAATCTGAGAAGAGCAGCAGTCAATCCCTAAAAGGTATGTTTATAATTTCAGTTCCATTGGTTTTCATTAAAATGAGCACGGCTGCATAATGATCTAATTGCACTCATGAAATAATCATAGTTTGATTATAAGTCTTATATGAAAGCTAGAATATGATAAGTAAAGGCAATCGATTTATGTCTTAGAATAGGTACTCAGATTTATGCTAATGGAATGCATTTAAGATAGAAGATAGTGACACGAAATGAATATGCATAAGCCAGATAGTATAAGGATTTTCATGTGAATAAGAGGATATATGATTATAAATAGAATAATTAATATGTTATCAAAGAATGAAACATGAAGAATAAATGAGAATGCTTACTAGCATGTTGAAGTATGATGCCAAGTGAATGGCAATAAATGAGATAGTGCTATCCCATGGATGGGTTAGTTGTCTAATGGTACTATCTCGTGATGGTAATGGTAAATTAATATGATATGATAAATTAATATGTAATGATAGATCCATGGTATACTCGGAGTAGAGCACCTAGACTCACCTTTAACCTCTTTATCACCCTACGAGTATGGGGTTGAGTTAAGGAAGGGCGGTATAATGGGCCTAGGTGACCCTCAAGTGGATGAAGTATGCCGCATGTAGCATGAAGTCCCTTGAGCCAAGAGACGAGGTACACCGCGTGTAGTGTGAAGCTCTTGGGCCTAAGGATATAAAATGCATAAATGTTCCCAACGGTAGGTGACTCTCAAGTGGATGAGGTATGCCGCATGTACCCTGAAGTCACTTGAGCCAAATGGTGAGGTAGACCACATGTAGTGTGAAGCCTTTGGGCCTCCGGATGGGATGGTTTCACCAGCGCCTTTATCATGTCCCGCTATTAAGACATTGTTTAAATTAAAGATTTAAAAATCATTGGTGAAATCGCTTTCGTAAAATATGGTATTTAGTCAATTTGAACAATAGAATATTTAAACGAATATATATTATTAATATATAATAAAGCCTTAAAGAATATTATTATACTAATATTCTTTTTATAATTAAAATATAATATATTTATTTTTAATTGACAAGAATCATAAATGACAATGATAAATATAAATATTAATAATTTATATATTATAATATAAATATATATTAAATATAAATATTCTTAATATAATATATTTATTTAATATAATATATTTATTTATAGTATGTCATGTCCCCATATCAAGACACTCTTGAAGTAAAGATTTGCACATGATAAAAAGAGTTTGAAAAATATTATTTCGGATGATAGAAATAATTACATACATTATATATTATTTAATAAATAATATTATTGTATGAATATTTTATATTATAAATATATCTAATAATATAAATACAAATATTCTTATAATTATCTTACATTATAATATAAATACAAATAATATAATATAAATCATATATCATTTATTATGATATAAATGATATAGTATAAATAATATAAAATATATAATATATCATTTATTATAATATAAATGATATAATATAAATATAAATAAAATAAATAAACATCTTTTAACCTATCCTCTTATGATAACAGAGTTACTTCTGGTTAGAACTAATTTTCCACAAAAGGGAATTAAAATAAAGTAATAAAAATAATAAGAGACTTGCCTCTTCGAACATATCCTTTGAAAGGGAAATAAATAAAGTTTGTGAGATAGAAGGAAAACATCATCGGAATAAAATATAAAAAGAGTATCGGATAAGTATATGAATTAATAAATAGAGATATTACATCAGCAGTAAAAGGGTGAAATATATATTATAAAATATATAAGCGGCAACATCAATATAATAAAAGTTATATTACGATAGGTAAGAAATACGAGGTAAGCTCCAACAGGTAAGTATATTTTATATGTTTATTTTATAATTATTAAATATTGGATTCGTAAGAATGTAAGTTGTATTCAATTTGTCTTTGCTGCAATATACAATGGTTCTGTGTTTAATCCAATAATATGCTAAGTATGAAGTAGCAAAATTCTAATGATGAAAAGTATTAGTTGATTACATGTGATAAGTTAATAATGAAGGAGAGATTAGAAATAGAGGCTCATGGCCCATCAATTAATATTCCAAGGATTGAGGCAAAGGGAAAGGATGCAATGCAACATGGTATTTTGGTTGATGCCTGATTTGGTCAAGAGAACCTTACGGGCTAAAGACCCAATAGGCCTTATCTCAATGTTGGTCTATAGGACCCCACAGGGATAAGTTTCCCATTGTCTCATGTTGGTCAAAGGGACCCCACGGGACAATGGATAGGCCCTTGTCTAATGTTGGTCAAGAGGACCCCACGAGGCAAGGGATGGGCCTTTGATTTGGGTTGGTCTCCAATCAAAGGAATGAAATATGGACCCCATGATTGTACCTCCTACAGGCCCTCTCTCGTGGGAAAGTGAATTGATGGACATGTAGACCTAAGTATAACTCTCTCAATGGATATGTGTGATAGTTATAGTGAAAGTATAATACATATGGTTTATGTTTATAAAGTTTGATTTAAGAATTCTTATGGTTTATTATGATTAAAATAGAAGAATTGGATTCTAATGTACTCTTTTTGCAAGTTGAAATTGTGTTCAAGGTTGCGAAATTTTGGCTTGTGAAAAGGGGACATTACATAGTAAGATATTATCATATACGTATTAATAAAGACATTATATAAAATATTACTATAGTAAATTTGATATTGATATATTAATAATATGTGCTGCCTACAGAACAGCAATCCTTATAAAAGGAGAACAAAGTGACCCACGGTTTATTACAAGTTTAGCGATTCAAAAGAATCATTGCTTATCATATTCGTCACCCTTCTCATTAATAACCACCTATATGTTTATATCTTCTAAGGGATAATTTATAGGCAGTGATCAGTTATATATGAGGAAATGGTACGGACTAATATAAAATTAGTTTAAGGTAATAAACAGGCCATGATTAATTTAAATTGGCATTGCTAATAAAGGAGCATTCTCTTCGAATGGATACCTCTCTTAGAGGTTTAAAGGTATAAGTTAGGTTGGTATGAGCAAAGGAAGATAGATGGGGGATATAGAGAAAAAGACTTATTTTAGAAAATGAGATATTATTTAGACAACATCGACTAGTATAAAAGAAAATAAGGCAGAAAGTTAATTAAATCAGAAGTTATTAAAAGGCAGTAAGCATGAAAGATTATGTCTCTTAGAAGATATAATATATATAAAGGAGATTGTTCATGAGAGAAAGGAAAGGAAATAGATTTCTGATTTAAGAAGAACATATATAAATTGAGGTCAGCAGATCGATTAATCAGCCAAGGTAAGTGTTTATGGTTAGAAAAAGTAAGTGATAAAGAGTATTATTTATTAGAGAATAAATATATGGGCATATGTATGTAAATTAATATTAAGCCCAATAGGAAACAATATACATATGTTTCGAGGTATTAATTAAATAATAAGAATAAATTAATATGTAAAGTAGTGAACATCTACTATACATATATATGGTACAATGAAATTATGATATGTATGTAGTATGGATGGAAATTGTAGTAGAAACACATTCTATATAGATATTATGATATAAATGAAATGTGATCTCACCAAAATGAATCATGAACAAGAACAATAAGCACATTGAGTTCACAATGGACATCACATGCTAATCATAAGAATATCTCTGCCATCATCTATACTTATGAGTCATCATATCTCCTTAGTTACTTTATCTTACGGAATAATGGATGCGGCGGGGAATGGTGGAGTAATTCCTACATGGAATTGGTATCTTGGTGCCTTACGTATCCATGGACTTGGTATGGTAAGGAGGGGCGGGTGTAATTCCTTCCATGTATTGGTATCTTAGTGCCACACCATGTATATCCTACTTTCCGGAGAAGTGACGAAGGAAGATATAGATCTCAACTTATACTCAATCATATACTTGATTCTCTATCACTCCAACTATACGGGAATAACATAATGAGGGGCTATGTAATTCCAGTACGTGAATTGGTATCCATGCGCCCTATGAGATATCATAGGGAGGGGCAGTGTAATTCCTTCCGTGCAAGGGTATCCAAGCGCCTTATAGCTAATTTTTCCGATGGAGGTTAAGAGAATATGAGTATGAACCTTAGAATATGCATGATGATCACTTTACATCACTTACAGATTATGATTATAAGGTTTAATTTAAGACAATTTTGTGACTAATGTAATTGGATAAGAAGAATTGAATTCTAATGTACTCTTTTACAAGTTGAAATTGTTTGCAAGGTTGCGAAATTTTTGGCATGATAGAAGGGGACATTACAGCCTTAAATATAACCATGCTCGTATGGGGAAAGTAGGGTTGATTAATAAAAGGGCTATTCAAGGACTCTCTCGAGATATATCATGGAAAAACTATATGTGAAAGAAATGTGAAATGTGAAATGCATATATATATATATAGTAAACTATAATGTTGATTATGATTATAAGATTACTAACCCTAAGTGGAAATATGGAAAGAACGTGAACTTTAATATTGAAATTTATAAGTGGTTATTAACCCTAATTGTAATATATGGATATTTAAGAAGAATCGATTACTAATGTTCTCTTTTAAAAGTTGAAATTGTGTGCAAGGTTGTGAAAATTTTGACTTGCTAGAAGGGGACATTACAAGTGGTATCAGAGCAGTCATCCTGCCATCCTGTGTATACTATGTGTGCCTTACATGTATTCAAGTGCATACCTTGTGATTTATGTGTATTCAAAGGTTTACTTTGTAACTTATGTGTATACTTTGTAACTTTGTGTATTACGTGTATTCACATGTATGCTCCATACTCGTGTATACTTGATGACCCTGGGATGGTGGACGGGTCCACGGTGTAGTATGGGATGTATCGAATCCCCCTCCCAATTGTCCGACAGTATACTTCATTAGAGGGTACTTGTATTCAAGGGTGTACTCTGACTTGACTATGTATTCAAGTGTATGCTCTATGACCTTGCAATTGTATTCAAGTGTATGCTCTATGACCTTGCAATTGTATTCAAGTGTGTACTCTAACTTTGCAATTGTACTCAAGTGTATGCTCTATGACCTTGCAATTGTATTCAAGTGTGTACTCTAACCTTGCAATTGTACTCAAGTGTATGCTCTATGACCTTGCAATTGTATTCAAATGTATGCTCTATGACCTTGCAATTGTATTCAAGTATATGCTCTATAACTTTGCAATTGTATTCAAGTGTGTACTTTGACTTTGTAATTGTACTCAAGTGTATGCTCTATGACTTTGTATTTGTATATTGGGTGTATACTCTATGATTGTACTTGTATTTGAGTGTATATTGAGTGTATGCTCTATGATTGTGTTTTTATTTGAGTATATACTCTATGACTTGTGATTGTGATTGTATTTGAGTATATATTCTATGATTTGTATTTGAGTGTATACTTTATGCTTGTATTTGTATTGAATGTATACTCTATGCTTTGTATTTATATTTGAGTGTATACTCTATGCCTTGTAATTGTGTTTGCATGTATACTCTATGATTGCATTTGTAATTGATTGTATATTCTATGCCTTGTATTTGTATGACTTGTGATGGTATACTCTATGACTTGTATTTGTATGACTTGTGCTTGTATACTCTATGATTGGTATTTGTATGACTTGTGATTGTATACTCTATGCCTTGTATTTGTAATTGATTGCATACTCTATGACTTGTATTTGTATGACTTGTGCTTGTATACTCTATGACTGGTATTTGTATGACTTGTGATTGTATACTCTATGACTTGTATTCAAGTGTATACTCTATAACTTTGTAATTGTATTTGAGTGTATACTCCATGACTTGTGATTGTATTTGAGTACATAATCTATGACTTGTATTTGAGTGTATTCTCTATGACTTTGTGTATTCAATTGTTTTCAAGTATATATCCTATGACTTTGTGTGATCCTTGTTCAAATGCACACTTCCTGACTTACTTGTACTCGTGTATATTTTTCGTGCGTATACTAGCATGTTACATGTACCACTTCAATGTATTGCGTGCATATACTTTGTATGCTTCATGCCTTGTGTATCAAGTGTATGTTATGTGTTTCTGTCATGATTCGATGATTTCCAATTAAAGATTGGAAATATTCATTCACTACTCTAAAAACATTGAAAGTAAGCCTATTTCATTACATAAATAGAAGAAGACAAAATGGAAATAAGACATCAGATAATGTGGTACCAAAAGACAAAAGGTATAAGACAAATAAGATTAAAAGAAAAGCTTTTTGAAGACTCCCGATCCATGAGCGCCGATTGTAATGAGGCAATTAATTAGAAGATAAACTCGCGGTTATGAAAAGGCAGCGGTCTACAAACAAGGTGACAATTGGACTAACACCCCATTCGGGGCTTTAAAAGGGCAGTGAAGATGAATTCAAAGGGCATGGAATAACAACACAACAATCTCTTATACAGATTGAATAATAAAAGAAGACACATCAAGTAAACATTGATCGGTAGAAGCAACACCTGATTCTCCAATATATATATCAGCAAGATTACTTCATATCAAGGAACACTCACCGCATCAACCCAGCAATCAAAAGAAAACTGATATCATAAAGAATCACTGATCGGCAAACAAAACTGCAGATATACATAGCAGCTAATAGCAATACATCTACACAGCAGCGAACTGATTATAAAAGTTGTCAAATTACAAGGTATGTTTTATAATTCCATCAAATGATATTATGGTCAAGTAATAAAAAGTTTAAGTGATAGTTAATATGACAAGAGGCTACTAATACTCTAATTAGAATACTAATGTTGATGTGGCAACGAAAGAAATAATAGGAATTATAGATCATTATGGATAGAAAGTCTAGAAGATAATAGTATTAGAAGATATAAGTAGATTTTGTTATGAGTCTATTTCAAATGCTATCCCATATTGATAATGATATGTCAAAAAATAATAAAGGTATGGGAATATCTCTAATCAGATTCCTTATATTGATTTGGTAGAGGGAAAGAATGAATATTAAGTAGTAATATCTCTATGATTAAGTTAAGAAGTGATTACATTACTAGATATGAATAGACTATATCATAAAATGCGAAATATGAATAAGTTATTGCATGATGTATAATCATTATAAGAACTATATATGTTTGATGCATAAGAAAACATTTTGAAGTAGTATGAAAAGCTAACATATAATTGGAACTATCCTTTATAACTATGAAAGGCCGGAATGAGAAATGGACATCATTGTTAATCCGTCACACCAAGAAGTAGAGACCAAGGGTTTGTCAATTGACCAAGGTATTAAAGGCTCGAGTTGATAAGGTTCTAACCCTCCAAGGCAAGTGAAGAGTGCTTGTCCTAAAGAGGTGAAGAGTACTCAACCGAGATAGGCCCTTATCTCAATTAGTGAAGAGTGCTAATATGAGGTAAGTGGAGATAGGCCCTTGACTCAATTAGTGTAGAGTGCTAACTTGAGGCAAGTGGATGAAGGCACTTGTTCCAATTAGTGTAGAGTGCTAATATGGACAAGTGAATGAAGGCCCTTGTTCCAATTAGTGTAGAATGCTAATATGGACAAATGGATAAAGGCTCTTGTTCCAATTGGTGTAGAGTGCCAATATGGACAAGAGAGAATGGCCCTTGTTTCCATTGGTGTAGAGTGCCAATATGGGACAAGTGGATAGGCCTTTGACTCTAGTTGGTGAAGAGTGCCATTCTAGATCAAAGGAAGGATAATGGACCTATGGCAAGATTGTGCCCAAGGAACCCTCTCTTGTTGGGTGAATGATTGGCCCAAGTAATAGACTCTTCCAGAAAGAAAATTATGATCTTGTATAATGAAATAGAGAAAGGAATAATGCATATAAGTTATGATTATAAGGTTTGATTTTTATATAATTGTGATTTATATGATTAGATAAGGATTGAACTCTAATGTTCTCTTTTGGTGAGTTGAAATTTTGTGCAAGGTCGTGAAGATTTTGGCTTGCTAGAAGGGGACATTATAGTTTCATGTATTATACGCATACACTTGTGTATTACATGCTATGTTCATACTTCATGCTTCGTATACTTTGTGTATCAAGTATTAAGTGTATAAGTTTTGTGTACGTTTCATGTATTACGAGTATTTATGCTTTGTGTTTCATATGTAATTGTGTGCATATACTTCAACATGGATCTTCTCTCCGATGATGTTCTCTATTTGGAGTGTCAAACCAAAGAGCCTTTTTCATCATGAAATAGACAAATGTAATTTTGATCTCCCAGCACTCTTTTCTGATTAACACAATCATGGTTCACGTTTTATTATGTCCTTGTTATCAATGTTAAGAGTTTACAACACTAATAGCTGAGATAGTTTAACTATTATCACCCACAAAGATGGTTCTTGCATATCCTAGTCTAAATATAATGACCAAAACATTATGCTTTGACTCCGGAACATAAGTGCTAGATTCATTTTCACTAAGGGTTGTCATACAATTTTGCTATTACTTCCATCTTTCCATTGGACTGATACAATGTAGTGACCTAAACCTAACCACTATGTAGAGATCTAGCACTATACTATGCCCTTATAATAGATCGGTGCATGGTAATGTTTTCACTCCTAAGTATCTAAGGAAAAATACAATTAAACTTTAATAGCAAGGTGTTCTATTACTACCCTTCTAAAAAGATTGGATGAGTGGCCAATGACCATCAACTCTAGGAGAATCTTATGAAATCTCTATATCTTAATCATAGCTAGGTCTGCATAAGATGACATAGCATACAAATGAACCGTCAGCATTTTGACTGTCCCTATTATCCCATATGATCCTATAACAATAGCAACTTGAATTAACTCTGTCTATTCCTTGAATGATGGACAATGTAGCAAGGAAGACCTATATAAGTCAGTGTCTCTTCATAGTTGTCCTTACTATTTTCTTGATTGGCAGCGGACACTTTGTTGGGACTATTACTTCCAAATAATTATGACAATCTTCATTATAATCCAAATTGGAATCTCAAAATCTTCCTTAGCCTTAAAAAAAATTTCATTACCTAAAACTACATCTACACCTAAGATGTTTGCATTATCTCAATCACATCGTTGTTATTTAAAACATCAAACAAATGCTTATTTATAAAATTGCCTTTCATTAGTCTTTCAAAGTATTCTTTGATCACCAAATTTCCTTCCATAAAATCATAACCATTCACTCTTCATTAAGAAATGTTCATGGCAATGTGTATTCTGGATTAGACACATGACTTCTTCTCAACATAAAGGAAGGTTAAACATGCGCAAATGGATTGAAACAAGAAAACTAACAACAATCCTTCAGATTAGGATCTTAACGACCTTTGAGGCATCCTAGATTGCTTGGGGACAAGCAATCTTGAGTGGGGAGGGCTGTCATGTCCCCATATCGATATTTTATAATTGAACCGATTATGTGAATGATCCATAATAGTAAAACCGAGTCTATTTACATTAATAATATTATCCTATAAATATTTTAATATAATATATTCATATAGAAATATATTATATTATGTAATGTCCCCATTTCCGGAGTGACTTCACATGGAGTTGATGATTAGCCTATCATCCATTCCCGTAGGCTAATGCATTGGTAAGGGAATGAATTCCTAGTTTGAGCTTATTTCTATACATGGAGAACTGGAAAGTTGGTATGTGTCTATACATGGAGAATTGGAATGTTAGCTCAACTAGTATTTGGTTAATTGGAAAATGCAATACTGAAATTGTATTTTCATTTCATTTGATAGATTTTAGAAAATGGAATCTTTAATTGCATTTTCTTTAATTGATTTCTATGGAGTTGTAAATATGAATAAAGGTGATGTGTTCGCCAATGGAGATATAGGTCCAAACCAAAATCAAAAGCAAAGGATAGGGATTGATTGGCACATTCTATGAGGTTCATTGATTTATATTTGATTTTGCATTGCTTAAGGAGCCAATGGCTATCTAGAAGATGATCGCCCACATTATGGAGAGCATTCACATTGGATCAAGTGCCAAGTTCCAACGCCATGAGGAGTCATTTGCCCATGCCTTGTATTGAGCAATTGGTATTGAAAGAGGTTGGTTGATGATTTTTAATGATTGCATATGACTTCTAGCTGGCCGTCGATCATGAGGAAGCATATTTTAAATGCAAGATTTATTTATTAAATAATTGCATTGGATCGATGGTGTCATGAGGGCGATTGGAATTGAAGGATATTAAATGCTTGCATTGGATCGACATTGTGCTTTGAAAGGTTTTTAAATGCCAAACGCCAATATGGAGGAGGATCGCTCAAGGATATTCAAGGACAAATGAAGTTTTTAAATGATTGATAGATCCAATCCATAACCGCCGTCCATGATAGAGAGGCACTCCAATGCTAGAGAATCAATCCACTTGAAGATAGATATAATTCATTTAAAACAATTAAAGATTGTTTTTTAATGATTGCATTCATTGATGTCATTCATTTACAATTGTTTAAGACTCTCAATTTTGATTGGTGGACTCCAAGCTTCATTCCAATTTGACAAAGAGAAGGAACGCCTATCCTTGGAGAGGATAAATAGGGCTCTTGAACTTCAATTTGCAACTAATGATCATATGGTAAGCTTTTACATTTTGTTCTTTTAGTTGGAAATTGCATTTACTAATTATTTTTCAAGGTGATGTTCCCTTGAGTGTTGTGGTGATGTTCCCATGACAATTTGTGAGATGTTATCATTCAGATTTCATCATTGGAGTTGAATTTGCAGGTTATTTGAAAGGATTTGAAGAGTATTTGACATCATAATGGAACCCTTGGTGTGTGGGAGTGACTACCAAGGTAGTTGATTGAGTTTGTAGTGAGAATTGAGTGATTTTTGCATATTTTTCAAAGTTTGATTTCATATCAGCAAGGTCTGATTTTTATGACAGCGAATTATTGATGCAATTTCAGGGTTTTTGAAGTGGATTTGACAAGGGCTTTGATATTTGAAGGGTTGCATTTGATAGAAGACCAAACTAGGCATCCATCGCTTGAGTTTGGAGATGGTTTTCATGAGTTTTCATTGCTAAAACTTTGACTGGGCAAAATCATCACTTTCAGCAGTCATATCAGCCTATAGAAATTTTATATCAGTGATTTGTTCATGTACTTTCAGGACTGTTATAACATCATTTGATAGCTAGCTTTGTTCTAGAGTGATTGGGCATTGTTCCTATGCAAGATTTGGTGTATTTGGACATTTTATATGTATGTAATAAGGTCTGATATAAAATCAGATTGTGACTGAAATTCATATCAGCCACTTATCATTTATGTATCTCTCATTTGAAGGTTTCAAATAAGCAAGTATAATGTAGGTTTGATGTTCTATTATTGCATTGTTCATTGGTGCTATTTATTTGGTGGTTTGTGCAAGAAATCTTATCTAAAAGTTGGCAAAAAATTTCAGTCATTCTAGAAAGGTATTTTACAAATTATATAAGTATCAATAACAAATATAAATGTAATAATAAGTTATTAAAGATTAAAGGCACTAATTGAGAAAGAAATCGTTCACATAAGCTAGAAGAAGCAATCGATGACAACCAACACTTAATGGTTTTAGAAAGAAATGATTAAGGGAACGATGAACATATAAAACAAGACTAAGGGTGATCCCTTAAAGCATACACAGTTAAATGTAGCGGTTATGACTAAAGATCATGGCAGCGATCATTAAAAACAAAATAGTAAAGCTACGTTCTTCATAAAGTATGGTTCATATTAATTATAAGGAGTGATGAGGATATAAGAAAAGAGACATAAGAAATGTGCGATCCAATAAGTGGCAACGATTATGTTTCTAAACAATTGTAAACAACATGCGATTACCATAACATAAGGCAGTATTGATATTTTAAGAAGTTGAGTTAATGCTAGCAAAAGGTGACGTCTCCTTAAGGGCCAGTGATCACAATGAGAGGAGGCGACTATTGGAAAGGCAGCCCAATCAAAGGATATTTAAAGGGGCGTATCATCAGATCGGATATATCATCAATCAGAACATCTAATGATTCACAATATCTACAAATAATATCAACAGTGAATCATGAAGGAATAATCCTCCTCTCCTACTCGGGGAATCACCTCCATCGAAGGAGATATCTACTCATCACCATCAGCATCATTATTATTCAGTTTATCAATCGATCATCATCAGATCTCAAATAAACATTAACCTCTTGCATTCAGCGAATTACAGTTGGAAGTCTCTTCCTCATCAAGTTATAGACTAACAACTCGATTCAGCATTATTGAATCACAGCAGACCAGCGAAATCTGAATCCAGGGAATTGCCATACATAATCTTATAACAATCTAACAAGCAGTACACAGTCGTGCCAATCTGAGAAGAGCAGCAATCAATCCCTAAAAGGTATGTTTATAATTTCAGTTCCATTGGTTTTCATTAAAATGAGCACGGCTGCATAATGATCTAATTGCACTCATGAAATAATCATAGTTTGATTATAAGTCTTATATGAAAGCTAGAATATGATAAGTAAAGGCAATCGATTTATGTCTTAGAGTAGGTACTCAGATTTATGCTAATGGAATGCATTTAAGATAGAGGTTAGTGACATGAAATGAATATGAATAACCAGATAGAATAAGGATTTTCATGTGAATAAGAGGATATATGATTATAAATAGAATAATTAATATGTTATCAAAGAATGAAACATGAAGAATAAATGAGAATGCTTACTAGCATGTTAAAGTATGATGCCAAGTGAATGGCAATAAATGAGATAGTGCTATCCCATGGAGGGGTTAGTTGTCTAATGGTACTATCTCGTGATCCATGAGGATCACGAGATGGTAATGGTAAATTAATATGATATGATAAATTAATATGTAATGATAGATCCATGGTATACTCGGAGTAGAGCACCTAGACTCACCTTTAACCTCTTTATCACCCTACGAGTATGGGGTTGAGTTAAGGAAGGGCGGTATAATGGGCCTAGGTGACCCTCAAGTGGTGAGGTATGCCGCATGTAGCATGAAGTCCCTTGAGCCAAGAGACGAGGTACACCACGTGTAGTGTGAAGCTCTTGGGCCTAAAGATATAAAATGCATAAATGTGCCCAACGGTAGGTGACTCTCAAGTGGATGAGGTATGCCGCGTGTAGCATGAAGTCACTTGAGCCAAATGGTGAGGTACACCATGTGTAGTGTGAAGCCTTTGGGCCTCTGAATGGGATGGTTTCACCAGCGCCTTAAACAAAACCATGCTCGTATGGGGAAAGTAGGGTTGATTAATGAAAGGGCTGTTCAAGGACTCTCTCGAGATATATCATGTAAAAACTATATGTGAAAGAAATGTGAAATGTGAAATGCATATATATATAGTAAACTATAATGTTGATTATGATTATAAGATTACTAACCCTAAGTGGAAATATGGAAAGAAGGTGAACTTTAATGTTGAAATTTATAAGTGGTTATTAACCCTAATTGTAATATATGGATATTTAAGAAGAATTGATTACTAATGTTCTCTTTTATAAGTTGAAATTGGGTGCAAGGTTGTGAAAATTTTGACTTGCTAGAAGGGGACATTACAAGTTGGAAACTTATAAACAAACAAACAAGTGAAAGCACAATATTTTTGGTTGATGCAGAATTGCTCTTACACCTTGGAATGCTCCTACATCAGATGCCCAGGGTAGATGATTTGTGAGCATAGTGATCGCAAATAAGGCTTCTAAGATCAACTCGATGCGGTTTCTTCTCAAATATTCCTTCATCTTCCACTTCACTCTTTTGGAACTGAATCTCTCCCACCAATCTAATCTCCTCCTATAACTTTCAACCTTTGTCTCTCCTAATTCAAACCACCTCATGCCTTCCTCTATTCTATTCTAGTCTTTACCTTTTTCTATCATCTTCTTCATCTTCTTCATCTGCAATATCCAATCTTCAAATTCCTCTTCGCTCTCATGTTGTATACTGCTTCAAGATTCACTTGTGGTTGTTACTTCCATGCCTGTGCCAAAATTTCCTGCCGCAAACTCCCAATTTCTACTGTTTCCAAAATCACACTTCATATCCCAATCACAACTGCTCCTAATTGCCTGCTATCATCCTTCTAAAATATCATAACCATAGTGTCTTTTGCCTTCATAAATACTTCATATCCATCTTTCCTACTATTGCGGTACAATTCAACACATGTTTCCTTTACACAATCACTTATGACACTCTTTCAGTTACCCTATTTGAGAAACTCTCCTCCCACAACATTTTCCTAATTATCGCACATCTTCCAATTACCTCCTCTACTACCGCAACTTCTTCTACATTGTTCTTTACCTTCAAGTCTCCTTCTTGTCATATCTTTCCTCTCATAGTCTTCATTCACTTGAAGCAACTGTGCTAGCCACTTCACTTGTTTATCTACTATCAACTCTAGACTAATATTATCACTTCCACTACAAAATATGTATTCCCCTTCTTCAATCAAATCTTTACATTTCCAATCCTGCTTACATCCTTGTAGACTTGTTGTTCTCCAATTTCCTCTTGTGTCCATATTTGCTGCTGTAAGTCCCTATCTTGAGTACACCAACCTCATATCTGACTTCAACTTCATTTTGCCTTTGTTATCTCCATACGGCTATTCGTTTCCTCTACAATAGAAACTATTGTCCACCTGTTCATCTATACCTTGTTGTAACGTCCCTTTTTCCTCTATAGTATTCTTTTATTTTTCGTAGGGAAATGATTGTAAAATATTAATAGGTTGGTCCTCATTTTATTTTAAAATTATTAAGGACAACTTATTATATTTTATTTTAGATAGTGGGCTGCCTAAACGGGGCAGTTATGGCGATTTGTAACTCCAGGGAAATAATTAATTATCTTTAGGAGTGGGAGTTTTAGTCTAAAATGAGGGTAAACTCTTGGGGAAGTTACAAACTTAAAATAGATTAGAATATCTTAAATGATTTTAGTGGAGAAGAAAAAGGACACAAAGAAACAATTCTATAAAAGGGGGAGAAAAGGCTATAGAATATCATCCAGACATGAAATAATCAATTTCTCTTATCAGTGAATTTTGTGCTTGTGCACTAAATTCTCATCTATGGGACGAAAACCCCAATGGTTGCCAGACATACGAAAACCCAAAAGGCCATTGAAGCTGAGGACAAAAATCCTCTGCCTTCAATAGAGCGATTTCATTCAGGGATTGCACAGTGTTGCATCTGCTTTTCAGTTTCAATTTTGGAGTTTATCAACATCCAATTTGAGTGTGCATTAGTTTTGGAGGTTTGATTATACTTTTATATTTTTGGGTTTCGGTGTGGTTTGTTTTTGAGAAGTTGCTTCAGTTTTCAGTTTGTGTAATCTCAGTTCCAATTTAGTATTGTACGCGTTTCAATTTGCACCTCTGGAATGCGAGTTGGAAATGGACAGCTATGCACAGATAAACTGCTCTTCGAATTAGGAGGGGAAGTTCCCTCTTTGCTGGTGATTGCTTTAAAGATAAATAAACTAAATTGCCTATCTTTTTGATTCTCAGCTGCGAGCACAAGGTTATAAAACTCTATCGCTGCAGCAGAGGTATTTTTTATTTAACTTCTAACTACAACTAGGCCTAAACTAAATGATGCTTTTGACAACCCAAGTAAATTCAAAGCTTAGGAATCAAAAGTAAATAGGGAATGATTTGTTAACACAAAAGCTCAAATTAACTTATTCCAGATTGCACTCGAAGACTCATTGTACTTTTAGGATGAAAAATGAAAGTAAGAATATGCAAGCAACACATATGATGATGAACTAAATGAACATGAGACAGAGACTCAAAGCAATGGAAGGCATGAGATTTCCTCTCTCAATATCAAGAAACTATTACAACTCCAGGATAGCAGTATTGTAGCAAAGACAGGCATGCAATATGCGATCAAACACTGGATTAACACAAGGTGAACAAGCACTTGAATAACAATTTGCAGGCAAGAATAGGCTCAACAAATTTTGCTATCACAATTACAGTTACTAAACAATGGTCAAGGCTGCCCTTATTTATACATAAATCAAAGGAGTAGGGAACCCTAAAATCTCCTTAATCCTAGCTAATTAACTTGCCAACTTGCAAGCTTTATTTCTATTCTAGACAAAAGATTCTAAATAACACCTGCTTTAAAACAATTTGATTTAAAGCAGAGAAAACTCCAACTATTACAAAGTGATTTTTCTATTTAAAGGATGGATAATCTTGAATGAAAGCAATAGCTTTAAATCAGAAAAAGCATTGAGTTAACTGCCGCTTTTTTGTTCCATCCTTATCTACATCATTGCTCCATTGGTGATATCACTCACTGATATTTTGGGAAATAATATCCTCTAAAAAACTAGTGACCGCTTTCTTGCCAGGAACACTGATACTTTCCAAGATGATATTCTGATTTTCTAACATCTCTTCACCATCTGCAACCATCTGTAGGAATTCACGAACTTCGTCCACAACTTTATCAAATTTTACTATCATAGCGGCAAAATGATTCATCTTGCCAGTACTGAGATCACCATTAAAACTGCTGCAGACGAGAGTCTGGAATTCTGTCTGTACTTCTCTGAGATCATACAGGTTACCATCTTCTCTCTCATATGGGCACGAGATCTGAGAAACAAAAGACCTCACGAACTTGAGAACACTTACTACCTTTTCCCTCCATTCCACTAACTCTGAGGATATCCTCTCATGGGTTTTTACTGTGAAAAGATACTGTGCTTTCCAAGTAGAAACCTTCTTATTTTCTGCTGAATCAACAGAATCATATGCTATATTCAAGTCGGAGATTATGATCTCAAATACCAGCTTGTCCTCAGCCCTACTCTGCTGAAACCCTTGAATGCCTTGATGCCGATCATGAGGATTGTACTTCAATTGATAGATCTGTGAAAGTGCATATCTGCCTTTAGTTACAAACTCTTCCACCCAATCCTTCATGTGCCTCCCATAAATGATCAACTGACTTAGCTGCTGCTGATCGACCAGTGATTCCAAAATCTGAGGAATCAATAAGGTGGCCTGTGAAGTGCCATGAAGAAGATTGGAAATATATTGCCACAGCTGCCTATTATCAGCCTTGAGGGCTGCTTTATCTTCTCCATCCTTCAACACTCTTTCCTTCAGATTATCTGCTACAACCTCAAAGAGATTCACATCCGTGTGCTGGGTACTTCTACCAAGATTGGCTCTGACCACCTTGAAGTCATCAACCTCAATCTCATCACGAACTTCATCCACAGCTTTATCAAATTTTACTGTCATAGCGGCAAAATGATTCATCTTGCCGGTACTGAGATCACCGTTAAAATTGCTACGGACGAGAGTCTGGAATTCTGTCTATACTTCCCTGAGATCATACAGGGTACCATCTTCTCTCTCATATGGGCACGGGATCTGAGAAACAAAAGACCTCACGAACTTGAGAACACTTACCACCTTTTCCGTCCATTCTGCTAACTCTGAGGATATCCTCTCATGGGTTTTTACTGTGAAAAGATATTGTGCTTTCCAAGTAGAAACCTTCTTATTTTTTGCTGAATCAACATAATCATATGCTATCTTCAAGTCGAAGATTATGATCTCAAATACCGGCTTGTCTTCAACCATACTCTACTGAAACCCCTGAATGCCTTGATGCAGATCATGAGCATTGTACTTCAATTGATAGATTTGTGAAAGTACATATCTGCCTTTAGTTACAAACTCTTCCACCCAATCCTTCATGTGCCTCCCATAAATGCTCAACTGACTTAGCTACTGTTGATCAACCGGTGATTCCAAAATCTGAGGAAGCAATAAGGTGGCCTATGAAGTGCCATGAAGAAGATTGGAAATATATTGCCACAGCTACCTATTCTCAGCCTTGAGGGCTACTTTATCTTCTCCGTCCTTCAACACTCTTTCCTTCAAATTATCTGCTACGACCTCAAAGAGATTCACATCCGTGTGTTGGGTACTTCTACCAAGATTGGCTCTGACCATCTTGAAGTCATCAACCTCAATCTCATTGACATTCTTATCTTCCAGCGGTGTTGCAGTTTTAAGGATAATCTCTCCATTAGCATTTTTCTCCATGTGAACTTGCTTCTTAAGTTTCTTCTCTGGTATGTCTTAGTAAATGCTATCATGTTCTGTGAAGTTCAACTGATATGAAGGCTTTCTCCTCTTCCTGCCCAAGATGTTCTCAAGCCAAGACGAGCTAACTTCCTTGGGAGGCTCGTGTAGACTTAGGGTAGACAACTAAGAGGGGGGGGGTGAATCAGTTGTCCAAAACTTTCTTCATTTTCAACACTTATATTCACTTAGCAGTATAACAATAAATCAAACATGAAACTTAATGCATCTAATCAAGAGCAGAAACACATCAACACATGAGACACCAAGATTTTGACGTGGAAAACCCGGTTAAGGGAAAAACCACGGGGTGACTAACCCAAGATTGTATTCTCTGTTAGAAGAATAAAAAAACAAAATGGCACATGCCAATTAGGGCTCACTGCCTAAGCACACTGCTCACAAGAGGCTCACTGCCTACAAGAGACACACTATCTACAAAAGAATAAGTATCACATACTTGAACTGGGAAATAGCATCTTCACCATGCTTGAGTCAGTTCTATTTAAGCCCAAACCTTCTGCTCTGCCTTTCGCTCTTCTCCTCACTACCACACACTCATCTTCACAAGTCACACTCTGAAATGACTTCGCAATCCCTTATTTATATATGACATCAACTTAGGAACAAACATCTAAGTTGGCAAACATCCACAAGAACATCCGCAAGATGTATAATTCATCCGGTCGGCCAGTCACATAAAGAACACCATCATCCGGAAGTTATTCTTCATTTCCGGGACCCCAATTCTTATGCAGACCATAAACATGAAATGAGCATGATCCAAGGACCTCCACAAACTTGCCTGAAACACCAAGAACATCCGCACTTCCTTTACTTACTGAAATCCTTCTCTCCTTCATCCGGAACCTCAAGAACACAGTCTGCCATTACTGTCACAAAGGAATAGATACTTGCGGACCTTCAAACCACGAACCAATCGAGTTAACACACCACACACACTTCCCCAACACTTCCTCAAATTCGCAGAACCGGAGAATGCATTTCTTGATCTCACCGGACCTATCTGTATCATTTTGTCATCACTGAACATCTGCCGGAACCGGTTTCACTTGAACTGTCATAACTTCTTCATATCTTCATGCGGACCTCTGAAATCTCTACTGCAACATCTTAAGACACATATTTACAAACCCTTTAATCCGCATCCTCTGATCCTCATCCTATCTTTGTCTTTTACCTTATGTCATTACTGTTCTTCACTGTTCCTGATAGAGACTAATTTTCTCAATATCCTCAACACACAACTCATCCAACCTTATCATTAATGTAACAGGAGTATGTTGACATCAATGACAACACCGGTTAGGCCCATACTTGCAACAACTCGGTTCCAGTTCCATCAACTCTTGATGAATCAATGTGCGTCGCAGTGTTACGAACTGGTGAATCTGGTTTTGAATTTATATGAATGGGTGAAGGCCTTGGCGATGGAGGTGGAGAAACATGAACTGAAGGCATTGTTTCAACATGTAGTGTTGATTCAGCAAGAACTTCTGATACAACTGCTGGCTGTTCCTACTGAATATGGACTGGAGACTCAACCTTTTTTCTCTTCAACTTGGCCATCTTCGTTCCTTTTGGAAGAACGCTCATAGCCTTAACCCTTGGTTTTGGTTTGGAAGTGGAAGGTACAGATGATTGAACAACTGGCGGCTCTGCAACCGGAATGACTACTTTCCGCTTCTTATTATTCAAGAATATCATACCGTTCTTGACAATCCGACTCGTTCTTTCCTCAATTGAGGTGTTCTCTTTGGCGGACCAATTAACTTGTGATAGTGGCTTTTGTTCGACTTGATCTCTGAAATACATGGGAAGTAGAACTTCACCATCATCATCTGATAAGCCCTCTACATCCTCTGACAGGATATCAGTCAACTGTTGAAAAGTAAACCTGTTATAGCTACGTTTCTGCACTTCGAATTCATCTGCACAATTAGCCCAAAAATCTTCAACTGCAGACGCATGAACACAATTCTGACCAAGGTGTGCTACAAAAACACCATGGGGATCATATGAAGACCTCTTGTCGAATGACTTGAGGCTATACTTGGACAATTCACCACCAATTACTTTGGCATCTGCTCTAGATCTGCATCTGTATATATCCATCCCAACTGGAAAACTAAAAGCTGCCTTGCGCTTGCTACGCAAAAATGAGTGAATTTCATAGACCTGGCTCAGAAACTCCATGAACGCTACCTCATCCATAGGATATCTTGGTAGCATGACTGGCTCTCTTGAGAAGCCATATACCCTGATGTAGGAGAACGTAGGAGAACGTAGGAAACTGGATAAACCAATCAGCCCACTCTGCCATTGCCGATCTGGCATCAGCTGAAAACCGTATATGCAAGTCATTGTCAAGATCTCGCACTACATGCATAAGGAATGCATCATTTACCCGCCTATAATGTCGTTCAACCTCTGAAAACTCTAACTGCGGGTAATGGTGATATGTATGTTGAATGCCCAGAGTTCCAACAATATTCAAACCCCTAAACTGACCTTGAAAGGCCATTAGATATATGAGGTATGACATCATGTGGAATTCATGGGCCTTTTGATAATCAATTATCTGATGGTG
Organism: Cunninghamia lanceolata; assembly: GCA_027924645.1. Taxonomy (NCBI): domain Eukaryota; kingdom Viridiplantae; phylum Streptophyta; class Pinopsida; order Cupressales; family Cupressaceae; genus Cunninghamia; species Cunninghamia lanceolata. Next base: position 23,633,817 of record BSBN01000500.1, read on the forward strand.
GAGACTATCACTGATTAGTGTTAACCAGTCATAGTGTTTTGTGCTGTCAATAATCTGGGAAATGATGTAAAACATCCAAGGCTGAAATTTATTGGCCTTTGCTTGACCTGTGACCCGGTTCAGTAGAGTAATCATTATCGCGTATTCTTCCTTGAACTCTCCATGTCCAATGTTCTTTGGCAAAATATTCTGCTTCTCTTTCAACCACTTTCGAGCAATCCTTTTCTGATATTTTTCCTTGTCATTGTGCCACACCTTCTCACATTCTTCAATAGAAATGATAGAGTTCTCCTTCCACAATGGTGTTGAGAAATATTTCTCAATGTCATTAGGCCTGAGGCTGCAGAGTACACGCCCATCTACTGATTGGATTTCCCTTGTCACTGAATTGTAATGCTTAGTACAAGCGATTAGGAATTCAATGCTTTGCACTGTGACGGGGAATGAAGCTGCTACAAGCAACTTGAAGTGACTCAGATTCCTGATGGCGATGTTTCCTGCATCTTCTAAAGCATGCAAATTGAATATTGGAAGCACCTTATGCAAATCTGTCTCGACGGTTCTTAGGTAATCATAAAGCAACGTCGTTTTAGGCTTGATTTCTATTGGAGAGTACTATTGTCATGTCCCCATTTCTGGAATGATTCCATATGGAGTTGATGATTAGCCTATCATCCATTCCCGTAGGCTAATTTATATGGTAAGGGAACAATTTATGTTTTGGCTTAGCATTTTGTAGTGATATTACTTATTTAGCCAAAATATGGGTTTATGAAGAATAATTTATGGTGTAAGAGTTTACATTGGTTGCTGGTAAAAAAAAAAAGAACAAGTTCTGACAAATGATGGAAGGAAATCATTAAATAATTCTACATGATGCAATTGTTGTGTGGGCCCTCAAGCTATTAAACAAGTGTGTAAAGGAATTAATAAAATAAATATTTGAGCTGAGACAAAATACAAGGAATTTGATTACGGAGGCATGAACTCTAGAGGGAACTAATATTAAATTTCTAGTATATATGGTGATGCATATTTTACAAAGGAAAGGCAGTTTGTGGGGTCTGCGTGTAGATATATTTCTGTTAAAGTAAGGGACAAAGTCTGAGAGAAAGGGTCCAATCAGCAATTTTGTTGATAAATTTTTATTTCCTAATAAGAATCGTGGAAGGTCTTGTTTGCTTATAAGAGGAATGATGGGAATCTTGGTGGGTCCCAAACCCCACTAAAGTATGGTTTGCTTCATATCAATTGAGATTGTAAATTAAATAAGGAGTTTTCTTAGTGTTATGCAAATTGATGGATCGAGGAAAACTCTCCATGTCATCCGCCCAAAGGAAAAGGGATCCAAGCTATCATAATATGTGCCACCAATTGGAATTGGATATGATCGTGTGCAATTGATTGGGAGATTGAATGGTTTTAAGTGCCAATGCCTAAGCCTTATAGTGTATTCCATTGGATCATGTGTAAAGCAAGTATAATATTTTCATTGTGAAAAGCTAACAACAAATAGGAAGAATCGATGCATCAGCATTGTTAAAGGTGCCAATCGATTACAAGGGAATTTGATTATTGTTTTGATGCATATCTCATACCAACGCCTGAGAGGAATCGACCTTTAAGGAATATGATATTTTAAAATACAAAACACCAAATTTCATGTTAAATGCTCAAAAGACCATTCGCCTAAGCAGATAGAAGAGAATTCTATATGCAGACATAAATGTATTCGCCCAGCTGTGAGGAGCGATTTCTATGATGGCCGCCAAGGAAGTAAGGTTAATTGACATCAAAATCATGTGTGCTGAATTGACACCCAGCTGATAAGGAGAACAATTCATTGATGGAACTAAAATCAATAGCAAAATAGTTAATGAATCGACTCAGTTGAAGATGTTAAAAGGAGGTTCTCCACCCACAATGAGCAATCAATTCTTTGGTATGTTTTCTTGCTATTCATTTGTAACTGGAAATTATATGTTTTCAGTATTGAATCAAGGTGATGGCCCCTTGATCAAAGAATGGAGATGACCCCATTTATTAATGAGATGTTTTCATAAAGGAATTCATCATGTTTCAAATTGCAGGTTGACAGTTGAAGAAGAAAATCAGTGAATTGGAAGACCCTTGGTTATTATGAAAGAATACCAAGGTAGATAGTTTGTTTGAAAGAAAACATTTTTCATGATTTTGATAATTATCAAGGATATGAATCATATTAGCCATCTGGGCAAACCATTTCAGGGTTTTTAGATTGAAGACATTGAAGGGATTTGAAGCATTAAAGATATTTGAGCATTACTACATCAAATCGACATCCTTGGCAACCTACTGTTGGTCTAAAATTTGCATTTTCAGTCTTCATTCAGAAATCTGGGCGGTATACTTTCATATCAGGTTATACATCTCATCAGCATTAGCCATCATTCCTGTAGCAGCCCCTGTAATCTGCATTTTGTGGCATACTCATTCACTATTGGCACTTGGAGCACAGAGTTGGAGTTAAAGAAGGACTTGGAGCATATTGTTTGAAGTCAATTTCAGTTTGCATATCTTATATCAGCAGCTTATATCAGAATTCAGTCCTGTAGCAGCCATTCTGGGTAATCTTCATCAAAATATCAGCTTTATCTTGGATACCTTAAGGAAGATTGATGACGGGTATGTCTTGCAATGTTTACAATAGACTGATATGAACAATGCAGAAAGTAATCAGACCTGAGATATGATTAATAAAAGCATATTTGCAAATGGCTTTCACTCACATATGAATCTGCAATCAAGTTTCTGTTATTTCTTTGTTTCTGTCTATATTTTAGTATTGGAATATCTTTCAAAATATCAGTAGAACTCTCAGAAATTTATATCAGGCCTAAGGAATCAGAATTTAAATACTTTGCATGCCCAATGTTTGCTGAAAAGTCAATCTATTTGGACTGAGTTTTGGATCAGAATAAGACTGGGTCTTTACAACTGCATACTGAAAAACTTGAAGAATACCTGTGAACACGCCTATGTTTGGAAATATTTTGCACAAAAGGCTGAAAATTGTTTGTTGATTTCTTTTAAAAAACAGCTTTTGAGAGAAAAAGTTGGCACGTGGGTTTTGTAGACAATCTCGTTTTGAAGCAACCCAAATTGTCTGATTCCAAAAAAGCAGAGGATTTCCCAAAAAAGTGGCAAAAAAGCAGATTTCGGAAAAACTAAAATTTTTCAATCTTCAAGAGAACGTGATTCCAAATGAACCCATTTCGATAAAAACTGAAAAAGCTCTGGCTCTTTTTGGAAAATGATGCCCTAGAAAAATGGACCTTGAAAAAGCGTGCCTCTGTGCTTCCCAATCCCGAAACCACGAAGAACACTGAAAAAGCACTCCGTTTGGGTTCTCAAATCTTCATGAGAAGAAAACAACGCTTTTCTTCCTCTGGATGCAACCTGCAAAAATAATGACTGATGGAGGCCAAATGTTTGTTTTTATAGAACTTAGGGCGAAAAAAAAGCAGCTTTCTTTATGAAAGCACAAATCTTGAAGCTTATCCGTGAAGATAGCAACTCTTTGAGCAAAAATCCAAGTTGATATGCTCGCATAGGATGAATTCCTATTTTATAGCTGCCTATGGCTCACGTGTGAGGATGATGAAAAAGTTGTTACTTTGATGATGTTGTCAAACACGCGAAGTTGCAAAAGTGTTAGCCAATTTTCCTTCATTTTGAAACTTTTGCACTCGTTCTGACTCCAGCGTGGTCTTCCTCTGATTTCAACAAGATGGCAAACTGTCACCGTTGACTGAAAAAGCTGACTGATAATGGCATCTTGAAGTTTTATCAATTCTGATTTGATCCCCAACCTCGAATTGACGATCTGACGACGTTTGACTGCAATTTTGATACTTAGAAATCATTGCCGGATGAAGATTGGGAAATGCCTGGAAGGTGGCGTCGTTGGAACATGAAAATTTCTATCTCTGGAGAACCCAGGAACCCTCACTGGACAGGGGCGCCTAACATCTGTCATGTCCCATTATTAAGACATTGTTTAAATTAAAGATCGTGATAAAAGACGAAGAAGATGCTTTTGTAAAATATCAATTCGAATGATAGAAATCCTTATATAGATAAATAATATTAAAATAATATTTTTATGCTATTATGTGATAATTAATATAGAATATGATTATATTATTATTAATATAAATATTAATATTTAAATAATATTATATGATAATATAAGTATTGATATTATTATATAATATAAATACTAAAATGAAGCATTACATATATATATAAAATAATAACATAATATATAAAAATGAAATTCAAGTGGTGATCGGGCTCTTAAGAAACCCCGATCCCATATAAAAAGAATGAATAAACCATAGTTCCACGGAGTTTCGGGGACGGGGATGGGGGACGGGGGGGGGACACGTTTCCGGGACGGGGGGCCTAAATTTGGGGACAGCGGGGGACGGCGGCGGAGGGGTGGCGGGGGAGCGGTGCGCTGAAATACATATAATACTTGAAAAACTAGTTATAAAAAGATGTATAACTATAGATGCATAGACAAGGCATGTGAACTGTTTGACAGAATGCCTCAAAGAAATGTCTCCCATACAAGTTTCTTACAAAATTTTGGCCCGTTTGTGTTGTAGAGGCACTTCTGTGGTTAAGCTGATGCATAGAAATTGAGTCTTGACATATCAAATTTTCTGAAATGTTTTGCTTGAGAAGCTTTATGCAAATAAGTGTTAAGCTCACTTGAAAGTTGAAATGCATTCTAATTTCTGTCAAACATTCCCTTTGAGGCATTCTGTCAAACAGTTCACACTTCACAACGTGCCTTGTAAGTTGTCTATGCTTCCACATTTTGCATACATGTCTCATTGTCTAGTCTCATCGACAAAGACTCAAGAGTACCAGGATATCCGATATGCACAAGCCACAAAACTTGAAATGAAATGTTAAAAATGCATATGATAAAGTTAGGTTTTTATTTTTGATGATTTAAAAACAAAAAATGATTAAAAAATTAAATTTGGGGGACGTCAAGAAGTCTCCCCGAAGGGAGACGGCGGGGGGGGGGGGGCGGGGGTGCGGGGGGGGGGGGGCGTTTCGGCGGCGTCCCCCCGTCCCCGGGACGTCCCCCCCAGGGAGACGGCTGATTTTTTTTGGGGGGGGGGGGACGCGCCCCCGTGGAACTATGGAATAAACAAGATACGAGGGTAAAGGGATACGCTGTTTAGGGCAGCAGCCATCTCCAAAATATAGCGATGTGTCTCTTCATTAATAAGAGACTCTTCAATCAGCTTTAAAAGGCAGAAAGATACAAGCAGGGGAGGCATTGAACATCACTCATTCTCTTTAGTGCATAAACAGCAGATCATAAGAAGTAAGACATAGATCTTCAGCCAATCAAGGAACATCAGCAAATAATCCTTAGCAAGTGCAAACAGAATTACAAGAAAGATCTTGGCATTGTAATTGATCCGCCATTAAGCGATCGATCTCACAACATTCCTTTAAGACCATCAAAGGATGGCATTAAGAAAACAAGGCAGCGAATATTAATCAGTCAAGACACTCAAAAATTAATCATATTGAAAGCTCTCAACCAGTACGTCCAATCATCTCCACAAACAGCATCATAAGAAATATATCTTTGCATTTTATCTGATCGGCCATTAAGAGCAGCTACCATTCGATTCAAGGTATGTCATCTTGTTTATATTGCTGTTACACTACACTATCCAATGCATTCATCACTAGAATGAGCATAAATAAATGAATCCTTCTTAAATAAATATGATATGAAATAAACAATAGTTGATGCATAATGAGATCATATCGATAGCTGCTAGTAATGCATAGCATGAAATTATCATAGAATAAGATATGAATTGTTTATAGGATGTATTACATTATAAGGATTAGAATAGCAACCAATTTAGTTGGATCATGTAATTGATATAGAACATTTATGTGCATTATCCTTATAAATATGATCTAGAATAGAAGGTTAAATGATTATATTATATGAGTTTGGGAAAGAGATGTGATAAGTTAATAATGAAGAAGAGATTAGAAATAGTGGCTCATGGCCCATCAATCAATATCCCAAGGATCGAGACAAAGGGAAAGGAGGCAATGCAACATGGTATGTTGGTTGATGCCTGAGTTGGTCAAGAGAACCTTCCGGGATAAAGACCCAATAGGCCTTATCTCAATGTTGGTCCGTAGGACCCCACGGGAATAAGTTTCCCATTGTCTCATGTTGGTCAAAGGGACCCCCACGAGACAATGGATAGGCCCTTGTCTAATGTTGGTCAAAAGGACCCCACGAGGCAAGGGATGGGCCTTTGATTTGGGTTGGTCTCCAAGTCAAAGGAATGAAATATGGACCCCATGATTGTACCTCCTATGGGCCCTCCCTCGTGGGAAAGTGAATTGATGGACATGTAGACCTAAGTATAACTCTCTCAATGGATATGTGTAATAGTTATATTGAAAGTATAATACATATGGGATATGTTTATAAAGTTTGAATTAAGATTTCTTATGGTTTATTATGATAAATAGAAGAATTGAATTCTAATGTACTCTTTTTGCAAGTTGAAATTGTGTTTAAGGTTGCAAAATTTTGGCTTGTGAAAAGGGGACATTACAACATCCCATGCCTTAGTCAATTTTTGACAATTTTCAACTTTGCTTATTTTTCGTTTTTCATGTGCGCTCTGGTGAATGTGAGCTCCTGTTTGGATGTTGAATCTCACATGCCAGAACAAAACTGAGACTAATGGTCAGGCAATCAAGCAAACTTGATGAAAATTGAATTGATTGTACCATCTGCTTGCCTCGAAAAACGGACCAAACTGATTTTCTATGAATTTGACTGAGTTGGAGGAAGATTTGCAATTTTCCGAAAAATACTGAAAAATAATCTATCTCTAGGAATGTTGGGTGCCCCTAGCCTCCAGGGGCACCTAGGTTTCCATGCCTTGAAATTTTTTGATAATTTTCAGCTTCCTCTGCAATTTCCTCGTTTTGCGTGCCGACAACTGCTTTCTGTCATCGATTCCCGTGATCTGCCAGACAACTGTCACTAGATGAAGGGTGAAATGGATAGCTTGAGCATATCTGAGATGAATCCTAGCTTTTCCAGGCCTGTTGACTGAATTTGACTGATTTTAACCACTCGAAAGTGCGCTGATGAGGCCCTTTTAACGTTTTCTGAGAAAATACAAAAATATATTATCTTTGGGAAGGTTGGGCACCCCTAGCCTCCAGGGGCGCTTGGGATTCCCAGACTTTGAAAAATTTAATGATTTTCAACTTTGTTCTCCGAATTCACCATGCTTCGTTTTCTGTTCTTCATCAGTTGACCGTCGCTCAACAGTTCTTCGTCCTCTGAACAACACTAAAAAACTTGAAACTGACCCCTAGCAGGGGAACTTCCTCCATTAAAGGTCTCGGAGTTCGTGCTTTGCCTTCTGAAAAAACAGAATTGACCCAGTAGAGAAAACTCGACCTTTTGCAGATTCTGTCTTGACCACCTTGATCGGGAAGCAATATCAGCCAATCAGAATCAGGCAAGACTCCTGAATCAGAGATTCTATTTTTAGAAACTTTCTATTTTTAGAAAATTTTGCTAGCATCTGTATCTCAAGAAACCCAGAAAACCTAAAATTGATGTCTATTTTTAGAAACTTTCTAAAAATAGAAACCTTCTATTTTTAGAAATTTTGACCTTTTGACTTTTTGACGACAAATTTTTCAGACTCTCACAAAATGCCTTAATGAAGCAAAAAATTTGATTGGGCACAACAATTGGCTTTGTCTGGGGACCATGTCAGATACTTACAACATAGGAGAACTGAGAATCTCTGGACTTTCAAGCTTAGACCAGTGTTTTATCCATTGGGCAACGAGGTCATGACATTTCCTAAATCACCTAGAACAAAAATTTTCTCTAAACTCACCTAGGACCAGATTTCCTAAAATCACCTAAGAGTTGGAACTTCCTAGAAACACAAAACACGACTACCAAAAACATTACAGAAAGGGGAAACACATGACAACATAACGATCACATTACGATTAAGGAGACAACATAAACATAAGACACATAAACGCTCTTTTTGAGCGACGACAAGAAGAACAAAAACTGTAACACAAAACCATCAACTGGTTTAGAAAAATAAGAGCCTTTTCTTTTGAGCCGTGAGATTCGTCTTGGCAACACAACTTTTCTTCCCCTGCAACACCTTCTCGAAGAGCCACGATTCAGGTGGGTAGTCACGTTCATGCCACAAGAAGTTCATGATGAACTGATTGATACGCCAGAGCTCAGGTGGATCATCTTCTTCCAAAGCGAATAACCTCTGCAACAGGTGAAGGTACAGAACCTCTTTTTGAAGATATGAAGCAAGATCTTGTGGCCAAAGTATGTTTGTGGGAATGGTAACCACCACATATAGAACTTGACGTTCTTCATTTATGTCTTCAACATACGCAACCTTAAACTCAGTCAATGTATCATCCTTTGAAAAAGGTTGAAGCTGTTCATATAGAATTTCCATCACTGATTCTTGGCTTACCGGATCCACAATTGTTATCATCAATTTATCTAGTAATTCAGGTACTTCATCATTCTTAACGGTCATGTCTTCGTCCATCCAATCCTCAAAATCTGAATGCAATAAATCATCAAGATTTGAATCTTCGAGCACCTGATCATTATTAAAGTACACTTGATGGATAACATCTTCACCTAGTAGTTCACTTCACCATCCATCATTTTGAGTCTCATCAACCTCCATAGAGCAATATTCTTCAATAAACATATCCTTGAGACCATGAATGCAGATATCTGGTTGCATCTCATTTTCAGCAACCATGTACCTTTCTTCTTCTGATAGATAAGCGGGATCAAAGACAGATTCTTCTAAGCTTTGTGTTTCTTCTTCTTGTGTTTGATTGATTTCACATATGGCATATCTCACCATACACTTGTCGAGGATTTCTAATTTTTCCATATGATTCTCTTTAGTGACCAAGACTGAATATTCCATGAACTTTTCTTCTCCACAAGTCTCTTCATATGTTACATTTTGTGTTGACTTCATCATATCTGTGATGTCTCTTGATTGCACAGGTTCATGGATAACCTCTGAAATTTTAGCATCATCTTCGTCACTAGTGTGTATGAAAACTTCTTGAGGCAAAGATGAAGACAGACTAAATTGTAAAGGAAAATTTACAGTGTCTTCTATTGAAGAATCACTCTTCAAGTGATAAAGAAAATTGTAATGTCCCCTCTTAGGAAGTTTTAGATTTCTTTACCTTGCACACAAAATAACTTCTTAAAGAGAACATTAGTAACCAATAAATCCTTTATAACATTATAGCATTGTAATTAGGGTTAGTAACTACATAATCATAATCAATATCAAAGTATATTAGCATAAGTACAATTCACATTTTCTCATTCTTATCACAAGGAGATTCATGATATACCTTGGGAGAGTCATTCTTGTCCCTGATCGTTAATCTACTCTAACCACTAACCCCATGGAGATGGTTACGTTAGGGCGCTAGTATAACAAGACCTACTACCATAGGCCCAAGGGCTTCACGCTACACTCGGTGATACTTCACCCACTTGAGAGTCACCTACCGTTAAGCCATTTTAATAATAATTAGATCTATGCAACCATAGGCCCAAGGGCTTCACGCTACACTCGACAATACTTCACCAATTGGCTCGAGAGGGGCTTCATGCTACACCCGGCGATACTTCACCCACTTGAGAGTCACCTAGGTGCTAGATCGCTAAACCGCCCTTCCCTGACTCACTACACATACTCGTAAGGTGATAGATTAACGGTGAGGCTACTTACTCTTGTCCCGAGTATATCACGATTAGAGTTAGGAATCATACCTCATAGGAAACTTGTCCTCACGATCTCGTGATCCCATGGATCACGAGATAGTACTTTGATCACATTGTTCCTCTACGGGAACTTATCATTGTACCATCTCATATGATGGTTAAGTATAATACATTGATTGCCATATATCTATATCATATTTATTACTATGGCATCATTCTTTCTTAGAGGAATCAAACCTTGTCCTTCCTTTGTTAGTAACATTCTCATTCTATTATGTTTAACATAGATAGATCATTCATAAACTCATTGCTATGAGATATATTAACTTATGACAAAGTGACATACCTTCGTGTAATTGATTTGTTGGATCTGATCTATATATTAATGCTTGTTGATATAAGTGCTTCTGCTGACCCTGTTTTGTATATGTTGATCACTGCAATATGAATGATGTGGAATTGTATGATGCTGACTGTATATGCTGGTCGCTGTAATATAGATAGCGTTGTTGCTGAGTTGTGTGTCTTAATTTTATGTAGATTCGTATATAATTGACTGATATAGATGATTTAATTCAGATGTGAATGCTTGATGGGTTCGAATGATATGAGATGGATGAATTGATTGTTGTGTGTTAATTCGATCCATTTCTTTGTCATTTTATATCTTTGAATAGGCGCTAGAGTGGAGGGGACACCTCTCTTGGTTGGCACTCTTTGACTAATCAATTTCCAACTATTGCTTCTCTTCCTTAATCTTATTTGTTATTGGACACCGACTTTGTCTTGTAGTTAATTTGTCTTATTCCCAATCGGCGCTCATCCTTGTCTTTTCTATGATTTGTCTTAATCCGTGTGGGATCCACACAATCTCTCTTATCTTATTTAATTTGTCTTGGTTATTATAATTGATGTCGTCATGTAATCGTTGTTGATTGTATTCATAGTGATTTGTTTGTCTTTGGATCAGCGGGGGTTCCCTTAGCAAACGTTTTAGATTCATCTGATTTCTCAAGGCTTCCTCCATGTTGATGGTTTCTTAATCTTACACATCGACTGATGCTTATTTATCATTGTTTTAGCATGTAGACTTTGCTCATTCGAATCTTTAATTGGAATGAGTGAAGATCGATTTATGGGACATGACAAAAATTGTCAATAATCTCCAATTCTTCCTCAAAAATAAAGATCTTGTTCTTGCTCCAATTGCAATGCTTCTTTGGTCTCTTCTCCTTTGAATGTATCTGACACAGGTTCTTCAAACCAACCTTCAAAAGATGAGAAAAACAAATTGGATTCACCATTGCTCTCTATAGCATATTTGGTCTCTTCCTCGTAATTTTGCTCTTGAGAAGATTGTTGCACTTCTTCCTCAAAGAAAGTATGCAAGTTGTGCATTTCTTCAGGTTCTTCCTTTGATTTACCAACCACGCACACTAACTCTTGATTCTCTTCGGTTATTTCTGACATTATAACATAGGTACCAAGACCTGTTTCTTGATATAGCACTTGTGCTTGAGGATCCTGAGACTTCACCACCGTGAACCGAGACTTGGTTTCTGGTTCCAACTTGAAACAACCTTTCTTTAAAGGAATGGTCGCGGATGACCAATCCAATTGTATTTCTCCTCCGAGATCTTTACAGAAGCTTCTACTTAACAACATCCTGTAACTGGCTGGAATGTCGACTATCAAGGTAGTCATCATAACTTTCTTCTCGGGACAAGCCGCCAACCGTACTTGAGCGTCTTTCAATTGTCTGACCAACGACACTGACTTAGACTCAAGCGAATAACACTTGTCATGTGTCTTGGTGCACGAGAGTCCTAATGCATTCATTACCTGTAAAGGCATGACGTTGTCTGAGGCTCCTAAATCAATAATACAATTGCTCAATTTACAGCCTCCTATGTACAAAGAGATATAGAAAGGCTTGGGCTTCTCTTCCGCTGGAACGAAGGATTCGAGCAATGTAGGTTGTATGACAGCCTCTTTCTAGACATATTTAACAATTCTATCCAGTTGATCTGGATGATCTTGAAAATATTCCAGCTAGGAAATCTGCACCTTTGTCTTCATCATAGAATCCACTATATCAAAATTTGTTGAAGACAAATCTTGGGGTGCTGCCACAATAATGAGTTACACTTTCTGGGTCATCCTGATTTTTGCTGAAATCACATAGTTTTAGAAAATATAATGATTTAAGCCTTGAAAGGTTTCATTTAAAGGATTTTAATTGAAGAAGGTTTGATCAAACCCCCTTATATTCAAACCCCTTTGGATAGAACCCCGCTAGTTTTAAACCATGCCTATAATAGAGTCTCCTCTACACTTATCAAAATGCTGATAAAAAACCACTTTTGATTTACCTTTTGAGGGATCAAATGAATTCATTTAAAATTTTTGTTTTGTAAGTATTAGTCCTTATTATAAGCTTCCCAAAAAGTATAATTTTAAATATATTTAATTTGATTATTATATTTATTTTTTATTTCTTGTGAATGTAGGTTTTTCACCGAACATCAAATTCTTTGTTCTACACACATGGAAAATTAGTAAATTAGTGAAAAAAAATTCTGAAAAATATCTATGCCCTAAGTATTGATGTCCTTGTTTCAACAAAAAAAATAAAATTGAATTTCGATAAATACATAAAAAGTTATGATTTACGGAATACGCCTATGTCTAAATTATAATTGGTTTGACTTTAGAACTTAATTTAAAAAAAATATTTAACAAAACATTAAGAAACCAAATGCATGCACTATATATCGGTATTACCAATCTAAATTCAAAAGAATCAGAATTTTATCCTTTGTAGAAAAAAAGTTATGTGCTACAGAATACACATCACTTTAAAAAAATGTTGTTTACTATTTAAAACTAGTTATCAAAGGAGACAAAAAAATTTACAATTTAACTCCAAATTTTTTTTAAAAAAATATTTAGAATCTACAAACAAAATCTCACAAATCACTAGTTCACATCATCTTCAAATTCCTAATGGTTTAGCGGCTATAGGTGTCAGAAAGTGAAGATTTAGTTCAAAATGTTGATTTCAATGTCAAGTTTGGCCAAAAAGTGTAACCCATTATTGTGGGATGACCCCTTGAGCATCCTTGACATGTTCATGTGGAGACTTAAACATTAGAAGTGGAAGCCACTTCCTTCCCCTTTTCTTTTGATCTTAGTTTACCCCCTTCTTCTTTGTGTGCCTTGAAATGCTGAGCACGTGTAAACACATGTGCCGAAAAATCTTCATGGTTCACCGCAAGGAGCAAAACACTGTATTTTGTGTAGCATCAACTGTTTGTCTTGGTGGCGGTGCTGGCAACCTGGGCCTGTAGTTATTAGAAGACTGGAAATTGTTCCTCTTAGGCTGCTATGGCTGTTGAGGTTGATATTGTTATTGTGGTTGAAATTGTGGTTGGGGTTGGTACTGTTGTTGTGGTGACTGATACGGCTGCTGCGCAGGTTGCCCCTGAGTAGGCAACTGCCTCTTCATAATAGTCACTTCATTTGCTACCTTCTCTGAACAAGAGGCCTGATTGAATCCATCATCTTGCCAAAGGTAATCATGTTATCCTCTATCTCGATGGCACTTTCTTGTGCATTGGATAATTTTGTTTCATTAGCTGACCTCAAGAAGGCTATCTCAGAAGGAAGAGCGTTAATAAAACTACTCAACAGAATTTCCAGAGATGGATTGAGTGTATGAGAAAGGCAAGTAATCAGGCGATTAAACCTTGCTACAAACTCCCTCATTGGTTCATTGTTCTCCATCTTTGAATTCGATAGTTGGGCAAACAATCGATGACCGTCTTCAGTAGGTTTGAACCTCGCCAAGAATTTCTCGCTCATAGTTGCCCAATCTGTAATGATGCTTGGCTCCAGAGGATTGAACTAGTCGGCAACATTTCCCACAAGAGTCTCTACGCAGAGATGCACAGCAACGTCTTCATGTGATACATGTAAAACGACACAAGTCGTTGTGAATGCAAAGATGTGTTCATCAGGATGTTGAGTCCCATCACCGTGGAACTGGGGAAAGTGCTTCCTTGACCCCTTTGGTAGCTCATGATGCGCTTGCAGGGCCAAAGGTCCAATGTTTTTACCCCAAGGTAATGGGGGTGGACATCTCTGATTTTGATTATTGCAATTATTATTATTTGCATCACCCATTGCTCTAGGCTGGATTACGGGTTCCTCTAGAAGTACTTCCTGCTTGACTTCAGGAACTTGCTGGACTCCAGGAACTATGTTGGATGCTTCTCCAACTTCTGTAGGAATAAGATCTTGGAAGAAAGGATCTGTAGTACCTTCTTTCCCCCTTCTTGCATAAACCCTGTAAGCCAGGATTATCTATTCCCACGCGGGAGGTCGTAATACTGGTCTTCCAGACGTAAGATATGTTTTGCGTTCTTCTTCGTCAACAATAGTAGCCGCGTTTCTCCACTGAGCAGGACTTTCCTTTTACGCAAATATGAAACTCCTCAGGCTACTAATGATGTCTGTTTGCTCTCCTTCCACACGTACAAGATTTGGTTGAATAGTAGGTGGTGTAAGATTTGGTTGTTGAACAGGAGGAATAGGATGCCAGATAGTTATTCTCGTGACAAGCTTAATCTTGCTTGAATTTTTATGCCTCGTGCCCTACGGTGGGCACCAAAAAATTGTTGGCGTTTCAATTCGCACCTTTGGAATGCGAGTTGGAAACGGACATCTATGCACAAATAAATTGCTCTTCGAATTAAGAGGGGAAGTTCCCTCTTTGTTGATGATTGCTTTAAAGATAAATAAACTAAATTGCCTATCTTTTTGATTCTCAACTACAAGCACAAGGTTATAAAACTCTATCGCTGCAGCAGAAGTTTTTTTATTTAACTTCTAACTACAACTAGGCCTAAACTAAATGACGCTTTTGACAACCCAAGTAAATTCAGAGCTTAGGAATCAAAAGTAAACAGGGAATGATTTGTTAACACAAAAGCTCAAATAAACTTATTCCAGATTGCACCTGAAGACTCATTGTACTTTTAGGATGAAAAATGAAAGTAAGAATATGCAAGCAACACATATGATGATGAACTAAATGAACATGAGATAGAGAATCAAAGCAATGGAAGGCATGAGATTTCCTCTCTCAATATCAAGAAGCTATTATAGCTCTAGGACAACAGTACCGCGGCAAAGACAGGCATGCAATATGCGATCAAACACCGGATTACAAATTACACAAGGTGAACAAGCACTTGAATAACAATTTGCAGGAAAGAATAGGCTCAACAAATTTTGCTATCACAATTACAGTTACTAAACAATGGGCAAGGCTGCCCTTATTTATACATAAATCAAAGGAGTAGGGAACCCTAAAATATCCTTAATCCTAGCTAATTAACTTGCCAACTTGCAAGCTTTATTTCTATTCTAGACAAAAGATTCTAACTAACACCTGCTTTAAAACAATTTGATTTAAAGCAGAGAAAGCTCCAACTATTACAAAGTGATTTTTCTATTTAAAGGATGGATAAGCTTGAATGAAAGTGATAGCTTTAAATCGGAAAAAGCATTGAGTTAACTACCGCTTTTTTGTTCCATCCCAGTCTACATCGCTACTCCATTGGTGACATCACTCACTGATATTTTGGGAAACAATATCCTCTAAAAAGCTAGTGACCGCTTTCTTGCCAGGAACACTGATACTTTCCAAGATGATATTATGATTTTCTAACATCTCTTCAACATCTGCAACCATCTGTAGGAATTCACGAACTTTGTCCACAGCTTTATCAAATTTTATTGTCATAGCGGCAAAATGATTCATCTTGCCGGTACTGAGATCACCATTAAAACTGCTGCGGACGAGAGTCTGGTATTCTGTCTGTACTTCCCTGAGATCATTCAGGACAATAGAGTGATCAGGAGGATAGTGATTTGGAGAGTGCAACAGAAGAGGTGCAGGATGTATAGGAGGATGACATACCTACAACACATCTTTCTACCATCCAGAAAGAGGGTTCCTTCAAGATACGGGGAGTATTGGAGGGACAGAGAGTGACCACTTTGCTTGATACAGGGGCCACTCATAACTTCATTGATGAGGGGCTAGTAGCACGGAGGGGACTTAAAACTGAGGAGTTTGAGGGGTTCAAGCTTAGAGTTGCAGATGGATTTGTTATTACATGCAGGAGGAGAATCCCCACCTTAACTATTAAGTTAAGTGATTATGAGTTCTAGGCTGAATACTGTGGTCAGTATGGGGGACATGGATGTAGTCCTCAGCATGAAGTGGCTTCATGCGTTAAGAGAATTCTACCTCAACCTGCGTACCATGGAGATGAAATTTGAGGTGGATGGTCGGAAGCATATTCTGAGGGGAATGTCAGATGGTGGTTTGAGAGCAGTGTCCATTAGGAGGATGGAGAGGATACTGAGGCATGATCAGGTACAGTGGGCCGCTGAGGTACTTGTGATGCCCGAGGTGCCTAAGTAGCAGAAGCAGGAGTATCCGGTTGAGATCCAGTCTTTGTTGACTAAACACACCAAAGTGTTTAGTGATATACCACCAGGTAGACCTCCTGACAAGGGATTTGAGCACGTCATTGAGCTGGAGCAAGGTGCCAAGCCAGTCATTACAATACCTTATAGGCATCCTAAGCGGTACAAGGATGAGATTGAGAAGGCTATTTAGGAGCTTCTCAAGATGGAACATATCAGGCCGAGCAAGAGTCCCTTTGCTTCTTCTATGGTATTGGTCAAGAAGAAGGATGGCACACTTAGGATGTGCATTGATTGTAGGGAGTTGAACAAGAAGACGATCAAGAACAAATATCCCATCCCTCGGATTGACGAGCTGCACGGTGTATGCTTCTTCTCAAAGATAGATTTGAGATCTGGGTACCATTAGATACAGGTACAAGAGAAGGATGTAGAGAAGACGACATTTAGGTGCCACTATGGGCACTTTGAGTTTCTGGTTATGCCTTTTGGCTTAACCAATGCACCAACCATGTTCCAGTCTTGTATGAACAAGTTATTCAGAGAGCAGCTGAGGAAGTTTGTGCTTATATTCTTTGATGATATACTCATCTTCAGCATGACATGGGAGGAGCACCTGAAGCACCGAGATATAGTGCTTAGCATTCTTGAGTAGGAGTCTCTTTATTCCAAAATGTCTAAGTGTGAGTTTGGCATGACCGAGTTGTTATATTTAGGACACATTATCAGTGCAGAGGGTGTTCGTGTAGATCCAGAGAAGATCCAGGCTATTATAGACTGGCCGCCACCAAAGAATCTCTCAGCTCAAGGGATTCTTTGGCCTTTGTGGGTTCTACTGCCGCTTTGTGAGGGGATTTTCTTAGATAGCTGCCCCCCTTATAGATTTGACTCGGAAGGGTGCTTTTGAATGGTCTACAAGTGCTCAACAATGCTTTGACAGATTTAAGGAGATGATGAGTACCTGTCCAGTCTTGTGTAAGATACCCAACTAATTCTACCCAAATTTTTCCTTACTTAGACAATTTTACTTGCTATCAACTCATCAACTATTTCAACAACACAAAGATATACATCAAAGATAACTATTTGAATGAATCAACCTTAAGCTGGGTACTTGTTTTATTACTTGATTCAATCAACTCACAATGTCTTATTACATGGATAATGCTTTCAATGGCATGAAGTTACACTTTATTCAAATGGAATTACCAAAGCAGGCCTTGGAGCCTTGATGATTACAATGCCTTGCACACTAGATCAACTTAATCAAACTCAACGATGTCAACTGAATGTCAACACCTCACAGTACAACAAGGGAGCATCACCTTGTCAGTTGAGGGAGCATCACCCCAACACTTGAAACTCGCAGGCCTCAAGATTACAAGCTCAACAGCTTTGCAGAGAGAATTTTGTCAAATGCGTAGATACCAAATGAATGAGAAGGCTCCTCCTTTTATAGGCCTTCTAAAGGCAATGAAGGCACGTTTTTTAATGCACCAAGAGGAACCAAGGCACGTTTCCCAAGAAGCATATCCAAGGGAATATTCCGTCTGATGACTCATTCTGAGTTGGCAAACTTACCCAAAGACCTTGACACGAATCCAAATGCTATCCTTCTGACCAATGGGCATTAGGTAGTTGTAACAATCTTAACTACCTCAATTAAGGCGCAATCCTAGTGGTCTTCTGACTGGGCGCCAACTTGAAGCAGTGTGATCATTGAATGGCGCCCAATGTGAACCTAGGCATCTTTAGCTACTCTTAGGCGCACTTACTGATAGAGAAAGGTTTGGATTGGCGCCTTAGGAAGAAAATGGTTTTGCCTTGTTAAAATCTTCAACATAAGACACAACTGAATCAAATCCACTATCTTCTATCAAGCGCCTTTCATTATGAGTGGATTGAAACCTCTTTCTTAGCTAGGCGCATTCTGGAGGTGAAACAGGCAGGAAGTGCGCCTTGCATGCATGGTTGTTTTCTCTGTCAAGTCTTCAAGTCTTGTTGTCTTGGAAGGTAAAATACCTCATCCCGGAGTGAGCGCCTTACTTCACATGTTCAAACTTCATCATTAAGCTAGGCGCCCTATTGAAGGAGTTTAGCTATGTTGAGCGCCCCATCTCAAAACCATTATTGAGTGCCAGAAGTAACCTAAATAGCTAGGCGCTCATTGACAGGTTGCTAGAGGAAAAGTGCGCCTAGATAACAAGATGTCATTACTTGATCACTTCATCTTTCCACTTGATCTTATTGAAGGTGAGGCTTCACTTGATCAATCTTGAAGGAGTTCATCACTTGTTTGAAGTGCAATAGAGTCTAGGCGCACTATTGGGGATTTGGTGGTGAAAATGGCGCCTAGATGCATTAAGACTCCTCTTTGCATGGACTACTCACTTCATCCACTCCTGTTGATCCAATCAACCATCCCAGCTCAAACACCCATGTTTTTATTCTGGATTTGCACCTTATGAGGACTAGGCGCACTTTGAGGGTTATCAGAGCTAGGAAGTGCGCCTAACTCACTAGGACTTCTTCAATGATCCCAAACTCAAGTTTGATGAGTCAATTCGCCCAATTGATGTTCAACATATCCAAAGATGACTCCATCCTCTTGATTATTGCTTTCAAAATCCAAGGCGCATTTTTGAAGTGTAACTGTAGGAATGGGCGCCCTATACTTGACTTAGTGGATTATGACTTGAAACTCCTTGATTGTACCTGCAAAATGACACACAGAGTTAGTCAAAACCCATTTCATTCCCTTATCATTCGGAATTAGCCTCCGGGAATGAGGAGTAGGCTAATCCATTCATCACTTGGTGCTCAAGCCGGAAATGGGGACATGACATCTTGGCCATTCCAAACTTCACGAGACCTTTCGAGCTTCAGTGTGATGCCTCAAGGGAAGGCATTGGAGCAGTGTTAATGCAAGACAAACACCCCATTGCATTTGAGAGAAAGAAGTTGAGGGATGCCGAGAGGAGCTACAACATATATGATAAGGAGATGTTAGCCATTATGCATGCATTGGCTAAGTTTAGGTAGTACCTAGTTGGAGGTAAATTTGTTGTCAAATCTGATCATAATAGTCTGAAGCATTTCCTTAGTCAGAAGGATCTGAACGACCGGAAGCAAAAATTGGTTAGTAAACTACAGGCATATGACTTTGACATAGTTTTTGTCAAAGGAAAAAAGAACGTAGTTGCTGATGCATTATCCAGGAGACCTCACTTGTGCACCTTGGGGGAGATTTCAGAGGATTGGAGAGATTCGATTTCTGTAAAGTATGCGAAGGATAAGTGGGCTTCTGGGATTGTTGATGGCACCATTAGTGATGACAGGTACTCAGTTGTAAATGACTTGATCATTTACAAGAGAAGGATTTATTTGGTGCTAGGATCTGCTATGAAGCAGAAGATCTTGAGGGCTTTTCACGACTTGCCTATGGCAGGACATCCAGGGTTCTTCAAAACCTACAGGCAGGTTAGGGAGCGCTTCACTTGGAAAGGCCTCAAGACTGAGTTCAAAGTATGTGAGGGAATACCCAGTGTGTTAGCAAAACAAGCATGAGCACTCCTTTCTAGGTGGTCTATTGCAGCCCTTACCCATTCCTGACAGGAAGTGGGATTGCATCTCGATGGATTTTATTATTGGCTTGCCCAAAGCCCAAGGCAGCGACTGCATCTTTGTGGTGGTTGACAGGTTAACTAAGTTTGCATACTTTTTTGCTATTTCAACCACCTATACAACTCCTCGGGTTGCTGAATTATTCTTCAGAGAGGTATTCCAACTGCATGGGTCGCCACAGAGTATAGTAAGCGACAGAGACAGTAGGTTCCTGAGTAACTTTTGGCAGGAGCTCTTCAGGTTGAGTGGGACAGAGCTCACCCCTAGCACAACTTACCACCCCTAGACGGACGACCAGACTGCGATAGTCAACAAATGGGTGGAAGGGTACCTCAGAAATTACATAGCAGGGCAGCAGAAGGCATGGGTGAAGTGGCTTCACTTGGGTGAGTATTGCTACAATACCACTTACCACATGTCTATTCAGATGTCACCATTCATGGCACTCTTCGGGTACGAGGCTCCGAGCTTCTTGGATTTGTTGTTTGGAGACAGAGTACCTAAGGCCAGAGATCTCTTGTAGGAGAGGCAGGACATTATGAGGTCTTTGAAAGAGAACATCCAAAAGGCGCAAAACCAGCAGAAGCAGTATGCAGATCAGCACAGGGTTGAGCGTTCTTTTGAGGTTGGTGATATGGTATATCTTATGCTGTAGCCTTATAAACAGTCCATTCTTAAGAAGAGTGGTGCAAAGAAGTTGAAGCCATGGTATGATGGACCATTCAAGATCTCTAGGAGGGTTGGAGAGGTGGCTTATGAGTTGGAGTTGCTGGCAGATAGTAGGGTTCACAATGTTTTTCATGTGTCTCACCTAAAAAAGACATTGGGTCACAATGTGATACCTTCTATAGAGTTGCCTCCTCTTGATGAAAAGGGGAAGTTGATTTTGGTACCTGAGGCCATCATTGACATCAGGAAGCGTACATTGAGGAAAAGGGTCATCAAGGAGTTTTTGGTGAAATGGAAGAACCTACCAGTAGAGGATGCTACATGGGAGAGTGAGCATATTCTGATGCATCTAGCCCTGAGATTGCTTGAGGCAAGCAATCCTGGGAAGAGTGGACTGTAATGTTCCCTTTCCTGGGCTGTGTTAGTCTATAATTGGTTCTCGTAGACTAACCAGTGTCGTTAGGGAACTCTTGGAGTGTTCGTTGGATGGTTTTGGACATCTTGGCTAGAACTTACTATTTTTAGTAAGTTAGGGTTTTTGACCGTTTGGAGAAATTCGAGATTGGAGATGGAGCATTTTGATGAGACCTTTCCAACAGTCTATAGTTCATTGGATTCTGAGTTCATTTGGCCATTCATTTTAAAGTCCGTAATTTAAAATTGCATATTTAATATTGGGACTTTATAATGCTAATGTCGATGACTAAGTGAAAAATGTAAAATGCAAATAAAAGACACTTTTGGGACTTGGATGCCTCTAGGGAAATAAAGTGCATTTTGTAATGTTATTTCTCCTTTATGTGGATTGACCCTCTTGGCGGAAAATATATTCATTCACGCCATTTACTTTTTATGATATTTTGCTCTGCAAAGAGAATGAGGGTTTGAAGAAAACCATCCATGGCTTTTGAAGACAAAATCCTCCATTAGTGACAGCATTCTACAGGTGTGAGAGACCACCCAAGGGTGCTTCTGAGCAGCCATAACTAGTGGTTGTATTTGTGCTTCATTTTAATTCAGTTTGGGAGTTTGGAGATCAGTCGCGAAGAGTTTATGACGAAGATTTTCATAGTTTAATGACATGGTAATTATCAAGGAACATCAGAAACCAAATTGCAGTCGTTAGAGAACAGATTGGTGGGGTTTGTGGTGAGATTTGCAGCAATATACAGGTCGTACCTGTCGTTTCCTGGCCGTACCATCAGCAAAGGGTTTTTGGAGTTGTTTGAGGAGTTTTGACAAGAATACTTCATCATATCTTGGCGTCCATCTTCGCCAATGAAGTGCAGAGATTTTGAAGAGGTTTTAGAGGGGTTTTGAGCCACTTTCTAGTTGTGATCATCTCAGAGCCGTACCGGCACCACCAAGGACGTGGGCCTCAGTTTGCTCACTCTGTGGAGTTTCATTGCATTGTAAATCTTTATATCAGATCAGTTTTTCTGTTCTTAGGCGGTAGTATACATATTTCCATGGCATAGACCAAGTTGTTCATCTTCAGATTGCTGTACCTACATTTCAGACCTGTACTTTCATGGACAGCGACATGGGTATGTAAAGAAACTTTATAACTTGGCTTTCTATCTTGTGGGTATTGCCTAATTATGTTTTGAAATGTATTTGCAATGAAATAAAGCATCTGGGTATCTCTACTTCATCGTATTTTCAAAATATATGCATGCATGTGTTTTTTTGTCAAAGGCAAAAAAACCAAAACGCAAGCAGGTTACAACTTAACCACAGAAAACCCAAACAGTGAGAAAAAAATCAGACCTAGATAAAAAAATATAAAATACAGAACAGGGTGGGTTATTCAACAGTTTTCATCCTATGGCATTTTGTCAACCTATCACCACCCATACAAATAAAAAGACCATCAAACACGGCCTTTCTCCAAGTCAACAATCAACCAATGAATAAAATGTCTATTTTTCCAAATCGTGCACTTCAGCAGCATCATGTGCCTTTCAACAGCACTTTAGCAGCACAGTTGATCTTCAACAACACTTTGGCAGCAACTGAAGTCTTCTCAATAGCACAATTGGTCTTTAGCAGTATTTGTCATATCCCTTGCTCAAACTGACCTCAACTTACTGAAAAGAGGCTCAAGGAATATTGTCGATCACTTTGTATGCAAGGTCTGATTTTGCTTTGTATTAATTTCTGTTTGTTTGGCTATGAGTTTTTATGCTGCAAATGGAGTCTTGGAACACTCCTAATGATGTAAGATGGATCGACAATGCAATAGGAATGATATACTAACTGATTTTGACCTTTTTTTACATACACAGAATGACTGAAATTAACTTGTACAGCCAATTGACATTTTGCCAAACACTTTCAATGCATCCTAAGGTGGCTGATGTGCACCTACAACAATAAGACATTAATGCAAACACTTGGCATGCATCTATTCCATCTCCAATGAAAGTTACATATAAATCTCTATGCAAATGTATACTTACAGCCAATAGGCATTTCGTCAAACATATGGCATGCAAACTATTACACTAATCAAGAGCAATATAGATATGCACATTACATCAAACAATTGGCATGCAACTTATTTCCTTTTGATTGGAGTACAATGCTGATACGATTCGCCAAGACTCTTGGCTTTACAATGAATGTTCAATGCAATGCCAAAATCTGATATTAATGATCACCTACAGCAGCACCTAATGCAAATTGATATAACAATGCAAAATACATCAAAGAACCTGATTATGAAGCCTGGAATGATCAACAAAAGCAATGATATCTATCTCTGATTTTTATTTGATTTTATTGAGCCTCCTTGCATGAAATTGCACCTCCTAGAAGTAGCCGCCCCTGCCCTTGCCTGACAATCTTTACTAAAAATAAATGTAGCCGTTTAACTCCACTTTATGGTACTTGAAATGATCGGTGGAATCAAAGGATCAAAATACAACAATGCCTAGAACCATAGGATGCTTCAATGATGAGATATGAACAAAAATGTCTTGCCAATGGCGCCCTTGCTATAGTATATCAGTCCTCAGAATCAATTAATTGTAGCCTTGAAACACCTCCAAACTGGTATAGAAATGATTGTCTTCACAAGAAGAATTGATCCCTCAAATACCCAGAATGAAAGGGTGTCTAGATAAGCCTCCAACAATGAAAATCTGAAAACTCTACTGTAGCGGGTACTGTAGCGCGACACTATTCACGGCACTGTTCATGTCATCAACAATTTCAGATCTGCAAATGATTAACCTTTGGAACCCTTGTGAAACTCAATGTATTCTCCAATTTAAGCACAGATTGGACTCCTGGATGAAGCCCACACTTTGGCAATAATCTCAGCTGATAGTTTCACAACCTCAAAATTGCATGACCAATGAGAGTTTTCGTTCCCAATGGCTAGAAGTGGTAGAAACCCTAGCTGGCTTCCTCACCAAACAACAACATCAAAGCAAATATCAATTCCTGGATGATATGAAGCTTGGGTGACCCTCTTAATATACTTATTTTTCGTCATGAAGTCGGCCCATCTAGAAGCTTCCTTTTTATTAAAATAATATTTTATTTGCACTTTTAATAATATTAAAATATGACCTTATAAATAATAAATTGAAATGGCCCCTTTTTATGCCACATGACCCCTCAAGTCATAAAGTGCAAATATAACGTTAAAATATAATATTAAAATATTAATTATTATTAAAGTGACCTTTAATAATAATTAAACATCATAACTTAGGCCAAACACCTTATTTCTCCAAGCCAACTGAATACCGGAATTGACACTGCCGAAATATCCCATTCAGGTGCTCTGCTATAAATAGTAACCCTGACTGAATGAAATACTATAAATAGTAAGTATGAGGGAAAGAGTCCCGAAACCCTTGCAAAGGCCAACCCTGAAACTTCCTGAACTCTGGAGAAGAAATAAACCATCCACTGACTAAGTTTCTGTCACAGAAGACCGTCTAACCATCTGAGTTAGCCTACGAGGGCCAGTGATAGGCTAAACCGTCATAAAACAAGATCACGCTAAAAAAGGGACATTTTGCAGCATAGTCAATTTTCAGCAACACTTCAGCAACAATACTTCAGCAGCAACATTCTAATATCAAAGCTCACCTACAGCCAGTGATGAAAAGACTATGCCTCCACAAGTTTCATGGCAATGTTCCAAACCATTGTCAAGAATCCTGTAGAACTCTCCTCCAATCATGCACTCCTATATAATCATCCTAACATTCAATATATTGCTGAAAGTAGTCTGTAGCTGCTCCATAACACTGCTCAAACATATGCCCATCCTTAGAACCTTCCCAATCCAAACCACTTAAATCAGTTTCAGATCAGTTTTCATGTCAAATTTTTGGTCAAACTCACAAGTTTTGGTGAGTTTGCTCATGAGTGACACACCAAGAAATTGGTATGTTAACTTACGAGTTATTTGTCCAAAGATTTGTTTAGTGAGTCTGCACGATTTTGTGCAAGTTTTCAAACTATGCTACCCAATACTTAAATTGCAATCTAAAAGCTGAAAAGAAATCATTTCCTGAGATTTGGAACAATCAAGCAGTGATTAACAAAATAACTTATATTAAAACTTCAAATAATTGTGAAAATTCTATCAATTTAACCATGAAATGCATGTAATATTATACTCATGGATGAAACAGCATGCGTTCACGATAGCATATCTGAAAGCTTAATAGCATATAGATGGAACTTTAACAATAGTCAATGCCAAGCAGTTGCAGCACGTGATGGTAGGGACATAAGAACACAATACATTTGAAAGCTGAAACAGTGCATCAATGACACAAAAATACAGATATTCCGTCTAAACAGTAATGGCACATGATTGGAAATATCCCAGCTAGAAATAAGAGACAGAGAGATAAGAAGCATCAGAAGTAATTTTTTTTTTATACAGCCATAAAAGAAACTGTGATCGATGGAGATGGTAAGTAAAATCATTGTTTTTTACAACTAACATCTGGAATAATGTCTACAGATGTTAATTACTTTCCAGCTGATAATAAATCTTATGTAACATGATATAGTACAAACGAAGTCCAAATGGATTACTCAACTAACCTTCAACTCGGGAAGCCCAATGACACATGCACATTCAACAACATCTGCACGAACACGCTCTGTAAAGCAAGACATGATTTAGATAGATTCACCATATGTTAAATAATTAGAAAAAAGTTTTTAAGACAGACCAGAGTCCTTTCTTAAAGGGCAGCATCTAGCAAAACATCAAAAAAAACTTAAAATGTTACTTTCAGAAGAAAGGTTCAACAAAGACCTCAACAAATATTATATTGAAGAATATATTCATGATATTGAGAATAATACCTTAAGCGACAACATGAAACTAGAAAGTAAAATCTGAAGACTTACGATGTAAGCCAAACATTTAGAAGCCTTTTCTAGACCAAACTCTGCTCTGAATTAAAGTTGTAATTCAGGCAACAACACTAGCTATGGACTGAACATGTTATAAACAAAATTTGAAGATTACCAAAATGAAAATTGACAAGACTGAAAATTCTTAACGATAAGATTTTATTGCAAAAAAGAGAGTTTATGAAGAGGGCAATCATTGTGCGAAAGATGTATGCCTTGAACTCTAAGTTCTTTGTTCAAATCTATTTATTATATTGTTTTAATGCAAAAACAAGAGTTGCTAAAAATAGTAAATGAATGGTTCTCCTTGAGAATCAAAAAGCCATCCCTCATAGGAGTGACATGTGTCCTTGGAAGTTGAAATTAATTATTTGAGTGGTACCATTCTGGTGGCGACACTTGTTGGGGTCATAACTCTTGATCATAGCTCAAAATTCAAACACTGAATAGCCGTTGCAAAGCTTGCTAGATATATTATAAATTAAATGGGGCATATTATTTAGCATTGGTTTCATGTTGGTGGTTTAAACTAGCATCCAAATTAGAAATGTTGTTACTACTTTGTTGAGATTTCATATTTGTTTGCTTGTGTAGGTTGTTTCACAAAAAGTCAACTTGGCTTCCTTTTGTAAGCTTTGTAACAGGCACAATTACAATGAGAATGCATCACTTGTTTGATGCTTTGTAATGCTGAGTCTTTCTCTTCCATTGCTTTAATAAAGCTTAGGTAATGAACTAGTTTAGATGCCACCAAAGGTAGCTCCAATGTCATTTAGGGGCATCTAGGAAAATTCCCAAGGGCAAATTCTGCTTCGAAGGGCCTTGAAAATGCAAAACAACATACGAAATAGCGAAAATTCAGATTCGGAAGTTTTGAGAATTCTGGCCAGAAGTGCCTGCTAATGTATATTCCTTGAAAAGAAATGGGTCTCACTGCTTCCAGTTGTTTTTACCAAGTGGGAAAACCTTTGCTTAATTTAGCTCCTAGAGAACCATTTCCCCATGAATGAGCAATTGCCTTTCCTTAACCACCCAAATGATTGAAATCTAGTGGTGTTTCATTTATTTAACCACTATATCAATGATCAACTTAGTAGTCACTAGTGCCACACAATTGATATTTGACTTTATGCTCTGCAACTGCTCAACAACATCTGATGTGTCAAAGAGTGGTGGAAAGTATGGGCAAAGCGGTTCTACATTTGACACAGGGCACAGTATATAATATTATTCTCTAACCCTTGCTGCCCCAAAAAATTTGGAATGAAATTTGCTTCTCAAAAACACATCCTCATCTCGGAAACTTAGAAAAATATATTATGATTTTCAAGATCGCTACATGAATCAAAATCTTTAAGTAATAAACTCATGGCTGCACATAAAGTTCCCACAATTATATTGTCAACAGTACAAGTACGGTCATTGGATGCCTAGAGCCATCCCTCGTGTCAACAATTTAAAAAATAGAAAAAGAAAAATCTAAAATTAGAAAAAGGGAGCAGATTTTCTAACAGTTATATTCACCATAGATGTAAAACAGTTAAACTCTAAGAATTACTCGCACACTCATGAGTACTCGCAAGTAGGACAGAACAGGAGAGTTGCTCACCCAAAAACTCATCAACACTTCATCTTAAGAACTTGGAGAATTATATATAAAAATATGTTATGATTTTCAAGATTTTACATGAATCAAAATATTTACCTAAAAAACTCATGGCTGCACATGAAGTTCCCCTTTGGCAATAATATCATCAGCAGTAAGGTGCAGACATCTGATGCCTAGAGGCATCCACCATGTAAACAATTTAATTTTTTTTTTAAAATCTTAAATTAGAAAAAATAGGGAGCACATTCTGAAACAGTTATTTTCCCCACAGGTGTAAAAACTTTACGAGTTACTCACACACTTTGTAAATGGAATAGCGACGGCGAATTAATCATCGAAAACTTGTTGGCTTCTCATCTCCGAAACTTAGAGTAATATAGAAAAATATATTATGGTTTTCAAGTATAATCTCCCCATTTTTGAGCTAGATATGATTTTGGGTTTGAGCTTGGTTCTAGAGGATGAAAAATGGTAATGTTGGCTCAACTAGTGATTTTCATTGGTTTTTGCCTAGGTGTTGTTAAGTGGTATTGTTTTATCTAGCTAAATATCAAAGTTCTTCTAGAGGATAGAGAACGGGCAAATGGGAAATGCAATATTTAAATTGTATTTTCATCATTTCATTGATTGGATCAATTGATGCCAAGTGGATGCCAAAATGTCAATCTTCAATTGCATTTTCAAATATCTATTTGCTCTTGAATTCCAACGCCTAAGATGAGGTGATTTTCATAGTCTATTGTGCCAACGCATGAGGATAAGGCTAATTACATTGAGTTTGATGCCAACGTCCAAATGGAAAAAGGTAATTTCAAATGTTTGTCATTGGATCATGTGCTAGGTGCATTGGAAGGAGTTTTAAAAAAATAATAAAATAAGCATTTCAATCCCCAAGAGGAAATCACTCCAAAGGATAAGGTATATTTGTCATTGCTAAATGTGCCAATGGCTAGAGGGAGGATCGACGCCCATGTAAAGAAGAGGAATTTTATTAAATAAAATTGGTTTGCTGATGTGGAATCGCTGCCCAGCCAAGAAGGAGAGTTTTTATAATAAAATATTATTTCCTCATGGCCGCCACTCAAGGAGGAATTCATTTAAAATTGCAAAGAGTTTGTTATGGGTCTAGGTGTTGGATTTGGAGGTGAATGCATTCAATAAAATCAAGGAGGATTTTAAATGATTGTTTCTCATTGATCCAATGCATTTAAAATTGTTCAAATGAAAGACATTTCATTGGTGGACTTCAAATCATTTGCAAATTAGAGCTAATTGGGTCGACCAAGCTTGAAGGAGGATAAATAGAGCCTTTCACCATCAATTTGTAACTATCGAACTATTGATTCCCTGGGTAAGTTTTCTTATTATTTGCATTTGGCTGGAAATTGCATATTTTCAGTATATTGTCAAGGAGATGATCCCATATCCTTGTGTGAGATGATTTCATGAAGGATTTCATCATGTTGTTTGAATTGTAGGTTTATTTTGAGGAGTTTGAAGGAGATTGCTATTGTATTTGAAGCTCTTAATCATATTGAAAGACTACCAAGGTAGTCGACCTTCATTAGAGAGCTATTTTGTGTGACATTGATAATATATGCCCCTCACATGCTCTCACTCTCTTCCTCATGCTAAGGTTTTATATTCCTCTATTTGCAGACCTCCAAATCGTAGGGAGTCCATTAGAAATTCAAGGCTGAAACTCCATTGAAGAGCATGGTACACCTTTGAGCATCACTCCATCACCCTTGTTCATCCATACACAACACAAGGCACACAATTTCCTAATTTAGCAAGCTTCTAGGGCCCATCCATCACCATTGCACACCACTCCTATATGCTTGCACTCTAGAATCACACACCTAACAACATCCAATCTACTTTGGGCAAAAAAATGCCAAATAGGAGCTTGACTTAGGCAAGCCCCTGATCTAAATCACCATTTTTCTTCCTCCACGGACTTCTGCAAGCTTGTACTCTCTCCTGTAACCACAGCAGTCACTTCTACAAGCATCCTAGAGCAACATAAAATTAGGTGAGTAGATGCAGAAAGTTTTAAATCACATCAATTGAATGACACTACTGTCTATGGAAGGTCACTAGCACACTTGTTGGACAGTAGCATGCCTATCAAACTCTAGCAGCCCTGGAGGGTCATCGGTATGCTTGTTGGTCACTAGCACACCTAGGAGGTCACTACCATTTTATGCAGTTCCTAATCAATGTTCCATGGGGGCATGTCCCTGGGGTTTTTACAGGGTTTCAGGGATGACAAACGTCCTAGGGACAGGGGGACGAGGACAGAATGTCCCCTCCCCATCCCCATTTTTTATTTTTTGGGGGGATGTTGCTGGGACATCTCCCCAAAGTGGGGAACATTTTCCGAGATGTCCTTGCAGCTGTCAATTTTAATTCTGCAAAAAAAAAAAAAAAATCCTAGACCCCATTTTTTAATGCTTTGCTCCTTTTCTTATCATTTTCCTATTAAAGATTGCTTGTCTGCTTGGATGTCCAAGCAATCTACCAAAGCTCGGAGCCACAGAGTGCTGCAATAAATGGCATGATTGTGTATCTGGTAACCAAATTCTACAGCAGGCCAACAATGGACTGCAAAGTCAAGGTGGATAGATGCCAAGTGGGTCAGGGTCCATGGAACAAGATTTGGTTATAAATCTGAAGCAAAACTTTAATGGTAAATTTAATATTGGTTAGAATGTGTACAGTCATAAATCTGAAACATCATAGAAAGTAAGAATAGCTTTTTGTTGATACTTGGATTGTCACCAAAATGAGATTTGTCAGGCCAAGAAGCAGCTTGGAGAGTTTTAGCAGAAATCCCAGCTCTATGTGTAAGATACTTGAAAAGATTGTTGACGACAGAAATTGGTGTTTATTATTCTCTAAGTTGCCGGTTCTGGTGCGGGTGCGGGTGTAGGTTTGCGGGTTCAGCCAAAATTTTTTTAAGGGGTTGGGTTCGTTTATATATATATATATATGCAAAAAAATTAAGCATAGAAGCAAGAATTAAGTGTACAATTGCAAGAATAAAGTGTAGAACACCACATAGCATCACATAATCAACAAAACCACCATCAACTTGAATATCATAAAACATAAAACTCGAACTTCAAGTTCAATAACAAGATTCAAAATAATAATATCATGTTTAACAATCAATTTTCATTGTTTCAATGTCAAATGACAAGTGTCAATCATCATATGGATTTGCTAAATCCTCCACATCATCATCATCATCTTGAACATTAGCAGGATCATTTGAAGAACCACAACCAACACCACTGCCACTCGCGACACTCACTGAAAAAGTGTGCTCGCTCTCTGATCTCTCAAGTGCAACATGTTTGGATTGGGAAGTAGAAGCATCCATGTCAGTTTGCTCTGGCTCCACATCCCACAACTTTGATTCCCCCTCCTTATAGTCTTGCTTTTTGTGCGAAAGGAGGTGCAAGTTGGAATGCACATACACTAAATTCTCTGCCTTTTTGGAGTGCAATCGGTTGCACTTTATCGAGTGGATAAAAGAGTACATGCTCCAATTCCTCTCAGATGCGGAGGAACTAGCAACCTATGATGACAAAGTAGAGAGAAAGAGTTAAAAATAAAAACTTACAAAGTTAAAACTTATAAAGTTACAAGTTATAAAATTTATAATAATTAAAAATTATGGAACTTCAAACTTCAAATTTTTAAAAGTCTTTAAGATAAAATTATAAATCATAAAAAACATAGAAATTTAGTAAACTTACTTGTGATAAAACTTTGACTGCAAGAGGCTGTAGGCACTGGAATTGTTGGCCATGAAAGTACCACCAATTGTGAGCATCTTTCTTGAATCTATCACGAAGAGCCTCAATGCTTAGACCATTGGAGTGTACAAAATCAGTGAACTCATCAGTGACCATATCATGCAAATCTGGATCAGGGAAGAGTCTACGAAACGCTGCCTTGTACCCATCAGACACTTCTAAATCTCTCCATGGGGGAATCCTATTTGTCACCGAAAGAATCTCACTGCTGTAATATTTTGGAGTCAATGCAAATGCAAGAAGATGCACCCAGCCCCCTTCCACCACCCCCTGCCAGCACCCACCCCGCACCCGGTCCTGTGGCAGGCGAACCCCGCTGCATCTTCTTGCATTTGCATTGACTCCAAAATATTACAGCAATGAGATTCTTTCGGTGACAAATAGGATTCCCCCATGGAGAGACTTAGAAGTGTCTGATGGGTACAAGGCAGCATTTCGTAGACTCTTCCCTGATCCAGATTTGCATGATATGGTCATTGATGAGTTCACTGATTTTGTACACTCCAATGGTCTAAGCATTGAGGCTCTTCGTGATAGATTCAAGAAAGATGCTCACAATTGGCGGTACTTTCATGGCCAACAATTCCAGTGCCTACAGCCTCTTGCAGTCAAAGTTTTATCACAAGTAAGTTTACTAAATTTCTATGTTTTTTATGATTTATAATTTTATCTTAAAGACTTTTAAAAATTTGAAGTTTGAAGTTCCATAATTTTTAATTATTATAAATTTTATAACTTGTAACTTTATAAGTTTTAACTTTGTAAGTTTTTATTTTTAACTCTTTCTCTCTACTTTGTCGTCATAGGTTGCTAGTTCCTCCGCATCTGAGAGGAATTGGAGCATGTACTCTTTTATCCACTCGATAAAGCGCAACCGATTGCACTCCAAAAAGGCAGAGAATTTAGTGTATGTGCATTCCAACTTGCACCTCCTTTCGCACAAAAAGCAAGACTATAAGGAGGGGGAATCAAAGTTGTGGGATGTGGAGCCAGAGCAAATTGACATGGATGCTTCTACTTCCCAATCCAAACATGTTGCACTTGAGGGACCAGAGAGCGAGCACTCTTTTTCAGCGAGTGCCGCGAGTGGCAGTGGTGTTGGTTGTGGTTCTTCAAATGATCCTACTAATGTCCAAGATGATGATGATGATGTGGAGGATTTAGCAAATCCATATGATGATTGACACTTGTCATTTGACATTGAAACAATGAAAATTGATTGTTGAACATGATATTATTATTTTGAATCTTGTTATTGAACTTGAAGTTCGAGTTTTATGTTTTATGATATTCAAGTTGATGGTGGTTTTGTTGATTATATGATGCTATGTGGTGTTCTACACTTTATTCTTGCAATTCTACACTTAATTCTTGCTTCTATGCTTAATTTTTTTGCATATACATATATTTATATATATATATATATAAAAACGAACCCTGTTGTACCCAACCAAATTTTTTGCTTCATTAAGGCATTTTGAAACAAGTCTAAAAAATTTTTCGTCAAAAAGTCAAAAAAGCAAATTTTCTAAAAATAGATGTCAAGTTCGGTTTTCTGGGTTTCTTGAGATATGGATGTTGGCAAAACTTTCTAAAAATAGAAAGTTTCTAAAAATAGAATCTCCAAATCGGGTGTCGCGCTCGATTCTCATTGGTTGATTTTGCTCCACGATCGACACGGTTCAGACAGAATCTTCAAACGACCAAGTTTTCTCTACTGGGTCATTTTTGCTTTTTCACAAGGCGAAGCATGAGCTCAAAGTCATCAACAGGAAAAAGTTCACTTGCCAAAACTCATCAACAAGTTTCCAACGCTGTTTCAACGACGCAAAACTAACAAACGGCTGTCGACTCGACGATGCACGCAAAACGATGCAAGATGGATCCAAGGTGAATTGAAAAGTTGGAAAATCATAAATTTGGCTAAGTCTGGTGAAAATGGGTGCCCCAGGAGGCTTGGGGCACCTATCTTCTCCTGTGTTAGTTTTTTTTCACGTTTTTCGAGAAACGTTGAAAATGCTTCCATCAGCTCTTTCCGGTTGGTCAAACTTGGTCAAAAGTCAGTCAAAGCCAGGATTTCATCACAGATATGTTTAGACTACTCAGATCACCCTCCGTCCTGCCTCGACAGTCGTCAGAATGACCGAAATCGAAGATCGAACAGGGGCCGTGGGCACGAAAATCGAGAAAAGGTACAAAATTGAAAATTTTTGAAAAATTTTCTAAGTGTTGACAAACCAGGTGCCCTAGGAGGATTCTGGCGCCCAAACTCTCCAGAGTTAGATTATTTTTGATGTTTTTCTCAAAAAACGTGAATCTCCTTCAGCCCGGTCCGGTTTAGTGTTGATCAGTTTGGCACGTTTTTCGAGGCAAATGGAAGGTACAATCAGCTCATTTTTCATCAGGCCTGCATATTTGCCAGATCATCAGACTCATTTTCAACCCAGTTGATAGAAATCGACAGCCAAACAGGGGTCCTGTGCCACCGGAACGCGCACGCAAACCAAGAAATTGAAAAAGTTGAAAAAACTAAAAAAGATTCAGACCCAGATTCACCGGTTCGTAACTTTGATGCAAGCATTGATTCATCAGGAGCTGATGAGGCGAGAACCGAGTTTCCAGGAGAGGATGGCTCATCCTGGCTTGAAAACATTCTGGGAAGGAAGAGAAGAAAGCCCTCATATCAGCTGGATTTAACAGAGCTAAAAAGCGTCTATCAAGAAACACCAGACAAGAAGCTAAAAAAGCAGATTCGCATTGAGAAGAATGCGGATGGAGAAATAATTCTTGAGACTGCAACACCTCCAGAAAATAGAAGTGCTAATGATGTCGAGGTTGATGACTTCGCAGTTGTCAAAGCTAACCTTGGTAGAAGTACTCGCCATACAGACGTCAATCTCTTCGAGGTTGCAGCAGATAGCTTGAAGGAAAGGGTGTTGCGAGATGGAGAAGACAAGGCAGCTCTTAAAGCTGAAGTTCGACAGCTGCGACAATACATTTCCAACTTTTTCCATGGCACTTCATAGGCTGATTTGCTTCTTCCACCAAATCTTGGATCACCAACCGATCAGGGGCATTTCAGTAAGTTGGTCCTCTATGGGAGGCACATGGACAGTTGGGTAGAAGAATTTGTGACCAAAGGGAGAGTTGTACTTGCAGAGCTTTATCAGTTGAAGTACAACGCTCATGATTTACGCCAAGGCATACAGGGGTCGCAGCAGATCATGGCAGAAAATAGACCGGTATTTGAGATCATTATCTCCGACTTGAAGATTGCACTTGATACTGTTGATTTAGCTGAAGATAAGAAGACAGTTTCTACTTGGAAAGCACAATATCTTTTCACAGTAAAAACTTATGACAGTATGAGTTCAGAGTTGACAGAATGGAAAGAAAAGGTAGTCGGCATCCTCAAGTTCGTCAGATCCTTTGTCTCTCAGATCCCGTGTTCATATGAGAAAGAAGATGGTACCCTGTATGATCTCAGGGAAGTGCAAGCAGAGTTTGTAATATCCCTAATGGATATTGGACTAAAATTTTGAATGCTCTGATACCACTTTAATATCCCTGATGGATATTGGACTGAAATTTTGAATGCTTTGATACCACTGTAAAATACCCTTCCAGAAATGACTGAAATTTTTTGCAAATTTAGATAAGATTCTTGCACACTTCAATTAAATAACTTCACCAAATGAATAAGGAATTGTAGCACATCAAACTCACATCAACTTTGCACATATGAAAATGAAACATGAAATGTCAAGTGGCTGGAATTTATTTCAGTCCATATCTGATTTTATATCAGACTTAATTACAAGTCAATTTGAAACCCAAATACATCAAATTTTGCATACGAATATAGCCCAAAGCCTCTAGAATGTTAATGGCTATCAAATGGACACAAAACACTCTTGCAAGAGCTTCAATAAAATTCTGATGGAAACTTTCTGTATGCTGATCTGACTGCTGAGAATGTACTTTTTATCCAGCCAAGGGTTTACAACGAAATATCATGAAATAACCCTTCCAAATGCACTCTATGAATGTATAGGAATGTGTTCTATCAAGCACAACTCTTCAATCTTCAAACCCTTGATCAAAGTCACCTAAAAGCCCTGAAATTCCAATGTAAAGTTGCTGTTATAAAAATCAAAACCTTGCTGTTGCAAAATCAGACCCTGCAAAATATGAAAATACCATCCAGAATGTGTTTCAAATTCACTCAACTACCTTGGTAGTCAATCCTCTACACCAAGAGCTTCAAATAGATATCAATGTCACTTCCAAACTCTTCAAATAACCTGCAAATGTAATCCAATGATGAAATCTGTATGACAACATCTCACAAATTGTTATGGGATCATCACCACAACACTCAAGGGAACATCTCCTTGAAAAATAACTAGAAAATCGGAATTTTCAGTCATAAACAATAATAAAGAAAACATACCATAGCATCATTCATTGCAAAATGAAGCTCAAGTCATCTATTTAAACTCCTCAAGCTTTGATGTCCATCCTCTTGGCAATTTTGGAATGCATTTTGAAATCCATCAATAGAAATTAAGGAAATGGAACAATATTGAATGATCTTCACTTGAAATGCTTTCATTTAAAACAATCTTCAATTATTTTAAATGAATTTTGCTCCTCCTCTATGGATCGATCCTCCTTAAGCTTGGCCTTTGACACTTGCATTGAATTTTGAGATTGCAAGCATTTAAAATCTTCCTCTTTGCTTGGGCGATCAACTACATGCATTTAATTTTGTGTTTGAAATGCATTTAAAATCCTTCTAACCTCCAACTAGTACTTGCAATGATTGGGTGATTGCATTAAATAAACCAATCTATCCAAATGCAAGCATTTAATAACCTTCAAAGCATTTAAAATCTTGATCCTTGACATAACCAACTTGGCATTTAATTTATGAACTTGCATTTAAAATGCTCCTCTATTCTTGCTTCAATCCACAACTACCTCATGTGCATGCATTAAATGATGATATTTGCATTTAATAAAAACCCTCAACCGCTCCAATGCAAATATTTAATAATAAAATTTGCATTTAAAATATTTTCAAAGCTCAATATCAAATTAAATGCAATCATTTAATTTCCACAAACCCAATCGACCTCATATTCCATCGATCCAATGCAATCATTTAATAAATAAATGTTGCATTTAATATATCCTTCCTTCATGTTTGGCGGCCAGCTATGAATCATATGCAATCATTAAAAATCAAAACCAACCTCATAATTGAAAATACAATTCCAATATTGCATTTCCCATGTAGCTCAAAAACACACTTAGCTCATAATTTGGGACATTACAGAGTTCCAGACTCTCGTCCGCAACAACTTTAATGATGATATCAATGCCAGCAAGATGAGTTGTCTTGCCGCAATGACAGTGAAATTTGACAAGGCTTCGGGTGAAGTTCACGAATTTCTTCAGATGGTTGCCAATGGTGAAGAAATGTTAGAGAATCAGAATATCGTTCTAGAGAGTATCAGTGTTCCTGGCAGAGATGCGGTCACTCGCTTTTT
Source organism: Cunninghamia lanceolata (assembly GCA_027924645.1). Lineage (NCBI taxonomy): Eukaryota > Viridiplantae > Streptophyta > Pinopsida > Cupressales > Cupressaceae > Cunninghamia > Cunninghamia lanceolata. The sequence continues at coordinate 23,670,888 of BSBN01000500.1, forward strand.
AGAAGATATTATTTCCCAGAATATCAACGGATGACATCACCAAAAAGCTAGAATGTTGATGAGGATGCATTTCAAAATAAAGCAGCTTTAAATCAGATGCCTTTTGTTTTAAAGCATGTGCTTTCATCCTAATCTCATCCATTCTATATTTAGAAAGAAATCACCTTGTGATAGATGGAATCTTCTTTGCTTTAAAGCAGATTGCTTTAAAGCATTTGTTTATTGTATCTTTGTCTTAGAATAATAATAAATCTTGCGAGTTGGCAAGTTAGGGTTAATTAAGGAGATTTTAGAGTTCCCTACTCCTTTGATTTTAGTATAAATAAGGGCATCCTTGCCCATTGTTTGTAATGACTTTTGTGATAGCAAATTTGCTGTGCCTATTCTAGCCTGCAAACATTGTTATTCCAGGTGTTTGTTCACTTTGTGTTCATTGTTCTCCAGTGTTTGATCGCTTACTGTATGCCTACCTTTTGCTGCAGTATTGCTGTCCTGGAGTTGTATTAAACTTTGTGATATTGAATAGAAGTCTCATGCCTACTTTGCTCTGATATTCTATATCGATTCATTAAGTTATCATCGTCAGATGTGTAGCTTCTGTAACTTTCATTTTCAGCTTTCATCATTAAAGTATTTTTAGTCTTGTGGTGTAAATCTGGAGGAAAACTGCTTGAGTTTTTGTGTTAACAATCATTCCTTGTTCACTTTCAACTTCCTTTGCTCTGAATTTACTCAGGAGATTGAAAGCGTCATTAGTCTATGCTAGTTGTAGTAGAAGTTTTATAAAAAGGAAAAAACCTCTTCTGCAGCGTTTAGAGTTTTATAACCTTGTGCTCGCAGCTGAGAATCAAAAAGAAGATAGGCAAAGTTTCATTCAAGTTATCTTTTCAGCAAACATCAGTAAGAAAGGGAACTCCCCCTTCCAATAGGAGAGCAGTTTATCTGTGCATAGCTGTCCGTTTCCAAATCGCATACTAGAGGTGTGAATTGAAACGCCAACAAACCCAACCCCCAAAAAAATTTTTGGCCGAACCCGTGAACCCAACCGGCGAACCCGAACCCACACCCACACCAGAACCGGCAACTTAGAGTTAAAATACTGCATTTAAACACTAGAGTAATATTTATTTTCTCTACATTGAGCAATTGGAATATGTTTGAGGCCATTCACACAAAGACAAGCAACAAGTTGACCCATAAGCACTTCAGTGACCTTGTTTTTGTGCAACAAAAGCTTTGTCTTCACATCAAAAAAGTAGAGGGGAAGGAGACTTGACTTGGCCGACATCAATTTATATTCGGATTGGATTGTCAAGAATGTGGAGCACATGTATTTGCATAGGAGATTTCTGATTTTGAGAGGGAAGTAGCAAAATGGGTAGGGGAAGAAAAAGTGCAGACGCAAGCAAAAGAGGAAATATCAGGAGGGGCTTCATTGGATAATGATCACGATATTGCTCCTAAGGAGTCGTCTTTACCATCTAGCTCAAGGGCACCCGCACCGCTACTAAGGAACTTTCGTTGGAGAAGAAATTTGTAAAATATATTTATATGGATTGTGATTTTCTATGGACTATGATGTGCATTGTACTCCTTTTTTGGTCTAAAACTAATGGAGAAACTACTTATGATTTCTCCAAATCCAGTATTTTGCATGTTATTTAAGTTTATTTTACAAATTTATATATATTTTTAATATGCTGAGTTTTTGCTTAGTCCAAGTTTTTGAACTATGATTTTCACCATCTTTGATAACATAACAAACAAACATTCCTATTTACAATTTTGCATTTGTATTTCAATGTGTCACTCAATTTTTGATCTGAAGTTTTGAAGTGGTCAACATTGGATTTTTGTTGTTGAATGTTCAAGATGTTACTACTATTTGAATTTCAGATCTTCAGAATGTTTAATGATATTTAACAGCTTTACTACACAATTGAAAAGCTATAAAATATGTTTTTAGTTATTTTCTTTTGTGTGTGAAAAATTTACCACCCCCTGCCATCACTAAAATTTGAGAAAAAAATTTGTCATCTTGAGAACTCATCCTAGAAACTCAGAGAAACATAGAAAATATATTATTATTTTCAAGATTACCTCATGAATCAAAGTTCTTACCTAGTAAACTCATGGCTGCACATAAAGTTCCCCCTGTGGCAATTACATCATCAACAATAAGAGTACGGTCACCTGGTTGTGTAGCTCCTACATGCATCTCCATAATGTCTGTTCCATACTCCAACGCATACTCCACAGAAATAACCTCACCTGAAAACAGGACATTTATGTGAAGAGTAGTTCAAAAGCAAAGATATTAACTTGGACACAACCTACAGATAATAAATCACAATGCAATTAGAAGAGAAGATAAGAGCCGTCTCTCATTTTAACGAACTCTACCTGAAGATAGTGTATATGTCAAAGACTCAAAACAGATCAAAGGTAAGATTCTAACTTGACAATACCTACCAATGGTAAACAATGGATAACAATAACAAGAGGGTCATCTCTCACAAGTTGATTGGTCCAAGCATCCACAAATGTCAATTTGCAGTCTTCCTAAATTCTAATAGTTAAGAATCCTTTACACTTGTAGTTTTATTCGAACACATGCTTGGTGGTACAACACTTAAAATTTAATTGAATAATGAGATTCGAGTCAAAACACTAGCTATTTACTTGTTATGAACTACCTTCCCAATACATACACATTGAAGAGCAACAAGGAGAATAGAAACACACATAGAATGATAATTAAACTTATTCAATTTGCAAATGGTAGGTGCCTTGTACCGCTTAAGAAACCTATCATAGATCGGTGGCCTTTGCCATTTATTGCCAATGCTCCAAAAATTTTATGAATCAAAAAGTTACACAACTATGTGTGCAACGGGCAAACCAATAAGAATAAGAAAGTGCACTTAAAATGATTAGAATTTAGCCAAATAAGAACAAGAAAGCACATTTGGAAGGATTAGAATTTGGAACTAGGAGGGACAAATGGACTCCCTTGGACCAATCCCTCTCCATGCAGGAAACACTCTTAGAACACAAGCAAAAAGAAATCTGTTAAGAGCTACACAAAGGATCCTCAATCAGATGCAAAAAAAATCTCCTCAGTGGATACACAAGACACTCTTAGACCAGCTAATAAGGAATCTCTCAGGAGTTACACAATAGACCTTCTTAGACTAAATAAAACAATGAATCTCTCCATGGGGTGAGGATACCCTTTTACGCTGGAGGCAAATTGGGCACTTCAACTACTTAACAAGATGCAATTATTCACAAGATTTTTGTAGCTTATTGCCTAGGACTGAAACATAAGCAAGTAAAAATCCATTAAGAGATACACAATGGATCCTATGGAGCAAATTAGATGGAAGTATCTCCTCAATAGGTACACAATGCCCTTAGACCAGAGGCAAAAAGAATCTCTCAAGGGTTACACAATAGATCCTCTTAAACTATATAAAACAATGAACTTCATGGGTGAGGAAGATGCTCTCTTAGACTTGTTTGTAAACTAATTGGTACTTGCCACTTCCCAACAATTATTAGGCTAAAAATCCCTCCTAAGATGATGAGGCTGCCTTATTAATGCATTATTGGACTTCTTATCAATAGGAACAAGTCAAAATACCACTGCGAACCCATTGTCAAGTCTTCTGAAGGAAATTTGTATTGTGTGGGAATTTGCAACCATGTGTCAAAAATTCATACTTGTGGATCAACTACAACTACAAAGGTGCTCCAAAATAAACATTCACAAACCACGAAAGCATCCCATTTAACTTGCTACAAAATTTTTGAGTATTCTCATGACTTTACAAAACTACAAACTACAAGGATGCAAATTGCAAAAATGCAATTTCATGAAAACTGTTGGCGTTTCAATTTGCACCTTTGGAATTCGAGTTGGAAACGGACAGCTATGCACAGATAAACTGCTCTCCTATTATGGTATCCAAGGTGTTCTCTATATTTCATATGCCAAAAAGAGTTACAAAAACATGCTCAAACTGAGTAGGATTGCAGAAAAATCACTAACTCCAAAATGTACATGTTTTTGTAACTCTTTTTGGCATATGAAATACAAAGAACACCTTGGATACCATTGATAGTCAGATTTTGCCTTCTTGTTTTGCAGTATTGGGTGTTATCAAGTGTTTGATCAGGTCATTTGTGAGGTATTTTTGTTTCCTTGTGACTTTGTCTTATGTTTCAATACCCTTTTCTGCAAAAGCTGTGTTTATGCAGGTTGCAAACTATCTTAAAGTGTTATAAGGCCTTTAACTGTGAAGTTAGCTTCCTTTTAAAGATTTTAATGCATTTAGGCCTCTTTGTGAAGTGTTTTTGTAAACATATAGTGATAGGTTGTGCAGGTTTAGTTTCTGTTGTCTGTGGCCAAGTGTATGCAAGTCCAAGTTTCATTAACCATATCAAGTTTGGTGAATCACCCTTATTTTCATATTTTCCAGTTTTAACTTTCATTTTCAAAAGCATTCCTTCTCCTTTTTTCCTCTGCAAATCCAGTAGATTTTAGGTGATTACCAGCGAGGAAGCCGACCTTCTCCAGAGGTTCTTTCCATCACAGGCAACCCACAGACCTGGAAAGATCCCATGTTTCTCCAGATTGCCAAGTTTTACAACTCAGCAAGGGTGCAAATCTGAGAGAACAGTTTTTGGCACGCCCGGTGGGACTGTGGAATTAGAAACAATTCAAATAGTACCTTTTATTGCTGGTTTTGATGTGCAGCCAGTGATTTTCAGACCTGTAAGATGTTAAAACCTGCATATCTGACGACTCTAAGCTTTGGTTTAGCAAAATCAATGTATTTCTGCTTATGAAAACAATACAAACCAGAAGCAATTCTTCGTCTTTTGAGTACTTGCAATTATCCCCACCTAGGAGAAGAGGGATAATAACTGAGAAACCCAAGAAAACTCGTGTCTATTCTAGGAGAGCCAAGTCTACTCCTCCTACTGTTGGAACTCATATTGTCCCAAGAATCCTAGTTATAATGATTCCTGGAGCCAGAAATCAGCCGTTTGTTGCATTCAACCAAGGCAGCCCACTGAATTTAGCTCAACATGATGATATTCCTGTAGCTACCTTGAAAAATTTACCATATTTTAATGGTGAAGATCAGACTACTTCGGCTGATCACATAAAAGATGTTGCAAACCTGTGTGTTGTCCATCATGTGACACAAGAGAATGTTGCAATCAGGTTATTAGCAGCTTCCCTCAAAGGGAAGGCTTTGCACTGGTTTAGAAGCCTGCCTGTGAACTCCATAGATTCATGGGATCGTTTGGGAGAGGAGTTGTGCAGCTTCTTTGAAGATAAATCAGACCATCTGTCATTGGTGGAACAGCTGTCTACGATTAAGAGGGCTCCTCACGAAGTTATGTTAGACTTCAACCACCATTTCCAGAAGACGTGGGATAGAATCCCCCCAACAGTAAGGCCTACTGCTGATCATGCTTTCTTATATTATTTGAGAGCTTTGAACAACGATATTTCTGTTATGATTCAATCTATGGGAGGAGATTCCTTACCACAAGCTTATGCTATAGCCATAAGAGCTGAGAACAGCCTCATACAAGCTGGTAAAATTGCCCCTAGGCCTCCTTTGCCAATATTCCTTGCTATTCAGCCACCAATGCCAATGCATGTGCCTCCTATAGCTTTTATACCCGTTGTACCAGCGTTACCAGCACCTAATACTCAGCCCAATAACCAAGAGAATGTTGTTCAAACTCAATCTTTTGAGTTATAGGAGATCAAAGGACTGTTGCAATCTTTTGGTAATGAGATAGTGAACCTCAAGAGGCAGCAAGGTCAAAATTTTAGACCTTATCAACCCCCATTCCAGTCCAATTACCAGCAAAATCAGCCAAATAGGCCACCTTATCAGCCTAATAATCAAGGTCTAAGGCAAGCCTTTAACTCTAGGCCTTATCAGGCCTACAATCCAAACGCTGCTATTTCCTCGAAGGAAGTTGTGCCCACGCAAAACAATTTGGCTCAAGACTATGACTGGTGCTTTCCTTGTAACCAGCCCCATAACCAAAATACATGTGCCAATGGGGTGATTAACCAAGCTCTGATGGTTCAAAACAGTCCAGCAGTGCAGTCTAATGTGCTTGTAGAACCTCCTGTTCAGCAGCAAGAAGAATAGGTACATGAGACAACACTCCTAAACTGGCAAGGAGAAGAATTATGTGGTATGAACCAAGTTGGTTCTTCAGTTGCAGACAATACACGTAGAAAGAAAAGGGCTATTGATGAAGGGCAGCAATCTGGTAAGGTTCAAGCTCATGGGCAACAAGTGCCGAATGTGGGTCAAGGTGTTTCTAACCCGTCAAATGCTGAAAAAATTCAAGTTCTATCAAAAGGTCAGCCTTTGATAGGCAAGGAGCAACTTAATCCACCAGTTCAGCCAGCTTGTGCTCAAGGTGACGTGGCTACCCCCAAAAGCCAACTTAAAACAGGTACATTTGCTTTCAATATCCTTGAGCATATAAAAAAAGTGAATGTATCCATGTCTATGTGGGATTCCCTAAGTATCCCCGGCCAAAAAAACTTGCTTCAATCAGCCTTATCAAATTTGAAACTGTCTCAAGAGTCTGATATAGATAAGTCTAAGGTTGTTTTGACAAATAACATTGGAAAAAATGTAGAACAGCAAGCTTCAGAGGTCAAACCCCCACCATTTTACGTGTCTTTGATCATAGGGAATCATTTAGTTCATAACTACATGATTGACTCAGGTGCTAGCAGTTTCGTCATGCCCAAACAGATTGTTCACAAGTTAGGCATTGACTATGAGCCATTAGAGAAGGGAGTTGTTCATCTGAAAGGAACTGCTGTTAATACAGTGGGTGTCATAAAGGGACTAAGCTTAACTCTGCATGTCTGTCCAAATTTCTCTATCCCACAGGACATATATGTCATTGAATTACCTCCTTATTTTGCCATTTGTTTGTTAAGGGATTTTACTGCAAAGATAGGAGGTTCCCTGTCCTCGGATTGGTCTCATATGTTGTTCAGAACTAGGTACGGTACTAAGGTGACTATCAAGTCAGAACCCATTGCCAAAGACCATATTGAGCCTTACACTCCACCCCCATCAATGCCAACTTGATCGCAAGTGAACAAGAGGAACAGCCTGCTGTCCAAGAAGGCAGTAGGCTGATTGAAGGTATACCAGAAGTCCTTCTTGATGAATGGGCAGATCAAACTCAAGTGGTCGATCCGTGTGAGCACCTGGAAGAGGCTGGTTTGGGTGTGTATATGATGCACGAAGCTGATTCATTTCTGCCTAACATTGAAAAAAGTGCAAAACAACAGGATGGGCAACAAGACAATGAGGTCTGGGAGCTGTTTTTTGACGGCTCAAGGAATAGAATGGGTGCCGGTGGTAGATGCATGCTTGTTTCCCCGAAGGCTGAGAGGTACTATTCAGCTTTTATATTCTGTTTTAGCTGCACTAACAACGTGGCTGAATACGAAGCTCTTATTCAAGGCTTGGAATGGGCAAGACAAAAAGGTATTGGCTGTCTGAAAGTTTATGGGGACAGTGAACTCGTTGTAAATCAGGTGAGAAAGCTTAATGTCACAAAAAATGATCTGCTTAAGTCTTACAAGCATAGAGTATGGGACCTCTTGGAAGGATTTGATGCATTCAATTTGATATCCATACCTAGAAATCAGAATAAACATGCTGATAGGCTGGCTACTGTAGGGGCTAAATATGACATTCCCAAGGAGATTAGTAGTGATAAGACTAATTAGCATATTAAGATTGTTGTTAGGCTTGTTGTGCCAGATAATAACATACATTGGCAGGTGTTTGATAGTGATTAGCAGATTGTAAACTTCTTGAGAGAGGAAGTTGAATTCTCTCATACCAACCAAGAGAAGCTACATCACCAGTACGGTGACCAAATCATTCAGTTGAAGAATAACAAGATGCCAAAGGGTTTGGTCACCTTAGAGTCCATTTTTAACACTGATGATGAAGCTACAAAACCCAAGTCCAGCCTACAAGTTCAACAAGATCACTATGAAGAGTTCGAGATCTTCAAGAGTAAACTCCTTAAACTAGGCAAGGTATGTACAACAAAAGAAAAACATGCATTTATTCAACTTTTCAAGAATTTAGTGACATTTTTGCATGGGAGTATGGTGATTTAAAAGGATTTGATCCTCATCTTGCTCAACATACTATTGAGCTGGAACTTGATGCCAAGCCTGTTAGGCAGAAACAGAGGCCATTGAATCCTAAATTAGAGCCTCTCATGAAAAAAGAATTGAACAAGCTGATTGAGAGTAGCATAATCTTTCATATTAAGCACACCTCATGGGTTTCCAACCTTGTGCCGATTAGGAAGAAAAACAGGGAGAAAAGGCTGTGTGTAGACTTTCATGACTTGAATAGACTTCCTTGAAAGACCATCATCCTTTGCCTTCCATGGAGCAAATACTCCAAGTACTCTTAGGATCAGAGAGGTTTTCCTTGCTAGAGAGTTATTCCGGTTACAATCAGATATTAGTAAGAGAGGAAGACTAGTATAAAGCAGCCTTCACCACAAAATGGGGGACTATGGCTTACAAGAAGATGCCTTTCGGTTTGTCCAATGCTGGAGCAACCTTCCAAAAGGCGATGGCTATGGCCTTTCAAGGCCTAATATACAAGACCGTCCTAGTCTACCTTGACGACATTACTGTTTTCTCCAAAGAAGCCAACTATCATCTAAATCACTTAAGGCAGATTTTTGAGAGATGTAGGGAGTTTGGGATATCACTTAATCCCAAAAAGTGTGTGTTTGCTGTCCATGAGAGCAGATTGCTTGGTTACGTAGTGTCAAAACAAGGCATCACCATTGACCTTGAGAGAATAAGTGCAATTTTGGCTCTGCCCTTACCACCACACAAGAAAGGCCTACAGAGTTTCATTGGTAGGATCAACTTCATCAGGAGGTTTATCCCTGATATTGCTGATTTGTTAAATCCACTAACTGCTATGTTGAGAAAGAACGTGTCTTTAGCTGGACTAGAGAAGGAAAACAAAGTTTTGAGCTTATTAAAGAGGCTTTGGCTGCTGCACCTACACTTCTAAATCCTGATTTTTTTAAGGATTTCACTTTGTATGCTTATGGTAATGTTGATTCCGTTTCTGCTATGTTGGTACAGAAAAATGAACTAGAAATGGCGCAGCCTTTAGCTTTTTTCAGTCAAGCGTTGAAAGATTATGAGCTGAGGTACACTTTCGTTGAGAAACATGTGCTTGTTGTTATAAGGAGTTTGAAAAAGTTTAAACATATGTTGTCAAGTAACAAAATTAATCTAATGGTTGCTCATTCGAGCGTGAAGGAATTTCTGCTAAGTAAGGATCTTAGTGATAAGAGAGCTGGTTGGGTGACTAAAGTAATGGAATATGATGTGGACATTAAGGTTACCAAGCTGGTCAGGGGAAAAAGGTTGTGCGAACAGCTTCCTGATGGTGTTATCAGCAAAAAAGAACATGAACAAGAAGCTGTTCTATCATTACAAGATCAAGAGCAAGCAATTGTTTCAAATCCTGTTGTTGATTGGGTGCAAGAAATGGTTCATTTCTTGCAAACTGGTGAGTGTCCTTAGATCTTGGATAGAGCCAAACGAAGGTATGTTAGATTGTAGTCCATACCTTATGTGCTCATTAATGGCTTGCTTTTAGGAAAAATTTCAATGGAGTATTGCTGAGATGTATTGAACCTAACAAAGTTGAAAAAGTGTTGCATGAATTTCATGAGGGGTCAGCTGGAGGCCATTTTTCACCTAGAGCAACAGCTCTTAAGGTGATGAAAGGTGGCTATTATTGGCCCAGTTTGTTTAAAGATGCACACTTATGGGTTAGAAAATGCAAAGAATGTGCTCTGTTTGCCGGAAAGGAGAAATTGGCAGCCTTACCTTTGTAGCCAGTTCAAGTTGAATAGCCCTTTATGAGGTGGGGATTAGACTTTATTGGGGTTATAAACCCTTCATCCAGTGTTGGCCATAAGTGGGTTCTTACAGCCACTGATTATTTCACTAAGTGGACTGAAGTAGTCGTGATCAAAGAGGCTGATGAGTCTGCTGTTCTGAATTTTTATGAAGAGCTGGTTATCAGATTTGGAGTGCCTGAGTCCATTATTTCAGATAATGTCCTTGCTTTTGTTGGTTCCAGAATCTCTGATTGGGCTGTAAAGAATGGCATTTATCTCAATACATCCTCCAATTACTATCCACAAGGCAACGGCCAAGCGGAATCCACCAATAAGAACTTGATCGGAATTATCAAGAAGACCATGGAGGGCAACTAGAGAGCCTGGCATACACAGTTAAAGTCAGCACTATGGGCTGACAGAATTACTACAAAATGGTCAACAGGGCATTCACCTTTCATGTTGGTGTATGGCAAGGAAGCAAGGCTTCCTATCACACTTGAGTTACCAGCACTTGATTTGGTGAATCAGTTGGACATACTAGAAGAAGGCCCTATGACAGTAAGGCTAGCTCAACTGGTTGAGCTTGAAGAAACCAAAAATGATGCCATGAGAAACATAGAGCATCATCAAGCTCAAATGAAGAGGTCATTTGACAAAAGAGCATCTCCAAGAACATTCCAAGAGGGTGACATAGTGCTGAAATGGGATGTATTGAAAAGCAAACCTGGGAATCACTCTAAGTTTGATGCTTTTTGGAGTGGGCCATATATAATGCTTTCCATCTATCTAAGCTGGATGGTGACATCGAGCCAATCCCAGTCAATGGGATTCACACACAAACATTGCTTCTGAGGTAGGATCTTTCATGTTTGTACATATTTCATGAAGTTTCTGTTGTTAAATAAGTGCTACAACATAGTAGGTTAGATGCAGATTTCATTTTCCTAAGTGCGTTTTTGCACAGTTGTTAGTTATTCCTAGGTCTGGTTATGTGTGAGGATGAAACTACTGTAATGTATTACAGCTGTATGTGGTACAACCATCATATGAGACAATGAATACATGTATTCACTGTCACACATCATACCTATCCTCCTCATAGAGCTGCAATAGATCGCAGCAGTTTGCTAAGGAGGTATTCTTGTTGATTATCCCCTTCTAACCCATCAAGTAGATGCATATCATTAGTAACAGTGATTTTTGTTGGTTCACTGTCACCAACCATACCCATGCACTTGATGGATTAGAAGAGATGGCAGTCTGAAGTGAGTTGCAGCAATGGAAAGATCCCATGTTTCTCCAGATTGCCAAGTTTTGCAACTCAGCAAGGGTGCAAATCTGAGAGACAACAGTAAGTACAGGTTCAAAAAACTTTGTTATTTGCAAATATATCCAATTGGTTTTTTCATTAGTATTTCTGATAGGGGTCGCCTAATTCTTCCAGGTTCTACGTACTTATGGAGCTTTAGGCCTTCAATTAGAATCTAGGAAGATTGAAGAGCAAACAAGCATGCAATATATACCACCCCTCTTCATAATCTGCTTGTTCCATAGTAACTTTTAAGACTAAAGAAAATTTCGTCATGTGCTTAGCTACACCCACAGAAAAACCTTTTTACATCTATGAGCCCACTACAAATAACAACTTATGCCAATCCAAAGCTAGCTCTTGGAAGCCATATGTTTTTGTAACAAGAGCTTTTTTATAATTGAAATATGTTATCTCACAATGCATGTGTGTTATCTATTATATTTTTTCCTTTTCTCCTATCAGAACCACTTGGAAGATATACAGAATGGATCATCTCCACATGCATTTACCCATTTTACATCTCTTATGCTTTATCTTTCAAGATTTTTTTTAATTAAAAACAGAATTAAATTCAGTCCAAAGCAATTAAACCAAGTGATCCATCAAACATAGTAGATAAACTAAATATTTGATGAAACTTTAATTTCCCAAAAAACATTTTAAGGTGCATGGGTTCTACAGCCACAACTTCCTAGAGCATTGATTGGTGAGCACATCTCCATAATGCATGTTATACATTGTAATGTCCCAAGTAGGACTTATAAAATTGAAATCCAAACTTAGCTAAGAAAATTTGCACTCAATTATCTTACACAACGAAGTTGGACAAGTACACAATTTATCAATGAAACCCAACTCCAAATACTTGATTCTTTTATGAAAATGATGCCAAATGAGTTCGCTGTCCCACTGTGACAGTCATAGGCTCAAATGAATCAGACCCTTAATCAATTACAAAATATGTCTCCAAACCCTTCACAAATGATGATTAATCAATGAAGAGTGTTGGCCAAATGATCCCAGCCTTCAAGGAGCCCTGTGACACCTTCAAATATGACTGAAATGAGACTGTTATGACTGATGCAATTAGCTGATGACACTGTTTTCACCCAGCAAGAAGTATACCACAAGATTTGGCACCTAATCCTTTCCAAAAATCCAACAATAGGTTCCTAGGCTTGAATGCCTTGACTTAGATGTTAGCCCAAAGATGTATAAAGTCAATGGATGTGAATTTATGACTGTAGCAGCCCTGTAGCAATGCCTTCAATGACTGTAACAGCCCTCCAATGGCAGCAAATTGGAAGCAATGATGATATTAGAAACAATATCACCTCTCAAAAGCATAGGGGGTCATCACCCTATGTGCAAGGGCACATCTCCTTGCAATAAAGTAAGAAGATCGGAACCTTCAAACTTGCAAATGATAGGAAAACATACCAAAACTCAGACAAGCCTTCAATTGTGATCATCTCTCCTATTTATTATCTCCTCCTATGGCCGATTGGCTTGCCTTGGTGTCTTCTTGCATTGGATTTTGGTAAATTCATCTTAGGCGTTTGCCTTGGACATTGTTGGCCGAATTTCCTCATGTCTAGGTGGGCATTAAATGCTTTTCTTCTATCAATGTAACATATCTTTGCTCTAGCCGAATGGCTTCATTGATCTATGCAACCCTCATTGTTGGCGAATGGTATTATGCTTGGATCTTCATGTGAAACCTTTCCTTGACATGGGCAAATGCGTTGGTTATTTTTCCTTTGGGATTGGCGAATGTGTTTAGCTGGCCGAATGTACTTCTTCCATCATGTGCAAATGTGTTTGGCATCCATATGCGAAGGCAAAGATGAATGTAGTTGGAGTCTCTTTCCTTTGAGCCTTGGCCGATCTCAATGACTTAGACGAATGGAATGGAAGTTCTTTGGTGATTGCATCCATCATTAGTTATGGGTCTTTCCATGCTAGGTGGACCTTGTGTTTGAAGCCTCTTTGACATAGGCGAATGTTTCTCCTTGGTGAATGCTCGTCCATGGATGTTTAACTTCAGCAATCTTTTGCATGGGTAAATGTAATGCATTCCTTCAATCGATGGCTCTTTCTTCATAGGCGAATGTGCTAGGAACTCACATTTCCCTTGAGCGAATTTATCTATAACCTGGCCGAATTCCTTTGTGAACATATTTGATGTCTTTTGCATTGATTTTGTGCATATTCCTTTGTGATCGTTGGGCACATGATCCAAAGTGTAAATTCAAATCGAACTTATAATCTCTGACTTGGATATTTTCTGAAAGTTGGATATTTATATTGCAGACTTAACTTATTACTTTCTTTTGTATTTCAGATGCAATTTCCACTTCTCATACACTTCCGATTTTTGTGTCAATCTGTGGTATTGCAGGGCAAAGACATTGATATAAATATGTGAGTAATGGTAGGAGTCACATCTGTGATAGACATGACTCCTCAAGGAGTCACACCTATCACAGGTGTGACTTTGTTACCGTTTGTATTGTAATCGGTTTCACTGATTTTAACAGTTACTAATCACCGTTTAGAATGCAGAAGATGTTTATGCTTTGGTAATATATCATTCGATCATGCTATATTGATATTTATCTTAACATACCTTATATATAAGTAATATTAAATATTACTTATATATTCATATTTATTATGATCATAATAAATATGTTATCTGATCGAAGCTACAAACAACTCAACACTCCCTCTTAGCTCGGGAAGATAACAATATCACAATAATCTCTGTGAATATCAATTATTTGATTTGTAATGAATTACTCAAAGTAATTTAATATCACATAACTCATGATATATAGTATCACCTATCTCGTGATATGTAGCATCACCTACCTTGTGATACTAAGGGATATACTGTACTCGAGAACGTTACATTCTCCTTATATATATCCCAGTTATGGTATGTGCACTGACATTAAGTCACATAGTGTCTACCGTAACTTAATCATGATAACTCCATGATTCATACCAATATCAAGTCACATGATATCAGTCTAATGAACATTATAAGATCGTCACCTTATAATGTTAGGTACAAGTGTAGATTATCCAATAAATCGTCACCTTTTGGAAATAAACACAGAATGGGTAGGCCCATAATGTCATAGAGTCACACATATGACACAAGATGTTTACACATTAAACATCTTTAATATATTAGTACAAATCAATTAGAATTTTAAATTTCAATCATACCAAGATTTTTTCTGAAGTATTCAACTTTCACCTTGAGGAGTGGTTTAGTAAGAATATCTGCAGTTTGATCTCCTGTACTGATATACTCCAACTGAATCACATTCCGTTCCACCATATCACGCACATAGTGATGACGAATCTCAATATATTTAGATCTATCATGGAATACTGGATTCACGGATAGCTTAATACAGCTTTGATTGTCGCAGTGGATGATAGTTGGTTTCAGAGGTTTACCAAATAATCCCACAAGCAGTTTTCTAAGCCATACTGCCTCTCTAGCAGCCATAGAAGCTGCAATATATTCGGCTTCTATAGAGCTCTGAGCAACTGAAGACTGTTTTCTGCTGATCCACGATATCATTGCTGACCCTAAACTGAAACAACATCCGAAGGTGCTCTTCCGGTCCGTTACATTTCCAGCCCAATCTGAATCTATGAATCCATGTAGATCTAAGTCAACCTTTTCATATTTTAAGCCATAATTTAGAATACCTTGAAGGTATCTCATTATATGCTTCATAGCCACAAGATGTATCTCCTTGGGCTCACACATAAACTAACTTAAGGCATTTACAACATAGCAGATATCAGGTCTGGTATTGACCAAATACATCAAGGATCCAATTATCTGTCTGTACAGAGTGGGATCTGTCAATGGAGAATCTGCTGCTGCTTCCTTCAATTTATGAAGATTTGTTTCCATGGGGGAAGACATAGGTCTACATTCCATCATACCAAACCTTTTTAATATATCAATTGTGTACTTCCCTTGGTTTAGAATAATACAGTCTGATTTCTGCCATACTTCCAGTCCAAGGAAGTAGTGTAATAGACCTAAGTCCTTCATGTCAAATTCTGAAGCTAGATCTTTCTTACACTGATCAATAAGGTGATCTTCTCCTGTAATCAATTGATCATCAACATATAATATCAATATTAACATATCACCTTTGCTTTGTTTGAAGTAGAGATTTGGATCTGCATCATTCTTTGAGAAGCCTAATCTCAAGAGATAACTGTCAATTCTTTCATACCAGGCTCTGGGGGCTTGTTTAAGTCCATATAGAGCTTTCTTTAATTTACATACATGGGATCCTGCATTGTGAATCTCAAATCCTTCGGGTTGCTCTAAGTAAACCTCTTCTTCAATGGTTCCATTTAAGAAAGCAATTTTTACGTCCATTTGATCGACTTTGCACCCTTTGGCTGCTGTAATAGCTAGAACTACCCTGACTGATGTATATCGAGCAACTGGAGCAAAGGTTTCGTCGTAATCAATTCCTTCCTTTTGTGAAAATCCTCTGGCTACAAATCTTGCTTTGTATTTCCCTATACTGCCATCTGCAACATGTTTGATTTTAAATAGCCATTTTGAAGAAACAACAGATTTCCCTTTTGGGCTAGGTACTATATCCCACACATCATTCTTCAGGATGGATTGATACTCCTCTGTCATGGCATCCTTCCATACTTGGGGCTTAAGAGCTTCTATAGTACTAGAAGGTTCTGATTTAATGAATTCACTCATTAAAGCTACATAACTAGAGAATCTCTTAGGTCTTGTGCTTTCCCTAAAAGTCTCTGATGGAGCGGCATAATTTTTAGCTTCTTCCATTGTTTTGGTGGCCCAGAGTGGTCTTTTCTTGGGATTTTCTAGTGATGTGATTTGTTCATGGTTTACCTCTTCCTCAGGATACTCTCTCTGAAACTCAGGTGTAGGATCCTCTTCTATGCTTTGTCATGTCCCCATTTCTGGCTTGATCATCAAGTGTATAATGGATTAGCCTATTCCTCATTCCCGGAGGCTAATTCTAAATGATGAGGGAATGAATTGGTTTTTGACTAACTCTGTTTTATTATTTTGCAGGATCTAAGTCAGAAACCAAAATTTGGCTAAGTTTGAAGGCCAAATAAGCTGGAAGTTGTCTAGGCGCCCATTTCAAATCATACTTCCTGGATGAGCGCCTAGCATAGAAACATCATATTTTGAAACACCTCAAACATATCAACTAGGGCGCTCTGGGAGGAATGAATGTTCTGATCTTCAAAGTGACTCCAACTCTTCAAAATCTTCAAGAACATGATTGAGTAGACACTAGGCGCACTTTTTCATCCAAACTGACTCCAACATGCGCCTAGGGGGGGTTGAAAGTATACAAGGTGGAGAAACCTTTTTGAGCACTTAGGCGCCTATCACTGTTCTTGTACATTTGATTGAGCGCCTAGTCTATCAAAGGCGTTAGCATAAGGTTCTGAGACACTAGATTGGCGCCTCATTTAGAAGTTGATACTTGATCATGGTGAAACAACCCTGGAATGGCGCCTAGTGAATTGTAGGGATATTTGTATCATCAAAGTGTTGAAATTGATTCTGGAGATCATCCTTCTAAATTGTGATCATCATCTAAGTCCAGAAAAGTGATGTAAGAGTGAGGTTTGCACCTAAGGAAAGGATGATGAATTACTTTCATTTCTAGACAAAATACTTGCATTTGGATATGACTTGGAAACTCCTAGTAGGTTGAGTGAAGCTAGAGTTTACCCTAGATGATAGGCGCAATCCCATGGCACTGGAGCTCAGTTTTGGCGCCTTCAAAGAAGAGCACATGAGGGAACTTATGAGGTCAGGTGCTTGTAAAAAGGAACATCTTGGAACATCTTCCAGGGGTTGAAGTGGTAAGAAACATCAAGTGAGTCTAGGCGCACTCCCCAGTGTGAATAGCTTAGCTCTGGCACCTAGCCACAAAGTGAGCCAGAAGAAGTAGTCTGGACATTAGAAGTCAGGCGCTCATTCTAAGATGAAGCATTCCACCTTCCAAATCAACAAGACTTGAAAGAATTGACAAAGGAAGCCAAGGCGCACCTTCTACTTGTTTTCACCTCCAGAAGGTGCCTAACTTTGAAAGGGATTAGAAGATGTCTGTTAGACTTTTCCAATCAAGGCGCCCAATAAGAAAAGATGCTATCTAAATGCCTTAGGCGCCCTTTCTAAGTCCTTGTCACCTCAAGGAAACGCCTAGTTTGGAAGGCGCCTATCCTGTTCTCGACTCCCTTCAATTGGCGCCTAGGTGAAGTTGAAGACTTAGACAAGATGTTAATGCTCTGTATGAGGGCGCTAGATTAAAAGGAGCATCAAAAGGATTGATTGCAAGTGTTTGAGAGTTTGAATAGAGTAGAACATCTTCATAAAGGTGCTAGGCGCAGATACTAGTCAAAATTACCTCAAAGATGCGCCTAAGATGGATGCAAGTCCCCAAGACCAGTTTAGATGCAAGGCGCTCCATCTGGGGGTAATGTTATGTTCATTTGAAGTCGAATTGCTTTCAAATTTCCTTGAAAAGATGACAAGTTAGAATCTAGGCGCCAAAACCTTTGTAAAATCCTTCAAATATGCGCCTACCCTATAAAGTGATGAGTTGAGCATTCCAAATCTTCAAATGTTAAAGTATGGATCCAGAGGAGTTCACTTCCTAAGACAGTATCATCCAAGGATAAGAATTTATGACTTAGGCGCACTTCCTGGTGAGATCCTCCACAGCTGGCGCCCCCAGTCAGAAGAACCCTAAAACTGCGCCTAAGTGTTTCTAGGAGTTAAGGTTGTTACAACTACCTGAATGCTCATTGGTCAGAAGGATAGCAATTGGATCCGTGTCAGGGCTTCTGGATAAGATTGCCAACTCAGAATGAGTCATCAGATGGAATATTCCCTTGGATATGCTTCTTGGGAAACGTGCCTTGGTTCCTCTTTGTGCATTGAAAAACGTGCCTTCATTGCCTTTGGAAGGCCTATAAAAGGAGGAGCTCTCTCATTCATTTGTATCGAATACTTTGGCAAATTTCTCTCTGCAAAGCTTGTAAGCTTGTAATCTTGAGGCCTGCGAGTTTCAAGTGTTGGGGTGATGCTCCCTCAACTGACAAGGTGATGCTCCCTTGTTGTAATGTGAGGTGTTGACATTCAGTTAACATCATTGAGTTTGATTGAGTTGATCAAGTGTAGAAGTCATTGTAGACATCAAGGCTTTAAAGCCTTCTTTTGTAATTCCATTTGAATAAGGTTGTAACTTCATGTTATTGAAAGCATTATCCATGTAATAAGACATTGCAAGATGATTGAATCAAGTAATAAGACAAGTACCCATCTTTAAGGTTGATTCCTTCAAGTAGTTATCTTTGATGTAGATCTTTAAGTTGATGTGTAGTTGATGAGTTGTTAGCAAGTAAAATTGTTTAAGGAAAAATTTTAGTAGAATTAGTTGGGTATCTTACATGCTTGAGTTGGAAGTTTGAATTTCTGACTCAATATAATTTCTGGCTCTTTTGAAAGCTATGTCTTCCTCAAAAATCACATCTCTGCTTAGTTCAATCTATCTTTGACCAGGTATATATATTCTATAAGCTTTTGATGTTTCACTATAGCCTACAAAGATGCCTTTTCTCCCAGAAGGTTCTAGCTTAGTTCTTTTCTCTTTGGGCACATGAATGTAAACAGGACAACCAAATATCCTTAAATGACTAATGTCTGGTTTTGTGCCAGTGAAGGCTTCTTCAGGAGTTTTGTCATCAATATGAGAGTGAGGACATCTGTTCTATATATAGACAGTAGTACTAGATGCTTCTGCCCAAAGTGAAGTGTCTATATTCTGATCAAGTAACATAGCCCTAGCAGCTTCTACAATGGTTCTATTTTTTCTTTTTGCAACTCCATTTTGTTGAGGATTATAAGGTACAATGAACTCCCTCTTAATCCCAGTGTTTTTACAAAAGTCTTTAAAAATGTCTGAAGTGTATTCATTCCCATTATCTGTTCTTAAGATTTTGATTTTTCTCCCGAAAGAGTTTTCAGTAATGGATTTGAATTCCTTAAATCTTTTAAGGATTTCCTGTGATTCTTTACATTTAAGAAAATAGATCCATGTCTTTCTGGAGAAGTTATCAACGAAGATTACATAGTACAGAAACCCACCTAAGGAGGGTATAGACATGGGTCCACATAAATCTGAGTGGACTAATTCTAATACTTTATTTGTTTTGCTAGAACTATTTTGAAAGGACCCCTTTGTATTTTTCCCTAAGGCACACCCCTTGCATACCCCTGAATTACATTGTTTGAGTTTGGGTAACCCTGTAACTAGTCTTTCCATGGAAGATAGGGCATGGAAATTTAAGTGTTGTAGTCTTCTATGTCATATTTCATTAGAGTCTGCAATTTCATGAATTAGGGCTCGATTTGGTTTCGTACATAACTCGTACAAGTACCCTTGTCTATGACCTATGGTTTTGGCTTTCTTAATAGTAGAATTCTTTGGCCATGCCAATACTTTGCTATCCATAAAGGTCACCCTATATCCATTATCTTCAAGTGCAGATATGGAGACTAGGTCTCTTTTGATGCTTGGGACAAACAATACTCCAGTAAGTTGGATGGAGATGCCAGTCTTTAATTTGAGGGTGCATGTGCCAACACCCTTGACTGGATGTACAGAGTTATCTCCAATTGTTACTTCTTCATTAGTCTCTTCTACCATTGTGTCTAGTAGTTCCCTGAACCCTGTGATGTGTCTTGATGAACCACTATCTATAACCCAGGTGTTGGATTTATTTGATACTTGGTTTGAAAGTGCATAGTAGAATACATATTTCTCAGATTCATGCTCCTTTATTTCAGCATAAGATGCTTGTTGTTTGGTTCTGTCAGGACATCTGATTGCATAGTGTCCATATTGGTCACATCTGAAACATTGGATGCGAGAAATGTCTTTCTTGAATGAACCTTTCCCGTGATAATTTTTCCTCTTCTTGAAGTGTTTCTTCTTCTCTTTCTTTTGAGAGTTTGTATTTAGAACATGAAGGTCTTCATCTATATTTTTCTGTTTTGACCCTTTCTTTGTCTGTCTAAATTCTTCTTGAAGACAGTCTGATCTTAGGCGGTCAAATTTTGGAAATTTGGACCTTGCACTAATGCCTTGAACAAATGTCTCCCAGGAATTTGGGAGACCATCTAAAGCAATAAGTGCTAGTTCCTTGCTTTCAATTTGGTACCCAAGTGTTGATAGTTGATCCCTTAGTGCAGATATTCTCATAAAGTATGCATTGATAGATTCTCCTTTGTTCATACTTATATGATTTATTTCTCTCTTTAGGGCTAAGGTTCTGCTGGAGTTATTAATTTCATAATTGCCTTCAAGTGACTTAAACATATGATATGCAGTCTCATGTTTTGTCAGAATCGGCACGATATGATCTCTAACTCCAACTATGATTATCATGGCTTTGTCATTTCTTTCAATCCATGTCGTTTTATCAGAATCATTCTCTGGTTCCGTTTTGTTTTCTCTCACAAATGAATCAACTTTATTTTCTTTTAGTATCATCATAATTCTGAATTTCCATGATGAGAAGTTATTTCCTCCTTCCAATCTGTCTTCGAATCGGATTGCTGCTGTCATTTGAGAAATGAGATGTATTAAATCTGAATTTCTCAAGTTCAATTTTCTGCCCGGATTCTGCTTAACTTGGCTTTGATACCATGTAAATTCAAATCGAACCTATAATCTCTGACTTGGATATTTTCTGAAAGTTGGATATTTATATTGCAGACTTAACTTATTACTTTCTTTTGTATTTCAGATCCAATTTCCACTTCTCATACACTTCCGATTTTTGTGTCGATCCGTGGAATTGCAGGGCAAAGACATTGATATAAATATGTGAGTAACGGTAGGAGTCACATCTGTGATTTTGTCACCGTTTGTATTGTAATCGGTTTCACCGATTTTAACAGTTACTAATCACCGTTTAGAATGCAGAAGATGTTTATGCTTTGGTAATATATCATTCGATCATGCTATATTGATATTTATCTTAACATACCTTATATATTAAGTATGAATATATAAGTAATATTTAATATTACTTATATATTCATATTTATTATGATCATAATAAATATGTTATCTGATCGAAGCTACAAACAACTCAACACAAAGCATTTCTTTTGAATTTGAATTTGCTTTTATCCTCCCCTCATATGTGATTTGAATCTTTTTCCCTCCAAAATACTTATTTGAATTTGAATTTCTTTCTTGTATGGCCGATCCTTCTTAGTTGAGACCCATTTTCCATGGGTGAATACCTCCTAAATGTTTCCTCTTTTGCTTTGCATTTGATCTTAGCTTGGACCTATCTTTGATAGCCGATTCCCCTTAGGCTTTGATCTTAGCTTGGACCTATCTTTGCATGATGGCCGATTCCCTCCTTGAGATACCTCCTTAGTTGGGCCCTATTTTCATGAGGACGAATGTACTTAGACCTTCAAATAGGTCTTCCCTATGTCAATCGCCCATATGTAGCCGTTTTGGGTTCCTTGTGTGAAGATCCTTTTGAAAGAATATTTTGAAATTTGAATTTAATTCCCTCCAAGTCGATGCCCTTGATCTTCCTTAGCTTGGACCTATAATTTGAATCCCCTTTTTTTTTTTGCTTGATTGGACTTAACTCCATACAAATCGATTAGGAAAATGCAATTAAAGATTTCATTTTCTTTGGTTCAAAATTGGGGACATGACATACATTCAAGTATTACTTTTATGATGATAAATCTTGCATGATAGTGAAGAAACAATTGAACCATCTAAAAGCAATAGCAATGACAACAGTTACCTATTTTGGCATTTAAAAAAAAAGAATTAGAATTACCTGGCAACCTATTTGGTTTTCTCATAGGCACAAATTTTGCTCCAATTGCTAACGCAATTGGAGGGCCAAATATAAATCCTCTAGCTTCAATTCCTGCATTTTTACAAAAGCATCATGTTTATATCATCAATGATGTTAAGAGCAGCCAAAAAAATTACAACAAGAAGAATGACAAGATAAAAAATGAATACTTTTTCCATATATAATTATTCTCTGCAGACATTGATAACCAAGATTGCAAGAAAACAAATTGGGGTCATCAATAAACATTTGTTACACAAAACAAACAAACAATTATTTTTTCTCCATGAGATTTGTTTAGCTTCCAAATTAAGAGATGATAATTATCCTATGTGCCATGGGGACACGTCCCCTAGGATTTTCCATTTGTTCCCACACCTGAGACATTTTGGAGATGCTGGGACAAGTAGGAAATGTCCCCGGGTTTGTCTCCAACCAAAAAGAAAATTCAGATATGCTAAAAAATGACACGGGGATGGCAAGAAACAGTAGGGAACAAACAGCTAGCCGTCCCTAGGATTTCCAAGTGATGCCTAGACGTCCCCTAACCTTCCCAGGAATGGCTAATCATCCCCTATGGCCCAGCTTACTAAAGTTTCAATTTTTTTAACACAATTTTTTAAAAAGGGTGGGGGCCCACAAGGACCCCGACACTCCTTTACAACAACCCTAAACCTAAAACAAAGATACTAACACCTAAAAACAAAAAACTCCCTCATTTTTCCATTTTGCATTTTGTGGGAAGAAGACAAAGAAAGAGAACAACAATGAGAAGAAGACAAGGGAGCATTAAAACTACATCATTTGAGGTAAGTTTACTATCCATTGTTATTTGCACAAATAATTTTTGAAATTTTTTTAGTTTCTTTCAAAGTTTCAAACACTTAGGGAGTTTTTTGGTTCTTTGTTTTATGTTTGCACTTGCAACTGTGTTTTAAAAAAAAAACAATAAGAGCAATAGTGAGGGTAGTGAAGGTGAAGAGATTGAGTCTCATAAAAAAAATTAGAAACCATAGATGTGTTCGGGAGTTCTTTGGGTGTGGAAGTGTTGTGGGTACTGTGGGTTCACATAACCCATTTGAATGCCCTTCTGATATCCTAAAACCTTATGCAAGAGGTCCATTCAATCCTAAAAAACCCCTTTTGCAATTTGCAACAACCATAAACAAAGACAAGAAAAAAATTCAAGGGGGACTAGAGTTTGCTTATGTCATTGTGCAACAAGGATTATAGGGGCAGCTACACAAGGGTTTACAATTGTCTTTTGTGCATAGGTGGATCCCAGGGGGTAAAAGGATGTGAAAAAAAACTCTAGTTGGGAAGGCCAAGTATCTAGGTTGTTCATGGAGGGTGAAGCAAGAAATATGGGGATGTCAATACAAACTATGTAATCTAGTATGACATTGCCTACCCAAACAATGGATGTTGAGACTCAAAGGGGAGAGGGTTCTACTAAGAGAAAGAGAAGGGCTATTAATGTTGCAAGGATGTTCAATATGCAACCAGTAGTAGATTTTTAGTTGATGTCACATAGATTTGCACCTAGTGTTGAAGGCTTTTAGGGCTCCAACAATCTAGTGAAACATTGAGATGACCTCCAAGTGTGGGACCCTACAGGGAGGCCAAATCTCCAGAGAGAGGTTGGTTCCTTTGCTGAATGAGAGATCCAGAGATCCTAAGACTAAACCTAATCTATCCACTGGTTATGAAAAGAGGAAGAAGGAGAAACTGAAATTAAAAGGAGGTGATACACCATGTTTGAATGTGGGAAGGCCCACAGAACAACCATGTATGCACAGAATAACAATATTCAACAGACCAGCATACACAAATCGTGAACTACTTGCAGAGGTAAGGGAAACTAAATGAAATCCAAGAGGAAAGAAGCATTCACAGATGGAGATCAAACAAAAAAATACACAGAGCAAAGAATAATTCATGAGAAGGTAAAAATCTAATGTCTATTCTCAAGGAGGCACGGTTACAATTGCAAGAGATATGGTTTTTTAGACCAAAAGCCAACCTGAATACATTACATTTCATGCTTTATATAGCATTTACAATGGAGCACTATTACCTACTGTAATGAATGCACCCATGGGCCTATCAGAGATATTTCCTCGCTAGAAGGGACGTTTATCTGCAAGAATTCAATACAGAAAATATCTAGATCCAAGAGATGGAAGATATTTGTATCTTCAATGCAAACAGTCGAATCACCAACCTGCAACAATCAATGCAAAATATCTGCCCTTTTACAACTTTTACAACACTTCAAGTCGGCCTCTGATATGTCTTGTCGGCCGAGTCTGCATATTCATCTTCAGTCGACCACTTATCCTGATATCCAAATATGCACATCCATATCCGGATCTTGATTTTTGAATCGTAATTTCAAAGTGCGGATCCCCCCCGCCCCCCAAAAGCCTGCCAAATGAAAGAGGACGAAATTCTAAGCAACTTTGCCTTTTGGATCATGTGGAAATTCCTCGGGATGAAGAAGATATTCATGGTCAAAGTTATGGTCAACAGGCATATGGATATCCATGCATACCTCTTCGAGTCCTCACATTTGCAAATATTTGGATGATATAGCCTGCCTAAACACTTTAGTCTCAATATCCCGATATCCGGATGCAACCGTCAAATTTACCTTAGCAGAAAATAGAAGTCGTCATTTGCATGGATACTCGATATCTGGATATTAATTTTTAATATACCACGCCTGAATATCCTGATGGTGTCATCGGCATAGATAGCTTCGTTAGACATGGATTTTGATGACGTCATCAGGATATGAACACTAAGGGATAATATGATGGTGGCAGAATGTTCTGATGATGTCATCGGGATATGAATTTCTTTGGGGAGGGGACTAGATGACGTCATCGGAATGTTAAGTGCAAAGTTAAGTCCTCTAGCATCGGCTTAAGTGTCAGGTAGTTATCCAACTTCTGCACCCAAGCTCTGGCTGTGATCTTGCCACTCCCATCAAACCAATCCATAGGGACTTTGCTCAAGGCATGCTGGTAGTCCCAGTTAGCTCTGTTAGCTCTATAATCTCCTCTACCATCCATAGCTCCCCTCTATCTCTTCTAGTTCATGTACTACTCAAATGTCAACATATCTCTAATATCTGGAGTCAGTGTCATGTACTCTGCATGCTGCATCTGGACATCATCTTCCATGGAAAGCTAAACCTCTGGTTCTTGCTGAACCAATGCCTCCTCTCTGGATGGAAAGGTCGGCTGTAGCGGTCTAGTGACCGATCCTGGGGTAGTCCTGGGGTTATGACCACTACCTTGTCCTACATGTCCACTACCGTGTCCTACATGTCTATGATGACCATTGTTAGAACCACTAGTCTCACCCTCGGGTGTGGTATTGGCGTGAACTACCGAAATTCCCTGGTTGAACTTTTCAAGAAGTTGGGACATCATATCAAGCATAATATTAAATTTTCTCTCTGTTTTTGTGTTAGGGCTCTCTGGCTGGTCTGGTCCTCTGTTTCTGTCCCCCATATTACCTGTGATGCTATCACTGTCACTCGAAGAGTTTCTATGCATACCCAAGACACCTGAAACTGTCTCACCTTCTGGAATCTCAGGTGGGTGCCACTGTTGAGTGTCTCTACCATAAACAAACGGGTGTGTATAAACCGCCTTCCAATCACTCATAAAATCTGAATCATAGGCTGGCAAGATGCACCGGCTCTGATACCACTGAAATAACCCTCCCTAATCTGAGATTTAGAATATCTGATCTGGGTTTAGTTTTTTCTTGTAGTTTCAAAGGTTTTCTGTCGTTTAGTTGAACCCTGCTTGCGTTTTGGTGTTGTTTCCATAACATAGCACACATGCATGTATAGATTTTTTGCAACAAATTCAAAACGAAGAATACCCAGATGATTTATATTAATGTAAATACATCAAACAACACAAATATGCAATACCCATATCATAATACATTCAAAGTACTAGGGTTCTCAACATACCCAATAACTGGTCCAATAGATACATGGTTGGAATCACTATTACAGTAGTTTGATAGAGCGAAAAATCCTCACGAAACCCTTGCAACTCAAAAACTACCAACGGCATACAATGAGCAGCTCCAACAACGGTTAGACGCCTCTGGTAAGAGGTATAGAACAGTCCCAAGGCACTATTTTGTCAACTATATGCAGCCACGTCCCCCTACCAACTGGTACTGTCTGCTGATATGTAAAAACTATGACAAACTCCAAGGAAATGCTTCAAATAATTGCCAAATACTGAGTATAAACTCTGGAGATCCTCCACGCCAAATCTAAGCAAGATCACTCTCCAAAATGAAACTCCAAACATAGAAAATATCCACAATGTTGGTACGGCCAGGTAGAACCCTGTACGACCAGGTTAAAGGGTGCAAATGACAACCAATAACTCTCCAAATCGCTGCCAATAACCTGCAATATATTCATTCATGTCTCCTTCGAATTACCATGACAAGAGCCGGAAGATATGGCTTTGAAAAAGGCTCCGCAACAATGCTCAATGTCTCCAAACTATATACAACTAATGCACAACTGTAACCACTGAGTATGGCTACCTCAAACACCCTTAGACGATCTCTCACATCCGTGGAATGTTGCTACTGATGGTGGTTTTCGTCACCAAAAGCCCAAATGGTTTCTTCAAACCCTCACACATTTGCAAAGCAAAATACAATAGAAAATATGATGTCGTGAATAAGAGCTCTTCCTTTTGATTTTTTCTTTTATATTTCCCTCTTGAGGGTCGACTACTTTTGAGAGGCAATTTTAATATTATTAATTTGCTTTAGTTTTCCATGAGCACCCAAGTCCAATATAAGTGACTTTTAATTTACATTTTACACTTTGCTAAGTCACCAACATTATATTGTAAAGTCTATATATTAAATATTAAAATAAACTTACGGACTTTAATATGAAAGCCCAAACGGTCTTAGAATCACATGCGTTATGGACCGTTGGAAAGGTCTTGACGAAACATTCTGCCTCCAATACTGAATCTTCGAAAATAGAAGAAACCATAACTTACCAAAAATAGTAAGTTCTCCGAAACCAACCATCCGAACTCCTAGAGTTCCCTAACCACCTTGGTTAGCCTACAGGAACCAAGTTGTAATGTGCCGCACTTGTTGGTTCTTTTTATAATCTTTTTAGTGTTATTTTAATTTTTTAAGGTGTTCTTTCAGACTAGAGAGAAGATGTAGAAGGGGTTTTAGTTTTCCTGCATATGTGTGTTGCCAGAGCATACAATATATAGCATATGATGCAAACCCAGAAAATATATCATAGATATTAAGAAAATAACAGATACCCAGATGGTAAAATGGCCAAATAACAATTACTATCACATACTCATCATTTGTTTGGCAACTTGATACACTTGTTGAGACTAGACCAGGAATGGGTATGGCTAAAATCACTCCAAATCCACAAGGAATACAAGAATGTGCAATACAATTGATTTCAGCAATATGAAAGACCCTAGACACCTCCAATAATGGTTACAAAAGCTGCAAATAAGAAGGGATGAATGCTCTTCAAGTTCCAACGTCCTCCAGGCATGAAGTATGGCCACCAAGGAGAGGAATGCTCACTGAAATCTGCTTGAAAAGGTCTGCACTATCTCAGAAAATCTCTGCACATATGTTTCCATTCCAAACACCTAGGAAAAGTGTCATGTCCCGATATTAAGCCATTGTTTAAATTAAAGATTTAAAAATCATGTCCATTTGAATGCTTCTAACAATAATAATATAATATTTAATAAATAATATTACATAATATTATATGAATATTTTATTATTATTGTATTTATAAATAATAAATCTAAGAAAACAATTATGATATTATATATGATATATATTTATAATATAAAAATAAATATAATTAGATATTATTATAATATAATTATCATATAATAAATATATATATATATAAGACAAATGTCTTATGATACATAAATATAAATATAATTAATAATATAACTATTACTTGTCTAAATATTATAAGAAACATGAAATAGAATTAATCAATAAATATTATTAATCATAATATGTATATGGATTCATTAATCCATATAATATTTTAAATTATATTAAAAAAGGTAATCGGGCTTATTAAGAGCACCGATCTCATATTTATTAAGAGATAAAGAGGTGTATCTCTTCAAATGAAAAGGCATAAAGAGGTATAAAGAATAAGAGAAGAGTATGGGGAGAAATATAGAGGAGAATCATATCGGATTTTAGAAAAAATGAATAATAAATATGTCTGGAATATGTTATATCTAGATTAATAATTCAGACCTGCATAAACATAAAAAGGATCATACTCAAGAGATATAAAGGAAGAAGATACAGATCAGAAAAGTATTCAGCAGTAAGAACAATTCAGAGATTTAAAAATAAAATCAGATCTGCAGCAGGAACTAAGGGAAATAAAGGTACAAAGTAAGTATTATTAAATCATTGATAGTTTAATGTAAATAATAAATATAGAGAGCTATGAGATCACATATTTATATATATGTATATATATGCATATATGTATATATATCTTAATATGCACAATTTAGAATAGATTTATATACATGACAATCACATCATTACACAAATATATGAACATATATATATTATGAAACTTGATGAGAAATGACATAACCATCTCATCACTTCTATTTCCTATAACCATAGGAGAGATGGTCTTGTTAGGGAAAGGCTGGGTAATTCCATCACGATGCATTGGAGAGGGTTTAACGCACCCTAGACAAGAATGCTAGGGAAAGGCGGAGTAATTCCATTCACGATGCATTGGAGAGGGTTCAACGCACCCTAGACAAATAATTCCCCATCCATGGTTAAGGATTAGAAGGGAGATGATATGGAAAGATGAACTTAGATTGTTACTTCTATTTTTCCTCTATTACTTCATCCTTAAAGGAATGTTAGGTATTGTAAGGGAGGGGCAGTGTAATTACACCAGCAATAAGGCCCGTAGGATGGGACATAGTTTTCTGTAGGCTGGGTCTGGATGGTCTCCATGCGCCCTTGACATGTAAAGCCTAGTTCCATGAGGAAGAATAATAAGGAAAATATGAATGTTGAATTATGGAATGTATTATAGAATAGTCATCAATAGTCAGTGACAATCATGAAATGAATAATCCTTTAACAAGGAATGGTATAATTATATTATCATTGATCTTATTTGATCTTATCATCGAAATTTATTGATCTCTAATGTTTCTAATGTCTCTTTGAGAATCACTTTGAATCGAGATTCAGGTTTAAGTGTTTCCACTAAAAAGGGGACATTACAAGTGGCATCAGAGCAGTCATCCTGCCATCCTATGTATACTATATGTGCGTTACATGTATTCAAGTGTATTCAAAGGTTTGTTTTGTGACTTATGTGTATACTTTGTAACATATGTTCATGTGAATACTTTATGTTTTGCATGTACTCGCGTGTATGCTTCATACTCATGTATACTTGATGACCTTGGGATGGTGGACAGGTCCACAGTGTAGTATGGGATGCACCGAATCCCCTTCCCAATTGTTCGATAGTATACTTTATTCGAGTGTAATTGTAATTGAGTGTATACTCTATGAATGTATTTGTATACTCTAAGCTTATAATTGTATTTGAGTGTATACTCTATGATTGTAATTGTATTTGAGTGTATACTCTATGATTGTAATTGTATTTGAATGTATACTCTATGAATGTATTTCTATTTGTATACTCTATAACTTTGCAATTGTATTCAAGTGTATGCTCTATGACCTTGCAATTGTATTTGAGTGTATACTCTATAACTTTGCAATTGTATTCAAGTGTATGCTCTATGACTTTGCAATTGTATTCGAGTGTATAATCTATGACTTTGCAACTGTATTCAAGTGTATACTCTATGATTGTATTTGAGTGTATACTCTATGAATCGTGATTGTATTTGTATGCGAGTATATACTCTATGCCTTTGTATTCCAGTATGATTATGTATTCAAGTGTATACTATGTGACTTGTATTTGTATTCAAGTGTATACTCTATGATTTTTCTTCAAGTGTATACTCTATGACTTGTACTTGTATTCGAGTGTATACTCTATGACTTGTATTTGTATTCAAGTGTATACTCCATGACTTATATGTATTCAAATGTATTCAGGTGTATACCTTGTGAATTATGTATTTAAGTGTATTCATGTGTATAACTTATATTTGAGCGTATTCAAGTGTATATTTGGTGGCTTATATGTATTCAAGTGTAAAATTTGTAGCTTATGTATATTAAAGTGCATTCAAGTGTATACATTGTGGCTTATCTGTATTCGAGTGTATACCTTGAGGCTGTGTATTCATGAGACTTATGTATTTAAGTGTATACTTTACGACTTACATGTATGCTTTATTTGCTTCTTGTATATACTTGCTTGAGCTACTTACTTGTCTGCTTGAGCTGGTTGCCTACTTGCTTGAGCTACTTGCCTGCTTGCTTGAGCTAGTTGCCTGCATGCTTGAGCTACTTGTCTACTTGCTTGAGCTGGTTGCCTATGTGCTTGAGCTACTTGCCTACATGCTTGAGCTGGTTGCCTATGTGCTTGAGCTACTTGCCTACATGCTTGAGCTACTTGCCTATGTGCTTGAGCTACTTGCCTACATGCTTGAGCTGGTTGCCTATGTGCTTGAGCTACTTGCCTACTTGTTTGAGCTGGTTGCCTATGTGCTTGAGCTACTTGCCTACTTGCTTGAGCTACTTACTTGTCTACTTGAGCTACTTGCTTACTTGCTTGAGCTGGTTGCTTGCATTCTTGAGCTACCTGGTTGTCTACTTCAATTTTATTATGTAATTAAATGGCAATGCATGTAACCTACAAATTGGTGTAATCACTTCTATATTTAACATCTCGAGGAAATCGATAGTTTGTAGCATCATAGTTATGATTGCTTGAGGACAAGCAATCTTGAGTGGGGGGGGCTGTCATGTCCCGATATTAAGCCATTGTTTAAATTAAACATCATGTCCATTTGAATGCTTCTAACAATAATAATATAATATTTAATAAATAATATTACATAATATTATATGAATATTTTATTATTATTGTATTTATAAATAATAAATCTAAGAAAACAATTATGATATTATATATGATATATATTTATAATATAAAAATAAATATAAATAGATATTATTATAATATAATTATCATATAATAAATATATGTATATATAAGACAAATGTCTTATGATACATAAATATAAATATAATTAATAATATAACTATTACTTGTCTAAATATTATAAGAAACATGAAATAGAATTAATCAATAAATATTATTAATCATAATATGTATATGGATTCATTAATCCATATAATATTTTAAATTATATCAAAAAAGGTAATCGGGCTTATTAAGAGCACCGATCTCATATTTATTAAGAGATAAAGAGGTGTATCTCTTCAAATGAAAAGGCATAAAGAGGTATAAAGAATAAGAGAAGAGTATGGGGAGAAATATAGAGGAGAATCATATCGGATTTTAGAAAAAATGAATAATAAATATGTCTGGAATATGTTATAGCTAGATTAATAATTCAAACCTGCATAAACATAAAAAGGATCATACTCGAGATATAAAGGAAGAAGATACAGATCAGAAAAGTATTCAGCAGTAAGAACAATTCAGAGATTTAAAAATAAAATCAGATCTGCAGCAGGAACTAAGGGAAATAAAGGTACAAAGTAAGTATTATTAAATCATTGATAGTTTAATGTAAATAATAAATATAGAGAGCTATGAGATCACATATTTATATATATGTATATATATGCATATATGTATATATATCTTAATATGCACAATTTAGAATAGATTTATATACATGACAATCACATCATTACACAAATATATGAACATATATATATTATAAAACTTGATGAGAAATGACATAATGTAATGTCCCCTTTCTAGAGGAAACACTTAAACCTAAATCTACATTCAAAGTGATTCTCAAGGAGACATTAGAAATATTATAGATTAATAATTTTTGATGATAAGATCAAATAAGATCAATGATAATGTATTCACATCATTCCAAGGATTATTTATTTCCTAATTGTTACTTGCTATTGATAACTATTCTATAATACATTCCATAATTCGATCATGCATATTTTCATTATTACTCTTCCTCATAGAACTAGGCTTTACATGTATAGGGCGCGCTAAAACCATCTCTTGACCCAGCCTACGAGAAACTATGTCCCAGCCTATGGGCCTTAATACGGATGGAATTACTCCGCCTCTCCCCACAATACCTAACATTCCTTTAAAGATGAAGTAATAGAGAAATATAGAAGTAATAGAGAAATATAGAAGTAATAATCCAAGTTCATCTTCCCATATCATCTTCCTTCTATTCCTTAACCATGGATGGGGAAATTATATGTCTAGGGCGCGTTGAACCCTCTCCAATGCGATTGGGAATGGAATTACTCCGCCTCTCCCTAGCATCCTTGTCTAGGGCGCGTTAAACCCTCTCCAAACCATCGTGATGGAATTACCCCGCCTCTCCCTAACAAGACCACCTCTCCTAAGGTTATAGGAAATAGAAGTGATGAGATGGTTATGCCATCAATTATCATATTTCATATATATATATAATCTCACAAATCTCCTACTTAATAATCATTAATAAACACATTCACTAATTCTTACTGCAAATTGAAGTACCTTTATATGGTATCCTTATAATTGCTCATCATTGTTAGATCTTGTATTTATACCTTTAAGGCAATTCCCTTTGAACTTCATATTCACATGGATTCCATATACTTGTGTAAAAATAATGATGTGATTTATGTATATATAGATCTATTCTTAATTATGAATACATAGTTATGTATATGAATATATTTCATTCATATATATATATATACATAATTCTTATAACTTCCTATATGCATTATGTACTTAATCAATCAATGTTAAATGTAATAATACATACCTTATATACTGTACCTTCATTTATTTTGGTGCAGACCAAACTGTGATCATTCTCTGATTTAATTCTCTGCTGATTACATTTGTTGATCTTACTTTATTGTTCCAGACCTTTAAAATCCAAACTCCAATTAAGAATTGCTGCCCATAATCGTAGACTATTTTTATCCTTGCTGACTTCTTTATCCTTGCTGACTGTTTATCATCGCTGACTTTATATTTGCTGACCTCTATTCTCCTTATTCATGCATTTCTTATTACTCTCTATTTTCGTCTATGCCTTCCCTTTTTCTCCTTTATGAAACGATTTATATATTTTATATTATTGTCTCCCTATGGGACACAACTTCCCTACGTATCTTTTGACTATTCATAACAAACTAAGATGACCTTTATTCCTTAATCGTTGTTTGCTCTTCCTTGATATGAATCGCTGCTTAGGACTTGAGCACTCTTTATTTAGTAGTTATAATATTATATTTAATAATTATAATCGTATTTAAATCGTTAGTATTTATTTCTATAGTTATATTTGTAATTCATAACTATAATAGTATACCTTATAGCTTAATTAAGATACTCATATTAATATATTTGGATATTAAATAATATTAATACTAATTAAATATATAATATCATAATTGTTTTCTTAGATTTATTATTTATAAATACAATAATAATAAAATATTCATATAATATTATGTAATATTATTTATTAAATATTATATTATTATTGTTAGAAGCATTCAAATGGACATGATGTTTAAATCTTTAATTTAAACAATGGCTTAATATCGGGACATGACACATAACCATCTCAGCACTTCTATTTCCTATAACCATAGGAGAGATGGTCTTGTTAGGGAAAGGCGGGGTAATTCCATCACGATGCATTGGAGAGGGTTTAACGCACCCTAGACAAGAATGCTAGGGAAAGGCGGAGTAATTCCATTCACGATGCATTGGAGAGGGTTCAACGCGCCCTAGACAAATAATTCCCCGTCCATAGTTAAGGATTAGAAGGGAGATGATATGGAAAGATGAACTTAGATTGTTACTTCTATTTTTCCTCTATTACTTCATCCTTAAAAGAATGTTAGGTATTGTAAGGGAGGGGCAGTGTAATTCCATGTCATGTTCTCAATTTTGGAGTAACTTAAAATTGTTTTAATTATAAATTAATTTTGTAAAGTATTTTATTTACTTTATAAAATTAATATTTTATTTAAGTTACTAACTTAGTTGTACTACACTTTATTAAAAAGTGTTGTGAACAAGCATTTAAAAAAGTACAAATGCAAGCATTTAATAAAGTTCATGTTGTTGTGAACAAGCATTTAAAAAGTACAAATGCAAGCATTTAATAAAGTTCATGTAAAAGCATTTAAAATGCTTTGGTCTGATGTGTACATGTAAACTCTCATTTAATAAAATTAGGCTGGGCCTAATTAATGTAATGGCTTTAAAAGCAAGCCTGAGAGTCATTTGAAGTCATGTCTAAATGTTTTTCAGATACTTGGTTTTGGATTTTTGTCTTTTAACAAATTGTATTCAGCTGATTGACAAGGTGATGTTCCCTTGCATTTGCTGAGCCGAGGAGATGTTCCCTTGGTGAATTGTAGAGGTGAAATTGCTTCAGATTTCACAATTGTGCTTCATTGTATTTGGGTTTTCGACATTTACTTGGAAACCATCTGAATCTGCTCCTATTCAACATCTGGCTGCCACTTTACATATAATACATTGTGATGATAGAGAAAGATTGAATTTGTAAAAGGTTCGTGGGTCCCAAGCATTTCACATTCTCATTTTATATGAAACGCAGCTCCTTTAACAGCAAGTTCTATAACATTATAAAAGGGAATGCCTATCAATTCAAATAGAATCGAATCCTTGATCAGTCGCAGCCACTCCATACTGGAAGGAAGTCGTGGAATCCAACATAAAAACGCAGCTACAGGTGTCATCAGCGGAGACATAATAAGGATATCTCATACTTCATATGAATTCTTATATGCTTTGCATTTGGAATTGAACTAAAATAAATCGCTGCATCTTAAGATTCAAAAGAACCGCAGCGATCTTATTATACAGGTGGATCATAGCAATCATCAATTTCAGTATTCATATATTGTGGACTAGTAATTTGAGTGTATTGAAGTTGCAGAGTTAGCCACTCAGCTGTAGCAGAGTTTGATTGGTATGTTTTCATTTGTCTCTGACTGTTATTGACAGCCATGGATAGATATTGTAATCAGCATGATGATTGTCTCTTCAAACATTTGAATGTTACTTCTGTTGTTCATGTTTAGTTATTGCAATATCTTTTGAAAACTTCTCTCAAACAAGTCTCCAAACATCAGAGAACTCAAAAATCCATTTAGAATTCAGTCCAACAACATACAAGATAAGTGTTTGACGAAATGTCATCACATTAAAGATCAATATTTTAGAGAATATCCTATTCGGGATATTACATTCCACCAGCAATAAGGCCCATAGGCTGGGACATAGTTTTCCGTAGGCTGGGTCTGGATGGTCTCCATGCGCCCTTGACATGTAAAGCCTAGTTCCATGAGGAAGAATAATAAGGAAAATATGAATGTTGAATTATGGAATGTATTATAGAATAGTCATCAATAGTCAGTGACAATCATGAAATGAATAATCCTTTAACAAGGAATGGTATAATTATATTATCATTGATCTTATTTGATCTTATCATCGAAATTTATTGATCTCTAATGTTTCTAATGTCTCTTTGAGAATCACTTTGAATCGAGATTCAGGTTTAAGTGTTTCCACTAGAAAGGGGACATTACAAAAAGGTACCAAACAGCCACCAAAAATCAATATATGCCTCCTATGAATGGTATGGCCTCATTGCAGCAAGGTACGGCCAGCAATACAATCCTCAACCACTTCGAATGCTGCTCAAACTCTCCTAAAATCAGTCACTAAACCTTTAACATTGGCTGAGCAATAACAAATTGCACAATATATGAACAATCAGCTCCAAAATCTCTTCAACGAACTCCATTAAAGTCCATCTGTGAACACTGGATGTATCCACCTCTAATGGCACCTTTGGGTGATCTTGCATACCTGTAGAATGCCATTACTCAAGGAGGTTTTCGTCTCCAAGAGCCTCTGGTTCGAATCCTCAAACCCTTACAATCCAAAACCCTAACAGAGCCAAGAAGTAGCATGTAATATCCTTCCTATGATGACTGAAAGTTTTTGCAATTAGCATTCATTATTGATTGGAAATGAAAAGTCTTCAAATACACACTGCTGTTATCAAATTACAGTCACTATCTGAATTATATCAGATTTATTATAATCATGAAAAGAGGTACAAAATGCCCTCTTCAACATCCAATATCAAATACAAACACCAGGCAATGTTTCTCTAGCTTTGAATGATCAATTACAGCCTTGGAAGTTCAAATATATAGGACAGAGATGAAATGAAATTGACTGATGATATAAAATGACAGTCAGTTGATATGACTGCTGTATGTTGCTTTTTTGCCCAGCCAATGCCAAATCACTTCAAATGCATCCAAAACTCCTCTCCAAGCCAAGCGATGGGTCTCTACATTGCACCTTTGAACCCTTGAAACTATTCCAGCCTTGTAGACTCGTCCAATGTACTTCAAAAAGCCCTGTAATCATGAAATTAATTCGCTGTCATAAGAAATCTGTAATATCCCACCCAGGTGGAATATAGCCAAACAAATTTTCTGCCTTATTTTGAACCAAAACTCAGTTTGAATAGGTTGTCATTTCGTCAAACACTTGGCATTTAAAGTGTCTAAGTTTTGTTTAGTATTTTTCTAAATTGTTTGTTGTTGGCAATACAACATTATGATCTCTCACATGAAGCACTAAAGGACTACTTGTGTCAGGGAATTCCAAGGTTTGATTTCACTGAAGATTGAGTGTCTAAGCTCTGATCTGTAGTGTCCCATCCCAAATGGAACAATTCTTTCCAATTTGCTTCAATTTGACATATGACACATTTCATCAAACATGTTGCATGCTAGTCAACTGAGTATTTGTTACCTTTTGAGTCGCCCTTATTCAATTTTTCGTGAAATTTCCCTAAGCAAGAGTCGACTTACCATTTTCCCTTATTGGTCATACCTTTGTTTCTTAAGTCGGCTCTTTATTCTTAAAGTTCACCTGCCTATCGTCTTTTGTAAGTGAAATTACTAAAGAATTGAACCTTTGAACTTGAACCATTCTCAAAGTTCAAAAGTTCAATTGGTTCAAAGGTTCAATGGTTCAACGTTTCTCAAAGTGAATTGTTTGTCCCTTTGTGTAATTCAAATATGTCTTTGAACCTTCTGGTTGAACTTGAACCCTTTCGAGGTTCAAGAGTTCAATACTCGATGCTTCATGAGGAGTCGTATTCACTCAGTTCTCTTGTGTAATTTAAGGTATCATTGAACCTTCCGCTTGAACCTCGTAGTGGAGTTCAATGGTTCAACGGTTCAACGGTTCACTATTTCAAAGTTCAAAGTTTCTTGAAAAGTCGTGTGACTGTTGGTCGAACTATGTAACTCATCTTGTGTCATTGAACCTTCGAGTTGAACCACATTTCAATGGTTCAAAGGTTCAATGGTTCAAGGGTTCAGTGACTATAATTTCATTTCTCCCCGAGGTTTTCTCTAAGTCAAAATTAGCGGGAAATTTGGAGGAAAGTATATCCCAAACTCATTATGAAGTGGAAAGTTCTAACTTCCGGGAGGTTATGGATAATTATTATACATCAAGGTCGTGCGTGAAGAATGCTTGCCATTAATGCATATGTCAGAGTTCATGTCTTTTCAAGCATTTTTAGCACGTATTGTTTCGGTTAATAATTATTCTACCTGGTTATTGTCTTTATCAAAGGAGAACAAGCCAAATTTAGCAAATAAACATACTGAGTGATGCAAACGGAGAACAGCGTGGAGGTATAAGATTTTTGTTGCCCAATTTCACAGTGATTTCAGATACATTGAAGGTACTTCCAAGCCAAAAACTGGAAGGGGTCCTGTCATCAAAGAGTCCAAGAACAACTATTCTACCCCCTCGAGCCACCAGATCAAGAACTAAAAGCAAAAAGAGGAAGCAGATTTCTAAGAGAATAGTTGTAGATTTGAATTCTAAAGAGGATTCAGGAGTAGTAGGTAATAAAGAGTCTAATTCACTAATGGCAGAGGAGGTTAGTGCAAAACAACAGGCAGAGGTTATTTTAGATTCTGCTGACCTATTGATGATTTCAAATGTGCCTTCTGATCAATTAAACCCTGATAAAGAAGTCCCGGCCTCTACACCCAAATGGCTTGAAAGTTCAATCAGCGACAAAAGAAAAATAGTCCCATTTTCATTGCCAATAGAGGACATGGTTAGTAAATGTTTAAGAAAAACTCCTAAATCTAAAAAGCTGAAAACAACATCCAGGGTGGATATTGACCCTAACACAAGGAACTGGAGCGCAGAAATAGCCCGGCCGATAACTGCTGATGAGGTTCAAGATCCTACAGTTCAGGACTTCACAATTGAAAAAATAGATCTTGGGACTGCATCACGTGTCGCGGATGTGCATCATCTTGAAGCATCCACCAAGAGGATAGTCAGCCACACCTGGAAAGATGAGAAAGATAAGGAGTTGAAACAGACCTTGCGAGCAATGGCAGAATATATTGATGCTATTCATAACCCAAATCCACAACCTGTTTCCCAACTGCCTCTGTCTTTCGACCCAAAATCGCCGGTCAATCAAAAGATACTGGATCAAATAAACAAGAGCAAAATGGTGACTAAGGTATTTGATGATTGGTTGGACAGTATTATCCAGAAAGGTACGGAGTATATTCATGAATTAAAGAATATATATGATCAAACCACAGCTACCATCGAAGACTTGAAGACACAGAATGCTTCGTGGATGAAAGATGAAGGCAAATGGATGAATGTAATGAATCAAATTGATGAAGTACAAAAGTATGGAATAGCACGGTTTTTGTTAGAGAAAAATTTGACAGGTCTGAATGAGGATATACTGTATGTAAGTAAGAAAAATATCGAATGGAGGAATTCAGTATCCAGACAAGGGCGAATTGAACTTACAAAAATGATCAAAGAAATAACTGAATTCACTCAATCCTTACAACATGATTTACAATGTATTGATGTGAAGTATATAAAGGTTGATGGGGAACCAGAAAAGGACATTGATACTGTGATTCAATCCTTCAGGGAAAAGATCAGCTTTGTTAAAGAAAATTACAACTTATTAACCGAAGATTTCTCTCAAATTTCAAAGGTGGAGTCACTCCATC
Source organism: Cunninghamia lanceolata (assembly GCA_027924645.1). Classification (NCBI taxonomy): domain Eukaryota; kingdom Viridiplantae; phylum Streptophyta; class Pinopsida; order Cupressales; family Cupressaceae; genus Cunninghamia; species Cunninghamia lanceolata. The sequence goes on from BSBN01000500.1 coordinate 23,710,516, forward strand.
TCTGTGTCGACGCACTCCCGGAGCACGCGGAGAGAGGGAAAATTCGGAGGGAGAAAGACGTCTAGAAAGCAAGGGTGAAACACATTGGCATCCCCAATTTCCCTAAAATACAGGAATTTGTTGCAGCATTTCAGGAGTGGAAAGCTCAACGTGTCTCCCCAACCGAACACAGCAAATCTGGAGATTCTGATCCATCACCCCAGTCATGATCCTACTTACATAATTTCTTTATTCAGTTATTCTGTTGAAGTTATTTTTAGAAACTTGATCTTTAAATGAGTTCGTAAAAACTAAATCCCGTATGGGTCAGAGTTATTTTAACTTTGGGTTTGGTTTTAAAGATCGGATAATTAGGGCAACTATATATATGTTTTTAGTTATTAAAACTGATATACAAGAATAGTGAAGAAAAGAGACAAGGAATTTTTTTGGAGCTGAATCTTGACTGTTTTACAATATATATGATGTTTGTCTGAGACGTTTTTCATCTGTGAATGAAAAGGAGAAACAATTACTACATACTTAGATCTGTGTGTTTGAGTATTTGAAATTGGGTTTTCTGTGCGAAATCTTCTTTCATATGGTAATTGCTCTTTCATTAGACAACTCATTGTATGTGTTTTATCATTTATTGGTCCAGCATTATATATGTTTATATATCTAATTACTATTGAAAATAGAATCTGTGTATTCTATTACCAAATGATGTTGTAGAAAAGCATATCGCATTCATAGCATGATGATGTATGGATGTTAGTCTGCCTTTAAGCACTTTCTGCTTAAAAGTGTATCTGAATGATTAAAGTAGATTGAATTCATTGAAGATCTTAAAGGGAGCTGTACCTAAATTCAGAGGGGAACTATTCTTGTTGGTTCACCCATTTATTGTTTAATTTATTTGTTCTTGAAGGAAAGGGGTATAGAGTCAAAATAAAACATTTTTTTAGACCAGGACAAATCTATTAACCAACAGTATTCAAAGAGTTTCAGAACTGCAGGTAGTCTATATTAACAGCAGCAAATAGAGATACTTGTTCATAGCATTAAAGTAGTGCATTCAATACAATGGCTTGAAACTTAGAGCTTAAATAGAAATACTTCTGAGTAGTTCTATAACAGCAGTTCATATATGGATAATGCAGATTTACAACAATTCTTTGCACAACTATGAACCCCTTACATAAAGCTACAGCCATATTCACTTCAGATTGAGCTATACAATGTGCAGATTTTCTCATAGATAACATTCAAAAATGTAGGACAGCAAATCTGAGTTTGCAACAATTATAAATATTCACAAAGAGATGCATGAATTACCCGTGAATAGCTCTCCAAGGTGGATTCTGAGATAACAGCAAGATTAAATGATGGTTGCAGCTGTATGTTGATGTCTGTAGCAGCAAATACTCATGCCCAGACCCTCGATTAAACACTCAGAAGTCAACTGAATGCTCAGAACTCCTACAACGAGCAGCGGATAATGCACAACGCCCAGAAATGTCTACGCTGAGAATGCTTTGATTGATGCACCAAGTTACTGTAGCGAGGGTACTGTAGCACGGTACTATAGCGTGACACTATTCACGCCACTGTTCACGGCACTGTTCATGTCATTAACAATTTCAGATCTGCAAATGATTAACCTTTGGAACCCTTGTGAAACTTAATGTATTCTCCAATTTAAGCACAGATTGGACTCCTGAATGAAGCCCACACTTTAGCAATAATCTCAGCTGATAGTTTCACAGCCTCAAAATTGCATAACCAATGAGAGTTTTTATTCCCAATGGTTGGAAATGGCAGAAACCCTAACTGGCTTCCTCACCAAACAACAACATCAAAGCAAATATCAATTCCTAGATGATAATGAAACTTGGCTTGATCTTCTTTTATATTTTTTCAATCCATCTCCAAGAAGCTTCTAGTAAAATAATAATATCATTTTATTCTAGTGACTTTATGTTATAATATTTTATTTAAGTCACTTTATTAAATTAATTAAATATAAGGTCACTTTATAATATTTATTTATTTAATAACGTTACAAATAATTAATTTAATTATTATCTCCCTTAATTTTCCAATCCAACTGAATCCAGGAAACCAACCACCGATCAGGTAACTGCCTCAAGAAGACCCCCTAACCATGCACCTTAGCCTACAAAAGTCAGGAATAGGCTAAAGCATCCACAAACAACATCAAGCTAAAAAGGGGACATTACAAAATCAGACCCTGCAATATGTCAAAACTCACTCCAAGTGTCATATGCCCAATAACTACCTTGGAAGTACAAATCATGAACCAAGGGCTTCAATATGGCATCAAATTCCACTTCAATAGCTCTCCTAAACCTGCAAATTTAAGCTCAAATAATGAATTCTGAATGAAATCACTTCACAACTAGTATGGAATCATCACCTTGCCAATAAAATGAAAATCGGAATTTTTATTCATAAACAATAAAAAAGAAAACATACCATAGCATCATATATTGCAAATTGATGTTCAAGTCCTCTATTTAACTCCTCAATCATGGACGTCCTTCATTGGCATTTTGAATTGTAACTTGAATTCCACCAATGATGAGCAATGAACTTGAACAATATTGAATGAGTTACATCTAAAACACACTCATTTAAAACAATCTTTAATTATTTAAATGAGATACATCTATTACATTTACAATCCTCACAACTTGCCTTGGCATCTCCCAACAACTTGCATGCAATGATTTAATATCCTTCAAAGCATTTAAAATCTTGGTCCTTGACATAACCGACTAGATATTTGGCATTCAATTTATGAACTTGCATTTAAAATGCTTCTCTATACTTGCATCGATCCATAACTACCTCATGTGCATGCATTAAATGATGATATTTGCATTTAATAAAACCCTTGCCTTAACCGGTCACTAACCACTTCATGAAATGCATTAAATAAACCAATCTATCCAAATGCAAGCATTTAATAAAATAAATTTGCATTTAAAATAATTGTTTTTGAATATCTTTTACTTGGCGAATGCTCCAACCGTTGGCTCTCCTTTGAGTGCACAAATATTATTTAAATTGCCTTTATTCTTTTCTAGCATCGATTCTTCTCATGACACAAGAACCAATGGAAACGCCACCTCATAATACCAATCGATCCTCTTGAAATTTCATCTAAAATGTCAATCGATCAAATATGATAATCATTGGAATTTGCTTGGACCTATTCTTCATGGGTGAATCCTCTCCTTCATTGTTGGCTACAATAGATGACATTATAAAATAGGTCCCACCTGGAGTAACTCCTTATTCCACTTAAAACTCCATAAAAATAGATTAGAGAAAATGTAATTAAAGATTCCATTTTCCCTCTTATTCCATCATTTGAAAATTCAAATCAAATAATTGAAATACAGTTTTAATATTGCATTTCCCATATAGCTCAATAACACACTAGTTGATCCAACTTTCCGGTTCTCCATGCATAGACATATACCAACCTTTTGGTTCTCCATGTATAGAAGCAAACTCAACTAGAAAATATAACTTAGCTCAAAATGGAGACATTACAGCCCTCCCTTCCCGACATTGCTTGTCCCCAAGCAATGGGAAGAAAAACTGAACCCAATCAATCCCTGGATCCCCAATCTATCAAAGCTTCTCAATTATGCTCAAACATATCACCTCAAACCTGTTGATGTAGAAGATCCTGGGACCACTTCCACTGTTGCACAACGACTCAAACACATCCAAACCAAAATAGATGCCAATCATCAAGGTGTAGATGCCAAGCAATGAACCAATGACGCTGAAAATTCTTCTACCATTGAATAGTAACATGAATAGATGAAGGATGCTAAACACAATTGTATCTAATCCTGTTGTGCTAAAATTGAAATCACATACTTCACTACTCATCAATGTTTCATGCAAATCACAACTAAAATCACATGCAATGGAATTCCAAGTAGGACAGCTACTAACCCATGACGAATCAATAAAAATGAAGTCACCAATCAACAAATAAAAAGCTGCCATATCATAATCAATTGGTGACATAACCAAAGATGAGTTATGGATGCCTTCAACACCTATCAAAAACAACTCTTGAGTGGCTGGTCCACTATGGATGTCATCAAACACCATCAAGTTTTGATTCGTCTCTTCTTCCCAAGTGATTAGGGATGGAAGTGGCTCAAAAAAGTCTTCATTCCCATTGTCATATTCATGCATATCATAATTGGCTGCCTCAAAATCATCAAGTAGAAGTGATTGCAAAGGAATAGGACTTCTGCCCTCAAACAAATTAGGGATTATATCATGCCATTCCATAGTATCAAATGCTGATTCAATGTGTGTCTCTTCATCTTGTTCATAACAAACTGAAATTTCTAATTTGCTCTCAAATGTATGAACAATATCACTTTCCATTCATATCATAACTTGATCTCTTATCAACATGAAGAAAAGATGAAGCAATGTTAGTCTCAACTTGAGAAACCATACCTTTATCTTCCTCTTGCACATCCTCTTCATCAATCTTGCAATCATCATGGAGTGTCATAAGCTCTTCATGTTTGCCTTCAATAGTTGACTCTTCTTGATCACTTATAGACTGCAAATCATTTGAATCACCTACATGTTTATCAAGCTTACCATAGAGACGACTTCTAAAACCTTCACTCGTAAATATTTTTTCCATCATCACCCAACTTTTTCCCATATAATCTGACAACTATTGTGATTGCCGTTTGTAATCAGCAAAAAGCCTTTCCAACTCTTTCATGCTACCATCTTTAACTCTAGCCATTGAAGTACCCTGTTAGATGACTGAAACCAATTCTGATTTTCCCCTCAGGTTGGCAAGATCATGGCTTTGATACCATTGTAATATCCTTCCTATGATGACTGAAATTTTTTGCAATTAGCATTCATTATTGATTGGAAATGAAAAGTCTTCAAACACACTACTGTTATCAAATTACAGTCACTATCTAAATTATATCAGATTTATTATAATCATGAAAAGAGGTACAAAATGCCCTCTTTAACATCCAATATTAAATACAAACACTAGGCAATGTTTCTCTAGCTTTGAATGATCAATTACAGCCTTGGAAGTTCAAATATATAGGACAGAAATGAAATGAAATTAACTGATATAAAATGACAGTCAGCTGATATGATTGTTGTATGTTGCTTTTTTGCCCAGCCAATGCCAAATCACTTCAAATGCATCCAAAACTCCTCTCCAAGCCAAGCTATGGGTCTCTAGATTGCACCTTTGAACCCTTAAAACTTTTCTAGCCTTGTAGACTTGTCCAATGTACTTCAAAAAGCCCTGTAATCATGAAATTAAATCTCTATCATAAGAAATCAGACCCTGCAATATGTCAAAACTCACTCCAAGTGTGCCATATGCCCAATAACTACCTTGGAAGTACAAATCATAAACCAAGGGCTTCAATATGGCATCAAATTCCACTTCAATAGCTCTCCTAAACCTGCAAATTTAAGCTTAAATAGTGAATTCTGAATGAAATCACTTCACAACTAGTATGGGATCATCACCATACAAAAACAAGGGATCATCACCTTGCCAATAAAATGAAAATCGGAATTTTCATTCATAAACAATAAAAAAGAAAACATACCATAGCATCATATATTGCAAATTGATGTTCAAGTCCTCTATTTAACTCCTCAAGCATGGACGTCCTTCTTCATTGGCATTTTGAATTGTATCTTGAATTCCACCAATGATGAGCAATGAACTTGAACAATATTGAATGAGTTACATCTAAAACACACTCATTTAAAACAATCTTTAATTGTTTAAATGAGATACATCTATTACATTTACAATCCTCACAACTTGCCTTGGCGTCTCCCAACAACTTGCATGCAATCATTTAATATCCTTCAAAGCATTTAAAATCTTGATCCTTGACATAACCAACTAGATATTTGGCTAGAATGTGTGCTTCTAGATTAGACTGTGTATAGCTTTTTTTAGATCGACGTTTCAGATCACACTCCGTTATCCATCATCAGGATGAAGAGAAGAGAATAAGTAAGTTGCAATTGCAGATATGGTTGCTTATAAAGAGAGAGGGGAGTGTGGGCATGGAGTTTAACGTGAGGGGAGATAGACCAATAAAGGAAAAAGAAACAGAAAAAGGAAATTAAAGCATAAGTAAATAATAGATAAGTGAGATAAAGGAAAGTATGTTGACCACGGTGACTAAATAGATGAGAAAAAAATATAATGTAAATAAAAATAAACAATAAAAAGTAAAACCTAAGATGTGTAGAAATAAGGTGAGTAGAGGTGTAACAAGATACAGAGGATGCATATGATAGAATTACTAAATGCAATTAAAGAGATTAGAAGGATATATGTATATAGATAAAACATGAAGCAAATATGGTTACAAGTCATACAATAAGTAGAACAGGAGAGAGAATGGGAGGAGTTCCATATAATTATGAGTAGATATATCAATAAATATAGGAAAATAACGAAAGAAAAGTATTTACTAACCAAATTCAATGAAAAGAATTAAGAGAGGAACAAAAAAAATTTCAAATAATAAATCAATGGATATGTCAAAAAAGAGAGAAATCTTACAATATAAGGGAATATATAATGGAAAGTAAGCAAATAGATAAAAAGAAGAAAGAAAAAAGTAAATGCATAAGTAGAAATATTAGATCAAAATAAAATAAACACAAAAGCAATTAGAAATTAGAGAGTAATAAATTAAAAGGATGATGCATAGAAAGAGAGAGTAGGAAGGATAGTAGAGAGGGATAAGATAGAAAAAAGAACTCAGCATATATAGATATTTGGCATTGAATTTATGAACTTGCATTTAAAATGCTTCTCTATACTTGCATTGATCCATAACTACCTCATGTGCATGCATTAAATGATGATATTTGCATTTACTAAAATCCTTGCCTTAACCGGTCACTAACCACTTCATGAAATGCATTAAATAAACCAATCTATCCAAATGCAAGCATTTAATAAAATAAATTTGCATTTAAAATAATTGTTTTTGAATATCTTTGACTTGGCGAATGCTCCAACTGTTGGCTCTCCTTTGAATGCACAAATATTATTTAAATTGCCTTTATTCTTTTCTAGCATCGATTATTCTCATGACACAAGAACCAATGGAAATGCCACCTCATAATACCAATCGATCCTCTTGAAATTTCATCTAAAATGCCAATCGATCAAATATGATAATCATTGGAATTTACTTGGACCTATTCTTCATGGGTGAATCCTCTCCTTCCATGTTGGCTACAATAAATGACATTATAAAATAGGTCCCACCTGGAGTAACTCCTTATTCCACTTAAAACTCCATAAAAATAGATTAAAGAAAATGTAATTAAAGATTCCATTTTCCCTCTTATTCCATCATTTGAAAATTCAAATCAAATAATTGAAATACAATTTTAATATTGCATTTCCCATATAGCTCAATAACACATTAGTTGATCCAACTTTCCGGTTCTCCATGCATAGACATATACCAACTTTCCGGTTCTCCATGTATAGAAGCAAACTCAACTAGCAAATATAACTTAGCTCAAAATGGGGACATTACATAAAAAATATTATAAAACATAGCATAACAAATGAACTCCACTTTTCCTCTTTTATTTCTCTCCTTGAGGGCGTTGGGATTATTGGGGGGAATATTATAATTTAAAATCTCTTTTTAATCCCCTAGGGATGGGCGCCCAAGCATAAGACATAAGTGACTTTTATAATATTTCTTTTTCCTAAGTCACTGTCGAATAGTTATAAAGTCCCATTAAATAAATAATATAACTTTTGGACTTTAAAATTAATACCCAGATGATGTCGGAATACCATGATCTATAGCTCGCCGGAAAGGTCTCGACAAGACGAATACAACCCCACTCGGAAAATCCCGATCCGATACCGACCCTGAACTTACTAAAAATAGTAAGTATGCCACAAAGCACCCAAACTGTCACCGACAACTGCCAACTGGATCCAAACCACAACGACACCTCCGAATTGCCCAAACCAATGCCAACACTCCATGGTTCCCTCACCAAACTGTCAGTCTATGGGAACCCAATGATAAACTAACACTGTATCTAGAAAGGGGGCATTATAGTCCACCCTCCCTAAGATTGCTTGCCTCAAGCAATCTCAGATCAGGATGCTCCAATATCTGCTCATTTTCCCAAGTAGCATCCTCCACTGGCAGGTTCTTCCATTTTACCAGGTATTCTCTGATAGCCCTTCTCAAAGTGTGTTTCCTGGTATCAATTATTGCCTCAGGTACTAAAATCAATTTCCCCTCTTCATCGAGAGGAGGTAACTTTGCTAATGGTGTCACATTATGCCCCAACGCCTTCTTGAGGCGAGATACATGAAACACATTGTGTACCCTACTACCTGTTGGCAATTCTAACTCATAAGCCACTTTTCCAATTTTCTTGGAGATTCTAAAAGGTCCATAGTACCGTGGCTTAAGCTTCTCTGCTCCACTCTTCTTGAAAGTGGACTGCCTATAGGGCTGTAGAATTAAGTATACCATGTCACCTACCTCGAATGATCACTCAGTCCTCTGCTGATCTGCATACTGTTTCTGCTGATTCTGAGCCTTCTGTATGTTCTCCTTCAAAGACCTCATGATATCCTGACTCTCCTGTAAAAGGTCTTTGGCCTTAGGCACTCTGCTATCAACAAACAGTAAATCCACAAAGCTCGGTGCCTCATACCCATATAAAGCCATTAAGGGTGACATCTGGATGGACTTGTGATAAGTGGAATTATAGCAATACTCTCCCATGTGAAGCCACTTAATCCATGCCTTTTGCTGCCCTGCCACATAATTTCTGAGGTATCCTTCCACCCATTTATTGACAATCTCTATCTGGCCATCTGTCTGTGGGTGGTAGCTCGTGCTGGGGGTGAGCTCTGTCCTTATCAACCTGAAGAGCTCCTACCAAAAATTGCTTAGGAACCTGCTATCCCTATCACTCACAATGCTCCGTGGCAACCCATGAAGGCAGAATACCTCTCTAAAAAATAACTCTACAACCTGAGCTACAGTATAGGTGGTAGGAATGGAAAAGAAGTGTGCATACTTCGTCAATCTATCCACCACCACATAAATACAGTCCCTGCCTTGGACTTTAGGTAGGCCTGTGATAAAGTCCATAGAAATGCTATCCCACTTCCTCTCAGGAATGTGCAGGAGCTGCAATAATCCTCCAGGGAAAGAGTGCTCCTGTTTGTTCTGCTGGCATATCGGACACTCTCACATACTGCATAAATTCTATTTTGAGGCCCTTCCAAGTGAACCTCTCTATGACCTACCTATATGTTTTGAAGTACCCTGGGTGCCCTGCCATAGGCAAGTCATGGAATGCCCTCAAAACCTTTTGCTTCATCTCTGATCCTAGCACTAAGAAAATCCTGTCCTTGTAAATGATTAGATCATTTACCACTGTGTACCTGTCATCCGGGATAGTGCCATCTATTATCCCAGTAGCCCATTTGTCCTTAGCATATTCTGTTGATATCATATCTCTCCAATCATCTGCAATAGCACCTATGCACACAAATGGGTCTCCTGGACAAGGCGTTAGCAACTATGTTTTTCTTGCCTTTGACATAACCAATGTCAAAGTCGTAGGCCTGAAGCTTGCTGACCCACTTCTGTTGCCTCTCATTCAAGTCCTCACCAAGGAAGTGTTTCAAATTGTTGTGATCTGTCTTCACTACAAATTTGTTGCCCACTAAATACTGTCTGAACTTAGCCAATGCATGCATGATGGCTAACATCTCCTTGTCATATATACTGTAGCTTCGTTTCACACCCCTCAACTTCCTACTCTCAAATGCTATGGGGTGTTTGTCCTGCATGATTACTATATCAATGCCTTCCCCCTGAGGCATCACACTGTAGCTCAAAAGGTTTGCTGAAATCTGGAATAGCTAACACAGGACATGTACTCATAATCTCCTTGAACCTGTCAAAGCATTCCTGTGCACTACCTGACCAACTGAAAGCATTCTTTTGAGTCAAATCTGTGAGGGGGGCAGCTGACTGTGAAAACCCCTTCACGAAATGGCAGTAATACCCACAAAGACCAAAGAATCCATTAAGATGAGAGAAATTCTTTGGTGGTGGCCAGTCCACAATTGCCTAAATCTTTTCCGGGTCTACCTTCACACTACCAGCATTGGTGATATGACCCAAGTATAACAACTCAGTCATCCCAAACTCACACTTTGACATTTTTGCATACAATGACTTCCACTCTAAAATGCTCAGAACAATGTCAATGTGCTTCAAATGCTCCTCCCAAGTCCTGTTGTAAATCAATATATCATCAAAAAATATCAGCACAAATCTCCTCAGCTACTCTCTAAACACCCTGTTCATACAGGATTGGAAGGTGGCTAGTGCATTGGTCAATCCGAATGGCATGACCAGGAACTCAAACTGCCCATAGTGGCACCTGAAAGTTGTCTTCTCCACATCCTCATCCCTGACCCGTATCTGGGGGTAACCAGATCTCAAATCTATCTTGGAGAAGTAACAGGGCCCGTGCAACTCATTAATCAACTCATCAATGCAGGGTATAGGGTACCTATTTTTAATGGTCTTCTTATTGAGCTCCCTGTAGTCAATACACATTCTGAGAGTCCCATCCTTGTTCTTCACTAAGACCATTGATGATGCGAATGGGCTTTTGCTAGGCCTTATGTGACCCATCTCGAAAAGCTCTTTGATAGCCTTCTCGATTTCATCCTTGTATCTCTTCGGGTTCCTATAAGGTGTAGTAATCACTGGCTTAGCACCCTCCTCCAACTCAATCATGTGCTCAATACCCCTATCAGAGGGTTTACCTAGTGGTATGTCACTAAACACTTTGGTGTGTTTAGTAAAGAGAGCCTGTATGTCAGGTGGATACTCATGCTTCTGCTGTTCTAATATTGCAAGCATCACCATCATCTCTGCTGCCCACTGCACCTGATCATGTCGAATCAATCTCTCCATTCTCTTGAGTCAAACCACTCTCAACCCACCATCTGAAATGCCCCTAAGCACATGTCGTACCCCGTTCACCTCAAACTTCATCTCCATAGTCCTCAAGTTGAGTGTGAACTCTCCAATGTCATGCAACCATTTCATACCCAACACAGCATCTATATCACCCATGCTGACTACATAAAATTCTGACTAGCAAGTATAATTATTCAGCAGGATCGACAAGTTGGGTATCCTCCTAGTACAGGTGAGACAAACCCGTCTGCCACTCTCACCTTAAACACTTCAATTCTTCAGTCTTCAGCCCTCTCTTCACAACCAAGCCCTCATCTATGAAGTTATGAGAGGCACCAGTATCCAGTAAAGTGATCACTTGCTGTCCACCCAATACTCCTCTTATCCTGAATGACCCTTCTCTCTGAATACTCGAGATATGTGTTGTAGGTAGGGCGGTCTCCCTATCTGATGCTTCAGATGCAACATCCATAACTGAATCATTATCTTCTAATTGTTGCTCTGAATGTGTCTCTGATTCAACGAACTCATCTGCTGAAAAATATTCTAATTGTTTTGCTTTTCCTTGGGCAGCACACTTGTGCTTAGGATCCCAAGGCTCTCGACAATGGAAACAGAGTTTCTTCCTCCTGAGGTCATTAACTGGTCATTATCCAACCTAGAAGAATTCTTGTGCTGCTGTCCGGAATCTCTCTGAAAATGTCTTCTGTCCTTCTCCTTATCTCTCGTATGCTGAAATCCCTTAGACTAAAACTTATTTGTCCAAACAGAAGACTCCATGTCACGGGCCTTCTTCATGGCCTCCTGTGATGATGCAGGGTCTAAACCCTTAATCCAACCACGATGAGGATCTACCAAACCGTCAATGAAGAGCATGATCAATCTACGCTCAGAGATGTCTGAAACCATCACTGAAAGGTCCTGGAACTCTCATATGTAAGAATCTACAGAGCCCGCCTGTTTCAACTGAGCCAACTCTTTGAATTGCATTTCAGGGTCCTTCTTGTCAAATCTGTCTATGAGTCTGGTTGTGAACACCACATAAGAAGTAATCTGATCATGTCCCAGAGTGACCTTGTCATTGCTCCACCACTTATGCGCACTGCCCTCCAAATGTAAAGCGGCATAAGTAAGAGCATCTTCTTCTGGCATAGGGCTAATCTACAGGTAATTGTCCAATTTCTAGACCCATGCTCTTGCGGTGGTTTTACCAGCGGTGGTTTTACTAGAACCATCAAAATATGGGAGTGTTATCTTGCTCACCTTTTTTATAACTCCTGGTTTTGTGGTATGTTTCCCCTACGGGGTCTATTTCTCATCCTGATGTTAGAGTATTCGTCAAATGTCATCTCAGCCCTAAACTCTGCACTGGATGCTCTCCAATCTCTCAGGATCTCATCCTAGAACTCAACCTATGCGGCGTCTTGTTTAGGAACATTGTTCCTGGGTGCAAATGTAGGAATACTAGGTCTATCCCCAACTGTCAACTGAGTGGCTCTCCTATTCGTGACTAAGGCTTCACCTTCATCCTCTCTATCTCTGTGTCGATCTGCATTGTGCATGTCACCATTCTGCCTATCTCCATTGTTCCTATCACCCATATGCCTATCACCACCGTTATCTTCTCTGTTTCTTTCCCCAAAATTATTCCTATTTCCTCTATTATTATTGTTGTTCCTGTTATTTTCTGTTTTCTGGAGGTACCAACCGGCCAAGGGTTCAGTTCAATTCTGCCTGTGACTCTCTAAAAGTCTCGTCTATCTGCAAGAGTCCTCTCTCTATATTCTGTTGTCCCCTCGCCAATGAGTTTAGAATATCCCACAAGCTAGGTTCCTCAAGATCTCGATCACCCATTTCTTCCACCTGTGCTAGAACCACACCTGAAAAGGGATCTGTCCTCGGTACTTCAATGTCTTCTTCGCTGTAAATGACCACTGGTTGTTCCTTTGTGGCTACTACCTCCGTATCTGTATCAAAGGGATATGTCTGTGGAACTTGTAAATCGGGCCTTGACCTGTCCCTTCTGAGATAGTATCTACTAGTACTCAGTTGCATGTCTCATTTTCACTTCTGGATGTCTGAATTTGACCTCACAGGATGGCAGGAAGAGTTGTGCTCTGATACCACTGCAATGTGTCACACCTGTTGGTTCTTTTTATAATCTTTTTAGTGTTATTTTAATTTTTAAGGTGTTCTTTCAGACTAGAGAGAAGATGCAGAAGGGGTTTTAGTTTTCTTGTAGATGTGTGTTGCTGGAGCATACAATATATAGCATATGATGCAAACCCAGAAAATATATCATAGATATTAAGAAACAAATACCCAAATGGTAAAATGGCCAAATAACAATTACTATCACATACCCATCATTTTTTTTGCAACTTGATACACTCGCTGAGACTGGACCAACAATGGGTATGGCTGAAATCACTCCAAATCCACAAGGAATACAAGAATGTGCAATACAACTGATTTCAGCAATATGAAAGACCCTGGACGCCTCCAATAATGGTTACAAAAGATGCAAATAAGAAGGGATGAATGCTCTTCAAGTTCCAACGTCCTCTAGGCATTAAGTACGGCCACCAAGGAGAGGAATGCTCACTGAAATCTGCTTGAACAGGTCTGCACTATCTCAGAAAATCTCTGCACATATGTTTCCCTTCCAAACGCCTAGGAAAAGGTACCAAACAGCCACCAAAAATCAGTATATGCCTCCTATGAATGGTACGGCCTCACTGCTGCAAGGTACGGCCAGCAATACAATCCTGAACCACTTTGAATGCTGCTCAAACTTTCCTAAAATCAGTCACTAAACCTTTAACATTGGCTGAGCAATAACAAGCTGCACAATATATGAACAATTAGCTCCAAAATCTCTTCAACGAACTCTATTAAAGCCCATCTGTGAACACTAGATGTATCCACCTCTGTCATATCCCAAAAGTTCTGATTTTCCTTCTGAAACCCTAATTCTGCCCTAGATTTCTGCTCTAACCCTAATTGCTGGAAATCAGAATTGGAATAATAACATGTATCAATCATAAACCCTAGCAAATCATCATAAATTTATACTCCAATGACTCGCCTCAATATGTATCATGGAATTGCATATAATCATGAAAATTTTACACCAAAAATAATGTATGAAGACACTGCTGATATAATCTGAACATAAAGACTGAATATTACATCAATTGGTGGGCGAATCATGCCAAATTACATATATATAAATCTGCTGTGGATAATTCTGTATATGAATATACCAATAATGCAAATAAGAGCCTCCAAGAGGGCTGATGATGAGGATTGAAGTCTGCTGTTACAGACCTGCTCTAACCCTAGCGCCCAGCAGTCCCAAATCTGCCAAAGATCCTTCTTAAATGCAGGTCGCTTCTCCTTGAAATGGTTCGCTCCAACCCTAAGGTGAAACTCCATTCAATGTGCCATGAAGAAGCTATGATCAATGCTCTCAAGCTGATGTATATTTCTGCTCTGAAAATCTGCTCCAAACAATTAGGTGCAAGTAGACTCCCGTGATGGAATCTTCCCAATGTTAGGTGAATGGGGTATCACCATTCAAGGTTGAGGGGCCATCTCCTCGATGCATGACAAAGAATTGGAATTCTCAGTCATTGTAGTAGAAAACATACCAAGAACAAGTGTCGATGCTTAATGCCAATGGCAGCTCCAAAGTCTTCTTTTTATAGCTATCCTTTGTTCTAGAAGTTGGTGCCTCTAGAACTCTCCTAGGCTAGTCAGTCTTCCTTGTTGTTTATTTCTTTTTCCAAAGGTGGCGCCAACTCCAATGTGTAATATAGATCTAAGCAAGTCGGACAAGGAATGAGCAATGAATACATCGGCCAAGTGTAATGAATGAATGTGTGGCCCAAACAAGTCGGCCAAGTGTGATATGTCTTCAATAGAAAATGCATAGGAATGAATCCAAGTCGGCCACCATAAAGTAGATGTGTATTTGAGCAAGGCAAAACACATGGAAATGAGCCAGAATCATCATCAAGTCAGCCTCAGAGATGTCCAAAGTGAAATGCAATGCTTGGCAAACTAGAAAATGGAAAAGAAATGTCAGTATCATTCCCTTAGCACTATGTTAGCCTATGCGAATGGATGATAGGCTAACCCAAGAGTCTCCTGATGGCTTACTCCGGAAACGGGGACATGACAACCTCTAATGGCACCTTTGGGTGATCTTGCACACCTGTAGAATGTCGTTACTCAGGGAGGTTTTCATCTCCAAGATCCTTTGGTTCGAATCCTCAAACCCTCACAATCCAAAACCCTAGTAGAACCAAGAAGTAGCAAATATCATAAAACATAGCATAACAAATGAACTCCACTTTTCCTCTTTTATTTCTCTCCTTGAGGGCGTTGGGATTATTGGGGAGAATATTATAATTTAAAATCACTTTTTAATCCCCTAGGGATGGGCACCCAAGCATAAGACATAAGTTACTTTTAAAATATTTCTTTTTCCTAAGTCACTGCCAAATATTTATAAAGTCCCATTAAATAAAAAATATAACTTTCGGACTTTAAAATAAATACCCAGATGATGTCAGAATACCATGATCTATAGCTCATCGGAAAGGTCTCAACGAGACGAAAACAACTCCACTCTGAAAATCCCGATCCGACACCGACCCCAAACTTACTAAAAATAGTATGCCACAAAGCACCCAAACTGTCACCGACAACTGCCAACTGGATCCAAACCACAACGACACCTCCGAATTGCCCAAACCAATGTCAACACTCCATGGTTCCCTTGCCAAACTGTCAGTCTACGGGAACCCAATGATAGACTAACACTATATCTAGAAAGGGGACATTACACAAGTATAGGCTAACACCACTAGGAATGGGGACATTACAAATTAAGGCAAAGGAGTGGAGTTCAGAGGTAGGAAGGATGGAACGCTGAAGACCAAAACTCCAAACTCTGAAAGTCCGACAACACGGAAAAACACAAGGCAAAGTCAGGATTTTTGGGACTAAGTCAATTTGGGTAGTTTTGCCTTGCATTCCAGAGGGGGAAAACACCAAGATTTCATGGATCTTAGACTATTTTGCCAAGGGGGCAAAATAGGATAATAGATATCATAGAATGGAATTACAATTAAGAATGGCCTCCAAATCGGCCTTACAATTAGATATATGACCGCTGTCTACAAATCAGAATCAAATGGTTGCTTGTAACATACCAAAATGTTGTCCAAATATCAAACAAATGTGGACGAACCTCCTCCAACTCAGATCGGCTTTCACTAGTGCTGAGCACTTCTCTATGTTGCTGATCGCTGCCCTCTATGATGTGTTTGATGTCAAATTCCACAATGCTGAACCTCCAATGATGTCGCTGCCTTTAGGAAGTTGCAGATTGGCTTGTTTGAACAATGACAAGGCCTCCAAAAGGTGTATCAAATGCTGCGCCTTCTCCAAGATGGAATCACCACCTTCAAATGAGCAAGTTCGGCTCCCACTTGTGCAAATGTCTAGACTGCGATTAGGGTTTCTACTGCCATAAACTCAGATCTGCCACGCATATGTTACGAACAGCCAACAACCACCTCCAATAATGATGCTCCAAACAGTGATGTGATCTTCTATAATTTCGGCGCTCAAGGAATTAGATCTTAAAGTCTTCAATCAAAATGCAAGGGATCTTCAATCAAAGTCTTCAATGAAATCTTCAACAATGGTCTCCGACCAAATCTTCAAATGATGAATCAATGATGCTCAAACAAATCTACAAGTCTCCAATGAAGTGCAAATGTGAACTCCGTATGAATCCACCTCCAAGATGTGATTGGGTTTTCATCCAACACACCAACTCCACAAAGGTTTTCGTCCTCGCAAGTCTTGCAATACAATTGCCAAGCATAAATGCGAAAGTTGCCAAAATGTTCGTGATGCCGGAATAAGCTCCTTCATGCTTTATTTATACTTGGATCTTCTTTCTTCTTCGAAATAGGCCGACAAATTCAAATTGAAGATTTGAATTACTTTTCCCTCCAAGTCAGCCAAATAATTTATTTATTTTGCTTCCCCAATATGGCTGCCCAAATAAACAATTATTATTTTTTTTTAAATTTCTTTCTGTAAGATACCTGTTGATGATTGTTTTCCGACAAGTCAACAATTAGAGTGAAATACAAAGTATCTGAGTCCCTCTTGAGCAAAGCCTCTCGAATGCTGAACGAAGTGATCAAACAAGATGACTTCAAGGTTCCTTTCTGATGATTATGTAAGAGACAGCTCAGTGACTAAGTATGATTTTGCTGTTAAACACAAAAGGACTTACATTAGATCTTTCTTCTTTCATTCAGCTTATCTCTCCTTCAGTGTGGATGATATGTATACAAGGTCTCAATAACAAAGAAATAGAAAAGGGTGAGGGTTTAGAAAACTAATCTAAAGTCAATGAGGTAATGATGATGTATTAAACAGACAAATTCCTAATCAACCTAACTCCACTTCGCCAAGGATGCCTACAACTACATAGAGTTGGTGCAATCTCCTAAGGTTACGCGAAAGATTTTCAAATCATAAAGGTTCATATGAGCACCCATTAAACGGCGCAGCTCAAACAAGCATCCACAATCGAACTTATGTAAATATGGCTCAAACTAGCTTTACACAACAATTCACCAGCGATGAATGTTAAAAGCATGAGCTAGGAGTTGATCAAATATCCAACACAACATATATTACAACAATGAGCTCTAATCTATTTGAAACATCTCTCCATTTCATTAAGTACAAGAAACTATGCGATTCCACAAGACAACACTCGAACACCAAATAAACTTCCAATGTCTTTGGCATTAACCTTGGGAAATATTTACAACAATTTCAAGTCCTCTCAGAGAATTTTGAGAGTCTCCCCTATTCTACTCCTAAAATCTAAAATCTATATATTACAAATGAGGCAACAAGGCCTTTATATAGTGTCCAGTTTTACAATGAATGGTTGAGATCAATTTGATAGCCAAGGGTCTAGATCATGCCACCTCAGAGGTAGTTACAACAACTTGCTATTTTTAGCATAAAAGAGAGAGGCAATGAAGGCACGTTTTCCAATGTGATAAGGCAAGGCGAAAGCATTTAAAACATTCTCCACATAGGAATCCCTTTGGCCTCTTTCATTAAATGATACATTTAATGCATTTAAAATGATGTGTACTCGCCACATAAGTGCCAACTCAGCATACTTTGAAAATTGTATCATCTTTGTGTGATGTATTCAATGTGATTGCTTGAACTTGTATGTTTGGGAATACATCTTGTAGATCTTGCCTTGTTCATTCTTCTTGTTGACTGGATATATGATACTTGTTGCTTCACTTGATTAATTTCATGACTCTCTTGGACTTGAAATTGTAAAGTCTTGACACTTGGATGGATGAATGCCTTTGCTTGATGATAACACCTTCCTTAGATGTGAAGTAGATGTTGATGACCTCTAGAAGAAACTTGGAAGCTTGATGAATCTTGAAACTTGAAGCATGATCTTTCATGATGTCATTGATGAAGAGGACTTGAGATATATCTTTCCGTGACGTCTTGGAGCAGCTACCTCTTGAAGTGATGTAGATCTCTTAGAATGATGCTTCCTGGAAGATGATCTTGAATGAAGTAGAATATATGAAATGCTCCAACTTGATGATAACGCCTTAGCTCCTGCAACACAAAGAAAGAAATAATATCAACCTTCTCGATAAACATGACAATATTTGATTTATAACATATAAGAATGCATTTCCAAACCAAGCGCACTAGATGACAAGTTCTTGATCTTCATTGAAACTCTTGACCTCTTAACCAAAACTCACTCTTCCTTAACCTTAATAGCGCATTAGATTGAGTTTTTAATGTCTGATCTAAAAGATATCACAGAATTTCAGGCTTAACTTCCTCTACCAGGTGACAATTTAGATCTGATTTTCTTTTTAAATTCTTCTCGAAATTTCATACTTGGAAGGTGATAACCCTTGGTGCATCACTTCAGGATCCTAAATTCTCTTCGTAACGAGCATATTAAATCAAATTCCTGAATCCTCCAGCGTAGCAGATAAGAAATCAGACTTCTCCTCATTCTCAACACCTTCTTATCTTTGTAATATACAACCCCAAAATTTTTTCCAAAATATAGAACAATGATAAACAGTGTTAGCACAACTAAACTCCTCCGCACTTCTGATCACCAAGATCCCAATTCAGGCAAGGTGAGAGCATAATGTGCTTTAGATTACAAATTAAAACATTGTGCAAACAAGTAAACATTCATCTGCATATGCAGGCATCCACAAGTTGTGGGGATTCACCACTTTTAGTGGGTATGAGAGCAAGAAAGGAAAATTACAATGCCATCCACTTATTCAGTGGGAATACTCCACTTATGCAGTGGGTAGAAACAATTAAAAAAAGTTCATTTATCCACACTGGCGGTAAAACCATCCAGGGGTTACAATATGTTTAATTGTTCTTTCCTCCGCACTGGCGGTAAACCATCCAGGGGCCTTAATGTGATTCACAAAAAAGATTACAATGATATCAAATACAATGTAAATCAAGTCTTGTTTGGACTTATTAAAAATCTTGTGAAGATAGCATGACCATACCCTGCAGATTTCTTGAATAGCTGAATGATAATGTAGTATTTATTTGCTGTCCGTCACTGCTGCAACCTGAAATGATACATCAACTGCTCTCTACACAGACCATTGGCATCCAGGGAAGTATACTATTACAAGACTAAACCCAATGTTTGACAAAACAAGCGGTCCCTAAATGATCTATCAATTATATGTACTGAACACAACAGAGAGAGTGATAGACTATAAAATGACTTCTTCCAGACTAGTACGGCACCTTCCCAGCATAGTACGGACTGCTGAAAACTCCCAAGAAACTGCCCACACTTAACAATATTGTTTCCCACTCTAAAAACTATGCTAATACAAGACAAATCCAATGTTTCCCATGCACTAAAGATCAGTTAACAAAAACACTTCACAAACTATGCATTTCCCAGGCCGTACGGCCAGCAGAAGTACGGCTGCTCATAAAAAAATAAAAAAAGCTTCCCAACCACTCACTATGATCAGATTGGGGTCGCCTAAGGAAAATATTAATAGTGCAAAAAGATTTAGACACAAAGAACTTCTCAATAATTTTATTTTTGCAAAACTCTTTTTCTGCCTGTACGGCAATATAATGGTACGGACCAGCAATATGACATTAAAACTATACAAGGCATAAAAAATCTGCTTCTAACTTCATTCTCATCTGATTGCCATGATATTTAATGAACTCTAATCCAAAAACTCTTAGCAACTTCAAACATATTCAGCTCCATGAAAGCTCACTGGCAAACTCTGGATAAGTTTGCTCAAATCTCTTCTTCAGCACAATGGTGATTCCTGTAGTGAAACCACACCCAACCTCGAGGGTTTTCGTCCTCAAGAGAATATGGAAGAACATGCAGGTTCAATCCAGCAGAGTAACAATACAAATCCAAGCATACCCAAACAATGAGCCCAACTCCTCTTTTTATAACTTTTTGAGGGAAATAAAATATTATTTCCTTTATCCCTTCATATTTCTCCTCAAACAATATAAAATAATTCATTATGTGTGCACAACTTAAAGTCACCACTTTTAATTAAAAGCTCTTTTTAGCTCCAAAGACCTCCTTGTCAAAATAAAGGAAATATTTGCTTCTCAAGGCCCCAAAATGATGCATCTATGATTTAAAACTTTTCTTCCTTGTTCCAACGAGCTATAACACTTAGATTTTTATTAATTATTTTCACCCCTAGGAGCTTAAGTGAAAATAATAATTAAAATAACTCATTAAATATTAAATTTTGCGGAAAATCCCAAACGACCTCCGAAAGCAAAATAAACTGAACCAATATGCTCTGTAAGGTTTGGGATGTGCAACGATGCCTTCCGGGTGACTTTCCAAAAATAGAAAACTCCTCCAAGGATCTTGCAGAGCAAACCAGAAGCTCGATCAAACTTTAGAAACCATCAATGTTACCCGGAACATCAACTGAGCTCAAAACCAAGACAAAATTATCCATTTACAAAAGGAAAACCCAATTAACTGTTCTGCAGACTGAACTAAGACCACTCCAATAACATTGGAGTTCTTCTCAAACATGTTGGATAGCCTCCAAAAGACTAGGAACAAGCACAAATGCCCATAATAATCAATGTGCCAAAAATGGAACATTACAGTCCTCCCTGCTCAATATTGCTTGTCCTCAAGCAATTCATGCTATCCAACCAAGATACCTGCCTGATTATAGATAATATACCTGGATCCCAAATCAATCTAAAGAATTCCCTACACCAATTCTGCTGCTCTATTCTGATATATCTGTGAACTGCACAGCTGGTATTCTGATTACACTTCTGAAACATTCTTCCAATCACATAACTATTTGGATCCCAAACATCACTAACTCCAAAATTGAAAGAGTTAGCAATCATCAATACAATCATGCAACACGAAACAACTACTGGAACCCAAAAACTGTAGTGCTCTCCCGATGAAGAACACAAATCAGCTTGATAACAAGCTGGAAACAACTCATGACAGCCATGAATCAGCTGATTCTCACTCTCCAAAAGAGCATTAGTAACTGTAACGCTTGTTCCTTTCAGCTGAAAACTTTTGTCATCTTCCCATAAAAGGCTAAACACAACAAAAAGATCAATCTCATGGCTACACAAGTCTGAAATAATGTCATGAAAATCAAATTTCAGTGATCTCAAAGTGAGATAGCAACAACAAAACTGAAATCTTTTGAGAACAATAAGAAATTTAGGCCATCTACAATTAAAATATGTCAAAGTTATGACCAAAATTTCTCTCCAATCAATCCATATGTATGCAATTGAACACCTATGATGGCTGATGGGAGTAAGGACAGCAATTTCATAACTGAAATTCAACTCCAAATTTATCCATAAAATAATCTTACCAACACCACTATCCTCCATGGAACCTTGCAAATAAACTACATTGCAAAAGTAAGCCATCATTGAATCTAATCCCTTGCATACCTGAACCTTATGCCCATCTTCAACAACTGCTGAAAACTTCCAGTTGAAGAAGTTTTTGTACAAATGAACATCACATGAGTGCACTTCACCCGGATCCCATATCCTGTTACTGTCCTCCTCCGTGCTACTCACATCAGAATGGTTCTCATCATTCAACATGAGGAGAAGATTAACATGAGTTAACTCAACTTCCATCATAAAAAGAGTATTATCAAATGATTGGAAATTGGTTTTACCTTCATGTTCAAACAATTCATCAATTGACTCCCACTCTGCATTTGCATACTTAGGAGGCTGTCCTAAGTCAAAATCTCCTTGGAGCAAACCAAGCTCTTCAGTCTCCATCTTGCTTTCATTGACTCTAGCAACTCCTACTTGCTCCTTGAATTGGTGTACATCTACAAACTGACTTTCAACTTCTAAGAGAGCCATTTGGGTACTCTCTAAAGAATCCATAGTTGTTTTAAGCTTAAATATAAGCTTATTAATTTTAGCATCTCTTTCCTTCAATGCATCAAAAATTCGGTCAGCATACTCAAGGACATGATCCCTATCAATAAGCAAGTTCAAATAATCTGATTTCAAAGTTTCCAATGCCTTCCTGACTACACACCAATCTTCAAGTGAAGATCTTTTTTCTATGCCCATTTGTCTCCTCTCAACTTGAGCTCTCCAAATGTGATCTTCAACAAACTTATGTGAGCTATCCAAATGTGTTAGAACTTGCACAACCTTATCTTCAGTGACTAACAATTGATTCTTAAAATCCAAATCAGCTGCACACAATAAATTTTTTGTCATATCGTTAGAAGAATGATCCTTGAAATCAGCTGTTTTAGAGTTATCCTCTTCATAGCTACTTTGACTACAAGAAGTAGCATCACATAAATTCAATGTTGAGCCAACCTTTGAGGCTGATCCAAATCTTCCAACAAACTCTTCATCAACATGCTCATCAACTAACTCTTCTACAAGGATACTAAGTTTTTCAAATTGCATAGGAGTTGAATCTTTTTCTTCATCACTTAGATCAAATGAAATGGCAGTCTCATAATCAAACATTGAATCATCACCAATGGCTGATTTAAAGTCTTCATCAACACATTCTTCGTCAAGGATCTTTGAAGAATCTAACTGCTCTTCTCTTTGCATGGAACAATCCCACACATAACCAAGACTTCCATCACTAGAATGGTGGAAACGCTCTTCATTAGGTGCTGTTCTGAAATTTGCAGCAACATCAAACTTTTTATCTTTTGTGATTTCATTGTCTCCCATGTCCTCAACAAGACACATTGCTTCAATCCTCTCATGCTCACTTGCAAAGTCACCAGCAAGCAATCTATCGATCATCTTCATCTCCTCAAATGTAGTGGCATTTTCAGCATCTTCATCAAATGAAGGACTTGCTAAGTCCAACACTTTTGGCTCCTCGTCAAAACAAAGCTCAGTTTCACTAAATTCTGTTGTAGACTTCTCCAATTCAGCAAACTCCTCTATGCATGTCTCATGTTTTGTGACTTTGTCTTCATCATACAGAGGCTTAGACTCATTTCTTTCAACAAACAAGTCTTCATCTTCACCATTTTTAGATTGCACATCATTCACAAAGGAAGAACATGTGGTGAAGGTTGCTGATTCATCTTTTATTTTCTTGCATTGGTGGTTAGGCTCCCAAGCATCTTTGCATATGAAACAAAGACTTCTTCTCCTAAGCTCATTCTTGCTGACCTCTTTCTTCCTCGAAATAAGAGGCTTCTTATTCGGTGGGCTAGAAAATGATGGCTTAGAAAAATTCTTGGTGCTTGCCTTTGAAGTAGTTAACTCAGGCTTGCATATAGACATTGTCTTCATCTCCTCTTCCTTCCTTATCTTCTGGATGTATTCTATAAATCCTTTTTTGTCAGGATTACCTTCTTTGATGATTTCCAAGAAAGCATTCCAAGGGAGTTGCTGTTTATAGTCATTTGGTAGTTCTTCATACTCATCAATAATCTTAGTGGCCTCATGATGATACTTCCTTCGATCCAATTTCTCTTGAACAACTTTTTCTAATTCATCCAGAACCTCTGTCTCACTTCTTTTCTGCATAAGAGATGCCATGATCTCCCAACACCGCTCAAAATCTTTCAACTGCCCAACTCTGAACACACATGCAAGAGCTGATCACTCACAAGCAACGCTGAAAACCGACTTGCTCAACTGAAAGATCTGCAACAAATTAGCTTCCCAACAGGCTGGCAAGAACATACCAGCTCTGATACCACTGTAATATACAACCCCAAAATTTTTTCCAAAATATAGAACAATGATAAACAGTGTTAGCACAACTAAACTCCTCCGCACTTCTGATCACCAAGATCCCAATTCGGGCAAGGTGAGAGCATAATGTGCTTTAAATTACAAATTAAAACATTGTGCAAACAAGTAAACATTCATCTGCATATGCAGGCATCCACAAGTTGTGGGGATTCACCACTTTTAGTGGGTATGAGAGCAAGAAAGGAAAATTACAATGCCATCCACTTATTCAGTGGGAATACTCCACTTATGTAGTGGGTAGAAACAATAAAAAAAAGTTCATTTATCCACACTGGCGGTAAAACCATCCAGGGGTTACAATATGTTTAATTGTTCTTTCCTCCACACTGGCGGTAAACCATCCAGGGGCCTTAATGTGATTCACAAGAAAGATTACAATGATATCAAATACAATGTAAATCAAGTCTTGTTTGGACTTATTAAGAATCTTGTGAAGATAGCATGACCATACCCTGCAGATTTCTTGAATAGCTGAAAGATAATGTAGTATTTATTTGCTGTCCGTCACTGCTGCAACCTGAAATGATACATCAACTGCTCTCTACACAGACCATTGGCATCCAGGGAAGTATAATATTACAAGACTAAACCCAATGTTTGACAAAACAAGCGGTCCCTAAATGATCTATCAATTATATGTACTGAACACAACAAAGAGAGTGATAGACTATAAAATGACTTCTTCCAGACTAGTACGGCACCTTCCCAGCATAGTACGGACTGCTGAAAACTCCCAAGAAACTGCCCACACTTAACAATATTGTTTCCCACTCTAAAAACTATGCTAATACAAGACAAATCCAATGTTTCCCATGCACTAAAATAGAAAACTCCAAAAATAGAAAACGATGCCTTCCGGGTGACTTTCCAAAAATAGAAAACTCCTCCAAGGATCTTGCAGAGCAAACCAGAAGCCCGATCAAACTTTAGAAACCATCAATGTTACCCGGAACATCAACTGAGCTCAAAACCAAGACAAAATTATCCATTTACAAAAGGAAAACCCAATTAACTGTTCTGCAGACTGAACTAAGACCACTCCAATAACATTGGAGTTCTTCTCAAACATGTTGGATAGCCTCCAAAAGACTAGGAACAAGCACAAATGCCCATAATAATCAATGTGCCAAAAATGGAACATTACAATCTTCTAGCAACCTCTTTCCATATATGGTATTGGATGAAAGTTCTGAGTTCTTCATGTATTGGCGCTTTGGATGGAACTTTTGAAACCTTCTTGATTGCTGGCTGCTAGACTTAGTCATTCCACTTACATCTTGCATTGAGCTCCTTACCTTGAGGTGGCGCAGTAGTCTACAAGATCTAAATCCTCTTATTCTCTATGACAACTTCTTCTTAAAACTTGATTTATGACTTGGGCGCTTTAGATCAGGATTTCAAATCCCCTAGGATTGGCGCATTGGTTCAATGTTTTGAAATCATCCTGATAAACTTTTACATGCCTAGCGAGCTTCTTCTATATGTGGCGCGTTGGTTGGACATCTTAAAATCTTCTTCTCACCTCCCCCTGGCGCATCGGTTAGCAAGTTTAGAATCCTCTTGAAATATGCCTTGGATCATTCATTTCTATCCTCAAAGGGCTGGTGCATCAGTTAGCAAGTTTAGAATCCTCTTCTTGAAACATCCTAACTCAAGTCATCTCTCCACTCAAAGTGGCGAATCGGTTGAGGTCTTTGCGATCATCCTTAAAAAAATGCATATATCCTTGCAAATTAGTCTTGGCGAATCACTTCTACTTAAGTCGCATTGGATAAGGTGTTTGATATCTCCTTGTATTGAGCTCATTAGATCAAAGTCGTTGGATCTTCTTTCACTTAACCTCTCCCTCACTTTTGGCGCATTAGATCCAATATCAAGGATCTTCCTCTTCTAGACTAATTACCCCTTTCATTGGTGCATTGGTTAAGGTCTTCAAGATCTTCTAGATTGAGCGCATTGGATCAAGTGTTTGATTTCCTCTAAACGGTGGTCGCATTGGATTAAAGTTTGGAATCCTCTACAAATCAGTCTTTTGGCGCAGCAGATCAGGTGTTAGAGATCCTCTAGATGTTAACGCAATGGATGAGATGTTAGAGATCTTCTTTGGGTCAGCATCTCAAAATAGGGCATTAGATTGAAGTCTTGATTTCTTCTTAAAACTCTTATCAAAAACTGGAATAAAACTCTTTTACTCTTCATTCTAGTGCAGCAGATCAGGAGTTTGAATCCTCTAAGGATCAGCACTAGTTCAAGGTTTTTAAAATCTCCTTCTTCTTGAAGGCAAATCCTCCTCCTTGCTTGAGCGCATTGGATAGAGTGTTGAAGATCCTCATGAAACATTAGAAAATTTGCATTCGAACGCTTAAAACCTGCCCTTCCACCTTCGCGCAGCAGTTGACACATTTGATTTCCCCTTGAAATCTGCCTTGGCGCACTAGATGAGGTATTTGAAATCTTCTAGGACTTAGTGTACTTGATTTGTTTTTTGAATCCCCCTACCTTCTTCCACCTTTAGCGCTTTGGACGAAGGCTTCGAAATCATCCTTGATGTTGACGCTTTGGATAAGAGCTTTGAAATCTTCTAAAATTGACTCTAAGACTTGACCTTGGATTTTCTTTGAAGTGATTGCAATGGTTGGAGGTCTAAGATTTTCGCATTGGTTGACACCTTCGATTTCTTCCTTGTGTTTGGCGCATTGGACCAAGGGATTGAGATCGTCTAAAATTTTTGCATTAGATAGGCATGTCACAATCCTCTTGAAACTTGCGCAATGAATAGCACCTTAAAAATCCTCTTCAAGTTGGTGGATTAGATGGGGTATAGAAGATCCTCTAGGAATGGCGCATCACTTCAAGGTGTTGAATTCCTCTAAAATTCCACTCAATTTGGCGCATCACTTCAAGGTGTTGAATTCCTCTTCTTTTGAGTGCATTTGTTGGAGGGTTCGAAATCCTCTTCTATCCTCTATCCTTGGGCGCATTTGTTCAAGCGCAAGGGATCATCAACTTGAAAGCGGCATGAAGATTTTGCGCCAAGATTTTGCGCCACTTTGATATCCCGTCGCATTGGATCAGCTTTTTGAATCCTCTGGAAACTTAGGCATTTTTCAGGGTTCGTGAGGTAAAGGTATATTGAAAAATATATTTAAGTATAAGTTGAGAGATCAACTTATACTTTAAATATTTTTCAATATACCTTTCAGGATGTTTGAGATAGGTCTCGAATCCACCGGATTTAACATGTAAAATATAGAATTTGGAGGATTCACCAGATTTCAGACTTAGTCAATTTTTCAGGATTTCAAGGTTTCAGGCTCCAGACTCAGTCTTTCAGGATCTCAAACATACATCAAGAAGGGTCTCATTATTCATTACTTGGATAGAATTCAATCAAGAGTCTTCATCACTGCAAGTTCATCCTCCAGATAAGACCTCCAGTTATAAAGCAAAATCTTCTAGGAGAGAGACTTATTGGATTGGCAGAGGAAATGAACCTAAGGCATCATCTAAGATCTCATGCAAAACATCATCTAACATCGGAGCTCAAAAAAAGGGGGTCCCCATTTGCAATGGGGCGATGTGTGATTTGGTCACAACAATACCCAACTAGTTGTAACTAAATTTATTCCCTTACTTAGATAAATTTACTTGCACTTAACTCATCAAATGACATACATCAAAGATAATAACTTGTATGAATCAATTTGAAGCTGGGTACTTATATCATTACTTGATTCAACTTATTACAAATGTCTCATTATAATGATAATGCCTTCAAAGGCATGAATATATAGTTCTTATTCAATTTGATCACAAGAAAGGCTTTGAAGCCTTGATGTTTACAATGATTTCACAATTGATCAACTCTATTAAACTCAATGATGTCAACTGGATGTTAACACCTCACAATGCAACAAGGGAGCATCACCTTGTTAGTTGAGGGAGCATCACCCCAACACTTGAAACTTGCAGGCCTCAAGATTACAAGCATAAAGCTTTTCAGAGAGGATTTGCCAAAAGATTAAGATATCAAATGAATGAGAGAGCTCCTCCTTTTATAGGCCTTCCAAAGGGAATGAAGGCACGCTTTCCAAGGAGCATATTTAGGAGAATATTCCACTTGACAACTCATCCTGAATTGGCAATCTTATCCAAAGACCTTGACACGGATCCCAATGTCATCCTGTCGACCAATGGAAGTTCAGGTAGTTACAACTACCTTTTCTTCTGACTAGGCGCCAAGTTGAAGCAGTTTGATCATGGAATGGCGCCCAATGTAGAACTAGGCGCCCAACTGAAATAGCAGAGGCATGGATATGCGCCTAGAGGACTTTGATAACTCCATATGCCCTCAAAACACTTAACAATATTCAATGAAGATCTCTTAGACTCCAGGCGCCAAAATGATGTCACAATTGCAAGATTTTCAAGGCTAGGCGCCAACTGAAGGGTAGTGGGGAGTAGAATAGGCGCCTTTCCAAGCTAGGCGCTTCCTTGAGGTGGCAGAGACTAGGAAGTGTGCCTTAACAATAGAACTTGTCTTTTTGGCACTTAACCACTTATCCATCATTGGTGCAAACTAGAATGCTCCTCTTGTGATTTTTACTTGCAGGTGAATGAGAAATTTAGGTGAGGCGCATAACCAAGGTGGCACAGGAGGCAGAGTGCGCCTTGGGCATTTTGATGTTCCCTTTGTCATTTGATCAAGATCTTGGCTTGGTGAAAGAACCCTTAAGCAAATTCAAACTTCTTCAACAAAATGAAAAGCCTTAACTGTCTTAGGCGCATTTTCAAGGTTCCAGAGTCATGGGGTGGCGCCTAATCTCCTGGGAGCGAATTTTAACTTCATACAAGTCTTTCAAGGAGTTTCCAAGTTGAGACGCCAAAGTGGGGTCATAGATGAGTAGAACTGTGCCTTAGGAAGGTATCTGGAACCTAGGCGCCAAACTGAGGTCGCAGTGGCATAGACATGCACCTAGTGAAGTTTGATGCTTTCAAACTCTTAACACCATTCACTGAAGACTCCTAGGCTTTGATCAAAGACTAACAAGTTTAAGCGCCCAAAAGAGGTCTTCTGGAGTCTAGGCGCCAACTGGAGGTAGGAGAGAAGAAGATCTGCGCCTAACTTGCTTAGGCGCCCATTTGAGGTGATGGAGACCCAAAAGTGCGCCTTCAATATCTTGGCCTATTTCTTGCCAACTTAATAACTTGGATCATTGAGCAACAACTGAGAATATTTCCCTTCTTCCTGATGCAAGTTGAAAGACTCCTGGGTGCCATTTCAAATGTCTGAGATAATCATCAAACTAGGGCGCTAATCCAGCTTCATGGAGTAGGCACATGTGTGAGGTGAAAGAGAAGGTAAAGTGCGCCTAGTTTGGTTTAATACTTCTCAGATGGAAATGATGACTTCTAGTGAAGGTATAACCTATTTCACAAACCTTAACCTCATTGATGATGCAAATACCTCTTTTACTCTTCAATCTACCATAAGGCGCCATTTCTAGGAGGTGAAGACATGCTTGGGCGCCCCAAGTATCAAGGCGCATTTTGAAGATAGTTTGATCCAAAGTAAGCACCTAACATCCCTTAGACCAACTTGCACTTCCAAATGCTGACAAAACCTTGACATTAACATTTCCTCATCAAGACGCTTTGTTTGAAATAACTGATGTGCTTCGTCTCATGATGTTTCTCTTCTAGGCGCCACTTGAGGTTAGAAGAGAGACAAAGTGCGCCCTGACCCAGACTTAGCCAAATTTAGGATTTTTGACTTAGATCCTACAAAACAATAAAACGGAGTTAGTCAAAAAAACCAATTCATTCCCTCATTATTCTGAATTAGCCTCCGAGAATGAGCAATAGGCTAATCCATTCTTCACTTGATGATCAAGCCAGAAACGGGGACATTACACTTTCTCCAATGATGGGCACCCAAAAATCAAATGTATTATTATTATTATTATTTTTCTTCTCCCAAGGTGAGCACCAAAATCTAAGAATTAATATTTTTTTATTATTTTCTTTTTTCCTCTCTCCAATGTGGCGCTCAAATTAAATAATATTATTTAATTTAATTTCTCCTTTTCCTCTCTTGGGTGCTAGCAAAATAATATTTTATTACTTTTATTTTTTCCCTTATTCCTCCAATTGATTCGCCCAATTCAAAAATCAATATTTTATATTTTGCCTTTGATAATTAATGTAGAAATTACATTAATTCATTTTTCCACCTTTCCCAGAATTAGCTGAGCCCTATAATGTCTTTCCATTTTCCAAGCCTTTGGACAACGTTATATTCTCCAAGCCATAGCTCAACCAAAATATTCCCTTGTTTTGATGAATTAGCCTACGGGAATGAGGATAGGCTAACTCAGTTTCCTGTTTGGTGATCATGCTGGAAATAGGGACATGTCACAAGGACAAATAGGACTGCATTAGCTCAATCCGACCCTGTTGGATGGTGGATGTGGCATGGCAAGGATGCACCAAAGTTGAGGATGCTTGCCACTCACCTCCTTTCATAGGTTGTTAGCTCCTCTACTATAGAAAGGAATTGATCCACATACAACTTCATTCAATTAGTCAAGAGGAATAGGCTTACCTCTCGATGACCTGAGGAGTTGGTGGCCATGCAGGGTGCCTTGCAACTTCAGGATTGTCAAACACGATTATCGATAGACTCCAACTACATGATAGGATGTTGAACCCAAAGATGCCACACATATTGATGAGGCATGTAGGGTTGCATTAGTGCCAACACAACTTTGTATATATAACCATATGTAATAATAGAACCACCTCTATCTACATAGAAGCACAAGAACATAGATACAAATTTAACTAATTCAGATTGTTCTCAAAGGATATAAAACCCTAATCAAAACCCATGGTAATAAATAGCCCCTTCCTTTGAAATCTCAAGCACGCCATTGGGTACAAGGAGGGCATCAATGAAAACTCCTGGTATAGCCCTAACCATTGACTACATGTTGAAAGCATGAAAAGAGCTTTACTAGTAAACACCAAGAGAAACATCATGATTAAACAAAAATCCCTCTAAAACCTAGTTTTGCATCATTGTGACATCATCATATGAATTTCCACATCATATCTAACATTATTTGTAACCTCATCATAATTGTTAACACAATTTCCAAGAATTAGTATTATTTCAAAAAATATTCATGCCATGTTGCTTGGCATGCTCACATAGACTTAATAGATAGTGAAATAAATGATAATATGTAAATACGTAGCATCCATTTGAGGTTTCTATAAATACTGTATGCAAGAGGACAATTTTCTAGGGATTAATGCCAGCAACTTGTCCCTAATGTTGACAACTGACATCAACAAGAACTCAACAATGCACAAAATTGTGTTCATTTCTTGTGATAAGTACTCATGACATCAATAACCTTGTTTCTAGCATTGGAGAAACATATGTTGGATAGCTTTAACTAGATTTAGTACCTTACATCGAGAAAATCAATCTTCAATCTGCTGCAATGTAATTCCATAGTTTTTTGTTCTAAATATAGTTAAGAGTTTTGCAACATATTTTTACTCAGCTTCCACCTCCTTCAAGGCAAAGGCCCTTCAGATCAGATTTAGTCTTGCTTTGTGGAAAAGGGGAATTTTGAAACAAACATAACTTATAAGGTTCTAACAAGTGTGTACAAGTTGTATTATACTTGAGTTAACATTTTAATTTGTCCCTTTGTAATAAACCACCCCTAATTGTTTTTTGAAAGAAGTTGCAACAAATGAATAACAATGTCCTCAACACTTTCTGATCACCCAGTTCCCAGTGAGGGCAAGGTGAGAGCATATGATGTTTTTAGATCTTTACAAGCAAACTATTGCAACAAAATAAACATCCACGTATTCAATGGGTAGACAAAGGAAATAACACAAGCACATCCACTTATTCAGTGGGGTAAGTAGCCTAAACACGAATCAATCAGCTCCCACTGCGGTAAAACCTTCCAAGGAATTACAATCACTTAAAATGAAATATAATTGTTTATCACAAAGATTGTAATCTGCAATTTAAATATTTATACCAAATTATTCAATCTACCCACTACTGCAATCACAAAATGAACATAAACTTATCAATGACATAAAAAACTCATCATAAAATGATATTGGGTCTTTGTGAAGCCTGCACACTAACTGATCTACACCAACTCTCTCTGAAAAAACATTCATACTGAACACAACCACCAACCAACATTGTTATTTCAAGCTCAGATTAAACTGCCCCTGCATGCTGCTGTATGGACGGCCATTAGAGGTCAAAATAACCCTTATAACACTTAAACCTCATTGAATGTTCCTCAAACCGGTACGGCTCCTCTAGTTGATGAAGCGCCCAGCCAAAGATGGAGTTTAACAATGAAAACCGGCAGCAAACTCCCTTAAAGTCCTCACGCCCAGCATACTGAAATGTACGGTTATCTAGGGTGTACAGCTCAAATATTTTAGGCTGCATGCTATCTTTCATCTTTGAAACATCTTAATGCTATTTCCAATGCCAAATAAAAATAAGCACCATCAAAGGATTATTATTTAATAAGCAATCTTGACATCTTTACTGGTTTGCAGGTACAGCTAGTATGGCAGCCCTGAAGTGTAGTGCCCAGCAAGATGGAAACTTCACAAACTATTCAAAATGATCAGTATATGCATTCATAAATCTCCAAAATATATAGAACAATAACTCCCAGCTTCAGAACACCTCAAAACCAAACATCTCCATTGAAAAGCAAGAGTGATCTCTGAATGAAATCACTTCTATCAGCTAGGGAGGATCTTTCACCCCCGAAACTTAACTTCTTCAAGAGGGTTTTCGTCCTCAAGAAGGAATGGAAGAACTCACAGGTCCAATCCAACAGCATAACAATATAAAATCAATAGCATAACCCCCACAATGAGCTCCAGACCTCCTTTTATAACCCTTTGAGGGAAATAGAATATTATTTTCTTTTGTCTCTTAATATTTCCCCAATAATAATTATCTTTTTTAGACTTTCTTCAAATATTTATTTTTCCAAACTCTAAAAGCTCACTTTATGTGCACCACCAAATAATATATCAAATTCCCTTTCCAATGAGCTATTACACTTAAGTTATTTTTTAATATTTGCAACTTAATATAACTTAAGTGAAATAATTAACCAATTAGCTCAATAATTCACCAACTTTGTGAGAAATCCCAAATTGAAGCGAATGGCACATTAAACCACACCAACATGATCCTGAAGGTTTGGGATGAAGAATGATGCCCACTGGGTGACTTACTAAAAATAGACGACTTCTCCAAGAAGTTTGGAGAGCAAACCAGAAGGCCGAAAATGCTTCTGAGAGCATCATTGTAATCCTAAACACCAACTGAGCTCAATGCCATAGCAAAACATCACAAAAAGTGACCCTGTGCTCTCCAAGAATTATGGAGTTCCCTAACCATGCCAGATAGCCTACAGGAACTCAGGCAATAGACTGTTGATCACAAACTTGGCTAAACGCCAATTGGGGACATTACACCCTTTTAGGATAACACAAAATGGAACAATTTGTAAGGTAGAACCTTTCTTTGAATTTAAAGGGGAAAATCCTTTTGAAGAGTGAAGGAAATGATATATTCCCTTACACAAAATTAAAAACAAAACCTAGAACTAGCGGGATTTATATGAGTATGTGATACAAACAAACTTAAAGGAAATGTGTATTTTTGTTCTCATGCCAGGGCATAAGGCTATTTAACACATCCGCACTAGATAAGAGGTTTTCCATCTACTGGCATGCATCCGAAAGGTGTTGGTTCTACTTCTACTTTGCGTGTACTTCGAAGTCAGCATACAGGTTCTTCATCTATAGCGTCATCACCAAGTTCTTCTTTGTCTGTAGCGTCATCACCAATTTGGAACTCCTTACCTAATGTTACTTGATGCTACATTGTTTTCTATCATCTGGAATACGACTTTTTCTTTTGGGAGGGATGATGTAGTCAACATACCATGTCGATTATTATGTTTCAATAATATGGTTTGTTCGACTATGTATTGGTTGTTTGTCGACTTTCAAGTAGTTATAAGAGTCGGTTGGTTGATGGTTGTGTTCTTCTTGGCAACCGTTGAGTCCTTTAAATAGTCTTTGTATCGTCAAGGAAAGGGGGTATGATCTAGCCTAATCGACTCTGATCCTTGGTCGACCATCTTTGGTTTACTTCTATAATAGCTTCATATACAAATAAAGATATACTTTTACTCCTCTATCTGGTATGCATTGCTAATTCTGTTTATTATTTCAAGTACTCGTTTTATTAGATAGAAGAGTAAACAGATGTTAGCTAAAAAATTGTCGATGACCACATTGACAACCATTGGGAACATAGACTCAAATTTGAATTATGAATGAGAAATGGCTAAATTTTGACTTACAACTTGACACAATACAAAAACAAATTGTATGTATACAACAATTTGGACTACCAAGGGGGTCATGTGTGTATGACAATATTTTGTGTTAATGCTTGAAGAAGGCGGTAAGGCAAATGATTAAAATTTCAAATTCCTTGTCTCCCCTTTGATGTTCTCTTGAAGGGAAGAAGTAGAGGATTTGGGTGTTTTTAGAAGAATGCAACATCACCACAACTTACAAGTGTTTCAGGGCAAAGCAATTCAAGGAGGGGAAGCTTTAACAATGTTTGAATATAATTGTCTTGAATGGCAATATACTACCCATCAGCACCTTGTGTGTTCATTAGGAATTGAGGATCCATTGTAACCAGTTTTGCATGTCTACTAGGAATTTTTGTAGTGATTTATTTATTTTGTTCATGTAGGCAAGTTGTACATTTTTTAAAAGAAAATATAATTATCTGATACCTGCAAGAAAAAATAATAATAATTGGAAACTAGCTATAAATAAAATCTCAATTATTAGAATAGGGCATGTTTAGGTGGAAGTGTTTGTCATGCACAAGTTTATCAAGACTACTTTCTAGCCAAGTACAATGACCATACTGCACTTGGGATTTTTCTAGCCTGAGTTGGTGCCCGTACCACCTCAAGAAATCCCTCTTTCATGTTTATCCTCGAACTGAAATGTTACAATTCTGTTATTTCCAATTCCAAGAGAGTGGATTGATCACGTAACATTCTGTTTTTGTAATGATCCCAATATGTTTCCATTAAGAGGACTCTTGACACAAGAAAATGCTCTATTAAAACAAAATATAAGTTCATTCTCCAAGTTTTTGAATACTCTGGGGTACCCATGCCGTATAGATATAGATATATAGTGAATACAGTTTGGTTATCTATGTCATATCCATGTGTGCATATCTAATACAAGGATACGTACTGTATACATTATTGGCTCTTTCTGTCAATGACCAGCATTTCCTAAAAAGCTCATTGAAGAATTTTCTTCAAACTTTCAGGGTTTGCTGTCAAGCTACAAGCAAAGTGAATTCCCATGATTGGAAAGGCTGGGTGAACAGGCCAAACAACAAGAGAAGGCTCTTCTCTCCTCCACTTTGGAGGGAGAGAGCTTTAGCTGACCTAGACTCTTGGAGTAGCTATATCTTTGTCTTCTTCAATGTTGTTGGTCCTCCTCATATTAACTCTACTTGCAAGGACCTTGAACCTATATTGGCTAATCCATAAAATGTCCTTCTTGATACCATTACCACCTAAGCTTGAATCCATTGCAACAAAGTATCCACATTCTTCAAACTCAATGATGTTACTAACCTTAGTGCAGACTCAAATACATTGCCCCTCAGAAGACGGAAACTCTCTAAGAAAACACAAAGGCCATACATTCTTATATAATGCAAAAGTCCTACTACCAACCATATTCTTTGCTTGTGTAAGATACCCTAATAAGACTGAAATTTTTTCCTTAGAATTTACTTCAAAATGAAAACCAAAATGCCAAATAATCATCAACAAACTTATAAGCAATCAAAGATCCAAACACCTTGTGTTATTGAAGCTTTCAAATTAGATACATGCACATGTCTATAAGCGGGAAATTACATCAGTCATGAACTGATTTACATCAGACATTATTCTTCATACAAAATAGCATCAAAATGTAACAAAAACCCTACTACATCAATGCTAAATGAACAAGGTACGATCTCAGCTCAATAATGGTTGGAATATGTCTTCAAACCAAGCTGGAAATACTTCTTTTCTCTGCTGTAATGACTGATTCAGTCACTGTTATCACCCAGCCAATCAAATAATGATGAATTCATACCAAAAACCCCTCCATATGTAAATGGGTAGGCACCTAGGGTTACACAATAGAGCTGGGATGACCTACAATATCTTCAAACTGTCAAACGTCTTCAAAATGTTCCTCTTTTCAACTCTGTAAGTGACTGTAACAGACCTGTAACTTGCTGTAGTATGCCCAGATTTCACAAAATATCAATATACCTCCTTTCCATGCAAGCTATGGGTCTTCTAATTGAGCCAATTATGCAGTACTATCATCCAATGATGCAAATATGTTCATAAAAACCCTGTAGATGAATATATCAGCTTGCTGTTATAACATTCAGTCAATGAAACTATGTCAATAATCATACAAAATCTCTCCAAAACTCAATTTGACTACCTTGGCTAAACTCCACAATGACCAAGGGTTTTAAAGATATCAAATTCACTCCAATTGCTCCACAAAAACCTGCAAATTCAAGCTCTATGATGAATACTGATTGCATCCACCTCTCAAAATGGGAATGGGGCCATCACCAAACCCTAGTTATCAAGGGATCATCACCTTGATTGGACTGAAATTTGTCTTCAGCCAAGAGATAAACTCAATATGCAAAAACCAAGTCAAAAACATGATTTCAAATGACTCCCAGCTGCTCCTTATAAAGCCCTCACTCCAAATAGGTCTGGCCTAACTTTATTAAATGAAAGTTCTTGTGTACACAATCACTTATTAAATGACGGTTTTTATGTACACAATCACTTAACTTTATTAAATGACGGTTTTTGTATACACAATCACTTAACTTTATTAAATGATTGTTTTTGTGTACACAATCACTTAACTTTATTAAATGATTGTTTTGTGTACACAATAACACTTTATTTTATAAAGTGTTTTAAATTGACTCAAGTAACTTAATAAAATATTAATTTTATAAAGCAATTAAAAATACTTTATAAAATTAATTTACAATTAGAACCTTTTTAAGTTACTTGCAAAATGGGGACATTACAGCTTGCCATTGGACTCCACCTGGAGTAGATATGTGTAGTTAGTTTAATCCTCGTGCCTACTACTTTTTCAAATTGATACTATATTGTCACATTTGCTTTGTCTTCTATAATTGCCAAATGTAATCATATCGTTCTGCCATATGGTGCCTGCTAAACTAAAGATACTCTCCAGGAATGCAAACCATATATGGCAATTTTACCACAAACAAGAGCACAAAAATAAACAAGACACACATATATACACTTCACCATAAGTTCAATGATAATCATGGTTGCACAAGGAAAAACATAAAGGTTTAGAATAAACTTACAGTGGGCTGCATCCCTGATTAAGAGAAATATTGTTTCAAATGCTGCCCATGAATTGTCAACTTGAGAAACTCTCCATTTAGACTCCTTAGATAGAATGTGTCAGCACCACATTGGTTTTCAATGATATATGAACCCACCCAAAGTGCCTTAAACTTCTCGTATTTTCCTTTGTCTTCAGCTCTGGAGTTTCACATTAAGACCATGTCACCCAATTGAAAATTTCTATTTTTGGCCATCTTGTCAAATAAAAACTTCACCTCCTCCTGAATTTAATGTTCTTTGCATGAGCTTTCTTTCTTTCCTCATCTAACTCGATTAGTTGGTTCATTCTACTACTCACGACACTCTCTTCTATATCATCACTTTGTTGTATCAGCTTATATACAGGGAGTTCCATATTCAATGGTAGCACCGCTTTTGTCCCATATATAAGCTCAAATGGAGACTTGCCTGTTGATTTCTTAAGAGTCACTCTATCATCCCACAACCGATTTTAACTTATCATCCCACCTTTTCTTACTATGCTCCAATGTTCTTTTGACAATCTTCATCAAGTTCTTATTGTTGGATTCTACTTGCCCATTTCCTTGTGAGTGATAAGGTGAAGAATGAGTCAAAGCTATCCCATGCTTGTTGCACAGGTCAATGAACTCAACTGCTTTAAAACACATGGCATTATCAATAATAATCCTATGAGGAGTGCCAAACCTTGTAATAATATTGCTCATGACAAAGTCAATGACAATACTTATTGTTGCATTCTTCGTAGGGATTGCCTCTACCCATTTGGTAAAGTAATTTGTGGCAACCAATATCCACCTAAAGCCATTATTGAATTTTTCCACAATCTTAACAATGAAATCAATATCCCACTACTAAGAAGGGACCTCTACGATTATGGTTCTTAAAGGCAGAGAGCACCTGTTGCTTTCAATTTCCTTAAGCATCTTTGGCATGCATCACATTTCCTCACCAACTTTGTTACATCAACAAATAGTGTGGGCCACCACCCAACTCTGGGGATCTTATGTGCAATTGTTTTGGCCCTAAAGTGTGCACAATCTCCGTGATGATACTCCACAACAACTTTTCTGGCCTCTTCTTCACTCACATCTAAGAAATATGCCTTCTAGATTTCTCCACATGAAGCTATCATTGATAAACAAATGCTTTTGAGCCTGTAGTTTCAATGTTCTTGTAATATCCCTTTCACAATTAGCTACCACATTCGATTGTTGAAGGCTCTCAGTTGGAAATGGCGGATACAATACAACAGAACTAGGAAATGAATAGATATAGCCAGCAAATAAAATATTTAGCATTGAATTTGAATAACTGATATCTTCACACAAAGCCCTAGATCTTTAATTCAAAACACATATAAAACTTCATTGAAATACAAGAAACTTATATCGATCAAACTTGCAAATTTATATTTGTTCACAAATCACATAAATTTGCAATTAAAACATCATGCATAAGCAATATCCTCAAGTCTGCATAATATATCTTCTAATTATTCAACAATGTCTGCAAACATAGATCTTCAATGAAACTCACAAATGGTCTCCGACCAAATATCAAAACCCAAATACAATGAAGCACAATTGTGAAATCTGAGATAATTTCACCTCAATGTTGGTAAGGGAGCATCACCAAACCAACTACTACCAAGTGATCATCTCCTTGATATCGTGAATGCAAGGGAACATCTCCTTGACATCAGCTGAAGTCAGAACTTGACAGAACACAAAAACTCAATACATCAATACATCAAAACATGCATACATATGACTCCCAGGCATCCTTTTAAAACCTTCACAAAGGCTTTCGTGTACACGGTCACACTTAAACAATTTTAAATGCTTACACATGAACTTTTAAATGTTTGTTTTTGTGAACACAATAACACTTTATTTTATAAAGTGTTTTAAGTTTTTAACATTGACTCAAATAACTTAAATAAAATATTAACTTTATAAAGCAATTAAAATGGAAGTGTGGGAAGTACATGCATTTTGGGGAGGTCTAGGGTTGTGATTTTTTTCAGTGCAAAGTTTTTTCAACTGCATCAATGTCTCTTTCTCCCTGAGCGTGCAGAGGTTTTGTGCCTGGTTGGAGGCCGCGGGTGGGGTTTTTGTGCCTGGTTGGTTTGGGTCTGCAGTTCGAAGGTAGTGTTGGGTGGTGGGTCAATTAAACCCTAGTGGTGGTTCTTTTTTCTCAGGGGCCTGCATGCCTGCCTTGGGTCTTGTTTAGTTTCAATGCCAATCGGGGAGTCTTCAGGGGCTAGTCCCAAGATGGATTTTCGCTCAGTAGCGGTTGGTGCGAATTCTCCTTCGCATGCTTCAAAGGTTTTTAATAATAACTTGTTCACACTAAATCCAGGGTTGGTTGGTTCAGGTTTGTCTGGTGGTACACGGATTATGAAGATCAATGGATGTCTTGAACGTTGTGAGGAGAGGCCAAAATTGGTTATCCCGCTGGAGATGATTGCGGAAGATATTGACTATTTTTCGAAGCATGAATTGCTGTGCAAGTTTATGGGGATGCGTGTTTCATTAAAATTTCTTGAATCGTGGGCCCAACGGACTTGGATGCCAGAGGGAGAAATGGAGGTTATGCTTTTAGCAAATAACTATTTCATGGTTTCATTCAATTGCTTGGCGGATCGCAACAGGGCCTTTGAAGGAGGCCCCTATTTTCATAATCAAATTGGGTTATTTATTAAACCTTGGCATGCGGGCTTCAATCCTGCTGAAGAGCTTCCGAACCAGGTTTCGGTATGGGTTCGGCTTCCGAGGTTTCCTGTGGAATGCTGGCAAGATGATGTTTTGCACTTGCGGGCTTCAATGCTAGGAAAACCAGTTGGTGCTTCACAATAGACTCAAGTTAAAAAGGTGATGACTTTTGCTCGTATCTGTGTTGAGATTGATTTAAGTAAACCTTTGCCAGATTCGGTGGATATGTGTGCGGGTCCTTACTCTTGGGTGCAGCAGTTGGACTATGAGACTCTTCCTTTTCGGTGTCGTCTCTGTCATGAATATGGACATTTGCAGAGGAGATACCCAAAGGCTAGGCCTGTGGATTCCCAGCCTTCTCAGCCTCCCCGCAATCCCCCTAGGGTTGAAAAGGGGAAGGAACCCATTCCTGGTGATGTGAATGGGCTGATGGTTTCGTTCCTATCAAGGCTCGAAACAGGAATCGTGGTCAAAATAGGGCTTTGAAGGAAAGGCAGGATGAAGATTCTTTCAACAGATTTGAAGTTTTAGAAGATCTCAGCCAGCAGGAAGTGAGTACGGGCTTGGTGAATCTGGATCAGGGTGCTTTGGGTACAGGACAGAAGGGCCTTCTTTCTAAAGCTACTCAGGTTTTGCAGGATAATAGGGCTTTGCAAGTGGACACAGATGTTCAAATGGAAGTCCAAGTGGAATCGGTTCCTATTATAGTAGGGAAGAAGGGTGGTGAGGATAGATCTCCTCTTGTTTTGAATGCAGGTACTGAGGGGGTGAAGAATAATAAGTCTTCTTCTTCTCATTTGGCTCTTCTTCAAAAGGATCCAAAAAAAGGGGCTGGGGAGAAGTCTTCCAAGCTTGGTTGAAAAAAAGGATTTGGAAAAGATTAAATTAACAGGGGAAACTTTGGTAGAGTCAGCGTCTGTTAAGACTCTGGATTCCCATTTTTCGGGCCCCTTGAAATGATTGTTCTATCCTGGAATGTAAGGGGCTTGAACAGTGGCCCTCGACAAAAAGTTGTTCGTGATTTGGTTAGAAGTCAATCACCTGATGTTCTTTTCCTACAGGAGACTAAGTTATTAGTGGAGTGTATGTTTGGTTTAGTGCCCAAGTTCTGGGGGAGTGGAGAGTGCCAGTGTATTGGTGCTCAAGGGTCTGCTGGGGGAGTGGCTTGTTTATGGAATCCTCAGAAGATCCGCCCTCTTTGGTGGCTGTCCTTTCAGTCTTCTATCTCTATGATTGCGTCTTGTTTTGAGATGGGGGAGTCTGTTCTTTTCTCCAATATTTATGCGCCTACTAAACTTCAGAGTAAGCAACTTTTGTGGTCCCATACCCGGTTTGTCCGAAGCATGGTTCCTTTCCATCCGTGGATTTTGGCTGGAGACTTCAATGCTATTTCTGAGTTGGCTGAGAAGCGGGGTGGTATTGCGAGGCTTGAGCCTTCTGCGGTGCTACTTCAAGATAACATCTCAGCTTTAAATCTTGTTGATATCAAGCCCATTAATGGCCAGTTTACTTGGAACAATCGGAGGATTGGGAATAACTGCATTGCGGAACGACTTGACCGCTTTCTGGTTTCTTGCTACTGGGTTGGTGGGTTGTGGTCTTCTAGCTCTGAAATTTTGGATTGGAGAGGCTCAGATCATTGGCCTATCAAGCTGGCTATTTCTTCAGCTCGTGTGCCTCGGTCTCCTTTCAAGTTCCAGCTTATGTGGTTGCGTGACTCCTCTCTCCATAACTATGTTGCTAAATGGTGGAGGTATGGTAGACCTGCTTATGGTACAACAATGTATACTTTTGCTAAGTTACTTCAATTTGTCAAGTTTCAGCTTAAACATTGGAATCGACAATGCTTTGGAAATATTTTCCATGCTAAGACTGCTGCCCAGGTTGAGTTGGATGGTATTACGAGGTTGATCAGGGAGGATGGAGTGACTG
This sequence comes from Cunninghamia lanceolata, assembly GCA_027924645.1. Lineage (NCBI taxonomy): Eukaryota > Viridiplantae > Streptophyta > Pinopsida > Cupressales > Cupressaceae > Cunninghamia > Cunninghamia lanceolata. Next base: position 23,753,245 of record BSBN01000500.1, read on the forward strand.
AGGACCTGCTACGGGAGGAGACTAGGGCTTTGAAAGCACTGGAAGAGTGTGAGCTACGAGAGGAAGTTTTTTGGAAACAAAAGGCTCGGATTGAGTGGCTTCAGGAAGGGGATAAAAATACTGCTTTTTTCTTCAACTCGGTGAAAGCCAGGAGACATGGCAATTCTATTTCTGCTCTGGTGAATGACAGGGGTGAAACTCTTTCTTCTTTTCATGAAATCTCGCGTGAAGCTTTGCAATATTTTGCTTCATTATTCAGGGAGTACTCGCAGGGGGGTTCTGATGAGGAAGCTCAAGTCCTTTCTTGTATCCCTTCTTTGGTATCTAGGGAGATGAATGAGCATCTTATGAGTGATATTTCGATTGAGGAGCTAGAGGGGATTGTGTTTCAAATGAAGAGGGGGAAAGCTCCTGGCCCTAATGGTTTCCCAATTGAGTTTTTTCAAGAATTCTGGGAGATTATCAAGATGGACTTGTTGGCAGTTGTTCAGGAGTCTCGTAAGAATAAATAGATGTTACGGGCTTTGAATTCTACCTTCCTTGCTCTCATCCCAAAGTGTGATGGGGCGGATAGGTTAAGTCAATTTCATCCTATCTCTCTTTGCAATGTAATTTATAAAATTATCTCTAAATTGATTGCTGATAGGTTGAAAAAGTGGCTTAAAGTGTTGATCTCTAAGGAACAGAGTGGTTTTGTGGCGGGACAGCAGATTCTAGATGGGCTTGTTATCGCAACTGAAACCATTCACTCTATGGCCAGTTCCAAAGATAAGGCGATGTTCATCAAGCTTGATATGGCTAAGGCTTATGACAGAGTTAGATGGTCCTTCCTTCAAAAGGTTCTTGGTGCTTTTGGTTTTGGGGATGAGTGGATTTATTGGGTTATGAGTTGTGTTACTTCAGTCTCCTCTGTGTTAATAAATGGTGAGCACTCTGAGCTTTGTGGTGCTTCTCGGGGTTTGCGGCAGGGTGACCCCCTCTCTCCTTACTTGTTTCTTCTTCTTGTTGAAGGTCTGGGACGTTTGATAAGAAGGAATGTGGAGTTAGGTTTCATTCAGGGGTGGGGGTGGGGAGGTTTCATTCAGGGGTGGGGGTGGGGAGGTGGTTTACCTCCACAGTCTCACTTGCAATTTGTTGATGACACTGCTTTGATGGGTATGGCTACAATTAGGGAAGCTTCAAATTTGCGCAAGGCATTGGATGTTTATCTTGTTGCTTCGGGCCAATTGATTAATGAAGATAAGTCTTCCATCTTTTTCTTCAATACTCCAGGTTCCATTTAGAGGAGAATTGCTCATATCTTGAGATTTCAGACTGGGGTTCTCCCTTTGACCTATCTTGGTATTCCCATCTCTATTCGAAGACTACCCAGGGATTCTTGGCAGAATATTCTGAATAAATTTCATGTGAAAGTTAATCATTGGACCCACCATTGGTTGTCCTTTGCGGGTCGTGTTCAGTTGCTCAAGTCTGTGGTGCAGGCCCTCCCCATTTATAGATGTATGATTTAGGTGGCCCCTTTGGGTTTTGTTAGGGAATTGGATACCTTAGCAAGACAGTTTTTATGGGCTGGTAGCTTATTGTCCTCTAAATGGAGCCTTGTCAGATGGGACATTGGTTGTAGCCCGAAGCAGTTTGGCGGCCTTGGGTTAAGGCAGTCGTCGTTGTTAGGGATGGCGTTGGCTACTAAATTGTATTGGCGATGGTGTGTGGAGCAGGATGGGATCTGGGCCAGGATATTAACACAGAAATACTTCTCGGGGATCCCTTAAATTGATATTCCTCGTTATCTCCTGGGGGGGAAAGGCTCGGTGATTTGGAGTACACTCAAGAAAGGGGCTGCTCTGATCAAGGATGGCTTATCTTGGATTTGTAAAAGAGGGACAAAAGCTCATTTTTGGTCTGATTCTTGGGATGGTTTTCCTCCCATTGTTTCTCAGTTTCCTAATTTGGTGACTCTGTGCCAGAGGTTCTGTGAGGCAAGATGGTCAAGGGTGAGTGACTTCAAGTCCTTTTCTTCTCATGGGCAGTTGGTGGTGGCGAGATGGAAGAACCTAATGAGTGGCCTGTTGTTGGTATGGAGGAGTGTGCTAAGCTTCATAGTATTCCTTTCTCGTAGACGCTATAGCTCCCTCCAGGAAGGGGATGTTCTTTCTTGGTCTCCTAATCCTAAGGGTGTCTATACTGTTGCTTTTGGATATCAGGTGTTGTTATCTCACCAGCTGGATGGGGTGGAGGTTCACTGGTGGAAAAAAGTGTGGAATAAGCTTTCTTGGCTGAAGTGTAACTGCTTTATTTGGACTTTGGCTTGGAATAGGTGCTTGACATGGGATAATATTCGGAAGCGGGGTTTTCAGGGTCCTTCTATGTGTGTTTTGTGTGGATGTGGAGAGGACTCCTCTCACTTGTTTTTCCATTGTCCCTTGACTTTGCAGCTTTGGCATTTTTGGTGGGAAGTTTGGAAAAGACCCTGTGTTCATGCGTCCTCCCTGGTGGATTTTTGGAGTAGTCTGGGTAGACCTCCTTCTATGGCCTCTTTCTTGCAAGATGTGTGGTATGTTGGGCCTTCATACTCTGGCAAATTTGGTTGGAACGGAATCGAAGAATATTTCGAGGTGAGAAGCTGTTGATTCAACAAGTTTGGCACAAAATTATGGGTATGATTCGAGAGACGGTGGAAGCTAAGTGTGATGTGGTGTTCCCTTTGGAGAAAGGGGATGCTGAGCTAGTGGGTAGATTGGGTATTCGGGGGTTGTCTCCAGCTTCTGCTTGTGTCAGGAGAGGAAGGTGGGTGAATAAGAAAGTTCAAAGGGTGGGGAGTTGGCTACCCCCTCCGGCTGGCATTCTGAAGCTCAATACTGATGGTTCTTCAAGGGGCAATCCTAGACCTGCTGGGATTGGTGGTTTTTTTCTTTTCTGTTCATGAAGGAGTGCAGACTATCAACCTTATGGAAGGTTTGGCGTTCCTCTATGCTTTGGAGAGGGCTTATGCTTTGGGATCGCGCAAGGTTATCTGTGAGTCTAATTCATAGGTTTTGATTAATTTGTTGAATAAACAGAAGGTATCTGATGTTAGTTGGCAGTTGGCTATGATGGTGCAACAGATTCTACAGATAAGTTCTTTGATGGAGATGGTGTCTGATGCAGAGGCATCCACACTAAAACCTTGACATACAGCATGGATGTCCGCAACCCTTCATCATCATCATCATATTTTCTCTAACACTGTCAGCATCATCATATTTACTCTGCCGACCGATATCCTCCTGCAGACAAACCTTCGACCTTTCGCCTGTCAGCAGCATCATCATATTCGACTATCGGCAGCATCATCATATTCGGCAAGCGCGAACATCCTCCTGACGTTCACTGTTCATCTTACCGCCAACCTCTTTCTTCATCATCATGATGTTCAACATCATGTTCATCAGCAGGATAAAGAACATCCGGTTCCTCCCATATATCCTGATGATGACAACCTCATGCACCTTTCCTTCGATGCTTACGTCACCCCGATATCCTGATGACGATTATCCTGATGACGATGACGTCACATGCAGCTCCTTCAATATCCTGCTGCCCGATATCCTGATGACGAATATCCTGATGACGATGACGTCATATGCAGTTCCTTCAATATCCTGCTGTCGGCCAAACTTAACATTATCGGCCCGCGAAGGAATTGTCAACCCGATCTTCTACCTTATGCCGATACGCTCCTCCTCGACAACACCTGATGATGATCACCCCCAAAACACATTTACCTTACGCAAACGACTGCATCATGCTCATCTCCACTTACTCGGATGACGCCCGAAGTAACTGCAGGATATACGCAGAAATATCCTGATGATGCCGTTTTGACGAACTTCCAACCTTAGCGAATTTCGATCCGCCGAACCTCCTGGGATGACCCGATCTACTTTCAGGGTGATCTTCCAAACTCTAACAACCAGCACGACCTAGCACATACCCATGCTAGGGTTCTCAACACCTCTCGACGACGATCCTGCACACCTGCATGCAAACAAACAGAAAATGCAACCTAAACCCTAACCTATTGTACATAACCATTCCACCGATTCGACGAATCAACCGGTGGAATGGATCAGTGAATCCATGTAACCACCAAAACAGCAAATCGATCACACAAAGGAGACCAACCAGAAAATGAACACAAACAGGATCTCTTATTTGATTTCAAAAGATGCAATACAATGATCAGTCTCTCTCTCTCTCTGTCTCACTCTGTGCAACCTAACTCGATGATCTAAAACCAACCGATCCTCAAGCATATATAGGATCTCCTGCGAGTACTACCACTCGATTCCAAGCGGCTGGGAAATCTCTCCTGGCGGCTGGGAGATCCAACCGGACCTACAGCATAACAGCTGTCCTAACAAACTAGCTAAAAATAGCAAAGCATGGTCAACATGACCTTATTACATGCATTGGTCTTATCAGACCTTCTTGGAAACATTAACAAGACTCAAACTAACTAACTGCCTCATGGAGGCCAGCTGTCAGGTAGGTGCTCCTGCACCAGTGTCTTTTGTCCATATTCCAAGGGAGTGGAATAGGGCAGCAGATTGTTTGGCTAAGTGGGCCTCTGAGCATTTAGATGGCTGGAAGATTCATGAGTGGGAGCAGGTTCCTCATGAGCTCCGACATGACTTGGAGAGGATTCTTGCCGAGGATGGGAATGGTATTGGTGAAGGATGATGTTTCATGCTTTGTATGGCTGTTTCTTATGGATTCCCGAGGCCTTGGCCCTTTGATGTTTTGTAATGCTCTTTTCTGAATTTCAATAAAGTTTTTACCCCTTTAATAAAAAAAAAAAAAAAGCAATTAAAATACTTTATAAAATTAATTTACAATTAGAACCTTTTAAATTACTTGCAAAAAATGGGGACATGACAGTTCTCTCTTGGTTCGCATTAAATTAGGTGTGTAGTTCAAGTGAACCAAATAATAGACAATGTCCTTATATCAAGGATCATCAGCAAGATTGCATTGTTCAACATCTATCATAGCACTCATCATATTGACATTTATAGCTTCCAAATTTGTTTCAGCAATTAGTCTTGCTAGCCCTTGTCCTTGTACCAACTTTGTGAACTAAATATTCATGACAAATTCCTGGATTTTATTAATCCATATGCATCTCCTTCCCGTCACTTCCTGTTGTGTAAAGATATTCTTAACCACTAAGTGTGGTACATATGCAACAATCTTTGCACCTACCAGATAAGACCTAAAACAATTTATAGCTTTAACAAGAGCATAATATTGTTTTTCCATAATATCATAATTTAATTCAACATCTTGCAAGAACTTACTAAAGTGTAATGTCCCTGACTAGCTATTTTGTCAATTTTCTTATTTTTGTCATTTTTCTGATTTTTTTGAAACAAACACAAACTAGAACAGCAAACCAAGTAGAAACCAATCACTGAAAACTAAATATCAAACCCCCAAATGCTAGTATACACTCCAAATGACAATTTTGGATCAAATCTCATCAATTATAATTGCTGGTATAAGCCCTAAATTGACCAAAAACACTCAAATCTGAATTGGGAAAGTTATGACAGTATCAAACATAAATTTTAGAAACCCTTAGCTGATTCCATTTATTTGCGACTGTTGGAAATGATTACAAGTTAGAAATGATATTTTCAGAGCTTCTACAATTGTCAAAACAACTCACAAGCAATAATGAGGAAACCTTAGACTAGTATGATTGCTGCTCAAGTGGTGGTTGGCTGATGCAGGGCTATATGACCACTATGAGACTGAAAACCAGGGGAAAAATGGCTGGTAGGGCCACTCAAATGATCTTATCTTCTTCCTCAAGCTATTGCTCCACAAACCCAATGAATAAGATAATCAATGTTGACAAATCAATGGCCGGGAGTGAACAAAAACATACATTAAAGGTTGCACAAGGTCCCAAACTTGCCCAAATCTGATATGGCGATCTCCTACGATGATGGAAAATAATGAAAGGAGATGAAAGATGGTTGCAATGAAGTTTCTAAGGCTGGAACTAAATGAAGAACCATTTTAATGCTGGTAAATGTCCCAAAATCACCTCCCAACAGCAACAAACGTGAATGAAACTTTCCCAAATTGAAGTCAACCCTCCTTGTAATGTCCTCAATTTTTGCAAGTAACTTAAATGTGTCTAATTGTAAATTAATTTTATAAAGTATTTTAATTGCTTTATAAAATTAATATTTTATTAAGTTACTTGAAAAATACTTTATGAAATAAAGTATCATTGTACACACATTTAAAAAGGGTCATGTAAAAACATTTAAAATTGTCATGTGTGATCGTGTACATAAAAACTTTCATTTAATAAAATTAGGGCCTACCCTAAATGATGAAAGTTTAAAAGCACTGTTGAGAGTCATTGTTGAGCATGTCTGTATGTTTTGGTTTTGTGTTTGACTTTTGCTAAGTTGTATTCAGCTGTTGTCAAGGTGATGGCCCCTTGCTTTTGCTGAACCGAGGAGATGACCCCCTGGTGAATTGTTGAGGTGAAATCATTTCAGATTTCACAACTGAGCTTCATTGTGTCTTGAGTTTGGACTATTTGCTAAATAAGTTGGTATTTGGTCAGAGACCAATATCGATTATTTGAAGATCTTTTGTATGCAAATATTGGAATAATGATTATGCAGATTTGATGATATTATTTGTGCAGAGGGTTTTTATTGCAAATTTATTGATTTATAAAATATAAATTTGCAATATTTTTATTGAGTTTCGATCTTTGAAGATATTCATTTTACATTTCAATATTATATTGTCATTGGGTTCATTGCAACATCATTCATTGAAGACTCGAAACATGATTACTAAATATTATATTGTGGAGATTTGACGCAGAGAAATATCTTGTGCAACTTGGAAACTGATTGAGTGCTGAGCTGAGATATCAATATTGGCAGACCACTCTGAAGACCGTGGCATAGTATCGACGACCTTTGCTGAAGCGGACTTGATAATATTTGAGCATCGATTAGCATAAGAAGATATCAACATTGAGAAACATTGATTGGCGCAATACAAGGCATTAAAGGCTATCGCATGATCGTAGACACAAAGCGCTTCAACCTGAGGATCGGGAATGCCCATTATAAGACTCGATCGTGGACTGAGCGCTAGTTATGGTAGATGTTTCATTGAAGGTTCATTGAAGACTCGTTCAGCAGCATATCACATTGGTGGAGTCGCGTTAGAGAGAATTGAATCCCAAGGGTATCGACATTGAAGAAGAAAGTTGCAGTGCCTGATACATCCGTGGGAGATCTCCAATTGCTTGTTGATGACCGTTGGAATATGTGAACCGATCAAGATTGGCGGATTTGCATTCTGTTGACATCAATTCATCATTTTTGTATAGAAGAGCCATCAATTTGGAGTTTCTAAATTTATCGAAGCTTCATTTAGTGTGCTGAATACCATATTTAAGACGGCGGAGTCATATAGTGAATTCGCTGAGTCAAAGGCAATAACGGATGCATTGTGGTGTTGTCTATGGCATGCACTGAATAGTCAGATCGTGAGCAATAAGAAAGAAGTATAGATGCCTAAAGAAGAATCACTGTTTATTGAACAAGTTAATCGGGCTAACTCAAAGACAACTTCCATCAGTAGAGACAGCGATCTACAGGTAAAGAAGAATGATCAGCATTATCTGACATCCAATATATCAACATTGCGACAGCAATCTTATCTATTAGTGCTGGCAGTTAGTCTAAGGGGAATTGCAATCATTAAAGGATCCATCATCATACAGTTGGCATCAGCATTTGTCACCATATGGTAAATCTTCACATCAGATTTGAGGATTGAGGTTGGTATTAGCATTGAGCATCTTTTGGTATGTTGTATTGAAAAGTTGCAAGTCTGATTGAGATAATTTGAGACAGGTCCTTTGGCGATCTAATTCTCTTTTCCAGTTGCATTTTGCAATGGTTATAATTGTAGGAATCAGAAGTTGATTAGACAGTGGATATACATTCAAATCTTTAATTTGAATGTACAAATCTATTATTTCTGCTGTTATAAATGTTATGTATTGTTTTGCAAGCCTGTCAAATGTTAAATAAAATTCAGAACAGTAAGTCATGATTAAGATTCAATGATATAAATCAAATATCGAGCAAGGATAATACAGTGGTATCAGAGCCTTCGTCCTGCCAGCCTGTGTGGGTCAAAAAAAAAAAAATTCAGAGTTAAATCATGGCTTCTACATTTGTTGAAGAGATAATGAATGCATATGATGCATACATAGCACTTCCAGATAGGGTCAAAAATCGTGTGGACTTCGAGCTATATTTGGAGCATCGAATTTTTATGAAGGAACAAAGACAAATGACAAAGAAAAAGGTTTCAATGAGGTCAGCTCCTAACTCACAGCAGTATGCAGATTCAAGGAACTCTAATTCAAGAAGATCAACAGGTACAAAGTCAAGTTCATCCCAAAAGACTCCTAATGATAGAGGTACACATTGGTATATGATGAATGATTTCAAAGAGCAAGAAGTTCATGCAAGTGGCATAAAATTTGAACAAATAGATGAGTTTGATGAGATGCCAAGAAATGAAGAATCTCATAGCAGCCATGAAACAATAGAAGAAAATCAGACTTTTGGGTCAACAAAAGATGAAGAGCTCATGTTACTCCATGATGATTGCAAGATTGATGAAGAGGATGTGCAAGATGAAGATAAATCAGCTAAGATAGATGAAGGTATGCTTCCTCATGATGAGACTAACATTGTTGTTCTTCATGTTGATAAGGAGACAAGTGATGTGAATGATAATGTTCATACATATGATAGCAAATCAGAGATTTCAGTTTGTTATGAAGGGTATATCATTGATAATCAATCATACATGAAAGAGGTCAGCTATGAGGTATGTAATTCACATGAAGAAGAAAACATGGGTGATGTACAAGAGGAGACACACATTGAATCAGCAATTGATGAAGAAAACACAATAGAATGCCATGATGTCATTACTGATTTGTTTGACGACAGCAGCATGATGACTCATTATTCTTATGAGGTAATGTCTTTGAATCGTGAGGAGGTCAATGATATGATCTCACCTATTGATGGCAGCCATATGTCCAATGATAGACATGGAGATATTGATGGTAAGAAGGCTGATTTTGTATACTTTGGCAAAGAAGAGGTAAAGAGATGTGAAAAGATGAATGAAGAATGGATGAAAAGAGCCAAGGAGGCCAAGATGGTGGCTGCCAATGCAAAAAAACATCTTCAAGAAGTCAATCTCATCAATATTGCAAGACAAGAAAGGATTGACTACATTAGAAGTCTCTTCATTCCAAGGGAAGATGAATCAGGAAATAACAATTGTTCCAATGATGGAGATGATGAGGTTGATAAGATTTGTCATTTGGAGGAGATCCCAAACATGAAAGAACAAGTGATAGATGTTATGCAAGTATGTGATAATGAAGGTAAATCAAATTTGCAGGATACATTGGTTTCCATTGATGAGGATCAACATACTCTTAAGGTGACACAACACCATTTTAATGATGTTTTCTTATTGGAGCATGTGAATGGCTTGATTGTTCCATGGTTTGATGACCACTATTTATTGTTGAGTAGTGAAGCATGTGGTTTCAGTTTTGGAACAACAGTGTATGGAAGAGTTTATGATGATGGGAATCCATATTTTCTTGTTGGCAATTGGTCTAATGATGATTCCCTATCTTCATGCATTGAAGATGACACTTTGCATATCACTTGGAATGATATTTTCAGATTGCATAGTGCTGTTTTGATTTATGACAGAATAGATACATTTGTGTTAGCATCATTCTGCGACAACGGAAGCAGTCCCAAGATCTTCGTCAGTAGCCATGAGGAGATGCAGTTGAGCATTCTAGTGGAGCCTCGATGGATTTGGGATCTAGGGATTGATTGGCTTCATTTTTTCTTCCCATTGCTTGGGGACAAGCAATGTCGGGAAGGGAGGGGTGTAATGTCCCCAATTTTTGCAAGTAACTTAAATGTGTCTAATTGTAAATTAATTTTATAAAATATTTTAATTGCTTTATAAAATTAATATTTTATTAAATTACTTGAAAAATACTTTATTAAATAAAGTATCATTGTACACACACATTTAAAAAGGGTCATGTAAAAACATTTAAAATTGTCATGTGTGACCGTGTACATAAGAACTTTCATTTAATAAAATTAGGGCCTCTCCTAATTGATGAAAGATTAAAAGGGTTGTTGAGCATGTCTGTATGTTTTGGTTTTGTGTTTATGACTTTTGTCAAGTTGTATTCAGTTGTTGTCAAGGTGATGGCCCCTTGCATTTGCTGAACCGAGGAGATGACCCCTTGGTGAATTGTTGAGGTGAAATCATTTCAGATTTCACAACTAAGCTTCATTGTGTCTTGAGTTTGGACTATTTGCTGAAAAAGTTGATATTTGGTCGGAGACCAATATCGATTATTTTAAGATCTTTTGTATGCAAATATCGGAATAATGATTATGCAGATTTGATGATATTATTTGTGCAGAGTGTTTTTATTGCAAATTTATTGATTTATAAAATATAAATTTGCAATATTTTTATTGAGTTTCGATCTTTGAAGATATTCATTCTGCATTTCAATATTATATTGTCATTGGGTTCATTGCAGCATCATTCATTGAAGACTCGAAACAGGATTACTAAATATTATATTGTGGAGATTTGACGCAAAGAAATATCTTGTGCAACTTGGAAACTGATTGAGTGCCGAGCTGAGATATCAATATTGGCGGACCACTCTAAAGACCGTGGCATAGTATCGACGACCTTGGCTGAAGCGGAGTTGATAATATTTGAGCATCGATTAGCATAAGAAGATATCAACATTGAGAACTGTTGACTAGTGCAATACAAGGCATTAAAGGCTATCGCATGTTCGTAGACACAAAGCGCTTCAACCTAAGGATCGGGAATGCCCATTATAAGACTCGATCGTGGACTGAGCGCTAGTTATGGTAGATGTTTCGTTGAAGGTTCATTGAAGACTCATTCAGCGGCATATCACATTGGTGGAGTCACATTAGAGAGAACGGAATCCCAAGGGTATCGACATTGAAGAAGAAAGTTGCGGTGCCTGATACATCCATGGGAGATCTCCAATTACTTGTTGATGACCGTTGAAATATATGAACCGGTCAAGACTGGCGGATTTGCATTCTGCTAGCGGATTTGCATTCTGTTGACACCAGTTCATCATCTTTGTATAGAAGAGCCATCAATTTGGAGTTTCTGAATTTATTGAAGCTTCATTTAGTGTGTTGAATACCATATTTAAGGCGGCAGAGTCATACAGTGAATTCGCTGAGTCAAAGGCAATAACGGATGCATTGTGGTGTTGTCTATGGCATGCATTGAATACTCAGATCGTGAGCAATAAGAAAGAAGTATAGATGCCTAAAGAAGAATCACTGTTAATTGCACAAGCTAATCGGGCTAACTCAAAGACAACTTCCATCAGTAGAGACAACGATCTACAAGTAAGGAAGAATGATCAGCATTATCTGACATCCAATATATCAACATTGTGACAGCAATCTTATCTATTAGTGCTGACAATTAGTCTAAGGGGAATCGCAGTCATTAAAGGATCCATCATCATACAGTTGGCACAGTATTTGTCACCATATGGTAAATCTTCACATCAGATTTGAGGACTGAGGTTGGTATTAGCATTGAGCATCTTTTGGTATGTTGTATTGAAAAGTTGCAAGTCTGATTGAGATAATTTGAGACAGATCCTTTGGCAATCTAATTCTCTTTTCCAGTTGCATTTTGCAATGGTTATAACTGTAGGAATTAGAAGTTGATTAGACAGTGGATATACATTCAAATCTTTAATTTGAATGTACAAATCTATTATTTTATTTTTTGCTATTATAAATGTTATGTATTGTTTTGCAAGCTTGTCAAATGTTAAATAAAATTCAGAACAGTAATTCATGAATAAGATTCAATGATATAAATCAAATATCCATCAGGGATAATACACTCCTCCAAGGCTAACGCGCCCAAATGAAATCTGGAAAAGTGTTCTAACAGCGAAAAGAAAGTCAGATCTGCAATCTCTAAGGTTGGTGCTCCAAAAAATGATGGCTGGAAATGTGTTTGCAGCAATAAATGAAGTGCAAACCCTCTCCGGAATCTTCCAAAATGCTAGCACTTACACTAGGATTGCACAATTTGCAAGATATGATGGTGATATGCCGCAATAATGACTGAAAGAACTGATCGTTACCTTAATGATGAAGAATTATTCCCCAAAAATGCTGATTCACTATAACAACACTATAGCAGCAACAAAATGTTTCCAAAACCCTCAAAATTCTGAAATCTACAATGAACCCTTCAAATGTCATGTCCCCTTTTTCGAAATAGAGCCATGGAGAAGACCTCTAGCGTATTTTTATTTCTCGTAGGCTAAGAGAAAAAATAAGGGAAATAATTTATAATATTATTTTAAGTTGGGCCTGACAATTTTTAATTTAAGGGGCAACATAAATAATATTATTATAATAAAAAAGAAGTGTTTTTCAACACTAGTAATAAATAAAAGTATTTTTAAATACTAAAATTAAATAAAATTAAAAAAAAATTAAATTTTATTTTGGAGGGAATTTAATCATGGACCCAAAATTGGAAATGTTTAAAAGGAAGCAACTAACTTCCATTTGCATCATCAAGTTTTCATTTGGCATTTCATTGTGAGCTTTGGCATTTGAGTTTTGGCATCCAAGAATGAAAACCCTTGGCTATTTTCAGCAATCTGAGAGGACGAAAACCCTCTTGGTTTTTGATTTCCAGAGGTGAGAATGAAAACCCTCATCTTTGACATTAGCAAATTCCATCTAAGGTTTGCATGGTGATCTAATTCAGTGATTTGTGTGGAATTTTAGGGATTTATCGATTAGATTTGCAAGCAGATATTGTTCGTAATTTTTTTTTTTTTTATGTTGAAGGATATTGTTCGTAATTTTTTAAATATATTTCCTACAAGCACAAATTGTTGGTGACATCATTGAAGGGTTTGGCACTATTTTTGTAGGTCGCCCAACTATATAAAAAATTCTGAAATCATTTTTCAAGGTTGGCAAGCCATTTTTGGAGGTCTTTATTGCTGATTTGGGGTGCGTCAGCAAAGGAGATAATTTTTGACATATTAAAATCATCATTTCCAGCCACCATATACACCTGATCCAACCATACAACACTATACTACCAGTCGTTCCAATTTACGTTGTTCTAGATGCCGTACAAGTCTGCAACATTTTATCTAGTGGTTGTACCATCATTTTGAGGGGCGAATTGCATTATTTGGTCTATTTTCCTAAGGTGCTTGCATTAATTCTAGTTGTACAAGTCATAATCAATTTCTAGGGCAGTCGCACAAGTCTGATCTACAATTACAGAGGTCTGATCAACATTTTCAAACGATTTGTAAGTTGGTTTGATGTTGAAAAAATCTGAATAATCCATGTATGATCAACATTGTACTTATAAAATGGAGAGTGTAGGGATTTGAGTTTCTCGTCTTCGTTCTTCTTTGTACAGATTGTGAAATTTGCAGGGATCTAAGTTTCAACATGGGTGGTGAGAGGAACAAAGTTGAACCGTCGTCTTGTGAGGGGACCCATCAGAAATAGAAGGTCTAGAAAATCTTGGAGGGGGGGGGGTTACTCCCTATATGGAGAAATTACATGGAGCAAACCCTAATGTTACTGCTTTGTTTGTGAAAGGCTACAAGAACAAGAAGGTCTCTGCGTATGGCTGGGAGTTAGCCATCACAGAGGACCTAATAGCCTCAATTTTAGGGCTATAAACTAGAGGGAAGAAGTTCTTCCGTGAGCGGAAATATAGCGATGAAGCCCTAAACAATTTCTTTAAAGGCAATGAAAGGGACAAGTTAGAGAGCGTAGGGAAGGGAGAGAAGGTGGGAAAGGTTTTTTTGAAATCTGGCAATGGCAGAAGTGCAAGAATGGTGGTAGAAGGTGCAAGTAAGGTGGAAGGCGCAACGTTGGTTACTAGCGGTCATGCTAACGGTAGCCAGACTGTTGGTGGCAGAGATGCAAAAGGAGAAGGTTCCGAGGAGGGCCCAGCTGACGATGGAACTTCTGGTGCTTTTTAGGCTTGTCTGTCCTCTTTGGAAGTAGAGATTAGACCTCCCAACCCCGGGGGTACATCGGGGGTGGTGTCCCCAAAGGAGGCTAAGGTGGACGATGTTAAGCCGGCCAAACCCACTTCGGACTTCTTTAACCCGTGGAAATCGCTTTTCGGGTCTCTGCCTAAAGGGAAAAGTGAGGCCCCACCTTTAGTCTTCTCCTTCGAACCAAGTTCAGGTGAGTTCTCTCTATCGGTTCCTGATAGTGTTGTGGACAGCGATATTTCTCGTATGGATTTATCGTTGGTGAGTAAGTTTTTGGGTCCCAGACCTAATATTGAAATTGTGCGATCTTGGGCTCGCCGAAAATGGGCTTTGAAAGGGCAAGTGGACATAGCTACTTTACAAAATGGGTTCTTCTCCTTTACCTTTTTGTGTGAGGAAGATCTGCTTTGCACCATGGCTGGGGGCCCATGGGTCATTGGAAACTCCACTCTGGCTTTGAGAAGGTGGGAACCTGGTTTTGATGCAGGAAAAACTTCCTTCAATGTTGCCCCAGTTTGGGTCAAATTCCCAGGTTTGCCTATGGAATTCTGGGATGAAGAAGTCTTTAAGGGCTTGGCTAGTGCTTTTGGTAGTCTTCTTACGGTAGACCTAGTCACTGTGTCGAGAAAAAGGCTAGTTTATGCTAGAATATGTGTTATGGTGAATCAATCTACTAGCTTGCCCTCCTCCATCAAGATCAAATCTAAACTTGGTGTTTGGGAGCAGGCTATTGAGTTTGAATCTATTCCTTTTGTGTGTTTTCTCTGCAAAAAGACAGGCCACTGGGCAAAAAACTGTCTTTCTAAGAGAGTGAGGACTAACCAAAAGGTTTGGAAGGAAAAGCAAGAAAATGACCAGGGGAAAGCCCAAAGCCAAAAAGAGGGAGCTAAAAAGGAGGATGCTCCAGTCATGGATGAAACTGTGGTTGTCTCATCCCAAGAGACGATGGCGATTATTCCATTTGTTCCCAGGAATGAGGAATCTCTTGATCTAGCATTGGAAACTCCGGGTTGTGCCCTGGTCATTTCTAATGATGGTGACTCCCAAGCCCCCAAGGGCGAGGGGGATTTTCCTTGTTCTCCTAGGTAGCTTTTGGAGTTAATCGAGGATATTTATATGGAGGAAATGCCATTTGAGGTCAAGGGAAGAAAGAAGAAAAAACCTGCTTCCCCCCTCAGTGTGGAGTAGCGACTAGAAGCTCATCCAAGGCTGATTTTGGATCAGAGAAAAGAAGGCCAGTGAAACCTTTAGCTAGTGTTGTTAGAGAAAGAGACAGTAAGAAGGAGATTGCAGGAGGGATACAAAAAACGCTCTTGGATCTGTGCTCTAAGAGCACAAACTCTCTTTTATCACGAAGATCCTTTCGTGGAATATAAGGGGGTTAAATAATAGTCACAAACATGACCTCCTGTCTAACCTGATTCGAGATCTTAAGCCGGATATTCTACTTATTCAAGAAACCAAGATGCAGACGGAAAAACTTCACTTGATCAAGAACAGATTCTTTGTTGAGTGTGGCCTTAAAGGAAGTAACTCCAAGGGTGCCTCTGAAGGGGTGGCCACTCTATGGAACCCTAAATCGATCACTGGATATCCTATTATGGCGGACTCTAACCAGGTGGCGACCAAGTTTGTTCATAAAAGCGATGCCTCCTCCTGGATTGTCTCTAACATTTATGCCCCTAATAACAAGAATGCCAGGAAGAAACTTTGGCAAAGACTTGGAGCTTTCAGAAGGATGTATCCTGAGTCAAAATGGCTTGTTATGGGAGATTTCAATTCAGCTCTTAGAGATGATGAGAAAATGGGTGGATCTCAAGCTCCCCTAGATTCCAGAATGGATCTGATGGATTTTGTGAATGATGAAGCTCTATTAGATCTAGATCTTAAGGGAGCCAAGTTCACTTGGTCTAATCAAAGAATAGGTGATAATCTCATCCAAGTCAGATTGGACAAGGCCCTCATTTCTATGGACCGGTTTGATTCTTACTCCTGCTCCCTATCTGCTCTCACCAGATTAGGGTTTGACCACTTCCCGATTGTTCTCACGGCGGACAAAGGGGTAAGCGGATAAGGTTTCCCTTCATATTTGAAATGATGTGGCTATGTCACCCGGATTTGAAAGAGAAGATCAGAGAGTGGTGGAACATAGATGTGGAAGGTACTACCATGTATAGGTTGGCCAAAAAGTTCCATAATGTCAAGATCAATGTGCAAAAATGGAATAGATCCTCCTTTGGTCAGATCTTTAAGGAAAAGGAGATCATCAAAGGAGAGCTGAATAGGATCCAAGGCGAAATCCAAAAAGATGGTATGACTCAAAAAACTAGGGAAGAAGAGATTGACCTCCTCAATGCCCTCCACGCGATTGTATCTAAGGAGGAAGATTTTTGGAAACAAAGATCTAGAGCTATCTGGCTTAAGAGTGGGGATCGAAACTCAAAATTCTTTCATATGACTACTTTGAAGAACAAAGCAACTACTAGAATCAAGGAAATCTCTTCAAAAGGTAGGACTATCTCGGACGAAGATGAAATTCAGAAGGAAGCTATGCTTTTTGTCTCTTCTTTACTCAATAAGGAAGGGCCTCTGGATCAAAATATGGAAAACACTTTGCTACAGGTTATACACAAAGCGGTGAACGATAACGATAACAAGATGATGACCAAAATCCCTTTGGAGGAAGAAATTAGAGGTGCTGTCTTCTCTTTTGAAGGTAATAAGGCTCCTGGTCCTGACGGATTCCCTCACTTCTTTTTCCAAACCTTCTAGGAGATTGTGGCCAAAGACACATGCAATGCCACTAAAGAATTTTTTGGAAGCAAAAGACTGCTTAAAGAATTAAATTCCACTTTTCTTGTCCTCATCCCAAAGAATGGTGCTAATACCTTTGCTGATTATCGACCCATCAGTTTGTGTAATTCAATCTTTAAGATCATCTCGAAGGTGGTGGCTTGCAAGCTTCAAG
Organism: Cunninghamia lanceolata; assembly: GCA_027924645.1. Lineage (NCBI taxonomy): Eukaryota > Viridiplantae > Streptophyta > Pinopsida > Cupressales > Cupressaceae > Cunninghamia > Cunninghamia lanceolata. The sequence goes on from BSBN01000500.1 coordinate 23,770,452, forward strand.
TCCTTCTCCCAAGCATGATTTCAGTGTAGCAAAGTAGTTTTGTTCCTGGCAGACAAATCCTTGACTCCATTATTTCGGTTCAAGAGAATATTCACTCTATGGGTATGAACAAAAAAGAGGGCTTCCTTCTAAAGCTCGATCTCATGAAAGCTTATGATAGAGTTGATTGGAACTTTCTTCTCAGTGTTTTGAGGAAGTTTGGTTTCAATGAGAAATCCCTTGAGATTTTCCAGCAACTTATTCTTTCTCCAAATTTTTATGTCCTCATTAATGGTTCTCCGTCGGGTTTCTTCGTTAGTTGAAGAGGGTTGAGGCAAGGGGATCCGATCTCGCCTTTCCTGTTTATTATCATGGTGGAAGTCTTGGGCAAAAATATTGTAAAATACCCTTCTAGAAATGACTGAAATTTTTTGCAAATTTAGATAAGATTTCTTGCACACTTCAATTAAATAACTTCACCAGATGAACAAGGAACTGTAGCACATCAAACTCACATCAACTTTGTATATATGAAACCAACAAATAAATGAAACATGAAATGTCAAGTGACTAGAATTTATTTCAGTCCATGTCTGATTTTATATCAGACTTAATTACAAATCAATTTAAAGCCCAAATACATCAAACGTTGCATACAAATATAGTCCAAAGCCTCTAGAATGATGATGGCTATCAAATGGACACAAAACACCCTTGAAAGAGCTTTAATAAAATTCTGATATAAACTTTCTGTATGCTGATATGACTGCTGAAAGTGTACTTTTTGCCCAGCCCAGCCAAGGGTTTACAATGAAATATTATGAAATATCTCCTCCAAATGCATTCTATGGATGCATAGGAATGTTTTCTATCAAGCACAACTCTTCAATCTTCAAACCCTTGATCAAATTCACCTAAAAAGCCCTAAAATTCCAATGTAAAGTTGCTGTTATAAAAATCAGACCTTGCTGTTGCAAAATCAGTCCCTGCAAAATATAAAAATACCATCCAAAATGTACTCCAAATTCACTAAACTACCTTGATAGTCAATCCACTACACCGAGAGCTTCAAATAGATATTAATATCACTTCCAAACTCTTCAAATAACCTGCAAATGTAATCCAATGATGAAATCTGTATGACAACATCTCACAAAATGTTATGGGATCATCACCACAACATTCAAGGGATCATCTCCTTGAAGAAAATAACTAGAAAATGCAATTTCCAGCTAAAATAGATAAAATGCAAAAGCTTACCATAAGATCAAAAGTTGCAAAATGAAGCTCAAGTCATCTATTTAAACTCCTCAAGCTTTGATGTCCATCCTCTTGGCAATTTTGGAATGCATTTTGAAATCCATCAATGGAAATCAAGGAAATGGAACAATATTGAATGATCTTCATCACAAATGCTTTCTTTTAAAACAATCTTCAATTATTTTAAATGAATTTTGCTCCTCTATGGATCGATCCTCTAGAGCTTGGCACTTGACACTTGCATTGAACTTTTAGATTGCAATCATTTAAAATCCTCTCCTTTGCTTAGGCGATCAGCTACATGCATTTAATTTTATGTTTGAAATGCATTTAAAATCCTTCTAACCTCCAACTAGTACTTTCAATGATTGGGCGATTGCATTAAATGATGCCATTTGCTTTTAAAATGTTCTACTAAAAATTGCTACCCCATACATGATCGCCACCACTCTATATATTGGTGTTTTGCATTTAAAATATCAACAAACAATTTTAAATGATTTTACCTTATAGCCGCCACCTTGCCAAGTCGTCAACACTTCATACAATGAGCAATTTGCAATTTTTAAAACATCTTTTACTTAGCGCCGCTCCTTGCAAGGGCGTAATGCATTTAAAATGCTGATTAAACATTTTAAATGATGTTTGCTGTTTGAATGCCTTCTTCAAGGCCGTGGGCACTTCCCTCAATGATATCCTTTGCAATATTCAATGTCTTCAAACCTTGGCGAATGGAAATTAGCATTCCTCTATGCAAGTCGAACCTCCTCCAGCATAACCGTTGGCTCCATAAACAAGGCTCAAATGAAATAAAATTAAATATCCTTCATGCATCGATCCATAAAGCTTGATATTGAATTTGAATTGGGCCCATTTTGACTTGTCAATGATCTTCTATAAATAGGTCCTACCTGGAGCTATCCATAATTACAACATCTCCATACAAAATAAATTAGAGAAAATGTAATTAAAGATTTCATTTTCCCTCCTTATTTATCAAATTCAAATGAATGAAAATACAATCTTAATATTGCATTTTCCATGTAGCTCAAATATACTAGTTAAGCTAACTTTCCAAATCTCCATGTGTAGAAACCAACTCAACTAGCCAATTATTCCCTTACCAATCCATTAGCCTACGGGAATAGATGATAGGCTAACCAAATATCTCCATGTAACATCACTCCAGAATTGGGGACATGACAAATATTCAAAAAGAGGTTCTTGAAGGGCGATTCAGAGGGTTATGCCCATCCTCGCTGGGACCTTCCTGTTCTCACCAAAAATTTGTGGACGACACTATCATTATGGGTGAGGCCTCTGTCAAGGAAGCTCACAAGGTGAGGAGTATTCTGCAAAATTACGAAGAGGCATCGGGTCAGAAGATCAACCTTCCTAAAAGTTCGATTTTCTTTTTCAATACCTCGAAGCCCAGGCGGCTAAAGATAGCTTGTATCTTGCAGTGTAAAGTTGAGTCCTTACCCTCCATCTATCTTGGGCTACCTCTGTATGAAAAAAGGATTCCTAATTCCTTCTGGCTTGGTCTGGTTGACAAATTTCAGTCCAAACTTGTTGGATGGAAGGGAGTGATCCTTAGTCAGGCGGGCAAGATTCAATTGATTAAAGCTTCCCTTCAAAACCTGCCTATTTATTCCATGTCCCTGTTCAAAGTTCCAGCGAAAGTTAGAGACAGAATTGAACAAATCCAAAAAAGATTCCTCTGGTCAGGAACTGAGGAGAAGAGAATCCCGTTGGTCACTTGGGATTCGGTATGCAAGCCTAAAAACTTTGGGGGTCTCGGTCTAAAAAAGCTAAAAGACTTCAACTCTGCCCTCTTTGAGTTGTATGTTCTCACCCTGCCCACATTGCGTTCTCGGTGATCAGAACATGTTAGGACATTGCATTTGTATTCCTTTAACTGAAAAAATTTAAAAAAATTGGGTGTGCTTACTATAGTGGTATCAAAGCTCGTTTTCCTACCAACCTGTGTGTAGTTGATAGTTGCTTGCAGAAATAGTGTTCTTATGTAGTCGGGTGAAGGTTTCGCTCGATATTATTTGAGAAGGCAAGGTAATCCTCCAAAGATACCAAAAGAGACAGACCCATTTGCTAGTGTAGAGAGGGAAGAACTGGTTGAGGAAGCCATGGGAGAGAGAAAAGATGACAATAATAGCACATTGCATATTCTGAATGATATTGCTAGAGGGCAACAACAATTAACTCGGTTGTTGACTCAATGGATGCAGAATATGAACACTGTAGGAATTAACCAAAATAACCATGGCAACAATGGAGAAGCAAGTACTTTTGCTAGCAATGGGAACAATAACGACAACAATCCTAGAATCGTTGCAGGATCAGCAGTGTCAAGTCCCTTGATTCCAACCTTCTTGCATAGAGAGGGTGTTGCAGAAGGTAATGGAGGACAACAGCCTGTTGAAGAGGTATATTTGGATTATTTGCATGATTACAAAGCTCTAGGAGATGAATTCCAAGCAGCCATGTCTTTATCGGAATTTTGCCAACTCAAGTTGAGAAACAAGCCTAGGACAGATAGAGGCCCACAAAATCAGGAGTTGCAACGTAGGGTGGGCAAGTTGTTCATTCTTGCTTTTGTTGGATCTGGTAAAAGCACTGCACGAGCTTGGGTGTAGAAACTAGATACTTATTTTTCCCGCAATCCCATGATGGAGAAAGAGGCAATTCAGTATGCATCTCTTCGCTTAGAAGGAGATGCCCATGAGTGGTGGTACCATGGGATGGTGACATTGTGTAATGACCTCATTGATTCATATGTGGATTTCACTCAAATGCTGATTGAAAGATTCGAGAAGGACCTTGAGTTGCACTTTAGAGAGTTGGCGCAGTTGAAACAATATGGCTCTGTGGATTCCTATGTGGCTGATTTCCAAAGACTCTCCATTATGGTGCCTGATGTTTCGAAGAGAAGACTTATTGTTTTATTCATTGAGGGCTCGGTTGAGCCTCTTCGTGGATAGGTTAAAGCCTTTGACCCTCCCACTTTGCAAGAATCAATTAAGAGAGCAAGGGTCATGGAGTATTCTACTTGAAGGAGCAAATTTCAGTCCAAGCCCTTCTCACAAAAGAAGGATAAAAAAACACTCCAGAAGAATTTTAACCAGCCCAGGAGTATACCTCCAAAGAAGGATGAGGAAGTAAAAAATTAGCTAAGAAGGAAGAAGCTTTACTTTTCATGCAAAGAACCTTGGGCTCCAGGGCATAAGTGCCTTGGAAATGGCCAAGTTCACTATATAGAAGTGTTTTCAAATGAAGAATCTGAACTAGAAAATTCAGAACAACAGGCTGATCATGAGGAGTTTGAGGAAGAAAGAGTTACAGAAGAGCCCGAAGAAGAGAAGAGCAATGAGGGAACCTTTGCTCAACTTTCGAGCAATCGAGGAAATGATCCTTTTAGGATCCGTGGTGTATTGTGTGGCCAAAGAATCGTTGCCTTGATTGATACCAGTGCCACTCATAATTTCATTGACGAAAGTGTTGTTTGAAATATCCCGCTTAGGGTTTTACCAAAATTTTCTGAATTTTCAATTTGATTCAATTTGAAACCCTAGATCTGAATTCTGATTTTAATTTCTGCACCTTATCAAATGATTTCACCAAGCATAGAACATATTCTAAAACATGGAAAATGATGGCAAATGAATATATATATCTGCAGTCTTATCATTCATGAATTACACCATGAAACACACAAACATACATAAATCTGAATGCAAGTCTGCTGCTCCAAACTGCATAGATAAAATGAACATTACATCAAGTTTGTGGCTTAAACATGACAAACAATCATGCACAAGCTGCTGCTACAAACTCAGATCTGAATTATAACTACAACATACCAATTTCAAGTCAAAAGCAACACAAGAGGTGGGCAAAATTCCTCCAAGATCAGATCGGCCTTCAATAAAGATGATGAAAGATGTTATAGTCTTCAATGATGCTCCAAGAATGTTAACCAAAGATGCCTCAATGCTGATCGATCCACTTAGTGATGTCAAAAATGCAGATCCAAGGGTTCTAAGGCTGATTGCCACTTCCAAGGGATGTGAGAGTGTCTTCTATGCTATTCGCCCTCTTCACCAAAGTGTTATGAGCAGCTCCAAGATGCCAAAATATTGCCCAAACTTGGGCGATCTTCTCCAGAGGCCAGCGCACCCTAGTAAGATGTTGTAATGCAAAGTTTGGCGGCTGATAGGGTTCTGATCAGATCTGAAAACCAGCATATAATCCTCACAAGATCACCACACAAGGATGAAGAAGATCCACTTCAAAATTCAGCACTCAATGCCCTCAACAATGGCGCTCACATCCAATATCAAATATGCATGAAAAACCTCCACAAAAGGCGCTCCAAATATGATTTACAAATCTGAAACTAATTCCTCAAGGTGGCGCTCAAGGATATGCAAGAATGTCTTCACCAAATCGGCACTCACTTGATGCAAATGATCTTCAACAATGGCATCCAAATCTGTTATAAGAAATATATCATGAATGCTCAACAATCCTTCGTAATCCTCCAGTGAAGTGCAATTGTGAACTCCGCATGAATCCACCTCCAAGATGAGATTGGCTTTTCGTCCAATCCACCTTCTTCCGCAAGGGTTTTCGTCCTTGGAAAGACCTGCAATAAAATTGCGAAAGCAAAATGCCAAAGATGCCAAAAGTTTCGGATGATGAATGAAGCTCCAATGACCTTCTTTTATACTTGCATTTCTTTTCTTCTCCCAAGCTGGCCGACCAAGTCTAGGCGCCCAAAATTAAATTCAAATTAAAGATTTGAATTACCTTTCTCCAAGTCGGCCACCAAAGCAATATTTTATTTATTTTTCCTTCTTCCAAGAAATCACCCAAAATACAATTAAAATATTTATTTTTTCCCTATAACTTGAGCGCTCCAAAAAGAATATTATTTTATTTGTTTCTTGCCGACCTTACTCCTCCAAAAGGGTCGCACTTCTCAAGAGAATACTAATATTTTATTTATTTTCAAATATCCAAGAGTGGGTCATCCCATTTCAAGATCCATTATTTTATTATTTCTGGCCTTTCAATAATTAATGTAAAAATGCATTAATTCATCTTCCACATTTGCCAAGTCTAGGAAAATTAGCTGTGCCTCATAAAAACAACTTCCTAAATTTCCCTAGCTCAACCACTACATTCCCTTAATTCATGAATTAGCCTACGAGAATGAGGATAGGCTAACCCAAACTTGTAATATCCCAAATGGGGATATTTTGGACAAGTTTGGATTTACGGGCTTTCCTAATTTCTGATTTCTGATTTTCTGCTCAAACCCTAATTTTCTGAACTTATACTTCTCAAATCAGACTTAAACATATGCTTATATCATCCCATGAATCATGCTAAATCATCATATATTCATTGCCAACATGAAAGCCAATAACATACTTGCATTCCACAATGAAATGCACAATAAATCCACTTCAAAACCACAACCACAATGACTGAAATTGAATATAGAAGTCTGCTGCTATAAACCAGAATTTATATAGTCTTCACATACATAGAATGGCTATGGCAAACAGCCAACATGCCCAGCTATAAATCAGAAACAAACCACAAAGTTTTACATACCAAAAACATGCACAAAATGACCTCAAATGGTGGCGCTCCACAAGTAGGGTTGAAAACCCTAAGCAATGGCTCAAAGTCGCCAACAAATAATCCTCCAAGTTGGGCGAATTGGATCTGCAGGCCTGCTGCTACAGAAATCTGCTCTACTCCAAACCCTAGCAGCCAACAACTCCACAAAATCGCCTCTGTATGCAAGTCGCTCCCCCTCCAATGTGAATCGTTCCAACCATAGGGTGAAACCCTAGTCAAAATGCCATGTAGAAGCTCTCATGAATGATCTCAAATCTGATATATAATCTGCCCTAGAAGAATTGAAGCACAAGTGAATCCCCTTCACAGAATCCTCCACTAGGATGCTTGAAGTTTTCGTCCCAAGTTCCTCTCCAAGAGATAAACTCCAAGTGTGTATGAATGAATGATGAATGATGGTTTGCAAATGCCAACAACCTTGTATTTATACACAACTAGACTCTCCTCCAATATGGCCAACCCAGGGAAGTGATATTATATTTGTGAAAGCAACTTTCCCTCCAAGAGGGCTGACCATCACTAATGCACTTGGCACCCATAAAAATCAAATTAAAGATATGATTTTATTATTATTTTTCTTATTTTCTCCACGCCATCTCCAAGAGCCAAAGTGAGGTGTTAGAGAATATTCGATCTCCTATCACAAGTCGCCCAAGGTGATAATAATAATGACCTTCATAATGGTATGTACAATGTGACCCTGAATGAAGGTGTATGCAAGACACCCTTATACTTCTCTTGGCATGAATGAAAGCATCCCCTTATGTCAAAATGGCATCCACAAAACACAATATTATCCCTTGGCCTGATTGTGACCCTCCCAAGTAGTTTGCTCCAAGGAAGACAAATTATTTTATCCAAGATAAGTGCATCAAAGACATAAAAAAAAATGAAAAGTTATTTCCAATACCCAAGATGCCTCCTAAAAATCCCAAAGTGTGGAGATTAGCCCATCCGTTCTCCCATGGCGACCATTCCAAAAATGGGGACATTACAAAACTCTTGTTAGGTGATCATGTCGGAAATGGGGACATTATATTGTTGCACGAAGAGGTTTGAAAACTGAGAAGTTTGAAGGGTTTAAATGTTATGATCTATTTGTTGTTAAAATAGATAATAATAGTCTAAAGTACTTCCTTAGTCAAAAAGATCTAAATGAGAGGCAAAAAAAAATGGGTTAGTAAGCTAAAAGCTTACGATTTCAATATTGAATATGTGAAGAGGAAGAAGAATGTAGTGGTTGATGTGTTGTCAAGAAGGCCACATTTGAGTGCTATGATGGAAATTACAGCAAATTGGAAGGATCAGATTTTAGTAGAGTATGCAAAAAATTCATTTGCCACTAACATTTTGGAAGGAACTCTGCAAGATGAGAAGTATGAAGTGGTTAATGAGTTGATCCTCTACAAAGGTAGAATCTTTCTAGTCCTTGAATCCAAGCTTAAGGAGAAGATTATGATCTATATGTTGTTAAAATAGATCATAATAGTAGTAAAGTACTTTAGACTATAGATCATAATAGTACTAAAGTACTTTAGACTATAGATCATAATAGTACTATAGTACTTTAGACTATTATGATCTATTTGTTGTTAAAATAGATCATAATAGTCTAAAGCATAGAAGCAGAAATCACCAAAAAATCGCGAATCGCCAAGTTTCGCGATTTTTACCCTTAAAAAATCACGATTTTTACCCAAAAATCCGGCGTCTAGGGTTTCATGCATTTCCTTTCGCCTGCTGTATTCATCTTTCTGCATTTGGTTTCGCTGCTAATCGTGAGAACAACCAACAAGTTCAGAAATTTTTCCGGCATGAATTTATTTACAGGGATGAGACAATTTTTTCCCTGCCTGAGAACAACCGACGAGTTTAGAAATTTTTCCAGCGTAAATTTATTTACAGGCGTGAGACAATTTTTTCCCCGCGTGAGAACAACCGATGAGTTTAGAAAATTGTCCGGCGTGAATTTTTTTACGGTGTGATAAATTTTTTCCCCGCGTGAGAACAACCCACGGGTTTAGAAAATTTTCCGGTGTGAATGTTTTTAGGGCTGAGACAATTTTCGGATAAAAGCCCATCAGAAAAGTGATTAATATTTTTTCGTTCGGCCTGCTTATTATATTTATGTCATTATTCTATAAAATATAATATTATAAATTATATTATTAATATTTATTATAATATTTTTATATTATATTATTATATTTATATATTATATTATTAATAGATCTATATTATAATATTAATATTTTTAATATATAATAAATTATTTGTATTTATTATTCTATTTTAATATTTATATCATTAATGTATATTTTGCTATATTAATATATTATTAATATTTATTAAATATAATAATATTATAAATATTATTATATTATATTATTAAAATATAATACTTATGATTGTATTATAATATTTATATCATTGATTTATTTATAATTTTTTTTTTATACCGGTGAGGCCACAACATGGGGGACCTCATCCCCTAGCAAGAAGGTCCCCCCACCGAACCACGCCCTTATCTACATTTATATATTATATCATTAATAGTTATATATTATAATATTAAAATATAATATTTATTATTCTATTATAAAATTTCTTTTTTGTATTTTGCTACGTGAAAAAATTATACTTTTAGTTTGACGATTTTATCTCCAAACAAATTTTTGCTTCCTTGATTAATACTTATATATTATAATATTAAAATATAATATTTATATTGATATATTTTAATATAGCATTATTAATATATAATAATAATATTATAATATGATATATATAGATAGTTATATATTATAATATTAAAATATAATAATTATACTATTAATATATTATAATATAAAAATATAATATTATATTAATATATTATAATATAATATTATTAATATTTATTACAAATATTATTATTAATAGTTATATATTATAATATTAAAATATAATATTTATATTAATATATTTTAAAATTTTATATATATATCCGATTTTTTCCGATTTTTACTTTATTTTTTCACAATTTTTTTTAAAAATCTTATACTTTTGATTTGCCGATTTTTTCCCCAAACGATTTTTGCTTCCTTGGGACTCTAAAGTACTTCCTTAGTCAAAAAGATCTAAATGAGAGGCAAAAAAAAATGGGTTAGTAAGCTACAAGCTTATGATTTCGACATTGAATATGTGTAGGGGAAGAAGAATGTAGTGGTTGAGGTGTTGTCAAGAAGGCCACATTTGAGTGCTATGATGGAAATTACAGCAAATTGGAAGGATCAGATTTTAGTAGAGTATGCAAAAAATTCATTTGCCACTAACATTTTGGAAGGAACTCTGCAGGATGAGAAGTATGAAGTGGTTAATGAGTTGATCCTCTACAAAAGTAGAATCTTTCTAGTCCCCGAATCCAAGCTTAAAGACAAGATTTTGAGGACTTTTCATGATGCTCCCTTGGCTGGTCACCAAGGATATTTCAAAACAAATAAGCAGATTCAGGAGAGATTTTCGTGGAAGGGGCTTAAGGATGATGTCCTTAAGCATATTAGAGAATGTGAAGTATGTCAACAAAACAAGAATAAGCATACCTTCCCTGCTGGTTTGTTGTAGCCCTTGCCTATTCCCAATAAAAAAAGGGAAAGTATATCAATGGACTTCATCACCGGGTTGCCCAAAGTGCAAGGTAAATATTGTATTTATGTTATTGTTGACAAATTGACAGAGTTTGCACACTTCTTCCCTATTTCTACAGATTTTAGAGCATCTCGGGTTGCTGATTTGTTCTTCAAAGAAGTGTTTAGATTGTGCATTGCTTGCCAAAAAATATTGTAAGTGATAGGAACAATAGGTTCCTAACCTTATTTTGGCAAGAGTTGTTCAAATTGACGGGGACCGAGCTCACTCCTAGCACGAGTTATTACCCACAGACAGATGGGAAAACAGAGATTGTGAATAAGTGGGTGGAAGGGTACCTAAGAAACTATGTTTCGGGACAGCATAAGGCTTGGGTGAGATGGATCCATTTGGAAGAGTATTGTTATAATTCAACTTATCACATGTCTATTAAGCTGTCTCCTTTCATGCCATTGTATGGTTATGAAGCTCCTAGCTTCATTGATCTCATGTTTTATGACAGTACGGTACCCGGAGCTAAAGATTTGTTACAACAGAGTCAATAATGTCTTGAAATCACTAAAAGACAACCTTCAGCATGCCCAAAATCAGAAAAAGTTGTATGTTGATCAGCATAGAGTTGAACATACATTTGAAGTGAGCGATATGGTTTAGTTGAGATTGCAGCCCTACAGACAGTCTACTCTCAAAAAGAGTGGAGCTAAGAAACTTAAGCCACGGTTCTATGGTCCATTCAGAATTAAGAGGAGAGTTGGTGAGATGGATTATGAGTTGGAGCTACCTGAGAGTAGCAAAGTATATAATGTTTTCTATGTTGCACGCCTTAAGAACGCATTTGGTAACAATGTGGTTGCTTCGGTTGAGTTACCACCTTTGGATGAAGAAGGAAAGCTTATCTTGATCCTTGAAGCAATGATTGATTTCAGAGAGCATTGTTTGAGAAATTGAAGTATCAAAGAGTATTTGGTGAAGTGGAGAAATCTTCCAGCTGAGGATGCTACTTGGTAAGGTGGGCAAATTTTGGAGCATCCCGATTTGCAATTGCTTGAGGACAAGTATTACTAGGGAGGGAGGACTGTAATGTCCCCTTCTCGCGCATGAGCAGTGTGATGGCAATTAGCCTATTTTTCTAAGTTTTCTCGTAGGCTAATTGATATGGTAAAAAAAAATAGTTTAAATAATTATTTAAGTTTTTAAAAAGTAACTTTATTTTATATTTCTCTTCTGACAACTTATTTAATTATTTAATAAAGTGACTTTAAGTTGTGCAATTAAGTGGCACAAGGCTCAAGGGGACAAAAAGGGACTCTGTACATAATAAAAGGCTTATTTTTATTATTTTGAGGAGAATATTGGGAAAAGTGAAAATTAATATTTTATTCTCACATGAGTTGCCCGAAAAGTGCCTTTATAAGGAGTTGAGCTCATTTGAAGGGTTAGACTTTGAATTTACAAATGCTTTGCTCTGAGTGAGACTTGAGTCTTCCATTATTTCTTGAGAACAAAAAACCCGCCTGAAATACCAATTTTGAGGACGAAAACCCTCCTAGTTGGAAATGGTGATTTCATTCCGAGATCACATCTATGCTACAAGTGGTGATTTTCCAGGTTTGCAAACATGTTAGATGTTTTTGATGTTTTCTAAGTTGATTCAATGGTGATTTGGTTTATATCTGATAACAATTTTTTGCAATGATTATTTTGGAGTGTGTGAAGTTTCAAGAAGAGAGTCGTGTTGTGATGTAATCACACATCGCCCCATTACAAATGGGGACCCCCTCTGTTTTTTTGCTTTCTCGCTTTGTTTTGCTTTAAAGTTTAGTTTTGCTCTGAGCTTGTAGGGTTTTGGTAGTGTTGTTTTGCCCATGTCTCAACAGTTTGTTGCCAAGAGGTCTATATGCCTTCATCCTGATGCATGTCACTAAGACCCTGAAAATGACTAAGTCTGATATCCTGAAAATCCTGAAAAAATGACTAAGTCTGAAATCTGGTGGATCCTCCAAAATCTAGAATTTGCACGTTAAATCCTATGGATCCGAGACCCATCTCAAACATCCTGGAAGTATATTGATAAATATTTAAAGTATAAGAAACTCAATAGTTTCTTATACTTAAACATATTTTCAATATACTTCCATTAAGGACATTTCCGATATGGCGACAAGACTTGCATTCCAAGCACACCTTTTAAACCCGCCCTACTTGGGCGGCCTTGGCATGGGGTCTTGGATTCAAAGTTGTGATCACGCACTTTCTCCATACACTGCCTCCAAATCCGCCTTAGGGAGAGAATTTTCAATGTTCAGAAGAGATTTTGAGTGAGTTCAAGACAAAATCCAAGGGTGGTATCCCAACCTGCCCAACTTGGGCAGATTCACAGGGTGTTCAAGGATGATGTCTCCACCAGGTGACACTCTCCAGACACTATCCTCAAAACCGCCCTAGGAGAAAAATGGTTAAGTATTGAGGTTTTTCATGCACGAAGCACTAAGATATGATGATTGGTAAGCAAGGTTTATGAGTTTGAGGGAAGTCAAAGTTACATTCCAAGTGTCACTCCTCAACCCGCTCTACCTAGGCGGCCTTGGCATGAGGACATGGATGATGTCTTCACCTTGACATGGATCTCTCCAAACAACACTTACAACCCCGCCTAAGGAGAAAGTGATCAAGTTTTTGAAGTGTTTCAAGTACTATGCATTAGAAGATGATGAAATTCCAATGGAAGCTTGAAGGTTTGAAAGAATTGAATGAGTTTTAAGTTAAAATCCAAAGGTCGCCTCTAAAGCCGCCCTACCTGGGCAGCCTCAAGAGGTCCTTGTGGATTGTATCACCTAACACATGAGACACTCCAAACACTCTCTCCAAAGCCGCTCAGGGTGAGGAATAACATAAATTGTTAAGTTTGTTTGATTTCAATGATCAAGATGGCACCAAGGAGAGGAGATACTCAAGTTGAAGGAATGAGAAGTTTTTAAGTGACAAAAGTCCAAGACCTACTCTCAAACCCGCCTTACTTGGGCGGCCTAGAGAGGTCAGCTTGGAGTTTTGATGTCTAAGCAATGCAGCTACCCTATCTTGACTCTCTAACTCATCATGATGCTTCACATCCTTGAGAGAATCATTCAAAGAGAGTGAAGTCTAAAAATTGGCTTAAGTCTTATGAAAATCCATACCCTACCTACAATCCCGCCCATGCTAGGGGGCCTTGAGCTCTATGCTTGGACAACTCCACCTCCTGCACATGACACTCTCCAGACTCCACACTCAAACCCGCTCAAGGAGAAAACCTATCAAGTTTGCAATATTTTGAGTTGAAGTACAATGAGATTATGAAGATTTGATGAAAGTTCATAGGATTAAATGTCTTTTGAGGTATTTTGAGGAATAGTCCAAGGGTCACCTCTAAACCCGCCCTACCTGGGCGGCCTCAAGAGGTGCCCATGGACTGTGTCTTGTCCCACATCAAACATTCCATACACTGCTTCTAAAGCCGCTCAGAGTGAAGACAATGAAATTTGCAAGGAGAAATCAATGAATGGATGAAAATGAAGCACTTCATAGGTGAGGCAATCAGGTCTAGAAGGGTGCAAAATGTTCTAAGTTGCAAAATCCAAGCAACACCTCCAATCCTGCCCTTCCTAGGCGGTTTTCACTATGACATGTGGACAAGATCATTACTTAACATCCATGATGTGTCTTTCAACTTCAAAAAACACCCCAAAAATTAGCTAAGTCTTAAGGAAGTTGGAGAGAAAGGTCTTCATAAGGAGATGAATGAACAAAGTGAAGCAATCCACACACACTCTCAGGACTGCCTTGTCAAGAGAATCCCACCATCATACATCTTCTCTACATCATTCACTCCATACCCTTACCCTACATCCGCCCATGCTTCCAAGAGTTTTACATGTCATTCAAGGAGATTAAACCATCAATAACACAAGTGAAGGGTTTCTATGTTGTCAAAATCAAGTTAAAAATCACTAAGTTGTGAAAATCCTTACTAGCCCTCCAATCCCGCCCGTGCTAGGCGGCCTTGGGCCCTTCGTCTGGATAATGTCACCTCTTCACATGATGTCCTCCACCTATCACCTCCAAACCCGCCCAACATGGGCGGCCTAGAGAGGAGGTCTTGGATTCATTCAAAATTCACATCACATTCCTCACTACCCTTCTAAACCCACCTAGGCACTTAGGCATGGATTTCACGCGAAAGGGTATGTTTTGAAATGCCATTTTTTGATCCCACATACATAAGGTGAATGTAATTTGTTATTGAAAATCCTTTATATCAAGTCTTAATTTGATGTGTTTCTTCTTGTAGGTGATGGAGGATCCAAGGAGGTGAATGGCGAGAGCTCATACATAAGAAGTTTTGAAGGTGGAAAAAAGTTGCTCAAATTCGTCATCATCACCATATGGAGGAGAGCTCCTGCATCAGTTCATCTTACTTTGAAGACTTCGTAGACATCAACGCCACACATGAGGAGTCATCATCCAGAGTTGTCTACTTCATGTACATCCATCATATGCAAGTCTACTACAAGAACTCACGCACAAGACATCTTCCATCTCAACACTCCATGAGTCAATGCAACTATCCAGAGGCATGATCCTGCAAGAATAACATCACAAGATGAGAGATGAGCATGATCATCAAAGCGATCCATGAGTTACATCAAAGACAACAAGAATAAAATATTCTAAGTAAAGTGAATATGAGGTGAACCAGACTAGTTCGTGTGAAGATGTTGAGGTGGCACGTACACATCATCAAGACAATCGCATTCTGCCATGTCATTCATTCAAGAGGGCCCACCATAAAGATGCTCCAAAGATGCTTATCACATTGGGAAACATGCCTTCATTGCCTCTTTCATATTCTTAAAATAGCAAATTTTGTAACAAACTGCCTTGTTGTCTCAATCTTGGCCGTTGATTGCTAAATCAATCTGAGCCATTCATTGTAATTCTTGAGCTCTATATAAAGCTCATTTCTCTCATTTGTAAAGGATCATTAGAGGAGAATCATTAGAAGTAGAGATCAAGTAGGATTAGAGTAGAGAGGGAACTCTTTGAAGTCATGAAGAGAGACATGAGATTGTTGTAATCACACATTTCAAAAGTAATACAAGCTCATTGTTGTTGTTTTGCATGGTGATCTTGTGGCCTTGAAATGTTAGCATGGTTTCAAGTTCTTGAATATGACGGAGATGTGTTTCCAAGAAGCTTAAATAGTAGGGTAGATAAAGTTCATTGATGTAATGTATATGCTAAAGATATTTGATGAACTCCTCCTTGGTTCATACTTTTGATGGTTTGTTGCTGGCAAGTCATCGTGCAAAGTTAGCCTGAACTACATTTGCTTAAGTTCGATTATGAATGCTCGTTCAAACTGCGCCAGTTGTGGGTGTTTGGATGGAGGTTTACAGTATGAAAATCATTGAGTTACCTTTGGAGATTGCACCTGTTTCGTGTGATTGTTGATTCTCATGGTGAAGCGGAGTAAGGTTACATGAGGAATTTGTCTATCGTAGCATGTGCATTATATTATTGTTCTTAGATTAGAATCCTCTCAACCCTTTCTCTTTTTCCATTTTCTTATAATCAATTTAAGAAGTTCCATTTCATAAAGAGGAAATACATGTTTGAATGGAGTGATGAATAAATTCTACGTAAGTCCCTTTGTGTAAACAACATTATCACATCATACCACCGAGGCTATCCGTTGCAAATCACGTACAAGGAACCTTGGAGCGTTCTTGTTTGATCACGTAGTTTAGCATTCGAGACGCTTTGTTCAAGAGAGGATAGAGCACTTGGTGTTTTATTCTAATGTTGTTGTCAAGAAAACATCATCAGGTCGTACCACTTCCCTGCTGCAGGCCGTACCTCTACTTGGGCGCTGAGTTTATGGATGACTGAAGACAATTTCCTAGGTGTCGTTTCCTGTAATGTCCCCATTTTGAGCTAAATAATGATTTCTAGTTTGAGCTTGTTTCTATACATGGAGAACCGGAATGTTGGTTTATATCTACACATAGAGAACTGGAATGTTGGCTCAACTAGTATTTTATTGGGTTGTTTGGAAAATGCAATATTGAAATTGTATTTTCAATCATTTGATTTGATTTGGTAGATTATGGAATAAAAGGGAAAATGAAATCTTTAATTACATTTTCCTCTAATCTATTTTTATGGAGTTTTGCATTGAGGATGAGGCTAATCAATAGAATAAGGAAATGCTCCAGGTGGGACCTATTTTATGATGTGTCATAAAAGTGTACACGGTGGAGGTTGGAGTAAAAGTGTACACAATGTGTCATAAAAATGTACACAGTGGAAGTTAGAATAAAAGTGTACACAATGTGTCATATAAATGTACACGGTGGAAGTTAGAATAAAAATGTACACAATGGGAGTCAAAAAACATGGGATCATGTGCCAACGCATGGATAAGAGGATTACATAGAGCTTGGTGCCATTCGCCAATGAAGATAAACAATTTGCATTGGATCATGGATCAAGATAATGAAGATGTATTCCAATGGCCAAGGTAATTGCATTTAATAATGTGTTTGTTCATTGTTTGGAGAGCCAATGGCTAGAAGTATCATTCGCCCAAGTCAAAAGCATTCAAAAAATAATTGTTTGCGATTTTAAATGCCAACGGCCAAGTAGAAGATCGGCGGTCAAGAGGAAAAGAGGTTTTTAAATGCAAAATTCATAAATTCAATGCCAAATGCCTAGAAGTTGCAATCGCCTAGAAGATGTTATGGATCGATGATGCCACATATGCATTCGCCCAGCCATATGAAGGATTTTAAATGTTTGTTTGCAAGCATTTCCAGCCACCACCTATGTGAGAGGGAGTTCATTGCTAGAAGATCGATCCATATGTGAAGTAGATGTATTTCATTTAAAATAATTAAAGATTGATTTTAAATGATTAAGTTCATAGATGTAATTCATTTAAAATCATTCAAGATTCTTGTTCTTCATTGGTGGAATTCAAGCTACATTCCAAAATGTCAAAGAAAAGGAATGCCTATCCTTGGAGAGGATAAATAGAGCTCTTGAAGATCAATTGGGAATTATTGATGCATTGATATGTTTTCTTATTCCTTTTGTTTGACTGAGAATTCCGATTTTCATGTCATTTTGCAAGGTGATGACCCCTTGTGTTTGCATGGTGACAACCCCATACTTTATATGAGGTGATATTATTTAGATATTCACCATTGAGCTTAAATTTGCAGGTTGTGAAAAATATTGGAGTGATAAGATATCGTTGAGAACCCTTGGTTTCATTGCTTTCAAGCCAAGGTAGTATTCGTTGGGTTTGGAGACATTATTGGAAGTTTTTGTTATGTTCATGTGGTCTGATTTCACATCACAGTCAGCTGATACAAGTGTATTACATGGTTTTATGAGCTACAGTGCAACAAGGAATGGTATATGAAGACATTGGAGCCTTTGGATGATCCATCGCTTGCTTTTAGAGAAGTTAATTTGATGTTTTTATCAAATCTGGGCATGCTACAACCATACAGGGTTTAGGACAGTCAGCTACAGCAGTCAATAGGATCTGATATACAGTGATATTGCATGCACATAGAGCTCACATGAAGCTTTAATGAAGTTGGGTTGATTATTGACCCAATATCTATCATTGTATCTTTGATTGTATGAAGTTTGAGCATCATTTGTCACCTATTTCTTGGTCTTATCTTGGTCTGATATAAATCAGTATATGACTGTCATGGGACAGCAAGCATTCATCTTTGTAATGATCTTGAAATAGAAACTTCAATAAAGTTTGACATTGTGGCATTGGATAGTTTATGATTTATCTAGTTTGTATGTTTGATTTGTGCAAGAAAACTATCTAAAATTGATCAAATATTTCAGTCCTTAATAGAAGGGTCTCTTACATTTCCCCATGTTGCTTGTTGGCCACCTGTTTTCCAGAGGTTTCTGAGGAGCTGTGACTGAGTTATATGGTAAATCCACCCATTTTCAGGCTGTACAGTTCCAAGTATAGGTCGTACTATACCTAGTGAGGGGCGTGAGAAATATGGGAAGGAACCGCCCCCTTTTTCTAGTGTTTTTGGGGTTGACTGGTGGTGTCTAAAATCTCCTAAGGCAGACCGATCAGTTTGAAGGTGTTTTCCCAACTCTTTAGTAGTTTTTCCAAGCAACCGTACAATTGAGAGTTGAGGGTTTTGGCAGGGCAGATCAGTCTCATTATGAGTTTCAATGTTTTTAGACTTTCCAAGTGTTGTTCCAGCATATATCAGTTGCGTTTGGCTTCTAAACGTCTATTACCAGTGGTAAAATTCAGTGTGCTACTTTATGTTGTTATGCAAGCATGATTTCCCATGATTTCCTGAGTAATTATGGTCTGATTTAATTGTTGCAGCAGTCTGATTTCTTTATACCAGAATACTAATACTCCAGTTGTTGCAAAATTACTTGTACTTTATCATTTAGAAGTACTTCCAAACTTGATTGTTGCAACCCCAGATGGTAGTACCGCTAGAGGATAGTTATTTCATGCATTTCATATTGTAAAACTACATGGTTTACTGCCATTTCATATAGCATTCCAATCTGGCCCATTTAGCATTGAACAAGCTGGATGCTATCAACATTTTGGTTTGAATCTGCTTAGACATTCTGCCAGTGGCTATGCATATTCGCACACATCTGCTGAATAAGTGTTGATAAGGTCGGCTCGGCCGCCTTGTGTGCTCATTTTGTAACTGCATCCAACACACTCCGATGAATAAGCACAGATAAGGACAGCGCAGCCACCTTGTGTGTTTCATATTGTATTGCATTGGCACACTCCACTGCAGAAGTGAAGATAAGGATGGCTTGTCGCCTTGTGTGCCTTCATGGAGCATTCAGTAATTGCATTGATCAAAGTAGTTGTGTGTGGTCCAAAGCACTGTATGCTCCCACCCTGGCCAGACTAGGATCTCGATGATCAAAACATGTTAGGACATTGCATTTGCATTCCTTTAATTGAAAAATTAAAAAAAAAAGGGTGTGCATACTACATGCAAACATTACATCAAATCACAAATCTCAAATCTGAAAATGATCCAAATTAGCACACATGCAACTCCCAAATGGAATTGTCAATGTTGGAGATGAGGATTTTCATCCCCAAATCCAATAGTGAAAATCCTAGAGGGTTTTCATCCTCCAAAATCCTCAAATCTACCAAGGGTTTTCATCCTTAGAAGCAAATTTGAACACAAGCTCAAATTCTGAAAGTTGAATGGAAAAATGATGGAAAACATTATCCAAATGAAGCCAAGTGCCCTTCTTTTAAACCTTTCCAAAGTGGGCCCTTAAATAAAATTTCCTCCAATTAGTATTTAAAAATACTTTTTTATTTTATTTTATTTTTAGTAATTAAAAAAAAAAAAAAATTAATATTAGGGTTTAAAAACACTTTTTTATTTTAATAATAATATTATTTAAGTTGCCCCTTGAATTAGAAATTACCAAACCCAACTTAAAATAATATTAAAAATGATTTCCCTTGTTTTACCCTTTAGCTTACGAGAAAAGGGAATAGGCTAGAGATCTTCTCCATGGTTTTATTTCCGAAAAGGGGACATAACATAAAGAATACTGTAAGTTGTTTAAAGCCTTCATTGTTCTTCTGGAATAGTACAACAACAATAGTGTGGAAAAAGGCAAATGAAAACAATTGGAATAGCCTAGTTAAATCAAGACTGGCTAAAACTAGGGCTTTCTTGATAGCTTCTTTGATATTCTTGAATAATTCGTCGGGCTTCCCATCCAAATTTATAGTTTGTCCCTTCTTCAGCATATTTGAAATTGCCTTTG
This sequence comes from Cunninghamia lanceolata, assembly GCA_027924645.1. Taxonomy (NCBI): domain Eukaryota; kingdom Viridiplantae; phylum Streptophyta; class Pinopsida; order Cupressales; family Cupressaceae; genus Cunninghamia; species Cunninghamia lanceolata. Next base: position 23,790,858 of record BSBN01000500.1, read on the forward strand.
TTTTTTCAAGAAATTTGGGAACAAACCTTCTAACAAAATTTATCTAGCAGAAGAAGGATTGGATACCTTGACTGTCTTTGGTTATGGGATCTTATCAATTGAAGCCACTCTTTCAAGGTCAATTTTGACCTCATGCTTTGAAACAACGTGCCCAAGCAACTTGCCCTCTTGTACTCCAAACACACTTTTTTGGATTCAAGGATATTCCATACTCCAATCATCTCTTAAAGATTTGTTCAAGGCGGTCACAATGTTTGGCAACTTCCTTGGAGAATGTAGTTAAGTCATTCCGATATACTGCCATTATGTCATCAGTAAGTCTAGCAAAGGCTACATCCATTGCTCACTGAAATGTTGCCCTTGCACTGGTCAATCTAAAGTGTATTCTTACATACACATAAGTCCCCTAGGGGTTGTGAATGCAGATTTATACTGCTCAGACTCTTTAACCTTGATCCAGTTATAGCCAAAAAACCATCCATCATAGATATAAGATCGCATCCATTTACTTTCTACAATAAGGCCTCAATGTTTGACAATGGATAATTGTCTTTTAGGGAAGTAATATTTAGGTTTCTAGAGTCTTCACATAATCTGATGTCTCCATTTTTCTTTTTGACCAGAACCAAGTTTGGAACCCATGTAGAGTGTCTGATAGACTTAATTATTTCCCCATCCCTTAGTTTGGCCAACTCTTGTTGCATTTTAAGGTCAAGGGTGAGGTTTATAGGTATTTCCTTATGCCTGAAGGGTTTTGCATCAGGTTTGAGTGGAAATTCATGTTGGAAAAGATCCTACCTATATGCCTTCAAATACACAATGTGTATCTCAACAGATTTCAAAATATTCTAAGTATTTCTCTTAGTGACAAGATGGCCATGCATGTAATTTGATGGCCATAAAGCAAATTTGTATGGAGAATAGCCGCTACTAGGCAACGAGGCTAGAAGGTAATTACTAGCATAGAATTCACACTTATCATGCTCACTGAAGTTATGAAAATTTTAAATCATACCATTTGCCTGGGTTAAAATTTCATTTGGATTGCTCATTGTTGGTGGTACCACTTCAAGGGAATTGCTTAGAAAGAATCTTCTTGTTAAACTAGTAAGGGTTTTTATTATCGCCCTAATTACTCAAGTTCCAACACAAGAGCTTTGTTTTCTTGATCTAAAATAAAAGAATTTCAAGACCTGATCTCTCCTTGAGAGCTTCTCCAGTTTGAACACACAGTGATATGCCTCATTAAATAGCTTATTGGCAAGGGACTTCATCTTTTGCATTTAAGTTTGCAACTTTGGTCCATTTGGTCCTTCCTCTATCCCAAAAACCGCCATCTCTTGTACATCTTCCCTTTGTATTTGGGAGGATAAAATTCCTTTTTTAGTGGCACCAACAAATCATTTCGGTAGCTTTCCCGCCAGAAATGACCTGTTTATAATGTTTTGATGGCCACGCTAATAATATTTTTATAACTGATAAGTAGATATACCGTAGAAAAGGACTTGAACTTATCTAAAGCATCATCTTTGTCTTCTAAATTAACATTTTTTAAACTAATTTGTACCTAAAATAGAATGGGGCTCCAAAAAGATCTATGTGCCAGGAATGAAGAGGGATTTTCTTCAGATGGAGTGATTTTTAGGTCTTACATTGGGCTTGTTGATTCTGGAATTAAACCATTTATTTCCACAAAACTTGGTCAACTATTTGGTGTACTTCAAACGGTAGTAACTCTTCCTTACTTTCAGCCGTTCTTGTCTTCTTTTCTTTCGGCAATTTTCTTTCCTCTGAGAATTCTAGTTGAGGATATTCTGAAACTGAGATTAGTTCAATATTTAGGCATTGCCTCTCTGTCCGCATTTGGACTGGCATATGTCATCGTGCCCAACTTTGTCTAGATGCAGCAAATGGATCTTTTACAAATAACGTACAAATCTTGCTTTTAATACCACTGGCCTGTTGCCCAAGTGGGACTGTGGACAATAATTGAATTCTATATACCGACGAAAAAAAAACAATTGAATTCTGTATAGAAGATAAATGATGCAAACTCACAGAAAGGGCCGTGCATTGTTTCGGAGCATTAAAACTATGTTTTGGGTTCCCCCATCAACTCTTGGACCCATATCAGTTGAACCCATAACTTAGTATATGTAATTATGAATAGGAATGGAGTACTGTTTCTGAAAGTCAAATGGCACTGAATGAATCTTGGCATGATAGTTTTGGTGATGGCCATTTTCCAATCCTCACCTTTACCATCTTAGTGCTTGAGTAGGATTTCATCGCAAGCTAACCAGATAAATAGAAATCTCTGATTTTGCGAATTTGTGCTGATACAAGAAAGGTGATCCATGTGAAATTACCGGAGATCTCAAAGACAAATTTCCAAGCACAAATAAAATCAATTTGCATCAACTAAAGATCATTGTTCATTTCAATCCATCAAGTGCAAATCTATACATATAGCCTCCGTAGGAGGGGAATCCAGGAGGAAATTGCGGTGAAAGAGGCGGTAAAAACAGAGAACTGCAGTACATCCTCCGTTAGCACATTGCATGACTGGAAATGAAGGCGGTGATATAGAGAGTGTTTCACCAAACTAACTGTTGTTGCTGAGTGTGAGTGTGCATTAGTTAGCTTACTGTCAGAAGAGGAAAATTGACGCTAACACCCCCCCTTAAGTCTAACTAAGGAGACGAAAAAAAAGAGGAAAGAGAAAAGAGGAAAAACCCTATGGGAACAAACCCCCCCCCTAAAATCTGACTAAGGAGACAAAAGCAAATATAGCCAACAAAGATGGGTCCTAGCATCAAGGCCATTTTAGGTACCCATGTACATATAAAATTCCCCCACAAATATAGAGAGAATATAAGAAAAGATGATATGAATCTCCCCATAATGAAAGAGCTCCCGTGCCAATGATGAATGCCTGAAGACAGAATATGATCCACTGCCTACAAACGACATTTCTCCTCTTAGGAAGAAAAGGATCCACTGATGATTGGAGAAGCCAATCCAAAAATATGGGTGATACTGGAATCCAAATCCAGATGGTGTGTGCATCTGAAAACTGTTCACATGTCCACATGTGGGAAAGCGATGATGGCGATCCAAGATCTTGTGAAGACTGATATAGAGCAAGCTGCAAAGGCAATGAAGATTGTGGGCCAACAGCGTTGATGTGGCTATCAACAAAGAGGAGAGATAACTCCTGAAATGTGTCCTCCAAATTTGAAATTTGAGTCTCCATAAACAAGTTTGAAACTCCTGTCAAGAGATCATCCCAGAAAGTTAAATCAAGAAGACTATGGATGCCTTGTTGCAAGAAGCCATTGGAAGCTTTCGAAGAAGCAACACAGAGCTCAAAAGTAGCAACAAATGCAAGGACAAAAGAGTAGTCCTCAAAGAGAAGACATATGTCCTCAATAGTGTCATCTAGATCAGAAATGAGGGATTCTACAAACAAAACGGAAATGTCTGGTAGAAATTGGTCCCAATAGACTGAACCCAAAAGACATAAATGATCCTGCTGCTCACTGGAGGCTCTCGAAGAAGCATCTCTGGAATCTAGATCTGCAACAGGTGGTGTTGATGGGGAATCAGTGAACTAATCATCCATACAAGATGTGTCCACATTACATGAGGCAGCATAAGTCTCAATATCATCAATAGCCTGGTTTTCCAAGAAAACATCACTTTCAGATGGAGATTCAATGTCTCCATACAACTATTGGATGATGATCCAAGTAGTAAAAGGGCACTCAGTGTGCTCTATGTGATGTAAAGTATCCTCAAAAATAGTAAGACATATTAGTCCATAGACCATGTCATTATTATTAAAGCATGCATTCTTTTCATCATAGTCACTTGGCTCAGGAACCAGTCCAAGGAGATAGGGCAGTAGATCCTGCTCAAGGCAATGATTCTTTATCCCTTGTTTCCAAGACAAGAAATTCTCTAAATCTAACCTAACAACAGGATGATGAAAATGATATCTAAAAGACATGATTAAATCCCCCATAAATGGAACTTTATCTCAGTTCGTGATTACAAGGTGCATGTATTTTCCCATAATTGTAAAGACCCCAAATTTATCTTATATTGCTTAGTGTTATGCTTAAGACAAAATGTCTATATCTAACACTAAAAAGAAGCATAATTTTAAATGCTTCAAAATAAATAAAAAAAGGTCAAATACAAAGCCCATTAGGGCACATATTCCTCTGTGAGGTTGTGCTGGGCAGACTTGGGCACTGAGAGCAGGATTGAACAAAGGCAAATACAGGTGCAGGGATGTGGAGAGAAAGACAAGATCCTTCAATGGCTGTTGGAACCACTAAGATCCCTTGGGTAGAGACGTCCTTTGCTGAGAGCGCAGCAAATATCTCCAAAGCAGCTCGTGAGACAATGTACTCACCATTGACCTTCAATCCACGTCTTTGGGTGCACAGAGACTTCAGACTGCTTGCTAGAGTTCTTTGGTCTCTTTGCTGATTGCAAGGCAAAAACAGAGTTGACTGCCTAGGACGTCTCCCTCGCTGGGGAGTCAGTTCTGAGGAGGTCCTGCAGAGTGCTCTGCTCTTTTCCTCACGCCTGCCTCTCGTCGCCCTTGTTGGGCGTTGTACCTGTGGCACACTGGTCAAGTCAAATAGGCACCGTGACCAAGCTAGGGCAGGGGCAGCAAGTCAACAGGGTGTCCTCCTTTGCTGCTTCCTTCTCACGCCTCTGCTATGGTGGCGTGTAAAGACGAGTCTGACCTCCACTACAGGCAGCCCTTCCTGCATAAACAAAACATCGAATGCATAAACTCTGATCGATGCTATTCAATGCATTCGCCTATGGCTTGGAAATGTCTTTGACCACTCTAATACCATGTGAAATTACCGGAGATCTCAAAGACAAATTTCCAAGCACAAACAAAATCAATTTGCATCAAGTGAAGATCATTGTTCATTTCAATCTATCAAGTGCAAATCTATACATATAGCCTCCGTAGGAGAGGAACCCAGGAGGAAATTGCGGTGAAAGAGGCGGTAAAAACAGAGAACTGCAGTACATCCTCCGTTAGCACATTGCATGACTGGAAATGAAGGCGGTGATATAGAGAGTGTTTCACCGAACTAACTGTTGTTGCTGAGTGTGAGTGTGCATTAGTTAGCTTACTGTCAGAAGAGGAAAACTGACGCTAACAATCCATAACAATGGTATAAGAATTCGGTTAAAACTTCCCTAATTGCTGTGAGGGGACAAGTCATTAATTGCAGAGTATGTAAAATGAATCTCTCCCTCTTTTTGGCAGGGTAAGGCCTGAACGTACACTACGTAGGACACTTTTTTCTCTCAACCTCTACAAACTTGTTACAGAAGCATACACACATAAAGCTCCGTAAATATTGCATATGTATAGCCTTTATCCTGAACTCACCAAGCAAATGATTATAAAAAATAAGAAACACAAATTCAACCATACTCATCAAACAGTTGTCATTTACATCTGAATTCGGGCAGCGTATTCATCAAGTCAAACTCGGGGCTTCTATAAAACTTATGCAGTCAAGGTTTCACTCCTTTCCCTGTATAGAGAAGCCAATTAACCCTCTTAGAGGTTGGAGTACATATATTTGGTTTTGAACACTTCTCCTATTCTAAAAATATTTCCATTTTCTACATTGAGTGAGGTTCATCCCTTTCATCACATTTTGTTGTTTGCCCACAGGATCGTTTTAGCTCCTATGATCTCTCTTGAATAAAGAGAATTTTAGCAGAAGCCGTTGCTTAAGTTATATAATATGCGTTCATCTTCTGTCTTCAAGCATAAAAATTAAAACAACTGTCTTGATCTAAAAAAACAACAAAACAAAATTCTTCTCCAATGCTTCAAAGAAATTTGAAAACTAACATTTAGAAAGCCAACGCGGCATTCAACATACTATATATCCCTAAGTGACATGATAATATAATAATAAGAAACAATAGAGATATTAAGAAAATTTGCTCTGTGAATGCTTCCAAACATATAATAAACAACACATTTCTGATTTATTGTTTCAGGCTTGGCAATAAACATCCATTACATTAAGCATTTCCGAAAACATAGCAACATCGTCATTTCTTCTCAACATTTTAAATCGATCTATGGAGCCCACTCTCAGGAGAAATAAAGGATGAATTTCCAAAGCGAAATATACATTTTATAGCATGATCTTCAAAAATTATACAACAAACTTTTGATGAAGCACAGTACCAAATGTAAGAATTTACCTGCAACCACTGTGATATTCTTATCCTTGTACCTTTCAACAAATATATCAATGCTATCCTGAAATGCCTTCTGATCCAGAAGCAGGGTTGTTATGTCTTGAAACATAATTCCTGAACATCAGAACACCAGAACTTTTTATGAAATTTCTTGATCAGAAGTTTATAATTTATAAACAACCGTTTCGAATAATATAAGGACTTTTAATGTCTTTTAGGCCAAAGAAAATATATCAAAATTGCGTTCACTTATTTTAGCTTTAAGTCTTAAAGAACAGATTTTCCAGGCGTTGTTTGATTATATTGGTTTTAAGTATAGTAGTAAAAATCGATAAATTGGCTTAAAAAAATATAATTTTTAAATGGATTTAATTAGGAATTTTAAAAATACAGAATTTTTTTTAAAATTGAAAAATTTGTTTTTTTTTTAAATAATGTAACTGTATAGAGATAGAAAGAGTTGATTTTTTTAATATATTTTTAAAGAGTTGATTTTTTTAATATATTTTTTCAATAATTTTTAGATTGTTAATTATATTGCATAATGTAAGATTGTTGCTCCTAGTTTATTTTGGTTTGTTTGTTTTGTCTATTCTGTGTTATGTGTAAGGGTGGGGCCCTTTCAAAACCCCCGTTCATAACTCTTATTAATATCAAAAATATATTGCAAGTATATGGTTCAATGTTCCAGTTCATAGCTCTTACTAATAGCAAAAATATATTGCAAATATATAATTCAACTATCCAATACCAAATAATAAAAAATGAGTAAGCCAATAATTCTTGCTATTACTTTGTAACAGCTACATTAAAATAATCTCTTTGTTAAAAAATTTAATTTAACCTTGTAACACTTTCAAGTTAAAAGTGATAATAAAAATATTATTATAACAAATAAAAAACATTCTTAACAAATTATAAATAAATTAATCCAATAAAACATTATATAAACAAGAAAAAGTCCAAATTGCCCATTACATTTAGCATTTCTCAATTAAAAAAAAAGCTTTAGTGCATGATGAATAATTGTACCTACTATTATTATTTACAAATTAAATGAAGTAAAGGATGAAACATATTCCCCCCAATGAGATGTGACAAATGTCTTCCTCATAAATCTTTGCTCTAAAATAATATATTTAATATTTTCTATTAACTTGACAGCTTCATAAGTGTATTCAGCTCAATTACAGCCATCTGCAATAAAAATTTAGTCTAGGAAACCCCAAATGAAGGCAAACAAACAATAATTGGATTAAGTCTTAACAATCTACTATCTAAATACATACATTTTGATAAGTCTTACATACCAAATTTTCCTGAAGTTATCGTCGTCATCATCGCAATTGACATTTTAAGACAAACAATGCATCATCTTCTACATCATTCAAGTGACACGGTACACAAAAATATTAAACCATCTGATACTGTAAAAAACAAAAATATGACTCAAACTGCAGAGGAGCCAGGACCTCAGGGGTTGGGTTCAATCATTGTTATCATAGTTCGTATTATGGCTTAAATTTGATGGCCATATAGCCGTATGTAAATTTTTGCATAAAATACAATTAAAATTTTAAAAAAACTGTGTCACATGAAAGCAGAGATTTTGAACAGATTGTCAAATTTTATATATATGGTTTATATATAATTTTAATTTTATTTATACTAAGATATGTAATAATAATTTAAAGGCACCTTTGAATGGATAACCGTAATAAAAAAAATTTGGTTGACAGGTCAGGTCGACCGTAAAATTTAGGCCTGGTTGGTAGAAAATGTTTCCTCTTCTATTCCATCCAAATTATACGTGCTAGTTTTCAGGAATTGAATAGAAAGTTTTTGAAAAAAAAAGGTTAAGATTTGTATCAATTTTGAATCACACTTCATAATATATCATTACGGTAAAGGAAATGAGTTAAATTGCAGAATGTCATCCCAAACATTGATATAAAATCTACACAGTTCTTTTGAAAAAACTTTCTTTTCAAGCTACCTTCTTTTATATGGTAATTATTATAATATAAACCTAAACCCTACCCGGCAGTGAGTCAAGCTGAAGCCCTGCATGTCTCAGGCCATGTAACCAGTTGATCTACACACAACAGGCTAAAATTTTAAGAAAGGTCCACCTGAACGGTGTGTGAATGGAGAGGCTGGAGATCATAAGACAAGTTACACAAAAATATTTAAATGGCATATCTTACATATGACAAGGTGAAAAAAGGAATTTTTTTTTTCCAAAGTTACACATCTTATAAATGACCGTGTAAATCGAAAGGTTAAAGAGGGGTCTGATATGGCAAGGTGTACAGAAATACTTGAGCTATACATCTGACACGTTCGATATGACAAGTTCTACATTTCAAACAATGAAGGTAGCGGATAACTCAGTGATAAAGCACTCCAAGATATACCAGGGAGTGGCTTTTATCTGCCTTCTTATTTGCAATGAAAACCTGTTAAACTTTGTATAAAAATGAAGTTTGTATAAATAATATTATTTGTATAATTTTCCTTAAAAAAATTACAAAAAAATTCTTTGCACTAATATTTGTTTATATAATTATAGAAAAATTTTGTATGTATCAAATTTGTTAAAAAAAAAGTTAGAAATAAAAATGTTTAAATAATTTAACACAAATAAAAATAGTTGATGCTACTGTATTATGTTACAGGTTTTGATGTTTCAAAAAAAATTATAAGAAAATAAAGTTGTTGATTGAAATTAATATTTAGTGAATTATATTTTATAATGTATTCAAATTAAATTATAAAAACTTGTTGAAAAAAAAAGTGTAAATTTAAAAATGATAGCAAATTGATTTTTAGAAGGTGGTTGGTTAATAGAAAATAATAATAAAAAGCATTTAACAGCAATATTGATATCTCAGAGGTACTTTAAAGGGAGTACGATTTCAGAAGAATTTTAAATAAGAGTATGAAAATGGGAGAAAAATAATAAAAGTATTTGCCAGTACTGAAATTTCAGAGGTCCTTCAAGAAGAGTTTGAAGATTTGAGAAATATGGTTTACCAGGCTTCGGAAAATTCGGCACCACTCGAATTGCCGCGGCAATCCGTCGGACTCTTTCATCGCCATCCATATAAGCTGACATTTTGTGAGCTTCAGTGGAATCAGTAGAAGCAGAAGCACTGGTGCGCTGTGCAGGAGGAGGAGTAGGAGAAGGGGATTCGAACCTTTGACTCTTTAGCCGCCGGGAACTCAAATTAAGTAGACGTTTTTGAGGTTGAGGAAATGGCGAGAAGGAATTAGGAGGTTTTGGAACATGGCGAGGATTAATATTAATTGAAGAAACAGGGGTGCGTACGAGGGCAGCGACTGTGCGCATGCGTGTAGACATTGTGAGATCTGGATGAAGGAACATTGCAGCTGCAGTGTGATCTTGTAAGGATAAAGGAACAGGTCCCTTAAGCCATAAACTGTTTCGTCCTAAAGAATCCCCGCCGAGATTTGGTGGGTCCCGCCCCGATAAACACGCATCCAGATTTTCCATGCCAAGCACCTCGTATTGTCCATGGTACCAACATTCATCCGATTTCTCAGTGGAGAATCACCTCAATTTTCATGTCTTCCATTCATCCTATTTATAGTGCCAACCACCTCAATTCTTACGTCGTCCTTGTCACTGGCAAGGACCTCACATCCTCCAGGTACCCCACTCAGATTGTTATTTGTAGAGAGACGTGCAGTGGCAAAGAACTCACGTGAGCACTTCCCTACTCATATTGGGATTTTGATACACTTGTTATGAGAAAGGACTTTGTTGAGCATTCACTCTCTGTATGGTTGTAGAAATAAATATAACAATAAATTAAATGTAATTGGCAATTCTAGATATATAAAAAGTTAAGACTGACAAATTATGAGACAAATTAAATATGTGTTAAAAATGTAAATGAGGGGATTAGGGTTGCATACTTTGAAATTGACGAAAGGTTGAATTGGACTAATGCGACACTAGGATAGAGACTTGCAAACTAAGAACTAGAATTGGATTCTAAATATAAGATGACTAAGATCTAAGAAGTTAAGCATCTTGGATGTGACCACATTGCAATCCAATTGAGGTAGCATGATTATGTTACGAGTAGAATTATATTTTCAAACCTACAAAATACGCTTGCTTGATGTTTATTTTAAGTAAGGAAAACTTGGTGGTGCTAATGACTATAGTGGGGGCCTATTATGCAAGGATTGAAGTTGAAGACATCCTTACACCTCAGTCAAGCGCCAAAGCGAAGTTAACAATAGTAAAAGAGATAAGTGTGTGGTGCAGTCACGGTAGGAGGGTTCACAGAATGAACTGTCCAGGTCGTGCAGCAAGAGTAAACACAACGGAAACAACTCAAAGATATGAAACAAATCTAGATTCAGTCATTCAGTATATCATAGAATTCAAAATACAAACTGGCCAGCAACATGCGGGTTTACATTGAGGGCTCACAGGCCTAATTACAAAGTGTTAGAATATACACAGGATTTAGCTTTTAGGCTCTTTCACAAAGAATCCAGACTATCTATCTTCTAAATCATGAGAATTGCTTTCCTAAGGATTTATCACATCAATATATATCATCTCCAGAACAATAGGTTCCTCCACGTCAGCCAAGGAAGATCACAAACTCCAATGAAGAGTTGTAGCGTGTGTACACGGATAGGTTAGACCTAAATGAATGGAACTCCTCCACAAATGAATGGAATGATGTGTGGATCTCGAGGAAGGTCGGCCACGAACCAAAGAACATTCAAAGATGTGTCTTTTAACTCTGCAAGTCGAGAGATGCTTCGCAAATCTTCTCCTTTAGCTGATCGTCCAAGACTATCAGGATGCTCTGTCTGAGAAAACAGTTGATCTTCTGATAGCGGTAACTTTACGATACTTAATCCAAATGCTCTGTAATGATCCGATATTTTTCCAATTAAAGATTGGAAATAATGAACATTGAGAAACTCTCCCTATTACCCTCTATACTTTCCCATACTTAGTCAATTTTGAAGCCAAGAAGAAAAAGACAAAATAAGAATCAAGACAAATTAAGATCAAGACAAAGAAGTTAACAAATAAAAGTTATTATACTTGCTAAAAGGGACCCGATGCATAAAGAGGGATTCGCTCCTCTTAGAAAAGTCACGTCTTCTCCAAAAGGCAGTGAATGATAGCTATATAACATCAAATGATATTCTCTAAAAAGGCATCGAACAATCTGTAATTCAATATCAATCAGAGCAGACCTTAATATACTTCTGTATATAGTTAACTTCAATCAGCAATAAGAGTCCATAGCAAAATTGAATTGCATAGAGACAGAATCTTTGCATAGTTCTAATCTGCCATCAAGGATATTACAACAGGCACTATAAAAGAAGACATTTTAGTATGCAAACTTCCATATAACAACATTCTTGCAGTTCCATTAACCAGATTGTCGTAATACTATAGGTATGATAGTATATTCTTTCCCTTGCTTGTTATTGATGTTCATTATAGCACTGCTTTTATTTATAGCCATTCCTGAGCAATGTAATTTATGGACAGTCATATGCAAAAACTCACAAACTGTGTAATCTGTATACCATTCATTAACTTCATATAGGATCGAAGGAGGGTGACGTGCCTAATAGTCTATTCATAGGTGATATAGTGGCCTTGGCTACCTAGAGTACCAAGGAGTCTCACAGAGGCCTTAGCCTCAAGAGTACAAAAAGTACTTCTTGAATAAGGATGGGAGACAAACAGAGCCCATGATGGACAGAGGCATGCTACACCCTATCGACCCCATATGGTGTTAATAAATAGCATATGAGTTAGAGATAGGAAGTATAAATATATGTTGATAAGATCATAAAGATAACACGCAAAACATCATGATAAATTATGAATAATGAACATGTGAATTGCATAGTGTAACAATACCAATAGCTGACTGTAATAGCATGAAATTATTATAAATTATGAATGGTTTACATTGCAGCCAATTTAATTAGATTATGCAATGAGTATGAAACATTTATGTGCATTATCATTATAATGAACTAAGGAAAAAGACAAATGAATAGTATAATGTACATAAGAGGTATGAATTCCTAAAATAGAGGAAGGCAATAATGTTAATCAACTCGCCATTATGATGAGTAAGGAAGATCAGGGGCGGGTAATCAACCAAGGATAGGTACGGGTTCATTGGTCTAGAGAACCCCTTTGAGCCCTTGTCTCAAGATGGTACCTTAGGAGGCAAGAGGTAGTCTTTTGACTTGAGTGGTCTAGAGAGCCTCGAGTCAAAGGAAGGTCCTAGAGTGGCCTGGGTCTAGAGTACCCCTCAAAGGAAGAACGACTTATACCATTGGTATTGTACCCTAACAGATTCACTCTCATAAGATGGAGGATTTGATTAACAAAGGCCCAAGTATATCTCTTCTAGGGAATCATGAAATGAATGCAATCAATCTATGATAACAAATAGTTTATGTTTATAAATAATGACATGTGATTTTAAAGAAGAATTGTATACTAATGTTCTCTTTTGTGAGTTGAATTGTGCAAGGTCAAAGGAAAAATTTGGACTCACTAAAAGGGGACATTTCATGCTCTAAAAATTGAATATGATGTAGATGAATGAATCTAGATGCTAAGTCTAGCTACGCGAGATCTGAAATGCAACTGCTATAGAATGCGGACCAAAATACAGAAACTGCTACTGACTGAACTACCTAAACTAAACTGGAAAATGAAAAGAAATAAACTAAACTGCAAACAAACTGAAATGCAAATATTTTTTGTTGATGCAAGATTGCTCTTAAACTAGGGATGCTCCTGCATCAGACATCCGAGGTTATTGAAAAAGTGAGTCCCTCACTTTGTTAGGGCTAGAGGAAAACCAGAATGGTCCACCTCAGCCTGAGAAATCCATGATGAATCTTCTTCTAGTCTGCCTTTCCATTTCACAAGGTATTCTTTGTATTGTCTTCCTCTGGTGTTGCGTCCCACTCTGCTATCCAAAATGTCTTCAATCTGCTCCAGTGCTTGTTGTGGTAACTCTTCTTCAAGGCTATCACTGAACTCTGCTTCATGATATTGATATAGGTCTACAATGTTGAAAATAGGTGAAATACCCCATGTCTCCGGTAGCTCCACTTCATATGCACTTCCTGAATCAAATTTTCTGAGTATCCTACAAGGTCCAAACTTCATCTTCAATTTGTTATATGTTCCAACTGGAAATCTTTCTTTTCTCAAGTACACCATCACTTCATCTCCAACTTCAAATTCTTTGTGTTTTCGCTTCTCATCTGCTTGTTCTTTATATTTGCTATTCATCTCTTCCAAATGCTTCTTTACCTGACTATGCATTGTCTCCATGTGTCCTACAAATTCTTCTGCTTCTGCACTTCTCTTCTCTTCTAAATTGAGATCTCTCAATTCTGCAACTCCTCTAGGGTTTACTTCGGTAACAATATCAAAAGGTGTTCTTCCGGTACTCCTATTCACTGATTTATTGTATGCAAACTCTGCTTGTGAAAGTATCAAATCGTAACTTCTTGTTTTTTCTCCAACCAAACATCTCAACAAGTTTCCCAAACTCCTATTCACTACCTCTGTCTGTCCATCAGTCTATGGATGAAAAGATGAACTGAATTTCAAATCTGTCTTCATCTTCTTTCAAAATGTCTTCCAAAAATATCCAAGAAATCTGGTGTCTCTGTCTGAAATTATACTCTTAGGTAATCCATGCAATCTCACAATCTCCTTGAAAAATAGGTCAGCTAAATGTACTGCATCAGTTGTCTTCTTACAAGGTATGAAATGTGCCATCTTTGAAAATCTGTCTACCACTACAAATATAGAATCATGTCCTCTCTATGTCTTAGGCAATCCCATTACAAAATCCATGCTTATGTCTTCCTAAGATCTCTCTGGTACTATCAAAGGTTTATATAATCTAGTATTCTGACTACTCCCTTTTGCAACTTGACAAACTCTACAACTCTGCACAAATTTCCTAACATCCTTATGTATATGAGGCCAAAAGTAATTTTCACTCACCAAAGCCACTGTCTTGTCAATGCCAAAATGTCCTGCCAATCCTCCACTGTGTTTCTACTTGATCAAATTATCTCTCATTGAACTTCTAGGTATGCATAACTAATTTCCTCTGAACAACATATCTTCTTGAATGAAATAGTCCAACCATTTACTCATATCTATCACAACAAGTTCCTTACATGCTTTCCAAGGTTCTGCAAAATCAATGTCTCCCTCATACATGCTCTTCAATTCCTCAAATCCCAATACTTCAACTCTCATCTCTATTAGCAAGTTCCTTCTCCTACTCAATGCATCTGTAACTTTGTTTGATTTTTCACTCCTATGCTTCAACACAAATGTATAACTCTGCATGAACTCTACCCATCTCATATGTCTCTGGTTCAACTTACCTTGACTGTTCAAATATTGCAAAGCTTGATGAGCCGTATACAACACAAACTCCTTAGGCAACAAGTAATGTCTCCACTTCTTTAGGTCTTGAATTATGGCATAGAACTCTTATCATAAACTGAATATCTTCTCCTTGCATCATTCAACTTCGCACTAAAATATGCCACATGTCTTCCTTCTTGACTTAACATTGCTCCAATCACATTTCCACTTGCATCACAATCTACTTGAAATACCTTATTGAAATCCAGTAATGTTAAAACAGGTTGATCTGTCACTTTCTGCTTCAACAATTCAAAACTTTTATCTACTCCTGATGTCTACTTAAAGTCTTTTATGTCACCTCTCATTGTCTCTATCATAGGGTTACAAACTGAACTAAAATTTCTGATGAACTTCCGGTAGAAGCTAGCTAATTCATGAAATGATCTAACCTCTCCCACGCTCTCCAGTGTAGGCCATTCAACAATCGCTCTCACTTTCTCAAGTTCCATCTTCAATCCTTCTTCAGAAATCACAAATCCCAAGTACACTAGTTCTTCCTTCATGAAACTACACTTCTTGATGTTTATCAGAAACTTCTCCTTTCTCAACCTCTGTAATACTTGTCTAATATGCCACAAATGTTCTTCTTTTGTCTTACTGAAAATCAGAATGTCATCCAAATATACAATAACAAACTTACCCAAGAATTTCTTCAAGACTTCATTCATCAATCTCATGAAAGTACTCGGTGCATTTGTCAATCCAAAAGGCATCACTAACCACTTATACAATCCTTCATTTGTCTTAAAAACAGTCTTCCATTCATCTCCTTCTTTGATTCTAATCTAATGGTATCCACTCTTCAAATCTATCTTGTTGATAATTGTTTTTACACATTCATAACAAAAGTTAAAATTCACAAAATGAACCTAACTGTCTTGAAAGATATGAAGAAATCAATTAAGATTACTTAATCCCAAGTTTCTGTATGGTCAGGTCTTGACCTTGTGGATAATTCAGTAGGTTAATGTGAAGCTGTAATATGCAAGGGGCCTTACTTGATTTAAGGTGTTTTATGACTCACTGGACTCGAATTATGCAAAATATCACAAATATCAACATTTTCTTCATTCCTTTGCATAAATTTGTTACTGTATCACAAAGCTTTGTATAATTTATATTAACACAAGCTTTTCTTTTCAAATATTATGAAAACTGTCAAATATCAACTCAGTTGTTCATGTTTCCTCCAAATATCAGACAATCTCCTTTAAATCTCTGCATTTAAGCTAAGTATTTCAAATGTTTGGGAAAAGTTAGAGAAATCTAAATTAAACTTCATGCTGCTACAGGATCTAAATGCTCTGTTATTCACGTTGTAAGCAGTACAACAAACATGATTAAATCCACAGACTAAACCTTGAAATGTAAGCCCTGAGTATTTTCACGAACATACATTCAAGATTGCAAGCTTTTGGAGAGATAATATTTCAAATACAAACAAGAGCCAAAAAACACTCTTAAAGTAGACGCAAAATTCCAGAGATATTTGTATTCAAAATAAACAGTCATATATGATTTACAATGTATGAATGACTCTTTGCTTCATTAATCAACTTACAAAAAACTTACAAAACGTCTTACAGATACAGTAAGGAAGCTAGATGTTCCACGCATTCCTTATTGCAGACACAAGCGACCTCCTTCTACTCTAAACTAAAATGTTCTTCTATTCAAAATGCTAAGACAAATTACAACTTTTAGCTCTATTCTACAAATCCCTGTGTAAGTATTACAAAGTAAAGGGGCTCAATATATAGATTTGATTATCCCCAATATGGTTCCAAAACCCTAGTCAATCAACAGTCTATATCTCAAGTTCGGCATCAATCGGTGGAAAACAAATCCCGCCAAAAATTTCTGAGCAGCATACCCATACTGAGCATAAAGATGCCCTTTGGAACCCTAACAACCATTAAAATATCTTCACCATCAAAATATCTTTTGTTGCTTTACCCTTTTAATAATGCTTTTTCCCACCTATATATCTCTTCTCACTGAAATCCTTTACTCCTTTTGCTTCTTTTGCGATCCGATCCGGCCTTTGTGATGTCATCGCCATTAAAGCTCCACCTTTCATATACCTGCAAACCTGCCAACAGACATAAAAATGGATTATAAAAAATTCACGTCGCTTTTGCCAATTTATGCCTCTTCTGAATGTCAGATTGGCATTAATTACAGTAATTAATGCACCATAAGTTCAGCCTTCTACTTCAGTATTTGCATTTTAAACTTCCTTTTTTACCATTAGTTAAACTGTGCATACATCCCTTTTCTTTGTATTTCCCCTTGTATGTTCCCTTTGTATGTCTTATGTGTATGTTTAAACATACAAACATTTTATGCAAGAAATCAAACTCAAATTCCCTCCCTTTTTCGCTTTTCCGTACATCCTTGTATCTTTGTATATCGCACTTTGTTTATTTTCTTGTATGAGCGCATATACAACAACCTTGTGCAAACCCCCCTTTACCTTTTATTTCTCCCATGATGCCTTTATTTCTTTTGTATATCGGGCTTTGTATATCATAAACATACAAGCATCCCGAACATATAAAAGCCTTTCAGTATTTGACTTTCTTTTTCGCATCCGTCTTGTACCTTTCATTTGTATCATTCGCTTTGCATATCGGCTTGTATATCGAAGACATACATTGTTATTATGCAAGTCCGATATGCAAACAGTGGGGTCCACTTTACCTTTCACTTGTATTTCCGTGATGCATATAACACTTGTATCAAACCTTTACATACAAAGCCCAAGATACATACAAAATTCTTTGTATGTCCTTTCAGACTTCAACTTTTATAAACCATAGTTTACTTACCTTCCGTGGTGCAAGAGCACCCCGAGACACTGAGAATCTGGAGGATTCTCTGCATATTTTGTTCTGTCCATATGTCATGTTGTAAGGCCTTAGTGCCATATTAAATCATGCTTAGCTGAGTAACGACATAAAACTGAGTCTTTATACGTGTTGTAACCGAACTGAAAAGATTGTAACCGAACGACAGAGGTGGTTATAGGGTGGTTCGCCTTCCATCTTGTGTAAACTACTGATATGTGAGTCTATATAGTCAGTCTGTGTTCGTAGAGAGACACAGAGACACTGTGAGGAAGAGAAAATTGATTTGTATGTATATTCTCAGAGGAATAAAAAGTTATGTTTTGATTTAATCGCAGAGATGTAGATCGGAAGCATTCCTCTGATTGAGATTTCTTTGAAATTAGTGGAATGACTTCCATAGAACTAGAGTGTTTTTTATTCTGTTGAATTTTGGTTGTTTCTATAGTAAGTTGTTCAATTGCAAAGTTGCAGAGGTTGTCATCGGCATAAGTTTCGTATCATTTCGCCAAATGAACATTGCAAATGCATATCGTCAATGTATATTGAGATTGTATGTGGTGAAACATACAACTGGTGACTGGGTGTAATGGTGAATCAGTGCATGTGAACTTTAGTCCACCGGCGATAATAAGTCAAGCGATGTATATGAGTTGATTTTAACAAAGCATCGGTATATCGGTGTAGTGAATCCTGAAGCGGCCGATAATAATTGTCTGGGCGACAAGTGAGTTCAACGGGTTCGACAGGTTCAAAAGGATCTAAAAGTTGATAAGTGTTCGGTTTCCACTGTGTGCTCTGCATCAAATTGGTATCAGAGCTAGTGAAAGGTCTAGGCAGTAAGAAGGAAGATGAAGAGTTGAAGCAAAATATTTTGTTGGTGACCATTTTGAAGAAAGAGATCATAGAAGGTATGTTGAACGCTGACAGAGTTGCAAGACTGTTGCAGATGCTCGTGCCATCTAGTTGCAAGAAGGAATAGGATTCCTGTGTGTGGGAAGATGATGTTGAGGTCTGTCAAGACCATTCACCAATAGAGGTTTGGCTGGAAGAGGGTGCACAGTGAGGCCACTGAGAGAGAGAGTGGTAGTGCATCTCCAGGATCTGTTGTTGGATGATAGGAATGGGTCTGTGAAGCAACATGTAGGATGGACATCTGAATGAGCATTGTGTTGTAGTCATTGAAGCTTTGATCAGTCTGAGAGTACTCCATTGCTAGGAGTAGAAGGAGCCTGAAGATACTTTGAAATGTTGATGGTAGTTTGCCATTGTTGGTTGGTTGGTCACTATTCCATTGATCTGAAGATTTGAAGCCTGAAGCTGAAGAGATAGAGTGAAAGATGACGCTGAATAGACAAAGATGCAGGAAAAGATAGTTTTGTTTTTGCAGATACATTTCCAAGGGACTTGGAAATCTTTATTGGTTGGTTGTATGGTGCAGAAGCACCCCGAGACACTAAGAATCTGGAGGATTCTCTGCATATTATGTTCTGTCCATATGTCATGTTGTAACGCCTTAACACCATATTAAATCATGCTTAGCCAAGTAACGACATAAAATGGAGTCTATATACATGTTGTAACCAAACTGAAAAGATTGTAACCGAACGGCAGAGGTGGTTATAGGGCGGTTCGCCTTCCATCTTGTGTAAAATGCCAATACGTGAGTCTATATAGTCAGTCTGTGTTTGTAGAGAGACATAGAGACATTGTGAGGAAGGGAAAATTGATTTGTATGTATATTCTCAGAGGAATAAAAAGTTCTATTTTGATCTAATTGTAGAGATGTAGATCAAAAGCATTCCACTGATTGAGATTTCTTTGAAATCAGTGGAATGACTTCCTTAGGAGTAGAGTGTTTTTTGTTCTGTTGAATTTTGGTTGTTTCTATAGTAAGTTGTTCGGTTGCAAAGTTACAGAGGTTGTCATCGGCATAAGTTTCGTATCATTTCTCCGAATGAACATTACGAATGTATATCGTCAATGTATATTGAGATTGTATGTGGTGAAACATACAACTGGTGACCGGGTGTAATGGTGAATCGGTGCATGTGAACTTTAGTCCACCGGCGATAAAAAGTCAAGCGATGTATATGAGTTGATTTTAACAAAGCATCGGTATATCGGTGTAGTGAATCCTGAAGTGGCCGATAATAATTGTCTGGCCGACAAGTGAGTTCAACGGGTTCGACAGGTTCAAAAGGATCTAAAAGTTGATAAGTGTTTGGTTTCTGCTATGTGCTCTGCATCATTTCGGCTCCGCAACATGTATAAAAGTGCAATACATCTTTTAATATACGTTAAGTAGTGATGCATCATTTTAACCAAATTTTAACCTTTCTGAGTTCCGCACTATATGCATATTAAAATGTATGTCTTCGAAACATACATACAAAGCGCGAAACATACAACAATAAAATCTCATTTTATAATCATTTCGATTTCGCGGCATGTATGTAGCTTTGCATATTTATTTTGTATGTTTTTCTTTCGCCAAACATACTAACATAAAATACATCCAACGGATTCAACCGATTATGCATTTAAACCTTGAACTGTTTCGGGCTCGACTTGTATGTAAGAATGTTATCGAAATGCATACAAATAAAATGACTTAAAAAGCCCGATAATTCCTTCTACGACTTATACAATGACCTGATATACAAACAACCTTGTATACGAGCGACTTTGCATACAAATGACTTTGTATATGAGCGACCCAATTTACAAACGAATTTGTATATGCAACATACAAACCCTCTTATTGTACATTTTACCAAAACATTCATATCTTGCAAAATATTGTGAATTTTAACATGGTTCAAAAAGCAACCCTCACTCATTTTTGACAAGGAATTCACCCATATTTATCCCTAGTACTTAATGCTATTTTTTCTTTGTTTTTAGCAAGGTTTGTAACTTTTACTTCCTTTTTCCTTTTACCACCAAACAGACCCACACAAAAAGCAAAAAGCCACAGCCACAGCAAGGGTCCTCATTTTGCTAAGGAGTAAAATGGGGCGTGTTGTGAGCATCACAATAACTAGCAACCAAACAAAACAATTAAATTAAAATAATTAAAGAAAATTAAATGAAATAAATCCATAATTTCCAACTATCTTTTCTGCAAATCATTATCTAACTTGAGACCTAATGTATTCAATAAGGTGCATGAATCTTCCTTTCAGTTTAAGTGGGTGCACGTGATTAATAATCCTCATCTTGAAAATTAGTTGAACAAACTAGTGACTGATATTAGACTACATAGTTGATGTCATTCCCTCATAGCCAACCGGATAGAGCCTCGCTGCCAGTAGGCGTTCATAGCCCTGACAAGGTTATCGTTACAATTCTCCTAAGTAGAGCCCCACTGCCAGCAAGCGTCTAGAGCTCCAGTAGAGTTACTTAGATGGCTTAAGCTGGATTTTTAGTAAAATCCATTTTATTATATATATATATATATATATATATATATTGATAGAGATTTCATAAGATATTACACTTGTAACTTCATGATGCAAGGAATGATCACTTGCTGAAATTAAGCTGAGAATTGTAATGGTAGCAAGGGTGACCTCTGATTTTTCACCTAATATCTACACTGGTATGTTCAACAAACCCAAGAATTTTAGGTGTGTCATTGTGAGAAACTTCCCTTGAATACTCAACCCACAGTTATTGAATAAAAATTTCACAAGTCAAACAACTTTCTACATTCATGACAGTCACAACAAGTTATGCATAAATTTCAAATAATTAACCTAAATGTTCTAAATTTTCTATTATTTTCAGTGGTTGTCAGTCTGCTCCTGCATACTCTAAATCAAAACAAAGACCCCAGCACACAGGAAAACAACAAAGCAAACAAAACAAATGGACTGTACAAACAACTAACTACGAAAGGAAACAACACAAAGCAAGACAAGAAAACAAAGAAAAGAAACAAAACAACTATTCTACCAAACTATACACAAGCCTCTACAAGGAAAACAAACACCAGGAAAAGACCCAAAGACACATGTATTTGCATACTCCCTTAGATTGTACAGGAGCATCAGGGCACTAGTTATGGTTTTGATCCTAGCAAATTCATCTTTGTATTCTAAAAAATGTTCTTGTATTCTAATGTCATTGTGCTTAACAAAATAATCTCTGATAATTAGCAATTGAGGAAGCTCATCATGTTCATGACTAATCCATATGCATGTCTTATCTCTTGAATTTCCATAATCAAAATAGTATTCAACATTATTCACTGTGGAAGGGAAAAACACAACCTAGTGTATCTCTGGCTCTGTTGGAGATGCTTGTTCATTGAGAGCTGGTCCTCCATTTAACTTTGCACTTTCATTGCTTAGCTCAATGTCTGGTCTCACTTCGAATTGAAGGATGTATGACTCTTGATGGATTATTTCTTCATCTTTATCCACATCCATCTCTTCATTCTGGATGTTTAGTTTATCCTCAAGTTCAGGAAACGTCTCAATGTTCTCTTCAATTCTCTACACATCAGCATCTAAATGAGTACCATCATAATCTAACATATCTAAATTTATCATTTCTAGATTATCTGGTTGTGAATGTGAAACAACATTTGATTTATGAAAATACTTCCCTGTTTCACTTTCAAAATAATGTTGGGGTGATGCCTGATTATGCACAACAATATCATAATCCTCTATATCTTCCATTTTCAAGAATTGTTCCCCAAATAATTCAGTCCTATCTTTCAACAAAGTATCTGGTTCCATTATCCTGCAACAATCCTGAATTTGGTCATTCAATTTAAAGTTATCAAGTAATAAATCATGATTCACTTCTTTTCCTATGATTCCTTTATTTGCTGATACAGAAACTTCTTTAATTTTAGTGCATTTTAATTCTACCAATACTTGTTTACATTTCTTTGCCCAATCATTTTCGTTAAAACTTTTCCAATCAGATCCAGAGATTTCTTCTTGATAAGTATTCCTTAGTAATTCAATATATTTATCAAATAATGTATCAAGATTATCCTCACTTTTCTTTTTCTCTTCATTAAATCCTCTTTGTTTATCATCTAGAAAATGAGAATGAGGTGTGATTTCTTCCTTGTATTTTTTAGGATATTTATACCTGTCATTAGCTTTATCCACATTTGAACCATGACAAAAAAAATATATTATTTTTCTTACCATCACATGATTCCAAAGAAGAGATTTTACTATACTTTATCTCTAGCATTGGTTCAATCTTTGCATTATCTGAACAATTAATGATTGCTAATATTGCATCCTCCTGCTGCCCCATAATCTCCTCATTCTCTTGCCAACCTTCAGCCCTATACACATCTGAGAAAGAGATCAGTCCTTTTAAAGCCAAATCTAACCTTGTAGGAAAAGTCAGGCAATTAATTTCACCATGCTCTGTGGACTTATGTATCCTGCACCTTCCAAATAAAGCATAGTTAGATAAATTTTCAGGGTAAATCCTCTCGTTTAAAGTTTTCTGAAGGACAGGAATATTAACCTTGAAATTGTCTTTGTACAAGTCCATTGAAAATGACACTTTGTTTTCAACTTTTTAGATTTTTGAAATTTTATGAGATCTAACATATCTCAAAATAAAACATTAAAACTCAGAAAATCAGAATATCCCTTGAAGTTTGAGCAGTACCTTTGCAAAAAAAACATTCAAATTCTTTCAAACAGAAGATATTTCCAAACAAAACACTCAAATTTCCAAGAATTAAAATGATCCCTCTTTTGGCCATCCTACACAAAATCTACCTTAAATCCTATCAGGCCCTCCTTTTAGCGCCAAAAATTGTTGATGATTGTTTTTACACATTCATAACAAAAGTTAAAATTCACAAAATGAACCTAACTATCTTGAAAGATATGAAGAAATCAATTAAGATTACTTAATCCAAAGTTTCTATATGGTCAGGTCTTGACCTTGTGGATAATTCAGTAGGTTAATGTGAAGCTATAATATGCAAGGGGCCTTAAGGTGTTTTATGACTCACTGGACTCGAATTATGCAAAATATCACAAATATCAACATTTTCTTCATTCCTTTGCATAAATTTGTTACTGTATCACAAAGCTTTATATGATTTATATTAACACAAGCTTTTCTTTTCAAATATTATGAAAACTGTCAAATATTAACTCAGTTGTTCATGTTTCCTCCAAATATCAGATAATCTTCTTTAAAGATCTGCGTTTAAGCTAAGTATTTCAAATGTTTGGGAAAAGTTAGAGAAATCTAAATTAAACTTCATGCTGCTACAGGATCTAAATGCTCTGTTATTCACGTTGTAAGCAGTACAATAAACTTGATTAAATCCACAGACTAAACCTTGAAATGTAAGCCCTGAGTATTTTCACGAACATACATTCAAGATTGCAAGCTTTTGGAGAGATAATATTTCAAATACAAACAAGAGCCAGAAAACACTCTTAAAGTAGACGCAAAATTCCAAAGATATTTATATTCAAAATAAATAGTCATATATGATTTACAATGTATGAATGACTCCTTGCTTCATTAATCAACTTACATAAAACTTACAAAATGTCATACAGATACAGTAAGGAAGCTAGATGTTCCACGCATTCCTTATTGCAGACACAGGCGACCTCCTTCTACTCTAAACTAAAATGTTCTTCTATTCAAAATGCTAAGACAAATTACAACTTTTAGCTCTATTCTACAAATCCCTGTGTAAGTATTACAAAGTAAAGGGGCTCAATATATAGATTTGATTATCCCCAATACGGTTCCAAAACCCTAGTCAATCAACGGTGTATATCTCAAGTGCAGCATCAATCGGTGGAAAACAAATCCTACCAAAAATCTCTGAGCAGCATACCCATACTGAGCATAAAGATGCCCTTTGGAACCCTAACAACCATCAAAATATCTTCTGTTGCTTTGCCCTTTTAATAATGCTTCTTCCCACCTGTATATCTCTTCTCACTGAAATCCTTTACTCCTTTCGCTTCTTTTGCGATTCGATCCGCCCTTTGTGATGTCATCGCCATTAAAGCTCCACCTTTCATATACCTGCAAACCTGCCAACAGACATAAAAATGGATTATAAAAAATTCACATCGCTTTCGCCAATTTATGCCTCTTCTGAATGTCAGATTGGCATTAATTACAGTAATTAATGCGCCATAAGTTCGGCCTTCTACTTCAGTATTTGTGTTTTAAACTTCCTTTTTTACCATTAGTTAAACTGTGCACACATCCCTTTTCTTTGTATTTTCCCTTGTATGTTCCCTTTGTATGTCTTCTGTGTATGTTTTATTCATACAAACATTTTATGCAAGAAATCAAACTCAAATTCCCTCCCTTTTTCGCTTTTCCATACATCCTTGTATCTTTGTATATCGCGCTTTGTTTATTTTCTTGTATGAGCGCATATACAACAACCTTATGCAAACCCCCCTTTACCTTTTATTTCTCCCACGATGCCTTTATTTCTTTTGTATATCGGGCTTTGTATATCATAAACATATAAGCATCCCGAACATACAAAAGCCTTTCAGTATTTGACTTTCTTTTTCGCATCCGTCTTGTGCCTTTCATTTGTATCATTCGCTTTGCATATCGACTTGTATATCGAAGACATACATTGTTATTATGCAAGTCCGATATGCAAACGGTGGAGTCCACTTTACCTTTCACTTGTATTTTTGCGATGCATATAACACTTGTATCAAACCTTTACATACAAAGCCCAAGATACATACAAAATCCTTTGTATGTCCTTTCGGACTTCAACTTTTATAAACCATAGTTTACTTACCTTTCGGCTCCATAGCATGTATAAAAGTGCAATGCATCTTTTAATATACATTAAGTAGTGATGCATCATTTTAACCAAATTTTAACCTTTCTGAGTTCCGCACTGTATGCATATTAAAATGTATGTCTCTGAAACATACATACAAAGCGCGAAACATACAACAATAAAATCTCATTTTATAATCCTTTCAGTTCCGTGGCATGTATGTAGCTTTGCATATTTACTTTGTATGTTTTTCTTTCGCCAAACATACAAACATAAAATACATCCGACGGATTCAACCGATTATGCACTTAAACCTTGAACTGTTTTGGGCCCGACTTGTATGTAAGAATGTTATCGAAATGCATACAAGTAAAATGAATTAAAAAGCCCGACAACTCCTTCTGTGACTTATACAACAACCTGATATACAAACAACCTTGTATACGAGCGACTTTGTATACAAACGACTTTGTATATGCAACATACAAACCCTCTTATTGTACATTTTACCAAAACAATCATATCTTGCAAAATATTGTGAATTTTAACATGGTTCAAAAAGCAACCCTCACTCATTTTTGACAAGGAATTCACCCATATTCAACTCTGGTACTTAATACTATTTTTTCTTTGTTTTCAACAAGGTTTATAACTTTCACTTTCTTTTCCCTTTTACCACCAAATAAACCCACACAAAAAGCAAAAAGCCACAGCCACAACAGGGGTCCTCATTTTGCTAAGGAGTAAAATGGGGCGTGTTGTGAGCATCACAACATATCTTTGTGAAATATTTCTCTACACTCAAAAAATCCATGATATCATCCATCCTAGGTAAAGGAAATCTAAACTTAACTGTGATCTTGTTGATTGCTCGAGTCTGTACACATTCTCCATTCTCCGTCTTTCTTAGGTGCTAACACTACAGGTACTGCACAAGGGCTCAAACTTTCTCTGATCAAACCTTTCCTCAACAATTCTTGTATCTGTCTATTCAATTCCTCATTCTCTGTCGGTGTCATTCTATATGTTTCTTTGTTAGGAAAACTAGCTCCAGGTATAAGATCCATGTGATGACTAATACTCCTGATTGGTGGCAATCCTTCAGGTACATTGTCTGATATGATGTCTTCATACTTTGTCAGCAACTCTTTTATCTCCTCTAGTTGTGATTCTTCAATCTCCTTCAATGCTTCAGGCTTCTTAGGGATCAAAGCATAACACATATTCTCATGTCTCAAAGCATCCAGAAATTTTCTTCCATCTACCAAATAGATTCTAGCACTTCCACATACTTCACCCTTAGGATTATCTTCTAAAGGAATCAAAGTAATTCGCTTCACATTTGATGTTATAGTGTATGTATTCTTTCTCCCATCATGTATAGCTTTCCTATCATACTGCCAAGTTCTACCCAACAAAACATGACATACAACCATAGGCATAATATCACACAAGACTTCATCATGATAAGATCCAACATGAAATTTTACCAAACATTGTTCACTCACCAGTACCTTATGATCATCCTTAATCCATGCTATCTGATAGGGTTTAGGTTGTTTCAATCTTTCCAACTTCAACTTAGTCACCATCTCCTCTGAAACTATCAATTACAACTTTACAACATTTACCTCCTGATTTGCATCTAATTCTAAACAAACTTTTCCTTTGCGGTGGTTCTTCAGCTGTCTTTGCTTGAAATAGTGCTCTTCTCATCACACGTGATTCTCCTTTCTCTAGTTTACCAACTGAACTTGGTGATCTAACAGGTTCTTCTTCCACATAGGTTGCTCTTCCACTGTTCTCTGTCTTCTTGCTTGTACTCCCCTGATTACATTCAAATGCTCTATGTCCACCTCCACACTTAAAACAGGTACCTCTGAATGTTCTCCTATCAAATCCTCTTCCCTCTCTTCTATACCCTTCATTACGGTATGAGTTATAATTATCTCTGTGATGAAAATTTTTGTCATTGCTTCGGTAGGCATTGCTATCTCTGTCATCCTTCTTACATGGGCTGTCAAGATTGTTTTGCTCCAGATGTGATCTGTCTCCTCTAGAAAATGTTCCACCTCTCTGAAATTTACCTCCTCTTCCTCTCTATCTTTGATTATGTCTCTTATTTAACTTTTCTTCAACTTTCAAGGCAAATTGATATGCTTCTTCCAATGTTGTCATCCTCACCAAACTCAGTTCCTATTGAATGTTCAATCTCAATCCATTGATGTATCTAGCCACTTTCTCCTTGCTTTCTTCACTATGTCATGTCCTTATGATCATGTTATGAAATTCTTTAGTATACTCCTTCACAGATTTCTCCTTTTGTCTCAGGTTCTACAATCTTTTCAACAGCTTCAACTCATAGTTAGTAGGTACAAACTGGTTCTTCAATTTTGTCACCATTCTATCCCATTTTGTAATCTTTTCTTTTCCTCTTATGTTCCTATCCAATTGAACTTCTTTCCACTAGGTAGCAACATGTCTCTTCAGTTTTGTCTTTGCAAATTTCACCTTCTCCGGATCTTCAATTTGTTCATACTCAAAGTATTCTTCCATGTCATTTATCCAGTCAATCAACTCTTCAGGGTTCAAGTTGCCAGTGTAGTTTGGTGCATCAACTCTAGGTCTCTTTCCAATCTTTGAAATAGCTCACAACATCTTCACTTAATCTGATTCTTCTTCTTCATCACCTCCTAGGGTTTTGCCAATAATTTGTTCAACAGATTGAAATTCTTCTTCATCATCACTTTCAACATTAGGTCTCGGTGTCAATCCTCTTCACCTATTTTCTTCAACAACATCCAATTGAATTCTCATTGTTTTCATCATTTCCATCATCTCATCCATTCTACCAGTCATTCTTCCAACAACAAGGATTCTCCTCAGCGACATTCTTCCTACAAGTGCAAACTGCCTCAAGTTCGGTGATTGGGCTACAAGGTGACAACTACCTCACAATCGACGATCAGTTGTGATACAAGTAACCTGCCTCAATTCGGTGATCTTTCCATAGCAAGATCTTACAGAATTTCTTCACCAACTTCGCTCAATTCACTCCCAAAGATTCTAACTTTCACTCTAATACCACTTGGTGCAGTCACGGTAGGAGGGTTCACAGAATGAACTTTCCAAGTAGTGCAACAAGAGTAAACACAACGGAAACAACTCAAAGATATGAAAAAAATGTAGATTCAGTCATTTAGTATATCATAGAATTCAAAATACAAACTGGCCAGCAACATGCGAGCTTATATTTAGGGCTCACGAGTCTGATTACAAAGTGTCAGAATATGCATAGGATTTAGCTTTTAGGCTCTTTCAGAAAGAATCCAGACTATCTATCTTCTAAATCATGAGAATTGCTTTCCTAAGGATTTATTACATCAATATATATCATCTCCAGAACAATAGGTTCCTCTATGTTGACCAAGGAAGATCACAAACTCCATTGAAGAGTTGTAGCATGTGTACACGGATAGGTCAGACCTAAATGAATGGAACTCCTTAGCAAATGAATGGAATGATGTGCGGATCTTGGGGAACCGCGAACCAACAACATTCAAAGATGTGTCTTTTAGCTATGCAAGTTGAGAGATGCTCCGCAAGTCTTCTCCTTTAGCTGATTGTCCAAGACTGTCAAGATGCTCTGTCTGAGAAAACAATTGATTTTCTGATAGAAATAACTTTTTGGTACTTGATCAAAATGCTCTAAAAATTGGATATGATGTAGATGAATGAATCTAGATGCTAAGTCCATCTCTGCAAGATCTGAAATGCAACTACGGTAGAATACGGACCAAAATACAGAAACTGCTACTAACTGAACTGCCTGAACTAAACTGGAAAATGAAAAGAAACAAACTGAACTGCAAACAAACTAAAATGAAAATGTTTTTGGTTGATGCAAGATTGCTCTTGAACCAGGGATGCTCCTACATCACTGTGGCAATAGATGTCAAAGGGTGGTGGCAATGGATGTTGGTGGGTGGTAGCAATGAATGTTGCTAAGGCGATTGTTGATTCTTGATGGATCTTGATACAAATCGATGAGTGGTTATCTCAAAGTGTCTTTGGAATATGCCTTGACAACATTGGATGTTGATTACTTCATTGTTGTTTGGTGTTTGATGCCCAATGCTAGTAGATGAGGACTATTGATTGATTCCTACAAAAGGAGAAATGCTCCTTGTTCATTTTGACACTTTGTGAGTGACATATGATGATGTGCAAGTGTTCTATGATGATGCCTTTATCTACACAACCTTAGATGCATAATTCAAGCTTTTGGGGCCCACATCAATGGGTAATAGTTCAGTCCTAGGATTGTCAACCTTGAAATGTAGGAATTTGAACTTTTTTTTAAAGAGATGAGATTAAACCCACAATCTAGTTTAGTGATGTAGGAGCATCTGGGTTCACATGCAATCCCACATCACCAAAATATTTCAGGTTTCATTTTCTAGTTTTGTTTCCATTTTTGGTGCTTTTTAGCTTTGTCTTCTTGCTTCTTGGGAGTTGCTTCAAGAAGCTCTCAATGAATCAAGTGGGCTTTAGGCTTGTAGTTGTGTTGCAAACTATCTTTGGAATGTTTCAAATCATTTACATGATGCTTCAAGATAGTTTCATTGAGTTAATGTATTATTCAGGTATAGGAGGACTATGTTGTTTCTACTTCAAGAAGACTGTTTATTTCTACTTTAGCGACGGTGTAATTTATTTCAAGAAGATTTTATGTTCTTATGCACTTTGAAGATCACTATGATAGTGATAAGAACTGTCAATGTGTCATTTTAAACCAAATATTGGGCTTCTACAGGTTTATCTCTTGTTTATAGAGTTATTACAAATGTGCTTCAAGAGTTGTATGTGTCGAACTGCACAACTGTAATAACCTCTGGAGTTGTATGATAAAATTGATGTTTTGAGGAAGCTATAAGAATATTTATAATTTTCACAAGTTGCAAAAACTTCTATTGTTGTGTTGAGAAGTTATCAAAGCATTATTTAAATCAAAGTCTAGGAGGTTATAGTTTTATCTATTATTTATGGGGCTATTGCAAAAGTTCATCAGCAGCTGTATGACCTGCATAAGTTGCGACAAGGACTGTGTAGTAAGCTTTAGGAAAACAACATGTGTGATTTTTGGTGTTTCAATCCTCATGGATGCGATAGAAAGTTTACTTTTTTTGTTGAGTTGTATGCTAACCAAGAGGCCTTATCTCTATTGCTTTATCCAAATCTTTTATTCTTGGAAAGCCGTGATTTAATAGCCAAACTCAATGTAGTTTTCCTTTTATTTTTGTTTGCCCAACTATCTTCTTTCTAAAAAGGGGTTTTGTCTTATTATTCTCTGACTTTGGTAATGTAAGACCAATCAGACTTGGCATTATTTATTATTTCTAGCAATATGGTAGTTGTTCAAATTCTACCTTGATATTTCTATGACCAGTGACAGGGTATGTGATGGGTCTTCTTTGACTACATGGATTTTCTTCTTTTGGTTATTTAAATTTTTTTATGGAGGCAACAATTACATTCATAGGCTATCACCTTCTTGTTGTTGGCAATTGGAGCTAGAAAGTCCCTTAGCAGCAACATTATTTATTGTTTTATTTTTTTGTTAAAAGAGAGCTCTCCATTTTTAGGATTGATTTTTACAGGTTAGAGGATTGTTCATTTATTAAAGAGGGTGACAAGGCTATGATAGTTTCATGGCTGAGAGTTGTAACAAAATAAATATTAATTTTGGTGGGAAAATTATTCTCTGTTGGCATATTTGAGGGCGTAGACGAGGAAAGTTTATTCTCTATTGAGTAGATAATCCTTGAGAGACAATGACCTCTAAGAAAGAATGCAAACCGCTAAATGTGAAGAGGGGAATGGATGGGAGAGGGCAAAGTTAAGAGAGGGAAGGTAACTCTATATAACAAAGTTCTAAAAATGAGTTGTAAACCCCATAGTTTGAAGGTGGTATTGTAATGAGAAAGTGGCTATTTTTGAAGCCTTGTGAGAGAAGCAAGCTATAGAAAAAGTTGTTATAGCATAGTGTTTGATTTTAGCAAGTTGTAATAAGCTTCAGAAAGTAAATAATCTATTTCGTTTGTGTTTAAGTTTTTGCATTATTGTTGAGTGTATGATTTTAGTGTGAAGGCTATGATGATTGACGACCCTTTTTTAGTTCCCCAGTCCTCTACTACACCAAGTGGTATTAGAGCTGGTTGTTCATTGGGAAATAAGGTGAGGAGATCGTGATAAGTTAACAAAATTAATTTTTATTATGATTTATCTTGGAAAGACTGCATGAAGTGAATTAATTAAAGCTTTAAGTTGGAAGGTGTCTCAAAAGACTAGGAAATTTTTTGCAGGTATAGAAGTCTTGAAACTATAGAGGGATTTGAGCTCTAGAAAAAACTTGTTGTAAGTATAGAAGTCTTGTAATTGTAGAGGGCTTTGAGATCTAGAAAAAAATTGTTGCAGGTGAGGAAGTCCTGTAACTACCAAGGGCTTTGAGCTCTAGAGAAATTTGTTGCAGGTGAGAGAGGAGGCTTGTAACTGCAAAGAGTTTGAGAAGGAAGTACAAGTGTTAGAGAAAGAATTTGTTGCTAGAAGTTTGTTAAATTTGTTGCAGGTAGAGTCTTGTAAATTCAAAAGGCTTTATACTCTAGCAAGTTGTTGCAAGTAGATTCTTGTGACTGTAGGGAGAAATTTGTGAATCTCTAGAATTTGTAGGTTGTAGTGTGAGGTTATATGTATGTGAGAAATGTATTCACAAAAGAGGACAGGGATGTTGACGAAGAGACCATTAAAGTTTGTGTTCATGGAACAATGAAAAAGGAGTCATGTAGATAGTGTTCTTGATGTCAGACAGTTAACAGTGAATTGCAGAGTACCGAGAGAGCGACCTTGGAGAATACCGCATTTTACCACATTTGAATATTAGGAGCTACGAAGATGGACTTAACATCTAGACATAGTCATCTACAACATGTCTGACATTCAGATCATTTGGGTTCAATTCCAGAGAGATATCGCTATCAGAAGATTACCTATTTTTACATGATTTCACAGAGCAGAGCTAACAGTGTTCAGTGAAGTTTAATCAGCTTGCAGAGAAAATCCATGACCTGAGAAGCATAAAGAAACATTATTCAATGAAGTATAGGACCTGGCCAACCTTTGTGGAGATCCGTGCAAAGTTCTATGCATTAGCGGAGCAATGCCTTATGTTTAGGTCTAACCTATCCGTGCCTACACGTTACCTGACTAGCCATTGCAATTAGGCTCACTTGATAATGTTTAGAAAGCTTGCAAAGGATATAAATAAGAGATAAAGAATTATTTCTAGACAGTGATAGATAGCATGAAAATACGAAGCAAGATCTTAAGTTGTTTTGGATCTGATTGAATAGCATAACAGAGTAGAAAAGAAGAGCAGGAAGCAGAAGGAGTTGCAGAGTAGAGAATTGAGATATAGAAGAAAGAAATCATGAAAGAATATTGTTGTATGAATCTTTTGTAATCCTTGGGCTGTGGCCTAGCATCTGTAAATCCCTTGAGGCATGTGTAATTAGATTTGAAGTTATAATATATGAGGAATGAGCTTGAAGGCTAGGTTGTTTCCCTGTTAGAGTTTTCCTAGGATACATCGTGTGTTATGTGTTCATGAATATCTTATATCTTTCCATTGATTAGTTGTTAGCTTCTGTTGCATATCCATTATGATCATACAATTAGTTGATTAAGGCTGCAAGCTTGGACAGTCCCTCACCGGACCCTCCTACCTTGATTGCATTAGTTCTTGAAAAGTTGAGAAAAATCCAATCAAGATTGGATGCATTGGAGATTGCGCAATATAAAGAATTAAAGTAGATAAAAGTAAATATGATTAAGAATGTCATGTAAATGACATTGTGAAGGATGAAGAAGATGATGAGTGACATGAAAGAGACTTAGAATATTGCTACCTAAAAGAAGGAGAAGATTTGAGTGACTATCATGAAACAGAGAGGACTAAAAAGAAAGAAATCCTCTTAGAAGAGGATAGTAAGTGGAGAAATGATGAGAGAAGTGTTGTAGCCTTTTGGAAAAAGTTACACATGTGGAAAAATTAGTATGTGGGAGTGACCCACAAAAGTATAAATGGAGTAAGAAAAGAAGAGAAGATGAAAGAGAAGAAAAAAAGAGGTAAAGGAAGAGAGAGTGGTCATTATAGACCATGGATTTCATGAAAATAATTTTGAGGAATCTAAGATAGAGGACTTTAGAATTTTAGTTGAAGAAGATGAATAAAATGATTTAATATCAAAGATTGTGGTAATAAAGAAAGAGTGGCTTGAGTTATGTCAAGAAAATGATAGAGAAAAAGAAGAAAGAGATGGACTACTTTTTAAATCAGCTATTGAGATTGATAAGGTCGCAGGTGGAGAAATAATTGTAGAAGGGGTAAATGAGAATGTGGAAGAAGAGGAAAAGAAGAAGGGTAATGATAAAATCCATATTTTATCTAACATTATTTACTTTGCAGAAAGTGAGGTTCAGGTAAAGTAGATGTGGAAGTTGAGATGATAGACTTTGAGGGTCCCATATTTGATAAGAAAATTGGTGAAGATGAGGAGAAAGTTCTACTGGAAGGAGATTTATCAAATGAACATGAGGAGTTAATGGAGGAGATGTAGAAAAAAATAAATAGGTTACTGGAAGGAGATTTATCAAATGAACATGAGGAGTTAATGGAGGAGATGTAGATTATTGTAGAGAAAGAAGAAAGGTGGATGGGAGAAGCTAAGTCCCATAATTTTTCTGTTATAGAGTAAAATGTGTACCCTTGCTAATCAGGACCTATTTTGACACATTTTTGAACAATAAACAATTAAATTTTGATCCTTATGAATAAACCCGATAAAATAAACTTAGGATTGGTCTAATCCCACCTTAATTGGCACTCTCCAGAGTTTGTGGGGCTAAAGGACCAGGGCACCTAGCGCCCTGGTCCCAGATGTTAGTCCCGATCCTATTTTTGTGGTGTTAGCTTAGAACACCTCCTTAGCTTATCCCAGTCAGCTCCATTTGGTTTTATTCATTATTGGTGAGCAAGAATGCATATAAGAAGAAGTTTTGTTATTCATTTATCACCTAGATGACTACTTGCTTGTGAAGAGAATGTGGTAATTGCTTTGATGAATTGATCTCATATGCTCAAGTATTCTTCACGGTTGGAATAGCTCTTTGTGTGGATGTTATGATGTTTATTTGAAGGTCTTGAAGGAATTTCAAGCCCCCATCTTCTACCTCTTTGTTGGTGCATGGTTTTGAGTCACCTACTCCAACTAGGGTTTCATATCTTGTGGTAATCTTTATCATTTACATTCATTGTTTCATCATTTATTGCAGATCTTGCCTCTTCCCTCCTAGGGCACACACTCTTGGATCTCTAATCATTGATGTAGTGGAGGTGGAAACACCAACACAGGGTATGACCAAGGCAAGCTCCTAAGCATACCACAACCCTTTTCCCTTCTTGTTTGTTTGTAAGTCGTATTCAGAAGAATCAGATGACAACAACCTATAGGAAGGAAGAAGACTGATAGAGGTAGGCACCCAGATTTGAAGATCCTACAAAAGCCTAATTTGGGTCTAGGGCACCCAGTGCCTTGGTACTTTTGTATTCTGAACTCAAGTTCCTATTCTACACTGTCTCTTGATCTCTGATGTACTTTTAGAATCTCTGTATCTATTTTTGATGATCATTTTTTGGTCAATTTTGCATAATTAGGTCTAGGTTTTACCCTAGTTTGATTGGTTGAATTTGATTGACACTCCTTTATACAACAAAGGGACAAAACCCCTGTAGTTTGGATCTCCTCCACAAGGTACAAGCTAAAGTCAGTTTGTGTTCCAATGTTGATAGAAGAGGGTTTGATCTAGTTTAACCTTTTAGCCTAAGTCTCCCTTTTCCATCTAACATTTTGGTGAAGCTGACATGTTTTGCACCCTTGCATCCTCTTCCTTCAAATTTGAGTTGTTTTCTACCCTAGATCTGATTAGGTTGAATTCATTGATCATTTCACATAGTTGCATAGATTAATTTTGCATTGTTTCTGTTGGCACTCATTTTGACCTGGAGGTTGAATTTTTCATGTCTAGAGGGTTTCTTCACTTAAACCCTATGTATTCTTTCCCATCGGCGTGACCTCGCAAGCGTTTTGGCGATCAGGTTGGTGGTAGTGCTGTGCCATCGGTGTGATTTATACTATCGGCGAAGCATTTTCCTATTCGACCGACGATGGATGTTTGGCCGATGAAGTGTCATCGGCATGTGTCTCGCCGAGGGATGTATGTATCGAGATGATCGGCGTCATCGGCATAAGTATGAGATGCTGCTCCGACGGTGTAAGTCACACTGACGGAGGTGGGAGGACAGGGTGCTGTCGGTGTGACTTTGTTCATCGGCAGATGTATTTCGTGTTGCTCCGACGGTGTTAGTCTGGGCGATGACGAAGGTGGCATCGGCGAGACAACTGGAGTCGGCGAGGGATCTTTTAGATGGGCCGATGGTCTTTCTCTGGCCGATGAAGGGAATGTGGAGTTTGCGATCGGCCAGACTACTATTGTCGGTGGGAGATTTTTGAGGTAAGCCGATGGCTTAGGTCTGAGCGATGGGCTTTTGACGAAGGCATGTGTGTCGAGCGCGGCAAAAGCGCTCGACACTTGATGTGTATGCGATCAGGCTTATAAGGTAGTGAAAGGCTCTCCACACCGTGCATGTGGGATTAATCCCCTTGCATTATTTTTGAACCTGCGAAGAGGCGTTTTGGTGGGAATTCCTTTTTGAATGCAGCGACAGTTTTTCAGGCGACCGCGGGTGGTTGAGACCCTTAATGGCGACTGTAGCAGGGGCATGGGCAAGTTGTTGGACAGTCATGTACCCAATCTTTGGCATGAAGACTCCCAGATGGCGACGCAGGGCTCAAGGGTTCCTTCTGTCTCTGCAGCAATAAATTTTGAGCGCCATTCCTTTGAAGGATCTGTATCTGGCGAATTTTGTAACAGTCATGTAATTAATTGCTGTGGTACACTCTCTGGCTGTTATAAGCAGACTGTGTTACCATTTTTTAGGTTGTTGAAAGTTGAAAATTTTTTGGCTCTATAATTCAAAACAAGCTGATCTGGTTGCTCTGCACAGCTAAACCTGTGAGTCTATGTATCTCTTGTTGTATGTTTTGGCGTGAACCCACTGATTTCATGATTAATCTTATATGAGAAATGCTATCTTAGCATGTGTTTTGTTAATTTTGTCTCTAGTATTGCATGTATTCTTCTTCTGAATCTGGATATTTGGGTAATATTTGAGACTCTAGAACATAGAATTCCTATGTTGAATGTCTGATCTTTTAACTTCTACTCAAGGGGTAGATTAAACTGTTTTCAGGTTGAACATTGGGAAGGGTATACTGCAATAGGGATGCCATAAGTAGAGATAACTTAACACTCTGTATTGGGAGATTCTGTAAGGCAGGTATCATATATATCCCTCTGAAATCCAGTTTTAGCTGTTCATGCTGATCATTCACAGGTGTATGTCTACTGACTCCAGGCCTTGGATAGGCACCAATCTTGCTTTGTGTTTGTGTTACAACCATGTCCAGCTTTGCATCCAAACTTAAAACCAAAGACAAACTATAAAACAACCATTAGGACATTAGAATTAGTTTTAGGATCCTCAGTCCTCTGTCTACAACTACAAATAGGCCCAAAGCTAGCCCCTTTGCTCTTATCTTTCAGTTTTGGTCTACTTACAGGAGGACTCATCTGCTTTCTGTCAGCATCCCAGCCTTAGTATGCACATTATCATGGATGTTGAGTAGGGAATACCCCCCTAGGTCTTGCAGAGCCTGAAGAAGAAGAGGAGATAAAATATAGAGTCTATCTCCTACACTGTTGGCCCCTGGCCCAGAGATCCTGTTGATCACTGATGGCTACCTTGTAGGGAAATCTGGGAATAAGCATCCAGTCTGGGAAAAAACCAACAGAAATTGGCGACTCTGCTGGGTAATGGTGATTTGAAAATTGTTATTTTTGAAAGAACCCTGATTTACAAAAAGAAAACAGTTCCTAGTAATAGGTGGGGACTCCGAAGTAATCTCCCAACCGGTCAAAGTAAAATTTATATGCAGGGGAGAAGATCCCAACAAAATCCTTTATTTGAAGAGTTACCAGTAACAAGAAGAATGATGTACAGAAGAAAGGGAGCTGTCTCAGTTAGTCATGAGGGTTCCCCCAGAAAAAATGATGATATGCAAGACAATCCAAGGTCTTCAGACAAGACAGTACCTTACTTTTCAAATGCAGAAGCTGATATTCAGGGTGCATATGAGAGGCAACAGGGTGGTAGCATGAGAATGAGGTCAGAGGTGTTCCAAGAACGCCCATTTCTAGACCCTAGTGAAAGGTTTGAAGAGGCCAAGTCTCTAAGGGATGATGAAGATGATGATCAGAATATGGTAAAACCATCCTCCTCTAGGCCCAGTGAGGAAGAACTAGCTGATGAAATTAGGAGCTTAAGGGCCGAGTTTGAATATCAGCAGGCAATATCAATCAGAGATGACTTGAGGAAGAAAGTGCAAGCTTTGAGGACTGCCCAGAATAATTCAATTCCTACCCTTGAGAATGCAAATGTGCAGAGACATCAACAGAGAAATGAAGTGCAACATCAGCATAATGATGAGAGACAAAATGTGAATGATGCTAGGATACCACTGAACAATGTAAGAAACCAGAATGCAAACAGAAATATTAATGATAATCAGTTAAACAGACAGCCAATGCAGCTAGATAGATTCAGACAGCTGGTATTTGATGGTATTCCTGGGTATCCTAACCCCATTAATAAGCATCTGAGGCTGCAAGTGCCTAAATTTTTAGGAAACAACACTGTGTCAGGAGAAGATCATCTAAAAGCATTTCAAAATGTCATGGATAACTTTGAGGTTGAACATGAGGATGTTTTCATGAAGTCATTCATGCAATCCTTAATAGATGAGGCAAGAGAATGGTACAAGAATCTGCCTGACAGGAGTATTTCATCATGGGATGATTTTAAAAGGATGTTCAAGGAGCAATATGGTGACAAAACTAACCCTAGCTTTTTTGTAAATGAGTTCACCAGTATCACTAAAGGGTCAAATGAGTAGGTTGCAGATTTTAATGCAAGATTTACTAAAGTGTTAAACAAATTGCCACATCACATGAGGCCAAATGAACCAATGTGCATAATATTGTATATCAATGCCTTTGATGCAAAAACTGCATATGGATTAAGAGATAAAGGTCCTGCTACTCTCAGGGATGCTTTCAGAATTGCAGTGAATATTGAAAACAACAGGAAAGCATCGGGCAAGACTAACAGAAGGGATGATGTGAAAATTCTGCAGAATCCAAACAAGCCTCAGAACACTCAAGGTAATACATCTGCCCCTGAAGATAAGATAGACAAATTGGCAAATGTTGTTAAGGACATAAGCTATAGATTAACTAGAAGTGAAAAAGGGATAGGTCCTGATAGGCAAGTCTATCAAAGGCAGGAAAAGAGGCCATCATTGCATGATATGCCTTATAATACCAATTGGCATGATGGTAAACCTGTATTCCCGCGCAACAACACAAATCAAAGAACTCAACATGTCAAAGAAACTCCTGATCCTCTACAGAAAGCTGTAAATATTGTTGAT
This sequence comes from Cunninghamia lanceolata, assembly GCA_027924645.1. NCBI lineage: Eukaryota > Viridiplantae > Streptophyta > Pinopsida > Cupressales > Cupressaceae > Cunninghamia > Cunninghamia lanceolata. Next base: position 23,829,984 of record BSBN01000500.1, read on the forward strand.
GATGCTCCATGGTGTATAATTTGTCAGATGCCACATTCACAGTCACAGTGTATGATTGCTCAGTCCTTGAGTGATAATACTATATCTTGTAATGAATGCAATGAGCCACATTATGTGCAAGATGATGATGTTAATATGATGTCCATAAGCAATGGATACACTCTTTATGATGCTGATGAGAGTACAAATGATGGAACTCAGGGCTGCCAACAGTTCCCATATGATGAAGATGATGAAGTTAACTATGCCTATGCTCAGAACTCACACAATTTTCTGAGTAACTTACAACGACCTTCTGATGAGGAAATTAGAGCCTTCACAGCTGCAGCAGTTGCTCAAGTCAAGAGCAACTACAATCTCAGAGGTAAAAATCAGGTAAGCAGCCCACATCAGCCGAAAGATGTTACTATAGGATAGCCAGTGCTTGGTAATAAGGGGATGGAATTACAAAAAAGGCAGTGGGTTAATAATAAACGGAATTTCAGACATAGAACAAGTCATGAATCCCAAGGACCAGAAAATAGAATCCCTCAGGCTGAAGATCAAGGTAAAGGTTCCCAAGACAAGAATGATGATCAGGGAACTATGAAAGTAAAAGCAAAAACAGTTCAAGATAAAAGCAAGATTGTGGAGCAAGCTACAACTGTTATACAAAATTATTCTCCATTTGATATAGCTCAGGTCCTCTCCCAGGTAAAAGTCTCTGTTCCACTTATGGAACTGATGAAAGTGGAAGAAATTAAGAATAGGACAATATCCCTAATTTCAGGGGTACCTTTTCAAGCTAAACAAAATGCTCAGACCCAGGGTGAGAAACATGTCATATGTAATGAAGAAGATGAGGCTCCTGAGGTTTATTTAGGAGTGACTATGACAAAGTGTCCTTCACAAGTGGAACCATTTTATGTTTCCCTGGTTATAAATGGAAAAATAATCAGAAATTGTATGCTTGACTCTGGAGCATCTACAAATGTCATGCCTTTGGCCATCATGCAACAAGCTGGATTGAAAATTGACAAGGCATGTGGAAAATGTTATGCTATGGATGCCAGAGAGGTACCAGTTATTGGAATCATGAAGGATGTAGATTTCAAACTGGCAGCATTTCCTGAGAAAAGATATAAAATGAATATAATAGTGGTTGACATCAAGCCACAGTATGGTATGTTGTTGTCAAGAAGATGGGCAGCACTAATTGGTGGAAGTATGCAGCTGGACCTGTCATATGCCATGATTCCAATGAATGGCAGGGATGTTAAGCTAATCAGAGAACAAAGATCATCAGAGACAGTGGAAGACCAAGAAACAGAGGAACAGATATGCTTTGTAAACACTGACTGTGATAACTTCAAGGTTGTCTCAGATGATAGAGAAGATAAAAAGAAAAATGTCTGCATTGAAGAATTGGATCAGCAAGGTTTGTGGACCATGTTTTTTGATGGAGCTTGTGCAAAAGAAGGCTCTGGAGCTGGAGTTGTTTTCTTGTCTCCAACTGGTAAGCTCCTCAAATTCTCTTTCTTGCTGAGGTTTGTTTGCACAAACAACATTGCAGAATATGAGGCTTTACTCTTAGGCCTAAATATTGCTCTCAAACATGGAATCAAAATGCTAAGGGTATTTGGGGATTTTGATCTGATTGTATCCCAAATTAGAGATAGGTATGCTTCAAAAAATAAAAGGTTGAAACAATACAAGCATGCTATTTGGGATACCATTGAACTATTTGATGCATTTTCAATAAGCTGGGTAGAGAGATCAAAGAATGTTATGGCTGATTTCTTAGCTAATGTTGCAATAAGGCCAGATGACATCACTCTGTCAGATGTTACAAATGTAGAAGTTAAAATTAGGCCTGCAGTACCAAAAAATATATGCAGTTGGCAAGTGTTTAATGATGATAGGGACTTGTTAAAATTTTTGCACTGCATAGATGAATATGAGAATCAAGAAATTGATTTCCAAGCTTTTGTAGAGACTATAGATGGAAAAGAAACTCTTGTGGGAAAGGAAATTATTCAGTTGAAGACTAATAAAATCCCTAGAGGATTAGTAGCTTTGGAAAGAGCTTTTGACAGTAGAGACCAGTTGGTCACAAGGACATCTCCCACAAATAAGGAAGATTTAGAAGAGATAAATTTGGGGACATCTCAGGCCCCTCAGAAGGTATACATTGGTAAACAGCTCAAACCACACATTAGGAGTATGCTGATTGCATTACTGAAAAGGTACAAACATGTTTTTGCTTGGTCATATGAGGACCTAAAAGCCTATAGGGAAGATTTATTCCAGCATGAGATCCCATTGAAGCCTGGAGCTAAGCCATTCAGACAAAGGCAAAGACCTATTAATCCTACCTTAGCTCCAAAGATGCAGGAAGAACTCAAAAGGCTCAGGGAAGCTGGAATAATTCTGCCAATCAGACATTCAACTTGGGTGTCTAACCTTGTCCCAGTCAGAAAAAAGAATGGTGATATTAGGCTTTGTGTTGAATTCAGGAACTTGAATGTATCCTCTTTAAAGGATAACTATCCACTGCCTAATATGGAAGCTATGTTGCAGAGAGTGACTGGTTGTGAACTCTTATCCATGATGGATGGATTTTCAGGTTATAATCAGGTGAAGGTAAAGGAATCAGAACAGTATAAGACTGCCTTCACCACTCCATGGGGAACTTATGTGTATGTTAGAATGCCCTTCGGACTAACAAATGCAGGTGCTACATTTCAAAGAGCAATGGATGTTGCTTTTGCAGGGTTGATTGATTCTGTCCTGGCTGTATATCAGGATGATCTGACTACTTATTCAAAGAAAGAAGAGCAGCATTGTTTGCATCTGGAGCAGATTTTCATAAGAGCACTAGAGTATGGCATTTCTTTAAATCCAAAGAAATGTGCCTTTGGGGTAGTTGAAGGAAAACTCCTGGGACATATTGTTTCCAAGGATGGAGTTAGGATAGATCCAGAGAGAGTGGCTGCTATTAACAGAATTCAAATGCCAAAAACTGTAAAAGGAGTTCAGTCCTTCTTTGGACAGATAAATTTTGTTAGGAGATTTGTTCCCAACTTTGCAGAAACCACAAGGAACATTTCCAAGATGATGAAGAAGGATGCAACTGTCCACTGGGAAAGTGAAGCAATAGAATCATTTCAGAGTATCAAAGAGGCAATCAAAATGGCCCCTGTTCTTAAATCTCCTGATTTTTCTAGGCCATTCCAATTGTTTTCATTTGCTTCCTTTCACACTGTTGCTGCATGTTTGCTACAGAAAAATGAAGATGGTTTTGAGCAGCCCATCACTTTCTTCAGTATATCCTTGCAGGCTTCTGAGTTGAAATATGATATTATGGAAAAACAGGCATATGCACTAGTCCGAGCCATCAAAAGTTTCAGACCATACTTGGTAGGATCATATATAATTGCGTATGTACCCCATGCAGCAGTCAAAGACATATTCACTCAGCAGGAGGTGACTGGAAGAAGGTGCAGATGGATAAACAAACTGCAAGAGTTTAACATAGACATACAAATTACCAAGTTGGTAAGAGGACAAGGATTAGCCAAGATGATGGCACAGTCAAACTTGGAAGCATGCCAAGTTAATGCAGTCCAAAATGAGAGTGTAAATGTATCAGGATCTGAATGGTACAAGGATATTATCTACTACTTGCAAAATCTGAATTGTCCTTCCCATTTCAGTGACAGTCATGTTAGTGCCTGGATTGACTGGTAGTTTTTTGAGCAATTTTCATTCAGGCACTCTCCCTGAGTATCCAAAAAATGTTCTAAGTGATGGACCTCCTCAGCATTTTTCAGCTGCATCATCATATTTTCTTGAGGAGGAGGTCATCATCATCATGTTTGTTTCGATGAAGGTCAGCATCATCATGTTCTCCGTCGACCGTTTCTCATCGTCATCATCATATTGAAATATCGGGTGATGTTTGGTTTTCATCCTGATGATGCTGATGAGCTACAGTGCGCCCTGATCTGCTTGCGAGGGTGATTTTTCAAAGTATCCGGTGATCTTCCATTTATCACCTTGCGCAAACGTGATGATGATGTTGCCCCGTTATTCTGAAGGGGTTATTCTTTGAGTTGCTCGACCTAACTTGCTTTTTCTTAAGGGTCGTCGTCATCATCATCATATTTCCTTTTATCACCGTGTTGCTTGTGAGGGTCATCATATTATCTGCATCATGATATTTCGCCGGGGTGATATTTCTATCATCGGGTGATCTTGGTTATGATCATCCTGATGATGTTGTTGAAGAGATCCAAGTGCGACCCGATATTCACTAGGGTCATCATATTTTGAACGTCAGGATGATCTTAGTCAATATCATCCTGATGATGTTGTATCACCTTGTTCTTTGTTTCTCATCCTGATGATGCTGACGTCATCCATATATCAGGGTGATATCCGGTTCTTTCTGCCTATCTGCATCATGATATTTCCGAAGGAGGGGGTGATATTTTCATATCACTCGGGTGTGTGTTTGTTCCAGCATCATGATGATGCTGATATGAGGAGATATCCGCCTGCCGGCTTCGTGCGCTATCTAGAGGGGGTGATCTTTTCGAGCATCATCATATTCATCTATCGCCCCGATCTTACAGAGGAGCTACAGTGCAACCTGATGTTTGAACGTCAGGAGGATATTTCCAAATATCCGGTTGTCTTCCGAATATCATGATGATGTTAATATGATGATGATGTCATCAAGGTCCGGGGGGGTCATATTTCTAACGCTGATCATCTTGAAGAGACCTCCTGATATTTGCAAACATGATGATGACGTCATCCGGATGTGAGGAGGTGCGCAGTAGGCAGATATGATGATGACGTCAGCAGGATATGATGATGATGTCATCAGGATGTTCATCGGCCAGACTTTTGGTATAAGCTCAGCAGGAGGATGTTCCTCCGATGGATTCGGTTGTGCTGATGAAGGCGAATATCATGCAGTTTGTATTGCGATATGATGATGACGTCAGGGTGATTTTTCGGGCAACAGGATATCATGCTGCTGGAGGATGATGATGATGAAGTCTTATACTAGGGTCGTCAGGAGCAAAAGCACTGACATGATATATGCTCATGACCTAGTATATAAAGTGTTAATGAGGTTGCTGCGGGGTGCATGTGGGATATTGATATCCTGCATATTCGAAATATCATGATGATAAATCTCGGCGGGAAGTGGTTGCGATTGACTGTTAGATGTTCTTCCCAAGGCCGCGGGTTGGTGCGTCATCAATGGCGATTGTTGCAGAGGTATGGGCGATGGCGTGGACGGATGTAGTACCTGATTGAAGATCTGAATCCCTAGGCGGCGGCGTGAGGCTCGAGATATCTTCCTGTCTCCTCCCCTACCTGCTGCATTAATGTTTGAGCGCCATTTTCATGATACTGTATATCTGGCGGGAGTTTTGGTCAACCTGGTAGTTAATGCTGAATACATCCTCCTGCTATATAATGCAGACGATGTTATTCATTCAAGGTTGTTGAAAGTTGTAGATTTTTGGCTCTGTAATCCAAAACCAGCTGATCTGGTTGCTCTGTACAGTTTATCTTGTGAGTTTATGTATCTCCTGTTGTAGGACTTGGCATGAATCCACTGGTTTCATGGTTGATCTTGTATGAGTAATGCTATCTTAGCATGTGTTTTGTTAATTCTGTCTCCAATATTGCATGTATTCTTCTTCTGGATCTGGATATTTGCTTATGTTTAGATTCTAGAGCATAGAATTCCTATGTTGAATGTCTGATCTTTTAACCTCTGCTCAAGGGGCAGATTAAACTGTTTTCAGGTTGAACATTGGGAAGGGTATACTGCAGTAGGGATGCCATAAGTAGAGATAGCTCAACACTTTATATTGGGAGGTATCTGTAAGGCAGATATCATGTGTATCCCCTTGAAATCCAGTTTTAGCTATTCATGCTGATCATTCACAGGTGTATGTCTACCGACTCCAAGCCCTGGATAGGCACCAATCATGCTGTGTTCTTGTGTTATACACCATGTCCAGCTTTGCATCCAAATTCATATCAAAACATTTCACACTTCCACCTGTTAGTTGTAGGAGTAGGATTAGGAACCCCCTGCATGCTCTCATACCCAACCAGACATCATGTCCAAGAATGTTGCCAGCCTTGTGATCTATCATACAGATCTTGGTCCATACATGAGAGTATTCTGCCTGTTGTTGTCAAGTTAGATCCTTCTATCTTTGAGCTAGTCAAGGTCACATCTTGAGTTATAGGGATACCCCCCTTGGTGCGGCAGAACCAGAAGTGAAGGGGAGGAGCTCACGCAACCTCCTGTATTCAGTTGGCCTGAATCTGCCTGTGCATTAGAAGTGGCAAACCCTAATGCTGATTCAGAAGAAATGTCAACAAGTCAAAAGAGGACTTTAAAGTTACATGCAATCAGGTATGTTATTGTTCAAGGTGAGCTATACTGGAAAAACCCTGATGGTGTGCTGCTGAGATGTGTGGATGAGGATATGGCTAACAATGTTTTGATTGATATGCATAAAGGATTGTGTGGTGGACATTATACTGCCCAAACAATAGCTCATAAAATTCTCAGAGCAGGATATTGGTGGCCCACTCTCTTTTCAGATGCACAAAGGTTAGTGAGGAAGTGTGACCCTTGCCAAAGATTTTCAGGAAAGTTGAAATATGATGGTGCTTTACCCCTCAGGACTGTAACTGTGGATGCTCCATTTCAGCAATGGGGAATTGACTTCATAGGGGAAATTGCAGACAAATCAAGTGGGGGACACAGTTGGATTTTGGTGGCAACTGATTACTTTACCAAATGGATTGAGGCCATTCCAACTAAGAAAGCTACAAGTAAGGTGGTGATAGATTTTATACTAGAAAATATTATCATCAGGTTTGGAGTACCATTCAAGGTAGTCACTGATAATGCTATGTGCTTCAGATCAGGTGAATTTGTTGATTTTTGCAACAGGTATGGGATAAATCTATCATATGCATCACCATACCACCCACAGGGAAATGGTCAAGCAGAATCAAGCAATAAAAGCATCATGAAAATTATCAAGAGGATACTAGACAAGAACAAGAGAGCTTGGGACTCAAAATTAAAATTGGCAATATGGGCTGACAGAGTCACAGTAAAAAAGGCTATTGGAATGTCACCCTTTGAGCTAGTATATGGTGCATCAGCCAGATTGCCCATAAACAATCTACTACCAGTTTACAGATTCATCCAGGAAAATGATGAGGAGATTGAAGACTCCATGACAGAAAGAGTGAACCAGCTGGTTGCACAGGATGAAAACAGAAGGAAAGCCCACCAGATCAATCTCAAGAGACAACAAGATGTGAAATATCAGTTTGACAAGAGAGCTACTAAAAGGAAATTTCAGGTCAATGATCTGGTGCTTGTATGGAATGCAAAAGATCAGGACAAGGGTAAACATGGTAAATTCAAACCCTTATGGATGGGCCCATATCAGATTTGCAGTACTCATGGGGAGGATTCTTATTTCCTCCAGGCCCCAGGTGGTGAAGTTCTGGAATTGCCTGTGCATGGCCAATTCCTTAAGTTCTATTTTGCATAGCTGACTTGTTGCTGTGCACATTTGTAAAAACATGTATATAGTGTAAATGCCTTGTACAGTTCGTGCTTTTTGGTTTTTTGCCTGGTCTGCCCGGAGATCTAGTTCTCGCTGCAGATTTTCACCTGCACGTCCCCATTCGGAGCCAGTGTTGGCACTCATTTTGACCTGGAGGTTGAATTTTTCATGTCTAGAGGATTTCTTCACTTAAACCCTATGTATTCTTTCCCATCGGCGTGACCTCGCAGGTGTTTTGGCGATCAGGTTGGTGGTAGTGCTGTGCCATCGATGTGATTTATACTATCGGCGAAGCATTTTCCTATTCGACCGACGATGGATGTTTGGCCGATGAAGTGTCATTGGCATGTGTCTCGCCGAGGGATGTATGTATTGGGATGATCAGCGTCATTAGCATAAGTATGAGATGCTGCTCCGACGGTGTAAGTCACACTGACGGAGGTGGGAGGACAGGGTGCTGTCGGTGTGACTTTGTTCATCGGCAGAGGTATTTCGTGTTGCTCCGACGGTGTTAGTCTAGGCGATGACGAAGGTGGCATCGGCGAGACAACTGGAGTCGGCGAGGGATCTTTTGGATGGGCCGATGGTCTTTCTTTGGCCGATGAAGGGAATGTGGAGTTTGTGATCAGCCAGACTACTATTGTCAGTGGGAGATTTTTGAGGTAAGCCGATGGCTTAGGTCTGAGCGATGGGCTTTTGACGAAGGCATGTGTGTCGAGCACGGCAAAAGCGCTCGACACTTGATGTGTATGCGATCAGGCTTATAAGGTAGTGAAAGGCTCTCCACACCGTGCATGTGGGATTAATCCCCTTGCATTATTTTTGAACCTGCGAAGAGGCGTTTTGGCAGGAATTCCTTTTTGAATGCAGCGACAGTTTTTCAGGTGACCGCGGGTGGTTGAGACCCTTAATGGCGACTATAGCAGGGGCATGGGCAAGTTGTTGGACAGTCATGTACCTGATCTTTGGCATGAAGACTCCTAGATGGCGGCGCAGGGCTTGAGGGTTCCTTCTGTCTCTGCAACAATAAATTTTGAGCGCCATTCCTTTGAAGGATCTGTATCTGGCGAATTTTGTAACAGTCATGTAATTAATTGCTGTGGTACACTCTCTGGCTGTTATAAGCAGACTGTGTTACCATTTTTTAGGTTGTTGAAAGTTGAAGATTTTTTGGCTTTGTAATTCAAAACAAGCTGATCTGGTTGCTCTGCACAGCTAAACATGTGAGTCTATGTATCTCTTGTTGTATGTTTTGGCGTGAACCCACTGATTTCATGATTAATCTTATATGAGAAATGCTATCTTAGCATGTGTTTTGTTAATTCTGTCTCCAGTATTGCATGTATTCTTCTTCTGAATCTGGATATTTGGGTAATATTTGAGACTCTAGAACATAGAATTCCTATGTTGAATGTCTGATCTTTTAACTTCTGCTCAAGGGTAGATTAAACTGTTTTCAAGTTAAACATTGGGAAGGGTATACTGCAATAGGGATGCCATAAGTAGAGATAACTTAACACTCTGTATTGGGAGATATCTGTAAGGCAGGTATCATATATATCCCTCTGAAATCCAGTTTTAGCTGTTCATGCTGATCATTCACAGGTGTATGTCTACTGACTCCAGGCCCTGGATAGGCACCAATCTTGCTTTGTGTTTGTGTTACAACCATGTCCAGCTTTGCATCCAAACTTAAAACCAAAGACAAACTATAAAACAACCATTAGGACATTAGAATTAGTTTTAGGATCCTCAGTCCTCTGTCTACAACTACAAATAGGCCCAAAGCTAGCCCCTTTGCTCTTATCTTTTAGTTTTGGTCTACTTACAGGAGGACTCATCTGCTTTCTGTCAGCATCCCAGCCTTAGTATGCACATTATCATGGATGTTGAGTAGGGAATACCCCCCTAGGTCTTGCAGAGCCTGAAGAAGAAGAGGAGATAAAATATAGAGTCTATCTCCTACACTGTTGGCCCCTGGCCCAGAGATCCTGTTGATCACTGATGGCTACCTTGTAGGGAAATCTGGGAATAAGCATCCAGTCTGGGAAAAAACCAACAGTTTCATTATTAGGGTAACAAAAAACCTTGCATTCCTTGAAAATCTAGCTAGTCTTGAACCTAGGGTTTGTATATTAGTGTGTTGTTTCAGATCTTTGTGACAATAATTGGTCGATTAAATTGATTTCATTTGTTGTACATTATCTTTCCTTGTGTTTAGAACATTCTTGCATCTTGGCATTTGAAAATTTGAAAATCAAGCATTTGATTTAGGTGAAGAAAAAGTATATTTGTCACATTGTCTATATGTCATAAGTATATATCATCATTGGCGCAACTAGATGCAGACAAAATGTTATTGTGCACAATGTGATCTAGGCCACATAAGACTTCTAGTCCCTCTTGTCCTTTGAGCAATAAACTTCTTAAACACTCAACAATAGGGACAAGCTCCTCAACTATATGTTCTGAGCTTACAAATTGCTAAAAAATTAGCCAAATCAATGTCTAATCTTTGAATTTGAGCTTCTTGAGCATGAGCCAAGAGGTCCTCTATGTCGATGGTTTCATGAAAATTTGATGCTTCTGGGATATGTGAAGTAGGGATATCATGAAGAAGTGATGGGCCCTCTTGAGTGATTGGACTCGTGAATTGGGATTATGATGTATCGATCGATATCAGTGCTATTCAAAGTATTAGAACCCATAATTTGATGACTTCTTCACATAAGGGTGTTAGTGTTGCAAGGTGTGGCCCTTGGTCTCCTTGTTCAGCGCTATGCTGCAGGGGTTTGTGACAAGGGCTTAACTGCCTCCTGTGCTTGTTAAGTCAAGTGGTTGTATCGAGCATTAATAGGTTGATCTTTTGGTGCAACAACAACTAACAATTGGTATCAGAGCTGAGGTCACGGGTTCAAACCCCGCTCTTGCGCTGGGGGGGAATTGTTGCAAGGTGTGGCCCTTGATCTCCTTGTTCAACACTGTGCTGTGGTGGTTTGCGACAAGGGCTTAACCGCCACCTGTGCTTGTTAAGTCAAGTGGTTGTATCGGGCATTAATAGGTCAATCTTTTGGTGCAACAACAACTAACTGTTAGAATCGAGGCACTGGGTCACAAAACTCATAAATTGTTTACAAGCTTTAGTGACACACAAGATGCACACAAAGAACAAATGAATGATGTGATGAAAGAAGATGTTGACTCTTTGGTTAAATGAATCAATGTTTTGCACTTTTGATCAAATGTAAATGCATATAAAGCAATAATAAACCTTTTGATCAAATTCACCTCTACTCAAGCTTAATTTGAATTAAACAATGCTCATATTCAAATCAAACCCTAAATCTAACAATTCAAGAATGCTCTATCTTTCAAATTTCAACACAAGATGATATTTATGATATTCTAAAGAAATATAAAATTAGATTTGATAAGCAAATAACATCAGCAAAATCTGAAACAAGACACTAGTCACAAACCCTAGGCTTCAAGACTAGCTAGGTTTTCTTAAAAATGCAAGATTTTTGAAAACCCTCATAATGAAGAAGTGTAAATGCAAAATATGCCACTATGAAATGAGTAATTAATGCAACCTATGAAATTTGATAATGCAAAATAAGCCAATCATATAGTGTTGCAACCTATGGTTAACCCTATTCATTCGTACCAATCTCAACCTAGTTCACGTTTCAACCCTATCATTAACCAAAAGTTTCAAATTATGAATTCCATCCAACAACAGTTAGTAAACATAAACCAAAGTCCCTCGAAACCCGCTATGACATCACATTATATTCACATCCCATTATCTTATCCAATCCTAAGAGCACAAATGCCTGAGAAGTTTGAAACCCCTCGCTTTGAGAAGTATAATGGGAAGGGAGACCCTAACAACCATGTGGCAGCCTTTACAACAATGTATAGTGATTTCTTCTTTGAAGATGCAATATTGGCTAAACTCTTTCCTAGGTCACTCAAAGACTCAGAATTGGATTAGTTTTGCTCATTGCCTCCTAATTCAATCACTTCTTTTTCACAATTAATCAACAAATTTCAATACTTTCAAGCAAACATAAGACCTTATGTTTCTTTGACCGATTTGGTCCATTGCAAACAAGGAATAAAGGAAAAAGTAATTGATTTCATGGGGTGTTATCAAGCCCTCTTTTCAAAAATTCAATATTCTATTCCAGATGCTGATATACAAAGAATCTTTATTAGAAATTTACAACCTTGCATTTGTCACAAAATCCTATGATGTGTTATGATTCTTTCACTAACCTTTACACAACTCTCTGTGATTACCAACTATCAGTTAGTAAATATGAGAATAATCACTCATCGACTCCGGTTAGTCAATCTGAAGCCTCACACACTCATTCATTCAAAAAACAACAAAAATTTCATCAAAATCAATTCCATATCAAATCACATTCAAAAACATGTAGTGACTGCACAACAACTTCTGTTTCCGCCCCATACAAACTAAAACTAAAACTAGACAATTGACACCATTATCAGAATCTCTTTATTCCATAATGATGTAACTTTTGAACAAAAAACTCATCAAACTTCCACCCATTTGACCTCTCGATCCAAGAAAGATGCAATCATCTTCTTTCAATTCGAAGGCCTTTTGTCAATTTCATAACACCGTCGGTCACGACACTAAAAGATGTATGTGTCTTAAACATGAAGTTCAAGACCTCATTGATTCTAATGTCATCCAGGTTTCTAGTGTAAATGACAAAGGAAACAAATTGGTGGCTCCACCTTATCAAAACTTGCAAATATATACAAATCCATTACCTCATCACAAAGCTAACATTGTGGATCTATCTCAAGAGATGCAATGTACTTATAATCATGAACAATAAGATTATAAAGGAGATATTTATATGGTGGATGCTCGTCCTCATCAAGAGCGAGAAAAATCTAAACCAACTATATATTTCACTCCTCATGATGCCACTATTGAAGCTTCGACCTCTATACATCACCATTCAAATCAATGATAAACCCATAAGAGGTGATATGTGTTGGTTTTAGGATAGACAATTGAGAGGGGGGGTGAATCCGTTGTCACCAAACCTTATGATCTTTAAATCATTAAATCCTTCTTATATAATAATTTTTCAATCATGAAAGCAAAAATGCAATAATTCAAGAGCAAAAACACATTCAACACATGTGACACCAAGATTTTTACATGGAAAACCCGGTTAAGGGAAAAACCACGGGGTGACTAACCCAATTTTGTATTCTCTGTTAAAAGAACAAAAATGGCACTTGCCAATTAGGGCTCACTACCCAAGCACACTACTCACAAGAGGCCCACTGCCTACAGGAGACACACTGTCTACAAAATAATATAAATATTACATACTTGAACTAGAGATTAGCATCTTCACCATGCTTGAGACAGTTCCATTTAAGCTCAACACTTATGCTCTGCTTTTCGCTCCTTTCCTTTCTATTACTTTCACATCACGACCACACCATTTTGAAATGACTTCACAAATCTTATTTATACAAGACATCGACTTTGGGATGATCATCAAAGTCACACATACTTTATTTTAGAGCAATTATACAAATACAACTTGACTTATGAAAACTTCATGTGCGTCAATACCCTATCGGCCATGCTTATCCGGGACTTCAATCTTCTTTGAGGAACATGCCATGCTTTGTGAAACATCTTCAAGATCATCTGTAAGATGTGTAAAACATCCAGTCAGCTAGGATTAGGAAGAACACCATCACCCGAAAGTAAATCTTCAATTACGAGCTCAATCTTCAATGCAGACTGCCAACACAAACTAGACACAATCTAGAGACCCCCACAAGCTTGCATGAATGAACAGAAACATCCACACCACTTCTGCTTACTAAAATCATTCGCATCTTCATCCAGAACCTCAAGAACACAGTCTATCATTATTGTCACATTAGAATAATTGCTTGTGGACCTCCAAACCAAAAACTAATTGAGTTGTCAATTCACATTGGCTTCCTAAACATGCCATCAAATCTACAGGACAAGATATTGCATTTCTGGATCTCACCATACCTATTCATGTCACTTTGTCACCTCTGAATAGCTGCCAGAACCAGTTTTACTCATATGGCCATAACTCCTTCACAATTTCATGCGAACCTCTCAAATCTTGACTGGATCATCTTTAGACACATATCTACAAACCCTTTGATGCACATTCTCTGATCTTCATCTAGCTGGGATTTTCACTTCATAGAGCTTCACTGTCTACACTGTTCTTCTCTATTTCTGATAGGACTACTTTTCTCAATATCCTCAGCACACAGCTCATCCAATCCTTGACATCAATGCAACATGAGTATGTTGACATCAATGACAACACCTATTAGGCCCATACTTGCAACAATCTCCCCCTTTGTCATTGATGGCAACATAAGATGTGAAAAACTATTTTAACCATCAAGACAAGAACTTCTCCTCACTAACTGACATAGCTCCCCCTATCAACAACGATCATTCATATGTCTTCTCTTTCTTTACTGCTCCCCCTTTGATCAGCAACCACTTTTGTTTTTCACATGTCTTCTCTCCCCCTTTGACATCAATGGCAAAGCGCACATATTTGCATTAATACTTCAAAATCATACAGATTGCTCCCCCTGAGTAGCAGCTTCCTATCATTAATCTAAACCATAAGATATGACTATGAGATCCACCGAACTGATGCACATCAGTGCACCTTAATTCAGAACCGGAGGGGTAATAGCCCCTAACTTCTCCCTGAGATACTCAAAAAGAGTCCTTAGGTAGAGGTTTAGTAAAAATGTTTGCAATCTGATCCTTCGAGGGCACAAACTCCAATCTGACTTCATTCTTGTTCACCTGCTTCTCAAAAAGTGAAACTTGATGGATATATGTTTTGTCTTTGAATGTAACACTAGATTTTTTGATATATTAATTGCACTTGAGTTATCATAGAAGATTGTGATAGGTTCTTCATACTCCACTCTGATGTCTCTTAGCATTTGCATCATCCACAATACTTGAGTGCAACTTCCTGCTGCTGTAATATACTCTGCTTCTGCAATGGACAGAGATATTGCCTCTTGTTTCTTGCTCAGCCAAGAAACCAATCTTTTCCCCAAAAAGAATGCACTGCCACTGGTACTCTTCCGGTCATCCACATCTCCTGCCCTATTAGCATCTATGTATGCATGAAGAGAGAAATCATGATCCCTAGGATACCATAAACCATACTCAACTATTCCCTATAGATATATGAGAATTCTCTTGATTTCTATGATATGAGATTCTCTAGGATCAACTTGGAATTTGGAAACAAGACCAACAACATTCATAATGTCAGGTCTAGTTTGAGTAAGATACAGTAGTCCTCCAATCATTGACCTGTACTTTTTCTAATCAGCCTTAGGAGATTCATCATCTTTGCTCAATTTACACTCGGTTGCCATGGGAGTATTCATTGGCTTTGAATCTTCCATCCCAAATTTCTTCAACAATTCTTTCACATATTTGTTCTGTGATATGACGATTCCTTTCTTTGTTTGAGTGATTTGCAGACCCAAGAAGAAATTCATTTCCCCAAACATAGACATCTCAAATTCACTTTTCATTTGATTTGCAAAAGTTTTGCACATACTATCTCTTCCTCCAAAAATGATGTCATCAACAAATACTTCAACAATCAAGATATTTTCATGATCAATCTTGAAGTACAAGTTACTATCAGCAGTACCTTTGTTGAAACCAATCCTCAAAAGATGTTTATCCAATCTTTCATACCAGGCCCTTGGGGCTTGTTTGAGTCCATACAATGCTTTCTTCAACTTGCAGACCATATCACCATGATCAGACAATTGAAATCCATCCAGTTGCTCAATATATACTTCTTCTTCCAAAGCAGCATTCAGGAAGGTAGACTTGATATCCATCTAATAAACTTTGAAGTCCTTGAAGGTAGAAAAAGAAAGAAATAATCTGACTGCTTCAATTCTTTCCACCGAAGCAAAAGTTTCTTCAAAGTCAACTCCTTCTACTTGAGAATAACCCTTACAGACCAATCTAGCTTTGTTTCTGACTACTTCACCATCTTCATTCAGTTTATTCTGGAAGACCCATTTAGTCCCAATCACATTTTTATCTTTAGGTCTAGGAACAAGATCCCAAGTG
Source organism: Cunninghamia lanceolata (assembly GCA_027924645.1). Classification (NCBI taxonomy): domain Eukaryota; kingdom Viridiplantae; phylum Streptophyta; class Pinopsida; order Cupressales; family Cupressaceae; genus Cunninghamia; species Cunninghamia lanceolata. The sequence goes on from BSBN01000500.1 coordinate 23,845,785, forward strand.
TGATTTTTTTCAGTCTGCATCAACTCTTCCTTCATTGCTTTAGCCCAGCTTTCATCATTGCATGCTTCACTTACTATTTTTGGTTCAACCTTTGAAATTAGACAGTACTTTACTGAATCTTGAGAAATTTTTCTTCTTGTTTGAACACCTTTGCTTCTATCTCCTATGATCTGGTCTTCAGAATGATTCAGTCTTATATACCTAGGATTTTTGGGAATTTCTTGCACTTCTATTCCTTAGACAGGTTCATTCAAATTTATCTCTTCTTCCTGTATTTCAAGATTCTCTGAATTAGTCTGAATCTGAACTACAGTTGGAGCATGTTCTTCTTAGACTGAAACATCATTCTAATCATCTGCTTCATACTCATAAAACCCTGAGGGACTTTCGATGCTTTCATCAACCTTCACATTTGTACTTTCTACAATCTTTCTCAATCTCTTGTTATAACACCGGTATGCTTTGCTTTGAGTGGAACATCCCAAGAATATTCCTTCATTACTTCTAGCATCAAACTTTCCAAGGTCTTCATCTCTTTTGATATAGCACTTATTGCCAAAGACTCTGAAATATTTCACAATAGGGGTGATGCCAAACCAAAATTAATAAGGAGTTTTACCAATATTGCTTCTGATTTGTACTCGATTAAGAGTATAGACAACAGTGCTTACAACTTCTCTCCAGTAGATCTGAGGGACATTTGATTCCATCATCATGGTGCTGGATGCTTCCTAGATGGTCTAGTTTTTTCTCTCCACTACTCCATTCTACTGTGGAGTCCTTGGAGCAGATAACTATCTCTTTATCCCATGTTTGTCACATAATTCTATGAACTCTCTGGATGTGAATTCACCACCTCTATCAGACCTGAGACATTTTATGTTTAGCCCAGTTTCATTTTCTACCATAGCCTTAAATATTTTGAACTTCTCAAGTGCTTCAGATTTCTCTTTCAGGAAAGTCACCCACATCATCTGAGAGTGGTCATCAATCAATAACATGAAATATTTATCACCTTGCAGACTCTTGATTCTTGCTGGTCCACATAGATCAGTGTGTACCAAGTCCAACAATCTAGTAGAAGATTGTTCCTTACTTTTAAATGTGACTCTGTTCTGCTTACCCAACTGACATTCTTTGCATAAACTGTTAGTAGGTTTCACCAGTCTTGGAAGATCTCTTATAGCCTGAGTGTTGCTTATCTTGATGATATTATCAAAATTTACATGACACATTCTCCTATGCGACAACCAACTTTGATCAATTTGAACAAATAAACAACTTTTGTCAGTACCAACCAAGTGGAAGATGTTACCTTTTGTTTGAGTACCAGATGCAATCTCAGTTCCAGAGTTTTCAAATATCTTGCATTTTCCATTTTTGAATTAGAGATCATAGCCTTTGTCCACCAACTGACCAACACTAAGGAGATTATGCTTTAGACCTTCAACATACAGAACATCACTGGTTTTGTTCTTTCCATCAAAAGAAATAGTTCCTCTACCTCTGATTCTGCCAGCAGAATTATCACCAAATTTTACAACTCCTCCTTCATATCTTTCCAGATTTATGAACTTGTTCTTATCACTAGTCATATGATGGGAGCATCCACTATCAATGACCCATTCATCCTTTTCTTCAACCTGAGCAGCCAGAGCCCTTTCTATCTTAAGATTAGTAGATTTAATAGGCATTGGATCTTCTTCCTTAATGGCAATAAACACCCAGTCACTTTTGGATTTGGTTCCTATCTCAGATTCATCATTTGTTACTCCTTCATCATCATCTTCTTGAACATAATAACACTTCTTTTGAAATCTTGATCTATTAGGGTTAGGCCTTGAAAATCTTTCTAGACATCTTAAGGCAAAATGACCAATCTTATTGCAATTGAAACATTTGAAAGGCAATTTTCCTTCATACTTACCGGATCCTCTTGGCAGTCTTTTTACAATAAGGGATTCAAGTTGAGAAGCTTCTGCCTCATCTTCTTCTAGATCTTTTCTTGCTTTTTCATACCATGATAATTTCTTTGAGGAACTCTCTCTTGGATCATACCTTTGTTTACCTTTTTTAGAGGCACTAGCTCTGAACCCAAATTTAGTCTTGGGAGGAGCATCTCCAAACTCAACCAATTCAAATGCAACTAACTTCTGAACCAATTGATCCCTTGAAATATTTGATAAAGATCTGAATTCCTCAATAGCATCAACCTTGTGTTTGTAAGCAGGAGGTAAGGATCTGAGAACATTGGCAACAATCTCATCTTCATCCAAAGTTCCACCAGCACATCTAATGCCACAAACAAGCTCATTTACTTTAGCATAAATGTAGTGATATTCTCATCTTCAGGTTTTCAAAATTTCCTTTAAGACTTTGTAGCTTGGCACATTTAACATATTTTTCTCCTTCATGTAGAATTTCTAGCTTTGACCAAATTTCATATGCAATTTTTAAATCTATAACATTTGTTAGCTCTATATCAGATAAGGCACTTAGTAAGGCTTCTTTAGCTCAAAGATTATCTTCAGCATCTCTAATTTCATCTAGAGTTGTCAGACCATTCTTTGGAGGAATATACTCTTTTATAGTCATGTTCCAATTGAAATCCCATACATTGCAAGTGACATTCCATGCGGCTCTTCCAAAAAGTGCAGTTCATTCCATCAAACCTCGGACTATCCTTCTTGTAGGAAGACATCCTGGATCTCCTCAAGTGGTTAAGCTCCTTTTAGAGGAACTTAGTTACGATACCAATTGATGGTTTTAAGAAAGACAACTGAGAGGGGGTGAATCAGTTGTCACTAAACCTTCTGATCTTTAAATCCTTAAATCCTTCTTATATAATAAGATTTCAATCATGAAAGCAAAAATGCAATAACTCAAGAGAAAAAACACATTCAACACATGTGACACCAATATTTTAACGTGGAAAACCCAGTTAAGGGAAAAACCATGGGGTGACTAACCCAATATTGTATTCTTTGTTAAAAGAACAAAAATGGCACTTGCCAATTAGGGCTCACTGCCCAAGCACACTACTCACAAGAGGCCCACTACCTATAGGAGACACACTGTCTATAGAATAATATAAATATTACATACTTGAACTAGAGATTAGCATCTTCACCATGCTTGAGACAGTTCCATTTAAGCTCAACACTTATGCTCTGCTTTTTGCTTCTTTCCTTTCTATTACTTTCACATCACGACCACACCATTTTGAAATGACTTCACAAATCTTATTTATACAAGACATCGACTTTGGGATGATCATCAAAGTCAGCACAACACATACTTTATTTTAGAGCAATTATACAAATACAACTTGACTTATTATGAAAACTTCATGCGCGTCAATACCCTGTTGGCCACACCTATCCGGGACTTCAATCTTCTTTGAGGAACACACCATGCTTCATGAAACATCTTCAATATCATATGCAAGATGTGTAAAACATCTGGTCGGCCAGGATTAGGAAGAACACCATCACCCAAAAGTAAATCTTCAATTACGAGCTCAATCTTTAATGCGGACTGTCAACACGAACTGGACACAATCTAGAGACCCCCACAAGCTTGCCTAAATCACTAGAAACATCCACACCACTTCTATTTACTGAAATCATTCACATCTTCATTTGAAACCTCAAGAACACAGTATGTCATTACTGTCACATTATAATAATTGCTTGCGGACCTCTAGACCATGAACCAATTGAGTTGTCAATTCACATTGGATTCCTAAACATGCCACCAAATCTGTAGGACAAGATATTGCATTTCTGGATCTCACCAGACCTATTCGTGTCACTCTGTCACCTCTGAACAGCTGCCAGAACCAATTTTACTCATATGGCCATAACTCCTTCACAATTTCATGTGGACCTCTCAAATCTTGACTGGATCATCATTAGACACATATCTACAAACCCTTTGATGCCCATTATTTGATCTTCATCTAGCTAGGATCTTCACTTCATAGAGCTTCATTATCTTCACTGTTCTTCTATGTTTCTGATAGGACTAATTTTCTCAATATCCTCAGCACACAACTCATCCAATCCTTGACATCAATGCATCAGGAGTATGTTGACATCAATGACAACACCGGTTAGGCCCATACTTGCAACATTATGATCGATCCTGTTTGCATGGTAAATGTAGTAACTGGAGAGTTTCTCTACATGCATGGTTTACATCGCATTAACTACGATGTATCAGAAATCACAATTAGAGCACAAGACAGGTCTATTCTTCAAATTCTTGGTGCCTTGACCCTTGCCATCAAGGTTGGGCCAAGAACCTTGGATGCTACTTTTATTATTATTCCAACATTGACTTATTTCATCTAAAATTGGGTCACCCATGGCTTCGCTCCATGAAGGTAGTCCCCTCTATGGTTCATAAGTGCTTAAAGTTTCCATTTGAGGAACATGTACACACTGTACATCACAGTTGGTACCAACCCGTCACTCATCATGGACACTTTACACTTTACTACTTCTTGCCAAAACTAGTTGGAGTTGCTTGAACTAGAGAGGATCTATTCTTTTTGTCATATCAAAAATATAAGGCATAGAAAATTATTGAATTGTCACTTAGTAACATACCTTCTAGTGATGTCCTTGGACCCTCTCAATGTTTTGAGGCTACGATGGTAGTTCCCCCTGTCTCGCAGGTGGTGAATGAAGTTAAGATCAAATCAAAGGTTCCTCCTTGTCCCCGAGCATTTGATAGATATGTTGAGGTTCCTCCCTCACCATCCCTTCAAGGACAACGAGGCAACCGTCTAGCACAAACATACCTCCTCGCAATTGCAATATTACTTTTGTCCCACCTACCTCTACAAATACTAGTGAAAAGTAATCGATTGCACATAAATTATTCCCTGAGGTTTATCAACTTCTTGAGGATGCTTAAGTCCCTCCACTTGTTTCATATGTCAAGAGGAAAGAGCATCCCACATTGAGGAACTCTTCCCCCGTGGTCTCTCAAACTTTGGTGGTTCCTCTCATTTCTTTGAATGTTCCTGAAACAAAGGAAGAAAAGGAACCCATGTTGGAAGATACTACGGTTCCCCTCACAAACATCACAAACAAAACTAAGCAAAATCAAATTACAAGAGAACAAAAGAAGCATAATTGTGCTATGGCTCGCCTTGCTGCAAGAGAGGAGAATCTCCCTCCTTGCAAGCATCAGTCTCCAATGGATGTGAAGAAGAAACCTACTAGTGCTTCATCTCCTCTAGCGAAAAGATAGTGCTTCACAACTTGCAACATAACCTATTGTGCTATATTTCGATAACGAATCAAAAGGTAATAGTGAAATAGGTATGGCTCTAGTACCTTACACCGCATCTGCTATAGTCCCTCTTACATCTTGCCCTCCATTCCTTTATGAAGTTAAAGATTGGGAGGAGGATGATTTGTTTTAGGTTGACTTGCAAATGTGGCCTCTCTCTCTTGTGTTATGATTGCACATGTTTTTATCCCTGTATTGTGTTACTTGTGTACTTTTGTTTGTTAAGATTTCTCTCTTTGGATGACCCTTGATACCCTTGTTGGTACAAGGATACAAAGGGACTAAAATCCATTGTGACATTCTCTTTATTTATATCATCATTCCTCTATATGTCATAAATTGCATTTTATCATTGTTGTTTCCTTTGGGGGTGATGTATATATGTCGATACTGTTATCTTTTCATTATTAAATATAATATGGTTTTGAAGGAAGAAAGATATATGAATATATGATTTTTGAGATTAAATAGAAGTCTCTTATTTTATTAGAGAATAAAGTTAATAGGATGAATTTCATTGTGATTATTGGTGTAATTTTTAATTCATTGTAATTATATTTAATTGATGAATTAGGGTTAAGTGTTTTAAATTTTCAAGTCAAATTGTTATATTCATTGGGTTACTTTATTATTGGTTTGAATTCATTAATGTACTTAGATTAATTTAGTAAATGTTTTTGATAGGGAATGTTATGATTAACTTAAGTTATTTCTTTCTCTAGTTGTGCAAACAAGAATAAAACCCTGAGGCACCTCTTTACCATATAGGAGTTTCATAAACAATTATGTAATTTGGTCTTTTGTAAATTGTTTACTGAGTTTTATTTCTACAATTAGTTATTTTAGAAAACAAAATTTTAGTCATTTTGTGTTCATGCCCATTCTTATAGTAATCATAAGGGTGGGGTGTGACACCAACTTTTACCATATACATTTTGTATTCCATTTGAATCCTCTTTCCTTCAGCAATTGTTATAGTGGTTCTCTATCAAAACTAGCACTTGGTTAGAAACTATTTACATAATTAATAAGTCCAAGAAAGGGTTGTAGCTTCTTCTTGTCAAAAGGCTCTTCAAAACCTAGAACTTTATCCTTAATATGGGGATGGACTTCTAGAATCCCATTATTTACAACCATACCTAAAAAATTACAAGAGTTTCTACACCATTGTATCATAGATATTACAAGGCAATCCTTCTAAATATTTGACCTTTGCATATGCAAAATTAGCAACATTCATATCATATGTAAGTTCTCTAAAATCATTAGAATATCTTTCAAAATAATTTAAATCACAACACTTCACTGTTAACATTGTTTTGACCTACCTTTCCCTTCTATTTTCTTGTTCAGGGAAAAATTCATCAATGAATAATTCATTCAAACTATCTAAAAGATTTGTTTGATGATATACTTCTACATCTTTTGTGTTCTATTCTTTAGCATGCCACCATTTTTCTCTAATACCCCAAATATATTATACTAGAAGCAATGCTGATTGATGTCTAGACATTCTAATCATTTGGCCAATAATAAAGAAAACATTGATCCATGCATGGATGTAGTTTGTAGGATCTTTGATCTCATATATGTAGACACCATGGCTAGATTGGGAAATTTCTAGTTATCATTGGTATAAAACTAGGGCTAGAAGATATCTGAAGTTTTTCCTCACTTTCTTTTTGTAAGGACCTTGTTATACACGATTGGGAACAACTTAGAGCAAGCAATAGGTATAAAAGCAAAGTTGTGCAAAGAAATATATTTTCTGTGATAAATACAAGCATCAACAAAGTCTCAAGATTGAAGGACACAAGTTCAAATGTGATTTATTTGAATTCAATAAGATGCCAATATACATTTTGTTAGGAGGAACTTTTATTGATCAATATTCACCTTATGGTAGTACTAACAAGAATGTCACATTTACATTACATGGAGAAAGGATCAAGGATCCCAAATTAATATATGCTTTATAAAATATCCTGCAATAATGATTGCTCAAGCTAAAGAACATTTTTCAAAATTAAAATAAAAAAATTATTGAAGATATATGCTTCAAAGATCCACAAAAGTTTTGGACCAAAGAAATTCCTACAATGGAGATCAACTTACACCATGTTCAACCTCCAATGCTAGGTAAGAAAATTCCAATTTCTACTCAAGATTATCCATATATGGAGAAAGTCATAAAATAATTAGAAGGTGGAAGGTGCATAAAACCTTCATAGTCTCCATATCTCTGTTATGTATTAATGGTAAACAAACACTCTAAGAAGAAGAGAGGTAATAAGAGGATGGTGATAAATTATGGACTGTTAAATGCTCTTACGTATCCTTTTCCTTATTCGATTATAGAGAAATCTTATTTATTGCAAAAGGTTGTATATGCTAAAGTGTTTCTTAGTTTGATTGTAAATCAGGATTTTACCATATCATGATAAAAGATGATGACACATGCAAACAAAATTTAGTTGTCCATTTGGTCATTATGAATGGATGGTAATGCCTTTTGAGTTGATGAATTCTCTAGCATACTTTTAGAAGCATATGGACAAAAAATTTATGTATCTATATAGATGATATTTTAGTCTTTGATATTTAGATGAGCATTTAAATCATCTACAAACTATTTATAATTTATCTTTCAAAGCTGGTATTGTATTATCTTTTAATAAGATATAGTGGTATAGAAACTCTTGTAATTTTTTAGGTATGGTTATAAATAATGGGATTCTAGAAGTTCAACCCCATATTAAGGATAAAATTCTAGGTTTTGAAGTGTCTTTTGACAAGAAGAAGCTCCAAGCCTTTCTTGGACTTCTCAATTATGTAAATAGTTTCTAGATAGGTGCTAGTTTTGATAGAGAACCAATGCAACACCTACAACTTGTAAAGAAAGGAGGATTAAAATGGAATACATAACATAAAGAATATATCAACAAGATTAAACAAAATATAAGTTCTTTACCCTATCTTTATGTACCCACTACTGAAGAATATGTTTTATAGACTAATGCTTCTAATGTATCTTGGGGAGGATTTCTTGTATTCATTAAAGAAGGGAAATAATTTGTTTCAAGATATGTAAGTGGAGTCTTTACTAACGATGTCGAAGAATGGTGTGTTAGATTTAGGATAGACAACTGAGAGCGGGGGGGGGGGTGAATCACTTGTCTAAAACTTTCTTGCAATTAAACAATTAAATCCACTTTGTAATTCAACAACATAATAATAAATCAATCAAGGAAATACAATGCATTAAATCAAGAACACAAACACATTAACACATGAGACACCAAGATTTTGATGTGGAAAACCTGGTTAAGGGAAAAACCACGGGGTGAATAACCCAAGAATGTATTCTCTGTTAGAAGAATAGAAAGAACAAAATGGCACATGCCAATTAGGGCTCACTACCCGAGCACACTGCTCACAAGAGGCCCACTGCCTATAAGAGACACACTGTCTATAGAATAATAAGTATCACATACTTGAACTGGAGAATAGCATCTTCACCATGCTTGAATTAGTTCCATTTAGGCCCAATACTTCTGCTTTGCCTTTTGTTCCTCTGCTCTTTTACCACACACTCATCTCCACTAGATGCCCTTTGGAATGACTTTACAATTCCTTATTATACATGACATCGACTTAGGAATGATCATCTAAGTCGGCAAACATTCCAGAGCAAATACATAAATACAACATGACTAATTACAAAAGACTTCATGCGGATCAACACTGTCGGCCACACAGATCTGAGACTTCAATCTTCTTCTAGGAACACACCAATCTTCACATAACATCTTCAAGATCATCTGCAGGATGTGTAACTCATCTAGTCAGCTAGAGTTAGGAAGAACACCATCATCTGGAAGTTATTCTTTAGTTGTAAGCCCAAACTCTAATGCGGACCATCAACACAAACTGGACATGATCCAAAGACCTCCACAAGCTTTCTTGAATCAGAAAGAACATCAACACTACATCTGCTTACTGAAATCCTTATCTCGTTCATCTAGAACCTCAAGAACATAGTCTGTCATCACTGTCACAATGGAATAGATGCTTGCGGACCTCCAGACTATGAACCAATTGAGTTTTCAATTCACATTGACTTCCTAAACATTCCCTCAAATCCACAGAACATGATATTTCATTTCCGGATCTCACCGGACCTATCTGTGTCACTCTGTCACCTCTAAACACCTGTCAGAACCAATTTTATTTGAGCGGCCACAACTTCAAATATTCATGCAGACCTCTAAAATCTTTACTGGATCACCTTAAGACACATATCTACAAACCCTTTGATGCGCATCCTCTTATCTTCATCTTATCTAGGATCTTTAGCTCACTGTCTTCACTGTTCTTCTCTGTTCCTGATTTGGACTAGTTTTCTCAATATCCTCAGCACACAGCTCATCCAATCCTTATCATCAATGCAATAGGAGTATTTTGACATCAATGACAACACCGGTTAGGCCCATACTTGCAATAATCTCCCCCTTTGCCATTGATGGCAACATATGATGTGAAAAATTGTTTTAACCATCAAGACAAGAACTTCTCCTCACTGTCACAACTCCCCCTATCAGCAACAACCATTCACATGTCTTCTCTTCCTTTCCTACTCCCCCTTTGATCAGCAACCACTTGTTTTTCACATGTCTTCTCTCCCCCTTTGACATCAATGGCAAATGGCACATAATTGCAACTCTACCACTTCAGAATCATACTAGCTGCTTCCCATGAGTAGCAGCTCCCCATCATCAATCTGGACCACAATATATGACTATGATATCCACCGGACTGATGCACATCAGTGCACCTTAGTTCATCATTGGAGGGGTAATAACCCCTAACTTCTCCCTGAGATACTCAAAAGAGTGCTTAGGTAGAGGTTTAGTAAAGCTATTTGCAATCTGATCCTTGGAAGACACAAACTCCAATCTGACTTCATTCTTGTTTACTTGCTCTCTCAAAAAGTGAAACTTGATGGATATTTGTTTAGTCTTTGAATGCAACATCGGATTCTTAGATATATTTATTGCACTTGAATTATCACAAAAGATTGTGATAGGTTCCTCATACTCCACTTTGATGTCTCTTAGCATCTGCTTCATCCAAAAAAATTGAGTGCAACTACCTGCTGCTGCAATATATTCTTCTTTAGCTGTGGACATAGATATTGCCTCTTGTTTCTTGCTTAGCCAAGAAACCAATCTCTTCCCTAAAAAGAATGCTCCACCACTGGTACTCTTCCGGTCATCCACATCTCCTACCCAATCCGCATCTGTATATGCATGAAGAGAAAAATCATGATCTCTAGGATACCACAATCCATACTCAACTGTCCCTTTTAGATATCTAAAAATCCTCTTGATTGCCATGACATGAGATTCTCTAGGATCAGCTTGAAATCTAGCAACAAGACTAACAACATTCATAATGTTAGGTCTAGTTTGAGTGAGATACAACAATCCTCCAATCATTGACCTGTACTTTTTCTGATCAGCTTTAGGAGAGTCATCATCTTTGCTCAATTTACATCCGGTGGCCATGGGAGTACTCATTGGTTTTGAGTCTTCCATCCCAAATTTCTTCAACAATTCTTTCACATATTTGGTTTGAGAAATGGAGATTCCTTTCTTAGTTTGAATGATTTGCAGACCAAGAAGAAATTCATTTCCCCAAGCATGGACATCTCAAATTCACTCTTCATTTGATTTGCAAAAGTTTTGTACATACTATCTCTTCCTCCAAAAATGATATCATCAACAAACACTTCAACTATTAAGATATTTTCATGATCAATTTTGAAATACAAATTACTGTTAGTAGTACCTTTGTTGAAACCAATCTTCAAAAGATGCTTATCCAATATTTCATACCAGGCTCTTGGGGCTTGCTTCAGTCTATGCAATGCTTTCTTCAACTTGTAGATCATATCACCATGATTAGACAACTGAAATCCATCCGGTTGCTTAATGTGTACTTCTTCTTCCAAGTCACCATTCAAGAAGGCAAACTTGATATCCATCTGATATACTTTGAAATCTTTGAAGGCAGCAAAAGCAAGAAATAATTTGACTGCTTCAATTCTTGCCACCGGAGCAAAAGTTTCTTCAAAATCATCTCCTTCTATTTGAGAGTAACCCTTGCAGACCAATCTGACTTTATTTCTGATTGCTTCACCAACTTCATTCAGTTTGTTCTGAAAGACCCATTTGGTTCCAATCACATTCTTGTTTTTAGGTCTGGGATCTAGATCCCAAGTGTGATTTTTCTCAATTTGCATCAGCTCTTCCTCCATTGCTTTAGTCAAGTTTTCATCATTGCAAGCTTCATTCACTGTCTTAGGTTCAATCTTTGAAATTAGACAATACTCTTCTAAATCTTGAGCAATCCTTCTTCTTGTTTGTACACCTTTGTTTTTATCACCTATAATCTAATTTTCAGAGTGATTCAATCTTACATACCTGGGAACTTTGAGAGTTTCTTGTACTTCTGATTCTTGAACAGGTTCATTCAAACTTATCTCTTCTTCCTGATTTACCAGATCAGTTTGAATCTAAATTTCAAAGGGAGCTTGGACTTCTTGAACAAAAACATCATTTTGATCATCTTCATCATATTCATAAAACCTTGAGGGTTTTTCAATACCTTCATCAACCTTCACATTTGTACTTTCCACAATCTTCCTTAATCTCTTGTTATAACACTGGTATGCTTTGCTTTGAGTAGAATAACCCAAGAATATTCCTTCATCACTTCTAGCATCAAATTTTCCTAGATCTTCATCTCTTTTAATGTAACATTTGCTACCAAAGACTCTGAAATACCTCACTGTAGGAGTGATGCCAAACCAAAGTTCATAAGGAGTTTTACCGGTATTGCTTCTGATTTGTACTCGATTGAGAGTATAAACTGTAGTACTGACAGCTTCTCTCCAATAGATTTGAGGAACATTTGCTTCCATCATCATGGTCCTAGATGCTTCTTGGATGGTCCGGTTCTTTCTCTCCACTACTCCATTCTGCTGTGGAGTCCTAGGAGCAGACAACTATCTCTTTATTCCATGTTTCTCACAGAATTCTATGAGCTCACCGAATGTGAATTCTCCACCTCTATCAGACCTCAGACATTTTAATTTTAATCTGGTTTCATTTTCCACCATAGCCTTGAATATTTTGAATTTCTCAAGAGCCTCTGATTTCTCCTTCAAAAAAGTAACCCACATCATCTTGGAGTAGTCATCAATTAATAGCATGAAGTATCTATCACCTTGAACACTTTTGATTCTTACCGGACCACATAAATCAGTATGAACTAAGTCCAGTAATCTAGTAGAAGAATGTTCCTTACTTTTGAATGTGACTCTGCTCAGCTTACCCAACTAACATCTTTGCACAAGCTATTAGTAGGTTTCACAAATCTTGGAAGATCTCTTACAGCTTGAGTGTTGCTTATCTTGATGATATTATCAAAATTCACATGACACATTCTCCTATGCCACAACCAACTTTGATCAACTTGAACAAATAAGCAACTTTTACCAGCACCAACCAAGTGGAAGATATTACCTTTAGTTTGAGTACCGGATGCAATCTCTATTCCGAAACTTTCAAAAATCTTGCATTTTCCATTCTTGAATCAGAGATCATAGCCTTTGTCCACCAACTGTCCAACACTGAGAAGATTGTGCTTCAATCCTTCAACATATAATACATTAATGGTTTTGTTCTTTCCATCAAAAGAAATAGTTCCTCTACCTCTGATTCTACCAGCAGAATTATCACCAAACTTTACCACTCCTCCTTCATACCTTTCCAAATCTATGAACTTATTTTTGTCACCTGTCATATGGTGAGAGCATCCACTATCAATGACCCAATCATCCTTTTCTTCAACTTGGGCAACCAGAGCTCTTTCTACAACTTTATGATTGACAGATTTAGAGGGCATTGGATCTTCTTCCTTGATGGCAATAAACACCCAATCACTTCCGGATTTGTTTCTTGTCTCTGATTCATCATCTGTTACTCCTTCATTATCATCCTCTTCATGAACATAGTAACAATTCTTTTGGAACCTTGATCTGTTAGGACTTGGCCTTGAAAATCTTTCCGGACACCTTGAGGCAAAATGACCAATCTTATTGCAATTAAAACACTTAAAAGGCAATTTCCCTTCATACTTACCAGATCCTTTTGGCAGTCTTTTTGCAATAAGGGCTTCAAGTTGAGCAGTTTCTACTTCTTCTTCCAGGTCTTTTCTTGCTTTTTCATACCATGATAGTTTCCTTGAAGAGTTCTCTCCCGGATCAAACCTTTGTTTACCTTTTACAGAGGCACTGGCTTTGAATGCATATTCAGTCTTGGGGGAGACATCTCCAAACTCAGTTAATTCAACTGCAGCCAATTTACCAAGCAATTGATCTCTTGTGACATCTGAATGGGCTTTGAATTCTTCAATGGCAGCAACCTTGTATTTATAAGAAGCAGGAAGGGATCTAAGAACTTTGCCAACAATCTCATCTTCATCCAAGACTCCACTAGCACATCTAATGCCACAAACAAGCTCATTTACTCTTGGCATAAAAGTAGTGATATTTTCATCTTCTCTCATCTTCAGATTTTTAAATTTTCCTTTCAGACTCTGTAGCCTTGCACATTTAACATACTTGTCTCCTTCATGGAGAAGTTCCAATTTTTCCCAGATCTCAAAAGCAGTTTGTACGTCAACAACATTTGTCAGCTCTGAATCAGACAATGCACTTAGAAGAGCTTCTTTAGTCCGCAGATTATTTTCAGCATCTATGATTTCATTTGGGGATTTTGGACCATTCTGTGGAGGAGTATACTTCGTTGAAGCCATGGTCCAGTATTGCATTCCCATACATTGCAAGTGACATTGCATGCGACTTTTCCAAAGAGTAAAATTGGTTCCATCAAACTTCAGACTATCCTTCTTGTAGGACGACATCCTGGATCTCCTCAAGCGGTTAAGCTCCTTTTAGAGGTGGTGGTGCCTGCACCTAGAGTTAAGGTTTCGAGCTAAAAATCCACAGGCATTTTCATTGTAAACCTTCAAAAATTTCTAAGTCCGTCGGCCTTCACATTTTTATGCATTTATCTTTGTATATGGCTATTGTATCTAATGTACAAGTGCAGATGTACATTGGCGGACCCGAAAAAAGAGTTAAATCAACTTCAGAATGGAGAAAAATAGTTTTATGCATCTATGTATACATATTGGGTTTGTATTTGGCATTCGGGTGCATTTCTGGAGGTAAAAGAGTGGTCGAGCATCGCATATTCCATCATAGATTCTGTGCTTGTATGTAAAAATTTGCATATATATGTTGTTTTATATTCGATATACAATAGGTAGATACAATGTGCACACTTCAAAAGGATTCAAATCGGGCCTGGCGGGCATATGTACAAAGTGCAGAGTTGAAAAGTCAAAGGCAGTTTCCTTTGTATCTTGCATTGTATATATCTCTAACGTACAATGCAAAATACAAAGTGCACATACAATCCCGGACGCGAAGTAGAATTTGATTATGGTGGATTTCAGGCTGGGGTTCGCTTGTTGTATATTGCACATTGTATGTATGTGCGATATACAATGAAATATACAAAGAGTTCTATACAACGTCGGATTTCAATGTTTTTCCAATCTACCTCATAAGTATGATGGAATCCACAGTTATATGTTTGCATATACAAAGGTGATATACAAAGGAAAATATACAAGAGGCCAATATACAAAGGGTCATCAGTGAGACAAGCCTCATCGACAGCTAAGTCCAAGGTTTCTCCGATCGGCCGATGAAGATACAAAAGGAAAACATACAATCCAGACCCAACTGGAGAATCAAATGCAGTGAATAATCATTTTGGGGTCTGCAACTTGTATGATGAAGTGCTTGTATATGCCAATATACAAAAGGGTGTTAGATGTAAGCCATACCTGATTGTAGTTTCAATTTGTTTCACAATGATTTGGGGTCCGCGCTTGTATGTGTTGCAATTGTATGTGCATACAATCTCGTATACAACCGCAGATGCAAATGAAGATATAATGGCTCGCCAGTGGAGATGTAAATGTCTAGCGATGGTGATCCAATGGCAGGCTGCCACATGTCTGAAAGTAGCTGTATGTATATGTAGTTGCATATACAAAAATTTGAAAAGGCAAAATGGGCAAAAAAGCATGATTTGAAGCCACAGATCTCAGCAAGAGAAGGGAAATTGATGGCCAGTTTCAAATTTTTAGAAAGCGAAGGATTTCCTGTGTTCGCAGTTGCATTCCAGGTGGGAAAAATTGCAAAACATGCAAGCTACTGCTTTTCCAAAAGCCGTGGGTAGGTTGGCCATTAATGGAAAATTTACAGAGGTATTGGTCGATGATTGACGGGCCACCTACCATTTTTAAGGCAAAAATCTCAAGTCTGCTGCACATTTCCCCAATTCCACCTACTCTTTTCTCTTCTTCTGCCTAGAGCATTGAATGCTTTCGGCACCATTTTGATGGTGCAATGTATCTGCCAGCATTTTGAAAAGACCATGTAATTAATTGTTGAGTACAGGTTCTTGCTGTATAAAGCGAACTATGTTACTCATTTTTTATTGTGTGGAAGACTCGGGTAAATTTTTTGGAGAAATAACAAAACAGAGCATTTCCTTAGCTGTTCTATCTCTCTTGTGAGTTTATGAGTTGCATTTGAGTGCATGTTGCACATATTTTCAGTTTCATTGTTGTTTTATATGAAAAATGCATTGTTGCATGTGTTTAGTTGTTTGTCTGCATTGCTGTATACATTACTTCTTCTGAATCTAGTTGCTAAGGGTTCCTCAGATTCTAGAATATAAATTTTCTGTATTGCATGCTTGATCTGTGACTTCCATTCAAGGAGTGGATTAAACTGTTTTAGGTTAAGTATGAAGAAGAATGTATGTTAGCTGGGATATTCGTAAGTAGAGGCAGCTAAATATTCAGTCTTGGGTGGTGTTTGTAAGGCAAATACCGGTCCTAACCCCTTGAAATTTGAATGCCACTGCAAATCATTCATTTCTATACATCTAGTTGACTCCTTGCCCTGAGATAAGGCACTGGTCTGCCCTTGTGTGATGTTACAATCTAAAACCCTTGTCTTGCATCCAAAATATCAAAACAAATCATTTCAAATCTGTAACCTGTTAGTTTGTAGGAGTAGGAGTAGGACCCTGCACACTCTCATCCACAACCAGTTAGATATGTCCAAGAACATTGCTAGCTTGTGATCTATCATGCAAATCTTGGTCCAAAAATGAGAGTATTTTGCCTGTTGTTGTAAAGCTAAATCTTTCCATTGGGAGTGAGTCAAAGACAAATCTTTAGCTATAGGGATACCCCCCTTGGTGCGGCAGAACCAAAAGTGAAGGGGAGGCAGCTCACGCAACCTCCTGTATTTGTTGGCCGAATCTGCCTGTGCATTGGAATTGGCAAACCCTTTGCGGATTTGGGAAAGAACCCCAACAAAGTGGCGACTCCGTTGGGGAGTTGAATTAAAAGTGTTATTCTTGCCCATCTGAGTCACCCAACAAAGTGGTGACTCTATTGGGCACTTGAAGTAAAAGAGTGAATTCTTGCCCATCCGAGTCAACAACAAAGTGGCGACTCTACTGGGGAGTTGAATTGAGTTAAGAGTGTTATTTTTGCCTCCCTGGTTAGGGGTTTCAGACCTGGAAGTGTTTTTGTTGTAGGGAACTTAAAATTTTTATGTGTGGCTCTGTTGTTGGAGGACCCAGAAAGGAAATAAATGAATTTTTAGCTTCATGTTATTTGAAGCTCATTCCTCTGCCAAGGAGGTGGCAACTCTACACAAAAAGAACCTAAAAAAGAATACAAAGATGTGTTAGATTTTCATACTTTCAGTCAGGGAAAGGAATTTGTAGCGGCTGCAACATATCCAAGTATTTTCACATGTTTTGGTTTTCAAAAACCATGGTGTATAAGTTTTAAAGGATTCCCTATTTGGTGAAGTAGCACTGGTTAAAAGGGAAATATTGGTGATAAGCTTGCATGCTTTGTATTTGTTGAGAATGTATTTTTTGTTTCAAAAGAAGTATGCAATGTTGTTGAAAGACTCATTTAGAGGACTTTAGGGAATTTGAAACAGCAGTTTATATTGTAAAGGCCTAAGGTCGTTGTTGTAAAAGGAAGTCTGAGTTGAGAGGAAGGTTGCAAAGGCATATAAGATGTATTATCAACCCATGCAGCCTTGTGAGGTGTCAAATGCAACAATGTATAGTGATCAATCCCAACCATATAATAGAAGGAGTTTCAACATTGATAGATATAAGCCCATCAATTTCAATGACATTTGTGGTTATCCAAATGCTTTTCCATCTAAGATCAGAAAGTATTTACCTAAATTCAATGGTGTAAAGGGTGAATCAGCTGAGAGACACTTGCAGCAGTTTATAAATGTGATAGATGGCTTTGAGGTTGACCAGGAAGATGTAGTTATGAGATTATTTGTTCAATCTCTAGATGAAGATGCAAGGGATTGGTTCTCCTATCTTCCAGCATACTCTGTTAGCTCTTGGTAAGAATTTAAATCTACATTTATAGAATAATTTGGTGAAAGAATATCTAAATATGTAGTTATCAATGATTTCATGTATATCCATATAGAAAAGGAAGAGTTAATTCCAGCCTTTAACCTTAGGTTTATGAAGGCATTGAAAAGAATTACAGAATGTATGAGACCTAATGATACATTGTGCCTTGTGGTCTATCTGGGAGCATTTGATAAGAAAATGAGTTATAGATTGAGAGATAAGGAGCCCACCACATTGCATCAGGCACATCAGTTTGCAATAGACATTGAAAACAACTGGAGGCATGGAATACACAAGGGTTATTTCTCTACAAATTTCTACTGCCCTAGGGTCCCCAATGTTGATGAAAGTTATAATTCAAGTGTTGGAGATGAATGTCAAAGCAATCACACCTCTGTTGTCCTTGTCTATGCATCATTCCAAGGTACTGATGACTCTACCCTGGAGGAGGATGCCCTGATTTGCCCAGCAAATGAAGTTGATGGTAATAATTTTTCAAGTGATATTAATATGCCAGTCCTAAGCAAGAAGCGTTCATGTTTAAATGATCCGGTTGTGCATAGTTGTAACCATATGGATCAGGAGTCAATATCAGTTTCATCAGGAAGCATTAGAGGGATGGAAAGTGATAGGGATAATTCAACTTCAGATTGCATTAAAGTAGCATAAATTTTGTATGTGGGGCAATCAGATGATAAAGATGATATCCATGATCAGTTCATGGATCGGGCTTGTTCTTCTTATGACTCTAGATTTGGTAATGTTGAAGAAGAGTCAGATTGTCATGAAGAAGAAGTGGAGACCTTTACAATGAGTATGAATCCCCTTTATGATGAGCCTTTAGATGCATTGAACGTTGTGAGTCATGACCTTCATTGGTGCATAATTAACCCTCTTTTTGAAGATGATGATGAATATGAAGAGACGACTGACCTAGGTGCTGCATCAATTTGTGAAGAGGGGACGTATGAATCAAAATCAGATATCTTCAGCTCTTGTGAAGATAATATGGATATGCAAACTATGGATAATGAATGTTTAGCATCAGTTGTTCTGGATGTATGCAAATATGGGTGTGTGGATCAAGTTTTGTTTTCAATGTCAATAAGTGATATGAATGACATTGAAGGTCTCATATATTCTGAGTGTTTTGAGTTTCTGGATCAGCTAGATGAGTGCCTGGTGATGCGTGGCAACCAGGTAGACAATGAAGAATGCCAAATGCAATATGGTGATATACTATTTGAGGAATATAACATACATATGTTGCCTAATACTGAAAGATATTCTAGTATGTATGGTTATGTGTCTGATTGTGAGATGTAGAGTGACATAAGCAATACTGACAGAGGCAAGTTTTCAAAAATGGTGAAGTATGTAATTGACAAGATCAGCATGTGGGCAAATTATGTTGATGTTTTCAGTTGTGGTAGGGGTTATTCAGATCAGAATTGGGCATTTAGCAGGAGGAGATTATGGTTTTTCATTTTTGGCTACCTAGGGCCTCCAAAATAGTGTTTGAAGATGCGATTTGTGATGCAAGTTGGTGCAACGTTCAACTCTGTGCCCAATGGATAAGGCCCGGTTTGTATCTCAGAGATCTACAGTTCTCGCCATGCCTGCAAGAAGCATGCGTCCCCAGACAGAGCCAATGGTGGTGCCTGCACCTGGAGTTAAGGTTTCGAGCTAAAAATCTGTAGGCATTTTCATTCTAAACCTTCAAAAATTTCAAAGTCCGTCAGCCTTCACATTTTTATGCATGTATCTTTGTATATGGCTATTGTATCTAATGTACAAGTGTAGATGTACATTGGCTTAAATCAGCTTCAGAATGGAGAAAAATAGTTGTATGCATCTTTGTATACATATCAGGTTTGTATTTGGCATTTGGGTGCATTTCTGGAGGTAAAAAAGTGGTCGAGCATCGCATATTCCATCGTAGATTCCATGCTTGTATGTAAAAATTTACATGTATATGTTGTTTTATATTCGATCTACAATGGGTAGATACAACGCGTGAACTTCAAAAGGATTCAAATCGAGCCTGGCAGGCATATGTACAAAGTGCAGAGTTGAAAAGTCAAAGGCAATTTCCTTTGTATCTTGCATTGTATGTATCTCCGACATACAATGCAAAATACAAAGCGCACATACAATCCCGGATGCGAAGGAGAATTTGATTATGGTGGATTTCAGGCTAGGGTCCACTTGTTGTATATTGCACATTGTATGTATGTGCGATATACAATGAAATATACAAAGAGTTCGATACAACATCGGATTTCAATGTTTTTCCAATCTGCCTCATAAGTATGATGGAATCCGCGGTTGTATGTTTGCATATACAAAGGTGATATGCAAAGGAAAATATACAAGAGGCCAATATACAAAGGGTCATTGGTGAGACAAGCCTCATCGACAGCTAAGTCCAAGGTTTCTCCGATCGGCCGATGAAGATACAAAGGGAAAACATACAATCCAGACCCGACTGGAGAATCAAATGTAGCAAATAATCATTTTGGTGTCCGCAATTTGTATGATGAAGTGCTTGTATATGTCGATATACAAAAGGGTGTTAGATGTAAGTCAGACCTAATTGCAGTTTCAATTTGTTTCACAATGATTTGGGGTCCGCACTTGTATGTGTTGCAATTGTATGTGCATACAATCTCATATACAACCGCATATGCAAATGAAGATACAATGGCTTGCCGGTGGAGATGCAAATGTCTAGCGATGGTGATCTAATGAAAGGCTACCATGTGTCTGAATGTAGCTGTATGTATATGCAGTTGCATATACAAAAATTTGAAAAGGCAAAATGGGCAAAAAAACATGATTTAAAGCCACAGATCTTGGTAGGAGAAGGGAAATTGACAGCCAGTTTCAAATTTTCAGAAAGCAAAGGATTTCCTATGTTTGCAGCTGCATTCCAGGTAGGAAAAATTGCAAAACACGCAAGCTGCTGCGTTTCCAGAAGCCACGGGTAGGTTGGCCATTAATGGGAAATTTACAGAGGTATTGATCGATGATTGATGGGCCACCTACCATTTTTAAGGCAAAAATCTCCATTCTGCTGCACATTTCCCCAATTCCACCTGCTCTTTTCTCTTCTTGTACCTAGAGCATTGAATGTTTTCAGTGCCATTTTGATGGTGTGATGTATCTGGCAACATTTTGAAAAGACCATGTAATTAATTGTTGAGTACAGGTTCTTGCTGTATAAAGCGAACTGTGTTACTCATTTTTTAGTGTGTGGAAGACTTGGCCAAAAGTTTTGGAGAAATAATGAAACAGAGCATTTCCTTAGTTGTTCTATCTCTCTCATGAGTTTATGAGTTGCATTTGAGTGTATGTTGCACATATTTTCAGTTTCATTGTTGTTTTATATGAAAAATGCATTGTTGCATTTGTTTAGTTGTTTGTCTCCATTGCTGTATACATCGCTTCTTCTGAATCTGGTTGCTAAGGGTTCCTCAGATTCTCGAATATAGACTTTCTGTATTGCATGCTTGATCTGTGACTTCCATTCAAGGAGTGGATTAAACTGTTTTAGGTTAAGTATGAAGAAGAATGTATGTCAGCTGGGATATTCGTAAGTAGAGGCAGCTAAATATTCAGTCTTGGGTGCTGTTTGTAAGGCAAATACCAGTCCTAACCCCTTGAAATTTGAATGCCACTACAAATCATTCATTTGTATACTTCTAGTTGACTCCTTGCCCTAAGATAAGGCACTGGTCTGCCCTTGTGTGATGTTACAATCCAAAACCCCTGTCTTGCATCCAAAATATCAAAACAAATCATTTCAAATCTGTAACCTATTAGTTTGTAAGAGTAGGAGTAGGACCCTGCATACTCTCATCCACAACTAGTTAGATATGTCTAAGAACATTGCCAGCTTGTGATCTATCATGCAAATCTTGGTCCAAAAATGAGAGTATTCTGCCTGTTGTTGTAAAGCTAAATCTTTCCATTGGGAGTGAGTCAAAGACAACATAGGGATACCCCCTTGGTGCGGTAGAACTAGAAGTGAAGGGGATGCAACTCACGCAACCTCCTGTATTTGTTGGCTGAATCTGCCTATGCATTGGAACTGACAAACCCTTTGCGGATTCGGGAAAGAACCCCAACAAGAGGAACTTGGCTCTGATACCAATTGTTAGATTCAGGATAGACAACTGAGAGGGGGGGTGAATCAATTGTCTAAAAATTTCTTCCAATCAAACAATTAAATCCACTTTGTAATTCAGTAGCATAATAATAAATCAATCATGGAAATACAATGCATTAAATCAAGAGCACAAACACATTAACCCCTGAGACACCAAGATTTTGACGTGGAAAACCTGGTTATGGGGTGACTGACCCAAGAATGTATTCTCTGTTAGAAGAATAGAAAGAATAAAATGGGACATGCCAATTAGGGCTCACTACCCGAGCACACTGCTCACAGGAGGCCCACTGCCTACAAGAGACACACTGTCTACAGAATAATAAGTATCACATACTTGAACTAGAGAATAGCATCTTTACCATGCTTGAATCATTTCCATTTAGGCCCAATACTTCTGCTCTGCCTTTCGTTCCTCTACTCTTTTACCACACACTCATCTCCGCTAGATGCCCTTCGGAATGACTTTACAATTCCTTATTTATACACAACACCGACTTAGGAATGATCATCTAAGTCGGAAAAAATTACAAAGCAAATACATAAATACAACATGACTAATTACAAAAGACTTCACACGGATCAACACACTGTCGGTCACACAGATCTGAGACTTCAATCTTTTTCTAAGAACATGCCAATCTTCACATAACATCTTCAAGATCATCGGCAGGATGTGTAACTCATCTGGTCGGCCAGAGTTAGGAAGAACACCATCATCTGGAAGTTATTCTTCAGTTGTAAGCCCAAACTCTAATGCGGTCCATCAACACGAACTAGACACGATCCAAAGACCTCCACAAGCTTGCCTGAATCACAAAGAACATCAACACTACATCTGCTTACTAAAATCCTTATCTCCTTCATCCGGAACCTCAAGAACATAGTCTGTCATCACTGTCACAATGGAATAGATGCTTGCAGACCTCCAAACCACGAACCAATTGAGTTGTCAATTCACATTGACTTCCTAAACATTCCCTCAAATCCGCAGAACAGGATATTTCATTTCCAGATCTCATCAGACCTATCTGTTTCACTCTGTCACCTCTGAACACCTGCCAAAACCAGTTTTATTTGAGCGGCCACAACTTCTTTAGATCTTCATGCGGAGCTCTAAAATCTTTACTGGATCACCTTAACACACATATCTACAAACCCTTTGATGCACGTCCTCTTATCTTCATCTTAGCTAGGATCTTTAGCTCACTGTCTTCACTGTTCTTCTCTGTTCCTGATTAGGACTAGTTTTCTTAATATCCTCAGCACACAACTCATCCAATCCTTATCATCAATGCAACAGGAGTATGTTGACATCAATGACAACACCGGTTAGGCCCATACTTGCAACATGGTGCTCATCTAATAAATAAATCTATGCTATAAAAAAAGTGTCTTCAGAAGTCCAGTCTCAAATTGATGCACATCAAGCATTTTATTATCAGGATTGATTGCACAAGGTTTCTTACTTTAAAAGAAAAGGCCCATGGAGACAAAGATGAATGGGGAAAATATGTCTATTGAAAATCCTTTTTTAACTAGTTCAATTATACTGCTGAACACATCTTAGGAAAAGACAATGTTACTGCAAATTGGCTAAGTCGAGATATACCAAGTACTATGATGAATAATCCTAGTTCTACAAGGCTAAACCCAGTTTTTAATTGTCAAATAATAATTAATGTAAATTTTAATTTAGAGTGTTCTTTATCACAAATGTTTAACAACAATATGGAGACTATGAAGGCCTTATGAACCTTCAATCTTCTAATTCTTTTATGGAGGAAGAAGGAATAAAATGAAGTAAAGGAAGGATTTGCACCTCTGCTTGGTGTAGATGGACTCTCCAGAAATTAAAAAGGAGGAAGTATTGGTTTAGGGGAAGTTAGAAATGCAAACATTTTCAAACCCCTGAATGCATAAGATGCTGAAATTTTTAGCACAATGGCCAAAAATGATGTGGATTTGTTTGTCTAGTGATATCCTAATGTTTGATCAAATTTCCAGAGCAAATGGACACTTTGCGGAGGATTGCTGAGTGATCATCCTAATGTTTGATCAAATTTCCAGAGCAAATGGACACTTTGCGGAGGATTGCTGAGTGATCAGAGATCTCTGTTTAGCTAAAAGCTTATTAGGTCTAGAACAGAGTCTGCAATCAATGCAGAGAAACTAGGGTTGGTGAGAAGCTTATTTAGTTGATTTTTCATCAAAATTGATCTCATTTGAACAGATGCAAGTGTGTGAAAGAGTAAAGGAGAGAAGGAGATTTTCAATAGAGCTTGTGTATAAACCCTAGTGATAGCATTATTAGGTATTCTTCAAATTTGCCGATTAAACCCTAGTTTACTGAAAGAATTGTCAACACAACACTAGTAGTAGTTGATGTTGTGGAGAGACTAAGACCAAAATTTAAGAAACACCCATACAAGTCCATTGAAATTGATAAGGATGGAGATTTTTATAGTGTTCCCTCTAATGTGTTGCATACAGAAGATGTTTGGATATACTTCCACTTACAACTAGATGAGTATGATCACCTAAAGCTGGAACAATTAAGTAATGATCATTTGCTAGGTGATGATTTTCAATTGAAGTCGAAGTTTGCAAATGTTGGAGCAAAATAACTAGATATTTGGAAGGGTTTCCCTAATTTTTGGTATGAGGAAGATTGGGTCAAGATTGCCTTAAGTCAGATTCATGAGGACTTCCTTTGTCGTGATCAACCCTATATGATCACTAAGGAAGCCATCAGGGTTGTGACTAGCTTGTGCTCCTTCAGACCAGTGCCTATATTGAAACCTATGAAGAATGAGGAGGTGATGAGACTTACCAGATGAAAATTTGATAAAAGAACCCTAACTGTGGATGACATCAAAGACCTAGGGATCCAGTATGCTACTATGGGCATTACTTACAAACTATACTACACAAACAGAGAGGGGACTGCTACTGCCACCACAATTTTCACTACTTATCAGATGGTGAGAGAAGGGAAGGACTATGAGCTCTGTGAGCTCTTGCAACAACAGTTGTTGGACAATTTGAAGAGAACAAAGGATTCAAGATACAAATTCCAGTATGGTTCCTTAGTCATTTGTCTTATGTTCTATTTCCTGGGGGAATTGCCTACTATGAAGGGTATGGTTTGGAAAAGTGATACTCCTGTTGCACACCAAATTAAGGACTATATGTGCAACTTTCTTGACCATAAACATTGCGACACATTATTATGGGGATTCTTAAAAAAATTTCAAATTGTATGCAAAGGATAGAAAGGATACCAAGAAAAGTAGTTGAAAAATACAAAAATGATATAACATTCATGGTGGACAAGGATAATAGCTATATGGAGGCAGTAGAACCAAGGACTTTTTGGATAACCACTTTGCCCTATGAAGTGTTTGAACATGATTTGACTAGATATGCTGATATGTTGCTCAGCAAGCCTAAGGATCCTGCTGCTAAAAGATTTGGGACTTATGATGAAATCACCCACCAAACAACTAGGAAGGATGTGGAGGAAAAAGTAGAAAAGATGGAGTCTAAACTAGAGGAAATGCTTAACATTCCTGAGGGTTCTACAGGAGAAGCACAGACTATTGCTACTACACAACCTCCTAAAAGGAAAAGCATGACTACCCCTACTGTAACTACTTCTAACCCCTTCAGATCTACTCTATCTCCACCTAGCAAGAGAAGAACTGCTACTGAAGTTCCTGTATACACCTAAAAATGACACGACTCAGTCTAAATAAATATTCTTAATATTTATTTCATTCTAATTCCTTTATCAATAAATAAATAAACAAATTTATTTATTCGATTCATATTCCTCTAAATTAAATAAATATCAAAATATTTAATTACCTCTTCTAAAGTCAAAATTAAATAAAATCCTTTATATAATTTAATTCTTCCAAACAATTAAATAATTCTTAATTATTTAATTAAGTCATTTCTTCCTCCAAATTTAAATAAATAAATCAAATTTATTTAAATTCTCTCAATCTTTAAAAATAAAATATAATCAAATATTTTATTTATTCTTCCAAAGCATGCACAAACAATTAAATAAATTTATTTGTTTAATTTGCTTTTTTATCTTCAAATTCCTCAAAAAACCTTCCAAATCTTCTAAAAATAAATCTTCCTCGTCATGCACACAAAATTAAATAATTTATTATTTAATTTCTCTCAAATCATGCAAAAATAAATCACAAGTTGAGTTAACTGACTCAATCAACCTTGTTTTTATCAATAACTCTTAAGTTATAAAAAAATATTCTAATTTATGAAATCAAATCTTATTTTTATAAAAGAAAGTAGTTAACTCAAACAAAACAACTTTTGTGTGACACTTGTCTTCTTTCTATTCGCGCACATCCTCTCAAATTTTCTATACCGTTGATCTTCTCATTCTTTCTATACCGTTGATCTTCTCTCTCAAGTCTATAAATTGAACCCTCTTCCTTCATTTCATTCATCCAAGCTTTTAGTATTGTTACTCTGCAGAATTAACAATGCACCTTTGGCACCCAAGTTCCATCCATTGCTTGCGATCGCCCTTTTATTGTATTGAAGCTCATCTTCTCTACAAGAAGTATCATAGCCATCTCTCCATCGTCATCTTGAAAAACAAAGCAAAGTACACTTCTTAAGGCTTCAGTATCCATACAAAGATTGATTGAGACTAGGCGAACAATAGAAACAACAAAGTAGCAAGGTTTGCATGGTTTTTTCTTTGTTATTTGAAATCTTTGTTATTTGCAATTCTATTAAGATTATTGGTTTATTGATTGAGTTTGATAACTTTGACAATATTTCTGGTAACATTTTTTGGCACCCACCGTGGGGCCTTGCCCCGATTTAATCTAAAAATTGAGTTTTTTTTATGCTAAGGTTTCGTACATAGGAGGATTCAGGCATATTTGTGTAATTTTAGTTCAAACGATTTCTAGGTTTTGTTGAAAACATCAAACTTCTATATGAGCATCTCTTATATTTTGTATAAAGTGCATGGATTTCAAGAAAAATAGATCACAAATCCGTGTTCCTATTTTTAGCCTATGTTGGCTTTTTAAAAAAAAAATTTTGGCCTATTTTTAACAATTTCATGAAATCATGCATATCTGTGTAAATTTAGCTCAAAAGATTTCTGGGTTTTGTCAAATCCATCAAAATCCTATCTGGGTAGCTCTTAGTTTTTATAGAAAGTGCATGGATTTTGAGAAAAAATAGATCCCAATCCGTGTTCTTATTTTTAGCCCATGCTTGTTTTTTTTTTTTGTTTTTTCAGAGTAGTTTCACGAAATTAGGCATATCTTTTGCATAAGGAGTCAGATTTTTATGAAACTAGCAGCGTTGAAAAGTTGATTCTCTCAACTTTTCTATGGTAGAAGAATTTTGAGGTAATTTTATCAGATTTGTTAGGTACACTCAGTCAAAGTCAACCCTTCTTTGCAAAACTTCAAATGGTCATAACTTGTACAAATTTTATTCAATTTTCACGATTTTTTTAAAAAATTGCATAGAATTTCATGTAGAATCTGATCATAATATCAAATTTGGTGTACCTAATCATTATTATTAGATTTTTTTAGATTACTCATTTTTCACTTAATAAGTTAAACATTTTTAGTTCAATTGTTTTTATGCCAACTATTGAGTTTTTGGTGGAACTAATGAACTTTTTGCAGCCTCTTATTACTCAAACAAAGTAAATAGGTTTTCCTAACATGTTCATGCAGGACGAGTGTTGAAGAATTAAAAACTTATCACACTAAGTCATAGAAACATATTGCTTTCTTAAGGGACAATTGAATAATCATCTTTTGCAAAATCTTAAGAACAAATTACTTTCTTAAGGGACAATTGAACAAATCATATTTGCAATCTAAGTATTTGGAACATATTACTTTCTTAAGGGACAAAACATCTTTTTGCAATCTAAGTCTTAGGAACATATTGCTTTCTTAAGGGATAATAGACATGAATGCAGAAAACACTTCAATTTTCTAAGGGACAATGGATATGAATGCCAAACACTTCAATTTCATAAGGGACAATTGACAACTACAATCATGTGTGTGCCCAAGTAGCTAACTCATTTAGTCTTTTTTATTTTAATTAGGGGAAAATAACCACTGTCTTTCATGTTTTTGGAATGATACTAGGCCTATGCTCTCCCCTATCTTGGGTGACCAAAATGCCAGACATATCATTTCACATGTGTTAAACCTTTAGAGAGGCCTGCCCTTGGATATCCTTCTGTTCAAGTGGGAATGACCTTAAGTGGTAACAAGATAAAGACAAGCTCTACCAAGCCACTATAAATAAATTATGTTTGGAGTGAAAACTTCAAACGAGTGAAGTTGTGTTATACCGATAGCTAACCTCCCCCAAAACCCTCCAAGGTGCAACCCTTGCAGGTTGGGAGACTCCATAATGGAGACTAGTGCTGCTGCATGTATAACCACTTGAATGGTTGCACTTACTAGTCATCATTTGTTTTTAGTAGCCAAAAACCCCTATAAACTAGTGCAGGGAAAGGCGATTATCACCTCCCAAAGATGCCTCAACTAGAAATAGTGAGAAATTGGTTTATATTGTCCCAGCTAGCCTAGGATTTGTACTTGCTCTTGAGTCAAAAAGAGTCTAAAAATTACAAAAAAAAATCAAATACCATGAAAATATTCTTTGTGTTTGTTGTGTCTTCTTGCCATAATTGAGAAAATTAGATCAAAAAGACCAAATTGCAACCAAGAAACTAAAAACATTGAAAAGCGTGTCAAAAACTTTGCTAAAACAATAAAAAACTAGAGCTACGCATATATCCTCTGAAGCTGCGCATCTGTGTCGACCTGTTGCACATTTACTGCAACTTCCTACGCATTTATTACCTGTTACTACGCTTCTATCATTTACCAGAGCTGCGCTTTTATCTCAACCTGCTGCGCATATACCTTCTATTTCAACACATTTATTGCTGCGCATCCACAATAGTGAGCTTTTCCACATCTTTTGAGATAAAATCTTCAACCTTTCTAGTACCCATTTCAGTCTTGTGTCAGTTTCTATGGAGAGGACAAACCAATTAGAAGCAATCGAATGAGAACTCCAATCCATACAACAACAAATGGCAATCTTACAAGCTGAACATGCCAGTACTAGCTACACCTCACCCCAAAATCATACATTCTTTTCCTGTCTTAATGATACTCTTGACAAGGAAAGAACCACCTCAAGTAAGAAAGCGTGTACCAATCCATCTACTAGTCCTACACCAACACTGACATCAAGTTCCCCAAGCTCAAAACCACCCAAAGAATCCCATGATGATTGGCTATTCTACAAACCTAAAAGCGAAAGAAGAGCTATCAAAATATCCAAACTCACTCATCCTTTACCTCATTCATCTACCCATACTCCTACGAAGGATGTGATCCAAGGGCTACTAGCAGAGAGTCAACCATATCCCCAAATTCAGGTCCTTGACCTTACCAAAGATTCTTCCAATGCCATGTCAAATCCTACAACCCCTTCATATAATCTGCAACCCCTTGAGCATATTGAAGAACTTCCTACCATGAACTAAAGTCAAGGTCTATTGTACCTTCTTGTTGTTGACCTAGAACCTATCGAGCTTATCCAAGAGTCCTCTACCTCCACTCCAATTCAAGCACACCAAGAGTCATGTCAAGAGCACACTTTACAGCATGTGGAAACATCAAACCTTTGTCTAAATCAAGATCAAGGCAGCCCCATCCAACCCATCCATAACCTTTATCTTTTCTCTGATCCCATACATGAAGAAGAAATCCAATTCCAACCCATCCATAACCTTTATCTTCTCCATGATCAAGATACTATCTTTGATAAAGAAGCTATACATGAGCAACTTGATCCCATACATGAAGAAGAGATCCAAATCCAACCTCTCCATAACCTATATCTTTTCTATGATCAAGATATTATTGGTGACGAAGAACCTACACACAAGCACATTGATCCCATCACGCTTAATCCTATCTATGATCAAGATCCCCTCTATGATTAGGAGCCTACCTATGATCAAGTAGACCATGATGATCCTTGTGTATGAGGAAAAATCGATTTAAATTAAACTAATAAAACCAAAAACCAATCACATAAAGCGAACCAATCTAAGTAAAAGCCATTATCATAAAATCAAAGACAAAATGAAAGCTCTTACCAAAACCTGTATTGTTCCCTTTTGGAGAAGTGTGGATTGCTCAATCAAGTTGTGAAACCATAGCTGCAACAAGCAAGTAGTGTGCTTAATGTGCTCAAAGATCAATGCTAAGAGATCGTAAGGTTGTTCAATCGACGCATTTTGTATGCTCAAAGCTCTGTTAAGTATGCCTGAGAATACGATTGAAGAGAGAGACCTAATGAAGGAGATGAGGGGGGTTTATATAGATTTGAACAGAAATGGATCAACGGTCCAGATAATTCAGAAGAATCAATGGAGGAGAATAGTTGAGGAACGTGCAACGAATAAGAAGAAGCCAAGTGTCTTGCTTTCTTTTGCATGAGAAGAGTTATCAAGAATAGAAGAATGAGTTAAAGCAATTAACAAAATATAACAATCAGTTAAGTGATTTAAAACAAGAAGAAGAGATTTGCATGAGAAAAGAAGATATTTTACTTTATTAAATATAGAAAGCTTGAGTTATATTAGAGATAACTCAATTTTAGAAGAAAAAACAACTTAAATAAATAATTGATTTATTTAAATTTAGAGATGATATTTTGGAAGAAATAATTAAATAATTAGAATTATTTAATTTAGAAGATTTGAAAGCAAATTAAATAAATAAATTTATTTAATTGTTTGTGCATGATTTTGGAAAAATAGAAGATTATAAATAAAATATTTAATTTTATTTATTTTTAGAGGATTGAGATAATTTAAATAAATTTGCATGATTTATTTAAATTTAGAAGAACAATTGATTTAATTAAATAATGTAAATTATTTAATTGCAGATAAGATAGAATTGTGATGAATTTATTAAATAATTAGATTTATTTAATTAACGTAGACTTGAATTTTGAAAAAGGGTAATGATTTGATTAAATAATTAAAATTATTTAATTTTGGAAGAATATAGAGGAATTTGATTTAATTAATTAAATAAAGAGAATTTATTTAATTAATGTCGAAAGTATGTGATTTAGAAGAATTTGGTGAAATTAATTAAATAATTAGATTATTTAATTAACGTTGAAATGCAGGTGATTAGACAAATTATGAAATGCAAGTGATTTGACGACACGGTCATTTTAGAGTGTCTACATTTTGCCCCTCTTTGATGTAATGCAGCTTGTAGCGTTGCGTCAAAGAAAATAATTGTTGAAGAGGTGATACAATTTTTTTATGCCCCAGTGTAGCTAGTTGCCCTAGCGTATGCCCCCTTGAGCGGGAAGACAGGGAAGCGACAGAGGAACGGTGTTAACGCTCGACTAGAAGATTGAGCGACCAGGTAGGAGGAAAAGGAGAAAGGGGTGGGAAGAGAAGAAAACATGAGGGAGGGATGCTATAAATAGGTCCCATGGGGACCACAATCCTCATTTGCACTCTAGGAGTTTCTAAATTTAGAGTCTCCAAACAAGTGGGAGAGAGTTGAGTGGAAGGAGCTGACAGCGAGGAGAGATGCCGATTCCAGCGCACAGACATCGGGCGGAGCTCGTGCGGATGTACAGGAGACCAGTAGGAGGTCCGGCAGCGGTAAGTGGTCGAAAACCCTCTTGTATTTTGTTGTTTAGGGCAGTTTTAGGGCTAGGTTTAGGGGGGTGAATAGGGAAGCCAAAAGCGCTTTAGGGAGTTGCGGCGCGTATGGTAGTCGGTTTAGGTGCTTTTGGCGCGCCGCAACGCATATGGTAGGCGGGTGCAGCGCAGTTGGTAAAATCAATGTGCTTTTGGTGATTTGGATTAGCACCGCAGCACGGTTGGCAAAATGCCGTAGCACGTTTGGTATAGTGGTATAGCGCCCTTGGTAGGGTAGGCTAGCGCGATTGGTGGGGAAGTGGAAAAATTGTGGCGCCTCTAGCAGTACAGAACGACGCGGTTGGTAGCATAGTGAGGCGCACATGTTAAAAACTAGGCGCACTTGGCAAAGAAAACGCAGCGCGTCTGGATAGACAGTATGGCGCGGTTGGCAGGGAGGGACAACACTTTTGTATAGAACAAAGCGCTTTTGGTTAAGTAGAAGAAAATTAGGGGTTAAGTAGAATGGGGGGTTGAGAAAAAGGATGCCTATTCTAGGTGACAAGAGGGGAAAGGGATGGTTAGGGGTTGCATAGCATAGCCCATGGGTAGATAGGATGTGAGGGATTGTAGGCAGTAGGCAGGTGGAGAGGGCAGCGGTCAGCAGGCAGGTGGAGAGGGCAGCAGCCAACAGGCTGATGTGGAGATGGCAGAGGCAGTGGGCCCGGTCGTAGAGACCGATTTGTAGAGAGCCGAGCGACTGCTACAGGAGGAGATAGCCCGGAGGACTCGATTAGAGCTCCGGATGGTACGATTGAGGAGGGATAGGGATACAGCGCGGGCCGAGGCGAGACAGGCCGAGGCCACAGCCCAGACATAGACACAAGTAGCCTCAGCAACACAGACAGCCTTGGCATAGGTACAGGCATAGGTACAGGCCTAGGTATAGGCATACGCATAGCTACAGGCCCAGGTACAGGCACAGGCACAGGTACAGGTGCAGCCGCCAGCTGCACCAGCCGCAAATGCCGAGCAGCTAGCACAGGCTAGGAGGGAGAGAGACGCAGAGGTACAATTGTGGTTGACAGTAGAGGCCACACTGTTTAGAGTGAGGCGGGAGAGAGACGAGGCATGCCGTGCACTGGGCGCGGACCAGAGGACTCTATACAACGAGCTCATCCAGGTGTAGGGAGAGCTAGTATCAACTGGCAGGGAGGCAGAGTATTACAGGGGTCTCTACGCAGGCACGGTGCCAGCGGCACAGCGAGAGCCGAGTTATAGAGATAGGAGCAGATCTGGGGCATTCGAATCCCGTAGGACAGGGTAGTCAGTGTCCTTAGTGAGGACCATTTTTGCCACCAGGGGGAGGAGGAGGACCAGCAGGGGGACCCCCACCGAGTATATGGGGAGGACAGGGACCACAGCAGGAGGGGAGCTCTACCCACTAGGGCACATATATTTGTATATTGTATCATATTTGTACCATACTTGTATCACGATGGACACTTGTACATTGTACCATTTGTATCATTTTGGACAGATGCCTACATGCATTTTGATGCATATTTTGCGGGCTCTTGATAGCCTTGATGTACTATTTTGATGTATATTTTGCAGGCTCTTGATAGCCTTGATGTACTATTTTGATGTATATTTGGATGTATACACATTTTGTATTATTGATGTAGACACAAACATTTTGTATTATGATGACCATTACATGATATATATGATGATCTATTCAGCTCACTGTTGTTCATGCTTTTGTGTATGCATTCCTTGATGTCATGGATGTGATGATATGTATGTATGATTATGGATTCAGGTGATGACATATGTTGCTTATATGATGCTTATAGATGTATGATGATAGAGATGTACGATGATATAGATGTGATGACTAGTGATATCTGACATGTGGGTTTTGCAGATATGCACCAGAGAGGAGAACAGGAGGAGATGGGAGACAAAGACTATTGATCGATTACTGCAATGAAAACGATATAAAGGTTTGTGGGAATGGATGAAAGATGAGCTTGTTGCAATGGTTTCGTATTTGTATATAAAGAGCAATCCTTATTTTGATATAGCACGTGGATAGTTCGCTACCAAGGTATAAAAGACCAAGGTGCAGTAATATCTGAGTGCGTGGACGTTGACTCTGCAAGCAAGCGGTTTGAACTTAGACCCCTTTAGACATAATATAACCTTGTTGGAACATGTGAATAAACCATAGTCTTGAACATAAAATAAACTTCAATACATGCAAATGCAAGAAGAGTATTAAATATGTAAGATGCTAGGTTGTAACACACACAAGATAAATAGAATGCTAAGAAAGATGCTAAAGATCATTCCTCAAACACGGCACACAAAAAGCAATGACTATGCCCCCAATCCGTACTGCATCGCAACATACCAATATTATAGATAAATCAAGGTAGCCTTGAATAGGTAAAGGATAAGGAACAAAAGATAAACCATAACACAAATTGACTGACTTACAAAATAAACATACAACCAACATATTCTCTTGCCAAAGAGGTTGCTCAGGATAGATTGCATAGGAAAGATAACAGCCTTATCATAGGAACTCAGTGTCCGTTAAAGGGGGCTATCTACCTAAAAGACAATGTCTCACTACAGGAAATGCCACATGTCGCAGGAGACGCGTGTGTTGGTCTCGACAATGGAACACTTTGCAGAAGACAAGCTTGTTGATCTAGGGCTTTGGTTAAGCGGTAACTAGCTGATGTTGGCAATCGGTATGTAGGACAGTAGAAGACTCTGGAAGGAAGCTGCTTTGCTTCAGGTTTGTTGAGGACTTTTGCTTTGAAAGGATGCGCTAGCTTGCTACTTGAGTTAGTCAAGTCGAGGCAAATGGATTTTGACAAATGGAAGACTAGAAGGATGAAGTGCAACTGGATTGAGACGAGTGGAGAATGATGGATCGTGTGTGCCTGAGTACTGGATACATCCTTCGTATTCCAGACTGCCTACACACCCTGTATCCACGGGATCAAGGCACACGATAATGAAAGATGAAAATGATAAATATATAGTTCTGGATAGAGTGATGAAATGGGTCGAGGTGGAAAGGAGGGGATCTTATGTACCTAAGTACTGGAAACGTCCTTCATATTCCAGACTGCCTACATACCCATATCCATGGGATCAAGGTACCTTAAGATTGAGAAGAGATGATATGTAGTTCTGGTTGGAGGTGATGATGTGGATCGAGGTGTTGAGAAGATAACAGCCTTATCGTAGGAGCGATGTGTCCGTTAAAGGGTGTTACCTGCGGAAAGGAGAAAAGATTGAAGAGCGTTGCGAACCATGAACAGGGAACCAATCCTAGACCTAAGTCAAGGAAAGAGTTGCCCCCATTTTGGTAGAGGAAACTGTATGGGTGACTGCCGAAGAAGACACCGAAAGCTTTGACCTAGGACAAGATAGTGTTAACTGTAGACACAGATCAAGATGTGGGATGACGACGAGGGACATTGACAAATTTCCAAGCTATACTAGATAGGGAGATGGAAATGCAAACAAGGTCAATGGTTTTATTATGGATGGATGGAAAGTGCGCTGTGAACTGGATAATGAGTGGACAGGACTCGATAGACGATGGATGCTGACTCTACACATAGTGCCTGTTTGCCAGGTTTTCACTATGGTACCTATCCAAGGCGCCTGTTTGCCAAGTTTTCACCAGAGGACGGATTTTTTTTTTAATTTATATATTTATTTATTTTTATTTTTTATTTTTTATTTTTTATTTTTAGAATATTCTGAGGATCAGGCATAGAACTTCTTGAGATGGACACTGTTAAGTGGCTCATCTAGAGGAATGCCGTCAGGTGTAGCTAAAGTATAAGCTCCTGATCCATATGCTGCTGTGACAATGAAGGGACCTAACCAGTTAGGCTCAAACTTGCCCTTCTTTTCTCGATCTGCTTGATTTCTCTGATTCTCCTTAAGTACAAGATCACCAACTTGAAACTGTCTTTCTTTGATCTTTTTGTTGTAATTACGCCGGAGGCGGTTTTGATAGACATGGAGATGATTAAGTGCGGCAAGGCACCTCTCATCTAGTAGTTCAATCTCAGCTAATCTGGAAGTGCAATACTCGTCTCCGCCGATCAGGTCCTACATGGAAACTCTAAGGGATGGGATCTCAACCTCTATAGGTAGGATGGCTTCAGAGCCAAAGACCAAGGCATAGGGTGTGGCACCAGTTGGTGTTCTGATACTAGTGCGGTAGGCCCATAGGGTGGGATTGAGTTGCAAGTGCCAATCACGACCGGCTTCATTAACTGTTTTCTTGAGGATTTTGAGAATGGTTTTATTGGAAGCCTCAGCTTGGCTGTTACTCTGCAGATAGTAGGGAGTTGAAAAGCGATGTTGGACATTGTATTGTGTGCATAAGGCATGGACATCTTGGTTCTTGAATGGTCTCCCATTATCAGTGACAATGGCTTGGGGAATACCATACCGGCATATGAGGTAGTTTAGGATAAACTTGGCTATTTGCTTACCGGTGATATAGGTCATAGGAATGGCTTCCACCCACTTCGTGAAATACTTAGTGGCGGTAATGATAAACTTGTGGCCATTTGAGGAGGAAGGGTGGATTTGTCCTACGAGGTCGAGACCCCATTGGGAAAAAGGCCATGGAGTTGTCACAAGTTGTAATTCATGAGCTGGTGCGTGAATCAAATCTCCATGTTGCTGGCATTGTAGACACTTCTTAGCAAACTATGCAACATCTTGCTCTATTGTAGGCCAGTAATAACCTGTTCTGAGTATCTTCTTAGCAAGATTAGGACCAGTAGAATGTGCGCCACAGACACCTTCGTGTATGTCTAGCAGGGTAGCTTCGGCTTCTTCCGCGTTAAGACATCGTAAGAGGATACCATCGAGACTTCGGCGATATAGTGTATCACCCAGAATAATGTAACGGGAGGATCGACAGATAAAGGTTTTGCGTTGGGTGGATGATAGGTCAGGGGGAAAGGTTTTGTTCTTGAGGTATTCATAGATATCTTCATACCATGGGGAATTGGGACCAACAAGTTCATAGATGATTTCAGTAACAGGAACATTGATGGCTGGTATCAACAATTGCTCGATCAAGAATTCACACTTCTGTGTATTTGCAGGCATGTCAATCAGTGACTTGACAAAAGCCATAGAATCCGCAGCTTTGTTATGCTCTCTTGGAATTTGCTCAAATGTGATGCTAGAAAAATGTGGTTTGAAGGCATCCACTAGTTGCTTGTAGGGGACCAACTTTTCATCTTTTGTTTGGTACTCATCTGTGACTTGTCGAATGACTAGCTGTGAGTCTCCATATACTTGTAATTCTATGATGTCCCATTGAACTGCTGTATTGAGACCTATAAGGAGTGCTTCATACTTGGCTATGTTGTTGGTGCAAGGGAATGCAAGCTGATATGACTTTGGAATGTAGTCATTCTAAGGTGTAACAAATAAGATGCCGGCTCCTGATCCATGCTGTGTGTAAGAACCATCAAAATACAACTTCCACATTATGGAGTTAGCAAGAGTGAAGAGATTTTCATCAGGAAAGTCTACTACCATAGGATGTGTATCTTTCATAGGTGCTTCTGCTAGTTGATTCGCGAGGGCTTGTCCTTTGATTGCTTTATGATCCATGTACTCAATATCGAACTCACTAAGGATCATGACCCACTTAGCTAGTCTGCCTATGAGAGCTGCTTTTGCTAGTAGATATTTCAAGGGATCAATCTTTGCTATCAGATTTGTATGTTGGTTCAGCATGTAATGCCACAACTTTTGGGAGGCGAACACTACTGCTAAACAAGCCCTTTCCATTGGTGAATAATTGAGCTCATATCCCACCAAGGTTCTACTAATGTAATAAATTGCATGCTCCTTTCCTGATTCATCATTTTGTGCTAGCAGGGCCCCTAGGGCCGAGTTTTTGGTAGAGATATATAATATCAAAGGTTTGTCTGCGACTAGTGGAACCAATACAGGAGGTGTAGCTAGATACTCTTTAAGTTGATCAAACGCTGCTTGACACTTGTAATCCCATCGGAATGAGACATCCTTGTGGAGTAAGTGTTGAAATGGTTGACATTTATTTGCTAGCTGTGATATGAAACGCCGAATAGACTACAACCTTCCCTGAAGGCTCCTTAGTGCTTTAAGGTTCTTGGGTGGAGGCATCTCCACTATAGCCTTTACTTTTGCTGGATCGACTTCGATGCCTCTATGAGATACAAAGTATCCCAACAGCTTCCCTGATGTTACACCGAATACACACTTCTTTGGATTGAGTCTTACTTGGTATTTTTTGAGCCTGTCAAAGATCTGTCCTAGAACCTGTATGTGATCCGCCCTAGAAGATTTAGCCAGTATATCATCAACATAGTCTTCCATGATGTGATGAAAGAGATCATGGAAGATCACTGTCATTGCTCTCTGATAGGTTGCACCTGCATTCTTCAGACCAAATGGCATGACACACCAACAATAATTTCCCCAAGGACAAGTAAAGGTTGTTTTATGTTGATCTTCCTCTACTATCCTTATCTGATTGTAGCTAGAGAATCCGTCCATGAGAGAAAGCATCTCGTGACCTGCTGTCAAGTCTGCTATAATGTCAATGTTTGGTAGTGGAAAGTCATCTTTAGGACATGCTTTGTTAAGGTCTCTGAAATCATTACACATGCAAATGTGCCCATTGGGTTTAGACATAGGTACAATATTTGATACCCAGTCTGAATAGTCAATTGGTCGTATGAACTTTGCATCTAACAACTTCTGTATTTCCACTTTTACTAAGAGAGCTATTTGTGGGTGCATCTTCCTCAACTTTTGCTTGACTGGTTTAACCTTTGGGTCAACTGTGAGATAATGAACTACTAGCTTAGGGTCTAACCCTGGCATATTAGCATAGGTTCATGCAAAGTTGATGGTTTGTTGCAAGAAGAAGTTGTTAAGATTTCTGTGCTCTTTTTCAGATAATGATGCTGCTAGGAATGTGGTCTTTGGATTTTGTTCTGTGCCAAGGTTTATCTCTGTAGAATCTTCCACTAGGAGAGCTGATTTCTCTTGATACTTAGATGGTAGGGGAAGGTCAAATCCTCCATCCTCAGGTGCCACAGTTGGGTTTTCACCTTTGGATACGTCCTTTGTTTTTACTATTTTGTGATCAGGAGGTGCCACAATGTGGTTTTCACCTAGAGATCTTTCTTTATTTGTACTTTTGCGACTGGAGGATTTGGCATTCTCACCAAAATAAGCCATTGGCTCTAGTTCCATTACAAAACCTGCTTTATGATCGCCAAGAGGGATACCTTCCCGAAGTCCCATGAACTCAGCTAAAGCTTCGTCATTCTGAAATACATCTATAACGGGGGACCCTTGTTGGTCCCAATCGATAAGTTTAGGGTAGACAAGTGTGACATTCTGGGTGCTGGTGGTGGAAGTTAAGGATACGGAGGATAGCATAAAAATGGAGGATTCTGCGAATAGGTTGTTCATATGGAGGGAAGAGTCATCGATGATATCCTCTATAGACATCGAATCAGTGGTAAAAGTGTCAGCCACCTCATCGAGAATATACTCGATGTCCAAGGCATGTGGTACCTTCTTACCAAATCCTAATCCCTTCTTATCTAGCTTCTTTGTCACAACAATGGGTTCCATAGTTCCTTGATTCTATTTTCCAAGGCCACCTTTGCCTTTATAGCCCATGTTTTTTACTATCCTTAAGCCATTGCCATACTGCTCGACTGGTATTGTGACTGGTTCTTTCTCCTTATAGAGCCAAGAAGAAATGTCCTCAATAGTTTCCTCTTCCAATAACCGCCCATGTTGGAATTGGGTTAGGAATGTTGGGGGAGAAATAGCTACTTTTTTAGTTACTTTGGCAATGGGTGGTTGGCTGTAAGATTTCGGAGATAAAGGCATCCACCCTACACAACAAGATTCTGAGATATCATAAGTGCCGAAGCCTATATCTAGGATGCGAGCTGTAATTTTGGGGAGGGGTGTAGATTCACTTGTAGAGGCTTGCATCACAGTTTCAGGATCAACATATAGTGGGGATTCAAGGGCTTTGTCATTTTTAGGCACTTGGTTGCAATTCTTATAGCTTCCTTGTAAGACATGACAGTATTCAAAAGGATTAGGGTCTCCTGGGATGGTGATCTCCGTACCATTGAATGGGAATTTTAGGGACTGATGGTACATGGAGGGAACAAATTTCATTACATGGATCCATGGGTGACCTAGGATAATGTTGTAAGGCAGCTCAATATCAAGAACTTGACACCGAGTTTCAAGCATGACAGGGCCCAGTTGTATAGTCAAGTGAATAACACCTTCTGAACGGCGTTCTGCATCATCATACCCCTTGATTGTAATACTATGATCAGTGTTGACGTGATCCTCAGAATATCCCAATTGCTTTAGTAACTTTAAAGAACATATGTTGAGACCAGCACCATCGTCTATGAGTATACGTTTGATTTTGCGCTTATGGATGAGAACTTCAATATGCAGGGCATCATTGTGACATGAATCATGGGAGGGGAGGTCTTTCTCAGAGAAGACCACATTGTAGGGCGAAGCAATGTTACCTACTATAGCTTGGAAATCCATGACCGCTATGTTGTTAGGAACGGAAGACTCTTGGAGGGCTTTTTCTAGCACCACTCTATGTGCAGGTGATGACCGTAGAAGGTCCAAAATAGAGATCTGTGCTGGCATTTTCCCGAGTTGTTCGACAAGATTATAACCAGATTAAGCCAAAAGACTGGGTGTAGGACCATGAATGGTGACACGACCACGACAAGTTGTAACAGTGCAATTCATAGATTTGCCTTTGATTGTGAGGGTAGACACTTGACTCTCTTCAAAACAACCTACAATGGAATCAAAGGAAGTGGAAGCATGATTGATACCTTTACCTCTATCCTGAGGAGGAGGTGGACCATGATGAGGGAATGGTTCCTTGTACATATCGAGATCTTTGTTCGTGTGCTGCACTGGGGGGTCATCTTCAAAAGTGATTTGGTTGCCTTTGATAGGATTTTGGATTAGGTGCTTGAGTTTCATGCACGATGCAGTTCGATGCCCTTTGCTCCTATGGAACTCACAATATTCATTGTCTCTGTAACGTGCAGTTTTGTAGACAGATTCTCCATATGGGGGAGCATCAGGTAAGGTGATGAGCCCTTTCTGCAAAGCTTGCTGTAAGACCGATTCGATGGGCACTCCCAAGGGAGTGAATTGACGTCGCGGAGGGTAATCTTGTTGAGGCCACTCTTGTTGTCGTCGTTGTTGGTTTTGATAAGGTTGCCGCTGTTGTTGAGGTGGAGCTTGACTTGGTTTGGAGAGCTGTAGCGGTGTTTGCAATGTTTGGACATGTTTAGAATCCACCACCCCATCGTTAACCACATTTTTGTTCTTGTTCCAATATTTGGGTTTATCGTTCGATTGTTGATGAGGAGCATTGTCTTTCATTTCTTTGAAGATTTTGACCACACCCTTAGCAATGAGGGCCTTCTCAATATTGATTCCCTTGTATGTGATTTCGTCGAAGGTTGTAGCACTAAGAATTTGCAAATGGAAACCTAACTCTTGGTTGAGGTTCTGCACAAATATGCTAACAAGTTGTTTCTCCAGAATCTTGAAAGGGAATTTGCTAGCCATTTGTCTCCATCATTGAAGGAAAGAAATGAAAGTTTCACCATTTTTCTGTTTATTGTTGCATAGATCGGTCATGGAAATCTCATGCTTCGCGTTGTAAGAAAGTGGGTGGCAAACTTCTCTGCTAGCTCGTTGAAAGACTTGATACCCGTGGGTAAGTGTGAGAACCATTCTATTGCTTGACCTCCAAGACTATGAGGAAAGAGACGCATAAGATATGTGTCATTATGTGAGACCTCGAAGCAAGCAAGATAGAATTCCCTAAGATGGTCTTTTGGGTCACCTTTTCCTTTGTATTTATCGAACTTGGGAATAGTGAAATTTTGAGGAAAAGGGATCATTGGTAATAATCGATCAAAAGGATAAGGACACACTTCCTCTAAAGAGAAGGTCTTTTTGGTGTGGCCAAATGTAAGATCAGATAGCTGCTGTTGAACTTCTGCGATTTTTAGATCCATAGTCGTGGGAGGGGTTGATAACATCTCCTGTTGTCCAAAAAGTGGTTGGTGTTGCCCATACGGAAGATTATAATGTAAGCCATGCGCACTGGTGTTATAAGGGTCGTAAGATTGATTGGGATCATATGGGTTGTACGTTTGGTTCAGATTGGGTTGGAATTGGAGGTTTTGATTTGGCAGAGGTGGAGGTGGCGCTAGGTAAGAATGTTGGCTTTGTGATGGTTGAAGAAAAGAAATAGGTGGAGGAAAGATAAAGTGCATTTGATTAGGTTGTGATGGCGGCACATAGCTTTGGGAAACTTGATGTTGGGAATGCTGAGAGTGGCTAGGCAATGTGTGAAAGAAGTTGAGCGAGGATGAACGTTGTGGCGAAGGGGCATAGGTAGAAGTGATTTGCGACGGTTGGGGTTGATTGAGGATGAGAGTAGAAGAATGTTGTGGTTGGGGTTGCATGACTCTAATTGGTTGAGAGACATGAAGGTGTGATGATATAGGAGGTGGTATTTGTTGAGACCCTTGTTGCATGGCTACATAATTGTTCCCTGGATTGTAATTTGGTGGGAAACCTATCCATGATGGGGTAACCAAGATTCCACTTGCGATTGGGGTGGACACTTTAGGAGGTGGTTGCATATTCGATCAAGCTAAGGTGGCTTGCTTAGCTAACTCTGCTTGATGTTGGAGAGTTTCTTGTTGGTTGTTATATATCTCCATAGGAGTCAGAAGCGGTGATACAACCCTCTCTCCTGTTGAATTTTGAAAAAGGGGATTCCGATACTGTGAGCCTTGTGCAGGTAAGGGCATAGTCACCGTGGACATGGTTTGCACCGCTTGTATGGCACTCAATGTGTTGTTTGTCTCCTTGAGAGAGGATAAATCAAAATCCTGAGGTAACTTGGCTCCTTGCTCTGCAAGTAAGCGAAAGAAATGATCCTGGTTCTCACTAAGGATTTTGTCAAAGGTGGCCACGACTCTAGGCTCTTGTATGAATTCGTCAAGATCTTGCTCATCTACTTGAGAGGATTGACCTATTTCAAAGTGTCGCTCTTCTTGAGATGGGGCTAGATCTACAGTATAACCTTGTGGGACAAAATCTGGAGGCAAGCTAGTGGTGTATTGGGAAATGCCTTCCAAAGGAACCCTACCCTCTTGAGGTGAATTTTGCTCAATAGTATATCCTTGTGGCACAAAATCCAGAGGCAAGCCGGTGGTATATTGAGGTGTACTTACCAAAGGGACCCTACCCTCTTGAGGATTGCTTGGTTCGTCAATGTGCGGCATGTTCGGAGAGCTGATTGGTTTTGCCGCGGGTGTACTAGGAGTAACCTTGGGAGTAATGTTGAGACGTCCCGATTGCGGTGTGTGAGGAGGTGACTTGCGCTTCTTAGGGACAACTTGCTTGGACTTCATAGTTTGCTGGAGCGTAGTGGTTACCATGGGATACACTAGGACAAAAGGTAATGCTGAGATTCTATGAGGTGCTTTGAGAAATGGACAAAACTCTGATTCACAATGTACTGGACCAAAGGTGCTATACTGTTTGACCAAAGGCGCTGGACTGTGCAACCAAAAGCGTGCTACTATGACACCAAAGGCGACGGACTGAGCTACCAGAAGTGAGTTACTCCTATGCCAAAGGCGAGCTACAGTGACCAAAAATGAGCTACTGTTATACCAAGGGCGCTGAAGTAGAGTTTTACCAGAGGCGAGTTACTGCTATGCCAAAGGCGATCTACTGTACTACCAAAGGCGAGCTGCTGTAATACCAGAGGTGCTGAAGTAGTGTCCGATGTTTCAAAAAGGCAAAATTTTGATGGATTGTTTCTGTTTCTGATTGGATTTGTTGGCAAGAGAAAACATAGCAAACAATGTTGGCACACACAAGGGATTGACACAACAGATAGTGTATGTTCGAGGCTCCAAACAAGCCCAATGTTTCCACAAGTATAAGATAATTACAATCAATAACAAGCACTTTTTATCCCTAGAGACAAGGTTTCATTGCAGTAGATCAGCTCAC
Organism: Cunninghamia lanceolata; assembly: GCA_027924645.1. Taxonomy (NCBI): domain Eukaryota; kingdom Viridiplantae; phylum Streptophyta; class Pinopsida; order Cupressales; family Cupressaceae; genus Cunninghamia; species Cunninghamia lanceolata. The sequence goes on from BSBN01000500.1 coordinate 23,889,799, forward strand.
AGCTTAATACTCCGTCGATAAAAATATCATTCCATAAAGGTGTCAGATATTTAGTATCTTTGCGAGAGACGATAGGTAGGGATATCTCACCCTCCCCTTGGAAAGCTCAAGTAGGTCACAAGAGCTTTATGGCCAAGGGAATACTATCTCTTCTCAAGGGAGCCAATGGTGAGTATCTTAAGGGCTTAAATCGATTCCCCTTGCACTGATGATTACCGCAATGTTCGGAGGTAGGTCAGGTAGTCTCTATCTAAAATGGTTCTTAGTGACTTTGAGGGACCAACGCCTTACGAGCAATGCGACAAGCTACTAAAAGCTTTAACCAATCCTACTAAGAGTATCAAACACTTCGTTCAATGTGAAAATCGTTTCCACAAAGAGCTAGTACACCTCTTTTCAGTTTGGCACCACAAGGTAAGGCTGACGTCAGTTAGGACTTGGCTTTTGCCTTATCCCTCTTATATAGCGGTTCAAAGGAAAACTCCGCTTAGGGTCGTCCCTTTTGGATGAAGCACAATCCAAGAGCAGGCCCTTCTAAAGGAAGTATAGAAATGTAAGAGCAAGCACGTCAAACAAAGGTTCACTTGTCCCGTTATAAGAAAAATAAGGTGCAACTAATTTAGGCACACACACGTTTGTAGTTGTCAATTGTCCCTTATGAAATTGAAGTGTTTGACATTCATGTCCATTGTCCCTTAGAAAATTGAGGTGTTTGTACATACATGTCCATTGTCCCTTAAGAAAAGCAGTATGTTCCTAAGACTTAGATTGCAAGAAAAAATGATTTGTTCAATTATCCTTTTAAGCATGCAATGTGTTTCTAAGACTTAGTGAGATAAATCAAAAAGTTCTTCAATGCTCGTCCTGCATGAACATGTTAAAAACACCTATTTGCTCTGTGTGAGTAATAAGAAGCTGCAACAAGTTAGTCAGTTCCACCAAAAATTCACAAGTTAGCAAAAGACAAATCAACTTGACCAAAAGCGCTGCACTATCTTACCAGAGGCGACTTACTGTATTTCCAAAAGCAGTATGTTCCTAAGACTTAGATTGCAAGAAAAAATGATTTGTTCAATTATCCTTTTAAGCATGCAATGTGTTTCTAAGACTTAGTGAGATAAATCAAAAAGTTCTTCAATGCTCGTCCTGCATGAACATGTTAAAAATACCTATTTGCTCTGTGTGAGTAATAAGAAGCTGCAACAAGTCAGTCAGTTCCACCAAAAATTCACAAGTTAGCAAAAGACAAATCAACTTGACCAAAAGCGCTGCACTATCTTACCAGAGGTGACTTACTGTATTTCCATAAGCGCTGTAACATAGACCAGAAGTGTCAGAGAATATTACCAGAAGTGCTAAACAATTTCCAAAAGCGCTGTACTGTGCACCCAAAAGCGCGATACTGTTATGCCAAAAGCACTGCAATGTTCACCAGAAGCATCAAAAGATACTACTAGAAATGTTGAAACAGATCCCGAAGCACCTTACTGTGTATCTGAAAGCGCGATAATATTATACCAGATGCGCTGCACGGTCTCAGATCACAACAAGATTAGCTTTTGTCAAAATAACCAGGTCAAAATGGGATTTCATGGTTGATCTACTGTTCTGAGCAATAATATCTGATAGATCTGAATCATGAAATCCAGAAAACTCAAAAAATGTATCAACACAATAGATTAACACAAATACTGAAGATACCCCTAAATAAAACAGCTTAGGAAGTATCAAAAAGTAGGTTTGAAAGACAAATACAACAGCTTGTCAAACAAATCAAAAAGATAAGTAACGAGAAAACCCTGCAAGAACACAAAACGAAGTCAAAACCTAATTTATCCAAAAGCGCTTAACGATGCTACCGGAAGCGCCGTTCTGTGATACCGAAAGCACCGCTCTGTGCTACCAGAAGTGTCGTAGTGCCCCCAAGGGCACTGTAATGTGCCTCCAATAGCGCTTAATGATACTGCCAGAAGCGCTTTGCAATGTCGTTTGCGCTGTACCGTATTGTGACTTAAAAAAAATAATTTCTTAAAGAAAAAGAGGGATTAGTGGGTCCCACCGGGCATGCTAGAATGTGCATGAGGAAAAATCGATTTAAATTAAACTAATAAAACCAAAAACCAATCACATAAAGCGAACCAATCTAAGTAAAAACCATTATCATAAAATCAAAGATAAAATGAAAGCTCTTACCAAAACCTGTATTGTTCCCTTTTGGAGAAGTGTGGATTGCTCAATCAAGTTACGAAACCATAGCTGCAACAAGCAAGTAGTGTGCTTAATGTGCTCAAAGATCAAGTGATTTAAAACAAGAAGAAGAGATTTGCATGAGAAAAGAAGATATTTTGCTTTATTAAATATAGAAAGCTTGAGTTATATTAGAGATAACTCAATTTTAGAAGAAAAAACAACTTAAATAAATAATTGATTTATTTAAATTTAGAGATGATATTTTGGAAGAAATAATTAAATAATTAGAATTATTTAATTTAGAAGATTTGAAAGCAAATTAAATAAATAAATTTATTTAATTGTTTGTGCATGATTTTGGAAAAACAGAAGATTATAAATAAAATATTTGATTTTATTTATTTTTAGAGGATTGAGATAATTTAAATAAATTTGCATGATTTATTTAAATTTAGAAGAACAATTGATTTAATTAAATAATGTAAATTATTTAATTGCAGATGAGATAGAATTGTGATGAATTAATTAAATAATTGGATTTATTTAATTAACGTAGACTTGAATTTTGAAAAAGGGTAATGATTTGATTAAATAACTAAAATTATTTAATTTTGGAAGAATATAGAGGAATTTGATTTAATTAATTAAATAAAGAGAATTTATTTAATTAATGTCAAAAGTATGTGATTTAGAAGAATTTGGTGAAATTAATTAAATAATTAGATTATTTAATTAACGTTGAAATGCAGGTGATTAGACAGATTATGAAATGCAAGTGATTTGACGACACGGTTATTTTAGAGTGTCTACAATCCTCTTAACCAACTTTATGCATTCCATGGTCCCGAGCATATAGCCCCATCTAGTCCTATCCATGATCCAACAACTTCCACTTTCCTTGTTGAGACACTTATTGTTAGATTCAAGACAAACAACTGAGAGGGGGGTGAATCAATTTTCCCAAAACTTTCTTCCTTTTAATCACTTAAATCCTTCTTGTAATTCAACAACATAATAATAGATTAATCATGAAAACATAATACAACAATTCAAGAGCAGAAACACATTAACACATATGACACCAAGATTTTAACGTGGAAAACCCAGTTAAGGGAAAAACCACGGGGTGACTAACCCAAGATTGTATTCTCTGTTAAAAGAATAAGAAGAACAAAATGGCACATGCCAATTAGGGCTCATTGCCCGAGCACACTGCTCACAAGAGGCCCACTGCCTACAGGAGACACATTGTCTACATAATGATAAATATTACATACTTGAACTGAAGAATAACATCTTCACCATGCTTGAGTCAGTTCCATTTAAGCCTAATTCTTCTGCTCTACCTTTCACTCTGCTCCTCTCTACCACACTCTCATCTCTGCCAAGATGCTTTTGAAATGACTTCACAAGTTCTTATTTATACAAGACATTTGACTTTGGGATAATCATCCAAGTTAGCATACATTATAGAGCAAATACATAAATACAACATGACTAATTACAAAAAGGCTTCACGCAGATCACCACACTGTTGGCCACACAGATCTGAGACTTTAATCTTCCTCTAGGAACATGCCATTCTTCACAGAACATCTTCAAGGTCATCTGTAAGATGTGTAACTCATCCGGTCGGCCAAACTTAGGAAGAACATCATCATCTGGAAGTAATTCTTCAATTACGAGCTTAATCTTCAATGCGGACCACCAACACGAACTGGACACAATCCAAAGACCTCCACAAGCTTGCCTGAATCACCATGAACATCCACACTACTTTTGCTTACTGAAATCTTTCTCTCCTTCATCCAAAACCTCAAGAACACAGTCTGTCATCACTGTCATATTGGAATAGATGCTTGTGGACCTCCAGACCACAAACTAATTGAGTTGTCAATTCACATTGACTTCCTAAACACTCCACCAAATCCACAGAACAAAATATTGTATTTCCAGATCTCACTGGACCTATTTGTGTCACTCTGTCACCTCTAAACATTTGCCAGATCTAGTTTTACTCAAGTGGCCATAAATTCTTCAAATCTTCATGCGGACCTCTCAGATCTTTACTGGATCATCTTAAGACACATATCTACAAACCCTTTTATGTGCATCCTCTAATCTTCATCTTAGCTGGGATCTTCACCTCACTGTCTTCACTGTTCTTCTTTGTTCCTGATAGGACTAATTTTCTCAATATCCTTAGCATACAACTCATCCAATCCTTGATCATCAATGCAACAGGAGTATGTTGACATCAATGACAACACCGGATAGGCGCATACTTGCAACAATCTCCCCCTTTGTCATTGATGGCAACATATGATGTGAAAAACTATTTTGACCATCAAGACAAGAACTTCTCCTTACTGACTGACATAACTCCCCTTATCAACAACAACCATTCACATGTCTTCTCTTCCTTTACTGCTCCCCCTTTGATCAACAACCACTTTTGTTTTTCATGTCTTCTCTCCCCCTTTGACATTAATGGCAAAGGGCACATACTTGCATCACATCAGAATCATACCAGCTACTCCCCCTAAGTAACAGCTTCCCATCATCAATTCAGACCACAAGATGTGACTGTGAGATCCACCAGATTGATGCACATTATTGCACCTTAATTCATAACCGGAGGGGTAATAACCCCTAACTTCTCCCTGAGATACTCAAAAGAGTCCTTAGGTAGAGGTTTAGTAAAAATATCTACAATCTGATCCTTAGAGGGCACAAACTCCAATCTAACTTCATTCTTGTTCACGTGCTCTCTCAAAAAGTGAAACTTGATGGATATATGTTTTGTCTTTGAATGCAACACCATATTTTTTGTTATATTTATTGCACTTGAATTATCACAGAAGATTGTGATAGGTTCCTCATATTCCACTCTGATGTTTCTTAGCATTTTCTTCATCCACAATACTTGAGTGCAACTACGTGCTGCTACAATATATTCTTCTTCTGCAGTGGACAGAGGTATTGCCTCTTGTTTCTTGCTCAGCTAAGAAACCAATCTTTTCCCTAGAAAGAATGCTCCACCACTGGTACTTTTTCGGTCATCCACATCTCCTACCCAATCCGCAGCTGTATATGCATGAAGTGAGAAATCATAATCTCTAGGATACCATAAACCATACTCAACTGTCCCTTTTAGATATTTGACAATCATCTTGATTGCTATGACATGAGATTCTCTAGGATCATCTTGGAACCTAGCAATAAGACCAACAACATTCATAATGTCAGGTGTAGTTTGAGTAAGATACAATAGTCCTCCAATCATTGACCTGTACTTTTTCTGATCAGCCTTAGGAGAGTCATCATCTTTGCTCAATTTGCATCCGGTTTCCATAGGAGTATTCATTGGTTTTGAGTCTTCCATCCTAAATTTCTTCAACAATTCTTTCACATATTTGGTCTGTGAAATGAAGATTCCTTTATTTGTTTGAATGATTTGCAGACCCAAGAAGAAATTCATTTCCCCAAACATGGACATCTCAAATTCACTTTTCATTTGATTTGCAAAAGTTTTGCACATACTATCTCTTCCTCCAAAAATGATATCATCAACAAACACTTCAACAATTAAGATATTTTCATGATCAATTTGGAAGTACAAGTTACTGTCAGTAGTACCTTTGTTGAAACCAATTTTCAAAAGATGCTTATCTAGTCTTTCATACCAGGATTTTGGGGCTTGTTTGAGTCCATACAATGCTTTCTTCAACTTGCAGACCATATCACCATGATTAGACAATTGGAATCCATCCAGTTGCTCAATGTAAACTTCTTCTTCCAAGTCACCATTTAGGAAGGGAGACTTGACATGCATCTGATATACCTTGAAATCCTTAAAGGCAGCAAAGGCAAGAAATAATCTGATTGTTTCAATTCTTGCCACCGGAGCAAAAGTCTCTTCACAATCAACTCCTTCAACTTGGGAATAACCCTTGCAGACCAATCTGGCTTTGTTTCTGACTACTTCACCATCTTCATTTAGTTTATTCCGGAAGACCTATTTGGTTCCAATCACATTTTTGTTTCTAGATCTGGGAACAAGATCCCAAGTGTGATTTTTTCTCAATTTGCATCAGCTCTTCCTTCATTGCTTTAGTCTAGCTTTCATCATTGCATGCTTCATTCACTATCTTTTGTTCAATCTTTGAAATTAGACAATACTCTTCTGAGTCTTGAGAAATCCTTCTTCTTGTTTGAACACCTTTTCTTTTATCACCTATTATCTGATCTTTAGAGTGATTCAGCCTTACATATCTAGGAATTTTGGGAGTTTCTTGCACTTCTGTTTCTTGAACAGGTTCATTCCAACTTATCTCTTCTTCCTGATTCACTAGATCAGTCTGGATCTGAATTTTAGAAGGGGCTTGGACTTCTTGGAACAAAACATCATTCTGATCATCTTCATCATATTCATAAAACCTTGAGGGTTTTTCAATACCTTCATTAACCTTCACATTTCTACTTTCTATAATCTTTTTCAATCTCTTGTTCTAACATCGGTATGCTTTGCTTTGAGTGGAATAACCCAAGAATATTCCTTCATCACTTCTAGCATCAAATTTGCCAAGGTCTTCATCTATTTTAATATAACATTTTCTACCAAAAACTCTGAAATACTTTACAGTGGGAGTGATGCCAAACCAGAGTTCATAAGGGGTCTTACTAGTATTGCTTCTAATTTGTACTCGATTAAGAGTATATTCAATAGTGCTTACAACTTCTCTCCAATAGATCTGAGGAACATTTGCTTCCATCATCATGGTTCTAGATGCTTCTTGGATGGTCTAGTTCTTTCTCTCCACTACTCCATTCTGCTGTGGAGTCCTTGAAACAGACAACTATCTTTTTATCCCATGTTTCTCACATAATTCTATGAACTCCCTCGATGTGAATTCTCCACCTCTGTTAGACCTAGGACATTTTATGTTTAATCCAGTTGCATTCTCTACCATAGCCTTGAAGATTTTGAATTTCACAAGAGCCTCAGATTTCTCTTTAAGAAAAGTCACCCACATCATCTGGGAGTAGTCATCAATTAATAACATGAAGTATTTATCACCTTGCAGGCTCATGATTCTTACCGGACCACATAGATCAGTATGTACTAAGTCCAGCAATCCGGTAGAAGACTGTTCCTTATTTTTGAATGAGACTCTGCTATGCTTACCCAACTGACATTCTTTGCATAAACTATTAGTAGGTTTCACCAATCTTGGAAGATCTCTTACAGCCTGAGTGTTGCTTATCTTAATGATATTATCAAAATTCACATGATACATTCTCCTATGCCACAACTAACTTTGATCAATTTCAACAAATAAACAATTTTTACCAGTACCAACCAAGTGGAAGATATTACCTTTTGTTTGAGTACTGGATGCAATCTTTATTCTGAAACTTTCAAAGATCTTACATTTTCCATTTTTGAATAAGAGATCATAGCCTTTGTCCACCAACTATCCAACATTGAGAAGATTGTGCTTTAGACCTTCAACATATAGTACATTACTGGTGTAGGAGCACCTATCCCAAGGTAGCCTCCATGAGGCATTTAAAATCATGTTTTGTTTAGGAAATCATGTTTTTTTGTAATAAGGTCTATTTGACCAATGCATGTCATTTCTGTTTGTATCTAGGTTCTTCAAGACCTAGAACCAATGTTTGTAAGTCCCAAGTAATTAGGTTGCATTTGTTTAGTTGTTAGACAATTGGTCTCCCAGCTGCTTGGAGATAGTTAGTTTTCTCCTAGCCGCTTGGAATCATTCTCCCAGCCGCTTGGAGTCAGTTTGGTACTACTCTGGGTGAGTTTATAAACCCAAAGGATTGAACCAAATGGAGATCATTATCATTGTAATCAGATCGAAGCAAGAGAAGGATTGAATGTAATCGTGCAGTTTGTTAAGGAGAAATCAAACTATTTTCTGTGTTGTCAATTTGTTTTCTGTTCCTATAATTATAAATCATTTAGCTGTAGATTTCCATTCTTTTATGTTTTCCCGTCGTTGCAATATGTCGATGTGAAGCATTCCACTTGTTGGTTTTTTCTTCTGAATCAGCAGAGGGTTTGTCAGTTCCAATGCACAGGCAGATTTAGCCAACTAATATAGGAGGTTGCGTGAGCTGCCTCCCCTTCACTTCTAGTTCTGCCGCACTAAGGGGGGTATCCCTAAAGCTAAAGATGTGACATTTGACTCACCCAATGATAGAAATATTTAGCTTGACAACAACAGGCAGAATACTCTCATGTATGGACCAAGATTTATGTGATAAATCACAAGGTTGGCAACATTCTTGGACATAGTTGTCTGGTTGGGTATGAGAGTATGCAGGGGTCCTAATCCTACTCGTACAAACTAACAGGATGGAAGTTAAGAAATGGGTGGATATTATATAGATGCAAGACAAGGGGGTTTGGATCATAACTACTAACCCAGGTGCAGACCGGTGTCTATCTCAGGGTAAGGAGTCAACTAGACGTATACAAAAGAATGGATTGCATCTGGCATTCAAGCTTCAAGGGGTTATATTGATGCTTGCCTTACAAACATCATCCAAAGATAAGTATTTAGCTGCCTCTACTTACTGACATCCCAACTGACATACAACCTTTCTCCATGCTCAACCTAAAACAGTTTAATCCACTCCTTGAATGGAAGTTAGAGATCCAACATGTGATACAGAGATCTATACCCTAGAACCTGAGAAACCCTTGGCAACCAGATTCAAAAGAAGGAGATGCATGCAACACATGGAGACAAGCAGATAAACACATGCATAAGAGCATTTTTCATATAAAATGACATGAAACTGAAAATACTTGCAATACACATTCAGATGCAACTCATAAACTCCAAAAAATGAGATACAATAGCAAGGTGATGCCCTATTTTTTGTTATTCACACAAAAAATTGCCCAAGTCTTCAACCACCTTGAAAATGAGTCACACAGCCTGCTATATATAGCAGGAAGGTACTCAGTATTAATCACTAGGCGATTCAAAATTCGCTAGATATAGTTCATCATGAGAAATGGAGCTTAGAACATTGAATGCATTAGGTAGAGGAGGAGACAGGGAGCAGGTGGGATTGGGAATTGCATCGCCGCATGGAGATCTTCTTCTTAAATCAGGTAGCTGGCATGTCCTTTCGACCCATACCTCTGTGCAATCCTGCCATTAATGGCATACCAACTCGCGGCCTCGGGATGTAGCAATTACGTGTCTTGCAAACTTTTCCCGCCTTGGAATGCTACTGCAGACACATGGAAAACCCTCCATTTGAATAGAGTCGTCGATCTCCTTCTTTCCTACCAAGATTTGCACCTACAATCACGCTAAAAAGTCACCAGCCAACCAGATCGTGCCACATAGGCACTATGCGCTCCCATCACTGAGCTTTTCAAATTATGTGAGAACTAATTATCCCACATTCACCCTGCAGTGACCTCTGGAATACTTTATAAGCTAGGCTGTGAGCATATATGATGTCGGTGATTTTACTCCCGACGATGCCAGTATAGATCTCATCATCATCCTCCTGCATGATACAAACTACCTGCATGATAATCCTGATGTGAAATATCACCCCAATATTTCACATCGCCCTGATGACCTCATCACCCGCTAAGAAACATCACCCTGATGTGAAATATCACCCTTATTGAAAATATCACCCCGATAAGAAAATATCATCGGACCGCCTCATCACCTGATATTCAATATCACCCCCCGGGAAGTATCACCCTAATATTCACTCGCACAACCTGATGCATAGGAGGAAGATCCTCCTCATCATATTCATCTCCTCATCAACAATCGGGGGGATCCTTAGCAAAGCTGCCTATAGTAACTGTCATGTCGAAGACCACATGATACACCCCACCAATCCTGATGACGTCATCGTCATGTTGCAATATTAGGGTGATATTCGGCGGCAAGTGTGATATTCGTAAGATCACCTGATATTTGAAATATCACCCCCCCACAAAATATCAGGGTGATGGACAAGTAGATATCACCCCCCATATAAAACTGATGTCCACAACATCGGGGTGATCAAGCAAACATGAGGTGAGAAAACAACAAAGGGGTGATCTTAACTAAGATCACCCGATACTTGAAACATGACCCCCCCATCAGAATATTAGGTCGATATCTGGAAATATGATGACCCCCCCCCCAAGAATATCAGGTCAGGTTGAAACATGCTGAGGGAGCCCAAAGACTTAGAATTTTTTGAATTTTTTGGGAGGGTGCCTACAAATTTAAATGCTTGAACCTGACTATTCATGCAAGCACCAACACCATTGACAAGATTTTTGTCGAAATCAGTGGAATGGCTTCATTGTACAGTTATCTATTTTTGTTTTCTATTTTGTTTTCCTGTTTGGCGGCACAGAGGACCAAATTGGGGTGTGCGCAGTAGATCGCCTAGCATCTCCATGTGCTAGGGTTTGGACTGGAGGAGTTGGAGTTGTTGTCGATGAGACAGAGGCCATCGGAAGGGTATTCCTCGCTCAGAGCGATGAGGATAGTCTGGCCGAAGAGAGGTTTGAGCCATTGTAAGGAAGTCGCAGCCTGAGATGTAGATTGTGGTGACATAGCGCATTGCCCTAAGTGTATGAATGTTCACCGATGACAAGAGTCCCGCCGAAGACACTAGCATCGGCGTAAGTTTCATTGAATATATGTTGCGAATGCATATCGCAAAAGCATGTTGCGAATGTATGTAGAGAATGTACATTTCGGCAGATACAAATGGTGACCGGTCATGACGGTGAATCAGGGTATAGGAACCGGTAATAGAAAGTCACTCCATGCATATACTAAGTTAGTATATGAGGCTCCCCATCATATTGGTATCAGAGCTAGCGAATGCTCTGGGCGGAGGTGTTGTGTATTTTTATTTCTATCACTGAGAAGGTAGATGAAGAGTTGCTCATGCCATCTAGTTGCAAGGAGGAACATGATTCCTGTAGTGTGTGGCAGACGATGCTGAGGTCTGTCAAGACCATTCACCAATAGAGATTTGGCTGGAAGAGGGTGCAGAGTAAGGCCATTGAGAGAGAGTGGTAGTGCATCTCCAGGATCTGTTGTTGGATGAGAGGAATGGGTCTGTGAAGCAGCGTGTAGGATACACATCTGATTGAGCATTGTGTTGTAGTCTATTGTAGCCAACCAAATTTTTTGCTTCATTAAGGCATTTTGAAACAAGTCTAGAAAATTTTTCGTCAAAAAGTCAAAAAAGCAAAATTTCTAAAAATAGATGTCGAGTTAGGTTTTCTGGGTTTCTTGAGATATGGATGTTGGCAAAACTTTCTAAAAATAGAAAGTTTCTAAAAATAGAATCTCCAAATCAGGTGTCGCGCTCGATTCTCATTGGTTGATTTTGCTCCACGATCGGCATGGTTCAGACGGAATCTTCAAACGACCAAGTTTCCTCTACTGGGTCATTTTTGCTTTTTCACAAGGTGAAGCATGAGCTCGAAAGTCATCAAAATAGGAAAGTTCACCTGCTAGAATTCTTTGATGAGTTTCCAATGCTGTTTCAATGACGCAAAACTGACAATCAGCTGTCGACTCGATGATGCACGCAAAACGATGCAAGATGGATCCAAGGTGAATTAAAATTTTGGAAAATCATAAATTTGGCTAAGTCTGGTGAAACTGGGTGCCCCAGGTGGCTTGGGGCGCCCATCTTCTCCTGTGTTAGTTTTTTTTTCACGTTTTTCGAGAAACGTAAAAAATGCTTCCGTCAGCTCCTTTTCGGTTGGTCAAACTTGGTCAAAAGTTAGTCAAAGCTAGGATTTCATTATAGATATGTTTAGACTACTCAGATCACCCTCCATCCTACCTCGACAGTCATCAAAACGACCGAAATTGAAGATCAAACAGGAGCCATGGGCACAAAAATCGAGAAAAGGTACAAAATTGAAATTTTTAAAAAAAATTTCTAAGTGTTAACAAACCAAGCGCCCCAGGAGGCTTAGGGCGCCCAAAATCTCTAGAGTTAGATTATTTTTGATGTTTTTCTCAAAAAATGTGAATCTCCTTCCGTCAGCCCGGTCTGGTTCAGTTTTGATCAGTTTGGCACATTTTTTAAGGTAAACGGAAGGTACAATCAGCTCATATTTAATCAGGCTTGCATTTTTTCTAGATCATCAGACTCATTTTCATCCTAGTTGATAGAAATTGACAGCCAATCAGGGGTCCTGTGCCTCCGGAACGCGCACGCAAACCAAGAAATTGAAAAAGTTGGAAAAAATTGAAAAAATAACTAAGTGTTGTGAAACCAGGCGCCCCAGGAGGCTTGGGGCGACCAACTTGAGTAGTGTTAGAATATTTTCATGTTTTTAGCGTTTTCTGACATGCTTTGTTACCAATCTTCGCCTGTTGGCAGTTTTTGGGAGGTCAAATTTGGTCAAACGATGTCAGGTCGTCGAACGGAGGCAGGGGATGGAATCTCAGTTGATCAATCTCTAAAATGTCAGGATCAGTTAGCTTTTTCAGTTCATGATGACATTTTTCCACCTTGTCAAAGTTGGAGATAGGCCATATTTAAGTCAAAACGAGTGTTGAAGTGTCGAAAATGAAGAAAATTTTGTTAGCACTTCTTTCAACTCGCATGTTTGATGACATCATCAAAGAAGATATTTTTTGTCATCTTGCACATGAAGCCATAGACTCCTACAAAATAGGGATTCTTCCTATTTGAAGACATCCACTTGGATTTATGCTTTAAAAGATGGTTTCTTCATGAATAAGGGAGAAGTTTTCTTCTCACACAAATAAAGCTACTTTTTCGACCAAAAGATTTATAAAGACAAGCTTTGGGCTTCTTTATTTCATTATCTTTTGCAGGTTGCATCCAGAGGAAAGATTTTTTTTTTTTCAATGAAGATTCGAAGACCTAAACCAGGTGCTTTTTCGGTGTTCTTCATAGATTCGGGTTGAGGAAGAAGAGAGGCTTGCTTTTTCAGGGTCCTTGTTTCAAGGAGATCATTTTTCAGAAATCCGACCAGAGCTTTTTTAGTTTTCATCGAGATGGGTCCATCCAGATTATCATCCTCTTGAAGATTGGGAGTTGTGCTTTTTTTCAGGAAACTACTTTTTTCCTGCTTTTTTGAGAAAATCTCCGCTTTTTCAAAATCCGACAATCTGGGTTGCTTAGAAACATAATTATCTACAAAACCCATGTGCCAGCTTTTTTTAGCTCATACTCTGCTTTTTCTGAAAATCAGCAAACAATTTTCAGCCATTTGTCCAATACTTTTTCCAACATAGGTGTGTTCACAGTTGATTTTTAAATCTTCCAATATGCAATATTCTCCAACACAAATCAGGCACAAAACAACATTGGTTCATGATTACCTGAAAACTTGTGAAATAGACTTGCATAAAGCACTCCCAGTAATCAATTTACACTCCTTGGAGGATGCAGGAAATAATGCTATTAGGAATCTTGGACACTCTGGTTTACTTGCAGCGACATCCTTTCCTATCACCGTGCAAAGTATCAAGTTTGTGATTGCTTGCATGACGCATTACAACTCGGTCACAAGAGAAATTCAATCAAGAGATGGACGTGTGCTCTACAGCTTGAGGCCAAACGACATTGAAAAGTGTTTTACAATACCTATTTGGAGAGAGAACTTAACCGTTTCACTTGAAGAATGCAAGAGGGTTTGGAACAATGATAAGGAAAAATACAGAAAAAAGATTGGTCAGAGGTGGTTGAAAGAAAAGTAGAATGTTATGCCAAAGAACGTTGGATGTCGAGAATTCAAGGAGGAGCATACAATAATGATTACTCTGCTAAGTCAGATCACGGGTCAAGCAGATGCAAACAAATTTTAGCCTTGGATGTTTTACATCATGTCCCAGATTGTCGACGGAACCAAATTCTATGACTGGTCGGCACTCATCAGTGACAGTCTCCATCAACAAATAATTGATTTTCAAAGGGCTCATGAATTCCATATGATATCATACCTTGTGTATTTGATGGCTTTTCAGGGTCAATTCAGAGGTTTGAATGTTGTTGGAACTCTGGGTACTTAGCATGTGTATCATCATTTCCCGCAGTTAGAGATCTCTCAAGCTGAACGACATTACAGGCGGGTGAATGATGCATTCTTGATGCATGCAGTGTGAGACATGGACAACGAGTTGCATATACAGTTTTCTGCAGAGGCTAGAATAGCAATGGCAGAATGGGCTGATTGGTTCATCCAATTTCCTACTTTTTGCTACATCAGAGTATATGGTTTCTCAGGAGAGCCAGCCATGTTGCCGCGATATCCTACAGATGAAATAGCATTTATGGAATTTTTGAGGCAAGCTTATGAAGTGCATACATTTTTGCGTAGCAGACGTAAGACTGCCTTCAATTTTCCACTTGGGATGAGTATTTACAGATGTAGATCTGGAGCAGATGCCAAGGCAATCGGTAATGAATCATCCAGATATGGTCTTAAGTTTTTTGACAGGAGATCTTCATATGATCCCCGTGGTGTTTATGCATCACATCTTGGTCAGAATTGTACGCACAAGTTTGCAGTTGAAGACTTCTGGGCTAATTGTGCTGATGAGTATGAAGTGCGAGGACGCAGTTACAGCAGGTTCACTCTTCAGCAAATGTATGATATCCTATCAGAAGACATAGAGGGTTTGACAGAAAGTGGTGAAGTTCTACTTCCCACGTATTTCAGAGACCAAATAGAGCAACAACCGTTGTCGTCAGTTAATTGGTTAGTAAAAGAAAGCACTTCCATTGAGGAGAGAACAAGTCGAGTGGTTAAAAATAGTTTGATATTCTTGAAGACTAAGCGGAAGGATGATATTCCATTAGCAGAGCCGCTAGTTGTGCAACCATCAGAGCCTTCCACTTCCAAGCCAAAACAAAGAGTAAAAGCTATGAGTGTTCTCCCAGAGGGAACAAAAATGGCAAAGTTAAAGAGGAAAAAGGACGAGTCTCCAGCTTGTGTCCAACAGGAACATCCACCAGTTGAACCAGAAGTTCCTATCAAAACAACACCGCATGTTAAGGTGCTACCTTCAGATCATGTATCTCCACCTTCTTCACCGCTCCCTTCTCCTATTCACATAGATTCAGAGCCAGATTCATCGATTCATAACTTTGATGCAAGCATTGATTCATCAGGAGCTGATGAGGTGAGAACCGAGTTTCCAAGAGAGGATGGCTCATCCTGGCTTGAAAACATTCTGGGAAGGAAGAGAAGAAAGCCCTCATATCAGCTAGATTTAACAGAGTTGAAAAGCATCTATCAAAACACACCAAAGAAGAAGCTGAAGAAGCAGGTTCGCATTAAGAAGTATGTGGATGGAGAAATAATTCTTGAGACTGCAACACCTCCAGAAAATAGAAGTGCTAATGATGTCGAGGTTGATGACTTCACAGTTGTCAAAGTTAACCTTGGCAGAAGTACTCGCCATACAGATATCAATCTCTTCGAGGTTGCAGCAGATAGCTTGAAGGAAAGGGTATTGAGAGATGGAGAAGACAAGGTAGCTCTCAAAGCTAAAGTTCGACAGCTGCGGCAATACATTTCCAACCTTTTCCATGGCACTTCATAGGTCGATTTGCTCCTTCCACCAAATCTTGGATCACCAACCGATCAACGACATTTCAGTAAGTTGGTCCTTTATGGGAGGCACATGGATAGTTGGGTAGAAGAATTTGTGACCAAAGGGAGAGTTGTACTTGCAGAGCTTTATTAGTTGAATTACAACACTCATGATTTACGTCAAGGCATACAGGGGTCGCAGTAGATCATGGCAGAAAATAGGCCGGTGTTTGAGATCATTATCTTCGACTTGAAGATTGCACTTGATACTGTTGATTCAGCTGAAGATAAGAAGATAGTTTCTACTTGGAAAGTGCAATATCTTTTCACAGTAAAAACTTATGACAGTATGAGTTCAGAGTTGACAGAATGGAAAGAAAAGGTAGTCGGCATCATCAAGTTCGTCAGATCCTTTGTCTCTCAGATCCCGTGTTCATCTGAGAAAGAAGATGGTACCCTGTATGATCTCGGGGAAGTGCAAGTAGAGTTCCAGACTCTCATCCGCAACAACTTTAATGATGATATCAATGCCAGCAAGATGAGTCATCTTGCCACAATGACAGTGAAATTTGACAACGCTGCGGGTGAAGTTCACGAATTTCTTCAGATGATTGCCAATGGTGAAGAAATGTTAGAGAATCAGAATATCATTCAAGAGAGTATCAATGTTCCTGGCAGAGATGCGGTCACTCACTTTTTAGAAGATATTGTTTCCCAGAATATCAACGGATGACATCACCAAAAAGCTAGAATGTTGATGAGGATGCATTTCAAAATAAAGCAGCTTTAAATCAGATGCTTTTTGTTTTAAAGCATGTGCTTTCATCCTAATCTCATCCATTCTATATTTAGAAAGAAATCACCTTGTGATAGATGGAATCTTCTTTGCTTTAAAGCATTTGTTTATTGTATCTTTGTCTTAGAATAGTAATAAAGCTTGCGAGTTGGCAAGTTAGGGTTAATCAAGGAGATTTTAGGGTTCCTTACTCCTTTGATTTTAGTATAAATAAGGGCATCCTTGCCCATTGTTTGTAATGAATTTTGGGATAGCAAATTTGCTGTGCCTATTCTAGCCTGCAAACATTGTTATTCCAAGTGTTTGTTCACTTTGTGTTCATTGTTCTCTAGTGTTTGATCGCTTACTGTATGCCTACCTTTTGCTACAGTATTGCTATCCTGGAGTTGTATTAAACTTTGTGATATTGAATAGAAGTCCCATGCCTACTTTGCTCTGATATTCTATATCGATTCATTAAGTTATCATCGTCAGATGTGTAGCTTCTGCAACTTTCATTTTCAGCTTTCATCATTAAAGTACCTTTAGTCTTGTGGTGTAAATCTGGAGGAAAACTGCTTGAGTTTTTGTGTTAACAATCATTCCTTGTTCACTTTCAACTTCCTTTGCTCTGAATTTACTCAGGAGATTGAAAGCGTCATTAGTCTATGCTAGTTGTAGTAGAAGTTTTATTAAAAAGGAAAAAACCTCTTTTGCAGCGTTTAGAGTTTTATAGCCTTGTGCTCGCAGCTGAGAATCAAAAAGAAGATAGGCAAAGTTTCATTCAAGTTATCTTTTCAGCGAACATCAACAAGAAAGGGAACTCCCCCTTCCAATAGGAGAGCAGTTTATTTGTGCATAGCTATCCGTTTCCAAATCGCATTCCAGAGGTGCGAATTGAAACACCAACATAGTCAAGTTGAGGATTTGCATAAGTATTGGCGTTGTTTGTGAATGTTTATGTCATACAGAGAAAGCGAAGGAGAGGCTAGCAATATGCCTCCAAAGGGGATGACCACCGAAGTGGTCAAGAAATTTCAAGAGATGGAAGCGATGATCAAAACTGGAGTCAAGGAAGCACTTCAAGCTGAATTGAAGGCAATGAAGATAGTTAAAAGGATAGAGGAAGGTTCAGATGACAAAGATGAGAAAGAGGAAGAAGCATAAGAATAAGAAGAGGCAAAGATACCAGCTGAACAAAAGCAATTTTTGGAAGCCATCAAGGCAATTGGCAAGGACTCTTTAGAGGCTTGGATAGATATCCCCATGTTCAGTGGAAAGATGAATGCTGATGAAGTCATGGAGTGGATTGAGGCTCTAAACAACTACTTCGAATACAAGGAAGTTCCTGAAAGTAAGAAAGTTAAGTTTGCAAAAACTAAACTCAAAGGTGCTGCCCTTCATGGTGGAATTACACCCAAGGAGAGAGGGTAAAGAATGGGAAAAGTATGGTCTCTTCATGGAGTAGAATGCTGGAGAAGATCAAGTCCCAGTTCCTTCCATTTGACTACGAGGTGCAGATTTACAGGAAAATGCAGAACCTTAAGCAAAAAGATATGGATGTGGCTACTTACACCGAGGAGTTTCACAAATACACTCTTCGTTGTGGGTACATGGAGGATGAAAAAGACAAGGTAGCAAGGTATCTATATGGTCTGAGGATCAATATTCAAGATGAGATAAGTTTATTTACCCCTGAAATTGTGGAAAAATGCTTTCAAGTAGCATTAAGAGCTGAAGAGAAGTTGAAGAGGAAAGGTGAGCAGTAGAGTAGAGGAAGAGGTGATAGGAATTTTAGAGGCAGTTTTGGAGGGCAGAAGTCCTAACCAAAGGCCTAGTGGTGAGTCTAGCCAAGAAGAGCAAGTTGGAGACTCAAGTAGTAGAGGAAGCTACCAAGGAAGAAGGCCAAATGAAAGAGGTGGGACAAATGGATTAGGTAGAGAATCTCAGTTCTCCAACATGAGATGTTATAACTGCAATCAAATAGGGCACCCGACCTATAAGTGTCCAAAGAAGGCCTCAACTTCTCATGGCAATGAGAGGAGAACCACATTGACTCAAGAGGATGCAGGGAGTGTGACAACTCCTGAAGTGAATTTGGAATCAAAAGTGGGAGAAAGTCTGATGATTAAGAGGACATTGCTCAAAGCACCAGTGAAGACTGAACCATCACAAAGGAGAGCTCTTTTCAGGATCAATTGCAAAAGCAAAGGTAAAATATGCAAGGTAGTCATAGATTCTGGTTCAACAGATAATATGGTGTCTAGGGAAATGGTGGATAAATTGAACATAGAAAAGGATTCCTCATCAAACTCCTTACAGGGCATCTTGGGTAAGTGAAAGTTAATCACTTTTGGTAAGTGAACAAGCATATGTTGATTTTCAGATTGGAGAATATAAGGAGAGAATTTTATGTGACATTTTGCCCATGGAGTGTTGTCACCTACTTTTAGGTAGGCCATGGCAATTTGATAGGCAAGCATTGTATGATGGATATGCTAACACATACACCATCAAGAAGGATGGAAAGGCTTTTTTTATGACACCATTGCAGGAGGATGCTGAAGCAAAGAAGGCAGCCAAGATTATTTTGGTGGGTAAGAAAGAGTTTGTAAAGATGCACGAAGAAGAGACAAGGAAAGTTGAGGATACCTCAAGAGTGGGGTTACCAAAGATCACAGTCTGAAGGTGATTTTAGTTTTGAATCAGATGGTAATATCTGAGATGGATCAGAAGAAGGTCAAAGAGCAGGTCTACAAGCTGCCACAAGTTGATTAGAAAGAAGAATATGCTATCATAGTAGGGACTATTGTTTGTCCTCTAGAGCCAACAAGAGTTGGAAGGAAAACAAACTCTACTATAGCAGCAGTACAAGAAGCATCACACAAGGTTTTGAATGCAAGAGTTTAGGCAGAGATGACAGTAAGGAAGACTGGTGAGCAAAGTATGGGTTTGGTTGCAAACACTCACTCATGGCAAGGTGTGAGTAGAGCCTACAATGCTAGGCATGAGTTTTTGATTCCATGGAAGCAAGTTGCAGTCTAGAGATTGTGGGGAAGGCATGATGCAACAAAGGATACAGGTGGAGCAAGACACAGACTCAACTCATGGGACATGAGTTCTTTTCTAGGTGAGGTGTATGGTGCAGGAGCACCTATCCCAAGGTGGCCTCCATGAGGCATTTAAACTCATGTTTTGTTTAGGAAATCGTGTTTTGTTGTAATAAGGTCTATTTGACCAATGCATGTCATTTCTGTTTGTATCTAGGTTCTTCAAAACCTAGAACCAATGTTTGTAAGTCTCAAGTAATTAGGTTGCATTTGTCTAGTTGTTAGACGGTTGGTCTCCCAGCCACTTGGAGACAGTTAGTTTTCTCCCAACCGCTTGGAGTCAGTTTGGTACTACTTTGGGCGAGTTTATAAATCCAGAGGATTGAACCAAATGGATATCATTATCATTGTAATCAGATCGAAGTAAGAGAAGGATTGAATGTAATCGTGTAGTTTGTTAAGGAGAAATCAAACTATTTTCTGTGTTGTCAATTTGTTTTCCGTTCCTGTAATTATAAATCATTTAGCTGTAGATTTCCATTCTTAATGTTTTCCTATCGTTGCAATATGTCAATGTGAAGCATTCCACTAACAAGATTTCTGTCGAAATCAATGGAATGGCTTCATTGTATAGTTATTTGTTTTCATTTTCTGTTTTGTTTTCCAATTCGGCGGCGCAGAGGACCAAGTTGGGGTGTGCGCAATAGATCACCTAGCATCTCCAGGTGCTAGGGTTTGGACCGAAGGAGTTAGAGTTGTTGTCAGTGAGATAGAGGCCATCAGAAGGGCATTCCTCACTTAGAGCGATGAGGATAGTCTGGCTGAAGAGAGGTTCGAGCCATTGTAAGGAAGTCGCAGCCTGAGACGCAGATCGGGGTGACACAATACATCGGCCTAAGTATATGAGTGTTCACCAATGAAAAGAGTCCCGCCGAAGACACTAGCATCGGCGTAAGTTTCATAAAATGTATGTTGGGAATGCATATCGCAAAAGCATGTTGTGAATGTATGTAGAGAATGTACATTTCGGCGGATACAAATGGTGACCGGTCATGGCGGTGAATCAGGGTATAGGAACCGGTAATAGCAAGTCATGCCAAGCATATACTAAGTTAGTGTATGAGGCTCCCCATCAATTACTAGTTTTGTTCTTTCCATCAAAAGAAATGGTTCCACTTCCTTTGATTCTGCCAGCAAAATTATCACCAAATTTTACCACTCCTTCATATCTCTCCAAATCTATGAACTTATTTTTGTCACCTATCATATGGTGGGAGCATGCATTGTCAATGACCCAATCATCCTTTTCTTCAACTTCAGCAGCCAGAGCTCTTTCTACCATTTTATGATTGACAAATTCAGAGGGCATTGGATCTTCTTCCTTGATGGCAATAAACACCCAGTCACTTCCAGATTTATTTCCTATCTCTGATTCATCATCTGTTACTCCTTCATCATCATCATCTTTATGAACATAGTAACATTTCTTTTGGAATCTTGATTTGTTAGGATTTGGCCTTGAAAATCTTTCCAGAAACCTTGAGGCAAAATGACCAATCTTATTGCAGTTAAAACATTTAAAAGGCAATTTCCCTTCATACTTATTGGATCCTCTTGGCAGTCTTTTTGCAATAAGGGCTTCAAGTTGAGCAGCTTCTGCTTCATCTTCTTCCAGATCTTTTCTTTCTTTTTCATACCATGATAGTTTCTTTGAAGAGTTCTCTCCCAGATCAAACTTTTGTTTTCCTTTTACAGAAGCACTAGCTTTGAATGCAGATTTAGTCTTGGGGGGTGCATCTCCAAAATTGACCAATTCAAATGCAGCTAATTTACCAACCAATTGATCTCTTGTGATATTTGAAAAAGATCTGAATTCTTCAATGGCAGCAACCTTGTATTTGTAAGAATCAGGAAGGGATCTGAGAACTTTGGAAATAATCTCCTCTTCATCCAAGATTCCACCAGCACATTTAATGCCACAAACAAGCTCATTTACTCTTGGCATAAATGTAGTGATATTTTCATCTTCTCTCATCTCCAGGTTTTCAATTTTTCCTTTCAGACTTTGTAGCTTGGCACATTTAACATATTTGTCTCCTTCATGCAGAAGTTCCAATTTTTCCCAAATCTCATATGCAGTTTTTAGATCTATAACATTTGTCAGCTCTGAATTAGATAAGGCACTTAGTAGAGCTTCTTTAGCCTGAAGATTGTTTTCAGCATCTCTGATTTGATCTACAGTTCTTGGACCATTCTGTGGAGGAACATACTTCTTTGAAGCCATGATCCAATATTGCATTCCCATACATTGCAAGTGACATTCCATGCGGCTTTTCCAAAGAGTGTAATTTGTTCCATTAAACCTCAGATTATCCTTCTTGTAGGACGACATCCTGGATCTCCTCAAGCGGTTAAGCTCTTTTAGAGGAACTTAGCTCTAATACCAATTGTTAGATTCAAGATAGACAACTGAGAGGGGGGGGTGAATCAGTTGTCCCAAAACTTTCTTCCTTTTAATCACTTAAATCCTTCTTGTAATTTACCGGCATAATAATAGATTAATCATGAAAACATAATGCAACAATTTAAGAGCAGAAACACATTAACACATATGACACCAAGATTCTAATGTGGAAAACTTGGTTAAGGGAAAAACCATGGGGTGACTAACCCAAGATTGTATTCTCTGTTAGAAGAATAAGAAGAACAAAATGGCATATGCCAATTAGGGCTAACTACCCGAGCACACTATTCACAAGAGGCCCACTGCCTACAGGAGACACATTGTCTACATAATGATAAATATTACATACTTGAATTGAAGAATAGCATCTTCACCATGCTTGAGTCAGTTCCATTTAAGCCCAATACTTCTGCTCTGCCTTTTGCTCTACTCTTCTCTACCACACTCTCATCTCCACCAAGATGCTTTTGAAATGACTTCACAACTTCTTATTTATACAAGACATTTGACTTTGGGATAATCATCCAAGTCGACATACATTACAGAGAAAATACATAAATACAACATGACTAATTACAAAAAGGCTTCACACAGATCACCACACTATCAGCCACACAGATCTGAGACTTCAATCTTCCTTTAGGAACATGCCATTCTTCACAGAACATCTTCAACGTCGTCCGTAAGATGTGTAACTCATCCGGTCGGCCAATCTTAGGAAGAACATCATAATCTGGAAGTAATTCTTCAATTACAAGCTCAATCTTCAGTGCAGACCACCAAAACAAACTGGACACAATCCAAAGACCTCCACAAGCTTGCCTGAATCACTAAGAACATCCACACTACTTCTGCTTACTGAAAGCTTTTTCTCCTTCATCCAGAACCTCAAGAACACAGTCTGTCATCACTGTCATATTGGAATAGATGCTTGTGGACCTCCAGACCATGAACCAATTGAGTTGTCAATTCACATTGACTTCCTAAACACTCCACCAAATCCATAGAACAAAATATTGCATTTCTGGATTGGATCTCAAAGACTTGAAGTTTAGAAGAGAAGAGAAGTGCAGAAGCAGAAGAATTTGTAGGACATATGGAGAGAGTGCATAGTCAGGTAAAGAAACATTTGGAAGAGATGAAAAACAAATATAAAGAACAAGTAGATGAGAAGAGAAGACATAAGGAATTTGTAGTTGGAGATGAAGTGATGGTATACTTGAGAAAAGAAAGATTTCCAGTTGGAACATATAACAAGTTGAAGAAGAAAATTTTTGGACCTTGTAGGATACTCAGAAAATTTGATTCAGGAAATGCATATGAAGTGGAGACACTGGAGACATTGGGTATTTCACCTATTTTCAACATTGCAAACCTATATCAATATCATGAAGTAGAGTTCAGTGACAACCTTGAAGAAGACTTGAAGAAGTAGTTACCACAACAAACATCGGACCAGATTGAAGACATTTTGGACAATAGAGTTGGATGTAGCACTAAAGGAAGACAATACAAAGAATACCTTATGAAGTGGAAAGGCATACCAGAAGAAGATTCATCATGGGTTTCTCAGGCTGAGGTGGACCATCTTGGTTTACCTGTAGCCCCAACAAAGTGAGGGACTCACTTTTTCAATAACCCCGGATGTCTGATGTAGGAGCATCCCTGGTTCAAGAGCAATCTTGCATCAACCAAAAACATTTGCATTTCAATTTGTTTGTAGTTTAGTTTGTTTCTTTTCATTTTCTAGTTCAGTTTAGGCAGTTCAGTCAGTAGTAGTTTCTATATTTTGGTCCACATTCTACTGTAGTTGCATTTCAGATCTTGCAGAGCTAGACTTAGTATCTACATTCATTTATGCACAACATATCTAAAATTTAGAGCATTTGGATAAAGTACCAGAAAGTTATCACTATCTAAAGATCAACTGTTTTATCAGAACAGAGCATCTTGACAATCTCTGATAATCAACTAAAGGAGAAGACTTGCGGAGCATTCCTCAACTTGTGGAGCCTAATGACACATCATTCATTGATCTTTGGTTCGTGGCCGACCTTCCCTAAGATCCTTACATCATTCCATTCATTTGCGGATGAACTCTATGAAATTAGGTCTAACCTATCAGTGTACACATGTTATAGCTCTTCATTGGAGTTTGTGATCTTCCTTGGCTGACACGGAGGAATCTATTGTTCTAGAGATGATATATATGATGTAATATATGCCTAGGAAAGTAGTTAGCAATTTGATTCATAGTTCTTAGTTTGAATTCTTAAGCAAGGGAGCTTCAAAGCTATATCTTGAGCATATTCTGATATTCTGTAATCAGGCCTGTGAGCCCTAGTTGTAAGCTCTCATGTTGCTGACTAATCTGTATTTGAATTCTATGATATACTAAATGACTAAATCTGCATTTGTTTCATATCTTTGAGTTGTTTCCATTGTGTTTACTCTTGCTGCACGCTCTGGATAGTTCATTATGTGAACCCTCCTACCGTGACTGCACCACCTCCACTCCCTCAAATGAGTGGTTATAGAGCTACATCATTGCCTCCTAGTTCTCCATAGTAGTAGTAGAGGTCTAGACCCCAACAGAGAGCATAGGGTGGCCACACTAGAGGATGACACTCCCAGGGACTACATAGAGTTCAAAGACATCAAGCACAGGCTGCAGGGCCAAAATGATTACAACAATCTTATAGAGGCACCCAGATTAGCTTAGGTAGAGTAGGAACTCAACAGTCCAATAGGATATAGTCAGTGCACATTCAATCGAGAGGACCATGCTACGTGTGTGGTGGTGCTGGGAACTTAGCTAGAGAGTGTTAGTAGGGGTTTACAATATGAGGACAACACACTGGAGGTTTTGAGTAGACTATAGGAGATGTGGGTAGATCCCACCATGTGTTTGCAACATTTGATAAGCACCTAGATGATTATCAGGCCTTAGTCATTGAGACACCAGGTATGATTGGAGATATTCCTATTACTATATTATTTGATTATGAAACTTTAGACTCCTTTATATCCCCATCATTAGTGGAGCATTGCAAGCCGGTGGCCTCTAGGTAGGATGTTAGGTGGAAGGTCGAGTTAGCCACAGGCGCCAAGATGGCCATAGACTCCATGGTTCGGGATTGTGAGCTAGCACTTAGAGCTTTCACCATGGTTGTAAACCTTAAGGTCGACATACCCTTAGGAGCATATGGTGTGGTGCTAGGCATGGATTAGCTTATGGCTCATAGAGCGAAAATTGATTGTCACCGAAAGGTGATAGGTTGCCTCGATGACCATGGCACAACAACAAAAAATGTGGGCATTCAGAGGCCCATAACCTTGCATATGATTTTCGCTAAACAACATAAGTATTGTATGTGGAAGGGATGTCAGATGCTTACGATCACGATTAGTGATAGATTAGAGGATGAGTCAGAGACTTCACTTGATGACCATCCTATCCTTAGGGAGTTCATAGATGTGTTTCCACCTAAGCTTCTAGGGATGCCACCTCGCTGAGAGGTGGATTTTCACATTGATCTAGTACCTAGTGCCGAGCCAGTGTCTCGTGCACCATACAAGATGACTGCTTAGCTAGAGGAGTTGCTAGAAAAGGGTCATATTCGACCTAGTGTCTCAGCTTGGAGCATGCTAGTGATCTTTGTTAAGAAGAAGGATGGGTCTCTTCGCTTATGCATGGATTACAGACAATTGAATAAGGTGACAGTGAAGAACTGTTATCCTTTGCTAAGGACTGATGACTTGTTTGATCAGATGGAGGGAGCCAGAGTGTTCTCTAAGATATACTTGAAGTCCAGTTACCATCAGCTATGTATTACAGAGGCAAATATTCATAAGACAACCTTTAAGACTCGTTATCGTCACTATGAGTTCATAGTGGTACCCTTCAGTTTGATGAACGCCCCTGTAGTTTTCATGAGTCTCATGAATGGGGTATTTCACACTTACCTAGATCGGTTTGTATTGGTATTCCGTGATGATATCTTGATATATTCATAGACTGAGGAGGAGCATGAGGAGCACTTGCATCAGGTATTACAGTGTTTGTGAGATCAACAACTATATGGCAACTTGGTGAAGTGTGCCTTCTTCCATTCAGAGGTTTAATATTTGGGACATGTTCTATTTGGCGATGGTATCTTAGCAGATCCATTGAAGATTAGAGTGATTATGGATTGTCCAGCACCTACCAATGTGACAGAGGTTAGGAGCTTCATGGGATTAGCAGGTTATTATCGCCGGTTTGTTGAGGGTTTCTCTAGGATAGCTCACCTTGTCACTTCTCTTCAATGGAAAGGGAAGAACTTTTTGTGGATTGAGCAGTGTGAGAGGGCCTTTAGGGTCCTCAAGGAGCATCTCACTAGCACTCCTATTCTTGCAGTACTTGACCCCGTAACAGATTTTATGGTATGCACTAATGCATCACTAGAGGATCTAGGTATAGGCCTTATGCATGATGGTCAAACAATCACGTATGAGTTGCAAAAGCTTAAGACCCATGAGTTGAACTACCCCGCTCATGATTAAGAGCTTACAACAGTAGTTCACACTCTAGTTAGATGGAGTCATTTCCTTTTGGGATGCCATTTTGAGTTGCACTCAGACCATCACAGTCTTCAGTATATCTTCACGCAACCAAATCTTAATGCCCATCAATGGTGTTGGATGGAGTTCTTGTGTGAGTATGACTTTGATGTACATTACATCAAGGGTAAGGAGTGTTGATGATTTGTCATTGATGTCAAAGTTGGATATTGAAATGGTACTACAGTGTTTTAGTGTTTGTGAGGATCTTGTATGGTTGGTGAGTTGATATGTCTTCATTATTCATTAAGGTTTCATGATTCATTAATATCATGCTTCTTGTCACAGAGTTGAGGTATGAACAATGCAGATAGGGAGTTTGGTTGGTTTAGTGCCTATGCTTCAAGATGTGGACATGATTCGTCAAAGGCATCAAAGGAGATGCTTGTCATCATGATTCATTCAGGATCACCATGTTTCAAATTAATGTTGATTAGGTGATCAATTCTCTGTGTCCCTAGATGCTGAAATGTAGAGAAACATGCCAAAGACATGATCTCAGTTGCATGCTCAAGCTTAGTCTATCACATGCTCTCAATGAAGTGTCATTGCTTTGATCAAAGGAACATTGCATTAAAAAAGGTTTAGTGCTTTGCAAAAGGCACATGTAGAGGAACATGCAGAGGAATATGCTCATTTAGTTCTTGATGTTGATGCAACTCTATGAAAGGTTGTTTACAAGGTTTTATGCATTAGGGTTTTTGATATACTAAACCTAAAACCCTAAATGTTCTTTCTACACTCTAAGTATGCACTATGTTTAAAACCTAATTCAACTGTCTCTTTGTAAAAGTTTGCTTGTTTAATAGACCACTGATTCACACCCCTCTCAGTGGTCTTGTACTCCAACAAGGAGAATGTGGTTGCTGGTGTCTTGAGTCAAAGGCGACATGAGATCCTGACCTTGACCTTAAGTGTAGACTTGAGAAGGTGCATCTTGCAGCATCTACCAGAGGATGAGTGGTTTCTTGAGGTTTAGTGGGATATTCAGTCATAGAGGCCCCTTAAGGGCAAGTTTGCAGGATATTCCATTAAGGCAAATGGGCTTTTACGACATCAACATTACATCTATGTACCCCTTGCAGGAGATCTTCGCACAATAGTTTTGACAAAGGCTCATAGAGCACCTTATGCAGCACATCCTGGGGTGAAGAAGATGCATGTAGATCTTAGACAGTTATATCATTGGGAAAGGATGAGATGTGACATAATAGAGTTTGTAGCTCATTGCTTTGAGTGCCAGAGGGTCAAGGCTGAGCATCAAAATCCAGTAAGACTTCTATATCTCCATAAGATATCTGAGTAGAAATGGGATACCATTTCCATGGACTTCATTACTGGTCTACCTTTGTCATCTCGTTGCCATGATGCTATCATGGTGACAATTGACAAGTTGACCAAGGTGGCACATTTCTCATCAGTTTGTACGACGTATAATGTACTTGTAGTGGCGAGGATATTCTTGAATGAGATAGTGAGACTTCATGGAGTTCCTTGTCGCATCATTTCAGATAGAGATTCATTTTTCACATCATCTTTTTGGAGAGCACTACAATAGGTGTTGGGCACTCATCTCAATTTTAGTTTAGCATATCACCCTGAGAAAGATGGACAAACTAAGAGGGTGAATCAGGTTCTAGAGGACATGCTTCGTATGTATGTGCTAGATCACTAATCGAGATGGGAGGACTACCTGTATCTAGTTGAGTTTGCCTACAATAAAGGGCATCACAACTCGTTAGGTATGCCTCCTTATCAAGCCTTGTATGGCATTCCTTGTAGGACTCCTTTGAGTTTGGACCACATTGAGGATAGAGTTGCAATTGGACCCGAGTTGGTACAATGTCATGTACCCTTTTCAATAATATTACTTTATACTTTTAGTAAGTCCACCTATCCAAAAATAGTAAGTTGAGACTATAGGACAACTTTGGTGAAAATAATAATTATTTAATATTTTTATTTTTTCTGGAGCAAATAAATATTAAATAAATTATATATAATGCTCATAATAACTCCTTGGGTGTTGGATTTGGAGGGAATCTTGAGTGGTTGAAGAATAAAAGATTTGCATATCTTGTGAGTTGGCAAATCGGGTAGGTGGGAGTTATGAGTTCTATTATGGCATTAGGAGTTACATGCACTTAATGCAAGAGAATATTTCCCTTTGGGTCCTGAGTTTTCTATTTGGCACTTTAATTGCATGTTGGTGCCTTGAAAAATGCATTTTGAGTTGTCAAAAGATGCCTTTTAGGTGGTAGAATATGAAAGGCTAATTTTAGAGATGTTATAATGCATTTTATGACTTTTGTAAGTGCCAAAATTTGGGGAAGAATATTTGAATGTGAATCCAAATATGGTAGAAGTTTCCAGATATCCAAGGAGCCTATAAGTATTGTTTATTTTGTATATGGAGGGACTATTGACAATTTCACTATTTTCTTGCAGAGCGGTGCTTTGTGCAGCTTCAGTGGACAGGGGAACCATTGAATACGGAGCTTGTGGCCAGTTGACATGAGTTTCCAGCAGTTTGAGGGTGGTGTTCTTGGGTTGCTATAGTAATCTTATCTCAAAGATTGCATTTGAGCGGAAAGGATTCAGTAGAGTAGGTTTTTTGTGTTGCTGTAGGTGTGTGTAGTGTTGTTGTAGCATATGCTACATGAGTTGTTTGTGTTGCTGTTTTAGTTTTCTGTTGTGTGGGGGTTTGTGTGCTTTTTGTGCTGCTGTAATATATCATCCATAGTTCCATTCTACAGCTATACCAAGTTTGGGTGTGATTCTAATAGTTTGGAGACTTTGTAGTGAGTTATATAGTGCATATTTCAGTATTCTACATAGTGGGTTGTGGCTGAAAATACAGATTTGTTGGAATAGTTTTCTGTTGGGTAAATCATATATATTAGATCCATACCAATGTATTTGTATCATAAAATATATTTAATTATTAGTGAGAATCTTTCATGCATATTGGGGTTTCATTGGTTTTCAGCAGTGTTGTGCAGATTTGTAGTTTTGGTGAATATTGGTGTAGAAAGTTATTCTCAGTTTGGTGCTGTTGGTAGTTGTTGCTATATGGTGTCTTGTTTCTATTCATATCTACTATTCTATAGTATTTCCAATACCTTGGTGCAGCTATTCCATGAAGGGACTCTATTCTTGGGGTTTCAAGGTGTTTGGAGTAGTTTACATATGTAGTTTCATCTTGTCTTAGTGTGGTGATTAACAAATTTGTTGTGAAGTGTTGCAGATGTTGTGGCTATTGTAAATCAGTACTGTAGGCCTGATTAGATGTCATTTATATCAGAAAATCATAATAAAAAATATTGGTGTTACTTATGTTCATTTCGGTGTGCAACATGTGCAGACTAGTTAGCTAGTTCTGTGTATTGTGAAGCAAAATTATATTCTTAATGAAAGATCATTTTCAGATTTTGGGGTTTTAATTAAAAATTAGATTGGGGACATTTCAGTGGTATCAGAGCATGATCTTTCCAACTTGTAGGGTTGTTTGATTCATGCTTATTTGTGAAGGAGACCTTAGAGCTTTGAGAAGAGAGCAAAGGAAATTAGGAGTTGATTTTGAATTTGGAGAAGAGCAAATCATGGCTAAAGATGCCGAGATATCAAAGTGGTTCTAAGAATATTCCAAGCAATCTGAAGCCTACAAATCATCTATTTCATTTGAGAGACTTCTAGAAATTTATGGTAAGAAGCGAAAGAGAGAGGAACCAGAAAAGTAGGTCATAGAACCACAAAGGGTCAAGGAAGAAATGGTCGAAGTGGAGCATAAGGAAGATTCAGAAGTTACAGTAATAGAACTAGCAGAACCACAAAACATTGTTGAGGAAAACATTTTATTACAGGAGGAAGAGAGAGTTGAACTAAAGGTACAACAAGCTACAATGGTTGAAGGTAAAAATTCTATCATTAATGAAGATACTCTAATGATCTCTAGTGAGCTCTCATGTTGGGAAAATATTAATTTTGATAGAGTTAAAGAGAGATTAGATTTGATTATCATAAATAGAAGACTAGTAATGGATGAAAATATATCAATGATCTCTAATGATATCCAAGAAATACCTATTGATGTTTTAAGAATGAAGGACCAAATTGCATATGAGAATAGTCAGCAAGACAACTATATTGATGAGCATGACTTCAAGAAGGATGCCTTAGTTGAGACTTATTCTATTGAAGATATTCATCATAAGAAGCATGGTAATATTGCAAATACCTCAAATATTTTCAAATTAGTTGACGAAGGTAAACATTTTGATTGCTTCTTTGTTTACAACTTGAGAAAAGTTGTAAACAAAGAAGCAATCAAAATGTTTACCTTCGTCAACTAATTTAGTAGAAGCAAGGAATTGTTGCATTATTTTCATAAGATGTCATTACAATATTGCTATCATAAAGATAGGTATTCTAACAATATTGAAGAGATGAAGGGTGCAAAGTGGAAAGGAGATCCTTTATCTCAACATCAAAATGTCTCATACATGAAGGTGTGGGATCTAGGTGTTTTATCCAAATCCAACATATAGATTGAAGGTAAACATACTTTAGTAATCGAAGGTGTTTTTTTGCCCTTTAATGATTGCTTGTATCAACAAAAAGGTGATGAGGGTAGGGAAGAATGGGATTTACTTTTTGGATGTAAAGAGTTCAAGATGGAGGAACATGCAGCAACCTCCAAACATCCAAAGGGTGAGACAATGATTAGTTCTCAAAGTAGCATGGTGGATGGATATGCACTTGAAGAAAATATTGTGAGTTGCAAGGATAAAAGTGTTGAGGATATCTTAGCAATCCCTACCTTAGAACAATAGGAGGAGCTCATTATTGGAAGCCTAAGCAAAAAGTTGTGTACCATTCATGAAGCTTTGAACAAGATTCCTAGGGGTGAAGAACTTGTTGATGAATTGCGGAAGGTAGTTTATTCCTCAAAGATTAATTTGAGGACAAGATACCATAACATTCAGGTGTGGAATGTGAATATGCATAGGATGACATTCATGAGTCACTTAAGGAACTTTGAGTTCATGATCATGCTATGTGGTCTAACTAATGCACTAGCCACCTTCCAATTCAGGGTGAATCGGGTATTTAGTGATGATTTGGAAAAATTTGCTTTGATGTTTTTTGATAATATTTTGATGTGTAGCAAAGCATGGGAGGTTCATATGAAGCACCAAATTTTTATGAGCATTGGGATTCTAGAGCAACATGCTCTATTTGTAAGAGAATCTAAGGGTGAGTTTGATTTCACACAGATTTTATACTTGGTCCATGCATATATTGTTCAAGGAATGCATGTGGATCATAAGATGATTCAAATTTTTGTAGTTTGGGCATTCCCAATGACACTAACTCTATTGAGAAGATTCTTTAGATTATGCAGCCATGATAGAAAGTTTGTTATGGGACTCTAATATATAGCAGCAACCTTAAGCATTGTGACAAAGAAAGGATCTCTTGCATGCATGGATATAATGCAAGCAGCTTTTGATAAGCATGAGAAGGTAATCAACTCATGTCTTGTATCTTTCATTCAGATTTCTCACAACCATTTGCTATAGAATGTGATGTTTTAGGAGAGGTTGACATCACCCACTTGGATCAACATGATCTAAATGATGAGCAACAAAAGATGAATGAGCTAATGGAGGAACTCAGAGAATGTATAATTTTCCATCAGAATGAGTCCTTGTTTATAGATTTGAAATCTCGAGTTTAGGGGAGTATTTGCTGCTATTATATGATGATCATTGCTGCTCCTCAACTATACAATAGTTTTTCTAGATTAGACTTTGAAGTAACATTCAACAACCTTCAAATTAAGACAGAGTATGGAACAATTGGTGTTGTTTTTAACAGGGTAAATCTCCACCATTCCAAGGTTAAAGAGGTAACTATTTCCAAGTTGCATATTTGCTATTGTGAAGGATGCATTAACTATTATAAAATTCTTAGAGGCTACAAAAATCAGATTGGTGACACAATAAGAAGTTTTAGATGCTTATGGTACAAACTACCTAGTGCCCATACACACATACAATGGAGACAGAATGCATTATTACTTGCAGATCCAGTTTTTGGGAGATGTTGGTGTACATGTTGCTGTTAGATGATGATACTTGTTGTCTCTCTATGGATTTTTTCTTGTTATGGACCAGCCAATAAGGTTGAAGGTAACACCCCTCAAGCTGAGGTAAAATTTGGGTCTACCGATGTGCATTTCAGCCATGTATTTTTTATTGTTTTGATGATAGAAGTGGTTTTTTTCTATCAACAATGCACTTGCTATTACAGAGGATGTTTTGATTTTTATAGTAGTCCTAATAGCAGCACAAATCATACTTCTATCATTTGGAGAGGTTGCAGGAGTCTTAGATTTGATTTGCCACATGCTAGTGCTTATAAACCATGGGAGGTATTTGGTGAGTTTACAAAATTTCTTTTGGAAGATGTGGTTCAGATTTGGGATTGGAGTGTTTGTAACAAAGTTTTGCATGGATATGTTTATCAATTTTATAACATTGTTACATAGAAGTTTGAGTTTCCATATTTGCATAATATTCTATGGCAAGAGTTAACTAAGAATGAATTTCTACACCAACAACACCAAACTAAGAATGAATTTCTACACCAATATTCTATGGCTAGGCTCTATAGACATTTTAGCAAGGTTTATCACAGTGGCACAATGATTCTAGAGCATATTGATTTGCATTGCTTGACGGCAAGCAATCTTGAGGAGGGAGGAGTTGTCATGTCCCCTTTTCAATAATATTACTTTATATGTTTTAGTAAGTCCACCTATCCAGAAATAGTAAGTTGAGACTACAGGACAACTTTGGGGAAAATAATAATTATTTAATATTTTATTTTTTCTGGAGCAATTTCAAATATCAGGAGCAAATAAATATTAAATAAATTATATTTAATGCTCATAATAACTCCTTGGGTGTTGGATTTGGAGGGAATCTTGAGTGGTTGAAGAATAAAAGATTTGCATATCTTATGAGTTGGCAAATCAGGTAGGTGGGAGTTATGAGTTCTATTATGGCATCAGGAGTTACATGCACTTAATGCAAGAGAATATTTTCCTTTGGGTCGTGAGTTTTCTATTTGGCACTTTAATTGCATGTTGGTGCCTTGAAAAATGTATTTTGAGTTGTCAAAAGATGCCTTTTAGGTGGTAGAATATGAAAGGCTAATTTTAGAGATGTTATAATGCATTTTATGACTTTTGTAAGTGCCAAAATTTGGGGAAGAATATTTGAACGTGAATCCAAATGTGGTAGAAGTTTCTAGATATCCAAGTAGCCTATAAGTATTGTTTATTTTGTATGCAGAGGGACTATTGACAATTTCACTATTTTCTTGCAGAGCGGTGCTTTGTGCAGCTTCAGTGGACAGGGAAACCATTGAAGACGGAGCTTGTGGCCGGTGGACATGAGTTCCCAGTAGTCTGAGGGTGGTGTTCTTGGGTTGCTACAAAAATCTTATCTCAGAGATTGCATTTGAGTGGAAAGGATTCAGTAGAGTAGGTTTTTTGTGTTGCTGCAGGTGTGTGTAGTGTTGTTGTAGCATATGCTACAGGAGTTGTTTGTGTTGCTGTTTTAGTTTTCTGTTGTGTGGGGGTTTGTGTGCTTTTTGTGCTGCTATAATATATCATCCATAGTGCCATTCTACATCTATACCAAGTTTGGGTGTAATTCTAATAGTTTGGAGACTTTTTAGTGAGTTATATAGTGCATATTTCAGTATTCTGCATAGTGGGTTGTGGCTGAAAATACAGATTTGTTGCGATAGTTTTCTGTTGGGTAAATCATATATATTAGATCCATACCAATGTATTTGTATCAGAAAATATATTTAATTATCATTGAGAATCTTTCATGCATATTGGGGTTTCATTGTTTTTCAGCAGTGTTGTGCAGATTTGTAGTTTCAGTGAATATTAGTGTAGAAATTCATTCTTAGTTTGGTGTTGTCGGTAGTTGTTGCTATATGGTGTCTTGTTTCTATTCATGTCTACTATTCTAGAACATTTCCAATACCTTGGTGCAGCTATTCCATGAAGGGACGCTATTCTTGGGGTTTCAAGTTGTTTGGAGTAGTTTACATATGTAGTTTCAGCTTTTCTTAGTGTGGTGATTAGCAAATTTGTTGTGAAGTGTTGCAAATGTTGAGGCTATTGTAAATCAGTACTGTAGGCCTGATTGGATGTCATTTATATCAGAAAATATTAATGAAAAATATTGGTGTTACTTATGTTCATTTCGATGTGCAACCTGTGTAGTCTAGTTAGCTAGTTCTGTGTATTGTGAAGCAAAATTATATTCTTAATGAAAGATCTTTTTCAGATTTTGGGGTTTTAATTAAAAATTAGATTGAGGATATTTCATACAGGACATGGAGCAATAGGTCACTTTGATTAGACAACGATTGTAGGAGGCACAGGATCATCAAAAGAAGTATGTCAATGCCAAGAGATTGGATCGGAGCTTCTTGATTGACGATAAGGTGTTCTTGAGAGTGCGGCTACATAAGAGTCCAATCCATTATGGAAAGGGCTCTAAGCTTGCACCTAGATTTATTGGACCTTTTGAGATTTTGAAATGGATAGGATCTATATCTTATCGTCTAGCTTTGCCACCTATCCTATCATGTATCCACGATGTGTTTCATATTTTTGTGTTGAGGTGTTATGTATTTGATGTGGCTCATGTGTTGGATTGGGGTGCTTTACAGGTGGAGTCAGATGGGCATTTAGATTTGGAGTGCATTCGCATCTTGGCTTATCGGACACTAGCCCTTTGAGGATGAGAGTTGGACCAGGTTAAAGTACAGTGGGACTGTTGTGATGAGGTTTCAACCACTTGGAATTATGCTACACGTTTGAGGGCACTCTACCCTCATCTATTTGTTGACTTCTAGGAGGGAGTTTAGTCATAGGGGGGAGGATGTGAGGCCTACCCTTATTACACCTCCTGTTTTGATTATGAGACTTGATATTTGGATTATATTTTGAGATGTGGACATTTTGGGGCACTGTTGATCCCATATATTTAGACATTCGATGACTTTATTTTATGCTTTGTTTAGATAGATGAATTATATTATGATGATGCTATATATTTACATGCTAGATTATATTTTGCTCCTATGATATTGAATGTGTTATTATATTTGATGCAATTGAACTGAATTATTGAGCTAATTGAATTGATGAAATATTATGTCGATTTATGATTTCATGATCCTAATTGTGTTATTGAAAGTATAATTGATTTGAGAATCAAGTGAATTTAATAATGTGATATATTTGAGAATGTATGAAATTGTGCAACCATGTGTGTGTGTAATTTAATTTCTTCAACTATGATATACCTTGGGCTATTGATGTGTTTGTGTAGTGTGCAAGTATTTTCCATGGCTAATGGAAACTGAAGGTCATACAAATAACCCTGAGTAATTATCCCTGTAAAACCAACCTAGTCCCTAAGGTGGACTAAGGTTAATTGTGTTTGAGCATGAATGTAATGTGTTTATCCTTAATTTTGATTTTTAATTTGAGTCTCCTAAGGTTGACTTAGGTTGAGTGGATGGTGAGTGTCATCCATGTGTCATTTTCGTTCATAAGTTTTATGGGCTTTTTAATTGTTTTTTTTTGAGATTTTAAGGTTAGTTTCATGTGTTTAAGAGGCCTAGGTCAAGTACCTATGGGTTAGGTATCATGTAGACCTCAAATCATGAGTTCTAACTCATATTTGAACCCTCTTTTTAACCCTAGGAGTTAGGTGGTGAGATTAGGGTTTTGGGTTAAGGATTGGGTGACTTGTCTCATTCAATCCCACAACCCAAGGTTCTTGAGTGGGTTTGGTGGAATCCCAAGGGTCTCACATGTGTGACCACACCATGTAAGAACCCTTGGGAAGATAACCCCAAGTACTTCCCTCTTCCCCATGCCTCACACATATGTGAGGAGAAATATGTGGAGATGTGCTTTGGAGAAGGAACGAGAGGTTCACATGTGTCACCTCCCTACTCCTCCATTTCTCACACATGTGTGAGAGAAATTGTGGGGAGTTGTGCTTGTGAGAATGAATGAGAATGTGTCAAGTTTCACCTCCTCATTCATTGGGATGGGTTTTGAAACCTTATTTATCTCCCTCTTGTTGAGGTGAGAAGGGTTCTTTCTTTTTGGTTTTGATCTTTGATTTTGGGAAGGAGCTTGGTCTTGGAGAGGAATATTTGTGCAATGATCTTGGAGTTAGGCTCTTGGAGGTCTTCACCAACATCCTTCATCACTTGAGACTTGAGAGGTAGGATCTCAAGGCTTCAAGTCCTTGTTCATTTTTGCATCTATGCATGTAGTATGTTATGCTTTTGTTTCTTGTATTTTTTCTTAAATGTTGTAATGG
Source organism: Cunninghamia lanceolata (assembly GCA_027924645.1). Lineage (NCBI taxonomy): Eukaryota > Viridiplantae > Streptophyta > Pinopsida > Cupressales > Cupressaceae > Cunninghamia > Cunninghamia lanceolata. The sequence continues at coordinate 23,926,922 of BSBN01000500.1, forward strand.
ATTTATGGGTTGTAATAGCAAGCTCTCCATATGAGAGAGCTCACCATGTGTTGGGTAAGAGAGGAAAGAACCTCCTTGGAGAAAACCTCTTATTGTAGAGGAGTTTTGATGGCTATGGCCTTGGTTATGGAAAGTTTGATAGTTATGTGTATGGCAAGAGTGCCTTGATTTTATTTAAAGTTATAAATAGTTGGATAGCAAGAGGCTATGATATTTGGGTATTTTGAGTATGAGTACTATGGTTGGTTTTCCCTTTGAGTTGAGTGAGTCCACTCTCTCTCCCTTAAAATCTATTTGAATAGATGTAGTTTGTTGAGTCTCCTTGGGTGGGTGTTCTTGTGTATTCATTTGAGTGTGTGTGTGTTTGAGAACCCTTTGTGTGAGTATGAACCCGGTTATATTGTGGGCCTCTTAGATTGGGGGTTGTTTGCTTGCAAGCCAATGGTTGGGAGGTGAGCTTCCCTTAGCCTTAGGAAGATTTTCATTATATTGCAGGTTTGGCTCTTGGAGGAGAGCTTGGGAGATGGTTTCATGAAGTGAAATAATGTTTCATGTTTGTGTTGTAAAAATGAAAGGCAATGTACATGCCTTGACTCTTTGAGCCTTGTAAGGGTTTGGGGTTTAAGAGAGTAAATATCTCTTTGGGAAGTTTCCTATGTTCTTATTAAATCCTCTTGTAAATAAATTTATTTCATCTTATAAATAAAGTGCTATGGCTTGTAGTTTTAATATCATGTTATCATTGTGAAAGAAATACACTCTCTCTCTCTCTCTCTATATATATATATATATATATATATATATATATATATATATATATTTCAAGTTTTTAGTATTGTGAGTTTGCTTGTGAAGGAATTGAAATAGATTATGCTTTCAATTTTATTCCAAAAAAAAGAGATGGGCTATTTGTATTAAACTATATATATAAGAGGAAAATAGAGACTATTTGTTTTGTTCTTCAAAAATAAAAATGTCCTCTTCCTCTTTAAATGAGTTTTAGTTGTGAGAATATATATATATATATATATATATATATATATATATATAGTAAAAGCTTGTTGTTGTATTTTAATTAAATATTGTTCTCTGTTAAGAAAAAAATAGAGATTATATTATTATTATTATTATTAATATTATATATTAGTTATGTGTGTTAAAGTTTATATAAAAAAAGCATGTGAGACCAAAATTTCATTTAGGGTTTTATGTTTTTTGAAAACCAAAAAAAATGTAATGGAGGCCATGCCCGTCAGTGCTACTGTCAAGCGGGCTGAGGGTCGGGGGACCCCCATCCCACAGGGCCCTATAGGCTCCTATGGGGCGGAGCCCCCTTGTCCACTATCCTGTAGGCTGTGGCCTACACAAGCTGTTGGCCTTAGGGATTGATGTCAACATAATCATGTTGCATTAATGAGAAGGATTGGGTGAGCTGTGTGCTGAGGATATTGAGAAAATTAGTCTCAATTAGGAACAGTGAAGAACAATGATGATAACAAGGTAAAAGTCCAAGATAGGTTGAGGATCAGAGGATGCGGTTTAAAGGGTTTGTATATATAAGTCTTGAGATGCTCCAGTCAAGTTTTCAGGGATCCACATGAAGATCTGAAGAAGTTATGGTCATTCAAGTAGAACCAGTTCTGACAAGTGCTCAGTGGTGACAAAGTGAGACAGATAGGTCTGGTAAGGTTCGGTAATGCATTATCCCACTCTGCAGATTTGAGGAAGTGTTTAAGATGTCCTTGTGAAGTGTCAAGTAGATCAGTTTGTGGTTTGAAGGTCCGGAAGAACCTATTCCTTTGTGATAGTGATAACAGACTGTGTTCTTGAGGTTCTGGATGTAGGAGAGAAGGATTTCAGTATGTAGAGGAAGTGTGGATGTTCCTGGTGATTCAGGAAAGCTTGTGAAGGTCCTTGGATCATGTTTAGTTCATGTTGATGGTCCGCATTAGAATTAAAGCCCAAAATTGAAGAAATACTTCCAGATGAAGGTGTTCTTTCTGTGACTGGCTAACCGGATCAATTATACACCTTACGAATGTTCTTGTGGTTGCTTGCCGACTTAGATGTTTGTTCCTAAGTTGATGTCATGTATAAATAAAGGTTTGCAAAGTCATTTCAAGGGTGAATTTGTGGAGATGAGTGTGTGGTAGCAAGGAGAAGAGTGAAAGGAAGAGCAAAAGGATTTGGGCTTTAATGGAACTGATTCAAGCATGGTGACGATGCTATTTAAAAGTTCAAGTATGTAATACTCATTTATTGTAGACAGTGTGTCTCTTGTAGGTAGTAAGCCTCTTGTGAGCAGTGTGCTCAGGCAGTGAGCCCTAATTGGCATGTGCCATCTTATTCTTTCTATTCTTCTAACAGAGAATAATATCTTGGGTTAGTCACCCCGTGGTTTTTCCCTTAACCAGGTTTTCCACGTCAAAATCTTGGTGTCTCATGTGTAAGATGTGTTTTCTGCTCTTGATTAATTACATTAAGTTTTCATGATTGATTTATTGTTAATGCAAAGTGAATGCAAGTGTTGAAACAAGAAAAGTTTTGGACAACTGATTCACCCCCCCTCTCAGTTGTCTGCCCTAAAACTAACAAATCCTTTTTGGGTAAGATCAATTTTGTTAGTCGATTTATATATTATTTTGCAGGGCTAGTTAGGCCAATCACTCTGCTATTGAAAAAGGATTTAGTTTTCAAATGGACTACTGAAGGGAGACAAGATTTTGAAGAAGTCAAGAAAGCCATTTCTACTGCACCAGTACTGAAAAATCCAGATTTCTTTAAGCCCTTTATAATATATGTATATGGAGGAGAACACAGTGTTGCAACTATCCTCACCCAAAAAGATGGCAAAGAAGAGGAAGAACATCCAATTTCATTCTTCTCTAGGACCCTAAGGGAGTATGAATCTAGGTATAATTTTGTTGAAAAAAAAGCTTATGCTATGGTAAAAGCTCTTAAAAAATTTAGGCATTTAGTGACAGGGAATAAGATCCTAATATTAGTAGCTCACCATAGTGTAAGGGAGTATATCATGGAAGGTGAGATCACTGAAAAGAGGGCCAATTGGATAACTAAAATCTTAGAATATGATGTAGAGGTGAGACCTACCAAATTGGTCAGAGGCAGGGGACTATGCCAATAGATTGTTCAAGACATAGAAGAGTCAATGCCTGAAGAAGCAGAAGTTGAAACAGTGTTGAAACTCCAAGAGGTTGATCAAGATTCTTGGGTAAGTGATAGAATACAGTTCATGAGAACTAGTATTTTCCCTAATGAACTTTCCCCTGATAAGAAAAGATACTATAGACAACAGGGAGTTCATTTTGTACTCATTGATCATGTTTTGTTTAGAAAGAATATTGATGGAATATTGTTGAGATGTGTTGAGAAAGATGAAACCCAATAGATACTGCATGCGTTTCATCATGGAACCTCAGGGGGACATTTCTCAGCAAGAACTACTGCGTTTAAAGTTACACAAGCTGGCTACTATTGGCCAACACTGTTTGCAAATTGCTACCAGGGGGTCAAAGAGTGTGAGGCTTGCCAGTTTTATACTGGAAGAAGAAGAAATGTTGCATTGCCTTTAAGTCCCATAATATTGGAGGAACCCTTTGCTCAGTGGGGTTGAGATTTTATTGGGATGATTAATTCAGTGTCAAATATGGGATACAAGTGGATCCTTACTGTAATAGATTACTTTACAAGGTGAAGTGAAGTAGTGCCACTCAAAGAAGCTACTAAAAAGGTAATCTTAGAGTTTCTTAAGGGTATAACTACCCATTTTGGCCCTCCTCACACCATCATATCAGATAATGCTAAAGCATTTTTAGGAACCAGACTATCAGATTTTGCATTAAAGAATGGAATATATCTGAAGACATCATCCAACTACTATCCACAAGGCAATGGCTTGGCAGAATCTACAAACAAGAACCTAATTAGGCTTATCAAGAGAATGGGGACTGATCATTAGAAAGATTGGCATAAGTTCCTCAATTTAGCACTGTGGGTAGACATAATCACACCAAAGCAAGTGACCAAGATGTCTCCATATGAGTTAGTCTATGGCAAGCATGCCGTGATGCCACTAAGTATAGAAGTTCCTACCTTACAGTTGCTTAAACAGTTGGAGATAGAAGAAAATGACTTAATACATGTGAGGCTTGTTGAGTTACTGGAGGTTCAAGAAAAGAGAGAAAGGGCACATGAGTCATTGATTAAGCATAAACAAATTGTAAAGAATTGGTTTGACAGAAAGACCTCCAATCCAAAATTTGAAGTTGGGTCTTTGGTGCTGAAATGGGATGAGAGAGATGCTAAACTAGGCCAGCATAGTAAGTTTGACTCATTAGGGATAGGGCCTTTTTGTTGCCAAGAGACACAGCTACACATGATAGGTGTTGTCATTGATGGAAACTAAAATTATTCCACCCATCCTCATAACACAATTTGTTCATACCAGAAGTTAGAATCAGAATTTATCTAAGTCTGGGAAGTCAGAAATAGAGCAGGCGACAGGGTCCAGTATCTTGGTCTGGTAGTAAATTAGAGTTTGTTGTGGATCTGAGGGAGTCATAAGCATTGTTAGGATAATCTAAATCTAGAGTTTTGGTCTCTGGTGATGAAGGATTCAAAAGTTACTAGCATCTGAGTATCGGGTTAACAGTTTGATAGAGCAGACAAAAGAACAAGCCGACCTTATAATTGATCTTGGTTCTAGATGTATGGAAGTTGTTGGTTGGACAAGTTGTGATGATCAGTGACAGTATCCAACCTGATTGATGATTTGTGAGTGCAAGTTTTGGTCCGCGTTACAAGTTGTACATGGATTTAGTTGACATAGTAGAATCTTCAATAAAGTTCCAAGTGTTCTTAAAGCCGACTGAAAAGTGGTTGAAGATCAGGATGTAGATATATATAGCCAATAGATTTGAATGATTTCAGTGTGTGTGTATTGCGAATATGGAGTAAGTGTGAAAATGACAGATAGGAGTGCAAAAGGAAGAGATCTAAGATCTGGATTATGGCAAAGCAATAAACAGGGCAGAACAAAGATGAAGTGTATCAAGTCAGTATTCTATGCTTAATCAGAACTGAATCCTTGCATTGGTTGATGCTAATTATCAATTCAAATTCATTGTAATCTTCTTACTATAGGCAGTGAGCCTTCTGTAGGTAGTGAGCCTTCTTTTGAGTAGTGAGCTTTGGGTAGTGAGCCCGAATGCATGTGCATTCCCAATTGTAATACTTTTAACAGAGTATAATCTTTGTGGGTTAACCCCAACTGTGGTTTTTCCCTTAACGTAGTTTTCACGTCAAAAATCATTGTGTCATGTGTGTTTAGTTGTTTCTGCTCATGTGTTGATGACTCATACTTTAAATGTTTTAATCAGTTCTAAGTGATATTGTTGTATATGATAAAGTTTTTGAACAACTGATTCACCCCCCCCTCTTAGTTGTTCTGCCTAATTCTAACAATTGGTATTAGAGCTTGGTTTCTTTGAAAAAGTTTAACAACTTAAGGAAGATCTGGGAAGGCAGTAAAATAGATGAATATAAACTTCAAGGGAAACTTAATCTCGCTCTAGAAGATCTTGAGTAGTCCAGGGCAGAAGTCCAAGAGCTGCAAGAGAACCTCAAAAATGCTAAAGACTTCTTTGAGATTTTAAAAGAAAAATTGAGCAAATCCACTGAGAAGAGGAAGGAACAACCTCTTCAACTGGGAAATCATTATGAGAACAACAACAAGGATGAGGCTCTGAAAGAGAAGACAAAGGAATGTGAGAAGTTAGCCAAAGAAGTTGTCCTAAAACATGAGATGGAATCTGGGGTGATGAGGCTAACCAAAGAAATTGAAGATAGAAAGAAAACTAAAGAAGACCTTAATCAAAATCTATAAGAAAGAACTAAAGAATGATGCAGATTAGACAGAATCGCTGGCCTCCTAGAGTCTAATCTACAAGAAAGCAGAAACAATGAGAGAGAACTTGAAAGGCAAATTGTCATTCTCAGACATGACCTAGAAGTTACAAATGAATATAAGGAGAAGTTCAAGATAAGCTTAGCTAAACTTGAAGCACTACTTGAAGGACAGAAAAAGGATAATAATAAGCATGGTCTTGGATATGAGAAAGGTGAAAGCTCCGGATCTGGACAAAGAAATTTTCAACCAAGGAATGGGAGAAACATACCTAGAAGACCTCTGGTAAGATATCCTAATGCTCAAAGATATCCATCATTTAATGGAAATTTCTTTAATTGCAATAAATTTGGTCATAGAGCTATTCAGTGTAGAAGCAGAGTAAATCAAAATGGTTCATCCTTCTCTGGTCAATGCTTCAAGTGTAAGAGGTATGGTCATAGATCAAATGAATGCAGAAGTATGATAATGAATAACTCTAGAGAAAATGTCAACTCTTTCAATGGTTACTGCTTTACTTGCAATAGATATGGACACATGGCTAATTAGTACAGATTAAGAGGAAATCAGGTATATAAGTAAAGAAATGTTGTTTTCTTTAATTACAATAGATCTGGTCATACTGCAAGATTCTGTAGAAGTAGGAATAATAAAAGAAGAGGTCCGGCAAATAGAAAACTGGATGAGTAGAGACAAGACAAAGGCAAAAGAAAAATTGATGTGAATGAGATCTAGAATGAAATGAGCAAGACATGGGTTAAGAAAACAAGTGAGAACAATAGTAATGAGTTCGCATTAGAATCTGGTGCTGATAATTCCTCTGGGAATTGAATTTGGAGCTCTGGCTCAGGGGGAGCTGCATTGAAAATTAAATTCCCCTAGCCAGCAAGTGGGTGCCTGGATTTGGCACAATGAGAGAAGATAGTTTGAATTGTTTTAGAACTTTTGGAAGGATTTTCAGAAGAAAATATGTTGATATAGAAATTTGCGGAGTGATTCATGAAGAATTGTTCAAGAAACTGAGTAATCGGATGAAGTTAGGGCAGAGCATTTATTACAAAGGCAAATTAGGTTTTGCAGAGCATAAAAAGGTGTTCACTCCTCATTTGAAGCACTTTGCACTCGAAGAAAGCAAGAAGAATAGTGTCTGAGCTAAGATTACAAGGAATTGAAGTGCGACCGACGAATTTATCCGTCAACCCTAATCTCGTGAAAAAGGTATTTATCTGTGAAGTCTTGAACTTATAATCTTTTTGCAATGGCTACACCTTTGGTCGTTGACATTACTGAAAGGCCTTGACCCAAATTTAAGAAACATCCACACAAATCTATAGAAGTTGACCCATTAGGTGCATTTTTAAGTGTTCCATATGGTGTGATACATATTGAAGATATTAGGGTTTATATTCATGCAAACATAGATGAATTTGGGGACTCAAGGTATGTAGATTTGTTTAAGAGTCATCTTAGGGATGAAAATCATGACCTTAAACCAGAGTATAAGGCACTACTTGATAAACATTTTATTCAGATTGCATACACCAAAATATGACACGACTCTGTCTAAATAAATATTCTTAATATTTATTCCATTTAATTCATCTATTAATAATAAATAAACCAATTTATTTATTTGGTTCATATTCCTCCCATTAATTGAATAAATTACCTTTATTTAATTAATTTCATCGAAGTCAACTTTATTCTTCCAAGCAATTAAATAATTTTAATTATTTAATTAAATCACTTATTCCTCCAAATTTAAATAAATCAATCAAATTTATTTAAATTATCTCAATCTCTAAAAATAAAATATAATCAAATATTTTGTTTATTCTTCCAAAGCATGCATAAACAATTAAATAAATTTATTTATTTAATTTGCTTTCTTATCTTTTAATTCCTCAAAAATCTTCCAAATCTTCTAAAAATAAATCTTCTTCATGCACACAAAATTAAATAATTTATTATTTAATTTCTCTCAAATCATGCAAAAAGCAAATTACAAGTTGAGTTAATTGATTCAATCAATCTTATTTTTATGAACAACTCTTAAATTAGAAAAAAGATTTCTAAATTATGAAATCAAATCTTATCTTTATAAAAGAAAGCATTTAACTCAAACAAAATAGTTTTTTGTGTGACACTTGTCTTCTTTCTATTAGCTCACATCCTCTCAAGGTTTCTCAACCATTGATCTTCTCATTCTTTCTACACAGTTGATCTTCTCTCTCGTGAGTCTATAAATTGAATCTAATTCCTCCATTTCTATCATCCAAGCTTTTAGTACCCTTACTCTGTAGGAATTATATGCGCCTTTGGCACCCAAATCCATCTCCATAGCTTGCGATCAACTTGTTACCATAGCCATTACCATTGTTGTGAAGCTCATCTTCATTACAAAATTATCATAACCATTCTCCATTAACATCTTGAAGAAATAGCAAGGAAGTGCACCTTCTGAGGGCCATATTCATACACAAGATCAATTGAGATAGGCGACCAATGGAAGCTATGAAGTATTGAGGTTTGTAAGGTTTGAGTTCTTTGTTTGTTTAAATCTTCTTTATTTCTTATTTCATTGAGTTTATTGGATTACTTTGATACTATTGATAATCATTTCAATTTTTTGATAACATTTTTAGCACCCACCATGGGGCCTTGCCCTGATTTAACCTAAAAACTAAGTTTTTTGTGCAAGGTTCGGTACACAGGAGGATTCTGCACATCTGATCATTTCTAACACACATATGAGCTCTATTTCGGCGCATATACCCCCTGAAGCAGTGCATTTGTGCTTTGTAACAACGCATCTATTCTTTCTGCACATATACTCTCTATTTCTATGCTTTTGACCTCTGTCTCAACGATTTTGTAATCCTGCGTATCTAATCTATGTACATACGCATCTAATTCTGACAGTGACTTTTTTGAGTTGTTCCTTGTGATTTTTCTAATGTTAACACTTCTCACAGGAATATTCTCTGATCTACATGCAAGTTAGGGGCTGGTTTAGTCATATAGCTACATTTGTTAACTCATCTCTATATCTAAAGGAAAGTAAATGGATGTTCATGCAAATCTCATTTAATTCTAACTAGGAGGATTGTAATTTGATCTTGTTACATCAACAAATTGAATATAGTCCCAATTCTAGGAGGATAAAATTAAACCATTGATATCTTGCTTTCAAAGTTAACAAATCACGTGTGTGCCTAAGTAGCTAACTCATTTAGTCTTTTTCATTTTAACTAGGGGAAAAGAACCATTGTCTTTCATGTTTTTGGAATGATACTAGGCCTATACTCTCCCCTGTCTTGGGTGACCAAAATGCCAGGCATATCATTTCGTATGTGTTAAACCTTTAGAGAGGCCTGCCCTTGGATATCCTTCTGTCCAAGTGGGAACGACCTTAAGTGGTAACAAGCTAAAGCCAAGCTCTACCTAGCTACTATAAATAAATTGTGCTTGGAGTGAAAGCTTCATGCAATGAGTGTTGTTTTGTTATACTGACAACCAACCTCCCTCAAAACCCTCCAAGGCGTAACCCTTGAAGGCTGGGAGACTCCATAATAGAGAGTAGTTATGCCGCATATATAACCACTCGAACGGTTGCACTTACTAGTCATCCTTTATTTTTAGTAGCTGAAAATCCCTATAAACTGGCGCAGGGAAGGGAGATTATCACCTCCCGAAGATGCCTCAACTAGAAATAGTGAGAATTCAGTTTATATTGTCCCAGCTAGCCTAGGATTTGTACTTGCTTTTTAGTCAAAAAGAGTAAAAAAATTACAAAAAAAGATAAAAAAATCATGAAAAATTCTTTGTGTTTGCTATGTCCTACTTGCCATAATTAAGAAATCAGATCAAAAAGACCAACTTGCAGCCAAGAAACCAAGAACATTGAAAAATGTGCCAAGAAAATTGCAAAAATAGTCAAGAAACTAGAGCTGTGCATTTATCCTATAGAGTTGCGCATCTATGTCGACCTGCTGCACATTTACTATGACTTTCTGTGCATTTGTCATCTGTTGCTGCACTTCTAACATTTACTAGAGTTGTGCATTCACATCGACTTACTGCGCTTATATCCTCTGTTTCAGCGCATCTGTAGCTATGCATCCAAGACAATAAGCTTTTCCACTTCTTTTGAGAGAAAATTTTGTACCTTTCTGGCTACCCATTTTGGTCTTGTGTCAGTTTCTGATGATATGACAAACCAATTAGAAGCACTTGCTCAAGAACTCCAAATCATACAACAGCAACTAACAATCCTAAAAACTAAATCTTCCAAAAAGCCATATTCGCCATAGGGTATATCTCCTTATCCATCTGATAAAATCTTGGCCAACGTACCTTCCCATTCTTTTTTTAATGTGCCCAAATCTGAAAAATACAGGGAAATAGATTATCCATGTGTACCAAATCCCTCCCAACATGAGCATGCTAGTACTAGCTATGCCTCGCACCAAAATCATTCATTCTTTGCCCGTCTTAATGATACTCTTGACAAGGGAAGCACCACCTTCAGCTTGAAATCATATACCACTCCATCTACTAGTCCTCCTTCACCATCCCCTAGAATGCATAGCCCAAAACATACAAGTCCTACACCAACACTGATATCAAGTTCCCCAAGCTCTAATCCGTCAACCAAGGAGTCCTTTAATGATTTCATGGAAAGACTCTTTGCAAAATCTAAAAGCGAAAGAAAAGATATGGAACAATCCAAACTCACCCATCCATTACCTCATTCATCTACCCATACACCTGTTGGTGCTTGCACATGAAGTCTGAGTTTCAAGTAAAAAGTTGTGTTAAGGCAAAGTTTCAGTCAGACCTGATATTCTGCGAGGGGGTCATATTTCAATATCAATCATCTTAGACAAGATCACCCCGATGTTGAGTTATCACCTCATAATCACTTGATCCGCTAAGTGCGGACATCAATTTTACAAAGGGTTGATATCTGCCTATCTAACGACCTCATATTCCTTGTGGGGGGTGATATTTCAAGCATCAGTCATCTTACAAATATCACCCCGATGTTGTGTCAAAGCTTCAGTCAGGCTAATATTCTTGCGGGGGATGATATTTCAAATATCAGTCATCTTACGAATATCACCCTTGTCACGGAATATCACCCTATGCCAATGTGACGGTGACATCATCTAGATCCAGTGGGATGCATCATGTGGTCTTCGGCATGACTGTTATTGTCAGCACATATGATGGGGGTCCCACCAATCGCCGATGAGGACATGAATATAATATAGGATGATCATTGGTCAAATGTATGGTACGAATATGATGAGGAGGATCTTTCTATGATGCAGGAGGTTTGTTGATGTTAGGGTGATATTGCATATTGGGGCATCGTGCAGGAGGATCATCAGTAAGGTCTAAATTGGCATCATCGGGAGCAAAATCACCAACTATTGTCTTCCAGTGTGGTCCTGCTTATAAAGTATTAAAGAGGTCATTGCGGGGTGAATGTGGGATAATCAGTTCTCACATGTTTGAAAAGTTAGCTGGATACGCCCGCGTGGCATGATCCGTTTGGTCAACAGCTTGCCCGTTCAATTTTAGGCCACAGATTTTGGTGGGTAGAGATAAATCAATGGCACTTCTCAAATGGACGGTTTTCTTTGTGCATGCATCTATTTCTTGGCAGGAAAGTTGCAAGGCGCATAGTATATTGCATTTCTAAGACTGCAGGTTGGTGTGCCATTAATGGCAGATGTTACAGGAGTATGGGCGAGGGCATGGACGGATCAACCACTTGATTGAAGATGTGAATCCCCAGGCGGTGGCACAGGGCTTGAGTCCAACCACCCCCTGCCTCCTCTTCTACTTGTTGCATTCAATGTTGGGAGCGCCATTTCTTATGATGCGCTGTATCTGGCAAATTTTGAATTGCCATGTGATTAATGTTGAGTACACCTTCCTGATGTATATAGCAGGCTGTGTTGCTCATTTGAAAAGTGTGGGAAAACTGGATAATTTTTTGGTGTTCTGATAAAATGCAACTTCATTGGTGGCTCTGTCCTGGGTGTCTTGTGAGTTTATGAATCTCATGTTGTATGTTTCATGCATAAATTTATTGGTTTCATGTTGATTTAAATGAGTAATGCTGCATCACATGTGTTCTGTTATCTGCTCCAAACTGAGTGTGTTCTTCTTCTGAATCTAAACAGCTAAGGGGTGTTTAAGATTCTAGAATATAAGTTTCCTGTATTGAATGCTTAACTTTTTACTTTTGCTCAAGGAATAGATTAAATGTTTTAGGTTAAGTGTTGGGAAGAGTATATTGCAGTGAGGATGTTTGTAAGCAGAGATATCTAAATACCTAATTTTGGGAAGTATCTGTAAGGCAAACACTAAAAATCTCCTTGATATCTAGTCTTTAGTATATGTTTATGCTGACAATTCACATGTGTATGTCTATTGACTCCGAACCCTAAGATAGGCACCAATCCAGTCTTGTATTGAGGTTACACCCAAAGTCCTAGTTTTGCACCCAAACACCAAAATCAAACTCAAACTTTAAAATACAAACCTTTAGGACATTTAGAAGTAGTTTTAGGACCAAAATCTTCTGTCTCACAACTGAACATAGGCCCAAAGCTAGCCCCTTTGCACTTATCTCACAATTTTGGTCTGCATAAAGGAGGATTCATTTGCTTTGTATCAACATCCCAGCTAATCCATAGAAGCATATCATGGGTGTTGAATAGGGAATACCCCCCTTGGTTCTGTAGAGCCTAAAGAAGAAGAGGAAATATTTATAGAGTCTATCTCCTGTACTGTTGGCCCCTGGCCCAGGAATCCTATTGATCAATGATGGCTACCTTGTAGGGATAACTGGGAAAAAGCATCCAGTCTGGGAAAAACCCAACAGATTTGGTGACTCTACTGGGGACCTTTGTGTATGAACCCTGATTTAAGAGAAAATAATTCCTATTTGTAGGTGGCGACTTCGAACAATCTCCCAACCGGTAAAGTAAAAATTTGTATGCAAGGGAGATGATCCCTACGTAATCCTCTATTTGAAGAGTTACCTAGAAAGATGATGTATAGGAGAAAAGGGACTGTCCCAACTAGTCATGAGGGTTCCCCCAGAAATAATGATAATATCCAAGATAATCTTAGATCTTCAAAACAACAGCTACCATATTTTTCAAATATAGAAGCTAAAATTCAAGATGTATTTGAGAGACAACAAGGTGACAGATTGAGAATGAGGTCAAAAGTATTCCAAGAATGCCCTTTCTTAGATCCCCCTGATAGATTTGAAGAAACTGAATCCCCAAGGGATGATGATGACCAGTATGGAAAAGGACCATCCTCTTCTATGCCTAGAGATGAAGAATTAGCTAAAGAAATCAAAAGCCTCAGGGCTAAATTAGAATATCTCTAAGCTATGAAGATTAGAGATGATATGAGGCAGAAAGTGCAAGCTTTGAGAATTGCTCAACATGATGTAGTCCCTACCCTTGATAATGCAGATGTGCTAAGAAACTAGCATAGAAATGAGATCCATCATCAGCAAAATGATCAGAGACAGAATGCAAACAATGCTAGAGTACCATTAAATAATGTGAGTAATCAAAATGCTGATAGAAATGTCAATATTAATCAGTTTGGTAGACAACCTATGCAACTGGAAAGATTCAGAGAGTTAGTTTTTGATGGCATTCCTGGTTATCCTAATCCCATTGACAAACATGTGAGGCCACAGGTGCCAAAATTTTTAGGAAGTAATGTTGTATTAGGTGAGGACCACCTAAAGGCTTTTTAGAATGTCATGGACAACTTTGAGGTTGAGCATGAAGATGTTTTTATGAAGTTGTTTATGCAGTCCTTGGTTGATGAAGCTAGGGAGTGGTATAAAAGTTTGCCTGACCGAAGTATCTCATCATGGGATGATTTCAGAAGGATTTTTAAGGAGTAGTATGGTGACAAGACTAACCCAAGCATTTTTGTAAATGAATTCACCAGTATCACTAAGGGGTCAAATGGGCAGGTTACAGATTTCAATGCTAGATTCACTAAAGTGCTGAACAAATTGCCATATCACATGAGATCTAATGAGCCAATGTGCATGGTGTTGTACATAAATGCTTTTGATGCCAAAATAGCCTATGGACTAAGAGACAAGGGTCTGACTAGCCTCAGGGATGCCTTCAGGATTGCAACAAATATTGAAAATAACAAGAAAGCATCTGGTAAGACAAACAGAAGGGATGATGTGAAGATTTTGCAAAATCCAAATAAGCCTCAAAGTACTCAAGGTAATGCATTTACTTTTGAGGATAAATTAGATAAATTGACATCTGTTGTTAAGGACTTAAGTTATAGACTTGCTAAAAAGAAAAGGGAATAGGTCCTGACAGACAGGTTTACCAAAGACAAAAAAAGAGACCATCATTGCATGATATGCCATATAACACTAATTGGCATAATGGTAAACCCATGTTTCCACATAACAACACAAAGCAAAGGGCTCTGAATGTTAAGGAAACTCTTGATCCTTTGAAGAAGGCTGTTAATATTGTTGATGATACCCCATGGTGCATAATATGTCAGATGCCTCACTCACAGTCGCAATGTAAGATCTCTCAGTCTTTGTATAATAATGCTGTCGCCTGTGATGAATGCAATGAGCCACATTGTGTGGAGGATGATAATGTAAATATGTTGTCAACAAATAGAGAGTATTCCTCCTATGATGCAGATGAAAGCACAAGTTATGGGACTCAGGTTTGCTAGCAGGTTTCCCGAGATGTGAAAGGAAGCTAGGTGTGCGGAAAATGCTTCCTACACTAATCTAATGAGGAGAGGGCTGTGCAAATTTAACTTTATCCTAACTATTATAGCAATGTTAAACCATTAACATGAGATATTGCAGCAAAACACAAGAACTAGAAAGAATACAGAAGAAGAGAGACAAGATATACGTGGGGAAAACCCTTACGGGTGAAAAACCCCACTCCAAAACACAGCTCAAATGTATTATAGTAAACAATAACAGATTACAATATAGTTTCAGAGCTAATGCTCTTTCAGGAGTCTTCGAATGTTGAATCTGGAGATATTCCGGCAGCATAACAGTACTTGTACCAAAGTTGTCTATCTCCCATCCAAGCACCTGTTTATATAGAGTTTACAAGGCAAATATGGAACCTTCTAGAGATTGGCGTCCATCTTGGACTCATGCCCCAAAACCCACACCTAAGGACACTTGTCCAACATCCCATCCTAAAGTGGGCGCCTGGTCCCAAGACAGGTTATGATAGATGCTCTTATGCACCTTATAGCTATCATAGAATCTGTCATACACTGACTAAAAATATCATATTCCTCTTACATGTCATAACCTCCCTTGACCGCCCAAAGATGCCTTTCTCTCGTGCAAAGACACTCACCGACACTTGTCATTAATTAAAAGTCATTTGAGGTTTCGGGGGCGTTGCCTCCGAGCCCCCACGAGGGCGCTGCCCCTCGACCCTACCCTGTACTGTGACAGGGAGCACACTAGGGGTGCTGCCCCTAGACCCCGCAAGGGGCTTGACCCTGTCTTGGGGGCGCTACCCCCAAACCCCCGTTAATTATTCAAGGGGGAAACCGTGGCTACCAAAGTCACCAAAATTTACCCTGTTGCATATACACAAGGTGCTGACTATGCCAACTCAACATGGGATAAATAAATACAACATTAGGAATTTACAAAGGTTGAGACACCTTAATTCCCAACAAGATGATGATGATGATGAAGATAACTATGCATATGCTCAGGACTCATGCATTTTTCTGAACAACCTGAGGAGACCTTCTGATGAAGAAATTAGAGCTCTCACAGCTGCAACAGTAGCTCAGGTCAAGAGCAATTATAACCTCAGGGGTAAAGCTCAGGTGAGTGATCCACATCAACCAAAAAGCACCTTTGTGAATCAGCCAGTGCATAATAATAAGAAGAATTTTAAGAAAAAAATAGGTCATGATTTTCAAAAGTTAGAAAATGAAGTCCCTCAAGATGGGGATCAAAATAAGAATCCTCAGGTCATGGATAACAGTCAGTGTGCCGCTAAGATTAAAGCTGGATTAGCTCAGGATAGGAGTAGAACCCTGGAACAGGCTACAACTGTCATACAAAATTATGCTCCCTTTGATATAACTCAAGTCCTGTCCCAAGTAAAGATCTTTGTTCCATTGATGGAGGTGATGAAGGTTGAAGAAATCAGGAATAAGGCAGTGTCCTTAATTTCAACGGTAGCTTGTCAGGCTGAGAAAAATGTTGAGATTCAAGATAAGAAACAAGCCTTGTGTGTCGAAGAGGATCATGTTCGTGAAGTTTATCTGGGGGTGACCATGACAAAGTGCCCTTCACAGGTTGAGCCATTTTATGTTTCCCTTGTTATTAATGGAAGAACAATTAGGAATTGTATGCTTGATTCTGGAGCATCAACAAATATCATGCCTTTGGCTATCATGCAACAAGCTGGATTAAAAATAGACAAGGCATGTGGAAAATGCTATGCAATGGATGCCAGGGAGGTACCCGTTATTGGAATCATGAAGGATGTAGATTTCAGGTTAGCTGCATATCCAAAAAAAACATATAGAATGAACCTAATAGTGGTTGATATAAAGCCACAATATGGTATGCTGTTGTCAAGAAGATGGGCAGCATTGATTGGTGGAAGTATGCAATTAGACCCGTCATATGCCATGATTCCAATGAATGGCAAAGATGTCAAATTGGTTAGAGAAGAAAGGTCACAAGAGACAATTGAAGATCAGGACTCAGTGGAGCACATCTATTTTGTAGACACCGACTGTGAAAATTTCAAAGTTGTCTCAGATGATCAAGGAGGTAAAAGGAGAGATACTTGCATTCAAGAGCCAGACCAACAGGGTCTATGGACCATGTATTTTTATGGAGCATGTTCAATGGAAGGCTCTAGTGTTGGAGTTGTGTTTTTGTCTCCAGATGGTAAGCTCCTAAAGTTCTCTTTCTTGTTAAAGTTTGCCTGCACAAATAATATTGCAGAATATGAAGCTCTATTACTAGGATTGAATGTGGCTCTAAAGCATGGAATTAAAATGGTAAAAGTGTTTGGAGATTCAGAATTAATTGTTTCCCAGGTTAGAGATGAGTATGCTTCAAAAAATAAAAGGTTAAAACAATATAAGCATGCTGTATGGGACACAATTGAACTGTTTGATGCATGTTAATAAACTGGATAGAAAGATCAAAAAATGTCAGGGCAGGTTTTTTAGCTAATGTGGCCATTAGGCCAGATGATATAACTCTGTCTGATATTACAAATGTTGAGGTTAAAATTAGACATGCAGTACCAGAAAATATATGCAGTTGGCAAGTATTTGATAATGATAAAGATTTATTAAGATTCCTACACTGCATAGATGAATATGCGAACCAAGAGATTGATTTTTAGAATTTTGTAGAGGTTGTAGATGAAAAAGAGACTCTTTTGGGGAAATAAGTAATTCAGTTGAAGACAAATAAAATCCCCAGAGGGTTAGTTGCTTTAGAAAGAGCATTTGACAATAGGGACCAATTTATTTCAAAAGCATCTCCTACAAACAAGGATGACTTGGAGGAGATAAACTTGGGGACATATCATGCCCCCAAAAGGGTATATATTGGCAAACAACTCAAACCACACATTAGGAACATGCTGATTGCATTGTTGAGAAGATATAAGCATGTCTTTGCATGGTCATATGAAGACCTAAAAGCTTATAGAGAAGACCTATTCCAGCATGAGATCCCTTTGAAACCTAGAGCTAAACCATTCAGACAAATACAACGACCTATCAACCCAACTCTGGCTCCAAAAATGCAAGAGGAACTCAAGAAGCTTAGGGAGGCTGGAATAATTGTGCCTATCAAACATTCAACTTGGGTGTCTACTCTTGTCCTAGTTAGAAAAAAGAATGGTGATATAAGACTTTGTGTTGATTTTAGAAATATGAATGTGTCCTCTTTAAAGGACAATGATCCTTTACCTAACATGGAAGCTATGCTATAGAAAGTAACTGGTTGTGAGCTTCTATCTATGATGGATGGATTTTCAGGGTACAATCAGGTGAAGGTAAAAGAATCTGAACAATATAAAACTACCTTCACTACTCCATGGGGGACATATGTATATGTAAGGATGCCATTTGGACTAACAAATGCAGGTGCCACATTTCAGAGGGCTATGGATGTTGCTTTTGCAGGATTGATTGACTCAATCCTAGCTGTATATCAGGATGATCTGACTACCTATTCAAAAAAGGAAGAGCAACATTGCATGCACCTAGAACAAATTTTTATTAGAGCATTGGAATATGGCATTTCACTCAACCCAAAGAAATGTGCTTTTGGGACACATTATTTCCAAGGATGGAGTTAGGATTGATTCTGAAAGGGTTGCTGCAATTGATAGGATTCAAGTTCCCAAAATAGTGAAAGGTATTCAATCCTTCTTTGGATAGATTAATTTTGTCAGAAGATTCATCCCCAACTTTGCATAAATCACAAAGGATATTTCTAAAATGTAGAAGAAGGGTGCGACTGTCAAGTGGGAAGGTGAAGCAATTAAATCATTTTAGAGCATCAAAGAGGCTATAAAGATGGGTCCCATGTTAAAATCCCCTGATTTTTCTAAGCCATTTCAATTGTTTTCATTTGCTTCTTTTCATACTGTTGCTGCATGTTTATTACAGAAAAATGAAGAGGGTTTTGAACAACCTATTGCCTTCTTTAGCATGTCATTGCAGGTAGCTGAGTTAACATATGATATCATGGAAAAGCAGGCATATGCATTGGTTAGAGTAGTTAAAAGCTTTAGGCCATATCTAGTAGGATCTCAGATAGTTGCATATGTGCCCCATGCAACAGTCAAGGATATTTTTACTTAGCAGGAGGTAACAGGAAGAAGATGCAGGTGGATAAACAAATTACAAGAATTCAACATAGAGATACAGATCACAAAATTGCTAAGGGGACAAGGTTTGGCTAAAATAATGACACAGTCAAATCTGGAAGCATGCCAAGTAAATGTAGTATAGAATGAAATTGTTAATGTGTCAAAATCTGAATGGTACAAGGACGTTGTATACTACTTGCAGAATTTGAATTGTCCTTCCCATCTCAGTGATAGTCAGAAAAGGACCTTGAAGCTACATGCAATCAAGTACATGATTATTCAAGGAGAGTTGTATTGGAAGAATCCTGATGGTGTACTACTTAGGTGTGTGGATGAAAATGAAGCTAAGAATGTTTTAAATGACATGCACAAAGGATTGTGTGGTGGACACTATACTGCCTAGACAAAAGCCCACAAAATTCTTAGAGCAGGCTATTGGTGGCCAACTCTTTTCTCAGATGCACAAAAGATGGTAAGAAGATGTGATCCTTGTCAAAGGTTCTCAGGAAAACTAAAGTATGAAGGTGCATTACCCCTTAGAACTGTAACTGTGGAGGCTCCATTTCAGTAGTGGGGAATTTATTTATAGGGGAAATTTCAGAAAAATCAAGTGGACATAGTTGGATTTTGGTTGCTACTGACTATTTCACCAAATGGATTGAAGCCATTCCAACTAAGAAAACTACAAGCAGAGTGGTGATGGATTTTATTCTGGAAAACATTATCATCAGATTTGGAGTGCCATTCAAAGTGGTCACAGATAATGCCATGTGCTTCAGATCTAGTGAATTTGTTGATTTTTGCAACAAATATGGGATTAATTTGTCATATGCATCACCATATCATCCACAGGGAAATGGTAAAGCAGAGTCAAGTAACAAAAGCCTCATGAAAATCATCAAAAGGATGGTAGACAGGAATATAAGAGCATGGGATTCAAAGCTGAAGATGGCACTATGGGTTGACCAGATAATAGTGAAAAAATCAATTGGAAGGTCACCTTTTGAGCTAGTATATGGCACAACAGCCAAGTTGCCTATAAACAATCTCTTGCCAATTTATAGATTCATATAAGAAAATGATGGAGAGATTGAGGATTCAATGACTAAAAGGATAAATCAGCTGGTTGCACGAGATGAAATCAGAAGAGAGGCACACAAGACAAACATCAAGAAACAACAGTGTAAAATATCTGTTTGATAAGAAGGCTACAGAAAGAAAATTTCAGGTAGATGACTTAGTACTTATTTGGAATGCAAGGAGTCAAGATAAGGGCAAGCATGGTAAATTTGAGCCCTTATGGATGGGCCCATACCAAATCAGCAGTACTCATGGAGAGGACTCCTACTTTCTCCAGGCCCTAAATGGTGAGATACTGGAATTGCCTGTGCACGGCCAATTCCTTAAACTTTACATTTCATAAGTGATTATCTTTTGTTCACAATTGTAAACTATATGTAAATTGTCTATAAATGCTCTGTATAGTCAGTGTTTTTCCTTTTTTGTGTTTTGCCTGGTTTGCCCGGAGGTGGTCTGGTTCTCGCTGCAGCCTTGTGCCTGCACGTCCCCAATCGGAGCCAATGTTGGTGCTTGCACATGAAGTCTGAGTTTCAAGCAAAAAGTTGTGTTAAGGCAAATTTTCAATCAGACCTGATATTCTGCGGGGGGGTCATATTTCAATATTAGTCATCTTAGACAAGATCACCCCGATGTTGAGTCATCACCTCATAATCACTTGATCTGCAAAGTGCAGACGTCAATTTTACAAAGGGTTGATATTTGCCTGTCTAATGACCTCATATTCCTTGTGGGGGGTGATATTTCAAGCATCAGTCATCTTACAAATATCACCCCGATGTTGTGTCAAAGCTTCAGTTAGGCTGATATTCTTGCAGGGGGTGATATTTCAAATATCAGTCATCTTACGAATATCACCCTTATCGCGGAATATCACCCTATGCCAATTGGATGGTGATGTCATCTAGGTCTGGTGGGATGCATCATGTGGTCTTCAGCATGACTATTATTATTAGCAGATATGATGGGGGTCCCACTGATCGTTGATGAGGACACGAATATAGTATAGGATGATCATCAGTCAAATGTATGGTACGAATATGATGAGGAGGATCTTTCTATGATGCAGGAGGTTCGCTGATGTCAGGGTGATATTGCATATCGGGGCATCATGCAGGAGGATCATCGGTAAGGTATAAATTGGCATCGTCGGGAGCAAAATCACCGACTATTGTCTTCCGGTGTGGTCCTGCTTATAAAGTATTGAAGAGGTCATTGCAGGGTGAATGTGGGATAATCAATTCTCACATCTTTGAAAAGTTAGCTCGATATGCCCACGTGGCATGATCCATTTGGTCAACAGCTTGGCCGTTCAATTTTAGGCCACAGATCTTGGTGGGTAGAGATAAATCAACGACTCTTCTCAAATAGAGGGTTTTCTTTGTGCATGCATCTGTTTCTTGGCGGGAAAGGCGCACAATATACTGCATTTCCAAGACTACAGGTTGGTGTGCCATTAATGGCGAATGTTACAAGAGTATGGGCGAGGGCATGGACGGATCAACCACTTGATTGAAGATGTGAATCCCCAGGCGGCGGCACAGGGCTCGAGTCCAACCACCCCCTGCCTCCTCTTCTGCCTGTTGCATTTAATGTTGGGAGAGCCATTTCTCATTATGTGCTATATCTGGTGAATTTTGAATTGCCATGTGATTAATGCTGAGTACACCTTCCTATTGTATATAGCAGGCTGTGTTACTCATTTGAAAAGTGTGAGAAAATTGGACAATTTTTTGGTGCTATGATAAAATACAACTTCATTAGTGGCTCTGTCCTGGGTGTCTTGTGAGTTTATGAATCTCATGTTGTATGTTTCATGCATAAATTTATTGGTTTCATGTTGATTTAAATGAGTAATGCTGATCACATGTGTTCTGTTATCTGTCTCCAAACTGAGTGTGTTCTTCTTCTGAATCTAAATAGCTAAGGGGTGTTTAAGATTCTAGAATATAAGTTTCCTGTATTGAATACTTGTCTTTTTACTTCTGCTCAAGGAGTAGATTAAATGTTTTAGGTTAAGTGTTGGGAAGAGTATATTGCAGTGAGGATGTTTGTAAGCAGAGATATCTGAATACCTAATTTTGGGAAGTATCTGTAAGGCAAACACTAAAAATCCCCTTGATATCCAGTCTTTAGTATATGTTAATGCTGACCATTCACATGTGTATGTCTATTGACTCCGAACCCTGAGATAGGCACCAATCCAGTCTTGTATTGAGGTTACACCCAAAATCCTAGTTTTGCACCCAAACACCAAAATCAAACTCAAACTTCAAAATACAAACCTTTAAGACATTTAGAAGTAGTTTTAGGACCAAAATCCTCTGTCTCACAACTGAACATAGGCCCAAAGCTAGCCCCTTTGCACTTATCTCACAGTTTTGGTCTGCATAAAGGAGGATTCATCTGCTTTGTATCAACATCCTAGCTAATCCATAGAAGCATCTCATCGGTGTTGAATAGGGAATACCCCCCTTGGTTCTGCAGAGCCTAACGAAGAAGAGGAGATATCTATAGAGTCTATCTCCTATACTGTTGGCCCCTGGCCTAGGAATCTTGTTGATCAATGATGGCTACCTTGTAGGGATAACTAGGAAAAAGCATCCAGTCTGGGAAAAACCCAACAACACCTATGAAAGATGTGATCCAAGGGCTACTAGTAGAGAGTCAACCATGTCCCCAAATTCCTACCCTTGAACTTACAAAGGTTCCTTCCAATAACATGTCCTTTCCGCCAACCCCATCATGTAAATCACAACCCGTCAAGCTTATTGAAGAGTCTCCCACCATGAACCAAGGTCAAGGTCCATCGTACCTTCATGTTGTTGAACCTATCAAGTTTATCCATGAGTCTTCTATCTCCACTTCAAGCCAAGAAATACAAGAGCTATGTCAAAAGTATAATCTAGAGCATGTCCAATCATCCACCCTTTATCTAAATCAAGATCAAATCACTTCCATCCAACCCACCCATAACGTTTATCTTTTCCATGATCCGGATATCACCTCTAAAGAAGCTATCCATTAGCAACTTGATCCTATACATGAGAAAGAGATCCAAATCCAACCCCTCCATAACCTATATCTTTTGTATGATCAAGATATTATTGTTGATGAAGAACCTATACACAACCACATTGATCCCATCACGCTTAATCCTATTTATGATCAAGATCCTTTCTATGATCAAGATCTCATCTATGATCAAGAGCCTATCTATGATCAAGAAAACCATGATGATCCTCTTAGCCAACTTTAGGCATTCCATGGTCACAAGCTTATCACCCCATCTATCCATCCTCCATCTAGTCCTACCATTGATCCAACAACTTCCACTTCCCTTGATGAGACACTTGCCTCCCAAGTACACATAGATGATCAAACCAATAACTTGGATCCTAGTGAACATAATGATAATCAAGATCCTAATGATCCTTCACCATCCATTATCAACCATATTGCAAATCTATTATCCTATCCCCTTGGTCTCACTACCTTCATCCATGAATATTCTTCCTTAGAACACCAACAACCATTATCCTCTATCTCACCTTCCTCATCCAATAAGGAGATCACTGCTAGTGTCCAACACACCCATAATCCCACTGTCCACCACATACTCCAACATATGAACTATTAAGGTAAAGTCTTAGGCCTTCATAAACAAGGTAGTTTGGAGCCCGTCCATGTCAATGTCCCTCCTCGCTCATATGGCCTTGGATACACACCCCAAGGTGAACAATCCAAAGATGTTGGTACTTCTTCCATGCCTTCCAAATCCACCACTTTCCATTGCAAACCCTATCATATCCCCAAAACATATGTCGCCATTCCACCTTCCTTATCATATACATTCCAAAAGCATGTGACCATACACCTTCCACCATCCAATCTACCTTCGCTACTTCCAACTCCTAACATCCCTCCATGAATTTTACCACCGCTTTTTCCAACACCTTATCTATCCATCCACAAATGCTCTAAAAATCCCAATCATGGCCAACAAATGCACACGTTGTCTAAACAAAGAGCTTCCACCAACCCCACTTCCACCATTCTAAGGGAATTCAACAGTAAAAATCTAGATGCCTCTACCTATAAAGTCAAAAATCCTAAAGGTCCTCATGCCTGCGGCTACAAAAGCCAAGAATCAAAGAGTTATCCATCTCAAAAGTTGCATACACCCATACACCTCAATGCCAAACTAAAAAAGGTGTGGGTCCCCAGGCAATAGGTAATTACCTCAGAAGCTGCATAAAAGATGCATATACCCAAACCCATACCTTCACAGGTAACGTCTACAAACAAAATGGTTTGGGTACCTAAGCAAAAAGCCATCAAGTCAAATGAGGCATCCACCTCTCATGAATCCCAACCACCCACTTTCTCCTTTTCCATCCAAAAATCCCATTCCATTCAAAAGTCTCAAATCCCTCCATCCCACATGACAAGCAAAAATAAGAAGTATACTAAGTCTATGTGGGTCCCTAAATGCCTAAATAATTCATCCACCAAGCAAAAATCTCCATTGCTTCCTACACCAGCTTCCCATCATAAGCTTCAATGTTTATCATGGGATATGCAACCGTTGGTCATGGTTCCCTTCCATCCCCCTTCCTTCCACTATTATCCTACATATCTTCCCCATCCTATTCCTATGGTCCATGCTTTTGCATAAGCCTTCCCTCCACCCTTGCATAAGTCTTACCTAATCTGCATCATAATCCACTATCTACCTTCTCCATCTCACTTTCATGCAATCCCCTACCAACATCTATGAGAACACTAGACATAGTCCATGCAACAGCATCCATCTAGTAGGACACTATCACCTTCATGGAGCCAGATGCTTGAGTTCTTCTCATCCATACCCACCTTCTCCTATCCAAATGTTTCCAAAAAAAAAAAAAATTCAAAAAAAAAAAGAGAAGCAAAGAGAAATCCCTTTGTCCAATGGTGAAAATCTAGCAAACAGGTGCCTTGGATAAGTACCATGATGAAAACCTGGAAAACAGGTGTCATGTGTAAGTTGATCTCCTATGTCACCTACACTTGGGGGCACCTTGTCTCATCGGCATATCACTTTTCTCCTATCATTTCCTTCCATACCATTGCCTATCATATCCTGTTATCTTTACCCATTACATACCTATCCTATAGAACCCATCCATCCTAATCTTCCCTTCCTGTTTTGATCTTGGTAAAGATTGGGGGAAAAATGTAGAAACATGCTTTGGAAAAACTCTTGGTATACCCTGTCTTTTTCAAAAACAATCCAATCCTCTCATCCTCCTATCGTCATAAGCATTATCATGAAAAATCCCAAGTATCCTACCTATAATGGGGCATGTTATTCCTATGCGACTTAGTCCTTTGTGATCACATCCTTCCCCTTTTCCATGTGCATTCCTTCTATCTACTATTTCCCATCTTTCTACCTACCTATCCATTATCCATTATCATCCATCCGTTTACCTATCCATGGTGTTCCCTTGTCATCAGTATCTAGCATTTAGGCTATCCAAATTGCTATATGAAAATCCCAAAAACATCAAATCGTTTACAAACCCAATCCATTAGTACCATTTTTCAAACTACATTGCCTCTGCATCATCACGTAGGCAAGGCCATTATCAATGCGCCCCTGAGGCTCCACATCTCATTCATTGTCGTTTGTCCTTCTATCTATCTGAGACCGCACTGTTTCCTATCGCCCAGGTCTTAGGTCCATCAGGGTTCACCCCAAACTACGTTGCCTTTGTGTCGTCACATAGGCAAGGCCATTATCAATGAGCCCCTAAGGCACTAGGTCAGTCCCTTAGGGTCTATTTCTCCAATAAGGATTGTGATACCTTTCATCGGGCATGCAAGCGTAGCAAGGCCCGCTTTCAAAAGAAAAAATCTTGACGCAAGATATCAACCTATCCAAAGCAAAGAAAACAAGTACCTAAAGCACTCTAAATGATTCTATCTAAATTATGGCAAAAAAACACACCTAATGCAAGAACGTTTTGTGTTTGTGATCAGGTTAGGTTACAACGTCTTGATTTTTGTTATCATGTTTCCTATGCTACTCGAGGATGCCAAAAGCTAGAGATGCTATGATGGGGGCACAATTATTTCCTTTGTCTGTTGTTTGTGGATTAACCTTTAGTAATGTGATGACCTTTTGTCTAACGACATGATCGGTAAAAGATCATCGAGGACTCCAAAGGTCTAAACATGAAAAGGGGCAATCGTTGTCTATTGAAACGCAAGAAATACTCAAGTCATCTAGATTCAATTTTGACTAGATGCTTGTATTAAATTGCTAAATCAAAATCCATGTAAGTGATACTCAGGTCATCTCGGTTCAATTATACCTAGATGCTTGTATTTTCTTACAACATTTTAAAAGGCTCAATGATGAAACAAAACACTTCAAAATACTTGCAATATCAAGATGACAAACATCCATATCCATATCCATACTGTATCCAGTTGCATTTCATATCCATATCCATGTCCATAACGTATCCAATTACATTTCATATCCGCATCCGTATCCGTATCCATTTGCATTTCATGTACCATCCATAATAAATAAATTCCCATCAGAGTGCCAAATGTTTACCAATCAAAGCTTGTGATTCCTTCTATCAATTCATTCTTCTATCAATCCAAATTTCTATCTATCAATTCTTCTTTCATCCTTGTGCAGTCCATCCAAGCAATGATCCAAAGTGCATGTCCATCTTTAATCCATACCAATTGAGTAAGTCAATCTTGTGAAATTATCCAATCCCAATCAATGGTCTTGATCCTAATCTTGTCGTAAACCATATCAATCAATCATAACTATCATTGGGATATATCTTTCCCACGCCTATCATGTTGATCTAGGGATATATTGTTCCCCGCAATGACAACACCATCCTTTGTGTTGATCTAGGGATCTATCATTCCCCGCAATGACAACACTATTGTCAATCATTATCAATTAATCATTGGTTTACCACTTGATAGGGGCAACACCTTGTGTGTTCTTGTGTCATTTGTGCATACTTGCTTACTTGCTTGTGTGTGTTGTCATTTTATCTTGCATAGCATATCATTTGGCTCTCTCTTCCATCCCTTATCTTACATCCAACCATTTCTTCTCTTGTCAACCTTCTTCGTGAGATTGTCCGTCTCATGTCCTTCTGCCTTCTTCCCATCCAATATCCTGAGGGGGCATCCTACTGTTGTTAAACCTATACCAGGGGCAAACTGGGGCATGTATCATTATCAGAAATCTTATTCTTTGAAGCAACGTGATAAAACACATTGCATCAAAGAGGGGCAAAATGTATATGCCTAAAAATGACACGACTCTGTCTAAATAAATATTCTTAATATTTATTCCATTTAATTCCTCTATCAATAAATAAATAAATCAATTTATTTATTTGGTTCATATTCCTCCCATTAATTGAATAAATTACCTTTATTTAATTAATTTCATCGAAGTCAACTTTATTCTTCCAAGCAATTAAATAATTTTAATTAGTTAATTAAATCACTTATTGCTCCAAATTTAAATAAATAAATCAAATTTATTTAAATTATCTCAATGTCTAAAAATAAAATATAATCAAATATTTTATTTATTCTTCCAAAGCATGCACAAACAATTAAATAAATTTATTTATTTATTTTGCTTTCTTATCTTCTAATTCCTCAAAAATCTTCTAAATCTTCTAAAAATAAATCTTCTTCTTCATGCACACAAAATTAAATAATTTATTATTTAATTTCTCTCAAATCATGCAAAAAGCAAATCACAAGTTGAGTTAATTGATTCAATCAATCTTATTTTTATCAACTCTTAAATTTGAAAAAAGATTTCTAAATTATGAAATCAAATCTTATCTTTATAAAAGAAAGTAGTTAACTCAAACAAAACAACTTTTTGTGTGACACTTGTCTTCTTTCTATTCGCGCACATCCTCTCAAGGTTTCTCAACCGTTGATCTTCTCATTCTTTCTATACCGTTGATCTTCTCTCTCATGAGTCTATAAATTGAATCCAAATCCTCCATTTCTATCATCCAAGCTTTTAGTAAACTTACTCTGCAAGAATTTCAGTGCACCTTTGGCACCCAAATCCATCTCCATAGCTTGCGATCAACTTGTTACCATAGCCATTACTATTGTTGTGAAGCTCATCTTCATTACAAAAATATCATAGTCGTTCTCCATTGACATCTTGAAGAAATAGCAAGGAAGTGCACCTTCTGAGGGCCATATTCATACACAAGATCAATTGAGATAGGTGACCAATGGAAGCTATGAAGTATTGAGATTTGCAAGGTTTGAGTTCTTTATTTGTTTAAATCTTCTTTGTTTCTTATTTCATTGAGTTTATTGGATTACTTTGATACTATTGATAATCATTCCAATTTTCTGATAACACAGATTATGGGGTTTCCAACTTTTGATGAAGATGAGTGGGTCTGGTATGTATTGAGTTGGGTGCATGATGAATTCATATGGTTGTTAAAACCATTCAAGATTACCAAGGATGTTATTAGAATTGTGACTGGGTTAAACTCGACCGGTGGATTACCCATGTTGAAATCTGTGAAAAACCAAATTGTTACTGATGCAGCCGGTGCAAAGTTTGACAAAAGGACAATGACCATAAATGACATTATAGAACTGGATGTGAAGTTTTCTTCCATGGTGATTGGCTACAAGATCTAGCACTCTAGCAAAGAGAATTCAGTCTCTGGAACTGCCATAGATGCATCATATTAAATGTTGAAGAAGAATGCAGATTATGACCTATGTGAGCTATTACAGAACTAGTTGATTGAAAACCTAAACAAAATCAAGAAAGATAAGAAAAACACTTTTAAATATGGTACATTGGTTCTATGCCTATTTTTCTACGATATGAATGAAGTACCTGGAGTAAAGGGTGTTCACTAGACTAATAATGAGCCACCATTCAAATCAGAAATCATCTTCACAACATTGGTGCTTATAAAGTTTAGAAAACTGTAATCTAGGGATACCTCAAGAATTTTCAGAGTATGATGCATTCAAGGGAAAGAATCCCTAAATCAATTGTTCAGAAGTACAAGAATGAAATATGTTTTATGGTTGACATTGATTAGTGCCTAATGGAAGTAGTGGAACCCAGAACTGTTTGGATCATGCCCATGGGGTATGAAGTAGATGGAAAAATCTTCAATATGTATGCTCAACATATTCTAAGCAAACCAAAAGACACAACAGTTGAAAGATTTGGGACATACGAGGAGCTAAATTTAAAACTGCATACTCAGCTCAGAAAACCTAAAACCAACAGAAAAGGAAGAAAAGAAGTTGAGTAGTTGGCTGAGAATCTAGGTCTCACAAAGGAAGCCGTGAGGCAATTCTGGAAGAGAACTAAAAAGGCTGAGAAGGAGAAGCAAGATAAGAAACAAGGAAGTGCTTCGGTAGGATCCTCCTCCACATCAAGGACCACTAGAAGCTCTACTACTACCCCTGTTCCTCTGAAACCTGCCAATCTTGAGATACTAGAAGGCAAATCATTTGGAAAAGAAGGAAAAAGAGTGAAAACAGAGGCCACAAGAACCTATAAGAGCACAAAAGTTGATGAAGAAAGAACAAATTTTGATGTTGAGGTAAAGGAGTTGAAAGCCTCTGAAACAAAAGATGCTAAAATGACTAAGGAGAAGCCCTCTGAAAGCAAAAAGAAAAACAAAAGGTAGAAGATAGATATATATGTTGAGAAGCCCACAATCACCATGGAAGATGTAATAAAATCAGTCACTGTGGATGGAAATTTGAAACCCATGACTGAATGTTATGATGAATACAATGACACAGATAAGAGGGTGTTGGAGGAAGCAACTATTAGATATTTGAATATCTATGATAAGGCCTTGATTGAAATAACTACTGAGATCCCTCCAAGTCTTGCAAACACTTTGGAGTTGAGGAAAGAAAATGCAAAAAGCAAGGATATGGAACTTAGAGAGCATGTACTAATAAAACTATGCCCTCAGATCACTCAAGTTCAAATGAGTAAGATATTCAAAGATGTGAAGGATGAATTCAGGAGAAAGAAGAGAATGAAAAAACTAATGCTTGGAGAATTGGACCAAATAGTTAAAGAAACACAACAAATACTTCTAAGTTCATTGAAGAAACATAATCTTCCATTTGTTGAGGAGGAGATTGATGATAAGATTGATTGATCAATCCTGGATGTTGAAAAGATGGAAACTGATGAGCAACAAACCAAGGTTGATGAATCCTATGTTCTGGAAGAGGAACAATTAAACAAAGAAGATACAGAGATGGTAGACCAAACTGATGATGCAAGAGATACTCCAACTTCTCTTGATCAACCTGAAAAAGAAGACAGTGTTGAGATTACTGCTGCTACACAAAATCCTTCTGAATATATTTCAGATGGTAAGGACACGAGAAAGAATTCCCTTGCAAATGGCACAGTGAAAGGTAAAATAGAGGAAGAGAAAGAAGAAAGTAAGGAAGATAAAATAGAAGAAGATGGTTCAAATGTTGATGCATCTGAACAAATCAGTCTTGATACTAACATTGACAAATCTCAAGGAAAGGAAGGTGGTTCAGGAATTGTGGCAAGAGACACTATAGATGCAGTAAAGGTCTCCTAAGTAAAGAAGTTCTTGAGTTTGATGAACTAGAGCTGTTTCAAGGACCAATCAATCTAGATTCTCTCTCTCCGATTCAAGTAATGAAAATAGCATTCTTCACACAAGCCAAGGCAAGAGAAAAGATGTTGAAATCTCACATTGAGGATAGTGAGCTACTAGGCCTTGCAACCAGAGTATTGGAGAAGATAATACCAACCCTCTAAAAGAACCCATCTGACTCTCCCTCCAGACATCTGAAGAATCTTGTAAATTTAGTAAGTACACATTTTGAGTCTTTTGAGAAGTTCGTAGAGACTAAAGTCAGAAATGAATTTTTGGGTAAGAAGTTTAGTGAAATAAAGAGCCTAATAAGGAATGATAGGATGATACTTGGTATTAGTATAATGAGTATTCAAAATTCTCTAAGTGATGGAGGTGATATATACAAATTTTGTCTATCCCAGCCTAAAGTCAGTAAGGATATTGAGAAGAAGATAAAGGAGCAAGAACAAAAGTTGTCAAATCTATCTCAAAATTTTGATCCTCAAATAGTTTCTCCTATAAGTCAGGAATGTCAAGTAATCAGCTTGACTGATGAGATAAAGAGGCTTGTTAAATAAAAGGGTAATATCATGAGGAGAATGTGTGAGCTCCAGGGATTGATTGCCCCCAAATTAGAGACAATGTATAATGCCTTATAAGAAGCTCAGACTGTAGTTCAGACAAGTGATCCTTCAGATCTAACAAAGGCAGAAGCATATGCATATTTACTAAGTGGACACATCTCAATTTTGGATGGAATGAAAAGAACTTGGGGCTCTGAACTTGAGCAATTGAAAAATAGTTTTGCAGACATTCTCAAGTTCATGTAAATATAACTTAATGATTGGTTGTACATATGCAACATTATTTACAAAATATTTGGAAGAATTTTGGCTTGCAGACCCCATCCTTTGCCATTGATGTCAAAGGGGGAGTGAAGAGCAATGAAAAATGAAAAATCCAGCAAAGGGGGAGCTTTGGAAACAGTGGAAAACAAGTGTACAGAGCAAAGGGGAGTAGCACCAACACTTAGTCATTTTTTTACTAAGTGTTGCCATCAATGCCAAAGGGGGAGATTGTTGGCAAGAGACACTGCTACACATGATAGGTGTTGTCATTGATGGTAACTAAGATTATTCCACCCATCTGCATAACACAATTTGTTCATACCAGAAGTCAGAATCAGAATCTATCTAAGTCCAGGAAGTCAGAAATAGAGCAAGCGACAGGGTCCGGTATCTTGGTCCAGATCTCTCCGGTAGTAAATCAAAGTTTGTTGCAGATCTAAGGGAGTCATAAGCATTGTCAAGATAATCTAAATCTAGAGTTTTGGTCTTCGGTGATGAAAGATTCAAAAGTTACTAGCATCTGAGTATCGGGTTAACAGTTTGACAGAGCAGACAAAAGAAGAACAGGCTGACCTTGTAATTAATCTTGGTTCTGGATGTATGGAAGTTGTTAGTTGGACAAGTTGTGATGATTAGTGATAGTAGCTGACCTGATTGATGATTTGTGAGTGCAATTTTTGGTCCACGTTACAAGTTGTACATGGATTTAGCTGACAGAACAAAATCTTCAATAAAGTTCCAAGTGTTCTTGAAGCCGACTGAAAAGTGGTTGAAGATGAGGATGCAGATATATACAGTTGATGGATTTGAATGATTTTGGTGTGTGTGTATTGTGAATATGAAGTGTGACAAGGATAGATAGGAGTGCAAAAGGAAGAGATCTAAGATCCAGATTATGGTAGAGCAGTAAACAAGGCAGGACAAAGATGAAGTGTGTCAAGTCAGTATTCTGTGCTTAACCAGAACTGAATCCTTGCATTGGTTGATGCTAATTATCTATTCAAATTCATTGTAATCTTCTTACTATAGGCAGTGAGCCTTCTTTTGAGTAGTGAGCTTTGGGCAGTGAGCCCGAATGCATGTGCATTCCTAATTGGAATACTTTTAATAGAGTATAATCTTTGTGGGTTAACCCCCACTATGGTTTTTCCCTTAACCAGGTTTCCACGTCAAAAATCATTGTGTCAGGTGTCTTTAGTTATTTTTATTCATGTGTTGATGACTCATGCTTTAAATATTTTAATCAGTTCTAAGTGATATTGTTGTAAATGATAAAGTTTTTGAACAACTGATTCACCCCCCTCTTAGTTGTTTTGCCTAATTCTAACACTTTTAAGGTTCATGCCTGTAAGCAACAGAATGCATTCAAGCTTGAGAATATGGAAGGGGAACTTGAAGAGATTCCTGTAAATGGGATCTTCTTGAAGCATTTTACATAGTTTTGAGACTCGCCATGTATCATAGTTAGTTAGGTGTCTTTTATTTCCTTTCCCAATTTTTCCTTGCTTTCCCACTTTTTCCCTTTTAAATAAGTATTCTGAGAACACATGTCCATAGAACAGTGGCCCCTTTTGTTAGCAATTGCATTTAGTAAGGTTGTTCGACAGTTCCTTAAACTTTAAGAAAGTACCAAATCATACGATTGTCGTTTTTAATACTAACCTGATACGTCGTCCTATACAGAATTGCAAAGATACACTTACTATCTTTTTTGCATTAATGCCACTAATAAGATGTGATGGGTCATTAATGTTTCATTATGCCTCGTTGAACTAATTTTTAAGCCTCTTTGATTGTTGCATTTGCTATTTCCTTATTCTGCATTCTCTGAGTTGCTGTCTACATCAAAAGTTCTGTTCCTTGCATGTAGTTCTGACTAAGTTTGAGTCATTTTCAAGTTTTTTGCTTACTTACTACGTCAAGAGTTGCTAAGGTTTCTAAAGAGATGCATAAATTGTTGATAACTGAGAGGGGGGGGGTGAATCAGTTATCCTAATTATTTCTTCTTTTGAACTTTCTTATTAATCAAAGCAGCATTGAATCAAACAAACAAACATTACCATAAAATGAGAAACACGTGACACAGTATTTTTGACGTGGAAACCCAGTTAAGGGAGAAAACCACGGGGTGATTAACCCAAAGATTATTCTCTGTTAGAAGAATAAGGAATTACAAAATGGCACTTGCCAATTAGGGCTCACTGCCCGAGCACACTGCTCACAAAGAGGCACACTGCCTACAAGGAGACACATTGTCTACAAAGGAATGTTATACAATACTTGAACTGATTGGAAGCATCTACATATGCTGGAGTTCAGGTTCGGTTAGGCTCAGTATACTGATCTGCTGCACTTCATCTTTCCTCTGTTCTTTATTCTGCTATCTTTTCACATACCGGATCTTTCTTACTGCTTCTGCTCTGCTCTGTATTTATTCGCATACACCTTCACATCCACACACATTTCACAACTAAATCCATCCTCTATATATATCCGCACTAATGATTTCATTATCTTTCTAGTCAGCACCCGGAATAATCTATCTTCTCACAAACTCTGTTCTGTCGGCTGAATCCTTGCATATCAAGTAATGCAGATCAAGCATATACTTGTAGATATCATTAATCATGTCGGCCAAACATGATTCATGCCTTCACAACCTTTACCATCAACAGTAACACATCCGGAAAATAGTCTGATACTCTGTCAGTCAGTTCTTCCTCTGTTCTCACTGTCTCTCAGGAATCCGGTACTCAACTATTCATATCTTTTTCTTTGTTCATCACCAGAGGCTAAATCCTTGGAATATACTACTCAAGGTAGTCCTCTTGACTTCCCCAAATCCGCATTGCACCAAGACACTTCCTCTGAGAGATCCAGACCAATCTGTCGAACCTTGCCACATGCTCTGTTCTTGTTCACCGGACCACAACAATCTTCATTCTGACTTCCGGTAGAGACACACCATGACTTGTGGATATGTGGGATGACCTTTGTTGCCATCAATGACAACAACCATGAATCCATATAGTGTCTCTTGCCAACAATCTCCCCCTTTGGCATTGATGGCAACACTTAGTGAAAAATGACTAAGTGTTTACACTATGCTCCCCCTTGGCTGATGCTCTATCTTTATATACAATTTTTGGAACTCCCCCTTAGTTGGATTCCTCATTTTTCATTGCTCCTCACTCCCCCTTTGACATCAATGGCAAAGGGTAGGGTCCGCACACCAAAATTTTCAAAAATTTTCTATACATAGCCGCATATTTACATACTCACATATACTGAAGAATGTCTGCAAAAGATGTCTTCAATTGGATCAGTTCTGTAGCCCAACTTTGCTTCATTCTATCCAAAATTGAAATGTGACCACTCAACAAAAATGCAAATGCATATGCCCTTTTTAGATCTTTCGGATCACTTGTCTAGGCTGTGATTTGAGCTTCTGTTATGGCCTCATGCATGGCCTCTAGCTTAGGGACAATTAACCCCCTGAGCTCACTCAACCTGCTTATTCTATTTTTCCTTTCCTTCTCCAATTTCTTGATTTCACTCAAGACTGCAATAGTCTAACATTCTTGATTTGTTATAGAGGAAGAAAGATGATCAAAACTTTGAGACAAGCTGAGTAGTGTGTCCTCTTGCTCTTTTATTTTCTTCTCAATGTCCACTGTTACCTTGGACCAGGAGATACAAAATTTGTATATTTCACCGCCATCCTTAAGAGCATTTTCTAAGCTCTTTATCCCAATGTTCATGTTTCTCCTATCATTAATGATCAAACCCTGAACCTCAGAGAACCTTTTATCCAAAAACTCCTTCTGGACCTTTTCTTCAGCTGATTTTTCTAGAGATTCAAAATGTGTACTAACACTGCTGACTAAGGTTTTGAGATTACCGGAAGAGGAGGCTGTGGGATCCTTCTGAAAAGATGGCATGATCTTTTCCAGCACTCTAGATGCTACCTCCATAAGCTCACAGTCTTCCATGTGAGATTTCAGTAGTTTCTCTTTGACTTTCTCATTTGCAAATGAGGCTATTTTCATTGTTTGTACCAGTGACAAAGAGTCAAAATCTAATGGTCCTTTTAGCAGGTCCGG
The DNA here is from genome assembly GCA_027924645.1 of Cunninghamia lanceolata. Lineage (NCBI taxonomy): Eukaryota > Viridiplantae > Streptophyta > Pinopsida > Cupressales > Cupressaceae > Cunninghamia > Cunninghamia lanceolata. The sequence goes on from BSBN01000500.1 coordinate 23,962,511, forward strand.
TTCATCAATTTCTATAGTGGCTTTTGTCAAGAATTCTTGAACAGTTTGTGCAGTGTCTCTTGCCGGAGACAGATGTTTCTTCTCTTCTGCAGTTTTGTCCTTTGGAATCTTTTCTCCTTCCTTACTCTTACCACTTTCAGTTGTGGTTTTCTCTGTTGGGGTCTTCTCTTTCTCTGCATCCTTGGTGCTGTCAACCTCTTTTTCTTTAACTGCTGCTTCTTTCTCCTGTAGTTTCTCTTCTTCTTGGGATCCGAAGACTGTAGGGGAAACCGGAGGAGAGATGTTAGTCTGTTCAAGGGCCACTTCTTCCGGAGTAGATGATTCCAAGTCCACAGCTGTTTCTGCACCTAAGTCCTCTACAACAGGAAGATTAAACCTTTTGAAGGTTTTCCAGAGAATCTCTTCAGTGTCCTTGGCTACCTTGTCGGTCTCACCAAGCATAAGCTGATTCATCCTTGCTTTGCTCCTGAATTCATCCTTGCAGTCTTTGAATACCATGTTCATTGTTTTGTGATCAATTGAAGGATATAGCTGAATAGCTATTTGTTCCCTGATCTCAAGGTCTTTTGCCATGGCATTGTTCTTTCTTATCTCTAATTCCATCTCTAGGCTCTTTGGGATTTCAGAGATAATCTCAATAAAAGCTTTATTGTAGATGTTCAAGTACCTTATTATAGCTTCTTGCAGGATCTTTTGATCTGCCTCATTGTAGTCATCATAGAATTCAGCCACCGGTTGAAGGTTCCCATCCATAGTGACTGATTTGACTACACTGTCTAGAGACAGAGTGGGCTTTTTAGCAAATTCCTCTGCCATTTCTTCCTTGTCTTGGCCTGTGGAGGGTTTCTCAGATCCTTTCTTCTTCTGCTTCTTTATTTCTTTTACTCCCTCATCTGACTTAGTTTCCTCTTCATCCTTTTGGCTTTCATAAGCCCTTGTGGCTTTTGTCTTAGATCTTTTACCGGATGCCTGGACTTCCGGTTTTGAACTTTTGGTTGTGGGAGGTGCAGATCTTTTTGATGATCTGGTCCGGGTGGAAGTTTCAACCGGAACACTTTCTTTACTTTTCTTTTCTTCCTCAGCCTTTCTCCTCTTTTCCCGGCTGGCATCAAGTGCCTCTTTTGAGATGCCTAGGCCTTGAGCAATATGCTCTACTTCTTTTCTCACCTTCCTCTTTATTTCAGGTTCCCTGAGTTCTACATGTATCTTTACACTCAGCTCCTCAAAGGTTCCAAACCTTTCTGCCTTTAGATCTTTGGGCTGACTTAGCATGTGTTGAACATGCAGCTCCACTATTTGTTCATCCACTTCATACCCCATGGGCATGATCCAGACAGTCCTTGGCTCCACTGCCTCCATTAGGCACTGATCAGTGTCCACCATAAAGCACACTGAGTCTTTGTATTTTTCAACAAGAGACTGGGGAATTCTTTCTCTTGCTTGCATCATGCTTTGGAAGTTTTTGAAGTATCCCCATAGGGCTGTATTTCTTGCTTTGGCATCCCCAAGCCCATGTAGATAGTCTCTTATTTGGATTGCAACAGGTTTGTCATTCTGCCATGCCCATCCACTTGATCCGGGCAGCTCATTCATGAAGTAGAAGAATAGACATAATATAAGAGTACCATACTTAAAGGAATTCTTCTTGTCCTTCTTGATTTTCTGTATATTTTCCATTAATTGGCTTAAGAGCAGTTCGCAGAGATCATATTCTGCATTCTTCCTTAGCATTTCATAGGCAGTATACACTGCAGTTCCAGATACAAAATTCTCCTTGCTGGCGTGATAGATCTTGTATCCTATTATCATGGATGCATACTTGATATCCGGATCTGAAATATCTTCAATGGTCATTGCCCTCTTATCAAATTTTGATCCGGTGGCCTCAGTTACAATGTTGTTCTTGACAGATTTGAGGATAGGTATCCCTCCAGAAGAGTATAGACCAGTTACTGCCCTGATTGCCTCTTTTGTGATTTTGTAAGGTCTACCAGCCATAGGAAGTTGTCATGCATTCTGCTCAGTACATATCGGACCCATTCTTCTTCTTCAAAGCAGGGGAAATGAATGAATTGATCAAACTATTTCTTCTGGATACCCTTGTACTCTGGTTTAAGCTCAAAAGCATTGTCTATCAGTTGTTTGTGATAGAGATCTCTCAATTTGAATTCCCTGAATTCCTCAATGCTTGCATGTATGTAAACCCTAATGTCTTCTGTGTGTAAAACTCCATGAGGAACACTGGAAAATGCTCCTAAGGGATCTACCTCCAATGACTTGTATGGATGTTTCTTAAATTCAGGTCGGGGCCTATCTGAGATTTTTACTATATTTGGAGTAGCCATTTCTTCAAAAGATTTGTAGCAAGATATCGAAAGTGGAAAATACCTTTTGCGTCTTCAGTTGCACGGAGTGGCTGGATTGATTTCTGTATGTAATGATTTCAGCAGGAGATCTTCGGTGAACTTGATGAGTTTTGTTGCAGAGCTCCGCTTTTCGCTTCTTCTTGGATGTGGAATGATCAAGTGATTGTTGAGAAATCCCTTATATCGTTTCGCAAACCCTAATATCTATTTGCAATAAATGCTCCACCTATATTATTCTGGTTTGCCTTATCTGGATAGCTTGGAGTATCTCGGATCAGTTCTGATCTATGAACATCATGCGGATCTTTCAATCATGAATAAATCAAGATGACACATTATAAGAACATCCCAAACATTCTGTCCAGTCCGCAGAGCAAAATAATGTACTTCCGGATCTCTGCGGACCCTTTTGTAGTCCTCTGTCATTCCGAAGCATCTCCCGGAATAGGTCTTACTTGATCGATCACAACTTCTTTGCATCTTCATGCGGACCTCTGAAATCTTGTCTGGATCATCTCAGGACTTATATCTTCAAACCCTTTACTCCGCATCTTGTATCACATCCAGTACCACTTGATTGGCTGGGGGAACAGGATTTTCTTTGAGTCTCCCCCTGAGCCAGAGCTCACTTTTTAATTTTCGGAAGAAATATCAGCACCAGAGTCTGGTGCGGATCCAACCTCTACATTCTCTAAACTTTTCTTCACCCAAATCTTGTTCATCTGATTCCTAACTTCATCCACATTCATCTTTTCTTTACCCTTGTCTTGATTCTGATTATATACCGGACCTCTTTTGTCTTGATTCTTGCTTCTGCAGACTTTTGCATTATGACCGGACCTATTACAGATTTGGCAAATAACATTTCTTTGCATATTTGACTGATAACCTCTTGATATGCATTGATTAGCCATATGACCTACTCTATTGCATGCAAAGCATCTACCATTGAATGATTTGTTTATTTGCATATTTCTGCATTCATGAGACTTGTGTCCATACCTTTTGCAGTTAAAGCGCTGTCCAGAGAAGGATGAATTAGTCTGATTCATTCTCTTTCTGCACTGATTAGCTTTGTGACCAAAGTGATTGCAGCTGTGGCAGTATCCATTGAAGGATGGATATCTTTGAGCATTGGGCTGTCTTACCGGAGGTCTTCTAGGCCTATTCCTTGGATTTTCTGATCCAAAATTCTTTTGACTGGATCCGGAGCTTTCTCCTTTCTCATATCCCAAACCATACTTGTCATCTGTCCTCTTTTGACTTCCAAGAAGTACTTCAAGTTGGGCAAAACTTTCTTGAATTTTTCTTTATATTCATTTGCTGTTTGAAGATCTCTTTTGAGAGAGACAATTTGATCCTCAAGTTTTTCTTCATTATCTTTGGCATCTTCAAGATCATATTCAAGATGTCTGATAATCCTGTCCATCTGGTGGCATTCTTCTGATTTCTCTTTAAGAGATTGTCTTAGATTATCTTCAGCTTTTCTTTTTTCTTCAATCTCTTGAGTAAACTTTATAGTTCCTGATTCCATTTCATGTCTTAACATAATGACTTCTTTTGATAACTTTTCACATAACTTGGTTTTCTCAGTCAATTCTTCATCTGTATTGCTTTCTTCACTTTGTCTTGCCAATTGTTGGAGCAGCTCCTTTCTCTTTTTCATAGAGAGACTTAATTTGTCTTTTAGTTCTCTCATGAATTCATCAGCCTGTTTGAGTCTTTCCTTTAATTCATTGACTTCAGAATTTGACTGTTCAAGATCCTCAAGGGCAGTCTTGAGTTGCTCCCTTAAACCATATGCATCCATTTGAACTCCCAGATCTTCCTCAAGCTGTTAGGATCTATTAGGAGGAACTTGGCTCTGATACCAATTGTTGATAACTGAGAGGGGGGGTGAATCAGTTATCCTAATTATTTCTTCTTTTGAACTTTCTTATTAATCAAAGCAGCATTGAATCAAACAAACAAACATTACCATAAAATGAGAAACACATGACACAGTATTTTTGACGTGGAAACCTGGTTAAGGGAGAAAACCACAGGGTGATTAACCCAAAGATTATTCTCTGTTAGAAGAATAAGGAATTACAAAATGGCACTTGCCAATTAGGGCTCACTGCCCGAGCACACTGCTCACAAAGAGGCACACTACCTACAAGGAGACACACTGTCTACAAAAGAATGTTATACAATACTTGAACTGATTGGAAGCATCTACATATGCTGGAGTTCAGTTCCGGTTAGGCTCAGTATACTGATCTGCTGCACTTCATCTTTCCTCTATTCTTTATTCTGCTATCTTTTCACATGCCGGATCTTTCTTACTGCTTCTGCTCTGCTCTGTATTTATTCACATACACCTTCACATCCACACACATTTCACAACTAAATCCATCCTCTATATATATCCGCACTAGTGATTTCATTATCTTTCTAGTCGGCACCCGGAATAATCTATCTTCTCACAAACTCTGTTCTGTCGGCTGAATCCTTGCATATCAAGTAATGCGGATCAAGCATATACTTGTAGATATCATTAATCATGTCGGCCAAACATGATTCATGCCTTCACAACCTTTACCATCAACAGTAACACATCCAAAAAATAGTTTGATACTCTGTCAGTCAGTTCTTCCTCTGTTCTCACTGTCTCTCAGGAATCCGGTACTCAACTATTCATATCTTTTTCTTTGTTCATCACCGGAGGCTAAATCCTTGGAATATACTACTCAAGGTAGTCCTCTTGACTTCCCCAAATCTGTACTGCACCAAGACACTTCCTCTGAGAGATCCGGACCAATCTGTCGGACCTTGCCACATGCTCTGTTCTTGTTCACCGGACCACAACAATCTTCATTCTGACTTCCGGTAGAGACACAGCATGACTTGCGGATATGTGGGATGACCTTTGTTGCCATCAATGACAACAACCATGAATCCATATAGTGTCTCTTGCCAACATAAATGTCAGAGCCACAATCGCCACAGGAAGGGCTAGGGCTCTTTGAGCAATCTGATAAATTGAAAGGCAGTATATCTTATGCGTCTGCACCAGCGTAACCAAAAGTGAGTTATCCAAGGAAAAGGGTCCTGGATATGGGTGTAAGTGCAGACTCTACATAGGTAATAGACTATGCAGATGGTGTTTTTAACACACATATGCAGAAGAACCCAAAAAGTCTTCAGGAGGGAGCTCATCAGAGGTGCCTCATCTGAGCTACAAAAGGGCAGTCAAAAACTTTTTGAATGAGGGTATGGACGTCTCAATTGCACAATTTGTGGTTCCTATTGTTCACCCATATATAGAATTGATTGATATATGTGCAGAATTGTTTCATCCTCCAACTACCTCTATTCAACGCAGCCCCTTCATGGTCCAGACAACTCCTAAAGCAATTTGGGATATGCTGGGTTTACAACATGATAGGATGGCTACATTTCCTATGATTCCCAAGTTGCAGGCTACATGGGGAAATCTCCACAGTAGGGTAAAGTTTCTAAACACTAAAATGTGTTTAGGTGATGACAATACCCAGTTGCCTCCACTGCCCATAGGCCAGGTTCAGTTTAATCCTGATGTTCAAGATGCCCTTGCCATGCTTTATTTTATCTTTGGCCATTATGATGATTCAATAGTACATGATTGGTAACTTGCAGTAATTTTCAGACTCAAGACTATGGATAAGTCTCAGGAGTACCGTCTCAACTTTGCAGAACAAATCTCTGCGGCCATGGTGGACCAGCTCACAAATTTCTCTCAGAATCATATTTTTAGGTACTCAGCCTACCTGTTTCACTTAATGCTGTATCAAAATTTTGGTCTCTTTCAGCAATATATGCATTTAAGTATGTATGACCCTGAGTCTAGTAGTAATAGAACAATCCTAGTGTCCGCTTGGACCCATGTTCTGTCAGACACTTCAGATCCCTATGAGTTTTCAGAATGTTTTGTTGCACCGATTTTTAACCAATTAGGGTCTGAGCCTGTAGAAAACAAAATGACAGAGAGTCTTAGATGTTTCTTAGTGAATTTGAAGATTCCTTGTGACTACTTTTTTGGAGCCCATACAACTATTATTAGACTTCATGGCTTTGTTGGGGAGCCTGTTCTACTCCCAAAGGTTTTGACTCCTAGGGTTACATTTTTAGAAGTGGCTTGGCAAATATTTGTCATTGATAATAATTTTGGTCATAAAAAGAGGAAGAAGAAAATATATGATGTTCCTTAGATCAAAAAGAAAATAACAATTGAGAGGAGAGAAACTGAAAACCTCCTACTGAGGAAATTATCAGCTTATGGATTCTTAATAGTTGAAGATAAATGGAAGTATGATCCAGATAGTTTCTTAGCTTCTTGGATTATCAATAATAAAGTTTCTGCAAAATTCATTCATGAGAAATGCCCCTTTTGGGAGAAGAGGAGATCGCCAAAGAAGGATGATCTTGCTAGATGAAGGTCTCAGACCATGGGAGACCTTTTATAGGAAAATATAAGATTTTGACCCTAAGAAGTCGATGACTACAGGCCTCAGAGCTACCTTAAAGAAGAAAGATTGGAATGTAGAAAAAATTGCTGCTTACTAGAAATATAGACAGGAGATATTTGAACTTACCCACACTTTTGGAGATGTTGAGACTAATGAAGAATGGGAAACGGTTTGGGATGAGTTTCATATGTCCCCAGTATTAGGCCCTGACACTAGCAACTTTCCTAGAGATTCAAGAGCAGAAGAAGAAGGAACATCAGAGGAAGTTTAGGAACTTGAAGAAACAGAGCTATCTGTCTATGTCAGAAGTTCCTTGAGTCCCATGGCCTCCATCTCTTAGTACCTTACAGAAACAAAAGGAGATAGCATCGCCATCTCGTGAGATCCAAATAGCTTTGGCATCGAGGGGTTTCAGAGTGCCACCTTTTCATCAAATAGTAATTGATTCAGAAGAAGATCCTAGAGGCACAGAGGATAGGCTTTTGAGAAGGAAGCATAAATTGGTTTTAGAAGAAGAGGAAGAAGATGTTTCGGTGCCCCAGCAACAACAAGCTCCTATGACTTCATCGGTGGCCCAGGTTAGTGTTTCTTCCCCTTTTCCCCTTCTTCTATTTCTTCTCATATAGGGGTGGCTGCCCAAGTAACCCATTCTTTCACGCCCCCTGCCACCTCTATTGCGCCACTTCAGTCCTTTGCCCCAATTGCCAGTTTACCAACCATGTCATCACAGGCCATATCTTTACCCATGTTTTCCTCGTCAATGTCCAAGCGGGCTTTACCTCAATTTGACCCAAGCCAGAAAATAACTACCATTCTTTATAGCTTGCCCCAAGGTTATCCATTTGCTGGTGGACATATTGCCTCACCTCCTAATTTTTAAGCATAAGCTGACACAACGAGGAAAGCAAGAGAGGCTTGAATGGAAAAGAAGAGAAAGAAAGAGAATAAGAGCCCTGCTGTATCTCACATGAAATCCTTGTTTGATCCTATTCAATAGTCTTTGACTATTACTCATTTAGCCCTAAATGTGATCAAACCTATGGAGCAAATGCAGCCACAAGATTATACAATGAATGCAGTGGCCATGGATCTGACTCATTTCAGACCACATGTAAGATGCTACCCCCCAATTTTTTTAAAAATGACATACAATGTTTTGACAGTGTTAGCTCAAATGCATAACCAACTAAAGGCCTCACACTTTCTGATCACCCAGATCCTAGGATGGGCAAGGTGAGAGCATACGGTGATGTTGGCTTACAATGAACAACAATGCAACAAGGATCTTTAATTCATTCGCTACGGCGGGCATCCACGTATCATGGGAATTCACCACTTTCCAATGGGTAAGAAGCAAACATGAAAGATTACAAAGCCATCCACTTATTCAATGGGAATACTCCACTTAATCATTCGGTGAGAACAAATAAGAAAGTTTCTTTTCTCCACACTAGCGGTATACCATCTAGGGGTTAATATGTAAAAGACAAGAAATGAAATGATTACAATGTTTTCAGCCGATTATCACAAATTAGAAAGAAGAGATTTAGAGCATGATATCACTTCCTAAATGACTATGCATCACACCTTTACCCTGTATCACAAAGAATAATGTTATGATTGATATCTTCAAGGGCTAATTGTTGAAGCACTGCACTTTGCTTGCTAATCAAGATCAGTCCCTTTGCTATACGGATTGCCCTGTCATAAATGATCATCACATTCTAGTAGATAGTCCTTCCATGCATAGACAACTCCATTCAGATTTCAAGAACATTAAAGTAGGGTTCAACTTATGTCTAATCATAACAGACCCAATCATCCAAGTGTTATATCTATACCAAGACCCAATTGTATGGTCTCATGAAGCCAAGTCTTGAGGAGTCATCAAGACATAATGAATTAAGAACTCAGAATTAACTCTTTATTTTCAAAATGATGCTCATACACTCCAAAAAGAATACCAATTAGATCAAAGGCAGGAAAGAATTTCAAATTAACAGACCATACTCCTATATAGGTCCGTACGACCCTAAGAGTGTGTTATTTCATCACAGCAGTGTCTAAACATCATACAATTCCAAGAAAGTTTGCCAAGAGGGTCGCCAAAGCATGAAATGAAATCCCATTACATCTTAGATTTCAATCTAGTCACAATTATTTTCTAAAGCAATTCACCCATATCAACATTGTACGACCACGGAGGAGTCATTCTTAATTTAGCAATCAAACATCATCAAATAAACCATGGGAAACTGCCTGATAAGTAACCTCTTAACAATACAATGAATCTTCAAACAATAATTGACTCAAAACAAGTGATAATCCTCACCATAAACAAATCATACTTCCTGGGATGTACGGCCCAGTTCAGTACGAAATGATTTTAGAAAATCAGATTACTACCCAAACTCCACAAAAAATTCAATGGAAAGAGGTGTCAAAAGTATACAAATACAATCCCCACAAGCCTTGATCAAAAGCATTTTTAATAATTTTTAATTTTCCAAACAACCAATCTGCCTGGTACGACCTAGCAAGGTACATGCATTAAGAAAACTCACTCCAAAGACATAGAAAATTGGATCAATTCCCACACAATATCATGTACAACTTATTTCAATAAAGAAAATGCATCACAATGCCAAACTCAATAGAACTATCATCTCCAATAAGCTCCATGTGGTTTCCTGAATGAAAACCATCATCACCAGCTAGGGTGGATATCACACCATTGAAATTGATCCTCTTCGAGTGGGTTTCCATCCACAAAAAGGTAGAATGAATCTTTGGTATAATCCTAGCAGAATAACAATATTATCAACCAAGCATGCCCTCACAATGAGCTCTCACATCTCTTTTATAGGCACTTGGAGAGTTACACAAGAAATTAATTCTTTCTTGGAAATAATACTTTTTTTTTCTCAACTTATAATAAATCCATTTTAACTCCACTAAAGTGCTCACTTTTAAGTGCCTAGATGAAATAATATGTTTTCCCCTTTTTAGTGAGCTATAACACTTAATAACCTATTTAATTATTTTCACCTTAGGAACGTAAGTGAAAATAATAATTAAAATAGCTCATTAAATATTACTTTTTGCGGAAAGTTGCAAACTGCATCCAAAAGCCATATAAATTGTGCTGACACACTTAGAGGGGTTAGGGATGCAAAATGATGTCTTCTAGGGAACTTTCTGAAAATAGACGGCTCCTCCAAGAATCTTGGAGAGCAATCCAAGAAGCTGAATCCATATCAGAAAGTTGCATAGGCATCCTGACGCAATACAGAGCTCAAAACCAACATCTGATATCCATAATGCAACTAAACTAGAGCACTCCAAGAACTTTGGAGTTCATCAAACATGTCGAAAAGCCTCCAAGGACTTAGGAACAAGCATAATGAGCACAAAAATCAATGTGCCAAAAAAGGGACATTATAGTCCTCCCCACTCAATATTGCTTGTCCTCACGCAGTACATGCCATCCAGCAGAGTAACTTGCATGATTAGCAATAATATACCTGGATCCGAAGTTAACCTCAAGAATGTTCCACACCATTTCCACTGCGCTACTCTAATATATCTTGTAACTACACAGCTGATACTCTATATAATACTTTGAAACATTCTACCAATCACCCAACTTTTTGGATCCCAAACATCTATATCATTCTTAACCATAAAAGTGAAGGAGTTGGCATCCTCCATCAAGTCATCAATGTAATTCATCCAACCTGAAACAATAGATGGGAACCAAAAACTGAAATGTTCCTCCAAAGAAGAACACAAATCAGATTGAACACAAGCTGAAAGTAATTTCAAACAACCATTAAGCATTTGATTTTCATCATCCAAAATAGAAAAATTAGCTGAACCACTTGCCCCTTTCAGTTGAAACCTTCTATCATCCATCCAAAAAGGGCTAGAAACAATTAAAATTGCAATCTCATGGCTGAAAAAATTAGATATAACTTCATAAAATTTTGATTTCAGTAAATTAATAATGGGACAACCATCACCAAACTGAAATCTTATGGAAACAATAAGAATTTTAGACCATCTCCAACCAACATACATCAAATTCATGACCAAAATTTCTCTCCAATCCAAGAAAAAATATGCAATTGACAACTTATGATGGCTGATAGGAGTAAGGATAGTAGCTTCATGACATGAATTTAACTCCCAACCCATCCATAAAACAAACTTACCAACACCAGTATCCTCCATAGAACCCTGAAAATAAACTCCATTATGAAAGTAAGCCATCATTGAACTTAATTCATTGTATACTTGAACCATATGCCCATCTTCAACAAGTGATAAAACTTCCAATTGAAGAAGTTCTTGTGGAAAGTAACATTCTGTGAGTGCTCCTCACCCAGATCCCATATCTTGTTACTAGCCTCCTCCGTATTGCTATCATCAAAATCATCTTCATCATTCAACACAAATAATGGATTATGAAAAGTTAACTCAACTTCCATATCAAACAAAGGATTATCAATTGATTGGGAGTTATTTTCATTTCCATGCTCAGATGGATATTCATATTGCTCCAACTCTATATCTGCATACTTAGGAAGTTGTCCTAAGTCAAAATCTTCTTGAATCAAATTAAGCTCTTCAATCACCAGCTTGATTTCATTTGCCAATACAAGATTTTCTTGCTCCCTTAATTGATGTGCAACTTCAAACTTATTTTCAACTTCTAAGAGAGCCCTTTGAGTATACTCCAAAGAAGTCATAGTTGCCTTAAGCTTAGATATGAGCTTATCAACCTCTACCTTGTTTCTTCTCAATGCATCACTGGTACGATCAACGAACTTAATGACATGATCATGATCAGAAAGAAGATTCAAGTAATCTAATTTTAGTGTTTCTAAAGCCCCTTTGACAACATGCCAATCATCAAGTGAAGATCCTTCTTCCATACCCTTCTGTCTCTTCACAACTTGTGCCTTCCAAAAGTGATCCTCAACAAACTTATGGATACTGTCCAAATGTGTTAAAACCTGCACAATCTTATCTTCTGTGACTAACAACTGATTTTTAAAATCCAAATCAACAACACACAACAAATTTTCTGTTATATCTTTAAAGGCATGACTTTTGAAATCAGTTGCTTTTAAGTTATCTTCTTCATGACCATTTAGTCCCACCAAAGCGGTCTCCTCTTCACTGTCACTTTGATAAACAATTATGGCAGCTCCATCTTCATGCATAGAGTCATTCTTAAGGGTTGATTTTACATCTTCAACAAACTCCATGTCATCATGCTCTACCACTGAAACTTTAGAAATAATAGTTGGTCCTATAGTTTGCATAGGATATTCCCATGTGAATTCAGCATTACCTTCTTTAGGATGATGAAACTGCTCAACATTAAGGGTTGTTCACTAATTTTCAATAGCTTCAATTTCTTTACCAGCTGTAATATCTTTATTATTCATGTCTTCAACAAGGCATTTTGCTGGTAACTGTTACCTAGATTTCACTACTAGCTAAATCAAGCAGAGCTTTCCAGTTTTTTAGAGGAAAAGAAGGTACATTTTATTGCTGCTGTGTTAAACCCAAGCACATTTGATACAAATTGATATGAAGTTGTATTGTTGCATTCAGATATATTTCAGAACTTAAGAGATTGTACAAATCTTTTAAAAAACCAACAATATATATTGAAGAAATAAGTGTATAGGTTCTCACACAAGCCGTGAGACTGACTGATTCAATTGCAAAATGAAAAAGGACAAACTATACATTTATGAAAGACCAAAAAAGCAAATAGCATGTGAGGTAGGGTGACTCGTCATTGCCTGAATGACGAGCCTTCAAAATGTTGCCGCGTCTTGTGTTGTCCTAGATCGTCGGCTTGCCCCCGCATCCAGCCGCTGTCTCCTTGCTGCCCCGTCATCTGGGTAAAATTTTGAAAAAAAAAATGATGTTAGAGAAATGGCGGGGCATCATACATCACATGATATGCACACATAAACGTACAATTTGCATTTTTCAGATGCACTAAACCAGTTAGCGTCACAAAAGATTTCGAGAAAATCAAGAATATCAACTGCAAGCATGCATTTATTTTCTAACAAGTTTGTTTCATGTGCAGAGACAGATATCATTATGTTTCTGTTTGACTCATTCAGTTACGTTATGAGTGGAAGAAATGTGGCTCCCACAAGGGTCGAGCCCAGCTCAGTAACAACTCAGAAAAATAGATACAACTGTCAAGAGCTAACAGGCACGACAAGACAGCAATCATGTAACAGGTTTGGACAGCCTATAATGACGAAGAGTGAGCAGCATAAGGTACAGCCAATGTAAATAAAGGAGCAACCATTCTCAGCACAAAACAGACCACAAGTTCCATGCTAGTGACATGGTTTGGATTTATTTGGGCAAAGGCCTTCATAGGAACTTAAGCTTCTGCACTAGGGTCTATCATAAAAGTTTTCTCTGTGATAAATATTGACAGGTTACGCTTGTTCAAGCTCTCCATGTTGGATCAGGAAATAGGAAGATGGTGCTATCTCAGTAGTTGGAGGTATGTTTCAAATCAAAGAGGCATCATTGAGTGTGAAAACAGGGAGGAGATTGCTGTGAGGTTTCTAACAACTTCATCAAAACAAATAACCACAGTCAAGCAACTTTGTCTTTCTATTGAGAAGAACTCAAACAAACTTTAGATGCTTTAGAAAAATTTGAGCAGAAAATGAAAGAATTTAAGAAATTTGAGGAAAACATCTTGAGGAATTCTTATAAGGCACTTGCGCATCAAGTGTTTTTGTCACGATTCCAAATCTATTTGGGATAATGATGTGTGGTAGAGCAAAATGCAAGTTGTGATCATGAAGGCAGTGTTACTGTCTGGGATGCATATACATGCCAGGCCAACCCGGAGTATGAAGAGCATAAAAAATGAGTATGGAGTGTAGATGTTTCAAGCACAGAACCTACAAGGCTTGTCCCCGATAGTAAATACAGTAGAAGGAAAACTCCGAAAATGAATGAAATACTCAGAAAATGGCCAATCGTGCTTTCTGCCAGCAATTAGACACAGAAAATGCAATTTTCAGAGAAGATGCAAATGTTTCAAATACTTGCCAACAACAGAAGCAGGAATTCCATTCAAAGAAATACAGTTTTTGAGAGCAGCAAGGCATACTTGCCATTTCTTCCAAGTTTTCTGAAGCGTATTCACAGCCAAAAAGCAGCAGAAATGAAGGAAAACTAGAAAAGATCAAATGCCACAAAGTTTATGAACAACAAAAAATGGATTTTGAGCTCTCAGCGAACAACAAAGAGGAAAATATAGAGTTTCAGCTCACTTGAAACATATAGACTTAGAAAAGATCAACAAATACTGTCTTCTAGCAACAAATCACTCAGAAAATGAAATTTTGTTAAAAGTTTGAATGCCACAGAATTTGTTAATCACTGAAAAATGGAATTTCAAGTTCAACTACAGCACAATGGAAAATACAAATTCAGAATAGCCAAGGCATATATATCCTTTCTCCAAGTTTTGTGTTAAGGTTTGTTCATAGCCAAAGGAATGCAAAATCGACTCTATAGAGTTCGAATCTCAGAGAAAAATGTAAGAAGTTTTAACTTTTTTCAAAAAAATAATGATCAACAATGTCCAAAGTCGTGCTTTCTAAGGGCGAACAGCAGAGAACAAAAAATGTGAAATTTGTCAAGTTCTAGTATTCACAGAACCCTTTGAAAGAGGATCGCCAGAAGGCAGTTTTCTTTTCCAAAGTTTGTTACAGCCGGAAAGAGAACAAATGCATTTTTCTTTAAGTTTAATGCAACAAATGCCTAATTTTCATGAAAACGTGCCTCAACACTGACAGAAAACACAGAGTTTCAACCCATTTCTAACAATATGCTCAGGTATGCTCAGAATCATGTTCATTGGGCAGCGAATATGAGGGAGCAAACTCAGAAAATGAATGGACGCAACAGTAGTTAACGAGTTACCTCAGTATTCTACCATCTATTGTTGCCAAACCACAGAGTTTTCCTCAACAGCAAATGCACAGAGCAACAGCCAGCTACAAACAGTAGGGTCGGCCACACAGGAAACACAACAGAAATACATCATTTCGCAGTGAAAAGCGGCAGAAAAGACAACATTTTATAGTCAAAATCGCCCCCAATCAGCTAAAAAATGACTTCAAAGGAGTTGTAACATCAAAGAATGCCATTTACCTCAGAAATCGACTAAAGAATCGACCAATATCTGCTAGAAATCAACCAGAAATGATGTGTTTTCGACCTTCAAATCCTCACGGCGGCCAGCGAAGCTAAAGCGACAGAGGCAAATGATGAAATGAGATATTTTTCTTAGGGTTTCTGCCTTTTAGGTCGAATGACCTATCTCTTGCATTTTTCTAAGTTTTAACTTTGATATGCAAATAATCTTTTTTCATCTTTTTGTGCCCGTGGTCATGACTTGGTAATAAGTCATCAAACCTAGGGAAGTGGCCATGGCATGTTATGCCCTTTGTGTATTTTTTCCAAAAGGTAAGTAAGTGTATTATGAGTCTTACAAGGTCAAATGCCTTAGTTTGTGAAGACATCCCATAGGAGATATAAGGTGAATAATGATGTATGTAAAATTTGATGTTGCCGGGAATAACAAGGTGGTTTGAAAGTAAATTAATGGCATGGTGATGCATATGGAGGTATAAGGGTCATTGAAAATATATTGCTTCAAACCGTGTATAGGCATGATGCGAGATGATGTGATGTGTCGTGTTACTTTTCCTAGGAGGTATGGACATCCTTGTTATGTCATAATGCCATTTTCTGCATAGGTCTTGATTATAAATTGTAAAACATTTACTAAGGTGGTGGAGTTATAAACCTCTTAGTTAAATGTTTATTAGATGCAGAAAATGAGTAATTATGTCTTTTATTGGGATATTTTTCAGTTATTTATGATGCTGCAGGAGTTATGACACAGATCTGACGTATGTCAGAAGCCACAGAGGGCATTTAAAGGCATTTTATGACATTTTTAGGTGCCTTTATGATTGCAGATGGCATCCCTTGACTTTTTCTACATTGTGAGCACACTTTGGAGGACTTTAGAGAGATATTTTGTGGGCATTTATGAGATGCACGGGAATGGAGGTGGTAGATGTCTATCTATTTACAGTTATTTAGGAAGTATATATCCTTCTTCCTTATTCATTTTTCAGGGGTTCTGGCTATTCACTACCCTGTATATTGTAATTTTCAGAGTTCTTTTGCAGAGGTGAACAGTTTTGTAACACATTTTTCAGAGATATACAGTGTTGTAACACTCTTTTGGCAGTAATAAGCAGTTCATACCTTCCTATTTCTTCTGATATTGTGTGTCCTCAGTGTTAGTACAGATTCTGGTGATGTTTCTCTATCCTTGAAGCTGTCTTTCATGTTAGTGCCTTTATGCAGGGGTTTCTTTTATAATTTTTGCAGGTTGTGAGATGTGCAAGGGATAACAATCAGTTTGTGGGTAGTGAGAAAACCTCTTTCTCCTTAACAAGACTGCTGTTATTTACCCTTCTTACAAAACATTGATGCAAGGGTTATGAATTTTGCTAGGTTGTGTGAGGGTTCTTATTATTATTGGTTCTGAAGTGTGTCATTTCATGTGTATTTCCTGATGATCTTTTGGTGCATCACCTTAGACAGTAGGTTTCATTTTTATGTAATCTTTCTTACTCTTTTCTCTGCAAAGACCTTAGTATAAGTAGTTTAGGTGGGGTATCAGTAGGAAGCCGGCCTTCTCCGGAGGTTCTTTCCATCACAGGTGACCCATAGACCTAGAAAGATCCCATGTTTCTCCAGATTGCCAAGTTCTACAACTCAGCAAGGGTACAAATCTGAGAGACAACAGTAACAACATAGGCTTGCAAGAAGAATCACCATCTAACATTTTGTTAATCATTTTCATCTCTACTTCGAGAGAAAAATAATCTTCAAAATCTTCAACCCCTTCATCAAATCTAGGACTTGCAAAATCTTCTCTTTCTTTTTTACTGATTTCAGCAGGAGAATTCCAACCTTCAATTTCATCCATTGCCATTGGATTTCCAACCATCACTTTTGAAAATTTATCATACTCTTTTGTGTCTTCAAGGTCAACAAGATTCTCACAAGCTTCACTAACTTGCTCCAAAGTAAATGTTTTTTTCATTTTCATCAAACACATTAGAAATTTCTTTCCCATCAACTTGTTCCATCCTTGTGCAATCATCCTCTTCCCACTTTTGCAAATAAGGTCTTAATTTGTCTTCACATTGACTTAACACCATTTTAGCTAATACTTGTTCTATTGATAAGGATTCTTGATCATTCTTTCTTAAATTAGCCAATAAAATAGACAAGAGTGGATGAGATACCTCATCACTCTCATTAATGATCAGGGACATAATGGCTTGCATGGTTGTTATAACTTGGTCTTCATGAAACATGCTAATGGTAGTAAAGAAATAATGAAAAAGTTGCAGAATCTCTTCCTCACACTCCATATCTAGCATGATGTTCCTAAAACCAAAATTTTCAACAATTCCAAGTATTACAGCTCTCTTTACAAAGGAAGGACTTTCTATATCAGCCAATCTACTGAAACTTTCAATAATCATTTGAAACATTTCCTTCATTATGGTTTTTTTGTAAGGAACTTCAGGAGTGGTGATTCTTGTGATCTCACATAGACAAAGAGTGACTGCAAGTCTTACAACTTCAAGAGGATGTTTCATCATCTTAGGTTGAACCAAAGCAATCATTAATGGCTTCAAAGCCCACTTCAAATTCCTACACTCTGATTGTTTGATCTTGGTCAAATGACTCTCAGCTTCTCCCAACTTGCTGAGGAGTGTATACTTAGACATGTACAACAACTCCAATTCATCTCCTAATGCAAATAGAAAGATTCTCGTTACTCCTTTCTATTGGTCAAATATGAAAGAATCCTTGAAGTGCTTTGAAAGTGGACTTTTGCTCTGATACTCTCTTGATACAGTCTTCCTCTTAGACAAAGTTTTATCCATCCTAAATGATGAAGGTGCATTCATCAAGCCACTAGAATTTTCTGACATGCAACTAGAAATTTTGAACATGCACTTTGCAAAAAGCTATCACCCAATAGGTTGGTAGGCAGAAACTGGCTCTGATACCACTATAAGATGCTACCCCCCAATTTTTTTCAAAATGACATACATTGTTTTGACAGTGTTAGCTCAAATACATAACCAACTAAAGGCCTCACACTTTTTGATCACCTAGATCCTAGGATGGGCAAGGTGAGAGCATACGGTGATGTTGGCTTACAACGAACAACAATGCAACAAGGATCTTTAATTCATCTACTGCAATGGGCATCCACATATCAAGGGAATTCACTACTTTCCAGTGGGTAAGAAGCAAACATGAAAGATTACAAACCCATCCACTTATTCAGTGGGTGAGAACAAATAAGAAAGTTTCTTTTCTCCACACTGGCGGTATACCATCAAGGGGTTATTATGTAAAAGACAAGAAAGGAAATGATTACAATGTTATTAGCTGATTATCACAAATTAGAAAGAAGAGATTTAGAGCATGATATCACTTCCTAAATGACTATGCATCACACCTTTACCCTACATCACAAAGAATAATGTTATGCTTGATGTCTTCAAGGGCTAATTGTTGAAGCACTGCACTTTACTTGCTAATCAAGATCAGTCCCTTTGCTGTATGGATTGCCCTGTCATAAATGATCATCACATTCTAGTAGATAGTCCTTCCATGCATAGACAACTCCATTCAGATTTCAAGAACATTAAAGTAGGGTTCAACTTATGTCTAATCATAACAGACCCAATCATCTAAGTGTTATATCTATACCAAGACCCAACTGTACGATCTCATGAAGCCAAGTCTTGAGGAGTCATCAAGGCATAATGAATTAAGAACTCAAAATTAACTCTTTATTTTCAAAATGATGCTCATACACCCCAAAAAGAATACCAATCAGATCAAAGACAGGAAAGAATTTCAAATGTAATAGACCATAATCCTGTGTAGGTCCGTACGGCCCTAGGAGTGAGTTATTTCATCATAGTAGTGTCTAAACATCATACAATTCCAAGAAAGTTTGCCAAGAGGGTCACCAAGGCATGACAATGAAATCCCATTACATCTCAGATTCCAATCCAGTCACAATTATTTTCTAAAGCAATTCACCCAGATCAGCATTGTACGACAATGGAGGAGTCATTCTTAATTCAACAATCAAACATCATCAAATAAACCATGGGAAACTACCTGATAAGTAACATCTTAACAATACAATGAATCTTCAAACAATAATTGACTCAGAACAAGTGATAATCCTCACCATAAACAAATCGTACTTCCTGGGATGTACGACCCAGTTCAGTACGAAATGATTTCAGAAAATCAGATTACTACCCAAACTCCATAGAAAATACAATGGAAAGAGGTGTCAAAAGTATACAAATACAATCCCCACAAGCCTTGGATCAAAAGCATTTTTAATAATTTTTATTTTCCAAACAACCAATCTGCCTAGTACGGCCCAACAAGGTACAGGCATTAAGAAAAATCACTCCAAAGACACAGAAAATTGGATCCATTCCCATACAATATCATCTACAAATAATTTTATTAAAAAAAATGCATCACAATGCCAAACTCAATAGAACTATCATCTCCAATCAGCTCCATGTGGTTTCCTAAATGAAAACCATCATTACCAGCTAGGGTGGATATCACACCACCAAAATTGATCCTCTTCAAGTGGGTTTTTGTCCACAAGAAGGTAGAATGAATTTCTGGTATAATCCCAGTAGAATAACAATATCATCAACCAAGCATGCCCTCACAATGAGCTCTCACATCTCTTTTATAGGCACTTGGAGAGTTACACAAGAAATTAATTCTTTCTTGGAAATAATACTTTTTTTTTCAACTTATAATAAATCCATTTTAACTCCACTAAAGTGCTCACTTTTAAGTGCCTAGATTAAAGAATATGTTTTCCCCTTTTTAATGAGCTATAACACTTAATAACCTATTTAATTATTTTCACCTTAGGAACATAAGTAAAAATAATAATTAAAATAGCTCATTAAATATTACTTTTTGTGGAAAGTTGTAAACTGCATCCAAACGCCAAATAAACTGTGCCAACACACTCAAAGGGGTTAGGGATGCAAAATGATGTCTTCTGGGGAACGTTCCAAAAATAGATAGCTCCTCCAAGAATCTTGGAGAGCAAACTAAGAAGCTGAATCCATATCAGAAAGTTGCATAGGCATCCTAACGCAATATAGAGCTCAAAACCAACATCTGATATCCATAATGCAACTGAACTAGAGCACTCCAAGAACTTTGGAGTTCATCAAACATGTCAGAAAGCCTCCAAGGACTTAGGAAAAAGCATAATGAGCACAAAAATCAATGTGCCAAAAAAGGGACATTACACCATAGGACAAAATAGAATTAATGAATGAAATTGCTTCAGTTGTTACCACTGATTATTTGAAAATGTCAAAAAGATTGCAGAAAGTTGAAGCAAATTTGGCACAAGAGAAAGCTACTAATAGTAGCTTAACTTCAGAGATAAAAGTCAAGGATAAAGAGATTGATACCTTGAAAAAGGATTTGCAGTCTACTATATCTTGACAGATACATCAAACATCACAGGCTTTGGTCGCAGCCTTGAAGAATGAAGTAGCAAAGGAGAAAGTTGATGTTGCTGGATTGAGACAAGAGAAAGCCACTGTGGAGAAGAAATATTAGGACAAGATGTAGGAGGTGACATAGTTGTAGCAAGCCCTTTCAAAAGAGCAAAATCTAAGCAGTGCCGCTCAAGCCCAATTTATGGTTGAACAACAAAAGACAAAGCAATTAACTATTGAGCTAGCACAGAGGCCACAAAATGCAAGGGTCTTGAATATGGTAAAGGAGCTTTATTCATCTACATGGAAAATAATCTTTGAGGAGATTGTTCAGCTCAAGCCTTTCCTCACTTTCCTGTTGAATGCACAACAATTATGTGAAAAAGTAGAGTCCTCTATAGAGGCAACATTATCTATTATTTCTTTGAGGGTTTCAGATTCCCAGGTTTTATTGCAGAAACTGTATGATACAGCTGATGAAACATTGTTAGTTGCTAGTGTAAGTGATAGGATGATTGCTGCAAAGAAAGTCAATGAAGTCTTGAGTTGTAATTCAGCTGCCATAAGTTGCAAGGCACTACTTGATACAGTAAAAGAAGGTGTCAAGAATATGAAGAGACACATTGAGGAATTGGTGCAGTTAGGCTTGCCTTCTCCATTTCTTGATGATAGTACAGTTTTAATGACTGATGCTATAAAGGCCTTGTTGCTAACTAAACAAAATGATTAGACCATTTTCCAAGGTCTGAGTGATTCTTCTAGTGTGGAAGAAGTGGAAGCAGTCCTGGTTCCAATGGCTCAACTTGAATTTCAATTACATGTTGTGGTCCAGATTCTGCAATCGTTTTCTCATAAAGACATCATTAATTTAGATCTTGTAGTGCAATTTTGAAATTTTGTTGATTCTGGAGTTCTCTCTGAGCAGGCGCAGAGGTCCTTGTAGTCGCCATGGACTGTAGAGTCAAACTCTACATTTTGTTTCATTTTCAGTTGTTGCTCAATTTCTTCAGTTTCTGTTGATGTTTGTTTCCCATATCATGTCATAGCAAGGAAATGCTCTAAGTAATACAGATATTGCCACATGGGATGGAGTTTTGAGAAGTTATAATAATTTCTAAGTAGCAAAAATGGTGTTGCATATTTTCCTGATGCCTTGCAATTTCCAAATGTTGCCGAAATATGCCACGTATCTAGTTTTTATATTTCTCTATTGAAGTTGTTTCCTGAGTGCGGAGTGCACCATGTGTTGCTGCTGCAGGCCTTGGTGGTTTCTTTTAATACAGCTTGCACACAGAAGTTGCTAAGTGTCTTTTGTTGCAGAAGTGGACGCTGCCGCGTGTATTCCTTTGGTTAAGCTTTGGGGACTAAGAAACATATGGTGGGCCCGAGGGATATTATGACATAGTTTTCTGATACTGACGGAGGGTGCCACGTGTTGTATATGGAAGATAGCATAAAAGAAGCTATTGATGTTGCGGAGTGTGCCATGTATAAGTTTATTATAAGTTTTAGTTGTTGCGAAGAGTGACAAGTGTCATCTCCGCGGAGCTTCGAGTGACTCTTTTTATCAAGCTTTGGATACATTGGAGGGCGCCACGTTCCTATTGTTGCTTTAGGCGATCTGGGTGGTACTCTCCTCCAGGTTGTTTATCGCAATGGAATCGAAACTTTCCTCGAAAGCCATAACCTCAGGGAGG
This sequence comes from Cunninghamia lanceolata, assembly GCA_027924645.1. Classification (NCBI taxonomy): domain Eukaryota; kingdom Viridiplantae; phylum Streptophyta; class Pinopsida; order Cupressales; family Cupressaceae; genus Cunninghamia; species Cunninghamia lanceolata. The sequence goes on from BSBN01000500.1 coordinate 23,984,752, forward strand.
GGCAAATCAGACTCCAGTGGTCTGTCCCGCTGCATCTGTCCCCATGGCGCCCACCGTGGGGTCGTTGCCCCTTTATTTCACCATTTTTGAGCTTTTTTGAAGGCAGGTTTCGTACAGGTCACGCAGAGTCACGCACAGGTTCTTTCGGCGCATCTGTTTATTTCCACAGCGCATATAAAGACTGTTCCGACGCATTTATTCTTTTTGCGCATCTGTGTATTTCTGCGGCGCTTTTGCGCACTGTTACGGCGCATAGGTTATAACTGCGCATTTGTTGACTGTTACAGTGCTTCTGAAAACTGTTGCTGCGCATCCATTAAAACTGTGCATATATTCATTTTAACCACGCATACGTTCAATCTTGCAGCGCATTTGTTAGTGCTGCGCTTCTGTTGATCATTTCTGCGCATCTGATCACTGAAGTTGCGCATTTGTAACAGACTCAAGTTTTAATACTTTTCTAGAAGATTTTGCTAACGTTAACCCCTTTGCAGGTGTTTGCTGGAGCGGTTTTGCAGGGTAGGCTCGGGTTCAGTTACATGTAGTTGCATCTAATTAGGTCACCTTTCATTTTCTGGGAAAGAGTAAAATGGTTGTTCATTACAAATCTTCATCTAGTCCTAATTAGGGAGGAAGTAACTGGTTTATTTCACGCTTGCATTACAAACACCTTCAAAGTTATTGCTATCTAAGATTTAAAATTGAACTCATCACTGATCTTGAAGTTAAAATGAACCATTGCTATATCGTGAGACCTGAATTTCAAAGTTAACAATCTTGTGCTTCGCGGTTTTAAAATTGAACTCATCACTGATCTTGCAGTTAAAATGAACCATTGCTATATCGTGAGACCTGAATTTCAAAGTTAACAATCTCGTGCAACGTGGATTTAAAATTAAACTCACTACTACTTTCTGGGATTTAAAACTGAACCACTGCAATATTGCTGAAATCACTTCAAAGTTCTGTTTGAGTAGATTAGCCCATTTAGTTTTTATCTTTTAACTAGGGTGGATTAATCAGTGTATTCTGTGCTTGCGAATGACAATAGGCTTATGCTCTCCCCTTCTAGGTGATCAGAGTGCCAGACTTGTCATTCTATTTGTTTAACCTTTAGGAGGGGCCTGCCCTTGGATGCACGCTTGTCCAAGCGGGAATGACCCTGAGTGGTAACAGGCTAACGCCAAGCCCTACCGAGCCACTTAAAATAAATTGTGCTTGAGGTGAAAACCTCCTGCAACGAGTGCTGTTATGTTACACCGACGACCAACCTCCCCCAAAACCCTCTCAGGCGTAACCCTTTGAGGCTGGGAGACTCCATAACGGAGAGTAGCGCCGCCGCACGTGTAACCACTTGAACGGTTGCCCGAATTAAATACCTCTTGTTTTAGTGGCCCAAATCCCTTATAATCCATTTCTCGCCTAGGATTTTGTGCTTGCTTTTGTCCAAAATAGAGTGGAAAAAACTACAAAAACAATGGAAAACTACAAAATACTCTTTGTGCTTGCTGTGTTTTCTTGCTAAATTAGTTCATAATATCAGATCAAGAAGACCTTTTTCCAGCCAAAGAATACCAAAAACAGAGAAAAATCCAAAAAAAATTTTTTTGCAAAAAATACCAGAACTGTGCATATACACTTTTTGGCTGCGCTTTTACAGCGACTTGCTGTGCTTATACACCGACTTGCTGCGCATATACTTTTCTGCTGCGCATTTACGCACTGTTACTGCGCATACGTGCTTCACCAGAACCGCGCTTTTACAGCGACTTACGGCGCATTTACCCATTCTTGTTGCACATCTATTTCTGCGCATGTGTGACAGTGAACATCTGCCCTATTTTTGAGAAATTTTCATCAACTGTTCAGAGTACCCATTTCAGCCTAGTTTCATTTTCCGAGGTTAGAATCAACCTTGCAGTCAATCTTCATCCATTTTCGCCCAATTCTCTCTCTTTCGTCGGTCATCCCAGTCACCTTCTGTCCAAGTCACTCTTGCCCCAACGTCATTCTGTCCCATACCGATTCGACATAGGTCCTTCTTCGTTTCATTAGTGAATTCACGTAAGCCTAGTAGGTCACAGTACCTTTTGCTAGTAGTCTTGTTGAACGACTAAGCCCTACGCAGTAAGACTGGTATCGACTACCCTTGCTAGTGGCTAGAGTCTTGTGTCAACCGTCTTGCCTGAAGTCTTTGAGCGAGAGAACCCTTTGTCCAAATCTTGTCCTAGATACCCCATTCATTACAGTCTTAGTCGGCACCTTGCCAAAATTTCTAATCCTAGTCCACTTCATCCCACCCCACCTTGCATGGTTCTTACTCGATCCCAGTACAACAAGCTAATTGAAATGGCCGACTCATCCGATCACATCGCCCCACCACGCGATGATGATAAAGAAATTTCTCGTGAAGAATTAGTGGCACACATGCAAGATAGCAAATTCTAACGCCTAGTGGAGAAAGTGCTCCTTGAGGACCCCACCAAATATTTCCATCATCTTGCTAGTCTCGGAATCAAACTCCCCACAGACTTTGACATTAGCTCCATCATGGAAAATGCAGACAATGAACATGAGAGAGGCACAAATGACACGGTCCCCCATGCCAATGAGAGAGGAAAACAACCCATAGCTCAAAATGTTCCTATGGCGGATGTGAGACAACAAATTGAGAGTCTAAAGCTAGAAATCTCCAACCTTAAGATCGGCACAAGTTCCAAGAACTACTCCTTGGAAGATATAGCACCATACCCCTTTGACAGAAGTTTGGTCATGAAACCATTCCCCTATCAGTTCGGAATTCCGAAATTTGACAAATACAAAGGGAAGGGGGACCCTAGAGATGATATCAGGGAATTCACTGCAGCATGTCTAGAAGTAGCTCACAACGAGACCTACTTAATGAGACTGTTCCCAAGATCTTTAGGAGGTCAAGCTATGGAGTGGTTCTCGCGTCTCCCACCAGGAATCAAAACTTTTGATGAACTTGTCAATAAATTCATAACGCACTTCTCTTACAATATAGAACACGAGGTATCTATGCTAGACCTATGCAACACCAAACAAAAGGGTGGTGAGTCTTTCGCCACCTTCTTACAATGATGGAGACAGCTAGCTAGTAAGTGTTCTTACGACATGCCTGAGAAACAACTATTGGAAATGTTTGTCCACAATTTGAATCCTGATCTTAGCTATCAGATTCAGATACAATGCCCTACCTCATTCGCCAAAGTCATTGAAATGGGGCTATTCATTGAGAAAGCTATGATCGCTAAAGGAACTCTCAAGCTCTACAAGGACACACCTCCTTCCCATTACACAACTGACAAGTCAAAGTTTTGGACCAAGAACAAGAATGTGGTCAACGATGGAGTAGTGGATGCCAAGGCGGCAGCCCCTAAACAACAACCCATATTCACTCTTAAGGAAGAAGCAAATAATGGTGCACTCAACAAGCCACCCCCTCGGGAACCTAGACCTTGGTTCAATTCAAATCCAAGGAGGAAATTCACACCGTTAGGAGAATCTCAAGAATCGGCCCTCAGAAAGTTATTGGCTAACAATGAAATTTCTCTACCGCCAACAAGTGACTATGAGCCTATAGTCAAACCTCCCTATTGGAAGGACATAGACTATTGCGAGTATCATCGAGGAAGGGGGCACACAACCAATAATTGCATCCATCTTAAGAATGTCATACAGGATGTACTGGATCAAAATCAGGGAGGAACACAACAACATACCTCTAATGAATCTCATGTGGCCTACCGGGATCCTCTTCTAAATCACAACAGGCCGTATAACAACAATCACAACAGCGGTCACAACAACAACAATGGTCACAACCACAACAATGGTCACAACGGCAACAACTCCAATGGCAATCCCAATAATGACAACAATCGCAACCGGCCAAATCAGAACAGCGGGTCGAGTAATGCTAACTATGCAAGCGTTCCATTTGAGTACACCATTAACTGCATTTCAGAACATCTTCCGCAGGTCAATGTCATCTCCCCCAACCAACAACCAGGACCTAACAGAACTGGTTGTAGTATAATTACCCGCAGTGGTAGAGTCACGATCAACACCACTCCTCCAAGGTCGTCACCATCTCCGTCCAACTCCCGCCCATATAATGTCATCGACCAATTGCAAAAAACTCCGGCTCACATTTCTATATTGGAGCTCTTGCGTCTATCTCCTTCTCATAAGGAGATTCTTGAGAAAGCCTTAGTGGAAACTACTGTCCCCACTAACCTAGCCCAAGAAAAGTTTCAAACCATGGTGGGTAATTTGACATCCTCCACTTCCATCTCGTTTACAGAGCAAGATGACCTTTCCATATCTCAACCCCACAACACTCCTCTACACATTGTTGCATTCGTGCACAAGCACCGCATCAAGAGGGTTCTCATTGATGGGGGCGCCGGTCTAAATATTTGCACGTTGAAGCTAGTCCTTGCACTGGGGTTCTTCGAACAGGCAGTAGATCCAAGACAGAAAATTACTATCAAAGCCTATGACGAGGAGGAACGAACCACAAAGGGCATGGTTGTCCTACCCATTCAAGTGGGACCGGTAATTAAAGATGTGGTGTGCCAAGTCCTTGATCGGGAGCTTGCTTACAATATTCTACTAGGGAGACCATGGATCCACGCCATGAAGGCTGTCCCCTCCACCTACCACCAATGCATAAAGTTCCCACACGATGGCAAGCAGGTCACCATACAAGGCAACCCCAACCCCTACCAGCATTGCAATTCATTCCAAGCAAAATCTGAATGCGTCATTCCCAATAACCGAGCCTACATTTCCCTTACTCTGCCACAAGACCATACTACCGAAGCTTCCTCCTCGAGGCCCAAACCGCTAAAACTTACCATAAAAGAAAATGGCGTGGGGGAGTACTCCATTGAGCACAGCCTTAACCTTGCCACCATGCCTTTGTCTCCTCGCTCCTTTGGCAAACCCAAGCATCAACCTAGGCATTTTCCAAAGCCATCTGCTCCTCCTACAACTCCCGCAAATCCCTTTGTAAAATGGGGGACCTTATCTGATGAGACAGAGGAGCGAGATCTCCTGTAGTGGCTTTACGCTGAAGAGGAAAACACATCCCAAGAGCTGCCTAGACTCCCTACAGAACTCTATGGACGGGGTGAAACTATCTTGCACAGGATGGGATACGAAGGACAAGGCCCCATAGGCCTCAGAAAAGAAGGAATCGTTGAACCTATCCAACCCTCTTCATCCTCTTCGGCTAGAAACACAACTGGCCTAGGGTACAAAGGTAAAGGTAAAGCCAAAGAAAACGCTTGCCTAGTGGAGACAATTCAAACACTCCAAGTGGATAGTGACGCAGATTCAGATGAGTCGAATGAGTATGAGTGGGACGAGCTAACAGAGCACTCCTACGATGACAAGGAGATTGACACCATCCAAACTCTCAGCCCCTACCATGAGGGACATACGCAACGGGACAGACCACTGGAGTCTGATTTGCCCCTCCCTGAGGTTATGGCTTTCGAGGAAAGTTTCGATTCCATTGTGATAAACAACCTGGAGGAGAGTACCACCCAGAACAATACCCCCGCCAGTGCCCATAACATTTCCATTCACAACATTAATGAATCAGATCTCTCATCTGACTCCCTTCCCCTCTTACACCCTGAGCTTATTGACTGGGATCTACAAGGAACCCCCCAATTAGATATGTTCCAGAACGATGATGCCTACATTGACTATATGGGACTTAGAGATCACTTACCAAAAGGGGATCATAAAGCCGGTTTCGCTATCGAACTTAATACTGTAGCTTACTTCGGGGAGGGTGCCAAGCCTTATAGTCACAAAAATATAAAGATCAAAAAGGGATCTGACGGTGAAAACCACCGTGCGGCAGTGTCAGATCATAAAACAGTAAAAAGAAAAGACGTATCTGAAGGTGAAAACCCAACTGTGGCACCTGACGATGGAATGCTTGACACCCTCCCAAGTGATATGTATCAAGAAAGGTCACAGATCGTGGTGGAGCCAACAGAGCCAGTGAACATTGGAACCGAAGAGCAGCCTAAGATTATCCACTTTGCAAAATCTCTCACGCCGCCTGAGAAAACCAGGTTTGTACCATTCTTTAAAAAGAAGAGAGGCAGCTTTGCTTGGTCATATGCTGACATGCCAGGTTTGGACCCAAACCTGATCCTACATCACTTGCCATTGGATCCAGGGGTGAAGCCCGTAAAGCAAAAACTGAGAAAGATGCATCCTCATATAGCCCTTCTGGTCAAGGAAGAACTCAAGAAATTGCTAGATGTGGGGTTCATCAGAGCCATAGACTATCCTGAATGGATATCAAACATTGTGCCAGTATCTAAACCGGATGGCCGAGTTCGACTATGCAATGATTTTCGAGACTTAAACAAGGCGTGCCGCAAAGATGACTTTCCGTTGCCAAACATAGACATCATAGTCGACCTTACAGCAGGACATACAATGTTATCACTCATGGACGGATTCTCTGGGTATAACCAAATCAAAATAGCACCTGAGGATCAACACAAAACAGCTTTCACTTGTCCATGGGGTACCTTTTGCTGGAATGTCATGCCATTTGGGCTGAAAAATGCAGGTGCTACATATCAGCGGGCCATGACAACTATATTTCATGACATGATGCATGTGACTATGGAAGACTATGTTGACGATATCTTGGCAAAATCACTCACCAGGGACTCACACCTGGACACATTAGAAAAAGTCTTCCAACGATTGGATCAATTCCAAGTAAAACTGAACCTGAAGAAATGTGTGTTTGGGGTCACATCAGGCAAGCTGCTAGGCTTCATCGTGTCAGCAAACGACATAGAGGTAGACCCGGCCAAGGTCAAAGCAATCATGGACATGCCTCCGCCCAAAACTCTAACATAGTTGAGATCCTTACAGGGCAAGCTACAGGCCATCCGCAGATTCATCTCACAGCTGGCAGACAAGTGCCATCCTTTCAGCCATCTCCTACATAAGAACGTTCCATTTAAATGGGATGAGAAGTGCGAAGAGGCATTCAACAAGCTCAAGGAGTACCTCATGAATCCTCCTATACTCATGCCTCCGATCCAAGGAAAACCTTTGATTCTCTACATATCTGCTACACCTACTGCTCTTGGGGCTCTCCTAGCGCAGCAAGACTATGAGAACAAGGAAAGAGCTGTGTACTACATCAGTCGAACCTTAGTGGGCTACGAGTTGCAGTACTCACAGGTGGAATGTTCATGCCTTGCGGTGGTTTTTGCCTCACAAAAACTCTGACACTACATGTTGGCACATCCTGTCAAACTCATTGCCAAGATCGACCCACTAAAATATCTTCTCAGCAAAGCAGCTCTCACAGGTCGACTAGCCAAATGGGTTATGCTTCTTAGCGAATATGATATAGAGTATGTGGACAGAAAAGCCATCAAGGGGCAAATCATCGCTAACCAACTAGCTGAGGCACCGTTACAGGACACTTCACCAATGCAGTTTGAGTTCCCCGATGAGTCTTTATTCACTCTGTCAACATCTCCTTGGAAACTCTACTTCGACGGGTCTTACACCAACCATGGATCGGGGGCAGGTATCTTGTTTATCACTACCCAAGGTGACACAATTCCAAAGTCCTACAGGTTGTTATTTCCATGCACTAACAATATAGCGGAGTATGAGGCTTTGGTAATTGGTCTCAAGATGGCCACTGAGTGGAAAATCCAAGCACTATGTGTCTACGGTGATTCTCAGCTTGTCATAAACCAGGTCAACGACGAGTATCAAACCAAAGATGAGAAGCTCATCCCATACAAACGGATGGTCGACGACCTCAAAGCACATTTTGGGACCATCTCGTTTGAGCAAATACCCAGGATAGAGAACAAAGCAGCCGATGCAATGGCGACCATAGCCTCTCTTCTTGAGATACCTGAACATGAGTCATGGTATGAGTTCTTAGTAGAAACAATTCGACAACCGGCTTATGATCTCCTCGAAACCCATTCCATTTGCCACCTAGTAGGATCTGATTCGCCTTGGTACGGTAAGACCTACACTTACCTCAAGGACAATATCCTTCCTTTGGACCTCTCTTCCAACCAAAAACGAACTTTCATCCGACAAGCCTCCCGTTACACCATTATCGCCAATACCCTTTACCGACGTGGTCTGGATGGTACTTTACTCCGTTGTCTAGAACAAGAAGAATCTGTAACTGCCTTGCGAGACGTGCACAAAGGGATCTGCGGAACACACTCCAGCGGTCCTTCCTTAGCTAAAAAACTCATGCGTTTGGGTTATTACTGGCCCAATATGGAAATGGATTCATATCAGTTCGTCAAAAAGTGCAAACAGTGCCAGATACATGGGAACCTGATTCATGCACCTGCTCAGGAGTTGAGACCTCTAACGACACCCTGGCCCTTTTGCCAGTGGGGACTTGACCTCGTGGGAAAGATTCATCCACCTTCTTCCAACGGCCATAAATTCATCATAACCGCCACTGAGTACTTTACAAAGTGGATTGAAGCCGTTCCCCTATCAACCATCACAGGAAAGCAAATTTCCTCTTTCATTCTAAATTACATTATCTGCCGATATGGCATCCCTTCATCCATCATAACGGATAACGGGAGACCCTTCAAAAATCAGGATGTCTAGGAACTTTGTGAGTGTTTTAAAATCCAACATCGTTTCTCCACTCCATACTATCCCCAAGGTAACGGCCAAGCTGAGGCATCGAACAAAACCATTCTGAAAATCCTAAAGAAGACTGTCAATGAAGCTGGTCGCGATTGGCATGTCCAACTCAATCCCGCTCTGTGGGCCTATAGAACTAGCATACGCACTCCCACAGGTGCTACACCCTACGCCCTCGTCTATGGTTCTGAAGCCATCCTTCCCATTGAGGTCGAACTCCCATCCCTTCAGGTGTTGTTGAAAGGTCTCATATTAGACGAAGAGTACAGAGTCTCTAGACTACAAGAGCTAGAACTGCTAGAGGAAAGGCGCCAAAAAGCTTTTGACCATCTCAAAGCCTATCAACAGATGATGTCAAGAAGCTACAACCACAAGGTTAGACCAAGATGCTTCAAGATTGGGGACCTCGTCCTAAAAGAGAACCCTCGCAATCAGCAGGACAGAGAAAAGAAAGGTAAGTTCGAGCCTAACTGGCTTGGACCCTATGTAATTGTAGCGGCTTACGGATCGGGGGCATATCAGTTGGCCACATCAGAAGGTGAGTTGTTTGATGATCCAATCAACAACATGCACCTTCATCGGTTCTATACTTAAGAGAACCCCAATGCAAGGGGGCACAATAAAGTCAAAAATAAAAAAAAATTAAAAAAAAAATTGATTGAAAAGAGAAAATACAAAAAAATTAGAAAAAATCGAAAGGCATACAAAAAAAATCGTCCTTTGGTGAAAACCTGGCAAATAGGCACCTTGGATAGGTATCATGAGGAAAACCTGGCAATTAGGTGTCATGTTACTTTCTAGCTTCTCGTGCAAATAAAAGCAAGTGATGAAAACCTGGTAAACAGGCGTTACTTGTGATAAACCGCCTTCTCCATCTTTAGGAATCCAATCACCTTGAGTCCATTCTTTCTCTATTCGCCCCATTCGACCCATATCTACCCCATAATAAACACTTGACAGTTACCTATCATGGCTTGATACTCACCTTGTGGCCTTGTCAACCAAGGTTTTGTCCCATACCGTCTCCTCAATGTAAGCCTAGTGTAGTGTCTCTCGTCGGTGTCTATGGTCCGAATCCGTGAACTACGTTGCCTCTGTGCCGTCACGTAGGCAAGGCCATTATTCTAATGCGCCCCCGAGGCTTCCATCTCTCCCAAGGTCCCATTCGTCTCCCTTTCTTGTCGTCTTTCTTCTAGTCCATCCATGGTCCATTAGGGTTTACCCTGAGCTACGTTGCCTCTGCGTCGTCACGTAGGCAAGGCCATTTAGCAATGAGCCCCCGAGGCACTAGGTCAGTCCATTAGGGTCCGTCTCCCCAATAAGGATTGTGCAATCTTCTCACCAAGCAAACAAATGCAAGCAGAACCCGCGCCTCAAGCAGAAATCTTGACAATGAGCATCTTAACCTATCCAAGGCAAAGCAAATACCCAAGGTCTTCTAACTGATTTTATCTAAATTATGGCAAGAAAAACACATCTAAATGCAAGAATGTTTTGTGGATTGGAACCATGGTTAAGTTACAGAGTCTTGATTTTTGCTATCATACCTTCCTATGCTACTCAAGGATGCCAAAAGCTAGAGATGCTATGATGGGGGCATGATTACTTTCTTTGTTTGTTGTTTGTGGATTAAACTTTAGTAATGTGAAGCCTTGTCTAAGGACATGATCGGCAAAAGATCATCGAGGACATCAAAGGTCTTACAGGAACGGGGGCAATCCTTACTTGTTGAAGCGCAAGAAGTACTTAGGTCATCTAGATTCAATTTTGACTAGATGCTTGTATTAACTTGCTAAATCACAATCCATGTAAGCGGTACTCAGGTCATCTCGGTTCAATTATACCTCGATGCTTGTATTCACTTACAACATTTCAGAAAAGTACCAAAAAACAAAATGCCCAATGATGAAATAAAGCAATCTAAAAGCAAAGCATCCGTCCTATATCCATATACACATCCATACAATCCTCATTATTCGAACTATGCAGAGTAACGATATCAAGAAAAGTTTCTAGGTCATTCTATCACAACCATTCTTCTATCCATCATGTCATTCTTATGTCAATAGAGTACATTTGGAAATCACAAAAACAAGGCATATAAGAGCATATCATATCATTCGTAGGACTAGTCATGCACATGATTAGGTTAGTCAAGTCCACCATCCAATGCATTAGGTCACCAATACATCTGCATCGCATCACATCTCAAAAGCACAGAAAACCACAAAACAACATAGCTAAGTGCATCACATATATAGTTACATCACCACATAGTACTCATGTTACAACTGCATACATTCAAAGCATTACATCATATAAACATCCAGTAGCATCTCATATATCTATGCAGCATCATCACATAGAAATCATGTTCCATACACACACATTTGCATTAGCTCATTTAGACATCACATATATAGTTTCATCATAACATAGAAATCATGTTCCATATCCACACATTTGCATTAGATCATATAGACATCACGTACACAGTTGCATCATCACATATAAGTCATCTCACATTTGGCATACATTTGTAACATTAAAACATATAGACATCACATAAGCTGCATATCAAAATGTATCTCATATAACATCAGATAGACCATCTAACTATGCAATAGATCGCATCATACAGTAGAAGTAATTCACCATCTCATAACACATGCAATAGATACACAAAGCTGCATCATCATATATGCTATCATATAAAAGAGGTCCAAATGTACAATATCACCATCTCTCTCAAACTCAAAGTGTCATATACAATATACATCCAAATGGATGGTGATACATGTCCCAAAATGCCCAAAATCTGGTCTGTGTCTACCCCTGCTGCTGTGGGCCACCGCTGCCAGCTCCTGACTGCTGGGGTCCCATCACGGACGCCCCTGACTGTGAGGGACCCGCTCTGTGAGCCACCCCAGACTGACTCCTGAAGCTCCCTGCCCTCTGGCTCGATGCCACGGTACCATGGTACAAACCTTGGTAGTACTGAGCCTGTGACTGCGCTCTGGCTAGGTCTGTCTGTGCCTGTGCCAACTGCGTCTGCAACTGGCCTACCTGTGCCTGTGCCTGCTGCACCTGCCCAACCAAAAATGAACTCGCTGCATCTGTCCCCATGGCGGCCACTGCAGTATCCCGCTCTACACGGATAAGGCGTACCCGTGTGTCTGCCATGTCTCGCTCGCGAGTCAAACCAGCGATCACTGCTGCGTCTGTATCTCACCTCCTCTCCACTCTCCTCAGCTGTGCCTGCAGCTCTCGCACCTGTCCCCTCAGGCTGGCTATGGTCCTCTCATGAGCCTCACCCTGCACTGGCCCCTGTGCTACCTCTGCCTGTCCTAGCCCCTGCTGCTGGGGCACCTGCTGCTGTGGTACCTGCTACTGGGGCACCTGCGGCTGTGGCACCTACTGCTGTGGTACCTGCTGGGGTGGTGGCATCTGTGCCTGCTGAGGCACCTGCTGCTGTGCCTCCGCCTGTCCTGGCACTGCCTGCCCAGCCTGATCTATCCTCCTCCGCTGCCTCGGCCTCTCTGCAGCTCAGCCACCTCGTCATCCTCGTCCTCCTCTAGCTCCCCTCCGACCTAGGCCAGCCTCTCCCTCCTCCTCTGAGTCCGCCTCGTCAATACGAGGCACCAGCATGCCGGGTCCTGAATATCTCAGGAAAGGATGTGCAGTGATCCAGTCCTCGTACTCCTGTGTGACCCCCGCATCTGCTATCTCTCTCCGCATGTCCCATGCCACATAAGGCAACTGCTGGAACTCTGCCAGAGCCTCCTCATAAGAAGCCATCAACCCCCATCGGACCCTCTCTGCATGTGTCCGTGCAAACATGGCCTGTCCCTGTGGCATGCCCTGTCTCCTACCGAACTGTCTCAACACTCGGCCCACCATCTATCTCTCCAGTATGTGCCGTGTCCGGCCTATCAACCACCTGGTCTGGAAGCAGTAAGGTAGCTCATCTCCCTCATCATCCCAGGGCTCGCAGTCTAGATATGGTCGCCAGACGACCACATCTACCCCATCCAACGTGTGCCTCCAATACTCTAGCTTCCCCAGCCTGTGCTGGGAAATCACTCCTACATAGCCATAGCTGTATGGCTCTCCTCTCTGCCTAGCAAAGACGCACATCGGCCTGGTCACCGCTATGTGCTCCCACAGCCAGAACTGTAACAGCAACACCCCAGCCGATAGACTCGTGCTGCGGTGGTACACCACCTGATGCATGTCATGATAAAGGTGGGCCAGCACGCAGGGTCCCCATGCATATCAGGTGCCCTCAGTCACCATCCACTCCATGATCCTGCCCCATCCAATGGGGAACCCATGCGATCTCCTGTCCGGGCATATAACGCCCCCAATCAGTCCAGCAACTATCCCAGGGAAGTAGTCGTAATAGTCATAGATATCCTGCCACGGGATGACCTGTCCCACCAACTCGGGATCATCAAATACTCGCTGACACTCGGCGAGTCCCGCGTCCCGCTGTGCGTCATACTCCACTAACTCGCCTACTACGGGCAAGTGTAGTATCCTGTAGACATCCTCCAGCGTCACAGTCATCTCTCCAGTAGGGAAGTGGAAGGTCCCGTCCTCGCTGTGGAATCTCTCCACGGCAGCTGTCAGTAGTCCTCTGTTCGCCCGCACCTTGGGCATGAAGCAAACGTAATCCAAGCCCATGGCACCAAGCGCCACTCTGTCAGCCTCCGTCAGCATATATCTCTGCAATAGAGGCATAGGGAATGTCTCCCTCGACTGCAGCGTCTCTCGTATCTCCTCCTGCAAGCACGCAAACCAAGGCGTCAGTCTCAAGCTGCATATACCATACTCAACATATCTACTGCACTATATCAACTAAACTTAGCATTTCAAATTGATCAATACAGCACACTACATCTCTTGACTAGATTCCTGCAATCTCAGAGATAGCTCATCGATTCCTGCGTCAAACAGGACGCTAATCGAATCAATTTGGCTAAGTAATTTGCCATCCCAAGCAAATGCGCCACTACAGGTGGTAAAAGTGCCGTTTCTGGTATATGCACCGTAGGAAGCCACATATGCGCCGCGAAATGCATATGTGCCGCTTCAATGCACGTATGCGCCGTTCTAACACATGCACCGCAGAACTCCACGCATGCGCCGCGAAATTACGCATGCGCCGCGAGAATCCACATTTGCGCAACTTTATCAAATGCGCTGCTACATTTCACATATGCGCGGCGGAAATACAAAAGCGCCGCCAAATTACGAAAGCGCAGCTAAAATGCACAAAAGCGCAACTTGTACACATGCACCGCCGAAACCGACATATGCGCCGCGAAAATACAAAAGCGCAGCTTCGCGAGGCATATGCGAGGTTCTGCGTTTCGGCGCATCTATTTCACCTATTTTCTACGTGCATTTATGACGCCTAAAATCGACCCTAGGAGAAATTTTTCGAAGCACATACTGGGGGTCCTGACTCTGCTGGCCGCCTGAATCGTCGGACTCGCTCGAATCGGTGCTCCTCGCGTGGTATATCTGCTGCTCTGGCTGCCATGCTGCTCTAAGTTTGCTCTAAGCCCTATTTCTCCAATCCAGATCAACCAAGTGTGCAAATGACTATTCTTGTGGCCCCAACTCCTATTTATAGCCTCCAAACCCTAATTCTGGCTAGGTGATGACTGTGACTACTTCCCGTGTCTGTTTTTCCTCCCATTTTCTTCCCGCATCCCTGACCGCGTCCCTTTTCCTCCAACCTATCCTCACCCCTTCTTCGTCGTGAGATCGTCCGTCTCCAAAACTTTCGCCGTTTTTCCCGTCCAATCTCCCGAGGGGGCATCCTATCGTCATTTAACCTGTACCAGGGGCAAACTGGGGCATGTATCATCATTCAGACTATCAAATTCTTTGAAGCAACGCTGTAAACTGCATTGCATCAAAGAGGGGCAAAATGTATACACCTAAAAATGACACAAATCATCCTAAATAAATATTCTAAATATTTATTCCATTCTTCTACCAATTAAATAAATATTCTAAATTTATTTAATCAATTCACTATCCCATAATTAAATAAATTCTATTTATTTAATTAAGATTCTTCTATTTGTCCTTCACAATTAAATAATCATAAATTATTTAATTAAGCCTAATTCCTCTATCCTAAAGTTCTAAATTCAAAATTCCACATTACCTTTACACCTCACCTTTTCCACCTCACCTTGTCCACCTCATCAGGTTGCACATGTAATTAAATATATTTAATATTTAATTGCCTTATTTTCCCTCACCCACATGGCCTATTTCTTCTCCAATCAGAGGTCAGTTAACCAATCAATCAAATCTGTTAACTAACCTGTCAGTTGAGTCAAATCCTCAATCAATTCAGTCAGTTCCACAATCCACTCTTCTAACTGATCAGTCAATTCTGTTAACAGACCAGTCAATGGACTTAACTCTCCAATCAGTTTTGTCACATCCCCCCTTTCATGATGGAGCTGGGACACTTGTCGCATTTCCACTGGTTGCACATTCCTCAACCATCCTCAACCGTTGATCTTCTTATCTCCTCTCAACCGTTGATTCCTATTCTTCCAAGTCTATAAATGAAGCTTCATCCCTCCATTCTAATCATCCAGGCTTTTGACATCGTTACTCTGCAGAAATATCACCAGCGTGCCTTTGGCACCCACTTGTCATCTACAAGCTTGAGATCACCATTGTTGCATTGGAGCTCACCTTCATTGCATATCACACCATAGCCGTTCACCATCGACTTCCTCAAATAACTTTAAAAGATTGCACTCTCTGAGGGCTCATCTCAACTGCAAAAGGACGATTCGTGATAGGCGAACAACAGAAGTTTTGAAACGGAAGAGGTTTGCTGTGTTTGTTCATTGCTTTGTTTACTTGAATCTTCTTTGTTTCACTATTCTGTTGATGTTTGGGTCATCTATTAATTCATTTGATTGATCATGTTTTACCCTCACAGTCACCATACTGTGTCTCTATTTTGGGAAGTAAAGAAATATATGGTGGGGCCCACAAATAAAGCTACACTTTCTAAATGATATGAGAAGTGACATGTGTTATTACCACGAGTGCTTGAGACATAAACTAAGTAGCTTTTAAGATCAGTGGAGAATGCCAAGTGTCCTAGTTTTGTTTCTCGGAAGCTGCCACGTATCAAGTTTCAAGTGTGGCAGATGGCGATGAGTGGTAATATTCTATGTGTCCTTTTTGAATGAGAAGGAAGCTAAGCATTGAGCGGAAGTTGCCGCATCGTATATTTTTGAGCCGTTTGAGAACTCGTTGGTGATGTCATGTGTCATAACATAATTAGAGTTATAGTGCCATATATTTTATCGCTCAACCAATGAGCGCATAGGGAAAGATAGTTGGAGATTCAGGGAGATTCTCAGTGCCAGTCAAAGTCCCAGTTGATTCCAATTCTGTTGATGCCATTAAGATCCTGGCGGTTGAGGGCGATCTTGAATCAAATTTTGTGGCTATAAATATAGGAAGATTTTGTAATAGAGATATACATTGTTGATTAAGAATTCAGAGATTTTTGTGGTGATTAGATTATATCATTTTTCCTTAGTTTAGCTATTTCTGAGAAGGAAGCTGATATATCTATGCACGTTTCTGTGCCTTTTGTATTTACCGAATTGTTAATGGAAGGAGCTCTGTTCTGTGCCAGTGGTGATATTTTATGTGTCTTTGCATAAATCTTCTGAGTTTAGCCTTTGATCTTTTAATTCATTTACTATCTATCTATATTGATCATGCAGTATTTGCTCTTTGATATAGTTGAATCTTGAGAATTTAATCATTGTGCTAAGTTATTGAAATGCATTTAAATCAGGCGCATCACCATAGAATTAGAAGTTCTATTTATTGTATTTGTAATCTTGTTTTTTATTCCCTTTACCCTAACCCTAATTGAAATAGGAAGAGCCAGCTTCTGTAAAATCTGGAGGTTGTTTCAAGTGTTAAGTCCCACATTCTTGAAACTTTCCATGTTGGTGCTAGAATTTGCGCAATTTTATACATCAACACCTCCAATCATAGATATGTACCTTTTTTGATCAGTCTTAGGTGATTCATTAGTTTTGCTTAATTTTCCACCAGTCACCATGGGAGTGCATACTAGTTTGGAGTCCTCCATCCCAAACTTCCTTAACAACTCTTTTACATACTTAGACCTAGAGATGAAGACTCCTTTATTTGATTGGGTAATTTGTAGACCTAGAAAGAAATTCATTTCACCAAACATAGACATCTCAAATTTATTTTGCATTTCTCTTGCAAACTTCATGCACATACCTTCATTTCCCACAAAGATAATGTCATCAACAAAGACTTCAACAATCAGGATTTGATTATCATTGATTTTGAAATAGAGATTGTTGTCAGCAGTGCCTTTATTGAACCCTAATTACAATAGATACTTGTCTAACCTTGCATACCATGCTCTGGGGGCATGCTTCAGTCCATATAATGCCTTTTTCAATCTGCACACTATATCACTTTGGTTTGATAATAGAAATCCTTCTGGTTGCTCAATGTAAACTTCCTCTTCCAATTCACCATTCAAGAATACAGACTTCACATCCATATGATACACACTAAAATCTTTGTGAGCCACAAATGCCAGAAATATTTTGATTGCTTCAATCCTAGCCAGTGGAGCAAAAGTCTCTTCAAAATCTATTCCTTCAATTTGAGAATATCCTTTGTACACAAGCCTTGCTTTGTTTCTTACAACTCCAAATTTTCATTTAGCTTGTTCCTAAAAACCTATTTAGTTCTAATGGCATTCGTATCAACAGGTTTAGGAACCAATTCCCAAGTTTGATTCTTCTCTATCTGCATCATTTCTTCTTCCATGGATTTTACCCAATTTTCATCATTGCAAGCTTCATTCACAGTTTTTGGTTCAACCTTTGAAAGCAAACAATAATTCACTTGTTCTTCTATAGCTCTTTTCCTTGTCAGTACACCTTTGTTTTTGTCACCTATAATCTGATCTTTAGAATGATTAATCCTTATATACCTGGGAGTCTTAACAACACTTTCTGGAGCCTCTTCTTCATCCTGACTATCTTCTTGTTCAACTTTTTCTTCATTTACTATAGTCATAGGTTCATCTGATTCATAGCAACTTAGATTTGATATTCTTTCCTTGCCTTCATCAACCTTCACATTAGCACTCTCAACAATCTTTTTTAGTCTCTTATTGTAGCAACAATATGCCTTACTTTTGGTAGAGTAACCAATAAAAATTCCTTCATCACATCTAGCATCAAACTTGCCTAGTTCTTCATCTCTTCTGATATAACATTTGCTACCAAAAACTTTGAAATACTTCACTATAGGAACTCTTCCATACCATAATTCAAAAGGAGTTTTAGAACTATTTCCTTTGACTTGAACTCTATTTAGGATGTACACAATAGTATGTATGGCTTCTCTCCAATATACTTTTGGTAGATCAGCTTCCTTTAGCATAGTCCTAGCAGCCTCTTGAACTATCTTGTTCTTTCTTTCAACAACTTAATTCTGCTGAGGAGTCCTAGGTGTAAAAAACTGTCTCTTTATCCCTTGTTCTTCACAGAAAATATTGAATTTATTTGATGTGAACTCACCTCCTCTATCAGACCTTAAGCATTTGATTCTCAATTCTAACTCATTCTCAACCATTGCCTTGAAAAAATTGAACTTGTCTAGGGCTCAGATTTTTCTTTTAGAAAAGTAACCCGTCATTCTAGAATAGTCATCAATAAGCAACATAAAATACCTGTCACCTTGCAGACTTCTTGTTCTTGTGGGACCACACAAATCTATATGTACTAGCTCCAACAATCCAATAGAGAATTGTTCTTTACTTTTGAAACTTATTTTTGTTTGTTTCCTAAATTGACACTCCTTGCAAATGGTGTTGGCTGGCTTCACAAGTTTAGGTAGGTCTCTTACTACTAGTACAGAACGTATCTTCACCAAATTGTCAAAATTGGTATGACACATCCTTCTATACCACAACCAACTCTCATCTGTTTGAGCCAATAAACAATAATAATTAGTTCCTCTTAATTGGTAAATGTTACCTCTGGTCTTCTTACCGGTAGCAATCACTATTCTGGAGCTTTCCATGATCTTGCACCCATTGTCTTTGAATCTCAGATCATAACCTTTATCACACATCTGACCAACACTCAAAATTTATGCTTTTTACCCTTCACATATAGGACATTATCAGTGTTGTGCTTTCCATCAAAATAAATAGATCCTTTTCCACAAATCTTACCAGCTGCATTATCTCCAAACCTAACCAGTCCTCCATCATGCTTTTCCAAACTCACAAACTTACTTTTGTCACCGGTCATGTGATGTGAGAATCCACTATCAATAATTCATTCATCCTTATCTTTTTCCACCTGAACAACCAAATCACTTTCTTCCATTGGTTTTTCTTCCTTCACACAACTAGCAGGATTAGTAGACACATGTTCTTTAATTGCAATAAACAAGCACTCATTTGCACTTGTACTAGCATCATTAGATTCATCATCTGTCACACCTTCATCATCAAGATCTCTAACATAGTAATATTTCTTTGGAACCCTAGGTCTATTCTCAAATCTTTTTCTATTCCTTTCAATTCTCTCAAGACACCTAGAGGCATAGTGACCAACCTTATCACATGTAAAACATTTGAAAGGTAATTTGCCTTTGAACTTACCAGAACCTCTTTGCAGTCTTTCAACAAAGTTTTCTTCAATTTCATCAAGCTCATCATCAGGTTCCACCTTGTACTTTTCATCTCTTGAGATATTATCTGAAGTACTAGCTTTGAAAGCAGTCTCAATCTTTGGCAATGCATCGCCAAGCTCTCTCATCTCAAAGGCTGTAAGATTTCCTAACAACTGATCCTTGGTGACATCTTTCATAGTCATTACTTCTTCAATTGCAGCCACCTTGTGATTGTAGGATTTAGGTAATGACCTAAGAATTTTCATCACAACTTCCTTTTCCTAAATAGTTCCTCCCATACCTTTTATTCCATTGACAATTTCATCAAATTTTTGCATGTAGGCTGTTATATTTTCATCTTTGCTAATCTTTAAACCTTCATATTTCACTTTTAGACCCTGCAATTTGGCACTTTTAATAGACTCATCTCCTTCATATAGATTTTTCAACTTTTCCCAAAATTCATGAGTAGTTTCCAGATCCATGACTTTTATCAATCAGTGTTCGACAAGGCACTTAACAGAGTATTTCTAGCTTTTATATTTAACTCATATTCTTTGATTTCATCTTCAGTTGTTAAACCATTCTAAGGCATGGTATACTTGGTCTCTGTCTCTTTCCATATTCTATAACCAAGAAAAAGGAGATGGCTTTCATTCATACCTTCTATAAAGCATAATTCATCCCATTGAACTGAGGAGCTTCTTTCTTATAAGACATCTTGGACCGACCTCAAGCTGTTAGGCTTACTTCTGAGGAACTTGCTCTGATGCCAATTATTGAAATGTACATGACAACTGAGAGGGGAAGTGAATCATTTGTCACAAAAATTTAACCACTTATGAATATCATGACATCAAATTCTTAATCACTATTGTTAAGATTAACCATGAAAGCATGAAACAAGAAGCTCAACACAGTAACACATGAGACACCGCAATTTTTACGTGGAAAACCCTATAAGGGAAAAACCATGGTGGATGTTAGCCAACAAAAATAAATAAGCTATAGCAATACTAAAAATTAGAGGCTCACTGCAAATGTTAGGGCTCACTGTCAAGGGGTGGCTCACTACCAAGGATTGGTGAATTGATTTGATAACATCTATTCCATGCCTAGATTTAGTTCCATTGAAGCACAATATAAGTCCTCTACTTTTCTCTTCTTACACCTTTACACTTATCTTTTCATTTTCACACTTAGACATCTTTTTATTTGCAACTATATTACATGCTTTTATACAATTCATCAACCTTGGAATGTACATCAAGGTCGGCATTACATTCATCAACCATTGGAACAATCTCTAAGGTTGGCATTACAAACATACATAGAAATAGGTCTAGAACTAAACAAAATTTGCTAAGGTAAATATGTATGCAGATCATGTTATGCCTTAGCTGGGGCTCAAATGCAATCTTCCATGTCACGACATGCTTCCACAATCTTTAATGCATCTCTGCAAGTAATGAAAATAACCAAGTCAACCAAAGGTGTTAACATTAAGTATTCTAAGAACAGTCTTCATCCATGATCTAATTTTTTCTTTGTAGACCAATCCAAAGATAGGAGCATGATCAGGAGACATCCACAAGCACATTGTAATCGCCAGGAACAACCGCATGATCTCTAACCACTATGTTAAGAAGATTCTTCAAATCGGAGCACAAGAACAACACTGTCAGCTACTGTCATAAAGAAAGGATAGCTTGTGGACCACCAAATCATGTATCATTAGAGTTGAAGGCACTTAACATTATTTTAGACTTAACTCATTAACCACAAATCATAATACTTCAATGCGAAGGAATGTGGAACAAAATACATTCTCCCTATCACCAGTGAATACTCAGAAAAAGCAGTTTTCACTCTGGTGATCATAACTCACTCAAATCTTCATACCGGAGGCTCAAACTTGGAACATAACATCTTTAGACATGCCTCTAAACAATTTCTAATTTGCAGACAAAGATATTCATTCTACAAGAAATTTGGAGCAATCTATTGGATAGTTCTACTGTAAACAAAGATACTCTTCTATACACTATTTCCATTGGAGGAGCAAATTTTCTCAAAAGCACTTGGAAACTCAATATTAGGATCACTTACTCATTTTCTCCAACACTTATATAAGCCAGTGCAAAGCATCTAACTCATTACAAGAAAGCATCAAATCAAGAACATAATTGACACCAATGACAATACAAATATGTTGACATCAATGACAACATCGGCAAAGCATCTAACTCATTACAAGCAAGCATCAAATCAAGAACATAGTTGACACCAATGACAACATAGATATGTTGACATCAATGACAACACCGGTTAGGCACATACTTGCAACAGGAACACCAACATGGGGTTTGATTGAGGCAAGCCCCTATACAACACAACCATTTTCCCCCTTTTGCATGAGTATAGATTGCAACAGGAGGTTTCCGAGATTGTGGAGTGATAGAGAGATGTGAGGAATAGATACAAACATCATTGAATAGAAGTTCTATCCATACAAAACCCTAAAGACGCTAGAACCCCATACTAGTGTCCTGGCTATTTTGCTCCAGTTTTTGGTGCTAGGTTCCCTCAAATCTACTCATTTCTTTCCTACACTTATTTTCTGTGAACCCTAAGGACTCTAACGCCTAATGCTAGTGTCCTACCCAGTTAGCTCCTTCTTCTAATGCCAGGTTCCATTTGGTCTGCTCCCTTCTACTCTACTCTTATTTTCTGGAAATTATAATAGTAGTCTGCACATTAGCCCAATTACCCGATTTGGTCTAAATATTGCTTAATTTAATCAATACATTTATCATCAATCTTTCATATTTGCAACAAAGGAACAGAGCCCCCACCAACATAGCTTGGCTCTTCTCCAGGGACAACAACCAAGCCTAGAGTCGTTGGTGGCTTGTGTTCCAATGTTTGATAGGAAAGATTGATCGAGTTAGTTCATAATTGATTAGATCTCTTTTCTTATCTTACAATCCCAACCTACCCCCTCACCATTGTAATTCTATTTTTTTGTACCCTAATCTTCAGACAATGATATCTTGGCCATACGGAGGTCTTTTTTAGTGCATTTTTAAAAAATGGTGTAGAATTTCATGATCTTCACAATGGTGGAAGTAATTTTTAGTTTGGACTTCTATTTATTTTAGATTTAGTTTTCTCAGTGATCTTACTATACAGTTCTCATTTTGGGAACTTTGACGAGCCATAACTTTGGCATATGGACTCCTTTTGGGTCATTTTTTTGAAAGTGCATATTTTTCATGTACTTCATAGTGGTTCCATCACTTTCCTCTCATATTCTATCAAAATTGTGTTTTTGGCTTGTGGTCATTTTGGACATTGTAAGCATCTAGTGAATGCACTTTTTGATTTGTAAATGCACTAAAATGAGGTGCCACATATTGCAATTATATTTTAAGGATCTTGCACATCATGTTGTGTTGTGTAAAATCACACTATTTTATAAAGTGTCATGGGGGGCTTGTTGTGTACACCTTGATATTTGTTGTAGATGCCTGAAAATGGTCACAACCACTTACACCTACACCATCCTATCTGACCCAAATATTAATTAAACAATTTTTAATTATTTAATTAATTTATCCATCGTCTTCCCCTTTTCACAAAAAATCTAATTCCTCTACTATAGTTCAAAAATTAAATATTTTACAACTATAGTTCATATTCCATCCACCAAAAAAATAAAATAAATGACCATATTTATTGAATTCCTATTTTGTCCACTTTTGATTACTTTTAGTAATCATCATTATTTTCTTCTAAAACATGTGTACATGAATCAATTTTAATTAATTCTCAATTACAAACTCCCATGTTTCTAGAGGTATAGTTGTCATTCCATGTACATGCATGTACATGACAAGTGGTACTTTGGAAGCATGGCCAAATCTTCCAAAATGTGTACACTTGTCCTATTTCTTCCATCCCACTCCAAGTGTCACTATTCATGCAAATTTAAAATTACTGTCACAAATATGTGCCTAATCGGTGTTGTCATTGATGTCAACATATTCTTGTTGCCATTGGTGTCAACTGTATCCTATCTTGTTGCTTGACTAGAAGACTAGAATGTTGATGATATTGAGAAAATTAATAAAGATCAATGGATGTGGATCATACGGCAGTATAGAGGATTCTATGAAGTAGCTCTAGTCAGGATTTGAGAGGTCCGCATGAAGATTTGAAGAAACTATGGCCATCTGAGTAGAACCAGTTTTGCAGTATTTAGAAGAGACAGAGCGACAAAGAAGTGGTCCAGATCCTTCCGGATATGTCAAATAATGATCTGTGGATCTAGAGGCATGTTTGGGAAGTTAGTGTGTATCATCCATTCAAGTGCTTCATGGTTTGGAGGTCCACAAGCAATCTTTCTAAGATGACAGTCATGGAAAATAGTATTCTTGAGGTTCCGGATGAAGATGCAAGTGATCCTGATGACTTGGAGGAGTACGGATGTTTTTGTTGAGTTCATTATACTTGTGGAGGTCTCTAGATCATGTGACTACTATGTTGGAGGTTTGCATTGAAGTTTGAGCTTGTTGGTGAAGATTTCCTTCTTGGTGTTGCTATTGTTCCCAGTCATGGCTGACTGGATGATTCAAGCATATTGCAGATGTTCCAAAAGCAATTCTCTGGAGCATGGTGTGTTGCTGAAAGAAGATTCAAGTCTTAGCAATGTTTGGCTGACAAATTAGTGATTGGCATTAAGTAAAATGTTTGGTGTGCCGACCTTGATGTTTATTCCAAGGTTGGTGAGGCATATAAAGGAGTGTAATTAAGTTGTGGAAAATCATCCTTGAGCAAAAATAATAAATTCAAAGAAAGGATCAAGAGTAGAGAAAAGAAGAGCAGAAGAGTAAAAGTAGAGCAGAGTGAAAAGTTAGTGAAGAAGAGTTTGGAAGTAGAACAAAAGTTTTATGAGCATTCAATGAAATTGAACCAGGCATGAAGCAGATGCTATTTCTTGGTTAATTCTTTCTGTGTTAAACTAAAATTTCTTGTAGGCAGTGAGCCTCTCTTTTGAGTAGTGAACCCAAAGGCAAGTGCCTTCCCATTCCTTTTAAGTACTTTTAATAGGGTACAAATCTTGTGGGCTAACACCCACCGTGGTTTTTCCATTAACTGGGTTTCTACGTCAAAACTCTTAGTGTTAAATATGTTGATTATGTTTATGCTTATGTGATATTGTTTCATGCTTTAATGTTTACATCATTAACTATGAAAGAAGATTAAAAGAAAGAAAAGGTTAATTTTTGGGACAACTGATTCACCCCCCCTCTGAGTTGTCCGGTCTAATTCCAACAATTACATGTGGTACTATTCATGCACTATTCCTCTAATTTTTAATTCCACTTGTCCTCTCCATGCAATTTAAAATTCCTCACAAAATCCTAACCTTGCATTTTCATAAATGAGGCCTTACATGTCATATACCTAACCAATCCTAGCCATTCATCCATTCCAACTTGCATTCTCATCCATTGATCATCCCTTGAATCTTGGAGTAAAATTCTCATCCATTCTCATCATGCCACTTGTTCAATTCTCCTTGCTTGAGGATCCTCAAGCAATCTCCACCCTTGATCTTCCAATTTGATCTTAGCCCTCCATTCCCATCCTCAAAAATCTATATCTTCACCTCCATTTTTCATAAGTCATCATATGCAAAGAAATTCTACCTCTTTGAGTACTCAACATCACTAGAATTAGTTTAATTCTAAGCTTAGAATAGTTCAATTTCACTAGCTCTAGGACATTTCATCACTAGTATGCTTAGATAGGGTACAAGTTTAATAGAAAGTGTAGTAGTGATTAGGTCCAATCTTGAGGTCCCTTGGGCTTGGGATTGGGAGAAATTTAGGACAATTAGCACTCAATTAGGAATCCCATCTTTTAGGTAGACATTTTTGGCATGCCCGGTGGGAACCCCACCCCTTTTTCACTAACATTTTCATGTTGTTTTGGATGTTTTGTGTTGACAGGTCAGATCACTGCCAACTTTCTGCAAAGTAGCACTCATTTCTAGCATATCAGTGCCTACTCAGGAATTAGCACCTAGTCTTTTGGGAGGTATAACTTGTGTTTTTCCATTAATCTCTCATCATTTGGTAACCAATTTGCATGCATTATGTTTTAAAGTGTCCCCTACTAATATTTTGGGCAGTTTAGCTCTCTATTTTGCAACAAAAGTTACAGAGACAAGGGGAGATGCTACCCATTGCACAGTAGTGCTTGTTTCTTGCATATCAATGCCTATTTGTCAGATCAATGCCTACTTCATAGATTAGCACCCACCTTTCATTTTCATAGAATAGGGTTTTTGTCTAATTTTACTAATCCTTGGGTGTTGAAATGGTGTGTTGAGGGCTATAATCTATTTTTTGTGAAGGAATACTTCTCTATTTTGCAGGTTTTATCATTTTTACAAGGGGAGACTTTGCCTTGCCCATTTCAGTGCTCATCTAGAGCACAATAGCACCTAGTCCATAGGTATACAATTTTGTTATTTCAACGCCTATTTTCAGTGCATTAGTGCCTATTCAAAAATTAGCGCTTGTTCTCTGCAGAATAACGATGGTTCTCTGAATCAGCACCTGGTTTTTTATATCAGCACCCAGTCTTTGAAAATTTTCAAATTTAGTCTTTTCATTGCTTTGTTTGGTCTAATATTGGTTTTACAGCTCCTCACGACTGTCCAAGACAAGATTTATGATTACTAACTTGTTTGATGCAGCCCCGCTGTCAAAGATCCATTCTTTCATACTAGTATTAGTTGCACTAAATTTAAAGTAGGGGTAAATCAATTGGTTTGTCATGTCTTAGGTTTGTGAATGGATGTATGCTCTCCCCTTGTACCTTAGGGTGATCTTGAGGATCAAAAGTCCATTTTCAAGCCTCTTTACTTACTTTTCAACCCAAAGGGGTTATCCACCTTGCGTCTGCTCTCCCTTTGCGCCTTGTGTGATCTTGGGTGATCAAAAGCAAAGGATAATTTCTTCTTAGGAGGCTTTCTTGGGGATTTCATCCCCCCAAGGGATGACCTCAACCGCATGTTCCAACACGGTATACAAATATTGTGAGAATCAAAAGACTCTTTTAAAGGAAGGACCCTCTCACCTCCAAGCAATAAACCTTTGGGATACTTGGTCTGCCAAGACTCGAGTGGTTGAGCGTCATTTGATTGGGACACCCCAATTCATGGACTTGGGCCTCAAGTACCTTGATTACTCTAAATGACACCCCTAGAAGCCTAAATAAGACCTTTTACCCATCATATCTTGTGGTGCACTACTATAGAGGAGGGGAAGATGCTCACCGTACCATTATACTTGAGATAAGATATGCTTTGGACAAGACAAAAGTCTCCAAGGTGAGGGGTTGTAAGGTGGTCCATGACCGTATTTTCCCTATCTATCCAAGCTATAGCATCAAAGGTATCAGTGGGGGTGGGAATCTCAATTCATTTTGAGTTGAGATTGACCAACGGCCACTTTGTGAGATCCACAAGATATGTCACTCCCACTTGAATAGTTTTAGGTTGTATACAAGTGCTTGGTGTGTCTTCAATTGTGCAAAACCCATGGAAGCCATTTGTAAAGCACGAAGGCTAATCACCTCTCGCAACCACTTCTAAAGTCAGTCTAATAGCTATTGTGATTGTTGTGTGTGAAATCTTGTCAAAAATCCAACCAAGCATCTTGAAAACCACAACTATCAACACTATCCCATATTAATGCCCAGTTTCTATAAACCCATGCCTAGTTTCTGTATTTCAACACCCATTTCCTGAATTAGTACCTAGTTTTCAAAGACTTACAAAAATTAGTTTTTCATCCTTTTGGTTTTCAAAATCATCCTTTCCACATCATCCTCTAACATTACAAGCCACATCAGTGTCCTTCATGTCCATTTGTCCCTCTCAGCTTGTGATCTAACCTTAATCATCGACCATTATCCTCATCATCATCATCCTTAATTAGTAATTATCCTTGTCAATCTATAGTCAATCCTAAACCCTATCATCCATAATCAACCATTCTTATCCATAATCCACCATTGTCTTTATAATCCTTGATCAATCACCACCTGTAACCCATAATTAATCAAATCCTTGATCACCATCCATTATCATCCATAATTAATCCTTATCCTAGTCAATCCTTAATCAATCCCATCATCCATAACCAACTACCTTTATCCATAATCAATAATTATACCAAAATCAATCAAATCCTTATCCAAACATATCCTCATTATCCAAATCTAAAATCAATCCCCATCCTAGAATCAATCAAAATCATATCCAAATTCTAAAAGTTAGGGTCTAGATCAATCATCCCCTTGTTTATGTTAAGCTTAAGACTTTATCTATCTTAAGTTTAGTATAAACTAGAAATCATCACCCCTCTTGGATAAATTGACTTGGGAACTTAGACAACTCCTAAGTTAGTGGACTTCAGGAATCCCATCTTGCTTGGTACGTCTTGTCTACCCCAAGTACGAGAATCCTATTGTCCTTTTGTTTAGGCTCTTTGTCCACCCTAAGCATATAGGGATAATCATTGATCTTTAATCATCTTGATCTAGATTTTGAACTTAGAATTAATTCCCATCCATAATCATTAGGACCTAATCATCTAAATCCTATAAAGTTCACCTATTATGCCTCCCATCACGCGATCACAAGCTAAGAAAATAGATGCTCGTTACCAACCCCTCTCTCCTCATGACTCTACCACGAGTAATATGGAGGGATATGTCAACCAACCCAAAGTAGGTGAGACATCCACTCACCATCATACATATTTACCCACCTTCATCAATTTCCTCAATGAAGGGATTGCATGACAAATTTGACCAATTCATTGACAACTATAAGGATGAATTCCTCGAACGCCTCATTGAAAATGGCCCACAACTCCTCTACTCATTCGATCATAACAAGATCAAAACCATTTTCCATGACAAACCACCATCACCCATTTGAGATCAAACATGGGGATGTGTCCCTAATCCCAATGAACCCGTTTATGATAATGCATGGGCTAGTTATGCGTCCAACACCAATACTGTCCACACCATTGATAAACATATAGGGCATAATGTCATGTCACAACCACAAGTGTTAGAACAACCTTATGGAATGCCTTCACATTTGATGCCTAACCCCAACATGTCTGCTAATCCAAAAATTGTCATCTCGCAAAACACATCCAACATCCCTCGAGATCCATCCAATGTCAATCTCATTCCACAAACCCTTCCTCCTTTGAATATCCCTCAAAGTTTGATCATCACTCAAATAGTAGTACCACCCATGACACAAACACCTCTTCAAGATGCTAATCCATTCAATCAATCACAAAATCCCTTGATAAGCTATACCAATCCCACTCAAACATATCAATCATCCATGCTTCAAAAACCTCCCCATGGGTCCTTGATGCAATATCCATACACTACCCAACAACAACCACCTCTCCAAAACTAACAAAACATTCCGTTTGGATCCCATGTTTATATGCAAACCACATGCCCACATCCATACATCTAACACCAAGAATACATCAACCCCCAACAACAACAATTGTCATTGCAACAACCCCCGCTCCAACACATGTCACAACCACCTCTTGCTAATCCTTTTGATCAAGAATGACAAGAGATGAAAAACACACTCAAAAGCATCCAACTAGGGACCCAAAAGAAACATTATAAGTTTGAAGACTTATGTCCCTATCCATTTGATAGAAACATAGCAATCACACCTTTTCCTCAACACTTCAAGATGCCAAAATTTGACAAGTACAAAGAAAAAGGAGACCCCCATGATCACATTAAGGAATTCTTCATGGCATGCCAAGAAGTCACCTATGATGATTAATTCCTGCTTCTATTGCCGAAGCTATGATGACACTATTCGATGTTTAAACACGAAAGAAGCTTCCCTTGCCCTACATGAAGTCCATGTAGGTATCTGCGGAGCGCACACAAGTGGTATTGTCCTAGCCAAGAAGCTCTTGCATACCAAATATTATTGGCCTACAATGGAAAATGATGCATGTGAGTATGTGAAGAAGTGTAAGCCCTATCAGCAACATGGAGATCTCATTCATGCTCCCTCTCAAGCATTACAACCCATCACCACACCATGGCCTTTCTCTCAGTGGGGCTTAGATCTCGTTGGAAAAATCCACCCATCCTCCTCTGATGGACACAAATTCATTGTCACCGCCACAAAATACTTCACTAAGTGGGTTGAAGCTATTCCTCTCACTTTCACCTTTGGAAACCAAATCGCCAAGTTCATCTTTTACCATATTATCTATTGTTATGGTATTCCATCTGCCATTGTTACAGACAATGGTAAACCTTTCAAAAACCATTATGTTTGTGACCTTTGTGAACAATTCCACATACGATATCGTTGGTCCACTCCATATTATCCCCAAGGTAATGACCAGACTGAGGCAACTAATAAAACCTTGCTCAAAATCCTCAAGAAAGTTGTCAATGAAACTGGGCATGATTGGCACCTCCACATCCATCCCATCCTTTGGGCCTATCGCACTAGCATCCACACTCCTACATGAGCTACACCATATTCCATAGTCTTTGGAGTTGAACCTATCTTGCCAATAGAGATCAAATAGTCCTCATTGTGCATATCTTTGCATAATGTTATCACTGATGATGAATACCATGTTCCATGCCTCCAAGAGCTAGAACTATTGGATGAATGGTGTCTCAATGCCCTTAATCACCTCCAAGGATACTAGAATCTGCTACACAGATCCTACAACAAGAAAATCCATGCTAGAGAGTTTGTAGTAGGAGACTTGGTCCTGAAAGAAAATCAAGGAATCTATCAGAGTGGGAAAAATAAGGGAAATTTGAGCCTAATTGGCTAGGCCCCTATATTGTCACATTTCCCCTTATTCAAAACACCATCATCCCTCCCCCCTCATGGTTTTAATACCATGGTGCAATCTAAAAACTGACAGTGGCCCCACATCATCACCATCTCCCTTCCTTATCATGGTTTTTATACCATGGTACAGTTAGAAAATTGACATTCACCTCCTCTAAATGACACCCCATCCAACCCACTTAGATGATCCCACTTTCCTAAGCTTGTTGATTACGCTTGATCTACAAATGACACAATTACTAGGCATGCTATCAAAGCATAACACTTTCATGAAAAATCCTTCACCATCAAAATGGATTTTCCATAACTGGCAACCTATACCCCCCGCCTATCCTTTAGTTTATCTTAATCATCCATTGATTCTTGTCCTAGGATGCATCCTTCCAACAATGGGCAAAATCACTAATCCTCCATCCATTTTTTGGCAAGAGATGCAATGGCTGTGTGTTTTGGGTCAGTCATTCTTTTGGTTCTTGATTTTTATCTTGTGCATCATTCTTGGATTACTTCAAAGCTACCTTGATCTTATTATATCATGGTATGTGGCAAATAATCCAGAATGGGGTATAGTCTTTGCTTTCGTATGCCATGCTTGTGGGAGGCTCTCATTACTCCATCTTAGTATTCATAACTTGTGAATTGTAGGCTTGGTTCTAGCATATTGTCCCCCTTTTGCATCTAAGGTTCCTGATACCTTTGGTGTACTAAGGGCTTATGCCTTAGATCCCCATCGTTTGTCTAGACAAGGTTGTACTATTATGGGCATGCATGGATTCATCCTCTTGTTTGCAGTGTCAAGTCCTATGCATGGCTTGTCACCTTGGTTCCACATACCCTGGTGCATAATATCCTATGCTATATCAATAGTAGTACTCAATATTTATTGGAAGAATTTCTTAATATGTGATATCATCCCTTTATCCTACATATCCTTCCCTATCCCACAGATATTGGTCCAAATTTCATCAAGACACATCCCCCCTTCCACACCTAATTTCTTCTACCCATTGTGCCACCCAATATTTCCCTATCATCCCATGACCATTTTTAGAGACTTTTGTATCATGATCAACCAAATCCCTCATGACATCACGTCACCATCCCATGGCATTAATCATATCATTCATATAGCATTGCCATTAATATGTGTTTATTAATTTGAACACATATTATTCTAATTCCTTAGTCCATTCATTTTGCATTAGTCCATTTCCTGATATGTGTTTATTAATTTAAGCATATATCATTCATTTTCCACTCACTTTTTAGACCATTCATAAGCATTATCATTAATTCATAATGTATATTTATTAATATAAATACATATAGTCCATTTCCATTTCCATCCCTAATATATGTTTATTAATTTAAGCATATATTATTCATTGCATTAACCATTCATTTACATTATCCATCACACATCATTACATCACATCACTACATAAGTATGCTTACAACCCATCAAAATCATCATACCACATTACATCACATATGCACAAAATCCATACATCAATCATACACTGCAAAAGGAATTGGTTTAAAGTCGCTAAAGTAACTTCTATATGTAACACACCTAATAGACAATATGTTGGTGTTTCAATTCGCACCTCTAGTATGCGATTTGGAAATGGACAGCTATGCATAGATAAATTGCTCTCCTATTGGAAGGGCGAGTTCCCTTTCTTGCTGATGTTCACTGAAAAGATAACTTGAATGAAACTTCGCCTATCTTCTTTTTGATTCTCAGCTACAAGCACAAGGTTATAAAACTCTAAATGCTGCAGAAGAGGTTTTTTCCTTTTTTATAAAACTTCTACTACAACTAGCATAGACTAATGATGCTTTCAATCTCCTGAGTAAATTCAGAGCAAAGGAAGTTGAAAGTGAACGAGGAATGATTGTTAACACAAAAACTCAAGCAGTTTTCCTCTAGATTTACACCACAAGACTAAAAGTACTTTAATGATGAAAGCTGAAAAAGAAAGCTGTAGAATCTACACATCTGACGACAATAACTTAATGAATCGATGTAGAATATCAGAGCAAAGTAGGCATGAGACTTCTATTCAATATCACAAAGTTTAATACAACTCCAGGACAACAATACTGTAGCAAAAGGTAGGCATACAGTAAGCGATCAAACACCGGAGAACAATGAACACAAAGTGAACAAACACTTGGAATAACAATGTTTGCAGGCTAGAATAGGCACAGCAAATTTGCTATCCCAAAAGTCATTCCCTTACAATGAACACAGATTGAACAAACACTTGGAATAACAATGTTTGCAGGCTAGAATAGGCACAACAAAATATGTTATTACCAAAGTCCATTTCATACAATGGGCAAGGATGCCCTTATTTATACTAAAATCAAAGGAGTAGGGAACCCTAAAATCTCCTTGATTAACCCTAACTTGCCAACTCGCAAGCTTTATTACTATTCTAAGACAAAGATACAATAAACAAATGCTTTAAAGCAAAGAAGATTCCAACTATCACAAGGTGATTTCTTTCTAAATATAGAATGGATGAGCTTAGGATGAAAGCACATGCTTTAAAACAAAAAGCATATGTTTTAAAGCTGCTTTCTTTTGAAATGTATCCACATTCACATTCTTGCTTTTTGGTGATGTCATCCATTGATATTCTTTTGTTGATTTCTTCTAAAAAAGCTGATTCTGAGCGAAAAAAGCTGGCACATGGGTTTTGTAGGCAATTCTATTTTGAAGCAACCTAGATCATCAGATTTTGAAAAAGCGAAGATTTTCTCGAAAAAGCAGGAAAAAAGTAGTTTCCTAAAAAAAAGCACAACTCCCAATCTTCAAGAGGATGATAATCTGGATGGACCCATCTTGACGAAAACTGAAAAAGCTCTGGTCGGATTTCTGAAAAATGATCCCCTTGAAACAAGGACCCTGAAAAAGCAAGCCTCTCCTCTTCCTCAACCCGAATCTATGAAGAACACTGAAAAAGCACCTGGTTTGGGTCTGTTGGTGCCTGCATGAGCAGTCAAGTTTCAAGCATATAAGCATGCAGGCACCTTCCCTAAAAATCCAAAAAAGGTTCTAAGTATTCGGGCCTCCTCAGCATTTTCAACATCAGCATCATATTTTCTTCGAGGAGGAGGTCATCATCATCATGTTTCCAGTCATCACCCTATTGTTTCTCGCAGGGGTCATCATCATATTTTCTACCGATCTGATCTTCTGCCCGCAGGGTGATATTTTAACATCGGGTGATCTTAGTTAAGATCATCCTGATGATGTTGCCACAAGGTTCTAAGTATGACCCGATATTCATCAGGGTCATCATATTTGAACATCGGGTGATCTTTGTTAAGATCATCCTGATGTTATTTTATCACTTCATGTTCGTTGTTTTATCACCCTAATGATGCTGACGTCATTCTTATGTCAGGGTGATATCCGCTTTTCTGCCTATCTGCAGCATGATATTTGTGCATGAGGGTGATATTTCAAATATCTGGTTATCTTCTGAATGTCATCCTGATGCCGACATGATGGTGACATCATCAAGGTCTAGGGGGTCATATTTTAACATCAGTCATTTTATGGAGATCCCCCGATGTTGCGAATATGACGATAACATCATCTAGATATGAGGAGGTGCACGATAGGCAGATATGCTGATGACGTCAGCAGGATATGACGGTGACATCATCAGGATGTTTAATTATCAGGGTGATATCCTTCAGGTGATATGCTACTGACGTCATCCAGATTTGACGGGGTCATACTTCAAGTTTTCAATCAGACCCGATATTGTAATGTGATGATGATGTCATTAGGACATTTGCGGATATGACGATGAGGCCTACTGATGTCAGGGTGATATTTCGAGCAACAAGATATCATGCTGGAGGATGATGATGATGAAGGTCTTATACTAGGTGTCGTCGGGAGCAAAAGCACCGACATCATATATGCTCACGGCCCAGTATATAAAGTAATGAGAAGGTTGCCGCAGGGTACATGTGGGATAATTTGATCCTGCATGATTTGAAATATCAGGATGATACATTTTGGCGGGAAAGGTTTGCGATGCACAGTATGATGTTTTTCCCAAGGCCGCAAGTTGGTGCGCCATTAATGGCGGATGTTACAGGGTATGGGCGATGGCGTGGACCGATCTAGTACCCGACTGAAGATGCAAATCCCCAGGCGGCGGCGCAGGGCTTGAGATCTCTTCCTGTCTCCTCTTCCACCTACCCCTTCCCTCCTATCTGTGCGGCTGCATTGAATGTTTCCCGTGCCCCCTGGCGATGCACTGTATCTGGTGATGTCTTGGGGACTGCCCTGTGATTAATGAGGGAGTACATCCCCTTGCTTTATAAGCAGAGGATGTTACTGATTTCAAGGTTGTTGAAGGCCTGAGGCATTTTTGTGTAAATAATGAAAGACAGGGCATGACCTTGGTGTTCTATCCCATTTTGGAGTTTATGAGTTGCAACATGAATGTATTTTGCACATATGTTTAGTTTCATGTTGATTTATATGAAAAATGCTTATTGCATGTGTCTATCTGCTTGTCTCCATTTGCTGCATGTCATCCTTCTTTTGAATCTGGTTGCTAAGGGTTTCATAGATTCTAGGGTATAGATATCTATACTACATGCTTGATCTATAACTTCCATTCAAGGAGTGGATTAAACTGTTTTAGGTCAATGTATGGAGAAAGTTGTATGTCTGTAGGGATATCTATAAGTAGAGGCAGTTAGATACCCACTCTCGGGTGATGTTTGTAAGGCAAGCATCAAGTCCAACCCCCTGAAACTTGAGTGAAAGTTGCAAACCATCTGTTGTATACGTCTAGTTGACTCCTTACCCAATGGATAGGCACCAGTCTACTCCTGGGTCAGTAGTTCTGAGCCAAAACCCCTTGTCTTGCATCTAAGACATTATGTCCACCCATTTCATCACTTCCACCTGTTAGTTGTAGGAGTAGGATTAGGAACCCCTTGCATACTCTCATACCCAACCAGACACATATGTCCAAGAATGTTGCCAACCTTGTGATCTATCATGCAGATCTTGGTCCATACATGAGAGTATTCTGCCTGTTACTGTCAAGCTAAATCCTTCTGTCATTGAGCTAGTCAAGGTTACATCTTGAGTTATAGGGATACCCCCCTTGGTGCGGCAGAACCAGAAGTGAAGGGGAGGCAGCTCATGCAACCTCCTGTATCTGTTGGCCAAATCAGCCTGTGCATTGGAGCTGGCAAACCAGCTGCAAATTTGGTAACCAACAGATTTGGCGACTCCGCTGGGGAATGTTGATGTAAAGTGATATCCTACAGCCTCTGGTGAAGTTTTGCCTTGCTCTGCTGGTGGTATGAACTCAGAAAAGTATTTGATGAGCTTTCAGCTGTTGTGAATTTTGTCCTCTCTGGAGAGGTGGCGACTCTGCAAAAAGATTTAAGTGCACATGAAAGGTAGATGTATGTTATCTGATGAGAGATGTTATATTTCTGTATCTGGATGAGAAAAGGTACCTAGCTTCTTCCCCTTTATATTTGTTGTTTACTACATAAGTTAGATGCCAGGGGATGCCTTAGGTCTTAGGCAGACAAAGGGATGTCTAAGA
The DNA here is from genome assembly GCA_027924645.1 of Cunninghamia lanceolata. Taxonomy (NCBI): domain Eukaryota; kingdom Viridiplantae; phylum Streptophyta; class Pinopsida; order Cupressales; family Cupressaceae; genus Cunninghamia; species Cunninghamia lanceolata. Next base: position 24,020,791 of record BSBN01000500.1, read on the forward strand.
GTAAGATTTTTATGAATCCAAATATGTATTATCCCATACTCAGTCAAGAAGGGGGTGAAATGTTGAATAAAAGAATAGAAGAGATAAAAAATAGGTTGATATTCTTAGAGGCTAGGCAGGCCCAGTTAAAAAGCAGTAACCCTGTTGTGTCTGCCAGTCAGAAGGCTAAACCTCTTCTCAACCCTTTTGATCCTCAGTATGACCTTGAGATCATGGCATCATGTGAAGATAAAAGTGAAAATTAAAAGATATCAGTTGAGGATGCCATTGAAAGGATCAGTGATGACTCCCATTGCAAGGTTGAGGTGTCTGGTTCTGAAAATAATGATGTGGTTATGGACAGAAATGAACATCTGTTTGAATGGGTTTGTGGAGATAATTGTGAGTATTGTGCTCAGGATAGAGAAGAAATAAGCACACAAGCTGATACTCCTCCACAAAGAGAATCCATTGATGGTGAGGATGCATGCTCTGCTACATATGAACTAGTGGCATACCACAATGAGGCTGAGACACCTGGGTCACCCATTTATGACACATGTGGTGATGAGGATCTGTCTGAGTATGGTCAGGATCTAGACATTATTTTTGACTTGGATTCTGTTTCTCATACTGATGAAGGAGAAACCAACATACATCAGGTAAGTGATTGTAAAAATGTGCCTGATTGTAAAGAGGTGCTAGAGCCTGATGTTTTCTAGTTTGGTGCTGCTGATGGTTGTGTGCATGATATGCACAACTATGATTTTGAAAGCTTTTCTTTTGATGTGCCAGCATATGAAATGAGCCCTAATTTTCCTAGCTGCGTGGTGGACTTTGAGTGTTTTCAGTTTTCAGTCCAGCTAGGAGATCATTTTACAATGCATATTGCTGATGTAGATGATAAGTGCTATATGCCATATGAATATGCATTACTTGATAAATTTGACACCCACATGTCACATGATGCTGAGGGTTGTTTGCATAGGGCTGACAGTGACAAGCCAAATCATAGAGTTGAAAATGCAAATGACCAAGTTTACTTGTGGGTGGATCATTGCAGTATCTCCAGGCTTGATCTAGTGTATGCAAATGAAAACAAAGTGTTTGATAAGGGGAGATACTGGTTTTCCTTTTCTTGGTGGCCTTAGGCCATCAAGTGTGTTTGGTGATGCAGGTTGGTGCAAGTTTGACTCTGTTGCCCAATGGATAAGGGCTGGTCTGCATCCCAGAGATCTGTGGTTCTCACCATGCCTGCAAGAGGCATGCGTCCCCAGATAGAGCCAGTGTTGGTGCCTGCATGAGCAGTCAAGTTTCAAGCATATAAGCATGCAGGCACCTTCCCTAAAAATCCAAAAAAGGTTCTAAGTGTTGATGGGAAAATGGATTGATCAATAATGATAAATAAACCCAAACATCAATGAAATATGCGAGTAACAAGAATAAACAAATGAAAGCACAAAACTTACAAACTTGTTACCCTGTGGCTTCCATTGTTCGCCTATCTGTCCTCGACCTTGATGAAGAAGATTGGCCCTCAGTGAGCTTGCTTCCTTGCTTGTGGACGGTGACAAGAACGGAATGGCTGTGATATTTTGTTGTGTTGAAGATGAGCTTCAAACACAGGGACAATGAATAGAGGATGTGGGATGGCTAGAACGATTTCTGCATTAGGAGAGTATGAAGAAGGGAATTGAGAAGAAATTGGGCATTATGAGGATGCCAGAAGAAGATTTCTAGAAGAAGTTGGGCATAGTAAGGATCCCTGAATATGTGTGTCTCCTAATTGCTTAGAGAATGGTCTCATTTATAGATTTTCTGAAAAAGCAATGGAGGGTGAGGATCAAAAGATGAGATCAATGGCTCTCATTTTTTGTGAATCTTTAATTCATAATGGATGAATTAAGAATTCAATAGTGGAGGATAGTGGGTTATGACAATTGAATTAAGAATTCAATAGTGGAGGATAGTGGGTTATGACAATTGAATTAAGAATTCAATAGTGGAGGACAATTGAATTTTCAATTCAATTAGTGGGATACAATTGAATTTTTAATTCAATAGTGGAGGACAATTGAATTTTCAATTCAATAGTGAAGGACAATTGAATTAAGTATTCAATTGGTGAAGGCTAGTGGGGAAGAATTGAATTTTCAATTCAATAGTGGAGGACAATTGAATTTTCAATTCAATAGTGGAGGAGTGGAGGATATTAGCTAATTAAATATTAGGAATATTTAATTATATGTGCAACATGGTGAGGTGGAAGAGATGAGGTGGAAAGATGACGTGGATTGATGAAGTGGATTTTGTGAGGTGGATTTAGGATTTGAGACATTAGAAGAATTTAGGGATTTTAATTAAATAAAATGATTTTATTTAATTGTAGGATAATGAACTAATCAAATAAACTTATAATATTTATTTAATTGACAGAAGAAAATGTGAATTAAGATAAATATTAGAATATTTACTTAATTCAACCTGAGCCAATTTTAGGTGTCTACATTTTGCCCCTCTTTGAAGCAATGTGTTTTATCACGTTGTTTCAAAGAATAAATAGTCTGATAATGATACATGCCCCGATTTGCCCCTGGTATAGGTTATGATGATAGGATGCCCCCTCGGGAGATTGGACGGGGAGAGGGTAGAAGGTGTGAGACGGACAATCTCGCGATGAGATATGTTGACAAGAGATGAAATGGTTGAATGCAGAAGAAAGGGATGAAGGATATGGAATGTAAGATAAAAATGATAACACACACAAGCAAGTAAGCAAGAATGCACAAATGACACAAGCACCAACAAGGTATTGCCCCTGTCAAGTGGTAAACCAATGATATGGATCAATGATGTCTGGTTTCAGGAATGAAATATGTCGTATAAGACTCCGGGTCTGGTTTCGACCATATAACATCCTGTCTAAGACATTTGATACGATAGTGTTGTCATGGTGGGGAACAATATATCCCTAGACCAACATGGCAGGCGTGTTGTCATGGTGGGGAATGATGGATCCCTAGGGCAACACGAAGGATAGTGTCTAGTTTTAGGAAATGAAGCATGTCGTGTAAGACGTGTGTGTTGGTCTAGTTTTGACAATGCAACATCCTGTTTAAGACAATTGATTGATTGATTGATTGAGTTGGTTTACGACCGGACAAGGATCAAGACCATTGATTGTGGTTGGATCATTTGACAAGATTGATTTGACTTGATTGACATGGATTAAGGATAGACTTGCAATTGGATACGGTATGGATATGAATATGGATATAGATATGAGATGCAATTTGATATGGTATAGATATGGAGAACTGCAGTTGGATACGGTATGGATATGGATATGGATATTTGTCACCTTGATATAGCAAGTATTTTGAAGCACTTTCATCATTGGGCATTATTATGTTGTAAGAAAATACAAGCATCTAGGTATAATTGAACCGAGATGACCTAAGTATTGCTTACATGGATTTTTCAACAGACAAGGATTGCTCCTTTTCATGTTTAGACCTCAGAGTCCTCGATGATCTTTTGCTGATCATGTCGTTAGACAAAAGTCATCACATTACTAAAGTTTGATCCACAAGCAACAGACAAAGAAAATAATCATGCCCCCATCATAGCATCTCTAGCTTTTGGCATCCTCAAGTAGCATAGAAAGACATGATAGCATAAATCAAGACTTTCTAAGTTAACCTGTTTACAAAACATTCTTGCATTTAGATGTGTTTGTTTCTTGCCCTAATTGATATTAGATTTATCTTGAGTGTTTCAGTATGGTGCTCTGTGTTGCCTTGGATAGGTTGATGTTTTGCGTCAAGATTTTTGTTTGGAAGCGAGCTTTGCTGCGTGCTCTTGTCTAGAGAAAGGTGCAGACATAGATAGATAGAGGGACAGACAACAAGACATGGGATGGATGGGAAAGTGGAGTGGACTCAGACAGATAGAAGGACTAGACATGGGTGAATAGGGAAAGTGGAGCCTCAGGGGCACATTGATAATGGCCTTACCTATGTGACAATGCAGAGGAAGCGTAGTTCAGGGCTTGGACCATGGATGGACTAGAGGATAGACGATAAGAGATGAGATGGATAGGGAATTAGAGCCTCAAGGGTGCATTGAAAATGGCCTTGCCTACGTGACGACGCAGAGGCAACGTAGTTCGACAAGAACCCTAATGGACCTAAGATATGGATCATATGAGACATGATATGGAACATGCATGGATTAGATATGGATCAAATAAGACACGATATGGATCAGATAAGACACGATATGGATAAGATATGGAACAAAAAGAGACATGACATGGAATAGATATGGAACAAACAATACTGATGACAAGGAACCACCACAGATATGTAGATGGATGGAAGATAGTAGATACAGATGGTTATGAGGATGGGCAATAGTGGATAGAAGGAAACAAGGATGTGATCTCCAAGGACTATGTCGCATAAGTGTAACATGCCCCATTGTAGGTAGAGTATGTAGGATTGTTCATGACAATGCTAATGATGATAGGAGGATGAGAGGATAATGAATGATTTGCATGGTATGGGGGGATAAGGTATGTCAAGAGCCATTCAAAACATTTGTCAACATTGTGCCCCCAAACTTTATCAAGACCCAAGAATAGAGGAAAGGAAGTTTGGATGGATGGATGAGACAGGATAGGAAATGCAATGGATAGGAAATTGGTAGGAGAAAAGTGATATGACGATGAGACAAGGTGCCTCCAAGTGTAGGTGAGATAGAAGATCAACTTTACACATGACTCCTGTTTACCAAGTTTTCATCATGGTACTTATCCAAGGCACCTGTTTGCTTGGTTTTCACCATTGAATGAAGGGATTTTTCTTTACTTTTTTTTTCTTTTTTTGAAACATTGGGGTAGGAGAATGCGGATATGGAAGGACTCAAGTATCTAGTTCCGTGAAAGGTGACAGTCCCTTTTAGATAGATATTGTCGAATGGACCATGTTCAGTGTTCTCATAGATGTTGGTAGGGGATCGTATGAAAGTGATATGGCATAGGTAGATAGTGGATTATGATGCAAAATATGGAGGGAAGTTTTATGCAAAAGCATGGACCATAGGATGAGGCAGATATGTAGGATAATAGTGGAAGGGAGGGGAGATGGAGTTATACGGAAGTGTTGTGGAATGGAAAAGAACCATGACCAACGGTTGCACATATTGTGATAAACATTGAAGCTGATGATATGAGGGTGGTGTAGGAAGCAATGGATATTTTTGCTTGGTGGATGAGTGATTTAGGAATTTATGGACCCACATAGACTTAGTATTTTTCTGAATTTTGCTTGCCATATGGGATGGAAGGATTTGAGACTTTGGGATGGAATGGGAGAAAGTAGATGGTTGAGATTCTTGAGAGGTGGATGCTTCATGTATCTTGAGGGATTTTGTCTTAGGTACCCAAACCCTTTTGCTGTTAGATAGTACCTGTGGAGGTATGGGCTTGGGTGTATGCAACTTTTGTGTAGCTTTTGGAGTAATCATTTGTTGCTTGGGGACCCACACCTTTTTCAATTTGGCATTGAGGTGTATGGGTGTATGCAGCTTTTGATATGGATAATTCTTTGATTCTTGGCTTTTATATCCTAGGTCATGAGGACTCTTAGGATTTTTTACTTTATAGGTAGAGGCATCCACATATTTGTCATTGAATCCCCGTGGGATGGTAGAAGTGGGGTTGGTGAAAGCTCCTTGTTTAGACAATATGTGCATTTGTCAGCCATGATTGGGATATTTAGAGGATTTATAGATGGATGGATAAGGTGTTGGAAGAAATGGTGGTAAAAAGCATGGAGGAGTATTAAGAGTTGGAAGTAGCGGAGGTAGATTGTATGGTGGGATATTAGGAGTTGGAAGTAGCAGAGGGAGATTGGATGGTGAGATATTAGGAGTTGGAAGTAGCGGAGGGAGATTGGATGGTGGAAGGTGTATGGTCACATGCTTTTGGGATGTGTATGATAAGGGAGGTGGAATGGCGACATATGTTTTGGGGACATGATAGGGTTTGTGATGGAAAGTGGTGAACTTAGGAGGAATGGAGGAAGTACCAACATCTTGAGTTTGCTTACCTTGGAGTAAGCAACCCAAGAGGTATGTCAAGAGTTTAATCCTAAGCATGTCGAAACATCCACCCTTTGTCCAAATTAAGATCCCATCTATGATGATGCGCCTATCTACGATCAAGTAGACCGTGATGATCCTCTAAGCCCACTTTATGTATCCCATGGTCCTAAGCCTATCACCCCATCTAGTCCTACCCAAAATCCAACAACTTCCACTTCCCTTGATGAGACACTTGCCTCCCAAGCAAGCATAGAAGCTCAAACCAGTAATGATCCTTCACCATCCATTATTGACCAAGTGGCTAATCCTGCACCATATATCCTTGGTCTTACTACCTTCATGCATGAATGTTCTCTCTTAGAACACCAACAACCATTATCCTCTATCTCATCTTCTCCATCCAATCAGAAACTTGTGTCTAGTGTTCCACCTACACATAATCCCACTGTCCAACGCATACTCCAGAATATGAACTATCAAGGCAAAGGCTTAGGCCTTCATGAATAAGGTATTTTGGAACCTATCCATGTCAATGTTCCCCCACCTTCATACAGCCTTGGATACATACCCCAAGGTGAGAAAACTCAAGATGTTGGTACTTCCTCCACTCCTCCTAAGTCTACCACTTTCCATCGCAAACCCTATCATATCCCCAAAACATATGTTGCCATTCCACCTCCCTCATCCTACAATTGTCAAAAGCATGTGACCATCCATCTCCCTCCATCAAATTTACCTCCGCTACTTCCAACTCCTAACACCCCTCTGTGCCTTTTACCACCACTTCTTCCAACACCTTATCCATCCATCTATAAATCCTCTCAATATCCCAATCATGGCCAACAAATGCACATGGTGTCTAAACAAAGAGCTTTCACCAACCTCACTTCTACCATCCCATGGGGATTCAATGACAAATATGTGGATGCCTCTACCTATAAAGTAAAAAATCCTAAGAGTCCTCATGACCTAGGATATAAAAGCCAAGAATGAAAGAATCATCCATATCACAAACTGCATACACCCATACACCTCAATGCCAAAATGAAAAAGGTGTGGGTCCCCAAGCAACAAATGCTTACTCCAAAAGCTACACAACTGCCTACACCCAAACCCATACCTTCACAGGTACTATCTAAAACCAAAATGGTTTGGGTACCCAAGCAAAGAGCCCTAAAGTTACATGAGGCATCCACCTCTCAAGAATCTCAACCATCTACTTTCTCCCATTCCATCCAAAAGTCTCAAATTCTTCCATCCCATATGGCAAGCAAACATCAGAAAAACACTAAGTTTATGTGTGTCCATAAATTCCTAAATCATTCATCCACCAAGCAAAAATCTCCATTGCTTCCTACACCACCCTCCTATCATCAGCTTCAATGTTTACCATAGTATGTGCAACCGTTGGTCATGGTTCCCTTCCATTCCACAACACTTTCGTATAACTCCATCTCCCCTTCCTTCCACTATTATCTTGCACATCTTCCTCATCCTATTCCTATGGTCCATGCTTTTGAGTAAGCCTTCCCTCCATATTCCCTATCATCATCCACTATCACACCTTCCATAATCCGCTATCTACATACTCATATCTCCCTTTCATATGATCCCCTACCAACATCTGTGAGAACACTTAACATTGTTCATGCGACAACATCCATCTAGTGGGACTGTCACCTTTCACAGAACTAGATACTTGAGTCTTTCCATATCCACCTTCTCCTATCATTCAAAAAAAAAAGAGTAAAGAAAAACCCCTTCGTCCAATGGTGAAAACCAAGCAAACAGGCACCTTGGATAAGTACCATGATGAAAACCTGGCAAACAGGTGTCATGTGTAAAGTTGATCTTCTATGTCACCTACACTTGGGGGCATCTTGTCTCATCGGCATATCACTCTTCTATTACCAGTTTCCTTTCATACCATTTCCTATCCTATCCTCTATCCATTGCATACCTATCTTGTCTCATCCATCCATCCAACCTTCCTTTCCTCTATTCTTGGGTCTTGATAAAGATTGGGGGCACAATGTTGATAAATGTTTTGAATGGCTCTTGACATACCTTATCCCTCCATACCATGCAGATCATTCATTATCCTCTCATCCTTCCTTCGTCTTACGCATTGTCATGAACAATCCTACGTACTCTACCTACAATGGGGCATGTTACACTTATGCGACATAGTCCTTGGAGATCACATCCTTGTTTCCTTCTGTCCACTATTGCCCATCCTCATAATCATCCATATCTACTATCTTCCATCTATATCCGTGGTGATTCCTTGTCATCAGTATTGTTTTGTCCATATCTATTCCATATCATGTCTTATCTGATCCATATCTGATCCATATCGGTTCCATATCGTGTCTTATCTGATCCATATTTGTTCCATATCTGATCCATATCTATCCTATGTCATCTTTTTTTGTTCCATATCAGATCCATATCATGTCTTATTTGATCCATATCTGATCCATATTGGTTCCATATCGTGTCTTATCTGATCCATATCGATTCCATATCACGTCTCATCCGATCCATAGCTTAGGTCCATTAGGGTTCTTGTCAAACTACGTCACCTCTGAGTTATCACATAGGCAAGGCCATTCTTCATGCACCCTCGAGGCTCCGCTTCCTTGTCCATCTCATATCTTGTCGTCTATCCTCTAGTCCATCCACGGTCCAAGTCCCGAACTACGTCGCCTCTGAGTTATCATGTAGGCAAGGCCATTTTCAATTGCGCCCCCGAGGCTCCACTTTCCCATCCATCCCATGTCTAATCCTTCTGTCTGTCTGAGTCCGCTCCACTTTCTATCACCTAGGTCTTAGGTCCGTTAGGGTTTACCCCGAACTACATTACCTCTGCGTCGTCACGTAGGCAAGGCCATTATTCTAATGCACCCCCAAGGCACTAGGTCAGTCCCTTAGGGTCCGTATCACCAATAAGGATTGTGAAATCTTCTCACTAAACAAGCAAGTGCAAGCATAACCCACGCTTCAAGCAAAAATTTTGACACAAGGCATTTTAACCTATCCAAAGCAAAGCAAATACCCAAGGCCTTCTAAATGATTGTCACTCAAATTATGGCAAGAAACAAACACATCTAAATGCAAGAATGTTTTGTGATTGGTTAGATTAACTTACAGTGTCTTGATTTATGCTATCATGCCTTTCTATGCTACTCGAGGATGCCAAAAGCTAGAGATGCTATGATGGAGGCATGATTATTTTCTTTGTCTGCTGCTTGTGGATTAAACTTTAGTAATGTGACGATTTATGTCTAACGACATGATCGGCAAAAGATCATCGAGGACTCTAAGGTCTAAACATGAAAAGGGGCAATCCTTGTCTATTGAAATGCAAGAAGTACTCAGGTCATCTAGATTCAATTTTGGCTAAATGCTTGTATTAACTTGCTAAATCAAAATCCATGTAAGCAATACTTAGGTCATCTCGGTTCAATTATACCTAGATGCTTGTATTTTCTTACAACATAATAAAGCCCAATGATGAAAGCGCTTCAAAATACTTGCTATATCAAGGTGACAAATATCCATATCCATATCCATACCATATCCAACTGTCGTTCATATACCATTTCCATATCTCTACCGTATCAAATTGCGTCTCATATCCATATCCATATCCATACCGTATCCAATTGCAAGTCTATCCTTAATTCATGCCAATCAAGTCAAATCAATCTTGTCAAATGATCCAATCACAATCAATGGTCTTAATCCTTGTCTGGTCATAAACCAACTCAATCAATTAATCAATCAATTGTCTTATACAGGATGTTGCATTGTCGAAATCAGACCAACACACGCGTCTTACACGACATGCTTCATTTCCTGAAACCAGACACTATCCTTCGTGTTGCTCTAGGGATCCATCATTCCCCGCCATGACAACATGCCTGCCGTGTTGGTCTAGGGATATATTGTTCCCCGCCATGACAACACTATCGTATCAAATGTCTTAGACAAGATGTTCTATTGTTGAACCCAGACCCGAAGTCTTATACGACATATTTCATTCCTGAAACCAGACATCATCGATCCATATCATTGGTTTACCACTCGACAGGGGCAATACTTTGTTTGTTCCTGTATCATTTGTGCATACTTGCTTACTTGCTTGTGTGTGTCATCTTTTTACCTTGCATTCCATATCATTCATCCCTTTCTTCTGCATCCACCCATTTCACCTCTTGTCAACCTATCTCATCGTGAGATTATCTGTCTCACGCCTTCCGCCTTCTCCCCGTCCAATCTCTTGAGGGGGCATCCCATCATCATAACTTGTACTAGGGGCAAACTGGGGCATATATCATTGCCATAAAATTTTTTATTCTTTGAAACAACGTGATAAAACACATTGCTTCAAAGAGGGGCAAAATGTATACACCTAAAATTGACTCAGGTTGAATTAAGTAAATATTCTAATATTTATCTTAATTCTTATTTTTTTCTATCAATTAAATAAATATTATAAGTTTATTTGATTGGTTCATTATCCTACAATTAAATAAAATTATTTTATTTAATTAAAATCCCTAAATTCTTCTAATGTCTCAAATCCTAATTCCACCTCATCAATCCACCTCATCTTTCCACCTCATCTCTTCCACCTCACCATGTTGCACATATAATTAAATATTCTTAATATTTAATTAGCTAATATCCTCCATTATCCAAAAATAAATTTTTAATTCAATTATCCTCCACTCTTCCACTAATTGAATTTTTAATTCAATTGTCCTCCACTCCATTAATTTAATTTTTAATTGTCCTCCACTAATTGAATTTTTAATTCAATTATCCTCCACTCTTCCACTAATTGAATTTTTAATTCAATTGTCCTCCACTCCATTAATTGAATTTTTAATTCAATTGTCCTCCACTAATTGAATTTTTAACTCAATTATCCTCCACTCCTCCACTAATTGAATTTTTAATTCAATTATCCTCCACTCCTCCACTAATTGAATTTTTAATTGTCCTCCACTCTTCCCAAAAATAAATTTTTAATTCATCCACTATCCTCCACTCTTCCCAAAAATAAATTTTTAATTCATCCACTATGAATAAAAGATTCACTTGTATTCCTAGCCCTTGATCTCATCAACTAAATCCTCACCCTCCATCCTCATCTCCAAAACTCTATAAATAAGACCCTTCTCTAAGCAATTAATACACACATATTTAGGGATCCTTACTATGCCCAACTTCTTCTACAAATCTTCTTTTGGCATCCTCATAATGCCCAATTTCTGCTCAATTTCCCTCTTCATACCCTCCTAATGCAGAAAACATTCTAGCCATCCCACATCCTCTATTCATTGTCCCTGTGTTTGAAGCTCATCTTCAACACAACAAAATATCATAGCCATTTCATTCTTGTCACCGTCAACAAACAAGGAAGCAAGCTCACTGAGGGCCAATCTTCTTCATCAAGGTCGAGGACAGATAGGCGAACAATGGAAGCCGCAGGGTAACAAGTTTGTAAGTTTTGTGCTTTCATTTGTTTATTCCTCTTACTTGCATATTTCATTGATGTTTGGGTTTATTTATCATTATTAATCAATCCATTTTCCCATCAACACTAAGTATTCGGGCCTCCTCAGCATTTTCAACATCAGCATCATATTTTCTTCGAGGAGGAGGTCATCATCATCATATTTCCAGTCATCACCCTATTGTTTCTCGCGGGGGTCATCATCATATTTTCTACCGACCTGATCTTCTGCCCTCGGGGTGATATTTTAACATCGGGTGATCTTAGTTAAGATCATCCTGATGATGTTGCCACAAGGTTCTAAGTATGACCCGATATTCATCGGGGTCATCATATTTGAACATCGAGTGATCTTTGTTAAGATCATCTTGATGTTATTTTATCACTTCATGTTCGTTGTTTTATCATCCTGATGATGCTAACGTCATTCTTATGTCAGGGTGATATCCACTTTTCTGCCTGTCTGCAACATGATATTTGTGCATGAGGGTGATATTTCAAATATCCGGTTATCTTTTGAATGTCATCCTGATGCTGACATGATGGTGACATCGTCAAGGTCCGGGGGGTCATATTTTAACATCAGTCCTTTTATGGAGATCCCCCGATGTTGCGAATATGACAATAACGTCATCCGGATATGAGGAGGTGCGCGATAGGCAGATATGCTAATGACGTCAACAGGATATGACAGTGATGTCATCAGGATGTTCAATTATCAGGGTGATATCCTTCAGGTGATGATGTCATCCAAATTCGATGAGGTCATACTTCAAGTTTTCAATCAGACCCGATATTGTAATGTGATGATGCCATCATCAGGACATTTGCGGATATGACGATGAGGCCTGCTGATGTCAGGGTGATATTTTGAGCAACATGATATCATGCTGGAGGATGATGATGATGAAGGTCTTATACTAGGTGCTGTTGGGAGCAAAAGCATCGACATCATATATGCTCACATCCCAGTATATAAAGTAATGAGAAGGTTGCCGCGGGGTACATGTGGGATAATTTGATCCTGCATGATTTGAAATATCAAGATGATACATTTTGGTGGGAAGGTTTGCGATGCACAGTATGATGTTTTTCCCAAGGTTGCGAGTTGGTGCGCCATTAATGGCAGATGTTACAGGGTATGGGCGATGGCGTGGATCGATCTAGTACTTGACTGAAGATGTGAATCCCCAGGTGGCGGCGTAGGGCTCGAGATCTCTTCCTGTCTCCTCTTCCACCTGCCCCTTCCCTCCTATCTGTGCGGCTGCATTGAATGTTTCCTGCGCCCCCTGGCGATGCACTATATCTGGTGATGTCTTGGGGACTGCCCTGTGATTAATGAGGGAGTACATCCTGTTAGTGCCTGAATTGACTGGTAGTTTTCTGAGCATTTTTCATTCAGGCACTCTCCCTAAGTATCCAAAAAATGTTCTAAGTGATGGACCTCCTCAGCATTTTTCAGCTGCATCATCATATTTTCTTGGGGAGGAGGTCATCATCATCATGTTTGTTTCGATGAAGGTCAGCATCATCATGTTCTCCGTCGGCCGGTTTCTCATCGTCATCATCATATTTCGCTGTCGGGTGATGTTTGGGTTTTATCCTGATGATGCTGACGAGCTACAGTGCGCCCTGATCTGCTTGCGAGGGTGATTTTTCAAAGTCTCCGGTGATCTTCCATTTATCACCTTGCCCAAGCATGATGATGATGTTGCTTATTCTTTGAGTTGTTTCAACCTGACTTGTTCTTTCTTAAGGGTTGTCGTCATCATCATCATATTTCCTTTTATCATCCTGCTGCTTGCGGAGGTCATCATATTTTCTGCCTTCATGATATTTCGCCGGGGTGATATTTCTATCATCGGGTGATCTTGGTTAGTATCATCCTGATGATGTTGTCGAAGAGTTCTAAGTGCGACCCGATATTCACTAGGGTCATCATATTTTGAACGTCAGGATGATCTTAGTCAATATCATCCTGATGATGTTGTATCACTTCTTGTTCGTTGTTTTGACATCCTGATGATGCTGACGTCATCCTTATATATCAGGGTGATATTTCTTTCTCTGCCTATCTGCATCATGATATTTCCGAAGGAGGGGGTGATATTTTCATATCACCCGGATATGTGTTTGTTCGAGCATCATGATGATGCTGATATCAAGGAGATATCCGCCTGTTGGCTTCGCGCATTATCTACTGGGGGTGATCTTTTCAAGCATCATCATCATATTCAGTTATCGCCCCTATCTTACAGAGGAGCTACAGTGCAACCTGATGTTTGAACATCAGGAGGATATTTCCAAATATCCGGTTGTCTTCCGAATATCATGATGATGTTAATATGATGATGACGTCATCAAGGTCCGGGGGGGTCATATTTCTAACACTGATCATCTTATGATGATCCCCTGATATTTGTAAACATGATGATGACGTCATCCGGATATGAGGAGGTGCGCAGGAGGCAGATATGATGATGACGTCAGCAGGATATGATGATGACGTCATCAGGATGATCATCGGCCAGACTTTTGTTATAAGCTCAGCAGGAGGATGTTCCTCCGATGGATCCGGTTGTGCCGATGAAGGTGAGTATCATGAAGGGTATATTTCAAATATCATGATGACGTCAGGGTGATATTTCGAACAACAGGATATCATGCTGCTGGAGGATGATGATGATGAGGTCTATACTAGTGTCGTCAGGAGCAAAAGCGCCGACATGATATATGCTCATGACCTAGTATATAAAGTGTTTATGAGGTTGCTGCGGGGTGCATGTGGGATAATGTTATCCTGCGTTTCGAAATATCATGATGATGAGTCTCGGCGGGAAGTGGTTGCGATAAACTGTTTGATGATCTTCCCAAGGCCGCGGGTTGGTGCGCCATTAATGGCGATTGTTGCAGAGGTATGGGCGATGGCGTGGATGGATCCTGTACCCGACTGAGGGTGTACATCAGTGGACAGTGGCGCAAGGCTCAAGAAATCTTCCTGTCTCCTCCCCTACCTGCTGCATTCAAGTTTGGGCGCCAATCTGGTTGTGTTTGAGCGCCATTTCCATGATACTGTATATCTGGCGGGAGTTTTGGTCAACCTAGTAGTTAATGCTGAAAGCACCTTCCTGCTATATAATGCAGATGGTGTCATTCATTCGAGGTTGTTGAAAGTTGTGGATTTTTGGCTCTGTAATCCAAAACCAGCTGATCTGGTTGCTCTGTACAGCTTGATCTTGTGAGTTTATGTATCTCCTGTTGTAGGACTTGGCATGAATCCACTGGTTTCATGGTTGATCTTATATGAGTAATGCTATCTTAGCATGTGTTGTGTTAATTCTGTCTCCAGTATTGCATGTATTCTTCTTCTGGATCTGGATGTTTGCTTATGTTTAGATTCTAGAGCATAGAGTTCCTATGTTGAATGTCTGATCTTTTAACCTCTGCTCAAGGGGCAGATTAAACTGTTTTCAGGTTGAACATTGGGAAGGGTATACTGCAGTAGGGATGCCATAAGTAGAGATAGCTCAACACTCTATATTGGGAGATATCTGTAAGGCAGATATCATGTGTATCCCCCTGAAATCCAGTTTTAGCTATTTATGCTGATCATTCACAGGTGTATGTCTACCGACTCCAAGCCCTGGATAGGCACCAATCATGCTGTGTTCTTGTGTTATACACCATGTCCAGCTTTGCATCCAAATTCATATCAAAACACTTCATACTTCCACCTGTTAGTTGTAGGAGTAGGATTAGGAACCCCCTGCATACTCTCATACTCAACCAGACATCATGTCCAAGAATGTTGCCAGCCTTGTGATCTATCATGCAGATCTTGGTCCATACATGAGAGTATTCTGCCTGTTGTTGTCAAGTTAGATCTTTCTATCTTTAAGCTAGTCAAGGTTATATCTTAAGTTATAGGGATACCCCCCTTGGTGCGGCAGAACCAGAAGTGAAGGGGAGGAGCTCACGCAACCTCCTGTATTCAGTTGGCCTGAATCTGCCTGTGGATTAGAAGTGGCAAACCCTAATGCTGATTCAGAAGAAATGCCAACACATCCCCTTGCTTTATAAGCAGAGGATGTTACTCATTTCAAGGTTGTTGAAGGCCTGAGGCATTTTTGTGTAAATAATGAAAGATAGGGCATGACCCTGGTTATTCTATCCCATTTTGGAGTTTATGAGTTGCAACATGAATGTATTTTGTACATATGTTTAGTTTCATGTTGATTTATATGAAAAATGCTTATTGCATGTGTCTATCTGCTTGTCTCCATTTGCTACATGTCATCCTTCTTTTGAATCTGGTTGCTAAGGGTTTCATAGATTCTAGGGTATAGATATCTTTACTGCATGCTTGATCTGTAACTTCCATTCAAGGAGTGGATTAAACTGTTTTAGGTCAATGTATGTAGAAAGTTGTATGTCTGTAGGGATATCTGTAAGTAAAGGCAATTAGATACCCACTCTCAGGTGATGTTTGTAAGGCAAGCATCAAGTCCAACCCCCTGAAACTTGAGTGAAAGTTGCAAACCATCTGTTGTATACATCTAGTTGACTCCTTGCCCAATGGATAGGCACCAGCCTGCTCCTGGGTCAGTAGTTCTGAGCCAAAACCCCTTGTCTTGCATCTAAGACATTATGTCCACCCATTTCATCACTTCCACCTGTTAGTTGTAGGAGTAGGATTAGGAACCCCTTGCATACTCTCATACCCAACCAGACACATATGTCCAAGAATGTTGCCAACCTTGTGATCTATCATGCAGATCTTGGTCCATACATGAGAGTATTCTGCCTGTTACTGTCAAGCTAAATCCTTCTGTCATTGAGCTAGTCAAGGTTACATCTTGAGTTATAGGGATACCCCCCTTGGTGCGGCAGAACTAGAAGTGAAGGGGAGGCAGCTCACGCAACCTCCTGTATCTATTGGCCGAATCAGCTTGTGCATTGGAGCTGGCAAACCCTCTGCAGATTTGGTAACCAACAGGGTCTTTGAATCTTTGTTGAAAGAAAAATAAAATCTTTCCTCTAGATGCAACTTGCAAAAGATAATGAAATAAAGAAGCCCAAAGCTTGTCTTTATAAATCTTTTGGTCGAAAAAGCAGCTTTATTTGTGTGAGAAGAAAACTTCACCCTCATCCATGAAGAAAGCATCTTTTAAAGCATAAATCCAAGTGGATGTCTTTGAATAGGAAGAATCCCTATTTTGTAGGAGCCTATGGCTTCATGTGCAAGATGACGAAAAATATCTTCTTTGATGATGTCATCGAACACGCGAGTTGAAAGAAGTGCTAACAAAATTTTCTTCATTTTTGACACTTCAACACTCGTTTTGACTTAAATATGGCCTGTCTCCAACTTTGGTAAGGTGGAAAAATGTCATCATGAACTGAAAAAGCTAACTGATCCTGATATTTTGGAGATTGATCAACTGAGATTCCATCCCCTGCCTCCATTCGATGATCTGACATCGTTTGACCAAATTTGACCTCCTAGAAACTGCCAATAGGTGAAGATTAGTAACAAAGCATGTCAGAAAATGTTGAAAACATGAAAATATTCTAACACTGCTCAAGTTGGGCGCCCCAAGCCTCCTGGGGCGCCTGGTTTCCCAACACTTAGCCATTTTTTCAAATTTTCCAATTTCTTGGTTTGTGTGCGCATTTCGGTGGCACAGGACCCCTATTTGGCTATCAATTTCTATCAGCTGGGATGAAAATGAGTCTGATGATCTGGCAAATATGCAAGCCTGATGAAAAATAGCTGATTGTACCTTTCGTTTGCCTTGAAAAATGTGCCAAACTGATCAAAACTGAACCAGACCAAGCTGACGGAAGGAGATTCACATTTTTCGAGAAAAACATCAAAAATAATCTAACTCTGGAGAGTTTGGGTGCCCCAAGCCTCCTGGGGTGCCTAGTTTGTCAACACTTAGAAAAATTTTCAAAAATTTTCAATTTTGTACCTTTTCTTGATTTCCGTGCCCACGGCTCCTGTTTGATCTTTGATTTCGATCGTTCTGACAACTGTCGAGGCGGGACGGAGGGTGATCTGAGTAGTCTGAACATATCTATGATGAAATCCTAGCTTTGACTAATTTTTGACCAAGTTTGACCAATCGGAAAAGAGCTGACGGAAGCATTTTTGACGTTTCTCAAAAAACGTGAAAAAAAACTAACATAGGAGAAGATGGGCACCCCAAGCCTCCAGGGGCATCCAGTTTCACTAGACTTAGCCAAATTTATGATTTTCCTACTTTTCAATTCACCTTGGATCCATCTTACATCGTTTTGCGTGCATCGTCGAGTCAACGATCGTTTCTCAGTTTTGCGTCATTGAAACAGCGTTGGAAACTCGTCGAAGAATTCTGGGAGGTGAAATTTTTTGTGTTGATGACTTTTGAGCTCATGCTTCACCTTGTGAAAAAGCAAAAATGACCCAGTAGAGAAAACTTGGTCGTTTGAAGATTCCGTCTGAACCACGCCGATTGTGAAGCAAAATCGACCAATGAGAATTGAGCGCGACACCTGATTTGGAGATTCTATTTTTAGAAAGTTTTGCCAACATCCATATCTTAAGAAACCCAGAAAACCTAACTTGATGTCTATTTTTAGAAATTTCTAAAAATAGAAATTTCTATTTTTTAGAAATTTTGCTTTTTTGACTTTTTGACGAAAAATTTTCTAGACTTGTTTCAAAATGCCTTAATGAAGCAAAAAATTTGGTTGGGTACAACACAATACAATACGTGTTGGACATAAATTAACTGCATATAATCCCTATAACATCCATCCATAGCATAATACTAGTCTATCATACTGTTACCTAAATTTCACTACTAGCTCAATCAGGTAGAGCTTTTCAGTTTTTGAAAGAGGAAAAGGTACATATATTTCTGCCATGTTATATCTGTGCACATATTTGATACAAATTGAGATTAAATTGTATTGTTGCATTCAGATGTTTTTCAGACTTAAGAAATTGTACAAATCTTTTCAAAGATCAACAATTGGTATTGAAAAAATAAGTGTATAAGATATCACACAAGCCGTGAGACTAACTGTTTCATTGCAAAATGAAAAGAGACAAACTATACATTTATAAAAGAGCTAAAAGGCAAATATGCATATAAGGTAGGGTGACTCGTCATTGCCTGAATGACGAGCCTTCATGTTGTTGCCGCGTCTTGTGTCGTCCTATATTGTCTGCGTGTCCCACATCTAGTTGTTGTCTCCTTGCTACCCCCTAGTCATCTGCATAAAATTTTGGAAAACTGATGTTAGAGCAATGACGAGGCATCATACATCATATGATATACACCTATAAATATACAATTTGTGTTTTCAGATGCAGTAAACTAGTTAGTGTCACAGAAACTTTTGAGAAGACAAATCAAGTATATCGACTGTAGGTCCTTGTTTTTGTTAACATGTTTGCTTCATGTGCAGATACATGTGTAATTATGTTTCTATTTGATTCATCAATTACATTATGAGTGGAGGAAATGTGGCTCCCACAAGGGTTGAGCCCAGCTCATGGACCTTGCAGAACATTTCAGAAGCAATATACAAATGCGAAGGCACAGCTCAAGGAGCATATTCAGAAGGCTGATCTCAGCTTTCAAGAGGTTTCAGTCATGGTAGGACAGCAAACAATCAAGAAAATCCAAGAAAAACAAGACAACAAGGCACGACGGAGCAGTAAAGTATGATGGAACAACAATCATCAATGGTAAGAAAACTGCATGCTAACAACAGTCAACTATCGAAAGATAGAGACACAAACTGGTTTCAAGCACAGCAACAAAAAGACAATCATAGAAAGAGATGAACAACAATAAGTGATGTCATAGCATATATGGAACAACAAACTGTCATAATAAATGGACATCAATTATGTAGGGTGACTGGAACAGCTTGAGAAGCAATCCATCAGCAAAAAACACTAAAACAATTAGATTGATTAAAGAATGGCAATCCACATACAAAGGACTCCATAGTATCATGTTGATCAAATGCTCAAAGATATGCTACTATCCAATAAAGATGTTATGGACATAATCTCTATCAAAGGAGTTTTAAAGTATGGATAGATTTTAGAAGATCATTATGACATATCATTTTTGTGAGAGGAAGGAGGAAACAAACCCTGAAGGACCTCTTCAAACTGATACAGAGGGTTTTGAATACTTTCATACAGTATACAAGGACATAAAACAATGAAAAAGTCATGAGAGAATCAATGTCATAAAAGAGCAGCATAAGAAATAGTTCATCATAGGATATCATGTGATAATAGTCAAGAACTTTAAGGGATAACAGTTGTACCATAGTGCCCAAGTAGTGTTAAAAAGAAATAGTTAAGCATAGATGCAGCAGTCACATACAAAAATAGTTGTCACAATGTAGTTTAGAGCATCAGAGTAGTTCTAATGATCTGCCAAGACTTGAAAGCTTTGCCAAAACAATCATGAAATATGTCAAACTCAGTGGATCCCTTTCAAGTTTTAAATGAGGTTTGTAGCTGTCATAAAAGAGCAGCATACAAAATGACTGTCATCAAAGGAACAACTCAAAAATGGTAGTCATAAGTTTGTAGTACCAAGAACAGTCAGAGCAAGTCATAGTAAGGTGTAGTTCAACTACAAAGGAGAACAGTCATGGGACTGTGTTGGACAGTCATTTTGACTGTGTTAGACAAAATAACAAAAGCATTTCATATATAGCATGATAAAGATAGTCTACAGAAGGAGGAACAGGTAAGGGCACTGAGAGACCTGCAGAGGAAAAAGACAGTCAACAAGTTAGCAAATCCAGTTTCAAGGATCAATGAGGTTTGTAAAATCATTCTTGAATGGTCTACCTAAAACCCTCTTGTCATCCTTCACTATGCAAGATAAGCATCTTTGACTGTTATGAAAAAATAGTCCCAAAGGAGCTTGAAAAGAGAAAATGATAGTGATAAAGAAATGATTGTAGGGAGAGTCACTTTAAAAAATTCAGGGATGACTGTCAAGGTTAGAATAGTTAATGGTAGAATAGTTTACATTGCAAAGGAAGTGTCATGCAATCCTACAGAGATCTCAGACCTGAACATCATATAGAGATGTACTTACACAGCATCATGGTTTCTATAGGCACATAATATAAATGGATGTACTCAAACATGCAAAGTATGTAGATTGAAAAGGTCAACACAATACAAGGAGCAATCATACTAAAAGGAAACATGGTAGAGCTACAGTTTAAGATGTAAACATTTTCTTTTGAACAAGCAACTAATCCACATTGAACAGGAGACCAACAGGAGTCAAGAATAGTCCTTATATCTGAATCATATTTAGCTTACAAGCCATATCAAGTATGAATACATTTTAAGGAGTTATGGTGTCATAAGCTTCCATTACTATCAAACAGTTGTACCAAGAATTTTGTAGTTAGTACTTTCATAGTTACCAAAAGGTGTGTAGTCCCTAAATCATGCAAAATCAGGGAATTAAATGTTGTGTCACAAATACCTTTTTTCTGCATAGGTTTGTATAATTTTGAATTGTAAAACATTTACTAAGGTGGTGTAATTATAAACCTCTTAGTCAAATGTTAATTAAATGCAGAAATTGTGTATTTATGTCATTTATTGGGAAAATATCAGATATTTATGATGCTGTAGGTGAGTTATTACACAGATCTGACTTATGCCAGAAGCCTTAAAGATCATTTAAAGGCATTCTATGACATTTTCAGGTGCCTTTATGATAGTTGATGGCATGCCTTGACCATTTATGCATTGGGAACCCATTTTGGAGGACCTTGGAGAGATATTTTGAGGGCATTTATAGGATGCACAAAAATGGAGGTAGTTCATGTTTATCTATTTATAGCTATTTGGGAAGTATATAGTCTTCTTCCTTGTTCATTTTTTAGCAGTTCTTGCTATTCACTACTCTATATATTGTAATTTTATGAGTTCTTTTGCAGAAGTGAACAGTCTTGTAACCCATTTTCAGAGATATACAACATTGTAACACCTTTTTGGCAATAATAAGCAGTTTATACCTTCCCATTTCCTTTGATATTGTGTGTCCTTAGTGTTAGTGCAGATCTTTGTGATGTTCTTTGTCCTTGGAGTTGTATTTCATGTTGGTGCCTTTATGCAAGGATTACATATTTTTGCAGGTTGTGAGATGTGCAAGGAAAAACAATCAGTTTTGGGTAGTGAGAAAACCTCTTTCGCCTTTGCAGGATTGTTGTTATTTACCCTCCTTACAAAGTAATGATGCAAGGATTATGATTTGCTGGGTTGTGTGAGGGATTCTTATTATTATTGGTTCTGTAGTGTTTCATTTTTGTGTATTTTCTGATGATCTTTTGGTGCATCACCTTAGATAGTAGGTTTCATTTTCATGCAATCCTTCTTACCCTTTTCTCTGCAAAGACTTTAGTATAAGTAGTTTAGGTTGAGTATCAACAGGAAGCTGGCCTTCTTCGGAGGTTCTTTCCATCACAGGTGACCCACAGACCTAGAAAGATCCCATGTTTCTCTAGATTGCAAAGTTTTACAACTCAGCAAGGGTGCAAATCTGAGAGACAATAGTTTTTGGCACGCCCGATGGGATTGTGGAATTAGAAACAGTTCAAATACTACCTTTTATTGCTAGTTTTGATGTGCAGCCAGTGATTTTCAGATCTGTAAGAGGTTAAAACCTACATATCTAGCGACTCTGAGCTTTGGTTTAGCAAATCAGTATATTTCTGCTTATGAGAAGGATACAAACCAGAAGTAGTTCTTCTTTTGAATATTTGCAATTATCCCCACCTAGGAGAAGAGGGATAACAACTGAGAAACCCAAGAAAACTCATGTCTATTCTAGAAGAGCCAAGTCTACTCCTCCCTCTATTGGAACTCATACTGTCCCAAGAATCCCAGTTACAATGATTCCTGCAGTCAGAAATCAGTCGTTTGTTGCATTCAACCAGGGCAGCCCACTAAATTTAACTTAGCATGATGATATTCCTGTTGCTTCCTTGAAAAGTTTACCATATTTTAATGGTGAAGATCAGACTACTCCAGCTGAACACATAAAAGACATTGCAAACCTGTGTGCTGTCCATCATGTGATAGAAGAGAATGTCGCAATCAGGTTATTCATAGCTTCTCTCAAAGGGAAGGCTTTGCAGTGGTTTAGAAGCCTACCGGTGAACTCCATAGATTCATGGGATCGTTTGGGAGAGGAGTTGTGCAGCTTCTTTGAAGACAAATCAGATCATCTGTCATTGGTGCAGCAGCTATCCACAATCAAAAGAGCTCCTCACGAAGTTATGTCAGACTTCAACCACCGTTTCCAGAAGACGTGGGACAAAATCCCACCAATGGTAAGGCCTACAACTGACCATGCATTCTTATATTATTTGAGAGCTTTAAATAGTGATATTTCTATCATGATTCAATCTATGGGAGAAAATTCCTTACCACAGGCTTATGCCATAGCCATAAGAGCTGAGAACAACCTCATACAGGATGGTAAAATTTCCCCTTGGCCTCCTTTGCCAATATTCCCTGCTATTCAACCACTAATGCCAATGCACGTGCCTCCTATAGTTGTTATACTTGCTGTGCAAGCTTTACCAGCACCTAATGCGCAACCCAATAAATCAGAAAATGTTGTTCAAACTCAGTCTTTTGAGTTACAAGAAATCAAAGGACTGCTGCAATCTTTTGGTAATGAGATTGTGAACCTCAAGAGGCAGCAAGGTCAAAATTTTAGACCTTATCAGCCCCCATTCCAGTCTAATTACCAACAGAATCAGCCAAATAGGCCACCTTATCAGCCTAATAATCAAGGTCCAAGGCAAGCCTTTAACTCTAGACCTTATCAAGCCTACAATCCAAACGCTGTCAGTTCCTAGAAAGAGGTTGTGCCCATGCAAAACAATTTGGCTCAAGAATATGATTGGTGCTTTCCTTGTAACCAACCCCATAACCAAAATATATGTGCCAATGGGGTGATTAACCAAGCTCTGATGGTTTAGAACAGTCTAGTAGTACAATCTAATGTGCCTGTAGAACCTCTTGTTCAGTAGCAAGAAGAACAGGCACATGAAATAAGACTCCTAAACTGACAAGGAGAAGAATTCTGCGGTATGAACCAAGTTGGTTCTTCAGTTGTAGATAATACACGTAGAAAGAAAAGGGCTATTGATGAAGGGCAGTAAGCTGGTAAAGTTCAAACTCATGGGCATCAAGTGCCAAACATCAGTCAAGGTGTTTCTAACCCATTAAAGGCTAAAAAAACTCAAGTCCTATCAAAGGATCAGCCTTTGATAGGCAAGGAACAACTTAATCCATCAGTTCAACCAACTTGTGCTCAAGGTGACATGGCTGCCCCCAAAAGCCAAGCTAAATTAGGTACATCTACTTTCAATATCCTTGAGCATATGAAAAAAGTAAATGTATCCATGACTATGTGGGATTCCTTGAGTATCCCCGGCCAAAAAGACTTGATTCAATCAGCCTTGTCAAATTTAAAACTGTCTCAAGAGTCTGATATAGGTAAGTCCACGACTATTTTGACAAGTAACCTTGAGAAAAATGCAGAACAACAAGCTTCAGAGGTCAAACCCCCACCATTTTACATATCTTTGATGATAGGGGATCATTTAGTTCATAACTGCATGATAGACTCAGGTGCTAGCAGCTCCGTCATGCCCAAACAGATTGTTGACAAGTTGGGCATTGAATATGAGCCATTAGAGAAGGGAGTTGTTCAGCTAGATGGAACTGCTGTTAATATAGTGGGTGTCATCAAAGGACTGAGTTTAACTCTGTATGCCTGCCCAAATTTCTCTATCCCGCAGGACATATATGTTATTGAGTTACCTCCTTATTTTGCCATTTGCTTGTCAAGGGATTTTACAGCAAAGATACGAGTTTACCTATCCTCAGATTGGTCTCATATGTTGTTCAGAACCAGGTACGGCACTAAGGTGACTATCAAGTCAGAGCCCATTACCAAAGACCATATTGAACCTTACACTACATGCCTCGTCAATGCCAACTCGGTTGCAAGTGAATCAGAAACGGAATAGCCTGTTGTTCAAGAAGGCAATACACTGATTGAAGGCATACCAGAGGGCCTTCTTGATGAATGGGCAGATCAAACTCAAGTGGTTGAGCCATGTGAGCACTTGGAAATGGTTGGTTTAGGCATGTATATGATGCATGAGGCAGATTTATTTTTGCCTAACATTGAAAAATGTGCAGAACAACAGAATGGGCAGCATAAAATGAGGTCTGGGAGCTATTTTTTGACGACTCAAGGAGTAGAATGGGTGCCAGAGGAGGATGCATGCTTGTTTCCCCTAACGCTGAACAGTACTATTCAACTTTCAGATTCTGTTTTAGTTGCACTAACAATGTGGCTGAATATGAAGCTCTAATTCAAGGCTTAGAATGGGCAAGACAAAGAGGTATTGGCTGTTTGAAAGTTTATGGGGACATCAAACTGGTTGTAAATTAGGTGAGAAAGCTCAAGGTCACAAAAAATGATCTACTTAAGTCTTATAAGCATAGAGTATGGGACCTTTTGGAAGGTTTTGATGCATTCAATTTGATCTCCATACCTAGAAATCAGAATAAACACGCTGATAGGCTAGCTGCTGTAGGGGCAGAATTCGACATTCCCAAGGAAATCAGTAGTGGTAAGAAAAATCAGCATATTAAGATTGTTTTCAGGCCTGTTGTGCCAGATAATAACATACATTGGCAAGTGTTTGATAGTGATCAGTAGATTGTAAACTTCTTGAGAGAAGTTGAATTCTCTCATGCCAACCAAGGGAAGCTACATCACCAGTATGGTGACCAAATCATTCAGCTGAAAAATAACAAGATGCCAAAAGGTTTGGTCACCTTAGAGTCCATCTTTAACATTGATGATGAAGCTGTAAAACCTAGGTCCAGCCTACAGGTTCAGCAAGATCACTATGAATAATTTGAGATCTTTAAAGGTAAACTCCTTAAATTGGGCAAGGTATGTACAACAAAGGAAAGACGTGCATTTATTCAACTATTCCAAGAATTTAGTGACATTTTTGCATGGGAATATGGTGATTTAAAGGGGTTTGATCCCCGGCTTGCTCAACACACTATTGAGTTGGAACCTGATGCCAAGCCTGTTAGGCAGAAACAGAGGCCTTTGAATCCTAAATTAGAGTCTCTCATGAAAATGGAACTGAATAAGCTGATTGAGAGTTGCATAATATTTCCTATCAAGCACACCTCATGGGTTTCCAACCTTGTGCAGGTTAGGAAGAAAAATAGGGAAATAAGGTTGTGTGTAGACTTCCATGACTTGAATAGAGCTTCTTTACAAGACTATCATCCTTTGTCTTCTATGGAGCAGATACTCCAAGTAGTGTCAAGATCAAAAAGGTTTTCCTTGCTTGATGGCTATTCTGGTTACAATCAGATTTTAGTCAGAGAGGAGGACTAGTACAAAATAGCCTTCACCACAAAGTGGGGGACTATGGCTTACAAAAAGATGCCTTTTGGTTTGTCCAACGCTGGAGCAACCTTTCAAAAGGCTATGGATATGGCCTTTCAGGGGCTGATGTACAAGATCATCCTAGTCTACCTTAATGATATTACTGTTTTCTCTAAAGAAGCCAAAGATCATCTAAATCACCTAAGGTAGATTTTTGAGAGGTGTAGGGAGTTTGGGATATCACTTAATCCCAAAAAATGTGTGTTTGCTGTCCATGAGGGCAGATTGCTTGGTTATGTGGTGTTAAAGCAAGGCATCACCATTGATCCTGAGAGAATAAGTGTAATTTTGGCTCTGCCTTTACCAGCACACAAGAAGGGCCTACAAAGTTTCATTGGTAGGATCAACTTCTTCAGGAGGTTCATCCTTGATATTGTGGATTTGTTAAATCCATTAACTGCTATGTTGAGGAAGAACATGTCTTTCAGTTGGACTAGAGAGGGAAGACAAAGTTTTGAGCTTATCAAAGAGTCTTTGGCTGCTGCGCCTACACTGCTAAGTCCTGAATTTTCTAAGGATTTTACTTTGTATGCATATGGTAATGTTGATTCGGTTTTAGCTATGTTGGTACAGAAAAATGAGCTAGAAATGGAGCAGCCTTTAGCTTTTTTCAGTCAGGCGTTGAAAGATTATGAGCTGAGGTACACTTTTGTTGAGAAACATGTACTTGCTGTTATAAGGAGTTTAAAAAAGTTTAAACACATGTTATCAAGTAACAAGATTAATTTAATGGTTTCTCATCCGAGCATGAAAGAATTTTTGCTAAGTAAAGATCTCAATGATAAGTGGGCTGGTTGGGTGACTAAGGTCATGGAGTATGACGTGGATATTAAGGTTACCAAGTTGGTCAGAGGAAAAGGGCTGTGCGAAGAGCTTGCTGATGGTGTTATCAGCAAAGAAGAACGTGATCAAGAAGCTATTCTATCAATGCAAGATCAAGAACAAACAACTGTTTCAGATCCTGTTGCTGATTGGGTGCAAGAAATGGTTCATTTCTTGCAGACCGGTGAGTGTCCTCAGGGCTTGGATAGAGCCAAACGAAGGTATTCAGATTATAGTCCATACTTTATGTGCTCATTAATGACTTGCTTTTTAGGAAGGATTTTAATGGAGTGTTGCTGAGATGCATTGGACCTAACCAAGTCAGAAAAGTGTTGCATGAATTTCATGAAGGGTCAGTTGGAGGCCATTTTTCACCTAGAGCAACATCTCTTAAGGTAATGAAAGGTGGCTATTATTAGCCCATTTTGTTTAAAGATGCACACTTATGGGTCAGAAAATGCAAGGAATGTGCTCTGTTCACTAGAAAAGAGAAGTTGGCAGCCTTACCTTTGCAGCTAGTTCAGGTGGAACAACCCTTTATGAGGTGGGGATTAGACTTTATTGGGGTTATAAACCCTTCATCCAGCACTGGCCATAAGTGGGTTCTTACAACCACTGATTATTTCACTAAGTGGACTGAAGCAGTCGCACTTAAGGAAGCTAATGAGTCTACTATTTTGAATTTTTATGAAGAGCTGGTTATCAGATTTGGAGTGCCTAAGTCCATCATTTCAGACAATGCCCTTGCTTTCGTTGGTTCCAGAATCTCTGATTGGGCTATAAGGAATGGCATTTATCTCAATACATCCTCTAATTACTATCTGCAAGGCAACGGTCAAACAGAATCCACCAATAAAAACTTGATCAGAATCATCAAGAAGACCATGGAGGGCAACTAGAGATCCTGGCACACACAGTTAAAGTCAACACTATGGGCTGATAGGATCACTACAAAATGGTCAACAGGGCATTCACCTTTCATGTTAGTGTATGGCAAGGAAGCAAGGCTCCCTATCACACTTGAGTTACCAGCACTTGATTTGTTAAATCAGCTGGACATGCTAGAGGAAGGCCCTATGACAGTAAGGCTAGCTCAACTGGTCGAGCTTGAAGAAACCAGAAATGATGCTATGAGAAACATAGAGCATCATCAAGCCCAAATGAAAAGGTCATTTGACAAAAGGGCATCTCCAAGAACATTCCAGGAGGGTGACATAGTGCTGAAGTGGGATGTGTTGAAAAGCAAACCTGGGAAGCACTCCAAGTTCGACGCTTTTTGGAGTGGGCCATACATTGTTTCAGAATGCAAACAATATAATGCTTTCCAGCTTTCTAAGCTGGATGGTGACGTTGAGCCAATCCCCGTCAATGGGATTCACCTCAAACATTGCTTCTGAGGTAGGATCTTTCATGTTTGTACATATTTCATGAAGTTTCAGTTGTTGAATAAGTGTTGTTGCACAATAGATTAGTTGCAGATTTATTTTCCCTAAGTGCGTTTCTGCACAGTTGTTAGTTTTTCCTCAGTCTAGTTGATCAAGGTGTGAAACTACTGTAATGTAATACAACTGCATGTGGTACAACCATCATAAGAAACAGTGAATACATGTATTCACTGTTACACATCATACCTGTCCTCATAGGGCTGTAATAAATCACCGCAGTTAGAAAGGAGGTATTCTTATTGATTATCCCTTCTAACTCATCAAGTAGATGCATATCATCAGTAATAGGGATTTTTATTCACTATCACCAACCATACCCATGCACCTGATGGTTTAGAAGAGATGGCAATTGGAGGTCAGTTGCAGAAGGAAAGGGTTTTTCAAGGTTTTGTTAAGTATGCGTGACTCTATGCCTAACGGTTAAGCTTCAGGCAACTGGTCTGATGTTTAGCAGGCAAACATATAGCAAATGTCGCCAAAGATGTTACCTAAATTTCACTACTAGCTCAATTAGGTAGAGCTTTTCAGTTTTTGAAACAGGAAAAGGTACATATATTTCTGCCACGTTATATCCATGTACATATTTGATACAAATTAAGATTAAATTGTATTGTTGCATTCAGATGTTTTTCAGACTTAAGAAATTGTACAAATCTTTTCAAAGATCAGCAATTGGTATTGAAACAATAAGTGTATAAGATCTCACACAAGCCGTGAGACTAACTATTTCATTGCAAAATGAAAAAAGACAAACTATACATTTATAAAAGAACTAAAAGCCAAATATGCATATGAGGTAGGGTGACTCGTCATTGCCTGAATGACGAGCCTTCATGCTGTTGCCGCGGCTTGTGTCATCCTATATTGTCTATGTGTCCCGCATCTAGCTACTGTCTCCTTGCTACCCCCTAGTCATCTGCATAAAATTTTGGAAAACTGATGTTAGAGCAATGACGAGGCATCATACATCATATGATATACACCTATAAATATACAATTTGTGTTTTCAGATGCAGTAAACCAGTTAGTGTCACATAAACTTTTGAGAAGACAAATCAAGTATATTGATTGCAAGTCCTTGTTTTTCTTAACATGTTTGCTTCATGTGCAGATATAGGTGTAATTATGTTTCTGTTTGATTCATTAATTACATTATGAGTGGAGGAAATGTGGCTCCCACAAGGGTTGAGCCCAGCTCATGGACCTTGCAGAACATTTCAGAAGCAATATACAAATGCGAAGGCACAACTCAAGGAGCATATTCAGAAGGCTGATCTTAGCTTTCAAGAGGTTTCAGTCATGGTAGGACAACAAACAATCAGGAAAATCCAAGCAAAACAGGATAGCAAGGCACGACGGAGCATCAAAGTATGATGGAACAACAATCATCAACAGTAAGAAAACTACATGCTAACAACATTCAACTATCGAAAGATAGAGCAGCAAATTGGTTTCAAGCACAACAACAAAAAGACAATCATAGAAAGAGATGAACAACAATAAGTGCTGTCATAGCATATATGGAACAACAGACTATCATAATAAATGGACACCAATCATGTAGGGTGACTGGAATAGCTTGAGAAGCAATCCATCAGCAAAAAACACTAAAACAAATAGATTGATTGAAGAATGGCAATCCACATACAAAGGACTCCATAGTATCATGTTGATCAAATGCTCAAAGATATGCTACTATCCGCTAAAGATGTTATGGACAGAATCTCTATCAAAGGAGTTCTAAAGTATGGATAGATTTTAGAAGATCATTATGACATATCATTTTTGTGAGAGGAAGGAGGAAACAAACCCTGAAGGACCTCTTCAAACTGATACAGAGGGTTTTGAATACTTTCATACAGTATACAAGGACATAAAACAGCAAAAAAGTCATGAGAGAATCAATGTCATAAAAGAGCAGCATAAGAAATAGTTCATCATAGGATATCATGTGATAACAGTCAAGAACTTTAAGGGATAACAGTTGTACCACAGTGCCCAAGTAGTGTTAAAAAGAAACAGTTAAGCATAGATGCAGCAGTCACATACAAAAATAGTTGTCACAATGCATTTTAGAGCATCAGAGTAGTTCTAATGATCTACTAAGACTTGAAAGATTTGCCAAAACAATCATGAAATATGTCAAACTTAGTGGATCCCTTTCAAGTTTTAAATGAGATTTGTAGCTGTCATAAAAGAGTAGCATACTAGAATGACTGTCATCAAAGGAACAACTCAAAAATAGTAGTCATAAGTTTGTAGTACCAAGAACAGTCAGAGCTAATCATAGTAAGGTGCAGTTCTACAAAGGAGAACAG
This sequence comes from Cunninghamia lanceolata, assembly GCA_027924645.1. Taxonomy (NCBI): domain Eukaryota; kingdom Viridiplantae; phylum Streptophyta; class Pinopsida; order Cupressales; family Cupressaceae; genus Cunninghamia; species Cunninghamia lanceolata. The sequence continues at coordinate 24,051,539 of BSBN01000500.1, forward strand.
TCATGGGACTGTGTTGGATAGTCATTTTGACTGTGTTAGACAAAATAACAAAAGCATGTCATATATAGCATGATAAAGACAGTCTATAGAAGGAGGAACAACTAAGGGCACTGAGAGACCTGCAGAGGACAAAGACAGTCAACAAGTTAACAAAGCTAGTTTCAAGGATCAATGAGGTTTGTAAAATCATTCTTGAATGGTCTACTTGAAACCCTCTTGTCATCCTTCACTATGCAAGATAACCATCTTTGACTGTTATGAAAAAATAGTCCCAAAAGAGCCTGAAAAGAGAAAATGACAGTGATAAAGAAATGATTGTAGGAAGAGTCACTTTAAAAAATTCAAGGATGAATGTCAAGGTTAGAATAGTCAATGGTAGAACAGTTTACATTGCAAAGGAAGTGTCATGCAATCCTACAGAGATCTCAGACCTGAACATCATATAGAGATGTACTTACACAGCATCATGGTTTCTACATGCACATAATATAAATGGATGTACTCAAACATGCAAAGTATGTAGATTGAAAAGGTCAACACAATACAAGGAGCAATCATACTAAAAGGAAAATGGTAGAGCTACAGTTTAAGATGTAAACATTTTCTTTTGAACAAGCAACTAATCCACATTGAACAGGAGACCAACAGGAGTCAAGAACAGTCCTTATATCCCAATCATATTCAGCTTACAAGCCATATCAAGTATGAATACATTTTAAGGAGTTATGGTGTCATAAGCTTCCATTACTATCAAACGGTTCTACTAGGAATTTTGTAGTTAGTACTTTCATAGTTGCCAAAAGGTGAGTAGTTAAAAGGCAGTAAAGACATGACCAAAAGAATGACTATAGTAGTAATCATATACAGGGAAAACAGTCTAAGGATGATTGTATACAGAGCATGACAGTCACACAAAGTCATCAGATTCAGAGACAGATGAGAGATGGAGAATATCATGTATGCTGGCAGCGAAATACACAGCCATTAGACTCATAAAATACAGATTTTCTAGAAATATATGCTCAGTTTTCTTCCAGTTTTCTGCCACAGTGATGAAAAGAAGAAACAAATTTTTTTCCAAGTTCAAGTATACAGAATCCTCTGAAAATAATAGAAAATGGAGTGTTTCGAGCTCAGATCTACAGCCAGCTACAGAAAAATGTGGATCTTCTACAGCTGAGCTAAATATAGAATGCACAAGAATTTCATTTTTTGAGTTTTCTGTCACAGTCAGCAGAGAGTTTTACAGAAGCCAGTCCATCTCAATTTACAAAAAATGTTAAATACAGAACTTTACCAAATAGCCCGCTTATCTTCCAATTCACTAAGGCACTATGGTTTAGGGCTTCAAAATGGACAATATACAGTAGCACTATAGTTTGCTGAAACAGGACAGCAGAAAGAACATAATTTTTTCAAGTTTAAGTATACAAAACTCTTTGAGCATAACAAAAAATAGAGTTTTCAAGCCTCCAGAATGTACATCAGTCAACAAAGGAAAATACAAAGTTTTCATTCCTATTTGACAGCAATTACTCAGAAATGCCTCAAGAAATCGGCCCCAGGCAGTAAAATTCATAAGTGAAAACTTAGAAAATGGAGAAAGTTTGACAGGAGAAGGACTTACCTTTTATTTCTACCAAGTGCTATGTTAGAAATTTGGAGTTTTTCCGCTACAAACCCTGGTCATGGTGGCTCCATTACAACCAAAATGGCCTCGACACGGCAAAGGTAATGTAGAATGGTCAGCCATGACAAAGACAACAAAGAAATGATGCATCAAAAACTAGTAAATTCGCAACCACAGAAGAAGAAAATCGGCCTAGAATTGACTTCAAAGGAGTCAAAACCTCAAAAAATGCAACTTACCTCATGTTTTCCTCAAGAAATCGACCAAGATCAACTCAGAATCGGCCCAATTTCATGACGTTTTTCCTTCCAAACCCTCATGGCAGCGCGACAGAGAGAAGAGGTGAAAAAAATAGGGATGCAAATGATAATTTTAGGTTTTCTTTCTTCCTTTTTCATCAGTCGACCATTCCTAATCGATGGTCTTTTGACTTTTGATTTGCAAATAATCATTCTTATCTATTATGCACCGTGGGGAGGATTTATTATCTTTTTCAAACCTAGCAATGATACAAGGGGGTTGTGAGATAATTTCCTACCTTTTAAGTCAATGAAAATTCATTATGATTGCATATGGGTCGACGGCCTTATAGTTTGTTAAGGCATGTTCATGTTGGGAGATATAAGGTTATATAGAAAGTAGGTGGTGGGTAAACAATTTTGATGGGAGTCATAAGGGTTATTTTTGAAAGTCAATGTTTGACCCGCATCATGATGGTGGATGGGTGAAAATGGGAATGGTTAGGTTGTGAGACATTTTTGATACAACTTTGTGATGTGTATATGATGCAGATGTGACGAGTCATGTTATTTTGCCTAGGAGTTATGACGTTTTTATGTCATTTTTGCATAGTTTTGGAATAGATTAGATGTAAACAAATGACAAAGTAATTATTTATGAATTACTTTATCATTTGTAATAAAATGTAGAGGCATGAATGGGCAGATTATCACAAACGACAAAGTAAGTCTCTTTGATTAATTTGTCATCTTTTTACGACATTTAATTAGTCCCTAAGTCATGCAAAATCAGGGAATTAAATGTTGTGTCATAAATACCTTTTTTCTGCATAGGTTTGTATAATTTTGAATTGTAAAACATTTACTAAGGTGGTGTAATTATAAACCTCTTAGTCAAATGTTAATTAAATGCATAAACTGTGTATTTATGTCATTTATTGGGAAAATATTAGATATTTATGATGCTGCAGGGGAGTTATTACACAGATCTGACTTATGTCAGAAGCCTTAAAGATCATTTAAAGGCATTCTATGACATTTTCAGGTGCCTTTATGATAGTTGATGGCATGCCTTGACCATTTATGCATTGGGAACCCATTTTGGAGGACCTTGGAGAGACATTTTGAGGGCATTTATGGGATGCACGAAAATGGAGGTAGTTCATGTTTATCTATTTACAGCTATTTGGGAAGTATATAGTCTTCTTCCTTGTTCATTTTTCAGCAGTTTTTGCTATTCACTACTCTGTGTATTGTAATTTTATGAGTTCTTTTGCAGAAGTGAACAGTCTTGTAACCCATTTTTAGAGATATACAGCATTGTAACACCTTTTTGGCAGTAATAAGCAGTTTATACCTTCCCATTTCCTTTGATATTGTGTGTCCTCAGTGTTAGTGCAGATCTTTGTGATGTTCTTTGTCCTTGGAGTTGTATTTCATGTTGGTGCTTTTATGCAAGGATTACATATTTTTGCAGGTTGTGAGATGTGCAAGGAATAACAATCAGTTTTGGGTAGTGAGAAAACCTCTTTCTCCTTTGCAGGACTATTGTTATTTAGCCTCCTTACAAAGTAATGATGCAAGGATTATGATTTGCTGGGTTGTGTAAGGGATTCTTATTATTACGGGTTCTATAGTGTGTCATTTCTATGTATTTTCTGATGATCTTTTGGTGCATCACCTTAGACAATAGGTTTCATTTTCATGCAATCCTTCTTACCCTTTTCTCTGCAAAGACTTTAGTATAAGTAGTTTAGGTGGAGTATCAATAGGAAGCCGGCCTTCTCCAGAGGTTCTTTCCATCACAGGTGACCCACAGACCTAGAAAGATCCCATGTTTCTCCAAATTGCCAAGTTTTACAACTTAGCAAGGGTGCAAATCTGAGAGACAACACATACTACATCACATAATATACAAGCATCCCACAATGCAAAGATTTGATTCAAATAACTTCTGTATGGAACACCATCCTATGCCATGAATAAATCATATCCTACCACACATTAGTAGAAATCCATATAAATGACTGTTGTACAGAACGCCATCCTGCACCATATAACGTTAGCCCCACAAACCATGTCATTAAATAAATATCTCTCACATATCCCTACAACAATACATCATATACATCCCACATCATACACTCATTAGCTCTCATACATAAACATAAATCCACATCACATCTTGCATAAGACACAAATCAACCCATGAATAAGCATATCATCATACACACATGTCCATAATATCATCACATAGATGTATACATCAATCATATACCATAACATACCACCATAACACATCTGAAGCCATAAATAAATATATAGTCCATCAAATGTCCATCTCATACGTATACATCAAAAAATGATCATGATACAAAAATGTGGTCCTCAGACCTATCAAAAAATATCATATATATACATAATGCCCCTAGGCAGAGCTATCCCTACTTAAAGTCCCTGACTGGGCTAGTCTCGAGCCCCTCTCAGGAGGTGGCCCCATACTCTGCTATCTCATCTATCCTGGTGCCTATGGAGGCATCATCTGCCCTATTGCTAATACCTATGATAGGGATGGCTACTACACATATCTCTATGAGCACCCTGATTGTTTGGATCCAGATGCCACTGATTGGATTTGGTAACTCACTCTCTGGCCTACTAGGACTAGCCCCTCATAGAGAGTCCTATAGTGTTGGGCCTCCTTGGAACTCTCTGCCATCTAATACTGCATCGTTCTCACCATATCTCCCATCCCTAGCCCTAATGCCTAACAGGCTTGGTCCCTCTCCTGCATATATCACTGTGCTAGCCCCTGATCCTGACCCATCTGTTCTTGCAACTAGACCACCTATGCCTATAGATCTATAACCTGCACCTGTAAGGTACCCACCTATCTAATCTATCCTTGAAGCTGGGCTATCTAGGCCTACTTCTGTTGTAACATAGCATGTTCTCTCGCTAACTCTGGTCTATCACCACTGATGTCATACCCATCTCCACCTCCATCTCCCTCATTCACCTCCATCTCCTCCATGATGTACTCTACCTCCTCCTCATCATCATCATCCTCACCATCATCATCATCATCATCATCATCCTCCTCCTCTATTATTGCCTCCCCAGGTGCTACATAACCTGTTGAAATCTTCAGCCTCACTGGCCTCTGCTTGGCCCACCACTGATCATAGCCTGGGGTGGTCTTCGCATCCTTAATCTACCATCTGGCATGCCATGCCTGTGCCTGGAGTCCATCAAGCTTTGCTATCACTACCTATGGGTCTAGTGCCACTCCCCATCGTGCCTACTCCATATGTAGTATAGAAAACACTGCCCCTACATATGGTACATCCTGTACCAGGCCAAACTATCTCTGTACTTGATCAGGTAGGTACTGATCGATGATCATTTGCATATGACCCATCAGATATCGAGGATACAAAACATAGCTGAGATGTTCTTGGTCCTCTGACCATGTCTCCACATCTCTCCATGGCCTCCATACAAATTCCACTATATCATCCATAACCCACCTCCAATGTCACAGGTCCCTCGCATGATGGTGTATCAGCTGGCCCCTATATGCAAACACAAATGGCTGATGGCTCAGCCTATCTCACACGGTCACTAGCCTAGTGACTGCTATGTTCTCCCATGCCTAGATATGCAGCAGTGTCATGTCACAGCCTAGGCTTGCTAATCACCTATATACCACGGGGTCCATATCATGGTATAAATGAGCTAATACACATGGCCCCCATGTGTAGACCATACCATCCCTGATCATCCACAATAGTACCAATCTCCAACTAACAGTGAATCCCCTAGATCTCCTGTCAGGGACCAAGGTCCCTACTATCAACCCTACCAAGAATAATGGTAGCCGGTATAGTCCCCTCTCCATTGCCAGCCTATTGAATGCATAAGACAACTGAGAGTGGGGGGTGAATTAGTTGTATAAAAATTTTTAAACCCTCACAAACATATTCACATCCACACCAGTTCACTTAATCCCTTAATTTGTTAAGAAGATTAAACATGAAAAATAGATAACATAAACTTAATCACATCAACACCATGCATAAGGGAACACCAGATTCTTACATGGAAAAGCCTAAACGGGAAAAACTACAGTGAGGATTAGCTCACAATATAAAGTAGTAGCAATATCAAATTACAAGAGGCTCACTGCCCACAAAAGAAAGAATGCTCACTGCAACAGAGCTCACTACCCCCATAAGAAAGAATGCTCACTGCAATAGAGATCACTACCTAGAGGGTTAACCACCCAAAAGACTCACTACCCTAAGGACTCATTGTCCAAGTAGACTCACTACCCACGAAGAAAGAAAGATAGTAGAGAAGAGGTGGCTCACTGTCATGAACTGATATGATAGCATCTACCACATGCGTGAGTTCAGTTCTAATGAAAAACAACAATCATCACCTTCACAGCCTCTTTGAAAATTATAGATGACTTTTGCTCACTACATTAGGTCCTCTAAAACATGAAAGTTCTTACTACCTATGATTCAAATTCACAATACAAACATCACCATCCTTGCACACACACACATACACATGAATCCTTTACACTTATTTATATCAACATCAACCTTGAAACATTCACCAAGGTCGACAACACACTCTACAACCCTTGAAACAATCTCCAAGCTCAGTAAACATACAGAATTCAAATTAGGTCTAGACCTAAACATTCCCACAGAGTAAAGGAATGAAGGTAGAATACTTCACATCTTAGCTTAGACCTCAAAACATCTTCACACACTTCAACATGCTTCCTCAATCCATGAAGCACATCCGCAATTAGTGTTAACACCCAAGTTGGCTAAACTTGTGTAAACACCAAGAACACTTAGGCAAACACTTCCAAAAACACAACCATAGCTTGTGGACCAAGCACAAGCCTTTAACACGATTTGAAAACATCCACAAACAACATGAAATTGCTTGGGAGCCAACAAATCTAGCTACAACAAATCTCACTTTAAGACAATTCACAGAATACTCACAACCAACACTGCCAAGCTCTGCTACTCAATAAAACTACATTCTGGAGCACCAAATCATAAGTCCTTTGGATAGAACATAGATATGGATCTTATGAATGCTCATTTAGAACCACAAGACCAAAAACTAAATTGCGGAGAGATGCAGAGCAAAATACTTTCTCCCAATCACACTGCAAACACTACCAGACACAGTCTTCAAAATGGTGAACATAACTCTGAAATCACAGCATTCTAGAGCACCAAGTTCTGGATTTAACATATTCAACCACTTCTCCTAAACATATCCAAACCTCACACTCCGGTCTTAAACACAGAATAAATGCGAAGCAAAAACTCAGATAGTATCCTATAAGCCAAAATACTTCTTCACAACACAGTCTTCAGTATTTATCAAATTTTCTCAAAAGCACTTGGAAACCCAGCAACAAGAACAATATACTAACATCAGCAGCACTTCTGCAAGCCATTCAGATCCCCTTAACACAATAACTCAATAAACCAACAACAACAACATGAGAAGATATAGTTGACACCAATGACAACACAAACATGTTGGCATCAATGACAACACCGATTAGCACATACTTGCAACACAACCTGTATCTCATTTGTAAACACTAATCTCCATTAGGCACTTGTCTTGGGGCAAACATCTGATCAACATACGCTGCCCCTTTCCCATGATCATACACCACTCTCATGCCATCTATAGGGATCCTCAGGATCCTCCACACATCCTCCAATGTAATGGTCACATCTCATGTGGGCAACAGGAAGGCGCACCACTCTATCTGCCACCACTCTATTAGTGCTATCATCATCATTCTGTCTACTCGTATATGTGGCATCTCTGCAATAAACTAAAGACCCGCCATTTGCAAAAAGAATCTATCTGTGGTAGCAAGCTAATTCCACAGTCTAAAGGTCGGTGGTCGCCTCTCTTGAGATTGAAGCACATCCTCATCATCCTACACAATCATGATAACCTCTCATTAGCCTCAGTTTCAGAACTGGGTGCTATTTTTGCCCTACTAGGCGCTAAAACCCTAGGCACCCCTATTTTCATAATGGCTGCTACTTTTCTATCCTGGGCACCAAAATCTAGAGTAGGTACTAAAATCTACATTTATGTGCTGAAACCCCTTAAAAACAGGCACTAATCACCAGAGTAAGAGCCAAAATCCCAACTCTGAAATTTTCATAATTGGCACTATAATTTTTTGTAGGTGCTAAAATGTTCATTTTAGGTGCTAAAATTAGCAAGCCCCTAGGTGCTACTTTACCATGCTAGGCGCTAATCACCAGAACAGGTGTTACTATGTAAAGTGGGTGCTAAAGTTTCTGACCGGGTGCTAAAATACTCCTAGCACCTACTTTCTATCATTTCCTGCCCCGCATTTTATGTACCTAACCTACCTAACCCCAAATTCACAAAGAAGGTTTGAAACCCTACTGGATCGGTTACCACTACCAGTCGCAAGTACTCCCTCACGTGCTTCGCACAATGCTCCTCTTGTGGAATTCCTGCCATCACTTCGCTCAAGCTCTTCTCTCTTCTAATCACAAGTGGCTAACAAATGAAGACAAATTGGGCTTATGGGCCCCTCCCACCCTATATATTCCCCCAAAAAAAACCCTAATTTTCCTCTTTAGACCCTATTTTTCCTCCCTTCACTCCATTTTTTCTCTGGCTTCATTCTCGGGATTCCCTATCCCTCCTCTCATTTCTTTTTCCCTCCCCTCTCTCCTCTTTCGAGACGTCGTTAAAAAATTTATTTTTTCTACCGATCTCTCGAGGGGCATCACCTGGTCACCCATTCTTCTCCTATCCACCCACTGGGGCATATTTATCAAAAAAAAAAAAAATTCTTTGATATTGTTTTATAGGAAAAGAGGGAAATGATAAAAGGGTTAAATCCTCCTTTCACTACAAACATTCAAGGACTTCGAACCGAGTTGAATCACAACTCTTGCAAGAGGATTCACCTACAGGTTGGTGTGTCACTTGGAACGATGTGGAAATTTAGAGATTGTCAATTAATGTATCAATTTAATGCTCAAATACCCTTGAAACCCTAATTATGCAAAATAATAAGTAAAATGATGAATTGTGACAAATGCTTACAGACTAAGGTAGTAGACAGAGATTAATTATTGACCATTTTTCAAAGTTCAAGATGCAGAATAATTGGGGACACTGGCACTCACACCCCCTTCCAAGGTGGTGTTTTCTTCAGGGAATCCTAATCTCCTTCCGACACTGATGATCACTGTATTTTCTATTTCTGTCCCGGGAGATGCGAAAGACACTGACACTAGTGCCCAAGTCCAAGGCATGGTGTTCTTCAGGATGTCGAAGCCTCTTTAGGTGTTGATTGTCACTATCACAATGATTTCTATGTTTTTAACGTCAAAGGACAATGGCACTAGCCCTGAGTCCAAGAAGTGCTTTTCTTCAGAGATCCAGAGTTCTTATCTTCTACAACCTTCCCCTGCAACTCCACTCCATGAAATATGATACCTGTAACCTACAATCACAAGGAGTCTGGTTGGGGGTTGTGGTGTTTAGAGGCTTGCCTCAGTCAAGCCACGGAAGACATTCAAGTCTTCCGAACACCATTATCAGATAAAGAGTACGTATCCCTGCGGGATAGAAGCAAAAAAAACAAATTGGTAAATGATTCAAACACAAATAGATATCACCTCGGAGGTGTAGATCTCACATAGATGAAGATTCTTCAACACATGAGAAGAGGAAGCTAAATTTGCAATCACAAACACAATAACAATGCTCTGCTCTACAACAATGAATATCTTGAATTCTCTAAAATCATAAGTTTGCCAAAAGTTCATCATGATATTCTAGTTTACAAATGAGACCCTAAACATTCTTATATATGCAACTGAACACATTCTCGCTAAGAATTCCGTAATTCAAACTTAAGATGTTGGCATGGAACCTAATTAATGGTCACATATCCAAAATTCAAATTTGGGACCTGCCTAAAATAGGGAAGGAAAAAGGCATGAGTGACCATGTCCACAGGTCCTATTTCAGGGCAAGACTAAGTACAACAATGTCCCGCAAGCCCCATGTGACATGGGTTTCAGGCCATTTTCTTCCGGGAGTTAGAATGAACATGCAAGATGCAAAACAAGGGACTCAGAAGCTAAACTTAGGAGGGAAAAAGTCCAGGGAGACATTTTTTGACATAACATTTAGCCCCCACTTTAACGTATGTATGAATGCAAGGCCCATACATGCATTAAATTATAGTCAAAACACAACAAACATGACATGCACTTAAAGCTAATGCATACAAAAAGATTGAGGAACTATTTATAGCCGCCAATCTCAGGTAGACATTAGAGAAAACACATTACAGACACAACAGACATAGTGAAGACAGTATCAGGCATGCAAAACACGGAGAAGACAATCACAGTCACATAAAACATGGAGATGACAACATTGAAGACACGCAAAACACAGTGAATGCAGTGATTATTTCTTTTTCATTTTCATACATAAATAAATGAATGTAGATATAGATGCATGGAGAGTAAAAATGCAACACACCACCCAAAATGTAGGAGGGGTATTTCACCATGCTCTTTGGTCTACATATGGGGCAACAGACATGCAATACAAATCTCAAAATCTAGGAGGGGAATTTTTCCACGCTCTTTGGACTACACTTGAGAACAAACACGCCATACGAATCCCAAAGTATAGGAGGGGCATTTAGCCACACTCTTTGGACTATACTTGGGAAAAAACACATGGAAGACACGAAAAACACGAGTGCCATATAGCATGCCAAAGACATACTATACATCTAAAACAAGACATACAAGTGATGGAAGGAGCCTATTGCTAGGTTCACCACCATCTCAGGTGCATTACAGGCACACCTAATGGTTGGGATTATGCCACAACAATTGCCAAAGACACACTTAAGGGAGGATACACCAACCCCACCTATTCGGAGGACTTTTAGAATAAAAAGGATGTGCACTAGGTCAAGAGATACACCATCCCCGCCTCTACAGAGGGATTTCAAAATGCAATCCCACCCGTGTCACAAAGATTTCTTACAGTGAAAAGGAAGCATGTGCTCAAAAGTATACAACCCCACCTATGTCACAGAGATGCCTTACAATGAAAAGGAGGTATATGCAATAGATCAATGTATGCAAACACACTTTATTAGTATCAAAATCATCAGATAGCTTATGTTATATATGCCCCCACCTTAAGGTGGTTGATATCATGTACTAATATCAAGTGCATTAAGGTAGGAGGAAAACACACAAGGAAACAAGAGCTTTCGCAAAGCCCATGCCCCTAAAGGTGACGTGTATGTTACAATCGCTGAATGTTCCCATAAACACACAATTTCCTACAAGAAGAGAGGTTAGAAATCTTTCTCTAAGATAGTAACCACATCACATGATAAAATAAATGCATAAACTTAATCACATCAAGGGCCAAGGTTATACTATGGATTCGAAAACTGAGTATAACCATGGGGCTATACTGCAGAGATCTCAGAATTGAGTGTAACCAAGTCGAGACCTAAGATAAATAAAGTGCACGGAGTAGCTATATTGTTATAGTTTGTTAGAAAATATTAGACATCATCAAAATATCACACAAAGTGATTCTACTAGCCAAGCGTCAGATAATATATATAAAGCTTCTTCTTCAGATCAAAATACTCATGACAGTTGATGCAGTCAAGGTAGGAGGGTCCGGTGAAGGACTATCCAAGCTCATTCTTCTTATATTATAACTTTAAATTGAATTACACATGCCTCAAGGGCTTTATAGATACTAGGTTGTAGCCTAGGGATTACAAACAACAACATTACTTCATGATTCCTTCACCAACTCCTCGATCCTCTGCTCTGCAACCTATTATGTTCTCTGCTCTACACTCTACTTCACCTCTGCTTCTTCTTTAGATCAAAACACTTATGAATTTTCTTCATGTCTTTGCATAATCATTCATTTCATCACTGGTGCCTTGTAACCAATCATTATCCTTTATTTATATCCTCTGCAAGCCTTCAAATCATTATCAAGTCGGCCTAATTGCAACGGCTAGTTAAGGTAATGTGTACACAAAAATAAGTCGGGCCTAAACATAAGGCATTGCTCCGCTGGTGCATAAAAATTCATGCGGATCTACATGAAGGTTGGCTAGGTCCTATACTTCATTGGATAATGTTTCTTTAGGTTCCGCAAGCCACAGATTTTCTCCGCAAGCCGATTAAACTTCACTAAACACAGTCGGCTCTGCTCTGTGAAATGTGCAATAATAGTCAATCTTCTCATAGCGATATATTTCTAGAATCAAAGTCAAATGATATGAATTCTTGATATGTTGTAGCATCCTATGTCTAGATGTTAAGTCCAGCTCCACAACCTCTTATACTCAAATGTAGTAAAATGGGGTACCTCCCCAGGTCACCATCTCAATATTCTGCAACTCACTATCAACTGTCTCAACTATTTTGAATTCTTCCGATGATGAAGTCAAGGTAGGAGGGTCCAGTGAGGGACTGTCCAACCTTGTAGCCTTAAACAACTAACAACAAGATCATAATGGATATGCAATGAAAGATAACAACTAATCAACAAAAAGATAAAAGGTATTCATGAACACATAACACAAGATGTATCCTGGGAAAACCCTAACAGGGAAAAACCCAGCCTTCAAATCTCATTCTTCTTATATTATAACTTCAAATCAAATTACACATGCCTCAAGGGCTTTACAGATGCTAGGCCATAGCCCAAGGATTACAAACAACATTACTTCATGATTCCTTCACCAACTCCTCGATCCTTTGCTCTGTAACCTATTCTCTGGAACAATCATGTTTTGTAGAACATGGAAGAACAAAACTTGGAAGTCCGATAGTCATTCCACACTTAGCTATATTTACAAAGAAAAGGATTAGAGCTCAGGCTCTGAGCCTTTCACCTTTCAAAGAAGAACATGGAAGAATAGAACCTAGTCCTTGACATCCCGCATAACTTCCAAGACATAGTTGAATTGCAAGAGAAGAGTTAGAGCTCAGACCTTCATCCTTCAGCCTTCCAAGGAAGAAGGGAGAAGAGGAGAGCACTGAACTTTGGCGTTGAAACACTTAGAACATTTTATGCAAAGGGAAAGAGTTGGGGTTCGAGATTTTCACCTTCTTCCTTCCAAAAGGAAAGGAAGAGGGAAGGGGAAAAGGGTCAACTTTGACGTAAAAACACTTGGCTGCCTTTACAAAGGAAAGGGTCAGAGTTCAGCCCTCGAGCCTTCTGGCCTTCTCCTTCCAAAGAAAGGAAGGGAGAAGAGGGAAGGTCTGAACTCCAACCTCTAAAAATATTGAATACTTAGGTGATTTTGAAGGAAAAGGAGTGGAGTTTGAAGACGACAAGGATGGAACACTAAAGATCAAAACTCTAAACTCCAAAACTTTGACAACACTAAAAACACAAGGAAAACTCAAGATTTTTAGGTACTTAGTCAATTTGGGTCATTTTTCCTTACATTCTAGAGGGTGAAAACAATAAGATTTCATGGATCCTTACACTATTTAGCCAGAAGGAAAAATAGGATAACATTTTGGTGACTTTGTCGGGGTGTTTGCCTGCCTAAACACTAGGATCTAGAGGCCTTATCAATCCATTGGGCACAGAGTGAAAGGGCTAGCAACAAGAACAAGCTTGGTCGATGTAAACTAGGCATGCCTCTGGGAACAAAATAAAACAAACCAAGCATGCATTCTCCTAATGAGAATGCAATAGAGTGCAAGGACACTTATTGAAAGGAAACCTAAAACAAAAACAAAACTAACCTACACCTAAACTAACCAACCAAAACTAACCTTAAACAAAGTCATTAACTGGTTCTTCAAAATAACTACCCTTTCTCAACAATTTACAATGTTTTTCATGCTCATGGGAAGCTAACAAGAGATGGGGGAGGAATTGACATATGACAAATTGATGGAGCACTCCCCCAAGAATAGGGATAAACTCACCTATCCACTTGAACTGATTGTTGATGTTGCTGCCAAGAGGCGAATAAATGGGCTGATCCCACTCATTTTGATGCTCAACTTCATACTTAGAGGTAAGCATGACAAGTGGTGACTCTTCATGGCCCGTCTCTAGCTGGGCTAGATGTCTAATAGGGCATCTCATGGAAATGACATGTGAACCAAAAGGGTTGATCTCATGCCTATGTTCTGATTCTTCCTCTTGGTGCTGGTCTAAATGCTTTGGCTCCTGTGGCTCAACTAGAAATATGACTACCTCCTCTTTGTGCTCAAGATGCCGCTCATGATGTTCCTCCTCAGGGGATGTTGGCTTGATGTCACATCTTGAGCAAAAAAGATCTATCTCATCCTAAAAGAGGTCCTTAAGCTCCTTGAAACATGTAGGCATGAGAATATCTACCCCGACTTCCTTAATTTGTACATTTTCCAAAATGGGGCTACTTGTCTACTCCTTGTCATGAGATGGAACCTCATTGTCATGTTGGGCCTCAACCTGCAACAATTTCCATCATTTTCACTAGATCTATGCTATTGCATATCCATTGTCACCTGCATGTCTTCTTCATTTTCAATGTAACCAGGCAGTTCATGAAATAGGGTAGCATCATCCAATTGCCAATTCAAAAACACACACTTAGCCTACATTTGTCTTTGTCCCACCATAGTGTGTTGACTAGATCCAATCTGTTGTTTTGGGATTGCTGATGGATTGCATGGATCACGCCACTCATAACCTTGAGCTAGGCTATTCTGAATAGGAACAAACACACCTGATGTAGTCGTAGCATCTAAGTTTATGGAGTTCAAGGGCCTAACATAGCCTAGTTGATTTTATCCTTGACCGTTCCCCTGACAAGGTTGCTCGCTTGGCTGATAGGGCTGATTATGAGCTTGGTATGACATGTTAGCTATATGAATTAGTGCCATAATTGGCTGAATGACTGGGACTTCCAGAAATAATAGCATTGGGGACACGAGGGAAATCTTTCTAGCTAGAATCAAATAATTTTCTACCCTAATAGCTACCTCATAGGCATTAGGTAACACATCCCCTCCTAGAAACTGGATCATGACAACGATATCACTATTCAGGGATCTCAAAAAATACAAGAAGGCAACATTAGGGGGAGGCCTCACTAATGGTGGGATTCTATACCAAGTTTTTTGAAATCTAAAGTTAAAATATACCATGGATTCATAAGAGCCCTTTTAATAGTGGCTAGTTGCTCTATCAGGGACAAATGATCGCCATTATCTTCAAAATGCTGACAAATCTTTGTTCCCAAATCATCCCATTCATGAATTGAATTTATAGGTAACCCCCTATACCACTGGAGAGCCTTTCCTTTCAAGGAAGATGCAAGAATCCTTATTGTGACATTGTCTTGGGTAACATTGTGAATGGAGCATACACCGGCAATGTCCTGGATGTGCTTAGCAGGGGTGATAGAATTTTCACCAGTAAATAGGGGAATAGCCTTTAGAGCTGAAACTGGGATGTCATCATATTGTGCAAGGTTGAGAGGGCTTCCATCATTAAAGGCCACAAAGGGTCTGTTTCTTGGTAGAGTCATGACAGTGGTCTGAATGTTATGATGAGTGTTTGGAAGCCTATTATTGATGGGAAAAAAGACCATGAGTTCCATAATAGCTTAACATACCAGAGCATTGAAAAGCAAAGATGTATCAAAATATTCTTTGAAAATAAGGGTAATAGGTCTGCTTTTAGAGATTGGAAACATACCATAAGGGAGTTGCTAGGTGATTTGAGATGCTTCTGAAAGATGGAAAAGACCAAAAGTATCACCGAACTTTGATCTTTGATGAATATTTAAGCACTTGGGCTACTTTCGCTAGCGAATTTGTTCAATAGAGTTGCCATGGTGTTTGTGAATACTACCTTGAATGGTTAAATGCACTGAAGAACACACCAAATCCTTCAATGGATGATAAAGCTCATCATATTGGTCCCATCGAGTGTGCTAACAACTATTATCACATAGAATTGCACCCTTCTTGGAGAATTCCAAGCATTCTAATGACATAATGGGAATGATCTCAAGGTGTGGGACCTTGCAATTTTGAGATCATACCTCGAGAGAAGGGTGGTTCCTCTTTCTAAGCTTAAGGCTTAGAGAAATTAACTAACTCTAATGCTAAACTTGCCAGAGGAGAAGGGATATAGAAAAGAAAAGGTGATGCACCAGAGTTATGAGGTGTATTAGCTAAATTGAATCAACACAACAATGATCTCAACACTAAAGGGAACACACATAGGCTTGCAACCTTGACAGAGGCTTCAAATAGAAGACCATAGCCTATGAAGGAGTCATTTTACTCACAAAATAGATCACAACTTCAAGTGAAACATAGAGACAAAGTGCAGGAGAGGTGAAATATTAGAGATATATTGATCATGAAGGTCAAATGACCATTACAAAGAGTAAATAACCTATTATAGAGTAATAGACATGTAATAATCACATACATTCATGGTTGAACAATGGACTAGAGACATCAAAGCCTAAAAAATAAGCACAATACATCAAATCTAGCTATTCTATAAGTGCATTACAAGGTTTGGAAGTAACAGAGGAATTTACCCAACATAACAACCTAGAAAACAACTAACAACAACCCCAAAACATCTTTGAAACATGCATATATAACATTTCATCTTCACTATAGTAGCCATGGTGTAGAAAGGAAGAAGTCAATAAGAAGGGACATCTACGATGCTGCATTAACTTGAATTGACGTCCTTTGAAGCGTGCCCTAGCTCAGATCTGTGAAATCTATTGCCAAAGGAGGCTCACCCATGCCGTGGGTACATGAAATTCAATGCAATTGAGAGATAGTGGCATGGGGGGATGAGAAATACCATGTGTTGCATGAAAATAGTCCCTTATGGAGCATTAATGGTGGCTAGGAGGGTTGCTAGCCAGTCAAATTGCATGTCCTCCATGAAGAAAGAAGTTGTCAGAGTTTCAGAGTTCGGACCTTTGACCCTCTGCTTTATTGATTGTAGAAGAAAGAAGGAAGAAGACCAAGGCCCTACACTCCACCATTTACACTTAGCAAATTTTTGTCCCTGCAGAGATCAGGCCTCGGGATTTCGTCATTTAGCCTTCCAAGAGGGAAGGAAGAAGAAAGAAAGTCCACCCCTCGAGCTCCACTTTGTACATAGAAGATTTTACTTTATCAGCGGACTTCGAGCCTCGAGCCTTCCATCTTCCACCTTTCAGGAGGGAAGGAGGAAGAGGGAAAGTTTGACCCCTGAAAGTCTGAAACACTTAGCATTAATTCCACAAATCGTCGGTGAAAATTGACCCTCAAGCCTTCATCGTTTGGCCTTATAGGATAGAACATGGAAGAACAAAACTCTGAAGTCTGATAGTCATTCCACACTTAGCCAGATTTACAAAGAAAAGGATTAGCGCTCAGGCTCCAAGCCTTTCACCTTTCAAAGAAGAATGTGGAAGAGTAGAACCCGATCCATGACATCCCGCAAAACTTCCAAGACATAGCCAAATTGCAAGAGAAGAGTTAGAGCTCGGACCTTCATCCTTCGGCCTTCCAAGGAAGAAGGGAGAAATGGAGAGCTCCAAACTCTGGCACTGAAACACTTAGAACATTTTTTGCAAAGGGAAAGAGTCAAGGTTCAGGCTTTTTGCCTTCTGCCTTACAAAAGGAAAGCAAGAGGGAAGGGGAAAAGGCCAAACTTTGATGTAAAAACACTTAGCTACCTTTACAAAGGAAAGGGTTGGAGTTCGGCCCTCGGGCCTTTTGGCCTTCTCCTTCCAATGAAAGGAAGGGAGAAGAGGGAAGGTCTGAACTCTGACCTTCAAAAACATTGAATACGTAGGTAATTTTGAAGGACAATGAGTGGAGTTCAGAGATGATAAGGATGGAATGTTGAAGATCAGAACTCTAAACTCTGAAACTCTGACAACATTGAAAACACAAGGCAAACTCAGGATTTTTGGGACTTAGTCAATTTGGGTAGTTTTGCCTTGCATTCTAGAGGGTGAAAACAATAGGATTTCATGGATCCTTAGGCTATTTGGCCAGAAGGAAAAATAGGATAACAGTATGGATTAAGGATGACTTACATTTTGGACCATTGCTTGTATTAATTTGATTGAATTGATTGATTGATGGATTGATTTGATTGAATTGATTTTATTGCTTGGATTTTTGTTGGATATTTGATTTTTTTTATTTTTTTGAATTTTTTATTTTTTTGTATTTTTGAAATGTTTTGATTTTTTTGGATTTTGGGAATTTTTTAAATTTTTTGTATTTTTGAATGTTTTAATTTTTTTTTATATTTTTTTTGTGAATATTTGAATTTTTTGGATTTTTGTGGAATTTTTTAATTTTTTGTGTTTTGAATGTTTTGATTTTTATTTGTATTTTGGGAATGTTTGATTTTTTTAAATTTTTGCATAGGAATATTTGATTTTTTTTGTATTTTTGAATATGTTTTGAGATGGCATTGGATGACAATTTGGATAGTCGTTGTGCTAGATACCAATGACAAGGGAAAACCAAGTCTAGATGCAAGGATGGATGTGGGATTGGATGGACAAAAGGATGGGTGACAGTAAATGGGATGGAAGGCTCATGATAGTTTAATGGATAAAAGGATAGGCTATACAGGAACGAATGTATGCGTAAGCGAGCAAGGATGTAATCTCCAAAGACTATGTCGCATAGGAATAACATGCCCCATTCCTAGTGTAATACTTAGGATTTTTCATGACAAAGCCTATGACAATAGGATAATGATATGATTGTTTGGAAAGGATGAGGTATACCATGAGATATCCAAAACATTTGTCAACATTTTGCCCCCATATCTTTATCAAGATCAAAAGGAGGAAGGGAGGATGAATGGACTCAATAGGATAGGTATATGGGTGTAATGGATAAAGATGGTAGGATGGTATAGAAATAGTATAATGGGATGGATAGTTTAAATGAGACAATGTGCCACCAAGTGTAAGTCACATAGATAATCAACTACACATGATGCATGTTTTCTAGGTTTTCATCATGGTACTTATCCAAGGTGCCACCAAGGGTGGTTTTCACCATTGGATGAAGGGATTTCTTTTTACTATTTTGATTTTTCTTTCTTTCTTTTTTTCTCTTTTTTTAATTTATGGGGGATATTTGGATGGGATAGGTGGATATGGATAAGAGGGACTCAAGTGTCTAATTCCATGAAGGGTGATAGTCCCACTAGAGATGGATGTCATCGCATATGGACCGTGTCAAATTCCATTATGCTCATAAATGTTGGTAGAGGATTATGATGTGGATTACATATGGAAGGATAGTGGATTATGAGGTTTACGGTAGGGTAGGATAGTGGATTATGATGTGGATTATGTAGGATTTGTGGAAAAGCATGGACCATAGGAAGGTTATGGGGGAGATATGTAGGATAATGGCTGAAAGATGGGGAGATGGAAGTATTTGGGAATGTTGTGGAATGGAAAGGAACCAAGACCAACGGTTGCACACACCATTATAAACATTGAAGCTTTTGATTTGAAGGAGGTGTACGAAGAAATGGACATGTTTTCTTAGGGAATGGTTTATTTAGTGATTTAGGTACCCACATAGAATTAGAATTTTTATAATTTTTGTTTTGCTTGTGGGATGAAGGAATTTGAGATTTTTGAATAGAATGGAACTTTTGGGATTTTTGTATGGAAAACGATTGTTGAAATTTTTGAGATGCGGATGCTTCATTTTACTTGCTTTCTTTGTTCTTAGGTACCCAACCCATTTTAGTTTTGGTCTTATCTTTTGGAGGTATGGGCTTAGGTAGCTGTTTAGATGTATTTGGCATCAATTCTTTGCATTGATGCCCTAAGGCATGAGGATATTTAGGATTTTTGGCTTTATGGGTAGAGGCATCCAAATTTTTGTATTTGAATCCCTTAGGATTGATGGAACCTTCTTGTTTAGACGATGTGTGCATTTGTTGATCATGATTAAGAATTTTAGGGGACTTATGGATGGATGAATTAAAAATGGAATTATGGATAAATGGATAAGGGGATTGGATGATAGGGATATTAGGCATTGGGAGCAATGGTGGTAGAGTGGATGGAGGGATATTAGGAGTTGGAAGTAGTGGAGGTAAAGTGGATGGTGGAAGGTGTGTGGTCACATGCTTTTGGGATTTGTAGGATAATGGAGGTGGAATGGAAACATATGTTTTGGTAGTATGATAGGGTGTGTTGGGTCTCAAAAATGTAGGTTGTAAGCCCTAAGGGGATGCCAAGCTCTATGATCAGACTTGTAATGTTTCTGAACCAACTAATAGAGTTAACCTAAATGGTTGATGACTCCCTACACTTTAGGCTCTGCTAAACCTAGGCGGGTGAACCTTGAAAGCTAAAGCAAATAAAAAGAATGTATGAATCAAATGAATTTAGGGATCTACCCACAATGGCATAAAGTGTGGATTAGATGAAATCTTGCAAACTACTTCTACTCCTAATACTAAGATCTGAGATGTAATTGTTTGAATAAAATTTTATGGAATCCTAGAGTGGAATTGGTATGGTCAGTGCCTATTTCTATTGGGCTAATGGAGTCAAGGTGTATATGATATATGATTTACTTATTGGTTACAATTCTAATTGTTTGGCACTTGTGTTTGTTTATAGCTTGTATAAACGTGCAAGAATGTGATTGACAGACTCTACTTATTGATCCACTCGATCCTACCAGGTTACTGTGACTTATTGAAAGGATTTTAATCCTTCCTTGAAGGAACCAATGAATAGAATCACACAATGATAGCAAGAGTGTATTGACAAATGGAGTAGATCCTCAATTTGAATAACAAGACAATCTCAAGTTGGAGACAGTATGGCAATCTTGTCAATTATATGGCTCTTCTTACTGATCCAAATGTTACTACCAAGTTACTGTAATCAATCAAAAGGATTTTAATTCTTTAATGGAAACCAATTAATTTGATTACACAAAAGCAACAATTGTGTCTGGATGAAACTGAAATATCAACTTGGAAACTCAGGTTCAAATAACATAGAAATAACAATGTGGAGATAGCCAAATAATTGTTTAGCTGAACAAACAATAGACACCAATATTAAATCATCAATTTATGCATTTTTCTCCATTATACAATTTCAAAAGAGTTTACAATATACAACATAATGTTTTATTTTGGCAACTGATCAATCCCTCCAGCTATCTAACTCCTACTTCTGATCATGATGTTTTTTCTAATCTACTAATATTTTTGCTTGGTTTGCACCTCCATATATATCTTGCAATATTAGGGTTATGACACTTTACATTCCGGTGCATCCTTTGGTATAGCTCTTCATTCAATTGTCTTTAGCAAAATAAAATATTTAATTAGTTGCCATTGGCAAATTAAATATTTTAATTAGACTTCATTTTCGTAAACAATTTTAATGGTAATCTTCTTGAAGTCCCTCAAGATATTTCTTATGTTTTCGAGGAGGTACCACAAAGTTCACCTAATGCGGGAATAATCGTTTGTATTGCCATCGGCTTGACTTGAACCATCGATGTGAGATTATCATATGGTTCCGAAGACTTTTGGTCTTCCTGACATGTTTCATTCACTACTTAATGCATCGGTATGACTGTCACCAAAGGCTCTTTGGCTTTCATGATCGGTGTAACTCACGTAGTCAGCAAGACCCAAAGCTTCTGCTCCAATCATACAAGTCTTCTCGACATGTCTCCCTTGTATATCGAATACATTTCTTTCATATACAAGCGCGGACTTTATTGGGTTTATGAAATAAATTGAAATTATCTTCGGATCCGCCTTTGTATATATCCTGTTGTATTACTTTCTTGCATATCGTATACATATATCTCCAACATACATATGTGGTCCCCACCCGATGTATATAATGTTCAAATCCCTAATTATGTCAAGTTTTGTATATTATTCTCTTGTATATTTTCTTTGTATATTGCCGTTTGTATGTTATCTTGTATAAGCGCACATACAAAGCATCTTATATAAACCCTCTCTTTACCTTTTATCCCCAGCGATGCTTTTTATTCCTTTGTATATCGGGTATGTATATTATAAACATACAAGCACCCCGAACATACAAAGACTTTTCAGTATTTAACTTTCTTTTCGCATCCGGTTTGTATCTCTTATTTGTATTCTTTTAACTTGTATATCGGCTTGTATATCGAAGATACACATTGTTATTTATACAAGCCCGATATGCAAACGGTGGAGCCCACATCACTTCTCTGATTGTATCTTCCGAAATGCAACAATACTTGTATCCAATTTTTAGATACAAAGCCGAATACATACAAACTCCTTTGTATCACATCTTCGGACTTATCATTTTTATAAACCACAGTTTACTTACTTTTTGGCTCCATGATGTATATAAAGTGCAATGCAGCTTCTGATATACTTTAAGTCATGATGCATCATTTTAACCAAATTTCAACCTTTCTTGAGTTTTGCATTGTATGTATATTGAAATGTATAACCTGAAACATACATACAATGCACAAAACATACAACGACAAAACCTCATTTCATAATCTCTTCGGTTCCACTGGATGCTCGGTGAGAGTCCTACTGACTTCACCATCGGCATGACTTATACTATTGGGAGGGTTGTAAAATGCTACCCGATAGTGTTTCCTTATGCCGATCGGCGTGATCATGGATTTTCTCCCTAATGAAAGGTCATCTGTGCCACTTTCTCCGTCGGTGATTCTTGAAATCTTCTCGCCGATGCTTATTCTTATGCCGATAGCTATTTCAACAAGTTCCTCATAGAACATGGATCGGTATGACAAAAGGGGTGTCTTGCCGAATCTTAGGAATTGAAGCCCTTCATTTTAGTGTAATTTAGCGAGTGATACACTCACTTGTGGTGAAAGCTTGTGATTTTAATGGAATACACCAGTTATCATCTTGACTTTTGGGCATAATGTTTTCTGATCTGGTCAGATATGGATGAGTAAGATTACAAGAAAATTTTAAATTTTCCTGTCCCAATAGGGTGCATGGGATTTGGGATGAAAAGGAGTGGATTTAGGAGGCATGGAGGTAGTATCAACATCTTGAGATTGTTTTCCTTGGGGTATATATCGAAGGCCATATGAGCATGGAGGGGCTTTGACATGGATGGACTCCAAAATACCTTGTTCATGAAGGCCTAAGCCTTTACCTTGATAGTTCATTTTTTTGGGTATGCGATGGACAATAGGATTATGAGTGATTTGGACCTTAGACATGAGCTCATTATTTGATGGAGAAGGTGAGGTGTTGGATAGTGGTTGTTTCATTCCTAAGGAAGAACATTCATGGATGAAGGTGGTAAGACCAGTAGGATATGATGGTGGATTTGAAAGGGGGTCGATATTGGAGGATAAAGGATCATTAGGATCTTGATTATCATTATGCTCACTAAGATCCAAGCTATTTGTTTGATCATATATGTTTACTTGGGAGCCAAGTGTCTCATCAAGAGAAGTGAATGTTTGTACATCATGGGTAGTGCTAGATGGGGGATGTATAGGAGCAATTTGGATTTCTTGCTCATGGATATTTATGGGATTATGGATAGATGGAGTAATAAGCTCTTGACAATGGAATGCATAAAGTTGGCTAAGAGGATCATCATGGATTTCTTGATCATAGATAGGATCTTGATCATAGATGGGAGCTTGATCATAAATATGGGTTCTTTGATCTTGATTTGGATGAGGGGTTAATGTTTCCACATTCTTAGGATTAAACTCTTGACATAACTCTTGTGGTTTGATGGGAGTGGAAGACTCTTGGAGAGGCTTTATAAGTTCTTGAAACTCACCAACATGAGGGTATGATGGACCTTGACTTGGACTCATGGGAGGAGACTCTTAAATAGGCTCAATGGGTTGTGAACTACATGATGGGGTTGAAGGATTAGACATGGTGTTTGAAGACTCTTAGACAAGCTCAAGCATAGGTGATTGGTGACATAGTTGCTTCCTTGCTAGTAGCCATTGGATCACATCCTTCATAAGTGTATGTGTGGATGGATAATAATGGTGGATGGTGTAGTAGGCTTAGGATTGGGATTTGGTGGAGAGATAATAGGGGTATTGGATACATTAGGATTAGGAGTGGATAGATCCCATGGTGGAGGAATAAAAGAGGTGGAAGATGTTGTAGGCTTGGGATTTTGATTTTGATTGGATGGAGGGTCAAAGGGATTGAATGGATTGGAAGGTGGAGGGACCAATGAATTAAGACTAGGACTACATGGTGGTTTTGGTATAGGACTAGTAGGCTTTAGGATAGGTATTTGATTGGATGGTGATGAAAGATACCCATAGGATGCATAGGCTAGAGTGTTGTCTCCCTTATCAAAGGTAGCATGAGGACTTAAAGACACTTGATCTTATTGCAAGGGGTGACTTAGCCTCGCATGTTCTTGTTGTGAAGTGAATTGATATGGATGTTTTTGAGATGTGAATTGAAATGGATGTTGGTTAACATTAGAAGAAGTGGGATAAGTTGGTGTAGGATGGACTTGATATGTGGATGGATTAGGTTGGTATGATGATGATGGTGACACATAGGATTGAGGTGGAATTTGTTGATGTTGAGGTTATGATCATTGAATGGATAGGGGGTGTGTTTGTTGGGTTTGGAATTGCTATGTAGCTATGAATTGTTGGATTTTGACTAGTGCTTGATGTATTAGAGTGATTGGTTTTGTTGAATTTGTTGGACAATGGCTTGTAGTCATTGTATGGTTTGTTGGTCTAGGGGTTGTGGCATTTGGTAGAGTATTTGGATAATGTCTTGTAGTTCTTGTGCTAGGATCAAGACCATTTTAGCAAGTGATTGGTTAGATGGTGCTTAATAATGGGGGTGTAATAAAGATTATGTGGAAGTTGGATTATGATTAAGATGATGAGATGGATGAAATTGGTTGGATGATGTGGAGTGATTAGGAATGATGATGAAGGCTTAAAATGATTAGGGATGAGGTGGATAAGAAGGGTGATTAGGATTATTAGGATGGAGTGATTGGATGATGTGGAATGATGCCCTCTCGAGAGGATAGGTGGGGGTGAAAGACATAGGTAGACTCTCGAAATGAATGGAGGTAGATAATGATTACGTTGATGTGGATATGACAAGTAGGATGATTAGGGATTTGGATTTCAATGAAGATGACTTGGATTAGGATGAATGTGATGACAAGGATACCTAGAATGATGTGGAATGTGTTTGTGTTGATAGTTTGACTTTAACAATTTTCAAACAAAATATTTCACATGTACATGCATGAATCACACACAAGACACAATAGCATGTTTAACTTTGAAATTTGATTAGGGTGATTACAAAGACACTTGAAGACACATCAACAAGCTTCATATTAATCAAGTGGGTGTGGCCAATAGGTCTTAAGCTAGGATGAACAAGTTTGCCTAAGGATGTCCCCAATATACTCAAGGTACGGAGTGCCCAATTCCGTGAAACGAAAGTGAAATAATTCCACACAAGCAAGAGAAAGGGGTAACCCAACCTTCACCTTCACTTACCTAAGGTATAAATTTTTGGGAGGCTTAGCCCGAATGAAAAGATTTCAACTTCCAAGAGGGTTTCTTTCAATTCACTACTCGCTTTTGAGACTCCGCCAGAATGATAGAGTAGAAACCCAAAATTGACCCTTCGTACTTGTTGATCATGATGTTAGTCACAACAACATAGATAAGGAATTCACAAAACAAACCTTTATCATCTTGAAAAGTATGATCAATTTAGGATAAATTGATAACTCCAAGTCTTCGTTAGTCAGGTCTTGACCTTCTGACAATCTCTTAGTTAGTTTGACGTGAATTGTTATTTTCCATTAGGGGCCTTACGTTTCCACTTTGAAGTGATTTGCATCCAGATATTTTCTATTTCTCCTGCATTCTGTGAATTCTCAACAAACAAGGTTAAATCCCACTGTATCTAACCAAATCATGTAGATATTTATGTAAGTTTGATCAATTCTTTTGCATATCATTCTAGTTAAATTGATTCATGATGATTTTAATTAGTTCTTCTGTAAGTATCTTCAATCCAATTATCTTGAACTAATTTCTACTTAATTTTACTTCTGCACTATAAATTTGTTCAAATGATGTGCCTATAAGCATGTATTTCCATGATTTCTATCATTATTTATGTTCATTTGCATGATATTTGTTATTTTGTATATACTTTATGTAAATATGCTTAAGATCTTCATGTATTTATAGAAATCTGCATATTATATGACGATATGCTTATTATTTTCTGTATATTTGCAGTTATGATGATGATTTTATGAAATTAATAAATTTGAACTAAAGCTTTTCTAAATTTACTAAAATGAATGAGTTTCAACCATTGCTATATATGTGTAATTCAATACTTCATGAAATAGAGATGAAAACCAAACCATGTTATGCCAGGACATTCCACAACTTCACACAATCGGTGCTAATCTTTAAAGGAATAGGAAATCAACAACAAGAACTAGTTGATATGCACTCCAAAGGATGCAATACATCATAGTAACAAGTCAAGATGACATCTAGAAGACTACTCAAGATTTACAATGTAGTTGTAATCTATATCTCTATTGCATTCAGTATTCAAAATGTGAACATATTTACAATTGGTTTTGAGAAAGTACTATGACATTCAATAGTCTTATCTCAATTAAGCTTTTAATAATCATACAAGGTGTAATCCACCTCCTTTTATAGACTAAGAATGGGATGCAGTTACAAACGATCCTATGGTTAGGATTCATCCATGATAATCAATGGTTTACATTGCATTAACTCGGTCAATAGACAAAAATACGTGGCACAAGTTGCCAATTGGCAACCATATGGTGGAATATAGCTGTCCTTCTAAAATAATCTTCAAAGCTATGCCAACTTGACTAGCATGCCTATGTGCCCTGCATTTCTCTTCATTCCTCCTCATTTGTAGATGGGTCATCTTCTGTTCGTATACTAATAGTCCCTCAAATAAGTTCATATGCTTGAACTATTCTCTCTATTTCTCCTCCATTCAATACTTTAGCCTTTTTGGTTGCATGTCCCTGTGATTGAAATTTGTCTTGCAAATTTATCCACTTATTCTTCCGGCTATTCAATGTCTCATTGTATTTTTCTATCTTAGCCCTCATCCTCATAGCTTTGTCAATTACATCTTCAAAGAAATGGCTAAGAGGGTTGTCTGATGCAGGCCCGAAATTGTCTTGAAATAATTTGGTGGCAAAGTCCACATCTTGATTCTCCACCTTCCCTTCAATCTTATCTTCAAGAGCCTATAAGATGTCTACTTCTTCTGATATGAGCTCATGTAATTTAACACTGATATCCCTAACTTTGGCATTACATTTCTTCAAGACATCCACTTCAAATTTCACATCCTCATACCAAATATCCATTAACTATGAAGTCTGGGTTGTTAGGATATTCCTGGATATTTACATCTACCTTCTTCATCTCTACAAGAGCAGCCAAATGTTTATCTACTTGTATCGACCTCTGCCCGATCTCCTTCTGCATTTTGTCTACCTTGCTCTTTAAAGTGTTGAGCAGGTCCCAATTGGTAAGTGAAGTCTTTATCACCTATTCCCCTTTAGCTAAGAACCAGATAAACCATTTATCTATCACTTGTGATCTATGCTTCATGAAATCCAATCCTATAATTTCATCTTGTGATATTATTGTCAATGGGGCGGATGTGGTGATGGGGATATTAGTGGGTGCCACTAATCCCTTTATGAATTTCTGCATTTAAGCAATGTGTTCTCTATGTTCCTTATTCTTTGCCTTTTCCTTTTCTATCCTGGCCAATAAGGTGTCTATGATATCCTTGGCCTCCTGGCCCTCATGTTGAGTAGTAGCAAAGCCCAGGTCCATAGTGGTTATCTAGAACTCACTTGCACTTATTTCTCCTTTGGCTTTATCTAAAATAGGTAAAACTACTTGAGCTATTCTTTTACCTGTTGTAGGATCTCTCTTTATTGCAGAGGTAGCCCTAGCTCTCCTCTTTGGTCTGGCCACTTCAGCCAAAAATAATGAAGATATATCAAAATTTAAAGAATCAAATAATGGAGGTGGGTTCACCTCATGTTGTAATCAATGTGCCACATTAGATTCAGACCATCCTTGGTCTGTATGCTCAATGTGAGCATCATGAGATTCTGGGTTTTGTTCTTCCAAATTATCCTCATCCTCTATTTGTTGTTGTTGTTCTTCTTCCCCAATGTGAATTCTTTCATCCACTTTCTATTGTTCATCATGCATGGGGATTTCTTTTGATATCCTCTTACTTTGATCAGGTATCATTTGTTCATCTCGAGGTGGTGGTGGATCCATATTAGGTCCTTGATGACCAAGATCTTGGATATTCTAATGATTTAATTGACTATCTTCACCCACCCTTTTTGGTTCTTTACTATTATCTCCCTTCAATGGACCTTCCTATCCAAATTCTGACATGTTTGTATCCTTAGTATCTTGAGATTCAGATGTGACATTAGGACCTAATTGTCCAGATGTATCAATTCTCTCTTCTTCTTCAACATGTTTCTGCTTAGAGTCTTGGGCATTTGACTGACCAGGTATCTCTACATGCATGTCCATAGCTGCATTATCTTCAGTTTCATCATGCTCTAGGATTGTATCTTCATCTTTGCTTACCTCATCATTGCCCTGATATACCAAATAAATTACGGCTAGGCTTGTGACATGGCCAATTAATCCTTCTAGGCCTATTTTCTGTGCCATGACCTCTAGATTATCTTCTTCTATTTCCTCTTCCCTCACTTGTACTATGGGAGTGCTCTGAGGTGTGACCATTGTATTTTTACTAATGACTCCATAGGACTAGTAGACACCTCATCTACTACATCATCATTAGAAAGATCCACTATTTTATCCAGAGGTAGGGGTTGATCACCCTCTCTTTTCTTCATCTCTTCTCTAGCATCTTCTATTAATTTAGTTTTAAATCTGACAATGGTGGGGATAGGAATATCATGCTGCATACTTTGTTGAATTCCCCCAGCTCTGATTATACCTTCGCCTCCTTGGCCTTTTAACACAACACCTGGATGCTTATCTACATATCCCCTCATTGGTTGTGCTTGAGCTTGGCCTTTTCTTGGCGACACTTCTTGAGTTTTCTTTCTCCTTTTTACTATTAGGGGCTCCTCATCATCATCACTTTCCTCCAAATCCTCATAAGTAATGTCAGGTTCTACTATATACTCAGTTTGCTTCTCAAATTTCTTGGATGTTGTGGTAGTGGAGGTTGAGGCTTGTGCTTTTTGAGGTGAGAGTTTTGGAGTTATCTTAACACCAACATTCATCCCTCCCCTCCTAGTTTCCTAGGAGGAACCTTCCTATATTCTGTTCTCCAGAGATTGTCTTTTATCTTTAAGGAAGTCATCATAATCCTCCTTTGCCAATTATTGTCTCTTTCTTTTATTATCAATGGTTACTGCCACCCCCTTGGCCTTGAGTGTAGCAACCTCCTGATCTACCCATGATTTGGTCAATTACATGACCCTCTGTGTTATCATCTCCAGTGAGGTTTCCTCAGGCTGGCTCCAGTCAGGTGGGGAGATTGTTTCATTGTATATCTTCTTGTCTTCATACTCTTGAGACACGATTACTTCATCATTTTCATGTAACTGTGGGGGTACCAAAATACAATCCAAAGTGTGGATTTGTTTAAGTGTGAGCCTTTGGTAGCTCCTCCTTTGTACTTCAACATCATTAGGGCAATCAACCCAATAATCTCCTATATGCACCTAGTGCACAGGCTTCTTATATAATGCCTCCATCCTATGGTAAGGATCATACTGCCTTGATAAGGAGAAAGGTTGCAAACACATCAGCTATAATCCTCCTATCACCTCCTTAGCTATTTTGCGTCAGGGCACATATACCAACCAATGCTGAGTGGGAACATGACCTTGGGTATCTTATTCTTTTGTACAAATGCCTCATGTGAAGGAAATATTTGCCTAGACATCTCCATTACTGTGACCTTGTCTGTTGGGTATCTTGGCAACATTAGGGGTTGCCCATTGAAGCCTTCCATTCTTATGTAAGTAAATGTAGGGAACTGGATGAACCAAGCTCCATTTCTGCCTACTATTGCTTGAGCTTCCATGCTCAATCTTTTAGCTCTGTCCTCCTCCATTGTTTGGACCAGATGCATAATAAAGCAGTCATTAACCCTCTTATAGTGTTGGAGGGATGCTCTCCTCCCTAGTTGTGGATAATGATCCCATATATTGACATCTCTAGGATTACGACCGACCCTGCCAACTATTTACAAATGATCAAATGTTCCTTTGGTTGCACATGTATACACCACATAGAAATACATATGAAACATGTTTGTTTTGCCTCCAAGCTTCTTCATACTTTCATCGAGGTTGTCACTAATAAGCTTTGCCTATTGTGGCACTTGATTGGTGGATTCTATCATCCTCATGAGGCCATACATCTAGTCCTCAAAATCACCTGCATTCAATCTCCCCCTCATCCAACTAAGAATAACCATCATGTACTGGTACTCAGGGGCGAAGTCAAATTTGTACATGTGTACTGCAATTTAGCTGATGCCCTGTAGGTACTGTCACTAGCCCTCCATGAGAAGATGAACTTCCTTCACTCCTTGAAACTACCTTGATATTGTTTCTCTATGGCTCCCAAGTTAATCTTGTATAGATGTGATCCTGATGGCAGATTGAATGTAGAGGTGATGCCTGTGACTGAAAAATATGTATACACCTGACCGTGTTTCTCCACCCTTTTGGTGTGGACATTGTAATTATTATCACACACTGCTACTAGCTCAATGGCTTTCGTCACGTAGGGGAATCCCTCAGCATGCCACATGCCTAAATTATATATATTGATAAGTAGAGGGTTTCCACTGCCTTTCTCTAATTTGGTTGTCCATGCATCTAGATTAGTGTTCCTCGGGTGCGTATTTCCTATTTGTCTGTATTTGAACGCTAACCCTCTAGGTTGTATCCACATAGGCATCAAGAACTTGGAATCTAACCTATTCTTATAGATCTCCATTATATCCTGCAATGAAAATATATATGTCTTAACCTAACATGCATTTAGGGGTTTATATCTAACCATTTTCATAGATATCATGATATTTTACCTTTTACAAAAACATATATGAACATCATCATACGATTTTACCTTAGTAAAAACCATTTACCTGTTTACTATTTAGAAACAACAAAATGAGGGTTTCATTTGTTACATACCTGATTTCCATGCCTTAAATCTAATTAATTGAGATTAGGATATGTGGGTTCACTATTCAATCACCATTTTCCATTCACCGTTGAATGTGCACACCATTTCGTTAAGGTTGTAGATTTTTGTAATGGCGGTCTTAATCACACAGGGCTCTACAATTTCTCACTAGATGTTTGATAAGTGTAAAAATGAGTGTAAATCCCTATTTTGATCATTAATATGATGAATTATGGCATAATTAATGCTAGATCATTCATGTCCATGGATATACATGCAGAGTTATTAAGATTACAACAAGTGGCGTCATGTGGTTTGAAATTTTAAATATCCACCTACCATTAAACGACATTTAATATGGGGTCTGTATGTTTGAAAATATCAAGGTACTTAAACAATGCACATGACATCTGTTATTGCCCAGATTTGCACCCTTGTTGAGTTTGCAAAAAAACTTAGCAATTTGGGGATACATGGGAATGATCTCGAAGTGTGGGACCTTGTGAACTGAGATCAAACCTCCGGAGAAGGTCGGCTTCCTCTTTCTAAGCCTAATGCTTAGAGGAAAACATCTAAACCTAGTGCTAATGCTTGCTGGGAAAAGGGTTAGAAGGAAACTAAAATGAAAGGGGATGATACACCAGATTTAAATGTGTTTGGCTGCAACTGAATCGACACAATAATAATCTCATAGCTGGAAAGACTTACACAAACTCATATTGATTCTAACAGAGGTCAAGATAGAATAATGGAGGAATGAAAGGGACCGTTTTGTCCACAATACACAGCCTACACTAATCCAAAGAAGAGACACAGTGCTAAAAATAATAAAAGAGAGGCAAAATACCAGTTTATATTGATTATAGAGGCCAAGTAGCCATTACAAAATAGCCCAGAAGAATAACCAACAATACATCTGTTTTACATGTATATATAGCATTTTGCATTTTTGACCTCAGTCGGTTACAATCAATATGCCCATGGGCTCTGTCAGAAAATATCTTCGTCTGAAGGGACATCCACCTACAAGAAGTTATTGAATCAAAAATTTGGAACAGGGCAGGTGGAAGATATTTTGAATCTTCAACGTGAGCTGTTGAATCATTGATTTGCAGCAATGAATGCAACAAATATCTGCATCTGCATATGTCAAATTTGTCACTGAAACGTCCAGTCGATTGAGCCAACAAGATGTGCATCAAATTTTGAAAGTGAAAATATCCTACTCAAAAGCCTGCCAGATGAAAGAGGAGGCAAAAATAAGCACTTTTGCCTTTTGAAGCATGTTGAAATTCGCTAGAATACGGAAGATATGGGTGGTCAAAGTTGTGGTCAACTGCATCTGTATATCACTTTGCATCTGTGTGCTTGTATATGCTTTTGTATGTCCCATTGTATATACAATTGCAACTACACCTTTAGGTTCACTTGGTGCAACCACGCTTTCTTTCTCTTTGCATATTCAAATTGCTTTGCATATTGTTGTACCCAACCAAATTTTTTGCTTCATTAAGGCATTCTGAAACAAGTCTAGAAAATTTTTCGTCAAAAAGTCAAAAAAACAAAATTTCTAAAAATAGAAATTTCTATTTTTAGAAATTTCTAAAAATAGATGTCGAGTTAGGTTTTCTGGGTTTCTTGAGATATGGATGTTGGCAAAACTTTCTAAAAATAGAAAGTTTCTAAAAATAGAATCTTCAAATCAGGTGTCGCGCTTGATTCTCATTGGTCGATTTTGCTCCACGATCGGTATGGTTCAGACAGAATCTTCGAATGACCAAGTTTTCTCTACTGGGTCATTTCTACTTTTTTAAAAGGCGAAGCATGAGCTCGAAAGTCATCAACACAAAAAATTTCACCTGCCAGAACTCTTCGACGAGTTTCCAACGCTGTTTCAATGACGCAAAATCGACAAACGGCCGTCGACTCGACGATGCATGCAAAACGATGCAAGATGGATCCAATGTGAAATGAAATGTTGGAAAATCATAAATTTGGCTAAGTCTGGTGAAACTGGGCGCCCCTAGAGGCTTGGGGCGCCCATCTTCTCCTGTGTTAGTTTTTTTTCACGTTATTTGAGAAACGTAAAAAATGCTTCCGTCAGCTCTTTTCCGGTTGGTCAAACTTGGTCAAAAGTTAGTCAAAGCCAGGATTTCACCACAGATATGTTTAGACTACTTAGATCACCCTCTGTCCCACCTCAACAGTCATCAGAATGACCGAAATTGAAGATCGAACAAGAGCTGTGGGCATAGAAATCGAGAAAAGGTACAAAATTGAAAATTTTTGAAAATTTTTCCAAGTGTTGACAAACCAGGTGCCCCAGGAGGCTTGGGGTGCCCAAACTCATCAAAGTTAGTTTATTTTTGAAGTTATTCTCGAAAAATGTGAATCTCCTTCCATCAGCCCTGTCCGGGTCAGAATTGATTAGTTTGGCATGTTTTTCGAGGCAAATAGAAGGTACAATCAGCTCAATTTTCATCAAGCTTGCATATTTTCCAAATAATCACTCATTTTCATCCCATTTGATAGAAATCGACAGCCAAACAGGGTCCGATGCCTCCGAAACGCGCATGCAAACCAATAAATTGGAAAATTTGAAAAAATAAAAAAAATGGCTAAGTGTTGGGAAACCAGGCGCCCCAGGAGGCTTGGGGCACCCAACTTGAGCAGTGTTAGAATATTTTTATGTTTTCAATGTTTTTTAGCATGCTTTGTTACCAATCTTCGCCCGTTGGCAGTTTCTGGGAGGTCAAACTTGGTCAAATGATGTCAGATCGTCGAACGGAGGCAGGGGATGGAATCTCAATTGATCAATCTCCAAAATGTCAGGATCAGTTAGCTTTTTCAACCAATGATGAAATTTTTCCACCCTATTGAAATCAGGAGACAGGCCATATTTGAGTCAAAACGAGTGTTGAAGTGTCGAAAATAAAGAAAATTTGTTAGCACTTCTTTCAACTCGCGTGTTAGATGACATCATCAAAAGAGATATTTTTCATCATCTTGCACATGAAGCCATAGGCTCCTACAAAATAGGGATTCTTCCTATTCGAAGACATACACTTGGATTTATGCTTTAAAAGATGCTTTCTTCATGGATGAGAGTGAAGTTTTCTTCTCACACAAATAAAGCTGCTTTTTTGACCAAAAGATTTATAAAGACAAGCTTTGGGCTTCTTTATTTCATTATCTTTTGCAGGTTGCATCTAGAGGAAAGATTTTATTTTTCTTTCAACGAGGATTCAAAGACCCAAACCAGGTGCTTTTTCAGTGTTCTTCATAGATTCGGGTTGAGGAAGAAGAGAGGCTTGCTTTTTCAGGGTCCTTGTTTCAAGGGGATCATTTTTCAGAAATTCGACCAGAGCTTTTTCAGTTTTCGTTGAGATGGGTCCATCCAGATTATTATCCTCTTGAAGATTGGGAGTTGTGATTTTTTTTGGGAAACTGCTTTTTTCCTGCTTTTTCAAGAAAATCTCTGCTTTTTCAAAATCCGACGATCTGGGTTGCTTCAAAATAGAATTGCCTACAAAACCCATGTGCCAGCTTTTTTTGCTCAGAATCAGCAAAAGAATATCAATGGATGACATCACCAAAAAACAAGAATGTGAATGTGGATACATTTCAAAAGAAAGCAGCTTTAAAACATATGCTTTTTGTTTTAAAGCATGTGCTTTCATCCTAAGCTCATCCATCCTATATTTAGAAAGAAATCACCTTGTGATAGTTGGAATCTTCTTTGCTTTAAAGCAAATTGCTTTAAAGCATTTGTTTATTGTATCTTTGTCTTAGAATAGTAATAAAGCTTGCCAGTTGGCAAGTTAGGGTTAATCAAGGAGATTTTAGGGTTCCCTACTCTGATTTTAGTATAAATAAGGGCATCCTTGCCCATTGTTTGTATGGACTTTGGTAATAACATATTTTGCTGTGCCTATTCTAGCCTGCAAACATTATTATTCTAAGTGTTTGTTCAATCTATGTTCATTGTAAGGGAATGACTTTTGGGATAGCAAATTTGTTGTGCCTATTCTAGCTTGCAAACATTGTTATTCCAAGTGTCTGTTCACTTTGTGTTCATTGTTCTCCAATGTTTGATCGCTTACTGTATGCCTACCTTTTGCTACAGTATTGCTGTCTTGGAGTTGTATTAAACTTTGTGATATTGAATAGAAGTCTCATGCCTACTTTGTTCTGATATTCTACATTGATTCATTAAGTTATCGTCGTCAAATGTGTAGCTTCTACAGCTTTCATCATTAAAGTACTTTTAGTCTTGTGATGTTAATCTGGAAGAAAATTGCTTAAGTTTTTGTGTTAACAATCATTCCTCATTCACTTTCAACTTCCTTTGCTCTGAATTTACTCAGGAGGTTGAAAGCGTCATTAGTCTATGCTAGTTGTAGTAGAAGTTTTATAAAAAAGGAAAAAAAACCTCTTCTGCAGCATTTAGAGTTTTATAACCTTGTGCTCGCAGCTGAGAATCAAAAAGAAGATAGGCAAAGTTTCATTCAAGTTATCTTTTCAGCGAACATCAGCAAGAAAGGGAACTCCCCCTTCCAATAGGAGAGCAGTTTATCTATGCATAGCTATCCATTTCCAAATCGCATGCTGAGGTGCGAATTGAAACGCCAATAGTTTTTTGGCACCCACTGTGGGGCACGAGGCATAAAACTTCAAGCAAGCTTAGGCTTATGTCACAGGAATGACTCTCTGGCGTCCTTCTGCTCCAGTTCAACAACCAAATCTTACACATCCTGCTATTCAACCAAATCTTGTATGAGTGGAAGGAGAGAAAACTGACATCATTAGCAGCCTTAAAAGTTTCATATTTGCGCAAAAGGAAAATCCTAATCAGTGGAGAAACATGGTTGCTATCCTTGACGAAGAAGAACACAAAGCAGATCTTGCGGCTGGAAGACCTGTATTACCATCTCCCTTGTGGCAGTAGATAATCCTAGCTCACAGGGTTTATTCAAGAAGGGGAGAAGGTGGTGCTACAGATCCTTCCTTCCAAGATCTTGTTCCTACAGAGGCTGGAGAAGCATCCATCATAGTTCAAGAAATTCAGATAGTTCCTGAAGTCAAGCAGGAAGATTTACAAGAAGAACCAGTACCCCAACCTAGAGCAATGGGTGAGGCGAATAACAACAATCACAATGATGCAAATCAAAGGCGACCACCACCATTGCCTTGGGGTAACAACATTGGACCTTTGGCACTAGCAGAATATCATGAGCTTCCTGAAGGATCAAGAAAAAGTTTTCCAAAGTTTCATGGTGATGGGAAGCAACATCTTGATGAGCACATTTCTTCCTTCACCACCGCTTGTGGAATCCTTGGCGTTGCACATGAAGATGTTGTAGTGCGTTTGTTTGTGGAATCATTACAATGTTCAGCAACTGAATGGTTTAATCACCTCGCTGCCAGCTCTATCACAAGTTGGGAGTCGATGAGGGAGAAATTTCTCACTCGTTTCAAGCCTATAGAAGATAGTCATGTCTTGTTTACAAAACTCTCAAACATCAAGAAAGACAGAAGTGAGCCGATGTGAGAGTTCATGGCTAGATTCAACCGTTTGGTTGGAAAAGTCATGAACACCTTGAATCCTTCATAAAAAATTCTGCTAAGTTGTTTCATGAATGCACAATCTTCAGAGATTTCTTTCTACCTCAAGCAAAGACACGCTATTGAACTGCAAGAAGCTCAAGAGTATGCTATTGAATTAGAAGATCATATGATCACTTCTGGAAAGATCCAGCGAGATTCAATCAAACCACTGGTGCCCTTGAATGTTGTACCACTTCGGCAAGTTCCATCTCCTTCAAGTATACTAGATTCTTTCATTAACTTTGTGAGTGATCAACCTGCTTGACTTGTGCATCAAGTATCACCTATGTGTCAAAAGGCAGATGCATCTTTTGCAATACAAATCTACTGCTTGTTCCATGCAACAAACCAACACGATGGAGAAAGTTGCTCGGAGATGAGAAGATTCATGCAAATATTAAAAGCATCAAATGAAAATCAAGGATTTTCGGATACTCTTGAATGTCTCTTTGATGAATCTGATGGCGGCTCTATGAAGGGTTTTGACCAGTGTAAATCAAATATTAGAAGGGAACATTTTCCTAACTCTATTTCAAGCAACATCATGTGTTTACATATGGAACATGAATGTTCATCAGAAGCTGAAAATTTGCATAATTTCTTCAATCATGAAGAAGGATCGTTGATGGAAGAACCTGAAGAAATGCACAACTTGCATACTTTCCCTGAAGAAGAAGAAGTGCAAGAATCTTCACAAGAGCAAAATTACAAGGAAGAGATCAAATATGTTGTAGAGAGCAATGAAGAATCCAATTTGTTCTTCTCATCTTTTGAAGGTTGGTTTGAAGAACCTGTGTCAGATACATTCAAAGGAGAAGAGACCAAAGGAATGTTGCAATTGGAGAAAGAACATGATCTTCTTCATTTTGAAGATGATTCATCATTAGAGGAA
Source organism: Cunninghamia lanceolata (assembly GCA_027924645.1). NCBI lineage: Eukaryota > Viridiplantae > Streptophyta > Pinopsida > Cupressales > Cupressaceae > Cunninghamia > Cunninghamia lanceolata. The sequence goes on from BSBN01000500.1 coordinate 24,089,360, forward strand.
TTTCTCAAAAATGGAGATCATATAGAAGATTCATCATTGGATCTTGATAGCTTTCTACATCAGAGTGATTCTTCAGTAGAGGATACTATAAATTTTCTTTTACACTTCAGCCCATCTTCATTTTTATCTCAAGAAGCTTTCATACACACTAATGAAGAAAATGATGCTAAACTTTTGAAGGTTATCCCTGAACTTGTGCTATATCAAGAAACGGGTCCTGGTACATATGTTATGCTATTTGAAATAACTGAACAAAATTAGGAGGTTGTCCATGTGGTTGACGAATTAGAAGAAGAATCTGAAGAAATATACAACTTACAAAGTTTCTTTCAGGAAGAAGAAGAACAACAATCTTCTCAAAAGAAAAATAATGATGAATCAAGTTTGTTTTTCTTGTCTTTCAAAGGCTGGTTTGAAGAACCCGTGTCAGATATATCCAAGGGAGAGACCAAAGAAGTTTTGCAAGCGGAGCAAGAGCATGATCTTCGTTTTGAAGATGATTTCTTCTTGGAAGAATTTTTTAGAACTAGAGATCATATGGAAGTTCCATTATTAGATCTAAATTGTTTTCAACATCAGTGGGAAAGTGATTCTTCAATGGAAGATACTGCAGACTTTTCTTTACAATATAGCCCATCTTCACCTGCATCTCGAGAATCTTTCATACATACTAGTGAAGAGGACGATGTTGAATCCATCTATGAACCTGTACAAGAAAAAAACTTTACGGATACTATGCAACCAGTGTGGAATACAACATATGAAGAGGCTGATGGAGAAGAGGAGTTCATGGAATATTCAGTTTTGGTCACTAAAGAGGATGATATTGAAAAATTAGAGGTTATTGACAAATGTCTTTTGAGATACGCCGTGTGTGAGATTGATCAAGAAGAAGAAGAGGAAACATATGACTCAGATGAAGCTGTCTTTGATTCTACTCCTTTTTATAGAAGAAGAAAGATACATGAATACTGAAGAAGAAGTGATGATGGATATCTGCATTGAAGAAGAATACTCTACAGAGGATAACGAGATTCTAGGTGATGAATGGGAAAGTGAGCTGTTAGGTGAAGATGTTCAAGAGTTTAAGCATTCAGATCTTGACGATTCATCAGATTTTGGAGAGTGGATGGATGAAAACACAACTGATGAAGAAGCCCCTGTAGCACTTGAAAAATGGGCAATGACAGTTGTGGACCCTATAAGCCAAGAATCGGTGATAAGAGTCATGTATGAGCAGCTTGCACCTTTTCCAGAAGATGATGCATTTACTGAATACAAAGTTGCATGTGTACAAGATATAAATGAAACTCATATTCAATATGTGGTGATGACCATTCCCATAGATGTACTTTGGCCACAAGACTTTCTTGTATATCTTCAGAAGGAAGTTTTGTATCTTCACCTATTGCAGAGGTTGCTTGCATTGGAGGAAGATGCTCCACCTGATCCTTGGCATATCAATCAGTTTCTCAGGAACTTCTCATGGCCTGAACGTGAATACCCTCCTGAATCATGGTTCTTTGAGAGGATGTTGTAGAAAAAGAAAAGTTTTGTGCTACCAAGACAATCTTCACAGCTAAAGAGAGATGGTTCTTACTTTTCTGAGTCGATTGACAGTTTCATGTGACAGTCCTTATCTCTTATCATCCTCGCTCAGGAGAAAGAGTGTGTGAAACACTTTTTGTTCTCATAATGTGTTTCCCCTTTTTGTGATGTGACCGTTATGTCGTAATGTTTTTCCCCTTTCCGTAATGTGAAAGTTGTGTTCATTGTGTGTTCTGAAGTTCCAACTTCTTAGGTGATTTTAGGAAGTCTGGTCTTAGGTGATGTAGGGAAAAGTCTTGTTCTAGGTGATTAGGAATGTAACCTGACTCTATTGCCCAATGGATAAGGCACTGGTCCAACTTGCAAAAGTCCAGAAATTCTTGGTTCTCCTATGCCGTAAGTATCCGCCATGGTCCCCAGACAGAGGCAATTGTTGTACCCAACCAAATTTTTTGCTTCATTAAGGCATTCTGAAACAAGTCTAGAAAATTTTTCGTCAAAAAGTCAAAAAGCAAAATTTCTAAAAATAGATGTCGAGTTAGGTTTTCTAGGTTTCTTGAGATATGGATGTTGGCAAAACTTTCTAAAAATAGAAAGTTTCTAAAAATAGAATCTCCAAATCAGGTGTCACGCTTGATTCTCATTGGTCAATTTTGCTCCACGATCGGCACAGTTCAGACGAAATCTTCAAACAACCAAGTTTTCTCTACTGGGTCATTTCTACTTTTTCAAAAGGTGAAGCATGAGCTCAAAAGTCATCAACACAAAAAAGTTCACCTGCCAGAACTCTTTGACGAGTTTCCAACGCTGTTTCAACAACGTAAAACTGACAAACGGCCGTCGACTCGACGATGCACGCAAAATGATGCAAGATGGATCCAAGGTGAAATGAAATGTTGGAAAATCATAAATTTGGCTAAGTCTGGTGAAACTGGGTGCCCTTGGAGGCTTGGGGCGCCCATCTTCTCCTGTGTTAGTTTTTTTTCACATTTTTCAAGAAACATCGAAAATGCTTCCGTCTGCTCTTTTTCGGTTAGTCAAACTTGGTCAAAAGTTAGTCAAAGCTAGGATTTCATCATAGATATGTTTAGACTACTCAGATCACCCTTTGTCCTGCCTTGACAGTCATCAGAACGACCGAAATCGAAGATCGAACAAGAGCCGTGGGCACGGAAATTGAGAAAAGGTACAAAATTGAAAATTTTTGAAAATTTTTCTAAGTGTTGACAAACCAGGCGCCCCAGGAGGCTTGGGGCACCCAAACTCATCATATTTAGTTTATTTTTAAAGTTTTTCTTGAAAAATGTGAATCTCCTTCCGTTAGCCCTGTCCGGGTCAGAATTGATCAGTTTGGCATGTTTTTCAAGGCAAACAGAAGGTACAATTAGCTTAGTTTTCATCAAGCTTACATATTTTCCAAATAATTAGACTCATTTTCATCCCATTTGATAGAAATTGACAGCCAAACAGGGGTTCGGTGCCTCCGGAACATGCACGCAAACCAAGAAATTGGAAAAATTGAAAAAATTAAAAAAATGGCTAAGTGTTGGGAAACCAGGTGCCCCAGGAGGCTTGGGGCACCCAACTTGAGTAGTGTTAGAATATTTTTATGTTTTCAATGTTTTCCGGCATGCTTTGTTACCAATCTTCGCCCGTTGGCAGTTTCCGGGAGGTCAAACTTGGTCAAACGATGTCAGATCGTCGAACAGAGGCAGGGGATGGAATCTCAGTTGATCAATCTCCAAAATGTCAAGATCAATTAGCTTTTTCAATCAATGATGAAATTTTTCCGCCCTGTTGAAATCAGGAGACATGCCATATTTGAGTCAAAACGAGTGTTGAAGTGTCGAAAATAAAAAAAAAATTGTTAGCACTTCTTTCAACTCGCGTGTTCGATGACATCATCAAAGAGATATTTTTTGTCATCTTGCACATGAAGCCATAGGCTCCTACAAAATAGGGATTCTTCCTATTCGAAGACATCCACTTGGATTTATGCTTTAAAAGATGCTTTCTTCATGGATGAGAGTGAAGTTTTCTTCTCACACAAATAAAGCTGCTTTTTCGACCAAAAGATTTATAAAGACAAGCTTTGGGCTTCTTTATTTCATTATCTTTTGCAGGTTGCATCTAGAGGAAAGATTTTATTTTTCTTTCAACGAGGATTCAAAGACCCAAACCAGGTGCTTTTTCAGTGTTCTTCATAGATTCGGGTTGAGGAAGAAGAGAGGCTTGCTTTTTCAGGGTCCTTGTTTCAAGGGGATCATTTTTTAGAAATCCAACCAGAGCTTTTTCAGTTTTTCGTTGAGATGGGTCCATCCAGATTATTATCCTCTTGAAGATTGGGAGTTGTGCTTTTTTTTGGGAAACTGCTTTTTTCCTGCTTTTTCGAGAAAATCTCTGCTTTTTCAAAATCTGACGATTTGGGTTGCTTCAAAATAGACTTGCCTACAAAACCCATGTGCCATCTTTTTTTGCTCAGAATCAGCTTTTTTAGAAGAAATCAGCAAAAGAATATCAATTGATGACATCACCAAAAAGCAAGAATGTGAATGTGGATACATTTCAAAAGAAAGTAGCTTTAAAACATATGCTTTTTGTTTTAAACCATGTGCTTTCATCCTAAGCTCATCCATCCTATATTTAGAAAGAAATCACCTTGTGATAGTTGGAATCTTCTTTGCTTTAAAGCAAATTGCTTTAAAGCATTTGTTTATTGTATCTTTGTCTTAGAATAGTAATAAAGCTTGCCAGTTGGCAAGTTAGGGTTAATCAAGGAGATTTTAGGGTTCCCTACTCCTTTGATTTTAGTATAAATAAGAGCATCCTTGCCCATTGTTTGTATGGACTTTGGTAATAACATATTTTGTTGTGCCTATTCTAGCCTGCAAACATTGTTATTCCAAGTGTTTGTTCAATCTGTGTTCATTGTAAGGGAATGACTTTTGGGATAGCAAATTTGTTGTGCCTATTCTAGCCTGCAAACATTGTTATTCCAAGTGTTTGTTCACTTTGTGTTCATTGTTCTTCAGTGTTTGATCGCTTACTGTATACCTACCTTTTGCTACAGTATTACTATCCTGGAGTTGTATTAAACTTTGTGATATTGAATAGAAGTCTCATGCCTACTTTGCTCTGATAATCTACATCGATTCATTAAGTTATCATCGTCAGATGTGTAGCTTCTGCAGCTTTCATTTTCAGCTTTCTTCATTAAAGTACTTTTAGTCTTGTGATGTTAATCTGGAAGAAAATTGCTTAAGTTTTTGTGTTAACATTCATTCCTCGTTCACTTTCAACTTCCTTTGCTCTGAATTTACTCAGGAGGTTGAAAGTGTCATTAGTCTATGCTAGTTGTAGTAGAAGTTTTATAAAAAAGGAAAAAAAACCTCTTCTGCAGCGTTTAGAGTTTTATAACCTTGTGCTCGCAGCTGAGAATCAAAAAGAAGATAGGCAGAGTTTCATTCAAGTTATCTTTTCAGCGAACATCAGCAAGAAAGGGAACTCCCCCTTCCAATAGGAGAGCAGTTTATCTGTGCATAGCTGTCCGTTTCCAAATCACATACCAGAGGTGCGAATTGAAACGCCAACACATATGCCATTATACAATCGTGGGTCTCAACCTTTTGAATCGGCCCTGACACGTGGCACCACCTAATTTGCCATTGCACTAAACTTGGGACCCATCACTGAACATTTGCATGTCTTATCGGCCATCAGAAAGATCTTAAAATGAGTCGCCGATGCACTAAGTCTCGCTGAAATCCTTTGTATGTCTGTCTTGTATATTGCAATTGTATATGAGATACAATTGCATATACATACAATGCAGAACTCAAAGGTTTATCGGCCACATTTGATTCTTTAGAACAGGTCTGGCTTGTATCTTTTCTTCTTTGTATATCAGCACATGCAAGCACTTCATCATACAAACTACGGACCCCAAAATGCTTATCAGCTGCATGTGATTTTCTAGTCGCGTCTGGGTTGTATGTCGCCATTGTATCTAACCTTTGTATATCGCATATACAATGCGAAATATACAAAGGAAAACTGCATGGAAACACTTGCATACAAACATTTCATCTTGACATATACATGTGACTCTTGCATATTGCTTTGTCTATGACCCTTGTATGTCTAAACATACAAGGCGAACATACAAATAGAAGATGCATATAATTGCTTGTGCCTTTATCAACTAGAATGCATATTCCTTTTCAGGTCCAGGCCTTGTATCTCAGGAATGTATATGCCATTGTATATGCAGTTTGTATGTTCAAAGATACAATCATATATACATGCAATAGGTGGACCCCACCCTTTGTATCTCCTTTTTGCATATTTACTTTGTATATTTGCTTTGCATCCGCTATATACAACTTGATATACATTCATCTTTGCATTCCACCCTTTGCATATGCCCTTTGTACATTGCCATCGGCGCATCGGAGAGACCTCAAACTGAGCCGCCAAAGGTCATTGTCACGCCGAAGACGCTTGTATCTTTGCATTTCTTTGCCTTTGTATGTTTGCCCCTTGAATATTCCCCTTGTATAATGTCTTTGCATATCGCCTTTGTATATGCAAACATACAACGGCGAATGTATATCCCCTTGCATCTGATCTTTTTGTATCTCTCTCATGTATCTGCCTTTGTATATGCAAACATACAATGGCGAATGTATATGTGAATATACATTCAAAAATGCATACACAAATACTAAGCATGAAATTGAGAAACCCTGTGATGGAAAATACTTGAAGCTAAAAGATTTTTGGGTTTTTGGCAAGGATTCTCTAGGCAAGCTTTTTGGGATTTTTGTAAGGCAGAGCATGGGTTTTTGAAGAATTTAAAACACTCCGCTTTCTATTTAGGCTTTCTCTGATCGGATTTCTTTGATAGAAAGAGGGGGTAGGAATATTTTGGGGGGTAGGCAAACTATGACAACAACATCATCATCATACTGGTCAATGCTGATCAAAGGTAAGAAGCGAGTCATGAAGACCTGAAAGTATTTTACTTCCATTTGGATATCAGGACATTATGATATGTTGATATGATCAGGTCGACGTGCCACATGGCATCCTTCTATTGGTTCATGAAAATCTACGTGTTATGGGTCCTGAGAGTGGATATGTGGATATTAAGAAATATTCAAGTACTTAGTTGTGTGAAATATCCCCCCTCGAAATCCGAAGGTGAGGGTGATGTCACCATTTTGAATGATGTTCTGGACTAGTTATAATGTGGCATCATCCTCAAATTAGTGAAAGTTAAGTTGCTAAGTTAATGTGTGAATATTGAGATTTATCGTTATATTGCATGGGGTTAGGATATTGACGAATATCTGGGACCTTAAGGAATGTGATGATCATCAGATGTTGATTGTCCAGATGACCTCATCTTCCTATTGGGATTTCTATAGAACGTGGTCGGGATGATGTAACCATCATGTTGGCGAATATGAGGACATTAAGATAATATGCAGACCTTTAGTATCTTCATTGTATTTTGAACAAGTCTGCATATTAACGAATGTCTGGGATATTAGAATCGTATGTGCACCCAGGTGGAATGTCTATGTATATTGACGGTCAGTGACATCTTGGGCTAAAATTTGATGTCTGCATATTTGTGAATGTGCGAACATTGAGTTTTCCTTTGTTAAAATTTGCGATCAGGATATTAGAGAATATCTAGGTTCTTAAGGAATATGATGATATCCCTATGACTGTTTGACCAAACTTTGACTAGACATAACTTCTTAAACCTAGGGAATTTTGGGGTGATTCAAAAGGCAAACTTGCTTTGAATTTTGCACTCTTTCAGCTGGCAAGGTTCATGATAGTAGATTTTGACTTAGAATTTGGCCCTATATCAGGATGCTCTGATATGCATAGGATATTACCCTGATATACATCTGATGCTAATTTTACCATATCGCCCAAAGCAAGAGACAACCAAGCAAGCAAAATGTTGGGTCCCTGTTTTCCTGGAGCAAAATGGGGCATTTTGTGTAACCACACAACAGTACCATTTATCGATTTGTCGTATTATTCACCATTGCATATGTCAATTTTGTCTAACACACTTGTATCAATTACCTATTTTATTCTAAATCATCCACTTCTATCATTAGTTAAATAAATTATATTTATTTAATTAATTTCATCTATTTTCATTATCTTTATTCTTCTATTTTCTATCTATAATTAAATAATCTTTAATTATTTAATTATCCCGTTATTCTTCTAAAATTAAATAAATGCTTTTTTAAATAAATAAAATTAATATTTTATTTATTTATCTTCTCATCATGCACATAAATTAAATAAATTTATTTATTTAATTTATATTTATTCTTCCAATTTTCTAAATTTAGCTTTTTCCTCCATCATTTAAAAAATAAATTAAATGAATTTATTTGTTTAATTTATTTTTATCTTATCATTTTCTTCTTTTATCACTTTCTTCTATGTGTACAAGTCGGCCTTGTCCTTAGTATGTCAAAAATTAAATACAAAAAATGATTTAATTGGTTTTAAAATCAATCATCCTTGTCATCCAACTCTTAAAGTAGAAAAGAATTCTATTTTTTTTAAAATCAATCTTATCTTCATCAACAAAACCAACAAAATCATTTAATAAAAGTTTTTCCTATGGACACATGTCTTGTACACATTCATCCATGCCTCTTGAATTATCTCAACCATCCATTCCACCACTTTTTCTCCACTGTTGATCAATCTTAGTTGAGAGCTATATATACACCCTCATTTCATTCCAAACATACCACTCTCTTTAGTGTCCAGATTATCATCTTATACATATCGCATCCATTGAGCATCCATTAAGCATTTTGAGCATATCATCTATCATCATGGAAGCTTTGGCAACTATGGTTGTTCACTTTTGAGAAGCAATCCACATTCAACCAAGGAATCTATACAATCTAGGTGAAATTATTCTTTGATTTTCTTTCATTTTGTGTCATTTAGATAGATTTCTTGAAGGTGGTAGGATTGGGTTTTTGTTGTAAGGCTTGATCTTGTTAACCTAATTTTTCCTGCTCCACATTCTAGCATGCCTGGTGGGACTCACATCCTTGATTGACTTTTCATTGAAAAGACATTTTTTAAAGTCTAAATACGGAATAGCGCAATCGATCAGTAGAAAATTGCATTTGATCTATGGAAAATTGCCTTTGAATGGCTCTGTGTCACCTACGGTCTGTGCAAAATTGCCTTTGAATGGCTCTATGTCACCTATGGTTTGTCAGGAGTCACCTCTGGTTGTATTAGGGTTTTACTGATATATTTTTCTTTGCAGGGTTTTTCTTCAATCTTAGTTGTGTTTGATTTGGGTTGCAAGATGGTTTATTTGCTAACCCTAACAATTTTTTTATCCTCAAGTTGGTTTATTTGGGGTTGAGTTTATCTTTTAACCTAATCATATCACATTATTGGATCTTTTGTGTTTTGGCTGCAGGGTATAGATTTGATTAAGTAGATCCATCTTGCTAGGTTATTAGGGTTTTATATATCTATTCTATGATCATTTGTTTAATTCTATTATTTGAGTTTTGTAGGTTAGAGATAGTCGAACACCTCTAGAAGATAGAAAATTGCTTATGTGCAGTGCCTAATCACCTTTGAATTGTCTAGGATCACCCCTGACTCACATAGCATCACTTTTGCACAGCCCACGATCGCTTATGATCGACATAACATTGCCTTTGGTAAAAATCAAGTCACTTTTTGATTCTCTGTCAATTGCTTTTGTATTCTATTTCATCACCTTTGGTCTGAACTGTTGCAATCTTGCTTTCTTTGAAGTTAACATCTGTTGGTGCAGCTTTTTATTGATTGTCAAAGAAAGGTGGATTTGAAACTACTAACAAATCTGTTGCAGGTTGATCGGTCAAAGATTTACCTTGTTTTCACTACTCTAGGAACATTTTGTTTGGTGCTTACAAAGCACTTGTTTGCTTTGCTTGTTTTCTTTTCTTGCTTGTTTGTTGTGTTTATTGCATTTACATATCTTGCATTAGTAGATCCCTAAGCTAATAACAAAAGTATCCTCTCCCATTGCCTATCAAATGGATCTTGGGTGCAAGAGAAATTGTTATTATCTTTAGAGAGGCCTGTCTTGGTGGGAAAAGAGGTACTCACCTCAAGGGAATGACCTCAAATGGTACGTTCGTTTGGTCCACTATATAAAAAAGGATAAGGAAAAAGCTAAGTCTAACTGGTATTAGCGCTTATTGTACAGTGCTAGTTTGAACAAAGGTGTACCTTGTGTATATGGGACTCCTAGTAGAACTGGTTAAAGCTTTAAGTGGCTTGTTAGACGCTCATAACATGTCGGTCCCCCGAATCATTACTAGACACCTTTAGATTAGAAGCCCACCCCTTTCTGACCTTGTGGCGGTTTGTTCAAGGCAGGAGGAAACATAATCCTCTCTAGATTCTCACCATATGGCTCCCTTGAGATGAGACATAAATCCTTGGCTTAGCATAAGCTACTTGTAGCTTTCCAAGGAGAGGGTGATTGGGTCATCCTTTCATTCCTGAAGGCCCCTACCTATCCTCTCTCGCAAAGATGAAAGTGTACACACCCACTCTAGGTGTCCCTATACTTGAGTTGAAGGAGATTCCAAGTTGTGAGCTTGACAAGCTACCATTCACCTTGACCTTAGGTAGAGTAAGCATTTGTGTTCAAGTGTTTTTGATTTGTGATAAGACCCATGGAAATCTTGGCCTTGAGGGGTTGCTGAACATACACATTTACACCAAATCAGTCAAACATCAGCCATGGTGTCTTTGTTGTTTGTTCTCTTGCCAATTACCTATAAAAATAACTCACTGTCACTGAAACTCACCTTTGCATAGTCCATCCATGCCTTTGCATCACATCCAGTCACCTTTGAATGATAGAAACTTGCCTCTGAGTCATCCTGAATTACTTTTGATCATCATACAATCACCTTTGAGTTATCTAGAGTTGCCTTTGCACCATTCCTAGATCACCTTTGAGCTGTAGAAAATCACCTTTGATCAACAGAATCACGCCTTTGGGTTATCTTGAGTCACCTTTGAGCTATCCTGACTCACCTCTAGTTGGCACAGTCTCACCTCTAGCAATCTACAGACTCTCTCCATTTATCCAGTCCAATACTCTACTCTAGTCAGTCCTTAGCCTTATCATCAGCTTTCTAGACAGTACACTGATCATCTACAGCCATCACTCATCTTATTCAGCCTAATTACATCGTATTTTAGACTCTTTGAGCCCTTGAATCCTCTTGAGACTCTAAAAACAACCAGCGACATTAGTCAATCATTCAAATCAACATCAGCCTTGATCATCCTTTGGCTTTGGTCACTATCCAACTTTTGATCATATCACACCAATCCTTTTATCTAGCTTAAGAGAGTGCTTCTTTTTGAGTTGGGCTATATCACCATCATCAATCAATTTGGTCTACCCTTGAGTTCATGAGTATATCTCTTGGGAAATAACCTTATCCAATCAAGCTAATCGAAATCAATCCAACCAATCAATCAATCAATTCATCCTATCTAAATCAATCAGTAATCCAATCAATTGATCAAGCCAATCATCAATCAATCAAACCAATCAATCAAATCAATCCAAGAGTCTCAACTTTGTCACACAAGTCCAACAATCTCATCCATCGTCAATAAATGCCTCAAACTAGGAGTCAATATAAGGCAGCTATGGAGGCTAACCTAAAAGAATTTCAATCTGCGCCTCTCAAGGATGCCTCAAAATTCATGACTAGAATGGATGCTAATATCTTTGTACCCAAAGACTATACGGTTAGACCTTCATCATCAACTCAAATGCCACAATATCATTTTGCTCAACCTACCTACGAAGAATCTCAAGATGATCTAGAGGAGCTAGAAGACTTTGAAGCTTTACAAACTGTAAATAGGCTCTTAAAGTCCAATCCTGATAGATTTCTCTTACAATTAATTTGAGGAGCCAAATTGCCAAGTGACTTTGACATATCCACAATTTAGAAAACAAGATCCAATCAATGACACTTTTATTGCTAGGGAAACCCATAAGGCTATTAATACCATGTCCACCAAACCCACAACATCTACACACACCATCCAAACACCACCTTTGACTAATCAGTCCACCCATCCACTCCATGCATCTTCTACATATATGGAAATGAGCCAACCAAATGTTCCCACATCAATAGAGCCTTTGTTAATACCATATTACATGATCAACCCATGTGTGTCACAAGCACCTCAAGTCTCTAATCAAAGTGTGCCACATGTTGACTCATCTCATGCGTCGCATCCCACTCCATCTTCTTCCATTAATATAACTCCTCCACAAGTGACGCAAGAACCTCAAGTTTCTAATCAAAGTGTATCACATGTTGAACCATCCCAAGCATCTAATGTGTCTTCCCATCTCAATACATCATCTATGAATCTACCTCAAACATCGCATGTGCTATCTAATCCTAACACATCATTTATCGACCAACCTTTTGTATCACAAGTACATTCCAATTTCAGCATATCATATGTCATCAACTCCTTTCACTTGGACCACAACAATCCAACCCTCACATATCCTATGCCAATCCACGTCCCGTGTCCCAAGTTCCATAGCCTCTAATCAACATATGTCCTACATCAATCCATCCTTTGGTTCACATGCGATACAAATCCAAAATGTTAATCCATCACCAAACTCATACACATTCTGATCATTTGATAACCAAGGCCAAAACACATATACCCTGCCATATAATACATCACAACAACATGCTCCAAATCAACCTTTGGTGTACCAAATGCCTCATAAAAGTCATCAAAATTCCATGTAGCAACAACAACCATCTACATCTAATTTTGAGCAGCGATTCAATCAGTTACAAGAACAAGTCACAGATATGAGTATGAGCCAAACAAAGAAGATATTTTCCTTTGAGGAAGTATGCCCATATCCTTTTGGTAAGTCACTTCAGATGATACCTTTTCCTCTACATTTTGAGATACCACAATTTGATAAATACAAAGGAAAAGGTTATCCAAATGACCATCTTAGAGCATTTTATGTAGCTTGTCTTGATGTTGCATATAACGACACATATCTTCTATGTTTATTTCCTTGTAGTCACAGGGGACAAACTATGGAATGGTTTTCTCACCTACCTCCGGGCATCAAGTCTTTCAAAGAGTTGGTAGGAAAATTTGCATCACACTTTTCTTTCAATATAGAAAGTGAGATATCCATGAACAATCTTGTCAACAACAAACAACAAAATGGGGAAACATCTTTCATCCAACAATGGTGAAATATGGCTAGTAAACTCCCATGGCAAATGCCTAAGAAACAACAAGTCAACATCTTTATCCAAAATCTCCATCCTAAACTATCATTTCAATTGGAGCTGCAAAGTGCCACTACTTTTGATGAAATCATATCCAAGGGAACCAACATTGAAAAAGATTTAATTGCCAAAGGTCTAATTAAGATTTTCAAGGAAACAAAAGACAATAGACAATCTTCAAGTGATAAATCCAGCTTTTGGAACAAGAACAAAAATATTGTCAATGATGGCATTGTTGATGCAAAGAATGTTCAAACCACGAAGGCTTCTCTCCATATCCAAGTGGCATCCAAGGGCATACCCTTTGTTCCAAAAGAAAAAGCTAAAACAAATCCATCACCTAGATGCTAATTCACTCCTTTGGGAGAGCCTATTGAATCTATCTTCAAAAAGCTAGTACAATCAGGTAGATCACGCTACCTGAAGCTCGACCATATGAAGAACCATAGTTTAAACCTAATTGGTATAAAGACAACGAATACTGTGACTATCATAGAGTGAAAGGACATAACACAACTGGTTGTATGAAATTGAAACATTTGATTCAGAATCTTATTGATCAAGGAGAAATCACTGTTGATCCACCAAAACAGATGACAAATTATGACCTTGATGCTTTCAAGAATCCACTTCTACCACATGATAAAGCAAGTTCCTCTAATATAGGAAAGAATGTCTATTATACCTATGAGTCTACCATTGGACATATCGAACAAGCTCACATAACTACCATTACCATAAGAGGAAAAGGACCTGATTGTGTCGTTACCACCCGTTAGGGCCGTGTTACTATCCAAGCAACACCACCTACCATACGCCCAAACTCTTGATACAATATCCTTAACCATCTAGGTAAGACTATTACTCATATTTCCATTTTGGAATTATTGCATATATCACCTACCCATAAATCTATCTTAGATAAATCTTTACAAGAGGCATTGGTAGCCAGTGATATTGATACCACACAATTCCAAGCCATGGTAGTGAGTATTGCATCACCTTATCATTTGACTTTCTATGACAAAGACCTTTCATCATCCGATCCATCCCACAACTATGCTCTCCATATCGAAGTCTAAATAAACCAACGCCAAGTCAAATGAATACTAATAGATGGTGGAGTTGGGTTAAGTATATGTTCTCTAAAGCTTATGAAACAACTAGGATATTTTGAGGATTGCATTGACACTACCAAGTGCATAACTATCAAAGCATATGATGATGCAAAGAGAGAATTTGAAGGAATTATTCATCTACCTATTAGGGTTGGTATTGTTACTACTAATACATGTTGTCAAGTCCTAGACATTGAATTGCCTTACAGCATTATCCTTGGCAATCCTTGGATACATGCTATGAAACCAATTCCATCTACATATCATCAATGTCTAAAATTTCCCTACAATGGTGTTGAAATCACAATCCCTGTTGATCCTAATCCATTTGAGTTTTACTGAGCCTTAAAAGCCAAATATCAAAATCCTAATCACATACCTATCAATGCTAAAGCCCATCCATCTCATCCTATGTTGATCCATTTGATTTGAATAAGCCTTCATCTAGTAAACCCATCCCCAATATTGATGTTCAATACAAAGAGAAAGGACTTGGTGAATATGGTCTACAAGAATCTTGCTATGTAGGAGCCTTTCCCTTATCATGTAAATCCTATGGTCAACCATTAGTATCCAAAGCTACCCCATCCAAAGCTACTAGTGCTATTCCTCCAACTGTGGTCATCCAATCAAGAATGCTAGAAGATGAAGCTATTGATGACATATCCTCTTGGATCTTTTTTTATGAAAATGATCAAGCCACTTTAAAAGTGAAATGCTATAACAATGGATTTTAGATCATCAAGTTTACATGGGTTACAAAGGACAAGGAGGTCTAGGACTGCACGGACAAGGACCTGTTGAACCTATCATTGTCACTAAGAAGTTTAATAATCAAGGTTTAGGATACGGTAAGAAGGTTCCGCCTTCCTCGAACATTGAGTGTATTCTTGATAAGGTAGCTAAAGCTTTTCCCACAGAAGAGACCTCTAATCAGGATACCATCAATGATTGCCCTTTCCACATAACCAAACTATTCCAAGACCTATCCATCTTGTTATCATCTTCCTCCTTTACCTCTCAACCTAAATCACCTAACCTTCAACTTGTATATCTTGATCTCGTTAATTGGGACCAATAGGGGGCATCTATTATAGACACATTTCAGAATGATGAAGCCATAGCAGAGTTCATGGGATTAAGAAAAGGCATATCATTGGGAGCTAACAAAGTGGGCTTCATTATGGACCTACCACAGTTAGCATACTTTGGTGGAGGTGTCAAATCCTTTAGTCACAAAAGTGAAATAAATAAAATAAAAAAAGGAAGGTCACTAGGTGAAAACTGAAAGGCGCCTCTTAACCATGAAAAAGTAAAAATAAAGGATGTATCTGAGGGTGAAAACCTCTCTAAGGCACCCAGGGATGGAGGATTTGACCTTCCTTTGACCACTAAATATCAAGAACTATCACCCTTGTCGGTGGAGAAATCTCAAGAGATGAATCTAGGTACAACACAGAATCCCAAGATCACATTTCTAGCGGCATCACTATCAAATCAGGAAAGAATAGATTTCACTGCCTTCTTCATGAAAAGATCAATCAACTTCCCATGGACTTATGTAGATATGTTGGGGCTGGATCCCTCACTTTTGGTACATCATCTAGTAGTATTTCCAAATGCAAAACCTATTAGACAAAAGTTACAGAAAATGCATCCTCAAATATCACTCTTGGTCAAAGTAGAACTTCAAAAACTTTTGGATGCTAAGTTCATACGGCCTATTGATTATGCTGAATGGGTTTCAAATCTAGTACTAGTATCCAAAGTCATTGGGGGTATCTGTGTTTACTCTAATTTCAAAGATCTCAACAAAGCCTACCTTAAAGATGATTTTCCACTTCCAAGCATAGATCTATCATTGTTGATCTTACAACAGGACATGAAA
This sequence comes from Cunninghamia lanceolata, assembly GCA_027924645.1. NCBI lineage: Eukaryota > Viridiplantae > Streptophyta > Pinopsida > Cupressales > Cupressaceae > Cunninghamia > Cunninghamia lanceolata. Next base: position 24,105,307 of record BSBN01000500.1, read on the forward strand.
TGTTATCACTAATGGACAAATTTTCTAGCTACTATCAAATCCTAATCACTCCCGAAGATCAACATAAAATAGCTTTCATATTCCCATGGGGTACTTACTATTGGCAAGTAATGCCTTTTGGTCTTAAGAATGCAAGAGCTACATATCAACGAGCCATGATTGTTATCTTCCACAATCTTTGTCACACCATAATGGAAGATTATGTTGATGATATCTTGGGAAAATAAATAACCAGAGAAGGTCATCTAAAAGTACTAGAACAAATCTTTGACAGACTGGAAAAGTATCAAGTGAGATTAAATCCTAAGTAATGTGTATTCGGGGTGGCTTTTGGAAAGCTATTGGGTTACATAATATCTCAAAGAGGCATAGAAGTTGATCCAGATAAGGTAAAAGATATAGTTAACACGCCTCCACCATCAAATTTGAAACAACTTCACAGTCTTCAAGGCAGATTACAATCTAGCCGCAGGTTCATTCACAACTAGCAGATAAATGTCATCCTTTTCAACTCCTGCTCCAAAAGGGAGAACATTTTAAATGGGATGATAAGGGCCAACAAGATTTTGATCAAATAAATAAATATCTATCTATACCTCCCGTTATAGTACCTCATGTGCCTAATTGACCATTGCTACTATACATTTCTTTAACAACAGCAGCTCTAGGTGCCCTTTTAGCTCAACATGATGACTTAGGGAAAGAACAGGCTATCTACTATATCAGAAGAACTCTCATCATCTATGAGCTTAATTATTCATCCATGGAAAAAGCATGTTTATCTGTAGTGTTTTCTTCCCAAAAGTTGTGGTACTATATGTTGAACCAAAGAATGAAGATCATATCTAAATGTGATACACTCAAGTATCTTCTATCCAAAGCAGTACTCACAGGAAGATTAGCAAAATGGATAATGATTCTTAGTGAATTTGGCATAGAATATGTTTATTAGAAAGCCATAAAGGGACAAGTGATCACTTATCAACTAGCAGAAGCACCAATGACAGATATTCATCCTATCCATCCCAAGTTTCTTGATGAAGAGTTATTCAATCTATATCCTTCAGTAGTTTGGTAGATGTACTTTGATGGTTCATATACACAACATGGATCCAGAGCTGGATATTATTCATCACCCCTCAAGGTGATTGTATACCTAAATCATATAGGATTGCCTTCCCTTGCACCAATAACATTGCTAAATATGAAAGCCTTGATTACTGGATTACACATGGTTGTACAATGGGATATCAGACAGGTACAAGTTTTGGATGAATATCAAACAAAAGATGAAAAACTCCTCCCATACAAGTTAATGGTAGATGACTTCAAGAAATACTTTTCCAAAATCACATTTGAGCAAATCCCTATAATAACCAAGAAAGTAGTAGATGTTATGGCTACAATCGGTTCTCTTCTAGATATGCCCACTAACATACAGAGATGTGACTTTCTGGTCGAACAACTTTTGGTTCCAGCTTTTGAAGTCTCACAATCTAAACTTATATGTGAAATTGTTGGTCCCAATTCTCCATGGTACGAGGATATATACGAGTATCTCCACAATGGTACTTTTCCATTTCAATTATCCAACACACAACACAAAACCTTTATCTGTTGAGCCTCTCATTACACCATCATTGGAGAAACCATGTACTGTAAGAGTCCTGATGGTATCCTTCTTAGGTTTCTTGACTCAGAAGAAGATAAAGTTTTCTTATGTGAGGTACACGAAGGTGTCTATGGTTCGAATTCCACCAGCCCTAGCCTTACTAAGAAACTCTTGAGAGCTGGATACTACTAGCCAACCATGGAGCAAGATGCACAATAATTTGCTAAGAGATGCCTACAATGTCAACAACATGGGGATTTGATACATGCTCCAGAACATGAGCTACAACCTGTCACTACTCCTTGGCCTTTCTCATAGTGGGGACTCGACCTCATAGGAAAGATTCATCCACCCTCATCCAATGGCCACAAATTCATCATTACTACCACTGAGTACTTTACAAAGTGGGTTGAAGATATACCAATGATGTATATCATCAGAAAGAAAATATCCATCCTCCATTACATCATTTGTCGATATGGAGTTCCACAAGCCATCGTTACCGATAATGGACGCCCTTGCAAAAATCAAGAAGTCCATGCTTTATGCAATAAATTCCATATCCAACATAGGTTTTCTACACCTTATTATCCCCAAAGTAATGTCCAAGCCAAGGCTTCTAACAAAACCATCATTAAAATTCTTAAAAAGATAGTCAATGAAGCTAGTTGTGATTGGCATCTGCAACTTAATCCAAGCTTGTGGGCTTATCAAACAAGCGTTAGAACTCCTAATGGTGCTACACCCTATGCTCTTGTGTATGGCATTGAAGTTGTCTTACCTATTAAGGTCGAGATCCCATTGTTGGCAAGAGACACTATATGGATTCATGGTTGTTGTCATTGATGGCAACAAAGGTCATCCCACATATCCGCAAGTCATGATGTGTCTCTACCGGAAGTTAGAATAAAGAATGTTGTGGTCCGGTGAACAAGAACAGAGCATGTGGCAAGGTCCGACAGATTGGTCCAGATCTCTCAGAGGAAGTGTCTTGGTGCAGTGCGGATTTAGGAAAGCCAAGAGGACTACCTTGAGTGGTATATTCCAAGGATTTAGCCTCCGGTGATGGACAAGGAAAAAGATATGAATAGTTGAGTACCGGATTCCTGAGAGACAATGAAAACAGAGGAAGAACTGACTGACAGAGTATCAGACTACTTTCCGGATGTGTTACTGTTGATGATAGAGGTTGTGAAGGCATGAATCATGTTTGGCCGACATGATTAATGATATCTACAAGTATATGCTTGATCCGCATTGCTTGGTGAGGAAGGATTCAGCCGACAGAACAAGAGTTTGTAAGAAACTAGACTGTTCCGGATGCCGACTAGAAAGGTGATGAAGTTACTTGTGCGGATATATATAGAGGATGGATTTAGTTGTGAAGTGTGTGATGGTGTGAAGATATATGTGAATAAGTCCAGAACAGAACAGAGGTAGCAAAAAGGATCCGGTATGTGAAAGATAGCAGAATAAAGAACAAAAAAAAATGAAGTGCAGCAGATCAATGTACTGAGCCTAACCGGAACTGAACTCTAGCATATGCAGATGCTTCCAATCAGTTCAAGACTGTGATTCTTATCACTTTGTAGACAGTGTGTCTTCTTGTAGGCAGTGGGCCTCTTGTGAGCAGTGTGCTCGGGCAGTGAGCCCTAATTGGCAAGTGCCATTTTTGTAATCTCCTATTCTTCTAACAGAGAATAATTTTGGGTTAATCACCCCGTGGTTTTCTCCCTTAACAGGGTTTCCACGTCAAAAATACTGTGTCATGTGTTTCTTATTTCATGATTAATGTTTTTGTGTTTGATTCTATGCTGCATCAATTAAAAGGAAGGTTCAATAAGGGAAATAATTAGGATAACTGATTCACCCCCCCCCTCTCAGTTATCAACAATTGGTATCAGAGCTAAGTTCCTCCTAATAGAGCCTAACAGCTTGAGGAAGATCTGGGAGTTCAAATGGATGCATATGGTTTAAGGGAGCAACTCAAGACTGCTCTTGAGGATCTTGAACAGTCAAATTCTGAAGTCAGTGAATTAAAGGAAAGACTCAAACAGGCTGATGAATTCATGAGAGAATTAAAAGACAAATTAAGTCTCTCTATGAAAAAGAGAAAGGAGCTGCTCCAACAGTTGGCAAGACAAAGTGAAGAAAGCAATACAAATGAAGAATTGACTGAGCAAACCAAGTTATGTGAAAAGTTATCAAAAGAAGTCATTATGTTAAGACATGAAATGGAATCAGGAACTATAAAGTTTACTCAAGAGATTGAAGAAAAAAGAAAGGCTGAAGACAATCTAAGACAATCTCTTAAAGAAAAATCAGAAGAATGCCACCAGATGGACAGGATTATCAGACATCTTGAATCTGATCTTGAAGATGCCAAAGATAATGAAGAAAAACTTGAGGATCAAATTGCCTCTCTCAAAAGAGACCTTCAAACAGCAAATGAATATAAAGAGAAATTCAAGATAAGTTCTGCTCAACTTGAAGTTCTTCTTGGAAGTCAAAAGAGGACAGATGACAAGTATGGTTTAGGATATGAGAAAGGAGAAAGCTCCGGATCCGGTCAGAAGAATCTTGGATCAGAAAATCCAAGGAGCAGGCCTAGAAGACCTCCGGTAAGACAGCCAAATGCTCAAAGATATCCATCCTTCAATGGATACTGCCACAGCTGCAACCACTTTGGTCACAAAGCTAATCAGTGCAGAATGAGAATGAATCAGATTAATTCATCCTTCTCCGGACAGTGCTTCAACTGCAAAAGGTATGGACACAAATCCCATGAATGCAAAATTATGCAAGTAAACAAATCATTCAAAGGTAGATGCTTCACATGCAATAGAGTAGGTCATATGGCTAATCAATGCAGATCAAGAGGATATCAGTCAAATATGCAAAGAAATGTTATTTGCCAAATCTGCAATAGGTCCGGTCATAATGCTAAAGTCTGCAGAAACAAGAATCAGGACAAAAGAGGTCCGGTGTATAATTAGAATCAAGACAAAGGTAAACAAAAGATGAATGCGGATGAAGTTAGGAATCAGATGAGCAAGATTTGGGTGAAGAAAAGTTCAAAGAATGTAGAGGTTGGATCCGCACCAGACTCTGGTGCTGATATTTCTTCCGGAAACTAAAAGGTGAGCTCAGGCTCAGGGGGAGACTCAAAGAAAATCCTGTTCCCCCAGCCAAACAAGTGGTGCCGGATGTGGCACAAGATGCGGATTAAAGGGTTTGCAGATATGAGTCTTGAGATGCTTCAGTCAAGTTTTCAGAGGTCCGCATGGAGTTATGAAGAAGCTGTGATCGATCAAGTAAGACCTGTTCAGGGAGATGCTCCGGTATGATAGAGGATTACAAAAAGGTCCGGAGAGATCCGGAAGTGCACTATCTTGTTCTGCGGATTGGACAGAGTGTTTGGGATGTTCTTGTAATATGTTATCTCGATTTATTCATGATTGAAAGATCCGGATGATATCCACAGATCAGGACTAATCCGGGATACTCCAAGCTATCCAGACAAGGCAAACCGGAATAATGTAGGTGAAGCATTTATTACAGATATTAGGGTTCGCGGAGCAATTTAAGGGATTTCTCAAAAGTCATTTGCTCATTCTGCACTCAAGAAGAAGCGAAAAGTGGAGCTCTGCAACAAGGTTCATCAAGCACACCAAGGATCTCCTGCCGAAGTTATTGCATAAAGAAATCAATCCAACCACTCCGTGCAAACCGAAGGCGCATAAGGTATTCTCTGTTTTTCATTATCTCACTACAAACCTTTGAAGAATGGCTACTCCAAATATAGTTAAGATCTCTGATAGACCTCGCCCCACATTCAAGAAACATCCTTACAAATCATTGGAGGTAGATCCACTAGGAACCTTCTCTAGTGTTCCTCACGGAGTTTTACATACTGAAGACATTAGGGTTTACATACATGCAAGCATTGAGGAATTTGGGGAATTCAAATTAAGAGACCTCTATCACAAGCAACTGATAGACAATGCTTTTGAGCTTAAACCAGAGTATAAGGATATCCAGAAGAAATAGTTTGAGCAATTTATTCATTTCCCCTGCTTTGAAGAAGATGAATGGGTCCGGTATGTACTGAGCAGGATGCATGACAACTTTCTATGGCTGGATAGACCCTGCAAGATCACAAAAGAGGCAATTAGAGCAGTAACTGGTCTATACTCCTCCGGAGGGATACCTATCCTCAAATCTGTCAAGAACAACATTGTAACTGAGGCCACCGGATCAAAATTTGATAAGAGGGCAATGACCATTGAAGATATTTCGGATCCGGATATCAAATATGCATCCATGATAATAGGATACAAGATCTATCACTCCAGTAGGGAGAATTCTGTATCCGGAACTGCAGTATACACTGCCTATGAAATGCTAAGAAAGAATGCAGAATATGATCTCTGCGAACTACTGCTAAGCCAATTAATGGAAAATATATAGAAAATCAAGAAGGATAAGAAGAATTCCTTTAAGTATGGTACTCTTATTGTATGTCTATTCTTCTACTTCATGAATGAGCTACCCGGATCAAGTGGATGGGTATGGCAGAATGACAAACCTGTTGCAGTCCAGATAAGAGACTATTTGCATGGACTTGGGGATGCAAAAGCAAGAAATACAGCTCTATGGGGATACTTCAAAAACTTTCAGAGCATGATGCAAGCAAGAGAGAGAATTCCCCAGTCTCTTGTTGAAAAATACAAAGACTCAGTGTGCTTTATGGTTGACACTGATCAGTGCCTAATGGAGGCAGTGGAGCCAAGGACTGTCTGGATCATGCCCATGGGGTATGAAGTGGATGAATAGATAGTGGAGCTACATGTTCAACACATGCTAAGTCAGCCCAAAGATCCTAAGGCAGAAAGGTTTGGAACCTTTGAGGAGCTGAGTGTAAAAATACATGTAGAACTCAGGGAACCTGAGATTAAAAGAAAGGTGAGAAAAGAAGTAGAGCACATTGCTCAAGGCCTAGGCATCTCAAAAGAGACACTTGATGCCAGCCGGGAAAAGAGGAGGAAGGCTGAGGAAGAAGAGAAAAGTAAAGAAAGTGCTCCGGTTGAAGCTCCCACCCGGACCAGATCATCAAAGAGATCTGCACCTCCCTCAACCAAAAGTTCAAAACTGGAAGTCCAGGCATCCGGTAAGAGATCCAAGACAAAAGCCACAAGGGCTTATGGAAGCCAAAAGGATGAAGAGGAAACATAGTCAGATGAGGGAGTAAAAGAAATAAAGAAACAGAAGAAGAAAGGATCCGGTAAACCCTCCACAGGCCAAGACAAGGATGAAATGGCGGAGGTATCTGTTGAAAAGCCCACTCTGTCTCTAGAGAATGTAATCAAGTCGGTCACGGTGGATGGAAACCTTCAACCAATGACTGAATCTTATGATGACTTCAGTGTGGCTGACCAAAAGACTCTTCAGGAAGCCACAGTCAAATATCTGAACATATACAATAAGGCTTTCATTGAGATCATATCTCTTATTCCTAAAAGCCTAGAAAAGGAATTAGAAGTAAGAAAGAACAATGCTCATGCCAAAGATCTTGAGATCCGGGAGCAGATAGCTATTCAGCTATATCCTCAAATTGATCCCAAGACAATGAACATAATCTTCAAGGACTGCAAAGATGAGTTCAGAAGTAAAGCCAGGATGAATCAACTCATGCTTGGTGAGACTGACAAAGTGGCCCAAGAAACAGAAGAGATCCTCCGGAAGGCCTTCAAAAGGTTCAATCTTCCTGTTGTAGAGGACTTAGGTACAGAAACAGCTGAGGACTTGGAACCCTCTGCTCCAGAAGAAGTGGGCCATGAACATACAAGCATCTCTCCTCTGGTTTCCCCTACAGTCTCCGGATCCAAAGAAGAAGAGCAATTACAGGAGAAGGAAGCAGTGGTTAAAGACAAAGAGGTTGACAGCTCCAAGACTGCAGAAGAAAAGAAACATCTGTCTCCGGCAAGAGACACTGCACAAACTGTTCAACAATTTTTGAGCAAAGAAACTTTAGAGATTGATGAACCGGAGCTTCTAAAAGGCCCATTCGACTTTGACTCTCTCTCTCCGGTACAAACAATGAAGATAGCTTCATTTGCAAATGCCAAGGCAAATGAAAAACTCCTGAAGTCTCATATGGAAGACTGTGAGTTGATAGAGGCTGCTTCCGGAGTACTTGTAAAGATTATGCCATCAATCCAGATAGATCCGACAGCCTCCACTTCCGGTAATCTAAAAACCTTAGTCAGCAGTGTTGATACACATTTTGATTCTCTAGAAAAATCAGCTGAAGAAAAGGTCCGGAAGGAATTTTTGGATAAGAGATTTTCAGAAATATTAGAATTAATCTCTAAAGATAGGAAGATTGTAAGCATTGGAATAAAGAGCTTAGAGAATGCTCTTAAGGATGGCGGTGACATCTACAAATTTTGTATATCCTGGTCAAAGGCAACAGCAACAATTGATAAGAAAATAAAAGAGGAACAGGATAAGCTACAAAGCTTATCTCAAAGTTTTGATCCTCTCTCTTCCTCCATAATAAATCAAGAATGTCAGACTATTGCAGTCTTGAATGAAATAAAGAATCTTGAGAAGGAAAGGAAGAATATCACTAACCGGATGGGAGAACTTAGAAGGATTATAATCCCTAAGTTGGAAACTATGCATGAGGCCATCAGTGATGCTCAGACCACCGCCCAAACAAAAGATCTGACAGATCTCAAGCGGGCAGAAGCTTTTGCATTTTTGTTGAGTGGTCACATTTCAATTTTGGATAGAATGAAGCAAAGTTGGGCTACAGAAATGATCCAATTGCAGACATCCTTTGCAGACATTCTTCAGTATATGTGAGTATGTAAATATGCGGCTATGTATAGAAAATTTTTGAAAATTTTGGTGTGCGGACCCTACCCTTTGCCATTGATGTCAAAGGGGGAGTGAGGAGCAGTGAAAAATGAGGAATCCAACTAAGGGGGAGTTCCGAAAATTGTATATAAAGACAGAGCATCAGCAAAGGGGGAGCATAGTGAAAACACTTAGTCATTTTTCACTAAGTGTTGCCATCAATGCCAAAGGGGGAGATTGTTGGCAAGAGACACTATATGGATTCATGGTTGTTGTCATTGATGGCAACAAAGGTCATCCCACATATCCGCAAGTCATGATGTGTCTCTACCGGAAGTCAGAATAAAGAATGTTGTGGTCCGGTGAACAAGAACAGAGCATGTGGCAAGGTCTGACAGATTGGTCCGGATCTCTCAGAGGAAGTGTCTTGGTGCAGTGCGGATTTAGGAAAGCCAAGAGGACTACCTTGAGTGGTATATTCCAAGGATTTAGCCTCCGGTGATGGACAAGGAAAAAGATATGAATAGTTGAGTACCGGATTCCTGAGAGACAGTGAAAACAGAGGAAGAACTGACTGACAGAGTATCAGACTACTTTCCGGATGTGTTACTATTGATGATAGAGGTTGTGAAGGCATGAATCATGTTTGGCCGACATGATTAATGATATCTACAAGTATATGCTTGATCCGCATTGCTTGGTGAGGAAGGATTCAGCCGACAGAACAAGAGTTTGTAAGAAACTAGACTGTTCCGGATGCCGACTAGAAAGGTGATGAAGTTACTTGTGCGGATATATATAGAGGATGGATTTAGTTGTGAAGTGTGTGATGGTGTGAAGATATATGCGAATAAGTCCAGAACAGAACAGAGGTAGCAAAAAGGATCCGGTATGTGAAAGATAGCAGAATAAAGAACAAAAAAAAATGAAGTGCAGCAGATCAGTGTACTGAGCCTAACCAGAACTGAACTCCAGCATATGCAGATGCTTCCAATCAGTTCAAGACTGTGATTCTTATCACTTTGTAGACAGTGTGTCTTCTTGTAGGCAGTGGGCCTCTTGTGAGCAGTGTGCTCGGGCAGTGAGCCCTAATTGGCAAGTGCCATTTTTGTAATCTCCTATTCTTCTAACAGAGAATAATTTTGGGTTAATCACCCCGTGGTTTTCTCCCTTAACAGGGTTTCCACGTCAAAAATACTGTGTCATGTGTTTCTTATTTCATGATTAATGTTTTTGTGTTTGATTCTATGCTGCATCAATTAAAAGGAAGGTTCAATAAGGGAAATAATTAGGATAACTGATTCACCCCCCCCTCTCAGTTATCAACACCCATCACTGAGAGTTTCATTACATCATATCATTTCTGATGAGTACAAAATATCTAGATTGAATGATCTAGAGATACTGGATGAAAGATGCCTCACTGCACTCAATCACCTTCAAGTCTATCAAAACCATCTTCGCCGTAGTTATAACAAAAAGATCAAGGAAATAATGTTCTAGGTAGGAGACCTTGTCCTCAAAGAGAATCAAAGAAATCAACAGGATTGTGAAAAGAAGGGTAAATTCAAACCAAATTAGCTAGGACCTTTTGTGATCATAGCAATCTCCAGATCATGAGCTTATACTCTCTCAAATCCTAAAGGCATTCCTTTGAATGAACCTATCAATAGTGTTCATCTTAATAAATTTTATGCTTGATCCTTGGAACATCCCCAATAAAATATAAAAATAAAAAAAATAAAAATAAAAATAAAAAAATAAAAAATAAAAAATAAAAAATAAATAAAAATAAATAAATAATTCATCCTCTGGTGAAAACCTAGTAAACAGGTGCCTTGGATAAGTACCATAGTGAAAACCTAGAAAATAGGCGCTATGTGTAGAACCAACTCTTACCATCTATTTAGTTTTTGTTTATCATATCATCCATCCCATAATAAACTCCATCCATCCCCTAATAAACTCCACCCATCTCACAATAAACCTATTTATCCATAATGAGACCACTCCCTTTTTCATCTCCATACTTTACTCCTATCATGGTTTGGAAATTGTTGGAGTTGAAGTGTCATTCCTTTCCATCATCTATCTAGAGTTGGGTCACCTAATCCATCACCTTCCATAATAAGTTCTTCCCACATTGGGGGCACTTGCTTGCACTTAGTTTTTGGAGTGGATACTTAAAGCATCATCACCTAACATCCCATCATCTCATATCATCAAACATTCAACCAATCCCATCAATCCATAATCTGATCAGTCCATCTACTTTCATCATTACCATCAAAAAATTGTAATAACTACATATCATCTCTATCATTAAGTGCCTTGATCCCATGGGTATAGGGTATGTAGGTAGTCTGGAATATGAAGGAAGTATACAGACTCAGGCACAGATGATACACCTCTTCCATCTTTCATCCTTTATCGAACCTTCACCAATCATCATCTTCATCCATCTCAAATTCTTCAATCATCTATCTCCCACATCATTAATAAACACCTAGAACTACATATCATCACTTTCATCATCATCGTAATGTGCTTTGATCCTATGGATACAAGGTATGTAGGCAGTCTGGAATACAAAGGAAGTATCTAGTATGCAAGCATAGACGATTCATTCTTCCATTTTTCACTTCATCTCTTCCATCTTCTATCTTAATTTGACTAACTCAAGCAGAAAACAAACTATGCATGTCTAGATAGCTCGAGCTCTCATCAAATCAGAGGCAAACAATGAAATTTGTCCACCTGCCTTTAGCCAACATTTGCTATATCAATCCAACATCTCAGCCTTCAACAGGATATATCTTTCCTCACAACAAGGCGTTATCCAATCTATCCATTAGCACATTCTTTTGGAAAGAGAACATGATGGCTGTGTCATTGCTTTGTCAGTTAGCTTATTTATTTTGATTTATCTTTTTGTCTCTTTCTAGTACCTAGTCAAGATTGCCTTGATTTCTTATATCTTGGTATGTCACGATGAAGTATGGACTAGGGTATAGTCATTTTCTTTTGTATGTTGTGTTTGTGGGATGATCTTATTCTCCTACTATGCCTAATGGTATCTTGTATGTGTTTGGATTAGCATCTTGCATATCAATATCTTTTGCATCTGATGACCTAAAAAGAATTTTATGTACTAAGACTATTTCCCATACATATAACCAAGAAGGTTTCACTATGTTTAGTGGAAATAAGTTCAAACCGTTTGCTTACAGAGTCAAAGTCCATCTCAAAACAACTAATATTCATATCTTGTGCATGTTGGATCAACATCTTGACCTCATACGATAGACAAGGTTGTATTATGTTGAATGCATTGGATACATCATCACCTTGGTCTTTCCATACCCTGGTGCATAATATCCATATATGCTGTATCAAAAATAAGGATTGCAATCTCTAAATTTGCAATCATTGCAAAGAAGCTGCATCCATTATCCATCATCCATCCATTTATCTTGCAATAAAATTCATGGCTCTCAGAAGGATTGATCAATCAAATTTTATTTACTTTCTTTTGTTCATCATCATCTTTGTCTTCATTATCTTCATCCTGCAAAACAAGTGTGTTAGACATACATCACCCTATATCATTATCATATATCATTATATCAATATATTTGCATAACATAGATCATTGTACATTTCATTTGAATAAAGCCATCATCTATCCATTAACATAAGCATATATCTTTCCATAAGCATGCATTCATCATAATCATTGCATCATCAAATAATAATCATATCCATTTATCATTTGCGTATCTACCATAAACATGTCATAATCATGAAAACATAAAACCATAAATATCAACATCATACATGTACATCCATAATCATGGTATCATCTATCGCCATCAAAATCCATCATATATATATGCATCTGGGTCAATACATAAGTGTCTCATCATGTACAAAATGAATCGATATATACAAAATGGCTATCAAAGAGCCATCAAAACACATACATTGGCTTGCAAGCCTCAAAAGATATACATGATACAAAATGATACAATATATAAGAACCAAGCTATCATCGATGTCTTAGATGGGTGGAACTCCCTGATGAAGCCTCACCATGATCTCCCCCTGACCTCTGAGATCCTCCTCCACCTGGCTATAGGGGTGGTCCCATAACTAATGGGCTAGATCTCTCTGACCTCCTGGTCATCCTCAAGGTTGATGCTCTAGATCTACTCCTAAAGCTCAGCTGTCACTGGTCCACAGGAACTACTCCATAGTATAGGCCCCTATAGTACTCAGCCTTTACCTGTGCAGTCCCTAACTCACCCTGTACACAAGTAAGCTATCTAGCCAAAAAGACCCCTATCTGGTCCATACCCAAGGCTTCTCTAGCTACATCTTGCTCAATTGTAACCCTTTGTAACATCTGCACTGCCACATCTCTTTGAGCAGGTAGTCAATCCACTACTCCATCTGGCATGGCCTGTATCTATGTTGGTTGTACCTATAATGCCTAAACCTAGGCTCAAGCCCGTCTTAGCTTGAATAAGGCTCTATCCTTGTCCTGTTACATCTGTCTAAACCTAGCCTCTAGATGGGTCCTCCTAGCCATCTCATTCTGTAGCTACTGCCGTAGATGAGCCTCCTCTATTTTTGGTTGTTGTCCCCCTACCTGTCCACCTCCAATTACAAGTTGTTGTTGCTGAGAAGCCTATCCCTGAATCTGACCCTGTCCCTGAGGCTACTGTTGTCTTTGCTTAACTTGAGGAGCTTGCCTCTACCTCCTCACCCTAGTAGGACCTGGTCTCTGTACTACTACCTCTCCCACCTCCCCAAGTATCATCAACCAGGATGGTTAGTGCAGTATCTATTGCAAGTATGGGCCTAACCAGTATTGTCATTGATGTCAACATACTCTTGTTGCATTGATGTCAAGGATTGGATGAGCTATGTGCTGAGGATATTGAGAAAATTAGTCCTATGAGAATTAGAGAAGAACAATGAAGACAATGAAGCTCTATGAAGTGAAGATCCCAGCTAAGATGAAGATCAGAGGATGCACATCAAAGGCTTTGTAGATATGTGTCTAAAGATGATCGAGTCAAGATTTGAGAGGTCCGCATGAAGATTTGGAGAAGTTATGGCCATATGAGCAAAACTGATTCTGGCAGATGTTTAGAGTGACACAAATAGGTCTGGTGAGGTCCAAAAATGCAATATCTTTTTTTGCAGATTTGGTGGAATGTTTAGGAATCCAATGTGAATTGACAACTCAATTGGTTCGTGGTCTGGAGGTTTGCAAGCATTTATTCTATTGTGACAGTGATGACAGACTATGCTCTTGAGGTTCTGGATGAAGATGCAAATGATTTCAGTAAGCAGAAGTTGTGTAGATGTTCTTGGTGATTCAGGCAAGCTTGTGGAGGTCTCTAGATTGTGTCTAGCTTGTGTTGGTAGTCTGCATTGAAGATTGAGCTCATAATTGAAGATTTACTCTTGGGTGATGGTGTTCTTCCTAATCATGGCCGACCAGATGTTTTACACATCTTGCGGATGATCTTGAAGATGTTCTAAGAAGCATGACGTGTTCCTCAAAGAAGATTAAAGTCCCAGATATGTGTGGCCGACAGTGTGGTGATTCACACGAAGTCTTTTGTAACAAGTCAAGTTGTATTTGTGTAATTGCTCTGTAATAAAATAAAGTATGTATTGTGCCAACTTTGATGATTATCCCAAAGTTGATGTCTTGTATAAATAAGATTTGCAAAGTCATTTCAAAGTATCCTTGTGGAGATGAGGAAGTGGTAGAGAGGAGAAGAGTGAAAAGTAGAGCAAAAGTGTTGAGCTTAAATGGAACTGACTCAAGCATGGTGAAGATGCTAATCTCTAGTTCAAGTACAGGTAATATTTATTATTCTGTAGATAGTGTGTCTCCTGTAGGCAGTGTGCCTCTTGTGAGTAGTGTGCTCGGGTAGTGAGCCCTAATTGGCATGTGCCATTTTGTTCTTCTTATTCTTTTAACAGAGAATACAATCTTGGGTTCGTCACCCCATGGTTTTTTCCTTAACCGGGTTTTCCACGTTAAAATCTTGGTGTCATATGTGTTATTGAGTTTCTGCTCTTGAGTTATTGCATTGTGCTTCCATGATTAAATCATTATTATGCTGTTGAAATATAAGAAGGCTTTAAGTGTTTAAAGAAGAGAAAGTTTTGTGACATCTAATTCACCCCCCTTCTCAGTTGTTTGTCCTAAAACCATCAATTGGTATTAGAGCTAAGTTCCTCTAAAAGAGTTTAATCACTTGAGGAGATCCAGGATATCTTCCTACAAGAAGGATAGTCCGAGGTTTGATGGAACTAATTACACTCTTTGGAAAAGCCGCATGGAATGTCATTTGCAATGTATGGGAATGCAATATTGGACCATAACTTTAAAGAAGTATGTTCCTCCAAAGACTGGTCCAACAACTGTAGATGAAATCAGAGATGCTGAAGATAATCTTCAAGTTAAAGAAGCCTTACTAAGTGCCTTATCTGATTCAGAGCTGACAAATGTTATGGATTTAAAAACTGCATATGAGATTTGGGCAAAACTAGAACTTTCGCATGAAGGAGACAAATATGTTAAATGTGCCAAGCTACATAGTCTGAAAGGAAAATTTGAAAACCTGAAGATGAATGAAGATGAGAATATCACTACATTTATGCCAAAAGTAAATGAGCTTGTTTGTGGCATTAGGTATGCTGGTGGAACCTTGGATGAAGATGAGATTGTTGCCAAAGTTCTCAGATCCCTACCCCCTGCTTACAAACACAAGGTTGCTGCCATTGAAGAATTCAGATCTTTATCAAATATCACAAGAGATCAATTGGTTGGAAAATTAGCTACATTTGAATTGGCTAAGTTTGGAGATGCACCCCCCAAGACTGAATCTGCATTCAAAGCTAGTGCCTCTATAAAAGGAAAACAAAGGTATGATCCAGGAGAGAACTCCTTAAAGAAACTATCATGGTATGAAAAAGCAAGAAAGAATCTGGAAGAAGATGAGGCAAAAGCTACTCAACTTGAAGCCTTTATTGCAAAAAGACTACCAAGAGGTTCTGGTAAGTATGAAGGAAAATTGCCCTTCAAATGTTTCAACTGCAACAAGATTGGTCATTTTTCTTCAAGGTGTCTGGAATGATTTTCAAGGGCAAATCCAAATAGATCAAGATTCCAAAAGAAATGTTACTATGTTCATGAAGATGATGATGATGAAGGAGTAATAGATGATGAATCAAAGACAGGAAACAAATCCAGAAGTGACTGGGTGTTTATTGCCATAAGAAGATCCAATGCACACTAAATCTGTCAATCATAAACAAGTAGAAAGAGCTCTGGTTCCTCAAGTTGAAGAAAAGGATGAATGGGTCATTGATAGTGGATGCTCCCACCATATGACTGGTGACAAAAATAAGTTCATAGATCTGGAAAGATATGAAGGAGGAGTTGTAAAATTTGGTGATAATTCTGCTGGTAGAATCAGAGGCAGAGGAACTATTTCTTTTGATGGAAAGAATAAACCCAGTGAAGTACTGTATGTTGAAGGTCTGAAGCACAATCTTCTCAGTGTTGGGCAGTTGGTGGACAAAGGCTATGATCTCCAATTCAAAAATGGAAAATGTAAGATCTTTGAAAGTTCTAGAACAGAGGTTGCATTCGGTACTCAAACAAAAGGTAACATCTCCACTTGGTTGGTACTGGAAAAAGTTGTTTATTTGTTCAAATTGATCAGAGTTGGTTGTGGTATAGGAGAATGTGTCATGTAAATTTTGATAATATCATCAAGATAAACAACACTCAGGTTGTAAGAGATCTTCCAAGACTGGTGAAACCTACTAACAATTTGTGCAAAGAATGTTAGTTGGGTAAGAAAAGCATAGTCACATTCAAAAGTAAGGAACTAGTACATACTGATCTATGTGGACCGGCAAGAATCAAGAGTTTGCAAGGTGATAGATATTTCATGTTATTAATTGATGACCATTCCTGGATGATGTGAGTGACTTTCCTAAAAGAGAAATTTGAGGCTCTTGAGAATTTCAAAATATTCAAGGCAATGATAGAGAATGAAACTGGGTTAAACATAAAATGTCTTAGGTCTGATAGAGGTGGAGAATTCACATCTGGAGAGTTCATAAAATTCTGTGAGAAACATTGAATAAAAAGACAGTTATCTGCTCCAAGGACCCCACAGCAAAATGGAGTAATGGAGAGAAATAACTGGACCATCCAGGAAGCATCTAGAACTATGATGATGGAAGCAAATGTCCCTCAGATCTACTAGAGAGAAGATGTAAGCATTGTTGTCTATACTCTTAATTAAGTACAAATCAGAAGCAATACTGGTAAGGCCCCTTATGAACTCTGGTTTGGCATCACTCCTACTGTGAAGTATTTCAGAGTCTTTGGTAGCAAATGTTACATTAAAAGAGATGAAGACCTTGGAAAATTTGATGCTAGAAGTGATGAAGGAATATTCTTGGGTTATTCTACTCAAAACAAAGCATACCGGTGTTATAACAAGAGATTGAGAAAGATTATAGAAAGTACAAATGTGAAAGTTGATGAAGGCATTGAAAAACCATCAAGGTTTTATGAATATGAAGAAGATGATCAAAATGATGTTTTGGTTCAAGAAGTTCAAGCCCCTTCTAAAATTCAGATCCAGACTAATCCAGAGAATCCTGAAATACAGCAAGAAGAGATAAGCTTGAATGAACCTGTCCAAGAAATAGAAGTGCAAGAAATTCTCAAAAATCCCAGGTATGTAAGACTGAATCATTTTGAAGACCAGATCATAGGTGATAGAAGCAAAGGTGTTCAAACAAGAAGAAAGATTGCTCAAGATTCAGAAAAGTATTGTTTGATTTCAAAGATTGAACAAAAAATAGTAAGTGAAGCATGCAATGATGAAAGTTGGGCCAAAGCAATGGAGGAAGAGTTGATGCAGATGAGAAAAATCACACTTGGGATCTTATTCCCAGACCTAGAAACAAAAATGTGATTGGAACCAAATGGGTCTTCCGGAATAAACTGAATGAAGATGGTGAAGTAGTCAGAAACAAAGCCAGATTGGTCTGCAAGGGTTTTTCTCAAGTAGAAGGAGTTGACTTTGAAGAAACTTTTTCTCCGGTGGCAAGAATTGAAGCAGTCAGATTATTTCTTTCTTTTGCTACCTTCAAGGATTTCAAAGTATATCAGATGGATGTCAAGTCTGCCTTATTGAATGGTGACTTGGAAGAAGAAGTATACATTGAGCAACCAGATGGATTTCAGTTGTCTGATCATGGTGATATGGTCTGCAAGTTGAAGAAAACACTATATGGACTCAAAAAAGCCCCAAGGGCCTGGTATGAAAGACTGGATAAACATCTTTTGAAGCTTGGTTTCAACAAAGGAACTGCCGATAGTAACTTATACTTCAAGATTGATCATGAAAATATCTTGATTGTTGAAGTATTTGTTGATGATATCATTTTTGGAGGAAGAGATAGTATGTGCAAGACTTTTGCAAATCAAATGAAAAGTGAATTTGAGATGTCTATGTTTGAGGAAATGAATTTCTTCTTGGGTCTTCAAATCACTCAAACAAAGAAAGGAATCTTCATATCACAGACCAAATATGTGAAAGAATTGTTGAAGAAATTTGGGATGGAAGATTCAAAACCAATGAATACTCCCATAGCAACCAAATGATCAATCTCCTAAGGCTGATCAGAAAAAGTACAGGTCGATGATTGGAGGACTATTGTATCTTACTCAAACTAGACCTAACATTATGAATGCTATTGGTCTTGTTGCCAGATTCCAAGCTGATCCTAGAGAATCTCATGTCATGGCAATCAAGAGAATTCTTAGATATCTAAAGGGAACAGTTGAATATGGTTTATAGTATCCTAGGGATCATGATTTCTCTCTTCATGCATATACAAATGCAAATTGGGTAGGAGATGTAGATGACCGGAAGAGTACCAATGGTGGTGCATTCTTTTTGGGGAAAAGATTGGTTTCTTGGCTGAGCAAGAAATAAGAAGCAATATCTCTATCCACTGTAGAAGCAGAATATATTGTAGCAGCAGGTAGTTGCACTCAAGTATTGTGGATGAAGCAAATGCTAAGAGACATCAGAGTGGAGTATGAGGAACCTATCACAATCTTCTGTGATAACTCAACTACAATAAATATATCAAAAAATCTGGTGTTGCATTCAAAGACAAAACATATATCCATCAAGTTTTACTTTTTGAGAGAGCAGGTGAACAAGAATGAAGTCAGATTGGAATTTGTGCCCTCTAAGGATTAGATTGTAGACATCTTTACTAAACCTCTACTTAAGGACTCTTTTGAGTATCTCAGGGAGAAGTTAGGGGTTATTACCCCTCCATCTCTGAATTAAGGTGCACTAATGTGCATTAGTCTGGTGGATCTCACAGTCATATCTTGTGGTCCAGATTGATGATAGGAAGTTGCTACTCAGGGGGAGCAACTTGTATGATTCTAATTAATGCAAGTATGTGCTCTTTGCCATTGATGTCAAAGGGGGAGAGAAGACATGTGAAAAATAAAAGTGGTTGTTGTTGATAGGGGGAGCTATGTCAGTCAGTGAGGAGAAGTTCTTGTCTTGATGGTTAAAATAGTTTTTCACATCATATGTTGCCATCAATGACAAAGGGGGAGATTGTTGCAAGTATGTGCCTAACCAGTGTTGTTATTGATGTCAACATACTCTTGTTGCATTGGTGTCAAGGAATGGATGAGCTGTGTGTTGAGGATATTGAGAAAATTAGTCCTATCAGAATTAGAGAAGAACAATGAAGACAGTGAAGCTCTATGAAGTGAAGATCCCAGCTAAGATGAAGATCAGAGGATGTGCATCAAAGGGTTTGTAGATATGTGTCTAAAGATGATCCAGTCAAGATTTGAGAGGTCCACATGAAGATTTGGAGAAGTTATGGCCATATGAGCAAAACTGGTTCTGGCAGATGTCCAAAGGTGATAGAGTGACACAAATAGGTCCGGTGAGGTCTGGAAATGCAATATCTTGTTCTGCAGATTTGGTGGAATGTTTAGGAAGCCAATGTGAATTGACAACTCAATTAGTTCGTGGTCTAGAGGTCTGCAAGCATTTATTCTATTGTGACAGTGATGACAGACTATGTTCTTGAGGTTTTGGATGAAGATGCGAATGATTTTAGTAAGCAGAAGTTGTGTGGATGTTATTGGTGATTCAGGCAAGCTTGTGGAGGTCTCTAGATTGTATCCAGTTCGTGTTGGCAGTCCGCATTGAAGATTGAGCTAATAATTAAAGATTTACTCTTGGGTGATGGTGTTCTTCCTAATCATGGCTGACCAGATGTTTTACACATCTTGCGGATGATCTTGAAGATGTTCTGAGAAGCATGATGTGTTCCTTAAAGAAGATTGAAGTCCCAGATATGTGTAGCCGACAGTGTGGTGATTCACATGAAGTCTTTTGTAACAAGTCAAGTTATATTTGTGTAATTTTCTGTAATAAAATAAAGTATGTATTGTGCCGACTTTGATGATTATCCCGACTTTGATGATTATCCCAAAGTTGATGTCTTGTATAAATAAGATTTGTAAAGTCATTTCAAAGTATCCTTGTGGAGATTAGGAAGTGGTAGAGAGGAGAAGAGAGAAAAGTAGAGCAGAAGTGTTGAGCTTAAATAGAACTAACTCAAGCATGGTGAAGATGCTAATCTCCAGTTTAAGTATGTAATATTTATTATTCTATAGACAATGTGTCTCCTGTAGATAGTGGGCCTCTTGTGAGCAATGTGCTCGGGTAGTGAGCCCTAATTGGCATGTGCCATTTTATTCTTCTTATTCTTTTAATAGAGAATACAATCTTGGGTTAGCCACCCCATGGTTTTTCCCTTAACTGGGTTTTCCACGTTAAAATCCTAGTGTCATATGTGTTATTGAGTTTCTGCTCTTGAGTTATTGCATTATGCTTCCATGATTAAATCATTATTATGCTGTTGAAATATAAGAAGGCTTTAAGTGTTTAAAGAAAAGAAAGTTTTGTGACAACTTATTCACCCCCTCTCTTAGTTGTCTGTCCTAAAACCAACAGTATCTAGTATGCACCATACTCTGGGGTAGTGCCTGCATCTATCGGCCCAACTATCCAATGCCAAGCAACTGGTTGTAATCCTCATAGCTCTGCCAATGCCGTCTCCACCACGGTCTCTAGACCCCAATCAGGGATCTCTCACCGTGTCCTCCCAAAGATAACATCCCCTACCGACTTAGGCTGGGGCAAACCAAACTGTCAGAGCACTCTCTCAGGTAGATAGCACTCTATGATGTAAACCCCTCTATCAAAAAGATATCTAGGTTGGCAAGCATACACCAACTGCTCTGCATCATCTTCCTAGCTCTCACAATCACGCTGGAGGGTCTCCAAATGAAAATGTCAAGCTCATCCAGTGTCCTCCTCCAATAGACAGGCACATTGAGCTATCTATAGGTCATAGCTTTGCCATACATGTGCACGAATGGGTCTCCTTCCTCTCTTCGCTATCGCAATTGGCCTAGTCACTGCAATATGCTCATATGCCCACACATGTAGAAGTGTAACCCTAGAAGACATACTCAAGCCAAACATGTATGCACAATCATGAAGATAGTGGTAAAGCTATCCTAGTACACAAGGACCCCACACATATCTGATGCCATATGTGAACAAACCCTCCATCATTGTACCACATCCTACAGGGAATCCATGAGCTCATCTATTTGGAACCATAAATCAAATCACCGCCACCACTAGCCTTTGTAATCAGTCACAAAGCTCTCTCATCCTCCCCATATTGATCTCATGGTCCTCTAACCCTATGTCAGGTGTCATGAATAATCTCTGAAGTGCATCAAGGCCCCGCTCTGGATCATAATCCACTCACTCACCATGAATCAATATTCTCAGTATACGCCACACATCCTCTAGTGTAATGGTGGCCTCTCCAGTCAGTAGCAAGAATGAACTATGCTCACTATACCAACGCTCTACCAACACTGTCATCAATGTAGTATGTGCTTGTACAGGTGTAATATGTGTTGCAAACCATAGACCAACTAAAAGGAAGCAAGGTATGCGGAAAACACTTCCTACACTGATCTAATGAGGAAATATTTATGCAAATTTTTTATTTTACAGTTACAGATTAAGATGCACATTAACAGAAAGATAATAACAACTTCCAAATGCAAACACAAAACTCACAACACAAGATATACGTGGGGAAAACCCTTTAAGGTAAAAAAGCCCACACTCCAAAGCCGCCCAATATATTATTCAGGAATCACAAAGATTACAATATACTTGCAGAGCAAGCTTTTATAGGAGTATATCCAACCAGAGATCCAAGAGGTAACTCGACATCTATAAGATTCTTACATGCAACCTCCATCTCAAGTTCTGATATATATAAGATACAATACAATACACCGCCAACGGTAATTACAAAACCATTAGCTAAAACCACCCAAAAAGTGGTGCCCAAATTATCTCCAATCAAAGATGCCTTGTGATGTGCCAAACCACACACTAACATGTGTACCTCTCCTCTTTACAGCTCTTTTATGTGTCCAACACATTTTTACATTTCCCAAAATAGAAGGTCCAACTTCTGGAGGCCATAACTTTTGATCTGGGTGTCTGATTGACGAATTAATTAATGTGTCAGAAATCTCACTAAGAGATCTATCACCCTATAACCCACTATGTTGGTTATCCCAATTATCAGGATGTTTAGAGAAGTTTTGATTTTGGTAATTGAGCTCAAAGGCTTTTTCTGACAGTTTCAAAAAATAGAAACTTTAATATCTCGCAATCTAGTTATGATCTTGAGATGAAACTCACCTGAGATGTTCACTTAGCTATTCCGCACCTTATGGGAAAAATTTTAGGCCAAGCCAAGCTCAATTGAAGAACTTACTAAAAATAGTAAGTCTTGCTATTTTTAGCTCTCTTGGAAACTTTGAAAGTTCTAGACCATTATCCAAGATAAAGGGTATTCAAAAAGACCAAAATTGGGAAGAATAGTAATCTTTTGAAGTTGCAAGGTTGAGACACTTTTCTTAACATTCTCCCACTTGTCAAATACCTTGCAAGAGCAAAGGGAGTATCAACACCATGATTTAATTGCTAGGGGTCGTGAGGCCCATAGACTTTGAACATCATCTGAAATTCTCTATGCTCAAGGTTTTGTTAAGGAATTTGCAACATTCATCAAAGTTTCAACTTTTCTAAAGTTTACCTTCCCATCCTCTACCATGTCACAAACAAAATGGTACTAGACATCAATATGCTTAGTCCTAACATGGAAAGTAGGATTCTTCACCAAACATATGGCACTCTGACTAGCACAACAAATAGTAATCTTCCCTGCATCAAACCCAACATCAGAACACAATTTCTTAAGCCAAATAACTTCTTTACAAGCATGAGTAGCTGCCATGTACTCATCTTTAGTAGTGGACAAAGCAACCATAGGTTGCCGCTTACTCATCCAACTAATAGCACCACCAAACATAGTAAACACATAAGCATTGGTGGATCTCCTGCTATTAATGTCACCCGCCCAATCTGAATCCACAAATCCACGAATACAAAGTGAATGCTAAGGTCCTATAGGATAACCATGATAGCATAAGGAATACTTAGAAGTACCCCACAAATATATAAACACTCTCTTCACTGCATCCCAATGTACCCATCCAGGATTAGCCATAAATCAACTAAGGACTCCCACTGCTTGGGCAATGTCTGGTCTTGTACAGACCATCGCATACATCAAACTACCAACCGCACTAGCATAAGGAACTCTACTCATATCCTCTATCTTAGAAGGAGACTTTGGACAATCTTCAACATATAACTTTGTCCCCATTGTAATAGGAATAGTCAAAGGTCTACAATCCATCATGCTAAATCTCTCCAAAATAGTGTTAACATACTTACTCTGGCCTAACCAAAGTTTTCTGTTTGCTCTATCTCTTCTGATTTCCATTCCCAAAATGTACCAAGCTGCCCCTAGATTTTTCATCTCAAACTGTGCTGACAACTGGGACTTCAAATCAAAAATCAAACTTTTACCATTCCCAATGAGTAACATATCATTGACATACAATGCAATAATAAGAATATGATCATTGTCAAACTTGTAGTAAACACAATGATCTGATTTCGATCTCTGATATCCAATACTCAACATAAAGGCATCAAACTTCTGGTACCACATCCTAGGAGACTGTTTCAAACCACACAAAGACTTTTTGAACTTGCAAACTAGATTTTCTTTACCTTTCACCATGTAGTGCTCTAGCTGTGACATATAGATTTCCTCCTCCAAGTCACCATGAAGGAATGTTGTCTTCACATCCATATGTTCCACTTCTAGATCATACATTGCTACAAGAGATAATAGGAACCAAATAGATGTCAGCTTTGCAATGGGAGAGAAAATATCACCATAGTCAATTCCCTCCACCTGAGAATACCCCTTCGCAACCAATCTAGCCTTATATTTCTCAACACTGCCATCTACACCGAATTTCTTTTTGAACACCCATTTGCATCCAATAGGTTTTCATCCTTTAGGCAAAGGCACCAAGTTCCAAGTATTATTCTTTTCCAAAGAAGCCATCTCATCTTCCATGGCCTCCTTCTAGGAACCTGCATCTTTCATACTCATAGCCTCTTTGATAGTTCTAGGCTCATCAGTGTTAGAAATCAAAGCAAAAATACAACTGGAATCATGCAATGAATAACCAAACCTATCAGGTTGCTGCCTTATCTATGTGGACCTCCTCAAAGGTTGAGGTTGAGGTTCCTCATCTTCTTCTAAACTTTCAGAGCTACTAGAGCTCTCCTCATTATCAGGTCCAATAGATGCTTTTGGTTCAACTTTCTCAAGGGTGGAAGGAAGCTAAACCACATTAATGTTCTTCTCTTCTTTCTTTGGCTGCAAGACAATAGAAGAAGGATTGAGCTCCCTGAAGATCACACTTCTGCTATACAGAACTCTCTCAGCCACTGGATCCCAAAGCTTGTACCCTTTTACACTGATGCCATAACTGATGAAGATACACTTTACAACCTTGTTCTCCAACTTAGAGCTCTTCTCCTTAGGCACATGTGCATATGCCTCACAACCAAATACTTGAATGTGTCTTAATGAAGTCTTTTTACTAGACCATACCTTCATAGGTGTCTTATCAACGAGCATTGATGTAGGAGACCTATTAACCAGGTAACAAGCGATAGAAACAGCTTTAGCCCAGAACTTTTGTTCAAGACCAACTCCACTTAGCATACTCCTTGCCCTCTCCATCAACGTTCTATTCATCCTCTCTGCAACTCTATTCTACTGAGGGGTATACGGAGTTGTCTTGTGCCTCTCAATCCCTTGTTCTTTATAGAACTTGTCAAAATATGTTAAATAGAACTCACCACCATTGTCAGTCCTCAAACACTTAATATTTCTATCCTTTTGATTCTCTACAAGAGCTTTAAACTGTTTGAATCTATTAAAGACTTCATATTTACTTCTAAGGAAATACACCCATGTCCTTCTACTGTAATCGTCAATAAATGAAACAAAGTAAATAGATTTTGAAATCAAAGGAACATTAACAAGACCAAACACATCAGAATGAATCAAGTCCAACACCTTAGAAGATTTGTGAGAACTCGAATAAAATTGAACATGGTTTTATTTTCCATAAATGTAATGTTTACAGAAATCAAACTCAAGGTTACAATCATTCATACCCTCAACAAGATTTTTATTCTTCAGGGTCCTCAAACCCTTTTCACCAATGTGACCAAGCCTTTGGTGCCATAACATTGTCTTCTTAGCTGGAAGTTTCATCTCCATAGAATGAGCACCCTTAGGTACCAAGAAAGCATGAACATCGGAAGTAGATGCAATAGTCTTCTTCGCTGTTGGTTCCAAAGGTGAGGTTGAAGACTCTGAAGCTCTCTTCTTCGAAACAAAGGCACCATTACACTAAACTACACATGCATCAAGCTGAAATAGAGTGCCAATCTGAACACCCATAGCCAACACCATAGATCCTCTAGTCATCTTGCATCCTCCATTTGAGAAAACAACCTGCACACCCACATCATTCAATTTACTTACAGAAAGAAGGTTCTGTGTCAAACCAGGGATATGCAGAACACCATTGATTCCCTTTACTCATCCATCAAGGAATCAAATCAAGACTCTTCCACGGCCAACAATATCCAGGTGAGAATCATCACCCAAGTACACCTTTCCACCATTTTATTCTTCATACTTCAAAAACCAGCCCCGATGCAAGGTCATGTGAAAAGATGCACTAGCGTCAATAAGCCACACATCCTCAGATGCATGTGTTGCCAAGGCAGTGACAAATGCTTCTCCTTCATCCTGAGAGGACTTGTCAGAATCTGAATCATAATTCTTCTTTTTCTTTTTCTCCTCCTTTCACGCCTTGTGGAAGTGACCAGGTTTGCCGCAGTTCCAACACAGGGCCTTGGACTTTCCAGGAGAGTTAGATCTCCCACAGGATTTGGATCTTCCTTTTTCTTCCTTCTTATCCTTTTTCTTTCCCTTCTCTTTAGATCTACCATGAACCGCAAGAGCCTCCTTAGCCAATTCATAAGACTTTCTCCACATCTCTTCAGACAACAACGAAGAAACCACTTCGTCCATCTTGAAGGTGGTAGTGGTACTCCCAATGGCCATAACAAGGTGGTCCCACAAATCTGGTAAGGAGCAAAGTAATGTCATACATCAATCCTCCTCCTCCATCTTCACACCAATATAAGTCAACATGACAACAAGCATATTGAATGTATTTAGGTGATCAGCAACAGATCCTCCATCTTCCATCCTCAGAGAATATAATTTCTTTCGCAGGAATAACTTGTTCACTAGGGATTTAGCCTGATAAAGATCTCCAAGCTTCTTCCAAAGTTCCTTTGTAGTCTTCTCTTCATGGATATTCAGGAGCATTGAATCAGCCAAATAGAGTCTTATCAAACCCTTAGCTTTTTGATCTTTTAGATCCTAGTCTTCTTGAGACATTGCTGTTGGTTCTATACCAGATACGGCTTCCCATAAATCCCAGTCTACAAGCATGTCCTCCATTTTGAGTTTCCACAACTCAAAATTACGGCCGTTAAACTTCTCTATCTCAAACCTCCCAGATGTGCTCGCCATCTCTTACCTGCAACAAAGATTTCAAAATCCTCTGCACAAGCTCCCACTCAAATGAAGATTAGCTCAAAAAACCCTCTACCCAATAACTAGAACCAAAGGTGATCGGGCTCTGATACCAACTGAAAGGAAGCAAGGTATGCGGAAAACTCTTCCTACACTGATCTAATGAGGAAAGATTTATGCAAATTTTTCTTTTACAGTTACAGATTAAGATGCACATTAATAGTAAGATAATAACAACTTCCAAATGCAAACACAAAACTCACAACACAAGATATACATGGGGAAAACCCTTTCAGGTAAAAAACTCCACACTCCAAAGTCGTCCAATATATTATTTAGGAATCACAAAGATTACAATATACTTGCAGAGAAAGCTTTTACAAGACTATATCTAATGAGAGATCCAAGAGGTAATTTGACATCTATAAGATTCTTACATGCAACCTCCATCTCAAGTTCCTAATATATAGGAGATACAAAACAGTACACCGCCAACGGTAATTACAAAACCATGAGCTAAAACCACCCAAAAAGTGGTACCCAAATATCTCCAATTAAAGATGCTTTGTGATGTGCCAAACCACACACCAACATGTGTAACTCTCCCCTTTATAGCTCTTTTATGTGTCCAACATGTTTTTACATTTCTCAAAATAGAAGGTCCAACTTCCGGAGGCCATAACTTTTGATCCGGGTGTTTGATTGATGAACCGTTTAATGCGTCAGAAAGCTCATGAAGAGATATATCACCCTATAACCTGCTACACTAGTTATCCCAATTTTTAGGACATTTAGAGAAGTTTCAATTACGGTAATTAAGTTCAAAGACGTTTTTCGATAGTTTAAAAAAATAGAAACTTTAATATCTCGTAATCCAGATATGATTTTGAGATGAAACTCATTTGAGATGTTCAATTAGCTATTCCGCACCTCCTGGGAAAAATTTTAGGTCAATCTAACCTCAATCAAAGAACTTACTAAAAATAGTAAGTCTCGCTATTTTTAGCTCTCTTGGAAACTTTTGGAAACTTTGAAAGTTCCAAACCATTACCCAAGATAAAGGGTATTCAAAAAGACCAAAAATGGGAAGAATAGTAATCTTTCAAAGTTGCAAGGTTGAGACACTTTCTTAACACCAACCTCCGAAAACAGGTTCACCTCTGCATCCAAATCCGCTGACAATGCTAGATTCGTTGGGTGTATCTCCCTTGATAACAATGTTGGTAACACAACCTGTAGTCATCAATCGAATTGAGCGTTACTTATTAACTTGAGCCTACTTTGCTAAAAACCCTAAGTTTTGCCTATGTTTAGCCAAAAGTGGCATCATTTTCCATAGGCGACTTATGGTTGTTCATATGCGATTTCATAAACCATAGGTGACTATCTGTCAATCATATGCAACACCTAAAACCAAACACGCATTTCTCTCATTCATATGGACATTTTAAACATGCGTTGTGAAATCCTAAAAACCTAGCAACATAACCATATGCGATGCCTAAAACCAAATGCGATGAACCTACATGCATATGTGAACTAAAACTACCAAATGCAACTTTGTCTCAACCATATGCACACTACCTATCCTACTATGCCTTTGGTCACATGCTTCTATTTATGACACCTATGGACCTATTAATGATGCCTATAGAGCAAGTTTTAGCTACATACCAATGCTCGAGCTCCTGCTGGTCGCCCATGTGTCCTCACCTGCTCTGCTCGATGATCTGCTCGTGGAATCACCATCCTGATGCTCTGGAAATCTCTGAAGCACTCTAAACTCACAAGAGCTCTAGAATTCTAATCACAAATGATGCAAATGAATAGAAATGGACCCTTGTACCTCTATTTATAGAGCCCAAAACCCTAATTTCTTCTAAGTGAAACCCTAATTTATTCTAAACCAAACCTTAATTCTTCTCTTCCATCCCTAGTTTATTCCACCCAATCCCCATATTCTTCGTGTCAATCTACTCTATCCTTGTTTTGTCATCTAATCACGAGTCCACCCAGTCTTTTCTTGGTAGCCTGGTTTTCTTCTTGAGGGGACATCACTTGCCAGTTTTACTGGGGCATAGCTTGTTTACCTCATGTATCAGTCATATCTTGTTTGAAACAATGTCCTAAAGTACATTGTCTCAAAGGGGCAAAATGTAGACACCCACAATTGACCCTTTGTACCATTTATCAATTTGTCGCATTATTCACCACTGCATATGTCGATTGTGTCTAGCACACTGGTATCAATTATCTATTTTGTTCTAAATCATCCACTTCTATCATTAATTAAATAAATTATATTTATTTAATTATCCTGTTATTCTTCTAAAATTAAATAAATTTTCTAAATTTATTTAATTTGACATTTTTAAATAAATAAAATTATATTTTATTTATTTATCTTCTCATAATGCATATAAATTAAATAAATTTATTTATTTAATATATATTTATTCTTTGAATTTTCTAAATTTAGCTTTTTCCTCCATCATTTAAAAAATAAATTAATTGAATTTATTTGTTTAATTTATTTTTATCTTATCATTTTCCTCTTTTATCACTTTCTTCTATGTGTACAAGTCGACCTTGTCCTTAGTATGTCAAAAATTAAATACAAAATGATTTAATTGGTTTAAAAATCAATTATCCTTGTCATCCAACTCTTAAAATAGAAAAGCATTCTATTTTTAAGAAAATCAATTTTATCTTCATCAACAAAAACAACTAAATCATTTAATAAAAGCTTTTCCTATGGACACATGTCTTGTACACATTTATCCATGCCTCTTGAATTATCTCAACCATCCATTCCACCACTTTTTCTCCATCGTTGATCAATCTTAGTTGAGAGCTATATATACACCCTCATTTCATTCCAAACATACCACTCTCTTTAGTGTCTAGATTATCGTCTTATACATATCGCATCCATTGAGCATCTATTAAGCACTTTGAGCATATCATCTATCATCATGGCAGCTTTGGCAACTATGGTTGTTCACTTTTGAGAAGAAATCCACATTCAACCAAGAAATCCATACAATGTAGGTGACATTGTTCTTTGAATTGCTTTCATTTTGTGTCATTTAGATAGATTTCTTGAAGGTGGTAGGATTGGGTTTTGTTGTAAGGCTTGGTCTTGTTAACTTGATTTTTCCTACACCATAGATAGAGTTGAGGTCGTCCCTTGGAGTGGTGTGTCTCCAAGTAGGTCTCCTAAGAGGGTGATAAAATGAAATCGAGTGGGTGCTTCTGATCTCCAAGATCACCTTACGGCGCGAGGAGAGAGCATACACACACACACACACACTAGATTCACACTCGCAATGTTTATTTCTCCTTAGAAAATGAAATGTGTGTTGTGAAAGTGAATAGATGAAAGATGTTTTTGATTCTCAAGATCACATGAAGTGCATGAGAAGAGCATACACACCCTCAATCACACGCAAGTCCACAAAACAATGAAAGCACAAGTTATTTTTAAATCCAAAGCCAATTGTGAAGAGGAAGACACAAGTTCATTTTAAGCCCAATGTCAAAGTGTGATTGCAAACAATAGTTCGTTTTAGAGCCCAAATTAAAATATGATTGTAAACAAGATTTTGATGAAATAAAAAGACAATAGATGGATTGAGTGCACCTAGAAAATTTGTCTTCAGAGCTGCTATTGAAATTGATGTTGCATAGCACCTTATGTTCACCTAGAAGCCACCAAAATGAAAAAAAGACAAGAAAACATGCAAACCAGTGGATTAGATGAAAAAGAATCAATTTGGAAAATTCTGATTTAGATGAGAAGTTACAAAAAAAAAAATGTGATAATAAAAAATTCTATGTTGTTTAAATTTTTTTTTGTCAAAATCAGATAAAATATGCTCAAGTTATGCTCGTTTGAAGTTTGCAAGTAAGGTTGACATTGAATGGAAAATACTTGTTGAATCTAGTATAGTCACCTAAACATTCTTTCACCACAACGATGTTAGGTGAACCAACTTTCTGATGCCATTGGTTTCACAAAATTTCAACCTTGTACGCAAAAGTTATGGCAAAAAGAAAAAAAGTGCCCTTCTAGGGCTTTAGAGGACAAAAGGCAGGCTTGGAAGTTAATGCTGACTGCTAGCGGTTAGCAATCTAATTGATCACATTGGCGGTTTGGGAGGCTGATGTTTAAGCTAGCAATCAGGTGCTTAGCAGCGCCCCTGGTCACCCATGTGACCAGGGGCTGAGTAAAGGAAAAAATTTAAAAAAAAGCAAACAAAAGGAGGGCTGATAGCCCCTAGCCCCCTCCCAGTCACCAATGTGACTATGACTTCCAAAAAATGAGGGCGAAAAGCACCGACGCAAGTGGCAAAGGGAAGATCAGGGACTGATCACCAAAGAATGGAGACCAGGGGTTTGTGGTGTAGTCAACACCACTGCTAAGGATTGTCGGTGTCGATCGGATGGAAATGTGAGATCAGTTAGTGGTAGTGGTGGAGGAGGGAGTTAAGCAGCAGGGTTTGGAGGAGTTTGACTAGGCAGATTGTGTAAAATTAGGTGGCAACTGGGGATTATGGGAGTTGACATAATTGTGAAGGGAGTGGAGGTCGGTAGGAAAAGCCAAATGAAAGTCAGTGGAAATGTGATTCACAGAGGTTAGAAACTATAAAAATAGTTGTGACAATGGTTTTAAATGAGTGGCGATAGTGTCTATAGAAGTTGCAGAGGGATAAGGCAGAGTGGAGCTATGGGTGTCAGGAGTTGAAGGTGGGTGTCGATGAGAGTGAGGATGTCGACTGGAGGAGCTAGGGTTCTCTAAGAGGTAGTGACCAAAAATTCTTTTAAACCCTCTGCACAAAAAAAACCTGTGATCAAATCCTACATGGAAAGAAAAACACATAATCTCTGCAATACACGCATAGTGTCCTTGCACAGGTCATACAGTTTCATATAGATCCATATGTTATGACCCTGTGATAGGGGCCAAAACTAAAAAAATTTCAAAAAAATTTTGGCAGCGAAATATGGAGTGTTATATGTCAATTTTTGCCTACGAGGCCTATGGGACACAACAACGAGGTTAGATTTGAGCCAAGAAGAAACCTCCAAAATATGATTTCCCAAACTTGACAAAAATAATGTTAGATTTGCAAGTTTAAACACACAAAACTTGTAAAAAGCAAGGATTAGAGCTGCGGGCATGCCAAAATGTGAATGAAAAAATGGATTTAAAGGATAATATGAGTAACAATGCAACAAATCCAATACCTTTTACCTTCAAACAAAGTCTTCAACACTCGGTAGAATGGAGTAGATGCACCCTAATCTACTAGCTATGTTCTAGATGAAGAATGATGGAAGATGAGATGTTGATTGCTCATGATTTCTGCAGCATAACACTAGTATGAAGATGAATGATGAGAGGATCTATAGTGATTTCAGTAGCATGATGTTGCTTGAAGATGTATGCATTGCAAATGGCTTGGTTGAGGCTTGATTTATAGGAAAGGGGTGATAAGGATTGATGGCTAAGATTGAAAATTTAATTGAGTGATGTGGACGACTAAAATTAAAAGATGATTTGACTTTGGACCCCTTCATTTAAAAAAAGTAGTGGAATGACAAGTGTGCAGATAAGAATAGAGGTGACCTAATTTAAATAATAAAGTTATTTAAATTAGTTGGTAGTGTGACAAAGCATTAAATGAAAGTTGTAGTATGGTTGTAGTATGACACATAATTCAAATAAACAATTATTTAAATTATGAGAGAGGGACAAGTGTTGGAATGAGGTTGAAGGTGAGGACTAATTTAAATATTTTATTTAATTTAGTTGGAAAATAGGAGAGGGCTAATTTAAATAAATATTTTATTTATTTAAATTAGAGGAAAGGTGGGAAATTAATTAAATAAATAGGATTTACTTATTTAATTGGCTAGTGGGATAAATTGGATTAAAAAGGGATTAGGATGGGATTAGTTAAATAAATAAGATTTATTTAACTAATTAGGTGATGGAGGGATTTTGTAAGGGACCTAGGACAAAATGTCATATGATGTCTCAAGTAATGTATTGACAAGGTGATGGTGCAAGACATGGACAATTTTAGGTGTCTACAATGACTAATGGCTCATAAGAGCCCATCTCTCTAAAATGATGAGATATTACCTATTTTATGTGAAATAAAAAATTTAAGCAAATAGGCAACTTTTAGTAATTAAATGTAAAACATATAATTATTAACTTTGTTTATTTTTAGTTACATAAATATAATGTTAATTGAAAATGTTTAAAATGTAAAACTTTGTGTGGCTAACCAAAAGTATATTTGAATGTAGAAATTATAAGAACTAAAATTGCTAATGGCCTTGGTGTGCTTAAAGGTTGCATGCTTAATAATATTACCATCATAAAACCCATCTACGACTCTCTCAACGATAGAGTGTCCCTCTTCATGTAATTAACAAGCTTTGAAGATTATTTCTCACTAATATTATTGATAGAGCTCACTATTGAACACCTTTGATAGAGAATTCAAATTAAATCTACGTAAAAATTAAATTATTGAAAATAAATAAAAAACCCCTTTTCAAATTATCTAGATTGATCAATTAATTATCAATCAGTATAGTAATTAATCTAGATAAAGTAGTTGACTTTTAAAACACATAATTGATTAGATTTGAAAGCAAAATAAAATAACTAAAATAAAAGCCTACTTTGATGTCAAAGAAGAGGTTGATTTGACTATGATAAAAGACTAAAACTAGATTTGAAACAAACATGTTGAGATGATTATGCTTTGTGAAATCTAAAACTCTGTGTGAATTTGGATCAATCTTGCATTTGTGTCCTTCCTATTTACATTTTGACTCAAATGGTGTGGCTCCACACTTTGTGTCCAACCCTAAACCTAGGGTCTTTAGAACTTTGGTACTTGTAATAAATATTCACATGTATCTACACCTACAAGGGGAAGATTTGGTGGTGCTAGAAAGAACCATTAGAGCTTGCTAAGCTAGGGTGTGGAATTGTACTAACTTCCCACTCGTGCCTTGGTCAAATTATGTTGATTGATTTAATGATTTTGATAGAAGTTGGAAGATACATCAAGCAACGTATGTAACATATGCATAAATAGATATCAATTATGTGGTTATGATAGCGAGAGCTTGAGACTTGAACAAAGTGTATGGATGATAGAGTGACCTAGTACAAGAACTAGGGTTTTGTTATTTGTTGATGCAAAAGTTAATGTAATCAAAATGATTGGTGCAAAATAGGGCTATGACATATATATGAGTGATTCTAAGCATGGAAAAAGTGTAGTGGTGGATAATGAGTGATGATCATCCAAATGACATATGGGCAACACCCTCTTGTTCATCTCCTACGTGCATAATTTTGAACTTTTGATGCTAGAGTCAACAAATAAAGGTTAGTTGGAATTGAGTTAACCTCATGCCATAATTAATTTTGAGATATGAAAAAGTGGGTAAAGATCATTGAACTTGGTCAATGCCATACTTGTAGTCTTCAACTTGACAAAGGAAGTGTTGTTTTGAGATCTGGGAATATTTTGAGAAGGAATAAGATGTTGTTTTGAATGTAAATATGAGCTTGGGGTTGGTGGGAGCATCAAATCAGTCAAAATCATGTACTAGAGAAATATACTTAAGACACCTGCATAAAATGGTGAAAAATGAAGGGGAAAGTGCAAGAGATGCACTTTTCACCCTAATATAATTTGGGAAATGTTGTGGCATTTTTGTTTAAAAGGAAGCAACTTCGGCCCAACAATATATGTTGTTGTTTTTAATTGAAAAGAAGCCAAAATTTTTATGATAGTGGCACTAAAAATGTTAATGAATTAACAATTATAAGGGATAAAGCCATAATCGTGCCTTGGGTAAATTTGGCCAATTTGGTAGAGTGGATATCCTCTGTCCTTCACACTCATAATTTGGTGGAGTGGATACCACTCTATTCTTAAGGCTTAGAATTTGATAGATTGGATATCCCTCGGTCCTTGATGCTTAGTCCAAGAAATCTAATTATTCAGGTGTAGTAGATACCCCTAAATCCCTGATGCTTAGTCAAAGAAGTTTGAATATTCATACACCTCTCTTTTCTTAATGTTTTGTCAAATAAATCTAATATTCATACTTCAAACTTAATCAAAACCGAATTATTCATACATGTGAACAACAAATGGCTTACTAACTTCTAACCAAAAAAAAAAATCACGCACTTTATAAATGACAACAAGGCACCTAAAAATATAGTTGGCCTAAATTTAAAACACAATAGTTTTTTAGGAGGAGAAATCTGATTATTCATGCACTGAAGAAAGATTGTTTACTGACTTAAAGAATCTCACTTTGCAAAAGGGCAACAAGGCAGCCTGCAAAAATAGTTGACATAGATTTGTAACATAATACATTTCCATGTGGGTAAAGGACGGATGGGTTCTTTGCAACTGAGTCGAGAATCATACACATATTTCATGGTGTTATTGGAAGTTGAATGGAACTGAAAATCTTTTTCAAGGACAATGATAAAAGTATTGAAATTTTATCAAACTAAGGATTAAAGTCAAAGGTCCATTTTGTAGTCACCTCTACTCTTAAAAATCGTTGAAACTTTTAAATGTGGGACCGTCGGAGATGAAAAAAAGCTCGAGTGCCAAAATAATCAACTAGTAAATTGATTGCACTCATGAAAAAGTGAAGGAAGAATCCCCATCTGAGCTGCGACCAGATTAATGACAAATTTTTTTGTATTTCGATAATCTGAATTTGTTAAAGTTGTGCGGTAATCTGATGGTTTGAGCGAGTGAGAAGCGTACGACAAATTTGGTTGTTTTGGAATGAAACTCCATCGAAGATTGCATTCAGTATGACGTAAGGTGCTTGATTAGATCTCTTGTATATCTAAAGCTAGACGTCACAAGATAAATGGATCCAGAAGATATATTTGTTTTTAATTGAGGAAATCTATTGTTAGCGTAAGCATTAGTACATCTTAACTTCTACAAATGATTAATAATTATCTAAAAGTTTTAGAGATTGGAATTCTTGGAGATAATGAGACCAAGAAATAAATTTTTCCATTATAATGTGTAAGGAAAAAAATCACAGAGATCATTTTGGAATGATTTTTTTGTGTTTTTTAAAAGCAGTTTTGTATCTCCAAAAGATATGTTTAATGGTTTGTCACTGCTTGTAAATGGGATAAGAAGCATTGTTGATGGGAATGAACAGAAATAAAAGAGTTTTTAAGCAGTGAGCTGGGATTGGACGTTAACTTTTGATAGTCAAAGGTTAACACTAAGTTTTGTTCACCTGAAATTTGGTAATCTACATGATGGTGGATGAAGGCAAAACACAATCACACAATACACGAATGCTAGAATGCCAGAAAATAACTTGTATTACTTGATTATAAATTGTTACAAGATGCCTCAATATATAGAGGATGTTTCAAGGGATTACTAGTACAAAGTATTTAGTATTTTTCCCTTCAGAAACTTCCTAACCTTATCTTGCTTCATCTAGAAATTTATTAGTTTGGTATCATCTAGAATTTACTAAAGCTTTATTTATTTAATTATTTAATTAACAAAAGGATTGTGGGAGAAATTAATATTCCAACACTCGCCCTTAATTTCTACCACTAACTACTTCAACATCTACAATACCCAAATTTTATCTTATTTATTCAAAATTCTCCTTTGCTAATGCCTTTGAGAATATGTCTGCTCCATTGTTTACTAGCTCTCTGATCAAATTGTTCCTTTCACATATAACAAGACAATAACTTCCTTTGAGTCTGTTAGTTCTCCAACCTGCAACCAACAACTTCTAAGAGTTTTCTAGTTTCTATGTTCAAGACTAGTGGAAGGTTGGCTAACCTGCGGGAGGTAAAGGATTACTCTCCCCTGCACTCTAGGCTATGCAAAACTAATGTGGGTGCTCCTATAAAATATGTCGGCTAAGGATATACAGAGTATTTGTAGACAACACATAAGCATATAACAAATTCATACAAGGTGGTGAGGATTTATGGAATTATTTACTCTCATATTTATATTTCCTCATGTTCTTAAAAATTCAGTATGGATGCGGGAACAATAACTTACGAAGTTAAGTTATTCGACATTTTGGGTTCTCTAAAATTTGGAATGAGTGGAATGAGGAGGTTTAAAATCTAGGACCGGTGCCTTAGAGCGGTTTATAGAGTCATCTATGCACCTATGTATTCCTGTAACAATAACATATATCAGAGGTCTTGCTTATCATTGCCTTACAACAATTCATTCCACTTATGTGGCCCTTAATTCAACATTCTACTTAGTGATCCATAAGTACCTGGAGGGATCAACATTACTTAGAATGGGATTTATTTTATTATCCCGAGTTACTGATGTGACCAAAGCTGGGGTATTTATTTGGAACTCTTCTTTCCACAAATCTAGTGATTTCATATCCCACTTGGTTTTTAGAATTGAAGGTAGTTGACACTCCTCCAAAGCTTTGAAACTTTCATATTTCTCCCTAATCATCACATCATATTTTCCTTGGGATGAAGAAACTTCACCTAAGCGATTCGCCACCTCATATGTACCTAATATTTCCTGAGGAATATTTGAATTGAATCTTACCATGCTTTGGATGGCACTTACAAAGGACATCCTTGGAATCCATGTATTTAAAATTTGCCTTAAGGTAGGCTCCTTCCTAATTGAGACATTTCTTACTTCTTTCAACTTATCAAAACATAGCCACACATCATCCAACTTCCTGAGATTCGAGATATCCTATGATAAAAAGGCTAGTTACCAATTCAGAGATCTCCTGCACCCCTTTGGCTTTTACACTAACTTTTGCTTCCTTACTCTCCTTCAATTCTACCTTCAAGCTTTTAATTCTAAGATTGAGCGTGTACTTGTCTTGTTGAGATGTAGTGCTAGAAGAAATTGACAATGACACACATTCATTCATGGCGATCTTAGGCAGATGTACCAATGACTTCATCTTATTGTATTCTTGCATCAATCTTTCATTTCATCTTTTATTTTATTGTAGTCCACTTGTATCTTTTTGGCTACAAATTCACTAAATGAGGTAGTACTAATTGCCAAGGAGGCAACCTGTGGGGTTGTTGTGTCCTTTAACCATTTAACAACCAAGTTTTCTTATAGCTCATTAACATCCTTGATAACTTGAGGCTTGTCATGTTCTGGTGCCAAGTCCCAAATAGATAGAGTCTCATGCTTCATGTCAAAACCAGACCCAAAATAAAACTTCTCTACCTATTCTTCATTCATAACATCCTCACTAACATTTTTCCTTTGAATGGTATCTAGGGCTATAGAAGATGCTATATCCCATTTAGGTAACAACAAGAAACCACTTTCTCTAACAATTCTCCTTCCTTCCTTAGGTGTTATGTTGGACATATCAAATTCTATCTATTTTTAGATGCAGAGTGAAACGCAACGGGAGCTAACTAACAGGAAGGAGATGCCAACAATACAAACAGCATGATAAAAATCCCTATCGGCTCAGCATCATCATCATATTTCCTAAAAACAACAACATCATCATCATATTTCGGATGATCACAATTATCCTCCTGCCGACTACTGTTCACCTCCTCCGCCTGTCGCCTATCATCATCATCATGATACTCAACGGGCGCAAACATCCTCCTGTTGCACTGTTCATCGGTCGCCAAACACTAGCGGCATCATCATGATATGCGACACCACCTTCGTCAGCAGGATATCAAATATCTGGTTGCTCCAAATATCCTGATGATGATCACCTTCAGCAGCTTCCCTTCGATGCTCCGCTAGCCGACGACACAAGCAACAGCATCATGATATAATTTATCCGGTTCCCTCGAAACCTCCTGATGATGTTTCACAACTTCCTGCCGAGAGCCTACGCCGATACCTAAACCCTTAGCAACAGCAGGATCAACACGCATAGGGGGATATCTCAATATCCTGATGACGATGACGTCATATGCGGATGACGATGATGTCACACAATATCCTGATGTACTTGCAACATGTAAACTTCAACAGTTTCATAACCCGATCTTCACCTTATGCCGATGTACTCTTCTTCGGCAACTCCTGACGATGATCACCCCGACGCACTTGCAATTCATGCAACTAACCGCATCATGCCGATCTCCTCCACTTATCTAGATGATGATGCCCGAAGCTTCTGCAGGATATTCACCAAATTATCCTGATGATGGCGTCTTGACGAACTTTCAGCCTTAGCGAAATCTCACTTCGCCGATCCTCCAGGGATGACCCGATCCACTCTCAGGGTGATCTTCCAACTCAAACTTATCAACCCGACCTAGCACATGAGGATGCTAGGCTTCTCAACACCTCTCGACCGCGATCCTGCACACTTGCATGCGAACAAATAGAAAACACAAACTACCTCCTAATCTACTATACACAACCATTCCACCGATTCGACGAATCAACCGGTGGAATGGATCAGCATGTCCATGAAACCACCAGATCAGCAAAATGATTAAACAATGGAATCCAACCAGAGAAAGAACACAAACAGGATCTCTTTATTGATTTCCAAAAGATGCAATTACAATGCTCAATCTCTCTCTGCAATCTGACTTCTCAATGCGATACAATACTATGATCGATGATATCTCAATCTGTATCCAATATCAACCGATCCTTATTCTTAAATAGATTTTCCTACGAGTACTACTGACCCGACTCCAAGCGGCTGGGAACTCTCCAGGCGGCTGGGAGATCCAACCGGACCCTACAGCATGACAGCTGTTCTAACAAACTTAACTAAAAATAGTAAAAGCCTGGTCAGCATGATCTTATCATGATCAGCGTGACCTTATTACATGCATTTGGTCTTATCAGACCTTCTTGAAAACATAAACAAGACTCAAACTAACTAACTGCCTCATGGAGGCCAGCTATTAGGTAGGTGCCTCTGCACCATACTCCCCAAAAGAAAAGAACTCATGTCCCATGAGTTTAGTATGTGGAAGTCCTCCACCTCTACACTTTGCCTGTGCAATGTTTTGCCCTGTTCCAGCTTTGTCTGCTGCTGTCTCTTGGCTGCTCCAAGACTTCTGAACTGTAACTTGCTTTCTGGCAAGTAAATCCTCATGCCTGTCAAGGTAGGCCTTTCTCTCACATACCTTGTGTTTGTCAGGTTGCCTGACCAGAACCTCTTTCTGAACTGCCTCTTGAACTGCTGCAATGTTCAACTCTATCTTCCTGTCAATCTTTATAGGACAAGCAATAGTCCCAACTATGACAACATCCCTGTCATTCTTCTGAACTGGTTGCTGTGTGCAAACCTGTTTCTGCACCTGCTGCTGACCTCTGTCAGTCACAACTGAAACTTTCTTCAGCTTGTTGTCTTTAACAACTCCTTTCCCTGCAGTGTCCTGAACTACCTTTATGCCTGCTCCTCTAGGCATCTGCACAAATTCCTTCTTTCCCATTAAAATGACTTTGGCTGCCTTCTGTGCTGCAGCTGCTTCCTGTAATGGCATCAACTTAATAGTCTTTCCATCTTTCTGGATGGTATAGGTATTAGCATACCCATCATACAGTACCCTCCTATCAAATTGCCATGGTCTACCCAACAGTAGGTGACAACATTCCATGGGCAAAATATCACACAAAATTCTATCCTGATATGCTCCAATCTGAAAATCAACATATGCCTGTTTAGAGACAAAAAGTGAATGACTATCACTCACCCAAGATGCCTTGTAAGGGTGTGGATGTGGAATCCTTTCCAAATGCAGTTTATCCACCATCTCCTAAGATACCATGTTGTCTATTGAACCCGTATCAATGACAACCTTACATACCTTACCTTTGCTTTTACATGTGGTTTTGAAAAGAGCTCTTCTTTGTGGGGATTCTTTGTCAGGTACCTTCATGGTAATCACTGTTTTTCTCATCAACAGAGATTCTCCACTTTCTGGGTATCCACAATTATCAGCCTCCTGATCCTTTTGATAAGTGTTTGGACTCTGCACACTTTTCTCTTCTTTCTCTTCTTGCACAAGTTGTACTCTCTTGTCATTAGTTCTATCATTTCTGGATGATGAACCTTTGTTTTCTGGACATTTGAAGGATGGATGACCAAACTCACCACAGGTATAACATTTTCCTGAAAATGTAGTAGAACCTCTACCACTTCCAAATCTTCCTTTATTACCTTTCCATCCACCTCTGAAATCAGACTGTCCCTGTCCTTTACCAGTGTCTTCTTGACTCTCATTGGTTTGCCTTGTTCTATGGGCTGATCCTCTTCCTCTATTGTTTTGTTCTTGTTTTCTCTTTAACTTCTCTTCCACTTTCAATGCCAACTGGAAACATTTCTGGACTGTATCTGGATTATGCAGACTTAAATCATCCTGAATATTAAACCTCAATCCATTAAGGTATCTGGCTACCTTCTCTTCTTCACTTTCTTTTACCTTTGTCTTCATACAGAGTTTCATGAATTCTTCTGTATATGAGCTGACATCTAGCTCCTTCTGTTTCAGGTTTTGCTTCCTCTTGTGTAATTGGATACTGTAATCCAATGGGATATAAGCTTCCTTTACCAATGCCATCATC
Source organism: Cunninghamia lanceolata (assembly GCA_027924645.1). Classification (NCBI taxonomy): domain Eukaryota; kingdom Viridiplantae; phylum Streptophyta; class Pinopsida; order Cupressales; family Cupressaceae; genus Cunninghamia; species Cunninghamia lanceolata. The sequence goes on from BSBN01000500.1 coordinate 24,146,680, forward strand.
TTCTTCCATGTGGCAACTCTACGTTTTCCTTCCTGTACTCTATCATCTTGGACAAAATTCCACCATGTCAAGGCAGCTTCTTTCATCTTTGACTGTGCTATCTTCACTCTCTGTTGTTCTGGTATCTCCTCTGTTACAAAGAAATTGTTCAAACAGTCTATCCACTCCATCACTGAATCAGGGTCCATCTTACCTGTAAACACTGGCAAATCCAGTTTCACATCCATGGTTCTCCTCTCCATGGCCTTGAGGGCGTTCAACAGTGGTCTCTGGTCTGCAGGAACGACCTCCTCGCTCCAATTAGGGATCTCTTCTTCTTCCCTATCATCTTCTTTACCAGAACCTACTCTGCTCCTCAACTTTGCTAACTCATCTTTCAACTCCTGATTCTGAGCCTTCACGGCCTTGCTTTCTACAATCTGTTTCTTCACCAGAACTGCCAACTCAGCGTTGGTCATCCTTGCTGGAACCTCAGATGTTCCTTCTTTGTCTGACATCCTGCTTATCTTTTCCAGAAGATCCTAACCTTTGCTCTGATACCACTATGATGCAGAGTGAAACGCAACGGGAGCTAACTAACAGGAAGGAGCTGCCAACAATACAAACAGCATGATAAAAATCCCTATCGGCTCAGCATCATCATCATATTTCCTAAAAACAACAACAGCATCATCATATTTCGGATGATCACAATTATCCTCCTGCCGACTACTGTTCACCTCCTCCGCCTGTCGCCTATCATCATCATCATGATACTCAATGGGCGCAAACATCCTCCTGTTGCACTGTTCATCGGTCGCCAAACACTAGCGGCATCATCATGATATGCGACACCACCTTCGTCAGCAGGATATCAAATATCCGGTTGCTCCAAATATCCTGATGATGATCACCTTCAGCAGCTTCCCTTCGATGCTCCGCTAGCCGACGACACAAGCAACAGCATCATGATATAATTTATCCGGTTCCCTCGAAACCTCCTGATGATGTTTCACAACTTCCTGCCGAGAGCCTACGCCAATACCTAAACCCTTAGCAACAGCAGGATCAACACACATAGGGGATATCTCAATATCCTGATGACGATGACGTCATATGCGGATGACGATGACGTCACACAATATCCTAATGTACTTGCAACATGTAAACTTCAACAGTTTCATAACCCGATCTTCACCTTATGCCGATGTACTCTTCTTCGGCAACTCCTGACGATGATCACCCCGACGCACTTGCACTTCATGCAACTAACCGCATCATGCCGATCTCCTCCACTTATCCGGATGATGATGCCCGAAGCTTCTGCAGGATATTCACCAAATTATCCTGATGATGGCGTCTTGACGAACTTTCAGCCTTAGCGAAATCTCACTTCGCCGATCCTCCAGGGATGACCCGATCCACTCTCAGGGTGATCTTCCAACTCAAACTTATCAACCTGACCTAGCACATGAGGATGCTAGGCTTCTCAACACCTCTCGACCGCGATCATGCACACCTGCATGCGAACAAACAGAAAACACAAACTACCTCCTAATCTACTGTACACAACCATTCCACCGATTCGACGAATCAACCAGTGGAATGGATCAGCATGTCCATGAAACCACCAGATCAGCAAAACGATTAAACAATGGAATCCAACCAAAGAAAGAACACAAACAGGATCTCTTTATTGATTTCCAAAAGATGCAATTACAATGCTCAATCTCTCTCTGCAATCTGACTTCTCAATGCGATACAATACTATGATCGATGATATCTCAATCTGTATCCAATATCAACCGATCCTTATTCTTAAATAGATTTTCCTACGAGTACTACTGACCCGACTCCAAGCGGCTGGGAACTCTCCAGGTGGCTGGGAGATCCAACCGGACCCTACAGCATGACAGCTGTTCTAACAAACTTAACTAAAAATAGTAAAAGCCTGGTCAGCATGATCTTATCATGATCAGCGTGACCTTATTACATGCATTTGGTCTTATCAGACCTTCTTGAAAACATAAACAAGACTCAAACTAACTAACTGCCTCATGGAGGCCAGCTATTAGGTAGGTGCCTCTGCACCACTTCCTCTTGTTGCACATCATCCCTTTTCATTTGCATATTTGCATTCATCTTTGCTTTGATCAATAACATTTTAAACTCTTCAATTTTGATGAATGCATCATCAGAGAGAAAATGTTCACAGGCTAAAGTTCTAACATCGTAAACAACATTATCCCCTTACAATAAATTTAAAAATGACCTCTCAAAATGGATAACATTTGTAATGGGCCTCTAAGGAGAAGCAAGATCTCTCAATACCTCTTGATATTCAGCCAGGTTCTCTCTAGTGCATTCTGTCATATTATAATCTACTAGGGGCTGGACCTTGCCTTGCTGCTTAACCTTAATAAGGTCTAGCCCTTCTAATACTAGCACAACACTTGCAGTTGGAGTATGGGAAAATATAGGCCTTCATGTTCTTTCTCCTGGTGTTACGGTTTCAACAACACTAAGAGGCATGGTCCCTAAGAGATCAAAATGATTTAAAATTTCTTCTTTCCTGATGATGGGATCCTTTATGGCATTGAATGCCCCTTTGTAAGTAGGCTCCACCTTCTTCCTCACATCCTCACAAGTACTAATTTGTGCTCAACATTCTTTTCTTGAGATAATTTCATGTCTAGTCCAACAATTTTGGATCAAGTCCTCTACCGTATTGAAATGGTGGTCATACCTTGATCTTCCCCTTGACCTCCTAGTTTGATTAGTAAAATGTTTAGGGTCATACTCTCCCACCTCACCAATATACCATCCTATAATGTATCAATTTAATCTTTAGAAGGTCGAGTCCTTCATTAGCAGTGACTATGAAATAAAAAAACTTAAGGGTGGAAGGGAGTAACGATCCCTTTTTTTTATTCCTATGATGTAGCTTGTCAAATTCATTCAATTGTCATAATGTTTCAAGGAAATCTACCCTATCTGGCATGACAATAGGGATAATGTGTGGCTCCATTTCATCTCCATAAACTTTGATTATAGTGCAATTACCGTAGAAGAACCAGTCTCCAAAACTGTGATCCCAATTCCTTCTCACATCAAATTGTAATGGCCTTAGGAATCTTTTAAAGGCAGGGATAACCTATCCCTACAGTACCCCAATACAGATAATACGTGCTACACAAAGTGTTTCTTAAAAACATACTAATTTGATGACTGACAATGAGAATCCCATATGTATGTCCTGAATTGAATTGGCATAGGCGAACCATTTGGCCTTGTAAGCTCAACTCCCAAATCTAGGTGCCATATATCATTCCCTTTGTATAACAAGATGTGGCATAAAATAGAATACCATTTGAAGTATGAGGTTCTATTTTTAGTTTTAAGGGACACTACTTGCTTATAGTTCTCCTCTGCAATGAAAGAAGAAAAATCAAACAACTTGTGGACATGCCAGTGTTGAATGTCTGTAGCTAACATCATCATTTCAATAGGTATCAACAACTTGTGATCCTTTCCCAATTCTTGACATAGTGCCATATAAGTGAACTTAAAATAATCCTTAAAAGTGTCCGTTGACCTATTTTCCTCTGCCTAGAGTTAAATAGCCCAACTTCAAAATCTTGTTGAAAATAAACCCTAAATGCTTAAAATCCTTCAAACCTTAGTGTTTTCCTTGTAAAAATCCCTAAAAATTTATCAGGAGAACCCTTACAAAAAACCTAGAAAATCCCAAAAAATTTGAAGCTTTTGCCTTAATTTTTGACCCATTTTGAGCCTTAGTCGGCAAAATTTCATATTCCTGAACTAACAGAAAAATGGCTAAGGAATGAAGCTTCCCTTTCCCTTTGTTGGCAAACTTCAAAAAAGCCAAACTTTTCACCAAGTTAAAAAATTTCATGAGTTCTTCGATTCAGCGATTTGTCGATAAAGCGGTAGGAGGGTGGGCTTCTTCGAAAATCTATCTAAGGCATAAAGCAAGAGAAAGGGCACCTTTATTGGTGATTTTCCCCAATCGTAAACTCTCCAAAAGTTCAAAATATCTATAGTTCACTGACTGGGCAATTTCCTGATAAAGGGAAGGAAAGAAGAAGAGGCAAGGTTCGCCAAAAGGTAAATGGGCCGATAGAGGGAAAATATGTTGGAAAGAGACACTGTGTGGCTTCATGAGTGTTGTCATTAATGGCAACAAAGTCTATCCCTCACATCCGAAGTACATAGTATGCCTATACCGGAAGTCAGATTGAAGATTGCTTTTGTTCGGTGAATAAGAACAGAGTATACAACAAGGTTCAACAATTAGGTCTGGATCTCTCAAATGGTGTAACTCAGAAAGTTGCAGATTTGGATAAGTGAAGAGGAGTATCATGACTACTATATTCCAGAGATTTAGCCTCCGGTGATAAAGTATGAAAAAGATATGAGCATCTGAGTGTTGGGTTCCAGACAGGCAGAGCAGACAGAGAAAGAACTGGCCTACAAAGCATCAGACTTCAATCCGGATGAGTAAATGATGTTGATCAAGCAATTTGTGGGATCATACATTGTTTGCCAACATGATTAATGACTTCTATGTTTATGTTTTTTATACACATCACAATTCAAGCATGGATTTAACAGATAGATCAGTATCTTGTAAATATCTTGAGTATTCTTGTTGCCAACTAGGAAGTTGATGAAATCCTTGATGCAAATATAAATACCAGATGGATTCCAGTATGTAGGTGTTGTTGATAACTGAGAGGGGGGGGTGAATCAGTTATCCTAATTATTTCCCTTATTGAACTTTCTTTTTAATTGATGCAGCATTGAATCAAACACAAAAACATTATCATGAAATAAGAAACACATGACACAGTATTTTTGACGTGGAAACCCTGTTAAGGGAGAAAACCACGGGGTGATTAACCCAAAATTATTCTCTGTTAGAAGAATAGGAAATTACAAAATGGCACTTGCCAATTAGGGCTCATTGCCCGAGCACACTGCTCACAAGAGGCCCACTGCCTACAATAAGACACACTGTCTACAAAGTGATAAGAATCACAGTCTTGAACTGATTGGAAGCATCTGCATATGCTGGAGTTCAGTTCCGGTTAGGCTCAGTACACTGATCTGCTGCACTTCATCTTTCCTCTGTTCTTTATTCTGCTATCTTTCACATACCAGATCCTTTTTGCTACTTCTGCTCTGTTCTGGACTTATTCGCATATATATTAATTCCTTCACACTCTTCACAACTAAATCCATCCTCTATATATATCCGCACAAGTAATTTCATCACCTTTCTAGTCGGCATCCGGAACAGTCTAGTTTCTTACAAACTTTGTTCTGTCGGCTGAATCCTTGCTCACCAAGCAATGCGGATCAAGCATATACTAGTAGATATCATTAATCATGTCGGCCAAACATGATTCATGCCTTCACAACTTTTATCATCAACAGTAACACATCTGGAAAGTAGTCTGATACTCTGTCAGTCAGTTCTTCCTCTGTTTTGACTGTGTCTCAGGAATCCGGTACTCAACTATTCATATATTTTTCCTTGTCCATCACCGGAGGCTAAATCCTTGGAATATACCACTCAAGGTAGTCCTCTTGACTTCCCCAAATCCGCACTGCACCAAGACACTTCCTCTGAGAGATCCGGATCAATCTGTCGGACCTTGCCACATGCTCTGTTCTTGTTCACCGGACCACAACAATCTTTATTCTGACTTCCGGTAGAGACACATTATGACTTGCGGATATGTGGGATGACCTTTGTTGCCATCAATGACAACAACCATGAATCCATATAGTGTCTCTTGCCAACAATCTCCCCCTTTGGCATTGATGGCAACACTTAGTGAAAAATGACTAAGTGTTTTCACTATGCTCCCCCTTTGCTGATGCTCTGTCTTTATATACAATTTCTGGAACTCCCCCTTAGTTGGATTCCTCATTTTTCACTGCTCCTCACTCCCCCTTTGACATCAATGGCAAAGGGTAGGGTCCGCACACCAAAATTTTCAAAAATTTTCTATACATAGCCGCATATTTACATACTCACATATACTGAAGAATGTCTGCAAAGGATGTCTGCAATTGGATCATTTCTGTAGCCCAACTTTGCTTCATTCTATCCAAAATTGAAATGTGACCACTCAACAAAAATGCAAAAGCTTCTGCCCGCTTGAGATCTGTCAGATCTTTTGTTTGGGCGGTGGTCTGAGCATCACTGATGGCCTCATGCATAGTTTCCAACTTAGGGATTATAATCCTTCTAAGTTCTCCCATCCGGTTAGTGATATTCTTCCTTTCCTTCTCAAGATTCTTTATTTCATTCAAGACTGCAATAGTCTGACATTCTTGATTTATTATGGAGGAAGAGAGAGGATCAAAACTTTGAGATAAGCTTTGTAGCTTGTCCTGTTCCTCTTTTATTTTCTTATCAATTGCTGCTGTTGCCTTTGGCCAGGATATACAAAATTTGTAAATGTCACTGCCATCCTTAAGAGCATTCTCTAAGCTCTTTATTCCAATACTCACAATCTTCCTATCTTTAGAGATTAATTCTAATACTTCTGAAAATCTCTTATCCAAAAATTCCTTCCGGACCTTTTCTTCAGCAGATTTTTCTAGAGATTCAAAATGTATACTAACACTGCTGACTAAGGTTTTGAGATTACCAGAAGAGGAGGCTGTGGGATCCTTTTGAAAGGATGGCATGATCTTTTCTAGCACTCCAGATGCTACCTCCATAAGCTCACAGTCTTCCATGTGAGATTTCAGCAGCTTCTCTTTGACTTTCTCATTTGCAAATGAGGCTATTTTCATTGTTTGCACCGGTGACAAAGAGTCAAAATCTAATGGTCCTTTGAGTAGGTCCGGTTCATCAATTTCTATAGTGGCTTTGCTCAAAAATTGTTGAACAGTTTGTGCAGTGTCTCTTGCCGGAGACAGATGTTTCTTTTCTTCTGCAGTCTTGGAACTGTCAACCTCTTTGTCTTCCACCCCTGCTTCCTTCTCCTGTAATTTCTCTTCTTCTTTGGATCCGGAGACTGTAGGGGAAACCGGAGGAGAGATGCTTGTCTGTTCAGGGCCCACTTCTTCCGGAACAGATGATTCTAAATCCGCAGCTGTTTCTACACCTAAGTCCTCTACAACAGGAAGATTGAACCTTTTGAAGGCCTTCCGGAGGATCTCTTCTGTCTCTTGGGCCACTTTGTCAGTCTCACCAAGCATGAGTTGATTCATCCTGGCTTTACTTCTGAACTCATCTTTGCAGTCCTTGAAGATTATGTTCATTGTCTTGGGATCAATTTGAGGATATAGCTGAATAGCTATCTGCTCCCGGATCTCAAGATCTTTTGCATGAGCATTGTTGTTTCTTACTTCTAATTCCTTTTCTAGGCTTTTAGGAATAAGAGATATGATCTCAATGAAAGCCTTATTGTATATGTTCAGATATTTGACTGTGGCTTCCTGCAGAGTCTTTTGGTCAGCCTCACTGAAGTCATCATAAGATTCAGTCATTGGTTGAAGGTTTCCATCCACCGTGACTGACTTGATTACATTCTCTAGAGACAGAGTGGGCTTTTCAACAGATACCTCTGCCATTTCATCCTTGTCTTGTCCTGTGGAGGGTTTACCAGATCCTTTCTTCTTCTGCTTCTTTATTTCTTTTACTCCCTCATCTGACTCTGTTTCCTCTTCATCCTTTTGGCTTTCATAAGCCCTTGTGGCTTTTGTCTTGGATCTTTTACCGGATGCCTGGACTTCCGGTTTTGAACTTTTGGTTGAGGGAGGTGCAGATCTTTTTGATGATCTGGTCCGGGTGGGAGTTTCAACCGGAACACTTTCTTTACTTTTCTCTTCTTCCTCAGCCTTCCTCCTCTTTTCCTGGCTAGCATCAAGTGCCTCTTTTGAGATGCCTAGGCCTTGAGCAATATGCTCAACTTCTTTTCTTACCTTCCTCTTTATCTCCGGTTCCCTGAGTTCTACATGTAACTTTACACTCAGTTCCTCAAAGGTTCCAAACCTTTCTGCCTTAGGATCTTTGGGCTGGCTTAGCATGTGTTGAACATGCAGCTCTACTATCTGTTCATCCACTTCATACCCCATAGGCATGATCCAAACAGTCCTTGGCTCCACTGCCTCCATCAGACACTGATCTGTTTCTACCATGAAGCATACTGTGTCTTTGTATTTTTCAACAAGGGATTGGGGTATTCTTTCTCTTGCATGCATCATGCTTTGGAAGTTCTTGAAGTAACCCCATAGAGCTGTATTTCTTGCTTTTGCATCCCCAAGTCCATGCAAATAGTTTCTGATTTGAATGGCAACCGGTCTGTCATTCTGCCATATCCATCCACTGGATCCGGGAAGCTCATTCATGTAGTAAAAGAAGAGACAAAGGATCAGATTGCCATATTTGAAGGAGTTTTTCTTGTCCTTCTTAATCTTCTGCAGATTTTCAAAGAGTTGGTTTACTAGAAGCTCGCACAAGTCATAGTCTGCATTCTCCTTTAACATCTGATAGGCTGTGTAGATTGCAGTTCCCGGTACTGAATTTTCCCTACTGGAGTGATAGATTTTGTAACCAATTATCATAGCTGCAAATTTGACATCCGGTTCAATGATGTCATCAACTGTCATAGCTCTCTTGTCAAACTTGGATCCGGTTGCATCACTGACTGTCTGATTTTTGACAGATTTGAGAACAGGTAATCCACCGGATGAGTGCAGACCGGTTACAGCCCTAATTGCGTCCTTGGTGATCTTGAAGGGCTTGTTCAACCATAGGAAGTTGTCATGTACTCTACTTAGTACATACCGGACCCATTCATCTTCTTCAAAACAGGGGAAATGAATGCACTGTGCAAAGTGTTTGTCCTGGATGGCTTTATACTGAGGTTTGATCTCAAAGGAGTCATCTATCAATTGTTTGTGATAGATATCCATCAGTTTTGATTCTCCAAAGTCTTCAAGATTCGCATGGATGTAAACCCTAATATCTTCCGTATGCAATACACCATGAGGAACACTAGAGAAGGCTCCTAGTGGATCTACCTCCAATGATTTATAAGGATGTTTCTTGAATGAGGGGCGAGGTCTATCAGAGATCTTAACTATATTTGGAGTAGCCATTCTTCAAAGATTTGCAGTGAGGTAATGAAAAACGGAGAATACCTTATGCGCCTTCGATTTGCACGGAGTGATTGGATTGATTTCTTTCTGCAATGACTTCGGCAGGAGATCCTTGGTGTGCTTGATGAATCTTGTTGCAGAGCTCCACTATTCGCTTCTTCTTGAGTGCAAAATGAGCAAATGACTTTTGAGAAATCCCTTATATTGCTCCGCGAACCCTAATATCTGTCTGCAATAAATGCTTCACCTACATTATTCCAGTTTGCCTTGTCTGGATAGCTTGGAGTATCCGGATTAGTCCTGATCTGTGAATATCATCCGGATCTTTTAATCATGAATAAATCGAGGTAACATATTACAAGAACATCCCAAACACTCTGTCCAATCCGCAGAACAAGATAGTGCACTTCCGGATCTCTCCGGACCTTTTAGTAATCCTTTGTCATACCGGAGCATCTCCCTAAACAGGTCTTATTTGATCGATCACAACTTCTTCATAACTCCATGCGGACCTCTGAAAACTTGACTGAAGCATCTCAAGACTCATATCTGCAAACCCTTTAATCCGCATCTTGTGCCACATCCGGCACCACTTGTTTGGCTGGGGGAACAGGATTTTCTTTGAGTCTCCCCCTGAGCCTGAGCTCACTTTTTAATTTCTGGAAGAAATATCAGCACCAGAGTCTGGTGCAGATCCAACCTCTACATTCTTTGAACTTTTCTTCACCCAAATCTTGCTCATCTGATTCCTAACTTCATCCGCATTCATCTTTTGTTTACCCTTGTCTTGATTCTGATTATACACCGGACCTCTTTTGTCCTGATTCTTGTTTCTGCAGACTTTAGCATTATGACCGGACCTATTGCAGATTTGGAAAATAACATTTCTTTGCATATTTGACTGATATCCTCTTGATCTGCATTGATTAGCCATATGACCTATTCTATTGCATGTAAAGCATCTACCTTTGAATGATTTGTTTACTTACATAATTCTGCATTCATGGGATTTGTGTCCATACCTTTTGCAGTTGAAGCACTGTCCGGAGAAGGATGAATTAATCTGATTCATTCTCATTCTGCACTGATTAGCTTTGTGACCAAAGTGGTTGCAGCTGTGGCATTGAAGGATGGATATCTTTGAGCATTTGGCTGTCTTATCGGAGGTCTTCTAGGCCTGCTCCTTGGATTTTCTGATCCAAGATTCTTCTGACCGGATCCGGAGCTTTCTCCTTTCTCATATCCCAAACCATACTTGTCATCTGTCCTCTTTTGACTTCCAAGAAGAACTTCAAGTTGAGCAGAACTTATCTTGAATTTCTCTTTATATTCATTTTCTGTTTGAAGGTCTCTTTTGAGAGAGGCAATTTGATCCTCAAGTTTTTCTTCATTATCTTTGGCATCTTCAAGATCAGATTCAAGATGTCTGATAATCCTATCCATCTGGTGGCATTCTTCTGATTTTTCTTTAAGAGATTGTCTTAGATTGTCTTCAGCCTTTCTTTTTTCTTCAATCTCTTGAGTAAACTTTATAGTTCCTGATTCCATTTCATGTCTTAACATAATGACTTATTTTGATAACTTTTCACATAACTTGGTTTGCTCAGTCAATTCTTCATTTGTATTGCTTTCTTCACTTTGTCTTGCCAACTGTTGGAGCAGCTCCTTTCTCTTTTTCATAGAGAGACTTAATTTGTCTTTTAATTCTCTCATGAATTCATCAGCCTGTTTGAGTCTTTCTTTTAATTCATTGACTTCAGAATTTGATTGTTCAAGATCCTCAAGGGCAGTCTTGAGTTGCTCCCTTAAACCATATGCATCCATTTGAGTTCCAGATCTTCCTCAAGCTGTTAGGCTCTATTAGGAGGAACTTAGCTCTGATACCAATTGTTGATAACTGAGAGGGGGGGGTGAATCAGTTATCCTAATTATTTCCCTTATTGAACTTTCTTTTTAATTGATGCAGCATTGAATCAAACACAAAAACATTATCATGAAATAAGAAACACATGACACAGTATTTTTGACGTGGAAACCCTGTTAAGGGAGAAAACCACGGGGTGATTAACCCAAAATTATTCTCTGTTAGAAGAATAGGAAATTACAAAATGGCACTTGCCAATTAGGGCTCACTGCCCGAGCACACTGCTCACAAGAGGCCCACTGCCTACAATAAGACACACTGTCTACAAAGTGATAAGAATCACAGTCTTGAACTGATTGGAAGCATCTGCATATGCTGGAGTTCAGTTCCGGTTAGGCTCAGTACACTGATCTGCTGCACTTCATCTTTCCTCTGTTCTTTATTCTGCTATCTTTCACATACCGGATCCTTTTTGCTACTTCTGCTCTGTTCTGGACTTATTTGCATATATATTAATTCCTTCACACTCTTCACAACTAAATCCATCCTCTATATATATCCGCACAAGTAATTTCATCACCTTTCTAGTCGGCATCCGGAACAGTCTAGTTTCTTACAAACTTTGTTCTGTCGGCTGAATCCTTGCTCACCAAGCAATGCGGATCAAGCATATACTAGTAGATATCATTAATCATGTCAGCCAAACATGATTCATGCCTTCACAACTTTTATCATCAACAGTAACACATCCGGAAAGTAGTCTGATACTCTGTCAGTCAGTTCTTCCTCTGTTTTGACTGTGTCTCAGGAATCCGGTACTCAACTATTCATATATTTTTCCTTGTCCATCACCGGAGGCTAAATCCTTGGAATATACCACTCAAGGTAGTCCTCTTAACTTCCCCAAATCCGCACTGCACCAAGACACTTCCTCTGAGAGATCCGGATCAATCTGTCGGACCTTTCCACATGCTCTGTTCTTGTTCACCGGACCACAACAATCTTTATTCTGACTTCCGGTAGAGACACATTATGACTTGCGGATATGTGGGATGACCTTTGTTGCCATCAATGACAACAACCATGAATCCATATAGTGTCTCTTGCCAACAGGTGTGTGAGGTATGATAATAATGAAATAAAGTGCGAAGAAAAGTAGAGATAAGTGTGGAAGCAGCAATACAAGTCCGGAATGTGACAGAGCAACAACACTAAAGTAGAGGAAGAATGATGTGCATCAGATCAGTATATTGTACCTAACCGGAACTAAACTCTAGCATTTGTAGATGCCTCTCATCAGTTCAAAACACCTAATTACCTTCTGTAAGTTCTATAGACAGTGAGTCACTTGTAGGTAGTGTGCCTCTTATGAGCAGTGTGCTCAAGTAGTGAGCCCTAATTGGCAAGTGTCATTTTGTACTTCTTATTCTTTTAACAGAGAATACAATCTTGGGTTAGTCACCCCGTGGTTTTTCCCTTAATAGGGTTTTCCACGTAAAAATCGTTGTGTTATGTGTGTTGATTTTATTTCTGTTCTTATGTTCATATATGCTTATAAGTTTTGATGCTGCACTAATTATTAAAGGAGAAAAGAAAGTTAAGATATTTGAGATAACTGATTCACACCCCCTCTTAGTTATCTGCCTTGAATCTAACAAAATTGGCTAAGGTATGGTGACTTCACAAGTTCCAAGGTTTTGTCGATGGACATTTTTCTGATAAGGCAAGGGGCAAAGGAAAGAATCAGCGAAGCGAATGGTTTAGCAAAGTAAGATATCATCAATAAAAGGGTGAAAGCAAACTTTTGCCGATAAAAGCAAGGTTCGGTAAAATAACATTTAGTCGATAAGGCAAAATTAAGCAGAAAAGAGACAAAGTAAGGAGAGTTCAGAGAAATGGATTTTTTCCGATGAGGGAAAAAAATGAAGAAACAAGCCAAAGTTTAGAAACAAACAAAGTTGTTGAATGAAGATACAAAGATGCAGAGAGTAGATCTGAATGGTTTGTAATAAGTGGATTTTGCTGATAAGGCAAATTATAGGCTAGAAATATGCAGAAATAAATGAAAAATAGAGAATTGTAAAGTATTGTAAACTTTAAATATCTATTTTTCTTCATCTTCAATTAATGTAGAATTTGGTCTACTCAACTACCCCATTACTAGATATTTTGTATTAATTGTTGTAGGTTGATGAATCAACTAGTGCATTGAAGAGGAAAAATATCTCCGAGCTACTTCAAGATCTAAGAGATTTTTGCATTTAATCCTTGTAGACATACATTCCCTTTGATAGGGATATTTTCTGACAGGCCCATTAGGGTGAATTAATTGTGAAATGACTGAAGTCAATGCAATGAATTGCTGTATATGCATATTTGTAATATGTAATGAGGGTTGAAAAATAGTTGGAAGATAGTTGAATTTCTTGATTCTTCTATATTTTCAAATAAAGCCCTCTGCTGTAACCGTGCCTTTTGTTGAAATACACACTATGTTTTTACCTTTTATGTTGTTTTAGCTATGTGTAATTCAGAACTGGTTGTCTGTGAATGTTTATTTCCTCTCAACCTAGTTCTTTTTTTACCTCTGCTAAGAATTTGTTAGATTTGTGTAAATGATCAGTTGTATCTCTTTATTTTGTGCATTTTTAGTTCTGTGAGAGCTTTTATATTCAAACCTGGTGTATTACCTCCATTAATTTGTTGAATTAGGTCCAGACAACTAAGAGGGGGGGTGAATCAGTTGTCACAGAATTTAACAATTTCTTTTTCTTAATCTTCCTTTACAACTTATAATCAAATCAATTATGTAAACATTTCACCATTAATCAATAACACATGAGTAGAAACATAAATAATACACTTGACACCAAGATTTTTGACGTGGAAACCCGGTTAAGGGAAAGACCACGGTGGGGGTTAACCCACAAAGATTATACTCTATTAAAAGTATTACAATGGGGAATGCACATGCATTCGAGCTCAATGCTCAAAAGAAGGCTCACTGCCTATAAGAAAGAAGAGTTACAATAAATTTGAACTGATATTTGGCATCTATCAATGCTGGAGTTTAGTTCCAGTTAAGCATAGAAAACTGACTTGATACACTTCATCCTTACTCTCCTCCTCTTACTGCTCTACTGGCATCTGAACTTTGATCTCTGCTTCTTTTCACAATTACTCCATGGTTGCAACACACACACACCTAAATCATCCAATTGCATCAGATATATATATCCACAAAATGATCTAAAATCATTTTACTAGTCAGCTTCAAGAACATTTAGAACTTTGTAGAGTACTCTGCTCTGTCGGCTAGATCCATACATAGTATGAGATGCAGATTAAAACTTGTACTTGTAAATCATCAATCATGTCAGCTATCATTACTTATCATCACCAATTGGCAAATAAACAACTTCTATACATCTAGAATTAAGATCATTCACAAGGTCAACCTGTTCTTCTTCTGTTTGTTTTGTCAAACTGAAACCTGATACTCAGAAGCTAATATCTTCTGAGTCCTTCATCTCTGGAAGACAAAAATCTGGATTTAGAGTGTCTTGACAATGCTGACAACTACCTCAGATCTGCGACAAACCATGCCTTTCCATCTGAGAGATCCGGACCAAGATACCGGACCCTGTCACTTGCTCTATTCCTGACTGCCTGGACTTAGACAAATTCTAATTTTGACTTCCGATGTGAACAAATTGTGTTATGTGGATGATTGGGATGATCTTAGTTGCAATCAATGACAACACCTATCATGCCTACCAATGTCTCTTGCCAAAAATCTCCCCCTTTGGCATTGATGGCAACACTTAGTGAAAACTGACTGTCAAAAGTAGATCCCCCTTTGCTTGTGCTTCATACTATTGTTCACACTGCGTTCCGGTGTTCCCTCTTAGCTGGATTCCTCATTTTTCACTAATGTTCACTCCCCCTTTGACATCAATGGCAAAGGGTGGGGTCCGCAAGCCAAAATTCTCCAAAAATTTATATATAGGATAGCATATGTACAATTAATCATTAAGTTCTATTCACATGAACTTGAGAATATCTAAAAAACTATTTTTCAATTGCACAAGTTTAGAGGCCCAAGTTCTCTTTATTCCATCTAAAATTGAGATGTTTCCACTCAACAAAAATGTATATGCTTCTGCCTTTGTCAGATCTGAAGGATTACTTGTCTGAAGTGCAGTCTGAGCTTCTGATAAGGCATTAAACATGGTTTCTAACTTAGGGGCAATCAATTCCCGGAGCTCACAAATTCTCTTCATAATGTTAATTTTTTCTTTACTAAGCCTCTTTATCTCATCTATCAAGCTAATTACTTGACATTCCTGACTTATAGGAGAAATTGTTAGAGGATCAAGAATTTGAGAAAGATTTGACAATTTCTATTCTTGCTCCTTTATCTTCTTCTCAATATCCTCACTAATTTTGGACCATGATAGACATAATTTGTACATATCTCTTCCATCATTTAAAGCATTTTGGATACTCCTTATGCTAATGCTAACTATCATCCTATCATTTCCTATTAGATTCTGTACTTCACTAAATTTCTTATCCAGAAACTCTTTTCGGACCTTTGCCTCTGCAGATTTTTCAAAGGATTTAAAATGAGTATTTACAGAACTTACAAGATTTTTTAGATGTTCGGAGGGTGAATCAGATGGACTCTTCTGGTAGGAAGGCATTAACTTCTCCAAAATCCTAGTTGCAAGCCCCAGTAGCTCATTATCCTCCATGTGGGACTTTAACAACTTTTCTCTAGCCTTTACTTGGGTGAATGATGCTATTTTCATCAATTGAATGGGAGTGAGAGCATCTAGATTTGTTAGACTTTAGAGTAGTTCAGGCTCATCAAGCTCAATCATCTCTTTTTCAAGAAGACTTTTCACTGCATTTGTAGTGTCTCTTGCAACATTTTCTGAATCATCTATTTGTTCATCAAAATTTTTAGCATCTGTTTTAGGTTTTTCAACATTTGCACCATCTTCTTTTGCAATGTCTTCTTGGTTGTATTCCTTCTCTTCCTCTGCTTTATCCTTTCTTGTATCACTTGCAGGTGAAATCTTTTCTCTGTCTTCACCACTCACTACCTGATCTGGAGGGGTCTGTATAGCAGCAATATCCTCTTCTTTTCCGCAAAGATTAGGTGGAAGAGTTTCTTCTGCATCAATTATTTTGTCTGTCATTTCTATGTCCTCCTGACTAACTTGTTCCTCTTCCGGAATAGAGACTTCACCAAACTCAGATTGCTAGTTAATGATGTTCTTTTCTTGAACTTCTCCAACATTCAGATTTGATGAATCAAATCCAACATTAGTCTCTTCATAGATTAACTCTGGAGGATCTAAATTAACACCTTGGTCATCAATTCCCTTGTTAATCTCTTTTTCTGGAGCTTCTAGTTACGAAACTAGAGAATTGTCTTCTTCAATTTGTTTCTCTAAAATAATATAATATTTATCCTTGTCTAGGGCCTTTCACAAAATTTCCTCTGTTTCTTTTGCAATTTCCTCAGTTTTACCAAGCATTAGCTTGTTCATCCAAACCTTGCTTCTAAATTTTTCTTTAACTTCTCTAAGGATTTTATTTGCTTCTCTTCTAGTCATTACAGGACACAATGTAGAAGGGACATACTCTCTGAGTTCTAGATCTTTAGCCTTGGCTATTTCTTTCCTCATTTCCATTACTTTCCTTAAACCTTTAGGAAGTTCTTGTAAAATTTCCAATAGGGCTCTATTGAATTTGGTCAAATATATGATAATGGCATCTTCCAAAATTTTCTTATTTTCTTGATCAAAATTATCATAGTAAACTTTGATAGGCTTTAAGTTTCCATGAACAGTGATTGTTTTTACAATTTCATCAATAGTCATAGCGACCTTACCAGTTACTTGCTTTTTACCGGTCTTAATGCTTCTGAAAGGCTGGTCTTCAGAAGTCTTCAAAGTTCTGGTTTTCTTGGATTTTATTTCTTTGACTTCTTCAACTGTCTCTGTCTCCTCATCATCTTTTGTGCCCACACTCATTCTTAAGGCTTTTATTTTCTTTCTCTTACTTGTTTCACCAGATGCTCTGACTTCTGGTTTTGCAATTTTAGGAGAATAGAAGCAGCAGTAGAGCTTCTAGTAGTCCTCGAAGTAAAGGATGGTTCCACTGGAGCATCTTCTTGTTTCTTGTCCTGTTTTTCTTTTTTAGCCTTCTCAATTCTTTCTCTATTTTGTTTCACTGCTTCCTTGGTTAGGCCAATGCTCTCAGCATACTTTTCAACTTGCCTCTACACTTTCCTCTTGGTCTCTAGTTGTCTAAGTTCCACATGCAATTTTAGACTCAGTTCCTTGTAAGTTCCAAACCTTTCCACAGAGGCATCTTTAGGTGTGCTTAGAAGATGCTGAGCATACATATCCAAAACTCTTTCATCCACTCATAACCCATAGGCATTATCCAAACTGTCCTTGGTTCTACAGCTTCCATCAAGCACTGATTTGTGTAAACCATGAAACATATGTCATTTTCATACTTTTCCACAATTGTTTTAGGGATTCTCTCCCTTGCTTGCATTAAACTTTGGAAGCTTTTGAAGTAGCCCCAAATGGCAGTATTTTGGGCTTAGGAGTCACCAAGACTGAGAAGGTGATCTCTTATTTGCCATGCTACTGGCCTATCAGTTGTCCAACGCACACCTTGAATTCCCATTCATAAAATAGAAGAACAAACATATAATCAAGGAACCATATTTGAAGGTATTTTTCCTATCTTTCTTTATTTTTCTCAGATCCTCAATCAATTAATTCTGTAGTAGTTCATAAAGATCATAATCAACATTCTCCTTTACTATTTGATAGGCTACATATATTGTAGTTCTAGAGATAGAATTCTCCCTGTTGGAATGGTAAATCTTTTACCCAATCACCATGGAGGAAAATTTTGTTGGCAAGAGACACTATATGGACTCATGATTGTTGTCATTGATGGCAACAAAGGTTATCCCACACATCCGCAAGACATGATAGGTCCTCACCAGAAGTGAGATTGAAGAAGTGTTAAGGTCCGGTAAGCAAGAACAGAGCAGTCAATAAGGTCCGACAGATAGGTCCAGATCTCTCAGTAGAAGTATCTCAGTAAAGTACAGATTTGGGGAAGTCAAGAGGAGTATCTTGACTGATAGATTCCAAGGTTTGAGCCTCCGGTGTGGAAAGGATAAAGAGATGATTACTTGAGTGTTGGGTTCCCAAGGGACAGTGTGAACAGAGGAAGAACTGACTGGCAGAACATCAAACATTATTCCGGATATGTTACTGATGATGGAAAAGGTTTTTAAGGCATAAGTTATGTTTGGCCGATATGATTGATGACCTCTACAAGTATATGCTTGATTACTTGGTGTGCAAGGATTCAGCTGATAAATCAGAGTTGAGGAAATTATTGACTATTCCGGATGCCGACTAGAAAGGTGATGAAATCACTTGTGTGGATATATATATAGGGTTGACTTAGATGTGAATGTGTGTGTGGTGTGTCGTGTGGTGTGAAGAAAAGTAGAAGAGCAGAGTGAAGATAGTAGAAGAGGTCCGGAATGTGAAAGTACAGCTGCATCAAGAGAGATTAAGAATGAAGTGCAACAGATCAGTCTATTGAGCTTAACCGGAACTAAACCTCAGAATGTGTTGATGCTCCTCATCAGTTCAAACATTGTGTTATCTTCCTTTCTTGTAGATAGTGTGTCTCCTATAGGCAGTGAGCCTCTTGTGAGCAGTGTGCTCGGGCAGTGAGCCCTAATTGGCAAGTGCCATATTGTTAGTTCTATTCTTCTAACAGAGAATAATATCTTGGGTTAACCACCCCTTGGTTTTTCCCTTAACCAAGTTTTCCACATCAAAAATATTGTGTCATGTGTATTGATGTTCCTTCCATTTCATTATTATGTATGCTCATTTGATTTAATAGTGCATTAACTATTAAGGAAGATCAGAAAGGTAGAAGAATTAAGATAACTGATTCACCCCCCCTCTTAGTTATCAACAATTGGTATCAGAGCCTGGTTCCTCCAAACAGAGCCTAACAGCTTGAGGAAGATCTAGAAATTCAAATGGATATGTATGGAATGAGGCAACAACTTCAGTTTGCCCTAGATGATCTTGAACAATCTAATTCTGAAGTCAATGAACTAAAGGAGAGACTTAGACAAGCCGATGACTTCATCAAAGAACTAAGAGAAAAACTGAGTATCTCTTTGAAAAAAAGAAAAGGACTACTTCAACAATTAGCAGATCAAAGTGAAGCCAATAACACTAATGATGATCTAAATGAGAAGAACAAGTTATGCGAAAAGTTATCAAAAGAAGTCAATATGGTAAGACATGAAATGGAATCAGGAGTCATGAAGTTCACTCAAGAAATTGAAGAGAAAAGAAAAATTGAAGATAACCTAAGACAATCTCTCAAGGAGAAATCTGAAGACTGCCACAATATGGCTAGAATAATCAGACACCTAGAATATGATCTTGAAGAAGCTAAAGAAAAGGAAGAACAACTTGAAAATAAGATTGACACTCTCAAAAGGGATCTTCAAACAGCAAATGAATATAAAGAGAAATTCAAGATAAGCTCTGCCCAACTTGAAGTTCTTCTTGAAAGCCAAAAGAGGATAGATGACAAGTGTGGCTTGGGGTATGAAAAAGGGGAAAGCTTCGGATCTAGTCAGAGGAACTCCACTCCAAGAAACAGACCTAGAAGACCTCCGGTAAGGCAACCAAATGCTCAAAAATATCCATCCTTCAATGGATACTGCCACAACTGCAATAACTTTGGTCATAAAGCAAATCAGTGTAGAAGAAGAATGAATCAAACTAGATTACATCCTTCTCTGGACAATGTTTCAACTGCAAAAGGTATGGTCACAAATCTCATGAATGTAGATATATGCAAATAAACAAATCATTCAATGGTAGATGCTTTGAATGCAATAGAATGGGACATATGGCTAGTCAGTGTAGATCAAGAGGATATCAATCTAATATGCAAAGAAATGTTATTTGCTATAATTGCAATAGATTCGGTCATATTGCCAAATACTGTAGAAGCAAGAATCAGGACAAAAGGGGTCCAGTGCATCATAATCAGAATCAAGACAAAGGCAAAAGAAAAATGAATGCGGATGAAGTTCAGAGTGAGATGAACAAGATTTGGGTGAAGAAAAGTACAGAAAATGTTGGAAATGGATCCGCACCAGACTCTGGTGCTAATTCCTTTCAAAAACTAAAAAGTGAGCTCTGGCTCAGGGGGAGCAACAAAAGATAAGCCAATTCCCCCAGCCAGTCAATTGGTGCCTGAAATTGGCACATAGGAAGCTGCGGATCAATGGGTTCCTAGAGAAACATCCAAACAAGGCATGGTGAAGATTTGAGACATCCGCAAAAAGATTTGAAGAGTCTAATCCTTCCATAATTGATTTGGTAAAACAGTCTTCTGGTAAAAACAGGTTCTTCACAAGTTTGGTCCAGTATGATTCAAACTATGGAGTCTAGATCTACAAATAGATCAAATGACTAGTGAAAGGAAGATGAATTATCACTACTCTCCAAGAATAACTTCAAAGTTTGTCTTAGTGATCCAGAAAGGTTATGTCTCTGAATAAGATAAACAAGGCAAACCAGAATGAATTAGGTTGCACATTTATTGCAGGGTAAAAATTAGGGCTTCTCAGAAATAAAAAAGTTCATTCATTCGTCATTTGCACATTTGCACTCAAGAAGAAAAGAAAAAGGAGCTTTGCATCAAATTGCCTCAACTTCCAAAGATCAGTCATTGAAATCATTTCTTACAGCTAATCAAATCTGGCTCCTTCAGCGAACCCTTTAAATGAAAAAGGTATTTTTCATTGCTGAATATCTTGCTGTAAAATCTTTTTGGAAATGGGTACTCCGAATGTTGTGAAGATCTCTGATAGACCTCATCCTAAATTTAAGAAGCATCCATATAAATCTCTAGAAGTTGATCCCCTAGGTGCCTTTTCAAGCATTCCACATGGGGTTCTGCATGTTGAAGATGTTAGGGTTTACATTCATACAAACATTGAAGAATTTGGTGATTCAAAGTTAATGGATATCTATCATAAGCAGTTAATAGATGATTCCTTTGAGATCAAACCTCAGTATAAAGCCATCTGGGAAAAGCATTTTGCACAATGCATTCATTTCCCCTGTTTTGAAGAAGATGAATGGGTCCGGTATGTGTTAAGCAGAGTGCATGACAATTTCTTATGGTTAAATAGACCGTTTAAAATCACCAAAGATGCAATTAGGGTAGTAACCAGTCTGCACTCATTCGGTGGAATACCTGTTCTCAAATCTGTCAAGAATCAGATAGTAAGTGATGCAACCGGATCAAAATTTGACAAGAGAGCTATGACAATTGAAGATATCACTGATCTAGATGTCAAGTTTGCATCCATGATAATTGGTTATAAAATTTATCACTCCAGCAGGGAAAACTCAGTACCGGGAACTGCAATTTATACAGCCTATCAGATGCTAAAAGAAAATGCTGACTATGATCTGTGTGAACTTCTTCTAACCCAACTATTTGAGAATCTACAAAAGATAAAGAAGGACAAGAAAAACTCCTTCAAGTATGGTGGTTTAATAATCTACCTATTATTTTATTACATGAATGAGCTTCTCGGATCCAGTGGCTGGGTATGGCAGAATGATAGACCAGTAGCTATTCAAATAAGAGATTATATACATACGCTTGGTGATGCCAAGGCACAAAATACAGCTCTCTGGGGCTATTTCAAGAATTTTCAAAGCATGATGCAAGCAAGAGAGAGAATCCCCAAATCTTTAGTTGAAAAGTACAAGGATACTATTTGCTTCATGGTAGAAACTGATCAATGTCTTATGGAGGTAGTGGAACCAAGAATAATATGGATCATGCCAATGGGGTATGAAGTTGATGAGAAAATTATTGAGCTGCATGTTGAACACATGCTAAGTCAGCCAAAAGATCCTAAGGCAGAAAGGTTTGGAACCTTTGAGGAGCTAAGTGTAAAGATTCATGTGGAACTCAGACAACCAGAGATCAAGAGGAAAGTGAGAAAATAAGTTGAAGATGTTGCCAAAGGCTTTGGCATCTCAAAGGAGGCACTTGATGCCAACAGGAAAAGATGGAAAGGGCTGAGGAAGAGAAGAAAAAGGCAGAAAAGAAAAGTGAGGAAAGTGCTCCGGCAAAATCTTCCACCTGGACCAGATCATCAAAGAAATCTACACCTACCACTGCCAAAAGCTCAAGGCCATCAAAACTGGAAGCACAATCATCCAGCAAAGAAGAGAAAAGAACAAGACAAAAGCCACAAGGGCTTATGCTAGTCAAAGGGATGAAGAGGAGACTGAATCTGATGAAGAAATCAGGAAAATGAAGAAAAAGAAGAAAACATTTGGTGAACCCTCTACCGGTCAAGAGGAAGAAGAAAAGATAGAGGAATATGTTGAAAAACCCACTCTTCACATTGAGGACATAATCAAATCAGTCACAGTGGACAGAAATCTTCAGCCAATGGTTGAGTTCTATGATGATTATGGTGAAGCAGATCAGAAAATATTGCAAGATGCCATAGTCAGGTACCTAAATATCTACAACAAAGCATTTATTGAAATTATATCTCTGGTCCCCAAAAGCTTGGAGAAGGAACTAGAAATAAGAAAGAACAATGCCCAAGCCAAAGACCTAGAAATCCAAGAACAGATAGCAATTCAGCTATATCCTTCAATTGATCCCAAGAAAATGAATATGATCTTCAAAGATTGTAAGGATGAGTTCAGGAGCAAAGCAAGGATGAATCAACTTATGCTCGGAGATACTGACAAAGTTGCAAAAGAGATAGAAGAGATCCTCCAGAATGCATTCAAAAGATTCAACATTCCAATTATAGAGGACTTGGGTACTGATCCCTCAACCACAAGTGTTGCAGAAGAATCTACTGAGAAAATGACAGAAGAGGTGATGAATACCGGTGCAGAAATAGCTAAGGACTTGGAATCCTCTGCTCTGGAAGAGGTGGCCCATGAACAGACTAACATTTCTCCTTCGAATTCCCCTGTTGACCTCGGATCTAAAGAAGAAATAATAAAGGAGAAAGAAAAAGAGGTGAAAAGTAATGAAGGAAGTCAAGCTGAAAAGAACATAAGTGACACTGCAGAAGAGAAGAAGAATCTGTCTCTGGCAAGAGACACTGCAGAATCTATCAAGGACTTCTTGACAAAAGAAACTAATGAGATGGATGAACCAGAATTACTAAAAGGGCCATTAGATTTTGAATCTCTATCTCCAGTACAAACAATGAAGATAGCTTCATTTGCAAATGCGAAGGCCAAAGAGAAACTACTGAAATCTCACATGGAAGACTGTGAGCTCATAGAGGTAGCATCCAGAGTGTTGGAAAAGATCATGCCATCTTTTCAGAAGGATCCCACAACCTCTTCCTCCGGTAATCTCAAAACTCTAGTCAATAGTGTTAGCAAACATTTTAATTCTCTAGAGAAATCAGCTGAGGAGAAGGTCATGAAAGAATTTTTGGATAAGAGATTCTCAGAGCTGCAAGGGATAATATCAAATGATAGAAGAGTTATGGGTATTGGGATAAAAAGTTTGGAAAATGCCCTTAAGGATGGAGGTGATGTATACAAATTTTGTATATCCTGGTCTAAAACAACAGTGGAGATTGAGAAGAAAATGAAAGAACAGGAGGATAAACTGATAAAACTTTCTCAAAATTTTGATCCACTTACTACATCCATAATAAATCAAGAATGTCAAATGGTTGCAGTTTTGAATGAAATTAAGAAGCTTGAAAAAGAGAAGAAAAATAGAATCAGTAGGTTGAGTGAGCTCAAAGGGATAATTGTCCCTAAGTTAGAGGCCATGCATGAGGCCATAAAAGAAGCTCAAATCATAGCCTGGACCAATGATCCAATAGATCTAAAAAGGGCAGATGCATTTGTATTCCTGTTGAGCGGTCATATATCAATTTTGGACAGAATGAAGCAAAGTTAGGCTACATAATTCATTCAATTGAAAACAACTTTTGCAGACATACTTCAGTAGATGTAAGTATGCCATATGTATATACTTATGCGGACAAGTATAGTTAAAATTTTGAAAATTTTGGTGTGCGGACCCTACCCTTTGGCATTGATGTCAAAGGGGGAGTGAGGAGTAGTGAAAAATGAGGAATCTAGCTAAGGGGGAGCTTCAGAAAATATACATAGAGACAGAGGATCAGCCAAGGGGGAGTATAGTGTGACACTCAGTCATTTTTCACTAAGTGTTGCCATCAATGCCAAAGGGGGAGATTGTTGGCAAGAGACACTATATGGACTCATGATTGTTGTCATTGATGGCAACAAAGGTTATCCCACACATCCGCAAGACATGATAGGTCCTCACCGGAAGTTAGATTGAAGAAGTGTTAAGGTCCGGTAAGCAAGAACAGAGCAGTCAGTAAGGTCTGACAGACAAGTCCGGATCTCTCAGTAGAAGTATCTCAATGAAGTACAGATTTGGGGAAGTCAAGAGGAGTATCTTGACTGATAGATTCCAAGGTTTGAGCCTCCGGTGTGGAAAGGATAAAGAGATATGAATACTTGAGTGTCAGGTTCCCAAGTGACAGTGTGAACAGAGGAAGAACTGATTGGCAGAACATCAAACATTATTCCGGATATGTTATGGATGATAGAAAAGGTTTTTAAGGCATAAGTTATGTTTGGTCGACATGATTGATGACCTCTACAAGTATATGCTTGATCCGCATTACTTGGTGTGCAAGGATTCAGCTGACAAATCAGAGTTGAGGAAATTATTGACTGTTTCGGATGCCGACTAGAAAGGTGATGAAATCACTTGTGCAGATATATATATATAGGATTGACTTAGATGTGAATGTGTGTGTCGTGTGTCGTGTGGTGTGAAGAAAAGTAGAAGAGCAGAGTGAAGATAGTAGAAGAGGTCCGAAATGTGAAAGTACAACTGCATCAAGAGAGTAAGAATGAAGTGCAGCAAATTAGTCTATTGAGCTTAACCGGAACTGAACCTCAGCATGTGTGGATGCTCCTCATCAGTTCAAACATTGTGTTATCTTCCTTTCTTGTAGACAGTGTGTCTCTTGTAGGCAGTGAGCCTCTTGTGAGCAGTGTGCTTAGGTGGTGAGCCCTAATTGGAAAGTGCCATATTGTTATTTCTATTCTTCTAATAGAGAATAATATCTTGGGTTAATCACCCTGTGGTTTTTCCCTTAACCAGGTTTTCCACGTCAAAAATATTGTGTCATGTGTATTGATGTTCCTTCCATTTCATTATTATGTATGCTCATTTGATTTAACAGTGCATTAACTATTAAGGAAGATCATAAAGGTAGAAGAATTAAGATAACTGATTCACCCCCCTCCCTCTTAGTTATCAACAAATTTAACATCAGGTTCTATGATATCATTGATGGTCATTGCCCTTTTGTCAAACTTGGCACCGGTAGCCTCAGTCACTATCTGGTTTTTCACAGCTTTCAGCATGGGTAATCTGCCAGAGGAGTTTAACCCAGTTATGTAGTCTTGATAACATCCTTTGTAATCTTAAATGGTTTCAATAGACACATGAACTCATTATGTATTTGGCTAAAGACATATCAAACCCATTCATTTCATCAAATATCGGAAGCCTAATGACTTGCAAAAAGTGTTTGCTTTCTAGGGCTTTTTATTCTAGTTTCAATTTATGGCTATCATTAGTTAAGTAGTTGTTGAACAAATCCAAGAGTTTCAAGTTTCCAAATTCATCCATGTTATAGTGGATGTATGCCCTAATATCTTCAACATATAAAACCCCATATGGAATAGCCGAAAAAGCACCTAGTGGTTTGACTTCAATAGATTTGTAAGGATGCTTCTTAAATTTAGGATGGGGCCTTTCAGTGACATCAACAACTAAAGGTGTAGCCATTTGCAGAGATTGAGAATTCAAGAGGTGTTGCAGAAAATAGAAATACCTTGTTCTGCAGGTTAGGGTTTTTCTTGAGGATCCTCTTCGCGCTTCAATTCTTGAGAATTCTCAGCTTAGAGCTTGTTCACTCCTTCACTTCTTGCTTTCTTCTGATGCAAAGTGATCTGTCTGGGGAATGAATGACCCTTTTAAGCTCCGTAGTGCTCAATTTGTCTTTGTAATAAATGCTCTACCCTAGTACATCCGGTTACTCTATTTGTTAAACAATTTCTCATGAATTATTCTACAATTTGCCATATCCACCTTTTTTCTTCAAGAAATCCTTCCAAATGATCTGAAACAATCCAAGATCTCTTTTCTCACTATGCCAGATTCAAGAACTTACTTACTGGTTGGGGGATTTTGATTTTTATTGCAGCTCCCCCTAAGCTAGAGCTCCTAATTTAATTCCTTGAGGAATTATCTGCATCGGATTCCGGTGCAGACCCATCACTATGGTTCACAATTGCTTTCGTGACCCATGTCTCACTTGTTTCATTCGGGATCTCATTCTCTTTAATTTTTCTTTTGCCTTTGTCTTGTCTCTGCTCATTCAATTTTTTGTTTACCAAACCTCTTCTTTCATTAGTCCTACTTTTACAGAATCTTGCAAAATGACCGAATCAGTTACAATGGAAGCACACAACATTTGTTTGCCCATTTCATTGATTTCCTCTTGATCTGCACTAATTGGCCATACGTCCAAATCTATTGCATGCATAGCATTTGCCATTGAAGGAATTCCTATTTCCTCTATTTGATGAGTTATTCATTATCATATTTCTGCATTCATTAGATTTATGACCATACCTCTTACAATTGAAGCATTGTCAGGAGAAGGATGGATTATTTTGATTTACTCTACTTCTGCATTGAGTGGCTTTATGACCAAATTTATTGCACTTGAAACAATTTCCATTGAAAGATGGATACCTTTGAGCATTAGGCTATCTTACCGGAGGTCTTCTAGATTTGTTTCTCCCATTCCTTGGTTGAAAGTTTGTTTGTCCAAATCCGAAGCTTTCACCTTTCTCATACCCAAGACCATGCTTGTCATCAGCCTTTTTCTAACCCTCAAGTATTGCTTCAAGTTTAGCTGAACTTATCTTGAACTACTCCTTGCATTCATTTGCAACTTCTAGATCATGTCTGAGAATGACAATTTGTCTTTCAAGATCTCTTTCATTGTCTTTGCTTTCTTATAGATCAGACTTTAGATGACCAGCTATACTGTCCAATCTGTAGCATTCATCAATTCTTTCTTTTAGAGTTTGATTCAAATCTTCTTCATTCTTCTTCCTTTGCTCAATTTCTTTGGTAAACCTCATTGCCCCAGATTCCATCTCAACTTTTAGAACAACTTCTTTTGACATCTTCTCACACTCCTTTGTCTTTTCTTCCAAGGCTTCATTCATGCCATTTTCTTCAGTTAAACTGGATAACTGCAGAAGTAGCTCCTTCTTCCTTCCCATAGACTTCTTTAATTTATCTTTTAACATTTCAATGGTATCATTAGCATCCTTGATTTCATCTTTTAGATTAGATATTTCTACTTTGGACTGATCAAGATCTTTTAGAGCCAGTTGAAGTTGATCTTCAAGTGAACCCATTGAAAACTCCTTCCAAGATCTTTCCTCAAGCTGTTAAGCTTCTTTTAAGGAACCTTGCTTTGATACCAATTGTGGAATTAGGTCCGGACAACTAAGAGGGGGGGTGAGTTAGTTGTCACACAATTTAACAATTTCTTTTTCTTAATCTTCCTTTACAACTTATAATCAAATCAATGGTGTAAACATTTCAGCATTAATCAATAACACATGAGCATAAATGTAAATAATACACTTGACACCAAGTTTTTGATGTGGAAACCCGGTTAAGGGAAAAACCATGATGGGGGTTAACCCACAAAGATTATACTCTATTAAAAGTATTATAATGGGAAATGCACATGCATTCGGGCTCACTGCCCAGAGCTCACTGCTCAAAAGAATGCTTGTTGCCTATAAGAAAGAAGAGTTATAATAAATTTGAATTGATATTTGGCATCTATCAATGCTGGAGTTCAGTTCCAGTTAAGTATAGAAAATTGACTTGATACACTTCATCCTTACTCTCCTCCTCTTACTGCTCTGCTAGCATCTGAACTTTGATCTTTGCTTCTTATTGCAATTACTCCATGGTCGCAACACACACACCTAAATCATCCAATTCCATCAGATATATATATATATATATCTGCAACATGATCTACAATCATTTTACCAGTCGGCTTCAAGAACATTTAGAACTTTGTAGAGTACTCTGCTCTGTCGTCTAGATCCATACACAGTATGAGATGCGGATCAAAACTTGCACTTGTAAATCATCAATCATGTTGGCTATCATTACTTATCATCACCAATTGCCCAATAAACAACTTCTATACATCTGGAATTAAGATCATTCACAAGGTCAGCCTGTTCTTCTGTTTGTTCTGTCAAACTGAAGCCCGATACTCAGAAGCTAATATCTTTTGAGTCCTTCATCTTCAGAAGACAAAACTCTAGATTTAGAGTCTCTTGACAATGCTTACAACTACCTCAAATCTGGAACAAACCATACCTTTCCACCAGAGAGATCCAGACCAAGATACCGGACCCTGTCACCTGCTCTGTTCCTGACTGCCCAGACTTAGACAAATTATGATTCTGACTTCCGGTGTATAAATTGTGTTATGTGGATGATTGGGATGAGCTTAGTTGCCATCAGTGACAACACCTATCATGCCTAGTAGTGTCTCTTGCAAACATAATTTGCATTTTTATCCCTCTTTCCCTTTTCCTCAATGGTGGGTAGATTAGGTTTAGTCTTAGGAATAGATGAATCTTTCATTCAGCGAAGGAACCATCCTTTCTCTAGAGATTTGGCCTCCTTGTAGGGTCCCACACCTGGAGGTCATCTCACTCTTTGACTGGATTGTTGAAGACCCTTAAACCTCTCCAACACGGGGTGCAAACCCAAGTGACAATAGTTTCTAGCACACCCGATGGGACTGTGAGCAATCTAAATCAAAGAATCAAGCTGAGAATCTGGTGTTCTTCTCAGTACTCTACACTTTAGCAAACTTTTCATGCACCTAGAAAGTCTACAATCTTCTGGCTTCTAATCAATGCCACTTTTATGCCTTTGTAAACAAGGGTTTCTTTGAGAGGTAACTTTCAAGTTACTAAATTATCTGCTGCTAATTCAAGAAAAATGTCTAGGTTTTCAAGGCCACCTATGAGAAGGAATAGCATCACTATTTTATGTCATCCAAGGGCCCAATCCACACCCCCTCCTATTAGGTTTCAATATACTAGAAGAGGTCTGCACATTCCTAGACTGAATTTGAATATCCCTAGGATGACAAGAAATTTGCCTTTTGTGACCTTCAATGGAGGCAGTCCTTTAGATTTGGCTGCATATAATGGCATACCAGCTGCAGCCCTTAAAAGTATTTCAACCTTCACAGGTGATGGTTCTATAACCCTTGTTGAGCACATGAAAGACATATCCAACATGTGCTCAGTCCATCATATCTAGCATGAGGATGTTGTAGTCAGGCTCCTAGTTTCATCTTTTAAGGGGAGAGATCTTCAATGGTTCATGATCTTAACCCCTGCTTCAATACATGATTGGGATGAGCTGGGAGAAGCCATCTACAAGCATCTTGGAGAGAGGGCAAATAATGTTTCATTGCTGGAGTAATTGACAACGATTAAAAGAGCTCCAAGTGAGATGCTGACAGACTTTAATTTTACATTCTAGAGGATGTGGGAGAGAATTCTAGCTACCCTCATGCCATCCCTACAAGGTACTTTTCTATATTTTTAAGAGGTTTAAATTTTGATATTGCAATAATGATGCAATCTATGGGTGTTGAAACCCTACCCGCTGCTTATGAGACAACTCTAAAAGATAAAAAGTATCTAATACAGGCCAGGGAAATTGCTCCCAGACCTCATGTACCTTTTTTTCCAGAGCTACCTTCATCATCCCAACATCCCATTATTGCTCCCATTCCAAAGCCTAAAGCTTCAACTTCTTCTCCTTCTAAAAAATAAAGTGATCTTACAACCCTAGTGACCAATATGACCAATAAATTGAACAAAATAGATATTCAAACTACCCCCAAACCCCATTAGAATTATAATTAGGGGCAGTCATCCAATCAAGATTGAAATGAGGGTTACAATTCCAACATAAATCAGAACTGGAATTAGGGTTATCAACAGAATAGATATCAAAACCCTAACCCTGCTCAGCCTTTACAAATAGTCTGATCTATCCAATAGATTTTGGTTGTGAATCCAGCTAGGTCTTTAGTCCCTACTCAAAATAATCTGGCCCAAGAAGTATATTGGTGCTACCCCTGCAACTAGCCTCATAAACAATCCACTTGTGCTTTTGGAGCACAAGAAAGAGCTTTAATGGTGAAGAACTTTCATTCCCAGCAGACATCATTATCAGAGGCAACCAACAGTAATCCAGAAGTATCATATGAGGCTACCTTTGATGCTAATATGATGTTATGGACTTAAGAGGATTTTTGTGCTGTCAACCAGCCCATGGACAATGTTGTTATGCCCATTGCAGACAACCTAAGGTCAAAAAATAGGTAGTTGGAGTCTAGCCCCATGCCTACTATTTTACAAAAGGAGCCTATTTCAAAGGCAAAAGTGGCAAGTGCCACATTTCCAATCTAGGACAACAAATCTACTACTGCAAAATAAATTCCATTAGGCTCAAAAGTGCCTGAACAAGCTGCAGATTAATAAAAAAGGGGGATGTGGATTCCCTCAATGCATAAGGCAACAACTGTTCCCCTAATTATTGTGGAACAAATGAAGAAAACAAATATAAATGTCTCAATGTGGGAAGTAATATTATTCCCCTCTCAAAGGGATTTGTTATACGAAGCCTTAAGGCAATTCCCATCAAGTAAAATTGAAGCAACAAACCTATCACCAAAACAGAAAGAAAAGTGCCCTGTCAGTCTTGCACAACCAAAGGAAGAACAAGTAAGTTTAGAAAAGAAGACATCCCCTTTCTACTTGTCTTTAATCATTGGCAAGTTTTTAGTGCACAACTATATGATTGACTCAGGGGCTAGTGTTTCAATCATGCCCAAAAACATAGCAGATTTTAGTAGCATGATGTTGCTTGAAGATGGATGCATTGCAAATGGCCTGGTCGAGGCTTGATTTATAGGAAAGGGGTGATAAGGATTGATGGCTAAGATTGAATATTGAATTGAGTGATGTGGACGCCTAAGATTAAAAGATGATTTGACTTTGGACCCCTTCATTTAAAAAAGGTAGTGGAATGACAAGTGTGCGGATAAGAATAGAGGTGACCTAATTTAAATAATAAAGTTATTTAAATTAGCTGGTAGTGTAACAAAGCATTAAATGAAAGTTGTAGTATGACACATAATTCAAATAAACAATTATTTAAATTATGAGAGAGGGACAAGTGTTGGAATGAAGTTGAAGGTGAGGACTAATTTAAATATTTTATTTAATTTAGTTGGAAAATAGGAGAGGGCTAATTTAAATAAATATTTTATTTATTTAAATTAGAGGAAAGGTGGGAAATTAATTAAATAAATAGGATTTATTTAATTAATTGGCTAGTGGGATCAATTGGATTAAAAAGGGATTAGGATGGGATTAGTTAAATAAATAAGATTTATTTAACTAATTAGGTGATGGAGGGATTATGTAAGGGACCTAGGACAAAATGTCATATGATGTCTCAAGTAATGTATTGACAAGGTGATAGTGCAAGACATGGATAATTTTAGGTGTCTACAATGACTAATGCCTCATAAGAGCCCATCTCTCTAAAATGATGAGATATTACCTATTTTATGTGAAATAAAAAATTTAAGAAAATAGGCAACTTTTAGTAATTAAATGTAAAATATATAATTATTAACTTTGTTTATTTTTAGTTACATAAATATAATGTTAATTGAAAATGTTTAAAATGTAAAACTTTGTGTGGCTAACCAAAAGTATATTTGAATGTAGAAATTATAAGAACTAAAATTGCTAATGGCTTTGGTGTGCTAAAAGGTTGCATGCTTAATAAAATCACCATCATAAAACCCATCTACAACTCTCTCAACGATAGAGTGTCCCTCTTCATGTAATTAACAAGCTTTGAAGATTATTTCTCACTAATATTATTGATAGAGCTCACTATTGAACACCTTTGATAGAGAATTCAAATTAAATCTACGTAAAAATTAAAATATTGAAAATAAATAAAAAACCCCTTTTCAAATTATCTAGATTGATCAATTAATTATCAATCAGTATAGTAATTAATCTAGATAAAGTAGTTGACTCTTAAAACACATAATTGATTAGATTTGAAAGCAAAATAAAATAACTAAAATAAAAGCCTACTTTGATGTCATAGAAGAGGCTAATTTGACTATGATAAAAGACTAAAACTAGATTTGAAACAAACATGTTGAGATGATTATGCTTTGTCAAATCTAAAACTCTGTATGAATTTGGATCAATCTTGCATTTGTGTCCTTCCTATTTGCATATTGACTCAAATGGTGTGGCTCCACACTTTGTGTGCAACCCTAAACCTAGGGTCTTTAGAACTTTGGTACTTGTAATAAATATTCACATGTATCTACACCTACAAGGGGAAGATTTGGTGGTGCTAGAAAGCACCATTAGAGTTTTCTAAGCTAGGGTGTGGAATTGTACTAACTTCCCACTTGTGCCTTGGTCAAATTATGTTGATTGATTTAATGATTTTGATAGAAGTTGGAAGATACATCAAGCAACGTATGTAACATATGCATAAATAGATATCAATTATGTGGTTATGATAGCGAGAGCTTGAGACTTGAACAAAGTGTATGGATGATAGAGTGACCTAGTACAAGAACTAGGGTTTTGTTATTTGTTGATGCAAAAGCTAATGTAATCAAAATGATTGGTGCAAAATAGGGCTATGACATATATATGAGTGATTCTAAGCATGGAAAAAGTGTAGTGGTGGATAATGAGTGATAATCATCCAAATGACATATGGGCAACACCCTCTTGTTCATCTCCTACGTGCATAATTTTGAACTTTTGATGCTAGAGTCAACAAATAAAGGTTAGTTGGAATTGAGTTAGCCTCATGCTATAATTAATTTTGAGATATGAAAAAGTGGGTAAAGATCATTGAACTTGATCAATGCCATACTTGTAGTCTTCAACTTGACAAAGGAAGTGTTGTTTTGAGATCTGGGAATAATTTGAGAAGGAATAAGATGTTGTTTTGAATGTAAATATGAGCTTGGGGTTGGTGGGAGCATCAAATCAGTCAAAATCATGTACTAGAGAACTATACTTAAGACACCTGCACAAAATGGTGAAAAATGAAGGGGAAAGTGCAAGAGATGCACTTTTCACCCTAACATAATTTGGGAAATGTTGTGGCATTTTTGTTTAAAAGGAAGAAACTTCGGCCCAACTATATATGTTGTTGTTTTTAATTGAAAAGAAGCCAAAATTTTTATGATAGTGGCACTAAAAATGTTAATGAATTAACAATTATAAGGGATAAAGCCATAATCGTACCTTGGGTAAATTTGGCCAATTTGGTAGAGTGGATATCCTATGTCCTTCACACTCATAATTTGGTAAAGTGGATACCACTCTATTCTTAAGGCTTAGAATTTGATAGCTTGGATATCCCTCGGTCCTTGATGCTTAGTCCAAGAAATCTAATTATTCACGTGTAGTAGATACCCCTAAATCCCTGATGCTTAGTCAAAGAAGTTTGAATAGTCATACACCTCTCTTTTCTTAATGTTTTGTCAAATAAATCTAATATTCATACTTCGAACTTAATCAAAACCGAATTATTCATGCATGTGAACAACAAATCGCTTACTAACTTCCAACCAAAAAAAAAATCATGCACTTTATAAATGACAACAAGGGACCTAAAAATATAGTTGGCCTAAATTTAAAACACAATAGTTTTTTAGGAGGAGAAATCTGATTATTCATGCACTGAAGAAAGATTGTTTACTGACTTAAAAATCTCACTTTGCAAAAGGGCAACAAGGCAGCCTGCAAACATAGTTGACATAGATTTGTAACATAATACATTTCCATGTGGGTAAAGGACGGATGGGTCCTTTCCAACTGAGTCGAGAATCATACACTATTTCATGGTGTTATTGGAAGTTGAATGGAACTGAAAATCTTTTTCAAGGACAATGATAAAAGTCTTGAAATTTTATCAAACCAGGGATTAAAGTCAAAGGTCCATTTTGGAGTCGCCTCTACTCTTAAAAATCGTTGAAACTTTTAAATGTGGGACCGTAGGAGATGAGAAAAAGCTCGCAAGTGCCAAAACAATCAACTAGCAAATTGATTGCACTCATGAAAAAGTGAAGGAAGAATCCCCATCTGAGCTGCGACCAGATTAATGACAAATTTTTTATTTATTTCGATAATCTGAGTTTGTTAAAGTTGTGCGGTAATCTGATGGTTTGAGCGAGTGAGAAGCGTACGACAAATTTGGTTGTTTTGGAATGAAACTCCATCGAAGATTGCATTCAGTATGACGTTATATTTCACTTTACAAAGGTGCTTGATTAGATCTCTTGTATATCTAAAGCTAGACGTCACAAGATATATGGATCCAGAAGATATATTTGTTTTTAATTGAGGAAATCTATTGTTAGCGTAAGCATTAGTACATCTTAACTTCTACAAATGATTAATAATTATCTAAAAGTTTTAGAGATGGAATTCTTGGAGATAATGAGACCAAGAAATAAATTTTTCCATTATAATGTGTAAGGAAAAAAATCACAGAGATCATTTTTGAATATTTTTTTGTGTTTTTTAAAAGCAGTTTTGTATCTCCAAAAGATATGTTTAATGGTTTGTCAGTGCTTGTAATTGGGATAAGAGGCATTGTTGATGAGAATGAACAGAAATAAAAGAGTTTTTAAGCAGTGAGCTGGGATTGGACGTCAACTTTTGATAGTCAAAGGTTAACACTAAGTTTTGTTCACCTGGAATTTGGGAATCTACATGATGGTGGATGAAGGCAAAACACAATCACACAATACACGAATGCTAGAATGCCAGAAAATAACTTGTATTACTTGATTATAAATTGTTACAAGATGCCTTAATATATAGAGGATGTTTCAAGGGATTACTAGTAAAAAGTATTTAGTATTTTTCCCTTCAAAAACTTCCTATCTTGCTTCATCTAGAAATTTATTAGTTTGGTATCATCTAGAATTTACTAAAGCTTTTACACTTTTGCTTTATTTATTTGATCATTTAATTAACAAAAGGATTGTGGGAGAAATTAATATTCCAACAATCCCCCTTAATTTCTACCACTAACTACTTCAAAATCCACAATACCCAAATTTTATCTTATTTATTCAAAATTCTCCTTTGCTAATGCCTTTGAGAATATGTCTACTCCATTGTTTACTAGCTCTTTGATCAAATTGTTCCTTTCTCTTATAACAAGACAATAACTTCCTTTGAGTCTGTTAGTTCTCCAACTTGCAACCAACAATTTCTAAGAGTTTTCTAGTTTCTATGTTCAAGACTAGTGGAAGGTTGGCTAACCAACGGGAGGTAAAGGATTACTCTCCCCTGCACTCTAGGCTATGCAAAACTAAGGTGGGTGCTCCTATAAAATATGTTGGCTCAGGATATACAGAGTATTTGTAGACAACACATAAGCATATAACAAATTCATACAAGGTGGTGAGGATTTATGGAATTATTTACTCTCATAATTATATTTCCTCATGTTCTTAAAAATTCGGTATGAATGGGGAAACAATAACTTACAGAGTTAAGTTATTCGACATTTTGGGTTCTCTAAATTTTGGAATGAGTGGAATGAGGAGGTTTAAAATCCAGGACCAGTGCCTTAAAGGGGTCTATAGAGTCATCTATGCACCTATGTATTCCTATAACAATAACATATATCAGAGGTCTTGCTTATCATTGCCTTACAACAATTCATTCCACTTATGTGGCCCTTAATTCAACATTCTACTTAGTGATCGATAAGTACCTGGAGGGATCAACATTACTTAGAATGGGATTGATTTTATCATCCTGAGTTACTGATGTGACCAAAGTTGGGGTATTTATTTGGAACTCTTCTTTCCATAAATCTAGTGATTTCATAGCCCACTTGGTTTTTAGAATTGAAGGTAGTTGACACCCCTCCAAAGCTTTGAAACTTTCATATTTCTCCCTAATCATCACATCATATTTTCCTTGGGATGAAGAAACTTCACCTAAGAGATTCGCCACCTCATATGTACCTAATATTTCTTGAGGAATATTTGAATTAAATCTTACCATGCTTTGGATGGCACTTACAAAGGACATCCTTGGAATCCATGTATTTAAAATTTCCCTTAAGGCAGGCTCCTTCCTAATTGAGACATTTCTTAATTCTTTCAACTTATCAAAACATAACCACACATCATCCAGTTTCCTGAGATTCGAGATATCCTATGATAAAAAGGCTAGTTACTAATTCAGAGATGTCTTACACCCCTTTGGATTTTACACTAGCTTTTGCTTCCTTACTCTCCTTCAATTCTACCTTCAAGCTTTTAATTCTAAGATTGAGGGTGTACTTGTCTTGCTGAGATGTAGTGCTAGAAGAAATAGACAATGACACACATTCAGTCATGGTGATCTTAGGCAGATCTACCAATGACTTCATCTTATTGTATTCTTGCATCAATCTTGCATTTCATCTTGTATCTTATTGTAATCCGCTTGTAGCTTTTTGGCTACAAATTCACTGAATGAGGTAGTACTAACTGCCAAGGAGGCAACTTATGGGGCTGTTGTGTCCTTTAACCATTTAACAACCAAGTTTTCTTTTAGCTCATTAACATGCTTGATAACTTAAAGCTTGTCATGTTCTGGTGCCAAGGCCCAAATAGATAGAGTCTCATGCTTGGTGTCAAAACTAGACCCAAAATAAAACTTCTCTACCTGTTCTTCATTCATAACATCCTCATCAACATTTTTCCTTCAAATGGTATCCAGGGCTATAGAAGATGCTATATCCCATTCAGGTAACAACAAGAAACCACTTTCCCTAACAATTCTCCTTCCTTCCTTAGGTGTTATGTTGGACATATCAAATTCTATCTATTTTTGGATGCTTTGGATAGCTTCTCCCTCATTATCCATTTCCTCTTGTCGCGCATCATCCCTTTTCATTTGCATATTTGCATTCATCTTTGCTTTGATCAATAACATTTTTAACTCTTCAATTTTGATGAATGCATCATCGGAGAGAAAATGTTCGCAGGCTAAAGTTCTAACATCCTAAACAACTTTATCCCCTTACAATAAATTTAAAAATGACCTCTCAAAATGGATAACATTTGCAATGGGCCTCTAAGGAGAAGCAAGATCTCTCAATACCTCTTGATATTCAGCCAGGTTCTCTCCAGTGCATTCTGTCATATTATAATCTACCAGGGGTTGGACCTTGCCTTGCTACTCAACCTTAATAAGTTCTAGCCCTTCTAATACTAGCACAACACTTGCAGTTGGAGTATGGCAAAGTACAGGCCTTCATGTTCTTTCTCCTGGTGCT
Source organism: Cunninghamia lanceolata (assembly GCA_027924645.1). NCBI lineage: Eukaryota > Viridiplantae > Streptophyta > Pinopsida > Cupressales > Cupressaceae > Cunninghamia > Cunninghamia lanceolata. The sequence goes on from BSBN01000500.1 coordinate 24,184,382, forward strand.
ACGGTTTCAACAACACTAAGAGGCATGGTCCCTAAGAGATCAAAATGATTTAAAATTTCTTCTTTCCTGATGATGGGATCCTTTATGGCATTGAATGCCCCTTTGTAAGTAGGCTCCACCTTCTTCCTCACATCATCACAAGTGCTAATTCATGCCCAACATTCTCTTCTTGAGATAATTTCATGTCTAGTCCAGCAATTTTGGTTCAAGTCCTCTACAGTATTGAAATGGTGATCATACCTTGATCTTTTCCTTGACCTCCTAGTTTGATTAATAAAATGTTTAGGGTCATACTCTCCCACCTCACCAATATACCATCCTATAATCTATCAATTTAATCTTTAGAAGGTCTAGGCTGTCATTAGCAGTGACTATGAAATAAAAAAACTTAAGGGTGGAAGGGATAAACGATCCCTTTTTTTATTCCTATGATGTAGCTTGTCAAATTCATTCAATTGTCATAATGTTTCAAGGAAATCTACCCTATCTGGCATGACAATAGGGATAATGTGTGGCTCCATTTCATTTCCATAAATGTTGATTATAGTGCAATCACCATAGAAGAACGAGTCTCCAAAATTGTGATCCCAATTCCTTCTCACATCAATTTGTAATGGCCTTAGGAATCTTTTAAAGGCAGGGATAACCTATCCCTACAGTACCCCAATAGGGATAATACGTGCTACACAACATGTTTCTTAAAAACATACTAATTTGATGATTGATAATGAGAATCCCATATGTATGTCCTTAATTGAATTGGCATAGGCGAACCATTTGGCCTTGTAAGCTCAAATCCCAAATCTAGGTGCCATATACCATTCCCTTTGTATAACAAGATGTGGCATAAAATAGAATACCATTTGAAGTATGGGGTTCTATTTTTAGTTTTATGGGACAATACTTGCTTATAGATCTCCTCTGCAATGAAAGAAGAAAAATCAAATAGCTTGTGGACATGCCAGTGTTGAATGTCTGCAGCTAACATCATCATTTCAATAGGTATCAACAACTTGTGATCCTTTCCCAATTCTTGACATAATGCCATATAAGTGAACTTAAAATAATCCTTAAAAGTGTCTGTTGACCTATTTTCCTCTACCTAGAGTCAAATAGCCCAACTTCAAAATCTTGTTGAAAATAAACCCTAAATGCTTAAAATCCTTCAAACCTTAGTGTTTTCCTTGTAAAAATCCCTAAAATTTTATCAGGAGAATCCTTACAAAAAACCTAGAATAACCCAAAAAATTTGAAGCTTTTGCCTTAATTTTTGACCCATTTTGAGCCTTAGTTGGCAAAATTTCATATTCCTGAACTAACACAAAAATGGCTAAGGAATGAAGCTTCCCTTTCCCTTTGTCGGTAAACTTAAAAAAAACCAAACTTTCAACGAAGTTAAAAAATTTCATGAGTTCTCCGATTCAGTGATTTGTCAATAAAGCGGTAGGAGGGCGGGCTTCTTTGAAAATCTGTCTAAGGCATAAAGCAAGAAAAAGGGCACCTTTATTGGTGATTTTCCCCAATCGCAAACTCTCCAAAAGTTCAAAATTTCTATAGTTCCCTGACTGGGCAATTTCCTGATAAAGGGAAGGAAAGAAGAAGAGGCAAGGTTCGCCAAAAGGTAAATGGGCCGATAAAGGGAAGATCGGCTAAGGTAGGGTGACTGCACAAGTTCCAAGGTTTTGTTGATGGACATTTTTCTGATATGGCAAGGTGCAAAGGAAAGAATCGGCAAAGGGAATGGTTTAGCAAAGTAAGATTTCATCAATAAAAGGGTGAAAGCAAACTTTTTCCGATAAAAAGCAAGGTTCGGCAAAACAACATTTTGCCGATAAGGCAAAATTAAGCAGAAAAGAGAGAAAGCAAGGAGAGTTCAAAGAAATGGATTTTTGCCGATGAGGGAAAAAAATGAAGAAATAAGACAAAGTTTAGAAACAAACAAAGTTGTTGAATGAAGATACAAAGATGCAGAGAGTAGATCTGAATGGTTTGTAATAAGTGGATTTTGCTGATAAGGCAAATTATAGGCTAGAAATATGCAGAAATAAATGAAAAATAGAGAATTGTAAAGTATTGTAAACTTTAAATATCTATTTTTCTTCATCTTCCATTAATGTAGAATTTGGTCTACTCAACTACCCCATTACTGGATATTTTGCATTAATTGTTGTAGGTTGATGAATCAACTAGTGCATTGAAGAGGAAAAATATCTCCCAGCTACTTCAAGATCCAAGAGATTTCTGCATTTAATCCTTGTAGACAGACATTCCCTTTGATAGGGATATTTTCTGACAGGCCCATGGGGGTGAATTAATTATGAAATGACTGAGGTCAATGTAACGAATTATTGTATATGCATATTTGTAATATGTAATGAGGGTTGAAAAATAGTTGGAAGATAGTTGAATTTCTTGATTCTTCTATATTTTCAAACAGAGCCCTCTACTATAACTATGCCTTTTGTTGAAATACACACTGTGTTTTTACATTTTCTATTGTTTTAGCTCTGTGTAATTCAGAACTAGTTGTCTGTGAATGTTTATTTCCTCTCAACCTAGTTCTTTTCTTTACCTCTACTAAGAATTTGTTAGATTTGTTTAAATGATCAGCTGTATCTCTTTATTTTGTGCATTTTTAGTTCTGTGAGAGCTTTTATATTCAAACCTGGTGTAACACCTCAATTAATTTGTTGAATTAGGTCCAGACAACTGAGAGGGCGGGTGAATCAGTTGTCACACAATTTAACAATTTCTTTTTCTTATCTTCCTTCACAACTTATAATCAAATCAATTATGTAAACATTTCAACATTAATCAATAACACATGAGTAGAAACATAAATAATACAATTGACACCAAGATTTCTGACGTGGAAACCTGATTAAGGGAAAAACCACGGTGGGGGTTAACCCACAAAGATTATACTCTATTAAAATTATTACAATGGGGAATGCACATGCATTCGGGCTCACTGCCTAGAGCTCAACCCTCAAAAGAAGGCTCACTGCCTATAAGAAAGAAGATTTACAATAAATTTGAACTGATATTTGGCATCTATGAATGCTGGAGTTCAATTCCAATTAAGCATAGAAAACTGACTTGATACACTTCATCCTTACTCTCCTCCTCTTACTGCTTTGCTAGCATATGAACTTTGATCTTTGCTTCTTTTCACAGTTACTCCATGGTCGCAACACACACACCTAAATCATCCAATTCCATCGGATATATATATCCACAACATGATCAATAATTTTACCAGTCAGCTTCAAGAACATTTAGAACTTTGTAGAGTACTTTGCTCTGTCAGCTAGATCCATACATAGTATGAGATGCAGATAAAAAATTACACTTGTAAATCATCAATCATGTTGGCTATCATTAGTTATCATCACCAATTGACCAATAAACAACTTCTATACATCTAGAATTAAGACCATTCACAAGGTTGGCCTGTTCTTCTTCTGTTTGTTTTGTCAAACTGAAACTCGATACTTAAAAGCTAATATCTTTTGAGTCCTTCATCTCCAGAAGACAAAACTCTGGATTTAGAGTGTCTTGACAATGCTTACAACTACCTCAAATCTGCAACAAACCATGGCTTTCCACCAAAGAGATCTGGACCAAGATACTGGACCCTGTCACCTGCTCTGTTCCTAACTACCTAGATTTAGACAAATTCTGATTCTGACTTTCGATGTGAACAAATTGTGTTATGCAGATGATTGGGATGGTCTTAGTTTCCATCAATGACAACACCTATCATGCCTAGAAGTGTCTCTTGCCAATAATCTCCCCCTTTGGCATTGATGGCAACACTTAGTGAAAATTGACAAAGTGTCAAAAGTAGCTCCCCCTTTGCTTATGCTTCATACTGATGTTCACACTGCTTTCCAGTGCTCCCCCTTAGCTGGATTCCTCATTTTTCACTAATCTTCACTCCCCCTTTGACATCAATGGCAAAGGGTGGGGTCCGCAAGCCAAAATTCTCTAAAAATTTGTAAATAGGACCGCATATGTACAATTAATCATTAAGCTCTATTCACATGAACTTGAGAATATCTGCAAAACTATTTTTCAATTGCACAAGTTTAGAGGCACAAGTTCTCCTTATTCCATCTAAAATTGAGATGTGTCCACTTAGCAAAAGTGCATATGCTTGTGCCTTTGTCAAATCTGAAGGATTACTTGTCTGAAGTGCAGTCTGAGCTTCTGATAAGGCACTAAACATGATTTCTAACTTGGGGGCAATCAATTCCCAGAGCTCACACATTCTCTTCATAATGTTACTTTTTTCTTTACTGAGCCTCTTTATCTCATCTATCAAGCTAATTACTTGGCATTCCTGACCTATAGGTGAAACTATTAGAGGATCAAAAATTTGAGAAAGATTTGACAATTTCTATTCTTGCTCCTTTATCTTCTTCTCAATATCCTTGCTAATTTTGGGCCATGATAGATAGAATTTGTACATATCTCTTCCATCATTTAAAGCATTTTGAATACTCCTTATGCTAATGCTGACTATCATCCTATCATTTCCTATTAGATTATGTACTTTACTAAATTTCTTATCCATAAACTCTTTCTGGACCTTTGCCTCTGCAGATTTTTCAAAGGATTTAAAATAAGTGTTTACAGAACTTACAAGATTTTTCAAATGTCCGAAGGGGGAATCAGGTGGACTCTTCTGGTAGGAAGTCATTAACTTCTCCAAAATCCTAGTTGCAAGCCCCAGTAGCTCATTATCCTCCATGTGGGACTTTAACAACTTTTCTCTAGCCTTTACTTGGGTGAATGATGCTATTTTCATCAATTGAATGGGAGAGAGAGCATCTGGATTGGTTAGACTTTAGAGTAGTTCAAGCTCATCAAGCTCAATCATCTCTTTTTCAAGAAGACTTTTCACTGCATCTGCAGTGTCACTTGCAACATTTTCTAAATCATCCATTTGTTCATCAAATTTTTCAGCATCTATTTTAGGTTCTTCAACATTTGCACCATCTTCTTTTGCTTTGTCTTCTTGGTTTTATTCCTTCTCTTCCTCTGCTTTATCATTTCTTGTATCACTTGCAGGTGGAATCTTTTCTCTGTCTTCACCACTCACTACCTGATCTGGAGGGGTCTGTATAGCAGCAATATCCTCTTCTTTTTTGCAAAGATTAGGTGGAAGAGTTTCTTCTGCATCAATTATTTTGTCTATCATTTCTATGTCCTCCTGACTGACTTGTTCCTCTTCCAGTACAGAGGATTCACCAAACTTAGATTTCTGCTTAATGATGTTCTTTTCCTGAACTTCTTCAACATTCAGATTTGATGAATCAAATCCAACATTAGTCTCTTCATAGATTAACTTTGGAGGATCTAAATTAATACCTTGGTCATCAATTCCCTTGTTAATCTCTTATTCTGGAGCTTCTAGTTCCAGAACTAGAGAATTATCTTCTTCAACTTGTTTCTCTGAAATAATATAATATTTATCCTTGTCTAGGGCCTTTCTCAAAATTTCCTCTGTTTCTTTAGCAATTTCCTCAGTTTTACCAAGCATTAGCTTGTTCACCTGAACCTTGCTTTTGAATTTTTCTTTAACTTCTCTGAGGACTTTAGCTGCTTCTCTTCTAGTCATTACAGGACACAATGTAGAAAGGACATACTCTTTGAGTACTAGATCTTTAGCCTTGGCTATTTCTTTCCTCATTTCAAGTACTTTCCTTAAACCTTTAGGAAGTTCTTGTAAAATTTCCAATAGGGCTCTATTGAATTTGTTTAAATATATTATAATGGCATCTTCCAAAATTTTCTTATTTGCTTGATCAAAATTATCATAGTAAACTCTAATAGGCTTTAAGTTTCCATGAACAGTGACTATTTTTACAATTTCATCAATAGTCATAGCGACCTTACCATTTACTTGCTTTTTACCGATCTTAATGCTTCCGGAAGGCTGGTTTTCAAAAGTCTTCGAAGTTATGGCTTTCTTGGATTTTATTTCTTTGACTTCTTCATTTGTCTCTATCTCCTCATCATCTTTTGTGCCCACACTCGTTCTTATGGCTTTTGTTTTCTTTCTCTTACTTGCTTCATCGGATGGTCTGACTTCTGGTTTTGCAGTTTTAGGAGGAATAGAAGCAACAGTAGAGCTTCTAGTAGTCCTTGAAGTGAAGGATGGTTCCACTAGAGAATTTTCTTGTTTCTTGTCCTGTTTTTCTTTTTCAGCCTTCTCAATTCTTTCTCTATTATGTTTCACTGCTTCCTTGGTTAGGCCAATGCTCTTAGCATACTTTTCAACTTGCGTCTACACTTTCCTCTTGGTCTCTGGCTGTCTAAGTTCCACATGCAATTTTAGACTCAGTTCCTTGTAAGTTCCAAACCTTTCCACAGAGGTATCTTTAGGTGTGCTTAGAAGATGCTGAGCATACATATCCAATACTGTTTAATCCACCTCATAACCCATAGGCATTATCCAAACCGTCCTTAGTTCTATTACTTCCATCAAGCACTGATCTATGTCAACCATGAAACATATGTCATTTTCATACTTTTCCACAATTGTTTTAGGGACTCTCTCCCTTGTTTGCATTAAACATTGGAAGCTTTTGAAGTAGCCCCAAATGGCAGTCTTTCGGGCTTGGGAGTCACCAAGACTGAGAAGGTGATCTCTTATTTGCCATGCTACTGGCCTATCAGTTGTCCAATGCACACCTTGAATTCCCATTCATAAAATAGAAGAACAAACATATAATCAAGGAACCATATTTGAAGGTATTTTTCCTATCTTTTTTTATTTTCCTTAGATTCTCAATCAACTGATTCTGTAGTAGTTCGCAAAGATCATAATCAGCATTCTCCTTTACTATTTGATAGGTTGCATATATTACAGTTCCAGAGACAAAATTTTCCCAGCTGGAATGGTAAATCTTATACCCAATCACCATGGAGGCAAATTTAACATCAGGTTCTATGATATCATTGATGGTCATTGCCCTTTTGTCAAACTTGGCATCGGTAGCCTCAGTCACTCTTTGGTTTTTCACGGCTTTCAGCATGGGTAATCCACCAGAGGAATTTAACCCAGTTATGTAGTCTTGATAACATCCTTTGTAATCTTAAATGGTTTCAATAGGCACATGAACTCATTATGTATTCGGCTAAAGACATATCGAACCCATTCATTTTGATCAAATATCGGAAGCCTAATGACTTGCAGAAAGTGTTTTCTTTCTAGGGCTTTGTATTCCGGTTTCAATTTATGGCTATCATTAGTTAAGTAGTTGTTGAGCAAATCTAAGAGTTTCAGGTTGCCAAATTCATCCATGTTACAATGGATGTATGCCCTAATATCTTCAACATGTAAAACGCTTCATGGAACACCTGAAAAAGCACCTGGAAGTTCGACTTCAACAGACTTGTAAGGATGCTTCTTAAATTCAGGACGGTGCCTTTCAATGACATCAACAACTAAAGGTGTAGCCATTTGCAGAGATTGAGAATTCAAGAGGTTTCACAGAAAATAGAAATACCTTGTTCCGCTGGTTAGGGTTTTGCTTGAGGATCCTCTTCATGCTTCAATTCTTGAGAATTCTAAGCTTAGAGCTCGTTCACTTCTTGCTTTCTTTTGATGCAAAGTGATCTGTCTTAGGAATGAATGACCCTTTTAAGCTCCACAACACTTAATTTGTCTTTGTAATAAATGCTCTACCCTAGTACATCTCGTTACTCTACTTGTTGAACAGTTTCTCATGAATTATTCCACAATTTGCCATATCCACCTTTTTTCTTCAGGAAATCCTTCCAAATGATCTGAAACAATCCAAGATCTGTTTTCTCACTGTGCCAAATTCAGGCACTTACTAGCTGGGGGATTTTGATTTTTATTATAGCTCCCCCTGAGCTAGAGCTCCTAATTTAATTCCCTGAGGAATTATCTGCACTAGATTCTAGTGCGGACCCATCACTATGGTTCACAATTGCTTTCTTGACCCATGTCTCACTTGTTTCATTCTAGATCTCATTCTCTTCTATTTTTCTTTTGTCTTTGTCTTGTCTCTGCTCATCTAGTTTTCTATTTATCGGACCTCTTCTTCCATTAGTCCTACTTCTGCAGAATGTTGCAAAATGATCGGATCGGTTACAATGGAAGCACACAACATTTCTTTGCTCATTTGATTGATTTCCTATTGATCTATACTGATTGGCCATATGTCCAAATCTATTGCATGCAAAGCATTTGCCATTGAAGGAATTCCTATTTCCTCTACTTGATGAGTTATTCATTATCATACTTTTGCATTCATTAGATTTATGACCATAGCTCTTACAATTGAAGCATTGTTCGGAGAAGCATGGTTTATTTTGATTTACTCTACTTCTGCATTGAGTGGCCTTATCACCAAATTTATTACAGTTGAAACAATTTCCATTGAAAGATGGATACCTTTGAGCATTAGGCTATCATACCAGAGGTCTTCTATGTTTTTTTTCCCATTCCTTGGTTGAAAGTTTCTTTGTCCAGATCTAGAGCTTTTACCTTTCTCATATCCAAGACCATGCTTGTCATCAGCCTTTTTTTGACCCTCAAGTATTGCTTCAAGTTTAGCTGAACTTATCTTGAACTTCTCCTTGTATTCATTTGCAACTTCTAGATCATGTTTGAGAATGACAATTTGTCTTTCAAGATCTCTTTCATTGTCTTTGCTTTCTTGTACATCAAACTTTAGATGACTAGCTATATTGTCCAATCTGTAGCATTCATCAGTTCTTTCTTTTAGATTTTGATTCAAATCTTCTTCATTCTTCTTCCTTTGCTTAATTTCTTTGGTAAACCTCATTTCCCCAGATTCCATCTCAACTTTTAGAACAACAACTTATTTTGACATCTTCTCACACTCCTTTGTCTTTTCTTCCAAGGCTTCATTCACGCGATTTTCTTTAGTTAACCTAGATAACTGCATAAGTAGCTCCTTATTCCTTCCCATAGACTTCTTTAATTTATCTTTTAACATTTCAATGGTATCATCAACATCCTTGATTTCATCTTTTAGATTAGATAATTCTACTTTGGACTGATCAAGATCTTTTAGAGCCAGCTGAAGTTGATCTTCAAGTGAACGCATTGAAAACTCCTTCCAAGATCTTTCCTCAAGCTGTTAAGCTTTGTTTAAGGAACCTTGCTCTGATACCAATTGTGGAATTAGGTCCAGACAACTAAGAGGGGGGTGAATCAGTTGTCACACAATTTAAAAAAAAAATTCTTAATCTTCCCATACAACTTATAATCAAATCAATGATGCAAACATTTCAGCATTAATCAATAACACATGAGCAGAAACATAAATAATACAGTTGACACCAAGATTTTTGACGTGGAAACTCAATTAAGGGAAAAACCATGGTGGGGGTTAACCCACAAAGATTATACTCTATTAAAAATATTACAATGGGGAATGCACATGCATTCATGCACACTGCCTAGAGCTCACTGCTCAAAAAAAGGCTCGCTTCCTATAAGAAAGAAGAGTTACAATAAATTTGAACTGATATTTGGCATCTATCAATGCTGGAGTTCAATTCCAGTTAAGCATAGAAAATTGACTTGATACACTTCATCCTTACTCTCCTCCTCTTACTTCTATGCTAGCATCTAAACTTTGATATCTGCTTCTTTTTGCAATTACTCCATGGTCACAACACACACACCTAAATCATCCAATTCCATTGGATATATATATCCACAACATGATCTACAATCATTTTACTAGTCAGCTTCAAGAACATTTAGAACTTTGTAGAGTACTCCACTCTATCGGCTAGATCCATACATAGTATGAGATGCGGATCAAAACATGCACTTGTACATCATCAATCATGTTGGCTATCATTACTTATCATCACCAATTGCCCAATAAACAACTTCTATACATTTGAAATTAAGATCATTGACAAGGTCAGCCTGTTCTTCTTCTATTTATTCTGTCAAACTGAAACCCTATACTCAGAAGCTAATATCTTTTGAGTCCTTCATCTCCAGAAGACAAAACTCTAGATTTAGAGTGTCTTGACAATGCTTACAACTACCTTAAATCCACAACAAACCATGCCTTTCCACCAGAGAGATTCAGACCAAGATACTGAACCCTGTCACTTGCTCTGTTCCTGACTGCCTGGACTTAGACAAATTCTGATTTTGACTTCTGGTGTGAACAAATTGTGTTATACAGATGATTGGGATGAGCTTAGGTAACATCAATGACAACACCTATCATGCCTAGCAGTGCCTCTTGCCCACATAATTTGCATTTTTATCCCTTTTTCCCTTTTCCTCAATGGTGGGTAGATTAGGTTTAGTCTTAGGAATAGATGAATCTTTCATTCAGTGAAGGAACCATCCTTTCTCTAGAGATTTGGCCTCCTTGTAGGGTCCCACACCTGGAGGTAATCTCAATGTTTCACTAGATTGTTGAAGACCGTTAAACCTCTCCAACACGGGGTGTAAATCCAAGTGACAATAGTTTTGGCATGCCCGATGGGACTATGAGAAATCTAAATCAAAGAATCAAGCTGAGAATCTAGTGTTCTTCTTAATACTCTACACTTTGGTAGACTTTTCATGCACCTAGAAACTCTACAATCTTTTGGCTTCTAATTAGTGCCACTTTTATGCCTTTGTAAACAAGGGCTTCTTTGAGAGGTAACCTTCAATTTACTGAATTACCTGCTACTACTTCAAGGAGAAGGTCTAGGTTTTCTAGGTCTCCTGTGAGAAGGAATAACATCTCTATTTTATGTCATCCAAGGGCCCAATCCACACCCCCTCCTATTAGGTTTCAATATACTAGAAGAGGTTTGCACATTCCTAGATTAGATTTGAATATCCCTAGGATGGAAAGAAATTTGCCTTTTGTGACCTTCAATGGAGGTAGTCCTTTAGATTTGGCTACATATAATGGCATACCAGCTATAGCCCTTAAAAGTATTTCACCCTTCACGGGTGATGGTTCTATAACCCCTGCTGAGAACATGAAAGACATATCCAACATGTGCTCAGTCCATCATATCCAGCATGAGGATGTTGCAGTCAGGCTCCTGGTTTCATCTTTTAAGGGGATAACTCTTCAATGGTTCATGAGCTTAACCCCTACTTCAATACATGATTGGGATGAGTTGGGAGAAGCCATCTACAAGCAGTTTGGAGAGAGGGCAGATAATGTTTCATTACTTGAGCAATTGACAATGATTAAAAGAGCTCCAAGTGAGATGCTGACAGACTTCAATTTTAGATTCTAGAGGATGTGGGAGAGAATTCTAGCTACCCTCATGCCATCCCTACAAAGTACTTTTCTATATTTTTAAGAGCTTTAAATTCTGATATTGCAGTAATGATGCAATCTATGGGTATTGAAACCCTACCCATTGCTTATGAGACAACTCTAAAAGATAAAAATTATCTAATATAGGCTGGAAAAATTGCTCCCGGACCTCATGTACCCTTTTTTCCAGAGCTACCTTCATCATCCCAACAACCCATTATTGCTCCCATTCCAAATCCTAAAGCTTCAACTTCTTCTCCTTCTCAAAAAGAAAGTGATCTTACAACCCTAGTGACCAATATGACCAATAAATTGAACAAAATAGATATTCAAACTACCCCCAAACCCCATTAGAATTATAATCAGGGACAATTATCCAATCAAGATTGAAATCAGGGTTACAATACTAACAAAAATTAGAACTGGAATTAGGGTTATTAACAGAATAGATATCAAAACCCTAACCCTGCCCAGCCTTTACAAACAGTTAGACCTATCCAATAGATTTTGGTTTTGAATCCACCTAGGTCTTTAGTCCCTACTCAAAATAATTTGGCCCAAGAAGCATATTGGTGCTACCCCTGCAACCAGCCTCATAAATAGTCCACTTGTGCTTTTGGAGCACAAGAAAGAGCTTTAATGGTGCAAAACTTTCATACCCAATAGACATCATTATCAGAGGCAGCCAATAGTAATTCAAAAGTATCATATGAGGCTACCTCTGATGCTAATATGATGCTATGGATTTCAGAGGATTTTTGTGTTGTCAACCAACCCATGGACAATGTTGTTATGCCCATTGCAGACAGCCTAAGGTCAAAAAAGAGGTAGTTGGAGTCTATCCCCATGCCTACTATTTTACAAAAGGAGCCTGTTTCAAAGGCAAAAGTGGCAAGTGCCACATTTCCAATTTAGAACAACAATCTACTACTGCAAAATAAATGCCATTAGGCTCAAAAGTGCCTGAACAGGCTATAGATTAATAAAAAAGGGGGACGTGGATTCCCTCAATACATAAGGTAGCAGCTGTTCCCCTAAATATTGTGAAACAAATGAAGAAAACAAATATAAATGTCTCAATGTGGGAAGTAATGTTATTCCCCTCTCAAAAGGATTTGTTATAAGAAGCCTTAAGAAAATTCTCATCAAGTAAAACCGAAGCAACAAACCTATCAGCAAAACAGAAAAAAAAAAGTGCCCTGTCAGTCTTGTGCAACCAAAGGAAGAACAAGTAAGTTTAGCAAAGAACACATCCCCTTTCTACTTGTCTTTAATCATTGGCAAGTTTTTAGTGCACAACTATATGATTGACTCAGGGGCTAGTGTTTCAATCATGCCCAAAAAGATAGCGTATGCATTATGCATCAAATATACCCCTGTTTCATTAGGAGTATTACAATTGGATGGAACTTCTGTAAACATTGTGGGAGTGATCGAGGTATTGGACTTGACTCTACATGCATGTCCAAACTTGAATTTCAATCAAGACATTTCAATAATTGATATCCCTCCCTTCTTTTTTATTTGCTTGTCAAGGGATTTCATAGCTAAGGTAGGTGACTACCTTTCTTCTGACTGGTCTCATCTGCTTTTGAGGACCAAATATGGCCATGTGGAAAACTACGACCACAACCTGGTGAACCCGCATGTTATGATTCAGGGTGAGGAAATGCATGACTTGGAGTCTATTGAGGCAAAATCTTCACCTCTTCCTACCCCTAATTTGTTTCTTGATGAGTGGGCAAGGGATCATTGTGATTTTGATCCTTATGACACCATCGAGGCAATTGACTTGGGCACCTACATGATCCATGAAGGGGATTCTTCAGTCCCTTCTGTACTTAAGCCTAATGATGACTCCAATGGCCCATGGAAGATGTTCTTTGATGGTGCAAAGAGCATAAATGGAGTTGGTGCAGGGGTTTTACTAGTCTCTCCAACCAGTAAGAAATTGCATTTTGCTCATAGATTACATTTTTCTTGCACCAATAATATAACATAGTATGAGGCATTGGTTCATGGTTTGCTACTTGTTGAGAAGAAAAATATCAAGTATTTGGAGATCTTTGGCGGCACTAAGTTGGTGGTCAACCAAGTCAGAGAAAAATGTGCCACAAAAAACTAGCTTCTAGTAGATTATAGACATAGACTTTGGGACCTGTTTGAGAGTTTTGATGCTCTCAATTTACAAGTAATCCCAATGAAACTGAATGTTGAGGCTGATTAACTGGAAATAGTCAAGACTCAATTTTCTCCACCCACAGACTTATTTCAGGGTCCTCATCAGCATGTGAAAATAGTAGTCAGGCCCTCTATTCTTGATAATGATACTCATTAGCAAATTTTTGATAGTGATGAGCAAATTGCAAGCTTCATCCAGAATGAAGTAGAGTTTTCTTCCATGGTGCAGTCTAGGCTATAGGAGAGCTATGGTGACTAGATCATTTAGCTGAAAATGAACAAGTTATCTAAGGGTTTAGTTACCCTTGAATCCATTTTCAGCCCAGATGATGATTTCAGGGGTGAGAGGATGGTGCTGGAGCACCTAAGAGAATACCTTGGAGCAAGAAGACAAAAATGACCATGGAAGGAACCTATGGAACAAATCAAGTCAATTGGGACACCTTACAACCAATTATGGCATGTTGCAATATTCAAAATGATGTAATAGTTAAATGTCCTGAGGGTCTTGGTAAGGACCCTAGGACCAAAAATAATGTAAGTTGGGCCAATAGTGCCCCTAGAGTCAAATAGAGGTGTCTAAGACCAGTAAGAAAGTATAATGAACCTAAGAAGATCATACATGGTGAATTAATAAGGTAGGAGTTCATTAAATAAGGTAGAAATCCTTTAAACCAATGTTTTAAATTCAAATTTCTGAATTATGCATTTAGGCGGGAAAAGCCTTTTTAATTAGTTTTTGAAAGTTTAACCATCCATAACTGATGGGAATTGGTTGTAGAAGTTAGGGAGAGGTTATATAATCCTATTCAAGGCATGATATGTACAGACAAGTACCTTGGAGGGAGTTTAGAGGTGCAAAAATTGAATAAAAACAGAATTTTTTGATTTTTTTCTATAAATCTACTGTTCCAGGCCGTACCATTTCTCTGTACAGAACTGTTTTGATCTAAAACCAATTTGATGTGGTAGGGGATTGAGTTAAATTTCATTTGCAATTGGTTTGAGGTTTTTTCAGTCAATTTTGAGGGAGATATCACGTTTTTTCTGGAACTGCCTGTTTGACTGTGAAAACAGGGATTTTGAGGGTTTGCAATGCATTTTTGGACCTTTCCATGAATGTAGGATCCTAATTCTCATGGAATAGGTCCTTATTAACATGTAACATATGTTTTTAACCCTGACAAAGTAGGAGGAGTGTAAATGGGAGAGGTGATCACAGTTTGGAGTCAAGTTTGCATGTGAAAAGAACATGAGAATGGTGGCATGGTTATAGCAGCCGGAGATCCATCTTAACAAGGTGATATTTTTATGATTTCTGTTGTTTAATATGGTCAAGAAGATGGTGTTGGACCTTTGAATGAGGTCTGGAAGTGATTGGAAGTGGGAGATCTAGGAAGCCCTAGGTTTTGAGGCCTAGAAATGAGGTTTTTGTATTTCAAACCTTAAATGTGCAAACCACCTGATAAGACCTAGAAAATCCTTGGTTTTGAACCCTTTCCTAAGACTATTTTTAGGTTTGAAGTGTGTGGGACAAGTTTGTCATAGGTTTCCTTTGTAAAATGGTCAATTTAGGCCTTGTAGGAAGGCAACAGGGTGTTAGGACAGTCACATTTCATCCAAAACAATAGTAGGTGAGTTTGAGATATGTTTTAGAACTCAATAGAGGGTATCCAAATCAGTCATTATATTTTGAAGTGCTTTGGGAAAGTTTGGGGAAAAGTACAAATTAGTCACTGAACAAGACTACAAGGATTAGGCCTGTTTAAGGGGAATTGTCAAGAATCTATCAAATTGGTTTGTGAAACCTTGTTGGTTGGGGTAGGTTGAGACCCTAGAAGGTGCTAGAATTCATCTGAGAAGTTGGATCCAAACTTTAGCCCTTTGGTGGAGTTTAGGACAAGAGGAAGGCTAGAGAAGTCTTATTGGTTGAAGCCCACAAACTATTGAAACCTTTTGATCTTGTTAGATTATCTTTGGAGACCTAACACCTCTGCATCAGAGGAATACTATGACATTCAAAATGGAAGACTACGAGAAGGTCACCATCGCCCAAGATAAAGGATTTCTACTAGGAAAGGTTTGTGGTGCTGTTGAGCAATAAGAGTTTATGTTAAATGCACAAGACAACTGAGAGGGGGGTGAATCAGTTGTATCAAAACTTCAAACCCTCACAAACATTCAGATTCACATTAACCTTTAAACATGTTATGATGATTAAGCATGGAAAGAAAATAACTAAAACTAAATCATAACAACACCACACACAAGAGAACACCAAATTTTATGTGGAAAACCCTAAAAGGAAAAAACCATGATGAGAATTATCTCACAATATAATATAGTAGCAATACTGAATTACAAAAGGCTCACTGCCAAAGAGCTCACTGCCCAAAAGAAAGAATGCTCACTACATGGTGGACTCATTGCCCACTGAGAAAGAAAGAGAGAAGAGAAGAGTGACTCACTACCAAGATTTGAACTGATATAATTATATCTAACCTATGCATGGAGTTTAGTTCCAATGAAGCTCAATATTTACCACAATACAAACAACACCTTCACAACAACACTGAAAATAGTAGACACCTTCTGCTCACTGCATCCAGTAGCTTAACACATGAAATCTCTCACTCCACTAATAAAATTCGCATCACAAACATCATATTCTTCGCACATTCATACATAACAAATCCTTGACACTTATTTACCATCATCAATCATGAAAACATTCAAGGACCATGAACTATCATTCAAGGACCTAAGGTCAAGTTGCAATGTACTATCATACCCTAGGTCACTATGAGATGTAGGGAAACTTGGATTTATATGATTTGATTGTCAATTATGCTCAATTATGCATCAAAACCCTAATTATGCAAATACATAAGCACACAGATGAATATCAAAAAATACTACTACAGAAAGATGTAAAATGACAAATAACTATGCACCTATTTTCAGGGTTTGGAAGCAGAACAGTCAGAGACTAATGAGTAGGCGCCCAAGTCCAAGGCCTAGGTTTTTGTCGGGATCTGGAAGCTCAGTCTACAATCTGTTCTTGCTGTCATAGAGATTTTCCCATCACAATATTTAGAGGGCTAAAGAGTGGGCACCCAAGTCCAGGGTGCTATTTTTAACTCTGATCTGCAAATCCAACACTATGTAATTCCCTCCCGCAACTCCACTTTTCTTGTATCTTCAACCTATAACCTACAATCACAAAAACTTTGGGAGGGGGTTGTGGTGTTTAGAGACTTGCCTTAGTCAAGCCCTAGAGAGACATTCAAGTCTTCTGAACACCGTTGTCAGATAGAGAGTGCGTGCCCTTGGAGGTAGAGGCAAAAACCAAATGATAAATGCTCAAAAACACAAATGATGTCACCTTGTAGTAAAGATGTCATGGGAGGAAGAACCTCTTAATGCCATGAGGAGATGGATGCTCAAATCTGCAAATACAAACACATAGACAACACACATCTGCTCTTGCTAAACAATGAATGCCTTGAATCACTTTCAAAATGCCAATGCTCATGAAATTTCCATCTAATATCCATCTAGTTGTTCTCTAGTTTACAAATGAATGTCTTAACATGCTTATATATGCAACTAAAAACACTCCCACCAATAATTTCGTAATTCAAACTTACCATGTTGGCATAGGACCCAAATAACCATCACAAGCCGACACCCAAAATTTGGGACTGACCCAAAATAGGGTAGGACTAGGGCATGGGCGCCCAAGTCCTCCCCCCTATTTTGGTCAGGGTTAGGTTCAAGGGATCCCCCTAGGTCCCATTTGTCATGAAACTTAGGGTTTATTTCATCGACATGTCAAAATATGATACAAGATGTCCTAAATGTAGCTAAAAGACCCGGGAGGTAAACTTTATGAGGGAAAAGCCCCCAAGGGGACATTTTCTGACGTTACATTTAGCCCCCACTTTAATGTATGTATAAACATGAGGCCAATACAAGCATTAAAGTATGGTCAACAAACACAAAAACACACCAAGCAAAGAGAAGACATGCTAAACACATTGAAGACAATAACAAGAATGCAAAACACGGAGAAGACAGTTACAGTCACACAAAAAATAGAGAAGATAGCAGATGCATAGAAGATAGTTAATGCATGGAAGACATGAATGATTTCTTTTCTTTTCTTTTTATCATATATATGAAATGCAGATGCAAGTACAGGAAAGTAAACACACCTCCCATAATGCAGGAAGCACTCATCGCACTGGTCTTTAAACTGCATATATGGGGCAACACACACACAAGACACACCAAAGCTCCTAAAATGTAGGAAGCACTCATCGTACTGGTCTTTAGACTACATATGGGGCAACAAACATGCCAAACAAAGAAAGCATGCCAAACACACACACTTGAAAGACACGGAGAAAACACGGCAGACAAGCGATGGAGTGTTCCTATTACTAGGCTCATCACCATCTCAGGCACATTACAAGTACACACCGACGATTGGGCTTCACCACAACAATCACCGAAGACATGCTTAAGGGTTGAGTTAGTCATAGAACTGCTCCCTGCCTCCATAGAGGACTTTTGAAAATGACAGGATGGGCACTCTCTGCAAGAGATACACCACCCCCACCTCCGCAGAGGGCTTAAGATGATTGATTGATTGATTGCAAACAAACTCAGAGTGCAAGCGCGATTCATCGCCACTAGTCTTTAAACTGCACTTGAGGATAAGCACATTACTAACATCTACAATAGACAGCTTACCATATATATGCCCCCAACTTAAGGTGGTTGATATCTCCCATCGATATCAAGCACGTTAAGGTAGGAAGAAAACACACAAGGGAACATAGACTTTCACAAATCCCATGCCCCCTAGAGCTGACATGTACTTTACAATCCCCAAGTGTTCCCACAAACACATCCCTACAAGAAACATGCTAGTGTCCACATAATCATGATAAACAACAACATCAATGCATATGATTAACCACACAAATAGCCAAGGTTATACCACAAATTCAAAGATTGAGGATAACTGTGGGGCTATGTCACGAAAATTTGTGAACCAAGTACCACCAAGGCGAGGTTCAAAGATAAACAAAGTGCGTGGAGCAACAGTATTGTTAAGGTTTGTAAGTGATAAAGATCATCAAAATCACTACGCAGAAAGCACAGAGTGCTTCTACTAGCCAAGCATCAGATAAGATGTACAACCCCATCATCATATTAGGAACTAAGTCTAATTTTTTATTTCTCGCGAAAGGGACTCTAGGTTCGCATCAGTATAAAATGTTTTTCATCATCCGCCCACTAGATAGAAACACTAGAGGAAGGTAAACAATAAATAAGAGAGGAGAAACATGTGTCTTAGGGATACTCACATAGGAGGGTTCCCGCAAGTCACCAACCGCAACGCTATGTCTGTAAGACAGAACACACAACAATGAAATCAGAGAGAGGCAATATAGAAGAATGATGATATAAATAGAAGGTCACAACAGAGGTGGTCTTCTGGTATCCCAGACCTTATGAGAGAATCAGGGGTCATCCCAGGAGGCCTAAACAACACATAACACATCACGAGGGAAGCACATCCCAAGAGGGATAAAGGGTTAGAAATACTTACTTGTGGGATCTCTGTTTGAATTTATGAACCTCTTGGAAAGGTACTCGATCATGTTTAGTGCAAAGTTTGAGTGGTTCTTATGAAAGTCTTGTTTATTATCATATGATGCTTGTTCCTTAAATCCTTGTTTAAATGGGACTTTTTGTTTCTTATGAGGGGGAGAACCACTATTATTTCCAACTGCTAACAGTCGTCTTACTCTTTTTCAATTTTTACCAAGTTTTCATTCTTGATGTCGTCTAACACAGTAACAAGAATCATCCTGTACCATCTCACTAGTCTGTATCAGTTGTTCTACTTGTTTTTTTGATGCATTATGGTTATCTCTTGATCCTATATAGGATAACGGAGGAGGAACCTTAGCATAAATCCTATTTCTTCATGGACGAGGTGGGTTATCCAACTTTTGTTTATCCACTTTAATCATACCCACGATATTATCATAGTCTAAATAATCATCATCCTCTACTTCCACTAAATCTTGTTCCAACATATTGTTATTAGTAGTTTAGGGAAAGGATTAGTGAAGATTTGTAAATATTGATTCGGCGAAGCAACCAACTTATTTCCATTATCATTCACACCGATACTTGTATGATATTCGAATCGATCAGGTCTTGTATTTCATGTTTAAGATGCATACATCATTCAATATCATGTCCTTGTGTCTAATGGAAATGACAAAAGGCATTAGTATCAAAGTAAGGTCCTTGTGCTTTTCTAGGATCAACATGCTTAATCGGGTGAAGCTTCAGAATATTATTACTCACAACTTGATTCATGATAGAATGATAAGACTTAGATATCAGAGTAAACTTTCTTGGTTGATATGATGTCTTCTTCGGATTAGTGATAGCAAACACATTAGAAAATTTGTTCGTATTTGGTCCATTAATCTTGATGAAACTCCTATTATTATTATTCCTCTTAAAGTTGTTTTGTGATGTTCCACCCATGGATTGACTAACTTGAGCCAATGAGTTTTGGTTTTCATACTAACTAGATGAAAGTTGGTAATCACGAAGGGAGGTGCATAAATGTTGAAAGGAGTTATACTTCATCAAGAGGATCTTATCATAGATGTTAGGTTGTAGATTTGTAATAAACACCTTCTAAACATCCTCATCTTTCATCTGATATTGAATTTGTGTATATAAAGCTTGATATTGACTAATGAATTCAGTTAACTTCTCTTTTAGACCTTGCTTGCAATGAACTAAATCAATCAAAGAGACTTGATGTCTAATGTTTGCTTGGAAATGTTGTAAAAATTGATCAATCAACTATGAAAAGGAGTGTATTGAATTTGGAGGTAAAGAGCAAAACCATTCTAAAGCAGTGTCTTTGAGAGATCGTGGGAAAAGTTTTTCCAACAAGTCCTCTTCAAAATAGAAATCACTACACATAGCTGTGAATGCTGCCACATGAGTATTAGAATCACCTTTTCCACCATATTTTTCAAAGTGAGGGGTCTCAAACCTCTTGGGCATAGGAGTTCTCAAAATTGCATAGGAAAGGGGATTATGGGCATGATATGTTGGAATATTAGGTTGCGAAGAATTGTCAAATTTGTTACCTTTTGTTGTAAAGCAGTCATGCCCTGCAAAAGTTGGTTTAGGATGGCATCATTGGGAGATGTAGTTTGTTGTGAGGAATTGGAACCAAAGTGAGAAGGTGATTGAGCTTGAGATATGATAGGTGGAGGCTGTGAATAGGTCAACGATGGTTGGACATAATGGTAGGTGGTAGGTGGTTGAGAATAGCTATATGTAATGGGAGGTTGAGAATAAGTGGGATGAAGAGGTGGTTGAGAGAAATTATTCATAGAAGAGGTCCCCTTAGAAACCAAATTTTGATAATTAAATCCCGCATCTTTGTAATTAGTGCCATTAGATACTCCAATACCAATGGTAGCATTACTACAAGTGTTCGCATCAATTGTTAAGATCGTTGATGTAAAGGTAGATACTCCGGTAGTCGGTATAGGTACCAATACTTGTGTATGAGCCGGTGACAAAGTGTTATTTATTACTTTTACACATTCAGTCACTGGCATGATATTTGTTTGTACAATATGTGCTAAACCACGGATTGCATTAACACCATCTTGTCCCTCTTTTATCAATTCTCTTACATGGTGAATCATAGGTATAGATTCTTCAGCTATCCTCTCAATTTGCACATAGTCTTGGAATTTAGCTAGGTCTTTACAAAGTTTATCTATTTTCTGCTCAGATACATATCCTTTCGTCTCAATAGTATCATCAACATCATGAAAAGTTTGCTCTTCCATTGTACTTGTGATAGGTGTAATATCTTGTAACATTTGTGTCTCTCCTTTTGTAAAGAAGGTGTTCGATGTGCCAACTTCTTCAAGAGCACTAGATCCCATGTGTCTTATTCTTCTTCTTAAAGGGATATTTCTTTTAGGGTAGTGAGTTATTAGACTCATGCAAATCTAGGATGACAAGTTAAAACCTAGTGAAAATACACTAAAATATGAGATTTTTTCACCAAATCTCAATGCAAAAGGGCATAACAAAGGGTGTTGTGAGGAAAGTGATGATGGACGGAAAATTATATTAGTAATAACAGCCACCTAATGCCAAAATATCTATCACAACACGCTTATATTGCCACTCAAGATCAAGTCCTAGTGAAAATATAGTAAAAATAGGCAATTTTTCACAAATTTTCAATTCCAAGACCTAGCAAAAGGGGTGTTGTAAAGAATTTTACGAGGTATAGAAAATAATAACAATGATATCAGTCACCTCAATCCATAAAATTTGTCACAACACGCTTGAAGTGCAATCTAGGTCAAACCCTAGGGCAAATATAGAAAAAATATGCAATTTTCCACCAAATTTTCAATACAAGAGCTCAATAAAAAGGTGTTGTGAAGATTTTTAGGAGGGGCAGAAAATAATCACCCTGATAAGAACCAATTAGTGCAAAAATACTCTTCACAATACGCCTATGGTGCAAAATTAGAGAGTTGATAAGGCCCAATTTAGTGAAGATAAAGGTTTTTCAAGCCCTAGGTTTGAGATCTTGATGCAAAATGCTATATGAATGTCTTGTAATCTATTTTATGATGAAAATTAAGTCCACTCAGATCTAAAAATGATTTTCACACCCTACCATGCAAAATTTACACTAAAATGCAACACTATAGCCAAATGCAAATTTGAATGAGTGTCTAAGATTAGTAGAAAAATTTGAAACAAGATTTTATCTACAAACACTAGTTTTTGAAATTACTAGGTTATATGAAAAATGCAAAATTTACAACAAAACCCTAGCAATTTTATGATGAAAATGCAATTTAAGCTATTGAATTTTTGTAATTTTCTACAATTTAGCTCAGATCTAATGCAAAAATTAGAAATTTGATGAAATTCAAATTAATTAATGCAACATGCAAACCCTAAAATGCCATTTTTTTTCCAATTTTTCCAATTTTTCAAAAAAAATTGTAAGTTTTCCAATGCAATAAGATGAATGATAATGTGAATGAATGAAATCACTGCAAATCTGAAGCAAAACACTCAGCAAGGTGCAAACAAGTCCAACAACATGGGTTCACCAAAATGTAAAGGGTAAAATTTGGATAATTGGGTTTTGGTAGTTTTGTGTGTGTATCCTCCTTTCACCCTTTCATTCAAGGACCTAGGGTCGAGTTGCAATGTACTATCATACCCTAGGTCACTATGAGATTTAGGGAAACTTGGATTTGTATGATTTGATTGTCAATTATGCTCAATTATACATCAAAGCCCTAATTATGCAAATACAGAACCAAACAGATGAATATCAAAAAATGCTGCTACAGAAAGATGTAAAATGGAAAATAAATTGTTGGAAAGAGACACTACTTTGCTTGATAGGTGTTGTCATTGATGGCAACTAAGATCATCCCAATCATCTGCATAACACAAATTATTCTTACCGGAAGTGAGATTCAAAATTTGTCTAAGTCTGGACAGTTAGGAACAGAGCAGTAACAAGGTCCGGTATTTTGGTCTGGATCTCTCCTATGGGAAGTCATGGTTAGTTGTGGATCTAGGGGAGTCGTGTGAATTGTCAAGATAGTCTAACTCTAGATTTTTGTCCTTCGGTGTTGAAGGATTCAAAAGATATTAGCCTTTGAGTACCGGGTTCCAGTTTGTCAAAGTAGACAGAAGAAGAACAGGCTGACCTTGCAGAAGGTCTTGATTCTGGATGTATGGAAGTTTTTTGTTGGACAAATAGTGATGATCAATGATAGTAGATTACATGAGTAATGTTTTTCAAGAACAAGTTTTGGTCCGCACCTTAAGTTATGCATGGATCTAGCTAACAGAGCTGAGCATTCATTAAAGTTCTAAGTGTTGTTAAAGCCAACTGATAGATTGATTGTAGATCATGTTGCAGATATATATAGCCGATGAAATTGGATGATTCAAAGTGTGTGGTGTATGTGAATAAGGTGTATCCGAGAAAAATAGAAATCAAAAGTGTGAATGAAGGTAGAACAGTAAGAAGAGCAGAGTAAAGATGAAATGTGTAAGATCAATTTTTGTACTTAATCAGAACTGAAACTCTTGCATAAGTAGATGCTTTTAATCAATTCAAATCTCTATTATTCTATTGTAATATTTCTATAGGCAGTGAGCCTCCATTGAGCAGTGAGCCCAAATGCATGTGCATTTGGATTTGTAAAATACTTTTAACAGAGTATTAATTTTTGTGGGTTAACCCCCATAGTGGTTTTTCCCTTAACCGAGTTTTCACATCAAAATCTTGGTGTCGAATGTGTTATTTAAGCTTTCTTTTTATATGTTATTGATTGATGCTGAAATGTTTATATCATTAATTTGATCATAAGAGCTCAAGGAAGATTGAAAGTAGAAAAAAAGAAAATGTGTGACAACTGATTCACCCCCCCTCTCAGTTGTCCGGACCTAAACCAACAATTGGTATCAGAGCAAGGTTCCTTTGGAAAAGTTTAACAGCTTAAGGAAGATCTGAGAAGGCAGTAGAAATAGATGAATATAATCTTCAAGCACAACTTAATCTCACCTTAGATGATCTTGAGTAGTCCAAGGCAGAAGTTCAAGAATTGAAAGAAAATCTCAAAAAGGCTGAAGACTTCATCGAGATCTTAAAAGAAAAGTTGAGCAAATCCAATGCAAAAGGAAAGGAGCAACTTCTTCAACTAGAAGACAAGGCCCTAAAAGAAAAGACAAAAGAATGTGAAAAGTTAGCTAAAGAAGTTGTTTTCCTAAAACATGAGATGGAAACTAGGGTGATGAGACTAACCAAGGAAATTGAAGATAGGAAGAAAACTAAAGAAGAGATAAAGCAAAATTTGAAAGAAAGTAATGAAGAATGTTGCAGATTGGATGGAATAGCTGGTCTCCTAGAATCTAATCTACAAAGAAGCAGAAATAATGAGAGAGAACTTGAGAGATAGATTATCACTCTTAGAGATGACCTTGAAATTGCAAATGAGTATAAGTAGAAATTTGAAATAAGCTCAGCTAAAATCGAAGCACTAATTGAAGAACAAAAAGGGGAAAATGACAAGCGTAATCTTAAAAATGAGAGAGGTGAAAGCTCTGGAACTGGACAAAGAAATTTCCAACCAAGAAACAAAAGGAACAAAACTAGAAAATCTCCGGTAAGACAACCTAATGCTCAAAGATATCCATCATTTAATGGAAATTGTTTCAATTGCAATAAATTTAGTCATAAAGCTACTCAGTGCAGAAGTAGAGCAAATCAAAATGGTCCATCCTTCTCCGGTCAATGCTTCAAATGCAAGAGGTATGGTCACAAATCCAATGAATGTAGAAGTAACTCAAATGGCAATTCTTTCAATGGCTACTGCTTTGCTTGCAATGGATTTGGACACATAGCTAATCAGTGCAAACCAAGAGGAAATCAAGTGTGCTTTAACTGCAATAAATCTGGTCATATTGCAAGATTCTATAGAAATAGGAACAATGGAAGAAGAGGTCTAGTAAACAGAAAATTGGATGAGCAGAAACAAGTTAGAGAAGAAAGAAAGATAGATGTGAATGAGATACGGAGTGAAATGAACAAGATTTGGATAAAGAAAGATACAATAAACAATAGCGATGGGTCCACACCGGAATCTGGTGCTGATAATTCCTCTAGGAATTAAGTCAAAAACTCTGGCTCAGGGGGAGCTACATAGAACATCAAATTCCCCCGGTCAGTAAGTGGGTGCCTAAGTCTAGCACAATGAAAGAGAACATTCTAAAGTTGTCCAGAAGCTTTGGAAGAATTTCTGGAAGAAAAGATGTTGATATGAAATCTTGCAGAGTGATTCATGAAGAACTGTCGAAAACAATGTAACCGGATAATTAGGGCATCACATTTATTACAATGCCAAATTAGGTTTTGCAAAAGATAAAAGGTCACTTGGTCACTCATTTGAATCACCTTGCATTCGAAGAAAACAAGAAGAAGAGCATTTGAGCTGCAAATCCAGAGATTGAGGCAAAGAGCGAATTCAACCAGTAAATTGATCAACCCTAACACCGCGAAAGAAAAAGGTATCTCTATGTAAAAATTTGAATCTGAAATCTGTTGAGATGGCTACTCCTCATGTTGTTGACATTACTGAAAGGCCTCAACCCAAATTCAAGAAGCATCCTCACAAATCAATTGAACTCGACCCGTTAGGTGCTTTTTCAAGTGTCCCGTATGGTGTGCTACATGTAGAAGACATTAGGGTTTATATTCATGCAAATATAGATGAGTTTGGAGATTCAAGGTATGTAGACTTGTTTGAGAAATAACTCAAGGATGAAAATGATGAACTTAAACCTGAGTATAAGGCTCTTCAGGATAAACACTTCCTTCAAATTATGAGATTTCCAACATTTGATGATGATGAATGGGTTCGATACGTCTTAAGTCAGATGCATGATGAATTCATTTGGCTGTTAAAACCATTCAAGATTACCAAGGATGCTATCAGAAGTGTAACTAGTTTAAACTCAACCAGAGGATTGCCCATGCTGAAAGCTGTGAAAAATCAGACAGTGACTAATGCTACCGGTGCTAAGTTTGACAAAAGGGCAATGACCATTAATGACATTATTGAACCGAATGTTAAATTTGCCTCCATGGTGATTGGGTACAAGATTTACCACTCGAGTAGAGAAAATTCTATTTCTGGAACAGCCATATATGCTGCTTACAAAATGCTAAAAGAAAATATTGATTATGACTTGTGTTAACTACTACAAAGTCAACTGATTGAAAATTTGAACCAAATCAAGAAAGATAAGAAAAACACCTTCAATTTTGGTACATTGATTCTATGTCTATTCTTTTACTTTATGAATGAAGTACCTGGGGTAAAAGGTGTGCACTGGATTAAGGATGAGAATTTCCATTCAGATCAAAAATCATCTTTGCAGCATTGGTGATTTCAAAACTCAGAAAACTGCAATATGGGGTTACTTTAAGAACTTTCAGAGTATGATGCACTCAAGGGAAAGAATCCCCAGTTTAATTGTTGCAAGTACAAAAATGAAATATGCTTCATGGTTGATACTGATCAGTGTTTGATGGAAGCAGTGGAACCCAAAACTGTTTGGATCATGCCCATGGGGTATGAAGTAGATGAAATGATCCTAGACATATATGCTTAACATCTTCTAAGCAAGCCCAAAGACACAACGGTTGAAAGATTTAGAACTTATGAAGAGATGAGTTTAAAGTTGCACACTGAGCTCAGAGAACCTAAAACTAATAGGAGAGTAAGAAAAGTTGTGCAACTAGCTAAAAATTTGGGCCTAACTAAGGAAGCTTGAAGAAATTCAGAGAAAGAATAGAGAAGGATGAGAAAGAAACACAAGATAAGAAACAAATAGATGATCCGGTGGAACTCTCTTCCACTTCAAGAACTACTAGAAGCTCTGCCATTGCCTCTAAAACTGCAAAACTGGAAGCAAAATCATCTAGAAGATGGGAGAAAAGGAAGAAAACTAAAGCATCCCGGACCTATGTAAGCATAAGAGAAGAAGAAGAAGATACAGACTCAGACATTGAAATCAAGGAACTAAAAGTCACCAGAACAAAAGCTATAAAACTAACCAAAGAAAGGTCCCACGAAAGCAAAAGGACTAGTAAAAAGAAAAAGACAGAAGATTATGAGGAATATGTTGAGAAGCCCACACTCTCCCTAGAAGATGTGATAAAATCAGTCAATATGGATGGTAATCTAAAACCCATGATTGAATTCTACGATGAATATAATGACATGGATAAAAGGGTGTTGGAGGAAGCAATGGTCAGATATTTCAACATCTACAACAAGGCACCGATTGAGATAACTTCTGAGTTACCATAAAGTTTGGCAAATATCTTGGAGTTGAGAAAAGAAAATGCCAAGTGCAAGGACATAGAGATCAAGGAACATGAGCTAATAAATCTGTGTCCTCAACTTTCTCCTGATCAAAGAGACATGATATTCAAGGAAGTCAAAGATGACTTTAGAAGCAAGAGGAGAATGAACAAACTCATGCTTGGAGAAACAAGTGAAATCATTGAAGAAACTCAATAGACTCTTTTGAAAGCCTTGAGAAAGCACAATCTTCCCATAGTCACAAAAGAAGTTCTAGATGGTGAAGAAGAGAATATTATTGAGCAACAATCTGAGTTGGGTGAAGCTTCAGTTCTGAAAGAGGAACAAGCAAATCAGGAGGATACAAAAATGTTGGATAAACTAATTGATGCAGAAGATGCTCCCAATCCATCTGATACATCATAGAAAGAGGATAATATTACTATTTTACAGAGCCCTCCTGATTAGGTAGTAAATGATGAACAAATAGGAAAAAGTTCCTCTGTAGAGAATACAGAAAAGGATAAATCAGAGTTAGAGGAAGAAAGAGAAAAGAAAGATAAAGTAGAAGAAGATGGTGCAAACATTGAAGCACCTAAAGCAGAGACTGAGAAATCAAGAGATCAAAAGGTTGGTTCTGAAATGGCTGCAAGAGACACTGCAGATGCAGTAAAAAGTCTTCTTGGAAAAGAAGTGATTGAACTTGATGAACCTAAACTACTCCAAGGCCTAGCCAATCCAAATGCTCTCTTTCCAATTCAACTAATGAAAATAGCATCTTACACCCAAGTTAAGGCTAGAGAAAAGATGTTAAAGTTCCACAAGCAGGACAATGAGCTACTGGGGCTTGCATCTGGGATTTTGGAAAAGCTAATGCCTACCTACCAGAAGAATCCATCTGATTCCCCCTCCAATCATCTAAAAAATCTTGTAAGTTCTATAAATACTCATTTTGAGTCTCTTGAGAAGTCTGCGGAAGCAAAAGTTCAAAAAGAATTTTTGGATAAGAAATTTGGTGAAATAAAGAACCTGATAAGAAATGATAGAAGAATACTTGATGTCAGTATAAAGAGAATTCAGAATGCTCTAAGTGATGGAGGAGATATATATAAGTTTTGTCTATCATGGTCCAAGGTCAATAAGGATATTGAGAAGAAGATAAAGGAACAAGAACATAAAATTTCAGTTCTTTCTCAAAATTTTGATCCCTTAACTACCTCTCCTATAAGCCAGGAGTGTCAAGTAATTAGCTTGACAAATGAAATAAAGGGGCTTGCGAAAGAGAAAAACAATACTATGAAGAGGATGTGTGAACTTCGGGGATTGATTGCCCCTAAATTAGAGACAATGTATAATGCCCTATCTGAATCTTACACTGTAGCCTAGACTAGTGATCCATCAGATCTATCAAAGGCAGAAGAATATTCATTTTTATTGAATGGGCACATCTCAATTTTGGATGGAATGAAGAGTACTTGGGCCTCCGAATTTGTGCAGATAAAAAACTAGTTTTGCAGACATTCTAAAGTTTATGCAAATAGAACTTGTTGATTAATTATACACATGCAGCAGTATTTACAATATTTTTGAAGAATTTTGGCTTGAGGATCCCACCCTTTGCCACTAATGTCAAAGGGGGAGTGAAGGGCATTGAAAAATGAGGATTTCAACTAAGGGGGAGAATTAGAATAAGTGAAGGGCATGGGTGTACAGACAAAGGGGGAGTTGCACTAAGACACTTAGTCATTTTTCACTAATTGTTGCCATCAATGCCAAAGGGGGAGATTGTTGGCAAGAGACACTACTTTGCTTGATAGGTGTTGTCATTGATGGAAACTAAGATCATCCCAATCATTTGCATAACACAAATTGTTCTTATCGAAAGTCAGATTCAGAATTTGTCTAAGTCTGGATAGTTAGGAACAGAGCAGCAACAGGGTCCGGTATTTTGTTTCGGATCTCTCCCATGGGAAGTCATGATTAGCTGCAGATCTAGGGAAGTCATGTGCATTGTCAAGATAGTCTAACTCCATATTTTTGTCCTCTGGTGATGAAGGATTCAAAAGATATTAGCCTCTGAGTACCGGGTTCTAGTTTGTTAGAGTAGATAGAAGAACAGGCTGACCTTACGGAAGGTCTTGATTCCAGATGTATGGAAGTTGTTTCTTGGACAAATAGCGATGATCAGTGATAGTGGCTGACATGAGTAATGTTTATCAAGAACAAGTTTTGGTCCGCACCTTAAGTTATGCATGGATCTAGCCGACATAGAAGAGCATTCATTAAAGTTCTAAGTGTTGTCAAAGCCAACTAATAGATTGATTGTAGATCATGTTGCAGATATATATAGCTGATGAAATTGGATGATTCAAAGTGTGTGGTGTATGTGAATAAGGTGTATGTGAGAAAAATAGAAATCAAAAGTGCAAATGAAGGAAGAACAATAAGAAGAGCAGAGCAAAGATGAAATGTGTAAGATCATTTTTTGTACTTAACCGGAACTGAAACTCTTGCATAAGTAGATGCTTTTAATCAGTTTAGATCTCTATTATTCTTTTGTAATATTTCCATAGGCAGTGAGCCTTGATTGAGCAGTGAGCTCTGGGCAATGAGCCCGAATGCATGTGCATTCCCATTTGTAAAATACTTTTAACAGAGTATTAATTTTTGTGGGTTAACCCCCACTATGGTTTTTCCCTTAACTGGGTTTCCACGTCAAAATCTTGGTGTCGAATGTGTTATTTAAGCTTTATGTTTATATGTTATTGATTGATGTTGAAATGTTTATATCATTAATTTGATCATAAGAGCTAAAGGAAGATTGAAAGTAGAAAAAAAGAAAATGTGTGACAACTAATTCACCCCCCGTCTCAGTTGTTCAGACCTAAACCAACATAACTGCGCACCTATTTTTGGGGTTTAGAAGCGGAACAGTTGGGGACTAATGAGCAGGCGCCCAAGTCCAAGGCCTAGGTTTTTGTCAAGATCTGGAAGCTCAATCTACAACCTGTTCCTGCTGTCGTAGATTTTCCCGTCATGGAATCTAGAGGACTAAAAGTGGGTGCCCAAGTCTAGGGTGCTATTTTTAACTCCGATCTACAAATCTGGCACTCTATAATGCCCTCTTACAACTCCACTTTTCTTGTATCTTCAACCTATAACCTGCAATCATAGAAACTTTGGGAGGGGGTTGTGGTGTTTAGAGGCTTTCCTTAGTCAAGCCTTGGAGAGACATTCAAGTCTTCCAAACACTATTGTCAGATAGAGAGTGCATGCCCTTTAAGGCAGAGGCAAAAACCAAATGATAAATGCTCAAAAACACAAATGTTGTCACCTTGTAGTGAAGATCTCATGGGAGGAAGCTCTTCATGCCATGAGGAGATGGATACTCAAATATGCAAATACAAACACACAGACAACACAAATCTTCTCTAGCTACATAATGAATGCCTTGAATCACTTTCAAAATGTCAATGCTCATGAAATTTCCATCTAATGTCCATCTAGTTGTTCTCTAGTTTACAAATGAATGCCTAAACATGCTTATATATGCAACTACAAACACTCCTGCCAAGAATTTCAAAAAATTCAATCTTATCGTGTCAGCATAGGACCCAAATAACAGTCACAAGCTGACACCCAAAATTTGGGATTGACCCAAAATAGGGCAGGACTAGGACGTGGGTGCCCAATTCCTCCCCCCTATTTTGGTTAGGGTTAGGTTCAAGGGATCCCCCTAGGTACCCTTTCTCATGAAACTTAGGGTTCATTTCATCGGGATGTCAAAATATGATGCAAGATGTCCTAAATGCAGCTAAAAGACCTGGGAGCTAAACCTTATGAGGGAAAAGCCCCCAAGGGGACATTTTTTGATGTTACATTTAGCCCCCACTTTAATGTATGTATAAATGCGAGGCCAATACATGCATTAATGTATGGTCAACAAACATAGCAAACACACCAAGCATGGAGAAGACATGCCAAACACATTGAAGACAATAACATGAACGCAAAACATGGAGAAGACAATTACAGTCATGAAAAACACGGAGAAGACAATAGATGAATAGAAGATAGTTAATGCATGGAAGACAAGAATGGTTTCTTTTCTTTTCTTTTTCTCATATATATGAAATGCAGATGCAAGTACAGGAAAGTAAACACACCTCCCATAATGTAGGAAGCACTCATCATGCTAGTCTTTAAACTACATAAATGGGGAAACACACACGCAAGACACACCAAACCTCCCAAAATGCAGAAAGAATGCATTGCACTAGTCTTTAGACTGCATATGGGGCAACAAACACGCCAAACACACACACTTTGAAGACACGGAGAAAACACGACAGACAAGCGATGGAGTGTTCCTATTTCTAGGCTCATCACCATCTCAGGCACATTACAAGCACACACTGATGATTCTGCTTCACCACAAGAATCGTCGAAGACACACTTAAGGGTTGAGTTAGTCACAGAACTGCTCCCCGCCTCTGCAAAGTACTTTTAAAAATGATAGGATGGGTACTCTCTGCAAGAGATACACCACTCCCACCTCTGTAGAGGGATTAAGATGATTGATTGATTGATTGATTGAAAACAAACTCAGAGTGCAGGAGGGAATCATCGCCACCAGTCTTTAAATTGCACCTGAGGATCAACACATTGCTAACATCTACAACAAACAGCTTACCTTATATATGCCCCCCACCTTAAGGTGGTTGATATCATGCATCGATATCAAGCACGTTAAGGTAGGAAGAAAACACACAAGGGAACACAGACTTTCAAAAAGCCCGTGCCCCCTAGAGGTGACATGTACTTTATGATCACCAAGTGTTCCAAAAAACACATCCCTGCAAGAAACATGTTAGTGTCCACATAATCATGATAAACAAAAACACCAATGCATATGATTAACCACACAAATAGCCAAGGTTATACCATGAATTCAAAGATCGAGGATAACCATGGGGCTATATCATGAAAATCTCTGAATCGAGTACCACCAAGGCGAGATTAAAAGACAAACAAAGTGCATGGAGCAGTAGTATTGTTAAGGTTTGTAAGTGAGATAAAGATCATCAAAATCACTACATAGAAAGCATGGAGTGCTTCTACTAGCCAGGTGTCGGATAAGATATATAACCTCATCGTCATATTTGGAACTAAGTCCAATTTTTGATTTCTTGCTAAAGGGATGGTAGGTCCACATCAGTATAAAATGTTTTTCATCATCCGCCCGCTAGATAGAAACACTAGAGGAAGGTAAACAATAAATAAGAGAGGAGAAACAAGTGTCTTAGGGATAGTCATGTAGGAGGGTGCCCCCAAGTCACCAACCACAATGCTATGTCCGTAAGACACAACACACAACAAGGAAATCAGAGAGAGAGGCAATATAGAAGAATGATGATACAAATAGAAGAAGGTCACAACAGAGGCGATCTCCTGGTATCCTGGACCTTATGAGAGAATCAGGGGTCATCCTAGGAGGCCTAAACAACACATAACACATCATGGGGGAAGCACATCGCGAGAGGGACAAAGGGTTAGAATTACTTACTTGTGGGATCTTCATATCAGATTTTTGAATTTGTGAAGGAGAGGTACTCAATCATGTTTAGTGCAAAGTTTGAGTGGTTCTTATGAAAGTCTTGTTTATTATCATATGATGCTTGTTCCTTAAATCCTTGTTTAAATGGGACTTTTTGTTTCTTATGAGGGGGAGAACCACTATTATTTCCAACTGTTGATAGTTGTCTTACTCTTTTTCAATGTTTAGCAAGTTTTTCGTTGTTGATGTCATCTAACACAGTAACAAGAATCATTCAATACCATCTCACTTGTTTGTATCAGTTGTTCTACTTGTTTTTCTGATGCTTTATGGTTATCTCCTGATCCTATATAGGATAACAGAGGAGGAACCTTGATATAAATCCCATTTCTTCATGGATGAGGTGGGTTATCCAACTTTTGTTTATCCACTTCAATCATACCCATGATATTATCATAGTCTAAATAATAATTATCCTCTACTTCCACTAAATCTTGTTCGAACATATTGTTATTAGTATGTTTAGGGAAAGGATTAGAGAAGATTTGTAAATTTTGATTCGGTAGAGCAACCGACTTTATTTCTGTTATCATTCACACTCGATACCTGTATGATATTCGAATCGATGAGGTCTTGTATTTCATGTTTAAGATGCATACATCATTCAGTATCATGACCTTGTGTCCGATAGAAATTACAAAAGGCATTAGTATCAAAGTAAGGTCATTGTACTTTTCTAGGATCAACATTCTTAATCAGGGAAAGCTTTAGAATGTTATTACTCACAGCTTGATCCATGATAGAATGATAAGACTCAGATATCGAAGTAAACTTTCCTGGTTAGTCTACCTCAATATTATATCAAATGAACATTGGTTTCCATGACAAGGTTGGAGTAATGAAGAATCTTCCGATGCATGTCAAAGTCCTCAAACAGCCAAACATTAAGACTCTTATGTGGGTACCTTCTAAGCCATGTTCCAGTAATGACCACTAAGTCTGTAGGGTATTCGATGTTTTCTCCATCTGTAACTAGGGCCTCCAATTTCTTTTTAGCCTCAACACAATGACACAAGTAATAATTTGTTCCCTCTTCGTTATCTTCATCTGCAATAACTGCATAAACATGCCCTACAATGATATGTGTAGCAAATTAGATGTAATTTCCACAACATGACAAAAATACTACAAAGTTTAAGATAACATTAAGAATTTCAAATTTAACTATGAAAGTAGATATATTACCTATTTGAACTAGATCTAATATGTGATCAAAGTCAACTAACGATTCCATCTCTGTCAATCCTAGTGCCGTCAGGGGTCGATATGTGTCAAGTGGGCAAAGATAACTGAACTGCCATTCATCAAACCACTCCCTTGACTCGCACTCAGTCCAGGCTTGAATTGTACATGCAGAACAAAAGCATGCCATCTTCCACATATGTATACTCCATGAACCTGCAATTGAGCTTTTGATAGAGTGTAGCTCACTTGATCCTGTCAGTGTACAACAGTCCTCATATGGTGCAATGTTAATATCATCAATGAACCAAAAAAATCTACGAATTGAAGACTTACCTTGATTACCTGGACCCATCGAAGCATTACACCACTCGATGATTGATTTTACATTTGTCAGCTTTGCATTGTCTTTATACTTTAACTGTTCTCATGCTATGGCTCTTTTGATACACACTCCTGCACCATCATGCTCCCCCTTTCCATGCCCAACCTCACAAAAGTTCCACATATGTTGAACACCTGTAATATTATGCCTCCTACTCAGCCAATAGAAATTATGTGAGTTCTTGAATTGTGATGCACAGTTATTCGACCATATGATATGCTGACTAAATGATATGCCCCTTCTAGCCAGATCATTGTAGAACACTTGAAAACAACCTTGCACAAACTCCGCAGAATCTGTGCGATCATTGCTTATATAAAAATGATACTCCCTTATGATCTTTCTGTCATCCTCTGTACTATCATTCACATGAATGAATGCGATGTGCACAAATATAGAAACCTATGTCAAGTTATAATATTGGGATTGCACTCATGCCGTGGCTGTAGACTGTAGTTCTCTACAAAGTTGACAACTGAAACAATGCTACCAATTGGAAATGTGTCCTTGCATAACTTGAATTGCAAGTCCAACCATCGAGCTCTATGGGCATGTCTTACATACTCATACACTATGTTGTCACAAAATATAGGTATAAACTGATACACTAGAATCTTTTGAATAAGATATTCACACATCTTTGCTTCTTTACCATCTCTTGTAATGTATGCCACTGTTTTATACTTGCCAAACTCTATTAGTTCGTTTCCAACCGCATGTGTTATTTCCATATGTTCACATATTGGCATAAGTTGCAAGCCACCGCAATGTTGACATGTGCCATCCAAGCATAATTTCCTGTAGAATAATTGACCTTTGTCTCTATCACATAAAATCATTGATATGAAGTCTCTTGAGGTAGTTGGTGGGGCATGTATGCCACAATCCTGCAAAACAGTGTTAGTATGCAAATCTAAACATATAGACTGATAAACATCAAAATGGTTAGAAAATTCAATATGTAATCTACAACAACAAGTAGTGCATGTGTGATTTATTTTGACAAAGAAAGGTTTTAGCATTTCAAAATATCTTTGAGAAATTTTAATTTGAAGATACTTCTCTAGAAATTTACCAAAAAACTCTGTTTGAGTCATATCCAAAAAATGCGTTGGATGTGGCTCACGGTTTCAACTACCGACTCTCCTTCTTACCACATCCCTTTGATTCAGAGATACCCTTGTGTAATTCTTCCAAAAGTCTTCAATTAGTGATCTCAAAGCTTCAACAAAAACTTTGTCTTTTCATGGGAGTCTCCCAGAGAATGCCCACAATTCATTAGTGCTTGGATCCTCAACTTGTTGATGTCTTCCAATGGCTCTCATTAGAGTTTTTCTATTTATTTTCAATGCTTGACTTGTCTTTCTAATGAGGCGAACTTTTTTTGTTTGTTGGATTACAATTGTCGATGTAATGACATGTCATGTGACATTACTATCCTTGGTGTGTGAGGTGGAACCCACACTCTCATACGTAGTCATCAGATTCTTGACAATTGATTTTTCACTTGATGCATTTGATGTTCTTAGGCCATGAATCTTCATAGTGGGCCTAAATTTCAGATTTCTCATCAGTTCAACAAAGATCAGTTTCATTTAAATTCTCAAAGAATAATTTCCATATCTTATTTGCATATCTTTGGCAAGTGCGCATGGGAATCTTATCCTATATGGGCTCCAATACATTCTCATCAATATCAATTAGAAACTTAGGCCTCCTATGCAAAATTCTAGGAGGCATTTTATTTGGTAAAGTAGACTCAACATTAGGAATTTCTTCAATATTTACTTGAGATGGGATAGATGACGTACCTTTGATTGGAGATGAAAAGGTTGAAAATGATGTACCTTCAACTTGAGGTGGGAATGATGGTGTGTGACCAACTTAAGAAGAAAATGTAGATGTTCTTTCTACTTCACCTGTGAAAGATGGAGTGTCTCCAATTCAAGAAGATAATGATGGTGTTCCTTCAACTTGACCTATAGACGATGGAGTGCCTCCAACTTGGAGATTCACTTTCCTCATTACACGAAGGTTTTGCATTCGTTCCTTTTGTGCCACCAATTCCATCTCTTTCTTAGCTTCATTAGACATGGCACGTTCCTCTTCAATTGACAATGGTGGAATATCTTGTTGTATGGTTGACAATTTCCTACTTTCTCAAATTTGCCTCATTCTTTCTCTTTTCCTCTCATTCTTAGCTTCATGCTCTTCTGGTGTTAGATTCTTTGCTTGTTTCCTTGGCATGATAATGATTTCTACAAGCATGAAGAATAAGACAATGATCATTAGAAATTTTATAATGACAATGAATAGCACAGTCAGAATGAATAACAAGGTTTTACAAATTTCTGAATAAGAGACCTCATATCAAGATAACTTGAACATACATAAGTCATGGAGTAGGCATTTGAACACACATATACACTTGAATCTAGTTTGAATAGAAGAGAGGAGGATGAACTTGGAGGAAGAAATAAGAAGTTATACCCTATTTTTCTATTGTAACTCGTTATACCCTATTTTCATGCATTTTCCAAGTGGAAAGGGTGGCTAAATAGTGGTTCTTTGTGAATTTGAATGCAACCTAGCCAAGTAAGTGTTCCTATTGTTGGAAATAAGGTAGATAACTGAGAGGGCGGGGGGGGGGGGGGGGGTGAATCAGTTATCTTAAATCTCTTAACTTCTTTTTCTCCTTTAATAATTAGTGCAACATCAAAACATATAAGCATATATGATCATAAGAACATAAATAAAATCAACACACATAACACAAGGATTTTTACATGGAAAACCCTACTAAGGGAAAAAACCATGGGGTGACTAACCCAAGATTGTATTCTCTATTAAAAGAATAAGAAGTACAAAATGGCACTTGCCAATTAGGGCTCACTGCCCAAGCACACTGCTCACAAGAGGCACACTGCCTACAAGAGACTCACTGTCTATAGAACTTACAAAAGATAATCAGGTGTTTGAACTGATGAGAGGCATCTACAAATGCAAGAGTTCAGTTCTGGTTAGGCACAATATACTGATCTGATGCACTTCATTCTTCCTCTACTCTAGTGTTGTTACTTTGTCACATACCGGACTTGTATTGCTGCTTCCACACTTATATCTGCTTTTCTTCACACTTTATTTCATCATCTCTATATTCACACACACCTACATACTGGAATCCATCTGGTATATATATCTGCATCAAGTATTTCAACAACTTTCTAGTCGGCAACCAGAATACTCAAGATATTTACAAATTACTGATCTGTCGGCTGAATCCATGCTTGATTTTTTATGCGTATCAAAAACATAGGCATAGAAGTCATTAATCATGTCGGCCAACAATGTATGATCCCTCAAATAGCTTGATCAACACCTTTTACTCATCCGGATTGAAGTTTGATGCTCTGCCGGTTAGTTCTTCCTCTGTCTGCTGTACTTGACTAAAACCCGATGCACAGATGCTCATATCTTTTCCATGATTTACTACCAGAGGCTAAATCTCTGGAATATAGTAGACATGATACTCCTCTTGACTTATCCAAATTTGCAACTTGCTGAGTTACATCATCTAAGAGATCTGGATCTGATTGTCGGACCTTGTTGCATACTCTGTTCTTGTTCATTGGACCAAAACAATCTTCAATCTGACTTCCGGTATAGGCATACTATGTACTGCGGATGTGTGGGATAAAATTTGTTGCCATCAATGACAACACTCATGAATCGTCACAGTGTCTCTTGCCAACAATCTCCCCCTTTCACATTGATGGCAACACTTAGTGAAAAATGACTAAGTGTCACAGTAAACTCCCCCTTGGTTGATGCTCTGTCTTATGCACTAATTTACCAGAGCTCCCCCTTAGCTGGATTCCACATTTTTCACTACTCCTCGCTCCCCCTTTGACATCAATGGCAAAGGGAAGAATCTGCACACCAAAATTTGCAAAAATTAACCTATACATAGCCGCATAAGTAGATATGTATATGTTATACTTACATATACTTGAGTATATCCGCAAAAGTGGCCTTCAATTGTACAAATTTTGCTGCCCAACTTTTTTTCATCCTGTCCAAAATGGAGATGTGACCACTCAACAAAAATGCATATGCTTCTGCCCTTATTAAATCTGCCGGATCACTGGTACGAGCTATGGTCTGAGCATCTGTCAAGGCCTCATACATTGCCTCTAACTTAGGGATAATTATCCCTCTGAGTTCACTCATTCTGTTTATTATATCCTTCTTTTCTTTGTTCAACTTCTTTATTTCATTTATGATGACAATGGCCTGGCATTCTTGATTCATTAAGGATGTAGTGAGGGGATCAAAACTCTGAGATAAACTTGACAGTTTACCTTGTTGTTCTTTCACCTTCTTTTCAATATCCTCTGTCACTTTGGGCCAAGATAGACAAAATTTGTACATGTCCCCACCATCTTTAAGAGTATTTTCAAGGCTCTTTATCCCAATGTCTAGGGTCCTCCTATCATTAGCAATGAGTCCCTGTACTTCAGTAAATCTTTTTCCCAAAAACTCCTTCCGGACCTTTCTTCTGCCAATTTCTCTAAAGACTCAAAATGAGTGCTAACAAAGTTTACCAGAGATTTCAAGTTACCAGATGGAGAGGCCAAAGGATCCTTTTGAAATGATGGAATGATCTTCTCTAGCATCCCGGATGCAATTTCTAACAGTTCATAGTCTAAATGTGAGATTTCAGAAGTTTTTCTTTTGCTTTGGCTTGAGCAAAAGCTATTATTTTCATTGTCTGGATTGGAGAGAGAGAGTCAAAATTTAGTGGTCCTTGAAATAGTTCAGGTTCATCTATCTCCATCATTTCTTTGTTCAAGAAGTTCTTCACTGTCTCTATAGTGTCTCTTGCCAGTGACTGAGTCTTCTTTTCTTTTGGGATTTCAGAACTGTCATCATAGATCTTCTCTGTTTGTTCTTCTTCTTTTCCCTTTACCTCTTCTTCTTGACTCACTTTCTCCTCTTTTCTTCCTTCTCCTTCAGCTCCTAAATCTAGAATGTCTGTAGTGGGATCCGAAGGAGAGATGTTACCTGTATTTACTGCTTCATGAACTTCCTCTTCTGGAATAGAGGAATCCAAGTCTTTAGACTTTTCTTCACCTATCTCTTTTGACCCTTCTGCATTTTTGTCGGAAGATTCTTCATTGGTTGCATTTAATCCTTCAACATCCATGGTAGAAGGTTCTTCATATGTTTCCTCTACAATAGGAAGATTGAATCTTTTGAAGGCATTCTGGAGGATGTCTTTTGTTTATCTTGCTACTTGGTCAGTTTCTCCAAGCATAAGTTTATTCATTCTTTCTTTGCTCTGGAATTCATCCTTACAGTCCTTAAAGATCATGTCCATTTGCTTTGGAGTAATAGAAGGATAGAGCTGAATTGCTATCTATTCCCTGATCTCTAGGTCTTTTTCTTTTGCATTCTCTTTTCTTAGTTCAAGTACCTTCTCTAGACTTTTGGGAATCAATGAAATAATTTCAATGAATGCTTTATTGTAAATATTTAGATACTTGACTGTAGCTTCTTCTAGAATCCTTTTGTCAATATCACTGTATTCATCATAGAACTTTGTTACTGGTTACAGGTTCCCATCCATAGTGACTGCCTTGATGATATCATCAATGGAAAGAGTGGGCTTTTCAACAAATTCTTCTACCTTTTCTTCTTTTTTTTTACTGGCAGAGAATTCCCTAGATGTTTTCTTCTTCTTCTTCATTTTCTTAATTTCCTCATCAGACTCTGTTTGTTCATCATCCTTGTGACTTGTGTATAACCTTGTGGCTTTTGTTTTCATTCTCTTTTCTCCTTTTCCATATGTCTTAACTTCTAGTTTGGTGGCTCTTGAGCTCTTAGGAGTGGTAGGTGCAAAGCTCTTAGAGGATCTAGTCTAGGAGGAGGCTTGTAACGGAACACTTCCTTTCTCTGCTTCTTGTTTCTCTTTCTCAGCCCTTTCCATTTTCTCTTTGTTTACATCTACTGCCTCTTTTGATATGCCAAATCTTTTGGCAATTTCCTCAACTTCCCTTCTAACTTTCCTCTTTATCTCCGGTTGTCTTAGCTTAACATGTATTTTTACACTTAGTTCTTGAAAGGTTCCAAACCTTTCTGCCTCAATGTCCTTAGGCTGGCTCAATAGGTGTTGAATATGTAGCTCCAAGATTTTCTCATCGACCTCATATCCCATTAGCATTATCCATACTGTTCTGGGCTCAACTACCTCCATTAGGCATTGATCAGTGTCAACCATGAAGCGCACTATATCCTTGTATTTCTCAACTATGGATTGAGGTATCCTCTCTCTGGCTTGCATCATGCTTTGGAAGTTCTTAAAGTAACCCCAGAGAGCTGTGATTTGAGCTTTAGCATCACCAAGTCCATACATATAATCTCTAATCTGGATTGCAACCAGTTTGTCATTTTGCCAAACCCAACCACTTGATCCGAGTAGCTCATTCATGTAATAGAAGAAGAAACACAGTATTAAACAACCATACTTAAAGGAGTTCTTCTTATCCTTCTTGATCTTCTACAAGTTCTCTAATAGTTGATTTAAAAGAAGATCACATAGGTCATAATCTGCATTTTCCCTCAACATCTGATATGCTACGTATATTGCAGTCCCAGACACAGAATTCTCCCGACTAGAATGATAGATCTTATACCCAATTATCATTGAGGCAAATTTGACATCCAGACCTATGATGTCATCTATGGTCATTGCTCTCTTGTCAAACTTAGATCTAGTAGCTTTAGTTACTATCTGGTTCTTGATAGATTTGAGTGCAGGTAACCCACCGGATGAGTGCAATCCAGTTATTGCCCTAATGACATCTTTTATTATCATGAAGGGCCTCATTAACCACATGAAATTATCATCCATTCTGCTTAGAACATACCAGACCCAGTCATCTTCTGCAAAACAGGGAAAGTGGATGCAATGTCTAAAGTGTTTATCCCGGAGGGCCTTGTATTAAGGTTTGAGTTCAAAACTTTCATCTATTAACTATTTATGATAGATGTCCATCAACTTAGAGTCTCAAAATTCCTCAATGTTGGCATGGATATATACCCTAACATCTTCTACGTGCAATACCCCATGTAGAATGTTAGAAAATGTGCCTAAGGGATCAACTTCTAGAGATTTATAGGGATGTTTCTTGAATTTTGGATGTGGCCTATTAGTGATCTTTACAACCATTAGAGTAGCCATCTTGCAAAAGATTCAGAGAGAGATTTTCAGAATGGAAGTACCTTTTTACGCTTTAGGGTTTGAAATAAGAGCGGGTACAAATCACTGGTTGAATTGGGTTTTGCAGTTGATCTTTGAGAGAGTTGTAGAAAATTGATGCAGAGCTCTTCTTTTCTTCTTCTCGAATGCAAATGTGCAAATGAGGAGTGAAAGAACTCTTTTATTTTTGTGCAAACCCTAATTTCCTTTTACAATAAATGCACAACTTAAGTTATCTGATTGCCCTGTTCTGAGAGAGATCTTCTTGAATCACTATGCTGATCTTAGAATCATTGTTAGTGAGGATTGACAATGTATCTTCTTTTCTTCAGTCATGCCATGGGTCCATAGATCAAAGTATCTCAATTTTGAGTCATATTGGATCTATCTGTGAAAATCCCACTTTACCGGATGGCTATCAAACCGGATCAACTTGAACGGTTAAACTCTTGCAAAACTCCATGCGAATCTTTCATATTTTTACTGAGGGTTATTTAGATATTTTTCTGAGAACCCTTTAATCCACAACATTCCATGTGCCAAATTTAGGCACCAATTGACTGGCTGGGGGAATTTATTTTACTTTGTGACTCCCCCTGAGCTAGAGCTCATCTATTTAGTTTCTGGAAGGAATATCAACACCGGATTTTGGTGCGGATCCATCCCCAACATTTTCTATACTCTTCTTAATCCAAATCTTGCTCATCTCCATTTGAACTTCATCTGCATTCACTTTGTCTTTTCCCTTATCTTGTTTTTGATTGTGATACACCGGACCCTTTTTATCCTGATATTTACTTCTGCAGAATTTGGCAATATGACTAGATCTATTGCTATTGTAACAAACAACATTTCTATGCATATTTGATTGATATCCTCTTGATCTACATTGATTAGCCATATGTCCCATTCTATTGCATGCAAAGCATCTATCATTGAATGATTTGTTTATTTACATATTTCTACATTCATGAGATTTGTGACCATACCTTTTGCAGTTGAAACATTTTCTGGAGAAGGATGGATTAGTCTAATTTGTTCTCCTTCTACACTGAGTTGCTTTATGACTGAAATTGTTGCAATTGAAGTAGTATCCATTGAAGGATGGATATCTTTGAGCATTCGGTTGCCTTACTGAAGGTCTTCTAGGCCCGTTTCTTTGATTTCCTGATCCAAAGTTCTTCTGATCGGATCTGGAGCTTTCACCTTTCTCATATCCCAAGCCACGCTTATCATCCACCCTCTTTTGGCTTTCAAGAAGAACTTCAAGTTGGGCTGAGCTTATCTTGATTTCTCTTTGTATTCATTTGTTATTTGAAGGTCTTGTTTAAGAGTATCTATCTGATTCTCAAGTTGTTCTTCATTATCTCTAGCTTCTTCAAGATCAGATTTCAGATGCCTAATTATTCTGTCCATTTTGTGGCAGTCCTCTATCTTCTCCTTGAGGGATTGTTTTAGATTATCTTCAATTTTCCTTTTTTCTTCAATTTCTTGGGTGAATCTCATGGCTCGTGATTCCATCTCATGCCTTATCATAATGACCTCTTTTGATAGCTTCTCACATAGCTTGTTTTTCTCATCCAGATCTTCATTAGTATCATTTCCTTCACTCTGACTTGCTAATTTTTAAAGTAGTTCCTTTCTCTTTTTCAC
Organism: Cunninghamia lanceolata; assembly: GCA_027924645.1. Lineage (NCBI taxonomy): Eukaryota > Viridiplantae > Streptophyta > Pinopsida > Cupressales > Cupressaceae > Cunninghamia > Cunninghamia lanceolata. The sequence continues at coordinate 24,227,958 of BSBN01000500.1, forward strand.
AGAGATACTCAGTTTTTCTTTTAGCTCATTTATGAAATCGTCAGCTTGTTTGAGTCTTTCTCTCAAGTTATTGACTTTAGAGTGGGATTGTTCAAGATCATCTAGGGTAGACTAAAGTTGTTCCTTCATACCATACATATCCATTGAGATTCCCAGATCTTCCTCACACTGTTAGGCTCTGTTTAGAGGAACTTATCTCTGATACCAATTGTTGGAAACAAGGCAGATAATTGAGAGGGGGGGTGAATCAGTTATCTTAAATATCTTAACTTCCTTTTCTCCTTTAATAATTAGTACATCATCAAAACATATAAGCATATATGATCATAAGAATATAAATAAAATCAACACACATAACACAAGGATTTTTACGTGGAAAACCCTGTTAAGGGAAGGGGTGACTAACCCAAGATTGTATTCTCTGTTAAAAGAATAAGAAGTACAAAATGGCACTTGCCAATTAGGGCTCACTGCCCGAGCACATTGCTCACAAGAGGCACACTGCCTACAAGAGACTCACTGTCTATAGAACTTACAGAAGGTAATCAAGTGTTTGAACTGATGAGAAGCATCTACAAATGCTAGAGTTCAGTTCTGGTTAGGCACAATATACTGATCTGATGCACTTCATTCTTCCTCTGCTCTAGTGTTGTTGCTCTGTCACATACCGAAATTGTATTGCTGCTTCCACACTTATCTCTGCTTTTCTTCGCACTTTATTTTATCATCTCTATATTCACACACACCTACATACTGGAATCCATCTGTTATATATATCCACATCAAGGATTTTAACAACTTTTTAGTTGGCAACCAGAATACTCAAAATATTTATAAATTATTGATTTGTCAGCTGAATCCATGCTTGATTTTTTTATGCGTATCAAAAACATAGGCATAGAAGTCATTATTCATGTCGGCCAACAATGTATGATCCCTCAAATATCTTGATCAACACCTTTTACTCATTTGGATTGAAGTCTGTTGCTCTGTTGATCAGTTCTTCCTTTGTCTGCTCTACTTGACTGAAACCCGATGCACAAATCCTCATATCTTTTCCATGATTTACTACCGGAGGCTAAATCTCTGGAATATAGTAGACATGATACTCCTCTTGACTTATCCAAATCTGTAACTTGTTGAGTTACATCATCTGAGAGATCCCAACTTGATTGTCAGATCTTGTTGCATACTCTATTCTTATTCACCAGACCAAAACAATCTTCAATCTAACTTCCAGTATAGGCATACTATGTACTGCGGATGTGTGGGACAGACTTTGTTACCATCAATGACAACACTCATGAAGCTACACAGTGTCTCTTGCCAACACCTATAGCATATGTAGGCCTATTTAAAGGTGAATCAAGTGTTAGTTTGTTCTGGGTTGGAGTGGCTATGAGATTTTCATTAAAACCCGCTTATTTGAGAAAAAATGAAGGGTTTTCTAGTTTGCACCCTAGATGAGCATGGCTATACTAACCAATGGTGGAATTTGAAGTTTTGTGACATATAGATCTATTGTTTTGGGGTTTGGAGTGGTTATTGAATGATCCTAGGGTACTTGCGTTGTTAATTGGACCAAATTAAGCCTATTTCTAGAGAGGGCCAGTCATAGAACTCACATTTTTCCTGAAACAAGGGCATGAAATCTTTTGATATGTTGTTCTACTCCATAATGGATGTCTAAATACTTTATGATGCCCTTAAGCACCTAGTTGGGCCGTTGCAAGATTTTGGTTTATGGTTGAGTTGATTTGTGAAATATGGTATCAATGCTTTGAATTCCTTCTTGTGTCTGCATCATAAATGATCATGCCAATTGAATGTGAGTGTTGATTTGGGAGTTTGGCAACCTGAATAAGGACTATTCACTGAGTTTAGGAATCTGTGGAAAGTTTGAAGAAGTAGAAAGATGAAGTAGTAAATTGTAGAATGATGCACAAAGCAAACACCACTAAGGAACATATTTTCCATAGCAAGGATGGAAAAAGAAGTAACTCTCCAAAACTAAGGGAAGAGAAAGGCCAAAACAAACTCAAAGAAGATAACAAACAAGTTGATTTGAGTATGTACAAAGCTAACAATTGTTGGTCTTATTTCAAGGTTGGAGGATATTGTTATGACAAGTGTTGGAAGCTTCATCTAGAGATTCACCCAAATGACAAATTCAAGAGTAAGCAACCACAAAGGGAAAAAAAAGCACATCAAAACATCAAATTCAAAGAGAGAATAGCTCTCACATGAGTCTACATCAACATTCAATGATGTTAGTATGTAATGATACTTGGATAGAGTATTTGCTTGATTTGCAAAGGAGATAAGTGTGAGTTGCTTTCATTTGTAGGGGAATTTGATTAGCACTCCAAGTTTTTCACTTGTAGAGAAAGCAAGTAGTACGTTTCACTCACTATGGGTGAGTATGAGAAGTATGGCCACTTGGAGGTCAAGAAAGGACAAGGAAAATAGAGAATGTAAGAGCTAGTGATGACATGTTTTGGGTGTTGTAAGCATGCACATTTGTGTTCCATAGTAACATAAATGTTGTAGCATGTAACATAGATGACTTGTAGCATAGTGTAGCATAAATGTAAACATTGTATAAATGTATGAATTTCATTGTACATAGATGCAATAAGAAGGACCACTTTGTAATAAATTATAACTTTCATCGCATTGTAAAATCACCTTCAAATGCAAGGAGGATCATACATGGCAGCAGGGTTATATATAGACTATGATAGTGGACTGTTATATAGACTTACATGACTATCCTACACTCATGAAAACCTCCTTTTTAGTGTTTTATCTCCTTGTAACTCCCTTTGTATCATCTTATGTCATCCTAGGGAAAAAATTAAGAGTCTTCCAAAATCAATTTTGGCTCCATGTATACACTCGAATATGAGTATGACAAACAATTGTTCACTAAAATTATTTTATGAAGTATTTGATAATGTTTTTCTCTTGTATAGCTTAAAATAGGTGAAATAAAGGCATGAAGGGTGGAAACAAGTGGGAAACATAAAGAATTTGGAGTCTCTTTGACTGAACTAACTGATATACCTAGACACATATATGTCAAGAAGAACATAAAGAACATAAAAAACATAAAGACATAAAGACATTTAAAGACATAAAGAACATAAGAACATATATATGTGAATTAAAATTGAACATACCTTAGAATTTGATATTGCAGTTGACCAATTCTCCAAAAGATGGCTTCAAAATCCTCAAATTCTTATTTTTCTCAAGTTTGATTATGAATTCTATATAATTCTATATTAGGATTAGTAAAATTTATGTAAAAAACAAACATATATCATCAAATTCAATCTATATATCACTGGTAATTATCTTTGAAACAAAATCACACATGAAACATGAAACTTTCAGTTTAAATAATCAAATTTTCTCCAAAAACATGAAAAATCACTTCTTCTACGTTGAAAAAACAAAAAAAGGTGGTGGATTCATATAAAAATGATTCTCAATTAGTCAACCAACATGAAAAGCATTTTTTTTGTCCGATATACTCGTGAAAAGCAGGAATAATAGGCATGTGGGGTCTGAAACATGGATCCCACAAGCTTTCTTACCATTTTCCATGCTTCTAATAACATGATCGTGTTATAATGCGAGCACATTATGGGAAGCATGATAACATAAAGGTAACCTTGTATCTACATGAGAGAGTCTCTCTCTCTCTCTCTCTCTCTCTCTCTCTCTCTCTCTCTCTCTTCATTTCTCTATCCTATATATAAAGAGGGATCGGGAGACATGGAGAGATAGAGAGGGACATTGAGATAGAGAGGATAGGTGGATATAGAGACGGGGAAAGGGAGAGATGGGGATCGAGATAGAGAAAGGGGTCTATAGAGGGAGAAAGATAGAGATACATATATATATAGAGGGGAGATATAGGGAGATAGATCTAGCAAGGGAGAGATAGATAGGGAAATACAGAGAGAGAGAGGTAGAGAGGGGTATATTAAGAGATGGGGTTATGAGGATAGATAGCTCAATAGGGAAAGAGATAAAGAGATGTCTAGAGACATAGGGAGAGAGATTTCAAGAGGTATAAGGATGGGGAGAGAGATAAAGAGGAGGAGAGAGAGGTAGCGAGGGATAGATTAAGAGATAGGGATCCATATGTCCAGAGAGATAGAGATAGGGATCCCTATTCTCCCCTCTACCTAAACCTCTAAACCATAAACCCTAAACTCTAAAATCCAACAACCCTAAACCCCTAAACCTCTAAGGTCCCTAGACCATAAAACCTAGAAGCAAAGGTAAGTATAGTTAGAGAGAGGGATAGAGGAGATAGAGATATTTGTCCCATGCTCAGTCTCCTCTATATCTCCCTATTCACCTCTCTACCTAAACCATAAACCTAAACCTCTAAACCTTAACCCCTAACCCCTAAACCATAAACCCTAAACCCTAAATAATGTCCCTAAACCCTAACCCCAAAACCCCTAACCCCTAAAAATGAGCAACCCTAAACCCCAAAACCCCTAAGATCCTTAAACCATAAAACCTGGGAGCAACCCTAAACCTCTATCTCCATATCTCTCCCAATCTCTATTGGTCCCCGCACTCTATCTCTCTCTAAACCCTAAACCCTAACCCCTAAACTCAAGCAACCCTAAACCCCTAACCCGTAAACCCTAAACCCTAAACTCAAGCATCCCTAAACCCCTAAAGCCTTACCCTAAAACCTAAACCATATTTACTTGAGAAACCCTAAACTCATGTAAACCTCAAATAGTGAGAGAGAGAGATAAAAAGGTAGAGTTAGAGAGAGGGGGTTAAAAGAGATCTAGCAAGATAGAGAGATAGGGAGAGAGAGAGAGAGAGGCAGGTATAGTTAGAGAGAGGGATAGAGGAGACATAGATTTCTCTCCTAGGCTCAGTCTCCTCTGTATCTCCCTATTCTCCTCTCTACCTAAACCATAAACCTAAACCTCTAAACCTTAACCCCTAACCCCTAAACCATAAATAATGTCCCTAAACCCTAAACCCTAAACCCTAAAAATGAGCAACCCTAAACCCCTAACCCCTAAAACATAAAACCTGGAAGAAACCCTAAACCTCTATCTTCCTATATCTCCCAATCTCTTTAATGTGAAAACATGAAAACATTAATCTTTCATTCCAACCAAATTCATTCCTAATCAATCCCAAAACATCTCTAATCCATTCAATTTCATCTCTAATCATCCCTAAACCACTTCTAATCAGCCCTAAACCACTTCACACCATCCCAAATCACATCCAAATCAATTTAACTTCATCCCTAATCATTTTCCAATTAACCTGGATTTCATCTCAAATACCATCCCTAAACTATTCCTAAATCATTCTAATCATTCCCTAATCAGCACTAAACCACTTCAGACCATCCCTAAAACCATTGTAATCATTCCCAAATCATTCCTAATCTAGTCCTTTTCACCTCTCATCATCCCTCAACCAATCCATTTCATCCAAACTCTATCCCAAATCAATCTAAGCTCCATCTCAAACGATTCCAAAAAAAATCAAAATCAAACAAATACCTCACCAGTAGCCATTAGAAGATCATAGTGCCAATATGTTAGTCATTTACACCATTTTGTATATCGTATGTGCCAATATGATCCTTAGTAGCACCTACCTATCAATCAAAAACATCATTCTACACCTAGCCAGTCATAGGTGTCATTCTACCCTCTGCCAGACATAGGAGCCATCAGAACATCATAAGCGCTAATATGTTAGTCATTTACACCATTCTATACATCATATATACCAACCATAAACCCTAAACCCCATCAACCCTAAACTTGATCAACCCTGAACCCTTATCTCCTTGTCTCTATCATCCCTCTACCTCTCAATCTCTCTACCTATGTCTTTGGCTATGTCCATCACCCTCTATCTCCCTATCTCTCCCTCTCTAAACTCCTAACCCCTAAAATCTAAACCTGATCAACCCTAAACCCATATCTCCTTGTCTCTATCATCTCTCTACCTCTCAATCTCTCTGGCTATGTCTCTGGCCATGTCCCTCACCCTCTATCTCCATATCTCTCCCTCTCTAAACTCCTAACCCCTAAACCCTAACCCTGATCAACCCTAAATTTGATCAACCCTAAACCCTATCTCCTTGTCTCTATCATCCCTCTACCTCTCAATCTGTCTGCCTATGTCTCTAGCCATGTCCCTCACCCTCTATCTCCCTATGTCTCCCCTCAGTCTCCTCTATATCTCCCTATCAATCCTCTCTCTCTAAACCCTAATCTAAATCTCTAAACCTTAACCCCTAACCCCTAAAACTTAAACCTTAAGTTACCCTAAATGATGCCCCTAAACCCTAATCCCTAACCCCTAAACCCTAAAAATGAGCATAAGCTCTGGAAACAACTCTAAAGCTCTATCTCCCTAGATCTCTCCCATATCTATCGATCCCCTCACTCTCTCTCTCTCTAAACCCTAACCCCTATTTACCCTAAACCTGAGCAACCCTAAATCCCTAACACTTAAACCCTAACCCCTAAACCTAAGCAACCGTAAACCCCTAAACCCTATTTATAATTCCCCTAAACCCTAACCCAAAACTGTAAACCCTAAACTTGAGAAACCCTAAACTCATAAACCATAAATAATTCCCCTAAAGGTCTAAGGAACCCTAAGCTCATAAACCCTAAATAATGACCCTAAACCTGAGCAACTCTAAACCTCTCTCTCTCTCCCAAAACCCCAAAACCCTAAATAATGCCCCTAAATCCTAACCCTTAAACCATAAACCATAAACCTGAGCAGCCCTAAACCCCTAAACACTAAATGATTCCCCTAAACCCAAAACTTAAGCAATCCTAAACTCATAAACCTGACCCACCCTCTCTCTCTCTCTCTCTCTCTCTCTCTCTCTCTCCCTATCACCAGGTTTCTCTCCCCTCCATCTCCATCCTCTCTCCCTTTTCCTCCCTCTCGCTCTCCCTTGTTGTCAACAAAGAACATGGAAATGTAAGAAAAATAGGACATGTAGAGATGGATGATGATATAAATTGGGATTCAATGAAATGGAAACAAGATAATTTATGAAATTTCTTAAAGAGAGGGGAGGGAAGTAAAGAGTGGGAGAGAGGATAGGAGGTAGAGACAGGATGGAAGTAGAGAGTAGGAGAGGACCGTAGGAGGTAGACAGGGGAAGGAAGAAGAGAGAGAGGGTAGGAGGTAGACATGGGAGGGAAGCAGATATTGAGAGAGAGGGTAGGAGGTAGATAGGGGAGGGAAGTAGAAAGTGAGAGAGAGGGTAAGAGGTAGAGAGGGAGGGGGAGAAGAGAGTGAGAGAGAAGGTAGGATGTAGAGAGGCAAGGGAAGCAAAGACTTAGAAAGAGGGTAGGAGGTAGATAGGAGAGGGAAGTAGAGAGTGAGAGAGACAACAGAAGGTAGATAGGGGAGGGAAGAAGAGAGAGAGAGAATGTGGGAGGTAGAGAGGGGAGGGAAGTAGAGAATCAGAGAAAGGGTAGGACATAGAGAGGGGAGAGAAATAGAGAGAGAGAGACGATATGAAGTGCAATTGCCCTTGTAGACATGTATGTAAAGTGTGGAAGCATAGACAAGGCATGTCAATTGTAAGACATAACACCTCAAAGAGATGTTCTATAATGGAATGCAATGATTGCAAGATATGCAAAAAATGGATTTGTTGAAAAGGATTTAGAAACTTTCAAGCAAATTCAATTGGCATGTGTATTGCTAGTTATGCTCATCATAACGCAAGGGCGTTATAACATGCTCGGGTTATGTGATTTCACATAATGTGAGTGCATTATAACACGCTTGTGTTATGTGATTTCATATAACATGAGCATGTTATAACATGCTCATGTTATAACGCGCTCGCATTATGATGTGCTTTGTTTGATGTGTTTTTATCAATTTTTAGCAAAATCTAGAGATAATCTAGAGCATGCTCCCCATTAGGATGGCACTTTTTTCAATGAAAACTCAAAAAAATACCACCATAATCTTAAGCTCTCTATTATCTATCTAACCATATAATTTGTTTCACGTTTTGAGTACATTTAGTGTTTCATCTTGAATTTCTTTTGTAAGTGTGTCCAGTTTTGGTCAAAAACCAATGTCTAGTATTTTTAACTTGTTTTTTTAACCGTTCATAAAAAATTGAAATAAGTTATATTTTTAGAAACTAGACTCCATTCTACACGAATTCAAAAAAAAATTGATTTTTGATTAGTTTTCAAACATTTTAGGGGGGAGCACGCTCAAATTTCTATTTTTTAGGATGTGTCCACTTTAAAAATTACTAAAAATTAATTATTCATTAAAAAATTATCAAAAAAAAACAAGGATAAACTACATGGTGTTACCTAATTTCTCACTAGAGCGATTATTGAAATACTAAAAAAAAGTTAACTTTTTAGGGGGAGCACACCAGATGCTATGTTATGTTTTTTTGAGAAAAATAGGACCAATTTGTGTGCTCCCCCTTTTTGAACCCCTTAATTTCAACCATTTTTGGAAAAAATTAGTAGTTTAGAAACTAGATTCAAAGCACTACAACACTTGTTTTCGTTCCATCAAATATTGAGTGTAGCTATCTTCAATTTCTCATCCAACACCAATGTTTCCCGATTTCAGAAAAAAAGTGGCAACTTAAGACCCCATTTTGGTCCCTCATCTTTGTGCACTTACCCTTATTATAAAATTGATTAAAACAATAATACAAAAAAACTAATGATTTATATTATAATTATAACTTTTAATTACTTCTAAGCATATGCAGTCAGTCTTATATATTTCTGAGTGTATTACGTAGGGCAGATTGAATGATCGGCAGGAAACATACATTATATATATGTATATATATACACTGATAAATCACAATGGTCATCACAGAAGGAGTTTAAATATATGGTGACTAACAAACAAGTCTGCACAACACCAAGCCCAATTGTGGACAATTAGATTTCATGGTTTAGAGGACAGTGATGAAAATTTTCTAAAACTTAAACAAGGTTGAAACCTTTAAAGGGAGAAAAAAGGGGGTGCTGCCCCTAAAGGGAGCCCGCAACCTTTCTCAAGGCCTAGGCCCCTTCATGGGTCTCCGTGAGGTTACCTCATGGCTCCCACAGGCTGTAAGGCCTGTGGGGAACCGTGGGGTCTCCCCACGGCCACCCATGGCCTCATCAATAATGCATATAGACCTTTTCTGTAATTAAGATTTCATTCTTCATTTTGTTTTCTGATATAAAATAGATACTTGTTATTTATTGTTTACACACAGTCCGTCAAGCATAATATATATAAATGAATATATATATATATATACAGTTTAAAGAATAATAACACAGAAAATTAAAATCCATTTATATTCTTAGCACATTAACATTAAAACTAGCATTATTAAATATTTATTTTGAGTACAAAAATATCTATTTTTCTACTCCAATAACTGGGTCAATTAGATTTATGGAATCATACAAGATTTTAATAGAACAAGAAGCTTTTATTCCAAACCTACCACATATAGAATTAAAAACCATCATCACAAGAATAGAATTAATAGGATTTCATTTTTTTTTCAAATTTTCAAAGTGAAATATCATAACAAAATTTACCCAACCTATACATTAACAAATGGTTTCTTCAACCACAAAATGACTTCTCAAGCTCTTGACACATAACAAATGATTCCAATAAGGATCATATCCAAGGCACTCTTGCCAAAACTTTGTAAACACATTATTCTTTTCTTGAAACCCTCAATGGCTTCTTTCAACTAACCACTTGAAAAAACAAAGCTTTTCTTTTACCTGCACACATACAAAAGGCCAAAATAGGTCACCAAGTCCTGCTCTCCACCCTACCATAGGGATTGCATAAGAACATTCCACCCCCGAGTTGGAGAACCCCATAAACCAGGTTCACATAAACAAGTGCAACTTGCAAATACATAAAACTCAAAACAAACAAAATCAACAAGTATTCCCACGGATAGACTTACAAACAAGAATCCTTCATGGATCCAAATTCGGGGGAGGGAGGGAAAAGTCAACCCTCTTGGGGACACAACAACTATCAAAAATCTCCACAAATCACAATACGCAATTCCATCACCACCAATCCTTATACCTCCACACATACCTCCTCAACAATGCAAAGAATCAAACCCCAAACACCACCAATCACCACCACAACATAACAACAATCTCCACTTCTCCACGTACCTCCAAAACCTCCATACACCTCAATATAGAAAAATATGCCAACATGCATCTCCACAACCTCCACAAAAAGCACATCCACATAGCAAATTTTACTAATATACATCTCCACATCCTCCACAAATACCCATCAACATAAAAAATTTTACCAGTATACATATCTACAACCTCTACAAAAACACCAATCGCATATCCAACAATGAATCATATAAAACCAGTAGCCATTCCCCAAGAGAGGTTTGTACCTCCCTCAAACCCCAAGACTTGGGAGGCTCTCATCAAATTGGAGAGCCTCTCCCATACAACCCAAAAACCACAAAATCTACAAAAGGCAAATAACCCAAGACAGCATACAAATCCAATTCACATAAAATTCACATAATTCTCATAAAAATCAAAATACAAGATTATTTAGAGTGCTACCTTAGCTCCCCAAGTTAGGGTGGGCCCAATTTAAAACCCGAACAAAATTTCAATCCTTTGCTCTTGAATCAAAAACCCTTGAAATCTAAATTCTACCAAGCTCTTCAAGCAAAAATCTCTCTATTCTTCACAAATTCTCCATTCTCAAAATCCATGCGTAGCAAAAGTATAAAAACTCCTCCCAAAAATTTCTCATAAATAAAACTTAAAAAAAAAGAAGGAAAAATAAAAAAGAAAGCAACTTTCTTTCTTTTTCCCAAAAAAAACTCTTCTTTTTCCAAAATTAAAACAAAGAGATAAAATCCTCTTTTAAAAAGAAATATTAAAATATTATTTTTTTAATGCATTTACCCTCATTCCACAAAAGAAGTAAATTAAAATGAAATAATTAATTAAAATGACTTCCACCCTAAAAAGGCAATTTAAATAAAATTTATAAAATAATAAAACTTCACAATAACACACAAAAATAAAAATAAAAATAAAATAACAACTTTACATCAGATTTTAGCCTTAACCCCTTCCATGGGTTAGGCTAGGCTAACTGATGTAACATATGGGTTTATGGAGTCTCTAAACCATTTAAGGAATCTTGGCCACCCACCTGCACACTTAATTTCAAATATCAATATGTCAAGATAATATAGTCGAAGCAAATTTAAATTCGTAACAAAATAAATTAAATAATCCAATTTCATTTATTTCTACATCATTCAAGTAATTTAAACTAATTTATTAATAACAACACATTAGCATCAAATTCATTTAATGTTTTCTTTTCCCACATAATCATTAATCTACTCCAATTAATTAAACCATATAATTCAACACTTAAATCCATAATATTTACATATCATAGTAATGTCCAAAAGTTTCAACTAACATAATGTCCAACATAATAAACATAAATGTCCTTAGTACTCACATAGTGTTTCACACACATCAAAAATATAATCCAATGGATAAAGTCTTGTACTGCAACTAAGTCAACTAAAAATGTCTGAAAGGGATGGGCCTCACATCTTTTCCTCCTACTTTAATTAATTTGCAACTAAGACTAGTAGGTAAAAGATTACTTTGATAGTGGGGCTGCACCAAAAAATGTTAGTAGTTTGTTTGGATGTCTTTGACCAACATTTGGCAGCTGCAAGAGAGTGGATTAGTCCTCAAAATGTTAAATTCTACTATCCTAATGTAGGTGCTAACACAACGAACTAAAGCGCTAACATAGGCTTCGGAGGTGCTAACAAAGCTTACAGAAGTGCTGACAGAGCCAACATAAGCGTTAATAAGTCAGTTCCCCAAAGTGCTGAAATAGGTAATGGATGTGCTAAAATAGCTACTAAAAGTGCTAAAACAGAGACAGTGCACCAAAATAGAGACCAAATATGCTAACATAGGGACCAAATGTGCTAAAATAGATACTTAAAACAATATCATACCTTCTTTACCTACAACCGGAAGCATGGACCCAAAACTCGAAGGCACTGAAATAGAGCTCGGAGGCGTTGAATCTGAATGTGGAGGTGTTGTTCCAACACAGAGGCCAAAGGATCCTACAAAAATGTTAGTCTTATGATAAAACGGGTAAGTCATCCTATCTCCTGTAGATAGGGTTAGCCACCTTAGTAAAATGTGATCAATTTCCAAGTGAAACAGAGAGTTAGGGGTGCCAAAATGATCACAAACTAGAAGATATTTCAAAGTTAATCACTAGACTAAATGGAAACCCTAATATCCTACAAAAACAAGATGTTAGACCTACAAAAAACGTGTCAAAAGAGCTGCAAAGAATGATTGTCAACCAATAGAGAAAGGTAAGCTTCCACAACTAGTATCAAAATGAAAGTGCTATCTCAGATGGCGTAGGCACTACTACGAGAAACAGAGGTGCTAAAACAAAGAACATTAGTGCTAATACAAATGATGCAGATGCTACTATGCAGACCCTGGGCACTAATAGAGATACCAGAAGTGCTAAACTAACCTGCAAAATAGATGTTAACATAGTCAAAAGCACCGATAGAAGAACCATAAGTGCTATTCTGGCTCCTGGAAGCACTAATCCACAGTCCAAAGTGCTGATATAACCTACACAACAAAACTCAAAAAACTTGCAAGATTTTGGTTAGTTTTAGGGACGTGGGTCCCACCAGGCATGCCAAATGAAGATTATGGAAATGTTAGAAGATAATAAAACCTAAAGAAGCATAAAAACAAAAATTATACCTCAAATCTTCACACAACCCATTCTCCTTGATAAAATGGAGGAATGCATACACCTAAGAAGCAATTCCTAGTTATATCGAATGCAAAATGAATGTGGATTTTTCTATTCTAACCAGCACAAGTGAAGGGAATGATTTAGCAATGAGATGAGAGAATTGTGGCTAAGATTTTGGCATAAATTGGATGCTTGAAGACTTGTTAAAAATGCTTGGAGATGGCTTGTATTTATAGATTTTTGGAGGATTTTTTATCAATGGTGGAGGTTTGAAGTGGAGATCCAATGGTGGATATTTCATAGTGAAATCAAGAGCTAGGGTTGCATCATCAATATTGGAGGGCTCACAATATTTTGAAATTTTAAATTCCATCTTGGGAAGGCTTTGCATTAATTAAGATAATGACTAATGAATGAATTAAAAATTCATTTGTGTGGGGGAGAGTGAATTAAAAATTAGATTTTATGGATGAATGGGATGAGAATTGACACATGCATGGATTTGGAAAGGTGAGGTGGAGAGTCCATGTGTGAGCTTTATTATTTAAATAATGTTTTTGCGGAAAGATGAGGTGGAGACACATGTGACTCCCCTTAATTAAAAATGTTAAATTTTTAATCAAGTGTGGGGAGATGGGATAATGAGGGGTTAAGCTAATTAATTAAGTGATTAACTTAATTAATATGGCTGTTAGAAATTAGGAGATGGGTTAATTAGTGGCATGAATTAATTAAGGGTTTTACTTAATTAATTTGGGTCTAGGGGCTAGGTAGGATATGATAACTTTTAAAATAAATGATATTTATTTAGTTAGCCAAGGTTTAGTCATGGGCTAGGTGGATTAATTAAATAAATATATTTTATTTAATTAATTTAGGTCAGTGGTAAAGGATGCAATAATTAATTAAATAAATTGTGACATTTATTTAATTAATTATGAACAATGGACTATGGGGAATAGTTAAATTAATTAAACAAATTGATTTTATTTAATTAATTATGAACAATGGACTATGGGGAATAGTTAAATTAATTAAATAAATTGATTTTATTTAATTAACTATGGAAGGGGAAAGTTGGTGCAAGCATGTTGGGGAATGGTAGCATGGGTTATGTCATTTTTAGATGTCTACATTTTTCATCTCTTTGATGTGGTGTCATGACCAAGTGGAAGTGGTGTTAGATCAAAGAATTTTAAATTTTTGCCCCAAATGACAAGGAGAGGAAGAATGGATGAGTGATGCCCCCTCAAGAGATTAAGGGAAAAAAATAAAAATAAAATTAGGTGAACTCTTGAAAAGGAGGAAATGGTGATAAATATAGGATTCAAGATGGAAAACGGGGTCAATAGGAGGAAAAATGGGTGAAAATAGATATGTTTTGTGGCATAGGGGTGAAAAGGTAGGGTTAGGGCTTATGTGGCATGTATAGATAAGATATGGGGGGCCAACATGCCACATTTGCACACCTAATCTTGCTAACTAAGAGAGAGAAGAGAGTGATAGCAATAGCACAAAGGAGGATTTCACGCGAGGCACACCGAGCTGAGAGGACTTGATAGTACCAACGACCTCCACAAGTTGGCGAGCTAGTATGTCACCTCACTTTGTCATTTTCAGGTTTTGGGTCATTTTGGGTGTTGAATTGGGTAGGTTAGGTGTCATAGCATCTACGCACAAGCATGTAGTACTAGGGGCTAGGTGGTTAGCGCATACGTCTCATTCAACACTTTCGGTGCGAACAAAAAGCATCAGCACTGTTTTAGCACTTAGGGTAGGTGAAGTAGCACTTGGGGTTGGGTTAGCACCAATGCTACAATTTTTAGTGCTTGCAGCTAGTTAAGCACTTTTGTTAAAGAAAGTATCACTTGCATCTATAATGACACTGATGCAGGAGCATTTGGAAGCATTCAAGCAAATTAAGACAATTAATGATGAATTGTAGAGTGCCAAGAAGAGACCTTGAAGATTACTGTATTTTACTGCATTTGCATATCAAAGATTAAAAGTTGGACTTAGCATCTAGATATCATCATCTACATCATATTTAAAATTTAGGTCATTTGGGCTCATTTCCTGAGAGATATCGCTAGCAGAAGATTACTTGTTTTCACAAAGCAGAGCAGTCAACATTCAGTTGAATCCTAATGGGTTGCAGAGCAATTCTATGACTTGTGAAGCCTAATGGAACATCATTCAATGTAGTTTGGGACCTAGCTGACTTTCATGGACAACCACACCAAGTTTCATCCATTTGTGGATCAATACCATATGTTTAGGTCTGACCTATTTGTTTCTACACATTTCATACTAGTCGTTACAATTTGGCCAATAAGATAATGTTGTGAAGGCATGCGGAGAATATAAATGAAAGATAAAAGTTTGTTTCAAAGTGATGAAGAGTGATGAATAAGCAAGATGTGTGAAGATATGATGTGAAAAGATGAGTTATTTTGATCTAGGCAGTAGCCTAGAGTAAAAGTAGAAGACAGAGCAGAGAGTAGAAGAAGATACAGAGCAGAGGATTGAGAAGTAGAATAAATAAAACATAGAAGAATGTTATTGTATGAATCTTTTGTAACCCTAGGTTGCGGCCTAGCACATGAAAATCCCTAGAGGCACTTGTAATAAGGTTTGAGATTATAATATAATGTGAAGTGATCTTGAAGGATAGGTTTTTCCCTTTTAGGGTTTTCCTAGGATATATCTTGTGTCATCTATTTATGAGCATTCCATTCATTTTGTTGTTATATGTATGTTGTTATTGCATCTTTGTTAAGATCTTGCTACTAGTTGTTTAAGGCTACAAGGTTGGCCTATCCTTCATTGGACCCTCCAACCTTGACTACATCAGATGCTAGATAAAATGGAATAGCACCTTTGTCTAGAATGGCGCTTTCAGTAAAAAGTTAGTGCTTGCATCTGGAATGGCACTAGTGTAAAGTAGGGTAGCACTTGTATTAGAAATGGCACTTGTGTGGAAGGGGTAGCGCTTGCATATGAAATGATGCTTGCATAGAATGGGGTAGTGCTTTCATGTAGAAAAGTGCTAGGGGTTGGTTTGTTAGCGCAAGTGATCTAAATGACACTTGCAATTAGTCTGTTAGTGTAATCAAGCCAAATAGTACTTGTGGTTAGTTTGTTAGTACTTTTGTGTAGTTTGGCACTTTGGTGAAGATTGTTAGTGCTTCTATGCCTATTGACACTTTAGCAAGAAGGTTTAGCAATTTCATGTAGTTTTAAAAAAAAGTCTAACTTGATGTCTTGGTGGATGCAGGATGTGCTTCCTTTACTTCAATTGAGGGAGCATCTCTCAACAAAGGATTCTCATATATAAACAAGTCTCTCTCACTCATTTACACTAGATTCTCTCTAACAAGCTATTTCTCTCTCTCTCTCCAAGCTTTCTATTTCTATAAATTAAAATGTTGTATGCATTAACCCTCTTTGCAAGTCTTCAAGGAAGCTTCTTCCTCCTTCAATACCTTATGGATGATCGATATTGTGACATACATCCACCTATGGTTTCATGCTCATGGTAATTCTATTCCATTTCATTTTACATCAATCTTTATTACATGTTTTTCCTCTACTCATCGTGATCATGAACTCTCTATCACTCTTATCACTATTGTTGTGGAGGTGGGAACACCAACATAGGGTTTGACTAAGGCAAGCCCCTATATAACACAACTATTTTTCCTCTTTTATGTGTGTATACCCTAATTGAGAGTTTTCGACACCTAACGAGTGACAGGAGAATAGAAGTAGTAAATACAATTGTACACAGACTTCATTAGGGTAGAAACCCTAGGGCCAAGGCACATAGTGCCCTAGTCCTCCCAAATCTTCTCCAGTTTCTAGCTATAGGCTTTGATAACTCTACTCCTTCACAATCTGCCCTCTGATCCTACAGAGTTAGTCTATAACACCTGTAAGTTGTTCGCTTTTACAATTAGGTCACTTAAAACCCTAGATCTTGTTGTTCTCAAATCAATCTTCACTATTACTAAAAAAAGAATAGAAGCCTCGAACAACTTGGCTCCCCTTTGAGGACTATAGCCAAGTTACACAAGTCCTAGTTAGCTTGTGTGTTCTAATGTTTGATAGAAAAGATTGATCTAGTTGATACATAATTGATTAGGCCTTTCTTTTCTTACATTTTGGTGAACCTAACATGATTACTATGTTGATTAGTTGATTAACTGAATAAACATTTGTATTGCATATTTTCTTTCATCTCATGTTTTAGTTTAGAAAGAAAAACAATTATACATCTTTATTGTTTTGGTTTCTAAAATCTTACATTTTGGTCAACCTTGTGTATCTTACATTTATACAACTTTCTTTGTTGTGTTTGACCAACTAATAGAGTGATTAGACACTTCCATTGCATATATTAATTTATGTGGTTACAAAATAAAAAATTTAGACATGTCAAACAAAAACCAAAACATGTTCTCTTCTTTTCTTACATCACTATCCACTTTTGGTAAAAGAGTTGTTCCATCCACATCTACTCATCCTATTGGTATTCATCCCTTAGTTGCATATTCAAGCCACCTAGATATCACTAAGAATGTGATGACCTTTTTTCTTCCTCCCTTAGTTGCATATTCAAGGCTCTTGGATATCACTAAGGATGTGAAGACCTATTTTCTTCCTCCTTTGGTTCGATGTTAAGGATATGAAGACCTCTTCTCTTCCTCTTTTGGTTGTATGTCCAAGCCCATTGGACATCACTAAGGATACAATCATAGATACTTTTCTCAATATTACTTCACCTACTCTTTATTCTAATGTTCTCCATTATTGGATCCCATAAAGATAGATGATTATAGAAACCAAGTCAACACAATTTATGTTTCTGGTTCTCAAAAAGAATCTGTGAAACCTCAAATTGTTGCGCACCTTCATTCTAACCCTATGATCTCTATTTGAGGTGTTCCAAACCCACCTTGACCCCCTGATTACATTCTCAACTTTGTAACTAATTTGTTCAAAATGTGTTGCAACAACCTCATTACCATGCAGTTGCTCACACATATAACATTCACAACAACAAACTGTATGGAGTAAAATGTGTTCACTAGCATTTTACACCTAGTTTAGCACCTAGTTAGACCTAAAAATATTAAATCTTAATCCCAATGAATAAACCCCGACAAGTGACTTTGGATTTGCACTAGGCCCACTTAATTGAGTACATCCCAGAGTTTATGGGGGATAAAGGCCAAGGGCACCTAGTGCCTTGGGCCTGCCTTTAGCTCGAGGCTAAATTAAGGTTATGTTGGCTTATGACATCACTAATTTTTATTCATATTAGCCTCATTTGTTTTAATTCCCCGAAAATTGATGGGAACGCATATATAAGTGTTACGTCAGAAAATGTCCCCTTGGGGGCTTTTTCCTCTTAAGGTTTAGCTCCCAGGTCCTTTAGAATGCATTTAGAGCATCTTACATGATTTTGATGACTCCCGATGAGAAAACCCTGAAGTTTCATGGCAATTAGGACTCAGGGGATGCACTTAACTCAAATCTTGCCTGAAATAAGGGGGAGGACTTGGGTGCCCTCACCCTATCCCTGCCCTATTTTAGGTCAGGACCAATTTTGAAGTGTGGGTTTATGACCGTTATTTAGGTCCTATGCCAACATGGTAAGTTTAAATTACAAAATTCTTAGCGAGAATGTTTGTAGTTGCATTTATAAGCGTGATTAATGATTCATTTCTAAACTAGATGGACATTTTGATTGACAAGCTTATGTTAAGGTGATTCAAGGCATTCATTGTGTTGCAGAGCAGAATTTGTGTTGTTATTGTGTTTGCATTTGCAGATTTGGCATCCATCTCCTCATTGCATGAAGAACATCTTCCTTCCATGAGATCTTCACTACAAGATGATATCAATTATGTTTTCAATCATTTATCATTTGGATTTTGCCTCTAGCTTGTAAGGATACACACTCTTTTTTTGACAATGGTGTTTGGAAGACTTGAATGTCTCTCCGGGGCTTGACTAAGGCAAACCTCTAAAAACCACAACCCCCAACCCTTTTTTTTATGATTTGCAGGTTACAGGTTGTGGAAGCAAAAAAAGTGGAGTTGCAGGAAAGTAGTGCAGACTATTAGAATTGTAGATCAGAGAAGAAAATAGGGACCTGGAATTGGGTGCCCGCACATTAGTCCTCTAGTTCCCACAAAAGGAAAACTCCAGAACATCAAGAATAGGTTGTAGACAAGGTTCCCATATCTTGACAGAAACTATGGCACTCGACTCAGGCACAGACTCATTAGTTCCCGATTTTTTGACTTTCTAAACTTCAAAATCTGGTATGCATTTGATTGTCATTTGATATCTCTATGTGCGATCATTTTTTGTAATTTGTCTGTTTGTTCACAAATTCACGTAATTAGGGTTTTGAGCATAATTGGACTTAATTGAATAACTAATTCACACCATTCCAATCTTCCCCTATGTTCCAAGTGATAGAAGGTCTGTAGTAGGTTCCTCTACTCGATTGGAAGTCCTTGAATGTTTAGTGGTGAAAGGAGGATCAACATAAACTATCAAAATCAACCCTAAACCATCCTCTTCACATTTCACCTTAAACAATAAGCAAGTTAGTTTATTCATTTGAACACCTAAGCACTCTAGTACTCTCTCTCTCACATGCTCTCTATTCTTCTCTAAAGCTCTCTATGGTGGATTATTGTTGTTGTACTAACCTCTTGCAGGTCTTGTGAAGATTCTCCTTCTTCTCTATGCTATACCAGCTCCTTGAGTAGATTTCTGACATGACACCAACCAAGCTAGGGTTTCCATGCTCATGGTAACTCCATTCTTTTATACTTTATTACAACATTCTTTCATACTTTAGATTTACCTCTGCCTCTTAGGGAACGCCCTATTGATCATCATCATCCTTGCTATTGTAGAGGTGGGAACACCAACATGGGGTTTGAATTAGGTAAGACCCTAAATAGCACCAACATTCTTTCTTTTCTTGTGTGTGTAGGTCACAATCGAAGGTTTTTGATAGAGACAAGTTGCAAGAAGAAAAAAGACTCAGATACGACCATAGTCAAACAAAAACTTTTGGTCAAGGACCAAGGCACCTAGCACCCTTGACCCACATGTTTGGGTGGTCAAAATCTTCTTGAATCAAGTTCTCATAGCTCTATTCAGCCCCTCCCTACCACAACTTTCTGGGTTTTCAACAGTTTTAGGTTTGTAACTCCTATTTTCTCTATTTTAGCCCTAGAAACCCTAGATTTGGTAATTAGTCATAAGATCTCTCTCCTTGGCAACAAAGGGACCAAATTAAAGACCACTCATTTCTCTTTTAAGGACTATATCTGAGCATTGATTCTTCTTGATTTCATGTTCCAATGTTCATGTAGAAGAGGGTTTGACTTGGTTTAGGGTTTTAAGCTAAGTCATCTTTTTTGACATAACATTTTTGTGAACCTGACTCATCTTGCATGTGAAAAATTTCTAATTTATGCATTAGATCTTATTATTATTGCATGTGAGTAAGAATCTACTATCAGGCCCTTGGTCACTAGAATGTAGGGAAAATTGGATTTGTATGATTTGATTGCTTGATTATGCCCAATTATGCTCAAAACCCTAATTATACAAATACGGAAGCAAACAGATAAATTATTAAAAAAGTTGATACAAAAAGATGTAAAATAATAGACAAATGTGTACCAGTTTCTGAAGTTCAGGAAGTGGAACAGTCAGGGACCAATGAGTGGGTGCCCTAGTCCAGTGCCATGCTTTTTGTCAGGATCTAGGAACTTTAGCTACACCATCTTCATGTTGTCTTAGAGATTCTTCTATTGCGGGATCTAGAGGACTAATGAGCGGTCACTGAAGTCCAGGTCCTTGTTTTCAACTCTAATCTGCAATTCTGACACTTTGCAACTCTTCTCTACAACTCTACTTTTCCTGCTTCTTCAACCTATAACCTGCAATCATGGGAAATTGGGGAGGGGGTTGTGGTGTTTAGAGGCTTGCCTTAGTCAAGCCCTGGAGAGACATTCAAGTCTTCTAAACACCGTTGTTAAAGAGTGCATGTCCTTGTGGGATAGAGACAAAAACCAAATGATAAATGATAAAAAGCACAATTGATATCTCCTTGTAGTGGAGATCTCATGGAAGGAAGAAGCTCTTCATGCCATGAGGAGATGGATGCTCAAATATGCAAATACAAACACATAAACAACACAAAATCTGCTCTTCCACATAATGAATACCTTGAATCACTTTAAAAATGCCAATGCTCATAAAATTTCCATCTAGTTTACAAATGAATGCCTAAAAATGCTTATATATACAACTACAAACATTCCCACCAAGAGTTTTGTAAGTTAAACTTACTGTGTTGGCCTAGGAACCAAATAACATTCATAAACTGACACTTAAAATTTGGGCTTGACCCAAAATAGGGTAGGACTAGGGCGTGGGCGCCCAAGTCCTCCCCTATTTTGGGCAGGGTCTGTCTCAAGGGATCCCCCTAGGTCCCATTCATCATGAAACTTAGGGGTTTTCTCATCAGGATGCTAAAATATGATGCAAGATGTCCTAAATGCATATCAAAGACCTGGGAGCTAAACCTTAAGAGGGAAAAGCCTCCAAGGGGACATTTTTTGACGTTACATTTAGACCCCACTTTAATGTATGTATAAATGCAAGGCCAATACATGCATTAAAGTACAGTCAACAAACACAGCAAACATGCCAAGCATGGAGAAGACACACCAATCACAGAGAAGAAAGTAACAGGCATGCAAAACATGGAGAAGACAGTTACAGTCATGCAAAATACGGAGAATACAACATTGAAAACATGCAAAACACAATGAATACAGTGAATGCAGAGAAGACAGTAATGACTTTCTTTTTTTTTTCTTTTTTTTAATATGAAATGCAGATGCAAGTACAGGAAAGTAAACACACCACCCATAATGTAGGAGGGACTCATTGCCACCGGTCTTTAAACTACATATGGGGAAACACACATGCAATACATGCCACACAAATCCCAAATCATTGGAGGGACTCATCACAACCAGTCTTTAAACTATGCTTGGGAACAAACACACAATACACACACTTTGAAGACACGGAGAAAACACGGTAGACAAGTGATGGAGTGTTCCTACTTCTAGGCTCATCACCATCTCAGGCACATTACAGGTACACACTGATGATTGGGCTTCGCCACAATAATTGCCGAAGACACACTTAAGGGTTGAGTTAGTCACAGAATTGCTCCTCGCCTCCACAGAGGACTTTTAGAAAATGATAGGATGTACACTCTCTCCGAGGAATACACCATCCCCACCTCCGTAGAGGGCTTAAGATGATTGATGATTGATTGACTGCAAACAAAAACTCAGAGTGTAGGAGGGACTCATCACCACAAGTCTTTAGGACTGCACCTGAGGACAAGCACATTCCTAA
Organism: Cunninghamia lanceolata; assembly: GCA_027924645.1. Lineage (NCBI taxonomy): Eukaryota > Viridiplantae > Streptophyta > Pinopsida > Cupressales > Cupressaceae > Cunninghamia > Cunninghamia lanceolata. Next base: position 24,250,320 of record BSBN01000500.1, read on the forward strand.
CATCTACAACAGACGGCTTACCTTATATATGCCCCCACCTTAAGGTGGTTGATATCAGGTATCGATATCAAGTATGTTAAGGTAGGAAGAAAACACACAAGAGAACACAAACTCTCACAAAGCCCATGCCCCCTAGAGATGACATGTACTTTACAATTGCCAATTGTTCCCACAAACACATCCGTGCAAGAAACATGTTAGTGTCCATATAATCATGATAAACAACAATGCATATGAAATCTGAAGAATGCAAGATTCAAGGTAGACAAAGTGCACGGAGCAGCAGTATTGTTATGTTTTGTAAGTGAGATGAAACACCATAAAGATCACTATGCAGAAGGCATGGAGTGCTTCTACTACCCAAGCATTGGATAATATATTACAACCCCATCGTCATATTAGGAACTAAGTCCAATTTTTTATTTCTTGCTAAAGGGATGCTAGGTCTGCATCAATATAAATGTTTTTCATCATCTGCCAACTAGATAGAAACACTAGAGGAAGGGAAATAATGAAATAAGAGAGGAGAAGCAAGTGTCTTAAGGACAGTCACGTAGGAGGGTGCCCCCAAGTCACCAACTACAACACTATGTCCGTAAGACACAACACACAACAATGAAAATAGAGGAGAAGCAATATAGAAGAATGATGATATAAATAGAAGAAGGTCACAACAGAGGTGGACTCCTAATAGCCCGAACCTTACAAGAGAATCAAGGGTCATCCTAGGAGGCCTAAACAACACATAACACATCATAGGGGAAACACATCATGAGAGATAAAGGGTTAGAAATACTTGCATGTTTCATCCCAATGTTAAGAGCATACATATCTAGGATATTTGTCATGTTGTTTTGGTCTTGTTGATATTGCATTATCATTAAGTTTAGTATGATGGTAGGCTTTCTTTTCTTTAAAAGGATTATATCCAATGCTGCTTGAGTAATGTGTTGAAGCAGATTCTATAGGTACTTGAATTCCTTGTTGATTTACACCACATCCCTTACCTAGATAGTCAAAAATTTTATAAAGGATTTTAAATCCGCGACCATAGAGGGATGTCATTTCTTTAGGGGATAGTGAAGCCTTGTAGGTCTTGTATTTTGTGGTATAAGTGAGAGTATTGTTTTTATTTTCTACCAATGGGACTTTAGGTTTCTTAGGTGTTTCAAAAGATTGCTTAGGTGAGATCGATGCTACTTTTGATGTGTCAAGGCTATTAATTTTATATTCCCCTATACTACAAGGATTAAAATCTAATGAGCTGCAATCATCACCAAAGAGTGCATTCGATGGTAATAGAATCTTTCACAACATCATTCGTGGCTAGAGGCATTGATGAATCAACTCGTAAATTGTTTAAGCTCATATGATTGTAAACTAGTTTTTGCGTTTCAATATGTAAACAATTATCTGGTTTAGGATCAACATAAATAGTATGAAGTTTACCTTTGAATATAAATTTGATTGAATGATGTAGGGTGGAAGGAACTGCCCCCAATGCATGAATCTAAGGTCTACCAAGAATCATGTTGTAAGATAAAGAACTAGGCAAGACATGAATCAAGGTAGGTACAATCATGAGACCCACCTGTACAGGTAAGGTTATAGTACCTAATGATTGACTACTATGATTATCAAAGCCACAAATGTTAAGTTTATTTGATTTGATTTGTGATGTGTCGACCTTGATTTTGTGTAGCAGGTTAATGCTACAAACATTAAGAGCTGATCCATTGTCAATCATAACTTGTTTTACCAATGTTTTATTTATTGTGACAAAGATCATAAGTGGATCATATTAGTTTTGAACTTCAATTAATGGTAATTCATGTGGTTGAAAGAGAATATCTGTTTTTGTCGCATGCATACTATCCAATATGACTGCTACATCATTAGGCTTAGCAGTAGGTGGGACAATCACTTTTTATAAAGCTTCTTGGATCATTCCATGGTATGTAGGTGAAGTTTGTATTAAATCCCAAAGAGAGATCTTAGCCAGAGTAGTATGAAGTCGTTCGACAAGATCATATTCTTGACCACTTCTATGAGTAAGACGAGGTGGTGGAGGGAGCATAGGTTGAGAACGTGGAAGAGAGACAGGCACATGTGGTGCTTGCTTACTTTTCTTGTTATTACAGGTGTTGTATGTGTGAGCAATCACATTGTGGTGTGGTTGTTGTAACACATTTTGAACACCCATATTTCTTTGAGTAATTTACTTTGCATAGTCGTAGATGTGATCCAGGGGTCGACCTTGAATAGTAATCATTGGCTTTAAGCAAGAGGGTGCACTAGGTGCCACTTAGACAATCATCTTAGGAATATTGCTACAAAGTCTATTAATAGATATTGAATTAACATTGTTTCCCTCTTGATTGCACCCAACATCCATCACTAAAGGATTTAATGTGAGAGAGCTTTTCTCATCCACTAATGCTACATCTTGGCCAGGGAGAGCGATGGGATGAGAGGAAGGTATTGTATTGTTAAGAAGGCAAGGTGTTGTATCATTAATAGAGCTATCCTTAGTCTTCTTATCTAAGGTTCTTGAACATTCAATTGTAGGAGAAGTAGGATAATCTATGGAATCATCATCATCGTCATCACCAGATGTTTTAGCTATTAAATCCAAAGCATTAAGAGAACTTTCACTCTCATCATTCTCAATGTGTTTTGTCAAATATTCTACTACCCAAGGGTATGTATTAATGAGAGATGTGAAGTTTTCAAAATCTGATACATAGTCAAGGATTTCAAATGAAGAGCATTTAAATATATCATTGTGATATATAGCTTGTAAATAAGTGAGAACATGAGGATTCATATTAAGAAATTTGTAGAAACTCTCAAAGTTTTTGATATATGCATGTAAAGATACCAAAGAGTGACAAGATGAAGATGCCATAATGAAATGTCTTGTAACATCAATGTAAAATCAGATTTTAAAAGCTTTTCAAAAGTTATGCAAGAGACAAGTGCAAAACTATGTATGAAAATGACCTAAAATGCTTGATTTTTCAACTTTTTTCAACGAAAATAAGTGAAAGAAAAGGTGTTGTAAGGAAATTGATTAGGGGTAGAAAATAATATGTCTTATATCAGTCCAATATATAAATAATATCCTTCACAACACACTTTTTATGCAAATCTAGAATTATGACTAGTCAAAACCTAGTGAGAATACACTAAAATATGCGATTTTTTCACCAAATCTTAATGCAAAAGAGCATGACAAAGGGTGTTGTGAGGAAAATGATGATGGAAAAAAAATTATATCAGTAATAACAGCTGCCTAGTGTTAAAAAATCCATCACAACATGCTTATAGTGCCACTCAAGATCAAACCCTAGTGAAAATATAGCAAAATATGTAATTTTTCATTTTTATTTAATTCCAAGACCTAGCAAAAGGGGTGTTGTAAGGAATTTTAGGAGGTGCAGGAAACAATAGCAATAATATCAGTCACCTCAATCCATAAAACTCAGCACAACATGCTTAGAGTGCAAATCTAGGTCAAACCCTAGGGCAAATATAGCAAAAAATGTGCAATTTTTCACCAAATTTTCAATACAAGAGCCCAATAAAAATGTGTTGTGAAGATTTTTAGGAGGGGAAAAAGATAATAACCCTAATAATAGACAATTAGTGCAAAAATATTCTTCACAACACGCCTATGGTGCGAATCTAGAGAGTTGTTAAGGCCAAATCTATTGAAAATAAAGATTTTTCAAGCCCTAGGTTTGAGATCTTAATGCAAAATGCTATACGAATGTCTTGAAATCTGATTTATGATGAAAATTAATTCCATTCAGATCTAAAAATAATTTTAAAACCCTACCATACAAAATGCGAGTGCAAATCTAATGAAAAATGCTAGTTTTTGTTGAAGTTTTCTATGTAAAAATGCAAATTTTTGAGATCTAAATGCAAATTTACACTAAAATGCAACACTACAACCAGATGCAAATTTGAATGAGTGTCTAAGATCAGTATAAAATATAAAACAAGATTTTACCTACAAACCCTAGTTTTTGAAATTACTAGGTTATATGAAAAATTCCAAATTTCCAACAAAACCCTAGCAATTTTATGATGAAAATGCAATGCAAGTGATTGAATTTTTGTAATTTTCTGTAATTTAGCTCCGATCTAATGTAAAAATCAGAAATTTAATGCAATTCAAATTAATTGATGAGAACTTTATGAAAACAAAAACCCTAGAGTGCAATTTTTTTTCAAATTTTTTAATTTTTTTCAATTTTTTTTGTAATTTTCCAAATGCAGTAAGATGAACAATGAAATGAATGTAAATCTAAATAAAAACAATCAGTAAGGTGCCAAATTCATTAGAAAAATGGGTTCACCAAAATGTTTAGGGTAAAATTTGGATAGAGGGTTTTTAATGGTTTTTGTGTATCCTCCTTTCACCCTAAAGCATTCAAGGACCTTAGGTCGAGTAATAATCTATTATCAGGCCTTGGTCACTAGGAATGTAGGGAAAATTGGAGTTGTATGATTTGATTTCTTGATTATGCCCAATTATGCTCAAAACCCTAATTATGCAAATACATAAACAAATGGGTAAATTACTGAAAATGCTACTACATAAAGATGTAAAATAACATACAAATGTGTACAAGTCTCCAAAGTTCAGGAAGCGGAACAGTCGGGGACCAATGAGTGGGAGCCCTAGTCTAGTGCCATGCTTTTTGTCGAGATCTCAGAGCTTTATCTACAACCTGTTCCTGTTGTCTCAGAGATTCTTCTATTGCGAGATCCGGAGGACTAATGAGCGGGTGCCCAAGTCTAGGTCCCTGTTTTCAACTATGATCTACAATTCTAACACTTTGCAACCCTTCTCTACAACTCCACTTTTCCTGCTTCTTCAACCTGTAACCTACAATCACAGGAAAATGGGGAGGGGGTTGTGGTGTTTAGAGGCTTACCTTAGTCAAGCCCCAAAGAGACATTCAAGTCTTCTGAACACCATTGTCAAAGAGAGAGAGAGTGCGTGTCCTTATGGGACAGAGGCAAAAACCAAATGATAAATGATAAAAAGCACAATTGATATCACCTTGTAGTAAAGATCTCATGGAAGGAAGAAGATTTTCATGCTATGAGGAGATGGGTGCTCAAATCTAAAAATACAAACACATAAACAACACAAAATCTGCTCTTCCACACAATGAATACCTTGAATCACTTTCAAAATGCCAATGCTCATAAAATTTTCATCTAGTTTATAAATGAATGCCTAAACATGCTTATATATGCAACTACAGACCTTCCCGCCAAGATTTTTCATAATTCAAACTTACTGTGTCGGCCTAGGAACCAAATAACGGTCATAAACAAACACTTAAAATTTGGGCTTGACCCAAAATAGGGCATGAATAGGGTGCAAGCGCCCAAGTTCTCCCCCCTATTTTGGGTAGGGTCTATCTCAAGGGATCCCCCTAGGTCCCATTCATCATGAAACTTAGGAGTTTTCTCATCGGGATGCCAAAATATGATGCAAGATGTCCTAAATGTAGATCAAAAACTCGAGAGCTAAACCTTAAGAGGGAAAAGCCCCCAAGGGGACATTTTCTGACGTTACAAGGTCATAAATGTGATTCAAAACTATGGATGATGGTATATCTAGTTCCCAAAATTTACCTACCTCAGGGTGCAAGGATTCAAGGGAGCACCTTACAAGATTCCTAAGTACCCAACTCACAAGATAATTCTACTGGAATTGACAAGGCATTTATGCACATGCCATAATATGCTCAAAGACCTGCATAGTGATTCTATCAAATTCCCCATCATTTTGGGTAGGGGGTTGTTCACTTGTATTACAATTGGTGTAGTAGAATATTCAGATGTGGAGCTACAACAGTTACATTTGCTATTTTACAAAGCTTGCAAACATTTTGACCCTTTTGGTACTTTGGAGCAACATGTGAGCAGAAAATTTTTCCATGTGGAGTAGATAGAGGATTTCTGGGCTAACCACACTGATGAACATGAGGTGAGAAGAAGATGTTCAATATTATCTTTGGACTTCATCAGGAGATTTTAGATCACCCTAGCACCTGAATAATTGGTTGACGATGGAGTAGTAGTTCAGGAAGTAGAATGGAGAAGAGTTTTTGATCAGCCAATCCCACCTCCAAATTGGGTTGAGGCAGAGGATAGTTCCCTTGAGGAACTCATGAGAAACCCAATCAGATATAGTAGGGCTTTGGTACAGGCACATGTAGCACATCTCACTATTGCTAGTGTGGCCCTGACTTATATAAATCCTCAACAAGAAAGAGATAGTGATGATGAGTAGGATGAGCCAATAGAGGTTCAAGAGCCAGAGCCTACAACCCAAGGGGATAGATTTGACAATGAAGAGACAGAGGATGAAGTTCCCCTAGTAGATAGAAAAGGAAAGGGCAAGGCAGTTAAGGAGTCCAGGAAGAAGGTCATGAGGGGCAGGGTATACCCAATTCAAACAAGGACTTTCAAGAGGAAACCTGCACAAACTAGAGAGGTAGAGGGATCGAAGGTAAAGAAGGTTAAGATTTTAGAGAAGGCACTAGGCCTTAAGATCACACCAAACCCTCCAACTATAGATATATCCATTGCAATTCCTTCACATGTTGTTACTACTCTTCCTGCTACATCCAACATAGAAACTTCCTATGCGTCTCTTTCCCCTCCTATTTCTAGTACACAACCTTCTCCTACTATTCCCATAGTTTCTTTTGTGCCATCCTCTCCTATTATTGTTCCTATTGTACCTTCTTCCTCCCCTCCATCTTCTCCTCTTTTAGCCTCCATTCATGTCTCTATTTCCTCACCACCTCCACTCTCCCTTCCCATTCCACTTTCCATTTCTTCTATCCCATCTATTTCATCTTTCACAGTTTCTTCTTTCCCACCCATATCCATCATCCTTACACCTCCACCCTTCTCCTTACCTCTCAACCTTTCCACACCCAATGTCATTCCTTTCATTCTTTCTCATTCTTTCTCATCCTTTCATTCCACCTTCCCTAGGTTTTGCAACATTTACAAACCTTTCTAGAGTGCAAATACCAGAAGTGGCAGTATATTCATTTATTTCAATAAACAATAGCTTATCTCAACCATTCCAAATAGATAGTGATAATGAGAATGTCCCTAAGCCCTCATCCCCTCAGGTGCCCCTATTGGAGGGAATTGAAAAGGTCTATGTAGAATTGAACATAATCAATGAGGATGAACAAATACAAGATGCCCCAAACAACCCTCGTATGGTCTTAAGCACAGTTGAAGTAGTTAACATTGATGACAGTCCCCCACAGGATGAGCCCGACCAAACTACATTTGATAAGGCCAAACATGATACAATAGAATATCTAAAACAAATTGGGTCACCTCCTAAGGCTAATAATAACACTCCAGGGGAAGATAATACAAAGAAAGGGGTAATTTAAAACAAAGACGATTCTTTGAATAAAGAGGGAGACCAAGTTAATTCCCCTACTCATTCTTTGACAACCCCAAATTGGCTACAATAGAGGCTTCAAGGATAGCAATCTCAAATTGAAGTTGTTGACCTAGATCTAGATAACTTCCTTACACAACTCAGGAAGCTGAAGAAGTAAAAGTTCATTCAAGAATCTACAAAGATGCTTCAAGGTCAAGGATTCTTGAGGTTGTTGTACCTCCAGCACAGGTAGATAAAGAGGAATTTAGGCTAGAGGAATATAACATTTCCACAATAAACCTTATTCCTACTTCCAGGGTACAATAAATTGAAAATTTCAAAGATTCCTTTTCCAACATCATGAATAGAATGAATAAAGATGAGCTTACCAAGAAGCAACTCAAGTAGCAAAATGAATATTTTAGTGCTTGTATCAAATATTTGATCAAGCCTATGCACAATGAAGATAGTACTGCTATTGCTCCTTCTATTCTTTCAAAGGAAGAGTTAGAAGATTTTGATAACATTAGAAAGCTTACCTTAGTAGCCAGAGAATGGATAGTAGAAATCTACACAGAGGGATGTGAGATAATTGATGAACTTGTTGAAATGAGGACTTCTATGGTTTGAAGGCTGAGTGGGAAGAAATAATTGAGGATAGTGAAGGATATAATGACTATCACTCACATATGCACCCCAAGTATTAGCAATGAGCAAGTTAACTGAGGAAATTCTCATGCAAGAGAAGATTTTGGCAATGGACAAATTGCACATTCCCTTCTATTGGCTTGAAATGTTGAAATTAAGAAGAGAAATTGTTGATAAAGTGAAGACTGAGGGTGAGTCTGCAAAGACTCAACTTTTGGAAGCTATCTACAGCTTCAATGATCTGATCTGGGTATCAACAGGGTTATATTTGGATGACACTACACCTATTGACACACAGGAATGTAAGAAATAGCTAGGTTTGCTACTACAAGGGAATGCTTCAACTTATAGTACTACATATATAAACAAGACAAGCAACCTGCAAGCATAGTTTAAAGAGTTTAAGAAGGGTAGAAGAGCCAAGTTCGCAGTTTATCATGACTTGTCTAGATCAATAGATACCCTTAAATTTAGGGCAGATTTTGTAAAGGATCCTACTCTAGAAGAGATCAATCTAGCATTGGAAGTATTGATGGTTGTTGTCCTCAAAATCAGCCGCACTCATTTTGTAGGATGACCCATATGGAACTTGTCTGTTTCGTAGCCTACACTCTAAGTATGCATTTCGAGGCAAGTCTCTTCAACCTCATGCATAGTCCTTTGACACCTAAGAATGTCTTGTAACATTCCCCTAGGTTAGTCTCTCAAAGTTCATGAAATTCTATTAGGTTACAATCTTGTCAAATTATTAATTTTGACCTTATAGAGTGTTAGAAAATTTTTAATAGTTAGCATGCAAGGGCGGCTAAAAACCCCACCCCTGCATGTAACTTGTTTTTCCCATATGCTTGAGCGGTCATTAAGACCACCCGGACATGTTCTATTTCCTTTGCATGCATGGTCGGTCATAATCCCTGCCAATGCATGTTTTTCGGTTTTAATATGCATGGTTGGTCATAATCCCCGCCAATACATGTCTTTCATCTCCTCATACTTCAGCGATCAAAAGACCTACCCGAGCATATTTAATTTTCAACTTGTGTGTAATTAATACACTTCCCATTTTTTATTTTCACAATCTTCTAAGGCTTTTTATAGTTTTAAAAATTCTTTGAAATCATTTCTTTTTATCTCACGAGCCCTACAACGTTATTTTGAGCATGACTAGTTTGTTTCCTAGACGGGTCTCGCCTAGGGTTTTCATCTTCCACCACCGTCGCCATTGTTTTTCCAGGTAGGGTTTTCATTTTTAATTATTTTCTTTTTCATTCTATCATTATAAGCTTTGTTTATTTATATTTAAATTCATGATTTAAACTGCAAATATACTAAACCCGAGAGAGTAATGGTCTTGTGTATGTTTAATTGTTTCTTCTCTCATTTTTACCTATTTTGTTTTAGCTTTTGTTGCTATGCTCTCGTTTGGGGTTTTTTTTGGGTTTCTTGTCTGGTGTATAATGAGTTTCCTTGATAGCCCATGCACTTGATATTTTTTGTAAATCTACCTACATGTAGGAGCGGTCAAAATGGCCACTCATACATGAAAGTTCTCAATTTCCACCAATATGCAAAAGTGGTTAAAACTATTGGAGCAATCAACCACCAGGATCAAATCTGCAAAACCAAATAACCTTCTACACAAAAGCGACAAGCAAAAATAATGCTATATTGCCATGATACAACAATACTGGATTACAATAATGTACAATGAGGCCTTGGTTATAAAGACCAAGGTGAAATACAAGATGATGTAGTCATGTGACAAGTGTCTTAATCCTATGACATATGACAAATATAGGATAAGATGACAACTATCAACAACTAGACAAACTAGAAACATCTAGAAAACAACTAGAATGCTTCCTAAGTCAACTTAACATGTGAACATGTGTGTGAGTATTATTTAACAAATAAATTGTTAAATAATATGAATTATCCACACAACAAAGGTTAACCGGATAGGTAATAACCATGTTCACACCAACACCCCCCTTAACTACAACTTAGGGAGGAACAAACAAATGCAAAGATGGGTCCCAGTAACAAGGCCATGTTAGGTACCCATGTACAAACAATCTCGCACAAATGAAGAAAAGGAGTAAACCTCATGGGAAAAAACTCCTCTCCAAAAGAGAGAAAAACATGCAAAGAAAAAGCATGAAAAAGTGAAGGAAGGAGGACTCAAGAAGACCCCCCAAGGACAAATTCCTTCACCCCAAGCATCGATCACAACTGAAGATAACGAGATGATGCCAAAGGTTTAGTGAAGATGTCCGTAACCTGCTCCTCAGTAGGCAAGTAGTCCAAGCTGAGAACACCATCCTGGATGAGTTGTCTGATGAAGTGCATGTGGATCTCGATGTGCTTAGTACGCTGATGCTCCACAGGGTTGTGAGAAATGTGAATGGCACTTTGATTATCACACCAAAGAGTAGAGGGATGATCTGGAGGAAATCCAAACTCAATCATGTTAGACTCAAGACAGACAACTGAGACGGGGGGTGAATCGGTTGTCTCAAAACTTTCTTCCTATTAATCACTTAAATCCTCTTTGTAATTCAACAACATAATAATAAATCAATCATGCAATAATTCAAGAGCAGAAACACATTAACACATATGACACAAAGATTTTAACATGGAAAACCCGATTAAGGGAAAAACCACGGGGTGACTAACCCAAGATTGTATTCTCTGTTAAAAGAATAAGAAGAACAAAATGGCACATGCCAATTAGGGCTCACTGCTTAAGCACACTGCTCACAAGAGGCCCACTACCTACAGGAGACACACTGTCTACAGAATGACAAATATTACATACTTGACCTAAAGAATAGCATCTTCACCATGCTTGAGTTAGTTCCATTTAAGCCCAATACTTCTACTCTGCCTTTCGCTTCTCTGCTCTCTACCACACTCTCATCTCTGATAAGATATTTTTGAAATGACTTCACAACTTCTTATTTATACAAGAGATCGACTTAGGGATAATCATCCAAGTTGGCACACTTTATAGAGCAAATACAAATTAACTAATTACAAAGGACTTCATGTGGATCATCACACTATCAACCACACAGATCTGGGACTTCAATCTTCTTTTAGGAACACGCCATGCTTCACAGAACATCTTCAAGATCATCCGCAAGAAATGTAACTCATCTTGTCAGCCAAACTTAGGAAGAGCATCATCATCTAGAAGTAATTCTTCAATTACGAGTTCAGTCTTCAATGCAGACCACCAACACGAACTAGACACAATCCAAAGACTTCCACAAGCTTTCCTGAATCACCAAGAACATCCACACTACTTCTGCTTACTAAAATCATTCTCTCCTTCATTAGGAACCTCAAGAACACAGTCTATTATCACTGTGATATTGGAATAGATGCTTGCGGACCTCCAGACCACGAACCAATTGAGTTGTCAATTCACATTGACTTACTAAACACTCCAACAAATCTGTAGAACAAGATATTGCATCTCCAGATCTCACCGGACCTATCTGTGTCACTCTGTCACCTCTGAACATTTGCCTGAACCAGGTTTACTCAAGTGGCCACAACTTCTTTAGATCTTCATGCGGACCTCTCAAATATTTACTGGATCATCTTAAGACACATATCTACAAACCATTTTATATGCATCTTCTAATCTTCATCTTAGCTAGGATCTTCACCTCACTGTCTTCACTGTTCTACTCTGTTCTTGATAGGACTAATTTTCTCAATATCCTTAGCATACAACTCATCCAATCCTTATCGTTAATGAAACAGGAGTATGTTGACATCAATGACAACACCGGTTAGGCCCATACTTGCAACAATCTCCCCCTTTGTTATTGATGGCAACATATGATGTGAAAAACTATTTTAACCATCAAGACAAGAACTTCTCCTCACTGACTGACATAACTCCCCCTATCAACAACAACCATTCACATTTCTTCTCTTCCTTTACTGCTCCCCCTTTGATCAGTAACCACTTTTGTTTTTCACATGTCTTCTCTCCCCCTTTGACATCAATGGCAAAGGGCACATATTTGCATCACTTTAGAATCATATCAGCTACTCCCCCTGATTAGAAGCTTCCCAACATCAATCTGGACCACAAGATATGACTATGAGATCCATGCACATCAGTGCACGTTAATTCAGAACCGGAGGGGTAATAACCCCTAACTTCTCCCTGAGATACTCAAAAGAGTCCTTAGGTTGAGGTTTAGTAAAAATATCTACAATCTGATCCTTGGAAGGTACAAACTCCAATATGACTTCATTCTTGTTCACTTGCTCTCTCAAAAAGTGAAACTTGATGGATATATGTTTTGTCTTTGAATGCAACACTAGATTTTTTGATATATTTATTGTACTTGAATTATCACAGAAGATTGTGATAGGTTCTTCATACTTCACTCTGATGTCTCTTAGCATTTGCTTCGTCCACAATACTTAAGTGCAACTACCTGTTGCTGCAATGTATTCTTCTTCTGCAGTGAACAGAGATATTGCCTCTTGTTTCTTGCTTAGCCAAGAAACCAATCTTTTCCCCAAAAAAATGCTCCACCACTGGTACTCTTCCAGTCATCCACATCTCCTGCCCAATCTGCATCTATATATGCATGAAGTGAGAAATCATGATCTCTAGGATACCATAAACCATACTCAACTGTCCCTTTTAGATATCTAAGAATCCTCTTGATTGCCATGACATGCGATTCTCTAGGATCATCTTGGACTCTAGCAACAAGACCAACAACATTCATAATGTCAGATCTAGTTTGAGTAAGATACAATAGTCCTCCAATCATTGACCTGTAGTTTTTCCGATCAGTCTTAGGAGAGTCATCATCATTGTTTAATTTACATCTGGTTGCCATGGGAGTACTCATTGGTTTTGAGTCTTCCATCCCAAATTTCTTCAACAATTCTTTCACATATTTGGTCTATGAAATGAAGATTCCTTTCTTTGTTTGAATGATTTGCAGACCCAAGAAGAAATTCATTTCCCCAAACATGGACATCTGAAATTCACTTTTCATTTGATTTGTAAAAGTTTTGCACATACTATCTCTTCCTCCAAAAATGATATTATCAACAAACACTTCAACAATTAAGATGTTTTCATGATCAATTTTGAAGTACAAGTTATTGTCAGCAGTACCTTTTCTAAAACCAATCTTTAAAAGATGCTTATCCAATCTTTCATACCAGGATCTTGGGGTTTGTTTGAGTCCATATAGTGCTTTCTTCAAATTGCAGACCATATCACCATGATCAGACAATTGAAATCCATCTGGTTGCTCAATGTATACTTCTTCTTCCAAGTCACCATTCGGGAAGGTAGACTTGACATCCATCTGATATACTTTGAAATCCTTGAAGAAAGAAAAGGCAAGAAATAATCTGACTACTTCAATTCTTGCCACCAGAGCAAAAGTTTCTTCAAAATCAACTCCTTCTACTTGAGAGTAACCCTTGCAGACCAATTTGGCTTTGTTTCTGACTACTTCACCATCCTCATTTAGTTTATTTAGGAAGACCCATTTGGTTCCAATCACATTCTTGTTTTTAGGTCTGGGAACAAGATCCCAAGTGTGATTTTTCTCAATTTGCATCAGCTCTTCCTCCATTGCTTTAGACTAGCTTTCATAATTACATGCGTCATTCACTGTCTTTGGTTCAATCTTTCAATCAAACAATACTGTTCTAAGTCTTGAGAAATATTTCTTCTTGTTTGAACACCTTTTCTTTTATCACCTATGATCTAATCTTCAGAGTGATTCAGTCTTACATACCTAGGAATTTTAGGAATTTCTTGAACTTCTATTTCTCGAACAGGTTCATTCAAACTTATCTCTTCTTCTTGATTCACCGGATTAGTCTGGATCTGAATTTCAGAAGGGGCTAGGACTTCTTGGACCAAAACACCATTCTGATCATCTTCATCATATTCATAAAACCTTGAGGGTTTTTCAATGCCTTCATCAACCTTCACATTTGTACTTTCTATAATCTTTCTCAATCTCTTGTTATAACACCGGTATGCTTTGCTTTGAGTAGAATAACCCAAGAATATTCTTTCATCACTTCTAGCATCAAATTTGCCAAGATCTTCATCCCTTTTAATGTAACATTTGCTACCAAAGACTCTGAAATACTTCACAATGGGAGTGATGCCAAGCCAAAGTTCATAAGGGGTCTTACCAGTATTGCTTCTGATTTGTACTTAATTAAGAGTATAGACAGCAGTGCTTACAACTTCTCTCCAGTAGATCTGAGGAACATTTGCTTCCATCATCATGGTTCTAGATGCTTCCTGGATGGTCCGGTTCTTTCTCTCCACTACTCCATTCTGCTGTGGAGTCCTTGGAGCAAACAACTATCTTTTTAGCCCATGTTTCTCACAGAATTCTATGAACTCCCCGGATGTGAATTCTCCACCTCTATCAGACCTGAGACATTTTATGTTTTTTTTGGTTTCAGTCTCTACCATAGCTTTGAATATTTTGAATTTCTCAAGAGCCTAAGATTTCTCTTTCAGAAAAGTCACCCACATCATCTGGGAGTGGTCATAAATTAATAACATGAAGTATCTATCACCTTGCACACTCCTGATTCTTTCCAGACCACATAGATCAGTATGAACTAAGTCCAATAATCCAGTAGAAGACTGTTCCTTACTTTTGAATGTGACTCTGCTTTGCTTACCCAACTGACATTCTTTGCACAAACTATTAGTAGGTTTCACCAGTCTTGGAAGATCTCTTACAGCCTGAGTGTTGCTTATCTTGATGATATTATCAAAATTCACATGACACATTCTCCTATGCCACAACCAACTCTGATCAATTTGAATAAATAAACAACTTTTACCAGTACCAACCAAGTGGAAGATATTACCTTTTGTTTGAGTACTGGATGCAATCTCTGTTCCGGAACTTTCAAAGATCTTGCATTGTCCATTTTTGAATCAAAGATCATAGCCTTTGTCCACCAACTGTCCAACACTGAGAAGATTGTGCTTTAGACCTTCAACATACAGTACATTACTGGTTTTGTTCTTTCCATCAAAATAAATACTTTCTCTACCTCTGATTCTACCAGCAGAATTATCACCAAATTTTACCACTCCTCCATATCTTTCCAAATCTATGAACTTATTTTTGTCACCCGTCATATGGTGGGAACATCCACTGTCAATGACCCAATCATCCTTTTCTTCAACTTGGGCAGCCAGAGCTCTTTCTATCACTTTATGATTGATAGATTCAGAGGGCATTGGATCTTCTCCTTGATGGCAATAAACACCCAGTCACTTCTAGATTTGTTTCCTATCTTTGATTCATCATCTGTTCTCCTTCATCATCATCTTCATGAACATAGTAACATTTCTTTTGGAATCTTGATCTATTTGGATTTGCCCTTGAAAATATTTCCAAACACCTTGAGGCAAAATGACCAATCTTATTGCAGTAAAAACATTTGAAGAGCAATTTTCCTTCATACTTATTGGATCCTCTTGGTAATCATTTTGTTATAAGGGCTTCAAGTTGAGCAACTTCTTCTTCATCTTCTTCCAGATCTTTTCTTTCTTTTTCATACCATGATAGTTTCTTTGAAGAGTTCTCGTCCAGATCAAACTTTTGTTTTCCTTTTATAGAGGCACTAGCTTTGAAAGTAGATTCAGTCTTGGGGGGTGCATCTCCAAACTCGGCCAATTCAAATGCAGCTAATTTACCAACCAATTGATCTCTTGTGATATTTGAAAAAGATCTGAATTCTTCAATAGCAGCAACCTTGTACTTGTAAGAATTTGGAAGGGATCTGAGAACTTTGGCAACAATCTCATCTTCATCCAAGATTCCACCAGCACATCTAATGCCACAAACAAGTTCATTTACTCTTGGCATAAATGTAGTGATATTTTCATCTTCTCTCATCTTCAGGTTTTCAAATTTTCCTTTCAGACTCTATAGCTTGGCACATTTAACATACTTGTCTCCTTCATGCAAAAGTTCTAGTTTTTGCCAAATCTCATATGTAGTTTTTAGATCAATAACATTTGTCAGCTCTGAATCAGATAAGGCACTTAGAAGAGCTTCTTTAGTCTGAAGATTGTTTTCAGCATCTCTGATTTCATCTACGGTACTCAGACCATTCTGAGGAGGAACATACTTCTTTGAAGTCATGATCCAATATTGCATTCCCATACATTGCAAGTGACATTCCATGCGACTTTTCCAAAGAGTAAAATTGGTTCCATCAAACCTCGGACTATCCTTCTTGTAGGATGACATCCTGGATCTCCTCAAGCAGTTAAGCTCTTTTAGAGGAACTTGGCTCTGATACCAATTGTTAGACTCAAGATAGACAACTGAGAGGGGGGGTGAATTAGTTGTCTCAAAACTTTCTTCCTATTAATCACTTAAATCCTCTTTGTAATTCAACAGCATAATAATAAATCAATCATGCAATAATTCAAGAGCAGAAACACATTAACACATATGACACCAAGATTTTAATGTGGAAAGCCCAGTTAAGGGAAAAACCATGGGGTGACTAACCCAAGATTGTATTCTCTGTTAAAAGAATAAGAAGAACAAATTGGCACATGCCAATTAGGGCTCACTACCCTAGCACACTGCTCACAAGAGGCCCACTACCTACAGGAGACACACTATCTATAGAATGATAAATATTACATACTTGAACTGAAGAATAGTATCTTCACCATGCCTGAGTCAATTCCATTTAAGCCCAATGCTTTTTCTCTTCCTTTTGCTTCTCTTCTCTCTACCACACTCTCATCTCTAATAAGATACTTTTGAAATGACTTCACAACTTCTTATTTATACAAGACATTGACTTAGGGATAATCATCCAAGTTGACACGCCTTACAGAGCAAATACAATATGACTAATTACAAAGGACTTCATGCGGATCATCACACTATTGGCCACACAGATCTAGGACTTCAACCTTCTTTTAGGAACATGCCATGCTTCACAGAACATCTTCAAGATCATCTGCAGGATGTGTCACTCATTCTGTCGGCCAAACTTAGGAAGAACATCATCATCCGGAAGTAATTCTTCTATTACGAGCTTAGTCTTCAATGTGGACCAACAACACAAACTGGACAAAATCCAAAGACTTCCACAAGATTTCCTGAATCACCAAGAACATCCACACTACTTCTGCCTACTGAAATCATTCTCTCCTTTATTCAGAACCTTAAGAACATAGTATGTCATCACTATGATATTGGGATAGATGCTTGTGGACCTCCAAACCATGAACCAATTGAGTTGTCAATTCACATTGACTTCATAAACACTCCACCAAATCCATAGAACAAGATATTGCATCTCCAGATCTCACTGGACCTATCTGTGTCGCTCTATCACCTCTGAACATCTGCCAGAACTAGTTTTACTCAAGTGGCCACAACTTCTTCAGATCTTCATGCAGACCTCTCAAATCTTTACTAGATCATCTTAAGACACATATCTACAAACCCTTTTATACGCATCCTCTAATCTTCATCTTAGCTAGGATCTTCACCTCACTGTCTTCATTGTTCTTGTCTATTCCTGATAGGACTAATTTTCTCAATATCCTCAGCATACAACTCATCCAATCCTTATCATTAATGCAACTGTCGAAGCCAAAGAACCTCCTGGCTAGCCAAAACTGCACCTCGATACTCAGCCCCTGTCGATGATAATGCAATAGCTGTCTACTTTTTGTAAGACTATACAATCAGACCAAAGCCAAGGCAAAAAACAAAGCCATAAGTGGACTTCCGATCATTAACATCACCAGCCCAATCTAAGTCAGTGAAGCCCATAATCAAAGAAGCTCCTAATGTGTAATGAATGCCAAAGTGTGATGTGCCCTGAATATACCTTAAGATATGTTTGGCTGCCTTCCAATGAATATCATGTGGCTCCTGATAGAAATGGGAGACAAGTCCAACCACAAAGGAAATATCAGGATGACTGTGTGTTAAGTACAAAAGACTGCCAACCAATTGCTGATACAATGTAGCATCAATTGTGGGAGTAGTGCAACTGGTAGATAGTACAACACCTGACTGAAATGGTGTAGGGTCAGGCTTGTAATCAGCCATGCCAAATCTCTAAAGAAAATCAAGAGCATACTTCTATTGAAAAATGAAGATACCCTTAGTAATCTGACCAAGATCTGTCATAACAAAGCACTCCATCAATGCTTTCTGAATACTCTAGATCATGGAGGTAGAACTGCCTGTGAGAATCAAATCATCCACATAAAAGCACAAGGATCAAAAGATCGTCTCTATGTCTCTGAGTGTAAACTATAGGGTCAGAATGGCATCGTGTGAAACCAGAAGAAAGCAGGAAACTATCCATCTTCTCATACCAAGTCCTAGGGGCTTGTTTGAGACCATATAATGAATGGTGAAGCCTGCAAACAAGTGAAGAGTCCTGCACAAAACTTGGAGGCTGCTCCATGTAGATCTCATGAAGATCACCGTGCAAGAAGGCACTCTTCACATCCATCTGATACACTAACCATCCTTGAGATGCAACAAGAGAAAGCACAAGACAAATGGAATCCATCTTGGCAACAGGAGCAAAGGTCTCAGAGTAGTCAATATCCTCAACTTGAGAAAACCCCTTAGCAACAAGACGAGCCTTGTACTTGTCTATAGAACCATGAGCTGCATAGTTGGTGTAGTACACCCACTTGCACCAAACCAATTTTCTTCCCTTAGCAAGAGGAACAAGATCCCAAGTATGATTCTTCATTAAAGAAGAATACTCCTCAACCATTGCACTGTCCCACTCTAGAATACCTGTGGCATTTGAAAACTTTTGAGGATCCGTGGAAATGGCATGACTCAAAAGACTGACACCTGTTGTCTATGACCAAGTGCTGTGAGTATCTGTGGGATCACCAACAAGAGGACCAGCCTCCTCAAGAGTAGTACGGGCCCATCGGGGAAAAATTGGTGCTGGAGGAGGTGGTGGAGTAGGACCTTCATCTATATCATCCTAAAGAAGCACAATATCCTCAAGTGACAATGAAGTAGGCAGAGTATGTAGTGACGGAGAAGAAGTGGAGGAGGAATCCACTTGTCTGAAAGACTCATCAAAATGGACATCTCTACGAAAGTAGACATCCTGAGTGATAGGATCAAACAACGTATAAGCCTTCACATCCTCACAATAGCCAACAAAAATCAAAGGTTGACTCTTCTTCTTCATAGCCTTACATTGACCATTTAGAATGAATTCCCAAGCCTCACTACTGAATACTTTGAAGAAGGATACATTAGGCTTGACATGGGACCAAGCCTCTTTAGGAGTCATATGCTGCAATGCTTTGTGAGGCATACAATTCTGAATATAGTTGGCACAATTAACTGCTTCAGCCCAAAAAGTGGGATCCATAGACCTAGACTGAATCTACAATTTGTCGTCCCCCTTAAATTCCTATTCTTTCTCTCAGCCACACCATTCTGCTAAGGAGTGTAAGGAACTAAAAACTGATGCTAAATTCCATGTTCACTGCAGAAATCTTGAAAAGCCTGGTTCAAATATTCCCCCCATTGTCTATGCATATCCGTCGAAGAGAAAGACATGACTGCTTCTCCACAAATGCCTTATATGTCTTGAATGTGTCAAAAACATCACTTTTGTACTTAAGAAAGTACACTCATGTGCGTCATGAGAAATCATCAATGAAAGTGAGCACATACTTGGCCCCTGAAAATGAAGGAGTTAGAAAAGACATGAGGTCACTATGAACCAAGTCCAAGGGTGTCGAAGCCTGAGTAGCCTTAGCCTTATGAAAGGGATCCTGATGATGTTTGCCAAGCACACATCCTGGATAAACTCCCTCTCTACAAGAAATCTTAGGTAGACCAACAACCAACTTCTTTGTGATCATCTGCTGAAGATAACTGTAATTCATATGTCCAAATCTCTCATGCCAAAGCTTTCTCAAGGCATCGGCATGTGCTATAAGAGATGATCCTGATGAAGAATCAAATCCATCAAATCTGTATAGTCGAGATGCATGATCCACTCTCCCTGTAGCAACAACTATCTCAAGATCCTGTAGCTGTCTAATAACCACATTGTGAGGAGTAAACTCAACTTTCTTCCCATCCCTAGAATGACAAATTTGATATATAGAGAGAAGATTTGCAGAAATCTTAGGAACAAAAAGAACATTCTCAATGCAACCATCTTGCAACTGAATGGTGCCTGTCCCCATGACTAAAATCTATGAAGAGTTCCCCATTTCAATCTAAAAAGTGCTAGTATCAGAAAAAGTCAAGTAGATCAAGTGAATTGGTTATATAATGTGAAGCACTTGATCAAGTATTCATCTATCTGAAGATGCAAGCAAGCCATGTGTTGAAAGAGCATGTCCTTTTCCTATAGAGGAGGGCTTGGGGACAGAAATCTTGTGCTTCTTCATAGCTTCCTCCAAAGCCTCTAACCTCTTAAAACAATGAGACTCATCATGACCTGTTATGCCACAAAAAGAACAAGTGCCACCTTTCTTCTTCTCTATCTTGGAGGAAGACTCACCAGATTTGGAAGGATTAGGTGGAGGAGTGGGCTTCTAATCATTCTTCATCTTTGGTTTGAAGGGAGACTCACTACCTGAAGAAGATTCTATCTTGGGCTTCTTCTTATTCTTACCTTTACCCTTGGAGGATGAGGCCATCAAGGCTTGACTCTTAGAACTAGGAAGTGCATCCATTTGAAGTAACTTGGTTTGCTCCCTAGTAAGATGCTCGCAAAACAATTCAAAGCTAGGCATCTTAAAGTCTTTCCCAAAGGCATCCATAGTAGAATAGAAGGTAGATGAAAACACCTGAAATGGGCCCTTCAACTTCGACAAAATCAAGAAGATGCATTCCTTTTCAGTTTTATCATGCCCACATCCTTTCAAGTGTGACAAGAGCATCTTGAATTTCTCTAGAAAATCTTGGATAGTAGGAAAACTATCTAGAAAGAGTGATGTCAATTCTGCCTCTAGTTGCAAGATTCAGAACTCATTGATGGTACCATACAATTCTTCAAGTTTATCCCAAATTTGCTTAGGTGTTTTACACTCTGAAATATGAAACAACAAGTTGTTTGATACATGCAATCCTATGATTCCCATAGCTTCATCTAATTTGTTCTTATAAGAAAATATTTCAAACTCCTTAGTGAAACCATGTGGATTATCCTCTAGCATTTGCCAAAGTCCCTTAGATTGCAGCAGTTGTTTCATTTTTAACTTCCATGTGTGGTAATTATGTGGAGTGAGTGGTTTTATAGACACACTTTCTGCCATGTCTAGTAGAAAAAACACCAAGAATGAAAAACACAATGGCACTTAAATCGTGCCTTTCACCCCCCCAAAATGTATTAACAATATAATTGTAACCCCCCTAGCAAAGTATAATGAAAGAATCTGTACAATTGACAAGCTTAAATCAATCATTTATAACACACGGTGATTTTTACAATTTTTGAGAAAATAAAACTTGTCAAGGGAAAAATCAGAGGTTACAATTAGATTCCTTGTGATTTTCTAAGCAATTTTTTAAAAAATCACTAGATTTCGACATCATACGCAAAAGTTATGGCAGTTGCAAGAAAAACATGAACTGTACCTTCAAGCTTAAAAAACTTGCAAAAAATGACAAAATCTGAAAAAATCACCTGTTCCATAGCAAAGTTCACTGAACCACCTTTTTGATGACTATAAGAACGTGAAAATATGCCTCCTAGTTTGCAAGATATGGCAAAAAGAAAAATCTCCCTCTTTGTTAAAATTTGCAAAAAATGGTGAGCGATGTCGACAAGAATGTGACGCGATCCAAAAACCATTGTATGACCAGGCAATGTAATCAACAAGAAAGGAAGATAAGTTTGTTTGTGAGGGGGTAATGTCCTACCAAACCGGGCCTTAATCTCCATCTTGGACAAACGAATAACAAACAACAAAAAAATAGTACTTCCTTTCTACAAAAAATTGATGTGAAAATGAAAAATTCTCAAACTATTATCATGCAGAGGGCAGCCAAACTGCAGTCTATAGTGGTCTTTTTGGAGGAGAGCCAGTCAAGGTTAGATTAGCCAACAAAGTGCAAAGGTGAAAGGATTTTATCTACCTGACGCATAGCACATACACAAATCCATCTATGATCGTAGCCAAAAGAATGGTTTGTCTGGAACAGAAGAACACTGTGAGACATAAAACAACCACCGAGAGAGGCCTATCTAATGCTTGAGTTCACTATTTAATTGGTCAATCTAAGAGTTTTGGATCTGCTGATGAAGGTCTGCCTAAAGGGGCCAATCTATTGAATGAGTGCGTTGAGGCAATTCAAAATTGAACTTAAAGCCGATAACTTAACTCTAAATGTAGGTACTTGGTTGCTAGCTCTATGCCTTGAAGAAAGTCATGGGTCTTTCCAACAATGATAAATATAAATCAAATCCAATCTCTCATGTAGCTAGATCTCAAAGAATGCAAGGGGCCTAAAAAGGAGATGATCAAAACAAATGTAAACAATGGTATCTGTCCAAATTGTAATGCAAATGCAGATAATTATAATTGAACTTATCTGACTGATATCATTGAGATCTTTTGAGGGACCATCGGCATTTCTATCTCCAAATGAAGCATTCTAATATGCAAAGGCTCTCAATTGCTCTTCATGATCTGAAGGAAGATTTGAAAGTCAATGTAGATTTGGAGGCATTGAGATCAAGATCAAAGTCAGATCCTATTGGAATGCAAATTGATGACCTTGGATGCGAGCCAAATGAGATCAGCCTTAGAGTTGAGGATTCGATCGCTGCAGTGTTCAAACAAAAAGGTTTGGAGATGCCATGGGTTGAATGAGTTGACCAAAAAACTTAGCACAGAGGTATGAATCTTGTTTGAAGCGTTAAGCATAGTCTTAAATCCATGTTGAACCCTTCAAAAACATGATCTCAAATAGCAGAGGCCTTGATCTTGGGTCGCGGTGCAGTGAAGTTAGTGAGGATCGTGGCAAAGAGGGGTTGAGTCCACCAAAAAAATGTTTGCAGAAGGAGCCTGAATATGAGGAAAAATTGATACACCACGAACTAGAGGGCCCAAAACTAGGGCAAATTCACCTAGAATCAAGTTGATCTAGCCAAAAAATATCTTGCACACCAAATATTTGACCGTGAACAACAAAAAAATGGTCTGTAAAGACCAAATCTAGGCCCAAATACCCCAAACAAACCAAAAAACTATTGAATCTAATCTCTTAATCTTGCCAGATGAAACATAAACTGCAGAAAATGTAGGGGGCTGAATAACCCTCTGCTAAAATTTTTTTTTCCTTTTGGACAAAAAATTTCCACAGAAAATGCATATAAAGCCCAAAAAAAAGTCAAAAAATTACCTATGTCCAAAATTAAGTTTTGGACAGTTGATCCTTACTGATTTGGGCAATCTAAACTCAATGGTGAACTTTGTTTTGAGCCAGGATGCACCAGCAAAAAGTTGACAGAAAGATCTCTCAAAAAAATAAGAAGGGGCTTGTAGGATCAAATCTTTGATACCATGTTGGAGCAATCAACCACCAGGATCAAATCTGCAAAACCAAATAACCATCTACACAAAAGAGAAGTAAGTAGCTTGATGAGAAGTCAAATATGAATAACCTTAAACAAATCTAACTCAAATCTCAAGGATAACCCCAAATAAGGATAATGCAATGCTTACATTACTAAATTATGTTTAGAGTCACGGGCCCCAAATAAGGATAATGCAATGCTTACATTACTAAATTATGTTCAATGAGGCCTTGGTTATAAACACCAAGGTGAAATACAAGATGATGTAGTCATGTGACAAGTGTTGTAATCCTATGACATATGACAACTATAGGATAAGATGACAACTATCAACAATAACTATCAACAACTAGACAAACTAGAAACATCTAGAAAACAACTAGAATGCTTCCTAAATCAACTTAACATGTGAACATGTGTGCGAGTATTATTTAACTAATAAATAGTTAAATAATATGAATTATCCAAACAACAAAGGTTAAACTAGATAGGTAATAACTGTGTTCACACCAACAAAAACCACCGCCTCTTCATCTTTTGAATAATTTTACCTACCTACATGCAGAGGCGGCCTTTTCTGCTACCGTTACATCAAAATTGAAACTACCCACATGCAGGAGTGGTCATTTTGACCACCTGTGCATGACTCCCTCAAAATTTTCTAACACTCAAATTTTTTGAAAAATAATACCTTTGACCTGCTTTTGCCCAATTTTTTGACTTGCACACTCTCTAGCCATTTTGAGATCATCCCTATAAACATGATCATCATTATGTAGTTTCACTAAAATACCAATTTTTCCCCTATAACATCAAAAAATTTCCCCTTGGGGGCTTTTCCCTCATAAGGTTTAGCTCCCGGGTCTTTAGCATGCATTTAGGACATCTTAGTTCATATTTTGGCATCCCGATGGAATGAGGCATAGGTTTCATGGAAAAGTAGACCTAGGAGGACCCCTTGACCTTAACCCTACCCAAAATATGGGAAAGGACTTGGGCACCTGTGCCCTAGTCTTGCCCTATTTTTGGTCAGGCCCAAAATTTAAGTGTCAATTTATGACCGTTATTTGGTCCTTTTGCCGACACAGTAAGTTTTGATTTTTGAAATCTTGGCGGGAGTGCTTGTAGTTGCATATAAAAGCATGTTTAGGCATTCATTTGTAAACTAGATGGAAATTATGATGTTCAAGTGTTCTCAAGGTGATTCAAGCCTTTCATTGTGTTGCAAGAGCAGACTTGTGTGTTTTGTGTGTTGATATTTGTAGATTTGAGCATCAATTTTCTCATGGAATGAAGAGCATCTTCCTCCCATGAGATCTTCACTACAAGGTGACATAATATCATGTTTTCATCATTGATTCCTTTAGTTTTTGCCTCTACCTCATAAGGGCACGCACTCTTTATCTGATAATAGTGTTCAGAGACTTAAGTGTCCTCTAGGGCTTGACTGAGGCAAGCCTCTAAACACCACAACCCCCAAACCAAGTCTTGTGATTGTAGGTTACAGGTGTCGTATTTGGGAAAAGTGGAGTTGTAGGAAGGATTGGCAGGCATCAAGGATTCAGGATCTGAAGAAAAGCAGGACACAGGAGCACTTCCAGGACTTGGGCGCTCGCTCTAGTGTCCTCTACATCCAAGTTTCAGGAAACAGAAGTTACAGGGCTGATTAGTGTCAGAAGGAGGTCCAGATTCTGTGAAGAAATTGTTACCTTGGACTTGGGCACCCACTCCAGTGTCCCCAACTATTCCGCTTCAGAACCCCAAAAATAGGTACTCTATGATTTGGTATTTTCCTCCTATCTACTGTTATTCGTCAATTTGTTGTCATATTTGCATAATTAGGGTTTTAATGGTCAATTGGGCATAAGAGAAGAAAAATTGATAATTAAATTCCCTAATCCAAGTTTCCTTACATCTCACAACTAATCTAGGGTATGATAGTGATTGCCACTCAACCCTAGATCCTTGAATGTATAGTGGAGAGGAGGATTTAAACATCAAAACACTTAAACATTAACAAATCTAATTTTCCCCTAAACATTTTGGTGAACCCATGTTTTGGACTTAAATTGCAACTTGTTGAGTGTGTGTCTTCAGATTTGGATTGATTTCATTCATTCATATAGTCATTCATTTTATTGCATTTAGAAAAATTGAAAAAAATTGAAAATTTTTTAAAATTTCAAAAAAATTGCATTGTTTGGCTTACTAAATTGCATCAATTCTTTCTAAATTTTCCTAATTCATGATTTTTGCACCAGATCTAATATAAACTACAGAAAAATATAAAAATTCAAAAATTTACATTACATTTTTAGCATTTAATTGCTAAGGTTTTGTGGAGATGTTGACAATTTTGATATAACCTAGTAATTCCAAAATCTAGGGTTAGTAGGCAAAATCTTTTTTCAAATTTTTCTACTAATTTTAAAGGCTCATTCAAATTAAAATTTGGCTATATTCTTTCATTTTATTGTGAATTTGCATTTAGATTTAAAATATTTGTATTCTTGCATAGAAAATTTCAACAAAAACTAGCAATTTTGATGCATTTTCATTAAATTTGCATGGGCATTTTGCATGTTCAAGCTTCAAAATCATTTTCAGATCTGAGATTATTTAATTTCCATCATAAATCAGACTTCAAAACACTCGCACAGCATTTTGTCCCAAGATCTCAAACCTAAGGCTTCAAAAACAATGATTTTCACTAAATTCAGCCTTATCGACTCTCCAAACTTGCACCATAGGCATGTTGTGAAGGGAAATTTCACACTAATTTTCTTTTATCAGGGTAATAATTTTCTTCCCCTCACAAAAATCTTCACATCACCCTTTCATTGGGCTCTTGTAATGAAAATTTTGCAAAAAACTACACATTTTGGCTATTTTTGCCCTAAGGTTTGACATAGTTTGCACTCTAAGCGTGTTATGATCAATTTTATGGATTGAGGTGAATGATATTATTGATATTATTTGTTGTACCTCCTGATATTAATTACAATATCTACTTTTCTAGGTCTTGGAATTGAAAAACTGTGAAAAATAGCCTATTTTTGCTATATTTTCACTAGGGTTTTACCTTAAGTGGTACTAAAAGCGTGTTGTGTTAGGTATTTTTGCATCAAGTGGTTGTTATTACTAATATTATTTTCTTTCCATCATCATTTTCCTTAGGACACCCTTTGTTATACTCTTTTGCATTGAGTTTCAGTGAAAAAAGTGCCTATTTTGACATATTTTCACTATATTTCGACTTCGCATTAACTTAAAATCGCATCAAGAGTGTGTTGAGAAGGATACTTTTTCTATTTTGGACTGATATCAGACATATAACTTGCTTTCCTTGACTTAAATTCTTACACTACTCTTTGGTTTATTCATTTGCATTAAAAAACTACAAAATTCTAAGCATTTTTGGCCATCAATCATATCCTTCTCCTAGGATTTGTTCTTTTAGTTTGTGTGTTGTGTGTTGTATGCTTTTATAAGATTTATGAAAATCTATCCTAAAAACAATATCCCTTTGAGAAGAATTAAAAGATTAATGGGATCTATTGCTCTTGAAGAAGTTGGTACTTTGGACACTTTCTTTACAAAGGGAGAAACTCAAATTGTGGAAGATATTATACATCCTCCAACCACAATGGAAGAACAAACTTTTCATGATGCTGATAATAATATTAAGGCAACATGATATGTATCTAATGAGCAAATAGAAAAATTGGATAAGGAGCTAGCTGAATATCAATCCTTTATGGAAAATTAGAGAATAGCTGAAGAAGTTGTCCCTACAATTCACAATATAAGAGAATTGATAAAAGAGGGACAAGATGGTGTAAATGCAATTCGTGGTCTAGCACATATTGTAAAAAACAATATCGTGCTAGTGACCGAATGTGCACAAATGATAAATAACACTTTATCACCATCTCATACTAAAGTATCCATACCTATACCAACTACGAGAATATAGATTTTTATATCAACGATCTTAACAACTAATGTGAATGCTTGTAGTAATGCTACCACTGGTATTGAAGTATCTAATGGCACTAATTATAAAGCTATGGGATTTAATTATCAAAATTTGGTTCCTAAAGGGACCTCTTCTATGAATAATTGTTCTTAACCTCCTATCTATTCCACTCATTTCCAACCACCTATTACCTACTCACAACCATCTTCCACCTATCATTATGGCCAACTACTGTTAACATATTCTCAGCCTCTGCCTGTTGTATCTCAAGCTCATTCTCCTCCTCACTTCGGTTCCAATTCCTCACAACAAACCGCATCTCCAAATGATGCCATCTTAAACCAACTTTTACAGAGCATGACTTCTTTGCAACAAAAGGTAAAAAAATTGACAAATTCTTCGTAGCCTAGTCTACCAACATATCATGCCCGTAATCTGTCATCCTATGTAATCTTGAGAACCCCTATGCCTGAGAAGTTTGAGACTCCTTGCTTTGAAAAATATGGTGGAAAAGGAGATCCCAATATTCATGTGGAAGCATTTACAACTATGTGTAGTGATTTTTATTTTGAAGAGAATTTGTTGGCAAAACTTTTCCTGCGATCTCTCAAAGATACTGCTTTAGAATGGTTTTACTCGTTGCCTTTTAATTTAATACACTCCTTTTCACAGTTGATTGATCAATTTTTACAACATTCAAGCAAATATCAGACCCCAAGTCACCCTTATTGACTTGGTTCAATGTAAACAAGGTCTGAAAGAAAAGTTAACTGAATTGATTAGTCAGTATCAAGGACTTTATGCACATATTCAATATCAGATGAAAGATGAAGATGTTCAAAAGATATTTATTACAAATCTACTACCTAATATTCATGATAAGATCCTCTTGATGAAATATAACTCCTTCCAACATTTATGCACCGCCCTTTGTGATTATCAACTTTCATCTAGTCAGTATGAAAACCAAAACTCATCAGCTCAAGTTGGTCAATTCATAGGCGAATCATCACAAAACAATTTTAAGAGGAACAATAATAGGAGTTTCATCAAGATCAATGAACCAAATATGAATGTGTCTGCTATAAATAATCCAAAGAAAGCATCGTATCAACCAAGAAAGTTTATTCTGATATCTGAGTCTTATCACTCTATCATGAATCAAGCTGTGAGTAATAATATTCTAAAGCTTCCCCCAATCAAGCCTCTTGATCCTAGTAAACAAGGACCTTACTTTGATACTAATTCCTTTTGTCATTACCATCAAACACAAGGACATGACACTGAATGATGTATGCATCTTAAACATGAAATACAGGACCTTATTGATTCAAATGTCATCTAGGTATTGGGTGTGAATGATAATGGAAATAAGTCAGTTGCTCCACCAAATCAGAATTTACAAATCTTCACTAATCCTTTTCCTAAGCATACTGAAAACAATATGGTGGAACAAGGTTTAATGGAAGTAGACGAGGATGATTACTTGGACTATGATAGTATCGTTGGAATGATTGAAGTGGATAAGAAACAAGTGGATAATCCACCTCGTTCATGAAGAAATAGAATGTATGCTAAGGTTCCTCCCCTGTTATCCTTGTATGGATCGGGAGACAATCAAAATGCATCAGAAAAGCAAGAACAACAACCGATATAGACGAATAATATGGTACAGGATGATTCCTATTACTGTTCTAGAAAGATTCAACAACGAAAACTCACTAAAAATTAGAAAAGAGCAAGATGATAATCAATAGTTAGAAATAATAGTGGTTCTCCCCCTCATAAGCACCAAAAAGTCTCATTTACACAAGAATTTAAGGAACAAACATCATACAATAACAAACAAGACTTTCATAAGAACAACTCAAATTTTGCATTAAACATGATTGAATACCTCTCACTTTATCTCTAACTCTTTATCTCTCTCATGATGTGCTTCCCCCGTGATGTGTTATATGTTGTTTAGGCCTCCTGAGATGACCTCAGATTCTCCCATAAAGTTTAGGATACCAGAGGACCGCCTCTATTGTGACCTTCTTCTATTTGTATCATCATTCTTCTAAATTGCCTCTTTGATTTCATTGTTGTGTGTTGTGTCTTATGGACATAGCGTCATGGTTGGTGACTTGGGGACACCCTCCAACGTGACTATCCCTAAGACACTTGTTTCTCCTCTCTTATTTATTGTTTCTCTTCCTCTAGTGTTTCCACCTAGCGGGCGGATGACGACAAACAGTTATACTGATGCGGACCTAGTGTCCCTTTCGAGAGCAATCAAAAAATGGACTTAGTTCCTAATATGACGATGGGGTTGTATATTTTATTCGACACTTGGCTAGTGGAAGCACTCGTGCTTTCTGCGTAGTGAATTTGATGATGTTTCTGTAGCATTTACAAATTTCAACAATATTACTGCTCTATGTACCTTTGTCTGCCTTTGAATCTAGCTTTGGTGGTACTTGATTCAGAGAGCTTCATGATATATCCCCACGGCTATCCTCAAACTCTGAATTCATTGTATAACATTGGCTCTTTGTGTGGTTAATCATATGCATTGATGTTGTTGTTTATCATGATGTTGTAGACACTAACATGTTTCTTGCAGGGATGTGTTTGCGGGAACATTTGGTGGTCATAAAGTACATGTCACCTCCGGGGGGCATAGGCTTTGAGAAAGTTAGTGTTCCCTTGTGTGTTTTCTTCCTACCTTAACGTGCTTGATATCGATAACTGATATCAACCACCTTAAGGTGGGGGCATATATAAGGTAAGCTCTCTATTATAGATCTTAGCAATGTGTTTGAACTCAGATGCAAAGACTTACGCCCAAGAGTAGTGCATCATGCATCCTGAGCTTTTTTGCAATCAATCAATCAATCATGTAAGCCCTTTGCGGAGGCGGGATATTGCATATATACTTTTTATCTTAAGCCCTCTACGAAGGCAAGGATGGTGTATTTCTCGGAGTAGATTGCACGTCCTGTTATTTTCAAAAGTCCTCTACGGAGGCGGGAAGCAGTTCTGTGACTAACTCAACCCTTAAGCGTGTCTTTGGTGATTGTTGTAGTGAAGCCCAATCAACGATGTGTGCCTGTAATGTGCCTGAGATGGTGTTGGACCTAGAAATAGGTACACTTCATCACTTGTCTACCATATTTTCTCCATGTCTTCAAGTGTGTGTGTTTTGGTGTGCTTCTTTTGTGTGGCATGTTTGTTGCCCCATATGCAGAGACCAGCTCCCTTGAGTAGTGCTTCTTGCATTTTGGGAGGTTTTGCGTGTCTTGCGTGTGTGTTGCCCCATATATACAGTGACCTGCACCCTAAGGTAGTGCATCATGTATTATGGGAGGTTTGTTTACTTTCCAGTACTTGCATTTGCATTTCATATATGAGAAAAAGAAAAGAAAAGATATCATTTATGTCTTCCATGCATTAATGTGTCTTCTATGCATTGACTGTATTCTCCGTGTTCTGTGTGACTGTAACTATCTTCTCCATGTTTTATGTGCCTATTACTGTCTTCTATGTGATTAGCGTGTCTTCTCCGCGTTTGGCGTGTCTGTTGTGTTTGTGACCTTACTTTAGTGCATGTATTGGCCTTGCGTTTCTCCATACATTAAAGTGGAGGCTAAATGTAACATCAGAAAATGTTCTCTTGGGGGCTTTTCCCTCATAAGGTTTAGCTCCCGGGTCTTTATCATGCATTTAGGACATCTTAGTTCATATTTTGGCATCTCGATGGAATGAGGCCTAGGTTTCATGGAAAAGTGGACCTAGGAGGACCCCTTGACCTTAACCCTGCCCAAAATAGGGGGGAGGACTTGGGCGCCCACACCCTAGTCCTGCCCTATTTTGGGTTAGGCCCAAAATTTAAGTGTCAGTTTATGACCATTATTTGGTCCTTTTTCTGACACGGTAAGTTTTGATTTTTGAAATCTTGACGGGAGTGCTTGTAGTTGCATATAAAAGCATGTTTAGGCATTCATTTGTAAACTAGATGGCAATCATTCTCAAGGTGATTCAAGGCTTTCATTGTGTTGCAAGAGCAGACTTGTGTGTTTTGTGTGTTGATATTTGTAGATTTGAGCATCAATTTCCTCATGGAATGAAAAGCATCTTCCTCCCATGAGAGCTTCACTACAAGGTGACATAATATCATGTTTTCATTATTGATTCCTTTGGTTTTTGCCTCTACCTCACAAGGGCATGCACTCTTTATCTGATAATGGTGTTCAGAGACTTAAGTGTCCTCCAGGGCTTCACTAAGGCAAGCCTCTAAACACCCCAGCCCCCAAACCAAGTCTTGTGATTGTAGGTTACATGTGTCATATTTGGGAAAAGTGGAGTTGCAGGAAGGATTGGTAGGCATCAAGGATTTGGGATCTGAAGAAAAGCAGGACACATGAGCACTTCTAGGACTTGGGCGCTCGCTCTAGTGTCCTCCGCATCTAAGTTTCAGGAAACAAAAGTTATAGGGCTGATCAGTGTCAGAAGGAGGTCCGGATTCCATGAAGAAACTAGTACCTTGGACTTGGGTGCCCGCTCCAATGTCCCTAACTATTCCTCTTCGGAACCCCAAAAATAGGTACTCTGTGATTTAGTATTTTACTCCTGTCTACAAGAGCTTTTTCCATTATTCGTCAATTTGTTGCCGTATTTGCATAATTAGGGTTTTAATGGTCAATTGGGCATAAGAGAAGGAAAATTGATAATTAAATTCCCTAATCCAAGTTTCCGTACATCTCACAAGCGATCTAGGGTATGATAGTGCTCGCCACTCAACCCCAGATCCTTGAATGTATAGTGGAGAGGAGGATTTAGACATCAAAACACTTAAACATTAACAAATCCAATTTTCCCTTCCCCTAAACATCCCCTAACTACAAGATCATGAATTTTTGTAGTTTCTGCAAGTAGCAGCTATGATCAACACCGCATCTAGTAATTTCTTCAAAGCCAATGTCTGATCTGTCTCCATCTAAGGCTAAAATAATGAAGTACAAGTACCAAGGGGTTTTCCCTGTTACTTTGGTGCAGTCAAATGTTGATGAGATCAGAGACACTGAAATAGGCCATGTTGATATGGCAGAGTTTGTGGAAAGAACCAAGCAACCAAATCCTCTGCGTTACATGCAAAAGGTCATTGATATTACCATACACTTGGTGGCTTCATTCCCAGTTGCAACCCATAATCCTAATTTTGTCCTTTAAGTGGCAAGTCATTATGACAAAGATAATAAAACTATGATTGATTACAATGGAAACAGTATCATGAGATTAGATGCAGAGTTCTTACACAAGGTATTCATGTGCCCACCAATTGAGAATGTTAGAGAAATTGACTTTACCAAAGGTCAAAAAGATTTTGATAATGATGTTGAATCTGCCAAGAGGCATATAAATAATAAGTGGTTGAAAACTCCTTGAAATAACCTATCTAGATGGCCCAAAAGACTTCCAAGGAGTGACTTTGCAGAGAAAGTTGGTGATTTAATTACTTTGTTAAGAAGAGTTAGAGGTCTTTCTTCTTCTTCTTCTACATTCCATGAGTGGATGTATTTATACATTAAGGTCATTCTTAAGGGGTAACAGAAGATATTTTGGGGAGAACAAATCAATAATGCTTTGCATGATCAACTACTTAAGGTTAATACTACTTTCAAGTTTTATATGACCTCTTATCTAGTGTATGCTACTTCATCAATGAGGATTTTTCCAGGTTTAACTCAAAAAGAAGATCAGAGAATTGTGCCAGTCCTTCAATATTATCCTCAGATAACTCTCAAAGGATCCATTCACCATTTTAGGAGGGTGAATGATGCTTTCTTTTCATTCTTCATGTGCTTGTGGAACAATGAGTTGGAACAGAAGAGAGTGTCTAATGAAGCTTAGGAGGTGAATTTTTTTGGTTTTTTATTTCTACAATTTTCTGCTTTTACATATCTAAGAGCTAGGTATTACCAAGGTTATCTATACATGTTGCCTTGATATCCAAGTGACAAGATGGTTCTAATGGAGTTGGGCAGACAATTGATTATTGTTCAAAATAAGCAAATGGAATTGAAGAAGTCTGGAATCAAGTTTCCTGTGGAAATTAGGAGATATTCAGTTTAATCTGCTACCAAAGCTAAAGAAATTGAAACTAAAATGCCGCTGGTTACCATGAAGCAATTCAAGAGGAGGAATAATTTTGATTTCCACAGAGTACAGGATAAAATCAAAAGGAGATCAGTATTCCATGTTCCTATGGTAGAGGATGTTTGGGCCAACTTGAGGACTCAAAATGAGATAGGTAAGTTGGATTACTGCAGACTGCATTTGAGCCAAATAGAAGAACTTGGATTGGCACATATTTGTGAAGGCATGGAGGATGAGGGGGATGTTTTAAACCCTAACTACAATACTAAAAATATTGAAACCTCAGCCTTCCCTGAAATCAAATGGTTAATAAAAGAGGAAACTTCCCTTCGAAAAAGATTTCAACCCATATTGGCCAACACCAATGTATGGTTGGAGAGTAAAGGAATCAATTTGAAAGAATTTCTTACTAGATCTGAAATAAAAACTTGGGAACAAATAGGGAAGAAGGTTGAGAACATAACCAAGAACAAGAGTGACATTCCTTCTTCATCTAAGGTATCAAAACCATGGATTAAGTTTGTTTCTAAAGGAGGGAAAGCAAAAGAAGTTGTAGAAAGTTCAAATACTGAAGATCCAGGTTTCGATAAGATGAATATCGACAATGTGGAGGCTGAAAATGCAGAAGCAGAGCAGCAAGATATTGAAGATGTTGAGAATAGGGCAGACAACTAAGAGGGCAGGGGTGAGTTAGTTGTCTCAAAACTTTTAACCTTTGCTGTAACTTAAACTTCTTTACCACTTATTAACAGATGAGTGATATAACCATGAAATCATGAATCAATAACACATGAGCAAAAATAAATCAACACACATAACACCAGGATTTTTATGTGGAAACTCGGTTAAGAGAAAAAACATGGTGGGGGTTAACCCACAAGAATTTATACTCTATTAAAAGTATTACAAATGGGGAAGGCACATGCCTTCAGGGCGCACTGCCCAGAGCTCACTGCTCTAAGAGGCTCACTACCTACAGAAATGATTACAAGAATATTATAGAATGTTTGAACTTATGAATAGCATCTACCAATGTAAAAATTTAGTTCTAGTTAAGCACCGAATACTGATCTTACACACTTCATCCTTACTCTTCCCTGTTTCACTCTTCGGCCATAATCCGAGCTTAGCTCTTCACCTTCGCACTTCTTTCTACTCTTTTTGCACTTACTCCATCATCACATCTCAATCAGACCTCAAAAATCTTCAATCCATCAGCTATATATATCCACATCAAGAAATTTAATCAACTGTAGTCATCTTCAAGAAAACTTAGAACATTTATTAAGAACTCTACTCTGTTGGCTAAATCCATGCACAAACAACAACACGAACCAAAAACTTGTGTTCTCAAATCATCAATCATGTCTTCCAATACCACTAATTATCACAAATTGCTAAACCTATAGCTTTTCTTCATCCGGACCAAGATCAAATGCTAGGTCGGCCTATTCTTCTTCTGACTATACTGACTAATTGGAACCTGATACTCAGATGCTTATAAATTTTGAATCCTTCAACACTGGAGGCTAAATTTCTAGATTTAGATAGTCTTGACAGTCCTTATCACTCCCTTAAATCCACAACACACTATGATTTACCACCAGAGAGATCCGGACCAAGATACTAGACCCTGTCACATGCTCTATTTCTGACTACCCGAACTTAGACAAATCTTCACTCTGACTTCCGGTATGAACAAATCATGTAATGCAGATGTGTAAGATAGACTTAGTTGCCATCAATGACAACACCTATCATGTGTAGTAATGTCTCTTGCCAACAATCTCCCCCTTTGGCATTGATGGCAACACTTAGTGAAAAATGACTAAGTGTCAGAACAACTCTCCCTTACTATGTACACTTATGCTTTTCATTGTTCTTCAGTGCTCCCCCTTTGCAGGATTCCTCATTTTTCACTGCTCTTCACTCCCCCTTTGACATCAATGGCAAAGGGTGGGATCCGCAAACTAGAATTTACACAAAAATTCTATATACCAAGCTGCATATGTACAAACAATCCTTAAGTCCTATTTACATAAACTTAAGTATATCACCAAAAATGTTTTTCAATAGTGCCAGCTCACTATCCCAGCTCTTCTTCATACTATTCAAAATTGAGATGTGGCCACTAAATAGAAATTCTTGTGACTCTGGCTTCTGCAGATCAGTGGGGTCACTTGTCTAAGTGGAAGCTTGGGCTTCAGTCAAGGCATTGAACAGTGCTTCCATTTTGGGGGAAATTAGTCCCTGAAGCTCACTCATCCTTGCCTCAATTCTCTCCTTTTCTTTTGTCATTTTCTTTATTTATTCAATCAAGCTGATTTCCTGACACTCCTTGCTTGCCACTGATGCTGTCAAAAGATCAAAAGATTTGGATACACTTGATATTTTTTGCTTAGATTCCTTTATTTTATCTTCAATATCCTCTATAACTTTAGGACAAGATAAGAAAATTTTATATACATTCCCTCCTTTTGTAAGAGCATTTTGAATACTCTTTACACTAGTGTCCAGCACAATTCTATCTAATGCAATCATCCCTTTCAGAGCATCAACTTTTTTTATCATTGAATTTATTTTTAAGCTTGACCTTTGTAGATTTTTAAAGGGACTCAAAATAAGTACTTACAGAATTTATCAAACTCTTCAACTAACTAGAGGGGGAAGCTGATGAGTCTTTCTAGTAAGTTGGCATGATTTTCTCCAAAATCCCTGATGCCAAACCAAGTAGCTCACTATCTTCTATGTGAGACTTCAAAATATCCTCTTTGGCCTTAGCTTGTGCAAGAGAGGCCCACTTTATCTTCTGAATTGGTGAAAGACTACCCAAATTGATTGGACCTTTCAACTCTTCTGCAACTAGTTTATCATTTTCGAAAATTTCTTTCACTGCTTCTACAGTGTCTCTTGCTCAAGATGCTGATGTATCTATTTGATCCTTATCGGTACTGTCAACTAGATTGTCCTGCTTGGGCTCTTCATCAACCTTTGCAATCTCTTCTTCTTTTCCATTTTTGTCCTTGGCCTTTTCTACTTCTTGGTCCTTAGATTATTTTGTTTTATGCTTTTTATTCTTCAATGAATCATTTTCAGTTTGAGCATCTATCTCAACATTCATATCTGTATCTAATTTGTTGGATTGATCTAGAGGAGTTTGAATACCTCCTACATCATCAGTTTTATCTTTCATCTTTTCATCTTCTTTGTTTATTGCTTCCTCTTCCAGAATAGAGGAGTCATCTATCTCAGTTTGCTGCTCATTGATCTTCAATTCTTCAACATCCAGAATTGAGGAATCAATCCCATCATCAATCTCTTCTTCAACAATGGGAAGATTATGCCTTTTCAATGCACTCTAAAGAATCTCCTGAGTATCTTTGACTATCTCATCGGTTTCACCAAGCATGAGTTTATTCATTCTTTTCTTACTCCTGAAGTCATCTCTCACTTCCTTGAATATCATGTTCATTTGTTCTAGAGTAATCTGAGGTGACAATTTTATCAATATATGCTCCCTAAGCTCAATGTCTTTAATTTTTGCATTTTCTTTTCTTAACTCTAGAATATCTGCAACACCTTTTGGACTTTCAGAAGTTATTTCAATTAAAGCCTTATTGTAGATATTTAGATATCTGACTGTTGCTTCCTCTAGAATCCTCTTATCAGCATCACTGCAATCATCATAAAATTTAGTCATTGGCCTAAGTTCCCATCTACAGTGACTAGTTTGATGATGTCATCCACAGAAAGAGTAGGCTTTTCAACATATGTTTTAGTCTTTTGCCTCTTGCTTCCCCTTTTGCTTCCAGAGGGCTTCTCCTTATATACCTTGGCTTCTTTTGTACCTGAGGCCTTCAACTCTTTGACCTCAACATCAGAATTAGTTTCTTCTTCATCATTTTCCATGCTTTTATATGTCCAGGAGGCCTTAGTTTTCACCCTTTTCTCTTCTTTTCCAGATGATTTGCCTTCTGGTTTCGCAGGTTGACAGGTTTTGGGGGAATAGGGGCAGCAACAGAGCTCCTAGTAGTCCTTGATGTGGAGGAGGATTCTATCAGAGCACTTCCTTGTTTCTTATCCTACTTCTCCTTAGCTTTTTCTATCCTTTCTCTATTCTACTTCACAGCTTCCTTAGTTATGCCAATGCTTTCAGCATACATTTCTACTTTCTTTTGAACTTTCCTCTTGATTTTAGGTTTTGTGAGCTCAACATACAGTTTCACACTTAGTTCCTTATATGTCCCAAACCTTTCAATTGTTGTGTCCTTTGGCTTGCTCAAAAGGTGTTAAGCATACATATACAATACTTGCTCATCAACCTCACACCCCATGGGCATGATCCATACTGTTCTTGGTTCAACAGCTTCCATTAAACACTAATCTGTATCCACCATAAAGTAGACTATATCCTTGTATTTTTCAACCACATATGTAGGAATTATCTCCCTTGAATGCATCATGTTCTAAATTTTTTTAAAGAAACCCCAAAGAGTAGTCCTTTGGGCATTGGAGTCACCAATATTGTTCAAGTGCTCTCTTATTTGAATAGCAATAGGTTTATCATTGGTCCAACACATGCTTTTCTTACCAGGTAATTCATTCATGAAATAGAAGAACAAACATAAGACCAGTGTACCATATTTGAAGGTATTCTTTTCATCCTTCTTAACCTTATTCAAATTTTCAATCAGCTAGTTCTGTAGCAACTCACACAAGTCATAATCAGCATTCTCTCACAACATCTTATAAGTTGCATAGATAGCTATACCAAATACAGAATTCTCTTTGCTGGAATGATAATTCTTGTATCTAATCACCATTGAATCAAATTTGACATCCAGATCAGTGATGTCATTTATTGTCATTGCCCTTTTGTCAAACCTTGAACCGATAGCATCAGTTATTGTTTGATTCTTTACTGCTTTCAACATTGGCAGTCCACTGGATAAGTTTAACTCTATCACGGCCTTGATGGCATCCTTGGTGATCTTGAAAGGTTTTATTAGCCACAAAAACTCATCATGCATTCATCTTAAAACATACCGGACCCATTCATCTTCATCAAAGGATGGAAACCCTATAATCTGAAAGAAATGTTTATTGTGCAGTGCCTTATACTCAGGTTTAAGACCATGAATTTCATCCTTTAGATGATTCTTGAACAAATCTACCAACCTTGAGTCCCCAAATTCATCTATGCTCACATGAATATAGGCCCTAATATCCTCAACATGCAATACACCATACAGAACATTTGAAAAGGCACCTAATGGGTCAACTTCCACTGATTTGTGTGGATGCTTCTTGAATTTGGGTCGGGGCCTTTCAGTAATATCAACAACTAATGGTGTGGCCATTGTAAAAGATTACAAGTTCAAAGCTTTGTAGAAAAATACCTTTTTCTTCCATCGAATTAGGGTTAGGTGATGAATTCGTCGGTCGCACTTCAAATCCTTGAAATCTTGGCTTAGGTGCTCTTCTACTCACTCTCTTCGAATGCAAAGTGATCCAAATGATTGAATGAATGACTTTTTATCCTCTAAAAAACCTAATTTGTAATTGTAATAAATGATCTTCCCTAATACATCCAGTTACATTATTTCTACATGCAATCAATCTTCACATTTGCTTCTTTTCTTCCAAAATTTGCTTCAACAGATCTGTAATAGGCTTCTCTATCTTCATTCATCGTGCCAGATTTAGGCACCCACTTACTGGTGGGGGAATTAGATTTTCAATGTAGCTCCCCCTGAGCCAGAGCTCCTGATTCAATTACCAGAGGAATTATCAGCACCAGATTCCGGTGCAGATCCATCACCTTCATTGTTTGCATCTTTCTTCACCCACATTTTATTCATTTCTTTCTGAATCTCATTCACATCTAATTTGCCTTTCCCTTTGTCCATCTTCTGCTCTGTTCTTCTTGTCTGTGAGTTCACCTTTTTGCTTCTACAAAATTTAGCAATGTGCCTAGATTTTTTGCAGTTAAAACATATAGTCTTGTTTCTCTAACAATCACATGTTGGAGTAGGTTTAGATCTGCATTGCATTGCCATATGCCCAAACTTGTTGCAAGTGAAACATCTTCCATTAAAAACTTGTTTGTTCTTAGGAGGATTCCTTGATCCACTTCTGCATTCCTTAGCGTTATGACCTATCCTTTTGCAATTAAAGCATTGACTGGAGAAAGATGATTCATTTTGATTTACTTGACTTCTACATTGATTAGCTCTATGACCATACTTATTGCATTTGAAAAAATTGCTATTGAAAGATGGATACCTTTGAGCATTAGGTTGTCTTACTAGAGGTCTTATAGGATTCCTTCTTTGTTTTCTTTCTTTAGGATTTCTTTGACTGGATCTAGAACTTTCACCTTTCTCAAATCCCATACCATGCTTATCATCTACCATCTTCTGACTATCAAGCAACACTTCAAGTTTGGCTGAGCTTATCTTGAATTTTTCTTTGTATTCATTTGTAACTTCTAGGTCATGTTTGAGAATGACAATTTGCCTTTCAAGTTCTTCCTCATTATCCCTGGTTTCTTGTAGATCAGACTCTAGATGGCCAATTATTTTGTCCAATCTGTAGCATTCTTCATTTCTTTCTTTTAGAGATTGATTTAGTTTTTCTTCAGTCTTCTTCCTTTCTTCAATTTCCTTGGTTAGCCTCATCACCCCAAATTCCATCTCATGTTTTAGAACAACAATTTCTTTTGCTAACTTCTAACATTCCTTTGTCTTCTCTTTTAGGGCCTCATCCATGTCATTGTCTTCATTTTGATTTCCTATTTGAAGAAGTAGCTCCTTCCTCTTTCTATTAGATTTGCTCAATTTTTCTTTTAAGGTCTCAATGAAGTCTTCAGCATCTTTAAGGTTCTCTTGCAATTATTTGACTTCTACTCTAGACTGATCAAGATCCTCTAAAGCAAGTTTAAGTTGTTCATGGATGCCATTAGAATACTTGAATGAACCCATTGAAAACACTTTCCCAGATCTTCCTCAAGCTGTTAAACTTCTTCTAAGGAACCAGGCTCTGATACCAATTGTTGAGAATATGGCAAACAACTGAGAGGGGGGGAGTGAATCAGTTATCTCAAAAACTTTTAACCTTTGTTGTAACTTAAACTTCTTTACCACTTATTAACAGATGAGTGATATAACCACAAAAGCATGAATCAATAACACATGAAAAGAAACAAATCAACACAAATAACACCAGGATTTTTACGTGGAAACCCGATTAAGGGAAAAACCACGGTGGGGATTAACCCACGAGAATTTATACTCTGTTAAAAGTATTACAAATGGGGAAGGCACATGCCTTTAGGGTGCACTGCCCAGAGCTCACTGCTCCAAGAGGCTCACTGCCTACAAAAATAATTACAAGAATATTACAGAATGTTTGAACTGATGAATAGCATCTACCAATGTAAAAATTTAGTTTCAGTTAAGTACAGAATACTGATCTTACACACTTCATCCTTACTCTACCATCTTTCACTCTTTAGCCATAATCTGAGCTTAGATCTTCACCTTTGCACTTATTTCTACTCTTTTCGCACTTACTCCATCATCACATCACAATCACACCTCAAAACACTTGAATCCATCAACTATATATATCCGTATCAAGAAATTTAATCAACTATAGTCGGCTTCAAGAAAACTTAGAACATTTATTAAGAACTCTACTCTATCGGCTGAATCCATGCACAAACAACAACGTGGACCAAAAAATTGTGTTCTCAAATCATCA
This sequence comes from Cunninghamia lanceolata, assembly GCA_027924645.1. Classification (NCBI taxonomy): domain Eukaryota; kingdom Viridiplantae; phylum Streptophyta; class Pinopsida; order Cupressales; family Cupressaceae; genus Cunninghamia; species Cunninghamia lanceolata. Next base: position 24,291,914 of record BSBN01000500.1, read on the forward strand.
ATCATGTCATCCAATACCACTGATTATTACAAATTGCTTAACCAACAGATTTTCTTCATCCGGACCAAAATCAAATGCTAGGTTGGCTTGTTCTTCTTCTGACTGTACTGACTAACTCAGATGCTTATAACTTTTGAATCCTTCATCACCAAAGGCTAAATTTCTATATTTAGATAGTCCTGACAGTCCTTATCACTCCCTCAGATCCGCAATACACTGTGATTTACCACCAGAGAGATCTGGACCAAGATACTGGACCCTGTCACATGCTCTGTTTCTGACTACCCGGACTTAGACAAGTCTTCACTCTGATTTCTGGTATAAACAAATCATGTAATGCAGATGTGTAAGATAGACTTAGTTGACATCAATGACAACACCTGTCATGCGTAGCAGTGTCTTTTACCAACAAAAGATCCCCATACTGAGGATGTAGGAATGGGTAAGAAATTAGCTGATGAAAGAGGTGATGGATATGCAATAGAAATAGGTGTAGAATAGGAACAACTTGATGGTTTGCATAAGTCCCCTCAGGAAGATGTTTCCTAGGAACCACAAGTTTCTACCACCTTACCACATATTTTTGTTTTTGATTATATTCCAATTGTTTCTAATATTCCTACTCATGTTCTTGTTATATCTTCTGATTCTACTCCTACTTCTATTAAGACTAGTTTTGGAACTATGTTTGATTCTTCTGGTTCAATACCAAGTTTGTATTCACCTTCATTTGACATTGGAGAACAAACTATTTTAGATGAATTTCTTAATAGCTCTGAGAAGAATGTTGATGCTAAAAGTGCAGTGTTTACTACTACTTCTCCGATTGTTACCATCATAGGTGTTAGAATGAATCCTACTTATCAGGCAATTGATCCATTCCCAAATGTAAATGGTCCAACATTGCCTCTGTGGTTGTCAGCCTATACTCCAAAAAGAAAGAAGCAGTCCATTTCACCTGATGATATTGATTTGGAAAAGCTATTGCCTACCAAGCCAAAGGCACAAAAGAAAAAGCCAAAGATTATTTCTAGGCTTGTTGATGATAAGGGAGTCAGATATGCAGAGATTGTGAGGCCTCTTCCTGAGGCTACAATAGATACTTTCAATGTAAATGATTACATTATTTCTAGAGTTGAGTTGGGCAACTTACTCATGAGGTTATTAAGTCAGATTTTTAGGTAACAACGAGTTCTTTGCTTAATAAATATGATGAAGAAAAGACAAAGAAAGAACAATACAAATCCAAAGCTGAACAACTTGTAGCAGTTCTTCAAAAGATAACTATGTCCTCATAAATTGTGGAGCCTATGGCAGTTACCATTGAAAACCCTCTGATTCATAAGGTTGAAAAAGTTCATGCTAGAGGAAGGGTTGTTGGTGAATTTCTAGATCGAATGCTGATACAGGGTAAAGGTCTTTTGAAGACCACAGTGGAATGGAAAAGAGAAAATGGAAAAGGTGAGAGCTGAGCTTGATGAGCTTGTTGATTCATTATCTCAGGGACTCCAAGATCTGGAGGAAACTCTACTGGAATGGGTTGAAATGAAGAAGATGAAGATAAAGGATTTGATAGAAATTGGTGTTGTATCAAACTGAGAGTCTTACATTAAGACTAAAGAATCTTTGATCCATCACATCAATGTGTTGAGGAGTTTTCTTGAAGATCTGCAAAATGCACATAAACTCAGTGAGGATAGTGATGTAACACTTTTGCATAGACTTGAGGAATTCCCATGCACCTTGGCAGGTGAAAATCACAGGTTTCTTTCTACAGAGGAGATGATTGATGCATTTGAAAAGATGATTCAAAGGAATTTTAAGGATGAAGTGTTTTCAATTGCCTCAATAGACAAGCTTCATGACTATCAGTCAACTCTTGATAATTTGAAGGACAATCTTGGGAAACATGAGAAGGCAATAAAAGTGGTGAAAGATACGATTGTCAAGGCTCGTGCTATTTTAGATAATACAGCTAGACCTGATATCTATGAGATGGAAGCAGTGAAGGCTATGTACCATAATTTCATGAAGAAGAATGATGGTGGAAGCTAAAATTGTTTCTTCATGCCTTAGTTTATATTTCATAGTTTTTGCATATGTAATTTGTAATTAGTTCCAAACTTATCCATATGTATTTTTCCATTAATGTAATTACATGTGGAACAAAGGAAGTCCTAAGTCAAAAAGGACTCTTTTGTGGAATAAGTCAAAGTAGTTGAAGATTTCCTATTTTTGCTCCAGGCCTCTCCCTATAAATAAAGAGGGCCTCTTTGTAAATTGGGAAGCTTTTATCTATTACAAGTAAACTTTGCCGAATTGAAAAGCATATCAAGACTTTGAGCTTTATTGTGTTTATCAATTATTCAAGCAATTATTAAAATAAAAAGGTATTTTGAGTATCAGACATTGTGTTGAATCAAATTGCATTGTGATATTGATGTTCTTATGTCATTAATATTACATTATATTGAAAAGTTATTTGAATCATGGAGATTTTATCAATCAATTGAAAGAGTGTTCTGATTTTAATTTTAAGTCTTTGTGCTATTTTATCATTAAAGGAGATTGTGTTTAGTTAGTAAAGGAGATATAGATTGGAGACTGTGTGCTGTCAATTGTTGTATTCAACTTGATTATATTTCATAGTTGATATAAGGTGAAGACTTTGCATTTCATTTTGTTTCAAATCAGTTTATTATCATTCAAGTGGAAGGAGTCATGAAAAACTTTAGGTTTTCATAAGCTTTGTGGTAACTCATATTTCTTGGAATTAGTGATATTTTGTGAAAGTTATTGTTGTGAAGAATGAACACATCTTCTGAAAAAGAGAATATTTTGATATTAAACCATCCTCTAAATAGTTTACTATAACAAAAGTTTACTTTGTGATAATTGTTTGTAAAAGAAATCTCCCCTTACTGAGAGGAGAGACTTTGTCTCATCATAGTTGTGGTTGACATAACCATTTTACCATCAGTGAGTTGATGACAAAATATTCACCCAACAATTTTTTGGCGACTCTACTATGAAAGGAAGCTAGGTGTGAGGAAAACACTTCCTACACTAATCTAATGAGGAGAGGGCTATGCAAATTCAAATTTATCCTAACTATTACAGCAATGTTAAACCATTAACATGAGATATTGTAGCAAAACACAAGAACCAGAAAGTAGACAGAAGAAGAGAGACAAATATTTACGGTGGGGAAAACCCTTATCGGGTGAAAAACCCCACACTCAGAAACCTGCACAATGTATTAACAAATTTGAAAGTTGTTTACAATACACTTGTAATGCAAGCTTCAATGGTCTTTGACACTCATTTCTAGATTCAATCCAACAACATAACAGTACCTGTAAACCTGTGATACAAACTCTATCTCCAAGCACCTGTATAAATAGGAAATACAAGGCAATATTGGACCTATCTTGGAATGGGCATCCAACATGGCTCCTTGGACCAAAACCCATGCCTAGGGACACTTGGTCAACATTTTAGAATGTATTTGACACTTGTCCACAGCTCCCATCCCAGAGAGGTCACCTATTTCCAAAATGGGCTATGATAGATGCTCTTACGACACTTACGACTGTCATAGAATCTGTCATAGTGGTTGCAACTTACAGCTGTAAGAGAATCTATCATACATATGCTATAAATAGTATATTCTCTTACAACATGTCATATTCCACCTTGGGGCACCCAAATATGCCTTATTCAAAGCTACTTCATGACACATGTCATCACCTATCTTACAAACTTCTATTTTTGACTCTTAAATGTCATAGATTCGTCATATGAATCTGTCATAACCGTTTTGGTTAAACATCCCTTACACAACATGGAAGATGTTGACACATGGCAGAATATTCCTACCATGTCGACACATGGCAAAATATTCCTACCACTAAGTGGGATGCCTATCTCCTCATGTGAGGACAAAAATACAAGTTTGTCATAATCCATGTAGGATTGACACATCACCGTGCCACATCCCACAATATGATAATATGGATTTTCCAAGTATTTACAACATAGGCAATTAAATAATAAATACAAATATTACAAATACAGAGAATTACCAAGGTTGAGACACCTTAATTCCCAACATTCTCCCACTTGTCAAACACCTTGTAAGAGCCAATAGAAAAATAGGATTTAACTGCTATAGGCCAAGAGACCCATAGACTCCGAACACCATCTTAACTTCTCTATGCCCACTAGTTTCATCAATGCATCTGTAACATTCTTCAAAGTATCCACCTTCTCCAAATTTACCTTTCCATCCTCAACCATGTCTCGCACGAAGTGAAACTAAACATCAATGTGCTTTGTTCTAGCATGGAAAGTTGGATTCTTTGCAAGGAAAATTGCACTCTGACTGTCACAACTGATCTTGATCTGACCTACATCATCATCAATATCAGAACATAATCTCTTGAGCCAAATGGCTTCCTTACAAGCATGAGTTGCTACCATATAGTCAGCTTCTATTGTGGACAAAGCAACAACAGGTTGTCGCTTACTCATCCAACTAATAGCACCACCAAACAATGTAAAAACATAAACACTGGTGGATCTCCTGTTGTCAATGTCACCTGCCCAATCTGAATCCACAAATCCATGAATATCAATAGAATGCAGAGGTCCTAAAACATTACCATGATAGCAAATGGAATACTCAGAAGTACCCCTCAAATATCTAAACACTTGCTTAACTGCATCCCAATGAACCTTTCTAGGATTAGCCATAAATCGACTAAGGACTCCCACTGCTTGGGCAATGTCTGGTCTTGTGCAGACCATAGCATACATCAAACTGCCAACAACACTACATAAGGTACTCTGCTCATGTCCTCCACCTCACTAGGAGATTTTAGACAATCCTCAACAGACAACTTTGTCCCCAAAGAAACAGGAACACACAATGGTCTACAATATGCCATGTTGAATCTGTCCAACATGGTCTTCACATATTTAATCTAGCTTAACCAAAGTTTTCTGTTGGTTTTGTCTCTTCTAATTTCCATTCCTAGAATGTACTTGGCTACCGCTAAATCTTCCATTTCAAACTGAGCTCACAACTGAGATTTAAAATTAAAAATCATATTCTTACCTTTCCCAATGAGCAACATATCATCAACATATAGTGCAATAATGAGAATATGATCACCATCAAACTTATAATAAACACAGTGATCCGATTTTGATCTCACAAATCTAATTGACAACACAAAGGCATCAAACTTCAAGTACCATCTCCTAGGGGATTGCTTCAAACCATACAAAGACTTCTTAAGTTTGCAAACCAAATTTTCTTTACCTTTCACCATATAATGCTCTGGCTGTGACATGTAGATTTCTTCCTCCAAGTCACCATGAAGGAAAGTTGTCTTCACATCCATCTGTTCTACCTCTAACTCATAAGCTGCTACGAGAGACAATAGGAATTGAATGGATGTCAACTTTGCAACAGGAGAGAAGATTTCACCATAATCTATACCCTCCACTTGTGAATACCCCTTCGCAACCAATCTGGCCTTATACTTTTCAACACTGCCATCTGCACCAATTTTCTTCTTGAACACCCATTTGCATCCAACAGGTTTCCATCCAGGAGAAAAAGGCACCAAGTCCCAAGTTTAATTATTTTCCAAAGAAGCCATTTCTTCCTCCATGGCCTCCTTCCAGGAACCTGCATCCTTCATATCCAAAGCCTCTGATATAGTTCTAGGTTCATCACTATTAGTAAGCAAAGCATAACCACAACTAGAATCAAGCAATGTAAAACCAAACCTTTCAGGTTGCTTTCTTATCCATGTAGACCTCCTCAAGAGCTAAGGTTGAGGTTCAACTTCTTCATCTGAGCTTTCAGAGCTACTAGAGCTCTCCTCATCATCATGTCCAACATTGTCTTTCTATTCAGTCTTCTCAGGAGTGAGAGGAAACTAAACAACATCCTCTTTCTTTTCTCTTTCTTCTAGCTACAAAACAGTGGAAGAAGGTGTAAGCTCTCTGAAGATGATACTTCTTCTATACAACACTTTTTCAGCCACAGGGTCCCAAAGCTTGTATCCTTTCACACCAACACCATAGCCGATGAAGATACACTTAACAGCTTTGTTCTCCAACTTTGACCACTTCTCCCTAGGCACGTGTGCATATGCCTCACAACAAAAAATATGAAGATGCCTTATTGAAGGCTTTCTACCAGACTACACCTCCATGGGTTTCTTTCCAACAAGAGATGATATAGGAGATCTATTCACCAGATAGCAAGCAGTGGCAACAGCTTTAGCCCAAAATGTTTGTTCTAGACCAACTCCACTAAGCATACTCCTAGCCTTCTCCATCAGTGTCTTGTTCATCCTCTCTGCAACTCCATTTTTCTGTGGGGTGTATGGAGTTGTCTTGTGTCTTTCAATCCCAAGTTCCTTGCAATACTTATCAAATTTTGTAGAACAAAACTCACCACTCTTGTCAGTTCTCAAACATTTAATCTTTTTTCCAGTCTAATTTTTAGCAAAGGCTTTAAAATCCTTAAACTTGCTATAGACTTCAAATTTGCTTCTGAGAAAATAAATCCATGTCCTTCTACTGTAATCATCTATAAAAGATACAAAGTATACAGATTTTGATAATGAAGGAACATTAACAGGACCAAACACATCAGAATGAATAAGGTCCAACACACCAGAAGACTTATGAGAACTCGAGTAAAACTGAACACGGTTTTATTTTCCATAAATGCAATGTTCGCAAAAGTCAAACTCAAGATTACAATCATCTAACCCCTCAACGAGGTTCTTATTTTTTAGGGTACGCAGACCCTTCTCACCAATGTGGCCAAATCTCTTATGCCATAACATTGTCTTTTCTGCAGGAAGTTTAACTTCCACTGCACGATTACAACCATCAAGACTAGAAACAACAGATTTCTTCACTGCTCATTCAGATGGTGGGGATGAAGTGACTACTGCCCTCTTCCTTGAGTCAGAAGAACTATTGCATTGTGAAATGCATGCCTCCAGTTGAAATAGAGTACCTCTCCTAGTACCCTTAGCAAGCACCATAGCTCCTCTAGTCATCTTGTATCTTTCTTTCAAAAAGACAACCTGCACACCTGCATCATTCAACATACTTACAGAAAGCAGGTTCCATGCTAAGCTTGGGATGTGCAGAACCCCAGAGATCCCCTTCACTCGACCATTAGGGAATCAGATAGAGACTCTTCCATGACCAATGATCTTTAGATGAGAGTCGTCACCCAGATACACCTTTCCACCATCGAACTCCTCATACTTAGTGAACCGGTCTTGATGTGAGGTCATGTGGAATGATGCACCAGATTTGATTAGCCACACATCATCAGATGCATGGGTTTCCAAGGCTACGATGAAAGCATCACCATCATCTTGTGATTTGTCAGAATCTAAATCAGGAGCTTTCTTCTTTTTCTTCTTCTCCTCTTTGTATTCCTTTCAGAAATGCCCGGTCTTGCCACAGTTCCAACAAAGAGCCTTGGACTTTCTAGGAGATTTGGATCTCCCATGATATTTTGATCTACCCTTCTCAGCTTTCTTGTCCTTCTTCTTCCCTTTCTCCTTGAGTTTTCCACGAACTGCAAGGGCCTCTTTAGCTACCTTAGAAGACTTTCTCTGCATGTCTTCAAATAACAGCGAAGAAACCACTTCTTCCATTTTGAATGTGGATGTGGTGCTTCCAATTGCCATGACAAGATGATCCCATGAGTCTAGCAGAAAACAAAGTAGGGTCATACACCGATCCTCCTCCTCCATCTTTACACCAATAGATGTCAATTGTGCAACCAGCATGTTAAAGGAATTCATATGCTCAGTGACGGATCCTCCGTCCTTCATTCAAAGAGAATACAACTTCTTTCTCAGAAAAATTTTATTGACTAGGGATTTGGCTTGATACACATCCCCCAACTTCTTCCAAAGGTGTTTTGCAGTAGTCTCCTCATGGACATTTAACAACATAGAATTGGCAAGACTAAGTCTTATGAGACCCTTAGCCTTCTGATCCTTGAGATCCCAATCAGCTTATGACATTACATATGGTTCAGTTCTGTTCACACTATCCCAAAGGTCTCGGTCAACTAACATGTCTTCCATCTTGAGCTTCCACAACTCGAAATTACTGCCATTGAACTTCTCTACTTCAAACCTTCCTAATGTGCCTGCCATCTCCTTGTTGCACTAAAATATAGAATGCTCTACACAGACTCCCAATCAACCTAAGATTAGCTCAAAAAATTCCTACCCAACAACTAGGACAAAGGTGATCAAGCTCTGATACCAACTGAAAGGAAGCTAGGTGTACGAAAAATGCTTCCTACACTAATCTAATGAGGAGAGGGCTATGCAAATTCAAATTTATCCTAACTATTACAGCAATGTTAAACAATTAACATGAGATATTGCAGCAAAACACAAGAACCAGAAAGTAGACAAAAGAAGAGAGACAAAGATTTATGGTGGGAAAAACCCTAATTGGGTGAAAAACCCCACATTCAGAAACTTACACAATGTATTAACAAATCTGAAAGTTGTTTACAATACACTTGCAATGCAAGCTTAAATGGTCTTCGACACTCGTGTCTAGAGTCAATTCGACAGCATAATAGTACCTGTAAACTTGTGATACAAACTCCATCTCCAAGCACCTATATAAATAGGAAATACAAGGCAATATTGGACCTATCTTGGAATGGGCGTCCAACATGGCTCCTTGGACCAAAACCCACACCTAGGGACACTTGGTCAACATTGTAGAATGTATCTGACACTTGTCCATAGCTCCCATCCCAAAGAGGTCGCCTATTTCCAAAATGGGCTATGACAGACGCTCTTATGACACTTACGACCATCATAGAATTTGTCGTAGTGATTACAACTTACAGCTGTAAGAGAATCTATCATACACATGTAGCATATTCTCTTACAACATGTCATATTCCACCTTGGGGTGCCCAAATATGCCTTATTCAAAGATGCTTCATGACACATGTCATCACCTTTCTTACAACCTTCTATTTCTGACTCTTACATGTCATAGATTCATCATAGGAATCCGTCATAACCATTTCGGTCAAACATTCCTTACACAACATGGAAGATGCCAACGCATGGTAGAATATTCCTACCACTAAGTGGGATGCCTATCTCCTCATGTGAGGACAAAAATACAAGTTGTCATAATCCATGTAGGATTGACACATTACCGTGCCACATCCCACAATATGACAATATGGATTTTCCAAATATTTACAACATAGGAAATTAAATAATAAATACAAATATTACAAATGCGGAGAATTACCAAGGTTGAGACACCTTAATTCCCAACATACTGGGAATCTGAACACGCATCCAAGTGCCTCATGCTTTCGGTTGAAGTTGACTGGTTCCAATTGTGTGTTTAAAGTTTAATAGTTGTTTTTCATTCTAGCAGAGCCCAGATATACTCATGGTAGAAGAGCACAAGGATTTGTTGATCCTACATTTGAATTGATGCAACAACATAATTTCAATCTTTTGCCTGTAAATCCATGATCACTACTTCAGCGTACAAGGAGTTTCCCTCCTACCAACATCAGGTCTCCTATACTAGGTGAAGCTTCCAGTGCAAATACTAATACAGTACTATCTACTTAGGTTCCTTGAAGGTTTGTTATCCCACCTTTGAACTAGAGTACAATGGCAGCTTAAGGCCCTTGGCGTAATTCTTTTGGATCCTTGAATTTGACACCACCGTTGCATGAACTACCTTGTAGTTCAAGAAAGAATTTTCCAAAATTCTATGGTGATGGGAAAGTTCATCCTGATGAACACATTGCGGCTTTTGCATAGCATGTGGTGTGCTAGGGGTGGAGTATGAGGATGTATTTGTGAGACTTTTTGTGGAGAGACTTCAAGGCATCGCTACAGATTGGTTCTGTCATCTTCTAGCCCAAACTATTACTCAGTGGAATACTCTAAACACTAACCTTGAGGCAAGGTTCAAACCTGCCAAAGATGCTCATGCTCTATTAGCTCAGTTAACTCAGATGAGAAAAGAACCGCAAGAACCCATGCAGGAATTTATTGCTAAATTCAATAAGCTGACTAACAAGATTCCTGCCAATGCTCAGCCTACGGCTGAGAATCAAAAGTATTTCTTCATAAATACTCAACTAACGGAGGTGAGTTTTCTTTTGCGGAAGGAAAATCTAGCGGATTTGACAGCAGCTCAGAATCTTGCCATGGAGATTGAAGATGATCTCATTCTTGCTAGGAAAATAAGGAAAGACACTAACAGAAATAGAGGGCAGCCCTCTAATGAAGTATCTTCTCCCAGCACCACAGATCCCATGATGCAAAAATTAGCTAACGAATTGCTATCTTTGAAGAAATAGATTTCTTAAAGTATGTTCATTCCTTCCTATAGGGATATACCAAGGAGGACATTTCATAATGCTCAATATTAGGGCAATGCTGCTAGGAACCAAGGATAGAATAGGCTTCCACCAACACAAGGGAGGCTTGCCTTAGAACCATCACCGATTAACTCAATAGTTGGCTATTATGAAGCAGAGCAAGAAAAATTTTCACAACCTAACTTGGATCAGGAAAATAGTACCAATCTCTTTATGGAAGGAGAAGAGCAATTAGCTGGTGACTCGAATATTGGGTTCCTGAACTATCAGGATGAGGCAGAAAGAGGAGAAGATGCATATGGTGGAACATATGTCATTTTCACTAGATCTCAAAATTAGTCAAACCACCTAGTGGCTAATAAAGGTAAATTGAAAGAAGATCCTCAACCTATAATTTCTATTGCTAAGCGAGGAACTCCTTTACCTTTTCAATCAAGGGATCCAGCTGGTGAAAAACAAGTAAGTTCCTCTAATACTCTTACTTCTTCTGCTACCATTCCTCAGACCAATACTTCCCCAATGAAACCTCAGAATGAAAGTTTCCCCGCTTCTATGTCCAATTCATTTCAACTTTTTGATATAATTGACCATGCCAGGAAAACTAAAATTCAAATGTCTGAGGTGGAATATTTGCAAGCTAAGCTTGACCAATTTGAAAGGTTAGCTAAATTTGATAAAAATAAGACTGCCTCTGTAGGGCCAGATACTTCCAAGACTATTCCTGACCCCTCAAAGACTAGGTCTACTCAGAATATCCTAGTTACCACTCCTCTTATCGCCTCAGGGAAAATTGAACCTTTCTATGTTTCTTTGTTAGTTAATGGTCACAAACTCAGTAATTGTATCATAGATTGGGGAGCTTCCGACAATGATATGTTACCAAGGTAGCAGATGCTCTAGGACTGACTCTAACAAAGACCTTTGGAAGGTGCTTTTCAATAGAAAATAAATAGGTGCCTTTGTTAGGCCAGATTAAGGATGCGCAGTTTGCATTTGCTGCTTTTCTGAAGAAAAGAATAAAGATGACTATCCTAGTTACTGATGTTCTGGCTTCATATGGTATTTTACTGGGATGAAACTTCTATAAAGATGTAGGAGGAGAGCTTAATATGGATTTATCTGAAGCAAGGATACCTGTCAAGGGTGTCATGCAGAAATTGCTTCCTAAAAGGGAAGCAAAATATATTGTCACTCAATCTGAAGACCCAAAAGCTCAAATTTTATTTGAATCTTTAGGTTTAGGTAACTATTTCCTGACTACGGAATATACTTCTAGTTCGTTAGATGATAGTTCAGATGAAAGTATGGTGATGTAAGATTCTTCTTCTTCTTCGAGTGAAGAGTCTACTGATCATAGAGATGTCAAACAAGAAAGTTCAAATGATATTTGGACTTTGGAATTTGATGCTAGCTGTTCTTCCATAGGATCTAGGGTTGGAGTAGTCCTAATATCTCCTCAAGGTGATATTTTTCCTTTTTTATATAAGCTGTGCAGTTTGACAATACCAACAATACTGCTGAGTATGAATCTTTGTTACTCAGAATGGAGGTTGCTTGCACAAAGGGAATCAAAAATCTTCATGCACAAGAAGATACAGAGCTGATTGTTTGTTAGGTAAGAAATTTGTACCAGACAAAAAGTGAAAGGTTCAAGCATTACCAAAATCAGGTATGGGATTGCATTGGATATTTCTATCATTCCTAGAGAGTATAATGATAGGGCTGACTCATTGGTCGTATCAGCTACTATTATGGTCCCACATAAGGATTTTAAGGGTGATAAGTACACTATTGAGTTGGTCTTCTAGCCAAGTGTACTTGATAATGCTGACCATTGGTAATTTTTTAATGGTGATAATCAGATTATAGCTTTTCTAGAGAAAATAGATAGTTTTGATGAACTTTACTTTAAGGAGAGTGATTCTCCACCTCGAGAATATGTTTCTGAAGTAGACTCAGATATTGGTGAAGAGTTTCCTCAATTGAAAGGAAATAAAATTCTGAAAGGTTTAGTTTCCCTTGAAAAGCTATTTGATAAACATGATCGTTATATCAAGAAACAACAACTACTAGACTCAAGTTCGTCAATGGAATTTGAACAAGTGAACTTGAGTACAGAAGCAGATCCTAAGATGGTCAACATTGGGAAATGTTGCACTACCAATGAAAAGTTCAAGTTCACAATACTTCTACGCCACTACATTGATGTGTTGTCATATTCATACAATGACTTGGTCCTTTAGACTAAAAGAGATCCAACATGAGATTCCGCTCAAGGTGAGATCATTGCCTCATAAACAGAAGTAGAGGCAGTACAATCCTAAAATATCAGGTACCATCTTGCCAAAATTCAAAAGATGTTGAATGCTAGGATAATTTTCCCTATTCATCATTCTACTTGGATTGCAAACATTGTTCCTATAAGGAAGAAGAATGGAGAGATCCATATTTGTGTAGATTTCAGGAATCTAAATCAGTATTCCTTGAAAGATAACTACCCTTTGCCCATAATGGATCAAGTGTTACAGACAGTAACCAGTTTAGAGATTCTATCTATGTTGGATGGTTTTTTGGGATACAATTAGGTAGAGGTCAATGAAGTGGATCAGTACAAAACCACTTTCACAACTCCATGGGGCACTTTTGCATATCGCAGGATGCCATTTGGATTGATCAACACTGGCACTACTTTTCAGAGAGCAATGCACTTGCCATTCAGAGATGAAATGGGTAAGTTCATTGTGGTATACCTTGATGATTTGACTATTTTCTCCAAGAAATGTCAAGATAGTGCTTACCACTTGCGGCAAGTTTTGGAACGATGTTGCCAGAATGGTATTTCTCTTAACCTGAAGAAGTCAATTTTGGGGGTTATAGAAGGTAAACTTCTTGGTCACATTGTGTCTAAAGAAGGTACTAAGATTGACTTTGAAAGAGTCAAATCCATCCAACGTCTTACTTTACCTACAAGTAAGACAGTTGTTCATTCTTTCTTTAGGAAAGTAAATTTCCTGCGAAGGTTCATTCTAGAGTTCGCAGAGAAGACTCGTCATATTGTTAGTATGATGAAAGGTAAGACCACTTTCCTTTGGAGCATGGAAGGTAAAGTGGCTTTTGAGGACATAAAAAGAGCCATAGCCCATGCTCTGATTTTGGTGTGTCCTGATTATACCAAAAAATTCATTATGTATAGTTATGTTTCAGAGCATACATTGTCAGCAATTCTGGTTCAGCAAAACGAGGAAGGTGTAGAACTCCAATTTCATTCATGAGTTGTCCATTGAAAGCTCATGAACTCAAGTATTCTAACATGGAGAAAAATGCTTATGTTGTAGTAAAGGTTGTGAAACATTTTAGATTTTACATATTAAACTCACATACTATTGCTTTGGTGCCAGATACAACAGTAAAATCTATCTTAACCCAACAGGAGTTTGGGACTAAGAGAGGCAAATGGATTGCCAAAATTTAGGAATTTGATCTTGACATTAAACCCACCAAGATTGTGTGTGGGAAAGGTTTGTGTCAACTTATTGCTGATAATGTTCCAAAGGAAACAGGTGATGAAGAGACAGAGATTGAAGATGTTCCAACTATCCTTTTTGTTACTACAACTGATGAGTGGTATTCTAATATTGCTTACTTTCTCACATATGGTGAGTTCCCTACTCATTTATCCTACAAATAAAAATAGACTATCAAGCTCAAGGCTGCGACCTTTGTCTTATGGGATAATGGTTTGTACAAGAGAACTCTTGATGGAGTTTTCCTCTGTTGTGTTGATAAAACACAACAAGGGAAGCTATTGGAGTCTTTCCATTATTTGGCATGTGGAGGACACTTCTCAGCACCAGTAATGGCTCACAAGATTTTGAGAGCTAGGTATTATTGGCCCACACTTTTTCAGGACGTGTATGACTGGGTGCGTAAGTGTGAACTTTGTCAGCAATTTGTGGGGAAACCCAAGTTGGTTGCATTACCATTTAAACCAGTTGTAATTGAGGAACCATTTCAGCAGTAGGGCATCAACTTCATAGGCATTGTGAATCCACCATCAAGTGCGAGACATAGTTATGTTCTTACTGTAGCTGATTATTTCACCAAGTGGGTGGAAGCTGTACCAGTTAAGCATGCTACTTCTGAAGTAGTGTGTAAGTTCCTCAAAGAAAATATCATATCCCGGTTTGGTGTTCCAAACAAGCTTGTGGCAGATAATGCTACATGTTTTTCCTCTAATGAGATTACTAATTTCTGTTTTGAATATGGAATTATTCTTTCACATTCATCTTATTATTATCCGCAAGGAAATGGTCAAGCAGAATCAAGTAATAATAATCTGGTTACTATTATCAGGAAGCTGGTAGATGATAATCAGAGAACATGGCATAAGGCATTGTTTGATACTTTGTGGGTGGATAGAATTACCCCAAAGAGGGCTATTGGTATGTCACCATTTCAGTTGTTATATGTTTTGAATGAAAAGATACCGATCACCTTGGAATTGCCAGCTTTGAAGTTGGCCAAGGTAGTTGAGAATGGAACTTTTGAAAATTCTATTGATAAATGCATAATGCATCTTTCTGAACTTGAAGAGTAGCGAGTTATGGTGGTGGACCATATAGATGAACACCAAAGTCAAGTCAAGAAGCTATTTGATAAGAAAGCGAAGGTCAGAAATTTCCAAATTGGGGATCAAGTCTTGTTGTGGGACAAGAGGAGAGAGCCAAAGGGAATGCATGGGAAATTTGATTCCCTATGGAGAGGCCCATTTGTCATTCACCAGTTCTGTGGTGAAAATAGTTTCTTGCTGGAATATCAAGATGGGACACCATTCTTGTTACCACATAGCAGACAACATCTAAATCTTTTCAATCCATGAAGCACCAGATAAGTTCACTTGTATAGTTATACAGTTTGTGTTTTTCTTTTTCATTTTTAGTCTTTTTGTGTCATTTGTTTTGTTCGCTTGACTCTATGGCCCAATGGCATGGATGAAAGCACTTAGAGACTGGAATTCTTCTTCCTTTGATCATTTCAAAGAACTGTCAAAGGAAGCTCCCTAGTTAGAGCCAGCTGTTGTCCTCAACATTAGCTATGATCTTTTTGTAGGATGACCCCTGCGGAACTTGTCCATTCTGTAGCCTACACTCTAAGTACGCATTTCAAGGAAAGTCTCTTTGACCTCATGTGTAGTCCTTTGACACCTAAGAATGTCTTATAACATTCCCCTAGGTCAGTTCTTTGAAGTTCATGAAATTCTAAAAGGTTACAAGCTTGTCAAATTATCAATTTTGACCTTTTAGAGTCTTAGAAAATTTTTAAGTACGCATTTCAAGGAAAGTCTCTTTGACCTCATGTGTAGTTCTCTGACACGTAAGAATGTCTTATAACATTCCCCTAGGTCAATTCCTTGAAGTTCATGAAATTCTAAAAGGTTACAAGCTTGTCAAATTATCAATTTTGACCTTTTAGAGTGTTAGAAAATTTTTAATAGTTAGCATGCAAGGGCGGCTAAAAACTCGGCCCCTGCATGTAACTTGTTTTCCCCATATGCTTGGGCTGTCATTTAGACCGCCCAGACATGTTCTATTTCCTTTGCATGCATGGTCAGTCATAATCCCCGCCAATGCATGTTTTGCAGTTTTAATATGCATGGTCAGTCATAATCCCCACCAATACATGTCTTCTGTTTCCTCATACTTCGACGGTCAAAAGACTCACTCGAGCATATTTAATTTTCAACTTGTGTGTAATTTAATACACTTCCAATTTTTTATTCTCACAATCTTTGAAGGCTTTTTATAGTTTTAAAATTCTTTGAAAACATTTCTTTTTATCTTGCGACCCCTGCAACTTTATTTTGAGTGCAAGTGATTTGTTTCCTAGATGGGTCACGCCTAGGGTTTTCATCTTCCACCACCGTCGCCATTGTTTTTCCAGGTAGGGTTTTTGTTTTTAGTTATTTTCTTTTTCATTCTATCATTATAAGCTTTGTTTATGTATATTTAAATTCATGATTTAAACTGCAAATATAGTAAACCCAAGATAGTAATGGTCTTGCGTATGTTTTATTGTTTTTGCTCTCGTTTTTACCTATTTCATTTTATCTTTTGTTGCTATGCTCTCATTTAGGGTTTTTCCTTTCTTGTTTCTTGTCTAGTGTATAACGAGTTTCCTTGACCGCCCATGCACTTGAAAAAAGTTGTAAATCTACCTACATGTAGGAGAGGTCAAAATGGCCGCTCATACATGAAAGTTCTTAGTTTCCACCAATATGTAAAAGTGGTTAAAACCACTATCTCTTTATCTTTTACATAATTTTACCTACCTACATGTAGAGGCAACCTTTTCCACTGCCCTTACATCAAAATTGAAACTACCCACATGCAGGAGCGGTCATTTTGACTGCCCATGCATGACTCCCTCAAAATTTCCTAACACTGGGAATTTTTCAAAAATAATACCTTTGACCCTCTGTCACCCAATTTTTTGACTTGAGCACTCTCTAGCCATTTTAAGCTCATCCCTATGAGCATGATCATCATTACACAGTTTCCCTAAAATACCAATTTTCCCCTAATTGTGAGATCATGAATTTTTGTAGTTTCTAAAAGTAGCAGCTGTGATCAACACCACATCCAGTAATTTCTTCAAAGACAATATCCGAGCCGTCTCCATCTAAGGCTAAAACAATGAAGTACAAGTACCAAGGGGTTTTCCCTGTTACTTCGGTGTAGTCAAACGTTGATGAGATCAAAGACACTGAAATAGGCCATGTTGATATGGCGGAGTTTGTGGAAAAAACCAAGCAACCAAATCCTCCTCATTACATGCAAAGGATCATTAATAGTAACATACACTTGGTGGCTTCATTCCTAGTTGTAGCCCATAATCCTGAGTTGTCCTTCAAGTGGCAAGCCATTATGAGAAATACACTAGAACTATGATTGATTCCAATGGAAATAGTATCATGAGATTAGATGCAAAGTTCTTAGACAAGGTATTCGTGTGCCCACCAATTGAGAATGTTGGAGAAATTGACTTTGCCAAAGGTCAAAAATATTTTGATAATGATGTTGAAGCTACCAAGAGGCATATAAATAATAAGTGGTTGAAAACTCCTTGAAATAACCTATCCAGATGGCCTAGAGGACTTCCAAGGAGTGACTCTCTGGAGGAAGTCAGTGATTTAATTACTTTGTTAAGCAGAGTTAGATGTCTTTCTTCTTCTACTACACTCCATGAGTGGATGTATTTATACAATAAGGTCATTCTTAAGGGGCAACAGAAGATATTTTGGGGAGAACAAATCAGTAATGCTTAGCATGATCAACTTCTTAAGGTTAATACTACTTTCAAGTTTTATATGACCTCATATCTAGTGTATGTTGTTGCATCAATGAGGATTTTTTCCAGTTTTATCTCAAGAGGGAGATCAGAGAGTTGTGTCAGTCCTTCAATATTAATCTCAAATAACTCTCAAAAGATCCATTCACCATTTCAAGAAGGTGAATGATGCTTTCTTTTCAGTCTTCATGTGCTTGTGGCTTGTGAATTATTTTGGTTGTTTATTTCTACAATTTCCTACTTTTACATATCTAAGAGTTGGGTATTACCAAGGTTATCCATACATGTTGCCTCAATATCCAAGTGACAAGATGGTTCTAATGGAGTTGTGCAAACAATTGATTGTTGTTCACAATAAGCAAATGGAATTGAAGAAGTCTGGAATCAAGTTTCCTGTAGAAATTAGGAGATATTCAGTTCAATCTGTTACCAAAGCAAAAGCAATTAAAATTGAAATGCAGCTGGTTACCATGAAGAAATTCAAGAGGAGGAATAATTTTGATTTTGACAGAGTACATGATAAAATCAAAAGGAGATCAATATTCCATGTTCCTATGGTAGAGGATGTTTGGACCAACTTGAGGACTCAAAATGAGATACGTAAGTTGGATTACTACAGACTACATTTGAGGCAAATAGAGGAACTTGGATTGGCAGATATTCGTGAAGGCATGGAGGATGAGGGGGATGTTTTAGACCCCAAGTACAATACTGAAAATATCGAAACCTCATCCTTACCTAAAATCAAATGGTCAATAACAGAGGAAACTTCCCTTTGAAAAAGATTTCAACCCATATTGGCCAACACCAATGTATGGTTGGAGAGTAAAGGAATCAGTTTGAAAGAATTTCTTACTGGATCTGAAATAGAATCTTAGGAACAAATAGGGAAGAAGGTTGAGAATAGAACCAAGAACAAGAGTGACATTCCTTCTTCATCAAAGGTATCAAAACCATGGATTAAGTTTGTTTCTAAAGGAGGGAAAGCAAAAGAAGTTGTGGAAAGTTCAAATACTAAAGATCCAGGTTCAGATAAGATGAATGTCGACAATGTGGAGGCTGAAAATGCAGAGTAAAGCAGTAAGATGTTGAAGAGACCCATATTGAGGATGTAGGAATGGGTGAGAAATTAGCTGATGAAAGAGATGAGGGATATGCAATAGAAACAGGTGTAGAACAAGAACAACTTGATGGTTTGCATAAGTTCCCTCAGGAAGATGTTTCCCAGGAACCACAAGTTTCTACCGCCTTGCCACATATTTCTATTTTTTATTATATTCCAGTTGTTTCTAATATTCCTACTTCTCCTATTGTTGTTATATCTTCTGATTCTACTCCTACTTCTATTAAGACTAGTTTTGGAACTGTGTTTGATTCTTTTGGTTCAATACCAAGTTTGTCTTCACCTTCATTTGACATTGGAGAACAAACTATTTTAGATCAATTTCTTAATAGCTCTGAGAAGAATGTTGATGCTATAGGTGCAGTTTTTACTACTTCTCCGATTGTTACCATCACAGGTGTTAGCATGAATCCTACTGATCAGGCAATTGATCCATTCCCAAATGTAAATGTTCCAACATTGCCTCCGTGGTTGTTGTTGGTGTGAATAGGGTTATTACCTATCTGGTTCAACCTTTGTTGTGTGGATAATTCATAATATTTAACTATTTATTAGTTAAATAATACTCACACATGTTCACATCTTAAGTTGACTTAGGAAGCATTCTAGTTGTCTTCTAGATGTTTCTAGTTTGTCTAGTTGTTGACAGTTGTTGTTGATAGTTTTCATCTTATCCTATAGTTGTCATATGTCATAGGATTAAGACACTTGTCACATGACTACATCTTGTGTTTCACCTTGGTCTTTATAACCAAGGCCTCATTGTACATTATGTAATCTAGTACATTGTTGTATCATGGCAATATAGCATTCTTTTTGCTTATCTCTCTTGTGTGGAAGGTTATTTGGTCTTGCAGATTTGATCCTGGTGGTTGATTGCTCCAACATGGTATTAGAGCTTTGATCTTGCAAGCCCCTTCTTATTTTTTGTTGAGAGATTTTGCTATCAACTTTTTGCTGGTACATCCTGGCTTAAAACAGAGTTCACCATTGAATTCAGATCACCCAAATTATTAAATATCGACTATCCAAAACTTGATTTTGGACATAGATCAGAATTTTGATTAGATCTCAACATATATTATTTTGCTATAATGAGGGTATTTGATTTCATTCTATGAAATCTCTGCATACAAATCTCCACGCATTTTTGTTTTGCATTTTGTTTTGGAGTTAGTCGTCGGATCAGATCTGGTTCAAGCTCCAAATGTCATCTTGGCCCTTGAATATTGGAAGTTGATTCATTACCTTCACTTCACCATGGCTCGAGGGAGTTTCTAAGAGTGTGTCGAGCAAATTGAAAGGCCTCTACGGCTTGATCCTAAGATGAAACTTTTGGCATGCTTGGCTACCTTCTACAGAAGATTTCAGCTTCAAATTTGATCTTTTTGTTGGGAATTAAGGTGTCTCAACCTTGGTAATTCTCTGCATTTGTAATGTTTGTATTTATTATTTTATTGCCTATGTTGTAAATAATTGGAAACTCCATATTGTCATGTTGTGGGATGTGGCATGGTGATGTCTCAATCCTACATGGATTATGACAACTTGCTATTTTGTCCTCACATGAGGAGATAGGCATCCCACTTAGTGGTAGGAATATTCTGCCATGTGTCAGCATCTTCTATTTTATGTAAGGAATGTTTGACTGAAATAGTTATGACGGATTCCTATGATGAATCTATGACATGTAAGAGTCCAAAATAGAAGGTTATAAGACAAGAGATGGCATGTGTCATGAAGCATCTTTGAAGAAGGCATATTTGGGTGCCCCAAGGTGGAATATGACATGTAAGAGAATATGCTATTTATAGCATGTGTATGACAGATTCTTTTACAGCTGTAAGTTGTAACCGCTATGACAGATTCTATGACAGTCGTAAGTGTCGTAAGAGCATCTATCATAGCCCATTTTAGAAATAGGTGACCTCTTTGGGATGGGAGTTGTGGACAAGTGTTAGGCACATTTTAGAATGTTGACCAAGTGTCCTTGGGCGTGGGTTTTGGTCTAAGATTCCATGTTGGACGCCCATTCCAAGAAAGGTCCAATATTGCCTTGTATTTCCTATTTATACAGGTGCTTGGAGATGGAGTTTGTATCACCAGTTTATAGGTACTGTTATGCTGCTGGATTGACTCCAGACACGAGTGTCGAAGACCATTGAATCTTGCATTGCAAGTGTGTTGTAAACATTTTTTCAAATTTGTTAATACATTGTGCAGGTTTCTGAGTGGGGTTTTTCACTCGATAAGGGTTTTCCCCACCCTAAATCTTTGTCTCTCTTCTTCTGTCTTCTTTCTGGCTCTTGTGTTTTGCTGCTATATCTCATGTTAATGGTTTAACATTGTTGTAATAGTTAGGATAAATTTGAATTTGCATAGCCCTCTCCTTAATAGATTAGTGTAGGAAGTGTTTCCGCACACCTAGCTTCCTTTCACTTTTTGGGCGTCCAGAAACCACGAACTTAGAATCAACAGTTTACAGTGTCGACAACAGCGTTTTCACTAAACATTGATATGCAGCATTTCTATCTTTGAATCCGTCCATTTCAATCTTTGTTGGATCTTAATCAAACTTGCAGAGTCATTAAAGATTTCAAACTTTGGGTCGGCCATTTCAGTCTTCAAGATGCCATTCCATGGTCGCCAACTCCTGATACACATTTGGTGTCTTTTGCAACTTTTGTATTAGTTGGGCATTTTTGGTTGTCTTGGCCTGATTTCTGGTCGACGAGATCTCAAAAGGAGGTGTCAATCTAAGATTTGCAATTGCTCGGTCTCTTGACTTCTCTGCAGTGGTTTCCCACACATTCCATCGGTCCTCACATTATGGCAGTCTCCATGCTGCTTTAGTTGTCTTGGACCAAATTTTGAGCAATCAACAGTGGCTTCATTGCTGATGAACGATATCATCTACAAGACAATTATTTTTCCAACTTTGTCATTGATCATTTTTTTTCATGATCTTGATCAGATTATCATTATGATCTGAGGCTGCATCAAAAACCTATTAGTAGTTCTTTAGACCACAGTTTCGGCTCGGATCGTGGACCCCCATTCTATCCACATACCGGAATCTATTTGGCCTTAACGGCCTTTCTAGTACCTAGGTCAACCTGTGTTGTTTGGCCATCATGCCTTCTACTATTACAGGCTGTGAAGATTGTTCTTTGAAAGCCACCAATAGTGGTAGATAGCGTTTTAGAGATGTCTCGGTCCATGAGCATACTCAGGGTGTCAAATCATAGGAAAATATGCGGATTTGAGTTACTCAGGTCATTTTTTCCTTGTTTATAAAAATAAAATGGCAAAACACATTCGAATAGAGGAGGGTATTTTTTGTTTCTTCATTTGTCAAAGACGGTGATTGAGGCTCGGTTTGGCAGGTGGCCTACCCCCTCAAAAACAAACATATCCACCTTTCTTGCTGGTTCCATCACCTAATCACATCGTTGATCTTGTCGCATGCAAGCTAACGACCAACTTTTTGCAAATTTTGACAAAGAAGGAGATTTTTTTCTTTTTGCCATATCTTGCAAACCAAGAGGCAAATTTTCGCATTCTTATAGTCATTAGAAAGGTAGTTCAGTGAATTTCACTATCATGTAGGTGATTTGTTTATATTTCATCTATTTTTTCTATTTTTTCAGCTTGAAGGTACAGTTCGTGCTTTTCTTACAACTAACATTTCTTTTGCATACGACGTCAAAATTTGGTGAAATTTTTTTTTAAATTTCTCAGAAAATTGCAAGGAATCTGATTTTAACTTCTATTTTTTCCCTTGACAAGATTTGTTTCTTAAAAATTGCAAAAATCACCGTGTGCTATAAACAGTTGATTTAAGCTTGTCGATTGTACAAATTCCTTCATTGTACTTTGTTGGGGGTTACAATCACATTGTTAATACATTTTGGGGGGGTGAAAAGGAACAATTTAAGTGCCCTTGTGTCTTTGGTTCTTGGTGTTTTTTCTGCTACACATGGCAGAAAGTGTGTCTATAAAACCACTCACTCCACATAATTATCACAAATGGAAGTTAAAAATGAAACAACTGCTGCAATCTAAGGGACTTTGGCAAATGCTAGAGGATAATCCACCTGGTTTCACTAAGGAGTTTGAAAGATTTTCTTATAAGAACAAATTAGATGAATCTATGGGAATCATAGGATTGCATGTATCAGACAACTGTTGTTTCATATTGCGGAGTGTAAAACACCTAAGCAAATTTGGGCTAAACTTGAAGAATTGTATGGTACCATCAATGAATTTCAAATCTTGCAACTAGAGGTAGAATTGACATCACTCTCTCTATATAGTTTTCCTACTATCCAAGATTTTCTAGAGAAATTCAAGATGATATTGTCACAATTGAAAGGATGTGGGCATGATAAAATTGAAAAGGATTGTATCTTCTTGATTTTGTGAAAGTTGAAGGGCCCATTTCAGGTGTTTTCATCTACCTTCTATTCTACTATGGATGCCTTTGGGAAAGAATTTAAGATGCCTAGCTTTGAGTTATTTTGTGAGTGTCTTACGAGGGAGCAAACCAAGTTACTTCAAATGGATGCACTTCCTAGTTCTAAGAGTCAAGCCTTGATGGCCTCATCCTCCAAGGGTAAAGGTAAGAATAAGAAGAAGCCCAAGATAGAATCTCCTTCAGGTAGTGAGTCTCCCTTTAAACCAAAGCTGAAGAATGATTAGAAGCCCACTCCTCCACCAAATCCTTCCAAATCTAGTGAGTCTTCCTCCAAGACAAAGAAGAAGAAAGGTGGCACTGGTTCTTTTTTTGGCATAACAGGTCATGATGAGCCTCATTGTTTTAAGAGGTTAGAGGCTTTGGAGGAAGCTATGAAGAAGTACAAGATTTCTCTTCCCAAGCCCTCCTCTATAAGCAAAGGACATGCTCTTTCGACACATGGCTTGCTTGCATCTTCAGATAGCTGGATACTTGATTCAGGTGCTTCACATCATATGACAAATTTACTTGATCTACTTGAGACTCTTTCTGATACTAGCACTTCTCATATTGCAGTTGGGAACTCTTCACATATTTTAGTCATCGGGACAAGCACCGTTCAATTGCAAGATGGTTGCATTGAGGATGTTCTTTTTGTTCCTAAGATTTATGACAATCTTCTCTCCATATATTAGATTTGTCATTCTGGGGATGGGAAGAAAGTTGATTTTACTCCTCACAATGTGATTATTAGATAGCTACAAGATCTTGAGACAGTCGTTGCTACAGGGAGAGTGGATCACGCGTCTCGACTATACAGATTTGATGGATTTGAGTCTTCATCAGGATCATCTCTTATAGCACATGTTGATGCCTTGAGAAAGATTTGGCATGAGAGGTTTGGACATCTGAATTACATCTATCTTAAATAGATGAGCACAAGAAGTTGGTTGTTGGTCTACCTAAGATTTCTTGTAGAGAGGGAGTTTGTCCAGGATGTGTACTTGTCAAACATCATCAGGATCCCTTTCCTAAGGGTCAGGCTACTCGACCTTCGGCACCCTTGGAGTTGGTTCATAGTGATCTCATGTCTTTCCCAACTCCTTCATTTTCAGGGGCCAAGTATGTGCTCACTTTCATTGATGATTTCTCACGACGCACATGGGTGTACTTTCTTAAGTACAAAAGTGATGTTTTTGACACATTCAAGACATATAAGGCATTTGTGGAGAAGCAGTCAGGTCTTTCTCTTTGACAGATATGCACAGATAACGGGGGGAATATGTGAACCAAGCTTTTCAGGATTTCTGCAGTGAGCATAGAATTCAGCATCAATTTTTAGTTCCTTACACTCCTCAGCAAAATGGTGTGGTCGAGAGAAAGAATAGGACATTACGGGAGATGGCAAATTGTATGCTATAGTCTAGGTCTATGGATCCCACCTTTTGGACTGAAGCAGTCAATTGTGCCAACTATATTCAGAATCATATGCCTCACAAGGCAGTGCAGCATATGACTCCTAAGGAGGCTTGGTCCCATGTCAAGCCTAATGTATCCTTCTTCACAGTATTCGGTAGTGAGGCTTGGGTATTCATTCTGAATGGTCAGTGTAAGGCTATGGAGAAGAAGAGTCAACCTTTGATTTTTGTTGGCTATTGTGAGGATGTGAAGGCTTACAGGTTGTTTGATCCTGTCACTCAGGATGTCTACTTTCATAAAGATGTCCATTTTGATGAGTCCTTCACACAAGTGGATTCCTCCTCCACTTCTTCTTTCTCACTACATACTCTACCTACTTCATCATCACTTGAGGAAGTTTTGCTTCTTCAAGATGATACTGATGAAGGTCCTGCCCCACCACCTCCTCAAGCACCAATTTTTCCCCGATGCGTCCGCACTACTCTTGGAGGCCGGTCCTAGTATCAGAGCTAGCGAAAGCTCTGGGTGGAGGTGTTGTGTATTTGGTTTCTGTCACTGAGAAGGCAGATGAAGAGTTAAAGCAAAATGTTGGGTTGGTGACCATTTTGAAAATAGAGATCGTAGAAAGTATTTTGAAGGCTGACAGTAGTTGTTAGACTGTTGCAAATGCTCATGCCATCTAGTTGCAAGAAGGAATAGGATTCCTGTGGGTAGACGATGATGAGGTCTGTCAAGACCATTCACAATAGAGATTTGGCTGGAAGAGGGTGTAGAGTGAGGCCACTACGAAAGAGAGTGGTAGTGCATCTCCAGGATCTGCTGTTAGACGAGAGGAATGGGTCTGTGAAGTAGTGTGTAGGATGGACATCTCATTCAGCATTGTGTTGTAGTCGTTGAAGCTTTGATCAGTTTGAGAGTACTCCATTTCTAGGAGTAGAAGGAGTCTGAAGATACTCTGAAAAGTTGATGGTAGTTTGCCATTGTTGGTTGGTTGGTCACTGTTCCATTGATCTAAAGATTTGAAGCCTGAAGTTGAAGAGACAGAGTGAAACATGAAGACAAACAGAGATGCAGGAAAAGGTAGTTTTATTTTGCAGATACATTTCCAAGGGACTTGGAAATCTTTGTTGGTTGGTTGTATGGTGCAAGAGCACCCCGAGACAATGAGAATCTGGAGGATTCTATGCATTTCTATTTTGTCCAAGTGTCATATTGTAAGGCCTTCGCGCCATATTGAGTTATACGTGGTTGAGTAAGGCATAAAACTAAGTTTGTATATGTATCTTTGTAATCGAACTGAAAAGATTGTAACCGAATGATAGAGGTGGTTGTAGGGCAGTTCACCTTCCATCTTGTGTAACTGCCAACAAGATACTATATAGTCAGTCTGTATTCATCAAGGAAGAACGAACTGAAGTATGTGTGTAGACACAAACAGAGAATAGATTGTGTATGTATATTTCTGAGAAGGAACAATAAAAAGTTTTGTTTGGTGTAATCGCAGAGATGTAAACTAGAAGCATTCCACTGGTTGAGGATTCTTCAAAACTAGTGGAATGACTTCCTTAGAGTTAGATTGTTTCCGGTTCTATTAAAATTTTGTTTCTGTTTAGTGCCTGTGTGAGTTGTTCGGTTGCAAAGTTGTAGAGGTTGTCGTTGTTCTATATAAGTTGCAGTTGTTTGCAAAGTTGCAGAGTTGTACACAAGGCATCGGCGTAATATAGCCCATCAGGGAAGGTTTTAGAAGTTATATCGATCGTCAGTGTTCCACCGATAAAAGGTCCATCGGCACATCAACTTATGTCTGTAGGCATCCACCAATGGTAAAAGTCACACCGATGATAGTGAGTTTCAAGGAGAAGATCACTGAGATATGGTGGTATCGGCCTATAGGCAAAACGGGATTTAAGCTCGCCGATGACCTAAGTCACACCGACAAGTGTGGAGTGAATGTGAAGACATCAGCGTATCAGAAGATGTAGGAAATGACCCACTGACGATCTAAGTCTCACCGACGAAGGCGGTTTGGAGGTTCCATCGATATGATCGGTATGTCGGTAGAAAAGTCTTTGGGTTGGTTGATAGTCTGTCATCTCATCAATAATAAGGAATGTGTTGGGCTTTCAGGGAGAGATAAGAAGTCGGTGTGAAATGTTATAAGGTAGCTGATAGTGATCCGTCTGACCAATGGGGGTCAACAAGCGAGAAGCCAGAGTCATAGAGGCATCGGTCTATCGGCCAATGGATTTTAAGGCTCACTGATAATATATGTCTTACTGATAGGTGAAGGATATGTGTGTTCCGGTATTGTGTGGACTAAGTGAATGGTATTTAAAGTTGTTTAAGCATTTATTTCCCTATGTTGTGGGTCAAATGGGTTTTCACCCCCTGTATTTGGTGCTTCCACTGTGCACTCTGCATCAGGTCCTCTTGTTGGTGATCCCACAGATACTCGCCGCACTCATTCATAAACATCAGGTGTCAATCTTTTGAGTCATGCCATTTCCACGGATCCTCAAAAGTTTTTAGATGCCGCAAGTATTCCAAAGTGGGACAGTGCAATGGTTGAGGTGTATTCTTCTTTAATGAAGAATCATACTTGGGATCTTGTTCCTCTTCCTAAGGGAATAAAATTGGTTCGGTGCAAGTGGGTGTACTGCACCAAATGTGCAGCTGATGGTTCTATAGATAAGTACAAGGCTCATCTTGTTGCTAAGGGGTTTTCTTAGGTTGAGAGTGTTGACTACTCTGAGACCTTTGCTCCTATTGCCAAGATGGATTCCATTCGTCTTGTACTTTCTCTTGCTACATCTCAAGGATGGTCAGTGTATTAGATGGATGTGAAGAGTGCCTTCTTACATGGTGATCTTCATGAGGAGATCTACATGGAGCAGCCTCCAGGTTTTGTGCAGGACTCTTCACTTGTTTGCAAGCTTCGTCGTTCATTATATGGTCTCAAACAAGCCCCTAGGGCTTGGTATGAGAAGATGGATAGTTTCCTTATTTCCTCTGGTTTCACATGATGCCATTCTGACCCTACAGTTTACACTCAGAGACATGGAGATGACCTTTTGATCCTTGTGCTTTATGTGGATGATTTGATTCTCATAGGCAGTTATATCTCCATGATCCAGAGTATTCATCAAGCATTGATGGAGCGCTTTGATATGACAGATCTTGGTCTTCTGCACTACTTCCTTAGTCTTTAGTTTCACCAGACTACTGAGGGGATCTTCATTTTTTAGTAGAAGTATGCTCTTGATTTGCTTCAGAGATTTGGCATGGCTGATTGTAAGCTTGTCCCTACACCATTTCAGTCAGATATTGTACTATCTACTAGTTTCACTACTCCCATAGTTGATGCTACATTGTATCAGCAGTTGGTTGGCAGTCTTTTGTACTTGACACACAGTCATCCTAATATTTCCTTTGTGGTTGGACTTGTCTCCCATTTCTCTCAGGAGCCACATGAGAGTCATTGGAAGGCAGCCAAACATATCTTGAGGTATATTTAGGGCACATCTCACTTTGGTATTCATTACACATCAGGAGCTTCTTCGATTATGGGCTTCACTAACTCAGATTGGGTTGGTGATGTTAATGATCAGAAGTCCACTTCTGGCTTTATTTTCTGCCTTGGTTTTGGCCTGATTGCATTGTCTTGCAAGAAGTAGACAACTATTGCATTATCATCGATAGAGGCTGAGTATCGAGGTGCAGTTTTGGCTAGCTAGGAGGTTCATTGGCTTCAATAGTTGATGACTGAATTTAGATTTCCTCCTGATCACCCCACTGCTCTTTGGTGTGATAATTAGAGTGCCATTCACATTTATCACAACCCCATGGAGTATCAGCATACTAAGCACATCGAGATCCACATGCACTTCATCAGGCAGCTCATCCAGGATGGTGTTCGCATCTTGGAGTACTTGCCTACTGAGGAGCAGGTTGCGGACATCTTCACTAAACCTTTGGCATCGCCTCGTTATCTTCAGTTGTGATCGATGCTTGGGGTGAAGGAAGTTATCCTTGGGGGGTCTTCTTGAGTCCTCCTTCCTTCACTTTTTCATGTTTTTTCTTTGCATGTTTTTCTCTCTTTTGGAGAGGATTTTTTGCCCATGATGTTATCTCCTTTTCTCCACTTGTGAGAGATTATTTGTATATGGGTACCTAACTTGGCCTTGTTGCCGAGACCCATCTTTGAATTTATTTGTTCCTCCCTAAGTTGCACTTAAGGGGGGTGTTGGTGTGAACAGGGTTATTACCTATCTGGTTCAGCCTTTGTTGTGTGGATATTTTATATTATTTAACTATTTATTAGTTAAATAATACTCACACACATGTTCACATCTTAAGTTGACTTAGGTAGCATTCTAGTTGTCTTCTAGATGTTTCTAATTTGTCTAGTTGTTGATAGTTGTCATCTTATCCTATAGTTGTCATATGTCATAGGATTAAGACACTTGTCACATGACTACAACATCTTGTGTTTCACCTTGGTCTTTATAACCAAGGCCTCATTGTACATTATGTAATCCAGTACATTGTTATATCATGGCAATATAGCATTCTTTTTGCTTGTCTCTCTTGTGTGGAAGGTTATTTGGTTTTACAGATTTGATCTTGGTGGTTGATTGCTCCAATAGTTGTCAACCTATACTCCAAAAAGAAAGAAGCAGGCCATTTCGCCAGATGATATGGTACTGGAAAAGCTATTCCCTGCCAAGCCAAAGGCACAAAAGAAAAAGAAAAAGATTGTTTCTAGGCTTCTTGAAGTCTGATATGCAGAGACTGTGAGGCCTCCTCCTAAGGCTACAACAGATACTTTCAATGTAAATGATTACATTATTTCCAGAGTTGAGTTAGGCAAGCTTACGCATGAGGCTATTAAGTCATATTTTCAGGTAACCGCGAGTTCTTTGCTTAATAAATATGATGAAAAAAAGAAAGAGAAAGAACAATACAAAGCCAAGGTTGAACAACTTGCAATAGTTCTTCAAAAGATAACTATGTCCTCAGAAATTGTGGAGCCTATGGCAGTTACCATTCAAGACCCTCTGATTCAAAAGGTTGGAAAAGTTCATGCTAGAAGAAGGGTTGTTGGTGAATTTTTGGATTGAATGCTGATACATGGTAAATTTCTTTTGAGGACCACAGTGGAATAGAAAGGGAAAATGGAAAAGGCGAGAGCTGAGCTTGATGAGCTTATTGATTCATTATCTCAGGGACTCAAAGATCTAGAGGAAACTCTAGTGGAATGGGTTGAAATGAAGAAGATGAAGATAAAGGATTTGATAGCAATTGGTGTTGTATCAAATTGAGAGTCTTACATTAAGGATAAAGAATCTTTGATCCATCACATCAATGTGTTGAGGACTTTGCTTGAAGATATGCAAAATGCATGTGAACTCAGTGAGGACAGTGATGTAACACTTTTGCATAGACTTGTGGAATTCCCATGCACCTTGATAGGTGAAAATCATATGTTTCTTTCTGCAGAGGAGATGATTGATGCATTTGAAAAGATGATTCAAAGGAATTTTGAGGATTAAGTGTTTTCAATTGCCTCAATGGATAAGCTTCATGACTATCAGTCAACTCTTGATAATTTAAAGGACAATCTTGGGAAACATGAGAAGGCAATAAAAGCAATGAAAGATATGGTTGTCAAGGCTCTTGCTATTTCAGATAATACAGCTGGACCTGATATATATGAGATGGAAGTAGTGAAGGCTATGTACCATAATTTCCTAAAGAAGAATGATGGTGGCAATTGAAATTCTTTCTTCATGCCTTAGTTTATTTTTCATAGTTTTTGCATATGTAATTTGTAATTAGTTTCGGACATATCCATATGTATTTTTCCAAAATGTAATTACATGTGGAACAAAGGAATTCCTAAGTCAAAAAGGACTCTTATGTGGAATAAGTCAAACTAGTTGTAGATTTCCTAGTTTTGCTCCAAGCCTCTCCCTATAAATAAAGAGGGCCTCTTTGTAAATTGGGAAGCTTTTATCTATTACAAGTAAACTCTGTCGAATTGAAGAGCATATCAAGACTTTGAGCTTTATTGTATTTATCAATTATTCAAGAAATTATTAATATAAGAAGGCATTTTGAGTATCAAACTTTGTGTTAAATCAAATTGCATTGTGATATTGATGTTCTTACGTCATTACTATTACATTATATTGAATAGTTATTTGAATCAAAGAGATTTTATCAATCAATTAAGAGAGTGTTCTGATTTTGATTTTAATAGTCTTTGTTCTATTATATCATTAAAGGAGATTGTGTTTAGTTAGTAAAGGAGATACAGATTGGAGACTTTGTGCTATCAATTGTTGTCTTCAACTTGATTATATTTCATAGTTGATATAAGGTGAAGACTTTGCGTTTCATTTTGTTTCAAATCAATTTATTATCATTCAAGTGGAAGGAGTCACGAAAAGCTTTGAGTTTTCATGAACTTCATGGTAACTTATATTTCTTGGAATTAGTGATATTTTGTGAAAGTTATTGTTGTGAAGAATGAACACATATTCTAAAAAAAGAGAATATTGTGATATGAAACCATCCTCTAAATAGTTTAGTATAAGAAAAGTTTACTTTGTGATAATTGTTTGTAAAGGGAACCTCCCCTTGCTAAGAGGAGAGACTTTGTATCATCATAGCTGTGGTTGATATAACCATTTTGTCGTCAGTGAGTTGACAACCAAATATTCACCCAACAATGGTATGCATGAAAAAGGAAACAAAGAAGAATAAAGTGATAGTGGATGACAGTGAACAGTAGTGAGTTAAATCAGCTGAGCATAAGTCAAATGTCAAATCTAGCTAGGCCACCACCATTGAAAAATGTGCCACATATTCTCTTTTCACTTGTCAATGCATTGTAAAAGAGATTTGTCTTATTAGACAACTCAAAAAGTTGTCATTTTGTCCTATTATATTGAGTCCAAAAATTGTATTTTCGTCTTTTACCTAAAGAACAAAATCAATTTTGGGATTGTAACTACCCAATTGCCAAAATTAAATGATGTTGAATCTAAGCCCTTGGTGTTGGATTAATCCTCACCTTTTATTGCAAAACTTAGTATGCCTACTCCTCTATATAAGAGCAATCATTTTCTCTATTTTGTAAGGTTGGAACAGTGAATTGTTGAGACTCTCCCAAAATATTGAATCAATACAAAGCATGTTCGTAGGCATTGCTGCAAATTGTGTTATTATATTATTGAATTTTGGATTTTCATGGTTTGTTTCTACCTAAATTTAGATAAAGTTCAGTTATAGTTTGGATGTATTCTTAGATATTTGATAAATGCTCTGGTTCATACCATTTGTTTCCTGTTGATTATAAGTTACTTTGCAAGGTTATCCTGAGCCTATTTAAATGAATTAAGTTTAGTTGCATAACATTGATTAAGCTGCACCAGTAAGTGGGTGTTTAATGAATTTATGTACAACTTGAAAATCCTTTGTCACCTTTAAAGATTCACTATTTTTGCAATATTGTGATGAAACTTGGTTAAGTAGAAATTGGTTTTTAGGGCATCTATCTATCTGAAGTAAATTCATCCACTATGATTTGTGCTTAAAATTTTCCATTTTCTTTCCCTATCTCTTATCCTTTTGCATTTTCTTTGAAAAGCTGGTAGATTTATCTCAAAAGCATCACATCATTGATAACAACTGATGAAATTTTTAGACTTCATAGTCTTACCTACATAGGGATTTTGCATGCATATTATTGTTATATCTTATAAATCCTATATTTCATGTAAGTCCCCTTGGTTGGAATAGTAAAACATATCCAAATGAGTCATCTTGCAAGTCAAGACCTAATAGTATAAACCTTGGGGTAGTCTTTTTCTAGGTTTTCTAGGATCAAATTCCTTTCAAGAGAGGTGAGATACTCTATACTTCACCTACGTTGTTGCATGCAAAAACACCCATCAACAATTAGTACTCATTAAAGAAAATACATAACAAAAATCTAGTTCACTACACCTATCAACTAGGTTTTGTTGTCTCATGGATCTCCTAAAGGGTGGAGTAAGAGACTCCTCTAGTTCTTCTAGATGCTCAATTGCTTCTATAACAATAGAGTCTTCGTCATCAAAACTACTTCCACTTGATTCTTCTTCTTCACCCCCCAATCCATCATTATGTTATTATGGTTGTGCGTCTTGTTGGTATAAATCAAAATGCACTACCTTTAACCTTTCTTTCTCTTTTGGTTGTTCAAGTTCAAAAATAGCTCTAAGTTCCCTAAAAATAACATCTCTAGAGAAAATAATTTTTCTGGTTAGAGGATCCCAATTATCACCTTTAACATTCTCACCATATCCAATGAAGATGCATTTCTACACTTTTGGATCCAACTTAGACCACTTTTCCTTAGGCACATGAACAAAAGTCTCACAACCAAAAACCCTTAAATTTGAAACAGAAGGTTTCTTACCTGTCCACACTTCATAAGTTGTCAAATCAAGAGCCTTCAAAGGAATTTTATTAATCAAGTAACAAGAGGTACACATAGCCTCTAGACAAAAGTATTTCTCCAATTGTAAATCACACAACATACTTCTGGTTCTTTCCATGACTATTTAGTTCATCCTTTCTACAACAACATTTTGTTGTGGTGTATACGGAGTTGTCTTTTGTCTGATTATACCTGCATGCTTACAAAACTCATCAAATTTCTTAGAGCAATAATCCCCTCCAATGTCAAATCTTAATATTTTTATCTTTAATCCTGATTGGTTTTCAACGAAGACTTTAAAATCCTTAAACTTAGTGAAAACTTCATATTTGTGTTTCATAAAATAAATCCATGTAAATCGGGATACATCATCAATGAAGGTGACAAAATAATGAGATTTTCTGATAGAGTCATTATCCACAGGTCCAAACACATCTGAATGGATAATCTCTAACTTCTCTTTTGATCTATTACTTCCTAAAGGAAATGATGTTATGTTTTGTTTACCAAACACACAATGCTCACAAAAATCAAAGTGCTCATCAAAATAAGAGAAACCGTCCAACAAATCTTTATTCTTGATTTTTTTTTAAATATTATTACTTGTGTGATCCAATCTACAGTACCACAACATACAAGTGTTTTCAGAAATATCAAAAATATTAGAGGAATTTCAAATTGAAGTGGCATCTAGCCTAAACAAGGTTCCTAATCTTTTCCCCTTCACTTCCACCAAGTTTCTATTGAACACATCCAGAGACTAAGAGGGGGGGTGAATCAGTCTACTCTTAAACTTTAAATCAATTCCATTTATAGCTTAATTATTAAATCATTTTAACCAAAATAAGAAAAAAAAGTAAAACATGCACCACACAAAGACACTAGGATTTTTACATGGAAAACCCAATGAGGAAAAAACCATGGTGAGGATTAACTCACAATAAATGAATCTCACAGCTATAAAAGATTACATTTATAGCTTAATTATCAATTCCATTTAAAACATAGCTTAAACTTTAAATCAATTCCATTTATAGCTTAAACTTTAAATCAATTCCATTTATAGCTTAATTATCAAATCATTTTAACCAAAATAAGGAAAAAAAAAGTAAAACATGCACCACACAAAGACACTAGGATTTTTACATGGAAAACCCAATGAGGAAAAAACCATGGTGAGGATTAACTCACAATAAGTGAATCTCACAGCTATAAAAAAATTACAACTTTGTTTTAGGGCTACAATCCAAGGAAGCTACTACTCCCTATTAGACTTGTTGACTAACGCTACAACCTTAGAGCAAGATACAAAGACACGCTAAAGAGACTCACTGTTTGATAGCAAGATACATGAAAATTACAATAGAAAAATAAACATGAATTGTTGTAAAGAAGGCATCTGTCATATGTTGATGTTGCAAACCCTTATTTTGCACAATTACCCCATCACTCTAAATTCACACACTTCATGCTTAACACATTCCTCAATCTCTGCTCTTACAAAATGATTTTGTTCTTCTATATATACCCTCCACAACAACTCAAAACATCAATTAGGTCAGCACCAAGATGATATTTAGATGAAACGTGTGATAGTGTATAGGTCGGCTAAAACACATGCATTATGAAGAGAAAATGAGTTGTGGATCACTACACACTGCATAATAGGATCAAATACATTATAACAAATCCTTCAAATCCAAATTAATCAATCAGGATCAATCGCAAATAAATGAACCTGAACCGTTAGTTCAACCATCAACAAAACTGCCAACTGTTCATCTTTACACTAGGGACCAAAAACATCATGCGGACCAAGATGTGAACAATGAACTTTGTCAACACAATCCTTACACCTTTTTCCTAAATTATCTGATCATTATATGCTTCCATAAGAAGAAAAAATGTATTGAACTACTAAAAATAGAACATCCCAGACTAACTGTGACATATCAAAATTTAGGATATCTCATTGCGGACCACTAAAACATTTGTAACTCTTATGAATGCACTCATGCATCATTCTAAACATATCTCCAAAACCGCACAGCCATATCTATCATTCCAAAGGAATACAAAGAATTCCAACAATCCTCCATCATTGCTTTACTTTACCAAAACATAGGTCGAAACTCTGTCACTTATAACTTTCACTGTTGAAGGTATAATGACTTGAAATCTTGGATATAACTCCTCCACATGCCAATCAAGTTATCTTCTAAACCACAAGACTAAATCCTGCTCTGCAGAGGAACGCAGACCAAAACACTATGACTCTGCCTTATAGTATACACTATAAATTCCTTAGCAGAGACTTCTACAACTTATCTCTAAGTGTGATACACCAAATTGGTAAGATATCAATGTAGACATATAGGAAACATATTAGAACAAGTGTACTCAACACCACACCACACTTAGACATCAAGTTGATTACCATTTTTCCTCATACTTACACAACTTATCTCCATCTACTAGGTCTTCTGGACTGACCTGCCTTAAACATGCTGACCCTATGTCTTTAACTGAATCAAACTGTCTCTCTCAAATCTTCCACTATCCATCAACCTATCTCTTAATCATTTCTCAACCTCTTCAACTTCTATACAAAACATTTATACAAGCCTAACCTCAAGTTGACACATATTGAGTTGACATCAATGACAAAAAACATTGCCAACAATCTCCCCCTTTGTCATTGATGGCAACATTCATTTATCTATAAGTCCTCTCTCCCAACTGATAAAATAATCATCAACACACTCTCCCCCTTTGACATCAAGGACAAAGGGCAAAATATTTTCTACTTATAACAACCAAAAAACTATATGAACTCCTCCTTACTATATGATTTATACAAACAATACTTCCCCTGAGATGGAGATACCCCAAAATTGATGCTATGTATATAGTATTTCATCAAGAATGACACTACAATCCTCCACAAGTCAATACAAAGCCAAAATTGTCTTATCTATAATACTCTTACAACTCACTTAAAAGGTAGAATGCTTTTTTAGATTACATTGGTTTGAGCAAGCATGGATACCCAATTTGCTTTGTTGAGTAAAAAATGTGACTTTGAAATTCAAATTGTATGCATAGGTCCTCAGCCTCCTCCACACTACTTGGAGTCTTCATTTTCAAATCAACCATTTCTACTTCAGCTTGCACTCTAGACAATGAAGCAAGTCTCAAATTGACTACTTCCCTCAGCTGACCAAACTGTTTATGTGTTCTGTTTGGTCCCGAAGCTGTGACATCTATGATGAAAATTTTCTATTTGTGCCCTTGTTGATCCATCCTTGTCCTTTGACAAGTCATATCTTTCATCCAATTTAGTGATCTGTGATTCAATGGAGTCAATTTAATTTTTGACATTCTTTGTGGAAGTTGGCCATTTCAAGAAGAATAAGTATAATGTGGCTGCTTCATCCATAGATTCCTTAAACTTCTTCAAATTTTCTTGCAATTTATTGTGTGCATTGGCACACCAGTCTGATGCATTAGTCATTCTCTTTTCATTTATTTTTTTAATGCCTCTTGCTCTACCTTTTGCTCAATGTAAGATGAATGATCTTTGAAAGAATCCATTAAGAGCTTCAACTTTTGTTCCAGAGGCAAGGAAGGATCGATATTTACCTCTAGTAGATTCTTCTGAATGGTCTTTACTACATCATCAACCAGTTCAATTTTCTTCAAGTGATCCTGCAAAAACTCATTTCTTGCAAAGGCATGCAAAATATCACCGAGTTATAATTTGTGAATAGGAGAGATAGTGGACAAGTCAACTTGTCCCTCATGAGCAGGAATCTATAGGATCTGAGGTATCACCACTGGTTGAAATTGCATTTGCAGCCCCAATAGGTCTTTGAAAGAATCTGATGATGAAGAGCTCGGACCTACATCTATAGAAGCATCTTGAACTTTCTCATCTTGTTTCTCCTCGGTCTTCTCTATTTCATTCTGAGTTTTCTCATCTTTTTTCTCAAAAATACTTTGTTGCATCCTTAGTTTTCTCAGGATTATCCTTTTTTGTTTTCTCATCTTTCCCTAGATTCTCCAGAGGAGGATTGTTATGTTCTGCACCAAAATTAGTATTCTCCGGAGGGGTACACCCATTTCACCTTGATCCTCTACATCTTGTGCTTCAGTATTCTCTAGAGGAGAAATCTCCTCATTCTTCTTATCATCCTTCTTAGTCACATTATCACCTGTCACTTTACCTTCAAAGGCTGACAAATCTATGTCTTGAAAGAACACATCAGGCATATCCAGAGGAACTTGTTCCTCAATAGTTACTTCAGTATTCTTCATTTCGTGAAGAATCTTAGTTGTCTTCTCTTCTATCTCCCTTTCCAATATTTCTATTTCTTCTTTATCTTTTCCCATTAGGATATTTATTCTATGTTTAGTCTTGAATTCTTGTGCTTGACTTTGGGATAATTTAACCTTTTCTTCATAAAAAATAGATGTACTAGCCTTGTCAACTACTTGTTGCCTCATCTTATCCTCTTTTTCCATGGCTTCATTTATTTTATTTGTGATTATGTTTGCAAGACTTACCAAAAGTTGATCAATAATTTCATTTAGGGCTATATTGAAGCCCATCATATACATAACTATGGCTTAAATCTCAATTGGGGCTCTGTCAGAAGGTGGAATTTCATCATAGAGATTTGCAACTCCTTTTAATGCACAATGCTCTGCAATTGCATTAATAGTAGCCTCAAGCTATAGAGGCACATGTTCAAATGCTTCTGGAGGAGCCTTCTTTGTTTTCTTTGTCTTTTCTCTACCTTTTCCTTTAGATGTTCCTTCCTCTTCTCCTTGTCTAGTTCTTTTCTTCAATATAAAGGATTCTTTTTCTTCTTCTTCATCCTCTACATTCACTGAATTTACCTTTCCCCTCTTTTCCTGTACCTTAGGCCTTGGTTTCTTCTTTTCACCAGTCTTAGCTTGCACTGGTGCTTCAGTAGCAGTTCTTCCACTACTAGGAGATGTTTGAACTGGTCCAGAAGGTTTAAGAGAGGTTCTAGTGGTAAATGTAGAACTACTTGTCCTTCTAAGAGTAGGTGTGGCAGAGGTAGTTTGTGTTTCTTCCACAGGACCCTTAGGATTATTTAATATCTCTTCCAATTTTTTTTTTCATCTTCTCTTGTACATTATTCTTGACTATCTTATTGGTTATTTCATCATATGTCCCAAATCTCTTAGTAGTGGGATCCTTAGGCTTTCTGAGAAAGATATCAACATATCCAATCAAATTAGGTCTAGAGACCTCATAAGGCAAAGTGGTTATCCAAATAGTCCTTGGTTCAATTGCCTCCATATAACAATTATTCTTATCCACCATGAAAGTTATATCATTCTTTTATTTTTCTACATTTTTTTTGGTATCCTCTCCCTCATTTGCATTTCATCTTGGAAGTTTTTAAAGAATCCCCAATACATAGTGTTGCATTGTTTGGTGTCTACAAAACTACACATGTGATCCCTAATCTGTTGTGCCACAGGAATATCTCTTCTCTAGACTACATTTTTCATTCCAAGCAATTCTTTCAAGAAATAAAACATGAGACAAATGATCAAAGAGCCATACCAGAAGTTATAATGTGTCTCCTTTGTTCTCTTTAGATTGTCTAACAATTGTTGTTGTAATAGATCACATCAGTCATAGTCCTTTCCTTCCTTAACCATCTGATGAGCAGTGTAGATGGCAATTGCGGTAGAAAATTCATCTTTACTTGTGTAATATACTTTGTATGGAATGTCCATTGTGGCATACCTAACCCCTGGATCAGTGATATCATCCATTGTTAGGGTTCTTTTGTCAAATTTTGCACCAGTAAGCTTCATTACCACCTCATTCTTTACGGCCTTTAGAACTGGAATAGGTACAGAAGAGCACAACCCAGTCACATTTATGATGGCTTCTTTTGTAATCATGTAGGGTTGATCAAGATAGAAGAATTCTTCATGAATCCGGCTTAAAACAATTCTGACCCAATCTTCCTCATAGCAAAAATAGGGGAAATTCTTCCATGTGTCTAAGCATTTTGCTTCTACATTTGCATACTTGGCTTGAGCTGAAAGTCATCACCCAAGAGATGTTTTCTTCTAAATTCTTCCAACTTCGAATGGTTGTATTTATTTAGCTGAGTGAATGTACATGCAGACATCCTCTATATGCAGTACATTGATGGGAATGCTGGAAAATGCACCATCCTTGTCAATCTTGGTAGATTTGTATGGATGTTTCTTGAATTTTGGCCTCAACCTCTCCACAATATCAATAGCCATAGGTGTTTCCATGACAACTCTTTCATAAAACTAGGGTTTTACCAGCAAATTTGAGAAATACTTGAGAATGTTGTTGTTAGGGTTTACATACAAGATCCACTAAAAACCTTCGTCCCTTCTTAGCTCTTGTACACACTTGATATCGATCAAATGAGATCAATTTTGATCAAGTATCGATTAAATATGCTTCATATCAACCCTGGTGGCTCCGCATTAAATACATCTCTTTGTTCTTAACCTAATCAACTTTTTACTATACAGGGATCCATGATCATTCAACAATCTTCCGCAGAGAGTGTATTTGCTTCAAAATTTTGATCAAATGTCATAAATTGCTAGCCAAACATATCCATGTCACCATTAACCATCACTAGTAGAATTTGGCAAATAAATGACTACATGACTAAAACTTTTAGTCACAAAAACTAAAAATGACTAAATTCTACTAATTGTTTGCAACACACCTATAAATGACTAATTTGATCGTCGGGTAAAAAACACAACTAAATAATTAGTCACACAAATAAAAATTAGACAATATGATATTAAAGTGGGTAATTAAAAAATATTTCAAATTGAGAAATTATTGGCGGGAGTGGGAGGGAGTGGACAGGAGTGAGTTGTATTGCGCGTAGGCTAATAGCGAATTTCCCAACTCTAGCGATTTCAAAATTTATGTGTTACATTTATGCAGCTAGGTTCATGGTTTTGGGGAGCTACTTTGATGTGCACGAAAATGAGTGTGGATTTTGAAGCTCTGTCATTTTCTTGAGATGTTGCATACGATACAAATCAAAGTTATTGAAATTTACTTTGTTCATCAGGTACCCTTTTTCTCATTTCATTTTTTTTCTTCAATAAAATTTACCTACCGTTGATGATGATTCTTAGCCATAACAACATGCATAAAAATTTGTACAACAAACCTTTATTATCTTGAAAAGTATGATCAATTTGAAACAAATTGATGACTCCAAGTCTCCGTTGATCAAGTCATGATCGTCTGACGTTACTCAGAGGTTGATGTGACATGTTGTTTTCTATTTCAAGGGGTCTTACACTGTATGTATAGTAAATCGTTGCATGTATGATCGATTATGCACCTGTGTACTATAAATTCACTTCACAAACAAGGTTATTTCTACTATGCTCCACAGATTACAGTAATATTTATAAGTTTGATCGATTCTTCTGAGCATTTACTGTCATGAACTTGCATATACTTTTGCACTGTATGTTTGTTCAAATAATGTGCCTACAAGTAGATATTCATGGGTTTATCATTGATGTACATCTATATTTACATGATATTTGTCATTTTGACATGCTTTCATTCAAAATATGCTCTGTATTTTCAGTTATTTACGAGATATAGGCATATTTCATGTTTATTTGCTTTAGATTGTCTGTTATTTGTAATTGTGAAGTTGATTTGTAATGAAATTTAAGAAAATTAAAAGAAATACTTCTAAATTTGGTGAACCTTTAGCTATTGAGTCACATACCTTCCAGATATAGTCATGAAGAGAAGGAATCAAACCATAATTTCACTAGGTGGTTCCACAGCTAGATATGGTTGATGCTAACTTCAAAGGAACAAGAAATAAAAACAACACGTGCAGACTGACAAGCACTCCAAGGGATGTAGCTAATCAGTGCATATATCTAGATCTCATTCACTAACCACTCAAGATTTACAATAATTTGTAATCAACACAACTTCTCTTTCATTAAGTATTCAAAAGACATGTACATTCACAAAAGCCTTGAAATCAGTCCTGAATGCTTCAACAATCCAATTTCAATTAAGTTTCTAATAATTCAAAGAATGCATTCCATCCCCTTTTATAGAATAAGGAGAGGAGGCAGTTACAAATGACCAATGGTCAAGATTTATCTATTCAGATCAATGGTCAACATTTCTCATTGACTTAGTCAACATCTCTATACATGGCACAAGTTGCCAGCTGGCAACCCTCTGTTGGATTCAAGCATCTTCCATGTTGATAATGCATATGACCTAATCATCATGCATCTCTCTTTACTCTTCATTCTCTTCTTCTTCACTTTCATCTTCTCCATCATTTTCTACATCATCATCCTCTTCATTATCACTGTCATTCTGATGCAGATCATCCCCCATGTGTACTCTTATAGTTGTCCTTATGGATTCATACAACTGTACTATTCTATCAATTTCACCACCATCCTGAACTTTGGCCTTTATTACTGCATGCCTGTGGGAATGAAATTTTGCTTGAAGGGCATCCACCTTGTTCTTCCTGCTATTCAATGTTTCATTATAGTTTTCTACCATGACCTTCATCCTCATGACTATTTATTACTTCTTCTATCAAATGATGCATGGGCTCCTTTGTAGCTTGTTTAAAGTTGTCATGGAAAGCCTGAACAACAAAATTAGTATCCTAATTTTCTATCTTCCCTTCTACCTTCCCTTCTAGGGCTTCCAGGGTTTCTACTTCCTTTGCCATTAGATTATGCATCTTGACACTAATGTCCCCAAGTTTGCCACTACATCTCTTCAAAATATCACATTCAAATCCAGTGTCTTTATACCAAAAACTAAGCAAATGGGAGGTATTATTATCCAATTTGTTGCTCTTTATAAGTATCTATACATCAATTATTTTCATCTCCCCCAAAGCATCCAGGTGCTTCTCTAGTTTGAAGGATCTCCTGCCTACTTCATTTTGTAGCTTATCCACCTTTCTTTTCAATGTGCTTAGAGAATTTCACCTATCCAGGGAGGTCTTCACCACTTCCTCAGCTTCAAAAATAGAAGACATGAACCATTTGTCCATTAATTGTGCTTTATGCTTCATCAAATCTAATCTAGTAACTTCTTGGGATATAATGGTTAGTGGGGTAGCTGGATCAGCCGGTACATGATCAAGGTTAATTAATGCTTTTATAAAAGAATGCAATTGAGCATTGTGCTCTTTATGTTTCTTATTCTCCTTTTCCTTTTTTACCCTTTGGGTCAAAGAATCAATAATATCCTTTCCTTCCTGACCCTCCTGGTCTTCATTTGCAAAGCCCAGATCAACATTTGTTATCTAAAATTCATCAAGGGCTATTTTGCCTTTCTCCTTTTCTACTATTGGTAAGGCTACCTGGGATATTCTCCTACTTGTAGCAGGGTCTCTTCTTATTGCATATGTCAGCCTTGCCTTTCTTCTTGGTTTAACCATGCTCCCAGCAAACAATGTAGAAACATCAAAATCATGTACCTCCTCTACTTGTTGCAAATTTACCTCTTGTCGCAACCAATAAGGAACATCACACTTAGGCTCTTGCTGATCATCCTCTTTATTCTGAGTGTCTTGTGACTCTGTATTATGTTCTACCCTTTTTGGTGAATGTTCTTTTCTGATTTCTTCCTCATGTACTTTCTCATGAGGGGGATCTTTTTGAGGTACCTCCTACTGAGGGATTTCTTTCTGAGGTGGAGGATTTTGTAAGGTATGCATACCTTGATCTTGTACCTCCTCTTGTAGATTTTCCCCAGGGGTTTCTTGAGCCTTTTCTTTCTTCTCATCTTGTGGTATGTTGATCTCTTGAGAAGACTATATATTTTGACCTTGGGGATCATCTAGATCACCCTTGGTCACATTTTCTATTTCTTTCTCTAGACCTCCACCCTGTGACAAACTCTGCTTTTTATCCTTAGATGCATCAGCTTCTTCCAAGTTTATTTCTTTCTCAGCTAATTTCTCCTCTAATGATGGATTATTACTTTGATCACCTCCTTCAGTATGTGGCAATGGAACACTTTGGTCTTGATCAGCACCTTTGTCTGGCATATCCTAGTCACCCCCACTCTAAAGTTGTGCTTTTGATTGTCCTTGTCCTGTGGGTGCATTATCTTGATCCTTGCCTTGATCGGGTGTCATATCACCCGTCTCTGTATGCTTTGTATCTTTAGCCTTTTCAGGCTCCAAAGGTTGGTCACTACCTTCTTTTGGGCTGATATCACCCCGATAGGTTAGGTTTATCGTTGCAAGACTAGTGACCTACTCTACCAAATTAGCTAGCCCTATTTGTTGGGCTACTTCTTCAGGGTTATCTTGTTCTATTTCATCCTTTTCATCCCTTGCTTGGCTAGTCACCTTTTGAGCCATTGGGGTCCCATGAGGGGTCATCTTAGTATTGGCAACCAATGTCTCCATGTGCTAAGCAACCACATCCTGAACTACTTCATCATCTGACAACTCCATAGTATCATCTAGAGGAAAGGGGGACTCTTGACTATCCATATGCACCTCTTTTGTCTGCTCTTCAGATTTCTCAGTTTTAAACTGAATTATTTCAGGAATGGGGACATCATGTTGTAAGTCCTTCATAAATGTTAAACCACCTGCACCCCTTAACATGATAGGGTCAATGCTAACATTTCCCCTCATTGTTATTCTTTGCTTCTTTGGTGGTGGTGTTTATAGCACTTCCTTTCTCTTCTTCCTCGTTATCAACAAGTCATCATCTTTAGCTCCCATATCCACCTATTCTTCCTCCAAGGGATTTTCTTATAGAGGCTCATTCTCCACTTGTTTCTCTATATCTTCAGGAACAGGCTTCACTACCTTCTTGCTTTTCTGCTTAATAGGGGAATGTTGTG
The DNA here is from genome assembly GCA_027924645.1 of Cunninghamia lanceolata. Lineage (NCBI taxonomy): Eukaryota > Viridiplantae > Streptophyta > Pinopsida > Cupressales > Cupressaceae > Cunninghamia > Cunninghamia lanceolata. The sequence goes on from BSBN01000500.1 coordinate 24,336,130, forward strand.
ATGTACATGCAAGCGTAGATGTTGACGCCCCATCACCTTTTGATGGAAGGCTTTTAATAATCACCCCTTATTGTTCAAGTTCAACCTTCTTTCCCTTGCGTGGTGGCTGTTGCTCTTCATTCGGTAGTCTCTCTCCATTAGATTTCCTCTTTTCAATAAGAAATCATCATATTCTTCTTCTGAGAGCTCTTGTCTTTTCTTCTTATTATCAACTGTGAGGTCCATACCCTTCCTCTTCAATTTAGTAACCTCAACAGTTACCCAACTCTAGGTCAGTTGGATGACCCCTCACATTATTTGATCCAATGAGGCCTCTTCTAGCATTGTTAGATTAGGGGCAGAGATGGTGTCATTATACACCTTTTTATCCTCATATTCATTGGACATTATCTTTCCATCATCATCATGTAATTATGTAGGAACTGAAATGTGATCAAAAGTTTGGATCTGGTTGAGGGTGACCCTTTGATAATTTCTTCTCCTAACCTCTACCTCATCATCATAATCAGTCCAATAATCCTCAAGATGTTTTTGGTGTATTGGTTTCCCCAATAACTTTTGCATTCTGCCATATGGGTCATATGACCTTGCTATAGAAAATGGCTACAGGTGCATGAGCTTTAACCCTCCAATAGTATGCTTGATGCTTTGTCTGTCAGGGCATATATACTAGCCTATGTATACTAGGAATAATACAGGAGGAATCTTCTTCTACTCCAGGTGAGCCTCAACTAAAGTAGACACTTGTCTAACAAATTCCATCAAAATGACCCTATCTATGGGGTATCTTGGCAACATGAGAGGTTTTCCCTCAAATCCTTCTATTCTTATGTATGAGAAGGTGGGGAATTGGATAAACCAAGCCCCGTGCTTATAGATAATGGCTTGAGCCTCCATGCTCAATCTCTTAGTTCTGTCTTCCTCCATGGTTCTAACTAAATGCATTGAAAAGGAGTCATTTACCAGTTTGTAGTCTAGGAGATATGCTCTCCTCTGTAATTGGGGATAATGGTCCCAAATGTTTACATCACCGGTGCTATTTCCCACCTTGCCCACTATTTGCAAGGCATTAAATGTCCCATGAAAAGCACATGCATATACTACATAGGAGGTCATATGAAATATACAAGCTTTTCCTCCTAGCTTTCTCATGCCCTCATCTAAGTTGTCGCTGATGATCTTAGCCCACAGAGGCTTGTTGTTTGAATATAGCACCATCTGGATGATTCCATACATCCAATTTTCAAAGTTGCCAGCATGTTGCTTTCTAATCATCCTACCTAACAGGGCAATCGTGTACTGATACTCATCAAAATCAAATTTGTACAAGTAAACAGGCAACTTGGTAGAAGTTGTGTATGTACTGTTCTTAGCCCTCCATTGGTACATGATTTTCCTAGCCTCTTTCTTGTTATTATTGTATTCTTTCTCTAACTTACTTAGATTCACACTGACCACTTTATTCCCCATAGACAAATCGAAAGTGGTAGCAATGCCCTTGATTGAGAAGTTGGCATATACTCTGCCATGTTTTTCCACTCTTCTATTCTTAGGGTTATAATTCTAGCACACTCCACTACCAGCTCAGTGGCCTCCATTGCATATGGGAATCCAGCTGCATGCCACATACCAATTGTGAATACCCTATCTAGTATGGGATTATCAGTATCATTATCTAATCTTCTAATCCATGCATCCAACTTTGTTTTCCCTTGATGTGTATCATCTATCTGACCATATCTGAATCCTACTCCCTTAGGCTGTATAAACATGGGTTTCAAGAACTCAGAGTTAGATCTACTCTTCCTGACCTCTACCATTAGATCCTATGATAAAAATATTCATTTCTTACCCTAGGGTCTATGAATGGGGAAGCTCAAAGATATTATGCATTTCATAATTACTATTCAACATTGCAATTTACTTCATGCATCATCATCATGCAAATTAACCTATTAAAACACACTTTACCTGGTGATTTGCAGTAAATGACAACAAAGAGGGTTTTAATTTACTTACCTAATATTCACTTTTCCCTTCTTGTTATATGACTGATAACGAAGAAAATGCAGATATGCAATATCAATTGTTCTGTTTCATTACACTGAGTGAGACGTTCTGCCGATAGAAGACTGTGAGGTATTGACCTTCAGAGCACTATAAATTAAAATTATCACAAAGGTAAATGTAAATAATCCCTAAATTTTACTTTTAAACTGATCGATACGACAAATTAGGGCATATGTGTGATTTCAATCAAATTCGTTGATAATTCGCATGGAGTTGGTAGTTGCTGCCAAGTGTCTGATTTGTATTTGAAATCAAAAGGGCGCCACCTACCATTGGGGTTTGCATTTAATGCTAGAGGGTGATCTTTCAAAGATCAGGGATATTTGAAAATATGACCCCCAATGGGAAATATGACCCCCTCCCCCCGCCCCCCCGCACGAGATAATCATTTGTTAAAGATCAGGGTAATATGGTCAACCTTTGACTATGAAGCAAGATCGGTTCATAAAGTTAAAGATAAGGGATATTCAAAAATATGACCCCCTCAGGTGTAGATCATGATGACATCATCATGCCATCCTATCTTCTTTGTTATCGGGTTATGGTGATGTCATCATCATATTGAGAAATATGACAGATATTAGGAAATATGACCCCCTGTGGGTCAGGTGCAATGATTGTGTCATCATCAAGGTGATCTCTTCTATTCGTTAGAACTGAATGATGTCATCGTCATATTTGCGCAGGGTGATTTTCGCGAAAGGGTGATATTTTGTAAGATGACGGACATAAAGAAATATGACCCCTCGCAAATACATGAAGTTTATGACGGGCAAATACTCATCCCTATTTAAGTTTGATGTTCGTGTATTGGGAATGGAATGAACATCGGGTAATTTTTTTAAGTTAGGGTCATCTAAACAAATATGTCTGATATTCAGAAATATGACCCCCCTTTGTGAAATATCAAGGTTGACTGATCTTTGACTCGGCATAACTTTCTACCTTTAAACAATATCAGGGTGATCCAAAAGGCAAACTTGCTTAGAATTTTGTACTCTTTCTAATTATGAGGTTTATGATAGAAAATGCTAACTTGGACAACTAACCTCACTTTGTGATGTGCATACCTCAGCAAAGGTGACATACATGATTGAATTTTACCAAACCACCCAAAGCAAGAAAACAAGCAAGCAAAAGAAAAAAGAAAAGTCAGATCCTTATTTTGCTAAGGCAAAATGGGGCGTGTTGTGTAACCACACAACACCTACCTTATAAAATCCATTTCTATATTGTTTCCAACTCTTCTTTCATCTTTGGATTTGGTTATCCTAATTTCACTTTGTACTAAGTCATGGACACGGTTCAACATAAACATGGTGGATTTCTTCCTCAAAGTATGCTCAATTCACTTAAACCCTTTTCCCTGTTTTTGTTAATGCATTCAAAATTCTAGGATTTATTAAGTTTTTTTATTTTACATTTTGAGTGTTATTAGGGTTTGCAACTTTGCGTCAATTAGGATTTTGTGGGTTTAGATATTTTATGTATTTTTGGTTTATTTTCCAATTGTAATGAGATCTTTTGCATAGGCTACTACTTCTAAGGAATCAGGGGATATGAACATAGTTTAGATCGATACCACTTTGGTCAAATCAGGGGATATGAACATGGCATAAACAATTCAGAGGTGGAATAGCTCATTCAATATTCACACAACAATTCAAGAGAATTAGGGTTCAGTTTAAAATAAAAAACATGAACATGGACCTCCAATGCAAGGAATAACACAGGTTATACCAACATTTGCAAAAGAAAGTGAAATTGATAAAATTTGGGGGCTTGTAGGTAAGGATGCAATAATGATATAAAGGGATGTAAAGAAAACAACTTGTCATCAAATGAGAATCATGACACAAGTGCAGAGTAATAAATAGCCATTTAATATAGCACATAAATCCCTAATTGGTGCGAGAAAACATAGATTCATAAGATACAAATAATGATTAAAATGATAGCCTATATATGAAGCTTGGTGCAACCAATAAATAATGTGGTGCAGAAGATTTAATGATTCCTGGGAGGAATTGAGCAACAAATGCTCATATATGGTCCATAGGGAAATAATATCATGTCATATGCATGGTGTGAGCACAAATAAAGTTCATTTATTTGCAAAGAGAAGCCCCTAGGAAATAAAAGCATGGCCCCTAATCAGGGCATAGCTAGATTAATGGAGCATACCAGAGGTTTTAAACTCATATGATTTTTAATGAGAACCATTTCTTCAATATGTTGGAACAGTTCTAAAGTTTCATTGTTAATATGAAGAGGAAAGCATATGCAATGTAATGGTATAACAGTGCAGAGGTCTATCAAGAAGTGTCATAGAAGGTGAGAATGAAGATAGAGATCAAGACTATCATTGCATTCTATAGGCCTATTTGATAGTATATAAGACCATACAAAGTTTGAATATCTTTGGAAGATTAACTCATGCATAGATAGGCTTGATGAGAGTCTAGAGAAGTGTGACAAACCTAAAAGTAAAAATGGTAAAGATTTAGACCTCAGGATTAAGACAAAGAAAGATCACAGTGGAAATGTAAGGAGGTAGACACTAGTAATGTTGATAAGAAGAAGAAAAAGAATTGCAAGAAGAAGGAACCAAATGGATAGACCCAAATGCACAGGGTACTTGCTCTATGGATAGTGGTCTATGTTGGTATGTGGTGACTGATCATGCAAGTACTATACACTCGTAATGTATCCTCACCAGGGTTCCAGGCCGGGCCAAGCCCTGAGTGGGGGTTCAGGGGTGGCACCCCCGAGAAGCGGGGGTTCAAGGGCGGAGCCCCTGAGAAGCAAGGGTTCGGGGGTGTAGCCCCATAAATTTTTGTTTTCCTCTTTTTTTGCTCGTTCAGAGTCGGTTGTTAATTTTTTGTTAACCGACAAAAGAAAAATGACATTGTAAAATCCTAATTCTAGAAGCTTCCAAAAGGCTTGTTATTAATGGATAGGATGTATGTTGCGGGTGGGATTTCAATATTGTATTGTAACATTTGCAGTGGTATTGAGTTGCAAGGATTGCTGGTTGTAATCGGTTTGATTTGCTAGATAATAATATTGGACCCTCTGTTGGTGGATGTAGCCCAAGTTTAGGTGAATCATGTTAAAATTGTCTCACTGTTATTATTTCTGTGAGCAGGGGTTCAAGGGTGCAGCCCCCCAAAAAAAAATTCCTCTTTTTTTGCCCATTCGGAGTCGGTTGTTAATTATTTGTTAACCGACAAAAGAAAAATGACATTGTAAAACCCTAATTCAAGAAGCTTCCAAAAGGCTTGTTATAAGTGGCTGGGGTGTATGTTGCAGGTGGGATTTTGATATTGTATTGTAGCATTTGCAGCAGTATTGAGTTGCAAGGATTACTGGTTGTAATCGGTTTGATTTGTTGGATAATAATATTGGACCCTCTATTGGTGGATGTAGCCCAAGTTTGGGTGAACCACATTTGAATTATCTCATTGTTATTATTTCTGTGAGCAGGGGTTCGAGGGCGCAACCCCCCCAAAAAAAATTCCTCTTTTTTGCCCACTCGAAGTTGGTTGTTAATTTTTTGTTAACCAAAAAAAAAATGACATTGTAAAACCCTAATTCTAGAAGCTTCCAAAAGGCTTGTTATAAGTGACTGGGATGTATGTTGCAAGTGGGATTTCGATATTGTATTGTAGCATTTGCAGTGGTATTGAGTTGCAATGATTGCTGGTTGTAATCAGTTCAATTTGTTGGATAATAATATTGGACCCTCTGTTGGTGGATGTAGCCCAAGTTCGGGTGAAACACGTGAAAATTGTCTCTCGTTGTTATTATTTTTGTGTATTTTTCATTCATCTGTTTAATCTTTATTTGCATTTAATTGATATCTTTTGCATGCAATTCCTAACAAGTGGTATTAGAGCGAGTTGTGTTCGATTATCGTCTATAGCAAGGTCTCACGGTTGAGTGGGAGTCTCACAGGAGCAATGGCGGATGAGGGTAAATTGAAGGTAGATAAATTCAATGGGCAAAACTATTAGTTATGGAAAATACAGATGGAGGATTATCTCTATTAGAAGGATTTATGGAGGCCGTTGGAAGGAATAGCCAAGAAACTGGCAGTAATGACTGATGAGGATTGAAATCTTCTGGACAGAAAGGCATTGGGAACCATTCGGTTGTGTTTGGCACCATCTGTGGCATTCAATATAACAGAAGTGAAGACAACAGATGAACTGATGAAAGCTTTGGCTAAATTGTATGAAAAACCCTCAGCCTCAAATAAGGTATTTCTCATGAAGCGTTTGTTTAATTTGAAAATGATTGAAGGTGGATCTGTGACAGATCATTTAAATGAGTTTAATATGATTACCAGCCAATTAATTTTTGTAAAAATGAAATTTGATGAATAGGTGAGGGCTCTCATGGTTTTATATTCTTTGCCAGAAAGCTGGAATAGCTTGGTAATGACTATAAGTAACTCTGTCTCTGATTCAAATACTTTGAAATTTGATGATGTTGTTGGTGTTATCCTTAGCGAGGAAATGTGATGAAAAAGATCAGGAGGGTCCACATCAGGTAGTATTTTGAATGTAGAAAGTAGGGGCAGATCAAAAGAGAGAGGAAAAGGTTCTGAAGATCATGGGAAGTCATGAGCAAAATCAAAGGACAAGAGGTCCTAATCCAGAGGACTAAAGGATTGTTGGTACTGTGGGAAACCAGGTTATCTAAAGAAAGATTGCTAGTCTTGGAAGAATAAAGGAGACAAACAGGAAGGCAATAAGGAGGCAAATGTGGTAAGTAATAAATTTAAAGATGATGCTTTGATTCTTTCCCTAGATAATGCTGATGATTAATGGGTTTTAGATTCAGGGGCCTCATTTCATACTAAGCCCCATAGAAGTTATTTTCTTGATTATGTCCAAGGGCATTTTGGGCTAGTTTATTTGGGAGATAACGAACCTTGTTAGATTGTTGGAAAGGGAAGAACCAAGATTAAGTTGTAGAATGAGAATGACTGGCTACTACAAGAGATAAGGCACGTTCTAAGGCTAAGTACAAATTTAATTTCAACAAGGTAGCTAGCTGATGAAGGTTGCATAGTTACTTTCAGTGATAAAAATTAGAAGGTTTCAAGAGGTACCTTAATAGTAGAAAAAAGGTGTGAAAGTAGGCACCTTATATCTTTGTACAGGTCATATTATTCCTTCTACTTTAGTTGTTGCAGAGAAAAACCAAACAGGTTCAGGAACAATTGATACAGGTTCGCAACAAGAGACTAAAACAGTTGATGTAGGTTTTGAGACAACACTGTGGCATAACAGACTTGGGCATATGAGTGAAAAAGGTATGAAGGTACTTCATTCTAATAAAGTTTTACCAGGTCTAAAATATATTAATATCGATTTCTATGAAAGTTGTGTGTATGGCAAATAAAAGAGAGTTAGTTTTCTCAAAGATGGGAAGCAAAAGAAAGATGAAAAGTTGGAGCTTGTGCATACAGATGTATGGGGACCGACTCAGGTATCTTCTCTTGGTGGCTCTCAGTATTATGTTACATTCATAGATGATGCAACTAGGAAGGTTTGGATTTATTTCCTTAGGCAGAAATCTGATGTATTTGAAACATTTAAGAAATGGAGAAGCTTGGTTGAGAATGAGATAGGTAAAAGATTAAAATGTCTCAAATTTGATAATGGTGGTTAGTACTGCAGCAAAGAATTTGAGGATTGTTGTTCCTTTAATAGAATTCTTAGGCAGAAAATGGTTACAAGGACTCCACAAGAAAATGGAGTGGCTGAAAGCATGAATAGAACAATAATGGAGCATGCAAGGAGTATCAAATTGCATATTGGGTTGCCTTTAAACATGTGGGCAGAGGCTGTCAATACTGATGTATATTTAATTAATAGAGGTCCTTCAGTTCCTTTGGATTGTGGTATTCTAGAGGAAGCATGGAAAGGTAAGAAGGTGACTTATTCTTTTCTCAAAACCTTCAGATGTGAAGCATTTGCACATGTAGATTCTGAAAATAGAGCCAAGCTGGATGCAAAATCAAAAAAGTGTATCTTTGTTGGATATGACATTGATGAATTTAGTTATAGGCTTTGGGATGTTGAAAATCTAAAAATTGTGAGAAGTAGGGATGTTGTATTCAATGAGATGGTATTTTACAAAAATTAGTTGCAGCAGCATGAGAAGAAAGAAAAGGATTATGCGGTGATGGATGATACTCCAGATAGTGATGTTCCAATGGTTCCTCATGCTCCGCAATAGCAACAGGAAACACCACAAACTCCAGTGAATGTTAGACGATCAACAAGGCTAAGTAGATCTCCTAAAAGGTTTTCTCCCTCTTTGTATTCTATTTTGTTAACAAATGCTGGTGAATTGGAAGGGTATGATGAAGCTATGTAGGTGGATACAAAGGTTCAGTGGGAGCTTGCAATGAAACAAGAAATGGACTCCTTACTGAAAAATTAGACTTGGGAATTATGTAAGTTGCCTGCAGGTAAAAAGACTTTACCAAACAAATGGGTTTATAGGATGAAAGAGGAAAATGGAGGTAAGAAAGGATTTAAAGCTAGGTTTGTTGTAAAAGGATTTGCATAGAAAAAGGGCATTGATTTTGATGAGATTTTTTCTCCAGTTGTTAAGATGACTTCTATTCGTACTATTTTAAGTATTATGGCTGCTAAAGATTTGTATTTGGAATAGTAGATGTGAAAATTGCCTTTCTCCATGGTGATTTGAAGGAGGAGATATATATGGAACAACCATAGGGATTTGAGGTCAAAGGTAAGGAGAAATTGGTGTGCAGATTGAAGAAGAGTTTATATGGCCTGAAACAAGCACCTCGATAATGGTATTTGAAATTTGATAGTTTTATGGCTAAGCAAGGCTACAACTAGTGTAATTCTGACCATTGTGTTTATTTTAAGAGGTTGGATAATGACAGCTACATTATTTTATGTTTATTTGTTGATGACATACTTGTAGCAGGGTCTAACATGGATCACATAAGAGAGTTAAAACAACAGTTAGCACAATCATTTGCTATGAAGGATTTGGGGGCAACAAAACAAATCCTTGGTATGAAAATTTGCAGAGATAGGAACAATAGAAAATTAACTCTATCTCAGGTTGATTATGTTGAAAAGGTGTTGTAGAGATTCCATATGGAGAATGCAAAAGTTGTCAGCACACCTTTGGCTAGTCATCTAAAATTGACTAAGGAGATGTGTCCAAAGACATAAGAGGAGGAAGATAAAATGTCCAAGGTACCATATGCTTCAGTTGTAGGAAGCTTAATGTACACCATGGTATGCACAAAACCAGATATTACACATGTTGTGGGAGTCATAAGGAGGTATATGAGTAATCCTGGATTGGAGCATTAGAATGCGGTAAAATAGATTCTCAAATATTTGAGAGGTACATCCAATAAACACTTATGTTTTGGGGGCTCTAATATTGATTTAACAGGTTATGTAGACTCATATTTGGCAGGGGATATTGATACCAAGCAGAGTACTACAGGTTATGTCTTTACTGTAGGTGGGACAACAGTGAGTTGGATCTCATAGTTGCAAAAGGTGGTTTCTTTATCTACCACAGAGGCAGAGTATGTAGTTGCAACAAAGGCAAGCAAGGAGATGATATGGCTACAATATTTCATGGAAGAATTGGGCAAACAACAGGCTAATAGTTATTTGTTTACGGACAACCAGAGTGCCATACATCTTGTAAAGAATTGTCTTTCATTCAAAGACCAAACACATACAATTGAGGTATCACTTCATTCAATCGGTGTTGGATGATGGATAGTTACAGCTGGAAAAGATACATACAGATGAAAATCCAATGGATATGTTTATACAGGTAGTGACAAGGGAGAATTTAAACTCCTCTTCAGCTTCGGTTGGTCTTCAAGACTGAAAATAATAAAATTAGAATAGTAAAGTTCAGGGTGCTTATTTCTAGTGGGAGTTGCACACGCAGCGGTGTCATCTAGGATCAGTCTCTAAGTGGGAGATTGTTTGGTGTGGAGCCTGATCAATCTCCAAGTGGGAGATTGTTGGTATGTGGTGAATGAGCATGCAAGTATTGTACACTCGTAATGTGTCCTCCTCGGGGTTCAGGACTGGGCCGGGCCTTGAGCGAGGGTTTGGGGGTGGTAGCCTCTGAGAAGTAGGGGTTCGGGGGTGTAGCCCCCACAAAAAATTTCCTCTTTTTTTGCCCATTTGGAGTCGGTTGTTAATTTTTTGTTAACTGACAAAAGAAAAAAGACATTGTAAAACCCTAATTCTAGAAGCTTCTAAAAGGCTTATTATAAGTGGATGGGATGTATGTTGCGGGTGGGATTTTGATATTGTATTGTAGCATTTGCAATGGTATTGAGTTGCAAGGATTGTTGGTTGTAATCGGTTCAATTTGCTGGATAATAATATTGGACTCTCCATTGGTGGATGTAGCTCGAGTTTGGGTGAACCACGTTAAAATTGTCTCTCATTATTATTATTTCTATTTATTATTCATTCCTTTGTTTAATCTTTATTTGCATTTAATTGATATCTTCTGCATGTAATTCCTAACAATATCATTGAAGAATGATTAAGATAGCTTTATACAAGTGTTACAAACAGGTCTAAAACCATGTTAAACCCTAAAGAGTATGTCAAGGAACCCTAATAAATCATGTCAGCCTTTTAGAGGTTTTGTTAAACTATATAAATAGTAAAGAGGCACAAAATAATCTCAAGATCACATATAAAGATTTATGGGAAGGGAGAAAATAGACCAAGACCATCATTGCCTCTTACATAACCCTCACTATATTTTACAAAATTTGAAGAGGTATGCATATCTTTTAAACCCTAGCAACTAATTTGAAGGTCTTTATCAAAGCATAAAGGAGTAGGTAAGCTTTGTGTAAGTCCTATGAAGAGGTCTGCATATGTTATAGGTGTGTTTCTAAGATCAACGGACCTAGAATATCATTAGAAGGTTTGTACATGCATAATAAAGGTCTACCAAACTTTTGTAAAGCTTTGTGAAATGTTGAAGAACCCTATTAATCATTAAGAGGTCGATTAGAATGGAAAAACCCTATATAAGATAGAGAGAAGACTTAAATAGGTCTAAGATAACATAAAAGCAAAGGGTTTAGTGGCAATAGGGAAGAGAGAGAACTATCATTGTCTTAGAAGACTATCACTAAATCCTAAGAAGTATGAAGGAGTACGTGGTTAACACAAAGAGCCTTAGGGGTTTGTCAAAAGTAAAGAGGAATGTTAATAATTTAGGAGGTTTACATTATCATTAGAGGTCTGCAAAACACTTTTAGAAGCTTATGAAATCAAATCCTTAGCACTGTCAAGAAATGTCAAGGTTGTAGAACATCATAGAAGCCTTGTCAAACTTCTTAAGCCTTGCATGACTATGATAAACCTAGTACTCACCATTGGAGGACTAGTTTGCAGATCCTTATGAAGTTTTAAAGAAGCATGTATAGGTTTGAGAAGGTTTCTCCAAGTCTATGAAGGTTTCTACAAGACTATGAAGGTAATGGGAGCTTTGGTGGGATCAGAGCAAGAAGCCAAGAAATGAGAGAAAGAGGATCTAATACCCTATACCTTTCCCCTACAAATAATCTGTAATCTTTTCTAGCAAATTCCTATATTGGGCTTGATTTGACAGGCATTATATATGTTTGACAAGTTTCTTTATATCTCTTGTAAGCCAAATTTGGAATTATTTACCAGGTATTATGTTTCTTTTCAACTAATTTGCTTAACTTGATTGTATCATCCAGATCTAGAGTCTTGGCTCACTAGAACCAAATTTTACACTTGATGCCCATACAAAGGATGTAAATTGTGTTGATTACTTTATAGGAGGTGACAGACCATATTTGATTTCAAGTTTAGATGATCATACAACAAAGGTGCTCTTTACAAATTCCTTTTTTATTCATGGTTGTTACTTTTTGTTTGAATCCTTTTGAATACTAGTCCATTCATTTTCTTGGTGTACTTGTATCAGGTGTGGGACTACCAGACAAAAACTTGTATCCAGACTCTTGAAGGACATACACATAATGTCTCAGCAGTTTGTTTTCATCTTGAACTTCCTATCATTATCATTGGCTCTGAAGATGGTACTATACGGATTTGGCATTCAACAATATACAGGGAAGTTTAATTGAATTATTTTTTACTGGAGTTTGTAAACATGAAATCTATTCTCAATGGTAGTGCCATTAGCTTTTGTAGCACTTTTGATGATGTATCCATAGTGTCTTCAGTCCTTTGTTGATAGTATTGGACAAACTATATAGGTTAGTGTATATGGGTTGCTTAAGGGCCATACTATTATGGGACTTGTATCATTGTTTGACTTGATGTTGTTGTTCTTCCTATTTGTGAAAGAAAGGAAATTGGAATACAATGATTAACTTTTGAAAGGATTACAGTAATACCATATCTTGTTAGCCATTATCATTTGTCATGCCCACATTTCCCATGTGGTCACGACACACAACACACGTGTCATGTCCACATTTGTCATGTGGTCATGACATGAAATATCAAAAAAACTTTTCCACTTGACACTAAAACCCCCTCACATGCAACATGCGCACTCGGTGGCATACGCACAAAGGCACAAAATGTCAATCAAATGTAGGGTAATGCGAACACCTTTCGCAACCCCTATGAAATGTAAGCCTACTAAGGGAGTTGTGCGATGTGAGGAGCATTGCTAAGAGGGGTAGATTCTAAACTTGGAACTAACCCTAAGTTTCCTATTGGAAACAAGGCAGATAACTAAGAGGGGGTTGATCCGTTATCTCAAATATCTTAACTTTCTTTTCTCCTTTAATAATTAGTGCAACATCAAAACATATAAGCATATATGATCATAAGAATAGAAATAAAATAAACACACATAACACAAGGATTTTTACGTGGAAAACCCTATGAAGGGAAAAACCACAGGGTGACTAACCCAATATTATATTCTCTATTAAAAGAATAAGAAGTACAAAATGGCACTTGTCAATTAGGGCTCACTACCTGAGCACACTGCCTACAAGAGACTCACTGTTTACAGACCTTACAAAAGGTAATCAGGTGTTTGAACTGATGAGAGGCATCTACAAATGCTAGAGTTCAGTTCCAGTTAGGCACAATATACTGATCTGATGCACTTCATTCTTCCTCTACTTTAGTGTTGTTGCTCTATCACATACTAGACTTATATTGCTACTTCCACACTTATCCCTGGTTTTATTTGCATTCTATTTCCTCATATTTGTATTCACACTCCCTTACATACTGGAATCCATCTGGTATATATATCTGCATCAAGGATTTCAACAACTTTCTAGTCGACAATAAGAATACTCAAGATATTTACAAGTTACTAATTTGTCAGCTGAATCCATGCTTGATTTGTGATGCATATAAAAAACATAGACATATAAGTCATTAATCATGTTGGCCAACAATGTATGATCCCACAAATTACTTGATCAACATCATTTACTCATCTGGATTGAAGTCTGATATTCTGCTGGTCAATTCTTTCTCTATCTGCTTTGCCTATTTGGAACCCAACACTCAAATGCTCATATCTTTTTCATGCTTTATCACCGGAGGCTAAATCTATGGAATATAGTAGTCATGATATCCCTCTTGGCTTATCCAAATCTAGAACTTTCTGAGTTACACCATCTGAGAGATCTAGACCTGATTGTCGGACCTTGTTGCATACTCTGTTCTTGTTCACCAGACCAAAACAATCTTCAATCTAACTTCTAGTATAGGCATACTATGTACTGTTGATGTGTGGGATAGACTTTGTTGCCATCAATGACAACACTCATGAAGCCACACAGTGTCTCTTGCCAACAATCTCCCCCTTTGGCATTGATGGCAACACTTAGTGAAAAATGGCTAAGTGTCGCAGAAAACTCCCCCTTGGCTGGTTCTCTGTCTTATGCACTATTTTACCGGAGCTCCCCATTAGTTGGATTTCACATTTTTCACTACTCCTCACTCCCCTTTTGGCATCAATGGCAAAGGGTGGAATCCGCACACCAAAATTTGCAAAAATTAACCCATACATGTGTTGCAAGTATGGGCCTAACTGGTGTTGTCATTGATGTCAACATACTCCTATTGCATTGATGATAAGGATTGGATTAGCTATGTACTAAGGATATTGAGAAAACTAGTCCTAATAAGGAACAGTGAAGATAGTGAGCTAAAGATCCTAGCTAAGATGAAGATTAGAGGATGCGCATCAAAGGGTTTGTAGATATGTGTCTTAAGGTGATCTAGTAAAGATTTTAGAGGTCCACATGAAGATCTGAAGAAGTTGTGGCCGCTCAAGTAAAACCGGTTCTGGCAGGTGTTCAGAGGTGACAGAATGATACAGATAGGTTCGATGAGATCCGAAAATGCATTATCCTATTCTACGGATTTGAGGGACTGTTTAGGAAGTCAATGTGAATTGACAACTCAATTGGTTCATGGTCTGGAGGTCCACAAGCATCTATTCCTTTGTGACAGTGATGACAAACTATGTTCTTGAGGTTTCAGATGAAGGAGATAAAGATTTCAGTAAGCAGATGTAGTGTGGTTGTTCTTTGTGATTCAGGCAAGCTTGTGGAGGTCTTTGGATCATGTCCAGTTCGTGTTGGTGGTTCGCATTAGAGTTTGGGCTTGCAACTGAAGAATAACTTCCAGATGATGGTAGTCTTCTTAACTCTAGTTGACCAGATGAGTTACACATCCTGCAGATGATCTTGAAGATGCTATGTGAAGATTGGCGTGTTCCTAGAAGAATATTGAAATCTCAGATCTGTGTGGCTGACAATGTCTTAATCCGCGTGAAGTCTTTTGTAATTAGTCATGTTGTATTTATGTATTTGCTCTGCAATGTTTGCCAACTTAGATGATCATTCCTAAGTTGATGTCTTGTATAAATAAGGAATTGTAAAGTCATTCCAAAGTGTATCTTGTGGAGATGAGAGTGTGCTAAAAGAACAAAGGAGCGAAAGGCAGAGCAGAAGTATTGGGCCTAAATGGAACTGATTCAAGCATGGTGAAGATGGTATTCTCAAGTTCAAGTATGTGATATTTATCATTCTGTAGACAGTGTGTCTCTTGTAGGTGTTGGATAACGGATTTGTCCTTATTATGAAAATAATTTATTCTAACTCTATACCCCTCTTTTAAAGAACAAATGAGTTAAACAACAAATGGGTGAACCTTTTCAATTAGTTCCCCTCTGAATTTAGGTACAGCTCCCTTTAAGATCTTCAATAAATTTAACCTATTTAACTAACCAAATGCATTTTTAACCAGAAAATGCTTAAAGTCTACTAACATTCATACATAACCATGTCATGAACGCGATAAACTTATACAGTAATAGGATAGAATGCACAGATTCTACTTTGATACGTTTAAATACATGAATACATTCATACAAACTAGCTGAACCAATAAAGAACAGAACACATATGACGAATTGTCCAAATAAAGAGCTATTACCAGATGAAATTAGACTTTACACAGAAAATCTAATTCCACACATTCAGACGCACAGATCCAAAATAGGCAGTAAGTGTTTCTTCTTTTCATTCACAGATGAAAATTACTCAGACAATTATCACATAATGTAAAAAAAATCAACCGTTCAGTCCCAAAAACTTTCTTCTTCTTTTCTTTTCTTCAAAAACCCCCTCACTTCAAAATTATAAAAACATATAAATATGAATGTCTTAACCCATGTCTTTGAGCAAATTAAACCCAGAGTTAACATACTCTGACCCATACGGGATTTAGTTTTTTTTTAACACCTGATTATAAAAGAACAAGATTGCTGGAAATAACAGAAATAGGAACTGAAAGAGAACGAGCCAATGAAATTATGACTGGGGCGACAAGTCAGCATCTCCTGATTTTTTATCAGCAGCCTGGGGAGCATGGTAGGCTTTCCACTCCTGAAAGGCAGCAATGAACTCCTGAATTTTAGGGAAGTTTGGTATAACTATATGCTTCATCCTCGATTTCCAGACTTCTTTTTCCCTCTGCATTTTCCCAAACTTTTCCTTGTGTTCAGGGAGTGCATCGATGCAGAGATAGAGCAGCGACTTGACTTTAGAAACCCTGGAGAAATCCTCAATTAGAATATTATCATTTTCTTTAACAAAGTTGATTTTATCTCTAAAGGATTGGATCACTGTTTCAACATCTTCCACAGGCCTTCCATCATCTTTTAAGTATTTTACATCGATACATTGCAAATCATGTTGCAGTGATTGGGTGAATTCCGTTATCTCCTTGATTAGCTTTGAGAGTTCAAAGCGCCCTTGTCGGGATATGGAGTTCCTCCATTCAATATTCTTTTTGTTCACATATAACAAATCCTTGTCCACACCAGTCAAGTTCCTTTCTGCCAAAAACTTCTCCAGACCATATTTCTGAACTTCCTCTATTTGGTTTATTACACTTGTCCACTTACCTTCGTCTTTAGCCCAGACAGCAACTTGTGCTTTAAGATCTTCAATGGTGGCAGCAGTCAGGTCATATATGCCTTTGAGTTCATGAATATATTCAGTTCCCTTTTGTTTGATGCTGTCTAACCAATTGTCAAATATTTTTGAGACCATTTTGCTTCTATGAACTTGATCTAACATTTTTTTATTGACAGGTGATTTCAGGTCGAAAGACAAAGGGACCTGTGAGATCGACTGTGGGTTAGGATTGTTAATGGCCTCAATGTACTCTGCCATTGAACGCAGAGCTTGTTTCAACTCTCTTTTGTCCTTCTCGTCTTTCATTGTTCGACTGACCATTCTCTTAGTGGAAGCTTCAAGGTGGTGCACATCTGCAGCTCTGGAGGCAGTACCAAGATCTATCCTCTCCACAGTGAAATCATGCACTGTAGGATCTTGAACCTCTTCTTCAGTCACTGGCTTCGCTATTTTTGCACTCCAGTTACCAGTGTTTGGGTCAATATTTATTCTGGACATTGTTTTGAGTCTCTTGGACTTGGGGGTCTTCCCCAGACATTTACTAACCATGTCCTCTAGAGGGACAACAAAAGGAATCACTTTCTTCTTATCAGAGATTGAACTTTCCAGCCACTTCGGTGCAGGGGCTAAGATTGTTTTCTTGAGGTTCTCTCCATCTGAGGGTTCATTTGAGATCATTAACATCTCAGGAGTCTCCAGAATGGCCCCTGACTGTGACTCAGTGTCAATTACCTCTGTTTTGTTTGGGCTTGTCTCTTTGTCACCCATAGGCTCTTCTGCTTCTTCCTCTAAATTTAAATCAACAATTATTGTCTCAGAAGTCTGCTTCTTTCTTTTCCCTTTAGTTCTCAACCTGGTGACACGAGATGGTAGAACATCTGTGAGGACTCTTCTGGATCTCTTGGTGACAGGGCTTCCCTTAGTTGATGGCTTGGAAGCACCTTCAGGATATTTGAATTCACTACGAAAACTTGAATAACGAGAGCCTTATACTTCCAGCACTATCCTTCTCTGCATTGCACAGTATATTTTCTTGCTAAAATTAGCTTGTTCTTGGTTAATAATGGCACTTACCAGAATGAATAATTATCTCTTGGAACAATACGTGCCAAAAATATTTGAAAAGACGTGAACTCTGATTTCTTCATTAATAACAAGTAATGTTCGTGCGCCATCATGAAGTACAATGATTATCCATAGTCTCCGCTAAATTAGAGCTCTCGGTTTCATGATGAGTTTCTGACAAATTTTCCTCCAACTTTCCTGCTAAGTTTGACTTAGAAAGCTGCGGGAGCAAACGAGACCAAAATTATCAAATCTTCAAACTTATTGAACCATTGAACCCTTAGGACATGGTTCAACGCGATGGTTCAATGTGATGGTTCAAACATGCCAAGTGGACTTTATAGGTAGGCAAAAGATTGACTTACCAAAACAGGGACTTGACTCATGAACCGTTGAACTTGTGAAGACATGGTTCAATACGAAGGTTCAACGACGCAAGGTTTATGTAGACCAACAAAAAGTTACGCGGCTTCGGTAAAAGGTTTCCAATTATAAAACAGTTGAACCATTGAACCTTGAACCATTGAACCCCGCGGCAGAGTACAAGCGGAAGGTTCAACGATATATTAGTAGACAAGGAAACTGCGTGACCCGACTCAGAAGAAGACAATGAGTGCTGAACCTTAAGACCGTTGAACCATTGAACCTTGAACCCCGCTATAGAGTATGCGCAGAAGGTTCAAGTTCAACCCGAAAGTACAAAGACTCTTAAGACAAGTAAAAAGGTAGCTTACTTTATATGACACTTCAGACATATTGAACCATTGAACTTTGAGCTTTGAGAATGGTTCGGGTTCAAAGGTTCAAACCTTTTATACAAAGACGACACATGGGTAAAATTTGAAGGACTAAGAGTCGATTTACAAAGCAAAGGTATGACCAAAAATATAGTACGGTAAACCGACTCTTGCTTAAGAAATATTACCGATACATAAATAAACAAGGGTGACTCAAAAGGTAACAATGGCTCTGACTGGGGACTACATTTTATGGCAAAATGTAGAGAACTCAGAAGCTCTGGTTTCGCAGAAAATGGAAGGAAGAGAAGAAAGGAAACAGACCGGGGCAAAACAAAAATGGGAAAGGAAAACACAAAACCGAACAAAAGGGAAGACTATGTACAAAACAGGGGACCCTGTTTACAGACGATACAACTTGAGATCCTGTCCATTATAGGACAGGGGTAAAACAGTTCCATCAGGATATTCCAGTTTGAAAGAATTTAGACCCAATACCTGGTGAATCTTGAAAGGCCCACTCCAGAGTGAGTCAAATTTGCTATGTGCACCTTTTGGTTCTCTTCTTTTGTCCCATAGTAATACTTCATCTCCTTCCATAAACTTCCTAGGTTTTGTCTTCTTGTCAAAAATTTCTTTGACCCTGGCCTGATGCACAGTAATTCAGTCAACCAACTCGTTTCTCTCTTCTTCAATCTTGGCTAAATACATAATCCTCTTCTCCAGGGAATCTTGGAAATATTGATCCTCAATTACACTTTACAGTTTGGCTGTAGATAGCTCCAGGGGTAAAGATAATTGGGCACCTATCCCATAAACTAATTCAAAAGGTGCCATCCCAATTGCTCTTTTAGGAGTTATTCTGTCGGCCCAGAGTGCTTCATACAACTTCTTATGCCAATCTCTAGGGTTGTCATTCACCAATTTCTTCATGATAGTAATCAGGTTTTTGTTAGTGGACTCAGCTTGTCCATTCCCGTAGGGATAGTAATCTGATGAATGAGAAAGAGAAATGCTATGTTCATAACAGAAAGAAGTCATTTCTCCTGAAGAGAAACTGGTAGCATTATCTGCTACAATCTTCTGGGGCACACCAAATCGCACCAAGATATTTTCTTTAAGAAAATTACAAACCACCTCGGAAGTTGTTCTTTTTACAGGGGCTGCCTCAACCCATTTTGTGAAATAGTCTGTTGCTGTTAAGATGTGGGTATGCCCTACACTTGAGGGGGGTGAGATAGGCCCAATAAAATCCAATCCCCACTGTTTAAAGGGGTCTTCAACAACAACAGGCCTCAAAGGTAGAGCTGCAAGTTGTGGCCTTCCTGAGAACATTTTACATTTCTCGCAATTGGTCACCCACCTATATGCATCTTTAAACATTCCTGGCCAGTAGTAACAATTTCTGAGGATTTTGAAAGCTGTAACTGAAGAAGAAAAGTGTCCACCACAAGCTTCGTTATGGAAAACTTCCAAGAGTTTCTCTTGCTACTCTTTATCTACAAACCTCAGGAAAGTTCCATCTAACCCTTTCTTGTAAAGGACATCTCCCCAGATAACATATTTTGCAGCTTTTAGCTTCAGGTTTCTTTTCTCTTTAGGAGTCAGGTGATCAGGACAATCCCCATGTAAGATAATGTGCCACATCCAGAAACCATGGATCCTGCAAGCTTACCAATAAGACTGTGGGTAGTCCTTCTCCTTCTTGTTCTTTGTTCTCAGCAATCAACTTACATAAGCCTTGACCTCTGATCAGCTTAGTAGGCTTAACTTCCAGATCATATTCCTGAATTTTAGCAACCCACGTTGCTCTATTGTTTAATCCTACTTCTTGCTGAGTCAAAATACTTTTCACAGCTGAATTTGGAACAAATACAACTGAATGGGAATGAAGTATATAATATCTGAATTGTTTAACAGCTTTAACTACTGCGAAAGCTTGTTTTTCAACTAAAGAATATTTTAGTTCATGCTTCTTAAGGGGAACGCTCATAAAAGCTATGGGGACCTCTTCATCCAATTCATTTTTCTGCAACAAAATACCTGACATGGTGTGTTCCGAAGCATATTAGTAAATGATAAAATCCTTTTGAAAATTAGGATTTACCAAAGTGGGAGTGTTTGCAATCGCCTCCTTGATATCCTCAAATGCCTTCTTAGCAACTTCATTCCATTTGAAAGGTTGTTTCTCACTCATCATCCCAACAATGTGTTTTGTAATCTCAGCAAAGTCGGGAATGAACCTTCTGAGAAAGTTGATTTGACCAAAAAAGGACTTGACTCCAGTCCTATTTGAAGGAAGACTAAGCTGTTGAATTGCCTTGACCCTCTCTGGATCAATCCTGATTCCGTTCTTTGAGACTAGGTGTCCCAACAATTTTCCCTCAGTCACACAAAAAACTGACTTCTTGGGGTTGAGTGAAATGCCATGGCTTCGACACCTTTGCAAGACAGACTCTAGATCTCTCAAGTGATCCTTTCTATTCTTTGAAAAGACAGTCAAATCATCAAGGTAAATAACAATAATCCTGTTCTTCAGGTCTCTAAAAGATGAATCCATTGCCCGCTAAAAAGTTACTCCTGCATTAATCAAGCCAAAGGGCATTCGACTATAGGCAAAAGTTCCTCGGGGTGTGGTGAAAGCGGTCTTATGTTGATCTTCTGCAGCTACACCAATCTGATTGTAACCTGAGAAACCATCCAACATAGACATCATTTCAGACCCAGCAACTGTCTGCAAGATGTGGTCCATCACAGGCAAGGGATAGTTATCCTTCAGGCTGGCTTGGTTCAAATTTCTAAAGTCGACACAAATCCTTATTTCCCCATTCTTCTTTCGTACTGGAACAAAATCCCTGCCACTAAACGACCATCTGGTGAAAATAAAAAATGTTTCTTTATTAATTCTATGCCTCTTGATATTAGCTTCCATCTCAGAAGAGGTGTAATTGTTGATTTGCCAGCTGCACAAGCCTTAGCAGTCGGATTAGAGGATGATCTCATTATGGCCGATAAATGGAAGAGAGAGGTTCAGGTGCCAAATGCTCAGCCCTCATCATTTTGTTCTTTCTATTCTTCTAATAGAGAATACATTCTTGGGTTAGTCACCCCGTGTTTTTTCCCTTAACTAGGTTTTCCACGTCAAAATCTTAGTGTCTCATGTGTTAATGTGTTTCTGCTCTTGATTTAATGCATTGTATTTCCATGACTGATTTATTATTGTGCTGCTGAATTACAAAGTGGATTTAAGTGTTCAATTGGAAGAAAGTTTTAGACAACT
This sequence comes from Cunninghamia lanceolata, assembly GCA_027924645.1. NCBI lineage: Eukaryota > Viridiplantae > Streptophyta > Pinopsida > Cupressales > Cupressaceae > Cunninghamia > Cunninghamia lanceolata. The sequence goes on from BSBN01000500.1 coordinate 24,357,806, forward strand.
GATTCACCCCCCCTCTTAGTTGTCTGTCCTGAATCTAACAATTGGTATCAGAGAAAGGTTCCTCTAAAAGGAGCTTAACCGCTTGAGGACATCTAGGATGTTGTCCTATAAAAAGGATAGTCTGAAGTTTGATGGAACCAATTTTACTCTTTGGAAAAGTCGCATGTAATGTCACTTGCAATGTATGGGAATGCAGTACTGGACCATGGCTTCAACGAAGTATACTCCTCCACAGAATGGCCCGAAATCCCCAAATGAAATCACAGATGCTGAAAACAATCTGCGGAGTAAAGAAGCTCTTCTAAGTGCATTATCTGATTCAGAGTTGACAAATGTTGTTAACCTACAAACTGCTTTTGAGATTTGGGAAAAATTGGAACTTCTGCATGAAGGAGACAAGTATGTTAAATGTGCAAGGCTACAGAGTTTGAAAGGAAAATTCAAAAATCTGAAGATGAGAGAAGATGAAAATATCACTACTTTTATGCCAAGAGTAAATGAGATTGTTGGTAAAGTTCTCAGATCCCTTCCTGCTTCTTATAAATATAAGGTTGTTGCCATTGAAGAATTCAGAGCCCATTCAGGTGTCTCAAGAGATCAATTGGTTAGTAAATTGGCTACTTTTGAATTGACTGAGTTTGGAGATGCCCAACCAAGACTGAATCTACATTCAAAGCTAGTGCCTCTGTAAAGGTAAACAAATGTTTGATCCTGGAGAGAACTCTTTAAGGAAACTATCATGGTATGAAAAAGCAAGAAAAGACCTGGAAGAAGAAGAAGCAAAAACTACTCAACTTGAAGCCCTTATTGCAAAAAGACTGCCAAGAGGATCCAATAAGTATGAAGGGAAATTGTCTTTTAAGTGTTTTAACTGCAATAAGATTGGTCATTTTGCCTCAACGTGTCCGAAAAGATTTTCAAGGCCAAGTCCTAACAGATCAAGGTTCCAAAAGAATTGTTACTATGTTCATGAAGAGGATGATAATGAAGGAGTAATAGATGATGAATTAGAGACAGGAAACAAATCTGGAAGTGATTGGGTGTTTATTGCCATCAAGGAAGAAGATCCAATGCCCTCTAAATCTATCAATCATAAAGTTGTAGAAAGAGCTCTGGCTACCCAAGTTGAAGAAAAGGATGATTGCGTCATTGATAGTGGATGCTCTCACCATATGAGAGGTGACAAAAATAAGTTCATAGATTTGGAAAGGTATGAAGGAGAAGTGGTAAAGTTTGGTGATAATTTTGCTGGTAGAATAAGAGGTAGAGGAACTATTTCTTTTGATGGAAAGAACAAAATCGGTAATGTATTGTATGTTGAAGGATTGAAGTAGAATATTCTCAGTGTTGGACAGTTGGTGGACAAAGGCTATGATCTCCTATTCAAGAATGGAAAATGCAAGATCTTTGAAAGTTCCAGAACAGAGATTGCATCCAGTACTCAAACTAAAGGTAATATATTCCACTTGGTTGGTACTGGTAAAAGTTGCTTATTTGTTCAAGTTGATAAGAGTTGGTTGTGGTATAGGAGAATGTGTCATGTGAATTTTGATAATATCATCAAGATAAGCAACACTCATGCTGTAAGAGATCTTCCAAGACTTGTGAAACCTACTAATAGCTTGTGCAAAGAATGTCAGTTGGGTAAGCTAAGCAGAGTCACATTCAAAAGTAAAGAACAGTCTTCTACCGGATTACTGAACTTAGTTCATACTGATTTATGTGGTCCAGCAAGAATCAGAAATGTTCAAGGTGATAGATACTTCATACTATTAATTGATGACTACTCCAGGATGATGTGGGTTACTTTTCTGAAGAAGAAATTAGAGGCTCTTGAGAAATTCAAAATATTCAAGGCTATGGTGGAAAATAAAACTAGATTAAAATTAAAATGTCTGAGGTCTGATAGAGGTGGAGAATTCACATCCGGTGAGTTCATAGAATTCTGTGAGAAACATGGAATAAAGAGACAGTTGTCTGCTCCTAGGACTCCACAATAGAATGGAGTAGTGGAAAGAAAGAATCGGACCATCCAAGAAGCATCTAGGACCGTGATGATGGAAGCAAATGTTCCTCAGATCTATTGGAGAGAAGCTATCAGCACTGCAGTCTATACTCTCAATCGAGTACAAATCAGAAGCAATACCGGTAAGACTCCTTATGAACTTTGGTTTGGCATCACTCCTACTGCGAGATATTTCAGAGTCTTTGGTATCAAATGTTACATTAAAAGATATGAAGATCTAGGAAAATTTGACGCTAGAAGTGATGAAGGAATATTCTTGGGTTATTCTACTCAAAGCAAAGCATACTGGTGTTATAACAAGAGATTAAGGAAGATTGTGGAAAGTACAAATGTGAAGGTTGATGAAGGTATTGAAAAACCCTCAAGGCTTTATGAATATGATGAAGATGATCAAAATGATGTTTTTGTTCAAGAAGTCCAAGCTCCCTCTAAAATTTAGATTCAAACTGATCTGGTAAATCAGGAAGAAGAGATAAGTTTGAATGAACTTGTTCAAGAATCAGAAGTGCAAGAAACTCCCAAAGTTCCTAGGTATGTAAGATTGAATCACTCTAAAAATTAGATTATAGGTGATAAAAGCAAAGGTGTACAAACAAGAAGAAGGATTGCTCAAGATTCAGAAGAGTATTGTCTAATTTCAAAGATTGAACCTAAGATAGTGAATGAAGCTTGCAATGATGAAAATTGGACTAAAGAAATGGAGGAAGAGCTGATGCAAATTGAGAAAAATCACACTTGGGATCTTGTTCCCAGACCTAAAAACAAGAATGTGATTAAAACCAAATGGGTCTTCTAGAACAAACTAAATGAAGTTGGTGAAGTAATCAGAAATAAAGCCAGATTGGTCTGCAAGGGTTACTCTCAAATAGAAGGAGTTGATTTTGAAGAAACTTTTGCTCCGGTGGCAAGAATTGAAGCAGTCAGATTATTTCTTGCTTTTGCTGCCTTCAAAGATTTCAAAGTATATCAGATGGATGTCAAGTCTGCCTTACTGAATGGTGACTTGGAAGAAGAAGTATACATTGAGAAACCAGATGGATTTCAGTTGTCTGATCACGGTGATATGGTCTGCAAGTTGAAGAAAGCACTGTATGGATTGAAGCAAGCCCCAAGAGCCTGGTATGAAAGATTGGATAAGCATCTTTTGAAGATTGGTTTCAACAAAGGTACTGCTGACAGTAATTTGTATTTCAAAATTGATCATGAAAATATCTTGATAGTTGAAGTGTTTGTTGATGATATCATTTTTGGAGGAAGAGATAGTATGTGAAAAACTTTTGCAAATCAAATGAAGAGTAAATTTGAGATGTCCATGCTTGGGGAAATGAATTTCTTCTTGGGTCTACAAATCATTCAAACTAAGAAAGGAATCTTCATTTCTCAGACCAAATATGTCAAAGAATTGTTGAAGAAATTTGGGATGGAAGACTCAAAACCAATAAGTACTCCCATGGCAACCGGATGTAAATTGAGCAAAGATGATGACTCTCCTAAGGCTGATCAGAAAAAGTACAGGTCAATGATTGGAGGATTGTTGTATGTCACTCAAACTAGACCTGACATTATGAATGATGTTGGTCTTGTTGCTAGATTTCAAGCTAATCCTAGAGAATATCAGCAACCACATTCAAATAAGCAAGAAAGGAAGATAAGACATGTGAATGGTTGTTGCTAATAGGGGGAGTTGTGACAGTGAGGAGAAGTTCTTGTCTTGATGGTTAAAATAATTTTTCACATCATATGTTGCCATCAATGACAAAGGGGGAGATTGTTGCAAGTATGGACCTAACCGGTGTTGTCATTGATGTCAATATACTCCTATTGCATTGATGATAAGGATTGGATGAGCTGTGTACTGAGGATATTAAGAAAACTAGTCCTAATCAGGAACATAGAAGAACAGTGAAGATAGTGAGCTAAAGATCCTAGCTAAGATGAAGATCAGAGGACGCGCATCAAAGGGTTTGTAGATATATGTCTTAAGGTGATCCAGTAAAGATTTCAGAGGTCTACATGAAGATCTGAAGAAGTTGTGGCCGCTCAAGTAAAACCAGTTTTGGCAAGTGTTCAGAGGTGACAGTGATACAGATAGGTCCGATGAGATCCAGAAATGCATTATCCTATTCTGCGGATTTGAGGGAGTGTTTAGGAAGTCAATCTGAATTGACAACTCAATTGGTTCGTGGTCTGGAGGTCCACAACCATCTATTCCTTTGTGACAGTGATGACAGACTGTGTTCTTGAGGTTCCAGCTGAAGGAGAAGGATTTCAGAAAGCAGATGTAGTGTGGTTGTTCTTTGTGATTCAGGCAAGCTTGTGGAGGTCTTTGGATCATGTCTAGTTTGTGTTGGTGGTCCGCATTAGAGTTTGGGCTTGCAACTGAAGAATAACTTTTGGATGATGGTGTTCTTCCTAACTCTGGCCGACCGGATGAGTTACACATCCTATAGATGATCTTGAAGATGCTATGTGAAGATTGGTGTGTTCCTAGAAGAAGATTGAAGTCTCAGATCTATGTGGCCGACAGTGTCTTGACCCACATGAAGTCTTTTCTAATTAGTCATGTTGTATTTATATATTTGCTCTGCAATGTTTGCCGCCTTAGATGATCATTCCTAAGTCGATGTCTTGTATAAATAAGGAATTGTAAAGTCATTCCAAAGTGTATCTTGTGGAGATGAGAGTGTGGTAAAAGAACAGAGGAGCAAAAGGTAGAGCAAAAGTATTGGGCCTAAATGGAACTGATTCAAGCATGGTGAAGATGCTATTCTCCAGTTCAAGTATGTGATACTTATCATTCTGTAGACAGTGTGTCTCTTGTAGGCAGTGGGCCTCTTGTGAGCAATGTGCTCGGGCAGTGAGCCCTAATTGGCATGTGCCATTTTGTTCTTTTTATTCTTCTAACAGAGAATACATTCTTGGGTTAGTCACCCCGTGGTTTTTCCCTTAACTGGGTTTTCCACATCAAAATCTTGTTGTCTCATGTGTTAATGTGTTTCTAGTCTTGATTTAATGCATTGTATTTCCATGATTGATTTATTATTATGATGCTAAATTACAAAGTGGGTTTAAGTGTTTAATTGGAAGAAAGTTTTAGACAACTAATTCACCCCCCTCTTAGTTGTTTGTCTTGAATCTAACAACATGGCCGCATAAGTATATATCTGTGTGTGTGTGTGTGTGTGTGTGTGTGTTACACTTACATATAATTAAGTTTATCCACAAAAGTGGCCTTCAACTGTACAAATTATGTGGCCCAGCTCTACTTCATCCTTTCCAAAATGGAGATGTGACCACTCAACAAAAATGAATATGTTTCTGCCCTTCTTAAATCTGTCAGATCACTGGTCCGGGCTGTGATCTGAGCATCTGTCAAGGCCTCATGCATTGCCTCTAGCTTAAGGATAATTATCGCTCTAAGCTCACGCATTCTATTTATTATATCCTTCTTTTCTTTGTTCAGCCTCTTTATTTCATTTATGATGACAATGGCCTGGTATTCTTGATTCATTAAGAATGTAGTGAGGGGATCAAAATTCTGAGATAAACTTGATAGTTTACCTTCTTGTTCTTTCACCTTCTTTTCAATATCCTCTGTCACTTTGGGCCAAGATAGACAAAATTTGTACATGTCCCCACCATCTTTAAGAGCATTTTCAAGGCTCTTTATCCCAATGTCTAGGGTCCTCCTATCATTAGTAATCAGCCCTTGCACTTTAGTAAATCTTTTTCCTAAAAACTCATTCCGGACCTTCATTTCAACTGATTTCTCTAAAGATTCAAAATGAGTGCTGACAAAATTTACCAGAGATTTCAAGTTACTGGATGGAGAGGTCGAAGGATCCTTTTGAAATGATGGCATGATCTTCTCTAGCATCCCAGATGCAACCTCCAATAGTTCACAATCTTCCATGTGAGATTTCAGGAGTTTTTCTTTTGCCTTGGCTTGAGCAAAAGATGCAATTTTCATTGTCTGGACCGGAGAGAGAGATTCAAAATTTAGTGGCCCTTGAAATAGTTTAGGCTCATCTATCTCCATCATTTTGTTTGTTCAAGAAGTTATTCATTGCCTCTATAGTGTCTCTTGCCAGTGACTGAGTCTTCTTTTCTTTTGGGATCTCAAAACTTTCATCATAGGTCTTCTCTACTTGTTTTTCTTCTTTTCCCTTAACCTCCTCTTCTTGACTCACTTTCTCCTCTTTTCTTTCTTCTCCTTCAGCTCTTGAATTTGGAATGTCTACAGTGGGATCCAGAGGAGAGATGTTACCTGTGTTTACTGCTTCTTCCTCTTCCGGAACAGAGGAATCCAAGTCCTTAGACTTTTCTTCATCTATCTCTTTTGATCCTTCTTCACTGGTTACATTTAATCCTTCAACATCCATGGTAGAAGGTTCTTCATCTATTTCCTTTACAATAGGAAGATTGAATCTTTTGAAGGCATTTCAGAGGATGTCTTTTGTTTCTCTTGCTACTTGGTCAGTTTCTCCAAGCATAAGTTTATTCATTCGTGCTTTACTCTAGAATTCATCCTTACATTCCTTAAAGATCATGTCCATTTGCTTTGGAATAATAGAAGGATAGAGTTGAATTGCTATCTGATCCTGAATCTCTAAGTCCTTTTCTTTTGCATTATCTTTTCTTAGTTCAAGTACCTTCTCTAGACTTTTGGGAATTAATGATATAATTTCAATGAATGCTTTATTGTAGATGTTCAAGTACCTGAATGTAGTTTATTCTAGAATCCTTTTGTCATTATCACTATATTCATCATAGAACTCTGTTACTGGTTGCAGGTTCCCATCCATAGTAACTAGCTTAATGATATCATCAATGGAAAGAGTGGGCTTTTTAACAAATTCTTCTGCCTTTTCTTCTTTGTTTTTACTAGCAGAGAATTCCCCAAATGTTTTCTTTTTCTTCTTCATTTTCTTAATTTCCTCATCAAACTTTGTTTCTTCATCATCTTTGAGACTTGTGTATGACCTTGTGGCTTTTGTTTTCATTCTCTTTTCTCCTTTTCCGGATGTATTGGCTTCCGGTTTGGTGGCTCTCGAGCTCTTAGGAGTGGCAGATGCAGAGCTCTTGGAGGATCTAGTTCGGGAGGAGGCTTGTACTAAAACATCTCCTTTCTTTGCTTCTTGTTTCTCTTTCTCAGCCTTCTCTATTTTCTCTCTGTTTGCATCTACTGCCTCTTCTGATATGCCAAATATTTTGGCAATTTCCTTGACTTCCCTTCTAACTTTCCTTTTTATCTCTGGTTGTCTTAGCTCAACATGTATTTTTACACTTAGTTCTTGAAAGGTTCCAAACCTTTCTGCCTCAGGATCCTTAGGCTAGCTCACAGGTGTTGAATATGTAGCTCCAAGATTTTCTCATCGACCTTGTATCCCATTGGCATTATCTAAACTATTCTGGGCTCAACTGCCTCCATTAGGCATTGATCAGTATCTACCATGAAACACACTGTATCCTTGTATTTCTCAACTATGGATTGAGGTATCCTCTCTCTGGCTTGCATCATGCTTTGGAAGTTCTTAAAGTAACCCCAGAGAGCTGTGCTTTGAGCTTTAGCATCACCAAGTCCATGTTGCAAGTATGAGGTGAACCAGTGTTGTCATTGATGTCAACATACTCATATTACATTGACAAGAAGGATTGGATGAGCTGTGTGTTGAGGATATTGAGAAAATTAGCCTCAGTCAGGAACAGTGAAGAACAGTGATGAGAAGAAGGCATATATATTGGATAGGTTGAGAACCGGAGGATGCGGATTAAAGGGTTTGCAGATATGAGTCTTGAGATGCTTCAGTCAAGTTTTTAGAGGTCCGCATGAAGACCTGAAGAAGTTATGGCTGTCTGTGTGGAACTGGTTCCGGCAAGTGCTTAGAGGTGACAGAGGATCACAGAAAGGTCCGGTGAGGTCCGGAATTGTACAATCCTAATCTGTGGATTGGAAAGAGTGTTTGGGATGTCCTTGTGATATGCCATCTCGAGCTGTGTATGATTTAGAGGTCCGGAAGTACCTCTTGCATTATGACAGTGGCGACAGACTGTGTTCTTGAAGTTCCGGATAAGGAGGATAAGAGATTTCAGTAAGTAAAGGAAATGCGGACGTACCTGGTCATTCAGGCAGGCTTGTGAAGGTTCTTGGATCATGTTGAGGTTGTGTTGTTGGTCTGCATTGATAATGTATGATTTGAAGGTCTGGAAGTACCTTCTACAGTGGCGACAGACTATTTTCTTGAAGTTCCGGATGAGGAAGACAAGAGATTCCAGCAAGTAAAGGACGTGCGGATGTATCCGGTCATTCAGGCAGGCTTGTGAAGTTTTCTGGATCGTGTTGAGGTTGTGTTGTTGATCCGCATTGATAGTAGAGCCCGGAATTGAAGTTATTCTTCCGGATGAAGTTCTTGCTCTGTTTAGCCGATCGGATGAGTTGTTCATCCTGCGAATGTTCTTGTGGTGGCCGACCGGATGTGTTATTCATCTTGCGGATACTCTTATGGTTGTTTGCCGACTTAGATGTTTGTTCCTAAGTCGATGTCTTGTATAAATAACGGTTTGTGAGTTCATTTCAAAGTGTGGATTGTGTGGATGTGTGTGGCATAGCGAAGAGAAGTGCGAAAGGCAGAGCAGAAGTTTTTGGGCTTAAAAGGAACTGATCCGGACATAGTAGAGATGTCATTCTCCAGTTCAAGATTGTGAGTCTTATCACTTTGTAGACAGTGTGTCTCTTAGTAGGCAGTGGGCCTCTTGTGAGCAGTGTGCTCGGGCAGTGAGCCCTAATTGGCAAGTGCCATTCTTTTTCTTATTCTTCTAACAGAGAATAATCCTTGGGTTAATCACCCCGTGGTTTTTCCCTTAACCGGGTTTTCCATGTCAAAATCTTGGTGTTCAATGTGTTGATGTTTATCTGCTCTTGTGTTTATGTATTATGCTTTCATGGATGATTAATTGATATGCTGTTAATTAACAATGAAGAATCAAGTGTTTGAAATAACAAGAAGTTTTATACAACTGATTCACCCCCCCCTCTCAGTTGTATGCCTTAAATCCAACAATTGGTATCAGAGCTAAGTTCCTCTGAAAGGAGCTTAACCGCTTGAGGAGATCCAGGATGTCGTCATACAAGAAGGATAGTCCGAAGTTCGATGGAACCAACTTCACTCTCTGGAAAGGTTGCATGAAGTGTCACTTAGAATGTATGGGAAAAGCATACTTGGCTATGGTCTCAAAACCATATGTACCTCCACAAGGTGGCCCGACAACTCTGAATGAAATCACAGAAGTAGAAAACAATCTGCGGACCAAGGAAGCTCTTCTAAGCGCATTGAATGACTCAGATCTCTCAAATGTTATTGACCTACCAACTGCATATGAGATCCTGACTAAACTGGAACTTCTATATGAAGGAGATGAGTTTGTCAAAAGTGCAAGGTTGCAAAGTCTGAAAGGGAAATTTGAAAGATTGAAGATGAGAGATGATGAAAACATCACTACCTTTATGCCAAGAGTGAATGAGCTGGTATGTGGAATCAGAAATGCTGGTGGAACTCTAGATGAAAATGAGATTGTCTGCAAAATCCTAAGATCCCTTCCTGCTGCCTACAAAATCAAGGTTGCTGCCATTGATGAATTCAGAGCCCACACAACTGTCACAAGAGAACAACTGGCTGGCAAACTAGCTGCATTTGAAATGACCGAGTTTGGAGATGATCCTCCCAAGACTAAATCTGCTTTCAAAGCCAGTGCCTATGTGAAAGGCAAACAGAGATTTGATCCGGGAGAAAACTCATCAAGGAAAATGTCATGGTATGATCAAGCAAGAAGAGACATGGAAGAAGAAGAAGCAGAAACAGCTCAACTTGAAGCCCTCATTGCAAAGAGACTGCCAAGAGGATCCGGTAAGTATGAAGGAAAACTACCCTTTAAGTGTTTCAACTGCAATAAGATTGGTCATTTTGCTTCAAGATGTCCGGAAAGATCTACAAGGTCTAATACTAACAGACAAAGGTTTCAAAAGAATTGCTATTATGTTCATGAAGAAGATGACAATGAAGGAGTAATAGATGATGAATCAGAACTAGGAAGCAAATCCAGAAATGAGTGGGTGTTTATTGCCATCAAGGAAGAAGATTCAATACTCTCTGAATCTGTCAATCACAAAGTTGTTGAAAAAGCTTTGGCTGCTCAAGTGGAAGAAAAGGATGATTGGGTTATTGACAGTGGATGTTCTCACCATATGACTGGTGACAAGAATAAGTTCTTGAATTTGGAAAGGTATGAAGGAGGAATGGTAAAGTTTGGTGACAATTCTGCTGGCAGAATCAGAGGCAGGGGAACTATTTCCTTTGATGGAAAGAGCAAAACAGGTAACGTACTATATGTTGAAGGATTGAAGCACAATCTTCTCAGTGTTGGTCAGTTAGTGGACAAGGGCTATGATCTCCAGTTCAAGAATGGAAAATGCAAAATCTTTACAAGCTCCAGAACTGAAATTGCATCCGGTACTCAGACAAAAGGTAATATCTTTCATCTGGTTGGTTCAAATAAAAGTTGTTTGTTTGTTCAAATTGATCAGAGTTGGTTATGGCATAGAAGAATGTGTCATGTAAATTTTGATAACATTATCAAGATAAGCAATACTCAGGCTGTAAGAGATCTTCCAAAATTGATGAAACCTACAAATAGTTTGTGCAAAGAATGTCAGCTAGGTAAACGAAGCAGAGTCTCTTTCAAAAGCAAAGATCAGTCTTCTACCGGATTGTTGGAATTAGTACATACTGATCTCTGTGGTCCGACAAGAATCAAGAGTCTGCAAGGTGATAGATATTTCATGTTGTTAATTGATGATCATTCCCGGATGATGTGGGTTACCTTTCTAAAAGAAAAATCAGAAGCATTTGAGAAGTTCAAAATCTTCAAAGCTATGGTAGAGAATCAAACCGGATTGAAACTAAAGTGTCTAAGGTCTGATAGAGGTGGTGAATTTACATCTGGTGAGTTTATTGACTTTTGTGAGAAACAGGGTATAAGGAGACAGTTGTCTGCTCCTAAGACTCCACAGCAGAATGGAGTAGTTGAGAGAAAGAACCGGACCATCCAGGAAGCTGCTAGGACAATGATGTTGGAAGCAAATGTTCCTCAAATGTTTTGGAAAGAAGCTATCAGCACTGCAGTCTACACTCTAAATCGAGTTCAAATCAGAAACAACACCGGTAAGACCCCCTATGAACTCTGGTTTGGCATCACTCCTACTGTGAAATATTTCAGAGTATTTGGTAGCAAGTGTTATATTAAAAGAGATGAAGATCTAGGAAAGTTTGATGCTAGAAGTGATGAGGGAATTTTCTTGGGTTACTCCACTCAAAGCAAAGCATACCGGTGTTACAATAAGAGATTGAGGAAAATGATAGAAAGCACCAATGTGAAAGTTGATGAAGGAATTGAGAAACCTTCAAGATTTTATGAGTTTGATGAAGATGACCAAGACAGTGTTCAAGGAACTCAATCCTCTCCAGTGAGACAGAGTCAGCCTGATCCGGTAAATCAGGAAGAAGAGATAGGTTTGAATGAGCCTGATCAAGAAGCAGCAGTGCTGGATACTCCCAAAATTCCAAGGTATGTAAGACTGAACCACTCTGAAGATCAGATCATAGGTGACAGAAGCAAAGGTGTACAAACTAGAAGGAATGTTGCTCAAAATCAGGATGAATGTTGTCTGATTTCAAAGATTGAACCTAAAACAATAAATGAAGCCTGCAATGATGAAAACTGGACCAAAGCAATGGAAGATGAATTGATGCAAATTGAGAAAAATCATACTTGGGATCGTGTTCCCAGACCTAGAGACAGGAATGTAATTGGAACCAAGTGGGTCTTTCGGAACAAACTAAATGAAGCTGGTGAAGTAATCAGAAACAAAGCTAGACTGGTCTGCAAAGGCTACTCTCAAATAGAAGGAATTGACTTTGAAGAGACTTTTGCTCCGGTGGCAAGAATTGAAGCAGTCAGATTACTTCTCGCATTTGCTGCCTTCAAAGACTTCAAGGTATATCAGATGGATGTCAAGTCTGCCTTCCTAAATGGTGATCTGGAAGAAGAAGTCTACATTGAACAACCGGATGGATTTCAATTGTCTGATAATGATGATATGGTCTACAAGTTGAAGAAAGCTTTGTATGGATTGAAGCAAGCCCCAAGAGCTTGGTATGAAAGGTTAGATAAGCATCTTGTGCAGATTGGATTCAACAAAGGTACTGCTGACAGTAACTTATATTTCAAAATTGATCATGAAAATATTTTGATTGTTCAAGTGTTTGTGGATGATATCATTTTTGGAGGAAGAGATAGTATGTGCAAAACTTTTGCAAATCAGATGAAAAGTGAGTTTGAAATGTCTATGCTTGGTGAAATGAATTTCTTCTTGGGTCTGCAAATTACTCAAACAAAAGAAGGGATCTTCATTTCTCAGACCAAATATGTGAAAGAATTGTTAAGGAAATTTGGTATGGAAGACTCAAAGCCTATGAACACTCCTATGGCAACCGGATGTAAGTTAAGCAAAGATGATGATTCTCCAAAGGCAGATCAGACAAAGTATAGATCAATGATTGGTGGATTGTTGTATCTCACTCAAACTAGACCAGATATAATGCAGGTTGTTGGTCTTGTGGCAAGATTCCAGGCTAATCCTAGAGAATCTCATGTTATGGCAATCAAAAGAATTTTTAGGTACTTGAAAGGAACAGTTGAGTATGGTCTATGGTACCCTAGAGATCCGGATTTCTCTCTTCATGCTTACACAGATGCAGATTGGGCAGGAGATGTGGATGACCGGAAGAGCACTAGTGGTGGAGCATTCTTTTTGGGGAAGAGATTGGTTTCTTGGTTAAGCAAGAAACAAGATGCAATATCTCTGTCTACAACTGAAGCAGAATACATTGCAGCAGCAGGTAGTTGCACTCAAATTTTATGGATGAAGCAGATGCTAAGAGACATTAAAGTTGAATATGAGGAGCCTATCACAATTTTCTGTGATAATTCAAGTGCAATTAATATTTCTAAGAATCCGGTATTGCATTCTAAGACTAAGCACATATCTATCAAGTTTCACTTTTTGAGAGAACAAGTAAACAAGGAAGAAGTCAGATTGGAGTATGTTCCCTCCAAGGATCAGATTGCAGATATCTTTACAAAACCTCTTCCCAAGGACTCTTTTGAATATCTCTGGGAGAAGTTAGGGGTCATGGCCCCTCCGGTGATGAACTAGGATGCACTGATGTGCATCAGTCCGGTGGATATCACAGTCATATCTTGTGATCCGGATTGATGATGGGGAGCTACTACTAAGGGGGAGCAGCTGGTATGATTCTGATGTATTAGAATTGCAAGTATGAGCCCTTTGCCATTGATGTCAAAGGGGGAGAGAAGACATGTGAAAAACAAGTGGTTAATGATCAAAGGGGGAGCAGTAAAGGAAGAGAAGACATGTGAAAAGTTGTTGTTGATAGGGGGAGCTGTGACAGAAAGGAGAAGTTCTTGTCTTGATGGTTTTTCACATCATATGTTGCCATCAATGACAAAGGGGGAGATTGTTGCAAGTATGAGGTGAACCAGTGTTGTCATTGATATCAACATACTCATATTACATTGACAAGAAGGATTGGATGAGCTGTGTGTTGAGGATATTGAGAAAATTAGCCTCAGTCAGGAACAGTGAAGAACAGTGATGAGAAGAAGGCATATATATTGGATAGGTTGAGAACCAGAGGATGCGGATTAAAGGGTTTGCAGATATGAGTCTTGAGATGCTTCAGTCAAGTTTTCAGAGGTCCGCATGAAGACCTGAAGAAGTTATGGCTGTCTGTGTGGAACCGGTTCCGGCAAGTGCTTAGAGGTGACAGAGGATCACAGAAAGGTCCGGTGAGGTCCAGAATTGTACAATCCTAATCTGCGGATTGGAAAGAGTGTTTGGGATGTCCTTGTGATGTGCCATCTCGAGCTGTGTATGATTTAGAGGTCCGGAAGTACCTCTTGCATTATGACAGTGGCGACAGACTGTGTTCTTGAAGTTCCGGATAAGGAGGATAAGAGATTTCAGTAAGTAAAGGAAATGCGGATGTACCTGGTCATTCAGGCAGGCTTGTGAAGGTTCTTGGATCATGTTGAGGTTGTGTTGTTGGTCCGCATTGATAATGTATGATTTGAAGGTCTGGAAGTACCTTCTACAGTGGCGACAGACTGTGTTCTTGAAGTTCCGGATGAGGAAGACAAGAGATTCCAGCAGGTAAAGGACGTGCGGATGTATCCGGTCATTCAGGCAGGCTTGTGAAGTTTTCTGGATCGTGTTGAGGTTGTGTTGTTGATCTGCATTGATAGTAGAGCCCGGAATTGAAGTTATTCTTCCAGATGAAGTTCTTGCTCTGTTTAGCCGACCGAATGAGTTGTTCATCCTGCGAATGTTCTTGTGGTGGCCGACCGGATGTGTTATTCATCTTGCGGATACTCTTATGGTTGTTTGCCGACTTAGATGTTTGTTCCTAAGTCGATGTCTTGTATAAATAACAGTTTGTGAGTTCATTTCAAAGTGTGGATTGTGTGGATGTGTGTGGCATAGCGAAGAGAAGTGCGAAAGGCAGAGCAGAAGTTTTTGGGCTTAAAAGGAACTGATCCAGACATAGTAGAGATGTCATTCTCCAGTTCAAGATTGTGATTCTTATCACTTTGTAGACAGTGTGTCTCTTAGTAGGCAGTGGGCCTCTTGTGAGCAGTGTGCTCGGGCAGTGAGCCCTAATTGGCAAGTGCCATTCTTTTTCTTATTCTTCTAACAGAGAATAATCCTTGGGTTAATCACCCCGTGGTTTTTCCCTTAACTGGGTTTTCCACATCAAAATCTTGGTGTTCAATGTGTTGATGTTTATCTGCTCTTGTGTTTATGTATTATGCTTTCATGGATGATTAATTGATATGCTGTTAACTAACAACGAAGAATCAAGTGTTTGAAAGAACAAGAAGTTTTATACAACTGATTCACCCCCCCTCTCAGTTGTATGCCTTAAATCCAATAGTCCATACATATAGTCTCTAATTTGTATTGCAACCGGTTTGTCATTTCGCCAAACCCAACCACTTGATCCGGGTAGCTCATTCATGTAATAGAAGAATAGACATGGTATTAAACAACCATACTTAAAGGAGTTTTTCTTATCCTTCTTGATCTTCTACAGGTTTTCTAACAGTTGATTTAAGAGAAGATCCCATAGGTCATAATCTGCATTTTCCCTCAACATTTGATATGTTGCATATATTATAGTCCCAAACACAGAATTCTCCCTGCTAGAATGATAGATTTTATACCCAATTATCATTGAGGCAAATTTGACATCCAGATCTGTGATGTCATCTATGGTCATTTCTCTCTTGTCAAACTTAGATCCGGTAGCTTCAGTTACTGTCTAGTTCTTGATAGATTTGAGTGCAGGTAACCCACCGGATGAGTGCAGTCCAGTTACTGCCCTGATGGCATCTTTTGTTATCTTGAAGGGCCTCATTAACCACATGAAATTATCATGTATCCTGCTTAGGAGATACCGGACCCAATCATCTTCTACAAAACAAGGGAAGTGTATGCAATGTCCGAAGTGTTTATCCTGGAGGGCCTTGTATTGGGGTTTGAGTTCAAAACTCTCATCTATTAGTTGTTTGTGATAGATGTCCATTAACTTAGAGTCTCCAAATTCCTCAATGTTGGTGTGGATATAGACCCTAACATCTTCTACGTGCAATACCCCATGCAGAATGCTAGAAAATGCACCTAAAGGATCAACTTCTAGAGATTTGTAGGGATGTTTCTTGAATTTAGGACGCGGCCTATCAGTGATCTTTACAACCATTAGAGTAGCCATCTTGCAAAAGATTTAGAGAGAGATTTTTAGAATGGAAGTACCTTTTTATGCCTTAGGGTTTGAAATAGGAGCTGGAACAAATCGCTGGTTGAATTCAATTTCTCAGTTGATCTTTGAGTGGATTGTAAAAACTTCATTGCAGAGCTCTTCTTGTCTTCTTCATGAATGCAAGTGTGCAAATGATGAATGAAGGAACCCTTTTATTCTTGCACAAACCCTAATTTCCTTTTGCAATAAATGCACAACTTAAGTTATTTGGTTGCCCTGTGCTGAGAGAGATCTTCTCGAATCATTGTGTTGCACTTAGAATCATTTTCAGTGAGGATTGACAATGTATCTTATTTTCTTCAATCATGCCATGGATTCGCAGATCAAAGTATTTCAATTTTGAATCATACCAGATCTGTCTGTGAAAATCTTGCTTTACTGGATGGCTGTCAAACTAGATCAACTTGAACTGTTAAACTCTTACAAAACTCCATGCAGATCTTTCACATTTTTACCGAGGGTTATTTAGAAATTTTTCTGAGAACCCTTTAATCTGCAACAATCCATGTGCCAATTTTAGGCACTAATTGATTGGCTAGGAGGAATTTATTTTTCTCTGTGACTCCCCCAAAGCCAAAGCTCATCTATTTAGTTTCTGGAAGGAATATCAGCACCGGATTCTGATGTAGATCCATCCCCAATATTTTCTGTACTCTTCTTCTCCCAAGTCTTGCTCATCTCCCTTTGAACTTCATCTACATTCACTTTGCCTTTACCCTTATCTTGTTTTTGATTATGATGCACCGGATCCTTTTTATCCTAATTTTTACTTCTACAGAATTTGGCAATATGACTGGCTCTATTGCAATTGTAATAAACAACATTTCTTTGCATATTTCATTGATATCCTCTTGATCTGCATTGATTAGCCATATGTCCCATTCTATTGCATGCAAGGCATCTACCATTGAATGAATTGTTTATTTGCATATTTCTGCATTCATGAGATTTGTGACCATACCTTTTGCAGTTGAAACATTGTCCGGAGAAGGATGGACTAGTTTGATTCATTCTCCTTCTACACTGAGTTGCTTTATGACCGAAATTGTTTCAATTAAAGCAGTATCCATTGAAGGATGGATATCTTTGAGCATTTGGTTGTCTCACCAGAGGTCTTCTAGGCTTATTTCTTTGATTTTCTAACTAGATCCAGAGCTTTCACTTTTCTCATATCCCAAGCCACGCTTATCATCTACCCTCTTTTGGCTTTCAAGAAGAACTTCAAGTTGGGCTGAGCTTATCTTGAATTTCTCTTTGTATTCATTTGTTGTTTGAAGATCTTGTTTAAGAGTGTCTACCTAATTCTCAAGTTGTTCTTCATTATCTCTAGCTTCTTCAAGATCATATTCAAGATGCCTGATTATTCTGTCCATTTTGTGGTAGTTCTCTGTCTTCTCCTTGAGGGATTGTTTTAGAATATCTTCAATTTTTGTTTTCTCTTCAATTTCTTGGGTGAATCTCATAACCCCTGATTCCATTTCATGCCTTACCATGATGACCTCTTTTGACAGCTTCTCACATAGCTTGTTTTTGTCATCCGGATCTTCATTAGAATCATTGGCTTCACTCTGATTTGCTAATTTTTGAAGTAGTTCCTTTCTCTTTTTCACAGAGATACTCAGTTTCTCTTTTAGCTCATTTATGAAATCATCAACTTGTTTGAGTCTTTCTCTCAAGTTATTGACTTCAGAGTGAGATTGTTCAAGATCATCTAGGGCAAACTGAAGTTGTTCCTTCATACCATACATATCTATTGAGATTCCCAGATCTTTCTCAAGCTGTTAGGCTCTATTTAGAGGAACTTAGCTCTGATACCAATTGTTGGAAACAAGGCAGATAACCTAGAGGGTGGGGTGAATCAGTTATCTCAAATATCTAACTTTATTTTCTTCTTTAATAATTAGTACAGCATCAAAACATATAAGCATATATGATCATAAGAATAAAAATAAAATCAACACACATAACACAAGGATTTTCACGTGGAAAACCCTGTTAAGGGAAAAACCACGGGGTGACTAACCCAAGATTGTATTCTCTGTTAAAAGAATAAGAAGTACAAAATGACACTTGCCAATTAGGGCTCACTCCCCAAGCACACTACTCACAAGAGGCACACTGCCTACAAGAGACTCACTGTCTACAGAACTTACAAAAGGTAATTAGGTGTTTGAACTGATGAGAGGCATCTACAAATGCTAGAGTTCAATTCTGGTTAGGCATAATATACTGATCTGATGCACTTCATTCTTCCTCTGCTTTAGTGTTGTTGCTCTGTCACATACCGGACTTGTATTACTGCTTCCACACTTATCCCTACTTTTCTTCGCACTCTATTTCCTCATATCTATATTCACACTCTCTTACATACTAGAATCCATCTGATATATATATCCACATCAAGGATTTCAACAACTTTCTAGTTGGCAACAAGAATACTCAAGATATTTACAAGTTACTGATATGTCGACTGAATCCATGCTTGATTTGTGATGCGTATCAAAAACATAGACATAGAAGTCATTAATCATGTCAGCCAACAATGTATGATCCCACAAATTGCTTGATCAACATCATTTACTCATCTGGATTGAAGTCTGATACTCTGCTGGTTAGTTCTTTCTCTATTTGCTCCTTTTGTCTAGAACCCAACACTCAGATGCTCATATCTTTTTCATGCTTTATTACCAGAGGCTAAATCTATGGAACATAGTAGTCATGATATCCCTCTTGACTTATCCAAATCTGCAACTTTTTGAGTTACACCATCTGAGAGATCCAGACCTGATTGTTGGACCTTGTTGCATACTTTGTTCTTATTCACCGGACCAAAACAATCTTCAATCTGACTTCCGGTATAGGCATACTATGTACTGGGGATGTGTGGGATAGATTTTGTTCCCATCAATGACAACACTCATAAAGCCACACAGTGTCTCTTGCCAACATTTCCTAGATGAGGTGAAGTGATTTTGATAAGTATTAAAATCTAACTCTAAGAAACTATAATATTAATAACATTGATTAGTTGAGCCCACATGGTGGTGTGTCGGCCTGGACTCGGGGTTTGCTCCCTCGAGGCTCGAGTTTGATTCCCACCGAGCTTACCCGGTGCACGTGGTTTGCAGGCTACTACATGCACCCGCAGGGGACTAGTCTCGCCCCAGCTTGCCCCCTCCTGTCCCCAACTTGGCAACTTGTAAGCCCAAGGTAAGGAAGGGTTGGGTCGCTGGCCTAGGTTGCGGGGACACCCCTGTAGTTAGCAAAAAAAAAATAACATTGATTAGTTTCCATCTAAGACTCAATTAATGTATTCAATAATAATTAATGCGATAAAGTAAAAACATGAAATAATTCACTTAATTAACCTTTTCACAAATATAGGGAAATTTTGATAGCATAACGCCACCTCATTAATAATGGGGAAATAATTTTAAAAACAACCTTCACTAAAAGCCTTTTCAAAACATAAATTAAAAACTAAATACACCCATTAAATTAATTTATCCCACCATTTCCTTATTTACCCAAGGCAATATAATTAATAAAAATAAATCACATTAACTAAATAAAATGATTAATTAAAAATCACATTTAAACTATGCACTAGCTAAAACATGTTAAAAGGGCTAAATTAAATAAATTTCTTAGCATTAAATCCCCACACCCAAACCCCATTAAAATAACCCACTAAATTAAATAAAAAAAATTCTAGGGTTGAATTAAATCCACTAAACCTCTTTTTTTTGTCACATTAACCCTAAATAGATTTAAAAGGCAATAAAAAAAGTCAAAAATACCCAAAAAGATAATTGCTTTTCATTTGCCTCTAAATTTCGAGGAGAAAAGGAAATGAAAAGTCGCATTCACAAAAGGGAATCTATTCTTTTTTTTTCTCTTTTTAATTTTCCATTTGCTTCCTACAAGCTATTTTATTACTTCTAACCCTAATCATTTTATTTCCTTTCTCATCCATTTTATTTCTTCCTCTTCAAACCCTAACTCTATTTTCTTTGTGTTTCTAACTCTCTCTAGTTTGTTTCTACAGGGTTACGGGGATTTCATGGAGTTCTCAAATTTTGTTTTGTTTAATGGCATAGCGCAGGGTTATCTCTTTTTTTTTTGTAGTATATATGCATTTTTAGATATATTGTTAATGTTTTTAAACAGAGTATTAATATTTTCTTTTGAATTACCAAAGTAGGCAGAAAGACAACACTATATATATATATATATATATATTGGAGGATCAAATATCACAGAGAAGGGTTTCATTGAAGATCAAGTGAAATCCAAAGAGGAAGAGTGGCGGATGAATGGCAGGCGCCAAATGAAAAAAGTGCCGACGACTTTACAAAGCGCGGAGTGTGTTTTAGGCGCCAGTGGCGCTGCTCATAAGGGCGAGAGGAGGGGATGGGATGACCCCCCCGCCCCTCACTATTGTGTAAAGCGGTGGCCTTAAAATGTTTGCTACCCATATGTCTACCATTGTTATAAAATTTGTTTGTATTTTTTTTAAGGTAAACCCTAAACAAGTTTCAAATACACAGCATAGTTTATTAATACTTTCTTTTCTCAGATGTAATTCAACATATATATACATATATATATACATATATATATATATATGTTCAAATTCAACTCAATATAATATATTTCAATAGTACAGTGACTTTTATTTGGTTAAAAAGGATATATATATAGATGCATAGAAAAATTACTCTCTATACTTTTTGTAAAAAAAACACAGTAACTTCATACCTTTTTTTTTTAAGAGAATACAGTGAACTCCAAAATATACTAAAAGAAGGGGATATATATATACCCATTGGAACTTTTCTCTCTGTGTTTTTCCTTTTAAAATCAAACTAGTGAACCACTATATTTCTTTTTTTTTAAAAAAAAGTAGCAAGTCTAAATATATTTATCCTTTCCCATGCAATCTAAAATAAATATATATTCCCTTTCTTTTCCACTACATAACCCATAATTTGCATTCTTACAAGGCATTCAACTATAAGCA
Organism: Cunninghamia lanceolata; assembly: GCA_027924645.1. Taxonomy (NCBI): domain Eukaryota; kingdom Viridiplantae; phylum Streptophyta; class Pinopsida; order Cupressales; family Cupressaceae; genus Cunninghamia; species Cunninghamia lanceolata. The sequence continues at coordinate 24,378,810 of BSBN01000500.1, forward strand.
TATTTTATTTTATTTTTAATCAACAAGCATAATACCTTCATTTAAGTAGCAAATTGAGAGATAGGAAGAGAGGTAGGGAGAAAACTATTTATATTCATAAACAATTTTTTTTTTTAAAACCATTATAAGAAACATAACAGTCAACCTTTCATATGTGAATATTTGAATGCATATATATTTTTTAACCCTTACAAAGAGATACACAAAGGAGAGTACTCTCACAAACTACAACCACTTTTACAAGGCCACAAAGGCCATGGCAACCAAAATGTCATACATTATACAAACACAAAAGAAAACCATCATTTCCCCCAAGCTCCAAAACTCCAATAATCACCTTCAAAAATCACAAGGAAGATTTTTAAATGCCCATAGGAGCTCACCTCCCAACCATATACTTGGAACAAGTCACCCTCGAGCTTGGAGGTCACCCACATAACCAAGTTCATGTTAGAAATGAAAGCAACACTACTTCAATGGAAATCTGATTCAATATAAATTTTCGCAATCTTTAACTGTGTGTTATTAATGGAGATTGTAACACAGAAACAAAACTATGCTTCATAGAAATGCAAAATCAGAAATATGAACACATAAAAAAATGTTTAACGTGGAGAAAACCCTTTCAGATAAAAAAACTCTACACATGAAAGAGGCCCAATGTTTGTATTAATCTGAAAATGATTTACAATACAACACTTCAACTCTCTCCACCAGTCTTCAATCTGACAGCATTCCAGCAACACCCAAGTACCTAAAATTCGTATTGCAGCAACTAATACATGGCAAATACTTATAGAAACATTTTCTAACTCATCTTAGATGTTCACCTTCTCTCTCATGAGATTCCCCAACATGTAAACATTAATTACCATCTTACAAGCATCTTAAACTTGTCCAAAAATAGCCATGCAAAAGGTTGGGTGCCCAAGACTAAATCTAGCCTCTTACAACATCTTATGATGCATCATAACCGTCATAGATTCCACAAAAGAGTATCTTTCAAAGATAGAAACCTTGGGCTAAATATAGCAAATATACAACTAACATATCAGTCATATTTGTCATAGAATCACAGAATCTTATGACAACTTGCAGCTATCATATATTCACTCACCAAACATTATGATAGTTTTCATACATGCCAAAAATAGTATATTCCTCAAGGGAGCATGCCTATCCTCATTTACCATGAGTTTTTACATTTTCCAACTGTAAATGTCACTCTATAACTATAGCCGGTAACTCTGAAATTACAACTGTCAATGAGACTACCTCATTCCCTTATGGGTAATTACAAATAACAAATAATAAATGGAATAAAATACAATATTAGAATTTACAAGGTTAAGGGCACATTATTCCATCATTCTCCCACTTGACATTATACATTGTAAATCAACCCATAGGAAAACAAATGAAAAATAATCAGGCACTAGAAACAAGGCCCATGGCCTCTCTGCACCATACAAACTTCTTTGTGCTCACAGGCTTGGTCAATGAATCTACAACATTCTCCTGATTGTCTATCTTCTTCAGCACAATCTCTCCATTTGCAACCAACTCTTGAACATAGTGATACTGAACATCAACATGCTTAGTCTGAGCATGATACTTGGGATTCTTCGCCAAATAGATAGCACTCTGGCTATCACAACCAATCTAAATGATCCTGCAATCAAAACCAATACCTGTACACAGTCTCCTCAACCAAACTGCCTCCTTAGAGACATGAGTAGCACCCATATACTCTACTTATGTAGTGGACAAAGCAATTGTGGACTGCCTCTTACTCATCCAATTCACTGCACCTCCAAACAGAGTAAATACATAGCCACTAGTGGACCTTCGACTGTCTAAGTCACCTGCCCAATCTGCATCAACAAAACCCTGTATGTCTAAAGATTTATCAGCACTATCAGTACCAGAATAAACCAAACAATGATTAGGAGTACCTGCAAGATATTTAAACACCTTCTTCTCATAGTTCCAATGCTGTCTACCAAGGTTAGACATAAATATGCTCAAAAATCCCACTGCTTGGGCAATATCTGGACTAGTGCAAACAATTGCATACATCAAACTCCCTACAGCACTAGCATATGGCACATTAGACATATCCTCAAGATCATCTTCAGTCTTTGGACACATATCTAATGAAAGCTTAGTACCAATGGGTAAAGGAAATCTAACTGGGTTACAGTCTTGCAAACTAAACCTCTGCACAATAGTATTCACATACTTTGTGACAACCAAAGATTTCTATTAACTCTATCCCTCCTAATCTCTATTCCCAATATATACCTTGCAGCACCAAGATCCTTCATCTTAAATGCACTTGAAAGTTGGGCTTTAAGCTCACTAACCATACCCTTAGTATTGTTGGAAAACAACATGTCATCAATATACAAAGCAATAACCAGTATAGAATCATCAACATGTTGGGAATTAAGGTATCTCAACCTTTGCAAATTTCTAATGTTGTATTTATTTATCCCATGTTGACTTGGCATAGTCAACACCTTGTGTATATGCAGCAGGGTAAATTTTGGTGACTTTGGCAGCCGCAGTTTCCCCCTTGAATAATTAATGACAAGTGTCAGTGAGTATCTTTGCACGGGAGAAAGGTATCTTTGGACGGTCAAGGGAGGTTATGACATGTAAGAGGAATATGATATTTTTAGTCAGTGTATGACGGATTCTATGACAGCTGTAAGGTACGTAAGAGCATCTGTCGTAACCTATCTTGGGACTAGGCGCCCACTTCGGGATGGGATGTTGGACAAGTGTCCTTAGGCATGGGTTTTGGGGCATGAGTCCAAGATGGACACCCATCTCTAGAAGGTTCCATATTTGCCTTATAAACTCTATATAAACAGGTGCTTGGATGGGAGATAGATAATTTTGGTACAAGTACTGTTATGCTGCCAGAATATCTCTAGATTCAACATTTGAAGACTCCTGAAAGAGCGTTAGCTCTGAAACTATATTGTAATCTGTTATTGTTTACTATAATACATTTGAGCTATGTTTTGGAGTGTGGAGTTTTTCACCCATAAGGGTTTTCCCCGCATATATCTTGTCTCTCTCTTCTGTCTGCTTTCTGTGTGTATGTGTATTGTTGCAATATCTCTGTTAGATGTTCTATGTTGCTATAGTTGTAAGAATAAAATTAAATTTGCATACATCTCTCCTCATTAGATTAGTGTAGGAAGTATTTTCTGCACACCTAGCTTCCTTTCACAACACAATGAATGTAAACATAATGATCCTCCTCGATTCTAACAAAACCTAATTTCAAAACAAATGAATCAAACTTTTGATACCACATTCTGGGGGACTGTTTTAGACCATAAAAGACCTCTTTAACCTGAAAACCCAATGTTCTTTTCCTTTTGCCTCAAAACCTGTAGGTTGTTGCATATAAATTTCTTCTTCAAGATCTCCATGCAAGAATGCAGTCTTAACATCCATTTGCTCAATCTCCCAATCATAAGTTGCAACAATGGATAAGAGAAATCTAATAGAAGTCAATTTAGCAACAGGAGAGAATATCTCACCAAAATCAACTCCCTCTCTCTAGAAGTAGCCCTTGGCTACCAATCTAGCCTTGTACTTCTCCAATGACCCGTCTGCTCCAAACTTCTTCTTGAAGACCCACTTACTTCCTATGGCCTTTCTTCCTTTGGGCAAACGAACAAGATCCCAAGTGTTACAAGAGTTTAAAGCCATCATCTCCTCCTACATGGCTAGCTGCCAAGACTCACTATCATCTGCAGAAATAGCTTCCATGTAGGATCTAGGTTCATCGTTAGTACTCAATAAAGCATATACACAATGGAAATTTGGTGGGCTATAGATGTCAACTGGATTCTGTTGTCTTGTGGATCTCCTCAAGGGTGGAGTAAGAGACTCAACTCATTCTTCTACATGATCATCTGCATCAACTTCTTCTGTAACAACAGACTCATCTTCATCAGAACTACTTGAATCTTCTTCTTCTTCTTCACCCCCCAATCCATCATTTTGTTCTTCCTGAGGTGCATCTTGCTGCTCTAAATCAAAGTGCACCTTCTTTACCTTTTCTTCTTTCTCTTTTGGCTGCTCAAGTTCAGAAATAGCTCTAAGTTCCCTGAAAATAACATCTCTAGAAAAGATAATCTTGCAGGTTAGTGGATTCCAAAGCTTATAACCTTTGACATTGTCACCATATCCAATGAATGTACATTTTTTAGCCTTTGGATCCAACTTAGATCACTTTTCCTTAGGCACGTGAACAAAAGCCTCAAAACCAAAAACCCTTAAATGTGAAACAGAAGGTTTCTTACCTATCCACACTTCATAAGGTGTCGAATCAAGAGCCTTACAAGGAGATCTATTTATCAAGTAGTAAGCAGTACACACAGCCTTTGCCCAAAAGCATTTATCCAACTGTGCATCACTAAGCATACTTCTGGCCCTTTCCATAATTGTTTGGTTCATCCTTTCTGCAACACCATTCTGTTGTGGTGTATACAGAGTTGTCTTTTGTCTGATTATAACTGCATGCTTACAAAACTCATCAAATTCCTTAGAACAATATTCCCCTCCATTGTCAGATCTTAATATTTTTATCTTTAAACCTGATTGGTTCTCTACTAAGACTTTGAATTGCTTAAACTTAGTGAAAACTTCAGATTTATGCTTCATAAAATAAATCCATGTAAATCTAAATACATCATCAATGAAGGTTACAAAATAATGAGATTTTCTGATAGATTCATTATCCACAGGTCCAAACACATCTGTATGAATAATTTCTAACTTCTCTTTTGCTCTATTGCTTCTTGAAGGAAATAATTTTCTGTTTTGTTTACCAAACACACAATGCTCACAGAAATCAAAGTGCTCATCAGAATAGGAGAAACCATCCAACAAATTTTTATTCTTAATAGTTTTTAATATATTATTGCTTGTGTGATCCAATCTACGGTGCCACAACATACATGCATTTTCAGTATTAGCCTCAGATACATAGGAGGCATTATAAACTGTAGTGGCTTCAAGCTTGAACAGGCTTTCGAATCTCTTCCCCTTCGCTACAACCAAGTTCCCTCTCACTAATCTGCAACCATGCTTGTCAAATGTCACATGCATTCCCAAATCATTCAACTTTGAAACTGAAATCATATTTCTAGGTAACCTAGGAACATGCAAAACACCAGGGAGGGTTTTAATCCTCCCATCACTATAATGCAACAATACCTTTCCTTTCCTGACAATCAGATATGTAGAGTTGTCACCAAGGAAGATATTACCTCTATCATATTCTTCATATGAGGAGAACCATTCCTTATGTGTAGTCATATGAAATGAGCATCTTGAGTCAACCAACCAGTGATAATTAGAAATAAGATTACATGCAGAAAGTAAAACTTCTTCACTTGCATTCAAGGACTTATCCGAAGCACTCTCCCACTATTTCTTAGGGTTTCTGCACTCCTTCACATGTCCCCTTTTACCGCAGTTCCAACACTTAACTCTGTTCTTTTTACCAGGTGTCTTAGACTGGCCCTTGGACTTGTCCTTAGCCCCTTTCTGATCTCCTTTAGGTCTTCTTTCCTTAGACCTTCCCCTGACACTAAGAGTATCCCCTGAACTATCTGAACTCTTCTTCCTCAATTCATGTGACAATAGCACTGAAACAAGAGCATCCAACTTCGGATCCACAAGGTTAGCAGTGATAACAAGGATAAAATTCTCCCAAGACTCGGATAAAGAACAAAGAAGTAAGATATATTTATCTTCCTCACTAACCTCAACATCTACTAAATCAAGCTGACTCACTAACAAATTAAAATAATTTAAATGCTCTGCAACTGATTCACCTTCTCACATTTTCATGGAAAACAATTTCCTTTTTAAATAAAGTTTATTTACCATACTCTTGGCTTGATAGATCTCACCCAATTGTTTCTGCAACTTGTATGCAGTCTCTTTCTTTGCGACATTCAACAGGACAGAGTCTGAAAGACACAACCGGATGGTTCCCCGTGCCTTCTTATCTAGTCTATCCCACTCATCTTGAGAGACATCGTCAAGTTTCTTCTCATTTTGGATAGCCAACCATTGGTTTCTTTCTTCCAACAAATCTTCCATTTTCAGCTTCCACAACTCATACCCCGTTCTGTTGAACTTGTCAATGTCCAATCGAGAGGTTGATGCAACGGTGGATGCAGCCATAATAGCAACACAAGATCTACAAAACAAATGCAACCAAATCTCCCACTGTAGCTACAGCTTCCACACTACCACCTAAGAGTCAAAGTTGGCCAGGCTCTGATACCAATTTTTAGAAATGAAAGCAACACTACTTCAATGGAAATTTGATTCAATATAAATTTTTGCAATCTTTAACTATGTGTTATTAATAGAGATTGTAACACAGAAATAAAACTACGCTTCACAGAAATGCAAAATCAGAAATATGAACACATAACACAATGTTTAACATGGAGAAAACCCTTTTGGGTAAAAAACTCCACACAGGAAAGAGGCCCAATGTTTGTATTAATCTGAAAATGATTTACAATACAACAACACTTCAACTCTCTCCACCAGTCTTCAATCTAATAGCATTCCAGCAGTACCCGAGTACCTAAAATCTGTATTGCAGCAACTAATACATGGAAAATAATTATAAAAACATTTTCTAACTCATCTTAGGCATTCACCTTCTCTCTCATGAGATTCCCCAACATGTAAACATTAATTACCATCTTACAAGCATCTTACACTTGTCCAAAAATAGCCATGCAAAAGGTTGGGTGCCCAAGACTAAATCTAGCCTCTTACAGCATCTTATGACACGTCATAACTGTCATAGATTCCACAAAAGAGTATCTTTCCAAGATAGAAACCTTGGGCTAAATATAGCAAATATACAACTAACATATCTGTCATATGTGTCATAGAATCACAGAATCTTATGACAACTTGCAGCTGTCATAGATTCACTCACCAAACATTATAACAGTTGTCATACATGCCAAAAATAGTATATTCCTTAAGGGAGCATGCCTATCCTCATTTACCATGAGTTTTTACATTTTCCAACCGTAAATGTCACTCCGTAACTACCGCCGGTAACTCTGAAATTACAACTATCAATGAGACTACCTCATTCCCTTATGGGTAATTACAAATAACAAATAATAAATGGAATAAAATACAATATTGGAATTTACAAGGTTAATGGCACCTTATTCCAACAGTTCACATGTAAACAAGATTTCAACATCAAAACACTCACACAAACATAGGTACACCCTCCCAATGATTTCACATAACAAATCCATTTGCATGAATTTTTGGGGGTAGGAGAGTGTACTACTCTCAACCTAAGGGGAGAACCCAAATTCACCAAAACAATTAATACTCAATTTCACAAGGCCTCTTGCCTTAATATCTCATAATGTCAAAAATTCAAAGGCACTCTTGCCTTAATATCTCAAAATGTAAAAAATCCCAAGGCACTCTTGCCTTCACCAAAATCTCAATTACTTCACAATGTACTTCCATGGCATCAACACCTCCAAATATAGTGAGGGTGATCCCAAGGATGTTCACTCCTCTCCCACCCCAAAACAAGATGAGCTATTCTCAATGGAGGCTATCATCCAACACACAAAAATGAAAACCCATATAACACATAAACCAAAACACAACATACACCAAGCAAACTTCACATACAATGAAAGTAAAAACATAAGGAAGGCATATAGCTTTGGGTGCTTACCTTATAAGCCCAAATTTGGCAAGAGTTTGATGGAGAGCTCCCAAGTCTCCTTCCAATCTCCTTGCATCCAAAATCCTCTAACTCTAGCTATCTCCCTAAATCAATAATTACAAAGCAAACCCCAAAAAATAAAGAACCCTCTCCACCTCTCAAAGATGGAGTTTAATAGGCTAAACCAAGGAGCCTTGAGGAATGAGAAGATGACACATGTCACCTTCTCCTTCCTCTTTACAACCCACTCACAACACCCTAAGGGATGAGGAGGTGACACATGTCACACTCCTATCCCACAAAGCCTCACACTCTCCCACAAATGCTCTCACACATATGTGAGAGCATAGTGGAGAGGGGAATCCCACATGGAAGACTCCATAAGGATAAGGATAAGACACATGTTATTCTCCTATCCAACAAGGAAAACCCATTCCCTCAAAGATGCTCTCACACATGTGTGAGAGCATAGGAATGAGGTCTCTCACACTTGAGGACCTTGGAATCTTCCCAAGTCTTCAAGATAAGGGAGACCTTATCCTAGGGAAGTGGAGTTGGTCATGGTGGACTCTTGACTTGTCCACCACCTCACCCGACTTCAAATTTCGTCACTTAACTTCAAGGAAAAGTTAAGGTGATCAAAAGAAGTTTAAACTAAGGTTTCACATGTTCAAATTGGTCCTAGATCCTAGGGGTATGACCTAAGGTCATTATTTGACCAAAATAAACACCAAGGTGTCCATAAATTCACATAAAAAGGCCCAATAAATAAAAAGCACCAAAATAGTGCAACTCAACATTGCAACTCACAAAACATCAATAAATCAATTAAAAAGGGTGAACCCTAATCAAAATAAACATCAATTACAGACATTACAAATCATCATGCTCCATCACAAATGACCTTGGTCCCTCTTGGGATTAGGTCGGCTAAACATAGATATCACATAGGGTTACTGGAATGACCTCCGATTTTCCATGGGCATAGAAAATTACCAGCACACTTCCACACAGATCAATAGCACATGTTCATCATAGCCAAAGTGAAAGGAAATGCACGCACACATACAGAGTCGCATAATCACCTATATCCTCAATTAGGATCATATACTGCATCATACCTCATCAATGTACTCATCAATTAACATTTCAATTGCCTCAAAATTAACCTCGTATTAAGCATCATAGAATCAACTGTAATCTAACATGCATAGCTATAACATCATCACAACATAATCCATAAATCAATTAACGTGTGAGGTAAGTTTATGAATGTCTGAACCTACGGGGGTCAACAATCCCCAAAAATGTCCACATGGCAAGATAATCTGAACAATAAGTTTCATAAGCAAAGCAAGAAGTACAACACATGGTAGCCATGCACTACAACATTAAAGGTTCTAGATCAAGCACAAACATGTGATATTCCAACAATCCTAGTTAGGGTGTGCATCACCTACACATACCCAAACTAACACAACTACCTTAAATAAAAGATCCAAAACAACACTACACTGTCTCGAAGATAGGGTCACACTCCCATAGATCGAACCCTTAGCTAGGTGAAGTAAAAAAAATGATCTAAAGGTGCAACTAATCCAGTCGTACAAGGGTGGGCCTCACATCATTCTTTGTACCTGATAAGAATTTATCAATATTTAGATATGATGGCTGAAGCTGTTTAGTGACATGTGTGGCTCAAGTGAGGATCAAATCTTGTTATGCATAGTTATTTTTGATGCAATATGTATTAGGTTTCTTTCAGGTTGTTGTAACTACCCTTCACTCTATACTGCCGGCCTTATTTGATTTGGATAACACCAATCATGAGCTGAAGAGTGAACTCAAAGATTTGTATATCAACTCTGCCAAGTAAGTTATTTTTCTATCAATAGCTAGATTCCCATATGTTATTTGTGACTTGTGATGACTCAAATATTTACTGCTCTCTAAAACTCACACGCATGGATGGTTATTAGCATGTATTGTAGTTTTACTTACAAGACTTTGAACTCCTAGAATAATATTTAAGCAGAGTTTAAGAAGTCTTAGATTCTAATTGTCAGTTTTAAAATATTTTGGTCTTGTACAGGCAAGTTAATATATCTAGCAACCGTAAGGCAATTGTCGTTCATGTTTCATACCACTTGAGGAAGGCTTTTCGAAAGATTCATGTGAGGCTTGTGCGAGAGCTGGAAAACAAGTTCAGTGGAAAGGTTAACATCTTAACAAGTTGTCTGTGTGTTTTCTTTTTCAAATGTTTTTTCTTTCTTCCTTTTATTATTTTGCAGTAATATGTGGTAACCAATTCTTGCTGAAAAATAGGATGTTGTTATGATTGCCACAAGGAGAATATTGAGGCCACCAAAGAAAGACTCGACTGCAGTTTGACCCCATTAGTACTGCTCACTGTGTCATTTCAAATGTCAAGGTTTTCCTTGTTGACTATCATCTACCCTTTTAGACTTGTCACCAGTCATCACTTTACATCTTTCATGAATGCTTTTGCACCTCTCAGTGTATTAGCCACTATCATAAAACATGTCTAGGATTAGGGTTGTTTATTTTTATAGTGCATCTCTTGTCTACCTTCCTCTCATACTCTGTTCACTCAAAGGTTTTGCTTCCCCTTAGCACTGACAAGAAGTTCTTCCTACCTTAGTCCATAAAATAGTTGACAATGGTGAGATATCATTTGTAATATTTATTTAGGGTTTGTAGATATCTAACTCACTCTTGTCACACTATTTTCTTTGACTCTGAGTGTTAGAACATTGTTACTATGGTTTCAATGTCTTTTTTGTTGTCCCAACTTATTAATCAGTCTCTGAATTCTCTCAAACATGTGGAAACCACTGTTTACTTCTTTAAACCCCTGTGACTATTGTTTTAGCACTAGAAACCTTTCTAACTGCTACAGACCTATTTTCTATCCATTCTATTAACATAGATTTCAACCCCTCTCCAATATATGACTTATCTAATGCTGACACTACATCTTCTTATCAATTTCACTTCCATGTCACTGTCTTTGAGTTGCACAATGAGCAGGTTTATTCGTACATTATCCTTTTTGAGAAAATCTTAGGGCTTCTAGTATACTTTACTGTGCATGCATTGATGACTTATCTACTTCTAGTATTCTTTCTGTTTGTTAAAGTGGATATTTATGCATCTCACGTTTTCTTTTGCAACATACTATACTGGTCTCTTGTTAGCCCATCAGGTACTGAAGCAGTTGGAGATGGATGATGAATATGTTGGCAATGAGGAGGTGATGAATGAGTTATTTGATGAATTTTCTTGTCTTCTGTGGAAGAGTTATCACTTAGGCAGAGGGTTTAAGGAAGTCTGAAGGCTGTCTTCCTCTTAACAGTAATCACCATGCTACAGTCCAGATTTTTGGACTCTCAAGAAGCTTATAAGAGATGCATGTCAAACTATTCAGGGGCCTTTTCCACATTAGTAACCACAAATATATGCATTCACTGTTATTGGATCTCTAATGCTAAGAATTAATACAACAAATGGCAACTTTATTTTTTTAACACTCCAAATATATAGAATTCATACTAAACAACAGTAAACATAGGTTTAATAGACTCTTATCAGAGCAACATCAAGTTTATTATATCAAACAAATGAAATTACAGTCAATATCCTTTGTACCCTCATGGGGGTTCCAAACTACAGGGTCGCAGTAAGCAGAAACTCACAACATTTATCATATATGACTACTCGATAACATCCACCACCACCCCACCCTCACTGCTTCCTCCACTCTCTACTAAGCCCAACGTGTCAGTGGCATATGGATTAAGAAATATTTGATCACTAACTTCTTAAAATTAAGAGAGTGCATTTGAGTAAACAAAAACAATAACAGTTGTTTTAATAGTCTATTTTGCCTCCAATATCATGTAAATATTCCTTCTTTCTTCCAAGACCAACCATTTGTACATGCCATCATGTTTCTGTCTATTCAAATCTTTGACACAAATCAAAATCATTATCATGACAGAGAGATTTTTTTGGTGTGTAGGGATGCCAAGAAACCCCCTGGTTGTCCGTCCCTTGTAGGGGACAACCTTGAGATGCCCCCTACTTTGGCAGGGATGTTCCCCCTATAGGCGATGGTGGGGAGCAGTGGCGGGACTTGTCATCCCCATCCCTAAATCCCAGGGATGTCATTGTCCTTGAAATGACTCATTTTTAGGGGGGGCACATCCCTATGGAACATTGATTATATATGAGGACTTTTCCCTAGAGAAGGGCTTTCTAGGCAGTGGGATCTGATTATTGAGGGAATTTTTTATAGGATTTGTCCTACATAGATTGTCTACTCAATTTGTCTTTTGATGATGATCTATCATCAACCAATAGCATAGAGCCATAAAGTGGTCTTTGGTATCTTCATCAAATAAATGGATGGATCCTCATCAACATAATCTTTGATTTCTAGAGAGCTACATAAGATTTCCATACCTTTGCTTTCTTAGGTCACAACTTCATTTTCTCATCAAAGGAACCAAAGTACATATGGTTGTAGCTTGTATACATAGTGTGAAGAGAAATTTGTTTTGACATTAAAATAGCAGAGAGCTCTATTTTTATCCACAACAAACTTCTACTCATGTCCTTTGAGGATCCTGGCTATATAGATACATTTCTAGGCTCTGGATGTACATTTGAAGGATGATTCATTAGCAACGTTATCTACCAAAGATGGACTATTAGCAATCAGTTTCATCACTAGTTGATAATAGAAGTTTTATTTTACTACAATGAAATTGAGATATTTTCTTGTTTTCCCGTGGTGTCAGAGCTCTAACCACAGTAAATTTGACATGGATAGAGGAGTATAAGTTTTTGTAGTTACTATCTTGACATCAAAGCATCATGTACTCTAACACAAACATATATATGTGGAACCATAAACTAAATGGGAACAGGTGTATGGAATCTATTGAGGAAAAGGAACTAAATGGAATATCAATCCATTGTCAAGGGCCATGTTAAATAACCTATACACTAAAGGGGAACATTAGGTAATAATCCTAAATTTGTGTTAGAAATGAGTGTGGGAAGTATTAGCAAGCTTCTTAGCTTATGGAGTAATGACTGAAAAAGCTATGATTATGTTGGAGAGGCAATCATCATATTCAACACTGACCATACTCTAATAAATGATGACCTTATTATCTTGATAGTTGTGCCAAGTTCATCAATCAAATCATGTGTTACCTCATTAATGAAGTCACTGACTGAAAATCTAAGTGCATTGGTGGTAAACCATGTGGCAGGATTAATTATAATGGACCTACCTAACTCATAATGATTTGGATGAAATTTGAGATTTAAGCATGTTATCTAGCTGAAGATTCTGCCCCAATACATGGTAGTCCTCAAGATTCTAGTATTCTTTCTATTTGTTATAGTGGATATTTCTGCATCTCTCATTTGCTTTTGCAGCATACTATATTGGTGTCTCATTAGCCCATCAAGTGATAAAGCAATTCGAGATGGATGATGAATATGTTGGCAATGAGGAGGTGATGCATGAGTTATTTGATGCATTTTATTGTCTTATGTGGAAGAGTTATCACTTAGGCAGAGGGTTTAAGGAAGTCTTGAGACTGTCTTCCTCTTGACAATAATCACCATGCTACAGTCTAGATTTTTGGACTCTCAAGAAGCTTATAAGATATGCATGTCAAACTATTCAGGGGTCTTTTCCACATTGGTAACCACAAGTATATGCATTCACTGTCATTGGATCTCTAACGCTGAGAATTAATACAACAGATGGCAACTTTATTTTTTTAACACTCCAAATACATAGAATTCATACTAAACAATAGTAAACATAGGTTTAATAGACTCTTATCAAAGCAACATTAAGTTTATTATATCAAACAAATGAAATTATAGTCAATATCCTTCGTACCCTCATGTGGGTTCCAAACTACAAGGTCACAGTAAGCAGAAACTCACAACATTTATCACATATGACTACTTGATAACATCCACCACCACCCCACCCTCACCACTTCCTCCACTCTCTAATAAGCCCAAGGTGTTAGTGGAATATGGATTAAGAAATATTTGATCACTAACTTCTTAAAGTTAAGAAAGTGCATTTGAGTAAACAAAAACCATAACAATTGTTTTATAGTCTATCTTGCCTCCAATATCATGTAAATATTCCTTCTTTCTTTCAAGGCCAACCATTTATACATGCCATCATGTTGTTTGTCTATTAAAATATTTGACACAAATAAAAATCATTATCATGACAGAGAGACTTTTTTCAGTGTGGTGTAGGGATGCCAAGAAATCCCCTGGTTGTTCGTCCCTTGTAGGGGACAACCTTGAGATGCCCCCTGCTTTGGCAAGGTTGTTCCCCCTATAGGCGACGGTGGGGGAACAATGGCTGGACTTGTCATATTGATGCAGAGTAGGGGTAATCAAACTCAAAACAACCTTAAACAAATGCCTTTGGTCATCAAAATGTGGGTTTTCCTTTACAAACCCTTGGTCTTCCTTATAGCCTTTCAAAAAGGCAAAATTGGCATAACTACTGATGTAGGCCTGATCTCTAGGAAAGGAAACTTATTTAGGATACCCATTTGGCCATATTTCAACATACCTCAAAATTTGATAGACTTGTATTGTATAAAAAGGCTCTAAATTTGATTGTCTCATTCTTGACTAGGCTTAGTAGGACAACAAAAGGCATATTTTTGACATAATTTGAAGGAAACAACTCAAACCCATGAACTAAAAACTATTTTGGATACCTGTTATCCTCTTACACAACATAATTCAAATGAAGATGGGGGTGTTTTGTAACACAAGGGTCAAAATAGGACTTTTATGCTGCAATTTAGGCCTAATTAGGCTAGTTTAACTAGGTCACTATATGGTTTTCATACTCCAAGGGTTAAATCTACATACCAATGGCTCAGACACATCATTTAACATATATCAAACACCTTCCATGAAAATTCAATCACCACTTAAGAGTTTTTCTTCAAACCCCAACACCTAAGCAATTACTATGCCAAAACCATGAGATTTCAAAAATAGTTTTTAGAAAAAATGCTCTAACTCACACAAACTTTGATGAAATAAGATGAAACAAGATTCAAATGCTATATAATTCACTCCTTCACCAACTCCAATGCACAAATGTTCACTTCCATACCGTACTAGGCCATACAAAACGTTGTAGAAGCAGGTTATGCTTCAAAACGCAAGAAAAGAGAGTCTTTGTTATTCAAATTTCAAATTTTACATCATCCCTCCTTCTCTCAATGTTCACACATGATTTTTAAAACATTACCCAACATAACTAATTGAATCCCAACTGTCTCTTAACTCCCCAACCATTCAAATCCATCTTTTACAACTTTTGACTCTTCATATTCCCTAATTTGCAACTTTT
Organism: Cunninghamia lanceolata; assembly: GCA_027924645.1. Taxonomy (NCBI): domain Eukaryota; kingdom Viridiplantae; phylum Streptophyta; class Pinopsida; order Cupressales; family Cupressaceae; genus Cunninghamia; species Cunninghamia lanceolata. Next base: position 24,394,025 of record BSBN01000500.1, read on the forward strand.
GCAACATTTACAAAATCGACTTCAAAATTACTTCAAACCACCTAATAACCTAAATTGACTCCAAAAACATAACAAATGGTCTTAAAAGACCTTACTACACCAACAAAATGACTTAACATCACAAAAACTAACACTTTGCAATATTTTTGCATAAAGACCTATGGTATCCTGCACCATACTCCCCGAACAAAAGAAACTCAAGTCCCCCTGAGGACAGTGTTGCATCAATAAATTCAGTCTTGTTCATGTCATTCTCTGATCTACAAGTGACATCTCCATCTAATAGACCTTTCCAATGAACCAAAAACTAGAAATATGCACCATCCTTTGTCTTTTTGAATTCTTGGGCTCCTAGGTTATGCTCCAACTACAGAGAGCTACTTGATGGATGATCCCTAACCTATTCTTCACTTGAAAGTATTGTTGAACCTGCCTCTTTACCTATTACCAAACCTCCTCCATCCTTGGAATGAACCCCCTTGTAGTGCACTTTTCATGTATGTGTGAACTTGCTCTTTTTCCCTTGTAGTTTATCTTGGATCTCTTCCCCTATTATGCTCACCTCTTCCATCTACTGTTGTATCCTTGTGTCTGTTGTTTGTTCATGCACACTAACCTCTGAATTGAAAGGAATGGAATGGCTAATGTTCCCTTTTGAAAGCAATGAGTGAAACATTCCTTCAACCATCTTATCAACATACTCCTTAAACCAACCTTGGATCTCCAAAATCAATTCATCCTTGACCTTCAATGCAACAGATTTTGACACTAACTCAATATCATTTCCCTCCAAAATCAAATCATTTTTCAAGTCTGCTGTCATAACATCTCCAAGTTTAGTAGTGGATGCAAGGTTCATGTCCTTCTCTTCTTCTACCTTTATAAACTCTTTTTCTCCCATCAACATAGCACTAGAACCCATTTGTGGTTCATGACCTTCCTCTTTCTCAAATGGCTTTTCCTCTTCCACCATTAACAAAGACTCCCAAATGTCTTTCTTCTCTTCTATCAACCTCTCTTGCCTTCTTCTCTTCTAAATACTCTTCTTGGTAGGCCATTTGAGCCTCTTTCTTATTGGAAAATGCCAACTATTTTCTTGTTTTGCTCTCTCAAGAAGCTGTTGCATTTCAAGTTCCATTCTTTTTTCCATTTCCTCTTGAATTTCTTTCATCTTCTCCAAGGCTTGCCTCAAATCTGCTATCTCTTGTTCAATATCAATTTGCTTTACCTTCTCCTCCTTCTTTACTTGTTTCTTGCTTGGTACCTCCTTGCTCTGCAAGTCTCCATGGACTCTTCTCCTCAACTCTTCCATTATTATTTCTCAAGCAAGTCTCTTTCACCTTGTCTTCATGATATCTCACCTTAGGCCCCCTTCTTTTCCCTTGGCCTAGTCTTTTGGCATCCAGGTTTTTCCTTCAACCTGTAAAAAGATAAAACACAAACTCCAAAAAAAGTATCTTGCCTAGATCTTCAGGCTTTGATACCAATTTGATACAGAGTAGGGGTAATCAAACTCAAAACAACCTTAAACAATTATCTTTGGTCATCAAAATCTGGGTTTTCCTATACAAACCCTTGGTCTTCCTTATAGCCTTTCAAAAAGGCAAAATTGGCATAACTCCTTATGTAGGTCTGATCTCCAGGCAAGGAAACTTGTTTAGGATACCCATTTGGCCATATTTCAATATACCCTAAAATCAGATAGACTTATTTTGTATGGAAAGGCTCTAAATTTGACTATCTCATTCTTAACTAGGCCTAGTAGGACAACAAAAGGAGTATTGTTGACATAATTTGAAGGAAACAACTCAAACCCATGAACTAAAAATTGTTTTGGATACCCATTATCCTTTTACACAACATACTTCAAATGAAAATTGGGGTGTTTTGTAACAAAAGGGTCAAAATAGGACTATTATGCTGCAATTTAGGCCTAATTATGCTAGTTTAACTACGTCACTATATTGTTTTCATACTCCAAGGGTTAAATCTACATACCAATGGCTCAGACACATCATTTGACATCTATCAAACCCCTTCCAAGAAAATTCAATTACCACTTAAGAGTTTTTCTTCAAACCGGAACACCTAAGCAATTACTATGCCAAAACCATGAGAGTTCAAAAACAATTTTTAGAAAAAATGCTCTAACTCACACAAACTTTGATGAAATCAGGTGAAACAAGATTCAAATGTTAGCTAATTCACTCCTTCACTAACTCCAATGCACAAATGTTCACTTCCAAGCTGTACCAGGTCATACAAAACGTTGTAGAAGCAGGTTATGCTTCAAAACGCAAGAAAATAGAGTCTTTGTTATTCAAATTTCAAATTTTACATCATCCCTCCCTCTCTCAATGTTCACACATGCTTTTTAAAACATTACCCAACATAACTAATTGAATCCCAACTGTCTCTTAACTCCCCAACCATTCAAATCCATCTTTTAACTTTTGCACCATTTACAAAATTGACTTCAAAATGACTTCAAACCACCTAATAACCTAAATTGACTCCAAAAACATAACAAATGGTCTTAAAAGACCTTATTACACCAAAAAAATGACTTAATATCACAAAAACCAACACTTTGCAACATTTTTGCATAAAGACCTATGGTGCCCTGCACCATACTCCCCGAACAAAAGAAACTCAAGTCCCCTTGAGGATAGTGTTGCATCAATAAATTCAGTCTCGTTCATGTCATTCTCTGATCTACAAGTGACATCTCCATCTAGTAGACCTTTCCAATGAACCAAAAACTAGAAATATGCACAATCCTTTGTCTTTTTGAATTCTTGGGCTCCTAGGTTATGCTCCAACTGCAGAGAGCTACTTGATGGATGATCCCTAACCTATTCTTCACTTGAAAGTATTGTTGAACCTGCCTCTTTACCTGTTACCAAACCTCCTCCATCCTTGGAATGAACCCCCTTGTTCTCCACTTTTGGTGTATGCCTAAACTTGCTCTTTTTCCCTTGTAGTTTATCTTTGATCTCTTCCCCTATTCTGCTCACCTCTTCCATCTATTGTTGTATCCTTGTGTCTGTTGTTTGTTCATGTGCACTAACCTCTGAATTGAAAGGAATGGAAAGGCCAATGTTTCCTTTTGAAAGCAATGAGTGAAACATTCCTTCAACCATATTATCAACATACTCCTTAAACCAACCTTGGATCTCCAAAATCAATTCATCCTTGACCTTCAATGCAACAGATTTTGACACTAACTCAATATCATTTACCTCCAAAATCAAATCATTCTTCAAGTTTACTGTCATAACATCTCCAAGTTTAGTAGTGGCTGCAAGGTTCATGTCCTCTTCTTCTACCTTTATAAACTCTTTTTCTCCCATCAACATAGCACTAGAACCCATTTGTTGTCCATGACCTTCCTCTTTCTCAAATGGATTTTCCTCTTCCACCATCAACAAAGACTCCCAAATGTCTTTCTTCTCTTCTGCCGACCTCTCTTACCTTCTTCTCTTCTGAACACTCTTCTTGACAGGCCATTTGAGCCTCTTTCTTATTGGAAAATGCCAACTATTTTCTTGTTTTGCTCTCTCAAGAAGCTTTTGTATTTCAAGTTCCATTCTTTTTCCCATTTCTTCTTGAATTTCTTTCATCTGCTCCAAGGCTTGCCTCAAATCTGCTATCTCTTGTTCAATATCAATTTGCTTTACCTTCTCCTCCTTCTTTACTTGTTTCTTGCTTGGTACCTCTTTGCTATGCAAGTCTCCATGGACTTTTCTCCTCAACTCTTCCATTCTTATTTCTCAAGCAAGTCTCTTTCACCTTGTCTTCATGATATCTCACCTTAGGCCCCCTTCTTTTCCCTTGGCCTAGTTTTTTGGCATCTAGGTTTTTCCTTCAACCTGTAAAAAGACAAAACACAAACTCCAAAAAAAATTATCTTGCCCAGATCTCAGGCTTTGATACCAATTTGATGCAGATTAGGGCTAATCAAACTCAAAACAACCTTAAACAATTGCCTTTGGTCATCAAAATGTGGGTTTTCCTTTACAAACCCTTGGTCTTCCTTGTAGCCTTTCAAAAAGGCAAAATTGGCATAACTCCTTATGCAGGCCTAATCTCCAGGAAAGGAAATTTGTTTAGGATACCCATTTGGCCATATTTCAACATACCTTAAAATTAGATAGACTTATTTTGTGGAAAGGCTCTAAATTTGACTGTCTCGTTCTTGACTAGGCCTAGTAGGACAACAAAAGGGGTATTGTTGACATAATTTGAAGGAAACAACTCAAACCCATGAACTAAAAATTGTTTTGGATACCCATTATCCTTTTACACAACATACTTCAAATGCAGATGGGGGTGTTTTGTAACACAAGAGTCAAAATAGGTCTATTATGCTGCAATTTAGGCCTAATTATGCTAGTTTAACTACGTCACTGTATGATTTTCATACTCCAAGGGCTAAATCTACATACCAATGGTTCAGACACATCATTTGACATCTATCAAACCCCTTCCAAGCAAATTCAATCACCACTTAAAGAGTTTTTCTTCAAACCACAACACCTAAGCAATTATTATGCCAAAACATGAGATTTCAAAAATAGTTTTCAGAAAAAATGCTCTAACTAACACAAACTTTGATGAAATCAGGTGAAACAAGATTCAAATGTTAGCTAATTCACTCCTTCACCAACTCCAATGCACAAATGTTCACTTCCAAGCCATACAAAATGTTGTAGCAGCAAATTATGCTTCAAAACGCAGGAAAATAGTCTTTGTTATTTAAATTTCAAATTTTACATCATCCCTCCTTCTCTCAATGTTCACACATGCTTTTTAAAACATTACCCAACATAACCAATCAAATACCAACTATCTCTTAACTCCCCAACTATTCAAATCCATCTTTTACAACTTTTGACTCTTCATATTCCCCAATTTGCAACTTTTGCAACATTTACAAAATTGACTTTACAATGACTTCAAACCACCTAATAACCTAAATTGACTCCAAAAACATAACAAATGGTCTTAAAATACCTTATTACACCAACAAAATGACTTAACATCACAAAAACTAACACTTTGCAACATTTTTGCATAAAGACCTATGGTGCCCTGCACCACATCCCCATTCCTAAATCCCAGGGATGTCCCTGTCCCTGAAAAGACTCATTTTTAGGGGGGCGTGGGGGGTACATCCCTATGGAACATTGATTATATATGAGGGCTTTTCCCTAGAGAAGGGCTTTCTAGGCAGTGGGATCTAATTATTGAGGGAATTTTTTATAGGATTTGTCCTACATAAATTGTCTACTCAAGTTATCTTTTGATGATGATCTATCATCAACCAATAGCATAGAGCCATAAAGTGGTCTTTGGTATCTTCATCAAATAAATGGACAAATCCTCATCAACATAATCTTTGATTTCTAGAGAGCTACAAAATATTTCCATACCTTTGCTTTCTTAGGTCACAACTTCCTTTTCTCATCAAAGGAACCAAAGTACATATGGTTGTAGCTTGTATACATAGTGTGAAGAGAAATTTGTTTTGACGTCAAAATAGCAGAGAGCTCTATTTTCATCCACAATAGACTTATGCTCATGTCCTTTGAGAATCCTGGCTATATAGATGCATTTCTAGGTTGTGGATGTGCATATGAAGGATAATTCGTTAGCAGAGTTATCTACCATATATGGACTATTAGCAATCAGTTTCTTCAATAGTTGACAATAGAATTTTTATTTCACTACAATGAAATTAAGATATTTTCTTGTTTTACCATGGTGCCAGAGCTCTAACCATAGTAATTTCGACATGGATAGAGGAGTATAAGTTTTTGTAGTTACTATCTTGACATCAGGGCATCATGTACTCTAACACAAACATATATATGTGGAACCATAAACTAAATGGGAATAGGTGTATGGAAGCTATTGAGGAAAAGGAACTAAATGAAATAGCAATCCATTGTCAAGGGCCATGTTAAATAACCTGTACACTAAAGGGGAATCCTAGGTAATAATCCTAAATTTGTGTTAGAAATGAGTGTGGGAAGTATTAGCAAGCTTCTTAGCTTATGGAGTAATGACTGAAAAAGCTATGATTATGTTGGAGAGGCAATCAGCAGATTCAACACTGACCATACTCTAATAAATGATGACCCTATTATATTGATAGTTGTGCCAAGTTCATCAATCAAATCATGTTTTACCTCATTAATGAAGTCACTGATTGAAAATCTAAGTGCATTGGTGGTAAAGCATGTGGTAGGATTAATTATAATGGCCCTACCTAAGTCATAATGATTTGGATGAAATTTGAGATTTAAGCATGTTATCTAGTTGAAGATTCTGCCCCAATACATGGTAATCCTAAATATTCAATAGGGGCATATACAAAACCTATGTTCTAGGATATTCAACTAAAAGGAGAGCATCTGACTCAGTATTTCTTCTATATCAACCCTAAGATGCTCTAACTATATATTGCACCTGTATCTAATTTCTATATATTGTATCATATTTCACAAGTAATCATCCATGGAGACAAGTACAAGTAGACATTTTCAGACACTAAAAGGGCTTTGACATGCTTGAATTTGTGCTTCTAATTTCCACTTGCAGTTATCTTGTTCTTTTGCACAAATATCCCTGACACTGAGATTCACTTTATGACTTTATGTGATATCATCCTAGAGAAAAAATGGTTTGAAAGCTTTTAAAGACTCAACACAATTGTCTGTCTCAATGTTCACCTTAAGAATCTTTTCTTCAACCTCAATTTTAGAGGCACAGACGAGCTCATTGTGATTTATGATTTATTTTTCTTTTCCTTACTAACTTTTAATATAAAATGTGTTTTTCGTGCAGTTCGATTACCCTGATTTGGTTACTAGTGGACAATAATTTATATATTTTCAAATTCCAAATTTGCACACTTAATACATGTCACATTGTTACCATTGCAGCATGGCCTTGAGTTAATCTTTACACATTTCTTTACAATTGTTTTTCCTTGAAGGAATCAAGGCTTCCATATATTTCAAAGGAAATTTTATTGAATGTCTATCTTTTTTTATGATCTTGTTTATCAAGTCCAACAATTGTTAGTTTTTTATTAATAATGTTCTATAGATTTTTCATTATGGTCCAACTAGGAAAACTTTAAAAAAATCATTGATCAAGTACTGAAAACTATATTTTTGCTTTGTAGGTCCTCTCTTTGTTGTTTGCAATAATCCTTCGTATCATGGTTTCACCCACAAGGAATGATTATGACAGTGATATGACTATAAAAGAATAAGAGTACCTTCTCAAAAAGCAGTGATAGTCATTTGAGGCTAAGCAACACTTAAAGACCCATGGATGATAGGGTTACACTGAGAGCCATAAGTAGAAGACACGGGGATGTTTGAAACAATATAGTGAGAAGAGTGTGAAGAGATTGGATAGTTTTAGTCTAAACTGGAAACACAAAGTGAAGGTCCCGATCAAATGGCATCATGGTAATGACAGTGTTTCCAAAACAATTATGACCATGGTAGAAGCACTCCTCAAACTTGAGTGAATATGTTTGCAAATGAGGATGTATGATAGTGAGGATTGAAAGGACAATCTGTGAAAGAGCTTCCAGCTATGCATGAAGAAAACCTACAAGTGACTGTCAAGGAGCAGAGATTCATGCAAAAGACAATGATCATGCAAACATTAAACTTAGATAATCTTAGATTCAATGAGAAGAACTATGCAAAGGTTACAATCTTGGCAATGTCTCAAGAGGCATTTAAAGGGGTAAGGAGATAGCCTTCTAGTATGCTTTTGACAGTGCCATATCTCATGATAGTCAAGAGTCTTCATGTTAGATGCATGTGTTGATAACTGAGGGGGGGGTGAATTAGTTATCTTAATTAATTTAACTTTCTGTTCTTCTTTAATAACTAGTGCAGCATCAAAACAAATAAACATCCATAACCATGAAAGTAGAAACAAAATCAATACACATAACACAATGATTTTGACGTGGAAAACCCTGTTAAGGGAAAAAACCACGGGGTGACTAACCCAAGATTGTATTCTCTGTTAAAAGAATATAAGTACAAATGGCACTTGCCAATTAGGGCTCACTGCTCGAGCACACTGCTCACAAAAGGCTCACTACCTACAAGAGACTCACTGTCTACAAGGTACAAAGAAAGTAACAAGATACTTGAACTAATGAGAAGCATCCATAAATGCTGAAGTTCAGTTCTGGTTAAACTCAATACACTGATCTACTGCACTTCATTCTTCCTCTTCTTGGTGTTGTTGTCCTGTCACATACCGGACCTAAATTACTGCTTCCACACTGCTCTCTACTTTTCTTTGTACTTTTCCACACACCACACACACCTTCTCATCAAAATCTATCTGGTATATCTATCCGCACAAAGGATTTCAACATCTTTCTAGTCGGCATCCGGAATACTTAATATTTTCCCAAACTCTGGTCTGTCAGCAGAATCCTTACTTACCAAGTGATGCGTATCAAATAGATGCTTATAGAAGTCATCAATCATGTCATCCAATCATGAATGATCCCTTAAGAAACTTGATTACCATCAATATCTCATCCGGATTAAGGTCTGAAGCTCTGCCGATCAGTTCTTTCTTAGTCTACTCTACCAAACAGGAACCCAACACTTAGGTGTTCATATCTTTTCACTCTCACATCACCGAAGGCTCAATCTCTGAAATATATTAGTCATGGTACTCCTATTGACTTCCCCAAGTCTACACTTTACTGAGATACTTGCTCTGAGAGATTTGGACCTGATTATCGGATCTTGCTGCATGCTCTGTTCTTGGTCACCGGACCAAAATACTCTTCAATCTGACTTCTGGTAAAGTCATACCATGTCCTACGGATGTGTGGGATGGACTTTGTTGCCATCAATGACAACACTCATGAAGCCACACAGTGTCCCTTGCCAACAGCATGAACACCTAGGATAGTACCATAGAGTTGGTACAAGTGAATAGCAACAAGGTTGAGGGTTATCATGAGCTATCTGCCAAGACAGATATTTTGCAACAGTGGTATCATAATGGGATGTTGATTTCTATATTAGAAGTGATGATATGATATGACAGTTGTTCATGATAGTGGTGTGATAAGTGACATGACCAATGATGGACTGTGTGAACTTGTAACAGTCTGGCAGATGACATAGAGTGCATATCTAGGTAATAGTAGTAGTGATGAACTATTTTCAAGGAATTTGGAAAAGATACATTGATGTCAGAGGTAGTCAAGGCATTCGATAGAGGGGCAGTGTTCTACATTGATGGGAGGCAGAGTACAAGTGAAAGCATGCTAGAATAATGAGCTAGGTAGTGGTAGTCATGAGGCATTGTTATTTTATAAAGGGAAAATGCATGACAATAGATTGACAAGTGATTGGACTATGCATTTCAAGAAGCTACAAGTTTGATTAGGACAATGCATAGCCTAGTCATAAGGCACTGTTGAATAATAGTCCATGACAATTGAGGCATCCTACCAAAGATGACAGTTATCAGAGGCATAATCATTAGAGATAAGGATAGTTTATTGCTACAGGTAACAATTCACAGTGGCAACTTATGAACTAGAGCAAGTTGGGTGCATAAGACAAGATCTCTACAGAGATGACAATGTGATCTTGAACTAGGATAGTGAGCTTCATGGTGTTGCAAGTATGAGGTGAGCCAGTGTTGTCATTGATGTCAACATACTCATATTGCATTGACAAGAAGGATTTGATGAGCTGTGTGCTGAGGATATCGAGAAAATTAGCCTCAGTCAGGAACAGTGAAGAACAGTGATGAGAAGAAGGCAAATGTATTGTATAGATTGAGAACCAGAGGATGCGCATTAAAGGGTTTGTAGATATGAGTCGTGAGATGCTTCAGTTAAGATTTCAGAGGTCCGCATGAAGATCTGAAGGAGTTGTGGCTGTCGGTGTAGAACCGGTTCCGGCAAGTATTCAGAGGTGACAGAGGATCACAAAAAGGTCCGGTGAGGTCCGGAATTGTATTATCCTAATCTGCGGATTGGAAGGAGTGTTTGGGATGTCCTTGTGATGTGTCATCCTGATTTGTGTATGATTTGGAGGTCTGGAAGTACCTCTTGCATTATGACAGTGGCGACAGACAGTGTTCTTGAAGTTCCGGATAAGGAAGAGAAGAGATTCCAGTAAGTAAAGAAAGTACGGATGTACCTGGTCATTCAGGCAGGCTTGTGAAGGTTCTTGGATCATGTTGAGGTTGTGTTGTTGGTCCGCATTGATAGTAGAGCCCGGAATTGAAGTTATTCTTCCGGATGAAGTTCTTGCTCTGTTTAGCCAACTGGATGAGTTGTTCATCCTGCGAATGTTCTTGTGGTGGCCGACCGGATGTGTTATTCATCTTGCAGATACTCTTATGGTTGTTTGCCGACTTAGATGTTTGTTCCTAAGTCAATGTCTTGTATAAATAACGGTTTGTGAGTTCATTTCGGTGTGTGGATTGTGTGGATGAGTGTGGGATAGCGAAGAGAGGTGCGAAAGACAGAGCAGAGGTTTTGGGCTTAAATGGAACTGATCCGGACATAGTAGAGATGTCATTCTCCAGTTCAAGATTGTGATTTTTATCACTTTGTAAACAGTGTGTCTCCTTGTAGGCAGTGGGCCTCTTTGTGAGCAGTGTGCTCGGGCAGTGAGCCCTAATTGGCATGTGCCATTCATTCTTCTTTATTCTTCTAACAGAGAATAATTCTTGGGTTAATCACCCCATGGTTTTTCCCTTAACCGGGTTTTCCACGTCAAAATCTTGGTGTTCAATGTGTTGATGTTCATCTGCTCTGAGTTTATGCATTATGCCTTCATAGATGGTTAATTGATATGCTGTTAACTAACAAAGAACAATCAAGTGTTTAAAGTAAGAGCAAGTTTTATACAACTGATTCACCCCCCCTCTCAGTTGTATGCCCTAGATCCAACAATTGGTATCAGAGCCACGTTCCTCCGAAAGGAGCTTAACCGCTTGAGGAGATCCAGGATGTCATCATACAAGAAGGATAGTCCGAAGTTCGATGGAACCAACTTCACTCTCTGGAAAGGTCGCATGAAGTGTCACTTGGAATGTATGGGAAAAGCATACTTGGCTATGGTCTCAAAACCATATGTACCTCCACAAGGTGGTCCGACAACTCTGAATGAAATTACAGATGCTGAAAATAATCTGCGGACCAAGAAAGCCCTACTAAGCGCATTGAATGATTCAGATCTCTCAAATGTTATTGACCTACCAACTGCATATGAGATCCTGACTAAACTGGAACTTCTATATGAAGGAGATGAGTTTGTCAAAAGTGCAAGGTTGCAAAGTCTGAAAGGGAAATTTGAAAGATTGAAGATGAGAGATGATGAAAACATCACTACCTTTATGCCAAGAGTGAATGAGCTGGTATGTGGAATTAGAAATGCTGGTGGAACTCTAGATGAAAATGAGATTGTCTGCAAAATCCTAAGATCCCTTCCTGCTGCCTACAAAATCAAGGTTGCTGCCATTGATGAGTTTAGAGCCCACACAACTGTCACAAGAGAACAACTGGCTGGCAAACTAGCTGCATTTGAAATGACCGAGTTTGGAGATGATCCTCCCAAGACTGAATCTGCTTTCAAAGCCAGTGCCTATGTGAAAGGCAAATAGAGATTTGATCTGGGAGAAAACTCATCAAGGAAAATGTCATGGTATGATCAAGCAAGAAGAGACATGGAAGAAGAAGAAGCAGAAACAGCTCAACTTGAAGCCCTCATTGCAAAGAGACTGCCAAGAGGATCCGGTAAGTATGAAGGAAAACTACCCTTTAAGTGTTTCAACTGCAATAAGATTGGTCATTTTGCTTCAAGATGTCCGGAAAGATCTGCAAGGTCTAATACTAACAGACAAAGGTTTCAAAAGAATTGCTATTATGTTCATGAAGAAGATGACAATGAGGGAGTAACAGATGATGAATCAGAACTAGGAAGCAAATCCGGAAATGAGTGGGTGTTTATTGCCATCAAGGAAGAAGATTCAATACTCTCTGAATCTGTCAATCACAAAGTTGTTGAAAAAGTTTTGGCTGCTCAAGTGGAAGAAAAGGATGATTGGGTTATTGACAGTGGATGTTCTCACCATATGACTGGTGACAAGAATAAGTTCTTGAATTTGGAAAGGTATGAAGGAGGAATGGTAAAGTTTGGTGACAATTCTGCTGGCAGAATCAGAGGCAGGGGAACTATTTCCTTTGATGGAAAGAGCAAAATAGGTAACGTACTATATGTTGAAGGATTGAAGCACAATCTTCTCAGTGTTGGTCAGTTAGTGGACAAAGGCTATGATCTCCGGTTCAAGAATGGAAAATGCAGAATCTTTACAAGCTCCGGAACTGAAATTGCATCCGGTACTCAGACAAAAGGTAATATCTTTCATCTGGTTGGTTCAAATAAAAGTTGTTTGTTTGTTCAAATTGATCAGAGTTGGTTATGGCATAGAAGAATGTGTCATGTAAATTTTGATAACATAATCAAGATAAGCAATACTCATGTTGTAAGAGATCTTCCAAAATTGATGAAACCTACAAATAGTTTGTGCAAAGAATGTCAGCTAGGTAAACAAAGCAGAGTCTCTTTCAAAAGCCAAGATCAGTCTTCTACCGGATTGTTGGAATTAGTACATACTGATCTCTGTGGTCCGACAAGAATCAAGAGTCTGCAAGGTGATAGATATTTCATGTTGTTAATTGATGATCATTCCCAGATGATATGGGTTACCTTTCTAAAAGAAAAATCAGAAGCATTTGAGAAGTTCAAAATCTTCAAAGCTATGGTAGAGAATCAAACCGGATTGAAACTAAAGTGTCTAAGGTCTGATAGAGGTGGTGAATTTACATTTGGTGAGTTCATTGACTTTTGTGAGAAGCAGGGTATAAGGAGATAGTTGTCTGCTCCTAGGACTCCACAGCAGAATGGAGTAGTTGAGAGAAAGAACCGGACCATCCAGGAAGCTGCCAGGACAATGATGTTGGAAGCAAATGTTCCTCAAATGTTTTGGAAAGAAGCTATCAGCACTACAGTCTACACTCTAAATCAAGTTCAAATCAGAAACAACACCGGTAAGACCCCCTATGAACTCTGGTTTGGCATCACTCCTACTGTGAAATATTTCAGAGTATTTGGTAGCAAGTGTTATATTAAAAGAGATGAAGATCTAGGAAAGTTTGATGCTAGAAGTGATGAAGGAATTTTCTTGGGTTACTCCACTCAAAGCAAAGCATACCAGTGTTACAATAAGAGATTGAGGAAGATGATAGAAAGCACCAATGTGAAAGTTGATGAAGGAATTGAGAAGCCTTCAAGATTTTATGAGTTTGATGAAGATGACCAAGACAGTGTTCAAGGAACTTAATCCTCTCCGGTGAGACAGAGTCAGCCTGATCCGGTAAATCAAGAAGAAGAGATAGGTTTGAATGAGCCTGATCAAGAAGCAGCAGTGCAGGATACTCCCAAAATTCCAAGGTATGTAAGACTGAACCACTCTGAAGATCAGATCATAGGTGACAGAAGCAAAGGTGTACAAACTAGAAGGAATGTTGCTCAAAATCAGGATGAATGTTGTCTGATTTCAAAGATTGAACCTAAAACAATAAATGAAGCCTGCAATGATGAAAACTGGACCAAAGCAATGGAAGATGAATTGATGCAAATTGAGAAAAATCATACTTGGGATCTTGTTCCCAGACCTAGAGACAGGAATGTAATTGGAACCAAGTGGGTCTTCCGGAACAAACTAAATGAAGCTGGTGAAGTAATCAGAAACAAAGCTAGATTGGTCTGCAAAGGGTACTCTCAAATAGAAGGAATTGACTTTGAAGAGACTTTTGCTCCGGTGGCAAGAATTGAAGCAGTCAGATTACTTCTTGCATTTGTTGCCTTCAAAGACTTCAAGGTATATCAGATGGATGTCAAGTCTGCCTTCCTAAATGGTGATCTGGAAGAAGAAGTCTACATTGAACAACCGGATGGATTTCAATTGTCTGATAATAATGATATGGTCTGCAAGTTGAAGAAAGCTTTGTATGGATTGAAGCAAGCCCCAAGAGCATGGTATGAAAGGTTGGATAAGCATCTTGTGCAGATTGGATTCAACAAAGGTACTGCTGACAGTAACTTATATTTCAAAATTGATCATGAAAACATTTTGATTGTTGAAGTGTTTGTGGATGATATCATTTTTGGAGGAAGAGATAGTATGTGCAAAACTTTTGCAAATCAGATGAAAAGTGAGTTTGAAATGTCTATGCTTGGTGAAATGAATTTCTTCTTGGGTCTGCAAATTACTCAAACAAAAGAAGGGATCTTCATTTCTCAGACCAAATATGTGAAAGAATTGTTAAGGAAATTTGGTATGGAAGACTCAAAGCCAATGAACACTTCTATGGCAACCGGATGTAAGTTAAGTAAAGATGATGATTCTCCAAAGGCAGATCAGACAAAGTATAGATCAATGATTGGTGGATTGTTGTATCTCACTCAAACTAGACCAGATATAATACAGGCTGTTGGTCTTGTGGCAAGATTTTAGGCTGATCCTAGAGAATCTCATGTTATGGCAATCAAAAGAATTTTTAGGTACTTGAAAGGAATAGTTGAGTATGGTCTATGGTACCCCAGAGATCCAGATTTCTCTCTTCATGCTTACACAAATGCAGATTGGGCAGGAGATGTGGATGACCGGAAGAGCACTAGTGGTGGAGCATTCTTTTTGGGGAAGAGATTGGTTTCTTGGTTAAGCAAGAAACAAGATGCAATATCTCTGTCTACAACTTAAGCAGAATACATTGCAGCAGCAGGTAGTTGCACTCAAATCTTATGGATGAAGCAGATGCTAAGAGACATTAAAGTTGAATATGAAGAGCCTATCACAATTTTCTGTGATAATTCAAGTGCAATTAATATTTCTAAGAATCTGGTATTGCATTCTAAGACTAAGCACATATCTATCAAGTTTCACTTTTTGAGAGAACAAGTAAACAAGGAAGAAGTCAGATTGGAGTATGTTCCCTCCAAGGATCAGATTGCAGATATCTTTACTAAACCTCTTCCCAAGGATTCTTTTGAATATCTCCGGGAGAAGTTAGGGGTCATGGCCCCTCCGGTGATGAACTAGGATGCACTGATGTGCATCAGTCCGGTGGATATCACAGTCATATCTTGTGATCCGGATTGATGATGGGGAGCTGCTACTAAGGGGGAGCAGCTGGTATGATTCTGATGTATTAGAATTGCAAGTATGAGCCCTTTGCCATTGATGTCAAAGGGGGAGAGAAGACATGTGAAAAACAAGTGGTTGATGATCAAAGGGGGAGTAGTAAAGGAAGAGAAGACATGTGAAAAGTTGTTGTTGATAGGGGGAGCTGTGACAGAAAGGAGAAGTTCTTGTCTTGATGGTTTTTCACATCATATGTTGCCATCAATGACAAAGGGGGAGATTGTTGCAAGTATGAGGTGAGCCAGTGTTGTCATTGATGTCAACATACTCATATTGCATTGACAAGAAGGATTTGATGAGCTGTGTGCTGAGGATATTGAGAAAATTAGCCTCAGTCAGGAACAGTGAAGAACAGTGATGAGAAGAAGGCAAATGTATTGTATAGGTTGAGAACTGGAGGATGTGGATTAAAGGGTTTGTAGATATGAGTCGTGAGATGCTTCAGTTAAGATTTCAGAGGTCCGCATGAAGATCTGAAGGAGTTGTGGCTATCGGTGTAGAACCGGTTCCGGCAAGTATTCAAAGGTGACAGAGGATCACAAAAAGGTCTGGTGAGGTCCGGAATTGTATTATCCTAATCTGCGGATTGGAAGGAGTGTTTGGGATGTCCTTGTGATTTGTCATCCTAATTTGTGTATGATTTGGAGGTCTGTAAGTACCTCTTGCATTATGACAGTGGCGACAGATAGTGTTCTTGAAGTTCCGGATAAGGAATAGAAGAGATTCCAGTAAGTAAAGAAAGTACGGATGTACCTGGTCATTCAGGCAGGCTTGTGAAGGTTCTTGGATCATGTTGAGGTTGTGTTGTTGGTCCGCATTGATAGTAGAGCCCGGAATTGAAGTTATTCTTCCGGATGAAGTTCTTGCTCTGTTTAGCCGACCGGATGAGTTGTTCATCCTGCGAATGTTCTTGTGGTGGCCGACCGGATGTGTTATTCATCTTGCGGATACTCTTATGGTTGTTTGCCGACTTAGATGTTTGTTCCTAAGTCGATGTCTTGTATAAATAACGGTTTGTGAGTTCATTTCGGTGTGTGGATTGTGTGGATGAGTGTGGGATAGCGAAGAGAGGTGCGAAAGACAGAGCAGAGGTTTTGGGCTTAAATGGAACTGATCTGGACATAGTAGAGATGTCATTCTCCAGTTCAAGATTGTGATTTTTATCACTTTGTAGACAGTGTGTCTCCTTGTAGGCAGTGGGCCTCTTTGTGAGCAGTGTGCTCGGGCAGTGAGCCTTAATTGGCATGTGCCATTCATTCTTCTTTATTCTTCTAATAGAGAATAATTCTTGGGTTAATCACCCCATGGTTTTTCCCTTAACCGGGTTTTCCACGTCAAAATCTTGGTGTTCAATGTGTTGATGTTCATCTGCTCTGAGTTTATGCATTATGCCTTCATAGATGGTTAATTGATTGCTGTTAACTAACAAAGAACAATCAAGTGTTTAAAGTAAGAGCAAGTTTTATACAACTGATTCACCCCCCCCTCTCAGTTGTATGCCCTAGATCCAACACATGGGACATTCATGGATTTGTGAAGAAGACATCTATGAATGTCTTTGTGCTTCTATGCTCAGTGATACTCAGAAAATCAATTTCTTGCTCATTCTTTGAGCTATGTATTGTAACCATGAAGGTTTTTTAGCAAAGAGAAAGCATTGTAACTTATTTTCAGATCTGTATGTTGTTTGTAAGCATTTTTTATCAATAAAAAAAGTTGTTTTTACCTTCTCAAAGTTGTTTCATTGTGCAAGCTTCAAAATGGTTGATGTGATTTTGTGGTGATGCTTCTTCCTCTTGATTAAAATGACTAAATATACTACCAAATCGATCAATCAAAACAATCAATAAATGACTAAAAATGGTTTAGTCATCAATTCGGCCACGTTATAAATGACTGGCAATAAACTACTAATGGTCATGTGACCATGTTGAGTCATTTATATGTAGTTTTTAGTAGTTCTCTTAATCATATATTGTTGTTTATTTACTAGTGCATTATGTTGAGGATTCCAGCATCTTGTGCTCTATAGGGGTTTGAAAAGATTTGCAATTGCAACTCCCCCTCAGCCAATACTTCCTTTTTTAGTTACTGGAAGATCCATCTACACCAGGCAGGGGTACAGATCCTTCCTTTACTTCACCTTCTTCCTTCTTCTTCCACATCTTGTTCGTTTTCTTCTTTTGCTAAACAATGTCAATCTTCTTTTGAGGATTAGGTCTTGCATTCTTTCCCTTGTAAAACTTTGCAATGTGTCCTGATTTATTGCAATTGTAGCAGGTGATCCTAGATTGTTGAGCATAATCACTTCTTCTCACATTAGATCTACAATTAGTAGCCTGATGACCAAACTTGTTGCATGTGTAGCAGTAACCATAGAAGGATTGAGAAGTCATATTATTCATATTCATGAAACCATTCCTCATCACTTTACTTCTATATTCATTAGTCTTATGACCAACTTTATTGCAAGCATAACACTAACTATGAAATGAATAAGAGTTCACAACATTGTACCTTGGATGCCTAAATGAACTCTGATTCATCTTGCTTCTACATTCAACAACCTTGAGACCGATCTTGTTACAATCATAGCAATTACCATTGAAAGATTGAGGGTACCTAGTAGGAGTAGTTTGTTTAGAAGCAGGCTTTGTGAATTTCTTCTTCTTGTTCTGAACTTGTGTGAAGTTATTTTTTCTTTATCTCTAAACATGAATGAATCCATCTTCTTTTGAATCTATAGAGGCACTCTTCTTAGGATCTTCAGTGCAAGCTTTTTCCTTCTTTATTTTAGACTTTCCTTCTGCTTTGAAGTTATCATAGAAGTTTGCAGATGCACTGATGATAGGACTTTTCCCCTTTTCAAAACCAAGGCTAGATTTTTCTTTTGATGGATTTTCAGAGTTAATCAACTCATCAAAAATTTCATAACCTCCTTTGAGTTTTAACCCCTTGTCAATTTGTTCTTTTACATTTTTCTAGTTCTTTTCTCAGAGTGACAACTTCTTCCTCAAGTTTTGAACATTTAGTTGCTTTCTCATTGAGCTTCACATTTAAGCAATCTTCAATCCTCTTGCCTTCTTCAACCATGAATTTCAAACTAGAGATCATATCTTCTGCCTCCTTGAGTTTAATGACACATCCTTTATCTCCTTCTATTTGAGCTTTCAGTTTGCTAATTTCTTCTTTTGATTCTTTATCTCATGTCTTCAATTTCACAATTGTGTCCTTTGATTTTTCATGCATGACCTCATATTTCAAGTTTAGTTCTCTTGCTTCATCCAAATCCTCAAGGGTTGACCAGACTTCTCCTTCAAGGTCTACTTCATTTAGATTTAGGTCCCAACCTTTAGGTTCCATTGCTTCTAGATCTAGTTCTGGAGAAAACACATCATTAGACATAGCTTTAGATTCCACGTGTTCAAATGCAAGATCTACCTCAACTATTAGGCTTCTCAAAGGTACATGACTTTGATACCAATTGTTGAACACATCTCGAGACTAAGAGGGGGGTGAATTAGTCTATTCTTAAACTTTAAATCAATTCCATTTATAGCTTAACTATTAAATCATTTTAACCAAAAGAAGAAGAACATAAAGTAAAACATCCACCACACAAAGGCATCAGGGATTTTACATGGAAACCCCAATGAGGGAAAAACCATGATGAGGATTAACTCACAATATATGAAGCTCACTGCTATAAAAGATTACAACTATGTTTTAGGGCTACAACCCAAGGAAGCTACTACTCCCTATTGGACTTGTTGATTAAGGCTACAACCTTAGAGAAAGATACAAAGACCTACTGAAGAGACTCACTATTTGATAGCAGGATACATGAAAATTGCAATAGAAACATGAACATGAACAGTTGTGAAGGCATCTGTCATATGTTGATGTTGTAGTCCCTTATTTTGCACAATTACCCCATCACTCTAACTTCGCACACTTCATGCTTGACACATTCCCCAATCTCTTCTCTTACAAAATGATTTTTTTCTTCTATATATACCCTCCACAACAACTCAAAACATCAATTAGGTTAGCACCAAGATGATCTTTAGATGAAATGTGTGATACTGTATAGATTAGCTAAAACACATGCATTATGAAGAGAAAATGAGTTGTGGATCAATACACACTGCATAATAGGATCATATACATCATAACACATCCTTCAAAGACAAATTAATCAATCAGGATCAACCACAAATAAAGGAACCTGGACTGTTAGTTCAACCATCATCAAAACTAACAACTGTTCATCTTTACACCATCGGGGAGAGACCAAAATTATCATGCAAACTAAGATGTGAACAATGAACTTTGTCAACACAATCCTTACACCTTTTTCCTAACGTATCTAATCATTATATGTTGCCACAAGAACAAAAAACATATTGAACTACTAAAAACAAAGCATCCCGGATTGACTGTGACATATCAAAATTTAGGATATTTCATTGTGGACCACTAAAACATATGGAACTCTTATGAATGCACTCATGCATTATTCTAAACATATCTCTAAAACCGCACAGCCATATCTATCATTTTAGAGGATTGCAGAGCATTCCAATAATCCTTCATCATTGCTTTACTCTGCCAAAACACAGGTCGGAACTATGTCACTTATAACTTTCACTGCTAAAGGTATAATGACTTGAAATCTTGGATATAACTCATCCATATGCCAATTAACTTATCTTCTTAACCGCAAGACTAAATCTTGCTCTGTGGAGGAATGCAAACCAAAACACTATGACTCTGCCTTATAGTATACACTATAAATGCCTTAACAAAGACTTCTGCAACTTATCTCTAAGTGTGGTACACAAAAATGATAAGATATCAATGTATACATATAGAAAACACATTAGAAAAAGTGTATTCACCTCTGCATCACACTTAGACATCAAGTTGATTACCATTTTTCCTCATACTTAGACAACTTATCTCCATCTGCTAGGTCTTCCGAACTGACCTGCCTTAAACATGCTGACCCTATGTCTTTAACTGAATCAACCTGTCTCTCTCAAATCTTCCACTATCCATCAACCTATTTCTTAATCATTTCTCAGCCTCTTCAACTTCTATACAAAACCTTTATACAATCCTGACCTCAAATTGACACATATTGAGTTGACATCAATGACAACACACATTGCCAATAGTTTTCTCTCACCAATTTGCAACCATGTTTATCAAATGTTACATGCATTCCCAAATCATTCAACTTCAAAACTAAAATCAGATTTCTAGCCAATCCACGAACATGCAAAATGCCAGGGAGAGTTTTAATTCTCCCATCATTGAAACACAACATTACCTTGTCTTTCCCAACTATCGAATATGTAGATTTGTCTCCCATCATACTCTTCGTATGTGGAAAACCATTCTTTATGTGGGGTCATATGGTATGAGCATCCTGAGTCAACCAACCAATGATCATTAGAAACAACACTGCATGCAGAAAGTAAAATATCTTCACCTACATTCGAGGACTTATCAGTAATAGAATCCCATTGTTTCTTCTTATTTTTGCATTCCTTCTTCACATGTCCTCTTTTACCGTAGTTCCAACACTTAACTTTGTTCTTCTTCTCAGGAGACTTACACCAACCCTTAGATTTTTCCTTCAATTCTTTCTCTCCTTTTGGTCGATTTTCTTTGGGCCTTCCCCTCACATTGAGAGCCTCAATGTTACCCTCGAAAGTCTTCTTCCTCATCTCTTGTTAGCAGATTAAGATCTTCAAGGTTAGCAGTAATAGCAAGGATAACATTATCTTAAGATTCAGGTAAATCTAACAAAGTAGATGTATACATTTATCTTCCTCTTCAACTGTAGCATCTATGGAATCAAGTTGACTCAAAAGTAAATTAAAATTATTCAAATTCTCTGCTATGGAGTCACCCTCTTTCATTTTAACTAAAAATAATTCCCACTTTAAATAAATCTTGTTTACCATGCTCTTGGCTTAATAGATCTCACCCAATCTCTTCTAGAGTTTGAAGGTAGTCTCTTCCTTTGAGACATTCAATAGGATAGAATCTGCAAGACATAGTTAGATGGTTCCCCACACGCCTTCTTATCCAACCTTTCCCATTCATCCACACTCACATCATTAGGCTTATTCTCTTTTGTAATAGCCAACCACTAGTTTCTTTCCTCAAGCAAATCCTCCATCTTCAACTTCCACAATTCATACCCCATACTATTAAACTTCTCAATGTCCAAATGAGAGGTTGAAGTAGCAGATTGAGCCATGAATACTACACAAGATCTAAAAAAAACAAATCCCCCATTATAGCTAAACAACCTTCACACTACCACCCAAGGATTAAAATGGGTTAGGCTCTGGTACCAAATGTTAGAAATAAAGGCAACAACTACCCAAATGGAAATTTGATTACAATATGTTTATGATCTTAAAGTAATGTAATACGAATAGAGATTGCATACAAAAATAAAATCACAACACAGGAATAAACACCATAGAAGAATAAACCATATGAACACCAAATATAACATGGAGAAAATCCTTTTGGGTAAAAAACTCCACCAAGAAAAGAGGCTCAAGTTGTATTATCTTCAAAATCTAAAATACATAATACATGCCCTTCCTTTGTCTCACCAACCCTCAACCGACATAACCTATGTATGAGAAAATTATAATAAAAAACACATACAAAGCACTGCATTTATAGAGTTATTTCACTCCCCCAACTAGGTATCCACTTTCTCTCTCCTTGGATACTCCAACATGCAACATTAAATGACCTCTTACATGCTCATGCCACATGTCAATAGTCAACCATGCAAACTTGGGTGCTCATGGACAAGAATATGCACTTATGATGTACTAAATGTTGTCATAACTGTCATAGATTCTTTCATAACAACCCCTGGATAACATCTCTCTAATATGAGTGCCTAGAGCTAAAAATAGCAACTTACAGCTCATAAATATCCATCATAAGCTTTCATATTGTCATAGAATCTTATGACTATTTACAGCTGTCATAGATTCTCTTACAACCACTTACCAACTTTATGATGGGTGTCATAACTACCAAAAATAGATGATTCCTCCAAGGTGGTGCCTACCCTCAATTACTCCTGATTTTTACAATTAGCATCAATAAATGTTACTCCATAACTACAATCGGTAACTCTGAAACTTACTAACACAGTAACTCTGTAATTACTGTCCTCGGTAAATATTTTTTACCATTTGTAATGAAGTAAAAGAGGGTTGATGGGATTGATGGATATTTTAGCTAGATCCTCCTTTCACTTAATACATTCAAGGACATTTAACCGAGTTGAATCATAACTTCTACAAGAGGATTCAACTATCAGGTTGGCTGTCACTTGGAATGATAAGGAAATTTGGAATTTATTAAGTGATTTGTTGATTCTAAGCCTGATTAATCCTATAACCCTAATTATGCAAAATCGTAAGAAAATGAAAGAAACACGACAAATCCTTCTATAGAAAGACACTAAATACTGATCAAATACATACTAGATTTCAAGTTTTGGAAGATAGAAAAGTTAGGGTCAAAGGGGTAGGTGCCCAAGCCCAAGGTGTTGCTTTTTCAGAGGGCTTCAAGACCAAATCTGCTACAGACTGCAACCACTTTAGAGATTTCTAATGCTGTGAAACTAAGGGTCAAAGGTGCGGGTGCCCTTGACCTTTCTGAGCTATTTCTTGCCTTTTTTTTAGATCCTGATTCCTGACACTCTGCAATAGTCCTTTGCAACTCCTCTCTGCAAGATCTGATACGTGTCGCCTGCAATCACAAGAGAAGGGTTAAGGGTTGTGGTGTTTAGGAGCTTGCCTCGGTCAAGCCCCAAGATGGCATTCAAGCATTCCAACACCGTTGTTAGATAGAGAGTGTGTGTCCTTGCAGGATAGAGGCAAAAATAATGATAAAAATGATAGATTGAATCACAAATAGATATCACCTCGATGGTGTAGCTCTCACAAAGATGAAGCTCTTTCATGCCATGAGAAGATGAAGCCAAATCTACAATAGCAAACAAAATAACAACACAAGTCTTCTCTACAACATAATGAATGCCTTGAATGCTCTAAAATCACAAGTTTGCCAAAATCCCAAAATCATCTTTAGTTTGCAAATGATGTCCTAAACATGATTACATATGCATTCCTGCTACAAATTTCATAATTCAAACTCAAGATGTCGGTAACGGAAACCTTTTAATGGTCACCAACTAACATTCAAATTTGGGACCTTGACAAAATAGGGCAGGGCAAGGGCACGGGTGCCCAAGCCTAAGGACCTATTTTGGGTTAGGATTAAGCTCAGAGATGCCCCCTAAGTCCCATTTGTTATGGGTTTCAGGGGATTTGGTCTCAAAATTCATTTCTAACATGCATGATGAAAATTAAGGGACCTGAGAGCTAAACTTAGGAGGTAAAAGTCCTAGGGGGACATTTTACAACATAACATTTAGCCCCCACTTTAATATATGTATGATCTTATGACCTGTACATGCATTAAAGTACGGTCGAAAACACAACAAACACGCCAGACACTTGAAGCTAATGCATACACAAAGATTGAGGAACTATTTCTAGCCCCCAGTCTTAGGTAAGCATTAGGAAAACACATTGCAAACACACAAAACACAATGAAGATAGTAACAGGCATGCAAGACATGAAGAAGACAATATTGAAGACATGCAAAACATGATGAAGACATGAGAGCAATCACACAAAACATGATGAATACAATGATATAATTTTTTTTATTTTCATATATATAAATGCATGGAAATAACAATTGCAACGCACAAAACCCAAGAATGTAGGGGAGACTCATCACCACACCCTTTACACTACACAAGGGGGAAAACATTCCATACAAAACCCAAGTGTAGGGGAGACTCATTGCCACACCATTTACACTATGTGAGGGAGAAAACATGCCATACAAAACCCAAGCGTAGGGGAGACTTATCGCCACACCCTTTACACTATGCAAGGGGGAAAACACATGGAAAACACAAGCACTGTATAGTATGCCATAGACATACTACATTTCTTAAACATGGAAAACAAGGCAATCGAAGGAGCTTATTGCTAAGTCCCACCATCTCAAACACACTGCATACACACTTGACGATTGGGCTTATGCCACAACAATCACCAAAGACATGCTTAAGGGAGGATAGTCTCAAAACCAACCCCACCTCTGCAGAGGACTTTTGAAATAGAAGGATGTGCACTAGCTCAAGAGATACACCATCCCACCTTCGCAGAGGGCTTTTGAATAAAAGGATACACACTAGCTCAAGAGATATGTTATCCTACCTCTACAGAGGGTTTCTTGCTTGCAATATAGATAAAGATGTGCACTTACACTGGAGATACAACATCCTGCCTCCACAGAGGGCTTACAAACACGCTTCGTTAGTACCAAAATCATCAAACAGATTACCTTTTATATGCCCCCACTTTAAGGTGGTTGATGTCGTGTACCGATATCAAGCACGTTAACGTAGAGAGAAAGCACACAAGGAAACAAGAGCTTTTGCAAATCCCATGCCCCCAAGCTGACATGTGCTCACGATCATTGAATGTTCCCACAAACACATTGATAAGATATGCTAAGATAAGAGAGGTTACAAATCTTACTCTAAGATAATAACCAAAGAAAAACATGAAAGCTATGCATGAATCATATATGAAATCACATCAAAGAAACCAAGGATACACATACGGGTTTGAATCCGAGTATAGCCATTGGGCTTATACTACAGGCATCTCAGAACTGAGTGTAACAACAAGGTGAGATACAAAACAATCAAAGTGCACAGATCAGATGTATTGTTATAATTTGTTAGAAAGATAGGACAACATAAAATATCACATGGAGTGATTCTACTAGCCAAGCATCAAATATATAAATCAACCCCGTCTTCATGTATGGACTAGGTCCATTTTTGCTTTGCTAGTTTATATCAGTTAGTTGTTTATTTTTCATCATCCGTCGACTAGATATAGTCACTAGAAGAAGGTAAACAATAAAATGAGAGAGGAGAATAAGTGCCTTAGGAACAATCACGTAGGAGGATGCCCCCAGGTCATCAAACGCAACGCTATGACCCTAAGGCATGACACAACAATAAAATAGAGGAGAAGCAAGATAGAAGAATGATGACACAAATAGAAGAATGGTCACAATAGAGGTGTTCTCCTAGTATCCTTGACCTTACAAGAGTATCAAGGGTCATCCTAGGAGGCCTAAACAACACAAAACACATCACGAGGGAACATAACATGATGCTAACAACTTATATATATAGGAGGAGACCACCCTTGAGAGTAACTAGCATATGTGCTACATCAAGTGTGGCCAAAGGGGGGAAAAATACTTACATGATTCAATGGGATATTTCCTGGCAGACAATTCATGTCTATCATCTCAGGATATATCATATTTAGTCTTAAACTTGTTGATGTTGTATTAGCATCCTAGCACGTATTCACTACCCTCTTAGGAGGTGGAAGAAGTGATTTGTTTTGAGTGATCTCGACATCCATCTGTAATGGATTTAATGTGAGACCTTTCATCATCCATTAGTGTTGCATCCTTTGAAGAGAGAGCATAGGAATGAATGGAAGGTAAGGTGTTGTGAGGATATTTTTTGGTGATTGTATCTCTAGTGATGTTCAAGGAATACGCAACCAAAGGAGAGGTATCCAAGGTTTTCACATCCTTAGTGATATCCAAGGGACTTGAAAATTCAACCAAAGGAAGGAGATCAAGGATCTTCAATTTCTTAGTGATGTCCAAAGTACTTGAATATTCAGCTAAGGGAGGAAGGTCGATAGGATGATCCATAGAAGCTTCATGCACTATGGTAGGGAGAGAATTTTTATTATTGTTATATGAATGCTCATTATCTATCCATGGAATGTTCTTTATTGGAGGGGGTTCTTTATTCACTAATGCTTCATCTTGGTCAAAGAGAGCATTAAAATAAAGAGATGGTGGGAACTCTTCATTCACTAATGCTTCATCTTGGTCAAAGAGAGCATTGGAACAAAGAGATGGTGGTGTAATGTTAAGGGATGTGTCAATGAATTCATCTTCTTGCGCCAAAGTGTCCTCATAAGTGGGAACAACTTTGGGAGAGAGATCATAAGATAGAACTAAGTTACCATCACATGTATTAGCAATAGGAGGCGTAGTGGAATGTCCAATAGAGATAAAGTCATCTAAGGCTTCATCTATAATATTGAAGTCGTTACTACTAAACGATGCAACATTTTTATTATTATCTACGAACTTAGTGAGATCATCTAATATTAGAGGGTATGTTCCCATGAGATTTGTGAAACTATCAAAGTCAGATATATAACAAAGGATTTCATATGTAGAATTCATGGAAATATCAACATCATAGATATATGTAATTTGTTTTAAGACTTGAGGATACTTATCAGTGAATTTATGGAAATTGTCAACATCTATGATGTATGCAAATAAAGCTTCCAAAGATGAATAACAAGATGCATCCATGATGAAGGAAATCAAGTAAGATAAGTGAGATTGTTTCACACCTAAGCACTTGTTTGAGAGAAGCGGGTACTAAAAGACACACAGAGTCCACAATAAACACAATGGATAGGAGGGAAGAGTTTTACACAACAATGCCCAATTGATGGTTTTAAATGTTTTGATCAAGAAAGTGTGAACAAACCATTTAAACACCTAGTGTTGAAATACACAATGTGTATTTTAACAAATGTGCCAATTTTCACAAAAAGCTATGAATTGATGCAAAATTTTCACATGAACAATAAATGTATGCTTGAATATGAGTACAAGATCTGAAATTCAATATGTCTAAGATGAATGCAATGAAACAACACGAATCTATGTGTTTATGCTCATAAATGCTCATTTTTTTCACTTTTTCCAATGCAAATGTTCTAAGGATGCAAATGTATATGCAAAAACATGCAATACAACAACACTACAGTCCAAAATTAGATTTGAAAGAGTGATCAAAGAAGTAGTAAAATCTTAAACAAGATTTTAACCACAAACCCTAGCTTTTGCAAAGACTAGGTTATATGAAAATGCATAATTTCAAGCAAACCCTAACAAATAAAGTATGAAAAAGAAAGGTAAATGATTACACAATGATTTAATGCTAAAATTTATATCATATCTGATGTAAATATTAGAGATTTAAATGATTTAGATGAAATGCAATGAAAATAGTGTAAACTATGTCTAAATGCAAGCCTAGGATGCTTGAGTTTTTCAAAATTTTCAATTTTTTGTAAGATTTTCAAATGTATGATGATGATAATGAAATGTATGAATGCAAATCTGATGTACAAAACTCAGCAAGGTGCAAAGTTCAATAGAAACACGGGTTCACCAAAATGTAATGAATGAAAAAGAGGGCTGATGTGATTGATGGATAGTTTAGCTAGATCCTCCTTTCACTCAATACATTCAAGGACATTTAACCAAGTTGGATCACAACTTCTACAAAAGGATTCAACTATCAAGTTGGCTGTCACTTGGAATGATAAGGAAATTTGGAATTTGTTAAGTGATTTGTTGATTATTAGCCTGATTAAGCCTAAAACCCTAATTATGTAAAATCATAAGCAAACGGATGAAACACGACAAATTTTTCTATAGAAAGACACTAAATATAGATCAGGTACATACCAGATTTTGAGTTTTAGAAGACAAAAAAGTTAGGGTCAAAGGGGTAGGCACCCAAGTCCAAGGTGTTGCTTTTTCAAAGGGTTTCAGGACCAAACCTACTACAGACTGCAACCACTTCAGAGATTTCTGATGTTGTGAAACTGGGGGTCAAAGGTGTCAGCGCCGTTAACCTTTTTGAGCTATTTCTTGCCTTTTTCTTTAGATCCTAATTCCTGACACTCTACAACAGTCCTCTGCAACTCCTCTCCGTAAGATCCAATACTTGTCACCTGCAATCACAAGAGAGGCCCATTGGGGGTTGTGGTGTTTAGTAGCTTGCCTCGATCAAGCCCCAAAATGGCATTCAAGCCTTCCAACACTATTGTTATATAGAGAGTACGTGTCCTTGTAGGATAGAGGCAAAAATAATGATAAAAATGATAGATTGAATCAGAAATAGATATCACCTCAGAGATGTAGCTCTCACAAAGATGAAGCTATTTCATGCCATGAGAAGATGCAGCCAAATATGCAATAACAAACACAATAATAACACAAGTCTACTCTACAACACAATGAATGCCTTGAATGCTCTAAAATCACAAGTTTGCCAAAATCTCAAAATCATCTTCTAGTTTGCAAATGAAGTCCTAAACATGATTACATATGCATTCACACTACAAATTTTGTAATTAAAACTCAAAATGTTGGCAACGAAAACCTTTTAACAGTCACCAACCAACATTTAAATTTGGGACCTCGACAAAATAGAACAGGGCAAGGGTGTGGGTGCCCAAGCCCAAGGACCTATTTTGGGTTAGGGTTAAGCTCAGAGATGTCCTCTGAGTCCCATTTGTCATGGGTTTTGGGGGATTTTGTATCGAGATTCATTTCTAACATGCATGATGAAAATTAAGGGACCCAGGAGCTAAACTTAGGAGGTAAAAGTCCTAGGGGGACATTTTATGACATAACACCATTACCAGTGAAAATTGTACATACCTTATGTTGACTGTCAGGAACACTAAGAGGGGGGTGAATCAGTGTTCTATAAATCTTTTCTTGTACTTTTACATTTAACCACTTCAAAAGAATAATCCAATAGAAGCAAAATATACAACTAAACAGCATCCACAAGAGCATGACACATAACACCAAGATTTTATGTGGAAAATACAAAGAGAGAAAAACCATGGAGAGGATTAGCTCTCATATATATTGCAATCTTCACAAAAATGATGTTCAGGCTTGGTCACTCCATGGGCCTAGAACATGCTGGCTTACTACCATGAAGTATAACTAGATTTAGCAAGCTTACTACCTCAACCCTAAACCTAGCAAGATTACAATGAGGGATGTTAAACCCTATTGAAGGCTCACTGCTAGCTTAATGCCTTGATGACAAAGGCATGCTTCCAATCAGATCACACATGATAACTGAATACTGCTTAAGCATCTGCCACTATGCCAGGGTGCAGTCATTTAGCAACTGAATTATGAATCCCAAGTCTTCATCACTGCTTCTCTTCTAACTCTGCTCTTCTATTCACATGCTCGCATCACACACACACACACACACACACACACACACACACACACACACTACTCATCCACACACTCAACTAAAGATCATCACTCTTATATATATTTGCATCATGATTTAATCCATAATCAGGTCAGCATCTAAGAAGTGAAATGTGTACATAGAAAGATGTACCATGTCACTCAATCCAATGCACTATGTGTCGCATGGACCCAAATCTTCTCCCAAACATGTTCATATATGTCGACTCTAATCATTCAATTACTTGAATAGATCTTTCACACACTATCCTTTCTCCGCATCATGATTTATCTCACCAGTCAGCCTATTCCTCAAGAGCATGCTTAACAACTTCATTTGTTGACTTACAACTTTTACTAAGGATCTCAAAACACCTTCCAAATCATATCAAGGACTCTTTACACATTCCCAATCTTACCCTTAGAACTGTAAGGCATGATATCATCTTGCAGAGAAATGTGGACCATCAAAACTCAGACTCTCTCTGTCAAACTCTGTCAATCACTATGTCGATACTTAGCAGCTTGTAGCTAACCTTCCGGTGGACTTCAAATCTTCTAATTCTAGAATAAGACACTTCATACAAGTGTTTACAACACCTTACAATCGCATAACAAAATGCTTATCTGCGGAGGAATGCAGACCACTGCACTATGCCATGATCACTAATCATGCTAAGCCTTTGCTTACCCGGACTTAGACAGTTCTTCAAGATGACTTCCGAAGGAAGTTAGGACATAATCTCTAAGGAATAACACTGTCAAACAATTGAGAACATCATACCTAAACTGCATTACCAGATCATCATCTACGGAGGCATACTGTCCAGCTTACTGTCCTTCTACTCTACATACTTTCCATACTTAGCCATTTTCTGTCAACCGGACCTAGAATCTAATATATTCTTCCAAAGATATCTCTTTCTATCATGGTGATAGGATCTCTGAGCCTTGTTTCCATCAATGATAACATATAGATCCATACCGGAGCAATGTCTCTTGCCAACAACTTATAGGTGATTTACAAACAATATTAGGAATAATAATTATAAGGATTTACAAGGTTAATGGCACCTAAATCCTAACACAATGAAGTCTATTTACACTTATTATCTATGACTTTTTTCTCTCTCTATAGAAATATGAAAAGTCTATCCTTGGCTTTGTGAATAGTAAAGTATTCGATTATTTTTATGCATGGTATTGAAAAAGGTTAATCTTGTCTTGAGAAAAGGATTTTAATGATAGTATTCATATTCATCAAATGAAGAAACAACAATTGAACACCTCTCAATTTAAGAAAAATATGCAGTTCCAATCAAATGATACAAGCTCTAACTTGAAAGTAAAATTGAATTAAAAATAGTATTTTCAACTACATTTAAATCGTAAATAAATTTTAAATATTTTTGTTCATCTAGTTAAAGTGGATTCCAAGAATGGAGAGTTTGGGCATTATAGAAAGGCTATATTATGTTGCAAGTATGTGCCTAACTGGTGTCATCATTGATGTTAACATATCTGTGTTGTCATTGGTGCCAATTGTGCTCTTGTTTTGACCCTTTCTTGTAATGAGTTAAGTGTTGAAGATAATGAGTATTTCTAATATAGCAGAATAGTTCAGTAGATTGCTCTGCATTTCCTATAGAATGAATATTCTTGTCTGCAAATTGTAAGTTATTTAGATACATGTTTGAAGATGCTATTTTCCAAGTTTGAGCCTCCGGTATGAAGAATTGAGTGAGTTATGATCACCAGAGTGAAGACTATTTTTTCTGAGTATTCACTGGTGACAAGGAGAATGTATCTTGCTTTGCATTCCTCCGCATTGAAGTATTATGATCTGTGGTTCTACAGTTAAGTCTGGAATGATGATAAGTGTCTTCAACTCCAATGGTTCATGATTTGGTGGCCCGCAAGCTATCCTTTCTTTATGACAGTAGCTCACAATGTTGTTCTTGTGCTCTAGTTTGAAGAATCTTCTTGACAAAGAAGATAGAGCTCATGTGGTTGTTCCTGGTAATTACAATGTGCTTGTGGATGTCTCATGATCATGCTCCTACCTTTGGATTTGTTCGCAACGAGAAATTTGGATCGTTGATGAAGACTGTTCTTAGAAGACTTAATGTTAACACCAGTCTTGGCCGACTTAGTTGTTTTCATTTCTCGCAGAGATACATTGAAGATTGAGGAAGCGTGTCATGACGTGGAAGATTACATTTGAGTCCCAACTAAGGCATAACATGATTCGCATACATCTTTAACTTAGCAAATTTCGTTTAGGTCCAGACCTATTTCTATGTATGTTTGTAAGACCGACCTTGGAGATTGTTCCAATGGTTGATGAATGTAATGCCCACCTTGATGTACTGGTGCAGGAGCACCCTTTCCACAGGATCAACATATACAAGAGGGAGAAGCATAAGGAATTGGCATTTTATGTTGGCATTTCATGTTGTTTTAAAGTTGGCATTTTATGTAGGCATTTCATGTTGGTCAAACATTAACTTTGCAATTTCAGACAGGTTGGGTGACGTGAAGGGTAAACAATGTGTCTTAGCAGTAGGAGTTTTTCTATCTTATGCAAAACAGATGTCTTAAAATTAATTAGGGGTTTCTACCAATAATCTTGGTAAAATCAAAATCACAGAAACAGAGGAGAGGAATGTTGGTCTCTCACTTTTTGGAAAATATAAAATGAAAATCCTCTGTAATATTCAGGGGGTGGTTCAAAAACACTAAGAAGAAGGAATAGAAGTTCTGCAATTCGTTCTTTTCTGTCTAGTTTCTGTGTAGATATTTTGTAGAAAATTGTTCAATACATATAATCTGTATAGCACTTGTGTAGGATTTGAATTAGTTTCTTTCTATGATTGAGATACCTAGATAAATCCATTCCACTGGTGGATTTCTGTGAAATCAGTGGAATGGATCTGTAAAATAGTTTTCTTTTTCCAATTTTGTTTCATTCGAAATTACAGAACCACTCCAAGTATCTCCTCGGTGTATACCATTGTTACAGACATGACTAGTTGTATGGTAGAGAGAACCGGAATAGCGAGTCAAGAAATGTAGGTGCAGAAATAGGTGTGAGAATAGTCGTCGGGAGAACTGTTGAAAGCTTCACTGATGAGAAGGGGTCACGCCGATAGTAGGAGCGTATCAGCGTATCGGTGAAAAGGAGTTGGGTTGGTCTGATGATGAAAGTCTCACCGATGATAACATTGGCCTAAGGCATCAGTGTGACCAGGAATATCGGCAGAGGATACAAGGTTTTCTCTGATAGTTCTAGGTCTTGGCGATAAGGAGTTTGTGCTTCAGAGTGACAACGGGGAAGTGTCGCCGATAGGGAGTTTATCGGTAGGAGACTACCCATCGGGGAAGACTTTAAGAGTCTTACCGAAAGGTAGAGTGTTGCCGATATAAAGCATATCGGGAAGAGTCTAGCCGACGAGTAGAAGGTTTCGGTGAGACATTTGTATAGTCTCGCTGATATCTTTCAAAGGAAGTTAATTTTAATTTCCTTTCTATGTGGGTGCTCCCCGCTGTGCATTTCCATTTCTGCATCAAGTGGTATCAGAGCTAGAGAAAGCTCTAGGAAAGGCTGTTGTGTATTTTGATTTTGAAAGGTGTTTGTTCCATCTAGCAGCAGAAGGAGAAAGAGAGCAAGGAGTATCTGCGAGGTAGAAGGAGAAAGCAAAATGTCAGAAGGAGAAGCTTCAGAAACTTTTCCAGCAAAGATGACTAATGCTGAATTGACGACCTTGGTAAGAAAGCAAATAGCAGAGAGCAGAGCTGATAGAGCTCAGAATCAGGCATTGAAAGAAGAACTAGAGAAGTTGAGGGACAGAGTGGAGAAAGGGGAAGAAAACTCTGGTGAACAAGAAGATGGGGATGATGAGAAGACCCCAAAGCAGGAAGAGCTAGTGTTCCTGCAGACCAGAGACCCTTACTCAATGCCCTCAGGTCCATGGAAAGAAGGACCATGGATGTGAAAATAGACCTGCCAGTGTTTGCAGGAAAAATGGAACCTAATTCAATAATGGAGTGGATAGACTCCTTAAACAATTTCTTTGAGACCGAGGAAATACCAGAACACCAAAGAGTGAAGATGGCTCAGTCCAAAATGAAAGGAGCTACACTGACTTAGTGGAATTTCATCCAAGATGATAGGGTGAAAGAGGGAAAGAACAAAGTTGCAACATGGAAGAGAATGATGGCATTGGTGAAGGAGGCCTATGTTCCATTGGATTACAATATCCAATTACATAAGAGGAAATAGAATTTGAAGCAAAAGGAGCTAGATGTCAGCTCATACACAGAAGAATTCATGAAGCTGTGTGTAAAAACAAAGGTAAGGGAAGGTGAGGAAGAGAAGGTAGCAAGGTACCTCAATGGATTAAGGTTCAACATCCAAGAAGACCTAAATCTGCATAATCTAGATACAGTTCAAAAATGCTATCAAATGGCGCTCAAAGTGGAAGAAAAATTAAAGAGAAGGCATGAGCAGAACAATAGAGGTAGAGGAAGACAGCAAAGAGGAGGAAGAAGTCCTTTTAGAGGCAGAGGATTTGGATACCAAAGTGAATCCAACCAAGAGAACAGTAGAGGAGATAGCAGTTAGAACCAAGGGGGAAGCTACAATCAAAGGGGAAACTTCAGGGGCAGAAGATCACCATTTAGAGGAAGATCTCAGGGCAGAGGACCTATCAGATGTTACAGTTGCAATCAAGAAGGCCATATAGCCAGTAGATGTCGAGCAAAGGCAACAAGTTCAATAGGAGAAAAGAGGATCAATCTGATCCAAGAATCTGATTGTCAAAGTGTAGCAAGCTCAAGCACAAATCAAAGTGTGAATGCTCCTGATAGTTATGGGTATCCTAAGAATGGAGAATCTTTGATGATTAGAAGAGTAATGACCACCATGAAGATGCCTGGAAAAGAACCTCCACAAAGGAAGTCTCTCTTTAGAACTACTTGCAAGGCAGGAGGAAAGGTATGTAAAGTTCTAATTGACTCTGGATCTACTGAGAATTTTCTATCCATTGAGATGGTAGAAAATCTTAAGCTTAGGAGATTGCCACATCCTTGCCCATATAAAATTTCATGGCTCACCCAAGGTCAGCAAACAGTTGTAGACGAACAAGCTTGGGTAGAATTGTAGATTGGCCCATACAAGGATAGGTTACTGTTTGACATTGCCAAGATGGATGCTTGCCATCTCCTATTTGAAAGACCATGGCAGTATAATTTGAAAGCATACCATGATGGAGTCAGAAACACCTATTCAATCACCAAGAATGGTAAGGTGATATAATTGCTACCATTAATGGAGAATGAGGTAGAATCAAAAGGAAAGGAAGTTAAGGTGATGATGGTAGAAGGAAAACAATTCATGAATGAGATAGGAGAAGAAGGAGGAGTTGCATATGCTCTAATTCCATGCCTAAAGGTGAACAAGGAACAACAACAAGAAGTCAAGGGAGAGAAGAGACAAAAATTCATAGACCCAGCTGTCCAAGAGCTATTGGACAAGTACAAAGGCATTATCTTTGATGGGATGCCAAGTTCCCTACCACCTATAAGAGACATCAGCCATTGTATAGATCTAATCCCAGGATCTACACTTCCAAACAAAGCAGCATATAAGCTCACTCCAGATCAGAATACATAGGTAGCAAGGCAAATTGAAGAATTGTTGGAGACATGCCTAATTGGCAAAAGTTTAAGCCCATGTGCAGTACTGGCTGTACTTGCACCAAAGAAGGAAGGCACTTGGAGACTTTGCACTGATTCAAGGGCTATCAACAAGATAACAATCAGGTATAGGTTTCCAATCCCTAGGATAGAAGATTTACTTGATTGTTTAGGAGGTGCTAAATACTTCACCAAAATAGATTTAAAGAGTGGCTATCATCAGATTAGGATTAGACCTGGTGATGAGTGGAAAACTGCATTCAAGACTAATGAGGGGTTATATGAGTGGAAGGTCATGCCTTTTGGTTTGTCCAACACCCCTAGTACCTTTATGAGATTGATGAATGAGGTCTTGAGAGAATTCATAGGTAAATTTGTCATAGTCTATCTAGATGACATATTAATTTTCAGTAATACAAGGGAAGAACACCTCAACCATATAGACTTGGTCCTCAAAAGGTTACATGAGGAGCAGCTAATGATCAATTTAGCAAAGTGTATGTTTATGCAGGAAGAGATCATCTACTTGGGATTTGTTATCTCACATAACAAACTGAAAATGGATCAAGAAAAGGTAAGTGCCATATTGTCTTGGCCAACCCCCAAAACCTTGACTGATGTTAGAAGTTTCCATGGGTTAGCAACCTTTTATAGGAAGTTTATAAAGGGATTTAGTCATGTTTGTGCACCCATGCTTGATACCATAAAGGGAGGACATAAGTGCAAGTTTACATGGACAAAGGAGGCAGATAATTCCTTTGAAACAGTGAAGAAGAAGGTGGCATAGTAGCCAGTCCTTACACTTCCAGACTTTAACAAGATCTTTCAGGTAGAATGTGATGCCAGTCACATGGCAATTGGAGCAGTACTCAGCCAAGAAGGTAGGCCAATTGCATTTTTCAGTGAGAAGCTCAATGATGCTAAAAAGAGGTATTCATCATATGATTTGGAAATGTATGCTTTAGTCCAATCACTTAAGAAATGGAGGCATTACTTGATGCCCAAAGAATTCATAGTGTTCACAGATAACCAGGCCCTCAGTTTCATGAACAGTCAAGAGAAGCTGAACCATAGGCACATGAAGTGGGTGGAAACTCTGCAAGTTTTCACTTTCACACTCAAGCACAAGAAAGGGGTTAGGAACAAAGTAGCAGATGCTTTGAGCAGGAGAGTTCTGACCATCAATCAGATTCAATTAGAGAGTGGGATTGATTCTTTGAAGACAATGTATGGTGATGATGAAGACTTTGGAGAGATCTACAAGGTATGTACTTCTTTTGGAGACAAGTATCATGTTGAGTTCCCTGAATTTCTGATCCAAGATGGATTACTTTTCAAAGGTGGACAACTATGTATTCCAAGATGTTCTATGAGACTGAATATTATTCAGGAGAAACATTGTGGGGCCATGGCAAGACATTTTGGTCTTGATAAAACTCTTGATCTTGTGAAGAGGCATTACTATTGGCCGAAGTTACAGTCAGATGTGAGAAAATTTGTGGAAGCATGTGTAATATGTCAGAAAGCAAAAGGGAGATCCACAAATGCAGGTTTGTATCAGCCCTTACCCATTCCTTCTAGGCCATGGGAGAGCATAAGCATGGATTTTGTACTAGGTTTACCTAGGACAAGGAAAGGATCTGATAGTGTTTTTGTGGTAGTAGACAGATTCAGTAAAATGGCACATTTCTTACCATGTAAAACCACTTGTGATGCTTCATATGTTGCTGATTTGTTTTTCAAAGAGATGGTGAGGATACATGGTTTGCCATTGAACATAGTATCAGACAGGGATGTGAAGTTTATTGGCCACTTCTGGAGAACTCTTTGGAAGAAGCTTGGAACCAATTTGTCCTTCTCATCAGCCTACCATCCTCAAACAGATGGACAGACTGAAGTTGTTAACCGTTCATTGGGTAATCTACTCAGGTGTTTAACCAGGCAGCATGGAGAGAAATGGGATAATATCCTCCCACAAGTAGAATTTTCCTATAATGACACCATTAATAGGAGTACAGGAAAATCACCTTTTCAAGTGGTCTATGGTATTCATCCAAGAGGTATTCTGGAGCTGAGAGATCTGCCTATAGGAGAGCCTATTAGTGCAGATGGTGAAGCTTTTGCTTCAGCTATCAAAGAAGTACATGATCAGGTCAAAAACCAACTCTAACACGCTACACTGAAGTACAAAACATATGCTGACAAAAAGAAAAGAGATTTACAGTTTGAAGTTGGAGATTTGGTGTGGGTAAATCTGAAGGAGCGGCTCCCCAAAGGTCAGTATACCAAGCTAATGTAGAGGAAGATTGGACCATGTCAGATTTTAAAGAAGTGTGGGTAGAATGCATATGAGATCCAACTCCCTCCTGATCTTGGATTGTCACCCATTTTCAATGTATGTGATTTGACTCCATACAAGCCAAATGCAGATGTAGAACAAGAACCATTGCAGGATGCAGCAGATGATGATATTCCTAAGCATGATCCACCAAAATTGAAGCATATCTTAGACTCACAAGTGATCAAGAAGACCAGGAACAAAGAATACCTGGAGTATTTGGTGGCTTGGCAAGGGCAACCAGATTCAGAGGCAGTTTGGATGACTGCAGATCAGATCACAACTCATGGTGCAGATCTACAAACTCTCATCTCAAAGGGGCTTGAGATTTCTTCTCCCGGGGAGTATGGTGCAGGAGCACCCTTTCCACAGGATCAACATATACAAGAGGGAGAAGCATAAGGAATTGGCATTTTATGTAGGCATTTCATGTTGGTCAAACATTAACTTTGCAATTTTAGACAGGTTGGGTGACATGAAGGGTAAACAATGTGTCTTAGCAGTAGAAGTTTTGCTGTCTTATGCAAAACAGATGTCTTAAAATTAATTAGGGGTTTCTACCAATAATCTTGGTAAAATCAAAATCACAGAAACAGAGGAGAGGAATGTCGGTCTCTCACTTTTTGGAAAATATAAAATGAAAATCCTCTGTAATATTCAGGGGGTGGTTCAAAAACACTAAGAAGAAGGAATAGAAGTTCTGCAATTCATTCTTTTCTGTCTAGTTTCTGTGTAGATATTCTATAGAAAATTGTTCAATACATATAATCTGTACAGCACTTGTGTAGGATTTGAATTAGTTTCTTTCTATGATTGAGATACCTGGATAAATCCATTCCACTGGTGGATTTCTATGAAATCAGTGGAATGGATCTGTAAAATAGTTTTCTTTTTCCAATTTTGTTTCATTCGAAATTACAGAACCACTCCAAGTATCTCCTCGGTGTTTACCGTTGTTACAGGCATGACTGGTTGTATGGTAGAGAGAACCGGAGTAGCGAGTCAAGAAATGTAGGTGCAAACATCGGTGTGAGAATAGCAGTCGGGAGAACTGTTGAAAGCTTCACCAATGAGAAGGGGTCATGCCGACAGTAGGAGTGTATCGGCATATTGGCGAAAAGGAGTTGGGTTGGTCTGACGGTGAAAATCTCACTGATGATAGCATTGGCCTTAGGCATCGGTGTGACCAGGAATATCGGCAGAGGATACAAGGTTTTCTCCGATAGTTCTAGGTCTTGGCAATAAGGAGTTTGTGCTTCGGGGTGACAACGGGGAAGTGTCACCGATAGGGAGTTCATCGGTAGGAGACTACCCATCGGGGAAGACTTTAAGAGTCTTACCGAAAGGCAGAGTGTTGCCGATATAAAGCATATCGGGAAGAGTCTAGTCGACGAGTAGAAGGTTTCAGTGAGACATTTGTATAGTCTCGCCGATATCTTTCAAAGGAAGTTAATTTTAATTTCCTTTCTATGTGGGTGCTCCCCGCTGTGCATTTCCACTCTGCATCATGTACATTCCAAGGTTGATGAATTGTATAAAAGCATGTAATGTAGTTGCGAAAAAGATGTTGAAGTGTAAAAATGAGAAGATAAGTGTGAAGGTGTAAGAAGAGCAAAGCAGAGCAGAGGAATTATAATGTGCTTCAATGGAACTAAACCCAGGCATGGAGTAGATGCTATCAAATCAGTTCACCAATCCTTGGCAATGAGCCACCCCTTGGCAGTGAGCCATCCCTTGGCAGTGAACCTCAACATTTGCAGTGAGCATATTTGGTAGTGAGCCTCTATTTTTTAGTATTGTTATAACTTGTTTATTTTGTGGGCTAACACCCACTGTGGTTTTTCCCTTTTAGGGTTTTCCACGTAAAAAACTGTGTGTCTCATGTGTTGATGATGTTGTTGTGTTGAATTTCTTATTTCATGCTTTTCATGATTAAATCTGAATAATAGTGAACAAGTGTTTGATGTGTTAATGTTCATAAGTGGTCAAAGTTTTGAAGACAACTGATTCACCCCCCCTCTCAGTTGTTTGGTGCATTTCAATAATCTTATACATATTTGATTCTATTATCATTTGATCTAAAAGATGATTTTATTAATTAGAGTTCAAAATACAAATATGCTTTTCAAATTTCTTTCAGCTAAAAATCTAAATTGAATCAATTAAGACAAAAACTATACTAATGGATAGACCACAAAATTAAATCTTGAAAACTGAGATACAGTTTGTTATAGTTTCCATATGTTATTCATTCTTTCAAGCTAAATCTAAAGACACACATACATGAACCCTGGAGATATCTGGCATTCTACTTCCATCTTCTAGAGAGTTGTTCTACCTTTACATATTTTTTGACAACCAAGGAATTCCATTGGATTATTGACACAATGGTTACAGTGTTCACACATTTATGGTAATCATCTTTTACTTGGGAAATACTTAAAATAGAATGTACTAGTGGCTATTTATTTGGGTATAGGTGATAGGCTGACCACAATATGCAAGTTCTTTAGGGTCGATCTTTGTTGGTTTCTTTAATTGTGAAATTTTGTTGTGGTTCCTTAACAAAGAGGGAAGTGAAGCATTTGTTAAGTTTAATTGTAAACCTACATGTAAAAGAGAAGCATTTGTTAAGTTTATTTGTAAACCTACATGTAGACAAAATTTCATGATGGATGAGGAAGTCGTGATTATGGGTGGTACCAAGAAAAACAAAAAGAAAATCAATCTAAATATTTTCTTCTAATTTCTTATTGTTTATGATGAGATTTGTTATAATATATATTTTTTCTACACCTTACAATGCCATACATTGTAATAAATATTTATTAACTTCCACCATTTTTATTTCATTTTAGGTATGGGTAGTAGTGATTTGATTTGATTTGGTTATTGACTTTTACACCACTCAATTTTATTTCATTTGATTTATGGTATAAAGCATAGTCATTTGATTTGACTTTGGGTATGGTTGATATTGATTGATGTATTTAAGCCTAGGATAAGAGGATAAATTGTAATAGCCAATCAAAAAAATTCCAGCATTCAAAACTATAGAAATTAAAAAAAAAACCAAAATGATTGGTCAAGACTTGACAAGCTAATAAGATGTGTGCATATAACAACATAAAATCAACATTTGTCATCTATAGTAGGTATAGTGAGAAATCATGATGACTATATAAATTTTGTGTTTTAAAATAATGAAATAAAATTGAATAAAAAATAGAACAAAGATAAGAATTAAAAATTTGTATTTTCATTGAATATAACCCAAAAAAATTATAAAATTGATTATTTATATTTTGGAAAAAAATTATAAAGATTAACATTAAATTTTTTTATGAAAGTACTTTAATTCTAATTTTTCATTGGTTCATATATTCAAACTAATAATCTTGCTGACGGAGGGCTAATAAATATTAAACCAATCAATATGGGAGAAAAAAAGTGGGACACGCCATATTGACAAAGTTACTAAGCACTATATTAGCCCGAAAACAAAGCAAAAGGCAAAAGTACTAATAATTCAATTATGAAATGGTTCCAATCGTAAGGGGCCAAAGTAGTAGATGGATAACACCTATGTAAAATTGGAAAGAAAGATAGATTAGGTGTATTTTATATATACAAATTGCAACATCTTTGTCTTGTCTTATTATCACCTATGAAGTAAAAAAAAAAAATTAAATAACACAAAATATGTGTTTTTAGAAGAATTATATTAAAAATATAGAATACATTTAATTATATTGGTTTATTACATCTTTAATTAAAATGATTTAACTATAGATTTATTTTAGAAAACTTAATATGCATGTATACAATTTCTATATATATAAAATAAATATATAAAAATCAATATTTAGGGGAGAGGATCCAATAAATAACCATGTCCTAGTAGTTGTTATGGTGGGGCACCTAGACCATAGCTAAATATTCAAGGAATACACCTATAGGAACAACCGAAGAGTTTAGAAAATTTCCCTACACGGCATGAGACAATTCCGAGCAATATAATGCTCACATATAAAAGTCTATTAGTTAATTAAGAGAATTAATAGTTGAGAAATAATATATAGTAAAAATTTAATAAGGAACCAATAAATCTACACATATATATGTGTAATTGTACCTTCACAAGTCACATCAAAGAAACAACTAATTATATGGTGACACATTTATAGACAATCACTAATGCATGCTTTGGTGCACATGTTTAGGTCTAGTTGATCCCTAAAACCTCAAATAATAGTTTTAAGCTCTTAACTTAGATTATAAGATATGCTGAAAAAAAATCTGATATACCATTTATGAGCTTGATGTGCAAAACACTTTATGACACAAAAAAAAAACGATATACTGAAATTTTCTTGAAAATCTGAGATACCATTTATGAGCTTGACGTGCAAAGCTAGAATGTGTGAGCCAAAACAATTTATGAGACCAAAAAAAATGAAGCTATACTGAAATTTTCTTGAAAATCTGGTATACCATTTATTGAATTTTTTTTGAAAATCTAATATACCATTTATGAGCTTGATGTGCAAAACTAGAATGTGCCTACGTCATAAATAAATGAAGATATACTAAAATTTTCTTGAAAATCTAATATATCATTTACTGAAATTTTCTTAAAAATCTGATATACCATTTATGAACTTGACATGCAAAGATAGAATATGTGAGACAAAACAATTTATGAGACAAAGGTAACTAAAGTAAATCACGTCTCTTTAAGGTCAGCATACGGCAGCGTTTCTAGTGTTTTAAAATTGAAAGGAGAGCAGCCCCACATAATTATTGATTCTTCAATGGTGAATTGCAGACTGCTTTCTGGCAAACAACAGTCATTAGTCGCATCAATTGCATCATCACAGATATGATTGCCTACGGACTGTGGGTCCCTTGCCTGGCGATGCCATACAAGACAGTCGTGCTTTGCTATAATGGTGTGCAATATTCCAAATATATTGATGACCTAAGGGTTTCGTGTAAAGCTCTGCAACTGCAACTCTGCGACAATGAATAGATAGAAAGATTAGAACGCCAGTGGATTTATGTGGCTATCGCTGCTTTCTCTACTATTCCCAGTACGTTCTCAATCTGTTTTTTATTACCAAGATTCCCTTACCTTACCTAGTCGGTGCACACTGAAATCTTGTGTCTACGCATCTGTCATGTCATGAAAATGAATTAACTGTTTTTTGATTCCCAATGGGAAAACGGTGCCATAACATTTAAAGTGGCCAACTGGCTGCCTATAAATGCAGCCTGCGAAGGCCTAACATTTCAAAGCGTCTTCTAGTGTTGAGAAGTAACTTGATTGCTAAGCTTCCTCTCGTTTTTTCCCTTCTTGCAAATATGTCTTCCTGCGATAACTGCGACTGTGCAGACAAAAGCCAGTGCACGTATGTGTAATCACGATCTATCTGCTTCTATTTACTTGTGTTTTCGCTGTGTTGGTTTCTCTTAACTTGCAAATTATTATTCTTTTAAATATATCTATTCTTTTCTACTGTTGCTATGTGCTGATCTATGGGTGTTATGTCATGTGACACAGCAAGAAGCGTAACGGCTTCCAGGTGGATGGGATTGTGGAAACCAATTTCAACATGAGGTGTGTTGTATGTTGTTAAGTGTTGGATTGAACAGCGACGTTTTAAAGAATAGATTAGAAGAATTTTAATGTCTACAAGGTTAAAGATAGTTTATGGGACAGACACCTAAGAATTTTAATGTCTAGGAAGTTAAAGATAGTTTATGAGACAGTAGACTTTGTCATTTTAATTCTATAATGCTTAGACTTTATAGTTAGACTTTATAGCACTCTGATAATGTTTAGACTGGAACAGCTGACTTAGTGAAACTTTGTAATTGTTGTGCAGCCCCTTTGAGTATGAGACTGTGCAGGGAGAAAATGATTGCAAATGCGGGCCTG
The DNA here is from genome assembly GCA_027924645.1 of Cunninghamia lanceolata. NCBI lineage: Eukaryota > Viridiplantae > Streptophyta > Pinopsida > Cupressales > Cupressaceae > Cunninghamia > Cunninghamia lanceolata. Next base: position 24,437,573 of record BSBN01000500.1, read on the forward strand.
GATGCACTTGCACCTCTTGCCCTTGTCACAAGTGATGTTTCAGAAGCTTCTACAGTAATATAGATAAATAAATAAATGTAATGCGTATAAGCAAGCCAGGGTATGTTTGTGTTAATGTTTGAGGGTCTGCAGAAAGGGTCTTTGAAAGCGTTCATGTGACTACACTGTGCAGACCCTCTAGAGTGTAATCAGTAGTAGATTATACTCAGTAGTTGTGTTGATGTATGTTTTTCAATGAATTAAGTGTTTTATTAAATTACCTCGCTTGTTTTTTTCTGAGTGCACAACCATATACTTCTGCTTCTGCAACCTGAGTAGATATATACTTTTTCTTGAGAGTTCTGTGATATTTTATGTATATCATACTCTTTCTTGAGAGTTATGTTATATTTTATGTATATCTGTCTTGTATGGATGCTGAGTAATAATCTAATAAATACCATTCATTAACATGAGAGATGGGTTCATATAAACCACTATTCGTGAAATATGGGTTATGTGTTTGACTCATAAACTACACAGTTGAACCCTAAAATAAAATATCATAATTTGACACGCTGCGGAAAATACCTCCTACTTATCAAAGCTAATTCTGTTCTAAATAAAAATATTTAAATTGTTCCACTAAAATTCAAATAGTTATACATATCAGAAAAAAAAAAATGATTATTAACTTAAATAAAATTTTAGTTAAGTTGAGTGTGAGATAAAGATATTTCTAGTGTAATCAGTAGTAGATTATGCTCAGTAGTTGTGTTGATCCATGTTTGTCAATGAATTAAGTGTTTTATTAAATTACCTCGCTTGTTTTCTGAGTACACAACCATATACTTCTGCTTCTGCAACATGAGTAGATATATACTCTTTCTTGAGAGTTCTGCAATATTTTATATGTATATCTGTCTTGTATGGACGTTGAGTAATAATCTAAATTTAATAGAGCTAATTTTGTTTTAAATAAAAATGTTTAAATTGTTTGACTAAAATTCAAATAGTTATACAGATTCTGTAAATTTGTTCTCTTTAAATATTAAATGATTTTAATAGTTCAATAATTAAATAGTGAATAATTTTTTTTTTTTTATGGAGGTCATCTACAAATTTGTTTGGGTCACAATATTAGTCTCATCTTAGCCTTATCTCTCGTGATGTTGGGGCCTTGCACTCAACAAGACTTGATCTTTGGTGGGTTCATTCAGAACCTTTAAACTTCATCAATAGATAATAGACCCTTTAACATCAATAATAATTTTACATTAAATTTAGACAAAAAAATATAAATAATTATTCTATCTTTTACTAATAAAAATTTACTATTTAATACTTTAAAATACCATACTGACCAGTCAAGTTTCTGCACTAAAATAATTAATTTATAGAAAATTATAAAGTAAAATGAAAGTAAATTTTGTAAATATAAAAACACTAGAATAAAGATAAATTTTTTAAAACATAGAAGCACTAGAATGGAGATTACTTTTCTAAATATAAAATAACATAAAATGCCATAGAATAAAATTCAAATTCTTATAAATATCAAAGTTAAAAAAAAAAGTGCTGGTCAATTCGTTTAGTTTATGCTTTGCAAATCTCCCCGATTTAATCACCCTAAAGAAAAATAGGGACATTCCTTATATTAATGACAATAAAGTAGACAAAATTATATGACAGGATTGAACAAGAAGCATCAAAAACTAAAACAGACTAAACATTAGGAATCCGAAAAAACATTAAAAATTAAAAATCAGTAAGGAAAGTTAGTGTTTGTCTTGTTGGCCGGCACGCCTAAAGTAGCATTAGGAGCTACAATGCCAACAATGGAAGGGAATAATAGACATCAAGTATCCGGGGAGAAGGCCTAATCTAGTGGGTCTTATAGTTATAGAAATTGACCATGTGGCCCCTACCATTTGCACCATCGCAGCAACTATTAGCTCATGGGTAGCGATTAGTCCCTACTGTAGTAGGGATTTATATCAATGATAAGAGATTATTAGATTTCCTGTGTAAAAATTGTATTCTTAACTATTTTATAGTTTCTTAAATTTGTCTCACCAATTTTGTCCTCCAGGGGCACTAGGTACTTCATTTTTGCGCTTTTTTTTTTTTTTTTTTAATTTTGGGTTGATAATAGGTTTTAGTGGTTCATAAGGTCATTTATGACCATATTCTATTGTATTCAATTCATTTTTGTAGTGGGTTTGGTCATTGATGGGAAAAGTTGTAAAATTGCTAAAATTGTGAAAGTTGCTAAAAATGTGGCATGGCAACTTTAGCATGTTGTCAAAAAAGTAGATTTCAGTTACATGCAAGGGTAGGAACTTGGGAATCAATTGTAAATGGTGGGGAAAGGCATGAATAAGCTGGAATGGTTGAATGGAAGCATTATGGTAGTGATTTTTGAAACTTTGAGTGAATTGAAGCAAGTTTTTTTGTGATTTTTCTGAGTTACAACAACTTATGTCTTCTTGTACGAACTGTACGGTCCATGGATCAATCCATAATCAATTGTATTTGATAGCCCCGTGAATTACTGCATTTTGTTTTTGGTTTCATCAAATTTCATTAAGTTTTGTTAAAGTTATTGAATTTTTACTGGAAGTTGTCAAAACCCTAGCCAGGGTAACCCGTGGGCCTCCAAAATGTGATATCTTTCGATTCCACTGTCCAAAAATGCTAAAAACTCACCCAAAATTTTGTTTTTTCTTGTTCTTCAAGATTTTCAAGGTGGGAAGTCCTAATATGCTCGCATTTGGAAGGAACCTTCACCAGTCTGTTTCAAGTTAAGCATGAAAAATAGTGTAAAACCCTCATTTTGTGCTTGTTAGCTAAAACCCATGCATTATTTCTCGAAGTTTGGAAGTGGTGAGTGTTGATTAGTGTTTTAGGAGTATGTGCAGACCTATATCAAGAGTTTTGAATGCCTTGAATGATTGGTTTTGAGTCTTATTTTGACTGTCCCAAGAGAATTGTGTCAAGACAGTTAAGGAAATGTTGTTGCACAAGCATGTAGGAGTCTAGATTGCATCTATGCATTGGAACACTCATTGGAAACATGTCTAAGATGCTGATGAAAGGTCTCCCAAGTCTACATTGAGGTTTGAATGTTCTTCAAGGGTTGCTTTTATTATATTGGAACCATCTTTCCTAGGTTAAACGTTGCAAAAGTTGTAGTTCCTTTGATGGTGGTTTGTTTGTCATCTCGTTTGTTTGTGATTCAAGGTTCTAAGACCCATGACAGGTCTGCCATGCATGTATGCTGCCTCAAGTTGTTGAACCAAGTCTATTTATGAAGCCTTTTGTTAGTAGCCATGAAGCTGAATCTAGGAGCAACAATGGAGTTGAGTTTTGAGCCAAGCCCTAATCTACCTCTTGGGTCTGTCTGAGTTAGCTAATCCTTCCTCTGCATCAACCTTGAAACACATTTCACTCAATATTCAGTAATGCATATATGTTCCTTAGCAGCATTGTTTGGTCCCGCACTTTAATCCATCAATAGAATGTAGTTGGAAGGTATTGCTTGTGCTCGTAATCCCAACCTAGACCCTAGAGGATTAAAATAACAAATGGTAGCAATGTGGGTAGCCATTCAACCGAAGTAACATAAGCATACACCACACATCAAGGGGCTACTCTATAATGGTGGGGGTTGCCTATTGTTCTACATAGATGAACCTATGACCTTAGTAACTTCAGTCAATAACTTGAGGTAGCCATCTGAATGTAGTTTCCCATAGCAACCTAGTCCACTTAGTGGGGATAATAATCTGAAGTAACCCAGTAACCCTCAAAATGAATACCCTTCCCTAGCCTTGCTTAGCTCTCACTCTTCCCTTTAGATGGGTTCCCTCATCTTGGTTCATCCTAAGGTCCCACCTCAAGCAAATAAGTTGAGCTAAGGATATGAAATAGATTGGGTTTAGGCACTTGTGGGCCAAATTAGGTGTTTTTCCATGCCAAGGGCTACTACCTCCTTCCTAGCTCTTGAAAGCCCAAATAATGATCATTCGTTCTAAAATACATTAGCCCAATCAAACACACATGCTCACCTAGAACCTAACTCTTGGATATAGCCATAAGTTGGTTGGATGTAGCTTATTAGGTATGGATGAGACCTATAGTGATTCTAGAAAAATAATGTCTGATCTTTCATGCTTGTTTCATGGATTTTCATTTAAGATCAATCATTTAGATGATCCCCTTAGAAAAGTGGGGCCCCTAGTAGGGCCTCACCATCTTGGTTCCCTATAGAGTGTAGGGACCTATTCATTATCACTCACTTTCCATAGTGGGGGACAACCAATTAATATAGGTAGGGGCCCATCCTTTATAGTTATAGTAGGACACATAGGAGAGAGAGATACATGGCATGTAGTTCTTATTATTCCTTACTATAGTAGAAACTATAGCAATTAATTGTAAGATGGGAAAAGAAGGCCTAATCAATCATGAAGTAACTAGATCAATCTTTCCTCATCAAATATTGGAACACAAGCCACCAACGACTTTAGGGCTTGGTTGCAGTCCCTAGAGAAGAGCCAAGTTGTGGTCGGTAGGGACTTTGTTCCTTAATTGTAATGATTAAGAATTGATGACAAATGTGTTGATTAAACTATGTAATAAGAAGACCTAAGTAACTAATTGAGTAAATGTGCATACAACAATTATAGAAAATAGAAAATAGGAGCAAAATTGAAATAAGCAGAGCACAAGGAACATGTCATCAAAAGCAAGGGATGATGAAGCCAAACACTAGCGCTGGGTGCCCTAGTTCTAGGGTTTTGGGGCAAACAAACTTTTGTGTGATGATCTATGTCCTTGTATCCTTCGTCTCCTATCATTCATCGATATCTAAAATCCTCAATCCAGATCTACACACACAAGAGAAGAAAAATAGTTGTGCTATATAGGGGCTTGCCTCGGTCAAACCCTGTGTTGGTGTTCCCACCTCGACAACAACAGATGATAGAGAGAGTGCGTGTTCGCAATGAATAGAGGCAGACAACTGATAAAGATTGCAATAATCAAATATAATGAAATGAACTCACCATGAGCATGAAACCCTAGTTGGATTAGTGTCGCAACACTAGTCACATACTAGGAGATGTTGGAGAAAGAAGAAGCTTCCTTGAGTACCTACAAAGGTTAGTGCAATAGCAATAATAATATTTCACAAGTAGAGAGCTTCAGAATTGTAGAGAGAGCTTGTTGATAGATAGATAAAATGTTCATCTTAATGTTACTTCATCATGTATGTAAATGATATATATATATATATATATATATATATATATATATATATATATCCCAATTACTTTTCAGAAGAGTCATGTTACGCTGACAGAGGTGTATCATCCAATGTAACAAGGCTGACACTTTAATATCCAATTTTGTTCAGGGCCAAAGGGCAGGAACCGAGTGTTGGGCGCCCTAGTCTTGGCTAAATTAGCCTCTAAAATCTCAACAATTAAAGGATTTGGCACTATTTCTTATTCAGGTGTTAAAATAGGCACTTCACAAATGGAGATAAAAATATACGCTAAAAGGACTGCTAAACCTAGTGTGAAATTCTAAGTGGTAACAATTTTTGGCACTACATTTAGCCCCCACTTTAGTGAGGGTATGAGCTTATGTTCATACACGCACTAAAGTAGAGGGAAGACATATCACTTCACCAAACATTGAAGACACAGAATGTCACTAAGTCAATAGATGTGATATCCCCCAAGCTTAGGATTCTATGAGTCTGCAATGCTTAGAAAAAGAGGTTACACACACAAGACACATAGAACAAGTTACACAAAAGATATATGAGAACATAATAAACACGAGATGAGACCGAATATTATATGCTAGAACAACTACAATTAGCAAAGTAATATGGTCAAATCCAAACATACATAAAGCATACAAGAAGCACATATGGAGCATACACGGAAAACACAAGCATACAAGGTATGATTATCGGGATAACAAGCTATGTTATGCTAGGAATCAAACCAAAAACACATATCATGAGCCACAGGATAGTAAAATCCATCGTTTACTCTAGGTGGTCATGAATGCATGGCAAAATGAAAACATCACAGGCTAGTAAGATCTGAAAATTTACTAGTTGAGCTCCATGTCAATGAGTAGCAAATGAAAGCATCACAAGCTAGTAAGATCCACAGATTTACTAGGTGAGTTCCATGTCAACAAGTAGCAAATGAAAGCATCACAGGCTAGTAAGATCCACAGATTTACTAGGTAAGTTCCATGTCAACAATATCAAGAATTACAGGCCAAGCAAACACATTGTTTGTTGGTAACTCTGGTAAAGTGCTACGAAGATGATCAAAAAGGTGTTGTGATAGAAAGACCAGCCACACGGTATGTGAACAAATTGAAGCGCATAGCTCAGTGTATGCCCCCACCTTAAATTAATTGCTAACACCATTAGGGAGCAATTTCCTTTAAGATAGAGAGAGTGATACACACAAAATAGTCACAAGAGCTTTCTAGAAGCATATGCCCAAAAGATATGTTTCCAAAAGCTACATTGCGACAAGGGGTTGCCCCCAAGGATGACGTCGAGCATTAAGTGTAACATCATACAATAGCACCAAGGGATCTACATGACTGGAGTTAGTATATGAATGGTTGTAAAAAGGGACACTCATTTTTGGAACTGTCATCATCCTCCAGCTAGTAGAACTACGAAGATGGAGGAAGAAATATCACATGAAATCAAAGAAAATAAACTTCGGGCCAACAAGGAAGGATGATAAATCATCCAACACTTTGCATCGTCCCCAAAAGGCATACAACTGCATTTAAGACAAATAGAAGAATGAAGATACATAAAGAGGAATTGTATTCATGAAAATGATTCAAAGGAAATAATAAGAAGATAAATGCAAATACACAATACCTTCACCTTCAAATCAGTCCGCACACTTTGATAGAACAGAGTAGATGTGCACCCAAATCTACTAGCTTTGTTCTCTATGATAGGAAAGATTGATAGAATGATGTTGATTTTTCGTGATTCCTACAACATAACTTTACTTTGTAACATCCTCCAAATGGCTTGGTTGAGGCTATATTTATAGATTTTTGATCATGGAGGGAAAAAGATTTGATTTTGGAGATAGAGATTTGTTTTTTGCTTTATTTGACAAAAGAGGAAACAAATCAGGTAGAAGATCAGATTTGATTTTTATTTGATTTAAAAGGAAATAAATCAAAAAGTAAATGAGAGGAAAATTGTGAGGATTATCTAATTAAATAAATTAATTAGATACACATGAGTTAAAATAAGAAATAAATCAAGAATATGTGATTAGGATTTTATTAAATAAATATTTGATTTATTTAATTAATGTTGGATGATGACTTAATTAATCAAATAATAAATTATTTAATTAACTTTAGAAAATTGAATGGATTAATTAAATGATTGTAATTTATTTAATTAATGCGGAAGAATAAGGTTGAATGGTTGAAATTAATTAAATTATTTAATTATTTAATTAATGTGAAAGTATAGAAGATGATTAATTAAGCTAGGAAGTAAGGTGAATTTCAGGTGTCTATATTTTGCCCCTCTTTGAGATGGTGTTGCGAAGTAACATCATTTCAAAGAAGTTTAAAACATAGTGTTGTATTGGATAAAAGATGACTTTGGTTTATAAGAATATGATTGGAAGAAAATAATTGGATTAGAGATGATGATGCCCCAGTCACTCAAAACGAAAGTGACAAGGAAAGATGATGTAGGTATGGTATGCCCCCTCGGGAGGATAGGCGGGTTAGAAGAACTGGGTATGCTCTCGAATTGGATGAAACAGAATGATTAAGGAGATGGAGGAAAGATAAGGGATGGATGAAATGGATGAACGATACATTATGTTGCATTGGGTGAGCAACCATATTGTTTGATATAGCACTAGACATTATGCACAAAGGTATAAAGATCAAGGTGACGATGTGTCCTATGCATAAAAGATAAAAGTCACAAGAAAACATATGATGTTGGGCACCATGATATGGAAGGCCATGATGTTGTGGTGACAATACACTGCTAGGACTGATACAAATGCAATATAAAAAAGATAGCACACACAAGCAAGCAAGCATGCATGCACAAATGATTCAAAAACAAACAAGGTATTGCCCCTATCACACTGTAAACCGATGATTGATTGATCAAGGATTGATTGGATTGATTGATGATAATGTTGTCATCGTGGGGAATGATATATCCCTAGAACAACACAAGAATATGGGGACGATATATCTCATTGATGATGATTGGATAAATGATCGATTGATATGTTTGACAGCAAGGTTGGAAACAAAACTGAAGTATGTTTTTGGATGATTGGCTGGATTACTTGATTGGATTGGTATGGATGAAAGATGACTTGCATTTGGATTTATTGCTTGGATTTTTGGCATGTATTATTTTTGGATTTTTTGCATGTTCTGATTTTTTTGGATTTGTTTTGTTTTTTTTTTTTGGATTTTTATAATATAATGTTATGATGTTTTTGGATTTTGAATTGTTTTAGGATGGCATTGGATTACAATTTGGATAGCCTAAATGCTAGATACCAATGACAAGAGAAAACCAAGTCTAGATGCAAAGGATGGAGATGAGATTGGATGAATGTATAAACCTAGAAGGGAGATAGTAAATAGGATGGAAGACTCATGATAGATGGAAGGATAAAAGGATAGGCAACAAGGGATTGAATAGATAAGGTCTTTAGGATGTGATCTCCAAAGACTATGTTGCAGAGGAATAACATGCCCCATTCTAGGTATAATGCTTAGGATTTTACATGACAAAGTTTATGACGATAGGATTGATTGGATTGGTTAGAAAGGATGAGGTATATTAAGAGATGTCTAAAACATGTTTCAAAATTTTGCCCCTATCTTTATCAAGATCAAAAAGGAAGAAAGAAGGATGGATTGGATGAAGGGGATAATTATCGGATAAATGGATAAGGAAGATATGACAAGAAGGATAAGTATAAGGAATTATAGGATGGATAGATGAGAAACATGCCCCCAAGTGTAAGGTACATAGACAACTGATCTACTCATGACACATGTTTGCCAGGTTTTCATCATGGTACTTATCTAAGGAGCCTGTTTACCAAGTTTTCACCATTGGATGAATGATTTCTCTTTACTATTTTTTTATTTCATTTTTTTTTTTTTTGTAATATTTGGATGGGATGGGTAGATGGAAGGAAAGAGAGATTTGGATGGAGCATGGGGACTCAAGCATTTGTTTCTAAGAGGAGGTGATAGTGTCCCATTTATGGATGCTTACAGCACATAGAACATGTCAAGCATTATTACGTGCATGGATGTTGATAGGTGATTGGATCAGATGGAAAAGGAGTGGATTATGATGTGGATTAGGGATGGATGGAGGATATTGGATTATGAAGGGGATTATGGATGTAAGGATTATGCAAAAGCATGGACCATGGGGATATGATGGGTGAAATATGTATGATAATGGACGAAAAATGGGGAGATGGAGGTATGTGGAAATGTTGTGGAATGGAAAGGAACCAAGACCAACAGTTGCACACACCATTTTGGATTTTAAAGCTTTTGATTGGGATGGGGTGTTGGGAGTAATGGGGATTTGTTATTTTCCAATTTGAGTACTTAGGTACCCAAATGGACTTAAGATTTTAGAAGTTTTAGATGGGGAATGGGATTTGTGGGATTTTTGGCATTTAGGATTTTTGATATAGTGGGATTTGGATGCTTCATTTGGATTGATTTCTTTTTTCTTGGAGACCCACACCATTTTTGTTTTTGCTTTTGGGGGTGTGGGCGTTTGTAGCCTTTTGGGATTTTGATTTTGATTTGTGTATCGATGCCCTTTGGCATGATCATTTTGACATTTTACTTTATGTGGGGAAGCATCCAAATGACTATTTTGGAATCCCATGGATTTTTTGATAGCTTCATGGTTGGTCGATGTGTGCATTGGTTGATCTTGATTAGGAATGTTAAGGGATTTAAGGGAAAAGGATGTGTGGATAGATGTATTAGGGGATTTAAGGATAGGGATATTAGGATTTGGGAGGAGTAGAGGTAAAGTGGATGGAGGGAGATGTATGGTCACATGCTTTTGGGATTTGTATGACAATGGAGGAGGGATGTCGATTGTTAAGTGTGAGAAAGAAGAATGATGAAATCCATCATGCACACTAGATCAAACCCTCTTTCATAATAACATTCAAGGACAAGACTGTGTTGGAGTACAGGACCACTGAGAGGGGGGGTGAATCAGTGGTCTATAAACTTTAAAATCTTTTGCACCTTTTAACTTACAAGATAGAGAATGAGAGAGACTTCAATGATCTATCAAAACACATATGCACAAGATGATGAATAGTATGAATCGGGACCCTAAGAAGAAAGCATTAGGACACACATACAAAGACAAATAATATAAACCATAACACATGTTTTTCATGAGTGCAAAACCCTCATAGGGATGAAAAACCACTCAAAAAATGCCTCACTAGCTACAATGTATCTAGGAGCACCAACTCCAATAACAAACAAGAGCACCAACTCCAACCACAAACAAGAGCACCAACTCAAACACCAACAAGAGTATCAACTCCAATATCAATAGAAGCACCCACTCCCTGACACAACCTCACTGACAATTACAGCTGCCTCACCAGCAAAATCTCCTTGGTCTTAATGACCAGTTTCCAATGACAGAAGAAAAACTATTTCAGGGGGTTGCCCTGTTACAATACAATTCATATCTCCCACAACTTTCAAAATAAATGGACATTTCAATGAAGATGAACTTCTAATCACAATAATCTAATGAAACCATCACTTTCCTATCAAATTCAAAGTACTCAAGAAATATATAAGGTGTCATCATACAGCAAACAACAACAAGGAGTTCAAACAACAACAAGGAGTTCATGAACCTTTGCACAAGTCACCATGTTCTGCCATCATATATCTTGTTTATCAGATTTACCTTCAACATAAGGAAACATATCGATATCTCTGCTCATACTACTGCCATAAAAAATTCATCATTCAAAGATATATATAAAATAGTCTTCATTCTGAACATCTCACAAGACTCATCAATAGATCCCCTCTCACTACTTAATGACATTGAAAGTCATCTGCTCTCTTTACCCTCTCTGCAAAACAGACCACACTTTGTTTCTTATTTTTCACTTCACTGTATGATATTCAACTCTTTCCAAGTCTCATCCTTGTGTATCTATATCCTCTATATCTGAGTTGTTTCACAGGCACATCTGCTTCTAACAGTCAGGTATCAAACATTGTTCATAAACCTCACCGAATCATGCAATCCATATATGGACATGTAGATCAATCTTTTCTTAACACATATCATCAACTTGTATCAACAACCTCCTGCTGAGTGAATTATCAATTATATTGGCCCTCACAGTCGGTTAGAATTATGTTGCAAGCAGTTAGCACATCTTCTATGAAAAACCAACCGTCAAATTAAATAAAAGAGAGTATTCGTTGAAGTTTGAAACTATTTGAAAGTCCACCATTTGATCTTCTGCTCCTGCCCTTCGAATGTTTTAATCTGAGCCATAGATTCCTTTTTGGCACTCAAAACATTATATGACTCCAAATGTGGTCGGTTTCCCAAGGTCAAGGGACCAGTCCACCTATGATTAAAACCCCTTCATCCGGTGACCTTAAGTGGCATTGACCTCCAATACTAGGTCAACATTAAAATATAACAAAAAGCAATATTCTATAGTGACGGGTAAAACCTTAGGGTTTTCTTGAGTCTTTTAGGGTTTAAAGACTTATTATTAGGACTTGAGAGACATAAGACTTAGGTCTGCAACCCTAAACCACACCTTACTAAGCCACTGTGTTTTGATCTCTACCATTTACTAATGCAAACACATGAAGGACTCTAAGCTAGGAAAGAAACTTGGCTTTAGAAAGAATAAACCATTGCCACTCACTTCAAAACAATTTGACAACACCCTTATCTTTATCACATCAGACTAAATACTCTTTGATACTTTGCTATCAACTCCTTGACTTTATCAAACATCAAACTTTAACTTGCAAGAACTGAATTCCATCACCTAAATCATGAATTCCATATTGATACTCAAGGCACTAACTTCTAAACAAACACTACCAACATGAACAACACATTTCTTATTCACACTTGTTTGGAACCCTTGTAACTATGGACTGTATCATCATCATGAACCTATTACTAAGTTATCATGAACCTTTATGAAGCATGGATAACATGAACCTCCTGACTCTGAAACAACATGAACTCTTTTGAAGCAACTTCTTTGCACTTTGCAACCTTTGCATCAACTAGTATCCCTATGAGCAATCAAGATGAGGTACCTTACAAACAACATCAATTTGACAGGACAATGGACAAGTTCCTTTGCATCAATCTTTGTACAACCCTTGACATTTTGACAAGACAATGGACAAGTTCCTTTGCATCAACCTTTGACTTTGAAGCTCTCTAATCTGATATCTATTGCCATCAATTACACACCTTTGACATCAATGACAAAACATCATGCCAACAGACTAAGCCAAATAACTACCGAATGGAGGTAGACTTAGCTATAGAACTTGCACTCAGGAGTGCTATGAAAATATCAAATCTAATCAAGCCTTTTATCAAACCCTAGGTCAATAATGCACAAAACCCTAGTTCTTTGATGATCTGATTATAACAGAAGATGTACACCAAATCTCCAGAAAACAATTGTACAGGGAGGATTAGGAAGATTATAGAACCTATGTCTCGGAAGTAGAGATGTCAGAGGACTATTTCGAAAGCGCCCAAGTCCTAAGAGGTGGAATCTTCAGAAACTATAAACTAGACAAATACTACAAAGGTTGCCCTAATGCCAGATCTGAAGTCTGTTGGGGCAGAAAGACTAGGGCACCAGCACCCAAGTCCTACATAGAGGAACATTCTTGAACTGTTGTCAAATCCTAAAACCTTAATTCTTGATCAATCTTCCTATATCTTCATATTTCCTCGATCTGGCACATGTAACCTACACACAAGAAGAAGAGAAGGGGTTGGGGGTTGTGGTGTTTAGGGACTTGCCTCAATCAAATCCTAGGATAGCATTCAAGCTTCCCAACACTATTGATAGATAAAGAGAGCATGCCCTTGCAGGGTAGAGGCTAAACACAAAATAAATATGATGAATAAATTATGATACACAACAATGGTATCACCTATGCGATGAAGCCCTTAGGAGGATGAAATCTCTTCAACTCATAAGGAGAGATAGATGCTAATTTCAAACCTACAATAACACACACAATGACAATACAAATCTATTCTAGAATCATAATGAATTTATTGAATGCTCTTTACTCCAATGCTTCAAGTTGGCTATCTCTATATAGGTTCATAATGAATTCAAAAGAACACTTATATATGCTTTCCTGCTAACATTCAGAAAATTAAACCAAAAGAGCTGACAAGGAGAAACATTTTTAAAGGTTCTAAGCTAACATACTATTAAATTTGCCCCAACCAATTAGGGAAGACTTGGGCAGTGATGCCCAAGTCTTTGAGCCCCTTTTAGGTCCAGGATAAGGTGAAGCATGGGCCCCTTGTTCCCAATTTACATTGGTTTTAGGTAATTTTACATCGGGATGAATATTTAGACTGTATAATGTAAACACGGGGACCTATGAGCTAAACAAGGAGGTAAAATGACATGTGGCCACTTTTTACTCCATAATAGTGACATACGATTTGGAGGTGCAATTAGGTGCAACTATCTTGGGAGTGGAAGGAGATGACTTATGAGGTGTGTGAGTGGTACCAACATGTTTGGATTTTTTTCCTTGGGATATATAGCTAAGGCTATGTGATTGTGGATGGATTTGGACATGGATGGGCTCCAAGATACCTTGTTCAAGAAGGCCTAAACCTTTGCCTTGATATTTCATTTTTTGGAGCATGTGATGTGCAATGGGATGTTTGTTGCTTTGAAACAAGATGCAAGTCCATTATTAGATGGGGAAAGATGGGTCGTGGATAGAGTTTATTCCTCACCTATGAGAGAACCACCACGGATGAAGGTAGCGGGACCAAGGGGATAGGATGATGGATTTGAAAGATGGTCGATAGGAGACAATAAAGGATCGATAGGATTTTGATTATCATTATGCTCATTAAGATCCAAGCTATTTGTTTGATCATCTATGTTTACTTGGGAGCCAAGTGTCTCATCAAGGGTAGCAGATGTTGTTGGATCATGGATAGGGTTAGGTGGAGAATGGATAGGAGTAGTTTGGATATCTTGCTCATGGACATTTATGGGATTATGCATAGGTGCAGTGATAATCTCTTGATCATGGAATGCATAAAGTTGGCTAAGAGGAACATCATGGTTTTCTTGATCATAGATGGGAGCTTGATCATAAATAGGATTAAGTGTGCTATGGATGGGATGAATTTTCTCATGGATAGGCTCTTCATAATATATAATATCTTGATCATAGAGAAGAGATAGGTTATGGATAGGTTGAATGAAGGTGCTTTGCTCTCGATTTGGATGAGAGGTTGATATTTCCACATGCTTTAGGTGAGACTCTTGACATAGCTCTTTATTTTCTTGGATGGGAGTGGGAGACTCTTAGATAGGCTTGATGGGTTGTACATGATCAACAACATGAGTGTATAATGGATCTTGGCTTAGACTCATGGTAGGATACTCTTCAATAGGCTTGATGGGTTGTGGGCTACATGATGGGATTAGAGGAATAGGCATATTGCTTGAAGGTTCTTGGATAGGTTCAAGGATGGGCATTTGATGACATGGAGATGGTTGATTCATTTCTAATAGCCATTGGATCACATCCTTCATAAGTATATGGGTGGATGGACAATATAAGCATGGATAATAAGGGTATATGGTGGAGGATTAGGATTAGGATTAGGATTAGGATTAGGATTAGGTGGACAAATAATAGGATTTGATGGTGGATTAGGAGTGGATAGATCCTATTGTGGAAGGATAAAAAGGGTTAATGGACTAGGAGTTACGTGGGTAAAGGGATTAGGATTAAGAAATTTAGAGGAAGATGGTAATGAAGGGATTGAAGGGGTTAATGGATTGGCAAATGGATTGTATGGTGGTGTTGGGATAGGACTAGGAGGCTCTTGGATAGGCATTTTATTGGATGATGATGGAGGATACCCATAGGATGCATAAGCTAGAGTGGTTTTTCCCTTGTCAAAGGTAACATGAGGACTTAAGGACACATGATCTTGGTGCAAAGGGTAACTTGGACTTGCATGTTCTTGTTGTAAAGGAGCTTGATAGTCTTGTAAATGGATTTTATGATGAGTTGAAATGTTGGAATAAGGAGTTGGATGATCGTGGGGTGGATATTGTTGAGTATACATGGGATAGTTTGATGTGGAATTGACATGATATGTTGATGGATTAGGTCCGTATGAAGTTGGAGGTGACACATGGGATTGAGGTGTAATTTGTTGAGGTTGTGGTTTCGTTTGGACTTGTTGTTTTTGTGTTTGGAATTGTTGTTGTTGTTAAAGAGCTTATAGTTGTATTTGGGATTGTTGTTGTTGTATGTGTTGATGTTGTGGTGGGGTAGTGACGTGTTCATCAAACATTTTTCAAACACTATAACAATCTTGCTCTAGGTTCTTGTTTTCTAGTGTCATAACCATTTTAATGAAGGATAGATTAGATTGGGCTCAAGAATGGGATTATGATTAGGATAATGAAAATAGAGTGTGATAAAGATCATGTGGATGAAGTTGGATTAAGACAATGATGTAAGATGATATTAGATTATGAATAATGGATTATGATTAGGATAATAAGTGGAAGATATGATTAGGATAGAATTAGAATGACTATGTGGAGTGATTAGGATATGATTGGGATTTGAGATTGGTGAAATTGATTGGGTTATGGATAGGTTGCGATTGATTAGATTATGATGAAGGATTAGAATGATTAGGGATGAGGTGGATAAGAGGGGTGATTGATTATGATGACAAGAATGGAGTGATTAGATGTTTGAGATGATGAGGATGGTTAGGGAAGATGACTTGAATAATTAGAGATGACAAGATTGGATGATTTGGAATTATTGGGATAATTAGGGATGATTAGGGTTTGGATTAAGATGAAGATGGTTTGTCTTAGGATGAAATTGAAAACAAGGATGATCAAGATGATGTATAATGTATTTGTTGATAGCTTGACTTAGGCAATTTGCAAACACAATATTTCACATGTACCTGCATAAATCACACACATAAGACACAATAGCAAGTTTGACTTTGAAAATTGATTGTTGGGATTATGAAGACACTTGAAGGCACATCAACAAGCCTACTATTAGTCAAATGGGTATGGCCAATAGGTCTTAATCTAAGATGAATAGGTTGTCTAAGGATGTCCCCAATATACAAAAGATACGTGGGGCCCAATTCTGTGAAATGAAAGTGAAATAATGCCACACAACTGGGAGAAGAGGGTAACCCACACTTCACCTTCACTTCCCCAAGATATAAAGTTCTTGAGGGCTTAGCTTGAATGAAAAGATTCTGATTTCCAAGAGGAGTGTCTTTCGATTCATTTTTCACTTTTTATACTCTGTCGAAACACTAGAGTTGATGTCATCCCTTAGAGTGGTGTGTCTCCAAGCAGGCCTCCTAAAAAAGATGACAAAAGCAAATCAAGTGGTGATTTTGATCTCTAAGCTCACCTTGTGGTGCAAGGAGAGAGCATACACACACACTTGATTCACACTCGCAATGTTAATTGACCCTTAGAAATTGAAATGTATGTGAGGATGAATGGATTAAAGGATGTTTTTAATTCCCAAAATGACACTAAGTGCAAGAGAAGAGAATACACATCTTGAATCACACTCAAATTCACCAAGCAAAGAAAGTACAAGTTCATTTTATATCCAAGATCAAGTGTGATGATGCAAACACATGTTCATTTTATGCCCAAAATCAAAGTATGATGATGCAACAAGTATTTGTTTTAATTCCAAAATCAAAGTGTTATGATGCAAACAAGTGTTTGTTTTAAGCCCAAATGGAGGTGTGATATTGCAAAAAAGTTATTTGATCAATTAAAGATGAAAAAGTTGAATTATGTGCACCTAGAATGTTTGTTTGTAGATTTGATGCTGATGTAGCTCCTTATATCTTCCCTATTCCACCAAACAAATAGAAGAACAATACACTTGCAAAGAAGCTTGTTAGGGTGAAAAAGGATAAATCTAGAAAATTTTTAATAATAATAACTATGTATAGCAAATGATAGTGGATAATCAGATTCTATGCGAGATTCTATGTTGTTTCAAAAAAAATTCATTAAATTTCGTTAAGACACACAAAAGTTATAACAATTTTAAGTTTGCAACGAAAGGGTGCGTTTGACTAATTATACCTCAAAAATCTAAATGAATCTACTAATGAAACTTGTGCCATTGAAAATTATGTCAAATCAGCTTTCCAACGACTATACTTCATTTTATGCCCAAAATCAAAGTCTGATGATGCTACAAGTATTTGTTTTAATCCCAAAATCAAAGTGTTATGATGCAAACAAGTGTTTGTTTTAAGCCCAAATGGAGGTGTGATATTGCAAAAAAGTTATTTGATCAATTAAAGATGAAAAAGTTGAATTATGTGCACCTAGAATGTTTGTTTGTAGATTTGATGCTGATGTAGCTCCTTATATCTTCCCTATTCCACCAAACAAATAGAAGAACAATACACTTGCAAAGAAGCTTGTTAGGGTGAAAAAGGATAAATCTAGAAAATTTTTAATAATAATAACTATGTATAGCAAATGATAGTGGATAATCAGATTCTATGCGAGATTCTATGTTGTTTCAAAAAAAATTCATTAAATTTCGTTAAGACACACAAAAGTTATAACAATTTTAAGTTTGCAACGAAAGGGTGCGTTTGACTAATTATACCTCAAAAATCTAAATGAATCTACTAATGAAACTTGTGCCACTGAAAATTATGTCAAATCAGCTTTCCAACGACTATACTTTTGCATGATTCCGATACGATTTGCCCAAGTTGTACAAAAAAAGAAAAAAAGGCCCTCTTTAGGGCTTTGGAGGGTAAGAGAGGCAATCTGATGGCTCGCTTAACCGCTAGTGTTAGCTGATGGTGATAGTTTATCATTGATGTCAAAAGGTATTGAGAAAGTTGAGTTGTGCAAAGTATCATCAGGCTACAGGTCATTTGTGGATCACTTGTACTATTGACAAAAGTTGTTCATGATCATGCATTTCACAGTTGTTCACATAGTGTTGAAGGATGTTGTCAGTAGGATTGACTTGATAAATGGATGATAATATTACAAGTGTTTGATAACATTCATGTACCAATCATGCTCACTATATTGGTGTTTCAAGTGCTTACAGGATCACATGAATACACTTGATGTTTGGTGTTGGTTTATGATTAATCACAGGACTTGTTTGATCAGGTTTGGCCTTCAATTATGTCTTCATATGTTCTTTGGTAAGTGATGTCACAAGGTGATTTGTTTGGGGTTGTCAAGTGTTGACAAATGTTCATCATCCATGGTTATGCAGTGTGAAATGATGACCTTCATAAGTTCATGTTGTTGGAGTGTATTGTCTTATCCACAGGAGGTTGATCTCAAGAAATTTAGAGTCTACTTAGAAGTTGTGTTCATTCCATATTGTATGATGCTTGGTGGTCATCTCAGGGAGTGTCTCAAGGCAAGGTTGTTATTGATTGTTAATATGCTTCAAGTTTGTAACAGGTTGATTACTTTATTTTGTTGGTGGTTCAGAATGTTCAATGAAGTATTCAGATGATGGTTCTCATTCTTATCATGATCTAAAGGAATAGGCTTATCAAAGATTTCGCATGAAGATGTTTGGTTGATGGTGTTTCAGTTGATGACCTTTCTAAGGATGCTTCAAGATGTCTGCATATTCAGGAGATCATGATCATATGTGATTATGTGATCAAGAAGTGCTAATGTGGTCAAAGGTTTTTGAATAAGATTTAAAATCATTTATATTTTAACATAAATATTAACACTATGGCACTTTTGTTATATTGAATTGGTGACTTGTGATAGAAGGTTGACAACTTAAAATTTCACCGTGTGGAGGGTTTAAGAACATAGGCCAACCGGCCCCTTTCCACATTTTACCAATGGAGCAAGTCTTTAAGACCATAGGGCAAATGGGCGGGATGTCAATGTTTTTAAATTTAAAATTACCACCGCCAAAAGGTTAAGAAGGCAATGGTTTGTGTGAGGTCGATGCATTAAGGAAAAAGCTGATTTTCTTCCTTGAAAATGTGTGAAGAGTTTAGAAACTTTTTGAAGCCCGATTCAAGATAAATAATTTCCTTTTTAAAAACTTAGTAATTTCCTTTTAAATCTTTTTGGTCTGTTCTTTTTGTCATAAATGTAAGGAGTTTTTTTTTAAGGAGATTTCTTGTCTTTATGAAGAGATTTTTGAGTGAAGTGTTAAAGATGCTTTTAATAATTTTTGTCTCTGAGTATGAATCCAAACATGAAGAGAAATTGGGTATATTGAAGATTTTGTCTGAGGAGAGATTTTTTTTTGTTGCAGATTGGATAAAGATTTTTTATTTTGCAGGAGATTATCTTTTGAAGATATTTTTGATGAAGTTTAAGAGTTTTGTTTGAGAATAAGGCAGATTTGATACAAATTTTTTGAAGACAAATTTTATGGATTGAAGAGAAGATAAAGAGTTTGATGATTAAATTTTCTTGCAGGAATATCAAGAGAAAATATTTTCAAGGCAGATTGGTGCAAAAAATAAATATGATCTTCTAACTCTTATTATGCAGATTGATTGAAGGCTCATTTTGATATTATTTTGTAGATGAAGAAAATAATTTTTGTGAGGAAGATCAACAAGATTGAATGATGTTTAATGGAGATAATTTGTCTTGTGAGAAAATCAAATTGAAGAGTTTATTTGTAGGGGAGATGAAGAAAAGGAAATGTGTTTTTGCAGAGAAGATCAAGAGTTTTGGAATGTGTTTTTGCAGAGAAGATCAAGAGTTTGGAAATGTATTTTTGCAGATAGAGACAAAATGAATTGTAATTTTTATTTAATAACATTTTGAATAAGGTTGTAAATGCAGAGGTTGAAGAATATCAAAAAGTAAAGAGATTGATTGTCTTTGCAGATTGAATATTCAGTTTGATAGAGATTTTATTCTCTCTTACAAGGGCAGATTCAAAATATATTATGATGAATTGTTTTTGTAGAATGGAGATCTATTTGATGCAATCAGATATTATTTTCTTTCAGAGAAGATGAAAGGTTTTATGTTTTGAAGGTGAAAGGACATCAAATTTGTATACAATGGTTTTTCAGGTGCATTGATGATAAGATATATAAACAGACATTGATGAAACATATTTGTGTGAAGTGTTGTTGAGTATATCCGGATGTAAGATTAATTTTGAACAAAATGACCATTTGACAGACATATGTTTTGTATTGAATGGAAACAGAGTATCCCTCTGACTTGTTTATTACTTCCAGTGAAGATTCAGTTTGCCAGTGAGGCCTTGTATTAGCCAGTGAGGCTTGTAGGTCAGTGAGACCGATTTGTTTACCAGTGAGGTATATCAGTGTTGGAAGTGGGTGCTTCTATTTGGAGTTGGTGCTCCTAGATACATTTTGTAGCCAGTGAGGCATGTTTTATCAGTTAAGCCAGTGAGGCAGTTCTGGAGTGGTTTTTCTACCCCTGGAGGGTTTTCCACTCGTGCAATTCTTGTGTCTTGATTCATATTGATCTTCTCTTTGTGGTTGTATGTTTTACTTATGAAGTTTTGTTCTCTTTCTGCATTCACAGTCATGTGCATATGTATTTGACAAATCAATGGTTGTGTATGTATTTGACAAATCAATGGTTGCGTATGTATTTGACAAATCAATGGTTGCACATGTATTTGACAAATCAATAGTATCTTTCTCTCCTTGTGCTCTGAAAGTTAAAGTTCACAAAAAGATTTGAAAATTCACACAACACTGATTCACCCCACCTCTTAGTGTTGTCCTTGACTCCTACATTAGCTGTAAATACCGGTCACATGGGTGGTTAGGCACGGGCAGTTAACTCTAACGGTTAAAGTTTAAAAAGGCCCCTGGTCACCCATGTGACCAGGGCCTGGGGGAAAGAAAAAATATATATATATATATAAGGAGGGGTTATTGGCGCCAGCCCCCAAGTCACAGATGTGACCATGGTCAAGGAAGAGGGGGCATGGGGCTACAAATATGGCAGTCAGGGTTTGGAAGGGGCAGAGAGTGGGCAAAGCAGAGGTCGAGTTGCAGGGTGGAGTAGCGGGCGACGGGAAGCAGCGGAGGTCAGGTTACAGGGTGGAGCAGGGGGGTTGGGAGGAGAGTAGAGCGGGTATGGTGGGAGCGATGGAGTTGGAGTGACCAGAGTGTAGGGTAGGGAGTGGTGTGTGTGGTGGCAGGGGAAGGGTGGGGGATGGGTGGCGCAGGGGTGGCTACAGGGTAGATTTTTAATTAAAAGCCACAACACATACCGCAAACCTTAGATTTTTATTTTGTTTAAAATATTTATTTTTTTATTTTTTTATTTTTTAAAACCTGTAGGGTATGTGTAGGATCATGATGGGCCAAACAATACCTTTAAGTAGCAATGAAAATGCTAAAAAAACAAACTTAGGTAACTTCACGAGAAAATTCGAATGGGTTACCTACATAATTTAAAAAATATGTAGTAATAAAATTTGTAGGAAATTGAATGTAGTTTATGGGCTACTGTTCTTTTTTCGAAAAAAAATAAATTTATTTGGTGAAAATTGGATATTTCAATGAGGCACTACTTAAATTTTTGAAAAAAAATTAAAAATAGGTGTCATTCCGACCAACCTAAGTATGAGAAAAAAAAATTGAATTTTTAGATACAAGTAGAGGACACATGCCCAGATGTGATGCATATTTTTATGAATTTTTTTTGTAAACTTAAATAATTAGTTATGAATTTTTTACAACTTTTTAAAAATATTTAAAAGTAATTTTTTAGCCACCCTAACTTGGTCAAAAAAATATGAAAGTCATTTTTTTTTAGACCTGTAGTTAATGAAGTGTAGAGTGTGACGCAACTTTCAGATTTGAAAAATGTCAAATGGTTTGAAAGTTATAGATGTTTTTCAATCAATGTGTCTCTTAGGAATTCAGACATAGTGTAGGCAGAAAATTATTAATAATTACCTATTAAAATTATAATCAGACATATATTATATTTTTAGAATTTTGACAATGTCTCGAATATACCCTTTTCATTTTATCAAATTTGGATAAAAAAAAGTCCATCAGCATCAAGGGTGAAGTCGTGGAAAATCTGTAAAAACATATGAATTCTTCATTCACGTTGAAAAGCCAGGTTTGGATTCCCAATCCTAAATTTTGGGGGCAAAACTTTTTAAATCAAAATAGAAGAAATGGATATCCGTTTTCGAGAAACGGATATCTGTTTTCGAGAAACGGATATCCGTTTTGTAATAATGTTTAAAAATGCATTTTTTCAATTCGAATATCCGTTTGGGAAACGGATATCCATTTTGAGAAAACTTTCCAAGCCTAAAAAAGTGTTTCACAAATTTGGCTAACACTTTCACGCAATTTTTTCTCCATTGCCATTGTTTGGCCCATCATGATCCTGCACATACCCTGCAAGCATCAACCTATGGCTTGCCTACGCAAACAGTTGTACAGATTCGTACGATACGGCCTATGAGGGGTCAAAAATTAAAAAAAATTCAAACAATTTATAGTAACAAAAAGTAGTCGTATTATATGTCATTTTTCCCCTATGAGGCCTTCTGGACACAATGGTGAGGTCGGATTTGATGTAGGAGATCACCTACAAAACTTGATCTCCAAAGCTTTCCACAAAAGAGGTTAGATCGACAAATCAAAATGCATAAACATGCAAATGGTGAGGATTAGACCAGTGGGGCATGCCAAAATATATGCATGAAAACGATCCAAAGGAAATAATAAGAAGATAAATGTAAATACACAATACCTTCACCTCCAAATCAGTCTACACACTTCGATAAAACAGAGTAGATGTGCACCCAAATCTACTAGCTTTGTTCTCTATGTTGGCAACTTGTGCATGATGTTTGAAGATGTTGTCATTGATGGAAACAAGAAAAGAAACAAGGTTAGAACAGAAGTTTTGGTTTGGTGAAAAAGGCTTAGCCATTTTGGGTCAAGTATTGGCAGTATACTAAAGCAACGACAAGGAGACAATATTTGAGCTAGTATTGGTTCGCAATAGAAGATCATATCATGCGGTTCAGGTATGTTGTTCACATCCCTTAGATGATCATTTGTCCTTGATGAGTACCGGAAGTCTATCTTCAAAAAGTCTAAGTCTGGCAGTACAGAGAACAAAGGAAATCATAACAGAACACTCAACTAAATTGGTTCGCATTCCTCTGCTGTGGCACATCTTGTTATGCAATTTTGAGGTGTTGTAAACACATGTGTGAAGTATCCAAATCCAAAGTTGCAAGTTCTAAACTTCATCAGAGAGGCAGTTATGAATGCCTAAGAATCGCTACTTAGTATGGTATAGTTTGATTGTGACAAAGCATGTGTTCCAGTGATTCGCATTCTACCGCAAGAGAGTATGTCATTCTACAGTTATGGAGGTATGATCTATGATATGTGAAGAGTCTCTGATATGGATTTGAGCAAGTCTTGTCGTCTGCAATGGAAGATGTTGTCTGACAGTTGAACTGAACCAATGAACAGTCTATGGTTAAGGCCGACATGATAGTATGATGTGCATGTGGTAAGTTCTATTATTTAGAACTTAATTCTAAGTGGTGAAATAGTCAAGTATGACATGTGTGAAGGTATTTCAGATATTGTTTGGGTCCGGTATAGACTCTGGAGAATGAATTTGGTCGATAGAGTATATAATGCATGACTACACGGTACACTTTATTAGGTCGACCTAATATGAAGATTTTGTTTGTTGCAGATATATATATGGGATTGAATTTGATGTTTGGGAGAGTAGATGCAAATGTGAATGTGCGAAATATGTGAAGTACAGACCTGTCACGGTTGTCATTTTTGCAAGACTTATATTTCTGAGATGTTTTATTAGACTTACTATTTCTACTCTCATATGTTATACTATTGACTTTTAGAAATTTCTTGATGTGAGACACATGAATTCATATTGGGTTACAAAACTGTCTCTGGTAAATGATCTATGACAAGAAACTTTTGTAGGTGATTTGAAATATATAAAAAAAGGAGGTTGTCATTTGAATTAATTTTGACTCAATATATATATATATATATGACATGTGTAATTTACGAGAGGTGTAAGTTAAGGTTTATTTTATTTTATTTTATTTTATTCTATTCTATTCTATTCTATTTTAGTTTTTTTTTCAGAATTGATAAAATTATTTTCATGAATGAAATATAGGTATAATTTTTATTAAAATATTAAATTTTTATTATAATTTCAAAAAAAAAAATTAAATAGTTAAAGGGGTTGAGTTAAATTGGTGAAAGATTTAGATTTGTATTGTAAAGATTTAAGCTTAAATCCCTAAAATGATATTTAAAGGTGGAATTCTAAATAATAACTCTTGGACTTCTATTATAGACTTCTAATGTAATACTTAAATTATATTCTAATATTAATATCTAATCTAATATTAATATCTTTGTGATGCTTAAACTTTTCATATTAAACTGGGTTAAAAACTCAACATATCAATAAAACAATCACTTTATATATTTAATACAATAAGTTAAATAAAACTCTAAAACAAATTTGTAAGATAAAATCATATAAACC
This sequence comes from Cunninghamia lanceolata, assembly GCA_027924645.1. Classification (NCBI taxonomy): domain Eukaryota; kingdom Viridiplantae; phylum Streptophyta; class Pinopsida; order Cupressales; family Cupressaceae; genus Cunninghamia; species Cunninghamia lanceolata. The sequence continues at coordinate 24,462,547 of BSBN01000500.1, forward strand.
TACTTAAACTCACTATAATGTGTATTAAATTTATCAAAATCCTTCAATAGTAACTTTTAAAACTATTAAAATCCTTCAAAGCCACAATATTAATATTATAATGCCAAATCACAGAAACTCACAAGTAACTTCAATAACAATGTCTTAAATGTAATGAATCCAACAAAAGGGGACAAAGATAAATTCAGTGTCAGATTTGCTTTGTTTGCCTTGAAATCCTAAATGGGTAAAGAGATTTGGTTAAAATACACACTGACCCGTGTCATGAGAGGTGTCTTCAAGGAAAGAATTTTAATAAATAGGTTGCAGAGATTTGATTTAGGTGCTAGAGATCTGATTTTTCTCAGGATTACCACATATCCACCACCGCCAAAGAAAAGATAGAAAAGAAGGAAATCTTTGGAAAAGGGGGACAAATGTTTTTTTTGGTTATCATCTCTGGAGGCACGGGAAAGGGAAGGACATTGAATTTGCAGCAGGAGAACAAAGAGGGAAGCAAGGCAAGTAAAATTTGAATTGCAGGTATAAAGCTTTAAAACCATCAAAAAAAAATTCTTCCAACAGAATTGTTGAGAAATTTTAATTACTTTATGTTCTTAGATGGTATTTCATTGGTGGTTGATTGTAATAAGATATGTTTTTAGAAAAGAAATTTCTATAAAGAAATCAAAGAAATTGTATTTTTACGTTGTAAGGTAGCTACTGGCACCTCTCATGGGGCGTCTAGTTTGCAGGCCACTCCCAGCAAGGAAATGCCTCCTTCCACCTGTTGCATCTGCTTAAATGTTTAAAAAAAAGGCTTTTCAACAAATCCATTCTGTCTACATTCTACAATCATTTTATCTCATAAGCCGATGTGTCTTGAGGTATTCTGTCAAAAGTTCATGTGCATCATTTATGCTTCTACATTTGTATACATCCCTACCAAGACTCTTGCAATTACAACATATGACAAAAAATTTGTTAGAGTGGTGTAGATACTGAGAGGGGGGTGTGAATCAGTATCTAGGATAATTTTTCTTTTAAACACAATTACAGATTCTGATTTGCAAAATATCTTTAATAGAATCAACTATATGCTCATAAGATAAAGCAAACTGTATAATTGTATAGAGAAAACTGAAATATTCAATATTAGATCGAAAGCATACCACAGAAACAAAATGACATAGTGATTTGTCCTGAGTGAAAATCCCTTGGCATAAAACCACTCGAAAAAGGTGCCTCACTGGCTTAGAATAAAATCTCACTGATTTACAGGCCTCACTGGCTAAGAATATTGCCTCACTGGCTAAGAATATTGCCTCACTGGCATTTACAATATTGCCTCACTGGCATCTTTCACAAAATTATCTTAAGAAAATTTAAATACAGAGGGATGCTCTATTTCACTGCATTCCTTACTGATATCGTATCAACAATGCACATACAAATGCCTTATTTATATTCTACATCCTTCATACTATATAAGTAGTCTCATTTATATATTGTGTACAAGAAGATAACAATTTGTGTCTCTGTGTTTCAAGTAACAAAACTGCTTTCTGGAGGTTCCATAACCGTCACATAGTTTTCCTGTGGAAAGAAATAAAAACCATTCAACTGTCATACCATTTTCCCATTGAAAATCCATTGAGATATCAGTTATAAACTATAACAAAAATAGTAACTCTTTTAACCGGAAAAGAGTAAGCTTGGAGAGCTATTATCCAAACCCTAGCCAGGGTTGAAACCATAAACAAAACAACTGCCATTATACTTCACATCTTTGTTCTAAACAAAAACAATTTAACAACAATATCGTGCCGTTGTGAAACCCTAACAAGCGTTGAAACTCTGCTTTATCATAAACTACAAATGTCTAGCGGTAAACCCAATACTCTTTACAAAAATAGATTTCAAAAGACATATTTCCCCTTTGTTTTTTTCATGTCAGCGTAAAACTGTCAAAGTAAAAACCATATGTAATCATAACTGCTAGAAACAAAAAAATCATAACTATATCACCTGTTTCCTAAAGTCAACTGGAGCCGTAGAATCCAAAAACCTTTTCTTCTTATCATTGTGGTGCAGGGTATGAAACCCTAGACATAAAATGTATATCTGAAGCTCACTTCGAATCAAATGAAGAAATAATATCATAGGATACCCCCTTTTGTTTTTCTTTACTATAGATCATGTAACCGGTGCTACAGGTAATTCTAAAAAAACTAGTAACTTTTACCTTGCAAAATGCCTTAGCAAACCTATTCGGGAGGTCAACAGTTTAAGAGTATGCCACTGAAGAACATGAATAACAAGTAGTGCCACTCGGAAGAGTTTATATGGTGAACAACTTTGCAACCATAGACCTTAGCTTATTAAAAGGAATTGCAACTATTGCCATGTGTGTCAAAAGACATAACAATAGAACTTCACCAATGTGAAACTAATTAGAGAACCCAACCAAAACACTGATTAAGTCATTAGTGCACATGATAACGTCTTCTACAAGAAATCAAACTGAGCAATATGAAACATGAACCCGTGTGCCAAAGATAGATGGTATGAAAATGAACTGCCAATTAAACAAACATAGTGCTGACCAATAATACATCAATACCTGATATTGTTATATGATCAAAACCTGTAATAATCACCAACGAAATGTATTTCCTGAAAAGACTAAAAAGAAACTTGAGAGATCCATTTTTCAATATCATATCATGTATCCAGCTGTTACAAATATCATCACAAACATCACAAATACCATCAGAGAAGGCCACAACACCCAACATGTGTGTTTGAGCATCAGGGACAAAAAATAATACTCTTGAGCATCAGATCAGGGACAACAACAAATTCTCCTTCCATTTGCTTTGAAGGATGTCCATTACCTGTTTGAATGTGCCCATTTTGTCACAGGCAGGGAGGACACTGGCAAGGTTGTCGAGTCTATATTTACACCTACCAATACCATTTGCTTGTTATTTTCTGAAAATCCTTTTCAAACAATCCATTTTTTTTGCATGTCCTACAATCATGGTGTTACATTAGACCACATTTCTTTGAGGCATTCTGTCAAATAGGTCAAGTGCCTTGTCTATATTTCCACATTTTTCCATACATGTCTACGAGAGAGTTTTCAACTATAATAGCTGACAAAATCCCCATTCCATTATGCTTTGATAGATGTCCATACCTGTTTCCAAGGCTCGCATTTAGCACAAGCAGGTAAGATGCTGGCAAAGGTTGTGAAATTTGGCTTGACACCTTCCAATTGCATTGGCGTGAGAGCTTCTAAAATCTTATCAGCAAATCCATTTTATATGTATCCTGCAATAACTTGCATTCCATGAGCTAACTTCTCTTTTAGGCTTTATGTCAAATAGTTCACATCTTGGTCTATGGTTCCACATCTTGCATACATGTCTATCAGGGCTAGTGCAACAATAACATCTGACCAAAATCCCCCTTCCATTATGATTCAATGAATGTCTTTACCCTGTTCGAAGCTCCCATTTTTCGCATAGGTGGGAAGGACATTGGCTAAGGGAAACGTTTACTTGTCTAAAGTTTTTTTTAGGCCTTTTTAAACAACCCATTTGAAATATATGCTACAAATGTGGCATTCTCTGAAAAAACACATTTCCTTGAGGCACTCTGTCAAAGGGCGCATGCATTTGTATATGCTTCCACATTTTGTATACATGTCTACTAGGGTGCTTGCAACTACAACATCTGACAAAAATCCATTTTTACTTATGTTCGAAGAATGTCCATACCCTATTCGAAGACGCCATGCAGAGAGGATGATGTTGAAGGCTAAGGAATTGTATTTCTTTTCCTTACACTTGTCAATTGCATTTTGCTAGAAAGTTCTAAAGCCTTTTCAACGAACCCCTTGAATATATGTGTGTGTGATCTTTACTTCACATTTTTTATAGAGCCTTTCAAGATTTAGAATATTTCTTTTCTTGTATAAAAAAAGAGAAATTAGAAAGTTATGTTCTTTGATTAGAATGCAAATTTATATTTCTTTATTTTCAAAAAAAAATAATGTAAAACTTATTTAATTTTCATATATTAAGTATATAGTTTTTTTTTTTAATTTCAATATATTGTCCTATATGTATACTTCTTTTAAAAATTTTGGGAAGGAAAAAGACAAAAGGAACACAACTAAGTAAAGTTAGTATAAAGGTAACCTAATTATGTAATGTTTAAATTTTCATTTTTGTTGTTGTTTAATTTTTTTAATGTTTAAAAGGTATAGTGTTCAAAATATCATATTTACTGCGGGTTAAAATATAATGTGTAAGGTTGTAAGTTATTTTTTCAATGATCTTTTTAAATAAAGTGTTGGCAAGAGACACTGTGGCTTCATGAATGTTGTCATTGATGGCAACAAAGTCTATCCCACACATCCACAGAGCTTAGTATGCCTATACCGGAAGTCAGATTGAAGAAGTTCTGGTCCGGTGAACAAGAACAGAGCATGCAGCAAGGTCCGACAATCAGGTCCGGATCTCTCAGAGGGTGTAACTCAAAAAAGTGTGGACTTGGGCAAGTCAAGAGGAGTATCATAACTATTATATTCCAGAGATTGAACCTCCAGTGATGAATGAGTGAAAAGATATGAGCATCTAAGTATTAGGTTCCTGACTAGCAGAGTAGACTAAGGAAGAACTGACCGATAGAGCATCAAACTCTAATCCGGATGAGAAATTGATGGTGATTAAGCTACTCGAGGGATCATTCATGGTTGGCCGACATGATTGATGACTTCTATGTCTATGTTTTTGATACGCATCACATATTAAACATGGATTCAGCCGACAGATCGGTATTTTCCAAATATCTTGAGTATTCTGATTGCCGACTAGAAAGATGTTGAAATCCTTGATGCGGATATATATACCAGATGGATTTTGGTATGAAGGTGTGTGTGTGTGTGTGTGTTGGTTCAGTATGTGTGGAAAAGCAGAGAGAAGTGTGGAAGCAACAATACAAGTCTAGAATGTGATAGAACAGCAGCACTAGAACAGAGGAAGAATGAAGTGCATTAAATCAGTATATTGAGCCTAACCGGAACTGAACCTCAGCATTGGTAGATGCTTCTTATTAGTTCAAACACCTAGTTACTTTCTATAAACCTTGTAGACAGTGAGTCTCTTGTAGGTAGTGTGCCTCTTGTGAGCAGTGTGCTCGGGCAGTGAGCCCTAATTGGCAAGTGTCATTTTGTACTTCTTATTCCTTTAACAGAGAATACAATCTTGGGTTAGTCACCCCATGGTTTTTCCCTTAACAAGGTTTTCCACATTAAAATACGTGTGTTATGTGTGTTGATTTCATTTCTACTCTCATGATTATATATGCTTATGTGTTTTGATGTTGCACAAACTATAAAAAGAAAAATAAAGTCAAGTTATTAGAGAACTAATTCACCCCCCCTCTCAGTTATCTACCTTGTTTCCAACATAAAGTTGGACTTCAAGGTATTAGAATATATGTTATTTATTTATTTGTTAAGATCTTATGGCCAAAATATCAGTACCTTTAGAACATAATAAGAGTGGTGAATTATAAGTTAGTTTTGTGATTTCCTAGTTAAGAAATGATTTTTCTCTACTATCCATTCCTTCTATAAATTGAAAATTAGGTTTGTACTTGTTATGTAAGAAGACAATATTCTTTTAATTGTATTTGAAATAAAGATGATGGGATAATAGAGAATTCATTTTGTTGCAATCTTCGTAAAAAAGAAAACTTATCATTTTTAACACATGAACAAAACAAAACGATTGACAAGAAGAGAAGCTCTATAGTTTTACTAATATTGAACAAGACCGTGCATTTAACCAATTCAGACTAGCTTGCCTGTGACAAATAGGAGTAATCTATTGAGTCCTAATAAAACCCATAAGATGGAGGTTAGTTCAAGTACTATGATTTGAAAATGAAACTGCTAGTCTAGTTAGGCACAATATTCTCTACAGATAGACTTTTGTTGGCAATAGGTACCATTGTATGCTCTCACTTCACCTTCACGGACCTTGGTGATTAGAAAACGGGGCTTATCGACAACACAAGTCTAATTCAGAGATGACTTGAAAATTGTCAAATAGGGCAACCAGTTTGAACAAGAAACCCTAACTATTGTATGGTCTCATCTCGCCTTCATGGATCTTGGTGATCAGAAAGCACTATGGAATCTCGAATGGACTTAGCTACCTAATACCCAAATTATTTTATGCAAGTGAATTAAATTTCTTGAGCAGACACCTAATAGGGATTCCTCAACACTAGGATTAAAGGACAAACACCCCTTTTAGGTGTTTGTGGTAGTCGACTAATTACCATCCATGTTTCACCTGAGTGTGTGGCAGCCGACGAAGAACTGTCTAGGGCAGGGAATAACCCTAGAAAGGGTTGGATACCCACTCGTAGTTGCATCAAACATAGTGTAAGACAGAACTACATATTCGCAAATCCCAGTGTTAGTTGCATCTGAAGGGGGCCTTGATCCAGTGGATACAGGGTATGTAGGTAGTCTGGATGGCGAAGGATGCCCCCAATAATCAGTTGCCCTAGATATAAGGTACTCTTTTATAATCAACTACGTAATCTCAATTCTTAATTTAAGAAGATTAACTAGATAAACTAAAGAAGTATCTAGTACTCAGACGAATCCTCAGGAGGATTAACCTCGTACCTATCATTTGCTAAAACTCGAGGGAGGGCACCAAGTCTTCAGAATATTCTTTTATCAAATGAACTTACAGAAATTCCCCGGTGCAATAGATGGGCCTATTGCGTAATTTCTTATAAGTGACTCAGGATCCAAATTCACAATGAGTCTAAGTCTCTGGCCAGAGCATATTAATGATTCTTGTCCTTATTAGCCTATATGGTTGTTGTGTTTACCTATCCTATATTGGATAGAGTGTTGGTCTATTTGACCAATTTAGGCACGTTTGGCCACTATTTAATATGTTGAAATGCACAAGACAACTAAGAGGGGGGTGAATCAGTTGTAGCAAAAACTTAACTTCTTTCAAGCATCAACACATTAACCACTTAATTATGAATTAACCATGAAAGCATATAATCAGAAACTTGAACACATTCACACATTCAACACATAAGACACCAGATTTTTATGTGGAAAATCTAATGAGGGAAAAACCATGGTGAGTGTTAGCTCACAATATAAATGATATGTCAAAATTTACAACAAGGCTCACTACAGGAGGCTCCCTGCAAATGAAGTGGCTCACTGCCAAGAGAAGGGGCTCACTGCCAATAGGGTGGCTCACTGCCAGAGTTGGTGAACTGAGATAGTAGCATCCACACTATGCCAAGGTTCAGTTCCATTGAAGCGCAATAAATTTCCTCTGCTCTACTCTATTTTTCACTTCACACTTATCTTTGCATCCTCCTCAATCAATCACAACTTCATTACATGTATTTATACAATTCATCAACCTTGGAATGAATATCAAGGTTGGCATTACAATCATCAACCATTGGAACAATCTCCAAGGTCGGCATACACACATACATTAGAATAGGTCTAGACGTAAATAGATTTGTGAAGGAGAAGAATGAATGTGGACTATGCCATGCCTTAGCTAGGACTCAAATGCAATCTTCCATGCTACAACACACTATCACAAACTCCAAAGTATAATCACATGTAGTGAAAACAACCAAGTCAGCTAAAACTGGTGTTAACACTAAGACCTTTAGGAACATGCTTCATGCATGATCTGGATTACACTTTGCAGACCAATCAAAGGGCAAGAACATGATCTAGAGACATCCACAAGCACGTTACAATCACCAAGAACTTATGCACAACACTCAAACATTCTATCCAAAAGATTCTTCAAACCAGAGCACCTGAACCTTACTGTCAGCCACTATCATAAAGGAAAGATCACTTGCAGAGTACCAAATCATGAACCATTTTAACTGAAGGCAAATAACATCTTTACAAACTTAATTCCAGAACCGCAGACTGTAAAACTTGAATGCAGAGAAATGCGGAGCAGAATACATTCTCCCTATCACCATTAGATGCATAGAAAAATAGTTTTTACTCTGGTGAACAAAACTCGCTCAAATCTTCATACTGGAGGCTCAAACTTGAAACATAGAAGCTACAGACATCCCTTATCATAACTTCCAAACCGCAGACAAAGCTATTCAATCTACAGGATATGCGGAGCAAAACACTTCACTGTTCTTCATAGGCACTTGTTCAAACTTATTCAAATAACTTCCTTAGATGATGACCTTAGGTGTTGACATCAATGACAACAATTACTGCTCATACTTGCAACAATCTCCCCCTTTGTCATTGATGGAAACACATGATGTGAAAAACCATCAAGACATACAAACTTGCTTTACTTCTTTACTCCCCCTTACTTTATACTTTCTCTGACTATAATTTTCTCCTTAGGTTTTTCACATGAACTTCTCTCCCCCTTTGACATCAATGGTAAAGGGTGCCAGACCTTTTCTTTTTCTTTACTGCACAACTCCCCTTGTCATCAACACTGCAACACTTGTTGCTATTAATAAGGAACTCATATCAGCAACATCTACCTGCTCCCCCTGAGAGGTAGCCTTCAAAACATCAATCCAGATCAAAGAATAAGACTTTGGGCACCACTAGACTGATGCATTTCTCATGCATCTTAGTTTAGAGAAGGAGGGGTACTAACCCCTAACTTCTCCCTAAGATACTCAAAAGTATCATTAGATAGAGGCTTTGTGAAAATATCTACAATCTGATCCTTTGTAGACACATATTCTATCTTTACTTCATTCTCTATTACCTTTTCTCTCAAAAAGTGATACCTTATTAATATATGCTTTGTTCTTGAGTGCATCACTGGATTCTTTGAAATGTTTATAGCACTTATGTTGTCACAAAAGATTGAAATTGGTTCTTCATACACAACTCTTATATCCTTCAATGTTTGCTTCATCCAAAGTACTTGAGTACAACAGCATGTTGCAGTAATATATTCTGCTTCTGCAATAGACAAAGAAACTGATTCTTGCTTCTTGCTTAGCCATGAAACCAATATGTTACCTAAGAGGAATGCACCTCCACTTGTACTTTTTATGTCATCAGCATCTCCAGCCCAATTTGCATCTGTATAAGCATTAAGAGTGAAATTAGTATCTTTGGGATACCACAATCCATAATCTGAAGTGCCTTATAAATACCTCATGATCCTCTTGACTGCCATCACATGTGACTCTTTGGGATCTTCTTGAAATATTTCCACAAGACAGACCTCATGCATTAGGTCTAGTCTACTATGGGTTAAATAAAGTAGTCCTCCAATCATAGACCTATACTTTTATTGATCAGTCTTAGGTGATTCATTATTCTTACTCAGCTTACAACTAGTTACCATAGGAGTACATACTGGCTTAGAATCCTCCATTTCAAACTTCTTCAACAATTCTTTTACATACTTGGACTAAGAAATGAAAATTCATTTTTCTAATTGAGTAATCTATAGTCCTAGAAAGAAATTCAGTTCACCAAACATAGACATCTCAAACTCCTTTTACATTTCCTCTACAAATTTCTTGCACATACCTATTGCAAATATGTCCCTAATCGGTGTTGTCATTGATGTCAACATATCCTTGTTGCCATTGGTGTCAATTGTATCCTATTTTGCTGCCTGTGTAGAAGACTAGATTATTGAGGATATTAAGAAAATTAATGAGGATCAATGTATACGGACCATATGGTTGAGTAGAGGATTGTTTCAAGAAGCTCTAGTTAATCTTTGAAGGTTTCGCATGAAGATTTGAAGAAGCTTTGGCCATCTGAGTAGAACCAGTTTTGCAGTGTTCAGAAGAGACAGAGTGATAAGAAAGATGTCCGGATTGTTCCGGATATGTCAAATGATGTTTTACGGATCTAGAGTCATGTTTGGGAAGTCAGTGTGTATCATGCATTCAAGTGGTTCGTGGTTTGGAGGTCCGCAAGCAATCTTTCTAAAGTGACAATCATGGCAGATGGTGTTCTTGAGGTTCTGGAGGAAGATGCAAGTGATTCTGATGATTTGGAGGAGTGCGGATGTTTTTTCTGAATTCAATGTGCTTGTGGAAGTCTCTGGATTGTGTGACTGCTATGTTGGAGGTCTACATTGAAGTTTGAGCTTGTCAATGAATATTTCCTTCTCGATGTTGTTGTTGTTCCTAGTCTTGGCCGACTGGATGATTCAAGCGTGTTGTGGATGATCTAAGAGCATTTCTATGGAGCATGGCATGTTGATTAATAAAGATTTAAGTCCCAGTTATGTTTTGCTGACAGCTTAGTGATTCACATTAAGTCAGATGTTTGTAGTGATGACCTTGATGTTCATTCCAAGGTTGATGAAGCGTGTAAATACTTGTTGATGAGTTGTGGAAAATCATCCTTGTGCGAAAATAATATAATTTGAAGAAAGGATCAAAGGTAGAGCAGAGAAGAGCAGAGGAGAAGCAGAAGAACAAGAGCTATTTTGATGAAGAGTTAGAGAAGAAATATTTGGGGCAAAGCATAGGTTTTTGTGAGCATTCAATGAAACTGAACTAGGCATGAAGGAGATGCTATTTATCAGTTAATTCTTTCTATATCAAACATAAATTCTATAGGCAGTGAGCCTCTCTTGAGCAGTGAGCTCTGGGCAGTGAGCCCGAAGGCATGTGCCTTCTCTTTTCTTCTAAGTACTTCTAACAGGGTACAAATCTTGTGGGTTAACCCCCACCATGGTTTTCCCTTAATCAGGTGAACAGACCTAATGTCTCAAGTTACTGCTTGGAACCTCATTCATTCATTGGTTTGTTCATAGCAAGTACATGTTCATCGTTCATCATTCATCGGCAAGGCTTGAACTTCGCTCGTCAGGTTCAATGGTTCAACAGGTTCAACCGATGTGATATGTCTATCGACATAAGGTTGGCCATTGGCTACTGTTACTCCGATGAAGTCTTTAACTTCGCTCGTCAGGTTGAATGGTTCAACAAGTTCAACTGATGTGATATGTCTATCGGCATAAGGTTGGCCATCGGTTGTTGTTACTCTGATGAAGGCTTGAACTTCGCTCATCAGATTCAATGGTTCAACAGGTTCAACCAATGTGATATGTCTATCGGCATAAGGTTGGCCATCGGCTGAGCCTATGGTAGGTACTCCGACGGTCTTCTGTTACTCTGATGAAGGATGAAGGCTTGGGCATCAGTGGGACAAGGAACCATCGGTGTGGATGGTGGAGTGGTCTCCGATGGCTTGGGCTATTCCGATGAGGCTTAGACTGGCATCATCGGCAACAAAATTACCGACGATAGTCTTACTGAGTGTTCGTGTATGTAAACCAGGATATCAAACTTGAACTGGTGAATGTGGGACTAAAGGTCTCACATGAATACGAACAGTTATGCGACGGTTGGAAGAAAGCGATGTTGGTTCAGTTGAAATGAATAGTTAGGGCAGAAGTTCAAAATGGTTTTGCTCTTGAAGACTGTGTTATATACAGATTTGGTGAGGTTGTCTGAGATTGGTGATGAGATTTGATCAAATTGTTCATTCTGTAGATGTACAGAGGAAGTGAACTATGTGTATGATTTGAGAATCGATACCTGAGCAAGAAGGCTGGGATCTTTATTGTAACCTTTTTAAGCTTACTATAAATAAAGATTGTCTCTCTTATGGTGGTGGGTTTTTTACCCGAAAGGGTTTTCCCACGTACATCCGGTGTTGTTCTTTGTTATCTTGTATGTTTATTCTGTATTTTCTAGTGTGTTCATCTTTGTATTTGAATTAAACATTACTTTTCTGCATTATCCCGTTTGAATTGACATTAGGGAAGCTATATTCCGCACCTGTGCTTTCCTTACAAGTGGTATCAGAGCCTGGCCAGTTGTGTTATCCTTGTTGGTAGGTTGGGTTTTTTGTGTTAGTTCTGTGAGTGGGAGTTCTGTAGAGGTCTATTTTGTTAAATAAGATGGCAAGTGCATCAGGAAAAGTAGACATTGCAAAGTTCAATGGCACAAACTTTGAGTTGTGGAAGCTTAAGGTTGAAGATTTGCTGGTCGATAGAGATCTTTGGCTTGCTGTGTCTGGGACTAAACCTTCAGGCATGAAGCAAGAAGACTGGGACCTGGCAGATAGGAAAGCCAGAGGACTGATAAGATTAAGTTTAGCGGATTCTGTTCTATTGAACATCCATGAGGAGAAGACTGCAAACACTTTGTGGAAGAAGTTGGGAGATATTTATTAGGGCAAGTCCTTGGTGAATAAACTTTTCCTTAGAAAGAAGTTGTACTCTCTGAAGATGGATGAAGGAGCATCTATAGTAGACCATCTAAACTCATTTAATATGATTGCTGCACAGTTGAATTATATAGGTGTAAAAATAGAAGAGGAGGACTGATGTATGCTTCTGTTGTGTTCCTTACCTAACTCATGGGATCATCTTGTGATGGCTATTGGAAGTACAACAACCACGTTTAAAACTAAAGAAGTTGTTGCCTCGCTGTTATCTGAAGAGATGAGGAGGAAATCTTCTGAGATGGCCAAAGAGGCCCTGTCCGTTCGAGGTAGATCAAAGGAAAGAGCAAGAAGAAAGACAAGAAGTCTAAGTCCAAATCAGAGGGGAGATCGAAATCTCCTGGCAAAAAGTCCAAGGTGAAGTGCTGGAATTGTGGACAGAAAGGACACATCAGAAAAGACTGCAAAGAGGAGAAAAAGAAGAAGAAGAACTTCTCTGACACCGATTCTTCTCAGAGTGATGTTGATGCCTTCATTGCTGCCTTGGTAATGCCTACATCTGAAGATGTATGGCTGGTGGATTCAGGAGCATCTTTTCATATGACATCTCACAGAGAATGGTTCACTAAGTATGAACTGTATGCTGGTGGGAAGGTGTTCCTGGCAAGTGATTTGACACTGGAAATTGTCAGCCGAGGAAGAGTCAGAATCTAGTTCCCAGATGGAAGAATAAAGGGAATGAATGGAGTATTACACATACCAGGTCTGGCTTGAAATTTACTTTCTGTTAGTAAGCTTAATGATGTTGGAGTGCAAGTTACTTTTGTGAATGGTGGTTGTAAGATGACTAGAGGTTCTATTGTACTAGCAAAGGGTGAATGCTTTGGAACTTTGTATAGGTTAGATGCTAAACCAGTGTGCTGTAATAATGTCTCTGTAAAATCTGAAAGATCTACTATTGTAACACATGATGCAAACTCTATGGAAGTTAAACTTCTTGCAGAAAAAAACAACGCTCTGGCATCATAGAATTGGTCACATGGGTGAAAAAGGTTTAAAAACCTTGAAAAACAAAAACCTGGTAGATGGGCTGATTGATTGTAATATGGAGTTCAATTTCTGCGAAAATTGCATATATGGAAAATAGAACCATGTTTCTTTTTACTCTAGTTCTCATAAATCTTCTGGTGTTTTGGACTATGTACATTTTGATGTTTTTGGTCCAATTGATGTTCCTTCTCTGTCTAAATCAAGATACTACCTATTGTTTATTGATGATTATTCAAGGAGGGCATTTGTATATTTTTGAAAAATAAATCAAAAGTGTTCAGTCAGTTTAAAGAATTTAAAAATCTTGTGGAAAATCAAACTGGTAGAAAAATAAAATGTTTGAGAATGGATAACGGTGGTGAATATTGCAATGCAGATTTTAATAAATATTGTATTGATCATGGAATAAAAAGGCATAAGACTACACCTTATACTCCACAGCAAAATGGAGTTGCTGAAAGGTTGAATCAATCATTGATGGAGAAAGCAAGAAGTATGTTGAGTTATGCTGGTCTTGAACAAAGGTTCTGGGCTAAGGCAGTTGCTACAGCTTGTTACTTGTTGAATCGTTCTCCTACCTCGGCATTGGTTGATAAGACGCCTATGGAAGCATGGTCTGGAAAGAAGCCGTCTCTAAGACATCTTCGCATCTTTGGCTATGAGGCATATACTCATATTCCTAAGGTAAAAAGATCTAAGCTAGATTACAAGGCAGTCAAATGTATCTTTATTGGCTATGGAGTCGGTGTTAAAGGGTATAAGCTTTGGAATCCTAAAACTAAAAAAGTAATTTACAGCAGGAATGTAATTTTCAGAGAGCTGAAACCTTTGGTTATTGATCCTCAACCGGAGAAGACAGAAGAGAAGAAAGAAAAGAGTGTTGTTAATATTCCTCTGACCCATGTAAAAAAGGAACAACAAGCACCAAGTGTAGATGATTCAGAAGTGAGTTTGAGTAGCTCCGAAGATTCAGATCCAGAGCAAGAACCTGAACCTACACCTCAGCCATTGAGGAGGTCTACACGTCAAAGAAGACAACCATATAGGTATGGATTTTCAGTACTTGATTCAAGTTGTGCCTATGCTTTGCTTACTGATACTAATGAACCTAGGACTGTGAAAGAAGCTATTAGTTTACCTGATTCAGATTCTTGGTTGGAAGCCATGGATAACGAAATGTCATCGTTGGAGAAAAATGGAACCTGTGATCTGGTGCCCTTGCCTGAAGGTAGAAAACCTGTGCACTGTAAGTGGGTATTTAAAAAGAAATATGGTCCAGATGGTAGTATTGAAAAGTACAAGGCAAGACTGGTTGCTAAGGGGTATTCTCAAAAGGAAGGTATGGATTATGGAGAAATCTTTTCTCTTGTAGCTAAGCTGACATCCATTACATTTCTGTTGTCACTTGCAGCAACATATGACTTTGAAATTGAGCAGATGGATGTGACGACAACATTTCTTCATGGGGACCTCGAAGAAGAAATTTATATGTCCTAGCCAGAGCATTTTGTGGTACAAGGTAAAGAACATCTGGTATGTAAACTTAAAAAGTCTCTTTATGGCTTGAAGCAATCTCCCAGAATGTGGTATCAAAAATTTGATATGTATGTTTTATCTTTGGGATTTGTGAGATCTAAATTTGATCATTGTGTCTATTATAAAACTAATGGTGATTCGATTCTTATAATTGCACTGTATGTGGATGACATGTTATTCATTGGCAATGGTAAGGGGATGATCTCAGATTTAAAATCTTAGTTGTCCTTGAAATTTGAAATGAAGAATCTGGGGGCAGCGAAGTACATTCTGGGAATGGAAATCAAAAGGGACAGATCTAGTAGAAAGCTTTGGCTCAGCCAGAGCAAGTATATTACCAATGTTCTTAATAAATTTAATATGTCAGATTGCAAACAGTTAGTTGTTCCAATTTTGCAGGGAATGAAACTATCTATTGAAGATTGTCCAGAATCTTCGAATGAAATTGACGACATGAAAAAAGTGCCTTATGCAAGTGTTGTTGGCAGTTTAATGTACGCAATGGTCTGTACCAAACTAGACATTGCCCAGGGAATGGGAGTTTTGAGCTGATTTATGGCAAATCCAGGCAGATCACATTAGGATACTATGAAGAGAGTTATGAGGTATTTGAAGGGAACTTCTGACTATGCTATTTGTTGTCATGGAAACTCAGTTGGATCTCAGAAATCTATCAGCATTTAGGGATATGTTGATTCTGATTGGACAGGGGACATTGACAGTAGAAGATCCACTAGTGGATATGTATTCATGTTAAATGGTGGTGCTATCAGTTGGATGAGCAAGCGGCAGGCTGTAGTCGCTTTGTCCACAACAGAGGCAAAGTACATGGTAGCTACTCATGCATGCCAAGAAGTCGTTTGGTTGAAGAGGTTGTGTTCTGATGTTGGTTTTTGGTGCAGGAGCACCTACCTGACAGCTGGCCTCCATGAGGCAGTTAGTTTGTTTTGAGTCTTGTTAATGTTTCCAAGAAGGTCTTATAAGACCAATGCATGTAATAAGGTCATGTTGACCATACTATACTATTTTTAGGTAGTTTGTTTGGACAGCTGTTATGCTGTATGTCCGGTTGGATCCTCCCAGCCGCTTGGAGTCGGGTCGGTAGTACTCGCAAGAGATCCTATTTATGCATGAGGATCGGTTGGTTTTAGATAGAGAGATAGATGTTGAGAAGCTAGATTTCAGGGAGTGAGACAGAGTGAGACAGAATACTGTATTTGCATCTTTTGAAATCAAATAAAGAGATCCTGTTTGTGTCTATTCTCTGTTTTGGATTCCATTGTGTGATCGATTTGCTGTTTTGGTGGTTGCATGGATTCGCTGATCCATTCCACCGGTTGATTCGTCGAATCGGTGGAATGGCTATGTACAGTAGTTTAGGATTTAGTCTGCATTTTGTGTTTGTTTGCATGCAGGTGTGCAGGATCGCAGTCGAGATGTGTTGAGAACCCTAGCATGGGTATGTGCTAGGTCGTGCTAGTAGTTAGAGTCTGGAAAGTTGTCCAGGAAGTGGATCGGGTCACCTCAGGAGGTTCGGCGGATCGGAACGGTGAAAATCCGCTAAGGTTGGAAATTCGTCACAACAGCATCATCAGGATATTTTTGTGTATATCCTACGGTTACTTCGGGCATCATCCGAGTAGATGGAGGTGAACATGATGCAGTAGTTTGCATAAGGTGAATGTGCATCAGGGTGATCATCATCAGGTGTTGCCGAGGAGGAGCGTATCGGCATAAGGTAGAAGATCGGGTTGATAAAACCATCGCGGGCCGATAATGTTAAGTTTGGCCGACAGCAGGATATTGAAGGAACTGCATGTGACGTCATCGTCATTAGGATATCGGGGTGACGTAAGCATCGAAGGAAAGGTGCAAGAGGTTGTCGTCATCAGGATATATGGGAGGAATAGGATATTTTATATCCTGCTGATGAACATGATGTTGAACATCATGATGCTGAAGATAGCGTTTGGCAGTAAGATGAATAGTGAACATCAGGAGGATGTTTGCGCTTGCCGAATATGATGATGTTGCCGATAGCCGAATATGATGATGCTGCTAACAGGCGAAAGGTCGAAGGATTGTCTGCAGGAGGATATCGGTGGGCAGAGAAAATATGATGATGCTGACAGTGTTAAGGGAAATATGATGATGATGATGGGTTGTAGACATACATGCTGTATGTCAAGGTTTTAGTGTGGATGCCTCTGCATCATAGTGGTATCAGAGCTCAACAAAAGGTCTGGGCTGTTGTGTGTTGATTCTGTCACCGAAAGGGCAGAGGTAGAGTTGATTCTGTCACTGAAAGGACAGAGGTAGAGAAGTGAGAGGTTGACAAAATGCCTCCGAAAGGTAATGGTACTGCAAGGGAATTGCAGGAGATGAAGGAAAAACATGCCAGAGAGATGAGGAAGATGAAGGAGCTTGCTGAAGCACTTCAAGCCAGGCTTGTAGCCCTGGAAAAGAACAAAAAGAGGGAAGTGGAAGACAGTGAGTCTGAAGAAGATGAAGATACTGTTGAAGAGTATGAAGAGGTAGCTGAAGATCTGAATGCTGAAGACCAGAGATTTGCAAAACTGTTAAGGGCAGTGCAGAGTGATAAACCTAAGGTAAAGGTTGATGTTTCCAAGTATAATGGAAGTTTGAATGAAGATGAGTTATTGGATTGGATTGCTGCACTTGATAATCACTTTGAATGTGAAGATGTTGCTGAGGATCAGAAGGTAAAGATTGCAAAGACCAAGTTAGGAGGTCATGCTTTGGTATGGTGGGAATATGTACAATCCGAGAGAAGGAAACAAGGAAAGTCAAAGATCACTTCATGGGATAAGATGGTAGCAAGGATCAAAGGTAAATTCTTGCCCAGGGATTATGAGATTCAGATGTTTAAGAAGTTGTAATTTTTAAGGCAAAAGGAAATGGATGTGAAGGCATATACTGAGGAGTTTTATAAGTTGAGTATGAGATCTGGTCATCATGAGAATGAGGTAGAAAAGGTGGCTAGGTACTTGGCTGGTTTGAGATTGAACATACAGGATGAGTTAGTTTTAGCTAACCCTAAGAGTGTGGAGGATTGTTACCAAATGGCAATCAGGATTGAAGAAAAGATGAATAGGAGACAAGATAAGTCCATGAGAGGAAGAGGCAACAATATGAGGGGAAGAGGGTCAGCCCCTACAACAAGGCAAACCAATGAGGGTCAAGAAGACACTGGTAAAGGACAGGGACAGTCTGATTTCAGAGGTGGATGGAAAGGTAATAGAGGCAGATTTGGAGGTGGTAGAGGTTCTACTACATTTTCAGGCAAGTGTTACACCTGTGGTGAGTTTGGTCATCCATTTTTCAAATGTCCAGAAAGCAAAGGTTCATCATTCAGAGATGATAGAACGAATGACAAGAGAGCACAACTTGTGCAAGAAGAGAAAGTAGAGCAAAGTGTGCAGAGTTCAAACACTTATCAAGGAGATAGAGTTCCTGACGGTTATGGATATCCTGAGGAGGGAGAAGCATTGATGCTAAGGAGAATTAGTTCGCAAGCATCAAAGGATATGATGCAAAGAAGAGCTCTTTTCAAGACCACATGCAAGAGCAAAGGTAAAGTATGTAAGGTTGTCATTGATACTGGTTCAACAGACAACATGGTATCTCAGGAAATGGTGGATAAACTAAATTTGGAAAGGATTCCACACCAACACCCTTACAAGGCATCTTGGGTGAGTGATAGTCAATCACTTTTTGTCTATGAACAGGCATATGTGGATTTTCAGATTGGAGCATATCATGATAGAGTTTTGTGTGACATTTTGCCCATGGAATGTTGTCACCTACTGTTGGGTAGGCCATGGCAATTTGATAGGAGGGTACTGTATGATGGGTATGCTAATACCTACACCATCAAGAAAGATGGGAAAACTATTATGTTGATGCCATTACAGGAAGCAGCTGTAGTACAGAAGGCAGCAAAAATCATTTTAGTGGGAAAGAAGGAATTTGTGCAGAAGCCTATAGGAGCAGGCATAAAGGCAGTTGAGTACATTGCAGGGAAAGAAGTTGTTAAGGACAACAGTTTGAAGAAAGTTTCAGTTGTGACTGACAGAGGTCAGCGCAGGTTCAGCAACAGGTTTGCAAACAGCAACCAGTTGAGAGGAATGACAAGGATGTTGTCATAGTTGGGACTATTGTTTGTCCTATAAAGGTTGAAAGAAAGACAGAGTTGAACATTGCAGAAGTTCAAGAGGCAGTTCAAACAGAGGTTCTGGTCAGACAACCTGACAAACACAAGGTATGTGAGAGAAGGGCCTACATTGACAGGCATGAGGATTCACTTGCAAGAAAGCAAGTTCCAGTTCAGAAGTCTTGGAGCAGCCAAGAGCCAGCAGAGGACAAAGCTGGAACAGGTCAGAACACTGACATGACAAAGTGTAAAGGTGGAGGACTTCCACAACCAAACTCATGGGACATGAGTTCTTTTCTGTTGGGGAGTATGGTGCAGGAGCACCTACCTGATAGCTGGCCTCCATGAGGCAGTTAGTTTGTTTTGAGTCTTGTTAATGTTTCCAAGAAGGTCTTATAAGACCAATGCATGTAATAAGGTCATGTTGACCATACTATACTATTTTTAGGTAGTTTGTTTGGACAGTTGTTATGCTGTATGTCCGGTTGGATCCTCCCAGCCGCTTGGAAGCTCCCAGCCGCTTGGAGTCGGGTCAGTAGTACTCGCAAGAGATCCTATTTATGCATGAGGATCGGTTGGTTTTAGATAGAGAGATAGATGTTGAGAAGCTAGATTTCAGGGAGTGAGACAGAGTGAGATAGAATACTGTATTTGCATCTTTTGAAATCAAATAAAGAGATCCTGTTTGTGTCTATTCTCTATTTTGGATTCCATTGTGTGATCGATTTGCTGTTTTGGTGGTTGCATGGATTCGCTGATCCATTCCACCGGTTGATTCGTCGAATCGGTGGAATGGCTATGTACAGTAGTTTAGGATTTAGTCTGCATTTTGTGTTTGTTTGCATGCAGGTGTGCAGGATCGCAGTCAAGATGTGTTGAGAACCCTAGCATGGGTATGTGCTAGGTCGTGCTGGTAGTTAGAGTCTGGAAAGTTGTCCAGGAAGTGGATTGGGTCACCTCAGGAGGTTCGGCGGATCGGAATGGTGAAAATCCGCTAAGGTTGGAAATTCGTCACAACGGCATCATCAGGATATTTCTGTGTATATCCTGCGGTTACTTCGGGCATCATCCGAGTAGATGGAGGTGAACATGATGCAGTAGTTTGCATAAGGTGAATGTCCATCGGGGTGATCATCATCAGGTGTTGCCGAGGAGGAGCGTATCGGCATAAGGTAGAAGATCGGGTTGATAAAACCATCGTGGGCCGATAATGTTAAGTTTGGCCGACAGCAGGATATTGAAGGAACTGCATGTGACGTCATCGTCATCAGGATATCGGGGTGACGTAAGCATCGAAGGAAAGGTGCAAGAGGTTGTCGTCATCAGGATATATGGGAGGAACAGGATATTTTATATCCTGCTAATGAACATGATGTTGAACATCATGATGCTGAAGATAGCGTTTGGCGGTAAGATGAACAGTGAACATCAGGAGGATGTTTGCGCTTGCTGAATATGATGATGCTGCCGATAGCCGAATATGATGATGCTGCTGATAGGCGAAAGGTCGAAGGATTGTCTGCAGGAGGATATCGGTCGGCAGAGAAAATATGATGATGCTGACAGTGTTAAGGGAAATATGATGATGATGATGGGTTGTAGACATACATGCTGTATGTCAAGGTTTTAGTGTGGATGCCTCTGCATCAGTTTTGATGCAGGGTAGATACAAATTCATTGTGACAGTCAAACTGCTATCTGTTTGGCAAAAAATCCTACTTTTCACGCTAGGACAAAACATATTGATGTCTAATATCACTTTGTTCGTGATATGGTGGAAGACAAAAAGGTAAAGTTGGAAAAGGTTGATACTTTGGATAATGTTGCAGATGCCTTGACTAAACCAGTGAGCATGGCCAAGTTCAAATGGTGTTCAGATGAAATGGGTCTTCGGGCCCATAATTCTCAGTAATCATATGAGGATTAAGAGGTAGCAGTAATCTCTTCGACAAGTGGGAGATTGAAGAGACCTAATGTCTCAAGTTACTGCTTGGAACCTCATTCATTCGTTGGTTTGTTCATAGCAAGTGCATATTCATCATTCATCATTCATCGGCAAGGCTTGAACTTCGTTCGTCAGGTTCAACCGATGTGATATGTCTATCAGCATAAGGTTGGCCATCGGCTGCTATTACTCTGATGAAGGCTTGAACTTCGCTCATCAGGTTCAATGGTTCAACAGGTTCAACCGATGTGATATGTCTATCAGCATAAGGTTGGCCATCAGCTGCTATTACTCCGATGAAGGCTTGAACTTCGCTCGTCAAGTTTAATGGTTCAACAGGTTCAACCGATGTGATATGTCTATCGGCATAAGGTTGGCCATCGGCTGAGCCTGTGGTAGGTACTCCGACGATCTTCTGTTACTCCGATGAAGGATGAAGGCTTGGGCATCGGTGGGACAAGGAACCATCAGTGTGGATTGTGGAGTGGTCTCCGATGGCTTGGGCTATTCCGATGAGGCTTAAACTGGCATCATCGGTAACAAAATTGCCAACGATAGTCTTACTGAGTGTTCATGTATGTAAACTGGGATATCAAACTCGAACTGTGAATGTGGGACTAAAGGTCTCACATGAATACGAATAGTTATGCGACGGTTGGAAGATAGCAATGCTGGGTTAGTTGAAACAAATAGTTAGGGCAGAAGTTCAAAATGGTTTTGCTCTTGAAGACTGTTATATACAGATTTGGTGAGGTCATCTGAGATTGATGATGAGATTCGAGCAAATTTTTCATTTTGTAGATGTACATAGGAAGTGAACTGTGTGTATGATTTGAGAATCGATACCTGAGCGAGAAGGCTGGGATCTTTATTGTAACATTTTTAAGCTTACTGTAAATAAAGATTGTCTCTCTTGTGGTGGTGGGTTTTTTACCCGAAAGGGTTTTCCCACATACATCTGGTGTTGTTCTCTGTTATCTTGTATATTTATTCTGTATTTTCTGGTGTGTTCATCTTTGTATTTGAATAAAATGTTACCTGTCTGCATTATCCCCTTTGAATTGACATTAGGGAAGTTGTATTCCGCACCTGTGCTTTCCTTACATCAGGTCTCCACATAAAAATTTTGGTGTTATGTGTGTTCAGTTTATTTCTGCTCATGCATTATTGATTCATGCTTTAATATTTACATTATTAATATGATTGTAAGTTGATAAAGAAGAATAAAAGCAGAAAAGGTTAAATTTGTGAGACAACTAATTCACCCTCCCTCTCAGTTGTCTGGACTAATTCCAGCAATACCTTCATTGCCTCCAAAGATAATATCATCAAAAAAGACTACAACAATCAGAATTTGATCATCATTGATTTTAAAATAGATATTACTATCTATAGTACCTTTACTGAACCCTAGTTGCATCAAATACTTGTCCAACCTTGCATACCAATCTCTAGGAGCTTGCTTAAGCCCATACAAGGCTTTCTTCAATCTACATACCATGTCACCTTGGTCTGATGACTGAAATCCTTCAGGTTGTTCAATGTAAACCTCTTCTTCCAGTTCTGCATTCAAGAATGCAGACTTCACATCCATCCAATACACCTTGAAATCTTTGTGTGCTATAAATGCCAAAAACATTCTGATTGCTTCAATCCTTGCCATAGGAGCATTAGTCTCCTCAAATTCTATACCTTCATCCTGACAATATCCTTTGCATACTAGTCTTTCTTTGCTTCTTACAACTTCTTTATTTTCATTCATCTTATTTCTGAAAACCCATTTGGTTCCAATCACATTCCTATTCGAGGGTCTAGGGACCAATTCCCAAGTTTGATTCTTTTCTATCTGCATCAGCTCTTCTTCCATAGCTTTTACCCAACTTTCATCTTTACAGGCTTCACTTATAGTTTTAGGTTCAATCTGCGAAAGTAAATAGTAGTTCACCTGTTCTTCTATAGCTCTTTTCCTTGTCAATACCCCTTTGCTTTTGTCAACAATAATTAGATCTTCAGAATGATTAATCCTTACATACCTGGGAGTCTTAACAGCACTTTCAAGAGCTTTTTCTTCTTCAACTTGACTATCCTTTTGTTCCACCTTTTCTTCATTGACTGTAATAGAACGTTCATCTAATTCATAGCCACTTAGATTTGATGTTCTTTCTTTGTCTTCATCAACCTTCACATTAGCACTCTCAATGATTTTTCTCAGTTTCTTATTGTAACACCGGTAGGCCTTACTCTTGGTAGAGTATCCAAGGAAAATTCCTTCATAACACCTAGCATCAAACTTGCCTAACTCTTCATCTCTTCTGATATAACATTTCCTTCCAAAAACTTTGAAATATTTCACTATAGGAACTCTTCCATACCATAATTCATAAGGAATTTTAATACCATTACCTTTGACTTGGACTCTGTTTTCTAATGTAGACAGCAGAATGTAAAGATCCTCTCCAATACACTTCCGATAGGTTAGCCTTCATCATCATTGACCTAGCAGCGTCTTGAACTGTCATGTTCTTTCTTTCAACAACTCCATTCTTCTCAGGAGTCCTAGGAGCATACAACTGTCTTTTTATCACATGCTCTTCATAGAAAATATTGAATTCATTTGATGTAAACTCACCTCCTCTATCGGACCTTAAGCATTTGATCCTCAATTCTAACTCATTCTCAACCATTGCCTCGAAATCTTTGAACTTGTCTAGGGCTTCTAATTTATCTTTCAAAAATGTGACCCAAGTCATTCTAGACTAATCATCAATAAGCAACATAAAGTACATGTCTCCTTGCAAACTTCTTGTTCTTGAAGGACCACACAAATCTATATGCACCAACTCAAGCAATCCACCTAAAAATTGTTCTTTGCTTTTGAAACTTATCCTTGTATGTTTCCCCAATTGACATTCCTTGCAAATAGTATTAGTAGGCTTCACAAGCTTAGGTAGATCTCTTATAGCTTGTACTGAGCTTATCTTCACCAAGTTGTCATAATTGATATGACACATGCTTGTATGCCATAGCCAATTCTCATCTGTTTGAGCCAACAAACAACAATCATTAGTTCCTCTCAAATGATAAACATTACCATGAGTCTTCTTACTAGTAGCAATCAATGTTCTAGAGCTTTCCATGATCTTGTATCCATTATCCTTGAATCTCAGATCATATCCTATGTCACACATCTTACCCACACTTAAAAGATTATGCTTTAAACCCTTCACATATAGAACATCATCTCTGTTATGCTTACCATGAAAAGAAATAGATCCTCTTCCACAAATCTTACCAGCTGCATTATCTCCAAACCTAACCAATCCTCCATCATACTTTTCCAGACTTACAAACTTACTTTTATCACCGATCATGTGATGTGAACATCCACTAGCAATAATCCTCTCATCCTTATCTTTCTCAACCTGACAGATAGACAAGGCACTCTCTTCCACTGGTTTTCTTCCTTCACACAACTAGCAAGATTAGTAGACATGGGTTCTTCCTTAATAGCAATAAACAAGCATTCATTTGCACTAGTATCATCAGACTCATCATCTGTCACACCATCATCATCAAGATATCTAACATAATAGCATTTCTTTATAGTTCTAGGTCTACTTTCAAATTTCTTCTTACCTCTTTCAATTCTCTAAGGACACCTGGAGGCATAGTGACCAATCCTACCACATGAAAAGCATTTGAATGGTAATTTGCCTTTGAACTTACTGGTACCTCTTTGCAATTTGTCCACAAAGTTGGCTTCAATCTCATCAAGATCATCATCGGATTCCACAACATACTTCTAAGCTCTTTAAATCTTTTTTGAAGTGTTGGCTTTGAAAGCAGACTCAATCTTTGGTAGAGCATTGCCGAACTCTCTCATCTCAAAAGTTGTAAGCTTCCCGAGCAACTGATCCTTTGTAATCTTGTTCACACTCATAACTTCTTAAATTGTTGACACCTTGTGACTATAGGATTTAGGCAAAGACCTGAGAATCTTCAACACAACCTCATCTTCATCAACAGTTCCTCCAAGACGTTTGATTCCATTGACAATTTCATCAACCTTTTGCACATAGATTGTTATGTTCTCATCATCACTCATCTTCAAGGCTTCATACTTCGCCTTCAGATTTTGTAATTTTGCACTTTTTATTGAATCATCTCCTTCATACAAAATTTTCAACTTTTCCCATATCTCATGAGTAGTTTCCAAATCCATTACTTTCACTAACTCAATGTTGGATAAAGCATTTAATAGAGCATCTCCAGCCTTTCCATTAAACTCATACTATTTGGCTTCATCTTCAGTTGAAGGACCATTTTGAGGAATAGTATATTTTTTCTCTGCCATCTTCCAAACACTATAACCAAAAGAAATGAGATGACTTTTTATTCGTACCTTCCATAGAGCATAATCCATTCCATTGAACTGCGGAGACTCCTTCTTGTGTGCCATCGCCAATCTACTTCATGTTGTTAGCCTTTCTTCCAAGGAACCCTCACTCTGATACCAATTGTTGAAATACACAAGACAACTAAAAGGGGGGTGAATCAGTTGTAGCAAAAACATAACTTCTTTCAAACATCATCACATTAACCACTTAATTATGATTTAACCATGAAAGCATATAATCAAAAACTTGAACACATTCACACATGAGACACCAATTTTTTAAGTGGAAAACCCAATGAGGGAAAAACCATGGTGAGTGTTAGCTCATAATATAAATGATATATCAAAATTTACAACAAGGCTCACTACCGGAGGCTCACTGCCCAGAATGCTCGCTAAAAATGAAGCAGCTCACTACCAAGAGAAGGGGCTCATTGCCAATGGGGTGGCTCACTGCTGGTGGGTGGCTCACTACCAGAGTTGGTGAACTGAGATAGTAGCATCTACACTATGCCAAGGTTTAGTTCCATTGAAGCGCAATAAATTTTCTCTGCTCTGCTCTGCTTTTTCACTTGGCACTTATCTTTGCATCTTCGCATCCTCCCCAATCAATCACGACTTAATTACATGTATTTATACAATTCATCAACCTTAGAATGAACATCAAGGTCGGTATTACAATCATAAACCATTGGAACAATCTCCAAGGTCGACATACACACATACATTAGAATAGGTCTGGACCTAAATATATTTGTGAAGGAGAAGAATGAATGTGGACTATACCATGCCTTAGCTAGGACTCAAATGCAATCTTCCACACTACATGTTATCACAAACTCTAAAGTATAATCGCAAGTAGTGAAAACAACCATGTCAGCTAAAACTAGTGTTAACACTAAGACCTTTAGGAACACGCTTCATGCACGATCTAGATTACACTTTGCGGACAAATCAAAAGGCAGTAAGATGATCTAGAGACATCCACAAGCACATTACAATCACCAAGAACTTCCACACAACCCTCAAACATTCTATCCAAAAGATTTTTCAAACTGGAGCACTTGAACATTATTGTTGGCCACTGTCATAAAGGAAAGATCACTTGTGGAGCACCAAATCATGAACCATTTTAATTGAAGGAACATAACATCTTTACAAACTTAATTCCAAAATCGCAAACTGTAAAACTTGAATGTAGAGAAATGTAGAGCATAGTACATTCTCCCTGTCACCATTAGATGCATAGAAAAGCAATTTTTACTTTGGTGAACAGAACTCACTCAAATCTTCATACCAAAGGCTCAAACTTGAAACATAGAAGCTACAAACATCCCTTATCATAACTTCTAAACCACATACAAAGATATTCAATCTGCAGGATATGTAGAGCAAAACACTTCATTGTTATTCTCAAG
The DNA here is from genome assembly GCA_027924645.1 of Cunninghamia lanceolata. Taxonomy (NCBI): domain Eukaryota; kingdom Viridiplantae; phylum Streptophyta; class Pinopsida; order Cupressales; family Cupressaceae; genus Cunninghamia; species Cunninghamia lanceolata. Next base: position 24,489,337 of record BSBN01000500.1, read on the forward strand.
CACTTGTTCAAACTTATTCAAATAACTTCCTTAGATGCTGACCTTAGGTGTTGACATCAATGAAAACACTTATTGCGCATACTTGCAACATAATCTACCCTGTATTGGGTAGCGATATACCAGTTTAAGCCTGTTTGGCCATCATTTGATCTACCCCGTATTGGGTAGCGATAGGGTTCATTAGAAACGGTTCCGTATGAACCAGTTTGCCCAAAGGATAGAAGAGCCCATTTGGTTTTATCTCAGTATGCCCCAATTTGGACACCATAACCCAAATTTGGCTACTTGATTCTCCCTGAGTACTCAGACTAAACTAAAAGTCCAGAAAACAAAAGCTAAGATCAAGATATCTAGATAGAAAATGAACGAGAATCCCTTGAGTGGAAACCAAACCTTAGATCACTTAAGAAAGATAAACAAAAAAAAAAATCCCTAAGGTCCCTAAACTAGGTCCTTGCAAGAGTAGGCATTAAGAGCAAAAGAAGAGAGATCTCGTCTAATGTAAAAGCAGAGCAGTGAAATAGGGCAGTCAAGATGAAGAGTTTTGAGATAGTATTTTGAGCAATCATTGGAGCTACAATCATGCATATGTAGATGCACTTAGAGAAGTTCATTTTGGTAGTGAGCCATTTCCTTTCTTATTTCTTTCTCTAGGTAGTGAGCCTTCTTGCAGTGAGCACTTCTTTTGGGCAGTGAGCCTTTATTATAATTCGGTATTGTTTGTACATAATATATTGTGAGCTAACACTCACCGTGGGTTTCCCAATTTTGGGTTTTCCATGTAAAAATCCTGATGTTCATGTGTGATGGATTTTGGTTGTTTCTTCTATGATTAATTTTCTTTGTTATTGCATGGAGTAAATGGATTACTAGTTTAATAAACAAGAAGTTTAATACAGTACTGATTCACCCCCCCTCTCAGTACTTTGGGTGTTCAACAATTGGTATCAGAGTCTGGTTCCTCTGAAGAAGTCTAACAGCTTGAGGAAGATCTTGGAGATTAAACACATGGAAGGTAAAAAAATATCCTACTCCTAAAGAAATTAATGCAACTGAAATTGAAGAATAATGCACGCTTGTCAATGAAGAAGAACTCAAACTTGCACTAGCAGATCTTGAAAAAGATGAAATAGAAAGCAGGGATCTGAAAGATAATGTCAAGGAAGCAGATGAGTGCATCAAAAAATTGAGGGAGCAAGTCAAGAAATTCAAAGAAAATATAAGGAGGTTAGTGAACAATTGATATCTACAAATGACACCTTCAGTAATTTGAAAGTGAAAGATGTAAAAAGAGTAAAAGCAAAAGAAGACCTAAGTCAGTTGGTGAAAAACAAAACTGAAGATTGCACAAAGCTTGAACAAGAAGTTGTGGATTTGAAAGCTGATCTAAAACATGCATGGAGTTAGGAAGAAAAATTCAGAGTAAGTGCTGCCCAACTTGATAGAATACTTGCTAGTCAAAAGAGTCCTAATGATAAAGAAGGCTTGGGATTTGAGAAAGATGAAAGTTCCAAAACCGGTCAACAAAAGAATGTTGGGATCAAGAAGGACAAAGGCAAACAGATTCATAATCAAAGGAATAGACCTCAAATACCATCGGTTAGGCAACCAAATTCTCAAAGGTACCCTTCTTTTAATGGTTATTGTAATACATGCAATAGATTTGGTCAAAAGGCTACTCGGTGTAGAAGCAGAGTAAATCAAAATGTTCCATCATTCTCTGGTTAGTGTTTCACTTGCAACAAAGTAGGCCACAAAGCTAATGAATGCAGAAGTCAAATAGGGAATAGTTACAACAATAGAAGGAATGTTGAAACTTTCAAAGGTAACTACTTTAATTGCAAGAGGTTTGGTCATAGCACTAGTGAATGCAAAATTCAGATAAGAAACAACTATGATAATAGAAGGAATATTCAATCATTCAATGGGATTTGTTTTGCATACAATAGATTTTGTCACAAGGCTGACCAATGCATATCAAGGATGAATGAAAGGAACAATAGACAAATAAATGTTGTATGTTTCAATTGCAATAGGCCTAGACATTTTGCAAGGTTCTGTAGGAACAGGAATATGAAGAAGAATAATCAGGCATAAATGAAGAAATCGTTACAAAAGGCAGATCTAGCAGAGATCAAGAAAGAGATGAATCAAATGTGGGTCAAGAAGGGTGTGCAGGTAGTCAAGGATGAGTCCACACTAGACTCTAGTGCTGGTACTTCCTGGGAAGTAAATTGAGAGCTCTGGCTCAGGGGGATCTTAATGCAAAATCTTACTTCCCCAGCTAGAAATGCAGTGTTGATATCCAGCACAAAGATATATGAGTTATAAAACTGAATGACAGATCTTATGAAGAAGATTCTGAAAGAAAAGAATCTAATGTGGTAAATTCCAGAGCAATCTTGATCGACTATAGGTGGCAGAGTAAGGGTTTGACAATTTTTTGAAGGAAGCATTTATTGCAGTTAAATCTTGATGAAAAGAGAATATAAGGGATCTGTTTGAAAGAGAAATTAATTTGCATTCAAACCTTCAAGTGACTAAAGAGACCTGAGAAGCAAGCTAGGGCAAATTCAAGCATCCGGCGAAGAAACCCTAAAAGAGGCAAAAGGTATTTATCATTATCTCTCTCAAAAAAAAATTTGCGTTGAATCTGCAAAAATGAATACCCCTCAAGTAGTAGAGATAACAAAAAGCCCTTGCCCTAAGTTTAAGAAACGTCCCTTCAAATCATTAATGGCTGATCCGGACGGTGCATTTTCTGAGATTCTGCATGGGGTTATGCATACGGAGGATGTTAGGGCTTACATACACACAAACCTAGATGAATATTATCACAGAAAGTTAGGGGATATTTATCTAAAGGAACTAACTCATGAAAAATTTGAGTTGAAAGAAGAGTATAGTGCCCTAGTTGAGAAGAAATTGGATATCTAGTTGGATTTTCCTATGGTCCCGAATGATGCCTGGGTGAGATATGTTTTGAGCGAGATTCATGATGCATTCCTTTGGCTTGATGAGCCCTATATGATAACAAAGGATGACATCAAAGCAATTACTAGCATGTGTTCCACCAAAAAGGTTCTAGAATTGAAGTCCATGAAGAACAACACAGTAATGCAATTGATAGGTGCGAGATTTGATAAAAGAGCACTAACCATAAATGATATAGTGGACCCAGCTATGAGATTTTCATCTAAAGTCATAGGTTACAAAATCTACTTCTCCAACAAGGAGAACTTTGTTTCTGCAACAACAATATATACTGCTTATGATATGGTTAAGAATAACACTAATTATGATCTTTGTGAGTTGCTCCAACAACGACTGATGGAGAACTTGAAAAGAACAAAGGACACAAAGTATCCCTTCAAGTATGGAACTTTGATCATATGTCTATTCTTCTACTTTCTAAGAGAGTTACCAAGCATAGGTAATATTGGTTGGCTTGATCATGCAACGATAGCTACATAGATTAGAAATCACCTGAGCAGTTTGGGAAATGTTGACAAACAAAATGCAGTTTTATGGGGATACTTTAAGAACTTCCAAAGGAAAATGTAGGCCAGAGCTAGAATTCATAAAAAAGTTGTGAAGAAGTATGAAAAGCATATTGTGTTCATGGTAGATAAGGACAAATGCCTCATGGAGGTTGTTGAACCAAGAAATGTTTGGGTCCCACCTGTGGCATATGAGGTAATAGAACAAGTCTTGGTTAGTTTGGTAGAATTAATGTTAAGCAAACCCAAGGATCCCAAGGAAGAAAGGTTTGGCACATTTGAGGAACTATCTCTCAAAGTGCATTTGGAGCACAAACAACCTGAAATAAAAAGGAATGCAAGGAAAATAGTAGATGAATTTGCTAAAAGTCATGGGTTTATAGATAAAGAAATAAGTGAAGCAAGAGCCAAGGCAAAGGCATCAAAGGCTACAGCTGCTCCGGTAGAAAAGACATCATCGGAAGGGAAAACATCAAAAACCCCAAAGAAGAAGGAAGAGGAGAAAATTGAAAAAGAAAAGCCTGCATATGGCCCTGCAAGAAGGATAAGAGCATCCACCTCTGTAGCTGCTTCAAAGAATTTTGGACCCTCTATTACAGAAATAAAGGCTGCAAGTACTGAGAAAAAGATTGAGAAAGAAAAGACAGAGCCTGGAAAACAAGCACCAATAAAGTAAACCATAGAAAAGAAGAAAACAAAGGCAACACAAAGAGTGTATGAAAGCCTTGGAAAAGAAGAAGAGGAGGAAACAGAAATAGATGAGGAGGCCAAAGAAAAAAAGGAAAAAATAGATGAAGCTACTACTGAGAAGCCCTTCAGAAAAGCTAAGGGTAAGAAGAAGAATAAAGAAGAGAAAACTAAGAATAGAAAAGAAGAAGCAACTCTATCCTTGGAGGCTTTAGTCTATGCATTCGCTCAACATGGTACCCTGAAACCTATTGTTGACATGTATGATGAAAGATCATATGCAAACAAGGTAATCATTGAAACTGCAGTTGTAAGATACTTAGATATGTTCTACAAAACATTGATTGAAGTAATAGATGAGTTACCAGATAGTTTAGCCAGCATAATGTCAACAAGAAAAGAAGGGGCTATGGCTAAAGATGTTGAGATCAAAGAATATGTCTTGTTAAAACTCTACCTAGACATCACCCTTGAGGAAAGAACCAATGTCACTAAGAAGCTCAGTGAGGAATTCAGAACCATGATGAGAGTCAATGCTCTGATGTCTGGTGAAACTGAGAAACTAGTAAAGGAGACTGAAGAAATAACACTAAGGGTGTTACATGAGCTGAAAATATCAACTATTGTTGATGAAGAGCAAAACACTAACACAGATAATACAGTTCCAAAGATAAATGTGGAACAAAGCATAGTTACCCCTCTAGTAAACTCTGAACAAATTGAAGAGAAGAAAGAGGCAGAGGAAGAAAAGAAATCTGAGGAAGAAGAAGCAACACCAGAAGATAATGCCTTTGAAGAATAAAATGAGCAGAGAGAAGAGACAGATGAATAAATGATAAACAATCCTGCTCCAAAACCTAAAGGAAATGGACAAGAAAACATTCAATATCCCCCTCCAAAGAGAAAAAAAGTTGAAGTGTCTCATGGTAAAGAGAAGAGAGACATTATTGACTCCTTAAGAGAGTTCTTCAAGAAGCACAAAGAAGCTCAAATTTTGATTGCTCCTAAGCTTTTGCAAGGGCCTATTAACCTTGCCTCTATGTCCCCTCTATAGAAATTAAGACAGGACAATTCTCCAAACTAATGCACAAGAGGAAGTACTGAAATCTCATATAGAGGATAACGAGTTGTTAGAAGATGCATCAGCAAATTTTGAAAAGCTAATGCCTAGAATAAGAAGAGACACATGTTGCAAGTATGGGCCTAACCAGTGTTGTCATTCATGTCAACATACTCCTGTTGCATTAATGATAAGGATTGGATGAGCTGTGTGCTGAGGATATTGAGAAAATTAGTCTCAATCAGGAACAGTGAAGAACAGTGATGACAGTAAGGTAAAAATCCAAGATAGGATGAGGATCAGAGGATGTGGTTTAAAGGGTTTGTAGATATGTGTCTTAAGGTGGTCCAGTAGAGATTTCAGAGGTCTGCATGAAGATAGGAAGAAGTTGTGGCCACTCAAGTAAAACCGGTTCCGACAGATGTTCAGTGGTGACAGAGTAATACAGATAGGTCCGGTGAGATCCAAAAATGCAATATCTTGTTCTGCATATTTGAGGGAGTGTTGAGGAAGTCTTTGTGAAGTATCAACTCAATTAGTTCATGGTTTGAAGGACCGCAAGCATATATTCCTTTATGACAATAATGACATACTGTGTTCTTGAGGTTCCGGATGAAGGGGAGAAGGATTTCAGTAAGCAGATGAAGTGTGGATGTTCTTGGTGACTCAGGCAAGCTTTTGGAGGTCTTTGTATCGTGTCCAGTTCATGTTAGTGGTCCGCATTGAAGTTGGAGCTCGCAATTGAAGAATAACTTCCGAATGATGGTGTTCTTCTTGAGATTGGCAGACCGGATGAGTCACACATCCTACGGATGTTCTTGTTGATGTTTGCTGACTTAGATGATCCTTCCTAAGTTGATGTCATGTATAAATAAGGGATTGTGAAGTCATTTTCAATGGTTTTTTTGTGGAGATGAGTGTGTGGTAGCAAGGAGGAGAGTGAAAGGCAGAGCAAAAGTATTGGGCTTAAATGGAACTGACTCAAGCATGGTAAAGATGCTATTCTCCAGTTCAAAGTATGTGATACTTATTTCTTTGTAGACAGTGTGTCTCTTGTAGGTAATGGGCCTCTTGTGAGCAGTGTGCTCGGGCAGTGAGCCCTAATTGGCATGTGCCATTTATTTTTTCTATTCTTCTAACAAAGAATACAATCTTGGGTTAATCACCCCGTGGTTTTTCCCTTAACCGGGTTTTCCACGTCAAAGTTAGGAAAACAAGAGTCTCATTCAAAAGCAAGGAACAATCTTCCTCGGGATTATTGGACTTAGTTCATACTGATCTTTGTGGTCTGGCAAGAATCAGGAGTGTGCAAGGAGATAGATACTTCATATTACTAATTGATGACTATTCTCGGATGATGTGGGTAACCTTTCTGAAAGAGAAATTAGAAGATCTTGAGAAATTTAAAATATTCAAGGCTATGGTAGAGAATGAAACCAGATTAAAATTGAAATGTTTGAGGTCTGATAGAGGTGGAGAATTCACATCTGGTGAGTTCATAGATTTCTATGAGAAACATGGAATTAAGAGAAAGTTGTCTGCTCCTAGGACTCCACAGCAGAATGGAGTAGTTGAGAGAAAGAATTAGACCATCCAGGAAGCATCTAGGACCATGATGATGGAAGCAAATGTTCCTCAGATCTATTGGAGAGAAGCTGTCAACACTGCAGTCTATACTCTCAATCGAGTTCAAATCAAAAGCAATACCGGTAAGACTCCCTATGAACGTTGGTTTGGCATCACTCCTATTGTGAGGTATTTTAGAGTTTTTGGTAGCAAATGTTACATTAAAAGAGATGAAGATCTAGGAAAGTTTTTGCTAGAAGTGATGAAGGAATATTCTTGGGTTACTCTACTCAAAGCAAAGTATACTGGTGTTATAACAAAAGACTGAGAAAGATGATAGAAAGTACAAATGTGAAGGTTGATGAGGGAATTAAAAAACCCTCAAGGTTTTATTAATATGATGAAGATGATCAGAATGGTGTTCTGATTCAAGGAGCCCAAGCCTCCTCTGTAAGTCAAATCCAAACTAATCAGGTAAATTAGGAAGAAGAGATGAGTTTCAATGAGCCTGATCAAGAATCAGAAGTGCAAGAATCTCCCAAAGTTCCCAGGTATGTAAGACTAAACCACTCTGAAGATCAGATCATAGGTGATAAAAGCAAAGGAGTACAAACAAGAAGGAAAATTGCTCAACACTTAGAAGAGTATTGTCTGATTTCAAAGATCGAACCTAAGACAGTGAATGAAGCTTGCAATGATGAAAACTGGACTAAGCAATGGAGGAAGAGATGATGCAAATTGAGAAAAATCACACTTGGGATCTTGTTCCCAGACCTAGAAACAAGAATGTGATTGGAACAAAATGGGTGTTCCGGAAAAAACTGAATGAAGTTGGTGAAGTAATCAAAAATAAAGCCAAATTGGTCTGCAAGGGTTATTCTCAAATAGAAGGAGTTGATTTTGAAGAAACTTTTGCTCCGGTGGCAAGAATTGAAGCAGTCAGATTATTTCTTGCCATTGCTGCCTTCAAGGATTTCAAGGTATATCAGATGGATGTCAAGTCTACCTTCCTGAATGGTGACTTGGAAGAAGAAGTGTACATAGAGCAACCGGATGGATTTCAATTGTCTGATCATAGTGATATGGTCTGCAAGTTGAAGAAAGCACTATATGGTCTAAAGCAAGCCCCAAGAGCCTGGTATGAAAGATTGGATAAACATCTTTTGAAGATTGGTTTCAACAAAGGTATTGTTGACAGTAATTTATATTTTGAAATTGATCATGAAAACATCTTGATTGTTGAAGTGTTTGTTGTTGATATCATTTTTGGAGGAAGAGATAATATGTGTAAAACCTTTGCAAATCATATGAAAAGTGAGTTTGAGATGTCCATGCTTGGTGAAATGAATTTCTTCTTGGGTCTGCAAATCACTCAAACAAAGAAAGGAATCTTCATTTCTCAAACCAAATATGTTAAAGAATTGTTGAAGAAATTTGGGATGGAAGACTCAAAACCAATGAATACTCCTATGGTAACTGGATGTAAGTTGAGCAAAGATGATGACTCTCCTAAGGTTGATCAAACAAAGTATAGGTCAATGATTGGAGGATTGTTGTATCTCACACAAACTAGACCAAACATTATGCAGGTTGTTGGTCTTGTTGCTAGATTCCAGGCTGATCCTAGAGAATCTCATGTCATGGAAATCAAGAGGATTTTTAGATATCTAAAAGGGATAGTTGAGTATGGTCTGTGGTATTCTAGAGATCATGATTTCTCTCTTCATGCATATACAGATGCGGATTGGGCAGGAGATGTGGATGACTGGAAGAGTACTAGTGGTGGAGCATTCTTTTTGGGGAAAAGATTGGTTTCTTGGGTAAGCAAAAAACAAGAGGCAATATCTCTATCCACAACTGAAGTAGAATGTATTGTAGCAGCAGGTAGTTGTACTCAAGTTTTGTGGATGAAGCAGATGCTAAGAGATATCAAAGTGGAGTATGAGGAACCTATCACAATCTTCTATGATAATTCAAGTGCAATAAATATATCTAAGAATCCAGTGTTGCATTCAAAGACTAAACATATATCCATCAAGTTTCACTTTTTGAGAAAGCAAGTGAACAAGAATGAAGTCAGATTGGAGTTTGTGCCTTCCAAGGATCAGATTGCAGACATCTTTACTAAACCTCTACCTAAGGACTCTTTTGAGTATCTCAGGGAGAAGTTAGGGGTTATTTCCCCTCCGGTGATGAACTAAGGTGCACTGTTGTGCATTAGTCTGGTGGATATCACAATCATATCTTGTGGTTTGGACTGATGATGGGGAGCTGCTACTCAGGGGGAGCAGCAGGTATGATTCTGAAGTGGTGGAATTGCAAGTATGTGCCCTTTGCCATTGATGTCAAAAGGGGAGAGAAGACATGTGAAAAACAAGTGGTTGTTGATCAAAGGGGGAGCAGTAAAGGGAGAGAAGACATGTGAATGGTTGTTGCTGATAGGGGGAGTTGTGACAGTGAGGAGAAGTTCTTGTATTGATGGTTAAAATAGTTTTTCACATCATATGTTGCCATCAATGACAAAGGGGGAGATTGTTGCAAGTATGGGCCTAACTGGTGTTGTCATTGATGTCAACATACTTCTGTTGCATTAATAATAAGGATTGGATGAGCTATGTACTGAGGATATTGAGAAAATCAGTCTCAATCAGGAACAGTGAAGAACAGTGATGACAGTAAGGTAAAAATCCAAGATAGGATGAAGATCAGAGGATACGGTTTAAAGGGTTTGTAGATATGTGTCTTAAGGTGGTCCAGTAGAGATTTCAGAGGTCCGCATGAAGATAGGAAAAATTTGTGGCCACTCAAGTAAAACCGGTTCCAGCAGATGTTCAATGGTGACAAAGTAATACAGATAGGTCTGGTGATTTCCAGAAATCTAGTATCTTGTTCTGCAGATTTGAGGGAGTGTTGAGGAAGTCTTTGTGAAATATCAACTCGATTAGTTCATGGTTTGAAGGACCGCAAGCATCTATTCCTTTATGACAATAATGACAAACTGTGTTCTTGAGGTTCTGGGTGAAGGGGAGAAGAATTTCAGTAAGAAGATGAAGTGTGGATGTTCTTGGTGACTCAGGCAAGTTTTTGGAGGTCTTTGTATCATGTCCAATTCGTGTTGGTGGTCCGCATTGAAGTTGGAGCTCGCAATTGAAAAATAACTTTCGAATGATGGTGTTCTTCTTGAGATTGGCCGACCGGATGAGTTACACATCCTATGGATGTTCTTGTTGATGTTTGCCAACTTAGATGATCATTCCTAAGTTGATGTCTTGTATAAATAAGGGATTGTGAAGTCATTTTAAGTGGTGTTTTTGTGGAGATGAGTGTGTGGTAGCAAGGAGGAGAGCGAAAGGTAGAGCAGAAGTATTGGGCTTAAATGGAACTGACTCAAGCATGGTGAAGATGCTATTCTCCAGTTCAAAGTATGTGATACTTATTTCTTTGTAGACAGTGTGTTTCTTGTAGGTAGTGGGCCTCTTGTGAGCAGTGTGCCCTAATTGGCATGTGCCATTTGCTCTTTCTATTCTTCTAATAGAGAATATAATCTTGGGTTAATCACCCCGTGGTTTTTCCCTTAACTGGTTTTTCCACATCAAAATCTTGGTGTCTCATTTGTTAATATGTTTCTGCTTTTAATTCATTGTATTATGTTTTCATGATTGATTTATCATTATGCTACTGAATTACAAAGTGAAGTTAAGTGTTTGATTGGAAGAAAGTTTTGCACAACTGATTCACCCCCCCCCCCTCTCAGTTGTCTGCTCTAAATCTAACAACACATCCTTGAGTCTTGCTACACAAGTAAAGAAGTTAATGGAATCCATTAACATTCATTTTGAGTCTCTTGAGAAAGCTGCTGAGAAAAAGGTTAGAGCTGAAATAGACAGTAAGAGATTGGATGAGCTAAAAGATAAAGTCTCTCAAGATAAAATTTTGTTACACAAAAGTATAGAATATGCATTGTTAGCTCTTAAAGAAGCCAATGAATTATATAAATTTTGTCTTACATAGATGGTTAAGACTAAGGATATAAAATATAAAATAGATAAATTATGGGAAGCTTAGATAATGAAGATATCTAGAACTTATGACCCGGCAAAAGATGCTATTGGTAATCAGAGGGCACAAGTTGAAACAATAATAGCACAAGTTGCAGACCCAAAGGGATATCATAAAGCATAGAATGAGTCAGCTCTGGGAGGTAGCAAGTTTCAAAATTGCATCCCTAACCAAGTTGATAGTAGTGGCAGACAAGACAAGACAAATCACTAAAGCCCCTAATACAGTGAAGAAAGCAGAAGATCTACTATCCCAGATTAATGGGCACATACTAATTTTGAGCGATGTTAAGACCAGTTGGGATGAAGAAATGGTGCAACTAAAAATAATATATAAAGATGTTCTCCCGAAACAACAACAGTAAGCATTTTTGATATCACTTGTAGATATGCGGTAAAGTAGAAAAACAGTTTTGAAATTTTGGCAACTTGTACATATCTTTGTATCATACACCTTTGCCATTGATGTCAAAGGGGGAGAATAAATGAAGCATGTGAAAAACTTCTGAAAAATAATAAATCATGGAGACAGGGGGAGCAGTGTATAAAATGAAAGGGGGAGTTGTAACGGTTTTTCACATCAAGTGTTGCCATCAATGCCAAAGGGGGAGATTGTTGGAAACTTGTGCATGATGTCTAAAGATGTTGTCATTGATGGCAACAAGAAAAGAAACAAGGTTAGAATAGAGGTTTTGGTCCAGTGAAAAAGACTTAGCCATTTTGGGTCAAGTGTTGGCAGTATATTGAAGCAGTGACAAGGAGACAGTATTTGAGCTGGTATTGGTTCGCAATAGAAGATCATATCATGCAATTCAGGTATGTTGTTCACAGCCCTTAGATGATCATTTGTCCAAGATTTCAGTCCTTGATGAGTACCAGAAGTCTATCTTCAAAAAGTCTTAAGTTCGGCAGTACAGAGAACAGAGGAAATTAGAACAAAACACTCAACTAAATTGGTTCACATTCCTCTGATGTGGCACATCTTGTTATGTGGTTTTGAGGTGTTGTAAACACATGTGTGAAGTATCCAAATCCAGAGTTGCAAGTTATGAACACCTAAGTATCACTACTTGGTATGGTATAGTTTGACTATGATAGAGAATGTGTTCCAGTGGTCTGCATTCTACTGTAACAAAATATTTCATTCTGCAGTTCTAGAGGTATAATCTATGATATGTGAAGAGTCTCTGATATGGATTTGAGAAAGTCTTGTGGTCCGCAGTGGAAGATGTTTTTTGACAGTTGAATTGAACGAGTGAACAATCTATGGTTAAGGCCGACATGACATTATGATGTGCATGCGGTAAGTTCTATTGTTAAGAACTCAATTCTAAGTGGTGAAATAGTCAAGGCTGACATGTGTGAAGGTATTTCAAATAATGTTTGGGTCCGGTATAAATTTTGGAGAATAAATTTGGTTGATAGAGTATATAATGCATAACTACATGGTACACTTTATTAGGCCGACCTAATATGAAGATTTTGTTTGTTGCGGATATATATGGGATTGAATTCAATGTTTGGGAGAGTAGATGCAAATGTAAATGTGTGAAATATGTGAAGTACAAAGTAGGCAAAAAGAGAAAAAGAAGAGAGATATTGTGTAATGTAAAAGCAGAGCAGTCAAGATGAAGAGTTTTGAGACAGTATTGTGAGCATTCATTGGAGCTGCAATCATGCATATGTAGATGCAATCAAAGCAGTTCATTTTGGCAATGAGTCATTTCCTTTCTTCTTTTTTTCTCTAGGCAGTGAGCCTTCTTGCAGTGAGAACTTCTTTTGGGTAGTGAGCCTTTATTGTAATTTGTTATTGTTCCTACATAATATATTGTGAGCTAACGCTCACCATGGTTTTTCCCAGTTTTGGGTTTTCCACGTAAAAATCCCGGTGTTCATGTGTGATGGATTTTGGTTGTTTCTTTTGTGTTTAATTTTCTTTGTTATTGCATGTGGTAAATAGATTACTAGTTTAATAAACAAGAAGTTTAATACAGTATTGATTCACCCCCCTCCCCTCAGTACTTTGGGTGCTCAACACTCTATGATAGAAAAGATTGATAGAATGATATGATGTTGATTGCTCGTGATTCCTACAGCATAACTTTACTTTTTTGTGTCCTCCAAATGGCTTGGTTGAGGCTAGATTTATAGATTTTCGATGCAGGGAAGAATATTTGATTTTGGAGATAGAGATTTGTTTTTTTGTTTTATTTGACAAAAGAGGAAACAAATCAGGTAGAAGATTAGATTCGAAAGAGGGAAGGGATTTTATTTTTATTTAATTTAAAAGGAAATCAGAGGATTGTCTAATTAAATAAATTAATTATATACACGAGTTAAAATAAGAAAGAAATCGAGAAGATGTGATTAGGATTTTATTAAATAAATATTTGATTTATTTAATTAATGTTGAATGATGACTTAATTAATTAAATAATAAATTATTTAATTAACTTTTGAAAATTGAATGGATTAATTAAATAATTGTAAGTTATTTAATTATTGTGGAAGAATAAGGTTGAATGGTTGAAATTAATCAAATAATTAAAATTATTTAATTAATGTGAAAGTATAGAAGATGGTTAATTAAGCTAGGAAGTAAGGTGAATTTCAAGTGTCTACAGGAATGTCACGACAGATTCATTCCCCTTATATCCTTGTGCCAAAAATAGCATCAAGGGTCATCCAAAGAGAACTAACAAACAAAATACATGCCAGGAAGCACATACAAAGAATAATCAATACACACAAGCATACCACCAATACTACACATGAGACGAAGGTACTCCTCTTGCGAATCAGACTATAGCAAATTTTCCTCTTCCCAATCTTGCTCATCATAAAGGGATGGGAGAAAAGATGCTAGAGGGACTATAGCAAGTGTGGTACAAGGAGTTGCGCCTGGTTCTTCACATGCAGGATCATTCATCGGGGAAGGATCTGTTGGCAATATGTGTTGTCATTGATGTCAACATAGTATATGGAAATATAAGGACAAACTTGTACAAAGGTAGAGTCAGCATGGTCAAGGCAAACTAGTCCGAGAGAAGAGAAAACAATCTAAGTATGGTGAGGTGATCAGTTTTGTGTCTGAGCATGATGTGGAGGTAAATACTCATGTCCTTGCATGTTTCCAGTATCCCTACATGTATATCTCATCAGTTTGGAATACTGCACTCAATGATAAATACTAGAAATTTGTCTAAGGCATTCACAGTGCCTATCCCAAGGCAGAGTAACATTGTTTTGGTTCGTATTTCTCCGCAGAGCAAGATTTGATCTTGTAGTTTTGAAGACACGTTTATCCAGGTAATGAAATGATATATCCAAGTTTTTAGGTCTTCACATCTTCAGCAGAAAAAGTTACAAGAGACAAAGTACCAGCTACTACTTAGATAGGGCAAAGCAATGATGGAGACTTAATGGAATGCTCCGCATTCCTCCAGAAGACATTATTTTGTCATGTGGTTCTGAGGACAGTCTCAAAGATGTATAAGGCATGCTATGAAGAAGTATCAAGTGGTCTGGTGGTCCGCAAAGTCAACAATCAAGTGACAAAAGTAATACAGACTATTCTGGAGCCTAAATACACATGTTTGAGATTTTGTGGAAGATGAAATATATACAAATCAATCATAAAAGTTTGTGCGGAGGTCTTACATGTTCTAATATATCTTGGGTTTAATCCACATGCAAATATTCCTTATTTTCCTGTACCACAATACTATATCTTGAGTTATGAAGTGTAACATGTGGTCTGCAATGCTCTATTTCCTGTAGTTCATCATATTTCTTACTGTGCAGCTGTATAGATTGATTTAATATTTCAGTAGAAAGGTGAATGGTTGATGTTGAGATTGTACATGATTAAATTATTGTTCTTCATGAAGATTTGGCTTCTCTTCGATAGTGTGAAGATGAACAGTTAGTAGTTTTGAGTAGTTTGAGCCGACTGGTTAAGTCTCTAGTATGTATGGTAGATCATGTTCTATTGCTTTGACTTTGGAAGATGTGAGGAGATATGTTTTTCATACCTTCATCAAGTCTTGAGGTCTACAACAAGTTTTCTTATCATGTTGTATGTATTGAGGCCGTCTCTTGAAGAGATACACGTTTCATCCAATGATGTTTATGATGCCAACCTAATCAGTGTTTTGAAGTGTTGTAGAGGATATTTATAGAAGATCAAATTCATCTGTGAGATATAGATGTGAGTGTGAATATGATATAGCAAAGGGCAAGATAGGAAGTGTGCATAATTAGTTTGAAGGCATGTTTTGAGCAAAAAAAGAAGACTGCATTATCAGCATAAGTCAAATGTCTATTTTGCAGCAGTCCATATATCTATCTTTGTAAATCTTAAATGCAGTGAGTAGAGTATTCAGGGAGTAGCAGCTTCCTTGGGTTCTACCCTAAATCAAAGTTGTAATTGTTGTAAGCACAAAGTATAGGGAGTAGTAGCTTCCTTGGGTTGCAGCCCAAAAACAAAGTTATAATATTTTTGTAGTGAGCATAATATATTGTGAGCTAACACTCACCCTGGTTTTTCTCTATTTTAAGGTTTTCCACAAAAAAAATCCTAGTGTTCTTGTGTTGATTCTTGTGTTGCATGATTTACTTTCTACTCTTTAAGTTATTCAGTTTTTATCTGCAAATATTTGTGTAAGTTTTAGTGTGTGTCGATTCACCCCCCCCTCAGCACCTCATTGTGTCCAACAATTGGTACCAGAGCTATGTGCCTTTGAGAAGCGTAACAGATGAGGTAGATCCTACACTTGAACACATGGAGTCTAAAGTTATAGACAATGATGTATTTGTACTAGAACAAGATCTAGAAGTGATGGAACTTGAACATTGGGATCTAAATGAGTGTGAAGTAGACCTTGAAGGAGAACTCAAGTTGGTCCTTGATGAATTGGATGAAGCAAGAGAACTGAATATAGAATATGAAGACATGCTTGAGAAAGAAAAGGAGACAATTGACAAATTAAAGACAAAGGCCAAAGAATCAAAATAAGCAACTAGCAAACTGAAAACTCTAATAGAAGGAGATAAAGGAGGTGACATAAAGCTCAAGGAGGCAGAAGAAATGATCTCAAATTTGAAAGTCATGGTTGAAGAAGAAAAGAGGATTGAAGATTGCTCAAATATCAAGCTCTATGAGAAATTAGTTGAATGTTCAAAACTTGAGGAAGAAGTTGTCACTCTAAGGACAGAACTGGGAAAGGCAAAAGAACAGATTGACAAAGGACTAAAACTGAAATGAGGATCTGAAATTCTTGATGAGATAATTAACTCTCAAAATCCAAAAGCAAAATCAGGCCTTGATTTTGAAAAGGGGAAGAGTCCTATGATCAATGCTTCTACAAGTTTATATGATAACTTCCAATCAGGAGGAAAGTCTAAAATAAAGAAGGAAGAGGTATGCACTGAAGATCCTAAGAAGAATGCCTCCAGAGATAAAAAAGAAGATAAATTCACTCCTATCTGGAGATAAAGGAAGAATATGAAGAATTTCAGGAAGTTCACACCTAAACAAATTGCTCCTATAAGGTATCCTCAAGGTTTCAATGGAAATTGCTATGCTTGTAATAGATTTGGTCACAAAGATGTTGATTGTAAAAGTAAGATAAATCAAAATGTTGTAAGGTGTTATACTTGCAATAAGGTTGATAATAAAGTTGTTGAATGTAGGAGTAAGTTAAGTCAGAACTCTATAAGGTGTTATGCTTGCAATAAGATGGGACATAAGGCTAATGAATGCAAATGTAAAATGTCAAGGAATAATAGGGATAATACTCAACCCTTTCATGGATACTATTACACTTGTAACAAATTTGAACACAAGGTAGCTAATTGCAGATCTAAGGTAAGGAGAAATGGTAATGCTCAACAATCAAAATTCTCCTGTCATAAGTGCAATCAAATAGGGCATTTTGGAAAGTATGTAAGGCCTGCTCCTCAAAAAAAGGTTGATATTGCTCAGCAAAAGAAGGAAATGAGCAAAGTATGGAAGAAGAAGGAAGAATGTGAAGGTTCCAGACCTCTGCCTAGTGCATATGGATCCTCCAGTAACTAAAAGGATAAAGTATTGATTTAGGGGGAGTCACAACTGCAAGTTGCTTCAAAACACCTGAACGAATGAGATGCTAAATTCCTCAGGATTCTAGCTAAAATTGGCATGAACACATTAAGATAATGATATGAAGAGATTTGGTCAAATTTCTAGAGAAATTGGTTAATCTGTTAAGGATTGTTGAATGATTATTGATTTTTGCATATACTTGCCAGTCAAAAATCTTCAAATGACAAAGAAGGTTGATCCGGTAGAGAAGAAGGTTGATCCGGTTGAAATTAAGAAGAAAATGAAGATCTAGAAGAAGAAAGATGAGAATGAGGCAAAGAATGAGTCTGTGCCAGCTCCTGGTGTAGATGTTTCCTCCAGAAACCAGATGAAGTACTTTGGCTTAGGAGGAGTTTTAACATAAAATACTTAAGCCCCCACCAAAGATATGATGTTGATGCTTTCAGCACACTGGTACATGTGTAGATCGACACTATTGATTTATTGATGGTATTTTCGGTATGATATTTCTTGTTGCAGAGATTTGCAGAGTGATTGAAGGTGACTGTGTCAACACATTGAGGGTTTGCTAGCTTCCTGACCTAACTTTATTCACTGCAATTAATGCACTTTAGGTCTTTGGAAAATTGTTTATATGTCATTTTGCATATGATTAAGTCATTTTTTATTGAACATTTGAAGAGTGAAGAGCAGAGTAAAAGTGATTTGAAGAAATTTTGAGTTGTGTGAAACCCTACAGGCAAAGAAATTCAAAGGTACGTATCATTTCCTGCTAAAACCCTAGTTTCAGAAGAGATTCATGATATTACCCCTCAAGTGATTGATGTCTTGGAATGACCAAGACCTAAGTTTAAGAAGCACCCCTACAAATCCATGGAGACAAATCCGGAAGGTGCATTTTTAAAAGTTCCTTATGGTGTTATGAATACAAAGGATGTGTGAATCTACATCCACACGAAATTGGATGAATTTGATCACACAGATAAAGGAGATTTGGGTTAATGAGCAGACCAGGGATGATTTTGAACTGAAACCCGAATTAGAGGGTTTAAGAGAGAAGTTGGATGTGTGGAAAAACATCCCAAATTTCTGTTATGAGAATGATTGGATTAAGTATGTGTTGAGTCGTATTCATGACAAGTTTATGTGGTTGGACATGTTGCATATGATCAATAAGCAAGCTATCAAGGCGGTTACTGGTTTATGTTCTGTAGGACCCGTTCCGGCAATGAAGGCTATGAAAATGAGATGGTTATGAATATCACCGATCCAAAATTTGACAAACATGCCCTAACAATGAATGACATAAATGATCTGGCAATGAAGTATGCATCAATGATGATTTGTTACAAGATATATTACACAAACAAAGAGAAGTTAGTGTCAGCAACAACTATACACATTGCTCACCAAATGGTGAAAGAGGGTTTCGATATTGATTTATGCGAGCTCCTGAGACAGCACTTGATGCAAAATCTACAGAAGACCAAGGATTCTTGGTACCCATATCATATGTTAATTGTTTTACTTTCTTAGAGAGTTACCTGGTGTGAAGAATATAGTGTGGTTGAGCAACATTCCTATTGCAATTCAAATCTGCGATCATTTAAGAAGGATTGGAGACCTAGATACTCAAAAATATATACTATGGGGTTTCTTCAAGACCTTTCAAGAAAGAATGCAAGAGAGAGAGAGAGAGAGGATACCAACAAAGGTTGTTGAGAAATACAAGGACATAACCTTTATGGTTACCAATGATGAATGCATCATGGAAGTTATGGAACCCAAAATAGTTTGGGTTTCAGAAATTGGATATGAAGTAGTAGAAGATGTAATCACAGGACTTGCAGAACTGATGCTTAGTAAACCAAAAGATCCAGCAATAGATAGGTTTGGAACATATGAAGAAAAATCCAGTGAAGTGCACCTAAAACAAAAGGAAAAGGAGATAATGAAAAATGTTGAAAAGATGAAAACTAAGTTGGAGGAGACTATTACACCAAAGAGCCCTGCAGAGAAATCCATAGGTATATCTGCTTCTCTGGAGAGTACTCCTAGCACAAGGTTAGCTAGGACCTCTACCCCCTCTCCTACTATTCTAAAATCCTCCAGAACCATGCCTACAAAGAAGAGAGCAACATTCAGTGCCTCAGTACAACAAGAGTCTCCTAAGAGGAGAAGAGCAAAAGAAAAGGCCAAAAGAGAAAAGTACATCAGCTGTGAGGATGAAGAAGTAGGGAAAGGACCTCAATTGGTCCAGAACAAGAAGAAGATGTCTCATGCCTCAAGAGAAGAGACAAATGCAATGAAAGCAAAAGTCAGTACTATTGAGACAAATAGTGAAGAGAAAGTTGAAAAGGAAAAGAAAGAAGAAGAATCAATTAAAAGCAAAGGAAAAGACAAGAGGAAGAAGTAGGACAAATCCCCTCTGGTAAGGGAACACAACCCCTTAAAATTTGATGCATTATTCAATAGTATTTAAAAAAATGTCTCTTAGAAGAGACAGTAAAAATGTACCCTAAGTCCAATAAGGAAGATAAGGCAACCGTTGAAGAATCTATAGTCAAGTATATGGTTACATTTGACACTGGCCTAGACAAGATTGAGGATCAACTGCCCAATGATTTGAAAAATGTTTTAACTACAAGAAGGCAAGAAGCTATAGAAGAGCATGGAAAGATAAAGGCATTTGCCTTGGAGAATACTGGCTCCTCATTTTCTGATAAAGATAGAGAAAAATTGGTTCAACTGTATAACAAAAAATTCAAAACAAAACAGAGAGTAAACATTTTGATGAGTAGAGACAAGAGGATATTGAGGGATTGAGAAAAGAGCAATTGCAACATGATAAAATTGTTTCGGAGAGTAATGAGCCTCATAATGCACATGTACATATATCTAAAGATGAGAGTGTGAAAGAAGATATGGTTATAGATAATGCCCCTCCGGTAATGTAAAATATTGTTTTTGATAAGAAAAAAGAAGAAAAGATTCCTGAGAAAACATAAGCACTAAGTACTGAAAGTTTGCCTCCTTCGAAATCTGCTAAAAAAGAGAAGAAGATTGAGGATAAATCTAGTGATGATGAAAGGAAGGAAGAAGAAAATGCAAAGATTGATGGTGAATCCTCTAAAGATTCATTAAAGAGCTTATTGGACATGTAGTTGCAATTTTAATTAGTAGTATTTGCACAACTACTACAGCTTCCAATGCAACAGGGACAAGTTGATATTGCAAAGATCTCTCCCCTGCAAAAGCTTCATCTTGGTGATGTATTTCATGCCTCCACACAAAAGCAGATACTGTCAACACATCAAAAGTGCACAGAATTGATAGAAGAAGCAGTTAAAGTGTTGAAAGAAGGCATCCCCGGAGCAACCATTGATAATTCTTTATTCAATGCTGAAAAGTTAAAGCTTCTGTTAGATTCTTTAAAAGATTATTCTGCCAATCTAGAAGAAAAATTAGAAAAGGAAATGACAAAGAAGGTCAATGATAAGAGATTAACAGAAATATCTGACAAGTGCAGTGTTACACATGGTAAACTACAAGAGAGTTTGAGAGATGTGCAAAAATGCTTGGAAGATGCTAGAGTTTTGTTTCAGTTTTGTTTAAAATGGCCTAATTCTACAAAGAACATTAAGGACCAAATGGACTCAATAGATTCATAGATTGCTCAGGCCTCCGATATCTATGATCCAGTCTATGATGTAGATGGTACAACAAGAATAACAATTGATAATCTACATGGACAGTTTTTCCAGTTGCAAGAATAAAAAGAAAAGATCATTATAAAGTATTGTCAGTTTAGAGATCTGGTAAGTGCAAGACTTACCTCCTTCACCGGTGTGATAGCAGGTGCGGAGAAGATGGCACAAATGAATCCAGTACCCAATTCTCCAGATGAAGGAGAAGACTTCCTTGTTCATATTAAGAGTCACTGAAGTTTGCTTGCCTTTGCTAAGAAGGACTAGGAAGTTGGGAAGAAGGATTGGGAGACACGCCTTGCAAAATTGAAAGTGTCTTACAAGAGTATTTTGCCCTCCTCTAGTTGACAATGTACATTTCTATTTTACTTATGCAATCTCTGATTTCTTTGTACATATGCGGAAGTATTAGAAAGTGTTGCAGTACATTTTTGGCTAGTCTTGTTGGATAAGATTGTTAGGGGGAGTCTCCCTAATATAAATTATTGAAGAAGTATTGAGTATAGGACTGAAGCAGTAAGGCGAAGATACTCTCATGTATATATATATTGTTGTTCTCAAAATTAGCGACGCTTATTTTTGTAGACAACCCCTATGAAACTTATCCATTTCATAATCTACACTCTAAGTTCACAAATTGAGACAAGATTCTCTTGGTCTCGTACGAAGTTGTATGACATCCTAAACCAGTTTACAACATTCCCTCGAATTGATTCCTCGAAGTTTATGCAAATCGATTAGGTTGTAAACTGACCAAAATATCAATTTTGATCATTTTTGGGGTGTTAGTAAAATTTTGAATCTTAATATGCAAAGTCAGAAAAATTTGCCGCTATTGCATATTCTATTGTTTGCTTGTGTTGTGTCGGCACTTTTCGCCGCTTTTACATAGTCTTTTCATTTACACATGCTCGAGTGGCACTTTTTGCCACTGTTACATGTCCCTCTCTGTGAGCAAATGCGAAGTCGGCGATTTTTACCGCTTTTGAGGTCGGCGATTTTCACCGCCTGAGCGAGGTCGATCTTCAAAATCATGAACTCCAGTGGCATTAATTACCACTTGTGTTGGCATTAAGATCATGTCTTTTGAACCTTTTAAATGTGTAATCTCGTTGTTTTTTCGTCATTTCTTTTTCTTCAAAGCTTCCTAGTCGATTCTTGAACCCTCCTCAAACCGCTCGATCATGGTGACCTTAGATTCAAATAGACTTCGAATCATCGCCATCATGTTTAGGGTTTCAACCTCTTGACAAGTAAGTCGTTAAACCGCTTTCAATTTCTAAGGTTTTGTTAACGTGATTTGTCAGTAGCTTTATTATTTTGAAAACCTTTGTAATACATTGCGTTTCTAATTGATATTGTCGTTTTTGCTTGATCTTTTGTATTGAATCCTTGTTCTTCAATATGTTTGTGCCCTAGATTGTAAACTAGTGAACCCAAACGGCAAAAATCACAAACCAATACTTGTGTCCTAGGTTTTTAGGTTTTCAATCGGCGGTGGTTTGTCCTGACCAAACTCCAAAACCATCTTTCAACATCTGCAACGTCGGCGATGATTGCTGCTTGAAATTTTTCCATAAACTTGTGAGCGAATGCGAAGTCGGCGGAAGTCGCCGCTTTTGCATTTGAAGATGTATCAAAAAGCATGTGCATGGGTGGCAAAATTTTCCGCTCTTAAACAAAGAAGACCTTGAAATACCAATCTGCTATGTCGGCATAATTTACCGCCGAGACACTTACAATTCTTCCAAAAACATGCAAAAGCGGTATTTTTCACTGACTATGCATCGAATTAACTAAGCATACATGCATCGGCAGTCTAATCAGCCAACCTTGCACATGCCTCTAAAGTTATAAATTTACCCCGATGTAAGGGTGGTCATTTTGACTGCCCCTACATGTCAAACTTCTATTTTTTCCAAAAAATACATGCAATGTCAGTATTTTTCACCGACTTTGCACAAGAATGATAAGTCCTTCCCAAACACATGTAGGAGCAGTCATTTTGACCGCTTGTGCATGTTTTCCTAAATTTTTCCTAACACTAGGAAAATTCGTTGTTCAAGACCTATTAACCCGCTTTCGCCCTTACCTCGATTTGCATGCGCTCACGCCCTTCAACGCATGCTTTCCTATCCATGATCATCAAATCGCGGTTATCCCAGTTTATCCATTATTCCCATGACTGTGAGATCATGGCCTTTTGCAGCTCTCAACAAGTGTTTGTGGTAGATATTTCTCCTAGAGTTCTCTCTAGAGTTGATGTCATAACCATCTCCATCCAAAGCCAAAATCATGAAGTACAAGTACCAAGGTGTCTTTTCGGTGACGGCAGTGTAGTCAAATATTGATGAAATCAAGGATACAGAAATAGGACATGTGGACATGGAAAAATTTGTGGAAAGAACAAAACAGACAAATCCTTCCAGACATATGCAAAAAATCATTGACAATAATATTCACTTGGTTGCCTCATTTCTAGTTTCTGCACACAATCCTGAGTTCGTTCTTCAGGTGGCTAGCCATTACAACAAGGACACTAGGGTTGTGACAGATTCTCAAGGGAATGTGATCATGAGGTTAGATGCAGAATTTATAGACAAAATCTTCATATGTCCACCCATTGTAAACATTGGACAGATTGACTTTGCTCAGGGGCAAAAGGATTATGACACAGATATGGAAGCTGCAAGAAGGTACATCAACAACAAATGGTTGAGAATCCCTAGAAGTAATTTGACCAGATGGCCAAAGGATCTTCCTAGGAGTGACTTTGTAGAGGAAGTTTGTGATTTGATCACTCTTTTGAGTCGCATCAGAGGACTCCCCTCTTCCTCCAAGTTTCAAGAATGGATGTACACTTACATCAAGGTGATTCTTCGAGGTACACAGAGAATATTTTGGGGAGAGCAGATCAGTAATGCATTGCATGAGCAACTGGTGAAGGTCAACACAACATTCAAATTCTATATGACCTCGTATCTCGTGTATGCTACTACTACCATGAGAAGCTTTCCAGGTTTGACTCAGGTTGGTGATAGGAGATTGGTCCTTGTATATGAGTATTACCCTCAAATTACTCTGAAGGGATTAATTCATCATTTCCGAAGAGTCAATGATGCCTTCTTTTCAATATTCATGTGCTTATGGGACATTAAACTTGTTCAAAAAGGGTCTCAGATGAAGCTTGGGAGGTCGTGAATTCTTTCGGTTGCTTGTTCCTGTAATTCCCCACTTTCACATATCTCAGGGTAGGATATTATCCTGGTTACCCTTATATTCTTCCACGGTATCCCAATGACTGTCTTGTCCTCATGGAGCTATGCAGACAACTGATTATAGTGCACAATAAACAAATGGAGCTGAAGAAGTTGAGGATAAAGTTCCCTGTTGAAATTGGAAGGTATTCAGTTCAATTAGCTAACAAAGCAAAAATAGTTGATTCTGAATTACAGCTGGTCACTATGAGGACTTTTAAGAAAAGAGACCATTTTGATTTTAGAAGAGTTCAAGATAAGATCAAAAGGAAGTCAACCTTCCATGTACCAATGGTCGAAGATATGTGGGCCAATCTCAGGACACAGAATGAGATCAGGAAGCTAGACTACTGCAGACTTCACCTGAATCAGATAGAAGAGCTGGGCCTTGTTGATATTCCAGACGGAATGGAGGATGATGGGGATGTTCTAGATCCCAGATATAACACTACGAATGTTGAAGTCTCACCTCTTCCAGAGGTGAAATGGTCAATTAAAGAAGAAACATCCATAAGGAAAAGATTTCAACCGATCCTGGCCAACACAAATGTGTGGTTGGAAAGCGAAGGCATTAAATTGAAAGATTTTCTCACAGAATCAGAGACTGAAGTATAGGAACAGATGGGTAAGAAGGTAGAGAACAGAACCAGAAATAAGAGTGACACCCCTTCTTCCTCTAAGATACGAAAACTAAAAATTAAGTTTGTATCCAAAGGAGGGAAGAAGAAGGAAGTTCCAGAAACTTCCAATGTCACTGAATCAAGTGTTGAAGATACTAATGTTGATCAAATGGAGATTGAAGATGTTGAGGTTGAAGAACAAAATATTCAGAAGTCAAAGGATGCTCAACAAACAAAAGTATCTGATAAATCTGATGAAGAAGATGAGGATGGAGAAGAGGAACAACTTGGTGATCCACCTCAATCCCCTGAGAAAGATCTTCCCACTGGAACACAAATTTCTACACCTCTTCCTCATACTCTGGTTTCTGGTAGTTTCCCAGTGATTTCAAGTGTTCCTCTTTCACCTATCTTTGTTGTTTCTTCTGATAATACCCCTACTTCTGTAAAAACCAGTTTTGGGACCGTTTTTTATTCTTTCGGTTCCATCCCAAGTTTATCTTCTCCATCTTTTGACATTGGTGAACAATCTTTCTTAGAAAATCTTTTGGATGCTTCAGAAAAGGTTGTTGATACAGGTGTGGTTTTTACCAACACCAGTCCTATTGTGACTATAATAGGTATAAATATGGCTCTGGCAAAACAAGTAGTAGACTCATCTCCAATTATTGGTGCTTCTTTGCTTCCCCCATGGTTGTCTGCATATACTCCAAAGAGGAAGAAGCAAGCTATTTCGCCTAATGAGATTGATATTGAAAAGCTGTTACCTGTAAAATCAAAGACTCTGAAGAAGAAGCCTAAGACTGTTTCTAGGCTTATCAATGAAAAAGGAATCAGATACACAGAGATTGCTAAACCACTAGAGGATGCTACTGTTGACAATTTTGACATGAATGATTATGTCATTTCAAGGGTTGAGTTAGACAAGATAACTCATGAGGGCATAAAAGCAAATTTTCAAACTACTGCCAGTACTTTGCTCAAAAAATATGATGAAGTCAAAAAAGAGAAAGAACAGTATAAGGCCAAAGAAGAACAACTTGTTGCGGTTCTTCAAAAGATAGTAAAGTCATCTGAAATTGTAGAACCCATGGCAGTGACTGTAGAAGATCCCCTGATCCAGAAGGTTGAAAAAGCACAAGCTAGCGGAAGGGTGGTAGGAGATATTGTGGAGCGTTTGTTAGCTCAAGGGCGAATTCTGCTAAAAACCACTGTAGAAAGAAAAGAGATGGATAAAGCTAAAGTTGAGCTGGACAACCTGGTTGACTTACTCTCACAAGAGCTACAAGATCAAGGAGAGAGCTTGGAGGAGTGGATAGATATGAAAAAGATTAAGATAAAGAATCTAATCACCATCGGGGTCATTGCAAATAGGGAATCATATCTTAAAACCAAGGAGACTCTGGTTCATTGTATCCACATAATAAAAGGTTTACTTGAAGATCTATGTCAAGCTCGAGAAGCCAGTGAAGATAGTGATGTCACGCTTCTCCACAGGCTGGAAGAACTTCCATGCACCCTCACAGGTGAAGACCATAAGTTCCTCTCAGTAGAGGAGATGATAAGTTCCTTCGAAAAGATGGTTCAAAGGAAATTCGAAGAGGAGGTGCCCTCAGTACTTTCCATGGATAATCTATATGATCAACATTCAACTTTAGAAAACTTGAAGGACAATCTGGACAAACATGAAAAGGCAATAAAGGTAGTAAAAGACACAATACTTCAGGCCCACACTATCTCAAAAAATATAGCTAAACCAGGTGCATGCAAGATGGTAGCCATACAGGCCATGTACCAGGATTTTCTGAAGAAGAATGACGGAGGAAGCTAGTGCCTTAGTTTATTTTTCTTGTACATGTCATTTGAACTTTGTTATGGACATATCCATATGTAATTTTCCAAAATGTAATTACATGTGAAACAAAGGAAGTCCCAAGTCAAATAGGACTCTTTTGTTGAATAAGTCAAAGTAGTTGTAAATTTCCTATTTTTGCTCCAAGCTCCTCCCTATAAATAAAGAGGGCCTCTATTGTATTTTGCATTTTTTAGTTATTGAAGCGAAACTTTGCCAAATTGAAGAGCATTTTGAGACTTTATGTTCAAATTGTAAATCAAATTTTATCAAGTGAATAAGAAAGCAAGTGATCATTCAATCTTTGTGTTGGAATATCTTGTGGTGTATTGGAAATTGTTCTTATGTCCTTTTCCTAATACTATCTTATCCTTTTGATCAAATTGTAATGTGAGTGAGAATAATCTGGGAGATGTTCTAAAGATGATTGTGGAAACTTTGTGCTACAACAATTATCTTTAGTTTGTGATTTTGTGTTTTAAAGTAAAAGATACTGGAAAGGCTTTGAACTACTATTATTTTTAGTGATCATATATTTTGTCGTAGTTTTCGGTGAAGACTTTGGGCTGCACCTCATTCTACTTGATTCTAAGTTATAAACTAGTAAAAGAAGCAGCGATAGACTTTGTGCTCTTGTGGGTTTCTTGGTTATTCAATTTGTATCAAGAAAGTGCTATTTCATTTTGTAAACATCATTTCTGAAAAAAGAGAAATGGATGATATGGTCTCACCCCCAAGTTAGTATTTAGTTTAAATAAGTTTGTGATAAGTGATAGGGAACCTCCCCTTGCTGAGAGGAGAGATTTATCTCATTACACTGTGGTCGATATAACTATTTTGCCTTCAATTAGTTGAAGACAAAATATTCACCCAACATATATATATTGACAAACCTTGGGGGAGTACAGTTTTAGAAATCATTTGGTAAGGGGGACTCCATACAGTTTTTGAATTGATACAGGCAAAGGATATCCAGCCCTTTGTCCTTGATGTCAAAGAGGGAGAGAAATATATATCTAAAGGGGAGTATATGTTGCCATCAATGACAAAGGGAGAGATTTTTGGCAATATGCGTTGTCATTGATGTCATCATAGTAAAAGGAAATATAAGAACAAAATTGTACAAAGGTAGAGTCGGCATGGTCAAGGAAAACCAGTCCGGGAGAAGAGAAAACAGTCCAAGTATGGTGAGGTGATAAATGTTGTCTCTGAGCATGATGTAGAGGTAAATACTCATGTCCTTGTTTTTTAACACAAAATACTAAGAGGGGGGTGAATCAGTATTCTACAAAACCACTTCTTCATATGTTATTTAATCCAATTACCAAATTAAACAACATTAAAGCATAATAGACATAAGAACAGGAACCATAAAGACATAACACATAGACACAATAATTTTTATGTGGAAAACCCAAAAAGGGAAAAACCACGGTGAGTGTTAGCTCACAATATATTATGATAACAATACCAAATTACATAAGGTTCACTGCCACGGGGCTTACTGCCCAAAGAAATGCTCACTGCAGGTGGACTCACTATCCACTTAGAAAGAAAGATAGAAGAGAAGAGGAAAATGGCTCACTACCAGTAATGAACTACTGCAAGTGCATCTACAAAATGTTGGATTACAGTTCCAGTGATAGCTTAGTATATAGATTCGAAACTCTTCATCATGACTGTTCTGCTTTTCTACTCTGTCTACATATACTCTGTTCTACTAGCTTCTGAACTCTTACTACACTTAGTCAGATCGCAAAAGAGAGTTAGATCATGCACACATTCATTTCTACACTCTCAACATTGAATTCCATCAAGTATATATATCTACAACATGATTTATCTTGTAACTAGGTCGGCAGCCCAAGCATGTAATGTGTACACAAATATTATACCTTGTTGGCTTGATCTTATGGACAAACAACAATGTAGACTCAAACAATCATTCAAGAATCTTCATTTTGGTATAGACCTTTTATGGAATCACTTAGATTGATGATTCAAACAATATTTAACTTCACCACATATTGATCTAGCATGAGTGTCGGCTTCAACTTTAAGTGCATACTCAACTAGCTTGACTGTCATACCATAACTTTCAATGCAAACCATATGAGACTTTGAAATTCATAACCAACATTGATTATGGGCCTCTTATCATATCTTCAAAACTAGAGAGCATAATAATCTTTCATATAAAAATGTGGATCTCAGAACTATTGTTCTGTCACAGAAATAATGTCAACCTGAAAGCTGATACTGGAGAACTTGTAAAATGTGATACGATGAACTTCAAGCTCTACAACTCTGGATTCAGATGCTTATGCCATGTATCTACATTGCCTCAAAACTACAAATCAAAATATTCACCAGCGGAGGAATGTGGACCAATTTACTCATATACTCTGCACTGTTTCTAACTCATCTCTGTTCACCTAGACTTAGACAAATCAAAGTATGACTTCCGAAGGAAGTCAGGACTTGAACACTTGAACATAACATCATCAAATAGCTATGAATAACATAACAAAACCATAGACTGTGATCTTCAACTATGGAGGCATACCATCACTCACTCCTTGCCCTATATATTGTCCATACTTAGTCATTCTGACTAGGTTAGTCTTTCAGACCAAAGTCCCTTTACAATGCCTTGTTGACGCACTAAGTTAGTCTTCTAGAGTAAAGTCTATTTGCCATGTCTTGTTGCCATCAATGACAACATACAATAATTCTACCTTAACCATCAGAGTAGTGTCTCTTGACAATGTTGCCAAAAATCTCCCCCTTTGGCATCGATGGCAACACTTAGTGAAAAATGATTGTGTTGCTCCCCCTTACTTTGTACACTTTGATTTTCTTCTCCTCTTAAGATGTTTTGCCATTTTTCACTAGTTATTCTTCTCCCCCTTTGACATCAATGGCAAAGGTGTATGTACAAGTGTCAAAAGTGTGCCCAAGCTTCAAAATTGTCATACTCTGTCACATATGTACAAGTACAATCTTTTAATTTAGTTAGTTGTGGGTGAAAGGATATTATTGTAGATAATATTTAATTGTGCTAATTCACTATCCCACCTACTCTTAGCACTGTTCAAAATTTGAATGTTTCCATTCACTTGAAACACCAACTCTTCTGCCTTATCAACAGTTGTAGGCTCATCAGTTATTGCCTTTATCCTTACTGCCTCTGTTTGTAGACCAATCATAGAATCAAGCTTGGATTCTATTGTTTCTCTTACTTGGCACATTCTGCTCTTGATGGCCTTTTTCTTACTTTGCAAACTATTTATTTGTGCATGAATTCCTTCTATTTCTGACCTTTTGTTTGAGATGGGGTCAATTGTTGGGTCAAAGGTTTCAGAGATCTTTAATAATTCTAGCTCTAGTCCATCTATTTTCTCCTTTAATTCATTTTTTGACTTAGGCCAAGATAGACAGAACTTATATATATCAGTATCATCCTTGATGGTAGTCTCTATATTCTTGATGTTGTTATCTAACAAAATTGCATCTTTGGCTAACTTGTCCTTTAATTCAACTAGCCTCTTATTACTGATTTTTGCTCTAACCTTAGTATCTGTAGCTATTTCAAAAGATTCAAAATGAGAACTTACAAAGTTTATCAAGCCTTTGAGCTGATCAGTTGATGATAATGATGTATCTTTTTGGTATGAAGGCATCAACTTCTCCAAGATACCAGATGCTTCTCCGATGAGCTCACTGTCCTGGATGTGAGATCATAGAATTTATTCCTGAGCCTTGGCTTGCACAATTGATACTAGTTTAAATTTCTGCAAGGGAGACATTGAAGCCAAATTTATTGGTCCTTGCAAAAACTCAGGCTCACCCAAAACTTGTGTCCCTTATTGCTTCTCTAAAAATTATTTAACAGAATCTACTGGATCCTGTAAGGTAGCAGTGTCTCTTGCCATATTAGACACTTCTTGATTCTACTCCGGTGGTTCAAGATCCATGGCCTCTTGTTCATCAATGTTTTGTTTCAGAGAGGGGCTCTTCTTGGCTTGTTCATTTTCTTGATCATTGGCTTTGTTTTTCTTTACAGCCTTTTTATGGTTTTCTTGATCACCAGTTTGTTGATCCGGAGGAGGACTTGACCTTGATTGATCCTTGTCAGCTTTGTCTTGACCATCAATAGTAGGGACTCGATCAGATTCTTTCTTTTTTGAGGCTACTTCCTCAACATCTTCCTTAGTTTTCTCAGGACTTTTCTCTTCATCTTATTCTTCCATTTCTTTGTCTTTTATAGGGCTCACAAGAGGATTTGTATCAGTTTGCTCCAAGCCTTAATCCATGTTGTCTTCAGGTACATACATGTCATCACCAATACTTATATCTTCTTTATCATATATAGTTGGGAGATGGAATTCCTTCAAAACTTCCAGAGTGATTTCTTCAATTTCTCTAGCCAATTTCTCAATGTCACCTAACATAAGAGTGTTTGTCCTTTTCCTTGTCCTAAACCTCACACCAAGTACTTTGGAGACATTTGCTTTTTCTTCTAGAGAAATCTCAGGACACAGCATTATTAGTGCATATTCTCTAAGATCAATGTCCTTTGCCATAGTTGCTTCCTTTCTAATAGACATAAGGCTAGCAAGGGTGTCAGGGAGATTAGTTATTATTTCAATAAGAACTTTATTATATATCTCCAAATATCTAATTACAGTAGTCTCAATGATGCCTTTACATCATTACACTCATCGTACAGTTGAGCTATAGGCTTTAGATTTCCATCAACTGTTATAGCCTTTAAGACATCCTCCAGATTGATTGTAGCCTCTTCTTTCTCAGACTCTACTTTCTTCACCTTCTTACTTCCTTTGCCCTTTCC
This sequence comes from Cunninghamia lanceolata, assembly GCA_027924645.1. NCBI lineage: Eukaryota > Viridiplantae > Streptophyta > Pinopsida > Cupressales > Cupressaceae > Cunninghamia > Cunninghamia lanceolata. The sequence goes on from BSBN01000500.1 coordinate 24,520,584, forward strand.
ATAAGGCTTGTCTTGGTTGGTACCAGTGGCTTCAGTTGATTTTGTTTCTTCATCATCTTTACCCACACTGACATACACTCTGTGTCCTTTGGTCTTTTGCCTTTTATGACCCTTGTTAGTAGTTTTCTTGGTGGATGCTTCTGCAGATGGGGTAAGACCTAGGAATTTTGAGGTTGTTTCAGTAGATGTGGAAGCTCTTGTCCTTTTCTTTGGAGCTGCAGGTGCCTCTGATATTACCTCTTGTACTTCTAGAGCCTTTTCAAGCTCACCTTGCTTCATTTTTTCATTTGCCCTATCTGCTTCAACCCTTGCTCTTGTTTTAGCATTCTTTTGTAAGTCCTATGCTCTGGGCATATTCCTCTACCAATTTCATCATCTTTTTCTGAGTTTCTAGCTTTCTCAGTTCAACATGCAATTTCACAGATAACTCCTCATAGGTACCAAATCTTGGATCATTGGTGTCCCTGGGTTTCTTCAACATAAGGTTGGCATAACCATCTAGTATGTTTTTAGCCATTTCATGGCCCATTGGAAGGACCCAAACTGTCCTAGGCTCAACAGCCTCCATCATGCATTGATCTTTGTTTACAATGAAACATATGTCATTCTAATAGTTATCAACAATTGACTTAGGGATTCTTTCCCTAGACTGCATGATCGTTTGGAAATTCTTAAAGTAGCCCCATAGGGTTGTACTCTGTGCATCATATCTTCCTATACTGCTTAGATGATTTCTTATTTTCACTGCAACCGATTTGTTACTAGACCAGAGCAAGTTTTTCATTCCTAGTAACTCTTGCATAAAATAGAAAAATAGACAAATGATTAACTTACCAAACTTGAATGGAAATTTTGATTCCTTTGTCTTCTTTAGGTTCTCCATTAACTATTGTCAGAGAAACTCACAGAGGTCATAATCAGTATTTTTATTTAGCATATCATATGCTATGTATATGGCAGTACCAGAGACAGAGTTCTCCTGGTTGGTGAAGTAAATCTTATATCTAATCACCATTGATGCAAACCTTACTACAAGATCTTCAATATCGTTGACTATTAATGCCCTTTTATGAAATTTAGCTATGATAGCATCCATCATGGTGTCATTCTTCATAGCCTTTAACACAGACACTTTTCTGGTAGAGTTCAATCCAATAACAACCCTTATGGCATCCTTAGTGATCATGAAGGGTTTTTCAAGCCACAAATTCATCGTAGATCCTGCTTAACACATATCGGACCCATTCATCTTCAGTAAACGTTGGAAAATCTATATATTGAATGAATTTCTTTTCTTCCAATGCCTTATATCCTTCCTTTAGATCAAAATTATCACCGCTTAGATGTTTTAAATACAAATCTGTAAATTGGTCATCGCCATGTTCTTCTAGGGCAATGTCGATGTAAGCCCTAATATCCTCTGCATGTAGCACTCCATAGGGTACTTCTAAAAATGCACCATTTGGATCGACTTCCGTTGATTTCAAAGGGTGTTTTTTGAATCTTGGTCGTGATCTCTCAGTGATATCAATAACTTGCGATGTAGCCACGTCAATAAGAATTCAAACAAGTTCACGGTAGGGTTTTAAACTGTAAATACCTCTTTTTCCGAATTACAATTTTCTTCACTTGAAATCACTCTGAGTTGCTTTGAATCGATGAAGTCACCTAGAGTTTTGCTTTAGTTCTCCTTGGACACTTGATAGCTTGTATGCAAAGTGATTAGTCTTTAGAATGCAACCCTATTTAACCCTTCTTATGCAGAAACCTAATTGTCATAAATGTTGTTCTCAAAAAGTTGTCAAACATTTCACTGTTAAGTCTAGTCGATCAAGATTGCTCCGCAATGTGCCCCATTAGATTATTTTCTACCGGTTTCTTCTTCAAATAATTAATCCAATACTTCTTTATCTTATACCTTAGTGCTAGATCTGAGCACCAATTATCTGGCTAGGGGATCAAGATTTTTAATAAGAGCTCCCCCTGAGCAAGAGCACCCAATTCACTTCCTGGAGGAAGTATCAGCACCAGAAGCTGGTGCAGATCCATCCTTGACCTCATTTACATCCTTCTTAATCCAGAACTTGCTCATTTTCTTCTTGATTTCTATCGGATCAACCTTGTTCTTACCTTTATCTTCTCGTTGCTTTGTTTTCCTCTTTTCTACAGGATAGTCTCTTTTTTCATTCTTGCTTCTGCAAAATCTTGCAATATGTCCAAGCCTATTACAATTGTAGCATACCACATTCCTTTGTCCTTGATTCCTTCCATTTGTTTGATTTAGTCTTGATCTGCATTGGTTAACCATATGTCCAAATCTATTGCAAGCAAAGCACTTTCCATTGAAAGATTGAGTATTTCTTGCATTGTTGGGACCATTCCTTATCATACTTCTACACTCATTTGCTTTATGGCTAATTTTCTTGCAATTAAAACATTGACCAGAAAAGAATGAAACATTTTGATTCATTCTACTCCTACACTGAGTAGCCCTATGACCATACTTATTGCATTTAAAACAATAGCCATTGAAAGATGGGTACTTTCAAGCATTTGGCTGCCTGACCGGAGGTCTTCTAAGTCTGCTTCTCTAATTCTGGAACTGGTTGCCTTTATTTTTCTTCATCTCAGTGTTTGCTTGACCTGATTTAAAACTTTCTCCTCTTTCAAATCCCAAACCTTTCTTCTCATCTGGATTTTTCTGACTGTCAAGAAGTTCATCAAGCTTTGCAGAGCTTATTTTAAATTTTTCTTTATAACTGTTTGCAACCTCCAAGTCAAACTTTAGAAGCACATCTTTTGCCAACTTTTCACATTATTCAAACTTATCTTTCAAAAGTTGATTCAAATGCTTCTCAACCTCTTCTCTCTTCAATCAGTATTGATAAATCACTTACAGTTTCATTTGTTGCTTTCAACTATTCACTTAGCTCTATGTTTCTATCCTTTGATCTCTTGACTTGCTCTCTTAGTTTAAGGATGCATTCGTTAGCTTCTTTGACATTTTCCCTCAAATCCTAGATATCTACTTCATACTTATCAAGATCTTCAAGAGCAATTTTTAATTCTTGATTACTAACATATGACCAATTATCAATTGTAACATTGCCTAGAGTAGGATACCTTCTGGCTTCCATGAGTAAACTTTCCCAGATCTTCCTTAAGTTGTTGAACTTCTTCCAAGGAACCTGGCTCTAATACCAATTATTGAACATAGAGAATACTGAGAGGGGGGAGTGAATCAGTATTCTACAAAACCACTCCTTCATATGTTCTTTAATCTAATTACCAAATTCAACAACATTAAAGCAGAATAAATATAAGAATAGCAACCATAAAGACATAACACAAAGACACTAGGATTTTTACATGGAAAACCCCAAAAAGGAAAAACCACGCTGAGTTTTAGCTCACAATATATTATGATAGCAATACCGAATTACATGAGGCTCACTGCCATAGGGCTCACTGCAGGTGGACTCACTGTCCACTGAAAAAGAAAGACAGATGAGAGGAGGAAAATGGCTCACTGTCAGTAATGAACTGCTGCAAGTGCATCTAAAAAATGTTGGATTACAGTTCCAATGATAGCTCAGTATACATATTCGAAACTCTTCATCATGACTGTTCTTCTTTTCTGCGCTATCTAAATATACTATGTTCTGCTAGCTTTTGAACTCTTATTGTACTTAGTCAGATCACAAAAGAGAGTTAGATTGCACACACATTCATTTCTACACTCTCAACATTGAATTCCATCAAGTATATATATCCGCAACATGATTTATCTTGCAACTAGGTCAGCAGCCCAAGCATGTAACGTGTACACAAATATTATACCTTGTCAGCTTGATCTTATGGACAAACAGTAATGCAGACTCAAACAATCATTCAAGAATCTTCATTTTGGTCTGAACCTATTATGGAACCACTTAGATTGATGATTCAAACAATATAACTTCACCGCATATTGATCTAGCATGAGTGTCAACTTCAACTTTAAGTGCATACTCAACTAGCTTGATTGTCATACCATAACTTTCAATGCGAACCATATGAGACTTTAAAATTCATAACAAACATTCATTATGGGCCTCGTCTCATACCTTCAAAACTGAAGAGCATAATAATCTTTCATAGAAAAATGTGGATCTCAGAACTGTTGTTCTGTCACAGAGAAATACTGTCAACCTGAAAGTTGATACTGGAAAACTTGTAAAATGTGATCCTGGTGAAGGGGGTAAATCATAAAACACACAACAATAGAAATTTCACACATAAAATAGAACTTTCTCTATTCATTTGGACAACTTATTACATTATAGAAGCTCAAATACAATCAGAGGAACCAACCCTCCTCAGGCTGCAACACATTACAGCTTCCTCTCACAAGACTCTGGAATCATCTGTCATCTGTAACCCCAAAACCTACTAGGGATTTTGTTTTCCCACCTATTCTTGACTCTACACTTTCCCCCTTAACTCTACTACAGCCCAGGGTTCCCAAAAATCGTTATTACTAGCCTTTTTAGCAGCCAACAACCTAATTTCAAAATTTGCATCTCCCTCCAAAAATAGGTCAATTTTCGGGAGCTATAACTTTTGATCTGGGTGTCCGATTGACGAACCGTTTTATGTGTCGAAAAGCTCGCAGAGTGCTCTACGCGCTAAGAATTCACTCTATCGGTTCTAACCATTTTTAGGCCCGTACGGCACCGTTTAGTGCCTCAAACTTGAGTTTGAATAATTTTCAGGCATTTTTTGGGAAACGGAAACTTTAATATCTTTCATCTCGTAAATGATCTTTGTGTGATTCCTTCGCCAAAGGTCTTATTTTTTAGTAACGAAGCTTCTTGTAAATTTTAACTTCAATCTGTGCCCAAATGCAAACTTTCCTAAAATAGCAGGTTGTTATTTTTAACAGTTTGGAAAAACTGAAAGTTCTACATCATTATTCAAACGATTATAGAACCAGAACCACAAATTTTGAAAAGAAATGGAAAGAACATCAACAATTTTGAAACACATCTTTTTTTTGGGTGATGCAAGATTGCCCTTACACCACTAGATGCTCCTGCATCAGACACCCAGGTTGTCACGTCTCAAGTGTTTGTTTGAGGAAAACCAAAACAGTCAACCTCTGCCTTAGACAACCAACAAGAATCTTCAACAGGCCTTCCTTTCCATTTCTCCAGATATTCTTCATATTGCATGTTCCGAGTACTTCTTCCCACATGGCTATCCAAGATCTCTTCTATCTCCTCTATTGAAGTAGATGCCAGAATACTCCACTGTTCTTCTGCTGGTCCATCCTCTATTCCAGCTTCATGATATTTTGATAAATCATCAATGTTAAAAATAGGGGAAATGTTGATCCCACTCAGCAGCTCCACCTCATATGCATTTCCTGAATCATGTTTCTTCAAAATTCTACATGGTCCAAATTTCTTCATTTTTAGCTTATTGTATGTTCCAATTGCGAACATTTCTTTTCTCAAGTAAACCATGACTTCATCTCCTACCTAGAATTCCTTATATCTCCTCTTCTGATTTGTCTTAGCATTGTACTGAATATTCATCATATTAATGTACTTTTTCACCTCTTCATGCAAATTCTTCATGTGTTCTACAAAGTCTTCAGCCTCGGCACTTGTCTTTTCTCCTTTGTCCAGATTTCTTAACTCTAAAGCATTTCTTGAACTATTCCCATATACAATCTGAAATGGTGATTTACCAGTACTCCTATTGACATAATTGTTGTAAGCAAATTCTACCTGTGGTAAAATCAAATCCCATCCCTTGGGCTTATCTCCTACTAAGCATCGTAGCAAGTTACCCAAACTCATATTCACCACTCCGATCTGTCCATCAGTCTGTGGATGGTGTGCAGAACTGAACTTCAAATCTGTCTTCAACTTCTTCCACAATGTCCTCCAGAAATAACCAACAACCTTGGTATCTCGATATGAAACTATGCTCTTTGGTAGACCTTGTAATCTCACCACCTCTCTGAAAAATAATTCAGCAATATGAACAGCATCATTAGTCTTCTTGCAAGGAATGAAATGTGCCATCTTCAAGAATCTATCCACCACTAAAAAAATAGAATCATGTCCTCTCTGTGTCCTTGATAAACCAAGAACAAAATCCATACCAATATCATCCCATGGCTTCTCTGGTATAGGTAGTGGCTGATATAGACCTGTATTCTAACTTGTTCCTTTCACCATCTGACATACTCTGCAACTCTGCACAAATTTCCTCACATCCTGCTGCAACTGTGGCCAATAATAATTTTCACCAACAATAGCAATGGTCTTATCTCAACCAAAGTTTCCAGCCAATCCTCCACTATGCTTCTCCTTAATCAAGTTCTCTCTCATGGAACTCCTTGGAATGCACAACTAGCTTCCTCTAAACAACATGCCATCTTGGATTACGAAATCCAACCATTTTGTCCTATCCAAAGTAACAGGTTTCAAACAAGCTTTCTAGGCCTCTACAAAATCTGGATCTTTAGGATACAAACTTTTGAGCTCATCGAACCCAACAACCTCTATCTTCATTTCTGTCAACAAATTTTGCCTTTTGCTCAAGGCATCTGCAACTCTATTGCACTTCCCACTCCTGTGCTTCAAAACAAAAGTATAGCTCAGCAAAAACTCAACCCATTTTAAGTGCCTTTGGTACAACTTTCCTTAACTATTAAGATATTGCAAAGCCTGATGATCAGTATATAAAACAAACTCCTTTGGCAACAAATAATGTCTCCATTTCTTTAAACCCTAAACTATTGCATAAAATTCCTGATCATAAACAGAATACTTTTTCTTGGCATCATTAAGCTTCTCACTAGAATAGGCAATGGGCTTACCTTCTCGGCTCAAAACAGCGCCTATAGCACTGCCACTAGCATCACAATCTACCTAAAATACTTTATTAAAATCTGTAAGTGCCAAAACAGGTTGCTTTGTGACTTTCTGCTTCAATGTATCAAATCTTTTATCTACTCCTTTAGTCCATCTAAATTCTTTTCTATCCCCTCTCATTGTCTCAATTAGGGGTGCACAAACACTACTAAAATTCCTGATAAACTTTCTATAAAAATTTGCCAAACCATGAAAAGATCTTACCTCTGTAGCACTCCTCAGTGTAGGCCATTCAATGATAGCCCTTACTTTTTTTGAGTCCATCTCAAGACCTTCCTCTGAGACAACAAATCCCAAGTATACCAACTCCATCTTTGCAAAACCATATTTCTTCAAATTAATCAATAACTTCTCTTCCCTTAGCTTCTCTAGAATTCTTCTGATATGCATTAGATGCTCGTCCCAAGTCTTACTGAAAATCAAAATATCATCCAAATAAACAATAGCAAAACTTCTCAAAAATTATTTCAGTACCTCAGTCATGAGCCACATGAATGTGCTCAGTGCATTGGTTAGCCCAAATGGCATGACTAACCACTCATACAAACCCTCCTTTGTCTTGAAGGTTGTCTTCCATTCATCTCCTTCTCTGATACAGATTTGGTGATACCCACTCTTCAGGTCAATCTTCGTGAAGTACTTGGCTCCACTCAAACAATCCATGATGTCATCCATTCTTGGCAATGAAAATCTATACTTGATCGTTATCTTATTGATGGCTCGAGAGTCTGTACACATCCTCCATTCTCCATCTTTCTTTGGTGCTAGTACTACAGGTACCGCACATGGACTTAGGCTCTCCCTTATCAGTCCCTTCCTCAACAACTCCTGAACTTGTCTGTTCAGCTCTTCATTCTCTGTAGGGGTCATTCTGTGGGTTTCCTTATTCGGTAAACTGACTCCTAGTATCAAATCCATTTGATGACTTATCTTCCTTACTGGTGGTAAACCTTCCGGTACATTATCAGAGACAATATCTTGAAATTCTTCCAACATCTCTGAGACTTTGGCTGGTACATCTTCACATTTCTCTTGACTAATCTTAGGAATCAATGCATAGCAATGATGCTCATGCTTCATACCCTCCAAAAATTTCCTACCATCTACCAAGCAAATTTTGGCAGTACTACATACGTTTTCTTCCACCTCCTTCAAGGACTTCAACTTATGATGAACTCCATCCTTTGTTAGGGAATATGTATTTGCACGGCCATCATGGATAGCGCTCCTATCATACTGCCATGGCCTCCACAACAACATATGACATGCATCCATTGATATGATATCACACAGCACCTCATCATGGTAGTCCCCAATAGTGAACTTCACTAGACATTACTCAATGACCAAAGCTCTGTGGTCCTTCTACAACCATACAATCCGATATGGATGTGGATGCTTTCTTCTTGTCAACTTCAACTTGTCAACCATCTCCTCTGAAACAAGATTGTTAGTACTTCCACTATCAATAATAATATCACAACACTTACCTTCACATTTGCACCTTGTACAGAATAAACTCTTCCTCTAATTGGGTTATTTCTCCTCATTCAACAAAGTTCGTCTGACAACTAGGGTTTCTCTCCTTTCAATATCTTTATAATGCTCAAACTGTGCATCTTCATCTACATGTCTAACTTGTGTATTACTTTCAGGTCTTCTATTTATCTCTCCATGCCCAATGCCCTTCTCCACATTGGAAATAGGTTCCTCTGAAACCTCCTCTTACAGGTCCTTGCCCAGGTCTGCCTCTTCCCCTTCCTCTTTGTTCATGATTATTCAGGTCACAAGGTCCGTAGTATTATCTCCCCTCTAATTTCGACTGGTGCCAGCTTCTTCATTTTTATTTGGATCTTCATTACGGCTTCCATAGGGTCTTCCACTAGTCCTTCCGCCTTGACCTCTTCCCCTTTACTTGCTGTCAAATTTTTTATTCATCTTTTCTTCCACCTTCAGAGAAAACTGGTATGCATCTTCTATGGTGGTCATTCTGACCAGGCTCAGCTCCTCTTGAATACTTTGTCTTAACCCATTAATGTAACAGGCTACCTTCTCCTTGTTGAGCTCTGCATGGCCTGTCCTAATAGTAATCTTATAAAACTCATATGTATACTCCTTAACAGACTTGTTACCTTGCTTCAGTCTTTACAGCTTCTTCAGCAACTCCATCTCATAGTCCATAGGAATGAACTACTTCTTGAGTTTCTCCACCATCTGATCCCATCTGGTGATCTTTCCTTTTCCTCCTCTGTTCCTCTCTAATTGGACCTCCTTCCACCAAATACTAGCGTGACCCTTCAACCTTATTTTTGCAAACTTGACCCAATCTGGGTCTTCCACATCTTCATACTCAAAATATTCCTCCATGTCATTGATCCAATCAATAAGTTGTTCCGGATTCAAATCTCCAGAACATGTAGGAACTTCGATCCTGGGTCTCTTTTTGATCTTTGAAATGGCCCTCAACAACCTAACTTCTGCAGGATCTCCTACAGCTTCTTGTTCTTCCTCAGATAGCTCCTCTTCCACTTCATTCTCGCTTTCTTCTCTTGTTCTTGGCTCAAACCCTCTTCACAACTCCTCTTGCAATGCATCAATTTGTCTTTGCACGGCTCTAAAACCCTCTTCCATCAAAGCATTCCTTCCAATACAATTTCTTCGTGGAGTCATCTTGATCTCCACAGCAAACCCACAACCTCAGGTCCTAGTGCAAACTGCCTCACGGTCGGTGATCTGTCTACACACTTAAGAACCCTTACTTTGATACCACTTGATGAAGGGGGTAAATCATAAAACACACAACAACAAAAATTGCACACAAAAAATAGAATTTTCTTTATTGATTTGAACAACTTATTACATTACAGAAGCTCAAATACAATCAGAGGAATCAACCCTCCTCAGGCTGCAACACATTACAGCTTCCTCTCACAAGACTCTGGAATCATCTGTCATTTGTAACCCCAAAACTTGCTAGGACTTCTATTTTCCCGCCTATTCTTGACTCTACACTTTCCCCCTTAACTCTACTGCTGCCTAGGGTTCCCAAAAATTGTTATTAATAGCCTTTTTTGGCGGCCAACAACCTAATTTCAAAATTTACATCTCCCTCCAAAAATAGGTCAACTTTCGGGAGCCATAACTTTTGATCCGAGTGTCTGATTGATGAACCGTTTTATGCATCAGAAAGCTCGCGGAGTGCTCTACGTTCTATAAACTCACTCTGCTAGTTTCAACCATTTTCGGGCCCGTACGGAGCTATTTAGTGTCTCAAACCTCAGTTTGAATAATTTTCAAGCATTTTTTAGGAAACAGAAACTTTAATATCTTTCAGCTCGCAAATGATCTTTGTGTGATTCATTCACCAAAGGTCTTATTTTTTAGTTACAAAACTTCCTGTAAATTTTCACTTCAATCCGTGCCCAAATGTAAACTTTCCTAAAATAGCAGGTTGCTATTTTTAGCAGTTTTGAAAAATTGAAAGTTCTACATCATTATTCAAGTGATTATGGAACCAGAACTATTGGAAGTAAGCCACACTCGGACCAACGATGGGCTGGCCACAAGGGACTAGTACCTCAATTGGTAGAGCACTCTAGCAGCGATGGAAGGTCCTAGGTTTGAGTCCTAGCTGGTCCATATGAGCTGTAGCTCAACAAGTGGTATCAGAGCCAAGATAGGAGCCCCAAGCACCTGCAGTGTGGCTTAAGGGGGGTGTTGGAAGTAAGCCACACTCGGACCGACGATGGGCTAGCCACAAGGGGCCAGTAACTCAATTGGTAGAGCACTCCAGCAGCGATGGAAGGTCCTAGGTTCGAGTCCTAGCTGGTCCATATGAGCTGTAGCTCAACAAGCCACAAATTTTGAAAAGAAATGGAAAGAACATCAATGATTTTGAAACACATCTTTTTTTGGGTGATACAAGATTGCCCTTACACCACTGGATGCTCTTGCATCAGATCCAATGAACTTCAAGCTCTACAACTCTAGATTTAGATGCTTATGTCATGTATCTACATTGCCTCAAAACCGCAAATCAAAATATTCACCAACGGAGGAATGCAGACCAATTTACTCATATACTCTACACTGTTTTTGACTCATCTTTGTTCACCCAGACTTAGAAAAATCGTAGTATGACTTTCGGAGGAAGTGAGGACTTGAACACTGGAACATAACATCATCAAATAGCTGTGAATAACATATCAGAACTGCAGACTATGATCTTCAACTGCGGAGGCATACCATCACTCACTCCTTGCTCTATATACTCTCCATACTTAGTCATTCTAACTAGGTTAGTCTTCCAGACCAAAGTCCCTTTACAATGCCTTGTTGCCACACTAAGTTAGTCTTCCGAAGTATAGTCTCTTTGCCATGTCTTGTTGCCATCAATGACAACATACAATAATTCTACCTTAACCATCAGAGCAATGTCTCTTAACTATGCTGCAAACACTTGCATGTTTCTAATATCCTTAAATGTATATCTCATCAATTTCGAATACCACACTCAATGATAAATACCAGAAATCTATCTAAAGCATTCACAGTGCATATCCCAAGGCAGAGTAACATTGTTTTGGTCTACATTTCTTCGCAGAGAAAGATTTGATCTTGCACTTCTGAAGACAATTTAACCTAGGTATTGAAATGATATATCCAAGTTTTCAAGTCTTCACATCTTCAACAGAAAAAGTTACAAGGGACAGAGTACCGGTTACTACTTAGACAGGGCAAAGCAATGATGGATACTTAATGGAATGCTCCGCATTCCTCCGGAAGACATTATTTTGTCATGTGGTTCTGAGGATAGGCTCAAAGATGTATAAGTCATGCTATGATGAAGTATCAAGTGGTTTAGTGGTCCGCAAAGTCACCAATCAAGTGACAGAAGCAATATAGACTATTCTAAAGCCTAAATACACATGTTTGAGCTTTTGCGGAAGATGAAATATATACAGATCAATCATAAAAAAAATTGCAGAGGTCTTACATGGTCCAATATATCTCAGGTCTAATCCACATGCAGATATTCCTTATTTTCCTATACCGCAATACTATATCTTGAGTTATGAAGTGTCACATGTGGTCCAGAATGCTTTGTTTCCTGTAGTTCATCATATTTATTACTGTGCAGTTGTATAGATTGATCTAATACTTCAGAAGAAAGGTGAATGTTTGATGTTGAGATTGTACATGATTGAATTATTGGCATGCATGAAGATCTTGGCTTCTCCCCAGTAGTGTGAAGATGAACAATTAGCAATTTTGAGCAGTTTGAGCTGACTAGTTAAGTCTCTGGTATGTGTGGTAGGTCCTGATCTATTGCTTTGACTTTGGAAGACATGAGGAGATATGTTTTGAATACCTTCATGAAGTCCTGAGGTCTGCAACAAGTTTTCTTATCATATTGTATGTATTGAGGCCAACTCTTGAAGAGATACAAGTTTCATCCAATGATGTTTATGATGCCAACCTAATCAATGTTTTGAAGTGTTGTGGAGGATATTTATAGAAGATCAAATTCATTTGTGAGATATAGATGTGAGTGCGAATATGATATCGCAGAGGTCAAGATATGAAGTGTGCAGAGTCAGTTTGAAGGCATGTTTTGAGCAGAAAAAGAAGACTGCATTATCAACATAACTCAAATGTTTGTTTTTCAGCAGTCCATATATCTATCTTTGTAAATCCTAAATGCAGTGAGAAGAATATTCAAGGAGTAGTAGCTTCCTTGGGTTCTACCCTAAATCAAAGTTGTAATTGCTACAAGCACAAAGTAGAGGGAGTAGTAGCTTCCTTGGGTTGCATCCCAAAAACAAAGTTGTAATATTTTTGCAATGAACATAATATATTGTGAGCTAACACTATCCATGGTTTTTCCCTGTTTTAGGGTTTTCCACGAAAAAAATCCTAGTGTTCTTGTGTTGATGCTTGTGTTGCATGATTACTTTCTGGTCTTTAAGTTATTTAGTTTTTATCTACAAATATTTGTTTAAGTTTTAATGTGTGTTGATTTACCCCCTGAGCACCTCATTGTGTTCAACAGGATCCTCATGCAAGCCCCTAGAGGCCAAGTCCATTGATTTTGTGAAAACCAAGGACAACTCTGAAAGATTTTCCAATGGTTCAGGGGTGTCCTATGAATCACTATCATAATAAACCACAATAGGTGATACAGTAGTTCTAACTACAGGGTCGCGAGCACTATCAATCAGAGAAGAAGAAGAAATAGGGGGATCTCACAGACTCAATGGGCGCTTAAGAATTTGGAATGGCTTGTATGGATATGGCTCATGCTTACGCTTGGGTAAGGGAGGTGGAATGTCAATGTCAATGGTGGCGGGACTCAAGATATGAGGGAATACTTGGTGTTAGGTAAGTTAGGATGAAACCATTTGCGATATCACTACTTGAAACAACTCTAGCGTTGGGTAGGTCTAAGGGCTCAACAAATGGTGGAATATCTAGAATAGATAGTTGGATAGAAATTTTCATAGACATAGCCTAAGATACTTGGATCGCGAGAACAATCTTTTCAACCTGCTTGGTCATCAAAGAGATGGGAAATGACAAGTCAGAGGGTGGAGCTAAGTCAAGGGACAGCCACATAAGAGAAGGATTAGGGGAAGGGGTGTTGTTTCTCAAATCTACATGCATCGAATCCTAAAGATTTGCCACTTCTTATGCTCATATTTCAAGAAGAGACTTGGCCAACAGAATGAAAGATTTTTCACCTATTTCCCCTCCACTTTAGGTTCTACCACACCAAGGGGGTATTCCCTTATTTACAACCAAAATATTTGTCTTTGACTAATTTAGGCAAAATATTCTCATGTATGCACCAAGATTTGTAAGATTAATCTTAGATTGGAAATATTCTTGGATTATCTTCACTGTTTTATTCTGAGAACATGCTAAGAACCCTACACTACCAACAAAACTGAAATGAACATAAAATGATTCATCTTTAAAGTAGTATTCTTTCGAGACCCTTGGGCAAGTAAATTTCCTGATTGGTGCTTTATTAAGGGTAACAGAGTCAACTCATTGATGCAAATGTTACTTTTATGACAATAAAACTCCAAATTCAGAGGGTATACATGTACCACTTACTTACAATGACACACCCAAGAAAAAGTATTTCCTACAAGTCTTCTTCAATAATCCCTAATGCAATACATCACTTCCTATGTTTTGTTTAAAGCATATTTAATCCAATCCTTGATCAGAAGCAGTAACCAAAACATTCAATACAGCAAATGTGCATAAGTGAAATCTAGAACCCTTGATTCATTCATTCACAAAAGGAATGCATACATTCAAGGAGACAACTGCAAAAAACACATACATGCAATGTTATTCATATTACTCAATCTGAATTGAAAATTATCATACAATAATTTATTTCATATCCAGGCAAATTTCTGCTCTGCAATCTTAACAATGCACCCAATCGATTACCAGAAATATACTCCCCAAGATGTGGATACTTTGTATCCAAAACCAAGAATAGAATTCTCTTCTCTATTCTATCTCCACCTAATCACTCTTTCTCCTCTCTCCTATACTATGAGATTTCAAACCCTATAAATAGACAAACTATGTCAGCTTGGAATTTCCGTAGTACATCTTTTCAGTTACAATGCATTTAATATTTGCGCTTAGAAAAATACAACTTTGTTTTGATTAACTGGGCTCGAAACCACCTCCTTTTATCAACAAACCTTGACCTGATGTTGCTCTCTTGACAACAATATTCTGGGGCCTAAGAACATTCTGTAAGATTGTAGAAATCTTGAAAAAAACACCAATTTCTTTGTTCCATATAATAGCCCGTCAGGAAGGCACCATGACCACCCATCTTTCAATCCCCAATTATTAAACACCACATGTCTGAAATCCATCAAGAAAACCATGAGCAGTCAGAGAAAAAGATGATCAAATAACGCCTTTGCCCTCCCAAGGACTTCTTTGATTCTGTTAGCAACGTTTTACCCCTCCATCATCAATCAGGAAATTCAAGTGTAATATCCCCCCTCATTCAATGTCCTTGATAAAGGTCATCAAATGAAGGGGGAGAGGGACAATGATGTCTCTCCGCCTGAACACCCAAATTCTCAATCCAGTCAGGGTCATTGATATTTTACCCAGTTGGCTCACCCTCGGGAAGCAGCCTCTTACAATTGGAGCTTCTGGCCAACCTTTGCCCATCTCCATAAGAATAACATTATTCAACTATGGTTCTAGGAAGAAGTTCTCATTCTTTCCAACTCCCCCATTCTCCAGCCAAAGTCTACCCTTTTCCTCAATTCGAAAAGAGCAAATCTGTAACCAGGAAAAACAGGGGTATACTCCAAAAAACATTCAAAGAAACATAAAGGGAATATCTTTGCAGAGTATCCATATTGAAAACTAATGTAGAGAACTGATGATAAGGCCTCCATTTATAATGAGAATAGATTGAGGCTCATTATTCAAGTAGCCTCCACTATCCATAATTCCATTTCAGATATTGGCAGGCCTTGTACACTTGAATTTATTACTGGAAATATTTGATAATCACAATACAACTAGCAAATCAAGGAATAATGGCCCGAGGTATTAAAATTAAGTCCCACACGAATAGCAGTTGTCTGGTGTAATTAGCTTGAAAATCAGGATCAACTAAAGAGACATGCCAATTGTCAAATGACAACTCAACCACACTGCTCTACATATAAAAATCTAAATTTCAATTTGGACCATTGATTGACGACAAGTCAGAATGAAATTAGTGGCTATCAACACACCACATGTCATCCAATTGCACCATCGCAACCTCTGAAGGGGACATACACTATCACTTCCACGCTCGCGCGTTGGACATCAACTTTACTTTCCTGGCACTAGGTCTCACCAACCACCAGGCATACCATTGCATCAGCGCAAGGAATATTCCTCCGCACCTTTCCAAAATGCGCTCCCGCGATCAAAAAGGAAGAAAACATGTAACAATTGGTCCATCATATGAGACTTTAGGCCTACCACTTTCATACAACCATAATTACACCAGCGCATCCTCAGCAGATCTGTCAGTTATAAGACATGTGATACCATGATAACTCCAGATCTATCTTTAAGAATAGGAAAACAACTACTCAGCCCATGGGACCAGTAGTGAATGAAGCTAAGGACATTATATCATCACTTATGCCAGAAACAACTACCTATCACAAGTCAGCACAAAGAACATCATCAATGTTATGTTTGCCATCAAAACTTATTGAACCTTTTCCACATATCTTAGCAGATGTATCATCACCAAACCTAACTCGTCCTTCATCATATTTTTCAAGTTTAACAAACGTACTTTTATCACCAGTCATATGATTAGAGCATCCACTGTCAATGATCCAATGGTCCTTTTCCTGCCTAGCATGAAAAGCAGACATCAAGGTACCTTCAGCATTAGTACTTACTTTTGGAGCCCTTTCCTTCACACATTGGACTTAGAGTTAGCAGAAACAGCATCATCTTTTAAATCTATGAACAAACATTCACCATCCTCATTATCTTCATAATGAGATTCATCATCAGATATACTTGCATCTTCTCTAACATAATAACTTTTCTTAATCATCTTACCTTTGTTCTTCATATTTTTATTTTTCAAGATTCTGTTTGGACATCTTGAAGCATAATGACCTACCTTTCCACAACTGAAACACTTGAAAGGCAACTTACCACTATATTTACCAGTACCCTTTTTCATTCTTCTCACAAAGTTAGCTTCCATATCATCAGAATCCTCCTGATTTGATTCCACAATCTTTTCTAATTTTCTAGCCTTAAAAGCAATCTCAACTGTTGCACTACTAGTACCAAATTCTCTCATTTCAAAAGCACTTAAAGAACCATACAACTGATCTCTGGTATATGAATCCAGATTTTGCAACTCTTCTATAGCAGAAACTTTATGATTGTAAGCTTTGGGAAGAGTTTTGAGTACCTTCTTTACCACTTCTTTTTCTTCCAGTTCTCCACCAAGGCCTCTGATGCCAATGACAACTTCATCCACCTTCTGCAATTAGCTTGTGATGTTTTCATCTTCAGACATTCACAGGGTCTCAAACATGATCTTCAGATTCTGCATCTTAGCTTGCTTGACTTTATCATCTCCTTCATAAATGCTTTTTAACTTTTCTAAAATTTCATTAGCAGTTTTCAAACTCATAATTTTCACCAATTCAGAATTAGTAAGACCACGTAAAAGAGCATACCTTGCTTTACCATTGTTTTCATAGGCCTTGATCTCATTAGCAGTACTCAGACCATTCTCAGGTATAGTGTATCCAGACTCAACAGACTTCCAGATTTCATATCCAAGAGAAACCAGATAACCTTCCATCCTTATTTTCTAGAAAGCATGGTATGATCCATCAAACAGGGGAACATCTTTCTTGTACACCATCCTAGATCTACCTCAAGCGGTTAAGCTTTCTTCTAAGGAACTTTGCTTTGATACCAATTGTTGAATGCACAAGACAACTAAGGGGGAGTGAATCAATTGTAACTTAAAACTTCAAAACCCTCACAAACATTCAGATCCACATTAACTCAATTAAACCTTATCTCTTAGAATGATTAATCATGAAAGCAGATAACAGAAACATAACCAAATCAACAACATACACAAGGAAATCCCAGACTTAAGTGTAAAACCCAAGAAGGGAAAAATGACGGTGAGGATTATCTCACAATATAAAGTAATATCAACACCGAATACAAAAGGGCTCACTGCCGGAGGGACCACTACCCAAAAGAAAGAAAGGTTCAGTGTCAAAGGCTCACTACCAAAATAGAAAAGAAGATAGAGAAGAATGTTACAATGAGAAAACCATCTCAATGCAACAAAGAAGTCCACCACAACATCACCAACACCTTCACAGTCTGACTGATGAATTGTAGACATCTTCTGCTCACTGCATCCAATAATCTAACACATGAAACCTTGCACTGCACTTTACACATTTGCACTTTACAACTTTGGAATTCGCATCTCACTCATCACACCCATCTTCCTTCGCATTCCTCAACAACTCAACATTTATTTATACTATCTTCAACCTTGAAAACATTATCCAAGGTCAGCAATACACCTTAACCATTTAAATTTAAATTAGGTCTGCACCAAAACATTCCCGTCATGGAAAGGAAGGAAAGAGGACCACAACACACCTTAGCTTGGACCTCAATCCACCCATACATGCCATCCCACGCTTCCACAATCACCGAAGCAAATCAACAATTAGTGTAAACACCCAAGGTCACCCAAACCTTTGTTAACACCATAATTGGTGCAGGAGCACCTAGAAAATCATGCTTTCTTTTGTAATAAGGACTATTGACCAATGCATTTTTATTTCAGTTTATGTCTAGGTTTATTTTGTAAGTCCTAAGTGACATTTGACAATTGTAATCGCATAATGCTAAAAATAGCAATAATGTCAAAAATAGGCAGTAGTGTTTCCCAGCCGTATGGAATCGATCTCCCAGCCCCTTGGAGTCAGTTTGGTACTACTCTGGGCGAATCTATAAAAACCAGGGAAATGAACAAGATTAGGTATTAGGGTTTGAGATTGTAATCAGTCATATGTTCGAATGTAATCACAGAGAGGAGGTAGAGTGTGATTGAACATTGTTTCAAAGAGAAATAAAGATTTTATGTTCTATCATTTCGATTCCTGTTCTCTGTAATTGCAAATTTGTTAGCTGTAGCTTTCCTTTCCGTTCTGTGTTTTCCCATTGTTGCAAGATGTTGATTTGAAGCATTCCACTGATAATATTTCTATCAAAATCAGTGGAATGGCTTCTCAATGTACATATATGTATGTTCTTGTTTCTATGTTTGTCATTTGTTTTTTGTTTGACGGCGAAGAAGATCGGATTGACTGTGTTGCGCAATAGACCAACCTAGCATCTTCATGTGCTAGGGTTTAGTTGAAAGTTAGGTGAAGAGAATTTTTGCCTAAGTGTTGGGGTACCATCGGCGAGACTGGGTTATCGGCAGAGTATTTAATATTCTGAACGAAAGTAGTAGTCTGCCCGAAGAGTAGTCGGGTGACCAGGTGCATCAACGTAAGACTATATTGCTTCACCGGGTATACATTCTGCGTGTATCTCGCAGTTGTATGTTCGTGTGTATCTCGCAAGTGAATGTTGCAGTTGTGTGTGGTGAATGTACAAGGAAGGTCAACGGCCAATCTCCCCGAATGCATATTCTTAATGCATGTTTCGAATGTATATTGAGAATATACATTACATGCATACATTGTGTTAGATGCAAGAGGTGACCAGCAGCGACGGTGAAGGAAACTGGTGATCACAAGTCGGCGGAAGTATATACAAGCTGTTCTATCGGTGTATCGGGAGCACATACAAAGCGCTCACCGAAGAGGAAGGTTACACCGATAATGCATGTCATCGGGGAAAGTTAAGGGATTGGCCAGATAAATAACAAGGTGGCCAACGGGATATGTTTGGCCAATGAGGACATATCGCCAAGACAAAAGTCACACTCTCACTGATACAGTCTATTATTAAGTTTTTGGAGCTTCCACTGTGCGCTCTGCATCAATAATCATTTAAGTACACGCTTCCTCAAAACTAAAGATAACTCGCAGACTACACACCATGCTTAAATAGAATCTAGAGTATCCCACAAACATCCTGAAATCCAACAAATTCCTTCACAACAACTTTCACTTCAAGAAAGTACAAGCCCAGTATACTCAAGCATCTCTGCCATACACTGCAACTCAAGAAATCAACTTGCGAAGCACCAAACCATGAACAACTTCAATTGAAGGTAGATATGAACCTTATAAACATACTTCCAGAACCACAAGACCTCAAAAGCATTCTGTGGAGAAATGCGGAGCAAAAACATTTCTCCCAAACACCTCTGTAATACACAATTTGCACACTGATGAACACACCTTCCTCTGCACAACGATCCAGCACACCAAACTCTGAATGTAATATCCCTTGCTATTTCGGACCTTAATTGCTGATTTGAACCTCAAGGAATATTATCAAACACTTCGTATGCAAAGTATGTTCTTGCTGTTTCTGAGTTTCAGTTTGCTTTGCTTGATGAAATTGGAAGATAAGATGATGCAAAAGCCTTGAAATAAATGCTAAATGACTAAACTACAAGTATAGCATGAAATGTAAGTGTCTTAGCATTTTCCAAATGCAATAGATGACTAATGCAAGTGTAAATCAACTCCTACAGCCAATTGGCATTTTGTCAAACAATTGACATGCGATTACTATGCTGATCATGTATGCTATTAGATGGATATTTCGTCAGACAAATGGTATGCAACATACATCTCCTTTATTGAATTCATTCCCAAGTACAATGTTGCTATGAATTTGCCAAGACTAATTGGCTTACAATGATGATTACAGCAATGCCAAATCTGATTCTGAGTTATCACTTACAGCAGCAAAAGTAAATGCTTAAGATGACAATGCAAACTACTAATAGTTGTAAGAAGAACCTGATAATAGTGACGCCCAATGACGCTGACGGAGAATAAACCAATATCCAAGGAAAGGAGTTCCGTCCAAACCCAATTTGAAACCTTCTCCCAGCTGCCCTGTTCACGCTGAGACTGTAGTTTACTATTCATGGTACTGTAGCGCGCACTGTAGCATACTGTAGCAAAACACTGTAGTGCGCACACTGTAGCGCTACTGTAGCAAACACTGTAGCGATCACTGTAGCAATCACTGTAGCGTACTGTAGCAAAAACACTGTAGCAAACACTGTAGCAGCCAATAGAAAACTTCTGATATGCAAATTGATACCTCCAAACCCCTGGTTAATACTACAAATTTAAGCACAAATGAAAGGACTAAAGTATCCCTTCCAATTTGCAACCCTTCGGAGGATATTTCACCACCTCAGTTATGCTAATCTATGGGAGTTTCCATTCCCAAAGACCAAATATGCAGAAACCCTTGGCTCCACAACACTCATCAAATGTAAATGTCAATAATCGGATGCCTGGAAGCTTGCCTTGCCCCTTCCTTTATACTTTTTCAATCCCACTTCAGGAAGCTTCTAGAAAAATAATATTATTTTATTTTAGTGACTTTATGTAATAATATTTATTTAAGTCACTTTATTAAATTAATTAAATATAAGGTCACTTTATAATATTTATTTATTAATAACCTTACAAATAATTAATTTAATTATTATCTCCCTTATTTTTCCCATCCAACTGAATCCAGGAAACCAACCATCGACCAGGTGACTGCCTCAAGAAGACCCCCTAACCATGTGCATTAGCCTACAAGGGTCAGGAATAGGCTAAACCATCCGCAAACAACATCAGCTAAAAAGGGGACATTACAGTCCGCCCTCCTTGAAATTGCTTGTCCCCAAGCAATCTTTGCTACAAAGACAATTCTCCCCACCTGGATCCCAAGGGAGGATCCGTGTAATGTCCCTGCTGTCACCAAAGAGTTCCTATAACACCAGCACTAGCACAACTAACTGAACCTGCTGAATTAAATCAACGCCAATGCCAGATGTCGCAAGAGCATAAGCATTAAGTGGAAGCAACTCTGAATACTGACAATGCTTGCTTCCCATAACTGCGCAAGCTAAGCTGTCATTCACACTATCTAGCATATACGCAACTGAGCTATGTGTCTGAAACAGATCATGTACATAAAGATCAAAAATGTAACTGCAAGTAATCACCCTCATATACTTGCTGCAAAACTCAACAGTGAACCCTGATGCACACAAAGGATTCCTCAACATACTGGAGAGTATCCCACAACTAATGCCCGGATCCCAAATGAATCTGTAAGGAACTGCATCAGAATCTCGCTGAAAACAACTGCAGCCATAGAACCTACCAAAACTCAGCAAAATACACATATCACTTCTGATGTCAATCCATGGGTCCCAGTGCCAAACTAGAAGTCCGTCACAAAGCGCACCTGTTGACTTCCACTGTACCATTCTACATAAACCACTGACATAGCACCAAGAGTGGTAGAACACCTCATCAGGACCAAAATAGAGTGATGAATCAAACACGTCACCACCAGGATCCCAAAACAGAATCAATAATCCACTACCAATGACAACTAGTGGCACCTGCTGCACCATACTGTAAGCAACTGAATCACTAATCTGCCAAGAGGTTGCTCCCTGATACTGAGACCTGTGGGTTATGGACCCAAACAACTGTCGGAAAAGATGAGTATCTCCTAACTCATCTGCAAATGTTGGCGTCCCCACAATACTCCAACTGCCAAAGCTGGAAGAAGAGTGCTTCTGACACCAACTCATAAAGCCAGTTGCACTAATCAATGCAAATGTGGAGGGTTGATCCCTCTCAGCATCAACGGAAGTGGATATCTGTGCCCCTTCCCTCACGAGTGCACCATACAACTGCCTAGCAAGCATGAAAGCACAACCTCTATCCTTTGCCCAATTCCTATGGACGTTGTGACTAACCAAGCCATCATACCTACTGTCCCCATAATCATTCTGTAACCATGTATCCGTGTGAAATCTCTGTGACATAGAAGTAGCAAACCTTGTCGGATACATAATAGCATGATGGATAACTGACTGCTGTCCCTGCAAGTCATCATGAGAAGACTCTGCTCCAATCCCCTTTTGTCTTCTCTCTAACTGAACTACCCAAAGATGATCCTCAATTAGTTTGTGCATCCTGTCATGATGAGATAATGCTGCAATAATCTCATCCTCCTTCACTGTCAACTGAGTCTCCAAGTTATGAACGACTTCTGCCTCACATGAAGAAACTTCAATCTGTTCTTGTTTCCTCATGTTGGGAATCTTTACCAAGTCCTTCAATTGACCAAACTTATCAACCTCATCATCATCATTAGAATAAAGTGCATTTTCAGATTCATCCTTCATTTGAATAAAGAGTCTTCTAATGTTATCTATCCTTTCTTGTCTTGCTATGTTGATGAGATTGATCTTTTCTTTCACTTTTTGAAGATGTTGTCTTGCATTGGCAGCCACTAATCTAGCCTCTTTGGCTTTTTGCAACCATTCTTCGTTAATCTTTTTGGACTTCTTTACCTCTTCGATGCCAAAATATACAAAATCAATCCTCTTATCCTTGATATCTTCATGTCTACCAAATGGTGTAGGGCTGCCATCAATGGGTGATATCACATCATTCGTTTTCTCATGATCACAAGCTCCTATCTCACAAGAATGATGGGACATAATGCTACTGTCCTCAAACAAATCAGTGATGACATCATGCCATTGTAAAATGTCTTCTTCATCATGTGTATTCAAAACACTAGTGGCTGCTCCACTAAGCAAAGGATCAACTTTCACATCCACCTTAATATCTTGGACCTTCAATGGACTTTCATATGTACGAATAACATTCATGGAAGCACCATCTAATTCTTTACCGCGATAGGATGAAGCAATGCTAGACTCACCTAATGAAGCATCACAAGAAACCTTATCTTCATGTAGCTGCTCTAATGTAACTGGTTTGTCTTCACCCATCACTTGCTCTTCTTTTCCCTCATTTCCTTGTCCCTCAATCACATGCACAACACAAGATTCTTGCCCATCCAAAGAGGCTGTAATAGAAGAATGATTTTCTGATTTCTTTGGTGAAGCATGAGCCAAACTCAACTCCACATTCAACTCCTCAATCTGATTTTCCGCCATAAGGAGAGCTATTTGAGAGTTTTCCAAAGATTTTCTAGTCTTCACTAGCTCCGTGGTGAGTTGATCAACCTCATCCTCTTTTCTCTTCAATGCATCTGAATATATGACACCCAATTCAAGTAGGTGATCTCTATCGGAAAAAAGAGTTAAATAGTTATTTTTCATAATCTCCATGGCTGTCTTAAATGCTTGCAAATCAGAGATTGATGAAGCCTCTTCAACACCTCTATGTCTCCCCTCTAGTTGGACATTCCATAGATGAATTTCCACCATCTTGTGGGAATGATCAAAATGGGACAGCGCTGTAACAATCTTATCTTCACCAACCTTTAGTTGGTTCTCCAATTCAGACTTAGGGACCAAGGAAAATTCATTAGTTGAAGTTGTGGGCTGCCAATGGAGAGCTTGACTCTCATCAAAATATTCTTCTAAAGTGTCCTCATGCTGGTTTGGAACTAGAACAGCAGTAGTTCCCAACCCAAACTCCTCATCATCCCTCCAAAAAATAGACTCAATGGATGATGAATCGCTAACCTCATGCAGAGAGATAAGATCACTCTTAGGACTATTGAAAGAGTCTCCAATCATAACCTCCATGTCACCAACTAGGAGACTCATGCAACCCTGTCCTGTAGGATCCACAGTTTCTTCCTCTCTACCTTCTATAACATCAACTGGGTGAAGATCAACTGAAATAGACCCAAGCTCAATACTACTGGTCCACACTTCACCTGTTACTTTTCCCGCTAAATTTTCATGAGTGCATTTAACATCAGCCCCAAAGGAATCATTAAAAGAATCCATACCATTGTTGTCCTCCTGAAGAGAAGATGAAACCTGTAACCCAAAAGAAGGCATCTCCTACTCATCACCTTTGTCCATTCTGTTCTCCATAGGATCAGCTGAATGCTGGTCACTAACTGCTGAAAATTTATTGTAGAGGTTTCTAGATACTTCACCTATAGAGACCTTTTGTTCCTCCTTTTTGTTTTATGATGTACACCCCTTAAAAATGGATGCCATAAATCGAGCTGCTTTGTCTATGTTTGCAGGGTGTGAAAACAATTCATTCATCCTCTTCTGATTTTCATCCAACTTATTCAAACTTTGTTTAAGCTTCTCCATATTCCTGTCCCACTGCTTTTGAGTACTTGAAGTAACCATGATTAACTAGCTGATTCAATGTCCAATCTACCCAACAGGATGGCAGGACAAAAGCTCTGATACCACTGTAATATCCCTTGCTATTTTGGACCTTAATTGCTTATTTGAACCTCAAGGAATATTATCAAACACTTCGTATGCAAAGTATGTTCTTGTTGTTTCTGAGTTTCAGTTTGCTTTGCTTGATGAAATTGGAAGATAAGATGATGCAAAAGCCTTGAAATAAATGCTAAATGACTAAACTACAAGTATAGCATGAAATGCAAGTGTCTTAGCATTTTCCAAATGCAATAGATGACTAATGCAAGTGTAAATCAACTCCTACAGCCAATTGGCATTTTGTCAAACAATTGACATGCGATTACTATGCTGATCATGTATGCTATTAGATGGATATTTCGTCAGACAAATGGTATGCAACATACATCTCCTTTATTGAATTCATTCCCAAGTACAATGTTGCTATGAATTTGCCAAGACTAATTGGCTTACAATGATGATTACAGCAATGCCAAATCTGATTCTGAGTTATCACTTACAACAGCAAAAGTAAATGCTTAAGATGACAATGCAAACTACTAATAGTTGTAAGAAGAACCTGATAATAGTGACGCCCAATGACGCTGACGAAGAATAAACCAATATCCAAGGAAAGGAGTTCCGTCCAAACCCAATTTGAAACCTTCTCCCAGCTGCCGTGTTCACGCTGAGACTGTAGTTTACTATTCATGGTACTGTAGCGCGCACTGTAGCATACTGTAGCAAAACACTGTAGCGCGACACTGTAGCGCTACTGTAGCGATCACTGTAGCAATCACTGTAGCAAAAACACTGTAGCGTACTGTAGCAAACACTGTAGCAGCCAATAGAAAACTTCTGATATGCAAATTGATACCTCCAAACCCCTGGTTAATACTGCAGATTTAAGCACAAATGAAAGGACTGAAGTATCCCTTCCAATTTGCAACCCTTCAGAGGATATTTCACCACCTCAGTTATGCTAATCTATGGGAGTTTCCGTTCCCAAAGACCAAATATGCAGAAACCCTTGGCTCCACAACACTCATCAAATGTAAATGTCAATAATCGGATGCCTGGAAGCTTGCCTTGCCCCTTCCTTTATACTTTTTCAATCCCACTTCAAGAAGCTTCTAGAAAAATAATATTATTTTATTTTAGTGACTTTATGTAATAATATTTATTTAAGTCACTTTATTAAATTAATTAAATATAAGGTCACTTTATAATATTTATTTAATTAATAACCTTACAAATAATTAATTTAATTATTATCTCCCTTATTTTTCCCATCCAACTGAATCCAGGAAACCAACCATCGACCAGGTGACTGCCTCAAGAAGACCCCCTAACCATGTGCATTAGCCTACAAGGGTCAGGAATAGGCTAAACCATCCGCAAACAACATCAGCTAAAAAGGGGACATTACACTGAATGAAGCAGCTCCGAAAACCTCTAATCAACATATCCAAACTGCACGAACAGATATTCAACATAGAAGAAATGTGGAGCAAAACCAAAGCACCGCTATGTATGTCAGAACACCTTTACAACACATTGTTTCCTCTTTTAGTCAAATTTTCTCAAAAGCACTTGGAAACCAATCACCAGAACCATATCATCAACATCTTCAGCACTTCCTCATCATCAGAGACAACATCAACTCAATACCACTGTTAATAATCTCTTGCTTAAACAATTGACACTAATGACAACACAAACTTGTTGACATCAATGAAAACACTAATCGGACATACTTGCAACACACTTATCTTTACCACTATTTGATGGAAAAGAGTGATCTAGCCCAGAGAGTTAAACTAGGTCAAACCCTATTCTACAAACATTGGGACACAAATTGAGCTTGGACTCTACCCATAAAGGAGAGCCAAACTACAAGGGTTCTACCCTTTTGTTGTATAGATAAGATTCAACCAAATTCAACCAAGATCAAGCAAGCAAACTGGGAAAATGACCAAACCCTAAATGACAAAGATTTCCTAATAACTAACTATCTAAAACAAATATCAGAAAACCAAAAGTACAACAAAGATTAAGGAGCAGAGCAAAACCTGGACCGTGTTGATGGGCGTTTTTGCACACAACGTAGACAAAATACAGAGTATCGCACCTCTCTTGAAAGGAATCTAATCCTAGGAGACCCAGAAAAAGAATACCCCAAGGTTTATATTGTCAAGTCTTGACTTGTAAGATGGCTCAGTTCGATATGTTTTATTGTTCCAACCAAGGGGACTTACATGAAATATAGGGTTTTAGAAGATATAACAGCAATGTGCATGTAGAAACCCTACGTAGGTCAAACTATGAAGTCTAAAAATTTCATCAGTTGTTATTAATGATGTGATGCTTTTGACCTAAATCTACTAGCTTTCTAAAGAAAAAGCAAAAGGATAAAGGATAGGGAAACAAAATGGAAAATCCTAAGGACAACTCATAGTGGATGAATTTACTTCAGATAGACAGATGCTCTAAAAACTAATTTCTACTTAACCAGGTTTCATTACAATGCTGCAGAAATTATGCAATCTTCAAAGGTGACAAACAATTTTCAAGTTACATAAATTCATTAAACACCCACTTATTGGCACAAATTAATCAATGTTATGCAACTGAACTTAATTCACTTAAACAGGTTCAAGCTAACCATGCAAAGTAACTTACAATCAATGAGAAACAAATGGTATGAACGAAAGCATTCATCAAATATCTAAGCATACATCCAAACTGTAACTGAACTTTATCTTAATTAAGGTAGGAATGAACCATGAAAATCCAAAATTCAATGACACAATAACACAATTTGCAGCAACACCTGTAAACATGCATTGTATTGATTCAAAATTTTGGCAGTCTCAACAATTCACTGTTCCAACCTTACAACATAGAGAAAATGACTGCTTTTATATAGACAAGCAAGCATACTAAGTTTTTCAATGAACAGTGAGGATTAATCCAACACCAAGGGCTCAAGATTCAACAGCATTTAATTTTGGCAACTAGGTAGTTACAATCTCATAATTAATTTTGTCCTTTAGGAAAAAGACAAAAATACAACTTTTGTACTCAATATAATAGGACAAAATGACAACTTTTTGAGTTATCTAATAAGACAAATCTCTTTTACAATGCAAAATAAGTCAAGAGAGAATCTATGGCACATTTTTCAGTGGTGGCGGCCTAGCTGGATTTGACATTTAACTTATGCCCCGCTGATTTTGCTCACTATTTTTCACTATCATTCACTATTACCTTATTTTCTCCTTCATTTTTCTTGTATGCCATCAAAACTTCTAGTGCTAGATTGATCTCTTCTGGAGTAGGATCCTTTACAAAATCTACCGTAAATTGTTTAAGCAAGAGATTATTAACAGTGGTTTGCCAAGTTTGCAGTACTATAAGTTGAAGCATCCATGTAGCAGCAAACCCAGTTGTTTTTTACATTTTCGCGTATCAATAGGTGCAGTATCATCCATAAATAATCTTGTTGATGTGCAGAGTAGATCATTGAAGCTGTAAATAGCTTCCAAAAGTTGAGTCTTTGCAAACTCATCCTCGGTCTTTGCTTTATCAAAATTTTCTCTTCTTAATTTCAGCATTTGAAGCCAACAGAAAGGCATGTGCAACTTGTCCTTTGCCAAAATGTTCTCCCTAATGAGAACTTCCTCAAATAGCTTGCTCATTGACAGGACTCTGGGATGTTTATGTGAGTGATAATCATCCATCCTTCACTATCCTCACTTAATTCTTCTCACTCAGCCTTCAAAGCATAGAAGTCCTTATGCATTTCAGCAAGTTCATCAATTGTCTCACAACCCTCTATGTAGATTTTTGCTATCCATTCTCATGCCACTGAAGCAAGGTTTCTGATGTTATCAAAATCTTCTAGTTCTTCCTTCAAGAAAATAGAAGGAGCAATAGTAGTACCGTCGTCAGTATGTATTGGCTTGATCAAATATTTCATACAAGCACGGAGTTCCTCATTTTGTTGCCTAAGTTGCTTCTTAGTGAGCTCATCTTTATTCATCCTATTCATGATGTTGGAAAAAGAATATTTGAATTCATTGATTTCTTGCACCCTGGAAGTGGGACCAAGGTTTATTGTGGAAATATTATACTTCTCTAGCCTAACTTCCTCTTTGTCTTCCTGTGTTGGAGGTCTCACGACCTCAGCAATCCTTGACCCTGAAGCATCTTTGTACATTCTTGAATGAACTTTTGCTTGCTTCTGCTTCTTTGGCTTCTCAAGCCGAGCATGGAAGTTATCCAAATCCATGTCAACAACCTCAATTTGAGGTTGCTTTCCTTGGAACCTTTGTTGCAGCCAATTTGGGGTTGTCAAAGAATGAATAGGGGACTTAACTTGGTCTCCCTCTTTATTCAAAGAACCATCTTTATCTCTAATTACCCCTTTCTCTACATTATCTTCCCCTGGAGTGTCAATATTAGTCTTAGGAGGTGACCTAATCTACTTTAGTTGTTATGTTGTATCTCGTTTGGCCTTATCAAATGCAATTTGGTCTGGCTCATCCTATGGGGGACTATGATCAATGTTAACTACTTCGACAGTGCTCAAGTTGACAAGACAGTTGTCAGGGGCATTTTGTATTTGTTCCTCCTCATTAATTATGTTAAATTCTGCATAGAACTTTTTAATTGCCTCCAATAGGGGCACCTAAAGGGATGAGGGCTTAGGGACATCCTCAGTATCACTAGCAGTCTGGAATGGTTGGGATAAGTTGTGTAGGTTTTCTTTTGGAAGTCCTTGTCTGAATTGGGGATACGCTCCCCCTCATGACCTTCTTCCTAGACTCCTTAAATGCCTTACATTTCCCTTTTCTATCTATCAGTGGTATGTCATCCTCTGTATCTTAACTGTCAGATTTTTCCCTTTGTGCTGCTTCTCCTTGGGTTGTAGGCGCTGGCTCTTGAACCTCAATTGGATCATCCTTCTCATCATCACTATCTCTTTCCTATTGAGGATTTGTATAAGTTAGGGCCACACCAGTAGTAGTGAGTTGTGCTACCTATTCCTGTAGCTAGGCCCTATTGTACGTGATTGGGTTTCTCATGAGTTCCTCAAGGGAACTATCCTCTGCTTCTACCCAATTTGGAGGTGGGATTGGCTGATCAAAAACCCTCCTCTATTCAACCTCCTGGACTATTCCATCATCTACTAATTGATCAGGTGCTGGGCCGATCTGAAATCTCCTGATGAATTCTAAAGATAATCTTTAAAATCTTCTTCTCACCTCATGTTCATCGATGTTGTTAGCCCAGAAGTCCTCTATCTGCTCCACATGAAAATCTTTCCTACTTACATGTTGCTCTAATATGCCAAAAGGTCAAAATATTTCCGAGATTTGTAAAAGAGCAAATGTAACTAATGCATCTCCACCTTTGAATATTATGTTGCACCAATTGTAATACAAGTAAACAATCCCCTACCCAGAATGATGGGGAATTTGATAGCAATCATATGTAGGTCTTTAGCATATTATGGCATGTGCATAATTGCCTTGTCATCTCTAGTAGAATTATCTGGTCAGTTGGATACTTAGGAAGCCTATAAGGTGCCCCTTTGATTCCTTGCACCCTGAGGTAGGTAAATTTTGGGAACTGTGTTCGTGGAAAAGGTGGATTTGTCTTTTGTTTGGCTAAATTTGGTCTCAGAAGGCCAGATCTATGAAGGTTTCAAAAGTGTTTTTTTTAGATCCAAAGGGGGGCAGTAGTTTCAGAGTGTTTTTACCAAAATCGTCATCACCAACACGCTTAGAATGGCCAAAAACCCTAAGACCGCCCTTCATTTCATCAAAATCCATGCAGGTGTCTCCAAGGCAAAAAAAATTTACCTGGCAGGGGTCGTACGACATCCCTGCACATGTCTGTATGATTTTTTTTTCAAAAAATTTAAAAAAAAACACTAAACCTTTGAAAACCGCCGATGTGGTTAACAAACCATCAGCGACACTAAGGTTATGGTCACCTTGGCGGCTTGCAGACCGCGGCCTCCCATCTGCCAGCCTGCCATCTGCTCCAAACTATCGCTGCCATCGCTAACAGCGACCAGTTCACAGGGAGCCACTAGCAGCTTCCACCTAAACCGTCGACGCTGACACCCTGTTGCCGTCCTCTGAGCAGACAGACACCAGAAATCACAGCCGCCACTAGTGGCGCTGCCCGTCTGGCCGCCCAAACAATGCACAGGGCCCTTCTTTGGCCCCCTTTTAGCCCTAAAGAGGGGCTTTTTCTATTTTTGCCATAACTTGGACAAACGGAGTCATTTTTCTGCAAACGAATAGGCGTTGGAAAGCTAGTTTAGAGCACAATCCAGTGGTGCAGGTAATTTTTCTAGATTTTGCTTCTAGTGACATTTATTGTTGTTTGAAGTCCAGGTACCATTTTTGGCCTCTGAGCTTGTATCTTTTTGCCACGATCTTCGATTTTCATGATTCTTGCGACATTGGAAATGTATTGAGGCGCTCTACACAGCCATCCATGCACTTTTTCCAGATTCAGTACCATGTATTCTTTATTCAAATTGTCAGTTTTATAGCTTTTGTTTAATATTCTGGACATTTTAGCTCCTAAAGAAGTTCTATTTGTTTTGTTCAGCTACATTTATCAGCATTCATACATATTCAAATTGTTGATCTTTGATCTGATTTATTTGAGGAGATATCATGGGTTTTAGTATTCACCCTTCTGTGGTAACATTGGGTAAGGATAATTATGAGTCTTGGAGAAAGGGCATCTTGACACATCTCAGGTGGCTTAATCTTTTGCCTTATCTTTATGGACTCATACCTGAACCAAATACACCTGGGAGGAAATTTGCATAGAGAAATTATATTGATCATATTGTAAAATTGATTAGTTCTAGTGTTGATTATGACACTATATGTTCTATCTCACATATTGAGTGCCCACACTCTTTGAAGTAGCATTTGGGAGATCTATGGAGACCCACATCTCTCTCCATTCCCAGATGATCTTGCTATGGATAGCCACATACCCCTTGATGATGCAAATTGCATACATTTTGTTGATGATATAGTTGAGGAGCTTGCATATTTGACATGTCTTACTAGTTCATATGACAGAGATTTATGTTGCTTCTCCTTCTCCTCTTATCGAGATCACATCTTTATTCCATGTTGCTACATCAAATTCCTTGCATCACGACATTATCAGTCTTCCAAAGTCAGCTCACTGGGACACATATCTACTAGATATATCATTGTTGTTTGTAGAGTCCCATCTTGCAGATTTGGAGGACCACATTGAGGACATTTGTCTTCTATTTGATGATAGCTTCAATGAAGTTGCATCACCATCATCTTCTTCAGAGATTGTTCTTCATCCTCCTATTCAATCACAATTTGGCAGTGGATTGGAGACATTTGAGCAGTTTTCAGGAGCATCATTGTTGTTTTTAAATCATGTGCAGAGTTCAGAGACATTTATCCTTCTTCCTGTATATTCCTATCTAGAATGGGAAGACATTATGCACACATCTGCAGTTCTATTTCTTCCAAAGGGGAGAAATGTTGTTCGACAGTCATGGGTCTTCATCTTTATTATGTGTCGAGCATCTTCCAGCACTGTAGGAGTCATCTTGAGGAGCAGTTGCATGGTCTCCCTTCTCATCTCTATTTTAGGAGAGAGCATTTCCTCACATGGGATTTCATCCTTCTCATTTCTAGGAAGTCACCAGACCTTCTCTCTTCTTCCTCTCTTATGGGGTGGATTCATGATTGTCCTTTTGTGATGGACTCAGTTCTTGAGGGTTTTAGTGTTAGTCCTTCCATCACATGTTCATGTTCTTGTTGTATTTTCTCTCTTTTGGAGAGGAGTTTTTTCCCACTCGGTTTTTCTCTTTTTCTCCATTTTATATGAGATTCTTGTTGTACATGGGTACCTAACATGACCTTGTAGCCGGACCCATTCTTGCATTAGTTGCATGTTTTTCATTTCTCCCTAAGTTTCACTTAAGGGGGGGTGTTGGTGTAATGAAATATTTAATTACACTTTATTAAGTTTACTTAGGGTTAATTTTAGTCTTAGGTTATTCTTAAGTCATATTAGGCTTTTTCTCTAACTTACAAATATAAAAGCAAGTTCTCACATGTAATTCATTAATCCATTTCATTAATTGCATCCTTATTGTAAAAATTATTCCTCTTTATTTTTTTCTCTTGTGGAAGGTAAATCTTAGGTTTTGCAGGTGATTCTGGTGTTTCGATTTAATCATAAACTCTCACAAATTGGATATACCATCGCCCATAGTTCTGAATCACATTAGTGGCCTCTAGGAATATCCTCCTGGACATGTCACCCAGCAACATTCTGCTGATGTGCATGGTGAATGCATCATTCACCATCTTATAGTGTACCAAGGATTGGACCAGCTACAACTTTGGGTAATAGTCATATACCTTCATCTCTCTGTCTACATTTCTAACTGCTCCCAATTAGGTCAACCCAGGATAAGCAAAGTTCCTGGCTAAAAGGTATACAACATAGGAAGACCAATGGAAGATCCTAGTCTCATTAAGGGCCAAGATACCTTCATGGATATTGTCACTAATAATCTAGGCCGAGTATATTTTCCTATCTCCTTTTAAGACCTCCTCAATGTAGCCAAACATTAATGGCTCAAAAGTTGATGCAGTAGGTAATCCCATGATTCTACTCAGCAATGTTACTAAGTCTCCTACCTCAGCCTTGAAATCACTTCTATAAAGTACTTGAGGCACTTTATACATTGTTGTCCTTTTCTTCTTCATACAAGTATCAATAATAACTCTCCTACAGGCTTCTGGCCCTTGGTCATTCATCCCTTGATTTTGTTCCTTAGTGACCACAGTCATGGTAGGATAAAGAGGAATATCAAAAGTGATTGAGATGGCCTCTATAGTGAAGCTTGCAACTACCCTTCCATCTTGTGTTACTACTAACCTAGTGGGAGCATGATATATTTTTGTACAAGCTACAATCAACTCGGGACATTGGACTGTTGTAGAAAATGTTGCAACCTATGTTATACCATTGTCTCTGATTCTCCTCGCCCAATTAGTCAGATTGTCTCCAAAGACCCTCAGTTTCAAATCATCTAGGTCAACATGAAATATGTTGGTATCCCCTATGTTACTCTAGCTTTATGTGATCTTGGAGGTAGGAGGAACGCCCTTGAACTCGTACTTAATTGTGGTAGCCCTTGTAGACATTTATCCTGCATTCCATTACCTTAATCAATATCCCATTTGAATACTATTTAGTATGTCTAACTCCATCATTCTAGTTAGAAATCCACTTGAATTATCAAAACAAGATATTTTGCATAAATTTCCAACATACAGTATCCATTAAGGCATCAATTCTAATCGACTGCAACAAAAAGCGGGCATTTGCCCTCCTACAGGAAATAAGCATATAACACTATGAAATTCAATCTTTACATCAACTATGAAAATAAGACATATAGAATCAACCACATGATGCAAGGCACTTAGTATGAGTTGGGCAGTTGAATTTGTACAGGATGCATTGATCATTTGTACTAAAAGCAGACTCAAGGTGATGCATAAGATAAAGCGAGGATTTATGCCTCTACAGGATAAGTGGAGTTTTGGGCCCCTGCAAGATATATCCTATATCTAGCAATTTCAGTGCAAAGGGAGATTACTCCATCCTAGGTAGATGTTAAGCAGATTTCTGGATAAAGGAGAAATAACCTTTACTAGACAAAGCAGGAGAAATGACCTCCACCGAATACATCTGGCATCCAACTGAATCTTTGCAAAAGCCTTTCGATAATCTAAAGTAGTGAGGTGGGTCGAAAGGTGCCTACTAGATGAAATGGGGGTTAAGCCCCTTATAAGATATGTCCATCACCCTTGGAAACTTCCGCAAAAGACCTAAAGACTTAAAAACCATAAGAGCGCGTGGTACGGCATCTACTGGACCAAGCGGGGAAAAGGGGGTCTAATGGATATATCCGCCACTCATGAAAATTCCTAAAAATGACCAAACTTATAAGTGTTAATGACCTAGGTGGTCCCAAATGGGTTTGTAGGATAAAGCGGAGATTTATGCCTCTAGTGGATAATGTCTACTAGGGCCGGAAAGTCCCGCACTCTTAATTTTCCCGCCTTAGGGCACATTTCCTACATGGGTCTTCGAATGCTGAATAAAGCAAAGTTTCCCTACTCTAAAGGATTCATCGCATACAATGCACTTCTAATGACAAACAAGCTTACTTAACAAAAATTTGCATCAATTTAACCTAGAATCCAAACTCAACACGCAAACTCGCTTACGAAAGAAATCACATAATCATAGTATACAAAACCCTATGCAGAAAAAGGAAAACTGAAAGAACTAGGATTTTATTACCCATACATCCATTTCACAGTTCAAATGAATTTACTTATCCCCTTGCAAACTTCATACAAAGCAAGAAATATAATATCATTCGAAAATGCAACAAAAGATAGGGCAAAAGAAATGGCCGACCTGGTTTTCTTGCTGAAAAGTGTGACCAAAAACCCCCTGAAGCTGACAAAAATTTGCACAATCAACACAATAGAAAATCTTTGGATGCAAAGGAGTCAATTGCGAATCACCAGAGCTCTTCAAGATGCGAGAAATTTCAAATGCAAATGGCAAACTAGGGTCAAATTTCAACTTTTATACCTCTGGCAATTTTACCATAAATGCAACGGTACCCTCGACAGAGTGGCAAGCACTCATGATGCAGAAAGGGGGAAAATGAAGGAGACATGATATGCGGGGAAAAGAAGGCTTAGTAGATAATGTCCACCAGAGGCTGAAAGTTCTGCAATATCTAGCCAGGGCCAAAAGACCCACTTCCCTTTTGAAAGGTTTAGCCAAACTAAAAGCGAAGCTTTTAAGGAGCACTAGACATATCCTACAACACTGATTTTTAGTGCAATGTCCAATCAAGACCAAAATTAGCGCAAAGGGAGAAAAAACGTACTTCCCTTAACATAATTTGCATTGAGGTATGTGTGATCCAAGTTTCAGAGCATAAAAGTTACCGCAAATTTTTCTCAGAGTTAGTAGAGAGAACAAGTCATATTCGTGTGAAAGGTCATCAGAGACAGAATTGACAACCATCGTGTTTAATGATAGTTAGCTTTCTGGTCTTGCGACTGGAGGATAAATAGAACTAGTCGAGAGGTATGTTTGATCCAAGTTTCAAGGGGTTTGAGTTACTGAACAAATGTCTAGAGGCATCAAAGTCAAGACTATGTTACGAGGTTGCATGAAGAATGATTGTATAGAAGTATGAGAGCTTGCGCCAGTGATTTGGGATTGTGTGCCAAGAACTAAGATTGTGTGGAGGTAAATTGGGTCCAGTAGGGCTTATGATAGGAAGCACAGGATGATATCCCATTCCTACATCACCACACATGATTTGGGGTCGACTTGTGTGTACAAGGTTGATTACACATTTCATGTTACACGTTACATTTAGGCCGACAAAGATGATGTTTAGAATGCTTGCAGAGGATATATATGAAGGATACAAGAAGATGCAGAGCATAGAATAGATAAATGAGAATGAAGACAGAGGACATGGAAGAATGATGCAGATGCGATGTTCTGTTGTGTTTCTATGAACCTTTTGTAAGCCTGGGTTGCGGCCTAGCACATGAAAAGCCCTAGAGGCATATGTAATGAGATTTGGAAATCTAATATAATGAGAAGTGATCTTTATGAGGCTATGTTTTTCCCTTTAAGGGTTTTCCCAAGATAAATCTTGTGTCCTATGGTTATGGATCTTATTTTCTACAATTGTTATATGTGTGTTTCCATTATGTTTTTCTTGGGATTGTGAGATTGAATGGTTAAATCTGCAAGGTTGCATAGTCCTTCATTGGACCCTCCATCCCTAACTGCATTAGAACATGCTTTCTATCACCTCAATGTAATGAAATTATAATATTCAGGAAATTTTCAAGCTACAACCACATGGGCTTTCTAATTACAAAAATCTGCAAGCCAGAGCCACCATCTACACTGTTCAACCCCCCATTTAACCCTCATTCACCTCCTTTATCTGGAATGTGTAAGTGCCCCAGAATATTCTAGAAAATATAGCTCCCACCAAGAAAATATTTTCATTTTTTTTAATTTCAGTAGTGCAGCTTCCCAAGATCATAACTTTTGGTCCAACCATTGGATTTTCAATTATTATATCATTGGAAAGCTCTTGAAAAGATGTTTGGCCACAAAATTGCTCGTTATATTACATTTTGATTTTCGGCCAATTTTTGGGCCCATTCGGAGCCTCTAAGTGCCTCAAATTTGACTTCAAATATTTTTATCAATATTTTGAAAAATGAAAATATTAATATCCCACAAATGATATTGAAGTGATTTCTTCACCATTGGCTTCAATTCACCATTCTGGAGGGTTGTGTAAGATTTCGTGTCGATATGTGCACAAATGCCAACTTACTAAAAATAGTAACCCTACCAATTTTTGCCCTTACTGAATAAAAACAATAATTTTGGATGATGCAAAATTGCTCTTACATCCTGGATGCTCCTACATCAATGTCCTAATCTAAGATAAACCATTATGGTTTTCTTTTAGTTCAATACCTTGAACACAAATGTGAGGCTCCTTTTCTAATTGTCTGAGGTGTATGATCTAGGAGCATCCCAACACAAAGAACAATCTAGTACCAACAAAAAATATTTCCTTTTCATGTTTGTTGTGTTTTGGAAATGTTGCTATCATTTTGCATTATTCTAGTTACATATTTATTCCTACAATTTTAAAACAATTATTTCAAGCCTAGTAAGCAATCATCTAGTTGTGTGTTACCACATTTTTAGCCAATCAACATAGTGGTTTGAAGATAATGTCTTCTAAGCATCATAAACATGTCCACGTGTCTAAAATTAGATTTGAAGCTTTATTGTACATAGCAACATATTTTTATTGTAAAATGGTGCCTTAATTGGACTATCAACCAAACGATTTAACCTTGTGCCAAGGCTACCTATATAACTAGC
Organism: Cunninghamia lanceolata; assembly: GCA_027924645.1. Classification (NCBI taxonomy): domain Eukaryota; kingdom Viridiplantae; phylum Streptophyta; class Pinopsida; order Cupressales; family Cupressaceae; genus Cunninghamia; species Cunninghamia lanceolata. The sequence goes on from BSBN01000500.1 coordinate 24,558,516, forward strand.
ACTTGCAACTTCAGAGGTGGAAGGGATGTGCCAATAGGAAGTTCAAGGGAACGTTAAGAAGTAGGCAATTATGTATGTAACACAAACGAGGCTTCATTGTTGCTCTAACACAACAATAATATAATTTACCACTACTTGCAGGGCAGTTTCAAGTAACCAGCAAGGTGAAAGATTTGCAAGTGGACTGTGTTTTCTAATTGCCACCTTGACAAAAGAAGCAAGAAGTAGCTCCATGAGAATTAAACAATATCAAATGTTCAAAGTGTTGAGTTCAATTGGTGAGAATGATGATCTACTACACCATTCATCAAAATTTAAACCTTCCAAAATACAATTAAATCAAATTTGGATTCAATCCTAAATGGTTCTAACAAAACTTACTAATAATAACTTAACAAAAAAAATTTGAAATAAATATATGCTTACTCAATATGAATATTATGCTTAAAAGATAGTGATACCAATAGTTATGTAATCTAGTTGAATCTATCCCAAAAAAAAAAATGAAAAGAGAGCAACCCCTCTAAAACAAGCAATTATGTGTATATAGCACGAAAGTAACTTGAAAAAGACTTTTCCCCAAAACATAGTTACAACAGCACTGATGTATGCTTTAACACAAAACCTAGTTACAGAAGCACTCGTGTATGTTCTCTAACACAAGAATAAATTTAACACTACTTGCAGAGCAGTATAAAGAAACCAGCTAGGTAAAAGATCTGCAGGTGCACTACGTTTTCTAGTTGATGCCCTCACAGAAGAGGAAGGAAGCAGGACAATCCAGTAGACAATTGTCCACAAAGCTCAACTCTACATCCTCAGGAGACAAATGGAAGAATGGCACAGGAATATAAAAGAGGAGCGAGACCTGTGTCTCTGATTCCTCTCACCAAGCTACTATCTAGCCCATTGGATCAAACTCTTACCATCCTTGCAGATCTGGTGGGTCATTCACCACAATAGTAAGAAAAATAAAAAACGGTTGATTTCCATCCCCCAACTGACAATTGAATTCATCACAACAATTTTTAGGTTATTATTAAAAAGCCCGGTTATTATTAAAAGCCCATTGTTTAGTGCTATAGATGGATTCTCTAGTAAACGCCCATTGTTGAACAGTATTATGTAATTTGCAAATGCCCAATCTATTGTCTATTTCTGTTCTCTTTCTTGATGTAAATTTTCGATGCCACAAATCTAAACTTTGAGGCCAGCGGCATAGGCAAGTCTTCTAAAGTTAATGAATCATCAACTTGAAAAAGTCTTATTCTTTCCCAAAAATAAAAAGAATGCCCAAAAAAAAGTCTTTTTCATCTCCCAACTCTATGATATAATGTAGTTGGCAACAGCTCAACTGTCTAAAAAAGAAAAGATTTCACACTGCATGGGGACGCTGTGTGTTTTTCTTAATCTACTCAACCAAACTTAATCTGGCTTGTTGAACAAGGAAGAAGAAAGTGCGTTATTTACAGTGGATAAATTCAGAAGTTATTGGAATAAAATAGCTCAGGAAGGTGCAAGAATTTTTCATTTTAGCCTTTCCTACATGGAGTTGGCGACCATTGGAGGCATCAGCAGGATTCGAATGTTGGTTGTGGTGTTGGTTTTAATGGTGGAATTAGCGGAGCCATTGCTGGCTCCTCTGGAATTTCTAGCGCTCAGTCGTTGAGAAAAAACTTGCAAGACATGTCGGGCTCCACTTTTCTGTCGGAGTGGGAATTTTCCAAAGACCCGTGCAAATTCCCTGGAAAATGGGGTTTCATTTTTTTGTGCTTAATGAAATTGAAGCAAACAGATTTTAGTTTTTGTGCTAGAAGAACAAAGAATTGATGCAAATACCTTTAAAAAACGATTTTCTCCACGACCTTCTATCGATTCCTTGGAAGGCGATTCTTTTGCTTTTTGTTCGTGGTCCCCTTCAACTCACCTCAAATCTTGCAATTTGATATGCTCGCCTAAGTTATTTGCTTTCAACCATTTTCCCAGAGTATCCGACGGGAGACATTTAAACGACATCAGACCTTTTCTGACACGATATTTTCCCCGACGTCAGAACAACCGACGAGTTTAGGACACGGTTTCTGACGAACAAAAACAGTTTTGAAGGGTGAGACAAGCCTACCATGCATTCGTACAAAGGCAAGCCCACTTATAAAAAGCCTATCGGCTAATTACTAGTCTCAGGAGTTGATCTAGTGCCTAGGGGTAATGATCTCGTGGACAACATTCCATATGCAAATCAAAATGAATTGTGGCATATGGAGAAGTTAATTATAGAATTGAATAACCACAAAGACAGATATATAACTAAAAAGATAATATATCATTATTCTACTATTTGTTATTTGCATCCCCACAAGTTAGGGTGGCTTAGCTCTTGCAACACATAAGGCTTAAAGGTATCACTCTTACGCAAGGAAATTTTTAATAGCTATATGTTGCCATTTGTCTATTTTTCCATTTCTATCTGTCAAATTTGGCTATGTTAGGTTCCTTAATAGTGTCCAATTCACCCATATTTGATAGATTTTCCTTAGTCCTAAATAAAATCACCTCACATTAGAAACTTTAATTCTTTAGGATAGACACATATCATGCTATTATATTTAAAAATTGGGACCTTGATCTCCTCATTTTATTCTAGGATTTTCTTTATTTAAAGTACTCACCCCCATGTCAACATCTTTGTTTAAAATTCATCTATTAATAGAAAATTTAGACATTAAATCACTATAAAACTTATATATTAATATAAAAATTTAGACATTAAATCACTATAAAACTCATATATTAATATAAAAATTTAGTCATTAATTTGTTAAAAAATCGTATAAGGAAAAAAGTTCTCATCCACTCTAAAATTTGATTTCCAATATATCAAAATAAAATCACGTAGGATATTATGCTTCTTTCTAGTGGATTAGTTAGTAATTCTATAGAATTTTCAAGAGATCATTTCTTAATGTATACCTTGTTGCAATGTTGCTTCACATATTCTATTCATCCAATTTAGGAAGAAATAGTTTGTGACATAATGCTAATGGAGGCTTGTAAAGTTCTCCTTGGGTATCCATACATGCATAGTCATATGGGTACGCAGTGCACACCCTAACATCATGGTTATGTTGGTAGAGAGTAAGAGATTATATTCCAAAAGGAAATTAATGCTTAGCACCTAGTATAGTAGGACCAAAGAAGATTGTACCACATAATGATGCATACTCAGCGTTCCACATCTCACCTCCACCTATAGACCAACATGTGTTGGGCAAGAAATATCAAATCTTGAAAACCATATTCATTAGGGACTCTTGTCTACTTGCATACAGAGTTGTTAGGGACAATCGTCTCCCACAATAAACAAAGAGGTTCACAAAGCAATATTTAGAAGATAAGGCTCCACACTTGCTTCCTGGCCTCAACACAAGTGGGGCTATTGCTTCATAAGGAGGTGAGACTAATCTAGGAGGATTCACCAAACAGAGTATTTGCAATAACACCCAAGCCATTCTCATGGATTGCAACAACTATGGGGATACTTTTGAGTTCTATGGTACACCATCACACCTCCTAGATGCTCTATGGAATGGAAGGATTCATATCCACTCTCTAATGAATGACGAACATGCTCTAGGAGCAATGCAACACACTTTACAAAGACAATTTGAAGACAAGTCTCAACCAGATCTTTTGCGGTTCCTACCATAGCTTCGTTAGGCTCCAACACACTTGGAGAAACTACAACATCTAGTTCATCACAAAAGTCATCACATAATCCTAAACATGATTATCCAGTCTATAGGTAGAACTATTGGCACAACCAAGTTGAGACCCATGAGGCTTGTAGCAAGACAAGTCATTTGTCCACTCATTAGGGACAAATCATCATTTTGTTGCTCTCCACAACCACCAAAGGATGAGAAACTAATCAAGGAAACTATTCCTCTTCTTAAGGAGATGGTTCAACTTCCCAACGACTTTTGATTTCCACAACATGATCCTTTGCACGCTTTATACACACTACTTTGTAATATAGTTTAGACAATCATGATCACTATAATCATGAGCAAGTAGAAGATTAAAAACCATACAGAACAAATCGTAAAATAATGATATATTATCTTTTTAGTTCTATATTTGTCTGTGGTTATTCAATTCTATAATTAACTTCTCCATATGCCATAATTCATTCTGATTCGCATATGGAAAGTTGTCCACGAGATCATTACCCCTAGGCCCTAGATCAAATTCTTCATACTCTCACCATATATCACAAAATACAAAAGGTAGCCCTTTCATCCACATCTACAACCAAAATAGTTGATCTACCTCAACTTTCGTAGGTAAAATTAGTGTTGTTTGTGTAGTTTTGGCTCGAACATTAAGTTATACAACAATGACCCTATCCAAGTGCTTGATAATAGCATCTCAAACTTCTCCATTGTGAGCACTTTCTTCTATGCATAGCACTCCTCATTGGAATGATTGTGTCACACCACTTACCAATCTTGGACAGTTTGCTCTTGCTCAAATGCAATCGATTTTTGGGTCTAATGGTTGATTCTCGCTTACCCTTCTTGAACTCCTTAATTGTTGTCATGAAATAGTAAGCTTCCCCCTTTATTTTGATCTCAATCTATTTCAACCTAAACTGGATTATTGGGCAAAGGTTGCTACAATATTTGAGTGCTCTATGTTACTTTAATTCAAATGAGCCCAACTTAGCATAAAGCTCATGGAAGGTTACAATATAAGCCTAGACAGTCTAGTCATGCCCTTGCTACAACTATGGCCATTGCATCTAGTGGTCAACGCATACATCTTCAAGATAAAACTCATCCTTAAAGGCTTCCAGGAATTGCTCCTAGAGGGGTTTGAATTTTCCATCTAAATGCTCATTTTTCCAAAATGTGTGGACCAGCCACCACTTCTTGATAGACAAGGTGTAATGCCCCAAGCTTGTAGTCAAGACATTACCCAAACAACCACTAAACAAACAAATTTTCCGCAATGCAATTGTAACATTCACATGTCACTATTGCACACTCAAGTATGAAAACCACCATAATGCCACACAAACACATAAGAGAGAAGGTGAAAACCAAGCACACTTCTCCACACGACAAGACAACCAACAATGACAAAAGGCTAATAAGACAACGGAAAGATTGACCACAAATCTCATAAGGAAAAAAAGTCAAAATGGATCCAACCACAATGAAACAACATGCTAACCATCTAATAGGAAACCAAGATAACAATACATGAATAAAGGAGATGCATTTTCCAAATAATGTTAATGCACATAGCTAAACATGAGAAAAAACAATACAAAATGCCATGCTTATTCGACACCAACGTCAAGACCTACCAAAGACAATGATGGAACTCTCATCCTTTATGTGGGCAGAATACAAGCCAACTCATAATAATAGCATAGAGCAATTATATAATATAATAAAGAGTACTCCAAGAGATCTTCCTGAAGACCAATGGAGAAATGTTACCCACATCCCTACCATATTACCATTGTTGAGCGCAATAGATGTTTATGCCACTCTAGGCAACCCCCAAGCTATGAAGATATTCATAGAAACACCACTATCAAAGCCAAAGCTCCATAAATCCAAGGAACACATTGCAACACTCATGTCAATCAATGCACACATCGCATGTAGCAACTCATACCAAATCAAGCATATAAGGCAATACATGGCACACATGCCAATCAATGCACTACCATAATATATGGCACACATACAATAGCCTCAAGGATGCCAACACTCACACAAGAGACACACAAGTTGGCTCCATGCATACAACTACAACATGGTTAATGTCAACACGAGATCAGATACACTCAATCCAACCAACAAGAACTAGAAGAGGGTAGGTAAGACAGTAGGGTGGGCTTCCCCTTGGTTCTCCATAACCAAGCTTGAAAGCAAGATAGGCCACAAAGGTCTCAAGTAAGCATTCGCCCACTATATGCTTTTCAAAAGGTAATGGGGTCACTTATCAACGTGCCTCTTTCACCTATGGTAATAGGGACACTTCTTAAGTGCGCCTCTTACCTAGGGTAATGGTGACACTTCTTCAACATGCCTCTTACCTAAGATAACTGGCCACACCAAGCCTCCTACAAGTATCCCGTATCTTATACAATTCAAGGGTCAACTTTCATCAGGGAGCCTAAGAATATGAAACGAGTGGTTTTCTCATAAAACATGTTTCCCTATGCACATACAAAATAAAATCCATGGGATAATTCACTATTCCACAACATACACTTTTCAAAATTTCCAAATTTCAAGAAAAATTAAATAATCATTTTCTAAATTATTCAAATGCCAACATTGATGGATCTTGAAGCATCCTTCCAAATTTTTCCCAATTTCGTAAATTATTTGAAAAAAAAATCAATTTTCTAAAAATACCCTTTTGCTCTACATCACTTAACATCACACTTTTCAAATAACATAAAATTTTTGAAAAGATTTATCCAGGTTCAAAGAGCAAATTCATGCCATTTTCACGAAGATAAAAAAATACATAAACTAAAATTACAAGCATCCCCTCTTCACCTAAATCTACCCAACAACACACTTTTCATATCATTTTACAATTTTTAAAAATTTTGGCATAGTCCCAATAAGAAAATCAATTTTTTAAAATAATTTCCTATGATCATAAAAAATCAAATTTAAACACATTCAAGGAAGGGATTACCTCAAGGAATCCAAACCAACTTCAAATTGATCCTCTTTCATCCAACAAATAGTTCAGTCCACTCTAAGCACAAATCAAGCAAGCTAAAATTCCATTTCCTTTAAAAAAGGTTTTGAAAATTATCCCCTCTTCTATGTTTGCTCTTGTTTTATGCCAAGGATAATCAATAATGAATTGAAAAACAAGCACTATTTCCATATATATCACAAATTAAAAATCAACTTTAACCTTTTCTTTCCTTCCACAAAGCATTTCACTAAGGCAATTATCTAAAAATAAATAATTCTAACAAATATGAATTTAATCCATTTCCTAAGCACATCAACATGCCAAAATAATTGCCCTTCACATAATTGCAATATTTCTAACTTCCGAAAAAATAATTCTAATTTCATAATACTCTAATAATTAAATTAGAATGCATTTCACCCAAAAGCATTATTTCCAAAACATAAATAAACACAACCAAGAAGACACCTTTACAAGTCTAGCACAAGAGGATCCAAAACCGTAATAGATTTGGATATGGTTTTCAAGGGTTTCAACAATACAACGACTAGGTGAGATGGCTAAGCATTCCATGTCAACATTCTCTACATCCCACTCATTGGTCCAACACCTATAATTCTCCTACACACTCAATCAAACATTACACAAATCTGCCAAAATATAACCATAGCTAAAGCAAATGATAAAATTACACGATTCAATAATAAATATTTAATACACACATTTCAATTAAATCAACCCTTCTAGTTATACAACCAAAGTGCAATTAATCATTTAAAAGAATAATAGTAAAGGAACTAGGTCTACCCTCCCAACATATCATTTAAATGAAAACAATGAAGCTGAAACACCAATATATATCAATGTGATAAAGATCCAATAATATGATCAACATACAATTAGTCATCTATTAAACAGGATGCCAAGGTTTAACATAGGTAGACATTACACAAGGAAACCTTTAAGAGGGAAATCTTTACCTTTTCCTCATCAATGAAGTCATTCATGGAAAAGCAAGATTCAATTTGGTCAATTCAATTATCTACATAATTTGCATTAATTTTACTCTTCAAGGCTAGTTCGTCCAAGTTTCCCTAAAATCTCGGGGGAACTCAACTACCAAAGGCTTTGCTTGATGAAGGGGCCAATGAATTCCCCTATTCAAGGAATTCTCCAATTTGCTTGGACAAGAATTTTCACCAATACATCAATGCATCTTCAATCTTGCTATTGATTATTGCATGTATGTCCTCTTGTGTCAATTTTGCCATCTTGACACAAGTTGGCAAGTAGTCTAATGGATCTTGGGAATCTATGTTGAGGATCAGGTACTCTAACCACATGTGAAGGGATGGCATAGATGTAGAGAAAACCACTATGATACCACTCAACCATAAATTATTTGAAAAAGAAGAAATTTCAATTTTCTAAAAATGCCCCTTTGCTCTAAATCACTTAACATCACACTTTTCAAATAACATAAAATTTTCAAAAAGATTTATTCATGTTTAGAGAGTAAATTCATGCCATTTTCACGAAGATCAAAAAATACAAAAACTGAAATTACAAACATCCCCTCTTCACCTAAGTCTACCCAACAACACACTTTTCATATCATTTTACAGCTTTTAAAAATTGTGCCATAGTTTGAATAAGAAAATCAATTTTTCAAAATAATTTCCTACAATCATAAAAATTCAAATTTAAACACATTCAAGGAAGGGATTACCTACAAGAATCCAAAGCAACTTCCAATTGATCCTCTTTCATCCAACAAATTGTTCAATCCACTCTAAGCACAAATGAAGCAAGCTAAAATTCCATTTTCTTTAAAGAGGGTTTTGAAAATTATCCCCTCTTCTTTGTTTGTTTTTTGTTTTACACCAAGCATAATCAATAATGAATTGAAAAACAAGCACTTTTTCCATATATATCACTAATTAAAAATCAACTTAACCTTCTCTTTCTTTCCACAGAGCATTTCACTAAGGCAATTATCTAAAAATAGATAATTCTAACAAATATGAATTTAATCTATTTCCTAAGCACATCAACATGCCAAAATAATTGCCCTTCACATACTTGCAATATTTCTAACTTCCGAAAAAATAATTATAATTTCATAATACTCTAATAATTAAATTAGAATGCATTTAACCCAAAAGCATTATTTCCAAAACATAAATAAACACAACCAAGAAGACACCTTTACAAGTCTAACACAAGGGGATCCAAAACCATAATCGATTTGGATATGGTTTTCACAAGGTGAGATGGCTAAGCATTCCATGTCAACATTCTCTACATCCCACTCATTGGTCAAACACCTGTAATTCTCCTACACACTCAATCAAACGTTACACCAATCTGCCAAAATGTAACCATAGCCAAAGCAAATGATAAAATTACACAATTAAATAATAAATATTTAATACGCACATTTCAATTAAATCAACCCTTCTAGCTATACAACCAAAGTGCAATTAATCATTTAAAAGAATAATAGTAAAGGAATTAGGTCTACACGCCCAACAAATCATTTAAATGAAAATAATGAAGCTGAAACACCAATATATATCAATGTTATAAAGATCCAATAATATGATCAATGTACAATTAGTCATCTATTAAATAGGATGGCAAGGTTTAACATAGATAGACATTACACAAGGAAACCTTTAAGAGGGAAATCTTTACCTTTTCCTCATCAATGAAGTTATTCATGGAAAAGCAGGATCCAATTTGGTCAACTCAATTATCTACATAATTTGCATTAATTTTTCACTTCAAGACTAGTACGTCCAAGTTTCCCTACAATCTAGGGGGAACTCAACTACCAAAGGCTTTGCTTGATGAAGGGGCCAATGAAGTCACCTATTCAAGGAACTCTCCAAACTGCTTGGACATGAATTTTCACCAATACATCAATGTATCTTCAATCTCGATATTGATTATTGCATGCATGTCCTCTTGTGTCAATTTTGCCATCTTGAGACAAGTTCGCAAGTAGTCTATTGGGAATCTATGTTGAGGATCAGGTACTCTAACCACATGTGAAGGGATAGCATAGATGCAGAGAAAACCACTATGATACCACTGAACCGTAGGGGTAATGATCCCAATGGACAACTTTCCAAATGTGAAATCCAAGTAAGTTATTATGTATGTTAACGCTAATTACAAAATTAAATAACCACAAAGTTCAAAGAGATATAGAGATAAACATAGTATATTATTATTCAGCTATCCATTCCATTTATGGCATGCCCTCGAGAAATGTGTCTAGTTGTTTATCTTCTACCTATTCACATATATAGTAATTGGGATTGTCTAAACTATGTAACAAAATAGTGTATATATAGTTTACCAAGGATCGTGTCATGTAGATCAAAAGTTGTTGGGAGGTTGAACCATCTCCTTGAGAAGAGGAACAATTTCCATGATTAGTTCCTCATCCCCTAGTAGTTGTGATTCACAATTATAGTGATTGGGATTGTCTAAACGATGTTACAGACTAGTGTTAGGACCATGTCATGGAGATCAAAACTTGTTGGGAAGATGAAACATCTCCTTGACAAGAGGGACAATTTCCATGATTAGTTCCTCATCCCTTGCGGTTGTGCAAAGCAACCAATTGCTAACATGTCCCTAATGACCGAGCAAATGACTTGTCTCACTATGAGCCATGTGGGTGACAACTTGGTTGTTGCACTAACAATTTTGTTTGTAGATTACAAAATCACATTTAGAATGATGTGATGAGATTGGTGATGAATTATACCTTGTGGTTTCTCAAGGAGGTGTGTTGAACCCTGCTAAGCTATGGTAGGAACCGCAGAAGATTTAGTTGAGGCATCTCTACCGTAGAATTGCCTATTACTACAAAGTGTGTTTCGTTGCTATTAGAGCATGTGTGACATTTGTTGGAGAACAAATATAGACCTTTGTGTTCGCTAAAGTATCTAGAAGGTGCTCTATTGTATCGCAAACCCAAAAAGTAGCCCCACAGTTTCCACAAGCCATGAGAATGGCCTAGGTGTTAACGTAGATATTTTATTTTATGAATCCTCTTAGATCAAGAGTGTTAATGAACAAAACCGCGACAAGTTTTAAGACACATCTCAATGTACATCAATAGTGATTATTTTATACATCTCAAGGAGATGCACCCATTTCTAAGATATTTCAACGTTAAAATTATCTAATATGAGGTCATTGATCCTTATCAAATGTACCTAGGGTCATGTAGTATGCTTTGCATTGGTTGCATCTTTCTACATCTTTATTCTTGTTAGAAGATTACCAATTTCATTTTGAAAGGAGAGGCGAACACTTAGAGAATGAAGGTGGTAAAGATAATCAATAGATCTATGTTGTATTGAAAGGACTTAGCCTAAATTGGTTTAAAGCTCATGAAACTTATGATGTAATTTTATTTTAAAGCAATAAGATCAATTTCGTGGTGTAAATTGCTATTATCTAGTGTAATTGAGTGTTGATCCTTGTTGAGTGATTAGATAGTCTGTAATTAGACCCTCCAATTGTGACTACATCAAATTACGATTTGAATTCATTCAATTAAGAGTGTTATTTTTAAGAGAAATCGAATGTGGCATCGAACATATGCAAGACTCAACAAGACCCCATCCATTCAATAACTAGTCACTAAAAACACAAGCTCAACATAACTCTTCCTCAAGATGGTCACATGGATTAGGAATCAAGACATATAAATAGGAGTGCAACATGCAAATTATAACTTCACTACATTTTAACTCCACAAAGCCCTCTTTCCATTCAATTCGGGTGCCTAAATTGCTGATCTTTCACTCATGAAGCAATTGGAGTCATCCACAACTATTGGCCACCAATTTCCAAGGGAACTTTTTAAATTTGAATTTGTATTTGCATGTTACTCACAAATAGATCATGTCCTCCACTTCTAGGAAGACAAAAAAAATAATATAAGTAAAAACAAATAGTTTTGCATTGGATGTTGATTCCTCATTTCCCCAAGATGCTCATGTATCAGACAACTAGTGTAAGAAAACATTTGAGCTCCTACCCACATAGTGATTTCTATTATCCAAAGATTCAAACCATACTTCCTCGTATTAATTGGCTTCAACCAAGTAGCTTTATCATCTAGTTTATTTTTCTATTTCACCAAATACTCAATTGACTCAAGGGAAAATCTATCAAATATAAGCAATTTGGGCACTTTTGAAGAACCTAAAAATAACCAAATTTCAGGGATAGAAATGTCAAAAGTAGCCAAATAGCAAAACATAGCCACTAAAACATTCATTTGCTTCTTCCATTCAATTCCCTCTTCTTAATCTCTCCATCCTCCTCTTCATGATAAGTCTATAGGTCAACAATGAAATGAAGAGAAATTCAAAACTCCCTTGTAGTTGCAAAACTACATGGCAATTCTAAAAATCCCTTACAACTACAAAATTTCATAGGATGTTCGAAACCCCCTTGTAGCAGCAAAAGTACATGGGAAGTCCAAAACTTCCTCGCAACTACAAAACTAAATGAAAAGTCTAAATTTTTTGTCACATTTATAAAAAAAGGCCTTCTTTATGTGAATTCAATGTTTGAACCTTATTTTTGAAAGAACATTTACATGATGAGTTATTTCATTATGTAAACTAATATCTTAGCTTATTAGAATTTTGACTCTTTTTTCTTTTTTGTGTTTACAAGGGTTTGTGTGGTTAATAATGGCACTGTAAGTATGAAAATGGGAATTAATCAGTTGTTCGTGAAAGTCAAACATGCTCCAAGAAAGGTTCTTCTCGCTACAAAGGTGTTATTGAAGATTCAACATACTCATGGAATATTGCCATCAAATTAATGTAATTTGGATAGTGATGCAGGAACACAAGAATATTTCAAATCAAGTTGGACATTCAAAGTCAAAGTTATTATTATTAAGGCCTTGTAATTTCAAAACCTAAATTGCATAACTCTTAGTCTCCCATGTTGTATGTTGTCTTATATGAGGGGGAAAAAATCTTCGTATTCCCTACATGACTCGTCTTTCCATGTTATTTTTCATCTTATATACCTTATTGAAAGGAAAAACTCTTTGTATTCCCTACCAATGTAAAACCTATTTTATGTAAAAGCATGACCATTCAAAAGGTTGAAAACCAAAATATTTGCTTCTAACAATATAATTTGACTTCCTTTTTGCGCTTGTTTATTTTATGTTGGTTTTTTTATCAATGTGTTATGTTATCTTGCATTTTATACATTAAATTTGTGAGCACGTGATGCATTCGAAACGTGTTACATATCACTGAGGGTTTGTTGATAGCAAATTCTTTTGTGTGGTCAACTTGAATATCTTCATTCAGCCTTAAACATGAAATATATATCTTCCACAATGCTAGTAGTAGTGGTACCTGCAACTTGTTCCTGGGATAGAGTGGATGTCTAATATTTCTTTCACGGTTCTCATTTCCTTAGAACTTGCACCGTCTTCCATATTGTCTCCAAGTTATCAAGTCCACCAAAGGAGTGGTTATTTGTCTACTTATTGAGTGATGTTTGAAGGATGAAATTTATAGCCTCATCATATCCCTTTTCTTCCTCACATTTCTTTTGCATTTTTTATCATGTTGGTTAGATTAGGACCAGTTTAGAGTTAATTTAGGTTTAAATTTTTTATTTCATGCATATGTGTTGTGTACAAATGATGAATCAACAAGGTTTGAACTTGTAAATCTAATAAATTTGAAATTCAACACTAATTGCCAATCAAAATAGAATTGTGTAGATAGGTATATGGTTTTGAGGAGCCCATAAACACATTTATCATTAAAACAACAAACAACCTATAGTTTTCCCCTGAAATTCCATTGGAACCCTTTGAATGAGACAATCAAAACAATCACCTACTAGGTTATTCAAGTGACCCCACAGAGATCTAGACGCACTCAGGTCATATCTACATGGTCAAATCTGGAAAATATCAAAAATCTAGTTTTTCAGTACTTTTATGTTTCTATAATCTACATTTTCGGAGGCCTTCAAAGTGGAATTGGCCCTGACGACTTTTCCACTTAGAGCATCTCTAAAAATGTAGATTACAAAAACATAGAAAATACCAAAAATTAGATTTTTGATATTTTCCAAATTTGACCATGCAGATGACACACGAGTGCTCTTGGATCTCTGCGGTATCATCAAGTGCTTTCAAAACTCATAAACTCACATTTAAGACTCATGGGGATAACTTCCTCTCAAGTAGAGGAACAAAATATGTTTAACATGTTGCGTCAAAACATGCATAAACACTACCAACATCCCTTTGGCCCCTACCTTTGGCTATCTTCTAGATAATTTATCCTATGCTTTTAAGGGGAACAAATGCCTCCTCATTAGAATCCACCCTCAAAATTTGCTTATCTCATCCTAAATGTTAACCGCCAATCTGTCTACATAGTTGGCTATCTTTTACTAGTCCATCTCATGGTGTCTAGATCATATTACAACTTTAAAAAATTGTTTAGGATAATCTTTTACACTCATCTCTCTGCCTCGAGTTATGGGTCTTTTTCAACAACTCAAATTGATAGTAGGAAAAATCTCCTTCAACCTAGTAACTATATGGTTCCATTAAGTGATCATCACTCCACTAGAGAGCACCCTTTCTCTTTGCCACTCTCTCCACCGAGTTGCATGCCCTTTCAATTTGGATTAAGTCATTTTAACCTTAAGAGAATCATCAATATCCTCATTCAAAATACTCATCAAGTTCACTAGTCCAGTTCATTAGCTTTGATTACCATATGGTTCCATTAATTGATCATCACTCCACTAGAGAGCACCCCTTCTCTTTGCAACTCTCTCCACCAACAAGTCACATGCCCTTTCAATTTGGTTTATCATTTTAATCTTACAAGACTCACTGATAACCTCATACTCAATACTCATTAAGTTCACTAATCCAGTTGATTAGCTCTTCCAACTTCAAAGCACCTCATCTTTGTCCCTCTGCCTATCTTTACAATATCAATATGAAAAAATCTTCTACTTCAAGCAAAGGCTCCTCTTCTACTCTTTTATTGTCTTTCATCTTTTCTTCTTCTCCACCATTGTTGTCTTCATCATTTGTCTGATTCCTCCTTCTGCAAATTTCAATTGTTTTGTGTTGTGAACCAATTCTAAGAACCTCAATGAAAAATTTATCAATTAACTTCAAGGATATGACAAGTTTATGGGTTTCAACGACAATTTTCTATGATCAAGATGGTTGAATGAACAGACTTAACGACAAAAGAAGGGCCTCTCTCTTACACTTTGATCTCTACAAAGCTCAAGAGGGTGTTCTTAAAAGATCTTAAGGATGTACACAATTGTGAACACAAATGCTTAATTAACCTTAGCCATTTTAGAAGAACTATCAACTAAGATTAAAGAAATAATGAAAAGATTTTAAAAGAAACCAAAGACTAAACTCGATTCTTTTGAGAAAATCTAACCATGACCTAGGCCTTTAGGGACACAAAGCTAAGCCTAGTTTGTGTGAGCAAAGAAAATAAATGTTATAATTAAATGGAACATTCCTTTCTACCATTATGCAAAGTGAGAATGAATAAACAAGTTAAATGATTTTCCAAAAGACTAATCATTTAAAGTTGTCAAGTGTGCAATTAGTAACTTACAAACTAGTCGTTATTCCTATGCAAGAGTTGTTGCATGTGTTATCATTGATGTCAATAGAATTGTGATGTGAAAGGTTGCATGTGATGTCAACAGTGTGGTGATCAGTGATGTCAAAAGAGCAAGTTTTCAGAGGAGCAGACAAAGGAGCAATTCAGAGGAGCAGTGAGGTGAAGGACATGGTGATGAAAGTCATGAGCATGTTGTCTAATCAGTATCATCTGTACACAGTTGTACCTTATCTTCTGGAGTTCATGAATAGGTAAAAGTTGTCAGGTTGAAGGTTTTGTTGACATGAAGATGTGGTCTCTTGCTTCAATGAATGAATGTTGTCTATGGTGTTGCAAATGTTGCATTCATTCTCTCTTGATGAAAATCATTGCATAATATATGAAAGAAAGTGTGTAAGGTTTCAAACAGTCAAAGGCACATGAAATTGCACTGAAGAAGCTCAGGAGAATGCTCTAAATTCCTCCGCATTTGAAGATATGGCCTTGCGGTTTGGAGGTTAGACAAAGATAAATGTGAAGTACGTATGATCCAAATTTTAGAGCATAGAAGTTCCCGCAAAAGATTCCACAACTAGCAGACTGAAGACAGTGGTACAGTGTTGTTGCAATCACAAGGAGACAGTATAATGGTCCGCATTGCTCTGCACTTGAAGATATGATCTTGCAGCTTGAAGGATAGTTGGATACAGATGAGAGGTATGATATACTCAAGATTCAGATGTTACAATGTATTACAAAGGTTCTTCGGAGTCAACAGAGTAAGGAGAAATTTTGTTGCTGATTAGGTTTGTCAGAAGGATAATGTAAAAGCCACTACAGTTCACCGCATTGTAATATCCGACTTTGTTGTTTGGAAGATATGTTCATATTGTATGTATGTTTTCTCATTTCAAGTTTTAGGTGTTGAGGAGTACCGCAAGTCTAGTTTTCAATGTTCTTTTTCAAGACTGTGTAATCAAAGTTTACAAAAGATAACGACATCAGTATTTAATAGTTTGTGTCGGCATAAAGTAGCATGAAGTTGTGAAAGGAGTGTATGAGAATGTTTTGCAAGTCACATAATGTTTGTGAAGTGATCCGCATGATGTTATTTGGTTGTTTCTCTGGTACCGCTTTAGGTCTGGAGGTGATGCATGAGAGGTTAAGTGTTTGTTGGGCCAACTTTGTATATTTTGGTGATTGCATCGTGTTTGGAAGTATGCACCGGTGTGGAGATGTGTGCCAAGGAAAAATAGGCCCTGGTTACCACTTGGTTTGAACCGCATTGGATTTCTACATTACCGCTGATGACTATGGGAGCAGACTTGTTGTGGTCGTTCCATGTTTCATGTTACACATTTCATCTTGGTCGTCAAAGGAGAAAGTTTTTCAAGCTTGCGAAAGATATAAATGTAAGATCAAGTTTGTTGCAATTAGTGAGAGTGTGTGTGGAAGAGTGTTGAAGATAGCAGAGGTGTTCAAGACAGTGTGAAAGGAGTTGATGCTGCAAAGGTGATTGAACCAGTGGTATTTGTCAAGTGTTTTGTACAGAGGTTGTAGCCTCTTTTTGTAAGTGTTGTAGCATTGTAGGGAGTTGTAGCTTCCTTTGGTTGAAGCCAAAAAAACTGTGTATCAAGGAGTTGGAGCTTCCTTTGAGTTGTAGCCCATAAAACTTGTTGTAAATCTATTTTTATTTGTGACGCTGGATTTGGATAGTAGATCTAAGTAGCTTGCTCATGGTTTTTCCCTTCTAGGGTTTTCCACGTAAATCTGGTGTTATGGTTGTATGCTTCTGTGATTCTGCTTTGAATTGCATAGTTTGATTCTTTATCTGTTTAAGGCACTAGGAAGTTTTGGTTGATAAAGTTGAATTGGATTAATTTTGTGGTATATATTGATTCAACCCCCCACCCTCTCAGTATATCAGAGTGTTCTAACAAGAGTCAAGTAGTAAATTCATCTAAGCAATATTGCATTTAACCTATAGTGTCACAAAACCCTGATACACTAGGCTTTGACTTGCAAAGCTCAAGCCCTTAAATGCATTCTCATCTATTAAACACAAATGATACTTAGTTATCCACTATCTAGACCAATCATTCCACATATTGCATTTGAAAAGAATTATAAACAACACTTGCTTGCAAACTAATCAAATTGCAATATAAGCACAACAAATGTGCACCTAGATGCTAAATAAAACTTCTTGAAACAACCAATCAAATATTAGAAACAATTTTGCATCAACAAAAAAAAACGTCTTACAATAATTTTCTCATTAAAGTATACATGTTCCTCACAAAGATCTATTTACAAAAATGAATATGGTTACTATTCGCTTGGAGAATATATTCGATACCTTGCACTCAGACACTACACAAAATTTCTAACCCCTATTACATTGCTAATAGCCTTTATTTATAGCTAAATGACAAGTATCATCTCATTTAGATGATTGACACTTGTCATTTAAATTTACAATATATTTTTTAAGGTTCTTACCACTTTTTAAAGTGTTACTTAGGTCCATATTCTTAAAAGCTTGGAAGTTGTGTGTGAGATAAAGAAGTATTGCAAACGACAACCCTCATGAAAAACACATCAACTCTCATAATAAAAAATGTTACAATGAAGGAAGGAAATTGCCATCAAGATATTCTTGAGAGCCCATTCCTCCACTATTAACTAGGAATCTTTCCTTGGAAGAAAAAGAGCATCTGTCAACACGAAGGATGTGAGTTTTGAAATGGCCTTCTCTTTTTCCATCAACGTGACTAATTGCCTTCTAAAGCCCAAGTCCCCATCTAGCTCTTACTACCATACTATCAAACCTATTTTCCACAATTTATAAGATAGAAGGTTCAGGATTTATTGGACTTAGTTGCTTGCTAAATTTGTCTCCTCTAGATTAATGGTTATTATTGGCAAGATTCTTCAACCTGTATTGGCTTACCCAAGACATATCTTTCATGATCCCTCTTGAAGCTAAATCCATTATAACTTGATAGCTACATTCCCTGAACTTCATGATAAAACTTGATTTGCACCTTACATGAACTTTCGCTTGTCAAAACATGTTGTAAGAAAGAGAGAAACCTTACATGTAATCATGTCTTGTCCAAATCACATTGTTTATCCCATGCAATAACTTTAAAAGTTAGCATGTGTTGTTATTATCTCCTTGTCATATGGTACAAACTAAACTAGCACCCCTTCATTGTTCAAATACTTCCCCTTCTAGGTGCCTTGTTAAATCACTCTATCATACACTGTATTTTTGTGCCACTTACTAAAGCAACAACTTATATACAACCATGTGATACCATCAACAATTATACCATGGCATCCACTTCATATTCAAAGTAACTCTGACTATCTTTATCATTTATTTTGTGGTTGTGGCAAGCATGAACTTCTTGTATGTCTTCTTTCACACTTATGACTATAGTACATGGCCTTGAAAGGATTGTCAATTTATGCAAAATATTAAAAATATCAGAGATCAAGAGCTCTTTGCATATGCCTTTACTCATTCTTAATATTCCTCCTCACTAGGTCAGACCACTTCCATGACTGTTTTCAATTTGTTCACACTTGAAACACACATAGCATCCAACACTACCTTGGTGTCCTTGATGAAATTTTCAACACTAGTTTCAAGCCTTAATATCTTGTCCAATTGCAAACTTAACAATACTGGATCTATTTTCTTATCCTTCATCAAAGGATCCACAAAAATGGATACTAGAGCATTGAATTCATCTTTCCTACTCCATATTGTTTTACTTTCTCCATTTAAATCTTTCAATGGTGGAATGAGAAAGCAATGAGAGATTGGAGTTTATCTATTTTCTCATTTAGAACAATATTTATCCTACCCATCAGACTAGACACATCATACATCAACTCAATAGTTTGATATATTCACACAATCATATTTAGGCTACCAGATGCATACTAGGAATTCTTTCTATTGTCTTCATTAGAATCACCCTTGGAATTCACTTTGTATTGATCTTGTCCAGTTTCAAGTCAAATTCCTATATGTGATTTAGGGCCTTCTAAATGTTTATATGGCATTCCCATAAGTCATCAACCATTATAAAATTATGCACTCTTTCTTTGAAAACACACGTAATAAGGTATTCAATCTCTCTCATGACCTTTATATCTAATGCCCTTCCATTATACCTTGATGCTTGTAGCTAACTCTTCAATTTACTTATTTGCTACAAAGCATTATTGTCTTGCAATGGGCTAGGAAGGGGTTCAATTTCCTTGCGCACAAACTTCAAGAATTTGATCTTGAGCTTCTCCACATTTGACTTTTCCTCGTCATATTCCTTGATGAGCCTAGCATTTTCTTCTACCCACCTATTATAATCTATTTGAAATCTTTTCATGGTTCCTTCACTATTTGGTAGAATTTACAGCTAAGAAAGCTACTTCTCAGGTTGAAGTCCCTCCAACTCTATTCACAAGAAAGTTGTTTTTGAGGCTAAAATCTGTCCACTCTATTCACAATTAATTGTCCCTTTAGTTCATGTGGGTTCTCATTCATTTGTGGTTTATTGAATTTGGGAGCAATGGCGTATATTGTTACATCCCCTTCTTCCTGGCTTCTTCTAATAGTATCCAAGACAATTGCTTAAGTTATATCCCACCTAGGTAAAAGGAGACATCCACAATCTTCTACCATCTTTCTTTCTTCCTCAAGTATGACTTGCTCTACCTCAATATAAAATATTTCTAAGGCACTTTGGGTAGTATCTACTTCATCATCCATTAACTGTGACATCTTTTCTCACATTCTCTTCTCTATTCTAGCCTTAGTCCTTATTTTGAGGATAAACATTTTGAACTCCTCAGTCTTGATGAAATGATCATCAATCATAAATTCCTCACATGCCTTTTTCCTTACATCTTCCAGAATAGGGTCATTCTTCAAGAGCATTAGCATTATAGGGGCATTTTGTGCAGTGGTGATTTTCCATTCGCATATAAGAGAAGCTATGGCATCCCTAATAAGGTCATCATTGGGCACAAAATCATCAAAATCTTTAATTTCCTCATAACTCACCAATCACTGAGGTGTGACTGTAACTAGAGGAGCTTTACCTTTTGATTTAAGCACTGGAGGAGCTCTACCGGTATGTCTTGTGTTGCATATAGGGCAATTGATCCACTGGGCAATAAAAGACTAATATTAGGTGTTTCCTCCAATTTCTTTCTTTGAATACCAAGCTCTACATAAATCATTCTTGGTGGCATGACCCCTAGAGTCTCAACATTATCCATGTCAATAATCATCCTCTCTATTGGGTCCTTGACCTCTATGAAAGCCTTGTTCTAATTTGGATCATTCAGCTTTCTTCTTCTTTATGCCAACTCTATGTTTTTTCATTTTTCCCTCCTTTGATCCTTATCAACCTATTGTCATATTTTAGCCAAGGCCAAAATAGCCCAAGGATCCCCTTAAAAATCCCCACCTTTCTTCCATCAGAAATATACGATCCGAGAAAGCGTAAGTGGAAGAAGGTCCCCCTTCAAAATCCTAAAATTTCCTATGTTTTCTGCCTTTTCGGAGTTTCTGAGTTCGGGGTTCTCCTCTTCGTCATGCCATTCTTATCATCTCCAAAATCCACCTTGGTTCGCTTGTGAATTGCCTAAGTCTTTTGGGCGCCCAGGGTTAGGAGGCTTATCTTCCTCCTTTTTTGTAAGTGGAAGACGATAGGTCTGCCTACCAAAGCCCGACGAGCTACAATGTTTCTAAGTGTTGCGGGCAGCGGCCAATGGGAGTTCTCTTTCCTTCCTTCTTTTTCAAAGAAGGAAAGCGGAAGGCCTGACAGTCGAAGTTCGTCGATTTCAAAGGCTTCTAAGTGTTGCGGATCTCGAAGGTCAAGGTTGCAATCTTTTTCTTCCCATTTGGCAAGCGGTAGACGGAAGGCCCAATCGTTGAAGTCGGTCTAACCTCTAAAACGTCTAAGTCATTCGACTAGCGGCAAGCGGGAGTTTTCTTCTTCCTCTTTTCTTTTTCGAAGGTGGAAGGCATAAGGTCTGAGGCCCGATCCCCAACAAACTTCATAATTTCTTCTAAGTATTTTGAAGTCGAGGATCGGACATTTCTTCTTTTCAAAAGCACGATGCATGGTGAAGGCCCAATTTCCAAAGCAAGACGGTTTCCCTATTGCTCCTTCCGGACTTTGGAGATCGGGGTTTCCTTCATTACTATGCTAGGTCAGTTGTAGTTAAACACCCTAAATCTTGGTGCATCACCTCTCCTTTAACTTCAGTTTCCTTCTTCCCCTTTTCCTTGGTGATCAGTAGCATAGGATTAGTTGATTTCTTTAAAGCTTAAATTTAAAAAGAGGAACCAACCTTCTCTAGAGGTCTAATCTCATTTGCAAGGTCCCATACCTCGAGATCAGTCCCAATGTCTCATTGGAATGCTTGAACAAGCTTCAAGCAGGGTGTAATTCTAGGTGATAACACAACCTAGTCAATGTTAGCTACTAACCAAACCCTCATTTTCCAAGTAATTATGCTCATAACTAGAGATACCCACACTCCTCCACATGTTGTCTATGAAGCCCTCTGGATCATATTGTCTAGCATCATCATTTTCCATGCTATATTTACTAATTATATCACTTAATCTATTATACCCTTCCCTACCCAAGAAAATGAAATCTAAGAATTGGGCCTATGAGGACATGAAACCTCCTTTCTTAAGGCTTCTAAAATGCACTTGATCTCAGTTGCATATCTGCCACATTGCATCTAGAAAAGCAATCATGTCAAGTACATACTTGGGCAACTTATGTGGGGCAACAATGGCCCCATAAACCCTAATGACAGTGAATTTGTCACGCAAAAACCAATCACCTCAATTATGGGCAACCCTTGTTCCTTCAACAAATGCTAGAGGCCTCAAGAATTCCTGAAGAAATTTAGACAACCTTGGCCTTTCATGCCCTAATTTCTTCAAATAGGAGTGACAAAGAAAACTTCAAAGATAAAATAGTTAGAGTATCGGCATTTCGAGTCCATATTGATAGTTCTCATTTGAACTAAGCAAATAAATCCCTTTGGTATTTCATCTTACTTTAGTTGTATACCCAATGCATCATCCCAAGCTTTAATAAAGGCATGCCATAACATGTGGCATAGTACAGGGTACCATTAAATGTTTCGATAGAGCATGGTCTCCTAAAATTTGACATTTCAATTTGCAACCTATCCACCAAGACTTGTTGATAATCAAATAATACATGGGGATTCTAAATTTGCGTAACCAACATCAATATTCCTATGTGCATTTTTTGCTTTGTGTCAATGCCCATGACATGGCAAATTCCTTGATAAGTGTCTTTGAAATATCCTTCAAACTTATCCAAGTCAAACTCATCAAGATCATCATCTAAAACAAGTTCTAATTTCCACACAATCTTGTCTTTCTTGATCCTATGGTGAGGAAGCCACTGACCTTTTGCTAAAATCTGGCATTGTTATATCATGTGGCTAAAATATACATGTTTATCTACTATAGTTCTTTACAGCTCAGATTGAAGACAATTTGAATCATTGCAATAAACAACCTTTTTCCACCTACACCCATGACATCTCTAGAAACAAGATCATAGCTTTTGCAAACCCATTTCAACAATTTTGGCCTAATGAAGCACCTAGACACAATGACCTTCACTAAGTCAAATCTCTCAACATTACATATGAGAATAGCACCAAAGGGCTTGTTGAAGAAAACCTTAATTACAAGCCAACCAATTTTGAAAGTAACAACATCCCTAATATGTATCTTAGCCTCCTCTAAATGGTCTACAAGAACTCTTTGCCCTAATAATTTCTTGAATTTCTTTGATGCCTGAGGGACGTCTTCAATCCGATCTGGAGTGACACTTCGCTTAGATGATTTGGAAGCCATCACAAGGTAACCAGGGTCCCAATATGGATGGTTTTACGCCTTTTGAACTATATTTACTTGGGGCGGCAATAATCCAATTAACACTAAGAGTTTGAGACAAGTTCCAAAGGATAGCAAAGACAAAACCAAACAACCTTGATTGAGATAAAAAACCCAAGTGACCAACAAACTTTTACATAAAATAGCTATATGCAAGACAACGCAGAAAGATTGCAAATTGACTTACCTAATTCTTTCAAGCTTCAAATAGATTATGGGAACGTTGTAACAATATGGTCACATTTACCTTTAGTTCCTACAAATTTATCTACTACAATTTCTTTTGTTTCAGGAAATTGGTCAATAATGGTGTTTTATTACACTAGGAACCTAAATGTAGCTTGTTGTGGCTCTTAATGCCTCAGTTTAATTGGAATTAAATGATTTGTAATTTGTAATTAATGCAATCATCTAAATAAACTACTTGCAGATCTAGGGCTTACATTAATGACTAACATGTGCACAAGAAAATGAACCAACAATGGGAACAATTAAGTCATTTGAAAACATGTTAAAACAATTGATCTTTACTTAAAACAAGATAGATGGTGCAAAGCATAGTGCATAAAATAAAACTATGGGGAACCATCACTATGCGATGTGAAGGAAGCATGCAATGCAATAAAGATGTTCCATGTGTGCCAACTTTATGACAAGATCAAAACCACAAGCTTTTGTTTGATAAGACGTTGGGAGATTCTATATAAATGTGTTGGGCCATATGAGGTAACTTTTAAAAATACACATGGCTCACAAGCAAACGAGCATTGAGGGACAAGACATGTGGGCAAATGAGAAATATGCATGTGCCTTTGCAATGCTTAGTGAGTTCCATGCATTCCTTAATGCATGGCACACACCTTTAAGAATCATTGGTGAATACCTTGCCGATCCAAAGCAAGCTAACAATGTAACGGGAGGTTGCCACATGCACATTTAGCTTTTAGCATCAATGGCTACAAAATGGGCCCACACATATCGTCAAAATTTACACGTGGCGAATACAATCAATGCAAGTTGCAATTTGCACCAATAGGACACCATTTTAAAAGATTCACTATAAGGGGGATGACATTTGGCTTCACAACACATAGTGGCTAAGGAGTAAAGGCCTAAAGGGAAGACTTAGCAACACAAATAAGGCTAGCAATGCAATGAATGACTGCCATGTAGCAAAGAAGCCAGCAAACAAGATAGCACATATAGCACAAAAAAAAGTTAACCGACAAAGCAACTGACTGATATGAAGGGTCAATGCAACAAGGTTGGTTTCCAACCATCAAATACACATAATAATGAACTTAAAAACATGGTGACTGACAAATATATGTCAACAAGAAAACAAAAAAGCCTTACACACTCAATCACTCAGCATTTTTGCATAGCTTCAACTAGGGCAATTAACTGCTACACAGACATTTTCCCAACATATGATTAAAAAAATTATCATAACCTAGTAGGATCCTATCACCTCTCGCAGTCATCTTCTAAGGCCATTAATCTATTTTGAGCTTCTCAAACATGTCTTCCATTCTGGCTAATATAGGCCTTTGTCTTACTAAGGCCATGATGTTACCAATAAACAAACACCTACAGACCAATATCCCAATCTAGAAACTTGGACAAGACCTTGGCATGATTCAACTTTCCACAGAACCTAGACCTTGCTCTGATAAAATTCAACGCAATCAAGCTTAAGGAGCCAAATGAATGGCAAACCTTCCCTTGCAATAACACCTAGAAACACACTTACTTAGGGCTTACAATAGTCTAATAATATTCTATTATGATCCAAACACTTCTACCAAACTAAGGAGGTTAAAACTACCAAGACCAATCTTCAATTTACAAGATTTATGAGATAAGAATACTCAATTTTCTTTTAGACTTTTATACATTCACTTTCTTGGTTTATTAAAGAACTTAAATACATTTAAGGCACATCAGTAAACTAATTTTCAACACAAAAAAAATTGAGACTAACAATCCTCACAACTAAGACAATCAAGAGACAATAGGAATATATCAAAATGTGGGAAAACTACTAATTTCATTAATATAGTGTTTTCAAGTTTATATTAGACACTCTTGGAGAGAATTGGCTAGAAACTCCCCACATAAAAATGATGATTAGTGAATTCCCAACTCCTTCCAACTTTCCCAACATTGAAAACACAAATTAAGTCTTTAAAACAACACGAATTTGGCACACTATGTGCTAGAGAATGAAAATTCTACAATATTCTTCTCCTTCAGCTCTTCAACCTACCTATCAATCTCTTTTAACACTTCAACCTAGTTTTCCCCAAATTGACTTGGTCCCTTTTGAAAATTTGTGTCAATTTTGTCTTGCTTTCTCTTGGTCTGAATCACTTGTGAAACTTCTGTTCTTGATCTTGTTTCAACCATTGCAACAATTTTTCTAAGTCTTTCTTAGTTTTTCAGCAATAACCCACTTTCACAAACCTTTTGGAAGGTTTGTTAGTTCGCGAACCTCCCAAAAGTTCCTTTGTTTCAAGTTTTTCCGGAATTTCTAATGTTCGCAAAGCATTTAAACAATCGAACAAGTTGTCTTCTTTGTTTTTTGGGCATTTTATAAGTTCGTGAACCTTTCTGTTCACCGAAACTAGTCTTTTTCTTCAACTTTCAAAAGGTTTTATAAGTTTGCAAACCGCCCAAAATTTTTGAAAATTTCCTAACCAACGAAGAAGCCGAAGCAAAGAAGGAATTCATCAGATTACAAAGAAGAAAGAGAAAATTTTCAACAAGTTTCAAGGTACGCAAACCTTTAAGGAAGCTACTAGATTTCTAAAGTTCATGAGTTCACCGAAGAACCAAAATGCCAAAGAAGAGAGGGTTTTCAAAGTTAAAAGAAGACATGGTTTGTGAGTTTGGGATTTCCCCCGAACGCTAAAAAAAGACTTGAAGATTGTTTTCAGATCGCAAAGACAAAAATGGTTCGAAAATTTGCAAACTTCTCGATTTGTCAAAAGAAAAGTTCTACACTTTAGGAAATTGCCAAAAATGCTTGCAAATTTCAAATTTTGGCAACTCAGGGGATTTCAAAACCTTCTTTACGTAAAGTTAGAAATAACCTAATTTTGGATTATTTAAGATGATTATCGAGCTCATTGTCATCACTTTCACTTTTCAAGCATGAACTCCACTATTGTCGCTACTTCTAAAGCCCACCTGTGTATATTTTCAAATTTCTAGCTCAACCAAGAAAGGTAAGATAACTACTCCATATTTTCACACTTTATGTTGCCTACCATAGTTGCCTTTGCTTTTAGTGTTAGTTCCAACATGCTTTCATTTAAATTTTCATGAACTCTATATATCCTGGTCGTCCCTTACTTCAAAGTATAATCATATTCCTAGTTGTATACCAAAATTTTCTTAAAGCCTTAGCCTACTTAACCTGGTTGTTCTCCAAACGGCACAAAATGAAATACAAATACTAGGGTTATGACCATTCCTCAATAATTCAAAACTTGATAATCGAGGTCAAGGACAATGATTTAGGTCATATTGACCTAGATGATTTCTGGCAACAAATGAGGGCAAATCCAAGAGCCCCAATAGCAGAGGCAACTTTTACAAGTGGTTTGGCTCATGCAAACAAATTTCCAGTTGCCATCCAATGCCCAGATTTGGTTTTAGTTTCCATAAGAAATTACCATCCAGAATCCCATGACCTGAGGACTTTTAAGGGCAGGGTTGTTGCAAGATTAGATGGCCCTTCAATTATTATCACCCTCAATTTGCCAATAAGGGATGAGTATGCAGATATAGGTGTGCAAAAACGATGGAATTACTTTCAAGATAAGAAAGATCTATGCCCCAATAACATTTCTAAATGTTGTTCGACGAACCCTAAAAAGGGTAAATTCCAAAGAGTCTACAAAGAGTTCATTTCAAAGAAGATATTTTCGATTTAGTCACCTTACTACATAGGGTGGTGGGAGACAAAGATACAGGTACATTTGAACACTAGATGTCATTTCATCAATACACTTGCGTATGATTCCCAATTTGTAGATTGGGCCAAGATGATAAGTGACCACCTACATTATCAGTTGGTTAATTTTCAGACCAATCAATACTTTTATATATCAACTTATCTAGTCTATGCCTAGTAAGCATGAATACGTGGCCAAGCTTGCATATTGTGAGAATATTTGACAACTCTACACAAATATATGATTTCTACCCATATCTTTAGATGGAGGTTGGAAATAAAGATTATAGAAGAGTGAATGATGTCTTATGCATGTTGAATGTGAGAATACTAAAAGCAGAACTGGGATTGAGAATCTCTCCCGAAGAAACTCAATTGATTATGCAATAAGCCAGCTACTTTATTTAGTACAAGAAGTTCACGCACCTAAGATTAGGTGGGTTTGAGGGTACTCCTTATAAGATGCCACGATATGCCAATGATTCCCTCATTTTCCTTGTGGTTTGTAGCCAAATCGATGAGGTAAATAAGAAGTCCAATGAGAAAAAGAAGACAAGGTACCCTTTACCTATACACCTACCTATTACACCTGTAAGTCTTCTACAGAGATAGAAAAAGTGGATAATTTTTTCAAAATTCAATTTTCATCCCTTCGCCACAAGATTGTCTTATGACAGGAAAAATTATGTCAAAAATAATCTATATGTTATAACAGCATTTGACAATGATTCTCATTTGGAAGATTACTAGGAAGATTGTGCTGATGAATATGAAGTCACAAGAAGAGACTAGATGAGACTAATGGTTGATCAAATGAGAGCCTTCAAGTTAGGAGGGAATATTCATGATATGGTAGATGATGGTACCGAGTTGGTCAATGAGGCCTATCCTTCTATTCAATCTCAACCACTCTCCCAAATCAATTGGTCAGAGAAAGAGATCATTGATATAAGGGAGAGGTCATTATTAGTGCTAAGGAAGACCTAAAAATGGCTTCACTTCCACCTCCCATCGTCAAGTATGTCACTAGATCCAAATCTACCCCAAGAAGAGGCGATGATGAGGAAGATTCTAACAAGGGTGTTAATTTGAAAAACCAATGTGATGTTGAAGATCAGATGCCAATAAAGAAATTGGAGGTAAGAAGACCCCCTCAAGCACAAAAAGACAATGTGCAGACTCCTGCAAGAGAGCAACAATAGGTAAATTCAATTTCATCTCCTGCTCCTCCTCATGTACCTACACCTCAATCTTCTCCTCCACCTTCACCTCCTACACAATAAACAATAGATAACCTATTATTGGTTCTAACCCAAAGGCCACTCTTCCTTTTGGCACTTATTCTCAAACAAGGTCATTTCCTTCTCCATGGCTAAAGGAAGCAATAAGAAAGAAAAGAAAACATTCTCAATTGGCAAATCTTGGTTTTGATGCAATAGCAAAATTGTTACAATCTACTCATCAACTGAAGAAAATTCATAAGATGTCTAGAATGATCGACTCTTCCATGGGTCATGATTATGTTGAAATTCAAGAACCAACTACAGATAAGGGTGAAGAAGAGGTAACTGAAGCAGATTTTAATATTACCAAAGTGCACCTTGGCCTGTCAACACATGAAGGAGAAAATAACAAGAGAAAAATTGGAAGAACAAGTGAAAAAATTGATCACTTAGATCAAATCCATCATTGAGACTACTGTTGAACCCCTTGATGCAACAACTATAACTCCCACGAAAGCCTCTCCTAAGGGAGTAAGTTTCAAAGTTACAGACAAGATAGCCAAGTATCAAGTTTAAAGGAGAGCATCAGAAAATTGGGTGGAAAGGATAGTACTTAATGGCCTTTATATTGAAGAGGCTATGAAGTTATATGAGACAGTTCTGGCAAAGAAGAGAGAAATCAATGTTGATATTCAGGTTGCCAAGAAGGAAGAATTTGTATTGATGGTCATTCTCAAAGATTTACAAGACCTGGTCAAAGTTGATGTGAGCATTTTAGTTTTCGAAAAATCATCACCAAACATGAGGAAAATGAAGCTGTCAAATGGTTAAAAGGAATTGAGTGAAAAATATTAGTGATCAAACAATCTTTCGCTGAATACAAAATGTTGATTAAAACTTGTGATTCAATTTTAATGGATGTCCGAGCAAATTGTCTCTCTATAGGAGTTGATTTCCACAAACAAAACGAAGAGACTAGAGAAACATTGTCCACGTGGAAAATATGTCTCAACACCATGACAATTCCTAATGGGAAAGTTAAACATCAATAATGACCAATTTTAGGAATTATAAGGCGAAAATGGCTTCTTCTTAGACAAAATCTCCAACTTATGAGGCAATCAACGAACAAGATTCTAGAGAAAGAAAAAGAAATTCAAAACTAATACGTTTCTTTTATCTCTATTTGAAAAACTGACTTTTTAAAATCATATTGTAATTATAAACTAAACTTTATTCTTACAATGAAAGAAAAAGAAAAAGAATAACATTTATTTTAATTATTTTCCTTTTCCAAGAAATAGTTACAAATCAAGAAATTGTTTCATTCGTAAAGCTATATAAGGTAGAGGAGAGAAAGGAAAAGGATCTTTTGGCCAACCTTTTATCCTACTAGTTTCACATTTTTTGCAAGGGTTATCCATTTTTGTTTTTCATTGTTAAGAGATATGTTGCACAAACATTCGTAAAGAAATCAAAAAAGAGACATTGGGCTCTCAAGTTTGGATTATCAAAAATCGAATGGTCTTTGAGTCATTGGTTCTGTAGTGTTGTGAATTTGTCCTATGATAAGTTTACAATAGCATTTTACAAATTTCTTTCATGAGTTCTATGGAATACAAAGAATTTTTCATAGATCTAGAATTAAATCTTTCATTCGAATATTCCTTATTCTTATGTTTTGAGTAATATCTGGTGAACACCTTTCAAATCCTCATCAATAATTTCATTCTTAAGCAATAGAGTTAATAGTGAGACTTTGTTCTCATCATTTGTAATTTTCCATCTTCTAGGATAGTTTGTACACCTATCCTGCTTTCTAGTTAAAAGCATAACCAAAAATACCCAAAATTTCATAATACAATGGAGTTGCCCTACTCAAACGTAAAGTGAATCAGGCAAAGAATTGCAGTGACAAATTTGTTTATCAACTAACTTGCAATAAACTATCGAAGAGCTCACCTTGTTGTAATCCCAAAGATTGCTTTATGTGAAATTCTTCAATATGTCGCCATAAAGGATTCAGAGAGAGGAGTGTAATTCCTCCATCAAGTTACATGCAAATTGATCGAACTCCAACACAAAGAGACCAATTAGGAGTTGAACACAATCAAATGTGTCATTCTTCAAGAAGAATCCAGTGCGGCATACAATATACGCAAGACTCAAGAAGACACCAACTATCCAACAACTAACTATGGAAAACTCAAACTCCACACACAAAAATCTCTCTAATCGTAACTCTTCCTCAAGATGTGTGAATGCATTGGCAACCAACGCACACAAATTGTACCATCAATCAAGTTTAACTCCACCATCCACTCTCTCCATGCAAGTTGGACAATTGAATTCCTAGCCTGACTCATTAAGTAGGTGGCCTTTTCCACAAGTCTTGGATGCCAATTTGAAGGGGAAAGAGTTTTAAATTTGCAAAGAATATTTACTTATAAATTTATTTCATGAGTTCTATGGAATACAAACAATTTTTCATAGATCTAGAATTAAATCTTTCATTTGGATATCCTTATTCTTATGTTTTAAGTAGTATCTGGTAAACACCTTTCAAATCCTCATCAATAATTTCATTCTAAAGCAATAGAGTTAATAGTTACAGTTTGTTGTCATCATTTGTAATTTTCCATCTTCTAGGATAGTTTGTACACCTGTCCTGCTTTCTGGTTAAAAGCATAACCAAAAATACCCAAAATTTCATCATACAATGGAGTTGCCCCACTCAAACGTAAAGTGAGTCAAGCAAAGACTTGCAGTGACAAATTTGTCTACCAACTAACTTGCAATAAACTATGGAAGAGCTCACCTTGTTGTAATCCCAAAGATTGCTTTATGTGAAATTCTTCAACATGTCGCCATAAAGGATTCAAAGAGAGGAGTGTAATTCCTTCATCAAGTGACATGCAAATT
Source organism: Cunninghamia lanceolata (assembly GCA_027924645.1). Lineage (NCBI taxonomy): Eukaryota > Viridiplantae > Streptophyta > Pinopsida > Cupressales > Cupressaceae > Cunninghamia > Cunninghamia lanceolata. The sequence continues at coordinate 24,590,010 of BSBN01000500.1, forward strand.
GATCCAACTCCAACAAAAAGAGACCAGTTAGGAGTTGAACACAATCAAATGTGTCATTCTTCAAGAAGAATCCAGTGCGGCATACAATATACGCAAGACTCAAGAAGACACCAACTATCCAACAACTAACTATGGAAAACTCAAACTCCACACACAAAAATCTCTCTAATTGTAACTCTTCCTCAAGATGTGTGAATGCATTGGCAACCAACGCACACAAATTGTACCATCAATCAAGTTTAACTCCACTAACCACTCTCTCCATGCAAGTTGGGCAATTGAATTGCTAGCCTCACTCATTAAGTAGGTGGCCTTTTCCACAAGTCTTGGATGCCAATTTGAAGGGGAAAGAGTTTTAAATTTGCAAAGAATGTTGACTTGCAAATAGATCATGTCCTCCACACCTAAGATGCCAAACAAACAAAAGAATCAAAAACATTTTTTCTAGGTTGATGTTGATTGCTCATTTCCCAAGGATGTTCCTACATCATCCTCATTTGTCTTGTTTGCTTGTCATTATGTCACCCCCTAACTAAATATATTTTCCAATTTTACAACAATTACATAAGAGAAAATTGATCTAACCAAGTGTAGCATTACACACTTAACCACTACCCCTAAATGTTTAATGCACAATGTACCAAAGCCAATCCCAACTAACTCCCACTTCTGTACCTTGCATAAAGGGTTACATCCATAAACAAACATGATATGGTCTTTATGGGTAACGATGCCCTTAACCCTCCTACACCAATTTTTTCTATGTTAACTAGCATGGTAACAAAAACAACATTGTCTAACGTGTCAACATTTTCTAGCAACACCTTAGTCTTTGCCATGTCACAAAAAAGGGATATTGAACATCTTTGTGCTTAGTCTTAGCATTAAATGTAAGATTCTTAGCTAAGTAGATAACACCCTAACTATTACAACCAATACTTTATTAATTTCTAGGTGAAACCATCATACATAAATAATCTACGTAACCAAACCACCTCCTTACAAGAAAGTGTTGCTAATCATATATTCAATCTTTATAGTTGAAAGACAGACCACCAACTACCTTTTTCTCATCCAACTAATAGCCCCACCAAAGAAGGTGAAGATGTAGCCACTTCCAAACCTCTTCTTATCCACATCACTTGCCCAATTTGCATCTACAAATCCATGTATATCCAACATCATGTTTGTATGGGTCTTATTATAAAAAAAACAAAAGAATCTAAAGTGATAAAAAGATACATAAAACCCTTTTTTTGCAATCCAAAGTGCTTTCCCTAGATTAAACATAAACCTACCCAAAACACACAATAATTGAGCAATATCTAGTCTAGTGCATGCCATGGCATACATTAGGCTATCCAATCCACTAGCATATTGCAACATATCATGTCTTCTATATCCTAAGTCACAAAACAATGTGTAATGTCCACCCTTAATAAATATATCATCCCAAAATCTAGTTAATAAATTATTTTTTAATGTTTAGATGAATGGAACACTCTTAATGTGAATGGGGTACTTTATATAACTAGTTCATTTCCTAGCTAGTTCTCCACTTAGGGCCTTTTCACACTACATTAAGTTTACTTAGGGCCTTTTTCACTTTATCACATATTGGTTGTGTTTTTAGTCTCTTAGGAGGTATATCCTATATATACCACCTCTCGCTCTCAAATGAGCATCTCATTTCATCTCATTCTTGTATGCTTTGCATTTCCCATTGAATAGAATAAAATTTATTCTATCATTTTGATTTTCTAGTTTTGTTTTCATTTTACTCATTTGCATTCTTAGGTGGCTTTACAGCTAAAACTTATAACCACAACTAAGTGACATGAGGTTTGCCTAGAACATAGTGTTGAATTGATTGATGAAAAGCAAACAATGCCAATAAGACTTAAGTGGAAAGCAAAAGACCATGATAGAAGGATCGAGAAAAATGATCAAGGAAAATGTGCCTACCGAGGGAATCATGCTCGACAAAAATCCACTTGAGTGTAACTATTCACATGGTATCCTAATGTGGTTAAGTTGGGAAAAAGAAAAAACTTTCAAAGGGAACCTACAGGTGCCCTTTATAAAATGACTTTATAATTCAACTAAGTAACTTAGTCATGACTAAAAGTCATGACTAAAAGTCATGCCTCCTAATCACATTGGCTCCAAAGTTCTATTGGAATTAGAAATAAATTATTATAAAAGTGGACTTAAATAAATAATTAAAAGTTTATTTTCAAATTCCTGAGCATCAAATCTCATCTATTGAACGATGTTTATGTTCATCCTTTGATCTAAGGCAACTTAATCCTTAGGAATCTCATAAAAAATAGATTTTCCATCAAGGAACCCTCATTTTGATAAGAGTTCAAGGAGAGGGAAGGAAAGGCAAGGGCATGGAAACTAACCATATGCCTTACTCTCTTCAGTATCCCTTTCTCCATCTCTCTCATGCATAGATAGGTTACAATTTTACTATAGATCTAGTGGCATTTCAATATGGATTATGTTTCCCCTAAAAAGTTGTAGATTTGACCTATGGTTTAGTAAGCTAAACTTGTTTGCTTCCCAAAATTTTGGTCTGCATGTATAGTGGAGGCATAAAAGAAAAAACCCCAAAGGTTAAGTTGCACAGTCTCATGCATTTGAAAGTGGGAGAAAATACGTTTCTTTTATTTGTATGGATTAAGTTCCCATAATAAAAATGCTTTATTTACTAATTTTCTATTTTACTGCATTATTCATTCATTTATATTACTAAACCTAAGCAATAAAAAGCTATATATATAAGAAAACATATATTTATTTGAGTCATATATGTACTTCATAGTTTTCTAATATTTTAAAAATATGAAAAGTACTTATGACACTAATTCATCCTCACATAAAATTACTTAAGACATATATATATATATATATATATATATATATATATATATATATATATAAGAAAACATATATTTATTTGAGTCATATATGTACTTCTTCATAGTTTTCTAATATTTTAAAAATATGAAAAGTACTTATGACACTAATTCATCCTTACATAAAATTACTTAAGACCTTAACTATACAACTAACCAATAAAATTTTCCATTCAATTGTTACTAACAACTATCTACAACTTATTTCACTATCATCATCAACGATATGATCTTTCAATAGTGTTCATTCATAGAAAGAGGGGGAGAGAGGGAGAGACAACTCAAAAATAATTTTAAATAACATAAATCATATATAAGTAAAAATATTTTTCAACAAAAATTACAAAAGGGAATTATAACAACATCGTTCTATTAATCTTATTACTAACTTAACCAATTAAAGAGTTTGAAAAACAATATAAGAACAACTCTCTTACTCCCTAATCCAACAAGGAGATTACAATCTAAATTTTGGCTACATTACACACAAGGGTCCTCAAGGACTTAATTAAGCAACCACCACAATAAGGTTTCATGCAATGAACTTTCTTCCACTTGTCTTCTTCCATAACCAAGGTCAACAATGTTGTGGCAACAAGTAAACCCATACTCCAAAATTCCAAAATTCATGCAATGAACTTTCTTCCACTTGTCTTCATCCATAACCAAGGTCAACAATGTTGTGGCAACAAGTAAACCCATACTCCAAGATTCCAAAAGGCCATCATAAAACAAGCTCACCGCCCTACCACAAGCATCATCAAACCAAAAAGTGAATCTTAACCACCCTCAAACAAATGAAAAGGAAGCATGTGTGAGGTTAGCCAAAATCATGCAACTAAGATAGACACAAACTCTATCAACACAAAGTTTGACCAAGGTATAACCCATTGAAGATCTCTCAAATCGGTTACCAATGATGGGTAAAACCTCCCAAGACAACAAAAGGGTCACAAGACTTGAAATTTTTTTGCATTTGTTAGAGTGGGTGCTACCACATGGTATGGACCCTCACAGGTCCTAGAAGGGATGTGAGTGAGGTTGAGTATGAGTGTGGGGATATTTATTCTACTTTGGTGATGGGTTTGTAAGGATAATTAAGTTTCTAGTACGAGGCCTATGTGATGGATAAGGGAGTGAGTCTTTTCTATTTATTGATTATTGGTGGATGTTTTTGGGTGTCATGGGTGTTGACTTCCTTGGGAATGAGGTTATCATATGTTTTCACCCCATTGGGTGATGAAGGATGATATGACATCCCTCTATATTCCCTTGAGAGTATTCGTTTTGAGATTTTGTGTTTCTTTTTCTTAAAGAGCACTTTTGAAGATAGATTGAAGGAACCTTGGGATAAAAGTGAAGATTTGCTTGTATTTGGAAGAGGTAGGAGCTATCTCCTTTTTAGTTTTTGTTTTATGAATGCATTGAAATAATTGTTGTTAGTTCTAATTTCCATGTGTATTTTGGTTGTGAATGTTTTATCTGAAAGTTGTGTAGTGAAAGAATTTTAGGTGTGAAATTGTGCATCCTTGTCTTTGGCTGTCATTTAGGGAGAGCATCAATACTTGTGAGGGAAGGGGTAAAAGGCAAGCAATGCAAGGTTTGAGATGGGGCTTATAGGACAAGTTATGTAGCCATCTGATATTTTTTTCTAGGAGAGATGGTTGTGTTTATGTAAGGCTGTGATTTGTTGATGGGGTTGAGGATTCTTGTTGCCATCTCCAAAAATCCAAAATTTCTAAGTATTGGGATCTTCCATTCAATTTCCTAGGCCTGTGTCAAATTTCAAAATTTTGGAGTTTCTCATCCCATCATCCCAACATGCCTTTTCCTTGAACTCCTACAATTTACACTAAAATGTCAGAGGTTCAAACTTTTCCTTGCCGACATACTTTTTCAGAGTTTTTTCTTTTTCATGGCATGCCTTCCCTTCCACTTCCCCATCTCCCATGTCCATCTTAGTCAATTTTTCCCCTTCCGTCCAATTTTGAAATTTCAGAGTTTCTCATCCCATCATACCAGCATGCCTTTTCCCTGAACTCCTACAATTTACACTTAAATTTCAGAGGTTCAAACTTTTCCTTCATGGCATGCCTTTCCTTCCACTTCCACATCTATAATAGACAAGATTGATTTGGTTGGGTAAATGCTTCTACCCTCATGTTTGTGGTCCACCTCTTATGTGTGCATCAAGAAAAGAAGAGAACAAAAAGCCTGGGCAAGTAATATATAGTTTTAGGATTGAAGTTTCTGTCGAGGGGAAAAGGGGGAGGATAATGAGGAAAACCTAAACCAAGAATAAGGCCTCAAGAAAAGGAAAACCATTTTGTGTGGAAGTTTGATACCTGTGAAGGGTCTTGGAGAGCAGAGCAATTTGGGAGGAGTCGGCGAAACACAAAAGAAATCGATTCCTTGGTGAATTCACTGAATATAATCAATTTTATGCTTACTCGATGCAAATTTGAATCCTTGGTGTCTCTATTTGGCTCGATGGGGTTTGATTTTTCATGTTATGTTGCTTATTAATTTGGTTGCCTGTTACCTGTGGTGAGGGTAGTGTTCGATCAGGTTGTTGTCGCTTTAGGAAAAGCTCATTGATTAGAAGAGCATTCTGTAGCGTGTGTTTTGTTCATCATTTTCTGTTAATTATGCAATGTATCTGTTTATTGTAATACTCTTGTAATCAGAGTGATTATTTAGTCATATGCACTCTATGCGCCAGTATCTTCTATGGCAGCTTCCTGTCAATAATTGCACAGTTGTCAGTTATTAAACAGTTGAATTGCAATCAAATTGATATTCGAACATATGTGATTGAGACCATGCCATCATTTTGGGATTAGAGCAAGTGTTTGATAATGTGTGTCATCATTTTGGTATTAGAGCCAAAAGATCACTAGCATGGTGAGAATTATGCTTGAAGGTTGCGGTATGAGAGAATTGAAAAGGAGAGTCGTGAAAGAGTGTCACTGGTATGACAGAATTTATTATTCCAGGCATGAGAGAGGGTCTGTAACTACTATCCTCCAGAAAAGATAAAGTTGGGTAGGTGTACAACTTCCTCCACTAAAAGAAAGTGGGTAGAGGGAGTTTCAAAAGGAGCATCTTACAAAGTCTATGTTGGGTAGACGGTAGTTGGTGAATGTGAGATTCTATTCTAGAAGATTGCAACAGTGAGCAAGATGTATTTGAAAAAGTGAAGGAAGATTGTCTTGAAGAAGCCACTTGTGTGGGAAACTATGGAACAATATTGGGAAGAAAAACAAAATAGAAGGCTCTATGAAGAATTGAAGAAAATAGAAGCAAGATTGGATGCCCTTGAAAATGGGTTGAAAAAGAAAGATACATATGAGAAAGAGAAGGATGAAGAAATCAAAAAATGGGTGAAGTAAAGCCCCATTGTTCTTTTTATGATAACAGGTTTGCAAGTGATGTTTTGTGTGCAGGAAATGCAGATGGAAAAGTTCAGAAAATGGACTTGAAAATCCAACATTTGACAAGGAAATAGATGAAGATGAGAAAGATCTCCTATTGCAAGAGGAGAGGAAAGTGTCCGTAAAGGAGGCACTTAAGGAGACATCTTGCTCTCTTGATTTATTTGCTAATGATATGTTTGAGAATGTGAATACACGTAAGAGGAAGGTTGAGAACAATACCTCGAAGACGATAAGAGTAGGAGCAAGAAGAGTAACCATAGACAAAGATAAAGATGAGAAAGAAAGGAAACAAGTTGCAGCGATAAGCCAAGTAGACCAAAGAAAACAGTTTGCCGCAGAGGTACATTGTAAGATACTTAAAGATGAAGACATGATTATTGAAGAAAGGAAACCCGAAAAAAGTAAGAGATGACAAGCAATGACACCAAGAACGGAAGCAAATGGGGACAGCAGGCCAATGAAGAGGTAAATGAGTATGAATGGTGATTTTGATCATATATGTGAAAATAGGAATGCAAACGTGCATGTTAAAAAAGAGAAAAAACAATCGAAAGACCATGGATATAGGGTGCCAAGTTGGCAAAAGAAACCCGTTAAAGGACAACAGTTAAAATGTAAACAGGGGGTGGCTTATGATAGAGTTTGTGACAACAAATAAAAACACAAGACGGAAGAAATGACAAAGTTTCCAAGTAGACAAGAAGGTAGGCCAAGTGCAGAAATAGAAAAACATCAGCACAAGAGGATGGAAAACAAAAGGGGGGTAGTGAAGCGTGGGACAGCAGTAGAGGAACGTGGTAATGTAAGACGAGGTGTAGAAGAGAGCAAGTCCAATAAACAAAGAATCATGAGGAAGCCAGCAAAGGATGACAAGAGGACATTGCAGCAGGATATACAACAACCAGGGACTTATGTAGAACTCAAAAAGAAAGAAGAAGCATTAGCACTCCATGAAAATGACATGAAAATGGAGTTTGAAGAAAGGAAAAAGGAGAATGAAGCACAAACTTGGAAGAAGTTGGAGGAGCTTACATCTAATGTGGAAGGTAAACAAGTTGATTTTGATGTTGGTACTGTTGAGTTTTGGAATGAAATTGTTGAAAGAAAGAATTTTAAAGAAGAAAATGATAAGGTTGTGGAACTAAATAGTGACAATGAGATATTGGAATGTGAGATGGAGTTGTGGAGACTTGTGGATGAAAAAGACATGAGAAGGGAAAGATACAAGAAGAAAAAGGAAAGCAAAAGGAAGCAGATTGGAAAGCATAGAATGAATAAATATGAGTGTGGAATGGGTCCGAAGAATGAGTTGGACAAGAGGAATGGAAGAAAGAGTAGACAACAGAAGAATGGTATGATAAAGGCATGAGGAATGAAGAAGGAAAAGAAAAGTTAGAAAATTTAAAAGCAGATATTATTGTAACAGAGATTACAAAAGATGAAGGCAAACAGATTCATGACAAGAACATGATAGAGGTAGAATTAGAAAGAGGAGCAGTAAACAATAATAGTGCAGATGATTTGTGGGCACAATTTTCTAAGATAGAACAAAAGTGGAGGGCGAAGATTACTAGTGAAGGCATGAATACAAGTAGGACAGTGAAGGATATAGAGAGAAAGGTTGCAGTTGTTAAAAAAAAAAAAGTTGGAGCAATGATTAAAACAAAGATAAATATGAGTGTCTTCCATAAGAATGTTGTTATGTATTCTTTTGCTATGTTGAATGGTAAGGAGTATGGGCAAGAGTCTGGAATTGTGTATGTAGATTTTAGTGAAGACATTGGGGGTTATGTTGAGAATGAAGGAGTCACATATGATTTGTTGTTTTGTAGTTTGGTTATCGCAAAAGAAGAATAGAAATTGGTGAATGCAAATTTACATAAGGTTGTGAATGGCTTTGATGAAGTTGACAGACAGATGAGCAAGGTGGAAATGTTTGAAGAAGTAAATGTGGACATCTTTAATTTTAGTATATTTGGTCATATTGATTTGTGTGATTGTGTGGCCAAGAGAACTTTAAGGAAGAAAGCTGAAAAGTATAGAGCTGAGGAAAGATCTGCAATGTTGGAGAAACATGATAACTGCTCCAGCACGACTGTGGAAAAGGCGAAAGAAAAGAATAAAGGTGGACAAGTCTTGATTAATGGCTTCATGTGCGAGAGCACATGCTTTCTTTTGTCTCCCGAGGAGCCTAATGCTGGGGCATCGACCTTAAGTTTATTTTTCTTCATATTGTTTAGGTTTAGTTTGTTGACTTCTCGAATATCATGTAATTAGTTGGTTAACTTCCTAAATTGGAGGTAGTCGGCCTCTTCTAGAGGAATCGAATTACTTTTGAAAGGCAAAGCGGTTAATTACTTTAGAGACAGTTCCTGCCGCTCCATCTACGTTGGAGAAGTCCTGTCACAGAAAGCAGAGGAAGTTGTGAAACAAACGGCTAAAACAGGGGACGGTTGGAGAGAACGTTGCCAAGGAAGGTGAAATCAGTGGATGGTGAACAATTGTTCTGTGTGCATCAAGAAAAGAAGAGAACAAGAAGGTTGGGCAAGTAATATATAGTTTTAGGATTGAAGCTTCTGCCAAGGGGAAAAGGGGACGATAATGAGGAAAAATCGAACCAAGAAGGCCTCAAGAAAAGGAAAATCGTTTTGTGTGGAAGTTTGTTGCCTGTGAAGGGTCTTGGAGAGCAAACCAATTTGGGAGGAGTCAGCGAAACATAAAGGAAATCGATTCCTTGGTGAATTGACTGAATGTAATTAGTTTTATGCTTACTCTGCAAATTTGAATCCTTGCTTTCTCTATTTGGCTCAACGGGGTTTGTTTTTTCATGTTCTGTTGCTTATTAATTTGGTTGCCTGTTACCTGTGGTGAGGGAATTGTTCGGTCAGGTTGCTGTCGATTTAGGAATAGCTCATTGATTAGAAGAGCATTATATAACATGTGCTTTGTTCATCATTATCTGTTATTAATTATGCAATGTATTTGTTTATTGTAATACTCTTGTAATCAGAGTGATTATTTAGTCGTATGCACTCTATGCGCCAATATCTTCTATGGCAGCTCACTGTCAATAATTACACAGTTATCAATTATTCAACAGTTGAATTGCAATCAGATTGAGACCATGTCATCATTTAGGGATCAGAGCAACAATTTGATAATGTGTGTCATCAACATATAAATGTCACATATAAAAACTAACATGTTTGTTGCATCAATAATGAACTAGCATGTAAAGAAGAATCAAAGGTGCCAACACTTTGTCCCACCAAGGCCAAATACAATGTGTCCCAAAAGTATAAATGATACAACTAGGTGACTTAAGTCAAAAAAAAATTAATTGTGGCTTACATCTTGCCGTACTCCCAACAAGAAAATAAAGAATAATAGGTCCACAAACCTGAATATGTAATTTTTGCAACATAGAATCAGCATAGTTTTTTTTGCCTTAAACAAAAGTTTTCATTAAGCCTAACCATTTTTATTTCCATTCCTAATAAAATTAGCAAACTTGGGTCAAAAATTATAGTGCGCCTTACACGTTGCTCCAAAGACAACTTATGACCAAGAAGAAAAAATACATTAATAAGTTTAGAAACTTGAATATTAAAATTTAGGATCATAGAATCAACATACTTTATTTTGGCTTAAACAAAAGTTTCTATTAACCCTATCCCAATTTATTTCTATTCGAAAAATGACTTCCATAGCCCCCAAGTCCTTCATATCAAACTAAATAGAAAATTCAATTTTCAATTCTTTTATACCCATAGAATTCTTTTTGATATTTATCTATTCTACTTCTAAATCAACAAAAAAAGCAATAGATAAAAGCAATCTAATTGAATACAACATAGCATAGTAGAAAATATCTTAGCAAATGTTTTTTCAATTTTTCCTTCTGAAATGAATTTTCTTGTGAGTGACTATTTGCAACCAATGGCCTTCCTTACTTAAGCAGTTTCACTAAATCCAAACTCTAATTTTTATCAAGGTTGATCATCTCTTCACTCAGTCTTTTTCTCAAATCAACTCCCCTTTGATGAAAAATCCTCATGCACAATTCTACGATCATCATTAGTAGATAAAGCAAAAAAGCCATAGAAATCAAGGCTTTACCTTTATGATTACTTTCACTCTCTTGTGGACCTTCTAAAGTGTAGAGTATGAAACTCTTCATCTTCTAAGCTCCCATCTAAATCACTGTCTGAACCTCCCATTTATTCTTCTTGACCATCAATTTTTCCTTCACTTTCCTTTGTTTCCCAACATTAGAACTTGTAATTTCTTTAAAAATCATATCCCTACTATAAATCATTTTACAACGAACCAATTTTCCGAACATTATAACCATTCACATTTCCACTGAAGGCAATGAAAATATATAATTTTGCATTGTTGTCTAACTTTAGTTCTTTTATAAGTATGACATATGCATCACAACCAAATGATTCTTAAATGGCAACCATATATACTTAAGATGACCAAGGGAATGTTTTTAACCTTTCCAAACCCCCTATGAAGTTTTATCAACAAGTATTGAAGTAGATGCAACTGATGAGATAACAAGCAATATTTACTACTTGAGCCAAAAAAAAAATATCTAGACTCACACTACTTAGCATTCTTCTAACATTATCTATTAAAGTCGTACTCAACCTTTCAACTAGTCAATTTTGCTAAGGTGAGTACAAAGTGGCAATTTACATCGCTATCCCATTATTCTTACAAAAAAAATTTCAAAATCAAACCAAGCAAAACTTTCCCTCATCACCTATTCTCAAGATTTTTCATCTACTTCCCTATCTAGAATAAACAAAATAAAACTATACTCCATTTCACTTTTCTTTAACACAGAAATCAAGAAAATAAAAGCCAATAGAACAATCTTCAAGGCCTTATACCATATCTTTTGATTTCATAGTACAAAGACCTCTCTATCCAATGTGACCTTGTCTTACATGTCCCAATAAGGTTTAAACGCAGGCAACTTGTATGTTTAGTTAATCTTAAAAGAGTTGTTACTATCTGTGAACATGGAAGCAAGTGTAGTTGACTAGTTGAACCACGTCATAAACCATTATGTACCTTAGATCCCTAATTTTCAAGTTGCCTTTTAAGCTTCTTACCCTTTATAAAGAGGGAGTTTCTAATAGAAGCACCCATGAAAAATACTCCACCTTCATCTCTTCCACTTTTTCATGGGCTTTCGATAAAAGATGCTAATATGTTTTTGTTTGAATTTGATGTTTTGTGTCACAGTCATGATTACTAGTCTAATAACTCAAAAATTGAAGTTGTTTCTTAAAACATTAAAAGATGTAGCATTATGTAGGTTAATGACTTGGTCAATGCTCTATTCATTCATGGCAAGAGATGAAAGATAAGCTCCTAAAAAATATCAAGACTATTACAAAGTGAAGGAAGTACAAGCTGAAAATTCTCGAATGACACATGACACATACGTATTACGAGACTTTTTGAGTGATTTCTATTTAGTCTTTAACGTGCAAGGCATACTCAACTAGAACTAGAGGCAACTAAAATGCTCTTTCTTCGTCGAGTTCATGATGATTGTATAGAAGCCTTGAATCTTATCAAAGGTGGTGACATCTCCCAATTAACTTTTGATGAAGTTTGTGACATTTGCAAGAACTATTCTAGATCTAGGAATGTAAGCACATATTCTATAAACTAGCGCCAAGCTTCAATTGCCTCATCTTCAAGTGTCACCAAATGAGAATTAGGTAACTAGCTAGACGATCTTAAGACCGATCTTTTGAGCCATATGGGTAAACAATTGGATAGTTAATATGCATGTAAGAAACATGAAGACACTGAGAATGCTCTTGCAATATTTTGCACCACTTGCTGGAAATGACATTCTTCTCAAGGGTGTCCTTTTAATAGGACAAAAATATCCTCCCTTGATGAGATCAATCAATCTACTACTCTCAACCCCTTATATAGTTTTACTAATTTAAAAGATAATGATGAGTGTGTGTACTGTTCTCCAAATAACAGATCAATACATAGTCAAACCCAAAGGGATTATTGAAGACATTTTCATCTGCAATAATTCATTGGAATACCTTACGAATTTTATGGTATTGGAACCCAAAATAAAGTTGGGATTAAATACTTGGAGATCATGGTTAGCAACAATAGATGCATACATTAGTTGCAAATCGAGTAACATGTTGACTTCTAATGGCAAACAAACTAAAAAGGTTAGCTTATATCCCCCAACTCAACAATTCTTACAAATAGAAGAACCCTTGTGGTTTAATGGAGAGAATAAAGATCAACCTCCAATACTTGTTATAGATCATAGTTTAATTTTACAAGAAAGTATCCAAGGACACCATTATTTCTAATTATTTTCAAACTATTTATTCATTTATTGATCCATTGGAAAGATTATTATTTCATGAATGTTCAAATAACGAATGTCTTTTTTGCAACTTTCCCTTTGTTTTTTATAAAGATAAGCAACTTTAATTTGATTTATTCTAATCCATTGTAAAATTTTATACCTTTTCATCAACTTCTGCCCCATAAATGTTAGTATAGTTCTTATTTGTCTACAGAGTAGAAAACCTCATATAGATCTCGAACCATACAAATCTTACCTAGTAATACAATGAACGTTAACCCACAACTAGGTTTGTATTAGATGGAAGACTTACTCTCCATGTATTGACAACATTGTGCTCTATTTCATGGGAATATCAAGATATGAGACAAATACAACCCAACACTTGTACTCATCACATTTACATAAACGATGATTGTTTACTAATGTACAACAACCTCAACAAGGGTTAAATTCCATCCTTACCAAATAGTTTGGTTATTGTTCCAAGGAAAATTATTGAATATTATTTTTATTTTTCCCATCCCAAATAGTTTGGTTATTGTTCCAAGGAAAAATGGTAAGTGGAGGACTGTTGTAGATTATAGAGCCTTACTAGTGCGAAAGCTACCCTTTTAAAAGTCCTCCAAAGATGTGAAGATACAAATTTATCCCTCATTTATGAGAAGTCTCATATACTCATGACAGACTTTGAAAAAGGTATTAAAGTCGACCTTGCTAAGGTAAGTATAATTAAGAATCTTCCTACACCACACAAGCAAAAAGATGTAAGAAGCTTTTTCGAACATGTCAAGTATTATCGTCGATCCATAAAAGACTTCAATAAAATTGCTTCACGACTCTTTTCTTTATTGACAAAGGACACAAAGATACACTGAACAACTGAATGACAACATGGCTTTGATGTTACAAACGAAAAGCTTGCCTCAACGCATGTTCTACATGAGCCTCATTGGACATTACCCTTTCACATTTACACAGATGCCTCAAATACAACTATGGTGGTTGTGCTTGGTCAAAAGGAGCGTAAAGATTCTTATCCCATCTAGTATATAACTAAAAACTTGATAGGGGTTGAGCTTCATTATATACTACCTATAAAAGAGTTCTTAGTAGTTGTTTATTCCATTCTACCATTGTATCATTGGTTATCCAATCTTTGTTCACACAAATCATTATGTTACCCACTTGCTTATGATTAAGCCAATAGTCACAAGTAGAATTATCCGATAGATGCTTCTTTTACAAGAATTTGATATTACTATACTAAATAAACCTAGTAGTAAAAATGTAGTTGCAAATTTATTATCCAAGTTGCCAAGACACTTTAAAGACGAATCAATCGAGGACTCCTTCCAAGAACATTTATTTGTTGTTTCAACTAAAATCTGCTAGTTTGCAAATCATGCTAACTATTTCATTACACATAAATTTATTCCTAATCTTACTCCTCGAGAACGTAAAAAGTTGGTTGTTAAAAGTAAAACTTTTTTATGGACAAGTGGAATATTGTTTCACATGAATTTAATGTTATGCAATCTTGTGTTAGTGATGATGAAATTATGCAGCAACATCCAAAGGTATGAGCACAATCTTGATTATTGGCTTTCACTATGTTATTCGTTTGTAGATCACTAGTGAGGTGTAGTAGATGGCGTCGCATTCCACCGCAAATGCTTACCAAGTCTCACGATTTTTTGGATATGTTGTGCAATGATGGAGTAATGTCAAGTTCATATGGACATGTATTCGATACAAGGGAACCTATGGTGAGCACTACATCAAGATATCTCCTTTCGTCATCGTTGCATGTGATTTGGAGATTTTCTTAGACTTGGTCAACTACACGTTTCATGAGGCCTAGATCTTTGCACCACCTTATAGCTAATGCAGATCATCTTTGAGGCTTGACGTTGCTATATATACATCACTTATGATTGTATGAGATCATGAGGAAGCGAGTTGGAGAATAGATCATCATCAACTTAAGTTCATGGGCAAGGAATAAAGCAAGAGGAGAAAGGTGCAAATGTGAGGTTAAGAGCTCGAGGAGGAGCTTGATGGGTTAGCATGGCATATGGGAATAACTCAAGGATGGGTTTGAGATAAAGCCAATTGTGGCAAAATTCAAACACTGTGGAATTGGCTTCATCTCAAAACCTATGGTTGGGTGGAGAGCAATTCCTAAACCTAAAAACTCTTTGTCAAGATGCCATGTGGACTCAACTCAGTTCAGTACTTATTTCTAGTCATTTATTAAACTTTCTAAAAACTTATGTTTACTTAGACACTAATGCAATCGCAATAGTGCCCAACTTTCTAAAAAACTTACATTCACTCAGACACTAATGCAATCGCAATAGTGTCCACGCATAATGAGTTGTTTAAAAATGGTTAGAATCTTCCTGCAATATCATTTTTTGCATTTTTAAATGATCGTAGACGTGCACAGTTTATAAAAACACAACTTTGAAACTCATTTGGTCATTAATTAATACATTCTTGTAATCAATCTTCCAAATCTCATGTGAATTCTTCTGCCATTTTCGAAATCTCTACAACATTCTTCGATTTCAAGTATATCTATCATGGCTTTGTTCATTGTCTAAGACCTATAACCTTACACTCCTCACCCTTGCCATCTTGGAAAACTTAGTTTCTAATATTTGAATCGATACATAAAACCACAATCACACACACCTTTAGAATGTTTTAGTATTTTAGATATTCAAGAGCAATTTGAATTTTCTACACGTTTGCACCTAGGCTTACATACAATTCAAGCATTCATATGCAACCAAATAGAGGTTAGAACATACCATTCAATGACCTAACCATTGCAAGCTCCCAACCAACCATAACAATTTTTCTTATCCTCCCTATAGCTTTGGACCCCAATATCCTTCTTTAGAAACATCAAATTGGAAAACTACAACCATGAGACATCGAGGAGACAAAGAAGAGACTATTCAAGATTGAAGTACCAAAGCTCAAAGTTCATCATTGCAATGTATTGGTCACTACCACGAAAGGTCAATCGATACAACAAATTCTTATTTCTAATTTCATATGTATGTCTCCAAAGTCTCCATTAAATTGACACCAATCTTCACAGCACTATACAAACCATTACTACATGTAGTGTGTCCACAGTCTAGAACCAATCTCAAATTTTATTCATCAACTGTTTAGCCTTCTATAAGCCTCATTCGACTCCAATCGACAAACCGGGAACACATATATCTTTGTTTCGTTTCAACATTCTAACTAGTTCCTTTTCATTACAATACATTAACTTGCTTTAAAATTCCTTGCTCTAGTATTATTAGATTAGCAATGTACTCTAGTTTACTTTAAGCTTTATGCTTCTCATCTTCTTAAAAGGAAATAAGATTCTTAATTTAGTAATACACTAAGTAAGGTTGACAATGTTAGATCTCTTTAAAATCTACCTTACATTTGGTGAATCCCACTATTCTTACATACTCTAACTTATGTTACCAAACAAAAACAACAAATTCTTTCTTTACAAAAACATTTGAAAACAACACACATTTTCCTCTTCCAATCAAATCTAAAAACAATTAAAACTCTTCTCCTATACCACTCTAAAAAAATAAGATAATCTTTACATCACTCTTCTCTTTTTTACTTTCTCATACTTCATCTCCTCTTCCCATCCTTCTCAACATCTCTATTTGAGTGCTCACTTTAAGACAACCATATCTCTCCCTCCCCTTGCTCACCTTTCAGATGCTCCTACTTTCACTACCTCTTTGGATGACCACTTTGATCCCATTACTCGTCTAACAGAGAGAAGTTTACAAGCATCTAGCCTCCCACTTGTAGATACTCTAGATCAGGATGGCATCTTAGAAGATAGCAATAACCCTTCTAGTCTGACTGAGGCCCTCTACATCATGCTCATCTCCGACTTACATCTACACAATTGCTCACAATCAATGCACAAGGAATTCAAATATCAACACAACAATATGACAGTGAATTGGAATCAATATATTATATCATAATCTTAATTATATCAATAGTCTATCACTGTGGCTTAAAATCAAAACAAGCCTCAATATAGATTACAAATAAAGCATTAAACATGTGTGTCATAACCCACTAGCTTCCTTGGGTTGATCTTGCTATCATAGTTCCACACTGATCTATTAGACATAGCTTCATCCTTGAATCTCATGCTCCCATTTCTTGTCCTCCCACAATGAATTCTACCACCTTTTATACTCAAGGCTTCATGTAGTAGGATTATGCCAACCAAAATGTAGTATAATCTCCTATTCACCTAGTATAATCATCACAGGACTAATATTAAATCATTTCTCTAAGATGTTCACCTTGGAATAAAACAAAATGCTTTGGAGCATGTATATGGCCGCCTTTTATGATGCGGCAAGAAATATATCTTTAAACTCAATGTGACTCTAAACATGAAACACCCTAGGACCAATGAAGCCTCTCATATCATTATCCTTTGGAAGAAGAGTCCAAATCATGGTGCACATCTCATAGACATGTTCAAGTCGATTTGGCAAGCCACCTCATACAATAAAACAAATTGGACATGTTGTGGATGCTTTGTTGATCCTCTACACACAATCTCATGATGCTCTAATGCATATGCATTACCACACAATTATTTTTATTGTTTGCTAGTCTAAGTGCCTAAAACTAATGAATGAGTCCCATAAAATACAATTTTGGCAAACCAAAATAGTTGCTCATGAACTAAGAAGAATTACAACCACAACAAAACAAAACTAGCATCTTCTTGGTTGATGGAAGATTACCTATAGGCTTCGGATACTCCTACATCAATCTCCCATTCTGAGGACTTAGATATCCTCTAATGCATTGATCATATTGTCAAAACTAATGCTCCGAGCTCTCCCCCGTCAACCCTCACAACCTATGGATACTTTCACTACCCTCGCCTCTGTTGTTGGTCCATATGTACCCTCTTGTGCACTACTCACCCCTCCACCACATCCCCATACCCAACCTCAATTAATCCCACCATGCCTAATGTAATCTCCCACATGTCTTCTTCCCTCTCTAGCACTAATTCTATTATTTACCAAAGCCCTCACTCAATAACCAACCCATTTTAACATTTCTAAAGCAATCACCTATCCATTCCAACCAACATCTCATTGTGTTCACCTCCCACCCTATCCATTCCAACAAACATCTTATTGTGTTCACCTCCCACCCTCTAAGATCCTTCCATTTATGCATCCCTACATTCAACATAATTTCTCTCATCCTCGAATCGATACTATTTTTTTGCTATCTCTCTCAGCTAGCCATTCTCATCTATAGCTTTTTCTAATTTTGGTCATCCTTCTCAAAATCTCATTCATCCTCCTCCCCCACCCCCTTCTTTCACTCTTCTTACACATCTTGTGAGAAGTTGATAAATCTTAAAGTTCTCCCTCATTTCCTACTATTTTTATCCATTTTCCGTCCTTTTATGCCCTATTATTCATAGTTATGTCATTAGAATTATCTAGTAAATATTATAATTATTTAATTATGATTAAGTTGCTAAATAGAAGATACAAAGATTTTACTATGATTTATAACTTTTAACTCTAATCTTTTCCAAATTGATCTACCACAACAGTAAACAATGGTTATTAGTGAGAATGTTTATGACAAAGAATGCCTATGTTTAGGAAAGTGTTACAAGCCTACTTGCAACAACGATTGGTGAGCTTAAGTTTTGAACAACTTGGTTCTATAAGCTCTAAACAATTATGTTGCTATTCAATTCTTTAAAAATAGCTTGTCTCGACAAATTCAATTCCTTAAAAATAGCTTGTCTCATTGATCTGTCTGATTCAACAACAAATATAGATGAACTTGGAACTATATTTTCCATTAAGACTTTGATTGTTTCATATAAATATGGCTATAACAATCAAATATATAGATTGTTTTTTATGTAAATTCTTAACTAATTAATATATAGCCGTTGTTATTGGTCTGAAGTAATGTTTCAGAAAGATGCAACAAGCAGCATCAAAAAGGGCCCGCTCATACCCTACTTGGTAGTTGTTCCATTTCTAGTTTTGTGGTGTGTTTTGTGAATTGAATTGATCATATTTTGCTTTCAATATTTTTAATTTGAACACTTATTTGATATTATGTCAGATTAAGTTACTGTCCATTTCTAGCTTTGTGGCGTGTTTTGTGAGTTGAATTAATTATATTTTGCTTTCAATATTTTTAATTTGAACACTTGTTTGATATTATGTCAGATTAAGTTACTTGAAGCACAACCATCTTCTACACAATTGTTTATTCACAATAAAAGTTATCTTCGCATTCACTTGCAACAAAGCAACTATTGCTTAATCATGCACTTGAAACATAAGTTGTTCCTTCATGAGCATAGTAAAAGTTATGAACATTACCATGTAGCATAATTAATACCTACTCGCAACACAATTAAAGATCAATTATCCATTTATTCATAATAAAAGATTAAATTTTAATTTCAATATCGACTTCTATATTATTCTATCATTAAGAAACCTTATCATCCTCTCTTTAACTAGAGTTTCAATTCGTTTTGATATTTAGTTCAAATTGGTTGTAGCTATTGCATATACTTTGCTTGACATAATCACAAGCTTATGCCCCTTGAATTGACATAGTACCTAGCTAGCCAAAGTCACTTAAAAGAAGTTAAATATGAAAACCAAATATTATTGAAGCAAGCTTAGGCTCATCATTATGGCATTGCTATCGAGGATGGTGTCAAAAGACCAACAAATTAACCAAACTAAGTTAGGACTACCACATCCAGCTAGAAGTTTGGGCAAACATTGTGTTTGCTTAAAAGCAACCTTGGTTTGTGTTGTTTGATTAGTTGATTTCAATGCATAAGTCACCCTAGAGACTAGACCAGTAGATTTGTTTCTAATCAACCTGTTTTGAGTTGTGATGCACGTACACTTCGACTAGAAAGTCCCACTAGAATATTGAGGCCATGACCAATATCCACACTAGATGAAATGTATGATAGAACTAGTTGATGTTCCATTAAAAATTGGAGTAGACTAAACACAAGCCAAGTCTCTGACACAAGTGAGATTGCCATTTGTGAATGAGGAAGCAAGTGAACTTGAAGGAGTAGTTGAACCATGTCATAAACCATTAAGTACCTTAGATCCTGATTTTTACAATTATTCAATTAATTATCTTCAATTAAATAAGAATTCGGACAATCAATTATCCCCCAAAATTCTCGAGTGTTTTCTCAATTAGGTAGTATTGAACATGGGATCAATTCCCATAATTTGTGGATCACTTGAGTTGAAGATCATATAAGTAGTGTTGATAAGAGGAAAGGCATCATTTTGGATTATTACAAATGCAAAACCTTTATTCTATCTAAAAAAATTGTACACTACTGTAAATGCAATTTCCTTTTGAGAGCAACATGTACATCAACCATGACCAACTTCGTTGTTGGTAAATACTGTTCCAACTCCAAGTATTTATGTTAATTTGCCACGTCAAGAGTTTACGGACTTATGGATGCACCCCTTCTTCATCAAGTTCAGTGATTTACGATAGACAATCCATGCCTGAGCCACATCACATACTTGTCAAATAGAATTTGTTCTACCGAGCTAGTCTATTACAATAAGAACCTCATTGACCACAAAACCCCATGCAATAACTCAAAAATATTACGACTATATACAAAATTTTTGTTATTGTTGAATTATACTTTATATGCCTTAAAACTTTTATTCCAAATGACGTACTTCCATCCTTGTCTTTCAATGCTTTGACATCAATGACAACATTATTTCCATCAACCCACTTGCATCCAATGGGCTTTCTTCCCTCGTGCAAACTAACAAGATATTAAGTGTCACAACTATCCAAAGCCATCATCTCCTCTTGCATGGCCAACATTAAGAACTTAATTTTTTATGAAGAGAGAACCTCCCTGACAAATTTCGATTAATTATCGAACAAGAGAGGAGAAATGAGAATGCCTATAAACTACTACATATTTAACAAAAGCATCATCAAGTAGAAATTCCAATAGTAGCACATGGATGACCAAAAGTATTATTTGATTGATGAACTATTCTTTTTGAAGATTGATCTCAAAAGCAAATGTCACCAATTCAAAATAAAAGGAGATGAATGGAAAATCACTTTCAAATTGAAAATAGGCTTGCATAAGTGCTTAGTAATGTCACTCGAACTCATTAATGTCCCAACCACAATCATGACGATAACGAACAAGGTTTTAAAGCCATTTATAGGCATCTTTATGGTCATTTATCTTGATGGCATTTCGATATTCAATGAAACAAAAGGAACATCTTGTGCACCTACAAGTGTCAGTGTGATTAAGGTGTGAAAAGGTTGCACATCATCATGAAGAGTCTAGCTCCATGAAAGAGTTGACATACTTGAGATTCATCATATTTTTATATTTGATTAATTACTATAGTAAAATATTACAACGTTTATATGTTTTGTATTATGTTATTTTTGGAAGCTTCCATGTGTTGTAAACACTTCTCTTCTTGAAGCTTCCTTCTATAAGCAATTTTGTATTCCTTTATACTGTTAGATATGAAGAAGATTTGGCAATTCTTTTGTTGAGGAAATCCCTCTTATGTGATTTATTCATGTGTGCTCATATCAATTGGTATCCAAGTCGTCATTGAATCCTTTGATTTGCTCTTCTAAAAGGTTTTGGTTGACCTTTTACATAAACCTCATCTTAGGTTACCACAGACCTAGCCTCCCTAAGGATTTTCCTTTGGTTATCCACCTATTAGCCTTGCTAAGTCTCTACTATCTTCTTCTTAGGCATTGCACTACATAACCTTTCAACTCATTTTCAATGCAATTGCTCGTCAAGATGTTCAACTTGAAAATAAAAAGGTACTCCGCTTTAAAACTCTCAATAGAGAACATGCTTCTCTTCTCATCCTTTAAAACGATTCCTAAGCAAGATATATAGCCAAAAG
The DNA here is from genome assembly GCA_027924645.1 of Cunninghamia lanceolata. Taxonomy (NCBI): domain Eukaryota; kingdom Viridiplantae; phylum Streptophyta; class Pinopsida; order Cupressales; family Cupressaceae; genus Cunninghamia; species Cunninghamia lanceolata. Next base: position 24,611,782 of record BSBN01000500.1, read on the forward strand.
TGTCTTTTGAAGCATCGATGAATATGAATACTCTCCAACAAAATCAAGTCACGTAAGTTCTTGTTGCAACACTTCTTATGGAAGTTTTGACAATGAGAAGTTGGACTCTTGCTAACATAGCCCAATTTGACTAGCCATCAAAAGATCCAAATGGTTCAAGGTCCATATGTTGGACTTGGACTTAGCCCTAGATTGGTGACAAAATCATCAAATAATAATTACAAAAAAAAGATCAATCAATTGGAAGAACTTCAAGCAATGCTCAAAGAATGATTTTACCCCTTGACTACCTACAAAACTTGTTAGCTTGTTACACTCTTGCAATGGAAACTCCCTTCAAGTCTGCTAAGACTTCGAGGCCTTCAATTGTTCATTTTGCCCCCTTTACTGATTGTGGGGATACCCTTACACTTTCTTGACTTTTGAAGGCTGAGCAACTTCCTACTGCTTCGAATAACCTTTCCTTCTCTTCGAGGGAGGTGTCTCAAGATTTGGTGACTCGAGTATTCCCCTCTTCTTTCTCCTCGATCTAAAGATTTAGATAATGGTGTCTTAGACCAACATCAAACCAAGTAAAAAAGGTTTTCCCAATTCAATTTTCATTTCTCATAGTCGGGCTGAGGGTGTGTGATAAGCAAGGTCAAGGTCTAGCATGTAGTTTATCAACCCTTATTTTTCCTATGTTCCAACAGTCTATCTGTGATTGTTCTATTATATGTTGTCTTGTGGTTGTTGCCCCTATGCTATCTCCTCTTGTAAGTCTCACTTCTTGTGAGGCAAGTTTCATTTGCCAAGGCACTGACATTTTGTAAAGGGGGTTCCTTTGAAAACCTCTGTACTTTAATCGAAAACATTTTTGCTTGTTACATCTCAAGCAAACTCAAGGTCAATCAATTCAAGAACGTCTTGCTATCCTCAACAAGCTCAAGGCCAAGCTCAATATTTTGTATGCAAAAGAGGTACTTATCAAATTTATTTAGAGCTTTTCCCCTATCTTTAGTAAAGAGTTGCCTATATTTTAAGTTGCCTATAGGCGTGTTTGAATGCTACATTATATTTTACTTTTTTAAAAAAAAAAAAAAAGAAGTTTTTCCACTGATTTCGATATGGCAAGTTAGCAGTTTGGGCATTCATAAGAAAAGTGGTGGTTCCAAAATTAAAAGGATGGCCTAAAATATCTTTTCCTATCAATATATTAGAATTTGATAGAAAACCCTCCACAGTCTAGAACAGAGCAGAATGGGGTTGACGAGTTGACTGTTCGTGTATAGAAGTCCATTTGTAAAACTAAATTGTGTATCTATTCTGATGTTGTTGATAACATATGGTCACACAAGTCAATAAGTTATTTCCTATAGTGTTTGTGAAAAATGGTCGAATTCAAACATAACTTCCATCTCAAACATGTTTCTTCATTACAATTTAAATTCCAAGACTACATTGCTTAATTTATGCAAATGCATAATAAGCACAAAATCGAGAAACCTAAATTGTATTAGTAGGTTACCTATCTATCTACATTGTATTATTAGGTTACCTAGTTTATAATTCATGACACTTCAGCAACCCTACATGATTACCGTCCCATCTAGATTTAATCCCCCTATGAGCATGGTGTTCCTACAATTTCTTCCACGGCTAAATCTGTCATGAAAAATTGAATGCTGGAATCGAAGTTGAGATCCAGTTAGTAGCACAAACACAAAATATTTTTTAAAAATGTTTTGATGAGTATTCTCTTCATAAAATCAAACAAATTATAGCAAACGTAAGATTGCTTGCATTAAGGGGATAGCCTATTGTGTCCTTTCCAATCAATAAAAAGCGATTTAAACAGAATCATTCAAAATATTAGGCAAAACAAAATGGTGATTTCTCAGTTATCTATGTTCACTTGATTTTGATACTTTTGGGCAGAATATGGTTATAAAAGTTTAATAAAACAAGTTTGTTTAACTCGAGCATTCTGTTTTCATTTGCATTTTCCTTATTCGTTGTTTCTAAAATATTTTACATGAATAGTTGAATTCGTACCGGGGATTTCCAAGGGATCTAAAATTGGAGACTACAATTAAATGTCTAAGGCTAAATTACTACAATGAATCAACACTGATGGATGACATACAGTCAATCAAGCACATAACTCAATCTGAAAATTTAATCCTTTTATTCCAAAGAAAGGATGCCTCAGTGACCAAAATGATTTCCTGTGTTGCATCTAGTTAAATCCCCATATGGTCACATCATATCATAGTTTCTTTGACTAGGCTAGGGCTCTCTCATGAAAATTTAACGTTGGAACTGATGGAGAAATCTATTTACCACAAAAAGCACAAAATATGAAATTCTTCAATAATTACTCTATATAATCATAGAAGTTAGTATTGTGAAGGATGGGAAGATTATTGTGTAAGATTCATCACCATCTTCCTCATGACTTCAAATATCCTTATGATAATCATAATACCAGTTCTATCACAAAAGGGAATCATGTCAAGCAATCACCAATCGCTTCATGATAAAAAAAATAACTACTGGGCAATTTGACTCTATGAAGGCATAAAAATTGAAACCACTGCCAATGCGCATCCAGGCCACATCAAGGAACTCTCTACCCTTCCTGATTCTTCATCTTTATTCATCCTCACAAATTTATATCATCGATACAGGATAAATCTAGTCCTCAAGTATAGCAATTAATTCATTTAAACAAAGAATCATCAAGCTTCCACATCATGACTAACAGAAGAAAATTTATCTTCCTATTGACTGATTATTTTAGAGTGATCTAATAAATCCTAGGATGAGGGTTTAGAGAAATCTAGCAACCACTTTTCTTTTTGAAGATTTAAAATATAAAAGCAGGCTCAAAGGCTGGTATTTAGCTAGCAATGCACCACATGAAATCGATAATCATTTTCCAAAATAATTGCTTAAGTTGATGAACCAAAGGTATCAAAGCCATCATACTTACTAGTCCACTGCACGCCTGAATCTCTATTTTGCCAAGGAAACGGTATTGTTTGAAATCCTATCATATTAAGCAAGGTGTATTAGAGCCAGTTTGCTACTATGAAAAAAATTTCAAAGCTGAGGCCATAGCCACCATACATTAAGTACAACAAAAGAAACTAACCCTCCCAAAGTTGAGAATACCAACAAATCCAGCTCTGAAATTATATTAGGAGTACTAGTTGACTGGCATGGTAGGGGACCCATGTAGCTTAGCATGTGCATAAGAGAGTCTTGCCTAATGACTTCGTTGCTGCTCAATATACTACAGTGTTCACACGATGTGTAACCCCAGATTCTCTTGTACATACTAAAACTTGATAACACTGCACTTTTATGCGACCCATAAATTCTTGAATGTACACATCATAAATCCTTGAGTGTATACACTTCAGTGTCTTAATATAGAAAAGGGAACTGAAAAAAACACCATTGTCTTCTTTACAATATTCACTTCTGCGCACTGAGTGCATTTTTATACATGTTCTATCATACCAGCAACTGTCTCTAGTTTGAAAGTAAGCAATAAGCATACAGCTAAATATTTTCAAGCAACTGACATGTATAGCACTTACAGAGATCTTGTATAACAGCTGCCCACAGCTCTCACCAAACACAAATTTGAATCTTTCAAGAGAGAGATGGTGTTTAAAGAAATCTAAAATCCTGACACAGCAGTCAAATTATGCAGCAAAACTTGCATATTCCTGTATCCCTAAAATCGTAAGATCAAAAGCACAGAGTGCTCTCACAAGTTATTATTGCAGCCGACAAAATAGCCCATTTACTTGACTAGCCGAGCTTTTAGCAAGTTTTGCCAAGTTTTCCTGAATACTCCATATTTTTTGGAGTACTCCCAGAGTTCTTGCCAAGTTCATGAATTTGAGTATATTTTAGTTTGCCAAGTTTTTGCCATGTCAAAGTCAAAATTGGGTCTGAGTTTTTGTCCACTCTTTGCATAGTTTTGAGTTTACGAACTATGCCTAAAATCCAGCAATTTTGACATTCTTGTTAAAATACCCCAAAGGGGCCTCAAAGTTGTCTCTGTCAACAGAAAATCCTAGACACAAATTTTACAAGGAAACTTTCTAAAGATCTCTAACATAAGCAGTGTTCTGAAAGCTACATATGACACTATTACGGCACAGCCTCTAGACTGAGGTCTCATTGTATTTCCCCAGTTATCATTAACAAGATTTGAAATTTTTGATGACTTTGGTACAAAGATGGCGTAAGTACCGAGAAAAAATATTTTATCACAGACCTTCCATAACCCAAGTCCAATAATAGTTCTAGAACCAAGAGTCTGGCCTAAAAAGGCATATCAAATTTTTAGATTATATTTCCTTCTTGTGTACTCTATACATGATAATGGAGTTGGTTTTGTGTTTCTAGAGTGCAAGTTGTGAAGTTTGATGTTCAATTAATATTTATAAAATTTTGGTATTCAAATTTAAGAAACTTTATTTGTACATAATGATGTTTGATGTTTACACAGTTTATCAACATACTATAATGTAAGTTATCATTCAGATGTTAAATGCATGTTCTATGTTATTTTTGGTGACTGAACATTATTTTTATGCAAACATTTAGTTCTTTTTTTATTTTAAAATTTTCTCTATTTTGTAAGCTGATTGTTTTCTGAGAACTACCTTCCAAGCAAGGATAAGTTGTTCTCTTCAGATACACCTAGTTACTGGCTTCTATGGATTCAAGGCACTAGAGCCAACTCGTCCCATCAAACGTGTCTCAATGAAAGACTAATACACTCTGATATCCATTGAACCTAACCATCACCATAACCTAACAGACTGAATAAACAATATCAGTTGAAAATGTATAGGCTGGATATAAGTTAACCATCACCATAACCTAACACAATTTATCTACATACTATTAATATTAGGTATCATTTAGCTGTTAAATGCATGATCTATGTTAGTTTTGATGACTGAACCATATTTTCCATGTAATCATTTAGTTCTTTTTCTGATTCTAAAAATCTTCTGTACTTTGATTGCTGATTTTTTTCTGAGAACTATCTTACAAGAAAAGGTGAGTTGTTCTCTTCAGCTACACCTGATTACTGGCTTCTATGGCTTCGACCTTGAATCATTTAAAGGTTCAACACACTAGAGCCAAATAGCGCCCGCAAAAGTGGATCAATGGCAGACAATCTGCTCTGATATCCACTGAACTTAACCTAACAGACTGAATAAACAATATTAATTGAAAAAATGTATGGGCTGCACACCTCCTCGTTTAAAAAATTCTAAATCATTACTCATTATGGTTAAGTCTTTGCCTCCAGCCCTGGCCTTCATCAGCCGTATCCTCTTTGGTGACAGTCGTTACTTTCAGTTATTCACAATATTTACAATACACGGCATTATCATCTTGACATGTTTAGTGTTAACCAGACCTTTGGTTAACCTCTGTTAGTTAAGCTTTTTAATGGTTGTCCTTTTATTAAGTTTTAACTTGAAGCTTCTTTCTTCTCTCTAACATTTTCCTATTGGTTGTACTTACAATCCATTGTATTTTGGTAAACCACGGACACTAATACAGTCTTTCTTCATTTCTATGTTTGAAAACAATGCGCAAATGTGGAATATGAATTTCTTGATACTGACGCCTATCATATCAATCTTACTTCTTTACCTATAGATATATATAAATGGCAAATGTACATATACTTGGTTGCGACCATATGGCACGTTCTAACTCAGAGGAATAAAGTTCAATTACTAATCATGGACGAAATCTTGCAATGCCTTGAAACAAACATGGATCAAATCCCAAAAAAAAAAAAATATAAGAAATAAAGTTATCCATTGAAAAACTATGGTTTCTCTTTTCAAAGTTTAATAAATAAACTTCATAATGTAATTCAAAGCAAATTCAGATGTAAATCCCAAAAATTAAATCAAGCTTTGTGCTCATCACAGCAAAAACATGTGTGAAATGCTACCTTCTATTAAAATGTTGACCAGAAGATGCCTTTAAGCGCAGAAGTAGAAAAAAAGAAAATATTTAAATTAAAATTGAAGGCAATATCTGTATGTAGGCATTGAGTGGTATGTTGAATCGGCTCCGAAATAAATTATGTGAATCATACAGCATGACCAAAATACAGGAAATGATACCCTAGAAATGATTAAAATTGTATCACCATATGGCTAATATTTTTTCCCTGAGAAAACAGATAGATAAATCCTAGTTGATGTTTTGATGAAAGTACATGTTATCTAAAAATTAATAAGTCAAGACAAGTTCTGCTTGACACAGCACAAGATGGGTACAATGCCGGTTTTCAAATAAATGCTTTTGGATTCCCTTAAGCAAAAGAATGGGAAAGGAAATGCTACAGTCTCAGTGCACAGGCATTTCCTTGTATTTTAGTTGATGGTCTACCAAAATAGCACTTACATGTAGGCCAAAATAATGAAATCAGAACCCAGAAACCCGGAATAACCTTTCAGATGAGGGATGGTTTCATTACAAGCACAGAATCTGTAAAAATAATCCTTGTTTATTGTATCAGGTTTTCTATCAATTTGGGAACTAATAAAATTGCTATTTTCCTGTTAATGGACCAAATTGGTCTAAAGATCAGAATAACCAATCAGAATGTGGTTCTTTTGTTCCAAAAATGAATGGGAATCAATCATGCCACATTAGTTTTAAAAGGTTTTCTTTTGATATAGGCACAATTGCTCTGGTGTTTATTGTCTTCACAAGCTAGGTTATGGTTATTGTTTTCTTCACAGATAGCTCGTGTGTTTTTGTTAGAACATGTATCTCAGATAGTTTTCTACAGCAGTTCTAGTGAGGATGCAATAGCTGTTAAATAAGACTGGAGTTCAAGTCCTGAGCACCAGCTTTAGATAGTTAAGTCGGTTCCAATTACGGCACAGCAGTCAGTCTTCAGTAAAAGCAGTTCCAATAATAATCAGTCTTCGTCAGAAGTTGCAGTTAACTAATACTGAGTTTAAGGCGCTAGCTCTAGGATAAGGCCATCTTTTAGTTTCAGTTTGAGTGCTGACTTTTGTAGAATTTATTTTCAGTTTAGTTTTTATTTAACTGTGAGTTAGGGCCCAGAGTCCAAGAGAAGACTGAATTGTCTCTTGGAGTGCACTACCTCATCCCTTTCATGCAGATTTTTAATAACTCCAAGGTACGCCCTTCTCAGATCTATAAATTGAAATGGCAGAGGTAAGAATTGCATAAGCAGTTCATTTTTATTTTTCTGTAGCAGATTTCAATTTCAGAATTAATGAAAACCAGAGATTGGGTTTTGACAGTCATTCAATGAGTTATATTTATTGTTTTCTATAGTATGTGTAAATAGATACTTGCATCAGATTATGTTAACACTGTTTTGATAAGTTCAATTCCGTTTTTATCTGTAGAAATTAAATTACTGTGCAGACTCTGTTCACCATGATTTAGATAATGTAGCATGATATGTGAATGGATAGTACCACTGCTACCTGTGAGAGGGAGCTGTCAGAAGGTTTCAGTGGTGAGATGCCCGTGATCTATGCTTGACAAAAGCACAGTGGATCTGTGATAAAGTTTTTTTGGTTGCTGATCTGTTTTGTTTAGAGAGGTATTCCAGTGCAGCAGGATGACTACTTTCAGTCTCAGGTATGAAGATAGATTGGAAGGTCCCTCTAACTTCGTCCCGTGGATATGTCAGGTACAGATGTTGGAGGAGAGGGAGCTGTGGAACTTCATTGAGAAATAAGTTGCAGAACCAACAGATTCCACATTGTTAGCAGATCATAAGAAGAAGATGGCCATATCTTAACATGTCATCCTTGATTCTGTAAAGGATCATTTAATCCCTCATATCTCTGGAAAAACCATTACAAAGAACATGTTCAATGCTCTAGTCACTCTATATCAAAGTGAGAACATCAATCAGAAGATGTTATTGCAAAATAAGCTTAGAGCCACGCACATGAGCAAGACAGATACCATAGCTACCTACTTGATGAAGATTACTGAACTCCGTGATCAACTTGCAGCAATTAGAGAGGAGGTCAAGAGTGTAGAGTTGGTACCCATTGCATTAAATTGGTTCTCTTCTGCTTGGCAACCTTTTGTTTGTGGGATTTGTGCCTGAATCAGCTTCCCACTTTTGAGTGACTATGGTATGACATCATTCAAGAGGAGAAAAAACTAGAGCTTGTTGTAAGAATAGAGGAAGAGAAGCAATGTTGAGACATGGACCAGCTAGGACTCGAACCTAGGACCTTCCATCGCTGCTGGAGTGCTCTACCACTGAGCTACTGGCCCCTCTTGGACCAGTCCATCATTGGTACGGGTGTGGCTTATTTCCAACACCAACACCCCCCCCTTAAGCAACACCTCTAGTGTGCTTGGGGCTCCTAGCCTGGGCCTGGCTCTGATACCATGTTGAGACATGGACCAGCTAGGACTCGAACCTAGGACCTTCCATCGCTGCTGGAGTGCTCTACCACTGAGCTACTGGCCCCTCTTGGACCAGTCCATCATTGGTCCGGGTGTGGCTCATTTCCAACACCAACAAGCAAAGTCTTGCCCTTGTCAGCAAGATGAAGAAGGGTAAAAACTAAAAAGAAAGGAGGATCCGGGAAGGGTCAAAAAGAGAAAAAAAAAGGACTCAAGTTCTTCTAACCAAGAAAAGAAGAACAAGTGCTTCGAGTGTTAGAAGTTTGGGCACGTGTCTTGAGAAAAAGGGGAAGGGCAAGCAACAGCAACAGAAGAAGCAATTTGCAGGAAGTGCAAAAGCATCAGCTAGAGCAAATGAGCTTTCATCAAAGCTTGAAACACACTTCTCTATGGTTTCATGCCTGTCATCTAACATCATGTTTGGTGTCAACTTGTATGTGGACAGTCGAGCCTCCAAACATATGATCTCTAACAAGAGGGCCTTCAACAAACTTCAGGAGCAAAAGGCAAGCATGCAAGTAGAACTTGGTGATGATGTCACTTATCTCGTTGCAGGAGTAGGATCCATCTCATTCCAGATAAGATCAGGCGATATCTTTGAGCTTACTAATGTTTTATACGTACCTGGTTTAACTAAAAATCTTCTCAGTTTCAATATTGATAGATCTCGGATATATGGCTGAGTTTGATGATCAACAAGTTCTCATCTGGAAGAGATGGTCAGATGCTGGTCGATTGTTGGCCAGAGGTGTTCAAGAAGGTGGTTATACAGGTTGCAAGGATACCCTGTGAAAGCTCTAATGCATGATAGTGACAACTTGTTTGAGCTTCGGCACAAAAGATTAGGTCACTTGCACTATGAAGCATTGACAATCTCGAAGGACATGGTGCAGGGATTGCCTGACTTCAAGGCTGAAAAGAAAGGAGTTTGCAAGGGTTGTGCACTCAATAAACATGTGAAGGTAGCTTTTCCTAGCAGCGAGTATAGATCAAGAGGGATTCTTGATATAATCCACTCGAATGTATGTGGAGCAATGACTACAGCTTCCTTAGAAAGTAACATTTACTACGTATCTTTTATTGATGATTCCTCTAGGAGATCTTGGATTTACTTCATGGAGATAAAAGATGAAGTCTTCAGAAAGTTTCAAGAGTTTAAGGCTCTTATAGAAGATCAGTCAGGAAAGAAAATTAAGGTATTAAGGTTTGAGAATGATGGGGACTATACATATGGCAGAATTGAATTGAAGTATTCCTTGCACAAGGAAAGTATGCAGTTGAGATTCTAAAAAGATTCCAAATGATGGACTACAAGCCCATGGCTACTCTTATGGTAGCAAATCTGAAGTCATTTGTTGATTCTGATTCAGAATTGATAGGTCCATCTGTGTACAGACAATTGATAGGTTCCCTCATGTACAAAGTAAATACCAGGCATGACATTTGTTTTGCAGTCAACACCTTAAGTCAATATATGGTGTACATCCTAGGCAAGTTCATTGGGTTGCTACAAAACATGTCCTTCGGTATTTAAAGGGCACAGTGCATTTCGGACTTGAGATTTGATGGTGATGAAGACTTGATGTTGAATGGTTTTTTAAATTCTGATTGGGCAGTTAATGCTAGTGATAGAAAGAGCACTTCAAAATGTTGCTTCAGTTTAGGTTCAGGAATCGTTTCCTGGTATAGCAAGAAACAGACTTCTGTAGTACTCAGTTCAACAGAAGCAGAATATATGGCAGCCAGTTCTGCTAGTTGTGAAGCCCTCTAGCTTCACAAGTTACTTGCCGAGCTGACAGATCAAACTTTAGAAACTACCGTGATTTACTGTGACAATCAAACTCTCTGAAAACCTAGTATTTCATGATTGATTCAAGCATATCGAGATAAGTACCACTTCATTAAAGATAAGGTTCAGAAGGGAGCTGTAGTTTTGCAGTACATTCGAACAGATCATCAAATCACTGATATCTTGACTAAGCCTCTTGCAAAAGGAGAGTTCAATACATTAAAAAACAGCTTATCGTGACGAACAATACTTTCCTCGATAAGAGGGAGTGTTACAATATGTATCTCGGATAGTCTTCTACAGCAGTTCTAGTTAGGGCACAACAGCTGTTAAATAAGACTGGAGTTCAAGTCCTGAGCGCCAGCTTCAGATAGTTAAGTCAGTTCCAGTTAGGGGGGCAGCAGTCAGTCTTCAGTAATAGCAGTTCCACTAATAATCAGTCTTCTTCAGAAGCTGTAGTTAACTAAGACTGAGTTTAAGGAGTTAGTTTTGGGATAAGGTTATCTTTTAGTTTCAGTAAGGGCTGAGTTTAGTAACATCTATTTTCAGTTTAATTTTAGTTTAACTATGAGTTAGGGTGCAGAGTCCAAGAGAAGACTGAACTGTCTCTTGGAGTGCAGAGGAAAGAATTGTATGAGAAGTTTATTTTATTTTTCTATAGCAGATTTCAGTTTCAAAATTAATGAAAACCAGAGATCAGGTTTTGACAGTCAATCATTGAATTACATTCATTGGTTTCTATAGTATGTGTAAATAGATTCTTGCATCAGATTACGTTGACACTGTTTTGATAGGTTTAATTCCATTTTTTTCCTGTAGAAACTAGATTACAGTGCAGAATCTGTTTACCATGATTTAGAGAATTTAGCAGTTTCATCAGATGTTTATTAAAAAAATTTAAATATATATTCAATGTGAGAGTTGGAAAGAAGGTTCCTCGTGAAAATAATGCAATGTTAATTGTGATCTACGACGTAGATTTGCTAGCATATATGATTTAGCAAATGCTTTCAATGAGTACAAGGACTTCCAACCAATCAAAATCAATGGCTCTAGGTGTTTCTCATCAAGAGAATTTTCAATGCCTTCCCACCTGTACAAAATTGTGAGAAAACTCAGCAGGGTAGGCTGTAAAATAAAATGAACAGGATACATTTACTATGGAAGGGCTCATCCATCTAATAGTTTCTCATCAATTATGCCCTTGTCAAGATATTGCACCATAGGGCAGCAGTGTTCTTGCTTCTACAAATAAGCCATCTTACAGGCAGGTGGTGAATATGAGGCAGCAAACTACATGATAAAAATGTATGTTTCTATTTCTTGATGGGGAAAGAAAGTGAAATATTTTTTTAAAATCTATAGTTGGGTCTATAGTGCAAGTAGACATTTCTATGGTACAGCCAACAACTAAGAGAGGCAACAATGCAAGGCCAACAACCTTCATAAGTACATGAAACTTAGAAGTTGCATAATAAAAACTAATTCAGACACATTCACCTTTGGTAATAAATATTTTAATCAAAATCGAGAGGAGAAAAGTGCTTCAACATATAATCTCTTTCGATATTGCTGCAAAACTATGTCATTAGTGGAAATGTGCAAGAATCAGTAATTGAAGTTATCATGAGGAGACCTGTTAATCTGAAGGCAGAAGTTGGCCCCAAAACACTATAATCTTCCTCTCCAATCGTGTGAAGGCACCAACTGCAACCATTCTTGCCTGAGCAGCTCCTTTCGTCGCCAACCTTATACGATCTATGCAATATGTAGTCAAACAAACAAAAATCACTCATACAGGAGAAAATTGATCCCACCATCTTTGAATAAAAACTTTTCTCATTGGAATCTATGACATCCAATTATGATGCCAATATTCAAGGTTTATAATCCGACACCGATAAATATGACAAACATAACTGGGTTTCTACAAGTCAATAATGATGAATCAAAGACCATAGGATTTGTGAAAGCGGCTACGTAGTGATGGATTAAATGAATACCAGTTAAATAAAATTTAAGATACATTTAAAAATTAAATACATATTCCACTACGTGCTTATGTCAAATTGCGAGTCATTTAGCTAATAATAACTTGTCTCACAAGTTTCAATGGATGTTCTCGTCAGCTAGTAACATAAAGAAGAAAACAGTCATTCCACTTAGGAGTGCACTGCTAGAAAGGATAGCAATACAAGCAAAATGTGGTTGTTCTTTTGTGGCACAATACTAACCTGAAGGTTATATATTATATAATATAGATGCTAGTTGTGAAATGTTCATAATGACAATATGTAAAGCTATTCAGATATTCGTGCACACTAACCATGAAGACATCAGAGCTTCTGTTTTGTCTGCTAACCAAAGACAAAAAAACCATCACAGGTATGAACAATGAAAGCCTGGGAAGTGGGAATAGGGTCCAAAACATAGAATTCAAATGTCTTAGAAGGCACAAAAGAAAATATATGATATCATGTTTGATCCCACAAGCATCAGCCGTAGTCCCTCCGACTCCCTCTCATCCTCAAGCCTTATCTACTAATAAGATTTTTCATAAATTTAATAGTAAGGTAAATTTATTAGGAGGATTGCTTTGTTTGTTTCAGGTATTAGATTGACCATTATAGGATACATGCCAATGCATGTATCCAGAGGCCAAGCCATAATATGTTCAACAAGTTAATATAGTGATTTCTTTGCATTTGTGCATGCATGGCCCAACACTTAACTAATTATTATTACAAAGCTTTTTTTCTTCCCCACATGAACAGCAACCATCATCACTTGCTATTCCAGTTTTGGGAAGAGGATCAGGTTTATTCAAATCCATCAAAGACAATATCTGTTTCAGTTTCATTCACAAAGCAAGATTTGATCTTCCTATCATCATTGATGCTAATTTGAAAATCTAGGTGTACCGTGCCTAGACTATTTCCCACTAAGTTTACTCTTGAAAAACATAATTCTCAAGTAAGCATTCAAAAATATTAAAGGATGAAGATCTTGAATGTCAAATATTTGGGGACCAGCTTTACATGGCTAAACCTCAATCCCACTTTTATTGTGAAAGGTTATTACAAATTTTGAAATTTCCGTTTCTGTTCAATTTTGTGGTGATTAATTTCACAAGCAATTAGATGTTGCTGAATTCTGCAGTTCTTTTTGATTTTTTTAACAATGACATCGTGCCTCTTCATCACCCAACTTGTCTACGCAAATTCTCATTTGTATACTCCTCTTCATGCTCATTAGAAACAAATTAATGAGCCTGTTCAATAGGATATTTTGTGAAAGTATATGTTGCCACATAAACCACGCCCAGTGGAATTAGCCAAGAACTTTAACCTAAGGTGGAAAAACTCTGCTTTTATACTAGTCCCAACAACACCAATGCTGTGGAAGGACCAAATCTTAAATGAGTTGCTTGGATCAACTACAAGTCAACATGGACCATCACATACCTAAAGATTGAAATCCATATGTTCTTTTAAAGTTTAGGCTACAGTGGAAAAACTCTGCTTTTAAACTAGTCCCAACAACACCAATGCTGTGGAAGGACCAGATCTTAAATGAGTTGCTTGGATCGACTACAAGTCAACATGGACCTTCACATACCTAAAGATCGAAATCCATATGTTCTTTTAAAGTTTAGGCTAAGGTACTGTTGTGACCTAATCACACATCGCCCCATTGCAAATGGGGACCCTCAATTTCTTGCCTTAGGTTAGGTTGTATTTTTTCAGAGCACTATTTCAACCTTGTTTTGGGCCAAGGAGGAGATAAAATTAACATTTGTCAAGGCCATCAACCTGCAACTAAGTTCCAACATCGCGACATCATTTGGATTGAATCATGACATGACTGAAATAAGGTAGAGTTGGACTTTTCCTCAAGCACTAAGGATGATTGTTCTGGAAACCATAATGTTTGAAATCATAAATTTTGGGGCATATTCAAGGGGTTGAAATATGAAAAATGGCTAAGTACTCAGGAGGACAACAAAATAGCCAACTGATGCGCCCTTGTCAAGGAAGAATAAATGATGATTTCAAGAGACCATTCAGGCGAGCGACCAAATGATGATCCAATGCCCCTGGAATGAAGTAGTTTTGTTGCAATTTACAGGAGACCTTTTAGGAGAGGATCCAAATTGCCATCTAGTGCACCACTATTGGAGTATGATTTAACTCAAGTTTTATGACACCTTTCAAGAGTATGGAATCTTGATCTAATGCACCCTTGTGTTATATAAGCATTCAGGAGATCGACCAAATCATGATCTAAAGCACCCTTATTTCAGGAGATCATTCAAACGAGCATCCAAATCATGATCTAATGCACCTAGAATGAAGAGGTTTGTTGTAATTTGTAGAGGCGTGATTTTAAGAGAAGCATGAAATCATGATCCAATGCGCCACTATTGACATGATGCTTAATTTAAGTTTTATGAAACCCTTTAGGCGAGCATCCAAATTGGCGTCCAATGCACCCTTATTCTATGAAACCTTTTAGGAGGAGGATGAATTTGCCATCCAATGTGCCACTCATGGGTGAGGTTTAATTTAAGTTTTATGAGAGCATTTAGGCGAGGATCCAAATTGCTATCCAATGCACCTAAGGAGTGGGAGGTTCGATTTGATTGCTGATCACACAATTCAAGGAAAGAATAAAAACTATAACCAATGTGCTCCATTTAGCCCTCTCCTATCCAACACGCCATATTTAAAATTTAGATTTGAACCTTGTCTAAACATGCATTGAATTTTGCGCCACATCTAGCATAGATAAATGAATTAAATAAATGTGCTTGGATAAGGAGCAAGGTCGGCCTAAGAAGGAGAAATTTTCAAATTTTGTGAATTGTATATAAGGAGAACTCTTAATTTCATTTTATCAAACATCAAACAGCGAATTACTTCTCTCTAGTGCGCATCAAAAGGCAGAAGTAAGGCGAATTTTCAACAAAGTGGAGTCTGATTTTCAGTTTGATTTTATCAAATAAGTCTGATTTTGACTGAGTATTGAAAGTTTTTCATCAAAAGGCAATCAATTGTAAGTCTGATCTGTAGGTTCTTGATAAATCAGATTTTAATAAGTCTAAAGGCCTTAAAGGATTAGCTTGATCATTATTTATTCATGTCTGTATTTTGCAGGATCATGGCAATGACATCTAAAGAAAGGCAAGCAAGGATACGCATGGATGCCAAGGGAAGAGTTTCGGAAACCAAGCTTGTTTCGTGATGGACAAATGTTGGCGACACAAACATGGGTAACAGCAGTTTAAACGACATCAAGAGTGTACTTCAAGAGCCTACAAGAAGTAGTCTTGCTAGAGTCATCGCGAAGAGTGGAGTCCTCGAAGCTGCCTGCTTTCCACCAGCTTACCATGCCAAGAGTTGATTATGGAATGTGTTAAGAGATATGATAAGAACAATACACAGATAGTGGCCAAGAATGGAACAGTGTTAGCATACTTACAAAGGGAAGCAATTGAAGATACATTCAACATCCCAACCAAGGATAAGATGATTGACATCTCTCCACAGAAGGGTCAACAAGAGTATGATGCGAATCCTAAGAAAAGATTGCAAGAGATGAGGAACGAATGGATGGTGAACCCATCAATGAAGATCAATACTAACAATCCTCCACAATTTCACAAATCAGACTTTCATCCGGAGATGGGCTACTTGATCATGTTCCTAAACAGGGTAATAGGTATGCCTCAATCAGCAACATTTCAGCCTTGGATGTATTCCTTCATCAAATTAGTTCTCAAAGGAAAGATGATTGATTGGGCTAGACTCATTAGTCAAAGCTTGCATGAGCAACTCACTAGTTTCTCAAGTACTAAGTCATTATACATGAGCTCTTACATAGTATATCTTTCAGCAAGAAATGAAGTTTATCCAGGTTTGACTAAGAAAGGAAAGGTTGGAACTAAGCCGAATAAGTACTTGTCACATCAATCTTACCCTCAATTGCATCTCAAGAACATCAATCATTATATGAGATTCAATAATGCATTTGCCATGTTCATACTAAAAAGGTTGTGAGGAGAACTCCACAAAAGATTGTCAAACGCAGCAAGAGAATTCATTGGGTCATATGGACATTGGTATACGCAGCATGAGAGATATACATACATAAGGATCCAAGGTTGCACATCCTATCCATACAGGGTACCGAGATATCCAACTAATAGGATGGTGATGTTGGAGGTTTCAAGGCAACTCCTAGTACTCATCAAGATGCAGAAATTAAAGAAGGGAGGAATCCAATTTCCACTAATCCTTGGAGAAGCCCTTGAGTGTCCATTACTGACAGCAGCTGAGTATTCTGAGACAGAGCTTCAAACATATCATCTACAAACCCATGGTGCTAGAAGGCTTAACTTTGATCCTTTTAAGGTTTGTTGGAAATACAATCGAGAATATAAACATGTCATGCAACTGGAAGATCACTGGGCAAATGCAAAAGATGAAGATGATCTTAGGACATTCAAGTGTTTGAGACTCACGTGGGATTTGGTAAGAGCAACAAAGGTACTCCGAATTCCAAATCAATTTAGAGCAGATGACACTATACTAATAGATGAATTGGAGAAAATTAAAAATTTGCCATATACAATTGATTGGTCGAAGAGAAACACAGCTGAGGAAGACTTGATTATGCCGATCCTAGCTACGACAGAAGCATGTGCAAATCAATTGCTACAAGAAATGAATGATGAAGGACAGATTCTTACATATAAGAAGATGGATGAAGAAGAACCAAAACACCATAGTGCACATGATTGGGGCTCACATAGTGGACTTGAGCATAATGTGAATGATAAGGGTGATAGTCAAGCTAGGAAAAGAAAAAGACAGAGTCATTCGCAAGGAGAGTCAAGTCAAAGAGCGAAGAAGAAGAACAGTCAAACTACTTCATCAAGATTACAAGAAGGTACTTCAAATGTTGACGTTCCAGTACAAGAAGTTGAAGTAGTAGAAGAGAATATAGCGACTCCATTCGAAGAAGTTCCCTCAAGCCCAACTTTTGAGATAGAGGAAGATGATGCTAGTGATCGAGAAATGGAAGGATAAGGAGAATCTGATGAAGATGCAGTACCTATACAGTATAAGCAAGCACAGAGGCAACAGGATCTTTCCTCATTTCCACCCTGGTTGAGACAAAGAATTAAAGAGGGCACAGTCATAGAAGCATATCAACCTGCTCCGGTAGAAGAGTTGCTCATGGATGCACAAAAGGATGATCAAAAGAAGAAAGCAACTATCTTCTCAAAAATACCCAAGATACTTTTGCAAATAGGAAAGTGCATATAGTTGTTCCTAGAGTTGAGAAGAATTTGGAAGATATGGCACCTAAGGATTATAATATGACTACTATTGATATGGGGTCAATTACAGGAGAGCAAGTAGAAGAAGAACTTCAAGAATCAATCAACAATGCTAAAATGATGTTGAGACAGGAAAGAGAAACTAAGCAAAAGATAGAGCAAGACTTCAATACATTAAGGCAAAACATTCAACAAGTCATGCGACCCATCCAACAAAGGGAAGCAACTTCAATACCTCCATCCATTCTTCCACAAGCAACAATAGCACAAGTTGAGGATATGAGAGCATCATCTCATCTAGTGAAGGGTTGGATAGAAAAGACAGAGGAGAAAACATATGCCTATCTTGAGGAAATCATACAAGTTTATGACAGCATCATTAGCCTCAAGGATAGAGTTCAATCAATATTAAAGATATGTGCTGAGTTCAAGCCCATCAAGGAACAGTACATGCCACACCTCAAGAACTTGATGGAAGCCTCAGTAGAAGATCTAGTTCGAAACAAAATGATTGATCAAGGTGCTTCATATGACTTTACTACTTGGCACTTCTCTTTTCACAACAAGGGACAGCTAGTTGAGAAGATTGGAGTGGATATGTTTAGAGTAAGAAGTGTTCTTCTAAGGACACAAAATCATGTGCACACTTCACTAACAACAATATGCAATCCATATGGAGAAATCACTGTTCTACTTTCAGAAGGATAGTGTTGATGAAAAACAGCTTGACAGCATATTCACACTTGCCTTCAATCTTGGAGCAAACAAGTCTTGGATATCTGACTGGGAAAAGACACTTGGCATCTGAGTCAGATGTGAAGACTGCAGAAGGATCCATTAATGCTGCAACTAGTGTACCTCTGGGAGATGTTGCTCAGGTGGTGTCCAGATTCATTGCACTCCACAGCAACAATAGGAGCACCTCACATGAAGATTCTTCATAGACTTTGATGTGTCATCCTTATCTTCTTGGGAAACGTGCCTTTGTTCCCTCTTTCATGTACTAAAAATAGCAATTTGTTG
The DNA here is from genome assembly GCA_027924645.1 of Cunninghamia lanceolata. Classification (NCBI taxonomy): domain Eukaryota; kingdom Viridiplantae; phylum Streptophyta; class Pinopsida; order Cupressales; family Cupressaceae; genus Cunninghamia; species Cunninghamia lanceolata. The sequence continues at coordinate 24,630,393 of BSBN01000500.1, forward strand.
TAACTAACTGCTGAGGTGGCACAATCTAGTCCATTGGCTTTGCTAATCGATCCTAGCCTTTCATGTATTTTTAAGGACTATTGATGGGCCTCAGTTGCTCTCATTTGTAAGTTTGAGACTCTGGAAAAATTGTTGCAAGAACTCCTTGAGATAATATAAGACTCATTGATTTGGTGATATTGTTTACGTTTCAAAGTGTTGCATGGTTTCCAACTCCTCAAGCGTAGATTAAGTTAGAATAAGTTTTCTTTTCAAGTGTTATGTTAGTTAATGGAAGTAATCATTATTGTTTCGTGGTGAAATTCTTATATTCACACCATTTGTGATTTGTGGCTTGCAAGTCACAGTGTATGGTTGGACTGAACAAAGCGAACTTAACTTCAATTGTTTGTGTTTGTTGAACTTTCATGAACACAAGTAATTTGAACATCTTATATTACCTTAGAAGATTGCATCAACTTTGTGTAAGTTGTTTAAATTGGCAAAAACAGAGTTGGTTGATTTCACCTGATCAGTAATCATTTCTTGCAGTTAGGATTAGAATAATTCTTCTGAACCTTACATCTTTTGCATTTTTTTATCAATCATCATTAGGAATTAGGATCAAGAACGTCATTGCAAAATCATACGTTATAAGTTGTAGTACTTAGAAACTCCAAGTGTTTTCCGCTTGCAAGTGAAACAAGTAAGTTGTTCGAACAATTGTGTAAGTCCCCTTGTAATAACCAGCAAGATCACATCAAGTCACTGAGTTCATCCACTGCAAATCATAAATAAGGAACCTTGAAGTTACCTCATTGGATCACAGAGCTTAGCCTTCAGGGAACTTCATTCAAGAGAGAATAGGATACTTAGTGTTTTATTCTATTGTTGTGTTGTCTAAAAAACATCATCAATAGGTACATGCCATTATCTATTGACTGGCATATATGTTTCATGTCTTAGTGGTTCAATCAGATCACTCAGCACATCCTTAAGATTCAAGGACCAAATGGTTGTCATTATGATCATTTAATAACAGAGAACTCACTAGTGTTTGCTTTACAGTCACATCACCCACTACCTATGCCTTCTTAAGATCCAACCTAAGGAAATAGCTCTCAATCAACGATCAACTACAAATCAACATGGTCCATCACTTACCTAAAGATCCAAATCCCTATGTTCTTTTAAAGTTTAGGCCAAGAAACACTTCATAATCTAGAAACTGGCATATATGATAGGGAGTTATGTCTTTTTTTTTTAGTTTAGACCAGGGAACTCTTCATTATCTATTGACTGGCATGCATGACTTGTGTGTTCTTATTCATTGGCCTAAGTAGATCACTCCTTACATCTTTTACATACCATTCGTGTACAGTTCTCACCATAACCATTAGACAATAGACCACTCCCTGGCATTTGCTTTTCTGAGCAAACAGTCAAGTCCAGATTCAAGACATTCACAAAACTATACATGGTAGCTACCTATATTAGACCAACATAAAACATGCCCACATTGACATTTCCCACTGCCACACTTCAAAAACATTTAATGAACATATGAAATTATTGTAGTGCAACTATAAATTATTTTCGATGGTACTTTGAAAACACTACTAGGGTTACTCAAAAAAATCAAACAAGTCATATCCAAAGTTTTTATGACCAAATTTCAGTTCTTGGTAATCTTTGACCTGGTTTGTGTATTGATCTGATACTGTTTTGAGTTTTTTTTCTCAAGGCCCCACCTTGAGATGTCTTGATGGATGGTCCCCACATATTGAGATGTCTTGATGGATCATAAATTTCTTTTGTTTTCTCTTGAATTTTTCTGGCAACATCCATACAATTGATATTTACAAAAAGGCATGGGCAAGCAGCAATCTATCTTTATGTAAAATCTATCTTAGAAAAGGTAAGGACATGTATTTACTTGAATTACAAGCTAGCTAATAATGCTAAGAAGGATATGAGTACAACAAAGCTATTACAGACTTGGATTCGTAGCACACATGTAACGATGTGTTTGCATAGATTATCAGGTAGTAGGGATTTTAGTTAAGAAAACAATCTGGGAATCTTCTGCCCAATGAATTAAGCAGATTTACATCATTATGATCTGCAATTCACCCACAAGCTTGTTACAAGGAAATAGCTTCAACAAATGTGGCTGCAGGAAGAATATTCTAGCAATATCAGAAATGATTTGAAATCAATATTCCTCAATTAATAATATTGGCAGATCTGATCAAATAACCTTTAAGTGTAGCAAGACTCAGAGATCCGATTTTTTCGAAGTTCATAGTGTGGCTCAATATGGATCCTCTCTCTTTAATATATAGAAATTATCTATGTTTTTTTGTACCTTATCCTATATTTATAAGGCTTGAGTTCATCCTGGAAAGAAAGTGCCAAGGTTTTATGGAAGCCCTGTTGTTGACCTGGTTACATCCAGTAGGGATGATACTAACAAACTAATTAAATCAATGGCTTCCAAAACTCAATGCATTTCCAGTTATTTTGGGAAAAAACAAAGACTCTGTTGTCTATTGACCTAGTTAAGCCATTGGGAAACAGAAGACTTATCCTGGGAATGATTCTAAAAACCAAAACACACCTTTCTCAACTTTAGCTACCCACTTTATGCTTTCTGAGTTTCTCTACAAACAGATAACAGAAGCTCTAGAGGGTTCTTCATGTTTGAAAATGTTTGTGAGGGATTCTGAATATATGCCCTTCATCTACAAGCTGGGTTATGATATATGCAACCATTAAAAGGTAAGCTTACCTGCTAACCATTATGATCCCAACGATCATGCTGCTAGTGCAGCTATTGCAGTTTAAAGCCATGGCTCCTCTATCATTTATTTTGGATCATAGGTTTGTTTTCAAACTACATAAATCAATTTATACTTCAATACCTCACAATCAGAAATTCCTGTTTCCATGGCCCATGCTTTAATAACTTTGGCTTCTTTACAAATCCTGTACTTCGAGGCAAATAGATCAGGTACTAAATGTTGTCTTGTTGGTGTTAATGTCATGGCCGATATGATTATACCAATGGTCTGTGAAAGATAAATCTGGTTGTTGGGAAAATAGGGTTATTAATTAAAATAATTACAGTCTGGTTTTCCAAAAATTATCTGAAAGACCCTATCTGCAATATGAAGTCTGAAAAGATGTAATCTGACTTACAGGGCATTCCCAACATGTTAACATGAAGATTTTTGTTTGCTTAGATAATAGAAATGAAAGTTCAAACTATAGTAGGTAATTCACAAACAATAGCTGAAACTCAGACAAATGCTATTTCCACACAAAATCTCATAATGCTAAATGGAAAGTTGACAGTTTAATGAAGGTTGCATCTGCAGTTAAGAAGTTCGTGGGGATCATCTTAAACTGTTAAGATAGACATATAAGCCCATGGCCAATATACTTTTGAGGCCACTGAAAGATTACCCTCAGAGGCCAAATGGTAATTATTTTCAAAATCCAAACGAAAAAAACACTCTGCACCAACATTTGTGTTGAGATCATCTAAAATACTTTCAGCCCAAGCATAAGATTCCATCAATGAAATCACAGAGGCAAGTAATAAAACTTGATATATTGATTTGAAAACTATTAATGTTTGAAATTTTCCTCATGCAGTGTGATCTTAAAATATGCTAGCTATGGCCAAAAGAAAAGAAATCAGTGAACTTGGTGGGAAGTTTTATGCCAAACAAAACTAAAAATGCATAAAATTTGGAGATCAGGTATAATGTTCCTTTAAGGATTTTTTGTTTCATCATTCACAAATATGCATGTGATGTCTCTTCTCCACGAGGACAGAGAATGCTTTAGCAGATATTTAGTACCAAGGTTTAAAAATTGAAGCATCAATTTTCAACTGGACTTTTCAACCTAAGGCAAGTGATGAAGAGGTTTGAATCCTTATAGAAGCAATAAGTGAGGTTGATACTGTTGCTTCCATTAAAATTTTACTTAGATGTTATCATAGGAATCTTTTGACTATGTAGTCACAATGAAAAGTAATCATGGAACATCAAAGAGATTTAGACTCTTGATAGTTTTAGAAAAAATGAATCCGCAAACCCTTTAGATAAGGATAATGATTCTCAATGCCCACTAAAATTCACCAAATTTTGATAAGTTTGGCACCAGAAGGGTCCAGGATTAGATGTATCTGGGAGTGAAACTGAAGCAGTTCTAGCACTAGATTTTAGTTGGCACTAGACATGATTCAGGACATCAAGAGTATCTTCTACATTGAATGAAATACAGTTTTTGTTTTCTTTGCACTATGATAATAAGAAAAACAAAGACATGACAGAGGACCATTCACACAGACTAGAACCAAACTCAATTTTGAAATCCGTGACATAGGATCCATTGCACCCAGATGAATTTAAATGTCGATGTGCAATGCCATTTCTGCTTTGTGGAGATTATTTTTTTATCCACTTCAATCGAGGTGTCAATGTCCAATGCCATTTTTGTTTCCTGGAGTAACTTCTAAAACTTGGCCTTTTTTAATTCTGGGAATACCATAGATTTCTAGCCCGTCTTAAATGATAAGAGCGAAGGCGCTTCAGGTATTTTTCTAATGTTACATGTTTTGACTTTCTTTAAATAAGAAAGTAATCTTGGTGCAAATTTTAGTTTGCGACTTTCTGTCCAAAGCTTTTATCCTTACTCAAGTACGGAAGACATTATAAGTATCCCAGTTGTATGAAAACAGTGTTAGCCAAGCAGGAGCATTTCAAAACTACATTTATGATCTTTGCATTTGTTTATACACCCTTTTGGTAACACGGTCAAAACCTAGGATGTTACTTGTTACATTTTATATGGGCTGCTTAAAATGCTAGATGGTTGCATGTGTTTTCAGATTAGAATATTCTATCACCAAGTTTACTGAGTTTTTATTTCAATTAGGCAGATTAACAAAATTTGTAGTATGCTTCCGACACATACAAGAAACAAGCCATTAGGAACAAAAATGATTTTGTTATATTTCCTTTCAGGCAGTTTCTTGGAAATTTAAAAATGATTTTGTTTTCCACAAGGTATATCTTATAGGCATAAAAACTGCTGTAAATTATTTCCCTAGTCCAAAAAAACTAAGGCATGTAAAAAACCACTAAAGCCTTACTAGTTATGGTCACAAGGCAAGAAGGAAACTGCGAGAAGCTTCATAAGAAGACAAGTAGTCAACATGAAGGTTAAACTCCATATATAATGGTATCTGACCTAATGGGCAAATGGGCAATTTGTGTTTCTGAAGGAGAGTTAAGCAAGTGACTTCTGAATGCTTAAGGTGGATTGTATATATTACATATTCATATTTTGATTCTACACCAAGCTGATTGGAAGAAGGGATCACATAATAAAATAATTTCTCTATAATAAATAAAAATATATTCCATAATTCACTAGTCTGTAACATGCAATAGGCAGCTCTATATCCTCTCTTTCTGTACCTGTCAGTCTATCTATCAATCAAGTTCATCAGTGTGTAACAATACAGGTAAAGAAACTATTACACCCCCAACCCACACAAGTTTTTACTGAGGAACCAAACTTCTTAACTTTTGGTTCCTTGCCTGGTCACACTCAAAAGGCAGCATATATTCCCATCACAAAATCCAAAACAGATTCATCAGAATAGACATAAATGCGAGACTCTGGAACTAGTTAAAAGATATGAGAACTAACATGAGAATTTTCAAGCGTTCTAAGCTTGGTATTTATATTGTATGCATAATGCTCTTAATGTCATACCTAATGTTGGAAAAAGCATTAAATATTAGTTTCACGTAATAAGGTCCTAGAAATTAATGCCTTCTATTATTTACTTTCATCTGATTCATTAATGAAATTCCAGTGACTGAATTTCATCAAGTTTCTCTCTATTTGGTTTTCTAACTCCTTATCTTTAGTCTGCAATTTATTTTCCTTGAGGAATCCTCCCTTCATTTGGCTATTTATGATTTAACTTATATTATTATGGCTAAGATTTGGCTATTTGTGTTTGAACTTTTATCCTTCTCATGTACAGAAGACAGGGACGCCATTATTAAGAAAACATGGCATGGGGGTACCCGGAGGTGGCAAAATATAAAATGGTATTGGTATTACATATATAGCATATAGTATATTAGCACAAGCTGCTACCTAGATTCTCTATCCCATTTCAATCAATTGATAAAACATCTGAACACGTGGATATCTCAGGTCTTCTTATCGTTTTATCTTCTTTCTAGTACCTCTTTGGGCCTTGATAAGGAAACTTTCTGCTACAAAATAATCTGTGAATTTTCACAATAATTTAGAAAATTGTAGGTCTATTAGCATCTACCTTTTGTTCTTTTAGCTCTTGCAACCAGTTATCAGCACTTGAGGAAATAATCAATGTAATTTATGTAATACATCTTAAAAACTTCTATACGAGTTTTCCAATTTTCAAAAGATACTTCTTTGAGACATAGAGAGGTGCTAGAAATCATCATCTGAAGTCTCATACCATTAGAAAATGTCCAGATATCTGTCTCCGAGATAAACAGATTTTCATATCAGAGTACTAGTCTCCAAGTTAGACAGCCTCCTCTTGTTTTTCTTTCATTGGATGTCAATATTTTTGTAGGTCACTGATGGATATTAATGTAACTTCTCTACTTTTCTAACAGTGGTCTCAGTGCAGCAAGAAGCATAAGATTCATCATCAATTCATATCTGATTGACAGGAATCATAACGAGAGAAGAAAACCATAGGAAAAAAATATAGTAAAGACCTCATCAAAGTTTTATAGAGAAAGCAAAAAATTATACATAAAAAATTCAAAGTAAAAAGAAACATTAAAACATAAAAAATAATATAAGTTAAAAAACATCTCAAAGACCAATCTGTAATTTGATTTTTTTATGTGTATCCAAAAGTGTGACTCAAGTTCAAACATAATCCACAAAAATGCAGACCCCAATCTTGATGCAACACCTTAGAAAAAATAAATAAATTGATGAATATAAAACCAAGAAAAGCTAAGAGATGAAAGTGGCACTTTCACCATACACTGCCTGCTAAGATTGCCAACCGGACTTAACAGGCATTTCCAAACCTCACCTCACAAAGATGCCTAGATAAGACCTCACATGCACCTCTCATACCAGGTAATCTAACTTCTAGCACCTAAATTACACATCCTTCTGACATACCGATAAATTTAATTTTTGCAATCCTATTCTACATTTCTTCAAAGTCCTTTTAGGTACTACTTGTACAATTTTTTATTAATGTCAAACACTTGTACTATTGAATAAAGCACCTGCAAATACATTATCAATTGGGCTTCGACAAGGATAATGTAAGCTTAACCTCTTTTCAATCAAGAATGCATCTAAGATGTACCATACAATTCTATAGCATGTGCATTTTGTAAGGCGTGGCAGCTACCACCAAATTGAACATAATTCAGCCACAGTAAACCCCTGCTCAATGTCACATTGACAAGAACCACATACGTTGAACTGATAGTTGGGACACCAAGCACTTGTATCAGTGGCAGAAGAGCATTTCAGAATCATCAAGAGCTACTCCTTGCAATTAGTGCAGTGCAATCCCAACAGCAATATCCCAAATGCTACATGGATAATATTACAAGTAATGGCCTTGAAAATGTTATCATAGAATACTTTTCAAATGCCATAATCAGTATAAATGGAAAACTGAAATGTAGAAGAAAAAACAGATTCAGTAACGGTTATTGTATGTCACTTTTCCAATACCTTGTCTCCATCAAACCCTCAACAATTACATGTCATTTCCACAAGCCTTTAAAATTGACCTAATAATTCAAATTGTGGACAACCAGAGTCCTTGCCAATAAGCTCTCCTTACCAAAAGCTCTTTAAAGTCTCCCCAATAAGCCTCTCATATGAAGAGATAACAATATAATTACCATTCAATACTTGAACCGTGATCTTATCCATACTGATTATCCTTCTTCCTTGGTTTTCAAGCAACATTTTTACACAAATGTGAAACTAAAGAAGTATCGATTGTTCTAAGCCAACTCAAGAAAACTCTGTTCTCATAATTAGCTTTCATATAAAAGTGAAAAATGGAATTAATTTTCTAATACTTATCAAGTTATTAAAGCAACACCTGTCCCTTAATCTCAACAGACTCAGAATCAAATAAATCCAGTGAACTGTATCTAGTTCTTAATTCTACTAGCAAATTATACCAACAGTTCTCAGAATCTCAGTGTCTTAAAGAGAAAAACATGTCAGTAATATCTGAATAAAAGCTAAATTCAATTCAACGATATCACAATAAAATAACATTACAAATAAACGAGCATATCAGAATACATGCAAAAGGCTAAAAATGACTATTTCCATGCTCTGGAGAACCTAAATCACAAGCAAAATTCACCTTTGCTACAAAATTTATATACATACTAATATAGCTACAACTTTCACAAAAATTAGTTTACTAAATGGATCAAAATCATGAAAAATAGCTAAAAAATTCACTGTAAATTTTGCCAAATTATCTTCAAAATCGGTACATCCACAAGGGAGGATATCTCCTCAAAGCTCTAATATGCATTACAATCAAAAAGTTAATTGGGATAACAAAAGTGTAAAATATAATGTCATCCATTGACCAGTAGCCAACAAAAACAAGTAATACAATTAACTTCAGTAAGTCTACCATAATTAAAACTCATTCCATATTATCTACCACAATAGTCACGGTATAAGAAAAACATAAGAAAGTAAACCTACTGCATATAATCAAAAGTCTTTTTTGCGCGGGCTAAAGAACTCACAATGCTCATATCCTCAAAGCAACTTGAAACAGCAACTTTAGTTCAAAGGATCTGTTGCAGATGGACAAGCATCAGCCCTGTGAAGGTAAAGAATAACGCACTTACGGAGTTGCAACTGGTATAGGAATGAATAGCCACTTATAATCAAGACAGCCATTCACCACAGCATCAGCGCCTACTTCCACGATTCTCAAAACTAGCCTTTTTTGTTTTATTCCCATTTTCCTGAGAGGTTGGATCTTCTGTGGAGCTAAATATGCCACACAAATAGGGTGAATTAAAATCTGATTTAGACGAACAGAGGTTCAAATGACATAAACCCACACTATTTATCTAAATTATAACTGTATTAGTTAATGCTTCTTGTTACTCAGTACGAACTGAATCTCTACGTAAAGAATAGAAATTTATTAATTTTCAAAACCAGATTGCAAACCAAAAAGCTACCCATTCACAAAAAAACTTAAATAAAATCGATGGATTTGGAAAAGGTAATCTAAATGTTTTTTTGCAAACCCAGAATTTCACCAGCAATGTGCCCATCCTGTACATACTACCAAACATCAAATATTCAAAAGTTCACACTTATGTGACCTTGCAGCCTTATAACCCATTCCCATTTTTTATTTTTCCTTTCACTTTGCAAGAAAATCAACTGTTAATATATTGCATATTCAATTCGATGCCAGTTGCATTACATGCCTTAAATCAGGCAGTGCTTACTTCTACTAAATATTCAAATCAAATACAAAATTCATGTTCCTTTTCTAAAAGCTTATTAAAAATGAATCACTTTAACGTATCAAGAAAATGAAGTTTGGGATCTCACCATGCTGGACAGTAATATATAAAACACAAATGATCAAAATTAGCAGTACAATAAAAGAATATTTTGATAATATACACTGTTGAAAATACCCATGATACATATCAGTATTAAATATCCATGAAAGATATCACTATTGAACATTCATAATGCATATCACCAAGAAAGGGCAAAATTGTACTCACTGCTTTTGCCTTTTAGCACTATCTTGCTTTATACTCAAAACCATATCCATGGCTGTCTTCTGATGCTCCCTTGTTTGTGTATGTTGCTCCAGTCCTTCTACAGTATAGCAATCGATTTGACAAATTCGACACCACCCTGTGCTGCCTGGTTTTCTCTTCCTTCCTAGATCCAAAGGCTCAATATCATTTGGCATTTGACCTTGCTGCTTCCAAAAAACAAAAAAGGCAGTAATTAGATAGGGAAAATGATTTATCTATGTATAAAGTTCAAGAAATGATGCATCAAAGCATATTCTACAGAGACCTACCTTCTTGAAAAATCCACTTTCACCAGGAAAGCCCTGCATGGGAATGTTGCCACCGAAATTAGCAACCGGCTCACCCATCATCATAGGATTGGGTAATGGCCCAGGAGCACCTGGTGCTGCACCAGGGTGAAATGGAGGGAACCTGTTTCCAACACCCACTGGAAGTTGTCCAGACTGAAATGCATTATGCATGGCTCCAGAATGAAAACCAAACGATTTATTTCTTTGCTCATCAAAGCCAAGAGGATCTCTATTCATGTCCTCTATTGGACGTGAAAGATGAGAAGGCCCTCCAGCAGGTCCAAATCCACCAGATGGACCAATATTTGGCCTGCCAGAAGGTATGCCCATGTAATCTTTCCCAGGACTCCTTGGCGGAGCCAGGGTATCAAGTCGACTGCGGCCAAATTCAGACCTGGGTCCCATAAAATCAGGCCTCATTCCACCTGACTCGGGTCTTCTAACCATCATTTCCTCATGTATTCCAGGAAGTCTTGGTCCATCTCCACTATCAGAGTTAAACATTGATTGACCACCACTACTTGTTGGAAACGAACCAATCGATTGATATGGAGGAAACAATCTTGATGTGCCTCCGGATGGACTTCCTGCTGAAGTAAATGGATATTTTGAAATAGAATCAGGCAAGAAACCATGGGGCCCACCTTCAAGAGGCCTTGATGTAGGAGTAATTTGATCGAACTTCGATGTGGGTGCTGGCTGACCCTTCTGATGGCGCATTAGAGGTAACATTTCGTCAGGATTTGATGGCATCTGCACATCAAACTGTCCAGGCTTGTATTTTCTGGAATTGTCTTGGAACTCTTTCCTGTCAGGAAACTGTCTGCTGGAGTCATGCTGCATGGACCTAAAGCTACCTTCTTCTCCCATAATTGGAGGAAATGCAGGAGCCTGCAGTCCCTCCATATGTCCCTTGTTAGTTGCTCCATTTTGTTTCATTATATTCGGCTGCAGACCTGAGGGCTGTGTCATTGAAAACCGAGAGCCCACTAGCTGCTGTGGATCATTCTGCTTATTTTCAAAAAGTTCAGTCCTCCTATTTCCCAAAATGTCCATATGGTCCATTGGTTTTGAAAGAGGTGACTGCTGTAATGTTTGACCATATTGCAAGCTCCTGTCCATAAAACCTCTTGGACCTTCAAAAGAGCTTAGATGATGAGACATGTTTGAGGGTAAGCTCGACGGCAAACCCAGCATTGACTCTCCTTGTGAAGACCTCGGTGGGGCCATTTGTTGATGATGCAAATGAGAAGGTGATGGCAGGTCAAAATTTTTAGTTGGAGCCTGTCCCTGACCATGTCCCCTTGCAAAAGATGACATATTAGAAGAACTCGGTTGATTTTGAGGAAGCAGAGACATAGAAGGCATACCACTCTGCTTTGAAGATGAATGATGAAATTGATCAGGAATGCTGTGTGCCTGCCCTTGATATGGCAATTGCTGGAAATTTCTATCAGCACTTTGTGGTTGTCCTGAATAAGGTAACTGTGCTCCTTGCAGTTGCCCTTGACGTGGTGGCTGAAACCTTTCGTGCCCTTGAACTTGCGATTGCATAGATATCTGCTGCACATCTCTTTCATTTTGAAGGGGCTGTTGCAAGGATCTGTCTTGCCCTTGCATTGACCCTTGCTGAAGGGCTGATTGTGAGCTTCTATCCTGTCCAGAAACCGACCCTTGACGAAGGGGCTGTTGGAAGCTTCGGTTAGGCCCTTGACGAGGAGGTTGCATCAGATTCCTGTCCTGTCCATGAACTGGACCTTGACGAGGAGGAGGTGGAGGTAAGCTCCTATCCTGTCCTTGGACAGAACCTTGACGGGAAGTATGCTGTAAGCTCTTGTCCTGTCCTTGAACTGGCCCTTGACGAGAACTTTGAACTTGAAGTAAGTTCTTTTCCTGCCCCTGGATTAGTCCTTGGCGGAGAGGCGGTTGCAAGCTTCTATCTTGTCCTTGTGATGACTGTTGTAAGACACTCCCTTCTTGCCATTGCAGATTGTCTTGGGAAGAACGTGTACCTTGTCTTTTATCATCTACTCGTCGTGGCTCTTGAGCTTTCTGAGTAACATTTTGAAGGAAATTTGCCTCTTGCACTTGGCGAGGATACTGCTGCATGTTTCCATCTTGACGATGCCGAACATGTTCAGAAATGGCATCTCTCATATGCCCAGTTGACTCCTGTAAATTTTTGTCTGCACTCACCTCAGGTAATTTTTCAGAGCTATCCTCAAGCACTTTCTTCTGAGAGACTGACTGTTGTAAATTAGGTTCATGCTTCTCAATTTGTAAATCTTTGGCTGAAATTTGTTGTTGAGAAGAATCAGAAGCCTCAGACTTAACAGGCTCTGATATAGAAAGGTTTTTCTGTTCCATCTTTTCATTGGCCAGCTGCTGCTGCTCACTGTGTTCAGATTTTTTATCAGACATCATATTTTCAGCCTTGACAGTTTCTACAACATTTTTTTTCCCTGGTGCACCATTTAATTCATTCAATTGAACAGCTTTTGTAGGCTGCAGACCATGCTCATTTTGTGAAGCTTTGGTAGTTTTATCTTGTGCATTAACTTCTTGTGGTTTCTCCAATGCAGGGGCCAGCTTAGGGGCACCTGATGCAGTGGAAGTTTGGACACTACTTCTCATGGATTGTGTAGCAGCAGAACCAGGCAGAAGGGATTGTTGGCTATTGGGACGAGGTAACGCAGATTGATGACCTGGGGGACGTTGATGAGGTAATTGTGCTCGGTGACCATGTCTTGGCATGAATGCCTGGCTAGGTGGTGCACCTTGGTTAGGTATTGCAACTTGGTTGGTCGCTGCTTGTAATGCTTTGGTTGGACCACGAACAGATTGACCATATGATGAAGGATGAGGTCTTCCCTGTGATTGTGGAAAGGGCTGCTGTAGTAACCCCTGGTTCTGGGTTAGAGGAGGCCTACTGCCCACCTGTTGGGGAGCATTCATATGTCCCACACTTTGTGAATAAGGTTGAGGAAATGACTGTGCTGGCTGAAGACCTGGTTGAAAGGAGGGTTGCATCTGAGAGGGTTGTGCAGATGCTTGTTGGAAGGGAGATTGCATTTGGGGTTGCTGAGTCTGAATTGGTTGAGGAAAAAATGGCGCCTGCTGTTGTGGTTGTTGAGGCAACTGATGATGCTGAGATGGAAATTGCTGAGGATGCTGCACAGGCCCATGGGCTGGCTGCTGCAGTTGTGGAGGAATCTGCTGCTGTAACATTAGTTGCTGCTGCGGTGGTGGTTGGTGCACAATTTGTTGTTGTTGTTGATGTAGTTGAGCATGCTGTTGTAGTTGTGGCTGCTGCTGTGGAAGTTGCTGAGTTAGCAGAGCTGGTTGCTGCTGCTGCATATGAGCAGGTTGCTGAGATGATGCAAGTTGCTGTTGCATCTGAGGCTGCTGTGGTGATTGAAATTGCTGGTGCAAATTAAGGGGATGTTGCTGGGTTTGTTGTGTAGGCTGCTGCTGAGATTGCACGGGCATTGGATGTTGCTGCATTGGGAGCTGTTGGGATTGATTAGGCATCAGTTGATGTAACTGGGGTTGCATTAACTGGTGTTGAGGCTGTACCTGCTGAGGCATTAGACCTGTTTGCCCTTGGCTCTGTTGATAAGGTTGAGAAGCATGTGCAGCTTGTGCTTGAGGCTGTAGTTGTGGATGGGCATGGGCCTGGGGCTGCAGCTGAGGTTGAGGCTGAGGCTGAGGCTGGGGCTGGGGATGGGGATGGGGTTGGTGATGATGCTGTGTTTGTGGCTGGGGCTGGCTTTGCGGTTGCACCTGGACCTGGGCCTGGGCCTGAAGCTGTGCTTGTGCTTGTGCCTGCACCTGCACAGGCACCTGCGCCTGTGCCTGTGCCTGTGCCTGGGGCTGCACCTGCTGTTGCAGTTGAGCCTGGACCTGCTGCTGATACTGGTCATATTGTTGATATTGTTGTTGATATTGGTCATACTGAGGATATTGTTGGTAGTATTGTTGATATTGTTGCTGATACCACTGATCAGTAGCAGAAACTTGGGTAGCAGTTTGTGGCACAGCCATTCCCTGGTGTTGATCTTGCCCCGTGCCATATGGAGTAGGTTGAGAAACTGGAGCTTGTGCAACTTGGGCTGTTGTTTGTGCTGCGTATTGTTGACCACCAGCTTGTACCACTTGATTCTGCTCAGGATGTGCTACAGCAACCGCAGCAGATTGTGACTGAGGAGCACTTTCTTGTTGTGGGACCTGACCCTGTGTTCCCTGCATGACATATCATCAGACATGTTCAAGAATCAAGAATAACTTTGTAAACAAAGCTTATCCTAGCATCTTTGAAAATTCTGTCCCACTTACAGGGCAATTCTGAGCATGCTCTTGTACTTGTCGATGAACAATCTGGGTACCACATCTATTACATACAACAGGGGATGAACCATATTGACAACCATTACCATGAGCAATGCTCTCAGAAAGAGGTCCTTGCCAAGTACAGCCGCTCTTATGATACAGGCAATGGACTGGTACACGGCCAATAGTATCAGCCAGGACCGGATTTGCCTCTTGTAATGCCTGTTCGAAATAGGATTAATCACCATGGCATTAAGTAAACAATAGAACTTTATACCATTAATGTGTTAAATAGATGTGTACCTTCGAATCTGTATCGGTGACCAGGTACCCGTCATAAGGGCAGGCCCTGGTAGTACTCAGCACATAAGTTAGGCAAGGCTTGCAGTAGAGATGTGTGCATTGGGTTTGCACAGCTTCAGTAGGGTAAACTAGCTGCCGACAAACTGGACAGAAATATTCTCCCGGGAGTGATTGAATGTTAATGATACTCTCGTTGTCAAAACCCATGACCTCCCCAGGATAATCAACCGATGAGTTTATTCACCTGATTTCAAATGATATACATTATCAGCACCTTAAGTTAAAATACAACCTTCTGCAGCCATGGGAACAGAACAAAGAGATGACAAAAGACCACTTACGATTCCCAAAACTTATACAATCAACTCAATGATAAACTGATACGCTGGATTAATTTGCTCTCACCTCTCCCGTCAACAGAACAAAGAACATTTTATTCATGCATACTCAACAGAAGAGAGAATAGTTTTCTTTAAATGCCCACACACATACTTGGTAGACTCATCTGCCTGAGAATATTTCCTTCTTGCCAAAAAGCTCCAAGAGAAAACAACAAAAGCCCATATGCCCATAATTTAATAAGGTTCATTATTAACAGGGCTTAAATTTGACAGTTGTATAGTTGTATTTAGACATTTTAGTTGTAAAATACAACTGAGATTTTGAAAAGACTCTATCATATAAAAGGAGAGATTTTGGACAAACTGTCAAATTTTATATAGGATTATGATGATATATATTTGGTTTTTATATAATTTATATTATATACTAATGTATGTAATAGTATTTTAAAGGCACTATTAAATAGATAACTGTCATTAAAAAATTGCTTGACAGTCAAGGTTGACTGTCAAATTTAAGCCCTGGGTTCATATTAACTGTGATATTAGTTATCTGATGGTCACAATAAAAACACAGAAGCCCAAAATACAAATTACAAACGAAATATAACAAAGAGCGTGGTTTCCCATTTCCCTATAACGCAAACTGCAAAAACATCCACAAATACACTGTTAAACGTGTCATTTATATCTTGCGATCATGATGCAGATTTTAGAACAGATTTTTGAAAATCCCTCAATGCAGTCCGAACGTTAAATGAAAATCCACAAGAGTAATACAAATACTACTCGTCAGCAGGAGTGTAGCCAAGAAAACAGGGCAAAATGGAGTGCATCAAAACAGAAACATATCATTCGCAATAGATCAACCAGCCTCCCAATACAGTATTAACAACCCACTAAAAAACATAACATGGTTACAAAAATAATGTTTTCTCTAGAAACAACTGGCGAATTGAAAGATAAATGCAGAAGCAACAAATAGCTCCAAATACAGCACATTTCTAACAGAGAATGCTTATAAAACCATATAGGATAAGCAAACACAAAATAATGACCCAAAAAGAAATGCAAAAAGGCCAAAACCCCATCACTTAGCACCTAAACCCCAAACCCTTACTACTTCAGATCAGATTTATTACAGTTCAGAAAATATACTAAACGAACAAAATCTATACTTTCTTTCAAAAATACCTCTGATGATTTTCTAAAATGCGTGTGGAAAAACCCTAGCGACTACTACATACCTGTGAAGAAGCCGCCGCCGAAAATCAATTCCAATGTGAGTGCACGGCTGTGCTGCTGCGGCTCACGTTTTCACAGCTGAAAGATTTCAGCCGAAAATGGTGTTGCAGAGGCGCGGACTTGGAAGTTGCAAGGATGAGCTTCAAGATGAGAAATGACAAGGACCTCTAAAATATTTCTACCCATTAATATCATAAATATCAGCCAGCTGATTTACTTTGATTTTATGTATCGTTTTAGGGCTTCTATCAAAATTGAGGGTTCGAGAACAAACCCTTACAAAGCATAAATAGTGGATCGTCCCTTCAGTGGATTGGGTTTTTATATTCTTTACCCCCACCACGGCTCCTTTTGAGCGCACATTCTAGATCATCGAAATACACTTAGCATTTACCTAAACCCTTTATACCCTTGAACCCTGAAGAGTGTGAAAAGGTAAATTGTAGGAGTTCAAATAAAAAGCAGTTCACCCTTCTACATAACTCTAGGAAATAAAGTAACCCTACACTTGGTTAGACTTAAAACTCCTATAAAATGGTAAATAGTAATCATATTTAAATAGAGTTGAGATTATAATTGTTTATGAAAAAATTGAGAGGGTTAGAATTGTTTAGCTCTATTTTGTCAGATTTGGGTAGATGATCAATAATAGAATATAGTTGATGCTTGGGATTACAGATTTGGGTAGATGATCAATAATAGAATATAGTTGATGCTTGGGATTACAGATAGGCTATTGAATGAATATTATTTAAATTGTTACAAAATCTACCTAAAAAATTTGATCTACTCCTAGACGAGGCCATGTGTGATCTAGTCCTATTGGCATAGTTATGTTCCTTACCCTTTTGCTCCTTGGTACTTTGTGTCTGTGCTTTCACTTGCTTCTGAAACTCAATGATGTTGAGAAGCACCTTTAGGGGAAATCCTTTCAACTTCCTAGATGGCAATCAAGATTTGTTGTCATGAACAAGTTTGAAAACACACCAAGAAAAATCCAAGATGCTTAGATGATAAGTCAATTGTATAATATTTGCTTGTGCAAGTATTTATGTAATGCGAATAAGATTATAATGTTTTCATCCATCTTAATGACCCTTTGTATTTTGTTAGATTTATGGATGTACTAATGACCTGGGGTTTGTCGTTAAATGCAAGATCATTCATGCTCAATTCAAAGTATTTAGTGTGTAAGCTGGTGGGAAAATGGTCAACGTATTTGAAAGTATTAGCTCAAGAAAGTGGGAAAAGATATTTGAATTAGGACAATCTTATGACAAAACTACGCCTACAATCAAGTCTAGGGCATAGGAATGGTTCCAAGGAGAGATGGTCTTGATCATTTGGGGTTGGGAGAGGTTGATGGTTGAATGGTGAGAGATGTGTTATTTCCATAGTCCATGATAAAGCATAAGAGAGTTTCTAGATTTAGCTATGTAGTAGTTTTTGGCATTAACGTTTTGGATCATACTTCATGATCCATCATCAAGATGAAGAAAAGCTAATATAAAAGAATAGATTATAGAACTTGCTATATTAAAAAGAAAGGAGGGGAGAGGGGGAGGGAATAGTAAATGATAGGAAAGGAATCAAAGCTTAATGAGGTTGAAACAAAATTAAATAAAGAATTGCAATTTAAAGTCAAAATAAATAAACTTAAAGGTCCAAATGAAACAAAATTCAAATATAAAAATGTTAAAAATGATAAGGAAAGATAAGAAAAAAGTTTTAAAACACCAAATTACAAACTTCATGAGATTTAGGAGATTGTATTTGTGATAAGGCTAAATGTGAGTGTAAAACAAGAGAATAAAAGGGCAAGGTATGCACTTTTCTCCCCTATATTTTGTCCCCACATTGGCATGCATGTGAGCTACGTGAACCATGCATGTTATTGTAATGGACGTAAAAAATTAAATTAGCAAGAAGATTCAAGGATACATGGTAGGACAATGACACGTGATTTCTTCATGCTTTGGTAGAGCGACATCTCCAAACCTACATACAAGAGACTAGTAGATTCTACAAACATTAGGTCAATGGCATAAAAATGTAATCACCAAGATTTGCACTTTGCTAAGCATAATTTCCATCGAGAACAAAGGGAAACAATATGACAAGTTTGATTCTAGGATGGATTCATGGGAAAGTGATCGAGTTTGCCCTTACGAAACTGTATAAAAGCTAAGAAAAAGGCATCATGATATATGAAGTTGTCATGGAGTTAGAACTGGTGTGGCCTCCATAATCTATATAGGCATGAGCCAAAAATGAAAACATGATGTGCAGGGTTGTTATGGAGTTGGAACCAACGTGGCCCCTATAGTCTACACAAACATGAGATTGTGTAGCAACTAAGAATGAGATCATAAAACATAGGATTGTTGTGTAGTTGGAACTAGTATGCCCCCAACAATCTATGCATGCATGAAGTCATCTAAAAAATAAGAAAATCTAAAGTTTATAATATACCTTGCTCAAATTGAGTGCATACAAACTTATGGAATTGATTTAAGGAAAGGAAAAGGCATAATGGCCACATGTGTCAACCTATTGGCCATGTGTGTAAATTAAAAGATGTGAACATGAAAGACCATGTGACAAGGAACAAAATGTCCCTCAATTTCACTTCTAGGTATACAAGTAAGTAAGCAAGAGAAATCTAAATTGGCCATGTGCCAAGTATCATTGTGTAAGAGCAATGTGATAGGTTTTGTGTATGATATAAGCATGAAGTAACAATATAGTAAACATGGCATGAGATATCATCATGAAATAGCCATATAATGTGTCACATGTGTGAAAATGATATAATAAGTGTCTATAAGAGAAAGTATTATGACATGACAATATGCAAAAGCATGTGTAAAAAGTATGCCCAATGTTGTGCCTAATATGACGACAAATATGCAAGAAATATTCATTATGAGTAATGATTAAAGGGATACTCATTGCTTATGTTGGGTATTTCTTTGATGTCAACCAAGTCTTTATAGTCATAGGAGATACCTCTAGTCCCACACTAGGCTTTGTTCTACTACCACTAGGCATCCATAGTACTGGTAGGGTGTAATGCCCATAAATTACCATAAACACAACTTAGAAAAATACAACCATTTCTTTTAAAACAAATACAGCACAAGAATGACAATGCAACACACATGCATAGGTGTCATCATGGTGTGCAATGCTCACCACCTAATATTGACAATGTGTAAAAAATATTTATCGGCACATGTGTAAGAGGAAGAGGAGATAGAAATAATTGAGATGAACAAATGGATAGCGTTCATCCCCATGTTGTACACCATACACTATAGAAGGTAAGATTAGGAGAGGAGAATGCACCAACAGGCATGGAATCTAAAGGAGTCTTACCTCAAGTGTGACACATCTCCACAAGTAAACAATCTAAGAGAACAATAGTAAATAATCTAATTTAAGCATGAATGTTTAAACCCTCCTTTATCATTGCTAACCCCCCAATTGTGAAGACGCATTGTGTGGATTAACTTTTTTAAGGGTGCACAAGACAAAGGAGAGAAGGTACAATTACAATAAATTTAGTATATTTTCCTACTAAGGTTCATTTTTTTGTCATTTCAACATAGACTTTTTTAAGGCTAAACACTTTTGACTAGAGCTATGAACTAGGTACATGAAACAACAATGGTAAGATACACAATAACACACCATTTAGTGTTAATGTGTCCTCAAGGGGGTTTGAACCTTAGTCTCCATCATGAGAACCAAGTGGCCCAGCCACTTGAGCACACCCCACACACACCATTTCAACATAGACTTAATAAAGAAGTAATATTCACTCTCTTTTCCAATTTAACAACATTAATGTAATTATTTTTTTCTCATACACCAAGCAAGCAACCAACATTACCATTTAACTAGCCATGTTAAAAATACACAAAATCCTCAATTTCTCTAAGTAATAAGATGCGAGGTAATGTGAGATCCAAATTCCAAGTAAATGAGACCAATGGGAGATGGTTACCTCCCAACCATAGGGTAGCCTTGAAACTACCCACCCCCTAGCTTGGAGAGGTTTCCCGGAAACCAAGATCACAAATCCCACACCCAAAAAGCCAAGGAAAACAAAAACACACAAATGTAATTCTAAGGATAGATTTCTCATAATAAGAACCACTTCATAGTTATTAGGGGGAAAGGAAGACGAGTGCTCCTCTATGGGGAGTTTGAGAAGCTCATCAGCCATAGAGTTACCTTCATCCCAAATTCCCCTTCAAAACAAATGTTGAGCCATACAAGGGTTGAGCTAAAGATTCAGACAAATCTGAAAGGTTAAAACACTCAACAACACCTTTTAAAAATCCTAACAATGCACTAAATTCACAAACACTCAAGAATACCATTCTGTTTATACTTGTACCACATAAATTTCACTTAATCTTACATTAAATCAAACATGTAAGCCATTTCTCTCTTTTTCCTTTCAAAACATATAAAATCGTAAAGGAGAGAAGGATGGTGCATAGGAGCCTACGTCCCAATTCTAGCTTTTCCCAAGGGTTAAGCTAAAACTTCATTGTCTTTCTAAAGTCTCCTAAAATGTAATAACCCCTTCTCTCAAGTCATTAATTAACCCACAAATATGCACTTAAGACAACTAAAAAAAATTGAAATAAAGAAGCTTACTCAACCAAGTTTTTCTTTATACTTATTATAGTTTTATTATTAAAGTGTATCGTGTCACATATCTTGGTAATCTATCTACCATTTGGAATGTGATAAAATGACCAAACAAATTAATATGTTCCAGTTCTTAACTATCCTAATAACTTTTGTCCATGTTGGGACTTGGGTGATGTTCACCTATAGATAGTCCTAGTAAGAAGAGTTTGTTTGTAGAATACTTTGCAATGAGTTTATGGTTTTGTAGTATAGGATTCATGTTGGCTAACATGTGGTGATGTTGTGGTAGTAAGTTATGCTGCACCATACATACTTTCTCTACATGTGGTGGTGTTATGACCACAACCACAAGTCATCTAGAAGAACTCACAACCACATATGAGTTTAGTGTTTGTTGGAGTATGATTAATGATGCAAGAGCACTTGTGACAAAACTGGGGATCATGTTGCACAATCTAATAACATGCTAATATTTGAGAAGATGGCACAAGGCACAACAAGAAAGCAAAGGTAGTGTTATGTTGGTGTGAGCTACCACAAGTGAGGATCTAGTGGTGTTGGCTATATCATAAATATATATGTATCAACAATGTCAAGGTTGTAACTATTGATTCATAGTGTGTAGTAGTGGTAGAGTATACATGGTGATCATTCATGTGGAGACATCATGTTTGGTTAGTTTATAGTTACATGACTATTGGTATTCTTTAGGTTGGTTGGACAGTTTGATGGTTAGTATTCCCCTGAATACATATATATCACCTTGTGTGAATGCACCAAGGTTGTAAGGTTGAATAGTTAGGACAAACATTGATAGCATTGGATTGAATATTGTCTGGTGTAATTAGACGATGTAGAAGTATGTTGTAGATTAAGACTCTATAAAAGTCCAAAGACTTTGGTGTATTTGAGTCTTTCAAATTTTAAATAATATAACTGTGAACATCTTTTGGTGGTGGGTTTTCTCTCAAAAAAGGTTAACCACGTAAATTTTTGAGTCTTGTGTGTAATCTTGTGGATGCATAATGTTCCATTTACTTTCATACATGCTATTAAATAGATTTTTGCAAGTATTGTTGTCTATTATCTAAATAATTAATCTTAAGTTTCTTCATCCCAGTCTATTGATCATCTGTAATAGAGATTAGAATCCCCCATTCGGTATCATAGTGTAGCTTGTTGTTTGGGTAGTTACTACATCACTAGGAACTATAACCATAGTGTGTGCAATGGTAAACCCTACAATGGTTGGTTTATTGCATTTTGTGTATAAACGGACACGAAAGAAAACTTTTAAGGACTTTATGAGAAAGTAGAGTAGTATTAAATCTATGGCTAGCGTATAGAGGTCTAAAATTGAGAGATTCAATGAGCAAGACTTTAAACTATGGAAGTTGAAGATGGAGGATCTTCTAGTGGACAGAGATCAATAGATTGTAGTATCTTCTTTAATCAAACCCTTGGGTATGTATGATGAAGACCAAGTAAGACTATATAAGAAAACAAGAAGTTCAATCTAGTTATGTCTATAAGATTTTGTGTTGATGAATGTGTTTGAGGAGACAACGACAAATTCATTGTGGAAGAAGTTAGGTATGTTATATCATTCTAAGAGTTTGGTTAGCAAACTTGTTTAAAAAAAAGTTATAATCTCTAAAAATGAGGGAGTGAGACTCAGTAGTTGATCATTTGAATAGCTTAACATGATTTTAAGTCAACTTTTGTTAATAGGAGTCAAGATGGATGAAGAGGACAAGAGCATTGTATTGCTTTGTTCCTTACCAAATTCATTGGAAAACCCTATTATGTCCATCAATAATAATGTTGTGTCTTGAACCTAGAAAACATTGTTGGCATTTTGTCAAGTGAGTAAATTAGGAAAAGGTCCATGGATGGTAATTCTTTTGATGCCCTGGTTGTTGGAGGTGGGTCTAAGAAGAAGAAAGGTAAGAAGAAAAATAGATATAAGGAGTCTTAGGGTAAGGACATGTCTAAATCTCTTGATAAGTCTAAAGTAAATGCTAGACTACAGTAAGAAGGGTCACATAAAGTTCAAGATTGCAAGTCCAAGAAGAAGGACAAATATTCTTATAAGTTCTTGGACAATGATGAGTATAGTGGTGATGCATTTATTTATGCTAACATCATTGGTGACGATTCCTCATTGATTGACTTAGGACGAAGGGTGGGTGTTCCTTGGTGATAACAACTCCTTGAAGATAGTTGGACGAAGAAAGGTGAAAGTTGCCTTCATGGATGGTAGACTAAGGACACTCTTAGATGTTTTGCACATTCTAGGTTTGGATAGAAATCGTATGTCTATGTCTAAAATAGCTAACTTAAGAATTCATGTCACATTTGATGGGAAAGGTTGTAGATTAGCTAAGGGTAATTTGGTGCTTGCAAAAGAGGTACAACATGGTACTTTATATAGGTTGGATGTATCAACATTATCTAGTTGTGCTAATGTAACAACATCTAAATCAGGGATATTGTGTCATCTTAGGTTGGGTCACCTAAGTGAGAAAGACTTAAAAAACTTAGTAAGCAAAGATATGGTGGAAGTATCATTGATCGTTCCCTTTATATTGACTTTTGTGAATATTGTGTGCTTGGAAATTAGAATAGAGTGCAGTTTAATTTTGGAAGCACTGGAGCAAAGGAGATTTTGGAGGTGATAAACAATGATATGTTTGGTCATGTGGATATCCCATCCATTGGTAAGTCTCTCTATATCATTTGTCATTCACTAATGATTATTATAGATACTCTTGGGTATAGTTTCTTAGAAAGAAGTCTAAGGTGTTTCTCGAGCTTAAGGAGTTCAAAGCTCTTGTTGAGAATCTGATAGCACATTTCTGGTCAATCACAGATAAGAACTTTGAACGATAGGCAATGACAGTAATTAAAGACAAGAAAATCAGATCTAAAGTGATTTCTCATTAATCAATCATCTACAATACATTGAAACGGAAATCAAAATTATGCAACAGTAAAAATAACTTAATAGAGGACAATAATATATCATAAAGAGATGAACATAAACTCAGATCAAAACTTGATTTTATCGCTCTCCTCCTCGATACAATTTACATTGTGCTATTTTTCTCTTCGAGACTATCCCCTCTTTCCATGCTCTGCACTTTTTATTATCAAAAGCTAATGACCATCCCTCTTCCAATGACTTTAGTTCAACTTCCACGAACATCCTGACGTTAGTTCATCTTCCCCTGAATGGTTTACAACAAAACTTCCAACAAAGGACATCGATAATGGTTGGTTAATTGCCTAGAAACAAGCAAACTTTGGAGAATACCGTTCCTGATACGATGATGATAGGAAGAGATAGGAAATTGATACCAAAACAAAGAGACCCAATAACATCTAAAGATGGCATAACTGCCACACATATAGAGAATAGAACCGTTTAAACTAAAAGATAGAGAGTAAGTTGCAATGCTCCTGCATCAGAATCAAGAAGATAAGAAAATAAAGGCAACATCATACACACCACAACAAAATGAAGTGGATGAAAGGTTACATAGAACCTTGCTTGATTAGGTTAGAAGTATGTTGAGTAGTACAGGCCTAGGATAAGAGTTATGGGCTGAGGTGGTCATTACTGCATGCTACTTGAAAAACAGGTCTCCTACTTTGACATTGTAAAATAAGATGCCATATGAATTGTGGACTGAAACAAAACTAGTTGTGACACATTTGTGGGTCTTTGGCAGTGAGTAATTTGTTTTGATGCCTAAGAAGAGGTAGTCTAAATTGGACTTTAAGGCTAAAAGGTGTATTTTCATCAATTATGGTGAGAATGTCAAAGGATACAAGCTTTGGTTTGAAGGTTCTCTACTCAAGGGATGTTATGTATTCAGGGAACTTAGAGCCTTTCCCAAGGAAGAATAGCCAAAGGAAAATGACAATGATAAGGTGCATTTTGAAACCAAATTGGAGTAGCAAGATGCATCTAAAACTGAACATCATATTGGACATGATATTTGGGAGAGGAAGAGGCAATCTCATTTGGTGCTAACTTTGAAGAAGGAGGTGTAGATGTGACAATAATTTATTCACTGGTAGCCATGAGAAGGTCTTGTAGAGAAAAAAGCCTTACATTTTGTTGTGTTCTTTGTTTTGCTTGGGAGATGAGTCAAGATTCAATTTTGGTAGTATTCATGTTGATACATGTCGGGAGGCATCAATAGAAACAATGGATAAAATTAAACAAGAGCCTTGGTGGAATGGAGTTTGTGACGGTTCATTTTCTGTCAAAGTTTCTACCAGAGTCAACAAAAGAAAAGAGCTCTACGCATCACAGTGATGCATTCCCTAAATATTTTGACAGTCATAACTTGTTTCCTGTTGCGTCATTGGCTAGAACTTTCCATGTGACATCCCTGCACATCTCTAAAGGGAAGGATTCCTAACAAATGTTTCCTGTTGTGATATTGGTTGAGCCTCTTTTTTCATGTGGGGCATGTTTCTTCAGGCATATTCTTGTTTTTAATGTAAAGATAGAGAGTCTCTAAGTTGCAGTTTGAACTAATATCGGCATTTTCTATGCTTTTGATGTTTTAATTAGTTGTTGGTCATCTTTTGTAATCTCTAGTTGGAGATATGGTTAAATAGGTATGTAGTTGTTGTTATTGGGGGATGGAAATTTTTCAATAGAACAGTAAGAAGTAAAAGGCCTTTATGAGCATTTCTCAGAGAGGATCGAATATTGTATGTCTGTACAAACTTAGCCTTGTATACTTTGTTCTCCAATCAATAATGAAGAGAAATGACATTTTGTGCCAGTTTATCTAGATTCTTATTTATCATACATGAAGTTTCGTGGCTTATGGGATTTATTATTGAATGATAACATTTAGAATCTGATGTGAAATCATGCATGTATACTCTTTGAAAGCCACGATTCATTTATTTTTATTAATAATTGAAAGCATTGAGTCTTTTCATTTCCAAAGCCTGAAATTTACTTCAGCGCATCGTCATAGTTTAGATTATGTTTGTGGTTTAAATTCAGTATATTTTTCTCTTTTCCCACATATTGAAGATTCAAAGAAGAGCCGACTTCTATAAAGCCCAGAGGTTATCTCATAAATCAAGTCCCACATTTTGAAATTTCCCATTGTTGTTGGTTATATGAAAATTTAATCGTCAACAGGTCTATAAGGCAATAAAGATCACTTGATAGGTATAGTCCACTAGAATGACATGGATGAGGAGACGATGGCATTGAAGTAGTGTAAGACCCAAGATTTGGTTGACTTGCTTGACTATAGGAAGCCCATTGGTTGCAAGTGGGTGTGCAAGAAGTTCACAGTAGATGGATCACTTGAGTGGTACAAGGCATGATTAGTGGAAAAGGGATATTCCCAAGTTGAGTGAACTAATATAGATGAGATCTTTTCCCCTATTATTAAGTTGAGTTCTATTAGGATGTTCCTATCTATTGTTGCAACACTTGTTTTGGAAATTGAACAAAATGGATGTTAAGACAACATTCTAGTATGGAGACTTAGAGGGGGAATATTCATGGTAAAGCTTAAGGGATATAGGGTGAAAGGTAAAGAGAAACTAGTTTGCAAGCTTAATAGGTCTTTGTATGGATTAAGGTTTTCCCCGTAGATGTGGAACCAAAAATTTGACACACATGTGCTAAAATTGGGTTTTGGAAGAAGTGATGTTGATCGTTGTGTATATTTCAAAAAGGTAAATGGTTAGATTTTTATTATTTATTGTTGATATGTTGGTCATTGGAGATGATAAAGCATTAATTCAAGAACTTAAAACTAAGTTATCTAGTAAGTTTGACATGAAAGACTTGGGAGCTGTCAAATACATACTAGGTGTGGAGATATGCAAGGATAGGACCAAAAGGAAATTATGGATAAATTATAGGAAATGTCTTGAAATAGTCTTGTAGAGGTTTGGAATGTAATTTGACAATAAACTAGTAAGTTCACCCCTACCAATTGGCACAAAGCTAAGCATGGAATAATGTCCTATATTTGTAGAGGATTTGGAGGACATTAGGAAGGTTCATAATGTAATAGAGGTGGGATGTCAAATGTATGTGATGGTTTGCACAAGACCAAACATTTCCCAAGTAATGGGGATTTTAAGTAAGTTCATGGCAAAGCTAGGTAAAGAATATTGGACACGTCCAAAAAGAGTGTTCAAGTACTTAAAGGGAACATTGGATCATTGCTTAACTTATCATGGCACTAATGGTATGAGTAGAGTGTTGAGTGTACAGGGATTTGTTGATCCATATTAGGCTAGAGATCTTGACAATTGAATGTCTACAAGAAAGTATGTGTTTATTCTATTTGGTGAAGCAGTGAGTTGGATGCATAAGAGGCAACAAAAAGGTTGCTTTGTCAAATACTAAAGAAAAATATATGGTTGCAACACACTCTTGTAAGGAAGTGGTATGGGCGAAGAGATTGAATAGCTATATTAGTTTTAAGAGTTAGATAGTGGTGAAGTGTGATTCATAGAGAAAAATTTATCTAGCCAAGAATCTTGTTTACGATGCTAGAACCAAGTGTATTGATGTGCAATATCATTTTGTGAGGGTGATGGTTGGGAGAAGGAAGGTTTAGATGGAGAATATTAATACACGGGTAAATGTTGTAGATGCTTTGATAGAACATGTAAGTATTGGGAAGTTCATGTGATGAAGGAATGAGATGTGCTTGTCCCATTCTTGAGAATGAGGTTAATTTCAATTATTGCACTTTCTCCTACAATAAAGATCAAGTGGGAGAATGTCAGGACGGTGATATTCCCTCATAGAGAGTTCTTGTAGAAAGAGTTTGTCTACATAATACTTTATGGTGAAATGTAGCAAGTTTATAGTTTTGCATCATAACATTTAGATTAGCTAGCATGTGGTGATGTTACAACAATAAATTATAGTGCAACATACATGCTTTGTCTATGTACGTGGTGGTGTTATGACAAAAATTGCAACTCATTTGAAAGAACTCACAACTGCATGAGTTTAGTATTTGATGGAGCATGATAAGTGATGTAGGAACACTTGTAGTAAAATTGGAGATCATGCAACACAATTTGAGAATAGGATAATGTTTTGGAAGATGGCACAAGGTACTAAAAGCAATCAAAAGTAATGTTATGTTGGTGTGAGCTACTGCAAGTGAGAAGATAGTAATGGTGACTATACCATAAACATATATATGTACCAAGAATGTTAAGGTTGTTACTTTTAACTATTGGTTCATAGTGTGCAACAATTATAGAGTGTACAAGGTGATTATCTATTTAGAGACACCATACTTGGTGATTTATGCATATGCTAATGTCATCTATTTTCATATTATAGCTACACAACTCTTTGTATTACTCAAGTTGGTTAGTTAGTTAGATATTTGATATTTCCATAAATATGTCTATATATCACCTTGTGTGAATGCACCAAGGTTGGAAGGTTGAATAGCCAGGACATACATTGCTAGTGTTAGATCAAACATAGTCTAGTGTAATAAGCACAATTGTAGAAGTATTATGTAGATCGAGACTCCATCAAAAACCAAAGGATTTATTGTATTGAATCCTTTCTAATTTTGAATAATATAACTATGAATGTCTTTTGGTGGTGGGTTTTCTCCCAAAAGGGTTTGCCACGTAAATCTTTAAGTCTTGTGTGTATTTTGTGGATGCATACTATCTCGCTTACTTTCATGCATTTTATGAGATAGATTTATCATGTGTTGTTGATTGTTATCCAAATACTTAGTCTCGAGATTCTTCATCCCAATCTATCAGTCATCTACATTAGGGGTCAAAATCCCCAATAGTCCACTTTAAATTGTGGCATCAAGCATTTCTACAACATATTATAAATTGTGGTCACAAACTTACATTCTTGCACTAAATATGGTAATCTCCCTACATTAGGACAAATCCCTTGACCTAGATCTATTCCTCAGGGAACCAGTTCTTTGACCCTACCTATGTAGCCCATAAAGGGAATTAGAGGCTTTGTAGTTCACCACACGCTATATTATAAGGGATTCATCTGCACATTTTTGGATGGGATTTATAACCTCTCTTTTATTAAAGCCATTAATTATGCACTTGGTACTATTTGAGAATAATGTATCCCTTTTTAATATTTTATACTTAAAACAAAATGAAGGATGCCATCTTATATGATAAAATACAACATGAAAGGAATCAATTACCATTTTTCAAGTATCATCTATTCCAACAACCATCAATGATGAATCACCTATTAAAGCATCACAATTCCAACTAACAATATAACTCACATAAGAATAAATCAGGGTCTAACATCTATTGGTTCATTTAGTTTTTTTGCAAACTATTTGTCACCCATTATTTTTTAGAAACTATATTTTTGTCGTGTACTTTCCAATCTTTGGTTTATTGTTTTAAAATCGTAGGCCATGTACCAAACTAATTTTAGATTTCTAATTCCTTTTAACTCTATCCAAAAATTAGCCGACTAACTCAAACATTATCCCTTCACTAAACACAAAATCATATTAGATCATTAAATTTTAGGTCACATAACTATTAATTTGATAAGCTAATGTCTAAAACTATTTGGAGATTCCAACAATATAGTAAACAATCCCTATTTATGATTCTCTAGACCATTTCCATAATAACGTTAGTACTATATTTAATCAAAAATCATTTACAAGTATAAATCATATAATCAAAGGCTCCAAAATTTTGATCTTAATGTATTTCTTTTCATAATCATGCATAAGGTCCTAATAAAAAATTACATTATAAAAATTACAATTTTAAAATTTCCAATTCCCTTTGATACACCTGTGTACACGTAAAAGTGAACATAAAAGAACAAGCTAAATTAAATCTAACTCATCCTTTTCACAATTACAGGCAACCTCTAGTTTAAGCATAAGGAAACTTAACTAAAAATAGATGAAACAAACAAGAAACCTCACCCACAAGTCCCCTCATCGCACCTAACCAAGGTGGTTGTGATTGTGATGAGAGAAAATAGATGTTAATTGCTTGTAGCGGCAGAGTAACATTGCATTCAATTGATTTCTCAAAATGGATTGTGGAGGGTGATATTTATAGATTTTTGGAGAGATGGATGGAGGGCTAAGATTGCCTTGAGAGGTCAAGGGTTGAGATTGATTAAGAGGATGGGAGGCATGAGAACCCTCCAAGTGGCACCATGTGAATGGTGGTCAAAAGGAGTTCCAAGATTCGAGGGGAATCAAGAGTGGAGATTGAAAAGAAGATTTTTGGAGAGATGTGAATATCTTGTCAATTCCTAAAGTACCAATTATGTACAAATCAAGGCAATACCTTTAACCCCATGTACACATTTAGGACTTGTGCAAGATCTACCTTGATTAATCATGTTTTGGAATGTGCAAATGATTATGTATGTAAAGATGCAAAAATGGGTCCCAACAATAAGGCCTGATGAGGTACCCATGTACAAAAGACCCCTCAAATAGAAAAGAAGGGTAAGACCTAGTGGGAAAAAAACTCCCCCATGACAGGATGAAGCAAGAAGGGCTAAGTGACCCCCTAAAAGAAATGCCATGCATCCCCAATAGAGGCTAAATATGGACATACTTGCTCTCAATGAAGGGTTTGGTGAAGATATATGCAACCTGCTATGCTATTAGACAACAGTGAAAATCAATGACCTACTCCTAAATTAGCTCCCTAAGAAAATGTATCTGGATCTTGATGTGTTTGGTCCACTGATGACGGACCGGGTTCTTTGAGATCTGGATGGCACTCTAGTTGTCATAGCAAATGATTGATGGCTTCTAAAAATTGGTGCCAAGTTCAATGAGGATATTTTGAAGCCAAATATCCTCAGTGGCAGCATTGATAGCCCCCTGATACTTAGCCTCAGTTGAAGAGAAAAATGGCATGTTGCTTCTTGCTCTGCTAACAAATGGAACTGAAACCAAGGTGAAAATTGTAGCCAAATGTGGACTTGCAATCATCAAAATCACAAACCCAATTAGAATTTGTGTATCTAATCAAATCTAAACCCATGCCACTACATAGCGAGTCCCATACCTATGAGTGCCCTGCATGTAGTACATAATGTGTTTGGTAGCCTTCTAGTTAAGTTGATGTGCTTCTGTCATGAAGTTGGAAACAATGCCAACTGCAAATGAAATTCTAAGGTGAGTATGAGTCAGGTAGATAAGTCTACCAACAAGTTGATAATATAAAGTGGCATTAACTAGTGGTGTGGAACAATTTTCCTCAAGCTTGACTCCAAATAGAAAAGGAGTCAATGCAGAAGTACAATCATCCATGTGAAAACGAGCTAGTAGATCAAGAGCATATTTGGGCTACGCAAGAGAGATCCCAAAAGAGTTCTAAGTGATCTCAATCCTGAGAAAATAGTGCAAGAGACCCAAGTTAGTCATGGCAAACCTATTGTGCAAAGCAGTCTTGACACTCACAATGATGGATGAGGTGTTCCCAATGACAATCAAGTCATCAACATAGAGAGCCAAGAATAGAAGAGTATCCTCCTGTCTTAAAATGTAGTCATTCAGATATGAGTGGCATATGGAGAACCCTATTAAGATAAGAAAGAAGTCCATCTTGGCATACCAAGTCCATGGGCCCTGTTTAAGACTATAGAGAGACTTCCGCAATTTGCAAACTAGTAAAGAATCCTGAACGAATCCTTGGGGCCGCTCCATGTAAATATCTTCCTGTAGATCCCTGTGAAGAAATGCACTCTTCACATCCATACGGTGTACAACCCAACCATGAGTTGTAGTAATAGCAAGTATCAAGTTAATAGAGTTCATTTTGGCGATAGGGGCAAAGGTCTCAATGTAATCAACACCAGGAACCTGCGAGAAACCTTTGCTACAAGATGTGCTTTGAACTTGTTAATTGAGTCATCTGTTTGAAATTTGGTTCGACAGTTCCACTTACATCAAACCGGTTTTATTCCCTTAGGAAGTGGAACAAGATTCCATGTTTTGTTTTGAATCAAAGAGTTGTACTATTCCTCCATTGCTAAATCTCACTCAACAATATATGATGCTTCATGAAATGACTATGGATTTAAAGTTGTGGCAGTGCAAGAATGTGGAATAGCCTCGTGTTATGACTGAGTCCCCTAAGTATCCGAAGGATCCCCAACAAGAGTGCATACAAACTCAAGTGTTTGATGAGCCCATTGAGGCATGGAAGGGAATGGAGGAGGAGAATCCTTAGCATCTAAATCTAAACTCTACAAAGAGGAGGATGAAACCTCATGAACAACCCTGTGAGTAGAGGAAGATAGAGGAAAATACTTTGAGTCACTGTCATCTAAATTCATTGTGGAGGAAGGAAGATGTGAGGACGAGCTTGGAGAGCTTTCCTCAAAATGCACACTACACTCAATGAAGAGCTCACGTGTCTCTGGATCTAAGCGTTGACACCCTTTGACACCATTGGGGTATACAACAAAGATGTAGGGCCGACTTTGAGGTTCTAAGGCCTTGCACTTCTCTAAAGGAATGCGTGCCCATGTTGGGGAGCCAAAAACTCTAAAGTACCGCACAACAGGTTTCCTGCCACACCAGGTTGCAAAGGGAGTGATACCCTTCAATGCCTTACATGAAACTATGTTTTGGATGCGAGCAACACATTTGATATCTTCTGCCCAATATTTAGGTGCAAGGGAGCATGCATGGATCATGAAACCAACCATTTATTTTAGGGACCTATTTTTCCTCTCCACTACACCATTCTGCTAAGGTGTGTAGGTGACAATATGCTAAAGATCAATCTCTTCAAGAGTGCAAAATTGCTCAAAGCAATGGTTCACATATTCTCTACCATTATTAGTGCAGAGAATCTTGATGCACTTCCAAGATTGTTTCTTGGAATGAGCCTTAAATTTCTGAAATCTATCAAATACTTCACCTTTCTACCAAAGAAAGTAGACCTAGGTGTATTTGGAATAGTCATCAATGAAGGTGAGCACATAGCTAGCCTTGCTAAAAGGCAAGGATGGAAATGGACCTGCTAAGTCATTGTGAACCAGCTCAAGGACTTATGAAGCCCTCTGAACCTTCCCTTTATCAAACTCATCCTTAGAATTCTTTCCCAAGGCCCAACCTGAACAAACTCCATCTGAAAAACTAATCCAAGGAAGACCTATGACCACATCCTACGTGTTGAGCTACTGAAGATAGCCATAGTTGAGATGACCAAACCGCTCATGACATAGTTTGCTCAATCCAAATGGGTGAGAAAAACATTTAGAATGTGAATTAAGTACAAAATGAGAGAAAGCATAGAGTTAAGACTCATGATTAGCCTTACCAACTACAAGAAGTGCATTATATTCAAGATCCCTTTCCTTATTATATATGGGTTCAATTATCTTTTCTTCAACATAAGATGTGTATTCAAGTTGCATTGAGGCATTCCATGCATTTTGATGCCATGTGTTATAGTTGTATGGTGTTAGTAATGGAAACTTAAAATGACCCATTTGTGAAGGAAAAGAGAGCACAAGTAGAAAGAAATGCACAAGCACAAACACACCAAGAGACCCATCGAATCACTCAAT
Source organism: Cunninghamia lanceolata (assembly GCA_027924645.1). NCBI lineage: Eukaryota > Viridiplantae > Streptophyta > Pinopsida > Cupressales > Cupressaceae > Cunninghamia > Cunninghamia lanceolata. The sequence continues at coordinate 24,664,051 of BSBN01000500.1, forward strand.
CAAAGAACCCCCCAAGCAAATATGATTTGGCACTTTATATTTAGTGTGGTTATAATTGCCACAAATAAGAAACATTGAGTGGACTTGACTTTAATGCTTTTAAAAATCCTTATAAATGAGTATCTACTGAAAGTAGAATTTTGGAGCAATACCAAGTGAAATAAACAACACCGTTGTGAAGTACATGAAAAATCATACACTTTTACTCAAAAAAGGAGTTCGAGAGCCCAAGATATGAGTCTTTAAAGTTGGTCTTCAAAATCAAAAACTCCAATGGAGATTGGTCCAAGGCTTCAAAAGTCTCTTGCCACCAAATTTGGTGGAACTACAAACAACTTTAGTGGAATTGCTAAGTTTAGTATGGAGTAACTACTAGATAGATTTGGTGATAGCCAAAGATGACAGACGGGTCAAAATGACCGCCAAATATAGTGGGACTACTAGATAGGGCACAGAAGCTGAAGCAACATGAATTTGAAGGCCCAAAGGGGCGAAACAAATATGAACACACCTTTAAAGGCCATATATTTTAAAGGTGGGGGTCGAAGCCACACCCAATCCCGTAAGAAGGGGTCTGCAAATTTAAAGAAGTTTTTGAAATTTGCAATAAAAAACTTTACAATTTTTTTTTCAAAAAACGTGCCTCACAAGTAGTGTTCGTGGGTTTCATACGACTCCCTAGACAAAAAAATTGCCTCTTCTGACAACTTTATCCAAAATCGATGATTTGACAATCTATCTTAGAGTTTTTAGGTCTTCTGAGTGCAATGGCAGGGTCCGATTTGACCCAAAATGCTTTGAAATGACGACTCCCTACTGGATCTAGCAACAAACCTCCCGCTTCAAACCCTTGCAGATTTGGCCTCCGTGTTGTTATATGGAGCCTAATCAGACTCGAAGGTTAAATTTTCCCCACTTATATAGGTGCAGTTTCCCCCTAAATTATTTAACGAGGGTTTGGGGGCAACGCCCCTTGTCGGGTCCAGGGGCAGTGCCCCTGAAACCTTAAACGACTTTTATTATTTTATAAAGGCGTCAGGAGTTATTTTTTCTATTGGCCGACATAAAAAAACCTTATTTTGTAACCAACATAAGTCTTGATAAAAAATGACTAAGGGTTAGGGTTTCCGTTGAGATATTGTATTGTACCATTTGCAGCGGTATTGAGTTGCAAGGGATTGCTGGTTGTAATCGGTTTGATTTGCTGGATAATAATATTGGACTCTCTGTTGGTGGATGTAGCCTGAGTTTGGGTGAACCACATTAAAAATTATCTCTCAATGTTATTATTTCTGTGTATTTTTCATTCCTCTGTTTAATCTTTATTTGCATTTAATTGGTATCTTCTGCATGCAATTCTTAACACTCCAATGTTTGAATCATATGAAACAAAAGGTAAATCTAATTGTCTCAACTACTTTGGACTCAATGGTGAGCTCAAAATTTCTCCACGAAGCTCTGAAAAAACTTGCAACTAGCAAGTCCACAACTCACAACTGCTCTGATACCATGTAAGATTTGGCTGAAAAGCCACCCAAGAATGCAAATGAGTGAAAGGAAAGAAAATCTAGAAACCACAAATGATAGAATAAATTGTATTTTATTTAATGGAAATGCAAAGAATACAAGAATGAGATGAGATGAGATGCTCATTGTAGAGGAAAACTAATGCGTTGTAGTCTTAGCATAATTCAGAGGTAACTCTATCTGAACAGTCCACTCTATCATTGTATTCCTACATTAAATTATCAACCAAGGAGCGTAAGATTATGATGGCACTGCACTGTATGTGCCTTTAGGGCTCATATTCTTCCTAAACTATCTTGTCCAAACCTATTGAGGCTATTCTACTTTGCTAGAATTCACAGAAATGTAAGAACAATAAAAACAACTACAAAACCTAGTGGCTACAGGTACCTTCAGCATAAGTTGTAGATAATTGTTATCACCAGGAAGTTATAGAATTAACTCAAAACGTCCAAAATGATAAGAGAACTAATGCTAACCTCTGGAGAACTCAAAGTAGACAAAGCATGCACTTGTTCATGAACCATACTACTATAATTTAACAATCAAAATATTATAATTGACTCGTAATGTATTTATACAAATGAAGAATAGATTTAACAATAATGCATAAAGAAATGAGGAAATAAATGAAGTGAGGATCAGTACCTTGAGTGGTCGGCTTAAGGGACTGACTCACTTAACTGGAAATCAAATCTAATTCAGATATTCACACATCTCAAATCACATAGTTTCATTCATTTCAAATCATAAACATAATCGCTTCAGATTGTATTCAATAATGACATTCCTCAATCAAACATGTCTGGATCTTCATATATTGAAAAACATAGTAAAACTGAGTAACTAAAAAATAAGTAACAAACTTGACATCTAACTCATCCCTCCTAACTTATACAGAAATGAGAGAGTTTTATGCAACTACCAACTAACTTCAACCATCAATCTATCCCTAGATACTAGGGTACAGGTTTGAGATCAATTTATTAATCTAATTGAACAGAGGAAGTAGAGTCCTATTTAAACAAGAATTAATTTGCAATGGTTCACATGAAGAACACACATAAGCTGTGTTTGAAACAAGTCTACTTCTGCATTTATTTATGTCCATGATGGTTCACATCCATCCTCCAGCTGCCTGCACTTTTGGCGTCCTAACTTCACTTCCTTTAATTCTCTTGTCTGCTACTTCACTGCAAATGCTCATTTCCTCGATGACACGTTCTTGCTGCATAGGGGTTAATTCACAAAACATATGCACACAAATAACCTTTATGAGAAAACCATAGGATTCCATCTATATTGCATGCATACTCATATTTAAATCATTCAATTGATAATATCATCACCATATTAATAACATAGATTCAAAGTCTTGCAAAGTATATAAAAAGATAACATATAATGATGGTGATGTTGGTAAAGTGTCTGGAGGATCATATAGAAAAGTTCTAAAAGCATATAAAAACAACATAAAAAGAGGTCAATATTTCAACCCATCATTCCCCCCAACTAGCCTTTTGCTTGCCCTAGAGCAAAATCATTGAATTGAACATCTAGGAAAGAAGATTGTAGTGCAAAGTAATCTGCCTAAGGGCCATTATTTCTCTGACTCCTACACCCTACTTAAGATAAAAACCATTGTAACAAGCAAGCCTATCCAATCTATCTAATTTTGTATTCCTACATTCATCACCCTTTTCTCCTGTCTAGTGTGGTACTGGATAAAGGAGAATAGGAGGATGGAAAGTAAGTGGTAGCCATCCTACTCCTATTTGCTCTAAAATCTAGATATACTTGCGCAGTCTCTCAAACATATTCATAAAATTGTGGAAAGAGTGAGGCTCTTTCCTTTGCAGTGCTGGAGTCAGACTGTTCCATCTATCTTGCACATACCTTGAACAATTTTGAAGCATAGGCCCTGCTAATTATTGTATCCTTTTGTGATCTCGCAGCCTTCAATCCATAATTATTTTTCCTGGACCTTTGTGTGAGAGGAGTGTTAACCATTGAGTAAGGATTACATCAGGATTTAGTGCTTCCCTTCTGATCTGTAGTGCCACTATTTTTTCCTGCTCCTCATATTTATCCATCAATTCCCCTCTGAGCTTCTCATTCTTGAGATGTGATAACAGCACCCTAACCTGCAAATCCCCAACATAGATTGAAGGGTTCCATTCTGTATCCTCTATCATTAAGTAGTTATGCAAACAATATTAACACAATTGGTCTTGCTTCTCTAAACTAACTTCTTTAAAATAGCTATAAAAAAGATGCCTTGAATGTAAAGCAGGTTGATTATCAATGAACCTATTAAACTAGAAACTGAGAAACTTTTCTTTCAAAAACAATGCATATTCCCTTGGTGGAGGTCTACACCCAATGATCTATATGGCCCTATCAATCACTTGTGTCAACTTATCCTCCAACTTTTTTATCACCAAATTCTTGTCCTCTATTGATGCATTGAGACTCTGTTTTTCCTTCTCCCAGTTTTCCTTTTCTTGTTTAGATTTATGAGTGAGTTTCATTAATTCAAAACCCAAGGACAAAGTGGTATGGTACACTAGAGTTCTAGTTACAAGAAGTTGTGGAGTGAGTACTTCATTTTCTTCAGCATTTGTTTTACTTCCAACCATCTATGCTAACAGATCTAGATTAGTTCCATGGCCATAGGTCTGAATTCACTCCTCCAACTCTTGTATTCTTTTCTCCTTTTCTCTGCCTTTCTCTTCATATCCTCTCACCTGCTCTTCCAACTATTTTATTCTATCAAGAGCTTCTTGAAGTTCCTTTCTTATGTTTCTATCCTCCAACAATGCATTTTCTTTTTCAAAATTTAGACCTTCATCATTATCATTCCCAGGTATATCAAAAATCTCCTTAGTACAACTGCTAGGAACCGACTTTCCCATTTTCTTTGCAATAAATGAATCCTCTAAATCAGAATCAGAAGATGAGAAAACATACCTTATATTTCTAGCAGACACATTAACATTTTCATAAGCATCAGTAGAGACATCCTTAGGAGCATCAGCGGGGGTATCTTCAGGGACAATTCCTCATTTATCTAAATCTAAATTCACTTGTGTTGAATGATGATACTGGTGTACTTCACCTTTCTCCTGCCCCTATTCTCCAACAACTCTCTCCTTCACACTTTATCTCTTCAACCTTCTTGAAGGCCTGGGAGTAATGATCTCTTATTCGACTTCAATTTTCCTTTTCTTTTTACTCCTCTTCTTCTTCTTTTCCCCTACATCTTCTCTCCTCACAGAGATTTTATGCTTCTCAACACTTTTCTTGTTTCTCTTTTTCTTAGCAGGTGTTGAATCAGCGCCTCTCATAGGTTTAGGGTTCAAAGATGAGGGCTCCTCTGCTGCCACTGGCCTATCCTCTGGAGTGTTTTCCTCCTATGGCCCCTCTTACTCAGGCTCAATCTCAGGTTCAGGCTCATGTTGGGGTTCATCTTCTGCTTCTGGTTGTTCTAACAGTGTTGTGATATCTACACAATGTTTAAAAGCCTCCCAATCAACATGTGGGTGCTAAATTCTTAGGCTCCTCTTAATCAATAAAGCTATCAAACAATGATGGGATAATGTGGTGTCTGATTGTTTCTTTTGGTATTCAAAAGCCATCCTTTTTAAAATATTATACAGGAAATTGGGAACGTTGACTAGCTTATCATGACATAGATGATTGAGCAACTTGAAATGTATAGTATACAGTAAATTATGATGGCCATCACAGGTAATGTATTTAATGATGTACGAAGCACATTTTCCCTATAAAAATGGAAGGGATAATCTCTTTGTACCTTGTGTTGTCAAATCCAAGTGCTCTCCTCGCTCGCAGAATTCTTCCCTAGTTGCAGTTGCATCAACATGAGTTGGATACTCGGACCCTGTGTGCAGCAATCCTGTGACTTGGGCAATAGCCATCTCTGAAGCATCTACAACTAATCCTCTGACCATTGCCTCATCATACTACAGTGTGGCTCCAAATTCTTTTTCGATTTCGTTATCATATTCTGTCAACTTCAAAAAGTAATCCAGCCATCCTACTCTGGTAAAGAGTGGTAGCACCAACACATCTTCTAATATTTCTTTATGTGCAGAAGGCTCTCGTCGTATCACATCACCCCCCATTATCTCTATATTCTGCAATTTTTGAAGTTTCTATTTTTGCTAAACTCGAATTCTACCACCTTGAAGAGAACCAACGTACAATTTACTGCCCTTTTCTATTCTTCCTACTGCAACTTTCTCAGGGTAATCAAATTCATATTTTGGCAAAATAGGGTAGGTTTAATGTTTTAGAAAATGGCATAGGATGTTCTATCTGGTATTTCTAAAAATAAAGATGGTGAAAAATGGCAAAAATAAAAAAATTAAACCCTCCCCCCAACTAAAATGTGAAGTGACCTCACTTCACGTGGCAATTGATATGCAAGGAAGAGGAATTATTAATTGGAATGGTGATAAACATTTTCGCATGCATGAAATAAATAAAAAGTAATAATGAATATAAAAAGAAAGCTAAGTTTAATCATTGAAAGTTACCTTATGTACACACGTTATGGAATAAATGATTATCTCACCTCAAAATTTGAGAACACGTACTTAGCATTTTATTTGATACAAGTAGGATGACATGCATGTGGATGAATGGTAAGGTGATAGGTCTACAGAGTTGATTTGATGTGATAACTCGCAATGGGAGAATGAACAACACATGAGCTTGAGTTGACACCTTTGTAGTGACACTAGAGTTATTGCATAATGAATGAAGCAACGTGTAGATGACTTGAAATGAGCGGGAAAAACGGTGTACTATTTACCAAAGTAGTGAAGACATCTGTAGACTGGAGTTACTATGGGTGCCTCCAGCACAGGTCCCAACTGAATAGTTACCTATACCATATGTCAGGTCCCAACTGTAATAGGTCCCGACGGAAAGTGAAAAACATGTCCCTTTAGAGTTGATTGTGGTCATCTTGGATAATGTGCTGTGTGCATGTGAATTATAAAGCATGAAAAATTAAGTCTCAACAACAGGGGTTGAGTATTGCAACTCAACCTCTGCATCACTAGACATGATTGGTAGATCATCTTCTGATGGTGTATCAGTTGGTGTCACCAAACCTTTATTAAGAGTGCCATGAGTACCATACTGAGTGGTTAGAGAAACGAGAAAATTATCCTTTTGTAGTGGTTTCTTATACAGTTTCAGCATGTGTCCATTTACTAGTAATGAAAATCAGACCTCATTAATGGTCCGTAATTGGACTACCCCATTAGGGAATACTCGTTGAATCTCATATGGTCCTAACCATCGAGATTGAAGCTTGCACTTGAAGTCTTTGTATCTGGAATCATAAAGAAGGGCCCAATCACCAACAATGAATTCTTTAGTCTTTATATACTTATCATGCCATTTAATTCTTTATTTTTGTATAACCTTCGTGTGATGGATGGATTCCAATCTGCTTTCATCAAGAGCAATCAAATGTTGTAGTATGTCCTTTTGAGCTTCTGTCAAATCCATCCCTAATTCTACTATTGTCCTTAGTGTTTTGTACTCAAATTCTATAGGCAGGACTGTTGTCTTGCCATAGACCAATTCATAAGGGGTGAACCCTGTAGTTGTCTTCCAGGTAGTTCTATATGCCCATACAACTTCTAGTAACCTAGAAACCCAATCTCTTCTGTGAAGCTGTACTATTTTTGTCAATATATTCTTAAGCTCCTTGTTTGTGACCTCAACCTGACCATTAGCCTTAGGATGGTAGGGAGTAGACTTCTTGTGTCTAATCTGATATTCCTCCACCAGTCTGGTGATTAGATCTGATGTAAATTGTGGACCTTGATCAGTCACTATCTCCCTTGGTACACCATATCTAGTGAAGATTTTTTCATACAAAAATTTTGCCACATTGCCATCTCTAGCAAACTACAAGGCTTTAACTTCCACCCATTTGGTTAAGTAATCAGTACATACTAGTATATATTCCTTGTTTGAAGTAGGAGAGATTGGACCAACAAAATCTAGTCCCCATTTATCAAAAGGGGCTAATGAGATTTGTGGCTGCAAAGGCATTTCATCACTTCTTATAGGTCTCCCCATCTTTTGACACCTATCACAACTTCTAGTATACTTGACATCATCTTTATGAAGTGTTGGCGTGTAATATCTTGTTGTCAATATTTTGAAGGCTATCCTTTTGGCTACAAAATGTCCCCCATAGGGTTCCTCATGACAGGCCTTCAATATGTCAAACACTTCATCCTCTCTGATACATCTTCTCATAATGTTGTTTGGACTAGTGTAGAAGAGGAATCCATAAATCCAAGAATAAGGGAAACATTTGTGAACTAGCTGTCTCTTCTCCCTTGGAGAAAAGTAACCTGGAATCTGCCCTAAAACCAAATAATTAGCTATATCTACATACCATTGAGTGTGTATGGTTAGAGCAAATAAATGCTCATCAGGAAAAGAGTCATCAACCACTCCTTCTGATGATTGTGTAGACAGTCTAGACAGAAAATCAATAACTACATTAGCCTTTCTTGGTTTGTCAAGAATTATTATGTCAAATTCTTGCAATAACAACAACCATCTTACAATTCTGCCACCTACTATTGGCTTATTCATCACATATCTGATTGTTGTATGATCTGTATGTATGAACACTTTATAACTAGTAATGTAGTGTCTGAATTTGTTAATGGCATAAACAACTGCCAACATTTCCTTTTCTATCACTGTGTAGTTCAATTCAGCTCCCTATAGGTTTTTACTTACATAGTATATTGCATACTCTTTATTTCCTTCTTGTTGGCTTAGGACTGCTCCAATGGCAAAGTCTGATGCATCTGTATGGATGTGAAAAGGCAGTGTCCAATTTGGACCTCTAAGAACTGGAGCTTGTGTCAAGGATGCTTTGAGCTTTTCAAATGAATGCTGAGAATGAGGAGTCCATTCAAATTCAATGTCTTTTGTCAACAAAGTGAACATAGGTGCAACAATTTTGCTAAAATATTGAATAAACCTCCTGTAATAACCTGCATATCCAAGGAAGCTTCTTACATCCTTCTGTCTCTATGGAATAGGCATGGTAGATATAATTTCAATCTTTTTTGGGTCAACTTGTATTCTTGCACTTGAAATAAAATGTCCCAAGACTACCCCTTGTGTCATCATCATAAAACATTTTTCATTACTCAAAGATAGATTGTGCTCTATGCATCTCTTCAAAACTTTCTCCAAGTTGTTTAAAGCTTCATCACATGTTTTGCCATACATGGTGAAGTCATCCATATAAATTTCCATGTTGTCATGGGCAAAATCAGAGAAAATACTGAGGACTACTCTTTGAAATGTGGCTGGAGCGTTGCACAAACCAAAAGGAAAGACAAAATATGCATAGGTTCCCCAAGGGCATGAAAATGTTGTCTTATCCTGATCCTCTGGTGCAATCTTGATTTGGTTATAACCACTAAAACCATCAAGAAATGATAAATATTTCTTACCTGCTAGAGAGTCAACAACTTGATCAATTAAGAGCAATGGGAAGTGATCCTTTCTAGTGGCAGCATTTAGTTCTCTGTAATCAACACAAACTCTCCATTTGCCACCTTTCTTAGACACTATGACCAATGGTGAAACCCATTCACTATCTGAAATGGGGTATATAAACCCTACATCTAAAAGCTTTTGAAGTTCTGCTTTCACTATCTCTCTGAGGGCAGGGTTCATGCATATTTGCTGCTGTCTTATAGGTCTGTGGGGATCATCAATGTAAATTTTATGCATACACAAAGTAGGATTTATGCCTTTCATATCACTGTAATTCCATGCAAATGCTACTGAGTGGGTTTGTAATACGGCATGTAGGGATTGTTGTTGCTCATCAGTCAATTCATTATTAACAATCAACATCTTTCCTGGCTTGATTTCCAATAGCTTAGACATTTCTTACACATAGGACAAATCAAGGCTAGGTATTACTGGTAAGCATTACTGGGGTAGCAAAGTATGAAATATTTGAGATACCTCCTTTGAGGAACTGGTAGGTATTATGCTTCCTAAGGGATCTTGTAAGCAAGATAAACAACTTTCTGCTGTGGATGCCTTCCACAGTCATTTTATACAATGTGAGCAATCAACTCATCTTCATCTTGAATATCCAGTAAGGGGCGCTCAATAGTCATCAAGGTTTGGAGGGAATAGCTGTCCTCATCTTCTAGGGTAGACCAAATGGTCTGCTCAAGCTCATGGTATGGTTGGGCCGGTGCATATAAAACCAATTTCTTTGTCACAGTCCCATTGGAAATGATCATGTTACCAAACCTGCAACCTATAAATGCATCTGTTGTGGCAAGCCATGGTCAGCCTAGTATAAGGGGATAACCAACAAGATTAACCTTAGGTTGTAGGACTATGAAATCAGCAGGGTATTCCGAGGAATCTAATGCAATGAACAAATCCTCAATGACTCCTTCAGGTTTGACTGTAGACCTATCGGCTAATTTTAAGACTATCTAAGTAGGCCTAAGATTATTCAACTGGAGTGTCTGCATTGTCTCCTTAGTCATTACATTAATTGCAACACCTAAATTGTTGGAGTCCAGAACAACACTGAGAGGGGGGGTGAATCAGTGTTGTATAAATTTTACAATTTTTAATCCTTTTGGCTTACATGATAAAGAGAGAGAAAGACAAAGTTATTTATTAACACACATATGCACAATTATAATATTGAAGGCATGGATCAGGACATTAAACGCAAATCATGAAGGTACATAAGAAATATAACACAAGATATGATGAGTGGAAACCCTCAAGGGGAATAAAAACCACTCTGAAATCGCCTCATTGGCTTAATAATGAACAATCATACAAAGTCTCACTGATTGGTGAATAGGTCTCACTGACCAACATGCCTCACTGGCTACAATATACCTTACTGGTAAATTGATGTCTCACTGACACAATGTACAATCACCATTATCAAATCATCAAGCTTAATGTGCAAGATATGTTTGCCATTCAATCTGATTTGCACCATTGTATTTCCTGCATTTCTTTTACATTTTCTCATCTCTGCATATTTCAACACATTTTCTTCATCATTGCCGTTTGATCCACACACACACTCCATCCTTCAATGCTCCTACAAATTTATTTTATAAAAAATAGAATGTCCTCTCATGACCTTTCACATTCATCATCTTCTCTGCATTTACATTTTCATCTTCACAAAAATCAATCTTTTTCATTTGCAAATAAAATCAACTATACTTCTTCTCTGTATTTTTATTTTTCCTCTACCTGTAATCACAAAGCTCTTGCATAAAATGATAAACAAAAAAATCTTGAGATTCTTCTTCTCTACATATTCAACTCTTCTCCAAAATAAAAGACCATAGATGATAAAATCTTCAATTGAATCATTTTCTCTTTCTCATAAAAAAATCATCTTCATCTGCAACAAAAAATGACTCTCGACATTCTTTTCCAACTGCAAATACTCATAAAATAAAATCAATTCATCTAAAAAAAATAGGATCATCATTCATATTCCTCAATATTATTCAAAAATATCTTCAATTCACTGTCTTCAAAAATATTTAAGCCTTCAACAAAAAGAATAAGTCCTTATTTGTCCATCTACAAAAAAAAACATATTCGGACTATAAACTTCACTCATACTCATTTTAGAAAGAATAAAAAAAAAACTTCCTCCTTAAAAAATAACTTCTTCTTATTAATCTCTTTGCCATGAGGAAAGAGGATAAGAATAGAAATAAATCTTTTCAACAGGAGCTTCAAATCATCAACCAGTTGTCATTTAGGAATATACTAAAAATAACCTTATCTCAAACCTTATCTCTTCAGTGACGTCCATTTGCACTTCAAAATATGATCACATAGGAGTTAATCGGGTTTTAAATTATATCCATTGATTTTTCTTTTAGCGCTCACCAAACTTCAAACATAATCCATCGATCTCCTTTTTGCCGCCCAAAACACATGTAGAAGATCGAATCTAAAGGTTAGAAAGGTCAATGGGGCCGGTCAATCAATGAGTTCTATAACCCTTAAGTTGTGACTTAAGTCACTTACAACCTGTAATAACAGTCATCAATAAAATAGATAAAAAGTGCTTGACGGGTAGCTCAGGGTTATAATGAAACATAACATAGATACTTATTTTAGGGTTTCCTTCTTTAAATATGAAAAACATTAAACCCTAAACAGAATATACGAGGAGAACATTAAAAAGTGCTCAAAGTTTCTCCATTAGATACAGTCTGACTCCATCAGTTAACTGATCACTATTGAAGTATGAAGAAGATTTCATTGAAGTTTGCCTCAAGACTTCTTAAAAAATCACTAGAAAGGAACAATTAAACCAATCCACTTAAACTCTCTATATAAAGGCTTCGTGACTGATCTTTATAACACCATAGATAGACTTAGTGAAAATTCTCCAAGATCATACAAGGCATTCAACCTACTAACCTTAGATAATATATTTGAAGCATTTCCTTTATGAAGACATGTTATCATACCTTGTCACCACTGGATTACTAGCTATGACCTTGTTCACCAAATGTTTGAATAAGACACAACAAGCATACTTTCCTCACTGCATCAACATTTACTCCTTTATAATCTACAACTTTTGAAGCAAACCTGTAGACATCTTCTTCATATATGACAAATCTTGTTGACAACACACTGAAACAACTTGAAACAATTCTTCAACTTGGAAGCAACAAGTCACCATGAAGCCCACGAAGTATCAAATATATGATGAACTTTGAAACAAAATAGAAACATGTTGACAAGAAACATTAACAAAATCATCTCCAGCAACTGAGCCAACTCCTGTGACACAACATATGAGAACAATAACAATGACCCATCCTTTACTATAGCAACACCATCCTCAACACAATGTAAACTTTTGTCTAAGCACCTCCACTGCCAAGATCTCTGCAGACAAACATGAATGCACAACCTCCTGATACAAGATCTTTGTAATCCACTTCCTGATACAAAGACATTGCACCATCCAAACATTGTTACATTCAGGAACATCTATACATCTGTACTTCTTCAAGAAGACTCTATGCTATGATACACCCCTGTTCTGTATCACCTTTTGACATCAATGACAAACTATCACCATCATAAATCTATCAAAGTATTATTAATCAAAGTCCCATTGATTTTGACATCCACTACTGGACTACTTGGATCTGTATATTTGGGAACAGTTATATTGCCCAACATTATATCAACAAGGTTACCTAAAACATGAACTATCTTTGGGTCTATCCTCTTCCTTCCTGATTTCTTTATGCACAGATCTCCGATAGTCTTAGTATAGATGGGGATATCTTTGATGGCTTGGATTAAGGGAATCTTTATGCTTATGTCTTGTAACTGGCCTATGAGGTCATTTTTAGACTGTGCTGGTTGTTTCTAGGTAGCCAAGCATTCAGGGAAAGGAGGCTTAGGACGCGAAATGGTCTGAGGTCCTGAGTTGATTCAAGTTTCAAAGGTGGTGTATCTGAGGCTTCCTCTATGGGTTCTTCATCTTCAAGTTCTGTAATTTGGGGAGATGAAGGCCCTGCAAATTGCTTCCCTAATTTGAGATGAACATTACTCACTTCTACCCCATAGGTGGGGTATTGCATCACCTCGTTAATATAAGCCCGTTGAACAGGCTTGTTGTTAGGATTAGGTGCAGGTTGGGCAAGGATTTGGGTAGGTCTAGGAGGTGGATTTTGAGGTGCTGATGGAGGCATTATGGCTGGATGTTGTGGTTGAGATGGAAGCATGGGTTGCTGGTAATTTGCATTTTGTTGCCATTGTTGGTTCTTATTCCATTGGGGTTGCCATTGAGGTTATTGTGTAGGCCACTAAGGGTTATAGTTGGCACATTGAAAACCTTGTTGGGGCCATGGGTTTGGTTACTGTTGGTTTCAACTAGGTTGTGGAGTAGGCCATTGTGGGTTTTGCCAGAGATTTTGATTACTAGGCCATGGCTAAGTGTTCCAGTTAGAGAAATGTTGGTTTGCAGCAGGAAAGGTTGAACTAAAATTTAATGGATCAGAGGGCATACCTTGTCTTTGTTGCCAAGGTCTCCTTTGAGCTATGTAGAACAATTGTCCATCCTCTCCTTCAAATGGCTGAAATGCTAGCCTTTCAACCTTCTCTTGCTGGATGCTTGCCACCCTTTTACATTTACAATTAGCCTTCCTTTGCCTACAACTAGGACAATACTCAGTAAGCATTGCATCAGCTTCCTCTTGTTTCTTCTTGATGTGCAGAGTGTCCAGCTATGTAGCCATATGATTGATTATGTCCTCCTTCATGTTGGACAACAAGTTACTAATTTCGACTCTTGAAACTCCATTGGTTGCTTTGTTTGTAATTGATGTCCTTTCTCCTCTTGGTCATCTGGTGAAAGTCCTTGAATAATTTTGACTTTGCAAATGGACTCAAAAGGTAGCTAGGAAATATCAACTTGCCCAATGAGATTCAAGGCATCCATAAAATCATCCTTAACCCCTCTTAAGAAAACTAGTTTTAATGATTCTTCATACAGTATGTTTTGGGGGGTTTTTCTTCAGGGCAAACTAGAATCTTTCAACATAATCTTCAAGTGGCTTCTCCTCCTTTTGTGACATCCTGAAGATGTCATCTCTCCTCCTATCATGTCCTTAGCATTAATCTTGGTATTTCTCCAAGAATTTCTCCTTCATTGTATCTCAGTCTGGAATAACATCTTTTCCCAGTCCCATAAACCATCTCAAGGCTACATCCTTGAGAGGCAGGAAAAAGTTTTACCCTGTGAGCATCTGAGGTGTAGTCATAACTCCTACACAAGATATCAAACTCAAACAAAAACATATCTAGGTCCTCTGTCACCAGGCCATAGAAAACTGGTAATACTGATGGTGGAATATTTTTTAGCACTATAGCCCTCTCCTGATCACTGATAGGAAACTCGAACATTGCTTGCTCTGGTGGTTCTTCCATCGCAGCATCTGCCAAAAATGTAGAGGAAATTCTTCAACACTTTCTACTGTATAGTTGATAAAGTCAGTTGTGTCCTCGTTAGCTTGATAATTTGAAGGGAGGAATCTACCTCAATTATCTCTCTACCTCCATATACAGTAAATTTGGCTTTATATTCAAGTAGTCCTTCATAATGTTAGTGTAATGTCTAGTGTTTCCTAAAAAGTGATTTTATTAACTCTAATGTTGGAATCAAAATTTAAACTATGAAAGCATGAAAAAATGAGCCTATGAAGGTAGCACCATCCGTGGAAATGGTGCCAAAAATGTAGAGGAAAACTAATGTGTTGTAGACTTAGCATAATTCAAGGGTAAACCTATCTGAACAGTGAGTAAGCTTATGATGGCATTGCACTGTATGTGCCTTCAGGGCTCATATTCTTCCTAAACTATCTTGTCCAAACCTATTCAGGCTATTCTACTTTGCTCGAATTCACAAAAATGTAAGAATAGTAAAAATAGCTATAAAACCTAGTGGCTACGGGTACCTTTAGCATAAGCTGTAGATAACTGTTATCACCAGGAAGTTACAAAATTAACTCAAAACATCCAGAATGATAAGAGAACTAATGCTAACCTTCGGAGAACTCAAAGTAGACAAAGCATGCACTTGTTCATGAACCATACTACTATAATTTAACAATCAAAATATTTTAATTGACTCGTAATGTATTTATACAAATGACAAATTTAACAATAATGCATAAAGAAATGAGGAAATAAATGAAGTGAGGATCAGTACCTTGAGTGGCTGGCTCAGGGGATTGACTCACTTAACTGGAAATCAAATCTAATTCAGATATTCACACATCTCAAATCACATAGTTTCATTCATTTCAAATCATAAACAGAATCTCTTCATATTGTATTCAATAATGACATTCCTCAATCAAACATGTTTGGATCTTCAAATATTGAAAAATAGAGTAACTAAAAAATAAGTAACTAACTTGACATCTAACTCATCCCTCCTAACTTATACAGAAATATGAGAGTTTTATGCAACTACCAACTAACTTCAACCATCAATCTGTCCCTAGATACTAGGGTACAGGTTTGAGAGCAATTTATTAATCTAACTGAATAGAGGAAGCAGAGTCCTATTCAAACAAGAATTAATTTGCAACAGTTCACATGAAGAACACACATAAGCTGCGTTAAAAACAAGTCTACTTCTTCTGCATTTATTTCTGTCCATGATGGTTCACATCCATCCTCCAGCTGCCTGCACTTTTGGTGTCCTAACTTCACTTCCTTTAATTCTCTTGTCTGCTTCTTCGCTGCAAACGCTCATTTCCTTGATGACATGTTCTTGCTGCACAGGGGTTAATTCACAAAACATATGCACACAAATATCCTTTATGACTAAACCATAGGATTCCATCTATATTGCATGCATACTCATATTTAAATCATTCAATTGATAATATCATCACCATATTCCATATTAATAACATAGATTTAGAGTCTTGCAAAGTATATAAAAAGACAACATATAATGATGGTGATGTTGGTAAAGTGTCTGGAGGATCATATAGAAAAGTTCTAAAAGCATATAAAAACAACATAAAAAGAGGTCAATATTTCAACCCATCACTCATATGAGAGCGATGGGTGAGTATATATAGGATTTATTACCCAAGAGACTAAAACACAACCAATATGGGATAAAGTGAAAAAGTCCCTAACTTAACCTAGTGCGAAAAAGGACCTAAATGAAGTGCTAGCTAGGAAATGAACTAGTTCTAGATAAAGAACCCCATTCACACTGTTGGTGCTTGCACATGGAGTCTGAGTTTTGAGCAAAAAGTTGTGTTAAGGCAATGTTTTTGCCTGACCTGATATTTTAAGGGGGGGGTCATATTCCAAATATCAGTCATCTTAGACATGATCACCCCGATGTTGTGTTATCACCTCATCATCACTTGATCTGCGAAGTGCGGACGCCAATTTTACATGAGGATGATATCCGCCTGTCTGGCGACTTGATATTCTTTCGAGGGGTGATATTTCCAAACATCAGTCATATTTCAAAATATCACCCTTGTCGCCGAATATCACCCTTGTCAGAGTTTCAGTCAGACTTCATATTTCTTGCGGGGGGTCATATTTTTAATATTAGTCATATTACGAATATCACCCTTGTCGCATAATATCACCCTATGCCAATATGACGATGACGTCATCTAGGTCCGGTGGGATGCATCATGTGGTCTTCAACAGGATATTATTAGCAGCTATGATGGAGGTCCCCTCGATCATCGGCGGGATGTATGGTATGAATATGATGAGGAGGATCTTCCTCCGATGCATCGGGTTAATTCGATGGGGGTTGTATTTCCCATCAGGGTGATGTGAAATATCAGGGTGCTATTTCATATCGAGTGATGCAGCAGGAGGTTCACTGATGTCAGGGTGATATTGCGTATCGGGGTATCATGCAGGAGGATCATTAGTATGACATGCAATATCGGTGCGGATGAGGAGTGTTTCTCCGACAGTTGGAGATACCCTGATGAGGTCTAAACTAGCGTCATCGGGAGCAAAATCACCGACTATTGTCTTTCGATGTGGTCCTGCTTATAAAGTATTGGAGAGGTCACTGCGGGGTGAATGTGGGATAATCAATTCTCACATAATATGAAAAGTCAGCGGTCAACATGATACACCCGCGTGGCATGATCTGATTGGTCAACCGGTTGCCCATCCAATTTCAAGCCGCAAATCTTGGTAGGTGGAGATAAATCGACGGTCCTGTTCAAACGGAGGGTTTTCTTTGTCCATGCATCTGTATCTTGGCAGGAAAATTGCAAAATGCACAGTCTACTACATTCCCAAGGTCGCAGGTTGGTATGCCATTAATGGCGGATGTTATAGAGGTATGGGCGAAGGCATGGATGGATCAACTACCTAATTAAAGTTGAAATTCCCTAAGCGGTGGCGCGGGGCTCAACTCCAACCACTCCTTGCCTTCTCCTCTGCCTACTGCATTCAATGTGTTGAGTGCCATTTTCTCATAATGCACTGTATCTGACAAATTTTGAATTGCCATGTAATTAATGTTGAGTACACTTCCTTGCTATATATAGCAGGCTGTGTTACTCATTTGCTGTTGTTGAAAACTAGACAAATTTTGGTGTTGTAATAAGATACAACTTCATTGGTGGCCCTGTTATGGATGTCTTGTGAGTTTATGAGTCTCATGTTGTATGTTTCATGCACACATGTTCAGTTTCATTGTTGTTTTTATATGAGAAATGCTTCAATGCATGTGTTTAGTTGTCTGTCTCCATTTGTTGTATGTATAGCTTCTTTTGAATCTGGTTGCTAAGGGTTTCTCAAATTCCAGGGTATAGATTTCTATATCACATGCTTAATCTTTAACTTCCATTCAAGGAGTGGATTAAATTATTTTAGGTTGAGTATGGAGAAGAGTGTATGTCAGCTAGGATGTATGTAAGTAGAGACAGTTAAATACTTATCCTTGGGTGGTGTTTGTAAGGTAAATACCAGTCCTAACCCCTTGAAACTTGAATGACAGTTGCAAGCCATTCTCTTGTATACGTCTAGTTGACTCCTTGCCTTGAGATAGGCACCGGTCTACTTCTTGTGTAGTAGTTATGATCCAAAACCCCTTGTCTTGCATCCAAAACATTAAAACAAATCCTTTCATAATTCCAACCTGTTAGTTGTAGGAGTAGGAGTAGGACCCCTGCATACTCTCATCCTCAACCAGTTAGATACGTCCAAGAAAGTTGCTAACCTTGTGATTTATCACCCAAATCTTGGTCCAAACATGAGAGTATTCTGCTTGTTATTGTAAAGCTAAATCTTTCTATCATTGGGCGAGTCAAATGTTAAATCTTTAGCTATAGGGATACCCCCCTTGGTGCGGCAAAACCATAAGTGAAGGGGAGGCAGCTCATGCAACCTCCCGTATCTATTGGGCGAATCTGCCTGTGCATTGGAACTGGCAAACCCTCTGTCGATTCGGGCACCAACAGATTTTGGCGACTCCGCTGGGGAGATTAATGTCATATCCATAAAAGTTTGAGTCTAAAAGATTGAAGGAATCAGACCTGGAAGTGCCTTGTTGTAGCAAACTTGAAAGTTATATTTGTGGCTCTGCTGTTGGAGAACCCAGAAAGAAAAGAAATCAATTTTTAGCTTCAGCTTATTTAAAACTCATTCCTCTGCCAAGGAGGTGGCGACTTTGGTGAATGAACCTATCAGTAGCTGCAACATATCCAGGTATTTGTATAAATTGTAAAAAAGATTCCCTATTTGGTGAAATAGCACTGGTTAGAAGGGAAATGTTGGTGAAACTTGCATGCTCTTGTATTTGCTGAGAACATAGTTTGTATTTTCAAGTGAAGTATGCAATGTTGTTGAAAAGACTCGTTTAGAGGACTTTAGGGAAGTTGAAATAATAGTTTGTATTTTAAAGGCCAAAGGTCATTGTTGTGATTGAAAATCTGAGTTGAGAGGAGGGTTGCAAAAAACACATAAAGATGTATTATCAACCCATGCACCCTTGTGAGGTGTCAAATGTAGTAATGTATAGTGATCAATCCCAACCATATAATAAAAGGAGTTTCATCACTGACAGACATAGGCCCGTAAATTTCAGTGGCATTTGTGGTTATCCAAATGCTTTTCCACCTAAAATCAGAAAGTATTTGCCTAAATTCAATGGTATAAAGGATGAATCAATTGAGAGGCACTTGCAGCAGTTTTTAAATGTGATAGATGATTTTGAGGTTGACCATGAAGATGTAGTTATGAGATTATTTGTTCAATCTCTAGATAAAGATGTCAGAGGCTGGTTTTCCTACCTTCTAGCTTACTTTATCAGATCTTGGCAAGAATTCAAGTCTGCATTTTTAGGACAATATGGTGAAAGAATATCTCAATATGCAGTTATCAGTAATTTTATGTATATCCACGTTGAAGAAGATGAGTTGATCCCAGCCTTTAACTTCAGATTTATGAAGGCATTGAATAGAATACCAGAATGTATGAGACCTAATGATGCATTGTGCCTAGTTATCTATTTGGGAGTATTTGATAAGAAAATGAGCTATAGATTGAGAGATAAGGAGCCCACCACATTGCATCAGGCACATCAGTTTGCAATAGATATTGAAAACAATTGGAGATATGGAATACAAAGGGGCTTTTTCTCTGCAAATTTTTGTTGTCCTACAATCCCCCATGTTGATGAAAAGTGTAATTTATATGTTGAAAATGAATGTCAAAGCACTCACACCCATGTTATCCCTGTTTATGCATCATTCCAAGTTAACGATGACTCTGCCATAAAGGAGGATGTCCTGATTTGCCTAACGATTGAAGTTGACAATAATGGTTTTTCAAGTAATATTAATATGCCAGTCTTCAGCAAGGAGCATTCATGTTTAAATGATCCAGTTGTGCATGGTTGTGATCATGTGGATCAATAGTCAATATTAGTTTCATTAGGAAGCATTAGAGGGCTGGAAAATGATGTGGATAGTTCAGCTTCAGAGTACATTAAAGCAACATAAATCTTGTATGTGGGGCAATCAGATGATAAAGATGATACCCATGATCAGTTCATGGACCAGGTTTGTTCTTCTTATGACTCTAGATTTGATAATGATGAAAAAGAGTTGGATTCTCATGAAGAAGAAACAGAGACCTTTGCAATGAAAATGAATCCCCTTTATGATGAGCCTGCGGATGCATTTGATGTTGTGAGTCATGACCTTCATTGGTGCAGAATTAACCCTTTGTTTGAAAATGATGATACTGATTTGCAAACTATGGATAATGAATATTCAGCATCATTTGGTTCAGACATGTGCAACTATGGGTGTGTGGATCAAGATTTGTTTTCAATGTCAATAAGTGATATAAATGATATTGGGGGTCTCATATATTCTGAATGTTTTCAGTTTCTGGATCATCTGGATGAGTGTTTGGTAATGTGTAATAGCCAGGTAGATGATGAGGAATGCCAAGAGCAATGTGATATACTATCTGAGGAGTATAACATACATATGTTGTCTAATGCTAAAAGATATTCTAGTATGTATAGTTGTATGTTTGATTTTGAAATGCAGAATGACAGAGGTAACAATGACAGTGGCAAGTTTTAAAAAATGGTGAAGCATGCAATTGACAGGATCAACACATGGGCAGTCTATCTTGGTGTTTTCAGTCATGGTTGGGATCATTCAGATTGGAATCAGACATTTGACAGAAGGAGATTATGTTTCTTCATTTTTGGCTACCCAGGGTGATGCAGAGTGGCACAAGGGAAGCAACAAAACAAGGTTTACTATTCTCCTTTGCCCACTCACCCACTTCACCTAGCCTTCAACCAACCGAAGGCACATCCAAGGGTATATGAAGGGCTTGATATCCAGAATATGACTCAATCCTCAAGGATTCTCCCACACCTTAAGACAAGTCAATAAACACTTTTCTTGTAGTTGGTTTGATCCCCAACTTCCCACAACTCTCCAACCTCTACTTGGACTAGTAAGGCTACTAGCCCTTCAAATCTAGTTTTCTCCACACAACTTGACAAAACCCCAAATGACCAGGCAAGTAAATGATGGATTTGGATACCCTTTAAGGGACTCTATCAAACTTCCAAACCTCCATTTCCCACTCTACTCCGGCAATTCAGAACACCTACTAGGTCTCTAGGCCTAATTGATCAGTTTAGGGCTAGGTTTCAAAGCAAGTGGTCAAATTTGGGTTCATAGTTCAAGGACAAGAATTTGGAACACCTCTACCACATCCAAACAACTCAAAACCACCATTCATTTGCTCACCCTATCAGGATTTTGTCATCTACAACAGCAAATAGCATAAATTTGGTCAAATACCTATGAATACTTGACCTAGGGCATCACTCCAAAAATTGAAAATAGATTTTCCCCACCCAATGCTTTTGGAATCAGGAAATGTACATCCCTAGCCTGCATTTCACCAATTTGCATGAGTTTTCACCGGTTGGAATGCATTCTAGGGCCAGATTTATGTGACAAACTCTAGAAAATAGGGTTTTTTACCAGTTTTGAAACAAAACACGATAACTTTTCACTCTGATCACTTCAAACCTTCAAACTTATTGTATTTGAACCCTAACTCAGTTTAGTTTTAGAAAAAATATATTTGCTCACCTGGCCAATCCGTACAGGCCATACAACTGCAAGAAAACAGGGAAAAACTAACTGTTTCTATTGTTTCAATGCCCAAAACTCCTTACAGGAACTTCTCTGCCATACATGAGTGAGATGACAATAGTATAAACTGATCCAAGTTAGTATCCAACCTCCAACAATAGTTTTCAACTGTCAAAACTGAGTGGCAATCGGCCAATGTGTCATTGACACTATTGGCAACATTTGATACTATAGTATTTTTGCATTAATACAAGGTTGTCGATGTGTTTAGCTTGTCCAATGGAATCAAACCACCATCATACTTCCTAGACCATGCAAAAACACAAAACTAGCAAATAGACTCAAAGAAAACCTCATTAGGCCTACTAGGCCTAAGTGGCATAACTAGGGTCCAAGTGGACTAAGAATGAGTGAGGTTTATATAGTCACCCCAAACATCTTGACCACACAAAAGGACCTTTCAATCATGGCTATGAAAAGCCTTATTACAAAACATGCTAAACAAAAACCACAACTTATTAAAATGCATCAAAATGCTCTTGGAAATCAAAATGCTGTTCTTGGGTGCCCTGCACCATAGGGCCGCCAAAATAATCTTCAAAATGTATTGGTCCCCAGACAGAGCCAATGTTGGTGCTTGCACATGGAGTCTGAGTTTTGAGCAAAAAGTTGTGTTAAGGCAATGTTTCTGCTTTGACCTGATATTTCGAGGTGGGGGGGGGGGTCATATTCCAAATATCAGTCATCTTAGACATGATCACCCCGATGTTGTGTTATCACCTCATCATCACCTGATCCATGAAGTGTGGACGTCAATTTTACATGAGGATGATATCCGCCTATCTAACGACCTGATATTCTTCCGAGGGGTGATATTTCCAAAAATTAGTCATATTTCAAAATATCACCCTTGTCGCCGAATATCACCCTTGTCAGAGTTTCAGTCGGACTTCATATTTCTTGCGGGGGGTCATATTTTTAATATCAGTCATCTTACGAATATCACCCTCGTCACATAATATCACCCTATGCCAATATGACGGTGACGTCATCTAGGTCCGGTGGGATGCATCATGTGGTCTTCAGCAGGATATTATTAGCAGCTATGATGGAGGTCCCCCCGATCATCGGCGGGATGTATGGTATGAATATGATGAGGAGGATCTTCCTTCGATGCATCGGGTTAATTCGATGGGGGTTGTATTTCCCATCAGGGTGATGTGAAATATCGGGGTGATATTTCATATTGGGTGATGCAGCAGGAGGTTCGCTAATGTCAGGGTGATATTGCGTATCGGGGTATCATGCAGGAGGATCATTAGTATGACATGCAATATCGGTGCGGATGAGGAGTGTTTCTCCGACAGTTGGAGATACCCTGATGAGGTCTAAACTGGCGTCGTCGGGAGAAAAATCATCGACTATTGTCTTTCGGTGTGGTCTTGCTTATAAAGTATTAGAGAGGTCACTACGGGGTGAATGTGGGATAATCAATTCTCACATAATATGAAAAGTCAACAGTTAACATGATACGCCTGCGTGGCATGATCCGATTGGTCAATCGGGTGCCCATCCAATTTCAAGCCGTAGATCTTGGTAGGTGGAGATAAATCGACGGTTCTGTTCAAACGGAGGGTTTTCTTTATGCATGCATCTGTATCTTGGCGGGAAAATTGCAAAATGCACAGTCTACTGTGTTCCCAAGGTCGCGGGTTGGTATGCCATTAATGGTGGATGTTACAGAGGTATGGGCGAAGGCATGGACGGATCAACTACCCAATTAAAGTTGAAATTCCCCAGGCGGCGGCGCAGGGCTGGAGTCCAACCACTCCTTGCCTTCTCCTCTGCCTGCTGCATTCAATGTGTTGAGGGCCATTTTCTCAAAATGCACTGTATCTAGAGAATTTTGAATTGCCATGTAATTAATGTTGAGTACACTTCCTTGCTGTATATAGCAGGCTGTGTTACTCATTTGCTATTGTTGAAAACTGGACAAATTTTGGTGCTGTAATAAGATACAACTTCATTGGTGGCCCTGTTCTGGATGTCTTGTGAGTTTATGAGTCTCATGTTTTATGTTTCATGCATAAATTTACTGGTTTCATGTTGACTTAAATGAGTAATGTTGTATTGCACGTGTTTTGTTATCTATCTCCAAATTGGGTGTGTTCTTCTTCTAAATCTAAACAGCTAATGGGTGTCTAAGATTCTAGAATATAAGTTACCTGTATTGAATGCTTGACTTTTTACCTCTGCTCAAGGAGCAGATTAAATGTTTTAGGTTAAGTGTTGGGAAGAATATACTGCAGTAAGGATGTTTCTAAGCAAAGATAACTAAATACTAAATGTTGGGAAGTATCTGTAAGGCAGATACTAAACAATCCCCTTGAAACCTAGCCTTTGGTCCAAGTTTATGTGTACATTCACATGTGTATGTCTACTGACTCCGAGCCCTAGATAGGCACCAGTCTAGTCTTGTATTGAGGTTATACTCAAGGTCCTAGTTTTGCATCCAAACACCAAATCAAACTCAAACTTCAAATCCAAATCCATAGGACATTAGAAGTAGTTTAGGACCAAAATCCTCTATCTCACAACTGAACATAGGCCCAAAGCTAGCCCCTTTGCACTTATTTCACAGTTTTGGTCTACATAAAGGAGGATTTATCTGCTTTGTATCAACATCCCAGCTAATCCCTAGAAGCATTTCATGGATGTTGAATAGGGAATACCCCCCTTGGTTCTACAAAGCCTAAAGAAGAGGAGGAGATATTCATAGAGTCTATCTCCTGTACTGTTGGCCCCTGTCCCGGTGATCCTATTGATCATTGATGGCTACCTTGTAGGGATAACTGGGATCAAGCATCCAGTCTAGGAAAATACCAACACACACTAATAATTGTGCACCCCATTTTTTATGAGTTATATATGATGAGACATTTATACCATGATTTTTTAATGCATATGATGATGTGCTTTGATTATACATATGTGATAGATGTTTGGGATGTTATGCGATGGTGTTTTATTTACTACATGATACTTATGTTATGGATACATGATAATAGATGCATTTATTTGATTGTGATTATGATGTAATGATGTGATGATGAAATGCAAATTGATTTAATGTATGGAAAAACACACGTGTAGATGGACATAGATAAATTGGATGATTATATGGGTATATGATGCATGATATGATGATTATGATGCAATGATAATATGCTTATAGATTAGATAGATAAAATGGATGCATGATTAAGTGGATTTTATTATACGATGTGATTATGACATGTATGATTATACAACAGTGATAATCCTATGCAATAATGATGTGTGTGTGCTTATAGATGATAAATACAAATGGATGATGCATCTTTTGTTCATGGTATAACTATGTTAGAAGTAAATGTTAGATAGATAGAAGAAATGGTGATGGATGGATGTTTAATCATATAGCCGAGTAATCACAAAATTATCCAACTAAATCATTTGCACATTTTAAATTATGATTAATAAAAGTAAAAATGGGCAAGATTTTATAACAGATAATGGATAGATGGATAAGCTAATGATTGGTGTGATTTTGAATGTAGTGAGCACTTATTTTGATATAGCATGATATATTATGCATTGAGGTATGAGGACCAAGTTTAAAATGTATCTCATGCATAGGACTAACTTGCAAACAACATATAAAAGTATGTCTCAACACATCACAAGGTATTTGATGACCTTGGTAGGTACTGTGATGAGACAAACGACAAGTAGAAGGATGCCCTAACACATCATAAGTTATATTGATGACCATAGTGGATATTGTGATGGGACAACCAAGCAAACATGACACACAAAATGATAAGACCATGCATCGGTACACAACATTCAAGATGCACCGTGATATAAAGGATCATGGAGACATTGAGGAGGACTAGTGCGGGACAAAAAGAAAGATAAGTTAAAAGATCAAAAAGCAACAATTGACCAACATACAATAGTGTTACCCTTTTCTAAAGTGTTGATGATGAGGATGATGGGGTTGATGATGCCTAATGTGGGGAACAATATATCCCATGAAGGCAAAGGGTGAGATAGTCATTATCTTCATGATGGAAAATTATTTAACTAATGGATGTTATCAAGGTTGTAATGGGATCTTCGTTATAGCATTTTGGATTGATGTTTCAAGTGTAGAGCTTGTGGGTATAGGACCATATGGATTACAAGTGCATGGAGCTCATAACCAAGAAGGAGACTCGTGGACATGATGGTGAATAAGCAACAGGGATAATACTAGAAGTTTAAATCAAGTCACAATTTATTGCCTCCAACATAAGACAAGGTCAAGTGATTGGATTAATGAATAGGGATGGGGCATCCTCTCAGCTCAGATCGTCCTCATGGGTAAGTGAAGCATATTGAAATCACTTTTGTGGAGTAAGAGGTGTGTAATGAATGGTGGATAGTTTTAGGTGGTGGTACAATATAGGACCTAAAGTATAATGGATTCTAACCCTACACATGTTTCTTATGTGTAGGTTTTCACCATGCTACTTGTCTAAGGCCCCACAGGGAGTGGTTTTCACCATAGGATGAATTGTTTCTTTTTACTTTTTGTGATTTGTTTTCTATATTTTTGGTAATTTTTAATTTTTTTGGGATTTTTCTAACTGGGGTATTTTGTGGATTGACAATGAAACAATTTGAGATGAATAATGTTGAGAGGTTTGTCAAGCTCTTGACAAACTGGAGTAGCCAACTGATAAGAACCTGAATTATACTTGGCGATGATGACATGAGGACCCAACCAATTAGGCTCAAATTTATGTCTCTTTTCTCAATCTAAAGATTCTTCTAATTTTCTTTTAGCACAAGGTTGCCGATCTCAAACTCACGAGCCTTGGTTTTCTTATTGTAGCTTCTTCAAAGAAAGTTTTGATAAGCTTGTAGATGATTTAGGGCATTGAGGCACCACTCATCAAGTAGTTTTAGTTCATAGAGGCATGCAACTTGATACTCCTCATTGTCAATGAGGTCACACAATGATATAATCAACAATGGGAGTTTGATCTCTATCGGAAAGGTAGCTTCGGCATCAAAGACTATGAAATATGGTATGGCACTAGTAAGATTACATATGCTAGTGCAATAAAGAGTGGGATTGAGATAGAGGTGTCAATCATGGCCAATGTCATTGAAAACCTTCTTTAATATTTTGAGCAAGGTCTTGTTCATTGCCTCTACTTGGCCATTACTTTGGGATAGTATGGAGTGAAATGTTGGATATGGAAGTGCTCGCAAAGAGTGCATACTTCATGATTTTTGAAAGATTTATAATTATTGATGACAATGGCAGATGCGATTTTGTAGTAGTAAATGATATGATAGAGGATGAATTTGGATATTTGGGTACTGTTCCCAATTTTTCAGCTACAGCTCAAATTGGCAGAGCTGAAACAATTTGCTTTCATTCTAAGGTGAAAAGTTCCTAATACATTTCTGCTTCGCTTATCCTTTACATAGTTTAAAGCGTTTGGAAAAGAAAAGGTTTAGTTTTATGATGCCATAGAGAAGACATTTAGTTTATCATTTAATGCTTGGCAAAGATTTCATGGATAACAAGGAGTTATTTCATTTTGTATTACAATGTTTCATTCATATTTACAAATGAGATATACACAAAACTGCATAAGTATTGTATTGAAAGAAAGAAGAGAGATCAAATATCCCACACAAGCCGTGGGAATAGCTGAACCAGTACAAACATAGGAAATACACTATGCATCTGAAGATAAGAAGGGAAAAGAGCATATAGGAAAAGGCATATCCATCATTGCCTGTTTGGAGTCTTGAGTTGATCTTCATTACAGCTAACTCCTCCTCGCTCCTGATCTCTGAATAAACCTATATCATGACAAGAAGGAAGTTTTCTTAGAGCTCTGGATATGAGTCTTCCTATGTGACTATCAACAGAAACATAATGCATTGCCTATGATGTACTATGTCAGATAACAAACATCATATATATGCAAGAGAACCTGAAGAATGAAACATCACAAGTGTTGGCAAGAGACACTATATGGATTCATGAATGTTGTCATTGATGGCAACAAAGTTCATCCCACACATCCGCAGGACATGGTATGTCTATACCGAAAGTTAGAGTGAAGAATGTTGTGGTCCAGTAAGCAAGAACAGAGCAGTCAGTAAGGTCTGACAGACAGGTCCGGATCTCTCAGTGAAGTGCGGATTTGGGGAAGTCAAGAGGAGTATCTTGACTGATAGATTCCAAGGTTTGAGCCTCCGGTGTGGAAAGGATAAAGAGATATGAATGCTTGAGTATCGGGTTCCCAAGTGACAGTGTGAACAGAGGAAGAACTGACTGGCAGAACATTAGACATTATTCTGGATGTGTTACTGATGTTAGTAAAGGTTATGAAGGCATGAATTATGTTTGGCCGACATGATTAATGATTTCTACAAGTATATGCTTGATCCGCATTACTTGATGTGCAAGGATTCAGCCGACAGGTCAGAGTTTGTGAAAAGATTGACTATTCCGAGTGCCGACTAGAAAGGTGATGAAATCACTTGTGCGGATATATATACAAGGTGGATTTAGTTATGAGATGTGTTGTTGTTGTAAGCAATGTGCGAAGAAAAGCAGTAGAGCCGAATAAGAGCGGAAAGGAAGATCCAGTATGTGAAAGAAGAGCAGCATAAGAGAAGAGGAAAGATGAAGTGTAGCAGATTAGTATACAGAGCCTAACCGGAACTGAACTCCAGCATATGTTGATGCTCCCTATCAATTCAAGTATTGTATTACATTTTTTATAAATTGTAGACAGTATGTCTCTTGTAGGCAGTGTGCCTCTTGTGAGCAGTGTGCTCGGGTAGTGAGCCCTAATTGGCAAGTGCCATTTTGTACTTCTATTCTTCTAACAGAGAATACAATCTTGGGTTAATCACCCCGTGGTTTTCTCCCTTAACAGGGTTTCCACGTCAAAAACATTGTGTCATGTGTATTTCTATTTCACGGTTATGATTGCTTGTTTGAATTGATGCTACACTAATTATTAAGAAAGTTCAGAAAGCTGAAATAATTAAGATAATTGATTCACCCCCCTCTCAGTTATCAACAATTGGTATCAGAGCCAAGTTCCTCCTAAACAGAGTCTAACAGCTTGAGGAAGATCTGGGAATCCAAATGGATGCATATGGTTTAAGGGAGCAACTTAAGACTGCCTTTGATGATCTTGAGCAGTCAAACTCTGAAGTCAATGAATTAAAGGAAAGACTCAAACACGCTGATGATTTTATGAGAGAACTAAAAGACAAATTAAGTCTCTCTATGAAAAAGAGAAAGGCGCTACTTCAGCAATTGGCAAGCCAAAGTGAAGCAAATGATGCAAATGAAGATCTGAAGGAGAAAATCAAGTTATGTGAAAAGCTATCAAAAGAAATCATCATGGTAAGACATGAAATGGAATCAGGAGTTATAAAGTTTACCCAAGAGATTGAAGAGAAAAGAAAAATTGAAGATAATCTAAGACAATCTCTCAAGGAGAAATCAGAAGATTGCCACAAGATGGATAGAATTATCAGACATCTTGAATCTGATCTTGAAGATGCTAAAGATAATGAAGAAAAACTTGAGGATCAAATTGTCTCTCTCAAAAGGGATCTCCAAACAGCAAATGAATATAAAGAGAAATTCAAGATAAGTTCTGCCCAACTTGAAGTTCTTCTTCAAAGCCAAAAGAGGGTAGATGACAAGTGTGGTTTGGGATATGAGAAAGGAGAAAGCTCCGGATCCGGTCAAAAGAATTTTAGATCAGAAAATCCAAGGAACAGGCCTAGAAGTCCTCCGGTAAGGCAGCCTAATGCTCAAAGATATCCATCCTTCAATGGATACTGCCACAACTGCAATAACTTTGGTCATAAAGCTAATCAGTGCAGAAGGAGAATGAATCAGACTAATACATCCTTCTCCAGACAGTCCTTCAACTGCAAAAGGTATGGTCACAAATCTCATGAATGCAGAAATATGCAAATGAACAATTCATTCAATGGTAGATTCTTTGCATGCAATAGAATGGGTCATATGGCTAATCAATGCAGATCAAGAGGATATCAATCAAATATGCAAACAAATGTTGTTTGCCAAATTTGCAATAGATCCGGTCATATAGCAAAATTCTGCAAAAGCAAGAATCAGGATAAAAGAGGTCTGGTATATTATTAGAATCAAGATAAAGGGAAACAAAAAGTAAATGCAGATGAAGTTCAAAGTGAGATGAACAAGATTTGGGTAAAGAAAAGTACAAAGAATGTAGGGGATGGATCCACACCAGACTCTGGTGTTGATATTCCTTCTAGAAATTAAAAAAATGAGCTTTGGCTCAGGGGGAGACACAAAGAAAACCTTGTTCCCCCAGCCAGTCAATTGGTGCCGGAACTGGCACAAGGAGAGCTGCGGATTAAAAGGGGTCATACAAGAAACATCCAAAAGGGGTATGGTAAAGATTTGAGAGATTCGCAAGAAGATTTGAAGAATCTAATCCTACCAGAATTAATCCGATAAAACAGTCTTCTGGTAAAAACAAATTCCTTACAAGTTTGATCTGGTATGATTCCAACTATGGTGTCTTGATCTGCAAATAGATCAAATGACTAATGAAAGGAAGATAGAGTATCACTACTTTCCTAGAATAACTTCAAAATCTATCTCAGTGATCTGGAAGGGTTTTGTCTCTAAATAAGACAAATAAGGCAAATCGGAATGAATTAGGTTGCGCATTTATTGCCGAATGAAAATTAGGGCTTCTCAGAAATAAAAGAGTTCATTCGCTCATCATTTGTACACTCACATTCAAAGAAAAGAGAAAAGGAGCTCTGCAACTACCTCTCCCAAAGATCAAGACGATTCTTCATACAGCTCAATCTGGATTTCATCGTGTGTGCCCTAAACAGCGTAAAAGGTATTCTTCGTTCTTGATATCTCTTAGTAAGATTCCTTGATGATGGCTACTCCGAATATAGCAAATATTTTTGATAGACCTCGTCCCATATTTAAGAAGCATCCATACAAATCCTTGGAGGTAGATCCCCTAGGAGCCTTCTCTAGTGTTCCGCATGGTGTTTTGCACACAGAAGATATTAGGGTTTACATACACGCAAATGTTGAAGAGTTTGGGGAATTCAAACTAAGAGATATCTATCACAAACAATTGATAGACGATGATTTTAAGCTTAAACCAGAATATAAGGGCATCCAGGAGAAACATTTTGATCAGTTCATTCATTTCCCTTGCTTTGAAGAAAATGAATGGGTCCGGTATGTGTTGAGTAGGGTACATGACAACTTTCTATGGCTTAACAGACCTTGCAAAATCACCAAGGAAGCAATTAGGGCAGTAACTGGTTTACACTCCTCCAGAGGAATTCCTGTCCTCAAATCTGTCAAAAACAACATTGTAACTGAGGCCACCGGATCAAAATTTGATAAGAGGGCAATGACCATTGAAGATATTACTGACCCGGATATCAAGTATGCATCTATGATAATAGGATACAAGATATATCACTCCAGTAGGGAGAATTCAGTATCTGGAACTGCAGTCTACACTGCCTATGAGATGCTGAGAAAGAATGCAGAATATGACCTCTGTGAACTTCTTTTCCAATTAATGGAAAACATACAGAAGATCAAAAAGGACAAAAAGAACTCCTTTAAATATGGTGGACTAATAATATGCCTATTTTTCTACTTCATGAATGAGTTGCCCGGATCAAATGGATGGGTATGGCAAAATGACAAACCGGTAGCAATTCATATCAGAGATTACTTGCATGAACTTGGGGATGCTAAAGCAAGAAATACAGCCCTGTGGGGATATTTCAAGAATTTTCAGAACATGATGCAAGCAAGAGAAAGGATTCCCCAGTCTCTTGTTGAGAAATACAAAGACACAGCATGTTTTATGGTGGAGATTGATCAGTGCCTAATGGAGGCAGTAGAACCAAGAACTGTATGGATCATGCCCATGGGGTATGAAGTTGATAAACAAATTATGGAGCTGCATGTTCAACACATGCTAAGGCAGCCAAAGGATCCAAAGGCAGAAAGGTTTGGAACCTTTTAGGAGCTGAGTGTAAGGATTCATGTGGAACTCAGACAACCAGAGATCAAGAGGAAGGTGAGAAAAGAAGTAGAAAATGTTGCCAAAGGCCTTGGCATCTCAAAGGAGGCACTTGATGCCCACAAGAAAAAGATGGAAAGGGCTGAGGAAGAGAAGAAGAAGGCAGAAAAGAAAAATGAGGAAAGTGCTCTGGCAAAACCTTCCACCCGGACTAGATCATCAAAGAGATCTGCACCTACCACTGCCAAAGGCTCAAGGACATCAGAACCGGAAGCACAATCATCTGGCAAAGGAGAGAAAAGAACAAAGACAAAAGCTACAAGAGCTTATGCCAGTCAAAGGGATGAAGAGGAGACTGAATCTGATGAAGAAATTAGGAAAATGAAGAAAAAGAAGAAAACATCCGGTCAATCCTCTACCGGACAGAAGGAAGAAGAAAAGACAGAGGAATATGTTGAAAAACCCACTCTTCACATTGATGACATAATCAAATCAGTCACAGTGGATGGAAATCTTTAGCCAATGGTTGAGTTCTATGATGATTATGGTGAAGTAGATTAGAAGATATTGCAAGATGCCACAGTTAGATACCTCAATATCTACAACAAAGCATTCATTGAAATTATATCTCTGATCCCCAAAAGCTTGGAGAAGGAACTAGAAATAAGAAAGAACAATGCCCAAGCCAAAGACCTAGAAATCCGGGAACAGTTAGTAATTCAGCTATATCCTTCAATCGAGCCCAAGACAATGAATATGATATTCAAAGATTGTAAGGATGAGTTCAGAAGCAAAGCAAGGATGAATCAACTTATGCTTGGTGAGACTAACAAGGTAGCCAAGGACACAAAAGAGATCCTCCGGAAGGCCTTCAAAAGATTCAATCTTCCTGTTATAGAGGACTTGGGTACTAACCCCTCGACCACAAGTGGTGCAAAAGAGTCTACTGAGAAAATAACAGAAGAGGTGGCCCCTAAACAAACCAACATCTCTCCTCCAGTTTCCCCTGCTGACTCCAGATCCAAAGGAGAAGAAAGGATAAAGGAGAAAGAAGCAGAGGTGAAGGGAAAAGAAGATATTAGTCCAAAGGTTGTGGAAGGGGAGAAAGCTCCAAAAGACAGCTCTGTGTCTGCAGAAGAAAAGAAAAATCTGTCTCCGGCAAGAGACACTGCAAAAACTGTCCAAGAATTCCTGAACAAAGAAACAATAGAGATTGATGAACTGGAGCTTCTACAAGGACCATTTAATTTTGATTCTCTTTCTCCGGTACAGACAATGAAGATAGCTTCATTTGCTAATGCAAAGGTTAAAGAAAAACTCTTGAAGTCTCACATGGAAGACTATGAATTGATAGAAGTTGCTTCCGGAGTGCTTGAAAAGATTATGCCATTGTTTCAAAAAGATCCCACAGCCTCCACATTCGGTAATCTCAAAACTCTAGTCAATAGTGTTAGCACATATTTTGGTTCTCTAGAGAAGTCAGCTGAAGAAAAGGTCCGGAAGGAGTTTTTGGATAAGAGATTCTCTGAAGTACAGGGTCTGATAACAAATGACAGGAAAGTCATGGATATTGGAATAAAGAGCTTGGAAAATGCTCTTAAAGATGGCGGAAATATTTACAAATTTTGCTTATCTTGGCCCACAGTGACCAAAGATATTGAGAGGAAAGTAAAAGAACAAGAGGATAAACTATTATGTCTGTCTCAAAGTTTTGATCCTCTCTCATCCTCCATAGTAAATCAAGAGTGTCGGTCTATAGCAATCACAAATGTAATAAAGAATTTTGAGAAGGAAAGGAAGAACATAATTAGCTGGATGGGTGAACTTAGAAGGATCATTATCCCTAAGTTAGAGGCCATGCATGAGGCCATAAGTGAAGCTCAAATCACAGCCCAGACCAATGATCCAATAGATCTAAAAAGGGCAGATGCATTTGCATTCCTGTTGAGCGGTCATATATCAATTTTGGACAGAATGAAGCAAAGTTGGGCTACAAAATTCATTCAATTGAAAATAACTTTTGCTGACATACTTCAGTATATGTAAGTATGCCATATGTATATACTTATGCAACCAAGTATAGTTGAATTTTTGAAAGTTTTGATATGCGGACCCTACCCTTTGCCATTGATGTCAAAGGGGGAGTGAAGAGCAGTGAAAAATGAGGAATCCAACTAAGGGGGAGCTCCAAAAAATGTATATAAAAATAGAGCATCAGCCAAGGAGGAGTATAGTGTAAACACTTAGTCATTTTTCACTAAGTGTTGCCATCAATGCCAAAGGGGGAGATTGTTGGCAAGAGACACTATATGGATTCATGAATGTTGTCATTGATGGCAACAAAGTTCATCCCACACATCTGCAGGACATGGTATGTCTATATCGGAAGTCAGAGTGAAGAATGTTGTGGTCCAGTAAGCAAGAACAGAGCAGTCAGTAAGGTCCGATAGACAGGTCCGGATCTCTCAGTAGAAGTATCTTAGTGAAGTGCGGATTTGGGAAGTCAAGAGGAGTATCTTGACTGATAGATTCCAAGGTTTGAGCCTCCGGTGTGGAAAGGATAAAAAGATATGAATGCTTGAGTATCGGGTTCCCAAGTGACAGTGTGAACAGAGGAAGAACTGACTGGTAGAACATCATACATTATTCCGGATGTGTTACTAATGTTAGTAAAGGTTATGAAGGCATGAATTATGTTTGGCCGACATGATTAATGATTTCTACAAGTATATGCTTGATCTGCATTACTTGATGTGCAAGGATTTAGCCGACAGATCAGAGTTTGTGAAAAGATTGACTATTCCGGGTGCCGACTAGAAAGGTGATGAAATCACTTGTGCAGATATATATATACAAGGTGGATTTAGTTATGAGATGTGTTGCTGTTGTAAGCAATGTGCGAAGAAAAGCAGTAGAGCCGAATAAGAGCGGAAAGGAAGATCCAGTATGTGAAAGAAGAGCAGCATAAGAGAAGAGGAAAGATGAAGTGCAACAAATCAGTATACAGAGCCTAACCGGAACTAAACTCCAGCATATGTTGATGCTCCCTATCAGTTCAAGTATTGTATTACATTCTTTATAAATTGTAGACAGTGTGTCTCTTGTAGGCAGTGTGCCTCTTGTGAGCAGTGTGCTCGGGTAGTGAGCCCTAATTGGCAAGTGCCATTTTGTACTTCCATTCTTCTAACAGAGAATACAATCTTGGGTTAATCACCCCGTGGTTTTCTCCCTTAACAGGGTTTCTACGTCAAAAACATTGTGTCATGTGTATTTCTATTTCATGGTTATGATTGCTTGTTTGAATTGATGCTACACTAATTATTAAGAAAGTTTAGAAAGCTGAAATAATTAAGATAATTGATTCACCCCCCCTCTCAGTTATCAACAACAAGAGCATTGAGCTTCATTATTTTTATCTAACATGTTTGTTTACTATGCAGGTATAGGAAAAATCATGTTGTTGATCCATTTATGAAGATATCATAGCATGTGGTGCAAAAATGGGCTCCCACAAGGGTTGAGCTCAACATGCTACCCTTAAGCCTTAAGAAGGGTATGATGTATGTAAAGACTCACAGATTCTCAAATAAAAGCATATTCTAATTGAGGATCAATTCATAAGGTAACATTATCCATTCATAGCAGCCAATAGTCATGACCTATAAAAAACACATTCTTTACTGTATGAGATTGCAAAGTTACTGCTATGCTGTCATGTACTGTACTAGCTGTCCCACATCTCATCAAAAAGGGTACAAGAAGTGAATGAAGTACAAAGGAGCATAAGGCATTCATTATGTCACTTTATACATCTATGGTATCAAGCACAAAGCCAATGATGATAGGGCAGCAATGAAACAACTATCACGTGCATAGCTATCAAATGACTTGTTCAGGTTATCACCAATGAAAGGTCAGCACTCATGTATTGCTTCGGAAATAGAAAGAGTAGGAGTGTTAAATCTTTGCATTTGTCAACTAGCTGCATATATCTCATCACTTGTAGTAGTGAATTAGATGATATCACTACTATAAACTACAAGATATAGGCAATCACCATCAAATGAAGAGCAGTCACATAGTCATGATGCATGCATCACCTCTAAGAAGATCCAACGTGGAGAGTAGCCATACAGATACAGTGCATGATAGAGAACAACTAGTATGAGTACAAGAAGGGTAGTGAAGAAGAACATAACAACCATATAATACTTGCATCCACAAAGTGTGAGACAGTCAACCATATATAACATGCCAGATCAAGTATGTGGAGAAACCTTAAGGAGCAAGTGAAATGCATTATAGGATCATGCAATGAAGAGAAAATCATAAGCTACAGGAACCAAGACCAGCCCACAGTCATGATAACATATACAAGATTAAGCCATAGCAAGGAAGGAGGGACAACCATATACAAGATGTTGGCAACACCTTACATAGCTAATGAAGAGGATGGGTAATAGTCATCAATGAAGAATATAAACTTCTAGATGCCAAAGCCCAATGATACTGTTATAGGACAGTCATAGAGGAAAAGCGAAAACTTGGGCTATGCATGACAGCAGGACAATAGTCACGAGATTTCATCATATCTTGAAAATTATGAATTGGGTTTTCATCATTTTTTGATACTAATTAGGAAACAGGTAGATGAAAAAACCCATTAAATTTCACAAATACCCAGTTTATGGTTTGAGAGAAATCTTCACCGGTCCGAGCTATGTAATGTGAGGACAACTGGTAACAAGGATGCTTGGCAGTCATATATATTTTGCAATGGACAGTGATGATGCTAGCAAAGGTTTGAGGACATGGCGAGATCTACATAATTTTTGTAAATAGACTGAGCAAAGAGGAGATGACTCCAAGTTGAATCAAATTACACAAGTCTTCATACAAATGCAAATTGTCATGACAATCCTTATAAGAAGAATCAACATCTATGATTTTGTTTGCTTACAATAGAGAATGAATGCATTGTTTCACATTCTATTTCTTTTCATTACCAATATCAAAAAGAGAAGGCTCCAAGCCAAAGCAATCAAAAGACAGTCATGGAGGTTGTGATAATACAATGAAAGTTGTAGCAGTCTTAAAGACAACAGTCGTGTCTAAGGAGAAGACAATCATGTGTAAGCATGACAACACTAAACCTGAGGCAAATAGAGGTAAGAAGGTATGTGTTATTTGGCATCTTTTGTTGAAGCTTGATGGAGACATCATTAAAGATCAGAGAAAAGAGTCAGATGACTGTTATAAAATGAGAAAAATAATTAGAGGGATGACTGTCAAACAACAGTTTGAAAGATATGTTCAATGTCTTGGGGTAATCCTTGTCATCTATGCATCTGCCAGTGTTTATCAGGAAGCTTCTATTCATTAAGGATCAACCTACATTGTGACTGCAATAAGATTGTTTAATGGATATAGTAATAATCTCTTGTTCCTATGTTAAGGAACTTTCTTTCTAAGACTTAAGTATTGCAAGGAAAATGTGTCTAATGTTGTCAATATTATCTTTTCAAATAGCTAAATTTCTATTATGAACAAACTAACAGAGATCAAGAAAGTGCTTGAGAACAGTCATAAGGTTTTTTAAGACAGTCTTTGCAAGGTATACAGATCCATCAAGAACTAGTTGAAAGTGGATTTTTGTCAGATGTTGTAATTGGGAATGCTTTGATAGACATGTATGCAAAATGTGGAAGCATACAGAAGGCACACGAGTTGTTTGACAAAATGCATAATACAAACTTGGTCTCATGGAATGCAATGATTGCAGGATATGCAATGCATGGCTGTAGCAAGGATTCCCTCAAACTCTTTGACCTAATGGAGCACTCTGGGATCAACCCTGATCATAATTGGGCAAACAAATCAAACCCACAAATGCAGGAAAATGTAAGAGTATTCGAGCTTATCATGGCCTGGAAAACATTGAGAAAGTAGTTATGGTCGCAAACTTCAATGAGGTAAATGTGCATAGATATCCATGGTTTTTCATAGAATGCAAGAAATAAGTATATACCTCCATTCTCATGCTCGATTAGAGTTCTTATCTACAAAAAATAGAATAGAAATGAGCAAGATTCGAATAATAGAAGCTTACCTGAGTTCCTGTCAAGAAGAAGATACATGAGTTTGCCCACAGAGAGATTCAACCAGTGCATCCATGGTGGCTCCAATATAAGAGAAGGCTCAAGAGAATATATGATACATCAAAATATGGTGATAGTGCGGCTGAGAAGTGAGAGAATGATCCAAAAATGAAGAACAATGCTCATTTTGTCACAAATATTAACTTACCTGTCATTTTTTCCTGTAGAAATCATCAAGGAGACTCCTAAAAACAACAATAATAGAGAGGTTGAATCTCAAACCCTAGCTTCCATGGCGGCGGCCAAAGTCAGAGCCTCTTCTCCAAAAGTGCAAAGTGCAAATGAGGCTAAAAAGATAGGGCTTGATTGTTTTGTGTTAGGGTTCCTTTGTGCCCTAATTCAATTTTGGGCATTTTATTATATTAATTTAAATAATTAGAGCCTCAACTAATACCCTTGAGGTATTATTATTTACCTTTGCACATACGATGTCTAGGCTTCATGCCTTAGAGATTTTTGCAACCAAATGGAGGACAAACCCTAGGAGCCTTCCAATTCTCATTGGACCTTCCATATGCCTTAGAACTTTTATGATTTTTATAGAAAATCAAAATGCCCAAATAGAGAAATGTATTATACTTGGCGAAATAGTCATATAAGCCTTGTGTTATTTTTTGCAAAAATCAAATCAAACCAAATCAGAGTTAAAACTGCAAATCATTGTAAAACATTATTTAAAGCAATGTCTCTATAAATTGCTTTAAATATTTGTTATTTAGTGTAGTTAAAGTAGAGCAAATATAGACAAAATCTTTCTTTTTTGAGTTTGATTTTCTTTGGGTGAAATAAGGAAAAGCTGGACAAATCGAAGATTCTTTTTTCAGTTTACAATTAGGTAAAGCCTAATTTTTAGTGTCTTTTTGGTGGGACCACTTTGGAGGCATTTTTGATAGCTTTTACACTCAGTTTGGATCAATTTTGGGCACTATTTTGGAGGCTTTTCATTTGAGCTTGAAAATGGATTGAGGTGTCTATTTTGGGGAGTTTTTTCCTCAGCTTTTTTCCTTTTAGAAACACTTTGGAGTTATAAGTTGGAGAAAAACTTAGTTTTTTCTCAGTTCAGAATATTGTTTCTTCCTCCCTGGTTCATTTGCAAAGAGCTTTGTAAAAGTTTTGTACTTAGTTTCTACTCCTTTCAGATCAATAAAACAACAGTGTTCTCCTCTTTCATGTTTTCTACTTCATTTTTGTAGTCAATGCTTTGATATTGAATTGTGATTCAATTTTGAAATCCTTTTCCTATGTCTCATTGTTGCAAGATTGAGTGTGGGAGTTTCATGTAATGCAGGTTGTATGTTATGTTTGGCTTGGTTAGTGGGTTGAAGTTGTGATAAAACTTGTGTTTGTCCTTCATGCAAACCTCTAGCTTTCAAACTTTCATGCATATTACTTAGGTATTGCATTTGTGTTAGTGAAATCATGAGGATAAAAGACTTTGTGGAGCTGATTGTGAGTCAAATTAGTGAATCGATAAATTAAGCACTGGTGTATCACCTGTTAGAGTTTAGGATTTCATTTTTAGTTAACCTTCTAAACCCTTTTCCTCAGTAAGTCTTTTAGTTTAGGTGATCTGCTAGGGGAACCGACCTGCTCTAGAGATTCACTCTCAACACAGATTACCCATAATCTAAGAGTGTTTCC
Source organism: Cunninghamia lanceolata (assembly GCA_027924645.1). NCBI lineage: Eukaryota > Viridiplantae > Streptophyta > Pinopsida > Cupressales > Cupressaceae > Cunninghamia > Cunninghamia lanceolata. The sequence continues at coordinate 24,703,798 of BSBN01000500.1, forward strand.
ATGTCTCAACAAGATAGCTGAGTTTATCTTCGCTAAGGGTACAATTGTGATTGTTAACAGTTTTTGGCACGCCCGGTGGGATAGTCTGAACTTTCACAGTTCAAAGCTCATCATTTCATTGTTGGTTCTTGGTGTGTGCACCAACAATCACAACCTTTGGAGGCAAGTTCTTCGAACACATCTGGCGACTCTGAATCAAGATCTACTGGTTTTATTAGATCAAGTATTGGTATGTTTCAAAAAACTAAGCTTCTATTCTTATTTCCAGCTCTTCATATGAGTAGAAATGTCAAATTTTCATAGTGAATGTGTATACCCACCCCTATACTATGAAAATACTGTCAACAAACCTTCTTACCAACCATACCCAAGTGGCCACAATGCTAATTATAGTCCAAATAAGCCTATTTCAGCAAGCTACCAACTTACTTAAGATGCTTACCACCCATCCATCCTTGCCCAATCTTCCAATCAACCTCAAAATCCTGAAATTATGGAGCTTAGAGACATTCTGTTAGACTTCAACAAGCAAATGGATGACATTAAGAGGGGGCAAGAGATCAATTTTTAGCTGGAAGAATGTTCTTATCAGGCTTATCCCCATGGGCAAGAAGGTTTGGCTCATCAAGCCCAACTTCATAGGCAAGAATTGAAGGCACAAGCTAGGCAGTATAAAAAAGAGTTGGTAGCTCAAAAGAAGCAATTTGAGGAAAATCATGCTCAACATGCTTGCCTCCCACCCACCCCTGCTCAGCCTCCATATCAACCTTCATACACTCAAAACCAACTCTAAGAGCATGAAAGGAGGAGACTGCAAACATAAAGAGCATGTTCTTTGACTTCATGCATGACTTCACAAAATAGGTAGAGGCGATTAAGAGGTAGCATGAGTATAATCAACAACAGGAAGAGATAGCTTATCAGGCCTATCTCTATGAGTAGGGGGAAGAAACACAAAGGCACGAAGCCCAAGCAACTCCTGTCGTTCTAGAATAGCCTACTCAAGAGGTGGTTTGTAAGTATAAGTTTCCAAGTTTTAGACAGAATGAGCCTCTTAGTGTTCCTAAAGTTGAGATTTTGAGTTTTAGGCAGAATAAAGTCCTTAATTCCTCAAGCCAACATCTTAATCTTGAAACACCAAGTTTCAGAAGCCTTCATCCCTCACAATTTGAGGAAAATAATCATATTCAACCTAGTATAGTTGCAGATTAGCCCCTTGAGCAACATTTTTCCCCGCAAGAAGTCCAAGAAGCTCCCCAAGTTTCCCTACCCGAGGAATCCAAGGGTGAACCTTTTGATCAGAATACCTTACTCTTCATCGAGGAGCTTAGAAAGGTAAATCCACCGCGTTCAGCTTTGGAAGTTTACCATTTGCAACAACAGAAGATCGAACAAGAAAAGACTTCTCCTAATGAATTTTTCAATGTTTTCACTAATGAGCTTCCTTGTTGTTGTGGAAGATGATGAAAAAATTTTAGAAGATCAACCAGTGCAATAGGATATAAAGCAAGAGGTTGCTGGTGATTGTACCATTTTATCAACTGAACACAAGAATGTGGCATGTGCGAAGAGGTTTAGTTCATTGGAATAGCAGAATATCAATGACTATTTTGAAGTATCCAGCTGGCACAGTGACGAAGAAGATCGAGAAAATTAGGAACAACTGCTGCAAGAGATAGAGGAAGCTGTAGTTGATGAATGACAAATTCTAGATCAAGGAATGGCTGATAGTTCTCAAGTTTTGACTGATCTATTTAATGAATTGCCATTTTTTGTGGATGATGAAGAAAACATATCTTAGATCACACCCATCCTAGTTGCAAAACCTTGAGAAGAGGTTCAAAACTTTGATGTTTTGATACCTCAAGAGGGTTGTAGCAAGGCAATAAATAGTCTCTCTTCACAAGAAAATGGAAATGAGAATGAAGAAGACATGTTTTGGGATGACCTTGAGATTTTTGTTTCAAACTTGGACGTCAAACGATCATCTTTTAGAGGAGAAAGTGTGGAACAACAGCTCGAAGAGGCAAAAGGAGGTATCCAAACTCAAGATTTAATTGATTCATTTGAAGAACTTTTTTTTTTATTAGTAAAGATGAAGAAAATGTATGTGAGCTAACAAAATTGACAAGTTGTGATCAGCCAAAGCATGAAAGTGACATTGTTGGAATACTGATCCATGAGCAAATAAATGAGGACATCTTGGTTGTGGAGGATCACGAGGTTGAAGGCATGATTCAACCAAAGCAAGAAACAGTTGTGGTTGAGGAGGCAATTGACAAGAGTGAAACCAACAAGACCAGTTCCAATTTTGTCTTATCAACAGGATATCCAATTAAATATATCGCTAAACTGGAGGCCAACAAGAAGATTCCTATCATGATTGAACCCAAGCATGAAAGTGCAGTTGAAGAAGAATAGATTCAAGTCACTTTGCCACCTCAGGGTAGTAGTGTTTATATTCCATGTGAAGAGGTTAGTGAGCTTGTATATGTTCTTCAAAATGTGGTGCAACTATTTCATGGTCTGTCGTCCATTGTTCTTTTTCATGTAGCTATCCAAAATCATGTAAAACATCATATATTCTGTAGAAAAGGCAGCTACTTCACCCTACCAGTGAATGGGTTTGTCTGACCAGCTTCTTTGGTTGGTTAGAATAGGTTAGTATAGGTTAGGTTAAGTTTTCTTTCCCCAAGTGTTGCTGCACATGTTTTCTGGTCACCAAGGCCTTTTAGTTTGCTTTTCGTTTGTTTTTCTGTTGCTGTTTGGAGTAGTTGCAGTCCAGTTTCACAGTCTTTTAAGTTTGAGAAGAGTAGAGTTTGACTCCATGCCCAATGGATGGTTAAGGCAACTAGTATATATGCTTAGTAGGCAAACATTTAGTAGAAATCACCAGAAATGTTACCAATTTTTCACCTACATCTCAAATTGGCAGAGCTGAAACAGTTTCCTTTCATTTTAAGGTGAAAAGTTCCTAATACATTTCTACTTCGCTTATCCTTTGCATAGTTTAAAGTGTTTGGAAAAGAAAAGGTTCAGTTTTATGATGCCATAGAGAAGACATTCAGTTTATCATTTAATGCTTGACAAAGATTTCATGGATGACAAGGAGTTATTTCATTTTGTATTACAATGTTTCATTCATCTCTATAAATGAGATATACACAAAACTGCATAAGTATTGTATTGAAAGAAAGAAGAGATATCAAATATCCCATACAAGTCATGGGAATAGCTGAACCAGTACAAACATAGGAAATACACTATGCATCTGAAGATAAGAAGGGAAAAGAGCATATAGGAAAAGGCTTATCCATCATTGCCTGTTTGGAGTCTTGAGTTGATCTTCATTGCAGCTCGCTCCTCCTCGCTCCCAATCTCTGAATGAACCTGTATCATGACAAGAAGGAAATTTTGTTAGAGCTCCGGATATGAGTCTTCCTATGTGCCTATCAACAAAAACACAATGCATTGCCTATGATGTACTATGTCAGATAACAAACATCAGATATATGCAAGAGAGCCTAAAGAATGAAACATCACAAGAGCATTGAGCTTCACTGTTTTTATCTAACATGTTTGTTTACTATGCAGGTTACGAAGATATCATAGCAGGACGTGAAAAAAAGTTTTTTTAGCTCTTCTAGGGTTTCTCTGAAGCTGTCCATCATTATTTTTCCTAGGTGCTATACTGCGCTCTAAGCGTAGGATTTTTAGCCTTCTTTCTCTACGCCTGCATTTATTGTAGCTTTTTGGCCATTTAAATGCCTCTTACCGCTTCTAACCCAACACATGTTGCTGGTGTTGGTGGTTTCTCAGCTCTGCACAATGGCTCCTCCACCTACGAAGCATCCTTGAAAGTTTCTTCTGAAGGTGTTTCATGAGGTAAGCCATCAGACTCTCCTGCTGATGTTATTTTACCATTGCAGGAATTTGATACTGCTTGTTTATGGTTAGAGTAGCATACTCTCATTGGTTACTTTGTAGGGAGAACTCCCCCTGAATCTATGCTCAAAGAATGGGTCTAAAAGGCTTGGGTCCCTCATGGGGTCCGCCTTGATATGGTCCAGAATTTGACAAAAGGCTTTTTCCTTTTCCACTTTGCGGAATTTAGCCATGTTCAAGTAATTTTGAACCATGGTCCTTGGTATGTTCGGTCTTTCTTGTTGGTTTTCCAACAATGGACCTGCGATTTTGTGGCTTCTGATAATACCAAACACCAGGTTCCTGTGTGGATTAAATTCCCTAGCTTGCCTTTGCCCTGCTTGTATTTTTTGCATGACATTGCTTCCTCTCTAGGAAGAGTCATTTGTGTTGAACCAGATAGGTTCTTTCAAGCGCACCCTCAAAAACACGTCTGTGTTGAGGTGGATCTTTCGAAAGACCTCAAGGAATTTATTGACATTCAAATTGGCCCCCTACGACACACTCAGAAAGTCACATAGTTTAATTTACCCAATGCTTGTTATCGTTGCCAGTCAGCTGAGCATAAAATTAGAGATTTCCCTCTTACTGTGCCTCAAACCTGAGTTTTACCCAGGGAGACTATTCAGGCACGCCCAGTGGAAGCTGTGTCCAAGGAGGTGGTTTCTAAACCAATGGACACTTGGGCCACTATTACCAATTGCAAACACAAAGTGAATGCCTCTGTGGATGCTCTCAAAGCTGCTAAGTCAGCTAATGATGTTTCAAAGCTTGCTACGAATGGTGGGAAGTACAAAAGTAGGGGTCCTACTATGCTGCCTTCACAACAAAGGTCATCGCCCAGGGCACACACACGTGCCACTCCATAATTATTGCCTTGACGGCCCTCTGGTAGTCGAGAGCTTCCTGAGGAGGGCAAAATTGTTCAGGAGGTTAAAAATTAGCAAATTCCTCCTCTCCAATTTGGGTCAAACCCCACCAAGTTTCTTCAAAATAGATTTGCTTCCTTTGAAAGACTAGGTTCTAAGGAGATGGTGGAGGATTTTAAATGAATTTTTTTCTCTTGGAATGTTTGAGGTCTCACTAACTTCACTAAGAAGTATTTTGTTCGTGATGCTCTCCATCACTATGCTTCTCTTGATGTTCTATTCCTACAAGAAGTTAAAGTTACAGGCTTTCTATTGTCTTCAGCTTGCCATTGTATTTGGCCAACCAGTAAAATATTTTCCACCACCCATGAAGCTGGCAAAGGTGGTGTTGCTACTCTTTTGTCCCTTTGATGGCATGATTCGGTGGTGGATCATGGGGTGGACCCCACCAACTGGTTAGTCTCGATGCTTCTTAACATTAATAATCACTCCTTTGGGATTATTAATATTTATGCTTCAAATGACGCATCAGAAAGATTTGCTTTGTGGCGGTGGATTGTGGATTCAATGCCAGTGGCCACGTGGCTTATTTGTGGGATTTTAATATGGTTGAAATGGTTAATGACAAAGATGGAGTTCTTCCTTTTCGCTGGCCAGTTGGCGAAAGAGAGGCGTGGTTCCATATGCGCAATAAATTGGGATTTTTTTATCCCAATGTTGGTCGCCGTCACTCTAGTCCTTTATCGCATACTTGGTGCAATTTTCAGGCTAGAACTAACAGGGTCTTTAAATGCCTTGATCATGCTATGATCTTTGCACAATCTTTTTTTAAGTTTGCCACATCATCCACCCTTCCTATGCAGTTGTTAGTTGATGTGACGTTGTCAGACCACTTTCCAATTCAGTTTGCATTGAGTGGCAACTCACTCAACCATGCGCCATGAAATCTCATTTTTTTCTAATCACTTCCTTGCTTGCTCATCAACCCACCCTGGCACACATTTCAACTATATGGAATTTAGAATGTCGGCCGTTGCATTCTACTGGCTGGATTAAGTGGTGGAATGATGCTATTACCTGCATTGCGAGGTTTCTTCACATATATGGCCGTCAACTGGCCAATTTCAGGAGAAGGGCTTATGAAGCTATTGTTACTACTTTGAAATCTATCTCAGAGGCCTTGGCTGCCGAGCCTTTTTCTCCTTCTAGGCAAATCCATGTTGCCAATTTACAGGATCAAAAATAAATGGCTGATTCTCATGTTGCCAGAGGAGGGCAACTTAAAGCTAGGATGCACTGGCTAAAAATTGGAGACTGTGTTTTTGAGGAATTCTTTCTTTCTCTTCGAGCTAGACATTGCTAACATAGTATTAAACAAATCAAAGAAGATAATACTATTCATACATATTTGCCAGACATTCTCCAGGCTTTTGTAAGACATTATGAAAAAGATTTCACAACCCAAGATTATACTCTTGAACAACAGACTGCTATGCAGGATTGTCTTGCAGTTGTCCCAAAAAAGCTCTCCTCAGCCCAGACGCGCTTCTATGATCAATTATTGACCATTGAGGACCTTAAGAAAGCACTATGTTCTATGGCTGATGGAAAAGCTCCTGGAATTGATGGCTTTCCTTGTGAGTTTTACAAAGCCCTTTGGGATTCCATAGGCAAAGATTTACATAATGTTTATCTTGAAGCTTTTCATTCAAACTCTTTAGGAGATATTATAAATCAAGGAAACATTAAGTTCATACCTAAAGCTGGTGACTCGGAGGATATTTGCAACTGGCAACCCATTACGCTCCTTAATGTCTCCTATAAAATCATTTCTAAAGCCCTTTCGCTCAAACTCTGCAACTTGCTTCCTTTGATTGTGCACCCTTGTTGCAAGTATGAGGTGAACCAGTGTTGTCATTGATGTCAACATACTCATATTGCATTGACAAGAAGGATTCGATGAGCAGTGTGCTGAGGATATTGAGAAAATTAGCCTCAGTCAGAAACAGTGAAGAACAGTGATGAGAAGAAGGCAAATGTATTGTATAGATGCGAACCGGAGGATGCAGATTAAAGGGTTTCTAGATATGAGTCTTGAGATGCTTTAGTTAAGATTTCAGAGGTCCGCATGAAGATCTGAAGGAGTTGTGGCTGTCGGTATGGAACCGGTTCCGGCAAGTGCTCAGAAGTGACAGAGGATCATAGAAAGGTCCGATGAGGTCCGGAATTATACAATCCTAATCTGTGGATTGGAAGGAGTGTTTGGGATGTCCTTGTGATGTGTCATCTTGAGTTGTGTATGATTTTGAGGTTCAGAAGTGCCTTTTGCATTGTGACAGTGGCGACAGACTGTGTTCTTGAAGTTCCGGATGAGGAAGAGAAGAGATTCCAGTATGTAGAGAAAGTGCGGATGTACCTGGTCATTTAGGCAGGCTTGTGAAGGTTCTTGGATCATCATGAGGTTGTGTTGTTGGTTTGCATTGATGGTAGAGCCCGGAATTGAAGTTATTCTTCCGGATGAAGTTCTTGTTCCGACTAGCCGACCGGATCAGTTGTTCATCCTGCGAATGTTCTTGTGATGGCCGACCGGATGTGTTATTCATCTTGCGGATATTCTTATGGTTGATTGCCGACTTAGATGATTGTTCCTAAGTCAATGTCTTGTATAAATAAAGGTTTGTGAGTTCATTTAGTAGTGTGGATTGTGTGGATGAGTATGGTGTAGCGAAGAGAAGTGCGAAAGGCAGAGCAGGGGTTTTTGGGCTTAAATGGAACTGATCCAGACATAGTAGAGATGTCATCCTCCAGTTCAAGATTGTGATTCTTATCACTTTGTAGACAGTGTGTCTCCTTGTAGGCAGTGGGCCTCTTTGTGAGCAGTGTGCTCGGGCAGTGAGCCCTAATTGGCAAGTGCCATTCTTTTTCTTATTCTTCTAATAGAGAATAATCCTTGGGTTAATCAGCCCGTGGTTTTTCCCTTAACCGGGTTTTCCACGTCAAAATCTTGGTGTTCAATGTGTTGATGTTTATCTGCTCTTATGTTTGTGCATTATGCTTTCATGGATGATTAATTGATATACTGTTAACTAACAAGAAGAATCAAGTATTTAAAGTAGAGCAGGTTTTTATACAACTGATTCACCCCCCCTCTCAGTTGTATGCCCTAGATCCAACAACCCTAAATAGACTGGATTTATTAAATCTAGATACATCTTAGATAATATTATTGTAGTCTGGGAAGGAATGGAATGGGCAAGAAAATCAAATCAAAAAGCAATCTTTTTAAAAATTGATTTTGCTAAGGCCTATGATCGCATTGAATGGTGCTTTATTCTTGAAATGCTTGTAGCTTTAGGGTTTGGACCTTCTTTTATCCAATCTATTAACATTCTCTTCTCGGATGCCTTAGCATGTATCACTATCAATGGTCACCAGTCTCATACTTTTGGCCTTTTTCGATCAATCCGGCAAGGATGCCCTCTTGCTCCAAGCTTGTATGTTCTTGCGGCAGAAGGTTTTGGATACCTTATTGCTCATTCAGTTTCCAACAAGCTTATGCATGGAATCTCTCTGCCAAATTCCTCCAACTAGTTGGTTAATGGTCATTTCGCTGATGACTCTTTTTTAACTTTACTGGAGGAAGACAATTCTGTAAAAAATACTCTTGTGTGTCTGGAGACCTTTTGTCTATCCTCAGGTTTGTCCATTCAATGGCATAAATGTTATGCTACAGGCAATCGACTCTTCCCATTCCTCAATGGCTACAACAATATGGCTGGCATTGGGTTGGCCATGGTGAAATTTTTAGATTCCTTGGTATTCCTTTTGCTTTCGAAGGCTCCTTTGCTACTCTTTGGAAAGTGGTTCTTACCTGTATGGAACAAAAACTTGCAGTCTAAATTACTAAGCCACTATCTCTGGCTGGTAAATTCCAGGTTTGATCTAATATCTTGGCTATAACTCATGTTTACTACTCTTCTTATTGGGCTCCTTCCAAAGCTTCATATGCTAAACTGGAAAAACTCTTGAGGGATTTTCTTTGGACCTCTTTTGAGACTCGCCATGGGTTTCACCGTGTTGCTTGGGAGTTTTGCTGCCTTCCCAGAGATTCAAGAGGTCTTGGTATTCTTTCTACTCAACGCCAAGGCACTACTTTAGCTATTAAGTGGATCATTCGTGCTCTCATTAGCAATGAGGCATGGAAAGTGTTACTCCGGCATAACATTGAAATGGGACATCCTTTGCACAAGCTTGTGGAAAGGAATTGGGTTTTCTACTCTCCTTGTCATGAGAGAGCCAATTCAGATCTCAGGCACTTTTGTGGTTAAAAGCATTTGGAAAGCCTGAGAGAAAGTTAAACCTTGGCTATGCTACTTTGGTGACGGGTTCATGCTGGTCTTTCTTTCAATCACCTTAATATTTGGTGGTCACCTCTTTTAGCGATTACAGGCCAAGCTTTGGGCAAATTGCCTGGCTGAAAGGCTCTGAAATTTCATAAAAAAAGGTGTTCACACCTTATAGGATATGTTTCATCAGCCAATGATGAGCCTCTTGGCTTGGGAGCCATTTTGAGTTAAATTTGGGCTTTCAAGAACTGATTAGATTACATATGATAGAGTCATCATAGTTATTCCACTAGAAATGCTTCACAAAGTTGGAATTCAATCCAACAAGCTGTGGTGGAAGAATTGGAAATGGTATCCAGAAACACCAATGCATCACTTCAAGCCACAGATGGCTTATAGGTGGCTTTCAACCCATTTGCCTATGGTTAACACTCTTAATAAGTGTTGGCTTATTCATAGCTCTTTGGCTCTTTGGCATACCAGATTTCAAACTGTATGGTTTGCCATTCTTGATCCTAATTTAGCTCATTTTGCCCGGTGCATTCTTTTTCAAGCCCTGCCTGTGGGAACTAGGCTTTTTCATCTTGGGGTTCAAGATCCCCGTTGTCCTTTTTGTGGATAACCTGAGATGATTCAACATCTCTTTTGGTATTGCACCAGAGTGTAGAATTTCTAGCTATGGATTCATGATTTGTTTTGCCCTTTTAGACCAGAGCCTTTATCTTGGCAAATTATCCTTCTGAGTGATTCTCCTAGGTTTCCTGAAAGATTTACTCATATTTGGCATATTTTCAGGGTGGAGATTCTTTTTACATTATGGAAAGATCGTAATTCTTGTATATTTTCAGACATAAAATTGGAACATCTATTTCTCTTTACATTAAAACAATTATCTGTTCTAATGTTCTTCTACAGATTCAAGTGCAAGCTAATAAAGTTGCCTTGGAAGTGGTTCACTTACAAGAGTTACTTGATCATTGGGGGAATGCTCCTTGTATTGTAGCATAGGTTCCTCTCTCTCCTTCCTCTGTTAGAGCCCGTTCACCTTCGCAGGGTCATAGACGAAGAAGTGGCTTGGCCAGAGATTCTCGGTCCCGCTCCCAGTCTGCTCAGCGTCATGGTGCTAACCGTCGTAGACGCTCGGCCTCTCCACGTTAGCATGGTTGGACCTCAGGTCGTGCTGCAGGGGATAATACGGGTTGGCCCACTAGAGATAATGCTGGTTGGCCTACTTTGGATAATGCAGGTTGGAATGCTCCTGGTCCTTCTAATCCAACCAATGCTGGTTGGGACTCTGTAAAAGTTTTTCCTCGGTTGAATTTGGCTATCTCATCTTCACATGAGGAGCCAATTGCACCAAATGAAGAATAGGAAAAAGATGATGCCTAGGCACTGCCCGATGTCAACCCGGACCCCACAGAAATTTGGGGGAAACTGGATGACATGGATTCGCCATCCACCAGGGTGGCAATGGTAACTTGATTTATGTTGTCATTCTGTTATGTTTATGTTTTTATATGGGGTACGTATACCCATTGATACTTTGATCTAGAACTTTCTGGGCTTGGCCCATTTGACTCTCGGGTGTGCCTTTTTACCACCCACTTATTTTTTGTGAAAGTGGTTTCTGATTTTAATAGATAGATGCATTTTCATCAAAAAAAGATATCATAGCATGTGGTGCAAAAATGGGCTCCTACAAGGGTTGAGCTCAACATGCTACCCTTAAGCCTTAAGGAGGGTATGATGCATGTAAAGACTCACAGATTCTCAAATAAAAGCATATTCTAATTGAGGATCAATACATAAGGTAACATTATCCATTCATAGCAACCAATAGTCATGATCTATAAAAACACATTATTTACTGTATGAGATTGCAAAGTTACTGCTATGCTGTCATGTACTGTACTAGCTATCCCACATATCATCAAAAAGGGTACAAGAAGTGAATGAAGTACAAAGGAGCACAAGGCATTCATTATGTCACTCTATACATCTATGGTATCAAGCACAAAACCAATGATGATAGGGCAGCAATGAAACAACTATCATGTGCATAGCTATCAAATGGCTTGTTTAGGTTATCACCAATGAAAGGTCAGCACTCATGTATTGCTTCAAAAATAGAAAGAGTAGGAATGTTAAATCTTTGCATTTGTCAACTAGCTGCATATATCTCATCATCTGTAGTAGTGAATTAGATGATATCACTACTATAAACTACAAGATAAAGGAAATCACCATCAAATGAAGAGAAGTCACATAGTCATGATATATGCATCACCACCAAGAAGATCCAAGGTGGAGAGCAGCCATACAGATACAGTGCATGATAGAGAACAGCTAGTATGAGTACAAGAAGGGCAGTGAAGAAGAACATAATAGCCATATAATACTTGCATCCACAAAGTGTGAGACAGTCAACCATATATAACATGCCAAATCAAGTATGTGGAGAAACCTTAAGGAGCAAGTGAAATGCATTACAGGATCATGCAATGAAGAGAAAATCATAAGCTACATGTGCAGCTACAGGAACCAAGAGCATCCCACAGTCATGATAGCATATACAAGATAAAGCCATAGCAAGAAAGGAGGGACAACCATTTACAAGATGTTGGCAACACCTTACATAGCTAATGAAGAGGATGGGTAACAGTCATCAATGAAGAATATAAACTTCCAGATGCCAAAGCCCAATGATACTGTTATAGGACAGTCATAGAGGAAAAGAGAGAACTTGGACTATGCATGACAACAAGACAACAATCACGAGATTTCATCATATTTTGAAAATTATGAACTAGGTTTTCATGATTTTTTGACACGAATTAGGAAACAACTAGATGAAAAAACCCATTAAATTTCACAAAAACCCAGTTTATGGTTTGAGAGAAATCTTCACCAGTCTGAGCTATGTAATGTGAGGACAATTGGTAACAAGGATGCCTGGCAGTCATATGTATTTTTCAATGGACAGTGATGATGCTAGCAAAGGTTTGAGGACATGGCGAGATCTATATAATTTTTGTAAATAGACTGAGAAAAGAGGAGATGACTCCAAGTTGAATCAAATTACACAAGTCTTCATACAAATGCAAAGTGTCATGACAATCCTTATAAGAAGAATCAACATCTATGATATTGTTTGCTTACAATAGAGAATGAATGCATTGTTTCACATTCTATTTCTTTTCATTACCAATATCAAAAAGAGAAGGCTCCAAGCCAAAGCAATCAAAAGACATTCATGGAGGTTGTGATAATACAATGAAAGTTGTAGCAGTCTTAAAGGCAACAGTCATGTCTGAGGAGAAGACAATCATGTGTAAGCATGACAACACTAAACCTGAGGCAAATAGAGGTAAGAAGGTATGTGTTATTTGGCATCTTTTGTTGAAGATTGATGGAGACATCATTAAAGATAAGAGAAAAGAGTCAGATGACTTACAAAATGAGAAAAATAATCAAAGGGATGACTGCCAAACAACAGTTTGAAAGATATGTTCAATGTCTTGGGGTAATCCTTGTCATCTATGCATCTGCCAGTGTTTATCAAGAAGCTTCTATTCATTAAGGATCAGCCTACATTGTGACTGCAATAAGATTGTTTGATGGATATACCAATAACCTCTTATTCCTATGTTAAGGAACTTGCTTTCTAAGACTTAAGTATTGCAAGGAAAATGCGTCTGATGCTATCAATAATATCTTTTTAGATAGATCAATTTCCATTATGAACAAACTAACAGAGATCAAGAAAGTGCTTGAGAACAGTCATAAGGTTTTTTAAGACAGTCTTTTTAGGGTATATAGATCCATCAAGAACTAGTTGAAAGTGGATTTTTGTCAGATGTTGTAATTGGGAATGCTTTGATAGACATGTATGCAAAATGTGGAAGCATACAGAAGGCACACAAGTTGTTTGACAAAATGCATAATGCAAACTTGGTCTCATAGACTGCAATGATTGCAGGATATGCAATGCATGGCTATAGTAAGGATGCCCTCAAACTATTTGACCTAATGGAGCACTCCGGGATCAACCTTGATCATAATTGGGCAGACAGATCAAACCCACAAATGCAGGAAAATGTAAGAGTATTCGAGCTTATCATGGCTTGGAAAACATTGAGAAAGTAGTTATGGCTGCAAACTTCAATGAGGTAAATGTAAGGAAATGAGAGCATCTCAAAACGTATTTCTAAGAGCAGTGGTGTCTTCGATAGATTTAAATTCTTTTCAATTGCTTTAAAAAACATGCACAACTATGCCACAAAGTGGAAACAAACATAGTTCATTTCCAACATTGACCCTTAGAGGAAATACAATCAACAAGATCTAATTTCAACAACATAAATATTAAACATAAAAGACATAACAGAAGACAGATTTACATGGGGAAAACCCTTATAGGTAAAAAACCCCACACTCCAAAAGCCCAGATCGCCATTGTATTATTCAACAACAGAAAATACAGTTATAATACAATTCAAGCACTAAGCCTCTCGTGGAGTTTTACATCTTGCTCCTTTGGAAGAATAACTGACAGCATAACTCTGCACAAAGTTCTCCAGCACTACGGTTAGTCCTTCATACTATTATCATGCCACAGATAGTACACAGTACAAGACATCACCCCACACCCGAACTCTGTTCTTTCTCCTCTCTCACACTCCTCTCCTTTGTTACAATGCGTTTTTCATATCACATTACAGAAGAAAGCATTCGGTTCATTTCTCAAACCGTTACAACTTCATCCATTCAATTCAACCATCAAAATAGTCATTTCTAACTATTTGCATTCATGAGAACTCATTAGTCCCACATGCACCAGTCAACTGCCACTATACCAGTTCATATACCCGATCACATGTATGATAACCATTGGCACTTTTGCCGACAAGACCAATTAGTCTACCGTTCACCAAACATCGAGAAGACCTTGGTCGACATCTTCATCGGAGTGACCACAAGCTATCGGAGGAACCTTCAAAACTGTGCCAGTAATTATAGTCATGTCGATGCCAGGCCTTTATCAGAGTAACGAAGTCCATCGAAGAGATTCATAGCGAAGTCCCTTGTCCCACCGATGTCCAACCTTCATCGAAGAGATAGTTAACATCAAAAGGTCTTCCAAAACTCAGACTGACCATGCTTCTCACGCTGATGCCAATGCTTCGCCAATCCTTCATCAAACTGATAGTTAACATCAGATCGACATCTCCAGGCTGGGCCGATGTCACATGTCTCACCGATGCCAAACCTCCATCGGAGTGACCCAACCCATCGGAAGGAGATATCCACATCATGCCGATAAGATTTGTCATGCCGACATCCAACTGTCAGAGTAACGCAACACCATTGGTTATAGTCTCTCAGATCACACCGATAGTTCATGTCTTGCCGATACAAAGAACAACCCACTATGAACAACGAGATTGCTGAGACTCTTGCCGATCACTGTAAATCTGAGACACATGTACTCAACATTCTCCCACTTGACGAAGGATTTACAGGAACCCATCAACGCTTGAACATAACCAAAAGCGATACTGCCTCCACTCAACTGTGCTCACAAGCTACACAGAAGTTCTAGCATAACCAACTTCAAATCTTCCAGAACACAGCCATGAAAACATCCTCCAGAAACAAGATAGAACATCAACTAGAACAACAATCAGAAACCTGATTGCACCCATCCAACTGAACAAAACCCATGTGACTAAAAATAGCACACACAGCCAATGCTAAAACATCCAATCACTCATACCTCGAAGGTATGAACATCAGCAGACTCATGCCACCTACATATGCACCCATCAACTGCAAATACAAGCTCCATGTGTCAACCAGTCGAAAAAGACCAAACACATCCAAGAACTCCCACTGCTTGGGTAATGCAGATATGAAAAAGATCATGGCATACAAAGTCCACCAATAGCATCACATAGAAAGTGTAAACATGTAGTACCAAGGAAACATCCACCATGATATGTAAAATCTGTAAATCAACAACCTATACATCTCACCACCAGTCCAGAAATCTCTCAAGTTCATCACACCCCACAATGAAAGAGATAACAGAACCTTCATGCTATCACCTAAGAACATAAGTGAAAGCATATGACCACAAACTAGTGATCACTTCAGCTCTGAACAAAACATCAAACTAATGTAATGTGAAACACACCATCAGAAAAATAACTAAGACCAAGAGAAACATTGCACATCATATACCTATAGAAAATCCTTTTACATACACCTCTAAGTGCCAACTGTGTCAAGTATGATCTCCTTCAAAACACCCCAAAGAGAACAAAATAACAACACCCAAACAAACATTCAATCTCACGAGATCAAATTCCACTTATGTAATCATGCAACTAACATGGATGTAAGCCTCTCAAACCAAAGAAGATCAAACTAATCCATTTCCCATTTCAGGAAATCAGCCCATAAAACCATCTCTTAACAATCCTCATCAATGAATGATATCTTAAACTCAAATGCACAAGGAGATTAATCATGCTATCCATCTCTCACAATGAATCCTCCAGAACCATCTATGAGCAGTTCAAGAACCATGTCAATGAAAGAAAGCATAAAACACCTGAGAGAAGCAATGGGCAATACCTCTCAAGTAATAAACTACTGAGAAGACCAAGAGTGGGGAATGAGAATGTTCTTCCAAGATATCCAAGTCCCAATGACTTTCTCCAAGAACAATCTCCTCTAGATCTTTTGTTGAACTCACATTCAACCAAGGTAAAGACTCCTCAAACTTCCTGCTGCAAACTCTGATTAAACACAACATATACAGTCTCACCTTATTCTCCATGTATCCATGAGTATCTGCAAATAATCATTTCATGCTAAACTCTAAATGCATCACTGCACCAACATGAAGTAATCAAGCAAAAGATCAATGTACCCAACACACAGAGAATCACTAGACCTATTGTCAAAGCTCCAATCATTTGAATTAGGAACTTCTCATGACATCATGATCTTACCATCCCCCTTTGGAGATTCCATGCTCTAGGTGAACATAACCATGGTCTCAAGAGCAATGTATCATGCCAAAACTCAAATGCAGAAAATAAGAAAATATCATGACATGAAACAGACCAAACTCTAAACCAACATCACCTGTCAAGCACCACCAACACCTCAGCCAAGGATTTCATGAATCCTCCATGACTCCAAGATGTTACACATCCTCAAATAGTGCCCCTGCAAATGCGAAAGAACCCTTCTGCAGCAACAGGATCTAAGAGCTCCTCCTAGTAACATCTGCAACACTAAAGAAGATCATCCATCACTAAGTGATGAATCTATAGTCATTGCTAAAGCTCCCACTGAACTGTGGCAACCGAGCTTTCCAAGCAACATGACCAAACATCTTCTCATCTAAAAATCTTCCAGGTCCACATATTAACACATCAATAAAAAACAAATGGCACCAAGATCTCCAAACTAAGAAAATACAACATCACTGTCAAAAGTTTACACCGAACTGTGTATCTAAGCTATACATGACATCATGATACACATGCTACAGATTAATGACTATTCGGGTACTTTACACTATCCACCCTATTATCCCAATGCAATCACACTAATGCACAAGTGACCACAAACAAGGCCAGCTAACAAGTTTGCATAAACACTGAATGATCTTGTGAATATAGACAGTCCACGTCTGAGTCATCTCACTGTAGCTTAATAGGTGGCCAGCCCACAAAACTACATAACTCTTAGATCCAATCAATGCACCACACAAACTCACTATCACACTAAAAACTGCAAAACTGAGATCTCAAGAGGTAAATAACCATGTAGACAACATGATAAAAAAACACCAGATTACTTACAATCTGATTTGCCAAACCAACCCACAACCTAAGCACCATAGTCAAGGAATCCAGCATCACCACAGAAATGCTGAGTGACTTATCACGTACCAACATTCCCACAAGACTGCAACTATCTCATCCAACAACACCCCAAAAACAGGGTCTAGAAAATAGTTTAACTGCAGCTTTAGAAAACCACAAGTTTCTTCTCTTGACCGTGTAAAACCTGCAAAACCACTGTGTTTGAAAAACACCCATGCACATCCATATCCACTTCACATCTGGATGACTCAAAAGTTTGCAACATAAACTCCATAACAGTTAAACCAAAATAATGGATCATCATGAATATGCATAACCATAGATTTTAACAAAAAACTATAAAACACCTCAAATCCAATAAACATGAATATGAGTCATGCAAGTACAAAATATCCATTTAAGGAGACAACAGTTCAAGAACTTCAGGCCCACTTGTAGACCAATTCCTCAACCACCAACATGCACATGCATCCGAGAGAATCAGGCTATTACAGGAGCTCCTAGATCTTCCAATGATCAACTCCATAGCCTTTATGCAAATGGGGCAACAGAAACAATGCTTTCCAATACTGGGAACAAATACCCAGCATAAGCACACTTCTCCATTGCTAAGCAGCAACACAAACTTCTTCATATCACAAGGAAGCCTCTCACACAGACACCCAATATGAAAGTTATTGCAGTAACACAACCACGAAGCATAATCCACCCCATGCAATAGGATTATACATTGTCAACTAAGAGCCTCAGGCCACATCATGACCAACTCCAGTCTTTTCATCTTCACCATCCTTCAAGCACTGCTGAAACAGGAAAACAAGATCAACTGCTAGACTTCACTCAAAGCAAGGATCAAACATCAGACGATTCCTTCAGATTTCCTTAAGCCTATCACACTAAGAAATCATCACAGAAGGAATACCTACACCTTATACACTAGGAACTCTTACATACAAACACATGTAGCACACAAACATACATATGTGAGCAACAAAGCAGATTCCAGAAGAAGGCTCTGATACCACTTGTAAGGAAATGAGAGCATCTCAGAACGTACTTCTAAGAATAGTAGTGTCTTCAATAGATTTAAATTCTTTTCAATTGCTTCAAAAAACACACACAACTATGCCACAAAGCGGAAACATAGTTCATTTCCAACATTGACCCTTAGAGGAAATACAATCAACAAGATCTAATTTCAACAACAGAAATATTAAACATGAAAGATAGAACATAAGACACAGATTTATGTGGGGAAAACCCTTACGAGTAAAAAACCCCACACTCCAAAATCTCAGATCGCCATTATATTATTCAGCAACAGAAAATATAGTTACAATACAATTCAGGCACTAAGCCTCTCATGGAGTTTTACATCTTGCTCCTCTGGAAGAATAACTGACAGCATAACTCTGCACAAAGTTCTCTAGCACTAGGGTTAGTCCTTCATATTGTTATCATGCCACAGATAGCACACAATACAGGACATCACCCTACACCCAAACTCTATTCTTTCTCCTCTCTCACACTCCTCTCCTCTGTTACAATGAATTTTTCATATCACATTACAGAAGAAAGCATTTGGTTCATTTCTCAGACCGTTACAACTTCATCCGTTTAGTTCAACTGTCAAAACAGTCGTTTCTAACTATTCGCATTTGTGAGAACTCATTAGTCCCACATGCACCAGTCGATTGCCGCTATACCAGTTCATATACCCGAGCACATGAATGATAACCGTTGGCACTTTTGCCAACAAGACTAATCAGTCTACCGTTCACCGAACATCGGGAAGACCTTGGTCGACGTCTTCATCGGAGTGACCACAAGCTATCGGAGGAACCTTTCAAAACTATGCCAATAGTTATAGTCATGTCGATGCCAGGATTTTATCAGAGTAATGAATTCCATCGAAGTGATTCATAGCGAAGTCCCATGTCCTGCCGATACCAAGATGTCATCGGAATAACAGACGACCATCGGAGATCACTTCACCATTTACACCGATAGTTCCTTGTCCCATCGATGTCCAACCTTCGTCGAAGAGACGGTTAACATTGGAAGGTCTTCCAAAACTCAGACTGACCATGCTTCTCACGCTGACGCCAATGCTTCGCCAATCCTTCATCGGACTGATAGTTAACATCGGAGTGACATCTCCAGGCTGGGCCGATGTCAAATGTCTCACCGACGCCAAACCTCCATCGGAGTGACCCAACCCATCAGAAGGAGATATCCATAGCACACTGATAAGATTTGTCATGCCGACGTCCAACTGTCGGACTAACACAACACCATTGGTTATATTCTCTCAGATCACACCGATAGTTCACATCTTGCCGATACAAAGAACAACCCACTATGAACAACGAGATCGCTGAGACTCTTGCCGATCATTGTAAATCTAAGACACATGTACTCAATAGTAAATGTGCAGAGATATCCATGGTTTTTCACAGAATGCAAGAAATAAGTAGATACCTCCATTCTCATGCTCGATTAGAGTTCTTATCTATAGAAAATAGAGTAGAAATGAGCAAGATTCGAATAATAGAAGCTTACTTGAGTTCCTATCGAGAAGAAGATACATGAGTTTGCCCACAAAGAGATTCAACCAGTGCATCCATGACAGCTCCAGTATAAGAGAAGGATCATCAGAAAATATATGATACATCAAAACATGGTGATAGCGTAGTTGAGAAGCCGGAGAATGATCCAAAAATGAAGAACAATGCTCATTTTGTAATAGAGATTAACTTACCCATCATTTTTTCCTGTAGAAATCATCAAGGAGCCTCCCAGAAATAGCAATAATAGAGAGGTTGAATCTCAAACCCTAGCTTCCATGGTGGCGGCCAGAGGCAAAGTCTCTTCTTGAAAAGTGCAAAGTGCAAATGAGGCTGAAAAGGTAGGGCTTGATTGTTTTGTGTTAGGGTTCCTTTGTGCCCTAATTCAACTTTGGGCATTTTATTACATTGATTTAAATATTTAGAGCCTCAACTAATACCCTTGAGGAATTATTATTTACCTTTGCACATATGATGTCTAGGCTTCGTGCCTTAGAGATTTTTGCAACCAAATGGAGGATAAACCCTAGGAGCCTTCCAATTTTCATTGGACCTTCCATATGCCTTAGAACTTTTATGATTTTTATAGAAAATCAAAATGCCCAAATAGAGAAATGTATTATACTTGGCGAAATAGTCATATAAGCCGTGTGCTATTTTTTGCGAAAATAAATCAAACCAAATCAGAGTTAAAACTGCAAATCATTGTAAAACATTATTTAAAGCAATGTCTCTATAAATTGCTTTAAATATTTGTTATTTAGTGTAGTTAAAGTAGAGCAAATATAGACAAAATCTTTCTTTTTTGAGTTTGATTTTCTTTGGGCGAAATAAGGAAAAGCTGGACAAACTGGAGATTCTTTTTTCAGTTTACAATCAGGTAAAGCCTGATTTTTAGTGTCTTTTTGGTGGGACCACTTTGGAGGGATTTTTGACAGCTTTTACACTCAGTTTGGATTAGTTTTGGGCACTATTTTGGAGGCTTTTCAATTGAGCTCAAAAATGGATTGAGGTGTCTATTTTGGGGAGTTTTTTCCTTAGCTTTTTCCTTTTAGAAACATTTTGGAGTTATAAGTTGGAGAAAAACTTAGTTTTTTCTCAATCCAGAATATTGTTTCTTCCTCTCTGGTTCATTTGCAGAGAGCTTTGTAAACATTTTGTACTTAGTTTCTACTCCTTTCAGATCAATAAAACAACAATGTTCTCTTTCATGTTTTCTACTTCATTTTTGCAGTCAATGCTTTGATATTAAATTGTGATTCAATTTTTGAATCCTTTTCCTATGTCTCATTGTTGCAAGATTAAGTGTGGGAGTTTCATGTAATGTAGGTTGTATGTTATGTTTGGCCTGGTTAGTGGGTTGAAGTTGTGATAAAACTTGTGTTTGTCCTTCATGCAAACCTCTAGCTTTCAAACTTTCATGCAAATTACTTATGTATTGCATTTGTATCAGTGAAATCGTGAGGATAAAAGACTTTGTGGAGCTAATTGTGAGTCGAATTAGTGAATAGATAAATTAAGTACTAGTGTATCACTTGTTAGAGTTTAGGATTTCATTTTTACTTAACCATTTAAACCCTTTTCCTTAGTAAGTCTTTTAGTTTAGGTGATCTACCAGAGGAACCAACCCGCTCTAGAGATTCACTCTCAACACAGATTACCCACAATCTGAGAGTGTTTCCATGTTTCAATAGGATTGCTGAGTTTATCTTCAATAAAGGTGCAATCCTGATTGTTAACAGTTTTTGGCACGCTTGGTGGGACAGTTTGAACTTTCACAGTTCAAAGCTCATCATTTCATTGCCGATTCTTGGTGTGTGCACCAGCAATCTCAACCTTTGGAGGCAAGTTCTTCAAACACATCTGGTGACTCTGAATCAAGATCTACTGGTTTTAATAGATCAAATGCTGCTATGTTTCAAAAAACTAAGCTTTTATTCTTATTTCCAACTCTTCATATGAGTAGAAATGTCAAATTTTCATAGTCAATATGTATACCCACCCCCATACTATGAAAATAATGTCAACGAACCTTCTTACCAACCATACCCAAGTGGCCACTATGCTGGTTTTAGTCTAAATAACCTTATTTTAGCAAGCTACCAGCTTACTCAAGATGCTTACCACCCATCCACCCTTGCCTAATCTTCCAATCAGCCTCAAAATCCTGAAATTATGGAGCTTAGAGACATTCTGTTAGACTTCAACAAGTAGATGGATGACATTTAGAGGTGGCAAGAGATCAATTTTTAGCTCGAAGAATGCTCTTATCAGGCTTATCCCCATGGGTAAGAAGGTTTGGCCCATCAAGCCCAACTTCATAAGCAAGAAATGAAGGCACAAGGTAGGCAATTTACAAAAGAGTTGGTAGCTCAAAAGAGGCAATTTAAGGAGAATCATGCTCAACGTGCTTGCCTCCTAGCCACCCCCACTCAACCTCCATATCAGCCTTCATATACTTAAAACCAACTCTAAGAGCGTGAATAGGAGGAGATTGCAAGCATAAAGGGTATGTTGTTTGACTTCATTCATGACTTCACAAAACATGTAGAGGAGATTAAGAGGCAACATGAGTATAATCAACAATAGGAAGAGATGGCTTATCAGGCCTATCTTTATGAGCAGGGTGTGGAAACACAAAGGCACGAAGCCCAAGCAGATCCTGCCATTCTAGAACAACCTACTCAAGAGGAGGTTCGTAAGTATAAGTTTCTAAGTTTTAGATAGAATGAGCCTCTTAGTGTTCCTAAAGTTGAGATTTTGAGTTTTAGGTAGAATAAAGTCCTTAATTCCTCAAGCCAACATCTTAATCTTGAAATAGAAAGTTTCAAAAGCCTTCATTCCTTGCAAGTTGAGGAAAATAATCATATTCAAACTAGTATAGTTGCAGATCAACCCCTTGTTGCAAGAAATCCAAGAAGCTCCCCAAGTTTCCCTACTTGAGAAATCCAAGGGTGAACCTTTTGATCAGAATACCTTACTCTTCATCAAGGAGATTAGAAAGGTAAATCCACTACATTCAGCTTTGGAAGTTTACCATTTGCAGTAGCAGAAGATCGAACAAGAAAAGACTTCTCCTGATGAATCTTTCAATGTTTTCACTAACAAGATTCCTTGTTTTGTGGAAGTTTATGAATTTTTTTTAGAAGATCAACCAACGCAATAGGACATAAAGCAAGAGGCTACTACTAATTGTACCATTTTATCAGCTAAACACAAGAATGTGGCATGTGCGGAGAGGTTCGGTTCATTGGAACAATAGAATATCGACGAAAGCATATCTCAGATCACACCCATACTAGTTCTAGAACCACAAGAAGAGGTTCAAAACTTTGATGTTTTGACACCTCAAGAGGGCTGTAGCAAGGCAATAAACAATCTCTCTTCACAAGAAAATGGAAATGAGAATGAAGAAGACATGTTTTGGGATGACCTTGAGATTTTTGTTTCAAACTTGGACATCAAACAATCATCTTTTGGAGGAGAAAGTGTGAAACAACAGCTTGAAGAGGGAAAAGGAGGCATCCAAACTCAAGATTTGATTGATTCATTTGAAGAACTTCTTTTGTTTATTAGTAAAGATGAAAAAAATGTAGGTGAGCTAACAAAATTGACAAGTTGTGATCAGCTAGAGCATGAATGTGACATTGTTGGAATACTAATCCATGAGCAAATAAATGAGGACAACTTGGTTATGGAGGATCACGAGGTTGAAGGCATGATTCAACCAAAGCAAGAAACAATTGTGGTTGAGGAGGCAATTGACAAGAGTGAAACCAACAAGAGCAGTTCCAATTTTGTCTTGTCAATAGGATGTCCAATTAAATATATTGCTAAAGTGGAGGTCGACAAGAAGATTCCTATCATGATTGAGCCCAAGCATGAAAGTGCAGTTGAAGAAGAAAAGATTCAAGTCACTTTGCCACCTCAGGGTAGTAGTGTTTATATTCCATGTGAAGAGGTTAGTGAGCTTGTAAATGTTCTTCAAAATGTGGTGCAGCTATTTCATGGTTTTTCATCCATTGTTCTTTTTCATGTAGATGTTAAAAATCATGTAAAACATCGTATATTCTATAGAAAAGGTAGCTACTTCACCCAACCAGTGAATGGGTTTGTCTGACCAGCTTCTTTGGCTGGTTAGAATAGGTTAGTATAGATTAGGTTAAGTTTTCTTTCCCTAAGTGCTGTTGCACATATTTTCTGGCCACCAGGGCCTTTTAGTTTGCTTTCCCTTTATTTTTCTACTGTTGTTTGGAGTAGTTGTAGTCCAGTTTCATAGTTTTTTGAGTTTGAGAAGAATAGAGTTTGACTCCATGCCCAATGGATGGTTATGGTAACTGGTCTAGATATGCTTAGTAGGCAAGCATTTAGCAGAAATCCAGAAATGTTACCAATTTTTCACCTACAACTCAAATTGGCAGAGCTGAAACAGTTTGCTTTCATTTTAAGGTGAAAAGTTCCTAATACATTTCTTCTTCACTTATCCTTTGTAGAGTTTAAAGTGTTTGGAAAAGAAAAGGTTTAGTTTTATGATGCCATAGATAAGACATTCATTTTATCATTTAATGCTTGGCAAAGATTTCATGGATGACAAGGAGTTATTCAATTTTGTATTACAATGTTTCTTTCATCTTTACAAATGAGATATACACAAAATTGCATAAATAAGGTATTGAAAGAAAGAAGAGAGATCAAATATCCCACACAAGCCATGGGAATAGCTGAACCAATACAAACATAGGAAATACACTATGCATTTGAAGATAAGAAGGGAAAAGAGCATATAGGAAAAGGCATATCCATCATTGCCTATTTGGAGTCTTGAGTTGATCTTCATTGCAACTAGCTCCTCCTCGCTCCCGATCTCTGAATGAACTTGTATCATGACAAGAAGGAAATTTAGTTAGAGCTTCAGATATGAGTCTTCCTATGTGCCTATCAACAGAAACATAATGCATTGCCTATGATGTACTATGTCAGATAACAAACATTAGATATATGCAAGAGAGCTTGAAGAATGAAACATCACAAGAGCACTGAGCTTCACTATTTTTATCTAACATGTTTGTTTACTGTACAGGTATAGGAAAAATCATGTTGTTGATCCATTTATGAAGATATCATAGCATGTGGTGCAAATATGGGCTCCCACAAGGTTGAGCTCATCATGCTACCCTTAAGCCTTAAAAAGGGTATGATGTATGTAAAGACCCAGATTCTCAAATAAAAACATATTCTAATTGAGGATCAATTCATAAGGTAACATTATCCATTCATAGCAGCCAATAGTCATGATCTATAAAAAACACATTCTTTACTGTATGAGATTGCAAAGTTACTGCTATACTATCATGTATTGTACTAGCTGTCCCACATCTCATCAAAAAGGGTACAAGAAGTGAATGAAGTACAAAGGAGCATAAGGCATTCATTATGTCACTCTATACATCTATGGTATCAAGCACAAAGCCAATGATGATAGAACATCAATGAAACAACTATCATGTGCATAGCTATCAAATGGCTTGTTCAGGTTATCACCAATGAAAGGCCAGCACTCATGTATTGCTTCAGAAATAGAAAGAGTAGGAATGTTAAATCTTTGCATTTGTCAACTAGCTACATATATCTCATCATCTGTAGTAGTGAATTAGATGATATCACTACTATAAACTACAAGATATAGGGAATCACCATCAAATGGAGAGAAGTCACATAGTCATGATGCATGCATCACCTCCAAGAAGATCCAAGGTGGAGAGCAGCCATACAGATACAGTGCATAATAAAGAACATCTAGTATGAGTACAAGAAGGTCAGTGAAGAAGAACATAACAGCCATCTAATACTTGCATCCAAAAAATGTGAGACAATAAACCATATATAACATGCCAAATCAAGTATGTGGAGAAACCTTAAGGAGCAATTGAAATGCATTACAGGATCAGGCAATGAAGAGAAAATCATAAGCTACAGGTGCAGCTATAGGAACCAAGAGCAGCCCATAGTCATGATAGCATATACAAGATAAAGCCATAGCAAGGAAGGAGGAACATCCATATACAAGATGTTGGCAACACCTTACATGACTAATGAAGAGGATGGGTAACAATCATCAATGAAGAATATAAACTTCCAGATTCCAAAACCCAATGATACTATTATAGGACAATCATAGAGGAAAAGAGAGAACTTGGACTATGCATGACATCAAGACAATAGTCATTAGATTTCATCATATCTTGAAAATTATGAACTGGGTTTTCATGATTTTTTTTGTCAAAAATTAGGAAACTGTTAGATGAAAAAACCCATTAAATTTCACAAAATCCCAGTTTATGGTTTGAGAGAAATCTTCACCAGTCTGAGCTATGTAATGTGAGGAGAGCTGGTAACAAGGATGCCTGGCAGTCATATGTATTTTTCAATTGACAGTGATGATGCTAGCAAAGGTTTGAGGACATGACGAGATCTGCATCATTTTTGTAAATAGATTGAGCAAAGAGGAGATGACTCCAAGTTGAATCAAATTACACAAGTCTTCATACAAATGCAAAGTGTCATGACAGTCCTTATAAGAAGAATCAACATCTATGATTTTGTTTGCTTACAATAGAGAATGAATGCATTATTTCACATTCTATTTCTTTTCATTACCAATATCAAAAAGAGAAGGATCCAAGCCAAAGCAATCAAAAGACAGTCATGGAGGTTGTGATAATACAATGAAAGTTGCAAAAGTCTTCAAGACAACAGTCATGTCTGAGGAGAAGATAGTCATGTGTAAGCATGACAACACTAAACCTGAGGCAAACAAAGGTAAGAAGGTATGTGTTATTTGACATCTTTTGTTGAAGCTTGATGGAGACAGATCATTAAAGATCAGAGAAAAGAGTCAGATGACTATTATAAAATGAGAAAAATGATCAGAGGGATGACTGCCAAACAAGAGTTTGAAAGATATGTTCAACATCTTTGGGTAATCCTTATCATCTATGCATCTGCCAGTGTTTATCAGGAATCTTCTATTCATTAAGGATCAGCCTACATTGTGATTGTAATAAGATTGTTTGATGGATATACCAATAACCTCTTGTTCCTACGTTAAGGAACTTGCTTACTAAGACTTAAGTATTGCAAGGAAAATGCGTCTGATGCTGTCAATAATATCTTTTCAGATAGATCAATTTCCATTATGAACAAACTAACAGAGATCAAGAAAGTGCTTGAGAACAGTCATAAGGTTTTTTAAGACAGTCTTTGCAGGGTATACAGATCCATCAAGAACTAGTTGAAAGTGGACTTTTGTCAAATTTTGTAATTGGGAATGCTTTGATAGACATGTATGCAAAATGTGGAAGCATACAAAAGGCACGCGAGTTGTTTGACAAAATGCATAATGCAAACTTGGTCTCATGGACGGCAATGATTGCAGGATATGCACTGCATGGCTGTAGCAATGATGCCCTCAAACTCTTTGACCTAATGGAGCACTCTCAGATCAACCCTGATCATAATTGGGCAGACAGATCAAACCCACAAATGGAGGAAAATGTAAGAGTATTTGAGCTTATCATGGCCTGGAAAACACTAAGAAAATAGTTCTGGCCACGAACTTCAATGAGGTAAATGTGTAGAGATATCCATGTTTTTTTACAGAATGCAAGAAATAAGTAGATACCTCCATTCTCATGCTCGATTAGAGTTCTTATATATTGAAAACAGAGTAGAAATGAGCAAGATTCGAATAATAGAAGCTTACCCAAGTTCCTGTTGAGAAGAAGATACATAAGTTTACCCATAGAGAGATTCAACTAGTGCATCCATGGCGGCTCCAGTATAAGAGAAGGCTCAATAAAAAATATATGATGTATCAAAACATGGTGATAGCGCGGCTGAGAAGCTAGAGAATGATCCAAAAATGAAGAACTATGCTCGTTTTGTGACAGAGATTAACTTACTTGTCATTTTTTCCTATAGAAATCATCAAGGAGACTCGAAGAAACAACAATAATAGAGAGGTTGAATCTCAAACCCTAGCTTCCATGGAGGCGGCTAGAGGTAGAGCCTCTTCTCCAAAAGTGCAAAGTGCAAATGAGGCCGAAAAAATAGGGCTTAATTGTTTTGTGTTAGGGCTCCTTTGTGCCCTTATTCAACTTTGGGCATTTTATTACATTGATTTAAATATTTAGAGCCTCAACTAATACCCTTGAGGTATTATTATTTACCTTTGCATATATGATGTCTAGGCTTCATGCCTTTGAGTTTTTTGCAACCAAATGGAGGACAAACCTTAGGAGCCTTCCAATGTCATTGGACCTTCCATATGCCTTAGAACTTTTATGATTTTTATAGAAAATCAAAATGCCCAAATAGAGAAATGTATTATACTTGGAGAAATAGTCATATAAGCCTTGTGTTATTTTTTGCAAAAATCAAATCAAACCAAATCGAAGTTAAAACTGTAAATCATTGTAAAACTTATTTAAAGCAATGTCTCTATAAATTGCTTTAAATATTTGTTATTTAGTGTAGTTAAAGCAAAGCAAATATAGACAAAATCTTTCTTTTTTGAGTTTGATTTTCTTTGGGCGAAATAAGGAAAAGTTGGACAAATTGGAGATTCTTTTTTCAGTTTACAATCAGGTAAAGCCTGATTTTTAGTGTCTTTTTGGTGGGACCACTTTGGAGGGATTTTTGACAGCTTTCACACTCAGTTTGGATTAGTTTTGGGCACTATTTTGGAGGCTTTTCAATTGAGCTCAAAAATGGATTGAGGTGTCTATTTTGGGGAGTTTTTTCCTTAGCTTTTTCCTTTTAGAAACATTTTGGAGTTATAAGTTGGAGAAAAACTTAGTTTTTTCTCAGTCCAGAATATTGTTTCTTCCTCTCTGGTTCATTTGCAGAGAGCTTTGTAAACATTTTGTACTTAGTTTCTACTCCTTTCAGATCAATAAAACAACAGTGTTCTCTTTCATGTTTTCTACTTCATTTTTGCAGTCAATGCTTTGATATTAAATTGTGATTCAATTTTTGAATCCTTTTCCTATGTCTCATTGTTGCAAGATTAAGTGTGGGAGTTTCATGTAATGTAGGTTGTATGTTATGTTTGGCCTGGTTAGTGGGTTGAAGTTGTGATAAAACTTGTGTTTGTCCTTCATGCAAACCTCTAGCTTTCAAACTTTCATGCAAATTGCTTTTGTATTGCATTCGTATTAGTGAAATCATGAGGATAAAAGACTTTGTGGAGCTGATTGTGAGTCGAATTAGTGAATAGATAAATTATGTATTGGTGTATCACCTATTAGAGTTTAGGATTTCATTTTTAGTTAACCTTCTAAACCCTTTTCCTTAGTAAGTGTTTTAGTTTAGGTGATCTGCCAGGGGAACCAACCCATTCTGGAGATTCACTCTCAACACAGATTACCCACAATTTGAGAGTGTTTCCATGTTTCAACAGGATAGCTGAGTTTATCTTCGCTAAGGGTGCAATCTTGATTGTTAACAGGTACTTATAGTGAAGGTGAGGGGGATGGCTTCAACCCACTTTATGAAATACTCACATGTAGCGATGATGAACTTATGACTGCTAGATGAGGGATGGATCTTGTCGACGAGATCTAGACTCCAATAATAGAAAGGCCAAGGAGTTGTGATGGGTTGCAACACTTGTGATGGTATGTGAATAAGGTATCCATGTTGTTGATAGGCTAGTCACCATTTGATGTACTGACATGCATCATGTTGCATGGTAGGTCAGTAGTACCTATTTTTGAGAAGATTCTTCACTAGGACCATGCCACTAGTATGGGCACTATAGATACCATCACATACCTCTTTAAGTGCATGATTAGCCTCTTCTATGTTTAGGCACAATAGTAAAGAATCATTATAGCCTCTTCAATAGATTGTGTTGCTAAGAATGGTGAAGCAAGAGGTGTGTTGGAGGAAGGATTTATATTAGTTTCATGATATGTTAGGTGGAAGGGTTTGATTGTGAAGATGAGTGTAGATATAATGTGATGCAGGGGCATCAGAAGCCCAACAAAAATATATTTTTTGGTTTATTAAATACTTTGGGGTGAGAGTCATTTGGGGAAATATTTAAAATCTTTATTATATTCCACCCATAGTAATAACTTATTTAGTATTTATCTGGGAAATAAATTAAACAAGACAAATATAGAAAAATCAAGAAAATCAAAATCCCGATAAAAATTAGGGAAGCTTTATTTTGGGTAGTCGAGTAGTTTCTTGGAAGTTATAGAATTTTTGTAACTGAAGTTTTCTGTAACTGAAGCTATTCTTGTAGCCTCATACATAAGGCATTTCTAGAGAGAGAATGTATGGGTTTTTTTTAATTAAAAAACTCTTTGAGAGCTAAAAATTTATGAGACGTCATTTCTTGAGGAAATACAATTTTGAAGCTTCTATATTATAAATGTTGTCTGGATGGAGAGTCTCATAAATTTATATTTCTTGATTTAGTTTTGAGAATTACAATTTTGAGAATCTATAAATTTTATTGGGAGTATATTGTGTACTAGGAGTTGAATAAAATGATGAGAAACAAAATTATACAATTGCCTCTTAAAAATTAAAAGATTAGAACACAAATTATGCAATTGGCCACAGTTGTTGAATTGGTGATGAATTTGCTAATGGAAATTGATAAATTTTTGTGAAGTTGAATAAAATTGTAGATTTCTTTGCATCATTTTGGTATCAGAGCTAGAAGATTGTTGGTATTACAAAAATCTAGCTAAACTGATTTAAAGATTAGGTTGTATCTCCATATTTATGATCTAGGTTTCCCTACAATTTAATGGGTTTTTATATTTATGAGTATTGATCATACTATCCAGTTTTCAGAAAAACCCAGATGATATTTTAAGAGAAATTCCTTTTTCAATATTGTTGTTCAACCATGTGTGCAGTTTGGCACTTGCACGTTTTTTGGTGATTGCTGGTAATTGATGTTTCTTTGATTTGAGTGAATGCTAATGGTATTGATGATTTGAACAGTTGTGAGTTATAGTGTTGGACATGAAGATTGGGCATATTATTGGTGAGGTAAAATATTTGATGCTTTGCTAAATTTTATTTGGTTTGAAGAAAATTATTGCAGGCTGTTTGAAGGCATTGAGAAGAAGCAAGGGGAAAGAGACTTGCTTGAAAAAGGAGAAACAACACATTGAGAATGGAAGTGTTGAGGAGAATAGTCGATGGAGACTTGAAGAGTAAGAAGTTGCCAAGAGAGCAACAAGAGATGAGAAGTGAGATGAAGAAGAAAGTTGAGAAGGTAAACCAAATAAATATTCAACAAGAGATAACAAAGCTGAGACAAGCTTTGGAACAAACACAAAAATTTGAAGAAAGAATACAGAGTATAATAATAAGTGTGCGGAGTTGGAACATCACCATTAACAAAATTGTCAAGTGGCTGGTAAAGGAAATTACAGAAAGAAGAAAGAGGCAGCAATTGAGAAGAAACATAAAAAAATTAATCAAGATGATGGAAGAGCCAGAGCCATCCAAGGAAGAGGAAAAAGATGAAGAAAATGAGTCCATTGAGACTCAAAATTTTATTTCTAATGATATTTGTGAGTATGTGTTTACAGGTGTAGTAGATGAAGTGGTTGAAGCAATGAACTAGCAGAACGATATATTGACTAAGGAAATACAAATTATTGAAAAAGAAGCAAACAAAAGGATTCAAAAGAAGAAGATAATAAAATATATTTTGCAGAAAATGATGAAGAAGCAACAGAAGCATGGTGGGAAGCAAATCAAAATTGTGAATCTTGCAAATGAACAAAGCACGTGTGGAAGAAATCATTTTTCAAATTTGATTTATGATTGGAAAAAGTAGAAGAAATATTTGAGCTGGAGCGTCAAATTTTTCCACCTGGAGAGTATGATGCAGGGGCATCGGAAGCCCAACAAAATAATTTTTTTTGTTTATTAAATACTTTGGGGTGAGAGTCATTTGGGGAAATATTTAAAATCTTTATTATATTCCACCCATAGTAATGTCTTATTTAGTATTTATCAGGGAAATAAATTAAAAAACAAATATAGAAAAATCAAGAAAATCAAAATCCTGATAAAAAACAGGGAAGCTTTATTTTGGGTAGTTGAGTAGTCGGGTAGTTTCTTGGAAGTTATGTAATTTTTGTAACCGAAGTTTTCTGTAACTAAAGCTATTCTTGTAGCCTCATACATAAGGAATTGCCAGAGAGAGAATGTATGGGTTTTTTTGAATTAAAAAACTCTTTGAGAGCTAAAAATTTATGAGATGCCATTTCCTAAGGAAATATAATTTTGAAGCTTCTATATAATAAATGTTGTCCGAATGGAGAGTCTCATAAATTTATATTTCTTGATTTAGTTTTGAAAATTATAGTTTTGAGAATCTATAAATTTTATTGGGAGTATATTGTGTACTAGGTGCTGAATAAAATGATGAGAAACATAATTATACAATTGCCTCTTAAAAATTGAAAGATTAGAACACAAATTATGCAATTGGTTGCAGTTGTTGAATTGGTGATGAAGTTGCTAATAGAAATTGATAAATTTCTATGAAGTTGAGTAAAATTGCAGATTTCTCTGCATCATAATGATACCTTGGGGATTTAGGACCAACAATATCGTAGATAAGCTTAGATTTTGGGGTGTCATACGCATGTATGAGAAGTTGCTCAACCAAAAACATATCCAACAAAGACCCAATGGTGGCCATGGCATCTGCTACTTTTTTGTTAAGACAGGGAACCTGTTCAAGTTGGATGTGTGTGAAATGTTTATTGAAACTATCAACCATCCATTTGTAGGTGTTATGTCATAAAATGTCCCCTTAGTACTTTTACCTCCTAAGTTTAGCTCCTAGGTCCCCTCAGATTAATCATGCTTGTGTAAAACTTGTCCCGGAGCAAAATCCCCCAAAACCCATGACAAATGGGGCTTAGGGGCCTATCTCAATGCTTAATCAAGACCAAAAATAGGCCTCTAGACTTGGGCTTTGTGCCGTAGTCCAGACCTATTTTGTTAGGACCC
The DNA here is from genome assembly GCA_027924645.1 of Cunninghamia lanceolata. Taxonomy (NCBI): domain Eukaryota; kingdom Viridiplantae; phylum Streptophyta; class Pinopsida; order Cupressales; family Cupressaceae; genus Cunninghamia; species Cunninghamia lanceolata. Next base: position 24,736,467 of record BSBN01000500.1, read on the forward strand.
AAATTTTAAAGTGTCGGTTAATGACCGTTAAAAGGTTTCCCTTTGTTGACCTTTTCAATTTGAATTACGAATGTTAGCGAGAATGCATATATAAACATGTTTAGGACTTCATTTTAAACCTAGATGGATAATGCAAACTTGTGATATTGAGCTAAAGATATTCAAGGCTTTCATTGTGTTGCAAAGTAGTATTGTGTTGTGTTTGTATGTGTTTTGTTGCAGATTTGGCTTCATCAATCCATCTCCTCATGGCATGAAAGATCTCCATTTCCCCGTGAAGGTTTCACCTCCAAGGTGATATCCACTTGTTTTATCTGAAAAGAGGGGTTTTCAATTTCAATGGATGTGTGGGTTAAATCCTCCTTTCACTACAAACAATCAAGGACATATCAACGGAGTTGAATCACACTTTTGCAATAGGATTCACCTATAGGTTAGGCTGTTACTTGGAACGATGTGGAAATTTAGAGATTGTCAATTTAATGCTCAAATACCCTTAAAACCCTAATTATGCAAAATAGTAAGTAAATTGATGAATTACGACAAATGCTTGCAGACTAAGGTAGTAGGCAAAGATTAATAACTAACCATTTTTTGAAGTTCAGGATGCGGAATACTTGGGGACACTGGCACTAACACCCTTGTCCAAGGTGGTGTTTTCTTTGCAGAATCCTGATCTCCTTCCGACATTGATATTCACTGTACTTTCCGTTTATGTCTCGTGAGATGCGAAGGACACTGGCACTAGTGCCCAAGTCCAAGGCAAGGTGATTTTCAAGATGTTAGAGGCTCTTCAAATGTTGATTGTCACTATCCAAATGATTTCTAGGTTTTCAACCTTGGAGGACACTGGCATTGGCGCTCGAGTCCAAGCAGTCTTTTTCTTCAAGGATCAAGAATCTGCACACTGTTTTACTATTCCCTGCAACTCCACTCCATCAAGATGTGACACCTGTAACCTACAATCACAAGGAGAGTGGTTGGGGGTTGTGGTGTTTAGAGGCTTGCCTCAGTCAAGTCATGGAGAGACATTGAAGTCTTCCGAACACCATTGTTAGATAAAGAGTGTGTATCCCTATGGGGTAGAGGCAAAACAAATTGATAAATAATTCAAATACAAATAGATATCACCTTAGAGGTGTAGATCTCACATAAATGAAGGCTCTTCAACACATGAGAAGATGAAGCTAAATCTGCAATCACAAACACAATAACAATGCTCTGCTCTGCAACAACAAATATCTTGAATGCTCTAAAATCATAAGTTACCCAAAAGTTCACAATCATCTTCTAGTTTGCAAATGAAACCCTAAACATGATTATATATGCAACTAAACACATTCCTGCTTAGAATTTTGTAATTCAAACTTAAGATGTCGGCCTGGGACCTAATTAACGATCACTAAACTGACATTCAAATTTAGGACCTGCCTGAAATAGGGCAGGACAAGGGCTCTAGCTTTTTCAAGGAAGGATCAGATGCCACAATTTCCTTTATGTCCCATGTGACATGGGTTTCAGGCCACCTTCTTCTAAGAGTTAAAATTAACATGTACGATGCAAAACAAGGGACCCGGGAGCTAAACCTAGGAGGGAAAAGTCTAGGGAGACATTTTCTGACATAACACCACTTTGTGTTTTAATCAATCGATCTTATCATTTGCTTTTGCCTCTATCCACCAAGGACACATACTTTATCTAACAATAGTGTTGGAAGGCTTGAATGCCATTTTGGGGCTTGACCAAGGCAAGCTCCTAAACACCACAACCCCAACCCCTCTCTTGAGATTATAGGTTACAGGTGTAGGATCTTGCGGAGAGAAGTTGTAGGAGATTGAGGCAAAGGATAAAGATTTAGGATTTGAAGAAAACAACAAATAATATTCCTTTTTGGACAAGGGTGGTTGCCCCTGTGTCCTCCAGATTCTTGTTGTCAGAAACTCTGAAGCAGGTTGCAGACTTTATCAGCTTGCAGTTCCAGATCTAAAGAAACAATTACATGTTGGACTAGGGTGCCCACCCCAGTGTCCCCAAAGTTTTCACTTTTTGGAATCCAAATCCTGGTATGTTTCTAATCTGTATTTAGTGCCTTGTTGTGTTTCATCTATTTGTACATGATTTCATATAATTAGGGTTTATGACTTAATCAAATTATGGTTTAACAAATTTATCAATACATTCCAACTTTCCTTGTCATCTCAAAGTGACACCAAACTTGTAGTTAAGTCCTCTTGCAAGAGAAGTGACTGAACTCGGTTTATGTCCTTGAATGATTATATGTGAAAAGCAGGTTTGATTAAATTTATCTAAAACTCTACTTCAACCTCATTCCCACTTTTCATATATAACATTTTGGTGAACCCATGTTTTTTTTCCTGAACTTGCATCTTGTTGAGTGTTGTAATCATATTTGCATTCATTCATATCATAATCATCATCATACATTTGAAAATCTTGCATAAATTGAAAAATTAGAAAAAATAAGCATTTTTAGCTTGCATTAAGACATAGTTTGCACTATTTTCCCTGCATATCATTGAAAACATCTAATTTTTTGATATTTATATTAGATCTAAGATAAATTACAACATTTCATCTTTTTATCATCATTTACCTTGCATTTGCATTTCTCATTTGCTAGGGTTTTTCTTGAAAATTTGCATTTTTCATATAACTTAGTAATTTCAAAAGCTAGGGCCTGTAATTAAAATCTTGTTTCAGATTTTATTACTCATTTTAACACTCTTTCAAATCTAATTTTGGTCTGTAGTGTTTTATCATTGTATGTCATTGCATTTAGATTTCAAATTTTGCATTTACACATTGTGTATTTCAACAAAAACAAGCATATTCATTTGTCTTGCCTTAATTTTGACTTTGCATTGAGCATTGTAGCATGTTGGCATCATTTTTAAATCTGATTTGAGTTATTTTACACATTAAATCAGATTATATTCCATTCATCCATCGTTGTGCATAATTTTATAACATTTTTTGCGCATTTACATTGAAAAAAGTAAAAAAATTGAGCATTTTAGATTAATAAGCAAGCATAGTTTTGCTTTAAGTCCTTGCATTTGTCATAAATATCTTTCATTTCAGTTATTGCATTCATTTTTGAGCATACATTAATTGGTCATTTGGAAATTTGGCTTCATTTCATAGCGTTGTGTGAAAATTGGCATATTTTTAATTACACATTTGTGTATTTCAACACTAAGTGTTTATACACCTTATTCACATTTTCCTTGATCAAAACCTTTAAAATCATTAAATTTGCCTTGTTGTGTAGTACTTGTTCTCCTATCCACTGTGTTTGTTGTTGACTTTGTGTGTCTTTTAGTACCCATTTCCCTCAAACAAGTGCGTTAGTGCGAAATAGTCTCACATCTATGGCTTCTCATCATAAAAACAATACTATGGTCTTTCCCTGACTTTATAAGAAAAGGAAGACCCCTGAACAAGAAATCAAATTTATACCACAAGATAGAATAGTTGGAGACATTGAAGGTCCAATGAGAAGTTGGACTCAGCTACAGATCTTATGCTTTTGATTTACTATGGAAAGATGAGATTTAAACAAGCCTTCTATCAAACCCTAGGTTAAGTATGAAGAAAACCCTAGATTTGCAAAGATTTGATTATAATAGAAGATATACAACATATATCCAACAACCAATTACATAAGAATGATTAGAGGGATGATAAAACTTGTTTTTCAAAAGCAAAGATGTTAGAGGACAAATTTGGCAACCGAAATAGTCCAATAAAATCGTCGGTGTCCAGATGAAGGAATTAGCCGAAGGTGCAAACTGGAAATTTGCTCTAGAGGATGTCTTGATGCAAGATTTGAAGACTGTAAGCCCAAAGGATGAAATTGGCAACCTCCCAAGTCTTTTCAGAGGGATATTTTGGAACTATTTTTCAGATCCTGAAACCTTGATTCCTGCACTGCTTTCCTATAGCTCCACTTTTCCCAAAACCTATACTTGTAACCTACACACAAGATGACAAGAGAGGGGTTTGGGGGTTGTGGTGTTTAGGGATTTTCCTCAGTCAAATCCTGGGTTAGCATTCAAGCTTTCCCAATACCGTTATTTGATAGAGAGTGTGTCCTTGCAGGACAGAGGCTAAAGATAATCCAAATGATGAAATGATTCAAATGATTCCAATAGCAATGATGTCACCTCGAAGGTGAAATACTTAGGAGGATGAAATATCCTCAACTCATAAGGAGATGGATGATGATGCTATATCGGCAACAAACGCACAAATACCAACACAAATCTACAACAATAACACAATGAATGCCTTGAATGCTCTTTGCTCCAATATAATAAGTTTTCTATATCCATCTAGGCTTAAAATGAAGTAAAAAACTCACTTATATATGCTTTCCAACCAACATTCATGAATTTAAATCACAAAAGTTGACAAGGAGGAACATTTTGGAAGGGACCAAGCCGACATGCCATTACTTAGCCCCAACCAATCAAGGGAGACTTGGGTGGTTGGCACCCAAGTCCAGGGGCCCAAATTAGGTTAGGGATAAGTTAAAGGAGGTCCCAAGGGTCCAAAATGTCATGGGTATTAGGCAATTTCCTTCGGGATGCTCAATTAGAATGTATAATGAAGTAAATAGGACCTAGGAGCTAAACTAGGAGGTAAAAAGGCATGTGTCCACATTTTACTCCATAACAATTAGTCCCCACTTAATGTGTGTATGATCTTATGATCCATACATGCATTAAAGTATGATCAAAGCACATTAGACACATTAAACACACCCTAAGTTTGAAGACTATCGCTAGCCCCCAAGCTTAGGCAAACATAAGAAAACACTTAACAGTCACATAGACACAATGAATATAGTAAGGAAGTACACAATACACAGAGAAGATAGTGAAATCACACAATACGCGAAGAATACTTCAATACAGTCACGCAATTCATGAAGTATACATAATTAAGCAATTACATATCTCTATATATATAATGCTAACTAAAGTGAACAAAACACACATGTAAAGACACACAAAACACATACATCATGGGGAGGGACTCATCTCCACACAACTTTAGACCATGCCAAAAACATGCAAGACACACAAGGAAGACACATAGAACACACGGAAGACACACATAATACATGAGTGCTGCATAGTATGTCATCGACACACTATACATCTTATACACGACAAACATGAGCAATAGCGAGGAGCTCATCACTACTCCACTGTTTAAAACATGCCAAACACACCTGACGGTTTAGCTATGCTACCACACCTCCAAATACATGCTTAAGGGTGGATGACTCAAGATCCAACCTCACCTCGCGATGAGGACTTTATATACAAGGATGTGCACTAGCTCAAGAGATACACCATCTCACTTCGCGATGAGGGCTTTATTTTAAAATGATGCACACTAACTCAAGAGATACGCCATCCCGCCTTGTGATGAGGGCTTTTTTCTTAAAAGGATGTGCACTAGCTCAAGAGATACACCATCCTACCTTGTGATGAGGGCTTTCAAACACACTTTTTCAATGTAAAAGTAATCAAGCAGATACCATTATATATGCCCCCACCTTAAGGTGGTTGATCCCACTTGGCGATATCAAGCACATTAAGGTAGAGTGAAAACACGCAAGGTAAAATGAGCTTTCGTAAAGGCCATGCCCCAAAAGTGACATGTTCCATGATCATTGAATGCTCCCACAAACACATCGAGATCATTTGCTAAGTTAATCAACAAAATATAAGCTTTGGTTAGAAAATATTACTCTAAGATAATAACCAATTCCATTCATGAAAGCTATGCATAAATCATGTATTAGATCACATCAAAGACCAAGGCTCACTTGCGGGTTCAGAATTGAGTATAGCCATTAAGTTATACTACAAGTATCTCAGAATCAAGTGTAGCAACAAGGTGAGATACAAAACAATCCAAAGTGCATTGAAGCAGATTGATAGTATTGCAAAGGTTTGTTACAACAAATAGCACAACATGAATCACAACACAGAGTGAATCTACTAGTCAAGCATTATATATATATATATATATATATATATATATATATATATATATATATATATATATATATATATATATATATATATATATATATATATATATATGAACCCCATATTCATATATGGACTAGGTCCATTTTTTATTTTCTTGTTGAAGAGACACACGGTCCTTATCAGTATTTGTTTGTTTTTGTCATCTGTCGACTAGGTAGAGTCATTGAAGAATGTAAACAATAAAATGAGAGAGGAGACAAGGGTGACTTGGGATTATAATATGGGAAGATGCCCCCAAGACATCCTCCACAATGTTATGCCCCCAAGGCACAACACACAACAATAAAATAGAGGACATGAAAGTAGAAGAATGGAGAAACAAATAGAAGAGTGGTCAGAACAGAGGCGGTTTCCTTGTATCCTTGACCTTATAAGAGTATTAAGGGTCATCCAAAGAGACCTAAACAACATATAACACAACACTAGGGAACACAACACAATGCTAACAACATATATATCTAGGAGGAAGCCACCCTTGAGAGCAAATGGAGTAGATGCTACATCGAGTGTGGCTAAAAGAGGGAGAAATACTTACCTAATTCAATGGGATATTTCCTGGTAGACAATCCATGTCCATCATCTCAGGATATATCATATTTGCTGATATTGTATTAACATTAAGAGTAGGACAACGATAGGCTTTGGTGGGCTTCAGAGAATGGTATCCAATATTGACTGTGTAATTAATTCGAGCAACTTGTAAAGGTACTCTGAATCCTTATTGTTTTAAACAAAAACCATTACCTACATAGTCGCAGTTTTTGTAAAGGATTTGAAATCCATGACCATAGAGAGACTCCATATTTTTAGAAGAAGGCGGAGCCTCATAAGTCTCATATTCTGTAGTGTAAGTGAAAGTATTGTCTTTGTCTTCTACTAAAGAAACTTTAGGTTTCTTACATAGTACCAAAGATTTCTTGGGTGAGATCGAGGCAACTTTTGATGCATCAGGATTAGGGCTATTAAGTTTATACTCCCCCACAAAGGAAGGAGTAAAATCTAATGAACCCCAATCATCACCAAAAAGTGCATTTGATGATGATGTTGAATCTTGCACAACATTATCTGCGGCAAGAAGTATAGATGAATCAACTTTTAAGTTATTTAGAGTCTTATGATTGACAAGTTGCTTTTGTTTTTCAATGTGTAAACAATTTTCTAGCTCTAGATCAGCTTCGATAGTGTGAATTTTATTTTCATAAATAAACTTTAATGATCGATGAAGGGAAGATGGAGCTTCCCCCATAGTGTGGATCCATGGTCTTCCAAGAATCACATTATAGGAAAGAGCACCGGGCATGACATGAAAAAGAGTAGACAATGTCATGGGTCCAACCTTTATAGGCAAGGTTATAGTACCTAGGGATGGCCTACTAGCATTATCAAAGCCACGAATGTTAAGCTTATCTGATTTAATTAACTTTTTATCAATGTTGATTTTGTGTAACAAATCAACACCACAAACATTAAGAGCTGACCCATTATCAACTGTAACTCACTTTATCAACTTTTTGTTTATAGTGACAAAGATTATAAGACGATCATATTGTTTTTGAAATTACATAGAGGGTAACTCATGTTTTTGAAAGAAAATATCTATTTTTGTCGCACGCATACAATCTAATAGGGTTGCTACATCATTAGGCTTAACAGTCGGTGGTACAAGCACATTTTGTAAAGCTTCTTGGAGCATTCTGTGGTATGTAGGAAATGTTTGTATGAGTTCCCAAAGAGAGATCTTAGTAGGAGTAGCACAAAGATGCTCAACAAGATCATAATCTTGACCACCTTTATGATTAAGACGGGGTGGATGAGGAAGCATAGGTTGAGAAGTAGGTAAAGTGAGTGGAATATTAGACTATTGTTTACTTTATTTATTATTTCACATATTGTATGTGTGAGAAACCACATTGTAATAGGGTTGTTGCAACACATTTTGATACACTTGATTTCCTTGAGTAATTTGCTTTGCCAAATTGAGAATGTCACTTGGGGGTCTAGGTGGTGTTGGAGCACCTTGAACCGTAATCACCAGTTTTAAGTGAGGAGGCACATTATGTGCCCCATTCACAATGAGTTTAAGAACATTACTGCACTTATCCACTATCCCATTAGTGGGTGGAATAAGTCTATTCATGATGCTTGAATTAACATTGTTTTTACTATGATTAAGCTCGACATCCATCCCTAAAGGATTTAATGTGAGAGAACTTTCTTCATCCACCAATGCTTCATCTCTTAAAGGAGGAGCATTGGAACAAAGGGAAGGTTCAATGTTGTGAAGAGAATTGTCGATGATTATATATTTAGTAATGTCCAAGGGGTTTGAACATGGAACCAAAGGAGAACTATTCATGGTTTTCACATCCTTAGAGATGTCCATTACTAATTTTTGTTCACACTTAAAATTAGTTTGACCTAAGTGTAGTTGTTCAGAAGATATAAAACAAAATTTCAAAGTTATGCATTTATTGAATAGTTGATATCTTGACAGAGCAAAGATGGAATTTAGTTGACAGGATAACCCATCACTCTTAATCAAGACTGATGAGTCATCATGACAAGAGAATAGGATTGCCAAGGTACCAATCATTCAAGAAATATGGTTGTTTTACATCATGTTATCTTTTAGGAGTTATCAGTTAGATTGATTATTCAGTTAATCAGTTTTGAATAAAAGAAAGAAAGACATTTGTATTGAACTATTATTTCATGTCATGTTTTGAACATATATTCAAATACTGTTACTTTATCTTATGAATTGATTAAAAAGGAAATACATATACATCATATGCATAAGAGAAATTAACTGATCATGTTTAAAAAAAGTGTTCAAATATGTCCCACACAAGTCGTGGGAGTAACTAGACTGAGCAATTGCAGACATGAAAGCTATATATCTGTTTGATAAAAAAAGGAAATGAACACATGATAAAATGAAGCATCCATCATTGCCTGAGTAAGAAGGTTGTTTTGTCGATGCTGGTCTTCATTCTTTACTTTTAGCTCCCATCATCAGTTGAACCTATAAAATTTTGGGGACAACCCTATTAGCGCTCTGGATGTTTAAAGTTATCATATGCTTTTATCAAGAAGATTTATCTACTTATCACATCATGCATTGCATATGAAAGAATAGATCAGATAAGTGCTACCAAATCAGAAAAAAATCATGAAGAGGATCAATCAATACCATCAGGTATACATTTTTTACTAACTTGTTTGTTCACTGTGCAAGTATAAGACAAGTAATGTTGCTGATTCGAAGACAAATAGCATGTGGAGGAAATGTGGCTCCCACGAGGGTTGAGCCTAGCATGCTTAGGCACTATTATTAGTGACAGTTTCTAACTAAGAAGCATGTTCTCTAAGCCAAAATGAATGACCAAGTCATATGGAATAGTGATTAAAAACATATCATGCTATAACAGAGGTATTTCTCTCATCTTTTATCATGAAAGCAACAATTTTAAATCAAATGATAAAATCATATACAGTTCTTCTCTTTGAAAAGTCAGATGCCAGCAAGTGACTCATAGGGTACAATCATCAATGCCACGTTGTTACAACAAGGAGATAAGGTGAGGCCAGCTGCCCTCCATAAAAGAATTATAGGATTTGAAAACCTTGACTATTACTAGGTATGCATTGAATACCATATTGATCATTAAAACCTTATACATTGAAGATTAAGGCTCCCATTAAAAAGAAAAGAGGTAGTCTTATGGACTGTCAAAGCATACAAGTACACAGAACAAATGAAAAAGTCTTGGTACAGTCACAGTCATCAATACCTCAAAGCTCAAAACATCAAGATACAAAGAGGTACAGATGGGACATAAAGAGGTGCAGTCAATATAATGAAGTAGTAGATGCATATAGCCTCTAGCTTTCATCAAGTCAAAGTCACATTGCATATGGACAGATCAATGAATATTAAAATAATGGAACATGAGGCACTGTTTTTGATTCATCTACAGTCATATACTAAGAATGACTAAATATCACAAAGCAATGAAACAATTACAATACAGACCGATCAACAGTACATGAGGTAGCCAAGGAGAGATACCTTGCAAAAAGTTAAACAAGTGTAGTCACATTTACTATGCATAGTCATGATAGGGTCACATCTCATGAAGGGACAGTCATTCATGATTGCAATGTATCCATGATAGAAGAGCAATAAATTGTTCTAAAAAGGAAGACTAATGCCAAGGAAGAGTCACCCCTAGGATCCATATAAGGTCAGAAGCTTCTTCAATTCATTCTCTTGCCTCAATTCAAGAATGTTATCAACACCTCAATATGGAGTAGTCTTTATACCCTTTTTTCAAATCATATGGAACAATCATGTAGGATTGTCAGAACAAAAGGCAGTCATAGATATGTCTATTATAGTCAGCTGGGTCAGAGGATAGAAAATAGGACAAATATTTACTACTTTCTATTGTGAGTGAGGTAAGTTGCTTTTGAATAGGAGGGCAGCAATCAAGCATCCCCAACTGTCAGAAAAGATCAATGCCGTATAAAGATGGAGCATACAGCGGATCAGTAAAAAGGGCAGTGACAGTAGGATCAATAGAGTTAGTTGCCTTACATAGAAGTCTAAATAGATGATTCAATGGAGTTGCAAAAGGAGCCAGTTATGTCTACAACACACACTTATCTTGTTTCCAAACCACAAGATTCTGATAAGGTTTACAATCACCAAGGGAAGGATCAACACGAAAGAGAAATGACTGTTTCCATGAATAGTCTTAAATATCATCCACTCCAATGGTCAAAAGTGAGCCTTGGGCAAATAAAATAGAACAAATATTTAACACTTTTTTATTGTGAATGGAATATAATCTTGCTAAGAAAATATTTGATCATTGAAATGGAGGATATTTTATACATTATTAGAAAGTTGTGATTTGTGTATGCTAATGGCAGCAAAGAAGAGGTCAAGAGTTCTAGATTGTTAGGCAAAAGAAAGAAAGGTCTATCCCTGTCAATATTGTAAGAAGATAGTCAGATTTCAGAGCAATGTTCTTGAAAGTAATAGTGCAGGAGGAATAACTAGATGTGTGAGAAGAATGTAACAGCCACCTGAGTAGAAAGTATATAAAGAACTTCATGGTAGTTTTCAAACATATAGGTCAGCCTTGCCAGATACAATGGAAGACAATCATCATAAGGAAATAACACACCTATTGGAAGCTCTAAAACAAATTCCAAAATTCTACAGGGTATATCACACAATGAAGTATGTAAGGACCCTGTAGCTAATGGAGTGCCATTGTCTCTAATTTTGAGTAAGATACAACAGTGGGAATCCCTATAAAGAGAAGGTTCACTTTTGAATATATAGTCTCAGAAGTTAAGTGAAGGCAACATGCAAGGAACAATGCAGTTTCTCTTCAACAAACTAGGGTGCAGAGTATGCATAGGGATATGGACCAACCATGGTAAACCAATGAAGCAGCAAAAGATGTAGCTCCAACAAAATATAGCCAGAAAGGAGTTCTCATGATTTTATCAAGCAAGGAAACAATATGCAAAATGATACTAAACAACATATTTAACAATCTTGAGAAATAGAAACATCATAGTTTTTTGGAAGAGACCCCTAAAGTTGCAATCATATGAAGGGACAAGGATAGTCAAAGGAAAAATGAGGACAGTCCTAAAAGAACATAGTAAGCCTCAACAAGATCAATGGAACCAAATGATCTACAGATGAACAGGGTATACTTTATCCCTTATCAAGATGGGATGCTTCGGCATGTCAACCTCATGTTTCTCAACCTAGCTTTTCCTCAACCAAAGATACTTAAGGAAACTAACACAAATCCAATATCAGGGAAATAAAGTTGAAAGTTTCTCTTTCGATTGTTGGTGTAAATGATATACCTACTATTGTCAATAATTAGTTTTTGCTATGGCTGCTGCAAAAGAGTGTCCTCTCTTCCTCAGTCTTCTACAACTATAGAAAATGGACAAACTAAATATTGGATAGCAAGGAGGTCTGAAATTATAACTCTAATGGCAAACTGGCGATATTGGAAGAAATAGAATAAGAAGCTAATGGAGCAGTTTTGTAAAATTGTTAATTTTTAATACCCAAATGCAAAGAAAACATAAACTTTTACCATTTTTCTATCATTTGTTCCATAGATAATATATGTAAAGGCTAAACAAACTCACCAGTTGGAGATACAAGCTCAGAAACAGAGAAATGGCCGGTTTTGTGGCCCGAACCCTCCAAGAAAACATTCCAAATAATTCCGGAAGAGCGATCAAACCCTCAGCAGAGCGGCAATACAAAGAATGAAAGAATAAGTGTCATTTTAGGGCTTCAAGCTTGCTTTTTGTCCAAGTATAGGGTTACCCTAGCTCGATTTTGAATTTTTTTTGACTTTTTTGATATTTAGAAATCATTACCTTCCTTATCCATGCCGAGGTCAAGACCTTTCAAGGTCTGATTCCTAGTGATGATGCCCGGGGCCTGTGAGGCCATATGTTTATTCTTATTTTCTACTAAGTCAAAAATTTAAATCATTCAAAGTGAAGGCTCATGTCTCCTTTGATATGATTATTTCTTTTGCATGAAATAAGTATTACGAAGAGTGTGTAAGGGAGGCATAAGGTATGCATACATAAAGCATGTGGAGACTAATGCATTAGATGTGTTTGGAGATATAAGGGGAGTAATGTGCAAGTGATATATGTTAGAATATGATGCATATGCAATGGAGTTATAAGGACAAAATAATATATCTTGTTTTAAATGCATGGATGAAATTTGTAGAAGGGAGATATATTATTTAATTGTTGTGCTTGCATGCATAAAGGAGAAATAGGGGCTTTGCATTGTATTGACTTTAATGCATTAAGGCATTTTAAAGAGTGATAAAGCATAATTTGTAATGGAGATATAAGGTGATGTTATATCAATTTGTAATGCATGGAGTATAAATGCAAGGGAGTCATAGAGGGGTTTTTTTTAAAATCTTTTTCTCTCTTTTTTGCATGATTATGCAAAGTATAGATGTAAGACTAATAATAAAGTAATACCACTATAAATTACTTTATTATTTTTCCCACATTACTGAAACACATGCAAAACTGAAAGGAGAAGATAACTGAGGCTTTGGAGGCTTTTTACATGGTGTTTTGGGCCATTTTTAAAGTTTTTGGTCAACGTTTTGGTCAAGCATGTGGAGATGACCAAGCTAGAGCTATTTTTGCTCGTTTTGTGGCAGTTTGAGCCCTACATTTAGGGATTTTGGAGGTTGCTCGTGAGAGATTATTTTTAGAGGCAGTTAGTTGCAAGTTCATACTTTTTCATGCCTCTTGTAAGAGCAAAGCCTATATATTGTAAAGCAAAAGCTTGTTTGTGCTAGTTCTTGATTCTCATTCTGATTCAAACAAATTGGAGAATTTTGTAGCTCATTTTTACAGTTTTTATTGAGAGATCGGCATGTTACAGGTTCTATTTTTTTCTTCTTTGCAGTGTTTCCTTTCTTTCTTTGAGATTAAATAAGTTACCTTTCAATTTAGTGCTAATTATTTGAAGTGATTTGATGAAATTTTGCTATGTTTAACCTTTAAACATTTAAAATTGTTGTCTCACTTTCTTGCTTGCGGCATTAAGCATATAATCATCATAGGTCTTAGGTTGTGTTAGCCAAAAATAATCTTTTTGTGTTGTGAAAAACTATTTCTTTCATAGAAAGCTTGTTTTCAAGCCTTCCTTAGAATCACTTTTGTGATATTTATTCCAAGATTGGATTGTGTGAAAGTCAGATTTATGAGTTATATTGTGAACCAGATTATATAATATTATCCAAATTAGGTGCATCACTGAATTTTACAATTTTCATTTCATATAGTTTCTTTCTTCCCTTTTCTAAAACAGAAAAACAAACATTCTAATAGAATATTTTAAGGGAACCAACCCACAATCTAGAGGTCTAATTTCATTATAGGGCACCCACAACCTAAAATTAGTCCCATGTTACATGGAATTGCATAATTTTTTTTAGCCTTGCATACGGGTGCAATTCCAAGTGATAACAGTTTTTGGCACGCCCGGTGGGACTTTGAACTGATTTTCAATTCAAAAGAACTTATTTATTATTGCTGTTTTGGTATGATCAGTAGTTAATTCAGCCTTTTTTAGAGGTTTATTTACAAATACTTGGCGACTCTATCTTTCTGGTTCGATAGATCAGACTTTTTGAATGAATAAACATATCTTTCCTTCATAGAAATATGTCATATCATCCAGCATATCATGAAAATATGGCCAATCCTCCATCTTATTAGCCATATCAGATCAGCCTTACTGCTGATTTCATTCCTGATTCCTTTGATTTGCAAAGAAATCAGTAGGCTCAACAAGTTTGCCTCCCACCCACCCCTACTCATCCTTCATATCAGCATTTGCATGTCCAAAATCAATCCCAAGAGGTTAGGGATATGAAGTACAGCATGAATGATATCAATGATACATTGTTAGAAGTCACAAGGAACCTAGAAGAGTTTAGGAGGCAACAAGAGTATGAGCAACAATAGGATGAACTAGATTATCAGGCCTATCTCCATGAGTAGGAGTTAGAGGTGCAAAGGATACAATTCCAAGATCTTGCAAGACAGATTGCAACAAAAGAGGCACAAATGAAGTATTTGCTTTCATAGATACAAAAGTAGAACATCCGGACAGCTGCATTCATTCCGGATCAGCATTCTCAAAATGAGGTTAGTAGATATCAAGTTTCAAGTTTTAGGAATTCTGATTGTAATCAAGAACCCATTTACATTCAAAAGCAGTCTATTAGTTCTCAGTATCTATCGTATCAAGTACCTGAATCAAACCAACAGGCTTTTAAGCAACCATGGCAGCCTTCTTGTACTGAATGTCCTGATTATAAAGTACAAAATCTTATCAAAGCTACCTCTTCCATACCAATCCAAGATCAAGAAAGGGAAGAAGTATCAATAAAACTTGAACCAATCAGGATTCCAGGTTTCAATCAAGAAAAATTAGATATGGTGCAAGATGTTTCTGCTGCTTTCTCTGTATTCCCAGAGGAAAATAGGCATAAATCAAACCATGATGATGCTGTTTCAGATTTGGTTCTCAATCCTTTAGATTTTGATTTATTTGAGAAGTTCTCTAATGCTATTTACAAGATAAATGAAAATAGGATACAAGGATTTGAAGCGCAGAATCTTCAATTGCCAAAATAGATTGCCCAAGTTGCAGATGAGAATAAACTAGACAAAGAAGAAGATGTAGTTTCTTTGTTCGATCAACTGCCTTCTTTTATTAACCAAGATGAAGACATCATACTAGCAGCTGATTTAAGACAGCTAGTTGATATTGCAGAACATGAGGTACTGCTAATTTTTAATGAAACTAATGTCTTAGTTCAGCTAGAAGAGCAAAAACACAGTCACATTTTGGATGCCAAGGATCTTGTTTTATATGTGCATGAGATTAACCAACCAGAATCTGAAACTAAATCAAATAGTATTTTTTGTAAGAATAAGGCATCTGATTTGTTTTCAGAACAACTAAGTAGATCAATTGAAGAAATGCAATTTTTTCCAGATATTTATGTGTCTAATTGTCAAGATCCCAACTGTTCAGCCTGTAGGGAGCTTACCAATCTGCTAGATTCTTGTAATGATCAAGAGCTTAAGTTAGGAAATGATGAGCATATAATTCCAGTACAGGATTTTCAGTCATATGAAAGCATGTTTTCAGATATTATAAAGGTTTTTTGTTCTAACATAGAAAATGATTTGATACCATGTGAAACAACAATATCCAATCAATAGGATTAGGCCAAAGAGGCAAGTATTCATCCTTTTCAATCATATGAGCTAACTGTTATAGATTAGATTGAAAGTACAAGTGGTCATATGACAACAAATCCAAATCTAGACATCAGAACCATCAACCAAGAATACATCATTACTAGAGGATGCCCAATCAGAGACATGGTTGTCAGAGAGGTAAAGAAGCAAGTATAGATTGCTATTGTACCAACAAATTTTTTTTCAGCCTTAGAGCAGTAGAATCAGATCACCTTTTTACCCCACGACAGAGGTTTACATGATCAGGTTCAACCAGTGAGTGAATTTATCTACATTCTTTATCAAGCACTGCATCAATTTATTGAGTACTTTCTTGTACTTCATCAAAATTCAACTGCTCATAAGCATGTGAGTCAGGGTCCCCTATTGAGAAAGGGAAGTTATTTTAACCAGACAGTTAACAGATTTGTTTGAAAGCACATTTTGGCTGGTTAGAGTAGGGTAGATAGAATTTCAGTTTAGTATTTCATTTCCAAGAAGTGCTTCTGCACATGTTACTAGCTTTATTTTAAGCAAGTTAGTTTAGTTTTAGTTTTGTTGCTGTTGTTGTGTCTTAGTCAGTTTTGAGTTGTAGAAATTTTCAAGGTTCAGGGCAGAAAAGACTCTATGCCCAATGGAGTTGCAAAAGCTACTGGTTCTAAGCTGCTTAGCAGGAAAACACCCTTGATAGGTCACCAGAAATGTTATTAATTTTTGTTCACACTTAAAATTAGTTTGACCTAAGTGTAGTTGTTCAGAAGGAATAAAAGAAAACTTCAAGGTTATGCATTTATTGAACAGTTGATATCTTAACAGAGCAAAGATGGAATTCAGTTGATAGGATAGCCCATCAGTCTAATCAAGAATGATGAGTCATCATGACAAGAGAATAGGATTGCCAAGGTACCAATCATTCAAGAAATACGATTGTTTTGCATCATGTTATCTTTCAAGAGTTATACGTTAGATTGATTATTCAGTTAATCAGTTTTGAATAAAAGAAAGAAAGACATTTGTATTGAACTATTATTTCATGTCATGTTTTGAACATATATTCAAATATCTGTTACTTTATCTTATGCATTGATTAAAAAGGAAATACATATACATCATATGCATAAGAGAAATTAACTAACCATGTTTACAAAAAGTGTTCAAATATGTCCCACACAAGCCGTGGGAGTAACTAGACTGAGCAATTGCAGACATGAAAGCTATATATTTGTTTGATAAAAGAAAGAAAATGAACACATAATAAAATGAAGCATCCATCATTGCTTGAGCAAGAAGGTTGTTTTGTCAATGTTGGTCTTTAGTCTTTACTTTCAGCTCCCATCATTAGTTGAACCTGCAAAATTTTGGGGACAACCCTGTTAGCTCTCTAGATGTTTAAAGTTATCATATGCTTTTATCAACTAGATCTATCTACATATCACATCATGCATTGCATATAAAAGAATAGATCAGATAAGTGCTACCAAATCAGAAAAAATCATGAAGAGGATCAATCAATACCATCAGGTATACATTTTTTACTAACTTGTTTGTTCACTATGTAGGTATAAGACAAGTAATGTTGCTGATTCAAAGACAAATAGCATGTGGAGGAAATGTGGCTCCCACGAGGGTTGAGCCCAACATACTTAGGCACTGTTATTAGTGACAGTTTCTGACTAAGAAGCATGTTCTCTCAGCCAAAATGAATGACCAAGTCATATGGAACAGTGATGAAAAACATATCATGCTATAACAAAAGTATTTCTCTCATCTTTTATCATGAAAGAAACAATTTTAAATCAAATGATAAAGCCATATATAGTTCTTCTCTCTAAAAAGTTAGATATGCCAGCAAGTGATTCATAGGGTACAATCATTAATGCCAGGTTGTTACAACAAGGGGATAAGATGAGGCCAGCTGCCCTCCATAAAAGAATTATAGGATTTGAAAACCTTGACTATTACTAGGTATGCATTGAATACCATATTGATCATTAAAACCTTTTACATTGAAGATTAAGGCTCCCATTGAAAAGAAAAGAGGTAGTCTTATGGACTGTCAAATCATACAGGTACACAGAACAAATGAAAAAGTCTTGGTATAGTCACAGTCATCAATACCTCAAAGCCTCAAAACATCAAGATACAAAGAGGTACAGATGAGACATACAAAGGTGCAGTCAAGATAATGAAGCAGCAGATGCATATAGCCTCTGAATTTCATCAAGTCAAAGTCACATTGCATATGGACAGATCAATGAATATTAAAAGAATGGAACATGAGGCACTGTTTTTGATTCATCTATAGTCATATACTAAGAATGACTGAATATCACAAAGCAATGAAACAATTACAATACAGACTGATCAACAGTACATGAGGCAGCCAAGGAGAGATACCTTGCAAAAGGTTAAACAAGTGCAGTCACATTTACTATGCATAGTCATGATAGGGTCACATCTCATGAAGGGACAGTCATTCATGATTGCAATGCATCCATGATAGGAGCAATAAACTGTTCTAAGAAAGAAGACTAATGCCAAGGAAGAGTCACTGCTAGGATCCATATAAGATCAGAAGCTTCTTCAATTCATTCTCTTGCCTCAATTCAAGAATGTTATCAACACCTCAATATGGAGCAGTCTTTATACCCTTTTTTCAAATCATATGGAACAGTCATGTAGGACTGTTAGAACAAAAAGTAGTCATAGATATGTCTATTACAGTCAGTTGGGCTAGAGGACAACAAATAGGACAAACATTTACCACTTTCTGTTGTGACTAAGGTAAGTTGCTTTTGAATAGGAGGGCAGTAGTCAAGCATCCCCAACTGTGATAAAAGATTGATGCCGTATAAAGATGGAGCATACAACAGATCAGTAAAAAGGGCAGTAATAGTAGGATCAGCAGAGTTAGTTGCCTTACATAGAAGTCTAAACAGATGATTCAATGGAGTTGCAAAAGGAGCCAGTTATGTCTACAACACACACTTATCTTGTTTCCAAACCACAAGAGTCTGATAAGGTTTACAGTCACCAAGGGAAGGACCAACACGAAAGAGAAATGACTGTTTCCATGAATAGTCTTAAATATCATCCACTCCAATGGTCAAAAGTGAGCCTTGGGCAGATAAAATAGAACAAATATTTAACACTTTTTTATTGTGAATGGAATATAATCTTGCTAAGAAAATATTTGATCATTGAAATGGAGGATATTTTATACATTATTAGAAAGTTGTGATTTTTGTATGCTAATGGCAATAAAGAAGAGGTTAAGAGTTCTAGAGTGTTAGGCAAAAGAAAGAAAGGTCTATCCCTTTCAATATTGTAAGAAGACAGTCGGATTTCAGAGCAATGTTCTTGAAACTAGAGGCTTGTGGTAGACAAGTAATAGTGCAGGAGGAATAACTAGATGTGTGAGAAGAATGTAACAACCACCTGAGTAGAAAGTATATAAAGAACTTCATGGCAATTTTCAAACATATGGGTCAGCCTTACTGAGTACAGTGGAAGACAATCATCATAAGGAAATAACACACCTATTGGAATCTCCAAAACAAATTCCAAAATTCTACATAGTATATCACACAATGAAGTATGTAAGGACCCTGTAGCTAATGGAGTGCCATTGTCTCTAATTCTGAGTAAGATACAATAGTGGGAAGCCCTATCAAGAGAAGGTTCACTTTCGAATATATAGTCTCATAAGTTAAGTGAAGGCAACATGCAAGGAACAGTACAGTTTCTCTTCAACAAACTAGGGTGTAGAGTATGCATAGGGATATGGACCAACCATGGTAAACCAATGAAGCAGGAAAAGATGCAGCTCCAACAAAATACAGCCATAAAAGAGTTCTCATGATTTTATCAAGCAAGGAAACAGTATGCAAAATGATACTGAACAACATATTTAACAATCTTGAGAAATAGAAACATCACAGTTTTCTGGGAGAGACCCCCAAAGCTGCAGTCATATGAAGGGACAAGGATAGTCAAAGGAAAAATGAGGACAGTCCTAAAAGAACATAGTAAGCCTCAACAAGATCAATGGAACCAAATGATATACAGATGAACAGGGTATACTTTATCCCTTATCAAGATGGAATGCTTTGGCATTTCAACCTCATGTTTCTCAACCTAGCTTTTCCTCAACCAAAGATACTCAAGAAAACTAGCACAAATCCAATATCAGGCAACTAAAGTTGAAAGTTTCTCTTTCGATTGCTAGTGTAATTGATATACCTGCTATTGTCAATATTTAGTTTTTACTATGGTTGCTGCAAAAGATTTTCCTCTCTTCCTCAGTCTTCTACAGCTATAGAAAATGGACAAACTGAATATTGGATAGCAAGTAGGTTTGAAATTATAACTCTAATGGCAAACTGGTGGTATTGGAAGAAATAGAATAAGAAGCCATTGGAGTAGTTTTGCAGAACCGTTAATTTTTAATACCCAAATGCAGAGAAAACATAAACTTTTACCATTTTTCTATCATTTGTTCCACAGATAATATATGTAAAGGCTAAACAAACTCACCAATTGGTAGAAATAGAGAAATGGCCGGTTCTGTGGCCCGAACCCTCCAAGAAAATGTTCCAAATAACTCCGGAAGAGCGTTCAAACCCTCAGCAGAGCGGCAGTAAAAAGAATGAAAGAATAAGTGTCATTTTAGGGCTTCAAGCTTGCTTTTTGTCCAAGTATCGGGTTACCCTAGCTCGATTTTGAGTTTTTTTTGAGTTTTTTGATATTTAGAAATCATTACGTTCCTTATCCATACTGAGGTCAAGACCTTTCAAGGTCTGATTCCTAGTGATGATGCCCGGGGCCTGTGAGGCCATATGTTTATTCTTATTTTCTGCTAAGTCAAAACTTTAAATCATTCAAAGTGAAGGCTCGTGCCTCCTTTGATATGATTATTTTTTTTGCATGAAATAAGTATTATGAAGAGTGTGTAAGGGAGGCATAAGATATGCATACATAAAGCATGTGGAAACTAATGCATTAGATGTGTTTGGAGATATAAGGGGAGTAACATGCAAGTGATATATGTTTAGAATATGATGCATATGCAATGGAGTTATAAGGACAAAATAATATATCTTGTTTTAAATGCATGGATGAAATTTGTAGAAGGGAGATATATTATTTAATTGTTGTGCTTGCATGCACAAAGGAGAAATAAGGGGCTTTGCATTATATTGACTTTAATGGATTAAAGCATTTTAAAGAGTGATAAAGCATAATTTGTAATGGAGATATAAGGTGATGTTATATCAATTTGTAATGCATGGAGTATAAATGCAAGGGAGTCATAGAGGGGTATTTTTTTTTATCTTTTTCTCTCTTATTTGCATGATTATGCAAAGTATAGATGTAAGACTAATAATAAAGTAATACCACTATAAATTACTTTATCATTTTTCCCACATTACTGAAACACATGCAAAACTGAAAGGAGAAGATAACTGAGGCTTTGGAGGCTTTTTGCATGGTGTTTTGGGCCATTTTTGGAGTTTTTGGTCAACGTTTTGGTCAAGCATGTGGAGATGACCAAGTTGGAGCTATTGTTGCTCGTTTTGTGGCAGTTTGAGCCGCTATTTTTGGAGATTTTGGAGGTTTCTCGTGAGAGATTATTTTTAGAGGCAGTTAGCTGCAAGTTCATACTTTTGCATGCCTCTTGTGAGAGCAAAGCCTATATATTGTAAAGCAAAATCTTGTTTTTGCTAGTTCTTGATTCTCATTCTGATTCAGACAGATTGGAGAATTTTGTAGCTTATTTTTACAGTTTTTATTAAGAGATCGACAGGTTACAGGTTCTATTTTTATCTTCTTTGTAGTGTTTCCTTTGTTTCTTTGAGATCAAATAAGTTACCTTTCCATTTAGTGCTAATTATTTGAAGTGATTTGATGAAATTTTGCTGTGTTTAACCTTTAAACCTTTAAAATTGTTGTCTCACTTTCTTGCTTGCGGCATTAAGCATATAATCATCACAGGTCTTAGGTTATGTTAATAAAAAATAATCTTTTTGTGTTGTGAAAAACTATTTCTTTTATAGAAAGCCTATTTTCAAGCCTTCCTTAGAATCACTTTTGTGATATTTATGCCAAGATTGAATTGCGTGAAAGTCAGATTGTTGAGTTATATTGTGAACTAGATTGCATATTATTATCCAAATTAGGTGCATCACTGAATTTTACAATTTTCATTTCATATATTTTCTTTCTTCCCTTTTCCAAAATAGAAAAACATACATTCCAATAGAATATTTTAAGGGAACCAGCCCACAATCTGGAGGTCTAATTTCATTATAGGACACCCACAACCTGAAATTAGTCCCATGTTACATAGAATTGCATAGCTTTTTTTAGCCTTGCATACGGGTGCAATTCCAAGTGATAACAATGTCCAAAGTACTTGAACATTCAACTAAAGGAGGAATATGATAGCTCATAGAATCATCATCATCGTTATATAATTTAGATATTAGATCCAATGTATTATCATGATTTATAGGACTTTCACAATCATCTTTCTCATGAGTGTTCATGAGTATTGTGAAACTATCAAAATCATGTATATAACAAAGTAATTTGAGTTCACATGTAGAACATTTAGAAACATCAATATCATTTACAGATGCTATGTGCTCTAAAACATGAGGGTGCACATTAGTGAATTTAAAGAAATTTTCAAAATCTAGGATATACTTATGCAAAGATTTCAAAGAGGAATAACATGAAGATGCCATCATGAAATGTCTTGGAACAACAATGTACAATAAGACTTATTAATTTATTAAAATAGGGTAAGTATTAGCATTTCTGGGTACATGCATGAGGTGATAGAGGGATTGGTAAGTTGGCAACTCGAAAGTAGGTAGGTCTCATTATTTTAAATGTGTAAAATTCTATTTACCACTATTTCTTTATTTCAATGATTAAACATTTTGAATAATAATTTTACACCTTATCCACATATTATATTTTTATCCACAAAATTAAATTGAATGTTGTTTAAGATGTTGGATGTAATTAATTTCTCCCCCCAAATCTCAAGATTAGTCAAGAAGAACATTTATATCATAAGCTTCTTCTATCAGCAGTGTCAAAAATAACATTTAAAGTAGAAACTTCTTTCACCACCCCACACCGACCTGCAGACCATTTTCATGCCATATGCGTTGAATGTAAACCATGTGTTTTGAATGTGTTGATTTCCAGATAGTTCTAAGACCTCTATTAATAGAGGTTGTTGTGATTGATTTTGGTAAGCAATAGAAATTGTTTTTCTATATTTTCTCCTCTGTCTCTCTTCCTTCAGTCTGGTATCAGAGCCAGGTTATTTGGAGTGAAGTTGATTTTGTTTGTAGATAGCTCGATTAATTGAAGATTGAAGGTAGAATTTGAGGCTGTAGCTATTAAAGAGATCAGATTCCAGCTAAGAAAGGAATCAAATGTTTAAGATGGACACAATGGAGGATTAAATTATAATAGCAGAAAAGGCTTTAAGCTACCATTGTCTGTATGGTTTACCGCAGTTAGAAATATAAGCCACCAAAGTTTTCCTGTGAAATTAGATCTATTTGAAGGATTTTTTCATTTCACCAGTGTCTTATGAGGCACCAATCAAGAGATCACCGAAGTTTTGCCACAATCAAAAGGAGATGCCCTTGAAGAAATTGAGACCCATGAAGAGTATTAGTTGTCACTAAAGACAAGAGTGGAATTTCAATTCAAAAATCATTTGATCGTTGAAAAAGAAGTCATGAATCAATAAGGAGTTGCAGAAAGGATGAAATCACCAAGCAAAATGTAGGAGATTGTAATCAAAGTGGTGAATGTGTGAATAGAAGCAGCCAAATAGGAGAATGGCATCCAACAATAGTATCACTTAGCCTCAAATTCCTATTTTTACTAGTAAGAATTAATAGTATTGGGCTATTAAAATGAGAACTTTTTTTTGTTCACAAGATGTTTGGGATTTGGTAGAAAATGGTTTTGTAGAGCCACAAAATCAAGCAGCTCATCAAGCTTTGACCAGAGCACAAAAAGAAGAGCTTAAAGAAAACAAGAAGAAGGATGCAAAAGCTCTATTCTTAATCCAACAGGCAGTGGACGAGTCTATCTTTCCAAGGGTTGCAAAAGTAACTACATCGAAGAAGGCATGGGAAATTTTGGAGACAATATATCAAGGAAATACAAAGGTGAAAGTAGCTAAACTACAATCTCTTAGAAGAAGTTTTGAAAATTTACAAATGAATGATTCAGAGTCTATAGATCAATTTATGAGTTAGGTGATGAATATTGTGAATCAACTTAGATCTAATGGAGAAGTAATAACAGATCAGAAGATCATTGAGACAATTCTCAGGAGTTTACCCAATAAATTTGATCCAATAGTTGTAGCAATTGAAGAATCCAAGGATTTGACACAGTTGTTAATAGATGAATTAATGGGATCTTTGTTGACACATGAATCTAGAATGAGTAGAAATAAAAATACTTCTTTTGAGAATGCATTCAAGTCTCAGGTATCATCTAGCAGAGGAAGAGGAAGAGGAAGGTCAAACTTCAGAGAAAGAGGCAGAGGCAGAGGTGGAAGGAGCAATCTAGATCAAGGTGAAAATTATAATCAAAACTACAATAATAAAGGATGTGGCAACAATCACTTCCAGCAACATTCACAAAGGTTTAATAAATCTAACATTTAGTGTCATCATTGCAAAAAATATGGACATTATGCAAGTGAATGCAGAAAGAAACAAGGAGATGTGGACAAGCAGAATGCTAATTACACAAATGAATCTAAATCTAATTCTAGAAGTTTGATCATTACATGTCATGTTGCTCAAGAAAGTACTAGAGATATTTGGTTTTTAGATAGTGGATGCAGTAATCATATGACAGGGAAGAAAGGATTGTTTGCTAGTCTTGATGATTTAGTAAAGTCGAAAGTAAAATTGGGTAATGATAATAAAGTGGCTGTAATGGGTAAAGGAGTAATAAATTTTTTGGCAAAAAATGGTGAAAGAAGATTTATTCCTGATATTTATTTTGTACCTGGACTAAAGCATAATCTTTTGAGTGTTGGGTAGTTAGTACAAAAAGGTTATAGAGTATCTTTTATGGATAATGTTTGCACAATATTAGACAAATTTCCAAATGACAGGTTGATTGCAAGAGTGGAGATGACCAAGAATCAAATGTTCCCCCTTCAAGTTTAGTGCATCCAAGGAGAAGAGGAAGTTAATTTAAAAACTATGTATTTAGACCAATCATGGATATGGAATTTGAGGTATGGACATTTACACTTTGGAGGATTGAGTTTGTTACAAAAGAAAAATATGGTGAAGGGATTGCCACTAATAGAGTAGCCAAGTAGTTTATGTGACAGTTGTGTTTTGGCCAAACAACATAGAGAAATCTTTCTAGTAGGAGTTTCATATAGAGCAAGGGTATTATTGGAGCTAGTTCATAGTGATTTATGTGGACCCATGCAAACTCAATCACTTGGAGGTAGTAATTATTTTCTAACCTTCATTGATGATTTTAGCAAGAAGACTTGGATATATTTTCTCAAGCAAAAATCTGAAGCCTTTGGAAAATTCAAAGAATTCAAAACTATGGTGGAAAAGCAGAGTGGCCATTACATTAAGGTACTTAGATCAGATAGAGGAGGTGAATATATGTTTAATGAATTTCAATATTTTTGTAGATATCATGGCATTAAAAGGCAATTGACTACAAGGTACACACCACAACAGAATGGTGTAGCAGAAAGGAAGAATAGAACAATCATGGAGATGGCTAGAAGCATGTTGAAGGCCAAACATTTGTCAAAAGAATATTGGGCAGAAGCAGTAGCATGTGCTGTATATATTCTGAATAGAAGCCCAATAAAGAGTGTCAAGGACTGAATTCCACAAGAAGCTTGGAGTGGTAAGAAATATAGTGTATATCATTTCAGAATCTTTGGTTGTATTGCATATTATCTTGTACCATCTAAATTGAGAAATAAACTTGATGATAGAGGTGAGAAATGCACTTTTATTGGGTATAGTGATGAATCAAAATCTTATAAGTTGTATAACCCTATTTCAAAGAAAGTGATTATAAGCATAGATGTAGAATTTAAGGAAGAAGAAGCATGGGATGGATGCATTGATAAAACAATCACAATTGGAGCACCAATAGCTCAAAATGTAGGGGAACCTGAAGGACAAAATTTGCAAGGAGATCAATCAAATCCACAAGAAGGGACAATCACTCCAACAAGAACACCAAGGAACTTAGTAGAAGGTGAATCATCTGGTCATGCATGTCATCCTACTCCAAATTCACAAGTAAGTGATGAATCGGATGCTACTCTTGCCACATTAAGATCAAAATATAAAGGTAAGAAAATGAGAAGTTTGAAGGAGGTTTATGATCAAGGAGAAGAAAATTTAGATTTATGTTCAAATTTTGCCTTTTTCTCTCATGATCCCATGTATTTTGAAGAAGCAGTTAAGGAGGAACATTGGATAAAAGCTATGGATGAAGAGATGGATTCTATTGAGAGAAATCAAACATGGGAGCTTACTGACCTACCTGAAGGAAAGGATTACATAGGAGTCAAATGGGTCTATAAGACCAAATTTAATGTAGAAGGTAAGATTGAAAAGCATAAGGCAAGGTTAGTAGCAAAAGGTTTTGCACAGCAACATGGAATTGATTATAATGAAACATTTACTCCAGTTGTTAGACTTGATACTATTAGAATGGTTTTAGCAAGAGCTGTTCAAAATAATTGGAAAGTATATCAAATGGATGTCAAATCAACTTTCTTGAATGGTTTCCTAGATGAAGAAGTGTATGTGAAACAACCACTAGGTTATGAAGTGCATGGACATGAAGACAAAGTCTATAGATTGAAGAAGGCCCTCTATGGTCTCAAGCAAGCACCAAGAGCATGGTATGGCAGGATTGATTCATACATGACAAACAATGGATTCAACATAAGTAGTAGTGAGCCCATGTTGTACACAAAAATCAACAAAGAAGATCAGATTTTAATTGTGTGTTTGTATGTTGATGATTTCATTTTCACTAGAAATTTGTTTGTGGACACATTTAAATCAGCAATGAAGAAAGAATTTGAGATGACAGATTTGGGATTAATGAAGTATTTTTTAGGCATTGATGTTGTTCAATATGATAAGGGAATTTTTATTTATCAAACTAAATATGCAAAGGATGTGTTAAGAAGGTTTAAATTTGTGTAGGGTGAAAAAGTAGGTTTCTCTTAAACAAGTTTAAGTCCTATTCTTTCACCTAACTAAACATTAGGAAGACAATAACCGAGCTTGGGATCAAGCTACTGATTGCTTGTACATTCCCTAATGCTAATTAGGTCTGATTCAGGTGTCTAGCTAAGGTTTTATCAAGTGCCTTTATTCACTAATTAGGCAAACCCTAATTACACCTTGTAACAGAAATTGATGGAATTCAGAGATGAAGCAGTCAAAATAGATCACAAAAATACAGAGAATAAGGTTCAGAGATCATGCACCCAGAAACTGAGGGCTAATTGGACTAGGGCGCTCGCTCATTAGCTCTACAACTTTTTGTCTATAAAAATCTTCTGCATCAACTGTCTGGTAACCTCCAATAGCTCCTAGATCTTAGAGAATCTCCCTTGTTGGACTAGGGTGCTCGCTCATTTGTTCTAAAAGTGTCAGGATCTAAAATTCTAAAATTCAGTGATGACTGTATTCATAATATCCATCTTTTTGCCACTCCTTTTCGCCATATCCTGTAAAACATGATCTGCACCTACAAAAAGGAGGAGAAAGATGTTGTGGCTATATAGGATCTTGCCTCAGTCAAGCCCTATTTTTGGTATTCCTACCTCAACAATAGCCAGAGAAAAATATTTGTGGAAGTGTGTGCAAACCTAACAAAGTGTATGCAGAAATATCAAATCTTAGATGCCTTAATCAAGGGAAGATCAATAACTTGCTTCAAGTCAATAAATACATACAACTTCACCTCAAGGAGATGAAAACAAATGAAGACTTGCATGAACAAGAAGGCAAATCAACAATGTCCGTGGAGGATCTCCAAGCTCGATGTTGGAGGCTTCAACCCTTCTCCCTATCATGTAAAAGGTGTACAAACCCTAGGAAGATAAAGATAGTCTCAAGATCTTAATTCCTAATCTCCATCCATTATCTCCATGCTAGCAAGATTCAAATAACTTTCAAGAGCTTCAACAAGTCACTGATCTTCAATGGCAATTTCAACAGAGTTTTGGCATTAAGCTTGCATAAAGATTGTGTGTGATGAAATGATTTTCAAATGTCTTTTTATATCTAGCTTTAGGGAATTCAAATTTTGAAATAACATCTCGATATCATGCGAAAACAAAAATTTGAAAATGGAATCTCGAGATGCGCGGTGGGAGCTGACACCTCACTAAGATTCAAAATCCTGAAAAATGGGGCAGGACTAGGGCGTGGGCGCCCAAGTCCAATCCCCCATTTTCTGATCGGATCTACATCTAGGGGGTCCCATGGACCCATAATCCAAATTCTCTTTTCAGGTTCCATCAATACTTATCTCAGAAAATGAACATTTTACAACTAGACACTAGCCAATTAGGGTTTCGAGAACCCCAGAAACAAAGTGGTTAAGAGGTCACCGAATGTAAGGAGCTAAATTGAGGGAAATTGTTCCATTCCATATAGGAGGACAATTTTTGACGTAACATTTAGCCCCCACTTTAGTGGCCATATGACACTACGTACATATGCAACTAAAGGAAAGTAAATGCATCAATCATGAAAAGGATACCCAAAAGGATATTGTAGAGGAAGCTGAAGTGTTGTTGTCGAGAAGGAAGAAGCCCCCAAGTCTGTGATCCTGCAAGACCACAAAGTTAGGAACCACAACCTGCAAATGAACATTTGTCAGAAAATCCAAGAATCATATCAACCTGCAACCACCACCAACGAATCAATACAAAAACGCTAAGGGGGTTGAATGATGAGACAAGATGAGGGAGAAAATTGAGGTGGATATATGCCCCCTTGTTTTTGCTTGCTTAGTCCAAAAAGGAGAAACAAGGAGATATCCACACGCATCGATTTCAGGGGAAACTTGATGAGAAATATGTTGTGAGGGTTGTTTGAAGGAACAACACCCAAGCATAACACATTGGGTGAGATAGAGAGTAGAACTAGGATTCCAACGTAACAAATGATGTAGAAATCTGAGTTTGATAGCTCAAGATAGAGGCTTAAGAGTGAAATAAAGCAATATTGCACCTAGTTAGGGATAGGAATTCTCATCCACTTACTTTATGTAAAGGGAGTTTTCACTTATCATTTACTTATTCTTGTTTCTTGTCATTGTAGAAAAGTAGAGGAGAGAGAGAGAAGGAGAAGAGGAGGACAACCATGCTAAGCTGATGCCCGTATCAACCCCCACGACTAGAGATGCTTTGAGCCTGAGTGACAGAGAGGCATTTCGAGGCTGAGGTAGGGTCCTAATCTTATGTCTCTGTCATCTTTCTATTTTATTTCAGCTATTTTTATCATTTACCATGCCGAGGGAGGTATAACAGACAAGGGTCCCTGGTAGGGGCACCCAGGTCCACTTAGGGTGCTAGAGTCTCACTGGGGCACCAATGTCCCTCTGGGGCGCCCAGGTCCTTCTAGGGTGCCCAGGTCCACAAAGGACATAGGCCCTAGGCATAGGCACTCATGACTATTTCAGATAGTAGTTTTTGATTTGATGATGAAACACTGATACTACCACTTGCTTTTCGACTTGCAGGACGTCCTAGAAACATGAGAGCATACAGGCAGTCACCTGATGGCACTACTTTGAGAGTGTGCTAGTACCATGTCTAATATAGAGAGGGAGCACTTGCAAGTAGTGGGCTTATGATGGGTGTTTGATATGCCCACAATCATATTTCATTGCAGCATGTTGATGGCTTTGATGGAGAGGTGGAATGCAGATACATCCACATTCCACTTACTTACAGGTGAGATGACTATCACATCAGAGGATGTGTACAGGATCCTATGACTACTTATCCGAGGAGAGACAGTGAGGGTCGTGGGACATCGCACAATGAAGTATACTTGTGAGAGTCAGTTGTATTGTCTGGGTCGCATAGTCTCATGGGCAGGGTGAGGACATATTCAGTTTTGGCTTCTAGAGCAGGGATGCGGTGACATCGCCTTAGTTCAGAGGATCATGATAGTCATTGTCGCACTAGCTATCACACTAGATGGGTGAGGCATTCACCTTCACAAGGGTCTTATTCATACCATTAGAGCGATGGAGGAGCATTAGACTGTATACCCGTGGGGGCGTAGTATGCTTGTGCACCCCTACCACGACTTGGGACGATATGTCCATTACGAGATGCACAGTCTGATGATCTGCACTTTACTACAGGTTTGGGCTTTTGAGCATATTAGGTGCACACGACCGACATGATTTCCTATAGAGTTAGCATTCACCCATCCACGTGTTCATACCTATCCACTAGTCAGATGTTGGAGACACGGTGATCTGTTGTACTAGAGAGTTATCTTTGATAGATTGCAGCCCAACGATATTATATGGAGATTGTATCATGGATATATCCTATGGCCTAGCCATCAGAGACAATTAATGAGGATGTAAAAAGTTCAGCTGATGGCCAGTCACCTCGATCACATCGTGGTTTGGTTGTACTTTGACAGGGTGGCACAATAGTTCAGATAGGTACAGGATGTTCCTATAGTGTGTCTGAGCTATGCGTGCACTATGCACAACGCAGTCAGGGTGAACAACACCTGCCGACTGACAATAGTAGATGTACCTCTTAGTGATGATGATGGTCTTGAGGATGCAATGTTGGTATCAGATGCAGACGATGTCAATTGCACCTGAGCATATCAGACCTAGTGGCATACGACACGACCTACTCCTATCTTTTCTCTCGGTCACCCTACAGGTGATGCTCGATCTTGAGCGGGTCACGCTAGTGACACATGAGTAGAGGATGATGTGAGTGACTTCACAGGGTAATATGATCTCAAGGAGGATGTGGAGGATGATGATGATGATGAGGAGGTTCCATCGTAGTACATCTTTAGGGTGAGACCACAACAGGACTAGCAGGAGGCAGACACTGACGAGGAGGCCGAGTTGAGACCACAGTCTAGAGCTCATGGTCTAGTCCCTACAGGTGTTGAGAGACTAAGTCAGAGTGAGAGGGGGGAGTGTAGTAGGTCTGTGCCCCCAGCTACAGATCAGATTGCATAGCTTGTGACACCTTTAGCAATTTGAGATCCATCTTGGTGAGATGGAGATCCAGGTTAGCTTTGTTTCATTAGTTTGATGTTCTTTATGCTTATTGTTTATGATGGTTATGTGGGAGTCTAATATTTATCTTATTTCTATTTTGCAATTGGGACTAACACTTGGCAAGACTTTGTGAGTCACGTCATAGTGGACATAGTACCTTCAGATGTATCTGAGTAGTGGGTGCGGGCGGGGTATTTGCCACGACCATCCGTTGGGTGACATGCCGAGATATTTATGCCTTTTGTCAGGTACAGGATGACTATAGAGGCTATTCTAGAGCAGTCTACATGGGAGAGAGAGGAGTTCCTTTAGAGAGTTGAGCACGTCAAGGCTGAGCTTCAGGTGCGGCGAGATCAGATGGTAGCGGTGCCTACATCGGAAAGAGAGCTAGTCGTTGGTGAGTTCTTATTGCTTGAGGTCTGTCAGGTGAGAGATGACAGAGATAGGGCTTAGGCCGAGAGAGACCAATACCATCAGATGTACTAGGAGGCACATGAGGAGGTGATAGGGATGAGAGGTGAGATCAGGGGGTTACAATTACAGAGTGTCTCTAGGAGTCATTCACGATCCGTAGCCACACATGGTCAGGCCTCTGTCATGCACACACCACGAGGGCCTGAGGGTATAGATGACTGAGGTTCAACTATATGATGTGTATATATTATGTACTACGACATCCCATTTTGTTATGAGGGATAGTCAACTCGGATGTATATTTGAAACTAATGATGATATTGTGGAGAAGATTGTCATTGATGTCAAAAAGGTGTTGAGTAGTTTTCCATTGATGGTTTGGTTGTGTTAAGATGATACAAGGTTGGACATACACAAGAAGGTTGACAAAGTGTTGCTTCATGTAGTCATGTTGTTCATAGGTTGTCCACTTGGTTCCAATGTAGAGATCATTCTCTTGGGGTCATCAGGTTGAGTTGGGAAGAATTCTTGTTGCATCAATGTTGTTGTTCAAGACAAGAGCAAGAGAAGAAATAGGGTCAGAGTAAAGACATCATGAAGGTGCAGATTAAGGTGCTTGCTTATGCTTTCTTAGAGTGCAGAGGTTAATATGTTCATAAACTTGTTATGTTCCAGTTCATTCATCAAGAGGTGTTTAGTTGATGAGTACTTGCTTATTTACGATAATGTCATGGTATGCAGAAGTAAGGAATTCATGAGGGAATTCATTGAGTGTCGTTTTGGTTTGCTTCATGACTTCATGTTGTCATGCTTCAAGGATAATAGATGTCATGCTTCAAGGATATCAGCTAGACAAACATGGTGACAAGTTGATCTCAATTTGTTGTCTTGGCTCACAAAGTTTATGTTATTCAATGTTGCTCATTGGTCACAGGTTGATTTTACAGGTTGATTCATGACAAAATGTTATCATGTTAGTGTTTGGATGTTGTATACTCTTCATTGGTGTAATGGTTCACTCTCTTTATGTTGCATATTGTTAGATGATGGTCAAGTGGTGTTGATGACTCTTGCAGGGTCATCTTATAGTATTCACTGGGGTAGGACATCAGGAGTTCATAGAGCTACTACATTTGTTCATACTCAGTCTTGCCACTTGTTCATATTCATCATGTTATTGTCATGCTCTAGAGTTCTTAGTTTTGGTTGATGACGTTGATCATGATGTTATGATCAAACAAGATGAAATGAGTTGAGGTTTATTATGATTGACTTGAGGTTTATTATGTCATGGTGTTCAAAAGATGGTATTATTAAGGCCAGCTTGAATAACTTCATGTCATTAGGGTTATTGTGAAATGAGTTTACTTAAGATCTCCAATGATACTTAAACCCTAAATGAAATTCTATACCCTCTCTGCTCATCTTATGTAAAATGCACTTTTTGTCTTATTTAGCAGTTGACTTGTGAATACAGGTCATATCACTTAACATGACCGCTAGAGGGGTCTTTACACGTTATGGTTGACTGGCCTTCTTCTTCATTTATCATGTGCAACGGTCTCCATCATAAGTGAGTGGGCACTAAAAGGTAATCAATGGTTGTGTTTGAATGTTATAAAGGCCAATCGATGGCCCACATTTAAACTTCGAATCCTCTTTTTGTTGCATGAAGTTTGACGTGCACTAGGTCATCATCTATCCTTTAATAGCAAGGATTGAGTTTTTTAAGGATTTTTGAAGGTATATTCTTGGCAGATGGAGGTTAGGTTTTTTTCCTCGAATATGAAAAAGACATGAAGATTTTTTCTTAGTATTTTTAATGCTTTCATAACCATAGAGAGAACTTAAAACACTTGTTTGTGGGAGCCCATTTATAGAAAGTGCTTTATGAAGATATTTTAGATGTCTGTAGTTGGATTTGTTTTTTAAAGACTATTTTAGATAGTTTCTAAAGGTAGTTTGTGAGAGATTTAAAAGCATTATTTTAAGGAAATCTTTTTCTTAATATAGATCCCTTCGTGCATGGAAAACTAAAAAGAAAATGGAAGAATATAAAGAGTTTCTTTAAAAGGAATTTTATGTGTTGAAAAAGGTGAATGGATGAGGATATATATAGATGATTAATGAGAGCAGAGGAATTATTAAGACAGAGAGAGGACAATGAAAGATCAAGGATTGAAGGATGATTGATGGCAGAGCATGTATGTAGATGAAGACTTAGACATACATACAGAGACATCATTGTTAATTTTTGGAGACAAGATAATAGATGAAATTGTAGATAGTCTTGTAATAGTTTTGTTAACTGAGTTGGAGGGCCAGTAAAATTGATATCTTGGTCTGTATGATAGAAATTTGAGGGAGACCTGGTCAGATCGAAAGCAGAGACATATATCTTTATGTGCATATGCATATTGAATCAAATTATGAAGGATTATAGAAGTTATAATGAAGTGAAACATGAAGGGTATTTTCAATCTACATAAGGAGGGTTTGTTTGTGTATTGCTGAGGCAGGATGCAAGCAGTATGTTTTTGAAAGATTGAGGAATAGGTCTACATGATTTGCATCATTGATTATTGATTTCATATTAAAAGTCTTGATTTGGAGATTGTACTATGTTTGAATGATGTATCCAAGACACATAGTTTTGAAGTTGCTGACTAATATGTTCTGCAGGGGATGGAAGCTATGATTTTATATTTATCATTGTGTTTGAAGATTGTATTGAATTGGAGATAAAAGAAGACATAAGTGATTTGCAGAGAGATTGAAGTATTTTCATGTTATCATTGTCAAGTGAATTTGTATGTGTGTTGATGAAGGATAAGTCATTCAGTGTATTGAAGTAAATCAAGGTATCCCCCTAAATTAAGTTTTCTCTCTTATGTTCATATTTTGCTAGTGAGACACATTGTAGCCAGTGAGGCTTGCATTATCAGTGAGACACATTTTACTAGTGAAGTATTTGTACTTGCCAGTGAGGCA
Source organism: Cunninghamia lanceolata (assembly GCA_027924645.1). Lineage (NCBI taxonomy): Eukaryota > Viridiplantae > Streptophyta > Pinopsida > Cupressales > Cupressaceae > Cunninghamia > Cunninghamia lanceolata. Next base: position 24,771,164 of record BSBN01000500.1, read on the forward strand.
TTTTGATTAAGCCATTGAGGCATTTTCGAGTGGTTTTTCATCCCTATGAGGATTTTCCACTCATGAAAAACTTGTGTTATGGTTTATGTTGTTTGCCTCTACATGTGTGTATCTTAATGTTTTTCTCATAAGGTCCTGTTCACACTATTCATCAACATACTTGTGCATATGTGTTTGATAGATTATTGATGTCTCTTTTATTCTCTGTTTTGTAAATTAAAAGGTGCAAAAAGATTATACAACACTGATTCACCCCCCCTCTTAGTGTTGTCCTATACTCCAACATATATATATATATATATATATATATATATATATATATATATATATATATATATATATGATGTTTACTTTTTTGTCTATTCGTAAAGGTTTTAATCTATCATATGTTATGTTTGCAACTAGTGATGACTGTTGAAGGCTAATATGGAAATGTAATTAATGCTAATGTGACATACTAACAATTATTTACATAACATATAGTAACAAAACACAATGATTAAAATTTCACATATAACCCAAATTTCCATGCTATGTTCAGTTAATTCAAGAGTGATCTAAGCAAAGAGTATATAAGCAAGATACAACAATGATTAACTGAGCAATGATGTAATGTTAAATGAATTAAGATAAAATAATAATATCTTGTCAAAATTGAAGCTAATCTATCTAATAAATTTGCTTTATAACATTTAACATTCAAATCTTAGGCATGAATTTTTTTTGAGGTGCACTGCATTAATAGGTTCTTTAAGCGATGTACCTTGTTCATCAGCTAGTCTATACGCTCCTGATCTAAAGGCCTCAGTTATTATGTAGGGTCCGAGCCAATTAGGTCTGAACTTACCTTTTTCTCCAGGAGGTGTATTTATATTGCATTGATTTTTATAAAGTACCAAATCCCCAAAATAAATGAACGTTGTATAACATGTTCATTGTACAATTGTTGTATACTTTTCTGATGAGCCTTGAGGTGATCAAGAGTGTTTATTCATCTTTCATCAAGCATCTCAAGTTCTTGCAGTCTTTTCTCATGTTTGGTATCGTCGTCTATAATGTCTCTTAGGGAAATTCTTAATGAAGGAATTTCTAACTCCAAGGGCATTATTGCGTCTACACCATATATAAGGTTATACGGTGTATTGCCAGTAGCCATACAAATACTTGTTCTGTAGGCTCATAATGCATAGGATAATTGAATGTGCCAATCCTTTTGGTGTTTGTTAATAACTTTTCATAGAATATGTCCAATAATTTTGTTTGAAGACTTTGCTTGGCCATTTGATTGGGGATAATAAGACATAGAGAAGTAATGTTGACTATGATATTTTTCAAGAAATTTCTTCACATCCTTGTTCTCAAATGGTGTACCATTGTCAGAAATGAGGGAGGAAGGTATTCCAAATTGAGAAATAATGTTATCTTGTATAAACAAACAAATTACATCAGCAGTCATGGATCATAAGGGGACAACTTTGATCCACTTTGTGAAGTAATTAGTGGTAGTAATGATGAATGTATGCCCTTGAGAGGAGGGTGGAGATATTTCCCCAATTAGGTCCAAGCCCCAAATAGAAAATGGCCAAGGTGAAACTTGGGCATGAAGTTCTTGAGTTGGAGCTCAGATTAGGTGATTATGTTGTTGGCATTACAGGCATTTCTTGACATAGGCAAAGGCATCTTGTTCCATGTGTTGCCAATAATAACCCATTCATAACAATTTTTGTACCAAGGATTTTCCCCCAAAATGCCCTCCACAGGCACCAAAGTGAGCTTCTTCTAAAGCTATCAGAATTTTTGAATTACTTAAACATTAGAGTAAAACTTCGTTGTAGCTTCGTCTATATAACACGTTTGACAAAATAATGTATTGTGTCACTATTTTGCATAAGCAGATTCGGGCATTCTTAGATGTTGAATTAGGAATGGTTCCATCAAGCAAATAATTGAATATATATGAGAACCACTCATCAGTATATGTATTACCACAAAGTCCTGAATTCGCAACTATAGGATCTTTAATTGTCGATGTTTTAAGATTATGGATAATGAACGTAAATTTCTCAGGAGAATCATCAGGGGATATGAGGGAAGCTACACTTGCCATTGCATTCGCATGTCGATTATCTTTCCTGGGAATAGTATTTATTGAAAAGGATGCGAATTGTTTTAATAAAGATCTAGTGCAAACTCACGATACTGAGATAGCTTGTCATGCTTAGTTTGATATGATCCAGTTATTTGTTGTACAATTAGTTGTGAATCACCATAAATTGTAATATTTTTGATATTAAGAGCCAAGGCGGCATGAAGTTCTACAATGAGAGCTTCATACTCGGCAATATTGTTTGTGCATGAGAAATCTAGGCAGTAAGACATAGGAATTGAATTACATGCAGGGGGTATTAATATAACACCAGCACTAGAGCCGGTTCGACATCTTGATCTATCGAAATACAATTCCCATTTATCATCCTTAGTAATTGCTAAAATTTGGTCATCGAAAAATATGTCCTGATGTTGTGTAGTAAAAGGTGAAGGAGCTTCAACTAATTGGTCAGCTAACGGTTGCCCTTTAATTGCTTTTTGAGAAATGAACTTAAGATCAAATTTAGTTAACAACATAGCCCATTTAGAAAGATGACCCGACAAGTCTGTTTTTGCGAAAAGTTTTTTCAAAGGGTCAAATTTTACCATCACATGTATTTCAGCATTTAAAAGATAATGTCTAAGCTTCTGTGTTGCAAACACTAAAGCTAAGCAATGCTTCTCGATAACAGTGTATCACACCTCATAATTGAGCAAAGTTCAACTAATATAATAGACAACACATTCTTTGCCTTCAGCATTATGTTGTGCTAACAAGGCTACCAGGGCATTATTAGATGCTAAGATATATAATAGAAATGGTTTATTAGGGACAACGGGTTGTAAAATAGGAGGATTAGCTAAATAAGCCTTTAAATCTTTGAAAGCTTTTTGACATTCAGAATTCCATTGAAACTTTGAATCCTTCTTCAATAATTGTGTAAAAGGGTGAGTCCTATCCATGAGTTGTGAAACAAATTGGCAGATGGCATGTATCTTCCCTTGCAAACTACGAAGTTGGGATATGTTCTTAGGTGTTGGCAATTTAACAATTGTGTCTATCTTCTTCGTATCCACTTCAATACCATGATTTGAAATGATAAACCCTAACAATTTTCCACTATCTACACCAAAAACACACTTACGAGGATTTAATCGCATGTTGTATTTCCTTATGCGCTCAAAGATTTGTTGAAGATTCATAGCGTGATCTAGGCGACGAATGGACTTCACCAAGATGTCATTGACATAATCTTCTAAAATATTGTGCATGTAGTCATGAAATATAAGGGTTATGGCACGTTGATAAGTAGCTCCTGCATTCTTAAGTCCAAATGACATGACTACCCAACAAAATGTACCCCAAGGTGTTATAAAAGTTGTTTTATATTGATCTTGAGGGTTAATTAAAATTTGATTATATCCTAAAAAATCATCCATGAAAGAGAGTAATTCATGACTAGCTATAGAATCGACAATCATATCAATGTTAGGGAGTGGAAAATTGTCTTTCAAAGATGCACGATTAAAATTTAGAAATCTGTACACATTCTTATACGACCATCAAGTTTAGTGATGATGATGATGTTTGAGATCCAAGGTGAATAGTCAATAGGGTGGATAAAGCCAGCTTGTAGAAGCTTTTCTATCTCAGCTTTGACAAGTAATGCAACCTTAGGATTCATCTTACAAATCTTTTGTTTAAATAGCTTAGCATCTGGTTTCAAGATGATATTATGTGTTACAATCTAAGGATCAAATATACCAGGCATATCTGAATAGTTCCAAGCAAATAGTTCAAAAAATTCATGTAATAACTTAGTCATTTCTTCCTTTTCTTTTGTATGTAAGCAATCACCAATAGGGATAACTTTTTCAGTATTAGCTTTCTCCATGAAAACATCAACATTCTTTCCATTAAGTATAGTACTGTGGTCTAGGAGATTGGGTGATTGTGGTATGTCTTCAGATTCTTTGCCAGACTTTAGAGTGGTATTTATTGTGCTAGTGGTTCTTCCAAAATATGCACTATTGTTCAAATAATAAGGTAAGCCACATTTATGATGGTAACAAGGAATATTGTCATAAGCACCCAAGAATTCTATTATCACTTCATCGGTTGAAAAGATATCCAAAGGAATTGCTTTTGGAGGACAGCTAGTGTCAATCATCTCAGGGAATATCAAGTTAAGTGTTGATATTGTATTCACATTAAGAGTAGGACATCTACGGGCTTTAGATTCCTTGAAAGGGTTATATCCAATGCCACTTGAGTAATGTCGTGAAGTGATTCTATAGGGATTTTGATTCCTTGTTGATTAATACCACAGCCATTACCTACATAATCATAGTTTTTATAAAGGATCTAAAATCCTTGACCATAAAGAAAAGCCATTTCTTTGGAAGAAGGTGGAGCTTCATAAGTTTCGTAATCGGTAGTGTAAGTAAAAGTATTATCTGAGTTTGTTACCAAAGAAGCTTTATGCTTCATATTCAATGCATGAGATGATATTGATGCAATGTTTGATGTTTTAGGGATAGGGTTATTAATTTTATATTCTCCCATGGAAGAAGATGTAAAATCTAATGAACCCAAATCGTCACCAAGAAATGCATTCGATTGTTTGGACTCTTGTAGAACATTGTCTGGGGCAAGAGAAGTTGACGAATCAACTTTTAAATTATTTAAAATCTTAGGACAAATGAATTGTTTTTGTGATTCAATTTGCAAACAATTGTGCAGCTTATCTTTGAATATAAATTTAATTGAACGATGTAAAGTAGAAGGAATTGCCCCCATTGCATGTATCCAAGGTCTACCAAAAATCATGTTGTAAGATAGAGAACAAGGCATGACATGAATCAGGGTAGGCACAATCACAGGTCTTACTTGTATAGGTAGGGTTATAGTGCCCACAGATTATCGTCCAACATTGTCAAAACCTTAGATACTTATCATTTCCAGCTTAATCAAGGATGTATCAACTTTAATATTATGTAATAAGTTAAGGCCACACACATTAAGAGCTGATCCATTATCAATCATAACTCTCTTAACCAATGTCTTGTTTATTGTAATGAAGATAATCAAAGGATTAAATTGATTATGAACTTTAAGAGATGGCAACTCATGTTGTTGAAATAAAATGTCTATTTTTGTTGCATGCATACAATCTAATAGAGCTGCTACATCATTTGGCTTGATAGTAGGTGGGACAATCACCTTTTGTAAAGCTTCTTGGAGCATTCCATGGTAAGTAGGCAAAGTTTGTATGAGTTCCCAAAGACATATCTTTGTAGGAGTAGCATGAAGCTGCTCTACAAGATCATAGTCTTGACCAACCTTATGTACTAAATGAGGTGCTTGAGGAAGCATAGGTTGAGAAGCTGGTAAAGATATTATAATGTTTGGTTGTTGTTTGCTTTGTTTATTATTTTGAGTGTTATATGCATGAGCAACCATATTATGATTAGGTTGTTGTAGGTTTTGATGTGTTATTTGTTTAGCACAGTTGTAAATGTGATCAGGAGGTTGAAAAGAAGGTGGAAGACCTCTAACAGTGAGCAACAGTTTAGAAGGTGGTTTAACCACATCCGAACATAAGGTGACCATAATTTTTAGTTTCCTAGATTCTTTCTTAATTTTAGGAACATAAATTGCATTTACAACTCTTTGAAACAATGACGGTTTAGAATTCGTAGTGGAATGTTCAATCGAGATAAAGTCCTCAAGGGCTCCATCTAACATACCAAAGTCATCACAACTAAATGACTCATCATATACATGAAAATCTTACAAAAAATAATCTGACATTTTAACATGCTCTAATTAACCCAAGATTTAAATGTAAAAAAATGTTTGTATGAATTTTTATGAAAATGAAATACTATGCAAAATACCAAGTGATAATTTCCAACTCTTTTAGTGAAAAGATAAAGAATATCATTCAAAATTTAATATATGCACTTTCACAAAAGAGGGTTTGCAATCTAAATGTGTTTTAGGATAGCAAACTAATTCAGATCTGATGTTTAAAAGGATGCTAATTCTTTAGAGCGCGGGTTCACCAAAATGTTTAGGGTGAAAAAGTAGGTTTCTCTTAAATAAGGTTAAGTCCTATTCTTTCGCCTAACTAAACATTGGGAAGACAATAACTGAGCTTGGGATCAAGCTATTGATTGCTTGTACATTCCCTAATGCTAATTAGGTCTGATTCAGGTGTCTAGCTAAGGTTTTATCAAGTGCCTTTATTCACTAATCAAGCAAACCCTAATTACACCTTGTAACAGAAATTGATAGAATTAAGAGATGAAGTAGTCAAAACAGATCATAGAAATGCAGAGAATAAGGTTTAGAGATCATGCACCTGGAAACTGAGGGCTAATTGGACTAGGGCACCTGCTCATTAGTCCTACAACTTTTCATCTATAAAAATCTTCCATATCAGCAGTTTGGTGACCTCCAATAGCTCCCAGATCTTAAAGAATCTCACCTATTAGACTAGGGCACCCACTCATTAGTCCCGAAAGTGTCAGGATTTGAAATTCTAAAATTTGGTGACGACTGTATTCGCAATATCCACCTTTCTGCCACTCCTTTTCACTGTATCCTATAAAACATGATCTACAACTACAAAAGGAGGAGAAAGATGTTGTGGCTATATAGGAGCTTGCCTCAGTCAAGCCCTGTTTTCGATATTCCTACCTCAACAATAGCCAGGGATAAAGATTTGCAGAAGTGTGTACAAACCTAACAAAATGTATGTAGAAATATCAAACCCTTGATGTCTTAATTAAGGGAAGATCAATAATTTGCTTCAAGTCAATAAATACATACAACTTCACCTCAAGGAGATGAAAACAAATGAAGACTTGCATGAACAAGAAGGCGAATCAACAATGTCTGCAGAAGATCTCCAAGCTCAATGTTGGAGGCTTCAACCCTTCTCCCTATCATGCAAAAGGTGTACAAACCCTAGGAAGAGCAAGATAGTCTCAAGATCTTGATTCCTAATCTCCATCCATTGTCTCCATGCTAGCAAGATTCAAATAACTTTCAAGAGATTTAACAAGTCACTGATCTTCAATGGCAATTTTAGTAGAGTTTTGGCATCAAGCTTGCATAAAGATCATGTGTGATGAAATGATTTTCAAATGTCTATTTATATCTAGATTTAGGGAATTCAAATTTTGAAATAACATCTTGATATCGCACGAAAATGAAAATTTGAAAACGGAATCCCAAGATGCACGGCGAGAGCCGACACCCCGCCAAGATTCAAAATTCCAAAAAATGGGACAGGACTAGGGTGCAGGCGCCTGAGTCCAATTCCCCATTTTCTGACCGGATCTACATCTAGGGGGTTCAAGGGACCCATAATCCAAATTCCCTTTTCGGGTTCCATTAATAGTTATATCAGAAAATGAACATTTTGCAACTAGACACTAGCCAATCAGGGTTTTGGGAAGGCCAGAAACAAAGAGGTTAAGAGGTCACCAAAGGCAAGGAGCTAAACTAAGAAAAATGTTGAATTGTAATTCAACACCTACACCTGTTGCTATAGGGACTAAAATTAGCAAAGAAGATAAAGGGCCTACTGTTGAATCTACAACATTCAAAAGACTAATTGGAATCTTGATGTATCTTACATCTACAAGACCATATATCATGTATGGGGTTAGTTTAATCTCAAGATTCATGGAGTTGCCAAAAGATTCACATTGGCAAGTTGGAAAGAGGATATTGAGATATGTGGCAAGAACACCAAAATATGGAATTTTATATTCCACAACTAATGATTTTGGTTTGATTGGTTATACTGACAGTGATTTTGTAGGTAGTATTGATGATAGGAAGAGTACTTTGGATATGTTTTTCATTTTAAAATAGGTGTGGTCTCATGAGCATAAAAAAACAACCCATAGTGACACTTTCATCAACTGAAGCAGAGTATGTAGCAGCCACATCAGCAACATGTCAAGCAATTTGGATGAGGAGAGTATTGACAAATTTGTTGCAAGCACATGAGGAGTCAACACCAATCCTTTGTGACAACAAATCAACAATTGCATTGTCTAAAAATCACATTTTTCAGAAAAGGAGCAAGCACATTGATACGAGATACCATTTCATCTGGGAATTGGTTAATAATGGAGAAATCTACATTGAGTTCTACAAATTTGAAGATCAATTGGCAGACATTTTCACTAAGGCATTACCAAAGGATAATTTTGAATATCTACGACACAATCCAGGCATTGTTGATATTTAGTTAATTAGTGATAGAAATTAAGGGGAGTTTTGGATGTAATTAACTTCTCCCACCAAATCTCAAGATCAGGTAAGAAGAACATTGATATCAGAAGCTTCTTCTATCGATAGTGTCAAAAATAACATTTAAAGTAGAAACTTCTTCCACCACCCCACACTAACCTATAGACCATTTTCATGGCACCATGTGCGTTGAATGTAAACTACGTGTTTTGAATGTGTTGATTTCTAGATAGTTCTGAGACCTCTATTGATAGAGGTTGTTGTAATCAATTTTGACAAGCAATAGAAATTACTTTTCTATGTTTTCTCCTCTCTCTCTCTCTCTCTCTCTCTCTCTTCCTTCATAAGAATGGAGCTGCAATTTATAACTTGCACTTCCTTTAAGCATATTCAACTGAAATTGCACCACCATCGCACAACTCAAGAAAAGAAAATATATATCTATGTAGAAAAATAACGTTGTCAACAAACGTTCCATGGTGTGAGTGCCTTTAAAGAAGTCTCTTCCACCAGATTGGTTACTCCCAAAACAACTAAATGCAACCCCACATCTACCTGCCTGTCTTAGCTTATTGTGTTACCTTCACTTCCATGATAAATGGATTGTCATTGTTGTGGCACTATTTAGGTGACATACTATACCTTGGACACAAGAAACCCACCAACAATAATCTACTGAGGGCTTTCTCTATTGCAAATGATGGCTGTGAAAATTAGGGTATTAGCAGTGTTCTTATGTATCTACATCTGCAACCATGACATGGAGAGGGCAAAGGCATCATTAATCTTAAGAAAGGACTACTACAAGAAGACATGCCCTAAGGTGGAGAACGTGATAAGGGAAACCATATGCAACACTACAAACTTTGATCCTAAAATCCCTGCTCGCATTCTCCAAATGCACTTTCATGACTGCTTCATTCGGGTACATCTCTCTATTTGAACTTACTTACCCATCTTTATCAACCCATTTGCTAATTAATTATAGTTATAATGGTAGGCAGGGGTGCGATGGATTAGTGTTGTTAGACTCCACCGCTAACAATACAACAGAGAAAGATGCACCACCCAACATCTCACTCTATGTGTTCTATGTAATTGATGATGCCAAGACCAGGCTCATCAGCATATCCATCTTGTAATCGCCTTTCTTCTAATGTCATCACCTTTCTTCTCTCTATCGCTTCCTAGGGGCATTTGAGTGTCTTGAAACTTGTACTCACTTTATGAGTTTCACGACCTGATGTTTTGAATATGAACTCCTTGTAAGAAGAAGTAATCAAATTCTAATAGGTTCCCCTGCTTTAAGTAGCTCTAATGTTTTGACATCGAAAGTTGAATTCATTAACTTATTACCCCAAGAAGTTCCAGAACGTGACCATATTTGGATCACATTCCTACCTTACTGATGATATTTGAGACATAACCTTCTCATGATTCTCTTGAGATAGACAACTCCATGGCCCGTTTTCCTGAGGCCTGAATTCAAAGTCTAGAGGGATAGCTAGCTAGTTTCTAGAAATGGTTGGGCACAAAACATTTGGCTGGGGAGGCCATCCCCTTATAGAGAATCTCAGAAGATTGTTACTTGATGATCCACAAGGCATGGAAGTTCTACGTAGCCTAGCTCACATAGTGGATAATAACATTATGTCACTACCTAGATGTGTAGAAATCCTCAACAACACGTCCTCTCAACACCAAATAGGGATGCAGGTGTCAATACCCATGTTAACATCTATTTCAAAATTCACTTCTTCTGTTGTCACCACCATTGCACAATTTGGTAACAGTGCCAACACTAGTTTTGGGGTACCATGTGGGAATCCTATAAACCAATATAGCTTCATCCCACCTTCCTCCGACCTCTACTTTACCTATCAAAATGCTAATCCAAATGTTTCCCAACATATTATTATCTAGTCTCATCCATAGTTCACTTACCAAAATGCCAAACAAATTGTTTCCCAACTTCTTGTTAGCTCTGCTCCTTCATATTCTAGTCACTCACAAATCACTCCATCTTTCGATCTTGTAACTAACCAACTCATGTAAAATATCAACTCCCTGCAACAAAAATTAACAAACATGAGTCAAAGTCAATCCCAACCTACCATCCCATCCTATTACACTCGAATCCCATTATCAGTCACTATCCTAAAAACCCCTATTCTAGATAAATTCAAAGCACCACATTTTGAGAAATACACTAGAAAAGGAGACCCTAATAACCAGGTGTCAGCCTTTACTGCATTGTGCAGTGACTTTCTTTTTGAAGATACTCTAAATTAGCTAAGCTCTTTCCTCGATCGCTAAAAGACATGGCCTTGGATTGGTTCTGCTCATTACCTAATAACCCAATTCATTCTCTTCAACAACTCATTAATCAATTTATTCAACATTTCCAAGCCAACATTAGACCTCAAGTCACATTGACCGATTTGGTTCATTATAAGCAAGGATTAAAGGACAAAGTGATTGACTTGATAGGGCATTACCAAGCCCTCTTCTCTCAAATTCCATATTCTCTTCCAAATAATGATGTGCAAAGGGTTTTCATCAGAAACCTACAGCCACCCACCTAAGCCAAAATATTGTTGATGCACTATCCTTCATTTACATATCTTTGCGCAGATCTCCATGACTACCAACTATCGGTCAACCAGTATAAGAACTCCCTGGAGAGGCTAGTGGTGATGCTAATTCAGGAGGTGACGTGTTTTAAGTACACTCCCTTCACAAAATGTGGAGCAGCTAATATAACCATCTCATAGATTTAGCTGTAGATAATGAATGAAGACTCGCTTCATCTCACCATAGACAAGATCACCTTGCAATGTTTTACATAGAGCCTGCTATATGAAATCACCAATGCTCCCTTTTGGGTGCAACTTCTTATTAATACTTATGGGATGGTTGATCTTAGGAGGATTGTGATTTCATTGGCCTCTTCATATCACTTGAAGGGTAATAAATCTTCAAAGGACCTGACCATTGATGCACATCTTGCTAATCTATACAATTGGATCCCCTGATAAGACATGTAAATTGTTCTACCTCACCGTTGAACTGAGGTGATTTATATGTATTTTAAAGAAACTTTATACATCCTTTAATAGAACTGTCAATTGAGGCAAGGCATGTCCACCTTGACTAGTTTCACAAGGCATTTTGGAAAATTTGGCTGACCTATCATTATGACTATATGTGGGATGGGTTGATCAATTACCATGTTGGCAAGGAAGTCAGCAACATGGTTAGCCTCCCTATAGCAATGGATAATTTGGTACCTATCAAACTTCGTAAGTAGATCAAAAACCTGTTGAACAAAATAGTCGATTTACCAATTGAGAGCTTATTTTTTCTTTACTATGTTGATTATTACCAGGGACTCCCCTTCAATCCAGATGCTTTTTACATTATTCTTGATTGCTAGCTAAAGACCACATGTAATATAGCAGATACCTCCACATGGTTGTTTGTCCCTTTATGTATTTTTGTCACCTCTGCCACTATCAATCTTCCTGTGGAGTCCTTGATGATACTTTCCGTACTTGAGAGGCTCAAATTACCTCTCATGCCCTATTGAAGTTTAGTTTTAGGAAAGGTGATGTTGGGGGTGACCATTTGATAGAGGCTGTTATGCACCTACTTGATTTGGGCTGAGCCTTGCCTTTAGAATTTGGGAGATGAATATGTTTCCATTTTTTAGGACCATGTTGTCCCAATTTGTAAACTTTGTTTTGATTGAAGCACTGCCTATCACTTTTGAGTTCACCACCTTTGATATGGCCGAATCCATATATTCTATAACTCTATCTACCATTCTTGAGGTGTGTCTAAAAATTTGGAAGTTCCTTTCCTTCCATATGCACCAAATTATCATTGAGGGACAAACTTCCCATAGACAAGTAAAAGTAGCTTCAGAATTCAATGCTGGTGAGCTTTTGAATAGATCCAATAATGAACTAGGGAGGGGTGAACATGAGTTTAAATGCTCCATTATCCACTTCCAACATTTATTGCTAAAAGAATAGTGAAGATGTAAATGGTCAATGTCCTCATCTTGCTCTCTACATAGAAACATTTGGAATTGGGACTGATGTTAAGCTTGTAAAGTCTAGCTCCTGTTAATATCCTATTATTGATTTCCAGCCATGAGAAAGCCTCAGCCTTAGGTAAAGTGGTTGCATTCCAACATAATTTATAGGGCTAGTCTGTCTTTTATGTTGTTTCCAGGCATTTGTACCCCTGCTTAACTGAATAATTGCTTGAATTGTCCGCTGTCCACATCAATTCATCTTCCTTTTGTGATTGAAATTTTTTCCTACTTGTGAGTATATCATTTAGGATTTATTTCTACTTAATGACATATTATGTATATATTTTTTACTAATGAGAAATCCCTATAAAACTCAAAACTAAATTATCTAAAAAATGTAAGAAAGGAGGGATTTCATGCACTTTGATACATACCTTCTTTTACTCCTTTGAGCTTAACCCATAAACATCAAACACAACCCTAGAAGGCAATGATCCATGCATTGTTTGTTTTATGGTAGTAGTGAAATATTAACCAATAATTGTAGCAGCTAGATGACAAGAGTAGATGAAAAAAGTTTAACATTTTAAATTGATTAATTGTGGGATTTCAAAAAAATGGGTTCAATATAATTTTTTGTGTCACCACCCACTATGTAACCTATCTATTGAGATAATAAGCCCTCCAACATCATTTGAGACCACTAATTTTTTTAGTGGCAAATTTGTACCAAAAGGTGAATAGTTGAAATTGAGGCCCCAATTTTTGGCGAATATGACAAGCTATAAAGGGACTAAATCACACTTTTTAATAAAAAATTTAGTTTAGTATTGGTTAAATTACCTAAGCATTATTTTATTGAACTTTTAAATTAATTTATTTTTCCATAGTAAATGATGCATGATTGGAGGCTAATCACCAGAAGTTTATAATATAATTATAAATCTTAATCATATTTTCCATTAATATTACATTCCTACTTATTTTGGGGGCTATAATGCCATTAATCTTAAATTCCCACTTACTTCTGGGGCCATATTTTCTTTGAAATTAATATTTGGTAGGACTTTCCACTTATAAATTGTATATAATTAGGTTTTCAAGTATTGGACATGACTCTTTCTCTCCTTTATTATCATGGCCTCTAAAATCTAGGGCATACAGGGCCACAAAATTTGATGATTATGAAGAATACAAGTAGTGTAGAGTTCATGTACTAATGTTATTTTAAAAGTTTGTATGGATAAAAAATAAGGTCTTGTCTATAATTTATGATGGGTATTCACTTGGCAATGGCTCTTTTGTATGGTAAAGTCCACCCTAGATGACTATGATCTTAAATTTTTTGCTCCTATTCTATAAAAATAGTAAGTAGGAATATCTAAAGCTCTTGTAACAAATGTGATAATTTTAAATTCATTCCCCACCAATGATTTATAGTATAATCTAATGGTTTTGATTTTAAGAATTGCAAGTTTATAAGCACATGTCAAGAGAAATCTTTACTTAACTCAAAATTCCTTTTGGGCCATGTGATTAAATATTTGATTGGGTGGTTGATATTTCATTCCATGGGAATTTAAGCACTTGTCTATTAAAATGTATCCTTAGCCCAAAATTTCTTTTGGGAATTTTTTTTTTTGGGCCAAGTAGATGTTTTAAAAGACAAGTGCTTATATCTTTGTAGAACGAAATATCAACCATTTGATCATAAGGCAATATAAAGTGTAGATTTTTTTTTAATTGAGAAAGTCAAGTTTTTAGCTTGGTTTGAGCCTAGAGAGACCCTTACAGGGGATATCTTCCCATGGATTTATTGCGGAGACCATTACTGGGGGGTCTCAGTTCCCAAGGCATTATTGCCAAGTTCAAACCCGCGAGCTCGTTGGCCCAGGGAAGGCCCACAACCTGTGAGCACGACAACCCAGTGAGGGCACATATCCTGCGAGCATGTCAGCCCAATGAAGGCACAAGGCCTGCGAGCTCTTTGGTCCAACGGGGGTTTGAACCTTGGTGGCCGCCACAACAACAGTGCGACCTGACCACCGAACCACGCCCTTATCAGCAATATAAAGTGTAGATTTAGTCATAGATATTTTAGAGTCTTATTTTATTGTGTGATATTTTTAAAATATTTAGTATATGTGTGTTCCAATGCTTTCTTGATAGTGTATTTGTGCTTGGTGGCGAGAGGCTCCACCCCTCAACCTCACTTGTATCATGATAGGAGTGCATCAGGTTCCTAGACCCTATGAGAGGGCATTGCCTCTTTGACCCCATCGGTGGGTGCAACCTTTGGGTCCCCAATTCAACATTAGGAAAAAGGAAAAAACATGGGGGGGTTGCACTACCAAAGACATTTTTTAAGGATGGATGAACACCATGGTAATTAATGTCCATAGCTAGTGTTCACTAGAATTTACCAAGATTTTATAGAAAATTTCTAGTAATGGAAATAAATTTGCTAGAAAAAACAATATTTTAGAAAATTTGAAAGGTTCACCATGAAAATTAATGCACTTAGCCAAGTTTTGTTAGGATTTTATAGAAAATTTTAGGGGTCTTTTCTTAAAGTTATCATTATTTGAGACTACCCCATACTATTAGAATTTGTTATGAACAACAAATGTACCCAAGGCCTAATTCCTATAAGCTAATCACAAAACCAAGAAAATGAATAAATAATTTCTATTTTCAATATTATGGAGACAAGTTACAAAGAGTATCATACAAATATATAGGCCTCTTGGATGCATGAATCAAGGAGATGACATGTACAAGAGGTATGAGTTAACTCTCAATCACTCTCAATTAAGAGGTTAGTTAACTAAGTCCAACTAAGACATAGGTGACCAAGTGACAAAATAGAGGTGGCACCTAACTACCATCAATAAAGAGTTGATGAGGCATTGGTTGCATCTATGTACATCAAGCCAAGGTGTATACTTGTCATTATTAGCTAAGTTTAGTTGAGAATAATTAAATACTCGTGTTACTAAGTAAACTTATTAAATATGTGCAATATCACACTTAGGATAGAACATATCCAAGGTGAATGAAGTATTACACCAACACACACACACACACACCTAACAATGGGATGCACACACTCTCTTGGTTGGTCTTAACTGTCATATACACTATTTTAAAATAGGGTAAATATTTAGCTTTTTTGGGTACATGTATGAGGTGATAGAGGGATTGGTAAGTTGCTACCTTAAAAGTAGGTAGGTCCCATTATTTTACATATATTCTATTTACCACTATTTCTACATTTCAATGATTAAACATTAAACATTTTGAATACAACTTATCCACATATCATATTTTTATTAGTCAAAATTAAACTGAATAATGTTTAAGAATGGAGCTACAATTTATAACTTGAACTTCCTTTAAGCATATTCAACTGAAATTGCACCATCATCACAGATCAAGAAAAGAAAATATATATTTATGTAGAAAAACAGGTTGTTGACTACCATTCCATGGTGTGAGTGCCTTTGAAGAAGTCTCTTCCACCAGACTGGTTACTCCCAAAACAACTAAACGCAACCCCACATCTACCTGCTTGTCTTAGCTTATTGCGTTACCTTCACTTCCGTGATAAATGGATCGTCATTGTTGTGGCACTATTTAGGTGACACACTATGCCCACACAAGAAATGAAAACAACAATAATCTACTGAGTGCTTTCTCTATTGCAAACAACGACTGTGAAAATTAGGGTTTTAGCAGTGCTCATGTATCTGCATCTGCAACCATGGCATGGAGAGGGTAGAGGCATCGTCGAGCTTAAGCAAGGACTACTACAAGAACACATGCCCAAAGGCGGAGAATGTGATAAGGGACACCATATGCAACACTACAAACTTTGACCCTAAAATCCCTGCTCGCATTCTCTGAATGCACTTTCACGACTGCTTCATTCGGGTACGTCTCTCTACTTGAACTTACTCACCCATCTTTATCAACCCATTTGCTAATTGTAGTTACAATGGTGGGCAGGGGTGCGATGGATCAGTATTGTTAGACTCCATCGCTAATAATACAATAGAAAAAGACGCACCACCCAACGTCTCACTCCGTGCATTTTATGTGATCGATGACACTAAGACCAGGCTCGAATCCATCTGTCCCCGAACTGTCTCCTGTGCTAACATTCTCGCCATTGCCACCAGGGATGTTGTGGTGCTCATAAGTACCTAATACCATTACTATTAAATCCGTACACTATATCAATTTCAACTAGTCCAACAATTATTGATATTTTAATATTGAATGGATAGGCTAGAGGTCCACACTAGGAGGTACTCTAGGTGTGAAAGGACGGTGTGATATCAAGTGCAAACGAGATGAGGAATTTGCTAGCTCCAACGTTCAACATTTCTCAACTTGTACGGAGCTTCCTTCTTTGCGGACTCTCCCTCCATGATCTCATTGCATTGTCTAGTATTTACCGCTTCCTAACAGAACTTATTTCTACATTTAATTGTTTTAAAAATAGCAGGTAAGTCATAATGAAAGTTGGTCTTGTGAAAACTGTGTAACAGGCGGGCACACGTTGGGCTTCTCTCACTACTCTTCATTTTCGAGCAGACTACACAAGTTCAGTGCAGCCACAATTTGCACAGAGTTTGGTGAGCATGTGCCCCAATGCCAATACCAACCGCAACACAGGAGCATTTCTCGATTCCACCTCTACTCACTTCGACAATACATATTTTAAACGTTTAGTGGAAGGAAAATGAGTGTTCAACTCCGACTAGGCTCTCTTTACCGAAAACAACAAGACTGAAAACATGGTGAAGTCTTTTGCTAGGGATGAGAAGGCCTTCTTCAGAGCATTTACAAGGTCCATGCTCAAGATGGGTAGCATCAAAGTGCACACAAGTGACACCCAGATTAGATTGAACTGTAGGAAAGTCAATTCCCGAGCTTAAGTTACACACCAATTTGATATACCCTTTTCAGGCTTGTTTTATTTGAAAGGGATTGGCTTGAGTGCATTTGGTCTTTTTTTTTACCATTTTATGTCTTCTTTAATAGCAAAATAATCATGCTAAAATGTGGCATTGTTTCTTTAATGCCCACTCTTCAAATCTGTCGTTGATACATTTGAAATTGCCTCCAAAGACATACATCTCATATGGAAAATATAAAATCATTAAAACACTATAAAAAAAATCCTTCAAACCTGTATTAACAACTAGGAGAAAAAAATCCAATGATGCAATTGCGACAATGTGCGAGATTGAGTGTCGACAGGGGAAAAATTTAAATTTCTTTGTTTTACCCAAAAATTTGCCCAAAGGTGTGTTATGACCCCCTCAAGTCCTCAGAAAAAGTAATTCACTCCAGCCCTCATAAATTTTGAAATTTTAAACTTTTCATAAACCGGCGACACACTTTTGACCTTAACAACGCAAATTTTCGGCATTAATTTCTCCCAAACAATAAAAGATATAACTTCGATTCTTTTTGCATATTGAACATGGTACCTCCAACAATGCCTCTTCAAAAGGGTTTTACTCCATCCCTTATGATTTCTCTAGAAAAAATTTCCAAAAACTACTCGCGAAGCCTTTGAAACAACAAACCGGAGAAAACTCATATTTTACAAATTTGATCACAAGAGAGGTTCTCCAATGGTAAGAGATGCCTAAAAAGACCACAACACACCAAAAATTAAAGACAACAAACTATCATGTTTTTGGTTGATGCAAGATAGCCCATTCGCTCGGATGCTCCTGCATCATGTTGTTATAGTAAATTTAGTAGATATGGGTTAGAGATTAAATAAATAGTTAATTTAAACTCCAACACTATCAAATATGTGTATAATTTTTATTGAAGTGGTTAAGTAAAATAAATAATTGCATATTTCCAAATATAAGTTTACATGGTCAGACACTCATCATACGTAGGAACATATGTGTAGAGAAATAAGCACACCCCATAATTAAATTAGAAGTCTAATTCTAGTGGTAAAGCAATGAGCATAAACTAGACCTAAATTAATATGAGTTAGAATAAGAGGGATATAATAGTTTAGCTTTGTTTGCCAATTTTATGCAGTCAATGAGGGATATTGTAATCAAGATATGGGTTTTCTAATTAAATTCACACAACTCTAATTGAGATAGACTCAACTTGAGATTTTTCACTACTTATGGACAAGGCCATACCCGTGCATTAGTCTTGGGATAGTTTATGGGGTAGAAGCTCAATTCAAAATCCTAGATGCTCAATTAAAAATATTATGGGGTAGAAGCTTCTGGGAAACAATTAATTTCTAAGTATCAACCTTGCGAGAATGAAATTTGGACTTTGAAATGGCAAGATAGGACCATGACATGGATTAATCTAGGGTATAGATCCATAACTATAATCTAGTTCAGGAAGGTGGGAATCCTAGGGATTCATATCTATCCTATTATAGGACAAAGATAATGATGTTCAAAGTGACAAGTATAGGTTTAGGTTCACTTTATATAAAAATAAGCCAAATTAAAATTATAACATTATATTTATGGAATTACCAAAAGTAGGCGTAAAATAGAGTAAAGTTATAGTCTTGGTGTAAATTTGGGAATACTAACTTGGGGAGTATTTGAAACTCAATTGAAAGGTATGCTACTCCCCTAAAGATTGAGATTCTGCTACACCCTTAATATTGGTGTACATCGAGTTATGAATAGTCATCTTGTGGCTATCTTAACTCCTAATTAAGTCATGTTATCATTATTATATTATTATTTAGTTAGTTAGGTCAGCCTAGGGTTTATATAGGGGTGTGTCTATTCAACCTAAGCATAATTCGTTATATATAGGAGGATGTGAGTCTTATTTCATCATGATATTGTGAAGTGTGTTCTCATTGGAGATATTTGGAGGTTTGCCCCCTCGAAGTGACCTATTATTCTTAGTTATTATCAAGTATTTGCAGCATATTTTATATCATCTCCTTCTATTGTGTAAGTTATTTCATTACAAGTGGTATCAGAGCATGATCTTGGCACCATAGAGGCAAGGTTTTTTTCTGAATATTGGAGGCGATTTTGGGAAGAGCATATCTTTCAAATTTTAGTGAATTTTTTTTCTAATTTTTAAAGGGTTTTTTAAGACCATATTAAAGAAGTTACAGTCTAGATTTCAGAGGAATTGGAGTAGAATTGAGCGAATTATTACAGAATTAAGGTTTCTACACAATTTATTTGGGATCTACATATCTCTCACATCCTGCCAAATTGGAGCCTAATTTTTATTGGGTTTTTGAAGACATACTAGAGAAGCCTAAAGTCTAAAATTTGGAGAAATTGGAGTAGAAATAAGTGAGTTATTGCAAAATTAGGGTTTCCACAAAATTCACTCTCAAGACTACAAATCTACTTATTTCTTAGAGATTTTTCTGGGTAAGAGGTATTTTGGTCCTAGTAAGTTACAGGAAAAATTCTAGAGAATTTAGGTTTAATTTGTTTGATTTATTTCAAAATTATTGGTTTTGATCATGACGAGACCTACAACTAGGGGCAAAAAGAATGTTGTCACACCGAGGAAGACCCCTGATAAGGATGGGGTAACAATAGAGGATATTAATCCTAATGAGGAAATCCGTAAGGTCAAGGAAGACATTTCCTCAATGAAGGTGGATATGTGTGACCTAAGAGGAGATATATCGGATATACGAAGCATGTTAAGCGCCTATATGAATGAACCAAGAAAGGAGTTCTCAAGCAACCATGGTGAAACCTCCAAGTCGGCTAATACTAACATAAATTTTAATACTCCTATGGGATCTAGGAATTTGTTTCCAAAGGTGAATATGCACAAGTTCGATGGCAATGATCCTCTAACATGGATAATCCAAATGGAGAATTTTTTTGAAGTACATCAAATCCCAAATGGACAAAAGGTCCAGATGGCTTCCCTATATCTAGAACCAGATCAATTCATTTGGTATCATTGGATTTGTACTCATCGAAGGAAAAAGGGTCTCACCATCTCATGGTCAATTTTTACGGAGGAACTCCAATCATAATATAGCAACAATGTGATAGATAACTTCTTTAGCCAACTAACTAAACTTCAACAACCATGATCACTTAAGGATTATATTCAGTGATTCAAAAATCTTTCCTTAAGAGTGGATACAATTACAGAGGAGAACTTGAATGATTTATTCTTGGGTGGTCTCAAGGATCACATTCATTATTCCTTCAAAAGATTCATTTTTCTTGTTGGAATATCTTAATTAGTTTCTTCACAATTATATATTGGTTAGATTTTGAGCTTACTAGGATAAGTAGATATTTTACCTAGGTTATTCCTTTGGACTGCCACCCTACACTTATTCCTTATGCTATAGAATTAGAGCCTTCTTCAATTAAAATGGCAATTAGTATAATTAAAATATCATCAAATAATCTTACATGAAGCTTAAAATAACATTGAAAGAAAAATAATGTAATCTAAAATTACTCTAGAAGCCTAATTTAACTAGTTTACAAGAAATTTTAAAGATAATAGAGAGAGAGAGGGAGAGATAGAGATATACCTTTCTTATCCAAATGAGTATAATTAAATTCTCATTCCTCATGTAAGCATTCAAACCATCCAAATAACAACTAGTTCAACACAACTTGAATGCTATAATAGTGTAATCTTTAGAGAAATAAATAACATACATGAACAACAACACAATCACCATAACAATGTGAATATCACTATTAATATGTCACTTATAGTATGTACTCATGATATATAATATTTTACAACTTAGAAGACTTGTTTCTCACGATGTAGGAAAATACTCATATCAACTTCAAAATAACAATGTTCACAAGTTCAACAAAACCTAGATTATAGATAAGTAAGAGTAAGCAGTACCTTACTATTTTTTTTGATTCATCGGTATAAGATTTATATTTAAAAAGTATCAAAAATACATGGAGAGCCTCATAGACTTATCAGTTTGAGACTACGGGCTTATACCAAAATGCCCTGCTTAAGTATATCCCACCCAAGACCACACAGGGTCCAAAAATATGCATGAAGCTTAACCCCAAAGGGCCATGTAGGGCCTATCCACACCCCCCATTACATACTAAATAGAAATTTACTTATTATATTAACATAATTCACTATCAGCCATAGGAAAACATCACAAACCTTTCACATAAAACCCAGATTGAAGGCAAGTGAACTAAACTCGGCCACCCATTCGAAATTGCCATTGTGCGGCTCCATCTGCAGAAGTTTTTGGAGAAAACCCATCCCTGCCTTGACCTACTCCCTATGAGGTATCAAATCCATGCCCTTTAAATCAAGCAGAAAGGGATAATACCTGATGAGCTCATCTGCATCTTGGAGCAGATGAAAATTTGCTGGCCGTGGAATCCCTAACCCCAGAGAGGCTGCATTTATGGTTTCCTTCAATCCAACAATTAGCTTGGCCTTAAAGAGATTTCAAACCAATTGCTCTGCCCTATCCTTTGGAAGACCTACGTCCAAATTGAAGCCAAGAATCAGGAGACTATTGTAGTGTCCACCCTATAAAACTTGCCACCTTCCACAAATTTCTTGCCAAGAATAACCCTCACTGCAGTCAAGGCTAGGTCATCGTTTAGGTGAAGCACCCTCTTCAACCTGTGATATGTGATTTCACCCTTGAAGGCAAGCTACCTGACTGCACTCTCCAAATGAATCAGAGTGTCCATGCCAAGGCAAATAATTCCTTCTGTTGCTATTTGCGCCATAAATCTGGTTCTGCCTGCCATTATCGAATGAGAAGGAGTGCACGATTTGTGACTATTGAATGAGTAAAGAGGGTTTATAACAATCTCCCCTTCTTGACTCTTCGACCAATAATTAATCAGGATGTTAAATCTGAAGTGAGGGAAGCATGCCTGCTAATTATTATCTCGCTGATGTGAGATGGCAATGTAGACTCACTTGAAATGTTGTCAGTCTGATGAATGATGTTAACCAAGAGTCCCATCACTTTAGGTGTCGAACAAGGAAAGCTTGTCCCTCTATTCATCATGTGCCATTGTGTTCGCCATGCCATCCCCTAGACCTTCCACACCCAAGTGTGTGGAAGGTCTCCCACCAACCACCCACATACTCAGCCATCCTGATCATTGTGGTCTTTCAGAGTCAAATATCTCTTTTAAGTTTCTGTCATCTACGCCCAAATTAGAGAGGGCGTCTGCATCTGTGTTACCCTCTCTAAAGATGTGGTTTATCGGTATCATATCAAAGTTATTCAGAAGGGGAATTACTTGTTCTAACATCCCATTTAGTCTCCAGTTGATCATTCTCTTGGTTCTGAGGCCATTAATTATTAGCAAGGAGTCCCCTTCTATCTCCAAATTTTTTATATTGAGATCTCAACACATCCTAAGACCTAAGATTAAGGCTTGCATTTTGGCTAAATTGTTTGATCCTATTGGAAGACTCTTAGCCAATCTTCCCACTGCACTTCCCTTCTAATCTTGGACTATGCACCCAACCCCTGATGCTCTTGGATTTCCTCTTGTAGCTCCATCGAAATTCAATTTATACCAACCAATTTCTGGAGGAGACCATTTTACTTTGCTCCTTTCAATCTTTGCAGATTCCTGGCTAACCATCTCTACTACAGGCAATAGAAGACCTTGCCAGTTCTTCCTCATTTCCGCATCCCAAAGATAGAATTTCTTTTTTGCATGCCCTCCTTCTGCTAATCTTGCATTCAAAACTTCAATGATGTTAACCTCTAATTTGTTCAAGAAAGTATGGAAAGGGATTTCTTTGTCCTAAAAAATCTTTCCATTTCTTTCCTTCCAAATTTCCCAGATTAGCAAGGAAGGGCTGGTAATCCACAATCCCCCATAAATGGACTCCTTATAGAAAAGG
This sequence comes from Cunninghamia lanceolata, assembly GCA_027924645.1. Lineage (NCBI taxonomy): Eukaryota > Viridiplantae > Streptophyta > Pinopsida > Cupressales > Cupressaceae > Cunninghamia > Cunninghamia lanceolata. Next base: position 24,794,467 of record BSBN01000500.1, read on the forward strand.
CCAAGAGAGGAGAAAGTCTAAGAGCTTCATAGGAAAGGCAATTTTCCAAAGAAACTTAGCACACAACCAAGACCAATATTTTGAAGAAAATTCACAATTAAGGAAAAGATGGTCTCCTGATTCTTCCTCTTGTTTGCATAAAACACATCTTGACAGCCCAACAAAACCCAACTTTTTGAATCTGTCCCCTGTGAGTACTCTTCCTCTTGAAGTTGCCCAAGTAAAAATACCTGCCTTAGGGAGACAGAGTTTGTTCCAACATAAGTTGGTTGGGAGGCTTACCTCTCTTTCTAGGATTTCTTTGAGGGCTCTATAACCTTCCTTGACACTATACTATCCTGAAGGAGCAGCGTTCCACCTTAATTCATCTGAGCATGTTCTTAAATTTAGTCTTCACTCCCTCAGAACCTCTTCAAATGCTGCTGCCAGTATGTCCTCCACTCCAAGGATCCTAACATTTTTTCCAAGAGACTATTGCTCCGGGACCAAGAGAAGTGGGTTCCATGTAATCTTTGACATAATCTCCCCAGCTTAATTTAGTTACTAATCTAACTTGTTCTAGATCTTCCTTATCGAATAGTTTGGGCTGCCCATTCCATGAATCTTCCCAAAAGAGGGCTTTACTTCCATCTCGAATCTCCCAGGTTAAGTGATTTGAAATAAAAAATCTACAATTGCTAATGAAGTTCCAAATTCTTGAACCCTTTGGCAGCTGTCTCATTGTGAAAATACGGATGTCTTCTTCCTCTAGGTATTTATCTTTCACAATTTTAACCCATTTAAGATCTTGCTTCGAGTGGATCGCCCATACCATCTTAGCTCCCAAGGCTAAATTTTGTGACTCCAAATTTTTCAATCCAGTGCCGTCCAACTCTTTTGGCACATGTAGACCTGATCCCATTTAATCAAGGGATATTTATGATGATCCAAATTTCCTTGCTAGATTTTTTTTTCATTTTTTGATTTAAATCTTTAAATGCTGCTTTTGAAAGGGGAAGACAAGACATCATATATATTGGAATAGTAGAAATAACAGCCTTTAACATCATTAATCGGCCTGCCCATGAGATCCACTTGCTTTTCCATGAGACAAGTTTATTTTTGAATATTTCAATTAAAGCTTCCCATAATTTCCCAGGCCTAACACCCTTTGCAAGAGGCAATCCCAAGTATTTACATGGTAACTCCCCTTTTCTGAACCCTAGAATCCTTAGGATGCTATTTTCTTTTGCACTATTAATGTTGAAAAAGAATACCTTTGATTTCATTTGACTGACTTCTTGTCCTGAGGCCAAGGAATACAAATCCAATAAGACTTTGAAATGCCTGGCTTCCTTTTCTTTAGCAATCCCAAAAAGCATGGTATCATAAGTGAATTGCTGATGGGTAACCTCTTGCACCCCCTGGGTGATCTGAATACCTTGAATATGACCTTCTTGTTTTGCCTTATGACAAATTCTCCCTATGGCCTTTGCCATTAGGATAAAGAGGAATGGAGACATTGGATCTCCCTATCTAAGCCCTCTTGAACTACTGAAAAAGCCTTCAGGGGAACCATTTACTATAACTGAGAACTTAGGACTAGCCACCCATTCAAAAATCTAGTTGAGCCACAACTTATCAAAACCAAAGGCTTCTAAAACTTTAAATAGAAATCTCCAGTTGACTCTATCATAGGCCTTCTTGATGTCAAACTTGATAAGCATTGATGGTTTTTTAGTTCTTTGCATTGAGTGAATGGCTTCTTGTGCAACGATTACCCCATCTAAAATTGATCTCCTAGGGACAAAACCAGTTTGTTCTTCCGCAATTATGTCTCACAAAATGAGTTTCAATCTGTTAGCTACTGCCTTGGCTAAAATTTTATACAGGGTGTTGCATAATGCAATAGGCCATAATTCTTCCAGGTTTTCAGGTTTCTCTTTTTTAGAGATGAGTGCTAAGAAGGTGCTATTAACCTCCTTCAGAACTTTACCTGAACTTCTAGAGTCCTCCAAAGCCTCTGTAATTTCCTCCCCCATGAATTCCTAGCACTTTTGAAAGAACGCTGCTGGGAATCCATCTAGCCCAGGAGCTTTATCCAGGTGTAGGCCAAATAAAGCCTCTTTGATTTCTTTTTCTGAAAATTTAGCCATCAACCTTTTGTTATGTTCTTCCGAAACAAGTCTAGGGATGCTTCTTAAAATCTGCTAATGGCTGTCTAAGTTTGATCCCTCCCTTCATTTAACAAGTTTTGGAAAAAAGAGACCGTCTCTTTGTTGATGTCCTCAATCTTTTCAATGAGGGAGCCATCTGCAGATCTTATTGAGGCTATCCTGTTTATTTCCCTTCTGACTCTTGTAGAGTTGTGAAAGATTTTTTTGTTTTTGTCTCCTGCCCTCAACCATATTTCCCTAGACTTTTGACGCTAGTAGATCTCCTCCTTTGAAATCAGATCACCCAGTTTACCCAAAAGCTCCTTTTCAAGCAGAAAACTATTGCAATCCATACCCTCCTTTAGAACGTTTTCATTAAGAGCGTCAAGCTCTACCTGGGTTTTCTTTTTTTCCTTGAAAATGTTCTTGAAACTCTCTCTATTCTAGACTTTGATGTTTTGCTTTATGATTTTGAGTTTTGTTACAATATTGAACAATTTTGATCCTTTAGGTTTGGTTTCTGTCCACCACTGTTTGACCATATCTACAAAATTAGGATCTTTAAACCACATATTTTCAAACTTAAAGGGGCATCTAATTGATCTTTTCTCCCCAACAATTTCCAGGTTGATAGGGTAGTGATTAGATCTAGACAAAGGCATAATCTTGTACTCCAAGCTGTAAGGGAATAGGCTCAAGTCTCCTTTGAGGAAAAATCTATCAAGTTTTTTAGCTATATTGCTGTAGCCTAATCTTCTATTAGTCTGGGTGTAGCCCTCGTTTCCCATGGGAATTTCAAATAGCTGATTCCTTTCACCAAAATTTTCAAAATACAGCTGTGATTGGAGCTTTCTACCCACACCCCCTTTTTTATCTTCTGATCTCAAAATAGCATTAAAATCCCTGCCCAAAAGGAAGAAGTCAAAGGCCTGACTACTGAAAATGATATCTAACTCTCTCCAGTTACCTTTTTTTTCCAAACAGGAATTGGGACCATATATGTTGATTAATAGAAAACAAAGGTTTGAGGTTAGGCTCCTTACCTTACTTCCTATCCATGACCTGCTTTTAGCTACTTCCTCGACCAATACTGCTTGAGGTCGCCAAAGGGTGATTAAGCCTCCAGATGCTCCATTTGAGTTAACCCCAGAGGATTTCCATCTGCCTAACTTCCTACAATTTTTTCACCTCTCTTCCTAGCTCATTTTTGACTCCTGTATTATCCAAATGTCTGAGAGAGAAGTCTCCAAGTAAAGCCTGAACATGCTTCTTTTGTTAGGGGCATTTAAGCCCCTAACATTCCAAGACGAGATTTTCACTTTCTTTCAGGAAGGGTTCCCCCCTTCCCTACTTTCATCAAATCTTCTAGCTTAAGCTGACCACTTGCTTCCCCATCCAATTTTAGCTTCTCTATATTTGGAGTGCGTTCTCTTCCTTTTGTTTCCCCACAGTCTAGAATTAATTTCCTTGAGTCCCTCTGTCCAATCCCCAAGCTACCTCCAAATGCCTTGCCATCAGTTTAGTTTAGGATCCTTGTCTATATGTTGGAGTGTAAGTCATCCTCCCCTTTCAAATCCTCTTCTTCTTCCTCTATGATCCCCAACCAATCCTCCTCTGCACCTCCTTCTCTAAGCGGAATGGAACCTTCTTTTACTGCTTTAGCCAGAACTACCAGTTCTTTCCCTACCTCAATTATGGAATTGAGGTCTTCCTTCTGCACTTCTGGATGAAGCAATTCTAAAGTGGCCGAGATTTTCTTATCCAAGCTTTCCACTTTCACCAATGAAGTCCTTATGACATCATCCTCCTTCATTTTCAAAATTGAGTCCTTGTTTTTTGCCTCTTGATTGTCATCTCTCATCTCAAACTCCTTTGTGAATCTGGATACCTCCTCATCTTTAGAGTGAATCCTCAGTTCTTTGTTTGATATAGCTAAAGCCTTATTATCTTCTTTGCTATTTTCCTTAGGGTTTTTTATATTTAGGACTCTATTTTCTGCTCTGGGACTTTTTGCCAAGACCACCATCCCAGGACTTCCACAAGTTCTACCTTAGGTTTAGATTTAAAGAATAACTCTTGATTCAAAGTCCCCCAATCTGTAAAAATTTCAATCTCCCTCCATCGATGTGAATTTGGTTTGTTTTCCACACATATCCTTACATAAGAGCCTTTCCCATTCTCTTTAGACCATTCCTCTGCGCAAATATATTTTCCCAAAAAATTTCCCAATTCCTTCAGAATTGTGGGCTGCCAGAATTCAAAGGGCAGATTTGGCAATTTATACCAGTCATGTACATAGTCTATTTGATGTTTCTGTGGATCAAACCCTATCTCCCAATTTTTTAAGTAGAACCTGAACTCGTCCAAGAGCTAGATACCATCCATAATTTCTATCTTAATTTTTATCGAAGGGCAAATTAACACAAAGAAGTCGTTCGGAAGCAATTTCATTTTTAAATCCTGCCCCCATCGTTCTTGCCACCATTGAACCAATCCTTTCCAATCCAGATTTGATCCAAACCACCTTCCAATCAGCCCTAAATCTTTCATGCACTCTATAGAGGATCTCAATAAATTGGGAGGCATAACCATTGAAATTTTATTTCCTTGGTTCCATTTGTACCTTTGTGCAGCAGGATTTTTCTTACCAAAACCACCCTTTCCAAAAGCCCTAGAGTTCCTCCATTGATTCGTTGGTCGCTTTCCCCTAAATGGATCCACTTCTTGATACCTTTGATTAAAGCAACTTTGTGGTCTGGTGAACCTATCTTCATATCGTCGATCGACATTGTTGTCCTCAAAATCAACTAAGCTCATTTTGTAGGACGACCCCTACGAAACTTGTCTGTTTCGTAGCCTATAAGTTCTAAGTTCGCAAATTGAGGAAAGTTCTCTTGGCCTCATGTGAAGTCATTTGACACCATAGAATAGCTTGTGACATTCCCCTAGATTGGTTCCTCGAGATTCATGAAAATTGATTAGGTTACAATCTTGTCAAAATATCAATTTTGACCATTTTAGGGTGTTAATTTTTTTTTAGGTTTTATGTGCAAGGTTGGTAAAAATCACCGCTCTTGCATGTTTTTGATTATTTGGATGTGTAATGTCGGCCCATTTCGCTGCTTTTACATGTGTGTTTGATTTTGAGTGATATGCATGAGTTGCATTGAACATAAAATTCCCCCAGTCAGTAAGTGGGTGCCTGAATTTGGCACAATAAAAGATGATATTTTGAATTGGTTCATAACCTTTGGAAGGAATTCCAGAAGAAAAGATGTTGATATGAAAACTTGTGGAGTGATTCATGAAGAACTGTTGAAAACAAAGAACCAGATGTCAAATTCGCCTCCATGGTGATTGGGTACAAGATTTACCACTCGAGTAGAGAAAATTTTGTTTCCAGAATAGCCATATATGTTGCATACAAGATGCTAAAGGAAAATATTAATTATGACTTGTGTGAATTGCTAAAGAATCAACTGATTGAAAATTTAAACAAAATCAAGAAAGATAAGAAAAACACTTTCAAGTATGGTACATTGGTTCTATGTCTATTCTTTTACTTTATGAATGAGGTACATGGGATAAAAGGTGTGCACTGGACTAAGGATGAACCAGTTGCCATTCAGATCAGAGATCATCTTTGCAACATTGGTGATTTTAAAGCTCAGAAAATTGTAATATGGGGTTACTTTAAGAATTTTTAGAGTATGATTCACTTAAGGGAAAGAATCCATAAATCAATTGTTGAGAAGTAAAAAAATGAAATATGCTTCATGGTTGACACTGATCAGTGTCTAATGGAAGTAGTGGAACCCATAACTGCTTGGATCATGCACATGGGGTATGAAGTAGATGAAAAAGTATTGAATATGTATGCTCAACATCTTCTAAGCAAGCCTAAAGACACAACAATTGAAAGATTTGGAACTTATGAGGAGCTGAATTTAAAATTGCATACTAAGCTTAGAGAACCGGAAACCAATAGAGAAGTAAGAAAAGAAGTTGAGCAGTTGGCTGAAAATCTGGGCCTAACTAAGGAGGCTATGAGGAAATTTAGAGAAAGAACTGAAAATGCTGAGAAAGAGAAACAAGATAAGAAACAAACAAGTGCTCCGGTGGAACTCTCTTCCACTTCAAGAACTACTAGGAGCTCTGCTGCTTCCCCTGTTCCTCCCAAGACTGCAAAACTAGAAGCAAAATCATCCAGAAAAAGGGAGAAAAAAGAAGAAAACAAAAGCATCCCAAACCTATGAAAGCACAAGAGAAGAAGAAGATATAGATTCTGACATTGAAATCAAGGAACTAAAAGCCACAGGCACAAAAGCGGTCAAGATATCCAAGGAGATCCCCTTCAGAAGAGAAAGGGAAAGCAAGAGGCAAAAGACAAAGGAATATGTAGAGAAGCCTACCCTTTCAGCAGGTGACATTATTAAATCAGTAATTGTGGATGGAAACTTGGCTCTAATGATAGAATTCTACGATGACTATAGTGAGGCTAACCAAAGAGTACTTGAGGAAGCAATGGTAAGATATATGAATATCTACAACAAGGCTCTTATTGAGATATATTCATTAATACCAAAAAGCCTTGAGAAAATTTTGGAAATGAGAAAAGACAATGCAAAAAGCAAGGATCTTGAGATCCGAGAACAAATATTAATACAGTTATGCCCCCAAATTACTTCGAAGCAAATAAACTTGATATTCAAAGAAGCCAAGGATGAGTTTCGAAGCAAGAAATGAATGAATAAGCTTATGCTAGGGGAAACAGACAAGATTGCAGAGAAAACCAAAGAGATTCTTCAGTGTGCTTTGAAAAAGCATAATCTTCCTATTGTAGAGGAGGTAAATGTAGAGATTGATTCCTCAGACATGGATGTTGAAGGATTAAAAGGAAATAAGAAATAGACTGAAACTCTAGACTCCTCTGTTCCAGAAGAGGAAGAGCAAAATGAAGGAGTGGAAGTACTGATAGAAGAAGTAAATGTTGGCCATGATCCTCCAAATCCTTCTACCATTGATGACTCTGGAAAGGGCCAAGAGAAAGAAGAAGAAAAGGATAAAGAGAAGGAAGAGGAAGAGGCAAAGGGAAAAGAAGATCTAGCAGAAAGAGATGGTGCTAATGCACCAAAGCAAAACAGTCTGGTTGCTGCCATTGACAAAGTACAAGGGAAGGAATCTGATATAGCAAGTGTGGCAAGAGACACTACAAGTGCAGTACAAAGTTTTCTCAGCAAGGAGATGCTAGAGTTAGATGAGCCAGAACTAATACAAGGACCAATCAATTATGAAACTCTCTCTCTGGATCAAATACTAAAGATATCATCATTCACACAGGCCAAGGCAAGGGAGAAATTACTGAAGTCTCACATAGAAGATAGTGAGTTGATAAGCCTAGCATCCAGAGCACTGGAGAAGATCCTGCCCACATATCAGAAAAATACATCTAATTCTCCTTCTGGTAATTTGAAAAATCTTGTGCATTTTGTAAATACAAACTTTAAGTCCTTTGAGAAGTCAGCTGAAATAAGGGTTCAGAAAGAATTTTTGGATAAGAGGTTTAATGAACTAAAAGGTCTTATAGATAATGATAGAAAAACACTCGACATTGGTATAAAGAGTATTGAAAATGCTTTTAAGGATGGTGGTGATGTATATAAGTTTTGTTTATCATGGCCCAAAATAGTAGAGGATATTGAGAAAAAGATAAAGGAGCAGGAGAAAAAGCTGCTAGACCTATCTCAAAGTTTTGATCCTTTAACAGTATCTCCAGTGAGCCAAGAATGTCAAGCAATTAGCCTGACAAATGAAATAAAGAAACTTATCAAGGAAAAGAAGAACATTATGGAAAGAATGGGTGAGCTCTGGGGACTGATTACCCCTAAGTTGGAAACAATGTTTAATACTTTGTCAGAGGCCCAAAGTACTACTCGGACAAGTGATCCCTTAGATCAAAGGAAAGCGGAAGCATATGCATTTCTACTAAGTGGACACATTTCAATTTTGGATAGTATGAAGAGAAGTTGGGAGACCAAATTTGTACAATTAAAGAGTATTTTCACAGATATCCTTAAGTATATGTAAATATAACATATGGACTGTTTGTACATATGCGGTCATATATACAAAGTTTTTGCATCATTAGTGATTGCGAATCCCACTCTTTGCCATTGATGTCAAAGGGGGAGTGAAGAGCAGTGAAAAATGAGAAATCCAACAAAGGGGGAGCACCAAAAAATAGTGTGAACAACAGTATGGAGCACAAGTAAAGGGGAAGTTATTCCGACACTTAGTCATTTTTCACTAAGTGTTGCCATCAATGCCAACGGGGGAGATTGTTGGCAAGAGACACTGCTTTGCATAATAGGTGTTGTCATTGATGGCAACTAAGACCATTCCACTCATCTGCATAACACAATTTGTTCATACCAGAAGTCAGAATAAGAATTTATCTAAGTCTGGGTAGTCAGGAACAGAGTAGACGATAGGGTTCGGTATCTTGGTCCGGATCTCTTCGGTGGAAAGTCATAATTTGCTGCAGATTTGAGGGAGTCATAAGCATTGTCAAAATAATCTAAATCTAGAGTTTTGGTCTCTAGTGATAAAGGATTCAAAAGTTATTAGCTTCTAAGTATCAGGTCAACAGTTTGACAGAGCAGTCAGAAGAAGAACAAGCCGACCTTGTAAATGATCTTGGTTTTGGAGGTATGGAAGTTGTTGATTGGGCAAGTAGTGATGACCAGTGATAGTGGCTGACCTAATTGATGATTTGTGAGTGCAAGTTTTAGTTCGGGTCTCAAGTTATGCATGGATCTAGCCAGCAGAGCAGAGTATTTAATAAAGTTCCAAGTGTTCTTGAAGCCGACTACAAAGTAATTAAAGATCAGGATGCAGATATATATAGCCGATGGATATGGATGATTTTGGTGTGTGTGTTGCGACTATGGTGTAATTGCGAAAAGAGCAGAGATCAAAAGTTTAGATGTTAGAAGAGCAATAAGAGGAGCAGCATAAGGATTAAGTGTGTCAAGTCAGTTTTCTATGCTTAACTGAAACTAAACTCCAACATTGATAGATGCTAAATATCAGTTCAAATTTATTGTAATTCTTTTCCTGTAGGAAGTGAGCCTTCCTTTGAGCAGTGAGCTCTGGGCAGTGAGCTTGAATGCATGTGCATTCCCCATTATAATACTTTTAATAGAGTATAATCTTTGTGGGTTAACCCCCACCATGGTTTTTCCCTTAACCAGGTTTCCACGTCAAAAATCTTGGTGTCAAGTGTGTGATTTATGTTTCTGCTCATGTGTTATTGATTGATGTTGAAATGTTTGTATCATTGATTTGATTATAAGTTGTAAAGGAAGATTAAAGGTAGAAAAGTTTAAATTGTGTGAGAACTGATTCACCCCCCCTCTCAGTTATCCAGACCTAATCCAATAGATCTTATCCTTGTGGGTAAGATAAGAAGAGATTTAAACATAAATAGAGATCAACCCTTTGCTGAGAATTCTTCCACAAGCACCATAGATCCTATGGTGAAAAAGTTAACAAATGAGTTGCTAGCTTTGAAAAAACAAATGTCCTAGGGTATGTCTGCTCCTTCTTATAGGGATATACCAAGAAGGACGTTCCCTAATAATTCATATCAGGGCAATGCTGCCTGAAATCAAGGGCAACAAAATCATCTTCCGCCAACACAGGGGAAGCTTGCCATTGAAGCACTGCCGGTCAACTTAGTAGTTGGCTACTATGAAGCAGAACATGATAATTCTTTCCAACCTGATTTGGATCAAGAGAATAATGCTAATCTTTTTACTGAAGGAGAAGATGAATTAGCTGGTGACTCTACCATTGGTTTTCTGAACTACCAAGATGAAGTAGAAAGAGAAGGAGAGGTATATGATGGAGCGTATGCTATTTTTACCAGGTCCCAAAATCAATCAAATCAGCAAGCTGATAAAGGAAAGTCAAGAGAAGAGCCTCAACCTGTGATTTCAATTGCTAAACGAGGAACTCCATTGCCTTTTCAGTCAAAGGACCCGACCGTCAATAAACAAGTAAGTTCATCTAACAATCCAATTTCTTCTACTTCTGTTCCTCAGACCCGTACTACCCCAACTTAAACCTAGAATGATGGATTTCCTGCCTCTGTATCTAATTCATTTCAGCTCTTTGACATAATAGATCATTCTAGGAAAACCAAAATCTAGATGTCTGAGGTAGAATATTTACAAGCTAACCCTAACCAATTTGATAGGTTAGCTAAGTATGTTAAAAACAAGACTGCTCCAACCGAGCAAGATTCTCCTAAGATTTTCCATGACTCCTCAAAGAACAGGTCCACCCAAAATAACCTAGTCACTACTCCCCTTATTGCTTTAGGGAAAATAGAACCCTTCTATGTTTTTCTATTGGTCAATGGCCATAGGCTAAGCAATTGTATAATAGACTCCAGGGCTTCTGACAATGTCATACCTGCCAAGGTGGCAGATGCTCTCAGTCTCACTTTAACCAAGACCTTTGGGAGATGTTTTTCAATGGAGAATAAGCAAGTGCCTTTGTTAGGCCAAATCAAGGATGCCTAATTTGCATTTGCATCCTTTCCGGATAAGAGAATCAAGATGACCATCCTAGTTGCTGATGTTCCAGCTTCTTATGACATTTTGCTTGGACGTAATTTTTGTAAAGATGTGGGTGGAGAACTAAACATGGATTTATCTGAGGCAAGGATACCTGTTAAATGTGTCATGCAAAAATTGCTTCCTGAGAAGGAGGCAAAATATATTGTTACTCAAACTGAAAATCCAAAAGCCCAAATTTTGTTTGAGTCTTCAGGAATGGGTAATTATTTCTTGTCCACTAAAAATACTTCTAGTTCATCAGACAAGAGTTCAGATAATTTAGATGGAGAATCAAAAGAAAATTTAGATGAAAGTTCAGACGAGAGCATACTGATGCTGGATTCTTCTCTCTTTGATGAGGAATAATCTACTGGTCATAGAAACATCAAACTGGTAAATTCAAATGATGTTCAGATTTTAGAATTTGATGGTAGTTGTTCTTCCACTGGATCTGGAGCCGGAGTAGTTCTAATATCTCCACAAGGTGATATCTTTCCTTTCTCTTATAAGCTGCAGTTCAACAATACTAATAACACCATTGAATACAAGTCATTGTTTCTCGGAATGGAGGCTGCTTGTGTTAAAGGTATTAAAAATCTTCACGCACAAGGTGTGTTGATTTAAGATAGACAACTGAGAGGAGGGGTGAATCAGTTGTCTCAAACTTTCTTTCTTTTAAATACTTAAAACCTTCTATAATTTTAATTGTATAAAAATAAATCAATCATGGAAGCACAATCCAGTAATTCAAGAGCAGAAACATATTAACACATATGACACCAAGATTTTAACGTGGAAAACCCAGTAAAGGGAAAAACCACGGGGTGACTAACCCAAGATTGTATTCTCTGTTAAAAGAATAGGAAGAACAAATGGCACTTGCCAATTAGGGCTCACTACTCGAGCACACTACTCACAAGAGGCCCACTGCCTATAGGAGACACACTATCTATAGAATAATAGTAAATATTACATACTGGAACTGAAGATTAGCATCTTCACCATGCTTGAGTCAGTTCCATTTAAGCTCAATACTTCTACTCTACTTTTTGCTCTTCTCCTCTCTACCACTTCCTCATCTTCGCCCACATGTTTTGAAATGACTTCACAACTCTTATTTATACAAGACATCAACTTTGGGATAATCATCAAAGTCAGCACAATACATACTTTATTTTATTATAGAGCAAATACACAAATACAGCTTGACTTATTACAAAAGTCTTCATGTGAATCACCATGCTGTCGGCAACACATTTCTAGGACTTCAATCTTCTTTGAGTAACATGCCATGCTTCGCATAACATCTTCAAGATCATCCGTAAGATGTGTAAATCATCTAGTCGGCCATAATTAGGAAGAACATCATCACCCAGAAGTAAATATTCAATTACGAGCTCAATCTTTAATACGGACCACCAACACTAATTGGACACAATCTAGAGACCTCCACAATCTTGCTTGAATCACCAAGAACATCCACACCACTTCTGCTTACTGGGATCATTCACATCTTCATCCAGAACCACAAGAACACATTCTGTCAACACTGTCATATTAGAATAAATGCTTGCAAACCTCCAGACCATGAACCAATTGAGTTGTTAATTCACATTGGCTTCTTGATCACTCCACCAAATCTGCAGAACAAGATATTGTATTTCTGGATCTCACTGGACCTATTTGTGCCACTTTGTCACCTCTGAACACTTGCTAGAGCCAGTTTCACTCATATGGCCATAACTTCTTCAAATCTTCATGCGGACCTCTCAAATCTTGACTAGATCATCTTTAGACACATATCTACAAACCCTTTGATGCGCAACCTCTGATCTTCATCTTATCTGGGATCTTTACTTCAAGGAGCTTCACTGTCTTCACTATTTTTCTTTATTTCTGATGGGACTAATTTTCTCAATATCCTCAACACACAGCTCATCCAGACCTTGACATCAATGACAACACCGGTTAGGCCCATACTTGCAACAATCTCCCCCCTTGTCATTGATGACAACATATGATGTGAAAACTATTTTAACTATCAAGACAAGAACTTCTCCTCACTGACATAGCTCCCCCCATCAACAGCAACCACTTTTTGTTTTTCACATGTCTTCTCTTCCCCTTTGACATCAATGGCAACAGGAACATACTTGCATCAATCAGAACCATATAGACTACTCCCCCTGAGTAGCAGCTTCCTATCATCAATCCGGATCACAAGGTATGACTGTGAGATCCATCGGACTGATGTACATCAGTGCACCTTAATTCAGAATCGGAGGGGTAATAACCCCTAACTTCTCCCTGAGATACTCAAAAGATTCCTTAGGTAGAGGTTTAGTAAAGATGTCTGCAATCTGATCCTTGGAGGACACAAACTCCAATCTGACTTCATTCTTGTTCACCTGCTCTCTCAAAAAGTGAAACTTGATGGATATATGTTTTTTCTTTGAATGCAACACCAGATTTTTTGATATATTTATTGCACTTGAGTTATCACAAAAGATTATGATGGGTTCTTCATACTCCATTTTGATGTCTCTTAGCATTTTCTTAATCCACAATACTTGAGTGCAACTGCCTGCTACTGCAATATATTTTGCTTCTGCAGTGGATAGAGATATTGCCTCTTATTTCTTGCTCAACCAAGAAACCAATCTTTTCCCCAAAAGGAATGTACCACCACTGGTACTCTTCCGGTCATCCACATCTCCTGCCCAATCCGCATTTGTATATGCATGAAGAGAAAAATCACGATCTCTAGGATACCATAAACCATACTCAACTGTTCCTTTTAGATATATGAGAATTCTCTTGATTGCCATGACATGAGATTCTCTAGGATCAACTTGAAATTTGGAAACAAGACCAACAACATTCATAATGTCAGGTCTAGTTTGAGTAAGATATAGTAGTCCTCCAATCATTGACCTGTACTTTTTCTGATTAGCCTTAAAAGATTCATCATCTTTGCTTAGTTTACATCTAGTTGCCATGGGAGTATTCATTGGTTTTGAATCTTCCATCCCAAATTTCTTCAACAATTCTTTCACATATTTAGTCTATGAAATGAAGATTCCCTTCTTTGATTAAGTGATTTGCAGACCCAAGAAGAAATTCATTTCCCCAAACATAGACATTTCAAATTCACTTTTCATTTGATTTGCAAAGGTTTTGCACATACTATCTCTTCCTCCAAAAATAATATCATCAACAAATACTTCAACAATCAAGATATTTTCATTTTCAATCTTGAAGTACAAGTTACTGTTAGCAGTACGTTTGTTGAAACCAATCTTCAAAATATGTTTATCCAATCTTTCATACTAGGCCCTTGAGGCTTGTTTGAGTCCATACAGTACTTTCTTCAACTTGCAGACCATATCACCATGATTAGACAATTGAGATTCATCTGGTTGCTCAATGTATACTTCTTCTTGCAAGTCACCATTCAGGAAGACAGACTTGACATCCATCTGATATACTTTGAAATCCTTGAAGGCAGTAAAAGCAAGAAATAATCTGACTGCTTCAATTCTTGCCACCGGAGTAAAAGTTTCTTCAAAATCAACTCCTTCTACTTGAGAATAACCCTTGCAGACCAATCTGGCTTTGTTTTTGACTACTTCTCCATCTTCATTCAGTTTATTCCAGAAGACCCATTTGGTTCCAATCACATTTTTGTTTCTAGGTCTGGGAACTAGATCCCAAATGTGATTTTTCTCAATCTGCATCAACTCTTCCTCCATTGCTTTAGTCTAGATTTCATCATTGCATGCCTCACTTACTATTTTTGGTTCAATTTTTGAGATTAGATAATATTTTTCTGAGTCATGAGCAATCTTTCTTCTTGTTTGAACACCTTTACTTTTATCACCTATGATCTGGTCTTCAGAATGATTCAGTCTTACATACCTGGGAGTTTGGAAATTTCTTGCACTTCTATTTCTTGGATAGGTTCATTCAAAATTATCTCTTTTTCTTGTATTTCAGGATTCACCAGATTAGTCTGGATCTGAATTTCAGAAGGGGCTTGATCTTTTTGGGCCAAAACATTATTCTGATCATCTTCTTCATATTCATAAAACCTTGAGGGTTTTTCAATGCCTTCATCAACCTTCACATTTGTATTTTCTATAATCTTTCTCAATCTCTTGTTATAACACTGGTAAGCTTTGCTTTGAGTAGAATAACCCAAGAATATTCCTTCATCACTTCTAGCATCAAATTTGCTAAGGTATTCATCTCTTTTAATGTAACATTTGCTACCAAAGACTCTAAAATACTTCACAGTGGGAGTGATGCCAAACTAGAGTTCATAAGGGGTCTTACCAGTGTTGCTTCTGATTTGTGCTCTATTAAGAGTATAGATAGCAGTGCTTACAACTTCTCTCCAATAGATCTAAGGAACATTTGCTTCCATCATCATGGTTCTGGATGCTTCCTAGATGGTCCGGTTCTTCCTCTCCTCTACTCCATTCTGTTGTGGAGTCCTTGGAGCAGATAACTATCTTTTTATCCCATGTTTCTCAAAGAATTTTATGAACTCTCCGGATGTGAATTCTCCACCTCTGTCAGACCTAAGATACTTTATGTTTAATCTGGTTTCATTTTCTACCATAGCCTTGAATATTTTGAATTTCTCAAGAGCTTTAGATTTCTCTTTTAGGAAAGTCACCCACATCATCCGGGAATGATCATCAATTAGTAGTATGAAATATCTATCACCTTGCAAACTCCTGATTCTTGCTGTCCCACATAGATCAATATGTACTAAGTCCAACAATCTGGTGGAAGATTGTTCTTTTCTTTTGAATGTGGCTTTGTTCTGCTTACCCAACTGACATTCTTTGCACAAACTGTTAGTAGGTTTCACCAGACTTGGAAGATCTCTTACAGCCTGAGTGTTTCTTATCTTAATGATATTATCAAAATTCATGACACATTCTCCTATGCAACAACCAACTCTGATCAATTTGGACAAATAAACAACTTTTGCTAGTACCAACCAAGTGGAAGATGTTACCTTTTGTTTGAGTACTAGATGCAATTTCTGTTCCAAAACTTTCAAAGATTTTACATTTTCTATTTTTGAATCAGAGATCATAGCCTTTGTCCACCAACTGTCCAACACTGAGAATATTGTGCTTTAGACCTTCAACATACAGAACATCACTGGTTTTGTTCTTTCCATCAAAAGAGATAGTTCCTCTGCCTCTGATTCTCCCAGCAGAATTATCACCAAATTTTACAACTCCTCCTTCATATCTTTCCAGATCTATGAACTTATTTTTGTCACCAGTCATATGGTGGGGGCATCCACTATCAATGACCCATTCATCCTTTGCTTCAATTTGAGCAGCCAAAGCTCTTTCTATTTGTTTATGATTGATAGATTCATTGGGCAAAGGATCTTCTTCCTTGATGACAATAAACACCCAGTCACTTCCGGATTTGTTTCCTGTCTCTGATTCATCATCTATTACTCCATCATCGTCTTTATGACCATAGTAACATTTCTTTTGTAATCTTGGTTTATTTGGATTTGTCCTTGAAAATCTTTTCAGAGACCTTGAGGCAAAATGACCAATCTTGTTGCAGTTGAAACATTTGAAAGGCAATTTTCCTTCATACTTATCGAATCCTCTTGGCAGTCTTTTTGCAATAAGGGCTTCAAGTTGAGCAGCTTCTACCTCATCTTCTTCTAGATCTTTTCTCCCTTTTTCATACCATGATAGTTTCTTTGAGGATTTCTCTCCTAGATCATACCTTTGTTTACCTTTTACATAGGCACTAGCTTTGAATGCAGATTCAGTCTTGGAGGTGCATCTCCAAACTCAGCCAATTCAAATGCAGCTAATTTTCCAACCAATTGATCTCTTGTGATATTTGATAGAGATATGAATTCTTCAATAGAAGCAACCTTGTGTTTGTAAGCAGGAGGTAGGGATCTAAAAACTTTAGCAACAATCTCATCTTCATCCAAGGTTCCACCAGCACACCTAATGCCACAAACAAGCTGATTTACTTTTGGCATAAATGTAGTGATATTCTCATCTTCATTCATCTTCAGGTTTTCAAATTTTTGTTTCAAGCTCTATAGCTTGGCACATTTAACGTATTTGTCTCCTTCATGCAGAAGTTCCAGCTTTGCCCAAATCTCATATGCGGTTTTTAAATCCATAACATTTGTCAGCTTTGAATCAGATAAGGCACTTAGTAAGGCTTCTTTAGCTCGAAGATTATCTTCAACATCTCTGATTTCATCTACATTTGTTGGACTATTCTTTGGGGGAACATACTTCTTTGAACTTATGGTCCAATATTGCATTCCCATACATTGCAAGTGACATTCCATGCGGCTTTTCCAAAGAGTGTAATTAGTTCCATCAAACCTCAGACTATCCTTCTTGTAGGAAGGCATCCTAGATCTCCTCAAGCAGTTAAGCTCTTTTAGAGGAACTTAGCTCTGATACAAATTGTTGATTTAAGATAGACAACTGAGAGGGGGGGTGAATCAGTTGTCTCAAACTTTCTTTCTTTTAAATACTTAAAACCTTCTGTAATTTTAACAACATAATAATAAATCAATCATGGAAGCACAATCTAGTAATTCAAGAGTAGAAACATATTAACACATATGACACTAGGATTTTAACTTGGAAAACTCAGTTAAGGGAAAAACCACGGGGTGACTAACCCAAGATTGTATTCTCTGTTAAAAGAATAGGAAGAACAAATGACACTTGGCAATTAGGGCTCACTGCCCGAGCACACTTCTCACAAGAGGCCCACTGCCTACATGAGACACACTTTCTACAGAATAATAGTAAATATTACATAATTAAACTTAAGATTAGCATCTTCACCATGCTTGAGTTAGTTCCATTTAAGCTCAATACTTCTGCTCTGCTTTTCGCTCTTCTCCTCTCTACCACTTCCTCATCTTCACCCACATGTTTTGAATGACTTCACAACTCTTATTTATACAAGACATCGACTTTGGGATAATCATCAAAGTCAGCACAATACATACTTTATTTTATTACAGAGCAAATACACAAATACAACTTGACTTATTACAAAAGTCTTCATGCGAATCACCATGCTGTCAGCCACACATATCTGGGACATCAATCTTCTTTGAGTAACATGCCATGCTTCGCATAACATCTTCAAGATCATCCACAAGATGTGTAAATGAGCCGGTCAACCATAATTAAGAAGAACATCATCACCCAGAAGTAAATCTTCAATTACGAGCTCAATCTTTAATGTGGACCACCAACATGAACTGGACACAATCTAGAGACCTCCACAATCTTGCTTGAATCACCAAGAACATCAACACCATTTCTGCTTGCTCGGATCATTCACATCTTCATCTGGAACCTCAAGAACACATTCTGTCAACACTGTAATATTAGAATAAATGCTTGTGGACCTCTAGACCACGAACCAATTGAGTTGTTAATTCACATTGGCTTCCTGAACACTCCACCAAATCCGTAGAACAAGATATTGTATTTCTAGATCTCACCAGACCTATTTGTGCCACTTTGTCACCTCTGAACACTTGCTAGAGCCGGTTTCACTCATATGGCCATAACTTCTTCAAATCTTCATGCGGACCTCTCAAATCTTGACTAGATCATCTTTAGACACATATCTACAAACCCTTTGATGCACATCCTTTGATCTTTATCTTATCTGGGATCTTTACTTCAAGGAGCTTCACTGTCTTCACTGTTCTTCTCTGTTTCTGATGGGACTAATTTTCTCAATATCCTCAGCACACAGCTCATCCAGTCCTTAACATCAATGCAATAGGAGTATGTTGACATCAATGACAACATCGGTTAGGCCCATACTTGCAACAAGGTGATGCTAAGCTTATTATTTGTCAAGTGAGAAATCTTTATTAGACCAATACTGAAAATTTAAGACATTACCGTAATCGTGTCTGGGATTGCATTGAAGGTTTTGACGCTTTCAACATCTCTGTAGTGCCCAGAGAGTTTAATGATCGTGCTAATTCATTAGCTGTCTCTACCACCCTTATGGTCCCTCACAAGGATTTTAAAGATGATAAATACATAATTGAGTTGGTTTTTCGACCAAGTGTGCCAGAAAATGCTGACCATTAGCAGGTCTTCAATGGTGATAATTAGATCATAGCTTTCTTAGAGAAGATAGATAGCTTTTATGAGCTCTACTTTGAAGGTAGTGTTTCTCCACCTCGGGAATACGTTTCCAAAATAGATTCACAGACTGGTGAGGAGATTCTTTAGCTAAAAGGGAATAAGATTCTGAAACCTTTGGTTTCTTTGGAAAAGTTATTTGACAAGCATGATAGATATATCAAACAACAACTTGATTCAAGTTCATCCATGGAATTTGAACAAGTAAATTTGAGTTCTGAAGCAGATCCCAAGATGGTTAACATCGGGAAATGTTGCACTGCTGATGAGAAATTTAAGTTCATTACACTTCTTCGCCATTACATTGATGTGCTAGCGTATTCATATGATGATCTGAAGTCTTTCAAACCCAAGGAGATCCAACATGAGATTCCTCTCAAGGTAGGATCATTTCCTCACAAGCAAAAGTAGAGGCAGTATAATCCCAAGATATTAGGTACTATTCTTTCTGAAATCCAAAAAATGCTTAATGCTAGGATAATATTTCCTATCCATCATTCCACTTGGATTGCGAATATTGTTCCTGTGAGAAAGAAGAATGAAGAAATCCGTATTTGTGTTGATTTCAGAAATTTGAACCAATCTTCTTTAAAAGATAACTATCCTCTCCCTATTATGGGCCAAGTATTACAAACTGTAACTGGTTATGAGATGTTGTCTATGTTAGATAGTTTTTCAGGTTATAATCAAGTAGAAGTCAATAAAGCAGATCAATATACGACTGCTTTCACAACACCTTAGGGTACAAATGCATACCGTAGGATGCCATTTGGTTTGATTAATGCTGGCACTACTTTCCAAAGAGCAATGGACCTCACCTTTAGAGATGAGATGGGGAAGTTCATTGTGGTGTACCTTGATGAATTGACCGTTTTCTCTAAAAATTGTCAAGATCATGCCTACCATTTGCGATAGGTTCTGGAACGGTGTAGTCAAAATGGTATTTCTCTTAATCCTAAGAAATCAATTTTTGGGTTACAAAAGGTAAGCTTCTCGGTCATATTGTGTCCAGAGAAAGGTACTAAAATTGACTCAGAAAGAGTCAAATCTATCCAGAGTCTTACTTTGCTTGCTAGTAAGATAACTGTTCATTCTTTCTTCGGAAAGGTGAATTTTCTGCGGAGGTTCATTCCAGAATTCATAGAGAAAACTCATCATATTGTCAATATGATGAAGGGTAAAGGAAGGTAAAGCAGCCTTTGAGGACATTAAAAGGGCCATAGATTGAATGCTCTAGTTCTAGTTTGTCCTGACTACACTAAAGATTTCACAATGTACAGTTATGCTTCTAAGCATACACTTTCAGTGATTCTGGTTTAGTAGAATGAAGAGGGTGTGGAATCTCTGATTTTGTTTATGAGTTGCCCACTAAAGGTTCATGAAATTAAGTACTCAAATATGGAGAAACATGCTTACACCATAGTCAGGGCGGTGAAGCATTTCAGGTTTTACATTCTAAACTCACATACTGTTGTTTTGGTGCTGGATACAACAGTGAAATCTACCCTAACACAACAAGAATTTGGGACTAAAAGGGGCAATTAGATTGCCAAAATTCAAGATTTTGATCTTGATATCAAACCCACCAAGCTTATGCGTGGGAGAGGTTTATGTCAGCTGATTGCTGACAATGTCCCAAAAGAAATAGGTGATGAAGAGGAAGAAGTTGAAAGTATGCCAACTATTCTCTTTGTTACTACAACAGATGAGTGGTATTCTAATATTTCTTATTTTATCATGTATGGTGAGTGTCCTCATTTATCTTATAAAGAGAAGTGAACTATCAAGTTAAAGGCTGCAAACTATGTCTTGTGGGATAACGGTTTGTATAAAAGAAGCCTTGATGGGGCTTTCCTCCGCTGCATGGATAAAGCACAACAAAGCAAACTTTTAGAGTCTTTTCACAATTTGGCATGTGGAGGACATTTTTCTGCACCTGTAATAGCTCATAAAATTTTACGGGCTAGGTACTATTGGCTTACATTAGTTCAAGATGCATACAACTGGGTACGTAGATGTGAGCTCTGTTAGCAATTTGTTGGGAAGCCTAAGTTAGCTGCACTACCACTAAAGCCATTTGTGATTGAAGAACCTTTTCAACAATGGGGCATTGACTTCATTGGTTCTATGAACCCACCATCAAGTGCGGGACACAATTTTGTTCTCACTGCAACATATTACTTCACCAAGTGGGTGGAGGCTATTCCATTAAAGCATGCTACTTCTAAGGTAGTATGTAATTTTCTTAAGGAGAATATTATTTCCTGGTTTGGAGTTCCAAACAAAATCGTAGCAAATAATGCTACGTGTTTTTCTTCAAATGAGATCACTAGTTTTTGCTTTGAATATGGAATCATCCTTTCTCATTCATCAGACTATTATCCACAAGGGAATGGTCAAGCAAAATCTAGCAACAAGAATCTGGTTACAATTATCAGGAAACTAGTAGAGGATAATAAGAGAACGTGGCATAAAGCTTTGTTTGATGCTTTATGGGTGGATAAAATTACTCCTAAAAGGGCAATAGGTATGTCACCATTTCAACTTCTATATGGTTTGAATGCAGAAATAGTTGCTGGCTTTGAAGTTGGCAAAAGCAGTGAAAGAACTTTTGAAAGTTCTATTGACAAAAGAATAATGTACCTCACTGAACTTGAAGAGTAGTGGGTTATGGTAGTAGACCATATTGCTAAGATCAAAGTCAGGTCAAGAAACTTTTTGACAAGAATGTGAAGGCTAGACAATTTCAAATTGGGGATCAAGTCTTGTTATGGGACAAGAGGAGGGAGCCAAAAGGAATGCATGTGAAGTTTGATTCCCTATGGAGAGGCCCATTCGTCATTCACCAATTTTGTGGTGAGAATGGTTTCTTGCTAGAGTATCAAGATGGAACACCATTCTTGCTGCCCCATAGTGGACAACATCTGAAACATTTCAATCCTTGAAGTATCAGATAAGTTTATTTGTACATTTTTATTTTTCATTTTTGTTTAGTCTTTTTGTGTCTTTTCTTTTGGTAGCTTGACTCTATGGCCCAATGGCATGGATGAAGGCACTTAGAGACTGGATTCTTCTCCCTTTGATCATTTCAAATAATGATCAAAGGAAGTTCCATAGTTAGATCCAGCTGTTGTCCTCAAAATCAGCTAAGTTCATTTTGTAGGATGACCCCTACGAAACTTGTCCATTTCGTAGCCTACACTCTAAGTTCGCAAATCAAGGAAAGTTCCTTGGCCTCATGCAAAATCATTTGGCATCATAGAATAGCTTGTGACATTCCTCTAGATTGGTTCCTCGAGATTCGTGAAAATCGATTAGGTTACAAGCTTGTCAAAATATCAATTTTGACCATTTTAGGGTGTTAGAATTTTTTTAGGTTTTATGTGCAAGGTTGGTAAAAACCACCGCTCTTGCATGTTTTTGATTGTTTGGATGTGTAATGTTGGCCCATTTCACCACTTTTACATGCGTGTTTGATTTTGAGTGATATGCATGGGCGGCAAAAATCGCCGCCCATGCATTTTCCCTATCGAGTTTTAAATGGATTCAAGCGGTCATATCTGCCGCTTATGCATATGGCATGATGACATGCATTGTTGGTAAATTTCGCCGACCAAGCATATCTTTACGGATCACATGAACTACAGTAACATTAATGTCACTCGTGTTGGCATTAATATTTTTGTTTTAACCTTTTAAAGGTTTAAACTTGTTGTATTTTGTTTATTTTTCATTTCTCCAACCTTCTAAACAACTAGTAATTTCTTCCTAAGGTCGCTTGATCACGCAAATTTTGGATTTGTGCAGATTTTAGTCTTCGAGGTCGTGTTTAGGTTTTTGATGGGCTTTTCTAGGTAAGCCATTGTTTTTGTTTTTCTTTCATTTTTATTTCTTTAGGGTTTACCTGCAAATGTTTGTTTGTGTTTTTTAAAAAAAGTTATTGTTGCATTTAAATTATTGTATTGTTGTTTGTTCATCTTTTCTTATGAGTCATTTTTCTTTTAAAAACCCTAGTTTTCGTAAAACTTAGGTTTTCTTTTGTTTATGTTTTCTCATTCCTGCATGGTTGGTTTAAATCACCAGCAATGTTTTGATTGTTAGTTGCATTGTCGGTCATTTTCACCGATAATACCTTAAGCCCATATATTTTTCCTCAATAGACTTAAATGCATCGGCAGTGAAAATCACCGCCGATACATTTACCTTGACTCTGTTTGTACCCTCATGCAGGGGCAGTTAACACCACCGCCCCTACATAGAAATGAGACCTCAACTCATATGCTTAAGGGGTCAAATCTGCCACTGCTACATATGTATCAGGTTTCGACGATGGGATGTATAAGCGGTCGATTCGACCAACTTTACATTTGAACACTCATTCTTCCAACATGCATGAGTGGGTATTTTCACTGCCTATACATATAGTGCCTTGAATCAAATTTAATTTCTCCCTCATGCAGTGGCGATCATTCTGAATGACCTTGCATGTTAAACGACTTACCCCATATGCAGGAGCGGTTGTTTTGACCGCCCATGCATATTTTCCTGAGTTTTTCCTAACTCTAGAATTTTTTTGCCAAATGATACCTATAGCCCACTTTCATCTTGTTTTCTTGACTTGCGTGCTCTCAAGCCCTTCAGTGCATGTTCCCGTGTTCATGATCATCAATTCACAGTAACCCCAATTTGCCCATTTTTCCCCTAACTGCGATATCATGGCTTTTTATAGTTTTATCAAACATCTGCAGTCAACGCCCTTTCTAGTTCTCTTCACAAAGATGATGTCAGAGCCATCTCCATCAAAAGCCAAGATCATGAAGTATAAGTACCAAGGGGTTTTCCCCATGACTTCATTACAGTCTAATGTGGATGAGATAAGAGACACAAAGATTGGTCATGTAGACATGGCTAAGTTCATGGATAGAACAAAGTAGTTTAATCCTCCTCAATACATGCAGAAGATTATCAACAGTAACATTCATCTGGTTGCTTCTTTTCCTGTTGCAGCACATAACCCATAATTTGTTCTTCAAGTGGAAAGCCACTATAATAGGGATACCAGGACTATGTTTGATTCTCAAGGAAATGTAATCATGAGATTAGATGCGGAGTTTCTTGAGAAAATCTTTATGTGTCCTATTGAGAATGTTGGTAAAATAGATTTTGCTCAAGGGCAAAAAGATTATGATGCAGATGTTGAAGCTGTAAAGAAGCATATAAATAGTAAGTGGTTGAAGACTCCTCGGAGCAATTTGTCGAGATGGCCTAAAGATCTCCCAAGAAGTGATTTTGTCGAGGAGGTAAGTGATTTGATTACACTGCTGAGCTGGATTAGAGGTATTCCTTCTTCATCCAAGTTTCATGAATGGATGTATACATATATTAAGGTGATTCTCAAGGGCCAACAAAAAATATTCTAGGGAGAATAGATCAGTAAAGCTCTGAATGATCAACTAGTGAAAGTCAATACAACTTTCAAGTTTTATATGACTTTGTATTTGGTGTATGCTACTGCAAGTATGAGGAGTCTTTTAGGTCTAACTCAAGTCGGTGATTAGAGATTGGTTCTAGTCTATGAGTATTATCCACAGATTACTCTTAAGGGATCAATCCATCATTTCCACAGAGCTAATGATGCTTTCTTTTCAATATTCATGTGTCTCTGGGATAATGAACTTGAGTAGAAGAGAGTGTTTGATGAGGCCTGGGAAGTGGTCAACTCTTTTGGCTGTTTGTTTTTACAGTTTCCAACTTTTACTTACCTAAGAGTGGGATATTATCCTGGATATCCGTATATGCTTCCACTATATCCCAGTGATAGAATTATTGTAATGGAGCTATGTAGGCAGTTGATTGTTGTACACGATAAGAAGATGGAGCTGAAGAAATTAGGAATTAAGTTTCCTATGGAAATTGGCAGGTATTCTATGCAATTAGCCACCAAGGCTAAGACAGTTGAATCAGAAATGTAGCTGGTCATAATGAAACAGTTCAAGAAAAGAGATCATTTTGATTACAGAAGGGTACAAGACAAAATCAAGAGAAGGGTAGTTTTTCATGTGCCAATGGTTGAGGATATTTGGGCTGAATTAAGAACCCAAAATGAGATCAGGAAGTTGGATTATTGTAGACTTCATCTAAGCCAGATTGAGGAACTAGGATTGGCTGATGTTCCAGAAGGTATGGAAGATGAAGGTGATGTTCTAGACCTCAGGTATGACATCAACAATGTTGAAGCCTCAGCTTTTCCAGAGGTCAAATGGTCGATGAAAGAAAAGACTTCTATCAGGAAGAGATTTCAACCTATATTGGCTAACACCAATATATGGTTGCAAAGCAAAGGTCTCAATTTGAAAGATTTCCTCACCGGATCAGAGACAGAGATTCAGGAGTAGACTGGAAAGAAGGTAGAAAATAGGACAAAGAACAAAAGTGATGCTCCTTCTTCTTCTAAGTTGCACAAACCAAAAATTAAGTTTGTCTCAAAAGGAGGGAAGGCAAAAGAGATTGAAGGAACTTCCACTGTTGTAGATTCAGGTGCTGAAGAAGCAGATGTTGATAAAATGGAGGTTGAAAATACTGAGATGGAACAACAAAATGTTGAGGAACCTGATAATACTGAGCAACCAGAAATGGGTGAAAAACCCGATGAGGAAGGTGATAAAGAACAAGAAAAATAAAAGGATGTGGAACAAGAACAACTTGTTAGCTCACTAAAGTCTTCACAGAAAGGTCTTCCATCAAAGCCACAAGTTTCTACACCCTTACCTCATGTTTCTGTTTTTGATAATCCTCTAATAGTTTCTAATGTTCTTGTTGTCATGATATCTTCTGATAATACTCCCCCCTCTAAGAGAACAAGCTTTGGGACTGTTTTTGATTCTTCTGGTTCTATTCCTAGTCTATCTTCTCCCTTTGATATTGGGGAACAAACTATTCTGGATCATTTACTTGATGGTTTAAACACAAATGTTGATACAGGTGCTGTTTTCACCAACACTTCTCCTATTGTCACTATAATAGGTGTTAGTATGGATCTCGCTAAGCAGGTGGTTGATTCTTCTCCAAATGTTAGTACACTAACACTACCTCCATGGTTGTCTACCTATACTCTCAAAAGGAAAAAGTAGGCTATTTCACCAGATGATATTGACATTGAGAAATTACTGCCTGTTAAACCAAAGACTCAAAAGAAGAAGCCTAAGACTGTTTCTAGGCTAATTGATGAAAAAGGAGTCATGTATGCAAAAAATTGCTAAGCCACTAGATGATGCTACTACATATACCTTTGATGTGAATGATTATATTGTCTCCAGAGTTGAGTTAGGTAAGCTGACTCATGAAGGTAGCAAGGCAGATTTTCAAGCTACAACAAGCTCATTGCTTGTGAAATATGATGAGGTAAAAAAGGAAAAAGAGCAATACAAAGCAAAGCCTGAACAACTTGCAGCTATCCTTTAGAAGATAGTAAAATCATCAGAGATTGTAGAACCCATGGCAGTTACTATTGAAGACCCTTTGATTCAAAAGGTTGAGAAAGTTCAAGCCAGAGGAAGAGTGGTTGGTGACATTATGGAATGGTTGATGGCACAAGGTAGAGTTCTCTTGAAGACCACAGTGGAAAGAAAGGAAAAAATGACAAAGGCAAAAGCTAAATTAGATGATATTGTTGATTGACTTTCTCAAGAACTTCAAGATCAAGAGGATAGTTTAGAGGAATGGATTGAGATGAAGAAAATCAAGATAAAGAATTTGATTTCCATTGGGGTCATTTCAAACTGAGTCTTATCTCAAGACTAAAGAATCCATTACCCATCGCATCAAGGTGATAAGAGGCTTACTTGATGACTTGTGCCATGTACGAGAAAATAATGAAGACAATGATGTCTCACTTCTACACAGGTTAGAGGAACTACCATGCACTCTAATAGGTGAGGATTATAAGTTTCTCTCAACAAAAGAGATGATTGATGCTTTCGAGAAGATGGTTCAGCAAAAGTTTGAAGATGAAGTGCCTACAGTGGTTTCAATGGATAGCCTTTATGATCATCACTCAACCCTTGAAAATCTAAAGGATAATCTTGAAAAACATGAGAAAGTGATAAAGGCAACCAGGGATGCAGTTCTCAGGGCTTGCATCATTTTAGATAATACAACAGGGCGTGATGTATGTGAGATGGCAGTAGTGCGGACCATGTACCAAAACTTCCTAAAAAAGAATGATGGTGGTAGTTGAAGTTCTTTTTCATGCCTTAGTTGATTTTCATTTTTGTATATGCAATTTGTATTTTGTTTTGGACATATTCACATGTATTTTCTCAAAATGTAATTACATGTGAGACAAAAGAAGTCACAAGTCAAATATGACTCTTTTGTTGAATAAGTCAAAGTAGTTAGGTTTTTTCCTAAATTTTCTCAAGGCCTCTCCATATAAATAAAGAGAGCCTCTATTGTAATGAGTATCTTTTATCTATTGCAAGGAAACTCTACCGAATAGGAAAACATATCAAGACTTTGAACTTTTCATTTTTATCAAATTTTCAAGCAAATATCAATATTAGCAAGCAGTTTGAGTATCAAACTTTGAGTTGAATTATATTGTTGTATGATATCAATGTTCTTATGTCATTGGTGTTATATTATATTGAATCATTTATGGAATCATGGAGTTTATTGAAAATTGAGAGAAGTGTTCTTGTTCTAGTTAAATAGACTTTGTGCTATTTTCTCATTACTGGAGTTTGTGTTCACATTTGTGAGAATAGAATTGTTTAAAGACTTTGTGCTATAAACTATTGTGTTCAATCTAGTTATGTCATATTGGATAAAAGTGGAGACTTTGAGCTACATTTGAATTTGATCAAGTTTATTTGTGGGAAATAGGCCAAGCAATAGAAAACTTTGTGTTTCTATGGTTTGTCTCCGTTTAGAAGTTATTAAATATCATTTCTGTTGAAGTTATCATTTTGAAGAGAAGAACATCTATTCTAAAAAAAGAGAATAGGATGCAAAGAAAACACCCCAAGCATAGTTCAAGTTTATATAAGTGTTAAAAGTTGTTTATTAGAAATAAGTCATCATCTAGAGGGAACCTCTCCTTGTTGAGAGGAGAGACTCTATCTCATCATAGCTGTGGCGATATAACCATTTTGCCGTTAGTTAGCTAAATGACAAAATATTCACCCAACATGCATGAAAGTTGAAGCTGCCCTCTCTTCTATTTCTTTCAATTTCCACCTGGTTTCTCCACCCTTCTCTATGTGCTCTTTCTTGGAGAAATTCTAGTGGAACTTCACTTTTCGCATCCTGAGCCCAAGAGGTTGATCCATGACCTTCTTTTCCTTCCGCTGGACTTCTAATCACCTGCTCAGGTCACTTTGCTAGTTCTCTGATCTTCTGCCCATTTCCTACAACTCCATTTTCGCCTTTCCCACCTTTCTGTATTTTTTCGCACCAGATTGTACAATTTTAACTGCTAGTAAAATCCATAAGCAGTACCTTACTATTAAGTCTAGATAAAGAAATATTTAACTTTCCAATGCGTAATACTAAAAATAATTTTTAATATATAGATACCAAGAGTGCCAAGATCATATTTGTTAGAGATGCAAAATTAAGAGCCATATATTTAGGGACTTAGTTGTGTACGTTTAGGGTTTTCTATTTAATAAAAGACAACAATAGATCAACTATGTAAGTGTTGTTAGAAATACATTAGCTATAGGTTAGTGAGTTAATCTAGGGTAATTTAGATCGAGTCTTTTAGGGGGACTCTCCTACTCTATTTTTTAATAAAAAGAATGTATCCCTATTTAGTTAGTATTTGAATATAACAAATTTAGATCTAATTTATGTTCTTCACATTTAGTTTGAGTAAATACTTTTAGTTCATGGTATTAGAGAAAGCAATCTAAAATCCTAAGAGTGTTGGAATAAGAGAGACTACAAGGGTGTGCTACTGAGCCATGTAGATTGTTGGATAAGTCATGGAAGAGTTATGATTGGAGAAAGTGCATTTGCAAAAAAAATAAAAAATGAATAGAAGAATCCACTCTTGTGTTATGAAGAGTTGTTGCTGGTCAAAAGAAGATGTGAGTTTTGAAGCATCAAAGAGAAGCATAAAAAGGTGTAAGATAGATATATGGCCACAACAATTATAGGGAATCCTCTGAGGATTTTAGAACAAATTGATGGCACTAGATTCAATCTCTAGAAGCTTAGAATAGAGATAATTTTTTTAAATAAGAGAAAGTGACTAGAGAACGACTAGAAGAAGAAATCCAAACTATGACAACATATATTAAATTTATTGTGGATACATCGACTCATCTAGAAGATGAATCATCAACCTTAGGTGAATTGAGTATAAAGGATTTTCATAAGGAGGTAATGGAAAATATAAGTACCAAGCATATGAGAAAGTGTAGAAAACCAGATCATGGAATAAACAACAAGCACATGAGTTTGTAATGAATCAACTAGATTCAATTACCACATGAGGCGAGTATAAATAGGAAAGTGTGGGTACCTGAATCTCCATGAAACAAGGATATGACTCCTCTACATGGAGTTGTGGTGAGTAACCTCCCACAAACATAGTGCGAGGTATTGATGCAAGTCGACACCTCTAAAAAATGTCCAACTACTTTGACATGTTCAAAGTAACATGTGGAAAAATGCCTAAGTATGGTTAAATGCAAATGTGTATATGCTTAGGAATAAAGGTATACACTAACACCCCCCCTTAAACATAGATTATGTGAGTATTATGAAAAATGGGTCTCAACTATAAGCCTGGTGAGGTACCAATGTACAATGCAAAAGAAAAATGAGTCTCGACCATGAAGCCTGATAAGGTACTCAAGTACGATGCAAACTCTCTAAAATCAGAGAAAGATAGAAAACCCAGTGGGAAAAAACCATCCTCCAAAAAGAGAGAAAAAGGAAAGGCTTAGAAATCCCCCCCAAAGATGATGCTAATGTTGATGTAGACCGCACACTAAGAAGAGCTTGTAGATGAATGAACTTGCTCTGGAAACCATGCCAACCGCATATGATATGTCTGGCCTAGTATGTGTCAAGTATATAAGACTACCTACAAGTTGCCGATACAATGTAGCATCAACTAAAGGTGTAGGGTAAGAAGTCTCAAGCTTGACTCTAGATAGGAAGGGAGTTGGAGATGGTATACAAGTAGTCATGTGAAATCATGCAAGTAAATCAAGAGTATATACTTAGGCTGAGTAAGAGCAATCCCTGAATCTAACTGTGATATCTCAATACCAAGGAAGTAGTGCTATAAACCCAAGTTTGTCATGTCAAACCTGTCCTGAAGTGCTGACTTCACTGATGCAATGGAAGATGAAGTACTCCTAGTAATCAAAAGATCATCAACATAAAGAACCAGTATATAAAGAACTAGTAATCAAAATTTCCCAATTCCTTCAGAATCGCAGGCTTCCAGAATTCAAAGGGCAGATTTGGCAATTTATACTAGTCCTCTACATAGTCTATTTGATGTTTCCATGGATCAAACCCTATTTCCCAAATTTTTAAGTAGAACTCGAACCCATCCAAGAGCCAGATACCATCTAAATTTTTCGTCTTAATTTTTGTCGAAGGGCAAATTAACACAAAGAAGTCGTTCGGAAGCAATTTCATTTTCAAATCCTGCCCCCATCGTTCCTGCCACCATTGAACCAATTCTTTCCAATCCAGATTTGATCCAAACCACTTTCCAATCAGCCTTAAATCTTTCATGCGCTCTATAGAGGGTCTTGATAAATTGGGAGGCATAACCATTGAAATTTTATTTCCTTGGTTCCATTTGTACCTTTGTGCAGCAGGATTTTTCTTACCAAAACCTCCCTTTCCAAAAGCCCTAGAGTTCCTCCATTGATTCATTGGTCACCTTCCCTTAAATGGATCCACTCCTTGATACCTTAGATTAAAGTGACTTTATGGTCTGGTGAACCTATCTTCATATCACCAATTGGCATGAAAGTTGAAGCTGCCCTGTCTTCTATTTCTTTCAATTTCTGCCTGGTTTCTCCACCCTTCTTTGCATGCTCTTTCTTGGAGAAATTCCAATGGAATTTCACTTTCTGCATCCTGAGCACAAGAGGTTGATCCATGCCCTTCTTTTCCTTCTACTGGACTTCTAATCACCTGCTCGAGTCGCTCTGCTGGTTCTCTGATCTTCTACCCATTTCCTATAGCTTCATTTTCACCTTTCCTGCCTTTCTGCATTTTTCGCACCAAATTGTACAATTTTAATTGCTAGTAAATTTCATAAGCAGTACCTTACTATTAAGTCTAGATAAAGAAATATTTAACTTTCCAATGCATAATACTAAAAATAATTTTTAATATATAGATACCAAGAGTGCCAAGATCATATTTGTTAGAGATGCAAAATTAAAAATCATATATTTAGGGACTTAGTTGTGTACGTTTACAGTTTTCTATTTAATAAAAGACAAAAATAAATCAACTATGTAAGTGTTGTTAGAAATACATTAGCTATAGGTTAGTGAGTTAATCTAGGGTAATTTAGATCGAGTCTTTTAGGGGGACTCTCCTACTCTATTTTTTAATAAAAAAGAATGTATCCCTATTTAGTTAGTATTTGAATATAACAAGTTTAGATCTAATTTTTGTTCTTCACATTTAGTTTGAGTAAATACTTTTAGTTCATTGTATCAGAGAAAGCAATCTAAAATCCCAAGAGTGTTGGCATAAGAGAGACTACAAGGGTGTGTTGCTGAGCCATGTAGATTTTTGGATAAGTCATGGAAGAGTTATGATTGGATAAAGTGCATTTGCAAAAAAAATAAAAAAAGAATAGAAGAATCCACTCTTGTGTTATGAAGAGTTGTTGCTGGTCAAAAGAAGCTGTGAGTTTTGAAGCATCAAAGATAAGCATAAAAAGGTGTAAGATAGAGATATGGCCACAACAATTATAGGGAATCCTTTGAGGATTGTAGAACAATTTGATGGCACTAGATTCAATCTCTATAAGCTTAGAATAGAGATGATTTTTTTAAATAAGAGAAAGTGACTAGAGAACAACTAGAAGAACAAACCCAAACTATGACAACATATATTAAATTTATTGTGGATACATCAACTCATCTAGAAGGTGAATCATCAACCTTAGGTGAATTGAGTATAAAGGATTTTCATAAGGAGGTAATGGAAAAGATAAGTACCAAGCATATGAGAAAGTGTAGAAAACAAGATCATGGAATAAACAACAAGCACATGAGTTTGCAATGAATCGACTAGATTGTATTACCACATGAGGAGAGTATAAATAGGCAAGTGTGGGTACTCAAATCTCCATGAAATGAGGATAGGACTCCTCTACATGGAGTTGTGGTGAGTAACCTCCCACAAACGTAGCGCAAGGTGTTGATGCAAGTCAACACCTCTAAAAAATGTCCAACTACTTTGACATGTTCAAAGTAACATGTGGAAAAACACCTAAGTATGGTTAAATGCAAATGTGTATATGCTTATGAATAAAGGTATACACTAACACCCCCCTTAAACATAACTTAGGTGAGTATTATGAAAAATGGGTCCTGGCTATAAGCTTGGTGAGGTACCCATGTACAATGCAAAAGAAAAATGAGTCTCGACCATGAAGCCTGATAAGGTACTCAAGTACAATGCAAAATATCTAAAATCAAAGAAAGATAGAAAACCCAGTGGGAAAAAACTATCCTCCAAAAAGAGAGAAAAAGGAAAGGCTTAGAAAGCCCCCCCAAAGATGATGCTGATGCCGATGTAGACCGCACACTAAGAAGAGCTCGTAGATGAATGAACTTGCTCTCATAAAAGGGTTTGGTGAAAATGTCAGCAACCTGATCTAAAGACTGGCAAAAGACTAAGTCGATGATCTAACCATGAATAAGCTCTCGAATATAATGCATTTGAATCTCTATGTGTTTGGTTTTTTGATGTTGAACCAGATTCCTACATATCTGTATAGTACTCTAGTTATCAAAAAAGATAACTGTAGGCTTCCTGAAAGGAATACCAAACTCAAAAAGAATACCTTGAAGCCATATGGCCTTAGTAGCTGAGTTAACAGCTCCCCTGAACTCTACCTCTGTAGAAAATATAGCAATAGCATTTTACTTCTTGCTAGACTAGCTGATAGGACCTAAACCAAGTGAAAAACTGTAACTGAAAGTGGACTTGCAAAAAAGGTTTCACCAGCCCAATCTAAATTTGTAAAACCAACCAAGTCAATTGATGAACCAAATCTGTAGTGAATCCCAAATGCAAGTGTACCATGAAGGTAGTGAAGGATCCTCTAAGCTGCTTTCCAATGTAACTCATGAGGTTCCTGCATAAATCTAGAAACCATGCCAACTGCATATGATATGTCTCGCCTAGTATGTGTCAAGTATATAAGACTACCTACAAGTTGCCGATACAATGTAGCATCAACTAAAGGTGTAGGGAAAGAAGTCGCAAGCTTGACTCCAGATAGGAAGAGAGTCAAAAATGGTCTACAAGTATTCATGTGAAAACATACAATTAAATCAAGAGTATACTTAGGTTGAGCAAGAGCAATCCCTAAATCTGATTGTGATATCTCAATACCAAGGAAGTAGTGTGATTAACCCAAGTTTGTCATGTCAAACCTGTCTTGAAGCGCTGACTTCACTCCTATAATGGCAGATGAAGTACTCCCAGTAATCAAAAGATCATCAACATAAAGAACTAGTATCAAAAGTGAATCATCCTGCTACAAAAGATACATATTAGGATCTGAATGGCATCTAGTAAATCCTAAAGATAGAAGATAATAATCCATCTTGGCATACCAAGCCTTGGGGGCTTGTTTGAGACAATAGATAGATTTCCTTAGTCTACACACTAAGGATGAATCTTGAACAAACCCTAGTGGTTGTTCCATGTAGATCTCTTCCTCAAGGTCTCCATGAAGAAATGCACTCTTCACATCCATATGATGTACAACCCATCCATGTGCTGTGGCTATAGCTAGTGTGAGTCGAATCAAAGTCATCTTGGAAACTGGTGCAAATGTTTCTGTATAGTTAATGCCTGCAACTTGTGAAAAACTTTTGGCGACCAAATGTGCTTTATACTTATCAAGTGACCCATTTGCTAGAAATTTAGTTCGATATATCCATCTCCATTGAACTGTCTTCCTTCCTTTAGGAAGAGAAGTCAAATCCCAAGTGTGATTTCTAATCAAGGAATCATATTCCTCATCCATAGCAATATCCCACTCAGGTATGCCTGATGCTTCTTTAAATGTCTATGGATCAGACACTGAAGCAAAGAAGGCTTGTGACCCCCCTGAAAGTTTGTCTGAATCTGACTGTCATCTGCTGCAACCTGTACCCATGAATTTTCTCTGTGAAGTGAGTGTAGAGTTCTAGATGTGGGTGAGTCGGGTGCAATAATATCAACTTCTAATGAAATTCCTGAACTTGATGAAGATGAATTCTCATTATTATCATCACTTTGTGAACTAGAAGAAGAAGAAGTATTTACTACACTAGAAATCTACTGCAAATGATCTGAATCATCAGAGGTAGTATCATGATATGGAGAATCAACAATATACCACGGAATGTTAAGTATAGTTTCAAGGGGTGTTTCTTGAAACTTAACACTTCTCTCAATGAACAACTCATGTGTAGTTGGGTTAAATAGGTGATAGCCTTTTACATCATCTGGATATCCAACAAAGATGTAAGGTTTGGATTGAGGATCTATAGCCTTAAATGCTCTTTAGGAATGTCTGCCATAGCTGGAGAACCAAAGATTTTGAAATGATCAACTATTGGTTTCCACCCTTTCGAAGCTTCAAAGGGAGTGATTCCCTTCAAGACTTTATGAGGAACTCTATTTTGAATGTAACATGCACAGTTGATTGCTTCAGCCCGGTAAGATGGTGTTAAGCCTTTAGAATGAATCATACAATTAGCCATCTCTTTTAAAGATTTATTTTTGAGTTCACCAACACCATTTTGTTGATGAGTATATGGAACTGTGTGTTGCAAATCTATCCCCTCTATTGTGCAAAATTGCTCAAAATGATTACTGAGATACTCTCTACCATTATTAGTTTGAAGAAATTTGATGACTTTCTAGGATGACTATTTTTCGCCTAGAGCTTTGAAATCTTGAAAGGATCCAAACACTTCTAATTTTTGCCTAAGGAAGTAGACCCATGTAAAATGAGAGTAATCATCAATAAAGGTGAGAACATATCTAGCCTTTGTAAAAGATGGATGGGAAAAGCCCCTGAAACATCACTATGAACAAGTTCTAAGACTTGTTTTGCCCTCCATGTTTTTTCCTTGTCAAACTTTGCTTCAGGATGTTTACCAAGTGCACAACCTTCACAAAGTCATTTAGAAAATTTAACTTTTGGTAATCCATTAACCATTTTTTGTTGACGTAGTTATTCAAGATAGTGGTAGTTAAGGTGGCCGAACTGCTCATGCCATAATTTACTAACTTCATCTGAATGAGTTAGTAGTGCATTTGGAGAAATATTAATAGCAAAATTGGAGAAGGTATATAATCTGGATTGGTGATCTGCCTTTCCTATAGAAACCAAATTGTTACTTTGCAATTCTCTTATCTCAACTGAATTTGGAGAGAAATATACTCTCATGCCCTTCCCAAAGTGTGTTATTTGATACATTGAAAGGAGATTAGTTGATAGTGAAAGTACACTTAGAACATTTGAAAATGTTCCTCCTTCAACTTCAACAGACCCTCTCCCTTTCACTAATGCTAGAGTATCATCACCTAAGGTGATTGTAGACATTCTGGATGGCTCTAAAGATGAAAAAACAATCAGAGAAGAACCCATATGATGGGTTGGACCAAAATCAATAATCCATGATGGAGATGAAGACGTAGTAGCAACTAAGGCCTTGCCTTTTAATTTCTCTTTGTCTTTAGTATTATCCTGAGTTGATGAAGATGCTTTGACAGAATTAGGTAGCCCAATATTATTCTTTTTAAGAATATGAGAGATATTTTCAATTTGTTTCTTCATGCATTGATGTTCATCATGCCCTAGTTTTTTACAAAAAGACACAAGTAACTTTCTCAATAATTGGCTTACTTTGTTGAGAAGAGTTATCCTTTTTGGAGTTGTCAATTTTACCAGCTTTCTTATCATCCTTGTCCTTTTTAGAATTCTTTTTCTTTCCTTTTGGCGTTTGAGGCTTATTATTCCCTACAATTAGAGCTTGAGGCTTAGTAGACTTCAAAGAACCCATCCAAATTAATTTTTCTTGTTCCCTTGTGAGATCATAAATAAAGTTATCTAGAGTGGGCATTTTCCATGATGCTCCAAGAGCACTTTTAGTAGAATAGAAAGTTGAGACAAACACAGAAAATTTAGAACCTAGTTTGGAAAGTATAGAACGGATTAATTGATCCTCTTTCTTGTCAATTCCACAATCTTTTAACTGCAACTTTAAAGATTTAAATTTTGTGAATAAATCTTCTAAAGCTACTCAAAACTTTTAGGACTAAGACCTAAGAGTTGATTTTCCAATTCATGACTTCTAATTTCATCAATTTTCCTAAATAATTTGTTTAGAACATCCCAAACTTCATTGGGTGCAGTGAAATTCTCAACATGAAACAACAATTCAAGAGATGAATTTAAAAAAAGAAAACCAAATACTTAGTCACATTTATTGAAAATTTTTTCTTTCTCTTTGGCTGCATTAGGTTCTTTTTATGTTGCCATAGTTATCCTATATAAACCTTTGTTTTTTAGTACAAGACTTACTTTAATCTTCTAATCATGATAATTGAAAGGAGTTAGGGGTGGTATAGGGACAATAGACTCCATGATGCTTAGTCTTTAGATAGCAGTTGTAGAAATACGTAAAGAAAGAGCTAAAGAAATGCAAGTGAAGAAGTGAAAGGAAACACAACCCGCACAAAAAGCACTTCTCTAGGAAGTGTGAAAGATGAACACACAAGACCCCCCCTTAAATATTTGTTTCCCCCCCAAATTTGGCACTTTATAGGAGTGCATTAGGTCACCCAAAAATAACATAAACAAGCACTTTATAATTTTAGTGTGATTTTAGGCTAGTTAGATCAGTGACAAAAAAAATCCTCTTTTGCAAGAAAAAACATTCGATTTCGAGTTGTTTTGCAAAATTTATAGGACTGGCAATTTTTATGTATTTATAAAAAAAATCCTTCTTCAGCAAATTTTTTTTTCAAATTTTGGAAAATTAAATTTGCATGCAAAATTTTATGAGAGAAAAAATAAGAAAGAGGAGAAAAATTAAGCCCCCTTGGGCTGTGCACGACCATGGGATAAAACCCCATGTGACTAAGGGCTTATGTTAGTTGAACAGTGCTGTACTTGGTGAGAAGAAACTTGACGACCATCGAAAGTTAGTTTGCTGTTGCAAACGTGCCAAACCCGATCGTTAATGGTCGTTGGAGAGAGATGAAACAGGGGTGAATGATTGTGTATTGGACTCCATTCTGAGGACAAGATGATGGTGGAGAGAATGCGCCTATGTGAGGCTTCTTCACTGGGCCCTGAGCTCCTCAATGCAGGCCTGAGTATGGGTGTTGCGAGCTGACGAAATAGGTCGGTTGTGTGACCTCTGTTGAGTCCTTCCAAAGGTTTTTGGAGCTGATGATGTAGGCCATTCTTTGGCCTCTCTGTGGGCTTTTGAACCTAGCAAAACAATGCCCTTTGTGGGCATTTTGACTTCCTCAACGTAGGCCTCAAACTCGTCAACACAACAAGCAAGGAACATAGTTAATAAACAAATAGACCAAACAAAAAAAATGATGCCTCATAGTATGAAGATCAGCGTGTAAGGGGGCGAATTGCACAATAGACAAAACATGACTTGAAGTAATTCTAGAAAGCTCTGATACCATGTAGAAAACAAGATCTTGGAATAAACAACAAACACACGAGTTTGCAATGAATCGACCAGATTGTATTACCACATGAGGCGAGTATAAATAGGCAAGTGTGGGTACCTGAATCTCCATGAAACGAGGATAGGACTCCTCTACATGGAGTTTTGGTGAGTAACCTCTCACAAACATAGCGCGAGGTGTCGATGCAAGTCGACAGCTCTAAAAAATGACTAACTACTTTGACATGTTTAAAGCAACATGTGGAAAAATGCCTAAGTATGGTTAAATGCAAATGTGTATACGCTTAGGAATAAAGGTATACACTAATAGAAAGATTTAGAAGCATGGGAAGAATAGATCATAATAGATGGCCTGATATGCATTGAAGAATCTATAAAAATATAGCTAGAAACTGATAACAAATTGAAAGAATTAAATAATGAACTCTCAACAATTAAGATAGAAGACAGTAAATAGCAGCTTGCAGCTCGAGATCTAGAGGAAATGGCTAAATATGAGTAAGAGCATTGATTTTTGAGAATATAATAATAAATCAAGATGAGTACAATGTAGTAGCATGGTTAAAAGGTATTGAATGGAAAATGATATTCATCAAACATGTCATCTCTAAGTTGAAAAAGTTGATCAAAGATGTTGAACAAATCAAATATGAAGTTGCTGCAAATTGTCTATCCATGGAAGTGTATATTCTAAAAGAAGGCGGCTTAGACATTGAAGAGGATTATATCATCAACCAAGACTTCAAAGATTTAATTTAAAAAAAAAAATTAGTACAATAATTGTTGATGCCAACATGATGATGAAATTAGCTTCAATGTCAACTATAACTACCAGTTGCAGAAAGGATTTGTTAGCATTTCTCGCAAAATTATGAGGGAGAAAGGAAAACTTAATGACTTGGAAGTTAGGCCTACTTAATAACACTATTCTAAGATTGAAGACAATAGCACCTACGGTGAAACAATTTAGGATATATAAGGTTTCATCTTCATCTTTAGAAAAGTCCAAAGCTATGAAAGAAAGTGTCCCTAAAAAGAAAATCTGAAGACTTTTCTTTATTCATCTTGTTAAAATTTATTTCTCAAATGTAAATTAATTCATTTTATGTGACTTAATATGATCTCATTTTATTTATAACTCTTTGATCGAAAATAAATACTTTTTAATTTTATTATTGGAGTTATAAATAGGAGTTAGTTATCAATCAGTTATTGAGAGAAAATCCTATATATATAAGTTGTATTAGAAATAGACTTTTTAACTCTCACAATTTTGGGTGCAAGGGTTTTTTGAGTTGTACAACTTTACAAAGAAATAGAAAATATCTTGAATCACAGTGTTCTGGTGATTTATGTGTGTTATTTATTCTCTATATGTTAAACGAATAATGTTCTTTGTAATCCCTTGGTCTTGTTGTGAAATCTTTTAGTCTTTATTTCAGAAATTGTATGAAATGCACAATATTAAAAGAGTTTGTAGTGAGATTATCAAAACCTGTATTTAATACTACTATCATACATTTGTTTTAGCGTATTGTAAAGATTCATGAGATTTATACCCTTTCTTTATTGTTGCATGTCATAATACTTTATAAGATTCACTGTAAATATTTTGAGAAATTGTGTTCTCTTTCTTTTATGGTGAAGTTAGTTATAATTATTTTTTAGTAAGCTTTTGGAACTTGAGTTAGTATTCGTACATTTATTATTGAAGGTTTCCTAAATTATTTTCTTTCTTTATTTTTCATATTGCAAAAATCCTCAAATTTGATCATACGAGGAGATGCTCCTCTCAAAAGTAGAGGAAAATTGTTAGCCCATAACAACTTCTCCAACTATTGGTACAGTTATCATTTATCATTGGAAGAGTCAAGATTTCTTTTCAAGGCAATAACTATAGTGAAAAATCTATTAACCAATAGATTTTTGGTGACTCTACTGGGCAGAAAAAGATTGTTATTTCTTTTGAAAGTCTCCTTGTTTATATCTAGAGAAAGTCTTCCAAATGAACAGTCATGGTATTGTAGTGTAACTCCTAGCTAGTCTTGCAACCAACATTAATAGGTTGGACGTCGAGAAAGAAATAATAATTGATTTATGCACATTAGCTTGGAGATATACAAGATTGAACCATCAATACCACCAGGTTGATGAAGTACTAAATGAAGAGGAAGATCTTGGGCAAGAGATTCGACAACAAGCTTGAAGGCTTGGACAAGAAGCAAGATAGTTGGTTGTGGTTGAAAGAATTGTTTCTATTCCAAGGAGAAATAGGCAAAACCCAACACAACCTGTCTAGAATATTCTGCCTTAATTTCTATGTTAGCTAGTAAAAGATACACTAGAGGTGATCGTAGCAAGGGTATCTTGGATCCAGACTTTGAAAAGATAGAGATCCTTGATTTTTTTGTATCTCTTGTATCTCCTAGAAGAAAGTTCAAGTTTGCAAGTAGACCTTCTTTGACAAAAGTTGTTGCTGGGTCTCCTACCTATCAAGCATTGACATTACATGGTACTACTCTCCCCATTATTGTTAATATTCAATAATGACTCGAAAACAACCAATCCCTTGGGGTGTAGCCATAGGCCCCTTGGCATTGGGGAATTAGTTACATGACTTTCCCCATAGATCAAGAAAGATCATACCTAATTTTAATGGAGATGGAAATGTCAAAATTGATGAACATATTAATGTATTCATCATTGCTTGTATTGTTTTGGGAGTACAATATGAAGATCTATCTATTTGGCTATTCCTAGTCATTAAAAAAATCTACAGTTGAATGGTTTTATCATCTACTGACCATATCTATAAATTCATGGGTTGTAATGAGGTAGAGGTTCAAAGATAGATTCAAAAGTGCTAAGGATGAGAAAATTCTCTTAGCGTAGTTAACACAAATGAAGAAGGAAATTCATGAACCCATGTGTGAGTTTGTTGCCCAGTTTAACAAAAT
The DNA here is from genome assembly GCA_027924645.1 of Cunninghamia lanceolata. Classification (NCBI taxonomy): domain Eukaryota; kingdom Viridiplantae; phylum Streptophyta; class Pinopsida; order Cupressales; family Cupressaceae; genus Cunninghamia; species Cunninghamia lanceolata. The sequence continues at coordinate 24,835,322 of BSBN01000500.1, forward strand.
TATTAATAGAATTGAAAGAAATTCATGAACCCATGCATGAGTTTGTTTCCTGATTTAACAAAATTGTTAATAGAATTGAAAATGCTAAAAGACCTACTATTGAAAATTAGAAGTGCTTCTTCATTAATGCCCAACCTATTGACATAAGTTTTCACTTAAGGAGGGCATGGGTAGATGTTCTTGATGCAACCTAGTCCATGGCCATAGAAATATAAGATTATTTTTTGATGACTGGGAAGTGGAACAAAGAATTATAGAAGGGTAAATAACAACCTTCAAATTCTTCTCCAGATTAATCTACAACAAACCCAATGGTATAGAAGCTAGCCAATGATTTTCTCTTATTGAAGAAACAACTTCCAACAAATCCACAACCTTTGTATCAAGATATTCTAAGGAAAAACTATGTGCCTTAGTATCAAAATAAGCATGAAAGACTTCTTCCTCCTATGCAAAGGTTTGCCATTGAACATCCTTCTTCTAGTGATCACCAAAAAAATACCATGTTGATTTTTATTTGACTAAGGATCATGATAGCTCTACATGGCTGGAAATGTCAAGATACTTGCAAATGAGTACATCAAGTGAAAGAGTCAAGGAAATGACTATCTTAGAAGAAGGAAACAAAACTTATGGCTATTCTTCTATAAGTTTCTTAGAATATGAGTCTGATAATGAAGAATCAACATCAAAGAAATGAAGAAAAAGAAAAAGATCACACTAATGCTAGTCATAAAGGTGTGGAGAATACTCTCAAATACATGATGGTTAGACTACCAGTGTTCCTTCAAATAAAACCACTCAAGGTACACAATTTTTTAATTCTCCTTTAGTTGTTCAAGGTGATATATATTATTGAACATTGTGAGAAATCAAAGATTCAAATCTCCCAAATTGAATACCTACAATCCAATCCTCACCAATTAGAGAGATTATTCCAATTTGTGAAAATGGAATCAAAATGTTCCTCCTTTATTGTTCATCATTTGTCCACTATGGTTCAAAATAATGATGTTCCTTCCATATTTGAACAAAATAATATTCCTTTTGTATGATCTTCCATAAGCGAAAAGCTTGATCTTTTTTATGTCTCTTTGTATATTGTCAATTTTAAGCTCAATAATTCTATTATAAATTTTAGAGCCTCTAATTATGTGATTCCTTCAAAAGTATCCTCTGCACTAGGTCTATCCTTGAATAAGCCTTCAGGAAAAGTGTATTCTATGGAGTTCAAGTAGGTCCCTTTAGTAGGAAAAAGGATGCCTAGGTCGCATTAGCAGTCTACCCATAAAAGAGAATGAAACTTACCATTTTGGTTGTTGATATTCATGCTAGTTATGGCATGCTCTTAAGTAGAAGTTTTTACAAGGACTTGGGTGGGGAAATCTAGATGGACTAGTTACACATTCTCATTCTAGTGAATGGTAAAAAAGTTGGCCTAAATCCTAAACATAAAGCGAAGTACACTATCCTAAAGTCTGAAGACCCAAGATTTGAAGTTTTGTATGAAAAAACTAGTCCTAAAACCCATATGCTTATTCTTAAAAATGAAGTTGCACCTAAAATTATTTGCCCTGATATGTCTTTAGAAATATAGAGTATGGTGTTTGATGGAAGTTCTTCTTTTGGTTTTAGAGCTAGTATAGTTTTCATATCACTTGTAGGAGAGAAGTTGTCAATGACATATAATTTAGTATTTGATAATACTAATAACATAGTTGAGTATGAATCTCTCCTTTTGGGACTACAAGCAATAAAAGAAAAAGGAATTAGAAATTTAAAGGTTTTGGGTGATGTTGAATTGGACATTAAACAAGTAAGAAACCAATTCGAGCTAAAAAATGATAAGACAAAACATTACAGGAATCAAGTTTGGGATGATATTGAATACTTTGACGCTTTCTCAATTGAGGCAATCCCATGAAGTCAAAATTCTAAGGTTGATTGTCTCACTGTTTCTACCACTCTTCTGATTCCTCACCCAAAGTTTGAGAAGAATTCATACAAAATTGAACTAATTTATAGACCTAGTGTCCCAGACAATAACCAACACTAGTAGGACTTTGATGATGATCAAATGTTATTATATCTTTTCTGGAGAGAGGTTACACATTTTCCAATCTACTTTTTGAAGGTAGTGAGTATTTTAATGAAGAAACCACATTTGGAGAGAAGATATGAGAGTTTGAAGTGTTGTAGTTGAAGGGGAATACTATCTTGAAAGGCCTAGACACTCTAGATAATCTTTTTGATAAACATGATTGTTATGTGAAAAGTAAGGTCAAGGAAGAAACCTCTAATTCTTTTGATTATGAAAAAGATAATATTGGTTCTAAAGATGATCTCAAGATATTATGTTATTGGTAAATCTTGTTCACTAAATGAAAGAAATAAGATTGTAGAATTATTGAGTAAATATAAAGATGTTTTAACATGGTGCTACAATGACCTGAAAGATTTTATGGATGGAAAGTTTCAACATCATATCACTCTTAGGCCAGGAGCACTCCCATTTAGGTAGAAATAGAGGCAGTTTAACCTAGAGTTTTTTTGTTCTGTCTTTTCTAAAATCAGTAAAATTCTCAAAGTTATAATTATATGTCCAATTCACCATTCTACTTAGGTAGCTAATATAGTAATAGTCACAAAGAAGAATGGTGAAATTTGCATTTGCATTGATTTTCACAACCTTAATCAAGCCTCTTTGAAGAATAATTGACCTCTGCTAGTTATGGATCATGTGTTGTAAACAATTTCTAGCTTTGAGACAATGTCCCTATTGGATGGTTTTTTTACGTTACAACCAAATCAATGTTGCTCTAGAGAAGATCAACACAAGACCACCTTCACTACCCCTTGGTGAACCTTGCTTATAACATGATAACTTTTGGGTTAATCAGTGTAGGTGCTACCTTTTAGAGAGCAATGGACCTTTCATTTGGTGACTTAAAAAATAAAATTATCATTATATATCTATCAATGACTTGACAATGTTCTCTAAAAGAAGGGAAGATCATCTTCATCTTTTGGAGCTTGTGTTACAATGTTTTCACCCACAAGGGATCTTATTAAACCTAAATAAATCTATCTTTGGAGAAATAGAAAGATTCTTAGACACATTGCATCCAAAGAAGGTATCTAGATTGATTTACAATGCATGAAAGCTATGCAACAACTATCTTTTCCATCAAGAAACCCACAGGTTAGGTCTTTCTTTGGCTAGGTCAAAATTTTGAGAAGGTTCACACCATATTTCTCAAAACTGACTAAGGCCATTGTTGATATGATCAAAGATAAAATCATCTTTAGATGGACAGATCAAGGCAAGAGATATTTTAACAAGATTAAAATAATTATATAAAATGCTCTAGTTCTCAGTCACCCTAATTTCTCAAAATATTTTACTTTTTATTGCTATGGTTTGGAACATACATTGTCTACTATATTGATGCAACATAATGATGAAGACATTGAAGCACCCATAGATTTTATGAGAGTACTTTTGAAGAAACATGAGCTAAATTATTCCATGATTGAAAAATATGCATATGCTATGGTAAAGGTGGAAAATAAATCAGATTTTAATTCTGAACTCTCATTTAAAATTTATGTGCTAGATACTATTGTAAAATTGTTCTCACATAGCAAGAAATAGGCCTAAATAAAAGAGCTTCATGAATTTCTAAATACAAGAGTATGATGTGGATATAAATCCTACTAAATTTGTGAGGGGGAAAGGCCCGTGTAAATTGATAGGAGAGAATGGTCTAACTAATCAAACTAAAGAAACTATTGAGTTACCTCTCGCACTTTTTGTCAGACTAACAAATGAGTGGTTTTAAAAAATCACCTATTTCCTTACATATGGTGAATGTCTAGAGCACTTATCTTCCAAGTAATAGAGAAAAATTAAGTTAAAGGCAACCAAACATATCATTTGGGGTGATTCTTTGTACAAGAAAGGTCTAGATTGAAAGTTCCTGAAGTGTGTAGACAAGGAGCAACATAAGAAGTTACTTTAGCTCTTTCATAACAAAGCTTGTGGTGGCCACTTTTCTTCATCTTTTACAACATTCAAAATTCTTAGGATTTTTTTTTCATTAGGATGGAATGTTTAGGGATGCTAATGAGTGGGTTAAGAAGTGTAAGTCCCATCAACAATTTGTGGGAAAAGTTAAACTTGCAGCCTTACAATTAAAATTAGTGATTATTGAAGAGCCTTTTCAGTAGTCGAGTTTAGACTTTATTAGTCCACTTAACCGTTCATTAAGTGTAGGACATACACACATTCTAGTGCAAACAAACTACTTCATTAAATGGGTAGAGGCAATCCTAGTGAAACAAACATCCTTACAAGTGGTATGTAACTTTATCAAAGAAAATATTCTAGTGAGGTTTGGTGTCCCCCATAAAATTGTCATTGATAATGTTGTGAATTTTTCTTCCTATGAGTTATCTAGATTTTGTTATAAATATGAAATCATTTTAGCACATTTTTCTAATTATTACCCTCATGCGAATGGTTAGGCTGAATCTCGTAACAAAAATCTTACACTTATAATTTGTAAATTAGTTGATGATAACCAACATAGTTGACATAAAAAGATGTATGATGGATTATAGGTGCAGAGAACAACTAGGAAAACGGTGATTGGGATGTCTCCTTTTGAAATGGATTATGGATTTTTTTGTTTATGGAATAAATGCCAAGCTACCCATTCCCTTGGAGCTTTTGGAACTTCACATTCAAAGTGTACTAGAGATAATCAGTTCAAAGAATCATTAGAAAATCTAGGATTTCATATTTGACTAAGATGGAGGAACAAAGAGATCAAGTAGTAGACATGATCAGGGAACATAAAGCCTAGGTGAATGATTTGTTTGATAGAAAGGCCAAACTAAGTCATTTTTTTGTAGGTGATTTGGTGTTGTTGTGGGACAAGAAGAAAGAGCCCAAAGAGAGTCATGGTAAATTTGATTCTCTATAGAAGAGACTTTTTCAAATTAGACAAATCTATGGAAACAATTCATTCTACTTGGTGTATTTAGAAGGTACGCATCAGCCCCTTCCTTATAGTGGGAAACATTTGAAAATTTATAATCAGTAAAATGAGTTGCCCCCCGTATTTGTATATAGGTTAAATAGGAGTTTTTGTCTCTTATCATGCTTTTGAGCTGTACATCTTTCCTTTGTTCTTGACTCTATTTATGCCTAATGGATATAATACTAGTCTTACCAAGAGTCTTTGGGTTCTACTACATCCACAAGGTCCTTATCCCCAGTTAGAGCCAATTATTACCCTAAATTTTGATTATTTCTCAATTTTTCATTCCTTACACTCTGTGTCATATAATTATTCCTTTCACTATCATTGTATGTTTCAATATTCAAGTTTCAAGTCTTTCCTGTAAAGTTCAAAGTGATTTCCTAAGTATTATTCCTTTTGTCAGATCTTTGACCTTGATTGGGAACTTGTTAGAGCTTTCACATGCACTAGGAACTTTATTGGAGGTTCCTAAGGTACTGAGGACCTCCCTTGTTTGCAATGTCAACACTTTAAACAAATATGTTGGCACCGTATAAGGTACCAGGAACTTCAATGGTTTTGAGAACTTAAGGAACCCCTAATAAGGTTCCCAATCATCGTCAGGTTCTCAACATCACATAATACTCTAAAAGATGTTGTAAAGTTCCATTTCTCTTCAAGGTTCCCGATGTTTATGCATTCACTAAGGAGGTTCATTGGCCTCAAGAACATTTATATACATCATTGACATAAAATGAAGAACAAATGAAATTTTTTGAGAGTTCATAAGTTCCTAGAACCTAAGGAACCTTAAATATGGTTCCATATTGTCATCAAGTTCTTGACTTGGCTTAATCCCCCAAAAGTTCTTGCCTCTTCAAGTTATTATCAAATTCCAAATTATTGGTGAACTTTCAACACTTAAGAACTTGTTAGATATTCATTGTTTCAAAGAAGAGTTTATCATATCTATACAAAGGAAAAGAACAAAATGAAGTTTTTGGAGAGAGGTTTTGATAACCTAAGGAACCTTTGACAAAGTTCCAGATTCCTGTTATAAATCTAACACTTGAATAGAAAGAAAATAATAGTTACAGGGACGTACTCCTGAAGTTCCAAGCCATTAGAGAACTTCTGACAAAGAAGAAAATGGGGGAGAATTTAGTTATATAAAGACTTCACTGAATATTTGAAAACTTGAGCTATTACGCAAGAAAGAAACCCTGCACACTCAACTATGGTGACTCTATGGCATATTTAGTTGTTTTCCCTCTTTCATTGAGTTCCTTCAAGATGAGATGTGAGATAAATCATCCTTTTCATACACTAGTCTATTTCTTCATTCCATATTGTTGAAATATATGGTTTTCTAATAGATTGAAACATTAGATGTCACTAAGAAAGCCTTTATCTCTCCTGACAAAGTTCTATCCCCAGGAGCCAGTACCAGCAACCAAAGTGGTTGGATAACCCCCAAAAGGAAAGGGAAAGGTCATAATAAGAAGAGGCCGATGTGGGAATTGAAGGTAAAGCGGGGAGGCCTTCACAGAGAGAAACTAGATCTAGAGAAGAAGCCAAGTAGATCACATATGGGAGACAAAGCACACTGGAGGCTCTTTCCAGAAAATCCCGTAAATGAGGATCATCACTTGGAATTTGAGAGGGCTCAATAGCCCACAAAAATAGCTCATGATAAAGAGTTGTATATATGACAATAAAATAGATTTCATCCTTCTCCAAGAAGTTAAAATGACTGAAGAAAACTTTAGAAAAATTGCCAACAACGTCTGGCCTATGGCAGATTTCATCATCAGTTCCTTGATTGGTGTCTCTAGGGGGCTGGTTACTATGTGGAATAAGTACAAAGCCTCAGGAAGCTATTGCTCACATTACAAAAATACTCTAGAAATCCTTTGCAAGATGAACAACAAAACCTGGAAGTTGCTCAATATATATGCCCCTAACACCAAAAGAGCTAGAAAAGAGCCGTGGGATGGACTTAGATCCAAAATCAATGAGGATAGTAGAACTCTGTGGATTTTGGGGGGAGATTTCAACACCCCCCTTTACTCCTCAGATAAATCTATGGGTAATAAGGATTTTTCAGACAGCATGGTGGATCTAACTGATTTCCTGGGCCATATTGGTCTTATGGACTTGGAAGTCACTAATCAATAGTTCTCCTAGACCAATAGAAGAGTGGGGGAACAATTGATTCAGGTTAAGCTTGATAGAGTGCTGGTTTCTATGAGCTAGGGAAGTTTATAGCACACCTTCTTGTCTGCTCTCCCGCGTACCATTTCTGATCACAATGCCTTGCTTCTGGATTGGACTGAGAAGAATAATAAGGGCCCTTTCCCATTCAGGTATGAAATAATGTGGGCCTCTCACCTGAACTTTAAAAACTGCATAGCAGACTGGTGGAAAGTTCAGATCCACGGGTCTCCAATGTACAGGCTCACCCAAAAATTGGTGTACGTCAAAAACAAAGTCAAAGGCTAGAATAAGTTCTGCTTTGGCAATGTGATGAAATCCAAGAATCACCTCTCGAAGAGACTGCTTGAGGTTCAAGATAAAATGGCCAAGGGGGATGGGATTGTTAGCTTATACAATACGAAAGAAGAGTTAGTCAGAAAACTAACGGACATTACCAGTAAGGAAGAAATCTTCTGGAAGCAAAAATCTAGGGTTCAATGGCTGAAAGAGGGTGACAAAAACATGACTTTCTTTCACCAATCGACCATGAAACATAGGAAGAGGAATAGCATTACCAAACTCCTAAATGAACAGAATATAGAGGTGACAGATGATGGGGACCTTGGAAGACTGGCCTCTGATTACTTTAGAAACTTCCTGGCTAAGAAAAATACCAAAGTTGATAATGCTAAAGAAAATCTCCTCCTAGAGTGTATCCCCCAAATTCTTACCGAGGATAGTAATATAGACATGATGAAGTCTATTTCAGATGAAGAGGTCAGAGCTGTGGTTTTCTTGATGGGGGCCTTCAAAGCTCCTGGGCCCGATGGGTTCCCCCTGGCTTTCTTTCAAGATTTCTGGGATATCATGGGTTATGATGTTACGAGTGCCGTCAAAGACTTCTACAAAATGGGAAATTTCTTAAACAGATCAATGCTATGTTCATAGCATTGATCCCTAAGAAAACCATCACTGAAGTCATGGCTGACTTCCGTACCATTAGTCTGTGTAACACCATTTATAAAATCATCATGAAAGTGCTGGTCCTTAGAATACAACCTCTCCTGGATAAGCTCGTCATTGACAGCCAGAAAGGCTTTGTCCCTAGGAGATAGATTTTGGACGCGGCCATCTCGACCCATGAGATCATTCACTCTATGGATAAAAATAATAGCCTGGGCATGGCCCTTAAGTTGGACATATCTAAAGCTTACGATAGAGTTTCTTGGGGCTTCTTGTTTAAGGTTCTCAGAAAGATGGGCTTTAGTGACAGAATTCTTAATTTGATAAATGAGTGTGTAACTACTGTTAAATACTCGGTGCTGGTCAATGGTTCACCGTGGGGGTTTTTCGAGGCAAGAAGGGGTTTAAGGCAAGGGGATCCTCTATCCCCCTACTTGTTTATTATGATGGCAGAGGTCTTGGGAAGAAATATTCTGTCCCATTTGGACAGGCAATCCCTTACGGGAATTAAAGCGGCATCCACCCTGGGTCTGTCGGCTATATCGGGACAGGAAAATTTCAAAATTTTCCTATATTCCTACCCACCCCATGTCCAACCAAATCAGAAAATCATACACCCAAAATCATAATAGCAGCTAATAAATTCCATAAATATCACATGATTTTCATCACAAATAACTGTCTCACCCCTCAAACTGTAATATAACAAGGGGCCTCACTTCCTTAATTTCGGCGAGACCTTGGTGTCTTCTTTATACCCATCCATGTTCTATTTGAAATGGGCTAAATATGTATCGACATGAGAATTATGGTCGGAGAGAAAGCTTCAGAAATCTTCGATGAAAGGAGTAACACCAATGACCCTTCATCAGAGAGAGAATTCCCAGTCACGCCGAGTTAATCAAAAGTGAGGACTATCGGCATAAGAAAACACTATCAGAGAATACTTTGAAAACCCCCCCGATAGTATAGATCATACCAATGAAGGAATTCGGTAGGACTCTTGCTAAATTACCCATGGAACAGGTGGAACTAGTGATCATTGGGAGGAGATGCACATCGGGGCAAGAAAATGAAGTGTCTCTAACCTTATGATGTCTTAGTGACCAAAGGGCATTGTTTCAGCCTAAGTCATATGGACATGTATGGAGGATAAAAAATCATCAGCGAAAGGGAACAAGTCAGAATAAAGTTTACGAGTCTTGCCGAACTGATGGCCACGACGATGAAGGATTTCGGTAACATGCTATGATGATCACTCCGATGAAGGATATAAAGAAAGGTATTAGGGAAACAACCATGATCGGATAGTTTGAATCAAGTTATACCGATGTCATATGTTGTTCCAATGATAATAATGGCCACACTCATCGATAAGACTCTTTCCGACAGATCATAAGGACAAGCGATATCTGTATTAATTACCTGGGTCTTTCCGATTCCACTAACCTACCATGTAAAGTGAAGCCGATGAGCTTGTTGACAAGACTCATGCTGATATTCATATCGGAAACACTTGAAATATCAGAGGAAGAAGTTGTTCCCACAACGATAAAGTAAGTCAGGCCAACAACAGCCATGCTCATTTCTATATCGGGTAGACCTTGCAAAGTCTTGTCGATACGAGCTTATATATGTTTTTATAAAAGATGACATCGAGGAGACAAAATGAAGGGTCACAATGATTGATCCACCTGCAAATGTTCACGCCATAAGAAGCTATTAAATCACCCTAACATTACAAAAGTCCTACCAATTAGGGGAGTTATGACGATGTGACATTTCATAACGATCATGAAAATTAATACACTGGAACAATTAATTGCAGACCGAGAGGAAGTCCTCTGAAGAGCCATTCAAAATCACTGTAATTAGGTTCGAAAGAATTGTCTAAGAGGAGCATGCAAGAGAAAACTTGAAGGAGAGAACAAGGAAGTTCAATCATCATCTCAAACAATAGGTACATATATAAAAAACCTTTGTGTAGTAGCTTGTAATTTGAATTTGCTATCCAGAATTAAAATGGAGACTCCAGTAAAAAGAAAGGGTAGAAAACAGATAGGTGAGACTAGCAAAACTAAGAAATAAAAAATTGACAAAAGCCCTGACGAAAAAATGAAAGAAAGGAAACTAAATCAGGATTTAATTAACCAATTGCCTGGGTCTACCCCTAAAGCCTGAAGGTCTGCACAACTTAGGGCAGAGGTAGAGAAATTAGAAGACAAATGTAAATACCTTGGAAATATCTAGACACCAATAAGAGGTTACAAGTTGTTCAAATTTCATTACAATAGAAGATTCAGGAATGTCCTAGTGTCTAATCCATGGCACTTGAATTTGGGCAAATTGGTCATCCCTGATGTGTTTGTGAATGTAGAACTCCTCAAACTCCTGGCTAAACACTACAATCCCAACCTTAAAGCCATATGCAATCTGCAAGGAGAGCCTGTTATACATTTGTCCAAAAATGCCATTTGTGAAGTATTTGATTTAGTTGATTTGTGTACTTTTCCCATAGTTATGAAGATTTGGACAAAGAATACTAGAGGATGGACACCACGTACAATGGGTGGAGATTACCTATTCATAGGCCTAAGGCAGAAGGAGAAACAGTGCCTCTTAATGATAATGATGAACCCCCATTCCATGTGTCTTTGTTTGAACCATATATGCAATACACGTATTACTCTGTTGGCCAAGTCCTAGGGTAAGAGGTTCCTGATTTTATGTCAATTCCATTAATGGTGATAGCAACAAATATCCAGTGTCACAATGCTAGGAAGTTTGACTATGTTGCTTATGTCTGCAGAAAGATTGACTCCAGTTTAAGTGCAATTAAGAACAATGCCCCAACACTCTCTTTTGAGCATTATTCGCTCCTCATGCATATGGTGTTATATTATGGCCAGGAAATTGGAATATGGCCAAATGAACTCAGAGTTGCTCAAGTGGACCAGAGGGGACAAAAGTCACTTGTGCAAATGTGGATGAGGATATGGGACAACAAGTTTGCCCATTTTAGTTATATTCATTTTGAAGAGTACTGTGTAAAAGTGTTGTATAGATATTTCAATCATCCTTGTCAACATTCACTGTCAGATTAAATAAAGAGGTTTCTCAGACCAAAAGATTTTGGTGGTCCTCCAAATGTCACCCACAACTAGGCAGATTGGTATTGTTTTGAGGATTCAACCATGGTCAGAATTTATGGTTTTGAAGATACCCCGTTTATATTGCCCAAGATAGTTCCTGACAGAATTGCCTACTTAGAGATAGTCAGGAAAATGAAATTCTCTAATGTGATGAAGTTGAGCTCCTATGAAAAGCAATCCTTCATGCCTAGTACTCTGTGCTTTGGGGATTTTACTGTGGTGTCTAAAGAGGGTTATGGTCTCATCATGGATAAATTGATGCATTACAACATGAGATGTGCAGAGGCAAGAAAAGGATTTGATCCTAAGGGTTTCATTGATCTTGCTAGGAGAAAACAAAATCTCAGTGGAAATACGCATATTCCTTATCCACATGATGACATTATCAGGATTATGGAAGAAGCTGAGATTGAATTGGTGATTGAGAAGCATAATAAAGAACTAGAAGAGAAGAAGAAATAGCTTGCAGAGATAGAGTTGTTGTCCTCTGGTGATGAGGGATCTGTAGGAGAAGAAGAGCCACATGAACAAGCAATTAGAATCTCTAAATGAAAAATGGAATGTTATCAATCTCCTAATAAAGAGCAGGATGAAGAGGGGCCTAGTGATGAGGATCCAAGACAATTAGCATATGATTCTTTTATTGCAGATGATCAATTTATTCATTCTAAAGAGTTTAAATCATTTTTGTATAAATGCAAGGGTAAAGAGATTAGGGAATTAGTTGATGACGTCACAACTAACAATGAAATATAATTAATTGATATGTTAAAAACAACAGTGGACAATGAATTGAAAGCTATGACTCCTAGTAGAGGTAGACAACTGCTCAGAGAAGCAGGCATCATGACATTTCTTGGTCTTGATATAAATCTTCTCTAGTGTTTGATAGTTTTTTGCACAATACTGATGAAAAGTATAAGCTCATTCCTGAGGGTGTCACAGAGGTATACATGGGTACCGAATATAACAATGATGAAAACTCACTCATGATATGGGCCATGTACCTTCCTCATAAGAAAATGACCATTATAGATACTGAAATTTTTTTTGGGCATGTTATGACCTTGAAAGAAGGGGAAGCTAATCCCTTGATTACTGTAGATATTGGCATAACTGTTGCAAAGTTAAATAAGGCACAGACTCATATGTTGATCAATGAACGGGATGCATATAAACTAAGTTGTGAAAGATTAACAAAAGAAAATGATTTCTTGAAAGATACTGTTAAGAATACCTTTGGAGGGTCAGTGAAAAGGTTAACTCAAGGAGAGAGCTCACAAAGTGCCCAGTCACCATCTGTTTATCAGATAGCTCAGGTTCAGAGTGACACACTTGCAGCAGTGCTACAGAATAGGCACATTAATATGATGCATTGGATGAACAAATTTTGGGATATCTATTCTGAAAACCATAAGGTGATCCAAGAGAACGAAAGGCTAAACAATAGGCTTCAAGAGAAACTCAATGAGATACAGAGTAAGGATGCTCCTGATACTACAAGTACTTCTAGTGCAAAAGACTTGATTGAACAACATCAAAAATATTATGACCAGCTTAAAACTGATGCCAAAGAATGCAATGAGGCTTCAAAAGCAGGTGTGCCCATGTTGTTCAGAGACGATAAGGAGTTGAAGAGCAAAGATGAATGGAGTAAAGGGTGGCAGGTGATATTACATGAAGTTCTAGAGGCTCTCAAAGATAAAGACTCTGCATCTGGGGAAACTTGCAAGCATCTGGAGAAGATGGTGATGATGGATGTGATCACAAGGAATGCTATTGAGTTTACTGATACACATTGTAGCCAAGAATAAATGGATCACATTGCTTAGATATATTTGTGGTGCAAAAAGGCTTAGGATCATTTTCTTTGTTTATTGCTGTGTTAATCATTTTAATTCCCAAAAGACATTTTGAAGAGTTATGTCTCTTCATAAGTATTTCTATATAAGTTGAACATATGGTGATGAATGATCATCAGCAGTAGGAGATAATAGAAGAAGTTCATAATATTTTTAAAGACCATGTTGCAATAATTTTATTGAAAAAGTAAATAGAAGATCTCTGATTCTGTGGTTTTATTCTGGCATCAATTGTTTGTTAAATTTATTCAATTATATGGTTGTCTCCAGTTCAGTATTTCCTTGTTATTCAACTTAATATATCAAGTATATATTTAATTTGTCAATGCACATTTGTTGTATTTGTGTGATTGGATTAATTGGTTTCCATAAAAGGAATTAAAATCCTTCTGGTCAGTCACAGTAATTTGGAAGTGTTAATTTGGATCACTAAGAAGAGCTATATAATTAGGATTGTCATTCTATCTCCAAGTTGATATTGTCTGTTGTTCTTGTATAATTCATTCAATTGGTTCCTTCAAGAAAGGATTAAAAATTTCGTCTGGTGAATAAAAAGAAATCTGATTTTGTCAATTGGATTATTAAGAAGAGTCTGCCAATCATTTCCCTGCACATTTATACAAGTTATAAACCAAAGTATTGTGCCAAAGAATTAGAGTTACTTTCCACTATAAGCCATTGGTCTTAGATTTTCATTTGACTCCGTTTACCCAACAAAGGCACTGGTCTTACTTATTTTAATAGTTGAATTCATTTATTGGTTTTTACCTTGATATTGCTTATACAATTTATACCAATCATCATTTAAACATTAGAAATAGAATTAGTTAGCAAGCTTTCATCTATTCCACACCATTTGCCACTATGAGTAGATCCATTAACTTAGTCAAAGCACTTACACTCATCTAATCTGCTTCAACTTTCAAAGCCCACCCACTTAGGTATAGCAGTGCCTAAAGTGCAGGGATTCATCAACCCTATAGGTTAAACTCTGTCGCGTTAGTTCAAAAACGTTGCCAATCTGATCATAGAGTCTGGCATCCTCTTAGGATTTGCAACCTGCATTTTTGAGACCTAACAAATTGGTGACTCTACTGGGGAACCAAATAAAGGACCTTAGTAAGAAACCATTCTTTTATGGAGTTAGAAATTTCAAGAATACAAATTGGTAACTCTGTTGGCAAGAAGAATCCGGATGAATAAATTATAACCTTTTCCTATTTACAAAAATAGGTGGCGACTCTACAACCTGTTATAACAGAAAGTTAGAACCAAAATGGATAGTAGAAGATCCAAGATGGAAGGGAAGAAATTGCAATCATCTCCACCAATTATAACCATCTCCAAGAAAAATGAAGCATCAAATTATTTTCATCAAAATAATAATCAGGAGGCTCAAGAGGATAATACAGAACAAACTATCATAACTCACAATAGTTTTACCCCTCTGCATGAATCAAATGAAAATTTCAATAGAGTAATTGATGATATATTGGAAAAATATAGACCTGATCCTCAAGAACAACTTGAGTGTGAAGCATGGGCCATGAAGGAAATTGATCAGAGGCAAGCTGAATATGATTATAAAATGTCATTACAGCAGGAAGATGGGGTAAAATATGGATTCATGAATCAAGAGGTGAATAAAAGTCCAAAGAATACAAGAAGTATGAATGAAGCACAATAGAATGTGCTTAAGCTCTAGGAGGAACTTGAAATGATCAAGATAGAGGAAACTGAGATGTTGTTAAAACAAGAAATTCAATAGATAAGGAATAGGACTAAAATAGCCACCCCAAAATATGTACCTCCACATAGAGGAAACATTTTGAGGAATCCACAACAAAACTTGCACCAAAATACAGGTGGTGTTTCCAATCCAAAAGCATCCGAAAGTCATCAAAATACCCTCCCAAATAATCCTAGACCACCTCTCATACATAACACCTCTCAACATATGGCTAATCCATACCCACCCCCTGGCCAACAATATTGTAGACCACAAAACCCTCATATGAACCCCCATATAAATTCACAACAGTAATATGCTTATCATTAGCCTCCAGGCAGATATAATTACTACCCTAACCCGCCACCCATGAATCTTCCACCTCAAAACCTCACAAACATATGTGGCCAATTCGATCCAACTGGATATCAATTGTATCCATACCTTATTAACAGTAATTGGAGAAATATAGTTCCCAAGTTCATTGGAAACAGTGCAGTATCAACTAAGGATCACATCAGAGGCTTCAATGCTTTCGTACAAGATATTGGTATGGATTATGAATATGTTAAAATGAGGTTATTCATGATGTCTCTGACTGAAGATGCAAGAGACTGGTTCAACAGTTTACCAGATGCCTCAATCAGTTCCTTAACAGATTTCCATAGTCAATTCAAGGAGCAGTATGGCAATCAGTATGCCCCTGAGTTTGCATTACATGAATTGATAAGCATCCAAAAATACCAAAATGAGTCAGTATATGATTTCAATATGAGATTTTCCAAATTACACAACAAAATACCACATGGATCTAAATTGACTGATCCAACAACATTAAGTATTTATCTGAAATCATTTGATCCTAAGACAGGGTATGAACTCAGAAATCGGTGCCCTATGACCCTAGCTGAAGCACAAAAAGTGGCATTAACTATCGAAAACAATAGAAAAGCTGCAGGAATGGTTAGCAAAAGAGACAATCCCAAAATTCCTCAAAACCCAAATATTCAACAGAATAAACAAGAAGGTTAGCATAGGCATGAAAGACCTAGGTTGCATGACATGCCATATAATACAAATTGGAAGGATGGGAGACCTATTGAAAACAGCAGGAAACAACAGTATGGCAAAGATACTCCTGACCCTCTAAACAAAAATGGGGCACATATGGTAGAAGATAAACCTTGGTTTTTGGTGTGCAATTTACCACACTAACCTGAATATTGTGTAGTGGCTAAAATAGTACAACAAGAAGAAGCATTATACAATTATAATAGAGACAATCACACAATAAACATGATGCAAGATACACCATATTTGTTGAATGAAGACTATTCTTCTACAGAGGAAGAGGGATATGAATATGATGTGGGAAACTAGAAACATCATATCAACATGGGAAAACAAGAAGTATTCTTAGATCAGTAGGATGGCTACTAGGAACCTACCTATTATAACAATTCACCATTTGATCAGTGGAGAAAGGCCACTAAAAATGAAAGAGAAGCTCTTACAATAGTTGCAGTAGATTAAGCTAAAAATGCCTATAATCTAATGAACAAGACAGTAAATGTTGAACAAGGAACACCTGGGAGTATCTTTATAAAAGA
Organism: Cunninghamia lanceolata; assembly: GCA_027924645.1. Classification (NCBI taxonomy): domain Eukaryota; kingdom Viridiplantae; phylum Streptophyta; class Pinopsida; order Cupressales; family Cupressaceae; genus Cunninghamia; species Cunninghamia lanceolata. The sequence continues at coordinate 24,851,861 of BSBN01000500.1, forward strand.
TCAAAATTACAAAAACAATAATGCAAAGTCATCATTCAGAGAACCATAAAAAATTGATAAAAATAAAATGAAAGATAAATCACAAAATCAAGAAAAAGAACATATAAAGACAAAGGAATGATCAAACTATGGCCCATTCATTTGACATTGCTCATGCAATATCTTAGGTAAAGATATCAGTACCACTTTTGGAAATGATGAAGATAGACAAATACATAAATACAGTGGTTAAACTGATTTCAGATATACCAAATCAAAAATATAAAGAATTAGAGAATAGAACAAACAATGTTCACCAAGAAACATTCCAAATTCTTGACGTATATCTAGGTGATACCTTGACAAAGAATCCCTCACAAGTGGATCCTTTCTACACTACCTTATTAATAAAAAATAGGCTAGTAAGGAACTACATGATTGATTCAGCTGCGGCCATCAATATCACGCCAATAGCAGTCATGAAAGAATTGGGAATGTGGGTTAACACTACATTTGGTAAGTGTTATGCGATGGATAATAGATCCATCCCATTCATGGGCATTATGAGGGATGTGGAAATAAAACTTGCTTCATACCCTGAAGCAACCTGTAACATTGATATCACCATGGTTGATAGTCCACCATATTATGGAATGCTCTTATCAAGACAATGGGCTACAATGGTAGGAGGGAATGTCCAATTAGATTTATAATATGCCACAATACCAGTGGGAGGCAAAGAGATCAAGCTGTGTAGGGAGCCAAGATATAAGAACTTCATAGAACACTTGGATCAAAATCAAATAAACCTATTTTGTGATACAGATTTGGGAACCTTCAAGGTTGAAACAAGTTAGCCAAAATTGCAGAATACTGATCCAATACATGTCAAATCTAAGAAAGAGGAGAATGATGGGTGGAAGATGTATTTTGATGGTGCATGTAGCAAAATGGGAAATGGGGCAGGAGTATTATTTATTTCACCAGCAGGTAAAACTTTCAAATACTCATTCGCACTGACATTTGAATGCATAAACAATGTAGCAGAATACGAGGCTTTGCTCATTGGTTTGAATATAGCCACCAAGCATAAGATAAAAAAGTTGGCTGTATGTGGTGATTCAGAATTGGTTATCAAAGAGCACGAAAGGCTAAACATTAGAAATAGAATTAGTTAGAAAGCTTTCATCTAGTCCACACCATTTGCCACTGTGAGTAGATCCATTAACTTAGTCAAAGCACTTACACTTATCTAATCTAATTCAACTTTCAAGGTCCACTCGCTTAGGTATAGCAGTGCCTAAAGTGCAGGGAGTCATCAACCCTATAGGTTAAACTCTGTCGCGTTAGTTCAAAAATGTTTCCAATCTGATCATAGAGTTTGGGATCCTCTTAGGTTTCACAACCTGCATTTTTGAGACCTAACAAGCTTCCAATAGTTCATGGATGACACCATGTTGTTCGGGGTAGCTTCGGTTGTGAAGGCTAAGAGATGGAAAAATCTTCTAAACATGTATGCGGAGGTTTTGGGACAATGCATTAACTATGATAAGAGCAACATGTTTTTCTTTAACACTAATGGGGATCTGCAAGTCAAGGTTGGAAACATCCTCCAATGCAATCAGGCTACCCTCTTGGCTATTTACCTCGGTCTGCCTCTCATAGTCAATGAAGTGACTCAGTCCTACTGGAACACTGTCTTGGAGCGTATAAATAAGAAAATGGAAGGCTGGAAAGGAAATCTCCTTAGTCAAGCTGGGAAACTTCAATTGCTGAAAGCATCCCTACCTATTTTCTCTCTTTTTTCAAAATTCCCAGATATATGGTAGAGAAACTTGAAAGAATCCAAAGAACCTTCCTCTGGACTGGGGTGGAGGAAAAGAAAAGGATCTCGCTGGTTGGTTGGGATACTGTCTATCAGGCCAAAGCTAATGGTGGTCTGGGGATAAGAAAAATCCAAAGCATGAACAAAGCCTTGCTGACCAAAATAGGGTGGATCTTCCTAAAGGAAGAGAAGGAATGGGCCTGTATCATGAAGGCCAAATACCTGCAGAGTGCCTTCAATTCTTAGATTTTGCTAAGGGACTCTCTTCCCAAAGGTTCTGTTGACTATTTCCCAGACTGGATGCTTATTCCCAGATATCCCTACAAGGTAGCCATCAGTGATCAACAGGAGCTCCGGGCCAGGGGGTCAACAGTATAGGAGATAGACTCTATATTTTATCTCCTCTTCTTCTTCAGGCTCTGCAAGACCTAGGGGGGTATTCCCTACTCAACATCCATGAGGATATGCATACAAGGCTGGGATGCTGACAGAAAGCAGATAGTCCTCTTGTAAGTAGACCAAAACTGAAAGATAAGGGCAAAGGGGCTAGCTTTGGGCCTATTTGCAGTTGTAGACAGAGGACTGAGGATCCTAAACTAATTCTAATGTCCTAATGTTGGTTTTAGATTTTGCTTTGGAGTTTAAGTGTGGATGCAAAGCTGGATATGGTTATAACACAAAACAAGGCATGATTGGTGCCTATCCAGGGCCTGGAGTCAATAGACATACACCTGTGAATGTTCAGCATAAACAACTAAAACTGGATTTCAAGGGGATGGTATCCCTACTGCAGTATATCCCTCCCAATGTTCAACCTGAAAACAGTTTAATCTACCCCTTGAGTCGAAGTTAAAAGATCAGACAGTCAACATAGGAATTCTATGCTCTAGAATCTAAACATTACCAAACATCCAGATTCAGAAGAAGAATACATGCAATACTGGAGACAGAATTAACACAACACATGCCAAACAGCATTTCTCATACAAGTTTAATCATGAAATCAGTGGGTTCATGCCAAAAACAAACAACAAGAGATACATAAACTCACAGGTAAGCTGTACAGAGCAACCAGATCAGCTTGTTATGCATTACAGAGCCAAAATCATCAACTTTCAACAACCACAAATGAACAACACAACCTGCTTATATCAGCCAGGTAGGTGCTCAGCAATTAATTACAATGTTGACCAAAATCTCGCCAGATACACAGTATCATGGAAATGGCGCTCAAACACAACCGGATTGGCGCCCAAACTTGAATGCAGCAGGTGGGGGAGGAGACAGGAAGATTTCTCGAGCCCTGCGCTCCTGACCGCTGATTGACACCTCCAGTCGGGTACAAGATCGACCCACGCCATCGCCCATACCTCTGCAACAATCGCCATTAATGGCGCACCAACCCGCGGCCTTGGGAAGAACATCATACAGACTATCGCAAGCATTTCCCGCCGAGACTCATCATCATGATATTTGAAAATGCAGGATAACAATATCCCACATGCACCCCGCAGCAACCTCCTTCGCACTTTATATACTAGGTCATGAGCATATATCACGTCGGTGCTTTTGCTCCTGACGACACTAGTATAAGACTTCATCATCATCACCCTCCAGCAGCATGATATCCTGTTGTTCGAAATATCACCCTGACGTCATCATGATATTTGAAATATAACCTTCATGATAATCGGCACAACCTGATCCTTCGGAAGAACATCCTCCTGCTGAGCTTATAACAAAAGTCTGGCCGATGAACATCCTGATGACGTCATCATCATATCCTGCTGACGTCATCATCATATCTGCCTACTGCGCACCTCCTCATATCCGGATGATGTCATCATCATGTTTGCAAAGATCAGGAGGTCTCTTCAAGATGATCAGTTGTTAGAAATATGACCCCCGCGGACCTTGATGACGTCATCATCATATTAACATCATCATGATATTCGGAAGACAACCGGACATTTGGAAATATCCTCCTGATGTTCAAATATCAGGTTGCACTGTAGCTCCTCTATAAGATCGGGGCGAAAACTGAATATGATGATGCTGCTTGAAAAGATCACCCTCAATAGATAACACACGAAACTAGCAGGCGGATATCTCCTTGATATCAACATCATCATGATGTTCGAACAAACATATATCCGGATGATATGAAAATATCACCCCCTCCTTCGCGAACATCATGATGCAGATAGGCAGAAAGAAAAATATCATCCTGATATACGGATGACGTCAGCATCATCAGGATGAGAAACAAAGAATAGGAAGTGATACAACATCATCAGGATGATATTGACTAAGATCATCCTGACGTTCCAAAATATGATGACCCTAGTGAATATCGGGTCGCAATTACAACTCTTCAACAACATCATCAGGATGATGTTAACCAAGATCACCCGATGATAAAAATATCACCCCGGCGAAATATCATGAAGGCAGAAAATATGATGACCACCGCAAGCAGCAGGATGATAACTGGAAATATGATGATGATGAACACGACCCTTAGGAAAAAACAAGTTAGGTCGAGCAATTCAAAGAATAAGCAACATCATCATCATGCTCGCGCAAGGTGATAAATGGAAGATCACCGGAGACTTTGAAACATCACCCTCGCAAGCAGATTAGGGCGCACTGTAGCTAGGCAGCATCATCATGATAATAAGCAAACATCACCCGACAGTTGAAATATGATGATGACGTTGAAAAACAAGTCGACGAAGAACATGATGATGTAGATCATCATCGAAGACAAGATGATGATGATGACCTCCTCCTTCGCGAATATCATGATGCTGCAGTTGAAAAATGCTGAGGAGGTCCAACACTTAGAAAAAATGGGCAAGAAGATAAAGGCTTCAAACGAAGAAACCTCCTGATCATGACAAATCAACCCTTGGTCAAAATGAGTGTCAACAGGTTCTACCATATGGAATAAAGTGTCTAAAACTAGGAGCTCCCTCTCTCAATGCATCAGATGGAACCTGGGTAAAGGGGATAAATTTAGGTTCTGGGAGGACATCTGGTTGAGGAAGGAATCCCTGGGGAAAGGAAGCAATTCTTTGAGGGCTAGAGCTGTGAACTATTTTGGCCCCAAGGTGAGAAACTATTTGACCAACCATCCCCATAGACAAAGAAAATGGAAGAACTTATCGGAGTATTGCACCAACCAAAATGAGTAGCAAGATGATTAGTCTCTTCAGCAAGAGCTAGAAAATTACAGAATTTCAGTGTTCCAAAGAGAGGATGAGATGCTGTGGGGGTAGGACCAAAAAGGTAAGTTCACAGTCAAGTCGGCTTACCATATGCTGTCGAATGGGGGTCAACCGAATCTGTACTGGAAAAAAGTCTAGAATAGGAAGCTATTAGCCAAAGTTAACTTCTTCTGGTGGGCAGTGACCCACAACAGAGTCCTTTCCATTGATAACCTTAATAAAAGAGGTTTTTAGATGGTTAACAGATGTGTGCTATGCTACCAAGAGCAAGAATCCTTACAACATCTTTTCGTTCACTGTGAATTCTCTAAACAAATATGGGAAAAAACACTGTAGAAGCTCAATCTGGAGTGGATTTTTTAGGACAACTTGAAGGACTTTGCTTTGAGTTGGTCCTCTCCTTACTCTCATCCTAGAATTAATGAGCTATGGAGACAGATTCCCTCGCACCTGGCTTGGAGTGTGTGGAAAGAGAGAAACAACCGTATTTTCATAAAAAGTGCACGTAATTCTGATGAGGTTTTCTTCTCTTTTTGCAGGGCGGTTACGGAAAACACTTCTTCCAGTTTGATTTGTGTGGCTAATCATTCTCCTACTACTTTGGAAATTCAAATTGCTAAGAACTGGCAGCTGAAGGAGGATATGAGTAAAGTGAACACCACTAACAAGATGGCCAGGCTTAACACTCACTGGAGACAACCCCCCAGTGGGTGGATCAAACTTAATTTTGATGGCGCGGAAAAGAAGTTATCTGGGTTTGCCAGTGGGGGGAATTTTTAGGGACTTCCTTGGAAACCCCATTGTTGCTTATGCTGGGGGAATTGGGCAACAGTCTAATAATATGGCTGAAGGTCTGGCTCTCCTTAAAGGTCTGAAGATAGCCCACGCTTTGGATATAGACAGTCTCCAAGTGGAAGGAGATTCTAAGCTAATTATTGATGTGGCTATGAGAAGGTCTAACAACGGTTAGAAGTTGAAGAGCTTAGTTGAAGACGTTGTCAACTTACTGTCTGGCTTCAATCAGATGTCCATCGGCCATGTGTATCAGGAGGGAAACAAAGTAGCGGACACGATGGCAAATTTAGGGTAGGGAATGGACACGTGGCGTTGTTGGAGAAATGAAAAGATTCTCCCGCGCCTGATTCAAAACCTCATTAAAGAGGAGTTAAGCTCGGCCCCCGGTTCCTCATGAGATCTAATGTTAGGGAGAGAGGGTGGGACTGCCAGAGTTCTAGGATCTTCGAATAGTTGGACATCGAGCACAAGATAGAGGATTATATGAAGTGCAAGTGCCAACTCGACATTGAGGGGCCTAGTCATTTCAACAGTAGTAGCGTTGATAACAAGGTGAGTTAGCGGCTTGAGGAAACCTTTCACACACCGAGCCACGTGAAAAATCAGCTTCATAGCTTGGGAAAGCCCATTTTAAGATTTATTGATGATCTTATGAAGCTTAATAATGATGATCTGAAAGGGAGTAAATATGCCTGTTTGGGATTTTTTAGCAAGTATGCCACCATAGGCGTGGGAAAAGATAGTTTCATGATTACCCCCAGACTAATTTCTATTAGCCCTATTTTCTTTAACAACAAACCTACCCAGAAATACACTAAGACGACTCTGTGCACTATGATTGACTTGAATATCGACTATATTGTTTACTGGTTTGATAGAATTATGGGGGGAGATAGGTCGTGGACTGAACCAGAGACGTGCGGGGAATTCAAAAACAATGAGATGATATGGCATATTTGTCAGGAGGGCGGGGTTGTCTCCTACCTGGAATGCCTTCAAGGCTATGATGAGAGTCTCTCTATTCAGTTCCTGCAGTCTTACAATGGAAGAAGGGCTAAGGTTGGCAATGTGGAGTTTGACATCTCTAAAGAGGTGATTGGAATGGCTACTGGCTTGCCTACAGACGGGATGAAGCACCCTAGGAAGAGTAAGGTTTCTGATCCTGATGGCATGAAGCTTTTTCTTAACAAAAATGAGGTTTTGAATAGTCTACAAGGGGGTTTCGACTGCCAGCTTCTTCCTCTGCCATGTGACGAGGTATGTTACTTGATTATGAAATATTTTACCCTGGAGGGTAGGTTTAGGAGGTTCTTTCACTACCATTTTGCTTTGCTTAATCACTTTAGGAGGAGTAAACATATCAACTTCCCCTTCTATCTGCTCTCCTCCTTGGAGTCCTCCATAGTGACGGCCAAAGAATAACACACCCTTGACCCCAATAAACCTGAAATTTTGATGCACCAAGGTCTCATCATGAGACTGTACAAGTTTCACCTTGCTTTGTGCATGCCAAAAGCTCCTACTCCTATCAGGATTGAACCCCATAACCCTCCTCTGGTTAGGGAAGGTTCGGTCATCATTACAGAAGTTACCCCTGATTCTTATGCCAAGTCTTCGAAACCTGGTAAGAAAAATTCCAAGATGATTTTTAGCCCCGAACCCACCATTGAGGACCTCACCCCCAATTCTCCTAATACTACCCTGGCAAAAAGAAAAATTAGCTATGATAACCCTTCCCTACCTAGTAAGAAGAAACGGGGTACAGTGGAAGAAGCCTGTGAAACTGCTAGTGAGATTAGGACCCTGAAAGCTACCCCAGTGGTTGAAGAAGTCAACACTGAGGAAGATAATGAGGACTCTGACATCGTTGAAGAGGAGACTTATACCCCCACTAAAAGAAAAATGTGCTGCCTGACAACCAGGAGGTCATCTAGGTTGGCTACTAAGCCGGCATCCTTGGCCAAGGGGAAGGCGACAGAGTCAGAGAAGGAGGAGGTTGTGATTTTGCAGGATAAGGACTAGCTGGAGGGGAAGAATGCTGATATTGAGAAGGAAGTGCAAGGAGAGGGTAACTCTGAGGAAGACACCAAGAAGGGCTCTACAGAGCTCCAGGGCTCAGAGTCAGGGGCTAATATCAACATGGACATTGTTGTGGAGGAGACAGAGCAAATGGGTGGTGATGTTTCTATTAACAAAGGCAACAAGATTGAGGTGATGGAGGCTGGTGAAGAAAGACCCAACAACTTTCCTGATTTTAATGTGCAAGGCTCTGATACGGATAGCATCGAGGGGAAGATCAAAGTGACCAGTAAGAAGAAGAAAGGTACAAAAAAGAACAAGGGTAAGGCTAAAGAGACCTTGGAGAATAGGATGACCCAACTGGAACACAAGTTTAACACCCTAGCAAAGTTCTCTGCCGGGGTCATGCATAGGTCTGCCACAACTCTTGTGGCTCTCCAGACGAAGGGTCTAAAAGACCAAGAGAAAATGAACATGAAGATGAAGAAGTATGATGACATCCTCCAGTTCCTTAGCGATGACTGGGACAAGATGTTCAATTAGCCATTGGTGGCTGGGGGTTGGTCTGCTATCTGTTTGCAGTTGGTCTGCTTTCTCTGTGGCGTCCTATTTCTCTTTTGCTTTATATACTGGTTCTGTTGTCTATTACTAGGTTGCTTAACTTTAATGGTTTAATTTGAACTATTTGAGTTTTGGTGTGCCCTTGATGGCTATTTTGTAATGGGATTGACACCCTTTTTTTCTGCTTATCTTATAAAAAACATTTAGTTATTCTACCCTAAGCCCCCAAAAGTTGTGTTCATTTTTCCTAAATTTAGTAATTCCAACCCTAATTTATCTAAGTTGGTCAAATCTAAACATACAAAATGAAATACACTTACCAAGGATATGAGAAGGAGTCTATTTTTCACAACTCCTTATCTAACATCAGAGACGGTAAATTAGGGAAATATTTTTTTAGAGGAATTTTGTCAAAAGATGTCTCAAAATCCTAGATCTGACATGGCTGAAACTACTTTTCAAAGAAGATTGGCACATTTAGGAGGTTTTGTTGGAATACAATGGATCATTGAGAGGAGGGTGAATCAATGATCTAATAAAACTAGTTTATTCATCAATCCAATAGTTGTAAAAGCAATTAAAACCAACATGCCAAAGACAGAAAGCAATAGAATCACAAAAATGATACCATGACACAAGATTTAAAGTGGAAAACCCTAATCAGGGAAAAACCACTATCCAACCTCACCAAAATCTTCATTAGGTTTCACTGACCAAAATCTCACTAATTACATTTATGCCTCACTGGGAAGGATCTCACTGATCACATCTTGATAAGAACACCAATCCCTAGCACATCAAGAACACCAACACCATTCAAACTAGGAGCACCAACTCCAATCAAATCAGGACTAACAATACATAGTACTCTCTATTTACATTGATATCAAAGGTTATAGATGAGTTCTATAACTCTTTTACTCAATCACCCTTCTGTGAAGATATTCAAAAATAGTACCATACTCTTCCTTTACTCATTATACAAAAAATGACTCTTTGACAATCCACTCAACACAAAAACTTACTACTCTAAAATCACTAATATCTAGGAATCAAATTCTTTACTAATTTATCAACTATCTATCTTTTACATCTATCTCATTTCCATCTTTTACTATCTTATACAAAAGAAAGATTCTTTACTAATTTAACATCTTATACAAATGATACCTTTCAAACAATCTTCAAAAGCATCAAGTTCACCATAGATCAAACATATAAACATCTACATTACACATTTCTATTCACATACCTCTGCAATCAATGCTCTATCAATCTCAAACTCTCAATACACTTGAACCTATCAACATGTCCCCAAACATATAATATTACCTTCCATTAGTACTTCTGCAGAAGATCCATCGGCCAAAAACACTGTTCATGATGGTATCAAATCCCATATATGACTGCTACAATGATCATCATACTTAGCTACATGCATTAAATCATCATACTCTGGCTCTCCTTAATTTTTAAGTATACACCGATAAAACCCTCTCCTTCAACCATTCAAAGAATGTTTCTTCATAGTTTCATCATGGTCCTGTACACTCTCATCATTATGCAAACACAGTACTCTTTCATCCTATATGTTGAACATCATATTACACATTCTGTTTTATGACATTGAAAGTCATCTATGCTTTCTACACATTTTCAATCACTAAAAACAATGTATCTTTACTTGTTTCTCTCCATACAAAGTATATCTATCTTCTCATTACATATTCCTTGAAAACTCTCATCAAAATCCACAGACACAAATACCATTTAGGTTTTTTTTTTGTTTTTCCAAAAGCCATGAACAAGAAATAGTTAAATACAACTGTCAAAACTGTCTTACATGGTGCATACAATCAAATGACTGTTAAACTTCAACCATGGAAGATGACCATTATATTTTGATTATAGTTTAAATATGTGCCATAGATCACAGACTTCATGCCCGAGCCATAACCGTCGATTTCATCTTTGGTGCCCGATAGACATTTGGTCCTCGGCCCACTCGATCACCACTAGGAAGTAGGGTCAGTCAGCAGACGAGAACATTGACATATGTTGTCACTTATGTTACATAGTGATCATCGCTACCAGGTTACCCTCAAAATATAACAAAAGTGCACCCGTCTAAAACCAAAGACATCATATGAATGATTTAGTCTATTTTTAGGGTTTAAACCTTTAACCTTTTCAAACCCTAACTTGCCATTTGAGAGATCTTAACAGTTTACACTTTCAACAAAATAGGGAACCCTAATCTGCCATTAAAAGACCATATTGTAGAGGATAGAATAAGTGTCTTGAAGTTGAGATCAACACAAAACTTGACTTTAGAAAGAATGAAACATTAGGGTTTTAAAACTTTGAATCCACTACATGTGTCAATCTGAAACAAATCAATAAAGTGTCAATGTATTGCATACTTCAAACCCTGATATGCAGACCAAGCTATGTGGCAGGGCCATTTCCAAGTAACATATCTTGAAGACATCATGACAACCTTGCTTTAACCTCTAACAACACTAACAATCTGTAATAGATGACTTTGTAGCATGATAAAGACCTGAACATCAAGGTGCTGACCTGACTTGAACATCAAGGTAACATAAACATCACCAGATATTCTCCAAAAGACATACACTGAAGAATAATGAGCCTAACTTTAACATTAATGACAAGTTAGTGCAGAGAACAAACTAGTTAACAATCAATGCACTTATCTTTACAACAAATCCATTTTACAAACTAGTGGATCATTGGACTGTATAGAAGATACTGATCTAATTGATGCATATCTCTAGTCTCATTATGGTATGCATGAAATTGAACACAAACAAATATGATCTACAATCCTTCTAGGTCCACTCAAACAACCTCTAGCCACTTGATCATCTTTGACATCAATTGAGCAAATCCAACTGAGTTCACTCCATCATCACTCCACTACCGACAATGGTTCAGGACCACCAAGGGGATCATGAAGATCCATGGTTGTTTTTGTTTTGTTTCATGGTTGATCATGTTGTAATAAGGTCTTGAAGACCATTCCTATGCTTTGTAATAAGGATCATGCCCAAAATTGTCATTTTTGTGGTTGGGACAGTTATAAGAGTCATGCATTGTAATGGGGCAGTCATACATTGTAGCCTTTTTATGGCATATAGGAGGTAGTCATGGGTTGAATTCCTTGTCAAAGGCTTATCACTCTTGGAAAAATGGTCTAAACATCCCAAATAGGGACAACACACTTGTAAACACAGTGTAAACCCATGTCATTAAGTGACAAATGCTGACAAAATAGGGTAGCGATGGTTGAAGATCAGTTATATACCTTCCCATCGATTAAAACCACCTTCCAAAAGGTCTATCAAGAGATATGCAGGCTTAAAAAGCCTTGAACATGTTCATTTTGGATGAGGATGAAGTTTGGAAGGAGAAATCAATACAAACAATATAGTTTTCCTACCTATTTCCTATTTTCTGCATTTTTTTCCTGAACTTTATAGTTCTATCTGTATAGGGCACATACTGTCATGAAGGCATTTGCATGACACTTGTTTGAGGGTTGAGTTAACTACCTTTTAGTGTTGGTAGGAGGTCTTGAAACGTCTGCAGAAGGAAGAATTAAACCACAGTTTGTAGACCATCCTTAAAACCCTGCCTTAGGGTCTTGTTTACAAATCGATGGAGTTTTCTTTCCTTCCACTGGACTGAATCACCTTGACCAGTGGAATGGATTTGTATTCATTGCTTTCATCATTTCACATGCATTCTAGGAGCAGGGAGACTATTGGAAAGCAATTTGTATGAAGAACCCTAGCAAGACCATGTGCTAGGTATGTGTAGAATGAAACAGTATATATGCCAAATCTATTGCAGTCAATGGTGGGGCCTCAAAACTTGGAAAATGCTTGGTTTGGACATGAAATTGAGATGTCTATCTAGTTCAGAAAGTTTGACAAGACTAATAGAAGGTACTTTCTTTGAAACCTAGGCCTAATTAGGCCTCTTGGCACTAGGACAATCCTACTGAAAGTGGCACATGCTCTTAAACAACCCATGGTAAGTTTTTGGCATGTTGTTAAGATTCATAAAGGGTATCTCAAACAAAGTTGATCTAGTCATAAAGTGTCTGGTCTGCAATAAATCCTCTGTCAGACCCTAAAATAAGGCTACAAGGATTAGGACAACATTGTGAGGGAAGTGTTGCTTGGGTAGGTGTAAGAACTCCTTGAGTGATTTGGGTAGGTTGTCCTAGGTGTCAATGGACCCCACCACATCTTCCTTCAAGAGATTGAATGGTTTAAGCCATATAACATGTGAGTCCTTGGTGTAGGTTTATGGACCTTGAAGCTTGTGAAACCATACTTCCATTGAAATTGTGTTGATCATCCTTGGCCTCTTCATCAGACAACAATGCTCTTTTTGACATCAATGACAAAACCTAATGCCAACAGGTTTCATAACCTTAGTACAATGTATTGATTTGGTATTAGCATCTGTAAGACATTATAAACTAGAGAGCAGGGAAGTTAGGTATGCAGATGGTAGAACAATAGAAATATTGGACAAGCTTCTATAAACACCACATTCAGACTTCCAAATATAGATGAATATGCCAAGATGAGATTAGAGAATGCCAATTACTACTTTACAGAGAAAAAGGATCTGTCTCAATAACATTGCTAGGCCTTGGTTCAAAGTGCTTAGGAAAGGGAAGTCAAACTACCTAAGAACTTGATTAGATCACATTTCAATGAAGACATATTGGATATTATTACTCTGCTACATAGAGTTATGGGAAGTAAAGAAACTAAAAATTTTGAGTATTTGATGTGTCAATTCGTTATTGTTATTGGATGAAATTCTCAGTACATTAACTAGGGCAAACTGATTAGTGATAATCTTCAAAAATAGTTGGTAAATTTTCAAGGTACTTAGGAGTTTTAGATGACTTCTTATTTATTCTATGCCATTGCAAGCATGCATCCATGGATAGGGGTATAAGAGGTGGGAGTATTTGATAATACTACCCATATATATGATTTCTATCCACAATTACAATAGGTGAATAACAACAAGAATTTCTAGAGTTAATTATGCTTTCACAATGCTCATAGTGAGAGGACACGATGGGAATGTAGGCCTGAGAATCTCCCTAGAAGTGGCCAATCTCATATGTCAATTTGGTAGTTATTTTATTCAACTCCCAAAGTTCTCACATATTAGGATTGGTGACTTTGATGAATATTCTTATAAGGTTCCTAGGTACCCAAGTGATCATTTGGTTTTAATCAAACTATGCAGACAAATGGAATCTGTAAATAAGAAATGCAGGGATATGAAAAAAGTAGGGTATCCATTTACTCTGGGTTTAGCTTACTATACATGTCCATCTTCAATAGAAGCTCAGAATTTAGAAATATCTCTTGTTAAAATTACTATGCATTACTACAACACGAAATATCCATTAGATAGTAAAAATTAAGCAAAAGACAATTTATATTTGGGATCCAAATATTTTCATCATCTACAACTCGAAGATTACTGGGATGACTGTGAAAATGATTCTAAAGTACAAAAAGGGATTGGTCTAGGTTGACTATTTAGTAAATGGAAGACTATGAATTAGGATGGGACACAAAAGGCATAAAAGATGATGGTTTCAAAATGATTGACAAAGTCTATATAGACACCATTTAGTTCTAGCATCTCACACCCATTAATTGAGAAGATAAAGAAGTGACTGATATTAGAGAAAGATCTTTCTTTGTGTTGAGTAAATATAAAAAGTGGTTGGATACAAAAATAGTTGAATGCACTATCTCAATGTCCCAGAGCACACCACCTAGGAAGCAAAAACAAGTAGAGAAATGAGATGGGGTGTCTACACTATAGCAAATACCAATGTATATATATCAAGAACTAGATTAAGTGCAGTTAGTGGTGGAGATGGAGAAGATCCTAGAAAATAGGGGGTAGATCTAAAGAGTTCATGTGTTAAATAAGATTTTAGGACACGATCAAAATTGTAGGTGAAGAGACCTCAAGTTTCTCAAGATACACAAAAAGAAACTTGGCAAGAAGAAATTGTTGTGGAATAAAATGTTTACCCTTGCCTATTTGGACCTATTTTGTCACCTATTGGAAAAGTAAACAATTAATTTTCAATCCTGATGAACAAACCCTGACAAATAAACTTAGGGCTAGTCTAAGCACTCCCTGGAGTGTATTGGGGCTAACGGACCAGGATGCCTAGTGCCCTAGCCCCGGATGTTAGTCCTGACCTTAATTTGGTGGTGTTAGCTTAGAACACCTCTTAAGTTTACTCTTGTCAGCCTCAATTGGTTTTATTCACCGATAGTGAGTGGGAATGCATATAAGAAGCATTTTTATTATTCATTTTACACCTAGAATGCTAGAAGAACTCACCAATAGAAACATTTCAAAAAGAATCATGGGTTTAGTTTCTAAAAAGAAGTTTTAGACAAATCATAAAAGATTTAGTTTCTATTTAAATGAATAAGAGAAACCATTTAAGATTAGATAAATAGGACTCAAATGAAATTAAAGAATTCATGCCAAACACATTTTAAGGTGATGAAGGAGATAGATGATTTATAGAATAGATTTCAAATGGGGTAGGTCAAATTAATTTGCATGGCCATTAGGAGTCTTAACAGGCTAAAGGAAAGAAGCAAAATGTAATAAGTATTAACTATCTAAAGTAAGGCCGATAAAGAAAATCTAAAAGACCCAGAGAAAAATAAAGCGTCAGCATTAATGAATAAAAAGATATGTCAATCTTTGAATAAGAAACTATCATGTAAGTTTGAATAGGCCATTAACTTGGCAAAAAGATATACATTTTCTATGAAGAAATTTGAACTAAGAAATATGATATTAAAGTCTAATAGAGAACTATCAAGGTAGGTTGATACAGGATGAATCAAAAAGATATACAAATTGATGTTGTAACATGCAAACCATGCAGGATGAAGGGATTCTTGAAAGTCGAACATGGGCATTAATGATAGTATATATATTTGACAATTTTTTACAAAGAACCATTTTCACCAATCCAAGGATTGAAACGAAATCCAATAAAGAAATAAGCTATAAGGAATCAAGATTTTGTCATAGACCATTTAAAAAATTCACACATATTCAAAATAGAAATACAAACTATTCATAAATTTCATACCCAGAGTTTCCAAAATTTGTTCCTAAATTTTCTTGCTCTCTAGTCTAGTTTTCCTGGTTTTTTAGTGTATTTTGGTTTTTCCTCCAAATTTGTAAATTTGACCCCCTAATTCTCCTTTGCCTATCTTGCATGTCCATTTTCTAAATTTTCTTCCCTATTTAAAAGATTTCACTCACAGAGCATCTTTTTGAAAACATGTGTTAAAAAATAAAATAGTAAATGCAATAAATTTTCATAATTCCTAGTCACAAAAAGACAATAAAAACCAAAGATTCCCTCATTAAATTACCACCTCTACCTTGGCCTTAAATAGAGTCCATTAACTCAAAACAAATATTTTTTAAAAAGAAAGGTGGTAGAGCACCTATGTACTGTATTAAAAGAGAGCAGAATTACAAAAAACTAGGTACATATCCTAGATCTTACAACATAAAGGTGGAAACTGCTGATGGACAGAAGTAACAAACAAAAAAATAAAAACCAGCTTCAGTGGTATTGGACCAAACTACCTTAGTTTGAGTTGGAACCATGGTGATCTTCTGTTGGTGGCATGGCAAAGGGGAGAGAAAAAGTTGGCATTCCAGGGGTTCGTGGGGAAATGGGAATACAATCTAGGGCATGGTGGTGGAGGAGCCTTATCGTAGTGAATACTTCCTTAACCTTATCTACCATCCCCTCTGGGAGTTGGAAGTGATGAGTATTTAGGGCTATGGTTAGTATGTTGTAATGGTCTACCCGGAGCCCCCTTTGTATGACATTATAAACACAAGCCGTGTGGTCCAGAAAGTCTGCAACAATTCCCTGTCAAAGATTCTACCGATAGGTGTCATCCCTTCCTAGAAGTCGTAGTCAACCAGAGATGTTCTCTAGTGTTCAAAGTTGAAGAAAGAAGGGTGCACCACACCAAAGCTGATGGCCTGCACATATTCATATTATTGCAAAATATTGAAAAGATTTGAAATGAACATAGAAGAAATCTTTGACCCCTTTAATTGCCTATATGCAGGTTGAAAGAGGAATTATCCTAGCACACAATGAACCACAAACTCCACATTGTTGCAGTCAATATAAAAGATTTCCTTGATATACACTATGTTCATCACGCCTAAATATGTGGGTCCCCCTAACAGAGGGGGAGGAGGGTGCGTAGATTCATCACCCATGTTGCCATTATTGTGAATGTCTAGCAGTTGATGAAGCCAAAGATGAGAAGACCAGAAGCTTGAAGTAAATGTGAGGTATAGTGACCAAGTGATGGTTAAATAGGCTAGTTCCTCATGGGTAGAGGTGAGGTCACCATGTCATTAGGTGTATAGGGTGAGGTGTTATGGACTACATTCCCTTGTGTGATGTGGAGATGGTGCCAGAGGCCTCATTGATGGAGCTGTTTGCAATGAAAAAATGATCTATCACCTGCCATAGACAGGCCCACCATGTTTAAGTCCACATGGATGAAGCCACCTAGGGACTCATAGTGACATCCTTGCTCATTAATGTAAACTAGTTAAAGGATAATCAACATATTTTATTTCAATTGGCTTCTGCAAGCCCATGGAGGTAATTATGTTCAAATGGGTCCTTCCATAAATACACTCCAGATCAAATCTTTACAAACAACACCCTTGACGTGACATTTTGGGGCCGTTCTATCTTAATATTACTCTTTTGGGTGGCATAAAGATTGAGATTGAAAAGACTCCAATTTGTGCACTCTTTATGAAGGCCTGATGTTATGAAGTGACATGTCCACCACAATTAATTCCTACATTCAATCTGACCCCTTAAGCTGATTTGGGGAGAAAACCGTACTTGTAGCTACTTGGTCTATTTCCATGTTGGTGAGAAGGTCCGCCACCTAATTCGCTTCCCTGTAGCAGCGACTAATCTAAAACTTATCAAAGTTTGTAAGGAGGGTGACTGCTTATTGGACTATATAGTCTAGCTACCAATTGAGATCCTCCCTCTTTTTAAATGCATTGATTATAACCAGAGAATTGCCCTCAATCCATATATTTTTACATTATTTGAAACAACCAATCTGAGACCATATAAGAGGGCGAAGGCTTCTACTTGGTTGTTTGTTCCTTCCAGTAATTTTGTCACCTCTGTCATCGCCAACTTTCCCCCATGGTCTCTAATAATGTAGTTGCTACCTGAAGGACCCGCATTGCCTCTACAAGCACTCATTATTGTTTAATTTTAAAAAGGGTGAAGGAGGGGGTGTCCATCTGATTGAAGCCCTTATGCATTTGCTTGGCATGACTTGGATCTTATTATGTGCATCTGGGAGTTGTAGCTAGTTCCATCTCTTAATGATTAGATTTTCCCAATTAGTGAATTTTGTATTAGTTGATGTGTTGGACCTCACTCTCACATTCGCAACTCTGCAATGGCTGACAACAATTATTCTAAAACCTTGCCTATCGAACGCTTGGCCTTTCTTAAGATTTAGAAATTCCTTTCCTTCCATACCCCATATTATCATTGAAGGGCAAACCTCTCATAAGCACGTGAAGGTGACTTCCTAGTTCAATGTTGGCCAAGTCTTGAATAAGTCCAATAAGAATTTAGGGAGGGGAGCACTCCAATTTAATTTTTCCATACACCAGTTCCAACACTTGATACTAAATAGACAAAGAAGAAGTAGGTGGTTTATGGCATCCTCTTGCTCTCCACACAACACACACTTAAAAATAGGACCGATGCTAAATATTAATAAGCATTTAAAGATTCTTTCTATAGATATTAATTATCTTAAAATAATAATTCAAAATAATGCAATAAATATATTCATTGCGACCAAATATAATTCACTAAATCTTTTCTTCTAAATAAATTATTCTAGATGAAATAATATAAATGTAATATTTAATCTATATGAAATCTATGTGGTGTGTGCAGAGATTTCCTTCAACACAATTCACTTGCAATTCGCTAGACGCCCCCTCCTCGATGATACTCTCTCTCCATTGAGATAGTGTCGTTTCTGCCATTTCTGGATCAAGTTGATTAATTAATCCAAATAATATTTAATAATTAGGTGTGAATAATTAAATATTCTTATTATGCTATGTAAACTTATTAAATATGTGCAATATCACACTTAGGATAGAACATATCCAAGGTGAATAAAATATTACACCAACACATACACCTAACAATGAGACGTACATACCCTTTTGGCCACTCTCAATCATCATATAGACTTTTTAAAAATAGAGTAAATATTTAACATTTTTGGGTGTGCATGAGGTGATAGCTCAGGGTTGGTAAGTTGCTACCTTGTAGGAAGGTAGGTTCCATTACTTTACTTGACATATATAAAAATCTATTTACCACCATTTTGACATTTCAATACTAAAACATCCAATAATAATTTTACACCTCATCCACATAAAAAAAATAAAAAAAAAATTAATTAGTATTTTTTATTACTCAAAATTTACCTTTATACTGAATAAATAATGTTTAAGAATGGAGCTGCAATTTATAACTCGCACTTCCTTTAAGCATATTCAACTGAAATTGCACCGCCATGGCGCAGCTCAAGAAAAGAAAATATATATTTATGTAGAAAAACAGGTTGTCGACTAACGTTCCATTGTGTGAGTGCCTTTGAAGAAGTCTCTTCAGCTTGCTTACACTAGACTGGTTACTCTTCAAACAACTAAACGCAACCCCACATCCACCAGCCTAACTTAGCTCATTGCGTTAACTTTACTTCCGTCATAAACGGATCGTCATATTCGTGGCGCTATTTAGGTGACACGGTATGCCATAGACATACACACAAGAAACACACAAACAATAGTATTGAGAACTCTCTCTCCCTCAAACACACAAACAATAGTATTGAGAGCTCTCTCTCTCTCTCTCTCAATGGCTGTGAAAGTAAGGATTTTGGTGGTGCTCTTGTGTATCTGCATCAGCATCCATGGCATGGAGAGGGCAGAGGCGTCATTGAGCTTAAGTAAGGACTACTACAAGCAGACATGCCCAAAGGTGGAGAACGTGATAAGGGACACCATACGCAACGCTACAAACTTTGACCCTAAAATTCCTGCTCGCATTCTCCGAATGCACTTTCACGACTGCTTCATTCGGGTACGTATCTCTAATTGAACTTACCCATGCATCTTTATCAACCCATTTGCTAATTAATTGCAGTTATAATGGTGGGCAGGGGTGCGATGGATCAGTGTTGTTAGACTCCACCGCTAACAATACAGCAGAGAAAGACGCACCACCCAACGTCTCACTCCGTGCGTTCTATGTAATCGATGATGCCAAGACCAAGCTCGAATCCATCTGTCCCCAAACTGTCTCCTGTGCTGACATTCTCGCCATTGCCGCCAGGGATGTTGTGGTGCTCGTAAGTACCTAATACCATTACAATCAAATCCTATCAATTTCAACTATTCCAGCAATTGTTGACATTTTAGTATCGATTGGATAGGCTGGAGGTCCACACTGGGACGTACTGAAGGGGCGAAAGGACGGCGTGATATCGAGCGCAAACGAGACGAGGAATTTGCCAGCTCCCACGTTCAACGTTTCTCAACTTGTACAAAGCTTCCTTCTTCGCGGACTCTCCCTCCACGATCTCGTTGCATTGTCCGGTATTTACCTCTTCCTAACAAAACTCATTTCCACATTTAATTGTTTTTCCGATGACGGTAAGTCGTAACGAAAGTTGGTATTGCGATGTGTAACAGGCGGGCACACGTTGGGCTTCTCTCACTGTTCTTCGTTTTCAAGCAGACTGCACCAGTTCAATGCAACGCACAGGGTGGATCCCACTATGCAGGCCCAGTTTGCACAGAGCTTACTGAGCATGTGCCCCAACCCCAATACCAACCGCAGCGCAGGGGCATTTCTCGATTCCACCGCTACTCGCTTCGACAACGCATATTTTAAGCATTTAGTGGAAGGCAAAGGAGTGTTCGGCTCCGACCAGGCTCTCTTTACCGAAAACAACAAGACCAAAACCATGGTGAAGACTTTCGCTAAGGACGAGAAGGCCTTCTTCAGAGCATTTACAAGGTCCATGCTCAAGATGGGCAGCGTCGGAGTGCACACAAGTGACTCCCAGATCAGATTGAACTGCAGGAAAGTCAATTCCTGAGCTTAAGTTACCCAACAATGTGATATAACCTGTTAGTTACCTGCTTTACCTGAAAGGGCTTGGTTTGAGTATATTTGGTCTTTTTTTGGGAACCATTTTAAGTGTTCAATAATGTAATTATAGTTAGGCTGTTTTTCCACAAGTTTCTCACGAAAATGTAAGTCTAACCATTATGTCAAATGAATAAAGATTCAAGAATGAATGGTGGGGTCAAAGATTAAATTTATGGAGACAGACGGGATATCTGTATCTGTATATTATTTTGCCTAATGCTTGAATAAAGGGAGAATAATAGTCAGAAAAAAAAAATGTTTTGGGTAAGAACTATATATATATATTATGCCTCTGAGCAAATGAGCTCTCTGTTGAGTCTTGACCGCAGGCCAATTTTTTTGCAACCTCATACCAGATACTTAAGCTCTTCCTATAACTTACATTGAATTGTATGCTATCATTATCATTATTTCAATAAGGAATCATAGAATGTGATTGTGATTCAAAATATTTATAAAAATTAAATATAGAGTTTATACAAAAACTCTTTTACTATCTCATAGCCTCTGAAAATTTCATGTTCGTTTAAAGAAGAAATTCAAACTGGTTATTTTTACTGTGCAAGAATCTATTATGCCCTACGGATGACTTGTTCAGGTTCTCATATACATCACAGCGGTTATATTGCTGTAGAAACTGTAAATGATATTCTCTATTACATCCTACACGTTCTGAATTGTCACTCTCTATTCAAATTGTGTGATTATTATTTGCTCACGGAATCCATAGCATCCTCATAGAAATTGCTAACCTCATGATGTTATTCATATGCGCCCACTGTAAACAACCAGTACGTTGTGTGCCCGCTGTTTTTTATCAATTTCTACCGGTTACAATTCCGACCTCTTTTATCTGAGTTGAATCGAGAGTCCCCCATTCATTCCACCCTCCTGTTTGTCAAATCAAACTCTATCACCATCAAATATGTGTATAATTTTTAGTTTCATCAAAGCAGTTATTTAAAATAGATGATTACATATTTTTAAATATTAAGTTTACATAGTTAGAAAGGCACAATATTAGAAAATTCATGTTAGGAAAATGTATGTTATTGAATTCAATTTTATAAAAATTAATTGATAAATTATAAAAATATAATATTTTTATATTTTTATCAAATGAAAAATATTTTTTTAATGAGTAATGGATGTTGAGCAATCTAACTGATGGTAAGAGCAAATTAATTATAGTATAATATACTAAAAGGCTAGAAACACTAATGCTGAAGCACATGTTTATAACAAATTCATTATAAAAAAATATCATCCATAGGAGATGGAGTGATCAAAGTAACATAAACATCTTAAGGTCAAGTTTTCATCTCCCAAAGGCTTATTTTCCCATTAAAATTTAGATTGCAATGTTCGCGGATTTCATTATGAGTTAAACAAGAGAATTATACTCTTATAACTATGAATTATATGAACTCCATGACTCATTCCAATAACACTATAAATCATACCACTATCACACCAACTCCACAAGCACTACTTGGGAATCTTAACATGCAATTGATCAAGTTCACCTCATATTCTAGACATTTAGAAATAAATAATGGAGATGAAATCATTTGAATACAAATAACATTTTTAATGGTTTTCTCTGTAACATTATATTTTTAGGATCTAACCTTAGTTTAGTTAATAAACGTATAGACATAAAACTTCATTATTTATATAAGTTTTTAATGCTACATGATCCTTCTTAGGATTCAATCCACGATGGTAACACAATTTGGATTAAAATTTCAACATTTAATTCACATATCCTATCAAGATGAATATAAGAGATTTGATCATTATATCTTGTCTCCTTTGAATGTGCAATGGTGTTTCAACATTCATTCTTTCATTTTGACTATGTGTTCAAAATAATATGCAAATTAGCCAAGTAGATCTATCTCTTGGTTAATTTTTGGATTCTCTTCCATGCAACTCGTTGTTTAAACACAGATCAATGGTATTATAGAAGGATACATAATCATTTGGTGAGTGCATGAGATCTCATTTCTAGTACCTAAAGGAAGGCATGACACCTAGTTCTTATGTCAATTTCTAAGGAAAACATGACATATTTAATTTGGATGATGGTACGCGGAAATAAATTTGTCTTTAAAAAGCATAAAGGCTCATTAAAAAATCCTTCAAAATTTAGAGAAAGGAAGTTTTGTCTAGGTTTCTCAACCTAATGCACTCCAACTAGACCTTGTAAAGACAATGCCATCAATCCCTAGCTCTTATTTCAACATTGTAGTACATTCCAAATGAATATCAATTGTTATATCCTAATGAGCAAAGGAAAAATTAGCATTGAAGTGTTTAATGAATGCATTCAAGAATTGGATAATTACTACATTATCAATAAGTTTCTAAGGAATGTAGAAAATATCATCTCAAGGTAACTCTAAGGTTCCCACTCAATTATATTTATAATCTAAAAGTTTCTTGGTGCCAAGAAAGAGAATGAATTACAACCTATTTAAATGCGGTCTATGTTTAATAAGATAGTACATTCCCAATACTAACCTATTAAAGCCTATTATGATGTGTATACCAATTTTTAATTTTTAAGACAAAAAGTGCTAGGAAATTACTAATATTCTTAAGAGAATGAGTATGTTGAATAGGCTACATAATCAAACATACTATAATATAATGACAAACCAATGCATATAAGCATGTTTAGAAACCCAAAATTTACCCTTGGAAAAGTTCCTAGGAAAAAACATCATAACTATAGAACCACTCTGATATGTTATCTAAAGAACAAGATTTAGTATACAAGAGATTTAACTTGTGCTAAGAGATATCTTCAACCTCTATTAAATATGATAGCATGCACCTTCAAAGAAGCTATCCTCGATGTAATGTGTACTCTCATAGAACTTGTTCTCAATATACTCTATGATTTTATCTATTTTTTGTGATAAATCCAACATCTAGAAACCCATTACAACACCATGTAACTATACATCCATTGCCATGTCTTATTTAGATCCTATCACAACAATATGCAACTTATAACCTTCTTCTTTGTTTTTAAGTTGTCACGTGCTTTTATAAATAGGCACAAATATCATAACTAAGTGGTTTTAATTTTAATGGGTAAAAAACCATGGGTTGTGACCCTTCATATTCCACACATATCTTCTTGTGCTACACATGACTCCTCACACCCCACACGAGACTCTTCATATTCTAAAAGTGAATCCAAATTCCCATGTGTGTCTCTTGACATCCCCAAGAGTCTCCATTTTTCAAGGCATCTCATGTGGTTCTTCTTGCCCCATTTGATCTTTTACATTCTAATGATTTGTATCTTTACTTGTCTTTTATGACCCCCAGTTATTTGCAATTTTAATTTCTCATAGAACATTAAAATAGAAGAAATCAACACAACAATGAAGTGTGGCATCATATTCCATGAGAACCACATCTTTTAATAGAATTAAATTTATTATTCACAATGTATATCACAACTTATGTTTTACCCCCAATATTCATTTTGTTAAGTGTAATAAGGTTAACCACTTATGCCATGCTTATCCTAGTAATATTTTCTTATTTATTATCTCTAGTTAATTCCTTAGGCCAACCTAATTCTAGGATGAAGGGGTATGTCTGTACCTAATTATGTCTATAAATAAGGAAGATAAAGGCTCTTCCAAACCATCATAAGTTGTAAGATTAATTTTAATATTCTAATATTCTATTTTTAGAGGTCACCCCCATGAAGTGGTCTAATATTTTATTAATTTTTTCCTTTATTTCAAAAAAGTCCTAACAAGTGGTATCAAAGAGGCGATTTGGGCCAAGAATTTTGTTTTCTTCATAACTTACAAACTATTGTGATTTTAACCTTGATTTTAGGGCTTTAAGTAATATATCTAAGGAAGATATAGATAAAAAAAATCTTTCTATGATTGGTTTTGAGTGAGTTATTGCAATTTTATGATTTTTTATTAAATTGCTCTACAGGCTACAATTTTTGGAATATTTTATAACTTTTTACAATTTTTCAAAGTTTTCTCAAAAAACTAGGTAGGGTTGGTTCTTTATAGTTTCTAATTGGAGGTAAAATAAATTCCATAAATTAGTGCTCAAAGGATGGACGTTAGATTCAGTTATAGCTCATGTTTCAAATTTTTATGGTTACAACTTGCACCAAATACTACCCTCTCGTACCTAATAAAAATCTAGAGTTCAAAAAAGAAACACATTAGAATCCATTTCATATTTTAGATTAGAGAACTTGTCTACAAATACTGGGTCTAGTGACTCCCTTTACTATCCATCACCTAAAGCTGAGGGAAAAATTCCACCAAGATGTGAAACTGTGGTAAATTTTATCAAGAATAATTTCTTTGACCCATTTGCAATATCTTAAACTAAGGGGTTGCATAGGTTTAAACAAGAACTATTGTCAAAATTGAAGCCCCAACCAAACCACCTGAGTAAGTACAACACTAACAAACAAAATCAAGGAATAGGGCAACATTTTCAAGGTCTAAAATTGAACCTACCAAAAATAGATATTTGTAAGTTTGATGGGATAACTGTAACTTCATGGAAGTCTCATGGAACAATATTTTAAGCTTCATAATATAATAAAGAATACAATGGTTGAAATAGGCTCACTACATTTAGAATCTAAACCTTACCAGTGGTACTAGTGGATGATGAGTGTCAAACAAAGGTAGGTAGTTGGTTGGAAAGGCTTTACTAATGACTTAGCAACCCACTATGAGAAACCATGGAACGGAAGCTATTTTACCCAATTGATAAAGTTGAAACAAATAGGATCTATAGTTGAATATAATGTTGAGCATATGAGATTGGTAATCCAAACGTGGGATGCCACACCTTATTAAAGGCTACAACTCATCAATAGACTTAATGATCAAATTAAGCATTATGATTATTTGTTGGAACCTTGTACAATTAGGAAAGCTATATTGAGCAACATAACTTTTCCCACTCGAAGATCCATGCAAGGTCAAACAACATGATGGAAAGATAGAAATGTGATTAATCTTGTTGATAAAAATGTGGCAAACTTCTTTAAACCAAGAAAAATTACTAAGCTCTCTCCTCAACAAAAGGTAGAGAAAAGAGAACAAGGTCTATGATGGCATTGTGATAGAAAATGGTATACAATCATAAGTCTGTCAATAGTGAGAAAAGACTAATGATTATTGAGAATGAGGTTGAAGAAGAAGAAGAAGAAGAAGTAGCTATAGAAGAACTAAATGCACATGGAACTTGAGAATGTAAATTCAAAGGAGGGAGAAATATATATTATCTCCCTACATGCATTGAATGGGATAACCACACCACAAACACTTAAAGTGGTTGGCTACATAAAAAAGTGAAAGGTGACATTGTTGGTTGATACAAGTAGTACACACTACTTCAGTAATAGAAGATTGATGAATGAGCTCAATTGTTTTGTGTATCTAGTTTATAATCTTCAAGTCATGATAGTTGATGGGAAAAAATCTCTTATGGTGGTAAATACCATCATATAAAACTCTTAATGGGAGACTATCAACTAGATTCTAAAACATTTGTTATCCCTATTAGGGGAGCATATGTAATTTTGGGTGTGCAATGTAAGGAAGCAAGAGTAGCAAAAATAACTTCCTATGCTAATAGAAAACTTTAAAACCTAATATGAAACTATTTAAAAAAATATGCAAAAACATAGATAAGGGTAAGTGTAAGAAGATGATTCCACTTTTTTGCCAAAAAATGGAAGTGTTTTTCTTGTTTTTCAAATTTTGTCATAATTGGAGTGAAAATTTGAAGCACTTTCACATAAAATATTAATATGATGTAAAAATATGAAATGTAGGATTTTGTTTCTAGTTTTCAAATATATTTTTTTCCTAATACCCAAATGATGAAAGTTGGTTTTTTATAGGATATACAAAAAGTGGCTTTTTAAAAGTCCCTTGTTTTTTTTCCAAAGCATGCATGTGTACAACTAGCATAATTTGCTCTAAATGAAGGTATTTTTCTAATTCCTTTTGTGGAAAGATGCACAGGATGTTTAATTTTGGTCAGGATATTTTTTGTAAATTTTTAATACAATTTTTTAATTAATCTTTTAATGGCCCTAATTGGTATTTTTAAAAATCCCTCATGTATGAACAACATAATTTGAGCTAAAATAATCAATTTGCTAAAAAAATTGTCATCATATAGAGAATGATGTCTAGATTGGTCAGACATAATTTTTTTTCAAAAAACTTTCAAAATCAAAAGTTATTAAAAAGTAGTAATGTATGTTATTTCAAGCTTATGAGTCTCTTTGTTTAAAAAATAATTAATAAATAGAAATTTATGTCTAATAGTACAAAAAATTACATATTTGAAAACTATACTTTTAGATCTACAATGAGTTTTAATCTCATTAAAAGATTCAGAAAAAAAAATTGTTAGCCATAGTGGTGAAACTAGTTTTTTCTCTTGTTTTCATGGTCTCCTAGTTGTAGGTCCAAGGCTAAGGCTTGGGTTTCCAAGCCTAAAACCAATGCAAATCCATGGGTTTGCAATTTCAAATTATTGGAAATGCATACTCATTTATAAATGGGTGCCCATTCTAAAAATAATGGGTACTTGTTTCTAAGCAGGTACCTATTTAGAACAAGTGCTTGTTTCTTATTTAGACGTTATTTTTTTTCATAAAATCATAGTACAACATATTTTCTGCAACATTCCTTTATACCAGTATAGCCAATAGATATGAATGCTATGAGTTTTTTATATGCAGGTGTCAATTCAAGCTCTCAACAAGACATATTTTATGTAATTTTTACAGGGATTCAATCATAAGAAGAATTTTCAGATGGAATGAAGTGGAAGATGTATTTTTTAGAGAGATCAAACAAATATTTTTTTTTAGAGAAATCAAGAAAATATCATATTGAATAAAGGATCTACATCTACTTGTATTTCATAAATTTTAAGAAGGGATCCAACTCTAAGTATAGTACAATATTATTTGTTGATTTTATCAACACATTTTGGTAATCATGGGATCAAATAAATGTCAACAAAAAAAGAAGAGGAAGGTCATGACACTTGAAAAAATTGAAGAACATCGAGAGAAAGAGGCAAAATGACAAAGAGATAAGAGAGAGAGGATTTGAAAAATAGATAATGATGTAACATCTAGTTAGATGATTATTGAAGAGGAGAACATTGAAGAGCAGAATATTGAAGTGGAGAACATTGAAGAGGTTCAAGAATATGGAAAATGCAAATATAGAAATGAATCTAGGTATGTCTTCAAATCCCTCAAATGATAATGAGATTAATGATTTAAAGGGTGCTACATATAACATTGTTGAGATAAATTATTCTAATACAAATAAGACAATAAAAAATAAAAATGAAAACCCTTGTATGAGTGAAAATGAAAATGTTTTTTTTTTTCAATTGAAATTAATGATTTGAATAATCTTTGTGGTAAGATATCTTGGAGACAAATTCCAACCCATGCAAATAGATTGTATAAACTATTTTTTATATAAAAACTCTTGGATTTCAATGTCAAATTGTATTACAATTGATGAAAATGTCAAAAATGAGAAAAGTAATGAAAAAATTAGGCATATTTGTCAAACCCAAAAATGTGGATGAGTCAATGGAACAAGTTATGTCTAGTGTTACTAGAATTCTATTGGTTCTATTAGAAAAACAAGTTGATCTAAGGATAAGAATGCAACACATCAAGCAATAAGAACTACTTTAGTTAATAAATCAATTGTGAGCAAAATAATGATAAGTAAGACAAATGGATGTTTAAATACATGCATGCTAAAACTTTAAGAAGAGTTGCAAAGAGAAGAGTAAGTATTGAAGATGATCCAATTAACCAATGTTGGACTTTTAGTGGCAAACTCCCAAGGTCTAACATGAAATTAGGTCGTTGAATGAAAAATTTGGTCATGATAATACAAGGGTTTCATCAAGTGTTAGGGATGTTTTGAAATTAAGGGTGAGGTCAAAAAATTGTGATCCTCATCCAAATAGACATGAATCAAATAGAATTATATAGAAAATCTCTAGGTGATTCAATTATAGAAAATTTTAGAATAAGTCAAAGATCATTTGAGAAATTTAAACCTTGGTATGTCAAGATTAATAAGCAACAAATCTCTTGTTTTTGAAAAACTCATTGCAATTTCATTATTATTATGATGTTTTATGATATATACGTCATACTTTGCATACTAACCAAATTATGCAGGTATGTGGTATTAATATGCCACCTATAACAATTAAGGAGTTTATAACAAGTTTACTTTGTGAAACAACTGATGGGAAAAAAATTCAAAATTGTGTGTTTCTAGACAATGCAATAGATGTGGTAACCTTTCATTGTTAGGAGAATGCATGAATGAAAGTAGTTCACATGATTTTGGACAACAATTAGTGGATGTGAAGAGGTTCAACATTGTTCAATATCCATTAAAGGATGGAAAAACTAGAAAGCATTGTGAATTAGTTACATAACAAACTAGTATACATGCAGTCATAGCAGAGTTCAAGAATAAGATTGTGTATAAATATGTGAAACACTCTCAATATGCTTGATGGCTTGATGAATAATTTCGCAAATGCAAGAACAAATTTCTAATTGGAACTATACTTTCAGTGGTTGACTTTGTAAAAAACTATACCCTTGCTCCACAAGAGGAGATTCAGTATCAATATAGGTGGCCATCTTTGTTCATATTGTATACAAACACGTAGTTGATAGTACAAAAGATGACAGGAAAATTTTGAGGGAGTACCTGTTGGTTCTCAAATTTGTAGTTTACAAAACCCTAAAAGGATGCGAAGCTTTATGATTAGGTTATGTAACCAATTTGGCCAACTGACATAATTATTCTCTACATTTTAGGGTCTGCTTCGCCTAGGTGGGTGTTACCTTATATTCACCAATGGATAATTAATCCTTGAATTGGTTGGTGACTTGTAAGCAGATTATGGATTATATAAAATTTTATGAGATTTGAATAGGTTATTTTTTCTGTTCTACCACTACTCCTACTCCTAAAAACATAAAATTAAAATTAGATTTTTAAATATAATACAAGGAAATGATTCTGGAAAAGAATTGATCGGTGCCTTTTTCTTTAGCTGGGAAACAAAGTCTATTCACAAATGAATTTGTACTTTCTATCTAGTCACAACTCAAATTACTTGGCATGGAATTGTCTATGACTGGCATAAACATGCAAGATAGTTTCTATCTGGTTCTACTTAGTTATCCAAATTGGATCCTCCAAATTACAGTGATATATTCAATGGAATTTAATTCCTACTTGAGGAAACCCTATTAGATAAATCACCAAAACATGAAATATGCTTTGAAAAACTAGACATATACTTGATATGCTAATTTAGATAACAAGGAGAAAGCAAAAATGGAGACAACCAGATAAAATGAAACATTAACATTCAACAAGCAACTGAGAACTAGATATTTGGCACCAGAGAAATGTAGTTTTCTTTTATTGATATGCTTTGAAGAATAGGGCTTACAATGTCTCTTTTCAAAATCAATTTCCCAAAGAGTTTTTCCCAAGGACTTGGTTTCCTTCTTATAGGGGTGAAGGAAGGTACAAGCTTAAGACCTTTCACATTCCAAAAATGACTGTTCATATGCCCACTCCTTAATATGACCTATTACAATATTTACTTTTTGACGAGTCTTAGAAAGACTATCAAATATATTTTGAATACATATTGAAAAGCATAAAACAAGAAAGAGACAAAATAGGAGGACGTCCAAAATTTGTTGATGAAGATTTGGTGCCTATTGATGCCAGCTTGATGCTCATTTAGCTACATTACATGCTTGGCCTATTCATTCTTCAGTTGAAAGATATTGTTGCTCCCATTGGTACATAGTGTAATCACTAGACCATTTATATTCTTGGATCTAGAGCAAATTGGCAGATTGGCCTAGTGATCCTTCCATCTTTTATCCAACAAAACCTTGACACCAATGATGAATTTTGCATATCCAGCATCCAGTGCAATCACTCTATCCATAATCAAATTGAAACTAAGAATATTTATGTCTTTATCCTTTTTCAAGTGATCAATCACCTGAGAAACTATTTGACCAAACTCACTTTTCCATTCTTCAAAACATTTGATTTGTTTATCCTTTGTCAAAATTGAAGGATGGATTGATGTTTGAAAGTAGAAAAAGAATCAATCTTTGCTTGCGTTTTCTAACTCTCTCCATTCACATACTGAAATTCATCCAAAATCATCTTAAATACCATTTTCTCTATTGGCTTTAGTGTAGTAGGAGCACTTGGATTCCTTTGTAGAACTTTGCACAAAGTAATCAGTGTATGGTGTGTTGGTTGCCATCTCTTGTATACTGAATCCAAAATAGAAAGATTAAATTTCAACTGCTCAATGGCCTGAGACAAAGAAGTGTAGCATTCATGCACATCTCCCAACTTGTCAATAACCAATTTTACCCTATACTCCAAAATTTTCTCAAACACTTCAAGAATTTTCAATTTAGCTTCTTCTTTTATTGTCTCATTTTTCTTTTTCAAATCCTCAATTTCCTTATCAAACTTCAGCTTCAGAGCATTCATCTGATCAACTAGCACAATGTTATCACCAGTTTCTTGTGGCACAGGGGGCTGATAAGGCATAATTATCTTTCTTTGAGAAGAATCACCACCCTTCAATTGTTGCTTTAGCTTGACATTCTCTAGATACAACTTGTTCACCTCCTCATTCATTTCAATATGAGTTTTTTCATAGTCAAGCAACTTTTGCTCCATTTTTTAGATAGCTCGACTTGTGTGAACATTGTAGAGTACATAGTGAGGGTGGATGCTTCAAGTACTGATGTATCCTTGAATGTCTTCACAATGGTTACACCTCTCATTTCTTGAACAACATCCAACAATCTTGGCTTAGTTTTTCTCTTCTGAGTAGCCCATAGTGCTAGAGTCTCTATTTTTGGGTTGTATCCAACTCCACTCACACCATCTTCATAATCAAATTTAAAAAATCATCATGGGATCATCCTGTCTTCTCATTTGATCCAACAAAAATATTTTCCTCAACTACATGCCAGGGATAATTAACATGTTACTTTTCAAACCATTTGTCGAGCCTCTTGGGGGCTGACATTTATTTCATCAATCTTCAAATCCTTGAAAGTCTAGGATACAATTTGATCATGTTGAGATTCATCAACACCCATTTTATTTATTTCAAGCTTCTCATCAAACTCCTTCATCTTCATTTTCAATAAAAAATCTTTGAACTTTGGAGTGTTGATGAAATCATCATCATCCATGAATCTTAGGGAGGCCACAACTCTTTCATCCTCTTGCATCTCAGGCTCACCTTGTGCCTATTCTTCCATTCTTACTTCTAGTTTGTGTGCATCTATTTCTTGACCAACAAGGGGTTGATCAACTTCTTCACCACCTCCCATGCCCCTCAAGATACCTACCACTTCATCAGTATCCCCTATTCCTTCTGTCACTTCATATGGCACCAGAGGAGTCACATCATCAACTCTTTGCTTTTTTGATGGTGGATGATCGGGACATGTAGGATCTTGTACAAACATGGAATCAGGGGCAGGTTCTTCAATTACAACTCTTGTTGACCTCTTTACTGGGAGCTTAGCAGCCTTAGTAGGCTAGCTCTCTACCTTGCCATATATCCTTTCAAAATTATCAATTATCAAATTTATTCTCTTCAATGGGTCATTCTCTTCGATAAAGAATCCCAAAAAATTAGGCTTTTTCTTCTTCTTGTCATCCTCAATCCTCTTCAAAATTTCCCATTTCCTTTTTCTACCATAGACCTCTGGGGTGAGGTAGTTTCTGATCACATCCTCATCAAAGTCAACTTGATGCAATATCCCAGCCCTAGTGAGAATGACTTGCTTGACAAAATTCATGTGACCCTCTGGATCACAAACCCTCTCTATATTAGATTTCAAAGAATATTTTGTTTTCAAATGAGCTTGCAACTCCTCCAATGTATCTGATCCTACTATCAATTCACCAAACACTATTGAATCAGGTGAGAAAGTTCCTTTCTTTTGTTTTTTTCATTACATCCCTTTCCATCTGTTACCAATTTTTCTCCTGCAGCTCAAATTGGTAGAGTTGGTGTATCAAGTTCATTTTAGATGAGAAAGTTTTTTAACATTTGCCTGATATCTTGTTTGCATAGTTGGAGTGCTTGAAGGATTCAGTTATTGATGCATGGTTATAATAGAGAAAGAAGATTAAGCTAATCATTCATTTGCATTGCAGAAGGTTGTTTGAGAGATAAGTTTTTCATTTCACTAGAATGATTATTCATTTTACAAATGAGATACACAAAAAAGAAATAAACATTGCATTGAATGACAAACATGATAGATCAAATGTCCCACACAAGCCGTGAGAATAACTAAACTAGTACAAACATAAGAAACACATTATGCATTTGAAGATAAGGAAGGAAGAAGCATATCCATCATTGCCTATTTGGGGTCTTGGTTGATCTTCATTGCAGCCAGCTCTTCCTCACTCCTGATCTCTGAATGAACCTGTGTCATGACAAAAAGGATTGTTAGAGATTCGAATATGGTTTCCTGTGTGCCTATCAATAGAAACATAGTGAATTACCTATGCTGTACTATATCTAAGATCATATCATCCATATGCAAAAGAAATTGAAGATGAAACAACCATTGAGCTTCACTATTTAAACTAACATGTTTGTTTCATGTGTAGGTATAGGTAAAATCATGTTGCTGTGTTTGAAGACCATTTCGGCATGTGGTGTAAAGTGGGCTCCCATGAGGGTTGAGCCTAGCATGCTGCCCCTGAGTTTCAAGGGGAATGGAATAGGAATTCATGTTCTCATTGTTCAGATAGAATACAGTCAACTGAAGGAATGTTACCTCAGGTTAGTGTATGAGCTCCAAGCTCAATACCCATCTATGATTGTCAGTTCAAAGTGATTTGAAGTGAGAGCCATCAATGAGCATTAAGCTCTTTACAAGGCTGCCTGATGAGGTATGGAACTGAGACAAGCATTTTCTCTTTTCTATTTTGAAGTATCAAGTTATTGATCAAATGCATGAGGACAACAATGGAACAACTAGTTATCACTTTTGGTTGTGGACGAGTTATAGAGATTGTCATTAGAACAACCATAAAGGATTAAATCAGCCACAATTCTTTCATCCAATTAATGTGAGTTAGTCAATTAAGAACACATGAGATCCATATAGTGCTAGGTGTAGGTGAAGGAGAATCACCCTCAAGGTATAGCATACTCCGCAATCATGAATGATGTAATACATAAGAGCAAAATCAAAGTGTGAACCTTAGAGTGTGATAGCCATAGGTTGCTTACAAGCATCATTGTCAAGAAAGAAGGTATAGGTGCAACTGAAAGTAATTAATGCCATGGGATACAAGTTCAACAATGAAATACATCCTCTCATGATAAGGAGATATAGCTATCAAGAAATCCATTTAATCACAAAATTACAGGTGCTGCTATAGGAGCCATGAAAGGCATTTTTCAGTGTTTGAAAGGTAAAATTAACTAGAGCAACCATATCATGCAATTCAAAACAAGTTTAGAACAATGTGAATGTAAAGAGCTTGATAACTTGTAAATGGGCCATGTCACTGGTTCAATACGAAGTGCATACCAAGTGAAGTCATGTTGATATAAGCATACAGTATATATATTCTAGTTCAGAAATAATACAAGAAAAGTGTTGTCATTATGAGGATCAAACAGTCAGGTGTAAACATACCAGTTGGGTAGAGGAACAGATGCCATAATGATCAATAAGATAATATGTGTATTGTATGGCAGACATGATCCAAGCAATAGCTACAAAAAAGCCATGATCAATAGTGAAGGAGCAATTGTCTTGGAATATATATATATATGTAATTACATGTAGTGAATTAGACTGCCAGTGACATATGCCTTATTACAGTTTGCATAATTGGTGTAGGGGCATCCAAGTATAAAGACATCTTATGAGGTCAAAGTGCATTTTTTATTATTTGTAATGTTCATACATGATTTGTAAGGTCATGAAGTCTATTGGTATCAAAAACAACTCATTTGTAAAGCTTAGAAAGCCATTTTTGTGCCAAGAGACCTAAAAGGTCCTAATATGTTCAAGGTTGGTCAAAGGGTCAAAATGGCCAAGGAAAGGTTTGAGAGGTTGTAAATGATCATAATTAGTCCATTTCGTCATGTTAAAGATGGTCTAGGATGGAGATTTTGTATAAAGTTGTCAACATTGAAAAATGGCAAAAGTTTGTAAAGTTGTCAAGGCAAGATTAGGGGGTATGAAGAGTCATTGTGTTAAAAGAGGGTATTTAATTAGTTAAACTGATGTGGAGGTTGATCTTGTGTATGTATATACCTATTTAAGCATGTAAAACTCAAACCAAGATGAATAGATGTGAATTGGATTTAAAACTTGTGATTTTAAGCCCTTATTCTGTAGTTCTAACTATTTTTTTCTCCAGTTCCAGGCCTTGTACAGACATATATGGAATGGAACCTATACAATATTAATTTTATATTGAATTAGGATGAATAATCTTCATTTTGGTTCAAGTCTCATCAAATTTAGTGCAATATGGAGGGAGATATGAGTGTTTTATGGATTGTAACTTTCTGATTTTCCCTGCAACAGTCCCGTTGCAGCATTTGGTATGGTTATGTATGGATATATACAGGGGAAATCCATATATGGTTGGAAAGAGGATTGAGTTACCTTTTAAATGCATCTGGTGTGAGGTCTTAAATCAATTCCTAGAGGAAGATATTACATTTTTTCTAAAACTGCTTTGTTAACTAGGTTAACTAGGGTTTTGGTAGGAAAAATGTCATAAAACCTCATTCCACCCTAGGAATCCTCTAAAACTTTGTGGCATGGAAGTAGAGGGAGTTATTGACATGTTGACCAAGGCTCAGGACTGAAAAAGTTGTTTTGGTGTGTTTAAATTGATGCCCTAGGTGACTGTAGCACCATTTTCCTTGTTATTTTTGCATTTGAAGTGGGAAAACAAGCATAGAATGAAATTGTCTTGCATCCTGACCACAAAACCCTTGAAATAAATTGTGTTTCTATCCATGTGAAGTGTCCAAGGGGTCCAGAGAGTTTGGTGGTTCCATCCAAGGGTACTTGCTTCACAAACTAGGCCTAATTAGGGCTTAAAACCACTAGGAGGGTTATTAGTTAAGGCATACTTTCCAAAACAACCTAAACCCATTATGGAGTATGTTGTGGGGAGGAATAATGGGTATATATTGCATGTCTAAAAGTTGCATTTGGATGTCTATGCAAGAAGATATTAGGACTGTTCTCTGTTTGTAGGGCTACTAGCCTTTCTTGAGGTTTGTGAAGGAACTACTAGTTCGAAGTTTGATCCACCTTTGCCAATGGATGGGATGGCTTCTAACACATCTCTAAACACCATTTCTAGAAAGAATTCAAGAGCCTTAACTTTTGTTCCCACTTTTCCATGAAGATCCTTGTTTTTGGGCTTTTGGGGTGAATAGAACCTTGTCTTGTTTGTCATTTTTCTTGTATCCACTGTGCGCTCCACATCAAATTGGTATCAGAGCTAGCAAAAGATTTGGGTGGTGTGTATTTGTTTCTTGTCACTGAGAAGGCAGGTGTAGAACTAAAGGAAAGCTGAAGAGTTGTGTTGGTGACCGTTATTTTGTTTGCTAAGTTGTTTGGTTGCAGGTGCTTGGTCCATCTAGCTGCGAGAAAGAAGTTTTTGAGGTTGTGTGTGAGGGCAGACAAGAGAAGGTCTATCATAACCGTTCTCCAATGGAGATTAGGCTAGATAAGGGTGCAGAGAGAACCCATTGAGGAGAGAGTGGTAGGATACATCACCAGAATCTGCTGTTGGGTGAGATGGATGGTTTGGTGGGTTGGTGTTGTGAAGCAGTGAGAAAGATGGATACCTGACTGAAGAAGCACTTGGGGTTGTAGCCTGAAGAGTACTCCATTGATGGGAGTAGAAGGAGCCTGAGGATGCTTTGTGAAGATGGTAGTTTGATTTGTTGGTTGGTTGGTCACCATTTCTATTAATCTAAAGATTGGAAGACTGAAGATAAAGCTAGAGGAGATGTAGAAAAAGATTTTTGTTGTAGGTACATTTCCAAGGGGCTTAGAAATTTTGTTGGTTGGTTATATGGTGCAGGGGCATCCAAGTATAAAGACATCTTATGAGGTCAAAGTGCATTTTTGCTTATTTTTAATGTTCATACATGATTTGTAAGGTCATGAAGTCTATTGGTATTAAAAACAACTCATTTGTAAAGCTTAGAAAGCCATTTTTGTGCCAAGAGACCTAAAAGGTCCTAATATGGTCAAGGTTGGCCAAAGGGTCAAAATGGCCAAGGAAAGGTTTGAGAGGTTGTAAATGATCATAATTAGTCCATTTTTTCATGTTAAAGATGGTCTAGGATGGAGATTTTGTATAAAGTTGTCAACATTGAAAAATGGCAAAAGTTTGTAAAGTTGTCAAGGCAAGATTAGGGGTTATGAAGAGTCATTGTGTTAAAAGAGGGTAGTTAATCAGTTAAAATGATGTGGAGGTTGATTTTGTGTATGTATACACCTATTTAAGCATGTAAAACTCGAACCAAGATGAATAGATGTGAATTGGATTTAAAACTTGTGATTTTAAGCCCTTATTCTGTAGTTCTAACTATTTTTTTCTCTGGTTCCAGGCCTTGTACGGACATGTACAGCCTGGAACCTATACAATATTAATGTGATATTGAAGTAGGATGAATAATCTTTATTTTGGTTCAAGTCTCATCGAATTTGGTGCAATATTGAGGGAGATATGAGTGTTTTATAGATTGTAACTTTCTGATTTTCCTTGCAACAGTCCCATTGCAGCATTTGGTACGGTTATGTATGGACATATATAGGGGAAATACATATATGGTTAGAAAGAGGATTGAGTTACATTTCAAATTCATCTAGTGTGAGGTCTTAACTTGATTCCTAGAGGATGATATCACACTTTTTCTAAAACTGCTTTGTTAACTAGGTTAACTAGGGTTTTGGTAGGAAAAATGTCATAAAACCTCATTCCACCATGGGAATCCTCTAAAAATATATGGAATGGAAGTAGAGGGAGTGATTGACACGTTGACCAAGGCTCAGGACTGAAAAAGTTGTTTTGGTGTGTTTAAATTGATGCCCTAGGTGACTGTAGTAGCATTTTCCTTGTTATTTTTGCATTTGAAGTGGGAAAACAAGCATAGAATGAAATTGTCTTGCATCCTGACCACAAAAACCTTGAAATAAATTGTGTTGCAATCCATGTGAAGTGTCCAAGGGGTCTAGAGAGTTTGGTGGTTCCATCCAAGGGTACTTGCTTCACAAACTAGGCCTAATTAGGGCTTAAAACCACTAGGAGGGTTATTGGTTAAGGCATACTTTCCAAAACAACCTAAACCCATTATAGAGTATGTTGTGGCGAGGCATAATGGGCATATATTGCATGTATGAGACTTGTATTTGGATGTCTGTGCAAGAAGATATTAGGACTGTTCTCTGTTTGTAGGGCTACTAGCCTTTCTTGAGGTTTGTGAAGGAACTACTAGTTCGAAGTTTGATCCACCTTTGCCAATGGATGGGATGGCTTCTAACACATGTCTAAATACCATTTCCAAAAGGAATTCAAGAGCCTTAACTGCTATTCCCACTTTTCCATGAAGATCCTTGTTTTTGGGCTTTTGGGGTGAATAGAACCTTGTCTTGTTTGTCCTTTTTCTTGTATCCACTGTGCGCTCTGCATCAATAATCAGTGCCAAATGCCATGATAAATCAAATAGAGCAGTGATGTTTTGTTTCTACAATGAAGGGCAAATATAAAGGAGTTGTTCATCATGCATTTTTATTCTATAGTAATCCTTATACTGCTTCGAGACAGAGATACCATAAAGCCATAAATGGAGAAAATGGAGAAACAATGGTTCATGTTCAAGAGATTTGCTGCCGAAAAGTGATTATCTCCTACAAAACCCTACCATGACATGTGGACAAGTGCAAATACAGGAAAGTATCACATTCTTAGGCCGCAGATAAGAAGGTATCTTCTTAAACACAAAGAATTAGAGCCCACAACATATTGCATTATGAGATTCATAAATACAGAGAGGATAAGGAGTTTTTAGTTATGAGGTTTGCATTTTGCAAACTCAGAAATGGATGATATAGTTTCACAATCCTCTGCATACAGAAGTAAATAAAAACTAGTTTGAAGTATATGGCCACAAGTAATAATAGAGAGGAAAACATCTTTCTTCCTCATACGAGTCAAACCCATATGGGTTTCAAGAATAAATGGTAATAACATAGAATGGAGGTTTTTATGCCCAGGATTAAAAAATGTTTTATTGCTATAGGAATAACCATGATATCTCCACTATTTTCTGCAAAATGAAGCTATAGAGATAACAACACATAGATACAAAAAATGGCCGCAGCCCATAAGTATGTAGTGGGTTTCATACTATTTTAGCGGAAATAGTAAACGATGCTTCATTTCACGACTTTATAAGCTTACATTGAGCTCTTATAAACAAGAAATCAAAGAAATAATGCAGAGCCCAAAAGATAAAACTTTACCTTGCTATTGACAGAAGATGCATGATACAGGGCCCGTGGTTTTCCCCTCATAATACCTCAGGGAGACTCGATATTCTAGCCATGGCGACCTCAAACCCAGAATGGAGATGCACCAGTATGGAAACAAAAGAAATATATATCAGAAAATGTGTTCATGGAGCCATGGCTTACGAGCCAAAAATGCTTTTGAAATAGGAAACATTGTTCTGATTCATGAAACATGGCATACCTCAGTGTTTTCCTTTAAAATTTTCATAGAAAAATCTCAGAAGTGGCAGAAAGATGGAGAAAAATGATCTGAATCCTAGTTCCATGGCCGCCGCTGGGCAGAGAGTAAAACTCCAGGGTTTGAAGTGTGAAATGGGGGTGAAATTAGGGCTTCGAAGTGTTTTGGTGTTAGGCTTTCTTTTGCCCTAGCTTAATAAAACATTTCTATCACATTGAAATTGAATTTTAGAACCTCAAACTAATACCCATGGGGGCATGTGGTCCACCTTTACATTCACCTAGTCATATGGCTTAGGATATGATATGCCTTAGCCCCTTTTGTCCTTATGCTTTAGAGCTCTCAATTAAAAGCTACAGGTCATAGGCCTTAGTGATATTTTTGTAAACCAGATAGAGGGGAGACCCTAAAGGGTTTTATTTTTTTTCAAAACATTTAATAATGCCTTCATAATTTTTATGATTTTATAGAAATCAAAATGCCCAAGTATGATTATACAAACCTTGTAATAGTTTTTTTTGCAAGGAATCAAAGCAGAATCAAATCGAGGCAAGATAGTAGATAAACTGCAATTATTGTAAAGCAATATCTTACAAATTGCTTTTAAAATAATTGTTAAAGCAGTTAAAACAAGAAGATTCTCTTTGTTTTTGTTTTTTCTGGGCGAATTGGATAGATATGGACCAAAATAGGAGCCTTTATGGATCAAGATGAGCTTGATTTGAAGGAGATTTGGTGGGACCACTTGAGGCATCACTTTGGCAGCTTCTATTTTCAGTTTGGAGGCATTTTGAAGACTCATTTTTTGACTTTTTTGAGGAGCTCAAAAATGAATCAAGATACTATTTTTAGGATTTTTTTTCCCAGATTTTCTAGAGAGATCATTTTGCAGGGCATATATTGAAGAAAGCTAGCTCTTTCACAGGGGTTGGAGATTATTGTTTCTTCTCTCTTGAGCACAGGCATAGAGTTGGTAGGCTTATTTTTGACTCAATTTTTTTATCAGATTTTGATGTACTCCTTCCAGTCTAATACAACATAACCCTTCTATTTCACTTTTTTTTTTTTGCCTCGTGATTATAGTATTGACTTGATGTCTCATTGTGATAATGAATAATTTATCCTTTGTCATATTTCATTATTGTGAAAGTGTTGTGCTAATTGTTCATATGATTTAGGTTGTACGATTGTGTTGAATCTAAACCTTCATACAAAGTATTTTTGAATTGTATGTTGAGTGAAGTTGTGAGAGTTCATGTTTAAGGAGTTGTTTGTGAGTGAAAGTATCAAGTTAAGTTAGAATTTAGAAGCTTTTTCTGTTTAAGTTAGTTTTATATCAGTTTAATCCTCTCACCTTTTCCCTCTGCAAATTGCTTAGATTAGGAAAATCATTCGGAGAACCAGCTCACTCTGAAGGTTCACTCCAAGTATAGGCAACCCACAGGCCTAAGAGTGTTCCTATGTGTCATCAGATAGTTAAGTTGAATAACTTAGCATAGGGTGCATATCTGATTGATAACACCATCCAAAGAATTTGCCACATGAACTCAAGAATGGTAAATCTATCAAGCACAAACTTTGGCAAAGCATGAGGTGGCTGTGTACACCCATAGACTCTGATTACAGTATGGTCAGGAAGGAAAAACCAATCAGCAAAATTGTGCATGTGACCCTGTTCTGGTTTGAAAGTGAGAGGTCTTAGCATTTCCAAAATTCCTCTAGACAACCTAGGTTCCAAAAATCCTAATGAAGCCATTATTCTTATAGTAAAATCATCATGAAATACAATGTAATTGCAATTCTTGCAATTACTATCCCAGATGTAGCACCAACACTGCACAGGTAACCTCTATTTTCTTTGGTCTATCATGCTCAAATCCAAACTGCTGGGCCACCTTCTCCTATTTTGATACAATATCAAATGACACTGTAAAGAATAATGCTTCAAGTTCACGGGAGTTATGTCTTCCCTTATCTGAAGTAGTCCATCATGCAACTTCTTCTCAATGAAAGAGGCAAAGTCATACTCCTCATTGAACTCAAGATTTTGTATTCTCATTTCCATCATCATTATGCCAATTGGCATCCTGTCTTGAGCATCAACACCTAATACTTGACAAAGAGAAAAGTAGGTTCTTTTGAAATACACTACAAAATCATCTATTGAAAATGGCTCCACAACTGTAGATGATACATGCATCCTTCTATTGTTCACTCCTTTCCTCATGTATAGTGAAAGCTCATCACTCTTATGAGTCTTCCTTAGTCTTGTATATTCCTCTTCAATTTTCTGAAGGTCAATCTTTGTAAGAGCCTATTTGTTAAGCATGAAGCAGTCAATGATAGAAGCTCTATCCACAACCACCAAAGGTGATCTATCTAGCATTCTGATTGTCTTTGTAACTGCATGATAGTGCCGTGATAGCACTCTGAGCAATTCAACAACTACAACTACATTTGGCACAATCAACTTGGCCAAATCAAGTCTCCATGGATTGGCCATAGGACCCCATCCATCCTTCTTCTCACAAAAATACCAGAAGAGGTTCCAACATGAAATGGGAACCCTAGCATCACGACACCTCTCTGCCTCATCCTTGAATAACTTTTTATATCCTTTATCAACTAAGTTGGGCAAGACATCCAATAGATACAGCTGGAGGGGCCTTTTCTTCTCTTTAGGAGTAGAAGTTTCTCCCTTTTTGCTTACAAATTCATCTTTCTTGGGTGCCATTGTTTACTACTTCTACGAATTAGGGCTTTAACATTTACTTGTTCTACTAAACCATTTGAAAGAAGAATGCAACCAAATATCAACTTTGACACAAGAGTAGATGAAATTTACTTACCTGGTCGAATGAAGCTCGCAAAGCACACACAGAGCTTGAATTCAATATCGCCAAACACCTCTAAACTTGCTTGAATGATGAAATGTGAAAAAATTCTAGATTTTATTTGGCTATGGAGCTGTTCATTTCACCATTACTCTACTTCGTGCCAAGAGATTGACAAATCTTAGTAATCATGTCATTCAAATAGAGAATGTTGATTCAGACCAATCTAATGGTAGGGAAGACACCACAAGATTTACAGTCATTTCATCGATAACTGCATTCTCATAGGCATTAATAATGACCTCTACGGGGTGGCAGGATATTCATTTCAACATTCAATTCATTACCGCCACACTGCAAGCAACACTAGATACCTTTGAGGGACCATGGGAATGGTTTATAGTTAGATTAAGTACTCACCACTATCTGGTAAACCCTTTAAGGTTGTTGTCACAGGACCGTGGGATCAACATTAACCTATTAACCCTTACCACTCTACCGTAGACTCATTGGCTAACCATTGTGGAATCACAGTGCACAATACACAACATTAGGACTCATACTGCCAGCTCACAAGTCAACTTTGAAGTCAATGCAGGGCT
The DNA here is from genome assembly GCA_027924645.1 of Cunninghamia lanceolata. Taxonomy (NCBI): domain Eukaryota; kingdom Viridiplantae; phylum Streptophyta; class Pinopsida; order Cupressales; family Cupressaceae; genus Cunninghamia; species Cunninghamia lanceolata. The sequence goes on from BSBN01000500.1 coordinate 24,895,020, forward strand.
GCGAGATATAATTTATATTACCTTGAAGCTGTTTATTGTAGACTCGCCAATATATTTTGAAGCTGCCATGAGACCGCGGTTCATAACATATATTGCATGGAACATTTACTGCTAGCCTGTGCCTCCCTTTTGAAGCCACTTTTGGATCATGATGTATGATATGCCCCACATTAAACTTCACACCGCAAGCTTGCCAATCAATTTTAAAACCACTGTGGGGCTGCGATAAGTATTGCTAGTTATTTTAAATCTTCACCGCAAGCCCACAAGCCTATTTTGCAGTTGCTATGGGATCGTGGCAATGCACATATCACTTCAAGTCTTCTCATTGCAAGACTGCAAGTTCATTTTTGAGACCACCATGGGACTGCGGTAAAAGGTTGATAGGTTCATTCTCATTGCCATCCTGCAAGTATGCTTATCTATTGATGTGGTAATGCAATAACTGCATCTTTGCTTCCCTTAGCTCCTGCACACCCCCAAGGACAATTAGGGCATGCCACGGGACCACGGTAACAGATAAAAACACCTTTGTAGATAGGAATACAAAGATTTTTACACATGGATATGATATGGAAAACACATGAAGGATATGAAGTGACTTTTGGGCATGAATGCAAGAAAATACAGACTTCTACGATAAATTTATGGAAATGAAGACTATGCAACAAGATGGGACTAAGTGGAACTTGAACAGTCCTAATAATGGCTCCTGTTGGGGATGAATGGCTAACTAGACATTGCAAGGATCCAAAACATTTCTCAGGGGTGCAGACCAAAAACATAAAACTATATAGAACAAAGAAAACCAAAATTTTGGGAAAATGGGAAAACGCAAACTATTGTGCATGGAATTTATCTTCTTTAAGAAAATAAGTGCTTTAGAAATTGTCCATGCACTGGCAATTCCTGACTTTCACCCACCATGTTTTGCAGGTAGTAAGAATCTTCACCACATTTGCCAATAATGACATACGGTCCTAACCACAGAGCTTCAAATTTTCCATGCTTTCCCTTGTCTTGGCTCCAAGCATTCCACATAAGGACCATATCATCAACCTGGAACTTCCAGTCTTTGGCCTTTTTGTCAAAAAGATACTTCATTTGTACCTACATATTTTCATTTTGCTTTTGTGATTGGTTTCTAATTTCATCCAGTTTTGTAAACTGCTCCATCCTCTCTTCCATTGGCTTAGTCACATCAATATCCTCCTTCAATATGAATCTATACACAAGTAAAAGATTGTTTATTATCATTCTTGCTTGAGCTCCACAGACCAACTCAAAAGGTGACTTGCCAGTTGCTTTTTTTTCCATGATTCTATCTACCCATAATGTAAGCTTTAGCTTTGAATCCCATGTCCTTTTATTATTATCAGGCATCCTCTTAATTATCTTTATGATACTCTTGTTACTTGATCCTGCTTGACCATTAGCCTGGGGCTCATATGGGGAGGCATATGATATGACTATTCCATAAGAATCACAAAATTTCTTGAATTCATCTAAAGTGAAACACATACCATTATCTGTGACAATCCTTACAAGAATTCCAAATCTAGTGATAATATTTTCTAGTAAGAAATTTATGACTACTTTACTAGTTGCTTGCTTAGTTGGAACTGCTTCAATCCATTTAGTAAAGTAGTCAGTGGCAGTAAGAATCCATCTATGCCCATCACTGGACTTATTAGAAATCTCTCCAATAAAATCAATACCTCGTTGATGAAAGGGTGCATCAATTTGCATGGGCCTTAAATGCAAAGCACCTTGATATTGCAATTTACCATAAATTTTTTGGCATGCTTCACATGTTCTGACATATCTATGGGCATCAACAAAAATAATTGGACAAAAATAGCCTGCTCTTAGAATCTTGTGTGTAGTGGTCTTAGCTGAAAAATGTCCACTACAAACACCATCATGCATCTCTTTCAGAACTTTCTCTACCTGTCCCTAATCCAAACAAAAAAGGAGAACACCATCTTTATCCTTCTAGAACAAATCAGCTTCCATGAACACATACCTAGATGCTTATAGCTTCAGTGTTCATTTTTTTTTCTCACTCAAACTATCTATACACTTCATGTGTCTAAGGTAGTGAACTATATTTGTATACCAGGGTGTATGTTCAATGCTTGATACCATACCTTCTTCTTGTTCAAGTTCACATATCTGTGTAGCCTCCAAACTAGATTCAACCATCAATCTAGCTATGCCTTGTCCTCTTACAAGTTTGGTGATATGGATATCAATATTAAAATCTTGAATTTTGTTTATCCATCTACATCTTCTTCCAGTGACTTCTATTTGTACAAGGACATCCTTGACTGCTACAATTGGGACATAGGTAGTCACTTGAGCCCCTACCAAATAAGGTTTGAATGTTTTAAGTGCTTTTACAAGAGCATAAGATTGCTTCTCAGTGGCATCATACTTCATCTTAGCTCCTTGAAGTGATTTGCTAAAAAATGATATTGTTTGTTCATGCCCTTCTTCATTTTTTTGCCACATGATAACATCAATGGTGTGAAAAGAAGCAAAAGAAAAAACTTGGAATGGCATACCAAAATCAGGAGATTTTAGAACTGGAGTCTCTTTGATCACCCTCTTGATTGATGCAAATGCCTCAACTACCTCTGACATCCAGTCAATCTTTGATCCTTTCTTCAACATCTTGGCAATGGGCTTAACAATTTCAACAAAATTAGAGATAAACCATCTTACAAAATTTATCTGCCTAAAAAATGACTGATGGCTTTTACTGCCTTTGGGATAGGAATCTTATCAATTGCAGCAACTCTTTTTGGATCTATCCTTACATCTTCTTTGGATATAATATGCCCAAGCAATTTGCCTTCAGTGACAGCAAGTTGACACTTTTTAGGATTTAATGATATGCCATATTCTAGTGCCTTTATGAATATTTTTTCCAAATATAAGTAGTGATCCTTTGCTTTCTTTGAATATGCTTTCAAATCATCTTGATATACAACCATTATAGCATTGATTAGGTCTACAAATGCAACATCCATGGCTCTTTCAAAAGTGGCGCCAACATTTGTGAGACCAAAAGGCATCCTTACATACACATATGTGCCCCAAGGTGTAGTGAAGGTAGTTTTATATTGCTTTGATTCCTTAACCTTGACTTGGTTATATCCAGAGAACCCATCCATCATAGAGAGTAGCTCACAACCTGTTACCCTTTGTAACATATCTTCCATATTTGGGAGCGGATAGTTATCTTTCAGTGATGAGATGTTTAAATTTCAAAAATCAACACACAATCTTATATCACCATTCTTCTTTCTAACTAGTACTAAGTTTGAGACCCAAGAAGAATGTCTAATAGGCTTGATAATACCAGCATCCCCGAGCTTCATCAATTCTTCTTGCATTTTTGGTTCCAAAACAAGATTGATAAGCCTCTATCTCTGCTTAAAAGGTTTGGCATCTGGCTTCAATGGGATTTCATGCTAAAATAGTTCTTCTCTATAGGCCTTCAAATCTTCATAGGACCATGCAAATACATGTTTGTATTTCCTTAGCAGGCTTATGAGCATGTCTCTGATTCTTGGACTTATTTTCTTGCCAATGTAAACTTTCTTTGGAGCATTATTGATGCTAAGATTTACCTCTTCAAGATCATCTTGATGAATCGGTGTTTGCTTCATAGTTGACCTATCATTTCCATAAAAAACACACTCCAAAGCCACTAGACCTTTTGGAAATTTATTTGTCTTCAATTGTACTACTTCTTGACAAAATATGATGTCCTTACCATCAACCTTCTCAACAAAAGCATTGAAGTCAATTTCTTAAGCTTCATACTTATCTAGACACTATAGGAATTTTAACAAATACTTATCATCATTGAAAACTTTCCAACTATATATGTTGTCAGGAATGTATGGTCTAGTCTTAAACTCTACTTCTAAGACACCAGTCAATGTACTATCGTTTCTTCTCAAAGCAATATTAGCAAGAAAATTGGCTATCAAATTCTTTGACCTATCCACCCAATCTATTAAAAATGCATCAAAGAGTTCAATTGTGTCCCATACAACATGCTTGCATTGTTTGAGCCTTTTATTTTTAGTGGCATATTTGAATCTTACCTACGATACCACTAACTCAGAGTCTCCATATACAGTCAACATTTTAATCCCATTCTTGACAACAAAATTAAGGTCCAACAACAATGATTCATATTCTGCTATATTATTTATGCATTCAAATGATAACAAAAATGAATATTGAAGTTCTTACTACTAGGTGCAATAAAAACTATACCAGCTCCATTCTCCTCTTTTCTATAGGCTCCATCAAAATATATTTTCTAGATACCATCTTTATGTTGAATACAAAGAATACTGAGAGGGGGGTGAATCAGTATTCTAAAAAACTTTTCATTCACACATTCATTAAGCCATTTATCAAATTCAATAACATGAAAGCAAAGTGAACACAAGAAGAGCAACCACAAATTCATAACACATAGACACTAGGATTTTATGTGGAAAACCCAAAAAGGGAAAAACCACGGTGAGTGTTAGCTCACAATATATTATGATAGCAATACTAAATTACATGAAGGCTCACTACCTTAGGGATCACTTCCCAAGGACTCACTATCCAAAGAAGTGCTCACTGCAATAGGCTCACTGCCAAATAGAAGAGAAGAGAATATAGAAAAAAGTGGCTCACTGCTAGGAGAGGACTGCTACAGGTACATCTACAAAATGCTGTGGTGTAGTACCAATTTGCTCAATATACATATTCAAAGGACGTCATATTGTCTACCTTTCTTTTCTGCTCTACTTCACATATACTTCTGTCCTTCTTCCTTTACTATCATTTTTCTAGTCACAGAACTGCCTTAGGTCATACAATCATAGAATTCACATACTATTCACACTCTTCCACTCACCCAACACCAAAATCCATTGAGTATATATATCCACAACAAGATTCATCTCAGAATCAAGTTGGCAAGCTAGACATGAAATGTGTATACAAGTGTTATACCTTGTTGGCTTGATCTTGTGCACAAACAAGAATACGGACCTAAACAACATACAATAGTCTTCATATAGGTTGGCATCAATCATTCAACCACTTGGATTAATTCTTCAAACAATATATCCTCACCGCATATAGATCTAACTTTCCTGTCGGCTTATCCCTTAAGTACACATTTGACCAGTTCAACTACCATATCAAAACTTCCAATGCCGACCATATGAGGCTTTGAAAAACATAGACAACATTCATTATGAACCTCTTAGGATATCAAGTTAGAACCATAGAGCATAATATTCTTTCATAGAGAAATGTGGATCTTAGAACTATTGTTCTATCATAGAGAAATACTGTCAGACTGGAAGTTGATACTGAAGAACTTGTCAAATATGATCTAGTGGACTTCAAGTGCTACAAATCTGAATTTAGATGCTTATGACATGTGTCTACATTGCCTTAGATCCACAAATCAAAATACTCAACAGCGGAGGAATGTAGACCAAAATACTCAGATGCTTTACACAGTTTCAGGCTTAACTTTGTTCATCTGAACTTAGATAATTCACCATATGACTTCTGAAGGATGTCAAAAATTAAACAGTGGAAAATGTGATCACCAAATATCAATGAACAACATACCTGAACCGCATGTAATGATCTTCAACTGTAGAGGCATACTAACCCAATCTTTGATTCTCTGTAGCTTGCCCATTACTTATCCATTTTGACTAAGTTAGTCTTCTGGACCTTTACTAAACCTTGTTGCCATCAATGACAACATTCTATCAACAGTTTCTCTTGACTATGTTTCCAACACATTATCCAATTGAACAACATTGCAAATTGGAACACTATTTTTTAGTTGAGGCTGTGATTGTTCCACCCTAAAACTTCCCAATTCAACATCACAAAAGCAGTTCATTTGATTTGGATCAATTCTTTCTATCACTTGCTCAGATCTTGGTTCTCTTCATAGCTTGACCTCTTTGTCATTTACAAGTATCATTGCATATGAGAGATCTAATTGAACATTTCCACCAAGTGCAACAGTCCATTGTCATGATAGTAACATGCCATAATATGGTGGAATGTCAACTATAGTAATATAGGTCTTATATGTGGCTTTAGGATAGGCAGCAAGCTTTATCTCCACATCTCTCATGATACCAATGATAGGAATTGATATGTTATTGCATAGCACTATCCATATGTGGAATCCACCCACATACCCAATTCTTTCATAACAACCACTGGCATGATATTTATTGTAGCTCTTGAGTCTATCATGCAAATTTTCACCAATTTGTTATTGATTAGCAATGTGACATAAAAGGGATCAACTTGGGATGGACTCTTTTTCAAAGTAGTCCCCAAGTAAATCTCAAGAGTCTTCATGGCTTCTCCTTTGATATTGTTCACTTGCTTCTTACTCTTTTCTGAGTCATTGAGATCCTTTCCCTGAACTTCAGGCTTACTTGGCACATTTGAAATCAATTTTATAGAACTATCCCTATACTCATCAATTTTCATCATCTCCAGTACTGGGACTGACAACTTGACTTGAGACAAAGCTTTAATTATGTCAAAAGAGGGCATACCTATTAGAGGTTCTGTTTTACTTACTTCGACTTTGGCAAGTTTCTTTTCCTCCATTATGTGCTACTTGGGATCACTCCTTATGTTGTTTTGATCAACCTTAGTTGCATCTCTTGGGACATTTTTTGAGTTGGCTTTTGGATGTTTCTATTTTCACCATCCCTTTGAGGTGCTGGGGTGATATTCTTATTGGCTTGTGGATTCTTCATGAAAAAACTCCTTGGCACACCTTGATCAACATTGATAGTTCTATTTCTGAGGTTGTAGTTGCTCCTAGCCTATGCTATAACAACAACTATAAGTGTTTTTATTTCTTCTTCAGTAGGCATCCTCAACTGAGTTTGGTTTAACTGTGACTTCGCAGAGCAAACCTGAGTATCTCTTATGCTATTATCCTCTTAATCAGAGAATACCTCTTGTTGACCAACATGACTGTTGTACCTCTGATGATTTACATCAGACTTTGATCCATCCTCTTCTGAAGAAGAATAATCTCTTTCTACCTTGTATGGCTTAATTGCCAACATATTTATTGTATGTTCATCTCTCTCCTGATCATATGACATCTCATTTTCTTGGATGGACTATGCAACCGCATAAAAATCAGGAGAATGAGGTAAGTTGCAAGGTACACACCATGGTGTATCATCTACCATATTTTCCCCATGTCTCTTTAGTAGATATGGTGTGTCTCTACTAGCATTTTTCTTTTGACCCTTAACCACAGGCCTACCATCTTTCTAGTTTATCCTATAGGGCATATCCTACAACCTTGGTCTTTCATTTCTAGGATAGTTTGATTTATTATAAGGTATTCCTTTTTCATTTCTTTCCACCTTATATGATAAATCCTTGACAACATTCTAGACTTTTTCCAATTTGTCTTCTTCTTTTGGCTACCTATTTTGACGAGCCTTATGATTTTGCAATATTCTAGGCTCATCCCTTCTACCAACTTTCCCTGAAGCTCTTCTATTGTTTTCTATATTCAAAGAAGCTTTGAATGCTTCTGTAAGAATTGGTGGATTTCTTGTTCTGAGTTGATATCCTATTTTAGGATCAAAAGCATTCAAATAGAAGACCAAGCACATTGGATATGTTGGTTTCAAATAATGTGAGATCTTGTTAAAAACCTTCATGAACCTAGTATTGAAATCTACTATAGACTCATTATAATTCTAATGAATATTTGTCAGTTCATGCAAGGAAAATTTGGGATCAGAATGATCACCATATTGTTCTTTGAATATCCTTTTAAATTCAGCCCAAGAGTTGATTGAAGCATTTGGCAAATTTCTATGCCAATCCTTTGCATCATCAACTAGTGATTGTATGAACAATTTCATATATACATCTTCATGTTCAATTTCAAAATTATCCATGACAATTTCAAATGATATTATATGATCTTCTCTAGAGATAGCATTGTTACCAAAAAATTTAGGAACTGATTTCTTTACCTTATTATCAATGTCGTTTGGGTATCCCTGGATGCCAAAAAAGTCTAGCTGTCTAAATCTGTCCACATTCATGGGCCCTCTTGCAAATGGCTTTTTCCTCTAATGAGGCTGATACTAATTGTGTTGAGGTCCTTGTTGTTGAGGCTACTGGTATATATTGTCACATAGAATTGCACCTAGCTTGGAGAGAGTCTAAGCATTCTAATGACACAATGGGAATGATCTCAAGGTGTTGGGATCTTGCAAGTTGAGATCAAACCTATAGAGAAGGTTGGTTCCTCATTCTAAGCCTAATGCTTAGAGAAAACTATCTAAACCTAGTGCTAATACTATAGGGGAAAAGGGTTAGGAAGAAACTGAATGGAAATAGAGGTGATGCACTAGATTTAATGAGTAGTAGTAAGCCTGGAAGAGACACAACAATGATCTCAATCACAAGGGAAGGTTCACATAGACTTATAGAACTAATTGAGGCTTTGGGATGAAAACTTAACTATAGAGGAGCCATTTTACTGACATAACAGATCACAGCTTCAAGAAAAACACAGAAATTAGAGCATAAGAGGCAAAATATTGTGAATATATTGATCATGAAGGCCATAAACTATTACAATGCAAAATTACTTATAGTAGGAAAAGACATAGTATAGCCAATTACATTCAAGGGTGGATTAACTAAAAGACAACAAAGGCCAAGCTACAAGCACAGTGAGTCAGATTCTAATAATCCTGCAATTGCACCGAGAGGTCTGACTACAAGGAATTTGGTAGCATAATAGCCCAAAAATTACTAACTCACCTTACTAAAGATTACAATGCTTTTTATATCAAATTCTTGTGCAGAGGCATTGAGGTAGGTCCATGGGATCCAAGATCACCAATGTTGTCATCAATGCAGAGCCAGGAACAAACAATGATGGGGACAGAACCCATGTCGTTGGCAGATTTGCACCCTAAGAAAGGTTGCCCACATGCAAGAGAGGATAGAGCATTGAAGGGGGGAGCCCAAAAGTTGTTGCCAACCACAGAAAGATCTACCACCTAGCCACTGAAGTCCCTTTGCACTGAAGAACTTAGCTATCCCTCTTGAATTTCACTTGCAAAGCTCACCAACTTGATTGAATGCCTTTGGCACCACTAGAATGTTTAAAACCCTAAATTTAAATCAGAGATATTGGATGAACAAACAGTTATAAGAAATGGCTCCGATTCATACTGCATAATGCTTTCCTTTTAATTCTTCGTTGAGGCTTGTTGACCTAGCATACATGGCGCTGAGGGTGCAGGTGAGTCATTTTCTTTTAATAGTCATCAGCGTATAAGGGCCCACCTGAGAGATTTGGAAGAGAAGGCACTAGCATGCCACATGTCGACATCTCACAATTGCACACAGAATCTTCCCCATAGGCAAGATTCACCTACGACATTGTGCCACCGTACGATCTTCAAAGTTGTGGCCCCACTTCTAAATTATCCCCTGACACCTGGTGCTATCTCCTTCATCTGACAGAGTCATTGATCCTATGGTCATGGGCCCCCGATATACTTTACACCTATCTTCATTTTGCAATCATGCATAAGGAATGTGACGTTAGCTTCAATGGTTTGTAGGCTCATGAGATACTGTCATGTGGCATTTGTTGAAATTAGGGCAAACAACTAAGATGGGGGTGAATCAATTGTCTCAAAACTTTAATGCTTGCTGCAATTAATTCTTCTTTACCACTTATTAACAGATTAATGATATAACCATGAAAAATAAGAATCAATAACACATGAGCAGAAACACAAATAACACACTTAACACCAAGATTTTAACATGGAAACTTGGTTAAGGGAAAAACTATGGTGGGGGTTAACCCACAAAGATTATACTCTATTAAAAGTATTACAAATGGGGAAGACACATGCTTTCAGGCTCACTGCCCAGAGCTCACTACTCAAAAGAGGCTCACTACCTACAAGAATGATTACAAGAAAATTACAAAATGTTTGAACTGATGAACAACATCTACTAATGAAGGAACTCAGTTTCGGTTAAGCACATAACACTGATCTTATAGACTTCATCCTTACTCTGCCCTGTTTATTGCTTTTCCATGATCAAGACCTTAGATCTCTTCACTTTCACACTTCTTTCTACTCTTTTTCACACTTACTCCATTATCACACCTCTCACACACCAAAACATTTGAATCCACTGGCTATATATATTTGTATCAAGAAATTCAATCAACTGTAGTTGGCATCAAGAAAACTTAGAACATTTATTAAGACCTCTGCTCAGTCGGCTGAATCCATGCACAAATATCAACGCAGACCAAAAAATTATGTTCCTACATCATCAATCATGTCATCCAATACCACTGATTATCACCAATTTCTTATTCAACAACTTTTCTACATCCAGACCAAGATCAAGTACTAGGTCACCCTATTCTTCTTCTGACTGTGCTGACTAACTGGAATTCGATACTCATATCCTTATAACTTTTGAATCCTTTATCACTGGAGGCTAAATCTTTGGATTTAGGTAGTCCTAACAACCCCTAACACTCCTTCAAATCCACAGTATACTGTGAATTACCACTGGAGAGATCTAGACAAAGATACCAGACCCTGTTACATGCTCTATTTCTAACTACCCAGACTTAGACAAATCTTCACTCTGACTTCCGGTATGAATAAAATATGTAATGCAGATGTGTAGGAAGGACTTAGTTGCCATCAATGACAATACTTGTCATACGTAGCAGTGTCTCTTTCCAACAATCTCCCCCTTTGGCATTGATGGCAACACTTAGTGAAAAATGACTAAGTGTTAGAACAACTCTCCCTTACTATGTACACTTATGCTTTTCACTAATCTCCAATACTCCCCCTTTGTTGGATTCCTCATTTTTCACTACTCTTCACTCCCCCTTTGACATCAATGGCAAAGTGTGGTGTCCACAAACCGAAATTTACACCAAAAATTTTGTATACCAAGCCACATATGTATAAACAATCCTTAAGCCTTATTTACATAAACTTAAGTATATCACCAAAAACATTCTTCAATTGTGCCAACTCACTATCCCAGCTCTTCTTTATAGTGTTCAAAGTTGAGATGTAGCCACTGAAAAGAAATGCTTGTGACTCTACCGTCTGTAGATCAATAGGATCACTTGACTGAGTTGCAGCTTGAGCTTCGGTCAGAGCATTGAACATTGCTTCCATTTTGGGGGAATTAGTCCTCTGAGCTCACTCATCCTTGCCTCTATGCTCTCCTCTTTTGTCAATTTATTTATATCTTGAATCAAGATGATCACTTGACTCTCCTTTCTTGTCACTGATGCTATCATAGGATTAAAAGATTTGGATACACTAGATAGTTTTTGCTTAGACACTTTTATTTTATCTTTAATATCTTCTATAACTTTAGGATAGGATAAGAAAAATTTATATATGTTTCCTCCTTCTGTAAGAGCATTTTGAATACTCTTTACACTGGCATCCAGCACCATTCTATCTACTCCAATAAACCCCTTTAAAGAATCAAATCTTTATCATTGAATTCCTTTTGAACCTTGACTTCTGCAGATTTTTCAAGAGACTCAAAATGGGTACTTACAAAGTTTATTAAGTTCTTTAAATGTCCAGAGGGGGATGCTGAACAGTCCTTTTGAAAAGTGGGCATGATCTTCTCCAAGATCCCTGATGCCAGACCAAGTAGCTCGTTGTCTTCTATGTGAGACTTCAATATATCTTCTCTTGCTTTGGCTTGAGCTATAGAGGCCAACTTTATCTTCTGCATTGGAGATAAGGTATCAAAATTTATTAGACTTTGAATTATGTCCTGATCTTCTTTAATTTGTTTGTCTCTTTCCAGAATTTCCTTCACTGCTTCTGTAGTGTCTCTTGCCCAAAATGATGATGTATCTATCTGATCCTTACTGGTACAATTGATTGGATTGTCTTGCTTGGGCTCTCCATCAACCTTTGCAATCTCCTCTTTATTTTCATTTTTCTCCTTGGCCTTTTCTGTTTCTTGGTCCTCGCCTTCTTCTAATTTATGCTCTTTATTCTTCAATGAATCATCTTCAATTTGATTATCTGCTTCAACATTCATCTTTGTATCTCCTTTGCAAGATTGATGCGAAGGAGTTTGAATACCTCATGTATCATCAGTTTCATTTGTCATATTTACATCTTCCTTGTTTATTGCTTCCTTTTTTAGAACAGAGGAGTCATCTAACTCAGTTTACTACTCATTGATCTTCAATTCTTCAACATCTGGAATTGAGGAGTCAATCCCATCATCAATCTCTTTTTCAACAATAGGAAGATTATGTCTTTTCAATGCATTCAGAAGAATCTCCTGAGTATCTTTGACTATCTCATCTGTTTCACCAAGCATGAGTTTATTCATTCTCTTTTTACTCTTGAAGTCATCCTTCACTTCTTTGAATATCATGTTCATCTAATTTGGAGTAATCTGAGGTCACAAATTTATCAACACATGCTCCCTGATCTCAATGTCTTTACCTTGTGCATTTTCTTTTCTTAACTCCAGAATATCTGCAAGACTTTTTGGGATTTTAGAAGTTATTTCAATCAAGGTCTTATTGTAGATGTTCAAATATTTAACTGTTGCTTCTTCTAGAACCCTCTTATCAGCATCATTGTAATGATCAAATAATTCAGTCATTGGCCTTAAGTTACCATCTACAATGACTAATTTGATGATGTCATCCATAGAGAGAGTAGGATTTTCAACATATGTTTCAGTCTTTTGCCTCTTGCTTGTTCTTATGCTTTCGGAGGGCTTCTCCTTAGACACTTTGGCAGTTTTTGTACTTGATACTTGTAATTCTTTGACTTCAACATTAGAATTAGTTTCTTCTTCATCATTCTTCATCCTTTTATATGTTTGAGAGGCCTTAGTTTTTACCCTTTCCATTCTTTTCTAGATGATTTGCCTTCCAATTTCTTAGGTTTGGTAGGTTTTGGGGGAACAGGGGCAGTAGCAGAGCTTCTAGTTTTTCTAGGCTGGCTGGAGGAGACTTCCAGAGCACTTCCTTGTTTCTTATCCTTAATCTCCTTCTCAAGTTTTTCTAACCTTTCTTTATTCTACTTCACAGCTTCCTTAGTTATGCCAATACCTTCATCATACATCTCTACTTGCTTCTGAACTTTTCTCTTGATTTCTAGTTTTCTAAGCTCAACATGCAATTTCATACTTAGCTCCTTATACGTTCCAAACCTTTCAACTGTGGTATTCTTTGGCTTGCTTAAAAGGTGTTGAGCATACATGTCTAATACTTTCTCATCATCTTCATAACCCATAGGCATAATCCATACCGTTCTTGGTTCAATAGCTTCCATTAAGCATTGATCTGTATCTAACATAAAGCATACTGTATCCACCATAAAGCATACTGTATCCTTGTATTTTTCAACTATAGAAGAAGGGATTCTCTCCCTTAAATGCATCATGTTCTAAAAATTCTTGAAAAATCCCCAAAGAGCCATCCTTTGGGCATTGACATCTCCAATATTGTTCAAGTGCTCTCTTATCTGAATAGCAACAAGTTTATTACTGGTCCAACAGATGCTTTTCTTGCCGGGTAACTCGTTCATGAAATAGAAGAACAAACATAAGACAAATGTACCATATTTGAAGGTGTTCTTATTATCCTTCTTTACCTTATTCAAATTTTCCATCAGTTGGTTCTGCAACAACTCACACAAATCATAATCAACATTCTCTCTTAACATCTAATAAGCTGCATAGATAGCCATACCAAATATAGAATTTTCCCTACTGGAATGATAAATCTTGTATCCAATCACCATTGAAGCAAACTTAACATCCAGATCAATAATGTCATTGATAGTCATTGCCCTTTTGTCAAACTCTGAGCCAGTAGCATCAGTTCAAATTTGATTTTTTATAGCCTTCAACATTGGTAGTCTACTAGATGAGTTTAACCCTGTCACGACTTTAATGGCGTCCTTGGTGATTTTGAAATGTTTCATTAGCCACATAAACTCATCATGCATATGGCTTAAAACACACCAGACCCATTCATCTTCATCAAAGCATGGAAACCCTATAACCTGAATGAAATGTTTATCGTGCAGTGCCTTATACTCAGGTTTAAGACCATGAATTTCATCCCTTAGATGATTCTTAAACAAATCTACAAACCTTGAGTCTCCAAATTCATCTATGCTGGCATGAATGTAGGCCCTAATATCCTCAACATGTAATATGCCATACAGAACACTTGAAAATGCACCTAACAGGTCAACTTCTACTAATTTGTGTGGATGCTTCTTGAATTTTGGATGGCGCCTTTCAGTAATATCAACAACAAGAGGAGTAGCCATCTCAAAAGATTACATGTTCGAAGCTTCACAGAAAAATACCTTTTCCTTCCACAGAGTTAGGGTTAGTTGATGAATTTGAATTCATTCTTCATGCTTCAAGTATCTGGATTTTTAGCTTAGATGCTCTTCTCCTTGTTCTCTTCAAATGCAAAGTGATTCAAATGATGAAAGAATGACTTTTATGCTTTGCAAAACCTAATTTGTCATTGTAATAAATGCATTGCCCTAACTTCATCCAGCTGCTCTGTGTTGATGCAGTATCTCATGAATTGCTTTGCAGATTGCCATATCGACTTCTTTTCTTCCACAAATCCTTCCAAATAATTTGTAATGACCCAAAATATCTTCTCTCATGATGCCAGATTCAGGCACCCACTTACTGGCTGGGGGAATTTGATTTTCAATGCAGTTCCCCCTGAGCCAGAGCTCCTAATTCAATTCCTAGAAGAATTATCTTCACCGGATTATGGTGCGAACCCATCACCATTGTTCATTGCACCTTTCTTCACCCATGTTTCATTTCATTTTGGATATCATTCACATCAAATTTGCCCTTACCTTTGTCTTGTCTCTGCTCATCCGGTTTTTTGTTTATCGGACCTCTTCTTTCATTATTCCTGCTTCTACATAATCTTGCAATATGACTGGATTTGTTGCAGTTGAAACACACAATCTTATTTTTCTGACAATCACATGTTGGAGCAGGTTTATATCTACATTGTATTGCAATATGCCCTACATTATTGCAAGTAAAACATCTTCCATTGAACACTTGCTTGTTCTTAGGAGGATTCATTGATCCATTTCTGCATTCCTTGGCCTTATGATCTATTCTCTTGCAATTAAAGCATTGACTAGAGAAAGATGATGCATTTTGATTCACTTGACTTCTACATTGATTAGCTCTATGACCATATCTATAACATTTGAAACAATTTCCATTGAAAGATGGGTACCTTTGAGCATTAGGCTGTCTTACCGGAGGTCTTCTAGGTCTGTTTCTCCCATTCCTTGATTGAGAATTTCTTTGTCTAGATCTAGAGCTCTCACCTTTTTCATACCCAAGACCATGTTGATCATCAGCCTTCTTTAAGGTTCTCTTTGAATTCTCTTACTTCTACTTTGGACTAATCAAGATCTTCTAAGGCCAATTAAAGTTGATCTTGGAGTGAACCCATTGAAACTCTTTCCCAGATCTTCCTTTAGCTATTAAGCTTCTTCCAAGGAACCTTTCTCTGATACCAATTGTTGAAATTATGGCAAACAACTAAGAGGGGGGTGAATCCGTTGTCTCAACACTTTAATGATTGCTGTAGTTAATTCTTCTTTACCATTTATTAACAGATTAATGATATAACCATGAAAAGTAAGAATCAATCACATGAGCAGAAACACAAATAACACACTTGACACCAAGATTTTAACTTGGAAACCTGGTTAAGGGAAAAACCACGGTGGGGGTTAACCCACAAAGATTATACTCTATTAAAAGTATTACAAATGGGGAAGACACATGCTTTCAGGCTCACTGCCTAGAGCTCACTACTCAAAAGAGGCTCACTACCTACAAGAAGGATTACAAGAAGATTACAAAATGTTTGAACTAATGAACATCATCTACCAATGCAAGAATTCAGTTTTGATTAAGCATAGAACACTGATATTACACACTTCATCCTTACTCTGGCCTGTTGACTGCTTTGCCATGATCAAGACCTTAGATCTCTTCACTTTCACACTTCTTTCTGCTCTTTTTCACACTTACTCCATTATCACACCTCTCACACACCAAAACATTCTAATCCATCAGCTATATATATCTGTATCAAGAAATTCAATCAACTATAGTTGGCATCAAGAAAACTTAGAACATTTATTAAGACCTCTGCTCAGTCGGCTGAATCCATGCACAAATATCAACACGGACCTAAAACTTGTGTTTTTAGATCATCAATCATGTTGGCCAATACCACTGATTATCACCAATTGCTTATTCAACAACTTTTCTACATCCGGACCAAGATCAAGTACTAGGTTGCCTTGTTCTTCTTCTGACTATGCTGACTAACTGGAATCTGATACTCAGATCCTTATAACTTTTGAATCCTTTATCACCAGAGGCTAAATATCTAGATTTAGGTAGTCCTAACAACCCTTAACACTCCTTCAGATCCGTAGCATACCGTGAATTACCACTGGAGAGATCTGGACAAAGATACCAAACCTTGTTACATGCTCTATTTCTAACTACCCAGACTTAGACAAATCTTCACTCTGACTTCCAGTATGAACAAAATATGTAATGCAAATGTGTAGGAAGGACTTAGTTTCCATCAATGACAACACTTGTCATATGTAGCAGTGTCTCTTGCCAACAGGATCCTCGAGCCCAGAAGGACTTAAGGCTTAAGAAATGATGCTGAAAAGTGATAAAAGGTAAGCCTTAGGACTTGGGGCTAGTCACTTCACGACATAAAAGGCTCAAAGTTGCAACTTAAGTGACCAAAAACCTAAGTTAGATAGTCAATGATTGATTATAACATAAAGGAAGATGATCGTAAAACCTAGGGGTTTAAAGGGGAGGAAAACACTTAGAGATTTTGGATTTGGGCTATTTGGCTATGAAACAAAATAGGCCAACATTTGGTGACTTCTCAGGGGGGGTTTGCCTGCCTAAACACTAGGATCTAGAGGCCTTATCAACCCATTAGGCATAGAGTCAAAAGGGACTGCAACAAGAATAGAGAAGATAAAACAACCAAGCAAGCTACCAAGGAAAAACAAAGCAACAAGAAAGCATGTATCCTCCTAATGAGAATACAATATAGTGCAAAGGCACTTATTGAAAGCAAACACCTAGCCTATTTATAGGTCTCACAACCATGCTAATGATATAAAGGCCACTCCACATGGCATCAAACTTTGAATGTCTTCCAGTTTTGGCCCTATCTGCATCCCATTTCAGCACTATATCTCCTTCACTAAATGTTTTGTCAGTAGATTTCCTATCAGAGGTTGTCTTGACCTGATCTTGGTGGGCTTCAAGGGTCTTCATAGCAATATCCCTCTTCTCCTCAAGTTCCAACAACTTTGCAAGCCTGATTGTCATGGCATCATTATCCATTAATTCCAGCTATTGTGCCAACTCAGGAGAAGGCAATTCTAATGATAGTGGGACCCTTGCTTCCCTTCCATATACAAGCATGAAAGGGGAATTACCTATGGCTCTTTTGGGAGTGATTCTGTCAGCCTAAAGAGTAGTCTTTAACCTAGAGTGCCAGGTTCTTTGATTATCTTCCACTATTTTCTTAATGATTCTGATTAGATTTTTATTGGTGGACTTAGCCAATCCATTTCCTTGTGGTTAGTAATTAGATGAGGTTTTCAAGTATACCCCATAGTTCAATGCCCATTCACTAACTTTTGTGCCTACAAAGGCCTTGGCATTATCAGATATGATGATAGATGGCACACCAAAACTTGTAGCTATACCTTGAAGAAAGTCTACAATGGATGCCTCTGTGGCATCCCTTAATGCAACTGCCTCTAAAATCTAGGGCATACAGGGCCACACAATTTGATGATTATGAATAGTACAAGTAGTGTAGAGTTCATGTACTAATGTTATTTTAAAAGTTTGTATGGATAAAAAAATAAGGTCTTGTCTATAATCTATGATGGGTATTCACTTTGGTAATGGCTCTTTTGTATGGTAAAGTCCACCCCAGATGACTGTGATCTTAAATTTTTTGATCCTATTCTATAAAAAATAGTAAGTAGGAATATCTAAATCTCTTGTAACAAATGTGACAATTTTAAATTCATTCCCCACCAATGATTTCTAGTATAATCTAATGGTTTTGATTTTAAGAATTACAAGTTTATAAGCACATGTCAGGAGAAATCTTTACTTTACTCAAAATTCCTTTTGGGCCATGTTATTAAATATTTGATTGGATGGTTGATATTTCATTCCATGGTAATTTAAGCACTTGTGTATTAAAATGTATCCTTAGCCCAAATATTCTTTTGGGACAAATCTTTTTTGGGTTGAGTAGATGTTTTAAAAGACAAGTGCTTATATCTTTGTAGAATGAAATATCAACCATTTGATCATAAGGCAATATAAAGTGTAGATTTTTTTTTTTAATCGAGAAAGTCAACTTTTTTAGCTTGGTTTGAGCCCAGAGACCCTTACGAGGGATTTCTTCCCATGGCTTTATTTTCGAGACCACTACTAGGGGGTCTTAGTTCCCAAGGCATTATTTCTAAGTTCAAACCCATGAGCTCGTTGGCCCAGCAAAGACCCATAACCTACGAGCACGATAGCCCAGTGAGGGCACATATCTTGCGAGCATGTCAGTCCAACAAAGGCACAAGGCCTATGAGCTCTTTGGCCCAGTGGGGGTTTGAATCTTGGTGACCTCCACAACAACAGTGCGGCTTGACCACCAAACCATGCCCATATCAGCAATATAAAGCATAGATTTATTCATAGATATGTTGGAGTCTTATTTTATTGTGTGATATTTTGAAAATGTTTAGTATATGTGTGTTCCGATGCTTTCTTGATAGTGTATTCGTGCTTGGTGGTGACAGGCTCCACCCCTCAACCTCACTTGTATCATGATAGGAGCGTACCAGGTTCCTAGACCCTATGAGAGGGCATTGCCTCTTTGACCCCATCGGTGGGTGCAACCTCTGGGTCCCCAATTCAACATTAGGAAAAAGGAAAAAATATGGGGGGTTGCACTACCAAAGACATTTTTTAAGGATGGTTGAACACCATGGTAATTAATGTCCATAGCTAGTGTTCACTAGAATTTACCAAGATTTTATAGAAAATTTCTAGTAATGTAAATAAATTGGCTAGAAAAAATAATATTTTAAAGAAATTGAAAGGTTCACCATGAAAATTAATGCACTTAGCCAAGTTTTGTTAGGATTTTATAAAAAAATTTAGGGGTCTTTTATGAAAGTTATCATTATTTGAGACTACCCCATACTATTAGAATTTTTTATGAACAACAATGTACCCAAGACCTAATTCCTATAAGCTAAACACAAAACCAAGAAAATGAATAAAGAATTTCTATTTTCAATATTATGGAGACAAGTTACAAAGAGTATCATACAAATATATAGGCCTCTTGGATGCACGAATCAAGGAGATGACATGTACAAGAGGTATGAGTTAACTCTCAATCACTCTCAATTAAGAGGTTAGTTAACTCAGTCTAACTAAGACATAGGTGACCAAGTGATAAAATAGAGGTGGCACCTAACTACCATCAATCGAGAGTTGATGAGGCATTGGTGGAATCTATGTACATCAAGCCAAGGTGTACAATTCTCATTATTAGCTACTGGGTTAAAGCACAAAGTTGAGTATACATTTCGTGGAAGTCTCGCATAGATGAAAAAGGCTGCTTGGAATGGGTACTCGTTTAGGATTAGGCCCCTGAAGCAAAATGGGTACCCATTTTCAAAAAGTTTTTTTTAACATGCCTATGGCTTATTTTTTTTATTTTTTAGAAACAGGTACCGTTATAATTTTTAAAATAGGTACCTGTTTATAACGGGCACCCATTATGAATGGGCACCCATTTATAATGGGTACCCGTTTTTAAAATTTTAAAATTTCAAACCTGCCAATTTGCATTGGTTTTAGGCTTGAAAACCCAAGCCTTAGCTTTGGACTTACAACTAGGAGACCATAAAAACATCAACAGAAAAAACTAGTTTCACCAGTATGGCTGATGACTTTTTTTTCAGAATATTTTAACGAAATTAAGACCCATTATACATCTAAAAGTCTAGTTGTAAAATATGTAATTTTTTCTACTATTGAACATAATTTTATATTTATTATTTCTTTTCCAAATAAACTAACTCACAAACATGAAATAACATAGGTTACTATTTTTTAATAACTTTTGATTTTGAAAGTTTCTTTAAAAAAAATTATGTTTGACCAAACTAGACATCATTCTCTACATGATGAATTTTTTTTTATTGAATTGATTAGTTTAGCTCAAATTATGTTGGCCATACACTAGGGGTTTTAAAAAACACTAGTTAGGGCCATTAAAAAATTAATAAAAAAAATATTTATCAAAAAATTACAAAAAAATATCCTGACCAAAATTCAACATCCTGAGAATCTTTCCACAAAAGGAATTAGAAAAATACATTAATTTAGGTCAAATTATGTTGGCCGTACACATGCATGCTTTTGCAAAAAATAGGGGATTTTTAAAAAGCCACTTTTTGTACATCCAATAAAAAAACAACTTTCATCATCTGGGTATTAGAAAAAATTATATATTTGAAAACTAGAAACAAAATCCTACATTCGTATTTTTACATCATCTTAATATTTTATGTGCAAGTGCTTCAAATTGTCACTCCAAGTATAACAAAATTTGAAAAAGAGCAAAAACACTTCCACTTTTTGGCCAAAAAGTGTACTCATCTTTGATGAGGTATAAACAACCTCATTCCTTTGATAAAACAAATAACCCTTTTTGCATTACCCAATCACCCTAGCCATGCCAATTTGTTTGTTTTTAGAAGCAATACTTATCTATTTTTAATGAAATGTTGTACAAATCTTATTTCGTAAATTGATTGAAATTAGCTCTTAAATGTTGATATAATGGTATGTAGAGTTCAGCAATTGTGTAGGATTAATGCACGACCTATGAGAGGAGTGGACTTCAAGTAGCTGAGGTCAAGTGCATCGAAAGTGGAGGGCACTAGAAATTTTAGGCATGTAAATTGATTGGAGACTCTTTTAATTCTGTTTTCTTTTCTTGGTTATCTGAGACTTTATGACTCCACTCAAAGCCTTTTATATGTTTTTATTCCATAAAGACATCAGTAGTTGAAATTCTATTTTTCTGTTATAAGACTTTTTCAATGGCATTTAACCATCATTTAGAATATAGGATTTTGTAATGGTTCAGTTTTAGTTAGTTTCTCAAAACATGGATATATATATCATACTATGTGAAGAATGCTATAAAATATTTTTGGTGAATAATCGAAGAGCTATGTTCTACAATATTTTTCATGAAAATGAATATAAATAGTGTTATTCTAGGTATTTCCTTCTGAGTTATGATGATATGAATGGAGTTACTATGTTTCTATGGAAAGAATTGAATGTGATTTGAGTTAAAAGACGAATTTCTCCCAAGAGTTGGCCACTCAAAGGATTGTAGAGTAGATAAGTATTTCTATTTTTGTAAATGTTCTATTTAGAGTAGTGTTATTTTATGTTTAGTTCCATTATGTGTGCCTATAGGTTGTGATCTTTAAAATGTTAATTCTTGAAGCTCTATTTGTTTAACATTTCCAAAGCATATGCTTTAGTTTTAAATTTTTGTTAATTATTAGTTGGAAGTTTGAGTGTGTGTGCAGTTATAGGATTAGTCAATGTTCGAGTTCATAGTAAAAATTGCACATATGAATTTCTAATATAAAGTTTATCTTTCTTCTTAGATTAAGAATTCAAATGCTTTCTAGTATAGAGTTCAAATGCTTTTTAGTTTGATATGCTATTTAAGTTTTTCAAAGATTCAGGAAATTATTTCTAGATGAGGCATCCAAATGATGTTCCCTATTGCATACAGCCTTGGACACTACCCAGTCGATAAACTAATATTTTTCAACTAAAGTGTTAGGACCTGACAATAGCCTACCAATCTTCTTACACTTACCCTACTTAGTTGAGAATAATTAAATACTCACATTACTAAGTAAACTTATTAAATATGTGCAATATCACACTTAGGATAGAACATATCCAAGGTGAATGAAATATTACACCAACACACACACACACCTAACAATGGGATGCAGATACTCTCTTGGTTGGTCTTAATTGTCATATACACTATTTTAAAATAGGGTAAATATTTAGAATTTTTGTGTACATGTATGAGGTGATAGAGGGATTGGTAAGTTGCTACCTTTAAAGTAGGTAGGTCCCATTATTTTACATATATTCTATTTACCACTATTTCTACATTTCAATGATTAAACATTAAACATTTTGAATATAGCTTATCCACATATCATATTTTATTAGTCAAAATTAAACTAAATAATGTTTAAGAATGGAGCTACAATTTATAACTTGCACTTCCTTTAAGCATATCCAACTAAAATTGCACTATCATCATAGCTCAAGAAAAGAAAATATATATTTATGTAGAAAAACAAGTTGTCGACTAGCATTCCATGGTGTGAGTGCCTTTGAAGAAGTCTCTTCCACCAGACTAGTTACTCCCAAAACAACTAAACACAACCCCACATCTACCTGCCTATCTTAGCTTATTACGTTACCTTCACTTTTAACTTCCGTGGTAAATGAATCATCATTGTTGTGGCACTATTTAGGTGACACACTATGCCCACACAAGAAATGCAAACAATAATAATCTACTGAGTGATTTCTCTATTGCAAACAATGGCTGTGAAAGTTAGGGTTTTGGCGGTGCTCTTGTGTATTTGCATCTGCAACCATGGTATGGAGAGGGCAGAGGCATCGTTGAGCTTAAGCAAGGACTACTACAAGCACACATGCCCAAAGGCGGAGAATGTGATAAGGGACACCATATGCAACGCTACAAACTTTGACCCTAAAATCCCTACTCACATTCTCTAAATGAACTTTCACAACTGCTTCATTCGGGTATGTCTCTCTAATTGAACTTACTTACCCATCTTTATCAACCCATTTGCTGATTGTAGATATAATGGTGGGAAGGGGTGCGATGGATCAACATTGTTAGACTCCATTGCTAACAATACAACAGAGAAAGATGCACCGCCCAATGTCTCACTACATGCATTTTATGTGATTGATGATGCCAAGACCAGGCTCGAATCCATCTGTCCCCAAACTATCTCCTGTGCTGACATTCTAGCCATTGCCACCAGGGATGTTGTGGTGCTTGTAAGTACCTAATACCATAACTATTAAATCCATACATCCCTTTAGTCAACTCTAGTTCATTTGACCGTGTTGCAATCAAATGCATTCTTGCAAAATGCTTTAGTTTCATGTAGTGGAAAGGTGAGTTAGGAGTGACATTTTGCATTCCATAGCTCATGGGGTCGAATGGACTTTGCCAATGGGTTAGGGTGGGCAGGTAAATACTAGGAGAGGTCTCATTTCATGTGCCAAGTGCCCCAGTCATTCGGGGTAGCAGGCTACTAGCAAAGTCCCTTAAGATCCCTAAGATGAAAAACTGTAAAAAATTAACGAAGCAGTCCTCAGAATCTGTGGTAGTTGGGAATGTTCTGTTTGGACCTACAGGTACATTTGGGGTCTATCCATAATAACCTCTCTTAGTTTTGGTCAACTCCAGTCTATTTGACTGTGCCACAATCAAATGTATTCTTGCAAAATGCTTTAGTTTCATGCAGTAGAAAGGTGCTAGGAGTAAAATTTTGCATTCCATAGGTTGTGGAACCAAATAGACTTTTCTAATGCATCGGGGTGGGTGGGTAAATTCTAGGGGAGGTCTCTTTTCATGTGCCAAGCACCCTAATCGTTCGAGGCAATAGGCTACCAGCAAAGTCCCTTAAGATCCCTAAGATGAAAAAACTACCAAACTTTAACAGAGTAGTTCTCAAAATTTGTGGTAGCTGGGAATGTTTCATTTGGACCTACAGGTGCATGTGGGGTCCATCCACAATAAAATCTCTTGGTTTTGGTCAATTCCAGTCCATTTGACCATGTCGAAATCAAATACATTCTTGCAAAATGCTTTAGTTTCATGCAACACAACCTTGCCAAGTGCCTTATTTTTTGATATACTTGTTGTGAGGTTGAACAGATTACACCAATGTGTTAGGGTGGGTAGGTAAATGTTAGGGAAGGTATCATTTTTTGTACCAAGTATCCCAGTCATTTTGGCATGCAAGCTACCGACAAAGTGACTTCGTCAGTAGCTTATAGCTTGGAATGATTGGGACCCTTGGCACACAAAACAAGACCTCCCTTGGCATTTACCCACCCACTCTGACGTGTTGGTAAAGTCCATTCATCCCTATGAGCTATGGAATGCAAAATGTCATTCCTACCACCTTTCAAGTTTGTCGATAGCTTATAGCCTGGAACAACTGGGACAGTTGGCACACAAAATGAGACCTCCCCTGGTATTTACCTACCCACCCTAACAAGTTGGTGAATTCTATTTGGCCCCATGACCTATGGAATGCAAAATGTCACTCCTAGAACTTTTCCACTGCATGAAACTGAAGCATTTTGTAAGAATGCATTTGATTTCGACATGGTCAAACAAACTAGAGTTGACCAAAACCGAAAGAGGTTATTGTAGATGGACCCCATATGCACTTGTAGGTCTAAATGAAATGTTCCCAGCTACCACAAATTCTAAGAACTACTCTGTCAAAGTTTGGTAATTTTTGCGTCTTAGGGATCTTAAGGGACTTTGCCGGTAGCCTGCTGCCCCGAATGATTGGGGTTCTTGGCACATGAAATGAGGCATCACCTAGCATTTAACCACCCACCCTAATGTGTTGGCATAGTTGGTTCAGCCCCATGATGAGGAGAACAAAAAATATGGCACCTGACAACCTTTCCACAGCATGAAACTAAAGCATATAGCAAGAATGTGTTTGATTTCGGCATGGTCAAATGAACTAGAGTTGATTGAAACTGAGAGAGGTTATTGTGGACAGACCCCACATGCACCTTTAGGTCTAAACAAAATATTTCCAGCTACCACGAATTCTGAGAATAGCTCTGTCAAAGTTTGGTAGTTTTTTCATCTTAGGTATCTTAAGGGACTTTATCAATAGCCTACTGTCTCCAATGACTACGACACTTGGTACACAAAATGAGACCTCCTTTGGCATTTACTTGCCCACCCTGATGTGTTGGCATAGTCAGTTCGGCCCCATGAGCTGTGGAATGAAAAATTCCACTCCTAGCACCTTTCCACTGCATGAAACTAAAGCATTTTGCAAGAATGTATTTGATTTTTCCATGGTCAAATAGACTGGAGTTGACCAAAACTGAGAGAGGTTATTATGGATGGACCCCATATGCACCTATAGGTCCAAACAAAATGTTCCCAGCTGCCAGGAATTTTGAGAATTGCTCCATCAAAGTTTGGCATTTTTTCTGTCTTAGGGATCTTAAGGGACTTTGTTGGTAGCCTACTGTCCTGAATGATTGGGGCACTTGGCACATGAAAAGAGACCTCCCCTAGCATTTAACCACCCACCCCAATGCATTGGCAAAGTCCATTCAGTCCCACGACCTATGGAATGCAAAATGTCACTCCTAACACCTTTCCACTACATGAAACTAAAGCATTTTGCAAGAATGCATTTGGTTGCAGCATGGTCAAACGGTTTGGAGTTGACCAAAAATAAGAGGTGTTATTATGGATGGACCCCACATACACTTGTAGGTCCAAATGGAACATTCCTAGCTGCCATGAATTCTGAGGATTGCTCCGTCAAAGTTTGGCAGTTTTTCATCTTAGGGATCTTAAGGGACTTTGCTGGTAGCCTGCTGCCTTGAATGACTGGGGCACTTGGCACACAAAATGAGACCTCCCCTAGCATTTACCTCCCCACCCCAATGTGTTAGTGAAGTCCATTTAGCCCCACGAGCTATGGAATTCAAAATGTCACTCCTAGCTCTAAGGATTTAATCAAGTAGTCCTTATGTTGATATGACCATTCTAAGCTTGGCATATGACTGCTACCATTTGCATATAACTGTACATTTATAAAATGAGTGTTCTAATATCTTTATTATAGCCTTGTCTATTTTGTTGGGACAACACTATCCTAATATGTGTTGACAGTGTTAAAATGTGAATAATGGTATGATGATTAGTAAATACTCTTAGGACCTTGATGGTTGTTCATGATTTTATTAGTCTTAAAAAAAGATCATGGAAAAATCCCTTCTTTTAGTGTTTTATGTTCCTTGAAATCCCTTTGATTACCCCTCACACCCTAAGAAAACTCCTCAACCTCATTTTCATGGCAATTTCTTGAGTCATAGGGTCTCTAAGATGGTGTAATGATAGTCTTTCATGACTGTGACAACATCATATACTCTTTTGAAACCTTCTTTAAAACTGACTTCTCACATTCACCCAGTAACTTCACCTTTTTGACACATCATGGCCTCGATAAGGAGCAATTTAGCATGGCCATACATCTTTCAAGGTAATCCCCCTATGGATAAAAACCTTATGATTTCATGATAGTCCCTTGATCGTCCATGCTTTGATTGTTTTGTGCCTTCTTGACTGTGTATGATAGTAGGGTTTGGAAAGATGGAAATTTTTTGTTAAAATTCACAACATCTTGATGGTATTGTGACCATGATCTCCTCATATGACATGAGAAGAGCTATTCCATAACCTTGCTGTCCCATAACCTTGATTATTATGATTAGAAGCATGGAAACAAACCCTAAAAGAAACAAAGAAATGATTAGATCTCAATATGATCATGAGATACCCAAGCATCTGTATTAGTCTAAATCATAAAATCTTTTCATTTATAAAGATTGATCTAAGGGTTTGGTGAGTTGCCATTGGCACCCAAACCCTAGGTCTTCATTACAAATCCTTGAATGCTAATTATTTCCATTATGCTTCTTTCTTATTAATTCTTACTAATTAGGGTAATCATATAGAAATATATAGTATCTCATGTATTCTTACAAAATGCATATGGGAATTTTATCAAATGTTGAAGTTGCATTAAATGATGTCTCAAAAAAATGTGGTCTATTGGAATTTTAAAAAATGTTGTAGTTATAACTGCCCTAGAAGACATGTATGCAAAATGTGGAAGCACAGAGAAGGTGAGTGAACTATTTGACATGATTCCTCAAAGAAATGTGGTCTCATGGAATGGTATGGTTGCAGGATATGCAAATAATGGATTTGTCGATAAGGATTTAGAAACTTTCAAGAAAAACCAATTGGTGGGTGTAAAGACAAAATCCACAACCTTTGACTACATCCTCTCTGCTAGTGTCAAACTAAGATCTTTGGAACACAGTACATGGTCATCCATCAAATTGTAAAGGATATGGGAATTTTGTAAGATGTTGTAGTTGCAATTGTCGTAGGAGATATGTATGCAAAATGTGGAAGCATATAAAAGGCAAGTGGATTGTTTGACATGATGCCTTAAAGAAATGGAATCTCATGGAATGCCATGATTGTAGGATATGCACAAAATGGTTTTGTTGGTAAGGCTTTAGAAACTTTCAAGAAAAAGCAATCAGTGGGTGTAAAGCCAAATTCCACACTGCATCCTCTCTACCTATACCAAAGTGGGATCTTTGGAGTTCATGGTACATGGACATCCATCAAAGCATAAAGGATATGGGAATTTCAATAGTTGTAGTTACAACTTTGCTAGAAGACATGTATGCAAAATGTGGAAGCATAGACAAGGCAAATGAACTATTTGACATGATGCAAAAAAAGTCTAGTACAACAACTATGTATGCAAAATGTGGAAGCATATGGGAATTTTATCAAATATTGTACTTGCATGGAATGATGACTCAAAGAAATGCAGTCTCATGGAACATACCATTATTGTAGGATATGCACAAAATGGATTTGTTGATATAGCTTTAGAAATTTTCAAGCAAAAGCAATATGAGGGTGTAAATCCAAATTCCACAACCTTTGACTGCATCCTCTTTGCCTATGCCAAACTGAGATATTTGGAACATGGTACATGGACATCCATCAAAACATAAAGGATATGGGAATTTTGATAGATGTTGTAGTTGCAACTACCCTAGAAGACATATATGTAAAATGTCAAAGCATAGATAAGACAAGTGAATTATTTGACATGATCCCTCAAATAAATGTGGTCTCATGGAATGGCATGATTGCAGGATATGCATAAAATGGATTTTTTGATAAGGCTTTAGAAACATACAAGAAAAGGCAATTGACAGGTGTAAATGCCAAAATGGGTTCTTTGGAATAGGGTATGGACATACACCAAAATAGATTATTTGGAACAATGTATGGACAACCATCAAAGCATAAAGGATATAGGAAATCTATCACATGCTGTAATTGTAGCTGCCCTTGTAGACATGTATGCAAAGTGTGGAAGGATAAACAAGGCACATGAACTGTTTGGCATGATGCCCCAAAGAAATGTCACCTCATTGAATGCAATGATTGCAAGATATAAACAAAATGGATTTTTTGATAAGGCTTTAGAAACTTTCAAGAAAATGTGATTGGCAGGTGTAAAGCAAAATTCCACAACCTTAGCCAGTATCCTCCTTGCCTATGCCAAAATGGACATCCATCAAAGGATAAAACATATGGGAATTTTGTTAGATGTTGTAGTTGCAACTGCCCTCAGAGACATGTATGCAAAGTGTGGAAGCATAGACAAGGCACGTGAATTATTTGGTATGATGCCTCAAAGAAATGTCACCTCATGGAATGCAATGATTGCAAGATATGAACATTTAATGGATTTTTTGATAAGCCTTTAGAAAGTTTCAAGAAAATGCAATTGGCAAGTGTAAAGCCAAATTCCAAAAACCTTAGAAATGGTATCTTTGGAACATGGTATAGACATCCATCAAAGCATAAAGCATATAGGAATTTTGTCAAATGTTGTAGTTGTAAGTACCTTGCAAGACACGTATGCAAAGTGTGGAAGAATATACAATGAACGTGAACTATTTAACATGATGCCTCAAAGAAATATCATCTCATGGAATGCAATGATTGTAAGATATGCATGAAATGGATTTTTCATAAGGCTTTAAAAACTCTGAAGCAAATGCATTAAAGTAAATTTCAACCAAACGCAAATTTTGGCACGTCTAAAACCAAATTGCACAACCTTATCCAACTTCCTCCTTGCCTATACCAGAATGGCATTTGGGGAACATGGTGTGGACAACCATAAAAGCATAAATCATATAGGAATTTTGTCACATGTATGGAAAGTGTGGAAGCATAGACAAGGCATGTGAACTGTTTGAAAAGATGCCTCAAAGAAATGCATAGTCCCATAGAATGCAATGATTGCAAGATATGCACAAATTGGATTATTTGAAAATGATTTATAAACTTTCAAGGAAATGCAATTGGCACATGTAAAACTAAATTCCTGTAACAATAATTGATCATCATATTAAATATTTAATATAAACTGTCATATACATAATGTTATGAACATAACATCTAGTTTACATACAAAGCCATATAGGCATGTCCAAACAAAGCCATACAGGCATATATACAAAAATATACATCGGTAACATACAAAAGTATGTATAAAAAGCCATCTAGGCGTACAAAAAATGTTCCAAAACTAGTTTCCTATGGACTTTTATGAAATAATTGGTGGCCTTGCTTGACCGTGAAGATGGAGAGCCAATTCATGACTCATCCTCTCTCTACTGTTGAGTAGGCCTCTTCGATAGAAGTTCATGTAGCTCCCGAAGATAGGAAAAAAGCTAGTTAATCATGTAGAAATGAAATAACATCTAACCCTAGCTCCCAATGGAAAGCAATCTAGCCTAGAACTCAATCAAACAAGCATGAAAACATGTAAAACTCTACGATAGCTATTGTCTAATCTCCATTATCCTCCTCATCTTGCATTGTGTTCTCAGATTTGCAAGTACATGCAACCATCATGAGAAGCTCATGTATATGATTTAGCAAGATTTTGGAGATTGTATAAGCTGAGAGGGAAAAATTCAACTTAGAGAGAAAATGGGAGTGTAAGAGGTGAAAATGAAGTTGAAAGAGGTGTTTTATAGAAGAGGGTTTTTGAATGGAGGGATAGGATTGCCTGTTGACTTTGGAGGCAAATCAAGGGTGGAGGTTGATTAGGGTTTTCTCATCACTAGAGGACAAGAATGAGTTTTAAATTGGGATAAATTGTGAGGTGGATAAATGGAATTCAAATTAAATAAATTGGTAAATTTATTGAAAGGATGCATAAGAAAAGGGATAATTAGGTAATGGGATTTGATTTATTTGTTTGAATAAACCAAGTGAAGGGAACATTAGGAAAAGGAACGAATAATTAAATAATCAATTGAAATTAATTATTTAATTATAGAAGAAATATGGTCAAGTGGACAAAAGGGATGAAATTGAATTGTCCTGTTGCCTTTGTGACATGAGGACATTTTTCAGTGTCTACATTTTTCCCCTCTTTGAGATGATGTTGCGACCAAGTAACATCATTTCAAAGAAACCAAGGAAATGGATAGGAAAAGGATGATGA
Source organism: Cunninghamia lanceolata (assembly GCA_027924645.1). Taxonomy (NCBI): domain Eukaryota; kingdom Viridiplantae; phylum Streptophyta; class Pinopsida; order Cupressales; family Cupressaceae; genus Cunninghamia; species Cunninghamia lanceolata. Next base: position 24,925,787 of record BSBN01000500.1, read on the forward strand.
TGGAAAGATAGGACAATGATGCCCCCTCGAGAGGATAGGTGGGTTGGACAAACACGGGTAGGCTCTCAAAATGAAAGGGATTGGTGAGGAAAGAAAGATAAGGGAATGGATAGAAGAAATGAATGATACGAGAGAGAGATGGTGGAGGAATGAAAGATTGGCTACAAGAATGGAAATGATATCTTGCTTTGATAGATTTTTGAGCTTCTCACTTGCAATTTTTTTTGCTTATCATCAAATAACTTATTATTGCAAAGGATGACAATCACCATGGTGTGACAAAGGCCAAAGTGGAAAGTGTAGTCCCTTGCAAAATAGGCACATGATAGACAAGGAATGCCTGACTCAGACTAGTAACTGTGATACCTTGTCGGAACATGCAATGAGATAACTATGAGGTGTGCAAGTCCTGATGCAAGGAAGCATTTATTCTTTCCAATGCATAGGATGTATTTGATCCACACCGAATGGAATCTTGATTACACGCAAGACACCAAGTTGCTCCAGTCAGTTTCCAAGACAAATTGCAAGTAGCAATCAAAGAAAAAGGTCTTGCCCTATCCTTGCTTCTCTTCATCACTTAGGGACTGTCTCAAGAAGCATAAGAACGAGACTGCAAAATAATCTGAAAGAAAGATAAGAAAAACTAGACCAACAACCATTTGGACCATTTGCCAAGTGAATAGGACAGAAGAATGTCGTATAAGACACCTAGTCTAGTTTCGACAATGCCCCTACCTATCTAAGACAAGTGATTGATTGATTGACACTAGTGTTGTTGGCCATGAGAGCAACACCAGGGTTTGATTGATGATGTTTGATAAATGACGCATGTCATATAAGGAACAGAATCCTGGTTTTGAAGATTCCCCATTCCGTATGAGATATGTGATAGTTGATATTGATAGTGACATATGATTATCACAAGGCGATTGATTGATTAGATTGATTTGATAACTTGTCTTGTTTGATGTTTGGGATTGATTTTGAAGTGTGTGTTGCTATGAAAGGTTGATTGTTTTGTCTGATCAAAGTGTCCATTTCATGAAAGGATGACTTATTATGAAGGTTGACAGGACAGGCCCTAAGGGACTGACCTACTGCCTCGAGGGCACATCAAAGATGGCCTTTCCTATGTGAAAGCTCAAAGGCGATGTAGTTCAACCATGTGAACTGTGGATGAGTGGAAGAATTGTTTTGGAGGATAAGATGATGTGATTGATTTGAAGAAGTGATTTGGACTTGAAATGAATTGATTGATTTGATGGATTGAAGAATTGGTTTGATGAATGGATTGATATGATGAGTTGATTTTATTGCTTGGATTTTTGTAGGATATTCAATTTTTTTTGGATTTTGGGAATATTTTGATTTTTTGGGTTTTTTGAAGAATATTTCAATTTTTTTGGATTTTTGAATGTTGTGATTTTTTTGTGTTTTTGAAATGTTGTGAACTTTTTGGTATTTTGGAATGTTGTGATTTATTTGTATTTTTGGAATATTTGGTTTTTTTTGGATTTTGAAATGTTTTGATTTTTTTGTTTTTTGTAATGTTGTAATTTTTTTTGATTTTTGACATATTTCAATTTTTCTGGACTTTTGGGAATATTTGATTTTTTTGGATTTTGGAAATATTTAATTTTTTTTTGTGTTTTTGAATGTCTTAGGGCATTGGATGATGATATAGATAGCCTTTGTGCTAGATACCAATGACATGGGAGGACCAAGTCTAGGTGGGAAGGGATGAATAAAAGATAGGGTGGGTAATAGTGGATGGAAGGAACACACACATAAGAGGGAAAGGATGTGATCTCCAAGGACTATGTCGCGTAAGAATAACATGCCCCATTCGAGTTAAGATTTGACATGAGAAATCTTATGACTTGGATGATGAGATGAATTGGTTGAATACGGTGAGGTATATCAAGGGATATCCATGACATGTGTCAACATTTTGCCCCCAATCTTCATCAAGATCAAAAGAGGAAGGGAGGATGAATGGATGCAATATGATAGGTACAGGTAGATGGGTGCAATGGCTAAGTATGGTAAGATTGGATATGGAACTGGTATGATAGGATGGAGAATGAGAGAAGGATGAGCCAATGTGCCCCCAAGTGTAAGTGACATAGAAGAACAACCTACACATGACACCTGTTTGCCAGGTTTTCATCATGGTACTTATCCAAGGTGCTTGTTTGCCAGGTTTTTGCCATTGGATGAAGGGATTTATCTTTACTTTTTTTATTTTTTCATTTTTTTTCCTTTTTTGACTTTTTTGACCTTTTTGATAGGAAAGGGGAATATGGAGGAGAGGGACTCAAGTGTCTAGTGCCATGAAAGGTGATAGTCCCATTACAGAGTGATGTTGTTGCATGGACCATGTCAAATGTGCTCATCGATGTTGGTAGGGAGATGGCATGAAAGTGAGATGGGTAAGGTAGATAGTGGATTATGATAGAAACAATAGTGGATTATGGAGGGAGATAGTAGATTATGAGGTGGATTATGGAGGGAGATAGTAGATTATGATGTGGATTATGTAGGGAAGATAGTGGAATATGATGTGGATTATGTAGGGAAGATAGTGGATTATGATGTGGATTATGTAGGACTTATGCAAGGAAGATGGATGAACTATTTATGCAAAAACATGGACCATAGGGAGGTGATAAGTGAAATGTGTTGGATAATAGTTGAATGATGGGGTGATGGAGGTATGGAAAGGAATCATGACCAATGGTTGCATACACCATGTTAAACATGGAAGCTTGTGAGTGGATGGCAGTGTAGGAAGCAATGTCGATGTTTGCTTAGTGGATGGATGACATAGGTACCCACATGGACTTGGTATGTTTATGACTTTTACTTTTCATGTGGGATTTGTTTATGGAATGGGATTTTGGAATGAAGTGGATGGTTGGGATTTTTGAGAGGTGGATGCCTCTTTTGATTTGCATTTTTGTTTAGGGATCCAAACCATTTTAATTTTTGACTTTGCTTTTAGAGGTATGGGTTTGGATGGATTTTGGCATGTAGCTTTCTTTGACTTTTTGCATTGATTCGCTAAGTTATTAGGATCCTTAGGATTTTTGGCTTTATGAAAGGAGGCATCCAAATGTTCATTTTTGAATCCCATGTGATGGATGGAATGAGTGGAAGCTTTATGTTTACAAGATGTGTGCATTTGTTAGTCATGACTAGGAATGTGAGGGAATTTATGGATGATGGGAATGTTAGGTGTTGGAAGCAATGGTGGCAAAGTGGATGGTGGGATATGCAGAGTTGGAAGAAGTGGAAGTAGATTGGATGGTGGAAGGTGTATGGTCACATGCTTTTGGCACTTATAGGATGAGGGAGGCAGAATGACAACATATGTCTTGGGTATATGATGTAATGTGCGATAGAAAGTGGTGGACTTAGGATGAATGGATGAAGTACCAACATCTTTAGATTGTTGACCTTGGGTGTGTAGCCAAGACCATATGAGCATGGGGGGACTTTGACATGTATTGGCTCCAAAATACCTTGTTTATGAAGGCCTAAGCCTTTACCATGGTAATTCATGTTTTGGAGCATGCGATGGACAATGGGACTTTGTGTAGTTTGGACACTAGACTTGAGTTGATTATTGGATGGAGTAGGTGAAGTGGTGGATAAAGGTTGTTGTTGTCTCAAGGAGGAACGTTCATGAATGAAATTGGATATGCCAAGGGAATATAATGGTGGATTTGAAATGGAGACCAATAGTGGATGAAGAAGGATCATTAGGGTCTTTATTATGCTCATGTAGATCCAAGTTATTGATTTGATCTTCTATGTGTGTTTGGGTGGCACATGTCTTATCATGACAAGTGGAAGTGGTTGGATCATGGATGGGTGAGGTGGCAAGTTCTTGACCACGGAATGCATAAAGCTAGCTAAGTGGGTCATCATGGCCTTCTTGATCATAGAGGGGATCTTGATCATAGATGGGAGCTTGATCATGGAAAGGATGAAGTGTGTTATGGATAGGTGCAATGACATGGGTTTGATCTTGATGTGGATGAGGGGGTAATGTTTCCTCGTGTTTAGGTTTATACCCTTGACACATCTCTTCACTTGGAATGGAAATGAATGTGGAGGACTCTTCAATAGGGCTGATATGTTGTGGATCACATGATGGGGTCGAAGGAATGGACATGGCATTCAAAGGTTCTTTGATAGGCTCATGAATGGATGTTTAACATGGGGATGATCTATCCCGTGCTAGTAACCCTTGGATCACATCCTTTATAGGTGCATGTGTGGAAGGACAATATAGTGGATGGACAATAAAGGTAAATGATGTGGACTCGTGATTAGCATTAGGTGGAGTGGTGATAGAATGTACTTATAGGATAGATGAGGTAGACTTATCTTCCCCTTGTCAAAGATAGCATGGGAATGTGAAGGCACTTTGTCTTGCTGCCAAGGTGGACTTGGATAAGCTTGTGAATAGGCTTGGGGTGCTAGAACCTTGTTCTCTAGGATTGTCATGGAATGATGCACATCTTCATATCATTTTGTGTCTTCTTGTGGGATTAGGACCATGTTGGAAAGTGCTTGACTAGGATTAAGTTGATGATATGGAATGATTGGGATGAATGAGATGTGATAGAGTGTAGGATTGATTGGATCATTAGATGCATGATTAGGGATGATTAGGGTATGGTTAGGGTTGTGATTTGGAAATGATTAGAATGTGATTTGGAAATGATTAGAATATGATTAGGAAAATGATTAGAAAAATGATTAGGGTGAATTTGATTGAATAATGTGATTAGAAAGGGTGATTAGGATGTGAAGGTTGAATGATGAATAAATGAATAGGATGTGATTATGATAAGGTGAAATGATTGGATGATGTGTTGGAAGGAATGTTTGGAATGAGGGATGACTAGGAGAATCTATTCCCTTTCTCTTCTTTCTACAACCATGTCTTCACCAAATGAGACTTGTGAAATGTGGGATGTTACAGACTATGATAGAGGCTAATGAGATTAGTCTTTGAAAAATCTAGCTCCAAGAGGGTACTCTCATCTACTAATGACCTTTCAAAGTACAAATTAGTTTTGTTGAAACCTTGAGGTATGGAAGAGATGATTGATTAAAGTGAACCCATGAGTTTCAAAATTCACTTGTAAGGATGGACTTAAACTAGCCATGGAGTATTAAGCCCAATTTGCGATTGATGTGAAAAAAAAAAGATGTCAAGGTCTCTTGGTCCATAGATTTGTACTTGTGATACAGTTAAGCTTCGATAGTTTCTCCCTATGTTTCGACCTTAGGAGGACTATGTTTGGGAACCTCTATAGATGTCGAGGGTTGAATGGTAGTGAAATGTTGTGATGAAATGTGATCATAAAGGAATGGAATGGAATATGTAGTGGGTGCAATTTGACACAGTTGCAGTCAGATTTGATAGGGAGAGTAGATGCTTAAAGTTTTCCCTATGGTTGGGCTGTAATGTGACTGAGAATGATGAAAGATGAAATGGATTGGATTGGGATGAATGGTTGGATATGATTGGGATGTGATTGATTTGATTAAAATGAAGATGATGATGTGAAGATGATTAGGGTTTGGACTAGGATGATTAAGATGATGGTGATTAGATGATTAAGGTGATTAGGGTTTGTTAAGGATGACTTAGAAGAATGATTAGGGTGAAATGGATTGGATTAGGATGACGATGCGTAATGGTTATGCATGATGAATTGGATAAGATTATGATGCTTAGGATATGGATATGGTTGAATGATAAAAATGATAAGTAGGATATGGTTGGGATGAGGTTCAATGATGAAGGTATGATGAATAGGATATGATTAAGAAGAGTTGGACTGATTAGGATGAAAATGGAATAGGACATATGGAATGACAAGGATGATGGTTTGAATAGTGATAAGGATATGGATGGTGGAGTGATGATTAGGCAAGGTGATTAGGATAATGTGGATTAGATGAATGAGGTGATTAGGATATGGGTATGATGAATTGGATTGATTAGTAATGATGATTAAGATGAGGTGTAGTGATTTGGGTGATGACTAGGATGATTAGGATATGATGAATAGGATAATGATTATGTTGAGATGAAATTGATTGGCTTACGGGTGTGACTAGGATACGAAGGTTGAATGATAAGGATATGGTATGAATGTGATCAAGGTATGATGAATTGGGATGAATGTGTGGTCAAGAATGCTTGGGATGATGACTAGGCAAGCACACACATCAATCATAGAAGATACTTGGCATTTTTGATGAGTTTTGAAAGCACTTAGAAAAAAAGCACAACCCTAGGGCTAGGCAAGGACTATACTCACTGAGTTCCCACTTGGTTTTACCCAGGAATGCCTACTTATGGTGTATAGCTCCAAGAACTTGGGGCACGAGCTCCCCCTTACAGTGCACTCACTTCTCATGGGGCACGGGATCTCCCTTACAGTGCACTCACTTCTCAGGAACACCAAGTTCTAGGTCCTAGGACACGCAGATCTTGAGGTACCTTGCTATCTTTGCCATAAGCTGTGAAAACATGGGACAGCTATCAGAGGTCTATCTTTCAACCTCTTGTATCAGTGAGTAGAGGGATTTTGGCCACTAGACAATGGTTCGTAGTGAATATCTGGGGGACTAGCACCCCATGAGCATCCATCAAGCCACTTAAGGCTCTAGCTAACCCTCCTAGGAGTTTAATATACACTAAGGTATGCCTCCTTTCGAGCTAGCACTGTATGGTGAGTGCTAATACCGTTTAGGACTTGGGAAGCTCCCCTTGCAGTCACAAATGAGTTCTCCTTGCAGATGTGTCTCAAGAGTAGGCCCACTCTAAAGGGTAGCAAAAGCAAGACAAGCTAACATGTTTTTGATCTCTAGGCTCGCACTAAGTCACAAGGGGAGAGCATACACATGTCAACTTGCTCACACTCACACATGTTCATTGACCTTAGAAAATAGATGTGTGGCATGATTATGAAAGTGTTGAGAGATTATTTTGATTCCCAAGATCACATGCCATGCGAGGGAAGAATACACACATCTCAAAACACAAACACATCACCAAACAAATAAGACACTGGTTCATTTTAAGCCCCCAAAAGATGTGTGAAAACAATGAGTTATGTTCATTTTATTGCATGAAAACCAAATGTGCCTATGATAACCAACACACATGCATATGAAAGAAAATTAAATCCCTACATCAGATGTGTTAGTAGTTTCAGTTTATAGTCTTTAGCCCACGAATGCCACATGCTACAAATTAGACATTAGTAGCAGCAAATCATCCATGATAATGCAAAAAACATGACATAACAAATAGATGCATCTTTTTGCAAACCTCAAAGTTAAAATGGCAAAAAAAGGGAATCTGCAAAATATCTGCAAAATCTGATCAGTGATAGAAAAATAAATAGTAGAATCAGATTATACATGAAACTCCATGCAGTTAAAAAAAAATTTCAGCAAAAACAAAGCAATTTTGCATGAGATATGGACGTTTGAAGTTTTAAAACAATGTTGACTTTGACCAGAAAAAACATGATAAAATGACACCGTTACCTGAAATCAACTATGCCACAGTGAAATTGGTTGAGTCTACTCCGCAACGCAACTCATTTCGCAAAAATTTGATGTCTAAAACATGAAAATATGTAAAAATCTAAGCTAGCTATTGTCTAATCTCCATTGTCCTCCTCATCTTGCATTGTGTTCTCAGATTTGCAAGTACATGCAACCATCATGAGAAGCTCATGTATATGATTTAGCAAGATTTTGGAGATTGTATAAGTTGAGAGGGAAAAAATGAACTCAGAGAGAAAATGTGAGTGTAAGAGGTGAAAATGAAGTTGAAAGAGGTGTTTTATAGAAGAGGGATTTTGAATGGAGGGCTAGGATTGCCTATTAACTTTGGAGACAAATCAAGGGTGGAGGTTGATTAGGGTTTTCTCATCACTAGAGGACAAGAATGAGTTTTAAATTTAATTAATCAAATTTATTCCCTTATAACCCCTGACTTAGCCTATGGGAATAAAAATAAGGCTATTGGACCTCGCTGGATGAATACTCAGAAAACGGGGACATTACAAATCCATAATTGGTGAGAGCATGCTCTCAATTGGCCAAGGAGAAACCTCAAGTAGTGGGACTAGTGATTGTTGGAGATAGTGAGGGTAGTGAATAAACCATCCACCATTTCTAGGAAATTCTCGGCATAGAAAGCGAACTTGGGGCTGAGTGGCTCATAGGGGAGATTTAAGTGGTTTGAATATGCCATTTGTAGATGTCCTCTCTCGTAGTCCTAGTGATGATGTCTTTCATGGGAAGGAGCTGGGATTTCCCCATTTTCCAATCTTAGATGCCCTAAGTCGCAATTTCATGTCTTTAGAGGCTCTTTGCATTTTTATCTAAAATCCCTTTGTAGTGAAAACTTCCTCCATGTCTCAAAATAGTTACATAACATGCCTCCATTTCTTGAAAATTGTGCTTTCCACACCTTCGTGGATGTTTGAAGTTTTAAAACAATGTTGACTTTGACCAGAAAAAACATGATAAAATGACACCGTTACCTGAAATCAACTATGCCACAGTGAAATTGGTTGAGTCTACTCCGCAACGCAACTCATTTCGCAAAAATCTGATGTCTAAAACATGAAAATATGTAAAAATCTAAGCTAGCTATTGTCTAATCTCCATTGTCCTCCTCATCTTGCATTGTGTTCTCAGATTTGCAAGTACATGCAACCATCATGAGAAGCTCATGTATATGATTTAGCAAGATTTTGGAGATTGTATAAGTTGAGAGGGAAAAAATGAACTCAGAGAGAAAATGTGAGTGTAAGAGGTGAAAATGAAGTTGAAAGAGGTGTTTTATAGAAGAGGGATTTTGAATGGAGGGCTAGGATTGCCTATTAACTTTGGAGACAAATCAAGGGTGGAGGTTGATTAGGGTTTTCTCATCACTAGAGGACAAGAATGAGTTTTAAATTTAATTAATCAAATTTATTCCCTTATAACCCCTGACTTAGCCTATGGGAATAAAAATAAGGCTATTGGACCTCGCTGGATGAATACTCGGAAAACGGGGACATTACAAATCCATAATTGGTGAGAGCATGCTCTCAATTGGCCAAGGAGAAACCTCAAGTAGTGGGACTAGTGATTGTTGGAGATAGTGAGGGTAGTGAATAAACCATCCACCATTTCTAGGAAATTCTCGGCATAGAAAGCGAACTTGGGGCTGAGTGGCTCATAGGGGAGATTCAAGTGGTTTGAATATGCCATTTGTAGATGTCCTCTCTCGTAGTCCTAGTGATGATGTCTTTCATGGGAAGGAGCTGGGATTTCCCCATTTTCTAATCTTAGATGCCCTAAGTCGCAATTTCATGTCTTTAGAGGCTCTTTGCATTTTTATCTAAAATCCCTTTGTAGTGAAAACTTCCTCCATGTCTCAAAATAGTTACATAACATGCCTCCATTTCTTGAAAATTGTGCTTTCCACACCTTCGTGGACGTTTGAAGTTTTAAAACAATGTTGACTTTGACCAGAAAAAACATGATAAAATGACACCGTTACCTAAAATCAACTATGCCACAGTGAAATTGGTTGAGTCTACTCCGCAACGCAACTCATTTCGCAAAAATCTGATGTCTAAAACATGAAAATATTTAAAAATCTAAGCTAGCTATTGTCTAATCTCCATTGTCCTCCTCATCTTGCATTGTGTTCTCAGATTTGCAAGTACATGCAACCATCATGAGAAGCTCATGTATATGATTTAGCAAGATTTTGGAGATTGTATAAGTTGAGAGGGAAAAAATGAACTCAGAGAGAAAATGTGAGTGTAAGAGGTGAAAATGAAGTTGAAAGAGGTGTTTTATAGAAGAGGGATTTTGAATGGAGGGCTAGGATTGCCTATTAACTTTGGAGACAAATCAAGGGTGGAGGTTGATTAGGGTTTTCTCATCACTAGAGGACAATAATGAGTTTTAAATTGGGATAAATTGTGAGATGAATAAATGGGATTCAAATTAAATAAATTGGATAATTTATTTAATTTATTGAAAGGATGCATATGAAAGGGGATAATTAGGTGATGGGATTTGATTTATTTGTTTGAGAAAATTAAGTGAAGGGAACATTAGGAAAAGGAATGAATAATTAAATAATTAAATAATCAATTGAAATTAATTATTTAATTATAGAAGAAATATGGTCAAGTGGACAAAAGGGATGAAATTGAATTGTCCTGTCGCCTTTGCGACATGAGGACATTTTTCAGTGTCTATAGCCCCAGCTATTCATACAATCAAATAATATGCACATTACTATAGAAAATGTACATGAAATATATAATATCACATTATGTAATTGATCACTTACTGCCATCTGATGATCACTCTCCATCATCTTGTCTGTAGCTTCTTTGTCTATAGTTGGATGGGTTAGAGTTGTGACCTCCTGTGAGAAGCATCAAGAAGAATAATTGACTAAACATAAATATCATTTATGTACATCAAATGACATGAGATAAAATAAGAAATACAAAATTATGACATTTTCATATTATTGGCTCATACCTCGGTGAAAGGATTTGAAGACATCATGGCTGCAACAATGCCTATCTGCGTTGACTCACAAAGATGAGGAATCTCCACATTCAACATCTGAAAATCAAGTTCAAGATTATTCGACCAAAATAAGTATATAAAATTATTTTTAAAATTGCATAATGATTATAAATGGTTAAATTTACCTTTGTAAAAGTGGTGGATTTATGTCCAAGGGACCAAGGAAACCATGGAGGTGTTGGTGATTGTTGAAATCATCAAATTGTCACAAAATAATATTACCATTGACATTTCTACAATAATTACAATCATGTGATAAATTAGATACCTACTAACTTGACCTCTTCTCATAACCCGTCAATGGATGGTTAACAGAGGTAGGATGAAGACTCTGACCCTAGAATTTCATTGCGTAGACAATTACATACATTTGACATATAATATAGATAATCATATAAAATTAATTACAAATTTCAAATAACAATATATTAAATCAAGATGAAACTTGTAACAAATTACCTGAGAGTCAATACCAAATGTACACTATGGGTGAGTGCGAGATCATGATGGGCCAAACAGTGGTAATGGAGAAAAAACTTGTTGGATGAAAATGTGCTAACATTTAGATTAATATTTAGATTTGGATGGAAATGATGTTAATATTTCTAGCTCAAATATGAATTCCCTTCAAAAATGCCTTAGGATTACCTCATATTGAGGCAAGTGGGAATCACAAAACTTGCCAAAGAAACTTACAAAACCACCCATTTAGTTATCCTAAAATTTGCCACAATTTCATCCTTAAAGTTGACAGACTTTTTTGTAACTAAATTTAATCAAATGAAAAGGGTTTATAGAGGAAGCTATTAAGATTCTAAAAATATAATATACACCTTGTAATAATTTTAATAGGTAATTATTATTACTTTTCTACATACGCTATGCCTGATTTCCTGATAGATATACATATTGAAAAACATCTATAACTTTCAACATATTAATCCTTTTTTAAATCCAAAAGATGCGTCACATTCTAGGATTTATTGGGTATACATTAAAATTTAAATTTTTTGAGTTTCATATATTTTTGACCAAGTTAGGTTGGCTGGAAAATTAATTTTTAATATTTTAAAAAAGTCATAGTAAAAAATTTATAAATAATTATTTATTCACTTAAAAAATTCAAAAAAAAATGCGTCACATCCACCCATGTGTCCTTTACTTAAATCCAAATCATGGAGAAAAAATATTATCTTTTTCTCATACTTAGGTTGGCTAGAATGACACCTACTTTTTACATTTTTCTAAAAATTTTAGTAGTGCTTCATTGAAAAATTCAATTTTCACCAAACTATTTTTAAAATTTTCAAAAAAAAGGTAGTATCCCATAAAATACATTCAATTTATTACAACTTTTATTACTACCTTATTTTTAGATTGTGTAGATAACTCATTCAATTCTTGAGATGAAATTACTTAAGTCTATTTTTCACATTTACATTGCCAGTTAGGGGTAGTGTTTGGCCCATCATGATCCTACACTCACCCCTATAAGAGATCGTCACTGATAACAAGATCATCCAATATGGATGCCTCCATTAATGGATCCTACCCCTATGTCCTAACATCTTGTCGAGAGTCCTGCCGTGCATCTTGCGTCCCATAATGACACATGTTCCCACATGAACTGCACAAATGTGGGGACACATGATGCCTACTGCTCTCACCCTCATCAGCCTGGGTAAGATTGTCGGCATGCTGTGATAGAGTTTGGGTGAGAGTAGTCAATGAATGTAATATCTCCATCTCAACACTCTCCTTCAAACTTGAAGGGAGTGACCTACGTTCTGGCCTCGACAGGGGTACAGGCACATGATTTTTATCTCACTAAAACCTAACTCTATCTTGGGTAGAGCTAGCACCTCTACCCTAGAACTCACGAAAGTCAAAATAATTGGGAATCTTATTGAGGATGAACTCGCAATGGAGTTTCCTCAAGAAATATTGTGGAAGCTCATCATTCTTGCATGGATTCTCATCGAAGACAATGTACCATCTATCTCAAAAGTTTTGGGATATTTCTTTATTCCTACACCAATGAATAGGAAACCATTTGCAACTTTCTTCTAATCTTTGGTCAGTTTTGGGATTAATAAATTGTGCACATAATTGAGATTTTGTAATTTTTTTATTCTTAACTTGTTCATATGACAACTTGATGGCATAATATTGATGACACCTTTCCCTATAGTCTTGGAATTCGGTGATTTGTTTTGTCACTGAATCGGTGTGGGAAACAATCTCCTCTAGTGACTTTGCAAGCGCCCTCCTATGATCGGTGCTTGCACTTGGATTGTTTAGCATTTGAATAACAATTTGAAGATGTTTCTTGTTTTCTTCTATTATTCATAAGTAGTTTTCTTGACTATCCCTTACATTGTGAGGACATAAAGGTGGGGTTTGAGGGTTTTGCGGATTGTTTTCATCTTCGATTGGATTTGGGTTTTCTCTTGCCCCAATAACTGTAAATGCAATATAAAAATAAATCAAACATTGCAAAACTCAAAAATTCTTCTCAAACTAACAAAAATTAGTCAAACCCTACCTTCTTCCTGTGCTAGACCCTCCAAATTTGTTTGATGATGTCTTTGGCGGCGAGGTGACATCATGAATTTGTTGTTCTCTCTTACACTCTCTTGGAGAGGCTTCCCCTCAACGTGATCATACTTTGAACTAAGTTTTTTGCTACTAAACTCTTAATGGCCATGGTTGTATGAGGAGAAATGGCTTTTTTTTTGCTTTTAAGCAAACCAAAACGTGAGTGCGTTATAATGCGCTCGCATTTTTTTTACTTTTGGACCAAAAAGTCCCATGGTGGCGACTTTTTGGTCCCCAATCTCTTTGCATATACCCATTTTTTCCATTGCCGTATAATTTAGATGTTCTCTATGTTAATTTATCATCTCTTGTCAATGTTATAAATGTCATTATTTTGTTATTCATATTTTTGAATGATTAATTATTTCTTCTCTTTTTATTTATTAATGCTCCAATTACTCATTAAATAAATTAAAACATCTTTAATTTTTCTATTGTTGGAGAATAGTTAGGTTACATTTGGTATAAGAGCCTTAAAACTAGGAATTACCACGCGTGACAATTAAAATAAAAGTACTAATAAGCACATATTGAAAATGTATTATGGCACTTATACTTTAGATATTGTAAAATCTTAGCTGCTTACATTATATATTTATAAATTTAATTTTGAATGTAAACCACATGTGACAATTAAAATAAAAATACTAATAAGCACATAGTAAAAATGTATTAATGGCACTTATATGTTAATAGGCAATTATTTTGCATAATATTGTAAAATATTAGCTGCTTACATTATATATTTATAAATTTAATTTTGAATGTAATTTTGTTGTGCTCCATATTCCTTGCCAACCTAAAAGCCACAAAAAAAAATTACTTTTACCTAGTTGATAGTAGTACAAGTAATTAGTTGTGTCATAAGTATAAAAATACATTTCAATTAAATTTACCTTGTTCACATATTGTGAGTTAGGAAGACCTAAATACCCTTTCTATAAAAGTTAGTAAATGTAAATCCATACCAAACCAATTAAATATATTCTTCTGCATTACCACAATTCAAACAATGATAGTGTGCCATCCATGTCTTTTACAAGAAAGCGGCTATAGTCAACATATAGACTCTTGTATTTCTCAATCACTTGCAACATTATTTATACATAGGCAGTAGACCCAATACATTTTGATTGAGATAATCTTGTAATAATTTTCTAATTACAATTTGAAGACTTTTATTTTTAACATTAAATTTGAAAAGAGAATTTAAAGTAAATTATAAATAATTAAAACATGAATATGAGATTAAAATTCATATGTATTATTATTATATATATGGTAAAAAAAGAAAATGATATAATTGAAAAAATAGAAAACCATTAAGTTAAACAAGTGAAAAGTGTAAAGTGAAATATAACTTCACTTGAGTTAAAATTAATAAAGTTGGGTAAAATATATATATATTCTTGGCTTGCCTCATTTATTATAAAAATAGTAGATGTTTCTATAGTATAAGTCCTAGGTTAGATTTTAAAGTATAGGTCATGTTGTTATTATTAAAATGGTTACATATATGTTAAAATGATGATAATAATAATAATAAATAGTTATGTTCAATAGGAATGTGGGTCTAATCCCATTGTTTGTTATGATTACAAATACATAAATACATAGATCATTGTTTACATATATATCTATATTTTTAGGGTTTGAGTTATATACGTTTCTTAAAAATATATCTATCTATATATAAAGTTTATTTTATATATTTATGCTTCATATAATATTAATTGAATTTATTAGAGGTAATATATATAATATGATATATAAAATAATATTAAGTTGAAAAATAAATGTGTTTAATATATTAATGTATGAGAACTTTAGTAGATACATCTTAATATATATTCAGCTAAAAAAATAACAATGTTATATTATCTTCAACACATAGATGAGAAAAGTTATAAATCTAAAGTAAATTTATTATTACTTAAGAATTGTTTTATTTTTGAACATTATTTGATAATTATTTATTACATATCTTAAATAAATAACTATTTCAATTATATTATTATAAATATTATATCATATAGTTATAAATTGAAGTGTAGATAGATAAGGCTTAATCATAATATCACTATAATTATTCATATGAATAAGATTTTTTTTAATGAAGAGTAAAATTTAAAATTTAAAAGTTATATAAAAATAATAATAATAATAATGAAATGAAATGTTAAGGTATTGGAAAATTATTTACTAGTATAAGAATACTACAATATACTATTATATAAATTTAGAAAATCTAATAAATAGGATGTGTATTTTAGAAACTTAAACTACCCATAAGAAATATTCTCACCTTGTTTTCTTTATTCGTGTAGATATTGGTTTAAAAGGTAATTTATTAAGACCAATATTAAATATTTATAACCAACTTATTTAATAGGTATTAATATATAGAATTAATAGGGCTACTCTAAATATTGGCTAGGAAAAGCATATATTATATATAGAGGGAAAAAATGACTACTAAATTGGTTGTAATTATTTTTGCTTGCTCATAGGATTATAATTTAAATGTGTGATAATTGACCAAGAGAATTACCTATTGGTTTTGCTTGGAAGCATACTAGAAACTTAGATTATACATGACTAAGTTGTTTGAGTGATAGCCTATTCAATTATTAATTTTATATTCATATGATATGATTAATATGAATACGAATATAAAGCTCTGAATGGATTGATTAGAGTAACATATTTTGGTATATTATATTGGCTATTAATATTATTTTATATTTGTGTATTTAAGAATACTCTAATAGGGGAAATTTAAGTATGTGTATGATTTATTTTAGGGAATATTTTTTTAGTTAGTGTTAATAGCTAGAAATTTATTTTAAGGTTAATAGGTCTATAGGTGGTGAATATAAAAGAGAGAAATGCATATTAATTAAATTATACTTTGAGAAACAAAATTATTTTTCACCAACTAATGTACACTTTAAATATATAGAAAATTTTACTTAAAGAAAATTAAGACTAAGAACTGGCTATGATTATGTCTAATTCAACACAACCTAACAAAAATGACCAATAAAATATGTTGTAGTAGATAGGACATTGTGACTTGAAGAAATATGTAAACAAAGAATAATTTTAGATGCATGATTGTTGCATATGTTTCCCTTGAAACTATGTAAAGTCAATTAATTAGTTGGATAAGGTAGTGATAATATGCTTAGTGTTAGAAAAAAATGACATCTAGATTTATTACCTAAAATATAACTTAGGTTACATTGTAGGCCCATAACCCACAGGTTATAGGATCATTTCACATCTTAAACTGAAGAAAATATGATGTTTGAATGCGATATAGTTCAAACGAAATGATATTTTTATAGAATGTGAAAGCAAAAAGATTCTTTTAGGATCTGAGGACATGTCAAATTTCACAAGGGGAGAGATGATCTATGATTAAAAATTATATATTACTATAGACCAATTATAAAGATGAATATTTTTTAAGAATATTTATATCTTCCACATGCTTCTTTTAAAAATAATTTTAGAGACTTTAAAGAAATTTAGACCAAACCTAGGTCGTTAAAGACTTATTAGTATTTTTTTGACAAAACAAAACTAAAATTTTGAATCAAACCAAATCAAGCACACAAACATAGTCAAAGGTTGAAAGAATAAAATACTTGAGCTCTTTTCATCTTACACGTCATAGGTACGTGGATATTTAAAGGAATTCTTGTTGGATAATTGGAAAAGATAAGAACTTTATTCCCAAGGCTAAGGTATAAGATGAATTTATCCTAATAAAACAGTCATTGCAGTTACAAAATCATCAATTCAGCTGTTACATAGTCGCTACTGATTGTTTCTCATTATTGAATGTATACTTTGTTGTTGTAGACTTACAACTAGAATGGGTGGATTTTGGGTATTTTAGTATGACATGTGTTTTTATTGTATGGTTTAATCCATGATTGTAATTGACATGCAATTTGAAGGCTCCAAGGGAGTAGACAAATTGGTAACCCATTTTAAGATCGAGTTTTAAATAATTATTTGGGACTTGGATTTGGATGGCCAACCCAAATGCTTTGAATTGAGATGATATCATCCATTTATTTTATAGGAGTAGACATAATTAGGTGGTTGAACAATCCATCTATGTGAGTAATGCCTTATTTTTCTAAATACCTTACAGGATTATGTTTACTACCTTTTATTTTATTGTGTTATGTTATTGGACTTGATCAACCCAATAACATTATGCATGTTCTTTGAGCAATATTATAGAAAGAGAGGCTAGTCATGTAGTCCGGAATGCATGATTATCATCTTGGAATATATGGGTATGTAAGTGACTAGTGGGTGAATGCATAGTATGAGATATGTATGTTATTTACTAAGTAGTACATGAGTGACCAATTGAAAAGTTATTAGGGGAGTATATAGAATTGAATTAACTTTGTAATTGCAAATTTATGACCTATTTAATGTAAAAGTATATATAGTTATGATTAGGTTATTGAATAGAAAAATTTCATGTTGAATCTCCTTGTGAATAAATTACATTAAAAAGTATTAGTGAAAATAACAAAAAAAATTGTGAAATAGAATTATAGATGAAGTGAAATGATTTCATAGCACGATATTGATAGTGCTACATCCACATCTATTTAACTAAATGATTTTGCATGTTTTGTTATAGATTCTCTGTGAGCTACTGAGGACAACAACTAAGCTATAGGGGAGAATTTTTATGGGACTTTTTCCTCGAGAAGTGAATTAAAGAAATAAAGTTTGTAAAAACTATAGTGAGTATATATATATATATATATATATATATATATATATATATATATATATATATATATATATATATATATATATATATATATAAGAATAGAAGAAAATAAGAAGGAATAAAAGAAAGGAAAAAAAAGGAGTTGCTTTCAAGTTAAAATAAAGGTTAAAGAACCTTATTTATAAGTACACTCATACTAGAGTGTGTTTCAAGGGAATTTACAATTAAAAGGTTATTTGTAATATTATTTATGAAAGGGTGTGATATTTGGAACCACCCTTTGGGTTATTTTGTAAACCCGTGAAAAATGTAAAAAGGGAAGATACAAGAAAGAAAGAGTAAAAAGAAAGAGCAATAGGAAAAATTATAAGACATACTAGAGTGAAGGTTTAGGTCCTGATTGACATTTAAACATTGGGAGAAGGGGCACACAACATGTGTCCAACTCAGGGTACAACATACACCCAGGAGTGTCCTGCTTAGGGCTGAGTTTATGCCATGAAGGCAAGTTTGGTTCTGTGCAAGAACCTATTCGTTTGGGGGTGTTTGTGCTGAGAAAAGTTAGGACTTGTAACCCTATCTCTGTGTGCGGGATAGCATCTTTCATAAAACTATTAAAGATATGTATTCTTTCCATTGTCGTATAATTTAGATGTTCTCTGTGTTAATTTATCATCTCTTGTCAATGTTATAAATGTCATTATTTTGTTATTCATATTTTTGAATGATTAATTATTGCTGCTCTTTTTATTTATTAATGCTCCAATTAATATGTATGCCCTTACTCATTAAATAAATTAAAATATCTTTAATTTTTCTATTGTTGGAGAATAGTTAGGTTACAGTCTATTGATCTCAAGTTGTTATATAATAAGTTTTGTTTTTAATTTTTATATGTGTGTGTGTTGTTATTTTATTTTTTATTTTTAATTATTAATCACTAATTAACTATTTATTTTATTTAATATATAGTTATATATATTT
This sequence comes from Cunninghamia lanceolata, assembly GCA_027924645.1. Classification (NCBI taxonomy): domain Eukaryota; kingdom Viridiplantae; phylum Streptophyta; class Pinopsida; order Cupressales; family Cupressaceae; genus Cunninghamia; species Cunninghamia lanceolata. Next base: position 24,944,796 of record BSBN01000500.1, read on the forward strand.
TAACTTTCATATACCTTAATATTTAGGAGAATTTATTTGGAAAAATAAATTGAAAATAAGACATGTTCACAATTTTGTGAACCTAAACAAATAAAATTAAGAGAAATATGATAAAACTAGTATAGATATTTGAAATACATCTTTCTAAAAATGCCAAAAAATATAATTTTTGAGCTATTTTATTTACTTCAATATTTAGAAGAATCTATTTGGAAAAATAAGTTGAAAATAATATATGTTCACAATTTTGTGAACCTAAATAATAAAATCAAGAGAGATATGATAAATCTAGTATAGATATCTTAAATACATCTATCTAAAAATGCCAAAAAAATTATTAATTTTGAGCTATTTTATTTACTTAAATATTTAGGAGAATTTATTTGAAAAAATAGATTGAAAATGAGATAAATATTAGAAAACATAAGGGTTATGACATATTGATTGAATGGTTGATATTTCATCCTGCAAGGTTGTTGAAATTAGGGTAGACAACTGAGGGGGGGGGAGGTGAATCAGTTGTCTCAAAACTTTAATGCTTACTGCAATTAATTCTTCTTTACCACTTATTAACCATTAAATTATACAACCATGAAAAGTAAGAATCAATAACACATGAGCAGAAACATAAATGACACACTTGACACCAAGATTTTTAAGGTGGAAACCCAGTTAAGGGAAAAACCATGGTGGGGGTTAACCCACAAAGATTGTACTCTATTAAAAGTATTACAAATGGGAAGGTACATGCCTTCAGGCTCACTGTCCAGAGCTCACTGCTCAAAGAGGCTCACTGCCTACAAGAATGTTTACAAGAAGATTACAGATTGCTTAAATTGATGAATAGCATCTGCCAATGCAAGAATTCAGTTCTGGTTAAGTACAAAATACTGACTTTATACACTTCATCTTTACTATGCCTTGTTTTACTATTCTGCCATTATCAGGGACTTAGATATCTTCTTTTTCCCTCTTTTTCCTACCTTTTTCACACTTTCTATCACATCACCCACTTTCAGACACAATTCACTTGAATCCATCAGCTATATATATTCACCTCAAGGAATTCAATCACTTTTCTATTAGCCTTATGAAGAACTTAACAAACAATACAAGTACTCTATTTTGTTAGATGAATCCATACACCAATATTGATGTGTACCAGAAGTAACACTTGTAGATCACCATACATGTCGGCTACTAACATTATATCCCCTATGCAACTCACCAAAACACTTGTACTAGATCTGCATAATGATCTAACACAAGTCTGCATGTTTTTCATTGAACTATTCTATCATATTAGGACCCGGTACTTAGATGCTCATAAATTTTAATCCCTTTGTCACCGGAGACTGAAATCTTAGATAATTTAGATTGTCCTAACATTCCTCTACACTCCCTCAAATTTGTAACACATAATGATTAACTGGAGAGATCCGCTGACCAACATACTAAACTCTGTCATATACTCTATTTCTGTCTATCCGGACTGGACAAATCTTGGAATTGACTTTCGATATGATCTGATACTGCATTGCAGATGTGTGGAATAGACTTAGTTGCCATCAATGACAACATATAACATGCCTTGTAGTGTCTCTTGCCAACAATCTCCCCCTTTGGCATTGATGGCAACACTTAGTGAAAAATGACTAAGTGTCATGACTGACTCCCCCTACTGTGTACACTTATTTATTCTTCCACTACTCCCCCTTTGATGGATTGTTCATTTTCTTTCATTTTTCACTGTCTCTCACTCCCCCTTTGACAACAATGGCAAAGGGTGGGATCCGCAAACCAAAATTTACACAAGAAATTTGTATATAAGGCTGCATATGTACAAATAATCAATGTATTAAATTTACATGAACTTGAGAATATATGCAAAACTATTTTCAACTGCTCAAGTTCAGATGCCCGACTTATTTTCATGCCATCCAAAATTGAGATGTGTTCACTTAGTAGAAATGCCTGTGTTTCTACTTTCTTCAGATCTGAAGGATCACCTATCCAGATTGCAACTTGAGCTTCTGATAAAGCAGTAAACATTGTTTCTAACTTGTGGGCAATCAATCCCCAGAGTTCACACATTCTCTCCACAATATTGCTCTTTTCCTTAACAAGTTTCTATATTTCATCAGTCAAGTTGATTGCTTGACACTCTTGACTTACCGGAGAAACTGTTAGAGGATCAAAATTTTGAGATAAATTCAGCAATTTTTGTTCTCGGTCCTTTATCTTCTTCTCAATATCCTTAATAACTTTGGGCCAAGATAGGTAAAATTTGTATACATCTCCTCCGTCATTAAGAGCATTTTGTATACTCTTTATACTAATATCAGGTACCCTTCTATCATTCCCTATCAGACACTTTAGCTCATTGAATCTCTTATCCAAAAATTCATTCCAGACCTTAATCTCTGTAGACTTCTCAAAGGACTCAAAGTGTGTACTTACAAAATTTACAAGGTTCTTCAGATTTCCAGAGGGAGAATCAGATGGATTTTTCTAGAAAGTTGGCATTATCTTCTCCAATATATCGGATACAAGGCCTAACAGCTCACTGTCCTCTAGGTGAGATTTTAATATCTTTTCTCTTGCTTTGGCTTGAGTGAAAGATGCTACCTTCATCATTTGGACTGGAGAGAGAGTAGCTAGGTTGATTGGTCCTTGAATCAGTTCTGGTTCATCAAAATCTAGCATTTCTTTACTCAAAAAATTCTTCACTGCATTTGTAGTGTCTCTTGCCACAATTTTTTGGACCACTTTCTTTTTCTTGAGTTTTCTCAGTGTTAGTATCAGAAATATTTTGTTTGGGTGCATCAACATTTGCACCATCTTCTTTTGATTTATCTTCCTTACCCTTGACTTCTTCTCCTTCCCTTTGTGGTGAGTCATGTTCAATGGGAGTTTCTGTTTCCATGTTTGCTTCTGTGCTAACTTCATCTATTTGACCCTGAGTATCCCTTTTGTCTTCAGCCTCTTCTGATTTTTGATCCTTGTTCTTCTCAGAATCATCTTGAGTAGGACTCAGTGTCTCCACATATGTTTGCTCTAGAGGATCTAGAGTATAATTTTGGTCATCATTTCCCTTTCTAGTCTCTTCTTCAAAAATTTCTTGGTCTGGAACTGAAGGATTGTCTTCCTCAACTTGTTCCTCTAAAACAATATAATATTTATCTTTATCTAGGGCCTTCTTCAAAATTTTCTCTATTTCCTTTACAACTTCCTCAGTTTCACCAGGCATTAGTTTGGTCATCTAGATTTTGCTTCTAAATTCATCCTTTACTTCCTTGAGGATTTTATTTGCTTCTCTTCTAGTCATTATTGGACACAAGGTGGAGAGGACATATTCTCTAAGTTCTAGGTCTTTAGCCTTGGCTGCTTCCTTCCTCATCTCTAGTATATTCCTTAGACTTTTAGGAATTCCTTACAAAATTTCTAGTAGAGCTCTATTGACTTTATTCAAGTACAGGATGGTGGCATCTTCCAAGATCTTCTTATTTGCTTTATCAAAATTATCATAATATTCTTTTATAGGCCTTAGATTTCCATGAACAGTAATTGTTTTTACAATTTCATCAACTGTCATAGCAACCTTACATGTCTCTTGCTTTCTACTTGCCTTTTTTCTTCCAAAAGTCTGGTCCTCAGAAACCTTTGAAGTCTTGGCTCTCTTAGATCTTATCTCTTTAACTTCTTCATCTGTCTCCGTCTCCTCATCATCTTTTGTGCTCAAATACATTCTTGTGGCCTTTGTTTTCTTTCTCTTTCTTCCTTCACCGGATGATCTTGCTTTTGGTGTCTCAGTGGGAATGGACTTAGATTGCTCAGAGACAGTTGCTGAACTTCTTGTTTTTCTTGATGAGCTAGGTGTGACTTCCGGAGCAGCTGCTGGTTCACTCTCTCCCCTCACTTCTTCTCAACTTTTCAATTCTTTCTTTGTTCTTTCTTACAGCTTCTTTTGTGATGCCAATGCTTTTAGCATACATTTCAACTTGCTTCTATATTTTTCTCTTGGTTTCATCCTTCCGGAGTTCTACGTGTATTTTCACATGCAACTCATCATAAGTTCCAAACCTTTCTACTTTAGGATCTCTTGGTTTGCTTAACAGGTGTTAGGCATATAGTTCAAGAACCTATTCATCTACCTCATAGCCCATAGGCATGATCCATACTGTCCTAGGCTCTACTGGCTCCATCAGGCACTCATTAGTATCTATCATAAAACATATGATGTTTTTGTACCTTTCTAGAACTGATTTTGGGATTCTCTCCTTGGCATGCATAGAGCTCAGGAAGTTTTTGAAATAGCCCCAAAGTGCTGTCTTTTGGGCATTAACATCTCCAATACTATACAAGTATTTCTTGATTTGTAGGGCCATTGGTTCATTATTTGTCCAGTAAAGACTAGGTGTCCCAAGCATTTCATTCATGAAGTAGAAAAATAGGCACATAACAAGGGTGCCATGTAATTGAAGGTATTCTTCCTATCTTTCTTTATCTTACTAGAATCTCCATTAACTGATTCAATAGGAGTTCACATAGGTCATAATCTATTTTTTCCTTCACCATTTGATAAGTTGCTTAAATTGCAGTCCCAGAGACTGAGTTCTCTCTACTGGAGTGGTAGATTTTGTAGCCTAGTACCATGGATGCAAATTTTACTGCCAAATCAGTTATATCATTGATAGTCCTAGCCCTTTTGTCAAATTTTGATCTGGTGAGCTCTGTAGCTTTCTGATTTCTTATGGACTTCAGCATGGGCAATCCTCCAGTTGAGTTCAACCCTGTTACATTTCTGATTGCATCTTTGGTTATTTTGAATGGCTTCCTTAACCACATAAAGTTTCCATGTATTCGACTCAACACATAACGGACCCACTCATCCTCACCAAAAGACATAAACTGAATAACCTGAGTGAAATGTTTATCCTCTAGTGCTTTGTACTCTGGTTTGATATTGAGATTATCATCTTTCAGGTGGTTTTCATACACATCTATCAGTTTAGAGTTTCCAAATTCATCTAAATTGTAGTGTATATATGCCCTAATATCCTCCATGTGTAAAACCCCATTCGGAACATTAGAGAATGCCCCCATTAGATCCACATCCACTGATTTGCAAGGATGTTTCTTAAATTTAGGTCTTGGATGCTCATTAATGTCAACAACTAAAGGTGTAGCCATTTGCAAAGATTGAAATTTCAAAGAGATTTCACAGAAAATGGAAATACCTTGTTCCGCTGGTTAGGGTTTTGCTTGGAAATCCTCTTTGCACTTCAACTCTTGGAAATTCTCAGCCTAGAACTCGTTCATCTCTTTTCTTCTTGCTTTTTTCTAATGCAAAGTGATTCAAATAAAAAATGAATGACCTTTTTATGCTTCGCAAAACCTAACTTGGATTCGTAATAAATGCTCTGCCCTAACACGTCCGGTTACACTATTTCTGCATATAGTCGACCTTCAATTGCTCCTAAAATCATTAGATCCACTTCTTTTCTTCTGGAAATCCTTTCAAATGATCTGCAGTGATCCAATTTATCTTTTCTCATCGTGCTAGATTCAGGCACCTACTTATTGGTTGGGGGAATTTAATTTTTAATGCAGCTCCCACTGAGCTAGAGCTTGAAGTTCAGTTCCCAGAGGAATTATCAGCATTGAATTCCAGTGCAGACCCATCACCACTGTTCATTGCACCTTTCTTTACCCAAATTTTGTTCATTTCATTCTAAATCTCATCTGCATCCACTTTGCCCTTTCCTTTGTCTTGTTTCTGATCTCTATTTACTGGACCTCTTCTTTCAATATTTCTGCTTCTACAAAATCTTGCAATATGACTGGATTTGTTGCAGTTGAAACACACAATCTTATTTTTCTAATAATCACATGTTGGAGCAGGTTTAGATCTGCACTGTATTGCAATATGCCCAACCTTATTATAAGTAAAACATCTTCCATTGAACACTTGCTTGTTCTTATGAGGATTCATTAATGCATTTCTGCATTCCTTAGCCTTATGACCTATTCTCTTGCAATTAAAGCATTGATCGGATAAAGATGATGTATTTTGATTTACTTGACTTCAGCATTGATTGGCTCTATGACCATATCTATGACATTTGAAGCAACTACCATTGAAAGGTGGATACTTTTGAGCATTAGGCTATCTTACCAGAGGTCTTCTAGGCCTATTTCTCCCATTTCTTGATTGAAAATTTCTTTGTCCAGATTCAGAGCTTTCACCTTTTTCATACCCAAGACCATGCTTATCATCAGCCTTCTTTTGACTTTCAAGTTTAGTTGAGCTTATCTTGAACTTCTCCTTATATTCATTTGCAACTTCTAGGTCATGTCTGAGAATAACAATTTGTCTTTCAAGTTCCTCCTCATTAAATCTGCATTCATGTAGGTTAGATTTAAGGTGGCCACTTGTTCTGTCCATTCTGTAGCATTCTTCAGTTCTTTCCTTCAGAGTTTGATTCAATTCTTCTTTAGTCTTCTTCCTTTTCTCAATTTCTCTGGTTAGTGTCATTACCCCAGATTCCATTTCATGTTTTAGAACAGAAACTTCTTTTGTCAGCTTTTCACATTCCTTAGTCTTTTCTTCCAAGGCTTCATTCAAGCCATTATCTTCAATAAGATTAGGTATTTGTTGAAGTAGTTCCTTCCTCTTTTCCATAGATTTCTTAAGTTTCTCTTTTAACATCTCAATGCATTCATCAACATTTTTAAGGTTCTCTTTCAGATCTCTTACTTCTACTTTGGACTGATCAAGATCTTCTAATGCCAATTGAAGTTGATCCCAGAGTGAACCCATTGAACCTCCTTCCCATATCTTCCTTTAGCTGTTAAGCTTCTTCCAGGGACCTTTCTCTGATACTAATTGTTGAAATTAGGTAGACAACTGAGAGGGGGGGTGAATCAGTTGTCTCAAAACTTTAATGCTTACTGCAGTTAATTCTTCTTTACCACTTATTAACCATTAAATTATACAACCATGAAAAGTAAGAATCAATAACACATGAGCAGAAGCATAAATGACACACTTGACACCAAGATTTTTAACTTGGAAACCCGGTTAAGAGAAAAACCAAGGTGGGGGTTAACCCACAAACATTATACTTTGTTAAAAGTATTACAAATGGGAAGGTACATGCCTTCAGGCTCACTGCCCAGAGCTCACTGCTCAAAGAGGCTCACTACCTACAAGAATGTTTACAAGAAGATTACATATTGCATGAACTGATGAATAGCATCTGCCAATGCAAGATTCGGTTCTAGTTAAGTACAAAATAATGACTTTATATACTTCATCTTTACTCTACCCTGTTTTACTGTTCTGCCATTATCTGAATCTTAAATCTCTTCTTTTTCCCTCTTCTTCCTACCTTTTTTGCACTTTCTATCACATCACTCACTTTCACACACAATTCACTTGAATCCATTGGCTATATATATTTGCCTCAAGGAATTCAATCACTTTTTTGTTGGCCTTATGAAGAACTTAACAAACAATACAAGTACTCTGTTATGTCGGCTGAATCCATACACCAATATTGATGCGTACCAGAAGTAACACTTGCAAATCACCATATATGTTAGCAACTAACATTATATCCCCTATACAACTCACCAAAACACTTCTACTAGATACACACAATGATCTAACACAAGTTTGCTTGTTCTTCATTGAACTGTTCTGTCATAATAGGACCCCATAATCAGATGCTCATAACTTTTAATCCCTTTGTCACTAGAGGCTAAAATCTTAGATTTAGATTGTCTTGACATTCCTCTACACTCCCTCAGATTTGCAACACATAATGATTAAATAGAGAGTGTTGGAGTACAATACCACTGAGAGGGAGGGGTGAATTAGTGGTATACAAATTTTTTAACAAGTCAAAACTTTGATACAAAGACCATTCTTATTAATTGGTGATGACATTATGACAACCTCTAGTGATGACATTATGACAGCCTTGTAAAATTGATTGATCAAAGTCAAGAATGTATCATATCAATGTAGGGACTATAAATAATGACTCATGATCATAAGTCTTAACAAATAGAGATTAATTGTGAAGATTGTTCATCAAGTGGTCATGTAGAGTACCATCATTTCAGACAGTAATATAAGACAAATATGTGTTCATGTAGATAAAAGTAAAACAAATGAATTTAACACAAATGACACATGATAATAAAATAATCATGAGAATCAAACACATTAATGGCAATCCATAACACAAATATTGTCCTGAGTGGAAACCCTCTAGGGCAGAAAACCACTCAAAAAATGCCTCACTGGCTTATAAAAGAATCTCACTAATTATAGGCCTCACTGGCATAATTTCATTCTTGCCTCACTGGAATATCAAAGTGAATCTCACTGATTACAGGCCTCACTGGCTTACAACTTGCCTCACTGGCATACTTCCAACAATGACTATTATATGAAAAGTTTACATATAGAGGAATACTCTGTTTCGCTTAGATCTAGACTAATATAATATCAACAATGCATGTACAACTATTTTTGCACTCACTACATCAATCACATTATATCAGTAACATATTTATAACATATCTTTTTCATTTACATTTTACTCTATTTTGCAACTATAACCATTTTCAGTGCTTCCATAACTGTCATATGTCAAAAAGCCTAACTGGGGTTACAAACCCTATTGTATCAGCCCATCACAATGAAGAACAGAGTAATGTCTCTTTTACAAAAAAACCTTAACCAGGGTCGAAACCCCATTTTTGTTTCATATCATCAGATGCGAAGTTTTCTGGCTTTGAATCTCATATACAGTTATAACTACTGAACTGAAGTTTTTCAAAACTCATTTGAAACCCCAAAACCTTAACAAAACATATCTCTTTTGAATCATTCATAGATAATACTCTTAGAAAGAAAAACTATCACGAAATGAAACTTCTTTTATGCAAATACCACTCAATCATAACTGTCACTATCAAAGGTAAAACTGAAAGAGGGAAAATCATAACATCACCTGAAAATCTCTATCAAAAGTCAAACTTTCATAGTCACAATCACTTGTGTACATTCCAGAACCTTCCATCAATCCACTGTCACAAATCTTCATCATTTTTGCGTAGGGTATGAAACCCTAAGTATGAAGCTCATAATCAAAGCTCAAAACATTGCCATATGAAAAAAAAGAATGCCTTTTGACCGACTTGTCACCATGTAACTGGAACTGTAGGTAACCCTAACATGACGATGACTTCCAACAAATAAAACTTGCACTTTACCATGTTAAAATCTCCATAAACATGTTTGATAGGTCATCACTTAAGAACATGTTGATGAAGAATATTTGCAATGTATGTGGTGCTCACTAGGAGAATAACACAAGAGACACCTGATCATGGTCAACACCTAAACAACATTGCATGCCTTAGACCGTAGCTCATAAGAAATATTATAACTATTTCCATGTGTCTAAAGACCACTACATCATGTTATTAGGAGCTCATCATCTCTTATGTGAGAAGGAACACTACATCAGTGCATAATAATGGAGACAATTATGTATACGATATGAATATGATTAAAGAATGTCAATCCATGTTGAACTGATCAAGACACCAATGCACATAAAAGATGCCTCATAAAGGATGCCAAACTGAGTCATACTGAACATGAACCCAAAATCAATGATTGTTACCATAATAGCACAATGCCCACTGAAACATAGTGTTAACCAATTTGATCAAAAACATCAATACCTATTATCATAGAGACATAGTGTCCATTCAACACAATATCATAGAGGCCACATGGGCAATGCCTGAAGCATCATCCAACAACTAAAAAGTTATGCAAACTTTAACAAACCACCAACATCATGAAGATGCTTTTGTATGACATGGTTAGAGGATCAAAGAATCTAAGATGTCAAACTGATATCATGTATGCCATGAAATAATAAATAGACCACAAAGTGCAAGAGCATGAAATAGCATAATATCAAATGTAATTGTGTCACCCTCATTGTCATTGGTGCCATGTAAGCCAGATATGTAAAAATGCTATGAGTAGCCAAACATCATATGTGCCATATACCATCACACCATATCATGATAACCAACTACAAAGAGAATATCACATAACCTAATATGAGAAGAGTGAAGCATCACAACACCAACATAAGTAGATCAACATTCAGAGCAGTGTGAATCCAGCACAATGTGAACAATATGAAGAAACCAAGATGAAACAACATGAGCAAGAGTGAGATGATCAACATCATAACTGTGTCAACCAAGTACCAGTAGTGTTTTGGTCATGAGGGACAACAAACAACTAAGAGCCCAACGAAACTCCCCCTTTGTCCATGATGGAAAAAACACTACTTTCTCTCCCCTTTTTTGACATCAAAGCAAAGGAAAGAAAGAAATGATATGCCTGAAAAATGATCACAGTATAGAAATATGCAGAAAACTCCCGTAGAACTACTGATACAACTCCAACACAATCTGACAATCAAAGAATTAGGATAGTGCCACCGAGAACAGTCATGCCAGTACTGAAATGAAGGAGCATTTAGTAATTTACAATCACTAATGTATAAGAGGACTTTGGTCATGTCATATAATTCTGATAATAGTGGAAGCCTATACAATCTATCAACTAGCATCGAACTGTCCTGACTTCCTCTTTAGAAACACACTTGAATCTCTATAAAGAATCAAATGACCATAAGAGATGTACTGTAATATCATGAGATTTTAGCACTTCCTCAATCACATCAAGCAAAAGTCTACTCACTACTGCAAACAACATAACCATTGTTATACTATCATGCTCATTGACTGAAAAGTCTACTGCTTCAACACAAAAGGTAAGACAAAGAATCCACAAAAAAATTTGAGCAACTTGATCTTTTGCATCCTTCTTGTATCTCTTATCAAAACATGTGCTTTAAGCATAGTATGCCAACTTGCAATCCTTTGATCACTTACAGCCTTTAAGGTTTTGCTGCCTCACTTTTGAATACCTTGCTAATATAAGGCCAACTCACAACTTTTCAAGGCTATTATGAGCCACTATCATATGTTATGTCACAAAGTGTGCAATAGATTCCAACTGTGGCCAAGGATGCAACATGATCACTGAATCAAATTACTAAGTATTGATTCAAACTATAAAAGAAGTGCTCACCAAACCATTAAAGCAAGTCTCAAACCTATTCCCCTGTCAAAACCTTGTCAAACATAAAACAAATGTCTAATACAAGTCTGTATCAAGATTCTGCAACATTCGATCTTCTACAAACAAAGGCTGCCAGAGAATAAGACTATAAGAGATCCAACAAACTGAAGGACCTACCAGAGCACAAGAGATATCTACTACTGATATGAATCAAATGACATCATCACACTATCAAAGCCAGGTATCATGAAAACAAACTACAATTCATCCTTTGCTCTTATCATTTGATCATGATCCAAGTGAACAAACTGTGAACTCTTCCACAAGAGCCCATGCAAAACACTTAAATTTATTCAAGGTGGTGTAAAACATCTTCAAAGAAATATCACTGTCCTAACATCCTCAAAAGGAATCAAGGCATTACATCACTACTATCAAAAGCATAGTCATATGCAACTGACATGCATTAAACAATATCAAATTCTACTGCAAAGAGCAACATGACCACTATACCTTTCACTGACAAGAATCCACCATATCCTATAATATCATCTTGAAACCAAGCAAGCATGAACCAATCAAACTCAATCAAATGACAATACATCCTTCAACACAAGCATGGATTTTGCAACATGAAGTAAATGTCTCTGTGAAGTACAACTCAACACATGACAATACTTGACTTCATAAGACCCATCTTTGATATCAAACTATTGTAAAAACTGAATGTCAGCACAACATACAAAGACTGCTACAAGGGTTTTCTGTCAGGTCTGCCATCATCAAGTTCTTATGAGATACAAGCTAAGAGCAACTCTTCAAGGATACTATACCCTTATCATCATGAAAATAATAGTATAGATCCACTGTTCGATCCATGGTGAATAGACCACACTTCTTTGGGGAAACATTTGACAAGTTGTTAGAGTACTGTGATGTTTTGACATAAATCATAATGAACACATGAACATCCTAAAACAAGACGATAAGAACTTTGAAGCATCTCTTCTATTCTCCTGATCTCAACACAACCCTTAGACAACTCATCAAATAAAAACATGGATGAATCCAATGGGAACATAAAAAAATCCATCTAACATGATGAGAGCACACCTTTGACACAAACAAATGTCATTCTATAAACTTTATGAACCTTTGTAACTCGTGGAGATATCAAAACTACAAATCACATAACATGACCAGAAGTAACAATATCTTATGTAGATCAAGCATGAAGATCCAAACAAAGAACCAAACATATTCAGTTAAGTTATGAAACAACAACAACTCTTTATTAAGGATAGTGCTTCATGAAATAAAAAAAAAATACTCCTTGATCTTCTCTAGAAGATGTAGGGTAAAACAATAATCTGCTCCCCTATCTCCAAGCTCCTACTTATTTAGTTTGTAAAGCATTTTGTGAGCTATGCACTAGTTTAGGACTTGCATTTCCTGCACTTTGTTTTCTCCTCCAAACTAGTATAGGTTTTTCCTTTTTCTTGTTTAAGGTGCTTACTATTCCATTACATCTAGCTGACCTTATAGGATCAGTCCAACAATGTTGTGATTTATGTCCAACATTATTACACCTATAACATATGATATTGCTAGAGAAGTAATGATATCTATTTCTTGAATGCATCCAATAGTCTCTTTTCATGTGCCAAACCTTATTGCAGATATAGAAAACAACATTGTAGTTTTGATTTGACAAACCATAATAACTACAATTTCTAGCTCTATAACCGTACTTATGACAGACATAACAATAATCATGAAATTGAGAATAGCCATACCTAACCGAATGATATTGTTTGGTAGATGAGAGTCTGTTAGTTCTTCTTCTCCCAACATCAATAGTTTTATTCTTTGTTGTAGAATGATAATTCAGATCTATCTTCTGCCTAGGAGTCTGCCTAACCTTGAAACTCTTCCCATCTGCAGTTGCAAACACTATTTCCCTTTTAACATCATCTTTAACACCAAAGCTTTTGCCTTTTTCATATCCTAAACCAAAATGATCCTTGTAATTTTTCTGACTACTTAATATGTCATCTAAAGTATTTTTGCTTTTCACAAACTTCTGTATATTGACAGCTTCCAAACTTTTCTTTAGATTGACAATTTCACTTTCAATTTTCAGACATTCAATTCTTTTCACCTCAAGATCATAATTTGTTACATCTATTATTCTTTTTGCTTCTTCAATTTTAACCTTTAGATTGATAATCAATTTATCAGATTTACCCGCATGATTTTTTAATTCTGCAATCTGATTTTTTGTATTTTCAAATTCTAAAGAAACCTTTTCAAAATCTAAACATACCTTGTTCTTGAATTCTATCTCTTGTTGAAGTTGCTCTTCTAATCTCTTATTCTCCTTTCTAAGTTCCTTGATTGTATCCAAGGTGAAGAGAAGCATAGAAGACTATGTTTATTCTATGATAGAAGTAGATACAACATGAGTATAAATACTATGCACGGTGGGCATAGTAGTTGGCAGTTATAGGATAACTACAGTAACTAACGTAACTATGAAATGTAGTTATGTAGAATAGTAAACAATGTAATATGTATTATGCTAACATTCCCCCCCCCCCTTATTAAATTGCTTTTACAAATGTACCCCCTAAACAGTTCAAATTTGATCCTACCAAGAGATTTGGTGAACATATTTGCTAGCTAAGAGTTTGTAGGGTAGTACTGGAGCTGGATGTGGTGGTTCAAAACTTGGTCCCAAATGTAATGACACTTGACCTCAATATGCTTAGTGCGCTCATGGAAAATTGGATTCTTCACAAGTTTTAACACACCCTGATTGTTGCAATAGAGAACTGGTGACTTCTCTTCAGGAATGTCCATATCTACTAGAATGTGACATAACCAAATCATTTTGTACATAGGTCCTTGTGCGGCATGATATTCAGCCTCAGCGGATGAAAGAGCAACAATAGTTTGCTTCTTACTAACCCACGAAATTGGCCTAGATCTGAGATGACAAACATATCCTAAGGTTGACTTCCTGTCATCTATAGATCTTGCATAATTTGAGTCTATATATCCTTGTAAGAAGAACTGATTGTTCTTCTTATATTCTAGACCATAATCAACTGTGCCTCAGATATATCTCAACACATGCTGCTGCAACCCAATGACACTTCTTTGGCTCCTACATGAATCTAGAGAGATAGCTGATAGCAAAACACAAGTCTGGTCTGGTATAGGTCAAGTAGATGAGGCTCCCAACCAGCTGCCTGTAGAGAGTGGCATCTACTTGAGGTGAATCCTGGAAACAGGATAGTTTCAAACCTTTCTCCATTAGAGTGGAAATAGGCTTACAGTTGACCATTCTATACTTTTCTAGGAGAGTCTTGGCATATTTCATGTGGGAGATGAATATGTGGTTCTTCTTCTGCCATATCTCCAAGCCAAGACAATAGTGAAGTAGCCCCAAATCTGTCATGTCGAAGGAGTTCTTGACATCATTCTTTACATCATCAATGAGATTGTCTGAGCTGCCAATGAGAATAAGATCATCCACATACAAAACTAGCATGACAATCTCTATGCCTACCTTCTTAATATACAAATTAGGATTGGAGGGGCTATGAGTGAATCCATGCTGCAATAGGTGACCATAAATCTTAATGTACCATGCCCTAGGAGCTTGCTTAAGGCCATAAAGTGATTTGATAAGACAACATACCTTGTGTGGATGATGTTCATCAACAAATCCTTTTGGCTGGGTCATGTACACTTCTTCTTTGAGATCACCATTTAAGAAAGCACTCTTGACATCCATCTGCTGAAGCTTCCATCCCTTCTGTGCTGCCAATGTATAGACCATTCTGATAGTTTTGATCTTCGCAGTGGGTGTAAAGGTCTCTTCACAATCAATGCCCTCCTGTTGAGCATATCCCTTTGCTACAAGTCGTGCTTTGTACTTGTCGATAGATCCATTTGCAGCCAATAGGTTTCTTCCCTTCAGGCAAATCGACAAGTCCCCAAGTATGATTTTGCATCAGAGAATTATACTTTGCATCCATAGCCTTCTTCCACTGAGGTTGGCTTAATGCCTCTCGAACTATGTTAGGTTTAGTGCTGTCAACAACAGTACTCATGAGCGCAAGATTCACTTCATTTCTTGTCTGACTCCTAGTTCTAATTCCTAACAAAGTGTCTGGAAGAGTGTGTAGGTTAGAGTCCCTGATTGTACTTTGGACCCACGTTGGAGGTTGACTGTGCTGCTGCTAGTGTGTAATGTTTTCTAGAGGGCCCAAATCAACATACAACTCTCCTTGTAGTTCACTTTCTCTGTGAGAGTCTTCCACATGCTTATCATCTGATTGTGAGAGTAATTTATGAGAAGTAGGAGGTTGTTGCTCTTCTTTTTGTGACCAGGAATCGAATGACGATTCATCACACACCACATCTCAACTCTCATGTATCTTCTTTGTCTCAGGATCTATGAGACGATATGCTTTTGATGTAATACTATATCCCAACAATATACACTGGAGTGTCTTAGGATTAGTCTTCTTTCTCTTATTGCCAGGGACATGGATGTATGCTGTGCAACCAAACACCCTTAGATGAGAAATTGAAGGTTTTTGTCCAGTCCATACCTCTTCAGGTGTCTTGTGTTGTAGGATCTTTGTTGGTGCCCTGTTGATGAGGTATACAGCTGTCCGTACTGCTTTTGCCCAAAATCTTTCCTCCAACTTGGCTATGGAGAGCATGCATCGAGCCATCTCCATGATAGTCTAGTTGCGATGTTCTACAACTCCATTCTGTTGGGGTTTATAGGGAGCAGTTAGGTGTTGCTTGATGCCATGATGCTTCAAGTATGCCATGAACTCCTTGAATGTGAATTCCCCCCCTTGATCTGAGCAGAGGACAAGAAGAGACTGGATTGCTTCTTTGACAAATTGCTTGTGAATGTCCTAAAAGTTGGCAAAGGCTTCATCTTTCTTCTTGAGAAAGTACACCCAAATCTTTCATGAGAAGTCATCCACGAACAATTGGAAGTACTTATGTCCTAAAAATGAAGTAGGCATGGGTTTGCACAGATTGATATGTACCAACTCAAGGCGATGTTTAGCATGGAAGCTACTAGCCTTGAAAGGATCCCAGTGTTGTTTACCTGCAAGGCATCTAGGACATATAGGTAATGAATTTGAAATTGGGGAAAGTCCTCTTACCATTTGTTTGGAGCTGAGCTGATGTAAGGAGCTGACTGAAAGGTGCCCATAGCGATAGTGCTAGAGTCCCATAGATTCTATTGTTGAAGCTGATAGAGCTACTATAGGGGAGGAGACATCATCTAATGCAAACAGTCTATCCTTCATAAATGCTCTAGCAAGTATCATACCTTCTCTTGAGATTAGACAGGTCTTGACCCTGTCCTTCACCTAGAACTCAACTTTCAGTTTGTGGTTCAGAAGCTGACTGACAGATAGCAGGTTTGTTGTCAAACTAGGAACATATAGCATCTTGGTGAGGGTACAACAGCTTGTCCCAAGAGGAATGATGACCTTGCCTATTCCCTCTGCAACATACTCCTTATTGTCAGCAATTCAAACTTTATCTCAAGTAGGTTATTTTGTCAGTGCATCGAACAAATCATGATTTCCTGTCATATGCTTGCTGGCACCTGAGTCTATCAACCAAATATCCCTCATGGGCTATGAGGTTTGGGAGACAAGGACTAGATTGTGATGCGTGCCGTAGTTGGCTATTTCTAGTTCATCTTCTTCTGATGCATCATCTTGTTGGGCTGCTACATTACCTTTGTGCTTTCTACGATGATGACGGCGTTTGGATGGCTGAGTATCATTACAACTAGAAAAGCCTTCTTTACTTGAATTGCCTTGTGTTAAGGAATTGTACCAACAGTTGATAGTGTCATGATTGTTCTTGTTGCATGTATGACACCATCGGTTTGCCTTTGGAGGCTTCGACTATTGATGTTCAAGTTGTTTTTGTGGCTGCTTTCCATGAAACTTCAGACCTTTTGATTGTTTGGAGATCAGGGCCTTGTCCTCAAATTCACCTTGGACTGATTGAATGGCTTCTTCTTGCTACAACAGATTCACCAATTCGTCAAATGACACCTCTTTCTTTGTGATGTTCAGCATGGTGACAAAGATTTTGAATTGAGATGGCAGAGCTCTCAGTGTAATTGGGACAAGTAGTTTTTCCTCCACCTTTTCTCCAAGTGCAACAAGCTCAACTCGCAATTTAGATACCTGCTGTAAGAATTCCTCAACTTTCTCACCAGCTTGCATACATAGTGTATGTAGCTTGGACTATAGATGGAGGATCTTCATCTAGTTCTTCACTTGGTAGATTGTGGAGAGAGAACCCTATGCCGCCTTTAATGTTTCTGTGTCCCGAATGTGAGGTTGAACTTCATCGGTGATGCTGAGTGTTATCAACATCAATGCTTTGACATCAGCCTTGTCAAACTTTTTCCTTTCATCTGGGTCTTTCGGTCTAGTTATGTCACCAATGACAATTCCCCATAGCTCCTCAAAAATGAGACTTGTCTACATCTTTGTCTTCCATGAGACATAATTTGGCCCTTTCAAAAGTTGAGCATTAGAAAGCAACAATTTTGGGGCTGACATTGTTCACCACAAATAAAAAAAACTAGTCCAGACAACAATTTTATTATTATTTTATTTGACAATACATTCACTTTCAAGAAGAAATTGTAGCGCGGAGATGAGCATTATAGGCCTGTGCTATGAGATGGGGACGCTTGGGAGTGCGTTCTACCTCATCTTCGTCATCAGCATCATAACCCTCATCAATTTTTGCTCTAATCATCCTTGCTTGACATTGTACATCAAATAGGAAGTAATCTAACAATCCTTGTCTAAACAATTCATCGAATTGAAGATTACCAGTGTTTTGTAGGGCATCTAGAAGGGAAAAATAGAAGCCTAAGCTTTCTGAAATAGCACATTCACCTCAAGGTGGCTCATTTGCATGATTCTAGCCACACTGCGGCATCTGGTGCGGTGGACATCCACTTTCGGGCTTATAGACTATTTCTCCCTCTCAAAGGTGTGGAGAATACACACTTCTTGCTATCTTCTACCTTTCATTTAAATAATAGTCTAAGATCTCTACAGCATCTTCAAGTCTATGTGGCGTGGATGAGGAAACTTCAATCAGCAATGACCTCTACAGCAAAAAAAAATGACTTCAATCTCTAAATGACTCTCTCTTGGCTGACAGGCCTACAAACTGCTTCCACCTCTATCTTGCCTTCAACTTGGATGCTTCCAATGCTATCGGGCCTCAGATCTCACAGCGACTCAGAGCACGGGGTCAGCATTTCATTCCAGTGCCTATCTTCATTGCCATAGATTGGCAGACTGGAAACAACTCCAAAATTCAACGCCCAACAATCAGAAAATGCTCTGATACCATTTGAAGAGAAGCATAGAAGACTATGTTTATTCGATGATAGAAGCAAATACAACATGAGTATAAATACTATTCATGGTGGGCATAGTAGTTGGCAGTTATAGGATAACTGTAGTAACTAACGTAACTATGAAATGTAGTTACGTAGAATAGTAAACAATGTAATATGTATTATGCTAACACAAGGCACACATGAGTTCTTCTTTTAAATCAGTCTCACAATCCTATTCATAAGCATATTCATCCACAAATAGGTTTCCTTCTTCATCATCAAATTCAACTACAAAATCATCAGATTCATGTCTACTCACATTCACATTGTCATGATTCTTAACTACATGACTGATTTCTTTATGACATTTTGTATCTACATTCATGGTTGACTCATGCAACAATCCATTGCTGGACCTAACTGAGACTTGTTTTTCAATTTTGTGATTAGCATCTATCTTTTCTCTACTCAAGGCCTTATTCCTATTCCTTTTACCCATTGTACTCCACTTCCAGGAACCCTTAAGTTGGTTAGACTTCTTGCAAGGGTCTGGCTCTGATACCACTTGTTGGAGTACAATACCAATGAGAGGGGGGGTGAATCAGTGGTATACAAATTTTTTAACAAGTCAAAACTTTGATATAAAGAATAGTCCTATTGACTGGTGATGACATTATGATAGCCTTGCAAAACTAATTGATCAAAGTCAAGAATGTATCATATCAATGTAGGGACTGTAAATAATGACTCATGATCATATGTCTTAACAAATAGAGATTAACTGTGAAGATTGTTCATAAAGTGGTCATGCAGAGTACCATCGTTTCAAACAGTAATATAAGACAAATATGTGTTCATGTAGGTAAAAGTAAAACAAATGACTTTAACACAAATGACACATGATAAGGAAATAATCATGAGAATCAAACACATTAATGGAAATCCATAACACAAATATTATCTTGAGTGGAAACCCTCTGGGGCAGAAAACCACTTGAAAAATGCCTCACTGGCTTATAAAAGAATCTCACTGATTACAGGCCTCACTGGCATAATTTCATTCTTGCCTCACTGGCATATCAAAGTGAATCTCACTGATTATAGGCCTCACTAGCTTACAACTTGCCTCACTAGCATACTTCCAACAATGACTATTATATGAAAAGTTTACATACAGAGGAATACTCTATTTTGCTTAGATCCAGACTAATATAATATCAACAATGCATGTACGACTATTTTTTCACTCACTACATCATTCACATTATATCAGTAACATATTTATAACATATCTTTTTGATTTACATTTTACTCTGTTTTGCAAGTATAACCATTTTCGGTGCTTCCATAACTGTCATACAATTTTCTGGTCGAATGCCCATTTCATTTTCAGTTATTAACCATAACAGGGTAAGATATGTCAAAAACCCTAATCGGGGTTACAAACCCTTATTGCCTCAGCCCATCACAATGAAGAACAGAATAATGTCTCTGTTACAAAAAACCTTAACAGGGGTCGAAACCCCATTTTTGTTTCATATCATCAGATGCGAAGTTTTCTGGATGTGAATCCCATATATAGTTATAACTACTTAACTAAAGTTTTTCAAAACTCATTTGAAACCCCAAAACCTTAACAAAACATATCTCTTTTGAATCATTCATAGATAATGCTCTTAGAAAGAAAAACTGTCATGAAATGAAACTTCTTTTATGCAAAGACCACTCAATCATAACTGTCACTGTCAAAGGTAAAATTGAAAGAGGGAAAATCATAACAACATCACCTAAAAATCTCTATCAAAAGTCAAACTTTCGTAGTCACAATCACCTGTGTACATTCTAGAACCTTCCATCAATCCACTGTCACAAATCTTCATCATTTCTGTGTAGGGTATGAAACCCTAAGTATGAAGCTCATAATCGAAGCTCAAAACATTACCATATGAAAAAACAAAGAATGCCTTTTGCCTGACTTGTCACCATGTAATCGGAGCTGCAAGTAACCCTAACATGACCGATGACTTCCAACAAAGAAAACTTGCACTTTACCATGTTAAAATCTCCATAAACCTATTTGAGAGGTCTCACTTAAGAACATGCCGATGAAGAATATTTGCAATGTATGTGGTTCCCACTAGGAGAATACCATAAGAGACACTCGATCATGGTCAACACTTAAACAACATTGCATGCCTTAGACTGTAGCTCATAAGAAATATTATAACTATTTCCATGTGTCTCAAGACCACTACATCATGCCATTAGGAGCTCATCATCTCTTATGTAAGAAGGAATGTACTACATCAGTGCATAATAATGGAGACAATTATGTACACGATATGAATATGATTAAAGAATGCCAATCCATGTTGAACTGATCAAGACATCAATGCACATAAAAGATGCCTCATAAAGGATGCCAAACTAAGTCATACTGAACATGAACCCAAAATCAATGATTGTTACCATAATAGCACAATGCCCACTGAAACATAGTGCTAACCAATCTGATAAAAAACATCAATACCTATTATAATAGACATAGTGTCCATTCAACACAATATCATAGAGGCCACATGGGCAATGATTGAAGCATCATTCGACAACTAAAAAGTTATGCAAACTGTAACAAACCACCAACATCATGAAGATGCTTTTGTATGACATGGTTACAGGATCAAAGAAGCCAAGCTGTCAAATTGATATCATGTATGCCATAAAATCATAAATAGACCACAAAGTGTAAGAGCATGAAATAGCATAATATCAAATATAATTGTGTCACCCTCATTGTCATAGGTGCCATGTAAGCCAAATATGTAAAAATGCTATGAGTAGCCAAACATCATATGTGCCATATACCATCACACCATATCATGATAACCAACTACAGAGAGCATATCACATAACCCAATATGAGAAGTGTGAACCATCACAACACCAACATAAGTAGATCAACATGAGTAGTGTGAATCCAGCACAACATGAACAATATGAAGAAACCAAGATGAAATACCATGAGCAAGAGTGAGATGATCAACATCATAACTGTTCAACCAAGTACCAGTAGTATTTTGGTCATCAGGGACAACAAACAACTGAGAGCCCAACAGAGAGATCCACTGATCAACATACTAAACTCTATCATATACTCTATTTCTGTCTATCCAGACTAGACAAATCTTGGAATTGGCTTCCGGTACGATCTGATACTACATTGCGGATGTGTGGAATAGACTTAGTTGCCATCAATGACAACATATGACATGCCTTGTAGTGTCTCTTGCCAACAAAGGTTATAAGGACTTGTTTTTTAAAATGTCTCCTTACCTTGGAATTTCTTTTGTCATGTAATTAGATAATGATTAACGAGCCAAAAGAAGTTCTAAGCTAAGGAGATATTTTAAAGGACAAGTGCTTATATCCCTATGAAATGAAATATCAACTAGCTGATCATAAGGCATAATAAGGTTTAGATTCATTCATAGATATTTTAGTCTTATTTTATTATGTGATATTTATAAAATGTTTAGTTTGTGTGTGCTCAATACTTTCTTGATAGTGTATTTGTTCTTGGTGATGAGGGGCTTTGCCCCTCGACCCAATCTATATCATGATAGAAGCATGCTAGAGTTGCTTTCCTTGACCCTATTGGTGGCTACTACCCCTAGACTCTCTTCAACATTAGAAAAAATAAAAAATAAATATGGGGACCTACACCGATGAAAGAATTTTTTAAAGGATTCACCATGGTAATTAATGTTCATAGCTAGTGTTCACTACGATTTGCTAGGATTTTATACAAATTTCTAGTAATGTGCATAAATTCGGTAGAAAATTATTTTTAAAAAAAAAAGATTTGCTATGAAAATTAATGCACTTAGCTAGAATTTGCTAATTTTTAAGGTTTTTTTAAAAAGTTATCATTGTTTGAGCCTACCCCATACTATTAGAGTTTGTTATGAACGACAAATCTATCCAAGACCTATGTGTATAAGCTAATCACAAAATGAGGAAAATGAATAAAGAATTTTTATATTCAATATTATGGAGACAAGTTACAAAAAGTAATATACAAATATATAGGACTCTTAGATGCATGAATCAAGGAGATGACATGTCCAAAATGTATGAGTTAACTCTTAATCACTCTCAATGAAGAGGTGAGTTAACTTAGTCTAAATAAGATATAGGTGACCTTGACTAAATAGAGGTGACACCTAAATACCATCAATCAAGAGTTGATAAAGCAACATTGGCACTGTGTACCTCAAGTCAAGGTGTAAACATGTAATTATTAGCTACTTATGTAAGAATAATTAAATATTCTTATTATGCTAAGTAAACTTATTAAATATGTGCAATATCACACTTAGGATATAACATATCCAAGGTGAATAAAATATTACACCAACACATACACCTAACAATGGGGTGTGCATACTCTTTTGGCCACTCTCAACCATCATATAGACTTTTTAAAAATAGAGTAAATATTTAACATTTTTAGCTGTGCATGAGGTGATAGAGAGATTGGTAAGTTGGTACCTTGTAGGAAGGTAGGTTCCATTACTTTTCTTGACATATATAAAATTCTATTTACCACCATTTTGACATTTCAATGGTCAAACATTCAATAATAATTTTGCATCTCATCCATATCAAAAAATAATAAATAATTAATTATTAATCAAAATTCACCTTTATACTCAATAAATAATGTTTAAGTATGGAGCTGCAATTTATAATTCATTTAAGCATATTCAACAGAAATTGCACCGCCATCACGCAGCTCAAGAAAAGAAAATATATATTTACGTAGAAAAATAGCGTTGTCGACAAACATTCCATGGTGTGAGTGCCTTTGAAGAAGTCTCTTCCACCAGACTGGTCACTCCGAAAACAACTAAATGCAACCCCACGTCTACCTGCCTGACTTAGATTATTGCCTTACCTTCACTTCCGTGATAAACCGATCGTCATTGTTGTGGCACTATTTAGGTGACACACAAGAAACCCACCAACAATAATCTACTGAGTGCTTTTTCTATTGCAAACAATGACTGTGAAAATTAGGGTTTTGGCGGTGGTCTTGTTTATCTGCATCTGCAACCATGGCATGGAGAGGACAGAGGTGTCATTAAGCTTAAGCAAGGACTACACAAGCAGACATGCCCAAAGGCGGAGAACGTGATAAGGGACACTTTCTCAAAGAATTTTAAGTCTAATCATTATGTCCACTCAATAAAAAAGAATGGTGTAGCCAAAAGGTCAAATTTATAGGGATGGAATTGGACGGTATTTTTTTATTTATCTTGTTTAATGCTTTAATAAAGGAAAATGAAATAAATAAACTATCAATTTGGACTGATAGCCTTGTTTTTATTGTGCATAATCTAAAGTTATGATAGATTTTGAAGTACATTTGAGAAGTAACGCTTTTAATTTTATGTTTTTTTAATAATAATGATAAATATATTAATTAAACAAGGATTATATAGTGGTCATCTTCCTCATTTACAATTTTAATTTGTTAAAAGTTCTATAGAAAGTATAATTATGTTGTTATATAATAGTATTAAATTATTTTTTAAATTATTAAAATATATTTTATATAGAAATGTTAGAAAATATTTTTGATTAACTTTAAAAAAAAGTTGATGTTGTTATAGTAAATTTAGTAGATATGGGTTAGAGATTAAGTAAATAGTTAATTTAAACTCCATCACTGTCAAATATGTGTATAATTTTTATTGAAGTGTTTAAATAAAATAAATGATTTCACATTTCCAAATATAAGTTTACATGGTTAGACAGTCATCATATTTTAGGAACATATGTGTAGAGAAATAAGCACACCCCATAATTAAATTAGAAGTCTAATTCTAGTGGTAAAGCAATGAGCATAAATTAGACCTAAATTAATATGAGTTAGAATAAGAGGGATATAATAGTTTAGCAATTAATGTAGTCAATGGGGGATATTGTATCAAGATATGGGTTTTCTAATAAAGTTCACACAGAGCTCTAATTGAGATAGACTCAACTTGTGATTTGTCACTACTCATGGACAAGGCCATACCCATGCATTAGTCTTGGGATAGTCTATTGTCATGTAGATATTTCCTTTATTGCTTTGCTCTTCTATACATGTTCTATGAATCAACCTGTGTCTAGAATAGGTGGTGTTGAAAAGCCCTTGGGTGAATTATCATGTTTAGATGGAAGACTTAAAACTTCCTTGATGATGAGTCACCCTCCTTTGTCAATGTATAATAAGTGAAGAACACAAAGCATGCAAATTCCTAAGATGATGATGTAGTGTAGTATCTACTAATGCATGCTCCATGACAATGATTTGATGTGATCTAAATCTCTTTGAAGTTATGATATTATCATAACTCATTCAAGTCTCTATGTTTGTCCTTAAAAATAAAATCCTAGATGCTCAATTCAAAATATTATGGGGTAGAAGCTTATGGGAAACAATTAATTTCTAAGTATCAACCTTGGGAGAATTAAATTTGGACTTTGAAATGGCAAGATAGGACCATGACATGGATTAATCTATGGGATAGATCCATAACTATAATCTAGTTCAAGAAGGTGGGAATCCTAGGGATTCATATCTATCCTATTATAGGACAAAGATGATAATGTTCAGAGTGACAAGTACATGTTTAGGTTCACTTTATATAAAAAATAAGCCAACTTAAAATTATAACAATATATTTATGGCATTACCAAAAGTAGACGTAAAATGAATCCTGAGTAAAGTTATAGTCTTGGTGTAAACTTTGGGAACACTAACTTGGGGAGTAGCTTGACACTCACTTGAAAGGGATGTTACTCCCCTAAAGCTTGAGATTCCTTCAAAAGATTTATTTTTCTTGTTGGAATATTATAATTAGTTTCTTCAAAATTAGATTTTGATTAGATTCCAAGCTTACTAGGATAGATGGATATTTTACCTAGGTTATTCCTTTGGATTGCCACCCTAGATTTATTTCTTATGCTATAGAATTAGAGCCTTCTACAATTAAAATAGAAATTAGTATAAATAAAATATCATCAAATAATCTTACATTGAGCTTAAAATAACATTGAAAGAAAAATAATCTAATCTATAATTACTCTAAGCCTAATCTAACTAGTTTACAAGAAATTTTAAAGATAATAGAGAAAGGGAGAGATAGAGATAGACCTTTCTTATCCAAATGAGTATTATCAGATTCTCATTCCTCATGTAAGCATTCAAACCATCCAAATAACAACTAGTTCAACACAACTTGAATGCTATAATAGTGTAATCTTTAGAGAAATAAATAACATACATGAACGACAACACAATCACCAATACTATGTGCATATCACTATTTATATGTCACTTATAGTATACTCATGATATATAATATTTTACAACTTAAAAAATTAGTTTCTCACGGTGTAGGAAAATACTCATATTGAAACTTCAAAATGACAATGTTCACAAATTCAACAAAACCTAGATTAGAGATAAGTAAGAATAAACAATAACTTATTATTAAGTCTGGATAAAGAAATATTTAACTTTCCAATGCGTAATACTAAAAATAATATTTAATATATAGATACCAAGAGTGCCAAGATCATATTTGTTAGATATGCAAAATTAATAGCCATATATTTAAGGATTTAGTTGTGTATGTTTAGGGCTTTCTATTTAATAAAATACAACAATAGATCAACTATGTAAGTGTTGTTAGAAATAGATTAGCTATAGGTTAGTGAATTAATCTAGGGTAATTTAGATTGAGTCTTTTAGGAGGACTCTTTAATCTATTTTTTAATAAAAAGCATGTATCACTGTTTAGTTAGTATATGAATAATAAGAAGTTTAGATCTAATTTTTATTCTTCACATTTAGTTTGAGTTTACTTTTAGTTCATGGTATCAGAGCAAGCAATCTAAAATTCCAAGAGTGCTGGCATAAGAGAGACTACAAGGGTGTGCTCCTGAGCCATGTAGATTGTTGGATAAGTCATGGAGAGTTATGATTGGAGAAAGTGCTGTGAGATTGAACAAGATTAACTGGACGAATGATAGCACTTGGTCAAGCCACGAAAGTTAAGCTGTTATACAATCTGCAAGAGTTAAACAAACAAGAGTACGCAATTTACAAACAAGAATGGATATGCAAGTAATAATTGAGCTAATGAATTAGCTTCCAAGAGATAGTACATATAGGGCATAATCGACTAAGAATAGTCGAGTCAATAATAGGAAAAGCTCACTAAGAATAGTGGTGCTCCAAGAATAGGAAAAGCAACCACTTAACTCAGACACGCCAATCTAGGCATGCCAAGTATAGCTCGAGGATAAACATAGACTAATGTGCACACCTAAGTGAGCTTAATATACACCAACACCCCCCTTAAGCATATCTTAGGTGGGATAAATGGAGATGGGTCTCAACAACTAGGCCTGATTAGGTACCCATGTACAATGCAATGCAATGCAATCTCTCATAAAACAAAGAAAGGAACAAAAACCCTATGGAAAAAAAAATTGCATCCAAAAGAGAGAAAATAAAATGAAGAAGACTAGAAAGCCTCCTTGAAGATGATAACTCTGCACGAAGCATGAAACCATATCTCTCTGACTGTGATGATGCAGATAGATCCCCCCATAGGAGAGAGAAAGAGACTATGTATCCCCCCACAACGAAGTAGCCCCCATGCCAAAAGAGAATGCTCATGTATGAATGCTGAAAATGATCCATTTGTGGCAAATGACATTTATCCCCTTAGTGAGAAATAACTCCAATGGTGAATGCTCAAAGAAGCAAGGTAAGGTGGTAAGTCTCATGAAGTATCCTATCTCAGAACGCTTCTCAAATGTCATCATTCTAATGTTGAAATGAGTCAATCAAAGCAAGAGGCTTAGGCCTAACTAAAATAAGTGACCTCTCAAAATCATGTGAACACTAATGAATAATAGGATCCAAAGCACTGATGTATGGATGTGGAATGTCAATGCATGCCATGTGGCTACAACGCAAATCCCATGAGATGTCATGTGAAGAATCACTGGAAGCCCTTGGTGAAGCCTCTCTGAACTCTATAGTAGTAGTAGGTGCAAGATAACTGTCATCAAATAGTAAGATGAGATCCTCGAAGGTGTCATTAAGGTCTGATATGCGAGACTCTACAAACAACTAAGAGATGTCTAGTAGAAGTGTGTCCCAATGAAGTGAATCCTGAATATGAGCCTACTATAATGAATTGATCACTGGAAACTCTTGAAGGAGTAACATTGAACTTAGAAGCAGAGGCATATAATGAATGTGCCTTGTAATGTGATAATGGAAGTTGACCACCAACTAGATTCTGTACCATAGTACCTACACTTTGAAGTGGTTGTCTAGCCCAAAGACAGTTGAATGTGTGTGAGTTAGATGTTAAATCCTCATCCTCCAAAATGAATCTAGAGATGGATGGAGATGACATCTCAAGAATCTCTTGTGGATGGTTGGAAGGAGAAATATTAGGGGTAAAGTGTGAGAAGGTGTATAACCTAGCATGGTGATCTACGGGATTCCTAAAGCCACTAAGTTGTTTCTATGCAACTCTCTAAACTCAAATGATTTTGGAGTAAACTCAACTCGCATGCCCTTCTTTATGTGACCAATCTGATACACTGATAGGAGATTAGTTGAAAGTAAAGATACACTTAGAATATTTGTGAATGTTCCACCTTCAACTTCAACATACCCTCTCCCTTAAACTGCTAATGGTGTGTCATTACCCAAAGTGATTCTAGACATGTTATAAGGCTCTATGGAAGAAAAATCAACCCATGAAGAAGCCATACGGTGCGAAGCACTTGAGTCAATAATCCAAGATGGAGCTAATGAAGATGCTACTGCAACTAGTGCCTTGCCCTTAAGTTTCTCTTTTCCTTTCTCCTTTATCTTATAAGTTTCTTGGGTTGATGAGGAATCTTTGATAGATTTAGGGACCCTTATGTTATGCTTCTTAAGAAGATGAGTGAGGTGGTCTATTTGTTCCTTCATGTACATATGTGCTCATCGTGCCCAAGTTTCTTACAATCGGCGCACTTGACTTTCTCTTTCTTAGATTTCCCTTGATTTGAAGAAGATTCTATGTTGGGCTCATATTTTTGTTCTTTCTTGATCTCCTTGTCTTTTTTATTCTTCTCCCCTTTTTTATTTGAAGCATTATGTTCCCCAATCCCAACAAAGAGAGCTTGAGGTTTTGATGTTTTTAGGGTACCCATGTGTATTAACTTATCTTGCTCTCTAGTTAAGTCTGCAATGAAGTCATCTAAGGATGGTATTTTCCATGTGGCTCCAAGAGCTCTTTTAGTGGAGTAGAAAGTAGATACAAATACATAATACTCAGGTCCTAACTTGGAGAGAATTGAAAGCACAAGTTGATCATCTTTCTTGTCGATTCCACACTCTTTTAATTGCAACCTTACAAATTTAAACTTGGTGAAGAAGTCTTCTAAGGTGTCAAATGTACTCAGACTTAGACTAATTATCTCATTCTGTGGCATGATGAAAGTTCAAAGCTGTGTCACACTTTTATGAAGGAAACAACCAACACTAATCTAACTTTTTAACTTGAATCACTACAAAGTGACGTATATGTTTTGAATTTTAAAATGATGTAAACTAATAAAATGTAGATTTATTTTATTTTATTTTATGTTTGTATTTTTCAAAAAAATTAAAAAATTATTTAAATGTAGTACTTTATAAAATTGACACTATAATTTAGTTGTTGATAAAATGCTGAAAAATACGGTTGAATGGGACGTCACACTTTATATAGTAAATTTCATTTATTTTTCTTCTATATTTTTTTGTTTATTCATAACTCAAAACTTTAGTGCATGGATTAATTTTTCCCCAATTTGATAAAATATTTATTTTTAAATAAATCTTGGAAGTTGTGTGTAATGAAAACACAACGGTTTCGATGGGAAGTCAACTTTTGTCTTGATTATTTATCCAAAATAAGAAAAAAATTATATCATCTTGACAAGGAATCCCTCCTCTAGTGCATCGTATTTTTTTCATTTTTTTTTGATAAACTTTACTATTTTTCTTGGGAGGACAATCAACAACATATTTTGGTGTTGATGACCTACTTTTAGTAGAAATAAAAAAAATATAAAAACTGATTGAAATGTTTAAAAAATTATATTTTTACAAAGTAGACTTATAGATCTATAAAAAGGTATTTTTACATTCTTTTAAAATGATTATTTGCATGAGTAAGATTTGTTAGAACATCAAGTTTCTTAAATAATTTCATTTTTTGGTAAATGAGCCCTAAAGTGATGCTACATATGTTTTTAGTGGATGGTTCCAATTGGAAAAGTTGTGGCCTATATCTAATTTATCTAGAATGAATCTAGATAGAACATAAATTTCACCAAAATTGACTTTTAGTTTGAAATACTTAAATTCGTTTATGCTGATAAGTTGGCTCAAAGTGTGACACATATTTGAACTTTTACTCGCCAACTCGCAAGCTCTCATCTCATCAACCTTCCCAAACTATTTTTTTAATTAATGCTAGCCAAACTTCATTGGGTGTTTTCAAGGCTTCTACGTGAAACAATAGTTCAGGAGCTATATTTAGACACAAAAAACCAACAACTTGATCACACTTGTTAAACCATTTATCCTTCTTTGTATCAATAGTGGGTTCTTTTTCAGTGCCCATCATTACCCTATGTAACTCTTTATTCTTTAACACAAGTTAAATTGTAGATTTCCACTCATGATAATTAAACGGGGTCAGTGGCTTGATTGCCTATTGTGAATCTATGTTGTTGAAGTAGTTTTGCAAAAATTAAGTGGAAAGGAAAATTATGGAGAAGATTCAGAAGTGCACAAGGCATGACACCAATATACCCCCCTTGATTCAAAATATCCAGATCTCCCCCTAAGTTTGACACTTTATAATTGAGTGCGTAGGAAAAAAATCCAATTTTGGGTCGTGTAGTGGCACTTTATAAAGTTAGTACAATAGAGCCCAAACATGTTACAATGTGTTTAAAAATGATACTCAAATGAGTTACAAATTGTTGCCAAAAAAACACTAATTTAAATGCTCTTTGAATATCTAAATTTAGCCTTCTTTTAAAAAAAAGATATTATAATTTAATTTTAAAAAAGATTTTTCTAAAAAATATTGTCACCACCAAGGCAGAAAGAGAGCATCATTGAGGTGGTTAACCACCCAGCCACAAGGCTTACGCCTCCCCGGTCTTACTCCAAAATGGAGCATCCTGACCCTTCGCGAGTGTTGGTGTGAACATGGGTGTTTCCTATCCGGTTTTCCCCTTTGTAGTGTGAACAAGACACATTATCTAACTAGTTCCTAGTTAGGACCTATTCACACATGTTAAGATTACTTAGGTAGTTAGGGTGTTTAATATTTGTGTCTCATGATTTAATATTTGTGTCATCTAGTTGGGAGTCCTTATCCACTAGTTATCTCATGTCATATAGGATTTAGACACTTGTCATGATCACATTATGTCCTATCTCTCAACCTTGCCTATATAAGGAAGGTCTCTCATTATACATTTCATGCAATGGTACACAATTCACTTGTAGTCAAGCTTTGCATCTTGTAAATGTTCTGCATCATTATTCTTGCTAATAAAGCATTGTTATTTCTATTCTCTCTTGTTGTGGAAGGTTGTTATGATTGTAGGTGATCTTGAGAGTACTTGAGTCCATTATTGACTCTTACATGGTATCACAACTTCAGATTTGCCGTCTCCTTCCTGCTATTTCAAGAGTTTTTTCCAAGAGCTAATATTTGGTGCATCCTGGTGCAAAATAGATTGCACCATTGTAATAAGAAGGCATCAAAACCTAAAGATCACCTATCCAAACACCAAAATCAAAGATCGAGAATTTTTTGTAAAAAATTTTTAGGGTTTAAAATTTTCGCAAGTGAAATTTCCGTATGGTGTATTCCCTGGCATCATCTCTGCATAGGAGAAGGTTTTATCTATCAAGTAATAAAAAAAATTGTACGTTGATTTGATGTATTACTCTGTAGATTTTTTAATTTTGCATGTCCCCGCGTTAGTAGGGTACAATAGGGTTATGGAGCGGTGTGGGGGCACCACGTGGCATAGGCTCCCCACATATTCTTCATCCAATGGTTTAAAAAATCTCTCGGCCAAAAATGATCTCCCTGACGACTTATACATAACTCCTGACTGGCAAACACCCATCGGTGGTAGAATCTCTAGATTTTGGAGAATATTCTCCCCACCTTCATCTCTAAACCACCTTTTTTCCATAAAGTAGTTTTTCACAGGTTTGATTAGTGGTTTCAAAGTAAAACAAGCAGTTTTCAACCCTTCAAGGCAGATTTTGAAATTTCGGTGGTGGTTTTGGCCTCAGGAGAATATTCTGACCAATCAAGGAATATTTTGTTCCTGTAGAACCTTTGCAAATTTGACCCCCCCTCTAGTTTGTATTTTGAGTTTGGTAGCCAAACTTCGGAGCCTCATATCTTGCTCTTTTTTTCTCTATTTTTTGAGCAATTTTTTTGATTTGGGCCATAATTTCACAAGATTCATAGTGGTGCAATTGGATTTTGGTTTTGGTGCCTGGTTTTTCTAAAAATTATAGATCTTTGTCGCTATTGTTGAGCAGTTCCCATTTTTGGAACTTTTGGGGCTTCATTTGGGCTCCTATGGTAACATTTTTTGTTGATTTTGTTTTGAAAGTGCATAATTTTTCAAGAAATTTTCAAATCTCTAATCTGTTTGATCAAATTTTACTTAAAAATTGTACTTTCATTTATAGCCTCACTTTGGCTTTTGCATTATACTAAGATCAAAGACCACTTTGCTATTTTGGCTTGTAGCAATTGTAACTGCACTAAGTATAAAGTGCTATGATCATATTTTTTTGGGGTTTCTCTTGATTGAGTAAATTTGGGAGTTAATCTTGTGCTTTTATTGGATTGAGTCTCTTGATTGGTCTTATGTGTGACTAAAGTGAGTAATCATGAATATCACAAAGCATCCAGCTGTAATTGAACTAAACAGAGGGAACTATAGTCTTGGAGAGATGGTATGCTAAAACATTTCAAATGGCTAATCTTTTTCCCTATCTCTATGAAATTGTTCCTCAACCTAAATCATTTGATAAAAAAGATGGTATGGTATGAAAAGAATGGTTATGTAGTAGGTTTTATTGGTTTCTTTGTCTACTTTGACACATTGAGTACATTGACATGGATTTCTTCCCCTCATACTTGTTGGACCAAAATTTGGGAGATATATGGATATTTATTGGTTTTATGTGGACATTGTTGTCTTTTAGTACTTGTTTCCCTCAAACAATTGTGTTAGTATGAAATAGTCTCGCATACATGGCTTCTAACTACAACAATAATGCTAGGTACCCTCCTAGACCTTATATGAAAAGAAAGACCCCTGAGCCTAAAATAACATTCACACCTCATGATAGAACAATTGGAGACATTGAAGGACCTCTTTACATCATAGTGAAAGTAATGGAAACTCTTATGCATGGAACACTTATCGATCCTAATTGTATGACTAATGTGGCATCAGAAGAGTTCCTTTTTTCACATGATTTGATATAAGATTCTTATGGACCTATAGACATAATGATTAAGACACATACTGGAGCTTTTATTCCTACCTATGGGAACATATCCTTATTGGTTACAGTATTTGATAAAGTTATGGAACAATTATTTGATGTTATCCCTTCATCCAACCTCTTCCGCATAAAATTAGGACATCTATAGCTAAAAGCTATGAAAGCTGTCCCCTCAACAATTCACAAATGTATAAAATTCCCTTTACATGGACAAGTGCGTACTATTCCTCATAATACATGGCAGCCCATGGTTATGCATAAGAACTTTACTCTTGATTACTTTTGGCCATGACCTACCATAGAACTTGAACCACGAAGAGACCAACTTTTCTTAGCATATAGACGATACAAAGCAAAACTACTATCTAGAGTGGCCAAACCTTCTATTCAACAAGAGACAATTGAAAAACAACCCGCATTAGAAGAAATTCCTAGATTGAAAGGCAAGAGAATCTATGCTGAGGTTCCTCCTCGGTCAACCTTGCAAGGATTGGCAGGTACTTGTGGAGAACAAAGAACTTCATCAAAACAAGTTAAGTTTGTACCGACTTCCTCCTCTGAAATGTCAAAAACTATGGGAAATCATGAGAATCCTTTTGAAAACATCACTAATAGACAACGAAGAAATAGACAAGCAAGAGAAAGGAGGAAGAGAAGACAAGATTTTGCTCAATGAAATGCACCTCAACAAGAAAACATTCCACCACCTAACATTAAACCAAACAAAGAAAAACTCAAAGAAAAATAGATTAAGGACAATGATAAAAGTTGGGCTATCATACCTTATGTACCTCTCTCCTCTAACATTCGAGATTGGGAAGAAGATGATTTACTTGTCGACAACTGGTAGTTCTGTTGTGCAACAGGTAAGTATTTCTAACCCTGGTGGTCGCCTTTGTTGTAGCATACTTTTCTCATTTATGTGACCTCCCCTCTTGTGTTGTGTTCCCTCGTGATGTGTTATGTGTTTTTTAGGCCTCCTTGGATGACCCTTGATACTCTTGTAAGGTCAAGGATACTGGGAGACCATCTCTATTGTGACCATTCAAGTCTTTTTGTATCATCATTCTTCTATCTTGCCTCTCCTCTATTTTATTGTTGTGTGTCATGCCTTAGGGGCATAGAATTATGATTGATGACCTGGGGGCATCCTCCTACATGATTGTTCCTAAGGCACTTGTTCTCCTCTCTCATTTTATTGTTTACCTTCTAGTGATTCTATCTAGTTAGCGGATGATGAAAAACAAATAAGTAACTGATACAGACCGCATGTCCCTTCAACAAGCAAAGCAAAAATGGACCTAGTCCATACATGAAGACAAGATTGATTTATATATCTGATGCTTGGCTAGTAGAATCACTCTGTGTGATATTGATGTTATCTTATTTTTCTAACAAATTATAACAATACATCTGCTACGTACACTTTGATTGTTTTGTATCCCACCTTGTTGTTACACTCAGTTTTGAGATGCTTGCAATATAAGCCCAATGGTTATACTCAGACTCAAACTTGTATGTGTAGCCTTGGCTTCTTTGTTTCCATGCATAGATTTCATGTTTTTCTTAAATTAAGATGTGTTTGTGAGAACATTTAGTGATCGTGAGCACATGTCACCTTGGGGGCATGGACTTTGCAGGAGCTCTTGTTTCCTTGTGTGTTTTCTCTCTACCTTAATGTGCTTGATATCGGTACACGACATCAACCACCTTAAGGTGGGGACATATATAAGGTAAGTTGTCTGATGATTTTGGTACTAATGAAGTGTGTTTGTAAGCCCTCTATGGAG
Source organism: Cunninghamia lanceolata (assembly GCA_027924645.1). NCBI lineage: Eukaryota > Viridiplantae > Streptophyta > Pinopsida > Cupressales > Cupressaceae > Cunninghamia > Cunninghamia lanceolata. The sequence continues at coordinate 24,979,889 of BSBN01000500.1, forward strand.
GTGGGATGTTGTATCTTTGGTGCGAGTGCACATCTTTATCTATTATTGCAATCAAAGAAGCCCTTTGTGGAGGCAGGATAACATATCTCTTGAGCTAGTGTGTATCCTTTTATTCAAAATCTCTATGTGGAAGCAGGATGGCACAGAGTTTCTTCTTTCTGATCTTGCTTGTCCTTAACTTCTACTTCTTTCTGCTCTTTATTCTTCTCAGAATCACCGTCAGTAGGATCATTTATTTCCATATTCATCTCTACATTTTCTTCACCAGATTGGTCCGGAGGAATTTGAGTATCCTCTGCACCATCAACATTATCTTCCTTTACCATCTCTTCATCTCCTTTATTTGATATTTCCTCTTCCAGAACAGAGAAATCATCTACCTCAACTTGTTGCTCATTTTTCTTCAACTATTCATCATTCGGAAGAGATATATCATTAGCATCAATAGATTCTTTAGTGACCATATAAAACTTATTCTTGTCCAGGGCTTTCTTCATAATTTGTTCTGTTTCTTTGACCACTTCATCAATGTCTCCAAGCATTAGCTTATTCATCCTATTTTTTCTTTTGAATTCATCTTTAACTTCTTTGAAAATTTTATTTGCTTCCTTCCTAGAGATTACTGGACACAGACTGGATAACACATGTTCTCTTAGCTCCAAATCCTTTTCTTTAGCAGCTTCTTTTCTCATCTCCAAAATGTCTCTTAGACTCTTTGGGATTTCTGACAAAATTTCTACAAGTTCTCTTTTGAATGTATTCAAGTACTTAACAGTAGCATCCTCCAAGATTTTCTTTTTGGCATCATCAAAGTTGTCATAATGTTGTGTTATGGGCTTCAAATTCCCATGAACAGTTACTGCATTCACAATATCTTCAATTGACAAGGTGGATTTTTCAACATGAGTCTCAGTCTTTTGTCTTTTGCTCACCTTTACACTTCTGGATGGCTTGTCTTTGGCAACCCTTGATGCTTCTACTTTCTTTGACTTTATTCTTTTAACTGCTTCATCCAATTCTGTCTCCTCATCATCTTTTATGCTTACGTACATTCTAGAGGCTTTTGTATTCTTTCTCTTTCCTTCTTTACTAGATGGTTTATCTTCCAGTTTCACTGTGTTAGTAGACTTTGAGTGACCAGAGGTAGCATAAGAACTTCTTGTTTTTCTTTGTTGGATAGGGGAGGCTTTTGGAGCACATAGTTGTTCATTGTCTAGCTTTTCTTCTTCAACTTGCTTGGCTCTCCTCCTAACTTCTCTCATAGCTTCTTTGGTTATTCCAATACTTTCTGCATACATTTCAACTTGCTTATGGACCCTTTTCTCCATTTCAAGTCTCCAGAGTTCAACATGTAATTTCAAATTAAGCTCATCATATGTACTAAATCTCTCAACTGAGGTTTCTTTGTTAGGAAAAGTGTCTCAACCTTGCAACCTTGAAAGGTTACTATTCTTCCCAGTTTTGGTCTTTTTGGATACCCTTTATCTTGAATAATGGTCTAGAACTTTCAAAGTTTCCAAAAGTTTCCAAACGAGCTTAAAATAGCGAGACTTACTATTTTTAGTAAGTTCTTCAATTGACCTCAGGTTGACCTAAAATTTTCCCAAAAGGTTTGCGAAATAGCTAAGTGAATATCTCGGATGAGTTTCGTTTGAAGATCACATTTGGATTGTGAGATATTAAAGTTTTTGTTTTTGTGAAATTGTCAGAAAAGTTCCAAACTCAATTTTTAGGTATCAATACTTCTCTAAATGTCACAAAAATTGTCATAATCGATGAAGCAGGTTACAAGGTGATAGAGTACTTCACGAGCTTTCCGACGCATAAAACGGTTCGTCAATCGAACACCCAGATCAAAAGTTATGGCCTCCGGAAGTTGGACCTTCTATTTTGGGAAATGTAAAAACATGTTGGACACATAAAAGAGCTGTAAAGGGGAGTTACACGTGGTGGTGTGTGGTTTGGCACATCACAAGGCATCCTTGATTGGAGATAGTTTTGGTGCCATTCATGGTTTTGTAATTACCATAGGCGGTGTACTGTAAAGTATCTCCTATATATTAGGAACTTGAGATGAAGGTTATATGTAGAATCTTATAGATGTCGAATTATCTCCTGGATCTCTGGTTGGGTATACTCCTATAAAAGATTGCTCTGCAAGTATATTGTAATATTTGTGATTTCTAAATAATATATTGGGTGGCTTTGGAATGTGGGGTTTTTTTACCTCAAAGGGTTTTCCCCATGTATATCTTGTGTTGTGAGTTTTGTGTTTGCATTTGGAAATTTTTATTATTTTTTGTTAATGTGCATCTTAATCTGTAACTGTAAAAGAAATTTGCATATATCTCTCCTCATTAGATCAGTGTAGGAAGCATTTTCCGCATACGTTACATCCTTTCAGTTGGTATCAGAGCCTGATCACCTTTGGTTCTAGTTGTTGGGTAGAGGGTTTTTTGAGATGATCTTCATTTGAGTGGGAGCTTGTTCAGAGGATTTTGAAATATTTGTTGTAGGTAAGAGATGGCGAGCACATCTGGGAGGTTTGAGATAGAGAAGTTTAATGGCAGTAATTTCAAGTTGTGGAAATTCAAAATGGAGGACATGCTTGTAGATCGGGATTTATGGGAAGCCGTATCTAGTACAAAACCAGTGGCAATGTCTCAAGAAGACTGGGATCTCAAAGATCGAAAAGCTAAGGGTTTGATAAGACTCTATTTGGCTGATTTAGTGCTCCTAAATATCCATGAAGAGAAGACTACAAAGGATCTTTGGAAGAAGCTTGGAGATGTTTATCAGGCTAAATCCCTGGTGAACAAGCTATTCCTACGAAAGAAATTGTATTCTCTGAAGATGGAAGATGGAGGATCTGTTGCTGATCACCTAAATATATTCAATATGCTTTTTGCCCAGTTGACTTCTGTTGGTGTGAAGATGGAGGAGGAGGATCAATGGATGACATTACTATGTTCCTTACTAGATTTGTGGGACCACCTTGTTATGGCCATTGGGAGTACCAGTTCCACCTTCAAGATGGAATATGTAGTTTCTTCGCTATTGTCTAAAGAGATGCAGAGAAAGACTTTCGAATCAACTAAGGAGGCTCTTGCGGTTCATGGTAGATCTAAAAAGAAGGGAAAGAAAAGGGATAAGAAGAAGGAAGAAAAAGGAAGATCCAAATCTCCTGGAAAGTCCAAGGCCCTATGTTGGAACTGCGGCAAACCTGGTCACTTCCACAAGGAGTGCAAAGAGGAGAAAAAGAAAAAGAAGAATAATGATTTGGATTCTAACAAGTCCTCTCAGGATGAAGGAGAAGCGTTTGTCCCTGCCTTGGCAACGCATGCATCTAAGGATGTGTGGCTTATTGACTCTGGTGCATCTTTTCACATGACCTCACATCGGGGTTGGTTTTCAAAATATGAAGAATATGATGATGGAAAGGTGTACCTGGGTGATGATTCTCACCTGGATATTGTTGGCCATGGAAGAGTCTTAATTTGATTTCCTGATGGATGAGTAAAGGGAATCAATGGTGTTTTGCATATTCCTGGTTTGACACAGAACCTTCTTTCTATAAGCAAACTAAATGATGCGGGTGTGCATGTTGTTTTCTCAAATTAAGGATGCAAGATGACTAGAGGATCTATGGTGTTGGCTAAGGGTGTTCGGATTGGCACTCTATTTTAGCTTGATGCATGCGCAGTATAGTGCAATAGTGCCTCTGTTTCGAAGAAGAGAGCTTCATCCTCACCATTGGAACTAGTAGTGAAGAAGACTATTGCATCTACTTCTGATGGTCATGCTTTCTGGGTACCTAAGGGTGCTCATTCTATGGAGATGAAACTTCCAGCAGAGAAAACAATGTTATGGCACCAAAGGCTTGGTCACATTGGTGAAAATGGTTTAGGACCCTGAAGAATAAAAATCTTGTTGAGGGTATGAATGATTGTAACCTTGAGTTTGATTTCTATGAACATTGCATTTATGGAAAACAAAATCGTGTTTAGTTTTATTCTAGTTCTCACAAATCTTCTGAGGTGTTGGACTTGATTCATTCTGATGTGTTTGGTCCTATTAATGTTCCTTTGATTTCAAAATCTATTTACTTTGTTTCATTCATTGATGATTACAGTAAAAGGATAGAAAGATTAAGTGTTTGAGGACTGACAATGGTGGTGAGTACTATTCAGTAGATTTTGACAGGTTCTATAAAGAATAGGGGATTGAGAGGCACAAGACAACTCTATATACCCCTCAACAGAATGGAGTTACAGAGAGAATGAATAAAATGTTGATGGAGAGGGAAAGGAGTATGCTAAGTGGAGCTAGTCTTGAACAAAAGTTCTGGGCTGAAGCTGTTGCTACCGTTTGTTACCTGGTTAACATGTCTCCTACATTAGTACTCATTGATAAGAGACCTATGGAGGTATGGTCTGGTAAAAAGCCTTCATTAAGACACATTCGAGTATTTGGTTGTGATGCATATGCACATGTGCCTAAGGAGAAGAGGTCTAAGTTGGAGAACAAGGCTGTAAAGTGTATCTTCATCGGTTATGGCATTGGTGTGAAAGGGTAGAAGCTTTGGGATCCAATAGCTGAGAGAGTTCTATATAATAGAAATGTGATATTCAGAGAGCTCAATCCTTCTTCTGTTGTCCTATAGCTAAAGAAAGAAGAGAAGAAAGATGATGTGGTTTAGCTTCCTTCCACCCCTGAGAAAGTTGAACTGAAAACATCTATTGGACCTGATAATGAGGAGAGCTCTAGTAGCTCTGAAAGTTCAGAAGAAGATGAAGAACCTCAACCTCAACCTTTGAGGAGGTCCACACAGATAAGGTAGTAACCTGATAGGTTTGGTTATTCATTGCATGATTCCCGTTGTATTTTTGCTTTGATTTCTAACACTGATGAGCCTAGAACTGTGAAAGAGGCTATGGCTATGAAAGATGTAGGTTCCTGGAAGGAGGCCATGGAAGAGGAGATGACTTCTTTAGAAAAGAATAATACTTGAGACTTGCTGCCTTTGCTTGAAGGATGAAAACCTGTTGGATGCAAATGGGTGTTCAAAAAGAAATTTAGTGTAGATGGTAGTGTTGAGAAATATAAGGCTAGATTGGTTGCGAAGGGGTATTCTTAGGTGGATGGAATTGACTATGGTGAGATTTTCTCTCCCATTGTAAAGCTGACATCTATTCGGTTCCTGTTATCTCTTGCAGCAGCGTATGATCTAGAAGTGGAACAAATGGATATGAAGACAACATTCCTTCATGGTGACTTGGAGGAGGAAATCTATATGTCACAGCCAGAGTACTATGTGGTGAAAGGTAAAGAAAATCTGGTTTGCAAGTTGAAAAAGTCTTTGTATGGTTTGAAAAAGTCTCCTAGGATGTGGTACCAGAAGTTTGATGCCTTTGTGTTGAGTATTAGATTTCAGAGATCAAAAGCAGATCATTGTGTTTACTACAAGGTTGACAATGATCACATTCTCATTATTGCATTGTATGTCGATGATATGTTACTCATTGGGAATGGTAAAAGTGTGATTTCTGATTTGAAGTCTCAGTTGTCAGCACAGTTTGAGATGAAAAATCTAAGGGCAGCTCGGTACATTCTGGGAATGGAAATCAGAAGAGACAGAGCAAACAAAAAACTTTGGTTAGGCTAGAGTAAGTATATTAAGACTGTGTTGGAGAGATTCAACATGATGGATTGCAGACCTTTAATTGTTCTTGTTACAATGGGGACAAAGTTATCTATTGAAGATTGTCCAAAGTCTCCTTTTGAGACATAGGATATGAGTAGAGTTGCTTATTCTAGTAGGGTTGGCAGTTTGATGTTGCAATGGTCTGCACAAGACTAGACATTGCCCTAGAAGTGGCAGTCCTTAGTCGATTTATGGTTAATCCTAGATAGGTACATTGGGATTTAGTGAAGAGAGTGTTCAGATATTTGTGGGGTACTTTTGAGTATTCCTTATGTTATCATGGTTATCCTACAGGACCTTGACATTCACTTTGTATTCATGGATTTGTGGATTCAGATTGGGCAGGTGACATTGACAGTAGGAGATCCACTAGTGCTTATGTGTTCACTATGTTTGGTGGTGCTATTAGTTGGATGAGTAAGCGGCAACTTGTGGTCATTTTGTCCACTACTGAAGCTGAGTACATGGCAGCAACTCATGCTTGTAAAGAAGCCATTTGGCTTAAGAGATTGTGTTTTGATGTTGGGTTTGATGTAGGGAAGATTACTATTTGTTGTGATAGTCAGAGTGCCATATGTTTGGCTAAGAATCCTACTTTCCACACAAGGACTAAGCATATTGATGTCCAATATCATTTTGTTCATGACTGGTAGAGGATGGGAAGGTAAACTTGGAAAAAGTTGAAACTTTGATGAATGTTGCATATTCCTTGACAAAACCTGTGAGTACAGAGAATTTCAGATGGTGTTCAGAATCTATGGGCCTCACGACCCCTAGCAATTAAAATCATGGTGTTGATGCTCCCTTTGCTCTTGAAAGGTGTTAGACAAGTGGGAGAATGTTAGAAAAAGTGTCTCAACCTTGCAACCTTGAAAGGTTACTATTCTTCCCAGTTTTGGTCTTTTTGGATACCCTTTATCTTGAATAATGGTTTGGAACTTTCAAAGTTTCCAAAAGTTTCCAAATGAGCTTAAAATAGCGAGACTTAATATTTTTAGTAAGTTCTTCAATTGAGCTCGGGTTGACCTAAAATTTTCCCAGAAGGTGCGGACCAACTAAGTGAACATCTCGAATGAGTTTCATCTCAAGATCATATCTAGATCACGAGATATTAAAGTTTCTATTTTTGTGAAACTGGTGGAAAAGTTCCAAACTTAATTTTTAGGTATCAAAACTTCTCTAAACATCTCAAAAATTTTCATAACCGGTGAAGTGGGTTACAGGGTGATAGAGCACTTCAGGACTTTCTGACACATAAAATGATTCATCAATCAGATAGTTGGATCAAAAGTTATAGCCTCTGGAAGTTGGACCTTCTATTTTGGGAAATGTAAAAATGTGTTGGACACATAAAAGAGTTGTAAAGGGGAGTGTTACATGTGGTGGTGTGTGGTATGGCACATCACAAGGCATCCTTGATTGGAGATAATTTGGGTGCCATTTTTTGGGTGGTTTTAGCTCATGGTTTTGTAATTACTGTTGGTGGTGTAGTGTATTGTATCTCCTATATATCAAGAACTTGAGATGGAGGTTAAATGTAGAATCTTATAGATGTCAAATTACCTCCTGGATCTTTGGTTGGCTATACTCCTGTAAAAGCTTGCTTTGCAAGTATATTGTAATCTTTGGGATCTCTGAATAATATATTGGGCGGCTTTGGAGTGTGGGGTTTTTTACTTGAAAGGGTTTTCCCCATGTATATCTTGTGTTGTGAGTTTTGTTTTTGCATTTGGAAATTTTTATTATTTTCTATTAATGTGCATCTTAATTTGTAACTGTAAAATAAATTTGCATATATCTCTCCTCATTAGATCAGTGTAGGAAGCATTTTCCACATACCTTGCTTCCTTTCAATCTTTTGGTTTGTTTAGAAGGTGTTGAGCATACATTTCCAGTATTCGTTCATCAACTTCATAACCTATGGGCATGATCCATACAATCCTTGGATCAACTGCTTCCATCAAGCATTGATCTATTTCCACCATGAAACAAATTGTATCCTTGTACTTGTCCACCATAGATTTAGGGATTCTTTCCCTTGATTGCATCATATTCTAGAAATTCTTGAAATATCCCCAAAGAGCAGTCCTTTGGGCATTGGAGTCACCAAGATTGTGCAAGTGCTCTCTTATTTGTATGGCAACAGGCTTGTTACTGGTCCAATATAGGCTTTTCATCCCGAGCAACTCATTCATGAAATAAAAAAACAAGCACAAGACCAACGTACCATACTTGAATGTGTTCTTATCCTTCTTGATCTTGTTCAAGTTCTCCATTAGCTGGTTTTTCAGCAACTCACACAAATCATAGTCAACATTTTCTCTTAACATCTAATAAGTAGCATAAATGGCTATACTAGATACTAAGTTTTCCCTGCTGGAGTGGTATATCTTATACCCAATCACCATAGATGCAAATTTGACATCCGGATCAATTATATCATTTATTGTCATTGCCCTCTTATCAAACTTTGAACTAGTAGCTTCAATTACAGTCTGATTCTTCACTGATTTTAGCATCGGCAGTCCACCGGATGAGTTCAATCCTGTTATGGCCTTGATGGCATCCTTTGTGATCTTAAAAGGTTTCTTCAACTACATAAATTCATCATGCATCCGACTCAGTACATACTGGACCCATTAGTCCTCATCGAAGGACAAGAACTCAATAACCTGAATAAAATTTTTGTCTTCCAGCACCTTATACTCAGGTTTAAGATCATAAATCTCATTCCTTAGATGATCATCAAACAAATCTAGTAACTTTGGATTCCCAAACTCATCTATGCTAGCATGAATGTAAGCCCTAATATCTTCTACGTGCAATACACCATGTGAAACATTAGAAAAGGCACCTAACAGATCGACCTCTATAGATTTGTATGGATGCCTTTTGAATTTTTCTCAGGGCCTTTCAGTGATGTCAACAACCAATGGAGTAGCCATATCTAGAAATTGCAAATTCAGAAAACTTTACAGAGAATACCTTATTTCACCGGTTAGGGTTTTCGCTTGGAAATCTTCTTCACACTTTAGTCTCTTGGAAATCTTCACACAGAGCCCGCCTTCCTTCTTTCTTCTCAGATGCAAAGTGATTTTGAACTCACTTGAGTTTCTTTTTAACTTCCACACACCTACTTTTTGATGTAATAAATGTTTTTGCCCTAACTCTTCCAGATACCCTGTTTCTTGATATAATTTCTCATAGATTGTTGTATGAGTTGCCACATCAACCTCTTTTCTTCCAAAAATTCTTTCAGATGATCTATAATAGGCCATTCTATCTTCTTTCATCGTGTTAGATTCATGCACCCACTTACTAGTAGGGGGAATTAGATTTTCAATGCAACTCCCCCTAAGCCAGAGCTCCAATTTCAATTCCTGGAGGAATTACCAGCATCGGATTCTAGTGCAGACCCATCACCATCATTCATTACACCTTTCTTCACCCATGTTTTGTTCATTTCATTCTAGATCTTATTCACATCTACTTTGCCCTTGCCTTTATCTTGTCTCTGCATTTTCTGATTTCTGTTTATTGGACCTTTTCTACTTCTGCAGAATCTTGCAATATGACTGGATCTATTGCAATTAAAGCACACAACATTTCTTTGCTTGTTTACTTGATTTCCTCTTGATCTGTACTGATTAGCCATGTGTCCAAATCTATTGCATGCAAAACATTTACCATTGAAATAATTTACATTTCCTTTGTTGTTCGAGTTATTCATCATCATACTTCTACATTCATTGGATCTATGACCATACCTTTTACAATTGAAGCATTGATCGTAGAAGGATGGGCCACTTTGATTCACTCTACTTCTGAATTGAGTAGCTCTATGACCAAATTTGTTACAATTGAAACAATTTCCATTGAAGGATGGATACCTTTGAGCATTAGGTTGTCTGACCGGAGGTCTTCTAGGTCTGTTTCTCTGATTCCTTGATTCAGAATTTCTTTGATTGGATCTAGAGCTTTCACCTTTCTCATATCCCAGATCATTCTTATCATTTGCCTTCTTCTGACTATCAAGCAGCACGTCAAGTTTAGTTGAGCTTATCTTGAACTTTTCTTTGTATTCATTTGTAGCTTATAGGTCATGTTTGAGAATGACAATTTGCCTTTCAAGTTGTTCCTCATTATACCTAGTTTCTTGTAGTTCAGACTCTAGATGGCCAATTATTTTGTCCAATCTGCAACACTCTTCTATTCTTTCTTTCAGAGACTGATTCAGGTTTTCTTTAGTCTTCTTCCTTTCCTCTATTTCCTTGGTTAGCCTCATCACTCTGGATTCCATTTCATGTTTTAGGACAACAACTTATTTTGCTAGCTTCTCACATTCCTTTCTCTTCTCCTTTAGAGCCTCATCCATGCTAGTGTCTTGCTTCTGATTTGTTAACTACTGAAGTAGCTCCTTCCTCATTTCCATAGATTTTCTCAGTTTCCCTTTTAAATTCTGAATGAAATCCTTAGCATCTTTAAGGTTCTCTTGCAATTCTTTGACTTCTGCTCTAGTCTGAACAAGATCTTCTAAAGCAACTTGAATTTATTCATTGATGCCTTTAGAATACCTAAATGAACCCATTGAAACACCTTCCCAGATCTTCCTCAAGCTGTTAAACTTCTTCCAAGGAACCTTGCTCTGATACCAATTGTTGAAATTAAGGAACACTGAGAGGGGGGTGAATCAGTGTTTTGCAAAACTTATTATTATGTTCCTTTATTAATTTATCACATACATTCAAAATAAGGAAACATGAACATAAGAATAGTAACAACAACATCATCACACATGAACACCAAGATTTTTACATGGAAACCCAGTTAAGGGAAAAACCACGGTGTGGTGGGGGTTAACCCATAAGATTTTATACTCTGTTAAAAGTATTACAAATGGGAAGGCACATGCCTTCGGGCACACTACCTAGAGCTCACTACTCAAAGGAGGCTCACTGCCTACAAGATTAATTACAAAGAGTTCACTGAAATAGTTGGACTAAAGAATAGCATCTGACAATGCAAGATTACAGTTCCGGTTAGGCTAAATATACTGACTCCACACACTTCATCTCTTACTGCCCTGTTTCACTATTCTACCATGATTTGAACCTTAGATTTCTTTTCTTTGCACTTGTTTCTACCACACTTCGCACCCTTCACATAATATTCACACATCCATGTACCAAAATGCTCAAATCAATTGATTATATATATCTGTAACATGAAATTTCATCAACTGCAGTCAGCCTCAAGAAAACTTAGAAACTTTTTCAAGATCACTATTCTGCCAGCTGAACCCATGCACAAACATCAATGCAAACCAAAAAGTATGTATTCAAGTCATCACACATATTGGCCAATACTAGTGGAACTCATAAATTACTCAACCAACCACTTCTCTTAATCCGCACAAAGATCAAACACCAAGTCTGCCTGTTCTTCACTGGACTGAACTGTTTAACCTAAACCCGATACTCAGATGCTTATATCTTTCAATCCCTTCATCACCAGAGGCTAAAACTTTGGATTTAGGTAGCCCTAACATCCCTTAACATTCCCTTAGATCCGTAGCACAATATGATTACCTATAGAGAAATGCAGACCAAGATGTTGTACCCTGTCATATGCTCTGTTCCTGTCTATCTAGACTTAAACAAATCTGCAATCTAACTTTCGGTATGATCAAATGATACAATACAGATGTGTAAGATTTAGTTTCCATCAATGACAACACCTGACATACCTAATAGTATCTCTTGCCAACACCTACCATATGATTATCCTTTCAAGACGACCTCTATATTTATATAGTATCATGGATATATTTTTACATGGATTTGAGATTAATTTAATTATCATTTATTCTTGATTGTCACCTTGTGTATCAATTTCTATCCTACCCATGGGTGAGAGGTCATAGCTATTCCTAGGGATGCATGATAGCTATTGAGGTATAATAGTTTTTAGGCTAATATGATATTTCTTGCAAGTGAGTATGCTCAAGTGACAATCCTTATCTTGATTTTAGCATTATGATAACTATTTGACTAACATGATTTCCTTTAGTATCCTTCTAATTGTTTATGTTAGTGTTTAAAGGTGTTATTCCTCATATGTTTCATAAGGAGTTTAGGTCAGATAATATGGTGTTTGTTAATAGTACTCAGAATGGTCAAGGTGCATTGTGACCTTATAGGGTGTTTAGTATCTTCATTGCTTTATGAAAATTTGAATTTATGTTTTTGCCAATGGTGAACTCTAAACCCTAAATATCTTCTAAAAACCCTAACTAAGGCTCTTAAGGCATTTTGTTCACACCATGTCTAAACCCTCGAGTACTTTTTTCTATTTTCCTGGTGACCTTCTGCAGCAGGTGACAAGTGACTTAAGTCACAACTTATGTATGTTGTGATCGTGGGGAGACCAACTCCCTAGACCTAGTGCAACTGGCCCACCAGGTAACATGAGCACCAAAAGGATAATCAAGGGCTTCGATTAAAACTCAAGAAGGTGCAAAAAATAAGATCAAAAGATATAATTTAAACTACTTTTTGAATGCCAATGGTCACTCCTACATGATTGATAAGTTTGGTGGAAGAAAACATGGGTTTTGATGGAGTTCAATGTGTTGGAAACTTGCAGAGATGTTTTTCTTGATGACAAGTAATGAGACTTTGAATGTGAAGTTTTTTTATTATGACCATACTGCTCATATAGGTGTGTTGATAGAGATTTTGTTTGACATACAAAAGAATGTCATGTATATCTATCTAATAAATAGAGGCAGAAAGATATCAATTTCAAAGAGAGATCATAAGGAAGTTTGCTAAGATTACTTGCAGAGAAAGCATATGAAAGTTTGCAGATAATGTTTGTAGAGAATTTGATAAGAATAGTGTTATGAAGAGAAATAGAGAGATCCTCTATATGTACTTTTCACTCACATTTGTGGTGTAATCCATTTTTTCCAGTGAGGCTTGCTTGATCAGTGAGACCCATTTGTAGCCAGTGAGGCTTGAATGTAACCAATGAGGTTTTGATTCACCAGTGAGGCATAATAAAGTGCAACATTCAAGAGTGGTTTTTTTATTACTTTTTAAGTGTTTTCCACTGATAAATCATGTGTTATTGTCTTTGTTGATTGCCTCTGTGTTTGTGTCCTAATGTCTTACTTTTAGTCAAGGTTTTGAACATCATTCTTATCATTATACTTATATATGTGTTTGATGAATATTTGAAGTCTTTCTCATTCTCTATCTAGTGGATTAAAAGATGCAAAAAGTTTTAAAATTTATAGACCACTGATTCACCCCCCTCTTAATGGTTCTATACTCCAACAAGTGGTATCAAAGCATAGGTTCCCTATAGAACCCTAATAGGCTTGGGTAGGTCTTGGTAGTGGAGTACCATGGGAAAGTGTAGAAGAAATAGAGGAAGGAAGAGTACTAATCAAAAAGTTGTACAACAAGCCCTAGTCTAGTCAAGTAATGATTTGTTGCATACGTCACCCTTGAAAATTGACACAAAGTGTGATAAAGAGCATGGTCCTGCAGTTGAGAGTCTTGATAAAAAGGAAGACTTCATTGTGAGTGTAAGTGGACAAGAACTTGATGATTAAGGAAATGATTTTGTTGTTGAGATTGATGAGGAAGTAGGAGACCTCTTTGTGGGTGAAGATGACTATGAATAGGAGTGTGAGGTTGTTTTAGAAGGTGAAATCTTGTGTGCTCTAGATACAATCAAGCAACTCAGAAAAGAGAATCAGAAATTAGAAGACCAATTTCAACAAGAAAAAGATTCCAAAGACAAGGTATGCTCAGAATTTGCAAAAGTTTCTTTAGAACTTGAAGAGGCAAGAAATCTGATGGTGGACTTAAAGAGTCAAGTTGATGAATCCAAAAAACTAATTATTTGTCTAAAAACTGAAGTTGAAGAAGCCAAAAGGGTAGTTGATTTTACAAAATTTGATCTTGAAGTCAAAACTAATGAATGCCTAAAACTAGAGTTAGAAATAGTTTCTTTGAGAAAGGAATTGGAAAAGGCATCATCTAAGTTACACAAGAATATGCAATTTGAAAAGAGTACTGAATGCTTAAATGACATGTTAAGCAAGCAAAAGCATCATAAGGACACTACAGGCCTAGGATATGAAGAAGGGTAGACTTCTAAAATTAGGAATACACCAAGGAAGAAGATAGATTAGGGTCATCATGCTGCTGCTCCTGCAGATAAGACACAAGAAAAATATGTTGATGAAGGTAGAAGGACAAGTAGAACCTCAAAATCTCCATCTGTTAGGCAATACCATTCAATAAAGTACAGCTACTCTCAGTTTCATGGTTATTGCTATTCATGTCATGTTTATGGTCATAGAGCTAGAGACTATAGAACTCATTCAAGAAATGGTTTTGGATAGAATAAGGATAAAAGTTTTTACAACTTGTCAAATCAGGACTATAATAATGTTTGTTATAAGTGCAATAAAGTTGGTCATCTAGAAAGAGATTGTTGGATGCATGGAAGATATGATCATAGAAGTCCTTCTTGGTTGTCAAGAGAACATGATTCTGTTCCTTCTATTGATCATAAGATCATATGCTATAAATGTCATTAGTTTGGACATACCGCTCAATTTTGTAAGAGTGATCTAATGAAATCAATTATTCACCATAAGATGATAGGTGTTAAGAAGGTTTGGAGAAGGAAACAAGTGAAAGAGAAGGTTGAATCTAATCTTGTGCATGCTGCACAAGAAACATTTATAATAGCTTAAACGATGTAGCATAGATTTAGGGGGAGTGATCTGAGGTTTTATCTCCTACCCCAAGGAGTTTTAGGATGTGATTGAACAAGATTTCAGAAGGATGATCAAAAGAAAGTGTTTGTTTGGTAGTAATCTTCATTTACATCTACACATATTAATTGAGAGGTTGAATCATGCTAAGATGCAAGGAGGACAATTCAGGAGGTATGGTAGACAAAGAGTGAATTCTTTATGTCAGTGCCAAAAAGGAGTAGAGTCCTTACCAAGACAATGATTTGTCATTCATAAAGTGATAATGGTGACTTGATGATAGCAATGCTATTTAGTATTGACAAGAATAGTGGATTAGAGCAGTCAAGTCAGTCTCTTGCTATGAAGATGCAGTTGTCTTAAGTTGTCCTTCAAAGTTATCAAAGACTCATGAATGTTGATGTGTTTTCTTGACAAAAGATACAAGGTATATAGATCAGATTTGCAGTTCATTCTCAAGGGATTAGTGTTCAAGGGGCAGAGCAGTACAAGGTGTTTGGTTACTGCATGGTGTCAGTATTATGTTGAGAGTGATAGTTAAAGTGATATTGTTTCAATGACATTTGATTGTTATGGTGTTGTAATATCAGTTTTGTGACAGTGACAACCTTGTATGATAATGGGTATGTTCTACTTGCAAATGCCCCTATAAACATTTTTGTACAATACAGATGAGCAGTGATAACAACTCTCTTAGTTTTAATGGTCATTAAGTGTTCTTGTAATAGTGCTTGGTCTTGCATTACTAGGTGAGCTTAGTGATGTTGATGCAAAGTGATCTTAGTGATGTTTCTCATCTGGTTTGTCCTTGATCCCAAAGATATAAGTTTGTTGCTTCATGGTGTTGATAAGTGCTGCTTCAGGACTCATGGTATTGATGTCAAAGTTCATGGTCTTATGGTGTTCATTGCAAAGTTTTGATTTGATACTTGATGCTTGTCAAAGTTGTCAAAGATGCAAGAGGATTCAAGAAGCTGATGTTTCTTACAAAAGTAGCAGTGTATGCTTGCAGTGATAGTGATTTGTGTCTTGATTGCAAGGGTTCAAGTTTCTTTCAGATGTTTGAATTACAAAGTGCCCTGGTAGACATGAATGCTAAATGTAGATGATAAACATGGCATATGGACTTGAGACATGATTCTTTGATGCCTTTATGCAATGACATGACAGTATAACAAGTAAACAATCCTTCTTGTCATTCATAATTGATGGTGCAGTAAAACTTCTAATGTGGAAACTTCTGTTGTTGATGTATTTGACTGCAGTGTTGTTGAAATGTTTGATTCTTGGTTCTTGATCTTATAGGATAGGTCTTATGTGAGCTATTGCTTAGAATGTTTTGTGAAAACACTTGTGCAGTGTTGTCATGCATGTAAGAGGCATAATGTTCATTTGTTGGAGACTATTAGATTAAAAAAATAGGACAATGCTCTTTAGGCAGTGAGGTTGCATCATATTGTTGTCATTTATCATGTGGTACATGACTTTGGTTTACTTGTTGGTGAATTCTAAATTGTGTAGTCTGATAGATTTCAGTGGACAGACTATTATTAACTTGATGATGCAATAATTGTGCAAGGACAAATAAAATAGTGTTTATCATCTACTAGAAGGAATTCATGGTGAAAGTACAAGAAAAACATTTTTATCTATATGGCATAAAGATAATTTGATTTAGTATTCATGATCCCACAATCAATATTGAGTCTTCATGTTTTGGAGTGTTAGAATGACTGTTTTCATGATAATGTTATTTGACAATGCTTGTTTCTTTTTCATGACAATGGGACAAAGTGGTCCTACTCAATCATGTTTTATCTAAATGGGTAGAGGATGATAGTCTTCATGATACTATCATGATCTCAATAGTTGACTTATGTAAGTGTGACAACAAAAGCTGAGTCTAAGGAAAGAGTATGAGAGAATTGTATTCTCTTCAATCAACTATGTGAAGTCAATCTTGTTTCAGCAATTATGTTTGCAGAGTAGTCAATGTGGTGTAGTCATTCATGATAGTTGATAAATTTGTCTCAGATGTACAGTTTGTTGGTCTCAGTTGAACTCAGTTGAACAGTTGGATTGTCATACATTGTATAGTCCATATCTTGCATTGCAACATATTTAATTGATTGGTTCTTATACATTGCAACATATTAAATTGATCTTACCTCTGTTGGGATAGTGATTACTTATCCTACAAATTTCATTTCCTCATTTCATTATGATATCATGGAGGTAAAGGTGAAATAAGGATGAAAAGTGCATATCTTGTTGTGCATCTCTTGTTTGTCACTATACAGTACTGCTCATTATTGGTTTATTGCAGTACATAGTTCAAGTTCATTGATAATTGATTAGTGCTTTGTAAGTTTCATATGAGCAGAGGACAGTGAGAAATATAACCTTAGTTGATCTCATGTTTCAGTATTTTTGTTGTGACTCTGACTTTGAGGAAGCAAATATCTTTGTTATCAATCAGACATGTACCTAGACTAATCCATTAACTTAGCTATCTGTTGATACATGGGAACACTCCTAGGCCTGTGGGTTGCCTAAACTTGGAGTGGACCTCCAAAGTGAGCTGGCTCTCTCCTAATCTAAATAATTACTTTGGAAAAGGGATAGAAGATGACTGAAATGCAAAACTAAAATCTATGGATGTTTGAACAGAATTCTAACTTATTTGATGCTTTCACTCACAATCAAATTCTTAAGACATATACCTTCACAATCCCAGTTGACAC
Organism: Cunninghamia lanceolata; assembly: GCA_027924645.1. Taxonomy (NCBI): domain Eukaryota; kingdom Viridiplantae; phylum Streptophyta; class Pinopsida; order Cupressales; family Cupressaceae; genus Cunninghamia; species Cunninghamia lanceolata. Next base: position 24,997,134 of record BSBN01000500.1, read on the forward strand.
ATGCAACACATAAGTAATTTGTATGAAGGTTTAAAACACAACACACAACCTGCATTACATGGAACTTCTGCATACAAGCTTGCAATAAAGAGGCATAACAAAGGACCTGTTTTCTATGATCAAAATGAAACATCAAATTGACATTGCAAAAATGAGATAAAAACAAATGGGAAAGGAAACCTGCTATCTTATTAATCTGAAAGGAGTATGCAAAATGAGACCGAGTACAAAGGTTTACAATGCTCTCTACTAGTGAACAAGAGAGAAAGAAACAAAATGATCAGAACTAAGAAAAATAAAATTTCTCACAATATATCCTCCCAATTTTTCCCAAGATGGAAAAATAGAAAAACTCTGCAAAAATCTCTCAAAAAGCAATCCTCCAAGTCATTTTCAAGATCCATAAAAAAGCCTTAAAAACTATGCCCAAAATGTTCCCAAACTGGGTGTAAAAGCTGCAAAAATCCTTTGTCAAGTGGCCCCACCAAAATCTTGCAAAATTAGGCCTTACCTGATCAGAAAAAGCTCAAATATGCCCAGATTAGTCCTATTCCACCCAGAAGAAAAATCAAATCTACAAGAAGATCATGCCTAGATTTTCTCTGCTTTAACTGCATAAATAGTGAATATTTAAAAGCAATTTATAGGATATTGCTTTAAATATCATTTTACATGGATTTGCAGTTTTATTTCTTTCCCAATTTGATTTTCTTACATAAAATAAAATACAAGGCTTTGATAACTATGCCAAGTATAATACATCTACAGACATATGATTTTCTATAAAAATCATTAAAAAATGAAGGCATAATATATAGTTCAAAAAATAAAATCCTATAAGGCTTATCCTCTATTTGATCTGCAAATGGTCTCTAAGGGCATATGAACTATATGTGTTTATCCTTCAAATGAGACCAATAATCTTTAAGGCACAATGCCTAGGTAATCAATATGCAAAAAAGACCTAAGGCATGTGAAAATCCTAAGTCATGAGACTAGGTATAAGCAAGGTGAACAATAACACCACGATGGGCATTAGTTAAGGCATATAAAAATAAAAATGATGTGATAAAATGCCACAATCAGTCTTAGGGAAAAAGATAACCCTAAAACAAAACCATGAACACTATTTTCTTGGCCCATTTTCACTTTGCAACTTTGGAATCTGGCTCTGCTCGGTAGCCGCCATCATGGCTAGGGTTTGGTCAATTTCTGAGGCATTCTCTGATGGATTTTGAAGACTCTTTTCTAAAAATGAAAGGTAAAAATTTCCTCTGCACATATATGATCTATTTCTCTTGATTCTTTGAGCCAAATCTAGCTATTAAGCCATGACTATAACATGTTTTGATGCATTTCTTTGCTCTCTGTATGTTCCTTTAGTTGACACCCTTTGTCTCTGTATCTTGGGCTGCAATGGATGGTTTAACTGAGCTCATTTGATGACAAAATAAAAGCAAAACAAATGGGTAAAACCCATGGATCTGTGCATATTCTCCACTCAGAATCAAAGGTAAACTTGTCAGCTTGAAATCTGCATACATTTATTTGATTTTTTCCTCATTCCTGAACTCAATATGGCACTAGAGGTCACAACTGTAGTTGTATTTCATTATGCAAACAAATGATTAGGGTTTTATCATTTATGAAGAGAAATGTATTCTTTTATTTCTCGAAACCCACATAGTATGTTTGGCTTTTTTCATACATCTTTGCTTAGAAAGAGCTCAACCCATGATAGAAGAATGAAAATCTTGCACACTGAAAATGACTCATACTTGTATGTAGAAGATCAGAAATTTCACTATTCTTCCAAAATACAAAAACACAAACCCTTCACTTTCACTATATTTGCAATCTTTTATACAATTCGATGTGGGCTTTGACAATTTGTGTTAAAAAAAGATACAATCCTAGTTGCGGCCTGAGAATATGATATTTGTTTTCTTCTACCTTGAAAGAACTTGATCTACAACAAAATAATATTTTTCTTGTGAGACATGGTGATGTAGGAGCATCCCTAGTTCAAGAGCAATCTTGCATCGACTAAAAACATTTGCATTTCAGTTTGTTTGTAGTTTAGTTTGTCTCTTTTCATTTTCCAGTTCAGTTCAGGTAGTTCAGTCAGAAGCAATTTCTATATTTTGGTCCGCATTCTATCGTAGTTGCATTTCAGACCTTGCAGAGTTGGACTTAGCATCTACATTCATTCATCTACATCATATCCATAATTCAGAGATCCACACATCATTACTAGAAATATATCACTATCAGAAGATTGACTGTTTTCTCAGAACAGAGCATCCTGATAATCACAGACAACCAGCTGAAGGAGAGATCTGCAGAAGCATTTCCCAATCTATGAAGCCTAATGACACGTCATTTAATGTTCTATGGTTCATGGCCGACCTTCCCTGAAGATCTATATGTCATTCCATTAAATTGTGGAGGATATCTATGCATTTAGGTCTGACCTATCTGTGTACACACATTACAACTCTTCATTGGAGTTTGTGACCTTCCTTGGCTGATGCAGAGGAATCTTATGATTTGGACTTGATATATATTGATGTAATAGATCCTTAGGAAAGTAGTTCTCATGATTTAGATATATTGAATGACTAAACCTACATTTGTTTCATATCTTTAAGTTGTTTTTGTTGTGTTTAGTCTTGCTGCATGGTCTAGGTAGTTCATTTTGTGAACCCTCCTACCGTGACTGCACCACATGGCTAGGATCTTAATCTAAGTATTTTTGTGTATAGATAATGTCTTTGGCTGTAACTCTTAGTGCTCAAACTTTTATTTATTTAGTATCATAATGATTACTACAGGAAAAGTATGATGAACAATTACCTCCATTTGATCTCCACTATAGAAACAAGACATTACTCTATTCTTAACATTTCCTTTATGAGATAAGGCATAACAAGCTATTGTTTCATAAGAGCCCTGTGATGATAATATTCATAACACTTGTTTTTGTACCTCTTGTAGATGAACACACTCATTTGAAAACTCATTCTTATCTATAATGGCAAGGTGTATCTTAATGTTTTAACTCAGATACAGTTATGTTTGCTCCATTTGATAATTATAGCACTTGGCATTGATCATATTCAAACTGTAACATGGCATATATCACTTGTTGTTCTGATATTATGATTTGAATGCATACAAAGGACAATACATTGATATTGTGACAACAAACAGTCGCAATAGATATTCTAATTTTGGTCATACCTGTACTCAGTTTCATACCTCTTTGGGAAGCATTGAATGAGCTCACTACTCTTTGATAGCCTTCATTTCATCTCATTTGATCTAACAGTTATAGATGGGAAATGAGCTTATAGTTTATGTACTCAGCTCAATATGGTATTCCTTAGCTGAATATGTCTTGATTTGAGCAACAAGAATATGTACTCCTTTTCCATCCGCTCTTAAGAATCATGGGTAGCATGCTATGCTCAACCCTTGTGGGAGCCCACTTTGCACCACATGCTGAAATGTCTTCAAAACATAACTTCTTCTATACCTGCATAGGAAACAAACATGTTAGTTTAAAACAATGAAGCTCAATGATCATTTCATTTCCAGTTTCTCTTGTCTATCAATGACTTGTATCTGATTCAATACATCACAGACAGTGTATTATATCTCTTCTTGATGAAGTTCATGGGATACACCATATCTTGAGCTCTAACAAAAATCTCTTCATCCCCTGTAGGTTCATCAAAGGTTGGGAGCAAAGGGCAAGCTGCAACAAGGATCAAATCAATAACTTTATAGGCAATGATAGATATGCTCTATCTTATTTACTTCATTACTTTGGTTTTTTGTAGATGCATAGGATACTCTCTGTTACGTATTGACTCAACTATTCCCATGGCTTGTGTGGGACATTTGATTTGTCTTGCTTTCATTCACTACAATGTTTATTCCATTTGTATCTCATTTGTAAAATTGAATGATCATTGTAATGAAATGAAACAGCTCTTTTAACTGATGAATACTCTTCAATGCAATGAATGATGAACTAAATCTCATTCCTCTATTACAACATTGATAAAACTCAACTCCTCAAGCACCTTAAACTATGCAAAAACATTTTAGCAAAAAATGTTAAAAATCTTTCATCTTAAGATAAAAAAATGTATCAGCTCTGCCAAATTGAACTGTAAGTGAAAAATTAGTAACAATCTCAAGGGAAAACTAGAATGTTTATGCATATCTGACAGGGGGAGTAGCTGTAATCTCTTTTGTCATTGTTGTCAAAAAGGGGGAGAAGGTGAAAAGATGTTTTGATGATGCATGTTGATGTTTTGACATCAATGCCAAAGCCAAAGGGGGAGATTGTTGACTTTGGCATGTTGGTTGTTGGTTGTCTTTTCATTGATGTACAAATAGAGGACATGATGTGTTGCCCTCTCAGTTGTTGTCCTTGATGTCAAATACACAGTGATAGTTGTATCTATATCACGACAATTGGCATATGGTTGACTTGATATTCATGATATGATGATCTCTTGATGGGGTTCTATTCACTTGGTATTGACAGAGGTTATTGATAATGGTATGGTACTATGATTTACTATGATAACAATCACATATTCTCATTATTCTTGATATATGATAGTTGGCAGACTTTATGATCTCATGATGAACATGATATGGTATCTTCATAGTGTTGGTAACAAGGCGGATAACTAAGAGGGGGGGTGAATCAGTTATCTCAAAACTTCTTTTAACTTTCTTTTCTTTTGTTAACTTAAAGATCAGTGCAGGATCAAATTAGATAAGCATATGTGATCACAAGAACAAAAATAAAATCAACACATAACACAAGGATTTTTATGTGGAAAACCCTGTTAAGGGAAAAACCACGGGGTGACTAACCCAAGATTGTATTCTCTATTAAAAGAATAAAGGAGTACAAAATGACACTTGCCAATTAGGGCTCACTACCCGAGCACACGGCTCATAAGAGGCACACTACCTACAAGAACTTACAGAAGGAAATTAGATGTTTGAACTAATAAGAGGCATCTGCAAATGTTAAAGTTTAGTTCCAGTTAAGTACAATATACTGATCTGATGCACTTCATTCTTCCTCTGCTTTAGTACTCCTACTCTGTCACATATCGGACTTGTATTGCCACTTCCACACTTATCTCTGCCTTCCTTTGCACTTTATTTTTCCATATCTATTCACACACACCCCTTCATACTAGAATCCATCTGGTATATATATCCGCACTAATGATTTCAACAACTTTTCTAGTCAACAACCAGAATACTCAAGATATTTACAAGTTACTGATCTGTCGGCTGAATCCATGCTTGATTTGAGATGCATATCAAAAGCATAGGCATTGAAGTCATCTATCATGTTGGCCAACAATATATGATCCCTCAAATTGCTTTATCAACATCAATTACTCATCCGGATTGAAGTCTGATACTCTACCGGTTAGTTCTTTCTCAGTCTGCTCTGCCTATCTAGAACCCAACACTCAGATGCTCATATCTTTTCCATGTTTTATCACCGGAAGATCAATCTCTAGAATATGGTAGTCATGATACTCCTCTTGACTTGTCTAACTCCGCAACTTGCTGAGTTACACCATTTGAGAGATCCGGACCTGATTGTCAGACCTTGTTGCATGCTCTGTTCTTATTCACCGGACCAAAACAATCTTCAATCTGACTTCTGGTAAAGGCATACTATGTACTGTGGATGTGTGGGATAGACTTTGTTGCCATCAATGACAACACTCATGAAGCCACATAGTGTCTCTTGCCAACAATCTCCCCCTTTGGCATTGATGGCAACACCTAGTGAAAAATGACTAAGTGTCGCAGTAAACTCCCTCTTGGCTGATACTCTGTCTTTTGTACTCTTATACTGGAACTCCCCCTTAGCTGGATTCCACATTTTTCACTATTCTTCACTCCCTCTTTGACATCAATGGCAAAGGGTGGGGTCTGCATACCAAAAATTTGAAAAAATTAACCTATACATGGCCGCATAAGCATATATACATGTTATACTTACATATACTTGAGTATATCTGCAAAAGTGGCCTTCAACTGTACAAACTCTATGGTCTAGCTCTGTTTCATCCTGTCTAAAATGGAGATTTGACCACTCAGCAAAAAGGTATATGCTTCTGCCCTTCTCAAATCTACCAGATCACTGGTCCGGGCTGTGGTCTGAGCATCTGTTAAGGCCTCATGCATTGCCTCTAACTTAGGGATGATTATCCCTCTGAGTTCACGCATCCTGTTTATTATATTCTTCTTTTCTTTGTCTAGCCTCCTTATTTCATTTATAATGACAATAGCCTGGCATTCTTGATTCATTAAGGATGTAGTGAGGGGATCAAAATTCTGAGACAAACTTGATAGTTTACCTTCTTGTTCTTTCACCTTCTTCTCAATATCCTCTGTCACTTTGGGTCAGGATAGACAAAATTTGTATATGTCCCCACCATCTTTAAGAGCATTTTCAAGGCTCTTTATCCCAATATCTAGGGTCCTCCTATCATTAGCAATGAGTCCCTGTACTTCTGTGAATCTTTTTCCCAAAAACTCCTTCTAGACCTTTGCTTCTGTCGATTTCTCTAAAGATTCAAAATGAGTGCCAACAGAATTGACCAAAGATTTTAAGTTACCAGATGGAGAAGCTAAAGTATCCTTTTGGAATGATGGCATGACCTTCTCCAGTATCCTGGATGCCATCTCCAATAGTTCACAATCTTCCATGTGAGATTTCAGGAGTTTTTCTTTTGCTTTTGCTTGAGCAAAAGATGCTATTTTCATTGTCTGGATCAGAGAGAGAGTCAAAGTTTAGTGGCCCTTGAAATAGCTCTGATTCATCTATCTCCATCATTTCTTTGTTCAAGAAGTCCTTCACTACCTCTGCAATGTCTCTTTCCAGTGATTGAGACTTCAGTTCCTTTTGGGTCTCAGAACTGTCATTATGGGTTTTCTCTAATTGTTCTTCTTCTTTTTCCTTGACCTCCTCTTCTTGACTCACTTTCTCCTCTTTGCTTCCTTCTCCTTCAGTTCTAGGATCTGGAATGTTTGTAGTGGGATCTGTATACACCTAAAAATGACACGACTATGTCCAAATAAATATTCTTAATATTTATTTAGTCTAAATTCCTCTATCAATAAATAAACAAACAAATTTATTTATTTAATTCATATTCTTCCAATAATTAAATAAAATCAATTTATTTAATTAAAATTCCTAAATTCTTTTAATTCCTCCAACAAATTAAATAACCCAAATTATTTAATTAGTTCTTCCAATAATATCTTTCCTAAATTTAAATAAATCAAATATTTATTTAAGTTGTTTATTTCTTGTAAATTGAGCTATCTCTAAATATAATTCAATCCTTGTGCACATGCAATTAAATATTCCTAATATTTAATAAAGCAAAATATCTTCTCATTCTCATGCAAATCCCTTCTTCTTGTTTTAAATCACTTAACTGATTATTATATTCTTTTAATTGCTTTAACTCATTCTTCTATTCTTGTTAATTCCTCTCATGCAAAAGAAAGCAAGATACATGTCCTCTTCTTATTCGTTGCACATTCCTCAACTATTCTATACCGTTGATCTTTACATCTCTTCTATACCATTGATCTTCATTCTTCCAAGTTATAAAAGCAACCCTATTCTTCCATTTCATTCATCCAAGCTTTAGCATTGTTACTCTGCAGGAATTACAGTGCGCCTTTGGCACCAATTCCTTCATTGCTTGCGATCAACCCATTACCATATCACTGTTGTTGTTGTGAAGCTCATCTTCATGGTAATATTATCATAGCCGTTCTCCATTGACAATCTTGGAATAGAAAAGAAGTGCACTCTTTGAGGGCCTTATTCATACATGCAAGATCGATTGAGATAGGCGACCAATGGAAGCTCTGAATTAAAAGAGGTTTGCTTTGTGTTATTTCATTGTTGATTTGATCTCTTTAGTTCACTATTTCATTGAGTTATTTGGATTATTTGATATTAATTTGATTGATGATTTATCCCAATTTTTTGAAAACATTTTTGGTGCCCACCGTGGGGCCTAGCCCCAAATTTAACCCAAAAATTGAGTTTTTGTGTTAGAAAGCTGTACACAGGAGGAAATAGTGCATCTAACACTTCCTAACATGCATATATAGTCTGTTTCGGTGTATACACCAGTTCAGCACATCTGATTCTTTCTCCAGTGCATTTGCTCTCTGTTACGGCACATCCGTTAATCTGGCGCATACAGACACTGTTCTGGCGCATCCATCCTCTATTACGGTGCATATGTTATTTCAGTGCATATATCCCATATTCCTGTGCTTTTGACCTTTGTCTTAGCGCATTTGTACTCCTATGCTTCTGTACTCTGTTACGGTGCATTTACCTTCTGTAGTGGCGCATCTGATCTGGGCAGTGATTTTTAGGGTTTTCTTGAAGTTTTCGCTAACGCTAAACATCTTTTTGTAGGAACACTCTTGATCTGTTTGCAGGCTAGGAACTGGTTTAGAATCATATAGTTGCACTTGTTAGCTCACACTTCAATTTATAAACGGAAAAGTAAAATGATGCTCATACAAATCTCACGTAGTTTTAACTAGGAAGGCGGTAATTGAATCATTGCTATCTTGCATATCATTTAATCATTGCTATATTGCTATCCTTCAAAGTTAAGAACTCATTGCTATCTTTGTAAAATTGGACCATTGCTATCTCGTTATCACTTCAAAGTTAACAACTCATTGCTATCTAGGTAAAACTGAACACATCATTGCTATCTGGGTAAAATTGGACTATTGCTATCTTGTTATCACTTCAAAGTTAACAAATTCTTGTGCTTTCCCAAATAGATAGCTCATCTAGTTTTTCTCATTTTAAATAGGGGAAAAAGAACCACTGTCTTCTATGTTTTGGGAATGATACCAGGCCTATGCTCTCCCCTATCTTGGGTGATCAAAATGTTAGACATATCATTTTTGCATGTGTTTTTCCTTTAGAGGGGCCTGCTCTTGGATACCGTTCATCCAAGTAGGGATGACCCCAAGTGGTATTAGGCTAGATGCCAAGCCCTTCTAATCCACTATAAATAAATTGTGTTTGGAGTGAAAGCTTCAAACAATGAGTGCAGTTGTGTTATACCAACAACCAACCTCTTCCAAAACCCTCCAAGGTGCAACCCTTGCAGGGTGGGAGACTCCATAACGGAGAGTAGTGCTACCGCATGTATAACCACTCAAACGGTTGCCCGTATTAAACACATTTGTTCCAGTGGCCAAAAACCCCTATAATCCAGTGTAGGGAAGGGCGATGATCACCTCCCGAAGATGCCTCACCTAGAAATAAGGAGAACTTAGTTTTATACTGTCCTTTGAAACCTAGGTTTGTACTTGCTTTCTTTTTAGTCCAAAAAGAGTCAAAAAAATCACAAAAAATAAAAAATAAAAAACCATGAAAACATTCTTTGTGTTTGCTGTGTCTTCTTGCCATAAATAGAGAAAATCAGATCAAAAGAGACCTCTTGCAACCAAAAAATACCAAAAACATAAAAAAATTTCCAATTTTTTTTCAAAAAACACTGAAAAACCAGAGTGGCGCATTCGTCCTCTGTTGCGGCGCATTTGATTCGACTTGCAGCACATATACATAGACTTGCAGTGCATTTGATACTTGTTACGACGCATTTACAATTTACTAGTCTTATGCATCTGTGCCAACTTTCGGCGCATTTGTCAGTTCTTGCTGCGCATCAGATTCTGTGTATGCATAACAGTGGGCACTTCCATAGTCTTTTAGGGAAAATTTTTGTCATCTTTAGATACCCATTTCAGTCTTGTTTAGGATTTCGAGATCAGATTTTACCTTGCAGTCATTCTTTCATCCACTCCTTAGCGTACCCTCTCTTTTCATCGGTCATCTAGTCCACCATCTGCCAAAGTTCTTCCCAAACAAAGTCAACAGTATCCCGTATCAGATTAGCATAAAACCCTTTTTTTGGTTCACTTTGGATTCAAGTAACCCTAGTAAGTCGCAGAACTTCGCTAGTGATCTTGGTGCATGACTAGTCCCTACACAGTAAGATAGGTATCGAGTACCCTTACTAGTGGCTACCGTCTTGTATCGGCCATTTACTTGGAATTGTTGACCGAGAGTCCTTTGTCTAAATCTTGTCATAAGTATCCTATTCACAACAGTCTCCACCGGCATCTTGCCCAAATCTCTAGTCCCATCCCACTTCATCCCGCGTCGCCTTGCATGGTTCTTACTAGATCTGAATACCAAAAGCAACTTGAAATGGCTAGGTCATCTAACCATATTGTCACTCCTCATGATAGTGATGAGGAAATCTCACACGAAGATTATCAAGGAAGCCTCCAAGATAGGAAATTCCAACGCTTGCTAGAGAAAGTGCTCCATGAGGACCCTCACAAGTATTTTATCAATCTTGCAAATCTTGGACTTAAACTCCCTGTAGATTTTGACCTCAATACACTCAAAGAAACTATAGAAAATGGTCATGAACACCGCAACGGTGAAGACAAAGGAAAGAATGTCTTGGACCCTAACGCACCTATGAAACAAATGAGGAAACAAATAGAGGGTCTAACACAACAAATGACGGATCTCAAGATGGGTACAAACACTAAAACATACTCCTTGGAAGATATTGTACCATACCCCTTTGATAAGAGTTTGAACATGGTTACATTCCCCTTTCGATTCAAAGTTCCCAAATTTGACAAATACAAAGGGAAAGGGGACCCTAGAGATCACATTAGGGAATTCAATGCAACATGAATGGAAGTAGCTCACAATGAGACTTTCTTAATGAGACTATTCCCTAGATCTCTAGGTAGTCAAGCCATGGAGTGGTTCTCACAACTTCCTCCGGGCATCAAAACTTTTGATGAGTTGGTCAACAAATTCATCACACACTTCTCATACAACATTGACCAAGAAATCTCCATGCTTGACCTATGCAACACCAAGTAAAAGAGTGGTGAATCATTCACCTCCTTCCTTCAAAGGTGGAGACAACTAGCAAGCAAGTGCTCATATGATGTACCCGAGAATCAATTAATGGAGATATTTGTCCACAAGCTCAACTCCGATCTGAGCTATCAAATACAAATCCAATGTCCTACCTCATTCTCAAAGGTCATTGAAATGAGATTGTTCATCGAAAAAGCCATGATCGCCAAGGGATAAATCAAGTTATACAAAGACACACCTACCTCCAACTATACGACTGACAAATCAAAGTTTTGGACTAAAAACAAAAATGTCATCAACAATGGAGTGGTCGATGCCAAGGTGGCGGCTCCCAAGCAACAACCCATATTCACTATCAAAGTAGAGGCAAGCAACGCCACACCCAACAAAACATTCTGTCGAGAGCCAAGACCTTGGTTCAACTCAAATCCAAGGCAAAAGTTCACACCATTGGGTGAGTCCCAAGAATCTGCATTAAGGAAGCTATTGGCCAACAAAAAAATCACTCTACCGCCAACAAGCGATTATGAACCCCAAATCAAACCTCACTATTGGAAAGACATCGACTTTTGTGAGTATCATAGGGGAAGAGGACATACTACCAACAATTGTATCCACCTCAAACATGTTATCCAAGACATTCTTGATCAAACACAAGGAGGTATGCAACAACATACTACCAATGAGACACACGTGGCTTATGGAGATCCACTTCTCAATCATGATAGATCGTATAGCAACAACAGCCACACTGATAACAACAATGGCAACAACACCGACAATAACAACAACCACAACAGGCAAAATCAGAATAATGGGAATAGTAATGCCAATTACGCACATGTGCCATTCGATTATACCATCAATTGCATATTAGAGCATGTCCCACAAATCAATGTGGTTACGTCTACTTGACAAATAGAACCAAGCAAAACTAACTGTGGCATCATCACCCGCAGTGGTAGAGTCACACTGAATACCCTCCCTCCAAGGTCATCACCTTCTTAGTCCAACCCCCCTCAATATAGTGTCCTAGACCAACTACGGTAGACTCCTGCCCACATTTCTATCCTAGAATCATTGTGTCTATCTCCTTCCCATAGGGAGATTCTCAATAAAGCCTTAGTGGAGATGACAGTACCCACGAACTTGGCCCAAGAGAAGTTCCAAGCCATGGTAGGAAATCTCACTTCCTCCAGTACCATATCATTCACCGAGCAAGACAACCTCTCAGTGTCTCAACCTCATAACACCCCCTTACATATCGTCGCATTCATCCACAAACACTGCATCAAGTGGGTTCTCATTGATGGGGGTGCTGGTTTAAATATTTGCACGTTGAAGCTAGTCCTTGCATTGGGGTTCTCTGAAAATGCAGTTGATCCAAGGAAGAAGATTACTATCAAAGCCTATGATGAGGAGGAGAGGAGTACCAAAGGAACAATGGTCTTACCCATACAGATTGGACCGGTTATTAAAGAGGTTGATTGCCAAGTCCTTGACAGAGAGCTAGCCTACAACATCCTTCTAGGAAGACCCTGGATCCATGCCATGAAAGTTGTTCCCTCTACTTATCATCAATGCATAAAATTCCTCCACAATGGAAAATAGGTAACCATCCAAAGTGACCTTGATCCCTTCCAACATTGCAATACCATCCAATCCAAGCCAGATTGCATCATTCCTAACAATAGATCCTATACATCCCCTATCCCATAGCAGAACCATACTTCCAAAGCTTCTGCATCCATGTCTAAAGAGCAGAAGATCATTATCAAAGAGTCAAGAGTAGGGGAATACTCCATAGAACACAGCCTCAATCTAGCCAAAATGCCCCTCTCTCCCAAATCTTTCAGCTGACCCAAACATTTTCCAAAGCCATTTTCTCCTCATACACCTCCCACATCTCCCTTTGTCAAATGGGGGACCCTATCCAATGAAACCAAGGAGAGAGATGTCTTACCCTAGCTATACATAGAAGAACTGGACACACCACAGGAACCACCTAGGCTCCCTACTGAACTTTATGGGCATGGTGAGACTATCTTACATAGGATGGGCTATGAAGGACAAGGCCCTATCAGTCTAAGAAGGGAAGGTATAGTGGAACCCATCCAACCTTCTTCATCCTCGCTAAACAGAAATATAAGAGGACTAGGCTTCCAAGACAAAGGCAAGGCTAAGATAAATGCTTGCTTTGTAGAATAGATTCATGCACTCCAAGATGATAGTGATACTGATTCCAATGAGTATGAGTGGGAGGAACTCACAAAACACTCCTATGAGGACAAGAGAGTTGATACCATTCAAACCTATAGCCCCTACCATGAGGGACAAACGCTGATGCAAAGACCATTAGAGTCTGATTTGCCTATTTCTGAGAGTATAACGTTCGAGGAAGGTTTGAGTTCTACTGTGATAAACAACTTGGAGGAAAGTACCATCCTGGACTCTACCCCTACCAATACTCCTCACATATCCATTCAACATATCAATGAATTAGATCTATCTCTGACTCCCTCCCCCTTGTGCATCCCGAGCTTGTTGACTGGGATCTACGAGGCACACCTCAATTAGATATGTTCCAAAATGATGATGCCTACATAGACTACATGGAACTTAGAGACCACCTACCCCAAGGAGATCATAAAGATGGCTTTGCTATTGAACTTAATACCGTGGCTTATTTCGGAGAGGGTGCCAAGCCTTCTAGTCGCAAAAATATCAAAATCAAAACCCGATCTGATGGTGAAAACCGCTCTGTGGTAGTATCAGATCCTAAAATAGTAAAAAGAAAGGATGCATCCGATGGTGAAAACCCAACTATGGCACCTGATGATGGAAGGCTTGACACTCTCCCCAAAGACATGCACTAGGAGAAGTCTCAAATTGTCGTGGAACCTACAGAGCTAGTCAACATTGGAACAGAGGCATAGCCTAAGGTTATCTACTTTGCAAAATCTCTTACTCCACCAGAAAAGACCAAGTTTATACCATTCTTCAAGAAAAAGTGGGGCAACTTCGCTTGGTCATACACAGACATGCCAGGTCTAGATCCAAACTGGATCCTGCATCATCTTCCACTAGATCCAGGTGTGAAACCAGTCAAACAAAAGCTTAGAAAGATGCATCCGCACATAGCACTATTAGTCAAAAAAGAACTCAAGAAGCTGTTAGATGTGGGGTTTATCAGAGCGATAGACTACCTAGAGTGGATATCCAATATTTTACCAGTGTCCAAACTAGATGGCAGAGTCTAATTATGCAATGGTTTTAGAGATCTAAACAAAGCTTGCCGCAAGGATGACTTTCCGTTGCCCAACATAGATATCATTGTAGACTTAACAATAGGGCACACCATGTTGTCTCTCATGGATGGTTTCTCTGGATACAATCAGATTAAGATAGCACCTGAAGATCAACACAAGACAACTTTCACTTGTCCATGGGGCACTTTTTGCTAGAATGTCATGCCATTCGGGCTAAAGAACACTGGAGCAACGTATCAACGAGCCATGACCACCATATTCCATGATATGATGCATGTAACAATGGAAGATTATGTGGATTATATCCTTGCAAACTCACTCACAAGAGAGTCGCACCTAGACATACTAGAAAAGGTCTTCCAAAGACTAGAGAAATTCAAATTCAGACTGAACCCAAAGAAATGTGTGTTTGGAGTCACATCAGGCAAACTCCTAGGTTTCATCATCTCAGATAATGGAATAGAGGTAGACCCGGCTAAGGTCAAGGCTATTATTGAAATGCCGCCACCTAAGAATATCACTCAATTGAGATCCCTACAAGGTAAGCTACAATCTATCAGGAGGTTCATATCACAACTAGAAGACAAGTGCCAGCCATTCAACCATCTCTTACATAAGAACATTCCATTTTGATGGGATGAGAAGTGTGAAGAAGCATTCAGCAAATTGAAGGAGTACCTTGTGAACCCACCTATTCTCATGTCACCTATCCAAGGAAAGCCTCTACTACTCTACATATCTGCTACACCAACAACTCTTGGGGCTTTACTAGCACAACATGATTATGAAAACAAGGAAAGGGCCATATACTATATCAGTTGCATGTTGGTAGGCTATGAACTATAGTACTCCCAGATAGAAAAATGATGCCTTGCGATGGTTTTTGCTTCTCAGAAGCTATGCCATTCATGCTGGCACATTCTGTTAAACTCATAGCAGAGATCAATCCATGCAAGTATCTACTAAGCAAAGCAACTCTTACAGATCTCCTAGCTAAATTGGTCATGCTATTAAGTGAGTACGACATTGAGTATGTAGACAGAAAAGATGTCAAAGGGCAGATCATTGCAGATCAACTAGCAGAGGCACCATTATAGGACAATAAACCAATGACATTTGAGTTCCCAGATGAGTCCATTCTTAATGTAGCAGCATACTCATGGAAACTTTATTTTGACGGCTCCTACACAAATCATGGATCGGGGGTAGGAATCTTGTTGGTTACCCCTCATGGCGACACCATATCGAAGTCTTATCATTTTCTATTCCCATGCACAAACAACATAGCAGAATATGAAGCTTTGGTCATTGGCCTCAAACTGGCAACAGAGTGGAATATCAAAGAGCTACATGTCTATGGGGATTCCCAGCTAGTGATCAACCAAGTCAATGATGATTACCAAACCAAAGATGAGAAACTTATCCCATACAAACGGATGGTCGATGACTTCAAGGATTACTTTGTGATCATATCTTTTGAGAAGATTCCTCACATTGAGAACAAGGTAGCAGATGCCATGGAAAACATCGCCTCACTCCTAGAGATCCCAGATAATGAGTCACGTTATGAGTTCTTAGTGGAGCCAATTCGGTAGCCAGCTTATGATCTTCTAGAAACCCATTCCATATGCCTACTAGTTTGATCTGATTCACCTTGGTATGGTAAGATTTACACTTACCTCAAGGACAACACTCTCCCACCTGACCTATCTTCAAACCAATGATGAACCTTTATCTGCCAAACCTCTTGACATACCATTATTGCCGATACCCTATACCGCTGAGGCCTAGATGGTACTTTACTTCGTTGTTTAGAACGAGAAGAATCTCTAACCGCCTTGCATGACGTACATGAAGGGATTTGCGGAACACACTCTAGCGGTCCTTCTTTAGCCAAGAAGCTCATGCATTTGGGATACTATTGGCCCAACATGGAGACAGATTCATACCAGTTCATGAAGAAGTGCAAGCAGTGCCAAATACATGGGAACCTGATACATGCACCAGCTCAAGAGTTATGACCACTAACGACACCTTGGCCCTTTTGTCAATGGGGACTCAACCTTGTGGGCAAAATTCACCCACCTTCATCCAATGGCCACAAATTCATAATCACTGCCATAGAGTACTTTACCAAGTGGATTGAAGCCGTTCCCCTCAACACTGTCACAAGTAAACAAATTTCCTCATTCATCCTCAATTACCTCATCTGCAGATACGAAATTCCCTCATCCATTATCACTGATAACGAAAGACCTTTCAAAAACTAGGATGTGCAAGAACTCTGTGAAAAATTCCAAATCCAACACCATTTTTCTACTCCCTACTATCCTCAAGGCAATGGCCAAGCTGAAGCATCCAATAAAACCATTCTGAAGATCCTCAAGAAAATAGTCAACAATGCTAGCCGTGATTGGCACATTCAACTCAATCCCACTCTGTGGGCCTATAGAACTAGCATACGCACTCCCGTAGGTGCTACCCCGTACGCCCTTGTCTATGGATTAGAAGCTATTTTTCCCATTGAGGTCAAGTTACCATCCCTAAGGGTGTCATTAAAAGGTCTTATCACATATGAAGACTACAGAGTTTCCAGACTCCAAGAACTAGAGCTGTTAGAAGAAAAGAGATAGAATGCATTCAACCATCTCAAAGCATATCAACAAAGAATGTCTTGAAGCTACAATCACAGGGTCCATCCAAGGATATTCAATGTTGGTGATCTCATTCTCAAAGAGAATCCCCGCAATCAGCAAGAGTGAGAAAAGAAAGGTAAGTTTGAGCCCAATTGGCTTGGTCCCTATGTCATCATTGCAGCCTATGGCTCGGTGGCATATCAGTTAGCAACATCCGAGGGAGAACTGTTCAATGACCCCATCAATAGCATGCATCTCTGCTGATTCTATACTTAAGAGAACCCCAATGTAAGGGGGGGCAATATATCAAAAAAATACAAAAAAATAAAAAAATCAGAAAAATACAAAAAAATCAAAAAATCAGAAAAATGCAAAAAAATTTGTCCTTTGGTGAAAACCTGGCAAACAGGTGCCTTGGATAGGTATCATGATGAAAAACTTGGCAATTAGGTGTCATCTGTACTTTCTAGCTTCCATGCAAATAAAAGCAAGTGGTGAAAAACCTGGTAAACAAGCATTACTTGTGATAAACCACTTCCTCCATCTTTGGGAAACCAATCACCTTGTGTTCATTCTTCCGTCACTCACGTCCCATTCGACCCATATCTATTCCATAGTAAATTCCTAATGATAACTTATCATGGCTTGATACTCTATCTCTTTGTTGCCTTGTCAACCAAGGTTTTATCCCATATCCTATCCATAATGTCAGCCTAGCATAGTGTCTTTCGTCGGTATCCGCATGGTCCCAAGCCCATGAACTACGTTGCCTTTGTGTCATCACGTAGGCAAGGCCATTCTTCCAATGCACCCTCGAGGCTCCACTGTCCCATCCATCACAGGTCCAGTCCTTCTAGTCTATTTGAGTCCACCCCACTTTTTATCGCCTAGGTCTTAGGTCCATTAGGGTTTACCCCAAACTATGTTGCCTCTACATTGTCACGTAGGCAAGGCCATTTAGCAATGAGCCCCCAGGGCACTAGGTTAGTCCCTTAGGGTCTGTTTTACCAGGCAAGAAAGTATGAACAAAGCCCGCTCCTTTCAAACAAAAATCTTGACGCAAGGCATTAACCTATCCAAAGCAACACAAGCAAGCACCTAAGGCATTCTAAATGATTTTACCCAAATTATTGCAAGAAACAAACACATCTAAATGTGAGCATGTTTTGTGGTTGGAATCATGGTTAAGTTATAGTGTCTTGATTTTTTTGTTATCATGCCTTCCTATGCTACTCGAGGATGCCAAAAGCTAGACATGCTATGATGGGGGCATGATTCTTTCTTTGTTTGTTGTTTGTGGATTAAACTTTAGTAATGTGAATCCTTGTCTAAGGGAATGATCAACTCAATGATCATCAAGGACATCAAAGGTCTAACATGAATGGGGGCAATCCTTGTCTGTTGATACGCAAGAAATACTCAGCTCATCTCAGTTCAATTATACCTAGATGCTTGTATTAACTTGCTAAATCAAAATCCATGTAAGTAATGCTCAGGTCATCTCAGTTCAATTATACTTAGATGCTTGTTTTAACTTACAACATGTGGAAAAAGGTACCTAAAAAAAATTGCCCAATGATGAAACAAAGCACTTCCAAATATTTGCACCATCAAGATGTCAAAAGAAATACATCCATTATACATCCATACATCCATATCCCATGCAATAAAAGATCTAAACAATGCAGAGTAACAATGCAAATCAAAGCCTGTGAGTCTTTCTATCTAGTCATTCTTTCAATCAATCTTCTATCTTTCATTGTGTCATTTCTATGTCGATAGAGTACATTTGGACATCACAAAAACATAGCATATAGGTGCATATCATATCACATGAGATAGTCATTTACATGATTAAATCAAATTGCATACATAACAATAAAGTGCATTAGGTCATCCATATACATTTTTGCATCCATCACATAGTGTCAGCAGGAAAAAATAAAAAACATAGACAAGTGCATCACATACATTGCATAATCATATAGATACCATCTGCATTTGCAACATAAACAACATATCAAGTCAACACATCTAAAGTCTGCATTAGGTCACATAGCACCACATAGCATCGTATAGCATGGCATTAGATAAACATCATATTGACATAATTAAAAACATACATCACATGAGTCCCGTCATACAAAATAGAAATCCATCCATAGCATATAATATACAATAAAACTACATCTAGACATCAAAGTAGCTGCATCATCATATAAATATCATAAAAATGTGTCCAAGTGTACAATATCAAAAGGGTCCATCTCTGAGTCAGGTGTCATATAACAAAGTGTATACATATCAAAAAATGGTGATATATGTCTTAAAATACAAAATTGGTACATCTGGCTATTTGAGCCATCAAAAGATAGGTGCATGGGAGTCAAAATCCGT
The DNA here is from genome assembly GCA_027924645.1 of Cunninghamia lanceolata. Lineage (NCBI taxonomy): Eukaryota > Viridiplantae > Streptophyta > Pinopsida > Cupressales > Cupressaceae > Cunninghamia > Cunninghamia lanceolata. Next base: position 25,016,468 of record BSBN01000500.1, read on the forward strand.
GTTAGTGTCTGTTAACCCTACTGTTGGGAACCATGGCAACCTGCAGTGTCCTCTGTGTCTCCTCCTCTGCTAGCCCTAGATTACTGTGGGCCCTGCACAGAGGCTTCCGACCTCGATCCCCCTGCTCTCTACAAAGTCGCAGACTGGCTCCTGTAGCTCGGAGCCCTTTGATCGACTGGCATAACCCCATGGTATAAACATTGGTAATACTATGTTTGGGCTTGCACTCTAGCAACATCAGCCTGTGCCTGCATTAACTGCCCCTACACCTGTACTAACTATGCTTGTTCCTATGCTAGCTGTGTCTGTGCCTGTGCTAGCTGTGTCTGCACCTAGTGTACCTGTCTAACCAAAATGCTGCTAGTGGCATCTATCCCGAGGGTTGCTATAGATGTATCCCTCTACCCAGCTAACTCATATCCTCACCTCTACCATATCTTGCTCTCTCTAGAGCCCCAAGAGAACCTCTGCATTTGTGCCCTGCCAATCCTCGACCATCCTAATCTGGGCCTGCAACTGTCTAATCTATCCTCTCAACATAGCAGCAACTCTCTCATGTACATCTAACTGTGCCATATCCTGAGAGGCCTGTGCCTGCTGTGCCTGCGGTTGGGGCACCTGCTGCTGTGCCACCTGCTGAGGTGGTGGCATCGGTTCCTGCTACGCAACCTACTGAACAACCTGTGGCTAGGGTACCTGCTAAGGTGGCGGCATCTACACTGGCTGTACAACCTATAGAGAAGCTTGAGGCTGCACTACCTACTATGCATGGGAAGGTCCCTCCCCAAATCTCTACCTCTGCCTAGGTTGGCCTCTATCATCTCCTCCATCATCTCCCCCACCACATCCTCCTCCACCTCCTTCATCTCCCCCACCTCCTCCATCTCCCCGTCCTCCTCCTCCTCCTCTTGCCACCCCCGCCCTCCTCCTCTGAATCTCCCTCGTCTATATGAGGGACCAGCTCTCCAAGCCCTGAGTACCTCAAAAAAGGATGAGCCACAAACCAATCCTCATAGTCCTGAGTCATCCCTGTGTCAGCTATCTCTCTCCTCATTAGCCATGCAGTGTAGGGGATATGCTAGAATTCTGCTACTGCCTCATCATAGGATGCTACTGGCCTCCATCAGAACCTCTCTGCTTGTGTCCGTGTGAACAGAGCCTATCCCTGGGGCATGCCTTGTCTCCGTACCTTGTCGACTATCTATATCTCTAGGATGAACCGCGTCCTGCCTATCAGTCAGTGTGTTTGATAACAATATGGCAGCTCATTTGCCTCGTCATCCCAGAGCTCACACTCCAGGTATGGCCTCCAGACAACTCTATCTACATTGTCTAGAGCATGTCTCTGATACTCTAGCTTTCCCAGCCTATGCTGGGAAATCACTCCTGCATACCCATAACTATAGGGCTCCCCTCTTTGTCTCTCAAAAATGCATATCGGTCTGGTGATGGCGATATGCTCCCACAACTAGAACTATAGCAGCGAGACACCCGCTGATAAGCTAGACCCCCTATGATATACCACCTGATGCATATTGTGGTATAGGTGGGCCAAAATGTAGACATCCCAAGCATAATGGGTGCCCTCTATGACCATCCTCTCCATGATCCATCCCCATCCAATTGGGAACCCATGTGATCTCCTATTGGGGCATATGACACCTCTGATCAATCCTACTACAATACCCAAGAAGTAGTCATAGTCGTCATATATGTCCTGCCAGGCGATAACCTGACAATCTAGCTCTGGGTCATCGAACACCTGTCTGCACTCAGCAAGTCCTGCGTCCCGTTGTGGATCATACTCCACGAGCTCTCCCTGTATAGGCACATGCAATATCTGGTACACATCCTCCAGCGCATCGTCATCTCGCCTGTTAGGAAGTGGAAGGTCCCATCCTCACTATGGAACCTCTCCACGGCTGCAGTCAGTAACCCTTGGTTCGCTTGAACCTCGGGCATGAAGCAAACATAGTCCTGTTGATGATTATTTTTACACATTCATAACAAAAGTTAAAATTCATGAAATGAACCTAACTGTCTTGAAAGATATGAAGAAATCAATAAAGATTACTTAATCCCAAGTTTCCGTATGGTTAGGTCTTGACCTTGTGGACAGTTCAGTAGGTTAATATGAAGCTATAATATGCAAGGGGACTTACTTGATTTAAAGTGATTTATGACTCACTGGACTCGAATTATGCAAATTATCACAAATATCAACATTTCATTCATTTCTTTGCATAAATTTGTTACTGTATCACAAAGCTTTATAAGATTTATATTAACACAAGCTTTTCTTTTCAAATATTATGAAAATTGTCAAATATCAATTCAATTGTTCATGTTTTCTTCAAATATCAGACAATCTCCTTTAGATTTATGCTTTTAAGCTAAATATTTCAAATTGTTTGGGAAACGTTAGAGAAATTTAAATTGAACTTCATTCTGCTACAGGATCTAAATGCTCTATTATGTACGTTATAAGAAATACAACAAATTCGATCAAATCAACATACTAAATCATTAAATGTGAATGCCCTGAGTATTTTCACGAATATACATTCAAGATTGCGAGCTTTAAGAGATATTATTCCAAATACAAAGAAGAGCCAGAAGACACTCTAAATATAGACACAGAATTCCAGATTCATTTGTATTCAAAACACACAGTCATATATGATTTACAATGTATGAATGACTCTTAGCTTCATTAATCAACTTCACAGAAAACTTACAACGCTTTACAGATACAATATGAAAGCTGGACATTCCACGCATTCCTTAGTGAAGACACAAGCAACCTCCTCTAAACTAAATACTCCTTCTACTCAAAGTGCTCAAACCAATCACATTTGCTAGCTATCTTCTAAAAATCCCTGTGTCAGTAATGTACAAGTAGCTCAGTTCCTTATATAGATTTTGAACTTCTCATTGCTACGGCTACAAACTTCATCTACGGTTGAGATCCTTCCATTATTAATCAAGGGTGCATATTCATCCCCGACTGTCTATCAAAATATCTAAATGACATATTTTTCTTCTCAAAGGATGCTGTTGGAATCTTTCAAAAAATAAGATTCCCCTTTTCTTTGACTTCCTCTTGTTGATACTCTTTACTTGACTTTTTCTCAAAACTATTGCTCACCTTTGTCTTCTCGTTCTTTCAAATATGTTTTGAAATTACCAATTACACCTTCTACAAAGGTGAGGTACCCTCTTGGACTCTTTGCCCATATATACTCTTTCATGACAACTCCTTCCTTCAATTTCTTTTCTCTATTTTCTGAGCCTTCCCTTCTTTTCTTATACTTCTTCATTTTAATGCTTTCTTCCACTAATGAATCCATAATCTGTTTGCTCATATTTGCCTCAGGATTTTCTATGCATGGTGTGCAAATGGCATTAAACTCTGTTAAGGCCATCTCCAATTCATATACTGGTATATCCATGCATTCATGCTTTAGGAGTCCTATTATCTTCTTGTGCATTTTGATCATTTCTTCTACTTTTCCTTCCAACCCTTGGGTAGCTGTTATACACCTTCTAAGATTATCCTCCTCAAATTTAAGTTCTAACCTTTCTTGTGGCACTTGACCTGCCAGTGAAGGGGTAATAACTCCTTCATTGATTAACTCCTCTGTTCTTTCTTCTATTTCTGTCAACTGTGCCATTTAATATCTGCATTCTTCTTTTCTAAATTGACAATTATGCACAAGTATATTACATTTATTCCTTTCTCTTGCAACTATATCCCAACGTTTCATAGCCTGTTTTATTATTTGCTTACCTTCTTGTATAAAATCTCTGAACCATTCATCAAGAATATTGGCCTTGAGCCTTTTATTTTTCATGTCCCTTATTTCTTCTTTGGATACAACTGCTATGTCACTGGGCAGTTCTGAGACTATGGTATTGGGATCAAATATCCCTTTAATAAATTGTTGTAACTGGACAATATGTCCCTTTAGATACTTCTACGTGTCCTTGTCCTTTCTTAGTGTAGACACTTAAAAATGTCTTTTACCATCAAACCGACTCCCGACATCCCTAATCATACCAATTTCCCTTCTAACCAATTAATTAAATTTTTATTTAATTAATTTATCCATTCATCACCTAATTTTACACCATTTTATCCCCAACAATTGAATTAATTCTATTAATTCAATAGCTCAAACTTTAGCCAATTGATTTAATAAATATGCAATATTTATTTAGTCAATTTCCCTCTCCCCTCTAAATCTAATTAATTAGCTAAATCATGTTTAACTAATTAATTTAGCCTATTAATTGACCTATCCCTACCCTAGGTAATTAAATAGCTATTATTTAATTTCCTACCCTAGCCTACCTCATCCTAGCCCTAGGATTAATTAAATACAACCTTATTTAATTAATGTTAAACCTCTCATTAAGATGGTCAAATCCAGCTTAACACCCTTCCCCACATCCTCTAAATAAAAAATTGGAATAAATCCACATAAGTCAATTTTTTATTTAAATATATCCCACATCACAATTAATTCCTCTTACAACCCCTTACCACCCCCATACCTCATTTATCTCCACTTATCCCCAAATAAATTTTTAATTCATTTTACATTCCCCATATGAATCTTTAATTCATAAATATTCCATCTCACCCATACTCATTTAATTCCCCCTTTTCCCAAAATGAATAAAAGATTTACTTTTATTCCTAGCCCTACATTCCTCTAAGATCAAATCTGGGCCCTCCACATCACTTTCATCCTCCACCATTGATCTTCCAAACCAATCTCCACCCTTGGATCAAAATCCCTCCAAAAAATCTATAAATAGAACCTCTCCCAAGCCATTTGGGAATCCAATCTTCAAGTAATGTTACCATGTCCAAATGTCCATTGAGCTAGCAATTGTGAGTTGCAATTGAGTTAGAGCATTTCACATTTTATTCATCCATTAGGGTATATCTTGTCTAGGAGCTCTTGGGTGCAAAGCTTCATTCCCTTTTTGATGAGATTGGGTTTTCATGTCTAGGTATAACTATTTGTTTTGATTATGCATTTGGTTTGTGTTTTTTAACCTTTGATTTGATTCACCTAATCACACTTAGCATCTCTGTTGTCACTTGGTGCATATCCTCCCACTCAGAGATGTGCTACTCTCGTGTGGTGTGCCCAAGGTCAAGATTCAGTATTTTATACTCTTCCAAGGTTATTTCACCTTTTGCTTTCTCCTTTTGAGGTATGGCTAGATTAAGTACCCTAGATCGATCTGGACCTCTTTGGATAGCTGACATTGTTCTAGCCTTTCTTCTTTCTTTCCTTGGTGTCCTCTCACCTAACAACCTCTTGATGTCAATTGGTACCAACTATATCTCTTTCTTTTCCTTTCCTATCTCTTCTCCTAACTATGCAGGAATTTCCTTGGTGCCTTCTACAATTTTATCTTCATCAATTCCCTCCTCATGAGGTTTCTCTGTTTCCACTTCTCCTTCTTGTTGTTGTGCCTGTTGCTGATCCTACTGAGGTTGTTGTTGTGGAATTTGTTATTGAGGTGGAGGCTCTTGTTCCATGGGGTCATTTTGCTGTTTGGACTCCCCCTCATTTTCTTCTTCCTCAATTTCTATGTCTCCTCCATCTTCAGCCTCTTCTTCAGGACCCTCTTCTTTTGATGGTTCTTTTTCTTGGTCTTCTTCTGCATGTATTTGCTCTATGTTTGGCATGTTTTGCTGGTTCCTTAGTTTTATTTTCATCAATATTTTCTGGCTTTTCTTCATCTTTAGGCTTCTTGATTGTATCTTCTGTATTGTCTGTATCCTCTATCTGTATCTGTTCACTATGTACAGGGGAATTTATCTTTGTATCATCCTCTTTTACTTCCTTTTCTTGTTCCTTTTCAGACATATTAATTTGTTCTGTAGGTGTAAATAATCCTACCACTGTATCTTCTTCTTTTGCTTCTTTTTCTTCTTCTTGTCTATTTTTTGTGTTCTTCTCCTCTTCACTTTGCTCATCATACATATTAAGCATATTCAAGGCATCTATATCTGAAGTGCCATCTTTTGTTTCTTCTTCTACTTGAGCATGTTTTTCTGTGATTATCTCCTCGACTGTAACTTCCTTTTCAGCCTCTTCAAGTTTGTGTGCCTCTTCATGCACATCTTTGATGATTTCAGGTAACACCAAGGTATCAAATGGGTCTACCATCCCTGGTTCCTCCTGTACCTTTTCTTCTTCATGCTCTAGACCTTGTTCTTGCTCTTCACTTAGGAAATCACTAGACTCTTCTTCTATTTCAATTTTTCCTCCTACATACATTCTCCTTTCCTCATCTTCACTACTATCACTTACGATGTGCATAGTCTCAGTGGTTTTCTTGGCTTCATGTGATTGTGACTCTTGCAGCCTCTCTCCAGCCAATTCTATCTTTACTTGAATAAATGGTTGTCTTTTTCCTGATGAATTAGAGGCACTAGGTATATTGCTCAACTTTTCACCTACTTGTTGTGCTCCAACTACCTCACTTGTTCTAGAAGTTTCGCCCTTTGATAAGCTTATTGGGATTGCTTTTCTGACTTCTTATTCTGCTACCTTTTTGGAAATCTGCACTTCCTCTGCGCTAACTTCATGACTTAGTGACTTTGCATCCACAAAGGTATCTGATGACACTGCTACTGTTATTCCTAGTGCATAGGGGTCCATTAGAGTAGCATTCTTATCTTTCTCCACAATTTTAGCTTCTACAATTTTTCTTTTCTTCTCATAAAAGCTTTGAAGATCCTCACTGGGCTCTTGTTTCCTCTTCCTCCCTTTCTTAGGATAAGTGATTTCTTTTCCCTTAGCCTTGAGCTCTTCAATTCTATCTTTCAACCATGTCTTTGAAAACAATATAACTGGTTTGGACAATTGGTCCAAAGATTTATTTGAAGGCTGTGACCAATCAGGCTCTGTAATAGGAGCCAGCCTTGCCTTTGCATAACTGTGATACAATAGTTTACCATCTTCTTGAACCTCCGGAGGAACATATATATCACCCATGGTTCTCATTTTCTCAATTGTTAATCTCTTATGGGCCCTTTTCCTCACTTATTTATCATTCTTGCAATCAGACCAGAAATATTCAATATGTATCTGATGCTTGTACTTCTTGTCAATTGTATTCTAGATCCTATGGAACGGATCAAACTTTCTAGCCACATCAAACTCTTCAAAACTATAGTATCTTAATTCTTGCTCTGAACATTCAGCAACCTCCTCACTATAATAGGAGTGTCTTCCAATAGCCCAAGGCAACTTTAGGTTTCCTCTTCTAAACTTATTTTTATACATTCTAAAGGCATTCAGATTTTGCCTTGAAAACTCCAACACAATCAATTTATCAGAAGGATACTGGGGTAGCATAAAAGGTTTTCCTTCAAATCCCTCAGTCTTGATACAAGTAAAATGTGGAAATTGAATATACCATGAACTGTGCAACCCAATTGTATCTTCTGCATCCTTAGATAATCTCTTGTCAGGTTCCTCCCTCAGAATTCTAACCATGTAGGTATAAAACACATCATTAACCACAGAAAATTTCTTCAATGTATTATCCTCCTACAGATCAGGGTAATGTTCATACACCAATTTCTATCCTAGACCACTTCCTAAGGTCTCAACCCTTTCTATCTCATGAATAAAAGGTCTAATTTCTGCTGCACATGAATACAACACATAGGAAGACAAATAGAAAGGAAGCAATTTTTGCTTCCTTAGCATGGCCTGTTTCCATATAGCAGTGCTTATTACTTTGGCCCAATGGATTTGCCCTTGTTCCTTTTCTACTTTTCTGATGAACTCAATAACAGTAAACATCCAGGGCTCACATTTGGTGCCCTCTCTTAGTCCTACCAACCTACTCAGCATTGTGATCATCAAATTTATTTCTTCCTTAAAGTATATCCTCATCAAATTCTTGTGTACCCTGGCTACAACCTTGGGTTTATTCTCTGGGCTGTACCAACTGTGGAATATTTTACTTTTACACTCCCTTTCATTGATTTGGAAATCGTCATTGTATTGATCAATGTCAATGTCTGTCATTTTCTCATTGATTTCCAAACCAAACGTTCTTGCAATACCCTCTGTAAACAGATCAGCAATGAGTCTATCATAAAGCATTATCTTCCTGGTTGATACATCATATAAAATTATAAAATCTAGACACAAATCTTTGGCCTCCATAGCTAGTGGGAAACCTGCAGCCTTGTATAGTCCACTCTCCCATATGTATTTCATGTCCGGTGAAGCATCTGCAGCTGTAATTTTTTGTAAAACATCATCTACATCATAATTTCCAATATTCGTATCTATTCCCACTCCACTGTAACTGATCAATGTCGGATATCCTCTGTGCAAGGGTAACTCTTCTTTTTCTATCTCCTTTCGTGGTTTCCTTTCTTTTTTTACCTCGCCCTCTGTATCTACCCTTTTCTGTTTAGGGGTCATCCTGTAGAAAATGTAACTTTTAACTCTTGTTTTACTTGCCTACCTAGGGTTTTACTATGAATTTCTATTTTTTACCATTTTAACCCCACCCAGTTTGTCCTTTCTATTTTGACTTTTAAATTTGTTAAGCTCCACCCAATTAATTAACATTTAAAATAGTAATTTGACAAATGCCTACGTTTTATAACAAAATTACTGGAATTAACATGTAATCAACCATTAAAATGTAGTGACATTTTGGGGATAAATACCTATATTCTTGACCACTTGAATTCAACCATTGACTTACTTTTACTGTTTTACCCTCATCCAGCTGCTATAATTCCTTTGCTCTGGTAAGTTCTATTCAATTCACTTTAATAATTCTTTCTTCTACAATTTTTAGCTCTCAACAATGTATATCTAGAAGCAAAATAACACGAAAGTTACCCTAACTCTCATTAAATTTTACTCTTTTGTGAGTGTTAGATCAACATTAATTATAGCAATGAATGCACCAAAACTTCGGCCTTCTATTTCAGTGTTCGCATTTTTTTGAACTTTTTACCGTTAGTCTATTTCTACATACATCCTATTTTCCATGTATATTTCATTGTATGTTATCTTTGTATCTTTTGACATAGAAACATATGCAAACAACCAACTAATGCTCTTTCCCTTTTCTCTTTTCTGTACATGCATCGTTGTTTTGTATATCGCCTTTGTATGTTGTCTTGTATAAGCACATGTACAAACCTTTTATACAAACCCTCTCTTTACCTTTTATTTCCTGCGATACCTTTATTTCTTTGTATATCGGCATTGTATATCATAAACATACAAACCTTTAAACATACACAGACTTTTCTGCATTTAATTTTTTTTTCGCATCCGGTTCGTATCTTTCTATGCTTTTAATTCTTTTGTATATCGGCTTGTATCTTTCGCACTTGTATCAAAACCCTTTATATACAAGCATAGATACATACAAACTCTTTTGTATGTCCCTTTCGGACTTATCACTTTTATAGACCACAATTTATTTATTTTTGGCTCCAAGACATGCATAAAGTTCAATGCATCCTTCGACATACTTTAAAATATGATGCATCACTTTAACCTGATTTTAATATTTCCTGAGTTCCGTGTTGTATGTACATCACAATGTATGTTTCGAAACATATACATATACAAAGTGTGAAACATACAACAATAAAACCAACTTTAATAATCTTTTCGGTTCCATGGCATGTATATTACCTTGTATATTTCCTTTTCACTCAAACATACAAAACCTGATATACATCTGGTGGACTTAACCGATTACCCATTTCACCTCCGAATTCTATAAGGTCTGACTTGTATATAAGTATAAAGCATTAGCAAAATGCATACAAGTATAATGATGAAATAAACCTGACAACTCCTTTTGCAACTTATACAATGAATCGATATACAAACAACTTTGTATATGCAACATACAAACCCTCCCATAGTGCATTTACCAAAAACACATATAACTTGCAAAATATTGAGAATTTTAAAATGGTTCAAAAAGCAACCCTCACTCATTTTTTATAAGGAATTCACCCATATTCTGCTCTGGCACTTAATGCTATTTTTCTCTATTTTTAACAGGGCTTGTACTTTTCACTCCCTTTTTCCTTTTACCACCAAACAGACCCACACACAAGTAAAAAGCAACAACCACAGCAGGGGTCCTCATTTTGCTAAGGAGTAAAATGGGGCGTGTTGTGAGCATCACAACCACTAGCAACCAAATAAAATAATTAAATTAAAATCATTAAAGAAAACTAAATGAAATAAATTCATAATTTCCAACTATCTTTTTTGCAAATCATCATTTAACTTGAGACTTAATGTATTCAATAAGGTGCATGAATTTCCCTTTTCAGTTTAAGTGGGTGCACGTGATTAATAATCCTCATCTTGAAAATTAGTTGAACAAACCAGTGATTGAAATTAGACTACCTAGTTGATGTCATTCCCTCATAGCCAACCGGATAGAGCCTTGCTGCCAGCAGGCGTCCATAGCTTCGACAAGGTTATCGTTACAATTCTCCTAAGTAGAGCCCCACTGCCAGCAAGCATTTAAAGCTCCGGTAGAGTTACTTAGATGGCTTAATCTAGATTTTCAGTAAAATCTATTTTATTATTTTATATTTTGGGTTAGATAGAAACTTCATAAGATATTACAGTTGTATCTTCATGATGCAAGGAATGATCACTTGCTGAAATTAAGCTGAGAATTGTAATGGTAGCAAGGGTGACCTTTGATTTTTCACCTAATATCTACACTGGTAGGTTCAACAAACCCAAGGATTTTAGGTGTGTCATTGTGAGAAACTTCCCTTGAATACTCAACCCACAGTTATTGAATACAAAATTTCACAAGTCAAACAACTTTCTACATTCATGATAGTCACAACAAGTTATGCATAAATTTCAAATAATTAACTTGAATGTTATGAATTTTCTATTGTTTTCAGTGGTTGTTAGTCTTCTCCTGCATACTTTAAAACAAAACAAACATCCCTGCTAAGGAAACACAACACACAAACCAACCAAAACAAAACACACAAAACCAAAACAAAACCAAACAAAACTATACATTATTCACATTATGATATAGAACAAACCAACAACCCTCACCTCAAGCCTGAAAGTAATGTTTCAAATGTTGGCCATTAACTGGTAATGGTACATCTTCCCCAGTCAAGGTCTTGAGTCTGAATGTGTTGTCTCCTATTATTTCTAAGACTTGTAATGGACCTAACCATAACTTGTCAAAATTTCCATGATTTCCTTCCTTTTCGTGTGCTTTATCCCAGCACAGCACTAAGTCTAATATTCTAAACGTTTTGACTCTTGCTCTTTTGTCAAACCATCTTTTGACTACTGCTTGATGTTTGGCAAATTTCTCAATGGCTTGATCTCTTTTCTCATCTAATTGTAACAGTTGGATTATTCTGGCTTCCCTATGATCATCAAAGCCTAAATACTCATTAGCAAACTTCCAGATAGGTATTCTTAAATTCACTAGAAGTATGGGATCAGTCCCATAAACTAGGTGATAAGGTGCATTGCCTAAGGCTGACTTAACCTTAGTCCTATCTACCCATAGTGCATACTTCAGCAATGTGTTCCATTCTCTAGGATTCATTTTTTGATTATATCCAATAAAATTTTGTTTGTAGACTCAGATAATCCATTCCCCTGAGGATAATAGTTTGAAGAAAACTTTAAAACTATTCCATATTCAAATTCCTATTTAGAAAATTTCAAAGAAGAAAATGTAGGGCCATTATCACATACCAGTGAATAGGGAGCTCCAAACCTGGTTATGATGTTTTCTTCAAGGAATTTGATAACTACCTCAGTAGTAGAGAACTTGCAACATGTGGCTTTAGTCCACCTTGTACAGTAGTTAGTTACTGTTAGTATAAACTTGTGTCCTACAGATGACGGAGGATTTATGACTCTAATAAAATCTAAGCCCCATTGTGCAAATGGCCGAGACTCAATGACTAGCTATAATGGATTAGCCTGATTCCTTCCCTTATCGGCTGTAATTTGACAGGTGTGACAAATTCTAATATGACTCTCTGTATCTTTAAACATTGTAGGCCAATAGTATCCTACTCTCAATATCTTATGCGTTGTAGCTAAATGGGAACCATGAGTAGTTCCATACTTATCATGTAATTCTGACAATACCTTATCTGCTTCATCTCTGTTTAAACATCTTAAATATATTCCTTCATGGTTCTTCTTGAATAGAAGACCTCCTTGTACCATGTACTTTTGTGCTTTGATCTTTAAAGCTCTCCTCTAAGAGGATTTCATCTTACTTGGATATTTCCCTGATATTAGAAAAGTGTTCAAATCATCATACCAGCTTGCTGCATCCTTAGTATTCAACACATACTGTTGCTTTAACAAATTTGGATCTGTCTTTGCTATGGTGTGCACTAATGCTTGTCCTCTGACCAACTTCATTGGGATGATTTCCATATCAAACTCTTGCAATGTTGTAATCCATTTAGCTCTTTTCTCTCCAGGCTCATTCTGCATCAGTAGCATCTTCACTGCTGCATCTGGTACTATGGCCTTAACCTGACTACGTAAGATATAATGTTTGAACTTTTTCACTTCTCTTACTAGTGCAAATGCATGTCTTTCTATATCAATATATTTCGGCTGTGCATCCTTCAGAGGTGCACTCATAAAAGCTATGGGCTTCTCCTCATTCTCTTCTCCTTTTTGCATCAAAGCAGCTGCAACTGAATGTGAAGATGCAAAGGAATAAATGTAAAATGGCTTTGTATAATTTGGACTACAGGAGCATCAGAAATAGCTTTCTTAATATCCTCAAATGTAGCTTTGGCTACTGGTGTCCATTCTATCTTTGCATCCTTCTTCAACATGGCGTTCAGTGGTTGCACAATTTCTGCAAACCCTGTAATAAACTTCTTGACAAAGTTAATCTTACCAAAAAATGATTTTAGTTCTTTCTTACTATTTGGTAATTGCAATTTCTTTATTCCTTCTATTCTATCAGGATCAATAGATATTCCATTTTCACAAATGACATGTCTTAATAGTTTTCCTTCAGTTACACCAAATGAACATTTCTTTGGGTTGAGAGAAATCCCATACCTTTCACATCTCTTAAGGACTCTTCTTAGATTCTCAGCATGAGTGGATACATCTTTGGAATAAATAGTTAAATCATCCATATAAATTATAATACACTTACCTCACAATCCATGGAATGCAATGTCCATGGCTCTCTGAAAAGTGCCACTTGCATTGATTAGACCAAAAGGCATTCTTCTGTATGCATAATTACCCCATTTGCAAGTAAAAGTGGTTTTCAACCTATCTTCTTTATCAACTAAGACCTGGTTATATCCTAAAAATCCATCTAGAAAATACATCATCTTAGCTCCGTTTACTGCTTGCAACACTTCATCTATTGGAGGCAAGGGATAATTATCTTTTTCAGGTACCTTGTTCAAATTTCTAAAGTCTACACATAACTTAATGTCTCCACTTTTCTTTCTCACAGGTGCTAAATTAGCTACCTAGGTTGAATGTCTGATTGGGAAGATTATCCTAGCAGACAGCAATTTTTTTACTTCTTCAAAGATTAAAGGCTCTAGAATAGCATTCACAGGCCTTTGTTTCTACCTAAATGGTTTAACATCTGGTTTCAATGGTATCACATGAGTTATGATGGACGTATCATATGTCTTTAAATCCTCATATGTCCATGCTATGACATGTTTGTAATCTTTCAGATCATCTACAATTTCTTTTCTTAATTCCTTAGAGCAAGCCTTTCCAATCAGTACATTTTGTGGACTTTGCTTTGTTCCAAGGTTATATGGATCACACTTACCTCCCTTAGTTTTGGGTAAATCTTTCTATTTTACTACCCCATCAAAGTCAAAGATCTGTTCTAACTCAATTACCCCCTTAGGTAAGAAATTGCTTTTCAAATTGATTATGTCTTCTTCATCCCAAGACACATCAGGCCTCTCTTGTTCATCAATAATTTGAGCTTCAAATACCTCATTACAAGTTAGAAAATCTACAATTTGCTGATCCCCTTCAAATACCTGAAAATGAGTAACATTATTTGGTATGCTAGAAACATTTACCAATTCAACAACAAATCGCTTCAAACCTGACAATGCTAAAGGTTCCAAAGTGCTAGCAGCAACTACTAATGCATCTGGCCTATGATTCAATTCTCTAGGGATATGTTCTATGTTGAAAGCATCAAATGAATCTATCAAATCCCACACTCTATGCCTGTAACATACCATCTTTTTATAATTGCATGCATCCAATTTTCCTACTTGTCTGACCACTAACTCAGAATCTAAAAACACTCTGATCATTTTTACCTTTTTCTTGATGGGCATCACAAGTCCATAAATCAAAGCTTCATACTCTGCTACATTGTTAGTACAAGAAAATTGTAGCCTATATGTTGCTAGATATGACTTACCCTTGGGATCTATAAGTTCTACACCTGTACCTGCACCTTGTTTAGATTTAGATCCGTCACATTTCAGTGTCCACATGCCATTTTTATTCTTCTAACCCTTTACTTTGGCATGTTTTGCTTCTCCTATCATAGGTGAGTTACTATCTTGTTTTTTCATTGATGATTCATTTTGACTTATTTGCATATTTACACTTTCAGTTTGTAAATCAGAATGACAGACACTCTTGTCTTTTGTTTCTTTTTCTAAGTCTGGAATTGATATATCTATGTTGTTTTGAAAGTATCTCTCTGGTTGATCAGAATTAACCTTTCCTTCTTGTAGTTCCATCTTCTTTGTGCACTTTATATATTGATATTCAACAATGTCTCTGCACATTCCACAATTCTCCTCAGCATGAGGCTTACCATGAACTCTACACATATTTTTGTACAATTTGCATTGAATAGGAATATCTTGTTCCATGCACTTTTCCATTTCCTATCTAATGACCTGAACGAAACTATTCATTGCATTGTCTTCTTCATCAGAATAATTTCCATCAGATTCAATGAATAATACTGTTTCCTTACTGACAGGTTTTCCTCTAAAATTTAGCATTAGAATTTCCTCAATTTGTACCCCTTTGTTAGTGACTCTATAGACACCAGGTTCAATAGAAGAATACAATATTTCATTAGTCCTATTGTATTATGTAATCATATGTTTCATCCTAGGTTCAGCTTCTATCCTGATCTGATTTGGAACACCTCTCCAAGGTAACCACATATGTGAAAAGTTAGTGGCCATATATCCATTCAATATTTTGGGCCAGTCTCTACTCAACAACATTCCATAATTATCAGGTATATCTACTATCTGAATGTCAATAAACTGACTCACCCTAAGATCTGAGGCTAATTGCATTTGAATATACATCAGTTCTCCTATCACATTAACTTTAGTTTTGTCCAATTGTGTAACAACTTTAGCAGATTTAGTGGGAGTCAGCCCTAAAGTTTTGCATATCCCTAAAGGCATTACATTAGCTAATGCACCAAAATCTACCATGCAATTATGTATGTTCTTTCCACACATCCTAATAGTTAACAAGAAAGGAGAAGCTTCTCTTTTATCATCATACATTACCACATTAGTATTGGAAGGTTGTTCAATTTTCCTATTCTTTTCTTTAGGTTGTGAATCTTTGCTAGGAATATTCACATTAGCAGAGACTTCACCTATCACAGATGTATCCAAGGATTTTATGAAAGCATTTCTAACCCCTGGACTTTTTAATAATTCACATAAAGGTATACTAACCTTTATTTTCTTTATCTCCTCTGACAAGTAACTCATCAACCTCATTGTTTACATTGTCTCTATTTTACCTGTTTGGACCTTTTGTGCTACTGTTCCATTATTTGCATGATGATTAGCCTTCAGTATAGCAGGATTATTACTAGCATTCTGATCTGGGGAAGTATTGAAATTGTTAGGAGTGGAAGTAGTGAAAGGACCTCCTGGCCTAGTGTTATTTCTCAAATTGTAGGTATGATTTTTATTTGACTGTTGAAAAGCTTGTACCTCTTCTGTTTCATATAACACTTCATTTTCAGTTTCAAAGGGAAACTAAAATGCATTTAGTACTAAGGTTGATTTAGGATCTAGGTTTTCACAAAAGTAAGGTTCATCTTCTAACAATTGATCTTCTTCCTCTCTGGTTGCAAAGGTAAAAGTTTCTAGGACCAAGGCAGACTTGTATCCTGAGGGCACTATTTCATTACCTTTGGGAATTAAAAACTCAGAAGTAGGAGCCTGTACATCTACATTGAAAATACTTGCTGCCAGATGAAACTGAGGGTAGTCTAATTCAGCATGGGCACTGGTATTATGAATTCTACACCAATTCTTTAATGCTACATTGGCCATTTGAATCCTAGATATTTGTTTTATATCTTGGTTATCCAAATTTTCAAATGGAGAAGCTAGAATGCCATTATTTGGCCCTGTGTTCCATGTCTTAGGTGGCCTGGGCTGATTCTGATTCCTATTGTTATTACCCCAGGATTTGTTATCTACAACAGGCCCTCTATTTTGCATTGTTTGCCCCTGATTATGATTTTGGTTTTGACTGTAATTCTGACCCTGATTAGAACCCTGACCTTGGTTATAATTTTGATTTTGATTTTGGTTGTGGCTCTGATTATAGTTCTGGTTATGGTATTGAATGTATCCTAGGCTCCTTCTACCATAGAAATTTTCATTTCCTAATTGTGTCATTTTAGTAGTCAATCTTCTCAAGTGTGCAGTAATCTCTTTGATTTCTTCCCTTTCCCCTTGTGCCTTTGCGACAAATGTATCCTGAGGAGGCTGGAAGAAAGACTGACCATTATTCTGATTATTATTGACAGTGTTACCAGTATAAGGGACTATAGCCTAGATTGGGGCAGGATTATACACAGGTGTGTATGTAGGGACTGGATTCAACAATGGAGTATTATGTGTAGGGGTTCCATTCCATGATTGTGTTTGACTTTGTATCCCAGGGTTTTCTCCATTAAGGAATGGATTATAAGTTGTTTGTCTCATCTCCTAGTTTATTGAGGCTGCCTCCTTATAAGCTTTGGATATTGTATCTATGTCAGCCTTTCTTTTGACAAACATAGTAGTTAATGGATCTAAGGCAACATAATACATAGCTAACAATGTATCTACATTTACTATGTAAGGAGCTACCAACCTAGAATAAGCCTTTTGAAATCTATCATTAAAATTATCAATCAGCTCTCCTTCACCTCTCTTAATTGCAACCAATTTATGATATAAGGTGGAAGGATCTACTGGTCCTCTAAACCTAGACAAAAACGCTTCCTCCATAAGTGCCCAAGAAGAAATGTATCCATTAGGCAAGTTAACATACCATTTAGAAGCCTCTTCATTAAAGGTGTAAGGAAGCAACCTACACACAACATCCTCGTATTCTAACTTGGCTCTAAAGCATGCCTCCTAGAATATTCTAATGTGATCTTCTGGTTCCTGATGTAATTGATATTTAGGACATATCTTTTCAAGATTTTTTGGCATCTCATGATAATCAGTGAGTTATATGGGAGAGTTGACATTAAAATAAGCCATTGCAGGTACTTGTGCTTGACCTGGACCTGTAGGAATACCTAAATTTCTTGGTGGACTAGGATTTCTAGGAGGACTAGGACCTCTAGGAGGACTAGGACCTCTGGGAGGACCTGAACCAAGATTTAAAGATCTAAATGAAGAACTGTAAGACTCACAATATTATGGATGTTAAAAGGTGATCCAGGAGGCGTTCTAGATGATCCTCCTGCATGTGATATCCTAGGATTCCAAATTAATGGACCTTTACTCTGCCTCTTATCAGGTAATTGTACAAAGATATCTTCTGAACTAGATCTAGACCTAGTCACTCTACCACTATTATGAGCCAGCTTTACTCAAATTCAACTTTAATTCCAATCAGGCCCTTCTTCTAGTGCCAAAAACTGTTGATGATTGTTTTTAAACATTTATAACAAAAGTTAAAATTCATGAAATGAACCTAACTGTCTTGAAAGATATGAAGAAATAAATTAAGATTACTTAATCCCAAGTTTCCGTATGGTCAGGTCTTGACCTTGACCTGTAGGAATACCCAAATTTCTTGGTGGACTAGGATTTCTGGGAGGACTAGGACCTCTAGGAGGACTAAGACCTCTGGGAGGACTTGAACCAAGATTTGAAGATCTAAATGAAGAACTGTCAGGACTCACAATATTATGGATGTTAAAAGGTGATCCAAGAGGCATTCCAGATGATCCTCCTACGTGTGATATCCTAGGATTCCAAATTAATGAACCTTTACTCTACCTCTTATCAAGCAATTGTACAAAGATATCTTCTGAACTGGATCTAGACCTAGTCACTCTACCACTATTATGAGCCATCTTTCCTCAAATTCAACTTTAACTCCAATTAGGCCCTCCTTCTAGCGCCAAAAACTGTTGATGATTGTTTTTACACATTCATAACAAAAGTTAAAATTCATGAAATGAACCTAACTGTCTTGAAAGATATGAAGAAATCAATTAAGATTACTTAATCCCAAGTTTCTGTATGGTCAGGTCTTGATCTTGTGGACAATTCAATAGGTTAATATGAAGCTGTAATATGCAAGGGGCCTTACTTGATTTAAAGTGATTTATGACTCATTGGACTTGAATTATGCAAATTATCACAAATATCAACATTTCATTCATTTCTTTGCATAAATTTGTTACTGTATCACAAAGCTTTATATGATTTATATTAACACAAGCTTTTCTTTTCAAATATTATGAAAATTGTCAAATATCAATTCAATTGTTCATGTTTTCTTCAAATATTAGACAATCTCCTTTAGATTTCTGCGTTTAACCTAAATATTTCAAATTGTTTGGGAAAAGTTAGAAATTTAAATTGAACTTCATTCTGCTACAGGATCTAAATGCTCTGTTATGCACGTTATAAGAAATACAACAAATTTGATCAAATCAATAGACTAAATCATTAAATGCGAATGCCCTGAGTATTTTCATGAACATACATTCAAGATTGTGATCTTTAAGAGATATTATTCCAAATACAAAGAAGAGCCAGAAGACACTCTAAATATAGACGCAAAATTCTAGATTCATTTGTATTCAAAACACACAGTCATATATGATTTACAATGTATGAATGACTCTTAGATTCATTAATCAACTTCATAGAAAACTTACAATGCTTTACAAATACAATAAGAAAGTTGGACATTCCATGCATTCCTTAGTGCAGACACAGGTGACCTCCTCTAAACTAAATACTCCTTCTACTCAAAGTGCTCAAACCAATTACAATTGCTAGCTAGCTTCTAAAAATCCTTGTGTCAGTAATGTACAAGTAACTGAGTTCCTTATATAGATTTTGAACTTCTCATTGCTACAACTACAAACTTCATCTACAGTTGAGATCCTTCCATTATTAATCAAGGGTGCATATTCATCCCCAACCGTCTGTCAAAATATCTAAATGGCATATTTTTCTTCTCAAAGGATGCTATTGGAATCTTTCAAAAAATAAGATTCCCCTTTTCTTTGACTTCCTCTCGCTAATACTCTTTACTTGACTTTTTCTCAAAACTATTGCTCGCCTTTGTCTTCTCATTCTTCCAAATATGTTTTGAAATTACCAATTACACCTTCTACAAAGTTGCGGTCCCCTCCTAGACTCTTTGCCCATATATACTCTTTCATCACAACTCCTTTTTCAATTTATTTTCTCTATTTTCTGAGCCTTCCCTTCTTTTCTTATACTTCTTCATTTTAACAGTTTCTTCCACTAATGAATCCATAATCTGTTTGCTCATATTTGCCTCAGGATTTTCTATGCATGGTGTGCAAATGGCATTAAACTCTATTAAGGCCATCTCCAATTCATATTCTAGTATATCCATGCATTCATGCTTTAGGAGTCTTTCTATTATCTTCTTGTGCATTTTAATAATTTCTCCTGCTTTTCCTTCCAACCCTTGGACAACTGTTATACACCTTCTAAGATTATCCTCCTCAAATTTAAGTTCTAACCTTTCTTGTGACACTTGACCTGCCAGTGAAGGGGTAATAACTCCATTGATTAACTCCTCTGTTCTTTCTTCTATTTCTATCAACTGTGCCATTTCATATCTACATTCTTCTTTTCTCAATTGACAATTATGCACAAGTATATTACATTTATTCCTTTCTCTTGCAACTATATCCCAATGTTTCACAGCCTGTTTTATTATTTGCTTACCTTCTTGTATAAAATCTCTGAACCATTCATCAAGAATATTGGCCTTGAGCCTTTTATTTTCCATGTCCCTTCTTTCTTCTTTGGATACAACTGCTATGTCACTGGGCAGTTCTGGGACTGTGGTATTGGGATCAAATATCCTTTTAATAAATTGTTGTAACTAGACAGTATGTCCCTTTAGATACTCTTGCTTGTCCTTGTCCTTTCTTAGCATCTCTGCTGTCACTTGGTGCATATCCTCCCACTCAAAGATGTACTGCTCCCGTGTGGTGTGCCCAAGGTCAAGATTCAGTATTTTATACTCTTCCAAGGTTATTTCACCTTTTGCTTTCTCCTTTTGAGGTATGGCTAGATCCAGCACCCTAGATCCATCTGGACCTCTTTGGATAGCTGACATTGTTCTATCCTTTCTTCTTTCTTTCCTTGGTGTCCTCTCACCTAACAAACTCTTGATGTCAATTGGTACCAATTGTACCTCTTTCTTTTCCTTTCCTATCTCTTCTCCCAACCATGCAGACATTTCCTTGGTGCCTTCTACAGTTTTATCTTCATCAATTACCTCCTCATGAGGTTTCTTTGTTTCCACTTCTCCTTGTTGTTGTTGTGCCTATTGCTAATCCTGCTGAGGTTGTTGTTGTGGAATTTGTTGTTGAGGTGGAGGCTCTTGTTCCATGGGGTCATTTTGTTGTTTGGACTCCCCCTCATTTTCTTCTTCCTCAATTTCTGTGTCTCCTCCATCTTTAGCCTCTTCTTTAGGACCCTCTTCCTCTGATGGTTCTTTTTCTTGGTCTTCTTCTGCATGTATTTGCTCTATGTATGTCATGTTTACATCCTTTGCTGGTTCCTCAGTTTTATTTTCATCAATCTTTTTTGGCTTTTCTTCATCTTCAGGCTTCTTGATTGTATCTTTTGTATTATCTGTATCCTCTGTCTGTATCTGTTCACTATGTACAGGGGAATTTACCTTTGTATCATCCTCTTTTACTTCCTTTTCTTGTTCCTTTTCAGACATATTAATTTGTTCTGCAGGTGTAAATGATCCTACCATTGTATCTTCTTCTTTTGCTTCTTTTTCTTCTTCTTGTCTATTTTTTGTGTTCTTCTCCTCTTCGCTTTGCTCATCATACATATTAGGCATATTCAAGGCATCTATATCTGAAGTGCCATCTTTTGTTTCTTCTTTTGCTTGATTACATTTTTCTGTGATTATCTCCTTGGCTGCAACTTCCTTTTCAGCCTCTTCGAGTTTGTGTGCCTCTTCTTGCACATCTTTGATGATTTCAGGTAACACCAAGGTATCAAATGGGTCTACCATCCCTGGTTCCTCCTGTACCCTTTCTTCTTCATGCTCTGGACCTTGTTCTATTTCCATTTCAGCCAGAGTACCTTGTTCTTCCTCTTCACTTAGGAAATCACTAGATTCTTCTTCTATTTCAATTCTTCCTCCTACATACATTCTCCTTTCCTCATCTTCACTACTGTCACTTATGATGTGCACAGTCTCAATGGTTTTCTTGTCTTCATGTGATTGTGACTCTTGCAGCCTCTCTCCAACCAATTTTGTCTTTACTTGAATAAATGCTTGTCTTTTTTCTGATGAAGTAGAGGCACTAGGTATATTGCTCAGCTTTTCACCTACTTATTGTGCTCCAACTACCTCACTTGTTCTAGAAGTTTCACCCTTTGATAAGCTTATTGGGATTGCTTTTCTGACTTCTTATTCTGCTACCTTTTTGGAAATCTGTCCTTCCTCTGCGCTAACTTCATGACTTAGTGACTTTGCATCCACAAAGGTATCTGATGACACTACTACTGTTATTCCTAGTGCATAGGGACCCATTAAAGTAGCGTTCTTATCTTTCTACACAATCTTAGCTTCTACAATTTTTCTTTTCTTCTCATAAAAGCATTGAAGATCCTCACTGGGCTCTTGTTTCCTCTTTCCTCCCTTTCTTAAGATAAGTGATTTCTTTCCCTCAGCCTTGAGCTCTTCAATTCTGTCTTTCAACCATGTCTTTGAAAACAATATAACTGGTTTCGACAATTGGTCCAAAGATTTATTCCAAGGCTATGACCAATTAGGCTCTGTAATAGGAGCCAACCTTGCCTCTGCATAACTGTGATGCAATAGTTTACCATCTTCTTGAACCTTCGGTGGAACATATATATCACCCATGGTTCTCATTTGCTCAATTGTTAATCTCTTATGGGCCCTTTTCCTCACTTCTTTATCATTCTTGCAATCAGACCAGAAATCTTCAATATGTATCTGATGCCTGTACTTCTTGTCAATTGTATTCTAGATCCTATGGAAAGGATCAAACTTTCTAGCTACATCAAACTCTTCGAAACCATAGTATCTTAATTCTTGCTTTGAACATTTAGCAACCTCCTCACTGTAACAGGAGTGTCTTCCAATAGCCCAAGGCAACTTTAGGTTTCCTCTGCTAAACTTCCATTTATACATTCTAAAGGCATTCAGATTTTGCCTTGGAAACTCCAACACAATCAATTTATCAGAAGGATACTGGGGTAGCATAAAAGGTTTTCCTTCAAATCCCTCAATCTTGATACAAGTAAAATGTGGAAATTGAATATACCATGAACTGTGCAACCCAATTGTATCTTCTGCATCCTTAGATAATCTCTTGTTAGGTTCCTCCCTCAGAATTCTAACCATGTAGGTATAAAACACATCATTAACCAAAGCAAATTTCTTCAATGCATTATCCTCCTGCAGATCAGGGTAAAGTTCATACACCAATTTCTATCCTGGACCACTTCCTAAGGTCCCAACCCTTTCTATCTCATGAATAAAAGATCTAATTTCCGCTGCACATGAATACAACACATAGGAAGACAAATAGAAAGGAAGTAATTTCTGCTTCCTTAGCATGGCCTGTTTCCATATAGCCGTGCTTATTACTTTGGCCCAATGGATTTGCCCTTGTTCCTTTTCTGCTTTTCTGATGAACTCAATAATAGTAAACATCCAGGGCTCACATTTGGTGCCCTGTCTTAGTCCTACCAACCTACTCAGCATTGTGATCATCAAATATATTTCTTCCTTAAAGTATATCCTCATCAAATCCTTGTGTACCCTGGCTACAACCTTGGGTTTATTCTCTGGGCTGTACCAACTGTGGAATATTTTACTTTTGCACTCCCTTTCATTGATTTGGAAATCCTCATTGTATTAATCAATGTCATTGTCTTTCATTTTCTCATCAATTTCCAAACCAAATGTTCTTGCAATACCCTCTGCAGACAGATCAGCAATGAGTCTGTCATAAAGCATTATCTTCCTAGTTGATACATCATATAAAATTATAAAATCTAGACACAAATCTCTGGCCTCCATAGCCAGTGGGAAACCTGTAGCCTTGTATAATCCACTCTCCCATAGGTATTTCATGTCCGGTGAAGCATCTACAGCTATAATTTTTTGTAAAACATCATCTGCATCATAATTTCCAATATTCGTATCTGTTCCCACTCCACTGTAACTGATCAACGTCAGATATCCTACGTGCAAGGGTAACTCTTCTTTTTCTATCTCCTTTCGTGGTTTCCTTTCTTTTTTTGCCTCGCCCTCTTTATCTACCCTTTTCTGTTTAGGGGCCATCCTGTAGAAAATGTAACTTTTAACTCTTGTTTTACTTTCCTACCTAGGGTTTTACTATGAATTTCTATTTTTTACCATTTTAACCCTGCCCAGTTTGTCCTTTCTATTTTGACTTTTAAATTTGTTAAGCTCTACCCAGTTAATTAACATTTAAAATAGTAATTTGACAAATGCCTACGGTTTATAACGAAATTACAGGAATTAACATGTAATCAACCATTGAAATGTAATGGCATTTTGGGGATAAATACTTGTATTCTTGACCACTTAAATTCAACCATTGACTTACTTTTACCATTTTACCCTCGTCCAGCTACTATAATTCCTTTGCTCTGGTAAGTTCTATTCAATTCACTGTAATAATTCTTTCTTCTGCAATTTTTAGCTCTCAACAATGTATATCTGGAAGCAAAATAACACGAAAATTACCCTAACTCTCGTTAAATTTTACTCTTTTGTGAGTGTTATATCAGCATTAATTACAGCAATTAATGCGCCAAAAGTTTCGGCTTCTATTTCAGTGTTCGCATTTTTTTGAACTTTTTACCGTTAGTCTATTTCTACATACATCCCGTTTTCCTTGTATATTTCATAGTATGTTATCTTTGTATGTTATATTTTGACATACAAACATATGCAAACAACCAACTAACGCTCTTTCCCTTTTCTCTTTTCCATTCATACATCCTTGTTTTGTATATCATCTTTGTATGTTGTCTTGTATAAGCACATATACAAACCTTTTATACAAACCCTCTCTTTACCTTTTATTTCCTACGATGCCTTTATTTCTTTGTATATTGGCATTGTATATCATAAACATACAAACATTTAAACATACACAGACTTTTTTGCATTGAATTTCTTTTTCGCATCTGGTTCGTATCTTTCGATGCTTTTAATTATTTTGTATATCGGCTTGTATCTTTCGCACTTGTATCAAAACCCTTTATATACAAGCATAGATACATACAAACTATTTTTTATGTCCCTTTCGGACTCATTGCTTTTATAGACCACAATTTATTCATTTTCGGCTCTGTGACATGCATAAAGTGCAATGCATCCTTCGACATACTTTAAAATATGATGCATCACTTTAACCTGATTTTAATATTTCCTAAGTTCCGCGTTGTAAGTACATCACAATGTATGTTTCGAAACATATACATATACAAAGTGCGAAACATACAACAATAAAACCAACTTTAATAATCTTTTCAGTTCTGTGGCATGCATATCATGTGGTATATTACCTTGCATATTTCCTTTTCACTCAAACATACAAACCCCGATATACATTTGGCGGACTTAACCGATTACCCATTTCACCTCCGAATTCCGTCGGGTTTGACTTGTATATAAGTATAAAGCATTAGCAAAATGCATACAAGTATAACAATGAAATAAACCTAACAACTCCTTTTGCGACTTATACAACGACTCAATATACAAACAACTTTGTATATGCAACATACAAACCCTCCCATAGTGCATTTACCAAAAACACATATAACTTGCAAAATATTGGGAATTTTAAAATGGTTCAAAAAGCAACCCTCACTCATTTTTGACAAGAAATTCACCCATATTCTACTCTGGCACTTAATGCTATTTTTCTCTATTTTCAACAGGGTTTGTACTTTTCACTCCCTTTTTCCTTTTACCACCAAACAGACCCACACACAAGAAAAAAGCAACCACCACAGCAGGGGTCCTCATTTTGCTATGGAGTAAAATGGGGCGTGTTGTGAGCATCACAACAAGTCCAAGCCCATCGTGCCAAGTGCCTCTCGGTCAATCTTAGTAAGCATATGACGCTGCAACAACGGCATAGGGAACTGCTCCCGTGACTGTAGTGTATCTCAAATATCCTTCTGCAAGCACGCAAAGCAAGGCATCAACCTAAGGCTACAAGTAACATGCAAAAACATATCTATGGATCCATATCATCTAACTTAACATATCAAATTGATCAAAACAACACACTACATCTCTTGACTAGATTCTTGCAATCTCAGAGATAGTTCATCGATTGACGCGTCAAATAGGATGCCAATCGAGTCAATTTTGTTAAGTCAACCTTTTATCCTATTCATATGTGCCATAACATAAGGTAAATGTGCCATTTCACAGCAAATGTGCCACTTCTGACAGATGTGCTGCAAGATCTCATGCATGCACCGAACCATACCGTATATGCGCCACTTGGGCGTATGCACCATAAGAAGTCCTACATTCGCTGCAGAATTATGCATGTGTCACCTAAACTGATGCATGCACAACTTTAATGCATGCCCCGTTCTATATCACACATGCACTACGGAATGGCATATGTGCGGTTTCGTGTGTCATATGCGCTACTCTACGGTTCAACGCATTTGTCTAGCCTAACTTCAACATGCATTTAATACACCAAAAATCAACCCTAGGGGAAATTTTTTGAGATACATACCGGGGGTCCTGCGTCTACTGGCTGATTGAATCGGCGGACTCACTCAAAACGATGCTCCTCGCATGGAATATTCATCCTATTGCTGACTACTCTATGCTCTGTACTCTCCTAAGCTCTCAAATCCAATCCAACAAATCCAAGTGTACAAATGAATTGTCTTGTGGACCTAGCTCCTATATATAGCATGCAAACCCTAAACTGGCTATGTGGTGATTATGACTACTTCCCACACCTGTTTCTTCCCGTTTTCTCCCTGTTTCTTTGAAACGCATCCCATTTTCTTCAAACCTAACCAAATTTTCCCTTCGTCTTCGTGAGATTGTCCATCTCACGTCGTCCTTCTGCCTTTTTCCCATCCAATCTCCCAAGGGGGCATCCTATCATCGTTATACCTATACCAGGGGCAAACTGGGGCATCTATCATTATTATAAATTTATTCTTTAAAACAACGTGATAAAATACATTGTATCAAAGAGGGGCAAAATGTATACACCTAAAAATGACACGACTATGTCCAAATAAATATTATTAATATTTATTTAGTCTAAATTCCTCTATCAATAAATAAAGAAACAAATTTATTTATTTAATTCATATTCTTCCAATAATTAAATGAAATCAATTTATTTAATTAAAATTCCTAAATTCTTTTAATTCCTCCAACAAATTAAATAACCCAAATTATTTAATTAGTTCTTCCAATAATATCTTTCCTAAATTTAAATAAATCAAATATTTATTTAAGTTGTCTATTTCTTCTAAATTGAGTTATCTCTAAATATAATTCAATCCTTGTGCACATGCAATTAAATATTCCTAATATTTAATAAAGCAAAATATCTTCTCATTCTCATGCAAATCCCTTCTTCTTGTTTTAAATCACTTAACTGATTATTATATTCTTTTAATTGCTTTAACTCATTCTTCTATTCTTCTTAATTCCTCTCGTGTAAAAGAAAGCAAGACACATGCCCTCTTCTTATTCATTGCACATTCCTCAACTATTCTATACCATTGATCTTTACATCTCTTCTATACTGTTGATCTTCATTCTTCCAAGTCTATAAAAGCAACCCTATTCTTCCATTTCATTCATCCAAGATTTAGCATTTTTACTCTGTAGGAATTACAGCACGCCTTTGGCACCAATTCCTTCATTGCTTGCGATCAACTTGTTACCATATCACTATCATTGTTGTGAAGCTCATCTTTATGGCAATATTATCATAGTTGTTCTCCATTGACAATCTTGGAATAGCAAAGAAGTGCACTCTTTGAGGGCCTTATTCATACATGCAAGATTGATTGAGATAGGTGACCAATGGAAGCTCCAAATTAAAAGAGGTTTTCTTTGTGTTGTTTCATTGTTGATTTGATCTCTTTAGATCACTATTTCATTGAGTTATTTGGATTATTCGATATTAATTTGATTGATCATTTATCCCAATTTTCGGATAACAAGAACTGGAGGAGAGATGTTACTTGCTTCATGAACTTCCTCTGATTGAATAGAGGAATCCAAGTCCTTAGACTTCTCCTCATCTATCTCTTTTGACCCTTCTACATTTTTGTCAGAAGATTCTTTATTGGTTGCATTTAATCCTTCAACATCCATGGTGGAAGCTTCTTCATTTGTTTCCTCTATAATAGGAAGATTGAATCTTTTGAAGGCATTCTGGAGGATGTCTTTTGTTTCTCTTGCTACTTGATCAGTTTCTCCAACCATAAGTTTATTCATTCTTGCTTTGCTTCAGAATTCATCCTTACAGTCCTTAAAGATCATATCCATTTGCTTTGGAGTAATAGAAGGATAGAGCTGAATTGCAATCTATTCTCGGATCTCTAATTCTTTTGCCTTTGCATTCTCTTTTCTAAGTTCAAGTACCTTCTCTAGAATTTTGGGAATTAATGAAATAATTTCAATGAATGCTTTGTTATAAATATTCAAGTACCTAACTGTAGCTTCTTCCAAGATCCTCTTGTCAGTATCACTATATTCATCATAGAATTCTGTTATTGGTTACAGATTCCCATCCACAGTAACTGCCTTAATGTTATCATCAATGGAAAGAGTGGGCTTTTCAATAAATTCTTCTGCTTCTTCTTCTTTATTTTTGCTAGCAGAGAATTCCCTAGATGTTTTCTTCTTTTTCTTCATTTTCTTAATTTCCTCATCAGACTCTGTTTCTTCATCATCTTTGAGACTTGTGTATGACCTTGTGGCATTTGTTTGCATTCTCTTTTCTCCTTTTCTAGATGTCTTGAATTCTAGTTTGGTGGCTCTTGAGCTCTTAGGAGTGGCAGGTGGAGAGCTCTTAGAGGATCTAGTCCAGGAGGGGGCTTGTACTAGAACACCTTTCTCTGCTTCTTGTTTCTCTTTCTCAGCTCTTTCAACTTTCTCTCTATTGGCATCTATTGCCTCTTTTGATACACCAAATCTTTTGGCAATTTCCTCAACTTCCTTTCTAACTTTTCTCTTTATCTCCAGTCATCTTAGCTCAACATTTATTTTTACACTTAGTTCTTGACAAGGTTCCAAACCTTTCTGCCTCAGGGTCCTTAGGCTAGCTCAATAGGTGTTGAATATGTAGCTCCAAGATTTTCTCACCAACCTCGTATCCCATTGGCATTATCCACACTGTTCTAGGCTCAACTACCTCCATTAGGCATTGATCAGTGCCAACCATGAAGCACACTGTATCCTTATATTTCTCAACTATAGATTGAGGAATTCTTTCTCTGTCTTGCATCATGCTCTAAAAGTTCTTGAAGTAACCCCAGAGAGCTATGTTTTGGGCTTGAGCATCACCAAGTTCATACATATAGTCTCTAATTTGTATGGCAACCAGTTTATCATTTTGCCATACCCAACCCTTTGATCCAGGCAGCTCATTCATAAGGTAGAAAAATAGACACAATATCATACTACCATATTTGAAAGAGTTTTTCTTATCTTTCTTGATCTTGTCCAAGTTTTTCATTAGTTGACTCAATAGAAGCTCACACAGATCATAATCTGTATTTTCTTTCAGCATCTGATATGCAGCATAGATTGTAGTACTGGACATAGAATTTTCCCTGCTTGAATGGTAGATTTTGTAGCCAATTATCATTGAAGCAAACTTGACATCTAGATCCACAATGTCATCTATAGTCATTGCTCTCCTATTAAATTTTGATCTGGTGGCTTCAATTACCGTTTGGTTCTTTACAGATTTGAGTGCGGGTAACCCACCATTTGAGTGCAATCTGGTTACTGCCCTAATAGCATCTTTTGTTATCTTGAAGGGCCTTGTTAACCACATGAAGTTATCATGCATCCTACTCAAGACATACTGGACCCAATCATCTTCTGCAAAATAGGGAAAGTGGATGCAATGTTCGAAGTGTTTATCCTAGAGGGCCTTGTATTGAGGTTTGAGTTCAAAACTTTCATCTATTAACTATTTATGATAGATGTCCATCAACTTAGATTCTCCAAATTCCTCAATGTTGGCGTGGATGTAGACCCTAACATCTTCTACGTGCAATACCCCATACAGAATGCTAGAAAAAGTGCCTAAAGGATCAACTTCTAGGGATTTGTAGGGGTGTTTCTTGAATTTTGGGTGTAGCCTATCAATGATCTTAACAACCATTGGAGTATCCATTTTACAAAAGATTCAGAGAGAGATTTTTAGAATGGAAGTACCTTTTTACGCTTTTAGGGTTTGAAATAAGAGCCGGAACAAATCGTTGGTTGAATTGGATTTTGCAGTTGATCTTTGGGAGAGTTGTAGAAACTTGATGTAGAGCTCTTCTTTTCTTCTTCTCGAATGCAAATGTGCAAATGATGAGTGAATGAACCCTTTTAACCTTGCACAAACCCTAATTTCCTCTTGCAATAAATGCACAACTTTATTTATCCGGTTGCCCTGTTTTGAGAGAGATCTTTCTCAAATCACTGTGTTGTACTTATAATCTTTTTCAGTGAGGATTGCCAATGTATCTTCTTTTCTTCAATCATGCCATGGATCCGTAGATCAAAGTATTTCAGTTTTGAATCATACCGGATCTGTCTGTGAAAATCCTGCTTTATCGGATGTCTGTCGGACCAGATCAATCTTGGATGATTAAACTCTTGCAAAACTCCATGCAGATCTTTCATATTTTTACTGAGAGTTATTTAGATATTTTTCTGAGAACCCTTTAATCCGCAACATTCCATGTGCCAAATTTAGGCACCAATTGACTGGCTGGGGGAATCTTTTTTTTTTTGTGACTCCCCCTGAGCTAGAGCTCATCTGTTTAGTTTTTGGAAGGAGTATCAGCACCAGATTTCGGTGTGGATCCATCTCCAATATCTTATGTACTCTTCTTCACCCAAATCTTGCTCATCTCCTTTTGAACTTCATCCACATTTACTTTACTTTTGCCTTTATCTTGTTTTTTATTATGTTGCACCAGACCCTTTTTATCCTAATTTTTACTTCTGCAGAATTTGGCAGTATGACCAGATCTATTGCAATTGTAGAAGACAACATTTCTTTGCATATTTGATTTATATCCTCTTGATCTGCATTGATTAGCCATGTGTCCCATTCTATTGCATGCAAAGCATCTACCATTGAATGAATTGTTTATTTGTATATTTCTGCATTCATGAGATTTGTGACCATACCTTTTGTAGTTGAAACATTGTTTGGAGAAGGATGGATTGGTCTGATTCAGTCTTTTTCTGCACTGAGTTGCTTTATGACCGAAATTGTTGTAATTGAAGCAATATCTATTGAAGGATGGATATCTTTGAGCATTTGGTTGCCTTACCGGAGGTCTTCTAGGCCTGTTTCTTTGGTTTCCTGATCCAAAGTTCTTCTGACCAGATCCAAAGCTTTCACCTTTCTCATATCCCAAGCCACACTTATCATCTACCCTCTTTTGGCTTTCAAGAAGAACTTCAAGTTGGGCTGAGCTTATTTTGAATTTCTCTTTGTATTCATTTTCTGTTTGAAGATTTTGTTTAAGAGTGTCTATCTGATTCTCAAGTTGTTCTTCATTGTCTCTAGCTTCTTCAAGATTAGATTCAAGATGCCTGATTATTCTATCCATTTTGCAGTAGTCCTCTGCCTTCTCCTTGAGGGATTGTTTTAGATTATCTTCAATTTTCCTTCTTTCTTCAATTTCTTGGGTGAATCTCATAACCCCTAATTGCATTTCATGCCTTATCATAATGACCTTTTTTGATAGTTTCTCACATAGCTTATTTTTCTCATTCAGATCTTCATTAGTATCATTGTCTTCACTCTGATTGGCTAATTTTTGAAGTAGTTCCTTTCTCTTTTTCACAGAGATACTAAGTTTTTCTTTTAGCTCATTTATGAAATCATTAGCTTCTTTGAGTCTTTCTCTCAAATTATTGACTTCAGGATGTGATTGTTCAAGATCATCTAGGGTAGACTGAAGTTGTTCCTTCATACCATATATATCCATTGAGATTCCTAGATCTTCCTCAAGCTATTAGGCTTTGTTTAGAGGAACCTAGCTCTGATACCAATTATTGGTAACAAGGCAGATAACTGAGATGGGGGGTGAATCAGTTATCTCAAAACTTCTTTTAACTTTCTTTTCTTTTGTTAACTTAAAGATCAGTGCAACATCAAATTAGATAAGCATATGTGATCACAAGAACAGAAATAAAATCAACACACATAACACAAGGATTTTTACGTGGAAAACCCTGTTAAGGGAAAAACCACGGGGTGACTAACCCAAGATTGTATTCTTTGTTAAAAGAATAAAGGAGTACAAAATGGCATTGCCAATTAGGGCTCATTGCTCAGGCACACTACTCACAAGAAGCACACTACCTACAAGAACTTATAGAAGGAAATCAGATGTTTGAACTAATGAGAGGCATCTGCAAATGCTAAAATTTAGTTCCGGTTAAGCACAATATACTGATATGATGCACTTTATTCTTCCTCTGCTTTAGTACTGCTGCTCTGTCACATACCGAACTTGTATTGCTACTTCCACACTTATCTCTACCTTCCTTCACACTTTATTTTTCCATATCTATTCACACACACCCCTTCATACTGGAATCCATCTGGTATATATATCCGCACCAATGATTTCAACAACTTTTCTAGTCGGGAACCAGAATACTCAAGATATTTACAATTTACTGATCTGTCAGTTGAATCCATGCTTGATTTGAGATGCATGTCAAAAACATAGGCATTGAAGTCATCAATCATGTCAGCCAACAATATATGATCCCTCAAATTGCTTTATCAACATCAATTACTAGGAAAGTTATATGATTAATTCTTTCTTAGTTTGCTCTACCTGTTTGGAACCCAACACTTAGATGCTCATATCTTTGCCATGTTTTATCATCGGAAGCTCAATCTCTAGAATATGGTAGTCATGATACTCCTCTTGACTTTTCCAAGTCTGCAACATGCTGAGTTACACCATCTGAGAGATCCAGACCTGATTGTCAGACCTTGTTGCATGCTCTGTTCTTGTTCATCGGACCAAAACAATCTTTAATCTGACTTCTGGTATAGGCATACTATGTACTGTAGATGTGTGGGATAGACTTTGTTGCCATCAATGAAAACACTCATGAAGCCACATAGTGTCTCTTGCCAACACATAGTTGGTGCTCATGGTAACAGTTGGTTGGTATATATATCAGGTGCTCTTGATCACTTTCATTTCATGCGCAGTTGATTGGTATATTTCATGTGGTATATTGTTGACACAGTTGCATACTATGTTCTCCTAATGGTTTTATCCTAGTTGGTATAAGCTCAGTTAGTTTGGTACTGCACATATTCACTTTTGATTCTTGAGTATCAATTGATACTTTATCAAGGCAAATGTGATAATGTATTTAAGTGCATTACATGTATAAAGGATCATAAAGGCTACAAAGGTCATCATATGTTCATTGCATTTGGATGACTAAGGGTTATTAAAGATATTTTCCTATCATTTGATTTATTCACAACGGGATATTTGTTTTTATTGTCAATATTGGCTTACCTTATTCAAAAGCCACACTCTTGTAAGTTGTCAACATGCATTATCTTATGAATGTATTAAAACCCACTCTTTAAAAGACTCAATGTATCAGGTTTGTTATGAGCTTCACCTGCTAGGCATGTCTTAGCATTTGTGATAGGTAAAAAGGTGATATAAATAACTCTTGGTGACTGGTCCATTCTAGGGAAAACCTAGACTCTCGGTGGCTATGATGTTTTGAACAAAAAGGAAGTTTTTATCATTCATTTTGCAAAGTTTAACTTTGGGAAATATAACTCTGAGCTAGGGTTGGAAAGTTCAATGGTAATCATGGAAAGTTATGTAGATTTTATTGGGTATCTCCATGTGGTTGAAGGGTATCTAAGAGATTTGACTATACTATTCAATAGAGGACTGAGCTAGTTTGTTGTTGACTACTTTCTTAACTTCAAACAACGACAAGATGGTTTTGTGTGTCAGCCCATCAGGTGATTTTGTTCCTTATTTGTTCATTCATTTTACAAAATCTTAAGCTACAGTTGATAAGAGGTAATTTATGGTTCAGTTGAGATAAACAGTTGATCTTGAGCCTCTCCCTATTTACTGTTTGGTTTCTTTTGAGTAATAAATTGCATGAAAAATTGTCTTTGAGGGTTCTACTGATAAAGTCTTTAAAAATAGGTTTTTTCTTTATCCATTTAGTTGGTGATTACAAAACTATAAAAATTTGTTGAAAAGGTAAACTGTGATACTTATCCTCTATGGTATGGCAAAGACACTCGAAGGTCTTCTTATTGGTATGCAATATTTTGTTATAAAGCCACTTTATTCAGTTACAGACAACAAAAATTGGAAAACAAAGGACTCAACCTGAAGTTAGGGTTTGACTATTTTGATGAAGGGTTTAATAGTTATTGTTACTCATGGTTAGGGTTTCTCATGAGCATGAAGGTAGTTCATTGACAATATGTTTTGGCATTTACAGTTTAACAAAGCTTGCTTTGTTTCATTGAACAGTTTGAGTATTATATTTGATTAAAAATTAGTGTTCTAATACTTCAACTGTATCTTATTTTAAAGGCATTGTGTTAAGCCCACATGGGTATATCTGACCACACATCCATGATAGTTACCTATGCAGTTACAAACTATTTGAGATAGTTGAAAATTAATAGTTACATTCTCAAACTATTTGATGAAAGAAAGAAAGACTTTGTATAGTATAAAAAATGGCATTTTGTAAACATCAGAGATGAGGTTGATGATATGTGTTTATTGCACCATCCTTGAGGTTATGTTAGAGTGTTGTATTGTTTATTGAATATCAAATAATGAGATATTCAAGACTTGGATTGTAGCGAAATAAAGTAACCCTCTTTATTAAACTGTATTATTCATTGTATGGATTGAAATATGCCAATGAGGCACAAATAGCCAGTGAGGCACAAGTAGCTAGTGAGGCACAAACAACCAGTGAGGCACAAATAGCTAGTGAGGCACAAATAGCCAGTGAGGCACAAACAACCAGTGAGGCATCTATATTTTCTGGTGAATCACATTTTGATTAAGCCAGTGAGGCATTTTCTAGAGTGGTTTTTCATCCCTAGAGGGTTTTCCACTCATCAAATCTCTGTGTTGTGGTCACTTGTTTTGTTCATGAGTTTATGTTCATTGTTTCATAATTTAACTGTTGCATATTTGACATGATGTTCATTATGGGTCAGTACAAATGCACAATATATTTGACACTTATCTCTATCCAATAAAGAAATAAAACTGCCTCTATTATTTGTCATAGTTCACCAACAATTGTTTTGTTCATTCATGTTCACAAGTTGATCTGTTAATGCACTACAGTTCATAAATGACTGTTTTGTTTTCATCATACAAGGGTTGAAGTTTATGGTTGGTAAAGTTTATTAATTGTTGTAAAAAACCAGTCTATTTTGTGAGACACTGATTCACCGCCCCTCTCAGTGTCTCTCATACTCCAACAAGTGGTATCAGAGCCAAACCCTTGGAAGAAGTTTAACCAATTTAAGGGTTCCTGGCAGGTGGAGTACAATGGGTAAAAAGAATAGAAATAAGCCCTCAAATAGAGAAAAGAAAAATGCTGATCAACAAATTGAAAAATAAGCTTCAGTTAAGTCCAGCAATGAGTTATTGCATGAGTCAACCATGAATGTAGATAGAAAATGTCATAAAGAAATTAGTCATGCAGTTAAGAGTCTTGACAATGTGAATGTTAGTAGATAGAGAAATTGATGATTTTGTAGTTGAAATTGATGATGCAGAAGGAGATTTCTTTGTAGATGAAGATGGACAGGAGTTTGCTGAAAATGACTATGAAGTTGATATTAAAGGAGAACTTTTATGTGCTCTAGAAATGAACAAGTATCTTGAAAAAGAGAACTAGGAATTAAAGGTTCAACTTCAACAAGAGAAGGATTCAAAGACTAAGGTACTCTTTGATCTTGCAAAAGATTTAGTTGAATTTGAAGAGGCAAGAAAGTTGATTGTAGATTTAAGAAGTTAAATTGATGATCTGACAAATAGATTATCAGTCTAAAAACATAATTCAAAGAAGTTAAAAGAATAGTTGACCTTACAAATTTTGATCTTGAAGTAAAAAGAATAGAATATCTAAAGTTAGAGAAAGAAATAGTCTCTTTAAGAAAGGATTTGGAAGAAGCATCTTCAAAATTGCAAAAGAATATTCAATTTGAAAAGAGTACTGACTGCCTGAATGACATGTTGAGCAAGTAAAGGTATTACAAGGATACTATTGGCTTGGGTTATGAGAAAGGAGAATGTTCCAAGACAAGAGATGCTCCTAGGAAGAAGATAGACCTGACATTTCACTGTGCTGCACCTGAGGTTGAATCTAAAAAGAAAGCTAAAGTTAATATTTCTAATAACAAATTTTCAAGATTTCCACCTATCAGGTATAATTACTCACAATTCCATGGTTATTGCTATGCATGTAATGCTGATGGTCATAGGGCCAGAGATTGTAAAAGAAATGGTTTTGGGTGGAATAAAGAGAAAAGTTTTTATGGCTGGTCAAATCAGAATTACAATAATGTTTGTAACTACAATAAAGTTGGCCATTTTGCAAGAAACTGTTGGATGCATGCAAGGTATGACTTTCTCAGATCACTTAGAAGAAACTACTCTTCTCTTGATCAAAACTACAATGTTTTGTGTTATAGATGCAATAGTTTTGGGCATAAATCATAATGGTGTAAAGGAAGGATAAAACCAATTGGAGGCTATATGTTTAAGCAAAATCAAGTAAATTCCTTGGACAAAGAAAAGAAAAAACCTATACAAGTGTGGAGAAGAAAACTAGATCCAGGAAAAGCAAATCCTGATCTTGTGCACTTTGTGCAAGAGACATCTTTTGTTGCCTAAATACCACCATGAAGTCAAGGGGAGAAGTCTAAGGTCTTATCAGTTATCCCCATGTAAACATATCAGTTTTTGCAAGTGACAAGGGAAGTCTTATCATTGATGTCAATTGCTGTCAAGGACAGAGTATGCCTCATGTCTTGAATGGTTGATGAGACACTTAGTAGACCTTTATTTATGAGTGATTTGCAATGACAGTGCATTAATGTTAGGAATGCAATGACAAGAATTTTCATCTTATCTTCAGTGATAGTAACTTTTATGATAGAGTTTGACTTGGTTTTCATTCATTTGCTTGCAGAGGCTTCTTGCCAGTGATGTTGCATAGTGTTGGTGTGTTTTTGTAAGGATCTTGTTGCATGTATAAACTATGGCATTTATCATCTTGAAAAATTCTTGAATTGGAAGTGGATAGTGATCAATTTAATGTCGATTGATATAAGTGGTCAATGATATAATGACAGTACTAAAAGTGGTATAACATTGGTACAGAGACTATCATCTTGCTACCTTTCCATGTTTACAATGATATGCATGTTTGATAGTGATAGTAGGCTTTTACTGTATCTCTGTGTTTTATGTGTGACAGTGTTTTATGATGACACTCATGTTTATCTTGTGGTGAAGTGGTTGGTTCACTGTCTTGGTTTACTATTAGAATAGTGAATGATAATATATAGTGCTAGATTGATGTTTAGTTCATATCAGTCCTATAGTATGTTAATGCCTTTGGTGTTGATAAGTGCTACTTTAGGACAGT
The DNA here is from genome assembly GCA_027924645.1 of Cunninghamia lanceolata. Classification (NCBI taxonomy): domain Eukaryota; kingdom Viridiplantae; phylum Streptophyta; class Pinopsida; order Cupressales; family Cupressaceae; genus Cunninghamia; species Cunninghamia lanceolata. The sequence continues at coordinate 25,054,030 of BSBN01000500.1, forward strand.
CAAAGATTTGGTTATTACATTGATGTCATGGTGTTCATTGCAAAGTGTTGATCTTATGTTTGATGCTTGTCAAAGTTAGATGATATTTGATGTTAAAAATGATGCATGGGATCTTATAGAAGAGCTCACAGGTTGTTCTCTTGGCTCTTGATTAAGTGATAAGTGCAAAGCATGAACTGCAATTTGTTTTTGCACTATCACAGTGAATGGTAATACACATTCATGTTGTGTCAGTACCTTCTTTTTGTTGGATTAGGTTCGGACAATTGAGAGGGGGGGTGAATCAGTTGTCAAGAATTCTGAACTTTTTCTAACTTGAATCTTCCTTCACATCTTATAATCAACTTAATTAAATAAACACTTAAACATCACATAAGAAAAAATAAGAATAACACACTTGACACCAAGATTTTGACATGGAAACCCGATTAAGGGAAAGACCACGGTGGGGGTTAACCCACAAAAATTAATACCCTGTTAAAAGTATCTACAAATGGGAATGCACATGTATTCGAGCTCACTACCCTGAGCTCACTACTCAAGTGGAGGTTCACTACCTATAGAAAGGATTACAAGAGATTTACAGAGATTTTGAACTGGTAAGATGCATCTACCAATGCTAGAGATCAGTTCTGGTTAAGTGCAAATACTGACTTTGAACACTTCATCTTTATTCTGCTCTTCTCTCTATTTTGCCTTCATTTAGATATTAGATTTCTACTCCTTTTTCACATAAACCCTTTTCTCCCATACACACACAAAATATCCACAATCATCAGCTATATATATCCTTATCTTGAATTGCAATCACCTGCCAGTCGGCAACAACACTTTGAACTTTTTAAGAAAGCTCTGTTCTGTTGGCTAGATCCATACACCAATATTGATGCGTACAAAAAATAACACGTGTAGATCATCATACATGTTGGCCACTAACATTCTATCTCATACATAGTTCATCAAAACACTTCTATTGGGTCTGTACAAGGATTGACATAAGTTTGCCTGTTCTTCACTGAACTATTCTATCATAATAGGATCTGGTATTTTGATGCTCATAACTTTTGATCCCTTTATCACTAGAGGCTAAAAACTTGGATTTAGATTCTCTTGGTGTCCCTTTACACTTCTTCAGATCCACAACACATAAAGATTAACTAGAGAGATCCACTAACCAAAATACCGGACTTTGCTATATAATTTGTTTCAGGCTCCCGGACTTAGATAGATTATCATTCTGACTTTCAGTATGATTAGATATTGTACTGCGGATGTGTAGAAAAATCTTAGTTGCCATCAATGACAACACCTATCAATGCTATGCAGTGTTTCTTGCCAAAAATCTCCCCCTTTGGCATTGATGGCAACACTTAGTGAAAAATGACTAAGTGTCTTAGAGCAACTCCCCCTTTGTCTGTACATTCGTGCTCTTCGCTTATTCTGGTTCTCCCCCTTTCCTGAACTCCTCATTTTTCACTGCCCTTCACTCCCCCTTTGACATCAATGGTAAAGGGTGGGGTTTGCAAGTCAAAATTCTTTATATATTGCCACATATGTACAATTAGTTATCAAGTTCTACTTACATAAATTTTAGAATGTCTGCAAAACTAGTTTTTATCTGCACAAATTTGGAGACCCAAGTACTCTTCATTCCACCTAGAATTGATATGTGCCCATTCAACAAAAATGAGTATGCTTCTGCCTTTGATAGATCAGATGGATCATTGGTTTGAGTTGCAGTCTGAGCTTCAGATAGGGCTTTATACATTGTCTCTAACTTAGGAGTAATCAATCCCTGGAGCTCACACATTCTCTTCATAATGTTACCCTTTTCTTTACCAAGCCTTTTAATCTCATCTATCAGGCTAATTACTTGACACTCCTGGCTTATACGAGAGGCAGTTAGAGGATCAAAATTTTGAGAAAGAACTGATATTTTATGTTCTTGTTCTTTTATCTCTTTCTCAATATCCTCATTTACTTTGGGACGTGATAGACATAATTTATACATATCTCTTCCATCATTTAGGGCATTCTGAATACTCTTTAAGATGATACCAAGTATTCTTCTATCATTTCCTATCAGATTCTTTATTTCATAGAATTTCTTATCCAAGAATTTTTTTTTGAACTTTTGCCTCTGCAGACTTCTCAAGGGACTCAAAGTGGGTATTTACAGAACTTACAAGATTTTTTAGATGTTCAGAGGCAGAATCATTTTGATTCTTTTGATAAGTAGGAATTAGCTTTTCTAGAATTCTAGATGTAAGTCCCAGTACTTCATTGTCCTGCATGTGGAATTTTAACATCTTTTCTCTAGCCTTTACTTGGGTGAATGATGCTATTTTCATCAGTTGAATTGGAGAGAGAGCATCTGGATTGGCTAGACCTTGGAGTATTTTAGGCTCATTAAGATCATACACTTCTTTTCCAAGAAGACTTTTCACTACCTCTACAGTGTCTCTTGCAACATTTTCTAAACTTTCCTTTTGTTCTTCAGACTTCTCAGTGTCCACTTTAGGTGCTTCAACATTTGTACCATTTTCTTCTGCTTTATCTTTCTTTTCTCTCTCTTCCTCCTTTTCTGCATTATTTTTGTGTGCGCTCTCTACAGAGGGACTCTCTAATGCTTGTTCACCACTAGCTACCTGATTTGGAGTGCTCTATGAAGTAACATTATTTCCTTTTTCTGACATATCCGGTGGATTAGGAGTATCTCCTATATCAACTACTTTGTCCACCAATCCTGTATCCTCCTGATTTGCTTGTTCTTCTTCCAGAACAGAGGCTTCATTCAATTGTCGTTCAAACATATTTTGTTTTTCTCCATCTGGAATTTCTTTTGTGACTATGGGAAAATTGTGCTTTTTCAGTGCTTTCAGAAGAATTTCTTGAGTTTATTAAACAATTTCACTTGTTTCTCCCATCATGAGCTTGTTCATTCTCTTTTTTCTTCCAAAGTCATTTTTGACTTCCCTAAATATCATATTGATTTGATCAAGTGAAATTTTAGGACACAAGGTTATCAGCTCATGTTCTTTGATTTCCAAGTCCTTGCACTTGGTATTTTCTTTTCTCAACTCCAGAATATCAGCTAGACTTTGTGGTAACTCAGAAGTTATCTCAATTAGTGCCTTGTTATAGATGTTAAGATATCTGACCGTTGCTTCCTCCAACACCCTTTTATCTGCATCATTGTATTCATCATAGAATTCAGTCATGGGTCTTAGATTACCATCTACAGTGATAGATTTTATCACCTCCTCCAAGGAGAGTGTGGGCTTCTCAACATATTCCTCATATGTCTCTATCTTTTTCTTTTTGTTAGCTCTTTTGTTTCTGGAGGACTTCTCTTGGGTTACTTTTGCAGTGTTTGTTCCGGTGGCTTTTACTTCTTTGATTTCAATGTCAGAATTTGTATCTTCTTCCTCTTCTCTCATACTTTCATAGGTTCGGGATGCTTTTGTTTTCTTCCTTTTCTCCCCTTTTTCAGATGATTTTGCTTTCAATTTTATAGTAGGGGTAGAAATAGAGCTTCTAGTAGTTCTTGAGGTGGAAGAGAGTTCCACCGGATCACCTGTTTGTTTCTTATCTTGTTTTCCTTTCTCATCCTTCTCTGTTCTTTCTCTAAACTTCTTCATAGCTTCCTTAGTTTGGCCCATATTTTCAGCCAGCTACTCAACTTATTTTCTTATTCTCCTATTGGTTTCAGGCTCTCTCAGCTCAGTATACAACTTTAAACTTGGCTCCTCATAGGTTCCAAATATTTCAACCGTTGTGTCTTTGGGTTTGCTTTGCAGATGTTGAGCATACACATCCAAGATCCTTTTATCTACTTCATACCCCATGGGCATGATCCAAATAGTTCTAGGTTCCATTGCTTCCATTAAACATTGATCGGTATCAACCATGAGGCATATTTCATTTTTGTATTTGTCAACAATTGAATTAGGGATTCTTTCCCTTGAGTGCATCATGCTCTAAAAATTCTTGAAGTAACCCCATATTGCAATTTTCTAAGCATTGAAATCACCAATGATGCGAAGATGATTTCTGATTTGAATGGCAACTGACTCATCCTTAGTCCAGTGCACACCTTTTACCCTAGGTACCTCATTCATAAAGTAATCTAATAAACATAGAATCAGTGTACCATACTTGAAAGTGTTCTTCTTATCCTTTTTGATCTTGTTTAAATTCTCAATCAATTGATTCTGTAGGAGTTCACATAGGTCATAATCAACATTTTCTTTTATCATCTTGTATGCAACATATATGGTTGTTCTAGAAATAGAATTTTCTCTGCTCGAGTGGTAAATCTTGTACCCAATCACCATGGAAGCAAATTTGACATCCGGTTCTAAAATATCATTAATGATCATTTCTCTTTGTCAAACTTAGCTCCAGTAGCATCAGTTACTATTTGGTTTTTCACAGATTTCAGCACGGGCAATCCTCTAGTTGAGTTTAAACTAGTTACATTTCTAATAGCATCCCTAGTAATTTTGAACGGTTTTAACAACCAAATGAATTCATCATGTATCCAACTCAAGACATACTGAACCCATTCATCCTCATCAAATGTTGGAAACCCCATAATCTAAACAAAGTGTTTGTCCTGTAATGCCTTATACTCGGGATTAAGTTCATGATTTTCATCCATGAGTTGTTTCTCAAACAAGTCTACACACCTTGAATCTCCAAACTCATCTATATTTGCATGAATGTAAACCCTAATGTCTTCTACATGTAACAAACCATACAGAACACTTGAAAAAGCACCTAATGGTTTGACTTGAATTGATTTGTGAGGATGCTTCTTAAACTTGGGTCGAGGCCTTTTAGTAATGTCAATAACATGAGTAGTAGCCATCGCAACAAATTTCAAATTCAAAGTCTTACAGATGGGTACCTTTTCTTCTGCGAGGTTAGGGTTGAACAATTTTCAGTTGAATTTGCTCTTTACACCTCAGTCTCTGGATTTGTAGTTCGAATGTCCTTCTTCTTGTTTCCTCTGAATGTAAAGTGATTTGAATAAGTGACCAAGTGACCTTTTATCTTTTCCAACACCTAATTAGGCATTGTAATAAATGCGTTGCCCTAATTATATCCGGTTGCTCTATTTTGATAATTCTTCATAAATCACTTCACAAGTTTTTATATCAACTTTTTTCTTTCCAAAAATTCTCCCAGAAGTTCTAAGATAGATCAAAATATCTTCTCCTATTGTGCTATCTCTAGGCACCCACTTTCAGGCTGGGGGAATTTGATTTCCAATATTGCTCCCCCTAATCCATTTCTCCCAAATTAATTCCTGAAGGAATTTTCAGCACCAGACCAGATTTTGGTGTGGACCCATCACAATTGTTTATTGTATCTTTCTTTACCCAAGTCTTGCTCATTTCATTTCGTATCTCATTCACATCAATTTTTCTTTTTCCTTTGTCTTATCTCTGTTCATCTAGTTTTCTGCTTACTGGACCTCTTCTTCCCTGACTTCTACTTCTGTAGAATCTTGCAATATGACTAGATTTATTGCAATTAAAACACACCACATTCCCCTTCTGATGAGCTTGATTCTCTTTTGATCTACATTGATTTGCCATGTGTCCAAATTCATTGCAAGCAAAGCAGTATCCATTGAAAGAATTACTATTCATTTTTATGCTTCTACATTCATTGGATTTGTGACCATACCTCTTACATTTGAAGCATTGACCGGAGAAGGATGGACCATTTTGATTTGCTCTGCTTTTGCACTGAGTAGCTTTATGACCAAATTTATTGCAATGGAAACAATTTCCATTGAATGATGGATATCTTTGGGAATTAGGTTGTCTTACCAGAGGCTTTCTAGTTATGTCTCTTTTGTTTCTTGGTTGAATATTTCTTTGTCCAGATCCAAAGCTTTCACCTTTCTTATTTCTAAGATCATGCTTGTAATCATTCCTTTTCTGTTCTTCAATTAAAGCTTCAAGTTTATCTGAGCTTACTTTGAAATTCTCCTTATACTCATTTACAATTTCTAGGTCATGTCTGAGAGTGATAATCTATCTCTCAAGTTCTCTTTCATTGTTTCTTCTTTGTTGTAGATTAGATTCTAGGAGACCAGCTATTCCATCCAATCTGTAGCATTCTTCATTTCTTTCTTTCAGATTTTGTTTCATCTCTTCTTCAAATTTTTTTTATCTTCAACTTCCTTAGTTAGTCTCATTACTCCAGTTTCCATCTCATGTCTTAGGACAACAACTTCTCCAGCTAACTTTTCACATTCCTTTGTCTTCTCTTTCAAGGCCTTGTCTTCCAACTGAGGAGGTTGATCCTTTTCTTTAGATTTGCTCAACTTTCCTTTTAAAATATCAATGAAGTCTTTAGCCTTATTGAGTTTATCTTGCAGCTCTTGGACTTCTGCCTTAGATAGCTCAAGATCATCTAGGGCGAGATTAAGTTTCCCTTGAAGGTTGTATTCATCCATTTCCCAGATATTCCTTAAGTTGTTAAGATTCTCAAAAGGAACTTGGCTCTGATGCCAATTGTTGGATTAGGTCTAGACAACTGAGAGGGGGGGGGGGTGAATCAGTTGTCAAGAATTATGAGCTTTTTCTAACTTGAATCTTCCTTCACATCTTATAATCAACTTAATTAAATAAACACTTAAGCATCACATAAGTAAAAATAAGAATAACACAATTGACACCAAGATTTTGACGTGGAAACCCGGTTAAGGGAAAAACCACGGTGGGGGTTAACCCACAAAAATTAATACCCTGTTAAAAGTATTTACAAATGGGAATGCACATGCATTCGGGCTCACTACCCCGAGCTCACTGCTCAAGTGGAGGCTCACTACCTACATAAAGGATTACAAGAGATTTATAGAGATTTTAAATTGGTAAGATGTATTTGCCAATGCTAGAGATCAGTTCTGGTTAAGTGCAAATACTGACTTTGAACACTTCATCTTTATTATGCCCTTCTCTCTATTTTTCCTTCATTCAGATATCAGATTTTTGCTCCTTTTTCATATACACCCTTTTCTCGCATACACACACACAAAATATCCACAATCATTGGCTATATATATCCTTATCTTGAATTGCAATCACTTGCTAGCTGGCAACAACAACACTTTGAACTTTTTAAGAAAGGTCTATTCTGTCGGCTAGATCCATACACCAATATTGATCCGTACCAAAAATAACACATGTAGATCATCACACATGTCAACCACTAACATTCTATCTCATACACAGTTCATCAAAACACTTCTATTGGGTCCGCACAAGGATTGACATAAGTCTACCTGTTCTTCACTGAACTGTTATGTCATAATAGGATCTGGTATTCTGATGCTCATAAATTTTGATCCCTTTATCACGGGAGGCTAAAAACATGCATGTAGATTGTCCTGGTGTCCCTTTACACTTCTTCAGATCTGCAACACATAAAGATTAATTGGAGAGATCTGCTGACCAAAATATTGGACTTTGCTATATACTCTATTTTAGGCTCCCGAACTTAGATTATCATTCTGACTTTCGGTATGATCAGATACTGTACTGCGGATGTGTGGAACAATCTTAGTTTCCATCAATGACAACACCTATCAATGCTATGTAGTGTCTCTTGCCAACACTTTTATAGCATATAGTGAGAGTGTTTTTCATTGCTTTGTTCTATGACAGTGATGGAAACTACTGTGATAACAATATTTGGTTACAATCTCTGACAGTTTTTACAGTGCTCAATGGTGTGACAACCTTGACAAATTTTATGCATGTAATTGGTGACAATTCACTCTTGTTGATAGTATGTTTATAATATCTAGACTAAGTGCTAATGTGTGGACCATTGCATGGCATAAAGATCAATGATACTTGATAGGTTAGAAAATGAAGCTTGAGGTTGGCTTGAATAGCACACCATCTTGTTTGCTTCTAATATGTGAAGTGGGTGATCAATAAAATCAAGTTGGCAGATATAAGAGAAAAGAACAAACAAATGTACAAAGGCAGTGTTGCAAGGGGGAATAAAGTGTTAAGATATGACAATGCATTAAGTGTAGTAAAGTAAAAGTTCTTTCATTTGCTAGAGGTTGAATTGATACCAAGTATGATCAGTTTTCCTAGTGTATGATAGTGTCATGGTGCTTTGGCTCTTTGTTGGTTCTTTGACTATGATTCCTTTGGTAACATAGAGATGTGATATTCTTTACAATGATCTTTCACAAAGTATTATAATGTGTTTGGTTGATACTTTGATTCATTGGAATAGTGGTATATTCATCTATTATTCTGGTACTTGACACTTGTTCACTGATATATGCTATGCATTTTGATGATTTCATTTGGTTCTTGGTGTTGGTGACAATGATATTCTCTCAGATGATAGTTATTTCTCTAGTTTTTACTTGGCATCTTTAGTTGTTGTCCTTGTTTTGATACATGCTCGTTTCTATGGTACTGACAGTGTAATTGTATTTTAGGCCATTCTGGATGTTTCTGCTCCATGGAATATTCATGGTATGGTTTCCATTTTTTGTTTATCATTTTTCTATCATCTTGGCCCATGGTTTCTGATTTATCTTTGAGGCAATTGTACAAGTCTTCCTCCCTTTATCTTTGATGCCAAAAAGAGGGAGAGAGAGAGTTGTGTTTTTCCATCAAGGACAAAGGGGGAGTTTGTTGCCCTCTTAGTTGTTTTCCCTAATGTCAAATACATAGTAATAGTTGTATCTGTATCATGACAATTGACATATGGTTGACTTGATATTCATGATGTGATGATCTCTTGATGGGGTTCTATTGACTTGGTATTGACAGAGGTTATTTGTAATGGTATGGTACTATGATTTACTATAATAACAATCACATATTCTCATGGTTATTGATATATGATAGCTGGCAGACTTTGTGATCTCATGATGAACATGATATGGTATCTTCACAGGTGGTGCTCATGGTAACAATTGGTTGGTATATATATTAGGTGCTCTTGATCACTTTCATTTCATGCACAGTTGGTTGGTATATTTCATGTGGTATATTGTTGACATAGTTGCATACTATGTTCTCCTAATGGTTTTATCCTAGTTGGTATAAGCTCAGTCATTTTGGTACTGCACATATTCACTTTTGATTCTTGAGTATTAGTTGATACTTTATCAAGGCAAATGTGATAATGTATTTAAGTGCATTACATGTATAAAGGATCATAAAGGATACAAAGGTCATCATATGTTCATCGCATTAGGATGACTAAGGGTTATTAAATATATTTTCTTATCATTTGATTTCTTCACAAGGGGGATATTTGTTTTTATTGTCAATATTGGCTTACCTTATTTGAAAGCCACACTCTTGTAAGTTGTCAACATACATTACCTTATGAATGTATTAAAGCCCACTCTTAAAAGACTCAATGTATCAGGTTTGCTATGAGCTTCACCTACTGGGAAGGTCTTAGCATTTGTAATAGGTAAAAAGGTGATATGAATAACTCTTGGTGACTGGTCCATTCTAGGGCAAACCTAGACTCTCGGTGGCTATGATGTTTCAAGAAAAAAGGAAGTTTTTGTCATTCATTTTGTAGAGTTTAACTTTGAGAAATATAACTCTGAGCTAGGGTTTGAAAGTTTAATGGTAATCAAGGAAAGTTATGTAGATTTTAGTGGGTATTTCCATGTGGTTGAAGGGTATCTAAGAGATTTGACTTTGTTGTTCAATAGAGGACTGAGCTAGTTTGTTGTTGACTACTTTCTTGACTTCAAACAACAGCAAGATGGTTTTGTGTGTCAGCCTATCAGGGGATTTTGTTCCTTATTTGTTCATTCTTTTTACAAAATATTAAGCTACAATTGATAAGAGGTAATTTGTGGTTTAGTTAAGATAAATAGTTGATCTTGAACCTCTCTTTGTTTACCGTTTGGTTTCTTTTAAGTAATAAACTGCATGCAAACTTGTCTTCGAGGGTTCTACCGATAAAGTGTATAAAAAGAGGTTTTTTCTTTACCCATTTAGTTGGTGGTTACAAAACTATAAACATTTGTTGAAAAGGTAAAGTGTGATACTTATCCTCTATGGTATGGTAAAGACACTTGAAGGTCTTCTTATTGGTATGTAATATTGTTGGAGTCCAGGACAACACTGAGAGGGGGGTGAATCAGTGTTGTATTAATTTTGAAACCTTTTTGAAAACTTTAACTTACAATACACAAAGAGAGAAAGATATCATTGATTTGTCAAACACATATGCATATGACTGAGAATGAAGGAAGAAAACAAAACCTCATGAGCAAAGTATTAACATACACACATACATATGAAAACAATATGAGTCATAACACAAATTTGCACGAGTGGAAAACCCTCCTGGGGTAGAAAAACCACTCCAAAACTGCCTCACTGGCTACATATAGGTCTCACTGACCAGGAAAGCCTCACTGGCTATAGAAAGTCTCACTGACATATCATTATGCCTCACTGGCATTTCATCAATGTCTCACTGGCAAAAATGAACAATCACATTTACCAAATCATCAAACTTAGTGTGCAAGATTTGATTGCCATACAATCTGATTTGTACCATTTCAAACCCTCATTTATTTCTTTAAAAATTTTATCTCTGCATATCTCAACACACTTTCTTCATCACATACATAGTATCATATTCTCATCTATCTTTTCTCTTCAAAAGGATTTATATAAAAATATCTTCAACCCTGCATGATGAATCACACAACCATACATACCTTAATGCTCCTGCAAATTTATTTTATAAAAAAATAGAATGTCCTCTCATGACCTTTCACATTCTTCATCTTATTTTTATCTTCACAAAAATCAATCTTTTTCATTTGCAAATAAAATCAACTATATTTCTTCTCTGTATTTTTTTTTTACTTTTCCTCTACCAAAACATATCATATAGCTTTCCTGCAATCACAAAGCATTTGCAATAAAATTATATACAAGAAATCTCTTGGAATTCCTTTGTAAATTCATCTTCTTCAATTGTCTTTCCATCTCCTTTCAACAATATTTTTCAATCTTCAAAAATCATCTACAAAAATACATCATGTCAAAATATGAATAAAAATTTTCTATTTCTTCTTCCATTCATCTTCTTTTTCAATCTGAAAATCTTTGTTCTCAAATGACCCTTCATATTTTTCTTTCTTTACAAAAACTTTTGCAAACTCCAATGTACAAAAAAAACAAAATGACTTCTCTAAAAACAATTTAACATCAAAAAAATCTCCTTGAAAGAAATAGCTCCTCAATAAAATCTTCAATGGAATAAAATCATTCTATCCCTGCAATAAAAAATCTTTGTTCTTCCACCAAAAATTCATTCACATCTTCATTTTCAAAAATTCATTGAAAATCTTCTCTCTGATGTTTTTTATCTTATTCCCTTGTAAAAAATAAAATCTCTTTCAAAAACAAATCCATCCAACTGCAATTTTTTTTTTTCCTATTCCTCTGTTCAATTCTTCAATTTGATCATCTTTGCATAAATCAATTTCACTTCAAAAAAATTCTTCCAAGCTTTCTCATCTAAATCCATTGTTATAATAAAATCTGCCCTTTTGAGAAAAGCTCTTTAAAAAAATAGAAATAATCTAAATAGAATATGCCTTAAAAAACTCACAAAAATTGCCTTTGTACATCCTAAAAGCTCTCCTTAAAAATAGCATAGAACTTCTATTTTTTTATGTCATAAAAAATGACATTTAGAGAGCCACCAAAATAGGATAAAAAATAATCAAGTTTCTAAAATAAAATAAAGCCATAAATGGCTTAATGATCGGGCTCCACCTTAAAACATATTCAATGCTTTTTTATAAAACGTGCTCTCCAAAGAAATATTTGGATGCCTTTTTATGCATTATATAAAATAATGGTCTCCATTTATAGATTTTATAAACCATGCTCTCCTTAAAATATGCATCGATCTCTCCAATAAATAAGGGTCTTCAAATAAATTTAATATTTGATGGTTGTTTATAATATAACCCATGCACTTCAAGAAAAACAAGCTCCCCACTTTATAACATCATTTCATGAAATAAATATTTCGATGCCATTTAATAAATGGAGCTCCCATTAAATAAGATTCTTCATAAAACAAAGTCCTTTGAATGAATATTTAAAACATGTCCTTGCTCACCATCATTTAAACATGGCATGAGATATTCATGCCCACTTTATGAAATTTCATTTGAACAGGGATTAAGTCATAGATTTATGACTTTTTCGGGCGCCAAATTTAAATAGGGAAATTCAATAGCAATGTGTGACCAAAAACATTAGGTGCCCATAAGACTTAAGACATGTCCTCTATACCTTTTTCAATGCTTACCATTAGTTGCAACAATGAATGCTAGAACATCTGCAATATTGAGAGCTTCCAAGTTCTTTTGAGTCTCCACAAAAACTTATGCAAGAGTCACATCAATGAATCTAATGAAGTGTATACATTATGAGCATGAACATTAAGAACATCCATACCAATTCCAACACCCACATGAAGAACATCATAATGACATGAATGAACAAACAATACTTGCATCTAAACCCTTTCATGTGAAGCAAGAAGTTGATCATAACATGAAGCAAGATCATAACCAACTCCACACAACATAGATCCTCTAGCCATCACAACTCAACTCAACTCAGCACTGATCCTCTGACCAACACAAACAAGTTAGCATTTCCTAACTTAGCCATGAAGCAACATATCAACCTAAAGTATATTAAGCCCAACACAAAACAAACCATGAACATCAACCATCCAATTACTGACATCAAACCATCCACATGGCTAACTTGAACATTATCAAACTTACTAAGAGCATGTAGAAATGATTGTTGATGGAATATTAGAATAAATGAATAATCAATATAATATATCAATAATACCCAAAACTCAATGAAATAATGAACAAAGAAGGTCAATCAAACAAAGAACAATACAATGCAAGACCTCCTTTAATTCTCAGCTTCCATTGATCGCCTATCACAATTGATCTTGCATGTCTGAAATAGGGCCCTCAGAGAGTCTACTTCTTTGCTTTCTTTCAAGATTGTCAATTGGGAATGGCTATGATAGTTTTGCCATAAAGATGAGATTTACAACAAAGATAATTGTATGGTAACGGGTTGATCGCAAGCAATGAAGGAATTGGTGCCAAAGGCGCGCTGTGATTCCTACAGAGTAAGTTTACTTAAAGCCTGGATGAATGAAATGGACGAATAGGGTTCAATTTATAGACTTGTGAGAGAGAAGATCAACGTTATAGAAAGAATGAGAAAATCAACGATTAAGAACAGTTGAGGAATGTGCGCGAACAGGAAGAAGACACGTGTCTTTCTCTATTTTGCATGAGAGGAATTAATAAAATAGAAGAATGAGTTAACTGAAGAGATTAATCAATTAAAAGAATAAATTAATCAGTTAAGAGAATAGAACTAGAGGATGGAAATTGCATGAGGATGAGAAGATATTTTAGCTCAATTAAATATTTAGAATATTTAATTGCATGTGTACAAGGATTGAATTATATTTAGAGATAACTCAATTTAGAAGAAATAGACAACTTAAATAAATATTTGATTTATTTAAATTTAGAGAAGATATTATTGGAAGAAACAATTAAATAATTGGTATTATTTAATTTAGAATGATTTTGGAAGAACTAATTAAATAATTGGTATTATTTAACTTGTTGGAGGATTTAGAGAATTTAGGAATTTAATTAAATAAATTGATTTTATTTAATTGTTGGAAGAATATGAATCAAATAAATAAATTTGTTTGTTTATTTATTTATAGAGGAATTAGACTTAAATAAATATTAAGAATATTTATTTGGATAGAGTCATGTCATTTTTAGGGTATACATTTTGCCCCTCTTTGAAGCAATGTGTTTTATCACATTGTTTCAAAGAATAAGATTGTCTGAAAATGATACATGCCCTAGTTTGCCCCTAGTACAGGTTTAATGATGATAGGATGCCCCCTTAGGAGATTGGATGGGAAGAAGGTAGAAGGCGTGAGACGAACAATCTCATGAAGAAGAAGATGAAAAACAGGTTAGGTTGCAGAAAATGGGTTAAATGATACGCGATGCAAGATATAATGATAACACACACAAGCAAGCATGCACAAATGATATAAGAACAAACAAGGTATTGCCCCAGTCAAGCGATAAACCAACGATATATTAATAATGATATACGATAGTGTTGTCATGGTGGGGAATGATATATCCCTAGACCAACATGGCGGGAGTGTTGTCATGGTGGGGAATGATAGATCCCTAGAGCAACACGAAGGATAGTGTCTAGTTTCAGGAAATGAAACATGTCATGTAAGACGCGTGTATTGGTCTAATTTCGACAATGTTACATCCTGTATAAGACAAATGTTTGATTGTAATTGATTGAGTTGGTTTATGACTAGACAAGGATCAAGACCACTATTTGTGATTAGATCATTTGACAAGATTGACTCGACTTGATTGGTATGGATTAAGGACGGACTTGCATTTGGATCAATGCACGGATTGACTGTACAAGGAGGGAAAGTACAATGATAGATAGAAAGTTGATTTGACAGAAGAATGACTTGATAGAAGGAATCACAAGCTTTTATTTGATACTCTACTGTTTGGATCCTTTATTGCATGGGATATGGTACGAATGCTTTGTGGATGCGAATGGATACGAGTGGATGTGACTAGTTCTTTGCCATCTTGATAGTGCAAGTATTTTGAAGTGCTTATTTCATCATTGGGCTTTTTTGTTTTTGTGTTTTTTGAAATGTTGTAAGAAAATGCAAGCATCTAAGTATAATTAAACCGAGATGACTTGAGTATTGCTTACATGGATTTTGATTTAGCAAGTTAATACAAGCATCTAGGTATAATTGAACCGAGATGGCCTGATTAATCCTTGTGTATCAACAAACAAGGGTTGCCCCCATTCATGTTTAGACCTTTGATGTCCTCGATGATCATTATGTTGATCATGTCCTTAGACAAGGCTTCACATTACTAAAGATAAACCCACAAGCAGCAAACAAAGAAAAGAATTGTGTCCCCATCATAGCATCTCTAGCTTTTGGCATCCTTGAGTAGCATAGGAAACATGATAACAAAAAGTAAAGATGTTAAGACACAACTATAATTTTGAAGCAAAACACTCTTGTATTTAGATGTATCTTTCTTACCATAATTTGATAGAATCATTTGGATTGGATTGTTCTTGCTTTTGCTTTTGCTTGGGATAGGTTGATATCTTGTGTCAGAACTGTTTTCTTAGAAATGGTCTTTGCTTGCGCGCGTTCTTGTGTCTGGTGAAAGGTTTCACAATCCTTATTGGGGACAAACGGACCCTACGGGACTAACCTAGTGCCTCGAGGGTGCATTGAAAATGGCCTTGCCTACGTGATGACGCAGAGGCAACATAGTTTGAGACTCAGACTTTGGATGGACTAGAGGAAGGATGACAAGATATGGGATGTACGGGAAAGCCTTGGGGGTGCATTGATAATGGCCTTACCTATGTGACAATGCAGAGGCAATGTAGTCTGGGGTTGACCCTATAATACTCTTGACAGACACTAAGCTAGGCTGACACTAAGGATAGGATATGGGATAAGACCTTGGTTGACAAGGCAATAAAAGAGATAGAGTATCAAGCCATGATAAGTTATCGCTAGGTTTTTATTATGAAACAGATATGGATTGAATGAGATACGATGGTAAGAGGAAGGATACAAGGTGATTGGTTTCCCAAAGATGGGGGAAGTGGTTTACCACAAGTAGCACTTGTTTACCAGGTTTTCACCACTTGCTTTTATTTGCACAGAAGCTAGAAAGTACACATGACACCTGTTTACCAAGTTTTCATCATGGTACCTATCCAAGGCACCTGCTTGCGAAGTTTTCACCAAAGGACGACTTTTTTTTGTTGCTTTTCTATTTTTTGATTTTTTTTTCTTTTTTCTAATTTTTTGATTTTTTTTCTTTTTGATATATTGCCCCCCTTACATTGGGGTTCTCTTAGGTATAGAATCGGCGAAGATGCATATTGTTGATTGGGTCATCAAATAGCTCACCATCTGATGTTGCTAACTGATATGCTCTTGACCCATAGGCTGCAATGATAACATAAGGACCAAGACAATTGGGCTCAAACTTGCCTTTCTTTTCCCAATCTTGTTGATTGCGGTGATTTTCCTTGAGAACTAGATCACCAACATTGAATATCCTTGGACGGACCCTGTGATTGTAGCTTCAAGACATTCTCTGTTGATATGCTTTGAGATGGTTGAATGCATTCTATCTCTTCTCTTCTAATAGCTCTAGTTCTTGAAGTCTAGAAACTCTGTAGTCTTCATCTATGATAAGACCTTTTAATGGCACCCTTAGGGATGGTAACTTGACCTCAATGGGAAAAATAACTTCTGATCCATAGAAAAGGGCGTAAGGGGTAGCACCTTTGGGAGTGCGTATACTGGTTCGATAGGCCCACAGAGCAGGATTTAGTTGAATGTGCCAATCACAACCAACATTGTTGACTATTTTCTTGAGGATCTTCAGAATAGTTTTGTTGGATGCTTCCACTTGGCCATTGCCTTATGGATAGTAGGGAGTAGAAAAATGGTGTTGGATTGGGAATTTATCACAAAGTTCTTGTACATTCTAGTTTTTGAAAGGTCTTCCGTTATCCATGATAATGGATGAGGGAATTCCGTATCTATAGATGAGGTAATTGAGGATGAATGAGGAGATTTGTTTACCTGTGACGGTGGTGAGGGAAATAGCTTCAATCCACTAGGTAAAGTACCCTGTGGAAATTATTATGAATTTGTGGCCGTTGGATGAAGGTGGGTGAATTTTGCCCACAAGGTCGAGTCCCCATTGACAAAAGGGCCAAGGTGTCATTAGCAGTCGTAGCTCTTGAGCTGGTGCATGTATCAGGTTCCCATGTATTTGGCACTACTTGCACTTCTTCATGAATTGATATGAATCAATTTCCATGTTGGGCCAATAGTATCCCAAATGCATGAGTTTCTTAGCTAAAGAAGGACCGCTAGAGTGTGTTTCATAAATCCCTTCGTGTACGTCTCACAAGGCAGTTTGAGATTCTTCTCATTCTAAACAACGGAGTAAAGTACCATCTAGGTCTTGGTGGTATAGGGTATCAGCAATAATGGTATACCGAGAGGTTTGGTGAATGAAGGTTCGACGTTGGTTTGAAGATAAGTAAGGTGGGAGGGTGATATCCTTGAGGTAAGTGTAAATCTTACCATACCAAGGTGAATCAGATCTGACTAGTAGGCATATAGAATGGGTTTCAGGATGATCATAAGCTGGCTGCTGAATTGATTCCACCAACAACTCATATCGTGACTCATTCTCTGGGATCTCAAGGAGTGAGGCGATGGTCGCCATGGCATTTGCTGCTTTGTTCTTAATGTGAGGTATCTGCTCAAAGGATATGATCACAAAGTACTCTTTAAAGTCATTGACCATCCGCTCGTATGGGATAAGCTTCTCATCTTTGGTTTGATAATCATCATTGACTTGATTGATCACAAGTTGGGAATCACCATAGACATGTAGTTCTTTTATTTTCCATTCTGCCACTAGTTTGAGGCCAATGACCAAGGCTTCATATTCTGCTATGTTGTTTGTGCATGGGAATAGAAGATGATAAGACTTTGGTATGGCGTCGCCATGAGGAGTGACCAACAAGATTCCTGCCCCTGATCCATGGTTTGTGTAGGAGCCATCAAAATAGATTTTCCATGAGTATGCTGCTACATTAAAAATGGATTCATCTAGGAACTCGAATGTCATTGGTGTGTTGTCCTGCAAAGGTGCCTTTGCTAATTGATCTACAATGATTTGACCTTTGATAGCTTTTCTTTCTACATACTCAATGTCATACTCACTTAATAGTATTACCCACTTGGCTAGGCAACCTTTAAGGGCTACTTTGCTTAATAGGTACTTGAGTGGATATATCTTTGCTATGAGCTTAACTGAATGTGCCAGCATGTAATGTTGTAGTTTTTGGGAAGCAAAAACCACAGCAAGACACGATCTTTCTATCTAGGAGTATTGTAGTTCATAGCCCACCAATGTGCGATTAATATAGTATATGGCCCTTTCCTTGCCTTCATAATCATGTTGTGCTAATAAGGCTCCAAGAGCCATGGGCATAGTAGATATGTAGAATAATAGAGGCTTACCTTGGATAGGCAGCATGAGAATAGATGGATTCATAAGGTACTCCTTCAGTTTGCCAAATACTTCTTCGCACTTCTCATCCCAACGAAATGGAATGTTCTTATGTAAGAGATGACTAAAAGGTTGGAACTTGTCTACTAGTTGTGATATGAAACACCTGATAGACTATAGCTTGTCTTGTAGGGACCTTAATTGAGTGATATTCTTAGGTGGTGGCATTTCCATAATAGCCTTGACCTTGGTAGGGTCTACCTCTATTCCATTAGCTGAGATGATGAAGCCTAGGAGTTTACCTAAGGTGACTCCAAACACACACTTCTTTGGGTTCAATCTAACTTTGAATTGCTCTAGTCTCTGAAAGACCTTCTCTAGTCTATCCAGGTGGGATTCTCTTGTGAGAAATTTTGCAAGGATGTCGTCTACATAGTCCTCCATTGTGACATGCATCATATCATGGAAGATAGTAGTCATGGCTCGTTGATATGTTACCCCAACATTCTTTAGCCCAAATGGCATGACATTCCCGCAGAAAGTACCCCATGGGCAAGTGAAATCTATCTTGTGTTGGTCTTCTGGTGCTATCCTGATCTGATTGTATCCAGAGAAGCCATCCATGAGAGACAACATGGTATGCCCTACTGTTAAGTCAACAATGATATCTATGTTGGGCAATGGAAATTCATCCTTGCGGTAAGCTTTGTTTAGATCTCTAAAATCATTGCATAATCAGACTCTACCATCAGTTTTGGACACTGGTATAATGTTGGATATCCACTCTGAATAGTCTATTATTCTGATAAACCCCACATCCAACAGCTTCTTGAGTTCTTCTTTGACTAGTAATGTTATGTGCAGATGCATCTTTCTAAGCTTTTGTTTGACTGGTTTTAATCCCAGATCCAATGGAAGATGATGCAGGATCAAATTTGGATCTAGACCGGGCATATCATGCATATGACCAAGCAAAGTTGTCTCACTTTTTCTTGAACAATGGTACAAACTTGGTCTTTTCTAATGGAGTTAGAGACTTTGCAAAGTGAATAATCTTAGGCTGTTCCTCTATTCCAATGTTGACTGGCTCTGTAGGTTCCATGAGAATTTGAGACTTCTCCTAGTGCATGTCGTTGGGGAGAGTGTCAAGCCTTCCATTGTCAGGTGCCACAGTTAGGTTTTCACCATCAGATGTGTCATTTCTTTTTACTATTTTGGGATTTGATATTGCTGCCAAGCAATTCTCACCATCAGATCCAGTTTTGATTTTGATATTTTTGTGACTGGAAGGCTTGGTACCCTCTTTGAAATAAGCCACGGTATTTAGTTCAATGGCGAAGCCAGCTTTATGATCTCCTTGGGGTAGGTGGTCCCTAAGTTCCATGTAGTCAATATAGGCATCATCATTTTAGAACATATCTAATTGCGGGGTGCCTCGTAGATCCCAGTCGATAAGTTCAGGATGCACAAGGGGGAGGGAGTAAGAGGATAGATCTGATTCGTTGATATGTTGAATGGATATGTGAGGCGTATTAGTAGGGATAGAATTCGGCATGGTACTTTCCTCCAAATTGTTTATTGTGATAGAACTCAAACCTTCCTCGAAGGTCGTACTCTCAGGAATCAGCAAATCACACTCTAATGGTCTTTGCATTAGCATTTGTCCCTTACGGTAGGGGCTATAGGTTTGAATGGTATCAACTCCCTTGTCCTCATAGGAGTACCCTGTGAGTTCCTCCCACTCATATTCATTCGAATCTGTATCACTGTCATCTTGGAGTGCATGAATCTGTTCTACAAAACAAGCATTTATCTTAGCCTTGCCTTTGTCTTGGAAGCCTAGTTTTATTGTATTTCTTGTTAATGAGGATGAAGAGGGTTGGATGGGTTCCACTATACCTTCTTTTCTTAGACCGATAGGGCCTTGTCCTTCGTAACCCATTCTATGCAAGATAGACTCACCACGCCCATAGAGTTTAGTTGGGAGCCTAGGTGGTTCCTGTGGTGTGTCCATTTCTTCTGTGTAGAGCTAGGATAAGACATCTCTCTCCTCAGTTTCATTGGATAAGGTCCCCCATTTTACAAAGGGAGTTGTGGGAGGTGCAGAGAAGCAGATGGCTTTGGAAAATGCTTAGATCGGCCAAAGGATCATGGGGATAAAGGCATTTTGGCTAGATTGAGGCTGTGCTCAATAGAGTATTCCCCTACCCTGGATTCTTTGATAATGATCTTCTATTCTTTGGGCTCAGATGAGGAAGCTTTAGAGGTATAGTCAGGTTGTGGGATAGGGGATGTATAGGCTCTATTGTTAGGAATAATACAATCGGGCTTTGAGTGGATGGTATTGCAATGTTGGAAAGGATCAGGGTCACCTTGGATGGTGATCTATTTGCCATTATGGGGAAACTTTATGCATTGGTGAAAGGTAGAGGGCACAACTTTCATGACATGAATCCATGGTCTACCTAGAAGGATGTTGCAGGCTAGCTCCCTGTCAAGGACTTGGCAAACAACATCCTTGATAACTGGTCCAATTTGTATGGGTAAAACCAATGTTCCTTTGTAGTCCTTTCTTCCTCATCATAGGCTTTGATGGTGATCTTTTTTCTAGGATCCACTGCTGATTCAGAGAACCCCAATATAAGGACTAACTTTAGTGTGCAAATATTTAAACCAACTCCCCCATCAATGAGAACCCTC
This sequence comes from Cunninghamia lanceolata, assembly GCA_027924645.1. Taxonomy (NCBI): domain Eukaryota; kingdom Viridiplantae; phylum Streptophyta; class Pinopsida; order Cupressales; family Cupressaceae; genus Cunninghamia; species Cunninghamia lanceolata. The sequence goes on from BSBN01000500.1 coordinate 25,074,986, forward strand.
TTGATGTAGTGTTTATGGATGAAGGTGACAATATGCAGAGGTGTGTTATGAGGTTGGGATACAGATAGGTCATCTTAGTCGGTAAACAACAAGGTTCTTGAGGAGGTTAGATTTCCTACCACGGTTGTTTCCACTAAGGCTTTGTTGAGAATTTCCTTGTGTGAAGGAGACAGATGCAACAACTCGAGGATAGATATGTGGGTAGGAGTCTTTTAGAGTTGGTCTATGACACTATATGTGTGGGGGTTAGATGGAGAATGTGACAAACTTGGAGGTAGAGTGTTCAAGGTGACCTTACCACTGCGGGTGATGATACTGCAATCATTCTTGTTAGGTCTCGATTGATGGTTGGAAGTGATCAAGTTGACTTGGGATGTGCACTCTGTAATACAATTGACCATATAGTCAAACGGTACGTTGGCATAGTTGGCATTGTGTTGACCATTGTTCTAATTTTGCCTGTTGCGGTTGTTATTACTGTTGTTGTTATACGGCATGTCGTGGTTTAGGAGTGGATCCTTGTATGCTATGTGTGTCTCATTCGAGGTATGTTGTTGAGTACCCACTTGATTTTGATCAAGTATGTCTTGGATGACATGTTTGAGATGGATACAGTTGCTGGTCGTATGACCTCTTCCTCTGTGATACTCACAAAAATTTGTGTCTTTCTAATAGTGAGGTTTTACTTGCGGTTCATAATCACTACTAGGAGGAAGGGTGATCTCATTGTTAGCCAACAAATTCCTTAGTGTAGATTCTTGAGACTCTCCTAGGGGTGTAAACTTTTGTCTAGGATTCGACGTGAACCATTGTCAGGGTTTGCGAGAGAATGGTTTGTTGGATGGAGCATTACTTGCCTCTCCTTTGAGAGTGAAGATAGATTGTTGTTGCTTGGGAGCCACTACCTTGACATCCACCACTCCATCGTTGACTATATTCTTATTCTTCTTCCAAAACTTTGATTTGTCCATTGTGTAGCTTGAGCTAGGTGTGTCTTTATATATCTTGATTTGCCCCTTGGCGATCATAGCTTTTTCAATAAACAATCCCATCTCAATGACTTTCATAAATGAGTTTGGGCATTGAATTTGTATTTGGTAGCTAAGGTCAGGGTTGAGATTATGGACAAACATTTCTATCAATTGTTTCTCTGGCACTTGATATGAGCACTTGCTCGCGAGTTGTCTCCACCTTTGTAGGAAGGTGGTGAAGGATTCACCACCCTTTTGCTTTATGTTGCAAAGGTCTAGCATGGAGACTTCATGCTTTATGTTGTAAGAGAAGTGTGTGACAAAAAGGTTTAATAACTCATTGAAAGTTTTAATGCCCGGAGGAAGTCTTGAGAACCATTCCATTGCTTGACCACCTATGGATCTAGGAAAAAGTCTCATGAGGTAAGTGTCGTTATGAGCCACTTCTAAGCATGTTACTCTAAACTCCCTAATGTGATCTCTAGGGTCCCCTTTCCCTTTGTATTTGTCAAACTTGGGGACTTCGAATTGAAAGGGGAAGGGTACCATTTTCAAACTTTTGTCAAATGGGTACGATGAGATATCCTCCAATGAATAAGTTTTTTTTGTTGTCCCCATTTTGAATTCTGTGTACTGTTGTTGTAAGGCTTGAATCTGTTTCGTTATCATGTCCAGAGGCATGTTTTAGTCCATTGTTTGTTTGCTTTTGCCTTCTAGGGGGGTTTCCTCAAAGTTAGAGGGGAGTTTAAGTCCTAGGCTTGCAAGATGTAGAAAGTACTTTTGAGGGTCCTCATGGAGGATTTTGTCCATCATGCACTGAAACTTCTTACTTTGGATGGCCTCTTGGTACTCTTCTTGGGTGATTTTGTGCTCGTTATCATGAGAAGACCCAATGTGTTTGGGCATTTTGGCCATTTCAGTTTGCTTTTGGTACTGGGATCTGATTAAAACCATGCAAGGTGATGCGTGATGAAGTGGGATGGGACTAGAGATTTGGGAAAAGTGCCTGTGGAGACTGGTGAGAAGAGGATACTTTCTTTGATGAGATTTGAACAAGGGACTCTTTAGATCAATGATTCCAAGTAAGACGACTGACACAAGATGGTAGCCACTAGTAATGGTACTCGATACCCATTTACTATGTAGGGACTAGTCGTGCACCAAGACCACTAGCAAAGTTCTGTGACCTACTAGGGTTACTTGGATCCAAAGTGACCTGAAAAAGATCTTGTGCTAATCTGATATGGGATACTTTGACTTTGCTTAGGAAGACCTGGTAGAAGTTGGATGAGATGACCGATGAAAGAGAGGGTATGCTACGGAATGGATGGAAATGCGACTGCAAGGTAAGATCTGATCTCAGAATTGGGAATAAGGCTGAAATGGGTACCCAGAAATGGCAAAAAAATTTCTCAAGATAAGTGGAAGTACTCACTATTACACATGCGCAGAAACAGATGCATAGCAGCAGGTGTTAAATGCGTAGGAAGTTGGTGTAAATGCACAGGACTAGAAAAAATCAAATGCGCAGTAACAGATGGTATAAGTGCAATAAGTCAGTTCAAGTGCGCAAAAATTTGTTGTAAATACGCAGCTTTAGATAACAAATGCGCATCTCTAGTTTTTTCAATGTTTTTGCATAGTTTGACATGCTTTTCAGAGTTTTTTGGTTTCTTGTTTTGTAAAGATGGTCTATTTGATATGATTTAATCAATTATGGCAAGAAGACACAACAAACACAAAGAATGATTTCATGGTTTTTTATTTTTTTGTATATTTTTTTGACTCTTTTTGACACAAAAACAAGTACAATCCTAGGCTTCAAAGGACAATATAAACCAAATTCTCCCTATTTCTAGGTGAGGCATCTTTGGGAGGTGATCATCACCCTTAATTGCACCGTCTTATAGGGGTTTTGGCTACTAATAATAAGGTGTTTAATAAGTGCAACCGTTCAAGTGGTTATACATGCGGTAACACTACTCTCTGTTATGGAGTCTCCCAGCCTGCAAGGGTTGCGCCTTGGAGGGTTTTGGGGGAGGTTGGATATCGGTATAACATAACTTCACTCATTGTTTAAATCTTTCACTCCAAACACAATTTATTTATAGTGGCTTGGCAGAGCTTGGCTTTAGCTTGTTACCACTTAAGGTCATTCCCCAAGGATAGACGGGTATCCAAGGGTAGGCCTCTCTATAGGAAAAACACATGCAAAAATGATATGTCTAGAATTTGGGTAACCCAAGATAGGGGAGAGCATAGGCTTGGTATCATTCCCAAAAACATGAAATATAGTGGTTCTTTTCCCTTAGTTAAAAAATGAGAAAAACCAGATGAGCTATCTACTTGGGCAAACACAGAAAGTTGTTAACTTTGAAGTGATAACAAGATAGCAATGGTTCAATTTTACCCAGATAGCAATGATGTGTTCAATTTTACCTAGATAGCAGTGATTTGTTAACTTTTAAGTGATAACAAGATAGTAATGGTCCAATTTTACCAAGATAGCAATGAGTTTGTTAACTTTGAAGGATAGTAATATAGCAATGATTCAATGATATGCAAGATAGCAATGATTCAATTACCGCCTTCCTAGTTAAGACTATGTGAGATTTGCATGAGCATCCATTTACTTTCTCATTAGAAATCAAATTGTGAGTTAACAAGTGCAACTATATGATTCAAAACTAGTACCTAGCCTACAAACAGATCAAGAGTGTTCCTGTAAAAAGATGTTAGCGTTAGCGAAAACTTCAAGGAAACCCTAAAAATCACTGCCTCGATCATATGCGCAGCTTCATATCTTGAATGCATAGAAACAAAGATCATAAGTATTGTAGTACGTATGCACTAAGACAGAGGTCAAAAGCACAGGAAAATAGTATATATGCACCGAACTGACAGATGCGTCGTATCAGAGGGTATATGCGCTGGAACAGAGTTTATATGTGCATGTTAGGATGTGTCAGATGTATGGTTTCCTCCTATGTACGGCTTTCTCAAACACAAAAACTCAATTTTTGGGTTAAATTGGGGCTAGGCCCCATGGTGGGTAAGATTGCCCATAGAAGCCTACGGGGCCCCCGGGCCCTACTATTCGGCAGGGGCCGTTAGCTATCTTTCTTTTTAATTTATCTTTTGTTTCCTTCTATTGCTTATTCAAAGGCCACCTAGATCTTTCTATATCTTGGTGTGTTTAGATTGACATAGAATGGGGCATAGTCATTGATTTTCGTGTGCCATGTTTGGTGGATGTTCTTATTACTCTAGCTAATATTTATCTTATGTGTGTTGGAATAAGCTTTTTGCATACTGATTATCCTTTGCATATAAGGTCATTCAATACCTTTTGTGCAATTGGACTTTATCATGCTCTAAGTTCTCTTCCTCACATATTTCATACTAGATTTTATTACGTTGGGCATGTATAAGGACACCATTTTTCTTTGCAGTGTCAAGTCCATGTAAAGGATAAAACATCACCTTGTTACCTTATACCTTGGTTCTTAATATCCATTTTGTTATATTAAATAAATGATTGCTCTACTTGCATCAACATAACTACTCATAATAATAACATTTCTTTTTGCATCCATCTTTTCATCTTCTCCATTTTTCTCTATTTTGTTCTTCTTCCACCAATGTTCCATCTTTTATCTAACCTTTTCTTCACATCCATTAATTTTGAGAGCACATCCACATTCTTCCAGTTCATCTATCCTCTCCAGGGGGCATTAGGTAACCCACTAATCAATCTACTAAGTACTTTCTACCAGATTGGGGCATCATCATTTCTAATCTAATCATATTCTTCTAAACCTAAATCTTTTTCTATCCAACACAACACTATGTTTTAAACTTCTTTGAAATGATGTTACTTCACAACACCGTCTCAAAGAGGGGCAAAATGTAGATGCCTAAAATTAGCCTCGCTTCCCAACCTAGTCATTCATCTGCTATACCTTAACATTAATTAAATAATTCTTAATTATTTGATTAACTTCATCTATTGTTATGAAAATAACTCTACCTTACTCTTTCACACTAATTAAATAATTATTAATTATTTAATTAATTTATTTTTTTCATTTCCTAACATTAATTCAATAATTTTACAATTATTTAATTAATCAGGTCCATTTCTTCTAATATTAATTAAATAAACAAATTAATTTCTATTTTCTCCACCACAAATAAATAAAATTAATATTTTATTTATTTTCCAATATTATCCATGTGCACCAAAAATTAATAATTAAATTATTTAATTTCCTCCATAATTTCCTCTCACCATAATTCACTTTTGTCTCACCATGATTCTCTCTCATCACTCCAATTACTCTCAATCAGATTAGTTACCAGTTCAATCAAATTAGTTGACTAATGAATTAGTTTAGATAACAAACCAATCAAAATTAACTTCATCTATTGTTATGAAAATCACTCTACCTTACTCTTTCACATTGATTAAATAATTATTAATTATTTAATTAATTTAATTTTTGAATTTCCTAGCATTAATTAAATAATTTTACAATTATTTAAATAATCCTTCATTTCTTCTAGATAATATTAATTAAATAAACAAATTAATTTCTATTTTTTCCACCACAAATAAATAAAATTAATATTTTATTTATTTTTCAATATTATCCATGTGCACCAAAAATTAAATAATTTAATTATTTAATTTCCCCCATAATTTCCTCTCACCATAATTCACTCTTGTCTCACCATGATTCTCTCTCATCACTTCATCAATTACTCTCAATAAGATCAGTTAACAGTTCAATCAAATCAATTGACAAATCAATCAGTTTAGATAACAAACCAATCAATTCAGTTAACTCACCAATCAAGCTTGTTAACTCCCCTGATTCATGAGAAGACAAGGACACTTGTCACTCGCTCATCTGTTTAATTATTTCATTCAATTTCAACCATCGATCTTGGTGGCACCCTCAAATTTTGTTAATTTGATGTGCCAATATTCTTTCGAGGTGTCGACGAAGGCTAGGTCGATATGTTGCTTAATCTACCCTGAAGGCCAACTTCGGCAATTAAAATTTTTAAACTCAGAAGTCATATTGCAAATTCATTTGGCAAGAAGTTTCTTGGTGCATATGGTAACACATGTGCTCAATTTCATGCTTCCAAAACAAGTTTTGATGGGCCTTTTAATTATTTTCTGACTACGACCGGGCTAGATTCGGCATTCTAGGAAGTTGTAAATTTTATGATTCTGAGGGTGACCCAGTTGTCGATTTGGTCTCCAACATCTCCAATTCCAATTTCATCAAAATTGGGGACTATTTGATGCATTATTTTAATGTATTTTAGTTGCAGTGAGCTCATCCAACAGGTCAGTTTATAGAGCAGGTGCCTGAATTTGGTTGGCAAAGCAGATTCCAGGGAGATAGGTTTGCTTGAATTAATTGATTACACCCTTGTGCAAATTTTTGTGATCGTCGAATGCCCAGTTTGCCTGTGGTGAAAAAGCGTCATTTGCTTGGAGAGGGAAATTCATGTTTGCCTAAGTCTAATATTTTAAAATGCATATATTAAAATGTAATATTAAATAACATTTTAAGAAAAGGGAGAAAAGAAGTTTCAATGTGTGAAGGAAAAGTCAAATATTGAAAAGAAAGTCTATTTAAACTTTGGTTTAAAGTTTAATAAAGAGAAAAGGAAGGTGCGATGGTGCTTATCACACCATCGCAGCCCTCCCTGCGGCCTCATTTCAACCCCATGCGATGGTATGAAATGCCCATCGCAGGGTAGTTTCTGCCCCTCTCCTTCATTTGCAAGCAACATACATGCATTTCCTTCTCAGCTACGGTCATTTTGATGGTTTTTCATGCTACTCCAAGCGGATTTTTGTACAGATTGGTGCTGGCAATCATGTTTTTTGGTCTCAAGGCATTTTTTGAAGGAATTTTTGGCACAAAATTGCTATTCCAGGCTGTAAAATCTTCCCACGATCATTCCTCATGCATTGACAAAGGTTTTTTTCTCATTTGTAATGATATCTGGTTGTCAGATAAGTGGAAAACACCCAGTATTGGTAAAAAATGACCCAAAAAATTAATTGGGCAGGAAATTAGAATTGGAATGTTGATCTTCTGAGGTTGAATGCTATGAAGAAGTTGAAGAATGAGATCCAGGGTCCATACTGCATCAGTTCAGAGAATTTGGGAGTCTCCAGCTGCTGCCGTTCAAATTGGGGATGAGTAAAAAATGTAAGAAAAAATTAAAAAGGGGAATTAAAGCATCTTTTATTCATTTTTCCTCTCCTCTTTTAATGTATTAATATCTTATTCCCAATGTCATTTTTGAGGCAAAATGTATTAAAAAATATCTTATGTACCTTCATATGGCAGTAAATTTTAGGGCAACATGCTTTGAGCCTATAAAGAAACTGTTGGGCTTTCATTTTGTTTTGGGGGCTGGAAAATTTTGGGAAGTTTTGAAGAGTAAATAAAATACAAGTTCTTCAGGTATGCTTCTTCTCTTGTCTTGTAAGTTTATGAGTTGTATGTTGAATGTATTTCTACATAAATGTTATTCAGTTTCATGTTGATTTAAATGAGAAATGTTGAATGCATGCATTCTATTAATTGTCTCCACTGTTGAATGCATCTCTTCTTTTGAATCTGATAACTAAGGGTTGTTGAGATTCTAGAATATAGATTTTCTATATTACATGCTTAATCTTTTACTTCTATTCAAGGGATAGATTAAATGTTTGGGTTAAGTATGAGGAAGAATGTATTGCAGCAGAAATATTTGTAAGAAGAGTTAACTGAATACTTTGTCTTGGGTAGTATTTGTAAGGTAAATATTGATTAGACCCCTTGAAACTTGAGTGCTGTCTTAAGTTTATGAAAATCATTCACATACATATGTCTATTTGACTCCATGCCCTGAGATAAGCACCGATTAGATCTAGTATCGAGTTTATGATTCAAAGCCCAAGTTTTGCATCCAAACATAAAACAAAATCAAAATATCAACAATCAATCTTTTAGATTTTAGGAGTAGGGTTGTAGCTGCATGCTCTTAGATTTAACCAGTGTGATAGTCCAAGAACTTTGCTAGTCTAGGGTTTATCTAACAAATCTTGGTGCATAGTTGAGAGCATTCTGCCTGAGTTAGTCAAAGATAAATCTTTTGGTTTTAAATAAGGGAATACCCTCCCAGGTGTTGTAGAATCTAAAGTGAAAGGGACACAAGTGACAACAATCTCCCATCTTTGTCGGCCAAATTTTCCATTAAACTTGAGCATACGAAGTGGAAAATCTTTAGAGCTTGATGTTTTTTGATTTGGGAACCAACAAAACTAGCGACTCCACTAGGGAACAATGTCATATCCATGAAAAGAGTCTAAAAATTTGAGGAAACTAGATATTTGTTTCATATTTTAAGAGTGTTTTAGACCTAGACAAGTTTGGTTGCAACATATTTTCAAGAGGTTTCATGTGACTCTGTTGTTGAGGAGAACCCAGAATGAAAGCAAGGCTATAAAGAGTTTTAAGCTTCATAAGACTCATTCCTCTACAAAAGAGGTGGCGACTCTACATACAAAGAGCCTGATAAAGGATGTAAAAAGGTTTCAGATAAGCATATTTTCAGTCCAAAAGAAAGGTTAGCAGATACTGTAGTTGTCCAGGTATTTCTATTTTAGTTTTTAAAAAAGAGCTTATATGAGAACCATGGTGTTTGAGTTTTAAATGGTTCCCTATTAAGTGAAGTCAGTATTGGTTAACAGGGAAGTGTTGGAAATGAGTTTGCATACTCTTATGTTGTAAATTTCAGTTCATATGTTATGATGTAGTTGTGATAGGTAAAAAATTAGGTTAATAAGATCAAGGATAGCCATGAAAACCTAACCCTACCATCATCAAAGAATCTAATCTAAATGAAATCGAAAGTAATGCAATTCAAGCACAACATCACCTAGATTGTGTGATTCCTTGTTTATGATGTGGATTGCTTCTTCAAGAATGAACAATTATGAAGATAAAAGCTGCCATGATAGATGATAATGATAAAAACTCAATGGATGCCATGGATGCTCAAATGCTCAATATGCTCAAGATGATAATGTAGACGCTATATGAATGCTGGATAGATGTAGTATGGAATGAGAGGGTGTTTATATAGAACTCAATCAAAATCAATCAACGGTGGAGATTCAGTGGCTATCTGAATGGCTAAGATTGAAAGATAGGCATAGGTGAATGTGTAGATGACAAGTGGAGGGAAGATAGGGCTCATGTGTGCTTGTGTACATAAAAAGTACTACATATGAAAGATATTAAATAAAAGGATGTAGTACCACTTATCTTTTTTAAATGAAAGGGGCACACATGTCGGCTTATGAGATAAATGATAAGATAAATTAATTAAAAAATACAATTTATTCAATTAATTGGAAAGTGTATTTATGAAAGGAATCTTTAATTAAATAAATAAGATTTATTTAATTAAAAATAGATAGAATGAAGATAATTAAATAATTGAAGATTGTTTAATTATAGTTTAGAAGAAATAGCTAATGAATTAATTAAATAAATATAAATTTATTTAATTAATAGAAGAAATAGATGTGTTAGGGATATTGCTCAAGTGTGTTAGACAAATGCAAATGTGTGATAATGCGATATTTGAATGTTAATGATAATGAGTCAATTTTGGGTGTCTACATTTTGCCCCTCTTTGATACAATGTTCTATAGAGCGTTGTGTCAAAGAAGATACGATATGCCTTTTGATAAACAAGGTTATGCCCCAGTGTAACTAGCAGGTGATGCCCCCTTGAGAGGTAAGCCAGGCTAACCAAGAAGGGCTAGTTTGGCTTGCGATAAAAGAAAAGGTAGGACGCAAGGTTGACACAAAGAAAACAGGGGTTGGGAGGGAACAAAATGAGATGATACAGATAAAAAGAGCTTTGGTATAGAAGAATTAGGGTTTGGATAGGGGTATAAATAGGTTCGACAATGGCAAATAGGCTCATTTGTGCTCAGAAAGCTATAGAGATCTAGTGCTCCTTGGAGTTGGTGTGCGACGAGAGTTGGAGATCTATCAGGATGGTGATTCCATGCAGAGATCATCATGCGGAGAAAGTGAGGACACATGGGTGACCAGAGGGATCAAATGTACCGGTATGTATCAAAAATTTTGCTAAAAGCATGATTTTGATAGGCTAGAAGCGTCATAAATGCACACACTTCACTAGAAGCGACTAGGTCAGAGGATAGGCAGTTCAGGTCACTCACGTAGGAAGATAGGTCGCTTATGATAGTTGAGATCGCTTATAGGCGTGGCTTGGTCACTTTAAAAAAACTAGGTCGCTTTTAGTCAACTAAGCAATAGGAGAAGCAAAATGTGCATATAGATAGGAATAAGTCGCTTATGGTCAAACAGTAGGAGCATATAGAGGTTAAGCTCGCTTAGAAATCATAAGTGCTTGCTTATGAGATATGGCTCGCATATAGGCTAAAGGTTGGCGCATGTGGAGTTTTGCTCACATATAGGCCAACAGTGAGTGCATATGCAGAATAGATCACTTATGAACAAGATAGAAATGCATATGGTAAAAGAGGTCGCTTCTGATCAACAGATAGGTGCATATGGAAAAATGAACTGCTTATGGTGGATAGAAACTAGAAAAGCAATAAACAGTCAACTTTGTATAGCATTTAAGTAGCGCAAGGGACTGATATGATGAATGGGATGATGTAGGACATACTACTGCCTTTGTTATCACATGAGCCACATCCTAGGGATTTGTGATTGGTACGATTACTGGATGCAGAGGAGCGGTTAGTGTTAGAGATCCTCAGATTAGAGCATGTGTCAAGATTAGAGCTGGTGTAGGCACATTGAGGGCTGATGATGGCGATGGTGGAGCGATGGATGAGCGAGCATAGTTCATTCTTGTTGCTGACGGGAGAGGCTACGATCACGCTGGAGGATGTGTTTCAGATTCTATGGATTCCTATAGATGGGGACAGAGTAGATTATGATCCTGATATGGGTCCAGCTACATTCAGGAGATTATTCGGGACACCAGACATTGGAGTAGAGGGCTCATAGATCCCTATGGCAAGGATGGAGGAGCTATGTGACAGGTTGCAGCGAGTTGTGGTGGCTATCATCAGATGGCTAGTGGGAGATAGGTGAGCGAGAGGATTTCTAGTAGGATGGGGGATAGTGATGGAGGGGATGTTTTCTTATGGTACGAGATATGCATGGGCGGAGTACGTACTGGGACAACTCTATCATTACTTGCATGATTGTGCGTATATGTTTGGAGCGAGTATGTCTGCAGGAGTTACAGTTTTACATGTGTGGGCCTATGAGCATATTCCAGTGACGAGGCCAAAGGGATGGTGGCTAGAGCAGCAGGAGAGCCATATGCTAGGATGTACAGAGAGCTTTGACATACTGATAGCGTCGAGAAGTAGTATATTGGTAGAGGAGATTGGATGAGGTGGATAGCTTTGTATGAAGGCCATGGCTGGGATGCGAGAGATGGGATGAGGAGGATGTGGAGCTTGTCTATGCTAGGCAAGCGAGATATATTTTTGGACACGACATATACATTATAGAGCGCTATTTGCTAGAGTGGGTTTTGAGATAGTTCAGGTTGCTACAGGCAGTACCAGTTGGTGATGCCATTTTTGTGAGGACTAGATAGGAGGTTTTTGATTGGGGGCTGGAGGTTGTGGTTGAGACAGCTTTGGCGGAGAGAGATGGGCTACAGCCAGTTGTATGGAAGTGGGGACAGGGTCCTGTAGATCTAGGGACACTACTAGACTATGATGCACACTGGGTGACAGCTAGACCGACACGGCTGACGCGGGTTGGAGAGATTGGGGAGATAGGGATGGAGAGACCAGTTAGGAGGAGAAGACGACAGGCTCCACCAGCATACGTTGTTATACCAACAGTGCCAGGGATACAGATTCCAGGATAGCCTCAAATACTTGCACAGCCTCAAGGGCAGATATTAGTGGGTGATGATGTTGGGATTTAGCAGCTGCAAAGGTAGATTAGAGAGGAGAGGAGAGGAGATGGAGGCAGTGAGCATAGATGAGGTTGAGGAGGGTGGAGATAGATAGACATCAGGCAGTGATTGGTTTGCGACATGCTAGAGCCCAGGCACAGACATACCAGGCTCAGTTATAGTTGAGAGTGCAGGCTAGGGATGGACAGGATGATGGTGCACTGGCTAGAGTGACAGGAGAGAGGGATGCAACAAGATAGAGTGAGCAGATGATGAGATTAGAGCATGATATGGCGGTGTAGCAAGTGCAGGCTATGAGAGCGGAGAGGGATGGTCTATGAGCAGAGAGAGATACAGCTGTGCAGCAGCTACAGGGGATGACTAATGAGTGAGACAGAGTCGTGATTGCATTGGGGACAGATGGGGCTACGATGTATTTGGCCACACAGTTGACACAGGTAGAGTCATAGCTGCGGAGAGTATAGGGTGAGGCTGAGTACTATAGAGGTATATACTATGGGGTTGTGCCAGCAGAGTAGAGGTAGCGTAGCTTCAGGAGCAGGTCAGGGGCTTCAGGTTCACAAAGGTCAGGTGGATCTCGATCAGTAGCTTCAGTGATGGGGCCACCGAGAGATAGAGGGCCAGGTGCAGGACCTAGTGGTGGTGGTCAGGGCGAGGGAGCTGTCAGTAGTCACTAGGGCTACCTTGTTTATATTGTATCATGATGAGGCCTAGAGCCGATTGTACATACATTCTTGATGGCTCAGCTTGTATATGTAGACACTTGTATATTGACACATGTATTTATATATGATGGAGTATTGGTGATCTATATGATGTTGTAATGGATGCACTGTTGGTAGTATGATGGTTATGCATGTTGTATTCATATTTTCATGGATTATGTAGGGATGTTTATGCAAATGATATGAATGGAAATGGTGTGATAATGCAAATATGTAAATGGAAATGAAAATGGCAATGAAATGATATATGATGGACTTATGCATATAGATAGATGGTAATGAGATGATATATGATGGACTTATGTATGTCTAACACACTTGTTTTGTAGGATAGAAGATGAGGAGAAAGGACGATGGAAATGATTGATCTTGGTTGGAAACTATGTAGGCAAATAATAGAATGGATAAATGATGTGATGGGCATCTTTTTAAGTAATTGCTCAAAATGAAAAAGAAATGCAATCCTTATGTTTGATATAGCATGTGGATGTTATGCACCAGGGTATAGAAGACCAAGGTGTCAAAATATCCAATGCGGAACTAGCATGTTACAATCTTGTCTGAACACATGAGGTCAAGATGTTGAGCCAACATGCACAAGATATGAATAACAGATAGTGTTGTGAGATGGACTTTGATGCTACAAGCAATGGTTTGAGCTTACCTCCACTACACATAGTGATAGCTTGCTGGTAATATGTATGGAGCTAGTCTTAACATAGAATAGTCTCAAGTGCATAAGAGACTGTTTAGCTTCTCAGATGCTAGAGATATTGATATGTAAGATGCTAATCCCAACACGTACAATATACCCACACGCATAGAAAGAGAATAAGATCATCCCACAAACACGGCACACGAAAGCAATATGACCATGCCCCATTCCTTACTTCATTGCAACATACCAAGATATAAATAGATCAAGGCAGTCTTGATTAGGCATAGAAAAGGGACAAAAGATAAATCAAAAGATAAAACAAAAGATACTTTCATCACATTCTCTTGCCAAATTTAAGTACTCTTAGATGGATTTAAGTTGGCACCTTGTTTAAGAGGAAAGCTGCATCTTGTTGAAGGCTAAAGATGTTGATAAACTGCTATAGCAAATGTTGGCTTAAGACATGCGGACAAATAGCTTCTGGTTCATTCTTGATTGGTTAAAGTGCCTGAGCTTTCAGTATACACATAGTTTTCTTCCTGCTTGAGCTAATCAAAGAGAAGAAGATGGAAGATGAGAGAAGATGAAGAAGATGGGGTGGATCATCTGTGCTTGAGTACTGGAAACTTCCTTCATATTCCAGACTACCTACATACCCTGTATCCATGGGATCAAAGCACATTTATGATGAAGATGAGACATGATGAATATGTAGTTCTGGGTTTTATTGATGATGCAAGTGATGAAAGGATGATTAGAAGAAAGAAGATAGATGAATGATGAAAGAAGGGCTATCATCTTAGCCTGAATCAGAGTGCTTCCTTCGCATCTCAGATTGCCTACATACCCCATATCCATGGGATCAAGGCTTTAACAATAGAGCTGGATGTAGTTCTTGCTTATTATGCTGGTGAGGTGATGTTGAAAGACTAAAATGATTGCTTGAATGGTTGTGCTAGTGATGCCTTGTGATTGTTAGATATTAGATGAGCATGAAATGGTTGCAAAGATATGAAGCCTGATTGCAAAATGTTTTGCCACATTTGTTGTTGGATGAGCGCTATGGTTGAAGTTGAAAGTTGGCTGTGTTATAAGCTAAAGTGTTTGATGTGTTATGAGCTAGAGATAGCGGTACCCACTTCCAAATAAGACTCAACAAAGTGCCCCCAGTGCGGGATGAGGTTTATTATGAAGGAGCGACGATGGAGAAGGCGTGCGATCAAGATGCTAAGGTACCAAAAGATATAGTTATCGCAACAATGTCTCAAGTATGATAGCTAGCATTAACAAAGGCGAAGATGGAAAGGCTATTTATTGCGAGGATATGTGGATTATGATATGGACTATGTAGGATAGGATGATGAGAAATGGTAGGAATGAGTGATGATCAAACAAACCAAGCAGATGATGGAAGCTGGTCACTACACAGTGCCTGTTTTCTAGGTTTTCACTATGGTACTTATCCAAGGCACCTGTTTACCAGGTTTTCACTAGAGGATGGATTATTTATCTTATACTATTATTTTTTTGTTACCCAAAGTGCGAAAAAGTGGTTTTCACTGTTGGATGGATTTTTGTTTTTTTTGTTTTTTTTATTTTTTTGGTGGGATAGCAATTACACATGGCACCTGTTTGCCAAGTTTTCACCATGGTAATGGATAGGAGGGACTCAAGTGTCTAGTTCAATGGATGTTGGTAGTCCCGTTAGAGATGGATGTCATTGCACAAACCATGTCATTATGCTCATAGATGTTGATAAGGGATTGCATGTGAGAGATGGATTAGGTAGAATAGTAGATTAGGATAAGGATGATAAAGATAGATGGAAGGCTCATGCAAGAATAGATGAATGGGATAGTGGATTATGGAAGGCTTATGCAAAAGCATGGACCATAGGAAGGTGATAGGATGATGGGGGAGATATGTAGGAGAATGGATGAAGGATGGAGGTATGAAGATATGTGAAAATGTGGAATGGAAGGGAACCATGACCAACGGTTGTACACACCGCTAAACATTAAAGCTTTAGATGGAAAGGTCAATGTAGGGATTGAAAGAGATGCTTGCTTAGGAGATGGGTGATGGAGTGATTTTGGGGACCCACAGAGATTTAGTATTTTTACAATTTTTTTCTTTGCTTGTGGGATTTTTAGATGGAATGAGATGTTTGGAAGGAAGTGGAATGATTGGGATTTTTTTTTTGTTTGAGATATGGATAAGGATGCCTCATTTGGCCTGCTTGTTTGTTTTCTTAGGAACCCAAACCATATTGGGTGTGGGCTCTTCTTGTGGAGCTATAGGCTTAGTTGGCTTTTTAGATGCGCTAGGATGTGATTCTTTGCTTTGATGCCCTAAGGCATGAGAATCATTAGGATTCTTGGTAGGATTTTTATCTTTAGAGGTAGAGGCATCCAAAATTTTATTTTTGAATCCCATGGATGTGGTGGAAGTGGGGTTGGCAAAATGAATGGAAGCTTTATGCTTAGACAGTATGTACATTTGTTGGTAATGAGTAGGAATGTAATGGTGCTAATGGATAAAGGGATAATTAGGTGTGGGTACTAATGGAGGTGAGGAAAATGGAGGGATATTTGGAGTTGGAAGTAGTGGAGGTAAATTGGATGGTGGAAGATGTACGGTCACATGCTTTTGCAAGTTATAGGATGGGGAAAGTGGTTGATATGGAAATAACGTTGATGGTGGGAGTTTAGGAGGTGGAAGTAGTGGAGGTAAATTGGATGAAGGAAGATGTACAATCACATGCTAATGGGGTTTAGGATGGGGTTTTTGATGGGAAATGGTGGACTTAGGATGAATGGAGGAATTACCAACATCTTTAGCTTGGTGAGGCTGACGTTTGACACTAGGACTAGGAGTGCTTGGAGAACTAGACTTGAGTTCCTCATTAGATGGAAATGAAGGGGTTGCGAAAAGCATGAAGATGGAGGATCTCAGAAAAAGGTCAGTGATATGAAAGGAGGAGTCATCGATGGTATCAGATTTAGTAGTGTCTCTTACCAAAGAAGATCCAGCTTCTGTATCAGAAATGGATATGGATGAAGGTTCTTGCAATGTGTATTCACCAGGGCCATGTTCAGCATACTTGATATGGAGATCAGAAGCAACTTTGCTAGATGATGGCTTGAGTAGGTCAAATGGGTCTATATAGGATGAAGAGGGATAGGCCTAGGTGTTGAGAGGAATGCGGTTTGGACTCTGATATTTAGCTTGAAAGGCACGACAAAATTCAAATGGATTGGGATCATCTTGGATTGTAACTTCAACACCATTGTGTGGGAATTTAAGGCATTGATGATATGTGGAAGGAACTGCCTTGAGGGCATGTATCCATGGACGACCAAGGATGATGTTATAAGGAAGGTCAATATCAAGAACTTGACAACGAGTTTTTGTGGTGATCGGCCCAACTTGGATAGGCAAGAAGATAATTCCTTCAGTATCTCTCTCGGCATCATCATATGTTCTAATAGTAATAACCTTGGAGGTGTCAACATCTTTCTCAGAATATCCCAGTTGTTTTATCAATTTCAAAGAACATATATTAAGGCTAGCTCCACCATCTACCAAGATTCATTTGATACGATGTTGTTTAACAAACACTTCAATGTGGAGGGCTTCATTGTGCAAAGGATGGATGGAGGGCTAAAGATATTTGTCTAGAAAAGGTTAAATGACAAGGGGCTGCAATGCTAAAGACCATAGATTGGAATTGTGAGATGTCAATATCATTGGGCACCAAAGATTCTTGTAGAGCTTTGTCAAGGATAGCTTTGTGAGCAGGGGATAAGTGAAGCAACTCAAGAATGGATATGTGTGCGGGTGTTTTTCCAAGGTGATCCAAGATATTATAGTTAGGGAATGGTCAAGGAGTATGGACAGGTGCTCCTTGAATAGTGACTCAACCTCTGCGAGTGGTTACAACACAATCAGGTGCTTTACCTTAGATAGTAATGGTAGAAATGCGAGCATGGTCAATGCGGCCAATGGTAGATGATTCATAGGTATATTGAATGGCATTTCCAGCATGAGGGTTACTTTTTTTGTCATGAGATGGAAGTGGATTCTTGAAAGTCTCTAGATCATAGTTTGATGTTGATTGTTGTGTAGGTTGAGTTGCTGAAGGTGTAACTTTGATTAAACCTTGATTGATGCAATCTTGGATGACATGTTTTAAGCGCATACAACCATTGGTTTTGTGTCCTTTAACTCTATGGAAATCACAACACTCATTTTCTTTGTACCAAGGAGCTTTGAAGAGTGGTTCACCATTAGGTGGTGCATCCGGTAAGATAATATCACCTGCTTAGAGAAGCTTTCGAAAGATAACTTCCATGGGTTCCGCTAATGGTGTAAATTGTTGATGCGGATTGGAAGTTTGGTGTTGCTACATTCGTTGAAAGGGTTGTGTTGTTGTAGAAGCAGCTTGGATGTTGATGGGAGCTTTCATAGTTTGGATGTTCTTTGCATCTACAACACCATCGTTGACAACATTTTTATTTTTGTTCCAAAAGCGAGACTTATCATTGGAGTTTTGAGGATAGTCTTTGTTATCGTGAAAGATCTTGATAGCTCCTTTAGCAATTAAAGCTCATTCAATGATGGTTCCTTTGGAAACAAGTTCATCAAAGGTGCTAGCACTTTGCAATTGTAGTTGGAATGACAGCTTGGGATGAAGATTTTGAACAAAGATATCAAGCTGTTGTTTCTCAGGGATTTCCCATGATAGTTTGCTAGCCATATTATGCCATCGTTGAGTGAATGAAGAAAAGGCTTCACCATTGCATTGTTTATTGTTGACAAGGTCATTCATGTTTATCTCATGGTCAATGTTAAAAGTGAAGTGAGATCAAAACTTATTGGCTAACTCCGAAAAAGACTTAATTCCTAGACATAAATGAGAGAACCATTCAAGAGCTTGTCCTGCTAAGCTTCGAGGAAATAGTCTCAAAAGATATGTATCGTCATAAGCAACATCGAGACATGCTACAAAGAATGCTCTAAGATGGTCTTCTGGATTTCCTTTTCCTTTGTACTTGTCAAATTGTGGAATTTCAAAGTGTGGTGGAAAAGGTATCATATGGAGAGACTTGTCAAATGGATGAGCGCATATGTTGTCTAAAGAAAATGTCTTCTTGTCTTGTCCTACTGCTTGGTTAATCATTTGTTGAACATCCGCTGAAGATAATTGTTGTTGTTGTAAAGGGGGTGAAACATGGTATGGTGTATATTGAGGTTGTTGTTGGGGGATATATGAAGCCATGACTATTTGTTGAGGTTGTGTACTCACAACATATGTCAAAGGATTGGGATGTGGCACATATGTGGTTGAGGATTGCTGTCCTTGAGGCACAAGTGGCGGTTGGGTATATTGTGATGAATGGGCACCAAGATTTTACATCACATGCGAAGTGGAAGATGGATTGACACTAGTGGATGGTTGGGAAGTTGGAATTGGATTTGTGACATGGTAAGTGATGGAAGGATTGGTAGATACAAAAGAAGGATGGACACTTGGGTTTGTATTTTGTACAACATGGGGATTGGTATGTGTCATGTGTTGGGTGATAATAGGCAAGCCTTGGGTAGCATAAGATGGATTGATGGTGTGTGAAGGATTGGAAGAATGTGACAGAATGGATGTAAGCTGCTGAACATAAGTGACTATAGAGTTAGGATTGGCTTGAGAAACGATAGGAGGGTCACTCATGTCAATAAGACTAACATTGGGATTATATGGTATAGTGGATGGATTAGTAGAGATGGTGGAAAGCGTATTAGCAGTTGGTATATGAGATATGGTATTCATATGGGATATGGTAGGTTGTGATGGTCGTGAGGCTTGGACTATTGGTGTTGTTGGTATAGTTTGGGAGGCTTGCACACTATGGGATATGGGGATAGCTTGTGATGTTTGGAGCATTTGCGCTTGGGCCACATGGACAACTTGTGTTACTTGAGGCATGGAAACAGTCATGGTAGGAGGAGGTGTATGTTGAGGAACATGGAAAGGTGGAATGTTTAGATTTTGTGACATGAGAGGGAGCACATTAGTTGGTATGATCAAAGGTTCTAAAGTGTGCTCTGAGTGTGGTAGATTGAATGAAGTAACAATAGGCAATGAAAGAGATGTGGTAATAGATGGAGCTTGTGAAATGGTGGGGGATGGTGTGACGATAGTGGATGGTCCCTTTGCAACAATAATGGGGGCGTTTGGATCGTGTTCTCTAATAGAGGATATGTCAAAATCTCTTAGTAATTTAGCACCCATGTGAGCAAGTTGCAAGAAGCAGTGATTAGGCTCAGATAGAACAAGTTGCTCAACTTGATCCCACACATGGGTGTCCTAAAATTTTGATAAGTCTTCTTGGGATTGTTCTTCAAAAGTCTCGAAAGATGTTTGAGTTTGCACTTGTTGTTTAGATGACTCTCCAACGGTATACCCATGAGGCGTAAACATATGAGGAAGTATACCAATCGTGAATTGAGTTGCATCCTTAAGAGGTGTTGATCTAAGTTGTTGCATCTCACCTTGCAATTTGGCTTCTATTTCAGCTCTATATTTAGCTTCCATTTTAGCTCTATATTGACTCCTAGTTTGAGGCATGATGTTGATGTTTAAAACTTGAAGTTTAGCTTGTCAAAGTTTTGAGACCCAAAAGATGATGGTTTACTGATTGGTTGGTTGGTTGGTTGGTTGGTTGTTTGCTTTGTTGGTTGCTTTGTTGGTTTGCTTGGTTTGTTTGGTTAATGATTTGTTGTTGGCTAGTTTGGTTGCTTTGTTGATTTGTTGTTGGCTGGTTTTCCCTAGAGAATAGCTCACACACTCAAGGGAAAAGTTTGCTAAAGGCTGCTATATTACTGATGTTTGCTGAAGCTAAAGCTGATGTTTTGCTGATGAATCAAAACAATTGGTTTGATGTTTGGTTTACTGGTTTAGGATCTCAAAAGGATGAAAAGCTCATGAAATACGATTGATTGGTAAGCTCAAAATAGGAGACAAAGTCTAGGTATCTGCTAATGGTTAGAGCCAGGTCTAAAAGCTAATGCTGAAGCTGAGCAAGCTGGATTTGTGGCTAATTCGACTGAGTCACTAAGATTTGCTGGTATTAGACCACAGGTGACAAGTGATAGCTCATATGTGACTTAGAGAATGATAAAGGAGACTGGTAATAGCTCAAATGCAGACTGATTTAGATTCTGAAGTAGGTTACAGTGTTAACCAGAGGTGATCCAATTGTTCACAAGTGACAACTGTTGGCTCAAAAGTGATTTACTATTGATTGGAAGCGATTCAGGTTAGGATAAAAGTGAAAGATTGTTGTTTAAAGGTGACCTAATTCAGATAAGAGGTGACGGACTATTGTTTAGATATGACTCTGTTTATGCCAAAAGCGATTAACTATTGTTCAAAAGTGATTTGGTTCAGGCAAAAAGTGACTAACTACAGTTTAAAAGTGATTATGTTGTCTGTATGCGGGTAGTTTAGGCTTAAAAGTGACTGTGTCTTCAGATAAGATGTCTGATTTGTGATTTTTGACAAGAAAATAGTAATTGCAGTCACTCACACTCACAACAATCACAAACTTGTACAACCTAGGCTAGGAAATGACTGTATTTGTTGAATCCCCTGGCTGTGCTTAATCAAAGTGGATAGATTCAGGATCTTGGTAGCACCGGCTCCTCTCCACCGTACACACTTCTCATGTATACCAAGATCTAGGTTTCCTTAAAGGCCCGTCCCTCACCAAACCTTAGGATTGTCCCTGCTATCTCTTCTAAGAACCACGTGAATCGGGGCTGCTTCAAAGGTCCCACCTTTTGCATCAACATATAGAGGGTTTTTGGCTACTACACAAAGTTTCTAATAAGGGCATCCGTTCAGGTTGCTATACGTGCGGCAGTGCTACTCTCCGTTGTGGAGTCTCCTAGCCTTCAAGGGTTATGCCTTGGAGCGTTTTGGGGGACGTTGGTTGTCGGTATAACACAACAACACCCATTGTTGGTGGCTTTCGACACAAACATTTTTCTTATATAGCAGTTCAGAAGGACTTGGCTTTAGCCCATTACCGCTTGGGTTGTATCCCTTCTCACACTGGGAAGGTAGGCCCTCTAAAGATAATAACAAGTTCTCATACACCCAAGATCCATTTGATAGGCAAGGGGAGAGGATACTTTTGTTATTAAATATGGGTTACAATCAATCACATGCAAGCAATCAAAAAAGATAAATCAAGCACGGAGCAAGCAATGATTCATTTTAAGCACCAAGCCCAAATATTTCTAATTTAGTGAAAAACCACAAGTCTTGGACCGATCGAAGCTGCAACAGATATGTTAGTAGTTTGATAACCTCCTTTTCTTGGACAAATTGATAAGATGCTATACAAATACCCAATTAGTAGCCAAAAAAATAAACTGCAAAGTATATAGACTGAAAGCGCACAGTTTACCAGAGGTGATTCACTATCTGTCAGAAGCGATCTCCATCCTATCAAAGGCGAACTACTATAGATCAAAAGTGATTTTGAAAATGCCAGATGTGGATTGTTGAAGTTTAGAAGTGATACGAAAAAGCTTGAGATGACTGGTTAAGGCTCATAAGTGACCTGGATTTGCAAAAGAGACAATACGCAACAAAAGCCCTAATTCTGCAAAAAGTGATTCAATTATCTAAAAGCAGCCACTGTAAGATCAAAAGCGATTAGGCTAAATGTAAAGGCAACCCCTGTTAGTTTAAAAGTGATGTAGAATAAACAAAAAGTGATCATTGTCCGCATATAAGCGATCCGTGAATGGCTAAAGGCGGCAGATTTCAGTGTAGAAGCGACACGGGTATGCAGACAGTGACGATTTTTTGCTCAAAAGTGACAGAAACTTGCCGTAAGTGCTCGAAAAATCTGATCTTAATAAAAACAACTTCAAACAGCAAAGTTAATCAAGGACATGAGTCCCACCGGGTGTGCCAAAATGTGATAGGTAAAAAATTAGGTTAATAAGATCAAGGATAGCCATGAAAACCTAACCCTACCATCATCAAAGAATCTAATCTAAATGAAAACGAAAGTAATGCAATTCAAGCACAACATCACCTAGATTGTGTGATTCCTTGTTTATGATATGGATTGCTTCTTCAACAATGAACAATTATGAAGGTAAAAGCTGCCATGATAGATGATAATGATAAAAGCTCAATGGATGCTATGGATGCTCAAATGCTCAATATGCTCAAGATGATAATGTAGACGCTATATGAATGTTGGATAGATGTAGTATGGAATGAGAGGGTGTTTATATAGAACTCAACCAAAATCAATCAACGGTGGAGATTCAGTGGCTATGTGAATGGCTAAGGTTGAAAGATAGGCATAGGTGAATGTGTAGATGACAAGTGGAGGGAAGATGGGGCTCATGTGTGCTTGTGTACATAAAAATACTACATATGAAAGATATTAAATAAAAGGATGTAGTACAACTTATCTTTTTTAAATGAAAGGGGCACACATATCGGCTTATGAGATAAATGATAAGATAAATTAATTAAATAAATACAATTTATTTAGTTAATTAGAAAGTGGATTTATGAAAGGAATCTTTAATTAAATAAATAAGAGTTATTTAATTAAAAATAGATAGAATGAAGATAATTAAATAATTGAAGATTGTTTAATTATAGTTTAGAAGAAATAGCTAATGAATTAATTAAATAAATATAAATTTATTTAGTTAATAGAAGAAATAGATGTGTTAGGGATATTGCTCAAGTGTGTTAGACAAATGCAAATGTGTGATAATGCGATATTTGAATGTTAGTGATAATGAGTCAATTTTGGGTGTCTACAGTAGTATGCATAATTCATAGGGAAAATGTATCAAGCATAAGGATATGAGTTTAGGTTGTAAATGAGTGAATGCATGGTTGAAGTGTGACACTTGTAAAAAGCCTATGAATATGTATTCCATTCATCTGGGTATGGTGTCAAATGTAACAATGTATAATGATCAGTCCCAGCCATGTAATAAAAAACATTTCAGCATTGACAGATATAGAGCCATCAATTTCAGTGGTATTAATGGTCACCCAAATGTTATTCCACCTAAGGTCAAAAAATATTTACCCAAATTTAGTGGTATGAAGAATGAATTAGCAGGAAAGCACTTGTAGCAGTTCAGTGATTTAATGGACGATCATGAGGATGTGATCATGAGACTATTTGTTTAGTCTCTAAAAGGAGATGCAAGAGATTGGTTCTTTTACTTACCAGCATGCTCTGTCAGCTCTTGGGATGAATTTAAATCAGCATTCAATGAGTAGTTTGGTGAAAGAATTTCTAAGTTTTCACTTATCAGTGATTTCATGCATATCCATGTTGGCAGTGAGCTACCCCCTTGTTAGTGAGCCATTCAACGCTGACATTAGGATTAGTGACATGGCAGTGAGCCTCCCGTGGATCTGGGTTAATTGTAGAATTTGTAGTGAGCGTTGACAACTCGAGCTTTTGGTGCAACGACAAATGATTCCAACAATTGGTATCAGAGCCATGGGTCACGGGTTCGAATCCCTCAGGTTACGTTGAGGGGGGGTTGTTGGCAGTGAGCTGCCCCCTTGTCAGTGAGGCATTCAATGTTGACCTCAGGATTCATGACATGGTAGTGAGCCTCCTGTGGATCTGGGTTAAGTCTGGTGTTTGTAGCAAGCATTGACAGCTCAAGCTTTTGGCGCAACGGCAAACAATTCCAACAATCCACATTGAAGAAGATGAGTTAGTTCTAGGCTTTAACCTTAGATTCATAAAGGCATTGAAAAGAATTCTAGAAAAAAACAAACCTAATGATGATTTGGCTTTGCTTATTTATTTGGGTACATTTGACAAGAAAATGAGCTACAAATTGAAAGGTAAGGGACTTGCCCACACTTCATCAGGCATATGGGATAGCCATGGACATTGAGAACAATTGGAAGTATGGAATGCACAAGGGATATTTGTATACAAGTGTTTGCTGCCCTGAGGTTCCCAGTGTTGATGAAGGGTGTAATCTAAGTATTAAAAATCACTGCCAGAGCACTTACACCCCTGTTGTCCCAATTTATACATCAGACCAGTATGATTACACAAGAGGCATGGCATCTCAGAATGTAGATGGCAGGTATCCTGTTGAGAAAAATCAGTTAATAGACACGATGCACATATATAAAAGTGTTTCTCTAAATTCATCACATGATCAAGTAATGGATATGCATCAGTCTTTGCCCAGTTATGGCTCAGTCAATGATGAGGTAGGAACATTTTCAAGTAGTGAGGACACTTCATTGACCTGTGCAATTGATTGCTGCTCTCCTGACAGAGGTACAACAGAGTTTCAATGGCAGCCTTGTGGTTAGAGTGATTCAGATGGTATATCTAGTTATTGTTACTCTGTTGACTACATTGGAATGAATGATGTGGATAACATAGGCTCACTCTCAGAAGGTCAGGTGATGAGGAATAATGAATGCATGAATGGTGGGGCATCATCGTTGCTGATTGAAGATATCAGAAGGGTTGAAGAATCCTCATATTGTGTAATGTCAAAGTCTATTAGCATGGCAGAAATCTTAGGCCGATATGTGACATAATAAGAGGATGAACATTGTTTTCAAAACGAATATGTTTTGGCTATCCCAGTTTGTTCATTGAGAGGTGGTTATGCAAAGGGAAATCATGGCATAATGCATAAATAACTCATGATAAAATATGAAGAGTAGGTCTACAATAAAGGAAATAAAGATTGTGATCAACCCATGAGAGAAGAATGTGTAGATACAGATTGCAGAGATATACATGAGGTTACCTCTTGTGACAACGTTGTCATTGAAGAACCACAGAAATGCATGCGTGTCAGGTTTGATATCTCTCCTCATCATTTAAATAAACATGATGATGTTCCTACTATAGATGATTATTTGAATGAGGTAGATATGGAGATTTTCACTCTGAATACAAAGGATACTGACTCATATAATGATGAGAAATATGCTGATGCTTGTCAACATTTAGACCTATGTGTGAGCCTTTCAGATGATGAAATATATGAAAATGTTGAATATGAATGTGATGATCATGTCTACAATGTAGAAGTTGAAATGTTCACTTTTGATTATCAGTGCATTGATGTGAATGGACAAGTTGCAGATGTTCATGTTCACACCACAGAGGATAGTATTGATTGTGATGGTAGGGGTGACTGTGAAACTTCTGATAAGGGGCAATATTTTGATTTCTTCATGCCTTCTTTTGAGGTATTTCAGGTAGAGTTTAATGATGAAAGTGTCGAGCACAATGATGATGGATATGAGGATGTTTTTAATAGTGAGCTCCTTCAGCCTATTGCCCATGGTGACTGTGAGTATGATCAATTTTTAATTGATTATGATTTCTTATATGGGCACACTTGGCAAAATTTTACTTCAGGTTTGAAAGGTTTATATGAATATGAAATCTAATGTTCAACAGAGCAAGTAAAGATGCTACCCATGTATGAGCATTTTATGATTAGTGAAGAAGATGACTCCAAGGTTTTACATGAGCCTTCCACTCAGTCTGATTTTCTGGACTTAGAGTTACAATTTAGCTTTAATGAATTAGGGAAAATGTTTCTTGATGAGACTATTGAACAAATCCTTTTAGAAGCCTTCATGTTTAATGTACAAGCTGAGTGTGATTTCAAGATTAATGATGCCAACTGTCAGAGGGATTATGAATGTTTTCAATTTTTAGTTCAGTTGGGTGAGCATTTAGTGAAACATGACAATGAGCTGGATAAAGTAAAATGTCAAAATGATCATGGATTTCAGTTAATCTGCAGCTTTCAGATTGACAAAGGTTGCATTGACAGTGGTAGGCTTAGTAATGTAGTTAGGCAAGGCAATGACAGGGTTAGTTTGTAGGTTGATCATGACAGTATCTTCAGGTTTGATCTAAGGCAGTCAGATGAAAATTAGATATTTGACACTAGAGGGTTGTGGTTCTTCATTTTTGGCGGCCCGAGGCCTCCAAATAATGTTTATTGTGAATCAAAGCATATAAGATGGAGTATAGACTCAGTAGCCCAATGGGGTAGGCACTCGGTCTATGCCCTGGACATAACTGGAATCTCACCATGCCTGCAAGAGGCATGCGTCCATGAGTAAGAGCCACTGGTGGCACCATCAAATTTTGTTAGTTTGATGTGCCAATATTCTTTCGAGGTGTCAACGAAGGCTAGGTCAATAGACTGCTCAATCTACCCCAGAGGACAACTTTGGTGATTAAAATTTTTCAACTCAGAAGTCATATTGCAAATTTGTTTGGCAGGAAGTTTCTTGGTGCATATGGTAACATGCCTGCTCAATTTTATGCTTCTAGGACAAGTTTTGATGGGCCTTTTAATTATTTTCTAACTGCGACTGGGCTAGATTCGGCATTCCAGGAAGTTTCAAATGTCATATTCTAAGGGTGACCCAGTTTTCAATTTGGTCTCAAACGTCTCCAGTTCTAATTTCATCAAAATCAGAGACCATTTGATGCATTATTTTAATGCATTTCAGTTGCGGTGAGCTCATCCGACGGGTTAGTTTACAATGCAGGTGCCTGAATTTGGTCGGCAAAGCAGATTCTGAGGAGATGGGTTTGCTTGAGTTAATTGATTACGCCCTTGTGCAAATTTTTGTGGTTGTCAGACGTCTAGTTTACTCGCAGTGAAAAAATGCCATTTGCTTAGAGAGGGAAATTCATGTTTGCTTAAGTCTGATGTTTTAAAATGCATATATTAAAAAGTAATATTAAATAGCATTTTAAGAAAAGGGAGAAAAGAAGTTTCAATGTGTGAAGGAAAAGCCAAATATTGAAAAGAAAGTCTATTTAAACTTTGGTTTAAAGTTTATTAAAGAGAAAAGGAAGGTGCGATGATGCTTATCGCAGCATCATAGCCCTCCCTGCGGCCTAATTTCAGCCCCCTGCGATGGTGTGAATTACCCATCGCAGGGCAGTTTCTGCCCCTCTCCTTCATCTGCAAGCAGCATACATGCATTTCCTTCATAGCTACGGTCATTTTGATGGTTTTTCATGTTGCTCCAGGTGGATTTTTGTGCAAATCGGTGTTGGCAATCACTTTTTTGGTCTTAGGGCATTTTTTGAAGGCATTTTTTGGCCCAAAATTGTTGTTCTAGGTTGGAAAATCTTCCCACAATCATTCCTCATGCATTAGCGAAGGTTTTTGCTCGTTTACAATTTTTTCTGGCTGCTAGATGAATGGAAAATGCCTAGTATTGGTAAAAAATGACCCAAAAAATTGATTGGGTAGGAAATTAGATTTGGAATGTTATTCTTTTGCAGTTGAATGCTATGAAGAAGCTAAAGAATGAGATCCATGGTCCATACTGCATCAGTTCAAAGAATTTGGGAGTCTCTAGCTGTTGCCGTTCAAATTGGGGATGAGTAAAAAATGTAAAAAAAATTAAAAAGGGGAATTAAAGCATATTTTATTTATTTTTCCTCTCCTCTTTTAATGTATTAATATTTTATTCCCAATGTCATTTTGGAGGCAAAATGTATTAAAAATATCTTACCTACCTCCATATGGCAATAAATTTTAGGGAAACATGCTTTCAACCTATAAAGAAACTGTTGGGCTTTCATTTTGTTTTGGGGGCTAGAAAATTTTGGGAACTTCTAAAGAGAAAATAAAATACAAGTTCTTCTAGTCTGCTTCTTCTCTTGTCTTGTAAGTTTATGAGTTGTATGTTGAATGTATTTCTGCATAAATGTTATTCAGTTTCATGTTGATTTAAATGAGAAATGTTGAATGCATGTATTTTGTTAATTGTCTCTAGTGTTGAATGCATCTCTTCTTTTGAATCTGATAACTAAGGGTTGTTGAGATTCTAGAATATAGATTTTCTATATTACATGCTTAATCCTTTACTTCTATTCAAGGGATAGATTAAATGTTTGGGTTAAGTATGAGGAAGAATGTATTGCAGTAGGGATATTTGTAAGAAGAGTTAATTGAATACTTTGTCTTGGGTAGTATTGTAAGGAAAATGCTAATTAGACCCCTTGAAACTTAAGTGTTGTCTTAATTTAGTGAGAATCATTCACATACACATGTCTATTTGACTCCATGCCCTGAGATAAGCACCAGACAGATCTGGTATCGAGTTTATGATTCAAAGCCCAAGTTTTGTAATCAAACATAAAACAAAATCAAAATATCAACAATCAATCTTTTAGATTTTAGGAGTAGGGTTGTAGCTGTATGCTCTCAGATTTAACCAGTGTGATAGCCCAAGAACTTTGCTAGTCTAGGGTTTATCCAACAAATCTTGGTGCATAGTTGAGAGCATTTTGCCTGAGTTAGTCAAAGATAAATCTTTTGGTTTTAAATAAGGGAATACCCTCCCAGGTGTGGCAGAACTTGAATTGAAGGGGAGACAAGTGCAAACAATCTCCCATCTTTGTTGGCCAAATCTTCCATTAAACTTGACCATAAGAAGTGGCAAATCTTTAGAGTTTGATGTCTACTGATTTGGGAACCAATATATCTCTCCAATCATTATCCACCATTGATCTTCATTTCTAAAAATCTATAAATAAAACGTCTTCCAAACTCTCTCATACATCTCTCATTTTCATCAAACTTACGCTGCTGCATTTTATCCATTTTTTAGTTATCAAAGTTATGTTGTTGAGATGAGCAATCCACATATCTACTCAATCGATGAGGTCAAATCTACTTGCGAAGGAAGGTATGACTGTTGTTTGGTTTATTTTTTGATTTATACAAATTTATGCTTCACAAAAACAACCAATTTGAGACCATATAAGAGGGCGAAGGCTTCTGCTTGGTTGTTTGTTCCTTCTGGTAATTTTGTCACTCTATCATCACCAACTTTCCCTCAGCATCTCTAATAATGCAGTCGATACCCAAAGGACCCGGATTACCTCTACAAGCACTCATCAATGTTTAATTTTAAAAAGGGCAAAGTGGGTGGTGCCCATCTAATTGAAGCCCTTATGCATTTACTTGACATAACCTGGATCTTATTGTGTGCATCCAAGAGTTGTAGTTGGTTCCATCTCTTTTATTTTATAACTCAGAGGTATCCTTGCGACTTCGCCTAGTGATCTCAACCACCCTTGCCTTGGGCTTACTTTTTTGTCAGGTTTTGGGGGAGGAGGAGGCAAGCGGAGGTGAGACTAGTCCTCTAGGGGCACATACGACACCCAACATGACCTGTACTGAGAATCATCTAGGGGAATGAGTTGACCTTGGGACTTATATGGGAAGAACCCAAAGCCCTTAAACAACTATGCCACTTGTCTGGGTCAGCTAGTTCCATCTCTTAATGATTAGACTATCCTAATTAGTGAATTTTGTATTAGTTGATGTGTTGGACCTCACTCTCACATTCACAATCTTTGCAATAGTTGAGGACAATTATTCTAAAACCTTGTTTATCAAGTGCTTGGCCTTTCTAAAGATTCAAAAATTCCTTTCCTTCCATACCCCCATATTATCATTGAAGGGCAGACCTCCCATAAGCACACAAAGGTGGCTTCCTGGTTCAATGTTGGCCAGCTCTTGGA
Source organism: Cunninghamia lanceolata (assembly GCA_027924645.1). Taxonomy (NCBI): domain Eukaryota; kingdom Viridiplantae; phylum Streptophyta; class Pinopsida; order Cupressales; family Cupressaceae; genus Cunninghamia; species Cunninghamia lanceolata. Next base: position 25,104,996 of record BSBN01000500.1, read on the forward strand.
TAGGTGATAGAGGAATTGGTAAGTTACTACCTTGTAGGAAGGTAGGTTCCATTACTTTACAGTCTTTACTTGACATATATAAAATTCTATTTACCACCATTTTGACATTTCAGTGATCAAACATTCAATAATAATTTTGCACCTCATCCACATTAAAAAATAATAAATAAATAAGTATTATTTTTTATTAGTCAAAATTAATTTACACTCAGTAAATAATGTTTAAAAATGGAGCTACAATTCTTATAACTTGCACTTGTTTAAACATATTCTACTAAAATTGCACCGCCATTGTGCAACTCAAGAAAAGAAAATATATATTTATGTAGAAAAAAACAATGTTGTCGACTAACGTTCCATGGTGTGAGTGCCTTTAAAGAAGTCTCTTCCACCAAACTGGTTACTCTGAAAACAACTAAATGCAACCCCACATCTATTTGCCTGACTTAGCTTATTGCCTTACCTTCAGTTCTGTGATAAACAGATCGTCATTGTTGTGGTACTATTTAGGTGACACACAAGAAACCCACCATCAATAATCTATTGAGTGCTCTCTCTATTGCAAACAATGGCTGTGAAAGTTAGGGTTTTGGCAGTGCTCTTGTGTATTTGCATTTGTAGCCATGGCATGGAGAGGGAAGAGGTGTCATTAAGCTTAAGCAAGGACTACTACAAGCACACATGCCCAAAGGAAGAGAACGTGATAAGGGACACCATACGCAATGCTACAAACATTGACCCTAAACTCCTTGCTCACATTCTCCAAATGCATTGTCATGACTGCTTCATTCTGGTGCGTATCTCTATTTAAACTTACCCATATTTATCAACCCATTTGCTAATTAATTATACTTACAATGGTGGGCATGGGTGCGATGGATTAGTGTTGTAAGATGCACTAACCAATGTCTCACTCTGTACATTTTATGTAACTAATGATGCCAAGACCAGGCTTGAGTCCCTCTATCCCCAAACTATTTCCTGTGCGGACATTCTCGCCATTGTCGCTAGGGATGTGTTGCAAATATGTGCCTATGATGTGTTGTCATTGATGTCAACATATCTATTTGTCAGAGATAGTGAAGACAGTGCAGTTTAGTAAAGTTGTGAGGCCTACCATTTCACTCCCCTATATTGACTACTTTATTTTACTATTGGAGATGCATTTTAGACTTATGGAATTGTTGATCCCAAATTGCAAGAATATTAGACTTTATGCTTTATTTAGATTTATTATGTTTAGCATGACTATGATGAAACTAGACCTTGATATTGATTCACTGACGATGATTTGACTTATGATTTGCATTATGATGATAATTAGATACTAGTTATGTGATTATGTGATGGATATATTATGCGATGTTATCTTGAGATGGATTATTGAAATTTAAATGATGAATTTAATTAGGATGTGATTTTATGATGCTTATATGATCATGAGATGATGTGAGTGTATGTTTCACTTTGCTTCGACTATGATATACATGTTGGATTAATATTTTATTTGAGTGCGTAGGTGTTTCTAACCAAGCCACGGATAATCAGAGATGATCCCACACACTATGTGATTTCCCATGTTAAGCCAATCTAGTTCCAAGAGGAACCAAGACCAACTATGTTTGCATGATAAAATTTCGTAATGTTGTTGTGTGGTGTTGTTTGGGTTAGGTCTACCCCTTTTATTTTTGACTTTTAATTGGTGTTGTAAAGATAATGTTCATTTGAATTTTATTTTGAGTTTATAATTTTGAAACCCCTTTTTATGTGTTTTTACTCAACCTATGGTGCTCAAAATGGATTAAAATTGACCCTAGGTTGTACCCCTAGGATTTAGGGACCATTTGAGCTTGTATAACCTTAGGTAAACTCCCATTTGGTCACTTAAACTTCACCCTAAAGTAAAGTGACGAAAATGGAAGTTTGGGAAGGAGAGGAAGAGTGGGTCAAACAATCAACCTCTTCCTTTCCTCTTTCCTAGGTTGGGGGAGTCTTAAAGACCCCTTAATTATGGAGGACTCAACTCCAAGCCTCTCCCACAGTTGGTGAGGGTACCTTGGGGTTGTGTGGGTTTTCTTAGGAGGAGATGATTGGGGCACATGTGGTACCCACTCTTTCTTTGGCTACACCTTTCTCTCCCACATGTGTGAGAGAGAGCAAGTGGAGGGGGAAAGACTTGGTGGAATGGGTGGATGACATGTGTTACCACCCCATTCCATGATTCTTGCAAGTGGTTGTATGGAGGAGTGAGGAGGTGACAAGTGTCACCTCCCCATTCCTCAAGTCTCATGAGAAGAGCCTATTTTAATCCCTCTTGAAGAGGGGGAGGGGGTTGTTGAATCTTTTTCAATTTTTGAATTTTAATTGTTTTGGGGAGAGAGTTAGAGGAAAATTTGGAGGCTCAATTTGGAGAAGTTAGAGGTGGAGTTGGAGGAGCTCTTTTTAACTATCTTCCATTTGGGCTTTATAAGGTAGGATTCAAGGATAATGTCTTTCCATATACATTTTCTTTACTTGTGTGATGCTATGTGTGTGTTTCCATTTTGAATTTACTTTTGTTGTTGTGGGGAAAATTGTATGGGTGTGGTGAGAGCCTCTCCATTTGGAGAAAATGCTCAACATGTGTGGGGTGGGGGAGGAGTGAACCACCTCAGGGTCACATCCTTGTTTCTTTTGAGGTATTTTAGCCTTGAGGGAAAAATGTGAAAATGTGTATTTTGAATGGCTTGAGAGCCATGAGGAAGCTATGTGGAAAAAATGGTATTTTTGTGATGGCTTGAGGCCTTGAGAAAATTAGTTTTTGGGAGTTTTGTTTTGGAGTGGCACTCTTGAGTTGAGTGATGTCCACTCCCCTACCCCATTAAACTCACTTTGGTGAGTTTTGTTTTGTGCAAGCCAAGGGAGTGTTCTTGTTTTTGTGATTGAGTGAATTTGTTGTATAGTGGTGTGTGTTCCTTGTGTGAGGATGACCTCCAATCTCGGGGGTGACTCATGAGTGAGTCTATGGTAGGGAGGAGACCAGTTTTTAGTGGCTTCTTTCCCTTCTATGTGGTTATTGCAGGTTTTTGGAGCTATGAAGTGTAGAAGAAAATGAGACTTTCCTTCTTATGTTGTCATTTTGGACTCTTGTGACAGTGTGGCTAAGTTTGGCCTTGTGTAATTGTTCAAGTAAATAGGGAGAAGAAAATTCCTCTCTTGTAATGTGTAGCCATATGTTTAAAATTTGAGTTGTATCTCAGTCTATATTGCATTTAGAAATAAAAGTAAACTTGCTCAATTTTTTTTGTAGCTATGTGAATGGAAAAAAAAAGTATATTGCAAGAAAAAATGTGTGTCCTAATTTGTTAGTTGATTTATAAGTCTTATTTCAAGAAAATAAAATGAATAAGTTGTTGTTTTGTTTAAATTGATGGACTTGTGAAAATGTTATTTTTCTTAAACAGAAAAAGGGAAAGTAGTGACTGTAGTTTTAATTCAAAAAAAATTTATATGTGTATAGAGGTTGTGTTATTCTCTTTTAAATTTTTTTTTAAAAAAAAAAAAAAATTTACTTGCATTGATGAGAAAGAAAATATTTCTACTCTCTTTGTAGTGTTGTTTTAATGCAAAAAAAAAGGAAGAGAAATATAAATTTTTTATGGAAGTAAGAAATATATATTTTCTTCACAAACATAAATATATATACATCCTTGTTGAAGAAAAAAAAAGTGTGCTTATGTTTTCCTGTTGAAACTGTAATTTGTATATTAACATATATATGTTTATGATAATATATATATATATATATACAAATTTATATATATATATACAAATTATATATATATATATATATATATATTAGTCAGTAGTGATTTATTTTAAAGAACCTGTGTTTTGTTTTAAAAAAATAAAAAATAATAATAAAATAATACATAGATCGGAGAGTAAGTGAGTGGCATTTTTTTTGGACCACTGTGTTTTTGCATTAAAAGTGGGGGGGAGGGGGGCTTCGAACCCCCCTCACCATCTGTGTTGTCACCACAGCCTTGTGGCTATTGCCGTTTGCTTTGGAGTGTGGGGAGGGGGGGGGGGTCGAACCCCCACCCACACTCCACCTTAGTGGGATGTGGGTGGGGGTTCGCCCCCTTCCCTCCCCACTATTTCTTTTATTCAAAAAACCAACGTAACTCTCTTAAAACCCACGGCGGTGTCCATAAACATTCAGATCCGCCCCTCCTTCATGGTCATTTGGCCCTTGTAGGATATACAGAATTTCGTCTATTTCACAATATTATATATATATGTGGGGCATATATACACAGCTTCAAACCCTAAGGGAAAAAAAAATCTCTGGTTTAAACCAACAAACAATTATATATATATATGTAAAGAAAATGTATATACAAAGTGTATATAGCTCTTTGGACGTGGCGGCCATGGCTGCCCTTTAATCCAACCTGCAACACTGACAATGGTAGAAGAAAGAAATTGAGAAAATGAAGAAGAGGGAAATGAGAAAACAATAAGGAGGCTAGGGTTTTGACCCCCTCTCCATAATGAAATTGTTATTTTAATTGTGGAGCTTTTTAGGGCTTTAAATTTAAAATTGGCTTTATTATTTTTCTTTTCTCCCTCTCCTTTTTATGATGACTCTGTGGTTATTTTATTTTTATTTGGGTTTGTGGGGGAAAATTGTAATGGGGAATTTAATTATATATTCTTAAATGTTTTATTTAGCTCTTTTGTGATTATTTAAATGTACTAAAGGAAAATAGATTAGTCTAATTTAATTATTTATTATTGGGGTTTTAATTAATCTAATTAAACTATTTCCCTACGATTTAACTAACAAAGTGAATTTAAATTTTAATTCAATGGGATTAATTTATTGCTTGCGAACTTAAATCAACGAGGTCAATTTTATTATAGATTTTAATTAAATTAGTAGTTTTAATTTATTTATTCTAGTGCATATTAATTAGTTTAATAAATTAGTCATTTTTTTAATCCAACTTAGTAAACCTAGTAAACATTTGACCAAAAACTATTTAATTAGAATAAACCCTATTCAGGCCCGTGAAGCGTTATGTTGCCAGAATTTTCTAGAATTTAGGAGTTATTTAACTTTGCAAATTTTTACCTTGTGTAGAGTTAAATTTACCTTTCCCACAGAGTGTTATTTTAATAAATTGTTATTAATTCATTTTTACATTTGAGTTAGTCCTTTGATTTTGACTTGTGTCGAAATCCTTTCATTCACGTAGGTAAACTTAGGGTTTTGACCTTTTGATCCTAACCCTAGTAGCGATGCTCCTCATGCCACATTGACCTCCTGGCTTCATCACATAGGGGAATGTGCATGTGATCACATTACCCCGAATATGATTGACATGTTTATGCCTTTTACGCATTGCCACCGAGCACGCTGACACATGTGAGGGGGTTTCTATGGATACGTGAATTTTTTTTGATATTTTGTGTCATGACCACATGACAAATGTGGACATGACACGTGTGTTGCATGTCGTGACCGCATGGGAAATGTGGGCATGACATTTGGTATCAGATCAGACTGTAGGAGATGTGGGCAAGTCCCACTGTATGTTTGCAGCAGTTGACAACTGACAGGCTGACTTCCAGGCCTCAGTGATTGAGACAGCAAGTATGATTGGGGATGTTCCCATTTCTATTCTATTTGACTCTGGCGCTACTGATTCTTTTATATCTACATCATTAGTGGAGCATTGCAGGTTGGTGGCTTCTAGGTAGGACATTAGGTGGGAGGTTGAGTTGGCCACTGGGGCTAGGATGTTAGTAGATGCTTTGTTTTGGGATTGTGAGACCTCTTTGGGGCCCTTCACTACATTATATGACCTTAGAGTTATGCTTTTAGGGTCCTATGGTGTGGTTTTATGCATGGATTGGCTTGCAGCTCATAGAGCCAAGCTAGATTATCGTCGAAAGGGGATTAGTTGTTTAAACGATCATGGCACGACAGTCGAGGTAGTGGGCATTCAGAAGCCCACGACAGTTCATATAATTTCCACTTAGCAGCTTAAGTGCTACATGCGGAAGGGATGTCAGTTGTTTTCTATCACCATTAGTGATAGATCAGATGATGAGCCAGAGGCATCTTTAGATGACCATCCTATCTTGAGGGAGTTTGCCGATGTCTTTCCACCAGAGTTACCAGGTATGCCTCCATGCAGAGAGGTAGACTTCCACATCGATCTAGTGCTAGGTGTAGAGCCAGTGTCTCATACACCCTACAGGATGACCATGCATGAGCTCACAGAGCTTAAGTTGCGGTTAGAGGAGTTGCTTGAGAAGGGGCACATCTGACCTAGCACTTCACCATGGGGTGCACCAGTCATCTTCGTGAAGAAGAAGGATGGGTCTTTTCGTTTGTACATGGACTATAGGCAACTTAATAAGGTGATGGTGAAGAACCGTTATCCTCTGCCTAGGATTGGTGACCTTTTTTATCAGATGCAGGGAGCCAGAGTGTTCTCTAAAATAGACCTGAAGTTCGGTTACCACCAATTGCACATCATAGAAGCGGATATCCACAAGACTACTTTTTGGACTAGATACGGCCATGTGGTACCCTTCAGCTTGACGAACACCCCTATAGTGTTCATGAGTCTCATGAATGGGGTGTTCCACACCTATTTGGATCAGTTCGTGATCATTTTTCTTCATGACATTTTGATCTACTCACAAACTGAGGAGGAGCACGAGGATCACTTGTGTCAGGTTTTGCAGTGCTTGAGAGAGCAGTAGCTTTATGGCAACTTGGTAAGTGTGCCTTTTTCAGGACTGACGTGTAGTATTTAGGACACATTCTATCTGGCGATGGAATCTCTGTAGATCCATTGAAGATTAGGGCTATCAGGGATTGGTCAGCACCCACCAGTGTGACAAAGGTCAGGAGTTTCATGGGATTAGCTAGTTACTACCCCAGATTCATAGAGGGATTTTCTAGGATAGCACACCCCATCACTTCCCTTCAGCAGAAAGGGAAGAGTTTCACTTGGAATGAGCAGTGCAAGAGGGCCTTTGGGGTCCTTAATGAGCGTCTTATTAGCGCTCCCATCTTAGCGGTTCCTGATCCTATAGAGGATGTTGTGGTTTATACAGATGCATCACTTGAGGGTTTGGGAGTCGTGCTTATGCAGAGTGGTAAAGAGATTGCATATGAGTTGAACTATCCTACTCACGATTTAGAGCTTGTAGTAGTGGTACATGCTCTTGTTCGTTGGAGACACTTTCTTTTGGGTCGTCGCTTTGAGCTTCATTCGGATCATCACAATTTGTAGTATATATTCACACAGTAGAATTTGAATGTCCACCAGCGGCGTTGGATGGAGTTTCTATGCGAGTACAACTTTGATGTCCACTATATCAAAGGGAAGGAGAATGTGGTCGTTGACGCATTGAGTCAGAGGCACCACGAGATCTTGACCTTAACCTTGAGTGTGGACTTGAGAGAGCACATCATTCAGCATCTGCCTGAGGATGAGTGGTTTCTTGTGGTGCAACAGGAGATCTAGTCACAGAGGGCCCTTGTGGTCAAATTTGTAGGATATTCCCTTAAGGCAGATGGGCTTCTTAGGCATTGACAACGCATCTATGTACCCCATGCGGGTGATCTACGTATAGTAGTTCTTTCTGAGGCTCACAGAGCACCCTATGCAACACACTCAAGGGTGAAGAAGATGCATGCCAATTTGTGACAGTTGTACCATTAGCTAGGTATGAGATGAGATATTGCAGAGTATGTTGCTCATTGCCTTGAGTGCCAGAGGGTCAAGGCCAAGCATCATCATCTAGCGGGTCTGTTATACCCTCACATGATACCTGAGTGGAAATGGGACACCATTTCCATGGATTTCATTGTTGGTCTTCCTATGTCATCTTGCTGCCATGATACCATCATGGTGATGGTTGACAAGTTGACCAAGGTGGTGCATTTCTCACCTATACGCACAATGTACAATGCAACATCAGCGGTGAGAGTATTCTTGGATGAGATTGTTAGATTGCATGGAGTACCTCACCATATCATTTATGACAGGGATTCAGTGTTCACATTAACCTCTTGGAGGTCATTGCAGTAGGCGTTGGGAACTCAGCTCAACTTCAGTCCTAAGACAGATGGTCAGAAAGAGAGAGTTAATTAGGTTCTTAAGGATATGCTCTGTATGTACGTCATGGATCACCAGACTAGATGGGAGGAGTATCTATATCTAGTTGAGTTTGCCTACAATAATGGGCATCACAGCTCGTTGGGTATGTCTCCTTTTCAGGCCTTATATGGCAGACCTTGCAGGACACCTTTGAGTTGAGACCGTATTGAGGACAAGGTTGCAATAGGGCGGGAGTTGGTTCAAGATATGGAGCAGCAAGTGACCTTGATTAGGCAGAGACTTCAGGAGGCACGGGATCGATAGAAGAAGTATGCCGATGCTAAGAGGGTAGATCAGAGCTTCTCAGTTGGGGACAGAGTATTCTTGAGAGTGTGATCACACAAGAGTCCAATCCATTATAGAAAGGGCTCTAAGCTCGTACCACATTTCATTGGACCTTTTGAGATCTTGGAGCAGATAGGACCCATAGTCTATCGTCTAGCCTTGCCACCTAGCCTATTACACATCCACGATGTTTTTCATGTATCAGTTTTACGGCGTTACCTATCTGATTTATCTCATGTATTGGATTAGAGTGCTCTATAGGTAGAGGCAGATGGTCAGTTGGCTTTGGAGCCAATTCACATATTGGCTCGTCGGATGCTGGGCCTTTGAGGTCGAGAGCTGGACTAGGTTAGGGTCCAGTGGGACATGTATGATGAGGTCATGATGACATGGGAGGATGCAGCTAGATTGAGGGCCCTTTATCCTCACCTCTTTGACGACTTCCAGGAGGAAGTACAGTCTTAGGGGGGAGGATGTGAGGCCTACCATTTCACTCCCCTATATTGACTACTTTATTTTACTGTTGGAGACACATTTTAGACTTATGGGACTGTTGATCCTGAATTGCAGGAATATTAGACTTTATTCCTTATTTAGATTTATTATGTTTGGAATGACTATGATGAGACTAGACCTTGATATTGATTCATTGACAATGATTTGACTTATGATTTGCATTATGATGATAATTAGATACTAGTTATGTGATTATGTGATGGATATATTATGCGATGTTATCTTGAGATGGATTATTGAAATGCAAATGATGAATTCAATTATGATGTGATTTTATGATGTTTATATGATCATGAGATGATGTGAGTGTATGTTTCACTTTGCTTCGGCTATGATATACATGTTGGATTAATATTTTGTTTGAGTGCGCATGTGTTTCTAACCAAGCCACAGATAATCAGAGATGATCCCACACACTATGTGATTTCCCATGTTAAGCTGATCTAGTTCCAAGAGGAACCAAGACCAACTATGTTTGCATGATGAAATTTCATAATGTTGTTGTGTGGTGTTGTTTGGGTTAGGTCTACCCCTTTTATATTTGACTTTTAATTGGTGTTGCAAAGATAATGTTCATTTGAATTTTATTTTGAGTTTATACTTTTGAAACCCCTTTTTATGTGTTTTTACTCAACCTATGGTGCTCAAAATGGGTTAAAATTGACCCTGGGTTGTACCCCTAGGGTTTAGGGACCATTTGAGCTTGTATAACATTAGGTAAACTCCCATTTGGTTACTTAAACTTCACCTTGAAGTAAAGTGACGAAAATAGAAGTTTGGGAAGGAGAGGAAGAGTGGGTCAAACACTCAACCTCTTCCTTTCCTCTTTCCTAGGTTGGGGGAGTCTTAAAGACCCCTTAATTGTGGAGGACTCAACTCCAAGCCTCTCCCACAATTGGTGAGGGTACCTTGGGGTTGTGTGGATTTTCTTAGGAGGAGATGATTGGGGTACATGTGGTACCCACTCCTTCTTTGGCTCCACCTTTATCTCCCACATGTGTGAGAGAGAGCAAGTGGAGGGGGAAAGACTTGGTGGAATGGGTGGATGACATGTGTCACCACCCCATTCCATGAGTCTTGCAAGTGGTTGTATGGAGGAGTGAGAAGGTGACAAGTGTCACCTCCCCATTCCTCAAGGCTCATGAGAAGAGCCTATTTTAATCCCTCTTGAAGAGGGGGAGGGTGTTGTTGAATCTTTTTCAATTTTTGAATTATAATTGTTTTGGGGAGAGAGTTAGAGGAAAATTTGGAGGCTCAATTTGGAAGAGTTAGAGGTGGAGTTGGAGGAGCTCTTCTCAACTATCTTCCATTTGGGATTTATAAGGTAGGATTCATGGCTAATGCCTTTCCTTATGCATTTTCTTTACTTGTGTGAAGCTATGTGTGTGTTTCCATTTTGAGTTTACTTTTGTTGTTGTGGGGAAAATTGTATGGGTGTGGTGAGAGCCTCTCCATTTGGAGAAAATGCTCAACATGTGTGAGGTGGGGGAGGAGTGAACCTCCTCGGAGTCACATCCTTGTTTCTTTTGAGGTATTTTAACCTTGAGGGCAAAATGTGAAAATGTGTATTTTGAATGGCTTGAGAGCCATGAGAAAACTATGTGGAAAAATGGTATTTTTGTGATGGAGGCCTTGAGAAAATTGGTTTTTGGGAGTTTTGTTTTGGAGTGACACTCTTGAGTTGAGTGTTGTCCACTCCCCTACCCCATTAAACTCACTTTGGTGAGTTTTGTTTTGTGTAAGCCAAGGGAGTGTTCTTGTTTTTGTGATTGAGTGAATTTGTTGTATATGTTGATAACTGAGGGGGGGGTGAATCAGTTATCTTAATTAATTTAACTTTCTATTCTTCTTTAACAACTAGTGCAGCATCAAAACAAATAAGCATCCATAATCATGAAAGCAAAAACAAGATCAATACACATAACACAATGATTTTGATGTGGAAAACCTTGTTAAGGGAAAAACTACGGGGTGACTAACCCAAGAATGTATTCTTTGTTAGAAGAATAGAAGTACAAAATGGCACTTGCCAATTAGGGCTCACTGCCTGAGCACACTGCTCACAAGAGGCTCACTACCTACAAGAGACTCACTATCTACAAGTTAAAAAGAAAGTAACAAGATACTTGAACTAATAAGAAGCATCCACATATGTTGGAGTTCAGTTTTGGTTAGGCTCAGTATACTGATCTACTACACTTCATCCTTCCTCTTCTTCTGTGCTACTGTCCTTTGACATACCGGACCTGCCTTATTGCTTCTATATTGCTCTTCTATTTTTCTTCACACATCACCCTAACACATCACATTGCTTCACATCTAAATCCATCTGGTATATATATCCGCATAGAGGATTTCATCCTCTTTCTAGTCGACATTCGGAATAGTCAATATTTTCCCAAACTCTAGTCTGTCGGCTGAATCCTTGCTTACCAAGTGATGCAAATCAAGGAGATACTTATAGAAGTCATCTAACATGTCAGCCAATCATGGATGATACTTTAAGAACCTTGATCACCATCAATATCTTATCTGGAATAATTCTGATGCTCTGTTGGTCAGTTCTTCCTTTGTCTACTCTGCCAAACTAGACCCCAATACTTAGATGCTCATATCTCTTCACTCTTTCATCACCGGAGGCTCAATCCCTAGAATCTATTAGTCAAGGTATTCCTCTTGACTTCCCCAAGTCTGTACTTTACAAAGATACTTCCTTTAAGAGATCCAAACCTGACTGTCGGACCTTGCTGCATGCTCTGTTCTTGCTTACCAGACCAAAGTATTCTTCAATCTAACTTCTGATAAAGATACACCATGTCCTGTGGATGTGTGGAATGGTCTTTGTTGCCATCAATGACAACACCAATGAAGCCACACAGTGTCTCTTGCCAACAATCTCCCCCTTTGGCATTGATGGCAACACTTATTGAAAAATGACTAAGTGTCACACTACACTCCCCCTTGGCTAATGCTCTATTCTAATGTACATTTTTCTAGAGCTCCCCCTTAGCTGGATTCCACATTTTTCACTACTCTATTCCTCTTGACTTCCCCAAGTCCACACTTTACAAAGATACTTCCTTTAAGAGATCCGAACCTGACTGTCGGACCTTGCTGCATGCTCTATTCTTGCTTACCGAACCAAAGTATTCTTCAATCTAACTTCCGGTAAAGATACACCATGTCTTGTGGATGTGTGGAATGGTCTTTGTTTCCATCAATGACAACACCAATGAAGCGACACAGTGTCTCTTGCCAACAATCTCCCCCTTTGGCATTGATGGCAACACTTAGTGAAAAATGATTGTCACACTACACTCCCCCTTGGCTGATGCTCTGTTCTAATGTACATTTTTTCAAAGCTCCCCCTTAGCTGGATTCCACATTTTTCACTGCTCCTCACTCCCCCTTTGACATCAATGGCAAAGGGTAGAATCCCCACACCAACAATCCAAAAAAAAATCAACTATACTTAGCCGCGTAAGTATAAATACATGATACACTTACATATATTGAAGTATATCTGCAAAAGATGTCTTCAACTGGGCAAATTTTGTTGCCCAACTTTGCTTCATCCTTTCCAAAATTGAGATGTGACCACTCAACAGGAATGCAAAAGCTTCTGCCCTCTTAAGATCTATCGGATCACTGGTTCGGGCTGTGGTCTGGGCATCAGTTAGGGCCTCATGCATGGCCTCTAATTTAGGGATAATCATCCCTCTAAGTTCACCCATCCTGCTTATTATGTTCTTCCTCTCCCTCTCAAGCTTCTTAATCTCATTCATGACTACAATAGTTTGACTTGGTTTATTATTGATACAGTGAGAGGATCAAAATTTTGAGAGAGGCTTGATAGTTTATCCTCTTGTTCTTTCACTTTCTTCTCAATATCCTTTGTTACTTTAGTCTAGGATATACAAAATTTATATATATTTCTCCTCCATCCTTAAGAGCATTTTCTAAGCTCTTCATCCCAATATCCATATTTCTCCTATCATTGGTTATAAAGCCTTGTAACTCAGAGAATCTCTTATCCAAAAACTCTGTCCAGACCTTCACCTCAGCTGATTTCTCTAAAGACTCAAAATGAGTGCTGACAGAACTAACAAGAGACTTGAGATTACCGGATGAAGAAGCTGAGGAATCCTTCTGAAAGGATGGCATGATCTTTTCAAGCACACTGGATGCAATTTCTAGCAGTTCACAGTCTTCCATGTGAGACTTTAGAAGTTTCTCTTTAGCCTTTGCTTGGGCAAAGGATGCTATCTTCATTATTTGAACCGGGGAGAGAGAATCAAAGTCAAATGGTCCCTGAAGTAACTCCAGTTCATCAATCTCCATCATTTCTTTAGTCAAGAAATCCTTGATAGTTTCTGCAGTGTCTCTTGCTGGAGACAAAGTTTTCTTTCCTTCTGCACTGTCACTTGTGTTCTTCTTAGCTTGACCTTCTTCTCTTCCCTTCACTTCTTTCTCCTCTATTCTTTCTTTTCCTTTAGATCCGGAGACTGCTGGAGAATCTAGATTTATTTCTCCTTGGACTTCCTCTTCTGGAATAGAGGAATTTAAGTCCTTAGCTTTTTCTTCACTAGTCTCCTTTGCCTCTTCTGCTACTGTCTTAGTGGATTCTTCTTTGTCATCCATGGCAGAGGTTTCATCATCTAAGTCTTCTACAATGGGAATGTGGAATCTTTTGTATGCATTCCGGAGGATCTCTTTTGTCTCTTTTGCTATTTTGTCAGTTTCGCCAAGCATAAGCTGATTCATTCTAGCTTTGCTCCGAAACTCATCCTTGCAATCTTTGAAGATCATATTCATTTGCTTCAAAGTGATTGAAGGAAAGAGCTGAATGGCTATCTATTCCTAGATCTCAAGATCCTTTGCCTTAGCATTATTCTTTCTTATTTCTAATTCCTTCTCTAGGCTTTTGGGAATAAGAGATATGATTTCAATAAAAGCCTTATTATAGATATTCAAATATCTGACTGTAGCTTCTTGCAAGATCTTCTGGTTAGCTTCATTATAATCATCATAGAATTTAGTCATTGGTTTTAGATTTCCATCCACAGTGACTGATTTGACTACATCATCAATGGACAGAGTGGGCCTTTCAACAAATTCTTCTGCCATCTCTTCCTTGTCTTGACCTGTAGAAGATTCATCGGATCCTTTTTTCTTCATTTTCTTTACCTCCTCATCTGACTCAATTTCTTCATCATCGTTCTGATTGATGTAAGACCTTGTGGCCTTTGTCTTAGTTCTTTTCTCTACTTTACCAGATAATTTTGCTTCCGGTTTAGATGCCCTTGAGCTTTTAGCAGTTGTAGGTGCAGAGGTCTTAGAGGATCTGGTTCAGGAGGGGACTTCCATCGGAGTATCTTCTTTCTTTTCCTTTTCTTTTTCTTTCTCTACCCTTTCTATCTTTTCTCTATTTGCATCAAGTGCCTCCTTTGATATTCCATATTTCTTGGTGACTTCTTCAACTTCCCTTCTCACTTTCCTCTTGATTTTAGGCTGTCTAAGTTCCACATGAACTTTTACACTCAGCTCTTGGTAGGTTCCAAACCTTTCTGCCTTAGGGTCTTTGGGCTGGCTCAGCAGATGTTGGATATGCAGCTCTACAATTTTCTCATCTACTTCATACCCCATTGGCATGATCCAGACTGTCCTTGGCTCCACTGCCTCCATTAGGCATTGATCAGTGTCTACCATGAAACACACTGTATCTTTGTACTTCTCAACCAATGATTGGGGAATTCTTTCTCTGGTTTGCATCATATTTTGAAAGTTCTTGAAGTAACCCCACAGAGCTATATTTCTTGCCTTAGCATCCCCAAGCCCATGCAAGTAATCTCTAATTTAAATTGCAACAGGTTTGTCATTCTGCCATACCTAACCACTGGATCCGGGCAGCTCATTCATGAAGTAGAAAAACAAACACAATATCAGCTCACCATACTTAAAAGAGTTCTTTTTGTCCTTGATCTTCTGTAAGTTTTCCATCAGTTGGCTTAGAAGGAGTTCACAGAGATCATAATCTGCATTCTTTCTCAACATTTCATAAGCAGTATACACAGCAGTTTCGGATACTAAATTCTTCATGTTGGAGTGATATATCTTATAGCCAATTATCATAGATGCAAACTTGATATCTAGATCAGTGATATCTTCTATGGTCATTGCTCGCTCTCTTATCAAATTTTGATCTGGTAGCCTCACTCACAGTTTGGTTTTGACAGATTTGAGAACAGGTAACCCTCTGAAAGAGTGTAAACCGGCTACTGCCCTAATTGCATCCTTGGTGATCTTGAATGGTCTATTCAACCATAAGAAGTTATCATGCACTCTGCTCAACACATACCAGACCCACTCATCTTCTTCAAAATAGGGGAAATGGATGTACTAACTGAAATGTTTATCCCGGATGGCCTTATACTAAGGTTTTAGTTCAAATGATTCATCTATCAGTTCCTTGTGGTAGATGTCCATCAGCTTGGATTCACCAAAATCTTCAATGTTTGCGTGAATGTAAACCCTAACATCTTCTACATGCAAAACCCCATGCAAAATGTTGGAAAATGCCCCTAAGGGATCCACTTCTAGAGATTTGTAGGGATGTTTCTTAAATTTGGGGTGAGGCCTATCATAAATCTTTACAACATTCAGAGTAGCCATCTTAAAGATTCAGAGAAAGTTTGATCAAGAGTGAAAAATACCTTTTTATGCTTCTAGGTTTCACGGAATGAGCTGGATCGGATTGCTGGAAGAATTGTCTTCTGTGGTTGATCTTTGAGAGACTTGAGACAATTTGTTTGCAGAGCTCTTTTTCTCTTCTTCTCGAGTGCAAATGTGTGAATGACGATCAAATGAACCCTTTTATCTCTGAGCAAACCCTAATTCCACGTTGCAATAAATGTGCAACTTAAGTTATTTCGGTTGCCTTGTTCTCCTTGTTCTAAGAAAGATCTTTTCCAGATTATTGAGATATACTTAGAATTATTCTCAGTGATTGATGACAATCTATCTTCGTTTCCCCAAATATTTGATCTATTCGCAGATCAAACTACCTCAAATTTGAGTCATACCGGATCTAATTGTGAAAATCTTGTTCTTACCGGATGACTGTTAAACCGGATTAGTCTTGAAAGATTAACCTTCTCCAAACTTCTTGCGGATCTTCCGTCTCTTTACCAAAGCTTATTTAGATGGTCCTCTATGAACCCTTTAATCCGCAACTTTCCTTGTGCTGAATTTAGGCACCAATTAATTGGCTGGGGGAAAATGTTTTTCTTTGTGTCTCCCCCTAAGCCAGAGCTCACTAATTAATTTCTGGAAGGAATATTAGCACCAGATTGTAGTGTGGATCCATCCCCAACATTTTTTGTACTCCTCTTCACCCAAATCTTGTTAATCTCCCTTTGGACTTCATCCACATTCACTTTTCCTTTTGCTTTGTCTTGATTCTGATTATGATGCACCGGACCCCTTTTATCCTGATTCTTGCTTTTATAGAATTTGGCAATATGACCGGATCTATTGCAATTGTGGCAAACAACATTTCTTTGCCTTTTTAAATGATACCCTCTTGATCTACATTGATTAGCCATATGTCCCATTCTATTTCATGCAAAGCATCTACCATTGAATGAATTGCTCATTTGCATATTTCTACATTCATGAGATTTGTGACCATACCTTTTGCAGTTGAAACACTGTCTGGAGAAAGATGAGTTAGTCTGATTCATTCTCTTTCTGCACTGATTTGCTTTATGACTGAAGTTATTGCAGTTGTGGCAGTATCCATTGAAGGATGGATATCTTTGAGCATTAGGTTGCCTTACTGGAGGTCTTATAGACTTGTTCCTTTGATTTTCTGATCCAAAATTCTTCTAACCAGATCCAGAGCTTTCACCTTTCTCATATCCCAAACCATGCTTGTCATCTACCCTCTTTTGACTTTCAAGAAGAACTTCAAGTTGAACAGAGCTTATCTTGAATTTTTCTTTGTATTCATTTCCTATTTGAAGATCCTTTTTAAGAGTGTCTATTTGATCCTCAAGCTTTTCTTCATTATCTCTAGCATCTTCAAGATCAGATTCTAGATGCCTGATTATTCTATCCATTTTGTGGCAGTCTTCTGATTTCTCTTTGAGAGATTGTCTTAGATCATCTTCAGTTTTTCTTTTCTCTTCAATTTCTTGAGTAAATTTCATAACTCTTGATTCCATTTCATTGTCTTACCATAATGACTTCTTTTGATAACTTTTCACATAACTTGGTTTTCTCCTTCAGATCTTCATTGGTATCATTGGCTTCACCTTGGCTTGCCAATTGCTGAAGTAGATCCTTTCTCTTTTTCATAGAGATACTCAGTTTCCCTTTTAGTTAATTTATGAAATCGTCAGCTTGTTTGAGTCTTTCCTTCAATTCATTGACTTCAGAGTTAGATTGCTCAAGATCATCTAGGGTAGTTTGAAGTTGTTCCCTCATACCATACACATCCATTTGAATTCCCAGATCTTCCTCAAGCTGTTAGGCTCTGTTTGGAGGAACTTGGCTCTAATACCAATTGTTGATAACTGAGGGGGGTGAATCGGTTATCTTAATTAATTTAACTTTCTGTTCTTCTTTAACAACTAGTGCAACATCAAAACAAATAAGCATCCATAATCATGAAAGCAGAAACAAGATCAATACACATAACATAATGATTTTGATGTGGAAAACCTTGTTAAGGGAAAAACCACGGGGTGACTAACCCAAGAATGTATTCTTTGTTAGAAGAATAGAAGTACAAAATGGCACTTACCAATTAGGGCTCACTGCCTGAGCACACTGCTCACAAGAGGCTCACTGCCTACAAGAGACTCACTGTCTACAAGTTATAAAGAAAGTAAGAAGATACTTGAACAAATAAGAAGCATCCACATATGCTGGAGTTTAGTTCTGGTTAGGCTCAGTATACTGATCTACTGCACTTCATCCTTCCTCTTCTTCTGTGTTGCTGTCCTTTCACATACCAGACCTGCCTTACTACTTCTATACTACTCTTCTTTTCTTTGTACATCATCTTAACACATCACACTGCTTCACATCCAAATCGATTTGGTTTATATATCCGCACAAAGGATTTCATCCTCTTTCTAGTCGGCATTCAGAATAGTCAATATTTTCCAAACTCTAGTCTGTCAGCTGAATCCTTGCTTACCAAGTGATGTGAATCAAGGAGATACTTATAGAAGTCATCTAACATGTCAGCCAATCATGGATGATACCTTAAGAACCTTGATCACCATCAATATCTTATTCAGAATAATTCTAATGCTCTGTCGGTTAGTTCTTCCTCTGTCTACTCTGCCAAACCGGACCCCAAAACTTAGATGCTCATATCTCTTCACTCTTTCATCACTGGAGGCTTAATCCCTGGAATCTATCAGTCAAGGTATTCCTCTTGACTTCCCCAAGTTCTCACTTTACAAAGATACTTCCTTTAAGAGATCCGGACCTGACTGTCAAACCTTGCTACATGCTCTGTCCTTGCTTACCAGACCAAAGTATTCTTCAATCTGACTTCCGGTAAAGATACACCATGTCCTGCAGATGTGTGGAATGGTCTTTGTTGCCATCAATGACAACACCAATGAAGCCACACAGTGTCTCTTGCCAACAGTATAGTGGTGTGTGTTCCTTGTGTGAGGATGACCTCCAAGCTCGGGGGTGACTCATGAGTGAGTCTATGGTAGGGAGGAGAGCAATTTTTAGTGGCTTCTTTCCTTTCTATGTGGTTATTGCAGGTTTTTGGAGCTATGAAGTGGAGAAGAAAATGAGACTTTCCTTCTTGTGTTGTCATTTTGGCCTCTTGTGAGAGTGTGGCCAAGTTTGGCCTTATGTAAGTAATTATTCAAGTCAACAGGGAGAAGAAAATTCCTCTCTTGTAATGTGTAGCCATATGTTTAAAATTTGAGTTGTATATTAGTCTATATTGCATTTAGAAATAAAAGTAAACTTGCTAATTTTTTTTTGTAGCTATGTGAATAGAAAAAAAAATATATTGCAAGATAAAATGTATGTCCTAATTTGTTAGTTGATTTATAAGTCTTATTTCAAGAAAATAAAATGAATAAGTTGTTTTGTTTAAATTGATGGACTTGTGAAAATGTTATTTTTCTTAAACAGAAAAAGGGAAAGTAGTGACTGCAGTTTTAATTCAAAAAAAAATTTATGTGTATAGAGGTTGTGTTATTCTCTTTTATTAAAAAAAAAAAAAAAATTTACTTACTTGCATTCATGAGAAAGAAAATATTTCTACTCTGTTTGTAGTGTTGTTTTAATGAAAAAAAAAGGAAGAGAAATATAAATTTTGTATGGAAGTAAGAAATATATATTTTCTTCACAAACATAAATATATATACATCCTTGTTGAAGAAAAAAGAAGTGTTTATGTTTTCTTGTTAAAATTGTAATTTGTATATTAACATATATATGTTTATGATAATATATATATATATATATAATTAAAAAAAAAACTTCTTTTATTGCTGGAAACTACATAGTAATATACTGTGAATATGCAAATGACATATATATATATATCAGTCAGTAGTGATTTATTTTAAAGAACTTGTGTTTTGTTTTATAAAATAATAATAATAATAATAATAATAAAATAATACATAGATTGGAGAGTAAGTGAGTGGCATTTTTTTGGACCATTGTGTTTTTGCATTGAAAGTGGGGGGGTTCGAACCCTCCCCACCATCTGTGTTGTCACCGTGGCCTTGTGGCTGTTGCCGTTTGCTTTGGAGTGTGGGGAGGGGGGGGTCGAACCCCCATCCACACTCCACCTTAGTGGGATGTGGGTGGGGGTTCGGCCCTCCCTCCCCACTATTTCTTTTATTCAAACAACCAACGCAGCTCTCTTAAAACCCACGGCAACGTCCATAAACGTTCAGATCCACCCCTCCTTCATGGTCATTCAGCCCTTGTAGGATATATAGAATTTCGTCTATTTTACAGTATATATATATGGGGCATATATACACAGCTTCAAACCCTAAGGAAAAAAAAGATCTCTAGTTTAAACTAGCAAACATTTATATATATATATATATATATATATATATATATATATATATATATATAAGTCAAAAAATGTATATACAAAGTGTATATACCTCTTTGGATGTGGAAGCCATGGCTGCCCTTCAATCCAACCTGCAACACTAACAATGGTAGAAGAAAGAAATTGAGAATATGAAGAAGAGGGAAATGAGAAAACAATAAGGAGGCTAGGGTTTTGACCTCCTCTCCATAATGAAATTGTTATTTTAATTGTGGAGCTTTTTAGGGCTTTAAATTTTAAATTGGCTTTATTATTTTTCTTTTCTCACTCTCCTTTTTATGATGACTTTGTGGTTATTTTATTTTTATTTGGGTTTGTGGGGAAAATTTGTAATGGGAAATTTAATTATATATTCTTAAATGTTTTATTTAGCTCTTTTGTGATTATTTAAATGTACTAAAGGAAAATAGATTAGTCTAATTTAATTATTTAGTATTGGGGTTTAATTAATCTAATTAAACTATTTTCCTATGATTTAACTAACAAAGTGAATTTAAATTTTAATTCAATGGGATTAATTTATTGCTTGTGAACTTAAATCAACAAGGTCAATTTTATTATAGATTTTAATTAAATTGGTAGTTTTAATTTATTTATTCTAGTGCGTATTAATTAGTTTAATAAATTAGTCATTTTTTTTATCCAACTTAGTAAACCTAGTAAACATTTGACCAAAAATTATTTAATTAGAATAAACCCTATCCACGCCTGTGAGGCGTTATGTTGCCAGAAATTTCCAGAATCTAGGTGTTATTTAACTTAGCAAATTTTTACCTTATGTAGAGTTAAATTTACCTTTCCCGCAGAGTGTTGATTTTAATAAACTATTATTAATTCATTTTTTGCATTTGAGTTAGTCCTTTAATTTTGACTTGTGTCGAAATCCTTTCATTCACGTAGGTAAACTTAGGGTTTTGACCTTTCGGTCCTAACCCTAGTAGTGTCGCTCCTCGCGCCGCATTGGACCCCTTAGTCGGCTTCATCATGTAGGGGAATGCGCATGTGATTGCATTACCCCAAACTTGATTGACTTGTTTATGCCTTTTGCGTATTTCCATCAAGCACGCTAACGCATGCGAGGGGGTTTCTAGGGATGTGTGGATTTTTTTTGATATTTTGTGTCATGATCACATGACAAGTGTGGACATGACATGTGTGTTGTGCATCGTGACCGCATGGGAAATGTGGGCATGACAAAAGTAGATTGCTTTGTATTCCCAGTGAGAGAAAGATCAGAGTCTGTGGATTAAAGGGTTTTGTAGAGGATTGTCTAAAGTTGGTCCTATTAAGATTTGAGAGGTCCGCATGGAGGATTGGTGAAGTTAAGGCCATCTGAGTAGAACCAGGTTTTGCAGTTGTTTAGAGGTAACAGAGTGATATGAATTTGGTCTGGATTGCTCTGCATTGGAATATTATGGTCTACAGTTCTAGAGGTATGTTTGGGATGTTGGTGTGTATCCTCAACTCAAGTGGTTCGTGGTTTGGAGGTCCACAAGCAATCTTTCTAGTGTGACAGTCATGACAGTTAGTGTTCTTAAGTTCCCGTATGAAGATGCAAGTGATTCTGGTGATTTGAGGTGGTGCGGTTGTTCTTGTGGATTTCATTTTACTTGTGGAGGTCTCTGGATCATGTGCCTATTGTGTTGGTGGTCCGCATTGAGGATTGAGCTTGTAGTTGAAGATTTCTCCTTGGGTGTTGCTGTTCTTTCCAGTCTTGGCTAACTGGATGCTTCGTACGTGTTGCAGATGATCTAAGAGAAGTTCTATGGAATGTGGCATGTTGTTTGAGAAAGATTTGAGTCCCAACTATTGTTGGTCGACAATATAGTGGTCCGCATGTAGCATTTTGTATTAAGTCAAGTCTTGTGAATGTAATTGCTTGTAATGCCTATCTTGGAGAATGTTCCAGATAGATGATTGTAAGGCTGACTTTGATGTTCATTCCAAAGTTGATGTCATGTATAAATAAGTGTAATGAAGTCGTGTAAATGGGCCCATGTGTGTGAAGATGCAGAGGTAACAAAGAAGTGTTTGGGGGAAGAGCAGAGGTGTTGTGAGCTTCAATGGAACTAAACCTTGGCATGGTGAAGATGTTGTTTC
The DNA here is from genome assembly GCA_027924645.1 of Cunninghamia lanceolata. Taxonomy (NCBI): domain Eukaryota; kingdom Viridiplantae; phylum Streptophyta; class Pinopsida; order Cupressales; family Cupressaceae; genus Cunninghamia; species Cunninghamia lanceolata. The sequence continues at coordinate 25,127,184 of BSBN01000500.1, forward strand.
TTAGTTCAACCTTTCAGTGTTAACCATGTGAATGTTTTTGTAGACAGTGAGCTCTAGGAAGTGTGCCCAAAGGCAGGTGCCTTCCCATTTTTCTATTCTTTAACAAAGAATAAATCTTGTGGATTAACCCTCACCATGGTTTTTCCCTTAACCGAGTTTCCAAGTAAAAATCTTGGTGTTATGTGTGTTGATTGTGTTTCTACTCATGTGTTGTTGATTCATGCTTTCATGGTTATATCATTAATCTATTAATAAGTGGTAAAGAAGATTAAATGCAACAAAAGATAAAGTTTTGTGACAATTGATTCACCCCTCCTCTTAGTTGTCTGCCCTAATTTCAACAATTGGTATTAGAGCTGGTTCCTCTAAAAGAAGCTTGACCGCTTGAGGAGATCCAAGATGTTGACATACAAGTAGGATAGTCTGAGATTTGATGGAACAAATTACTCTCTTTGGAAGAATCACATGGAGTGTCATTTGCAATGCATGGGTGATCCTTATTGGTTGATAACTAAGAATAAGTATACTCCTCTAAAGAATGGTCCTACAACTCCAAATGAAATCAAAGAATCTGAATACAACATTCAGGCTAAAGAAGCATCATTGAGTGCCCTGACTGATACATAAATGACAAATGTCTTGGAATTGCAAACTACTCATGAAATCTGGAAGAAGTTGGAAACTCTATATGAAGGTGATGCATATGTCAAATGTGCTAAGTTACAGAGCTTGAAGGGTAGATACGAATGTTTGAGGATGAGTGAAGATGAAAACATCACTTCCTATATGCAGAAGGTGAATGATCTTGTGTGTATTATCAGGTGTACTGGTGGAAAACTGGAAGAATCAGAGATTGTTGCCAAGGTGCTCAGATCCTTACCTGCTTCATACATGCATAGAGTTGCTACTATTGAGGAGTTTAGGACTATGACAGATGTTACAAGGGATCATTTGGTTGGCAAGCTTTCAGTATTTGAAATGAGTGAGTTTGGTGATTCTCTTCCTAAATTAGAATCTACATTTAAAGTTAGTGTTTTCAAAAAGAAATGATTTGATCCAGGTGAAATCTCTTCAAGAAGACTAACCAGATATGAGAAGGCAAGGAAGGAACTTGAAGAAGATGAATCTGAGCTTGAAAAACTTGAAGCCCTTGTTGCCAAAAGATTACCAAGAGGATTTGGTAAGTATGAAGGAAAGTTGCCTTTCAAATGTTTTTCTTGCAATAAGATTGGTCATTTTGCTTCAAGATGTCCAAAGAGGGTTTCAAAGCCAAACCCTAACAGACCTAGGTTTTAGAAAAAATGCTACTATGTCCAAGAAGTTGCTAATGGAGTCACAAATGATGAATCTAATATGGGAAGTACCTTTGGAAATGAATGGGTGTTCATTGCTATCAAAGAAGATCCAGCGCCTACTGAATCTGCTAGTTGTGTGAATTTGGAAAGTGCCCTGGCTACTCAGGTTGAAGAAAAGGATGAATGGGTGATCAACAGTGGATGTTCTCACCATATGACTGGTGAGAAAAGTAAGTTTGTAAGTTTGGAAAGATATGAAGGTGGAATTGTGAAGTTTGGAGATAATTTAGCTGGTAGAATCTGTGGCAGAGGATCCATCTCTCTTGATGGTAAGAATAACACTAATGATGTTCTGTATGTAGAAGGGTTGAAGCATAATCTTCTCAGTGTTGGACAGCTGGTTGACAAAGGGTATGATCTTCGATTCAAGGATAGAAAATGCAAAATTTTGGGAAGCTCTAGAACTGAGATTACATTTGGTACATAGACTAGAGGTAATATCTTTCATTTAAGTGGTATTGGTAAAAGTTGTTTGATTTCTTAGATTGATCAGAGTTGGTTATGGCATAGGAGAATGTGTCATGTAAACTTTGATAACATTGTCAAGATAAGTACTACTCAGGTTGTGAGAGATCTTCCAAAGCTTGTGAAACCTGCTAATAGAATGTGTAAGGAATGTCAGTTGGGCAAACAAAACAGAGCTACATTCAAAAGTAAAGAACAATTTTCAAGTGGATTGTTGGAACTTGTACACACTGATTTGTGTGGTCCTGCCAGAGTTAGGAGTTTGCAAGGAGACATATACTTTATGTTGTTGATTGATGGTTACTCCTCGATGATGTGGGTCACTTTCTTGAGAGAGAAATTAGAGGCTCTTGACAAATTCAAGGTGTTCAAGGCTATGGTGGAGAATGAGATTGGTGTGAAGATAAAGTGTCTGCTATCTGATAGAGGTGGAGAGTTTACCTCCAGTGAGTTTAATGCATTTTGTGAAAAACATGGAATAAGAAGATAGTTATCTGCTCCTAGGACTCCTCAGTAGAATGGAGTTATGGAAAGGAAGAACCGAACTATTCAAGAGGCTGCTAGAACCATGATGATGGAGGCAAATGTTTCACATGTCTATTGGAGAGAGGCTGTGAGTACTATTGTCTACACTCTTAACCAGGTGCAGATCAAAGGTAATACTGGTAAAACACCTTATGAACTATGGTTTGGTAATGCTCCTACTGTGAAATACTTCAGAGTTTTTGGTAGTAAATTCTATATCAAGAGAGATGAAGATCTAGGCAAGTTTGATGCAAGATGTGATGAAGGAATATTTATGGGTTATTCTAACCAAAGCAAGGCATACCAGTTCTTTAACAAGAGATTGAAAAGGATTGTTGAAAGTGCTAATGTCAAGGTTGATGAAAGCAAGGAGAGACCTTCCAAGTCTTGTGGATATGAATTAGATGATCAAAATGAAAGTCCAAATAAAGGAAAGCAAGTTCAAACTCAAACTTAGATTCAGATTGCTCTAGAGAATCCAGTGACTCGAGAAGCTAGTGCAAATGTTGAGGAACAAGTTCAAGAATTAGAAGTTTAAGAAAATCCCAAAACTCCCAGGTATGTAAGTTTGAATAATTCTGAAGATCAGATCATAGAAGATAAAAATAAAGGTGTTCAAACTAGATAAAAAATTATTGAAGAACAAGTGGAGTATTGCTTGTCTTCAAAGATTGAACCCAAAACAGTGAATGAAGCTTGTAATGATGAAAGTTGGGTAAAAGCAATGGAAGAAGAATTAATGCAAATTGAAAAGAATCATACTTGGGATCTTGTTCCTAGACCTGAAAACAAAAATGTAATTGGAACTAAATGGGTCTTCCGGAATAAATTGAATGAAGGTGGTGAAGTTTTGAGAAACAAAGCAAGATTGGTGTGCAAAGTATATTCTCAGGTAGAGGGAATTGATTTTAGAAAAATTTTCTCCGGTGGCAAGAGTCAAAGCAGTGAGATTATTTATTGCCTTTGCTACTTACAAAGATTTCAAAGTTTACTAGATGGATGTCAAGTCAACATTCCTAAATGGAGAGTTGGAAGAAGAAGTATACATTGAACAACTGTAAGGATTCTAGTTGTCTAATCAAGGAGATATGGTCTGTAGATTGAGGAAAGCATTGCATGGACTTAAACAAGCCCCAAGAGTCTAGTATGCAAGATTAGATAAGTATCTACTCAAGTTAAGTTTTAACAAAGACACAACTGACAGTAATCTTTATTTCAAAATTGACCATGAACACATCTTGATTGTTAAGGTATTTATTGATGATATCATCTTTGGTGGAAATGAGAGCATGTGTAAAAAATTTGTTGATCAGATGCAAAGTGAATTTGAGATGTCCATGTTTGGTGAAATGAATTTCTTCTTAGGTCTATAAATCACTCAGTTAGATAAGGGCATCTTCATATCTCAGTCTAAGTATGTGAAAGAGTTGTTGAAAAAGTTTGGAATGGAGGATTCAAAACCAGTGAGTACTCCTATGATAACCGGATGCAAGTTGAGTAAAGATGATGATTCCCCTAAGGTAGATCAGAAAAGGTATAGATCAATGATTGGAGGACTGCTTTATCTAACTCAAACTGGACCTAATATTATGAATGCAGTCAGCCTTGTTGCTAGATTTCAAGCGGATCCTAGAGAATCTCATGTTGTAGCAGTCAAAAGAATTTTCAGATATCTTAAGGGTACATCTAATTATGGCTTATGGTATCCTAAGGATGACAATTTCACTCTTCATGCATATACAGATGCTGATTGGGCAGGAGATGTGGATGACAAGAAGAGTACTAGTGGTGGTGCATTTTTCTTGGGAAAGAGACTGGTTTCTTGGTGGAGAAAAAAGTAGGAGGCAATATCAGTGTCTACTATAGAGGAAGACTATATAGCAGCAGCAAGTAATTGTACTCAAGTTTTGTGGATGAAGCAAATGTTGAAGGATATCAGAATTGTGTTTGAAGAACCTGTTACAATCTTCTGTGATAATTCAAGTGCAATAAACATCTCAAAGAATTTGGTGTTGCATTCAAAGACAAAGCACATATCCATCAAGTTTTACTTTTTGACAGAGAAGGTAAATGCGAATGAAGTCAGATTGGAGTTTATTTCTTCAAAGGATTAGATTGCGGATATCTTCACTAAGCCTCTACCTAAGGATACTTTTGAGTATCTTAGAGTGAAGCTAGGGGTTATTACTCCTCTTGTTTAGAACTAAGGTGCACTAGTGTGCATTAGTCCAGTGGAACTCACAGTCATATCTTGTGATATGGATTAGTGTTAAGGGGATGCTACTCAGGGGGAGTAGTCAGTATGTTAATTCTGGAGCTCAGTTTGGTTTTATCTAAGAAACAAAAAAGTGGAAAGATGATTGCAAATATGTGCCCTTTGCCATTGATGTCAAAGGGGAAGAGAAGTCATGTGAAAAACTTGGAAGTAAGTAGTTGCTGGTGAAAGGGGGAGTAGTGAAGAAAGTGGTTGTAGGTGTGATAAGAGAAACAGGGAGAAGTCCTTGTCTTGATGGTTGAATCAGTTTTTCACATCATATGTTGCTATCAATGACAAAGGGCGAGATTGTTGCAAATATGTGCCTATGTTGTGTTGTCATTGATGTTAACATATCTCTTTGTCAGAGACAGTGAAGATAGTGCAGTTCAGTAAAGTAGATTGCTCTATATTCCTAGTGAGATGAAGATCAGAGTCTGTAGATTAAAGGGTTTTGTAGAGGATTGTCTGAAGTTGCTCCAGTTAATATTTGAGAGGTTCGCATGGAGGATTCATGAAGTTATGGCCATCTAAGTAGAACCAAGTTTTGCAGTTGTTCAGAGGTAACAGAGTGATAGGAATTTGGTCCAGATTGCTCAGCATTGGAATATTGTGGTCTGCGGTTCTAGAGGTATGTTTGGGATGTTGGTGTGTATCCTCAACTCAAGTGGTTCATGGTTTGGAGGTCCGTAAGCAATCTTTCTAGTGTGACAATCATGACAGTTAGTGTTCTTAAGTTCCTATATGAAGATGTAAGTGATTCTGGTGATTTGAGGTGGTGCGGTTGTTCTTGTTGATTTCATTGTGCTTGTGGAAGTCTCTAGATCGTGTGCCTATTGTGTTGGTGGTCCGCATTGATGATTGAGCTTGTAGTTGAAGATTTCTCCTTGGGTGTTGTTTTTCTTTCCAGTCTTGGCCGACCGTATGCTTCATGCATGTTGTGGATGATCTAAGAGAAGTTCTATGGAGCGTGGCATGTTGTTTGAGGAAGATTTGAGTCCCAGCTATGTTTGGCCGATAGTGTAGTGGTCCGCATGTAGCATTTTGTATTAAGTCAAGTCTTGTGAATGTAATTGCTTGTAATGCCTATCTTGGAGAAAGTTCTAGATAGATGATTGTAAGGATGACTTTGATGTTCATTCCAAAGTTGATGTCAAGTATAAATAAGTGTAATGAAGTCATGTAAATGGGCCCATGTGTGTGAAGATGCAAAGGTAGCGAAGAAGTGTTTGGGTAGAGTAGAGGTGTTGTGAGCTTCAATGGAACTGAACCTTGGCATGGAGAAGATGTTGTTTCTCAATTCAACCTTTCAGTGTTAACCATGTGAATATTTTTGTAGATAGTGAGTCTCTTGGAGCAGTGAGCTCTGGGCAGTGTGCTCAAAGGCAGGTGCCTTCCCATTTTTCTATTCTTTAATAGAGAATAAATCTTGTGGGTTAACCCCCACCGTGGTTTTTCCCTTAACCGGGTTTCTATGTAAAAAATACTAGTGTTATGTGTGTTGATTGTGTTTCTTCTCATGTGTTGTTGATTCATGCTTTCATGGTTATATCATTAATCTGTTAATAAGTGGTAAAGAAGATTAAATGCAGCAAAAGATAAAGTTTTGTGAGAACTAATTCACCCCCCCTCTCAGTTGTCTTGCCTAACTTCAATAGGATGTTGTGGTGCTCGTAAGTACCTAATGCCATTACCATTAAATCCTTACACTACCTATATCAATTTCAACTATGAAAGGATGGTGTGATATCAAGTGCAAACAAGATGAGGAATTTGCCTACTCCCATATTCAATGTTTCTCAACTTGTACAGAGCTTCCTTCTTCATAGACTCTCCCTCCACGATCTCGTTGCATTGTCCAGTATTTACCGCTTCCTAACAAAACTAACTTCCACATTTAATTGTTTTAGCAATAGCAGGTAACTCGTAATCAAAGTCAATTTTGTGAACACTGTGTAATAGGCAGGCACACTTTGGGCTTCTCTCACTACTCTTCATTTTCGAGTAGATTGCACAAGTTCAATGCAATGCATGGGGTGGATCCCACCATACAGCTATAGTTTGCACAGAGTTTGGTGAGCATGTGCCCCAACACTAATACTAACCATAGTGCAAGAGCATTTCTTGATTCCACCTCTATTCGCTTCAACAATGTGTATTTTAAGCGTCTATTGGAAGGCAAAGGAGTGTTTAGCTCCAACCAGGCTCTCTTTACCAAAAACTACAAGACCAAAACCATGGTGAAGACTTTTGCTAAGAATGAGAAGGCCTTTTTTAGAGCATTTACAAAGTCCATGCTCAAGATAGGTAGTGTCAAAGTACACACAAGTGATGTCCAGATCATATTCAACTATAGGAGAGTCAATTCCTGAGCTTAAGTTACACAACAATTTGATATACCCTTTTAGGTCTTGTTTTATTTGAAAGGGATTGGCTTGAGTACATTTGATCTTCTTTTGGTACCATTTTAAGTGTTCAATTTTGATTTTTGTCACTTTCTCACAAAAATGTAAGTATGGTCATTATATCCACTCAATAAAGATTGAATGGTGTGGCCAAAGCTCAAATTTTTGTATTTTTCTTGTTTAATGCTTGAATAAAGGAAAATGAAGAAAATAAATAAAAAGCTATCAATTTGGAGTGATAGCCTTATTTTTATTGTGTGCATAATCTAAAAGTTAAGGGTCCCTTACAAACTGAGTAGAATTTGAAGTGCGTTTGAGAATTAAAGTCTTTAATTTTATGTTTTTCAATAATGATAACTATAGTAATTAAACAAAGACTATATAGTGGCTAGCATCATATTAAGGCAAAATTAATAACTTTATTGATAGAAAAGGCGTTCTTACATTAATGATAGATCTGAACTAACTTCTATTGCTTTGAAATGTGTTACAAAATGTTGGTCTTGGCTGATAACTAATTACAATCTGTGATTTTCTGAGTTACAGTACTATTTTTTGTTGTTCTAATACAAAAAAACATGAGAGAATTGATCTAAAACTAAGTTTAATGATCCTATATGTCATCCCAAACATAGGAGAGCATATAGAAACTCTAATTGACTAAGTTACAAAGCCCCAAAAATAGAAAACCTATTTTGGAAATCCAAGAAGAGTCCTCATCTGATTTGGTCTTTAAAAGTTGATTTGGTCTTCTTCAAGCTCCTAGGAATGTGCTTCAGCTATTGTAGAGGCTCATATATCCTTGGAAAATGTTGGAATTGTCCCTAGATGCTCTCAAACTATTCAAAAATCACTCCAATTGTTGTCTTTATCACCCATCTTCTCATTAAGGACCTCCAACCACCTTAGCTTCTACTTTGGCCAATAATTGGGCATATGAAAAGAGTTAGGCAGCTTGTGGGGTCCTTAAACTGCCCAAAACTACCTCATAAATGCTCCAAAGTACTTGTCCCTTGTCCCACTACCCTAGCTAGTTCTTTATTTAGATGAAAATTGTCTTCTAGTGTCTTTGAACTGAGTTTTCTAATCTTTGGAAATGATAGGAAGTCTTCATTCTTCATGGCTACCTCTATTAGCTATCCTAAACCCCTTAGAGAAATGCAAATTAGAACTCACTGTCTCCTTCTTATCACTGTTTGTTAATGTTATCTCAGTTGTCTCTGTGTGTATGTTGTTGGTATGTGGCGACTAATCATGCAAATACTGTACACTCATAATGTAACGTATCCCCTTTTTTGCACATTCAGGGTTGGTAGTTAATTTTTGTTAACCGAAAAATGAAAATGACTTTGTAAAATCCTAATTCTAGAAGCATCCAAAAAGATTGTTATAAGCGGTTGCGATGTATGTTGTGGGATGGAATTCATGAGATTGTAATCTGTTTTGCACTAGATAATAAAATCATTGGATGGCTGAGTTTCTATGGATGTAGCCCATTTTGGGTGAACCACGTTAACATTCTGTGTTGATCTCTTTTGTGTTATTCTTCATTATTATATTTGCATTATTTAATTTGCATATAATTGTTAATGTTTATTGCTCTGATCTACCTAAACGCTAACAACTAGTATTAGAGTAGGTTGTGTTTGATTATTGTCTGTAGGAAGGTCTCACGATTGAGTGGGAGTCTCATAGTTAAGTGGGAGCAATGACGGATGAGGGTAAATTGAAGGTAGATAAATTCAATGGGTAGAACTATCAATTATGAAAGATGTAGATGGAGGATTATCTCTATCAGAAGGATTTATGCAGGCCATTAGAAGCAAAATCCAAGAAACTGGCAGCAATGACTGATGAGGATTGGGAACTTCTGGACATAAAGGCATTGGGAACTATTTGGTTGTGCTTGGCACCATATGTGGAATTCAATATAATAGAAGTGAATACAATAGATGAACTGATGAAAGATTTGGCTAAATTGTATGAAAAACCCTCAGCCTCAAATAAGGTATTTCTCATGAAGCATTTGTTTAATCTGAAAATGATTGAAGGTGGATCTATGACAGATCATTTAAATGAGTTTAATATGATTACCAATCAGTTAACTTCTGTAAAAGTAAAATTTGATGAAGAGGTGAGGGCTCTCTTGGTTTTATGTTCTTTGCCAGAAAGCTGGAATAGCTTAGTAATGGTTGTAAGTAACTCTGTCTCTAGTTCAAATACTTTGAAATTTGATGATGTTGTTGGTGTTATCCTTAGCGAGGAAATGTGACGGAAAAGCATAGGTGAGAGTTCAACATCAGGTAATGCTTTGATTGTAGAGAACAAGGGAAAAACAAAGGAGAGAGGAAAAAGCCCAACAAATTGTGGGAAGTCACAAGGGAAGTTGAAGAAAGGTAGATCTAAATCTAGAGGAAGAATGGTTTGCTGGCACTATGGAAAGCGAGGACACTTGAAGAAGGATTGTTGGTCGCTAAAGGGCAAACAAGGAGATGGACAACATGATGATAGTAAGGAAGCTAATGTTGCAAGTAATAAATTACAGGATGCTTTAATTTTGTGTTTAGATAATGCTAATGATTCATGGGTAATAGATTTAGGGGCTTCATTTCATGCCGCACCCCATAGGAAATATTTTTTAGATTATGTTCAAGGTGATTTTGGACAGGTATATTTGGGTGATGATGAACCCTATCAAATTGTTGGAAAAGGAAAGATAAAAATCAAGTTGCAGAATGGAAAGGCACTGGGAACCATTTGGTTGTGCCTAGCACCATCTGTGGCATTCAATACAATAGAAGCAAAGACTATAGATGAACTGATGAAAGATTTGGCTAAATTGTATGGAAAACCCTCAGGCTCTAATAAGGTATTTCTCATGAAGCGTTTGTTTAATCTGAAAATGATTGAAGGTGGATTTGTGTCAGATCATTTAAATGAGTTTGATATTATTACTAGTCAGTTAACTTCTATAAAAGTGAAATTTGATGAAGAGGTGAGGGCTCTCTTGGTTTTATGTTCTTTTCTAGAAAGCTAGAATAGCTTGGTAATGGATGTAACTCTATCTTTGGTTCAAATACTTTGAAATTTGATGATGTTGTTGGTGTTATCCTTAACGAGGAAATGCAACAGAAAAGCATAGGTGAGAGTTCAACATCGGGTAATGCTTTGACTATAGAGAACAAGGGAAGAATAAAGGAGGGAGGAAAAAGCCCAACAAATCATGGGAAGTCACAAGGGAAGTCGAAGAAAGGAAGATCTAAATCTAGAGGAAGAATGGATTGTTGGCACTGTGGAAAGCCAGGACACTTGAAGAAGGATTGTTGGTCTCGAAAGAGCAAATGAGATGGACAACATGATGGCAGTAAAGAAGTTAATGTTGCAAGTAATAAATTACACGATGCTTTAATTCTGTGTGTTAGAGTAAATTGCATTTACCTTTCTTAAGTTTAATTTAAACCTAAATAATATTTAGGTTGGGAGGTTATTTCCTGTAACCCGTTTGGGTAGTTTTCACCTACTCTTGAATACTATTTATATTTTTCATTGTACACTATGTAATATATCTCATATATCTCAAATATATTTCTCTCTAGTGAAATATTTGTTTTCTCTCATCTGTGAAGGTGGTTTGATGCAGGAAGTGCTCCTGGGAGGTGTTTGACACCAACATGGTATCAGAGCCATTCTCCTACCCCTCCTTCCAATTTTGAGATTTTTCATTAGGATTTTGAGATCATCAGTTTTATCACAGTGCTCTTAGACCAAGAGATATCTAGAAGATGTTATTGCTCCAATCTTTGGCAATGACACTACAACATATCTAGGTTTTATACCTCTTATATTCAATCTCATTGCTGGATCATCATATTTTCTCAGTAGTGATTATTCCCAGTTTGTGGCGACCTAATTTATTACCTAATTTTACACCAAATATATTTTTATTGGCTGATTCAAAAATCTTTGGCTATTCTTTGACAACATATCATTAGTGAATGATCAAAGACCAGGTACAAAGAGGAGTCTGTTAGAGACGATCATTGTTTTGGCATTTTATGACATTCAATAATCTCACTCATTGACTTCTACAAACTAGAAATAGAATTTCTTTGGCCAATTCCTTATTAGCGAATCACTTTGGAGAATGGCCTCCAATAGCCTCTAGTGTGGGTCACTTTGCTGCATATGGGAACAACATTGATTTTTTTTTAGGATATATAATTATACTTTAGACTTTAGTACTTTATAAAGTCTACCAAAAATTATTTCCTAGGGTTTCAAGTTTGTTGTGCCTGAGGAGGTGGGCCCATCAGGATTGGGCACTGCTGTGAAGTTGATCTAGGACTTTTATCCCACATTGCTGACGTAGAGATGCGAGCAAATGCTCATGTGGATGTAAAAATCCTTTCTTTTACGTGCATGTGGGTTTGGACTTTGTGACTTGGTGGAGTTTGCTTGGTGTTAGCATGTAGATCAGGCAAGTGGCCCCACTATTTTTTGCACCAAATCAGGTTTAATTCTTTTTTGGAAGTTTGTAAAAGCACTATCTTTGAATTTTTTGAAGAATTCAGTTAAAATGGTTTCTTTGGAGAGAGGGAGCTTTAGGTAGTGGAGTGATTTTATTCTTACTCATCTTAGTGAGTAGAATCTATTGCCATATTTGTATAATGAAGTTCCTATCCCAGACACACCTTATGGGGATATGTTTTGGAAAGGATATAGGGCTCAAGTCTTTAGAGTTATTTATGAGCATATAAATGATGATGACCTTTTTGATTCACTTGTTCATTTTGAGTGCCCTTATGCTCTTTGTACTTACATTCAAGAATCATATGGAGATCCTAATACTCTGCCATCTCTCAATGACCCTCTTTCCAATACCAATGTTCCTCATTATTCCTCAGAGAAGATAAACCATGCTTGTGATCCTTTGGAGGTTTTTGAGACTTCAGATGAGGTTGTAGTTGCTTCAGAGGTTCTTGATTCTTTGTCAGAGATAGTTGATCCACCTTCATTAAGTACTTCCATCATTCCTGAGCAACAAGATTATCACTGTCTTCCTGATTGGGATTTGTATTTGCCGAACATTAGTTCATTGTTCGTGGAATCTCACATTTCAGACTTGGTAGCCACATTTGAGGGATTAATTTTCCTATTTGATAATAGTTGTGGTACAAATGTTGTCACTCCATGTTTGTCTTTGGAGAATGTTCAAAGTCAGTTTCCAGTGGTACCTTGTTTGTCACCTTCTATTGTGATTGGGCATGTTCCTAATTGGTTCATGGCATCATTTTCCAAGCTCTTGGTGACACATGAGTAGATTTCAGAGACATTATCATCCTACATTTGGATTTCACTTGCTAATTCCTATGTAGAACGGGAAGCATTCCTACATTTGTACTTGGTTTTGTTTCTTCCAAAAGGAAGACAAGTTGTTTGTCGACATTGGATCATGGTTTGTCTTTAGGCACTTACCATTTTTGCAGGTGATTACACATTGTAGGGGGCTACATAGTCTCTCTCTTTCCCTCTTATGGGGGAGTTAATTGATTGTATATACATGATGTATGTAGTCCTTGGGGGGTGTCATTGAGTCCTCCATCCATGTATCATTTTATTTTCTTTTCTCTCTTTTGGAGAGGGGTTTTTTCCCATAGGGTTTTTCTCCTTTTCTCCATTTGTGAGAGATTTCTTTTTTTCTTTGTAAATGGGTACCTAACATGGTTCTGTATCTAGGACCCATATTGCATAATAATCTCCCTAAGTTGCACTTAAGGATGGGGTGTTAGAGTAAATTGCATTTACCTTTCTTATGTTTAACTTAGGCCTAAATAATAGTTAGGTTGGGAAGTTATTTTCCATAACCCATTCGGGTAGTTTTCACCTACTCCTAAATACTATTTATATTTTGCAGTGTACACTATGTAATATATCTCATATATCTCAAATATATTTTTCCCTCTAGTGAAATATTTATTTTCTCTCATCTGTGAAGGTGGTTTAATGCAGGAAGTGCTCTTAGGAGGTGTTTGGCACCAAAACTATGTTTAGATAATGCTAATGATTCTTGGGTAATAGATTCAAGGGCTTCATTTCATGCCACACCCCATAGGAAATATTTTTTAGATTATGTTGAAGGTGATTTTGGACAAGTATATTTGGGTGATGATGAACCCTATCACATTGTTGGAAAAGGAAAGATAAAAATCAAGTTGCAGAATGGAAATGAATGGTTGCTACTGGAGGTAAGGCATGTTCCAAATTTGAGAAGGAATTTAATTTTTGTAAGATAATTGGGTAGTGAAGGCTACATAGTTACCTTTTCAAACAAAGTCTGGAAGGTCACTAAAGGTGCGTTAGTTGTAGCTAAAGGTGAAAAGGTAGGCACATTGTATTTCTGTACTGGTAATACTTATTCTACCTTAGCTGCTACAGAAATAGTTGCTACTAAGACAATTATAGTACTTGCTACAGGGACAGAAATAGAATTGTGGCACCATAGACTTGGGTACATGAGTTAGAAAGGGATGAAGATCCTTCACTCTAGAAAGTTGCTACTAGGTCTGAAGAAGATTGACTTGGAGTTCTGCAAAATTGTGTTTATGGAAAATAGAAAAGAGTTTGATTTCTCAAAGTTGGGAAAGAGAAGAAGAGTGAGAAATTAGAGCTTGTGCATTTAGATGTATGGGGACCAGTCTAGGTATCTTCTCTTGGTGGCTCTTGCTATTATGTTACTTTTATTGATGATGCAACTAGGAAAACATGGGTGTATTTCCTAAAACAAAAATCAAAAGTATTTGAAACTTTTAAAAAGTGGAAAGCTTTGGTTGAGAATGAGACAAGAAAAAAGTTTAAGTGTCTCAGATCTAATAATGGAGGTGAGTATTGCAATAGGGAATTTGAAAATTATTGTTCATACAATGGAATCTGTAGGCAGAAAATAGCTCCCAGAACCCCACAAGAAAATGGTGTGTCTGAGAGGATGAATAGGACCATTATGGAGTGTGCAAGGAGCATGAGATTGCATGCTGGACTACCCTTACACTTTTGGGCAGATGTTGTACATACTGCTATTTATTTAATAAACAGGGGACCTTCAAATCCTTTGGATGGTGGCATTCCAGAGGAGGCATGGATGGGCAAAAAGGTAAACTATTCATTTCTAAAAACCTTTGGTTGTGAAGCTTTTGTCCATGTTGATATTGAAAATAGAACCAAGCTTGAGGCTAAGTCTAAAAAATGTACCTTCATTGGATATGGAGTAGATGAATTTGGTTATTGGTTATGGGATTATGAAAATCATAAAATCTTTAGGAGCATAGATGTTATATTCAATGAGAAGGTCATGTATAAGGATCAACTACATGAAAAGAAGCATGAACATGCCAAAAAGGAGTATGTGGTGTTGGATGAGATTCTAGAAAATAAAATGCTAGTGGTACTTGATGCTCAGAAAAAACAAGTTATCCCATAGACTCATGCAAGTGTTAGGCATTCTACAAGGATAAATAGACCTCCATAAAGATTTTCTCCATCATTATATTCTATATTACTAACTAATTTTGGTGAACCTAAAGGTTATGAAGAAGCAATGCAGGTAGATACCAAAAAGCAGTGGGAGCTAGGCATGAAAGAGGAAATGGATTCCTTGCTACAGAATCAGACTTGGGACTTAGTCCAATTGCTTGTAGGTAAAAGAGTATTACCAAATAAAGGGGCATACAAGTTGAATGAAGAAGATGGAGGTGTTGATGGTGTTTTTAGCACACGACAATGTAGGTGTGATTGATGGTATCACACCTCTCTTGAAAAGTATCCTACCCTAGGTAAGACTACTCCAAGGATAATACAACTAGGTCTTAGCATGCTTGGAATGACTCAGTTGGATGTACTAGCTATTCCTACAAGGGGTCTTACATGTAATGTGATAGATTCGACAGATTAGGACAATAATACATGCAAACCCTTATAACTTTTCAGCTGATACCTCTTTGTAAAATGATACTGAAATCTAAATCTAACAATTGATAAATAGAAAAATCCAAAAGGCAGTAGGGTTTAGAAAATCCTAAGTGACATTCACAATGTGAAGATTGCTACAGGTAGACAAACATCCATAAAATTAATCGATTTTCTGCTTTACCAAGCTAAAACTGTACTACAGTGTTGTAGAAACTAGTGCTATCTTCTATGGATTCTTTCAGATTTTTAGATTACATACATTCATTAAATACCCAAGTGTTGGCATGATTTAACTACTATAATGCAATTGAACTTAGCTCAATTTAACAGCCTAGGTTAACTACCCACAGCTACCTACAATCAACAAATAGCTAATAGTGTGGACTTGAATGTTCATCAAATACCTTTAACAAATCAATAGCGTTGTAAGGCATGATTTAATTAATGCAGATCAAGATGTGAACCATGAAACCAAATTGACAATACAAGAGACAAATTCCCAGAAAACCTACAGTAACTTGCTTTGTATTAATCAGAAATTCAACAGAGTGTCAACAATTTAGCATCAAGAGTCTTACAAATGAGAGAATGATGGCCCTTTATATAGAAGAGGCACCATACTGAGTTTTTAAATGTACGGTGGAGATTAACTCAACACTAACGACCTAGATTTGACAACATTAGATACATTTATGATGGCATTTTGCATTCCCAGATTACAATTTGTCCAGTAGGAAAAGGACAAAAAATGACCTCTAGATACATTGAATTTGGACAATTCAAGTACCCATTTGACTATACATAGAGAAAAGTCATTTTTCAAAGCATAATAGAGAAAAAATAGCATCACACGACCTTCTAAATATAACATTTTTTTACAAGTGACAAGATTTACATTTGCAATTTCAAATAATTTATCAATTTATGCATTTCCCTCCAAATGTACTTTGTTCTTGTCAGCCTTTTTGTTGTTGTATGTTACCCAAGCTGCCAATGCTGGATTTATATCTGAGGGATTTGGATCTTTAACATATTTTGTTCTGAAATTGAGATTTTCCCAACCTCGGTAGTATTGGGTGTATACGTCCTCCATTATCCTTCTGCCCTTTTGAAATGTGACAAAGGAAGCTCAAAGACTACTGACTTTCTCCAATTTTCTAACCACATTTAGAGTGGACTTCCCATGAATAGCTTGGTATAATTTGTCTTTGTAGTGTTGTGCATCCAGTGGAGCAAGATCACCAAAACTAGGATCCAAACATTCTATGAAAATATCATTTATTTCATAAATCATAGAAAGTACTTGCTGCACTGCCTCCCCATGCAATTCTTTGACTTTGTTCAAGATTTCCTTGTTCAACTTAATCTATTGTTACCTCTACAGATTTGTATAGCCTCTCTACTGAAAGAATATTTTCTGCCAGCAAAACTTGGTTGGGCAGTTTTCTGATTGCTTGCACTCTTGGGAACATATTGATGGTGACAGGTTGTCATTGATGACAAAAAGGTGTTTGGTCCTCATGTCATATTTCAGGATGTCTTCAAGTGGGAGAGATTTAATGCAAAGACAATGTATTGGTTGTTTGAAATTTGATGTGTCTTGTAGATGCAAAAAATAGTTTTATACTTCACAAGTTTGATCTTGCATCATCAGGAGTACATCATCTTGTTTGTTGTTGATAGGAGTACAATTAGTTGGAGAGGTGTTCTTCACAATGTCATGATTTATCAGTTAACATGACATATTCTTGGTAGGCATGGTCTTCATTATTCATCAGGTTCTTGACAAGATTGATGATATCAATTGTTGGTATTCAAAGGTTTGCAATGTGTTGGTTCTTGACAAGGTTGATGATATCAGTTGTTGGTATTCAAAGGTTTGCAATGTTCATATTAATGATTTCATTTGGTCTTTTTCTTGGTGTTCATGTCCTAATCAAATCATTGTGTTCACCATGCTTCTTTGGATCCATGATGGTTATGACTTATGTGCTAAGAAGATTCATTATCAGTGTTGTTCATGTAGAGGAACAAGGTTGTTTAGTTCTTGTTGTAGCTCATAACAAGATCTTGTTGCAACTCATAACAAGATTGGAACTAATTTTTATTGAAGATATTATTTTTATTTATAAGCTCAAGGTTTATAAAGGAGTTTAAAAGTCCTATTTTCATCTCTTTCTTTGCCCTTGCAATGATAGTTATACTTTATATTCTAAATTCACATCGACCTGTGATAGAAGGTCATTTCACTAAACTTACCTGCTAGAGGGTTCCTTACACATGGCGGTGACCGACCCTTTCCCTTGTAGACCGGTGGCTTTGGTAATGTGGTGAGCGCATGGGCGCCAAAGACCAAATCTAAGGATATGTTTGAATTAAAACAAAAGAGCTCGAAGGAGATCAAAATCTACTTTGAGACCATAACCTTGGTTGTCATAATCGTGGGAATACTTTATGCATAGAAAAAAAAGGCTTTAATATACTTAGAGAGGAACCCGACTACTAAGCCTTTTATGGCTTTGTTTCATATTTTTAGAAGTTTTGTTTAAAGTGGTCGACCTCATTTTTGTGTCATTTTTATGACTTAAAAATTTAAAAAGTAATTTCTATTTTTGCTTTGAGAAAAAGGTGGGTAAGTGAAGATTTTTTGAGGAGTTTTTTTTTAGATGAATTTTTTTTTTTGGAAACAAATAAGATGCTTTTTCCTTTAGAAGGCAGAATATTGTGAAGGAGAAGATTTTTCTTAAAAGGAGAAATGAAGTTGTTTGAAGAAGATTTTTTAAGGAAGAAGTTGAAAAGATTTTTTATTTGCAGGAGATTATCTTTTGAAGATATTTTTGGGATGAAGTTTAAGGCAGATTGGATACAAATTGTTTTGAAGACAAAAATGACATACTGATTGAAGGCTTCTTACAGATAAAAGGTTTAAAATGTTTTCTTGGAAAATATTTTTTAGGAGATGATTTTATTGAAGGAATGTGAAAAGTTTTTGCAGATGGATTTTTGTGGGAAGCTTCAAATTGGAGAGTCATTTTTTATTTTCTTTGTTTCATGCAAGAATATCAAAGAGAAGACAAAATATGAAAAATCTTTTGATGCAGGTGAATGAATTACAAGATTGGTTTATTACAGAGCAAGGGGAAGATGAATGGTCATCTAATATTTATTGAGCTTACAGGTGCTTTGATGTGTGTGTTGAAGAGTAGAGCATCATACAACTATGAAGATCACTTAATAAATATTCTTTTAAAAGGAAAACACAGTAGAATGCATGCATGAGCTAATTTGTAGTGAAAAATGTTCTTGATACAGGATCAGATGTTTTTTCAAAATGATATGCAGAGGAAGATATTGATATTGAATTGTAGAGATAAGAGTGTTGAAATTTTGTTCACAGGAAGTTGTTTTCAGAGAGGTGTGTAAAAGGAATTATTTGTATGGTCTTGACTTGAAAATCAAATAGGAGAAATTAGGATGTATGATGAAACACAGAGTGTAAAAGGTGCAAATTAGATTGAACAAGCAATCATTTCTTGCACATGAGTTTTTGTTTTGATTGATTGAGAAAAGCCAGTGAGGCACAGTATGCCAGTGAGGCTTATGGTCAGTGAGACACATATTGTAGCCAGTGAGGCTTCTTTGTAGCCAGTAAGGCATGTTTTTCAGTTAAGCCAGTGAGGCAGTTCTGGAGTGGTTTTTCTACCCCTGGAGGGTTTTCCACTCGTGCAATTTTTGTGTCTTGATTCATATTGATCTTCTCTCTGTGGTTGTATGTTTTACTCATGAGTTTTGTTTTCCATTCTCAATTATATGCACATGTGTTTGACAAATGTTATGTGATGTGTTTGAGAAATCAATGATAGCTCTCTCCTTGTGCTCTGCAAGTTTAAGTTTGTAAAAAGATTAGAGAATTCACACAACACTGATTCACCCCCCCTCTCAGTGTTGTCCTTAACTCCTACAATTGGTATCAGAGCCAGATTCCCCTTTTGAAGCTTAATCAGCTTGGGTAGATCCTGTGTGTGGAGTTCAATGGGTAAGTGTAGAAGAAATAAGAATAAAAATGTCAAGCTTCATTCTAGTCAAAAGGTTCAAAAGACATCATTCATATCAAATCTAGATGTTGATATAAAGTCAGTGGATAAAGATGTTCTCCAAGTTGAATCTGATATTGTTTCAGATGTTTTGATGGTTCAAATTTTTCAGTTTGGTATGTTAGAATGCAAGTATATTTATCCTCCTTAGGATATGATGTTTTAATGTTAGTTGAAAATGATAATTCTGCAAATAACAGAGAAGTTATTGAATATAATGATATTGCAAAGAAGGCTATATTATTTGCTCTATCTAATGATGTTATTTGTAAAGTTATGGATTGTGTTATAGCTTAGGATATGTGGAGGAGATTGAAAAGGATTTATCAAGATAATGATAAAGAAGGGGACACTCTAGTGTGTGAAGAAAGTAGCAATGAAAAGAGACTTTCAAATGAAGGAGTTGAAGTTCAATTCCAATCAAATTCAGAGGAAGCTTGTATCACAAGTGATGATGATCAGAGTGATGATGATGATGATCAGGATTATAATCAACAAGATTGTGAGATTGATTTGGAAGGAGAGCTCACATATGCTCTGAGTGAGCTCAAGAATTATAAGAAGGAGAACAATAAATTAATAAAGCAGTTGCAGCAAGAAAGAGATTTAAAAGATAAAGCTCTTATAGATCTTGAGGATGCTAGAAACCTAATTGTAGACTTGAAGAATCAAGCAAGTGAATCAGATAAATTGATTGTCAATTTGAAATCAGAAATTGTTGAAGCTAAGAGAATAGTTGATGTCTCAATTTCTAACCTTGAAGTTTCAAGGATTGAGAATCTAAAACTGGAAGGTGAAATTATCAATCTGAGAAAAGAGTACGATGGTCTTAAGAAGTATAAGGAATTTGAAGAAAGCACAAGCAAGCTACAAGAGATGCTTGGTAAACAAAAGCTATATGGAGACACTACTGGACTTGTTTTTGAAGAAGGAGAATGTTCAAAAGCAAGAGAGACTCCTAGAAGGAAAATTGATTCAAGTCATCATGTTGCTGCCAGAGAAAGTAAAAGGAAGAATGAAACAGAACAGAAAACCAGAGATGAATTTGTGCACAATCAAAGAAGAAATTTTAGAAAACCTGCATCTATAAGACAAGCTTACATGTACAGGTATAACTATTCATTTAATGGTTACTGTTATACTTGTAATCATTTTGGTCATAAAGCAGTTGATTGCAAAAGGAATACTAACCTTGTATGTTACAAGCAATAATGTTGGACATATTCAAAGAAACTGCAAAATGAACAGAGTGTATGATCCTTCATGGAAGCTTAATATGAGTGCTCAAAGGTATTATCAGTCAATTGATTTTGATTACAACATAATTTGTTATAATTGCAACTCTCTTGGTCATAAAGTACACAATTGCAGGAGAGCTCCACCTAATTTGAAAGGTTGGGAGAAGAAAAGGACAGAAAAGGTTTGGAGGAAGAAAGAGCCTGTTAAAATTTGGAAGCAAAAAGAAAGTAAAGAGAAGCCAGAATTTAAGCTTGTGAATCCTGCACAAGTCACTTCATCAGTTGCATAACAGATAGCATGAAGTGAGGGGGAGTTATTCATGTTCTATCAAGTATCCCCAAAGGGTTTCAGGAAGAAGATCATTTGATGTTTATCAATTTGATGATCTTGTTTTTTTGTTGAAATCATCTTTGATAATGTTTGACAGTGATACAGGTAATCATTGACTTATTATGCTTTCTAGTTATTGAAAAAGTGTTTCAGGAGTTCAAATGCACAAATTGTTAGACAAATGATCCTGATTACAAAGATTGAATTGTCATGGTATTGCAATCCAAAGTGTTTTGGAAAGTGTTGTTGCAATAATATCTTGTTCTGAATGTTAAAGTCAAGAGGCAAGAGTTCTTGTTGATTGCAGTATGTTTCATCAGATTTAACAGTGTGTTGTAAAGAGATGTGCAGGATCAGCAGGATGGTCTTCATTCTTTTCATGTCAAAAAGGATGTGCAATAATTCTTGGTTGCAGAATGAATGTTCATTTAGATGTGATCATTGGTATAATAATTTGACATGTTCTTCTTCATTAATATGGTTTAGAAAGGTTTGTTCAAAGTGTGTGGTGGTTTCAGGTATGAGCTTCAAGTTATGACAATCAAGAGTTTCTTATGACATTGATGGTGAATCTTGTATCAAAGGAAAGTAAAAGTCTTATAAAAAATGGTCTTCTTGGCATCTTGTGTTGAGAACTGTGTCATAAGGAGTTTCTAATGTTTCATTGATGATCTTCCTCTCTAATTTGTTTTAGACAGTGTTCTTCAAGCTATGATATTTGGTGATATCTTGTATTTCTTCAGAGGAAGTTAAAGGTATGTCTTGAATGAGCAGTAGCAGATGATAATGTTCAGCAAAGTTGGTCATATGTTGAAAGGTTAACATGAATTTAAGCCTTCAAAGTGTTCATAATTTAATTTGATTATAATTGTTATGATCATGCTATAACAATTTTTCTGTGGAGTATGAATTAATCTCAGGGGGAGTTAATCAGAGGATTGAGTTGTCTCTATCATGGGAGATTTGAAAAGATCTTATCAAAAGTGGTCATCATGTCATTTTGAGTTGGGAACTGTGTGTTAAGGAATCTTCATGATTTTTGCTTGCAATATGGTTCATCAAGTGTATTGATGTGTTTATAAAGTTGGTATTTGGTTACAGAGATATGTTTTCTTCATCCTCATATTGGTATTGTGTCAAGAAGTAATGGTTATTCTTGTCAGGACAATTGCTAGTGACATTTATGAATAATGATTTGTTTGTGGTATTCAACACAGGGGGAGAAATTTTTTGTCTTTGTCATCAGATGTCAAAAAGGGGGAGAAAGATAAATTGCATCATAAAGTTTTGCCATCAATGACAAAGGGGGAGATTGATGGTGACAAGTTGTCATTGATGACAAAAAGGTGTTTGGTCCTCATGTCATATTTCAGGATGTCTTCAAGTGGGAGAGATTTAATGCAGAGACAATGTATTGGTTGTTTGAAATCCGATGTGTCTTGCAGATGCAGAAAATAGTTTTATACTTCACAAGTTTGATCTTGCATCATCAGGAGTACATCATCTTGTTTGTTGTTGATAGGAGTACAATCAGTTGGAGAGATGTGTTCTTCACAATGTCATGATTTATCAGTTAACATGACATATTCTTGGTAGGCATGGTCTTCATTATTCATCAGGTTCTTGACAAGATTGATGATATCAATTGTTGGTATTCAAAGGTTTGCAATGTATTGGTTCTTGACAAGGTTGATGATATCAGTTGTTGGTATTCAAAGGTTTGCAATGTTCATATTAATGATTTCGTTTGGTCTTTTTTTTGGTGTTCATGTCCTAATCAAATCATTGTGTTCACCATGCTTCTTTGGATCCATGATGGTTATGACTTATGTGCTAAGAAGATTCATTATCAGTGTTGTTCATGCAGAGGAACAAGGTTGTTTAGTTCTTGTTGTAGCTCATAACAAGATCTTGTTGCAGCTCATAACAAGATTGGAACTAATTTTTATTGAAGATATTATTTTTATTTATAAGCTCAAGGTTTATAAAGGAGTTTAAAAGTCCTATTTTCATCTCTTTCTCTGCCCTTGCAATGATAGTTATACTTTATATTCTAAATTCACATCAACCTGTGATAGAAGGTCATTTCACTAAACTTACCTGCTAGAGGGTTCCTTACACATGGCGGTGACCGACCCTTTCCCTTGCAGACCGGTGGCTTTGGTAATGTGGTGAGTGCATGGGCGCCAAAGATCAAATCTAAGGATATATTTGAATTAAAACAAAAGAGCCCGAAGGAGATCAAAATCTACTTTGAGACCATAACCTTGGTCGTCATAATCGTGGGAATACTTTATGCATAGAAAAAAAAGGCTTTAATATACTTAGAGAGGAACCCGACTACTAAGCCTTTTATGGCTTTGTTTCATATTTTTAGAAGTTTTGTTTAAAGTGGTCGACCTCATTTTGGTGTCATTTTTATGACTTAAAAAATTAAAAAGTAATTTCTATTTTTGCTTTGAGAAAAAGGTGGGTAAGTGAAGATTTTTTGAGGAGTTTTTTTTTAGATGAATTTTTTTTTTTGGAAACAAATAAGATGCTTTTTCCTTTAGAAGGCAGAATATTGTGAAGGAGAAGATTTTTCTTAAAAGGAGAAATGAAGTTGTTTGAAGAAGATTTTTTAAGGAAGAAGTTGAAAAGATTTTTTATTTGCAGGAGATTATCTTTTGAAGATATTTTTGGGATGAAGTTTAAGGCAGATTGGATACAAATTGTTTTTAAGACAAAAATGACATATTGATTGAAGGCTTCTTACAGATAAAAGGTTTAAAATGTTTTCTTGGAAAATATTTTTTAGGAGATGATTTTATTGAAGGAATGTGAAAAGTTTTTGCAGATGGATTTTTGTGGGAAGCTTCAAATTGGAGAGTCATTTTTTATTTTCTTTGTTTCATGCAAGAATATCAAAGAGAAGACAAAATATGAAAAATCTTTTGATGCAGGTGAATGAATTACAAGATTGGTTTATTACAGAGCAAGGGGAAGATGAATGGTCATCTAATATTTATTGAGCTTACAGGTGCTTTGATGTGTGTGTTGAAGAGTAGAGCATCATACAACTATGAAGATCACTTAATAAATATTCTTTTAAAAGGAAAACACAGTAGAATGCATGCATGAGCTAAT
The DNA here is from genome assembly GCA_027924645.1 of Cunninghamia lanceolata. NCBI lineage: Eukaryota > Viridiplantae > Streptophyta > Pinopsida > Cupressales > Cupressaceae > Cunninghamia > Cunninghamia lanceolata. Next base: position 25,150,939 of record BSBN01000500.1, read on the forward strand.
TTGTAGTGAAAAATGTTCTTGATACAGGATCAGATGTTTTTTCAAAATGATATGCAGAGGAAGATATTGATATTGAATTGTAGAGATAAGAGTGTTGAAATTTTGTTCACATGAAGTTGTTTTCAGAGAGGTGTGTAAAAGGAATTATTTGTATGGTCTTGACTTGAAAATCAAACAGGAGAAATTAGGATGTATGATGAAACATAGAGTGTAAAAGGTGCAAATCAGATTGAACACGCAATCATCTCTTGCACATGAGTTTTTGTTTTGATTGATTGAGAAAAGCCAGTGAGGCACAGTATGCCAGTGAGGCTTATGGTCAGTGAGACACATATTGTAGCCAGTGAGGCTTCTTTGTAGCCAGTAAGGCATGTTTTTCAGTTAAGCCAGTGAGGCAGTTTTGGAGTGGTTTTTTTATCCCTGGAGGGTTTTCCACTCGTGCAATTTTTGTGTCTTGATTCATATTGATCTTCTCTCTGTGGTTGTATGTTTTACTCATGAGTTTTGTTTTCCATTCTCAATTATATGCACATGTGTTTGACAAATGTTATGTGATGTGTTTGAGAAATCAATGATAGCTTTCTCTCCTTGTGTTCTGCAAGTTTAAGTTTGTAAAAAGATTAGAGAATTCACACAACACTGATTCACCCCCCCTCTTAGTGTTGTCCTTAACTCCTACACATATGAGAGTAATATTTTTTATATGGCTCATATTCCTCGTGTAATTCATCCCATCCCTCTTTCAATGATCTGAAGTCCTTATGCATCCTGATAGAAAAATTAATTACTTCACAACTATCATTGTATACTTTATTAAACCATTCCTTCATTCCAGCAGCATTTGTTTTGATGTCATCAAACTTGGCCAACTCCTCTTTTGAAGGCAGGACTAAAGTTGACATTGGTTCTCCCTCAGAATTCAATGGCCTCATTAGAAATCTTATGCAGGCTTTTAGTTCTTCATTTTGCTTCCTTAACTCTTGCTTGGTCATTTCATCTTTGTTTAACTACTCCATTATCGAAGACACTGAACCTTTGAAGTCATCAATTCTTTGTTCCCTTGATACATGACCCAAGTTTACAGTGGAGACAATATAATCTTCAGCTCTATTTTTGTTTTATCAACATTAGTAGGAGGAAAAATAACCTCTATTATTCTGGAGCCTAACGCATCTTTATATATACGTGATTGTGTCTTTGCCTTCTTTGGCTTCTTGGGCTTTTCCACCCGTGCCAACAGTGCATCCAAATCTAACTGCATTATTTCTACTCGAGGCTCCTTCTTCGTGAGTCTTTGTTGAAGCCAGTTAGGTGTTGCAAAGAAGAGATCCTTGGAAGCATCAACATTTTCAGCTCCTACATTTGATGGGCCCTCGAGGAGTTCCAATTCTTTCTCTGATTCTTTATTTGCCTCTTCTTCTCCATCTCCAATATTTTGCAAGTTTTGAAATAGTTCTCTCTGAGTATTTCCCAAGATTGTTTCTATGGTGCTCTTGTCTACAGGAATCTTAGAAATTTCTATCACCTCAAAATTCACTGCCTTAGGAAGAAGCTCTTCAAATCTCTCTTTCTCAGTTTCCTGTTCTTGAAGGCCTAATTCTGTACATACCTTCACAATTCCTGGTAGTAATGGCACAGTTAGGGGAGTTGAATCTTGCACTAATTAAGTCAAAGAACTAGTGACTAAAGCCAATGGATGTGTAGTAAATGAAGATAGGTTATCATGTGTCAAGTTTGCAAATGAAGTGAACCCTACGGAAGGTGGAATAGAAGAGGTAGGTAATGCAGAGGAAATGACAATTGGTGAAGCAATAGAAGAAGAAGGCATAGGGGGAGATGGTGTAAGTATGGAGGAAATGGGTGGCATGGAGAAGGAGGTAGAAAATGAGATAGAGTAAATGGAAGGCATAGATGTGGTGGTAATAGGAGGGAATGAGGAAGTAGCAATGGGAGCAGTGGGGTCACTCAGGCTACTCGAGTCAATTGCAAATGAACATGAAGTTGTGGAGATTGTGGTTGCAAGTGGGGAAGAAGCAGAGGTGGTTTGTTGCATAGCTGTGGAAGCAATCACAATTGGAGTAGCAGGAGAAAGTGGGGCAACATTTGTGATTGGAGTGGCAGGAGGAGAAGAGGTTGCAGGAGTATTTGTGCTATCAGGTGCTGAAGCAATGGAGGCTATCTTAACCTTTTGCTTTTTGATTTTGGATCCTTCTCCTGGCCCACTTGGCATGTCCTTCTTCTAGGATGCCCTTGTCCTTGTAGCAAGAGGCATATCTTTCTTCTTATCTTTTGAAATAACTTTCTTTGCCTTCCCCTTTTTTGCCAAAGGTATATGCTCCTCACTATCAAACTTGTTTGATGGTTCATGAGGCTACTCTACATCATATGGTATTTCTATAGGTGTGTCCTCTTCATCTCTGGATTCTCTCTTAGATTCAAGTGTTGTTTAAGTTGTACTCCTTGCTTCTCCAACAATGTAACTTTATTCCTTACCCATGTCTTACTCAATCTTATTAGTTCTTTCATTATTGCATCCAAAGATCTTTCCTCTGCATTGGCCCAGTTGGGTAGAGGGTCTGGCTACTGATATTGGGCTTCCCAAGGTCCCTTTTGCACCACATCGTCATCATCATTCAACTGATCTGGGGCTTCTATTATATGAAATTTCCTTATGAACCCAAGGGATAGCTTTGAGTGAGTTCTCTTCAACACATCATAGTCATCCACACAATTAGCCCAAAAATCTTCCAAATGCATCTTGTGAAATAACCTTTTGCTTACATATTTCTCCATTACCCTTTATGGATCAAAATGATCTCTCTTTGTGTACAAATGAAGGTTAAGTAACTGCAGCTCCTTGTCAGAATGTTCAGCTCTCCAAGAGAGACACATACATAGTTACCTTTACCCAATCTGATTGGAAACTTGACATTTATTCTATGGAGGTGTTTTAATCTTTTTGCATAAGTAATTAGTTGTCTTGATAACTCTAGAAGCGTAACCTGATCTATTGGGTAACGAGGTAACCTATAGGGCAAACTAGTGAAGCCTTGGGTCCTCAAATAGGTGAATTTATGAAATTGTATATACCATCTCCCATATTGCATAACTTCGTTCATTGCTTTAGGAGATATCCTAAGAGTTGTGGTCCCTTGTAGTAATCTTGTGATATACATCATGAATGCATTGTTCACCTTTTATAATGAATGAGGGATTGGGATAACAAAAATTGATTGTAGCATTCATACACTTTGACCTGGTGTTCACCATTGCCAACTTCTCCAATTTTAAACAGCCCTGCATACTCATTCCTCTTGGTCAATGAATATACCACATAGGAGGTCCACCTGAATACTTTCTTTTCTCTAAAATTTTCAAATGCCTCATGCATTTTATTACTCAATATTTGGGCCCAGTGAAATTTGGTTCCTTTACTAATTATCTCCTCAATCATCATGAACATCCATCCTTCAAAGGTTGATGCTGTGGCCAACCCATATATTCTACTAAGCAGGGTTGCTAAGTCTCCAATCTCATCATGGAAATCACTTCTATATAGGGTCTGGGGAAGTTTGATGATAGCAAATCTTTTGCTCTTCATCCAATGATCATTTATATGCTTTTTGCATGTATCCAAATCTTTCTTAAATGTTGCCTCTACAGCTATTTTATCTGGTATAGTTAACACTAGATACCGTGGGATACCAAAGGTCTCTACTATGGATGGTGTACTTAAGTCTGCTAGTACTTCTCCACTGGGAGTTTGTATGGTTCTAGTCAGTGGATCATATCTCTCAACACAAGCAACTATCAATTCTACACACTGAGCTAAAGTAGGGAAGACAACAACCTCTTCAATCCCACTGTCCTTTATCTTCTTGGCCATTGGAGTTGCATTGGGTCCAAATATTCTGGTTCTGAGGTCATCTAAGTTGATGTGACCTAGATCTGTGTCCCTTATGTTTTTCCATCTAGAGGTGATTTTGATCTTAGGAGGAATACCTTCAAATTCATACTTCATGGTTTGATCCCTTGTAGTCATTTAACTTGCATGACCGAACCTTATAAGTCATGGTTGCCTTGATGTTTTGATTCCTAAGTCTAGTTTGAGGTGAGCCACTTACTTTTTCACCTAAGTTACTAAGTCAAGATTATCATAATAAGCAATTACTACCAAGTCCCTAAAATTTGAATGCATAAATAAAAAGTTGCATACATAAATGATTTACACTACATATTACATGGCATAAGTAGATAAGAAAGCATTAAAATCTATTAACCATGCAATAAATGCTTGAAATTTAAATGAAAATATGTAAATCTTGATACAAGCACTTCTGATTATTCATTTCATCTTAATTGGCCATTTCAATTTGAAAAGATTGAAGAAAATTGTCATAAAGGATTCTTTGCACGATTTTTAGCGGTCTCGGACCTTCTTGGTAGAAAAGCGTGAATTTTTGTGGGTACCGAGTTTCCACGAGTTTTTAGTTTATCCACCCTTGTGCGGTTTCAGATGGTGATCGACTTGAATGGATTTTGGAGATCGGTGAGGAGTCATTTTGGTACAAGTCGAAGAGAATAGTTTTTAGCACTAGATTGTTTATTGTGCTCCTAAGCAGGTTTTGAAGACATCAGACTTGGCATTGTTTTGATGGGTGACTGACTAAAAGTCGGTAGAGGGATATTTCCATGTAGGCCAGTGGGACAAAACTTTAGTGCAAGATGAGGGTTAGCATCTGGTGGAGATTTGGGTGGTATCTGACCAAAGTTGGAGGAGACATGTTTTCGCGCTAAGTTGGTTCTTGGATTTTGGCAGAGTTTTTTGAGATGATCAACTGACTTTATTCTTCCTTGGGGTCAGTTGAGGGTGATTTTAGCGCAAAGTTTGTGAAGAAGGAATCTAGCACAAAAGTTTCAATTTCCTGATTGCAGAGATTAACTCATCCACTGACTGACTTAAATTTGAGTGTTGTTTCAAAGGGGTTGGGTAGCTGCATTTCTAGTGCTGACTAAATTAGAACCTTAGAAGGATTTTTTTGGCAATTTTGTGAATGATTTGGTCAAGTGTGAAAAAATGCAATAGCCAAATTTACCATTTTCTATAATTCCTAAGGGTTTCAAATCAGGGTTTTGTTCATGTTTGAGTCTATCTAAATTTTTCATCCATTATGTGCAAAAGAAGAAAAGAAAACCCTAGATCATTTTCCATAGATTTAAATAAGGAGGCCTTAATCTTTTATGAAACCCTAAGATTTTAACCTTTGTATCTTGAATTAGCCAGAGGAAACGAGCACCCACCTAGTTTTGAATGGTGCTGAGAACGCCAGGTGATGATCGAAGGCATTTTAGGTGAAATTCTCCTTGGCTTGATATCATTCTTCGTTGACTCAGGATCTGCAAAGCTCCTCAATGATCTATTTGTTCATGAAAATGGGCTTAAAAATGACCTAAAACATTTTATATCCCCTAATCAAACTTTCATCAATGTCTTTGTACTCTTTGCCAGATCGGTGCGTAGTTCACAGAAGTTACTTTGTTTATTTTGTGCTATTTTGGAATGTCTTCAAACCTACGTGACTTTCAAGGTTGACTGACCTAGTTGGCGATGGGAACTTTTAGCACTTGGTCAAAGGGGAGTATATGTAGCACAAAGCAGTGATATACGAATTCAATGCATGGATAGACAAACAAGGATTTTAGTGCTAAGTTGGTGGATAAGGAATCTGGCACTAAGGTCACTTGATAATGAATTTAGCACTAAAGTCAGTTGAATGAAGATCTACCGCTAAGGTTAGTTGATAATCAATTTAGTGCTAAAGCAAGTTGAACGAAGATCTAGCGTTAAGGTTAGTTGAGTGGATATCTAGTGTAAAAGTTAGTAGGCCATGGATTTAGCACAAAGGACAATTTAGACTCAGTTACTGATGTAATTGTGACTTGACCTAGTCCCTTAGGAACTTAACAATAGATTATTTACTCCTCTCATAAAGAAGGCATCTTAGTTCATCAAATGGAGCTGTTTTGAGCAAATGCAGTGGAGACCTCAGGAATCACTTAACTAACCTGACACTCTAAGCCAAAATTTAGAAGAAGGGGGTCCCCAATGGTGAAATGGGGCATGTGTGCAAGGCATAATAAATGGTGACTCTATTGGGGAAATGCCTTAGAGCATTTCAATGATAAACTTTAGTTTCAAACCTAGAAGGCATGATACCCTATCAAAGAAGTAGAACTCGATACCCAAGTGCAACCATCCATATCCTGAAAAATTGAGTGTGTGCAATTGCATTAATTCCCATCCCTTAGAGACTCAGGTCATCTCAGATCCTTCACATTAAGCTACGTGATTAGTACACACCTTCTGAACTACCTGGACATTGTCTTGCTACCAATGAGCGTCTATAGCCCTGGCAGGTTTGTCTCAGAATTCCACTCAAGCAGAGCCCTACTGTCGGTTAGGCATCAATAGCCCTGGTAGAGTTTACTTGATTGTCCATCTAACTGAGTTATGGTGTGTGACTATGTGATTTTGCTTTTCTTTTCTTTTCTTTTCATCTTTTTTCATAATCTTTTGATATTTCATTGAGCTTTGATGTGGTAGAATACAATGCAGTACTGCTACCTTTGTGATAACTCAACTAGGTGGGTGTGGACTCCCGATGGCAGCAAAGGTGTGTAGGAGTCCAGGACAACACTGAGAGGGGGGGTGAATCAGTGTTGTATAAATTTTTAACTTTTTGTAAACTTTATCTTACAAGACAAATAGAGAGGAGGACATTAATGATTTGTTGAATTTATATGCACAAGACTTATAATAAAAGATGTAAACAAAAACTCATGATCAAATGATTAATATGCACACACACAGAGGAAATCAATGAGAAGCATGACACAAGATTTTTACCAAGTGGAAAACCCTATGGGGTAGAAAAACCACTCATGAATTGCCTCACTGGCTTCACTAAAAAACATGCCTCACTAGCTACATATAGGTCTCACTGACTAGGAAAGCCTCACTGGGTACAAAGAGGTCTCATTGACCATACAAGCCTCACTAGCTATAATGTTTAGAAGCACCAACTTCAAGGAGCACCAACCCCTAATACATACAAACTCAGATTAAAACAAAGAATTTAGAGGGTTTCTCTATTTTAATACAAATCACTTCTTCTTTCACATGTGTCTGTCATATCACCATACTTCTCATCAACTCAAATCACATACAAAACTTATCATCTGAATTTTCTCTTCAAGAGGATATTCAAAATATATTCAACCCTGTATGCTGGTCCACACAACAACTCAACCATCAATCCACCTACGAAACCAATAAATATGAGATGACTTTCCACATTCTGTATAATCATTTTCATCTTCTCTCAATGAAGAACCTGCAAACAAAAAACTTTTCACCTTCTCTCTGCAATTTTTCCTCTTTCAAAAAATCAAAACCCTTTCATCTACAATAATAAAATCTTCAAAGAATTTTATCCAATCTACTCTTAGAGAGAATAAAATCTCTTTCAAACATAATCTCCATCTGCAAAATCATTTTCATCTTCATGTGCAAAAATAAAATCAATCTCCTGTAATAAAAATATTCTTCAATTGATTTAATAAATCTACCCTCAAAAAAATTCTCTCAGTCCTGCAAATGAATTTCACTGTGCATAAAACCTTTCATATTCTTTTCTTTGCAAAAGAAATTCAATCACCTGCAACATAAAATCATATAATTCTTCTTCCAAAAAAATATCTTCATCTATTCATTTGCACTAAAAACTATTCATCTATTCATCTTCTCCAATCTTTTTACATTCTTTGCACAAACCAACTTCACAAAAAATTAAGATAAAAAAAACTTCAATGACGTTTTGATTCATCTACCTCTATAAAAAAATCATGCCCTGCAAATGAGCCTTCACAAAATCCATTTTTCATTACACAAACTCTCTGCAAAAAAATGACTTAAAAACTCACAAAAATAAATCCCAAAAATATTTTTAATATCCTCCACCTTCTTAGCTTCCAATCCACAAAAATTAGAAACAATTCTTTCATTTTAAAATTCCAAAAATTATCTCCTCAAAAAAAGCTTAAAATCTTCACTTTACATGTCATACAAAATATGACAATAAGAAGGCCTCCGAAATAGGAGATAAATCAAACAAGTTTCTAAAATAGAATAAAGTTCTTGATAAATATCTCCTTAATAATCTCAAGATCTCATTTAAAAAAAAACCTTTTATGACATACAAAATAGCCTTTTATTCCGTATGACTTATTCGCACATTCCTCTTCAAATATTTCCATGCTTTTCATAAAAACAAACTCTCCATTTAAATATGCATCAAGCTCTCCAATAAATAAGAGTCTTCAAATAAATTAGATATTCTATGTTTTTTCATGAATAAACCATGCTCCCACTTTAATAGAATATATTCGATGGTTTCCATAAACAAATGAGGGTCTTATAATATTCAATGCCTTTTGAGTATCATTTGTGCTCCCTTCATATTAAATAATAACCATTGAATGCTTTTTAGTGCTCTTCACATATAAAAGGAAACTTGTCAAACTGGTTAAAGAAGGTTGGGGCTGGTCAACTTCATGTTCTTAAACCCCTTTAGCATGTGAACACTTTAAGTTGTAACCTTTAGTAGCACGTCAACGAGAAGATATAACATAAAGTGCACAAGAAGTATGACATGCTAAGATTTAGTCATAATATGACTTAAGCTAATTTAGAATTTGTTCCCTTCACAAATGAAACTCTTAGCCTCTACCAATGAATATTTTCACTTTTGCATTTTGCATCTACGAATGCTCAAACCTCTGCAAATAATTGAACTTCACAACTACCCTTAATTCTTGATCTGTGACACTCTTCTTTTGCATGAATACTAAACACATATTAACTTCACAAGCACCATGAATGAACTCCTGATTGGTTATCAACTTATGCAACAACTAACACTTTTGTCCTTTTGTCATCAACAACCATGTGAACTCCTATGAATGAACAACTCCATCATATCAACACCTTTTTGACATCAATGACAATCTACTTTCATCAATCTCCCTCTTTGTCATTGATGGCAAAACTATATGATACAATTTTTCTTTCTCCCCCTTTTTGACATCTAATGACAAAGGCTATTGTCTCCCCCTATGAAGAATAACTCATAAACAACATTAGCATGAGACTAGCAAATTATATTGATATCAACCAACTATTCACTTATTTCTTGGATCACACTTGTTATCTTTCATACCAACCAAGAATTGAAATACCACTTACCCAGATCTTTGATACTTCTATCATGTGAAAATTTAAGACACTAATCACATTTACAATTTGCTGTCCAAAACTTACCCTACTCTATCCTACCATTAGAATTTGCACCACTGCACCACAGAAGAAGAAAAATTGCAAATGACTCCACCTGTCTACAACTCCATCTCATATACTCTAAGAGAATTGCAATGCACTGTACCACTAAGAAACAAACAAGAGCAATCTACACCATCAATACTCAACCTATTTCCAAAGAGGTCATCTGCCAACTGAACCATCAACATATGAGCCCATGATCAACTTCAAAAACTCCATGAAGTCTTGAACTAACAATCATCAACATGAGAACTTCAACTACAACAAGTACTCAAACTTTGATGCTGCATCAAACAATAAGAATCAAGCAAGAGGACTCCAAACCTTCACAAACTAATCTCTGACTATCTTGTTGGGGATGCAAGATAGGATATTGTACATCTCTTCCTGTTTTCAAGTCCCATTCTATGCAGCTAATGATGTGTTTCTTGTGCAATATGCACAAGATTAGAGTTTGCTTTTGCTGGATCTAGTTTTCTTCTCCAAACAAGTATCTTCTTATCAGTACTTGAGGAAGATAATTTTGAAAGAACATCCTTCTTAGTTTGTTGCATTTGCAAGGAAGGTCTACAAAATTTGGCAATGTGTCCAAAGTTTTTACAATTGAAACACTTCAATTCTCTTAAAAACATAAATGGATTTCTTGACAAGAAATTCATTCTTCTTCTAACACCAAATCTGCACTCACTTGCTTTATTTCCATACCTATTGCAACAAAAACAATAGCCAAGAAAATGTATATTATACCTGAAAGACTCATTCCTTTTGAAGTTTGTTGTCTTCATGATGCTTTTGGTATTGATATCAACCTTTTGTTAATTTTTGGTATTTGAACTTTGTCCTACATCAAAACCCAGACCAGCTTTGTCTTTGAAACCTTTTTGTTTATCCATGAGATCTTCAAGTTTATCACTACTCTTGCACATATCAAGTTTCCTTCTCAAGTCTACAATTTCAACTTCAAGAGTATGACACTTTTTGTCTTTGATATCCAATTCCTTACTTGTAACATCAACCATTCTTTTACTCTCCTCAAGAGACAATTTTAGATCAACAATTTGTTTCTCATAATCAGTTACTTTGCCAATTATAATTTCATTTTCTTTTTGAAATTGACTTCTTTGAGAAATTGTCTCCTTTTTGAGCTTTTTGACTTCACTCAAAGTACATTTCAATTCACCTTCAAGATCAACAATTGCTTCATCATTTTTTGGTTGAATTTCACATTTATTATTCTATTTTTCATTTAGGACAGCTATAAACAAAGTCTCTACACCTTCCTCGAGAGAATCCTCTGAAACACTATCAGTCATATCAACATTTTTGGTAAACAAAGTCTTCTTTTTAAAATTCCTTTTTTTTTTAATTGGAACCATTTCTTCTTAAATTATGGCTTGTTTTCTTCCTCATCACTATCCAAATCTTTATATGAACAATTTGTAGCATAGTGTCCTATTCTTCCACACCCAAAACATTTAAATGGAAGTTTACCTTTATATTTTCTAGTTGATACCTTTTTCAGTTTGCTAACAAATGAAGATTCTTGATCCTCATCCACTTCTTCTAAATCAACCTTTACTTCCTTATCTTTTCTGATTGATTTGAATGTAGATTCTTTACTTGTAGAAGTTTCACTACATATTCTCATCTCAAAAGCTATGAAGGTACCATGAAGCTCATCAAATGTTACTTTGCTCAAGTCTCTCTCCTCTACTGCAGACACTTTGGACTCATATTTAGGAGTTAGAGTCCTCAATACCTTAGTTACAACAGCCTTTTCTTCTAAGGTATCACCCAACCTCTAATTACATTAACAATCTCTTGAACTCTCAAGAGATAATCAGCCACCTTCTCATCATCACTCATTTTTAGACTTTCAAACTTAGCCATGTATGATTGTAGCTTTGCTTCATTGATTTTTTCATCTCCTTGATAAATATTTGATGGTTTATCCCAAATAGACTTGGCTGATTTACAATCCATGATCTTGACAAGTATCTCATTGGATAACCCATAGCATATCGCATTTTTTGCCTTAGCATTGTTTTCATATGCCTTCTTCTCATCAGGTGTAGAAGGAGGATTTATTGCTTTGTACTCATTTTCTATAGCAGCATACACATCATACCCTAAAGAAGACAAATATGACTCCATTTTGTACTTCCAGAAAGCATAATTAGACCAATCAAATAGAGGTGCCTTGTAGGTTAAAAAACCTTCTTGAATTGCTATGACAAGTACTCCAATTATAGGATCTACCCAAGCTGATTAAGCCTTTATAGGGAACCAGGCTCTGATACTAATGTTAGGAGTCCAGGACAACACTGAGAGCAGGGAGTGAATCAATGTTGTATAAATTTTTAACTTTTTGCAAACTTTATCTGACAAGACAAATAGAGAGGAGGACATTAATGATTTGTTGAGTTTATATGCACAAGACTTATAATAAAAGATGTAAATAAAAACTCATGATCAAATGATTAATATGCACACACACAGAGGAAATCAATGAGAAGCATGACACAAATTTTACCAAGTGGAAAACCCTCTCAAGTAGAAAAACCACTCATGAATTGCCTCACTAGTAACTGAAAAACATGCCTCACTGGCTACATATAGGTCTCACTGACCAGGCAAGCCTCACTGGCTACAAAGAGGTCTCACTGACCATACAAGCCTCACTAGCTACAATGTTGAGAAGCACCAACTTCAAGGAGCACCAACCCCTAATATGTATAAACTTAGATTTAAACAAAGAATTCAAAGGGTTTCTCTATTTCAATACAAATCACTTCTTCTTTCACATGTGTCTATCATATCACCATACTTCTCATCAACTCAAATCACATACAAAACTTATCATCTAAATTTTCTCTTCAAGAGGATATTCAAAATATATTCAACCATGTATGCTGATCCACACAACAACTCAACCATCAATCCACCTGTGAAGCCAATAAATATGAGATGACTTTCCACATTCTGTATAATCATTTTCATCTTCTCTCAATGAAGAACTTGCAAATAAAAAACTTTTCACCTTCTCTCTGCAATTTTTCCTCTTTCAAAAAATCAAAACCCTTTCATCTGCAATAATAAAATCTTCAAAGAATTTTATCCAATCTGCTCTTAGAGAGAATAAAATATCTTTCAAAGATAATCTCCATCTACAAAATCATTTTCATCTTCATGTGCAAAAATAAAATCAATCTCCTGCAATAAAAATATTCTTCAATTGATTTAATAAATCTGGCCCTAAAAAATTCTCTCTATCTTACAAATGAATGTCACTGTGCATAAAACCTTTCATATTCTTTTCTCTACAAAAGAAATTCAACCACCTACAACATAAAATCATATAATTCTTCAAAAAAAAAAATCTTCATCTATTCATCTGCAATAAAAACTCTTCACATTCTTCATCTTCTCCAATCTTTTTTACTTTCTCTACACAAACCAACTTCATGAAAAAATAAGATAAAAAAACTTCAATGACGTTTTGATTCATTTGCCTCTATAAAAAAATCATGCCCTCCAAATGAACCTTCACAAAATCCATTCTTCATTACACAAACTCTCTGCAAAAAAATGAGTTGAAAACTTAGAAAAATAAATCCCAAAAACATTTTTAATATCCTCCACCTTCTTAGCTTCCATTCCACAAAAATTAGAAATAATTCTTTCATTTTAAAATTCCAAAAATTATCTCCTCAAATAAAGCTTAAAATCTTCACTTTATATGTCATAAAAAATATGACAATAAGAAGGCCACCGAAATAGGAGATAAATCAAACAAGTTTCTAAAATAGAATAAAGCTCTTCATAAATATCTCCTTAATAATCTCAAGATCTCCTTTTTTAAAAAAACCTTTTATGACATACAACATAGCCTTTTATTCCATATGACTTATTCGCACATTCCTCTTCAAATATTTCCATGCTTTTCATAAAAACAAACTCTCCATTTAAATATGCATCAAGCTCTCCAATAAATAAGAGTCTTCAAATAAATTAAATATTAGATGCTTTTTCATGATTAAACCATGCTCCCACTTTAATAGAATATATTCAATGGTTTCCATAAACAAATGAGGGTCTTATAATATTCAATGCCTTTTGAGTATTTTGTGCTCCCTTCATATTAAATAATAACCATTGAATGCTTTTTAGTGCTCATCACATATAAAAGGAAACTTGTCAAACCAGTTAAAGAAGGTTGGGGCTGGTCCCCTTCATGTTCTTAAACCCCTTTCGCAGGTGAACACTTTAAGTTGTAACCTTTAATAGCAAGTCAATGAGTAGATATAACATAAAGTGCACAAGAAGTATGACATGCTAAGATTTAGTCATAATATAACTTGAGCTAATTTAGAATTTGTTCCCTTCACAAATGAAACTCTTAGCCTCTACCCATGAATATTTTCACTTTTGCATTATGTATCTACCAATGCTCAGATCTCTGCAAATTATTGAACTTCACAACTACCCTTAATACTTGATCTATGACACTCTACTTTTGCATGAATACTAATGACATATCAACTTCACAAGAACCATGAATGAACTCCTGATTGGTTATCAACTTATGTAACAACAAACATTTTTGTCCTTTTGTCATCAACAACCATGTGAACACATCTGAATGAACAACTCCATCATATCAACACCTTTTTGACATCAATGACAATCTACTTTCATCAATCTCCCCCTTTGTCATTGATGGCAAAACTATATGATACAATTTTTCTTTCTCCCCCTTTTTGACATCTAATGACAAAGGCTATTGTCTCCCCCTGTGAAGAATAACTCATAAACAACGTTAGCATGAGACTAGCAAATTATATTGATATCAACCAACTGCTCACTTATTTCTTGGATCACACTTGTTATCTTTCATACCAACCAAGAATTGAAATACCACTTACCCAGATCTTTGAAACTTCTAGCCTGTGAAAATTTAAGACACTGATCACATTTACAATTTTTTGTCCAAAAATTACCCTGCTCTATCCTACCATTAGAATCTACACCACTGCACCACAGAAGAAGAAAAATTGCAAATGGACCCACTTGTCTACAACTCCATCTCATATAATCTAAGAGAACTGCAATGCACTATACCACTAAAAAACAAACAAGAGAAATTTGTACCATCAATACTCAACCTATTGCCAAAGAGGTCAGCTGCCAATTGAACCATCAACATATGAGCCCATGATCAACTTCAAAAACTCCATGAAGTCCTGAACTAATAATCATCGACATGAGAACTTCAACTGTAACAAGTACTCAAACTTTGATGCTACATCAAACAATAAGAATCAAGCAAGAGGACTCCAAACCTTCACAAACTAATCTCTGACTATCTTGTTGGGGATGCAAGATAGGATATTGTACATCTCTCCCTATTTTCAAGTCCCATTCTATGTAGCTAATGATGTGTTTCTTGTGCAATATGCACAAGATTAGAGTTTGCTTTTGCTGGATCTAGTTTTCTTCTCCAAACAAGTATCTTCTTATCAGTACTTGAGGAAGATAATTTTGAAAGAACATCCTTCTTAGTTTGCTACATTTGCAAGGAAGGTCTACAAATTTTGGCAGTCTGTCCAAACTTTTTACAATTGAAACACTTCAATTTTCTTAAAAACATAAATGAATTTCTTGACAAGAAATTCATTCTTCTTCTAACACCAAATCTGCACTCACTTGATTTATGTCCATACCTGTTGCAACAAAAACAATAGCCAAGAAAATTCATATTATACCTGAAAGACTCATTCCTTTTGAAGTTTTTTGTCTTCATGATGCTTTTGGTATTGATATCAACTTTTTGTAAATTTTTGGTATTTGAACTTTGTCCTACTTCAAAACCCAGACCAGATTTATCTTTGAAACCTTTTTGTTTATCTAGGAGATCTTCAATTTTATCACTTCTCTTGCACATATCAAGTTTCCTTCTCAAGTCTACAATTTCAACTTCAAGATTATGACACTTTTTGTCTTTGATATCCAATTCCTTACTTGTAACATCAACCATTCTTTTACTCTCCTCAAGAGACAATTTTAGATCAACAATTTGTTTCTCATAATCAGTTACTTTACTAATTATAATTTCATTTTCTTTTTGAAATTGACTTCTTTGAGAAATTGTCTTCTTTTTGAGCTTTTTGACTTCACTCAAAGCACATTTCAATTCACCTTCAAGATCAACAATTGCTTCATCATTTTCTAGTTGAATTTCACATTTATTATTCTATTTTTCATTTAGGACAGCCATAAACAAAGTCTCTGCACCTTCCTCAAGAGAATCCTCTGAAACACTGTCAGTCATATAAACATTTTTGGTAAATAAACTCTTCTTCTTTTTAAAATTGCTTTTCTTTTTGAATTGAAATTGTTTCTTCTTAAATTGTGGCTTGTTTTCTTCCTCATCACTATCTAAATCTTTATATGGACAATTTGTAGCATAGTGTCCTATTCTTCCACACCCAAAACTTTTAAATGGAAGTTTACCTTTATATTTTCCAGTTGATCCCCTTTTCAGTTTGCTAACAAATGAAGATTCTTGATCCTCATCCACTTCTTCTAAATCAACCTTTACTTCCTTATCTTTTCTGATTGATTTGAATGCAGATTCTTTACTTATAGAAGTTTCACTACATATTCTTATCTCAAAAGCTGTGAAGATACCATGAAGCTCATCAAATGTTACTTTTCTCAAGTCTCTCTCCTCTATTGCAGACACTTTGGACTCATATTTAGGAGTTAGAGTCCTTAATACCTTAGTTATAATAGCCTCTTCTTCTAAGGTATCACCCAAACCTCTAATTGCATTAACAATCTCTTGAACTCTCAAGAGATAATCAGCCACCTTCTCATCATAACTCATTTTTAGACTTTCAAACTTAGCCCTATATGATTGTAGCTTTGCTTCCTTGATTTTGCCATCTCCTTGATAAATATTGGATAGTTTATCCCAAATAGACTTGGTTGATTTACAATCTATGATCTTGACAAGTATCTCATTGGATAACCCACAACATATTGCATTTTTTGAATAGCATTATTTTCATATGCCTTCTTCTCATTAGGTGTAGAGGGAGGATTTGTTGCTTTGTACTCATTTTCTATAGAAGCATACACATCATAGCCCAAAGAAGACAAATATGACTCCATTCTGTACTTCCAGAAAGCATAATTAGACCCATCAAATAGAGGTGCCTTGTAGGTTAAAAAACCTTCTTGACTTGCCATGACAAGTGCTCCAATTATAGGACCTACCCAAGATGATTAAGCCTTTATAGGGAACCAGGCTTTGATACCAATTGTAGGAGTCCAGGACAACACTGAGAGGGGGGGTGAGTCAGTGTTGTATAAATTTTTAACTTTCTACAAACTTTATCTTACAAGACAAATAGAGAGGAGGACATTAATGATTTGTTGAGTTTATATGCACAAGACTTATAATAAAAGATGTAAACAAAAACTCATGATCAAATGATTAATATGCACACACAAAGAGGAAATTATTGAGAATCATGACACAAGCTTTTTACCGAGTGGAAAACCCTGTGGGATAGAAAAACCACTCATGAACTGCCTCACTGGCTTAACTACAAAACATGCCTCACTGGCTACATATGGGTCTCACTGACTAGGCAAGCCTCACTGGCTACAAAGAGGTCTCATTGACCATATAAGCTTCACTAGTTACAATGTTTAGAAGCACCAACTTCAAGGAGCACCAACCCCTAATACATACAAACTTAGATTAAAACAAAGAATTCAGAGGGTTTCTCTATTTCAATACAAATCACTTCTTTCACATGTGTTTGTCATATCACCATACTTCTCATCAACTCAAATCACATACAAAACTTATCATCTGAATTTTCTCTTCAAGAGGATATTCAAAATATATTCAAGCCTATATGCTGATCCACACAACAACTCAACCATCAATCCACCTGTGAAGCTAATAAATGTGAGATGAATTTCCACATTATGTATAATCATTTTCATCTTCTCTCAATGAAGAACCTGCAAACAAAAAGCTTTTCACCTTCTCTCTGTAATTTTTCCTCTTTCAAAAAATCAAAACCCTTTCATCTGCAATAATAAAATCTTCAAAGAATTTTATCCAATCTGCTCTTAGAGAGAATCAAATCTCTTTCAAACATAATCTCCATCTGCAAAATCATTTTCATCTTCATGTGCAAAAATAAAATCAATCTCCTGCAATAAAAATATTCTTGAATTGATTTAATAAATCCACCCAAAAAAAAATATCTCTCTGTCCTACAAATGAATTTCACTGTGCATAAAACTTTCATATTCTTTTCTTTGCAAAAGAAATTCAACCACTTGCAACATAAAATCATATAATTCTTCTTCCAAAAAAAAATCTTCATCTATTCATTTGCAATAAAAACTCTTCACATTCTTCATCTTATCCAATCTTTTTACTTTCTCTGCGCAAACCAACTTCATGAAAAAATAAGATAAAAAAACTTCAATGATGTTTTGATTCATCTGCCTCTATAAAAAAATCATGCCCTCCAAATGAACCTTTACAAAATCCATTCTTCATTACACAAACTCTCTGCAAAAAAATGAGTTAAAAACTCACAAAAATAAATCCCAAAAACATTTTTAATATCCTCCACCTTCTTAGCTTCCATTCCACAAAAATTAGAAATAATTCTTTCATTTTAAAATTCCAAAAATTATCTCCTCAAATAAAGCTTAAAATCTTCACTTTATATGTCATACAAAATATGACAATAAGAAGGCCATCGAAATAGGAGATAAATCAAACAAGTTTCTAAAATATAATAAATCTCTTCATAAATATCTCCTTAATAATCTCAAGATCTCCTTTTAAAAAAAAACCTTTTATGACATACAAAATAGCCTTTTATTCCATATGACTTATTCGCACATTCCTCTTCAAATATTTCCATGCTTTTCATAAAAATAAACTCTCCATTTAAATATGCATCAAGCTCTCCAATAAATAAGAGTCTTCAAATAAATTAAATATTCGATGCTTTTTCATGAATAAACCATGCTCCCACTTTAATAGAATATATTCGATGGCTTCCATAAACAAATGAGGGTCTTATAATATTCAATGCCTTTTGAGTATTATTCATGATCCCTTCATATTAAATAATAACCATTGAATGCTTTTTAGTGGTCATCACATATAAAAGAAAACTTGTCAAACTAGTTAAAGAATGTTGTGGCTGGTCCACTTCATGTTCTTAAACCCCTTTAGTAGGTGAACATTTTAAGTTGTAACCTTTAGTAGCAGGTCAACGAGCAGATATAACATAAAGTGCACAAGAAGTATGACAGGCTAAGATTTAGTCATAATATGACTTGAGCTAATTTAGAATTTGTTCTCTTCACAAATGAAACTCTTAGCCTCTACCCATGAATATTTTCACTTCTGCATTATGCATCTACCAATGCTCAAACCTCTGCAAATTATTGAACTTCACAACTACCCTTAATACTTGATCTGTGACACTCTTCTTTTGCATGAATACTAATGATATATCAACTTCACAAGCACCATGAATGAACTCCTGATTGGTTATCAACTTATGCAACAACAAACACTTTTGTCCTTTTGTCATCAACAACCATGTGAACTCCTCTGAATGAACAACTTCATCATATCAACACCTTTTTGACATCAATGACAATCTACTTTCATGAATGTGGACCTTAGATTTTTCACTTAATGTAAGATCACCAAGACTTACTTAGGTGCCTCAAGATTACTTAAGAGTGTTAAAGGTATATGGTTAGAAAATACTTTAGGTGCACTTATTAATGATTCATTTCCCCTGAACAAACATCACACCCCCTGGTGTAAAAGTGGAACCCATGGGAGGAGCTAAGCCCAAAAATTTGGCTTCTCAAAGAAATAATCTAATTTACTTACCCAACAAAGGACCACTTGTAGGTCCGCATGAATTCCACCACATTCAAGAAACAAAGACCCCAGCAAAGCAAGTGCAATGGGTGAAAGAAAAGCAGGAAAAGACAACTAAACTAAGCACAAACAAACATCTAACCACTATGAAAAGTAAAAGTGAAAGCAGTAACTAATCTAATAGTAGCCTACCCTAACTAAAAACAAATAAACAACCTAACTATGTACACTAAAAGAAGGCATCGATGCCTCCTAGGCCTTGAAGTAGTGCTTCGGAAACTACCCATTCACAGGAAATGGGAGCTCCTCACCAGTAAGGCTTTTTCAGTCAATACATGTTATCACTAAGAATCTCATAGATCTGATAGGAACCTAGCCAAAGCTTGTCGAACTTACCATGTTCACCCTTCTTCTCGTGAGCTTTGTCCAAATATAAGACAAGATCAAAAATATGAAAGGCCTTGACTTTGGCCCTTTTATCAAACCCTCGTTTCACTACACCCTAGTGTTTGGAAAAATTTTCTATAGCAGCATTGTGTTTCTCTTTTAGGTGCAGCAACTGGGCTAAGCGGGATGCCAGTCGGTCATTTGGTTTGAGGCAGTCTTGCATGAATTGCAACATAGGAATCCTTAAATGGATGGGAAAAATAGGCTTAGTCCCATAGACTAAATGATAAGGTGATGTTCCTACTGCAGCCTTGTGTCTGATCCTATCAGTTCATAAAGCGAACCTAAGTTGAGTGTGCTAGTCTCTGGGATTCCTAGTGAGCAGTTTTTTATGACTTCAAGCAAGTTTTTGTTTGTTGATTTAGCTACCCAGTTCCCTTGCAGGTAGTAATTAGATGAAAATTTTAGAATAATCCCATAGTCAAATGCCCAATTAGAAAAACATAATGAAGAAAATGCAGGGCCGTTGTCACATACTAAGGAAAAAGGATAGCCAAGCCTAGTAATGATATACTTTTCAACAAATTCAATGACTACATCTGTGGTACATTTCTTGCATGCTATAGCTTCAGACCATCAAGTACAATAATCAGTAGTGGTTAGAATGTACCTATGGCCCATAGAGGAAGGTAGGTTAATCATACCAATAAAGTCAAGCCCCCACTGTGCAAATGGTCGTACCTCTAGGACTGGTTGCAAAGGCATGGCATCATTTCATTCTCTAGTTGTAGCCATATGACATGTATGACAAGTCCTTACATGTGAATGTGTATCTTTAAACAAAGTGGGCCAGTAATACCCTACTCAAAGAATCTAGTTGGTAGTTGATAGGGCTGATCCATGACCTGTTTCAAACTTTTCATGAAAGCTTGTCAGAACATGTGCTACCTCCATTTTATCCAAGCACCTTAGATAGATTCCCTCATGATTCTTCTTATACAACACTAATCCTTTGATCATAAAGCTGTTGCTTTTTAGTTGGAGTGCTCTTCTTTGGATTGAATTAAAATGAGGTGGACAACGTTGGTTAAGGAGATAGAACATGAGGTCTCTATACCATTTATCCTTAGAAATATCCTCCAACATATATTACTGAGAGACTAAGCCTAGACCAATTTCTCACATTGTTTTAGTTAATGCCTATCCATGTACTAACCTCATGGGTTGTATCTCTATGTCAAATTCTTGTAGAATTGTCATCCATTTTCCTCTCCACTTGCCTAACTCACTTTGCATTAACAATGCTTTAACTATAGCATCTGGCACTATCACAATCACCCAACTTCTTAAGATGTAATGACATAAATTTTTCACTGCCTTGACTAGGGCATATGCTTGCTTCTCCACATTGGGATATTTAACTCTGCATCTTTTTAACGAGACGCTCATAAAAGCAATGGGTCTTTCATCATCGACAACTCTTTTGTGTGTCAACATTGCTGCACAAGTATGTTCTAAGGCAAAGGAATAAATGTAAAATGGCAGCGTATAATCGAGACTCACTAGCACTGGGGCGTTAGCTATTACTTGTTTGATTTCTGTGAATGTAGCCTTAGCTTCTAGAATTCATTCTATCTTTGCATCTTGCTTCAACATGGCATTTAGTGAACAGATAATTTTAGCGAACCTAGTAATGAATTTGCAGATAAAATTCATCTTACCAAAATATGACTTGAGCTCCTTCTCATTGGTTGGGGGTTGTATCTTGAGGATCACTTGGACTTGTTCAGGATCAATTGATATGCCTTTCTTAGAAATGATGTGTCCCAGCAACTTCCCTTCAGTCACTCCAAAGATACACTTTTTAGGATTGAGCAAGATTCCATAATCTTTACATCGCTACAGGATCTTTCTTAGGTCTACCACATGATCTTCTCATTTTTTTGAAAACACAGTGAGGTCATCCATATAAATGATGATGCATTTCCTGACCAGCCCCTTGAAGGCTATATCGATGGCACGCTAGAACGTGGCTCCAGCATTAATTAACCTAAAAGGCATCCTATGGTATGCATAAATTCCCCACTTGCATGTAAAGGACGTCTTTAATCTATCCTCATATTCCACCATCGCTTGGTTGTAACTAGAATACCCATCTAGGAAAGACATCATTTGGGAACCGTTAACTATCTACAACACTTCATCCAATGACAACAATGGGTAGTTGTCCTTTTCAAAGGCCCTATTCAGATTTCTAAAGTCGACACAAAGCCTAATTTCTCCAATTTTCTTTTGTACTAGTACCAAATTTGCTACCCAGGCCGAATGTCTAACTGGAAATATAATTCTAATAGATAGTAGTTTCTGCACCTCCTTAAAAATTAATGGTTCTAATAGGGCATTGACGGGTCATTGCCTCTGCCTAAATGGCTTTGCCCCTGGCTTGAGTGGTATTGTGTGAGTTATGATTGAGGTGTCATATGTCTTGAGATCTTCATAACTCTAGGCTATGACTTTGTGATAATCCCTTAATGCCTGGATAATACCTGCCCTCTCCTCGGCAATGCTGGCTTTTCCAATAAAAATGTTCTTAACATCTTGAGGAGTTCCAAGATTGTAAGGTTCACATTGTGCACCGGGGGACTCTCCCTATTTCTCTTGCATTCCAAGCTTATCTGAATCAAATAATTGCTCCAATTCCACCATTCCCTGAGGAATAGTGTTTGTCTTTAAGTTGAGGACCCCTTCTAAGTCCATTTTAGCAAGTTCCATCTCTTCTTCATCTATTATTTGAACTGTAGAAACATCTGACAAAGTGAGAAAATTGATTATATGTTTGTCATCCTCAAATACCTAAAAATTTGTAATGTTATTGGGTACTAAGGGAGTGGAAACAAATTCCATGGTGAACCTCTTTAATCCTGTCATGGATATTAGTTCTAGTGAGCTGGTTGCCTGAGCCAAGGCATCAACAATGTGGTTCTATCTTCGTGGGATTAGCTGAATATTAAAACTGTCAAAGCACCCAATCAAATCCCATACGCGATTCTGATATCGGTTTAATCTCTTGTCATTACAACAGTATTTCCTCCTCACTTGTTTGACAATTAATTCTGAATTTTTCCAAATATTTGAAGGACTTTTACCTTCTTTTGGAGAGCCATCAACAATCTGTGCACCAAAGCTTCATACTCAGTCACATTACTTGTGCAAGGGAATTGTAATCGGTGTGCTGTTAAATATGAATTGCCTATGGGGCTAATTAGTTTGAAACCTACCCTGGATCCTTATCTGCATCTAAATCCATCAAATCTTAATGTCTAGAGATGATAGTCTTCATTGCTATTAGTTTGTTTTGCCTATGGCTTTTCACCTTCCAGAGACCCTTGGTCAACTTTCTTCAAAACAGATGGATTCTCCTTTTGGACTATAGGGATCTTTAGATGCTTTTGTACTTTATCTACTACTTCTTGATAGAGAAAATAGGAAAATTTTGAATGAGATACATCATGAATGCGGCACCAATTTGGCAGCAGCAATTCCTCCATCTATACTTTATTTCTGACAGCCACTTGATCACTTATAAATTTAGCCACGAAGTCCTGAAATCCTTCAAATATTCCTATCTCATCTTCATCATTAGAAGAAGACTCTTCGACTGGTTACACACATGCCTCTGTAGTCTCTTGATATTCTATGCATGAGTGATCAGCAAATTTGCTGCAATTCAGCATGAGTATCTCCTCAACCTGGTCAACTTGGGGAAGATAGACCCCCAAATCCACTTCTAAAAACAAAATCTCATTGGTCTGATTGTATTCGGTGATCATGTGCTTCATCATTGTCTCTCTTTCAATACAAATTTGATATTCTAATCCCTTCCATGGTAGCCACATGTGAGAGAAGTCAGTTTCCATGTAGCCATTGAGAGTTCTAGACCAATCTCGACTCAAAAGCATGCCATATTGATCTAGAATATCTACTATTTGAATATCTATGTACTGCTACACCCTAGGATCAGAAGCTAGTTGCATATGTATTCTATTTAATTCACCCATGACATTTACTTTAGTCTTATCCAACTATGTGACTTTCTTGGAAGACTTTAGTGGAGTGGGACCTAATGACTTGCAGACTGATAAAGGCATCATGTTAGTAGAATCCCCTTAGTCTACTAAACATTTGTAGAGGTTCTTCCCAAATATTCTAAGTGTTAAGAGAAAAGGAGGACTTTCCCTTTTATCCTTATACAACGTGACCTTCTATTTACCATCTGTCACATGGACCCTTTCTTTTCCTTTATCTGTATTATCCTTCAGTTAGATTTCTCTTTGGGCAGAGTCTACCTTGATGCTTGCTCCCATGTCCTAGAAGAAAGTTGTTCTGATTTATGGCACTTTTAGCAACTCAAAGAAAAACAAGCTGACTTTCATCTTCTTGAGCTCATCTATAAAATACTATCCCATTTTTGATATTTCAAATCTTTGGGAACTCTCAGTCATTGGTCCTTGATGCATTGACTGGGGTGTTACCTTGGGAGGTTCGGGGTTGTTGGAAACTTTTGGGTCAGGCAGGATTTGGGAATTATTCGGAGGAATGGAAGTGGTAAAAGGGCCCTTTGGCTTGCTACTTCTCAAATTATATGGCGTTTTGTTATATTGTTGATAGGCATGTACTTCTTCGCACTCTTCTTCCTTAGGTTGATTATCATCCTGAAAAGGAAATGTATAACTGTCAAGTACAAGGGCAGTGTCATACCTTTGAGATGGGATGAGTTAATACCCCGTTGGTGGATTTTCATGTGCCTTTGCATTCTAAATCTCCATTTGAAAGATGCTAGATGCTATTTGGAATTCTAGACAATCCAACTTAGAATGAGCATTGGTATTATGTAATCTACACCATGAAGCCAACGTAGCTTCAGCCAACATCACTCAGCTAGGCGAATAGTTATCAGTATTTTGATTCTCTAATGGTGATAGAACTCCACCATTGTTAGGTCTAGTATTCCAAGTCCGATTTTGTCCCTAAAAATTTTGATTTTGATACTGATTCTAATTTTGGTTTCTCTATTGCAGATATGAGTTCTAATTTCTCAGATGAGTGACTTCTATGGTGAGCCTTTTCACTTGCTTCACTGGCTCCCTTATGTCATCTTTGTTATCTCTTGCTTTAGTTGTTTCAGTAGACTAGAGAAAAGACATTTAAGATAGAGGTAACTCAGCTACAAGATTCCCTGGGTGGACCACTAAGGCTTGTGCTGCAGTAGGGGCCAGAATTGGATTCATTACAAGAGTGTGGTTAGCTAGATCTTGGTTAATTAGTGGTATCTAATTGGGCATGGCTACGGGGCCCATATGATTTAACAGACCTATTGCTGTCTACCCCAGCTAGGTGTTTACAGTGATAGCTTCACCATATGCCTGAGCTAAGTTGTTGAGAGGTAGAGTAGCTCTTCTTATGAACATGGAAGTGAGTCTATCCAGAGATGCATAGTAGATTGGTAGGGCTGCAGCCTGACCTATAGCATAAGGAGCCTGTAAATGATTGAAAGCCTTTTGGAACTAATTTTTAAAGGAAATTATCAGCTCACCTTTAGCCCTACAGATTTCCACAAAGGATCTATACAAGTATGCTGGATAGTGGGTATCCTAAAATAGTCAAGAAATGCAGTCTTTAAAGCTCACCATGAAGTTATGGATGCCGCAGGGAGGATGGCGAACTGGTAGTAGGCTTCATCTTGCAGTGAATAAGGTAACAACTTGTAGACCACATCCTCATAATGTACATGAAGCATAAACATGTTACCTTCAAATATTTTGATATGGTCATTAATAGTTCTATCATGATCATTTGTGTGAAACTTGGAGTAGAACTTGTCAAGGTTCTTAGGCATGTCATGGTAGTCATTGAACTGAAATGGGTACTAGTTATTAGTAGCAAAGAAAGCCATGCCAGGAGGATTGATTAGGGCTGCAACTGGGTTTTTAGGAGCTGATTAAGCCCTTGGTGCTTTGGGTATTCCTTGATCTCTCCTAGTCCTTCTAAACTTTGTCAAAGACAATAGCTCCTCTCCAGCTGAGCTGGACCTGGTGTGTCTCTGTCTAGTCCCCAGACTTGCTATATTTGTGGAGGTGATTTTAACTTGGTTTGACCCTCCTTCTAGCACCAATTCTATTGATGGTGTTCTTAGCACACAATAACGTAGGTGTGATTGCTGGTATCACACCTCTCTTGAAAAGTATCCTACCCTAGGTAAGACTACTCCAAGGATAATACAGCTAGGTCATAGTATGCTTGGAATGACTCAGTTGGATGTACTAGTTGTTCCTACAAGGGGTCTTACATGCAATGTGACAAATTTGACATATTAGGACATCAATACATGCAAACCCTTATAACTTTTCAACTGATACCTCTTCGTAAAATGCTGCTAAAATCTAAATCTAACAATTGATAAATAAAAAATACAAAAGGAAGTAGGGTTTAGAAAATCCCAAGTGACATTAACAATGTGAAGATTGCTACAAGTAGACGAACATCCAAAAAATTAACCGATTATCTACTTTACCAAGCTAAAAATGCACTACAATGCTGTAGAAAATAGTGCTATCTTCTATGGATTCTTTTAGATTTTTAGATTACATACATTCATTAAATACCCAACTGCTGGCATGATTTATCTACTGTAATGCAATTGAACTCAACTCAATTTAACAGCCCAGGCTAACTATGCATAGCTACCTACAATCAACAAATAGCTAATAGCACGGACTTGAACAGTTTCATGTATACATCCAAATGGACTATCCCTCGAAACAAAATGGGATGTCGCAGAGCCTAAAGTCTAGGAATCACATAGCTAAGCCTTGATTGCCCGTAGCCTCAGGCCTTCATGGTGTGTGAGTGACAGAAGCCTGACCATGTGTGGCTACAGATCGCGAATGACTCCTAGAGACACTTCGCGATCGTAACCCCCTGATGTCGCCTCTCATCTCTATCATCTGCTCATGTGCCTCCTGTTAGATCTAGGGCACACAACTGAGAGGGGGGGTGAACAATTATTTCTACTTCAAACACTTGATTCTTCTTTGTTAGTTAATAGCATATCAGTTAATCATTCATGAAAGCATAATGCATAAACACAGGAGCAGATAAACATCAACACATTAGACACCAAGATTTTGACATGGAAAACCCAGTTAAGGGAAAAACCACGGGGTGATTAACCCAAGGATTATTCTCTGTTAGAGGAATAAGAAAAATGAATGGCACATGCCAATTAGGGCTCACTGCCCGAGCACACTGCTCACAAGAGGCACACTGCCTACAAGAGACACACTGTCTACAAAGTGATAAGAATCACAAACTTAAACTGGAGATTGACATCTTTACCATGCCTGGATCAGTTCCATTTAAGCCTGAGATACTTCTGCTCTGCTTTTCTCTTTCACTATTCAACACTTATCCGCTCCATGACACACTTTGAAATGAACTCACAAACCTTTATTTATACAAGGCATCAACTTAGGAACAATCATCTAAGTTGACAATCATCCATAAGAGCATTCGCAAGTCGGCAATCATCCACAAGAACATTCGCAAGATGAATAACTCATCCAGTCGGCCAGTCTGAATAAGAATATCTTCATTCGGAAGAATATCTTCAATTCTAGGCTCTAACACTAATGCGAACCGACAACACAACCTCAACATGATCCAAGAACCTTCACAAGCTTGCCTGAATGACTAGGTACATCCGCACTTCCTCTACTCACAGGAATCTCTTCTCCTCTTCATCCAGAACTTCAAGAACACAGTCTGTCACGACTGTCAAACTAAAAAAGGTTCTTCTGGACCTCCAAACTTTGTACAAACTAAGATGACACATCACAAGGACATCCCAAACACTCCTTCCAATCCGCAGAGTCTGATAATGCACCTCCGGATCTCACCGGACCTTTTTGTAACACTCTGTCCCTCTGGAGCATCTCCCGGAACCGGTTCTACTTGACCGATCACAAATTTTTCATATCTTCATGCAAACCTCTGAAATCTTAACTGGATCATCTCAAGACTCATATCTACAATCCCTTTAATCTGCATCCTCTGATCCTCAACCTATTGAGTACATTTGCCTTCTTCTTATCACTGTTCTTCACTGTTCCTGATTGAGACTGATTTTCTCAATATCCTCAACACACAGCTCATCCAAACCTTCTTACCAATGCAATATGAGTATGTTGACATCAATGACAACATTGGTTAACCTCATACTTGCAACAATCTCCCACTTTGTCATTGATGGCAACATATGATGTGAAAAACCATCAAGACAAGAACTTCTCTTTTCTGTCACAGCTCCCCCTATCAGCAACAACTCTTCATATGTCTTCTCTTCCTTTATTACTCCCCCTTTGATCATCAACCACTTGTTTTTCACATGTCTTCTCTCCCCCTTTGACATCAATGGCAAAGGGCTCATACTTGCACTTGTAACATATCAGAATCATACCAGCTGCTCCCCCTTAGTAGCAGCTCCCCATCATCAATTTAGATCACAAGATATGACTGTGATATCCACTGGACTGATGCACATCAGTGCATCCTAGTTCATCACTGAAGGGGCCATGACCCATAACTTCTACTTGAGATAGTCAAAAGACAGGCTCCTCATATTCTACTTTCATGTCTCTTAACATTTGCTTCATCCATAAGATTTGAGTGCAACTGCCTGCTGCTGCAATATATTCTGCTTCAGTTGTAGACAGAGATATTGCCTCTTATTTCTTGCTTAGCCAAGAAACCAATCTCTTTCCCAAGAAGAATGCTCCACCACTGGTGCTCTTATGGTCATCCACATCTCCTGCCCAATCTGCATCTGTATATGCATGAAGAGAGAAATCCTGATCTCTAGGATACCATAGGCCATACTCAACTGTCCCCTTTAGATATCTAAAAATCCTCTTGATTACCATAACATGAGATTCTCTAGGGTCAGCCTGAAATCTTGCCACAAGACCAACAGCCTGCATTATATCTGGTCTAGTCTGAGTGAGATACAATAATCCTCCAATAATTGATCTGTACTTGTTCTGGTCTGTCTTAGGAAAGTCATCATCTTTGCTCAACTTACATCCAGTTGCCATAAGAGTGTTCATTGGCTTTGAATCTTCCATTCCAAATTTTCTCAACAATTCTTTCACATATTTGGTCTGAGAGATAAAGATACCTTTCTTTGTCTGAGTAATTTGCAGACCCAAGAAGAAATTCATTTCACCAAGCATTGACATTTCAAACTCACTTTTCATTTGATTTGCAAAGGTTTTACACAAACTATCTCTTCCTCCAAAAATGATATCATCAACAAATACTTCAACAATCAAGATGTTTTCATTATCTATTTAGAAATATAGATTACTATCAGCAGTACCTTTGTTGAAACCAATTTGCACAAGATGCTTATCCAACCTTTCATACCATGCTCTTGGGGCTTGCTTCAATCTATACATTGCTTTTTTCAATTTGCAGACCATATCATTATGATCAGACAATTGAAATCCATCTAGTTGTTCAATGTATACTTCTTCTTCCAAATCACCATTTAGGAAGGTAGACTTGACATCCATCTGATATACCTTGAAGTCTTTGAAGGCAGCATATGCAAGAAATAATCTGACTGCTTCAATTCTTGCTATCGGAGCAAAGGTTTCTTCAAAATTAATTCCTTCTATTTGAGAGTAGCCTTTGCAGACCAATCTGGCTTTGTTTCTGATTACATCACCAACCTCATTTAGTTTATTCCAGAAGACCCATTTGGTTCCAATCACATTCTTGTTTCTAGGTCTGGGAACAAGATCCCAAGTGTGATTTTTTTCAATTTGCATCAACTCTTCCTCCATTGCTTTGGTCCAGTTTTCATCATTGCAAGCTTCATTTATTGTCTTAAGTTCAATCTTTGAAATCAGACAGTATTCATTTGAATTTTGATCAATTATGCTCCTTGTTTGTACCCCTTTGCTTTTGTCACCTATGATCTAATCTTCAGAGTGATTTAAAGTTACATACCTTGGAACTTTGGGAGTCTCTTGCACTGATGTTTCTTGATCAGGTTCATTCAGACAAACCTCTTCTTCCTGATTTACCGGATCAGTCTGAATCTGACTTTCAGGAAGGGATTGAGTTCCTTGAATCAGAACACCATCCTGATCATCTTCATCATATTCATAAAACTTTGAAGGCTTCTCAATTCCTTCATCAACCTTCACATTTGTACTTTCTATCATCTTTTTCAGTCTCTTATTGTAACACTGGTATGCTTTGCTTTGAGTGGAGTAACCCAAGAAAATTCCTTCATCACTTCTAGCATCAAACTTTCCTAGATCTTCATCTCTTTTGATGTAACACTTGCTACCAAATACTCTGAAATATCTCATAGTAGGAGTTATACCAAACCAAAGTTCATAAGGAGTCTTACCGGTATTGTTTCTGATTTGAACTTGGTTAAGAGTGTAGACTGCAGTGCTGACAGCTTCTCTCCAAAACATCTGAGGAACATTTGCTTCCATCATCATTGTCTTGGAAGCTTCCTGGATGGTCCGGTTCTTTCTCTCAAGTACTCCATTCTGTTGTGGGGTCCTAGGAGCAGACAACTGTCTCTTTATGCCATGCTTCTCACAAAAGTCTATGAATTCACCGGATGTGAATTCACCACCTCTATCAGACCTTAGACACTTCAGTTTCAATCCGGTTTGATTCTCTACCATAGCCTTGAAAATTTTGAACTTCTCAAAGGCTTCTGATTTCTCTTTCAGAAAGGTAACCCACATCATTCGGGAATGATCATCAATCAGTAACATGAAATATCTATCACCTTGCATACTCTTGATTCTTGTCGGACCACATAGATCAGTATGAACTAATTCCAATAATCTGGTAGAGGATTGATCTTTGCTTTTGAAAGAGACTCTGCTCTGTTACCTAGCTGACATTCTTTGCACAAACTATTTGTCGGTTTCACCAATTTTGGAAGGTCTCTTACAGCCTGAATATTGCTTATCTTGATGATGTTATCAAAATTTACATGACACATCCTTCTATGCCATAGCCAACTCTGATCAACTTGAACAAATAGACAACTTTTATTTGAACCAACTAGATGGAAGATATTACCTTTTGTTTGAGTACCGGATGCAATCTCAATTCTGGAGCTTTCAAAGATCTTGCATCTTCCATTTTTGAACTGGAGATCATAACCTTTGTGTACTAACTGTCCAACACTGAGAAGATTGTACTTCAATCCTCCAACATACAGTACATTACCAGTTTTTCTCTTTCCATCAAAAGAAATAGTTCCCCTACCTCTGATTCTACCTGCAGAATTGTCACCAAACTTTACCATTCCTCCTTCATACCTTTCTAAATCTAAGAACTTGTTCTTGTCACCTGTCATGTGGTGAGAGCATCCACTATCAATAACCCAATCATC
This sequence comes from Cunninghamia lanceolata, assembly GCA_027924645.1. Taxonomy (NCBI): domain Eukaryota; kingdom Viridiplantae; phylum Streptophyta; class Pinopsida; order Cupressales; family Cupressaceae; genus Cunninghamia; species Cunninghamia lanceolata. The sequence continues at coordinate 25,182,157 of BSBN01000500.1, forward strand.
CTTTTCTTCAACTTGGGCAGCCAAAGCTCTTTCTACAACCTTATGATTGACAGATTCAGAGGATATTGGTTCTTCTTCCTTGATGGCAATAAACACCCATTCATTTCTGGATTTGTCTCCTATCTCTGATTCATCATCTGTTACTCCTTCATTATCAACTTTTTCATGAACATAATAACAATTCTTTTGGAACCTTTGTCTATTGGAGTTTGACCTTGTAGATCTTTCCGGACATCTTGAAGCAAAATGACCAATCTTATTGCAATTGAAGCACTTAAATGGTAACTTTCCTTCATACTTATCGGATCCTCTTGGCAATCTTTTTGCAATGAGGGCTTCAAGATGAGTTGTTTCTGCTTCTTCCTCTTCCATGTCTTTCCTTGCTTGATCATACCATGATAGCTTCCTTGAAGAGTTTTCTCCCGGATCAAATCTTTGTTTGCCTTTCACATAGGCACTAGCTTTGAATGCAGATTCAGTCTTGGGGGGATCATCTCCAAACTTTGTCATTTCAAATGCAGCCAATTGCTCTCTTGTGACAGTTGCATGGGCTCTGAATTCATCAATGGCAGCAACCTTGATCTTCTAGGCAGCAAGAAGGGATCTGAGAATCTTGCAAACAATTTCATTTTCATCCAGAACTCCACCAGCATTCCTGATTCCACACACCAGCTCATTCACTCTTGGCATAAAAGTAGTGATATTTTCATCATCTCTCATCTTCAATCTTTCAAATTTCCCTTTCAGACTTTGCAACCTTGCACTCTCAAAAAACTCATCTCCTTCATGCAGAAGTTCCAGTTTAACTCAGATTTCATATGCAGTGGGTAGGTCAATGACATTTGAGAGCTCTGAATCATTCAATGTGCTTAGAAGAGCTTCTTTGGTTCACAGATTATTTTTAGCATCTGTGATTTCATTCAGAGTTGTCAGACCACCCTGTGGAGGTACATATGGTTTTGAGACCATGGCCAAGTATGCTTTTCCCATACACTCCAAGTGACATTTCATGCAACCTTTCTAGAGAGTGAAGTTGGTTCCATCAAACTTCGGACTATCCTTCTTGTATGATGACATCCTGGATCTCCTCAAGTGGTTAAGATCCTTTTAGAGGAACTTGGCTCTGATACCAATTGTTAGATCTAGGGCACACAACTGAGAGGGGGGTGAATCAGTTGTACAAAAACTTGCTTCTACTTCAAACACTTGATTCTTCTTTGTTAGTTAATAGCATATCTGTTAATCATTCATGAAAGCATAATGCATAAACATAGGAGTAGATAAACATCAACACATTGGACACCAAGATTTTGACGTGGAAAACCCGGTTAAGGCAAAAACCACGGGGTGATTAACCCAAGGATTATTCTCTGTTAGAAGAATAAGAAAAATGAATGGCACATGCCAATTAGGGCTCACTGCCTGAGCACACTGCTCACAAGAGGCACACTGCCTACAAGAGACACACTGTCTACAAAGTGATAAGAATCACAAACTTGAACTGGAGATTGCCATCTTTACCATGCCTGGATCAGTTTCATTTAAGCTCGAGATACTTCTGCTTTGCCTTTCTCTCTTTCACTATTCCACACTCATCTGCTCCATGACACACTTTGAAATGAACTCACAAACCTTTATTTATACAATGCATCGACTTAGGAACAATCATATAAGTCGGCAATCATCCATAAGAGCATTCGCAAGTCGGTACTCATCCACAAGAACATTCGCAAGATGAATAACTCATCTAGTCGGCCAGTCTGAATAAGAATATCTTCATCTGGAAGAATATCTTCAATTTCGGGCTCTAAAACTAATGTGGACTAACAACACAACCTCAAAATAATCCAAGAACCTTCACAAGCTTGCCTGAATGACCAGGTACATCAGCACTTCCTCTACTCACAGGAATCTCTTCTCTTCATCTGGAACTTCAAGAACATAGTCTGTCGTGACTGTCAAACTAAAAAAGGTTCTTCCAGACCTCCAAACTTTGTAAAACTAAGATGACACATCACAAGGACATCCAAAACACTTCTTCCAATCCGCAGAGTTTGATAATGCACCTCCGGATCTCACCGGACCTTTTTGTAACACTCTGTCCCTCCAGAGCATCTCTCAGAACCGGTTCTACTTGACCGATCACAACTTTTTCATATCTTCATATGGACCTCTGAAATCTTAACTGGATCATCTCAAGACTCATATTTACAAACCCTTTAATCTGCATCCTCTGATCCTTAACCTATTGAGTACATTTTCCTTCTTCTTATCACTGTTCTTCACTGTTCCTGATTGAGACTAATATTCTCAATATCCTCAACACACATCTCATCCAAACCTTCTTACCAATGCAATATGAGTATGTTGACATCAATGACAACATTGGTTAACCTCATACTTGCAACACCTCCTGGTACATCTGTTGGTACCGGTCTCTCTCAGCCTGAGCATTGTCTCTGTTAGCTCTTGCCTGCTGGAGCTCCCATAGAAAGAACTCACTGACAGCTGGCTCTCCCCCCAATGTAGGAACCGCTATTGTCTTCTCTCACTGTGCCCTGAGCTTAGCCTTGGCATGCTCAACTCTCTATCAAAATTCCTCTCTCTCTCTCGTGCAGACTACTCTAGCATGGCCTCTATAGTAGTCCTGTATTTGGTGACAGGCATAAATAACTCAGCATGCTACCTAGCGAATGATCACGACATATGATCTGCCTACACCCGCTGCACTGAAGAATCTGTCTATAACATGTCTCCTATGATGCAACTCACAAAGTCTCGCCATACATCTATCCCAACTGCAAGACAGAGAGTGAGATAGATGTTAGACTCCCATATAAAAATTATAAATAGGAAACTATCCAAAGTACAAAAGTAACAAACCAAACCTTACCTGGATCTCCATCTCGCTAGGATCGATCTCAGATCATTAATGGTGTGACAAGCTCTACTGTTTGATCTGCGGTTGGGGGCATAGGCCTACTACTCTCCCCTTGCTCTATCTGACTAGGCCTTGCATCATCTGCGAGAGTAGGACCACGAGCCCTAGACCATGGTCTCGACCTGGTCTCCTCATCAGTGTCTGCCTCCTATTGGCTCTGTCGCGATCTCGCTCTGAAGAGGTACTATGATGGGACCTCCTCAGACTCATCCTCATCCTCCTCTATACCCTCCTCAAGATTGTAGTATCTCACAAAGTCGCTGACGTCTTCCTCCACCCTTGTGTCACTAGCGTGACCTAGCCAAGTTCAGGTATCTCCTGTAGGGTGCCTGGGTGGAAAGATAGGTGCAGGTCATGCTGTGTGCCACCAGGTCTGATATGCTTGGGTACACCCAACATCATATGCGCTCAATACAGGTTCTGCATTCTCAGGACCCTCGTCATCGCTAAGTGGTATGTCTGATATAGTCGGCCATCGGACATTATTGGCTCTGACTGCACTCTGCACTACACGTGCATAGCTTAGACAAACTGTAGGAATATTCTATACCTATCTGAACTATCATGCCACCCTATCAAAGTAGAACCAAGATACAATATGATCGAGGTGACCGACCATCAGTTGATCCCTCTGCATCCAAGCTAACTGCCTCTGCTTGTCGGGCCATCTGATGTAGCCACGATACAGTATCCAAATGATATCCCTAGGCTGTAATCTATCAAATACTACTCTCCAGTATAACAGATTGTTGTGCCTCCAACACTTGACTAGTGGGTAGGCATAGATGTGCAAATGTGTGAATGTTGTCTCTATGGGGTAACCCATCGGTCGTGTGCACTTGATTTGCTCAAAGGCGAAAACCTATAATAATGTGCAGACCATCAGACTCTGCATCTCATAGTGGACATATCACCCCAAGTCATGATATAGGTGCACAAGCAGACTGCGCCCCCATGCGTAGACAGTTTGATGCTCCTCCATCGCTCTGATAGTATGAATGAGACCCTCGTGAAGGTGAGTGCCTCGTCCATCTGGTGCGATGGCTAGTGTGACTGTGACAATCATAATCCTCTGTAGTAAGGGAATGTCTCTGCATCCCTGCTCTAGTAAACAGAGCTAGATATGTCCTCGCTCTACCTATGAAACAGTGCTACCCAAGCAATATAGCTGACTCTCTCGAGTATACTCCTCTGAGCGATGTCTAACAACCCTCACTGTCTCTCCTCGGATTAGTAGTCGAAGGATCCTAAATACATCCTCCAGTGTGATGGTCATCTCACTAGTCGGTAAATGGAATGTGGATGTATCTGCATCCCATCTCTCCATCAGTGCCATTAGCATTGGTGGTTCCTGCATAAATATTTAGGTTTCAAGCATTAAGATATGCAGGCACCTTCCCAAAAATCCAAAAAACTCTAACACTTTTGGCCTCTGTAGTTGAAAAAATGCAAAAATCAGTTAAGGTGCAGATGTCTTTATATATACAAGGCTACTTGTATATACATGCAGGTCAAAAATGTGCATTGACGGGTGTAGAATCTCTATCACCCTTTGAAAAAATTGAGTTAGATGCATTTCTCATTGTATATTGGGCTCTAAAAGGTGCATATACAAAGGGGGAATCTTTCACAAATTCCCAGGAATATTCCCGCTTTGTATATCAGGTCATATACAAAGCAAAATATACAAGGAGGCACAAATATACATTTACTACAGTGGTGAGGTAGAGATGCATGTGGTGGGGCCCACGGATATACAAATGGGTTTGTACATGTTCAACATATAGGAAAATATGCATTCATCGCATATTCTTTAAAGATTCCCTATTTATATATGAGAAGGTTTGTATATTTGTGTTTGCATATTTGACATACAAAGGTGCAAATATACATTTGCTATAGTGCAGCGAAGGTGATACATGTGGTAGGGCCCGCAGGTATATACAAACAAGTTTGTATATTTGGCATATAGGGGATGCAGATGTAAAGTTGAATGTATGTTTGACATACATTGGCGACATACAAGAGAGAATCTACATCGCATATCCTAGAAGATTCCTTGCTTGTATGTTTACATATACAAGCCGATGTACAAGCAAGAGATACAAGCCTGAATTCAAAAGGAGATACATTCTGATGCATAATGGTTTGAAGTTCGCGGCATGCATGTATGTGGTGTTTATACATGCCGATATACAAAGGGGTAAGATACAAGCCGGATTTGAACCGATTCTCAAATTGTTCTAATAAAATCTAGGGTCTGACTTGTATATAAGGCATTTGTATATGCATTTGGACATGCATATACAAGGTGAAAAAGGCAAAATGGTGAAGCGAAAAGTTAGCGATAGAAGTATGTAGTGCCTATGTGGCACGATATCACCAGTGGGTCACTTTTCAGCATATTTTTGAGCTGCAGATCTCAGCGATGAGGAAATGATCGACGACTGGTTTTGCAGCCTGGGCCATTAATGGTGAAATTTAGAGGGATGACCGATGGAGTTGATGGGTTAACCACTTGATTGATGAAGAAAATCCCTGGGCGACGGTGCAGATCCCTATCTCACCTGCATTGTCCTCTGTTTCCCATCTACTGCATTGAATATTATTTTGAGCGCCATTTCTCATGCATTGTATCTGGCAAAAATTTTGATCTTGCCTTGTAATTAATTTTGCTGAGTACACAGTCTTGGTATAAAAGGCCAAACTGAGTTACTCATTGGTGGTTGAAGACTTGGGCAATTTTGGGGGAAAAATAACAAAAAACAAAGCATTTCCTTACTATTCTATCTCATTTTAGAGTTTATGTATTGCATCTGTGATGTATCTTGCACATATGCTCAGTTTCAGTGTCAATTTTATATGAAAAATGCTTCTTGCATGTGTTTGGCTATCTGTCTCCACTTGTTGTATGCATTTCTTCTTCTGAATTTGGTTGCTAAGGGTTTCTCAAATTCTAGAATATAGATTTATGTATTTCATACTTGATCTCTAACTTCCATTCAAGGAGTGGATTAAACTATTTTAGGTTAAGGTATGGAGAAGAGCGTATGTCAGCTGGGATATCTGTAAGTATGGACAGTAAAATACTTATCCTTAGGTGATGTTTGTAAGGGAAGCATCAGTCATAACCCCTTGAAACTTGAATACTAGTTGCAAGCCATTCTCAAGTATATGTCTATTTGACTCCTTGCCCAGAGATAGGCACCGGTCTGCCCTTGTGAAGTAGTTATGATCCAAAACCCCTGTCTTTCATCCAAACCATCAAATTCAAATCATTCCATACTTTCAACCTATTAGTTATAGGAGTAGGATTAGGAACCCCCTACATACTCTCATACTTGACCAGACAAATATGTCTAAGAACGTTGCCAACCTTGTGATTTATCACACAAATCTTGGTCCACACATGAGAGTATTATGCCTGTTATTACAAGGTTAAATCTTTCTGTCATTTGGAGAGTAAATGTTACATCTTTATCAAATAGGGACACCCCCCTTGGTGCGGTAGAACCAGAAGTGAAGGGGAGGCAGCTCACACAACCTCCTGTATTCGTTGGCAGAATCTGCCTGTGCATTAGAACTGGCAAACCCTCTACCGATTCGAAGAAATACCAACAAGCATCACGTAGTGGAATCTGATTGTGGGCATCTCAAACACCCACCATAGGCCCACCGTCTATAAATGCTCTCTTTATGGTAGTCAAAGCACTAGCACACTCTCATAGAAGTGCCATCAGATGACCACCTGTGTGCTCCCACATCTCAAGGACATCCTACAGATCAAAAAGAAATCAAGAGTATCAGAATCCCTACTAGAAACCAAAATAAGCTATCAAAGACTGAATAGACTACCTGTACCTAGGGTTTGTGTCCTCTGTGGACTAGGGCACCCCAGGAAGACTAGGGCACCCTAGAGGGACACTGGTGCAACTGTGGGACTAGGGTGCCCCAAAGAGACTCTGGCGCCCTAGGTGGACTAGGGTGCCACTGTCTGGGAACCTTGTCCACCTTCCCCTCTTAGCACAGACATCGATAAACATAAAAGAAAAATACAACAAAAGACGACAGAAAGATGGAACCAGGACCCTACCTTGGCCTCAAAGCGTCTCTCTTCCACTTAGGCTTGGAGCATCTCTAGTTGTGGTGGATGGTATGGACACTGGCTCTGCATGGTTGTTCTCCTATTCTCCTTCTTTCTCTCTCTGCAATGATAAGAAACAAGAATGAGTTAAGTGATAAGTGACAACTCCCTTTTACATAAAGTAAGTGAGTGAGAAATCATATCCCTAACTAGGTGCAAAAGTGTGCTGTTTTCTCTTGAGCCCTTTTCTAAAGCTGTCGAACTCCAATTTTAGTGTTGTTTGTTGCATTGGAATCTTGGTTCCGCTCTCGTTCTTACCCTATGTGTTATGGTCAGGCATTGTTCTTCAAATGACCTTCGTAACACATTTCCCTTGAAATCAACGTGCATGGATATCTCCTTGTTTCTACTCTTGGGCTAAGTAAGTAGAAACAAGGGGGGCATATATCTCCCTCAATTTCCTCCCTCACCATGTTCCATCACTCAACCCCCTTAGCATTTTTGATACTGACTCATTGGTGGTGGTTGCAGGTTCATTTGATTTTGATTTTTCTGACAAGTGTTCCTTTGCAGGATGCGGTTCCTAACTTTGTGGTCTTGTAGGATTGCAGACTTGGGGGCTTCTTCCTTATTAGAGACAATGTTTCAGCTTCCTCTATAATATCCTTTTGGGTATCCTTTTCATGATTGATGTATTTACTTTCCTTTAGTTGCATATGCCCGTAGTGTCATATGGTCACTAAAGTGGGGGCTAAATGTAACGTCAGAAATTGTCTTCCTGTATGGAATGGTACAATTTCCCTTGGTTTAGCTTCTCACTCTTGGTGACCTCTTAACCTTTTCCTTTTTAGCCTGCCTGAAACCCTGATTGACTTAGTCTAGGAGCAGTTTATTCACTTTTTGAGGTAACTGATTGATAGAACTCAGAAAGAGATTTGAGAGTAGGGTCCCTAGGACCCTCAAAAATGTAGATTTGAGCTGAAATTGGGGGCTTGGAATTGGGCGCCCGTGCCCTAGTCCTCCCTGGTTTCACAGGATTTTAAATTTTGGCAGGGTGTCAGTTCTTGCCAAATGCCTCAGGATTCCGTTTTCAAATTCTCAGTTTTTGTGCAATATCGAGATGTTATTTCAAAATTTGAATTCCCTAAAGCTAGATATAAAAAGACATTTGCAATTCATTTTAACAGACACAATTCTTATGCAAGCTTGATGCCAAAACTCTACTGTAATTTCCATTGAAGACTAGTGACTTGTTGAAGCTATTCAAAGTATTCTTTATTTGCTATCTTGGAGACAATGGATGAAGATTAGGAATCAAGATCTTGAGTATATCTTGCTCTTCTTAGGGTTTGCACACCCTTTGCATGATCAGGAGAAGGGTTGAAGCCTCCAACAACAAGCTTGGAGATCCTCTGCGGACATTGCTGATTCACCTTCTTGTTCATGCAAGTCTTCATTTATCTCCTCTCCTTGAGGTGAAGTTGTATGTGTTTATTGAAGCAAAGCAAGTTGTTGATCTTCCCTTAATTGAGACATCTAGGGTTTGATTTTTCTATATATACACATTGTTAGGTTTGCACACACTTCTGTAAATCTTTTCCTTTGGCTATTGTTGAGGTAGGAATACCAAAGATGGGGCTTGACTGAGGCAAGCTCCTATATAGCTGCAACAATTTCCTTCTTTTGTATGTGCAGATCGTGTTTCGCAGGTTCCGACAAAAAGAAGGTACAGTCGTGACAGACTTTCAGATTTTTAGATTCTGAGACTTGCGGGACATTGGAGGGGGGCACCCTAGTCCAACTAGGTGTTTCCTCCAAGATTTGGAAGCCATTTTATAGTCTTAGACACCCCGTGCAGAAGGTTTTCCTATTCAGAAATTTGTAGGACATTGGAGCGGACGCCCTAGTCTAGGTAGCCCTCAAAATCTAGGTACTGTGTCTCTGAAACCCATCCTCTACACTTCTGTGATCAGTTTTACCAATTGCTTCATCAGTTTCTGTATATTATTGATTTAAGGCATAATTAGGGTTTTACTTGGTTGAAAGGAAAACACTTGATAAAATCTTGATTAGGGCCTTAGGTTCTATAACCATGCGAGTATTAAAGGGAGGCAAAGTGATTAGAAGCTTGTTCCAAGCTCGATCCTTGTCTCCCTAATGCTTAGCAATGGGAAATGGTAGTATTTAACCTAGTAAACAAATGATCATTTTTCACCCTAAATAGTAGCGCAAAGCAATGATATACGAATTTAGCGTAGAGATTGGCAAACAAGGATTTTAGCGCTAAGCTGGTGGATAAGGAATTTGGCACTAAGGTCGGTTGATAATGAATTTAGTGCTAAAGTTGGTTGAATGAAGATCTAGCATTAAGGTTAGTTGAGTGGATACCTAGCGCAAATGTCAATAGGCCATAGATTTATTGCAAAGGGTAATTTAGACCCAGTTGCTGATGTAATTGTGACTTGACCTAGTCCCTTAGGAACTTAACAACACATTATTTACTCCACTCATGAAGAAGGCATATTAAGTCATCAAATGGAGTTGTTTTGAGCACATGTAGTGGAGACCTTAGGAATCACTTAACTAACCTGACACTCTAATCCAAAATTCAAAAGAGGGGGCTCCCCAATGGTGAAATGGGGTGTGTGTGCAAGGCACAATAGGAGGCAAAAAAAGATACAAGGCCAGACTCATGGTAAAAGGTTATGCACAGAAAAAAGGTATAGATTTTGATGAAATATTTTCTCCAGTTGTAAAGATGACTTCTATTAGAACTATTCTAAGTCTTGTGGCTATGAAAGACTTGCATCTTGACAGCTAGATTTGAAAACAACATTTCTCCATGGGGATTTGGAAGAGGAAATATACATGCAACAACCATAGGGATATGAGGTCAAGGGTAAGGAAGAATTTCTGTGTAGGTTAAAGAAGACTTTTTATGGCCTAAAGCAAGCACCTCAACAATGGTATTTGAAATTTGATAGTTTTATGGATGAACAAGGTTACAAAAGATGCCATTCTAATTATTGTGTTTATTTTAAGAAATTGGGTAATGGCAACTATATTATCCTGTTGCTTTATGTTGATGACATGCTTGTTGACAGGTCTAACATGCAACATATTAATGAACTTAAGCAGAAATTTGCAAATTTATTTGCTATGAAGGATTTGGGTGTCGCAAAATAAATGCTTGGTATGAGGATCACATAGGACAGGACAAATAGAAAATTATTTTTGTCTCAGAGTGAGTATGTAGAGAAGGTGTTGAAAAGGTTTAACATGTAGAATGCAAAAGCAATTAGTACACCTTTGCCTAGTCATTTTAAGTTGACTAAGGAGATATGTCCAAAGACACAAGAGTTGGAAGACAAAATGTCTAAGATACCATATGTATCAGTAGTTGGTAGCTTGATGTATGTGTTGGGATAAGGTGCCATTAACCTTGTAAATCTCAATATTGTATTTATTCCATTTATTATTTGTAGTTTGCAATTTTCCATAAGGGATGTACAAGTTTCACCGGCAATGGTAAAAATTATTTACTGTCCACGGTAAGTCCTAGTGTTATTGGCGGTAGTTACGAGATGCCATTTACTATGGTAAATGGTAATTGGTCAAAGTGGGGTGCACATGTGGAGAAATAATCTATTTTTAGTGTTATGACGCACGTCATAAATGCTGTAAGAAGGTGTAAGAGATTCTATGACAACTGTAAGTTGTCATAAGAATCTATGACACTAATAATATCATATGATGCGTCATAAGATGCTATAAGTGGCTATTTTTATCCCCAAGGCATTCAATCTTGCATGGGCACTTTTTCTCAAGTGTAGGATGCATGTATGACAACATTTATGACCCCGTAAGAGACTATTTTTGGCCATTAATGCCCAAGGTTGTGTTGTTGACTCTTGACAAGTGTTATGGGCTTGTAAGAAGTCATTTAATGTCTTGAGGTTGTGTAAATTCTATATAAAACATAGCATAGTAGATGAGAGGAATATAACAGTTTACAGGTACCTAGATTTTGCTGGAGTGAAGGTTGGAGGACAGAGGAAGTGAATGTATTTGTAATCTCTTTTTGTGAAGATAATACAACTTGGCCTCTTTTCTTGGTGGAGTTTTTTACCCGAAAGGGTTTTCTCCATGTTAAACACTTGTGTTATGTGCTTCATTCTGCTTCTAGTATATTTATGTATTATGGGTTTTATGTTTTGTTATAATCTCCATTAATAACACACAGTTAAAGATTGCTGAAATTTATTTGAATTAGATTTCCATTGAAGTAGTGTTGTTTTCATTTCTAACATTTGGTATTAGATCCTGGCCAGCTTTGACTCTTGGGTGGTAGTGTGGAAGCTATAGCTGCAGTGGGATATTTGGTTGCATTTGTTTTGCAGATCTTGTGTTGTTATTATGGCTGCATCCACTGTTGCATCAACCTCTCGAATAGACATTGAGAAGTTCAACGGAACAGGGTATGAGTTGTGGAAGGTGAAAATGGAAGATTTGTTGGAAGAAAGAAACCAATGGTTGGCTGTCCAAAAAGAGAAGAAACCTAACAATGTCTCTCAAGATGACTAGGATAGATTGGATAAGAAGGCACGAGGAACCATCCAGTTGTGTCTTTTAGATTTTGTCCTATTGAATGTCGCAAAGGAAGAGACTGCATACAAGTTGTGGAAACAGTTGGGTGAGATCTATCAAGACAAGAGTATGGTAAATAAACTTTATTTAAAAAGAAATTTGTTTTCCATGAAAATGTGAGAAGGTGAATCAGTTGCAGAGCATTTAAATTCTTTTAATTTGTTAGTGAGTTAGCTTGATTCAGTAGATGTTGAGGTTAGTGAAGAAGATAAATGTATCTTACTTCTTTGTTCTTTACCTAAGTCTTGGGAGAATGTTATCCTTGCTATCACTGCTAACCTTGTGGATCTGAAGTTAGATGCTCTTGTTTCAGTGCTACTGTCATAGGAATTGAGGAAGAAGAGTTCAAATAGTTCAGGGGATGCTCTTAGTGTCAGGGGAAGGTCTAAGGAAAGAGGACCTAAAGGAGATCAGAAAGGGGCTAAGGACAAGTCCAAGGGCCGGTCTAAGACTCCTGGTAAAAAGAACAGAGTTAAGTTTTGGAACTACGGTAAAAGGGGACATGTGAAGGAGTGTAGAAATCCCAAGAAACAGTGGGAGAGTGCTTCAGATAAGTCCTCAAATGCAAGTGAAGAAGTTTTACTTTCTGCATGTAATCTTGTTTCTAATGATCACTAGTTGATTAACTCAGGATGCTCATTTCATATGACCCCGCATAAGGAATGGTTCTACACATATGAAGAATATGATGGAGGTAATATCTACCTTGGTGACAACTCTACATATCCGATTGTCAGGAAAGGAAAGGTATTGTTGTGTTTCAGTGATGGGAGGATTAAAACCCTCCCTAGTGTTTTGCATGTTCCTGGATTAGCTAGAAATCTGATTTTAGTTTTGAAGTTGAAAGATTTGGGAATGCATGTGACATTTGACAAGCATGGCTGCAGATTGGTGAGAGGGAACTTGGTGGTAGCGAAAGGGAAGAGATTCAGGAACTTGTTTAAGCTTGAAGTCACTATAGTTTGTAATGCCTCCTATGTATCTGAGGCCACTACTGAAAATACATGTATGTTGTGGCACCGTAGATTGGGCCACACAAGTAATAATGTATTGAAAACTATTAAGAATAAAAATTTGTTGGATGGTTTCTCTTATTTTGATGAACGCTTTGATTTCTGTGAGCATTGTGTATTTGGTAAACAAAACAGAAAATCATTTCCTTTATGAAGCAATAGAGCAAAAGAGAAATTAGAGATTATTCATACGGATGTGTTTGGACCTGTGGATAATGAATCTATCAAAAAATCTCGTTATTTTGTAACCTTCATTGATGATGTATCTAGATTTACATGGATTTATTTTATGAAGCATAAATCTAAAGTTTTCACTAAGTTTAAGGAATTCAAAGTCTTAGTATAGAACCAATCAGGTTTAAAGATAAAAATATTAAGATCTGACAATGGAGGGGAATATTTCTTTAAGGAATTTGATGAGTTTTGCAAGCATGCAGGTATAATCAGACAAAAGACAACTCCGTATACACCACAATAGAATGGTGTTGCAGAAAGGATGAACTAAACAATTATGGAAAGGGCCAGAAGTATGCTTAGTGATGCACAGTTGGATAAATGGTTTTGGGCAGAGGCTGTGTGTACTACTTGCTACTTGATAAACATATCTCCTTGTAAGGCTCTTGATTTGACACCTTATGAAGTGTGGACAGGTAAGAAACCTTTTGTTTCACATTTAAGGGTTTTTGGTTGTGAGGCTTTTGTTCATGTGCCTAAGGAAAAGTGATCTAAGTTGGATCCAAAGGCTGAAAAGTGTACATTCATTGGATATGGTGATAATATGAAAGGTTATAAGCTTTGGAATCCACTAACCCACAAGATTATCTTTTCTAGAGATGTTATTTTCAGGGAACTTAGAGCTATTTCTGAACCTGAGCAGCCAAAAGAAAAAGATGAAAAGGTAAAAAAGGTGCACTTTGATTTCGAGCAGCAAGATGCACCTTAGGAAGAACAGAATGATGGATTAGGGGGTGAAGAAGAAGAAGGAGATTCAAGTAGTTCTGATGAAGATGAATCTGTTGTGACAGAAGAAGTTGGTACATATGATCATGTAGAAGTACAAGTAGAGTCTCTTACTCCACCCTTGAGGAGATCCACAAGACAACAGAATCTAGTTGATAGGTATAGCCCACCAGATTTCTGTTGTGTATATGCTTTATTGAGTACTAACAATGAACCTAGATCCTATAGGGAAGCTATTTCTGCAGATGATAGTGAGTCTTGGTAGCTAGCCATGCAAGAGGAGATGATGGCTTTAGACTCTAATAACATCTGGGATCTTATTCATTTTCCCAAAGGAAGAAAGGCCATAGGATGTAAGTGGGTCTGCAAAATAAAATTTGGAGCAGACGGGTCATTGGAGAAGTACAAGGCTAGACTGGTAGCCAAGGGCTACTCCCAGAGAGAGGGAGTTGATTTTGGTGAGATATTCTCTCCTGTTGCTAAATTAACTTCTATTAGATTTATCTTATTGATTGCTGTGACTTATGATTGGGAGATTGAGCAAATAGATGTTGAGACTGCGTTTGCATGGAGACCTTGAAAAAGAAATTTATATGCAACAACCTACAGGTTTTGAGGTAAAAGGAAAAGAACATTGGGTTTGTAGGTTAAAGAGGTCTCTTTATGGTCTAAAACAGTCCCCCAGAATGTGGTATCAAAATTTTGACTCATTTGTTTTGAAATTGGGTTTTGTTAGAAGTGAGGTGGATCATTGTGTTTACATTCATTGTGTTGATGATTCTATACTGGTTATTGCTTTGTATATTGATGACATGTTGTTTTTCAGTAATACTAAGGGTATGGTCAGTGAGCTTAAAGCCCAACTTTCAGGTACATTTGAGATGAAGGATCTTGGTAATGCAAGGTATATTTTGGGAATGGAGATCAGGAGGGATAGAGTTAATAGAAAGCTTTGGTTGTCACAAAGTAAGTATGTGAATACTATTTTGCAGAGGTTTAGTTTGCAGGACTGTAATCTAGTTAGAGTTCCTTTACCCATTGGTACTAAGATTTCATTAGATATGTGTCCAAAGACTGAGGATGATCTTGAGGATATGTCTAATGTGCCATATGCTAGTGCTGTAGGGAGTTTAATGTATGCAATGGATTGCACTAGACCAGATATTGCCCAAGCAGTGGGAGTTTTGAGCAGACTTATGTCTAACCCTGGTAGACAGCATTGGAACTATGTGAAGAGGGTGTTTAAATATCTTGCCAGTACTCCTGATGATTGTTTGGTTTATTCTGGTACTGATAGTGTTGATAAATCTTTAGACATATAGGGTTTTGTTGATGCAGATTGGGCATGTGACTTGGATAGTCGAAGGTCCACTAGTGGCTATGTGTTTACTCTGTTTGGAGGTGCAGTGAGTTGGATGAGTAAGAGGCAGCCCACAGTTGCTTTGTCCACCATAGAAGCAGAGTATATGGCTACAACTCATGTTTGTAAGGAGACAGTTTGGTTGAGGAGACTATGTACAGGTATTGGTTTTGATTGCAGGAATATTTAGATTGGCTGTGATAGCCAAAGTGCTATTTGTTTGGCTAAGAATCCCATGTATCATGCTCGAACTAAGCATGTTGATGTTCAATATCACTTTGTTTGAGAGTTGGTTACAAATGGAGAGATTGAGTTGAAGAAGATAGACAATCAGGAGAATGTTGCAGATTCATTGACCAAGCCTGTGAGCATAGAGAAGTTCATGTGGTGCAGAGAGGCCATGGGCCTTGTTTCTAGTGCCTGATTATTTTTCATTTGATTTCCTATGGGTTGATTTACAATGTATAATTTCAAGTGGGAGAATGTTGGGATAAGGTGCCATTAACCTTGTAAATCCCAATATTGTATTTATTCCATTTATTAATTGTAACTTGTAATTACCCATAAGGGTTGTACAAGTTTCACCAGCAGTGGTAAAAATTATTTACTGTCCATGGTAATTACGGAGTTACTGCATGGTAAGTCCCGGAGTTACCGGTGGTAGTTACGGGATGTCATTTACTATGGTAAATGGTAATTGGTCAAAGTGGGGTGCACATGTGGAGGAATAATCTATTTTTAGTGTTATGACGCACGTCATAGATGCTATAAGAAGGTGCAAGAGATTCTATGACAACTATAAGTTGTCATAAGAATCTATGGTACTAATAATAGCATATGACGCGTCATAAGATGCTATAAGTGGCTATTTTTAGCCCCAAGGCGTTCAAGCTTGCATGGGCACTTTTTCCCAAGTGTAGGATGCATGTATGACAACATTTATGACCTAGTAAGAGCCTATTCTTGGCCATGGACGCCCAAGGTTGTGTTGTTGACTCTTGGCAAGTGTTATGGGCTTGTAAGAAGTCATTTAATGTCTTGAGGTTGTGTAAATTCTATATAAACTATAGCATAGTAGATGAGAGGAATATAACAGATTACAGGTACCCAGATTCTGTCAGAGTGAAGGTTGGAGGACAGAGGAAGTGAATGTATTTGTAATCTCCTTTTGTGAAGATAATACA
This sequence comes from Cunninghamia lanceolata, assembly GCA_027924645.1. NCBI lineage: Eukaryota > Viridiplantae > Streptophyta > Pinopsida > Cupressales > Cupressaceae > Cunninghamia > Cunninghamia lanceolata. Next base: position 25,198,346 of record BSBN01000500.1, read on the forward strand.
ACTTTGCCTCTTATCTTGGTGGAGTTTTTTACCTAAAAAGGTTTTCTCCACATTAAACTCTTGTGTTATATGCTTCATTCTACTTCTAGTATATTTATGTATTGTGGGTTTTATGTTTTGTTATAATCTCCATTAATAACACACAGTTAAAGATTGCTGAAATTTATTCGAATCAGATTTCCATTGAAGTAGTGTTGTTTTCATTTCTAACAGTATGCAGTGGTATGCACAAGGTCAGATATTGCACATGCAATGGGAGTTGTGAGTAGGTATATGAGCAATCTAGGAATGGAACATTGGAATGCAGTAGAATGGATTCTTTGATATTTGATAGGTACTACTTCTAAGAAACTATGTTTTGGAGGAACAAATTCTACTCTAAAAGGATATGTTGACTCTAATCTGGCGGGTGATATTGATAGTAGGAGGAGTACTACAAGGTATTTTTTTACTATAGGAGGTACTGCAATTAGTTGGATTTCAAGGCAACAAAAGGTTTTTGCAATTTCGACCACTGAAGTTGAGTATGTTGCTACTACGGAAGCTAGCAAGGAGATGATTTGGTTACAATATTTTCTAGAGGAATTGGGACAATGACAAGAAGATAGCCCTTTGTACACTAATAGCTAGAGTGTCATTCATCTTAAATTGAATTTAGCTCTACATTCAAAAACTAAGCACATACAACTTAGATACCACTTCATCCGGTCAATTTTGGAGATGGATAGTTTAAGCTGGAGAAAATTCACACAAGTGAGAATCCTATAGATATGTTCACAAAGGAAGTTACACGGGAGAAACTGATTTCCTCATTAGTTTCTGTTAGCCTTCATGATTGATAATGGTGGACATAAGAAACCAACCAGACTTGTAATCTAGTGGGAGTTGCAAGGGCAGTGGTGTTGTCCAGGATCAGTCTCCAAGTGAGAGATTGTTTGGTGTGGAGCCTGATCATCCTCCAAGTGGGAGATTGTTGGTATGTGGCGACTGATCATTTAAATACTATACACTCGTAATGTATCCTTACTATTTTTTTGCACTTTTGAGGTCGGTAGTTAATTTTTGTTAACCAACAAATGAAAAATGACTTTGTAAAACCTTAATTCTAGAACCTTCCAAAAAGCTTGTTATAGGTAGCTGGGATGTGTGTTGTGGGATGGAATTCATGAGATTTTAATCTATTTTGCACTGGATAATAACTATTTTGGGTGAATCACGTTAAAATTATGTGTTGATCTCTTTTGTGTTATTCTTCATTCTAATATTTGGGTTATCTAATTTGCATATAATTGTTAATGTTTATTGCTCTGATCTACCTGAACCCTAACACATGTGCAGTCCTAGACTGCTATTTCAACCCTTCATGATCATTACCTCTCTAATGATGAATTGATGTCCCTTTGAAAGTGCTCCTAACTGTTATAACTTGATGAAAATGCTGCTCTTTTCATGTTATAGTCACCTTGATACAATCATCTCATATGATTGTGTCTTCTCATTATTTGACAGTCATTTTGACTATTTTCTTTCCTTTTATTATGCTCATTACCTGGTGATTGCCGCTTTGAAGGATTGTTGTGATTGGTATCATTTAGAAAATATGACCTTTTCTTTGAAGTGACTATTCCTATTCATTATTGTTACAGTTTTCTTCATGACTATTCATAGTCATCTCTTATCTCTACATGCTAACCTCTCAACAATGTGAAAATCTTTCAAAACCCTAGTGATCTATGCCTTCTAACCCTCCTACTCTGCTTGATAACAGCCATCCAATGAATGCCTTCTTCACACACTTATCCTTGCATTAAGACAATAATGGGGACTAGGCTTTGATCTAGTCTTTTCCCCTAGAGACTTCTTTCATCAAACAAAGTCCAATAGTAGTTTTGATTGTCTTATTCCTCCATGGATATTGACTATTTTGGACTATTCTTTGAAGGCTTCTGGTTACTGCCCATTAGCTTCATACTTTCTATTGTTGTCCTTTAGCATCAACTTAAGCAAAAATAATCATAAAACTCTAAGATCTTTTGTATGGGCTTCTGACATGATATTCACAACTTCATGAAAGGTCATTCTAGAAGTAGGTTTCATAAAAACTTGCACAACTTACTCCAATTTGTCATCATTGTTCAAATAGATACTGAAAAATGCTAAAATCCAAATAGAGATCTAAACATTCACAATATCTTCATGTTCTTGAAAACTTACTGATGTAGAGTAGGGAGGCAAACTGCAATTCCACACAAAATTAACTCAAACAAAACAAGTTTTCAAACTTAGCAACCCAACTTCATAGGGTTCCCTCACAAGCTCGCTATTCTCCTAATAGGTCAGCACACCCTATTTTCCCTTCACAACTTCCATGTTAGGCCTCCGACCTAGAAACCAAAGGATGTTTCAGATACCCATTAAGGCATACTTTAACATATCTTAAAATCGTATAGGGTCACTTTGGACCATCTTCTCCAAATACCTACTGCTATGCTACCCCTTAAGCCAACTAGGTCACTTTTTCAAAGCAACTTAGTAAAATTCTCCACCCAAACCTCCAAACTCTATTCTAATACTCTCAACAGGCTACAAACACCCTGAATCAACAACTTTTATTAGGTGGAAAGCCTACAAAGTCATCAAACTCCAAAATCCTTGTTTAAGCCATTCTAGGCATGCTCAAGGAGGGTTTATTGAAAATCAACACTCCCAGTCTCATTTCACCTTATCAATACCTCAAACCCATCATAATAGGTCTACATACTCTCCAAATCATCACCCAACTTTATCAATGCATTTTCACCAAAATCCAACTCTTAACCACCATTTCCAAGCCAAAACTCATGAATTTGCAACTAGGGCAGCAACAAAAATCCTTCAAACTCTACTCCCTGCTCCTCAAACCCCCATAAACATATAAATATACCCTAATGTACCCATTCCACCAAGTTTCAAGCAATTCTACTGGTGGAATGAGTGATTAATGCATTTTGTTCACTCTCAAACCCTCAATTAGGGTTTTACAGACCTGTTCCTAGAAAAATGCTCACAAAATCCTTGAAACTTGATGAACTCCAATCACACAAAAGCCAAAACATTCCTAGTTCACTCCACCATCAAATTTAATTTAGTGTAAATCAATACCTAATAGTACGGAACCGTACAATAACTTGGAGCAACAGTTTTACCAGAAAAACATAAAATTTTGAAGGTTTTCTTATTTGCTTTCAACAAAAATGAACACCAAAAACTCTCTTCGACCCATCCACATTGTATTTAAACCTCACACACCAAAAATAAACTAATACAACTAACTCTAATAGCCTTTTGAACTACTTGACTATTTGATGCAGAGCGCACAGAGGAAGCAAACAACTTGTCACAAACTGTATCGATGTGAGACCGTCTTATGTCTCAGCAATCTATTCTCATCGGCTAAACAGACCCCGTCAGCCACCTTACTATTTCTCTAGTCGATCTCTCAACTCTCCCCGACAGTCAACTCCACTTTGTCTTCGGAGAGACTTCCTCTATCGACAGCGTCTTCTAATCTCCTGCTGATACCTTGATGGCGGTTAAGTTTCCACTTGCCTTAACCATGGTGGTTAGTCGTGACCTTGTCGGCTAGACTTCGATTGACGGTGAACCCCTTATGTGTCCTCTCAATATGCTGATATGCCAACTTGTATATGCTTGGCTTGACTTGCGATTACCAGTGGGCTAAAGTTTCTTTACCCTGATTTCACTGTTACGACCATTCACTGTGTGTATCTGACGAAAGGTGCATTCTCAACATACATTCTACTTCACCGTTATGGCTGGTCACCTTTTGTATCCGATGAAAAGTGCATTCTCAACATACATTCTCAACATGCTTTTGTGATATGCATTTGCAATATACATTCGGTGAACCAATACGGAACTTGTGTCGATGTATGTTTCTTCAGCGAGACTTCCTTCGTCCTTCGCCGATAGACCTCTTATCGGCCCAACACTTTGATCGGTATAACTTCCACAAGTTTCCCCGAGGGGCTATGTTATGCCGATGCCAACTCTGTAACTCTACAACTCACAGACATCAAACCAGTATACAGAGACAAAACTTGATAGAACAAAAAGGGTCTACAATCCTCTACAGACACTAGATCAACCATCAATTTGGTCACTCCATTCGTAGCACTTTGCCTATCGTTTCAAAGACTAGTCACATAGAGATGCCTAGTCAACTCATGCCCAACCTCCTTGGATCCTTGGGTGTTTGACCAAAACCACAGAAAGCACAAAATTTACACTGTATTCCTCCATCACACTAAACATAACCCTAGTTTCTAGGTTTTCAGACAGTTTTTGCAAAAAAAATGAGATTTCAGATGATAAACTAACTGTACAGACCGTACAGAAAGACTGTTACAAAGAATTACTTAGAAAGAACAATGTTTCAACACATCAAGAATCCAAATCTTCATTCATGCATGCTTCTCTGTCATTACATCCTACTTCTTCGCCTATAGAGGCTTGAGATAGCAGTTTACATTCCTCCCAACCGTACAAACTGCTTTGAAAGACAGTTAGCCATTGGATTTCTCCTCTCACAAGAAAAATGCATGTTTTCTTGTGTTATTACATCAAACCAAAATATGGTCTACATAGGTCTAGTGACCAAATTGACAAAAAACCTTATTACAAACATGATGGGGCTTAAAAAGCCTTATTGAAAACAAAAACAAAATAGGACTCCTGCACCACTATTGGGCTTCCACTTTTTACATTTTTTCAATTTTGCACCAACATGACAACTTTATCAAGATTTTACAATATAAGCAAGATTGTCCCCAAATGACTCTAATTACATTTCAAATGGTCTATTATGACCTTATTTCACCAAGTAAGACTATAAACACCCAAAAACATGACATTAGACCTTATTTACAAAAATTGACATGGTGCCCTTGCACCATACACTCGGACTAAAAAAGAACTCAAGTCCCTTGAGTACCATGCTGTGACTCAAAAGTATGCTTGATCACTTCATTTCTCTAGTCTCCAAAAGCCTTTTCACCTAGTAATCCTTTCCACTAGATTAGATATTGAAGATTTGCATCATTCTTTGCACTATTGAACTTGTTGTCACCTAAACATTGTTCCATCTTCACAAACTAACTTGATGAATGCCATCTGACCTTTCCCTCATCTAAAACTAATGTTGAACTTGCTTGAACACTTGCTAAGATACCTCTGCCATCTTTGTCTTGGACTGTCCTCTTCTTTACTCTTGATGCATTCTTAAACTCACCCATTTGTCCTTGCCATTCACCTTTACTCACTTCAACTTTTCCCTTCATTTCTTCTCTCATATTTTCTACTCCTAGAGCCTTTGTCTTATCAAGTTTATAAACCTCTGTACTGACATAATTGGATTGCCCACTAGCCTCTTTTGAGATCAAAGGACAAATAACCTTTCCCACCATGATCTCAACATACTTATCTACCCAATCTTGCATTCCCACAATCAATTCATCCTTGACCTTCTCTTTATCAAGTTTTGACACCAACTCATCATCTTTTCTCATCAAAATTGAATCATTTTCCAAACTTATTGTCTTAGCATTTCCAAGCCTTGAAGTGGCTGCAATCTCCTTAGGCTCCTCTTCCTTTATCTTTATAAACTCTTTCTTACCTAACATTATCACCTTAGCTACCTTGGTTTGCTCCTTAACATCTTCTACCAATGGAGTAAGAGTGAAAGTGTTTCCATCCTTTTCAATCTAATAAGTATTGTATCTATGATCATAAATTGCATGTCTATCAAACTGCCATGGTCTTCCAAGCAATAAGTGGCACACATCCATAGGCAACACATCACAAAGTATTTTGTCCTTATATCCACCAATATTAAACTTAACCCAAGCTTTGTCATTAACCAAAATAGATTGATTCTCATTCAACCAAGACACTTTATAAGGTGTTTCATGAGGTATCTTTTCCAATTTTAGTTTATCAACCATTTCTATGGATACCATGTTATCAGTACTTCCAAAGTCTATTACAATTTTACATACCTTTCCATTGCACTTGTAGGTGGTCTTGAAAAGTGTTCTCCTTTGTGTTGATTCTTTCTCCTTGGATTCTTTAAGTAGTGTTCTTCTCACCATCAAGGATTCCCCAACTTCTGGAGTAGCAAGTTGATTAGGAGAATGATCGCTCTCACAATCTTCCTCTTGCACCAATTAAACTCTTTTATCACCACCACATGAAGTAGAAGCTTGTTTCTCTAGACACTTCCATGCTAGATAACCAAACTGATTGCAATGATAACATGTCCTTGAAAATGTGCTTGAACCTCTACCTTGTCCACCCAATCTTCCTCTAAAGCCTCTAATTCCATCTCTTTGATCAACAACTTGGTCTTTACTTTTACTTGCATCTTCTTGGTCTTCATAGGACTGCCTTGAACCTCTTCCTCTACTAGTGCTGCCTCTACCTTTTCCTTGTCTTTCCTACCTTCTTTTTAACTTTTCCTCTATCCTAACAACCAACTAAAAACATTCCTCAACTGTCCTAGGAGTAGCCAAACTCAATCCATCTTGAATTTGAAATCTCAACCCACACATATACCTTGCTATCTTTTCATTCTCATCTTCAACATGACTAGCTCTAATACTCAACTTGTGAAATTCTTCAGTGTAGGCCATGACATCCTTATCCTTCTGCTTTAAACTTTGCAACTTCTTAAAAGTTTGTATTGCTTGATCACCTGGCAAAAAATGGCTCTTGATCTTTGACACCATCCTATCCCATGAATTGATTTTTTCTTTTCCTTTCTTCACTCTTTCCTCTTGAACATAATTCCACCATGTAAGAGCAAGACCTTTCAACTTAGTCTTAGCAAATTTTACCTTTTGATCATCTGCAAACTCCTTGTACTCAAAGTAATTATCTAGTGCATCTATCCAATCCAATACTTCTTCAGCATCCAACTTTCCATTATACATTGGCACATCTATTTTCTCACCATAAGCATCTCCTCTGATAGCCTTCAGCATCTTCATCATCCTTCTCTCATCAGGGTCCAATTCATCATCACCTTGGACTCCTCCTGGAGGGTTTTCACTTTCACCCTCTTCCTCTCGGTTACTTTCCTCTTCAGTGGCCTTTCCTCTCCTTTGCATTGTCTCTAATGTTGCAAATATGGGTAAGATTGCTTCTTGTGACTCCTTTAACAACTTAATCTCTCTTGCAAGTACTGCACTACCTTTAGGAGCCATCTTGTCTTTTCAACTTACCACTTTTCCTTCTTCAATATTCAACTTTTCCCCTTCAAGAGATTAATAACCTATGCTCTGATACCACTTGATGTAGAGCAGGGAGGAAAACTACAATTCCACACAAAACTAACTCAAACAAAACAAGTTTTCAAACTTAGCAACTCAACATCATAGGTTTCCCTCACAAACTCACTATTCTCCTAGTAGGTCAGCATACCTTGTTTTCCCTTCACAACTTCCATGTTAGGCCTCCAACATAGAAACCAAAGGATGTTTCAGATACCCATTAAGGCATACTTTAACATATCTTAAAATCTTATAGGGTCACTTTGGACCATCTTCTCCAAATACATGCTGCTATGCTGCCCCTTAAGCCAAATAGGTCACGTTTTCAAAGAAACTTAGTAAAATTCTTCACCCAAACCTCAAAAATCTATTCTAATGCTCTCAATAGGTTACAAACATCCTGAATCAACAACTTCTATTAGGTGGAAAGCCTACAAAGTCATCAAACTCCAAAATCCTTGTTTAAGCCATTTTAGGCATGCTCAAGGAGGGTTTATTGAAACTCAACACTCCTAGTCTCATTTCACCTTATCAATACCTCAAACCCATCACAATAGGTTTATATATTCTCTCTAAATCATCACCCAACCTTTATCAATGCATTTTCACCAAACTCCAACTCTTAACCACCATTTCCAAGCCAAAACTCATGAATTTGCAACTAGGACATTAAAAAAAATCCTTCAAACTCTACTCCCTACTCCTAAAACCCCCATAAACATCTAAATCTACCCTAATTCACCCATTCCACCAATTTTTAAGTAATTCTACTAGTGGAGTGAGTGATGAATGCATTTTGTTCACTCTCAAACCCTCAAACAAGGTTTTATAGACCTGTTCCTAGAAAAATGCTCACAAAATCCTTGAAACTTGATGAAATCCAATAACACAAAAGCCAAAACATTCCTAGTTCATTCCACGATCAAATTCAATTTAGTGTAAATCAATACCTAACAGTACAGAACCATACAATAACTTGGAGCAGCAATTTTACCAGAAAAACATAGAATTTTGAAGGTTTTCTTATTTGCTTTCAACAAAAATGAACACCATAACCTCTCTTCAACCCATCCACATTGCATTTAAACCTAAAACACCAAAAATAAACTAACACAACTAACTCTAATAGCCTTTTGAACTACTTGACTGTTGGGCTTCCACTTTTTGCATTTTTTCAATTTTGCACCAACATGACAACTTTATCAAGATTTTACAATATAAGCAAGATTGTCCCCAAATGACTCTAATTACATTTAAAATGGTCTATTATGACCTTATTTCACCAAGTAAGACTCTAAACACCCAAAAACATGATATTAGACCTTATTTACAAAAATTGACATGGTGCCCCTGCACCACTTACCTCTTTCCAATGTGTAGACTTCTATAACACCTCATCTTCTGCTCATTATGTAGATCTTCAAATAGACCATCAGGATCCTTCATTAGACCTAATGTTTCAAGTTTAGGTACTTCTTCACCTATTAAGGAACACTATGAGAGTTACACTTATTTTGTCCTTATTGCACTCTCTGATTTCTTCTCTGTATCTTGATAGTGATTGACTATGGTTGTTGGATCTCTTTCATTTATGTCCATTCCAAGAGCATCCTAGAGAGGAAAATCCATAAGTTCTAATAGGTCTCTTCATATGTTTGTTAGTGATTTAGAAAATGATTTGATGTTCACTGTCACAAGGCCTGAAAAGAGATCATGATCCAGAAAAGAATGGACTCTAAAACATACAATCTTCTCTAAGCAGGTTGCTAACTAACTACTCATTGTCCTTGTACAATGTCTTGACTTAATAGAAACCCTAACCAACTATTCATACTTGATAAACTCTGTCATACCCTTATTGAGTCATTCTTACTTGTCACTTTCCTTCATAGGTCCTACAGGTCCTTATTTAGTCATACCTTTTGAGTAAGGTGAGTAAAAGATCAAAACCCTTGTAGCAGACCCTTCTCATGACTCTGGTAAAGGCAACTTCTGAATACATTCCTTGTAGAAGATCTATTTGATCATGTTCTTAATTTCCTTATGCTCATTGCCTTTGTATAATGTTCTTCATTAGCTGCAAATTACCTATATCAGGGTTTATCCATTCTCTGCATAGTTCCTTGACAAACCCTATGTCTTAGTATTAATGCTTGTTGGGTTTGACTATTATGACATAGTCTTGATATTGTGCCTCCATGAAAACTATAGAAATTTGTTAAGAAAACCTAAAGAGAATGTGAGACAAAATAGAGAAGACTCCAACACAAGAACCCTAACCATACCCTGACCTCAAACCATGACATTAACTTAGGTTTAGCAAACATATGATCTAAACATGATTAAAAAATGATATTTGAGTTTAAACTACAACTTCCCTTCAATCTTGTACGTGGAACTTTGCAAATTTTAAAGTTTTTAGATGTGGAAAGCATTAATTATTTGATCTTTTGAATCATTTATGAACTCTTGCAATGTGGGAGGCCACCTTTTGAATGAGGAAAAACATGCTTTTGATAAGATTAAAGTTTAAAATAAACTCTAAGACCTCCTTATGACTTTAAAACCATACTAAAGAAAAATTTTGAAGACATAGGACTTTACAAAACTCAACAAGATCCCTTTGATCTATTAGAAAAAGAGAAAACACTTTTGACCTTGCAAAAATGCACACAAGACAATCTCTTATGCTTGAAGATGACCAATAACAACAAAATTAACTCCATAAATAACCTGAATACCTATTCAAGCTGAGGAAGGCAAAAATAGGTAAAATTTTGGTGACTTCTACTAATTGCTTGCCTACTGAGCAATAAAAACTAGTAGCCCTGATTTCTCACTGGGTAATAGAGTCAAGATAGGACCTAAAACAAACTCAGACCAAACTTAGAACATTGATGTACAACACCTTCAAGACAACAAGACACACAACAGAAACACACCAAAAACTACCTAAAACAAGACCGCAAATGTGCCTCGGCACTTGGAGGAATTGAAAGACTCCTAAAACCTATGTGCAACAACACTTATTGACCCAAAAACTACTAAACTAACATGTACAATAGTACCTCATACCTCAAAAACAAAGTTTGAGGTGTATCCCATTGACTAGGATAGGTAGAACTTCACGTTCCATGTTAGCCAGCTGCAAGGCATTATGTTGTTTTCACTTAAAAATGATGAAAGGACCACTCCAAAAAGAGTCAAACTTGGAGTGTTTCCTAGGCCTCCTCTTTAGCTCATCCCACTTGAGGACAATATCACATTCCTTAAAGATTCTAGGGGCTGCCTTTTTATCAAAAAACCTCTTAACCTATGCTTGATGCAACTCCATTGTCCTCATGGCATTGTCTCTTATCTCTTGTAACTCTACCAACAATGCCAACCTTGCTGCCATTGGTTCTTCTTCCTGTTACAAATATGTGCCTAATCGGTGTTGTCATTGATGTCAACATATTCTTGTTGCCATTGGTGTCAACTGTATCCTAATCTATTGCCTGTGTAGAAGACTGGAATGTTGAGGATATTGAGAAAATTAGCCTCTCCGGAAGGAACAAGTGAGTCATATATCTCTTTATTAGAATTAGTGAAGACAGTTCAGTTCAGTGAAGAAGATTGTTCTGCATTCCCAGTAAAATGAAGATCAAAGTCTACGGATTAAAGGGTTTGTAGAGGATGGTCTGTAGTTGCTCTAGTCAAGATTTGAGAGGTCCATAGGAAGTATTGATGAAGTTATGGTCTTTTGAGTAGAACTAGGTTTTTCAGTTGTTTAGAGGAAATAGAGTGGTAGTTAATTGGTCCAAATTGCCAACTCAAGTGGTTCATGGTTTGGAGGTCCGCAAGCAACCTTTCTAGTGTGGCAATCATGGCAGTTAGTGTTCTTGAGTTTTGATATGAAGATGTAAGTGATTCTAGTGATCTGAAGTGGTGTGGTTGTTATTGATGATTTCATTGTGCTTGTGGTGGTCTCTGGATCGTGTGCCTACTATGTTGATGGTCTACATTGAGAATTGAGCTCATGATTGAAGATTTCTTCTTGAGTGTTGTTGTTCATTCTAGTTTGGCCGACCAGATGCTTTGTGCATGTTGTAGATGATCTAAGAGAAGCTCTATGAAGCGTGGCATGTTGGTTGAGGAAGATTTAAGTCTCAGCTATGTTTGGCCGATAGTATAATGATTCGTATTAAGTCAAATATTTGTAGTGCAGACCTTGATGATTAATTCCAAGGTTGATGAAGCATATAAATACTTGTGATCGAGTGGTGAAAAGATGTTTGTGCGAAAATGAAAAAATCCTAAGAAAGGTATAGAGGTAGAGTAGAGAAGAGGAGCAAAAGAACAAGAGAAGTAAAGGATGAAGAGATAGTGAAGAAGTGATTGGGGGCAGAGTAGAAGTTTTGTGAGCTTTCAATGGGACTGAACTAGGCATGAAGATGATGCTATTTCTCAGTTCATTCTTTCTGTATTAAACATAAAATCTTGTAGGCAGTGAGCCTCTTTGAGTAGTGAGCTTTGGGAAGTGAGCCCAAAGGCAAGTGCCTTCCCACTTCTTTTAAGTACTTTTAACAGGGTACAAATTTTGTGGGTTAACCCTTACCGTGGTTTTCCCTTACATGGGTTTCCACGTAAAAATTCTGGTGTTATGTGTGTTCATTTTGTTTCTGTTCATGCGTTGTTGATTCATGTTTTAATGTTTACATCATTAATCTATTTGTAAGTTGAGAAAGAAGATTAAAATCAGAAAAGGTTAATATTGTGGGACAACTAATTCACCCCCCTCTCAGTTGTCTGACCTAATTCCAGCAATTGGTATCAGAGCCGGTTCCTCTAAAAGAAGCTTGACCACTTGAGGAAATCCAGGATGTCGACTTACAAGAAGGATAGTCCGAGATTTGATGGAACAAATTACTCTCTTTGGAAGAGTCGCATGGAGTGCCATTTGCAATGCATGGGTGATGCTTATTGGTTGATAACTAAGGATGAGTATAAGCCTCCGAAGAAAGGTCCTTCAACTCTAGATGAACTCAAAGATGCTAAAAATAACATTCAAGCTAAAGAAGCCTTGTTGAGTGCCCTCACTGATATAGAAATGACAAATGTCTTTAACTAAAAATTGTTCATGAAATCTAGAAGAAATTGGAAAATCCGTATGAAGGTGATGAATATGTCAAATGTGCTATGTTACAAAGTCTGAGAGGTAGATATGAAAGTTTAAGGATGAGTGAAGATGAATACATCACTTCCTACATGAAGAAGGTAAATGAACTTGTGTGTGGTATCAGGTGTGCTGGTGGAAAATTGGTAGAATCAGAGATTGTTGCAAAAGTGCTCAGATCCTTACCTAATTCATACAAACATAAGGTTGCTTCTATTGAGAAGATCAGGACTGTCACAAAAGTTACAAGAGATCAGTTGGTTTGCAAGATTTCAGCATTTGAATTCAGTGAGTTTGGTGATTCTCTTCCTAAATCAAAATATGCATTCAAGGCCAATATTTTTGGAAAACAAAGATTTGATCCTGGTGAAAGCTCTTCAAGAAGATCAACTAGATATGAAAAGGCAAGAAAGGGGCTTGATGAAGATGAATCTAGGCTTGAACAAATTGAAGCCTTTATTGCCAAAATATTACCAAGAGGATCTGATAAGTATGAAGGAATGTTGCCTTTCAAATGTTTTTCTTGCAATAAGATTGGTCATTTTGCTTCAAGATGTCTAGAGAGGGTTTCAAAACCAAACCCTAACAGACCTAGGGATCAGAAGAAATGATACTATGTCCAAGAAGTTGAAGGAGTCATAGATGATGAATCTGATAAAGGAAGTATCTCTAAAAATGACTAGGTGTTGATTTCTATCAAGGAAGAAGATCTAGTGTCTATTCAATCTACTAGCTGTGTGAATGTGGAAAGTGCTTTAGCTGTTCAGATTGAAGAAAAGGATGAATGGGTGATTAACAGTGGATGCTCTCATCATATGACTGGTGATAAAAGTAAGTTTGTAAGTTTGGAAAGATATGAAGGTGGAATTGTGAAGTTTGGAGACAACTCAGTTGGTAGAATCTGTGGCAAAGGATCCATCTTTTTTGATGGTAAGAATAACACTAATGATGTTCTGTATGTAGAAGGATTGAAGTATAATCTTCTTAGTGTTGGACAGTTGGTTGACAAGGGTTATGATCTCCGATTCAAGGATGGAAAATGCAGAATCTTTGAAAGTTCTAGAATTAAAATTGCATCTGGTACTCAGACTAGAGGTAACATCCTTCATTTAAGTAGTTCTAGTAAGAGTTGCTTGATTGCTCAGATTGATCAGAGTTGGTTATGGCATAGGAGAATGTGTCATGTAGACTTTGACAACATTGTCAAGATAAGTTCTACTTAGGCTATAAGAGATCTTCTAAAACTTGTGAAACCTGCTAATAGCATGTGCAGAGTATGTTAGTTGAGTAAACAAAGCAGAACTACATTCAAGAGCAAAGAACAAAATTCAAGAGGATTGTTGGAACTTGTGCATACGGATCTATGTGGTCCTACTAGAATTAGGAGTGTGCAAGGAGACAAATATTTTATGTTGTTGATTGTTGATTACTCTTGGATGATGTGGGTAACCTTCTTGAAAGATAAATTAGAAGCTCTTGAAAAATTTAAGGTGTTCAAGGTTATGGTGGAGAATGAGATTGGTGTGAAGATAAAGTGTTTGAGACCTGACAAAGGTGGAGAGTTTATCTCCAGTGAGTTTGATACATTCTCTGAAAAGCATGGAATTAAAAGATAGTTATTTGCTCCTAGGACTCCTTAGCAGAATGGAGTTGTGGAAAGAAAGAGATGAGGATCTAGGCAAGTTTGATGCAAGAAGTGATGAAGGAATATCAAAAGAGATGAGGATCTAGGCAAGTTAGATGCAAGAAGTGATGAAGGAATATTTCTGGGTTACTCTAGTCAAAGCAAGGCATGCAGGTGCCTTAACAAGAGATTGAAAAAGATTATTGAAAGTGTTAATGTCAAGGTTGATGAAAGAAAAGAAGGACCTTCTAGATTTAGTGGATATGAATTAGATGATGAGAGTCCAAATAATGGAAAAGAAGTTCAGACTCAAACTACTCCAGAAAACCTAGAAATTCAAGAAGCTAGTGTAGATGATGAGGAACAAGTTCAAGAATAAAAAATTCAAGCAAATCCCAAAACTCCTAGGTATGTAAAATTGAATCATTCTGAAGATCAAATCATAGGAGATAGAAATAAAGGTGTTCAAACTAGAAGAAGAATTGTTGAAGAAGAGGAGATTTGTTTAATTTCAAAGATTGAACCAAAAATAGTAAGTGAAGCTTGCCATGATGAAAATTGGGTAAAAACAATGGAAGAAGAATTAATGCAAATTGAAAAGAATCACACCTGGGATCTTGTTCCCAGACCTGAAGACAAAAATGTGATTGGAACTAAATGGGTCTTCCGGAATAAACTAAATGAAGATGGTGAAGTTGTGAGAAACAAAGCAAGATTGGTGTGCAAAGGATATTCTCAAGTAGAAGGAATTGATTTTGAAGAAACTTTTTCTCCGGTAGCAAGAATAGAAGTAGTCAGATTATTTCTTGCCTTTTCTACTTTTAAAGATTTCAAATTTTACCAGATGGATGTCAAGTCAGCATTCCTAAATGGAGATCTAGAAGAAAAAGTCTACATTGAGCAACAGGAAGGATTTTAGTTGTCTGATAAAGAAGATATGGTTTATAGATTCAGGAAAGATTTGTATGGACTTAAACAAGCCCCAAGAGCCTAGTATGCAAGATTAGATAAGTATCTACTTAAGCTAGGATTTAGCAAAGGCACAATTGACAGTAATCTTTATTTCAAAATTGATCATGAGCACATCTTGATTGTTGAGGTATTTGTTGATGATATCATCTTTGGTGGAAATGGAAGCATGTGTAAGAAATTTGCTGATCAAATGTAAAATGAATTTGAGATGTCCATGTTTGGTGAAATGAATTTCTTCTTAGGACTGTAAATCACTCAATCAGACAAAGGTATCTTCATATCTCAGTCTAAGTATGTGAGAGAGCTGTTGAAAAAGTTTGGAATGAAGGATTCAAAACTAGTAAGTACTCCTATGGTAACTGGATGCAAGTTGAGTAAAGATGATGATTCCCCTAAGGCAGATCAGAAGAGGTATAAATCATTGATTGGAGGACTACTTTATCTAACTCATACCAGACCTGATATTATGAATGCATTTGGCCTTGTTGTTAGATTTCAAACTGATCCTAGAGAATTGTTGATAACTGAGAGGGGGGGTGAATCAGTTATCCTAATTGTTTCTTCTTTTGAACTTTCTTATTAATCAAAGCAGCATTGAATTAAACAAACAAACATTATCATGAAATTATAAACACATGACACAGTATTTTTGACGTGGAAACCCGGTTAAGGGAGAAAACCACAGGGTGATTAACCCAAAGATTATTCTCTGTTAGAAGAATAAGGAGTTACAAAAATGGCACTTGCCAATTAGGGCTCACTGCCCTAGCACACTGCTCACAAAGAGGCCCACTACCTACAAGGAGACACACTGTCTACAAGAATGTTATATAATACTTGAACTGATTGGAAGCACCTACATATGCTAGGGTTCAGTTCCAGTTAGGCTCAGTACACTGATCTGCTGCACTTCATCTTTCCTCTGTTCTTTATTCTGCTATCTTTTCACATACCGGATCTTTCTTACTACTTCTGCTCTGCTCTGTACTTATTCGCATACTCCCTCACCCAATCACTCTCTTCACAACTAAATCCATCCTCTATATATATCCACACAAGTAATTTCATCACCTTTCTAGTCGGCATCCGGAACAGTCTGGTTTCTTACAAACTCTGTTCTGTCGGCTGAATCCTTGCTCACCAAGCAATGCGGATCAAGCATATACTTGTAGATATCATTAATCATGTTGGCCAAACATGATTCATGCCTTCACAACCTTTACCATCAACAGTAACATATCCAGAAAATATTCTGATGCTCTGTCAGTCAGTTCTTCCTTCTGTTCTCATTGTCTTTCAGGAATCCGGTACTCAGCTATTCATATCTTTTTCTTTGTCCATCACCGGAGGCTAAATCCTTGGAATATACTACTCAAGGTAGTCCTCTTGACTTCCCCAAATCTGCACTACACCAAGACACTTCCTCTGAGAGGTCCGAACCAATCTGTCGGACCTTGCCACATGCTCTGTTCTTGTTCACCAGACCACAACAGTTCTTCATCCTGACTTTCGGTAGAGGCACACCATGACTTGCGGATATGTGGGATGACCTTTGTTGCCATCAATGACAACAACCATGGATCCATATAGTGTCTCTTGCCAACAATCTCCCCCTTTGGCATTGATGGCAATACTTAGTGAAAAATGACTAAGTGTTTACACTATGCTCCCCCTTTGCTGATGCTCTATCTTTATATACAATTTCCAGAGCTCCCCCTTAGTTGGATTCCTCATTTTTCACTGCTCCTCACTCCCCCTTTGACATCAATGGCAAAGGGTAGGGTCCGCACACCAAAATTTTCAAAAAGTTTCTATACATAGCCGCATATTTACATACTCACATAAACTGAAGAATGTCTGCAAAAGATGTCTTCAGTTGGATCAGTTCTGTGGCCCAACTTTGCTTCATTCTATCCAAAATTGAAATGTGACCACTCAACAGAAATGCAAAAGCTTCTGCCCTCTGGAGATCTGTCGGATCATTTGTTTGGGCGGTAGTCTAAGCATCACTGATGGCCTCATGCATAGTTTCTAACTTAGGGATAATAATCCTTCTAAGTTCTCCCATCCGGTTAGTGATATTCTTCCTTTCCTTCTCAAAGTTCTTTATTGCATTTGTGATTGCAATAGTTTGACATTCTTGATTTACTATGGATGAAGAGAGAGGATCAAAACTTTGAGACAAACTTTGTAGTTTGTCCTGTTCCGTTTTTATTTTCTTATCTATTTCTACTGTTGCCTTTGACCAGGAGATACAAAATTTGTAAATATCACCGCCATCCTTAAGAGCATTTTCTAAGCTCTTTATTCCAATACTCATATTTCTCCTATCGTTAGAGATTAATCCTAATACTTCTGAAAATCTTTTATCCAAAAATTCCTTCCGGACCTTTTCTTCAGCTGATTTTTCTAGAGAATCAAAATGTGTATCAACACTGCTGACTAAGGTTTTGAGATTACCGGAAGAGGAGGCTGTCGGATCTACCTGGATTGATGGCATAATCTTTTCAAGCACTCCGGAAGCAGCCTCTATCAACTCACAGTCTTCCATATGAGACTTTAGGAGTTTTTCATTTGCCTTAGCATTTGCAAATGAAGCTATCTTCATTGTCTGTACCAGAGAGAGAGTCAAAGTCGAATGGGCCTTTTAGAAGCTCCGGTTCATCAATCTCTAAAGTTTCTTGGCTTAGAAACTTTTGAACAGTTTGTGCAGTGTCTCTTGCCGGAGACAGATGTTTCTTTTCTTCTGCAGTTTTGTCCTTAGGAGTCTTATCTCCTTCCACATTCTTACCACTTACAGTTGTGGTTTTCTCTGTTGGATTTTTCTCTTTCTCTGCATCCTTGGTGCTGTCAGCCTCTTTTTCTTTTTCTGCTGCTTCTTCCTCTTGTAATTTTTCTTCTTCTTGGGATCCAGAGAATGTAGGAGAAGCCGGAGAAGAGATGTTAGTCTGTTTTAGTGGCACTTCTTCCGGAGCAGATGATTCCAAGTCCGCAGCTGTTTCTGCACCTGAGTCCTCTGTAATAGGAATATTAAACCTTTTGTATGTATCCCAGAGGATCTCTTCAGTGTCCTTGGCTACTTTGTCGGTCTCACCAAGCATAAGCTGATTCATCCTTGCTTTGCTTCTGAATTCATCCTTGCAGTCCTTGAATATCATGTTCATGGTTTTGTGATCAATTGAGGGATATAGCTGAATAGCTATCTGTTCCCTGATCTCAAGGTCTTTTGCCATGGCATTGTTCTTTCTTATTTCTAGTTCCATCTCTAGACTCTTTGGAATTTTAGAGATAATCTCAATAAAAGCTTTATTGTAGATGTTCAAGTACCTAATTATAGCTTCCTGCAGGATCTTTTGATCTGCCTCATTGTAGTCATCATAGAATTCAGCCACCGGTTGAAGGTTCCCATCCATAGTGACTGATTTGACTACACTGTCTAGAGACAGGGTGGGCTTTTCAGAAAATTCTTCTGTCATTTCTTCCTTGTCTCGGCCAGAAGAGGGTTTACCGGATCCTTTCTTCTTCTGTTTCTTTATTTCTTTCACTCCCTCATCTGACTCAGTTTCTTCTTCATCCTTTTGGCTTTGATAAGCTCTTGAGGCTTTTGTCTTAGATCTCTTACCAGATCCCTGGACTTCCAGTTTTGAGCTTTTGGTTTTGATAGGTGTAGATCCTTTTGATGATCTGGTCCGGGTTGAGGATTCCACCGGAGCACTTTTCTTGCTTTTCTTTTCTGCCTCTTTCTTTTCTTCCTGAGATTTTCTTCTCTTTTCCCGGCTGGCATCAAGTGCCTCTTTTGAGATGCCTAGGCCTTGAGCAATATGCTCTACTTCTTTTCTCACCTTCCTCTTTATCTCAGGTTCCCTGAGTTCTACATGGATCTTTACACTCAGCTCCTCAAAGGTTCCAAACCTTTCTGCCTTTGGATCTTTGGGCTGACTTAGCATGTGTTGAACATGCAGCTCCACTATCTGTTCATCCACTTCATACCCCATGGGCATGATCCAGACAGTCCTTGGCTCCACTGCCTCCATTAGGCACTGATCAGTGTCCACCATAAAGCACACTGAGTCTTTGTATTTTTCAACAAGAGACTGGGGAATTCTTTCTCTTGCTTGCATCATGCTTTGGAAGTTTTTGAAGTATCCCCATAGGGCTGTATTTCTTGCTTTGGCATCCCCAAGCCCATGTAAATAGTCTCTTATCTGGACTGCAACAAGTTTGTCATTCTGCCATGCCCATCCACTTGATCCGGGCAGCTCATTCATGAAGTAGAAAAATAGACATAATATAAGAGTACCATACTTAAAGGAATTCTTTTTGTCCTTCTTGATTTTCTGTATATTTTCCATTAATTGGCTTAAGAGCAGTTCGCAGAGATCATATTCTGCATTCTTCCTTAGCATTTCATAGGCAGTATACACTGCAGTTCCGGATACAGAATTCTCCCTGCTGGAGTGATAGATCTTGTATCCTATTATCATGGATGCATACTTGATATCTGGATCTGAAATGTCTTCAATGGTCATTGCCCTCTTATCAAATTTTGATCTGGTGGCCTCAGTTACAATGTTGTTCTTGACAGATTTGAGGATAGGTATCCCTCCGGAAGAGTATAGACCGGTTATTGCCCTAATTGCCTCTTTTGTGATCTTGCAAGGTCTATCCAGCCATAGGAAGTTGTCATGCATTCTGCTCAATACATATCGGACCCATTCTTCTTCTTCAAAGCAGGGGAAATGAATGAATTGATCAAACTGTTTCTTCTGGATACCCTTATACTCTGGTTTAAGCTCAAAAGCATTGTCTATCAGTTGTTTGTGATAGAGATCTCTCAATTTGAATTCCCCGAATTCCTCAATGCTTGCATGTATGTAAACCCTAATGTCTTTTGTGTGTAAGACTCCATGAGGAACACTGGAAAATGCTCCTAAGGGATCTACCTCCAATGACTTGTATGGATGTTTCTTAAATTCAGGTCGGGGCCTATCTAAGATTTTTACTATATTTGGAGTAGCCATTTCTTCAAAAGATTTGTAGCAAGATATCAAAAGTGGAAAATACCTTTTGTGTCTTCAGTTGCACGGAGTGGCTGGATTGATTTTTGTATGTAATGACTTCGGCAGGAGATCTTCGGTGAATTTGATGAATTTTGTTGCAGAGCTCCGCTTTTCACTTCTTCTTGGATGTGGAATGATCAAGTGATTGTTGAGAAATCCCTTATATCATTTCACAAACCCTAATATCTGTTTGCAATAAATGCTCCACCTACATTATTCCGGTTTGCCTTATCCGGATAGCTTGGAGTATCCCGGATCAGTCCTGATCTATGAACATCATGCGGATCTTTCAATCATGAATAAATCGAGATGACACATTACAAGAACATCCCAAACATTCTGTCCAGTCCGCAGAGTAAAATAATGTACTTCCGGATCTCTCTGGACCCTTTTGTAGTCCTCTGTCATTCCGGAGCATCTCTCGGAATAGGTCTTACTTGATCGATCACAACTTCTTTACATCTTCATACGGACCTCTTGAAATCTTGTCTGGATCATCTTAGGACTTATATCTTCAAACCCTTTACTCCGCATCTTGTGTCACATCCATAACCACTTGATTGGCTGGGGGAACAGGATTTTCTTTGAGTCTCCCCCTGAGCCAGAGCTCACCTTTTAATTTCTGGAAGGAATATCAGCACCAGAATCTGGTGCGGATCCAGTTTCTGTATTCTCTGAACTTTTCTTTACCCAAATCTTGCTCATCTGATTCCTAACTTCATCCGCATTCATCTTTTGTTTACCCTTGTCTTGATTCTGATTATACACCGGACCTCCTTTGTCCTGATTCTTGCTTTTGTAGACTTTAGCATTATGACCGGACCTATTACAGATTTGGCAAATAACATTTCTTTGCATATTTGACTGATAACCTCTTGATCTGCATTGATTAGCCATATGACCTACTCTATTGCATGTAAAGCATCTACCATTGAATGATTTGTTTACTTGCATGTTTCTGCATTCATGAGACTTGTGTCCATACCTTTTGCAGTTAAAGCACTGTCCGGAGAAGGATGGATTAGTTTGATTCATTCTTTTTCTGCACTGATTAGCTTTGTGACCAAAGTGATTGCAGTTGTGGCAGTATCCATTGAAAGATGGATATCTTTGAGCATTGGGCTGTCTTATCGGAGGTCTTCCAGGCCTATTCCTTGGATTTTCTGATCCAAAATTCTTTTGACCGGATCCGGAGCTTTCTCCTTTCTCATATCCCAAACCGTACTTGTCATCTGTCTTCTTTTGACTTCCAAGAAGTACTTCAAGTTGGGCAGAACTTATCTTGAATTTTTCTTTATATTCATTTGCCATTTGAAGATCTCTTTTGAGAGAGACAATTTGATCCTCAAGTTTTTCTTCATTATCTTTGGCATCTTCAAGATCAGATTCAAGATGTCTGATAATCCTGTCCATCTGGTGGCATTCTTCTGATTTCTCTTTAAGAGATTGTCTTAGATTGTCTTCAGCTTTTCTTTTTTCTTCAATCTCTTGAGTAAACTTTATAGTTCCTGATTCCATTTCATGTCTTAACATAATGACTTCTTTTGATAACTTTTCACATAACTTGGTTTTCTCAGTCAATTCTTCATTTGTATTGCTTTCTTCAGTTTGGCTTGCCAATTGTTGGAGCAGCTCCTTTCTCTTTTTCATAGAGAGACTTAATTTGTCTTTTAGTTCTCTCATGAATTCATCAGCCTGTTTGAGTCTTTCCTTTAATTCATTGACTTTAGAATTTGACTGTTCAAGATCCTCAAGGGCAGTCTTGAGTTGCTCCCTTAAACCATATGCATCCATTTGAACTCCCAGATCTTCCTCAAGCTGTTAGGCTCTATTAGGAGGAACCTTGCTCTGATACCAATTGTTGATAACTGAGAGGGGGGGTGAATCAGTTATCCTAATTGTTTCTTCTTTTGAACTTTCTTATTAATCAAAGCAACATTGAATTAAACAAACAAACATTATCATGAAATGAGAAACACATGACACAGTATTTTTGACATGGAAACCCAGTTAAGGGAGAAAACCATGAGGTGATTAACCCAAAGATTATTCTCTGTTAGAAGAATAAGGAGTTACAAAAATGGCACTTGCCAATTAGGGCTCACTGCCCTAGCACACTGCTCACAAAGAGGCCCACTGCCTACAAGGAGACACACTATCTACAAGAATGTTATATAATACTTGAACTGATTGGAAGCACCTACATATGCTAGGGTTCGGTTCCGGTTAGGCTCAGTACACTGATCTGCTGCACTTCATCTTTCCTCTGTTCTTTATTCTGCTATCTTTTCACATACCGGATCTTTCTTACTACTTCTGCTCTGCTCTGTACTTATTCGCATACTCCCTCACCCAATCACTCCCTTCACAACTAAATCCATCCTCTATATATATCTGCGCAAGTAATTTCATCACCTTTCTAGTCGACATCCGGAATAGTCTGGTTTCTTACAAACTCTGTTCTGTCGGCTGAATCCTTGCTCACCAAGCAATGCGGATCAAGCATATACTTGTAGATATCATTAATCATGTTGGCCAAACATGATTCATGCCTTCACAACCTTTACCATCAACAGTAAGATATCCGGAAAATATTCTGATGCTCTGTCAGTCAATTCTTCCTTCTGTTCTCATTGTCTTTCAGGAATCCGGTACTCAGCTATTCATATCTTTTTCTTTGTCCATCACCAGAGGCTAAATCCTTGGAATATACTACTCAAGGTAGTCCTCTTGACTTCCCCAAATCTGCACTACACCAAGACACTTCCTCTGAGAGGTCCGGACCAATCTGTCGGACCTTGCCACATGCTCTGTTCTTGTTCACTAGACCACAACAGTTCTTCATCCTGACTTCCAGTAGAGGCACACCATGACTTGCGGATATGTGGGATGACCTTTGTTGCCATCAATGACAACAACCATGGATCCATATAGTGTCTCTTGCCAACAGAGAATTGCATGTTGTAGCAATCAAAAGAATTTTTAGATATCTAAAGGGAACATCTAACTATGGCTTATGGTATCCTAAGGATGATGACTACACTCTTCATGCATACACAAATACTGATTAGGCAGGAGATGTGGATGACAGAAAAAGTACTAGTGGTGGTGCATTCTTCTTGGGAAAGAGATTGGTTTTTTGGTTGAACAAAAAGTAAGAGGCAATATCTCTATCTACTATAGAGGCAAAGTACATAGCAGCAGCAAGCAATTGTACTCAAGTTTTATGGATGAAGCAAATGTTGAAAGATATCAGAGTTGTGTTTGAAGAATCTGTTATAATCTTCTGTGATAATTCAAGTGCAGTAAACATCTCAAAGAATCCGGTATTGCATTCAAAGACAAAGCACATATCCATCAAGTTTCACTTCTTGAGAGAGAAGGTAAATGAGAATGAAGTCAAAATGGAGTTTGTTTCTTCAAAGGATCAGATTGCAGATATTTTCACTAAACCTCTGCCTAAGGATACTTTTGAGTATCTCAGAGGGAAGCTATGGGTTATTACCCCTCCTGATCAGAACTAAGATGCACTAGAGTGCATCAATTCGGTGGAATCCACAGTCATATCTTGTGATCCGGATTGATGTTAAGGGGCTATTACTCAGGGGGAGCAGTTAATTTAGTCTGATTTGATCTAAAGAACAAAAAGAGGAAGAGATGATTGCAAATATGTGCCCTTTGCCATTGATGTCAAAGGGGGAGAGAAGTCATATGAAAAACTTGGAAGTAAATAATTATTGGTGAAAGGGGGAGCTGTAAAGAAAAATTGTTGCAAGTTTGCTAAGAGAAAGGGGGAGAAGTTCTTGTCTTGATGGTTGAATCAATTTTTCACATCATAAGTTGCCATCAATGACAAAGGGGAGATTGTTGCAAATATGTGCCTAATAGATGTTGTCATTAATGTCAACATATTCTTTTTGCCATTGGTGTCAACTGTATCCTAATCTATTCCCTGTGTAGAAGACTGGAATGTTGAGGATATTGAGAAAATTAGCCTCTCTGGAAGGAACAAGTGAGTCATATATCTCTTTGTTAGAATCGGTGAAGACAGTGCAATTCAGTGAAGAAGATTGCTCTGCATTCCCAATAAAATGAAGATCAGAGTTTACGAATTAAAGGGCTTGTAGAGGATGGTCTGTAGTTGCTGCAGTTAAGATTTGAGAGGTCTGCAGGAAGTATTGGTGAAGTTATGGTCTTTTGAGTAGAACCGGGTTTTTAGTTGTTCAGAGGAAATAGAGTGGTAGTTAATTGGTCTGGATTGCTCCGTATTGAAATATTATGATATGTGGTTCTAGAAAGCATGTTTGGGATATTGATGTGTATCCTCAATGCAAGTCATTCGTGGTTTGGAGGTCCGCAAGAAACCTTTCTAGTGTGACAGTCATGGCAGTCAATGTTCTTGAGCTTCGGTATGAAGATGCAAGTGATTCTAGTGATCTAAAGTGGTGTGGTTGTTCTTAATAATTTCATTGTACTTGTGGTGGTCTCTGGATCATGTGCCTACTATTTTGATGGTTTGCATTGAGAATTGAGCTCATGATTGAAGATTTCTTCTTGAGTGTTGCTGTTCATTCCAGTTTGGTTGACCGGATACTTTGTGCATGTTGTGGATGATCTAAGAGAAGTTCTATGAAGTGTGGTATGTTGGTTGAGGAAGATTCAAGTCTCAGCTATGCTTGACTGATAGTATAACGATTTGCATTAAGTTAGATGTTTGTAGTGCTGACCTTGAAGATTAATTCCAAGGTTGATGGAGCATATAAATACTTGTGATCAAGTGGTGAAAAGTTGTCTGTGTGAAAATAAAAAAATCCTAAGAAAGGTACAGAGGTAGAGTAGAGAAGAGGAGGAGCAGAAGAACAAGAGAAGTAAAGGATGAAGAGATAGTGAAGAAGTGATTGGGGGCAGAGCAGAAGTTTTATGATTTTTTAATGGGACTGAACCAGGCATGAAGATGATGCTATTCTTAGTTCATTCTTTTTGTATTAAACATAAAATCTTGTAGGCAGTGAGCCTCCTATAGGTAGTGAGCCTCTTTGAGTAGTGAGCTATAGGCAGTGAGACCAAAGGAAAGTGCCTTCCCATTTCTTTTAAGTACTTTTAACAGGGTATGAATTTTGTAGGTTAATGGTGCAATCATGGTAGGAGGGTTCACAGAATGAACTATTCAGACCGTGCAGCAAGAGTAAGCACAACAAAAACAACTCAAAGAAATGGAACAAATGTAGATTCAGTCATTCAGTATATCAAAGAATTCAAATACACTTTGGCCAGTAACATGCAGGCTTATAATTGGGCTCACAAGCCTGATTAAATATATGCGCAAGATAAAGCTTTGAAGCTCCTTCGCATAAATCTAAACTATCAGCTATCACTATCTTGTTAACTATCTAAACTCCTTTCCTAAGGATCTATTACATCAATATATATCATTTCCAGACCAATAGATTCTTTCGCGTCAGCTCAGGAAGATCACCAACTCTGATGAAGAGTTATAATGTGTTCAAAGATAGGTTGGACCTAAATGCATAGAACATGCCCTCAAATTAATGGAACAATGTGCGGACCTCCAGGAAGGGTTGGCCATGAACCAAGGATCATTGAAGGATGTGTCATTAGGATCCACAAGTCAAGGAATGATCTGCAAGCCTTCTCCTTTAGCTGATTATTAGGAACTATCAGGATGCTCTGTTCTGAGAAAATAATTGATCTTATGATAGCAATATCTTTTCGATAACTGATCCAAATGCTCTGAATTCTTGATATGGTGTAGATGCTAAGCCCAGATCCACAAGATGTGAAATGCCAAAACCAGACCACAAGCTGAAACTGCTTCTGATTGAACTGCCTAGACTGAATTGGAAAATGAAAGAATTGAAATGCAAACAAACTAAAATGCAAATGTTTTTGGTTGATACAAGATTGCTCTTGAACTAGGGATGCTCCTACATCAGACATCTAGGGTTATTGAAAAAAAGTGAGTCCCTCACTTTGTTGGGGCTAGGGGAGAACCAAGCCGATCCACCTCAGCCTAAGAAATCCATGATGAATCTTCCTTTGGTCTGCCTTTCCACTTCACAAGATATTCTTTGTATTATTTTCCTCTAGTGATGCATCTAATTATGCTATCTAAAATGTCTTCAATCTGCTCCGGTGCTTGTTGTGGTAATTGCTTTTTCAAGTCTTCCTCCATGCTGTCACTGAACTCTGCTTCATGATATTGATAAAGGTCTACAATGTTGAAAATAGGGGAAATACCCAATGTCTCTGGTAACTCCACTACATATGCATTCCATGAATCAAATTTCTTGAGTATCTTACAAGGTCCAAACTTCTTCATCTTCAACTTGTTATATGTCCTAACTAGAAATCTTTCTTTTCTCAAATATGCCATGACTTCATCTCCAACTTCAAATTCTTTGTGTCTTCTCTTCTCATCTGCCTTCTCTTTGTACTTACTATTCATGTCTTCCAAATGCATCTTCACTTTATTATGCACTGTCTTCATATGATCTACAAATTTCTCTACTTCTCCACTCCTCTTTTCTTCCATGCTGATATCTCTTAATTCTGCTACTCCTCTAGGATTTGCTCCGCTAACAATCTCAAAAGGTGTTCTTCTGGTACTTCTATTGACTGAATTATTGTATGCAAACTCTACTTGTGAAAGAATCAAATCCCAACTTTTGGCTTTCTCTCCAACCAAACATCTTAACAAGTTTCCCAAACTCCTATTCACTACCTCTGTCTGTCCATCTACCTGTGGATGAAAAGCTAAACTAAACTTCAAATCTTTCTTCATCTTCTTCCAAAGTGTCCTCCAAAAGTATCCAACAAACTTTGTATCTTTGTCTGAAACTATACTCCTAGGTAATCCATGCAATCTCACAATCTCCTTGAAAAAGAGATCAGCTACATGCACAGCATCAGTTGTCTTCTTACAAGGTATGAAATGAGCCATCTTTGAAAATCTGTCAACCAC
The DNA here is from genome assembly GCA_027924645.1 of Cunninghamia lanceolata. Classification (NCBI taxonomy): domain Eukaryota; kingdom Viridiplantae; phylum Streptophyta; class Pinopsida; order Cupressales; family Cupressaceae; genus Cunninghamia; species Cunninghamia lanceolata. Next base: position 25,225,467 of record BSBN01000500.1, read on the forward strand.
TACAAATATTGAATCATGTCCTCTCTGTGTCTTAGGTAATCCCATTACAAAATCCATGCTTATGTCTTCTCAAGGTCTCTCCGGTACTGTCAAAGGTTTATACAATCCAGTGTTCTGACTACTCCCTTTTGCAACTTGACAAACTCTACAACTTTGCACAAATCTCTGAACATCCTTATGTATCTAAGGCCAAAAGTAATTTTCACTTACCAAAGCCACTGTCTTATCAATGCCAAAATGTCCTGCCAATCAACCACTATACTTTTCCTTGATCAAGTTATCTCTCATTGAACTTCTAGGTATGCACAACTAACTTCCTTTGTGTTGGTTTTTTCCCAGACTGGATGCTTATTCCCAGATTTCCCTACAAGGTAGCCATCAATGATCAACAGGATCTTTGGGCCAGGGGCCAACAGTGTAGGAGATAGACTCTATATTTTATCTCCTCTTCTTCTTCAAGCTCTACAAAACCCAGGGGGGTATTCCCTACTCAACATCCATGAGGATATACATACAAGGCTAGGATGTTGACAAAAAGCAGATAAGTCCTCTTGTAAGTAGACCAGAACTGTAAGATAAGAGCAAAGGGGCTAGCTTTGGGCCTATTTGTAGTTGTAGACAGAGGACTGAGGATCCTAAAACTAATTCTAATATCCTAATGGTTGCTTCAGAGTTTGGTTTTGATTTTATATTTGGATGCAAAGCTGGACATGGTATATAACACAAAGACAAAGCTAGATTGGTGCTTATCCAGGGCCTGGAGTCAATAGACATACAGCTGTGAATGATATGCATGAACAACTAAAACTAGATTTCAGGGGGACACATATGATACCTGCCTTACAGATATCTCCCAATATAGAGTGTTAAGCTATCTATACTTATGGCATCCCTACTGCAGTATACCCTTCCCAATGTTTAATCTGAGAACAATTTAATCTACCCCTTGAGCAGAAGTTAAGAGATCAGACATTCAACACAGGAATTCTATGTTCTAGAGTCTCAAACATTGCTTAAATATCCAGACTCAGAAGAAAGATACATGCAATACTCGAGACAGAATTAACAAAACACATGCTAACATAGCATTTCTCATATAAAATTAACCATGAAATCAGTGGATTCATGCAAAAACGTACAACAAGAGATACATAAACTCGCAGGTTTTGCTGTACAGAGCAACCAAATCAGTTGTATTGTATTACAAAGCCAAATGTTCAACTTTCAACAACCTAAACAATGGTAACACAGTCTGCTTATATCAGCCAGAAAGTGTACCACAGCAATTAATTACAAGGCTTTTACAAAAATCCACCAGATACAGATCCTTCAAAGGAATGGCGCTCATAATTTATTAATGCAGCAGACAAAGGGAGGACCTCGAGCCATGCACCATCATCTGGGGTCTTCATTCAAAAATTGGGTGACCTAACCATATGTACCATTGCCCACATCCCTGCATCGTCGCCATTAAGGGTCTCAACCACCCGCAGCCACTTGAAAACCGTCGCTGCATTCAAAAAGGATTTCCCGCCAAAACATGCTTCTCTGCAGGTTGAAAATACACAGGGGAATAATCCCACATGCACGGTGAAGAGATCACTTTATTAGTTTAAAAACGGGGCCGCATGCATACTAAGTGTCGAGCGCTTTTGCCGTGCTCGACACACAAGCCTTCGCCTAAGAGCCCATCGCTGTGACACAAGCCATCGGCCAACTCCCAAATTCTCCTGCCGACCTCACTAGTTAGTCCGATCACACCTCCACAAGCCCCTGTCAGCCAGACATAGTCTATCGGCTCGCCTCAAAAACCTCCTGCCAACCTCCGTTGTCTCACCGACCGCTACACCACAATTCCCCATCGGCTAGAATTGCACCATCGGGCTAGCCTTCTAAACTTCCACCGATAGCATGAGTCTCTCTGATCGCTACTCCAAACTACCCTGTCGGTGTGACCAAAGCCATCGGCTAACCTCAAAATGCTTATGCCGATACTCAATCTCACTCTGATGGCATACCACATCCTAGGTCTTCGGCAAGACCATCCTCCCTCGGAGCAACAAGAAAATCCCTGACTGATAGCACAAGCCCTGCCGACGACCACCTTGAACATCCCTCATCGGCCAGACACCTTACATCGGCAGCCCAAAAATTTGCTTTGCCGATAGCCAAACATACGCCGATGACCACTCCAAATCCTCATCGGCCTGACACTACCCCATCGGCGGACCCTCCAACGGCTAGCCCAATATAAAACCTCACTCCGATGGCATTCCCCATCGGGGTGACCTCTTTCCATCGGCAAACCACAAAAGACTGCTGCCGATATGCCAAAGCTCGCCGATGAACCAAAAACATAAAGCTCCGAACCTTTGAACCATGAACCGGTTCAAACGGATGGTTCAACCGAGAAGTTCAATGCCGAACGAAGCACTTCAAAAAGAACATTTGCCGAACACAAACACAAAACCTTGAACCGTTGAACCATGAACCAAAAGGGTTCAACGCGGTGGTTCAAAATGATGGTTCAATCATAATCTGAGCACTCAAAAAGAAGTTTCGCCGATAGAGAAAGTCACAGCGATGAACAAGGAAACTTAGGGCCCAAAAAGAAAAAACCCTTCAACATCTGCGCTCAGATCCAGACCAAAATTAATGCCAACACTTTGAACAACATATCTTCTTGAATGAAATAATCCAACCACTTACTTCTATCTATCACAATAGGGTCTTTACATGCTTTCTATGGTTCTACAAAATTAGTATCTTCCCCATACATGTTCTTCAATTCATCAAAACCCAACACCTCAACTCTCATTTATGTCAACAAGTTTCTTCTCCTACTCAATGCATTAGCAACTTTATTTGATTTTCTACTCCTATGCTTCAACACAAAGGTATAACTGCATGAACTCTACCCATCTCATGTGTCTCTGATTCAACTTACCTTGACTATTCAGATATTGTAAAGATTGATGATCTGTATACAACGCAAACTCCTTAGGCAACAAATAATGTCTCCACTTCTTCAAGGCTTGAATTATGGCATAGAACTCCTGATCATAAAATGAATATCTTCTCCTTGCATCATTCAACTTCTCATTTATTTGCTCCTAATGTCCACTTGAAATCCTTTATGTCACCTCTCATTGTCTCTATCATAGGGTTACAAACTGAACTAAAATTTCTGATGAACTTCCGGTAGAAACTAGCGAAACCATGAAATGATCTAACCTCTCCAATGTTCTTCGGTGTAGGCTATTCAACAATTGTTTTCACTTTCTTAGGGTCCATCTTCAATCCTTCCGCAGAAATCACAAATCCCAAATATACCAACTCTTCTTTCATGAAACTACACTTCTTGATATTTATCAGCAATTTCTCTTCTCTCAACCTCTGCAAAACTTGTCTAATATGCCACAAATGTTCTTTCATCTTACTAAAAATCAGAATATCATCCAAGTACACAATCACAAACTTACCCAAGAATTTCTTCAGAACTTCATTCATCAACCTCATAAAAGTACTTGGTGCATTTGTCAATCCAAAAGGCATCACTAACCACTCATACAATCCTTTATTTATCTTAAAAATAGTCTTCCATTCATCTCCTTCTCTGATTTTGATCTGATGGTATCCACTCTTCAAGTCTATCTTTGTGAAAAATCTAGCTCACTCAAACAATCCATAATATCATCCATCCTAGGTAAAAGAAATCTATACTTAATTGTGATCTTATTTTTTGCTATGGAATCAGTACACATTCTCCATTCTCCATCTTTTTTTGGTGCCAAAACTGCAGGTACTACACAAGGACTCAAGCTTTCTCTGATCAAACCTTTTCTCAACAATTCTTGTAGCTATCTATTCAATTCTTCATTCTTTGCCAGTGTCATTCTATGTGCTACTTTGTTAGGCAAACTTGCTCCTGGTATAAGATCCATGTGATGACTGATACACCTTATAGGTGGTAATCCTTCAGGTACATTATCTGATTTGATGTCTTCATATTCTGTCAGCAATTCTCTTATCTCCTCAGGTTGTTCTTCTTCAGTCTCTTTCTTCAATGTTTCAGGCTTCTTAGGAATCAAGGCATAACACATTCTTATGTCTCAAACCATCCAAAAATTTTCTTCCATCTACCAAACAGATTCTAGCATTCCCACATACTTCACTCTTAGTATCATCCTCCAAAGGAATCAAAGTAATTCTCTTTCCATTCACTGTTATAGTATATGTATTCTTTCTTCCATCATGTATTTCTTTTCTATCATATTGCCAAGGTCTACCCAACAAGATATGACAAACATCCATAGGCATAATATCACACAAAACTTCATCATGATAAGATCTAATATGAAAGTTTACCAAACATTGTTCACTCACCAGTACCTTATGATCATCTTGAATCCATGCTATCTGATAGGGCTTAGGGTGTTTCAATCTTTCCAACTTCAGCTTAGTCACCATCTCCTCTTAAACTAGATTATCTAAACTACCACTATCAATCACAACTTTACAATACTTGCCTCCTGATTTGCATCTGGTTCTAAGTTAACTGAAGAGATAACTAAAGAAATAAATCAATTAACAGAATAGATTAGTTAGATAAGAGATTTAGAACTAGAAGATGGAAATTGCATGAGGATGAGAAGATATTTTAGCTCAATTAAATATTTGGAATATTCAATTGCATGTGCACACTTGATTGAATTATATTTAGAGATAATTCAATTTTTAGAGGAAATGGACAACTTAAATAAATATTTGGATTTATTTAAATTTAGAGAAGATATTATTGGAAGAAACAATTAAATAATTAGTTTTATTTAATTTAGAATGATTTTGGAAGAACCAATTAAATAATTGATATTATTTAATTTGTTGGAAGAATTTAATTAAATAAATTATTTTATTTAATTGTTGGAAGACATTAAAAGAATTTAGGGATTTAATTAAATAAATTGATTTTATTTAATTATTGGAAGAATATGAATCAAATAAATAAATTTGTTTATTTATTTATTGATAGAGGAATTTAGATGAAATAAATATTATAAATATTTATTCAGATAGAGTCATGTCAATTTCAGGTGTATATAGTGACCACTTGGCCCCTTGAAAATGATATCTTTACAAGTCTTATACTTTATTTTGGTTTTAAACTTGATAAGGATTTCCTATATCCAATGATGTCAAATGAACCTTAAAGTGAACACTATATGGACTGAAAGATTTATATGAAAAAGAATCCAAATGGAGTTTTATGCAACTCTAAAATTATTAGAATGTCATATTCTTTGGGAGACCTATCAACCACAATAATTTTAGTTTTATTTTTAGACACCCTCATGATAGAAAATACCCATAAGCCTCCTCCTTCAATACAATGAGTAGAGCACAAATTACAAAACAAACACAATAACCAAATTTAAAATGTTAAAAATAAAGCTATTTGATCTTATTCTAAATTACTATGAGTTAAAAATGTTACAATTCCTTTACCCAAGTTTAAAATGTTACAGTAGTTAGATGTAAATAAGAGAGAAAATATAACATATCTGATTTGATTGTAAATGAGATAAAATCTCATAAAATGAGCTACAAAAGAATCCAATAAACCATGTAGGCGTGATAATCTCTAGAATGACAGAAATCCAAGGATATCTATCACATTAATAGAAATGGTTTATTGAATCTTTAGTTTAATTTATTTAAAAAATCTCTCTTAAATTTCTAATTTATTTATTCCATGGACATGAATTATATCATTTAAAGGGGCTGGTATGAATTGAAAGAGAGTCCATTTTGAAATTTGAGTGTTGGTATTTTAATTTCATATTTGAAATATATATTAAATTAAATATGATTTGTGCACCATCTAGTGACCCTCACATCTTATTTTTGTGTTGCAGTATTTCAATTACTAGTATTTGAAGTCTCAAAAGATGGCAATAATTACAAAAGTTGAATAAAAGAAATCACTTGTTAAAAATGATACGTCCACTAAGGAATGTGTTGTGATTCGTTTAGAAAGCAGAAAGCAAAACCATGAGTCATTAGATGACAACAACACTAGTACCAATCCACCTTGAAGCAAATTACAAACATAGAAGAGCATTGAGGTGGTTTTTAGTCAGACATCTTCTTTGTATCTACACAGATAAGATTATGCTGCCATGCTCTGGTCTGTGTAGAATCTAAATCAATTGGTCTAGCAACACCTGGGTATCCTCAATTTTCATGTCTTTGATTCATCGCCGTGAAAATGTTGAAAAAAAAATGAACTCTCACAATCATCCTAGAAAACATAGCATTTCCTTTTATAAATGTCTCCTATCCTTACATATGATTTATAACAGAAAGAGAAGAGTGACAATGAATAATTCTTCTTGTTTAAAAATATACAACCCTGCCTGCCCCCGCCACAATGACAAGTTTACCCAGCGGTAAAGCCAAAGACAAGTCCAAAAAATTAAAGTAGATCCTCTAAAATTTCCAGTCTTACGGGAATTTGACCTTGGTCAACAGCCAAAGACAAGTCCAAAAAAGTGAGCCTCCTCAACTTTCGAATATCGGAAAGGATCTTTACAAAGAAATTTCCACTGAGATCTAGATGTTCCAGATATTCAAGTTTAAACAAAGAGGAATGGATCTCACCTGCCATGGCGGAAAGTAGTTGTACTCATCTGTAACAGCTTCCTTAAAATCTAAGAGATAATTGCATTCATATTGTGGGCATGCAATTGAAATATAACCATAGCCAAACAAAAAGTGCAATGTCTTCTTAATAGATTCATACGTATCAAAGTAAACTTTGGAAAACCATTGAAATCAGGAGCAATATACGCAGTTAAAAAATCTTGAAAAAAAAACATTTCATCTATAAAGTATCCACATATATATAAAGCAAAGCTCTACACAACTTTAATCTGGCCTGTAAGGGATCCAAACCCAAAAAGAAATAAAAAAATTTAATCATATTAAACAAAGAGAAAGGCAGTCTGACCTGTTGCATTAAATATCATCCACTTCAACAGTTAAAGGTTAATTTTGGCCAATAAAAATAGGACAAATATTTACCATTTTTTGTTATGAATGAGATGTAAAAATACTATTGATTGTTTGACCATTGAAATGGATGATATTTAAGTAGAGTGACCTGTTGTAGTTAAGACTTATACTTCCACACGCAAACTTATGCCTGAAGCCTTGCCCATCTCTGTGTCAGCCTCTACTAACAGTGCAGCTTTGATTGTATCCCATTGCGTTGCAAAGTTCTGGTGAATGATTTGGCATGTAAGAGAGTTGAGGGCCTCTTGAAAATTTGATAGCACGCTAAGATAATGTTTTTGTAAACATTCACTAATTATATTTCATTTAGCAAACAAGGCTGCTATACCGAAAATATCCATCTAAATTCACCATAAATATGCCAAGCTTTATAGGAATGACGACATCTAATAAGAGTGGACTCCAGAAGCTAATCTTATCTACTAAAACTACTATTTTTTGCTGCATTACTTTAACGTAATGCGATGAACAAAGAAAACCCCTACAAATTTAAAAGATGACATACACACATGAAAGCTAAAGATTAAAAAGATAATTAACATCAGCATGGAACTGGGCCGACTTCTCCACTTGGATTGCCCACTGCTTTGTGGTATTCAATGTGAGTTTTGGTTTCAGGTCGCAAGCTTCCATCACTCCTCTACATTTGCCTGCCAGATGAGCTGCTTCCCATAACTTATCTTCCTCAAACTCTCTTGCCCATTTCCAACATTGTCTTACAAACATATCTGGTACACTTGACACACAACAAGCAATAACATTTCTCAGAGATACTTCTGTCCACGCCAAGAAATCATTGATATCTTCATCCAACATTAATTTGCATAGTTTGTAGAGATGGTATCTTGGTGCTATTTTCATCCAGTTCTTGGAATCGCTTAAATCTGCAGCAACCTCCTCAAAATCTTTGAACAGATTCTCTCTTTTCAGCAAGGCCTCACACTTGGCTGATAGATTCCCTAGTAATCCACGCGCTGCTTGAACATCTAACACACTTTCTTCACAAGTACGTGGAAGTTTGTCGTACTCGATTTGTAGGGTGTAGAACTCCCTATCTGCGGCCATCCAAACTTGATCATTGTCTCTGTTGAGATCGTCAAGGAGACTTGTGTCATATTCATTCTCGAAGCTCAACAGGTCCCATACTTCACAGCATGCTTTCAAAACTGTCCTCGAATGATCTGACTTGGCCTTGTGTAGTCTGATGAAGATAGTGATGAGTGACACTACCGTGATCTTAACAGATCGTTTTTCTACACCTGGGAAATGCTTCAAAACTGAAGGTATTGCCTTTTTGCTTAGCATATTTAAAAATTGAGTTCCATCTTCTGCCCATTGCAAAGAATATGCTAAAAAAAAGAGTTGATTTCATCACTTTTCTTGACTTTCTGATAACTTTTCTTTATTCTACGCCTTAGTTTTTTAAAAGCCATTTCATTGGCTTCCCACAAATCAGAAGGTTCCTCTCCCGGCATGCATACATATTCCAAAATTTTTGCATAATTTTTAGGTGAGGCAACTAAAATTCTTTCATAGCTTTCACTTGATGCAACTGAATCTCCCTTCCTAACGTGTTTACGACACCAATACACAAATTTACCTACAGTAATCTCTGACAGAAGTCCACACACCTTGCAGAAAATGACCACAATTATCTGAAGCATCAAAACAAAATATAATAATAACTTGTGTAACCTGAATTTGCTAAATATCTTTGTGGGCAAGCAGCACAACCATTTCAGCCTGCGCATCAATGATCTTGGTCTTTGACGATCTTGGAATCGTTGTCGATCTCTTTTTAAGTCATACATGTGAATCAACTCAGCAATGCTTCTTGTCCAGAAATCCTCCATGCAAAGACACCTTCTCCAACTTCGTCTGCGCGGACGAAAATATAGCTGGGCAGCCAACCATCTCCAGCAAATGACAACCCATCCTATTATGATGAAACCAAATAATGGACTAAGAATAGCATCAAATCTCCTATAGATAAATATGTTATGGATTGTGTTTGACAAGATGGAGAATATAACACATATCGTGACAACCATCCCAACTGCTGAACTCAAAATTGACCTGGATATCACATAATCAACCTGACAAGCACGAGCAACAAACCATGACTTCAACACTTCGTCCTCAAAATCACTCCAAGAAATTGGCATCGTCCTCCCATTTGTGAGTTGAAACTCATCCTCTTCAGTGGTGGAAAAATTTGCGGAAATTCTTTCTCTGAGAAGGCCGTGAATGGTTTTCCTGGCTACAACCGTGCAGAATAATATTAAGCAAAGGACTATAATACATTTTAATAAAATTAGATTCACTTTTATCAACCACTTTCTGGAATCATGCCAGTCTCTCCAATCACGCCAGAGTCCGGACTCACGCCAGTCATGAGTATCTTGACTTTGGGTGAGAACGGTGAGCAGTTCAGAGCCAATTTGGGCGCATATAGTAACTGCTAATGCCACAAAAGCTCGCAAACCTGGAGCAGCCATTCCAGGCAGCAAATAGCCTGTAAAAACACACACAGCAACCCTTCCACCAACGACGAGCTGATGCAAGTAAAACAAATCATCCACCTCGAACTTACATTGATTGACAATACGTCTTACACTGGTCCACCAAACAATTATCTGCACTGTTACACCGCTGAGGGCAAAGGCCGTACCTGGCAGCCATGTCGCCCGTTTTCTAAATGCCCGCCATCCATCCAACCCTATTAGTAAAATAAGCACGCCATAGAATGCTAAGGTTAAGAAAGCAACAGATGATTTAAAAAAATCACCCAATGCATCAAGAATTAGAAGAGGAGAAACTGAAACATATGGAGGAGATGCAGGAAACGAAACAGATGGAGGAGATGCCATATAATGTGCAGCAAACACAAATCAGGAGAGATGCAGTTGAAAGGATAAAACATAAAACACTAATGTGGTTTATTTCTACTTATTATCTCTTCCTTCTCAACATTATGAAGCTTAAACAGTCGTCATTCCGCGTATGTGAACTTCGTACGACAACCCCACTAATTTCCAAAGATTTCTCAGGCACCTTGTTAAAATATAGCACGTCCCTCTCGGGCTAAGGAAATCTTTGGAAATTAGTGGAGTTGTCGTACGAAGAAGTTCACACGAGATAATAAATAAGTACAAATAAACCACGAAATTACACTGGACATGTTTTACAATCGCCTAACTCATATGAGTTACTGGTATTGTTTTTTGTTTTTGTTTTGTACGAAAGAATCGAGATTTTCAATAAATATAAAATGTCATACGTTGATGGAAAATTGGACGGCCCATCAGAGGAGGTATTAAATTTTATGGTCATAGAAGGGCGGGCGTTTTCATTGAACAATTCTTCAGCCATCTTTTATGGCATTATTGTGATATTTAGCCGATAGGCTTATATGTGGGAGATTTCTCCCATCAAAGTGTCGGACACCTGCAAATTCCATGTAACGTCCTAAAATGAATTAATACTATTTGAGTTGGAAACGCCATGTAACGTCTTAAAAAAAACATAAACTTAGACCTAGTGTAAATTGAAATTTCATAAGTTTAAATATATGGTCAAAGCTAGGTATTTGTGGGAGTCATTTTTTAATTTAAATATATGGTCAAAGCTAGGTATTTGTGGGAGTCATTTTTTAATTTATTGATGAGTTGAAATTATTAAAAAATTGGTGTAATTAGAATAATTAATATTGTAATATAAAATTGCAAGAACGTTTATTAGGATCAAGTTTTATTGAATATAAGGTTCTTTGTAATGTTTTTAAAAAATGAGGTTGGATCATGTTTGGAGTAATTTGTATAAAATGAATACTCTTCAATTATTGACTTTTAATTACAAAAATGATTATTAGATTATTCAAGTAACTTTGATTCATATTCTAATAGTTAAACCAAAAAAGCCCCTGCTTGATCAAACTAGCACCTCTTTTTAGAGTATCCCAAATCATAGACCCCTTACCCCCCAGAGGGTAGCGAGGAATATCCTTCTCTACAACACCTCGCAAATACTTGGCCTTGAGGATTTTAGCCCAAATTTCATTTTGATTGATACACCAACACTAGTAAAGCTTAGCCACCAAAGCTTGACTAGTAATAGCTGCCTGTCGAAGACCCAATGCCCCCTATTGAATAGGTCTACAAATAGAGTCCCACTTAACCAGACTCCACTTCTTAGATTCTAAACTACCAGACTAAAGAAACTATCAAGAGAGCGAGTCAAGCTCTCTAATAAAACTCGTAGGAGTAACTTGAACCATACACCTGTAGAGGGGAAGCCCCTGAACCACAACCTTTAGGAGTATAATCCTCCCAGCAAAGGAGAACCACCTGTTGGATCTAGGGCATACAACTGAGAGGGGGGGGTGAATCAGTTGTATAGAACTTCTTTTATTTCAAACACTTAATTCTCTGTTGTTAGTTAGCAGCATATCAAATAATCATTCATGGAAGCATAATACATAAACATAAGAGCAGATAAGCATCAACACATTGAACACCAAGATTTTGACGTGGAAAACCCGGTTAAGGGAAAAACCACGGGGTGATTAACCCAAGAATTATTCTCTGTTAGAAGAATAAAGAAAAATGAATGGCACATGCCAATAAGGGCTCACTGCCCGAGCACACTGCTCACAAAGAGGCCCACTGCCTACAAGGAGACACACTGTCTACAAAGTGATGAAAATCACAGTCTTGAACTGGAGAATGACATCTTTACCATGTCCGGATCAGTTCCAATTAAGCCCAACAATCTCTGCTCTGCCTTTCGCACCTTTCTTCGCTATATCATGCTCATCTTCACACCACACACTGAAATGAACTCACAAACCGTTATTTATACAAGACATCGACTTAGGAACAAACATCTAAGTCGGCAAACAACCATAGGAGTATCCGCAAGATGAATAACACATCCGGTCGGCCATCACAAGAACATTCGCCGGATGAACAACTCATCCGGTCGGCTACACAGAGCAAGAACTTCATCCGGAAGAATAACTTCAATTCCGGGCTCTATCATCAATGCGGACCAACAACACAACCTAAACATGATCCAGGAACCTTCACAAGCCTGTCTGAATGTCCGGATACATCTGCACTTCCTCTGCTTACTTGGATCTCTTGTCTTCCTCATCCGGAACTTTAAGAACACAGTCTGTCGCCACTGTCATAATGCAGGAGGTACTTCCGGACCTCCAAATCACACACAAATCAGGATGACACATCAAGAGGACATCTCAAACACTCCTTCCAATCCGCAGATTATGATAATACAATTCCGGACCTCACCGGACCTTTTTGTGATCCTCTGTCACCTCCGGATACTTGCCGGACCCGGTTCTATACCGGCAGCCATAACTCCTTCAGATCTTCATGCGGACCTCTGAAATCTTAACTGTAGCATCTCAAGACTCATATCTACTAACCCTTTAATCCGCATCCTCCGGTTCTCATCCTATACAGTAATTTTACCTTCTTCTCATCACTGTTCTTCACTGTTCCTGACTGAGGCTAATTTTCTCAATATCCTCAGCACAAGGCTCATCAAATCCTTCTTGTCAATGCAGTATGAGTATGTTGACATCAATGACAACACTGGCTCACCTCATACTTGCAACAATCTCCCCCTTTGTCATTGATGGCAACATATGATGTGAAAAACCATCAAGACAAGAACTTCTCTTTTCTGTCACAGCTCCCCCTATCAACAACAACTCTTCACATGTCTTCCTTTGCTGCTCCCCCTTTGATCATCAACCACTTGTTTTTCACATGTCTTCTCTCCCCCTTTGACATCAATGGCAAAGGGCTCATACTTGCAATTCTCATGCATCAGAATAATACCAGCTGCTCCCCCTTAGTTGCAGCTCCCCATTAGTCCAGATCACAAGATATGACTGTGATAGCCACCGGACTGATGCACATCAGTGCATCTTAGTTCATCACCGGAGGGGCCATGACTCCTAACTTCTCCCGGAGATATTCAAAAGAGTCCTTGGGAAGAGGTTTTGTAAAGATATCTGCAATCTGATCCTTGGAGGGAACATACTCCAATCTGACTTCTTCTTTGTTTACTTGTTCTCTCAAAAAGTGAAATTTGATAGATATGTGCTTAGTCTTAGAATGCAATACCGGATTCTTGGAAATATTAATTGCACTTGAATTATCACAGAAAATTGTGATAGGCTCCTCATATTCAACTTTGATGTCTCTTAGCATCTGCTTCATCCATAAGATTTGAGTGCAACTACCTGCTGCTGCAATGTATTCTGCTTCAGTTGTAGACAGTGATATTGCATCTTGTTTCTTGCTTAGCCAAGAAACCAATCTCTTCCCCAAAAAGAATGCTCCACCACTAGTGCTCTTCCGGTCATCCACATCTCCTGCCCAATCTGCATCTGTGTAAGCATGAAGAGAGAAATCCGGATCTCTAGGATACCATAGACCATACTCAACTGTCCCTTTCAAGTATCTAAAAATTCTTTTGATTGCCATAACATGAGATTCTCTAGGATCAGCCTGGAATCTTGCCACAAGACCAACAGCCTGCATTATATCTGGTCTAGTTTGAGTGAGATACAACAATCCACCAATCATTGATCTATACTTTGTCTGATCTGCCTTTGGAGAATCATCATCTTTGCTTAACTTACATCCGGTTGCCATAGGAGTGTTCATAGGCTTTGAGTCTTCCATACCAAATTTCTTTAACAATTCTTTCACATATTTGGTCTGAGAAATGAAGATCCCTTCTTTTGTTTGAGTAATTTGCAGACCCAAGAAGAAATTCATTTCACCAAGCATAGACATTTCAAACTCACTTTTCATCTGTTTTGCAAAAGTTTTACACATACTATCTCTTCCTCCAAAAATGATATCATCCACAAACACTTCAACAATCAGAATGTTTTCATGATCAATTTTGAAATATAAGTTACTGTCAGCAGTACCTTTGTTGAATCCAATCTGCACAAGATGCTTATCCAACCTTTCATACCATGCTCTTGGGGCTTGCTTCAATCCATACAAAGCTTTCTTCAACTTGCAGACCATATCATTATTATCAGACAATTGAAATCCATCCGGTTGTTCAATGTAGACTTCTTCTTCTAGATCACCATTTAGGAAGGCAGACTTGACATCCATCTGATATACCTTGAAGTCTTTGAAGGCAGCAAATGCAAGAAGTAATCTGACTGCTTCAATTCTTGCTACCGGAGCAAAAGTCTCTTCAAAGTCAATTCCTTCTATTTGAGAGTAGCCTTTGCAGACCAATCTAGCTTTGTTTCTGATTACTTCACCAGCTTCATTTAGTTTGTTCCGGAAGACCCACTTGGTTCCAATTACATTCCTGTCTCTAGGTCTGGGAACAAGATCCCAAGTATGATTTTTCTCAATTTGCATCAGTTCATCTTCCATTGCTTTGGTCCAGTTTTCATCATTGCAGGCTTCATTTATTGTTTTAGGTTCAATCTTTGAAATCAGACAACATTCATTCTGATCTTGAGCAATATTCCTTCTAGTTTGTACACCTTTGCTTCTGTCACCTATGATCTGATCTTCAGAGTGATTCAGTCTTACATACCTTGGAATTTTGGGAGTATCCAGCACTGCTGTTTCTTGATCAGCCTTATTCAAATCTAACTCTTCTTCCTGATTTACCGGATCAGGCTGACTCTGTCTCACCGGAGAGGATTGAGGTCCTTGAACACTGTCTTGATCATCTTCATCAAACTCATAAAATCTTGAAGGCTTCTCAATTCCTTCATCAACCTTTACATTGGTGCTTTCTATCATCTTCCTCAATCTCTTATTGTAACACCGGTATGCTTTGCTTTGAGTGGAGTATCCCAAGAAAATTCCTTCATCACTTCTAGCATCAAACTTTCCTAGATCTTCATCTCTTTTAATATAGCACTTGCTACCAAATACTCTGAAATATTTCACAGTAGGAGTGATGCCAAACCAGAGTTCATAGGGGGTCTTACCGGTGTTGTTTCTGATTTGAACTCGATTGAGTGTGTAGACTGCAGTGCTGATAGCTTCTTTCCAAAACATTTGAGGAACATTTGCTTCCAACATCATTGTCCTAGCAGCTTCCTGGATGGTCCGGTTCTTTCTCTCAACTACTCCATTCTGCTGTGGAGTCTTAGGAGCAGACAACTGTCTCCTTATACCCTGTTTCTCACAAAAGTCAATGAATTCACCAGATGTAAATTCCCCACCTCTATCAGACCTTAGACACTTTAGTTTCAATCCGGTTTGATTCTCCACCATAGCTTTGAAGATTTTGAACTTCTCAAAAGCTTCTGATTTTTCTTTTAGAAAGGTAACCCACATCATCCGGGAATGATCATCAATTAACAACATGAAATATCTATCACCTTGCAGACTCTTGATTCTTGTTGGACCACATAGATCAGTATGTACTAATTCCAATAATCCGGTAGAAGACTGATCTTTGCTTTAAAAAGAGACTCTGCTTTGTTTGCCTAACTGACATTCTTTACACACACTATTTGTAGGTTTTATCAACTTTGGAAGATCTCTCACAGCCTGAGTATTGCTTATCTTGATGATGTTATCAAAATTTACATGACACATTCTTCTATGCCATAACCAACTCTGATCAATTTGAACAAACAAGCAACTTTTATTTGAACCAACCAGATGAAAGATGTTACCTCTTGTCTGAGTACCGGATGCAATTTCAGTTCCGGAGCTTGTAAAGATTCTACATTTTCCATTCTTGAACCGGAGATCATAGCCTTTGTCCACTAACTGACCAACACTGAGAAGATTGTGCTTCAATCCTTCAACATACAGTACATTACCTGTTTTGCTCTTACCATCAAAGGAAATAGTTCCCCTACCTCTGATTCTGCCAGCAGAATTGTCACCAAACTTTACCATTCCTCCTTCATATCTTTCCAAGTCTAAGAACTTATTCTTGTCACCAGTCATATGGTGAGAGCATCCACTGTCAATAACCCAATCATCCTTTTCTTCCACTTGAGCAGCCAAGGCTTTTTCAACAACTTTGTGATTGACAGATTCAGAGAGCAAGGAATCTTCTTCCTTGATGGCTATAAACACCCACTCATTTCCGGATTTGCTTCCTGGATCTGATTCATCATCTGTTACTCCTTCATTGTCATCTTCTTCATGAACATAATAGCAATTCTTTTGAAACCTTTGTCTGTGAGTATTAGATCTTGCAGATCTCTCCGGACATCTTGAGGCAAAATGACCAATCTTATTGCAGTTAAAACATTTAAAGGGTAGTTTTCCTTCATACTTACCGGATCCTCTTGGCAGTCTCTTTGCAATGAGGGCTTCAAGTTGAGCTGTTTCTGCTTCTTCTTCTTCCATGTCTCTTCTTGCTTGATCATACCATGACATTTTCCTTGATGAGTTTTCACCCGGATCAAATCTCTGTTTGCCTTTCACATAGGCACTGGCTTTGAAAGCAGATTCAGTCTTGGGAGGATCATCTCCAAACTCGGTCATTTCAAATGCAGCTAGTTTGCCAGCCAGTTGTTCTCTTGTGACAGTTGTGTGGGCTCTGAATTCATCAATGGCAGCAACTTTGATTTTGTAGGCAGCAGGAAGGGATCTTAGGATTTTGCAGACAATCTCATTTTCATCTAAAGTTCCACCAGCATTTCTGATTCCACATACCAGCTCATTTACTCTTGGCATAAAGGTAGTAATGTTTTCATCATCTCTCATTTTCAATCTTTCAAATTTCCCTTTCAGACTTTGCAACCTTGCACTTTTGACAAACTCATCTCCTTCATACAGAAGTTCCAGTTTAGTTAGGATCTCATATGCAGTGGGTAGGTCAATGACATTCGAGAGATCTGAGTCATTCAATGCACTTAGAAGAGCTTCCTTGGTCCGCAGATTGTTTTCAGCTTCTGTGATTTCATTCAGAGTTGTCGGACCACCTTGTGGAGGTACATATGGTTTTGAAATCATACCCAGATATGCTTTTCCCATGCATTCCAAGTGACACTTCATGCGACCTTTCCAGAGAGTAAAGTTGGTTCCATCGAACTTCGGACTATCCTTCTTGTAAGACGACATCCTGGATCTCCTCAAGCAGTTAAGCTCTTGTCAGAGGAACTTGGCTCTGATACCAATTGTTGGATCTAGGGCATACAACTGAGAGGGGGGGTGAATCAGTTGTATAGAACTTCTTTTATTTCAAACACTTAATTCTCTGTTGTTAGTTAGCAGCATATCAAATAATCATTCATGGAAGCATAATACATAAACATAAGAGCAGATAAGCATCAACACATTGAACACCAAGATTTTGACGTGGAAAACCCGGTTAAGGGAAAAACCACGGGGTGATTAACCCAAGAATTATTCTCTGTTAGAAGAATAAAGAAAAATGAATGGCACATGCCAATAAGGGCTCACTGCCCGAGCACACTGCTCACAAAGAGGCCCACTGCCTACAAGGAGACACACTGTCTACAAAGTGATGAAAATCACAGTCTTGAACTGGAGAATGACATCTTTACCATGTCTGGATCAGTTCCAATTAAGCCCAACAATCTCTGCTCTGCCTTTCGCACCTTTCTTCGCTATATCATGCTCATCTTCACACCACACACTGAAATGAACTCACAAACCGTTATTTATACAAGACATCGACTTAGGAACAAACATCTAAGTCGGCAAACAACCATAGGAGTATCCGCAAGATGAATAACACATCCGGTCGGCCATCACAAGAACATTCGCCGGATGAACAACTCATCTGGTCGGCTACACAGAGCAAGAACTTCATCCGGAAGAATAACTTCAATTCCGGGCTCTATCATCAATGCGGACCAACAACACAACCTAAACATGATCCAGGAACCTTCACAAGCCTGTCTGAATGTCCGGATACATCCGCACTTCCTCTGCTTACTTGGATCTCTTGTCTTCCTCATCCGGAACTTTAAGAACACAGTCTGTCGCCACTGTCATAATGCAGGAGGTACTTCCGGACCTCCAAATCACACACAAATCAGGATGACACATCAAGAGGACATCTCAAACACTCCTTCCAATCCGCAGATTATGATAATACAATTCCGGACCTCACCGGACCTTTTTGTGATCCTCTGTCACCTCCGGATACTTGCCGGACCCGGTTCTATACCGGCAGCCATAACTCCTTCAGATCTTCATGCGGACCTCTGAAATCTTAACTGTAGCATCTCAAGACTCATATCTACTAACCCTTTAATCTGCATCCTCCGGTTCTCATCCTATACAGTAATTTTACCTTCTTCTCATCACTGTTCTTCACTGTTCCTGACTGAGGCTAATTTTCTCAATATCCTCAGCACAAGGCTCATCAAATCCTTCTTGTCAATGCAGTATGAGTATGTTGACATCAATGACAACACTGGCTCACCTCATACTTGCAACACCACCGACAAGTCTAGTGATTGACATAATCGAGCTAAATTTGTCCAAAATATGCTTCTATGTCCTTCTCGGCAATGGGGACACAGAGAGGGGAACCCCCAAATACACAAAAGGAAGATTACCAATATTAAATCTGAGAATGCGGGATATTCAAGTTTGAATAAGCATAGGAGTATTGAAGAAGAAAATAGATGACTTCCCTTCATTAATCTTCTGACCCGAAGTAGCAAGATAAACATCCAATGCCTGCCTAAAGTTGCTCACTTCCCTGATTCTGGCCACCCCCAAAAGGGCCATATCATCTACAAACTGCAGATGGGTCTGTGGAGCCAAGCCATCTCCCCAAGACCAACCTTGGATCAACTTCTAACTCAAATAGGCTTTAAGAAGTCTGCCCAATCCCTCGGCCATAATAATAAAGAGATAAGGAGACAAGGGATCCCCTTGCTTGGCCCCTAGAAGTGTTAAACAAAGAA
The DNA here is from genome assembly GCA_027924645.1 of Cunninghamia lanceolata. Taxonomy (NCBI): domain Eukaryota; kingdom Viridiplantae; phylum Streptophyta; class Pinopsida; order Cupressales; family Cupressaceae; genus Cunninghamia; species Cunninghamia lanceolata. The sequence goes on from BSBN01000500.1 coordinate 25,244,473, forward strand.
GAGGGCACACCATTAATTAGCACAAAGTACGAAACCAATGTGACACAACTCATCACCCAATTAATCTAGTCGTTCGCAAAACTAAATGCACATAGAATCTTGCGAAGAAAGGACCATCTGACCCTATCATAAGCCTTTGCCATATCGAATTTGACAAACATAGCCTTCTCTTTAGAAACCTCCATGGAGTGAATAGCCTCAGCAGCAATCACAACACCATTATGAATATGTCTACTAGCCACAAAGCCCCCCTGCTCCTTAAAGATAAGATTATTCAACAAAGGTTTTAATCTCTCAGCAATCAACTTTGTAATGATCTTATACACAACATTACACAGAGCGATAAGCTGAAAGAGATCAAAAGAATTAGCCCCCTCACGTTTGGGAATAAGAGCCAAGAAAGTTGAGTTCATAGCTTTCAGTATTTGTTTACTATCCCAAGATTCCTGCACCACCTCCAGAAGATCCCATTTGATAATCTCCCAAAACTCCTAAAAAAACTCAATAGGGAAGCCATTTGGGCCCAAAGCCTTTCCTTTTTCATACTGAAAACCACCTCCTCTAACTCATCCAAAGCAATGGGCCAAGAAAGATCACCATTGGATTCATAGGGAACCACAGAAGGAATGCAAGCCAACACCTGATTCACACTTTCCAAATCCTCATGATCATCCTCTGAGAATAAGGAGGAGAAGTACTGAATGGCCTCCTAGGAAATATCATAAAAAGAAGATAGCTTAACACCCTGGGAAGACAAAATAGAGGAGATTAAATTCCCATGACCCCTAGCTTTGACATAATTGAAGAAGAAAGAAGTATTCCTATCTCCCTCTTGCATCCAGTCAATTCTTGATTTTTGCTTCCAAAACAACTCCTCCCATAGTTCCCATTCAGATAGCTTCTCCAAAGCTTCTTCTTCTGCCTTAAAAGGGACTCTCGGGTGAAGCCTTGAACTCTATTCTGCCTAGAAATGCTATCCAGCTGGATTTGAGCTATTGATTTTTCCTTAAAGACATTCCCAAAGCATTCCCTATTCCACTTTTTTAACTGATATTTCACAAAATGGAGCCTTTTAACAAAAGTGTACATGGCAGTCCCATGTGAAGGTAGACCACGAGACCACCAACCCTTAACAAGGTCCTCTAGAGAAGTTTCCCTCAACCACATTAACTAAAATTTGAAAGAGGAATTCTTAACATTTTCGCGACCCTACGCTGAAAATTTTATAGGCCAATAATCTAAACCACGCTAGTCAAGGATTTCAGAATTGGAAGTCCACTAGTTGCCTAACCAAAAATTGGAAACTAGAAACTTGTCCAGCCTTTCAGAGATAGATTCTGCACCACACCTCCTATTACTACAAGTAAACAAACCATTAAGAGGCTTTATATCAATCAAGTTCAACTGGGTTATATTAAAGTTAAATAGAGAAGAAGAGGGATCCAAACAATCCAAACTGCCACTCTTCTCCTCAAGATTGAGAATAGAATTAAAATCCCCAGCCACAACCTAAGGAAATAAAGGAGCTAAGGATCTCACATAGGTTAAGTGATCCCACAGGCAAGCCTTTCCAGACAGATCAGTAGGAGCATAGACATTAGAAAACAACAGGGTTTCACCAGATTCAAAGCTTGAAGCAACCAAGGACATGGAAGATTTACTCACAATCCACCATAAGGGGGAGATCTTTCGTGGGTCCTAGAAGCAAACAATCCCACCAGCACTTCTTTGAGTACCAATGCTTTGACATTGACCATGCCACCAAACCTTGGATGAAATCTTATCCATGCCTTCTATAGAAAACTTAGATTCTTGGATAAAAACAACATCAAGGGAATGAGCTTTAATCATTTCCTAAATAGCCTTTTGACAAGGGATGTTATCCAGACCCCTTACATTCCAAGAGAGAACAATCATTTATGGGGTTTAGAAAAATGAGAGTCAATACGTTTTACTGATCCTGACTCCACCAAATTCTCACTCATTAGCTTGATCTTGTCCTAATCTTTCTTCCTCCTAGCCTTGGAAGGCTTCTCTGGGACCCCCCTCTTAGAGATTTTATGGTGAAGGCCCAAAGAAGAAGGAACTTGAAGGCCCTTACTCGAATCCTGTACCCAAAGATTGAGAGTCAATGCAATCAGTAGAAGGGATAGGATCCCCCTCTAACCCTGCTAGAATGACTGGAAGAGTAGGAGATTCAGAGGAAAAACCAAGAGGGACAATAGCTCCTAGCTCTACGCACGGAATGCCATTCCCATCCTCATGAGAAACCAATTGCTCCACCACACATGCATTATCAATAGACACATCCTTATTTAGGCTCAATACATGTTGGTCCAAATCTTCAAGGACCTCAAAATGGTTGAGACTCACATCATCCTGCCTATCCTTAAGGGTTCTTTCTTTGCCTCTTCCCTTATTGCGAGATTTCACTGAAACAAAGCCCTCCTTATCAGTATCTCCTTCAAACATAGGGGCTTTTCCTTTCTCCTTCAAAGGATCTGAGTGGGGGAGAACCCTAGCAGAAACCCCACCAGAAGAAGAACTAGAAGCCTTGAGTTTAGGGCACTTTTGTTGCAAGTGACCATATGCATGGCAGATTCTGCACCAAAAAGGTAGAGTTTCGTAGTCCAACTATTGAATCCATGAATCAGACCTAACGTTAAGCTTTGGTGAGTCAGGCAGCAGGTGATTTAGATTGATCTCCACACAAATACGAGCCAAAGAAAAATATCTATGTTCTAATGGACCCATCGACTTACCAAGCAGAAGAGCAATACTATGCAGAATATCGTTCCTCTAGTATTCAACTGGAAGCCAAGGAAGTTTCACCCAAACTGGAACCTGCAACGGGAGCCCTTTAGACGGATTAAATCTAGTATGCCAAGGTTTCAAGAACAACCCCACTTGATTATAAAAGTAGGGTCCTCCTTCAAAAGCCTTATTACAATCAACAATACTTAAGAAAACAACCATGAAGTACCCATTTGCCACTTGCAAAATCTCCATGTCACCTTCTGGGTTCGACATACTATGAGCCCACAACTCTGGAAATAGGAGAGAAACCCTGACTCCAATGAAATTTCAAATTAGAACATGATTTCTCCAATAAGCAACATCCTTAGCTATAGATTCTGGTTGGATAATGAAAATTGGGTGAGTCTCACTCATGGCAAGGCAACCGTTCACTTTCAAAACTTGAGACAATCCGCCAAATGACAAACCCGCACCATTTGAAGCAATATTCTTTAGAGTGGCATCTATAGCTTGTCTAGTTGGGGATAAACCATCTCCCATAACAACATCTAAGAATGACATGAAGGTAGATCCAGTAGGAAGCACCTCTGGTTCCATCAATAGCTAAGAACCAAACACAAAATGCAGAAGCTAAACCCTAAAAACAAAATAGAGAAGCACCCAGAACAAAGAAGAGACCCCAAAATCCAAGAAAGAACCCCACCCCACAAAACAGATCCCACGCACACAGCAAAAACTTCATCCAAAAGAATGCACTAGAAAACAATCACATGCAGGCCACGACCATGAGGTCCACGGACCTGTATAGACCCACGCGCGCACTCACAGGCAACATTTTTTCCCTTTATCATTTTTAATCTTTTTAAAATAAAAATAATTATTAGATTATTCAAGTAACTTGATTCATATTCTCAATACCAAAAGCATTAAATAATTTTTTATCTTTTTAAATATTTAGTTGATAGGTTTATATGTGGGAGATTTTCCTCCCACTAAATTGTCAGCCTTTCCCATTTTTTCGTCATCTAAATTAAAAGTCTGATGAAAATCTTAAATATTCATTATTGTATAGATATGCCACATAGTTATCATTCCACATTTTGGCATCGTGATGGAATCCACTAAACATTATGATAAAAAAATCTATTTTGGTTGTGTATATTTATTATTGAGGGAAGTGTTCAATTTTTAAAAATTATATAACATTAAATTTATTAATACCAGAAAGGGTTTAATTTCTTTCAAACTACATAATTTATAAATAATATTATTTATTTATTTTTCTCTGTAAAGAAAAGATTTTATATATATTAAAGCCAAAAAATACATTGAGTTTGAGGCAGCCATTGCCATACTGAAAGTTTTGTCCCCTTACCCTATCCTTCCAAAATTGACCTTGCAGGGTCCCAGGAAAAATGCATACGACCACGCAGAGCCAAGACCGAACCAAGAAAATGGCCATGCAAAGCCCATCGACCTTCTTCAACAAAAAATAGAAAACTAACCTCAACCAACCCAAAGAAAACAGAGTCCAAGGACATATAACTATCACCTCGCCATGAACCAGAACCCCAAAAAATGAAAGGAAGCTAGGTGTACGGAAACACTTCCTACACTAATCTATTGAGGAGAGGACTATGCAAAATTTAAATTTATCCTAACTATTATAGCGATGTTAAACCATTAACATGAGATATTGTAGCAAAACATAAGAGACAAAAAGAAGACAGAAGAAGAGAGACAAAGATTTATAGTGGGGAAAACCCTTATCGGGTGAAAAACCCCACACTCAGAAACCTACACAATGTATTAACAAATATGAAAGAATGTTTACAACACACTTGCAATGCAAGATTCAATGGTCTTTGACACTCATGTCTAGAGTCAATCCGGCACAATAACAGTACCTATAAACTTGTGATACAAACTCCATCTCCAAGCACCTGTTTAAATAGAACATACAAGGCAATTTATGAACCTTTCTTGGAATGGGCATCCAATATGGCATCTTGGACCAAAACCCATGCCTAGGGACACTTGGTCAACATTGTAGAATGTGTCTGACACTTGTCCACAACTCCCATCCCAAAGAGGTCACCTATTTCCAAAATGGGCTATGACAGATGCTCTTACAACACTTACGACCGTCATAAAATCTGTCATAGCGGTTACAACTTACAGCTGTAAGAGAATCTGTCATACTCATGCTATTAATAGCATATTCTCTTACAACACATCATATTCCACCTTGGGGAACCCCAATATGCCTCATTCAAAGATACTTCATGACACATGTCAGTACCTATCTTACAACCTTCTATTCTCAACTCTTACATGTCATATCTATTCGTCATAGGAATCTGTCATAACCATTTCGGTCAAACATTCCTTACACAACATAGAAGATGTCGACACATGGCAGACTATTCCTACCACTAAGTGGGATGCCTATCTCCTCATGTGAGGACAAAATAACAAGTTGTCATAATCCACGTAGGATTGACACATCATCGTGCCACATCCCACAATATGACAAAGTGGAATTTCCAATTATTTACAACATAGGCAATTGAATAATAAATACAAACATTACAAATGTAGAGAATTACCAAGGTTGAGACACCTTAATTCCCAACATTCTCCCACTTGTTGAACACCTTGTAAGAGCTAATAGAAAAACAAGATTTAACTGCTATAGGCCGAGAGACCCATAGACTCCGAACACCATCTGAACTTCTTAGTGCCCACTGGTTTCGTCAATGCATCTACAACATTCTTCAAGGTATCTACCTTCTCCAAATTTACCTTTCCATCCTCAACCATGTCCCTCATGAAGTGAAACTGAACATCAATGTGCTTGGTTCTAGCATGGAAAGTTGGATTCTTTGCAAGGCAAATTGCACTCTGACTGTCACAACTGATCATGATCTAACCTGCATCAACACCAATATTTGAACACAATCTCTTAAGCCAAACGACTTCCTTACAAGCATGAGTTGCTGCCATATACTCAGCTTCAGTCATGGACAAAGCAACAACAGGTTGTCGCTTACTCATCCAACTAATAGCACCACCAAACAATGTAAAAACATAAGCATTGGTAGATCTCCTGCTGTCAATGTCACCTGCCCAATCTGAATCCACAAATCCATGAATATCAACAGAATGCAGAGGTCCTAAAACATTACCATGATAGCAAATGGAATACTCAGAAGTACCCCTTAAATATCTAAACACTCGCTTAACTGCATCCCAATGAACCCATCCAGGATTGGCCATAAATTGACTAAGGACTCCCACTGCTTGGGCAATGTCTGGTCTTGTGCAAACCATAGCATACATCAAACTGCCAATAGCATTAGCATAAGGTAGTCTGCTCATGTCCTCCACCTCACTAGGAGATTTTGGGAAATCCTCAATAGACAACTTTGTCCCCAAGGAAACGGGAACACACAATGGTCTACAATCTCCCATGCTGAATCTGTCCAATACGGACTTCACATACTTACTCTGGCTTAACCAAAGTTTTCTTTTGGTTCTGTCTCTTCTGATTTCCATTCCTAGAATGTACCTAGCTGCCCCTAAATCTTTCATTTCAAACTAAGCTGACAACTGAGATTTAAAATCAGAAATCACATTCTTACCCTTCCCAATGAGCAACATATCATCAACATACAGTGCAACAATGAGAATACGATCACCATCAAACTTATAATAAACACAGTGATCCGATTTCGATCTCACAAATCTAATTGACAACACAAAGGTATCAAACTTCAAGTACAATCTCCTAGGGGATTGCTTTAAACCATACAAAGACTTCTTAAGTTTGCAAACCAAATTTTCTTTACCTTTTACCATGTAATGCTCTAGCTGTGACATGTAGATTTCTTCCTCCAAGTCACCGTGAAGGAAAGTTGTCTTTACATCCATCTGTTCTACCTCCAAGTCATAAGCTGCTATAAGAGACAGCAAGAATTGAATGTATGTCAACTTTGCAATGGGAGAGAAGATCTCACCATAATCTATACCCTCCACTTGTGAATACCCCTTTGCAACCAATTTGGCCTTATACTTCTCAATACTGCCATCTGCACCAATCTTCTTCTTGAACACCCATGTGCATCCAACGAGTTTTCATCTAGGAGGCAAAGGCACCAAGTCCCAAGTTTGATTCTTTTCCAAAGAAGCCATTTCTTCCTCCATGGCCTCCTTCCAGGAACCTGCATCCTTTATATCTAAAGCCTCTGATACAGTTCTAGGTTCATCACTATTAGTGAGCAAAGCATAAGCACAACTAGAATCAAGCAATGTAAAACCAAACCTTTCGGGTTGCTTCCTTATCTGTGTAGACCTCCTTAAGAGCTGAGGTTGAGGTTCAGCTTCTTCATCTGAGCTTTCAGAGTTGCTAGAGCTCTCCTCATCATCAGGTCCAACATTGTCTTTCTGTTCAGTCTTCTCAGGGGTGAGAGGAAACTGAACAACATCCTCTTTCTTTTCTCTTTCTTCTGGCTGCAAAACAGTGGAAGAAGGTGTAAGCTCTCTGAAGATGACACTTCTGCTATACAATACTTTTTCAGCCATGAGGTCCCAAAGCTTGTATCCTTTCACACCAACACCATAGCCGATGAAGAAACATCTTTGTTCTCCAACTTGGACCGCTTCTCCCTAGGCACATGTGCATATGCCTCACAACCAAAAACACGAAGATGCCTTACTGAAGGCTTTCTACTAGACGACACCTCCATGGGTGTCTTTCCAACAAGAGCTGATGTAGGAGATCTGTTTACTAGATAGCAAGTAGTGGCAACAGCTTTAGCCCAAAACTTTTGTTCTAGACCAGCTCCACTAAGCATACTCCTAGCCTTCTCCATTAGTGTTCTATTCATCCTCTCTGCAACTCCATTTTGCTGTGGTGTGTCTGGAGTTGTCTTGTGCCTTTCAATCCCAAGTTCCTTGCAATACTTATCGAATTCTATAGAACAGAACTCACCACCGTTGTCAGTTCTCAAACATTTAATCTTTTTACCAGTCTTATTTTTAGCAAAGGCTTTAAACTCCTTAAACTTGCTATAGACTTCAAATTTGCTTCTGAGAAAATAAATCCATGTCCTTCTACTATAATCATCTATAAAAGATACAAAGTATACATATTTTGATAACAAAGGAACATTAACAGGACCAAACACATCAGAATGAATGAGGTCCAACACACCAGAAGACTTATGAGAACTCGAGTAAAACTGAACACGATTTTGTTTTCCATAAATGCAATGTTTGTAAAAGTCGAACTAAAGATTACAATCATCTAACCCCTCAATGAGGTTCTTATTTTTTAGGCTACGCAGACCCTTCTCACCAATGTGGCCAAATCTCTTATGCCATAACATTGTTTTTTTTGCAAGAAGTTTAACTTCCAATGCACGATTACAACCATCAAGACTAGAAACAACAAATTTCTTCACTACTCATTCAGATGGTGGGTATGAAGTGACTGCTGCCCTCTTCCTTGAGTCAGAAGAACTATTGCATTGTGAAATGCATGCTTCCAGCTGAAATAGAGTACCTTTCCTAGTACCCTTAGCAAGCACCATAGCTCCTCTAGTCATCTTACATCCTTCTTTTGAAAAAATAACATGCACACCTGCATCATTCAACATACTTATAGAAAGCAGGTTCTGTGCTAAGCCTAGGATGTGTAGAACCCCAGAGATCCCCTTCACTCGACCATTAGGGAATCAGATAGAGACTCTTCCATGACCAACAATCTTCAGATGAGAGTCATCACCTAGATACACCTTTCCACCATCAAACTCCTCATACTTAGTGAACTAGTCTAGATGCGAGGTCATTTGGAATGATGCACCAGAGTTGATTAGCCACACATCATCAGATAGATGGGTTGCCCAGGCTGCGATGAAAGCATCACCATCATCTTGTGATTTGTCAGAATCTAAATCAGGAGCTTTCTTCTTTTTCTTCTTCTCCTCTTTGCATTCCTTTCAGAAATGCCCAGTCTTGCCACAGTTCCAACAAAGAGCCTTGGACTTTCCAGGAGATTTAGATCTCCCACGGGATTTGGATCTACCCTTCTCAGCTTTCTTGTCCTCATTCCCTTTCTCCTTGGGTCTTCCACGAACTGCAAGGCCCTCTTTGGCTGCCTCAAAAGACTTTCTCCGCATCTCTTCAGACAACAGTGAAGAAACCACTTCTTCCATTTTGAATGTGGATTTGGTGCTTCCTATTGCCATAACAAGATGATCCCATGAGTCCGACAGAGAACAAAGCAGGGTCATACACCGATCCTCCTCCTCCATCTTTACACCAATAGATATTAATTGTGCAACCAACATATTAAAGGCATTCATATGCTTAGGAACGGATCCTCCATCCTCCATTCAAAGAGAATACAACTTATTTCTTAGGAAAAGTTTATTGACTAGGGATTTGGCTTGATATATATCCCCCAACTTCTTCCAAAGGAGTTTTGCAGTAGTCTCCTCATGGACATTTAACAAAATAGAATCGGCAAGACTAAGTCTTATGAGACCCTTAGCCTTCCGATCCTTGAGATCCCACTCATCTTGAGTCAGTGTAGCTGGTTTGGTTCCGTTCACACTTTCCTAAAGGTCTCGGTCAACTAACATGTCTTCCATCTTGAGCTTCCACAGCTCGAAATTACTACCATTGAACTTCTCTACTTCAAACCTTCCTGATGTGCTTGCCATCTCCTTGCTGTAATAAGATACAGAATGCTCTGCATAGACTCCCACTCAACCTAAGATTAGCTCAAAAAACCACTACCCTACAACTAGGACCGAAGGTGATCAAGCTTTGATACCAACTGAAAGGAAGCTAGGTATGCGAAAATGCTTCCTACACTAATCTATTGAGGAGAGGACTATGCAAAATTCAAATTTATCCTAACTATTACAACGATGTTAAACCATTAACATGAGATATTGTAGCAAAACACAAGAGCCAGAAAGAAGACAGAAGAAGAGAGACAAAGATTTACAGTGGGGAAAACCCTTATCGAGTGAAAAACCCCACACTCAGAAACCTGCACAATGTGTTAACAAATCTGAAAGAATGTTTACAACACCCTTACAATGCAAGCTTCAATGGTCTTTGACACTCATGTCTAGAGTCAATTAGGTAGCATAACAGTACCTGTAAACCTGTGATACAAACTCCATCTCCAAGCACCTATTTAAATAGAACATATAAGGCAAGTTTTGGACCTTTCTTGGAATGGGCGTCCAATATGGCATCTTGGACCAAAACCCACGCCTAGGGACACTTGGTCAACATTGTAGAATGTGTCTGACACTTGTCCACAGCTCCCATCCCAAAGAGGTCACCTATTTCCAAAATGGGCTATGACAGATGCTCTTACGACACTTACGACCGTCATAGAATCTGTCATAGCGGTTACAACTTACAGCTGTAAGAGAATCTGTCATACTCATGCTATTAGTAGCATATTCTCTTAGAACACATCATATTCCACTTTGGGGTGCCCAAATATGCCTCATTCAAAGATGCTTCATGACACATGTCATTACCTATCTTACAACCTTCTATTCTCGACTCTTACATGTCATAGATTCGTCATAGGAACCTGTCATAACCGTTTCGATCAAACATTCCTTACACAACATAGAAGATGCCGACACATGGCAGAATATTCCTACCACTAAGTGGGACATCTATCTCCTCATGTGAGGACAAAATAGCAAGTTGTCATAATCCATGTAGGATTGACACATCACCGTGCCACATCCCACAATATGACAAAGTAGAATTTCCAATTATTTACAACATAGGTAATTGAATAATAAATACAAACATTACAAATGCAGAGAATTACCAAGGTTGAGACACCTTAATTCCCAACAAAAAATAGGGGAGAGAGACTATTTTAAACTATATTCTATACATTACAAACTGAAATGACATTGCAAACTAGAGGGAAATTGCAATCGCATATCACATGAATCCCAGATTGAAGGCAAAATCATGAAACTCAACCACCCATTTGAAATGTCTGTCGTTTGGCTCCATATACAATTGCTTTTTCATGAAGCTTATCCCCACCTCCACCTTCTCTCTGTGAGTGAGAAGATCCATACCTTTCAAATCTAGGAGAAAGGGGTAAAATTTGACTACCTCGTCCAGATCCTAGAGCAGAGCAATGTTAGCCGACCATGGAATTCCTACTCCCAAAGAGGCTGCCTTTAAGATTTCCTCCAAACCCACAATAAGATTTCCTTTGAAAATATTTCTCACCAACTACTCTGTAACTTATTTAGTGGTGCCTACATCTAAGATGGATGTGAGAAAGAGGGAGGCAATTGAGGTATCCATCCTATAGAATTCACCACCCTCAACAAAACCCCTGCCAAGGACCACTTTAACTGCAGCTATGGTGAATTCATCATTGAGGCAGAGCACTCTCTTCAGTCTCTAATATGAAATCTTGCCCTTAAATGTCAATTGCTTGACTACACTTTCTAGTTGAATCAGAGTATCCATGCCTAGGCACACTATTCCTTCTATCAACACTTGGACCACAAACCTTGTTCTGACCACCATGAGAGTGACTGAGTGCAGCTCTGACTCTGTGGGAATTCCTGAATGAGAAAGCATTTAGCCTTCAAGCTTCTCATCCCTTCAGAATATGAAGCATCTAGATGTTAGAACCAAATGCATGTTGGATTACCTTCCCATAATTGAGAGGTGGTGAAGGCTATCTTAATAATAATTGATTTGATGTTTTAGTTAGAGCTGAGTGTCCCATCGGCTTGCTAGAATCTATGTGGAAGAAATTGCCACCTTGGTCACCTATTTGGTATATTGAACCCCAGACCTTCCACACTAGAATGTGTGGAAAGTCTCCCACCCTACCACCCACGGGCTCGACTAGAATGGTCAGACTAATCTTTTGAAGTTGAAGATCTCTTTTAAGTTCCTCCCATCTGCACCCATATTTGATAGGGCATCTCTTCCCTAAAGATATGCTTGATCTGGACCATTTCGAAATGGTTTAAGAGGGAAATTGCCTATTCTAATAATGCATTCAATCTCCAATTAACCATCCTCTTAGTTCTAAGACCATTAATTATTAATAGGGAGTCCCCTTCTATTTCCAACTTCTTTATGTTAAGCTCTTGACACAACCTGAGGCCCAACATTAAAGCTTGCATCTCAGCCATATTGTTTGTTCCTAGTGGGAGGTTTTCCACCAATCTTCCAACCATCTTGCCATTCCAATCTCGGACTATGTACCCAGCACCTGATACCCCTGGATTTCCTCTTGCTGTCCTGTCAAAGTTCAGTTTGAACCAACTTGGTTTTAGAGGGACCCATTGCACTGAATTCCTTTCGGCTCTTGAAGTGTCTTGATTGGCTAAATATATTGGAGGTAACAAAAGACCTTCCCATTTTTTCCTCATTTCAGCATCCCATAGAGAAAATCTTTTATTCTCATGCTCCCCTTCTACTACTCTTGTGTTTAACACTTCAACAATGTTCACCTCTAACTTGTTTAGAAAGGTGTGGAAGGGGATTTCTTTATCCTGAAAGATCCTTCTATTTCTTTCCTTCCAAATTTCCCAGATAAGTATAGAAGGACTGGATACCCATAAGCCCCCCAAAATGGACTCCTTGTATAGAAAAGGCCAAGAGAGTAAAGCATCCAATAGTGTTGCAGGGAAAACTAAAAACCAATGAAGTTTGGCACACAACCAGGACCAACACCTTGAAGAAAACTCGCAATTGAGAAAAAGGTGGTCACCCATTTCTTCCTCCTGTTTACATAAAACACACTTAGATGGACCAACGAAACCCATTTTCTTGAATCTATCTGTAGTGAGGACTCTTCCTCTAGATGTTGCCCAGGTAAAAATTCCTACCTTCGGAAGACAAAATTTGTTCCAACATAGATTGGTTGGAAGACTTGCCACTATCCCTAGATTTTCTTTAAGAGCTCTATAACCTTTCCTTACATTGTACTACCCTGAAGGGGAGGTATTCCACCTCAATTCATCTGATCCTAGTCTAAGAATTATCTTACGATTCCTCAACACCTCTTTGAAAGCTGCTACTACCCTGTCCTCCACTCCAAGGATCCTGACATTTTTCCAGGTTGCAAAGGCTTCATTGGTGAGGGAGAGAAGTTCAATGTAATCTCTTACTCTTTCTTCCCATCTAAGTCTAGTGACTATTCTAATTTGATCTAATTATTCCCTTTCAGATAATTTGGAGTGACCATCCCATGAGTCCTCCCAAAAGAGGGCTTTGCTTCCATCTCTAACTTCCCAAGTTAAATGGTTAGTGATTAGAAATCTGTAATTGCTAATAAAATTCCAAATCCTTGAGACCTTTGGTAGATGTCTAATTATGAATATGTTGTTTTCTACCTCCTCCAAATATTTTACTTTGACAATCTTAACCCAGTTGAGATCTTGTTTTGAATGAATTACCTACACCAACTTAGCTCTTAAAGCTATATTTTGTGAAGCCAAATTCTTCAGACCAGTACTGTCCACTTCTTTTTGCTCACACTTGATTCCATTTGATCAAGGGATATTTGTGCTGTTCCGAATTGCCCTACCAAAAGAAGTTTTTCATTTTTTGATTTAAATCTGTGAAGGCCACTTTTGATAGAGGAAGACATGACATCATATATGTTAGAATGGCAAAAATGACATCCTTAAGCATCGTTAATCTTCCTGCCTATGATACCACTTACATTTCCATGATGCTAGTCTATTTTTAATTCTATCAATGAGCCCCTCCCATAACTTCCCATGCCTAACACCTTTAGCAAGTGGCAAACCCAAGTATTTGCATGGAAGTTCCCCTTTTCTAAACCTCAAAATCCTGAGGATCCTGTTTTCTTTTGTGATGTTGATATTAAAGAACAACACCTCCGATTTATATTGACTGACTACCTGGCCTGAGGCTATGGAGTATTGATCCAGAATGTGTTTAAAATGTCTAGCTTCTCTTTCACTTGCTGTCCCAAAAAGCATGGTGTCATCACCAAATTGCTGATGTGAAACTTCTTGCACACCCTGGGTGATCTGTATCCTTTGAATTTGATCTTCTAGTCTTGCCATATGACAAAATCTCCCTAATGCCTCTGCCATTATTATGAAGAGGAATGGTGACATCGGGTCTCCTTGTCTGAGCCCTCATGAAGCATTGAAGAAGCCTTCAGGAGAGCCATTTACCAACACTGAGAACTTAGGGCTAGCCACCCATTCACATATCCACTTGAGCCACGAGTTGTCAAAACCAAAAGCTTCTAGAACCTTAAACAAAAACCTTCAATTTACTCTATCGTAGGCTTTTTTAATGTCTATCTTGATTAGCATTACCGGTTTTCTAGTTCTCTAGACTGAGTGTATAGCTTCTTTGGTAATGATCACGCCATCTAAAATTGACCTTTTGGGGACATATCCAGTTTGTTCTTCAGCAATAATATCTAGCAATATGAGTTTTAGTCTGTTCGCTACTGCCTTAGCCAAAATTTTATACAAGGTATTACACAAGGCGATGGGCCTGTATTCTTCTAAGGATTTAGGTTTATCCTTTTTGGGAATGAGAGTAAAAAAGTATTGTTAACCTCCTTCAAGACCTTGCCTATGCTTCTAGACTCCTCAGTTGCCTCTGTGATATCTTTCCCCAGAAAGTCCCAACTTTTTTGGAAGAAGGTTATTAGAAATCTATTAGGTCTTAGGGCTTTATCTAGGTGTAGACAGAATAAAGCTTCTTTGATATCTATTTCTATGAATTTTCTATTCAAAAACTTATTATTGTCTTCTGAAACAAGTCTAGGAATGCTTCTTAGCATCAGTTGTTGACTTTCTAGGTTTGATCCCTCACTATATCATTCAACAAATTTTGAAAAAAGGAAACTTCTTCTTTATTGACATCCTCTAACTTTTCGATGAGACTCCCATCTATAGATTTGATTGCAGATATTCTATTGACTTCCCTTCTAGCTCTTGTAGAATTGTGAAAAAAATTTGTGTTCTTGTCACCTGCCCTTAGCCATGTTTCCCTAGACTTTTGCTGCCAATAAATCTCTTCTTTAGAAATCAGATAACCCAACTTGCCCATCAACTCTTTTTCTAACAAAAAGCTATTGTTGTCCATCCCTTCCTCCAAAACCTTTTCATTGAGTACCTCAAGCTCAGCTTCTATTTTCCTTGTTTCTTCAAAAATGTTCTTAAAACATTCCTTGTTCCACAGTTTTATGTTCTGCTTGATGAATTTGAGCTTAGTGACAATGTTGAAGAGTTTGGATCCCTCTGGATTGATTTCTATCCACCACTGCTTGACCAAATCCATAAAGCTGGGATCTTTGAACCACATATTTTCAAACTTGAATGGGTATCTGGCCCGTCTCCTTTCCCCTACTCTTTCTAGAAAGATGGGATAATGGTCTAAGCCAGATATTGGCAAGATCTTGCATTCCAAGCTGAACATAAATTTACTCAGATCTCCTTTGAGAAAAAAACCTATCTAATTTCTCAACAATATTGTTGTATCCTATCCTCCTGTTAGTCCATGTAAAAGCACCATTTCCCATAGGGATTTCAAACAACAAATTTGTATCAAAAAAATCTTCAAAATCCAATTATGACTGCAACTTCCTTCCTACTCCTCTTTTATCCTCTGATCTTAGTATTGCATTAAAATCTCTGCCCAAAATATAGAAATCAAAAGCATGACTGTTGTAAATGATATCTAATTCTTTCTAGATTTCTTTTTTCTCCAAACAGGAATTGGGACCATAAATATTAATCAATAGAAAACATAAATTTGAGGCTAAACTCCTTACCTTGCTAGCGATCTAGTATCTACTATTTGTCACTTCCTCTACCAGTGTTGCTTGGGGATGCCATAGTGTGATAAGACCTCCAGAGGCACCATTGGAGTTGACCCCATAGGATTGCTATTTTCCAAGTTTCTTGCAGAATTTCTCTCTTTCTTGCTAGTTCAGTTTTGATTCCTAGATTAGCCATATATCTGATTGAGATGACTCAAGGAAATGCTTGAAAAGGCATCTTTTGTTAAGGTCATTTAAGCCCCTAACATTCCAAGATGTAATTTTCATTGGCCTTTAGGATGGGGCCCCCTTCCCTACTCTTAATAAGTCCTTAATTTTGAGTTGACTGCTGGCTTCTCCATCCAGTTTTAGTTTCTCCTTATTAGGAGTGCGTCCTCTTCTTTTAATTTCTCCACAATCTGGAACTAATTTGACTAAATCTTTTTGTCCAACTCCTAGAGTTCCTTTGGTCCTGAATCCCAATCTCACCTTGCCCTCTTCCTTGTTCAGATTTGCTAGATGAGTGGGAGAGGGCAATTCCTCCTCTAAATCCCCAATCCATTTCTCCTCTTGACCATCTCCACCTATCTTGATGGCACCCAGCTTCTCTGTTTTTGCCAGATCGACCAACTCCTTCCCTACTTCAATCAAGGAGTTGAGATCCTTTTCATCTACATTCAGATGAAGCAATTCCAGTATGGTTGAGATCTTCTTGTCCAATCTCTCCACCTGATCCCAAGATGTTTTAAGTACGCCTATCTTCTCTGAATCTGGCTTGGAGATCTGTTCCTTTGAAACTCGACCAGTTTCCCTACATGCGTGGTCCTTTGAGAGTTCAGGTTCTGCATTTATTTTGCTAGATCCCTCCACTTCCTTTATTTATTTATCCATAGGGATTTGAGGATCAAAATTTCTTTCCCTCTAACCTTTCTGCTCTGAGGCCTCGACATGAAGCACCAACCCAGGGTTTCTAGTAGTTCTCCCTTTGGTCTTGGCTAAAAAACCAATGCTTGTCTCAGAGTTCCCCAATCTATAAAGATTTCAATTTCCCTCCACCTTGGGGAATTGGGATTATTTTCAAGGCATATCCTAACAGAAGACCTCTTGCCATCCTTTTTAGACCTTTCTTCCATGCAAACATATTTACTTAGAAACTTGCCTATTTCTTCCAGGATCGCAGGATTCTAGAATTCTATTAGTAGATTTGGTAATTAGTACAAATCTTGTACATAGTCGAGTTGGTGTTTAAAAGGGTCAAACCCTATCTCCTAGTTTTTGATGTAGAAACCATAGTCTTCCCAAAGCCAAATATCATCCATAATATGTTCCTTGATTTTTGATGAAGGGCATATTACCATGAAGAAACCGTTTGATAACTCTTTCATTTTTAAGTACTACCCCCGTCATTTTTGCCACCATCGGACCAAAGCTTTGCTGTCTGAATTTACTCCAAGCCATTTCACAATCAACCTTAATTTTTTCAAATTTTCTATCATAGGTTCTAATAAAATAGAGGGCAATACCATTGAAGTCTTGTTACCTTGTCTTAGAGAGAAGCCTTACTCCACAAAGATCTTCTTACCAAAACTGCCCTTTCCCGTTGCCCTAGGATTTCTCTACTATTTCGTGGGATGTCTTATGAAATTTGGGTTTGTACCCTAGAATCTTTTTTGAAAATGATTTTGAGAGCGGAAGTTCCTGAATCCATTTCGCCATTCACCTCTGCCCTTGAAAAAACCTTGACTTCTAGACCTTCTTGTTTCTGTTTTACGCTTCCATGGATCTTTCCTCACCCTTTCTTGTAAGTCTTCTAAAGGGATTTCGCTCTCTGCGTCTGCAGCCCAGGAAGTTGATCCTTGTCCTTCCTTTGCTTCTTCTACTCTCCTTGGATCAATCCACTCCACAGGTTCTCTAGAATGCTACCCTTCGGTGAAAAAACCTTTTCGCGCCTTTCCTCCTGCATTTTTTCGGTCTAAATAATATTATTTATTACTAACATTATTAAATAATATTTTAAATTATTTTTATTATTCCAAGAGAACTGTTCAAGTTTTTAAAATTATATAACATTAAATGTATTAAGACGAGGGAAGGGTTTAACTTCTTTTAAACTACATAATTTATAAAATATATTATTTATTATTAACGTTATTAATTAATATTTTAAATTATTTTATAAATATAATTAATTAGCAGATAGTTATCCATAGGATTATATGTGAGAGTATATGTGGGAGCTATGTGGTGTGAGAAGGTGCTTCTCTACCACTTAGTCAATTGTTGAAAAAGTTCAAAAGTTAAATAATCAGAATTCTTATAAAAAAATAAAAGATAGGAAAATATTGGAAAGAGATGAATTATCTTTTAGGATTTGAAGTACATGCAGACCTGTTATGACATTATGGCCCAGATAAATATTACTTTGCATTTTGTTGTGAATTTAATGCTTTTGTGCTGAAGGTGAGTGCATTCCATGCATATACAAAAAATCAAGCCATTTTATGCAATCTATCTTTAAATAATTTTTGTTGTATATACACCAATATGTTATATTTTATAAATTAATATAAATATCTATCATTTAAAAAATAAAAATATTTTGACCTCGAAAACAAGAGGCACTCACAATTTATAAATGCTAGGAAAAATAGATATTAAAATATAATACTAATTTTTTTAATATTGTTTAAAATTACATAAAAAGATAATATCATTAATTTAAAAAATAATTAAAATTTTAACTTTAATTTTATTGCAAAAGCATTGTTTTTATATTATAAGATAGTTTATTTAGAGCATAATTATTTTTAAATATTAATAATATATAATTATTGCTTTGAGTTTTCACTATTGTCTTATCTATTAACAAATATTTAAAAATGATTAGATGTTAAATTACTTTTTTAATTATGATTACTATAATATTATTAGAATTTATGTATTTGAAGGAATAGTCCTTAAATATAATAAAAAGCATTGTTAGTATATCATATTAATAATTATATGGTAAGATAGTTTATTTAGAGCATAAGTATTTTTAAACATTAATAATATATAATTATTGCTTTGAGTTTTCACCATTGTTTTACCTATTAACAAATATTTAAAATTTATTAGATGTTAAATAAGTTTTTTGATTGTGATTACTATAATCTTATTAACTACATCTTCATGACTTGCATCGAAGGAGTTATTTCCTAAGATTACTTGAAGTTGCTTTAGAACATGGGGTTTATGATAATGGTAGAAATGATGGTAACTTGCACTACATAGGTGAAGAGAAATAAAACACATTTCAAAATATATATAGATGAATTCAAATATTTTATGTGAGATCATTAAAGCTCTAGTTCAAATTACCCAACATAAATTTAAGTACTAGTTTGAAACATAAATTTAATTTTTGTTTTACACAAAATTATATTTTGTATTCTGGATTGGAGAATTAAAAAAAAAATCAGTACTTTTTTAAAAATTAGTACTAACATATAAAATATATTATATTCCTATATTTATAAGTATAATATAATATAAAATGGTATATTTAGACTAAACATATATTTTTTAAAAAGATAATGCACTTGGTAAATTTTTTAACATGACCGATGATGCTGGTGTGACACGCCCTCTAGCTCCATAGAAATGCTTTTTCCTAGAGCTATGAACTGGTGAGGCTACAACACAAGGGACCTCATCTCGTGGCAAGAACCCCTACATCAATGCTACAAGTGGGTAAGTGCAAGAAGATGGGGGGCCAAAAGGGGTCTTAACTGGCCACTTTTTTTTCTAAAATCAAGAAATGCTGGCTTTGGATGATAAATTGAGCATAGTTACACTCAAAATTTGGAGATGCAACAAAAACAATGTTCGTAGTGCTCTGAGTCTACTTTCTAAACTACTATTTTTTTTTAAAATTGTATATATTAAGGGGTTCAAAAGAGGGAGCCAAAGAAATTGGTGTTGTTTCTGTCAAAAAAATATAACATAGCATGTTTTGTGGCTCCCTCAACAAGTTAACTTTTTTTTGGTATTTTTAAAATCACTTTGGTGAGAAATTAGCTGACAACATGTAGTTTATGCCCAATTTTTTTGATAATTTTTTGATGAATATTTGATTTTTTATTAATTTTCAAAGTGGACACATCCTAAAAAATGGAATTTTGGCCATGCTACCCCTATAAATTTTGAAAACTAATTGAAAATCATTTTTTTTAATATGTGTAGAATGGAGTCTAGTTTCTAAATATGTAATTTTTTTAAAATTTCAATGAATGGTTAATTTACAATGAAAAAAAGACCAAATAGTGGCTTTTGCCCAAAACTAGACAAACAAACGAAATTAAAGATGAAAGGCTTAACATTGTCAAAATGTGAAAAAAATTACATCGTTAAATAGCTAAGAGAAAGCCTAACATTACTCAGGTGTTTGATTTGTTTGACCTTGAAACACGTGCAAAGCTGAGGGTTAGCACAAGCAAAATTATGTGAAATCTTGAAGAATCTGCAAAAACACGTCTGTGGATGTTGAAAAGGCACTCCAAGCCTTTGGGTTGGAAATCCAAAGCAAATCCCAAGCCCAAGGCTTGGGGTTCCCAAAGCACAATGTGTTATAATGCGAGCACATTATAACGTGAGCGCGTTATGTTGTGCTTTTTTCTTTTTTGCATGTTTACCAGTTGTTACCTTTTGAGTCGCCCTTGTTTATTTATGTGTCGGTAATATTTCTTGAACAAAAGCCGGTTTATCATGCTATATTTCCGGTCAGACCCTTGTTCCGTAAATCGGCTCTTGGTCCTTCAATTTTTACGCGTGCGTCACCTTTGTAAACAAAGTTACTTAAGGTTTGAACCTTTGAACCCGAACCATTCTCAAAGTCCAAGGTTCAATGGTTCAATGTGTCTAAAGTGTCATATAAAGCAAGTTGTCTTGTGTTTGCCTCAAGCGTCTTGGAACTTTCGGGTTGAACTTGAACCTTTCGCATGAACTCTTCGGCGGGGTACAAGGTTCGGGGTTCAAGGTTCAAGGTTCAAGGTTCAATATTCATAGCCTTTTCATCCGTCGGGTCGCGCAGTTGCCTTATATCATGTGTCATTGAACCTTCCGCTTGAACTCTTCCGCGGGGTTCAATAGTTCAAAGTTCAAAGAGTTCACTATTTCATAATTCGGGGCCTTATACTAGAAGCCGCGTAACTTTCTGTCGGTCTATATAACTCATGTGTCGTTGAACCTTCATATTGAACCATGTCTTCCCAAGTTCAACGGTTCATGAGTCAAGTCCTTGTTTCCGTAAGATAGTTTTTCGGCCCAATCCATAAGGTCCAGTTGGCATATTTTGAACCTTCATATTGAACCACCGCGTTGAACCATGTTTCAAAGGTTCAATGGTTCAATGGTTCAATGGTTCGAAGATTTGATAAGTTTGGTCCCATTTGCTCCCGCAGTTTTCCAAGCCAAATTTAGCGGGAAAGTTGGAGGAGATTTTGTCAGAAACTCATCATAAAAGTGAGAGCTCTAATTTAACGGAGGCTGCGGATAATTATTGTACCTCATGATGGCGCGTGAACATTACTTGCTATTAATGAAGAAATCAGAGTTCACGTCCCTTCAAACATTTTTGGCACGTATTGATCCGAGCGATAATCATTCATTCTGGTAAGTGCCATTATTAACCAAGAACAATCCAATTTTAGCAAGTAATCATACTGTGCGACGTGGAGGAGGATAGCGCTGGAAGTGTAAGGCTCTCATTTTTCAAGTTTTCGCAGTGAATTCAAATTTCCTGAAGGTGAGTTCTGTTTCCCCCTGTACTATTCCGAATTCTTATACTGGAAAGAAGAACCCCTGGAATCTCTGTTATTTTTGAAATTCGAATTGCTATATCATAGTCTTCCAAATATGTCTTTGAAGTCTACGTGTTTGGGGGATGAACACGGCCCCAGTCTTATTTATTCCCACTCAGAGTTTGGAGACACCGCATTAGTTTAGTATGACTTGGAGGAATTCATAGAAAGAACAAAAAACCCTGTCCAAACCCCCACAATGAAGAAGATTGTAGACAGTGGTTTAGTGGAAGCTGCAGCCTTTCCTCAGGCCATTCTATGCCCTGAATTGGTTCAAGAATGTGTAAACAGATATGACCCCCAGAACAGATGTGTCAAAAATGCCAACAGGGATGTGCTGTTTTGTGTCAACAGACAAACCCTTATGTCTGTGATGAAGATACCGCATAAGGAGGCATATTCCAACCTCGACATTACCTCCTCCAATGGATATTTCTCAGAAAAGAAACCAACTTACAAAAGTGTGATAGCACGGAATTGGCTGCTAAAATTTCAGAAAGGTGGTTCAAGGCTGCCCAGACCCCTCACTAGAGATCATTTAATACAGGAAGTAAGGGATATTGTGGTGTTATTGAATAGATTGAGAGGCAATCAACATGCCTATTACTGGGAAGACTGGATGTATTTTTTTATACAAGTCATCCTTCAGGGTGAACAATACTTGGATTGGGCTGAGATAATAGCTGACTGTCTGCATCAGAGTTTAAATAATCGTCTGGGCAACAGGGATTTCTTTATGTCTTCTTATCTATTTTACTGTTTAGCATCCACAAGAGATTGGTTTGACCTGCCTCATGAGCCTTTAGATGAGAGCAGCAAAATTTATCAATATTACTCACAGTTGCAAAGAAAAAATTGTTATGAAAATTACAAGAGGATCAATGATGTCTTCACTGGGAAGATGACCTATGAATTGACAGGCAACCCAGGTAAGAGAATGACCAGTGAAGCAATGTAGCTAATCAGTATCTACGGTAGCTTTTTCATCCAATTCTCTGAGTTCACCTATATCAGAGTTGGGGGATTCGATGGTGAACCAATGAAGTTGCCCAGATATGTATTTGATCATTTTGTACTAATGGAGGTATGTCGGCAATTGGCACATGTTGATAAAAAATTCCCATCAAAAAGGGGTTGTGGTATTTCTTTTCCTGTTGAACTTGGACATTATTCATGCCTATCAACTTTTGATGCTTTAAATCTGGGGGTGAACCTCAAGAGGTTCAATTTTCAATTCTTCACTGCTAGGGCCAAATTTGACAGTAAAAGTTTTGTTAAAGATAACTTAGATTCTGGAACAGGGCACTCACACCTTCCTAAGCTGGAGGATTATTGGATGGATTGTCCAGATGAATTTGAAGTTAGGAGAAGGTTATGGTGCAGATTTTCTTTAAGGCAAATAATTACCTTTAATTTAGACATGGACATTTCTGGAATTCTTGTTGATGATGAAGAAGTGGTTGATCCACAATTTGAGAAGGTGGAGCACTTACCCATTCCAGAGGTGGACTGGAGCAAGAGGGAGGAGGACAAGATTGAAATTAAGACCCTCCCGGTGATAAGGAGGACTGAAAAATGGTCAATCGAACGATGAAAGATGAAAAGGACAAAAGAGAGTTAAAACAAGCTCTGCGTGCAATGGCAGAATATATTGAAGCCATTAACAATCCTAACCCATAGCCAATCTCACAAGTTCCCTTGTCTTTCGACCCAAAGTCACCCGTCAACCAGAAAATGTTAGATCAAGTTCATAGGAGAAAAATGGTCTCAAAAACATTTGATAGCTGGTTAGACAGCATTGAGCAAAAAGGAACTAAGTATATTCATGAACTCAAAGGCATATATGACCTGACTGCTACTACCATTGAAGATCTTAAAGCACAGGTTGCTGTCTGGGCTAAGGACGAAGGCAAGTGGACCAGTGTGATGAACCAAATAGAGGAAGTTCGAAAATATGGGCTGGAGAAGTTTTTAGCAGAGATGAAACTGAATGGTGTGGATGAGGATTTATTGTATGTAAACAAAAAGAATATTGAATGGAGGAACTCCATATCTCGACAAGGACGCTTTGAAGTCTCAAAGCTAATTAAGGAGATAACGGACTTCACTCAGTCATTGCAACATGATTTACAATGTATCAATGTAAAATACTTGAAGAATGATGGAAAGCCTGTAGAAGATGTTGAAGCAGTAGTCCAATCCTTCAGAGATAAAATCCGTTTTGTTAAAGAAAATGATAATATTCTGATTGAGGATTTCTCCAGAGTTTCTAAAGTTGAATCCCTGCTCTACCTCTGCATCGACGCACTCCCTGAACACAAGGAAAAATTTGGGAAAATTTGAAGGGAAAAGGAGGTCTGGAAATTGAGGATGAAGCATATAGGCATACCAAACTTTCCTAAAATTCAGGAGTTCGTGGCTGCCTTTCAGGAGTGGAGAACCCAGCATGCTTCCCAGGCTCTCGACAGCAAATCAGGGGATGCTGATTCATCGCCCCAGTCATAACCGCATCAGCTCTTTCTTTTTCAAGTCCCTTAATTTATGTTATTTCTGACAACTTTGATCTTTTACAATCAGTTGTTAAAACTAAATCCCGTATGGGTCAGAGTGATGCTAACTCTGGGTTTAATTTGCTCAAGGACATGGTTAAGGCTTTGATATATATATGTTTTTTAGAATTTTTAAAAAGACAGATAGAAGTTAGGGAAAGAAAGGAGAAAGGGGAATTTCAGAAAAACTGTGTTTATTTTTACATATATGATGATTGTTTGAGTAAATTTTCATCTGTGAATGAAAAGAGGAACGATTGCTGCTTATTTGGATCTGTACGTCTAAATGTGTGAAATTTGATTTTCTGTGAGAAATCTTCTTTTACCTGGTAATTGCTCTTTGTTTGAACAACCCATCATATGTGTTATTTTTCCTTACGAGTTCAGCAAGTTTGTATAAATATATTCATGTATTCGAATGTACTAAAGTAGAATCTGTGCATTCTATCCTGTTGCTGTATGAATTAATCGCATTCATGACATGGCTATGTATGGATGTTAGTCAGCCTTAGGCGTTTTCTGGTTAAAAATGCAATTTAGTTAGCTGAATAGGCTAAAATTCATTGAAAATCATAAAGGGAGCTATACCTAAATTCAGAGGGGAACTAATTCAAAAGGTTCACCCATTTGTTGTTTAACTCATTTGTTCTTGAAAGAAGGGTATAGAGTCAGAGCAAGTAATTTTCAGAATAAGGGCAAATCTGTTAACCAACAGTTTCTAGCAACTCTACTGGGGAAAATTTGACAAAATCATTAATTATTAATCACCTGAATATGAAGCAACAATGGTGCTTCCACACGAAAACATAATTCCTGTTCTGCAACCCAATCTTGGATTTCAAGACGAACAGGAAGATATCATTGGCCAGTTGAATACTCTTGCTTGGCGTACTCGTCGAAATAGTGAAGATTACAGAAGAGCGAGCAGAGTGTTGGAACAAGAAGAAGAGTTGGCCGATAACCTGAGATTACTGTTACTCAGGCAAAGAAGAAGGCAGGCAAGAAACGCTGCAAGAAACCAAGCCCTTGAGGTACAAAGAAATCAAGAACAACAAAGAAATCAATAACTACCTACCTAGTTCCAATATTATTTTAAGCTGGATTCCAGGCCATACACCAGGTCTTCGAGAAGAGAGGGAGTTGAAGACCCTACCTTTCAAACATTGCAAAACCTTAATTTTCCTTATATCCCTACTCGTGCAAGAAAAGCAAGTAAACCCCCTAGTCCTCCTAGGCCTGCTACTTCCCCTCTCTGCCAAGCTTTAACCCTTTCAGGCACTGCTATCCCCTTAGCTATAAATTTTCTACCCATGGCTCAACCTTGGGGAGCTGCCATAGGGCCTCTGAACCTAGGGGCCAACCTAAATCCATTACCTAAAAATGCAAGAGAGAATTTTCCCAGGTTCAATGGAGATGGTAAAACATCACCAGAAGAACATTTATGTGCTTTTGCAGCAACATGCAGTGTGTTGGGTGTTCAACACCAGGACGTTGTCATAAGGCTCTTTGTGCAGACTTTGACTGACACTGCTGCACAATGGTTCTACCACCTGACTGATGCCTCAATTATGAATTGGAATGAAATGAAGACTGCCTTTGAAAATAGGTTCAAGAGTGCAGAGGACGAACATTACCTCCTTGCACAGCTGACTCAACTTAAAAAGGAGATTCATGAACCTATGAGGGAGTTCGTGGCCAAATTTAATAGAATTGTGAATAAAATCACTGCTACAAAAAGACCGTCTGGCGAAAATCAGAAATGTTTCTTTATTAATGCTATGCCTCCCGATATTAGCTTCCATCTTAGGAGAGGTGCAATTGCCGATTTGACAGCTGCACAAAACCTAGCAGTCGGATTGGAGGATGATCTCATCATGGCCGGCAAATGGAAGAGGGAGGTTTAGGTGCCAAATGCCCAATCCTCATCTTCTACGGACCCTATAGTGCAGAGGTTGGTTAATGATATGATTGCCTTAAAGAGGCAACTACCTAAGGCTGGCGCCCCTTTCCAGCAACCGTACCAAGATATGAGTAGAAGAAATTTGAATCAACAAGCAAATACTGGTAGAACTTTACCCTTGACGGCAGCACAACCAAGACTGGCTATTGAACCTGCTCCTAGAAGAGGAAACATGTGCATTTTTCACTTGACTACTGACCATGATGGGAATTCTTGCCCAGAAATGCTCAGGTACACTCAGATGACTGCTACTCAAGATATGCTAGGAGAAGCCACAGAAGATGAAAGGAACTACGAGGAACCTGGCGGCTCTGAAATACACTTCCTTGAATATGAGTCTGATTCAGAAAGGGGAGGTGAAATATTGGTAACCCTTGAAGACCCTTCATGCGCTGTGCTCACTAGGGGTCAGAGGAATATGAAATCTTCTAATACTCAAGAAATACCTGGCAAAGGTAAGGAGCCCTTAACTAGAACTCATGATGCTAATTTGAAAGCTCTGGAAAATAAATTGCTACATAGAAATGAGCTAGATGCTTCCTTTGATATTGTAGATTTTTGTAAATCTGCAAAAATTCAAATTTCTCCTATTGAATATCTCAAGTTGAAACCTACTGAACTTGACAAATTAGTTAAACATGTTAAAGGTGGTCCTGCACAAACCGAATTTGCGAATCAATTGGAAGTCGATGCTGAATCCCCTATTGCTAGATTATTTACTTCCTCATCTGAGTCACCTTTGTCTACCCCTAAAACAACTCCCAATGCATCCAACAATGTTCCTTATACTGATTTGAAACCTAATCCTTTTTATGTGTCCCTGTATATCAATGGCCATAAACTTAGCAACTGCATTATAGATTCAGGAGCCTCTGATAACATTATGCCCTCCTCTGTAGCTAAAGCCCTAGGATTATCACTTACAAAAACATTTGGAAGATGTTATTCTATGGACGGAAAACAGGTTTCCTTGCTTGGGCAAATTAAAGATGCACGAGTCGCACTTGCAGCTTACCCTGACAAGAGGGTGAAATTGACTATTCTGGTAGCAGATATTCCTGCCAGTTATGGAATGCTTTTGAGCAGGACATTTTGCAAGGATCTAGGTGGACAAATCAAGCTGGATTGGTCAGAGGCCACAATCCTAGTAGGGAAGCAGAGAGTGAAGCTGGAACCTGAGCCCAAGTGCAAGTTCACTGTCTATCCCTCTGATGATCCCAAGGCACAGATTTTGTTTGAGGAATGTGAATTCGGCAATTATTTCTTCTCCTCTGAACAAAGCTACGAGGCAGAACCCAAGGAAGAATTAGTGCAAAGACCTGTACATTCTGATGATCTATGGGTTATGGAGTTTGATGGCAGCTGTGCTACCGCTGGTTCAGGGGCTGGAGTCGTGTTAATCTCACCTGAAGGTGAATTGTTTTCTTATTCTTTTAAGTTAGAGTTCAAAAACACCAACAATACTGCAGAGTATGAAGCCTTACTGCTCGGATTGTTTGAAGCCAAAGAGAAGGGTGTGAAGGTACTTAAGGTAAAGGGTGATGCTGAACTAATTGTGAAGCAGGTAAGGGGAATCTTTTCTGTAAAGAATGAAAGACTAAGGCATTATAGAAATAGGGTATGGGATGAAATCAAATATTTTGATGCTTTCTCTATAGAAACAATTCCCAGGGATCTGAATTCCCGAGTAGATTCTCTGGCAGTATCAGCTTCTCTCCTTTTACCACATCCAGATTTCAAGAAAGATTCTTATAGGATAGAAATGATATATCGCCCTAATGTCCCTGACAATGCCGAGAACTGGCAGGTTTTTGAAAGTGATAATCAAATTAGAAAATTCTTAGAAAACGCTGAAATGTTCCTGGGGACCTATTTTGAAGGTTCCGAAGCAGAATGCAAAGAATTCAGTCCTGACCCTGGGATTAATTCAAGAGATGATATGATTCAATTAAAAGGAAACAAAATCCCTAAAGGGCTGGTTTCTTTGGAACATCTATTTTCTAGAAGAGATGAATATGTTAAAGGCAAGCCTTCCTCTATTCCTGATAAAGCAGAGGATTATGAGAAGATAAATATTGGAGATAAAGCTGATCCTAAGTGGATATCCATTGGTAAATGCTGCTCTTCGGAGGAAAAAAACAAATTGATTAAATTGCTAATCAGATATAAGGATGTTTTCGCTTGGTGCTATGATGATCTCAAAAATTTTAGACATGGACAGTTTCACCACCATATCCCTCTGAAAGCAAATGCAGCTCCATTCAGACAGAAGCTGAGGAATTACAACCCAAAAGTTGCTGAAGCCATCTTTAAAGAGATAGATAAGATGTTGAAAGCCAGAATCATCTATCCAATCCATCACTCCACCTGGGTGGCAAATATTGTTCCGGTCTGAAAGAAAAATGGAGAAATAAGGATCTGTGTTGACTTCAGAAACTTAAATCAAGCCAGCCTGAAAGATAACTATCCTCTACCTGTGATGGACCACATCTTGCAGATAGTTGCTGGGTCTGAAATGATGTCTATGCTGGATGGTTTTTCAGGTTACAATCAGATAGGTGTGGCTGCAGAGGATCAACATAAAACAGCTTTCACCACACCTCGGGGAACCTTTGCCTATAATCGAATGCCCTTTGGCTTGATCAATGCAGGAGCAACTTTTCAGCGGGCAATGGATTCGTCTTTCAAGGACCTGAAGAACAGGATCATCGTTATTTACCTTGATGATTTAACTGTCTTTTCCAAGAATAGAGAAGATCACTTGAGAGATCTGGAGTCTGTCTTTCAAAGGTGTCAGAGCCACGGCATCTCACTCAACCCCAAGAAGTCAGTTTTCTGTGTGACTGAGGGAAAATTGTTGGGACACCTAGTTTCAAAAGATGGAATCAGGATCGACCCAGAGAGAGTCAGGGAAATTCAACAGCTTAGTCTCCCCTCAAACAGGACTGGAGTCAAGTCCTTCTTCGGTCAAGTCAATTTCCTCAGAAGGTTCATTCCTGACTTTGCTGAGATTACAAAACACATTGTCGGGATGATGAGTGAGAAACAACCTTTCAAATGGAACGAAGCTGCTAGGAAGGCGTTCGAGGATATCAAGGAGGCTATTGCAAACACTCCCACTTTGGTAAATCCTAATTTTCAGAAGGATTTTATTATTTATTGTTATGCTTCGGAACACACCATGTCAGGAATTTTGTTGCAGAAAAATGAATTAGATGAAGAGGCTCCCATAGCCTTTATGAGTGTTCCCCTAAAAAAGCATGAGCTAAAATATTCTCTGGTCGAAAAGCAAGCCTTCGCTGTGGTCAAAGCTGTCAAGCAATTCAGATATTTTATACTCCATTCCCATTCAGTTGTATTTGTTCCAAATTCAGTTGTGAAAAGTATTTTGACTCAGCAGGAAGTGGGATTAAATAATAGAGCAACATGGGTTGCTAAAATACAGGAGTATGATCTGGAAATTAGACCTACTAAGCTGATCAGGGGTCAAGGTTTATGTAAGCTGATTGCTAAGAATAAAGAGCAAGAAGGGGAGGGACTCCCCACAGTCTTATTGGTAAGTTTACAGGATCCATGGTTTCTGGATGTGGCACATTATCTTACATATGGTGACTGTCCTAATCACCTGACTCCTAAAGAGAAAAGAAACTTGAAGCTGAAAGCTACAAAATATTTTATTTGGGGAGATGTTCTTTACAAGAAAGGGTTAGATGGGACTTTTCTGAGATGTGTGGATAAAGAACAGCAGGATAAACTCTTGGGAGTTTTCCATAATGAAGCTTGTGGCGGACATTTTTCTTCTTCAGTCACAGCTTTCAAGATTCTCAGAAATTGTTATTATTGGCCAGGGATGTTCAAGGACGCGTATAGGTTCGTGGCTAATTGTGAGAAGTGTAAAATGTTCTCGGGAAGGCCACAACTTGCAGCTCTACCTTTGAGGCCTGTTGTTGTTGAAGAACCCTTCAAACAGTGGGGATTGGATTTTATTGGACCTATCTCACCCCCCTCAAGTGCAGGGCATACCCATATCTTAACAGCAATAGATTATTTCACGAAATGGGTTGAGTCAGCCCCTGTAAAAAGAACAACTTCCGAGGTGGTTTGTGATTTTCTCAAAGAGAATATTTTAGTTCGATTCGATGTGCCCCAGAAGATTGTAGCAGATAATGCTACCAGTTTCTCCTCAGGTGAGATGACTTCCTTCTGTTATGAACATAGTATTTCTCTTTCTCATTCATCGGATTACTATCCCCAAGGGAATGGACAAGCTAAGTCCAGTAACAAAAACCTGACTGCTATCATGAAGAAATTGGTTAATGACAGCCCCAGGGATTGGCATAAGAAGTTATATGAAGCTCTCTGGGCTGACAGAGTAACTCCAGAGAGAGTGATTGGGATGGCACCATTTGAATTAGTTTATGGGATAGGAGCCCAATTATCATTACCACTGGAGCTGTCTACAGCCAAACTGCAAAGAGTAATTGAGGATCAATATTTCCAAGATTCCCTGGAGAAAAGGATCATGTATTTAACCAAAATTGAGGAAGAGAGAAATGAACTGGTTGACCGAATCACTGTGCATCAGGCTAAAGTTAAAGAAATTTTTGATAGGAAGGCAAGACCCAGGAAGTTCATGGAAGGTGACGAAGTACTACTGTGGGACAAAAGGAGAGAACCAAAGGGTGCGCACAGCAAATTTGATTCCCTCTGGAAAGGGCCTTTTAAGATTCACCAGGTGTTGGGTCCAAATTCTTTCAAATTGGAATATCCTGATGGAACTGTTTTACCCCTATCCTATAATGGACAGGATCTCAAGCTGTATCATCTGTAAACAGGTTCCCCTGTTTTGTACATAGTCTTCCCTTTGTTTCGTTTTGTGTTTCCTTTCCTGTTTTTGTTCGGTCCCGTCCTGTTTCTTTCTTTCTTTCTTTTGTTTTCCTTTTCTGCGAAACCAGAGCTTCTGAGTTCTCTGCAATTTGCCATAAAATGCAGTCCCCAGTCAGAGCCAGTGTTACCTTTTGAGTCGCCCTTGTTTATTTATGTATCGGTAATATTTCTTGAACAAAAGCCGGTTTATCGTGCTATATTTCCGGTCAGACCCTTGTTCCGTAAATCGGCTCTTGGTCCTTCAATTTTTACGCGTGCGTCACCTTTGTAAACAAAGTTACTTAAGGTTTGAACCTTTGAACCCGAACCATTCTCAAAGTCCAAGGTTCAATGGTTCAATGTGTCTGAAGTGTCATATAAAGCAAGTTGTCTTGTGTTTGCCTCAAGCGTCTTGGAACTTTCGGGTTGAGTTTGAACCTTTCGCATGAACTCTTCGGCGGGGTACAAGGTTTGGGGTTCAAGGTTCAAGGTTCAAGGTTCAATATTCATAGCCTTTTCATCCGTTGGGTCACGCAGTTGCCTTATATCATGTGTCGTTGAACCTTCCGCTTGAACTCTTCCGCGGGGTTCAATAGTTCAAAGTTCAAAGAGTTCACTATTTCATAATTCGGGGCCTTATACTAGAAGCCGCGTAACTTTCTGTCGGTCTATATAACTCATGTGTCGTTGAACCTTCATATTGAACCATGTCTTCCCAAGTTCAACGGTTCATGAGTCAAGTCCTTGTTTCCGTAAGATAGTTTTTCGGCCCAATCCATAAGGTCCAGTTGGCATATTTTGAACCTTCATATTGAACCACCGCGTTGAACCATGTTTCAAAGGTTCAATGGTTCAAAGATTTGATAAGTTTGGTCCCATTTGCTCCCGCAGTTTTCCAAGCCAAATTTAGCGGGAAAGTTGGAGGAGATTTTGTCAGAAACTCATCATAAAAGCGAGAGCTCTAATTTAACGGAGGCTGCAGATAATTATTGTACCTCATGATGGCACGTGAACATTACTTTCTATTAATGAAGAAATCAGAGTTCACGTCCCTTCAAACATTTTTGGCACGTATTGATCCGAGCGATAATCATTCATTCTGGTAAGTGCCATTATTAACCAAGAACAATCCAATTTTAGCAAGTAATCATACTGTGCGACGCGGAGGAGGATAGCGCTGGAAGTGTAAGGCTCTCATTTTTCAAGTTTTCGCAGTGAATTCAAATTTCCTGAAGGTGAGTTCTATTTCCCCCTGTACTATTCTGAATTCTTATACTGGAAAGAAGAACCCCTGGAATCTCTGTTATTTTTGAAATTCGAATTGCTATATCATAGTCTTCCAAATATGTCTTTGAAGTCTACGTGTTTGGGGGATGAACACGGCCCCAGTCTTATTTATTCCCACTCAGAGTTTGGAGACACCGCATTAGTTTAGTATGACTTGGAGGAATTCATAGAAAGAACAAAAAACCCTGTCCAAACCCCCACAATGAAGAAGATTGTAGACAGTGGTTTAGTGGAAGCTGCAGCCTTTCCTCAGGCCATTCTATGCCCTGAATTGGTTCAAGAATGTGTAAACAGATATGACCCCCAGAACAGATGTGTCAAAAATGCCAACAGGGGTGTGCTGTTTTGTGTCAACAGACAAACCCTTATGTCTGTGATGAAGATATCGCATAAGGAGGCATATTCCAACCTCGACATTACCTCCTCCAATGGATATTTCTCAGAAAAGAAACCAACTTACAAAAGTGTGATAGCACGGAATTGGCTGCTAAAATTTCAGAAAGGTGGTTCAAGGCTGCCCAGACCCCTCACTAGAGATCATTTAATACAGGAAGTAAGGGATATTGTGGTTTTATTGAATAGATTGAGAGGCAATCAACATGCCTATTACTAGGAAGACTGGATGTATTTTTTTATACAAGTCGTCCTTCAGGGTGAACAATACTTGGATTGGGCTGAGATAATAGCTGACTGTCTGCATCAGAGTTTAAATAATCATCTGGGCAACAGGGATTTCTTTATGTCTTCTTATCTATTTTACTGTTTAGCATCCACAAGAGATTGGTTTGACCTGCCTCATGAGCCTTTAGATGAGAGCAGAAAAATTTATCAATATTACTCATAGTTGCAAAGAAAAAATTGTTATGAAAATTACAAGAGGATCAATGATGTCTTCACTGGGAAGATGACCTATGAATTGACAGGCAACCCAGGTAAGAGAATCACCAGTGAAGCAATGCAGCTAATCAGTATCTATGGTAGCTTTTTCATCCAATTCTTTGAGTTCACCTATATCAGAGTTGGGGGATTCGATGGTGAACCAATGAAGTTGCCCAGATATGTATTTGATCATTTTGTACTAATGGAGGTATGTCGGCAATTGGCACATGTTGATAAAAAATTCCCATCAAAAAGGGGTTGTGGTATTTCTTTTCCTGTTGAACTTGGACATTATTCATGCCTATCAACTTCTGATGCTTTAAATCTGGGGGTGAACCTCAAGAGGTTCAATTTTCAATTCTTCACTGCTAGGGCCAAATTCGACAGTAAAAGTTTTGTTAAAGATAACTTAGATTCTGGAATAGGGCACTCACACCTTCCTAAGCTGGAGGATTATTGGATGGATTGTCCAGATGAATTTGAAGTTAGGAGAAGGTTATGGTGCAGATTTTCTTTAAGGCAAATAATTACCTTTAATTTAGACATGGACATTTCTGGAATTCTTGTTGATGATGAAGAAGTGGTTGATCCACAATTTGAGAAGGTGGAGCACTTACCCATTCCAGAGGTGGACTGGAGCAAGAGGGAGGAGGACAGGATTGAAATTAAGACCCTCCCGGTGATAAGGAGGACTGAAAAATGGTCAATCGAACGATGAAAGATGAAAAGGACAAAAGAGAGTTAAAACAAGCTCTGTGTGCAATGGCAGAATATATTGAAGCCATTAACAATCCTAACCCACAGCCAATCTCACAAGTTCCCTTGTCTTTCGACCCAAAGTCACCCGTCAACCAGAAAATGTTAGATCAAGTTCATAGGAGCAAAATGGTCTCAAAAACATTTGATAGCTGGTTAGACAGCATTGAGCAAAAATGAACTAAGTATATTCATGAACTCAAAGGCATATATGACCTGACTGCTACTACCATTGAAGATCTTAAAGCACAAGTTGCTGTCTGGGCTAAGGACGAAGGCAAGTGGACCAGTGTGATGAACCAAATAGAGGAAGTTTGAAAATATGGGCTGGAGAAGTTTTTAGCAGAGATGAAACTGACTGGTGTGGATGAGGATTTATTGTATGTAAACAAAAAGAATATTGAATGGAGGAACTCCATATCTCGACAAGGACGCTTTGAAGTCTCAAAGCTAATTAAGGAGATAACGGACTTCACTCAGTCATTGCAACATGATTTACAATGTATCGATGTAAAATACTTGAAGAATGATGGAAAGCCTGTAGAAGATGTTGAAGCAATAGTCCAATCCTTTAGAGATAAAATCCGTTTTGTTAAAGAAAATGATAATATTCTGATTGAGGATTTCTCCAGAGTTTCTAAAGTCAAATCCCTGCTCTACCTCTGCATCGACGCACTCCCTGAACACAAGGAAAAATTTGGGAAAATGCGAAGGGAAAAGGAGGTCTGGAAATTGAGGATGAAGCATATAGGCATACCAAAGTTTCCTAAAATTCAGGAGTTCGTGGCTGCCTTTCAGGAGTGGAGAACCCAGCATGCTTCCCAGGCTCTCGACAGCAAATCAGGGGATGCTGATTCATCGCCCCAGTCATAACCGCATCAGCTCTTTCTTTTTCAAGTCCCTTAATTTATGTTATTTCTGGCAACTTTGATCTTTTACAATCAGTTGTTAAAACTAAATCCCGTATGGGTCAGAGTGATGCTAACTCTGGGTTTAATTTGCTCAAGGACATGGTTAAGGCTTTGATATATATATGTTTTTCAGAATTTTTAAAAAGACAGATAGAAGTTAGGGAAAGAAAGGAGAAAGGGGAATTTCAGAAAAACTGTGTTTATTTTTACATATATGATGATTGTTTGAGTAAATTTTCATCTGTGAATGAAAAGAGGAACGATTGCTGCTTATTTAGATCTGTGCGTCTAAATGTGTGAAATTTGATTTTCTGTGAGAAATCTTCTTTTACCTGGTAATTGCTCTTTGTTTGAACAACCCATCATATGTGTTATTTTTCCTTACGAGTTCAGCAAGTTTGTATAAATATATTCATGTATTCGAATGTACTAAAGTAGAATCTGTGCATTCTATCCTGCTGCTGTATGAATTAATCACATTCATGACATGGCTATGTATGGATGTTAGTCAGCCTTAGGCATTTTCTGGTTAAAAATGCAATTTAGTTAGCTGAATAGGCTAAAATTCATTGAAAATCATAAAGGGAGCTGTACCTAAATTCAGAGGGGAACTAATTCAAAAGGTTCACCCATTTGTTGTTTAACTCATTTGTTCTTGAAAGAAAGGTATAGAGTCAGAGCAAGTAATTTTCAGAATAAGGGCAAATCTGTTAACCAACACCAGTGATTTCCCAGTTCGAAATAACGTGAGCTCGTTATAACGCACTCATGTTATGTCTTCCTTTGAATGAAATATGTTCAAATTTCATATGTATGTTTCATGGATGTTTATAGCTATTCTTGTAGGTATGTATGCATGTACATGTATGCATGCTTGTATGTATGTACATGTATGCATGCTTGTATGTATGCATCTTTGTATGTATGTATGTTTGTATGTATGCATGTATGTATGTAAGTATTTTGGGTTTAGTGTATATAAGGACCTGAGCCTATATATTTTGGAGGGTTGAGGGTTGAGGGATTAGGGCTTAAGTAATAGGTAGAGGGTAGAGGGTTGAGGGTTATAGTTGAGGGTTAATATTTAGGTTGTTGAGTGTATAAGATTAAGTGTGTAAGGTGCGGGGATTAGGGTTTAGGGTTTATGATATGGATTAAGGGTATATAAGGCATAGGGTGACTTGGGTTGAGAGCACGTATAGTTTAGGTTTAATTTAAGTATAGGGTTGAGGTACAATATTCAAGGTTTAGGATATAAGGGTGAAGTTATATGGTCTAGGGATGAGGGTTTGAGGGTGTAGGCTTCAGGTTTAAGGTATAGGGTTGATGATTGAGGTATTAGGGCTTAAGTATATTGTTGAGGGTATAGGGTTGAGGGTTTAGCGATAGGTTTCAGGGTTTAAGGTTTAATGGTTAAGGGTTGAAGGATAGGGTTTAAGGTTTAGGGGTAAGGGATTAGGGTTTAAAGTATAGTGTCTTGGGTTGAGTGTTTAAGAATAGGGATAGCATTTAGGGTTTAGGGACAAGGGATTAGGGTTGAGGGTTGAGGGTTGAGGGATTAAGGTTTAAGGTATAACTTGCTGAGGGTTGAGTGTTTAAGGATAGGGTTTAGGGTTTAGGGTTAAGGGATTAGGGTTTAGAGTTGAGGGATTAGGGTTTAAGGAATAGTGTTGAGGGTTGAGGGTTTAGGGATAGGGTTTAGGGTTGAGGGATTATGGTATAGGGTTGATGGATTAGGGTTTAAGGAATATTGTTGAGGGTTGAGGGTTTAGGATTAAGGTTTAGGGTTGACAGATTAGGGTTTATTGTTGAGAGTTGAGGGTTGAGGGTTTAGGGATAGGGTTGATGGTCAAGGGATTAGGGTTAAAGTAGAGTGTTGAGGGTAGAGGGATTAGGGATAGGGGTTAGGGTTGAAGTTTTAACGATTAAGGGTTGAGGCTTTAGGGCTGAGGGTTAAGGGATTAGAGTTTAAAATATAGTGTTGAGCATCGAGGGTTTATGGATAGGTTTTAGGGTTTAATTTTTAAGGGTTAAGGGTTGAGAAATAGGGTTTAGGGTTTAGGGATAAGGGATTAGGGTTTAAGGTATAGTGTCAAGGGTTGAGGGTTTAGGAATAGGGATAGCGTTTAGGGTTTAGGGATGAGGGATTATGGTTGAGGGTTGAGGGATTAGGGTCTAACGTATAGTGTCAAGGGTTGAGGATTTATTGAGAGTGTTTAGGGTTGAGGGTTGAGGGATTAGGTTTTAGGGTTAATGGATTAGGGTTTAAGGTATAGTGTTGAGGGTTGAGGGTTTAGGGTTGATGAATTAGTGTTTAAGGTTCATGGATTAGCGTTTAATGTTGAGGTTAGGGTTAGAGTGTCAAGGGTAGAGGGATTAAGGATAGGGTTTAGGGTTGAAGGTTTAAGGATTGAGGGTTGAGACTTTAGGGGTGAGGGTTTAAGGCTTAAGATATAGTGTCAAGTGTTGAGGGTATAGGGATAGGGTTTAAGTTTTAAGGGTTGAGGGTTGAGGGATAGGGATTAGGGTTTAAGATATAGTGTTGAGGGTTGATGGTTTAGGGATAGGGTTTAGGTTTGAGAGATTAGGGTTTAGGGTTGATGAATTAGGGTTTAATGTTGAGGGTTGAGCGCTGAGGATTGAGGGTTAAGGGTTGAGCGATAGGGTTGATGGTTTAGGGATTAGGCTTAAAGTAGAGTGTCGAGGTTAGAGGGATTAGGGATAGGGTTTAGGGTTGAAGGTTTAAGGATTTAGGGTTGAGGCTTTAGGGATGAGGGTTAAGGGATTAGGGTTTAAGATATAGTGTCGAGTGTCGAGGGTGTAGGGATAGGTTTTAGGGTTCAAGTTTTAAGGGTTAAGGGTTGAGGGATAGTATTGAGCCTGTTGAGGGTTTAGGAATAGGGATAGTGTTTAGGGTTTAGGGATGAGGGATTAGGGTTGAGAGTTGATGGATTAGGGTTGAGCATTGACGGATTAGGGCTTAGGGATAGGGTTGAGGGTTAAGGGATTAGGGTTTAAGGTATAGTGTTGAGGGTTTAGGGATAGGGTTTAGGGTTGAGAGATTAGAGTTAAGGGTTGAGGGATTAGGGTTTGACGTTGAGTGTTGAGGGTTGAGGTTTTAGGGTTAAGGATTTAGGGATAGGGTTGAGGGTCGAGGGATCAGAGCTAAGGGTTGAGGGTTTAGGGTTTGACGTTGAGGGTTGAGTACATTGAGGTTCAAGGGTTGAGGGTTTCAGGATAGGGTTGAGGGTTGAGGGATTAGGGTTAAAGTAGAGTGTCGAGGGTATAAGGATTAGGGATAGGGTTGGAGGGTTTGGGGATAAAGGATTAGGGTTTAAGGTATAGTATCGAGCCCGTTGAGGGTTCATGAATAGGGATAGTGTTTAGGGTTTAGGGTTGAGGGATTAGGGTTGAGGGTTGAGGGATTAGGGTTTAGGGATAAGGTTTAGGGTTGAGGGTTGAGGGATTAGGGTTTAAGGTATAGTGTTGAGGGTTTAGAGATAGGGTTTAGGGTAGAAGGATTAGAGTGAAGGGTTGAGAGATTCAGATTTGATGTTGAGGGTTGAGGGTTGAGGCTTTATGGTTAAGGGTTTAGGGATAGGGTTGAGGGTCGAGGGATTAGAGTTAAGGGTTGAGGGATTAGGGTTTGACGTTGAGGGTTGAGGGTTGAGGGTTGAGGGATTAGGGTTAAAGTAGAGTGTCAAGGGTATAAGGATTAGGGATAGGGTTGGAGGGTTTAGGGATAAGGGATTAGGGTTTAAGGTATAGTTTCAATCCCATTGAGGGTTTAGGAATAGGGATAGTGTTTAGGGTTTAGGGATGAGGGATTAGGGTTGAGGGTTGAGGGATTAGGGTTTAAGGTATAGTGTCGAGGGTTGAGGGTTTATTGATAGTGTTTAGGGTTGACGGTTGAGGTATTAGGTTTTGGGGTTGATGGATTAGGGTTTAAGGTATAGTGTTGAGGGTTAAGGGTTTAGGGGTAGTAGAGTTTAGGGTTGACGATATAGGGTTTAGGGTTGACAGATTAGAGTTTAATGTTGAGGTTAGGGTTAGAGTGTCAAGGGTAGAGGGATTAGGGATAGGGTTTAGGGTTTAAGGTTTAAGGATTGAGGGTTGAGGCTTTAGGGATGAGGGTTTAAGGCTTAAGATATAGTGTCGAGTGTTGAGGGTGTAGGGATAGGGTTTAAGTTTTAAGGGTTAAGGGTTGAGGGATAGGGATTAGGGTTTAAGGTATAGTGTTGAGGGTTGATAGTTGAGGGATAGGGTTTAGGTTTGAGGGATTACGGTTTAGGGTTGATGAATTAGGGTTTAATGTTGAGAGTTGAGGGTTGAGTGATAGGGTTGATGGTCAAGGGAATAGGGTTAAAGTAGAGTGTCGAGGGTAGAGGGATTAGGGATAGGGTTTAGGGTTGAAGGTTTAAGGCTTTAGGGTTGAGGCTTTAGGGTTGAGGGTTAAGGGATTAGGGTTTAAGATATAGTGTCAAGTGTTGAGGGTGTAGGGATAGGTTTTAGGGTTCAAGTTTTAAGGGTTAAGGGTTGAGGGATAGTATCAATCCCGTTGAGGGTTTAGGAATGGGGATAGTGTTTAGGGTTTAGGGATGAGGGATTAGGGTTGAGGGTTGATGGATTAGGGTTGAGTGTTGACAGATTAGGGCTTAGGGATAGAGTTTAGGGTTGAGGGATTAGGGTTTAAGGTATAGTGTTGAGGGTTTAGGGATAGGGTGTAGGGTTGAGGGATTAGAGTTAAGGGTTAAGGGATTAGGGTTTGACATTGAGTGTTGAGGGTTGAGGTTTTAGGGTTAAGGATTTAGGGATAGGGTTGAGGGTCGAGGGATCAGAGTTAAGGGTTGAGGGATTAGGGTTTGACGTTGAGGGTTAAGTACATTGAAGTTTGAGGGTTGAGGGTTTCGGGATAGGGTTGAGAGTCGAGGGATTAGGGTTAAAGTAGAGTGTCGAGGGTATAAGGATTAGGGATAGGGTTGGAGGGTTTAGGGATAAGGGATTAGGGTTTAAGGTATAGTATTGAGCCTATTGAGGGTTTAGGAATAGGGATAGCATTTAGGGTTTAGGGATGAGGGATTAGAGTTGAGGGTTGAGGGATTAGGGTTAAGGGTTGAGGGATTAGGGTTTAGGGATAAGGTTTAGGGTTGAGGGTTGAGGGATTAGGGTTTAAGGTATAGTGTTGAGGGTTTAGGGATAGGGTTTAGGGTTGAGGGATTAGGATTTGACATTGAGGGTTGAGGGTTGAGGCTTTAGGGTTTAGGGTTTAGGAATAGGGTTGAGGGTCGAGGGATTAGAGTTAAGGGTTAAGGGTTGAGGTTTAAGGGTCAAGGGTTTAGGGAAATGGTTGAGGGTCGAGGGATTAGGGTTAAAGTAGAGTGTTGAGGGTATAATGATTAGGGATAGGGTTGGAGGGTTTACGGATAAGGGATTAGGGTTTAAGGTATAGTATTTTACCTGTTGAGGGTTTAGGAATAGGGATAGTGTTTAGGGTGTAGGGATGAGGGATTAGGCTTGAGGGTTGACGGATTAGGGTTTAAGGTATAGTGTCAAGGGTTGAGGGTTTATTGATAGTGTTTAGGGTTGAGGGTTGAGGGATTAGGTTTTAGGGTTGATGGATTAGGGTTTAAGGTATAGTGTTGAGGGTTTAGGGATAGGGTTTAGGGTTGACGAATTAGGGTTTAGGGTTGACGGATTAGCATTTAATGTCGAGGTTAGGGTTAGACTGTCGAGGGTAGAGGGATTAGGGATAGTGTTTAGGGTTGAAGGTTTAAGTATTGAGGGTTGAGGCTTTAGGGATAAGGGTTTAAGGCTTAAGATATAGTGTTGAGTGTTGAGAGTGTAGGGATAGGGTTTAAGTTTTAAGGGTTAAGGGTTGAGGGATAGGAATTAGGGTTTAAGGTATAGTGTTGAGGGTTGATGGTTTAGGGATAGGGTTTAGGTTTGAGGGATTAGGGTTTAGGGTTGATGAATTAGGGTTTAATGTTGAGAGTTGAGGGTTGAGGGTTGAGGGATTAGGGTTAAAGTAGAGTGTCGAGGGTAGAGGGATTAGGAATAGGGTTTAGGGTTGAAGGCTTAAGGATTTATGGTTGAGGCTTTAGGGATGAGGGTTAAGGGATTAGGGTTTAAGATATAGTGTTGAGTGTTGAGGGTGGAGGGATAGGTTTTAGGGTTCAACTTTTAAGGGTTAAGGGTTGAGGAATAGTATTGAGCCCATTGAGGGTTTAGGAATAGGGATAGTGCTTAGGGTTTAGGGATGAGGGATTAGGGTTGAGGGTCAATGGATTAGAGTTGAGGGTTGACAGATTAGGGCTTAGGGATAGGGTTTAGGGTTGAGGGATTAGGGTTTATGGTATAGTGTTGAGGGTTTAGGGATATGGTTTAGGGTTGAGGGATCAAAGTTAAGGGTTGAGGGATTAGGGTTTGATGTTTAGTGTTGAGGGTTGAGGTTTTAGGGTTAAGAGTTTAGGGATAGGGTTGAGGGTCGAGGGATCAGAGTTAAGCATTGAGGGATTAGGGTTTGACATTGAGGGTTGAGTAAATTGAGGTTGTTGTAAGTATGAGGTGAACTAGTGTTGTCATTGATGTCAACATACTCATATTGCATTGACAAGAGGGATTCGATGAGCAGTGTGCTGAGGATATTGAGAAAATTAGCCTCAGTCAGGAACAGTGAAGAACAGTGATGAGAAGAAGGCAAATGTATTGTATAGGATGCGAACCGGAGGATGCAGATTAAAGGGTTTGTATATATGAGTCTTGAGATGCTTCAGTTAAGATTTCAGAGGTCCGCATGAAGATCTAAAGGAGTTGTGGCTGTCGGTGTGGAACCAGTTCCAGCAAGTGTTCAGAGGTGACAGAGGATCACAGAAAGGTCCGGTGAGGTCTGGAATTGTATAATCCTAATCTACAGATTGGAAGGAGTGTTTGGGATGTCCTTGTGATGTGTCATCTCAAGTTGTGTATGATTTGGAGGTCCAAAAGTACCTTTTGCATTGTGACAGTGGCGACAGACTATGTTCTTGAAGTTTTGGATAAGGAAGAGAAGAGATTCTAGTAAGTAGAGGAAGTGCGGATGTACCTGGTCATTTAGGCAGGCTTGGAAATGTCCGTGGATCATGTTTAGGTTGTGTTGTGGTCCTCATTGATGGTAGAGCCCAGAATTGAAGATAATCTTCCGGATGAAGTTCTTGCTTTGTTTAGCCGACCGGATGAGTTGTTCATCCTGCGAATGTTCTTGTGGTGGCTGACCGGATGTGTTATTCATCTTGCAGATATTCTTATGGTTGATTGCCAACTTAGATGATTATTCCTAAGTCGATGTCTTGTATAAATAAAGGTTTGTGAGTTCATTTTGTAGAGTGGATTGTGTGGATGAGAGTGGTGTAGCGAAGAGAAGTGCGGAAGGCAGAGCAGAGGTTTTTGGGCTTAAATGGAACTAATCCAGACATGGTAAAGATGTCATTCTCCAGTTCAAGACCATGATTCTTATCACTTTGTAGATAGTGTGTCTCCTTGTAGGCAGTGGGCCTCTTTGTGAGCAGTGTGCTCGGGCAGTGAGCCCTAATTGGCAAGTGCCATTCTTTTTCTTATTCTTTTAATAGAATCCTTGGGTTAATCACCCCGTGGTTTTTCCCTTAACCGGGTTTTCCACGTCAAAATCTTGGTGTTCATTGTGTTGATGTTTATCTGCTCTTGTGTTTGTGCATTTTACTTTCATGGATGATTAATTGATATGCTGTTAACTAACAAGACAAATCAAGTGTTTGAAATAGAAAGCAAGTTTGTATACAACTGATTCACCCCCCTCTCAGTTGTATGCCCTAGATCCAACAATTGGTATCAGAGCCAAGTTCCTCTGAAAGGAGCTTAACCGCTTGAGGAGATCTAGGATGTCGTCATACAAAAAGGATAGTCCGAAGTTCGATGGAACCAATTTCACTCTCTGGAAGGGTCGCATGAAATGTCACTTGGAATGTATGGGAAAAGCATACTTGGCCATGGTTTCAAAACCATATGTACCTCCACAAGGTGGTCCGACAACTTTGAATGAAATCACAGATGCTAAAAACAATCTACAGACCAAGGAAGCTCTTCTAAGCGCATTGAATGACTCAGATCTCTCAAATGTTATTGACCTACCAACTACATATGAGATCCTGACTAAACTGGAACTTCTGTATGAAGGAGATGAGTTTGTCAAGAGTGCAAGGCTGCAAAGTCTAAAAGGGAAATTTGAAAGATTGAAGATGAGAGATGATGAAAACATCACTACTTTTATGCCAAGAGTGAATGAACTAGTGTGTGGAATTAGAAATGCTGGTGGAACTCTGGATGAAAATGAGATTGTTTGCAAAATCCTCAGATCCCTTCCTGCTGCCTACAAAATCAAAGTTGCTGCAATTGATGAATTCAGAGCCCACACAATTGTCACAAGAGAACAATTGGCTGGTAAGCTAGCTGCATTTGAAATGACCGAGTTTGGAGATGATCCTCCCAAGACTAAATCTACTTTCAAAGCCAGTGCCTATGTGAAAGGTAAACAGAGATTTGATCCAGGAGAAAACTCTTCAAGGAAGATGTCATGGTATGATCAAGCAAGAAGAGACATGGAAGAAGAAGAAGCAGAAACAGCTCAACTTGAAGCCCTCATTGCAAAAAGACTACCAAGAGGATCCGGTAAGTATGAAGGAAAACTACCCTTTAAGTGCTTCAACTGCAATAAGATTGGTCATTTTGCTTCAAGATGTCCGGAAAGATCTGCAAGGTCTAATACTAACAGACAAAGGTTTCAAAAGAACTGCTATTATGTTCATGAAGAAGATGACAATGAAGGAGTAACAGATGATGAATCAGAACTAGGAAGCAAATCTAGAAATGAATGGGTGTTTATTGCCATCAAGGAAGAAGATTCAATACTCTCTGAATCTGTCAATCACAAGGTTGTGGAAAAAGCTTTGGCTGCTCAAGTGGAAGAAAAGGATGATTGGGTTATTGATAGTGGATGTTCTCACCATATGACTGGTGACAAGGATAAGTTCTTGAATTTGGAAAGGTATGAAGGAGGAATGGTAAAGTTTGGTGACAATTCTGCTGGCAGAATCAGAGGTAGGGGAACTATTTCCTTTGATGGAAAGAGCAAAATAGGTAATGTACTATATGTTGAAGGATTGAAGCACAATCTTCTCAGTGTTGGTTAGTTAGTAGACAAAGGCTATGATCTCCTGTTTAAGAATGGAAAATGTAGAATCTTTACAAGCTCCAGAACTGAAATTGCATCCGGTACTTAGACAAAAGGTAATATCTTTCATCTAGTTGGTTCAAATAAAAGTTGTCTGTTTGTTCAAGTTGATCAGAGTTGGTTATGGCATAGAAGAATGTGTCATGTAAATTTTGATAACATCATCAAGATAAGCAATACTCAGGCTATAAGAGATCTTCCAAAATTGATGAAACCTACAAATAGTTTGTGCAAAGAATGTCAGCTAGGTAAACAGAGCAGAGTCTCTTTCAAAAGCAAAGATTAGTCCTCTACCGGATTGTTGGAATTAGTACATACTGATCTCTGTGGTCTGACAAGAATTAAGAGTCTGCAAGGTGATAGATATTTCATGTTGTTAATTGATGACCATTCCCGGATGATGTGGGTTACCTTCCTAAAAGAAAAATTAGAAGCATTTGAGAAGTTCAAAATCTTCAAAGCTATGGTAGAGAATCAAACCGGATTGAAACTGAAGTGTCTAAGGTCTGATAGAGGTGGTGAATTTACATCTGGTGAGTTCATTGACTTTTGTGAGAAGCAGGGTATAAGGAGACAATTGTTTGCTCCTAGGACTCCACAGCAGAATTGAGTAGTTGAAAGAAAGAACTGGACCATCCAGGAAGCTGCCAGGACAATGATGTTGGAAGCAAATGTTCCTCAGATGTTCTGGAAAGAAGCTATCAGCACTGCAGTCTACACTCTAAATCGAGTTCAAATCAAAAACAATACCGGTAAGACCCCCTATGAACTCTGGTTTGGCATCACTCCTACTGTGAAATATTTTAGAGTATTTGGTAG
Organism: Cunninghamia lanceolata; assembly: GCA_027924645.1. Lineage (NCBI taxonomy): Eukaryota > Viridiplantae > Streptophyta > Pinopsida > Cupressales > Cupressaceae > Cunninghamia > Cunninghamia lanceolata. The sequence goes on from BSBN01000500.1 coordinate 25,289,182, forward strand.
CAAGTGTTATATTAAAAGAGATGAAGATCTAGGAAAGTTTGATGCTAGAAGTGATGAAGGAATTTTCTTGGGTTACTCCACTCAAAGCAAAGCATACCAGTGTTACAATAAGAGACTGAGGAAGATGATAGAAAGCACTAATGTGAAAGTTGATGAAGGAATTGAGAAGCCCTCATTATTTTATGAGTTTGATGAAGATGACCAAGATGGTGTTCAGGTTCAAGGAACTCAATCCTCTTCGGTAAGTCAGAGTCAACCTGATCCGGTAAATCAGGAAGAAGAGATAGGTTTGAATGAGCCTGATCAAGAAGCAACAGTGCAGGATACTCCCAAAATTCCAAGGTATGTAACACTGAACCACTCTGAAGATCAGATCAGAGGTGACAGAAGCAAAGCTGTGCAAACTAGAAGGAATGTTGCTCAAAATCAGGATGAATGTTGTCTGATTTCAAAGATTGAACCTAAAACAGTAAATGAAGCCTGCAATGATGAAAACTGGACCAAAGCAATGAAAGATGAATTAATGCAAATTGAGAAAAATCATACTTGGGATCTTGTTCCCAGACCTAGAGACAAGAATGTGATTGGAACCAAATGGGTCTTCCGGAACAAATTAAATGAAGCTGGTGAAGTAATCAGAAACAAAGCTAGATTGGTCTGCAAAGGCTACTCTCAAATAGAAGGAATTGATTTTGAAGAGACCTTTGCTCCGGTGGCAAGAATTGAAGCAATCAGATTATTTCTTGCATTTGCTGCCTTTAAAGACTTTAAGGTATATCAGATGGATGTCAAGTCTGCCTTCCTAAATGGTGATCTGGAAGAAGAAGTTTACATTGAACAACCAGATGGATTTCAATTGTCTGACAATGATGATATGGTCTGCAAGTTGAAGAAAGCATTGTATGGATTAAAACAAGCCCCAAGAGCATGGTATGAAAGGTTGGATAAGCATCTTGTGCAGATTGGATTCAGCAAAGGTACTGCTGACAGTAACTTATATTTCAAAATTGATCATGAAAACATTTTGATTGTTGAAGTGTTTGTGGATGATATCATTTTTGGAGGAAGAGATAGTATGTGCAAAACTTTTGCAAATCAGATGAAATGTGAGTTTGAAATGTCTATGCTTGGTGAAATAAATTTCTTCTTGGGTCTGCAAATTACTCAAACAAAGAAAGGGATCTTCATTTCTCAGACCAAATATGTGAAAGAATTGTTAAGAAAATTTGGTATGGAAGATTCAAAGCCAATGAACACTCCCATGGCAACTGGATGTAAGTTGAGCAAAGATGATGACTCCCCAAAGGCAGATCAGACAAAGTATAGATCAATGATTGGTGGATTATTGTATCTCACTCAGACCAGACCAGATATAATGCAGGCTGTTGGTCTTGTAGCAAGATTCCAGGCTAATCCTAAAGAATCTCATGTTATGGCAATCAAAAGAATTTTTAGATACTTGAAAGGAACAGTTGAGTATGGTCTATGGTACCCTAGAGATCCGGATTTCTCTCTTCATGCTTACACAGATGCAGATTGGGTAGTAGATGTGGATGACTGGAAGAGCACCAGTGGTGGAGCATTCTTTTTGGGGAAGAGATTGGTTTCTTGGCTAAGCAAGAAACAAGATGCAATATCTCTGTCTACAACTGAAGCAGAATACATTGCAGCAGCAGGTAGTTGCACTTAAATCTTATGGATGAAGTAGATGCTAAAAGACATTAAAGTTGAATATGAGGAGCCTATCACAATTTTCTGTGATAATTCAAGTGCAATTAATATTTCCAAGAATCCAGTATTGCACTCTAAGACTAAGCACATATCTATCAAGTTTCACTTTTTGAGAGAACAAGTGAACAAGGAAGAAGCCAGGTTGGAGTATGTTCCCTCCAAGGATCAGATTGTAGATATCTTTACTAAACCTCTTCCCAAGGACTCTTTTGAATATCTCCGGGAGAAGTTAGGGGTCATGGCCCCTCCGGTGATGAACTAGGATGCACTAATGTGCATCAGTCCGGTGGATATCATAGTCATATCTTGTGATCCGGATTGATGATGGGGAGCTGCTACTAAGGGGGAGTAGCTGGTATGATTCTGATGTGTTAGAATTGCAAGTATGAGCCCTTTACCATTGATGTCAAAGGGGGAGAGAAGACATGTGAAAAACAAGTAGCTGATGATTAAAAGGGGAGTAGTAAATGAGGAGAAAACATGTTGCTGATAGGGGGAGCTGTGACAGAAAGGAGTTCTTGTCTTGATGGTTTTTCACATCATATGTTGCCATCAATGACAAAGGGGGAGATTGTTGCAAGTATGAGGTGAACCAGTGTTGTCATTGATGTCAACATACTCATATTGCATTAACAAGAGGGATTCGATGAGCAGTGTGCTGAGGATATTGAGAAAATTAGCCTCAGTCAGGAACAGTGAAGAATAGTGATGAGAAGAAGGCAAATGTATTGTATAGGATGTGAACCGGAGGATGCAAATTAAAGGGTTTGTATATATGAGTCTTGAGATGCTTCAGTTAAGATTTTAGAGGTCCACATGAAGATCTGAAGGAGTTGTGGTTGTCAGTGTGGAACCGGTTCCAGCAAGTGTTCAGAGGTGATAGAGGATCACAAAAGGTCTGGTGAGGTCCAGAATTGTATAATCCTAATCTACAGATTGGAAGGAGTGTTTGGGATGTCCTTGTGATGTGTCATCTCAAGTTGTGTATGATTTGGAGGTCCGGAAGTACCTTTTGCCTTGTGACAGTGGCGACAGACTGTGTTCTTGAAGTTCCAGATAAGGAAGAGAAGAGATTCTAGTAAGTAGAGGAAGTGCGGATGTACCTGGTCATTTAGGCAAGCTTGGAAATGTCCGTGGATCATGTTTAGGTTGTGTTGTTGGTCCTCATTGATGGTAGAGCCCGGAATTGAAGATAATCTTCTGGATGAAGTTCTTGCTCTGTTTAGCCGACCAGATGAGTTGTTCATCCTGCGAATGTTCTTGTGGTGGCTGACTAGATGTGTTATTCATCTTGTGGATATTCTTATGGTTGATTGCCAACTTAGATGATTGTTCCTAAGTCGATGTCTTGTATAAATAAAGGTTTGTGAGTTCATTTTGTAGAGTGGATTGTGTGGATGAGAGTGGTGTAGCGAAGAGAAGTACGGAAGGCAGAGCAGAGGTTTTTGGGCTTAAATGGAACTGATCCGGACATGGTAAAGATGTCATTCTCCAGTTCAAGACCGTGATTCTTATCACTTTGTAGACAGTGTGTCTCCTTGTAGGCAGTGGGCCTCTTTGTGAGCAGTGTGCTCGGGCAGTGAGCCCTACTTGGCAAGTGCCATTCTTTTTCTTATTCTTTTAACAGAGAATAATCCTTGGGCTAATCACCCCGTGGTTTTTCCCTTAACCGGGTTTTCCACGTCAAAATCTTGGTGTTCATTGTGTTGATGTTTATCTGCTCTTGTGTTTGTGCATTTTACTTTCATGGATGATTAATTGATATGCTGTTAACTAACAAGACAAATCAAGTGTTTGAAATAGAAAGCAAGTTTGTATACAACTGATTCACCCCCCCTCTCAGTTGTATGCCCTAGATCCAACAGAGGTTTAAGGGTTGAGGGTTTTAGGATAGGGTTGAGGGTCGAGGGATTAGGATTAAAGTAGATTGTCAAGGGTATAAGGTTTAGGGATAGGGTTAGAGGGTTTATGGATAAGGGATTAGGGTTTCAGGTATAGTATCGAGCTTGTTGAGGGTTTAGGAATAGGGACAACATTTAGAGTTTAGGGATGAGGGATTAGAGTTGAGGGCTAAGAGATTAGGGTTGAGGGTTGAGGGATTAGGGTTTAGGGACAAGGTTTAGGGTTGAGAGTTGAGGGATTAGGGTTTAAGGTATAGTGTTGAGGGTTTAGGGATAGGGTTTAGGGTCGAGGGATTAGGATTTGATGTTGAGGGTTCAGGGTTGAGGCTTTATGGTTTAGGGTTTAGGGTCGAGGGACTAGAGTTAAGGGTTAAGGGATTAGGGTTTGACGTTGAAGGTTGAGGGTTGAGGGTTGAGGTTCGAGGGTTGAGGGTTTAGGGATAGGGTTGAGGGTCGAGGGATTAGGGTTAAAGTAGAGTGTCGAGGGTATAAGGATTAGGGATAGGGTTGGAGGGTTTAGGGATAAGGGATTAGGGTTTAAGGTATAGTATCGAGCCGTTGAGGGTTTAGGAATAGGGATAGTGTTTAGGGTTTAGGGATGAGGGAGTAGGGTTGAGGGTTGAGGGATTAGGGTTTAAGGTATAGTGTCAAGGGTTGAGGGTTTATTGATAGTGTTTGGGGTTGAGGGTTCAGGGATTAGGTTTTAGGGTTGATGGATTAGGGTTTAAGGTATAGTGTTGAGGGTTGAGGGTTTAGGGTTTAGGGATAGGGTTTAGGGTTGACGAATTAGGGTTTAGGGTTGACAGATTAGCCTTTAATGTCAAGGTTAGGGTTAGAGTGTCGAGGGTAGAGGGATTAGGGATAGGGTTTAAGGTTGAAGGTTTAAGGATTGAGGGTTGAGGCTTTAGGGATGAGGGTTTAAGGCTTAAGATATAGTGTCGAGTGTTGAGGGTGTAGGGATAGGGTTTAAGTTTTAAGGGTTAAGGGTTGAGGGATAGGGATTAGGGTTTAAGGTATAGTGTTGAGGGTTGATGGTTTAGGGATAGGGTTTAGGTTTGAGGGATTAGGGTTTAGGGTTGATGAATTAGGGTTTAATGTTGAGAGTTGAGGGATGAGGGTTGAGGGTTGATGGTCAAGGGATTAGGGTTAAAATAGAGTGTCGAGGGTAGAGGGATTAGGGATAGGGTTTAGGGTTGAAGGTTTAAGGATTTAGGGTTGAGGCTTTAGGGATGAGGGTTAAGGGATTAGGGTTTAAGATATAGTGTCAAGGGTGTATGGATAGGTTTTAATGTTCAAGTTTTAAGGGTTAAGGGTTGAGGGATAGTATCGAGCCTGTTGAGGGTTTAGGAATAGGGATAGTGTTTAGGGTTTAGGGATGAGGGATTAGTTGAGGGTTGATGGATTAGGGATTAGGGATAGGGTTTAGGGTTGAGGGATTAGGGTTTAAGGTATAGTGTTGAGGATTTAGGGATAGGGTTTAGGGTTCCAGGATTAGACTTAAGGGTTGAGGGATTAGGGTTTGACGTTGAGTGTTGAGGGTTGAGGTTTTAGGGTTAACGGTTTAGGGATAGGGTTGAGGGTCGAGGGATTAGAGTTAAGGGTTGAGGGATTAGGGTTTGACATTGAGGGTTGAGTACAATGAGGTTTGAGGGTTGAAGGTTTTGGGATAGGGTTGAGGGTCGAGGTATTAGGGTTAAAGTAGAGTGCTGAGGGTATAATTATTAGGGATAGGGTTGGAGGGTTTAGGAATAAGGGATTAGAGTTTACGGTATAGTATCGAGCCCATTGAGGGTTTAGGAATAGGGATAGCATTTAGGGTTTAGGGATGAGGGATTAGAGTTGAGGGTTGAGGGATTAGGGTTGAAGGTTGAGGGATTAGGGTTTATGGTATGGTGTTGAGGGTTGTTGTTCTCAAAATCAGCTGCACTCGGTTTTGTAGACAACCCCCACAAAACTTGTTCGTTTTGTGAATCTACACTCTAAGCTCGCAAATCGAGACAAGATTCCCTTGATCTCGTGTGAAGTCATTTGACATTCTAAACTAGTTTGTGACATTCCTTTGAATCAGTTTCTTGATATTTGTGAATATCATTTAAGTCATAAATTGATTAAGATGTTGATTTTGACCATTTTCAAGAGTTAGTAATTTTTGAGTTTTTGACATGTAATGGCGGCATCTTTCGCCACTCTTACATGTCTATTTTTAAGTTTTTGCTGTGAATGTGTAATGATGGCAAATTTTGCCGCTCTTACACATGCTTTTCTTGAAATGTGTAATGTCAGCCAATTTCGCTGTTATTACATATTTCTCCAATGTTTGCTTGTGTCATCGACGAATTTCACCGCCATTGCATATCCGATGCTATACATGCAGGGTCCACCAATTTCGCCGCCTGTGCAAGATCTTTAAAATCATAAACTCCAGTGGCATTAATTGCCATTCGTGTTGGCATTTAGATCACGCCTTTTGACTCTTTTTAATATAATTAACCCATTGTTTCTTATCATTTCTTTCATTCAAAAACCTTTTAGTCGATTCACCAATACCTTCTTCGACCATATGATCACTTGCTTTTGTGTTATATCAAGTTGCAGTTGACACTTAGGGTTTCCTCCGTTTGAATGGGTAAGTATTTTTCTTTATTGTTTTCTTATTAAAGTTTTCCATTTCTTGTTAGAATGATCGAAACTTTGTTATGAGAGGGTTGTATTGTATGTATAACTGGTCAAAACAAAACCTTAAAGTTTTTGTGTCTTTCTTCTATTGAGTCATTCCCAAACCCTATTTTTGGTTTAAAACCCCTTTGGTCAGTATTGTCTTGTGGGTCTTTTCGTCGTTTTCATCTTGTAAAGTCATCAATCTTCGCATATATGCAAGTAGGTGCAAAGTCACATTTTAAGAGCTCAAAAATGGTGTATGAGTGGTGATATCCGCCACTCCTACGCCAAAACCCTTGCAAGCCTTATTATGTAGAGTCGGCGATATTCGCCGATTATGTGTTCCTTAAGCATTGTAAGTAAAAGTGTAACGGTAGTAGAATCCACCGCCCTTACACCACTTGAATTTTCATCATCAGTAGAAGCGGTAGAATCCTCCTCTAAACACCTTTGCAAAACCTGGCTTACATGCATAAGCGACATATTTTACCGCTTGAACACCGAATTTGGCTCTTCACATGCAAAGCGGTAGAAAATGCCACTCCAACATCAAACCTTGCAAAATCTCGTTACCTGCAAAGGTGGCATAATTAACCGCCCTTACACTATCAAACATTACCCTGACATGCAGGAGCGGCCATTTTGACCACCCATGCATGTCTTCCTTCAAAATTTCCTAACACTGGGAAATCCTTGAAAATGATTCCCTTGGCCCGCTTTTGCCTAATTTCTTGACTTGCGCACTCAAGCCCTTCAACACATGCTTTCCTGTCCATGATCATTGGATCACGGTTATCCCAGTTTATCCATTCTTTCCCCTAACTACAAGATCATGGCCTTTTGCAGTTCTCAACAAGTGTTCATGGTAGACATTTCTTCCAGAGTTCACTCCAGAGTTAATGTTAGAGCCATCTTCATCCAAAGCCAAGATCATGACTTTTTGGTGCAGTTTCTTCTGTGAACTGTCAAGGTCATCACGTCATCTAAAGGTGCTCATCTTCCAAATGATTGACCTATCAATGAAGAAAGTGATAAAGATGGTGAAAGATACAATCATCGAAACTCATGTTGTTTTAGACCATACTCTTGGACCGGACGTTTATGAGATGGAAGCAGTTAAGGACATGTACCATAATTCCTTGAAGAAGAATGATGGTGGCAACTGATATTCTTCTCCGTGCCTTAGTTTATTTTCAGTTTTGTATATGTAATTTGTATTTTGTTTTAGACATATTCACATGTATTTTTCCAAAATGTAATTACATGTGAGACAAAGGAAGTCCTAAGTCAAATAGGACTCTTTTGTTGAATAAGTCAAAGTAGTTAGACTTTTCCTATTTTCACTCCAGGTCTCTCCCTATAAATAAAGAGGGCCTCTATTGTAAATTTTATCTTTAATCTTATACAACAAAGTGCTGCCCAAATTGAGACTCAACTTTGAGACTTTGTGTTCAAATCGTATGATCAATTCCAATCAATAAAGAAGGCGAGTTTTGATATCAAACTTTGTGTTGAATCGAATTTGTATGAGCAAGGATGTACATATGGCATTTTTGCTGATTTCTCTTGTTGATTGATTGGATAAAGTGGTGCTCGGTTATTATGATTGGAGGGCATTCAAGATAAGTTATATAAACTTTGTGTTATATTATTTCCTTGAATCTATGTGTGTTGAAAGCATTTCTTGGTGAAGGACTATAAATACTTTGAGCTTGTAGTTGTTCACTTTATATATTAATCGTGTTGAGAACTTGTAGACTTTGTGCTATGATTTTCAATCACATTCGCGTGAATCAGTGGTGTTGTTAGTTGACAGACTTTGTGCTCCAACTGGTAATACAGTTACTTTTAAAATCTTTTTGGGGATAATTTGAAGACTTTGTACTTGAGATTATTCACTTTGGTTCGTGAATCTTTTTGTGAAGTAAGTTGAAAGACTTTGTGCTTCAACTTACAAGAATATTGTTGATTATTTTTTAAGTGTAGAAGCATTATTGAATATTACCGTGAAACATTGTAAACATCTTTTCTGAAAGAAGAGAAAAGGATGAATGTAACACACCCCCAAATCTAGTATTTAGTGTAAATAAGTTTGTAATAGTTAAAAGGAAACCTCCCCTTGCTGAGAGGAGAGATTTATCTCATCATAGCTATGGCTGATATACCCATTTTGCCGTTAGCGAGTTAATGACAAAATATTCACCCAACAGTTTTTTGGTGACTCTACTGGGGATCAAACGTGCTACCAAGAGCCTCACGCTTTTGGTTGAAGCATACCGGTCTCATCTATTGCAATATATTCTTGTTATATCTGCTCTAAAGTTTTATCAAGGCATATGGATGTCCCAGGTCCATGGGGAAATGCATTTGGTCCTTTGAAATTGACTCAGCCTCTACATGAACTACCTCGGGGTTCACGTAAGAATTTTCCCAAGTTCTACGGGGATGGTAAACAACATCCGGATGAGCACATTGCAGCTTTCTACATTGCATGTGGTGTTCTCAGAGTTGAGTATGAAGATGTTTCTGTGATACTATTTGTAGAAACACTCCAAGGTGTTGCAGCTGATTGGTTCTTTCACCTTGCACTAGGAATTATCACTGGATGGAATACACTTTGAACTCAGTTTGAAGCTAGATTCAAGTCAGTAGAAGATGCTTATGCATTGTTGGCCCAAATTACTCAAATGAAAAAGGAACCGCATGAGTCCATGCGTGAGTTTGTGGCAAAGTTCAATAAGCTAAAGAACAGGATCCCAACTATTGCTCAACCTATAGCTGAGAACCTTAAATGCTTCTTCATTAATTTGCAATTGCCGGAAGTAAGTTTTCTTTTACGAAGAGCAGCACCAGTTGATCTTGCAATTGCTCAAAGTTTAGCAGTTGAAGTGGAGGATGATTTGATCTTAGCGGGGAAGTTAAAGAAGGATTCTATTGGTTCTAGTGGGCAGCCCCCTTTGGCTCTATCTTCTAGAAGCACTATGGATCCTATAGTGCAAAAGTTGGCTGATGAGCTATTAGCTTTGAAAGAACAGGTATCACAAAATTTGTCCATTCCTTTCTATAAGAACATATCAAGGGGAACTTCTCATGATGCTCTGAATTACCAAGGCCATGCTTCAAGGGACCAGAATCAAGATAGGTTTCCTCCACAACGAGTAATACTTGCTTTGGAAGCACCACCTGTGAATGCAGCAATTTTCTATTATGAATCAGAGCAAAACAATCTTCTTCAATTAGAATATGATCAAGGAGAAGATGTTGCTAATCTTTTCATGGAAGGTGAAGAGCAATTAGCTAGCGACTCTACCACTGGGTTCTTGAACTTGGAAGATGAAATGAAACAAGAAGAAGATGCTTTTGATGAATCTTATGCCATTCTTACATGGTCACAGAATCAATTTAATCATCAATATGTGGCTGGTGACAACCAAGTAAGTACATTAGATCTTCCCACTTCATCCCTTGTTCCTAAGACCAGTACCCCCAATGAAAAACCTCAAGATGAGAGTTTTTCATTTTCTGTAGTAAGTCCATATCAACTTGTTGGTATCATAGATCATGTTGAGGAGACACATATTCAAATGCTTGAGGCAAAAATACCTGTCAAGGGTATTATGCAGGAGTTCCATCCTAAAAGGGAGGCCAAGTACATAGTGACGAAAGCTAAAGATCCAAAGGCTCAGATTCTCTTTGAGTTTTCTGATATGGGTACTTATTTCTGGACCATTGATGAAGATTCTAAGTCATTGGATAATGTTTCAAATGGAGGTCTAGAAACAGATGGATCATTCTCTTCAAGTAAAGGGATTTTGCAACTGAAAGAAAATAAAATTTCCAAAGGATTGATTTCTCCAGTGAAAACTTTTGATAAGCATGATCTCTTTGTCAAACGGTGACGACAGTTGGGACCAAATTCATCAGCGTCAGTTGGGCAATTCAATCTAGATGCAGAAGAAGATCCTACAATGACAAACACTGAGAAGTGTTACTCTTTCAATAGTAAAAGAAAAAGAAGTGGAACATCTTTTCTGCTGCCTCACAGCAGACATCATCTGAATCTTTTCTCAAAGTGAAGTGACAGATAAGTTTTCATATTTTTGTATAGTTTTTTGTGTCCTTTTTGTTTTAATCTTTTTGTGTTTTTATTTTTGTATTTTTGTTTAGTCTTTTGTGTCTTTTTCTTTTTCGCTTGACTCTATAGCCCAATGGCATGGATGAAGGCACTTAGAGACTGGATTCTACTCCCTTCAATTGTTTCAAAGTTCGATCGAAGGAAGTTCCCCAGTTAGAGCCAGCTGTTGTTCTCAAAATAGGCTGCACTCAGTTTTGTAGACAACCCCCACGAAACTTGTCCGTTTTGTGAATCTACACTCTAAGCTCACAAATCGAGACAAGATTCCCTTGATCTCGTGCAAAGTCATTTGACATTCTAAACTGGTTTGCAACATTCCTTTGAATTAGTTTCTCGATATTCGTGAATATCGTTTAAGTCGTAAATTGATTAAGATGTTGATTTTGACCATTTTCAAGAGTTAGTAATTTTTGAGTTTTTGACATGTAATGGTGGCATCTTTTGCTGCTCTTACATGTCTATTTTTAAGTTTTGCTATGAATGTGTAATGACGGCAAATTTTGCTGCTCTTACATGTGTTTTTCTTGAAATATGTAATGTCGGCCAATTTTGCTGCTATTACATATTTCTCCAATGTTTGCTTGCGTCGTCGGCGAATTTCACCACCATTGCATATCGATGCTACACATGCAGGGTCGGCCGATTTTGTCGCCTGTGCAAGATCTTTAAAATCACAAACTCTAGTGGCATTAATTGCCATTCGTGTTGGCATTTAGATCACGCCTTTTGACTCTTTTTAATATAATTAACCCATTGTTTCTTGTCATTTCTTTCATTCAAAAACCTTTTAGTCGATTTGCCAATACCTTCTTTGACCGTATGATCACTTGCTTTTGGTTTATATCGAGTTGCAGTTGACACTTAGGGTTTCCTCTGTTTAAACAGGTAAGTATTTTTCTTTATTGTTTTCTTATTAAAGTTTTCCATTTCTTGTTAGAATGATCAAAACATTGTTCTGAGAGGGTTGTATTGTATGTATAACTGGTCAAAACAAAACCTTAAAGTTTTCGTGTCTTTCTTCTGTTGAGTCATTCCCAAACCTATTTTTGGTTTAAAACTCCTTTGTTTAGTATTGTCTTGTGGGTCTTTTCATCGTTTTCGTCTTGTAAAGTCATCAATCTTTGCATATATGCAAGTAGGTGCAAAGTCACATTTTAAGAGCTCAAAAATGGTGTATGAGCAGTGATATCCACTGCTCCTATGCCAAAACCCTTGCGAGCCTTATTATGTAGAGTCGGCGATATTCACTGATTATGTGTTCCTTAAGCATTGTAAGTAAAAGTTTAACAGCAGTAGAATCCGCCGCCCTTACACCACTTGAATTTTCATCATCAGCAGAAGCGGTAGAATCTGCTGCTCGAACACCTTTGCAAAACCTGTCTTACATGCATAAGCAACATATTTTACCGCTTGAACACCAAATTTGGCTCTTCACATGCAAAGCGGTAGAAAATGCTGCTCCAACATCAAACCTTGCAAAATCTCGTTACCTGCAAAGGCGGCATAATTAACCGCCCTTATAGTGTCAAACATTACCCCGACATGCGGGAGCGGCCATTTTGACCGCTCGTGCATGTCTTCCTTCAAAATTTCCTAACATTGGGAAATCCTTGAAAATGATTCCCTTGGCCCACTTTCACTTGTTTTCTCGACTTGCGTGCTCAAGCCGTTCAACACATGCTTTCCTGTCCATGATCATCGGATCGTGGTTATCCCAGTTTATCCATTCTTTCCCCTAACTACAAGATCATGGCCTTTTGCAGTTCTCAACAAGTGTTCGTGGTAGACATTTCTTCCAGAGTTCGCTCTAGAGTTAATGTTAGAGCCATCTTCATCCAAAGCCAAGATCATGACTTTTTGTTGCAGTTTCTTCTGCAAACTGCCGAGGTCATCACGTCATCTAAAGGTGCTTATCTTCCAAATGATTGACCTATCAATGAAGAAAGTGATAAAGATGGTGAAAGATACAATCGTCGAAACTCATGTTGTTTTAGACCATACACTTGGACCGGACGTTTATGAGATGGAAGCAGTAAAGGACATGTACCATAATTCCTTGAAGAAGAATGATGGTGGCAGCTGATATTCTTCTTCGTGCCTTAGTTTATTTTCAGTTTTGTATATGTAATTTGTATTTTGTTTTGGACATATTCACATGTATTTTTCAAAAATGTAATTACATGTGAGACAAAGGAAGTTCTAAGTCAAATAGGACTCTTTTGTTAAATAAGTCAAAGTAGTTAGACTTTTCCTATTTTCGCTCCAGGTCTCTCCCTATAAATAAAGAGGGCCTCTATTGTAAATTTTATCTTTAATCTTATGCAACAAAGTGCTGCCCAAATTGAGACTCAACTTTGAGACTTTGTGTTCAAATTGTATGATCAATTCCAATCAATAAAGAAGGCAAGTTTTGATATCAAACTTTGTGTTGAATCAAATTTGTATGAGCAAGGATGTACATATGGCATTTTTGCTGATTTCTCTTGTTGATTTATTGGATAAAGTGGTGCTCGGTTATTATGATTGGAGGGCATTCAAGATAAGTTATATAAACTTTGTGTTATATTATTTCCTTGAATCTATGTGTGTTGAAAGCATTTCTTGGTGAAGGACTATAAAGACTTTGAGCTTGTAGTTGTTCACTTTGTATATGAATCATGTTGAGAAGTTGTAGACTTTGTGAAATGATTTTCAATCACATTCGTGTGAATCAGTGGTGTTGTTAGTTGACAGACTTTGTGCTCCAACTGGTAATACAGTTACTTTTAAAATCTTTCTGGGGATAATTTGAAGACTTTGTACTTGAGATTATTCACTTTGGTTCATGAATCTTTTTGTGAAGTAAGTTGAAAGACTTTGTGCAACTTACAAGAATATTGTTGATTATTGTTTAAGTGTAGAAGCATTATTGAATATTACCGTGAAACATTGTAAACATCTTTTCTGAAAGAAGAGAAAAGGATGAATGTAACACACCCCCAAATCTAGTATTTGGTGGAAATAAGTTTGTAATAGTTAAAAGGGAACCTCCCCTTGCTGAGAGGAGAGATTTATCTCATCATAGCTATGGCTGATATACCCATTTTGCCGTTAGTGAGTTAACGACAAAATATTCACCCAACAAGGGTTTAGGGATAGGGTTTAGGGTTGAGGGATTAGAGTGAAGGGTTGAGGGATTAGGATTTGACATTGAGGGTTGAAGGTTGAGGCTTTAGGGTTTAGGGTTTAGGGATAGGGTTGAGGGTCGAGGGATTAGAGTTAAGGGTTGGGGGATTAGGGTTTGACATTGACGGTTGAGGGTTGGGGTTGAAGTTTGAGTATCTAGGGTTTAGGGATAGGGTTGATGGTTGAGGGATTAGGGGTAAAGTAGAGTGTCGAGGGTATAAGGATTAGGGATAGGGTTATAGGGTTTACGGATAAGGGATTAGGGTTTAAGGTATAGTATCGAGCCCATTGAGGGTTTAGGAATAGGGATAGTGTTTAGGGTTTAGGGATGAGGGATAAGGGTTGTGGGTTGAGGGATTAGGGTTGAGGGTTGAGGGGTTAGGGTTAAGGGTTGAGGGATTAGGGTTTAAGGTATAGTGTTGAGGGTTGAGGGTTTATTGATAGTGTTTAGGGTTGAGGGTTGAGGGATTAGATTTTAGGGTTGATGGATTAGGGTTTAAGGTATAGTGTTGAGGGTTGAAGGTTTAGGGATAGGGTTTAGGGTTGATGAATTAGTTTTTAGGATTGATGGATTAGAGTTTAATGTCAAGGTTAGGGTTAGAGTGTTGAGGGTAGAGGGATTAGGTATAGGGTTTAGGGTTGAAGGTTTAAGGATTGAGGGTTGAGGCTTTAGGGATGATGGTTTAAGGCTTAAGATATAGTGTCAAGTTTTGAGGGTGTAGGTATAGGGTTTAAGTTTTAAGAGTTAAGGGTTGAGGGATAGGGATTAGGGTTTAAGGTACAGTGTTGAGGGTTGATGGTTTACGGATAGGGTTTAGGTTTGAGTGATTAGGGTTTAGGGTTGATGAATTAGGGTTTAATGTTGAGAGTTGAGGGTTGAGGGTTGAGGGATAGGGTTGATGGTCAAGGGTAGAGGGATTAGGGATAGGGTTTAGGGTTGAAGGTTTAAGGATTTAGGGTTGAGGCTTTAGGAATGAGGGTTAAGGGATTAGGGTTTAAGATATAGTGTTGAGTGTCGAGGGTGGAGGGATAGGTTTTAGGGTTCAAGTTTTAAGGGTTAAGGGTTGAGGGATAGTATCGAGCCCATTTAGGGTTTATGAATAGGGATAGTGTTTAGGGTTTAGGGATGAGGGATTAGGGTTGAGGGTTGATGGATTAGGGTTGAGGGTTGACGGATTAGGGCTTAAGGATAGGGTTTAGGGTTGACGGATTAGGGTTTAAGGTATAGTGTTGAGGGTTTAGGGTTGAGAGATTAGAGTTAAGGGTTGAGGGATTAGGGTTTGACGTTGACTGTTGAGGGTTGAGGTTTTAGGGTTAAGGGTTTAGGGATAGGGTTGAGGGTCGAGGGATTAGAGTTAAGGGTTGAGGGATTAGGGTTTGATGTTGAGGGTTGAGTACATTAAGGTTTGAGGGTTGAGGGTTTTAGGATAGGGTTGAGGGTCAAGGGATTAGGGTTAAAGTAGAGTGTTGAGGGTATAAGGATTAGGGATAGGTTGGAGGGTTTAGGGATAAGGGATTAGGGTTTAAGGTATAGTATCAAGCCCATTGAGGGTTTAGGAATAGGGATAGCATTTAGGGTTTAGGGATGAGGGATTAGAGTTGAGGGTTGAGGGATTAGGGTTGAGGGTTGAGGGATTAGGGTTTAGGGATAAGGTTTAGGGTTTAGGGTTGAGGTAGACAAGGAGCGACTGAGACATAGAGAGGGGAGAGGTAGAGAGGTGAGGGGGAGAGATAAGTGAGATATAGAACATGAGCTAATGGAACTAGAGGTGAGATATTGTAATGGTGCTATCGAAGGTGAGATAGGCACAAATATTTATGGATCAATCTATAGCAGGACAAAACGCGAGCGCATTATAATGCGCTCACGTTTTGTCCTTCTATAGAAATGGTAAAAAAGTGTTCACCCCCATGATCCAGACCCACATGCTCTATTTTCATGCTAATTATGTGTGTGCTCTAACAAAAAAGAAGTGCTTTCATGTTGTTGGGAAGTTCACATGCACATTTTACACATTCTACCACCTTTGCATGATCTTTCCACCACCTTTTCTGCTTTGCCAACTTGAGAAGCAGGAAATAACATAGTTTTCACACCAAGTTTGATATATATCTATTCAAGTTTCAATTTTTGTAGTGTTGCAATGTTAATTGTGATTCAATTTTAGGAATTTAACATTATATATTGGTTAATAGTATTGTTGTTAGTAATTATATTTGAGTGTTATTCAATTTAACGTTGAAAAGGAAGCAAGTGGTGAAAAACTCAAATTGTTGAGGAGTTTGATGCAAGAAGAAAAAAATACTACATAATTGGGTACACTCTCCATTCGAATCTTTATTTTTTAGGTATTTCAAGTCTTTACATGCATGTTCTTTACATTTTCCTTAATTCTATTTGAATTACTTTAGCATGTTTTATCATACATGGTTAAAATAGACACATTCCCAATCAAGAAAGCAGCCTACAATCTCACATGATGCCATGTATATTTTCTACACTTGGGCTCTTTAATAATTATGTGTAATAAACAAACCTTAACATACCATGATGTCAAACTATACAAGAATAAATCCTTACAACATAATAAAAATATAATCCCACTATTATTTTGTCATATTAACAAGTTAAAATACAAATGAATAGGTGCCAAGATCATATAAGTATGCACATGACATGATGATTTGTATGCACATATCTTGGGCTAGGACATTCCTTATGCACCTATTCATGATGATTTGTACATGCACATGACACAACAATTGTTGTCTATTCCTTCACAAGCCACCCAATTCCTAGTATCCCTAGTACCAATAAAATACCTTCTCAATTCCAAATCCTAGTAGCCCTAGTAACAACAAACATGTCAAATTGGGTCTTCCTCAACCTTTTCAAGTATGAAGTCCCATGTACTCTTTTCATGGCTGCAATAATTTGGTTTGTATCCTTTGTACCTATTTTGGTTGAGTGACATTTACTCTTTTACATGATGATTGTATGTACATTTACTATGAAGGGTTGAATGACATATATTTTAGTTATTTGTATGGATTCATTTCTTAGGAACTAATATTGGTCTCTTTATCATGCTACAGATAAATTCTTTGTCATTCCAAGGAAACGATCAAGAATTAAACCAACACAGGAAGAGATAGAAGATAAGAATGCAAAGAAAGTAGTGGCTATGAGGGAACTTCGTGAGAAGAGGAAATTGGACACGATAAATGAATACATTCCAATTGAAGAGGAACCACAAACATTACAAAGAGATATGGTATTGGCGGCACAAAGGGAACAAATGTAAAAACTTCGTGCAAGTCAACATGTAGGGACACCATCTACCACATCTCAAGTTGAGAGTACATCATCACTCACATGTGATGAAGGAGGTACGCCATCATTCCCACCTCAACCTCAAGGTATGTCATCTATTCCATCTTCGCTCGAAGGTATGCCATCTAGCCCATCTCATTTAAATATTGATGAAATTCCTAATGTTGAGATGAATTTACCTAACTTAACACCACCTAGAATTTTGCATAGAAAGCCAAAGTATTTGATTGATATTTATGAGAATATTTTGCAGCCAATGGAAGGTAAGATTCCAAAATACACTTGTAGAAGATATGCTCATAAGATTTGGAGATTGTTCTTTGAAAAGTTAAATGAGACTGCAAGATGTCAACTATTCATTGAAATGATGCAAAGTATAAAGTATAGGTCCATCATGAAGATTCTTGGGTTGAGAACATCAGAGGCTTCAAGTGAAAAATCTATTGTCAAGAATCTAATGAGTGTGTATGAGAGTGTGGGCAACACCTCACACACAAAAGATAGTAATGCAACATGGCATGTGATTACATCGACTATAGTAAGTAGTCAAACGAGGAAAGCTCGTCTCATTAGAAAGACGAGTCAAGAATTGAGAATTAATAAGAAAACTATCAAGAGTCATTGGAAGATGCCAAAGAATTGAGGACACTAATGCCAATGAATTATGGGCATTCTTAGGGAGACTACCACAAAAAGATAAACCAATTGTTGAAGCATTGAGATCACTAATTGAAGACTTTTGGAAGAATTACACAAGGGTATCTCCAAATCAAAAGGATGTGGTAAGAAGGAGAATTGGTAGTCAGAACCGTGAGCCACATCCAAAGCATTTTTTGGATGAGACTCAAACACAATTTTATGGTAAATTTCTAGAGAAGTATCCTCAAATTACAATTTGTCAAAGATATTTTGAAATGCTAAAACCTTTCTATGTCAAGATAAATCACACACGCACTACTTGTTTTTGTAGATTACATATTGAATTTTATAACCATTTTGATGTTTATAAGTCTATATGTTTAGATATGCATACTAACAATGTTTTGTAAGGTTGTGCCATACGTGCCCCACCAACATCTTCAAGAGACTTCATATCAAGAATTTTATGTGAAAGAGAGGAAGGTCAAATATTCTACAAGAAATTATGCTTGGATGGCACATGTCATCATTGCAGTGACTTGCAACATTTGCCAATATGTGAACATATGGAAAGAACACATGCAGTTGGAAACAAACTAGTAGAGTTTGGCAAGTATAAAAAAGTGGCATACAATACAAAAAATGGTAAAGAAGCAAAGAGGTGTGAATTGGTTATTGAAAAGATTTCAGTGTATCAGTTTATGCCTATATTCGGTTACAGCATAGTGTATGAGTATGCAAGACATTCCCATAGAGCTCGATGGTTGGACTTGCAATTCAAGTTATGCAAGAACACATTTTTGGTTGGTAGCATTGTTTCAGTTGTCAACTTTGTAGAGAACTACAGTCTACAGCCACAACGTGAGGTGTAATCACAATATTACAACTCCACACAGGTTTCTATATTTATGTACATAGCATTCATTCATGCAAATGATAGTACAGAGGATGACAAAAAGATCATAAGGGAGTATAATTTCTATATTAGTGATGATCGCATGCATTCTATGGAGTTTGTATAAGGTTGCTTTCAAGTGTTCTATAATGATTTGGCTAGAAGGGGTATATCGTTCAGTCAACATATCATATGGTCAAATAACTGTGCATCACAATTCAAGAACTCACAAAATTTCTATTGGCTGAGTAGGAGGCATAATTTTATAGGTATTCAGCATATGTGAAACTTTTGTGAGGCCGGGCATGGAAAGGGGGAACATGATGGTGTAGAAGCATGTATCAAAAGAGCCATAACACGAGAAGAGTTAAAGTATAAAGACTGCAAAGTTGACAGATGCAAAATTGATTGTTGAGTGGTGTAATACTACAATGGGTCCAGGTAATGAAGTTAAGTCTTTAGTTCGTAGATTTTTTTGGTTGATAGATGATACTAACATTGCACCATATGAGGATTGCTCTACACTGATAGGATCAAGTGAGATGCACTCTTTCAGAAGCTCAATTGCAGGTTCATGGAGTATCCATACACAAAAGATGTCATGCTTTTATTCTTCCTATACAATTCAAGCCTGGGATGAGTGTGAGTCAAAGGAGTGGGTTGATGAATGGCAGTTAAGTTATCTTAGCCCACTTGACACGTATCAATCCCCGATGGCACTAGAACTAACACAAATAGAATCATTAGTTGACTTTGACCACATATCAGATCTAGTTCAACCAGGTAATATATCTATTTGCATAGTTTTTGAAATTCCTAATGTCATCTTACTTTGTAGTGTTTTTGTAATGTTGACTAATTTCATCTAATTTGCTACACATATCAATGTAGGGCACGTTTATGTAGTTATTACAGATGAAGATAATGAAGAGGGAATAGATTATTACTTATGTCATTGTGTTGAGACCAAAAAGAAATTGGAGGCCCCAGTTATAGATGGAGAAAACATCGAATACCCTACAGGCTCAGTGGTTATTACTGGAACATGGCTTAGAAGGTACCCACATAAGAGTGTTAATGTTTGGCTATTTTAGGACTTTGACACTCATCGAAAGATTCTTCATTACTTGAACCTTGTTGTGGCATCCAATGTTCATTTGATATAGTATCGGGGTAGACCTTTGAACAAAAGCTTGTGGAAGTTGCGTGAGTCTGAGCATGAAGCAATACTTGACATAATAAAGAGTAGAGTAGACCTGGATGGTTCATTGGATTAATTTGTAAGTATTCACATTGATTTTATAAAGTCATGTGACATTGAGTTGTAAGTATGCACATTAATTTGTAAGGTTTGTCTTTTTTTATTTCTTGCTGCATTTTTACACATATACATATTTTTACATCATCATGTTATGCTTCATGGGGTTAGACCTAAGTGATGGATGAAGTTGATCCTGAGAATAATGTATAAAATCTAGGTAATGTATAAAATATAGGTGTCTCTAGGTGTCTTGGTTTCTAACTAGATAATAGGTGTCTCTAATTGTGTCTTAGGTATATACGATATGTCAACTAGGTAGATAGAGACTAGAAAATAGGTGTCTTAGGTGTCCTGCATCTTAGGAAAACTTTATCGACTTCAGTTGCACTAATGGTGCAGGGGCACCTAGGTTGCCATGCCTCCAAGAGGGGTCAAAAAATGAAATTTTGTTTTAATTGAGTTAATTGTATGTAATAAGGTCTTCTAAGACCATTTCATTTGTTTTTAAGTCACTTTGAGTCATTTGGGGTCAGTTTGAGTCTTTGAGTCCTGTTGCAAAAAAGTGTCAATGTTGTCAAGTTGCACAAAGCAACTTTTGCATTTTTGGTGTCCTGCTTCTGATATGACCAAACTGACAGTTCCAACGCGTCTAGATGGGTATGTTTAGGCTAGGCATGGTTCTATTTTTCACCCAAACATGTCGAAATAGTCTGAGCTACATTGTACCGACGATATCCCTGAAGAGTCCAAAGTGCAAAAAGGAAGCAATCTTTAATGAGATGTTACTCAAAAACTGTGTCACTTAGAAACATTTTGTCTGAGGTAACACGATCACATAGAGTGCCTCTACAATAACCTCTCTTGGTTTTTTATATCTTTGAGGCATTTGCTCATGGTGAAAGGTTTTCTGCTGCCCCAAAAATCATCAGGAGGTAGTGTAAAGTTTCAAAGGGGTGTAACTTTCATCCTGTTCCTGATGCAACCAGACTAACTATTCCAACATGTCTGGATGGGTACATTTACACTAAGTATGGTCCTGTTTTTACCCAAACATGTCGAAACAGTCCGAGCTACATTGTACTGATGATATCCTTGAAGAGTCCAAAGTGTAAAAAGGCAGCAATCTTTGATGAGATGTTACTCAAAAATTGTGTCACTTAGAAACATTCTATTTGAGGTAATGCGATCATGTAGGGTTCCTCTACAATAACCTCTCTCAGTTTTTTATATCTCTAAGGCGTTTGCCGATGGTGAAAGGTTTTCTGCTGCCCCAAAAATCATCAGGAGGTAGTGTAAAGTTGCAAAGGGGTGTAACTTTCGTCCTACTCCTGATGTGACCAAACTAACTATTCCAACATGTCTGGATGGGTACATTTACGCTAGGCATGTTCTTTTTTTTCATCCAAACATGCCAAAACAGTCTGAGCTACATTGTACCGACGATATCGCTGAAGAGTCCAAAGTGCAAAAAGGTAGCAATCTTTGACGAGCTATTATTCGAAAACCATGTCACTTAGATACATTCTATCTAAGGAAAAATGATCGTGTAGGGTCCCTCTACAATAACCTCTCTTAGTTTTTTTATCTTTAAGGTCTTTTCCCGTGGTGAAAGGTTTTCTACTGCCCCAAAAATCGTCAGAAGGAGGCAGTGTAAAGTTGCAAAGGGATGTAACTTTTGTTCTTCTCCTCATGTGGCCAAACTGACAGTTCCAACACATTTGGATGGGTATGTTTAGGCTAGGCATGGTCCTATTTTGCATCCAAACATGTCAAAACAGTCTGAGCTACATTGTATCAGTGATATCCCTGAAGAGTCTAAAGTGCAAAAAGGTAGCAATCTTTGATGAGGTGTTATTTAGAAACTGTGTCACTTAGATACATTATGTCTAAGGAAAAGCGATCATGTAGGGTCCCTCTACAATAACCTCTCTTAGTTTTTTATATCTCTAAGGTGTTTGCCCATGGTGAAAGGTTTTCTATTGCCCCAAAAATTGTTAGAAGGAGGTAGTGTAAAGTTGCAAAGGGGTGTAACTTTTGTTCTTCTCCTCGTGTGGCCAAACTGACAGTTCCAACACATCTAGATGGGTATGTTTAGGCTAGGTATGGTCCTATTTTGCACCCAAACATTCTGAAATAGTCTGAGCTACATTGTACCGGTGATATCCCTGAAGAGTCCAAAGTGTAAAAAGGCAACAATCTTTGACAAGTTGTTACTCAAAAACCATGTCACTTAGATACATTCCGTCTAAGGCAATGCGATCACGTAGGGTCCCTCTCTCTCAGTTTTTTACATCCCTGAGGCATTTGCCCATGGTGAAAGTTTTTTTGCTACCCCAAAAAATGTCAAAAGGAGGCAGTGTAAAGTTGCAAAGGGGTGTACCTTTTGTTCTCCTCGTGTGGCCAAACTGACAATTCCAACTCATCTAGATGGGTACGTTTAGGCTAGGCATGGTCTTATTTCACACCCAAACATGTCGAAACAGTCTGAGCTACAAACACTAACTAGTCTTCAATCTTCAAACACTACAAATACCATGATATCCTGCATAAAGCTATCTTTTAGCCTTTTATAAAGGCATGCCCATCAAATTCAACTGCATAGAGATGATTGTTTGTATTCCAAATTCCTTTTAAATACTGACCTTCCAATCCTTTTTGCCACCGTCATATTAATTAAATATGACCTTTGATTATGATATGGCGCTCGAGCTTATGAGAATTTACCAGAGATGCTAGTTGAGTTAGGTTGAAGGGCCAGTGAACTAATGACTTAAAGACCCTTTAGTAGGTTGATTTAAGTGATAGTAACTTTTGATTATAAGTCAATTTTAAATTAAAACAAAAGTGCACTTTACACATGATAGGCAATTGAGGGTTTTAAAGTCTTAAGAAAATTAGATTCTTTTTAGGGTTTAATGCCCAATATGCAAACCCTAACTATCAATAAGATTATGATTATGAAAGATTGTGTCTTCTCTAACTTCTTATTGCAAGAACAAAACCACATCCACCATGAATATGAACCTTGCATCATATCAACCTTTCAAGATAGACCTTATCATGAAAACCATATTCACAACAAAACCTTGCATGAACAAAACCACATCCACCATGAACATGAACCTTGCATCATATGAACCATGTTTGTCTTGTGCAGCATCAACATGAATTAAGAGACCTCATCATGAAAACCATATTCACAACATCATGCACCTCATGACCATCACCTACCTTGAATCACTGTATCACCTTATCAACATCATGGCATCAACCTTAACATCAATGACAAACAACCTTGACCCTTTGACTTCAATGACAACCTTGAACCTTGATTGTTGATGACTTATGGAAGCCTATAGCCCCAATGTTATGTTGCATACTAAAATTAGGTAAGACTCAATGTAATCTCATAACCTCACCTTATATGAAAGAAGAATTACATTTAATAACCACAATGGTCATCAGGTGCTCATAAGCATATGATTTTGACTATCTTATTCAAAACAACAAACATACTCTTTGCATCCTAATATGGTATAATAACAAGAAATTAAGAAATATTTTCAATTGACCAACTCATAAAGAATATGGATCAGCATACTCATTTGAATATTTTCAATTGAGAAACTCATAAAGAATATGAATATTTTCTATTCAACATGATGATTTATTTTTATTTTAAATACAATTTTTATCTATTCAACATGATGATTTATTTTTATTTTAAATACAATTTTTATCTTTTAGTTCCAAAATGAGGTTTAGGTGATACTTGAATAACAATAGCTCTCTTATTGGATCAACAAACATCATATGTAATACAATTGGACTTTAAATATTTGAAGTAGCCATCTACAAATATCCATTCAAATGTGGATTTATAATGCAAGTATGGATGCCATCAATAAAAAAGATATGTATTAACCGAATATCCATATAGGCATACATCAATATCTGTCAATATAAGTATAACATATATACAAAATAGCCATATAGGCTTACAAGAATGCCATATAGGCTTACAAGAATGCCATATAGGCATACAATGTCAACTATATGCAATACAAAATATATGTCCACAAATGCCATATAGGCATACAACAAAGGAACACAATTAAAAGTCATTCCCCTCTGGTTGGTGAAGAGAATAGATCATGGGAAGCCTTTGATCTTCTATGGGATGGAGACGGATATGTGGGTGGTCTACTACGAACCTGAGGGTTGCTCCTCCTATTTAGTTCTTCCTGCATCTTTAGTTGTTACAATAAAAAGTATAGACATTAATATATAGAAATTACATGTTATAAAAAATGAAACATTTAACAAAATAATCACTTACCGCTACCATATAATCTATCTCCTCACTTGCCTTAGCAGCAGGAATAGGTAGTGGTGATGTCATGTCCTATAGAAACCATCTAGATGGAAATTAAAGTTTAAATCAATAATCTTTTGATTTTTCAAAAATAAACAACTATAACAATGGATGTAAATTGAAATTTACTAATTTGCCTCATACCCCTGTCAATGGCATGGAGCTATGAATTGCAGAGGTCACACCATGCTCCATTGCCCTATGAACATCAGGAGGTGTCTTCGCAGCCTGCATCATCTAGAAATAAAACAACATTATTCAATTACGAAAACTATAATAGTGATGCGAATCATGGCTCCTAACATACACACACGTTCATCTAAACATGGAAGTACACACAATAAAGCACACAAGTCACATACAAAAATCTAGTAAGTACAATTCATTCATCAAACTATTTATTTTATTACCTCCGTGAAGCTTTGAAGTCCACCACCACTGGTAGGTGTTGCCGTGAAATCTCCAATATTAACCTATTCAACATACAAAATCAAATATTACAATACCATTCATATAGCGATGCTATTCACATGTAATATTTATAATTGTTTACTAGTTACATACCCCGACAGTAGATGATGTAGTGTAATATGCAGGTGGAGAACCACTGAAAACTATATCAATGCTATGACCCTAAAATTTCATTAAAATCATCAAACTAAATTAGTTAATCTTGCATTTCAAAAATGAAATTTAATAAATTAAATTCAATAAACTTGCTAATATTTACCTAAGTATCAAGGCTGAAAGTCTCACTCAGGAGGGTATATGTCATCACCATCTACTCAGCTGTAGATGTAGCCTGTGCACCTGCGTCCTGACTATCCATGGGGTCATAACCATAGGCTGACCTGCAAGTCTGACAAGCATAGGGTGGGACCCTACTCCTTGCACTATCTCCCAAACCTTGTTGTGCTGTAGGACTGGCATGCTCTATGATGCTCTAGGTCAAGGCACTAATGGACTGAAGTGTATCGACCTCAACACTCTCCTTCACAATGGAAGGGATAGAAACATGCTCATGGGCTAGTCTGTTGATTACTCGTCTCATTGGCCACTGTGGGTCTTCACGTGCCCCTGGTCTATCTTGTGCTGACCCCCCACCTCTACCCTAGAAGTCCTGCATATCAAAATAGTTTGGCACTTTATTGAGGACAAATTTGCAGTAGAGTTTCCTCAAAAAGTATTATGGGAGCTCATTATTATTGCATGGAGGATGGTCAAAAACCATCCACTACCTCTGCCCAAAATTGTCCCTTATTGCTTGGTTGTTGCACCAATGGATAGGGAACCTCTTGCATGTAATGGGTGGAGGGTGATTTGTTTGTGGGTTTGTGAAAATGGAACACAAGTCTAATTTTGTAATTTGTAACTTTTTCACATCTTCATATGATAGCTTGTCTGCGTAATACTCTCTAAACTCTCTCCTCTTATCCGACCAACTAGATATTTGCTTGCTAATTGAATCTACATTTGATAACATAGATTCAAGAGATTGAACAAGCGTGGACCTATGCAAGGTTGAAGTTGAAGAATCTTTCAACCTTGCAATTATGTCTTCAATTTCTTTTTTATTATTTTCAATTTGCCCCATTATATTTTCTTGTGTTCTAGGGGCATGTCGAGGAATGGATGGAGGAGTTTGTTGTTCGCGTTGTTCTTTGGCAGGTATTTCCTCTTTAGGATTTTGTGGATTTTGAGGAGGAGGAGGAGGTGCATTAACATTTCTTGACAATTAAGGAAATTTACATAAAAAACCAACTCAAACCTACCTATTTAGAAATAAATTCAAACAAAAAAATAAATAAAACTCACTCCTTTGGCCTGCTTGACATCATGGTGGCATTTTGGCGATGAATTGGTAACATTTTGGTGTTGAATCGAGTCTTCAAAAACACAAGTGCGCTTCTTAGGGTTTGCAAGCTGCGGGTGTAGAGGAAGATAAATAAATGAAATGAGCACAAATGCTCTTTATATATATATATATATATATATATATATATATATATATATATATATATATAATCAGTCATAATGCACTCGTGTTATAACACACTCACGTTATAACATGAGCGCGTTATGGTTTGGTTTTGCCGAGCCTTAGGCTCGTCACTACCAAACCATAATGCGCTCGCATTATGTATTAATTTTTTTTGAAAAATTTTTTGCCACTTTTTGGCCCCCCAACTTTTTGCACTTACCCAAGTTCAAACTCGTGAGCTTGTTGGACCAACGAAGGCATAAAGCCTACAAGCTTGTTGGCCCAGCAGGGATTTGAACCCTGGTGGCCGCCACTACAATTGAGCGACTTAACCACTGAAGAGCGAAGGGGAGAAAGAGAGATAAAGAAAGGGATACATAGAGAGAGGAATAGAGAAGTGGAGAGGGATAGAGAGAATGAAAGAGAGAGGAAGAGAGTAAGAGAGGTAGAGGAAGAGAGAAGGGGAGACAAAGAGATAGATGAATATACACACACATAGAGAGAGAGGAGATTGTAGAGAGGAATAGAGAAAGAGATTAGTCATGCTAACTAATTGGATTGATTTCATCATTTAGAATAAAAAAGAGTCAGTATTGTTTGCATACTTTTTTTTCCTACACGCTAAAATTACTTAGAGGCTATCAATTAAATTTTAAGACACTCTCATAACAGTGGAGGCAACTACACAAATACACTAGAAAACAAGCATAGTCAACCATATAATGGAATGTGGTCTCCACCTTCTCGACACTTTTCAAGATGACACTACTTAAAGAAGAATAATGATTTCACTATACTATTAAAGTTTCAATAGTGCTTTCCACTCTTTGACAAACATGGGGCTAAAATTTTACTCCAAAACATATGAATACTAAGAAGCCATAGTGAAAAACCAACAATTATGCTCAAATTTGATTAATTTGTATTGTAATTCATACTGCTAATCTGTATCAATCTACTTTATGCTAAAAGGAAATTGTACCAAATAAAGAAATAATTGAGAAAAGTGATATTCATTGGACAATAGCGGCATTCTCAATCCCCTCTTTTCAAGTGGTAATGTAAAATTTGCTTTGATAGATGCAAAAGTACAACTCCACATTAAATATCCCTTTATTTTATGTTTTCATCACTCAGATGTCTAAACATATTTAATATTTATTATTTAATTATTTTTATTTTATATATAATATATAGTCTATAATATAATTATATTTATTCTTGTTTGGTATATTTTATATAATGTAAATTTAATATATTTTAAAAATAATATTATATTATAAAATCATTTTTTATATTAAATATTTATTTATAATATAATCATATTTATTATTTATAATATTTAATATTTAATATAGTTATATTTGTTATTATTTAGCATATTTTATATAATGTAAATTATTTAGAAATGAGATAGAGAGACATAGAGGAGGATAGAGAAAGAGAGGGAGCTAGAGAAAGAGAATGAAAGAGAGAGAAAGAGAGAAGGGGAGAGACATAGAGATGAAGGGGTACACAAAGAGAGAGGGAAGGAGAAGTCAAGAGAAATAAAGAGAATGGAAGAGAGAGAAAGATAGAAAGAGAGGTAGAAGAAGAGAGAAGGGGAGAGATAGAGATAGATGAATAAAGACATAATACATAGAGATAGATGAATGGAGAGACATGTTTAATATTTATATCTTAATTATATTTATTTTATATATAACATATAGTCTCTAATATAATTGTATTTATTATTGTATAGTATATTTTATATAATGTAAATTATTTAATATATTTGAAAAATAATATTATATCATAAAATAGTTTATTTATATTAAATATTATATTTATAATTTAATCATATTTATTTTATATATAATATATAATATATAATATAGTTATATTTGTTATTACATAACATATTTTATATAATGTAAATTATGTAAAAGTGAGATAGAGAGACATAGAGGAGGCTAGAGAAAGATAGATATAGAAAAAGAGAGGAAGAGAGGAAGTGAGATAAAGACATGGAGGATAGAGGAAGAGAGATATAGAGAGACAAAGATAGAGAGAATCACAGAGAGAAAGAGAGGTAAAGGAAGAGAGAAGGGGAGAGATAGAGAGATAAAGGGATACATAGAGAGAGAGAGGAATAGAGAAGTGGAGTGTAATAACCACTCTAGTTACTACTATTTTTTTTACACACCAAGTACTAACCTGATTGTCCAAGTATCTTCTATCTTTAATTTAGAAGTGCCAAATTCACAGACTTACCGACCATAGTCACAGCATCAAATCTATGCCACAACTCATATACTTGTACTAGAGTATGGTAAGCTCCCAAGGTTAGGGTCATCCCTAGACCCAGACCTAAACCTTGAGGGTTCATTTTTAATAGCCTTGCCTACGTATCCCTTCATGGGAATTAGAGGCTCCGTAGTTCATTCAACAATAATAGAGGCTTCATCCTCTCATTTTATATGAGATCTTTAATCTCACCTTTAGATCATTGTCTTTAAGTGAATCTTATGATTCCAAATCAATTCATATGCAATAGTATGATTGCAAATGCAATCCAGTCAAATGTTAGTTCAATACCAACATCAATATATGGAAGCACACAAACCCACATAGTGACCAGCTTATATAAGAAGTACTTGTTCAAACATAGTGATAGGCTCAAGCATGCATTCCCTGTACACAATGTGATTATCACTCACACGGGTCACACATGCAAGTGTGACTAGCTCATAGGTACAAACCATATACACAAAGTGAATAACTCATCTATATGGCACATGTACAAAATGTGAATTGCTCATGCATATCACATATACATAGAGAAAATAACTTATGCATGCGTCACATACATCCAGAGTGACTATCTCATGCATACAACACATATACATAGGGAGAATAATTCATGCATATGTCATATACACATAGAGTGACTAGCTCATGCATACAACCTATATACACAGTGCTTAATTCACACCTAAATCATATACACAATGTGAATAACTTGGGCAAGAAACACATATACACAATGTGAATAGCTTGTGTAGGCATCTTGTGCAGGCATCATGTGCACATCATAGGTTTACATCATGACTAGGTAGCAAAAAGGAATGGTTGTGACCATATAGCAAGCATATTCCCATTTGTCTAATTCACTAGCCCCTAAGTCATCAAATATATCCCAACCCAGAAAAAGAATGTTGGTATATCTAATGGTACACCATGGGTTCCATCATTTTTCCTAATTTGCAGCCAACTATATTGAAAAGTAAGAATCCCATACTACTTGTAGTCATCACTAGCAAAGGCTCAAGTGCATATAACACATAACTCATAAGATTCCTAATACAAATGCACATAATGATTGACTCACACATACATAGTGACCAACTAGTAATAGAAAGTGGATGTAACCTACTACATGCACCTTCCCATTACCTGGTTCACTAACACATAAGCTCCCATCATTTTCCTAGTTCATAGCCAACTATGATGACAAGAAAGCATCCCATACTACATGTTAATACTGGCTAAGGACTAGGTGTAAAAACATACACATTCACAACCAAATGTGATGAAAAGAAAGCATCCCATACTACTTGTTGTCATCACTGGCTAAGGAGTAGGTATAAAAACTTACATCACTTGTGGCTATTAAGAATATATCCACAGCCCACTAAACCATTGAGTTGGTGGATCTTGACATCTATCGCATCCATGCCACTGGCCAAAGTTGGTTCAACTGGTATGGGGTAGCTCCTAACATCTATCACCTACATGATACTGGTGAAAGCCAGCTAAGCCCTATCATACAAAAGGGTATCTACTGGCATCTGTCACCTCCATGGTACTAGTGAGAACTGACTAACCCTAAGATACAGTGGATAGCATCTGGTATCTATCACCTCCATGGTACTAGTGACAACTAACTAAACCACATGCTTATATCATAACTTGGATGGCTCTTGGTATCTGTCACCTCTGTGCTACTAGTGACAAATAGCTCATCCTAAGATACAGTGGATAGCACCTGGCATCTATCACCTACATGGTCCTAGTGACAGCCAACTATCCACACTTGTATCAGACTTAGTTCTGACATGTGGATCATCTTATGGCCAGGTACACACACAATAAGGATATCACAAAGATTCACCAAGATGAGTCAAGTTGACTCATTTACATACCACATATAGGTCCATAAGCTAATACACCTGGTCTTATATGTCTAGTGGTCTAAATTATAAGTCAACCCTCAATAAATATATATTGAACCCACATGAGATGGAATCTATCTTGTCACCTATGTATAAACATATACAAACTCAATGTAATATCAATGGCCATTCCATACATTCAATTGTCACTTTGAAACATAGTATGCATCAAACCCACAATAGTAATTTTAAGCATAATTCTATTTCTAAGTGCATGTATTTTCCATATTAACAATCACAAGCTTAGTAAAGGATAAATATCATACTTACTTAGTAATTCCCACCATCAATTGCCCATAGTGTTCAACATGCAAAACACTGATTATATTAATCTAGACAAGTCCAAAGGCACCTTCATACATTACATTAGAGACAAACTATAAAGATGTCAATTCTAAAAGTTCATCCAAGATTGGGCAACTTAAGAGAACCTAACCCAAGAACATTAGACTGGAGGAGCATAGTGCTGATAGAATGCCTTTTACGAGATCGAGCCTATATAGTGGGGACTTATTAATTAAATGGTGAGTTCACACTCATCTAATGTATTTTCAGTCTCAAGTTAAAACATACCAAAGAGGGAAGGTTGATTAGGTTTAGGAATACCCCATACCTCAGAGTCATTCCCTAAACCCCTCCCCTATGGACTTGAGGTCTAGAGGCATCCTTTGCCCAAGAAATGCCTACATACCCACTCCCAAATGGGATCAAATTCACATGTAGTTCTCCTCACTTTAATTTGTCAAGAGTTAATCACATAGGTTCCTACCCTTAGGGTTCCATTGCCACAAAAGTAGCTTTCCTCCTAGAATTCAAATTGAAGGAATACTAAAGAAGGATAACCATATAAGGATTTGAGAACAAATAGTGTAATATATCACTAGTTGTCAATACCCATTCCAAAACAAGCTTTGACTCACCAAGTTTAATGAATAATAACAAAACTCCCAAATCTCAGGTTCTATTCCATATCCCAACAAGGTTTCTCTAAATCATCCCCAGTAATCAAATAATACCAACCAGTATGTAGGGAAACATGACCATACTCCCTATTTAGTTAATTATCTTAAACAAGAACAATGCTGGAGTCATACTGAGGACAATCGTTTCTTATTAACTATATATCTAAGATATCAAGCCACATTTGATATACTAAATGATTATGCCATACATATATCTATCACTTTCTCTATAGATCATGCAGTCATCACTTTGAGACTAAGTATATAATAAATAGTGATGATTATAGCTAGGGGATATCATTAATTCAATGTATTGTTTCCATGAAATTTATCACAAAGAAAAGAAATTAGGGTGCTTAACTATCCAAAATAATTATCCATTTTTAAACATTGCATGACTTATAGAATTTAAGAAATAGTAGCTGTTATGTTGAAAAATGTCCCCTTGGGGGCTTTTCCCTCCTAAGGTTTAGCTCCTGAATCCTTTAGAATGCATTTAGGTCATCTTGCATGTTAATGGTGACTCTTGATGAGAAAACCCTAAAGTTTCATGGCAAATGGGACCTAGGGGATGTGCTTAACATAAATCCTTCCTAAAATAAGGGGGAGGACTTGGGTGCCCGCACCCTAGTCCTGCCTTATTTTAGGTTAGGACCTATTTTTGGGTGTCAATTTTATGACCGCTATTAGGTCCTATGGCGACATCTCAAGTTTGAATTACAAAATTCTTAGCGGGAATGTTTGTAGTTATTATATATAAACATGATTAGTGATTCATTTAAAAAACTAGAGAAGATGATTATGAACTTTAGGCATATTTGTGATTTCAAGATATTCATTGTTGCAAGAGTAGAGCATTGTCATTGTGTTTGTGATTGTAGATTTTACTTCATCTTCTCATGTGATTGAAGAGCTTTCATTTATGCGAGATCTACACTATCAGGTGATATCTATTTGTGTTTTCTATCATTTATCATTTGGATTTTTCCTCTATCCCACAAGGATACGCACTCTTTATCTAACAATAGTGTTCAGAAGACTTGAATGTCTCTCTGAGGCTTGACCAAGGCAAGCCTCTAAACACCACAACCCCCAACCCACTTTTCTATGATTGTAGGTTATTGGTTTCAGAAACAAAAGAAGTGGAGTTGCAAGAGAGTAGTGTAGACTATCAGAATTGTAGAACTGAGAAGAAAACTAGGGCTTGGACTTGGGTGCCTGCTCATTAGTCCTCCAGATTCTGAAGGAGTAAAACCTCTATGACAATGGGAACAGGTTGCAAACATTCTTTAGAGATCTCAACAAAAGTAGATACACTCGACTAGGGTGCCTGTTCATTAGTCCTTGACTTTTCTGCATACCAAACTTCAAAATCTGGTATGTATTTGGTTGTCATTTGATATCTTTATGTGCGGTCATTTTCTATGATTTATCCATTTGTTTACGATCTTACAAAATTAGACTTTTGAGCATAATTAGACTTAATTGAACAACAAATTCACACAATTCCAATATTCTCCTATGTTCCAAGTGACAAGAGATCTATAGTAGAGTTCTCTACTCAGTTGAATGTCCTTGAATGTTTAGTGGTGAAAGGAGGATCAACACAAAACCTTAAAACCAATCAAGCCCTCTTTTTACTCTTAGACATTTTGGTGAACCTGTGTTTATTTTTTGAATTTTTCACCTTACTGAGTGTTGTGCTTTAGACTTTCACTCATTCATTTCATTTTCATCTTATTGCATTTGAAAAATTAGAAAAAAATGAAAAATTAGAAAAAATTGGCATTTTAGCTTGCATTTTCAAATAATTTAAATTAGTTGGCATTTAATTTCAATAAATTTATATCATTATCATCAGATCTGATTTAAAATACATAAATTCTTCATTCACCATTCATTTACATTGCATTTTCATGCTTAAATTGATAAAAATTACTTGAAATTGTGCATTTTTCCATAAAACCTAGTTTTGCATTAGTTAGGGTTTGTAGTCAAAATATTGTCTCAGATTTTAATACCCTTTCAAAACACTCATTAGGACTGATTTCTAACTGTAGTGTTTCATCATAGTGGCTTTCTTGCAAAATTTCATGTCTAGGATTTGAAAACCTTGCATTTTCACTGGATTTGGCCTTATCGTCTCTCTAGAATTGCATCACAAGCGTGTTGTGAAGGATTTTTCTACACTAATTGGTTATTATCAGGGTTATAATCTTCTTCCCTTCCTCAAATTTCTCACAACACTCTTCCTATTGGGCCTTTGCATTGAAAATTGGTGAAAAATTACATATTTTAGGTGTATTTTCACTGGGTTTTTACTTGTCATCATTACTGAATTACACTAAAGGTATGTTGTGAAGGATATTATTAGTTTATTGGACTAATATTAGACATATTATTTTCTGGCCCTCATCAATTTCCTTACAACACCTCTTCTATCACTTGTTTGCATTGGAAAAAGTTGAAAAATCAAGCATTTGAGGTTATTTTCATACATACTTTTGCACTGGTTCTTGAATAAGTTTTGAAAGCCTTTTGAAATCTGATTTGGCACTAAAGATAGGGAAAATCTAACTAATCTATAGAAAACAAACTATAGCTAACCTAGCTCCCAATGGAGTGCAATCTAACTTAGAAAATAATCAAAATAAACATGAAAACAACCCAAAAATCTAAGCTATCTATTGTCTAATCTCCATTGTCCTCCTCATCTTACATCATGTTCTCAGATTTGCAGATTTTATGCACTATCATGAGAAGCTCTTGTATGTGTTAAGTAAGATTTTGGAGATTGCAGGCTAAGAGAGGAAAAAATGAGAACTAAGAGCCCCAAAATGAGCTGGAGAAAGGTGTTTTATAGAAGAGGAATTTGAATGAATGGTTCAGATTTAAAGTTGACTTGGAGGCCAAATCAAGGGTGGAGGTTGATTAGGGTTTCCTCACCACAAGAGGACAAAATAGAATTTTAAATTGAGGAAATTGTGAGGTGGAGATTATGATTTAAATTAAATAAATTACATGCATTTATTTAATTTATTTGAGAAGCAGTTTTTGTGATGGGATTGATTTATTTGTTTGAATAAATCAAGTGAAGGAAACATTAGAAAATGAATGAATAAATAATTAATTAATTCAAATTAGTTATTTATCCATAGAGGAAAATTAGGGAAAATCAGGAGAATATGGAAGTGTTTAGGGCTTTGTTGACCCGAGGACACTTTTAGGTGTCTACATTTTGCCCCTCTTTGAGATAATGTTGCGACCAAATAACATCATTTCAAAGAAGCCATGGAAATGGATAGAGGAAGAGGACGATGATGGAAAGATAGGATGATGATGCCCCCTCAAGAGGATAGGTGGGTTGGACAAACATGGGTAGGCTCTCGAAATCAAAGGGATTAGTTGGGGAATGGATAGAGGAAATGAATGGTATGTGAAGCTACAATGAAGGTAGAGGAATGAAGAGGTGAGAGAGAGATGGTGGAGGTAATGAAAGATTGGCTAGAAGAA
Source organism: Cunninghamia lanceolata (assembly GCA_027924645.1). NCBI lineage: Eukaryota > Viridiplantae > Streptophyta > Pinopsida > Cupressales > Cupressaceae > Cunninghamia > Cunninghamia lanceolata. The sequence goes on from BSBN01000500.1 coordinate 25,323,949, forward strand.
TGGATATGAGATCTTGCTTTGATAGATTTTTTAGCTTCTCACTTACAATTTTATTCTTCTTATCATCATAGAACTTATTATGTCAAAGGACGACAATCACCGTGGCATGAGGCTAAAGTGGAAAGTGTAGTCCCTTGTGAAACATGCACATGATAGACACGGATTGCCCAACTCATACTAGGAACTGTGATACCTTGTCGGAACATGTGATGAGATAACTATGAGGTGTGCAAGTCCTAATGCAAGGAAGCAATTTATTCTTTCCAATACATAGGATGTCTTTGATTCACACCCAATGGAATCTCAATCACACGCAAGGCACCAAGTTGCCCTAGTCATTTTGCCAAGACAAACCGCAGACAACAATCAAAGAAAAAGGTCTCGCCCTATCCTTGCTTCTCTTCATCACTTAGGGACTACCTTGAGAAGCATAAGAATGAGACTGCAAAAAACAATCCAGTAAAATAAGATAGACTAGATCAACAGCCAGTTGGAACTTTTTCCAAGTGATGTGTGTCATATTGATTGATTATGATTGGATGGAGAAGGCCTGGTTTTAGGATAGGAAGCATGTTGTATAAGACACCTAGTTTGGTTTCGACAATGCAACATCCTATATAAGGCAAGTGATTGATTGAATGACACTAGTGTTGTTGGTCATACGAGCAACACCAGGGTTTGATTAATGATGTTTGATAAATGGTGCATGTCGTATAAGGAACAAAATCCTAGTTTCGACAATGCCCCATTCTATATGAGATATGTGATAATTGATATTGATAGTGACATATGATTATCACGAGGTGATTGATTGATATGGATGATTAGATATATTGTCTTGTTGTTGTTTGGGATTGGTTTTGAAGTGTGTGTTGCTGTGAAAGATTGATTGTCTGACCAAAGTGTCCATTTCGTAAAAGGATGACTTATTATGACAATTGACTCGATGGACCCTAATGGACTGACCAAATGCCTTGGGGGCACATCAAAGATGGCCTTTCCTACGTGAAAAATTAGAGGTGACGTAGTTTGACCATGCAGACGGTGGGTGATTTGAAGAACTGATTTGATGATGTGATGATGTGACTGATTAGGAGATTTAGTTGAAGAATTGAATGACTGGAAGAATTGATTTGGTTGGAATGATGTGATGAATGATTTGGTGGATTGATGTGATGAATTGATTTTATTGCTTCAATTTTTTGGTTGATATTTGATTTTTTTGTGATTTTGAGAATGTTTCAATTTTTTTGGATTTTGAAATTATTTGATTTTTTTGTGTTTTTAAATGTTGTGATTTTTTTGGATTTTTGGAAATGTTTTGATTTTTTTTTGTTTTTGAAATGTTTTAATTTTTTTTCTTTTTGAAATGTTTTGATTTTTTTGGATTTTTGAAATGTTTTGATTTTTTTGTTTTTTTGGAATATTTGATTTTTTTGTATTTTTGGACTGTTTTAGGGAATGACATTGGATCTCAATTTTTGTAGCCTTTATGTTAGATACCAATGACAAGGGGAAACCAAGTCTAGGTGGAAGGATGAATGAATGGGATTGTATGAATGGATAAGAGGGGGGCGATAATGGATGGAATGAATGTATGCATAAGAGGGCAAGGATGTGATCTCCAAGGACTATGTCGCATAGGAATAACATGCCCCATTGTAGATGCAATACTTAGGATTTGACATGACAAAGCTTATGATGAAAGGATGATAAGATCAATTGTTTGGAAGGGATGAGGTATTTCAAGAGACAACCCAAAACATTTGTCCACATTGTGCCCCCAATCTTTATCAAGATCAAAGAGGAAGGGAGAATGAATGGACTCGATAGGATAGGTATATGTATGTAATGGATAGAATATGATAAGAAGGAAAATGATAGGTTGGATGAGACAATATGCCCCCAAGTGTAGGTGACGTAGAAGATCAATTTACGCATGATGCTTGTTTACTAGGTTTTCATCATGGTACTTATCCAAGGTGCCTATTTACTAGGTTTTCACCACTGGACAAAGGGATTTTTCTTTACCTTTTTTTTGGATTGTTTGACTTTTTGAATGGAAGAGGTGGAATATGGATGAGAGGGACTCAAGGGTCTAGTTCCATGAAGGTGATAGTCCCAAAGGTATGTCACATTGCCCATGTCAAATGTCGTTATGCTCATCGATCTTGGTAAGTGATGGAATGGAAGTGAGATGGATAAGGTGAATAATGGATTATGAGAGGTGCGAGAGTGGCTTATGATATGGATTATGTGGGGATCAAAAGTGGATCATGATGTGGATTATGTGGGGAATGAAAGTGGATTATGATGTGGATTATGTAGGACTTATGCAAGGAGGATGGATGAAATGTTTAAGCCAAAGCATGGATCATAGGGAGATGAGGTGTGAAATATGTAGGAAAATGAATGAATGATGGGGTGATGTTGGTGTGAAAAGGAATCATGACCAACGGTTGCACATGTCATGTTAAACATGGAAGCTTTTAAGTGGATGGTGGTGTAGGAAGCAATGGTGATGTTTGCTTATTGGATGGATGGCGTAAGTATTTTTGGACCCACATAGACTTAGTATTTTTATGATTGTTGTTTTTCATGTGGGTTGGAGGAGTTTGAAACTGTTGAGTGGAATGGATGGAAGAGGATGGTTGGGATTCTTGAGAGGAAGAGGATGCCTCATTTGACTTGCTTGGTTTTTTCTTCGAGACCCATATCATTTTAGTTTTTGACTTTGCTTTTGGAGATATGGGTTTGGATGGATTTTTGAATGTACCTTGCTTTGAATTTTTGGATTGATGTCCTAAGGCATTAGGACCCTTAGGATTTTTGTCTTTATGAAAGGAGGAATCCAAATATTTATTTTTGAATCCCATGGGGTGGATGGAATGAGTGGAAGCTTCATGTTTGGACAATATGTGCATTTGTTGGTCATGACTAGGAATGTAAGGGTATTTATGAATGATTGGGATATTAGGTGTTGGAAGCAATGGTGGAAAAGTGGATGGAGGGAAGTTAGGGGTTGAAAGTAATGGAGGTAAATTGGATGGCAGATGGTGAATGGTCACATGCTTTGATACTTGTAGGATGATGGAGGTGGAATGGTGACGTATGTTTTGGGAATATGATAGGGTATGTGATGGAAAGTGGTGGACTTAGGAGGAATGGAGGAAGTACCAACATCATTAGATTGTTGACCTTGAGGTGTGTATCCAAGGGCATAAGAGCATGGAGAGACTTTGACATGGATAGGCTCCAAAATACCTTGTTTGTGAAGGCCTAATCCTTTACCTTGGTAGTTCATGTTTTGGAGCATGCGATGAACAATAAGGTTATGTGTAGTTTGGACACTAGGCATGAGTTCATTATTTGATGGAGAAGGCGATGTGGTAGATAATGGTTGATGTTGTCTAAAGGAGGAAAATTCATGGATGAAGGTGGATAGGCCGAGGGGATATGATAGCTTTGAAATGTGGTCAATGGTGGATGAGGGGGAAGGATCATTAGGATCTTTATTATGTTCATGTAGATCCAAGTTATTGGTTTGATCTTCTATGTGTATTTAGGAGGCACATGTCTCATCATGACAAGTGGAAGTGGTCAGATCATGGATGGGTGAGGTAGCAAGCTCTTGACCATGGAATGCATAGAGTTGGCTAAGTGGATCATCATGGCCTTCTTGATCATGAAGGGGATGGGATCAAGTGTGTTATCGATAGGTTGAGTGGAAGGGGTTTGATCTTGATTAGAATAAGGAGCTAATGGTTCCACATGCTTTGGATTAGACCCTTGACATATATCTTGACTTGGAATGGAAGTGAAAATGGAAGTGGATGACTCATGAATGGGCTTGACATAGTTGGTTTGAAGGACTTGGCATGATGTTTGGGGGACTCTTTTGTATGTTCATGCATATGTGTTGGATGACATGGAGATAGTTTATTCTGTGCTAGTAACCCTTGGATCACATCTTTGGTAAGGGTATGGGTAAATGGACAATAAAGTGGATAGACGATGAGGGTAGATGGTGTGGACTTGTGATTAGCATTAGGAGTGTGATGGTAGCATGTACTTATAGGATGGATGAGGTAGATTTATGTTCTCCTTGTCAAAGATAGCATTGGGATTCAAAGGCACTTTGTCTTGTTGTCAAGGTAGACTTTAGTAATTTTGTGAATGAGCTTGGGTGCTAGAACCTTGTTCTCTAGGATTGTCATAGAATGATGCATGTCTTCATATTGTTGTATGTCTTCTTGCAAGATTGGGACCATGTTGGTAACTGCTTTCTTAGGATGAAAGATGATGTGGAGTGATTGGGATGAATAAAATGTGATAGAGTGTAGGATTGATTGGATGACTAGATGGGTTATCAAGGATGATTAGGGTATTGTTATGGTGACTTGGAAATGACTAGGATATGATTAGAGGTGATGTCGATTGGATGATGTGTTGGAAGGAATTTTGATGTGTTCAGAATGATGTGTGTATGAGGGATGACTAGGAGGATCTACTCCCTTGTCTCTTCATTTTATAATTGTGTCAACCAAATGAGACTTGTGAATTGTGGGAATTGTGGGATGCTATGGGATGTCGATGCAAGGTGATGAGGCCCTGACTATGATAGAGGGTAATGATTTTAGTCTTCAAAAAGTCTAGCTCCAAGGGGGTACTCTCGTCTACTAATGACCTTTCAAAGTACAAATTGGTTTTGTTGAGACCTTGAGGTGTGGAAGAAATGATTGATTAGAGTGAACCCATGAGTTTAAGAATTCACTTGGAAGGATGGACTTAAACTAGCCTTGGAGTATTAAGCCCAAGTGGAAGAAATGATTGATTAAAGTGAACCCATGAGTTTCATAATTCACTTGGAATGATGGACTTAAACTAGCCTTGGAGTATTAAGCCCAAGTTGTGATTGATTTGAAAAAGATGTCAAGGTCTCTTGGTCAAGATTTGTACTTGTGATATAGTCAAGCTTCGACAGTTTCTCCCTATATTTCAACCTTAGGAAGACTATTGTTTGGGAACCTCTATAGATTGCAAGGGCTGAATTCTAATGAAATGTTGTGATGAAATTTGATTCTAAAGGAATGAAATTGGATATGTAGTGGGTGAATGAAATGGAATATGCATGTCCATACGGCTTTGACATAGTTGCAATTGGATTAGATAGGGAGAGTAGATTCTCTAAGGTTTCCCTAAGGTTGTGTTTTTTTGTGATAGGGAATGATGAAAGATGAAATGGATTGGATAATGAATGAATGGTTATGATATGATGGGGATGTGATCAGTTGGATTAGAATGAATGGTTAGAAGGTGATTTGGATGTGATTGGGATGGATAAGATATGATTAGGAGAATGATGATGATGACTTGGATATGTTTAGGATATGTGATAGTGATATGTTGTGGGATGATAATATGAAATTGATTGGATTTGAATGGCAATGATGATGAAAGGTAATGATTAGGATTTGATTGGGCTTTGGTTAGGAATAAGGTGACAAGGGATGATTAAGGTTTGACTTATGACAACTTGGGTATGATTATGGTATGATATGGAATGATTAGGGATGATTAGGATGAAGTTAATTGGATGAGGATGGCAATATGGAATGACAAGGATGATGATTAGGATGTGGTGGAATGATTTGGGATGATGAATAGAACATGATTAGGATATGGTTGATTAATGTGAACATGATGATTAGGATGTTTAGGAAGGACAAGGATGATTATTAGAATGAATTAGGGTAAATGGAAGTGACTTGGAATGAGGACAATAAAGTGCAATGATGATGTTAGATGACTTAGATATGTTCAGGATATGTAATAGTGATATGTTGTGGAATGATAGTATGAAATTGATTGGAAGAAGGTGACAAGGGATGATTAAAGGTTTGAGTTATGATGACTTGGGTATGATTATGATATGATATGGAATTATTAGGGATGATTAAGATGATGTTGATTGGATGAGGATGGTGATATGGAATGACAAGAATGATGATTAGGACATGATTAGGATGTGGTGGCATGATTTGGGATGAAGAATAGAACATGATTAGGATATGGTTGAATGATGTGAAATGATTAGGAAAGATGACTTGGATGGATTAGGATGATGTGGATTAGATGAAAGAGGTGATTAGGATATGGTAAGGATGACTAGGATGATGACTAGAAGAATGATTAGGGTGAAATGGATTGGATTAAGATGATGATGTCTAATGATTATGCATGACGAATTGGATAGGATTATGATGCTTAGGATATAATTGGGATGAGGTGGAGTGATTTGGAACAATGAATAGAATATGATTAGGAATAAGTGGAATGATTAGGCATGATAAGAATGTGATTAGGATATGATTAGCGATGACTTGGATATGATGTGGCTAAGATGGGTGATTAGGATACGAAGGTTGAATGATGAAGATATGAGTGGGATGTGATTAGGATGGGATTAGTTGGAATGATGAATAGGCTATGATGTGGAATGGATGTAATGATTAGGAATGATTAGGGTATAAATATGATGAGGTGGCATGAAGAGGATATGACAAGAATGTGATTAGGAATGATTAGGATCATGATTAGGGTAATTGATTAGGATATGATCGATTAGGATGTAATGGATTGGGATGATGTGTAAGGATAATGGGATTAGGGATGTGGTCGAATGATGAGGATATGACGATGACATGGAATGAATGTGTGGAAAGAATGTCGAGGGTGATGATTAGGCAAGAACACACATCAATCATAGAAGACACTTGGTATTTTTGATGAGTTTTAAAGACACTTAGAAAAACAAGCACAACCCTAGGGCTAGGAAAGGACTATATTTGTTGAATCCCCTAGCTATGCCTATTCAAAGTGGATAGCTCTAGGAACTTGGTAGCATCGGATCCCCTCCATGGCACTCACTTCTCATGCATACCAAGTTTTGAGTTTCCCAAGGCTCATCCCTCCACCAAACCTTAGGATTGTCCCTACTATCTCAGCTAAGAACCACAAGAATCGGGGTGGCTTCAAAGGTTATCCTTCTGCATTAACAAATAGAGGGTTTTTGGCCACTATACAAAAGGGTTCTAGTGAATATCTAGGGGACCGGCACCCCATGAGCATCCAGCAAGCCACTTAAGGCTCTAACTAACCCTACTAGGAGTTTAATAGATGCTAAGGTATGCCTCCTTTTGAGCTAGCACTGTATGGTGAGCACTCATACCGGTTAGACTTGGCTTTCACCTTATCCTCAACTTATATAGCGGGTTAGATGAAAGTCCCACTTGGGGTCGCAAGTGAGTTCTCCTTTCAGATGTGTCTCAAAAGTAGGCCCACTCTAAGGATCAAACAAAAGCAAGACAAGTTAACATGTTTTTGATCCTCAGGCTCACACTAAGTCACAAGGGGAGAGCATACACATGTGAACTTGCTCACACTCGCATGGGGGTTCATTGACCTTAGAAAAATAGATGTGTGGTGTGATAATGAAAGTGTTGAGAGATGCTTTTGATTCCCAAGATCACATGACATGCGAGGGAAGAGCATACACATCTCAAAACACAAACACATCACCAAACAAAGAAGACACTAGTTCATTTTAAGCCCCAAAATATGTGTGAAAACAAGTTATGTTCATTTTAGTGCACCAAAACCAAATGTGCCTATGATAACCAACACACATGTATATGAAAGAAATTAAATCCATGCATCAAATGTGTTAGTAGTTTTGAATGAAATTCTTTGACCATAGAATGCCACATGCTGCAAATCAAACATTAGTAGCACAAAAAAAACCCCATGATAACAAGTAGATGCATCAGTTTGCGAACTTTAAAGTCAAAATGGTCAAAAAAAGGATTCTGCTAAAAATCTAAAAAATTTGATTAGATACAACAAAATAAATAACAGAATCAAAGAATTTAGGAAATTCTGAGCAATTTTAAAAAACAATTCGTAAAAAATGGAGTAGTTTTGCACAAGTTACGAGCAGTCAAAGTTTGCAACTTAGTTTGACTTTGACCAAAAAAAAACTGACAAAATAACATCATTACCTGAAATTGATCTTACCTTGTGAATTTGGATGAGTCTTCTCTGCAACGCAACTCATTTCGCAAAAATCCAACTTGTTTTGCAAAAGTTGTGAAAATTTGAAAAAAATAGCCTATTTCGGCATGTGGAGGGCAAAGGGGGTTAGTCTGATTGTTTTACCCTTAACTGCTAGCTGTTTGCGTTAAACCTGGTCACATGACCCTACTAAGTGGTGCTAGTTATATGTTGGCAAATAAAGTTTCAAACCAGCCCTTGGTCTTCCATATGACTAGGGGCAGTCAAGGTGTTGAAAAAAAGAAGGAAGGTGGGGCTAGCAGCACCAGCGCACCTCCATGCCTTGGGGCTTAAAGCCCAATAAACAACTATTGCTGGCAGTGAATATGATTTATTATACAGGCCCATAATGTGATTTTCCCTTTGACTATTGGAAAGCCATAAAATAAACCTTGACTGTCGAACATCAAATCTTAATAAAATGCTCTTTAGATCATATGCAACATGCCAGGAACATCCGGTCGGCCAAGACTGGGAAGAACATCAACCTCAAAGAAGAAATCTTCAATCAACAAGCTCAAACTTCAATGTGGACCTCCAACATAGTATCCACATGATCCAAAGACCTCCACAAGCACATTGAATTCACCAATAACATCCACTCTAAACTGAATTACTAGAATCATTTGTATCTTCCTCTAGAACCTCAAGAACACTATCTGCCATGATTGTCAAACTAGAGAGATAGCTTGTGGACCTCCAAACCATGAACCACTGGAGGTGATGATACACACTAACTTCCCAAACATGCCTTCAGATCCACAGACCATAATATTTCATTGTGGATCAATCTGGACCAACTTACTATCACACAATCTCTTCTGAATACTGTAAAATCCGATTCTACTCAGATGGCCATAACTTCTTCAAATCTTCATGTAGACTTCTCAATTCTTAACTGGAGCAACCTCTGACAATCCTCTACACATCCATATGGTCTACATGCATTGATTATCATTAATTTTCTCAATATCCTCAATAATTTGGTCTTCTTTACAGACAATAATATAGGATACAGTTGACACCAATGGCAACAAGGATATATTGACATCAATGACAACACACTTAGGCACATATTTGCAACACTTTGATGTTTCAAGAGTGAGATCAATAAGTTTATATTCACTCACAAAGGGGGATGTAAAATCTAATGAACCCCAATCATCACAGTAAATGCATTTGTTCCTTTAGAGTCTATAGCAACATTACTTGTGTCAAGAGAGCTTGACTGGTCGACTTTCAAATTACTCAAAATATTGTGTTGAACAATTTGTTTCTATGATTCAATTTGTAGACAAAGATTAGGTTTAGGATCAGTATGACTAGTGTGTAGTTTATCTCTATGAATAAATTTTATCGAATGATGCAAAGTAGAAGGGACTTTCCCCAATGCATGAATCCATTGTCTACCCAAAATCATGTTATAAGATAAGGCACAAAGCATGACATGAATTAAGGTTGGTAAAGTTACAGGCCCAACTTGTATAGGTGAAGTTATAGTGCCTATAGATTATCATCTGACATTATCAAAGCCACGAATACTTATCTTATCTGGTTTAATCAAAGATGTATCTACTTTGATCTTGTGTAAAAGATTGAGGCTACAAACATTAAGAGCTGACCCATTATCAATCATAACCTATTTAATCAACTTCTTGTTTATTGTGATGAATATAATTAAAGGATCATACTGATTCTAAACTTTAAGAGATGGCAACTCAAGTTGTTGAAACAAAATATACAATTTTTTTTTGCATGCAGACAATCTAGGAGAGCTACTACATCATTGGGTTTGACAGAAGGTGGCACAATCACCTTTTGTAAGGCTTCTTGAAGCATTCCATGCTATGTAGGTGATATTTGAATAAGTTCCCAAAGAGATATCTTAGCAGGAGTAGTCTGAATCGGCTCAACAAGATCATAATATGGACAAACTTTTTGTGTTAGATGGGGTGCTTGAGGAAGCATTGATTGAGAAGCTGGTAAAGATATCAGAATATCCAGTTGTTGTTTTCTATTTTTTATTATTCTAAGTGTTGCATGTATGAGCATCAATAGTGTGACTAGGTTGTTGGATAGATGAACATGAAATTTGCTTGGCATAATTATAAATGCGATCTGAAGAACGAGAAGAAGGTGATGGACCTCTAATAGTGAACACCAGTTTACAAGGAGGTTGAATTGCATCTAAATTTGCAGTGACCACTATTATTGGTTTCACAAGTTCTTCTCTAGCTTTATGAACATAGATTGCATTCACAAATCTTTGAAAAGTGAAGGTTTCAAAGCTGTAGTGGATTGTTCAATGGAGATAAAGTCATTAAGGGCTTCATCTAACATATTGAAGTCATCACAACTAAATGGCTCATCGTATGTGTGAAAGCCTTGTAAAAAGTAATTTGACATTTTAACATGCTCAAATTAACTCAAGACTTGAATGCTATACAATGTTATAAAGTAAACTTTGTGAAAAAGAAATATAATAACACTATACAACACACAAAGTTTATGATTTTCAATCTTCTTTCAATGAAAATAGAGAAGGATTATGCCAAATTTTAAACATGTACTTTCATGAAAGAGAGCTTGTAATCTAAATATGTTTTAGGACAGCAAACTAAGTCAGATCTAAGTTGTTACAGGATGCACATTCTTTAGAACACGGGTTCACCAAAATGTTTAGGGCGGTGAAAATCAGAGGAGATGAGATAAGAGATATGAGTCCCACACTTTCACCCACTAAAACATTAGGGAAGCAAAGGGCAAGTTCAAGGATAAACTAATGTTTAATGATGCTCCCTTTTCTTGTTTGTGATGACTATATGATAGTTTAAAATCAGGATTTACATGCCAGTTTTCTCTCTCTAACCTTACAACCCTAATTTGCATATCAGACTGAAATAACTTAATTTCCAAAATAGGTATTGATAAAATGAGTATAGAAATGAAGAGTAAATAGATCAGAGATAGTGTACCCAGAAATTGAGGGTCAGTTGGACTAGGGCACCATCAACCTTGTCCCACAAGTTTCTAAATGTGGGGATCTTCTGTACCAAATGAATGATAATCTTTAGAGGTTCCTAGATCCTAGAAAATTTTCCCAGTTGGACTAGGGCACCATCACCATTGTCTCGAAAGTCTCAGAATTCTAAAATCTAAATTCCATCATGACTGTGTCCACAAAATGAATCTTCATGCAACTCCTTTCCACCGAATCTCAATAAATACAACCTGTATATACAAAAGGAGAGAAAAAATGTTTGCAGCCATATAGGAGCTTGCCTTGGTCAAGATCCATTTCAGTGTTCCCACCTCAACAATAGCCAAAGATAAAGATTTGCAGATGTGTGTGTAAACCCTAGCAAAGTGTGTTGGATCTAGGGCATACAACTGAGAGGGGGGGGGTGAATCAGTTGTATAGAACTTCTTCTATTTCAAACACTTAATTCTCTGTTGTTAGTTAGCAGCATATCAAATAATCATTCATGGAAGCATAATACATAGACATAAGAGCAGATAGGCATCAACACATTGAACACCAAGATTTTGACGTGGAAAACCCGGTTAAGGGAAAAACCACGGGGTGATTAACCCAAGAATTATTCTCTGTTAGAAGAATAAAGAAAAATGAATGGCACATGCCAATAAGGGCTCACTGCCCGAGCACACTGCTCACAAAGAGGCCCACTGCCTACAAGGAGACACACTGTCTACAAAGTGATAAAAATCACAGTCTTGAACTGGAGAATGACATCTCTACCATGTCCGGATCAGTTCCAATTAAGCCCAACAATCTCTGCTCTGCCTTTCTCACCTTTCTTCGCTATATCATGCTCATCTTCACACACACTAAAATGAATTCACAAATCATTATTTATACAAGACATCGACTTAGGAACAAGCATCTAAGTCGGCAAACAACCATAGGAGTATCCGCAAGATGGATAACACATCCGGTCGGCCATCACAAGAACATTCGCAGGATGAACAACTCATCCGGTCGGCTAAACAGAGCAATAACTTCATCCGGAAGAATAACTTCAATTCCGGGCTCTACCATCAATGCGGACCAACAACACAACCTAAACATGATCCAAGAACCTTCACAGGCCTGTCTGAATGTCCGGATACATCCGCACTTCCTCTGCTTACTGGGATCTCTTGTCTTCCTCATCCGGAACTTCAAGAACACAGTCTGTCGCTAATGTCATAATGCAAGAGGTACTTCCGGACCTCGAAATCATACACAAATCAGGATGATTCATCACAAGGACATCTCAAACACTCCTTCCAATCCACAGATTATGATAATATAATTCCGGACCTCACCGGACCTTTTTGTGATCCTCTGTCACCTCCGGATACATGCCGGACCCGGTTCTATACCGGCAGCCACAACTCCTTCCGATCTTCATGCGGACCTCTGAAATCTTAACTGTAACATCTCAAGACTCATATCTACTAACCCTTTAATCCGCATCCTCCGGCTCTCAACTTATACAGTACATTTACCTTCTTCTCATCACTGTTCTTCACTGTTCCTGACTGAGTCTAATTTTCTCAATATCCTCAGCACACAGCTCATCAAATCCTTCTTGTCAATGCAATATGAGTATGTTGCCATCAATGACAACAATGGCTCACCTCATACTTGCAACAAAGTGTATGTAGAAATAATAAACCCTAGATGTATCAATCAAGGGAAGATCAATAACTTGCATAAACTCACAAATACCACTTCACCTCAAGGAGATGAAATCAATGAAGACTTGCATGAACAAGAAGGAGAATTAGGAATGTTCATGGAGGATCTCCAAGCTCGATGTTGGAGGCTTCAACCCTTCTCTCGATCATGCAAAAGGTTGTGTAAAACCCTAGGAAGAGAAAAATAGTCTCAAGATCTTGATTCCTAATCTCCATCCATTGTCTCCAAGATAGAAAAATCAAAATGACTCCAAGAGCTTCAACAATTTGCTGATATTCAATGGTAATTTTGGCAAAGTGTTGGCATCAAGCTTGCATAAGAATTGTGTGTGATAAAATCATTTTCAAATGTCTCTTTATATCCAAACTTAGGAATTTCAAATTTTGAAATAAGATGTCAACATTGCATGAAAAACAAAAATTTGAAAGTGGAATCCTAGAATGCATGGCAAGAGCTGACATCCCTTTGAAATTTAAGACCTTGGGAAACCAGGGAGGACAAGGGCGCTAGCACCCAAGTCCAAGCCCTAATTTCCCAAACAAGACTACCTTAGGTAGGTTAGAGGACTCCAAATCCAACTTTGTTTCTCTGGTTCAATCTTTAGTTATTTAGAAATATGAGATTCTTCTAGTTAGGGCTAAGTCAATCAGGGTTTGGGAAGGTTTGTAAAGACTAGGTTGAGAGGTCACAAAAGAGGAGGAGCTAAACCATGGGGAAATTGTACCCTTCCATATAGGCAAACAATTTCTGACATAACAAGTTCTAACTCATTCTCAAGCATTGCCTTAAAAGCTTTGAATTTGTCTAGTGCTTCTGATTTCTCTTTTAGAAAAGTGACCCAAGTCATTTTGGAATAATCATCAATAAGAAACATAAAGTACCTATCTCCATGCAAACTCCTTGTTCTTGTAGGACCACATAGATCTGTATGCACCAGAACAAGCAATCTAGCATAAAATTGTTCTTTGCTCTTGAAACTTGTCATTGTCTATTTTCCCAGTTGACATTTCTTGCAAATAGTATTGGCAAACTTCACTAGTTTAGGAAAATCTCTCACAACTTGTACTAATCTTATCTTCACCAAGTTATTAAAATTGATATGGCACATCCTTCTATGCCATAGCCAACTCTCATCTGTCTGAGCCAACAAACAATAATTATCAGTTCCCCTCAAGTGATAAATATCACCTCTAGTTTTCTTACTAGTTGCAATCATTGTTCCTGAGCTTTCCATGATCTTGCATGCATTGTCCTAGAATATCAAATTATACCCTTTATCACACATCTGACCAACACTTAAAAGATTATGCTTTAGACCTTTCACATAGAGAACATCATCTATATTATGCTTGCCATCAAAAGAAATAGATCCTCTTCCACAGATCCTACTAGCTGCATTATCTCCAAACCTAACCAATCCACCATCATACTTTTCCAAACTTACAAACTTACTTTTCTCACCGGTCATGTGATATGAACATCCACTGTCAATGACCATTCATCCTTATCCTTCTCAACTTGAATAGACAAAGCATTTTCTTCCACTCATTTTTATTCCTTCACATAGCTAGTAGGATTAGTAGACACAGGTTCTTCCTTTATAGCAATAAGAAAACATTCATTTGCACTAGTACTACTTGTTGGAAAGAGACACTAATCTGATGAATGATTGGATGTTGTCATTAATGGCAACAAGGCAAAGAGATTTCACCGGCATGACAAAGAGACTTTACTTTGGTAAGCCAATTTGGTTTGGTAACAAGGCATAAAGGGATTCTGGTCCGGAAGGCTAAAATAACTATGGGTAGTATATAGAATAAGTGACAGAGGTTGGGTCAGTATGTCTCCACAGTAGAAGATCATCATATGTGGTTTAGGTATGTTGTTCATAGCAACCTAGTGATCACATGTTCCAGTGTTCAAGTCTTGAATTCCTCCAGAAGTCATATGGTGAAGTGTCTAAGTCCGAGGGAACAGAGTTAAGATAGGAACAGTGCACAGTACAGAGTAAAAGGGTCCGCATTCCTCCGCTGTGTCATATTTTACCCTACAGTTTTGAAGGTATGTTAAGAGGTCAGTGATGAATGTTGGATATGATTTTTGGAGTCTCATATGGTCTACAGTGGAAGTTATGATGTGATAGATGGATTGGTCAAGTGTGTTCTTAAGGGACAAGCTGATAGACATGTTAGATCTATATGTGGAGAAAATATATTTTTTGAACAATTAATCTAAGTGGTTGAATGATTGGTGCTGACCTACATGAAGATTATTTCATATTTGTTTGGGTCCGCATTACTATTTGTGCACAAGATCAAGCTGACAAGGTATAAAAATTGTATACATGTTTCATGTTTGGATTGTCAATCTAATCATGAGATAAATCTTATTGTGGATATATATACTAGGTGGATTTTGGTGTTGAAGAGTAGAAAAGTGTGGAAGAAGTGTGAATATGATGGGTGAATGATTTTAAGTAGTTTGTAGAGAAAAAAAGGATAATAAGAGCAGAAAATAGAGTATATGTAACAGAGTGGAAAAGCAAGGCAAAACTAGTGAAGACCTTTGAATCTCTGTATTGAGCAATCAATGGAATTGTGATTCAGCATGTGGTAGATGCATTTGCAACATTTCATCACTAGTAGTGAGCCAATTCTCTTCTATCTTCTATCTTTCTTTTTCAGTGGACAGTGAGTCCACTTGGGCAATGAGTCCACCTGCAGTGAGCATTTCTTTGGGCAGTGATCCCCATGGCAATGCGCCTTTTGTAATTTGATATTGCTATCATAATATATATTGTGAGCTAACACTCACTGTGGTTTTTCCCTTTTTGGGTTTTCCATGTAAAAATCTTGGTGTCTATTTATTATGTCTCTATGGTTGTTATTCTTATGTTTATTCTTCTTTCATGTTATTAATTTTGGCAATTGGATTAATGAAGTATTAAAGAAGTGGTTTTGTGGGATAGTGATTCACCCCCCTCTCAATATTCCTTGTGTTCAACAATTGGTATTAGAGCCAAGTTCCTTGGAAGAAGCTTAACAGCTTGAGGAAGATTTGGAAAAGTGAACACATGGTAGCAAGAGGATATTTCACTCCTTCAAAAACAAGTTATTCAGGTAGAATTGATGAACAACTACAAATTGCTCTTGATGACCTTGACAAGTTTGAGGCAGATATCAAAGATTTAGTGGAAAATATCAAAGAAACTGATGATTGCATTCTAAAACTAAAGGAGCAAGTCAAGAAGTCTCTGGATAAAAGGAAAAAGCTAAGTGAACAATTAAAATCAATAAATGAATCCATAGATAGTCTATCTATGCTAATTAAACAAAAAACAAAGGTTGAAGAACATCTAAATCAGGTTGTGAAAGAAAAGTTTGAGGAATGTGAAAAACTAGGAAAAAATGTGTTGCTTTTGAGATATGATCTGGAAGTAGCAAATAGCTACAAAGAACAATTCAAAATAAGCTCTGTAAAGCTTGAGGAATTGATTAAGAGTCAAAAGAGTCCAGATAACAAGCAAGGCTTGGGATTTGAAAAAGGAGAAAGTTCAAAATGAGGCTAAGCCAACACTCAAATTTAAGCAAAACAAAGGCAGCAGTTTTGGAATCAAAGAAGAAGACCTAGAAGACCTTCGGTCATGTAGACAAATGCTCAAAGGTACCCATCTTTCAATGGACATTGTTTTAATTGCAATACATTTGGTCATAAGGCTACTCATTGTAGGAGTAGAATGAATCAAAATACTCCATCATTCTCTGGTCAATGTTTCAATTGCAAGAAAATTGGTCATAAATCAAATGAATGCAAAAGTCTAGTAAGGAATAGTTTTAACTATACAAGATATACTCGGTATTTTAATGGAAAGTGATTTGCATGCAATAGATTTGGGCATATGGCTAACCAATGTAGAACAAGGATGAATCCACTCAATGGAAGGAGTCAAAGATAGAGGAATATTGTGTGTTATAATTGTAATAGACTTGGACATATTGTAAAATTCTACAGAAGCAAAAACATGAAAAGATATATCTCTCCAAAAGGGAGAAATACAGAACAGAGGAATGATAAGGGAAAAGAAAAGGTTGATTTGGTTGAAACTAAGAAAGAGATGGGAAAAATCTGGATAAAGAAAGATGTGATTGAAGTCAAGGATGGATCCACACTAGCCTCTGGTGCTGATACTTACTCCAGGAAGTAAATTGGGAGCTCTGGCTCAGGGGGAGCTACATTGAAAATCTTAATCCCCTAGCCAGATAGTTAGTGTTGGGATCTGACACAAAGATATATTATGAAGATTAATATGATAGATATGTTAAAAGAAATTACGGAGGAAAAGGATAAAACACAGAACATTGTGGAGCAATCCTAGTCAACTGCACTCTACAAAGAAGTGTTTTGATAGCTTTTTGAAAGATATCATTTATGATGTTTAGGTTTTTGAAAGCAAAGGTTAAAAGGGTTGTATCTAAAGGAAAAATTGCTTTGCATTCAATCTCTCAAGTGTCTAAGGTGAACAGAAGCAAAAATTCTAGCGACTACAGTGATTTCCAAAGCAATTCAAGGCAAGATCAAGCAAAACCCTAATTCAACAAAAGAGGTATTTTTTAGATTCAAAACCCTACTACAAATTTATTTGAAGTTTTGAAAAAATGGTATCTCCTCAAGTAGTTGATATCACTGAGAGACCACGGCCAAAGTTTAAGAAACATCCATTCAAATCAACAAAGATCGATCCAAATGGTGTGTTTTCAGAGATTCTATATGGTGTGATGCATGTGGAAGATGTTAGGGCTTATATTCATTTTGCCCTAGAGGAACACGGAGGTAGTCAACTCACAGAATTATATCTAAAGCATCTAAGTGGTGACAAATTTGAGTTAAAGGAAGAGTATAAGGCAATGGAAGAGAAGAAATTCATTTAGTACAAAGATTTCCCTACATTTGTAGAAGATGAATGGATTCAATATGTGTTGAGTAGGATTCATGATGAGTTCATGTGGCTTGATAAGCCCTCTAAGATCACCAAGGATGCGATTAGGGTTGTGATAGGTTTAAACTCTATCGATAACATGCCCCTACTAAAAGTTGTGAATAACAACACTATTACAAAAGCAACTGGAGTCCAATTTGATAAGAAGGAATTAATAGTTAATGATATTGTAGATCATACAGTAAGGTTTGCAATAATGGTAATTAGATATAAGATTTATTTCACTAACTGGGAGAACTCTGTCTCTGGTACTGCTATATACACTACTTCTCAGATGATTAAGGAGAATGCAAACTATGATATCTATGAATTACTATGAAAACAATTAATGGAAAACCTAAAGAAGACAAAGGATAACAAATACCCATTCAAGTTTGGTAAGTTGATCATCTGCTTATTCTTTTACTTCATGCATGAATTACCAAATATGAAGAATTTGCTTTGGATAAATAGTCAACCGGTTGTAGTACAAACTAGAGATCATCTAAGTAGCATAGGAAGTCATAAGGAACAAACCACAACACTATGGGGCTATTTCAAGAATTTTTAGAGAATTATGCAATCTAGGGAAAGAATTCCCAAGGAAATTGTTGACAAATAAAAAATGACATATGCTTAATTGTTACAAAAGACCAATGCATGATGGAGGCTATTAAGCCTAGGACAGTTTGGATTATGCCAATGGGATATGAAGTAGATGGAAAAATACTGGACAATTATGCCCAACACATGTTGAGTAAACCCAAGGACCCCAAAGAAGAAAGATTTGGAACCTATGAGGAACTGTCAACAAAAGTCCATATTGAACAAAGAATGCCTAAAA
The DNA here is from genome assembly GCA_027924645.1 of Cunninghamia lanceolata. Taxonomy (NCBI): domain Eukaryota; kingdom Viridiplantae; phylum Streptophyta; class Pinopsida; order Cupressales; family Cupressaceae; genus Cunninghamia; species Cunninghamia lanceolata. The sequence continues at coordinate 25,342,585 of BSBN01000500.1, forward strand.
TTTAGAAGAAGGCAAGAAAAACAATCGAAGAATATGCACAAAGTCATGGATTCACAAAAGAACAAATCTCTGAAGCAAGAACAAAAGCTCAAGTAGAGAGGACAACAAAAGAAAAGAAATGAAGTGAACAAGTTAAGGCTCCGAAAGAGCCTAAGAAGAAACTAGAGAAGCCAACAGTGACAAAAAGAAGAACTAAAGGTTCTACCTCTACAGAAGCAACATCTATGTCCTCTAGTCCCACACCCAATGTGGAAGAACATGCAAAGAAACCTGCTGATAAAAGGTACAAAAGATTAAAAACCAAAGGTAAAAGGATGTATGTGAGTATTGGAGAAGATGATGAAGAAACATAATCTAATGAAGAGGTTAAAAAGATGAGGGTTAAATCAATGAAAGTCTCTGGTACTGGTCAAGACAAGCCCTTTGGTAAGGGGAAAGGAAGAAAGAAGGAAAACAAGGCAGAGCCTTAGAAAGTACAAGCCACAATGTGTCTAGAGGAAGTTTTGAAGGCAATTACAATTGATGGCAATCTAAATCTTATTGCCCAATTATATGATGATTATAATGATGTAGATAAAAGGATCATTGGGAATGCTATTGTCAAACATTTGGATATATATAATAAATCTCTCATTGAGATAATTATTTATCTCCCAGACAGTTTGGGAAGTGTAATGTTTGCAAGAAGAAAGCTTCTATGGCTAAGGATGTTGAACTCAGAGAGCATACACTGATAAAGTTATGTCTGGAGATCACACCGGAAGAAAAAGAAAAAGTCTCTAAAGTGTTGCACAAAGAATTTAGAACAAATAGGAGGATGAACACTCTCATCTCAGATGACATTGAGAAGGTAGTCAAGGAGACTGTGGAAATCACTCTGAAAGCATTGAAAGAATTTCATCTTCTAATAATATATGATAATGAAGAAACAGGGGTTAGAGATGACATTGTTATTCTGAAAGTCGGCATGGATCAAGGCTTTCAACAAACTGATACAAATCCTCCAATAAGAGACAAAAAAATGGAAGAGGAAGAAGAAGAGAAAAGTCCTGAGAAAACTAAGAAAGATCTTGAGAAAGAAGGCTCAGAAAAAGAAGAACCTGTTCAAGCCCCTACTACTAATGATCAAGCTGAAACAAGTCCTCCTGTAGAATAAGACAAAGTTGATGATCAAGAACTTGATCAAGCTAAGGAGAGTCCTGCACCGGAGCAAAATATTGGTTAACAAGACAATATGGACATGGAGACACTGCTGCTGCCAAAAATGATTCTATTAGGAAATTTTTAGAGAGAAAACAAGATCTAGATGAGTTTGAGCTCTTACAAGGTCCAATAAATCAAGAAGTGTCTAAAGAAATGACAAGAGACACTGCTTCTATCCAAAATGATTCTATTAGGAAATTTTTGGACAGAAAACAAGATCTAGATGAGTTTTAGCTCTTACAAGGTCAATAAACTTGGACTCAATGTCCCATATCTAGAAATTCAAGTTGGTATCAATTGTGCAAGTAAAAGCACAGGAATAAATATTGAAGTCACATATAGAGGACAATGAGCTAATTGGTGTGGTATCCAACATTTTGGAGAAGTTGATGCCATCATACCAAAAGGACACTTCAATGTCTTCATCAAATCAACTCAAGGGACTCATAAAGTGTCTGAAGAAATGACAAGAGACACTGCTACTACCCAAAATGATTCTATTAGGAAATTTTTGGAGAGAAATTAAGATCTAGATGAGTTTGAGCTCTTACAAGGTCCAATAAACTTGGACTCAATGTCCCATATACAGAAATTCAAGTTGGTATAAATTGTACAAGTAAAAGCACAAGAATAAATATTGAAGTCACATATAGAGGACAATGAGCTAATTGGTGTGGCATCCAACATTTTGGAGAAGCTGATGCCATCATACCAAAAGGACACTTCAATGTCTTCATCAAATCAACTCAAGGGACTCATAAACTTAGTAAGAATGCATTTTGAATCTTTTGAAAAGTCTATAGAAATAAAAGTAAGAAAAGAGTTTGATGAGAAGAGATTACCTGAGTTGAAGACAATGTTAGTCAATGATAAAACTCTGTTAGACAATGGAATAAGAGGTATATAGAGTGCCATTCAAGAAGCCTATGATTTGTACAAATTTTTTATCATGGCCAGAAGCCATAGAGGAGTTAGAGGAAAAGATCAAGGATCTAAAACTATAACTGACAAATATTTCTAAGTCATTTGATTTGACAGTTGAGTAAGTAAACAACAAAGAGATACAAGTGATCAATATTCATAATGAGGTAAGTAATCTAGTGAATAAGAGGGATCAAACGAAAAATATAATGTGTTAGTTAAGAGGAGTAATATGTCCCAAGCTAGATACAATGTCAAATCTTGCAGCAGAAGCACTGTAGGTAAATACACTAATTGACACACCCTTGGATGTATAAAAGGCAGAAAAATTAGTCTTCCTAACAAATGGCCATATGCAAATTTTGGAAAATGCAAAGAGTTGGGATGGAGAGCTGGATGAAATAAAGAACATCTTCAATGATATCCTACAACCCATATCAAATTAAACTAAAGATTAAATTTGTACATATGTGGTAGAGTATGATAGTTTTTGCAATTTTGTTGTCTTGACAAAAATTTTGACTCTTGTACCTACACCTTTTCCATTGATGTCAAAGGGGGAGAAGAAGACCAGTAAAAAATGGGCAAACACCTGAGGGGGAGAAGAAAAATAGAGTGTATATAGTAAAGGGGAGCAAATAAGCATTTTTCACTAAGTGTTGCCATTAATGCCAAAGGGGGAGATTGTTGGAAAGAGACACTACTCTGATGAATGATTGGATGTTGTCATTGATGATAACAAGGCAAAGAGATTTCACTGGCATGACAAAGAGACTTTACTCTGGTAGACCAATTTGGTTTAGCAACAAGGTATAAAGGGATTCTGGTCCGGAAGGCTAAAATAACTAAGTATGGGCAGTATATAGAATAAGTGACAAAGATTGGGTCAGTATGTCTCCATAGTAGAAGGTCATCATATGTGGTTCAGGTATGTTGTTCATAGCTACCTAGTGATCACATGTTCCAGTGTTCAAGTCTTGAATTCCTCCAAAAGTCATATGGTGAAGTGTTTAAGTCTGTGTGAACAAAGTTAAGATAGGAATAGTGCACATTACATAGTAAAAGGGTTTGCATTCCTCTGCTATGTCATATTTTGTCCTGCAGTTCTGAAGGTATGTTAAGAGGTCAATGGTGAATGTTGGATATGAGTTTTGGAGTCTCATATGTCTGCAGTGGAAGTTATGATGTGACAGATGGATTGGTCAAGTGTATTCTTAAGGGACAAACCAACAGACATGTTAGATCTATATGTGGAGAAGATATATTGTTTGAAAAATTAATCTAAGTGGATGAATGATTGGTGCTGACCTATTTTAGACTAGAGCAGTATCTTCTCAACATCAATCTGGATCTCAAGATATGTCTGAGAATTCCATTAGACTGATGCACATAAGTGCATCTTAGTTCTGATTAGGAGGGGTAATAACCCCTAACTTCTCTCTGAGATACTCAAAATTATCCTTGGGAAGAGGCTTAGTGAAGATATCTGCGATCTAATCTTTGGAAGGCACAAACTCCAACTTGACTTCATTCTCATTTACCTTTTCTCTCACAAAATGAAACTTGATAGATATGTGCTTTGCCTTTGAATGCAATACTAGATTCTTTGAGATGCTTATTGCACTAGAATTATCACAGAAAATTGTGACTGGCTCCTCAAACACAATTCTGATGTCCTTCAACATTTACTTCATCCATAGAATTGAGTACAATTATTTTCTACTGCTATATACTCTGCCTCTTGCTTTTTGTTCATCCAAGAGACCAATCTTCTTCCCAGGAAGAATGCACCACCACTAGTACTTTTCCTATCATCCACATCTCCTACCCAATCAGCATCTGTATATGCATGAAGAGTGAAGTTATCATCCTTTGGATACCATAGTCCATAGTCAATTGTCCCCTTGAGATATCTGAATATTCTTTTAACTGCCACAATATGGGATTCTTTTGGATCAGGTTAAAATCTAGCAATAAGTCCAATGGCATTCATGATGTTAGGTTTGGTCTGAGTTGGATAGAGCAATCCTCCAATCATTGATCTATACCTTTTTTGATTTTCCTTGGGAGAGTCATCATCTTTGCTTAGCTTGCATCTGGTTACCATAGGTGTACCTATTGGCTTTGAATCTTCCATTCCAAACTTCTTCAACAATTCTTTCACATACTTGGACTGAGATATGAAGATACCTTTATCTGACTAAACAATTTGCAGACCTAGGAAGAAATTCATCTCACTAAACATTAACATCTCAAACTCAATTTTCATCTGATCAGCAAATGCTTTGCACATGCATTCATTTCCACCAAAAATGATATCATCAACAAAGGATTCAATAATTAGAATGTCCTTATGATAAATCTTGAAGTATAGATTACTATCAGTAGTACCTTTGCTGAATCCTAGCTTAAGCAAATGCTTATCCAATCTGGCATTCTAGGCTCTTGGAACTTGCTTGAGTCCATACAAGGCTTTTCTCAGTCTACAAACCATATCTTCCTAATCAAACAACTAAAATCCTTCTGGTTGTTCAATGCAGACTTCTTCCTCTAAATCTCCATTTAGGAATGCTGATTTGAAATCCATCTGATATACTTTAAAATCTCTAAAAGCAGCAAAAACAAGAAATAATCTAACTACCTCTATCCTTGCCATCGGGGTAAAAGTTTCTTCAAAATTAATTCCTTCCCATTGAGAATAGCCTTTACATACCAACCTTTCCTTATTCCTTACAACCTCACCATCTTCATTTAGTTTATTCTGGAAGACCCATTTGGTTCCAATCACATTTTGTCCTCAGGTCTAGGAACAAGATCCCAAGTGTGATTCTTTTCAATTTGCATCAATTCTTCTTCCATTGCTTTAACCTAATTTTCTTCATTGCAAGCTTCACTTACTGATTTAGGTTCAATCTTTGAAGTCAAACAAATCTCCTCTTGATCTTTAGAAAATTTTCTCCTAGTTCGAACACCTTTACTCTTATCTCCTATGATCTGATCTTCAAGATGATTTAACCTCACATACCTGGGAGTTTTGGAAATTGTTTGAACTTCTGTTTCTTGAACTTGTTCCTCATCATCTACACTAACCTCTTGAGTTACTGGAGTTACTAGATTAATCTGAGTTTGAGTCTGAACTTGAACTTACCTTCCTTGACTTTGACTTTCATCTTGATCATCTGAATCATATCCGCAGTACCTAGAATGTCCTTCTTTGCTTTCATCAACTTTAACATTAGTACTTTCAACAATCTTTTTCAACCTCTTATTGAAGCACCGGTAAGCCTTACTTTGAGTAGAGTATCCCAAAAATATTCCTTCATCACTTGTTGCATCAAACTAGCCTAAATCCTCATCTCTTTTGATATAGCATTTACTACTAAAGACTCTGAAATATCTCACAGTAGGAGGATGACCAAACCATAGTTCATAAGGAGTCTTACCAGAATTTCCTTTGATCTGCACCCGGTTAAGAGTGTAGACAGTAGTACTGACAACTTCTCTCCAATAAACTTGAGGAACATTTGTTTCCATCATCATGGTCCTGACGGCTTCTTGAATTGTCCAGTTTTTCCTTTCCACAACTCCATTTTGCTGAGGAGTCCTATGAGAAGATAACTGCCTTTTTATTCCATGTTTTTCACAGAAAGCATCAAACTCACTGGAAGTAAATTCTCCACCTCTGTCAGATCTCAAACACTTCAATTTACCACCAATCTCATTTTCAACCATCATCTTGAACACCTTAAACTCATCAAGAGCTTCTGATTTTTCTTTCAGGAAAGTTACCCACATCATCCGGGAGTAATCATCAATCAACAACATGAAATATCTATCTCCTTGCACACTCCTAATTCTAGCAGGACCACAGAGATTAGTATGTACCAGTTCCAATCTCCCACTTGAACCTTGTTCCTTACTTTTGAATAAAATTTTGTTCTGTTTACCCAATTGACATTCTCTACATATGCTATCAGGTTTCACAAGTCTTGGAAGATCTCTTACAGCTTGAGTGGAACTTATCTTGACAATGTTATCAAAATTCACATGACACATCCTCCTATGCCATAGCCAACTTTGATCTGTCTGAGCAATCAAACAACTTTTTCCAGAACTACTTAAGTGAAAGATGTTACCTCTAGTTTGAGTACCGGATGTAATTTTAGTTTCAGAGCTTTCCATGATTCTGCATTTTCCATCCTTGAATCAAAGATCATAACCCTTGTCAACCAATTGTCCAACACTGAGAAGATTATGTTTTAGTCCTTCCACATACATAACATCATTGGTGCTATTCTTACCATCAAAAGAGATGGATCCTCTACCACAGATTCTACCAGTTGAGTTATCTCCAAATTTCACAAGCCCTCCTTCATAATTTTCAAAACTCACAAACTTACTCTTGTCACCAGACATATGATGAGAACATCCACTATCAATCACCCATTCATCTTTTTCAATAACCTAAGTAGCCAAGGCACTTTCCACATTTGCATAGCTAGCAGATTTAGTAGACACTGGATCTTCTTCTTTGATAGCAATGAACACCCAATCATTTTCAGAGGAACCTCCCTAATCAGATTCATCATCTGTGACCTATTCTTGTCCAGCTTCTTAGACATAGTAACATTTCTTCTAACCCTTGTATCTATTAGGCTTTGGTTTTGAAAACCTCTCCAGACATCTTGAGGCAAAATGACCAATCTTATTACAGGCAAAACATTTGAGTGGTAATTTTCCTTCATACGTACTAGATCCTCTTGGCATTCTTCTCGCAATAAGAGCTTCAAGATCTACAGTTTCTATTTCAACATCTTCAAGATCCTTCCTTGTCTTCACAAATCTGTTTGATCTTATAGAAGAGATTTCACCCAGATCATATCTTTGTTTTCCATATACACTGGCTTTGAATGCAGATTCAGACTTAGGAAGAGAATCACCAAATTCACTCAATTCAAAAGCTGAAATTTTGCCAACTAGGTGATCTCTTGTAACATATGAGACAATCCTGATCTCCTCTATAGTAGCAACCTTATGTTTGTATGAATTAGGCAAAGATATAAGCACTTTTTCCACAATCTCTAATTCTTCCAAAGTTCTACCAGCACACCTAATCCCACACACAAGTTTGTTTATCTTTTGCATGTAGATTGTGATGTTTTCATCTTCACTCATCTTCAAATTTTCAAATTTTCCTCTCAGACTTTGTAGTTTCGTACATTTGACATATTGATCTCCTTCATATAGATTCTCCAACTTCTTCTAGATTTCATGAGTAGTTTTCAGTCCAAAAACATTTGTCATTTCTAAATCAGTCAGGGCACTCAACAAGGCTTCTTTAGCTCGAAGGTTATTTTTCGCATCTTTGACTTGATCTGGAGTTGAAGGAACTTTCTCCGGAGGTTCATACTTATCTTTGGTTATTAACCAATAAGCATCACCCATGCATTGTAAATGGCATTCCATGCGAGTCTTCCAAATAGAGTAATTTGTTCCATCTAATCTTGGACTATCCTTCTTGTAAGTCAACATCCTGGATCTCCTCAAGCGGTTAAGCTTCTTCTAGAGGAACCTTTCTTTGATACCAATTGTTGGAATTAGTCTAGACAACTGAGAGGGGGGGTGAATTAGTTGTCCCTAAACTTTAACCTTTTCTCTTAACTTTTAATCTTCTTTCTTGATTTATAACTAGATTAATGATGTAAAGATTTAAGCATAAATCAGCACATGAGAAGAAACAACATGAACACACAACAGTAGAATTTTGACGTGCAAAACCTGGTTAAGGGAAAAACCATGGTGGGGGTTAACCCACAAAAATGCGTACCCTATTAAAAGTACTTAAGAAAATAGAAGGCACATGCCTTCAGGCACACTGCCCAGAGCTCACTACTCAAGAAGAGGCTCACTACCTATAAGAAATTATGATTTACACAAAGATAATGAATTGATAAATAGAATCTACATTCATGCCTGATTCAGTCCCTTTAAAGGCTCACAAAACTTTTGCTCCTATCTTCAAATTCTTCTTCATTGACTCTTCATTTGATACTCCATTCGCTCTTCTTCTTCTCTACTCTGCTTTTGATCCTTTCTTTGGATTTAATTCATTTCATACAAGGATAATTTTCCACAACTCTTTAACAAGTATTTATACACTTCATCAACCTTGGAATGATCAACAAGGTCAGCTAAACTTAACACGGATCTTTACACTGTCAGCCAAACATAGCTGAGACTTGAAACTTCCTCTATTAACATACTATGCTTCATAAAATGCTCTTTAGATCATCAACAACATGCCAGGAACATCCGGTCGGCCAAGACTGGGAAGAACATCAACCTCAAAGAAAAAATCTTCAATCAACAAGCTCAAACATCAATGCGGACCTCCAACACAATAGCCACATGATCTAAAGACCTTCACAAGGACATTGAATTCACCAATAACATCCACTCAAAACCAAATTACCAGAATCATTTTTATCTTCCTCCGGAACCTCAAGAACACTATCTGCCATGACTGTCAAACTAGAAAGATAGGTTGTAGACCTCCAAACCACGAACCAATGGAGTTGATGATACACACTGACTTCCTAACCATGCTTTCAAATCCATAGACCATAATATTTCATTGCGGAGCAATCCAGACCAACTTACTGTCACACTATCTCTTCTGAATACTACCAAATTTGGTTCTACTCAGATGGCCATAACTTCTTCAAATCTTCATGCGGACTCCTTAATTCTTAACTGGAGAAACCTCTGATAATCCTCTACACTTCCATATGGTCTGCAAACATTGAATCTTCATTAATTTTCTCAATATCCTCAACATTTAGTCTTCTAAATAGGCAACAAAATAAGGCACAGTTGACACCAATGACAACAAGAATATGTTGACATCAATGACAACACCACTTAGGCACATATTTGTAATAGGATTACCTTCCTCAACTTGTTCCTCAGAGATAACATAATATTTATCTTTATCTAGAGCCTTCCTCAAAATTTCCTCTATTTCTTTTGCAATTTCCTTAGTTTCCCCAAGCATTAGCTTGTTCATCCTTTTCTTGCTTCTGAAATCATCTTTTACATCCTTGAGTATTTTATTTTCTTCCTTTTTGGACATTACTAGACACAAAGTGGAGAGGACATATTCTCTAAGTTCTAGATATTTAGCCTTGGCTTCTTCCTTCCTCATCTCCAGTATTTTTCTTAAACTTTTAGGAAGTTCTTGTAAAATTTCTAGTAGAGCTCTATTGAATTTATTCAAGTACATGATAGTGGTATCTTCCAAAATTTTCTTATTTGCTTGATCAAAATTATCATAATAATCTTTGATAGGCTTTAGATTTCCATGAACAGTAATTGTTTTTACAATTTCATCAATTGTCATAGCAACCTTACCCATTTCTTTCTTTTTACTTGCCTTATTGCTTTCGAAAGGCTGGTCTTTAGAAACCTTTGAAGTCTTGGCTTTCTTGGATCTCATCTCTTTAACTTCTTCATGTGTCTCTATCTCCTCATCATCTTTTGTGCTCTTGTAGGTTCTTGTGGCCTTGGTTTTCTTTCTCTTTCCTCCTTCACTGGATGGTGTGGCTTCCAATGTCTTAGTTGGAATAGACTTGGATTGCTCAGAGACAGTTGCAGAGCTTCTTGTTTTTCTTGAAAGGCTAGGTGGGACTTTCAGAGCAGCTACTGGCTCTCTTTTTGCCCTTTCTTTTGAAGCTTGCTTAGTTCTTCTCTTCATCTCTTCAATTCTTTCTTTGTTCTTTCTTACAACTTCTTTTGTGATGCCAATACTCTCAGCATACATCTCAACTTTCTTCTGCACTTTCCTTTTGGTCTTTGGTTGTCTGAGCTCCACATGCAATTTTAGACTTAGCTCCTTATATGTTTCAAACCTTTCCACAGACATGTCTTTTGATTTTCTCAGGAGATGTTGAGCATACATTTCCAAAACTTTTTCATCAACCTCATAGCCCATTGACATAATCCATATGGTTCTAGGTTCCACAACCTCCATCAGGCACTGATTAGTGTCAACCATAAAGCATATTTCATTCTCATATTTCTCCACAACTAACATAGGGATTCTCTCTCTTGCATGCATCATACTCTGAAAGTTTTTGAAGTAACCCCAAATGGATTTCTTCTGATCTTGGGAATCACCAAGGCTGAGTAGATGATCTCTTATTTGCCATGCAACTGGCCTGTCATTTGTCTAGTGCACACCTTGAACTCTAGGCACTTTATTCATAAAATAGAAGAACAAACATATAATCAAGGAACCATACTTGAAGGTATTTTTCTTATCTTTCTTTATTTTGCTCAGATTCTCAATCAACTAATTTTGTAGCAGCTCACATAGGTCATAATCAGTAGTCTTCTTCAACATTTGATAGGCTACGTATATTACAGTTCTAGAGACAGAATTTTCCCTCTTGGAGTGGTAGACCTTGTATCCAATCACCATGGATGCAAACTTGACATTTGGTTCTATAATGTCACCAATGGTCATTTCTCTCTTGTCAAACTTCACACTGGTTGCATTGGTAACAATTTGGTTTTTCACAGATTTTAATGTGGGTAATCCACTAGTTGAATTCAACCCAGTCACAATCCTGATAACATCTTTGGTGTTCTTGAATGGTTTTATAAGCCATATAAATTCATCATACATCCATCTCAACACATATCAAACCCATTCACTTTCATCAAATGTCAGAAATTTAATCACTTGAAGAAAATGTTTGCTTTCTAGGGTTTCAAACTCTGGTTTTAATTGAAAGTTATCATCCTTTAGATGGTTCTCAAATAGTTCCAGCAATCTCAAATTTCCAAATTCATCTACATTGCAATGGATATATGCCCTAATATCTTCAACATGCAAAACTCCATGTGGGACACCAAAAAATCCACCTAGGGGTTTGACTTTGATAGACTTGTGAGGGTACTTCTTAAATTTTAGATGGGGTCTTTCAGTTATGTCAACAACTAGGGGTGAAGCCATTTGCAAAGATTGAAATTTCAAGAGATTTCTCAGAAAATGAAAATAGCTTGTTTCACAGGTTAGGATTTTTCTTGGAAATCCTCTTCGCTCTTCAACTTTTGAAAATTCTCAGCTCAGAACTTATTCACCTCTTTTCTTCTTGCCTTCTTCTAATACAACATGATTCAAATGAAGAATGAATGTCCTTTTTAATCTTTGCAAAACCTAATTTGTCTTTGTAATAAATGCTCTGCCCTAACACATCTGGTTGCTCTGTTTCTATACATAGTTGACTTTTAATTTTTCCACAAATCATTAAATCCACTTCTTTTCTTCTAAAAATTATTTCAAATGATTTGTAGTGACCCAAATTATCTTTTCCCTTCGTGCCAAATTTAGGCACCCACTTACTAGCTGGGGGAATTTGATTTTCAATGCAATCCCCCTGAGCTAGAGCTCCTAATTCAATTCCCAAAAGAATTATCAGTACCAAATTCTGGTGTGGACCCATTATTATCATTCACAATTGTTTTATTGACCCGTGTCTTTCTCATTTCATTTTGGATCTCATTCACATCAATTTTTCCTTTGCCTTTGTCTTGTCTCTGCTCATCTAGTTTTCTGTTTACCAGACCTCTTCTTTCATTAATCCTACTTCTGCAAAATCTTGCAATATGACTAGATTTATTGCAATTAAAGTACACAACATTTATTTTCTTATATATTTGATTTCCTCTTGATCTATGTTGATTAGCCATTTGTCCAAATACACTGTAAGAAAAATAGTAGCCATTGAAAGAATTTCCATTTCCTTTATTGTTAGGGTTATTCATTATCATACTTTTGCATTCATTTGATTTGTGACTATACCTCTTGCACTTGAAGCATTGACCAAAGAAGGATGGCTCACTTTGATTTACTCTTCTTTTGCACTGAGTAGCTCTATGACCAAATTTATTGTAATTGAAACAATTTCCACTGAATGATGGATATCTTTGAGCATTAGGTTGTCTTACCAGAGGTCTTCTAGGTCTGTTTCTTCTATTCCTTGATTGAGAATTTCTTTGTCTAGATCTGGAGCTTTCACATTTCTCATACCCAAGACCATGCTTATCATCAGCCTTCTTCTGACACTCAAGTATTGCTTCGAGTTTAGCTGAGCTTATTTTGAACTTCTCCTTGTATTTATTTGCAACTTCTAGGTCATTTATGAGAATGACAATTTGGCTTTCAAGTTCTCTTTCATTATCTCAGCTTTCTTGTAGGTCAGACTCTAGATGGCCAATTATTTTGTCTAATCTGCAGCATTCTTCAGTTCTTTCTTTTAGAGTTTGATTCAGGTCTTCTTCAGTCTTCTTCCTTTTCTCAATTTCTTTGGTTAGCCTCATTGCCCTAGATTCCATCTCATGTTTTAGAACAAAAATTTCTTTTGTTAGCTTCTCACATTCCTTTGTTTTTTCTTCCAAAGCCTCATTCATGTCATTTTCTTCAGTAAGATTAGCTAGCTGATGAAGTAGTTCCCTCCTTTTTCTAATGATTTCTTTAATTTATCTTTTAACATTTCAATGGTATTATCAGCATCTTTAAGCTCATCTTTCAGATTAGTTATTTCTGCTTTAAACTAATGAAGATCTTCTAGGGCCAACTGAAGTTGATCTTTGAGTGAACCCATTGAAACTCCTTTCAAGATCTTTCCTCAAGTTGTTAGGCTTCTTTCAAGTAACCTTGCTCTAATACCAATTGTTAGAATTAGGCTAGACAACTGAGGGGGGGTGAATCAATTGTCCCAAAACTTAATCACTTTCAATAATATCACTTAAAACTATTAGAACATTTAAAGCATGAATCATCAACACACTAGCAAAAACAAATAAACACACATGACACAATGATTTTAACATGGAAACTTGGTTAAGGGAAAAACCACGATAGGGGTTAACCCACAAATATTATACTCTGTTAAAAGTATTACAATTGGGAATGCACATGCATTTAGGCTCACTGCCTAGAGCTCATTGCTCAAAAGAAGCTCACTGCCTACAAAAAGAAGATTAGAATGAGTTTGAATTGATAATTAGCATCTACCAATGCAAGGATTTAGTTTCAATTAAGCACAAAATACTAACTTGATACACTTCATCCTCTCTCTACCCTATTTACTGCTCTGCTATCATCTAAACCTTAGATCTCTACCCTTTTCATACTTATTCCATAGTCACATCACACACATACACACAAATCACTTAAATCCATTGGCTATATATATATATATATCTGCATCATTATATTCAATCACTTTTCAGTCAGCTTCAAGAACACTTAGAACTTCATTGAAGACTTTGCTCTGTCGGCTAAATGCATGCATAACTTGTAATGCAGACAAAAACTTGCATTCACAAATCATCAATCATGTTGGCCACTATCACTGGTCATCACAAATCATCTAACTGACAACTTTCATTTATCTAGAACCAAGATCAATTACAATGTCAACTTGTTCTTCTACTGTCTGCATTGTCAAACTATAACCCCATACTCAGATGCAAATAAATTTTAAATCCTTCATCACTGGAGGTTAAAATTCTGGATTTAGATTGCCCTGACAATCCTTATGACTCCTTCAGATCCACAACATACTCTGATTTACCACTAGAGAGATCCAGACCAAGATACCAGACCCTGTCACATGCTCTATTTCTGGCTATCTGGACTTAGATAAATTTTGATTCTAATTTTTGGTATGAACAAATTATGTTTTGCGGATGAGTGGAATAGTCTTAGTTGCCATCAATGACAACACCTGTCATGCAAAGCAGTGCTCTTGCCAACAAGGAGTACTTACTGGTTTTGAATCCTCCATTCCAAACTTTTTCAATAACGCTTTCACATATGTGGACTGAGATATGAAGATGCCTTTTTCTAACTGGATGATTTGCAAACCTAAGAAGAAATTCATTTCACCAAGCATGGACATCTGAAATTCACTTTGCATCTGATCAACAAATTTTTTACACATTCTTTCATTTCCACCAAAGATGATATCATCAACAAATACCTCAACAATCAAGATGTATTCATGATAAATTTTGAAATAAAGATTACTGTCAGCAGTGCCTTTGCTAAAGCCTAATTTTAGCAGATACTCATCCAATCTTGCATACCAAGCTCTTGGGGCTTGTTTAAGTCCATACAATGCTTTCTTCAATCTGCAGACCTTATCTCCTTGATCAAACAACTGGAATCCTTCCAGTTGCTCAATGTAGACTTCTTCTAATTCTGCATTCAGGGATGTTGACTTGACATCCATCTGGTAAACTTTGAAATATTTGTAAACAGCAAAGGCAAGAAATAATCTGACTGCTTCAATTCTTGCCACTGGAGTAAAAGTTTCTTCAAAATCAATTCCTTCTACTTGAGAGTAGCCTTTGCACACCAAACTTGCTTTGTTTCTTACAAATTCACCATCTTCTTTCAATTTATTCTGGAAGACCCATTTATTTCCAATTACATTTTTGTTTTCAGGTCTAGGAACAAGATCCCAAGTATGATTCTTTTCAATCTGCATTAATTCTTCTTCCATTGCTTTTACCCAACTTTCATCATTACAAGATTCATTCACTGATTTTGGTTCAATATTGGAAATCAAACAATACTCCTCTTGTTCTTCAGCAATTCTTCTTCTAAGTTTGAACACCTTTATTTTTATCTCCTATGATCTAATTTTTAGAATGATTCAATGTTACATACCTGGGAGTCTTGGGATTTTCTTCAACTTCTGATTCTTGAACTTGTTCCTCAACATCTGCATTAACTTGAGTTACTGGATTCTCTAAAGTAAACTAAACTTGCTCTCCTTCATTTTGTTCATCTGATTCATATCCACAAAACCTTGAAGGTCTTTCCTTTCTTTCATCAACCTTGACATTTGTACTTTCAACAATCTTTTAAAATCTCTTGTTAAAGCACTGGTATGTCTTGCTTTGATTAGAATAACCCAGAAATATTCCTTCATCACATCTTGCATCAAACTTGCCTAGATCTTCATCTCTTTTGATATAGCATTTACTACCAAAAACTTTGAAATATTTTACAGAAGGAGCATTACCAAACCATAGTTCATAAGGTGTTTTACCATAATTACCTTTGATCTGCACCTGGTTAAGAGTGTAGATAGCAGTGCTTACAACCTCACTCCAATAGATATGTGGAACATTTCATTCCATCATCATGGTTCTAGCAGCCTCTTGAATAGTTTGGTTCTTCCATTCCACAACTCCATTCTGTAGAGGAGTCCTAGGAGCAGATAATTGCCTTCTTATTCCATGCTTTTCACAAAATGCATTAAACTCACCGGAGGTAAATTCTCCACCTCTGTCAGATCTTAGACACTTTATCTTCACACCAATCTCATTCTCCACCCTAGCCTTGAACACATTGAATTTGTCAAGAGCCTTTGATTTCTCTCTCAAGAAGGTGACCCACATCATTTGGGAGCGATAATCAATTAGCAACATAAAGAATCTATCTCCTTGAAAACTCCTAACCCTGGCAGGACCACACAAATCAGTGTGCACAAGTTCCAACAATCCACTTGAAGATTGTTCTTTACTCTTGAATGTAGTTCTACTCTATTTTCCCAACTGACATTCCTTACACATGCTATAAGTAGGTTTCACAAGCTTTGGAAGATCTCTCAAGCCTGAGTAGCACTTATCTTGACAATGTTGTCAAAGTTTACATGACATATTCTCCTATGCCATAGCCAACTCTGATCAATCTGAGCAATCAAACAACCTTTACCAGTACCACTTAAATGAAATATGTTACCTCTAGTCTATGTACCAGATGCAATCTCAGTTCTAGAACTTTCTAAAATTCTGCATTTTCCATCCTTGAATCGGAGATCATATCCCTTGTTAACCAACTGTCCAACACTGAGAAGATTATGCTTCAGTCCTTCTACATACAACACATCATTATTGTTATTCTTACCATCAAGAGAGATGGATCCTCTACCATGGATTCTACTAGCTGAATTGTCTCCAAACTTCACAATTCCACCTTCATACCTTTCCATACTTACAAACTTACTCTTATCACCTATCATATGATGAGAGCATCCACTGTCAATTACCCATTCATCCTTTTCTTCAACTTGAACAACCAAGGTTCTTTCCACATTCACACAGCTAGCAGATCTAATAGGCATTGGATCTTCTTCTTTGATGGAAATGAACACCCATTCATTTCCTGAGGTACTTCCCCTATCAAATTCATCATCAGGGACTCCTTCTTCAGCAGCTTCTTGGACATAGTAGCATTTCTTCTGAACCCTAGGTCTATTAGGGTTTGGCTTTGAAACCCTCTCCGGACATCTTAAGGTAAAATGACCAATCTTATTACAAGAAAAATATTTGAAAGGCAATTTTCCTTCATACTTACCAAATCCTATTGGTAATCTTTTGGCAAACAGGGCTTCAAGTTCTTCAAACTTCGATTCATCTTCTTCAAGATCCTTCCTTGCCTTCTCAAATCTAGTTAGTCTTCTTGAAGAGATTTCACCTGGATCAAATCTTTGCTTTCTAAAAATAGTGGCCTTAAATGCAGATTCAGATTTAGGAAGAGAATCACCAAACTCACTCATTTCAAATGCTGAGAGCTTGCCAACCAACTGATCTCTTGTAACAGTTGTCACGATCCTGATTTCCTCAATAGCAACAACTCTATACTTGTATGAAGTAGGTAAGGATCTGAACACTTTGCCAACAATCTCTGATTCTTCTAGTTTTCCACCAGCACACCAAATACCACACACAAGTTCATTCACCTTTTGCATGTAGGAAGTATTGTTTTCATCTTCACTCATCCTCAAATTTTCATATCTACCCTTTAGGCTCTACAACTTAGTACATTTGACATGTTCATCACCTTCATATAGAGTTTCCAACTTCTTCCATATTTCATGAGCAGTTTTCAATTCTAGGACATTTGTCATTTTTGTATTAGTTAGAGCACTTAGCAAAGCTTCTTTAGCTTGAATGTTGTTTTCAGTATCTTTGAGTTCATCTAGATTTGAAGGACCTTTCTTCAAAGGCTCATACTTATCCTTTGTTATCAACCAATAAGCATCACCCATGGATTGTAAATGGAACTCCATGCCACTCTTCCACAGAGAGTAATTTGTTCCATCAAATCTTGGACTATCCTTCTTGTAAGTCGACATCCTAGATCTCCTCAAGTGGTCAAGCTTCTTTTAGAGGAACCGGCTCTTATACCAATTGTTGAAATTCAGGTAGACAACTGAGAGGGGGGGTGAATCAGTTGTCACAAAACTTTTATCCTTTGCTGCAACTTAAACTTCTTTACCACTTATTAACATATGAATGATATAACCATGAAAGCATGAATCAACAACACATGAGCAGAAATAAAATCAACACATAACACCAAGATTTTTACATAGAAAATCAGTTAAGGGAAAAACCACAGTGAGGGTTAACCCACAAGATTTATTCTTTGTTAAAAGAATAGAAAATAGGGAAGGCACATGCCTTCAGGGTGCACTACCTAGAGTTCACTGCTCCGAGAGGCTCACTACCTACAGAAATATTTATAAGTTTATCACAGAAAGATTGAACTGGAAAACAACACCTTCTTTATGCCAAGATTAGTTCCATTGATGCACACAACACTTCTTCTCTGCCCCCAAAACACTTCTTCATTATCTCCTCATACTTTACTACTCTTCCTCTTCTTCTCATCTTCTTCTCTGCTTTGCCTTTCCTCCTTTCTTAATATCTTGTCATTTTCACACAAGGATGCATTCCCACAACTCAACCACACATCTTTATATGCTTCATTAATCTTGGAATAAACATCAAGGTAAGCACTGACTTAATGCGAATCACTATACTATCAGCCAAACATAGTTGGGATCCAAATCTTCCTCAAACACCATGTCAAACTTCATAGAACCTCTCTTAGATCATCTACAACATACACAAAGCATCCAGTCAGCCAAGACTGGAAAGAACAACAACACCCAACGAGAAATCTTCATCCACGAGCTCAATCCTCAATGTGGACCACCAACACAATAGGCACATGATCTAGAGACCACCACAAGCATAATGAAATCAACAGGAACAACCACACCACATCAAATCACCAGAAACACTTGCACTTTCATCTGGGAACTCAAGAACACCAACTGTCATGACTGTCATACTTAGAAAGATTGCTTGCGGACCTCCAAACCACAAACCACTTGAGTTGAGGATACACACTGACATCCCAAACACACCTCTAGATCCGTAGATCATAATATTCCAATGTGGATCAATCCAGACCATATTTCTATCACTCTATCACCTCTAAATAGCTACAAGACCCGGTTCTACTCAGATGGCTAGAACGCCATTAATCCTTCATATGAACCTCTCAAATCATAACTAGAGCACCTTCAGACAATTCTATACAACACCCTTTGGTCCACAGACTCTGATCTTCTTCTCACTGGGAATGCAGAGAAATCTTCTTCACTGAACTACACTGTCTTCATTGTCTCTTACAGAGAGATATGTAACTCACATGTCTCTTCTGGAGAGGCTAATTTTCTCAATATCCTCAACTTACAAGTCTTCTAAATAGGTACAGTTGACAACAATGAAAACAAGGATATGTTGACATCATTGACAACATCGATTAGGCACATATTTGCAACATTCCCTTGCACGCTCATGCAACTGTCATATTTCATCTCCTTTGTAGATCTAGACACCTAGTAGCACCTGATACATCTATTTAGGGTGAAATTTGGGTTGTTTAGTTTAGTGTTTGAATTCTCTTTTCACCACTTACATTCAAGGACCTTAGGATCGAGTGGTAGAGCACTATCAAGTCCTTGGTCACTTACAAATGTAGGGAAGCTTGGATTAGGGTATTTGATTATCAATTTTCTTTCCCTTATGTCCAATTAGACATCAAAACCCTAATTATCCAAATACGGTAGTAAACTGATGAATAATAGAAAATGCTTATGCAAAAAGATGTAAAATGACAAATCATAGTGCACCTATTTTCTAAGATCTGGAAACAAGGTCTGCAACCTGTATCTACTATCACAAAGATTTTCCTGTTGTGGAACTTCGAGGACTAATGAGCAGGTGCCCTAGTCTAGGGTGCTCATTCCTTCTCTAATTTGTAATTCTGACACTCCAAGATGTCCTCCTACAACTTCACTTTGTCTACATCATCAACCTGTAACCATGAAAACTTTGGGAGGGGGTTGTGGTGTTTAGGAGCTTGCCTCAGTCAAGCCCTGGAAGGACACTTAAGTTTTCCAAACACCTTTGTTAGATAGAGAGTGCATGCTCTTATGAGGCAGAGGCAAAACCCAAGTGAAATAATGATTGAAAACATAATATGATGTCACCTTGTAGTGAAGATCTCATGGGAGGAAGATGCTCTTCATTCCATGAGGAAATGGATGCTCAAATATGCAAACACAAACACATAAATGACACAAGTATGCTCTTGCAACACAATGGAAGCCTTGAATCACCTATGCACATACAAGTTGATAGCTAATGATCATCTAGTTTACAAATGAATGCCTAAACATGCTTTTATATGCAACTATAAACATTCTGGCCAATATTTCATAAATTCAAACTTACCGTGTCAGCCTAGGGACCAAATAATGGTCATAAACTGACACTTAAAATTTGGGTCTGACCCAAAATAGGCAAGACTAGGGCACGGGCACCCAAGTTCTCCCCCTTATTCTAGGCAGGGTTAAGCTCAAGGGGTCCTGTTAGGCCCCACTTGTCATGATACCTAGGGTTCATTCCATCGGGATGCCAAATTATGATGCAAGATGTCCCAAATGCACATAAAAGACTCGGGAGCTAGACCTTATGAGGGAAAAGCCCCCAAGGGGACATTTTTTGACGTTACATTTAGCCCCCACTTTAATTGATGTATAAACACAAGGCCAATACATGCATTAAAGTATGGTCACAAACACAACAAACATGTGAAGCATAGAGAAGACACACGAATCACATAGAAGATAGTAACATGCATGCAAAACATGGAGAAGACAGTTCCAATCAAGTAGAACATAGAGAAGATAACAAATGCATAGAAGCACATTAATGCATAGAAGATAGGCATGATTTATTTTCTTTTCTTTTCCTCATATATATGAAATGTAGATGCAAGTACTGGAAAGTAAATAAAACTCCCATAACACAGGATGCACTCATCACGTAGGTCTTTATATTGTATATATGGGGTAACACACACACAAGACATGCAAAACCTCCCAAAATGTAGGAAGCACTCATCAAGCTAGTCTTTAGACTACATATGGGGCAACAGACATGCCAAACAAAGCAAGCACGCCAAACACACACACTTGAAGACATGGAGAAAACACGGCAGACAAGTGATGGAGTGTCCCTATTTCTAGGGTCAAAACCATCTCAGGCACACACTGATGATTGGGCTTCACCACAAAAATCACTAAAAACACACTTAAGGGTTGAGTTAGTCATAGAACCACTCCCCGCCTCCGCAGAGGACTTTTGAAAATGACAGGATGATGTAATCTACTCTGAGAAATACACCATCCCTGTCTCTGCAGAGAGCTTAAGATAAAAAAGATATACACGATATCCCACCTCCATAGAGGGTTTACATGATTGATTGATTGATTGCAAACAAATTTAGGATGTAGGAAGCACTCATTGAGCTAGTCTTTAAACTGCATTTGAGGACAAGCAAATAGTTAACATCTACAATAGACAACTTACCTTATATATGCCCCCACCTTAAGGTGGTTGATATTAGGTATCGATATCAAGCACGTTAAGGTAGGAAGAAAACACTTAAGGGAACACAAGCTCTCGCAAAGCCCATGCCCCCCAGAGGTGACATGTACTTTATGATTGCCAAATGTTCCCACAAATAGATCCCTGCAAGAAACATGTTAGTGTCTACAACATCATGATAAATAACAACATTAATGCAAATGATTAACCACACAAAGAGCCAAGGTTATACAACAAATTCGGAGTTCAAGGATAACCATGGGGCTATATCACGAAGCTCTCTAAATCGAGTACCACCAAGGCTAGATTCAAAGACAAACAAAGATGCACAAAGCAATAGTATTGTTAATGTTTGTAAATGAGATAGCATACCATCAAAATCACTATGTAGAAAGCACAAAGTGCTTCTACTATCCAAGAATTAGATAATTTATGACAAACCCATCATCATATTAGGAACTAAGTCCATTTTTTGATTGCTCTCAAAAGGGACACTAGGTTTGCATCAGTATAAATGTTTTTCTTCATCCACTCGCTAGATAGAAACACTAGAGGAAGGGAAACAATAAATCAGAGAGGAGAAACAAGTGTCTTAGGGATAGTCATGTAGGAGGGTGTCCCCAAGTCACCAATAGCAATGCTATGTCTGTAAGACACAACACACAACAATGAAATCAGAAAGAGAGGCAATATAGAAGAATGATGATACAAATAGAAGAAGGTCACAACAGAGGCAGTCTCCTGGTATCCCAGACCTTACGGGAGAATCAGGGGTCATCCTAGGAGGCCTGGACAACACATAACACACCATGGGGGAAGCACATCATGAGAGACATAAAGGGTTAGAGATACTTACCTGTAGGGTCTTCATATCAGATTTTTGAACTTGCAAACCTCTTGGAGAGGTACTCGATCATGTTGAGTGCAAAATTTGAGTGGTTCTTATGAGAGTTTTGTTTATTATCATATGATACTTGCTTTGTAACTCCTTGTGTAAATGTAACTTTTTGTTTCTTATGAGGAGGGGAACCACTATTTTCTCTAACTGCTGACAATCATCTAACTCTTTTTTAATTTTTATCAAGTTTTCGTTGTTGAATCTTTCTAGCACGGTAACGAGAAATCATCCTGTACCATCTTACTCATCTGTATCAGTTTTTGTTCTTGCTTTTCTAATGTATTTTGATTATCTCCCGATCCATATAAGGATAATGGAGGAGGAACCTTAGCATAAATTACATTTCTTCATGGACGAGGTGGATTGTCCACTTGTTTCTTATCCAGTGCAATCATTCCCACGATGTTATCATAGTCTAAGTAATCATCCTCATCTACTTCCACTAAACCATGTTCCAACATATTGGTTTTGGTATGCTTAGGGAAAGGATTAGTGAAGATTTGTAAGTTTTGATTCGGCGGAGCAACTGACTTGTTTCCATTATCATTCACACCCGATACCTAGATGACATTTGAATCAATAATGTCCTATATTTCATTTTTAAGATGCATACATCATTCATTGTCATGTCCTTGTGTCCAATGATAATAACAAAAGGCATTAGCATTGAAGGTCCTTGTTTACTAGGATCAATAGGCTTGATTGGGGGGAGCTTCAGAATGTTATTACTCACAGCTTGGTTCATGATGGAATGATAAGACTTAGATATTGGAGTGAACTTTCTTGGTTGATATGATGCTTTCTTTGGATTAGTGATAGCTAAAACATTCAAAAATTTGTTCATATTTGGTCCTTTAACCTTGATGAAGCTCTTGTTATTATTATGCCTCTTAAATTTGTTTTGTGATGATCCACCCATGGATTAACCAACTTGAGCTGATGAGTTTTGGTTTTCATACTAACTAGATGAAAGTTGATAATCATGAAGGGCAGTGCATAAATCTTATCATGAATATTAGGTTGTATATTTGTAATTAATATCTTCTGAACATCATCATCTTTCATCTGATACTAAATCTATGCATAAAGCCCTTGATACCGACTAATAAATTCAGTCAACTTCTCTTTTAGACCTTGTTTGTATTTAACCAAGTCAATTACAGTGACTTGGGGTCTGATATTTTCTTGCAAATGTTGTAAAAATTGATCAATCAACTGTGAAAAGGAGTGTGTTGAATTCGAAGGAAAGAGAAAAACTATTCTAAAGCTGTATCTTTGAGAGATCATGGGAAAAGTTTTGCCAACAAATCCTTTTCAAAATAGAAATCACTACACATAGCTGTAAATGCTGCCACATGAATATTAGGATCACCTTTTCCACCATATTTTTCAAAGTGGGGAGTCTCAAACCTCTTATGCATAGGAGTTCTCAAGATTGCATAGGAAAGGGGATTACAAGCATGATAAGTTGGTAGACTAGGCTGCAAAGAATTTTTCAAATTTGTTACCTTTTGTTGTAAAGCATTCATGCCCTGTAAAAGTTGGTTTAGGATGGCATCATTTGGAGATGCGGTTTGTTGCGAGGAATTGGAACCAAAGTGAGGAGGTGATTGAAATTGAGATGTGACAAGTGGAGGTTGGGAATAAGTCAATGGTAGTTGGACATACTGGTAAGTGGAAGATAGTTGGGAATAACTATGTGTGATGGGAGGTTGAGAACAATTATTCATAGGAATGGTCACATTATGGACCAAGTTCTAATAATCAAATCCCACAGCTTTGTAATTGGTGGCATTAGATACTCCAATACCAGTGGTAGCATTACTACAAGCACTTGCATCAGTTGTTAAGATTGTTGATATAAAAGTGGATATTCTTGTAGTCGTAATAGGTGTCAAAACTTGAGTATGCGACAGTGATGGCATGTTGTTAATAACTTTTGCACATTCACTCACCAGAATTACATTAGTTTGCACAATATGTGTTAAACCACAAATAATATTAATTCCATCTTGCCCTTCTTTTATCAATTCTCTTACATGGTAAATCACAGGTAAGGCCTCTTTAGCTATCCTCTCAGTTTGCACATATTCTTGAAATTCGACAAGGTCTTTATCAAGCTTATTAACTTGTTCTATAGGTACATGTCCTACTACCTCAATAGCATCCTCAACATCATGAAATATTTGATCTTCCATAGTGGTTGGAGGATGTATAATATCTTGCACAATTTGAGTTTCTCCCTTTGTAAAGAAGGTGTTCAAAGGATTGTCAAAGGTATGAATGTCATTTTCATCAAGAGCACTAGATCCCATTAACATTTTACTTCTTCTTAAATGGATATTGCTTTTAGGACAGCGGGTCATAAAGGTTATACAAAAGCACACAATACATAATGCAAAACTAAGAGAACAAACCCTAAGAGAATGATATGTTTGAAAGCCAAAAATGTTTGATTTTTTATACTTTTTCAATACAAGTGCATGAAACAAAGGGTGTTGTAAGGATTTTAATCAGGGGAAGAAAATCATATGTCTAATATCAGTCCAAAACAGCAATAAGATCCTTCACCAGACACTCTTGATGTAAATCTAAGATGACGGTAAGTCAAAATATAGTGAAAATATGTCAAAATATGCAATTTTTTCACCAAATATCGATGCAAAAGAGCATGAAAAAGGATGTTGTGAGGAAAATGATGATGGAAAGAAAATTATATTAGTAATAAAGCCACTTAATGTCAAAATATTCATCACAACACGCTTTTAGTGCCACTTAAGGTCAAACCCTAGTGAAAATATAGCAAAAATAGGCTATTTTTCATGGTTTTTCAACTCCAAGACCTAGAAAAATGGGTGTTGTAATGAATTTTAGGAGGTGAAGAAAATAAAAGAAATGATATCAGTCACCTCAATCCATAAAATTTGTCACAACACACTTGGAGTGCAAACTAGGCCAAACCCTAGGGCAAAAATAGCAAAAATGTGTAGTTTTCACCGATTTTTCAATACAAGAGGCCAATAAAAAGGTGTTGTGAAGATTGTTAGGAGGGGAAAAAATAATTACCTTGATAATAGTGAATTAGTGCAAAAATACCCTTCACAACATGCCTATGGTGCAAATTTAGAGAGTCGATAAGGCCAAATTTAGTGAAAATTAATGGTTTTCAAGCCCTAGGTTTGAGATCTTGACACAAAATGCTATATGAATGTTTTGAAATCTGATTTATGATAAAAATTAAATGTACTTAGATCTTAAAATGAATTCCAAGCTCAAAGATGCAAAATGCAAGTGCGAATTTAATGAAAATGCATGAAAATTGCTAGTTTTTTGTTAAAATTTTCTATGCAAAAATGCAAATATTTGAAATCTAAATGCAAATTTACACTAAAATGAAAGACTATAGCCAAATTAAAGTTTGAATGAGTCTCTAAAATTAGTAGAAAAATCTAAAAGAAGATTTTACCTTAGATTTTGGAATTACTAGGTTATATGAACATTGTCAAAATTTCTACAAAACCCTAGCAATTATATGATGAAAATGCAATGCAAATTATTGTATTTTTGTTTTTTTCTGTAGTTTATATCAAATCTGATGCAAAAATCATAAATTAGGAAAAATTAGAATGAATTGATGCAAATTAGTAACCCTAAAATGTAATTTTTTCAAAAATTTCAATTTTTTTTTGTAATTTTCTCAATGCAATAAGATGAAAGACTATATGAATAAATGAAATCAACCCAAATATGAAGACAAACACTCAAAAAGTTAAAATTAAGTCCAAAAACATGGGTTCACCAAAATGTTTAGGGTGAAATTTGGATTGTTTAGTTTAGTGTTTGAATCCTCCTTTCACCACTTACATTCAAGGACCTTAGGATCGAGTGGAAGAGGACTATCAACTCCTTGATCACTTACAAATGTATGGAAGCTTGGATTAGGGTATTTTATTATCAATTTTCTTTCCCTTATGTCTAATTACACATCAAAACCTTAATTATGCAAATACGATAGTAAACTAATGAATAACAGAAAATGCTTCTGTAGAAAAATGTAAAATGACAAATCATAGTGTACCTATTTTTGGGGTTCCGAGGTGGAAAAGTTAGGGACTAAAGAGTGGGCGTCCAAGTCCAAGGCCTTACTTTTTGTCAAGATCTGGAAACAAGGTCTACAACCTATATATTTTGTCCCAGAGATTTTCCTGTTGTGGAACTTTGAGGACTAATGAGAGGCCACCCTAGTCCATGGTGCTCATTCCTTCTCTGATCTACAATTTTGACACTCCAAGATGTCCTCCTACAACTTCACTTTGTCTGCATCATCAACCTGTAACCTATAACCATGAAAAATTTGGGAGGGGGTTGTGGTGTTTAGGAGCTTGCCTCAATCAAGCCTCAAAAGGACACTTAAGTCTTCCAAACACCTTTGTCAGATAGAGAGTGCATGCTCTTGTGAGGTAGAGGAAAAATCCAAATGAAATAATGATTAAAAACACAATATCATGTCACCTTGTAGTGAAAATCTCATGGGAGGAAGAAGTTGGCAAGAAATACTATGTGGCTTCATGAGTGTTGTCATTGATGGCAACAAAGTCCATCTCACACATCCGTAGGACATGGTGTGTCTATACCAAAAGTCAGATTGAAGAGTATTTTGGTCTGGTGACCAAGAACAGAGCATGCAGCAAGGACCAACAATCAGGTCCAGATCTCTCAGAGGAAGTATCTCAGTAAAGTGTGGAATTGGGAAAGTTAAGAGGAGTATCATGACTAATATATTCCAGAGATTGTGCCTTCGGTGATGAAAGAGTGAAGAGATATGAGCACCTAAGTGTTAGGTTCCTGTTTGGCAGAGTAGACTGAGGAAGACCTGACCGGTAGAGCATCAGACCTTTTTATGGATGAGTTATCGATGGTGATCAAGTTTCTTGAGGGATCATTCATGGTTGGCCGACATGATTGATGACTTCTATAAGCATCTTTTTGATACACATCACTTAATAAGAAAGGATTTAGCTGACAGACCAGAGTTTGGGAAAATGTTGAGTATTCTGGATGCTAACTAGAAAGATGATTGAAATCATTGATGAGTATATATATACCAGATTGATTTCGGTATGAAGGTGTGTGTGGTGTAGTGTGTTGTGTGAAGAAAAGCAGAGACAAGTGTGGAAGCAGTAATACAGGTCTGGTATGTGATAGGACAGTAGCACCAAAGAAGAGGAAGAATGAAGTGCAGTAGATTAGTGTATTGAGCCTAACCGGAACTAAACCTCAGCATATGTGGATGCTTGTCATCAGTTCAAGTATCTTGTTACTTTCATTGTAACTTGTAGACAGTAAGTCTCTTGTAGGCAGTGAGCCTCTTGTGAGCAGTGTGCTCGGGTAGTGAGCCCTAATTGGCAAGTGCCATTTTGTACTTCTATTCTTTTAACAGAGAATACAATCTTGGGTTAGTCACCCCGTTGTTTTTCCCTTAACAGGGTTTTCCATGTCAAAATCATTGTGTCATATGTATTGATTTTGTTTATGCTTTCATGGTTATGGATGCTTACTTGTTGCACTAGTTATTAAAGAAGAACATAAAGTTAAATTAATTTAGATAATTGATACACCCCCCTCTCGGTTATCAAGAATTGGTATTAGATCCAAGTTCCTCCAAAACAGAGCCTAACAGCTTGAGGAAGATCTAGGAATCTCAATAAATATGTATGGTATGAGGGAACAACTTCAGTCTACCCTAGATGATCTTGAGTAGTCTCACTCCGAAGTCAATGACTTGAAGGAAAGACTTAAACAAGCTGATGAATTCATAAATGAATTGAATGAGAAACTGAGTATCTCTATGAAAAAGAGAAAGGAACTACTTCAATAATTAGCAAGTCAAAGTGAAGCCAATAATACTGATGAAGATCTGAATGAGAAGAACAAGTTATGTGAGAAGCTATCAAAAGAGGTCATTATGGTAAGACATGAAATGGAATAAGGGGTTATGAAATTCACCCAAGAAATTGAAGAGAAAAGAAAAAATGAAGATAATCTAAAACAATCTCTCAAGGAGAAGTCAGAAGACTACAACAACATGGATAGAATAATCAGGCATTTGGAATTTGATCTTGAAGAAGCTAGAGATAATGAAGAACAACTTGAGAATCAGATTGACACTCTAAAAAGGGATCTTCAAATAGCAAATGAATACAAAGAAAAATTAAGATAAGCTTTACTCAACTTGAAGTTCTTCTTGAAAGACAAAAGAGGGTAGATGACAAGCAAGGCTTGGGGTATGAGAAAGGTGAAAGCTCCGAATCCGGTCAGAAGAACTCTAGATTAGGAAATCCAAGGAATAGGCCTAGAAGACCTCCGGTAAGGCAACTAAATGCTCAAAGATATCCATCCTTCAATGGATATTGCCACAATTGCAATAACTTTGGTCATAAAGCAAATCAGTGTAGAAGAAGAATGAATCAGCCTACTTCATCCTTTTCTGGACAATGTTTCAATTGTAAAAGGTATGGTCAAAAATCTCATGAGTGTAGAAATATGCAAATGAATAATTCATTCAATGGTAGATGCTTTGCATGCAATAGAATGGGACATATGGCTAATCAGTGTAGATAAAGAGGATATCAGTCAAATATGCAAAGAAATGTTGTTTGCTACAATTGAAATAGATCCGGTCATATTGCCAAATTCTGCAGAAGTAAGAATCGGGATAAAAGGGGTTCAGTGCATCATAATCAAAATCAAGACAAAGGAAAAGGAAAAGTGAATGTGGATGAAATTCAAAAGGAGATGAACAAGATTTGGGTAAAGAGAAGTACAGAAAATGTTGGGGATGGATCCGCACCAGAATCTGGTGCTGATATTCCTTCCAGAAACTAAATAAGATGAGCTCTGGCTCAGGGGAAGTCAAGAAGGAAAACAAATTTCCCCAACCAGATAATTAGTGCCTGAAATTGGCACAAGGAAAGTTGCGGATTAAAAGGTTCTCAGAGAAACATCTAAAGAAGCCTTGGTAAAGATGTGGAAGATCTGCAAGAAGATTTGAAGAGTCTAATCTTCCAAGATTGATCCGGTTTGATAGTTTTCTGGTAAAAGTTGGATTTTCACAGTTTGATCCAGTGTGATTCTAAACTGAAACATCTTGATCTATGGATAAAGGGGATGATTCGAGGAAAGCAGAGACATTGAAATTCATCACTAAAAACAACTCTAAGTACATCTCAGTGATCTGAAAAAATCTCTCTCATGATAAGGCAACTGAAATAACTTAAGTTGTGCATTTATTGCAAAATGGAATTAGGGTTTGAGTAGAAATAAAAGGGTTCTTTTGTTCATCATTTGTACATTTGCATTTGAGAAAAAGAGAAAAGGAGCTTTGCAACAAATTGTCTCAATCTTCTCAAAGATCAATCGCAGAAGTCATTTCTTCTAGCAATCTGATCCAGCTCATATCGTGAACCCTAGAAGTGCAAAAGGTATTTTCCGCTCTTGAATCCTCTCTCTAAATCTTTGAAAGATGGCTACTCTAAATATTGTGAAGATCACTGATAGGCCGCACCCAAAATTTAGAAAACATCCCTATAAATCCCTAGAAGTTGATCCCCTAGGCATATTTTCTAGCATTCCACATGGGGTTTTGCATGTTGAAGACGTTAGGGCATACATTCATGCAAATATTGAGGAATTCAGGGAATCCAAGCTGATGGACATATATCACAAGCAGCTAATAGATGAATCATTTGAATTCAAAACTTAGTACAAAGCCATCAGGGACAAGCATTTTAGACAGTGCATTCATTTCCCCTATTTTGCAGAAAATGAATGGGTCCGGTATATTCTAAGCAGAGTGCATGACAACTTCATATGGTTGATGAGGCCATTTAAGATCACAAAGGATGCCATTAGAGCGGTGACCAGATTGCACTCATCAGGTGGATTACCTACTCTCAAATCAATCAAAAACCAAACTGTGAGTGAGGCTACCGGATCTAAATTTGATAAAAGAGCAATGACAATTGAGGATATCACAGATCCGGATATCAAGTTTTCTGCCATGATAATTGGCTACAAGATATATCACTCAAGCAGAGAGAATTCCATATCTGGAACAACAATTTACACTGCTTATGAAATGTTAAGAAATAATGTTGACTATGATCTTTGTGAGCTATTTCTGAACCAACTTTTGGAGAATCTACAAAAGATAAAGAAGGATAAGAAGAATTATTTCAAATACGGTGGGTTGATACTCTGTCTATTTTTCTATTACATGAATGAGCTACCTGAAACTAGTGGCTGGATATGGAAAAATGACAGACCTGTTGCCATACAAATCAGGGATTATTTGTATGGGCTTGGTGATGCCAAGGCACAGAATATAGCATTGTGGAGTTACTTTAAAACTTTCCAAAGCTTGATGCAGGCTAGAGAAAGAATCCCCCAATCATTAGTTGAGAAATATAAGGATACATTGTGCTTTATGGTAGACACTGATCAATGCCTAATGGAGGCAGTGGAGCCAAGGATAGTCTAGATCATGCCAATTGGGTATGAAGTAGATGAGAGAATTGTAGAGCTACATGTTCAACACATGCTAAGTCAACCTAAGGATCCTAAGGCAGAAAGGTTTGGAACCTTTCAAGAATTGAGTGTGAAAATTCATGTTGAACTAAGACAACCTGAAATCAAGAGAAAAGTAAGAAGAGAAGTGGAAGAATTTGCCAAGAGACATGGAATATCAAAGGAGGTAGTTGATGCCAATAGAGAGAAGATGGAAAGGGTAGAGAGAGAGAAACAAGAGAAAGAGAAACAAGATGCAGAAAATGAAAGTGATCTGATGCAAGCCCCTTCCTGGACCAGATCCTCTAAGAGCTCTGCACATGCCACCTCTAAGAGCCAAAAGGCATCAAAACTGAAAGCCCAGACATCCGGAAAGGGAGAGAAAAGAACAAAGAAGAAGGCAACAAGGTCCTATATAAGTCTCAAGGATGATGAAGAGACAGAAATAGATGAGGAAGTAAAGAAAATGAAGAAGAAGAAGAAAACATCCGGTGAATCCTCTACTGGTCAAGGCAAGCAAGAAAAGACAGAAGAATTTGTTGAAAAACCTACTCTCCGCATTGATGATATCATCAAATCAGTCACTGTGGATGGGAATCTAAAACCAATAACTAAGTTCTATGATGAATATAATGAAGTTGACCAGAAGATCTTGCAACAAGCTACAATCAGGTATCTGAATATCTATAATAAGGCATTTATTGAAATCATATCTCTAATTCCTAAAAGTCTAGAAAAGGAACTAGAAATAAGGAAGAACAATGCTAAGGCAAAGGATCTTGAGATCTGGGAATAGATAGCTATTTAGCTATATCCTTCAATCACTTTGAAACAAATGAATATGATCTTCAAAGATTGCAAGGATGAGTTTCGGAGCAAAGCTAGAATGAATCAGCTTATGCTTGGAGAAACTGACAAAGTGGCAAAAGAGACTAAAGAGATCCTCAGGAATGCCTATAAAAGATTCAATATTCATGTTATAGAGGACTTAGATGATGAACCCTCTGCCAAGGATGACAAAGGAGAATCTACTGAGATGGTTGCAGAAGAGACAAAGGAAGGTGAGGAGAAAACTGAGGATCTAGATTCCTCTGTTCCGGAAGAGGAAGTCCTTAAAGAAGCAAATATCTCTCATCCAGTTTCCCCTGCAGACTCCGGATCTAAAGGAGAAGAAAGAATAGAGGAGAAAACTAATCAAGAAAAAGAAGTAAAGGAAAGGGAAAAAGACCAAACAGAAAAGAGCCTAGGAGACAGTTCTAAGACTGCAGAAGGGAAGAAGACTCTATCTCCGGCAAGAGACACTGCAGAAACTGTCAAAGATTTCTTGACCAAAGAGATGATGGAATTTGATGAACCGAAACTGCTTAAAGGACCATTCAATTTTGATTCCCTCTCCCCTGTTCAAACCATAAAGATAGCATCATTTACTTAAGCAAAGGCAAAAGAAAAACTTCTGAAGTCTCACATGGAAGACTGTGAGCTCATAGAAATCGCATCTGGTGTATTGGAGAAGATCATGCCATCCTTTCAGAAGGATCTCTCAGCCCCCTCATCTAGTAATCTAAAATCTCTTGTAAATTATGTTAATACACATTTTGATTCTTTGGAGAAGTAAGCTGAAGATAAAGTCCGAAAAGAGTTTTTGGGAAAGAGATTCTTTGAAGTATAAGGGCTAATAACAAATGATAGGAGAAATATGGATATTGGGATAAAGAGCTTAGAAAATACTCTTAAAGATGGCGAAGAAATATATAAATTTTGCCTATCCTAGTCTAAAGTGACAATGGATATTGAGAAGAAAGTGAAAGAACAAGAGGCTAAACTGTCAAGTTTATCCCAGAATTTTGATCCTCTTACCACATCCATAATAAACCAAGAATGTTAGACCATTGCCATTCTAAATGAACTAAAGAAACTTGAAAAAGAAAGGAAGAATATAATAAGTAGGATGGGTGAACTTAGAGGGATAATTATCCCTAAGTTAGAGGCCATGCATGAGGCCCTAACTGATGCTCAGACCACAACTTGGACCATTGATCTGACAGATCTAAAGAGGGCAGAAGCTTTTGCATTCCTGTTGAGTGGTCACATCTCAATTTTGGACAGGATGAAGTAGAGTTGGGTGACAAAAGTTGTACAATTGAAAAGTATTTTTACAGATATACTTAAGTAAATGTAAGTATAACCTGTATATATATACTTATGCGACTAAGTATAGTTGAATTTTTGGAGATTTTTGGTGTGCGGATTCTACCCTTTGCCATTGATGTCAAAGGGGGAGTGAGTAGTAGTGAAAAATGTGAAATCTAGCTAAGGGGGAGCTTTGAAAAAGTGTAGATTAGAACAGAGCATCAGCCAAGGGGGAGTATAGTGTGACACTTAGTCATTTTTCACTAAGTGTTGCCATCAATGCCAAAGGGGGAGATTGTTGGCAAGAGACACTATGTGGCTTCATGAGTGTTGTAATTAATGGCAACAAAGTCCATCTCACACATCCGCAGGACATGGTGTGTCTATACTGAAAGTCAGATTGAAGAGTATTTTGGTCTGATGACCAAGAAAAGAGCATGCATCAAGGACCGACAATCAGGTCCGGATCTCTCAGAGGAAGTATCTCAGTAAAGTATGGAATTGGGAAAGTCAAGAGGAGTACCATGACTAATATATTCTAGAGATTGTGCCTCCGGTGATGAAAGAGTGAAGAGATATGAGCACCTAAGTGTTCGGTTCCTGTTTGGCAGAGTAGACTGAGGAAGACCTGACCGACAGAGCATCAGACCTTTTCTGGATGAGTTATCAATGGTGATCAAGTTTCTTGAGGGATCATTCATGGTTGGTCGACATGATTGATGACTTCTATAAGCATCTTTTTGATACGCATCACTTAATAAGAAAGGATTCAGCTGACAGACTAGAGTTTGGAAAAATGTTGAGTATTCCGAATGCCGACTAGAAAGATGATTGAAATCATTGATGCAGATAAATATACTAGATTGATTTCAGTATGAAGGTGTGTGTGGTGTAGTGTGTTGTACAAAGAAAAGTAGAGACAAGTGTGGAAGCAGTAATACAGGTCCAGTATGTGACAGGATAGTAGCACCAAAGAAGAGGAAGAATGAAGTGTAGTAGATCAGTGTATTGAGCTTAACCGGAACTGAACCTCAGCATATGTGGATGCTTGTCATCAGTTCAAGTATCTTGTCACTTTCATTGGAACTTGTAGACAGTAAGTCTCTTGTAGGTAGTGAGCCTCTTGTGAGCAGTGTGCTCAGGTAGTGAGCCCTAATTAGCAAGTGTCATTTTGTACTTCTATTCTTTTAATAGAGAATACAATCTTAGGTTAGTCACCCCGTGGTTTTTCCCTTAACAGGGTTTTCCACGTCAAAATCATTATGTCATGTGTATTAATTTTATTTATGCTTTCATGGTTATGGATGCTTATTTGTTGCACTAGTTATTAAAGAAGAACAGAAAGTTAAATTAATTTAGATAACTGATTCACCCCCCTCTTAGTTATCAATAGAAGATGCTCTTCATTCCATGAGGAAATGGATGCTCAAATCTGCAAACACAAACACATAAACCACACAAGTCTGCTCTTGCAACACAATGAAAGCCTTGAATCAGTAATGCACATACAAGTTGATAGCTAATGATCATCTAGTTTACAAATGAATGCCTAAACATGCTTTTATATGCAACTACAAACAGTCTGGCCAAGATTTCATAAATTCAAACTTACTGTGTCAGCCTAGGGACCAAATAACGGTCATAAACCGACACTTAAAATTTAGGCTTGACCCAAAATAGGGCAGGACTAGGGCATGGGTGCCCAAGTCCTCCCCCTATTCTGGGTAGGGTTAAGCTCAAGGTGTTCCCTTAGGCCCCACTTGTCATGATACCTAGGGTTCATTCCATCGGGATGCCAAATTATGATGCAAGATGTCCTAAATGCACACAAAAGACCTAGGAGCTAAACCTTATGAGGGAAAAGCCCCCAAGGGGACATTTTCTAATATTACATCATTTCTATAGGATTCTCATCATAATGGTTGTAAGCCAAATTATTTTGACACCTAGCATCTTATCGTGATTGTGGGGGAACGATGATGTCACTGATGACACAACATGACGCTACGATAAGCAACCACATGGCACCCTCTTTAGGTATTAGACTTTAAGGTGCGACAGGGAACAAGAGGTAAAAAAAGAAGAATGGGCTAGTCAACAAATGATTTAGAAGGATTGAAGTTGTAAGTTAGTCAATTGGACACCTAGGATAAGTAGTCAATGACAGAATTGAACATAAACTGAAAAGAGGACTGCAGGCCTTGAGGGTTTAAGAAAAAATGGGGGTAAATACTTATGGGATGAACTTGAAACCCTAATCCTAGGTGGGTGCCACCACATTCAAATACCAAACACATATAGCTAAGGTATCACTTCATCCGGTCAGTGTTGGATGATGGACAGTTAAGGCTAGAAAAGATACATACAGATGAAAAACTAACAAATATATTTACAAAGGCAGTGACAAGGGAGAAGCTAAGCTCGTCTTAAGCTTTGGTTGGTCTTCAAGACTAAAAATAATAAAATCAAAACAACAAGGTCCAGGATGCTTATTTCCAGTTGGAGCTACAGGGTCAGTGGTGCTAGGATTAGTCTCCAAGTGGGAGATGATATGGTGTGGAGTCTAATCAGTCTCCAAGTGGGAGATTGTTGTTATATGGAGCCTAATCAGACTTAGAGGTTAACTTTTCCTCACTTTTATTGGTGCAGTTTCCCCCCAAATTATTTTAATGGGGTTTTGGGGGTAGCACCCCAAGACAGGGTCATTGGAAACCTCAAATGATTTTTATTATTTTATAAAGATGTCAAGAGTTATTTTTCTATTGGCCGACATAAAAAACTCTATTTTGTAACTAACATATGTCTTGATAAAAATATCTAAGGGTAGGGTTTTCTTTGATATTGTATTGTAGCATTTACAGCAATATTAAGTTGCAGGGATTGCTAGTTGTAATCAGTTTGATTTACTAGATAATAATATTGGACTCTCTATTGGTGGATGTAGCCTGAGTTTGGGTGAACCATGTTAAAATTATCTCTTGCTATTATTATTTTTATGTATTTTCATTCCTCTGTTTAACCTTTATTTGCATTTAATTGATATCTTGTATCAGCTAACCCTAACAAGTGGTCTTAGAGTGGGTTGTGTTTGATTATCGTCTGTACGAAGGTCTCATGGTTGAGTGGGAGTCTCATGATTAAGTGGGAGCAATCATGGATGAGGGTAAATAGAAGGTAGATAAATTCAATGGGAAGAACTATCAGTAATGGAAGATGCAGATGGAGGATTATATCTATTAGAAGGATTTATGGAGGCCACTAGAAGGAATAGCCAAGAAATCGACATGAATGATTGATGAGGATAGGGAACTTCTAGATAGAAAGGCACTGGGAACCATTTGGTTGTGCTTGGCATCATCTGTGGCATTCAATATAACAGAAGCGAAGACAACAAATGAACTGATGAAATCTTTGGGTAAATTGTATGAAAACCCTCAGCCTCAAATAAGGTATTTCTCATGAAGCATTGTTTTAATCTAAAAATGATTGAAGGTGGATCTGTGATAGATCATTTAAATGAGTTTAATATGATTACCAGTCAGTTAACTTCTGTAAAAGTGAAATTTGATGAAGAGGTGAGGTATCTCTTAGTTTTATGTTATTTGCCAGAAAGTTGGAATAGCTTGGTAATGGCTATAAGTAATTCTATCTCTGGTTCAAATACTTTGAGATTTGATGATGTTGTTGGTGTTATCTTTAAAGAGAACATGTGACGGAAAAGCTTAGGAGGGTCCACATCAGGTAGTGTTCTAAATGCAGAAAGCAGGGGTAGATCAAAGGAGAGAGTAAAAGGTTCTAGAGGTCATCAAAAGTCATGAGGAAAGTCAAAGGACAAGAGGTCCCAATCTAGAGGATAGAAGGATTGTTGGTACTGTGGGAAACCAGGTCATCTAAATAAAGGTTGCTAGTTTCGAAGGAATGAAGAACGAGACAAACAAGAAGGCAATAAGCAGGCAAATGTGGTAAGTAATAAATTTGAAGATGATGCTTTGATTCTTTCCCTAGATAATACTGATGATTAATGAGTTTTAGACTCAGAGGCCTCATTTCATGCTACACCCCATAGAAGTTATTTTCTTGATTATGTCTAAGGGGACTTTGGTCTAGTTTATTTGGGAGATAATGAACCTTGTTAGATTGTTGGAAAGGGAAGAATTAAGATTAAGTTGCAGAATGGGAACCATTGGCTGCTATAAGAGGTAAGGCACGTTCCAAGGCTAAGTAGGAATTTAATTTTAGTAGGGTAGCTAGGTGATGAAGGTTGCACAATTACTTTTAATGATAAAAATTGGAAGGTTTCAAGAGATACCTTAATTGTAGAAAAAGGTGTGAAAGTAGGCACCTTATATCTTTGTATAGGTCATACTATTCCTTCTACATTAGTTGTAGGAAAAAAAATAAATAGGTTCAGGAGCAGTTACTGCGGGTTTTATAGGAAGAGACTAAAACAGTTGCTGCAGGTTCTAAGACAAGACTGTGACATAACAGACTTGAGCATATGAGTGAAAAAGGTATAAAGGTACTTCATTCTAAGAAAGTTTTACCAAGTCTAAAATGTATTAATATGAATTTATGTGAAAGTTGTGTGTATGGAAAATAAAAGAGTGTTAGTTTTCTCAAGGATGGGAAGTAAAAGAAAGATGAAAAGTTGGAGCCTGTGTATACAGATGTATGAGGACTGGCTCAGGTATCTTCTCTTGGTGGCTCTTAATATTATGTTACATTCATAGATGATGTAACTAGGAAGGTTTGGATTTATTTCCTTAGGCATAAATCTAATGTATTTGAAACATTTAAGAAATGGAGAAGCTTGGTTGATAATGAGATGGGTAAAAGATTAAAATATCTTAGATCTGATAATGGTGGTGAGTATTGCAGCAAAGAATTTAAAGATTATTGTTCCTTTAATGAAATTCGTAGGCAGAAAATAGTTCCAGGGACTCCACAAGAAAATAGAGTGGTTGAGCACATAAATAGGACAATAACAGAGTGTGCAAGGAGCATGAGATTGCATGCTGGGGTACCTTTAAACATGTCAGCGGAGGCTGTCAATACCATTGTATATTTAATTAATAGAGGTCCTTCAATTCCTTTGGGTTGTGGTATTCCAGAGGAAGCATGGACAGGTAAGAAGGTGAGTTATTCTTTTCTCAAAACCTTTGGATGTGAAGCATTTGCATATGTAGATTTTGAAAATGAAACGAAGCTAGTTGCAAAATCAAAAAAGTGTATCTTCATTGGATATGGCATTGATGAATTTGGTTATAGGATTTGCGATGTTAAAAATTTGAAAATTGTGAGAAGTAGGGATGTTGTATCTAATAAGGTGTTGTATGAAGATTAGTTACAGTAGCATAAGAAGAAAGAAAAGGATTATGTGGTGCTGGATGATACTCTAGATAATGATGTTTCAATGGTTCCTCATGCTCCACAATAGCAACAAGAAATACCACAAACTCCAATGAATGTTAGATGGTCAACAAGGCTAAGTAGACCTCATAGAATGTTTTCTCATTCTTTGTATTGCATTTTGTTAATAGATGCTGGTGAACTAGAAGGGTATGATGAAGCTATGCAAGTGGATACAAAGTTTCAGTGAGAGCTTACAATGAAAGAAGAAATGGACTCCTTGCTGAAAAATCAGACTTAGGAATTATGTAAGTTGTCTGTAGGTAAAAAAGCTTTACCAAACAAATGGGTTTATAGGCTAAAAGGGGAAGATGGAGGTAAGAAACGATTGTTGCAAGTATGTGCCTAATCAGTGTTGTCATTGATGTCAACATATCTTTGTTGTAATTGATGTCAACTGTATCTTATTCTATCACATGTTAGGAAGCTCTGTATGTTGAGGATATTGAGAAAATTTTGCCTCTCCGAAGAAACACGTAAGCTATAGTGAAGTGCAAAATAGATAGTGTGTGACATGTTGAAGAACAACCTAGTAGACTACTCTGCATTTCCTTCTAGGTGAGGATCTTGCTGTGTGGATTGGAAGTTATTCAAAGGGAAACTTGAAGTTGCTGAATCCTGAGTTTGAGCTTTCGGTATGAAGAATTGAGAGAGTTGCATTCACTAGAGTTAAGTCTGCCTTTTCTGGAAGATCAGTTGAAACATGGAGAAAGTAATATGTTCCACATTCCTTCACAATAAAGTTGATGTAGGAGCATCCAGTGGTGTAAGGGAAATCTTGCATCACCCAAAAAAAAGATGTGTTTCAAAATTGTTGATGTTCTTTCTATTTCTTTTCAAAATTTGTGGTTCTGGTTCCATAATCGCTTGAATAATGATGTAGAACTTTTAGTTTTTCCAAACTGCTAAAAATAGCAACCTGCTATTTTTAGAAAGTTTGCATTTGGGCACAGATTGAAGTGAAAATTTACAAGAAGCTTCATAACTGAAAAATAAGACCTTTAGCGAAGGAATCACATAAAGATCATTTGCGAGCTGAAAGATATTAAAGTTTTCGTTTCCTAAAAAATGCCTAAAATTATTTAAACTCAGGGTTGAGGCACTATACAGCCCCGTACGGGCCCTGAAATTTGCCAGAACTAGCAGAGTAGGTTCTTAGCCATAGAGCACTTTGTGAGCTTTCTGACACATGAAATGGTTCGTCAATTAGACACCCAGATCAAAAGTTATGGCTCCTAGAAGTTGACCTATTTTTGGAGGGAGATGCAAATTTTAAAATTAGGTTGTTAGCTGCCAAAAAGGCTATTAATAACCATTTTGGGGAACCTTGGGAGGGGTAGAGTTAATGGGGAAAGTGTAGAGTCAAGAATAGGTGGGAAAACAAAAACCCTAGCTAATTTGGGGTTACAGAAGGCTAATGATTCCAGAGTCTTGGGATAGGAAGCTGTAATGTGTTGCAGCCTATGGAGGGTTGATTCCTCTGATTGTATTTGAGCTTCTATAATGTAATAAGTTGTCCAAATCTATAAATAAAGTTCTATTTTATGTGTGCAAT
Source organism: Cunninghamia lanceolata (assembly GCA_027924645.1). Lineage (NCBI taxonomy): Eukaryota > Viridiplantae > Streptophyta > Pinopsida > Cupressales > Cupressaceae > Cunninghamia > Cunninghamia lanceolata. The sequence goes on from BSBN01000500.1 coordinate 25,382,097, forward strand.
TTCTATTGTTATGTGTTTTATGATTTACCCCCTTCATCAAGTGGTATCAGAGCAATGGTTCCTGAGTGTGTAGACAGATTGCCAACCATGAGGTAGTTTGCACCAGGACTTGAGGTTGTGGGTTTGTTGCAGATATCAAGATGCCTCCATGAAGAAATCATATTAGGAGGAACACTTTGATGAAAGATGGTTTTAGATCCCTGCAAAGGCAAATTGATGCGCTGCAAGTGGAGCTATGAAGAGGGTTTGTGATGCAGAGGTAGGAGGACCAAAACTATCCTCAATAACATTAACAAATCAAAGAACTAATCCAATTTTTTTTGTCAGGTTGAAGAGAACATTAATAAAGACTTTTCATCCAATTTTTATGAAGATCCAATGGTAGGAGAGAAAGTTATGACTCTTTTCCCAAAACTACAAAACCTAGGTAGCATTCAGACCTGCCCTCACCAAAATTGTAATATCTCTCACAAAACTTAATAAAATTATACCAAACTAAAAGAATTGTAAAATAGAAACACATATATTTCCATCCATCTATTATATACATCAATGTGAGGTTGTACCAAGTCGTACCATACATATTTTCATACTGCATTTTCAAAAAATTAAACTTTACAGACCTACCCTCAATAAAAATGCCATAACTTATTCAAATCTTAATAAAATTTGATGCAACAAAAATAAATGGAAAGTAGACTCAATAATATTTCCAACCATATATGGTTTTCTCCTATATATGTCTATATAGAACTGTACCAAATGCTGCAATGGGACTGTTGCAGGAAAAATCAGAAAATTACAGTCCATAAAACACTCATATCTTTCACAAAACTAAATAAAAATGCATGGGACAGGAAGAAAATAGAAGGTGGTTGAAGGATATAATATTTTAAATCTATTAGATATCCATTCAATTCCATACAGGGCCATACAATAGCAAAAGACAGCAAATTTCTGAAGGAAAATACAGGAAAACATTGTTTTTTCTCATTCCATACTCAAATCTTCAACCACCCACTAATTCTTCATGGTTACAAGGCCTTTTAAAGGCATTAAAACATGTCTCTTTAGTTCATAACTGATTTGGAGCAAACCAAGAGCCAAATAACTCTTCACCTTCCAACTTTGCATCTTTTTTCTAATTTTACATTGACAACCTTTACATGGTTTGCAATATTTGCATTTTTGAAACTCCTAATGACCTAAACACATAAAAATGACTTGATAAACCTCATTAGAATGTGGAAGCATACAAATTTAATTAAACTCAAAGATTTGTCTAGGGCAATATTAATTTGCCAAGGTGCTCCTACACCATACAACCAACCAACAAAATTTTTAAGTCCCTTGGAAATGTATCTGCAACAAAAGTCTCTTTCCTCTGTCTTTATTTTCAATCTTCTCAGCTACAATCTTCCAATCTATAGAAATGGTGACTAACCAACCAACAAAACAAACTACCATCTTCACAGAGCATCCTCAGGCTCCTTCTACTCCTATCAGTGGAGTATTCTTTAGGCTGCAACATCAAGTGCTTCTACAGGTGTCCATCTCTCTCACTGCTTCACAACAAACCAACTCACCAAACTATTTATCTCACCCAACAGTAGATTCTGGTGATGCACCTACCACTCTCTCCTCAGTGGTTTCTCTCTGCATCCTTCTCTAGCCAAATCTCTATTGGAGAATGGTTGTGACAGACCTCATCTTGTCTACCAACACACACAACCTCAGAAAACATCCTTCTTGCAGCTAGATGGAACAAGCACCTGCAACCAAACAACTAAGTAACACAAAATCCAAAAGGTGTAGATTGCCTCCCTCAGCAATCTATCTACACAATCAAGATCTTCTCGCTCTTCACCTGCCTTCTCAGTGACAGGAAAAAAAAAATATACACCACCCAAATCTTTCACCAGCTCTGATACCAATATGATGCAGAGGTAGGAGGACCAAAACTATCCTCAATAACATTAACAAATCAAAGAACTAATCCAATTTCTTTTGTCAGGTTGAAGAGAACATTAATACAGACTTTTCATCTAATTTTCATGAAGATCCAATGGTAGGAGAGAAAGTTATGACTCTTTTCCTAAAACTACAAACCCTAGGCAGCGTTTAGACCTACCCTCACCAAAATTGCAATAGCTCTCACAAAACTTAATGAAATTATACCAAACTAAAATAATTGTAAACTAGAAACACATATCATTCCATCCATCTATTAAATGCATCAATGTGAGGCCGTACCAAGTCGTACCATGCATATTTTTAGACTGCATTTTTAGAAAATTAAACTCTGCAGACCTACCCTCAATAAAAATGCCATAACTTATTCAAATCTTAATAAAATTTGATGCAACAAAAATAAATGGAAAGTAGAATCAATAATCTTTCCAACCATATATGGTTTTATTTTGTATATATCTGTACAAAACCATACCAAATGCTGCAATGGGACTATTGCAGGAAAAATCAGAAAATTACAGTCCATAAAACACTCATATCTTTCACAAAACTAAATAAAAATGCATGGGACAAGAAGAAAATAGAAGGTGGTTGAAGGATATAACATTTTAAATCCATTAGACATCCATTCAATTCCATACAGGGCCATACAATAGTAAAAGACAACAAATTTTTGAAGGAAAATACAGGAAAACATTATTTTTTCTCATTCCATGCTCAAATCTTCAACCACCCACGAATTCTTCATGGTTACAAGGCCTTTTAAAGGCATTAAAACATGTCTCTTCAGTTCATAACTGATTTGGAGTGAACCAAGAGCCAAATGACTCTTCACCTTCCAACTTTGCATCTTTTTTCTAATTTTACATTGACAACCTTTACATGGTTTGCAATATTTTGCATTTTTGAAACTCCTAATGACCTAAACACATAAAAATGACTTGATAAACCTAATTAGAATGTGGAAGCATACAAATTTAATTAAACTCAAAGATTTGTCTAGGGTAATATTAATTTGCCAAGTTGCTCCTACACCAGTTTGATCCGAGAACAAGAGAAGAAATTAAGGATGAAGCTGAAGAAGAGCTATCCGAAGAAGAACAAGAAGTTGCAGGAGATCCTACAGAAGTTAGGTTGTGGAGGGCCATTTCTAAGATTGGAAAGAGGCCCAAGATTGAAGTTTCTACATATTCTAGAGATTTGAATATAAAATAGCTTATTGATTGGATCAATGACATGGAGGAGTATTTTGAGTATGAAGATGTGGAAGACCCAGATCGGGTCAAGTTTGCAAAATTAAAATTGAAGGGCCATGCCAATATTCAGTGGAAGGAGGTCCAGTTAGAGAGGAATAGAAGAGGAAAAGGAAAGATCACCAGATGGGATCAGATGGTGGGGAAACTGAAGAAGCAGTTCATTCCTGTGGACTATGAGATGGAGTTGTTGAAGAAGCTACAAGGATTAAAGCAAGGCAACAAGTCTGTTAAGGAGTATACAGAAGGGTTTTATAAGATTACTATCAGAACCCATCATGCAGGGGCCAATAAGGAGAAGGTAGCCATTACATTAATGGGTTGAGACCAAGTATTCAAGAGGAGCTAAGCCTAGTCAGAATGACCACCATAGAAGATGCATACCAGTTTTCCCTGATGGTGGAAGAGAAGCTGAATAAAAGATTTGACAGCAAGTAAAGGGGAAGAGGTCAAGGTGGAAGGACTGGTGGAAGACCCTATGGGGGCCGAAATGAAGATTTAAAGAAAAGTGAAGAAGCTGGCACTAGTCAAAATCAGAGAGGAGATAATGCCTACCGCCCTTGTGACTAGAACAATGGTGAGCAAAGAGGAAGAGGAAGAGGCAGACCTGGGCAAGGACCTAGAAGAGGAGGTTTCAGAGGAACCTGTTTCCAATGTGGAGAAGAAGGGCATCACGCATATGAGTGTCCGCAACATCAAGGAAGGACAAATAGAAGACTTGAAGGTAATGTATGAGTTGCACATGTAGATGAAGATGTGCAATTTGAGCGCTCTGAAGATGCTAAAAGGGGAGAAACCCTAGTTGTCAGAAGAACTTTGTTGAATGAGGAGAAAGAACCTAATCACAGGAAGAGTTTATTCCGCACAAGGTGCAAATGTGAAGGTAAGTGTTGTGATATTATTATTAACAGTGGAAGCATTGATAGTCTTGTTTCACAATAGATGGTTGACAAGTTAAAGTTGACAAGAAGAAAGCATCTGCATCCATATCGGATTGCATGGTTACAGAAGGACCATAGAGCTTTCATCAATGAGTAGTGTTTAGTGAAGTTCAAGATTGGTGACTACCATGATGAGGTGTTGTGTGACATCATATCGATGGATGCATGTCATATGTTATTGGGGAGGCCGTGGCAGTATGATAGGAGCACTGTCCATGATGGCCATGTAAACACATACTCCCTAACAAAGGATGGAGTTTTTCATAGGTTGAAGCCCTTGAAGGAGGTGGAAGAAAAGGTATGTAGTACTGCTAGAATTTGCTTGGTAGATAGTAGAAAATTTTTGGAGGGTATGAAGCATGAGCATCATTGTTTTGCATTGATTCGTAAGATTAGTCAAGAGAAAGTTTTAGATATGTTGGAAGAATTTTAGGACATTGTCTCTGATAATATACCAAAAGGTTTACCATCGGTGAGGAAGATAAGTCATCAAATGGACTTGATACGAGGAGGTAGTTTGCTAAATAAGGCAACCCACAGACTCCTATAGAGAGAGAAGAGCTAAACAGACAAGTTTAAGAGCTGTTAAGGAAGGGACTGATAAGGGAGAGCCTAAGTCCTGTGTGGTACCTACAGTACTAGTACCAAAGGAGAGTGGAGAATGTGTACGGATTCTCGAGCCCTCAACAAGATCACGATCAAGTACAGATTTCTATTACCTAGAATGGATGACATAATGGATTGTTTGAGTGGAGCCAAGTACTTCACGAAGATTGATCAGAAGAGTGGGTATCACCAGATCCGAATCAAAGAAGGAGATGAATGGAAGACAGCCTTCAAGACAAAGGAGGATTTGTATGAGTGGTTAGTCATGCCATTTGGGCTAACCAATGCACTGAGCACATTCATGCAGCTCATGAACATGGTATTGAAAGAATTTTTGGGAAGTTTTGTTATTATTTATTTAGATGATATTTTGATTTTTAGTAAAACTTGGGATGAGCATCTGATGTGTTAGCACTCATTTTGACCTGGAGGTTGAATTTTTCATGTCTAGAGGGTTTCTTCACTTAAACCCTATTTATTCTTTCCCATCGGCATGACCTCACAGGCGTTTTGGCGATCAGGTTGGTGGTAATGATGTGCTGTCGGCGTGACATACACCATCGGCATGTCTTTTTTCTGGTTCCCCGACGGGATTGTTCTTACCGATGGTGCCATCGGTGTGATGTATACTATCGGCGAAGCATTTTCCTGTTCGACCGACGATGGATGTTTGGCCGATGAAGTGTCATCGGCATGTGTCTCGCCGAGGGATGTATGTTGGGGTGATCGCTGTTATCGGCATGATTTGTTTATTTTGGGCCGATGGTGTTGGTCTTGCCGACCGGGGAAAGTCATGTATTCATCGGCAGGAGTGGGAGCTGTCAGGTGAGCGGTCAGATGTTGGGCCGACAATGTAGTGTCTGGCCGATAAGATTCATTGGCGTGTGTCTTACCGAGGAAAGTGGGGTTGACGTTTGGCATCGGTAAGACTACTGTGATCGGCCAATGTGTTTTGTGGTTCGCCGATAGAAGGAAGTCACCCCGATGGGGAATGCCATCGGGATGACTTTGTGTTTAGTTTGACCGACGGTGGGCTATCGGTAGGAGTTGGGCCAATGGCTTGATGGTGGATGGCTCGAGGATGTTCATTGGCATGACTGGCTGTGTCGGCGATGGAACTTTTTGCCAGGCTGATGGTGTTGGTCTGGCCAATGGCAGTGTTGTTTGAGCTTTCATCGGAGTATCTTGGCTTCGGTGAGATTAGTGGTGTCAGCGAAGGATTTTCTGGCTAGCCCGATGGTTAATCTCTGGCCGATGAAGGGAGTGTGGAGTTTGTGATCGGCTAGACTTTTGAGATCGGCAGGAGAATTGTGGGGTGAGCCGATGGCATATGTCTCGGTGATGGGTTTTGACGAAGGCATGTGTGTCAAGCGCAGCAAAAGTGCTCGACACTTGGTATGTATGCGGTTATGCTTTTAAAATGCCGAAGCTGTCTCCACACCATGCATATGGGAATAATCCCCTTGCATTATTTGAACCTGCAAAGAGGTGTTTTGGCGGGAATTCCTTTTTGATGTGCTGCGACAGTTTTCAGGCGACTGTGGGTGGTTGAGACCCTTAATGGTGACTGTAGCAGGGGCATGGGCAAGTTGTTGGATAGTCATGTACCTGATCTTTGGCATGAAGACTCCCAGGTGGCGGCACAGGGCTCGAGGGTTCCTTCTGTCTCTGCAGCAATAAATTTTGAGCGCCATTCCTTTGAAGGATTTGTATCTGGCAAATTTTGTAACGGTCTTGTAATTAATTGCTGTGGTACGCTCTCTGGCTCTTATAAGCAGACTGTGTTACCATTTTTTAGGTTGTTGAAAGTTGAACATTTTGGCTCTGTAACACAATACAGTTCGTTTTGGTTGCTCTGTACAGCTAAACCTGTGAGTTTATGTATCTCCTGTTGTATGTTTTTGTATGAATCCACTGACTTCATGGTTAAATTTATATGAGAAATGCTATGTTAGCATGTGTTTTGTTAATTCTGTCTCCAGTATTGCATGTATCTTTCTTCTGAGTCTGGGTATTTAAGGAATGTTAAGACTCTAGAACATAGAATTCCTGTGTTGAATGTCTGGTCTTTTAACTTCTGCTCAAAGGTAGATTAAACTGTTTTCAGATTAAACATTGGGAAGGGTATACTGTAGTAGGGATGCCATAAGTAGAGATAACTTAACACTCTGTGTTGGGAGATATCTGTAAGGCAGGTATCACATATATCCCCCTGAAATCCAGTTTTAGCTGTTCATGCTGATCATTCACAGGTGTATGTCTATTGACTCCAGGCCCTGGATAGGCACCAATCTTGCTTTGTGTTTGTGTTACAACCATGTCCAGCTTTGCATCCAAACTTAAAATCAAATTTGAAATCTAAAACAACCATTAGGACATTAGAGTTAGTTTTAGGATCTTCAGTCCTCTGTCTACAACTGCAAATAGGCCCAAAGCTAGCCCCTTTGCTCTTATCTTTCAATTTTGGTCTACTTACAGGAGGACTCATCTGCTTTCTATCAGCATCCCAGCCTTAGTATGCACATTATCATGGGTGTTGAGTAGGGAATACCCCCCTAGGTTTTGCAGAGCCTGAAGAAGAAGAGGAGATAAAATATAGAGTCTATCTCCTACACTGTTGGCCCCTGGCCCAGAGATCCTGTTGATCACTGATGGCTACCTTGTAGGGAAATCTGGGAATAAGCATCCAGTCTGGGAAAAAACCAACAGAAATTGGCGACTCCGCTGGGGAATTGTGAATGAACCCTGATTTATAAAAGAAAACAGTTCCTAGTAATAGGTGGCGACTCCGAAGTAATCTCCCAACCGGTCAAAATAAAATTTATATGCAGGAGAGAAGATCCCAACAAAATCCTTTATTTGAAGAGTTACCAGTGACAAGAAGAATGATGTACAGAAGAAAGGGAACTGTCTCAGTTAGTCATGAGGGTTCCCCCAGAAAAAATGATGATATGCAAGACAACCCAAGGTCTTCAGACAAGACAGTACCTTACTTTTCAAATGCAGAAGCTGATATTCAGGGTGCATATGAGAGGCAACAGGGTGGTAACATGAGAATGAGGTCAGAGGTGTTCCAAGAATGCCCATTTCTAGACCCTAGTGAAAGGTTTGAAGAGGCAGAATCTCTGAGGGATGATGAAGATGATGATCAGAATATGGTAAAACCATCCTCCTCTAGGCCCAGTGAGGAAGAACTAGCTGATGAAATTAGGAGCTTAAGGGCGAGTTTGAATATCAGCAGGCAATATCAATCAGAGATGACTTGAGGAAGAAAGTGCAAGCTTTAAGGACTGCCCAGAATAATTTAATTCCTACCCTTGAGAATGCAAATGTGTAGAGACATCAACAGAGAAATGAAGTGCAACATCAACATAATGATGAGAGACAAAATGTGAATGATGCTAGGATACCACTGAACAATGTAAGAAACCAGAATGCAAATAGAAATATTAATGTTAATCAGTTAAACAGACAGCCAATGCAGCTAGATAGATTCAGACAGCTGGTATTTGATGGTATTCTTGGGTATCCTAACCCCATTGACAAGCATCTGAGGCTGCAAGTGCCTAAATTTTCAGGAAACAACCCTGTGTCAGGAGAAGATCATCTAAAAGCTTTTCAAAATGTCATGGATAACTTTAAGGTTGAACATGAGGATGTTTTCATGAAGTCATTCATGCAATCTTTAGTAGATGAGGCAAGGGAATGGTACAAGAATCTGCCTGACAGGAGTATTTCATCATGGGATGATTTTAAAAGGATGTTCAAGGAGCAATATGGTGACAAAACTGACCCTAGCTTTTTTGTAAATGAGTTCACCAGTATTACTAAAGGGTCAAATGAGCAGGTTGCAGATTTTAATGCAAGATTTACTAAAGTGTTAAACAAATTGCCACATCACATGAGGCCAAATGAACCAATGTGCATAATATTGTATGTCAATGCCTTTGATGCAAAAACTGCATATGGATTAATAGATAAAGGTCCTGCTACTCTCAGGGATGCTTTCAGAATTGCAGTGAATATTGAGAACAACAGGAAAGCATCGGGCAAGACTAACAGAAGGGATGATGTGAAAATTCTGCAGAATCCAAACAAGCCTCAGAACACTCAAGGTAATACATCTACCCCTGAAGATAAGATAGACAAATTGGCAAATGTTGTTAAGGACCTAAGCTATCGATTAGCTAGAAGTGAAAAAGGGATAGGTCCTGATAGGCAAGTTTATCAAAGGCAGGAAAAGAGGCCATCATTGCATGATATGCCTTATAATACCAATTAGCATAATGGTAAGCCTATATTCCCACACAACAACACAAATCAGAGAGCTCAACATGTCAAAGAAACTCCCGATCCTCTAAAGAAAGCTGTAAATATTGTTGATGATGCTCCATGGTGTATAATTTGTCAGATGCCACATTCACAGTCACAGTGTATGATTGCTCAGTCCTTGTGTGATAATACTACATCTTGTAATGAATGCAATGAGCCACATTATGTGCAAGATGATGATGTAAATATGATGTCCATAAGCAATGGATACACTCTTTATGATGCTGATGAGAGTACAAATGATGGAACTCAGGGCTGCCAACAGTTCCCATATGATGAAGACGATGAAGTTAATTATGCCTATGCTCAGAGCTCACACAATTTTCTGAGTAACTTACAACGACCTTCTGATGAGGAAATTAGGGCCTTCATAGCTACAGCAGTTGCTCAAGTCAAGAGCAACTACAATCTCAGAGGTAAAAATTAGGTAAGCAGCCCACATCAGCCAAAAGATGTTACTATAGGACAACCAGTGCATGGTAATAAGGGGATGGAATTACAAAACAGGCAGTGGGTTAATAATAAACAGAATTTTAGACATAGAATAGGTCATGAATCCCAAGGACTAGAAAATAGAATCCCCTAGGCTGAAGATCAAGGTAAAGGTTCCCAAGACAAGAATGATGATCAGGAAACTATGAAAGTAAAAGCTAAATCAGTTCAGGATAAGAATAAGATTGTGGAGCAAGCTACAACTGTTATACAAAATTATGCTCCATTTGATATAGCTCAAGTCCTCTCCCAGGTAAAAGTCTCTGTTCCACTTATGGAACTGATGAAAGTGGAAGAAATTAAGAATAGGACAATATCCCTAATTTCAGGGGTACCTTTTCAAGCTAAACAAAATGCTCAGACCCAGGGTGAGAAACATGTCATATGTAATGAAGAAGATGAGGCTCCTGAAGTCTATTTAGGAGTGACTATGACAAAGTGTCCTTCACAAGTGGAACCATTTTATGTTTCCCTGGTTATAAATGGAAAAATAATCAGAAATTGTATGCTTGACTCTGGAGCATCTACAAATGTCATGCCTTTGGCCATCATGCAACAAGCTGGATTGAAAATTGACAAGGCATGTGGAAAATGTTATGCTATGGATGCCAGAGAGGTACCAGTTATTGGAATCATGAAGGATGTAGATTTCAAACTGGCAGCATTTCCTAAAAAGAGATATAAAATGAATATAACAGTGGTTGACATCAAGCCACAGTATGGTATGTTGTTGTCAAGAAGATGGGCAGCACTAATTGGTGGAAGTATGCAGCTGGACCTATCATATGCCATGATTCCAATGAATGGCAGGGATGTTAAGCTAATCAGAGAACAAAGATCATCAGAGACAGTGGAAGACCAAGAAGCAAAGGAACAGATATGCTTTGTAAACACTGACTATGATAACTTCAAGGTTGTCTCAGATGATAGAGAAGATAAAAAGAAAAATGTTTGCATTGAAGAATTGGATCAGCAAGGTTTGTGGACCATGTTTTTTGATGGAGCTTGTGCAAAAGAAGGCTCTGGAGCTGGAGTTGTTTTCCTGTCTCCAACTGGTAAGCTCCTCAAATTCTCTTTCTTGCTGAGGTTTGTTTGCACAAACAACATTGCAGAATACGAGGCTTTACTCTTAGGCCTAAATATTGCTCTCAAACATGGAATCAAAATGCTAAGAGTATTTGGGGATTCTGAGCTGATTGTATCCCAAATTAGAGATAGGTATGCTTCAAAAAATAAAAGGTTGAAACAATACAAGCATGTTGTTTGGGATACCATTGAACTTTTTGATGCATTTTCAATATGCTGGGTAGAGAGGTCAAAGAATGTTATGGCTGATTTTTTAGCTAATGTTGCAATAAGGCCAGATGACATCACTCTGTCAGATGTTACAAATGTAGAAGTTAAAATCAGGCCTGTAGTACCAGAAAATATATGCAGTTGGCAAGTGTTTAATGATGATAGGGACTTGTTAAAATTTTTGCACTGCATAGATGAATATGAGAATCAAGAAATTGATTTCCAAGCTTTTGTAGAGACTATAGATGGAAAAGAAACTCTTGTGGGAAAGGAGATAATTTAGTTGAAGACTAATAAAATCCCCAGAGGGTTGGTAGCTTTGGAAAGAGCTTTTGACAGTAGAGACAAATTGGTCACAAAGACATCTCCCACAAATAAAGAAGATTTAGAAGAGATAAATCTGGGGACATCTCAGACCCCCAAGAAAGTATATATTGGTAAGCAGCTCAAACCACACATTAGAAGTATGCTGATTGCTTTACTGAAAAGGTACAAACATGTTTTTGCTTGGTCATATGAGGACCTAAAAGCCTACAGGGAAGATTTATTCCAGCATGAGATCCCATTGAAGCCTGGAGCTAAGCCATTCAGACAGAGGCAAAGACCTATTAATCCTACCTTGGCTCCAAAGATGCAAGAAGAACTCAAAAGGCTCAGGGACGCTGGAATAATTGTGCCAATCAGGCATTCAACTTGGGTGTCTAACCTTGTCCCAGTCAGAAAAAAGAATGGTGATATTAGGCTTTGTGTTGACTTCAGGAACTTGAATGTATCCTCTTTAAAGGATAACTATCCACTGCCTAATATGGAAGCTATGTTGCAGAGAGTGACTGGTTGTGAACTCTTATCCATGATGGATGGATTTTCAGGTTATAATCAGGTGAAGGTAAAGGAATCAGAACAGTATAAGACTGCCTTCACCACCCCATGGGGAACTTATGTGTATGTTAGAATGCCGTTTGGACTAACAAATGCAGGTGCTACATTTCAAAGAGCAATGGATGTTGCTTTTGCAGGGTTGATTGATTCAATCCTGGCTATATATCAGGATGACTTGACTGCTTACTCAAAGAAAGAAGAGCAGCATTGTTTGCATCTGGAGCAGATTTTCATAAGAGCACTAGAGTATGGCATTTCTTTAAATCCAAAGAAGTGTGCTTTTGGGGTGGTTGAAGGAAAACTCCTAGGGCACATTGTTTCCAAGGATGGAGTTAGGATAGATCCAGAGAGAGTGGCTGCTATTGACATAATTCAAATGCCAAAAACTGTAAAAGGAGTTCAGTCCTTCTTTGGACAGATAAATTTTGTTAGGAGATTTGTTCCCAACTTTGCAGAAACCACAAGGAACATTTCCAAAATGATGAAGAAGGATGCAACTGTCCACTGGGAAAGTGAAGCAATTGAATCATTTCAGAGTATCAAAGAGGCAATCAAAATGGCCCCTGTTCTTAAATCTCTTGATTTTTCTAGGCCATTCCAATTGTTTTCATTTGCTTCCTTTCACACTGTTGCTGCATGTTTGCTATAGAAAAATGAAGATGGTTTTGAACAACCCATAGCTTTCTTCAATATGTCCTTGCAGGCTTATGAGTTGAAATATGATATTATGGAAAAACAGGCATATGCACTAGTCAGAGCCATCAAAATTTTTAGACCATACTTGGTAGGATCACATATAATTGCATATGTGCCCCATGCAGCAGTCAAAGACATTTTCACTCAACAGGAGGTGACTGGAAGAAGGTGTAGATGGATAAACAAATTGCAGGAGTTCAACATAGAAATACAAATTACCAAGTTGGTAAGAGGGCAAGGATTAGCCAAGATGATGGCACAGTCAAACTTGGAAGCATGCCAAGTTAATGTAGTCCAAAATGAGAATGTAAATGTATCAAGATCTGAATGGTACAAGGACATTATATACTACTTGCAAAATCTGAATTGTCCTTCCCATTTCAGTGACAGTCAAAAGAGGACTTTAAAGTTACATGCAATCAGGTATGTTATTGTTCAAGGTGAGCTATACTGGAAAAACCCTGATGGTGTGCTGCTGAGATGTGTGGATGAGGATATGGCTAACAATGTTTGGATTGATATGCATAAAGGATTGTGTGGTGGACATTATACTACCCAAACAACAGCTCATAAGAATCTCAGAGCAGGATATTGGTGGCCTACTCTCTTTTCAGATGCACAAAAGTTAGTAAGGAAGTGTGACCCTTGCCAGAGATTCTCAGGAAAATTGAAATATGATGGTGCTTTACCCCTCAGAACTGTAACTGTGGATGCTCCATTTCAGCAATGGGGAATTGACTTCATAGGGGAAATTGCAGACAAGTCAAGTGGGGGACACAGTTGGATTTTGGTGGCAACAGATTACTTTACCAAATGGATTGAGGCCATTCCAACTAAGAGAGCTACAAGTAAGGTGGTGACAGATTTCGTACTGGAAAATGTTATCATCAGGTTTGGAGTACCATTCAAGATAGTTACTGATAATGCTATGTGCTTCAGATCAGGTGAGTTTGTTGATTTTTGCAACAAATATGGGATCAGTCTATCATATGTATCACCATACCACCCACAAGGAAACGGTCAAGCAGAATCAAGCAATAAAAGCATCATGAAAATTATCAAGAGGATACTGGACAAGAACAAGAGAACTTGGGACTCAAAATTGAACTTAGCACTATGGGCTGACAGAGTGACAGTGAAAAGGGCTATTAGGATGTCACCCTTTGAGCTAGTCTATGGTGCATCAGCCAGATTGCCCATAAACAATCTCCTACCAGTTTACAAGTTCATCCAAGAAAATGATGAGGAGATTGAAGACTCCATGACAGAAAGGGTGAACCAGCTGGTTGCACTGGATGAAAACAGAAGGAAAGCCCACCAGATTAATCTCAAGAGACAACAAGATGTGAAATATCAGTTTGACAGGAGAGCTATAAAAAGGAAGTTTCAAGTCAATGATCTGGTGCTCATATGGAATGCAAAAGATCAGGACAAGGGTAAACATGGTAAATTTGAACCCTTATGGATGGGCCCATATCAGATTTGCAGTGCTCATGGGGAGGATTCTTATTTCCTCCAGGCCCTAGATGGTGAAGTTCTGGAATTGCCTGTGCATGGCCAATTCCTTAAGTTCTATTTTGCATAGATGACTTGTCACTGTGCACATTTGTAAAAAACATATATATAGTGTAAATGCCTTGTGCAGTTCGTGCTTTTTTGGTTTTTGCTTGGTCTGCCCAGAGATCTAGTTCTCGCTACAGGTTTTCACCTGCACATCCCCATTCGGAGCCAGTGTTAGCACTCATTTTGACCTGGAGGTTGAATTTTTCATGTCTAGAGGGTTTCTTCACTTAAACCCTATTTATTCTTTCCCATCGGCGTGACCTCGCAGGCGTTTTGGCGATCAGGTTGGTGGTAATGATGTGCTGTCGGCGTGACATACACCATCGGCATGTCTTTTTTCTGGTTCCCCGACGGGATTGTTCTTACCGATGGTGCCATCGGTGTGATGTATACTATCGGCGAAGCATTTTCCTGTTTGACCGACGATGGATGTTTGGCCGATGAAGTGTCATCGGCATGTGTCTCGCCGAGGGATGTATGTTGGGGTGATCGCTGTTATCGGCATGATTTGTTTGTTTTGGGCCGATGGTGTTGGTCTTGCCGACCGGGGTAAGCCATGTATTCATCGGCAGGAGTGGGAGCTGTCGGGTGAGCGGTCAGATGTTGGGCCGACAGTGTAGTGTTTGGCTAATAAGATTCATCGGCGTGTGTCTTACCGAGGAAAGTGGGGTTGACGTTTGGCATCGGTAAGACTACTGTGATCGGCCAATGTGTTTTGTGGTTCGCCGATAGAAGGAAGTCACCCCGATGGGGAATGCCATCGGGATGACTTTGTGTTCAGTTTGACCGACGGTGGGCTATCGGTAGGAGTTGGGCCGATGGCTTGATGGTGGATGGCTCGAGGATGTTCATTGGCATGACTGGCTGTGTCGGTGATGGAACTTTTTGCCAGGCCGACGGTGTTGGTCTGGCCAATGGCAGTGTTGTTTGAGCTTTCATCGGAGTATCTTGGCTTCGGTGAGATTAGTGGTGTTGGTGAAGGATTTTCTGGCTAGCCCGATGGTTAATCTCTGGCTGATGAAGGGAGTGTGGAGTTTGTGATCGGCCAGACTTTTGAGATCGGCAGGAGAATTGTGGGGTGAGCCGATGGCATATGTCTCGGCGATGGGTTTTGACGAAGGCATTTGTGTCGAGCGCGGCAAAAGCGCTCGACACTTGGTATGTATGCGGTTATGCTTTTAAAATGCCAAAGCTGTCTCCACACCATGCATATGGGACCAATCCCCCTGCATTATTTGAACCTGCAAAGAGGCGTTTTGGCGGGAATTCCTTTTTGATGCGCTGCGACAGTTTTCAGGTGACCGCGGGTGGTTGAGACCCTTAATGGCGACTGTAGCAGGGGCATGGGCAAGTTGTTGGACAGTCATGTACCCGATCTTTGGCATGAAGACTCCCAAGTGGCGGCGCAGGGCTCGAGGGTTCCTTCTGTCTCTGCAGCAATAAATTTTGAGCGCCATTCCTTTGAAGGATCTGTATCTGGCAAATTTTGTAACGGTCTTGTAATTAATTGCTGTGGTACGCTCTCTGGCTCTTATAAGCAGACTGTGTTACCATTTTTCAGGTTGTTGAAAGTTGAACATTTTGGCTCTGTAACACAATACAGTTCATTTTGGTTGCTCTGTACAGCTAAACCTGTGAGTTTATGTATCTCCTGTTGTATGTTTTTGTATGAATCCACTGACTTCATGGTTAAATTTATATGAGAAATGCTATGTTAGCATGTGTTTTGTTAATTCTGTCTCCAGTATTGCATGTATCTTTCTTCTGAGTCTGGGTATTTAAGGAATGTTGAGACTCTAGAACATAGAATTCCTGTGTTGAATGTCTGGTCTTTTAACTTCTGCTCAAAGGTAGATTAAACTGTTTTCAGATTAAACATTGGGAAGGGTATACTGCAGTAGGGATGCCATAAGTAGAGATAACTTAACACTCTGTGTTGGGAGATATCTGTAAGGCAGGTATCACATATATCCCCCTGAAATCCAGTTTTAGCTGTTCATGCTGATCATTCACAGGTGTATGTCTATTGACTCCAGGCCCTGGATAGGCACCAATCTTGCTTTGTGTTTGTGTTACAACCATGTCTAGCTTTGCATCCAAACTTAAAATCAAATTTGAAATCTAAAACAACCATTAGGACATTAGAGTTAGTTTTAGGATCTTCAGTCCTCTGTCTACAACTGCAAATAGGCCCAAAGCTAGCCCCTTTCCTCTTATCTTTCAGTTTTGGTCTACTTACAGGAGGACTCATCTGCTTTCTGTTAGCATCCCAGCCTTAGTATGCACATTATCATGGGTGTTGAGTAGGGAATACCCCCCTAGGTTTTGCAGAGCCTGAAGAAGAAGAGGAGATAAAATATAGAGTCTATCTCCTACACTGTTGGCCCCTGGCCCAGAGATCCTGTTGATCACTGATGGCTACCTTGTAGGGAAATCTGGGAATAAGCATCCAGTCTGGGAAAAAACCAACATGATGCATATCAAAAGAGTTTTAGAGAAGCTAAGGGAGAAGTTGTTGATTAATTTGAAAAAATGTAGTTTTGCAAAGGAGTTGGTATACCTGGGATTTGTTGTCTCAAAGGAAGGTCTTAAGATGGACCCAGAGAAGGTGTGAGCTATCTTTGAATAACCTACGCCAAGGATTGCCACAAAGGTACGATCTTTTCATGGTTTGGCAAGTTTTTATAGAAAGTTTATTAGAAATTTTAGTAACATTTGTGGACCCCTGACTGAGACAATGAGAGGGGATAGAAAAGAGTTTAGATGGACTAAAGGAGTAGACAAAAGTTTTGACACATTGAAGTAGAAAGTTATAGAGCAACCTATTTTGGCACTTCCAGATTTCAATAAGGTATTTCAGGTAGATTGTGATGCTAGTGGTAGTGCTATAGGAGTTGTTTTGAGTCAAGAAGGTAAGCCCATTGCCTATTTTAGTGAGAAGCTTAAAGATGCCAAGAAAAAGTATTCTATTTATGATCAGGAATTTAATGCAATACTTCAGGCTTTGAAGAAATGGAGACATTATTTGTTGCCAAAAGAGTTTGTTTTATATACTGATCATCAAGCTTTGTAGTATCTTAATAGTCAACGGATGTTGAACCAAAGGCACTTAAAATGGGTTGATTTTTTGCAAAGCTATACTTTTGTTTTGAAGCACAGGAGTGGGAAGTCCAATAGAGTTGCAGATGCCTTAAGCAGAAGGCAAAATTTGTTGACAGAAATGAAGATAGAGGTTGTTGGGTTCAATGAGCTCAAAAGTTTGTATCCTGAAGATCTAGATTTTGTAGAGGCCAGGAAAGCTTGTTTGGAACCTGTTACTTTGGACAAGACAAAATGGTTGGATTTCATAATCCAAGATAGTATGTTGTTTAAAGGAAGACAGTTGTGCATTCCAAGGAGTTCCATGAGAGAGAACTTGATTAAGGAGAAGCATAGTGGAGGATTGGCTCGACACTTTAGTTGAGATAAGACCATTGCTATTGTTAGTAAAAATTATTATTGGCCATAGTTGCAGCAGGATGTGAGGAAATTTGTGCAGAGTTGCAGAGTATGTCAGATGGTGAAAGGAGCAAGTCAGAATATAGGTCTATATCAGCCACTACCTGTACCAGAGAAGCCATGAGATGATATTAGTATGGATTTTGTTCTTGGTTTACCAAAGACAGAGAGAACATGATTCCATTTTTGTGGTGGTGGATAGATTCTTGAAGATGGCACATTTTATTCCTTGCAAGAAGACTAATGATGCTGTTCATATTGCTGAATTATTTTTCAGGGAGGAGGTGAGATTACACAGTCTACCAAAGAGTATAGTTTCAAATCGAGATACCAAGTTTGTTGGTTATTTCTAGAGGACATTATAGAAGAAGTTGAAGATAGATTTGAAGTTTAGTTCTATACACCATCCATAGACTG
Source organism: Cunninghamia lanceolata (assembly GCA_027924645.1). Lineage (NCBI taxonomy): Eukaryota > Viridiplantae > Streptophyta > Pinopsida > Cupressales > Cupressaceae > Cunninghamia > Cunninghamia lanceolata. Next base: position 25,400,041 of record BSBN01000500.1, read on the forward strand.
ATGGATAGACTGAAGTGGTGAATAGGAGTTTGGGTAACCTGCTACGATGCTTAGTAGGAGATAAGCCCAAGGGATGGGATTTGATTTTACCACAGGCTGAATTTGCTTACAACAATTCTGTCAATGGGAGTACTGGTAAATCACCATTCCAGATTGTATATGGGAATAGTCCAAGAAATGCTTCAGAGTTAAGGAATTTAGACAAAGGAGAAAAGACAAGTGTTGAGGTTGAAGACTTTTCCAAACACATGAAGAATTTGCATGAAGAGGTGAAAAATCACATTAATAAGATGAATATTTAGTACAAGGCTATGGTGGATCAGAAGAGGAGATATAAAGAATTCCAGGTAGAAGATAAAGTCATGGTTCACTTAAGAAAAGAAAGGTTCCCAATTGGAACATACAATAAGCTGAAAGTGAATAAATTTAGACCATGCAGAATTTTGAAGAAACATGATTCAGGAAATGCATATGAGGTAGAGCTGCCAAGTGGGATCAACATTTGCCCTATTTTCAACAATGCTAATTTATCAGAATGTCATGAAGGTGGAATAGAGGATGGACCAACAGAAGAACAGTGGAGTATTCTGGCATCTACTTCAACAGAGGAGATAGAAGAGATCTTGGATAACCGTGAGGGAAGAAGTACTCGGAATAGGCAATATGAATAATATCTGGTGAAATGGAAAGGAAGGCCTATTCAAGATTCTTCTTGGTTGTCTAAGGAAGAGGTTGATCATTTGGGTTTTCCTCTTACAAACACCTGAGACGTGACAGCATCACTTCTCAAATTACCCTGGGTGTCTGATGCAGGAGCATCCAGTGGTGTAAGGGCAATCTTGCATCACCAAAAAAAAAAGATGTGTTTCAAAATTATTGATGTTCTTTCCATTTCTTTTCAAAATTTGTGGTTCTAGTTCCATAATCACTTGAATAATGATGTAGAACTTTCAGTTTTTCCAAACTGCTAAAAATAGCAACCTGCTATTTTTAGAAAGTTTACATTTGGGCACGGATTGAAGTGAAAATTTACAAGAAGCTTCGTAACTGAAAAATAATACCTTTGGTGAAGGAATCGTGCAAAGATCATTTGTGAGCTGAAAGATATTAAAGTTTTTGTTTCTTGAAAAATGCCTAAAAATAATTCAAACTCATGTTTGAGGCACTAAATGGCCCCGTACAGGGCCGAAAATGACTAGAGTCTTGGGATATGAAGTTGTAATGTGTTGCAGCTTGTGGAGGGTTGATTCCTCTGATTGTATTTAAGCTTCTATAATGTAATAAGTTATCCAAATCTATAAAGAAAGTTCTATTTTCTATGTGCAATTTCTATTGTTGTGTGTTTTATGATTTACCCCTTCATTAAAAGTATTTTTCTCTGCAGTTGTAAAAGGAAGTTTGGGATGATGATAGGTGCCTACAATTGTAGTGGTTCGTGATTTGGTGGTCTGCAAGCTATCTTTATTTTATGATAATCGAAGGCAGAGAAGTTCATGTGTTCCGGTGAGAAGATTCCTATGGATAAAATGGGTAAGAGTTGTGTGGTTGCTCCTAATGACTATAATGTGCCTATGGATGACTCCTGATCATGTTCTTGTCATTACATTGGTCCACGTGGAAGAATTGTTAAGGTGTTTGATGATTACTTTCGAATAGTATGTTGTGTAACTAGCTTGGCTGACCTGGTTGATTCCAGCAATTGCGGAGATCATCTTGAAGATTGTAAAGGTGTGTTGAAGCATGGAAGATCATTTTTAAGTTCCAGCTAAGGCGTGGCATGATCCACATGCATCTTTATTTCATCTCCCTTGCATAATGTTGTAATAGGCCAGGACCTATCTTGTAAATGTTTGTAATGCTGACCTTGGAGATTGTTCCAATGGTTGATGATTGGGATGCTAACCTTGATGATCATTCCAAGGTTGATGTAGTGTATAAATATTTGTAGTTGAGTATAGAAAAGTTGTCCTTGAGTGAAAATGAAAAGATCTTAAGAAAGGTTCAAAAAGTAGAGCAGAGAATAGAAAGAGCAGAAAAGAGGAGGAGAAGAGAAGAGGTAGAGCAGAGCGGAGTGGAGAAACTGTTGTACTTTAAGTACATATTTATAAATGTGTTGATATTGGCATTGAAGCATGGCAGTGAGTCACCAGTAGGGTTTAACAGCCCTTATTGTAATGTTGCTAGGTTTTGGGTTCAGGTAGTGAGCCTGCTAGACCTAGTTGTTCTTCATGACTGTGAGTCAATATGATTAGGCCCATGGAGTGACCAAGGCTGATCATCATTATTTCAAGATTACAATATATATTGAGAGCTAATCTTCTTCGTGGTTTTTCCCCACCTTGGGGTTCTCCATGTAAATCTAGTGTCTCTTGTGTTTGTTGTTGTACATGTGGTTAAAGTTTTAATTTTATGGTTTCATGATTAAATCTTAATTATTGTGGATAAGTGTTTAATGTTTTAATGCAGAAGTATTTAAATTTTCAAGACAACTGATTCACCCCCCCTCTTAGTTGTTCGATGCATATCAGCAATTGGTATCAGAGCCAAGTACCTCAGAAGAAAGTTTAATAGCTTGAGGAAGATCCAAAATGTCTTTCAAGAAGGAAGCACCACATTTTGATGGAACAAATTATGTTCTCTGGAAGGCTCGGATGAAAAGCCATCTTCCTAGTCTTGGTTACAAAGTATGGAAAGCTGTAGAAATAGAATACACCATACCTCAAAATGGTCTGACGACTGAAGATGAAATCAAAGAATATGAAATAGATGTTAAGGCAAAGGATGCTTTGCTAAGCTCTTTACCTGACTCAATATTGATGAATGTTGTGGATCTTGAAACTACAAATAAGGTATGGGTAAAATTGAAAAATTTATATGAAGGAGATGATTCTGTGAAGGAAGCCAAGTTACAAAGTTTGAAAGTGAGATATGAAGGTTTGAAGATGAATGATGATGAAAACATTTTATCATTTATGCAAAGATTTAATGAACTTGTTACATGGATAAAAGCCATGGGCAACACTCTTAACGAAAAGGAAGTTGTTACAAAAATTATCAGATCCTTACCCAAGTCCTACTATCACAAAGTAGCTGTAATTGAAGAATTCATGCAAGTTAAAAAGGTTGACAGGGATCAGCTACTTGGTAAGCTTACTACCTTTGAAATGAGAGAGTTTGGTGATGCTCTACCGACGACCTTCAAAGTCAACACTCTGGGAAGTACTTCCAGATTAGAAAAATACAAGGTAGCATCCGATGATGAGTTTGATAAAGTTGAAGCCAACTTTATGGACAGATTGCAAAGAGGATCTAGTAAGTATAAAGGCAAATTACCTTTCAAATGTTTCTTCTGTGGTAAAATAGGTCATTTTGCTTCCAGATGTCCTAAAAGAATTGAAAGAAATAGAAAAGATATGAGAATAGATCTAGGATCCAAAAGAAGTGTTATTATGAAGGAATATCAGATAATGGAGAACTTGATAATGCTAGTAATTCTAGAAATGAATACTTGTTTATTGCTATTAAGGAAGATCCTATGTCTACTAATTCTACTAGCTATGTAAAGGAAGAAAAACCAGTGGAAGGTGCTTTGGCTGCTCAAGTTATTAAGGACAAAGATGAATGGGTTATTGATAGTGGATGCTCTCACCACATGACAAGGGACAAAAATAAGTTTGTAAGTTTGGAAGGATATGATGGTGGACTGGTTAGGTTTGGAGATGATATAGCTAGTAAGATTTGTGGAAAAGGATCTATTTCTTTTGATGGAAAGCATAATACTGAAGATGTCTTGTATGTGAAAGGATTAAAGCACAATCTTTTGAGTGTGGGTCAAATGTGTGAAAAGGGATATGATCTAAGCTTCAAGGACAATTGATGCAAGATTAGGGAAAGCTCCAGAATAGTCATTGCAACTAGTAAAAAGACCAAATGTAATATCTATCACTTGAAAGAAACTCAAAACTATTGTCTGTTCGCTCAGACTGATGAAAGTTGGTTATGGCATAGAAGGTTGTGTCACATAAATTTTGATAACATTATAAAGATAAGTAACACACAAGCTGTTAGAGATATGCCTAGGCTTGTGAAGCCTGTTAATCAAATTTGCCAAGAGTGTCAATTCGGGAAGCAAACAAGAATAAGTTTCAAAAGCAAGGACCAATCAGTTGAAGGACTACTTGAGGTAGTTCATATAGCTCTGTGTAGACCTACCAGAGTAAGAAGTTTACAAAGAGACATGTACTTCATTTTGCTTATTGATGATTATTCTAGAATGACTTGGGTTACCTTTTTGAAAGAAAAAGTTGAAACTCTAGATAAGTTCAAGGCTTTTAAGGCAATGGTTGAAAATGAGATCGACTTGAAGATCAAATGCTTGAGGTCTGATAGAGGAGGAGAGTTTACATCAAATGAATTCAATTTCTTTTGTGAAGAATATGGAATAAAAAGACAGCTATCTCCACCTAGAACTCCACAACAAAATGGAGTTGTTGAAAGGAAAAATAGAACAGTTCAAGAAGCTACTGGGACCATGATGAAGGAAGCTGATCTGTCAAAAGCATATTGGAGAGAGGCAATTCATACAACTATATACATCCTAAATAGAGTCCAAGTAAAAGGTAATATCTCTAAAACTCCTTATGAATTGTGGCATGGCAAAGTTCCTACTATGAAATATTTCAAAGTTTTTGGTAGCAAATGTTATATCAAAAGGGAAGAAGATCTCGGCAAGTTTGATGCTAGATGTGATGAAGGAATCTCTCTTGGTTACTCCACTAAGAGTAATGCATACTAGTGCTGTAATAAGAGGCTGAATAAGATAATTGAAAGTGCAAATGTCAAAGTTGATGAAAGCAAGGAAAGGCCATCAAAATCAAATGGATATGAATCTGATGAACCAGAGATTTCACAAGTAGTACAACAAGAAGATAACTCAGATGAAGAACATGCCCCAGAAAGTGTCACCAGAATTGCAAAGTATGTGAGACTCAATCATTCTAAATATCAGATCATAGGAGATAAGAGCAAATGGATCTTAACCAGAAGAAAAGTTGTAGAGAAACAAGTAAATTTCTATCTAATCTCCAAGATTGAACCTAAAGCTGTGGATGAATCCTGTAAAGATGAAAACTGGGTAAAGGCTATGGAAGAGGAATTGAGGCAGATAGAGAAGAATCAGACTTGGGATCTTGTTTCCAGACCAATAGATAAGAATGTAATTGGCACAAAATAGGTTTTTAGAAATAAGTTGAATGAGAGTGGTGAAGTGTGAAAAAATAAAGCAAGGTTGGTATGCAAAGGAAAAATTGAAGGAATAGACTTTGAAGAAAGTTTTGCTCCTGTAGCAAGGATTGAAGCAATAAGGATATTTTTGGATTTTGCTGCCTACAAAGATTTCAAGGTTTACCAAATGGATGTGAAGTCTACCTTCTTGAATGGAGACTTGGAAGAAGAGGTCTATATTGAACAACCAGAAGGATTCCATCTATCAAATTAGGGTGACATGGTATGTAGATTGAATAAGGCTTTGTATGGATTAAAACAAGCTCCCAAGGCATGGTATGCACGGTTGGACAAGTATATGATATAGATAGGGTTTAGTAAAGGTACTACAAACATCAATCTCTACTTCAAGATAATTGGTGAACAAATCCTAATTGTTGCAGTCTTTGTGGATGATATTATTTTTGGGGGAAATGAAGGTATGTGCTTAGTTTTTGTTGGAGAAATGCAAAGTGAGTTTGAAATGTCTATGTTTGGAGAAATGAACTTCTTCTTAGGTCTGCAAAAGCCAGTCAGTTAAAGGTATCTTCATTTCTTAGTCTAAGTATGTGAAAGAACTATTAAAGAAATTTGGGATGGAAGACTCTAAACCAATTTGTACACCTATGGTTAATGGTTGTAAGTTGAGTAAAGATAAACTCACCCATGGTAGATCAGAAAAAGTATAGATCTATGATCGGAGGGTTGCTTTATCTGACTCAAACCAGACCTAATATAATGCATGCAATATGTCTTGTAGCAAGGTTTCAAGCAGAACCAAAGGAATCTCATGTGATGGCAGTTAAGAGAGTTCTAAGGTATTTAAAAGGTACAATGGATTATGGCTTGTGGTACCCTAAGGACAATGATTTTACCCTTAGAGCATACACTGATACAGATTGGGCTAGAGATATGGATGATAGGAAAAGCACAAGTGGAGGTACATTCTTTTTGGAAAAAAGGGTGGTATCTTGGTTGAGTAAGAATCATGATTCAATATCTCTGTCTACTACAGAAGCAGAATACGTTGTAGTAGCATGTAATTGCACTCAAGTGTTATGGATGAAGCAGACTTTGAAGGACATTAGAGTTATGTATGAAGATCCAATTACAATCTTTTATGACAATACAAGTGCCATCAACATATCAAAGAATCTGGTAATGCACTCAAGGACAAAGCACATATCTATGAGGTATCATTTTCTAAGGAAAAGGTGACAGAAAATGAAGTCAAGTTGGAATATATTTCTAACAAAGATCAGATTGTAGACATCTTTACCAAGCCTCTGCCTAAGGGCACTTTTGAGTTTCTCAGAGAAAAATTAGGGGTTATCACCCCTCCTACTCTGAACTAAGATGCATAGTAGTGCATCAGTCTGAAGGTGTTCAGATATCTAGATTGATGCCTTTCAGGGCTACTTCTGAGGGGGAGTAGTCAAAGAGTTCTGAAAAGATATTGGATTAAAGCAGAAGAGTGCAAGTATGCGCCATTTGCCATTGATGTCAAAGGGGGAGAGAAGTCATGTGAAAAGCTTAGAGAGACAAGAGTGCAGATGTGTAAAGAGAAAGGGGGAGAATCATATAGAAAGAAAGAATGTAGGTGTGTAAAGAGAAAGGGGGAGAATCCAGTCTGGATGGTTGTTGTAGTTTTTCACATCATATGTTGCCATCAATGACAAAGAGGGAGATTCTTGCAAGTATGTGCCTAATAGGTGTTGCCATTGATGTCAACATATCTTTGTTGTCATTGGTGTCAACTATATATTATTCTATCACATGTTAGGAAGCACTACATGTTAAGGATATTGAGAAAATTGGCCTCTCTGGAAGAAACAAGTAAACTACATTGAAGTGCAGAATAGACAGTGTGTGGCATGTTGAAGAACAACCTAGTAGACTACTCCACATTTCCTTATGGGTGAAGATCTTGTTGTGCAGATTGGAAGTTATTCAAAGGGATGCCTAAATTTGCTAAATCCTAAGTTTGAACCTCTAGTATGAAGAATTGAGAGAGTTACATTCACCAAAGTTAAGTCTTCCTTTTCTAGAAGATCACTTGGAACAGGGAGAAAGTGATATGCTCTGCATTCCTTCATAGTAAAGTATTTTGCTCTGTAGTTCTAAAAGGAAGTCTTGGATGATGAAAGGTGGTGCAGGAGCACCTACCTGACAGCTGGTCTGGATAAGGCAATTAGTAGTTTAGGTCATGTTTGTGTTTCCAAGAAGGTCTGTTAGACCAATTGCATGTAATAAGGTCATGCTGATCATGATAAGATCATGCTGACCAGGCTTTTGCTATTTTTAGCTAGTTAGTTATAACAGCTGTCATGATGTATGTTCGGTGGGATCTCCCAGCCGCCTGGAGAGTTCCCAGCCGCTTGGAGTTGGGTCAGTAGTACTCGTAGGAAAGTCTTTATAAGCATGAGATCGGTTGATATTGAGGGGACAGACAGATATCATCGATCGAGCTTGAGTGAGACTGAGAGAGAGAGGTTGATCATATTGTATTGCATCTTTGAAATCAATAAAGTGATCCTGTTTGTGTTCTTGCTCTGGTTGCATCCCATTACTTGATTGATTTGCTGGTTTGAGAGACTTCATGGACTCACTGATCCATTCCACCGGTTGACTCATCTGATCGGTGGAATGGTAATGTACAGTAGGTTAGATTGGAATGTGGAGGATTGTTATCAAATGGCAATCAGGATTGAAGAAAAGCTGAATAGAGGACATGATAAGTCCATGAGAGGAAGAGGAAACAATAGGGGAAGAGGAGCAGCCCCTGCACAAAAGCAAACCAATGAGGTTCAAGAAGACACTGGTAAAGGACAGGGACAGTCTGATTTCAGAGGTGGATGGAAAGGTAATAGAGGAAGATTTGGAGGTGGTAGAGGTTCTACTACATTTTCAGGAAAGTGTTACACCTGTGGAGAGTTTGGTCATCCATCTTTCAAATGTCCAGAAAACAAAGGTTCATCATCCAGAAATGATAGAACAAGTGACAAGAGGGTATAACTGGTACAAGAAGAGAAAGAAGAAGAAAGTGCACAGAGTTCAAACAGAGGTCCTGAGAATTTTGGCTATCCAGAGAGTGGAGAATCACTGATGTTAAGGAGAATTAGTTTGCAGGCATCAAAGGATCTGATGCAAAGAAGAGCTCTTTTCAAAACCACATGTAAGAGCAAAGGTAAGGTATGTAAGGTTGTCATTGATACTGGTTCAACAGACAACATGGTATCTCAGGAAATGGTGGATAAACTGAAGCTGGAAAGGATTCCACATCCACACCCTTACAAGGCATCTTGGGTGAGTGATAGGCAATCACTTTTTGTCTCTGAACAGGCATATGTGGATTTCCAGATTGGACCATATCAGGATACAATCCTGTGTGATATATTGCCTATGGAATGTTGTCACCTACTGCTGGGTAGACCATGGCAATTTGACAGAAGGGTACTGTATGATGGGTATGCTAATACCTACACCATCAAGAAGGATGGGAAGATTATCAAGTTGATGCCATTGCAGGCAAAAGCTGCAGTACAGAAGGCAGCTCAAATCATTTTAATGGGAAAGAAGGAGTTTGTGCAGATGCCTAGAGGAGCAGGCATGAAGGCAGTTCAGGACACTGCAGAGAAAGGAGTTGTTACAGACAACAAGCTGAAGAAAGTTTCAGTTGTGACTGACAGAGGTCAGCAGCAGGTGCAGAAACAGGTTTGTACACAGCAACCAGTTGAGAGGCATGACAAGGATGTTGTCATAGTTGGGACTATTGCTTGTCCTATGAAGATTGACAGGAAGATACAGTTGAACACCACAGAGGCAGTTCAGAAAGAGGTTCTGGTTAGACAATCTGACAAACACAGGGTATGTGAGAAGAAGGCCTACCTCAACAGGCATGATGATTTACTTGCCAGAAAGCAAGTTACAGTTCAGATGGCTTGGAGCAGCCAAGAGACAGCAGCAGATAAAGCTGGAGCAGGTCAACAGATTGACAAAGCAAGGTGTAGAGGTGGAAGACTTCCACATACTAAACTCATGGGACATGAGTTCTTTTCTGTTGGGGAGTATGGTGCAGGAGCACCTACCTGACAGCTGGTCTGGATAAGGCAGTTAGTAGTTTAGGTCATGTTTGTGTTTCCAAGAAGGTCTGTTAGACCAATTGCATGTAATAAGGTCATGCTGATCATGATAAGATCATGCTGACCAGGCTTTTGCTATTTTTAGCTAGTTAGTTATAACAGCTGTCATGATGTATGTTCGGTGGGATCTCCCAGCCGCCTGGAGAGTTCCCAGCCGCTTGGAGTTGGGTCAGTAGTACTCGTAGGAAAGTCTTTATAAGCATGAGATCGGTTGATATTGAGGGGACAGACAGATATCATCGATCGAGCTTGAGTGAGACTGAGAGAGAGAGGTTGATCATATTGTATTGCATCTTTGAAATCAATAAAGTGATCCTGTTTGTGTTCTTGCTCTGGTTGCATCCCATTACTTGATTGATTTGCTGGTTTGAGAGACTTCATGGACTCACTGATCCATTCCACCGGTTGACTCATCTGATCGGTGGAATGGTAATGTACAGTAGGTTAGATTGTAGTTTGTTTTCTGTTTACATGCAGGTGTGCAGGATCGCGGTCAAGAGATGTTGAAGACCCTAGCATCCTCATGTGCTAGGTCAAGTTGAGAAGTTTGAGTTGGAAGATCACCCTGAGTTGGATCGGGTCATCCCTGGTGAATCGGCGAAGTGAGATTTCGCTAACTGAAAAAGTTCACCAAAACGGCATCATCAGGATATTTCTGCAAATATCCTGCAGACAGTTGGGACATCGTCATCCGGATAAGTGGGGGAGATCAGCATGATGTTGTCGATTGCATGAAGTGTGAGTTCGTCGGGGTGATCATCAGCAGGAGGAGCCAAGGAGTGCATCGGCATCAGGATCATCATATCGGAGTGCCAAACGTCCGCATATCGCGAGTAGATGCGGGAGAGAAAGTTCGGATTTTTGACTAAGTATTGAGAAGGTCATCAGGATATTGGGTGACGTCATCGTCATCAGGATATTGAGATATTCCCCTGTGCGAGTTTATCCTGCTGTTGTAAGGTGCTAAGGTATCGGCGGAAGTCCGTAGCAGGAAGTTGTGTTAACATCATCATCAGGAGGTTTCGAAGAGAACCGGATAATTTATATCATGATGCAGTTAGTAGTTTAGGTCATGTTTGTGTTTCCAAGAAGGTCTGTTAGACCAATTGCATGTAATAAGGTCATGCTGATCATGATAAGATCATGCTGACCAGGCTTTTTCTATTTTTAGCTAGTTAGTTATAACAGCTGTCATGATGTATGTTCGGTGGGATCTCCCAGCCGCCTGGAGAGTTCCCAGCCGCTTGGAGTTGGGTCAGTAGTACTCGTAGGAAAGTCTTTATAAGCATGAGATCGGTTGATATTGAGGGGACAGACAGATATCATCGATCGAGCTTGAGTGAGACTAAGAGAGAGAGGTTGATCATATTGTATTGCATCTTTGAAATCAATAAAGTGATCCTGTTTGTGTTCTTGCTCTGGTTGCATCCCATTACTTGATTGATTTGCTGGTTTGAGAGACTTCATGGACTCACTGATCCATTCCACCGGTTGACTCATCTGATCGGTGGAATGGTAATGTACAGTAGGTTAGATTGTAGTTTGTTTTCTGTTTACATGCAGGTGTGCAGGATCGCGGTCAAGAGATGTTGAAGACCCTAGCATCCTCATGTGCTAGGTCAAGTTGAGAAGTTTGAGTTGGAAGATCACCCTGAGTTGGATCGGGTCATCCCTGGTGAATCGGCGAAGTGAGATTTCGCTAACTGAAAAAGTTTGCCAAAACGGCATCATCAGGATATTTCTGCAAATATCCTGCAGACAGTTGGGACATCGTCATCCGGATAAGTGGGGGAGATCAGCATGATGTTGTCGATTGCATGAAGTGTGAGTTCGTCGGGGTGATCATCAGCAGGAGGAGCCGAGGAGTGCATCGGCATCAGGATCATCATATCAGAGTGCCAAACGTCCGCATATCGCGAGTAGATGCGGGAGAGAAAGTTCGGATTTTTGACTAAGTATTGAGAAGGTCATCAGGATATTGGGTGACATCATCGTCATCAGGATATGACGTCATCGTCATCAGGATATTGAGATATTCCCCTGTGCGAGTTTATCCTGCTGTTGTAAGGTGCTAAGGTATCGGCGGAAGTCCGTAGCAGGAAGTTGTGTTAACATCATCATCAGGAGGTTTCGAAGAGAACCGGATAATTTATATCATGATGCTGTTGCTTGTGTCGTCGGGTAGCGGAGCATCGAAGGTAAGCTGCTGAAGATGAACGTCATCAGGATATTTGGGACAACCGGATATTTGGATATCCTGCTGACGAAGGTGATATTGAATATCATGATGAAGACGTTAGGGTTCGGAGCCTGATGAACAGTGCAACCGGAGGATGTTTGCGCCCGCTGAACATCATGATGATGATGTTAGGAGGAAAGCGGAGGAGGTGAATAGTAGTCGGCAGGAGGATGATTGCGAGTGTCCGCAATATGATGATGCTGTTAGTTTTAGGAAACATGATGCTGACAGAGTAAAGCCGAAATATGATGATGTTGGTAGTTTTAGGGAATATGATGATGATGGCGCAGATGATGATGATGAGGTTGGTCTGCAGACATTCATGCTATATGCGAATGTTATAGTGTGGATGCCTCTGCATCAAAAGGTGCCTACAATTGTAGTGGTTCGTGATTTGGTGGTCTGTAAGCTATCTTTCTTTTATGATAGTTGAAGATAGAGAAGTTCATGTGTTCCTATGAGAAGATTCCTATGGATAAAGTGGTTGAGAGTTGTGCGGTTGCTCCTGCTGATTATAACATGCCTATGGATATGTCTTGATCATGTTCTTGTCATTACATTGGTCTGTGTGGAAGAATTGTGAAGGTGTTTGAAGATTACTTCTGAATAGTATGTTGTGTAACTAGCTTGGCTGACCTGGTTGATTCCAGTGATTGTAGAGATCATCTTGAAGATTGTGAAGGCATGTTGAAGCATGGAAGATTATGTTTAAGTCCCAGCTAAGGCATGGTGTGATCCACATGCATCTTTATTTCATCTCCCTTACATAATGTTGTAATACGTCAGGACCTATCTTGTAAATGTTTGTAATGCTGACCTTGGAGATTGTTCCAATGGTTGATGATTGGGATGCTAACTGTGATGATCATTCCAAGGTTGATGTAGTGTATAAATACTGGTAGTTGAGTCATAGAAAAGTTGTCCTTGAGCAAAAATGAAAAGATCTTAAGAAAGGTCCAAAAGGTAGAGTAGAGAATAGGAAGAGCAAAAAAGAGGAAGAGAAGAGAAGAGGCAGAGTAGAGCAAAGAAACTATTGTACTTTAATTACATATTTGTAAAGGTGTTGATCATGGCAGTGAAGCATGGAAGTGAGTTGCCAATAGGGTTTAACAGCCGTCAAGGTTTAGCAACCCTTATTGTAATCTTGCTAGGTTTACGGTTGAGGTAGTGAGCCTGCTAGACCTAGTTGTTGTTCATGATAGTGAGTCAGTATGATTAGGCCCATGGAGTGACCAAGCCTGATCGTCATTATTTCAAGATTACAATATATATTGAGAGCTAATTCTCTCCATGGTTTTTCCCCACCTTGGGGTTTTCCATGTAAATTTGGTGTCTCTTGTGTTTATTGTTGCACATGTGGTTAAAGTTTTAATTTTGTGGTTTCATGATTAAATCTTAATCATTGTAGACAAGTGTTTAATATTTTAATGCAGAAGTATTAGAATTTTCAAGACAACTGATTCACCCCCCCTCTTAGTTGTCCGGTGCATATCAACAAATATTTAAAGCTAGGTTAGTTGTAAAAGGATTTGCATAGAAAAAAGGTATTGATTTTGATGAGATTTTTTCTTTGGTTGTTAAGATGACTTCTATTCATATTGTTTTAAGTATTGTGGTTGCTAAAGATTTACATTTGGAACAGCTAGATGTGAAAACTACCTTTCTCCATGGTGATTTGGAGGAGGACATATATATGGAACAATCACATGGATTTGAGGTCAAAGGTAAGGAGAAATTGGTGTGTAGATTGAAGAAGAGTTTATATCACTTGAAATAAGCACCTCGAGAATGGTACTTGAAATTTGATAGTTTTATGGTTGAGCAAGGCTACGACCAGTGTAATTCAGACCATTGTGTTTATTTTAAGAGGTTGGATAATGATAGCTACATTATTTTATGTTTATATGTTGATGACATGCTTTTAGCGGGGTATAAAATGGATCACATAAGTGAGATAAAATAGCAATTAGCACAATCATTTGCTATGAAGGATTTGGGGGTAGAAAAACAAATCCTTGGTATAAAAATTTGTAGAGAAAGAAAAAACAAAAAATTGACTCTATCTTAGGCTAATTATGTTGAAAAGGCATTAGAAAGATTCCATATGGAGAATGCAAAAGATGTTAGCACACCTTTGCCTAGTCATTTGAAATTGACTAAGGAGATGTGTCCTAAGACACAAGAGGAGGAAGAAAAAATGTCCAAGGTACCATATGCTTTAGCTATATGAAGTTGAATGTACACCATGGTATGCACGAGACTGGATATTGTACATGCTGTAGGAGACGTAAGTAGGTATATTAGTAATCCTGGATTGGACCATTGGAATGCAGTAAAATAGATTCTCAGATATTTGATAGGTACATCCAATAAATATTTATGTTTTGGGTGCTCTAATACTGATTTAGCAAGCTATGTGGACTCAAATTTGGTAGGGGATATTGATACTAGGTAGAGTTCTACAAGTCATGTCTTTACTGTAGGTGAGACAACGGTGAGTTGGATCTCTAGGTTGCAAAAGGTGGTTGCTTTATCCACCACAGAGGAAGAATATGTAGCTACAACAGAGGCAAGCAAGGAGATGATATGGCTACAATCTTTCATGGAAGAATTAGGCAAACAATAGGTTAATAGTTATTTGTTTACATATAGTCAGAGTGCCATTCATCTTGCAAAGAATTTTACCTTGCATTCAAAGACCAAAGATATACAGCTAAGGTATCACTTCATCCAGTCGGTGTTAAATGATGAATAGTTAAAGCTAGAAAAGATACATACAAATGAAAATCTAGTAGATATGTTTACAAAGGCAATGGCAAGGGAGAAGCTGAGCTTCTCTTCAGCTTTGGTTGGTCTTCAAGACTAGAAACAATAAAATCAAAATAATAGGGTCCAGGGTGCTTATTTCTAGTGGGAGCTATAGGGTCAACAGTTTTATGATTAGTCTCCAAGTGGGAGATGATATGGTGTGGAGTCTGATCAATCTCTGAGTGGTAGATTGTTATTATATGGAGCCTAATCAAACTCAGAGGTTAAATTTTCCACACTTGTATCGGCACGGTTTCCCCCCAAATTAGTTTAATGGGGGTTTGGGGGCAGCGCCCCCAAGGCAGGTTTGTTGGAAACCTCAAATGATTTTTATTATTTTATAAAGGTGTCAGGAGTTATTTTTCTATTGGTCGATATAAAAAACCCTATTTTCTAACTGACATAAGTTTTGATAGAGATAGCTAAGGGTTAGGGTTTCTGTTGATATTCTATTGTAGCATTTGCGACAGTATTGAGTTGCAGGGATTGCTGGTTGTAATTGGTTTGGTTTAATGGATAATAATATTAGACTTTCTATTGGTGGATGTAGCCCGAGTTTGGGTGAACCATGTTAAAATTATCTCTCACTGTTATTATTTCTATGTATTTTCATTCCTCTGTATAATATTTATTTACATTTAATTGATATCTTCTATCGGCTAACCCTAACAAGTGGTATTAGAGTGGGTTGTGTTTGATTATCATCTGTAGGAAGGTCTCATGGTTAATTGGTAGTGATGGTAGACGAGGGTAAATTGAAGGTAGATAAATTCAATGGGCAGAACTATCAATTATAGAAGATGTAGATTGAGGATTATCTCTATCAAAAAAATTTATGGAGGCCACTAGAAGGAATAGCCAAGAAAATTGCAGGAATGACTGATGAGGATTAGGAACTTCTAGATAGAAAGGCACTGGGAACCATTCAGTTGTGCCTAGCACGATCTGTGGCATTCAATATAACAAAAGTGAAGACAACAAATAAAATGATGAAATCTTTCACTAAATTGTATGAAAAAAACCCTTAGCCTCAAAGAAGGTATTTCTCATGAAGCATTCGTTTAATCTAAAAATGATTGAAGTTGGATATGTTATAGATCATTTAAATGAGTTTAATATGATTACCAGTTAGTTAACTTCTATTAAAGTAAAATTTGATGAAGAGGTGAGGGCTCTCTTAGTTTTATGTTCATTGCCAAAAAGCTAGAATAGCTTGGTAATGGCTATAAGTAACTCCGTCTCTGGTTCAAATAATTTAAAATTTGATGATGTTGTTGGTGTTATCCTTAGCAAGAAACTGCGATAGAAAAGCTTAGGAGGGTCCACATTAGGTAGTATTCTGAATGTAGAAGGTAGGGGCAAATCAAAGGAGAGAGGAAAAGGTTCTGGAGGTGATGGGAAGTCACGAGGAAAATCAAAGGACAAGAGGTCCCAATCCAGAGGGTAGAAGGATTGTTGGTACTATGGGAAACCAGGTCATCTAAAGAAAGATTTATGGTTTCGAAAGAATAAATAATGAGACAAACAAAAAGGCAATAAGAAGACAAATGTGGTAAGTAATAATTCTGAAGATGATGCTTTGATTCTTTCCCTAGATAATGTTGATGATTCATGGGTTTTAGATTCAGGGGCCTCATTTCACGCTATGCCCCATAGAAGTTATTTTCTTGATTATCTCCAAGGGGATTTTGGGCTGGTTTATTTGGGAGATAATGAACCCTGTTAGATTGTTGGAAAGGGAAGAATTAAGATTAAGTTATAGAATGGTAATCACTGGCTACTACAAGAAGTAAGGCATGTTCCAAGGCTAAGTAAGAATTTAATTTTAGTAGGGCAGCTAGGTGATGAAGGTTGCATAGTTACTTTCAATGATAAAAATTGGAAGGTTTCAACAAGTGCCTTAATAGTAGGAAAATGTGTGAAAGTAGGGACCGTATATCTTTGTACAGGTCATATTGTTCCTCCTACTTTAGTTGTTGCAGAAAAAAATAAACAGGTTCAAGAACAATTGCTGCGGGTTCACAAGAAGAGACTGAAACAGTTGTTGCAGGTTCTAAGACAACACTGTGGCATAATAGACTTAGGCATATGTGTGAAAAGGTATGAAGGTACTTCATTCTAAGAAAGTTTTACTAGGTTTGAAATGTATTAATATTAGATTTCTATTAAAGTTGTGCGTATGACAAACAAAAGAGAGATAGTTTTCTCAAGGATGGGAATCAAAAGAAAGATAAAAATTTTGAGCTTGTGCATAAAAGTGTATGGGGACTGGCTCAAGTATCTTCTCTCAGTGGCTTTCAATATTATGTTACATTTATAGATGATGTAACTAGGAAGGTTTGGATTTATTTCCTTAGGCATAAATCTAATATATTTGAAACATTTAAGAAATGGAGAAGCTTGGTTGAGAATGAGATGGGTAAAAGATTAAAATGTCTCAGATCTGATAATGGTGGTGAGTATTGTAGCAAAGAATTTGAGGATTATTGTTTCTTTAATGGAATTTGTAGGCATAAAATGGTTCCAAGAACTCCATGAGAGAATGGAGTGGCTAAGCACATGAATAAGACAATAATGGAGCATGCAAGGAGCGTGAAATTGCATGCTAGGCTACCTTTAAGCATGTGGGAAGAGGCTGTCAATACCACTATATATTCAATTAATAGAGGTATTTCAATTCCTTTGGGTTGTGGTATTCTAGAGGAAGCATGGACAGGCAAGAAGTTGAGTTATTCTTTTCTCAAAACCTTCAGATGTGAAGCATTTGTACATGTAGATTCTAAAAATAGAACCAAGCTAGATGCAAAATAAAAAGTGTATCTTTGTTGGATATGGCATTGATGAATTTGGTTATAGGCTCTAGGATGTTGAAAATCTAAAAATTGTTAGAAGCAGGGATGTTGTATTTAATGAGAAGGTGTTGTATAAAAATCAATTGCAGTAGCATGAGAAGAAAGAAAAGGATTATGTGGTGCTAGAGGATACTCCAGATAATAATGTTCTAGTGGTTCCTCATGCTCTGCAACAACAACAAGAAATACCATGAACTCTAGTGAATGTTAGATGGTCAACAAGTCTAAGTAGACCTCTTGAAAGGTTTTCACCCTTTTTGTTAATAGATGCTGGTGAACCATAAGCTTATGATGAAGCTATGTAGATGGATACAAAGGTTCAGTGGGAGCTTGCAATGAAAGAAGAAATTGACTCCTTACTGAAAATCAGACTTGGAAATTATGTAAGTTGCTTGTAGGTAAAAAGGTTTTACCAAACAAATGGGTTTATAGGCTAAAAGAGGAAGATAGAGGTAAGAAAAGATTTAAAGCTAGGTTAGTTGTAAAAGGATTTACACAGAAAAAAGTATTGATTTTGATGAGAATTTTTCTCCAGTTGTTAAGATGACTTCTAGTCGTACTATTTTAGGTATTGTGGCTACTGAAGATTTGCATTTGGAATAGCTAGATGTGGAAACTACCTTTCTCCATGGTGATTTGGAGGACATATATATGGAACAACCACAGGGATTTGAGGTCAAAGGTAAGGAGAAATTGGTGTACAAATTGAAGAAGAGTTTATATGGCTTGAAACAAGTACCTCGGTAATGGTACTTGAAATTTGATAGTTTTATGGCTGAGCAAGGCTACAACCGGTGTAATTCAAACCATTGTGTTTATTTTAAGAGTTTGGATAATGACAACTACATTATTTTATGTTTATATGTTGATGACATGCTTGTAGTGGGGTCTAACATGGATCACATAAGTGAGCTAAAATAGCAGTTAGCACAATCATTTTCTATGAAGGATTTGGGGACAGCAAAATAAATCCTTGGTATGAAAATTTGTAAAGATAGGAAGAACAAAATTTTGACTCTATCTCGGGCTGATTATGTTGAAAAGGTGTTGCAAAGAGTCCATATGGAGAATGCAAAAGCTGTCAGCACACCTTTACCTGGTCATTTGAAATTGACTAATAAGATTTGAAATTGACTAATAAGATGTGTCCTAAGACACAAGAGGAGGAAGAAAAAATGTCTAAGATACCATATGCTTCAGCTATAGGAAGTTTAATGTATGCCATGGTATGCATGAAACCAGATATTGCACATGATATAGGAGTCACAAGCAGGTATATGAGTAATCCCGAATTGGAGCATTGGAATGCAGTAAAATAGATTCTCAGATATTTGAGAGGTACATCCAATAAATATTTATGTTTTTAGGGCTCTAATACTGATTTAGCAGGTTATGTGGACTCAGATTTGGTAGGGGATATTGATACCAGGCAAAGTACTGCAGGTTATGTCTTTACTATAGGTGGGATAGTGGTGAGTTGGATCTCCAGGTTGCAAAAGGTGGTTGATTTATACACCACAGAGGCAGAGTATGTAGCTGCAACAGAGGCAAACAAGGAGATGATATGGTTGCAATCTTTTATGGAAGAATTAGACAAACAACATGTTAATAGTTATTTGTTTACGGACAATCAGAGTGCTATTCATCTTGCAAAAAATTATGTATTTCATTCAAAGACCAAACACATACAACTAAGTTATCACTTCATCTGGTTAGTATTGGATGATGGATAGTTAAGGCTGGAAAAGATACATACAGATGAAAATCTAGCAGATATGTTTACAAAGGAAGTGACAAGGGAGAATTTGAGCTCCTCTTCAGCTTTGATTGGTATTAAAGATTGAAAACAAAAAAAATAGAACAACAGGGTCTAGGGTGCTTATTTCCAGTGGGAGCTACAGTGTTAGCAATGTCAGGATCAGTCTCCAAGTGGTAGATGATATGGTGTGGAGTTTGATTAGGCTCCAAGTGGGAGATTGTTCTTATATGGAGACTAATCAGACTTAGAGGTTAAATTTTCTCCACTTTGATCAGCACGATTTCACCCCAAATTATTTTAATGGAGATTTGGGGGCAGTGCCCCCAAGACGGGGTCATTGGAAACATCAAACAATTTTTATTATTTTATAAAGGCGTTAAGAGTTATTTTTCTATTGGGGGACGTAAAAAACCCTATTTTGTAATTGACATAAATCTTGATAAAAAGAGCTAAGGGTTAGGGTTTCCGTTAATATTGTATTGTAGCATTTGTAGCAGTATTGAGTTGAAGGGATTGCTAGTTGTAATCGGTTTGATTTACTAGATAATAATATTGGACTCTTTGTTGGTGGATGTAGCCTGAGTTTGGGTGAACCATATTAAAATTATCTCTCGCTGTTATTATTTCTATGTATTTTTATTCCTCTGTTTAATTTTTATTTGCATTTAATTGATATCTTCCATCGACTAACCCTAATAAGTGGTATCAGAGTGCGTTGTGTTTGATTATCATCTGTAGGAAGGTCTCATGATTGAGTGGGAGTCTCACGTTTAAGTGGAACCAATGGCGGACGAGCATAAATTGAAGGTAGATAAATTCAATGGGCAGAACTATCAGTTATAGAAGATGCAGACGTAGGATTATCTCTATCAGAAAAATTTATGGAGGCCACTGGAAGGAATAGCCAAGAAACTAACATGAATGACTGATGAGGATTGGGAACTTCTAGACGAAAAGACACCGGTAACTATTTAGTTGTGCCTAACACCATCTGTAGCATTCAATGTAACATAAGCAAAGACAACAAATGAATTGATGAAAAACCCTTAGCCTCAAATTAGGTATTTCTTATGAAGTATTTTTGTAATCTAAAAATGATTGAAGGTGGATCTATGATAGATCATTTAAATGAGTTTAATACAATTACCAGTCAGTTAACTTCTGTAAAAGTAAAATTTGATGAAGAGGTGAGGGATCTCTTAGTTTTATGTTCTTTTCCAGAAAGCTAGAATAGTTTGGTAATGGTTGTAAGTAACTCTATCTTTGGTTCAAATACTTTGAAATTTGATGTTGTTGTTGGTGTTATCCTTAGCAAGGAAATGTGTTGAAAAAGCTCAAGAGGATCCAGATCAGGTAGTGTTTTAAATGTAGAAAGTAGGGGCAAATTAAAGGAGAGAGGAAAAGGTTCTAGAGGTCATGGGAAGTCACGAGGAAAATCAAAGGACAAGAGGTCCCAATCTACAGGATAGAAGGATTGTTGGTACTATGGAAAACTAGGTCAACTAAAGAAAGATTGTTGGTCTCAAAAGAATAAAGAAGGAGACAAATAAGAAGGCAATAAGGAGGCAAATGTGGTAAGTAATAAATCTAAAGATGATGCTTTGATTCTTTCAGGTAGATAATGTTAATGATTCATGGGTTTTAGATTCAGGGGCCTCATTCCATGCTACACCCCATAGAAGTTATTTTCTTGATTATGTCCAAGGGGATTTTGGGTTGGTTTATTTGGGAGATAACGAACCCTGTCAGATTGTTGAAAAGGGAAGAATTAAGGTTAAGTTATAGAATGAGAATCATTAGCTACTACAAGAGGTAAAGTACGTTCCAAGGCTAAGTAGGAATTTAATTTTAGTAGGGCAACTAGCTGATGAAGGTTGCACAATTACTTTTAATGATAAAAATTGGAAGGTTTCAAGAGGTGCCTTAACAGTAGAAAAAGATGTGAAAGTAGGCACCTTATATTTTTTTACAGGTCATATTGTTCCTTCTACTTTAGTTGTTGCAGAAAACAATAAATAGTTTCAGGAACAATTGCTATGGGTTTGCAGGAAGAGACTGAAATAGTTGCTGTAGGTTCTGAGACAACACTATGGCATAATAGACTTGGGCATATAAGTGAAAAAGGTACAAAGGTACTTCATTCTAGGAAAGTTTTACTAGGTTTGAAATGTATTAATATGGATTTCTATGAAAGTTGTGTCTATGACAAACAAAAGAGAGTTAGTGCATACAGATGTATGGGGACCGGCTCAAGTATCTTCTCTCAGTGGCTCTCGATATTATGTTACATTCATAGATGTTGCAACTAGGAAGGTTTGGTTTTATTTCCTTAGGCAGAAATTTGATGTATTTGAAACATTTAAGAAATAGAGAAGTATGGTTGAGAATGAGATGGGTAAAAGATTAAAATGTCTCAGATATGATAATGGTGGTGAGAATTGCAGCAAAACATTTGAGGAATATTGTTCTTTTAATAGAATTTGTAGTTAGGGTAAAATTGCAAATCAGGGCAAATGAATAAATAGCAATGATAAAAACCCTAGCAATGCACAATGAAGCACAAGACAACATGAAAATCAAAATAACAAATGTAAATGCAAACCGATCTCCATGCTATGCTCGATTTATCTCCATTGCTCTTCTCCACCTCGCATGAGCATGCAAGATTTTGAAGGATTATTGTTGGAGGAATGTTGGGTGCTCACTTCTGCAGCATAACATTAAGATGAAGATGATATGAGGATGATAGTTGAAGGATGCAAAGGCTCTAATGATATTTTGACAGAATAATGGTACTTGAAGCTCAATGCATGCTAATGGCTTGTGAGGGGTTTGATTTATAGAAAAGGCTTGGTTCAATTGGATGGTTGAGATTAAAAAGGTAAATGATTGATGTGGACGACTAGGATTGATTAGGTATTCCCACTCTTCAAAGGAGTTGTAGTCATTTGACAAGTGTCAAGGAGGATAGGGCTCATGTGTGCTTGTGTACATAAAAAGTACTACATATGAAAGATATTAAATAAAAGGCTGTAGTACCACTTATCTTTTTAAATAAAAGAGGCACACATGTCGGCTAAATGATAAGATAAATTAATTAAATAAATAAAATTTATTTAATTAATTAGAAAGTCGGCTTATGATGAGAACTTAATTCAAATAAAATATTTGAATTAGTTGGGATATGAGTTGGATATTAATTAAATAAATAAAATTTATTTAATTAATTGGCTAATGGAATAAGTGGGGTTAAGAGTGGGATTTAGGATAAAATGTTACATGATGTTTAAGTGATGTTTTTGACAAGGTGTTGCTAGACATGAACAAAGTTGGGACAAATTTGGGTGTCTACATTTTGCCCCTCTTTGAGATGATGTTCGAGATGATAAGCTTTATGTCGAGTAACATCATTTCAAAGAAGTTAAGGTGTGGATAGAGGAAAAGGATGATGATGATGTAAGGATATGATGAGGATGATGATGATGATGGAAAAATAGGATGATAATGCCCCCTCGAGAGGATAGGCGGGTTGGACAAACATGGGTAGGCTCTCGAAAAGAAATGGCTTGGCTGCAAAAAGAAAGAAAGGGGATAGATAGAAGAAATGATGATGTGTTATGCTGCAATGAAAGTGAGCAACCATGATGTTTGATATAGCACTAGACGTTATGCACCAAGGTATAAGGACTAGGGTGACGATGTGTCGTGTGCCCCAGCATAATACAACCTTGTCTAGATACAAGATATGAATATGAGCTGGATTGATATCGATGTGATACAAATGCAAGATAAAATGATAGCACACACAAGCAAGCAAGCATGCACAAATGATTCAAAAACAAACAAGGTATTGCCCCTATCAAGCTGTAAACGAATGATTGATTGTTGATTGTTGATAGTTGAGAGTGTTGTCATTGTGGGGAAAGCTATATCCCTATATCAACACAAGGTTGTTTGCTAAGTTGGTTGGCTAGTTGATTGATTGATTTGGCTTACAACAAGGCTAGGATCAAGACCATGGATTGCGTTTGGATAACTTGGCTTGATTGATTAACTTGATTGGTATGGATTGAGGATGGACTTGCATTTGGATCTTTGTTTGGAATGATTTGAAGATGATGAAATGATGGATGAAGATTGATTTGATGAAAGATGGATGATTTGTGGTGGATTGAGCTGTTTTTGATTTGCTGAAGTGATTGGATTTATTTTGATGGTTGGCTTGATGTGCTTGAGTTGATTTGCTTTGGCGTTGATGTGATTTTGATTGATTTGTTTCGTTATTGCTAGGCTGATTGTTTGATGATTTGATTGTTTTGAATGATGATAGTGATGGTGTGATGATAAGAGTGTCCACTCAATCTAAGCATAAGCAAGTGTTCTCAGTGTGCTCAAAGGATGTAAAACAAACAAGGTATTGCCCTTGTCAAGTCATAAACCAATAATTGATTGTTTGATTGATAATGATAGATAGTGTTGTCATTACGGGGAAAGCTATATCCCTAGATCAACACAAAGATGTGGGAACGCTATATCCCATTGATGATGATTGATGATGATTGATTTGGCTCATGACAAGATTTGGATCAAAAACTTGTTGATTTGATTGGATAATGTTCCTTGATTGATTGGCTTGCTTGATATGGATTGGTGTGACTTGGATTTAAGATCATTGCTTAGATTGATTTGATTGATATGATTAGAAGAAGTGATTGATTGAAATGGATGAATGAATGTTATTGATAAGAAGAATTGATGATGATGATGATTGAATGTTGATGGAGTTGATTGATTTGGATGATATGATTGGTTTTATTGCTTGGGTTTTTCGTTGGATATTTGATTTTTTTGGATTTGTTTTGAAATGTTTGAGAAAACGCCAATGGATTTACAATTTGGGTAGCCTTTGTGCTTGATACCAATGACAAGGGATAAAACCAAGTCTAGGTGCAAGGATGGATGAATGGGATTGGATGGATAAAAGGATGGATGATAGTAAATGTGATGGCAAGATCATGATAGATGGATAGATAAGAGGATAGGCCATATAAGGGATGGATGCATGCCTCATGATAAATGGATAGGTAGGCTATAGTGGAAAGCTCATGATAAATGGATGGGGATAAGCTATAAGATGGAAAGCTCATGATAAGGATACGCCATAGTGGATGGATCATAAGGGGGCTAGGATGTGATCTCCAAAGGCTATGTTGCATAGGAAGAATAACTTGCCCCATTGTCGGTGGTAATGCTTAGGATTTTACATGACAAAGCTTATGACCAAGGAATGACATGATAGATTGGTGTGAATGGGATGGATAAATGGTCAATGGATAGGACTTGGTTTGGAAAGAAGGTATGTCAAGAAATCTCCAAACATGTTTCAACATTTTGCCCCTACGTCTTCGTCAAGATCAAAAGGCGAAAGAATGCATAAATGGGTTCAGTAGGATAGGCATGTTTATGTAATGGATAAGGATGGTAGGATGTAGCATGATAGGATGGAAAATGATATAATGGGATAGATAGTTTGGAAATGGATAGGTTGGATGAGACAATGTGCCCCCAAGTGTAAGTGACATAGAAGATCAATCTACACATGACACCTATTTGCCAGGTTTTCATCATGGTACTTATCCAAGGCACCTGTTTTACCAAGTTTTCACCGTTGGACGAAGGGATTTCTCTTTACTTTTTTACTTTTTTATGTTTCTCTTTTTTTTTTGTTTTTTTTTGTTTTTTTGTTTTTTTATTTATTTTTTTTTTTTTGGATTTTTTTTTTGCTCTTTTTGGGGGATAGCAGAGATTCATGGATAAAACTTCTTGAGATGAACGCTGTTGACGGGTTCATCCAAGGGAATGCCTTTAGGTGTTGACAGAGTGTATGCACCGGATCCATAGACTGTTGTGATAATGAAAGGACCAAGCCAATTTGGTTCAAACTTGCCCTGTTTCTCTCGATGCTGTTGATTCCTTTAGTTTTCTTTAAGGACAAGGTCACCAACCTGAAATCTGCGTTCTCTGATCTTTTTGTTGTAGCTGCGGCGTAGCCGGTTTTGATAGACTTGAAGATGGTTCAATGCTATAAGGCGGCGTTCATCTAATAGCTCAAGATCATGGAGTCTGGACACTCGATATTCTTCATCTGAGATAGTATGTTGCAAGGATATGCGCAAAGAGGGGATCTCAACCTCGATAGGCAAAATAGCTTCAGTTCCATAGACGAGAGCATAGGGTGTGGTGCCAGTAGGAGTTCTGACACTTGTTCTATATGCCCATAAAGCAGGATGCAGTTGTAGATGCCAATCTCGACCAGCTTCATTAACAGTCTTTTTAAGGATCTTGGTGAAAGTCAGGTGTGGAAGATCAGACATAGTTATGAAACCCTAACCCTACCATCATCAAGGAATCTAATCTAAATGAAATCAAAGGATAATGCAATTCAAGCATAACATCACCTAGACCGTGCGATTCCTTGTTTGAGAGAGAGAGATGTGGACTGCTTCTTCAACAATAAGCAATTACAAAGCTGAAAGTTGCCATGATGGATGATAAAAGCTCAGTTGGATAATCAGATGCTCAAGATGATAATGTAGGTGCTATATGATTGCTGGATTAATGGATTGCTAGATTACTAGATTGCTGGATTGCTGGATTATGGAAGGCTCATGCAAGGATGGATGGATGGAAGGATAGTAGGCTATGATGTGGATTATATTGGCTTATGGAATGAAGATGGATGAAAAGTTTATGCCAAAGCATTGACCATAGGCAGGTGATTGGGAAGATACGTAGGATAATGGATAGAAGATGGGTAGATGTAGTTATGTGGAGGTGCTACGGAGTGGAAAGGAACCATGACCAATGGTTGCACACACCATGTTAAACATTGAAGCTTGTGATTGGATGGTGGTGTAGGAAGCAATGGGGTTGTTTTCTTAGGAAATGGTTGATGAAGTGATTTAGGAACCCACATAGATTTAGTATTTCTAGTGTTTTTATTTTGCTTGTGGGATTTTTGAAGGGAATGGAAGTTTTGGATGGAAGTAGGCTTTTGGATGGAGATAGGTGATTGGGATTCTTGAGATGTGGATGAGGATGCCTCATTTGTTTTGTTGGCTATTTGCTTAGGAACCCAAATCATTTTGCTTTTGGGCTTTGCTTTTGGAGGTATGGGCTTGGATAGCTTTGTGAATGTACTTTGCTTAGAAGATGGATGATTTAGAGACTTTTCACATTGATTCCCTAAGGCATTAGGGTCCTTAGGAGTTTTAGTTTGATTTTTGGCTTTATAAGTAAAGGCATCCAAATGTTTATTTTGGAATCCCATGGGTTTGATGGAAGTGGGGTTGGTGGAATGAATGGAAGCTTCATGTTTAAACGATGTGTGCTTTTGTTGGCCATGATTAGGAATGTAAGGATACTTATGAATGATAGGTATGTTAGGTGTTGGAAGCAATGGTGGCAAGGTGGATGGAGGGCTATTTGGAGTTGGTAAAAGTGGAGGCAAATTAGATGGCGGAAGGTGTACGGTCACATGCTTTTGGCATTTATAAGTTGGTTGAGGTGGAATGACAAAATATGTTTTGGGTAGATGGGGGGTGCGATGGAAAGTGGTAGGTTGAGGGTGCATGAAGGGATTACCAACATCTTGGCCTTGTTTACCTTGGGGTGTGTATCCAAGGCCATATGAGCATGGAGGAATCTTGACAAGGTTTGGCTCCAAAATACCTTGTTTATAAAGGCCTAGGCCTTTACCTTTGTAGTTCATGTTTTGGAGGATGCGATTGACTATGGGACTAGATGTGTTTTGAGAACTAGACTTGAGCTCTTTATTGGATGGAGAAGGTGAAGTGGAGGACAAAGTTTGTTGTCCTAAGGAAGAGCATTCATGGACAAAGGTTGTAAGACCACTAGGACATGATAGTGGATTTGAAGTGGAATCCATGGTGGATGTGGAAGGAGGATCATTAGGATCTTGATTAGCATTGTGTTCACTATGATCCAAGTTATTTGTTTGATCTTTTATGCTTACTTGGGGGACAAGTGTCTCATCATGACAAGTGGATGTTTTCTTATTATGGATAGGGCTAGATGGTGGATGATTAGGAGCAATGCGGATATCTTGCTCATGGATAGATATAGGATTATGGATAGGATCAAGGTGCTCATGGATAGCTTCTTCATAGGTATCATCTTGATCATAAAGAAGGTAAATGTTATGGATGGGTTGCATGAAATTGTTTTGATCTTGAGTTGGACTAGGGCTTAATGTTTTCACATGCTTAAGATTATGCTCTTGACATACCTCGTGACTTTGGATGAAAGTGGAAGGTTCTTGAGTGGACTTGATAGGCTCTTGATAGTTATCAACATGAGGGAATGATGGCTCATGACTTAGATTCATAATAGGAGACTCTTGAATAGGCTTGATGGCTTGTAGGTCACATGATGGGCTTGAAAGGCTAAGAATGTTAATTGAGGGCTCTTGGATAGGCTCAAGGATAGGTGGACCACATGATGGGATTATAGGCTTGGACATGACCTTTGGAAGTTCTTTGGTAGGCTGATGAATGGGTGTTTGACATGGAGGTAGTTTATTCCTAGCTAGTAGCCAATGGATCACATCCTTCGCAAGGGTATGAGTGGATGGACAATATAATGGATGGATGATAAGGGTAGATGGTGTTGTAGGCTTATGATTAGGATTAGGTTGAGGGCTAATTGGATTGGGTGGATTAGGATTAAAGGGGGGTGATACATAGGATTGGGATGATGTGGCATGTTTTCCCATTATAGGTAGGTACACCTTGTAAACAATTGGAATAAATACTGGACATTTATTTGTATTATGGCCTTTGGTCCTATGGTATGCATAATAATTATGTTCATCATATGGACTTTCTTCACATGGTTTGACTTCAGGAAGTTCAATGAGTTTTGCTTCAAGCATCCTTTGTAAAACTCTCTCAGCCGCATCCTTAGGTGAAGGATTAGAATGACATGGTGATGAAGGTAATGAAGGGCTTGGTGGTTTGGAAGGTTGATGGATTAATGGACTAGGAATGGGATCACATGATGGTGTTGGGATAGGACTTGTTGGCTCATGTGTTGGCATGGGATTGCATGATGGTGGCCACTCTAGATTGGTGTCTCCCTTGTCAAAGGTTATTAGATCTTGCATAGGATAACTTGGACTCATTTGATTTATGTACAAGGGACCACTGGGATTTGGATATTGTTCTTGTTGGAAAGGTGGACTTAGGTCTATCAATGGTGCTTGATGGTCTTGTTGAAAATGTGTACTTGGACTTGCTTGATTTATGTACAAAGGACCATTGGGACTTGCATGTTGTTCTTGTGATATCACTTGATTACTTTTTGGATGGGCTTGGTAGTGCATCAGAATGTCAGCATGAGGGATTGGATAAGCTTGAGGTGGATGTTCATATGTTGATGTGATATTGACTTGGTGGATAGGTGGATTAAGTTGATAGGAGGTGGATGGATATGACATGTGGCTATGAAGTGGATTAGTTTGATAGTGAATGGCTAAGGATTGCTGTACTTGTTGAGCTTGACTAGTGGCTAAAAGGTGTTGGACTTGGGCTATGAAGTGTTGCAGTTGAGGTGATTGACTTGCATGGGGTTGAGCTCTTTGGATGAAGAAGTGTAATGTTTCAATGGCATCTTGGTTTAGGGGTTGTGATCCTTGATAAAGATTTTGGAGGAATCTTTGGAATTTGATTTCTAGGTCCTCTAGTGTAGACATGTTGTCACCAAGTGTTCGTCTTAAGTCCTTTTAGCAAGTGCTTGTTTAGGGATTTGGATGATGATGTGGCTTGTTTGGATGACTTGGCTATGTTTGGGATGAAAGTGATTAGGTTTGAATGATATTGGAAGAATGTGTAGGATGACTTGTCTTTATGTGTTTGGGTGTTTAGAGCTTGATGTGGCAATATTCAAACAAATGATTATGCATATACACACATGAATCACTCACGCAAGACACATAAGCAAGTTATTAGTTTGGAAGAATGTGATGTTGGTTAAGCAAGCACGTGAAGACACTTCAACAAGTCCTAGTTAAGGCAAGGCCACTATCACAAGGAGGTTCTAGTGAAAATCTGGGGGACCGGCACCCCACGAGCATCCAGCAAGCCACTTAAGACTTTAACTAACCCTACTAGGAGTTTTAATATACACAAAGCTACACCTCCTTTCGAGTTAGCACTGTATGGTGAGCGCTAATACCAGTTAGACTTGGCTTTCGCCTTATCCTCTGATTTTTATAGCGGACCGGATGAAAGTACCGCTTGAGGTCATTCCCTTGGGGTGGATACCAAGGCAGGCCTCTCTAAGGCTAAACAAAAGCAACATAAGTAATGTTTTTGATCTCCAAGTTCGTGTTAGAACGCGAGGAGAGAGCATACACATTTACTTGGTCACACTCGCATGGGGTTCATTAACCTTAGACATTCAATGTGTGGAAGACAATGCAAGCACTTGTTTGTTTTAAAACCCAAATCCAAATGTGATGAAAGACAATAGTTTATTTTAGCCCAATGTTTTGATGTGAATTTGTAAACAATTGTTTATTTTAAGCCCAAAATCAAAATGTGTGATTCAAACAATGATTAAGATGAAAGATTAGAATGAGTGCACCTGATTATTTTGCTATCTAAATTGCTGTAGATGTTGATGCCAATGCTGCTCCAGCTCCTTAGATGCACCTACAGGTCACCAATTCCAAAAAGAAACAAGTAAACTTGCATAGAAGAAAGCTATTATCATAAACTAGGGTTTGAAAAGAATTATTTTTTTGGACAAAAAATCTATTTGTACTATAGATATGAAAAATAATGATATAGAAAAATAGATTTAAATATTTCTAACCACCTACAAAAAATAGAATATGATTTGGTTAGCTAGATTGAAAGATATGATTTTTTTTTTTTTTAAAGTCGCGCGTCAAAAATTTCTGAAAAATTAGAATCGCTGGGTCAACTTCAAATCGTCATAACTCTTTGAATACTGAGCCAAATCTTTAATGTAACCACTTTTCGGAAAGCTCTCGAAGTCCTCTTTCCAACGAATCTAAGATCTTTTTTTTCCAGGACCTGCATAAAACAAAAAACCCTCTGCAACAGATCTGGTCCTAAATAAAAAAAATCAGCAAAAAGTCGCGCGTCAAAAATTTCTAAAAAATTAGAATTGCTGGGTCAACTTCAAATCGTCATAACTCTTTGAATACTGAGCCAAATCTTTAATGTAGCCACTTTTCGGAAAGCTCTCGAAGTCCTCTTTCCAACGAATCTAAGATCTTTTTTTTTTCCAGGACCTGTGTAAAACAAAAAACCCTCTGCAACAGATCTGGTCCTAAATAAAAAAATTAGCAATATAACATATCTTCAACCTACAAATCAAAGTGCATAAACCTGCAAAAAAGATCAAGCGAAGTGAGTCCCACCGGGCGTGCCAAATGTAGTTAGGGTAAAATTGCAAATCAGGGCAAATGAATAAACAGCAATGATAAAAACCCTAGCAATGCACAATGAAGCACAAGATAACATGAAAATCAAAATAACAAATGTAAATGCAAACCGATCTCCATGCTATGCTCGATTTATCTCCATTGCTCTTCTCCACCTCGCATGAGCATGCAAGATTTTGAAGGATTATTGTTGGAGGAATGTTGGGTGCTCACTTCTGCAGCATAACATTAAGATGAAGATGATATAAGGATGATAGTTGAAGGATGCAAAGGCTCTAATGATATTTTGACAGAATAATGGTACTTGAAGCTCAATGCATGCTAATGGCTTGTGAGGGGTTTGATTTATAGAAAAGGCTTGGTTCAATTGGATGGTTGAGATTAAAAAGCTAAATGATTGATGTGGACGGCTAGGATTGATTAGGTATTCCCACTCTTCAAAGGAGTTGTAGTCATTTGACAAGTGTCAAGGAGGATAGGGCTCATGTGTGCTTGTGTACATAAAAAGTACTACATATGAAAGATATTAAATAAAAGGCTGTAGTACCACTTATCTTTTTAAATAAAAGAGGCACACATGTCGGCTAAATGATAAGATAAATTAATTAAATAAATAAAATTTATTTAATTAATTGGAAAGTCGGCTTATGATGAGAACTTAATTCAAATAAAATATTTGAATTAGTTGGGATATGAGTTGGATACTAATTAAATAAATAAAATTTATTTAATTAATTAGATAGTGGGAAACTTAATTCAAATAAAATATTTGAATTAGTTGGGATTGGCTATTAATTAAATAAATAAAATTTATTTAATTAATTGGATAGTGGGATTGAATGAGATTTTAATTAAATAAATAAAATTTATTTAATCAATTGGCTAATGGAATAAGTGGGGTTAAGAGTGGGATTTAGGACAAAATGCTACATGATGTTTAAGTGATGTTTTTGACAAGGTGTTGTTATACATGAACAAAGTTGGGACAAATTTGGGTGTCTACAGAATTCGTAGGCAGAAAATGGTTCTACAGACTCCACAAGAAAATGGAGTGGTTGAGCACATGAATAAGATAATAATGGAGTGTGCAAGGAGCATGAGATTGCATGCTAGACTGCCTTTAAACATGTGGGTAGAGGCTATCAATACCACTATATATTTAATTAATAGAGGTCCTTTAATTCCTTTAGGCTATGGTATTCCAGAGGAAGCATGGACAAGTAAGAAGGTGAGTTATTCTTTTCTCAAAACCTTTGGATGTGAAGCATTTGCACGTGTAGATTATGAAAATAGAACCAAGCTAGATGTAAAATCAAAAAAATGTATCTCTATTGGATATGGCATTGATGAATTTGGTTATAGGCTTTGCGATGTTCAAAATCTGAAAATTATGAGAAGAAAGGATGTTGTATTCAATGAGGTGTTGTATAAAAGATTGTTTGTAGCAACATGAGAAGAAAGAAAAATATTATGTGGTGCTAGATGATACTCCAGATAATGATGTTCTAAGGTTCCTCATGCTCCTCAATAGCAACAAGAAATACCACAAACTCCAGTGAATGTTCGACGGTCAACAAGGCTAAGTAAACCTCTTGAAATATTTTCTCCCTCTTTATATTCTATTTTATTAACATATGCTGGTGAATCAGAAGGGTATGATGAAGCTATGAAGGTGGATAAAAAGGTTCAGTGGGAGCTTGTAATGAAAAAAGAAATTTACTCCTTGCTGAAAAATAGACTTGGGAATTATGTAAGTTGCCTACAGGTAAGAAGGCTTTACCAAACAAATGGGTTTATAGGCTAAAAGTAGAAAATAGAGGTAAGAAAAGATTTAAAGCCAAATTAGTTGTAAAAGGATTTGCACAGAAAAAGGTATTGATTTTGATGAGATTTTTTCTCCGGTTGTTAAGATGACTTCTATTCATATTGTTTTAAGTATTGTGACTATTGAAGATTTACATTTGGAAAAGTTAGATGTGGAAATTGCCTTTCTCCATGGTGATTTGGAGGAGGAGATATATATGGAACAACCATAGGAATTTGATGTCAAAGGTAAGGAGAAATTGGTGTACAAATTGAAGAAGAGTCTATATAGCTTGAAACAAGCACCTTGGCAATGGTACTTGAAATTTGATCATTTTATAGATGAGCAAGGCTACAACCATTATATTTATTTTAAGAGGTTGGATAATGACAGCTACATTATTTAATGTTTATATGTTGATGACATGCTTGTAGCGGGGTCTAACATGGATCACATAAGTGAGATAAAATAATAGTTAGCACAATTATTTTCTATGAAGGATTTGGGGGCAGCAAAACAAATCCTTAGTATGAAAATTTGAAGAGATAGGAAGAACATAAGATTAACTCTTAGGCTGATTATGTTGAAAAGGTGTTGTAGAGATTCCATATGGAGAATGCAAAAGATGTTAGCACACATTTCCTAGTCATTTGAAATTGACTAAGGATATGTGTCCTAAGACACAAGAGGAGGAAGAAAAAATGTCCTAGGTACCATATGCTTTAGCTATAGGAAGTTTAATGTATGCCATGGTATGCATGAGATTGAATATTGCACATGTTGTAGAAGTCGTAAGAAGGTATATGAGTAATCCTGGATTGGAGCATTGGAATGCAGTAAAATACATTCTCAGATATTTGAGAGGTACATGCAATAAAAATTTATGTTTTGGGGGCTCTAATACTAATTTAGCAAGCTATGTGGACTCAGATTTGGCAAGAGATATTGATACCATGTGGAGTACTATAGGTTATGTCTTTACTGTAGGTGGGACAACAATGAGTTGGATCTCTAGGTTGCAAAAGGTGATTGTTTTATCCACTACGAAGGCAGAGTATGTAGATGCAATAAAGGTAAGCAAGGAGATGATATGGCTGCAATCTTTCATGGAAGAATTAGGCAAATAATAGGTTAGTAGTTAGTTGTCTACTTATAGTTAGAATACCATTCATCTTGCAAAGAATTCTACTTTGCATTTAAAGACCAAACACATATAGCTAAGGTATCACTTCATCCAGTCAGCGTTGGTTGATGGACAGTTAAGGATGGAAAAGATACATATAGATGAAAATCCAGCAGATATGTTTACAAAGGTAGTGACAATGGAGAAGCTGAGCTCCTCTTCAGCTTTGGTTGGTCTTCAAGATTGAAAAATAATAAAATTAGAACAACAGGGTCTAGGGTGCTTATTTCCAGTGAGAGCTATAGGATTAGCAGTGTTATGATCAGTCTCCAAGTAGGAGATGATATGGTGTGGAGTCCGATCAGTCTCTAAGTGGAAGATTGTTGTTATATGGAGCCTAATTAGACTCAAAGGTTAAATTTTCCCCACTTTTATCAGTGTGGTTTCCCTCCAAATTAGACGGGGTCATTAGAAACCTCAAATAATTTTTATTATTTTATAAACGCATCAAGGGTAGTTTTTCTATTGGCTGACATAAAATACCCTATTTTGTAACCGACATAAGTCTTGATAAGAATAGCTAAGGGTTAGGGTTCCTGTTGATATTGTATTGTAACATTTGCAATGATATTGAATTGAAGGGATTGCTGGTTGTAATCGGTTTGATTTACTGTATAATAATATTGGACTCTCTGTTAGTGGATGGAGCCTGAGTTTAGGTGAACCATGTTAAAATTGTCTCTCACTGTTATTATTTCTATGTATTTTCATTCCTCTGTTTAATCTTTATTTGCATTTAATTGCTATCTTTTGTCAGCTAACCCTAACAAGTGGTATCAGAGCGGGTAGTGCTTGATTATCATCTATAAGGTCTCACGGTTGAGTGGGTGTCTCATGGTTAAGTGGGAGCAATGGTAGAGGAGGGTAAATTGAAGGTAGATAAATTTAATGGGTAGAACTATCAGTTATGGAAGATGTAGATGGAGGATTATCTCTATCAAAATGATTTATGGAGGCCGTTGAAAGTAATAGCCAAGAAACTAACAAGAATGACTGATGAGGATTGGGAACTTCTAGACAGAAAGGCACTAGGAACCATTCGATTGTGCCTGCCACCATCTGTGGCATTCAATATAATAGAAGTAAAGACAACAAATGAACTGATAAAAGCTTTGGCTAAATTGTATGAAAAACCCTCAGCCTCAAATAAGGTATTTCTCATGAAGTGTTTGTTTAATCTAAAAATAATTGAAAGTGGATCTGTGACAGAGCATTTAAATGAGTTTAATACAATTACCAGTCAATTAACTTCTACAAAAGTGAAATTTGATGAAGAGGTGAGGACTCTCTTAGTTTTATGTTCCTTTCCAGAAAGCTGGAATAGCTTGGTAATGGTTGTAACTCTGTCTCTGGTTTAAATACTTTCAAATTTGATGATGTTGTTGGTGTTATCCTTAGCAAAGAAATTTGATAGAAAAGCTCAGGAGGATCCGCATCAAGTAGTGTTCTAAATGCAAAAAGTAGGGGCCGATCAAAGGAGAGAAGAAAAGGTTTTGGAGGTCATGGGAAATCACAAGGAAAATCAAAAGACAAGAGGTCCCAATCTAGAGGACAAAAGGATTGTTGGTACTGTGGGAAACTAGGTCATCTGAAAAAAGATTGTTGGTCTTGAAAGAATAAAGAACAAGACAAATAAGAAGGCAATAAGGAGGCAAATATGGTAAGTAATAAATCTGAAGATGATCCTTTGATTCTTTCCCTAGATAATGATGATGAATCATGGGTTTTAGATTCAAGGGCCTCATTTCATGCTACGCCCATAGAAGTTATTTTCTTGATTATGTCTAAGGGGATTTTGGGCTGGTTTATTTGGGAGATAATGAACCCTATCAAATTATTGGAAAGGGAAGAACTAAGATTAAGTTGCAGAATGTGAATCATTGGCTACTACAAGAGGTAAGGCACATTCTAAGGCTAAGTAGGAATTTAATTTTAGTAGGGCAGCTAGGTAATGAAGGTTTCATAGTTACTTTTAATGATAAAAATTGGAAGGTTTCAAGAGGTGCTTTAATAGTAGAAAAAGGTGTGAAAGTAGGCACCTTATATCTTTGTATAGGTCATAATGTTTCTTCTACTTTAGTTGTTGCAAAAAAAATAAATAGGTTCTGGAATAGTTGCTACAGGTTCACAGGAAGAGACTGAAATAGTTGCTGCATGTTGTAAGACAACACTGTGGCATAACAGACTTGGGCATATGAGTGAAAAAATGTATGAAGGTCCTTCATTCTCAGAAAGTTTTACCATGTCTGAAATGCATTAATATCAATTTATGTGAAAGTTGTGTTTATGGCAAACAAAAGAGAGTTAGTTTTCTCAAGGATGGGAAGCAAAAGAAAAATGAAAAGTTGGAGTTTGTGCATACATATGTATGGTGACTATTTAGGGAAAAATTGGATTTGTTAATGTTTTAGTTTTTAAATATTTAAATCCACCTCTCCACTAAATATTGAAGGATCTAGGGTCGAGTGGCGAGCACTATCATACCCTAGGTCACTTACAAATGTAGGGAAACTTGGATTAGGGAATTTAATTATTCATTTTCCTTCTCTTATGCCCAATTAACCATTAAAACCCTAATTATGAAAATATGAAAACAAATTGATGAATGATGGAAAAAGCTCTTGTAGACAGGAGTAAAATACCAAATCACAAAATACCTGTTTTCAGGGTTCCGAAGCGGAATAGTCAGGGACACTAGAGCGGGCGCTCAAGTCCAAGGTGCCAGTTTCTTTGCGAAATTCAAACCTCCTTCTGACACTAATCAACCATGTAACTTTTGTTTCCTGAAACTCAAATTTGGATAGCACTAGAGTGATTGCCCAATTCTTGGAAGTGCTCATGTGTCCTACTTTTCTTGAGATCCTGAATAACTGATGTCTGCCAATCCTTCCTGCAACTCCACTTTTCCCAAATGTGACACCTGTAACCTACAATCACAAGACTTGGTTTGGTGGTTGTGGTGTTTAGAGGCTTGCCTCAGTCAAGCCTCAGAGGATGCTTAAATCACAAATCCCAAATATACCAATTCTTCTTTCATGAAACTACACTTCTTGATGTTTATTGGCAATTCCTCTTCTCTCAACCTCTGCAAAACTTGTCTAATATACCACAAATGTTCTTCCTTTATCTTACTAAAAATTAGAATATCATCCAAGAATACAATCACAAACTTACCCAAAAATTTCTTCAAGACTTCATTCATCAATCTCATGAAAGTACTCGGCGCATTTGTCAATCCAAAAGGCATCACTAACCACTCAAATCTTTATTTGTCTTAAAAGCAGTCTTCCATTCATCACCTTCTCTGATTCTAATCTGATGGAAGCCACTCTTCAAGTCTATCTTTGTGAAATATCTTGCTCGACTCAAACAATCCATGATATCATCCATCCTAGGTAAAGGAAATCTATGCTTAACTGTGATCTTGTTTTTTGCTCTAGAGTCAGTACACATTCTCCATTCTCTATCCTTCTTCGGCGCAAGCACTGTAGGTACTGCACAAGGACTCAAACATTCTCTGATCAAACCTTTCCTCAACAACTCCTGTATCTATCTATTCAATTCTTCATTCTTTGTCGATGTCATCTGGTGTGCTTTGTTTGGCAAACTTGCTCCTGATATAAGATCCATAAGATGACTGATACTCCTTATAGGTGGTAGTCCTTCAGGTACATTATCTGATATGATGTATTCATACTCTGTCAGAAGCTCTCTTATCTCCTCTAGTTCAGTCTCTTTCTTTAATATTTTAGGCTTCTTAGGAATCAAGGCATAACACATACTTTTCCTGCTTCAAATCATCCAAAAATTTCCTTCCATCTACCAAACAGGTTCTAGAATTCCCACATACCACATCTTTAGGATCATCTTCCAAAGGAATCAAAGTAATTCATTTCCCATTTGCTGTTATACTATATGTATTCTTTCTCCCATCATGTATAGTTGTTCTATCATACTGCCAAGGTCTACCCAACAAGATATGACAAACATCCATAGGCATAATATCACACAAGACTTCATCATGATAAGATCCAATATGAAATTTCACCAAACATTGTTCACTCACCAGTACCTTATGATCATCCTGAATCCATTCTATCTAGTAGGGACTAGGGTGTTTCAATCTTTCCAACTTCAGCTTAGTCACCATCTCCTTTGAAACTAAGTTATCTGAACTACCACTATCAATTACAACTTTACAACACTTACCTCTAGATTTGCATCTAGTTTTAAACAGACTTTTCCTTTATGATGGTTCCTCATTTGTTTCTATTTGAAATAGTGCTCTCCTTGTTTGGAATTAAGGTGTTTGAATCTTGGTAATTCCTTACATTATTTATGATTGTATTTATTTATTCATTGCCTATCTTGTAAATTAATTGTAAATTCCATATTGTCATTTTGTGGGATTTGGCACGGTGATGTGTCATCCTACATGGAAGATGACAAATTTTAATTTTGTCCTCGCATGAGGACATAGGCATCCCACTTAGTGGTAGGAATATTTTTCCATGTATCGGCATCTTGAATGTTGTGTAAGGGAATGTTGACCGAAACGGTTATGACAGATTCCTATGACGAAGCTATGACATGTAAGAGTCAGAAATAGAAGCTTGTAAGACAAGTGAAGACATGTGTCATGAAGCATCTTTGAAAAAGGCATATTTGGGCACCCCAAGGTGGACTATGACATGTTGTAAGAGAATATGCTATTTATAGCGTGTTTATGATAGATTCTCTTACAGCTGTAAGTTGTAACTGCTATGACAGATTATATGACGGTTGTAAGAGTCATAAGAGCATCTGTCATAGCCCATTTTGGGAATAGGTGACCTATTTGGGATGGGAGATGTAGACAAGTGTCAGGCACATTCTACAATTTTAACCAAGCATCCTTAGGCATGGGTTTTGGGCCATGAGACCAAGTTGGACACCCATTCCAAGATAGGACCAATTTTGCCTTGTATATTCTATATAAACAGATGCTTGGAGGAGGAGATGTATTACAGGATTGATAGGTACTATTATGCTGCCGGATTGACTCTAGACATGAGTGTCGAAGACCATTGAAGATTGCATTGCAAGCGTATTGTAAACAATATTTAGTTTTGATAATACATTGTGTAGGTTTTTGAGTGTGGGGTTTTTCACCCGATAAGGGTTTTCCCCATGTTATATTTTTTTCTCTCTTCTTTTGTCTTCTTTTTGGTTCATGTGTATTACTGCAATATCTCTGTTAGATGTTTAATGTTACTATAATTGTAAGGATTAAATTGAATTTGCATAGCCCTCCCCTCATTAGATTAGTGTAGGAAGCGATTTCTACACACCTAGCTTCTTTTCAGTTGGTATCAGAGCTTGATCACCTTTGGTCCTAGTTGTTGGGTAGGGGTTTTTTGAGATGATCTTAAGTTGAGTGGGAGTCTGTGTAAAGTATTCTAAATCTTATTGTAGCAAGGAGATGGCAAGCACATCCGAAAGGATAGAGGTGGAGAAATTCAATGGCACTAATTTCGAGTTGTGCAAGCTCAAGATAGAAGACATGCTTGTTGATCAAGACCTTTGGGAAACTATTAGTAGAACTAAACTAGATGCAATGTCACAAGCTAATTAGGATCTCAAGGATCGGAAGGCTAAGGGTCTCATAGGACTTAGTCTTGTTGATTCTATTCTATTAAATGTCCATGAGGAGGCTACTGCAAAATTGCTTTGGAAGAAGTTGGGAGATGTGTACCAAGCCAAATCCCTGGTTAATAAACTTTTTTTGAGAAAGAATTTTTATTCTCTTCAAATGGAGGATGGAGGATCCATTGCCAAACATATGAATGCTTTCAACATGTTGGTTGCACAATTAACATCTGTTGGTGTGAAGATGGAGGAGGAGGATTGGTGTATGACCCTACTTTGTTCTCTGCTGGATTCATGGGATCGTCTTATCATGGCTATTGGAAGCACCACATCCACATTCAAAATGGATGAAGTGGTTTCTTCACTGTTGTCTAAAGAGATGTAGAGAAAGTCTTCTGAGGCAGCCAAAGATGCTCGTGTAGTTCGTGGAAGACCCAATGAGAAAGGGAAAAAGAAGGATAAGAAAGCTGAGAAGGCTAGATCCAAATCCTGTGGGAGATCTAAATCTCTTGGAAAGTCCAAGACTCTTTGTTGGAACTGTGGAAAATCTAGGCACTTCTGAAAGGAATACAAAGAGGAAAAGAAAAAGAAGAAGTAAAATCTAGATTCAGATTCCAACAAGTCACAAGATGATGGTGATGCCTTCATCGCAGCCCTGGCAACCCATGCATCTAATGATGTGTGGCTAATTGATTCTGGTGCATCATTCCACATGACCTCACATCAAGATTGGTTCACTAAGTATGAGGAGTTTGATGGTGGAAAGGTATACCTGGATGATGACTCTCATCTGAAGATTGTTGGTCGTGGAAGAGTCTCTATCTGATTCCCTGATGGACGAGTGAAGGGGATCTCTAGGGTTATGCACATCCCAGGCTTAGTACAAAACCTGCTTTCTATAAGTATGTTGAATGATGAAAGTGTGTAGGTTGTCTTTTCGAAAGAAGGATACAACATGACTAGAGGAGCTATGGTTCTTGCTAAGGGTACTAGGAGAGGTACTCTGTTTTAGCTAGAGGCATGCATTTCACAATGCAATAGTTCTTCTGAATCAAGAAAGAGGGAAATAGTCACATCATCCCCACCATCTGAACAAGCAGTGAAGAAATTTGTTGTATCTAGTCCTGATGGTTGTAATCATAACTTGGAAGTTAAGCTTCCTACTGAAAAGACAATGCTATGGCATAAGAGATTTGGCCACATTGGTGAGAAGGGTCTGCATACCCTGAAAAATAAAAACCTTGTCAAGGGGTTAGATAATTGTAATCTTGAGTTTGACTTTTGCAAATATTACATATATGGAAAACAAAACCATGTTTAGTTTTACTCGAGTTCTCATAAGTCTTCTGGTGTATTGGACCTTGTTCATTCTAATGTATTTGGTCATGTTAATGTTCCTTCGTTATCAAATTCTATATATTTTATATCTTTCATAGATGACTACAGTAGAAGGACATGGATTTATTTTCTCAGAAGCAAATCTAAAGTCTATAGTAAGTTTAAGGAGTTTAATGCCTTTGCTGAAAATCAGATTGGTAAAAAGATTAAATGTTTGAGAACTAACAATGATGGTGAGTTCTGTTCTACAGAATTTAATAAATATTGCAAGGAACTTGGGATTGAAAGACATAAGACAACTCTATACACCCCGCAGTAAAATGGAGTTACAGAGAGGATGAACAGGACATTGACAGAGAAGGCTAGGAGTATTCTTAGTGGAGCTAGCCTAGAACAAAAGTTTTGGGCTGAAGCTATTGCCACTACTTGCTATCTTGTAAATAGATCTCCTACATTAGCTCTTGTTGGTAAGAAACCCATGGAGGTGTGGTCTGGTAGAAAGCTTTCAATAAGGCATCTTCATGTTTTTGGTTGTGAGGCATATGCACATGTGCCTAGGGAGAAGCAATCAAAATTAGAGAACAAGGCTATTAAGTGTATCTTCATTGGCTATGGTGTCAATGTGAAAGGATACAAGATTTGGGACCCTGTGGATGAAAAAGTGTTGTATAGAAGAAGTGTCATCTTTAGAGAGCTTACACCTTCTTCCACTATTTTACAGCCAGAAGAAAAAGAAAAGAAAGAGGACGTTGTTCAGTTTACTGCTACCCCTGAGAAGACTGAACAGAAAGACAATGTTTGACCTGATGATGAGGAGAGCTCTAGCAGCTCTAAAAGCTCAAATGAAGAAGTTGAGCCTCAACCTCAGCCCTTGAGGAGGTCTACATGGATAAGAAAGCAACCTGAAAGGTTTGGTTTTACATTGGTTGATTCTAGTTGTGCTTATGCTTTGATTACTAACAGTGATGAACCTAGAACTGTGTCAGAGGATTTGGATATGAAAGATACAGGTTCCTGGAAAGAGACCATGGAGGATGAGATGGCTTCCTTGGAAAAGAATCAAACTTGGGACTTGGTGCCTTTGCCTCCTGGACGGAAACCTATTGGATGCAAATGGGTGTTTATGAAGAAACTTGGTCCATATGGCAGTGTTGAGAAGTATAAGGCCAGATTGGTTGCAAAGGGTATTCACAAGTAGAGGGTATAGATTATGGTGAAATCTTCTCTCCCATTGCAAATCTGACATCCATTTGGTTCCTATTATCTCTTCATGTCACATCCAGAGCATTACATGGTGAAAGGTAAAGAAAATTTGGTTTGCAAGTTAAAGAAGTCTTTGTATGGTTTGAAGCAATCTCCTAGGAGGTGGTACTTGAAGTTTGATACCTTTGTGTTGTCAATTAGATTTGTGAGATCGAAATCAGTTCACTGTGTGTATTTTAAGTTTGATGGTGATTGTATTCTTATTGTTGCATTGTATGTTGATGATATGTTGCTCATTGGGAAGGGTAAGAATATGATTTCTAATTTTAAATCTTAGTTGTCAGCACAGTTTGAAATGAAAGATTTAGGGGTAGACAGGTACATTCTAGGAATGGAAATTAGAAGAGACAGAGCTAATAGAAAACTTTGGTTAAGCTAGAGTAAGTATGTGAAGACCGTGTTGGATAGGTTCAACATGGTAGATTGTAGACCATTGTGTGTTCCTATTTTTTTGGGGACAAAGTTGTCTGTTGAGGATTGTCTAAAATCTCCTAGTGAGGTGAAGGACATGAGTAGAGTACCTTATGCTAGTGTTGTTGGTAGTTTGATGTATGCTATGGTCTGTAGTAGACCAGACATTGCCCAAGCAGTGAGAGTCCTTAGTCGATTTATGGCTAATCCTGGATGGGTTCATTAGGATGCAGTTAAGCGAGTGTTTAGATATTTGAGGGATACTTCTGAGTATTCCATATGCTATCATGGTAATGTTATAGAACCTTCGCATTCTATTGATATTTGTGGATTTGTGGATTCAAATTGGGCAGGTGACATTGACAGCAGGAGATCCACCAGTGCTTATGTGTTTATAGTGTTTGGTGGTGCTATTAGTTGGATGAGTAAGCGACAACCTGTGGTTGCTTTGTCCATGACAAAAGCTGAGTATATGATAGAAACTCATGCTTGTAAGGAAGCCATTTGGATTAAGAGATTGTGTTCAAATATTGGTGTTGATGTAGGTCAGATTATGATCAGTTGTGACAGTCAGAGTGCGATTTGCCTTGCAAAGAATCCAACTTTCCATGCCAGAACAAAACATATTGATGTTCAGTTTCACTTCGTACGAGACATGGTAGAGGATAGGAAGGTAAATTTAGAGAAGGTAGATAATTTGAAGAATGTTGCAGATGCATTGATGAAGCCAATGAGCATAGATAAGTTCAGATGGTGTTTGGAGTTTATGGGCCTCTCAGCCTATATTGGTTAAACCCTGTTATTCTATTGGGTCTTACAAGGTGTTCGACAAGTGGGAGAATGTTGGGAATTAAAGTGTCTGAACCTTGGTAATTCCTTGTATTATTTATGATTGTATTTATTTATTCATTGCCTATGTTGTAAATTAATTGTAAATTCCATATTGTCATTTTGTGGGATGTGGCATGGTGATGTGTCATCCTACATGGAAGATGACAACTTGTAATTTTGTCCTCACATGAGGAGATAGGCATCCCACTTAGTGGTAGGAATATTTTTCCATGTGTCGGCATCTTGGATGTTGTGTAAGGGAATGTTGACCAAAATGGTTATGACAGATTCCTATGACGAAGTTATGACATGTAAGAGTTAGAAATAGAAGCTTGTAAGATAGGTAAAGACATGTGTCATGAAGCATCTTTGAAAAAGGCATATTTGGGCTCCCCAAGGTGGACTATGACATGTTGTAAGAGAATATGCTATTTATAGCCTATTTATGATAGATTCTCTTACAACTGTAAGTTGTAATTGCTATGACAGATTCTATGATGGTTGTAAGAGTCGTAAGAGCATCTATCATAGCCCATTTTGGGAATAGGCAACCTCTTTGGGATGGGAGCTATGGACAAGTGTCAGACACATTCTACAATGTTGACCAAGTGTCCTTAGGCATGGGTTTTGGGCCATGAGGCCAAGTTGGACGCCCATTCCAAAATAGGACCAATTTTGCCTTGTATATTCTATATAAATAGATGCTTGGAGGAGGAGATGTATTACAGGATTAACAGGTACTATTATGCTGCCAGATTGACTCCAGACATGAGTGTTGAAGACTATTGAAGTTTACATTGCAAGTGTATTGTAAACAATATTTAGTTTTGATAATACATTGTGCAGGTTTCTGAGTGTGGGGTTTTTCACCCGATAAGGGTTTTCTCCACGTTATATCTTTGTCTCTCTTCTTCTGTCTTCTTTCTAGTTCATGTGTATTGCTGCAATATCTCTATTAGATGTTTAATGTTGCTATAATTGTAAGGATTAAATTGAATTTGCATAGCTCTCCCTTCAT
Organism: Cunninghamia lanceolata; assembly: GCA_027924645.1. Classification (NCBI taxonomy): domain Eukaryota; kingdom Viridiplantae; phylum Streptophyta; class Pinopsida; order Cupressales; family Cupressaceae; genus Cunninghamia; species Cunninghamia lanceolata. The sequence goes on from BSBN01000500.1 coordinate 25,444,073, forward strand.
TAGATTAGTGTAGGAAGCAATTTCTGCACACCTAGCTTCCTTTCACTCATCATCACCAATGATTCTCCTTTCTCTAGTTTGCCAACTGAACTAGGTGATCCAGCAAGTTATTCTTCAACATAGGCTGCTCTTCCACTATTCTATGTCTTCTTGCTTGTACTACCCTAATTACATTCAAATGCTCTATGTCCTTCACCTCCACACTTGAAACAAGTACCTTTGAATGTCTTCTTATCAAATCCTCTTCCTTCTCTTCTGTATCATTCATTCTGGTATGCACTAGGGTTTCATCTCTGGTAAAAAAATTTGTCATCTCTCCAGTAAGCATTATTATCTCTGTCATCCTTCTTAAATGGGTTGTCAAACTTGTTCTGCTCTGTAAATGATCTATCATATCCAAAAAATGTTTTACCTCTCTAAATTTTACCTCCTCTGCCTCTCTGTCTCTGATCATGCCTTTTATTCAGCTTCTCTTCAACTTTCAGGGCAAACTGATATCCTTCTTCCAAAGATGTCATCCTTACCAAACTTAGTTCTTCTTGAATGTTCAATCTCAGTCCATTGATGTATCTTGCCACTTTCTCCTTGCTTGCTTCACTATGTCTTGTCCTTATGATCATCTTATGAAATTCTTCAGTGTACTCCTTCATAGATTTCTCCTTTTGTTTCAAGTTTTGCAATCTTTTCAACAATTCCAACTCATAGTCAGTAGGTATAAACTGATTCTTCAACTTTGTCACCATTCGGTCCCACTTTGTAATCTTTTCTTTTCCTCTTCTATTTCTTTCCACCATATAGCAGCAGGTCCTTTCAAATTTGTCTTTACAAATTTCACCTTCTCCAGATCTTCAATTTCCTCATATTCAAAGTATTCTTCCATATCATTTATCCAATCAATCAACTCTTCCAGATTCAAGTTACCAATATAGTTCAACACATCAACTCTAGGTCTCTTTCCAATCTTTGAAATAGCTTGCAACATCTTTCTCTGATCTGATTCTTCTTCTTCATTACCTTCTAAGGTTTTGCCAATTTGTTTAGTAGATTGAAATTCTTCCTCATCATCACTTTCAACATTAGGTCTCAGTATCAATCCTCTTTGCCTATCTTCTTCAATAGCATCCAAATGAATTCGCATTGTTCTCATCAATTCCATCATCTCATCCATTCTATTAGCCATTGTACCAACAAGAGGAACTCTTTGCGGTGACATCTTCCTAGAATCAAGTGCAAACTATGTCAAATTCGGTGAACGGGCTACAAGTGACAACTACCTCTCAATCGGCGATCGGTTGTGCACAAGTAACCTACCTTGGATTGGCAATCTTCTCACAACAAGATCTTACGGAATCCTCTTCACCAATTCTCTCCAAAGAATCAAACTTTTCTCTGATACCACTTGGTGCAGTCACGGTAGGTGGGTTCATAGAATGAACTGTTTGGACCGTGCAACAAGAGTAAACACAATGGAAACAACTCAAAGAAATCGAACAAATGCAGATTCAGTCATTCAGTATATCAAAGAATTCAAAATAGAAATCCGTCGGCAACATGTGGGCTTACAATTAGGGCTCATAGGCCGGATTACATTCATGCACAAGATAAAGCTTTGAAGCTCCTTCACACAAATCTAAACTATCATATCTTTCTTATGTGAATAGCTACTTTTCTAAGGATCTATTACATCAATATATATCATTTCTAGACCAATAGATTCCTCTACATCGGCCATGGAAGGTCACAAACTCCAATGAAGAGCTGTAACGTGTTCACATATAGGTCAGACTTAAATGTATAGAACACTTCCTCAAATGAATGGAACAACGTACGGACCCTTGGGGAAGGTTGGCCATGAATCATAAGACATTGAATGATGTGTCATTGAGATCTACAAGTCAAGGAATGATCCTCAAGCCTTCTCCTTTAGCTGGTTAACAAGAACTGTTAGAATGCTCTGCTCTAAGAAAACAGTCAACTTATGATAGCGATATATTTCTGGTAACTTATCCAAATGCTCTAGATTCTTGATATGATGTAGATGCTAAGTCCAGATCTACAAGATGTGAAATGCCAAAACTAGACCATAAGTTGAAAACTGCTACTAACTGAACTACCTAAACTAAACTAAAAAATGAAAGAACTAAAATGCAAATATTTTTGGTTGATGCAAGATTACTCTTAAACCAGGGATACTCCTGCATCACTTGGAGAACCTCAAGGTGTTTTTGGGAAGGCACAAGAAAGCTTGTAACACTATCAAAGATTCAATCACAAGAGTCCTTGCTATCTCCAAACATACTTCAGGACCTAATAATGATGAAGTTCAAGCAATCATGAAGAAGTATAAAGATTTTATGGAGAAGGATAGTGGAGAATGTTGAATGTGCCTTGTTTTAATTTTTAGTATTTTCATGCTTTATGTAATTAGTTGCTGACTTTTTACATGTCTTTTTCAAAAATGTAATTACATGTAAAAACAAATAAGTCCTAAATCAATATGGACTCTTTTGTTGAATAAGTCAAATTTAGGTTTACTTTTTCTAGATTAGCTCTCAACTCTCCTCTATATATATATAAGGAAGTTCTTTTGTAAATATGATGTTTAATCTTTTGAACCAAAACACTGCCCATTTTGAGAAGCATACTTGAATCTTTGTGTTGAATGTGCATATCAAGAATTGATCATTGAAAGAAGCAAATTATCTCCAACCTTTGTTTTAGGGCATGTTTGTTGTATGTAATAATGTTCTTGTGTCTCTCTTGTTATATTATCTTTAAGTTGGTTTATTACTGACGTATTATTTCATTATTGAAGGGAAAATCAGATTTGATATTGATAAACTTTGTGTTATCATATTGCATTTGGAGCTATATGTATTGTGTATGAATTTGGTTGAGAACTTTTGGACTTTGTGCCGCAATTGTTAACTATATTCTTGTGGATCTGTGGTATTTTTTATTGATAGACTTTGAGCTACAACTTATTACATTTGTTAGTTTTTGGAATCATATTTGGGGAATAACTTGGAGTCTTTGAGCTCGAAGTTATTTCCGTTGTTCATGCAATCTTACTATGATATGTATTGAGAGACTTTGGGCTACAATACATATCATAACATTATCTTTGGAACTATTGTGGAAAGTGGCAAAAGACTTTGTGCTTTTGTGGATTTTCTATTTACTATCATTTGCTGCTATTACTCTTGTTATTCCTACGTCTATCAGAATTGGGTATTGGCTATTATTGCTCTAACTAGTATTATGTAGTTTATTTACTTGTTGTGAACATCAAGGTCATTATTGTAATTTATTTCCCTTATTCTAAAAAAAGAGAATATACTAATGGAGACACTCTCATGGATAGTTGTAGTGTACATAAGCATAGTTTAATTACTAGTTGATTGTAACATACACCCTTGGTATATGTTTGCTTTGTCTATGTTTTTTATGTTTTATGATGGGTTTTGGGTTTAGGTTTTAATTGCATGTGTTTGCATGTATTGATTTTGCATTGACAACATAGAATATAAAGCATATAACGAAAACCTAGAAAATATACAATGAATTTACACAAACAAATAAAGACCCAGATTATAAAAAGTGGAAAACTAGTTACAGAGACATACCCATATGAAAATCTTCAACTTCATTAATTGCCAAATCTAGACCAGCATACATATGAAGGCAAATCTTCAGTAAATCACATACAAAGAAGGTTTAGCTTAGTACATCAAATTTGTTTTGCATCAAAGAGCCCTAGATGCCACCAATGAAGGATATAATCCACTAGAATGAAGCCCAAACACTTTTCAAGAGTCCCACATCCAAACCATGTTGGATCTAGGGCATACAACTGAGAGGGGGGGGTGAATCAGTTGTATACAAACTTGCTTTCTATTTCAAACACTTGATTCGTCTTGTTAGTTAACAGCATATCAATTAATCATCCATGAAAGTAAAACGCACAAACACAAGAGTAGATAAACATCAACACAATGAACACCAAGATTTTGATGTGGAAAACCCGGTTAAGGGAAAAAACCACGGGGTGATTAACCCAAGGATTATTCTCTGTTAAAAGAATAAGAAAAAGAATGGCACTTGCCAATTAGGGCTCACTACCTGAGCACACTGCCTACAAGGAGACACACTGTCTACAAAGTGATAAGAATCACGGTCTTGAATTGGAGAATGACACCTTTACCATGTCCAGATCAGTTCCATTTAAGCCAAAAAACCTCTACTCTGCCTTCCGCACTTCTCTTCACTACACCATTCTCATCCACACTAATCCACACTTCAAATGAACTCACAAACCTTTATTTATACAAGACATCGACTTAGGAACAATCATCTAAGTCGACAATCAGCCATAAGAATATTTGCAAGATGAATAACACATCCGGTCGGCTAGTCTAAACAAGAACTTCATCCGGAAGAATATCTTCAATTCTGGGCTCTACTATCAATGCGGACCAACAACACAACCTCAACATGATTCAAGAACCTTCACAAGCCTGCCTGAATGACCAGGTACATCCGCACTTTCTCTACGTACTGGAATCTTTTCTCTTCCTCATCCAGAACTTCAAGAACACTGTTTGTCGCCACTGTCATAATGCAAAAGGTACTTCCAGACCTCCAAATCATACACAACTCAAGATGACACATCACAAGGACATCCCAAACACTCCTTCCAATCCATAGATTGGGATTATATAGTTCTAGACCTCACCGGACCTTTCTGTGATCCACTGTCACTTCTGAACACTTGCCGGAACCGGTTCTACACCGACAGCCACAACTCCTTCAGATCTTCATGTGGACCTCTGAAATCTTAACTGAAGCATCTCAAGACTCATATATACAAACCTTTTAATCTGCATCCTCTGGTTCGCATCCTATATAATACATTTGCCTTCTTCTTATCACTGTTCTTCACTGTTCCTAACTGAGGCTAATTTTCTCAATATCCTCAGCACACTGCTCATCGAATCCCTCTTGTCAATGTAATATGAGTATGTTGACATCAATGACAACACTGGTTCACCTCATACATGCAACAATTTCCCCCTTTGTCATTGATGGCAACATATGATGTGAAAAACCATCAAGACAAGAACTTCTCCTTTCTGTCACAGCTCCCCCTATCAGTAACATGTCTTCTCCTCATTTACTACTCCCCCTTTGATCATTAGCTACTTGTTTTTCACATGTCTTCTCTCCCCCTTTGACATTAATGGCAAAGGGCTCATACTTGCAATTTTAACACATCAGAATCATACCAGCTACTCCCCCTTAGTAGGAGCTCCCCATCATCAATCCAGATCACAAGATATGACTGTGATATCCACCGGACTGATGCACATCAGTGCATCCTAGTTCATCACGGAAGGGGCCATGACCCCTAACTTCTCTCGGAGATATTCAAAAGAGTCCTTGGGAAGAGGTTTAGTAAAGATATCTACAATCTGATCCTTGGAGGGAACATACTCCAACCTAACTTCTTCCTTGTTCACTTGTTCTCTCAAAAAGTGAAACTTGATAGATATGTGCTTAGTCTTAGAGTGCAATACCGGATTCTTGGAAATATTAATTGCACTTGAATTATCACAGAAAATTGTGATAGGCTCCTCATATTCAACTTTAATGTCTCTTAGCATCTGCTTCATCCATAAGATTTGAGTGCAACTACCTGCTGCTGCAATGTATTCTGCTTCAGTTGTAGACAGAGATATTGCATTTTGTTTCTTGCTTAGCCACGAAACCAATCTCTTCCCCAAAAAGAATGCTCCACCACTGGTGCTCTTCCTGTCATCCACATCTCCTACCCAATCTGCATCTGTGTAAGCATGAAGAGAGAAATCTGGATCTCTAGGGTACCATAGACCATACTCAGCTGTTCCTTTCAAGTATCTAAAAATTCTTTTGATTGCCATAACATGAGATTCTTTAGGATCAGCCTAGAATCTTGCTACAAGACCAACAACCTGCATTATATCTGGTCTGGTCTGAGTGAGATACAACAATCCACCAATCATTGATCTATACTTTGTTTGATCTGCCTTTGGGGAGTCATCATCTTTGCTCAACTTACATCCGGTTGCCATGGGAGTGTTCATTGGCTTTGAATCTTCCATACCAAATTTCCTTAACAATTCTTTCACATATTTGGTCTGAGAAATGAAGATCCCTTTCTTTGTTTGAGTAATTTACAGACCTAAGAAGAAATTCATTTCACCAAGCATAGACATTTCAAACTCACATTTCATCTGATTTGCAAAAGTTTTGCACATACTATCTCTTCCTCCAAAAATGATATCATCCACAAACACTTCAACAATCAAAATGTTTTCATGATCAATTTTGAAATATAAGTTACTGTCAGCAGTACCTTTGCTGAATCCAATCTGCACAAGATGTTTATCTAACCTTTCATACCATACTCTTGGGGCTTGTTTTAATCCATACAATGCTTTCTTCAACTTGCAGACCATATCATCATTGTTAGACAATTGAAATCCATCCGGTTGTTCAATGTAAACTTCTTCTTCCAGATCACCATTTAGGAAGGCAGACTTGACATCCATCTGATATACCTTGATGTTTTTAAAGGCAGCAAATGCAAGAAATAATCTGACTGCTTCAATTCTTGCCACCGGAGCAAAGGTCTCTTCAAAATCAATTCCTTCTATTTGAGAGTAGCCTTTGCAGACCAATCTAGCTTTGTTTCTGATTACTTCACCAGCTTCATTTAATTTGTTCCGGAAGACCCATTTGGTTCCAATCACATTCCTGTCTCTAGGTCTGGGAACAAGATCCCAAGTATGATTGTTCTCAATTTGCATTAATTCATCTTTCATTGCTTTGGTCCAGTTTTCATCATTGCAGGCTTCATTTACTATTTTAGGTTCAATCTTTGAAATCAGACAACATTCATCCTGATTTTGAGCAACATTCCTTCTAGTTTGCACACCTTTGCTTCTGTCACCTATGATCTGATCTTCAGAGTGGTTCAGTGTTACATACCTTGGAATTTTGGGAGTATCCTACACTGCTGCTTCTTGATTAGGCTCATTCAAACCTATCTCTACTTCCTGATTTACCGGATCAGGCTGACTCTGACTTACCAGAGAGGATTGAGTTCCTTGAACCTAAACACCGTCTTGGTCATCTTCATCAAACTCATAAAATCTTGAGGGCTTCTCAATTCCTTCATCAACTTTCACATTAGTGCTTTCTATCATCTTCCTCAGTCTCTTATTGTAACACTGGTATGCTTTGCTTTGAGTGGAGTAACCCAAGAAAATTCCTTCATCACTTCTAGCATCAAACTTTCCTAGATCTTCATCTCTTTTAATATAACACTTGCTATCAAATACTCTGAAATATTTCACAGTAGGAGTGATGCCAAACTAGAGTTCATAGGGGATCTTACCGGTATTGTTTCTGATTTGAACTCGATTTAGAGTGTAGATTGCAGTGCTGATAGCTTCTTTCCAGAACATCTGAGGAACATTTGCTTCCAACATCATTGTCCTGGCAGCTTCCTAGATGATCTGGTTCTTTCTTTCAACTACTCCATTCTGCTGTGGAGTCCTAGGAGCAGACAATTGTCTCCTTATACCCTACTTCTCACAAAAGTCAATGAAATCACCAGATGTAAATTCACCACCTCTATCAGACCTTAGACACTTCAGTTTCAATCCGGTTTGATTCTCTACCATAGCTTTGAAGATTTTGAACTTCTCAAATGCTTCTAATTTTTCTTTTAGGAAGGTAACCCACATCATCCGGGAATGGTCATCAATTAACAACATGAAATATCTATCACCTTGCAGACTCTTGATTCTTGTCGGACCACAGAGATCAGTATGTACTAATTCCAACAATCCGGTAGAGGACTAATCTTTGCTTTTGAAAGAGACTCTGCTCTGTTTACCTAGCTGACATTCTTTGCACAAGCTATTTGTAGGTTTCATCAATTTTGGAAGATCTCTTACAGCCTGAGTATTGCTTATCTTGATGATGTTATCAAAATTTACATGACACATTCTTCTATGCCATAACCAACTCTGATCAACTTGAACAAACAGACAACTTTTATTTGAACCAACCAGATGAAAGATATTACCTTTTGTCTGAGTACCAGATGCAATTTCAGTTTCAGAGCTTGTAAAGATTCTGCATTTTCCATTCTTAAACCGGAGATCATAGCCTTTGTCTACTAACTGACCAACACTGAGAAGATTGTGCTTCAATCCTTCAACATATAGTACATTACCTATTTTGCTCTTTCCATCAAAGGAAATAGTTCCCCTACCTCTGATTCTGCCAGCAGAATTGTCACCAAACTTTACCATTCCTTCTTCATACCTTTCCAAATTCAAGAACTTATCCTTGTCACCAGTCATATGGTGAGAACATCCATTGTCAATAACCTAATCATCCTTTTCTTCCACTTGAGCAGCCAAAGCTTTTTCCACAACTTTGTGATTGACAGATTCAGAGAGTATTGAATCTTCTTCCTTGATGGCAATAAACACCCATTCATTTCCGGATTTGCTTCCTAGTTCTGATTCATCATCTGTTACTCCTTCATTGTCATCTTCTTCATGAACATAATAGCAGTTCTTTTGAAACCTTTGTCTGTTAGTATTAGACCTTGCAGATCTTTCCGGACATCTTGAAGCAAAATGACCAATCTTATTGTAGTTGAAGCACTTAAAGGGTAGTTTTCCTTCATACTTACTGGATCCTCTTGGTAGTCTTTTTGTAATGAGGGCTTCAAGTTGAGCTGTTTCTGCTTCTTCTTCTTCCATGTCTCTTCTTGCTTGATCATACCATGACATCTTCCTTGAAGAGTTTTCTCCCGGATCAAATCTCTGTTTGCCTTTCACATAGGCACTGGCTTTGAAAGCAGATTCAATCTTGGGAGGATTATCTCCAAACTCGGTCATTTCAAATGCAGCTAGCTTGCCAGCCAATTGTTCTCTTGTGACAGTTGTGTGGGCTTTGAATTCATCAATTGCAGCAACCTTGATTTTGTAGGCAGCAGGAAGGGATCTGAGGATTTTGCAAACAATCTCATTTTCATCCAAAGTTCCACCAGCATTTCTAATTCCACACACTAGTTCATTCACTCTTGGCATAAAAGTAGTGATGTTTTCATCATCTCTCATTTTCAATCTTTCAAATTTCCCTTTCAGACTTTGCAACCTTGCACTCTTGACAAACTCATCTCCTTCATACAGAAGTTCTAGTTTAGTCAGGATCTCATATGCAGTTGGTAGGTCAATAACATTTGAGAGATCTGAGTCATTCAATGCGCTTAGAAGAGCTTCCTTGGTCCGCAGATTATTTTCAGCATCTGTGATTTCATTCAGAGTTGTCAGACCACCTTGTGGAGGTACATATGGTTTTGAAACCATGGCCAAGTATGCTTTTCCCATACATTCCAAGTGACATTTCATGCGACCCTTCCAGAGAGTGAAATTGGTTCCATCAAACTTCGGACTATCCTTTTTGTATGACGACATCCTGGATCTCCTCAAGCGGTTAAGCTCCTTTCAGAGGAACTTGGCTTTGATACCAATTGTTGGATCTAGGGCATACAACTGAGAGGGGGGGTGAATCAGTTGTATACAAACTTGCTTTCTATTTCAAACACTTGATTCATCTTGTTAGTTAACATCATATCAATTAATCATCCATGAAAGTAAAACGCACAAACACAAGAGTAGATAAACATCAACACAATGAACACCAAGATTTTGACGTGGAAAACCTGGTTAAGGGAAAAAACCATGGGGTGATTAACCCAAGGATTATTCTCTGTTAAAAGAATAAGAAAAAGAATGGTACTTGCCAATTAGGGCTCACTGCCCGAGCACACTACTCACAAAGAGGCACACTGCCTACAAGGAGACACACTGTCTACAAAGTGATAAGAATCATGGTCTTGAACTGGAGAATGACACCTTTACCATGTCCAGATCAGTTCCATTTAAGCCCAAAAACCTCTGCTCTGCCTTCCGTACTTCTCTTCGCTACACCATTTTCATCCACACAAATCCACACTTCAAATGAACTCACAAACCTTTATTTATACAAGACATCGACTTAGGAACAATCATCTAAGTCGGCAATCAGCCATAAGAATATTCGCAAGATGAATAACACATCCGGTCGGCTAGTCTGAACAAGAACTTCATCCAGAAGAATATCTTCAATTCTGGGCTCTACTATCAATGTGGACCAACAACACAACCTCAACATGATTCAAGAACCTTCACAAGCCTACCTGAATGACTAGGTACATCCGCACTTTCTCTACGTACTGGAATCTTTTCTCTTCCTCATTCAGAACTTCAAGAACGCTATCTGTCGCCACTGTCATAATGCAAAAGGTACTTCCGGACCTCCAAATCATACACAACTCAAGATGACACATCACAAGAACATCCCAAACACTCCTTCCAATCCGCAGATTGGGATTATACAGTTCCGGACCTCACCGGACCTTTCTGTGATCCACTGTCACTTCTGAACACTTGCCGGAACCGGTTCTACACCGACAGCCACAACTCCTTCAGATCTTCATGCGGACCTTTGAAATCTTAACTGAAGCATCTCAAGACTCATATATACAAACCCTTTAATCTGCATTCTCCGGTTCACATCCTATACAATACATTTGCCTTCTTCTTATCATTGTTCTTCACTGTTCCTGACTGAGGCTAATTTTCTCAATATCCTCAGCACACTGCTCATCAAATCCCTCTTGTCAATGTAATATGAGTATGTTGACATCAATGACAACACTGGTTCACCTCATACATGCAACAAACCAATATGGTACGACCCCTATAGGAAGCTCATATCAGATTGCAGCCACTATAACTCTATATAAAATGGGGCTGTTTTGATCTACACTAGATACCTTAGCCTAGGCGACTAGAATGAAGTGAAGAAAGTTCACAAAAATCACCAAAATGTCCTTCTCACATTAGTACGGCTGGTTGGTGCAGGTACAACCAGCAAGTAGATGGTAGGGCCAATAGAATAAATGATATCAACCACAAAACTACCTCCCACACTATCAAATCTACTCAACAATATCTCATTCACAGCTACAAATCATAAACTTTGAAGTAGATAGTCATTTCATGCTCGAATCAACTCTAAAATGTGTTTCCTAAATGCACAAATGAATCCTCTAAATGAAGACTCCAATAACCTCTCCTAATATGATCTTCCATGCATGAGGAAAGGGATCAATGAAGGGCTTTTTGTCCCAACACTATCATAATCAAACCCTAGAGCCAAGCTCAAAATGCCAAAGCACAAGAAACTCACAAGTGAGAGCAAAATCTAATAATCTTCGCATAGTGAAAATGAGAGCACTTTTGCCTTTTTGTTTCCTCCTCTCCTCAATGCCCAAGATGAGGGAATTTCCATTATTTTTTAATTCATAAATTAACCCCTTGTCTCACCATGAGGGGCATCCATCCCTAGGAGTGTCACTTTTAAGTTATAACTTAAATTTTTAAAGTGACATCATAAAATAACTTAAAGTTATATTATGTCTTGTAAAATATCATAATTTAAATATTTAATTTAACTTATATTGTACCCATTAGTGCTCTAGACATCTTGAAACTATGAGTTATGTGCCAAGGACCATCCACAACTGCTTGACTCTTGACTTACTATAAATAGTAAGTCCCTGGAACGACTTCTTAAACATCACCATTAGCCTACGGAAGTCAAATTATAGGCTAATCTTGATCCATTGGTGCAATGAGCTAGATGGGCGACATTACAATCCGCCCTTCCCAAGATTGCATGTCCTCAAGCAATCTCAACTCTGGATGCTGTAATATCTGCTCACCCTCCCAAGTGGCATCCCCCATTGGTAAATTCTTCCACTTGACCAAGTACTCTTTGATAACCTTTTTCCTCAAGTGTCTCTCCTGGGTGTCAATGATAGCCTCAGGTACTAGGATCAACTTCCCCTCTTCATCTAATGGTGGAAGTTCAACTGAAGGAACTATGTTGTGGCCAAGAGCTTTCTTCAACCTAGAAACATTGAATACATTGTGCACCTTGTTGTCTGATGGTAACTCAAGCTTGTATGCCACTTCACCCACTCTTCTGATAACGTTGAATGGACCATAAAATCTAGGCTTCAATTTATCTGCTCCACTCTTCTTGAGAGTGGATTGCCTGTAGGGTTGGAGCCTCAAATACACCATGTCTCCAACCTCAAAACTCCTCTCCACTCGGTGCTCATCAACATACAACTTCTGTTGATTCTTTGCCTACTATATATTCTCCTTGAGTTCCCTTAGAATGTCCTGGCTATCCTGCAAAAGATCCTTTGCCTTAGGCACCTCACTATGGCGCAGGGGCACCCTGTCAACTTTTGTAAATATGGTCTTATGCTAGGTTTTTGAGGTGTTTTGAGTCTTGTGAGTCCAATAAGGTCATAATAGACCATTTTATCATGTAATTAGTCTTCATATTGTCATATTTTGTAATATTTGTTTAAAAGTTATCATATTGTAAAGTTACAAAAGTGGGAAGGTGAAGAGTCAAAATTGCAAGAGTTAGGAATGTGAAGAGTCAAGTGGTTAGAAAGTCAGTTTGAGTCATTGGTTTTACTTTGAAAAATGCATAAAAAGGCCTTGTGCATCATTGTAAGGGGGGTTGAGTGATTTTGGGGAAGTTGTAACATTCAAATTTGAATATCAAACACTAAGTTTTCCTGGTTTTTCATAGAAATCTACTGTTATAGAGTTTGGTACAGCCTCGTAATGCATATTTATAAATTTTAATTGTTAAAGGAGTGAATTAATTTTTTTTTTTTTTTTGTCCCACCTAATTTCATCATGTTTTGTGGATTTTAGAGCATTTTTACTAAAATCAACCAAAAAACCCTTTTTTTAAGCAATTTTGATGCATAGATGGTAGGGTTTGATAGAAATCTCTTAGGGAGTGATTTGTAAGAGTTGGAATAGCATGTACAAACCTAATTTGATGTGTTTGAGCCTTTTGTGAAGAGAAATGAGGCATGGAGTGTGGAGAACCAATAAACCGCTATTGTTTCAAGCCTAATTAGTCCCTTCCCAAAATGGGACAGTCAATTTTAGGCCCTTATGTTACAAAACCCCCCACATGATTTTGAGATATGTTGTGTAAGAGGGAAAAGGGTATCCATAAATGCAATCAGATTTTGGGTTTGAGACTTGGTTTGCAAAATATGTCAGAAAAGAGGTGTTTGCAGGCCTAATTAGGCCTAGTTACAGAATTACCAGTTAATTTTAGAGGTCTTCGTTCCAGAGTAACCCTATCCCAAATCAAAATATATTGTCAAATAGCCAAATGGGTATCTAAAAAGGTAACTAGTTTGTGGGTTTGAGGTCTACTCGAAAAATTATGCTAAAAAAACATGTTTTGAGGGCTACTAGGAAAAGGGGACAGTCATGAATGAAAGACTATTGTTTGATGGTTCCAGACTTGAAAGGTGAATGAGTTGAGTTTGTTTAAGTGTTCTAACCTCCTCTGCATTAATTGGTATTAGAGCTCAGAAGGTCTAGGCAAGAGAGTTTGGTGTTTGTGTTTGTACAGGTTGAAGAGAGAACTTGGTTGCCAAAAGACTAGGTAGAGGAACAACCGAAAGAGATGAGAAGAAGAATGAAAGATGGGATGGAGCAATTTATCAAAAGAGCACTCAGTTGGCACTTGACAATGAAGAAGAAGGTTGTATGGCCTATTCAAAGGCTAATGCAAAAGAGAAGACAAATGAGAGCATTAAAACTAGATGGGAAGAAACTTTTATTGATGGAAGAAGACAAGGAACAAGCCAAGCAAGATGAGATGATGGTAGAGGAAGACAAACCCATGAAGGATGCAGCCATGTCAGAACCATGAATATGTTGAAACAATAGGTGTGAAGCTTGATCTATTTTCAGTGGAAGATGATATTGAATTGGTGTCAAAAGATGATTCGGTTAAGGTCAAGGATGACTTGATTTTGGAGGATCAAAGTTGGTCTCAAAAGTATGATGGTATGATTTTTTCTTCATTGATTTTCAAGGAGGATAATGGCTTTTCAATTTTTTGCACTTTAGAGGTTTGTGATCCTAACAAGGTAGCAAGGTTGAAGGTAGAGCAGCAAATGGGAAAAGTGGAGACCAAAGGTGAAGGGATCATACCTAAACCAAAAGGGAGAAACAATAGGGAAGGAGTATACATAGTTCTTGTTATTGAAAAGAAGGACAAACTAAAGTTCAAAATGAAAGAAGAAGGGTGAGGTGCTGAGGTAGATCATGCAATCCATTAGGACAAAAGACATTAGCTACAAGGTGACAAGGCAAAAGGAAAACAAGTTTGTATGGACAAGATGAAACCTAAAGTGAAGATGAAGACTACAAGGAGCTACTTTAAGGAAGACACAAGGCAGAGCATAGAAGGCATCAAGGAGGAGCATTTAGAGGTGGACACCTGTTGTTACCCTCAATCCAAGAGGGCTTGGGATTTATTTAGGCCTTGTGTATGGTGCAGGGGAACCATGTCAACTTTTGTAAATATGGTCTTATGCTAGGTTTTTGAGGTGTTTTGAGTCTTGTGAGTCCAATAAGGTCATAATAGACCATTTTATCATGTAATTAGTAGGAAGGTGAAGAGTCAAAATTGCAAGAGTTAGGAATGTGAAGAGTCAAGTAGTTAGAAAATTAGTTTGATTCATTAGTTTTGGTTTGAAAAAGGCATAAAAAGGCCTTGTGCATCATTGTAAGGGGGGTTGAGTGATTTTGGGGAAGTTGTAACATTCAAATTTGAATATCAAACACAGTTTTCCTACATTTTTCATAGAAATCTGTTGTTACAAATTTTGGTATGGCCTAGTAATGCATATTTATGAATTAGAATTGTTAAAGAAGTGAATTAACATGAATTTTATTTTTGTCCCACCTGATTTCATCACGTTTTATGGATTTTAGAGCATTTTTACTAAAATCAGCCAGAAAACCCTTATTTTTGAGTAATTTTGATGCATAGATGGTAGTGTTTGATAGAAAACTCTTGAAGAGTAATTTGTAAGAGTTGGAATGGAATGTGAAGACCTAATTTGATGTGTCTAAGCCTTTTGTGAAGAGAAATGAGGCCTGGAGTGTGGAGAACCAATAAACCCCTATTGTTACAAGCCTAATTAGCCCCTTCCCAAAACGGGACAATCAATTTTAGGCCCTTATGTTACAAAACACCCCCACATGATTTTGAGATATGTTGTGTAAGAGGGAAAAGAGTATCCATAAATTAATTAGATTTTGGGTTTGAGACCTAGTTTGCAAAATATGTCAGAAAAGAGGTGTTTGTAGGCCTATTTAGGCCTAGTTGTAGAATTGCCAGTCAATTTTAGAAGTCTTTGTTCAAAAGTAACCCTATCCCAAATAAAAATATATTGTCAAATAGAAAAATGGGTATCTGAAAAGGTAAATGGTTTGTGGGTTTGAGGTCTACTCCAAAAGTTATGCTAAAAAAACCATGTTTTGAGGGGTACTAGGAAAAGGGGACAGTCATGAATGAAAGGTTATTGTTTGATGGTTCTAGACTTGAAAGGTGAATGAGTTGAGTTTGTTGAAGTGTTTGAACCTCCTTTGCATTAGACTATCACCAAGTAAGAGATCTATAAAGCATGGGGCATCATAACCATATAGTAACCTGAAAGGAGTCATCTGAATAGACATGTGATGAGCAGTATTATAGCAGTACTGTTGATGGTGGTTTTAGCACACAACAATGCAGGTGTGATTGTTGGTTCCACACCTCTCTTGAAAAGTATCCTACCCTAGGTAAGACTACTCCAAGGATAATACAGCTAAGTCTTAGCTTACTTGGAATCTCTCAATTGGTATGTTCTAGCTGTGCCTACAAAGGGTCTTACATGCAATCTGCAGATCTTCAGGTTTGGGGCAGCAAGCGCACATAAACCCTTTATGATTTCAGCTGATAAAATAATGTAAAATGCTACTCAAATTCCTATCTAACAACTAACAATGGTTTTAAATAAAATGCAAAAGGTTAGGGTTTTAGAAGAATCCTAAGTGACATTCACAATGCACAGGTTGCCTTTAGTAGACAAATACTCTAAAACTTTTAACCAGCTTCCTGAGCTACCAAACTGAAATGGGTGTTGTAGTGCTATAGAAAATAGTGCTATCTTCTATGGAAGTCAATAGATTTTCATATCACATTCATTTGTTAAATACCCAATAAATGGCGCAACTTAACTTGTGAAATGCAATTGAACTTTAGCACAAACAATCAGCCCAGACTAACTTTACACAGTTATCTACCATTAGCAAATAACTAAAAGTATGGACTTAGAGTATTCATCAGATACATCAGCAAACCATGAACATTATAAAAGCACAACTAACTAACTATGGGAGAGCAAGAAGCGAACCATGAAAACCAAAATAAGCCAACACAAGCTACAAATTCTCAGAATTACTGCAGAAACTTGTTTTGCATTACTTCAAATGGCATAGAGTCAACAATTCAGTATCAAAATCACTCTTACAAACAAAGGAAATGGCAGCCCTTTATATAGAAAACCGGCATATCAAGTTTTTGAATGAACGGTGGAGATTAACTCGGCACCAACGGTCCAGATTACATCAATAAATATAGCTGTAACAACTCACATCAATTCTCAGATTACATTTTGTCTTCTATGAAAAAGATGAAAAATAGCCTCCAAATACATTGAATCTAGTCAATTTGACTAGCCAACTCAATATATTAGTAGAAAAGAACATTTTAGAAGCATGAAAAGGACAAAATAGAGTCACATGCTGCCCCGAATACAGCAATTTACAATTATGACGGGATTACATCCTTAAAATATTCAAAATAATATCAGGATTCTTCATCTAAGTCAATTTTGTCTTCGCCAGCCAGCTTGTTATGGTAAGTTAGCCACGCGTCAAGTGCAAGATTAATTTCTAATGGATCTAGATCCTTCAAATGATTGATCCTGTAGTTGACCCGTGGATGACTTACTGTAACAAGCTAGCTGGCGAAGACAAAATTGACTTAGATGAAGAATCCTGATATTATTTTGAATATTTTAAGGATGTAATCCAGTCATAATTATAAATTGTTGTATTCGGGGCAGCATGTGACTCTATTTTGTCTTTTTCATGCTTCTAAAATGTTCTTTTCTGCTAATATATTGAGTTGGCTATTCAAATTGACTAGATTCAATGTATCTGGAGGCTGTTTTTCATCTTTTTCATAGAAGACAAAATGTAATCCAAGAATTGATGTGAGTTGTTACAGCTATATTTATTGATGTGATCTAGACCATCGGTGCTGAGTTAATCTCCATCATTCATTTGAAAACTCGGTATGCCGCTTTTCTATATAAAGGGCTGCCATTTCCTTCATTTGTAAGAGAGATTTTGATACCGAATTGTTGACTCTATGCCATTTGAAGTAATGCAAAACAAGTTTCTGCAGTAATTCTAAGAATTTGTATCTTATGTTGGCTCATTTTGGTTTTCATGGTTCACTTCTCGCTATCCCATAGTTAGTTAGTTGTGCTTTTATAATGTTCATGGTTTGCTGATGTATCTGATGAACTAACAAATGAATGTGATCTAAAAATCTATTAACTTCCATTGAAGATAGCACCATTTTCTGTAGCACTGTAACACCCATTTCAGTTTGGTAGCTCAGGAAGCTGGTTAAAAGTTTTAGAGTATTTGTCTACTAAAGGCAACCTGTGCATTGTGAATGTCACTTAGGATTCTTCTAAAACCCTAACCTTTTGCATTTTCTTTAAAACCATTGTTAGTTGTTAAATAGGAATTTCAGCAGCAATTTACATTGTTTTATCAGCTAAAATCATAAAGGGTTTATGTGCGCTTGCTGCCCCAAACCTGAAGATCCACAGATTGCATGTAAGACCCCTTGTAGGCACAACTAGAACATACCAATTGAGAGATTCCAAGCAAGCTAAGACCTAGTTGTATTATCCTTGGAGTAGTCTTACCTAGGGTAGGATACTTTTGAAGAGAGGTGTGGAACTAGCAATCACACCTATGTTGTTGTGTGCTAAAACCACCATCAATAGAATTGGCACTAGAAGGAGGGCCACTATTTTCCTTTATTTAAAAATCAACAAGTTTGGGGACTAGACAGAGACACACTAGATCCAGCTCAGTTGGAGAAGAGTTGATTTCCCTGATAGAATTTAGATGAATAAGAAGGGATCAAGGAATACCCAGAGCCCCAAGAGCTCAGTTAGCCCCTAGGAACACAGCTACAGCTCCCTTTAATCCTCCCAACATGGCCTTCTTTGCAGGAAATAACT
This sequence comes from Cunninghamia lanceolata, assembly GCA_027924645.1. Taxonomy (NCBI): domain Eukaryota; kingdom Viridiplantae; phylum Streptophyta; class Pinopsida; order Cupressales; family Cupressaceae; genus Cunninghamia; species Cunninghamia lanceolata. Next base: position 25,462,458 of record BSBN01000500.1, read on the forward strand.
AGTCTCCTTTTCTATTTAATGATTACCATGATATGCCAAAGAACCCAGATAAGTTCTATTTAAAGTTCAGAGTAAATGATCTAGATAGGACTGCAGATGAGCACATTAAAATCTTTGAAGCTAACATGTTCATGTTGCAAGTATAGTATGAGGATGTGATATGCAGGTTGTTCCCTTATTCTCTACAGGATGAAGCTTATTATTGGTTCACTAACCTCCCTGCAACATCCATAAATTCATGGTTGAACTTGAAGACTACTTTTCTGGATAGGTTTCATATGCCAACCACCCCAGCTGATTTTTATCGATCTTTTGTAGAAATCTGTCAAGGTGAAGGGAAGATGATAAGTTCCTTTAACAACAGATTTCAGAAAGCCTTTAGTTGCTTGCAAGCTCCTTACGCTGTAGAATAGGCCGCTGCTCTACCCATTTACTATGCTGCCCTAGATACACTCACCTCCATGTTCACTAGGAGAGTTGACCCAATCCCTGCTACTTTAACTCAAGCATATTCTACTGCTGTCACTGTGAGTACCCAACTAGGACAAACAGTCTCTAGTCCATTAAACCATATGGGACCTGCTGCCATGCCAAATCAAATACCTATGACAAATCATGCATTGGCTAATCATACTCCTATGATGAATCTGATTCCAAACCCAGCTATAACACAAGCTTTAGTGATCCACCTAGGCAAGCCAGTAGCTGAAATGCCTCCAGCACAAATGCCTCTCCTACAATCTTTAGAAACAACCAAGGCCAAAGAGGACATAGATGACATTGAAGAACTAGTTGAGCAAATGAAGAAGCTAACTGCTGAGGTTACCCACCTCAAGAACCAAAATGCTTATCTGTAGTAAAGGGGACAAAATTAGCAACATTTCCAAAATCAGCAGTACTCCCAGAATCAAAATCAGAACTAGTTCCCAAATTAGAATCAGTACCAAAATTAGAACTTTCAACAATGGTCAAACCAGTCTTGGAACACCAGATCGAATAATGGAGGAGTGTCGTTGCCCTTGGAAAATTGGAACAATGATACCAGGCCCCCAGGTCGTGTGATGTTAGATGAAGTAGCTTTATCCACTTGGTGCAGACTGCATAACACGAATGCTCACTCTGAACTAGACTACCCAGAATTTCAAATCGCATCGAGTATCTTTTAGATGGAGATTCAAAATGCTAAAAATTAGGAGACTCCTCCGACAGGGTATGAAATTGTCCCTTCTCAGAGGTATGACACTGCTCTAGTTCTTGACAGTTATACATTTCCATTCCAAGATGATAATCAACCTGAGGAAGAAGAGTCTGAAGAAGTCAATGCATATCAGCAGTATAATAAGACTCCTTACAACCTGAGAAGTAGCAAGCCTAAAGGCCCCTTCACCACCTCCATCCCACCAAATATCTATCAGATTCCTCCTAACCCAAAAGCTACCAATAATCCTAAACCCTTGAAAGTCACCCATCAACCAGTATATCAAGGTGCGACTACTGCTGAAAGTTCTCAATGATCTGACATAGTGAAAATGGGGCAGTATGTAGCTGAGGAACTTAAGAAAATGAAGGTTGGTCTTTCTATGTATGAGTTACTTAAAATACTTGAGGTTAGGACATCTTTCTTTCAAGATATAGGTGCTGGAACTAAAACCAATTATGTACCAAAGGAAAACATCACCAAAGATAGCATTGATAAAGGGAAAGAAAGAATACATGTGACTGATGTGGAACAAAAGATGACACTATATAAAGACAAGAGGGAAAGTCCTCCTTTTCTCTTAACACTCAGGATCTTCAATAAAAACCTCCATAACTGTTTAGTAGATTTTGGTGCTTCCATGAATGTAATACCATTATCGGTCTGTAAAGCACTTGGGCTTACTCCAACCAAGTCTTCCAGGAAGGTGACACAATTAGATAAGACTGAAGTGAATGTAGTAGGTGAATTAAATAGGATACACATGCAACTGGCTTCTGATCCTAGGGTGCAGCATTATATAGATATTCAGGTGGTGGACATTCCAGATCAATATGGCATGCTTCTGAGTAGAGACTGGTCTAGGACTTTGAATGGTTATATGGCAACTGACTTTTCCCATATGTGGATACCATGGAAAGGGTTGGCTAATCAGATACGTATCGAAAGAGAACCTAAGATGAAGCATATGATCACAGAATACAATCAACCCAACGAGATTCTATTCTCAGAAGTTGATTTGGGAGTTTATCTTCCACACATTGGTCAGTCAGAAGAAGTCCTTATGTTGAGTTGCTTAAGACCCTCTAAACCACTTATAAAAAGACTGGAAAGTATAGAAGCATACATTCAATCAAATTCAGAAGAGGATGAACCCATGATATTTGAAGGATTTTGTGATTTCATAGCCAAATTTGTGCATGATCAAACCGTTGTTGGAAAGCAGGTTCAAATGGAGGAGTTATAATTACCCAACTACATACATGATACATCGCATTGTAAATTTACTTGCCAGCTGTGTTAAGAGGTAGTCCAACAAGTGCAAAGACAACTGAAGATCCCCATAATTCTGAAGAAGGCATTAGCTGTTGAAAAGAAGGAAGAGCTCGAGCCTCCACTTGATGAGAAGAAATCTATAAAATAGAATGATAGTAGAAGAGATTTCCACTTATGGACCTTAAGATTTGATGGCTCAAGATGCAAACAAGGGTCTGGTGCAAGGGTCAAATTAATCATTCCCACTGGGAGCTCATATTTGGCATCACAAAGACTGCAGTTTCCATGCACAAACAACGTCACTAAATACGAAGCATTAGTGCAAGGGTTGCTGCTAGCACTATAGAAGAAGGTCAGAATTATCTAGGTGTTTGGTGATTCTGAACTAGTGGTGAAACAAGTAAGAAAACATTACTCATGTAATGATAAGAGGTTGAATAGGTACAGGAATAGAGTCTAGGATTTGATAGAGTGCTTTGATGGTTTTAACATCCAATTGATAAGGAGACAGAATCATGTTACAAATGCTCTAGCTCAAACAACAAGTACTTTAGAGCCAACATCCATGGCACGATTAAAGAAGTTTTCTATTGAATTTGTCACTACCTCATCTGTACTTGATAATGTTACCCATTTACAGGTTTTTGAAAATGATCGATACATAATTAATTTTCTTACTTCCTCGGATGTTTTCACTGCTTAGATAATAGATGAAGAAGAAATGGAGCCTGCTAAAATTGATTTAGAAGGAGTACTAAACCTAAAAACAAATACGATTCCACGAGGGATGGTAGAATTGGAAAGATTGTTTGATGCAGATAATTTAGGAACCTAAAGGAAAGAAAGAGAGTCTCCAGGAGGAAAGTGTGACCCGATTAACTTGGGAATAGAAGAAAATGTTAAGAATATGTTCATTGGGAAAGCTAGTACTGAAGAAGAAAAGATAGGAATCATACATGCATTAAGTGATTACCATGAGGTTAAAGCATGGAGCTATGAAGATCTAAAGACATACGATACCTCAATCATCACGCACACCATCCCATTGAAGCCAGGGGTAAAGCCATTCAGACAAAAGCAGCGGCCAGTGAATGCTCTACTAGAACCACTAATTTTCAAAGAAGTTCAGAAGTTGCTATCAACAAGGATAATATTTTCAGTTAGACATTCCGCATGGGTAGCAAATTTAGTTCCAGTCTGAAAGAAAAATCGAGAAATCAAGCTCTATGTTGACTTCCATAACTTAAACAGAGCATCTGAAATGGATAATTACCCTCTGCCTTCTTTGGATGAAGTATTACATATTGTTAATGGGTCCCAGATGATGTCATTCTTGGATGGATATTCTGGTTATAACTAGGTGATGGTAGAATATGAAGACAGATTGAAGACATCCTTCACTTGCAAATGGGGCATCTATGCATATCATCGCATGCTATTTGGTTTAATCAACGCTGGTGCAACTTTTCAGTGTGCAATGCATGTTGCTTTGAAAGGATTAGTTGGAAAATGTATTATCATCTACTAGTGAGGAGCTTCCATTACCTGTCAATGGCCAGTCAATGGCCAGTTCCTAAAGCACTACTTCCAGGCCTGAGAGGCAGTCATGCCTCGTTTTAGTGTACATAGTTAGGGGTTTGTTTTCTTTGGCTAGTTTAGGCTACCTTTTAGTTTAGTTTTTATTTCTTGCCTTTGCTTTCCTTAGTTGTTAGGTGCCTTGCTTAGATTAGTTGTCCTTTTGGTTTTCCTTATTGCGCTTTCTTTTTTGCGAGGTCTTTGTTTTTGAGGTGGTGGCAAGTTGTGTGGACCTGCAAGTGCTTCTTTGATGGGTGAATAGTTGTGAGTCTTCCTTCAAGAAGCCAAGGTTTCCACTTAGTTTTGCTATGGGTTCCACTGTTATGCCGAGGAGTATGGTGTCTATTTATTGGAAATGAGTTATTAGTTGGTGCACCTGAAGTATTTTCTAACCATATATCTTTCACACTTTAAATAATCCTAAGGTAGCTAGGCGAGTCTGAGAGGTCCTGTGTCAAGTAAAAGGGTTGACTTCTTCTACCACATGCACTATCAATCAAGCAAGAAGGCATGTAATACTAAGTGTTGCTAGCCTATATTGGGTAAAAATAAAAGGTATTTTTCAACGCTAGACCCGTTATAGTACAAATAAAAGGGACTACCAATTGCAAATACTTACAAAAGGTACTATCCAGAAATGATTACCATCAAATGCCATCATAAGAGAAAACATTATGTCTCTCAAAGCTCATCACATTCTAAAATTTGAGCATTTCTTGGTGGTAGAATGACCTCAGCTTTCTATCTTGTCTCAAGGGATCTTGGATGAACTTAGTTGCTAAAGGATGGGAATGAATACAATTGCACACACTCAGGTTTTCAGGATGTGGATGGTTGCACTAGTTAATGATCTTAGATTCTTTGATAAGGTACCTTGCTTTTTCATTTAATATGTGGGAACACAGAGATTCTAGGTTCAAACTGAACGTTTATCATTGGAATGCTCAGGAGCATTTCCTAGTAGAGTCACCATTTGTTGTGCCTTGCATACACACCCCATTCCAAAATGGGGACCCCCTCTTTTGATTTGGCTGAGGATGTCGATTAGATCTTTTTCATCTCCCAAGTGGTTAAGTGGTCAAAGTGCATTTTGACCTTGATTGAACGATGATATTGAGAAATCACTTCAAGGATCTGCTAGGTTGAATCTTTGCATCCCTTTAGAAGGCCTTGAATTTCCCTTTTGCACTAGATTTCCCTCCAACTGACCTTTGTACCAAATTGTTGACTGTCCAACCGCTAGGCTAAATTGCCTTCCAACCGACCTGGTGCTAAAATCCTTTGTCATGGACTTCAGCATCGATTTTCCTCCTGACGGACTTCTGCGCTAAAATCAGCCGTCTCTGACTTGTGCTATATCGATCGATCACCAACTAAGTCGAATGAGGCCAAAATACCCACAAGTCAGATAGACCTCAAAAGCCCACAAACTATGCAAATTGAACCTGCATGACACAGTGCTGAAAGAAGCCCTCACCGACCAAGTCCGATGCATCCTATTTCCCCGCTAAGTCCGAGCAAGGGAGAAACCATGCCAAAACCCTAAGTCTGACAATTGTACGTTGTGCATTAATGGCAATTTCACTAGGGGATAAAATGGGTAAATCCTCTGTTTTAACCATTTCTTTTTCATTCGATCAGGATTCTAGAGCTCCGTTTGGAAATTTGAACACTTTTGCTGCCAATCCGTCCAAGCTTGAAACTGTGACTTGCCTACACAGTCTAGATGCACCTTCCACATTTACCAGGTAGGGTTCTTAAACTTAATCTTTGAGTTTCCACTATACAAAATTAGGGTTTGGTTAGATGATTTTCTAAAGCAAAGTGCCCTTAGGGTTTCTTGGTAGGGTTTCTATGCGTGAATTGTTTGTTTTCCATTAAAACCTGATTAAAATTCCCTTTTGGAAAATCAACGAATCATCATAAGTGAAGAAGAACAAAACTTAGACAAACTTTGCCATAGATACCTTCAGTTATTAGTGCCAAAATGAGGTTCGACTGACCTGTAAATTTGTCGATTCTCTAGTCAGTCGATGACCTCTAAAACCCACGCTGTGCTTTTAGATCCATTGTGCACTAAAAACATTGACCTCCGACCTACATGCCCGTATCACGTCTCACTGATTAGGTCAGGAGGACCGCAAAACCCCGCTAACCTTGAAACTACTTTTTGTGCTGAAAATCCCTTGCACTGACCTTGCGCTAAAAGACCTTATCTCCAACTTGGTCGGACACCCTAAATTTCTCAACAAAGTCGGTGGCGTCCCAAAATCCCACTGGAAACAGTACATCAGTCTTGCACTAAAAATGATCCTATCTGACCTCACGCTTTAACACTCTCCCACCAACCTGGTTGGTAGCAACCAAAACTCACACAAATCAGACCAAGCTGAATCTCGCACAAGTGTAATACAAATGATATCAAAAGGATTTGTGCTAAATCACAACCAACTGACTTGACAACCGATGGAGGTTGGTGACCTCTAAAATCTATACAAGTCGGTAACCATTGAAATCCTCACAAAACGTTACAAAGCATGAATGGTAGCAAAACCTTGGGTCGGACAAGCCCATTTTTCCCACTAAGGTTGGTAGACCTTGATTTCAGTGCTTTTCTGCCAATAGGTCGGATGACCCTAAAAATAGTGCAAATCATGCAAACGACTGAATTTTCAAAGAATTTTCAAAGGGAAAATGCCAAAAATGATAGAGTTAATGTTGTAATGCATAGATAATGACAATTTTCATAGGATTTCTTGCAACATTAAATGTTTCTTTGCATGTATTTATGATGATTGTTGTAAGTGCAATAGACTATTAGATTTGATAGTAATAGTAGATTTATCAAAGTTCATCTTAAACTTAGGAGTGTGTTAAAAGATTCCTCAAGGTATCAAACTTATAAGGTCCGGTCCTGCAGACTAAATGATTGCTCAAGCTCAAGCTATGAAGTACGAATTCAAAGGAATCCCTCCAGAGACCAAGATTCACTCTGAGTGGAGTAATGTAGGAGATATAGACCTAGGTCACATAGACCTAGATGACTTCAGATTGAGGGTCTTTGGTCTGAACCCAACTCCTAGGGCTAGAATACTTAGGGACAGTGGTATATCACAAGCTGTTGCCTTCCCCACCTCAGTGCAATGTGCAGAACTGATGACAACTTGTGCAGATAGGTATGATGTCATGACAAGAACAATCCAAACAACCAGTGGGGATATCTTGGCTGAGTTAAGCCCACCTTCTCTAGCTGAGACCTTTGATATTCCTTGGCACAAAGTTATGACTATGCCAGACAAACAAGGATCAGAGGAGACTTATACCAAAGATGTAGAAGGCTGCAGAAAGTACATGAATGACAATTGGGCCAAAAGTAGGTCTGCTCTCATCAAACTTCCCTGAATACTATATAGAAGTGATTTCCATGATGAAATTGGAGACTTAGTAACTTTCTTGAGCAGGATATATGGATTACCTATAGCCTCCACTTTTGAGGAGTGGATGTTTGTCATTATCATTGAGATATTGAAAGGGACCAAGTTCCACTAGGCTCAAATCCTTGGCAATAACATTCATGAGGCCTTTAGCAATTTCAAGGATAAAAGGTACTTCAGATGGACATCTTATATTGTTTATTCATTGGCAAGAAGAAATCACTATGTTGGGTTGTCTAAGATTGGTGAAGTTGGGAATGATGAGAAAACCTAGATAAAGGTATATGGATGCTACCCACAGTTGACCTCTTCTCAATCTCTGATACATTTCAAAAGGGTAAATGATGCTTTCACAATGTATATAGCCAGAATGCTGCAGGGTAACATAGCCTTGAGGATTTCCACTAAATCAATGAATGAAATAACTAGGTACAGCAGATGGTACATCCAGTTTAAGAAATTCACATATTTAAGGGTGCAAGGTTTCACTGGGATGGCTTACAAACTTCCTAGGTATCCTGATAATAAGACAGTGCTTCTGGAGCTGTCTAGACAGTTAATACCCTGTGCCAAGAAGCTCAAACACTTGCACAGAACTAATGTTTGGTTTCCTATGAAGTTTGGCAAGGGAATTTATGCATGCCCTTCTTTGGCATCTGCAGAGCATTCTAATAAAGAGCTTCAACTCCTCAACTTACACTACTACAATGCAAGGGATCATTTTGATCCAAATAAGGTGATGGAAAGATTCGTGAGTAAGAAGTTGTTCCACAAGATACTTATTGAAGATTTTTGGGCCAATTGCCTTGATGATTATGAGATTATGAAGAAAGCACATTCAAGACTGCCTCTGGATTTTATCAAGAAGTTTCACATTATGGCAGTGCTAGACCAGCTGCAAGATGATGAAAATGTTATGGTTAGAGGACCATGGGAGGCTCAATACCATCAGCCTATCCCATTGCCAAATTGGGAAAATGCAGAAGAGAGCTCCTTGGATATTGTTATGAGAGAACCTATCAGATTAAGAAAAGCCTGGGTAAGAGGTCAGGTGGCTGCTCTAGAAGAACAAGGAGTTCAACTCACTTATACAACATTGGAATCAGATAAGGGCTCTGGGGGAGAAGAGGATGATCCAATCCATGTCATAGATCAAGCAGAGACAGCTGAGAGATAGAAGTTAGACAGTGAAGAACATACATCTCTGGCCAAAAAAGTGAAGAAGATGAAGAAGCCATCTGCAAGGCCTCCTCCAAAGAAAGATCAACCTCCCTCTACCAGGACAAGGGCCTCTAAGAAAAGAGACATGCCAAGTGGTCCTGGAGAAGTCTCTAAGGCAAAGAAGGTAAAAGTAAAAGAAATTAGTAAGGAGGATACTACAACCAAGAAAGATTCTAGTCCTCCAACTACCCAATCTCCTACTACCCAAAGTGTGGGCACTGCTGTCACAACCCCTATTGTTTCTACTGCCACTTCTCCTTCTATTGCTCCTTCTACTGCATCCACTTCACCCATGACCTCAGCTCCCATAATTCAAGAAACATCCCCTACCACCTCTCTTACCTCTACGATTGCAGCTACTTCCTGGTCATTGGCCATTTCTTCCAATACCTCTAGCAGCCCTATTTCCTCCACTATCGCCACTTCATGCCCCTCCTCTACCACTACACCTACATCTTCTACTTCTTCCACTCAATTGCCATTACCTCCCATTTCTACCATCCTTTCACCCCCTCTCTCTCTACCTTCACTACCCTTTCCTTCACCTCTTGTCATCTCTTCTTCCTTATCGTCAGTTCTGGCTAATCTGATGCAAGTCAATGCACCTTCCCTAGCCATATCTTCTACTATTCCTATCTCACAAATGCTTGTAGATTCTTTGGTCGTACCACTACTACCTGGGATTGAAAAAGTATGTGCAAAATTGGGATTGGATGATACTGAAATAGAAATCGAGGAGGAGAAAGATATATTGAGTGAAGTAAGTAATAAAGACTCTTATGAACCTTCAGTCAATGTTGAAGTCATTGATGTATCTGATAGTCCTCCAGATAAAGATCAAACGGAGGAAGGTTTCAAGTTGGCTCAAGAAACTACAACGGCCAATCTGGAAAACTTGGCCCAAGAAGAAGAAAAGGAAGAAGAGATACACACGGAAAAGAATGAAGAACTAGAGCAAGAACGGAAATCACCCAAAGAGCTGGCTATAATTGATGGTGACGGAGCCACTGAATTGAACAAATCTTCTGTACCTGAATGGCTACAAAGTAGGATAGCATATCCTGAGCCGCAAGTGGAAATAATGCAGCTGGATTTGAGTATGATCCTATCACAAGCTCAAAAGCCTAAGAAACAAAAGAAGGCCAAAATACAGTCCAGAATCTATAAGGGTGAATTAGGATCAAGAATTGCAGAAATCACAATCCCGCCAGTTGACACAACAAAAGAACAAGTTAGGGCAGAAGATTACATAATATCTACGATTGACCTGGGACCAGCCACTCATGCTCAAAAAGTAGATGATTTAAGGACTCAGTCACATCAATTTTGGAACAACTGAACAAGGATGAAACATCCAAGAAGGGTTTGAAGCAGCAAAATGAAGAACTTCATGCATGCCTTCAGTTTTTGGTTAAGCCAGTAGATGCAGGAGGAGATATAAGGATGATACCCACTTTCCTGTCTACTAATGAAATGGCCAGATTGGGCGAGGTAAGATCCAAATCTCAAGGTGCAGAAAATTGGCTATCAAAACTTTTTGAGATGGGATGTGAAACTATTAACGCCTCCGCTCAAGTGCATAAGAAGCTGGTAGAGTTGCATAAGAAATAGAAAGATTTGCACGAGGAGTGTGATTCCTTTGATGAATATTATTCACATATGTATCCTCAGATAAAGAGCATCAAGGAATTGCCTACCCAGACTCTGGTTGTAGAGAATATTTTGATTGGGAATCAGCTGCCAAAGGCCATTGAATGGTATCAACAGCTACTTTTGAGAAAAGAAACCTTCAAACATATAAAAGAAGCATATAAGCCAGCCGATGAGGAGCTAAGATCAATCATATATGATATTAGTGACTCTTTAAGGGATTGCTAGGAAGCATCCTATGATGACTATGCCTTATTTGATATTGAAAAGTGTAAAGACAAGTTACATAAAGTGATTTTTGAAGATGCCACGCTCAGTATGGAGGATAGATTAGACAAGGTAAGAAACCTCAGGGCCAAATTCAAAGCATTTCGAAAGGCAGGTGCAAAAATAGAGAAAATATACAGTAAATTCAGTTAGAAGCTGGAGATGTTCGACTACAGGATCAATCATTTGAAGGATCCAGATCCATCAGAAATTAATCCTGCACTTGACGTGTGGCTGACTTACCGTAACAAGCTGGTTGGTGAAGACAAAATTGACTTAGATGAAGAATCTTGATATTATTTTGAATATTTTAAGGATGTAATCCCATCATAATTATAAATTGTTGTATTCAAGGTAGCATGTGACTCTATTTTGTCTTTTTCATGCTTCTAAAATATTTTTTTCTGCTAATATATCAAGTTGGCTAGTCAAATTGACTAGATTCAATGTATTTGGAGGTTGTTTTTCATCTTTTTCATAGAAGACAAATTGTAATCCAAGAATTGATGTGAGTTGTTATAGCTATATTTATTGATGTAATCTAGACCGTCGATGCTGAATTAATCTCCACCGTTCATTCAAAAACTCAGTATGTTGCTTTTCTATATAAAGGGCTTCCATTTCCTTCATTTGTAAGAGAGATTTTGATACCGAATTGTTGACTCTATGCCATTTGAAGTAATGCAAAACAAGTTTCTGCAATAATTCTGAGAATTTGTATCTTGTGTTGGCTCATTTTGGTTTTCATAGTTCACTTCTCGCTCTCCCATAGTTAGTTAGTTGTGCTTTCATAATGTTCATGGTTTGCTGAAGTATCTGATGAATACTCTAAGTCCATACTTTTAGTGATTTACTGGTAGTAGATAACTGTGTAAAGTTAGCCTGGGCTGATTGTTTGTGCTAAAGTTCAATTGCATTTCACAAGTTAAGTTGCGTCGTTTATTGGGTATTTAACAAATGAATGTGATTTGAAAATCTATTGACTTCCATTGAAGATAGCACCGTTTTCTACAGTACTGTAACACCCATTTCAATTTGCTAGCTCAGGAAGCTGGTTAAAAGTTTGAGTATTTGTCGACTAAAGGCAACCTGTGCATTGTGAATGTCACTTAGGATTCTTCTAAAACCCTAACCTTTTGCATTTTCTTTAAAACCATTGTTAGTTGTTAGATAGGAATTTCGGCAACATTTTACATTGTTTTATCAGCTGAAATCATAAAGGGTTTATGTGCGCTTGCTGCCCAAACATGAAGATCTGTAGATTGCATGTAAGACTCCTTATAGGCACAGCTAGAACATACCAATTGAGAGATTCCAAGAAAGCTAAGACCTAGTTGTATTATCCTTGGAGTAGTCTTACCTAGGGTAGGATACTTTTCAAGAGAGGTGTGGAACCAGTAATCACACTTGTGTAGTTGACACGTGGCTGACTTACCATAACAACCTGGCTGACGAAGGAAAAATTGACTTAGATGAAGAATCCTGATATTATTTTGAATATTTTAAGGATGTAATCCCATCATAATTGTAAATTGTTGTATTTGGGGCAACATGTGACTCTATTTTGTCTTTTTCATGCTTCTAAAATGTTCTTTTCTTCTAATATATTGAGTTGGCTAGTCAAATTGACTAGATTCAATGTATCTGGAGGCTATTTTTCATCTTTTTCATAGAAGACAAAATGTAATCTGAGAATTGATGTGAGCTATTACAGCTATATTTATTGATGTAATCTGGACTGTCGGTGCCGAGTAATCTCCACCATTCATTTGAAAACTCGGTATGCCACTTTTCTATATAAAGAGCTGCCATTTTCTTCATTTGTAAGAGATATTTTGATACTGAATTGTTGACTCTATGCCATTTGAAGTAATGCAAAACAAGTTTCTATAGTAATTATGAGAATTTGTAACTTGTGTTGGCTCATTTTAGTTTTCATGGTTCGTTTCTCACTCTCCCATAGTTAGTTAGTTGTGCTTTTATAATGTTCATGGTCTTCTGAAGTATCTGATGAATACTCTAAGTCCATACTTTTAGTTATTTGCTGATGGTAGATAACTGTGTAAAGTTAGTCTGGGCTAATTGTTTGTGTTAAAGTTCAATTGCATTTCACAAGTTAAGTTGAACCATTTATTGGGTATTTAACAAATGAATGTGATTTGATAATCTATTTCTTAGGTACCCCTCTAACCATTTGTTCACCACCTCTATTTGGCCATTTGTCTGTGGGTGGTAGCTGGTGGTAGGATTCAACTGCATACCACACAGTCTAAATAACTTTTGCCAAAATAAACTCAAGAACTTGTTGTCCCTATCACTAACTATGCTCTTGGGTACCCCATGTAACCTAAATATCTCCTTGAAGAACAAATCAGCCACCTGAGTAGCTGTAAAGGTTGTTGAAATGGCAAAGAAGTGTGCAAATTTGGTGAGTCTATCGACCACCACATAAATATAGTCCTTCCCTACACCTTAGGCAACCCTATAATGAAGTCCATGGAGATACATTCCCATTTCTGATTGGGAATTGGTAATGACTATAAAAGCCCTGTTGGAAAGGTATGCTCATGCTTATTTTGCTGGCAAATGGGACACTCACAAACATACTTCTACACTTCCTCCTTCAATTCATTCCATGTGAACCTCTCTCAAATCTGTTTGAATGTCTTGAAGAATCCAGGATGGCCAGCCATTGTTGTATCATGGAAAGTTTTTATTACCTTATGTTTGAACTGGGAATTAGGCACCAAGAATATTTTGTCTTTGTATATAATCAAATCATTCAGCACAAAATATCTCTCATCCTTATTAGTGCCCTCAATGACTACTGCTGCCCAAGAGTCCTTAGCATACTCTGCTATAATCATCTCTCCAATCAACAGAGATCTCCCCAACTAAGCACAAGTGAGGTCGTCATGACAAGGCATCTGTAACTATGTTTCTCTTGCTCTTGACATACTCGATGTCAAAATCATATGCCTATAACCTGCTCACCCACTTTTGTTGTCTATCATTCAGGTCCTTTTGGTTCATAAAATATTTGATGATATTATGATCAGTCCTGATTATAAATTTTCCCCCAACCAAATAAGGCCTGAATTTGGCCAATGCATGCATGATGGCCAACATCTCTCGGTCATACATTGAGTAACTCCTCTCCAAACTCTAAAGTTTTCTACTCTCAAAGGCTATTGGGTGCTTCTCCTACATGAGTACTGCCCCAATCGCCTCTCCAAAAGCATCACACTATAACTCAAATGGTTTGGTGAAGTCTGGGATTGCTAGCACTGGGCATGTAGACATTAAGTGCTTGAACCTATCAAAGCACTACTAGGCTGTGTCACTCCACTCAAAGGCTCCTTTCTTCATCAAATTAGTCAATGGTGCTGCTATCTACGAGAAGCCCCTCACAAACCGTCTATAGAAACCACAGAGTCCAAAAAACCCCTTAAGTTATGTGAGGTTTGTGGGTGGAGGCCAATCAATAATTGCCTTAATTTTCTCTGGATCCACTTTGATCCCATCTACACTAGTAATATGGCCAACGTAAAGTAATTCCATCATACCAAAGTCACATTTTGATTCTTTGACATAGAGTAACTCACTCTCTAATATGATCAATACCTCCTCAAGGTTTCTCATGTGGTCCTCCCATGTCTTGCTGAAAATCAGTATGTCATCAAAGAAGATCAAAACAAATTTCTTGAGTTGCTATCTAAATATTTGATTCATACAACTCTAGGAAGCATTTTGAATCTGTTAGCTACCATCACCTTGAAACCTTTGAATTCCTTTGTTTTCAACCCCCTACAAGCTACCAACCCCTTGTCAATAAAATTATGTGTTGCACATGTATCAATGAGGGTAATAATGCGTTGTCCACTGAGTACACCACGCACCCTAAAAGAACCAACCTTCTAGAAACTAGAAAGCTGGGCAAGAGTACCACTACTACTAGTACTATGCTGTGATGCTCTCTTATCTCCACTATCCCCATGATCTGAAGGTCGATCTAAATCTAAATCAGATTCCTTTGATTGAGTCTTCTCAACTGAATAGTACTCAATTAGTTTGGCCTTAGCCTTATGTGGGCACTTATGCGAGGGATCTCATGGTTCTTTGCAATGGAAGCAAAGTTTCTTCCTCCTGTATTCATTTAGCTTCTCATCTGTCAACCTATTTGATTTGTCTTTATGCTACTCAACATCTTGATGGAAGGGTCTCTTCTCCTTCTCCTTATCCCTCCTATGTGGAAATCCCTTAGACTGAAATTTTCTCCTCCACACTGATGACTCCATATCTCGGGCCTTCTTCATGGCCTTCTGGAGTGAAGCAAGGTCAAAACCCTTAACCCAACCATGAATTGGGTCTAACAATCCATCAATGAAAAGAATAACCAATTGGTGCTCAAAAATATCGGGGACCATAATAGATAGGTCCTAGAACTTGGAAATGTAGGAGTCAACTAATCTACTCTGCTTTAGCTATGCTAAGTCCTTAAACTGTAATTTTGGGTTCTTCTTATCAAACCTGTTGATCAATCTAGCAGTGAACTCCCCATATGAAGTGATCTGATCATGACCTAGTGTGACCTTCACATTGCTCCACCACTTATGTGCTGCCCCCTCCAAATATAATGTTGCATAAGTAATGGCATCCTCCTTAGGCATGGGACTAATCTGCAAGTAGCTGTCCAATTTTTGGACCCAAGCTCTCGTTGTGGTTTTACCTGATCCATCAAAGTAGGGAAGTGTCATTTTGCTCACTTTCTTCTACAACTCCTGGTTCTGAGGTCTACCTCCCTTGTGAGGTCTATTCCTTATCCTAATGTCAAAGTACTCTACAAAGGTCATCTCAGCCCTGAACTCTGCACTAGAAGCTCTCCAATCCCTCATAATCTCCTCTTGAAACTCAGCCTATGTGGGATCCTATTTATGAACTTGGTTCTTGGGAGCAAAGGTTGGGATGCCAGGTCTGTCATCTGTTGTAAATTGTGAAGCCCTCCTATGAGTAACTGAGGCTTCATCCTCATCATCTCTGAACCTATGTCTATCATTCTGGTTCCTATCCCCATTATTCTTGTTCCCCTAGTTCCTATCACCATTGTGTCTATCACCCACATTATGTCTGTTCCTATCTCCCCTATTGTCTGTGTGTCTATCACGGTCATTATTCTGGTTCCTATCACCTCCATTGTACCTATTCCTGTCATGGTGATTATTTTTATTTTCCCTATTATTTCTTCCATCTCAAGGTAATAACTGTTTGAGGGTATGTGTTATCTCTGCCTGTGATTCTCTCAAATCCTGTCAAGACTCCCTCAATTCTCTTTCAAATGCCAACAAAGTCCTGGTGAGCACATTTAGGATCTCACACATGCTAGGTTCCTCACCTTCCCTGTCACCCATTTCTCCTGTAGGTTCTATAACTGGAGGTAATTCACCTGAAAAAGGGTCTGTTCTCAGAACTTTGAAATCTTCCTCACTATACAATACAGTTGTTTCCCCCTCAGTAGCTACCTCTATGTCTGACTCAAATGGATCAATCTGTGGTACTTCTTATTCCTGTATACTCTGTGGGTTCCGTGTTCCCGGTCTTGGTCTAAAATTATATCTATCTGTAGGCCACATGTCTCATGTTCATATTCTGCATGTCATATTTAATCTCACAGGATGGCAAGATCTTCTACTCTGATACCACTGTAACATACACCCTCAATATATGTTTGCTTTTTCTATATTTTTGTGTTTTCTGATGGGTTTTGGGTTTAGGTTTTCATTGCATGTGTTTGCATGTATTGATTTTGCATTGACAACATAGAATATAAAGCATATAACGAAAAACCCAGAAAATATACAATGAATTTGCAAAAACAGATAAAGACCCAGATCATAAAAAGTGGAAAAACTAATTACAAAGACATACCCATATGAAAATCTTCAACTTCATTAATTGTTAAATCTGGACCAGCATACATATGAAGGAAAATCTTTAGTAAATCGCATACAAAGAAGGTTCAACTTAGTACATCAAATTTGTTGTGCATCATAGAGCCCTAGATGACACCAATTAAGGATATAATCTAGTAGAATGAAGCCCAAACACTTTCCAAGAGTTCCACATCCAACCTAATATGGTATGGCCCCTATAGGAAGCTTATATCAACTTGCAGCCACTACAACTCTTCGTAAAATGGGATTATTTTGATCTACACTAGATATCTCAACCTAGGTGACTAGAATGAAGTGAAGAAAGTCAACAAAAATCACCAAAATGTCCTTCTAACAGCAGTACAACTAGCTGGTGCAGGTACGACCAGCAAGTAGATGGTATAGCCAGCAAAATAAATGATATCAACCATAAAACTACCTCCCACACTATCAAAACTACTCAACAATATCTCATTCACAACTACAAATCATAAACTTTGAAGTAGATAGTCATTTCATGCTTGAATCAACTCTAAAATGTGTTTCCTAAATGCACAAATGAATCCTCTGAATGAAGACTCCAATAACCTCTCCTGATATGATCTTCCACGAATGAGGAAAGGGATCAATGAAGGGGTTTTCATCCCAACACTATCACAATTAAACCCTAGAGCCAAGCTCAAAATGCTAAAGCGCAAGAAACTCACAAGTGATAGCAAAATCCAATAATCTTCACATAGTGAAAAGGAGAGCACTTTTGCCTTTTTGTTTACTCCTCTCTTCAACGCGCAAGATGAGGGAATTTCCATTATTTTTTAATTCATAAATTAACCCCTTGTCTCACCATGAGGGGCATCCATCCCTAGGAGTGTCACTTTTAAGTTATAACTTGAATTTATAAAGTGACATTATAATATAACTTAAAGTTATATTATGTCTTGTAAAATATCATAAGTTAAATCTTTAATTTAACTTATATTGTACTCATTAGTTCTCTAGACATCTCAAAACCATGAGTTATGTGCCAAGAAGCATCCATAACTACCCTACCAAAAATAGCAACTACTCAGCTCTTGACTTACTATAAATAGTAAGTCCCTGGAACGACTTCCTAAACATCTCCATTAGCCTATGGAAGTCAAATTATAGGCTAATCCTGATCTACTGGTGCAATGAGCTAGATGGGGTACATTACATTGATTTAGTTAGCAATAAGAAGGGAGCCTCCCCTTTATGAGAGGAGAGATTTAATCTCATTGTACTATGGTTGATATAACCATTTTGTTTTTAGTTAGCTAATAACAAAATATTCACCTAACAAGCTTAAAAAGGGGACAACAACAATGGAAAAATAAAATAATGTTGAGTACACAATGATAATGATATGTCCATTTGGTTCAATCCTCTGGGTTTATAAACTCGCCCTGAGTAGTACCAAACTGACTCCAAGTAGCTGGGAGAATGATTCCAAGCGGTTGGGAGAAACTAACTGTCTCCAAGCGGTTGGGAGACCAACCGTCTAACAACTAGACAAATGCAACCTAATTACTTGGGACTTACAAACATTGGTTCTAGGTCTTGAAGAACCTATATACAAACATAAACAACATGCATTGGTTAAATAGACCTTATTACAACAAAACATGATTTTAAATGCCTCATGGAGGCCACCTTGTGTTAGGTGCTCCTGCACCAAAGAAGAAACATAAGACACATGGGATCTAGTGATCTTAAAGAAGTTGGTACTTTGAACACCTTCTTTACAAAAGGAGAAACCCAATTGTTACAAGTCATTACACCTGTTACAAGTACAATGGAAGAACAAACTTTTCATGATGTTGATGATACTATTGAGGTGACAGGATATGTATTAGATGAGCAAATAGAAAAATTGGATAAAGAGCTAGCCCAATTTCAATCATTTATGGAAAATGAGAGAATAGCTGAAGAAGCTGTTCCTACAATTCATAGCATAAGAGAATTGATAAAAGAGGGATAGGATGGTGTTAATGCAATTTGTGGTCTAGCACATATTAGACAAACCAACATTATGCTAGTGACTGAATGTGCACAAACACTTTATCACCATCTTATATTCAAGTTTTGACACCTATATTGACTACGAGAATATCCACTTTTACCTCAACAATCCTAACAACTAATGTGAATGCTTGTAGTAAGGCTACCATTGGTATTAGAGTATCTAATGGCACTAATTACAAAGCTATGGGATTTAATTATCAGAATTTGGTTCTTAAAGGGACCTCTTCTATGAATAATTGTTCTCAACCTCCAATCTATTCCACTCATTTCTAGCCACCTATTACCTACTCACAACCATCTTCCACCTATCATTATGGCCAACCATCATTAACATATTCTTAGCCTCCGCCTATCGTATCTCAAGATCATTCACCTCCTCACTTTAGTTCCAATTCCTCACAACAAACTGTATCTCCAAATGATGCCATCCTAAACCAACTTTTACATGGCATGATTGCTTTACAACAAAAGGTAACAAACTTGACAAATTCTTCGCAGCCTAGTCTACAAACATATCATGCCCATAATCCCCTTTCTTATGCAATCCTAAGAACTCCTATGTCTGATAGGTTTGCGACACCCCTCTTTGAAAAATATGGTGGAAAAGGTGATCCTAATATTCATGTGGCAGCATTTACAACTATGTGTAGTGACTTTTATTTTGAAGAGGATTTGTTGGTAAAACTTTTCCTGTGATCTCTTAAAGATACCGCTTTAGAATGGTTTTGCTCTTTACCTCTGAATTTAATACTCCTTTTCGCAATTAATTGATCAGTTTTTACAACATTTTCAAGAAAATATCATACCCCAAGTCACTCTTATTGACTTGGTTCAATGCAAACAAGGTCCGAAAGAAAAGTTGACTGAATTCATTAGTCGCTATCAAGGACTTTATGCATAGATTCAATATCAAATGAAAGATGTTTAGAAGATATTTATTACAAATCTACAACCTAATATTCATGATAAAATCCTCTTGATGAAGTATAACTCCTTCCAACATTTATGCACCGCCCTTTGTGATTATCAACTTTCGTCTAGTCAGTATGAAAACCAAAACTCATCGGCTCAAGTTGGTCAATCCACAGGTGGAACATCACAAAACAACTTTAAGAGGAATAATAATAATATGAGCTTCATCAAGATTAATGGACCAAATATGAACAACTTTTCTAATGTTTCAGCTGTCACCAATCCAAAGAAAGCATCGTATCAACTGAGAAAGTTTACTCTGATATCTGAGTCCTATCATTCCATCATGAACCAAGCTGTGAGTAACAAAATTTTGAAGCTTCCCCTGATCAAGCCTATTGATCCTAGTAAACAAGGACCTTACTTTGATGCTAATGCCTTTTGTCATTATCATTGAATGCAAGGACATGACACTGAATTATGTATGCATCTTAAACATGAGATATAGGACCTTATTGATTCAAATGTCATCCAGGTATTGGGTGTGAATGATAATGGAAACAACTTGGTTGCTTCGCAGAATTAGAATTTACAAATCTTCACTAATCCTTTCCCTAAGCATACTGAAAACAATATGGTGGAACATGGTTCAATAGAAGTAGACGAGGATGATTACTTAGACTATGATAGTATCGTGGGAATGATTGAAGTGGATAAGAAACAAGTGGATAATCCACCTCATCCATGAAGAAATGGAATTTATGCTGAGGTTCCTCCTCCATTATCCTTATATGGATTAGGAGATAATCAGAATGCATTAGAAAAGAAAGAACAACAACTAATATAGACTAGTGAGATGGTAGAGGATGATTCCCATTACCGTGTTAGAAATATTCAACAATGAAAACTCGCTAAAAATTGCAAAAGAGTAAAAAGACTACCAAAAGTTGGAAATAATCGTGGTTCTCCCCCTCATAAGCAACAAAAAGTCTCATTTAAACAAGGATTTAAGGAACAAGCATCATATGATAACAAACAAGAATTTCATAAGAACCACACAAATTTTGCATTAAACATGATCGAGTACCTCTCCAAGATGTTCGCAAGCTCCAAGATATAATATGAAGACCCTACAGGTAAGTATCTCTAACCCTTAATCTCTCTCATGATGTGCTTCCCCTGTGCTGTGTTATGTGTTGTTTAGGCCTCCTAGCAAACCCTTGACTCTCTTGTAAGGTCTAGGATACCAAGAGACTGCCTCTATTGTGACCTTCTATTTGTATCATCATTCTTCTAAATTACCTCTCTCTGATTTTATTGTTGTGTGTTGTGTCTTATGGACATATCGTTGCAGTTGGTGACTTGGGGACACCCTCCTACATGACTGTCCTTAAGACACTTGTTTCTCCTCTCTTATTTATTGTTTCCCTTCCTCTAGTGCTTCCATCTAGCGGGCGGATGATGACAAACATTTATACTGATGCGGACCTAGTTTCCCTTTCGAGAGCAATAAAAAAATGGACTTAGTTCCTAATATGATGATGGGTTTATATATATTATCTGATGCTTGGCTAGTGGAAGCACTTGTGCTTTCTGCGTAGTTAATTTTATGATGTCTTATCTCATTTACAAACCTTAACAATATTGCTGCTCTAGGCACCTTTATCTATCTTCAAATCTAGCCTTGGTGGTACTTGATTTGGAGAGCTTCATGATATAGCCCCACAGTTATCCTCAAACTCTGAATTCATAGTATAACCTTGGCTCTTTTGTCTGGTTAATCATATGCATTGATGTTGTTGTTTATCATGATGTTGTAGACACTAACATGTTTCTTGCCAGGATGTGTTTGTGGGAACATTTGGCGATCGTAAAGTACATGTCACCTTCGGGGGGCATGGGCTTTGCAAAAGTTGGTGTTCCCTTGTGTGTTTTCTTCCTACCTTAACGTGCTTGATATCGATACCTAATATCAACCACCTTAAGGTGGGGGCATATATAAGGTAAGTTGTCTATTGTAGATGTTAGCAATGTGTTTGTCCTCAGATGTAAAGACCTGCACGATGAGTACATCCTACATCCTAAGTTTGTTTGCAATCAATCAATCAATTATGTAAGCCCTCCGTGGAGGCAGGATATCATGTATATCCTTTTTATCTTAAGCCCTCTATGGAGGCAGGGATGGTGTACTTCTTGGAGAAGATTGTATCATCCTGTCATTTTCAAAAAGTCCTCTACAGAGGCGGGGAACAATTCTGTAACTAACTCAACCCTTAATTGTGTCTTCAACGATTGTTGTGGTGAAGCCCAATCATCAGTGTATGCCTATAATGTGCCTAAGATGGTGATGAGCCTAGAAATAGGGAACACACCATCGCTTGTCTGTCGTGTTTTCTTCATGTCTTCAAGTGTGTGTGTTTTGGCGTGCTTGCTTTTTTTGGCATGTTTATTGCCCCATATGTAGTATAAAGATCAGCGCCTTAGGGTTGTGCTTCCTGCATTTTGGGAGGTTTTGTGTGTCTTGCATGTGTGTTGCCCCATATATACAAAGACCTGTGCGATGAGTGCATCATGTATTATGGGAGGTTTGTTTACTTTCTAGTACTTGCATCTGCATTTCATATATATGAGAAAAAAAAGAAAAGAAAAGATATCATGTCTGTCTTCCATGCATTAATGTGTCTTTCATGTATTTACTGCTTTCTCCATGTTCTATGTGACTGTAACTATCTTCTCCATATTTTGCGTGCTTGTTACTCTTTCCTATGTGATTGGTGTGTCTTCTCCATGCTTAATGTGTTTACTGTGTTTGTGACCTTACTTTAATGCATGTATTGGCCTTGCATTTATACATACATTAAAGTGGGGGCTAAATGTAACATCAGAAAATGTCCCCTTGGGGGCTTTTCCCTCTATAGGTTTAGCTCCTGGGTCTTTTGCAAGAATTTAGGACATCTTACTTCATAATTTGGCATCCTGATGGAATGAGCCCTAGGTAAAATGACAAATGGGACCTAGGAGGACCCTTTGATCCTTACCCTGCCTAAAATAGGGAGGGGGGGGTGATTTGGGCACATGTGCCCTAGTCCTGCCCTATTTTGGGGCAATACCAAATTTTGGGTGTCAGTTTATGACCATTATTTGGGTCCTATGCCGACATGATAAGTTTGAATTATGAAAATCTTAGCAGGAGTGTTTGTAGTTGCATATAAAAGCATGCTTAAGCATTCATTTTGTAACTAGAGATTATGTTCATGTGATTTTGGCATCCTAAGGTGATTCAAGGCTTTCATTGTGTTGCAAGAACATATTTGTGTGGTTTGTGTGTTTGTATTTACAGATTTGAGCATCCATTTCCTCATGGAATGAAGAGCATCTTCCTCCCATGAGAGCTTCACTACAAGGTGACATTATATTGTGTTTTTATCATCATTTCCTTTGGTTTTTGCCTCTGCCTCACAAGGGCACACATTCTCTATATGACAAAGGTGTTCGAAGACTTAAGTGTCCTCCGAGGCTTGACTGAGGCAAGCCTCTAAACACCACAAACCCCTCCCAATGTTTTCATGGTTACAGGTTATAGGTTGCAGAGCTGGACAAAGTGAAGTTGTAGGAAGGCATCTTGGAGTTTCAGAATTGCAGAATAGAAGGAAAAACAACACCCTAGACTTGGGCACCTGCTCATTAGTCCTCTAATTTTCATGACGAGAAAATCTCTGGAATAGCAAGGAAGAGTTGGAGACCGAGTTTCCAGATCTAGACAAAAAGCAGGGCATTGGACTTGGGCACCTGCTCTTTTGTCCCCGACTTTTCCACCTTGGAATCCTGAAAATAGGTATTCTGTGATTTGATATTTTGCTTTCCTCTACAAGATCTTTTTCTGTTATTCTTTCGTTTATAGTCGTATTTACGAAATTAGGGTTTAATGGTCAATTAAGCATAAGAGAAGGAAAATTGATAATTAAATTCCCTAATCCAAGTTTCCCTACATCTGACAGTGACCTAGGGTATGATAGTGAATTACCACTTGACCCTAGATCCTTGAATATAAAGGGTGAAAGGAGGATTCAAACATCTAACAACTAAAACATTAAACAATCCAAATTTTACCCTAAACAAGGGGAAGTAATAATAAAGAGAGTATCAAATACTCTAGCTCCTCAAGATGCAAGCTTGAGTATTCATACAACTTAATTTGTTGAAGCTATTACAAATAAGTTGCAGGAGGATTATGATGATCTTCTGTTGAAATATGGATAGGCAATGTCGGAGCTGAATAAGTATAAGGGGCAAATGTTGTCAGAGTGGTTCAATTCCTATGGATACTGTAGAAGCCTTCCCAACAGATAGAGATGCATTTCTCTAAGAGATTAAAGAGTTGAAGGAAGAAGTAAAGAGTTCAAAAGATGAGAAGAAGACCACTATTAAGGAAATGGTTACACATTTGATTAACCATAGGTTATCCAACATTAGAGCCAAAGTTGATGATACATGGAAATCTTATTCAAGTTTGAGGACAACCCAAGATAAACATGAGAAGGATAAGGAAATCTTGAAGGACATGATTAGGGTATGGCTACCTAGAATTAGAGAAATAATGGAAAATCATAGATGATCAAGGTTTTCCCCTGATGCTCTAACAAAAATAAAATTAACCCTTGATATGTTGCTTTTATTAGAAAAAGTAGTGGCTTTCGAACTTAAATTGGATAAGGTTTTGAAGGAGAAAATACAATCAATTGAGAAGATAGATAAAAAGATCATGCCAAGCATATTGGAAAATGATGGACAAATAAAAAGTTTGGACAAATGGAAGGCTAATTTTGAAAATACAGATGGCCAGCTCATATCTTCAAGTTGTGTAGATGGTGATCCAAATACAAAAATTTTGAGTTCTACACTTGATAAGCTACATGAATTGGAATTGAATTTTGAGATATTTTCTAAGGAGTCAAAGATCTTATTGGATGCTAGGTATGCAGGGCATAATGAAAAAATAGCAAAATCAATTCCTTTCCAATGGCCATCGGAGAAATCATGTGCAGTTTGGGTGAAGTATGGATAAATGTGTCCAAGGTGAACGATGATCCAATCATATGATAGGTTGTATTCATCATTAGGATAAAGAATCTCCAATGGTTTTTTGGCATCTCCAAGTTAAATTGTATTTTGTCTTTTCCTCTTTCATATGTAATTTGGATTAATTTCCCAATGCTTATGGCAGTGGATTGTAATGTAAGATTTGTAACCGGCAGTTGGTAACAAGTTTTAGGGAAACATGTTGTTGTGTCTATAAAAGAACATGATGTTCCACTTTGTAAAGAGATTGGAAGATTTGGGAAACTTTGATAAGTGAAATACAAAGCAATTCTAAGAAGTTGTCCATATTTTGAGTTGTAAGTTTCAATTTCTTGCATGTTGAATGTATTTTCTTTATAAGCACTTTTCTCAGTTTTAGATTGCAATATATGAAAAATGGCATTGATCATGTGTTTTAATCAATTGTCTCCTATATTACTCGCATTTCTCTCTTGAATAAGGTTAGTAAGGGTTTCTAAGTTATTGAATACATTTGCTATATTGCATGCTTGGTTTATTGCTTCTATTCAAGGAATAGATTAAAATGCTTTGAGTCATATGTGGAGAGATTTATTTTGTGATAGGGATATTTATAAGAAGAGTTGTTGGAAACACCCATTCTTGGATTGTTACCTACAAGACATGAACATAATAAATCCTCTGGACCTGAATGTTTGTTTTGTTTATGAGAAGTATTCTACATTGTAAGGAATTGACTATGAACCCTAGGATTGGTACCGATAAGAGTTGGGCTTATTTTCACAAATCACCCATAATCAAACAATCATATATATATATAAAGAACACTCAACTTATAAGTTTTAGGAGTAGGATTTAGTTTTATGTTCTCAGAGCCACTTAATGAAGTAATTTCCAAAGCTAGCCAACTTTGAAGTAGTTATACAGTTTTGGTTTGCATCCAAGAGAACTTATCTTCTTTAAGTCTTAATATCTAGTTGAAATAAGGATTTATCATATTGATATTAAAGTAAGGGAATATCCACCTAGGTTTAACAGAGCCTAAAGTGCAGAGGAGAAAAAATAATTGCGTGTTAAAACAACTTTATTTCTTGAATGATTGATACCTTGGAAACCTTATTCTCTTGTCATGATGACTCATTAGTCTTGATTAGACTGATGGGCTATCCTATCAACTGAAATCTATTTCTATTCTGTCAAGATATCAACAGTTCATAAAATGCATAATTTCAAAGTTTTCTTTTATTCCTTTTGAACAACTACACCTAGGTCAAACTAATTTTAGTGTGAACAAAAATTAGTAACAGACACAAATAAGGTGGCTGAGGATTTCATTGCAGAGCTAGGTTGGACTCAGCGAAAAGAGGCTTCCATTGATAATATATCAAAATCAGTAATGACCCTCTCAAACTCATGGATAAAAGAGAGAATTGTAGAGTTCAAGGCTAAATGTATAACAACTAGCCTTTCAAAGAAAGGTCAAAAGAGGATTTAGAAATTGGTGATATGTTTGATGATTTCTTAAAGAGGAAAAGACAAATAGTAGAAGCAAGGATAGCTAAAGCAGATATAGGAGCTACATTATTGGTGTTGCAAGTATGTGCCTAATCAATGTTGTCATTGATGTCAACATATCTTTGTTGTCATTGGTGTCAACTGTATCCTTATCTTTTGATTGATTAGAAGCCTTGAATGTTGAGAAAATTGAAAAAATTAGCCTCTCTAGAAGAATTAGAAAGGAAACAGTGAATCACAGTGAAGACAGTGAGTTGCATACTGAAGAATAGTCCAGAAGATTGCTCCGCATTTCTTGTATATTGACGATCTTGGTATGTGGTTTGGAAGTTATTTAGATGCATGTCTGAAGATGCTAAATCCTAAGTTTGAGCCTTCGGTATGAAGAATTGAGTGAGCTACATTCACCTGAGTAAAACCTGATTTTTCTGATTATTCACTAGTGATAGGGAGAAAGTATTTTTCTCTGTAGTTCTAGAGGAAAGTCTGGGATGATGATAAGTTCCTACAACTACAATGGTTCATTATTTGGTGGTCCACAAGCTATCTTTCTTTTATGACAGTTGAAGAAGTGAAGTTCATGTGCTTCGGTGTGAAGAATCTCATGGATAAAGTGGTTAGAGTTTGTGCGGTTGCTCCTGGTGATTACAATGTTCTTGTGGATGCCTCCTGATTGTGTTCATGCCTTTACATTGGTCTGCATTAAGGAATTGAGATTGTGTTTGAATATTATTCCCAGATAATGTCGTGTGTAACTAGTCTTAGCTTGGTTAATTCCAGTGATTGCGGAGATCTCTTGAAGATTATAGAAGCATGCTGTGGCATGGAAGATCATGTTTGATTCCCAGCTAAGGCATGGTGTGATACATATACATCTTTACTACATTTCCTTAGCATAATTTTGTATTAGTTCAAGACCTATTTTGTAAATGTTTGTAACATCGACCTTGGAGATTGTTCCAACAGTTGATGATTGTAATGCCGACCTTGATTATCATTCCAAGGTTGATGTAGTGTATAAATAATTATAATTGAGTTGTGAAAATGTATCCAAGTGCAAAGATATGAAGATAAAGTGAAGTAAGGTAGTAGAGCAGAGCAGAGGTATTTTTGTGCTTCAATGGAATTGAACCTTGGCATGGAGTAGATGTTGTTATCTTAGTTCAACCTTTTGGCAGTGAGCCATCCATAGGTAGTGAGCCTTTCTTTGCAGTGAACAATTTGGATAGTGAACCTCTATTTTTTAGTATTGATATAACTTATATATTTCTGTGGGCTAATACCCATCGTAGTTTTTCCCTTTTAGGGTTTTCCATGTAAAAATCTAGTGTCTCCTATGTTGTTTATGGTTTTGTGTTGAGCTTCACATTTGATGCTTTCATGGTTGTATCTGAATATAAGTAATTAATAAGTTGATGATCATATTTGGTTAAAAGTTTTAGGACAACTAATTCACCCCCCCTCTCAGTTGTTTGGTGCGGTTCAACAATTGGTATCAAAGCAAGGTTCCTCTGAAGAAAGCCTAACAACTTGAGGAAGATCCAGGATGTCTTATAAGAAGGAAGCTCTGCATTTTGATGGGACAAATTGTGCTCTTTGGAAGGAATGAATGAAAAGCCATCTTCTTTGTCTTGGTTATAAAGTATGGAAAGATGTAGAAGAAAAATATACCATGCCTCCAAATGGCTTGGCAACTAAAGATGAAATCAAAGAATATGAGGTGGATGTCAAAGCAAAGGATGATCTGCTAAGTTCCTTAAGTGACTCTGTGCTGACAAAAGTTGTGGACCTTGATACTGTAAATGAGGTATGGGTAAGAGAAAAAATCTGTATGAAGGAGATGATTTTGTAAAAGAAGCCAAGTTGCAAAGTTTGAAAGTGAAGTATGAGGGTTTGAAGATGAATGAAGATGAAAACATAACAGCTTTTATGCAAAGAGTTGATGAGGAACTCTCAGTGATAAGGAAATTGTGATGAAAATTCTTAGATCACTACCAAATTCATATAGTCACAAGGTGGCTACAATTGAAGAATTCATGACTGTTAAAACTATTGACAGAGATTAGTTACTTGGAAAGCTTACAACCTTTGAGATGAGAGAGTTTGGTGATGTCTTACCTAAATTTGAAACAACTTTTAAAGCCAGTACTTTAACAAAGATCTCCAGAGCTGAGAAATATAAGGTGGATGATGACTTTGATGAAATTAAAGCCAACTTTATTGATAGGCTTCAAAGAGGCTCCAATAAGTTCAAAGGTAAATTACCTTTCAAATGTTTCTCCTGTGGTAAAGTAGGTCATTATGCTTCCAGATGTCCTAAAATAATTGAAAGAAATAAGAATAAATGTGAGAGCAGGCCTAGAGTTCCAAAGAGATGCTAATATGTTAGAGATTTTGATGATGAAGGGGTAACTGTTGATGAATCTAATGATGCTAATACTAGTGCAAATGAATACCTATTTATTGCTATTAAAGAAGATCCGGCGTCTACTAATTCTTCTAGCTGTGTGAAGGATGAAAAACTAGTAGAAGAAAGTGCTTTGGCTGTTTAGGTTGAGAAAAATAAGGATGACTGGATTATTGATAGTGGATGCTCACATCACATGACTGATGACAAAAGTAAGTTTGTAAGTTTGGAAAAGTATGATGGAGGACTAGTTAGATTTGGAGATAATGTAGCTTGTAAGATTTGTGGAAAAAGATCTATTTCATTTGATGGAAAGCATAATACTGATAATGTTCTATATGTGAAGTGTTTGAAGCATAATATTTTGAGTGTTGGTCAGATGTGTGACAAAGGATATGATCTGAGATTCAAAGATAATGGGTGCAAAATAATGGAAAATTCTAGAACTGTTATTTCTACCGGTAGGAAGACATAAGGTAATATCTATCAATTGAGAGGAACTAATGATTATTATTTGTTGGCTCAGGTAGATGAAAGTTGGTTGTGGCATTGAAGGATGTGTCATATAAACTTTGATAGTCTGGTAAAGATAAGCTCAAGTCAGGCTGTGAGAGATTTACCAAAACTTCTGAAACCATCCAACACAATTTGTAAGGAATGTTAGTTGGGAAAGCAGACCAGGACAAGTTTCAAGAGAAAAGAACAATTTTCTACCGGTTTGATGGATCTAGTGCATACAGATCTCTGTGGTCCTACAAGGGTGAGAAGTCTACAAGGTGACAAGTACTTCATGTTGCTTATTGATGATTATTTTAGAATGACTTGGATTACTTTTCTAAGAGATAAATCAGAAGCCCTAGAGAAGTTCAAATCTTTCAAGGCAATGGTTGAGAATAAAATAGATTTGAAGATCAAATGCTTAAGATCAGATAGAGGAGGTGAGTTCACATCAAATGAATTCAACATTTTCTATGAAGAGCATGGGATAAAGAGATAGTTATTTACACCTAGGACTCCTTAGCATAATGGAGTTATGGAAAGGAAGAACATGATAGTTTAGGAGGTTTCTAGGACAATGATGAAGGAAGAAGGTCTATCGGAAGTCTTTTGGAAAGAAGCTATTCACACTACTGTCTACATTCAAAACAGAGTTCAAGTGAAAGGTAATGGCACTAAAACTCCCTATGAATTGTGGTATGGAAGAATTCCCATAGTAAAATATTTCAAAGTCTTTGGAAGTAAATGTTATATTAGGAGAGATGAAGATCTAGGAAAGTTTGATGCAATATGTGATGAAGGAATCTTTCTTGGATATTCTACAAAGAGTAAGGCTTACCGGTGCTACAACAAAAGGCTCAAAAAGATTGTTGGGAGTACAAATGTGAAGGTAGATGAAGGCAAAGAAAGAATATTAGACCTGAGTTGTTATGAACCAGATGAACCTATTACTATAGTAATTGAAGAGAAAGATAAGCAAGCAGACAGTCAGGATGAAGAAGAGGCTCCAGAAAATGTTGTCAAGACTCCCAAGTATGTAAGGATCCATCATTTTGAAGATCAGATTATAGGTGACAAGAACAAAAGTGTGCTAACAAGAAGAAGAGTTGCAAGGGAACAAGTCAATTACTGTTTGCTTTCAAAGATTGAACTAAAAATTGAGAATGAAGCATGCAATGATGAAAATTGGGTCAAGACAATGGAGGAAGAACTATTACAGATAGAGAAGAATGAAACTTGGGAATTAGTTCCTAGACCTGCTGACAAAAATGTTATTGGAACTAAATGGGTCTTTAGGAACAATCTAAATGAAAATGGAGAAGTTGTAAGGAATAAAGAAAGACTTGTATGTAAAGGATATTCTCAAATTGAAGGGATAGATTTTGAAGAAACAGTTGCCCCAGTAGCTCAGATTGAAAGCAATCATAATGTTTTTGGCATTTGTAGCTCACAAAGATTTTAAGGTATATCAAATGGATGTGAAATCTACCTTCCTAAATGGTGAGTTAGAAGAGGACATATACATTGAGCAACTAGAGGGATTCCTATTGTCAAATCAAGGTGATATGGTATGCAAGTTGAAGAAAGCATTGTATGGACTCAAACAAGCTCCTAGAGCCTAGTATGCAAGGTTAGACAAGTATTTATTACATTTGGGATTTAGTAAAGGTACTACAGATAGCAATCTGTACTTCAAAATCAATGATGATCAGATCTTGATTGTTGAGGTCTTTGTTGATGACATTATCTTTGGAGGAAATGAAGGTATGTGCATAAGGTTTTCTGGTGAGATGAAAAATGAATTTGAAATGTCTATGTTTGGTGAAATAAATTTCTTTTTGGGTCTGCAAATTAATCAATCAGATAAAGGAATCTTCATATCTCAGTCTAAGTATGTGAAAGAGTTGTTGAAGAAGTTTGGGATGAAAGACTCTAAACTTGTGTGTACTCCCATGGTGACTGGTTGCAAGTTGAGTAAAACTGATAAATCACCTAAAGCTAATCAGAAAAAATACAGATCCAAGATTGGAGGATTACTTTATCTAACCCAAACCAAACCTGATAGTATGCATGCAGTTTGTCTTGTTGCAAGGTTTCAAGCTGATCCAAGAGAATCACATGTGATAGAAGTTAAGAGAATCCTAAGTTATTTGAAAGGTACTCTAGATTATGGCTTATGGTATCCAAAGAACAATGATTTCACTCTCAGTGTTTATACAGATGTAGATTGGGCTAGAAATGTTGATGACAGAAAGAGTACAAGTGGAGGTGCCTTCTTCTTGAGAAATAGATTGGTTTCATAGCTGAGAAAGAAACAAGATTCAATATCCTTGTCAACTGTAGAAGTAGAGTATATTGTAGTTGTATACACCTAAAATTGACATGACTCTGCTTAAATAAATATTTTAAATATTTATTTCATCCTTCATATGCTTCTATCAATAAATAAATAAATTTATTTATTTATGTGGTTCACTTCCTCCCATTTAATTAAATAAACACAATTATTTAATTAATTAAAATCACTTACACCAACTTCATTCTTCTAAAATAATTAAATAATTTTAATTATTTAATTAAAATCTCTTATTCTTCCAAATTTAAATAA
The DNA here is from genome assembly GCA_027924645.1 of Cunninghamia lanceolata. Classification (NCBI taxonomy): domain Eukaryota; kingdom Viridiplantae; phylum Streptophyta; class Pinopsida; order Cupressales; family Cupressaceae; genus Cunninghamia; species Cunninghamia lanceolata. The sequence goes on from BSBN01000500.1 coordinate 25,494,049, forward strand.
AATGCAAATTTTATTTAATAAAATCAAAAATCCTCACAAAAATAAAATATATTTTTATATATTTTATTTATTCCTCTTAATTATCTATAAAATAATTAATTAAATTCATTTATTTAATTATGCTTTCTATCTCTTCGAAAAATCATTCTTATCTTCCAAAAATAACCTTCCTCTTGTCACACAAAAGCAAAACTCTGAGTTACAAAAGCAAAATCAGTTTTAAAGCATCTTTAAAGCAAATCTTCTCTTAAATTAGAAAAATAAATTCTAAATTAAGAAAATAAAATCTTATCCTCATCAAGAGAGGAGTTAACTCAACTAAACAGCTTTTGGAATGACACGTGTCCTTCTATTGGATGCACGTTCCTCAACAATCCTCCTCTATTGATTCCTTCTTTTCTTCTCAACCATTGATCTTCCCTCACTCTCTTCTATAAATACAACCTTTTTCTCTTCATTTCATATCGGGATTTTGTGTAAACTTATGCTGCAGAGATATCGGCGCGCCTTTGGCACCCATACTCCCATTTAAGCATTCTGATTCATACTCCATTTCTATATTTGAAGCTCACCTTCAAATACATAAGTATCATAGCCATTCTTCCTTTGTCATCTTCAAAAAAGCAAGCAAGCAACTATCTTTTGAGGGCTTCACAATCAAGATCAAAGAAAGATAGGCAAACTACAGAAGGCAAAAGGTAAAGGTGCAAGGTATCATTTTTTATTTATTTGTTAATCTTCTTTTACCTTCATATTCTGTAGATGTTTGGGTTTTATAATCTTATTGATTAACTTGTTTTTCCCCCTCACAGTAGCAACATGTTGTTGCACTCAAGTATTATGGATGAAGCAGATTTTGAAGGATATAAGAGTTGTGTATGAAGATCCAATTGCAATATATTGTGACAATACAAGTGCCATAAACATTTCAAAGGATCCAGTGATGCACTCAAGAACAAAGCACATATCAATAAGGTATCACTTTTTGAGAGAGAAGGTGACAGAGATTGAAGTAAAGTTGGAATATGTGTCCACAAAGGATCAAATTGCAAGCATTTTCACCAAGCCACTGCCTAAAGATACTTTTAAGTATCTCAAAGAAAAGTTAGGGGTTATCACCCCTCCTACTCAAAACTAAGGTGCATAGAAGTGCATCAACCCGGTGGTGCTTGCAGTTTCATTCTTTAAACTGGGTTGATGATTCGATAGCTACATCTCAGGGGGAGTAGCTAATGAGATCAATAAGTATTACACTATTGTTGATAGGGGGAGTAATAAAGAAAAGTAAGGTCAAAGAAAAGTTTGGTTCTATCAGAGCAACAGAATGCAAGTATGTGCACTTTGCCACTGATGTCAAAGGGGGAGAGAAATCATGTGAAAAACTCAGGAGGAGAAAGAATGACGTGTAGATGTATAAAGAGAAAGGGGGAGAATCTTGTCTTGATGGTTGTTAAAGTTTTTCACATCATATGTTGCCATCAATGACAAAGGGGGAGATTGTTGCAAGTGTGTGCCTAATTGGTGTTGTCATTGATGTCAACATATCTTTGTTGTCATTGGTGTCAACTGTATCCTTATCTTTTGATTGATTAGAAGCCTTGTATGTTGAGGATGTAGACACCCAAAATTGACTCATTATCACTAGCATTCAAACATCGCATTATCCATCATCTGCATTTGTCTAACACACTTGAGCAATATCCCTAACACATCTATTTTCTTCTATTAATTAATTAAATTTATATTTATTAATTAATTCATTAGCTATTTCTTCTATTTCTTCTAAGCTATGATTAAACAATCTTTAATCATTTAATTATTTTCATTCTTCTATTTTTAACTAAATAAATTTTATTTATTTAATTAAAAAATTCCTTTCATAAACCCACTTTCCAATTAATTAAATAATTTTTATTTATTTAATTAATTTCTCTTATCATTTATCTCATGAGCCGACATGTGTGCCTATTTCATTTAAAAAAGATAAATGGTACATCTTTTATTTAATATCTTTCACATGTAGTACTTTTTATGTACACAAGCACACATAAGCCTCATCTTCTCTCCACTTGTCATCTTCACATTCACCTATGTCTATCATTCAATCTTAGCCATTCACATAGCCACCAAATCTCTATCATTGATTGATTTTGGTTGAGTTCTATATAAACACCCTCTCATTTCATACTACATCTAATCTAGCATTCATATAGCACCTACATTATCATCCTGAGCATATTGAGCACTTTAGCATCCATCTAGCATATTAGTCCATCCATCCTGGCAACTTTTATCTTCATAATTGTTCATTGTTGAAGAAGCAATCCACATCATAAACAAGGAATCATACAATCTAGGTGATATTGTTCTTGAATTGCATGCTTTTGATTTCATTTGGATTAGATTCTTTGATGATGGTAGGGTTAGGTTTTCATGGCTATGCTTGATCTTATTAACCTCATGTTTTACCTATCACATTTTGGCATGCCTGGTGGGACTCACGTCCTTGATTAACTTTTCTATTTTAAGTTGTTTTTGTGAAGATTAGATTTTTTGAGCACTTATGGCAAGTTCCAGTCACTTTTGAGCAAAAACCAATTGTTGTCTGAATATACGCATCGCTTCTGAGTTGAAACCTGTCACTTTTAGCATTCTTAGATTACTTATGAGCAAACAGTAGTCACTTACTACCTGTTTTGCATTGCTTACAAGCTAATAGTGGTTGCTTATGCCTTTATTTGAATCGCTTTTAACCTAACAGTGATCGCCTTTAGCTATCTAAATCGCTTATTGTGAAATTAGGGTTTTTGTTACATTCTATTTTTCTTGCAGATCTGAGTCACTTATGACCCGTAACTAGTCGCCTATTGATTTTTTGCATCACTTATGAGCTTTATCATTCTGCATCTAGAATTACCGGCATCGTTTCTAATCTGTAACATTTCACCTATGGTAAAATACAGTTCGCTTCTGATCAACAGTTGATTGCCTCTGGTAAACTGTGTCATTTTTAGTCCTTATCATTTGTAGTTTGGTTTTCTTGGATACTAATTGGGTATTTGTGTAGCATCTTATCGATTGTCCAAGAAAAGGAGGTTATCAAACTACTAACAAATCTATTGTAGCTTTGATCAATCCAAGACTTGTGGTTTTTCACTAAATTAGGAACATTTGGGCTTGGTGCTTAAAAAGAATCATTGCTTGCCCCATACTTGATTTATCTTTTTTGATTGTTTGCATGTGCTTGATTGTAACCCAAATTTAATAACAAAAGTATCCTTTCCCCTTGCCTATCAAATGGATCTTGGGTGTATGAGAACTTGTTATTATCTTTAGAGGGCCTACCTTCCCAGTGTGAGAAAGGATATGACCCAAGCGGTAACGGGCTAAAGCCAAGTCCTTCCGAACTACTATATAAGAAAAGTGTTTGTGTCAGAAGCCACAAACAACCAGAATTGTTGTGTTATACTGATAGCCAACCTCCTCCAAAACCCTCCAAGGCGTAAACCTTGAAGGCTAGGAGACTCCATAACGAAGAGTAGAGCTGTTGCACGTATAGCCACCTGAATGGATGTCCTTATTAGAAACTTTGTGTAGCAGCCAAAAACCTTCTATTTGTTGATGCAAAAGGTGGGACCTTTGAAGCCACCCCAATTCACGTGGTTCTTAGAAGAGATAGCAAGGACAATCCTAAGGTTTGGTGGGGGGACAAGCCTTGGGAAACCTGAATCTTGGTATGCGTGAGAAGTGTGTGCCATGGAGAGGAGTCAGTGCTACCAAGATCCTAAAGCTATCTACTTTGAATAAGCACGGCCAGGGGACTCAACAAATATAGTCCTTTCCTAACCTAGGTTGTACGAGTTTGTGATTGTTGTGAGTGTGATTGACTGCAATTACTATTTTCTTGTCAAAACACATAAATCAAACATATTTCCTAACATACACAGTCATTTTTGAGCTTAAACAGCCCACATACAGACAACTGGATCACCTTTAAACAACAGTCAGTCGCCTTTTGCCTAAACTGGATCACTTTTAAACAACAGTCAGTCACTTTTTTCCTAAACTGGATCACCTTTAAACAACAGTCAGCCTCCTTTGGTCTAAACTACATCACCTTTGATCAATAGTAAATCACTTCTGAGTCAATACTAGTCGCCTATAGCAAATTGGCTCGCCTCTAGTTAACACTGTAACCTATTATCTAAACCAAAACTAGATTACATTTAAGCCATTACCAGTCACTTTTGGCCTTTTCTGAGTTGTATGTGAGCTATTACCTGTCGCCTGTGGTCAATTACTAGCAAATCTTAGTGACTCAGCTGAATCAGCTACAATTCCATCTTGCTTAGCCTTAGCATTAGCTTTCAGACCTATCTTTGATCATTAGAAGATACGTGGACTTTGTCTCCTACTTTGAGTTTACCAACCAATTGAACTTTGTGAGCTTTTCATCTTTTTGAGATCCCAAACCAGCAAACCAAACATCAAATCAATCAACCCGATCAATTAGAAAAACATCATCTCTTGGCTTTAGCTTTAGCAACATCAGCAAAATAGAAACCTTAGGAAACAACTTTTCCCTTGAGTGTCTGAACTATTCTCTAGGGAAGTCTAACCAACAAAGCAACCAAGAAACCCAACAACAAAGCAAACAACAAACCAACAACCAAACAATCAGCAAAACCATCATCTTTTTGGGTCTCAAAACCTTGCTAAAGTTTAGTTTTCAACATCATTCTTCATGACTCAATCTAGGAGTCAATATAGAGCTGAAATGGAAGCCAAATTGTGATCTGAAATGGAAGCCAAATTGCAAGCTGAGATGGAAGCTAAGATGCAACAATCTAGATCAACACCTCTTAGAGATGCAACTCAATTTACGACCGGCATGCCTTCTCATATGTTTGTGCCCCATGGGTACACCATTGGAGAGTTATCTTCACAACAAGTGCAACCTCAAACATTTTTGGAGACTTATGAGGAACAATCCCAAGAAGACTTATCAGAATTTTGAGATACACATGTATGGAATCAAGTTGAGAGACTCGTTTTATCTGAGCCTAATTGCTACTTCTTTCAACTTGCTCGCATGGGCGCTAAATTACAAAGAGATTTTGACATATCCACTATTAGAGAGCATGATCCAAAGACTCCCGCTGTTTTTGCAAAGGGACCATCCACTATAGTCACACCATCCCATATTATATCACAAACTTCATCTTCGAACACATCTTTTTCATTGCCTATTGTTACTTCACTTGATCCACCACGCTTGGAGTACACTCTAGAACCTTTGATAAATCCAACCAATGTACTCCCTTTCATTTTGCAAAATCTGAGCATTCCACCTTTCCATGTTCCCCAACATACTCCTTCTCCTACCATGACTATTTCCATGCCTCAAGTAACACAAGTTGTCCATGTGGCCCAAGTGCAAACCCCCCAAACATCACAAGCTATCCCCGTATCGCATAGTCCACAAGCTTCCCAAACCATCCAAACAACACCAATGGTCCAATCTTCACAACCATCGCAATCCACTACATCACATGTGGATACCACATCTCATATTCCTACTACTACTAATATGATCTCCACTAATCTATCCAATACATCATACAATCCCAATGTTAGTCTCATTGACATGAGTGACCTGCCTATTGTTTCTCAAGCTAAATCTATCACTATAGTCACTTATGTTGATCAACTTACATCCATTCCATCATCTTTTTATAATCCTTCACAAACCATCAATCCATCTTATGCTACCCAAGGTTTGCCTATTGTCACCTAACACATGACATATACCAATCCTCATGTTGTCCAAAATACAAACCCAAGTGTCCATCCTTTTTTCGCATCTACCAATCCTTCCATCACTTACCATGTCACAAACCCAACTCCAAATTCACAACCATTAACTAATGCCAATCCATCTTCCACTTCTCATGTGATGCAAAATCTTGGTGCTAATTCGTCACAATATAACCAACCACTGCTTGTGTCTTAAGGATAGCAATCTTCAACCACATATGTGTCACATACCAATCCTTTGACATACATTGTGAGTACGCAACCTCAACAAACGGTCATGGCTTCATATATCCCACAACAACAACCTCAATATACATCATACCATGTTTCACCCCCTTTGTAACAACAACAATTATCTCCAGCGGATGTTCAACAAATGATTAACCAAGTGGTAGGATAAATCAAGAAGACATTTTCCTTAGAAAACATATGTGCTTATCCATTTGACAAGTCACTTCATATGACACCTTTTCCATCACACTTTGAAATTCCACCATTTGACAAGTACAAAGGAAAAGGAAATTTGCAAGACCATCTTAGAGCATTCTTTGTGGCATGTCTCTATGTTGCTCATGATGATACATATATTTTGAGACTATTTCCTGGAAGCTTAGTAGGATAAGCTCTTGAATGGTTCTCTCATTTACCTCCAGAAATTAAGTCTTTTGCTGAGTTAGCAAATAAGTTTCGATCACACTTTGCTTTTAACATTAAACATGAGGTAAACATGAATGACCTTGTCAATAATAAACAACGCAATGGTGAAGCCTTTTCTCCATTTACTCAATGATGGAGTAATATAGCTAGCAAACTATCATGGGAAATACCTGAGAAGCAACAACTTGATATCTTTGTTCAAAATCTTCATCCCGAGTTGTCATTCCAACTACAATTGCAAAGTGCTAGCACCTTTGATGAACTTGTTTCCAAAGGAACCATCATTGAGTGAGCTTTAATTGCTAAAGGCACTATCAAGATTTTTTGCGATAACAAAGACTCTTCAAAACTCCAATGATAAATCTCACTTTTGGAACAAAAACAAGAATGTTGTCAACGACGGTGTTTTGGACGTAAAGTGTAGTTAGGGTAAAATTGCAAATCAGGGCAAATGAATAAACAACAATGATAAAAACCCTAGCAATGCACAATGAAGCACAAGACAACATGAAAATCAAAATAACAAATGTAAATGCAAACCAATCTCCATGCCAAACTTGATTTATCTCCATTGCTCTTCTCCACCTCGCATGAGCATGCAAGATTTTGAAGGATTATTGTTGGAGGAATGTTGGGTGCTCACTTCTGCAGCATAACATTAAGATGAAGATGATATAATGAATGATAGTTGAAGGATGCAAAGGCTCTAATGATATTTCGATAGCATGTGGATACTTGAGGATCAATGCATGCTAATGGCTTATGAGGGGTTTGATTTATAGGAAAGGCTTGGTTTAAATGAATGGTTGAGATTAAAAAGCTAAATGATTGATGTGGATGGCTAGGATTGATTTGGTTATCCCACTCTTCAAGGGAGTTGTAGTCATTTGACAAGTGGAGGAAGGATAGGGCTCATGTGTGCTTGTGTACATAAAAAAATACTACATATGAAAGATATTAAATAAAATATGTAGTACCACTTATCTTTTTTAAATGAAAGAAGCACACATGTCGGCTAAATGATAAGATAAATTAATTAAATAAATAAGATTTATTTAATTAATTGGAAAGTCAGCTTATAATGAAATGTGAGAACTTAATTCAAATAAAATATTTGAATTAGTTGGGATATGAGTTGGATATTAATTAAATAAATAAAATTTATTTAATTAATTGGATAGTGGGATTAGGATATGATGTGGAAATTAATTAAATAAATTTTATTTATTTAATTAATTGGCTAAGTGGGATAAGGATGGGATTAAGATGGGATTTTAATTAAATAAATAAAATTTATTTAATTAATTGGCTAATGGAATAAGTGGGGTTAAGAGTGGGATTTAGGACAAAATGCTACATGATGTCTAAGTGATGTATTTGACTAGGTGTTGCTAGACATGAACAAATTTGGGACAAATTTGGGTGTCTACATAAAGAACATACAAACTATGAAAGCTCCCATTAACATTCAAGCTACTTCTACAACAACACAACCTTTTCAACGAACGCAACAACGACAAACTTCAAATCCTTGTTGACAATTTACACCATTAGCAAAACCTATGGAAGTTGTCTTTCAAAAACTTCTCCAAGTTGGTGATATTATGTTACTAGATGTGCCACCCAATGGTGAACCACTCTTCAAAGCTCCTTGGTATAAAGAAATAGAGTTAAAGGACACAAAACAAATGGTTGTATGCGCTTAAAGCATGTTATCCAAGATTGCATCGATCAAGGTTTAATCAAAATTACACCTTCAACTACTCAACCTGCACAGCAAGCAACATTGAACTATGATCTAGATGCTTTCAAGAATCTACTTCCATCTCATGACAAACCAAGTAACCCTCATGCTAGGAATGACATTCAGTACAACTATGAATCATCTACTATTGGTTGCATTGACCATGCTCACATTTCTACCATTACTATCCAAGGCAAAGCACCTGACTGCGCTGTAACTACTTGAAGAGGTCGCATTACCATTCAAGGATCACCTATCCATCCTCCTCGACCGTTCTCTAACTATAATATCCTTGATCACCTTGGCAAAACACCTGGGCATATTTCCATCCTTGAGTTGCTTCGCATATCCCCTGCTCACAAAGCTATCCTTGACAAAGCCTTACAAGAATCTTCAGTGCCTAATGATATTGATATCACACAATTTCAATCTATGGTCACTAGCATTGCCGTCCCCTTGTCATTTAACCTTTTTTGACAAAGAACTTCAACCCTCTATTCACCCTTCACTCAACGAAGCCCTTCACATTGAAGTATTTGTCAAACAATGCCGTATCAAACAAATCTTGGTGGATGGTGGAGCTGGTCTTTATATATGTTCCTTGAAATTAATAAAAAAATTGGGATATTCTGAGAAAGATGTTGACCTCCAAGGTCATTACTATCAGAGCATATGATGATGCCGAGAGAGATACTGAAGGGATTATTTACTTGCCTATCCAAGTTGGGCCGATCACTACTGAAACTCATTGTCAGGTTCTTGAAATTGAGCTTCCTTATAACATCATCCTTGGTGGTCCATGGATACATGCCCTCAAAGTAGTTCCTTCTACATACCATCAATGTCTTAAATTTCCACATAATGGTGTTGAGATTACTATCCATGCTGATCCCAATCCATTTGAATTTTGTCATGCCTTTCAAGATAAATACCAGAGTCTAGCCACATTCCTATCAACACTGAGGCATATCCATCTTCATCATATATAGATCCATCCGACCTCCTCAAGCCATCATCTAGAAAATCTGCTTCCGATCTCCATATCAAGTACTCTGAACATGGTCCTAGTGAATACACATTGGAAGAACCTTTATCCATATCCATTTCTAATATAGAAGCTGGATCTTCTTTGGTAAGAGAGACTTCTAACTCCGATACCGTTGATGATGACTCCCTTCATATCACTGACCTTTTTTTGGGATCCTCCATCTTCATGCTTTCCGCAACCCCTTCATCTCCATCTAATGATGAACTCAAGTCTAGTTCTCCAAGCACTCCTAGTCTTAGTGTCAAACATAGGCCTCCCCAAGCTAAAGATGTTGGTAATTCTTCCATCCATCCTAAGTCCACCATTTCCCATCAAAAACCCCATGCTAAATTCCAAAAGCATGTGACTGTACATCTTCCTCCATCCAAACTACCTCCACTTCTTCCAACTCCTAAACTTCCACCATAAACTTTACCTCCATATCTTCCACTCCCACCATCCTATAACCTGCAAAAGCATGTGACCGTACATCTTCCATGATCCAATTTACCTCCACTACTTCTGGTGTAGGAGCACCCCTTCATCAAATTAATTAGCTAAGGGAGAAGCCTAAAGTCTTAATAGGTTGTTGTGTTTTATGCAATCCAATGCATTCAATGTAATAAGGTCTATTTGACCAAAAACTTACTATTTTTAGTTTGTGTCTGTTGGTTGGACACCTATCAATCTGTAATGGCAGGCTGTTAGTTAGTTATGAGTTTGTTAGTTAGTTGTGTCTCCCAGCCGTTGGGAACCCAGTCTGTACTACTGTTGGAAAAAAGTTAAATAGCTCAGCTCAGATCGATTGAAGAGATAGATTAAGATAGATTGAGATTTCTGTAGGAAACAGAGAAGTTCTAAAGTTGTGAAATTAGATATCTATATCAATTTCTAGAAGCAATAAAAGAAAGATACTATTTGTGTTGTTTTCTGGTGTTCAATTTCCCTGGGTAGTCAATTTTCTAGTTTGCAGCTGAGATGGGTTCTTTAATCCATTCCACCGGTTGATTTCGTAATCGGTGGAATGGTTGTACATATTAGTTTAGATCTCATTTTTGCATGTTTTGTTTGTAGGAGTTCTATAGTTACAGGATCGATCAGCATCATGCTATGATGAATCCTAGCATTTTCATGTGCTAGGCAGAGAATTTGCAGAAGTTTGTTTGTTCGGCGGTATTTGAAGTGTTGAGTTTCCTGTAGTTGAACCATTGTTAATGGTTCAATGGTTCATTAGTTTCAACAAAGGCCAAGAGTCGTGTCAACGGGAAGGATATTGTCAACTAAAGAGTATCAGGTTTGGTTGATAACAAAAGTATAGGCTGAAATCCTTTATATTGAACCGAGCCTAAAAAGTTCAAGGTTCATCGGTTCAAAGGAAGTGAGTTCTAAGTAATCGACATGTTGAAGTTTGGCGAAGAAACCCTTTGGGTGAACCTTTGAACCAGTTCAATGGTTCTACCTGGGTGTTGAGTTAAAGTTTTTTGCGGAGCGACGGGGACAATATATTTAAAGTTAGTGATCATTGAACCACCCATTGAACCGGTTCAACGGTTCAATGGTACAACGAGCCGGTGGGTTCAATGAGTCTAACAATTTCAGCGAAGGTTCCTTCGGTGCGCAGGTTCAACATTTTCAATGATTCAGGGGTTTAATCACTGTAATAGTCAACAATATTAGATTGTGTCCACCAATTCGCTACACGCTCTGCATCAAGTGGTATCAGAGCGAAGGAGTATCTTCTGGGAAGATAAGAATATAGAATGTCAGACGGGGAAGGAACATCAGAAGAGTTCCCAACAAGGATGACCAATGCTGAGTTGGCTATCCTGGTAAAGAAGCAGATTGCTGAGAGTAAAGTAGTGAGAGCTCAGAATCAGGTGTTGAGAGATGAGTTAGAGAAATTGAGGGACAAAGTAGGTTTTGGTAAAGAAGATGAGAGGGATGAAGAGGAAATCCCTAGGCAGGAAGTGGAAGACGTTTCTATAGACCAGACACCCTTGTTGAATGCCCTCAAAGCCATGGAAAGAAGGACCATGGATGTGAAACTTGACTTGCCAGTGTTGACAGGTCGAGTGATTCGGTGATGGCGTGGATAGACGCCTTGAACAATTTCTTTTAAACAGAGGAAATATTAAAATTTTAGAGGGTGAAGATTGCCCAATCGAAAATGAAAGAGGCTACATTGACTTGGTGGAATTTCATCCAAGAAGACAGGGTGAAAGAAGGTAAAAATAGAGTTGCTACTTGGAAAAAGATGGTGGCTTTAGTGAAGGAAGCCTATGTTCCATTAGATTACAATATCCAGTTACACAAGAGGAGACAAAATCTAAAGCAGAAAGATTTAGATGTCAGCTCATATACGAAAGAATTCATGAAACTCTGTGTTCAGATAAAGGTGAAAGAAAATGAGGAAGAGAGGGTAGCAATGTATTCAATGGGTTGAGATTTGCCATCCAGGAAGATCTAAATCTGCATAGTACAAATACAGTACAGAAGTGCTATCAGTTGGCACTCAAAGTGGAAGAAAAACTAAAGAGAAGACAAGAACAGAATAGCAGAGGAAGAAAAAGATAGCAAAGAGGTGGAAGAAGTCCTTTCAAAGGTAGAGGACATGGATTTGGATATCAAGGTGAAGCCAATCAATAAAGCAGCAAAGGAGACAACAATCAAAATCAAAAGGGAAATTACGATCAAAGAGGAAACTTCAGAGGCAGAAGACCACCATTTTAGAGGAAGATCCCAGGGCAGAGGATCTATCAAATGTTATAACTACAATCAAGAAGGTCATATAGCCAGCAGATGTCCAGAAAAAGCATCAGGTTCCATGGGAGAACGAAGAACAAATCTGATCCAAGAATCTAACTGTCAGAGTGTGACAAACTCAAACATTGTTCAAAATGAAAGAGCTCGTGATGGTTATGGATATCCTCAGACAGGAGAATCTTTGATGATTAGAAGAGTGATGACCACCATGAAGGTGCCTGACAGAGAACCCCCACAGAGAAAGTCTCTGTTCAAAACTACTTGCAAGGTAGGAGGAAAGGTATGTAAAGTTTTGATTGACTTTGGTTCTACTGAAAATTTTGTGTCTGTTGAAATGGTAGAAAAGCTAAAACTTAGAAGGCCACCACATCCTTGCCCATACAAGATTTCATGGCTCACTCAAGGACAACAAATAGTTGTGGAAGAGCAGGTTTGGGTAGAATTTCAAATTGGACTTTATAAGGACAGGTTATTGTTTGACATAGCTAAGATGGATGCTTGTCATCTCCTACTTGGTAGACCATGGCAATATGACTTGGGAGCACAGCATGATGGAGTCAACAATACATATTCAATCACCATGGATGGTAAGGTATTTGAGTTATTATCTTTAATAGAGAAAGGGGTAGAGTCAAGGGGGAAAGAAGTCAAAGTAATGTTGATGGAAGGAAAATAGTTCATGAAAGAGATAGTGGAAGAAGATACAGTTGCATATGCACTCATTCCATGTCTGACAGTGAACAAGACACAGCCACAAGAAATCAAGGAAGAGAAGAGACAGAGGTTCATAGACCCTGCTGTCCAAGAGTTGTTGGATAAGTATAAAGGCATCACCTCTGATGGAATGCCAAGGTCCCTACCACCTATAAGGATATTAGTCATTATATAGATCTAATTCTAGGATCTACACTTCCAAACAAGGCAGCATACAAACTTACTCTAGAACAGAATGTAGAAGTTGCAAGACAGATTGAGGAATTGTTGGATACAGGTCTCATTGGTAAAAGTTTAAGCCCATGTGTAGTACCCGCTGTACTAGCACCAAAGAAAGAAGGCACTTGGAGGCTTTGTATTGATTCTAGGGCTATTAACAAAATTACAATCAGGTATAGATTTCCAATACCCAGGATAGAAGACTTGCTTGACTGTTTGGGAGGTGCTAAGTATTTCACCAAAATAGATTTGAAAAGTGGTTATCATTAGATCAGAATTAGGCCAGGAGATGAATGGAAAATAGCATTCAAAACAAATGTATGAGTGGAAGGTCATGCCTTTTGGTTTGTCAAATTCTCCTAGTACTTTTATGAGATTGATGAATGAGGTCTTGAGCGAATTTATAGGTAAATTTATCATAGTATATCTAGATGACATACTGATTTCCAGTAATAAAAAGGAAGAACATCTCAAACATATAGACTAGGTTCTTAGAAGATTACATGAAGAACAGTTGATGATCAATTTGGAAAAGTGTCTGTTTATGCAGGAGGAAATCACCTATTTGGGTTTTGTCATTTCACAGGAAAAACTGAAAATGGATACGGATAAGGTAAGTGCCATTTTGTCTTGGCCAACTCCTAGAACCATGAATGATGTCAGAAGTTTCCATGGGTTAGCAACCTTCTACAGGAAATTTATAAGAGGGTTTAGTCATATCTGTGTGCCCATGCTTGACACCATCAAAGGAGGATAGAAGTGCAGATTCACTTGGATAGAGGCAACAGATGATTCATTTGAGACACTGAAGAAGAAAGTGGCACAGTAGCCAGTCCTTGCACTTCTAGATTTCAACAAAAATTTTTAGGTAGAATGTGATGCAATTCACATGGCAATTGGCGCAGTACTCAGTCAAGAAGGTAGGCCTATTGCATTTTTCAGTGAGAAGCTAAATGATGCTAAGAAAAGATATTCATCCTATGATTTGGAGATGTATGCTCTAGTTCAGTCACTCAAGAAGTGGAGGCATTATTTGATACCAAAAGAATTCATAGTGTTCACAGATAATCGGGCTCTTAGTTTTATAAACAGCCAAGAAAAGTTGAACCATAGACACGTGAAGTGGGTGGAAACTTTACAAGCTTTCATTTTCACACTCAAGCACAAGAAAGGGGTCAAGAACAAGGTAGCAGATGCTTTGAGTAGGAGGATTCTAACACTAAATTAGATATAGTTGGAGAGTGTTGGTATTGATTCCTTAAAGATTATGTATGATGCTGATGAAGATTTTAGAGAGATCCACAAAGTATGCACTTCCTTTGGAAACAAATATCATGTGAAGTATTTTGAATTTCTGATCCAAGATGAATTACTTTTCAAAGGTGGACAGTTGTGTATTCCACAGTGTTCTATGAGGTTGAACATCATTAAGGAGAAGCATTGTGGAGCTATGGTAGGACATTTTGGTCTGGATAAGACTCTAGATCTGGTCAAGAGGCATTATTTTTGGCCAAAGCTATAGTCAGATGTCAAAAAATTTGTAGAGACATGTGTGATCTGTCAGAAAGCAAAAGGAAGATCCACTAATGCAGGTTTATATCAACCATTGCCCATTCCTTCTTGACCATGGGAAAGCATAAGCATGGATTTTGTGTTTGGTTTACCTCAAACAAGGAAGGGGTATGATAGTGTCTTTGTTGTAGTGGATAGATTCAGTAAAATGGCACATTTCTTGCCATGCAAAACTACTTGCGATGCTTCATATGTTGCAGATCTATTTTTCAAGGAAATAATGAGAATACATGAATTGCCATTGAGCATAGTGTCAGATAGAGATGTGAAATTTATTGGCCATTTTTGGAGGACTCTTTGGAAGAAGCTTGGAACCAATTTGTCTTTCTCATTAGCTTATCACCCTCAAACAGATGGACAGACTGAAGTAGTCAACCATTCTTTGGGAAATCTACTCAGATGTTTGACAAGGCAGCATGGAGAGAAGTGGGATAACACCCTCTCATAGGAAGAATTTTCTTACAATGACACCATCAACAGAAGTACAGGAAAATCACCTTTTCAGGTCGTTTATGGTATCCATCCCAGGGGTATTTTGGAGTTAAGAGATATACCTACAGGAGAGTTTATTAGTGCAGATGGAGAATCTTTTGCAGCAGCAATAAAAGAGGTGCATGATCAAGTCAAAATTCAACTCCAGAAAACTACTTTGAAGTACAAAGAATATGCTGATAAAAAGAAAAGAGATGTCCAGTTTGATGTTGGAGATTTGGTGTGGGTTAATTTGAAGAAAGAAAGACTCCCAAAAGGGAAACATACCAAACTAATCTAGAGGAAGATCAGTCCATGTCAGATTTTGAAGAAATGTGGATAGAATGCTTATGATTATCACCTATTTTCAATGTATGTGATTTAACTCCATACATACCTAATCCCAATGAAGAACAGGAATCACCACAAGGTACATCAACTGATGACATTCCTAAACATGATCCACCATAGTTGCCGAGGATTTTAGACTCAAGAGTGGAAAAGACAACCAGGAACAATGACTATATGGAATATTTGGAGGCTTGGCAAGGAAAGCCTGATTCAGAGGCAGTTTGGATGACTGAGGAACAGATCATAAAACATGGAGCAGCATTACAAACTCTCATCTCAAGTGGACTTGAGATTGCTTCTCTCGGGGAGTATGGTGCAAGAGCACCCCTTCATCAAATTAATTAGCTAAGGGAGAAGCCTAAAGTCTCAATAGGTTGTTGTGTTTTATACATTCCAATGCATTCAATGTAATAAGGTCTATTTGGCCAAAAACTTACTATTTTTAGTTTGTGTCTATTGATTGGACACCTGTCGATCTGTAATGACAGGCTATTAGTTAGTTATGAGTTTGTTAGTTAGTTGTGTCTCCCAGCCGCTGGGAACCCAGTCTATACTACTGTTGGCAAGAAGTTAAATAGCTTAGCTTAGATCGATTGAAGAGATAGATTAAGATAGATTGAGATTTCTGTAGGAAACAGAGAAGTTCTAAAGTTGTGAAATCAGATATCTGTATCAATTTCTAGAAGTAATAAAAGAAAGATCATGTTTGTGTTGTTTTCTGGTGTTTGATTTCCCTGGGTAGTCAATTTTCTGGTTTGCAGCTGAGATGGGTTCTTTAATCCATTCCACCGGTTGATTTCGTAATCGGTGGAATGGCTGTACATATTAGTTTAGATCTCATTTTTGCATGTTTTGTTTGTAGGAGTTTTGCAGTTACAGGATCGATCAGTTTCATGCTATGATGAATCCTAGCATCTTCATGTGCTAGGCAGAGAATTTGCAGAAGTTTGTTTGTTCGATGGAATTTGAAGTGTTGAGTTTCCTATAGTTGAACCATTGTTAATGGTTCAACGGTTCGTTACTTTCAACAAAGGCCGAGATTCGTGTCAACAGGAAGGATATTGTCAACTAAAGAGTGTCAGGTTTGGCCGATAACAAAAGTCAGGCCGAAATCCTTTATATTGAACTGAGCCTAAAAAGTTCAAGGTTTGTCGGTTCAAAGGAAGTGATTTCTAAGTAATCGGCATGTTAAAGTTTGGCGAAGAAACCCTTTGGATGAACCTTTGAACCAGTTCAACAGTTTAAGGTTCAACGATTCAAGGTTCAATGGTTCCACCGAGGTGTTGAGTTAAAGATTTCCATGGAGCAACAGGGACAATATGTTTAAAGTTAGTGATCATTGAACCACCCATTCAACCGGTTCAACGGTTCAATGGTTCAACGAGCCGGTGGGTTCAACGAGTCTGACGGTTTCAGCGAAGGTTCCTTTGGTGCATAGGTTCAACATTTTTAGTGATTCAGGGATTTAATCACCGTAACAGTCAATAATATTAGATTGTGTCCACCAATCTGCTACACGCTCTGCATCAACTTCCAACTCCTAATATCCCTCCATTTTCCTCACCTCCATTACTACCAATGCCTAATTATCCCTTTATCCATCATCACCATTACATTCCTAATCGTGACCAACAAATGCACATACTACCTAAGCATAAAGCTTCCACTCATTCCACCAACCCCTCTTCCATCAAATCCATGGGATTCAAAAATAAAAATTTTGATGCCTCTACTTCTAAAGCTAAAAATCCTATTAAGAATCCTAAAGATTCTCATGCCTTAGGGCATCAAAGCAAAGAATCACAGTCTAGCGCATCTAAAAAGCTAGCTGAGCCTATAACTCCACAAGAAGAGCCTACGACCAAAATGGTTTGGGTTCCTAAGCAAACAAGCAAGCCAACCAAATGAGACATCCTTATCATAAACAAAAAATCCCAATCATCCCCTTCCACCCAAAAACTTCCATTCCATCCAACAATCCCACAAGCAAAGAAAAAATCATAAAAATACTAAGTCTATGTGGGTTCCTAAATCACTTCATCAACCATCCCCTAAGCAAACATCTCCATTGCTTCCTACACTGCCACCCATCAAAAGCTTCAATGTTTAACACGATGTGTGCAACTATTGGTCATGATTTTTCTCATCCACAACATTCCCACATACCTCCATATCTCCATCCTTCATCCATTATCCTACATGTCTCCACTATCACCTTTCTATGGTCCATGCTTTTGCATAAGCCTTCTATAATCCACTATCCCCATTCATCTATCCTTGCATAAGCCTTCTGTAATCCACTATCCACCTATTCCATCTTCCATCCATGCAATCCCTTACCAACATCTTGAAGCATCACAACATGGTTCATGTGATGACATTCATCTCTAACGGGACTACCAACATCCACAGAACTAGACACTTGAGTCCCTCCTATCCATTACCTTGGTGAAAACCTAGCAAACAGGCACCATGTGTAATTGTCATCCTATCCTAAAATAAAAAAAAATCCATCCAATAGTGAAAACCACTTTGTGGTGCTTTGGATACCAAAAAGAGAATAGTATAAGATAAATAATCTGTCCTCTGGTGAAAACCTGATAAACAAGCACCTTGGATAAGTACCATAGTGAAAACTGGGCAAACAGGTGTGTTGTGTGGTTACACAACACACCCCATTTTGACTTGACAAAACAGGGACCCAACTTTTTTGCTGCTTTGGCTTGTGTTGTTTTTCTGCTTTTTGGCGGTCTGGTAAAAGTAAGTCATGTAGATAGCCCTACATAAGGGGGTGGATAAGTCAATATGATGAGGTCAGTTTGCCAAGGTCAATAATTCATATCATTAACCTCATAGTTGGAAAGTGCATAAAATTTCATGCAGGTTTGCCTTTTAGATCACCTTGAAATTCCTTAAGGGGACAAAGTTATGACAAGTCAAAGTTCCAGTCAAACCTGATATTCTGGGGGGGGACATATTTCAAACATCAGTCGCCTTGTGTAAGATCACCTCGACATAGGTTTATCACCCAACAATCACTGGGTCTGCAAACTCTAGACGTCAATTTTACGTGATAACTATATCTGCCAGTCAAACGACCTTATAAATTTTACGGGGGTCATATTTTCAATATCACCTGATCTTACAAATATCACCCTATTGCAAAATATCACCCCAGTGCCAATATGATGATGACATCATCTAAGCCCGATGAACGAAGGAAGTCACCCTGATGATGATGTCATCATTCTTTTTACCTCGCGGAGGTATGTATCCAACCATCACCCTTTTCAATAACATGACGGTGACGTCATCCTGATCTTTCGAAAGGGGGTCATTTTATTCGCGGGGATCACATTTTAAACATCCCCTGATCTTTGTTTCATGACCCAATATACATATGGTCAGCTTTTGACCACATCATCCGAGTCTCTTGCATAAGTTTTGCCGCTCAAAGGCAAAAGGTCATTTCAATCAAGGGGGTCATATTTTGAATATCACCCAATCTTCTGAAGATCACCACCCTCCATCCTGTTTCTAGACATTAAATTAACATAAATGCGGTATATGGATTCCCACCGAACATGAATATAATTCAAACACATGGCAGCATCTGTGGATTTGTTGTAGAAGATCAACGGATTGGATCGATTTAACATGATTTTTACCCTAATCATGCCCTAAGGATGCATTTAAAGGTAAGTTTCCAAGGTTATTTCCATTCACCTTGTGAAAAAATGAGAATTTACAGAGTAGAACATTCAAATCCCCATATGAGCTACCTATGAATGGAGTACATCTTGTAGTATAACATAATAGTAATTGTCAGCACCTGTTGCCCCTTTTCCGTAATTATCCACCTAACCCAGGAGAAAAGCATTGCCAGGTAAGTAATTAAAAACCCTCCTATTGTCATGTTTTTGTATGTCCAGGTAGTATGACTTTTCCAGTGGTTTGAATCTATATTTATGCACATCCTGATAAAGTAAGGAGATATATATAATGGTATGTGAATACATGTGGATATCATATAGTAAGACATGCATGTTTATTGTAGGAATCCATGGCAGATCTCAGGCGGATCAGGTCTGAGACAGAGTTTCAAAAACCCATGTTTGTTCGACCAGAAGGGATACAATTCAAGTATGGTATCATTGGAGACACACACTAGGGAGACACAGACTTAGCGGCATGGTCGTCCAGGATATGTGATGATAAAGACAGTGCCCTACTAGATGCAATATATGTGTCAGGAATGTGGCATGCGGCTAGATTCCCTTATGCCATGGAAACCCTGAAACTAGTGGTGGAATGTGCCAGAAACTATAATCCTCATATGAGGCTAGTTGAAAAGCATGGAAGGGTTTATGTAGACTTCTCAGTTAAGGGGCTCACATCTACATTTAACCTACTAGTTGGAAAGAAGGTGCTTAGTGTAGATCTGCATAAACTAGAGATAGAATATAATAATAACAAGAAAAATGCAAGAAAGAGGATGTACTAGTGGAGGTCAAAGAGCAGCACCTACACTGCTTCTGCCAAGTTGCCCGTACACCTATATAAGTTTGATTTTGACAATGAGTATCAATACATGATTGCCCTGCTTAGCAGGATAACAGGTCAGCCTCATGCTGGAAATTTCAAGAATTGGATGTTTGGGATCATCCAAATGGTCCTCTACACAGACAAGCCATTATGGGCCAAGGTCATCAGTGATGCCTTAGATGAATAGATGAAGAACCTGAGAGGTGTGGAGTGCTCATTCCATATGACCTCATATGTTGTCTATTCATGTACCTAAAAGGGAACTTTTGACACCCTGACAACAGTTGGAAAGATTGGCGGCAGTATAGATGATGCCCACATATGGGATCATTATCCTCAATTGCAGAGAAGGAATTACCTCCAAGATTATAAATTGGTGAATGATGCATTCTCTATGCATCTGGTCAGAACAATGGAGGAGAATAGAACTAAGAGGCTGAGCATGGAGGTTGAGGAAGTTATATACAGACATGGAGCCTGGTTCATCTAGTATGCCTCCTTTTCATACATAAGAATTGAGGGATTTAAAGATTAGCCCCTCATGTTACCAAGGTACCCTACTGATGGGGTAGCCCTGATGGAGTTCTTAAGACAAATATCTACCATATTGGATGCATACAAAGTACAGAAGAAGATACCCCTAGTACTTTTTCCAGTATCCATGGGATGGTATATGTGCTCAGATTTGCAAAGCATAGAGCATATCATAGGCAGCTTGAAATTAATGTATCTACAGCGATTTCCATTGGCTAGATCATATGACCCCTATGGTAGGATGTAGAAGATAATGGGGAAGCCCATACATATGAGGCATCTAGAGGATTTGTGGACTGATTGTGAGGATGAAGCAGAGGTAAGAAGAAGAAAGTATCAAAGGCTCACCTTAAATTAGATAAGGACATTTGACTGCATCTCAGTGCTAGCATAGCTGAAGAAGGATGATGGCAGAACCATGTCAAATGAATATGAAGATAAAAAGGTGTACAATGACACCATCTCAGCCCCTGATCTAACACAGGAGGACATCTCCTTGGATCGGTTCACAAGTGGGGTGCTACAGTTAACCCATGCATGGGTGGATGAACAGATAAATAGACTGAAGAAGAAGGGTGTGGCCATCACAGTGGACACCAAGAAGAAAAGGTAGGAGATCCCTGATGAGGAGTATGATGACTTCCTCGGTGAGAAAAGGATATCTAATAGGGAGAGGCTGCCTGCACAGAAACAAAGAAAAGGACCCCCTAGAGGAAAGATGACTGATGATAGTCCTAAAGGGGTGATAATAGAGAGAATTTCCATACCAGTTGAAGGTGCATCAGCATCAGGACAGGCATTAGCCTCATCTGCACCTCCTCTAATAGGTAAACCAAAGACCAAAAGGATCCTAAGGCCAACTGAACGTACCGTAGAAGTACAAGATGAAGGCCAAGCCTCACAATAGAACATAGAAGAGGATATCCCTCTTGAGGAAGAGCCAGTAGATAAAGAGCCTGTAGGTGATGACCTGATAATGGTCAGCAGGAAGAGGAAGGCGGTGACCCTGATGTCTCCACCCAAGAAACAAAGAACATCTATGAAGGGTGAGATAAGGACCGACCCTATAGTATTGAGAGGAGCTGGTGGTGAAGTGTTCAAGAAGGATTTGCAGCATGATGTGCCATTTCCCACCATTATTAAATTCAAGATAGAAAGAGCAGAGGAGCAAGTAAAATAAACTTCCAAAGTAGGTCATGGTGGTCCTTTCTCATTCGAAGACACCGTCGACCTCTCAGATGATGAGATTGTACAAAGTGTAGCCTCTGAGAAGATGGAAACCCTTTCTTCAAGTACACACATGACTCCACATGGGACCCCATAAGAACATATGGTGGTATTAGAAGAGTTGAAACAAATAGAGCAAGAAGAGAGAGAAAATAGCCTAGAAAGAGCGGCCCAACAAATCAGGCTGGACAAGTTGGTAGATCAAGTAACTAGCCTTGTAGTGATAGACTTGACAAATAGGGAGGATATGACCCCTGAAGACAAAGTAGGTGCACCTGATAGAACAGAAAAAGTTGAAGAAGTCAAGCAGACAGAAGTAGAGAGCGATGCTCTAGATATGGGCCAACAACAGCGTGATATACCTGCTAAGCCTAAGATAGTAGAAGTCCAGCAAAAGGGTGAGGGTGATAAGAGTACATCAGGTGATGATGCTACCCAGACTCAACAAACCATAGGAGATAAGGATACATCAGGTCAGGAGGATCTCATAACACAAGATGTGCATACCTCAGGTGCAAAACAGGAGATAGACCAAGATCAGGGTGATGCACAAGACTCAGAAACACATGCATCCATAGATGTAAATATGCCTCAGGATGAGAAACATGATAAGGTGGATGAAATTCAGAAGGAGGTGTAGGATCAACATCAGGATCAAGCTCAAGATCATCAAGTGGACATTCCACAAGATCCTCCCTTACAGAAAGAGGCTCCTCAAGAAGAAGAGATGGAACAAGATCCCCCTCATGAGGAACATCATGAGGAAGAAATCAGGAAATCACCTTCTCCACCTAGAATAGAGACATATACCGGAGATCAAGGTGAACATGATGATGATAAAACATGACAAGGATCAGGAGATGAAGTACCTTAGTGGCTGGAGAAGGAAATATGTACGGAACAAGGCTTTGAAGTTCAAGAATTTGATGTTTCAACCTTGTTTGCAGAGAATATCATGAAACCAAAGAGGAAAGCTAGGCTGACCTCGGCTATCAGAAGAGATCCTGATACAGGCAGAAGAATAGCCCAAGTAGCACTTCCCATTGTAGAAAAGGAAAAGGGAAAAATCACCCTAGATGAATTCTAGATCACCACAGTTGATTTGGGTTTTGCTAATGAAGACCAAGAGGGTCAAGAAGGGAAGGATATCATAGATTCTTTAACCCAAAGGGTAAAGAAAAAGAAGGAGAAAAATAAATAGCATAAAGAGCACATTGCTCAGCTGCATGCATACATAAAGGGGTTGATTAACCCTGGTAATACACCAATTGATCAAGCAGTCCCATTGACTATCATCTCTCAGGAAGAAGTTAATAAGATGGACCTCATGAAGCATTAGGCCATGCTCATGGATAAATGGATGCTGATAGCCCTTACAGGAGCAGAAGAAGTATTGAGAACCTCTTTATAGAGGTAGAATTTTTTGAGCACTTTGAAGAGGAAAGTGGATAAAATGCAGAATGAAACAGGAAAGAGATCATTCCAGTTGGAAAAGGCCTTAAGTGTTCTAAGTGAAGTAAGGAGAATTGATCCTTAGGTCCTAATAAATAATCAGGTATTAAACAATAACATAGCCCTACTAGTAGATGTATGGTATGAGGACATTAGGTTTGAATGCGATGTTCTGAAGAAGTTCAGTGGCAAGCTTAGAAACATCAGTATCAAGCTGTACAGTATGATGGCATATGAAGCAGAGATACTGGAAGCATTAGAAGGAAAAGTAGAGGGGAAAATAGAAAACCAATATGCAGATTTTGCCATCAAGGCACTACATGATAATTTCCAGCCAGTGGCTGATGAACCCCTTACCCACCTGATAGAAGAAGTGATGGATAAGATCATGAGGATCAAGGTCAGGGTGGAGAATTACAATGAAACATTGAATAATAGAAAAGCTAAGTTGGATACAGTTAAAGATAAATTTTAGGCTCACAAGCATGTTGTCACTAAAGCCAAAACTCAAGATGGCGGAGAGGTGGACAAAATAGTGCAGACTTATGAAAATATCAGGACGACAATGAAGGTCCGCATCCAAGATGATATTAATTAGGGTGATAGCGATACAGAAAGTGATGATCATGATGAAGAAGAAGAACCCGAAGAATGAAAGGAAGATGCACCCCAAAGAGACATATGCATCAGGTACTTATAAGATAATAAGTCACCCAGATGGTTTCCAGCTAGCAACCTATGCCACAAGAAAGATGTTGACTAAGTCAAAGAAGGAATATCTACCATTGATCCTAATTGACAAATCCTGACCGTAGGTCATTTGTAACCGCTCCCTCACCTTATTCTATAAAAGGTGCAGGGGTGCCATATTTTGAACATTTAGAAGCTTAATTGAAATTTGATTGCTGAAATATCAGGACTTATTTCAAAGTTGTTGTAAACATACATGTTTTTGCATAATTAATGAAAGAGAAGACCATTTGATTACAAATCATCATAAATCCTGAGTAATCTATCTTTGAATTCTTGATACATGCTTTGATTAGCTGCGTCCCTTGGAGTGCTTATTAGTCTGTATGTGTTGTTTTCATTCCTCATCCTTTGAAGTTAGCATCATCTGTATCTAGCTGTGGAACATCCTGGTGAAAATATGGTTTGATTTCTTCTCCTCATGACTGTATCTAGTGTGTATGTGGTTCAATAGCTAAAGATTCACCAAAATTTGAAGCATTCTTTTAATTTTCTTTGAATTTCATAACATTTCACCATCATAATTGCAAATAATAGATAATCAGAAGCAAGTAATATGAAATATGCTGACATCTCATAGATAATTGGAAATACATAGCATATTTAGAGTTAAATGGATAAATATCATGCAAATATCTAAGTACAGACACATTATTTGAAGAAATATACTGTGTAGAGTAACCTTTCTGTGTAGCACATTTGCAGGAAACATAATTTACTGATCAACGTAAGGCCCCTAAATGATTAACAGCAACACACATCAACAACTGAATAACATCAATAGATTATGAACTAATCAACAGAGACTTGGGATAATGAATTTTTTGAATTCATCATATCTTTCAAGATAAATAAAAGTTGTTGTGTAACTTTTATTTCATGTTTGCTTATGACTAACATCATGATCAACAAGGCGCTATGTGTAGTGACCATCCTCCATTATCTACTTAGTTTGTTTGATCACCACTCTTCCTAGCATACTTCGCCATCTTATCCTACATAATCCATATCATAATCCACATTTCATCGCAATAAACAACTTTTCCATATTTGCCTCTATCAATGGTAGCTATCACACTTGAGACATTGTTGTGATAACTATATCTTTTTGGCACCTTAGCATCTTGTCCGCACACGCTATCCATTTTCACTTCTCCATCATAAACCTCATCTCGCACTGGGGGCACTTGTTGAGCCTTATTTGGAAGTGGATACCACTAGCTTTAGCAAATAACACACCAAACACCTTAGCTCAAAACATAGCAAACTTTTAAATTCAACCATAGCATTCATCCAATGACAAATGTGGCAAACATTTGCAACCAGGATTCATATTTCTATAATCAATTCAAGCTCAATCAACATCCAAAAATAGTAAAAATATCACCAACACAAACATCCAAGCAATAAGTTGATTCTTTCAACATTACTCACCAGCGTAATAAGCAAGAACTATATCACCACCTCTATCGTTAAAGCCTTGATCTCGTGGATACAGGGTATGTAGGCAATCTGAGATGCGAAGGAATCACTTTGATTTAGGCTAAGACGATAGCCCTCTTTTCATCATCCATCTTCCATCTTTCTTCTAATCATCCTCCAATCTTTCATTTCATGTTCTTCTATTTTTCATCACACACATCATCAATAAAACCCAAAACTACATATTCATCATGTCTCATCATCATCATAAATGTGCTTTGATCCTGTCGACACAGGGTATGTAGGTAGTCTAGAATATGAAGGAAGTTTCCAGTACTCAAGCACATATGATCCACCCCATCTTCTTCATCTTCTCTCATCTTCCATTTTCTTCTCTTTGATTAGCTCAAGTAGAAAGCAGGCTATGTGTATACTGAAAGCTCTAGCACTTTAACCAATCAAGAATAAGCCAGAAGTTATTTGTCTGCATGCCTTAAGCCAACATTTTCTATAGCATTTTATCAACATCTTTAGCCTTTAACAGGATGCAGCTTTCCTCTTAACAAGGCACTAGCTTAAATCCATCCAAGAGCACCTAAATTTGGCAAGAGAACATGATGACAGTATCTTTTGTTTTATCTTGTCCCTTTTCTATGCCTAATCAAGATTGCCTTGATCTGTCTATATCTTGGTATGTTGCGATGAAGTAAGGAATGGGGCATGGTCATATTGCTTTCATATGCCGTGTCTGTGGGATGATCTTATTCTCTTCCTATGCGTATTGGTATCTTGTACGTGTTGGGATTAGCATCTTACATATCAATATCTCTAGCATCTGAGAAGCTAAATAGTCTCTTATGCACTTGAGACTATTCTATGTCAAGACTAGATCCATACATATAACCAACAAGGTGTCACTATGCGTAGTGGAGATAAGCTCAAACCATTGCTTGTAGCATCAAAGTCCATCTCAAAACACTAGCTTCTATTCATATCTTGTGTATGTTGGCTTAATATCTTGACCTCATGCGTTCAGACAAGATTATAGCATGCTAGTTTTGCATTGGATATCTCGACACCTTGGTCTTCTATACCTTGGTGCATAACATCCACATGCTATATCAAATATAAGGATTGCATTTCTTTTCATTTTTGAGCAATTACTTTTAAAGCTACCCATTACACCATATATTCATCTCATTATCCGCCTATATAGTCCTAAACCAAGATCAATCATTTCTATCATCCTTTTTCCACATCTCTTATCCTGCAAAACAAATGTGTTAGACATATCATTATCATTACTATAGCCTCTGTCCAAACCCTAATTCTTCTATGCCAAAGCCTATTTTCTTCTGCATCATCCCATTTTTCTCCCACCCAACCCCCTATTTTCTGTGTAAACCCTGTGTCCTAGCTTTTCCTTTTATCGCAAGCTAACCCAGCCCTTCCTGGTTAGCCTGGCTTACCTCTCGAGGGGGCATCCTCTACCAGTTATGCTTGGGCATAACCTTGTTTATCAAATGAATATCGTATCTTCTTTGACACAATGCTCTATCAAACATTGTATCAAAGAGGGGCAAAATGTAGACACCCAAAATTGACTCATTATCACTAGCATTCAAACATCACATTATCCATCATCTGCATTTGTCTAACACACTTGAGAAATATCCCTAACACATCTATTTTCTTCTATTAATTAAATAAATTTATATTTATTTAATTAATTCATTAGCTATTTCTTCTATTTCTTCTAAGCTATGATTAAACAATCTTTAATTATTTAATTATTTTCATTCTTCTATTTTTAATTAAATAAATTATTTATTTAATTAATTTCTCTTATCAGTTATCTCATGAGCCGACATGTGTGCCTCTTTCATTTAAAAAAGATAAATGGTACTACATCTTTTATTTAATGTCTTTCACATGTAGTACTTTTTATGTACACAAGCACACATAAGCCTTATCTTCTCTCCACTTGTCATCTTCACATTCACCTATGTCTATCATTCAATCTTAGCCATTCACATAGCCACCGAATCTCCACCGTTGATTGATTTTGGTTGAGTTCTATATAAATACCCTCTCATTTCATACTACATCTAATCCAACATTCATATAGCGTCTACATTATCATCCTGAGCATATTGAGCACTTTAGCATCCATCTAGCATATTAGCTTTATCGTCCATCCATCATGGCAGCTTTTATCTTCATAATTGTTCATTGTTGAAGAAGCAATCCACATCATAAACAAGGAATCATACAATCTAGGTGATACTATTCTTGAATTGCATGCTTTTGATTTCATTTGGATTAGATTCTTTGATGATGGTAGGCTTAGGTTTTCATGGATATGCTTGATCTTATTAACCTAATTTTTTACCTATCACAGAGGACATTGAGAAAATTAACCCCTCCAGAAGAATCAGAAAGGAAACAGTGAATCACAGTGAAGATAGTTAGTTGCATACTGAAGAACAGTCCAAAAGATTGCTCTGCATTTCTTGTATATTGAAGATCTTGGTTTGTAGTTTGGAAGTTATTTAGAGGCATGTCTAAAGATGTTAAATCCTGAGTTTGAGCCTCCGATATAAAGAATTGAGTGAACTAAATTCACCAGAGTAAAACCTAATTTTTCTGATTATTCACTGGTGACAGGGAGAAAGTATTTTTCTCTGCATTCCTCCGCATTGAAGTATTTTGCTCTGCAGTTCTAGAGGGAAGTCTGGGATGATGATAAGTGCCTACAACTATAATGGTTCATGATTTGGCAGTCCCCAAACTATCTTTCTTTTATGACAATTGAAGATAGTGAAGTTCATGTGCTCCAGTGTGAAGAATCTCATGGATAAAGTGGTTAGAGTTTGTGCGGTTGTTCCTGGTGATTACAACATGCTTGTGGATGCCTCCTGATCATGTTCCTATGCTTACATTGGTCTATGTTAAGGAATTGATATCATGTTTGAAGATTATTCCTAGATAATGTAGCGTGTAACCAGTCTTAGTTGACTTGGTTAATTCCAGTGATTGCGAAGATCTCTTAAAGATTGTAGAAGTGTGTTGTGGCATGGAAGATCATGTTTGAGTCCCAACTAAGGCATGGCATGATCTGTATACATCTCTACTACATTTCCATAGCATAATTTTGTATTAGGTCAAGACCTATTTTGTAAATGTTTGTAATGCCAACCTTGGAGATTGTTCCAACGGTTGATGATTGTAATGCCAACCTTGATGATCATTCCAAGGTTGATGTAGTATATACATACTTGTAATTGAGTCATGAAAAAGTATCCAAGTGCAAAGATGCAAAGATAAAGTGAAGTAAGGCAGTAGAGCAGAGCAGAGGTGTTTTTGTGCTTCAATGGAACTAAACCTTGGCATGGAGTAGATGTTGTTATCTTAGTTCACCCTTTTGGCAGTGAGCCACCCTTTGGCAGTGAGTCATCCATAGGTAGTGAGCCTTTCTTTGTAGTGAGCAATTTGGGTAGTGAGCCCTATAGGAAATGAGCCTCTATTTTTTGGTATTGATATAACTTATATATTTATGTGGGCTAACACCCACCGTGGTTTTTCCCTTTTAGGGTTTTCCACATAAAAATATGGTGTCTCATATGTTGTTTATGGTTTTGTGTTGAGATTCGCATTTGATGATTTGATGGTTATATTTGAATATAATTAATTAATAATATGATGATCATATTTGGTTAAAATTTTTAGGATAAATGATTCTGGTGCAATCATGACCTAGGAGGGTTCATAGAATGAACTATCCGGACCATGCAGCAAGAGTAAACACAATGGAAACAACTTAGAGAAATGGAACAAATTCAGATTTAGTCATTTAGTATATCATAGAATTCAAATAGAGATCAACTGACAACATGTGGGCTTACAATTAGGGTTCATAGGCCTGATTACATACATGCACAAGATAAATCTTTGAAGCGCCTTCGCACAAAATCTAAACTATGAACTTATGCAGATGATCACAACTTGATAAATTTATTTCCTAGGATCTATTACATTAATATATATCATCTGTAGAATAATAGATTCCTCTACATTGGTCAAGGAAGGCCACAAACTCCAATGAAGAGCTGTAACGTGTGAACATAGATAGGTCAGACCTAAATGCATAGGACTCCTCCAGAAAATGAATGGAATGATGTGTGGATCTTCGAGGAAGGTCAACCATGAACCAAATATCATTGAATGATGTGTCATTAGGCTTCACAGATCAGGAAATGCTTCCGTAGGTTTCTCCTTCAATTGGTTGTCTATGATTATCAGGATGCTCTATTCCAAGAAACAGTTGATCTTCTGATAGCGATAACTTACTAGTAATGATGTGTGGATCTCTAAATTCTGGATATGATGTGGATAAATGAATGTAGATGCTAAGTCCAACTCTACAAGGACTAAAATGCAATTAGACCAAAAAATACAGAAAAGTTGCTTCTGATTGAACTGCCTGAACTGAACTAGAAAATGAAAAGAAACAAACTGAACTACAAACAAAATGAAATGCAAATGTTTTTGGTTGATGCAAGATTGCTCTTGAACCAAGGATGCTCCTACATCATACATCTGGGGTTATTGAAAAAGTGAGTCCCTCACTTTACTGGGGCTAAGGGAGAACCAATATGGTCCACCTCAGCTTGACAAATCCATGATGAATCTTCTTCCGGTCTACCTTTCCACTTCACAAGATATTCTTTGTATTGTCTTCCTCTAGTGCTACATCCAACTCTGCTATCGAAAATGTCTTCAATCTGCTCTAGTGCTTGTTGTGGTAATTGCTTCTTCAAGTCTTCTTCCATTCTGTCACTAAACTCTGCTTCATGATACTGATATAAGTCTGCAATGTTGAAAATAGGTGAAATACCCAATGCCTCTGGTAATTCTACTTCATATGCATTGCCTGGATCAAATTTCCTGAGTATCTTACAAGGTCCAAACTTCTTCATCTTTAGCTTGTTATATGTCCCAACTGGAAATCTTTCTTTTCTCCAGTACATCATCACTTCATCTCCCACTTGAAATTCCTTATGTCTTCTCTTCTCATCTGTCATTTCCTTATACTTACTGTTCATGTCCTCCAAATGCTTCTTCAATTAATTATGCACTGTCTTCATATGATCTACATATTCTTCTACTTCTGCACTCCTCTTTTCTTCCATGCTAATAACTCTTAATTCTGCTACTCCTCTAGGATTCACTCTAGTCACAATCTCAAAAGGTGTTCTTCTAGTACTCCTATTTACTAAATTATTGTATGCAAACTCTGCTTGTGAAAGAATCAAATCCCAACTTCCAACTTTCTCTCCAACCAGACATCTCAACAAGTTTCCCAAACTCCTATTCACTACCTCTATTTGTCCATCAGTCTGTGGATGAAAAGTTGAACTAAACTTCAAATGTGTCTTCATCTTCTTCCAAAGTATCTTCCAAAAGTATCCAACAAACTTTGTATCTCTATCTGAAACTATGCTCTTAGGTAATCCATGCAATCTCACAATCTCCTCGAAAAATAAGTTAGCTACATGCACTGCATCAGTTGTCTTTTTACAAGGTATGAAATGAGCCATCTTTAAAAATCTATCAACTACTACAAATATTGAATCATGTCCTCTCTGTGTCTTCAGCAATCCCATTACAAAATCCATGCTTACGTCTTCCCAAGGTCTCTCTGGTACTGTTAAAGTCTTCTACAATCCAGTGTTCTGACTACTCCCTTTTGCAACTTGACAAACTCTACAACTCTACACAAATCTCCTAACATCCTTATGTATCTAAGGCCAAAAGTAGTTTTCACTCACCAAAGCCACTATCTTATCAATGCTAAAATGTCCTACCAATCCACCACTATGTTTCTCCTTGATCAAATTATCTCTCATTGAACTTCTAGGTATGCATAATTGATTTCCTTTGAACAACATATCTTCTTGAATGAAATAATCCAACCACTTACTCCTATATGTCACAAGAGGTTCCTTACATGCTTTCCAAGGTTCTAAAAAATTAGTGTCTCCCTCATACATGTTCTTCAATTCATCAAGACCCAACACTTCAACTCTCATCTCGGTCAACAAATTTCTTCTCCTACTTAATGCATCAACAACTTTGTTTGATTTTCCACTCCTATGCTTCAACACAAAAGTATAACTCCGCATGAACTCTACCCATCTCATATGTCTCTGATTCAACTTACCTTGACTGTTCAAATATTTCAAGGCTTGATGATCTGTATACAACACAAACTCCTTAGGCAACAAATAATGTCTCCACTTCTTCAAGGCTTGAATTATGGCATAGAACTCTTGATCATAAACTGAATATCTTCTCCTTGCATCATTCAACTTCTCACTGAAATATGCTACTGGTCTATCTTCTTGACTTAATACTGCTCCAATTAAATTTCCACTTACGTCACAATAAACTTGAAATACCTTATTGAAATCTGGTCATGCCAAAATAGGTTGTTCTGTCACCTTATGCTTCAATAGTTCAAAACTTTTATCTACTCCAGATGTCAACTTAAAGTCTTTTCTGTCACCTCTTGTTGTCTCTATCATAGAGTTACAAACTGAACTAAAAATTTTTATGAACTTCTGGTAGAAACTAGCTAATCCATGAAATGACCTAACCTCTCCAATGCTCTTTAGTGTAGGCCATTCAACAATTGCTTTCACTTTCTTAGGGTCCATCTTCAATCCTTCCGCAGAAATCACAAATCCCAAGGACACTAGTTCTTCCTTCATGAAACTACACTTTTTTATGTTTATCAACAATTTCTCTTCTCTCAGTCTCTGCAAAACTTGTCTAATATGCCACAAATGTTCCTCCTTTGTCTTACTAAAAATTAGAATATCATCCAAGTACACAATAAAAAACTTACCCAAGAATTTCTTCAAAACTTCATTCATCAATCTCATGAAAGTACTTGGCACATTTGTCAATCCAAAGGGCATCACTAACCACTCATACAATCCTTCATTTGTCTTAAAAGAAGTCTTCCACTCATCACCTTTTCTAATTCTGATCTAATGGTATCCACTCTTCAAGTCTATCTTTGTGAAATATCTTGCTCCACTCAAATAATCCATGATATCATCTTGTTGCAAGTATAGGCCTAGCCGGTGTT
Source organism: Cunninghamia lanceolata (assembly GCA_027924645.1). Lineage (NCBI taxonomy): Eukaryota > Viridiplantae > Streptophyta > Pinopsida > Cupressales > Cupressaceae > Cunninghamia > Cunninghamia lanceolata. Next base: position 25,526,470 of record BSBN01000500.1, read on the forward strand.
GTCATTCATGTCAACATACTCCTGTTGCATTGATGATAAGGATTGGATAAGTTGTGTGCTGAGGATATTGAGAAAATTAGTCCTAATCAAGAACAAAGAAGAATAGTGAAGATAGTAAGCAAAAGATCCTAGCTAAGATGAAGATCAGAGGATGCGCATCAAAGGGTTTGTAGATATGTGTCTTAAGGTGATCCAGTAAAGATTTCAGAGGTCCGCATGAACATCTGAAGAAGTTGTGGCCACATAAGTAAAACTAGTTCTGACAGGTGTTCAGAGGTGACAAAGTGACACAGATAAGTCCGGTGAGATCCAGAAATGCAATATCCTATTCTACAGATTTGGTGGAGTGTTTATGAAGTCCATGTGAAGTGACAACTCAATTGGTTTGTGGTCTGGAGGTCCACAAGAATCTATTCCATTGTGACAGTGATGACAGACTGTGTTCTTGAGGTTTCATATGAAGGAGATAAGGATTTCAGTAAGCAGATGTAGTGTGGATGTTCTTGGTGATTCAGGCAAGCTTGTGGAGGTCTTTGGATCATGTCTAATTAGTGTTGGTGGTCCACATTGAAGATTGAGCTAGCAATTGAAGAATTACTTCCAGATGATGGTGTTCTTCTTAAGTCTAGATGACCAGATGAGTTACACATCATGCAGATGATCTAGAAGGTGTCTTGTGAAGAATGGCGTGTTCCCAAAGAAAGATTGAAGTCTCAGATCTGTGTGGCCGATAGTGTGCTGATCCGCATGAAGTCTTTTTGTAATAAGTCATATTGTATTTGCTCTGTTATGTATGCCGACTTGGATGATAATTCCTAAGTTAATGTCTTGTATAAATAAGGAGTTGTAAAGTCATTTCAAATGATATCTTGTGGAGATGAGAGTGTGGTAGAAAGGAGAAGAGCGAAAGGTAGAGCAGAAGTTTTGGGCTTAAATGGAATTGACTCAAGCATGGTGAAGATGCTATTCTTCAGTTCAAGTATGTGATACTTATTCTTCTGTAGACAATGTGTCTCTTGTAGGCAGTGAGCCTCTTGTGAGCAGTGTGCTCAAGCAGTGAGCCCTAATTGGCATGTGACATTTTGTTCTTTCTATTCTTCTAACAGAGAATACAATCTTGGGTTAATCACCTCGTGGTTTTTCCCTTAACCGGGTTTTATAAGTCAAAATCTTGGTGTCTTGTGTATTAATTTGTTTCTGCTCTTGATTTAAGGCATTATGTTTCCATGATTGATTTATCATTATGATGCTGAATTGCAAAGTGGATTTAAGTGTTTAATTGGAAGAAAGTTTTGGACAATCGATTCACTTCCCCCCTCTTAGTTGTCTTCCCTAAGTCTAACAATTGGTATCAGAGCTAAGTTCCTCTAAAAGAACTTAACTACTTGAGGAGATCCAGGATGTCATCCTACAAGAAGGATAGTCTGAAGTTTGATGGAACAAATTTTAATCTTTGGAAAAGTCGCATGCAGTGTCACTTGCAATGTATGTGAATGTAGTACTGGACCATGTCTTCAACGAAGTATGCTCCTCCACAGAATGGCCCGAAAACTACAAATGAAATCACAGTTGTTGAAAACAATTTGCAGACTAAAGAAGCTCTTCTAAGTGCCTTATCTGATTCAAAGCTGACAAATGTTGTTGATCTACAAACTGCTTTTGAAATTTGGGAAAAATTGGAACTTCTGCATGAAGGAGACAAGTATGTTAAATGTGCAAGGCTACAGAGTCTGAAAGGAAAATTTAAAAATCTGAAGATGAGAGAAGATGAAAATATCACTACTTTTATGCCAAGAGTAAATGAGCTTGTTTGTGGCATTTGATGTGCTGGTGGAGTCTTGGATGAAGATGAGATTGTTGGAAAAGTTCTCAGATCTCTTCCTGCTTCTTATAAATACAAGGTTTCTACCATTGAATAATTCAGAGCCCATTTAGGTGTCACAAGAGATCAATTGGTTGGTAAATTGGCTACATTTGAAATAACTAAGTTTGGATATGCCCCCCAAGATTGAATCTACATTCAAAGCCAGTGCCTCTGTAAAAGGTAAACAAAGGTTTGATCTGGGATAGAACTCTTCAAGGAAACCATCATGGTATGAAAAAGAAAGAAAAGACCTAGAAGAAGAAGAAGCAGAAACTGCTCATCTTGAATCCCTTATCGCAAAAAGACTACCAAGAGGATCCGGTAAGTATGAAGGAAAATTGCCTTTTAAGTGTTTTAACTGCAATAGGATTGGTCATTTTGCCTCAAGGTGTTCAGAAAGATTTTCAAGGCCAAATCCTAATAGATCAAGGTTCCAAAATAATTGTTACTATGTTCATGAAGAGAATGATAATGAAGGAGTAACAGATGATGAATCAGAAACAGGAAACAAATCCAGAAGTGATTGGGTGTTTATTGCCATCAAGGAAGAAGATCCAATGCCCTCTAAATCTATCAATCATAAAGTTGTAGAAAGAGCTCTGGCTGCCCAAGTTGAAGAAAAGGATGATTGGGTCATTAATAGTGGATGATCTCACCATATGACAGGTGACAAAAATAAGTTCATAGATTTGGAAAGGTATGAAGGACTGGTAAAGTTTGGTGATAATTCTGCTAGTAGAATCAGAGGTAGAGGAACTATTTCCTTTGATGGAAGAACAAAACCAGTAATGTATTGTATGTTGAAGGATTGAAGCACACTCTTCTCAGTGTTGGACAGTTGGTGGACAAAGTCTATGATCTCTAATTCAAGAATGGGAAATACAAGATCTTTGAAAGTTCCGGAACAAAGATTGCATCTGGTACTAAAACAAAAGGTAATATCTTCCATTTAGTTGGTACTTGTAAAAGTTGTCTATTTGTGCAAATTGATCAGAGTTGGTTATGGAATAGGACGATGTGTCATGTGAATTTTGATAATATCATCAAGATAAGCAACACTTAGGCTGTAAGAGATCTTCCAAAACTGGTGAAACCTACAAATAGTTTGTGCAAAGAATGTCAGTTGGGGAAACAAAGCAATGTCTCATTCAAAAGCAAGGAACAATCTTCTACCAGATTATTGGACTTAGTTCATACTGATCTATGTGGTCCAGCAAAAATTAGGAGTGTGCAAGGTGATAGATACTTCATGTTATTAATTGATGACCATTCTCAGATGATGTGGGTTACTTTTCTGAAAGAGAAATCATAAGCTCCTGAGAAATTCAAAATATTCAAGGCTATGGTAGAAAATGAAACTGGATTAAAATTAAAATGTCTGAGGTCTGATAGAGGTGGAGAATTCACATCTGGTGAGTTCATAGAATTCTGTGAGAAACATGGAATAAAGAGACAGTTGTTGGCTCCTAGGACTCCACAACATAATGGAGTAGTGGAAAGAAAGAACCGAACCATCCAAGAAGCATCTAGGACCATGATGATGGAAGCAAATGTTCCTCAGATCTATTGGAGAGAAGTTGTTAGTACTCCAGTCTATACTCTCAATCGAGTACAAATCAGAAGCAATACCGATAAGACTCCTTATGAACTTTGGTTTGGCATCACTCCTACTATGAGGTATTTCAGAGTCTTTGGTAGCAAATGTTACATTAAAAGAGATGAAGATCTAGGAAAATTTTATGTTAGAAGTGATGAAGGAATATTCTTGGGTTAATCTACTCAAAACAAAGCATACCGGTGTTATAACAAGAGATTAAGGAAGATTGTAGAAAGTACAAATGTGAAAGTTGATGAAGAAATTGAAAAACCCTCAATGTTTTATGAATATGATGAAGATGATCAAAATAATTTTTTTGTTTAAGAAGTCCATGTTGATAACTGAGAGGGGGGGTGAATCAGTTATCTTAATTATTTTGACTTTCTGTTCTTCTTTAACAACTAGTGCAACATCAAATCATATAAGCATGCATAACCATTAAAGCAGAAATAAATCAATACACATAACACAATGATTTTGACGTGGAAAACCCTGTTAAGGGAAAAACCACAGGGTGACTAACCCAAGATTGTATTCTCTATTAAAAGAATAAGGTAGTACAAAATGGCACTTGCCAATTAGGGCTCACTGCCCGAGCACACTGTTCACAAGAGGCTCACTACCTACAATAGTTTATAGAAAGAAACCAAGTATTTGAATTGATGAGAAGCATCCACATATGCTGAGGTTCAGTTCCGGTTAGGCTCAATATACTGATCTACTACACTTCATTCTTCCTCTATTTTAGTGCTACTGTTATGTCACATACTGGACCTATATTACTACTTCCACACTGCTCTCTACTTTTCTTCACACTTTACAACACACCACACACTTCTTCACATCAAAATCCATCTAGTATATATATCTATACCAAGGATTTCAATATCTTTCTAGTTAGCATCTGGAATACTCAATATTTTCCCAAACTCTGGTCTGTCGACTGAATCCTTGCTTACTAAGTGATGTGTATCAAAGAGATACTCATAGAAGTCATCAATCATGTCAGCCAATCATGAATGATCCCTCAAGAAACTTGATCACCATCAATATCTCATCCGGAATAAGGTCTGATGCTCTGCCGGTCAGTTCTTCCTTAGTCTACTCTGCCAAATAGGAACCCAACACTTAGGTGCTCATATCTTTTCACTCTTTTATCACTGGAGGCTCAATCTCTGGAATGTATTAGTCATGGTACTCCTCTTGACTTCCCCAAGTCTGCACTTTACTGAGATACTTCCTCTGAGAGATCCAGACTTGATTGTCAGACCTTGTTGTATGCTCTATTCTTCCTTACCAGACTAAAATACTCTTCAATCTGAATTTCGGTATAGTCATATCATGTCCTGCGGATGTGTGGGATGGACTTTGTTGCCATCAATGACAATACTCATGAAGCCACACAGTGTCTCTTGCCAACAATCTCCCCCTTTGGCATTGATGGCAAAACTTAGTGAAAAATGACTAAGTGTCACACTACACTCCCCCTTGGCTGATGCTCTGTTCTAAAGTACATTTTTTTGGAGCTCCCCCTTAGCTAGATTCCACATTTTTCACTGCTCCTCACTCCCCCTTTGACATCAATGGAAAAGGGTAGAATCTACACACGAAAATTAAAAAAATCATCCTATTCATAGATGCATAAGTATATATACAATTTTATACTTACATATACTTAAGTATATCTGCAAAAGTTGTCTTCAACTGGACAAATTCTGTTGCCCAACTCTGCTTCATCCTATCCAAAATTGAGATGTGACCACTCAACAGGAATTCAAAATCTTCTGCCCTCTTTAGATCTATCAGATCACTGGTCCGGGCTATGGTCTGAGCATCAGTTAGGGCCTCATGCATGGCCTCTAATTTAGGGATAATTATCCCTCTAAGTTCACCCATCCTACTTATTATATTCTTCCTTTCCTTTTCAAGTTTCTTTAGTTCATTTAGAATGGCAATAGTCTAACATTCTTGGTTTATTATGGATGTGGTGAGAGGATCAAAATTCTGAGATAAACTTGACAGTTTACCCTCTTGTTCTTTTACTTTCTTCTCAATATCCTTTGTCACTTTAGACCAGGATAAACAAAATCTATATATTTCTCTACCATCTTTAAGAGCATTTTCTAAGCTGTTTATCCCAATATCTATATTTCTCCTATCATTTGTTATTAGCCCTTGTACTTCGGAGAATCTCTTTCCCAAATTTTCTTTCTGGACTTTATCTTCTGCTGACTTCTCCAAATAATCAAAATGTGTGCTAATAGAATTAACAAGATATTTTAGGTTACCAGATTAAGAGGCTAAAAGATCCTTCTGGAAGGATGGCATGATCTTTTCCAATGCACCAGATGCAATCTCTATTAGCTCACAGTCTTCCATGTGAGACTTCAGAAGCTTTTCTTTTGCCTTTGATTGGGCAAAGGAAGCCATCTTCATTGTCTAAACTAGGGAGAGGGAATCAAAATTGAATGGTCCTTAAAATAGCTTTGGTTCATCAATCTCCATCATTTCTTTTGTCAAGAAGTCTTTAACAGCTTATGCAGAGTCTCTTGTTGGAGACAGAGATTTCTTTCCTTCTGTGGCCTCAAAACTATCTTCTGGGGTTTTCTCTGTTTGATCTTTTTCTCTTCTCTTGACCTCTTCTTCGTGACAAATGTTCCCATCTTTTCTTACTTCTCCTTTAGTTCCAAAAATAGCAGGGGGATCTGAAAGAGAGATGTTGACTTCTTCAAGGACTTCCTCTTCCAGAGCAGAGGAATCCAAGTCTTGAGTCCTCTCCTCACCAATGTCCTTTGATTCTTCTGCAATTTTCTCAGTAAGATCTTCCTTTGATACACTTTGTCCTTCGACATCCATGGCTGTACTTTCATCACTTATATCCTCTATGATAGGAATATTGAATCTTTTGTATGCATTTCAGAGGATGTCTTTTGTTTCTTTTGCCACTTCATCAATTTCTCTGAGCATAAGCTTGTTCATTCTGGCTTTGTTTCGGAACTCATCCTTGCAATCCTTGAAGATCATGTTCATTTGTTTAGGAGTGATGGAAGGATAGAGCTGAATAGCTATCTGTTCTTGAATCTCCAGGACCTTTGTCTTAGCATTGGTCTTTCTTATTTCAAGTTCCTTCTCTAGGCTTTTGGGAATTAGATATATGATTTCAATAAATGCTTTATTATAGATGTTCAAATACCTGACTGTAGCATCTTGCAAGATCTTCTGGTTAGCTTCATTATATTCATCATAAAATTCAGTCATTGGTTTTAGGTTCCCATCCACAATGACTGATTTGATGATATCATCAATGCAGAGAGTAGGCGTTTCAACAAATTCTTCTGCCTCTTCTTCCTTGTTATGACCGGTAGAGGGTTCATCGGATGCTTTCTTCTTCTTCCTCATTTTCTTGATCTCCTCATCTGATTCTATCTCTTCATCATCCTTTTGACTTATATATGACCTTGTGGCCTTTGTCTTAGTTCTCTTCTCTCCTTTACCAGATGTCTTTGCTTCCAGTTTTGAGGCTTTTGGGCTCTTGGTAGTGGCAGGTACAGAGCTCTTTGAGGATCTAGTCTGGGGGGGCTTGCACCGGTGCACTTTCTTTTTCTGCTTCTTGCCTTTCTTTCTCTTCCCTTTCCATCTTCTCTCTGTTGGCATCAACTGCCTCCTTTGATATCTCATGTCTCTTGGTAACTTCTTCCACTTCCCTTCTCACTTTTCTCTTGATCTCACGCTGTCTCAGTTCAACATGAACTTTTACACTTAACTCTTGGAAGGTTCCAAACCTTTCTACCTTAGACTCCTTAGGCTGATGCAACAAGTGTTAGATATGCAGCTCTAGGATTTTCTCATCTACTTCATACCCCATTGGCATAATCCACACTATTCTTGGTTCCACTGCCTCCATTAGGCATTGATCAGTGTCTACCATGAAGCACACTGTATCCTTGTATTTTTCAACTAGAGATTGGGGAATTCTCTCTCTAGCCTGCATCATGCCTTGAAAGTTTTTGAAGTAACCCCAGAGAGCTGTGTTTTGTGCCTTGGCATCACCAAGCCCATACATATAGTCTCTGATTTGTATGGCAACTGGTCTGTCATTTTGCCATATCCAACCATTGGATCTGGGGAGCTCATTCATGTGGTAAAAGAATAAACATAGAATCAACCCACCGTACTTAAATGAATTCTTCTTATCCTTCTTTATTTTCTGTAAGTTCTCTAACAGTTGGTCTAGGAGAAGCTCACACATATCATAGTCAACATTTTTCCTTAGCATTTCATATGCAGTATATATGGCAGTTCTGGATATTGAGTTTTCCCTGTTGGAGTGATAGATTTTGTAACCAATTATCATAGAGGCAAATTTAATATCTGGATCTATGATGTCTTCTATTGTCATAGCCCTCTTGTCAAAATTTTGATCCGGTAGCCTCACTTACAGTTTGGTTTTTGACTGATTTGAGAGTAGACAACCCACTAGATGAGTGCAATCTAGTTACCACCCTAATGGCATCGTTTGTGATCTTAAACGGCCTTATCAACCACATGAAGTTATCATGCACTCTGCTCAGAACATACTAGACCCATTCATCTTCTAAAAAATAGGGGAAATGGATGCAATGTCCAAAATGCTTGTCCCAGATGGCCTTGTATTGAGGTTTGAGTTCAAATGATTCATCAATTAACTGTTTGTGATAGATATCCATCAGCTTGGATTCCCCAAATTCTTCAATATTCGCATGAATGTATGCCCTAACATCTTCTACATGCAAAACCCCATGTGGAATGCTAGAGAAAGCACCTAAAGGATCAACTTTTAGAGATTTGTAAGGGTGTTTCTTGAACTTAGGGCACAGTCTATCAGTGATTTTGACAACATTTAGAGTAGCCATCTTTCAAAAGATTTAGAGGGATATATCAAGAGCAAAAATACCTTTTCACGCTTCTAGGGTTCATGATATGAGCCAGATAGGATTGTTGGATGAATCAACTTCTGCGGTTGAACTTTGAGAGGTTTGAGGTAATTTTGTTGTAGAGCTCCTTCTTTCTGCTTCTTGAATGCAAATGAGCAAATGATGAACAAGAGAACCCTTATATTTCTGTGCAAACCCTAAATCCATCTTGCAATAAATGGACAACTTAAGTCATTCTGATTGTCTTGTTCTCCTTGTTCTAAGAAAGATCTTTCCAGATTACTGTGATGCACTTAGAATGGTTCTTGGTGGTAAGTGACAATCTATCTTTCTTTTTCAATCATTCCATTTTTCCATAGATCAAGATATTTGAATTTTAAATCATACCAGATCTGACTGTGTGCAACCTACTTTTACCAAATGACTGTCAAACCGGATTACTCTTGGATGATTAACCTTTTCAAACTCCTTGCTGATCTTTCATATTTTTACCAAGGGTTATTTAGATGTTTCTCTGAGAGCCCTTTGAATCCACAACTTTCCAAGTGCCAATTTCAAGCACCAATTGACTGGCTGGGGGAAATTGTTTTCTTTTGTGACTCCCCCTAAGCTAGAGCTCATCTATTTAGTTTCTGGAAGGAATATCAGCACCAGATTCTGGTGCGGATCCATCCCCAACATTTTATGTACTTCTCTTCACCCAAATCTTGCTCATTTCCCTTTGAATTTCATCTGCATTTACTTTTCTTTTTCCTTTGTCTTGGTTTTGGTTATGATGCATCGGACCCCTTTTGTCCTAATTCCTATTTCTATAGAATTTGGCAATATGATCAGATCTATTGCAATTGTAGAAAACAACATTTCTTTGCATATTTGACTGGTATCCTCTTGATCTACATTGATTAGCCATATGTCCCATTCTATTGCATGCAAAGCATCTACCATTGAATGAATTGTCTATTTACATATTTCTACATTCATGAGATTTGTGACCATACCTTTTGTAGTTAAAACACTGTCCAGGGAAGGATGAATTAGTCTGATTCATTCTTCTTCTACATTAATTTGCTTTATGACCAAAGTTATTGTAATTGTGGCAGTATCCATTAAAGGATGGATATCTTTAGGCATTTGGTTGTCTTACCAGAGGTCTTCTAGGCCTATTCCTTGGATTTGCTGATCCAAAGTTCTTCTGACTAGATTTGGAGGTTTCACCTTTCTCATACCCCAAGCCTTGCTTGTCATCTACCCTCTTTTGGCTTTCAAGAAGAACTTCTAGTTGAGCAGAGCTTATCTTGAATTTCTCTTATATTCATTTGTTGTTTGAAGATCCCTTTTAAGTGCGTCAATCTAATTCTTAAGTTGTTCTTCATTATCTCTAGCTTCTTCAAGATCAGATTCTAGATGCCTGATTATTCTATCCATTTTGTGGCAGTCTTCTAACTTTTCATTGAGAGATTGTTTTAGATTATCTTCAATTTTTCTCTTTTCTTCAGTTTCTTGGGTGAATTTCATAACCCCTGATTCCATTTCATGTCTTACCATAATGACCTCTTTTGATAGCTTCTCACATAACTTGTTCTTCTCATTCAAATCGTCATTAGTATCATTGGCTTCATTTTGACTTGCTAATTGTTGAAGTAGCTCCTTTCTCTTTTTCATAGAGATACTCAGTTTCCCTTTTAGTTCATTTATGAAATCATTAGCTTGTCTGAGTCTTTCCCTCAAGTTATTGACTTCAGAGTGAGATTGCTCAAGATCATCTAGGGCAAACTAAAGTTGATCCCTCATACCATACATATCCATTGGAATTCCCAGATCTTCCTTAAGCTGTTAGGCTCTGTTTGGAGGAAATTAGCTCTGATACCAATTGTTGATAACTGAGAGGGGGGGTGAATCAATTATCTTAATTATTTTGACTTTTTGTTCTTCTTTAACAACTAGTGCAACATCAAATCATATAAGCATGCATAACCATGAAAGAAGAAATAAATCAATACACATAACACAATGATTTTGACGTGGAAAACCCTATTAAGGGAAAAACCACAGGGTGACTAACCCAAGATTGTATTCTCTGTTAAAAGAATAAGGTAGCACAAAATGGCACTTGCCAATTAGGGCTCACTACCTGAGCACACTGCTCACAAGATGCTCACTGCCTAAAATAGTTTATAGAAAGAAACCAAGTATTTGAACTAATGAGAAGCATCCACATATGCTAAGGTTCAGTTCTAGTTAGGCTCAATATACTGATCTACTGCACTTCATTCGTCCTCTATTTTAGTGTTGCTTTTCTATCACATACCGAACCTGTATTACTGCTTCCACACTACTCTTTGCTTTTCTTCTCACTTTACAACACACCACACACTTCTTCACATCGAAATCCATCTGGTATATATATCTACACCAAGGATTTCAACATCTTTCTAGTAGGCGTCTGAAATACTCAATATTTTCCCAAACTATGGTCTGTCGGCTAAATCCTTGCTTACTAAGTGATGTGTATCAAAGAGATATTCATAGAAGTCATCAATCATGTCAGCCAATCATGAATGATCCCTCAAGAAACTTGATCACCATCAATATCTCATCCGAAATAAGGTCTGATGCTCTGCCGGTCAGTTCTTCCTAAGTCTACTCTGTCAAATAGGAACCCCACACTTAGGTGCTCATATCTTTTCACTCTTTTATCATTAGAGGCTTAATCTCTGGAATGTATTAGTCATGGTACTCCTCTTGACTTCCCCAAGTCCACACTTTACTAAGATACTTCCTCTGAGAGATCCAGACCTAATTGTCAGACCTTGTTGTATGCTCTGTTCTTGCTTACCAGACCAAAATACTCTTCAATTTGACTTCTGGTATAGTCATATCATGTCTTGCGAATGTGTGGGATGGACTTTGTTGCCATCAATGACAATACTCATGAAGTCACATAGTGTCTCTTGCCAACAATCCAAGCTTCCTTTGAAATTTAGATTCAAACTGATCTGGTAAATTAGGAAGAAGAGATAAGTTTGAATGAACCTGTTCAAGAATCAGAAGTGTAAGAAACTCCCAAAGTTTCTAGGTATGTAAGATTGAACCACTCTGAAGATCAGATCATGGGTGATAAAAGTAAAGGTGTACAAACAAGAAGGATTGCTCAAGATTTAGATGAGTATTGTCTGTTTTCAAAGATTGAACCTAAGACAGTGAATAAATCTTGCAATGATAAAAATTGGACTAAAGCAATGGAGGAAGAGCTGATGCAAATTGAGAAAAATCACACTTGGGATCTTGTTCCCAGACCTAGAAACAAGAATGTGATTGGAACCAAATGGGTCTTATGGAACAAACTGAATCAAGTTGGTGAAGTAATCAGAAATAAATCCAGATTGGTCTGCAAGGGTTACTGTCAAATAGGAGTTGATTTTGAAGAAAATTTTGCTCCAGTGGCAAGAATTGAAGCAGTCAGATTATTTCTTGCCTTTTCTACCTTCAAGGACTTCAAAGTATATTGGATAGATGTCAAGTTTGCCTTTCTGAATGGAGACTTGGAAGAAGAAGTATACATTAAGAAACCAGATGGATTTCAATTGTCTGATCAAGGTGATATGGTTTGCAAACTAAAGAAAGAACTGTATGGATTGAAGCAAGCCCCAAGAGCCTGGTATGAAAGATTGGATAAACATCTTTTGAAGATTGGTTTCAACAAAGGTACTACTGACAGCAATATGTATTTCAAAATCGATCATGAAAACATCTTGATTGTTGAAGGGTTTGTTGATGATATCATTTTTGGAGGAAGAGCTAGTATGTGCAAAACTTTTGCAAATCAAATGAAGAGTGAATTTGAGATGTCCATGCTTGGGGAAATGAATTTCTTCTTGGGTCCGCAAATCATTCAAACTAAGAAAGGAATCTTCATTTCTCAGACCAAATATGTGAAAGAATTGTTGAAGAAATTTGGGATGGAAGAATCAAAACCAATGAGTCCTCCCATGGCAATCGAATGTAAATTGAACAAAGATGATGACTCTCCTAAGGCTGATCAAAAAAAGTATAGGTCAATGATTAGAGGATTGTTGTATCTCACTCAAAATAGACCTAACATTATGAATGTTGTTGGTCTTGTTGCTAGATTTCAAGCTGATCCTAGAGAATCTCATGTCATGGCAATCAAGGGGATTTTTAGATATCTAAAAGGGACAATTGAGTATGGTCTGTGGTATCCTAGAGATCATAATTTCTCTCTTCATGCATACACAGATGTAGATTGGGCAGGAGATGTGGATGACTGGAATAGTACCAGTGGTGGAGTATTCTTCTTGGGGAAGAGATTGGGTTCTTGGCTAAGCAAGAAACAAGAGGTAATATCTATGTCCATTGTAGAAGCAAAATATATTGTAGCAGCAGGTAGTTGCACTCAAGTGTTGTGGATGAAACAAATGCTAAGAGACATAAGAGTGGAGTATGAGGAGCCTATCACAATCTTCTGTGATAATTCAACTGTAATAAATATATCTAAGAATCTAGTGTTGCATTCAAAGATTAAACATATATCCATCAAGTTTCACTATTTGAGAGAGAAAGTGAACAAGAATGAAGTCAGATTGGAGTCTGTGCCTTCCAAGGATCAGATTGCAGATATCTTTACCAAACCTCTACATAAGGACTCTTTTGAGTATCTCAGGGAGAAGTTAGGGGTTATTACCCCTCCGGTGATGAACTAAGGTGCACTGATGTGCATCAGTCTAGTGGATATCACAATCATATCTTGTGGTCCGGATTGATGATGGGGAGCTGCTACTTAGGGGGAGTAGCTGGTATGATTCTAAAGTGGTGGAGTTGCAAGTATGTGCCCTTTGCCATTGATGTCAAAGGGGGAGAGAAGATATGTGAAAAACAAGAGGTTGTTGATCAAAGGGGGAGTAGGAAAGGAAGAGAAGTTTTGACAGTAAGGAGAAGTTCTTGTCTTGATGATTAAAATAGTTTTCCACATCATATGTTGCCATCAATGACAAAGGGGGATATTGTTCCAAGTATGGGCCTAGCTGGTGTTGTCATTCATGTCAACATACTCCTATTACATTAATGATAAGGATTGGATAAGCTGTGTGCTGAGGATATTGAGAAAATTAGTCCTAATCAGGAACATAGAAAAATAGTGAAGACAGTAAGCTAAAGATCCTAGCTAAGATGAAGATCAGAGGATGCATATCAAAGGGTTTGTAGATATGTGTCTTAAGGTGATCCAGTAAAGATTTCAGAGGTCCACATGAAGATTTGAAGAAGTTGTGGCCACACAAGTAAAACTAGTTTCAGCAGGTGTTCAGAGGTGATAGAGTGACACAGATAGGTCCGGTGAGATCTGGAAATGCAATATCCTATTCTACAGATTTGGTGGAGTGTTTAGGAAGTCCATGTGAAGTGACAACTCAATTGGTTCATGGTCTGGAGGTTCGCAAGCATCTATTCAATTGTGACAGTGATGACAGACTATGTTCTTGAGGTTTCAGATGAAGGAGATAACGATTTCAGTAAGCAGATGTAGTGTGGATGTTCTTGGTGATTCAGGCAAGCTTATGGAGGTCTTTGGATCATGTCCAATTAGTGTTGGTGGTCTTCATTGAATATTGAGCTAGAAATTGAAGAATTACTTCCGGATGATGGTGTTCTTCTTAAGTCTGGCCGACCGGATGAGTTACACATCCTGCAGATGATCTGGAAGGTGTCCTATGAAGAATGGCATGTTCCCAAAGAAAGATTAAAGTCTAAGATCTGTGTGGCTAATAGTGTGCTGATCCACATGAAGTCTTTTTGTAATAAGTCATATTGTATTTGCTTTGTTATGTATGCCGACTTAGATGATAATTCCTAAGTCGATGTCTTGTATAAATAAGGAATTGTAAAGTCATTCAAATGATATCTTGTGGAGATGAGAGTGTCATAGAAAGGAGAAGAGCGAAAGGTAGAGCAAAAGTTTTGGGCTTAAATGGAACTAACTCAAGCATGGTGAAGATGCTATTCTTTAGTTCAAGTATGTGATACTTATTCTTCTGTAGACAGTGTGTATCTTGTAGGCAATGAGTCTCTTGTGAGTAGTGTTCTCGGGCAGTGAGCCCTAATTGGCATGTGACATTTTGTTCTTTCTATTCTTCTAATAGAGAATACAATCTTGGGTTAATCACCCCGTGGTTTTTCCCTTAACTAGGTTTTCCACGTCAAAATCTTGGTGTCTTGTGTATTAATTTGTTTCTGCTCTTGATTTAATGTATTATGTTTCCATGATTGATTTATCATTATGATGCTAAATTGCAAAGTGGATTTAATTGTTTAATTGGAAGAAATATTTGGACAACTGATTTACCCCCCCTCTTAGTTGTCTTCCCTAAGTCTAAAACATCCATCCTAGGTAAATGAAATCTATACTTAACTGTGATCTTGTTTATTGGTCTAGATTCAGTACACATTCTCCATTCACCATCCTTCTTAGGTGCTAACACTACATGTACTACACAAGGACTCAAACTTTCTCTGATCAAACCTTTTCTCAACAACTCTTGTATTTGTCTATTCAATTCTTCATTCTCTTCCGGTGTCATTCTATGTGTTGCTTTGTTAGGTAAACTTGCTCCCGGTATAAGATCCATGTGATGACTGATACTCCTTATACATGGCAATCCTTTAGGTACATTATCTAATATGATGTCTTCATACTCTATCAGCAACTCGCTTATCTTCTCTGGTTGTGTCTCTTCAGTCTGCTTCTTCAATGTTTCAGGCTTCTTAGGAATTAAGGCATAACACATATTCTCATGTCGCAAACCATCCAGAAATTTTCTTCCATCTACCAAACAGATTCTAGCATTCCCACATACTTCACTCTTAGGATCATCCTCCAAAGGAATCAAAGTAATTCTCTTTCCATTTGATGTTATAGTATATGTATTCTAATTTCTCCCATCATGTATAGCTTTTCTATCATACTGCCAAGGTCTACACATCAAGATATGAGAAGCATCCATAGGCATTATATCACATAAGACTTCATCAAGATAAGATCCAATATGAAATTTCACCAAACATTGTTAACTCACCAATACCTTATGATCATCTTGAATCCATGCTATCTGATAGGGCTTAGGGTGTTTCAATCTTTCCAACTTTAGCATAGTCACCATCTCCTCTAAAACTAGGTTATCTGAATTACAACTATCAATTACAAATTTACAACACTTACCTCCTAATTTACATCTAGTTCTAAATAGACTCTTCCTCTGTGGTGGTTCCTCATTTGTCTCTTCTTGAAATAGTGCTCTCCTCATCACAAGTGATTCTCCTTTCTCTAGCTTACCAACAGAATAGGGATCATCTAGTTCAACAGGTTCTTCTTCCACATAGGTTGTTCTTCCACTATTTTATGTCCTCTTGCTTGTACTACCCTGATTACACTCCAATGCTCTATGTCCTTCACTTCCACACTTGAAACAAGTACCTCTTAATGTTCTCTTATCAAATCCTCTTTCTTCTCTTCTGTACCCTTCATTCCGGTATGCACTAGGGTTACCTCTCTAGTAAAAAATTATGTCATCTCTCCAGTAAGCATTGCTATCTTTGTCCTCCCTCTTAAATGGGTTGTCAAACTTGTTATTCTCCGGATGTGATCTATCTCCTCTGGAAAATGTTCTACTTCTCTAAAATTTACCTCCTCTACCTCTCTGTCTCTGATCATGCCTCTTATTCAGCTTCTCTTCAACTTTCAGGGCAAACTGATATGCTTCTTCCAAAGATGTCATCCTTACCAAGCTTAGCTCTTCTTGAATGTTCAATCTCAATCCATTGATGTATCGAGCCACTTTCTCTTTGTTTGCTTCACTATGTCCTGTCCTTATGATCATTTTATGGAATTCTTCAGTGTACTCCTTCACAGATTTCTCCTTTTGTCTCAGTTTTTGCAATCTTTTCAATAGTTCCAACTCATAGTCAGCAGGTATAAACTAATTCTTCAATTTTGTCACCATCCTATCCCATTTTGTAATCTTTTCTTTTCCTCTTCTATTTCTTTCCAACTAAACTTCTTTCCACCATATAGTAGCATGTCCTTTCAATTGTCTTTGCAAATTTCATCTTCTCCAGATCTTCAATTTTCTCATATTTAAAGTATTCTTCCATGTCATTTATCCAGTCAATCAATTCTTCAGGGTTCAAATTACCAGTATAGTTTGGCACATCGACTCTAGGTCTCTTTCCAATCTTTGAAATAGATCATAGCATCTTTACTTGATCTAATTCTTCTTCTTCATCACCTCCTAGGGTTTCGCTAGTTTGTTCAACAGATTAAAATTCTTCTTCATCATTGCTTTCAACATTAGGTCTCAGTGTCAATCCTCTTCGCCTATCTTCTTCAATAGCATCCAAATGAATTCACATTGTTTTCATCATTTCCATCATCTCATCCATTCTACCAACCATTATTCCAATAGCAGCAACTCTCCTCAATGGTATTCTTCCTAGGATCAACTTCAAACTGCCTCAAGTTCGGCGATCGGGCTACAAGGTGACAACTGCCTCTAAATCTGCGATCAGTTGTGACACACGTAACCTACCTCAATTTAGAGATTTGTCCATAGAAAGATCTTATGGAATTCCTTCACCAACTTCACTCAGTTCACTCCCAAAGATTTCAAACTTTTGCTCTGATACAAGATGTGGAAATGGATGATCCTTTTGAGAACTTGGTGCCAAGGAACATTATGGAAGAAGTTAAAGAAGCTACTAAGGAGATACTGAGAAATCAAGCAAAAGGAAAAGAGAGTACTCGTAACATTAGAAAATGTCCCCTTGGGGGCTTTTCCTTCATAAGGTTTAGCTCCCGGGTCTCTAGAGGGCATTTAGGACATTTTAGTTCATATTCTTAACATCCCGATGGAATGAGACCTAAGTCCCATGGAAAACAGGACCTAGGAGGACCCCTTGAGCTATACCCTGCCTAAAATAGGGGGGAGCACTTGGGCACCCGCACCTAGTCCTGCCCTATTTTGAGGTAACCTCAATTTCTAGGTGTCGGTTAGTGACTATTATTAGGTCACTTTGCTGACACGGTAAGTTTGTATTTCAAATATCTTGGCAGGAGTGCTTGTAGGTGCATATATAAGCATGTGTAGGCATTCATTTGTAAACTAGATTTAAATTAGATGATTACTAGAAAGCTATTTTTTTTCTCAAGGTGATTCAATGCTTTCTATTGTGTTGCAAGAGCAGACTTGTGTGTTTTGTGTGTTGATATTTGTAGATTTGAGCATCAATTCCTTCATGGCATGAAGAGCATCTTCTTCCATGAAATCTTCACTACAAGGTGACATATCATTGTGTTTTTATCATTGATTCCTTTAGTTTTTGGCCTCTACCTCACAAGGGCATGCCATCTTTATCTTTCAACAGTGTTCGGAGACTTAAGTGTCCTCTGGGGTTTGACTGAGGCAAACCTCTAAACACCACAACCCCCAAAGCAAGTCTTGTGATTACAAGTTACAAGTGTCATACCTAGAAAAAGTGGAGTTGCAGGAAGGCTTGGAAGACATCAAAGATTCAGGATCTAAAGAAAAGATGGACAAAGGAGCACTTTTGGGACTAGGACGCTCGCTCTAGTGTCCTCCCCAGATAGATTCCAGAAAATAGAAGTTACATGGTTGATTAGTGTCTGAAGGAGGTCCAGATTGTTGGCAAGAGACACTATATGGATTCATGGTTGTTGTCATTGATGGCAACAAAGGTCATCCCACATATCCGCAAGTCATGATGTGTCTCTACCGGAAGTCAGAATAAAGAAAGTTGTGGTCCGGTGAAGAAGAACAGAGCATGTGGCAAGGTCTGACAGATTGGTCCGGACCTCTCAGAGGAAGTGTCTTGGTGCAGTGCGGATTTGGGGAAGTCAAGAGGACTACCTTTAGTAGTATATTCCAAGGATTTAGCCTCCGGTGATGGACAAGGAAAAAGATATGAATGGTTAAGTACCGGATTCCTGAGAGACAGTGAAAACAGAGGAAGAACTGACTGACAGAGTATCAGACTGCTTTCCGGATGGGTTACTGTTGATGACAGAGGTTGTGAAGGCATGAATCATGTTTGGCCGACATGATTAATGATATCTACAAGTATATGCTTGATCCGCATTGCTTGGTGAGGAAGGATTCAGCCGACAGAATGAGAGTTTGTAAGAAACTAAGACTGTTCCGGATGCCGACTAGAAAGGTGATGAAACTACTTGTGCGGATATATATATAGGATGGATTTAGTTGTGAAGTGTTGTGTGGATGTGGAGAGATATGCGAATAAGTCCAGAGAAAGAGCAGAGGTAGCAAAAAGGATCCGGTATGTGAAAGATAGCAGAACAAAGAACAGAGGAAAGATGAAGTGCAGCAGATCAGTGTACTGAGCCTAACCGGAACTGAACTCCAGCATATGCAGATGCTTCCAATCAGTTCAAGACTGTGATTATCATCACTTTGTAGACAGTGTGTCTTCTTGTAGGCAGTGGGCCTCTTGTGAGCAGTGTGCTCGGGCAGTGAGCCCTAATTGGCAAGTGCCATTTTTGTAATTTCCTATTCTTCTAACAGAGAATAATTCTTGGGTTAATCACCCCGTGGTTTTCTCCCTTAACAGGGTTTCCACGTCAAAAATACTGTGTCATGTGTTTCTTACTTCATGGTTAATGTTTTGTGTTTGATTTTATGCTGCTTCAATTAAAAGGAAAGTTCAATAAGGGAAATAATTAGGATAACTGATTCACCCCCCCCCTCTCAGTTATCAACAATTGGTATCAGAGCTAAGTTCCTCCTAATAGAGCCTAACAGCTTGAGGAAGATCTGGGATTTCAAATGGATGCATATGGTTTAAGGGAGCAACTCAAGACTGCCCTTGAGGATCTTGAACAGTCAAATTCTGAAGTCAGTGAATTAAAGGAAAGACTCAAACAGGCTGATGAATTCATGAGAGAATTAAAAGACAAATTAAGTCTCTCTATGAAAAAGAGAAAGGAGCTACTTCAACAGTTGGCAAGACAAAGTGAAGAAAGCAATACAAATGAGGAATTGACTGAGCAAACCAAGTTATGTGAAAAGTTATCAAAAGAAGTCATTATGTTAAGACATGAAATGGAATCAGGAACTATAAAGTTTACTCAAGAAATTGAAGAAAAAAGAAAGGCTGAAGACAATCTAAGACAATCTCTCAAAGAAAAATCAGAAGAATGCCACCAGATGGACAGGATTATCAGGCATCTTGAATCTGAT
The DNA here is from genome assembly GCA_027924645.1 of Cunninghamia lanceolata. Taxonomy (NCBI): domain Eukaryota; kingdom Viridiplantae; phylum Streptophyta; class Pinopsida; order Cupressales; family Cupressaceae; genus Cunninghamia; species Cunninghamia lanceolata. The sequence continues at coordinate 25,546,126 of BSBN01000500.1, forward strand.
CTTGAAGATGCCAAAGATAATGAAGGAAAACTTGAGGATCAAATTGCCTCTCTCAAAAGAGACCTTCAAACAGCAAATGAATATAAAGAGAAATTCAAGATAAGTTCTGCTCAACTTGAAGTTCTTCTTGGAAGTCAAAAGAGGACAGATGACAAGTATGGCTTGGGATATGAGAAAGGAGAAAGCTCCGGATCTGGTCAGAAGAATCTTGGATCAGAAAATCCAAGGAGCAGGCCTAGAAGACCTCCGGTAAGACAGCCAAATGCTCAAAGATATCCATCCTTCAATGGATACTGCCACAACTGCAACCACTTTGGTCACAAAGCTAATCAGTGCAGGATAAGAATGAATCAGAATAATTCATCATTCTCCGGACAGTGCTTCAACTGCAAAAGGTATGGACACAAATCCCATGAATGCAGAATTATGCAAGTAAACAAATCATTCAAAGGTAGATGCTTCACATGCAATAGAATAGGTCATATGGCTAATCAATGCAGATCAAGAGGATATCAGTCAAATATGCAAAGAGATGTTATTTGCCAAATCTGCAATAGGTCCGGTCATAATGCTAAAGTCTGCAGAAACAAGAATCAGGACAAAAGAGGTCCGGTGTATAATCAGAATCAAGACAAGGGTAAACAAAAGATGAATGCGGATGAGGTTAGGAATCAGATGAGCAAGATTTGGGTGAAGAAAAGTTCAGAGAATGTAGAGGTTGGATCCGCACCAGACTCTGGTGCTGATATTTCTTCCGGAAATTAAAAGTGAGCTCAGGCTCAGGGGGAGACTCAAAAAAAATCTTGTTCCCCCAGCCAAACAAGTGGTGCCGGATGTGGCACAAGATGCGGATCAAAGGGTTTGTAGATATGAGTCTTGAGATACTTCGGTCAAGTTTTTAGAGGTCCGCATGGAGTTATGAAGAAGCTATGATCGATCAAATAAGACCTGTTCAGGGAAATGCTTCGGTATGATAAAGGATTACAAAAAGGTCCGGAAAGATCCGGAAATGCACTATCTTGTTCTGCGGATTGGACAGAGTGTTTGAGATGATCTTATAATATGCCACCTCGATTTATTCATGATTGAAAGATCCGGATGATATCCACAGATCAGGACTAATCCGGGATACTCCAAGCTATCCAGACAAGGCAAACCGGAATGATGTAGGTGAAGCATTTATTGCAGACAGGTATTAGGGTTCGCGGAGCAATTTAAGGGATTTCTCAAAGGTCATTTGCTCATTCTGCACTCGAGAAGAAGTGAAAAGTGGAGCTCTGCAACAAGGTTCTTCAAGCACACCAAGGATCTCCCGCCGAAGCTATTGGATAAAGAAATCAATCCAACCACTCCGTGCAAACCGAAGGCGCATAAGGTATTCTCCGTTTTTCATTACCTCACTGCAAATCTTTGAAGAATGGCTACTCCAAACATAGTTAAGATCTCTGATAGACCTCGCCCCTCATTCAAGAAACATCCCTACAAATCATTGGAGGTAGACCCACTAGGAGCCTTCTCTAGTGTTCCTCACGGAGTTTTACACACCGAAGACATTAGGGTTTACATACATGCAAACATTGAGGAATTTGGGGAATTCAAATTAAGAGACCTCTATCACAAGCAGCTGATTGACAATGCCTTTGAGCTTAAACCAGAGTATAAGGATATTCAGAAGAAACAATTTGAGCAATTTATTCATTTCCCCTGTTTTGAAGAGGATGAATGGGTCCGGTATGTACTGAGCAGGATGCATGACAACTTTCTATGGCTAGATAGACCCTGCAAGATCACAAAAGAGGCAATTAGAGCAGTAACTGGCCTATACTCTTCCGGAGGAGTACCTATCCTCAAATCTGTCAAGAACAACATTGTAACTGAGGCCACCGGATCAAAATTTGACAAGAGGGCAATGACCATTGAAGATATTTCGGATCTGGATATCAAATATGCATCAATGATAATAGGATACAAGATCTATCACTCCAGCAGGGAGAATTCTGTATCCGGAACTGCAGTATACACTGCTTTTGAAATGCTAAGGAAAAATGCAGAATATGACCTCTGCGAACTACTGCTAAGCTAATTAATGGAAAATATATAGAAAATCAAGAAGGATAAGAAGAATTCCTTCAAGTATGGTACTCTTATTGTATGTCTATTCTTCTACTTCATGAATGAGCTACCCGGAACAAGTGGATGGGTATGGCAGAATGACAAACCTGTTGCAGTCCAGATAAGAGACTACTTGCATGGACTTGGGGATGCAAAAGCGAGAAATTCAGCTCTATGGGGATACTTCAAAAACTTTCAGAGCATGATGCAAGCAAGAGAGAGAATTCCCCAGTCTCTCATTGAGAAATACAAGGACTCAGTGTGCTTTATGGTTGACACTGATCAGTACCTGATGGAGGCAGTGGAGCCAAGGACTGTCTGGATCATGCCCATGGGGTATGAAGTTGATGAACAGATAGTGGAGCTGCATGTTCAACACATGCTAAGTCAGCCCAAAGATCCTAAGGCAGAAAGGTTTGGAACCTTTGAGGAGCTGAGTATAAAGTTACATGTAGAACTCAGGGAACCTGAGATCAAAAGAAAAGTGAGAAAAGAAGTAGAGCACATTGCTCAAGGTCTTGGAATCTCAAAGGAGGCACTTGATGCCAGCCGGGAAAAGAGGAGGAAGGCCGAGGAAGAAGAGAAAAGCAAAGAAAGTGCTCCGGTTGGAGCTCCCACCCGGACCAGATCAACAAAGAGATCTGCACCTCCCTCAACCAAAAGTTCAAAACCGGAAGTCCAGGCATCCGGTAAGAGATCCAAGACAAAAGCCACAAGGGCTTATGAAAGCCAAAAGGATGAAGAGGAAACAGAATCAGATGAGGGAGTAAGAGAAGTAAAGAAACAGAAGAAGAAAAGATCCGGTAAGCCCTCCACAGGCCAAGACAAGGATGAAATGGCAGAGGTATCTGTTGAGAAGCCCACTCTGTCTCTAGAGAGCATAATCAAGTCGGTCACGGTGGATGGAAACCTTCAACCAATGACTGAATCCTATGATGACTTCAGTGAGGTAGACCAAAAGACTCTGCAGGAAGCCACAGTTAAATATCTGAACATATACAATAAGGCTTTCATTGAGATCATATCTCTCATTCCTAAGAGCCTAGAGAAGGAAATGGAAGTAAGAAAGAATAATGCTCATGCCAAAGATCTTGAGATCCGGGAGCAGATAGCTATTCAGCTATATCCTCAAATTGATCCCAAGACAATGAACATTATCTTCAAGGACTGCAAAGATGAGTTCAGAAGCAAAGCCAGGATGAATCAACTCATGCTTGGTGAGACTGACAAAGTGGCTCAAGAAACAGAAGAGATCCTCCGGAAGGCCTTCAAAAGGTTCAATCTTCCTGTTGTAGAGGACTTAGGTGCAGAAACAGCTGTTGATTTGGAATCTTCTGTTCCGGAAGAAGTGAGCCCTGAACAGACAAGTGAGGACTTGGGACCCTCTGCTCCAGAAGAAGTGGCCCATGAACAAGTTAGCATCTCTCCTCCGGTTTCCCCTACAGTCTCCGGATCCAAAGAAGAAGAGCAATTACAGGAGAAGGAAGCAGTGGTGAAGGACAAAGAGGTTGACAGTTCTAAGACTGCAGAAGAGAAGAAACATCTGTCTCCGGCAAGAGACACTGCACAAACTGTTCAACAATTTTTGAGCAAAGAAACTCTAGAGATTGATGAACCGGAGCTTCTAAAAGGCCCATTTGATTTTGACTCTCTCTCTCCGGTACAAACAATGAAGATAGCTTCATTTGCAAATGCCAAGGCAAATGAAAAGCTCCTGAAGTCTCATATGGAAGACTGTGAGTTGATAGAGGCTGCTTCCGGAGTACTTGTGAAGATCATGCCATCAATCCAGATAGATCCGACAGCCTCCACTTCCGGTAATCTAAAAACCTTAGTCAGCAGTGTTGATACACATTTTGATTCTTTAGAAAAATCAGCTGAAGAAAAGGTCCGGAAGGAATTTTTGGATAAGAGATTTTCAGAGATATTAGAATTAATCTCTAAAGACAAAAAGATTGTAAGCATTGGAATAAAGAGCTTAGAGAATGCTCTTAAGGATGGCGGTGATATCTACAAATTTTGTATATCCTGGTCAAAGGCAACAGCAGCATTTGACAAGAAAATAAAAGAGGAACAGGATAAGCTACAAAGCTTATCTCAAAGTTTTGATCCTCTCTCTTCCTCTATAATAAATCAAGAATGTCAGACTATTGCAGTCTTGAACGAAATAAAGAATCTTGAGAAGGAAAGGAAGAACATCACCAACCGGATGGGAGAACTTAGAAGGATTATAATCCCTAAGTTGGAAACCATGCATGAGGCCATCAGTGATGCTAGGACCACCGCCCAAACAAAAGATCCGACAGATCTCAAGTGGGCAGAAGCGTTTGCATTTTTGTTAAGTGGTCACATTTCAATTTTGGACAGAATGAAGCAAAGTTGGGCTACCGAAATGATTCAATTACAGACATCCTTTGCAGACATTCTTCAATATATGTGAGTATGTAAATATGCGGCTAAGTATAAGAAATTTTTGAAAATTTTGATATGCGGACCCTACCCTTTGCCATTGATGTCAAAGGGGGAGTGAGGAGCAGTGAAAAATGAGGAATCCAACTAAGGGGGAGTTCCGGAAATTGTATATAAAGACAGAGCATCAGCAAAGGGGGAGCATAGTGAAAACACTTAGTCATTTTTCACTAAGTGTTGCCATCAATGCCAAAGGGGGAGATTGTTGGCAAGAGACACTATATGGATTCATGGTTGTTGTCATTGATGGCAACAAAGGTCATCCCACATATCCGCAAGTCATGATGTGTCTCTACCGGAAGTCAGAATAAAGAAAGTTGTGGTCCGGTGAAGAAGAACAGAGCATGTGGCAAGGTCCGACAGATTGGTCCGGACCTCTCAGAGGAAGTGTCTTGGTGCAGTGCGGATTTGGGGAAGTCAAGAGGACTACCTTTAGTAGTATATTCCAAGGATTTAGCCTCCGGTGATGGACAAGGAAAAAGATATGAATGGTTAAGTACCGGATTCCTGAGAGACAGTGAAAACAGAGGAAGAACTGACTGACAGAGTATCAGACTGCTTTCCGGATGGGTTACTGTTGATGACAGAGGTTGTGAAGGCATGAATCATGTTTGGCCGACATGATTAATGATATCTACAAGTATATGCTTGATCCGCATTGCTTGGTGAGGAAGGATTCAGCCGACAGAATGAGAGTTTGTAAGAAACTAAGACTGTTCCGGATGCCGACTAGAAAGGTGATGAAACTACTTGTGCGGATATATATATAGGATGGATTTAGTTGTGAAGTGTTGTGTGGATGTGGAGAGATATGCGAATAAGTCCAGAGAAAGAGCAGAGGTAGCAAAAAGGATCCGGTATGTGAAAGATAGCAGAACAAAGAACAGAGGAAAGATGAAGTGCAGCAGATCAGTGTACTGAGCCTAACCGAAACTGAACTCCAGCATATGCAGATGCTTCCAATCAGTTCAAGACTGTGATTATCATCACTTTGTAGACAGTGTGTCTTCTTGTAGGCAGTGGGCCTCTTGTGAGCAGTGTGCTCGGGCAGTGAGCCCTAATTGGCAAGTGCCATTTTTGTAATTTCCTATTCTTCTAACAGAGAATAATTCTTGGGTTAATCACCCCGTGGTTTTCTCCCTTAACAGGGTTTCCACGTCAAAAATACTGTGTCATGTGTTTCTTACTTCATGGTTAATGTTTTGTGTTTGATTTTATGCTGCTTCAATTAAAAGGAAAGTTCAATAAGGGAAATAATTAGGATAACTGATTCACCCCCCCCTCTCAGTTATCAACACAGATTCCCTGAAAAAGTAGGTACCTTGGACTTGGATGCCCGCTCCAGTGTCCTTGACTGTTTCGTTTCGAAACTCTGAAAACAGGTATTTTGTAATTTGGCATTTTACTCCCGTCTGCAAGAGCTTTTTCCATAATTCATTAATTTGTTGTTGTATTTGCATAATTAGGGTTTTAATGGTCAATTAAGCATAGGAGAAGGAAAAAATGTTAATTAATTCCCTAATCCAAGCTTCCACTCATTTTCAAGTGACCTAGGGTATGATAGTGCTTGCCACTCAACCCTAGATCCTTCAATGTTAGGGTGAAAGGAGGATTTTAACATCTAAACCACAAAAGATCAACAAATCCAATTTTTACCCTAAACATTTTGGTGAACCCATGTCTTTGAACTTAAATTGCAACTTTATGAATGTTTTTCTGTAGATTCTATGTGATTTCATTCATTCATTTGGTCATTTAATTTATTGCATTGAGAAAATTTCAAAAAATTTGAAAAATTGGAAAAATACAAAAAAAAATTGCATTGTTGGGCTTACTAAATTGTGTCAATTCTTCCTAAATTTTCCTAATTCATTATTTTTGCATCAGATCTGATATAAACTACAGAAAAATACAAAAATTCAAAATCTTGCTTTGCATTTTCATAACCTAGTAATTCCAAAATCTAGGGTTCGTAGGCAAAATCTTTTATTAGATTTTTATAATAATTTTAGAGGCTCATTCAAATTTTCATTTGGCTGTAGTCTTGCATTTTAGTGTGAATTTGTATTTAAATTTAAATTATTGGCATTTTTGCATTGAAAGTTTCAACAAAAACTAGCAATTTTGGTGCAATTTCATTAAATTTACATGGGAATTTTGCATGATTAAGCTTGAAAATCATTTTCAGATCTGATAATATTTAATTTCCATCATAAATCAGATATTAAATCATGCACATAGAATTTTGTTCCAAGTTCTAAAACCTAGGGCTTCAAAAATGACAATTTTCACTAAAATTGGCCTTATCAACTTCATAAAGTTGCACCATAGGTGTGTTGTGAAAGATATTTTTTCATTAATTTTCTATTATTAGGGTAATAATTTTCTTCCCCTCATAAAAATCTTCACAACACCCTTTTAACGGGCTCTTGTAGTGAAAAATCAGCGAAAAACTACACATTTTGGCTATTTTGGCCCTAGGGTTTGACCTAGTTTGCACTCCAACAATGTTGTGATCAATTTTATGGATTGAGGTGACTAATATTATTGATATTATTTGTTTTACCTCCTAAAATTATTTACAACACCTTCTTTACTAGGTCTTGGAATTGAAAAATCGTGAAAAATAGCTTATTTTTGCTTTATTTTCACTAGGGTTTGACCTTAAGTGGCGCTAAAAGCATGTTGTGTTGGGTATTTTGGCACCAAGTGGCTATTATTACTGATATATTTGATATTAATCATAATTTTCCTCACAACACCCTTTGTTATGCTCTTTTGCATTGAATTTTGGTGAAAAAAGTGCTTAGTTTTTACTTATTTTCACTATATTTTGACCAGGTATTATCTTGGATTTGCATCAAGAGTATGTTGAGAGTGAGAATATTTCTGCATAAGTTTAATAACTTGCTTCCCTAAGAGAAACATTAATTTAAGAAGAAGCATAAGACACATGGGATCTAGTGCTCTTGAAGAAATCGGTACTTTGAACACCTTCTTTACAAAAGGAGAAACCCAAACATTACAAGACATTCCACCCATTACAAGTAAAATGGAAGAACAAACTTTTCATGATGTTGATGATACTATTGAGGAAACAAGATATGTATCTGATGAGAAAATAGAAAAATTGGATAAAGACTTAGTAGAATTTCAATCATTTATGGAAAATGAGAGAATGGCTGAAGAAGCCATTCCTACAATTCATAACATAAGAGAATTGATAAAAGAAGGACAAGATGGTATTAATGCACTTTGTGGTCTAGCACATATTGTACAAACCAATATCATGCTGGTAACCGAATGTGCGCAAATGATAAATAACACTTTATCACCATCTCATACTCAAGTTTCCATACCTATACCAAATACAAGAGTATCCACTTTTACATCAATGATCTTAACAACTAATGCAAATGCTTGTAGTAATGCTACCACTGGTATTGGAGTATCTAATGGCACTAATTACAAAGTTGTGGGATTTAATTATCAGAATTTGATTCCTAAAGGGACATCTTCTATGAATAATTGTTCTCAACCTCCTATCTATTCCACTCATTTCCAGTTACCTATTACATACTCACAACCATCTTCCACCTATCATTATGTCCAACCACCATTATCCTAGCCTCTGCATATAGTGTCTCAAGCTCATTCACCTCCTCACTTCGCTTCCAATTCCTCACAACAAACCACATCTCCAAATGATGCCATCCCAAACCAAATTTTACAGGGCATGACTGCTTTGCAATTGAAATCATGGAAAATTGCCAGGAAGGATATGATAACGAATGCAAATCAAACAAATGCAAACCTCATATCAAACCATGACCCATTGATAGGGTTGAGAATGCCACACCCAAAGCACTCTAGATTTACCCAAAGAGATGAATGTTGATTGCTTGATTTTGCAGCATAATGGTGAGATGGGGATGGATAGATGAATGATTGAATGAATGCAAGATAGGTGGATGAGAGATTGAGAGGAAAATTCAGCAGAGTAAGGATACTAGAAGAAGATTCCCTCTTCAATGGCTCAAGAGAGGCTACCTTTATAGAAAAGGCAAATTTGAATGGACGGTTGTGATTGAGAGTTATGTTGGAGGATATGGATGGTCAAGATTGATTAGGGTTGGATTAGGGTTTCCCACTCAAAGAGGGATTGTAGTCACATGACAAGTGTGCGATGGACAATAAAAGGAATCTAATTCAAATTTGAATTAGTTTGACATGTGAAGGCCTATTAAGTGGAAGATGGAGACATGTGACATGTGTCGCAATGTGATGAGAGGTGAGGGAATAATTCAAATTTAATTTGAATTATGTGAGACATGTGAAGGGGGATTATTAACTAAACAAATGGGATTTATTTAGTTAATTGGAATGTGATTAAGTTGGACAAATGGGATTAAGATGGGATGAACTAGGACCTAGGGGAACATATACAAGTTCATGTCAACAATGTGTTGTGTAACTAGGACCTAGGGCAAAGACATACGAGGTCATGTGTAAACAAGACCTAGAAAATTTTCATGTGTCTACAGCAACAAAAGGTAACAAACTTGACAAATTCTTCGTAACCTAGTCTAACGACATATCATGCCCATAATCCGTTATCATATGCAATCTTGAGAACCCCTATGCTTGAGAGGTTTGAGACTCCTCATTTTGAAAAATATGGTGGAAAAGGAGATCCTAATATCCATGTGGCAACATTCATAGCTATGTGTAGTGATTTCTACTTTGAAGAGGATTTGTTAGTAAAATGTTTCCTGCAATCTCTCAAGGATACTGCTTTAGAATAGTTTTGCTCATTGCCTCCGAATTCAATACACTCCTTTTTGTAGTGATTGATCAATTTTTACATCATTTTCAAGCAAATATCGGACCCCAAGTCACTCTTATTGACTTGGTTCAATGCAAACAAGGTCCCAAAGAAAAATTGATGGAATTCATTGGTCGATATCAAGGACTGTATGTGTAAATTCAGTATCAAATGAAAGATGAAGATGTTTAGAAGATATTCATTACAAATCTACAACCTAATATTTGTGATAAGATTCTCTTGATGAAGTACAACTCATTTCAACATTTATGCACCATCCTTCGTGATTATCAACTTTCGTCTAGTCAGTATGAAAACCAAAACTCATCGGCTCAAGTTGGACAATCCATGGGTGGATCATCACAAAACAACTTTAAAAGGAACAATAATAGGGGTTTCATCAAGATCAACGGACCAAATACAAATGTGTCTGCTATAAACAATCCAAAGAAACAATCATATCAACCAAGGAAGTTTACTCTGATATCTGAGTCCTATCATTCTATCATGAATCAAGCTATGAGTAATAACATTCTGAAGCTTCCCCCGATCAAGCCTGTTGTTCTGAATAAACAAGGACCTTACTTTGATGCTAATTCCTTTTGTCATTATCATCAGACACAAGGACATGACACTGAATGATGTATGCATCTTAAACACAAGATACATGACCTTATTAATTCAAATGCCATCTAGGTATCGGGTGTGAATGATAATGGAAATAAGTCAGTTTCTCCACCAAATCACAATTTACAAATCTTCACTAATCCTTTTCCTAACCATACCAAAAATAATATGGTGGAACAAGATCTAGTGGAAGTAGACAAGGATGATTACTTGGACTATGATAGTATCATAGGAATGATTGAAGTGAATAAGAAATAAGTGGATAACCCACCTCATCCATGAAGAAATGCAATTTATGCTAAGGTTCCTCCTCCATTATCCTTATATGAATTAGGAGATAATCATGTTAGCTGCCGTTGCACCAAAAGATTGACCTATTAATGCCTGATACAACCACTTGACTTAACAAGCATGGGAGGCAGTTAAGCCCTTGTCGCAAACCACCGTAGCGCAACGCTAAACAAGGAGACCAAGGGTCACACCTTGCAACAATCCCCCCAGTGCAAGTGCGGGGTTTGAACCCATGACCTCAGCTTTGATACCAATTGTTAGCTATCGTTGCACCAAAAGATCAACGTATTAATGCCTGATACAACCACTTGACTTAACAAGCACAGGAGGCGGTTAAGCCCTTGTCGTAAACCACCACAGCGCAGCGCTAAACAAGGAGACCAAGGGTCACACCTTGCAACAAATCACAATAACTTTGAAAAGAAAGAACAAAAACCAATACAGATGAGCAAGATGGTACAGGATGAATCCTGCTACAGTTCTAGAAAGATTCACGAATGAAAACTTGCTAAAAATTGAAAAAGAGCAAGATGACAATCAACAAATAGAAATAATAGTGGTTCTCCCCCTCATAAGAAACAAAAAGCCTCATTTAAATAAGGATCATACGATAACAAACAAGACTTTCATAAGAACCACTCAAATTTTACAACAAATATGATCAAATACCTTTCCAAGAGGTTCATGAGCTCCAACATACAATATAAAGACCCTATAGGTAAGTATCTCTAACCCTTTATCTCTCTCGTGATGTGCTTCCCCCATGATGTGTTATATGTTGTTTAGGCCTCCTGGGATGACCTTGGATTCTCCCGTAAGGTTCGGGATACCAAGAGACCACCTCTGTTGTGACCTTCTTCTATTTGTATTATCATTCTTCTATATTGCCTCTCTCTGATTTCATGGTTGTGTGTTGTGTCTTACAAACATAGAGTCATGGTTGGTGACTTGGGGACACCCTCCTACATGACTATCCCTAAGACACTTGTTTCTCCTCTCTTATTTATTGTTTCCCTTCCTCTAGTGTTTCCATCTAGTTGGCAGATGATGACAAACATTTATACTGATGCAGACCTAGTGTCCCTTTCGAGAGCAATCAAAAAATGGACTATAGTTCCTAATATGACAATGGGGTTGTATATTGTATCTGACACTTAGCTAGTGGAAGCATTCGTGCTTTCTGCGTAGTGAATTTGATGATGTTTCTGTCACATTTATAAACCTTAACAATACTGCTACTCTATGCACCTTTGTTTACCTTTGAATCTAGCCTTGGTGGTACTGGATTCAGAGAGCTTTGTGATATAGCTCCTGGTTATCCTCAAACTCTGAATTCATTGTATAACCTTGGCTCTTTGTGTGGTTAATCACATGCATTGATGTTATTTATCATGATGTTGTAGACGCTAACATGTTTCTTGTAGGGATGTGTTTATGGGAACATTTGGCGATCGTAAAGTACATGTCACCTTTGGAGGGCATGGGCTTTGTGAAAGTCAGTGTTCCCTTGTGTGTTTTCTTCCCACCTTAACGTGCTTGATATCGATAACTAATATCAACCACATTAAGGTGGGCATATAAGGTAAGCTATCTATTATAGATGTTAGCAATGTGTTTGACCTTAGATGCAGTGACCTGCGCTCTTGAGTAGTGCATTGTGCATCTTAAGTTTGTTTGCAATCAACCAATCAATCATGTAAGCCCTCTGCGGAGGTGGGATATCGAGCATATCCTTTTTCTTAAGCCCTCTATGGAGGCGGGGGTGGTGTATTTCTCAGAGCATATTGCATCATCCTGTCATTTTCAAAAGTCCTTTGTAGAGCCAGGGAGCGGTTCTATGACTAACTCAACACTTAAGCATGTCTTCGACGATTGTTGTGGCGAAGCCCAATCATCGGTGTGTGCCTGTAATGTGCCTGAGATGGTGATGAGCCTAGAATAGGGAACACACCATTGCTTGTCTGTCATGTTTTCTCCGTGTCTTCAAGTGTGTGTGTTTTGGCGTGCTTGTTTTGTATGGTGTGTTTGTTGCCCCATATGCAGTGACCAGGGCTCTTGGGGAATGCTTCATGCATTTTGGGAGGTTTTGCGTGTCTTGCATGTGTGTTGCCCCATATACAGAGACCTGTACCCTTAAGTGGTGCATCATGTATTATGGGAGGTTTGTTTACTTTCCAATACTTGCATTTGCATTTCATATATATGAGAAAAAGAAAATAAAAGATATCATTTCTATCTTCCATGCATTAATGTGTCTTCTATGCATTAACTATCTACTTTGTGTTATGTGTGACTGTAACTATCTTCTCCATGTTTTGTGTACCTGTTACCATTTTCTATGTGATTGGCGTGTCTTCCCTGTGCTTAGTGTGTTTGTTGTGTTTGTGACCTTACTTTAATGCATGTATTGTAGGAGTCCAGGACAACACTGAGAGGGGGGGTGAATCAGTGTTGTATAAATTTTAACCTTTTGCAAATTTAACTTTCAAGACATGAAAAAAGAAAGACATCATTGATTTGTTATACACATGTGCACATAACTGAGAATGAAGGAAGAGAATAAAATCTCATGAGTAAATCCTACACACACACACAGAGAAGATCAATATGAATCATGACACAAGATTTGCACGAGTGGAAAACCCTCTAGGGGTAGAAAAACCACTCCAAAACTGCCTCACTGACTTTATCAAAAACCTCACTGATTACAATATTTAGAAGCACCAACTTCAAGGAGCACCAACCCCTTATACATACAGAACAAACTGCAAAGCGTGCAAGAAATGATTGCCACTTAATCTGATTTGCACCATTATATTCTTTGTGTTTCATCATACATCCTTATACTTCCTGTTTGATTTTCAAATCAAGGCCATCTTCTTTTACTCACTTCTGCAAACAATCTCCTCTTACAAATCTCTGTAAACAATTATCTCTGCACACCTCTTACAAATCTCTGTAAACAATTATCTCTGCACATTCAATTTTCAAACTGTCATACAAGTTGTCTTCATATAAATTCATATTCATTACAACTGTATCTTCAACTCATCTTCATCATTGATCTGCACACACACACTTTTTCAAGGCACATGTGATGACATAAAAATTAAGAAATTGAATATCCTCTCCCGACCTTTCACATTCAATTCTTCTCTACTTTTTTTAATTTTACTTTTGTTTTCTTCTTTTCAAAAATATGTTCTGCCTGTTCAATTTCATCTTCTGTAAATCTTCATCTTTATTAAATTGAATGTCTTCAACACCAATATTTTTAATCTTCCCTTGTAGAAGAAAATAAAATCTCTTTGATCATCTTCAAAAAGTCTCTTCATATTCCTTTGAAGAAAATACATTTCCATTCCCATCATAAAATATTCTTCAACCTGTAAGAAATATAAAAAACATATGTAAATATATTTTCTTCTCTGTATCATTGATATTCTTCAAAAATATCATTCATCTTCTCCAAGCTATAAAGAAACCACTTCCTCAATCTGCAAATAAAAACTTCACAAAGAAATACTTCAAATCCTGAAAAAAAACTTTCATTGGATCCTTACAAAACTCTTCATCTTCCACAATTTCTTTCCAAAAAAAATCATTTTTTTGTGCCAAAATAATCTCTATAAATATTTGCCTTAGTAAAATTACCAATGAAGTAAAAAAAATAGAAATAAATCTTCCAACATCTCCTTGAAAATCTCCTTTAAAAAATCATGCTTCCATATCCCTTAAAAATTGGCTTTGTGGAGGGCTAAAAAATAGCTCAAAAAACACACTATTTAAATTCAACCTCATAGCCTTTATGGGCCCCAAAAAAAAATTAAATATATAAACAAAAGCCATTTATATGACTTAGTTGGGCTCCCACCTTTTCGAATAAAACATATTTAATACAAACTCTCCATTCGAATGAATTCGGGCTCCCATTTAATTTGAGGCATTTTGAATCCTTAAGAATATTCGAAGATCTTTCCCTTCATAAATCATTTGAAACTTTTTTTTCTAACCTCAAATCATGTTCTAAAGCATGAACAAATTGTGCCCTTTCAACTTTTAAAAAAAAAACTTTGAGAAGGAATTTGACGCCCCACGCCCATATAAAGACTTGAGCAACCGGTGGAAAGGGTAAAGAGACCGATCAAACCATGACACTAATACCCATTAGCAGGTAACACTAAGTGAATTGACCTGCAATAAAAGGTCAACTAACAAACATAACATAAAGTGAAAAACTTTATGTGGGTAGAATAATGGTTTAAAGACATTGAAGGCATTTAGGATTTTTAGACAAAAGACTTAGGATAAAGAACCACAAATCCTAAATTCATTGCTTCACATAAGAAAACCCTAATCACATATCATTGCCAGGGCATTCTGTGGTAGAGACAAGGAAACAAATAGTGACTTTTAGATTTCTAAAATGAACATATCATGAAGGATAATAAACAACTCCTGAGCATGATGAAAGTAGATTGTCATTGATGTCAAAAAGGTGTTGGTATTGATAGGAGTTGTTCATATGCTTCAGGTTGATATGTTGCTTCATGGCTAAGTCAGGAAATGCTAACTTGTTTAAATGGGCACGAATATCTCATGCCATGTTTAAATGATGGTGAGCAAAGGCATGCTTTAAATATTCATTCAAAGGACTTTGTTTTATGAAGAACCTTATTTAATGGGAGCTCCATTTATTAAAAAGCATCCAAATATATTTGAAGATCAATATTTAATGGGAGCAAATTGGAAGGAGAGCTCAAATTGCTTTATTTAAATAAAGTGGACTTTATATGCTTAAAAAGTGGGGAGCAAAAGCATTGAATATTTAAATATATAAAGTTTGATTTTTATCCTATTTTGTTGATCCCCTTTAAATGCCATATTTTCTGACATAAATAAAAATGTGAAGTTACAAAGCTACTTTTAAGGAGATTTTCAAAGCTATTTTTAAGGAGATTTTGTGGGAGTTTTTATGAAGATTTTTTTCTTCTTTCTATTTTTAAAACTCTCCTTCATGGCAAGAAGAATATTAAGGTGTAGTTTTTTTTTAAAAAAGAAGGGAAGTTATTTTGAGAGATATTTCTTATTTTGATGAGAAGGTTAAAAGTTTTTTTTGTGTAGAATATTTTTATTTTGCAGATGGTTTTTTTGGAAGAAGAAAATGAAGAGAAGTATGGAAGTTTTTTCTTGAAGATATTTTATTTTGCAGATTGAAGATTTTTTGAAATAAAATTGCAGAGAAGATAAAAAGGCAGATTGGTTTATTTTTGAAGATATTTGCAGAGAAGGGTCATTTAATGAATATTTTTGATGAACGTTTTTTCCAGGATTTGAAGTATTTTTTTTGTGAAGCTTTTTATGTGTAGATTGAGGAAGATTGACAATATTTCATTGAAATTTTTTTATTATAGAAAATCAAAGGTTATTTGCAGATGAACATAAAGTTTTGACAGAGATTTTTTTATGAAGACTTTATACAAAGCAGAATGATTTTTGAAGTCTTGTTGAAAAGAAAATGAAAAATGTGAAGGAGAAGATGAAGGGTTTGAGAAGATGAAAGTTCTCAGAGATTTTTTATTTGTAGAGGGAAATTGAAAAGTCTTTGAATTAAATATGCACAGATAAATATGAAGATTTATATTCTTGCAGGAAAATGGTTTTTACAGGTGAAGATGAATGGATCAGAGAAAAAGGAAATTTGAAGATGAAATAAATTATTTCATATCAATCTGATTTAATTCTAAAAAATATTATTATTGTAATTTATGAAGAAGAAATTGCAAGAGTCTTTGAAGTGCAGAGAAAATATGAAGTGTTTTTGAAGATATATTTTGAAAATTAGAGATTCCGACAGAGAATTGAATGGGTGCATTAAATGGAAGACATTTATAGATATAAGGGCAAAAATAAGATATCAAAAATCGTTGAATTTGTTTTTCAGAATATGAAAGGTTTTATGCTCACTAAAATAGATTTGCAGGACAGAGAATTTGAAGAGACCATATTTGGAAATGCAAGAATACCATCTTGTATATATTGGCTTGGTAGATGGATTAATGAAGAGTTGTTGAGTATATCCAGATGTAGGATTGATCTTGAATAGAATGGACATTTGACAGACACATGAGAGAGAAGAAATGTTTTGTATTGAAATAGAGAAACCCTCTGAATTCTTGTTTTCAGTTTGTTCTGTAGTAGGGGTTGGTGCTCCTTGAAGCTGGTGCTTCTAAAAAGTATGCCAGTGAGGCTTGCAGGTCAGTGAGACCTTAACATTTGTCAGTGAGACACATATTGAAGCCAGTGAGGCTTCTTTGTAGCCAGTGAGGCATGTTTTATCAGTTAAGCCAGTGAGGCAGTTCTGGAGTGGTTTTTCTACCCCTGGAGGGTTTTCCACTCGTGCAATTCTTGTGTCTTGATTCATATTGATTATCTCTCTATGGTTGTATGTTTTACTCATGAGTTTTTATTTTCCTTCTCAGTTATGTGCATATGTGTTTGACAAAGTTATGTGCATATGTGTTTGACAATTCAATGATAACTTTCTCTCCTTGTGCTCTCCAAGTTAAAGTTTTTAAAAAGATTAGAAAATTCACACAACACTGATTCACCCCCCTCTCAGTGTTGTCCTTAACTCCTACAGAGCAAACCTTAACATGAATATAATGACTTGATCTCTATTGATCTCCAACCATGATTCTTATCAATCTGATTATGACAACATACTGAATTTCTAAGAATAGATCATAAAGCCCAAGTGAATTACAACTGAAATGAAACCATAAGCATCATCAAGCAATAACTCAAACCATCAATGAAAAACAACTCAACATCCTATGTGAAGAATTGATCAAGCATAAGAAACCAAATCTGAAGCATAAACATATATGCACTGCATCTTATCATCACTATACCAATATCTTGATTTCTGCCATAAACTGATAATACATCTTTGAAGGCACCACACCAAATGAAAGATAATCAACCTAATTTCAACATTACACTTCTTGTTCTCACACATGATCCTTATGAGCCCTTGAAGACATCCTGAGAGAAGACTTTGCACAAGATCAACTCATGTTAGCAAGATAATAAACTCCATCACCTATATAAGCAACTGATGAACATCACCATTGATAAACAACACACCACATGAAAGGTAAACACTAATCAAGCCAACTCAACTGACAACATCCTTATTGAAGGCATAATCAACACACTTATCCTGTCCAACTGAACAACTCCTGATTGATGTTCCTGATAGAGTGAACAACTTTAAAAGACATGATCCTGAACAACCTATGTCAATAGTACAAATCCTAATGATACCTTATGAAGATGCACACTAACTCAATACCCTCAATACCTTTTTGACATTAATGAAAAACAACTACCATCAATCTCCCCCTTTGTCATTGATGGCAAAACTAAATGATGCAATTTTTCTTTCTCCCCCTTTTTGACATCTGATGACAAAGACTATTATCTCCTCCTGAGAAATAACTCATATAAATCATTAGTAAAAGACTAGCAAAGTATGTTGTTATTTTGAAAGCTCTATTCTTGCACATCTGTATACTGTACAACTTTTCAACTTGTGACTAATAAGAAACCATGAAGCATAGGACCTGAAAGCAACATCATTTGAGGCACACCAACCAAAGCATCAAACCACTATTATAAATTGCCCATTGATTGTACCATATTCTACACAATAGCACTTCTTGTAACAACACCAATCAGCACAAATCACAATCCATGATGACATTATAATTAACCAAGAGATGTTCTAGCCAAAAACTTCCATAATAAAGACAACATAAACTTTTAACCTTCAACCAATCTATTCTTGCATACCCTTTTTGACATGAAAAAGAATGAAGACCATCTGAAATCAATGAAGGCTATGAAGATCACTAGGTTGATCCTACACATGAGACCTTTTGCAACATAATGTCAAATCCGATATATATTGTAATCAACAAGACTAATGCCTCTTGACTCTATAATCCAAAACAACCAATTAATATCTTCTTGCAACAACATTTTCCAAAACCAAATGCAGAGACAAAAATTTAACTTCTTCCATTTTCAACCTCCTTAGGCAACATAAGAAAACATATGAAGAGAACTACTTGAGTATATCCAAGATCCTTTGTGAGCACCAACATGATCAAGATCATTTATCAAACACTTTGTGTATTAAACCCCTGAACATCTTTTCAACATCTTGAATGCATAAAGATCCAAAGAACACCTGAATCACTGTCACATACTAAACATCAATATTGTTAGCAACACCACCATCAACTATATGAATTTGATTTCATAAGATT
This sequence comes from Cunninghamia lanceolata, assembly GCA_027924645.1. Classification (NCBI taxonomy): domain Eukaryota; kingdom Viridiplantae; phylum Streptophyta; class Pinopsida; order Cupressales; family Cupressaceae; genus Cunninghamia; species Cunninghamia lanceolata. Next base: position 25,564,786 of record BSBN01000500.1, read on the forward strand.
GGTTAGAGTAAACATGACAAAATCACCATCTCCTCCTAAAAGTTCTTGGGGATAAATGATAGGACAAGAACAACTCCCCCTCACATCATGCTATCTATTATTCAACTTGATAATGTAACTTGTATAGGATGCACAAGTTTAGGATTTGCCTTCTCATGACTCTATTTTTGCTTCCACACTTTTACAGGTTCTTTCTTTCTCCAAACCTTTATTCCTTCTTTTCTTTTCAACTTTTTCAAATCATGTGAAGCATACATTCTGCAACTCTGTGCTTTGTGTCCAAGAGTGTTGCAATTATAACAAACTATATTACAATCATAATCAAATGACTGATAGTACCTTTGAGCACTCATGTTAAACTTCCATGCAGGAACATACCTTCTATTCATTTTACAGTTTCTTTGAATATGACCAGCATTATTGCACTTGTAACATACAAGGTTAGTATTCCTTATGCAATCAACTACTCTATGTCCAAAATAATTATAGATATAACAATAACCATTAAATGAATAGTTATACCTGTACATGTATGCTTGTCTTATAGCAGTAGGTTTTCTAAAATTCTTTCTTTTGATTGTGCACAAATTCATCTCTAGTTTTTTGTTCAGCTTCACTCTTCCTTTTACCTTTTATGGCAGCAACAAGATGACTTAAATCAATTTTCCTTCTAGGAGTCTCTCTAGCTTTGGAACATTCCCTTTCTTCAAATCCTAAACCAGTAGTGTCCTTATGATGCTTTTGTTTGCCCAACATCTCATGTACCTTGTTTGAGCTATCTTCAAACACTTGATATTTCTTAGATAAAGCTTTGAGACCATCATACTCTTTTCTCAAATTGATAATATCACCCTCTAATTTCATATTCTCAATCCTTCTAACTTCAAGGTCAGATTTTGAAACATTTCCTATCCTCTTGGCTTCCTCAATTTCAATCTTTAATCTAGCAATTAATTTGTCTGAATCATCAATATATGTCTTTAAACTTATAATCTGACATCCAACCTCTTCAAGGTCTAAATATACACTTTCAAGGTCTAAAAGTGCTTTGTCTTTAGATTCTATTTCTTGTTGCAGCTGCAATTTTAGTTTTAGATTCTCTCTCTTATATTTCTTGAGTTCAGTTAGAGCATATATGAGCTCTCCTTCCATATCAATCTCACAATCTTGTTCATCATATTCCTGATCATCATCACTTGTGATGTTAGCTTGTTCTGAATCTAATTGGGTTTGAACTTCAACTCCTTCATTCGAATGTCTCCTTTCATTGCCACTTTCTTCACACACCAGAGTGTGCTCTTCTTTATCTTTATCTTGATAAATTCTTTTCAATCTCCTCCACATATCCTGAGTTGTAACACAATCCATAACTTTACAAGAAACATCATTAGACAGAGCAAACAATATGACCTTCTTTGCAATATGATTGCATTCCAGGGCTTCTTTGTCATTTCCATTCTCAACTGACATTAAAACATCATATCCTAAAGAGGATAAATAAATCTGCATTCTAACATACCAAACTAAAAAATCTGAACCATCAAACTAAGGAACTCCTAAAACTTTTTCTTCTAATACAATATCAGATTCAACTTGAGGAACATTTATATCAACAAGTTCTATATTTGATATGGATGATGTATTTTGTGTCTTTTGACTAGAATGAAATTTGACATTTCTCATGTTCTTATTTCTTCTGCACTTACCCATTGAACTCCACTACCAAGACCTACCCGAGCCTATTAGACTTCAAAAAGGGAACCTAGGCTCTGATACCAATTGTAGGAGTCCAGGACAACACTGAGAGGGGGGGTAAATCAGTGTTGTATAAATTTTAACCTTTTGCAAATTTAACTCTCAAGACATGAAGAAAGAAAGATATAATTGATTTGTTATACACATGTGCACATAACTAAGAATGAAGGAAGAGAAAAAAATCTCATGAGTATATCCTACACACACAGAGAAGATCAATATGAATCATGACACAAGATTTGCACAAGTGGAAAACCCTCCAGGGGTAGAAAAACAACTCCAAAACTGCCTCACCGGCTTTATCAAAAACCTCACTGATTACAATATTTAGAAGCACCAACTTCAAGGAGCACCAACCCCTTATACATACAGAACAAACTGCAAAGCGTGCAAGAAATGATTGCCACTTAATCTGATTTGCACCATTATATTCTTTGTGTTTCATCATACATCCTTATACTTCATGTTTAATTTTCAAATCAAGGCCATCTTCTTTTACTCACTTCTGCAAACAATCTCCTCTTACAAATCTCTGTAAATAATTATCTCTGCACACCTCTTACAAATCTCTGTAAATAATTATCTCTACACATTCAATTTTCAAAATGTCATACAAGTTGTCTTCATATAAATTCATATTCATTACAACTATATCCTCAACTCATCTTCATCATTGATCTTCACACACACACTTTTTCAAGGTACATGTGATGACATAAAAATTAAGAAATTGAATATCCTCTCCCGACCATTCACATTCAATTCTTCTTTGCTTTTTTTAATTTTACTTTTGTTTTCTTCTTTTCAAAAATATGTTCTGCCTGTTCAATTTCATCTTCTGTAAATCTTCATCTTTATTAAATTGAACGTCTTCAACACCAATATTTTTAATCTTCCCTTGTAGAAGAAAATAAAATCTCTTTGATCATCTTCAAAAAGTCTCTTCATATTCCTTTGAAGAAAATACATTTCCATTCCCATCATAAAATATTCTTCAACCTGCAAGAAATAAAAAAAACATATGCAAATATATTTTCTTCTCTGTATCATTGATATTCTTCAAAAATATCATTCATCTTCTCCAAGCTGTAAAGAAACCACTTCCTCAACCTGCAAATAAAAACTTCACAAAGAAATACTTCAAATCCTAAAAAAAAACTTTCATTGGATCCTTACAAAACTCTTTGTCTTCCACAATTTCTTTCCCAAAAAAAAATCATCTTTTTCTGCCAAAATAATCTCCATAAATATTTGCCTTACAAAGATTACAATGAAGTCAAAAAAAATAGAAATAAATCTTCCAACATCTCCTTGAAAATCTCCTTTAAAAAATCATGCTTCCATATCCCTTAAAAATTGGCTTTGTGGAGGGCTAAAAAATAGCTCAAAAAACACACTATTTAAATTCAACCTCATAGCCTTTATGGGCCCCCTAAAAAAATTAAATATATAAACAAAAACCATTTATATGACTTAGTTGCGCTCCCACCTTTTTGAATAAAACATATTTAATACAAACTCTCCATTCGAATGAATTCGGGCTCCCATTTAATTCGATGCATTTTGAATCCTTACGAATATTCGAAGATCTTTCCCTTCATAAATCATTTGAAACTTTTTTTTCTAACCTTAAATCATGTTCTAAAGCATGAACAAATCGTGCCCTTTCAACTTTTTAAAAAAAAAACTTTGAGAAGGAATTTGATGCCCCACGCCCATATAAAGACTTGAGCAACCGGTGGAAAGAGTAAAGAGACCGATCAAACCATGACACTAATACCCATCAGCAGGTAACACTAAGTGAATTGACCTGCAATAAAAGGTCAACTAGCAAACATAACATAAAGTGAAAAACTTTATGTGGGTAGAATAATGGTTTAAAGACATTGAAGGCTTTTAGGATTTTTAGACAAAAGACTTAGGATAAAGAACCGCAAATCCTAAATTCATTGCTTCACATAAGAAAACCCTAATCACATATCATTGCCAGGGCATTCTGTGGTAAAGACAAGGAAACAAATAGTGACTTTTAGATTTCTAAAATGAACATATAATGAAGGATAATAAACAACTCCTGAGCAAACCTTAACATGAATATAATGACTTGATCTCTATTGATCTCCAACCATGATTCTTATTAGTTTGATTATGACAACATACTGAATTTCTATGAATAGATCATAAAGCCCAAGTGAATTACAACTGAAATGAAACCATAACTATCATCAAGCAATAATTCAAACCATTAATGAAAAACAACTCAACATTCTGTGTGAAGAAATGATCAAGCATAAGAAACCAAATTTGAAGCATAAACATATATGCACTGCATCTTATCATCAGTATACCAATATCTTAATTTCTGCCATAAACTAATACTACATCTTTGAAGGCACCACACCAAATGAAAGATAATCAACCTAATTTCAACATTACACTTCTTGTTCTCACACATGATCCTTATGAGCCCTTGAAGACATCCTGAGAGAAGACTTTGCACAAGATCAACTCATGTTAGCAAGATAATAAACTCCATCACATGTATAAGCAACCGATGAACAACACCATTGATAAACAACACACCACATGAAAGGTAAACACTAATCAAGACAACTCAACTAACAACATCCTTATTGAAGGCATAATCAAGACACTTATCCTATCCAACTGAACAACTCTTGATTGATGTTCCTGATAGAGTGAACAACTTTAAAAGACATGATCCTGAACAACCTATGTTAATAGTGCAAATCCTGATGATACCTTATGAAGATGCACACTAACTCAATACCCTCAATACCTTTTTGACATTAATGACAAACAACTACCATCATGTATTGGCCTCGTGTCCATACATACATTAAAGTGGGGGCTAAATGTAATGTTGGAAAATGTCCCCTTGGGGGCTTTTCCTTCATAAGGTTTAGCTCCCGGGTCTCTAGAGTGCATTTAGGACATTTTAGTTTATATTTTAACATCCTGATGGAATGAGACCTAAGTCCCATGGCAAACAGGACCTAGGAGGACCCCTTGAGCTATACCCAGCCTCAAATTAGGGGGGAGGACTTGGGTGCCCGTGCCCTAGTCCTGCCCTATTTTAAGGTAGCCTCAATTTCTGGGTGTCGGTTAGTGACCGTTATTAGGTCCCTTTGCTGACACAGTAAGTTTGAATTTCAAATATCTTAGTAGGAGTACTTGTAGGTGCATTTATAAGCATGTGTAGGCATTCATTTGTAAACTAGATTTCAATCAGATGATTACTAGCAAGCTATTGTGTTCTCAAGGTAATTCAAGGATTTCTATTGTGTTGTAAGAGAAGACTTGTGTGTTTTGTGTGTTGATATTTGCAGATTTGAGCATCAATTCCTTCATGCCATGAAGAGCATCTTCCTCCATGAAAGCTTCACTACAAGGTGACATATCATTGTGTTTTTATCATTGATTCCTTTGGTTTTTGGCCTCTACCTCATAAGGGCATGCCCTCTTTATCTGACAACGGTGTTCGGAGACTTAAGTGTCCTCCAAGGTTTGACTGAGGCAAACCTCTAAACAACACAACCCCCAAACCAAGTCTTGTGATTGCAGGTTACAGGTGTCACACCCAAAAAAATTAGAGTTGTAGGAAGGCTTGACAGACATCAGGGATTCAGGATCTAAAGAAAAGAAAGACAAAGGAGCACTTCCGAGACTAGGGTGCTCGCTCCAGTGTCCTCCACAAACTGATTCCAGAAAACAAAAGTTACAAGGCTGATTAGTGTCTAAAGGAGGTCCAGATTCCCCGAAAAAGTAGGTACCTTGGACTTGGGCACCCGCTCCAGTGTCCCCGACTGTTCCGCTTCGGAACCCCAAAAATAGGTATTCTGTAATTTGTCATTTTACTCCCATCTACAAGAGTGTTTTTCTATAATTCATTAATTTATTGTCGTATTTGCATAATTAGGATTTTAATGGTCAATTGAGCATAGGAGAAGGCAAAATTGATAATTAAGTCCCTAATCCAAGCTCCCCATCATTTGCAAGTGACCTAGGGTATGATAGTTCTCACCACTCGACCCTAGATCCTTCAATGTTAGGGTGAAAGGAGGATTTTAACATCTAAACCACCAAAGATCAACAAATCCAAATTTTACCCTAAACAATACCGACATGGGAAAGGTATAAGCTGCTCAAGAAGAGGCTAATCAGGAAAATGTGCCCGTAGATAGGATAGAGGAACAAGGAGATGATGAGGGACAAGATACACCATAGGAGGTTCCTAATCCTTAAGTACCCCATGGTGAAGAGCAACATAATGTAGAGAATGTCCAACAGGGACAACAATTTCCTCAACAATTTCACCCCCACAACAGGAGCATGATTAGTAGCAACAAGAACAAGAATAAGAAGAGGTAATCATAGAAGGGGCTCAAGATGAAGTACTTAATGAGAAAGCTGCAAAGGCAAGTTTGGATAAAGAGGTGCCACCTTGGCATGGATTTGAAGTAAAATAAGACTCAACAATTCAAGTGGTACAAATTGATATTAAAAGTTTGTTTACTAATGAGGCTACCAAGAGAGGCAAAAGGAAGGCCAGAACAATATCAGCCATAAAGAGGGATCCTTTTGGTGCTAGAACTATACAAACGGCAATCCCTCATGCTGATAAAGAAAAAGGGGAAATAAGCGTTGAAGAATATAATGTTATTAGCATAAATATTGGCCATGTGAACTGAGAACAACACATTGAAAAACTATAGGAAATGACTAAATTCACTGCCAACAGAATGAGAAAAGACAAATAGAAAATAAAATATTTGAAGGGGCAAATTGCCCAGTATCAACAAATTATTCAGGGAATATTTGATCCTGCACAGAGTGTACCAGAGCTATCTTCTGATTTGACTATTCTATCTAAGGAACGGATAGGAGAGCTAGAAAATAAAAAGCATGAAGCTACCATGCTGGAAGATTTTGTCAAGTCATTTATTCACAAGGGAGAGGAAGTAATAAAAATTACAATTGGAAATTAGAATATTACATTGATTGGGAAAAATAATTGTGCTAGCATTATACAAAGACGCCAAGCAAGAATAAAGCAGAACAAAGATGAGTTGAAGAAACTCAATGCTTTGGAAAGAAATACATAGTCCTTGGTAAATGAAGGTATTATAACTCCACAAGTTGTGTTTCAAATCCCTAAAATGAAGATGGAACTAAAGTTTGAAGAATGGATAATTAGACCTTGCCTTGTTAATGTGCAAGAATTAGAAAGAACTGCTCAAGATTTGTTAAAGAAACATGTAAAGATAGTGGAGCATTTGGTGAAGCATCTGTGCCCTCAAGTTTAGGTAATTGATATAAGTACAACTATAAAGGAGTTTAGAGACCACTTCCAACCATGTATTAAAGATCCTCTGAACAAGTTGGACGAAGAAGCAATGGAAAGGATAATGAAGTTGAGCGCCAAGATTAGAAAGTATCATAAGTGGAGGGAAAATAGAGAAAATAGAGCACAAGTATTGAAGACAAGTGTTGAAATGCAGTAGTACACCTAGGTTGCTTCTCAAAGAACAAGTCATGCATCTATATCCACCATAGCTAAAAGATATGCACATTACATGAGCAAGAAGATAGGGGATATGTAGGTAGAAGACTCTAGGGATAGTGATTAGAATGCTTGTTCACTATTTATTTCATGTTGTATTCTATTATGATTTTGTACTAAGTGGAATGGTCAGAGGAAAGGTCAAATATTTCAAAGGATTCTTAAAGGCATCTTTGCTGTGGAAGGAATATTCTTCTAAGATATTTTAGGAGTGACAACTGGCATCATTGGACTATTGATGATTTTGTAACCATAGCAGGGGATCTTAAGCCTATATAAGGAGCTTTGAGATACATATTTGAGCACACACGGTTAACATGGAAAATACCAGAGCGTATGCAAGAGAAGTGATTAAGGAGAATACTTTGAGAATAGCTAGTTGAGAAAGCTTTTGCCTGTGTCTATAGTAAGTAATATGTGGAACATCTTATTTCCTTACTATATCTGTAGAAACGTATGTAAGTTCTGATGATATTGTTGATGTATTCAGAAAGTTAAAGTCATGAAAATATTGTAAATGTGAAATGACTAGCATATATCAATAAATACAAACATTGAATTTCTGCATCTATTCCAGAGTGTTATTCAATTTATGTGTTCTTTTGATATATTTCCTTGAAGATCACAATTCTATATGTTAATTTGTGAAATGATCTCGATTAACATATATGAGTTTATTTGTTTCTGAATTGTCCAAAGTTATCAGAATTTTTCCACATGAGTAATAGAGCATCAATAATTGTTTAGATTATGTCTCTTACCTCATCTTTTATTTTTCTTTTTACCAGTAGTTTAAATAAATAGCCCAAATGTAGTCATCCAAAGGAAATTGTTAAAGATTTTGGTAAATACATGGAAATGCTAAAGATCTTTAATGATTTTCATAAAGTTTGAAATATAAAGTATGTTTCTATGAAATTCATGCAAAGTTTGACTTGAAAGTTATAAATATTTACAAATAATCTATATCTTTAGAAGTATTTGAGGTCATTTGCAAGGAATAAGTAATAATAGCCAGTAATGAACTTTTAAATCACATAAGGCCCCTTGAACAAACAACTTCACATTGAACCCTGAGTAAGTTTGACACAGTCATGACCTGACTACCGAAGTCAAATTGAGAACTATTTTCTAATAATTATCCATATTCTTCAAGATAAGACAAGTTCTTTGTGAATTTATCTCACGATGTATGTGCATAAAAACCACATCAACAGTGTCCAAGGATGGAGTTAGAATTGATCCAGAAAGAGTTGTTGCTATTGATAGAATCTATATGCCCAAAACTATGAAAGGTATTTAGTCATTTTTTGGACAGATCAACTTTGTTAGAAGATTTGTTACCAATTTTGTAGAAATTACCAAAGCAATATCCAAGATGATGAAGAAGGGCGAGTCTGTAACATGGAGAGATGAAGCAATTCAATCATTTCAAAACATAAAAGAAGCTATCAAAACTGCCCCTATTCTGAAGTCTCCTGATTTCTCTAAACCATTTCAGTTATTTTCTTTTACTTCTTTTCATACAATTTCTACATGCCTATTATAAAAGAATGATGATGGATATGAGTAGCCTATTGCTTTCTTTAGCAAATCTTTGCAGGCTACAGAACTAAAATATGACATAATGGAAAAGAAAGCTTATGCTTTGGTTAGGGTGGTGAAGAACTTCAGACCCTATTTGGTTGGAGCTCAAATTGTAGCATATGTCCCCCACTCTACAGTAAAGGATATATTCACACAATAAGAGGTAACAGGGAGATGGTGTAGATGGATTAACAAGATACATGAGTTTAATATTGACATCTAGATCACCAAGCTGGTAAGAGGACAAGGTTTGGTGAAGTTGATGGCAAAGACAAATCTAGAAGCTTGTCAAGTGAATGTGACTAAAGATCAAATGCAAGATAAACCATGTAGTGTACAACAGTCTGAGTGGTACAGAGACATTGTCCAATACTTGCAAAACATGAATTGCCCTACTCATTTCAATGATAATTAGAAGAGGGCATTGAAGCTGCAAGACATTAAGTATGTCATTGTTTAAAGTGAGTTATATTGGAAACACTCTGATGGTGTGCTTCTTAGATGTGTAGATCAAGATCAGGCTGCAAAGATATTGATTGATATACATAAGAGGGTGTGTGGAGGACATTATATATCTAAAACCACCGCACACAAGATCATTAGGTCAAGTTATTGGTGGCTAACACTCTTTTCTGATGTAAACAAAATGGTGAGGACTTGTGATTCCTGTCAAAGATTCTCTAGGAAGTTAAAGTATGTTGGTGCATTACCACTCAAAACTGTGATAGTAGATGCTCCATTTCAATAATGGGGAATTGATTTTATTGGGGAAATAGTAGAAAAGTCAAGTGGTGGACATGGCTGGATACTTGTTGCTACTGATTATTTCACTAAATGGATTGAAGCCATTCCAACTAAGAAAGCCACAAGAAAAATTGTATTAGATTTTGTCTTGGAGCACATAATCATCAGATTTGGGTTACCAACTAAGTTGGTGACAGACAATGCAATGTGTTTCAGGTCAGGAGAATTCATTGATTTTTGTAATGATTATGGTATTAATTTTCCATATGAAACACAATAGCATCCTCAAGGCAATGGTTAGGCTAAGTCCAGCAACAAAAGTTTGATGAAGATAATCAAGAGGATAATTAAAAAACAAGAGGGCATGGGACTCCAAGTTGAAGTTAGCATTGTGGGCTGATAGAGTGATTGTTAAAAAGCTATTGGTAGGTCTTTGAGTTAGTGTATGGACTAGAAGGAAAATTTCCAATAAATAATCTTCTACCAGTATACAAGTTCATATAGGAAAATGATGATGACATGGAAGATCTAATGGTAGAAAGGGTAAATTAATTAATTGCGTTGGATGAGGTAAGGTGAGAAGCACAAAGAACCAATATAAAGAGACAACAGAAACTGAAATATTTATTTGACAAAAGGGCTTCAAAAAGGAAGTTCCAGGTCAATGATATGGTTCTTTTATGGAATGACAGATGTCAAGATAAAGGCTTGAGCATGGAAATTTTGAGCCTTTGTGGATTGGTCCATACTTGATAAGCAATACTCATAGAGAAGATTCATATTTTCTCCAAGCTCTTGATGGTGACTTTTAGGAATTGCCTATGCATGGATAGTTCCTGAAACCCTACTTTTCATAAGTAGGTTATTTTTTCGTACACATTATAAATATGTTGTATATAATGTATATAGTGTATATTTTTGTACAGTTGTCCTTTTGTTCTATGTGTGTCTCTATTCTGGTTTACTCCTAAAGTTTTCTAGTCCTCGCTACAATTCTACAAATTGCATGTCCTCAACTAGAGCTAATGGTGGTATATATCTAGGTTTTAGGGTTTTGAGTCAATTTCATGAGCACATTCCATATTTTCCTTAAAACCCTAAGTCGTATGGTCAAATTTTACTTTATCTTCTATTTCGCTATTGACCACTTATCCTAGGTTCCCCAGTCAGTCAAGTTATAACATTGTGTCTTTAATGTCATGAGTTAACTGGTCCATAGTCTAAAGTTACCTTTTATAAGCTATCAAAGTCATCTGCAAATAAACGTTCTAAGTCTTAAGTCTTTGTAGGGGTCTGAAGGTGCCACTTGGTAGGGTATCACAAGCCTGCACACTGCTGAAGTTTGAAAGGAAGCTAGGTGTGCAGAAATCAATTCCTACACTAATCTAATGAGGAGAGATGTATGCAAAATCAATTTAATTCTTACAACTATAGCAACATAGAACATCTAACAGAGATATTACAGCAATACACGTACATACAAAAAGTAGACAGAAGAGAGAGAGAGAGACAAGATATATGTGGGGAAAACCCTTACGGGTAAAAGACCCCACACTCCAAAACACAACTCAAATGTATTATAGTAAACAATAATAGATTACAATATAGTTTTAGAGCCAATGCTCTTTTAAGAGTATTTGAATGTCGAATCTAGAGATATTCTGGCAGCATAACAGTACTTGTACCAAAGTTATCTATCTCCCATCCAAGCACCTATTTATATAGAGTTTACAAGGAAAATATGGAACCTTCTAGAGATGGGCGTCTATCTTGGACTCATGCCCCACAACCCACGCCTAAGGACACTTGTCCAACATCCCATCCTAAAGTGGGCACCTAGTCCCAAGATAGGTTACGACAGATGCTCTTACACACCTTACAGCTATCATAGAATCTATCATACACTTACTAAAAATATCATATTCCTCTTACATGTCATAGCTGCCCTTGACCACCCAAAGATGCCTTTCTCTTGTGCAAAGATACTCACCGACACTTGTCATTAATTAAAAATCATTTGAGGTTTGCGCTGCCCTTGGACCCCGCAAGGGGCTACGCCCCTTGACCCTATCTTGGGGGCACTGCCCCCAAACCCCCTTTAATTATTCAAGGGGGAAACCGCGGCTGCCAAAGTCACCAAAATTTACCTTGCTGCATATACACAGGGTGCTGACTATGCCAACTCAACATGGGATATATAAATACAACATTAGGAATTTGCAAAGGTTAGGACACCTTAATTCCCAACAAAGTTGACATCATCTCTGCACCGTGGGGCTATGAGATGAAGATAGGTGTTAAAGATATATCAGCCTATGGCCATAACTTTGACCTTCCCTTTGAATGAACAAGATGGTGCCAGGTGTCAAAGGATTAAATGAAATAGTGGGGTCATAGGTATTGAAGATTAGATGGTAGCGCATCCTCGTAGGAGAATCTTGGCAGCAGGAAAGATTCTCCATGCTGCTACAATATGGTGACACATATCTAGTCCCTAGAGGAAATAAAAGGGCTTGTGTAGTCAAAATCCACGTGGAACCTTTAGCACGCACCCGCAGAGCCAAATGAAGGTGGCCTACTTTCTATTGCGCGATTGCAGTTTGATGTCACGTAGCCATGTAAGACAAAAAGGTTGAAAAGTCAAAAAAAGGGCACGTTTGAGATGGAATAATCTGATTGCTTGACAACTTTTCACGTAAACACTTGGATTTTCAAATTAGGCAGTTGATTCTAAGTCATTGATTTCACAGTATGAAGATCATATCAACAAATGAAATTCAAATTTCCTGTGTATTCATTGGAAGGCTCCCCTGCATCACAAATTCACAGTAATGGCTGAAAAGACATGCATTTATGAAGCAAGCCCTAGTTTGTGACTTTAGTTAAAATTAAAGATTGAGGCTTTCTTGGCATTGTCACATATGTAAGAAACAATTCCTACGTGTGGAAAGCAACTGAATCTGAAGAGAGTGTGATTTTATGCTTCTACAACCAAAAACAGTAAGTTGTTCTTGCCTACTGCGTTTGCTTGACTTGAATTGCTTATTTGCTTGAAGGATTTCAAGTATTCTTCAAAGAAAAATCCTAGTTTGGTAGAAAACTGTTCCAAAGATGAGTGAGGCAAGCCAACCCTTGACTTCTAAGAGGAGTCTAATGTTGGCAAGAGACACTACTATGCATGACAGGTGTTGTCATTGATGGAAACTAAGTCTATATTACACACCTGCATTACATATTTTGTTCATACCAGAAGTTAGAGTGAAGATTTGTTTAAGTCTAGGTAGTCAGAAATAGAGCATGTGATAGGGTCCAGTATCTTGGTCTGGATCTCTTCGATGGTGAATCACAGTGTGTTGCGGATCTGAGGGAGTAATAAGGATTGTCAGAAATATCTAAATCCAGGAATTTAGCCTCCAGTGATGAAGGATTCAAAAGTTATAAGCATCTAAGTATCAGGTTCCAGTTAGTCAGTACAGTTAGAAGAACATGTCGACCTAGTATTTGATCTTGGTCCAGATGAAGAAAAATTGTTGGTTAAGTAATTTGTGATAACCAGTGGTATTGGCCAACATGATTGATGATTTGAGAACACAAGTTTTTGGTCGGCATTGTTGTTTATGCATGGATTCAGCCGACAGAGCAAAGGTCTTAATAAATATTCTAAGTTTTCTTGAAGATGACTACAGTTGATTGAATCTCTTGATGCGGATATATATAGCCGATGGATTTGAGTGTTCTAGTGTGTGTGTGATGTGATGATGGAGTAAGTGTGATAAAGGTAGAAAGTAGTGCGAAGGTGAAGATCTAAGCTCGGATTATCGTTGAAGAATGAAATAGGGCAGAGTAAGGGTGAAGTGTGGAAGATCAGTATTTTGTGCTTAACCGGAACTAAATTTCTACATTGATAGATGCTATTCATCAATTCAAACATTCTATAATCTTCTTGTAATCATTTATGTAGGTAGTGACCATCTTGGAGCAGTGAACTCTGGGCAGTACGCCCTGAAGGCATGTACCTTCCCCATTTGTAATACTTTTAACAGAGTATAATTTCTTGTGGGTTAACCCCCACCATGGTTTTTATCTTAACCAGGTTTCCATGTAAAAGTCCTAGTGTTGTGTGTGTTGATTATATTTGTACTCATGTGTTGTTGATTTATGCTTTCATGGTTATATGATTAATTTGTTAATAAGTGATAAAGAAGGTAAATTGATACAAGTGTTAAAGTTTGTGACAACTAATTCACCCCCCCTCTTAGTCGTCTGCCCTTATTTCAACAATTGATATTAGAGCAAGGTTCCTTGGAAGAAGTTTAACAGCTCGAGGAAGATCTAGGTGTTGCAAGTATGGGCCTAACCTATGTTGTCATTGATGTCAACATACTCCTATTGCATTAATGATAAGGATTGGATGAGCTGTGTGTTGAGGATATTGAGAAAATTAGTCTCAATTAGGAACAGTGAAGATCAGTGATGACAATAAGGCAAAAGTCCAAGATAGGAAGAGGGTCAGAGGATGCAGATTAAAGGGTTTGTAGATATGTGTCTTGAAGTGATCCAGTAGAGATTTCAAAGGTCCGCATGAAGATATAAATAAGTTGTGGCCGCTCAAGTAAAACTGGTTCCAGTAGGTATTCAGAGGTAACAGAGCGACATAGACAGGTCTGGTGAGATCTAGAAGTACAGTTTCCTGCTCTACGGATTTGAGGCAGTGTTGAGGAAGTTCTGGTGATGTGTCAACTTGATTGGTTCATGAATTGAAGGTCCGAAAGTATCCATTCTTTGGTGACAGTGGTGACAGTGGTGACAGACTATGTTCTTGAGGCTCCGGATGAAAGAGAGAAGGATTTCAGTATGTAGATGAAGTGCGGATGTTCTTGGTGATTCAGGAAACCTTGTGAAGGACTTTGGATTGTGTCCAGCATGTGTTAGTGGTCCGCATTGGAGTTGAAGCTCACTATTGAAGAATAACCTCCGGATGATGGTGTTCTTCCTGAGACTAGCCGACCGGATAAGTTACACATCTTGTGGATGTTCTGGTAGATGTTTGCCGACTTAGATGATTATTCCTAAGTTGATGTCCTGTATAAATAAGGGGTTGCGAAGTCATTTCAAAGTTGTCCTTGAAAAGATGAGTGAGTGGTAGCAAGGAGGAGAGTGAAAGGTGGAGCAGAAGTATTGGGCTTAAATGGAACTGATTCAAGCATGGTGAAGATGCTATTTTCCAGTTCAAGTAGGTGATACTTATTTCTTTGTAAACACTGTGTCTCTTGTAGGTAGTGAGCCTCTTGTGAGAAGTGTGCTCAGGTAGTGAGCCCTAATTGGCATGTGCCATTTTGTTCTTTCTATTCTTCTAACATAGAATACAATCTTAGGATAATCACCCCGTGGTTTTTCCATTAACCAAGTTTTCCATGTCAAAATCTTGGTGTCTCATGTGTTGATATGTTTCTGCTCTTAATTTGTTGCATTGTGTTTCCATGATTGATTTATTATTAGACTGCTAATTGCAAAGTGGAATTAAGTGTTTAATTGAGAGAAAGTTTTGCACAACTAATTCACCCCCCCTCTCAATTGTGTGCCCTAAGTCTAACAATTGGTATCAGAGCTAAGTTCCTCTAAAAGAGCTTAACTACTTGAGGAGATCCAGGATGTCATCTTACAAGAAGGATAGTCCAAAGTTTGATGGAACCAATTTTAATCTCTGGAAAGGTCGCATGAAATGTCATTTGAGATGTATGGGAATGGCATACTGGACCATGGTTACAACACAGTATGTACCTCCACAGGGTGGTCTGAAAACCCAAAATGAAATCATAGATGTTGAAAACAATTTGCGAACTATAGAGGCTCTTCTAAGTGCATTATCTGATTTAGAGCTCTTAAATGTTATTGACCTACCAACTGCTTTTGAGATTTGGCAAAAACTGGAACTTCTGCATGAAGGAGACAAGTATGTCAAAAGTGCAAGGTTACAAAGTCTGAAAGGAAAATTTAAAAATCTAAAGATGAGAGAAGATGAAAACATCACTACTTTTATGCCCAGAGTAAATGAGCTTGTTTGTGGAATTAGAAATGTTGGTGGAGTCTTGGATGAAGATGAGATTGTTGGAAAAATTCTCAGATCCCTTCCTGCTTCTTACAAAATCAAGGCTGCTACCATTGAAGAATTCAGAGCCCATACAACTGTCACAAGAGATCAATTGGCTGAAAAATTGGCTACATTTGAAATGACAGAGTTTGGAGATGACCCCCCAAGACTAAATCTACATTCAAAGCCAGTGCCTTTGTTAAAGGTAAACAAAGGTTTGATCCGGGAGAGAATTCATCAAGGAAGCTATCATGGTATGAAAAAGAAAGAAAAGATCTTGAGGAAGAAGAAGTAGAAACTGCTCAACTTGAAGCCCTTATTGCAAAGAGGCTACCAAGAGGATCTGGTAAGTATGAAGGAAAATTACCTTTTAAGTGTTTCAACTGCAATAAGATTGGTCATTTTGCCTCAAGGTGTCCGCAAAGGTTTTCAAGGCAAAATCCTAACAAGCCAAGGTTCCAAAAGAACTGTTATTATGTACATGAAGATGATGATAATGAAGGAGTAACAAATGATGAATCAGAGATAGGAAACAAATCTAGAAATGAATGGGTGTTCATTGCCATCAAAGAAGAAGATCCAATGTCCTCTGTATCTATCAATCATAAGACTATGGAAAGAGCTCTGGCTGCCCAAGTTGAAGAAAATGATGATTGGGTCATTGACAGTGGTTGCTCTCACCATATGACAGGTGACAAAAACAAGTTCATAGATTTGGAAAGGTATGAAGGAGGAGTGGTAAAGTTTGGTGATAATTCTGCTGGTAGAATTAGAGGTAGAGGAACTATTTCTCTTGATGGAAGGAACAAAACTGGTAATGTAGTGTATGTTGAAGGTTTGAAGCACAATTTTCTCAGTGTCAGACAGTTGGTGGACAAAGGCTATGATCTCTAGTTCAAGAATGTAAAATTCAAGATCTTTGAAAGTTCTGGAACAGAGATTGCATCCGGTACTCAAACTAAAGGTAATATCTTTCACTTGGTTGGTACTGGTAAAAGTTGCTTATTTGTTTAAATTGATCAGAGTTGGTTGTGGTATAGGAGGATGTATCATGTGAATTTTGATAATATCATCAAGATAAGCAATACTCAGGCTGTAAGAGATCTTCCAAAATTGGTGAAACCTTCTAACAGCTTGTGCAAAAAATGTCAGTTGGGTAAGCTGAGCAGAGTCACATTCAAAAGTAAGGAACTGTCTTCTACCAAATTATTGGACTTAGTTCATACTGATCTTTGTGGTCTGGCAAGAATCAAGACTATTCAAGGTGATAGATACTTCATGCTACTAATTGATGACTATTCCCAGATGATGTGGGTAACCTTCCTAAAAGAGAAATCAGAAGCTCTTGAGAAATTCAAAATATTCAAGGCTATGGTAGAGAATGAAACCATATTAAAATTAAAGTGTCTAAGGTCTGATAGAGGTGGAGAATTCACATCCGGTGAGTTCATAGAGTTCTGTGAGAAACATGGAATCAAGAGACAGTTGTCTACTCCTAGGACCCCACAGCAGAATGGAGTAGTTGAGAGAAAGAACCAGACCATCTAGGAAGCATCTAGGACAATGATGATGGAAGCAAATGTTCCTCAGATCTATTGGAGAGAAGCTGTCAGCACTGCAGTCTATACTCTCAATTGAGTTCAAATCAGAAACAATACCGATAAGACTCCTTATGAACTTTGGTTTGGCATCACTCCTACTGTGAGGTATTTTAGAGTCTTTGGTAGCAAATGTTACATCAAAAGAGATGAAGATCTAGGAAATTTTGATGCTAGAAGTGATGAAGGAATATTCTTGGGTTACTCTACTCAAACCAAAGCATACCGGTGTTATAACAAGAGACTAAGAAAGATGATAGAAAGTACAAATGTGAAGGTTGATGAAGGAATTAAAAACCCTCAAGATTCTGTGAATATGAGAAGATGATCATAATGGTGTTCTAACTCAAGGAGCCCAAGCCTCTTCTGAGATTCAAATCCAGATTGATCTGGTAAATCAAGAAGAAGAGATAAGTTTGAATGAGCCTGATCAAGAAATAGAAATGCAAGTAACTCCCAAAGTTCCTAGGTATGTAAGATTGAATCACTCTAAAGATCAGATCATAGGTGATAAAAACAAAGGTGTAAAAACAAGAAGGAAAATTGCTCAAAACTCAGATGAGTATTGTCTGATTTCAAAAATTAAACTTAAGACAGTGAATGAAGCTTTCAAGGATGAAAATTGGACTAAAGCAATGGAGGAAGAGTTGATGCAAATTGAGAAAAATCACACTTGGGATCTTGTTCCCAGACCTAGAAACAAAAATGTGATTGGAACCAAATGGGTCTTGTTAGGACAGGAAAATTTAAAATTTTCTTATGTTGACACTTCTCCATATTTGACCAAATCATAGAACATTTCCCCCAAAAAATCATAATAAAATTGATACATCTGTTGATAACTGAGAGGGGGGGTGAATCAGTTATCCTAATTATTTCTTCTTTCTGAACTTTCTTATTAATCAATGCAACATTAATTCAAATAAGCAAACATTACCATGAAAAGAAAAAACACATGACACAGTATTTTTGACGTGGAAACCCTGTTAAGGGAGAAAACCATGGGGTGATTAACCCAAAGATTATTCTCTATTAGAAGAATAAGGAAATACAAAATGGCACTTGCCAATTAGGGCTCACTGCCCGAGCACACTGCTCACAAAGGAGGCACATTGCCTACAAGGAGACACACTATCTACAAAAGAATGTCATACAATACTTGAACTAATTGGAAGCATCCACATATGCTGGAGTTCAGTTCCGATTAGGCTCAGTACACTGATCTGCTGCACTTCATCTTTCCTCTTCTCTTATGCTGCTTTCCTTTCACATACTGGACCTTCCTTACTGCTTCTGCTTTACTCTGCTTTTATTCACATATCACATATCACAACAATGCTTCTCACAACTAAATCCATCCTTTATATATATCTGCAGAAGTGATTTCATTATCTTTCTAGTCGGCACCCAGAACAGTCAATCTTCTCACAAACTCTGTTCTGTCGGCTGAATCCTTACACATCAAGTAATGTGGATCAAGCATATACTTGTAGAAATCATTAATCATGTTGGCCAAACATGATTCATGCCTTCATAACCTTTAACACCATCAGTAACACATCCAGAAAGTAGTCTGATGTTCTGTCAGTCAGTTCTTCCTCTGTTCACACTGTCACTCAAGAACCTGGTACTCAAGTATTCAGATCTTTTGCCTCATCTATCACCGGAGGCTAAAACCTTGGAATCTATCACTCAAGGTAGTACTCTTTACTTCCCCAAATCTACACTTTACCAAGATACTTCCTCTGAGAGATCCGGACCTGTCTGTCGGACCTTGCCATATGCTCTGTTCTTGTTTACCGGACCACAACATTCTTCACTCTGACTTTTGATAGAGACACACCATGTCCTGCGGATGTGTGGGATGAACTTTGTTGCCATCAATGACAACAATCATGAATCCATATAGTGTCTCTTGCCAACAATCTCCCCCTTTGGCATTGATGGCAACACTTAGTGAAAAATGACTAAGTGTTTACACTAGGCTCCCCTTTGGCTAATGCTCTGTCTTTATATATATTTTCTGAAGCTCCCCCTTAGTTGGATTCCTCATTTTTCACTGCTCTTCACTCCCCCTTTGACATCAATGGCAAAGGGTAGGGTCCGCACACCAAAATTTTCAAAAATTTTACTATACTTAGCTGCATAAGTATATATATACAAGTTGTACTTACATATACTTAAGTATGTCTGCAAAAGTGTTCTTCAACTGTTCAACTTCTGTCACCCAACTCTGCTTCATCCTGTCCAAAATTGAGATATGTCCACTCAATAGGAATGCAAACACATCTGCCCTTTTTAGATCTATCGGATCATTTGTCTGGGCTGTGATTTGAGCTTCACTTATGGCCTCATGCATGGCCTCTAACTTAGGGACAATGATCCTCCTAAGTTCACCCATCTGGCTGATCATGTTCTTCCTTTCCTTCTCAAAATTCTTTATTGTATTTGTGATTGCAATAGTTTGACACTCTTGATTTACTATGGAGGAAGAGAGAGGATCAAAACTTTGAGACAAACTTACTAGTTTATCCTCTTGCTCTTTTATTTTCTTCTCAATCTCTACTGTTACTTTGGACCAGGAGATACAAAATTTGTATATTTCACTGCCATCCTTAAGAGTATTTTCTAAGCTCTTTATCCCAATACTCATATTTCTCCTATCATTAGTGATTAATCCTTGTACCTCTGAGAATCTCTTATCCAAAAACTCCTTCTGGACCTTTTCTTCAGCTGATTTTTCTAGAGAATCAAAATGTGTACTAACACCGCTCATTAAGGTTTTGAGATTACTAGAAGAGGAGGCTATGGGATCCTTCTTAAAAGATGGCATGATCTTTTCCAGCACTCTGGATGCAGCTTCTATCAACTCACAGTCTTCCATATGAGACTTTAGGAGTTTCTCATTGGCCTTAGCATTTGCAAATGAAGCTATCTTCATTGTCTGTACCGAAGAAAGAGAATCAAAATTGAATGGACCTTGTAGAAGCTCTGGTTCATCAATCTCCATTGTTTCTTTGCTCAGAAATTCTTGGACAGTTTGTGCAGTGTCTCTTGCTAGAGACAGATGTTTCTTCTCTTCTGTAGTCTTGGAGCTGTCCTTTGGAGTTTTCTCTCCTTCTACATTCCCACCACTAGTAGTTGTGGTTTTCTCTGCTGAAGTCTTCTGTCCCTCTACAACCTTTGCACTGTCACCTTCTTTTTCCTTCACCTCTGCTTCTTTCTCCTATAATTTTTCTTCTTCTTTGGATCCAGAGACTATAGGAGAAACCAGAGGAGAAATGTTAGTCTGTTCAGGGCCCACCTCTTCTATCATTTTCTCAGAAGTTTCTTCTACAACACTTGTGGTTGAAGGATCAGTACCCAAGTCCTCTACAATAGGAAGATTAAATCTTTTGAAGGCCTTCTAGAGGATCTCTTCTATATCCTTGTCTACCCTGTCAGTCTCACCAAGCATGAGGTGATTCATCCTTGCTTTGCTTCTGAACACATCCTTGCAGTCTTTGAATACCATGTTCATTGTCTTGGGATCAATTGAAGGATATAGCTGAATAGCTATCTATTCCTAGAGTTCTAGATCTTTTTCTCGAGCATTGTTCTTCCTTGTTTCAAGCCTTTTCTCTAAGCTTCTGGGAATTAGAGAGATAATTTTAATAAAAGCTTTGTTGTAAGTGTTCAAAAACTAAACTATGGCTTCCTCTAGAATCCTTTTATCTGCTTCATTACATTCATCGTAATATTCTGTTAAGGGTTGCAAGTTCCCATCCATTGTGACTACTTGCACTACAACATCTAAGGATAGAGTGAGTTTTTCAGCAGATTCCTCTTCCTTCTCTTCTTCTTGACTGGTAGGGTGTTCATCGGATGATTTCTTCTTCTTTTTTAGTTTCTTAATTTCCTCATCTGATTCAGTTTCCTCTTCATCTCTTTGACTTGTATAAGCCCTTGTGGCTTTTGTTTTAGACCTTTTCTCTCCTTTGTCAGATGCCTGGACTTCTGGTTTTGAGCTTTTAGCAAGGACAGGTGCTGATCTCTTTGATGATCTGGTCCGGGTGGAAGTTTCTACCGGAGTACTTTCCTTACTTTTCTTTTCTGCCTCTTTCTTCTCTTCCTCTACTTTTTGTCTCTTTTCCTGGTTGGCATCAAGTGCCTCCTTTGAGATCCCAAGGCCTTGTGCAATATGTTCTACTTCTTTTCTCACCTTCCTTTTCATCTCTGGTTCTCTGAGTTCCACATGGATCTTTACACTCAGCTCCTCAAAGGTTCCAAACCTTTCTGCCTTTGGATCTTTAGGCTGACTTAGCATGTGTTGAACATGCAGCTCCACAATCTGTTCATCCACTTCATACCCCATGGGCATGATCTAGACTGTCCTTGGTTCTACTACCTCCATTAGGCACTGATCAGTCTCTACCATAAAGCAGACTGTGTCTTTGTATTTCTCAACAAGGGACTGGGGAATCCTTTCTCTTGTTTACATCATGTTCTGAAAGTTTTTAAAGTATCCCCATAGAGCTGTTTTTCTTGCCTTTGCATCTCCAAGTTCATGCAAGTAATCTCTAATCTAGATAGCTACCGGTTTGTCATTTTCCCATACCCATCCATTTGATCCGGGAAGCTCATTCATGAAGTAGAAGAACAAACATAGTATCAGTACTCCATATTTAAAGGAGTTCTTTTTGTCCTTCTTGATCTTCTGTATGTTTTCCATTAATTGGCTCAAGAGGAGTTCACAGAGATCATAGTTTGCATTCTTTCTCAGCATCTCATAGGCCGTGTATACTGCATTTCTGGATACTGAATTCTCCCTACTGGAATGATATATCTTGTATCCTATTATCATAGATGCATACTTGATATCTGGGTTAGTAATATCTTCAATGGTCATTGCCCTCTTATCAAATTTTGATCCGGTGGCCTCTGTGACAATGTTGTTTTTGACAGACTTGAGGACAGGAATTCCTTCGGAGGAATGTAAACCAGTTACTACCCTAATTGCTTCCTTGGTGATCTTGCAAGGTCTATTCAGCCATAGGAAGTTATCATGCACCCTACTTAAAACATACCAGACCCATTCATCTTCTTCAAAGTAGGGGAAATGAATGAATTGATCAAAATGCTTTTCCTGGATACCCTTATATTCTGGTTTAAGCTCAAAAGCATCATCTATCAATTGTTTGTGATAGATGTCTCTTAGTTTGAATTCCCCAAACTCTTCAATATTGGCATTTATGTAAACCCTAATGTCTTCTATGTGTAAAATGCCATGCGGAACACTAGAAAATGCACCTAGGGGGTCTACCTCCAAGGATTTGTATGGATGTTTCTTAAATGTAGGGTGAGGTCTATCAGAAATCTTTACAATATTCGGAGTACCCATTATCAAGAGATTTGCAGTGAGATATTTGAAAATAGAAAATACCTTTTGCGCCTATCGATTTCATGGAGTTGGTTGGATTGATCTCTGGAAGTAATGACTTCTGCAAGTGATCTTTGATGAACTTGGGGAATTTTGTTGCAGAGCTCCGCTTTTCATTTCCTTTTGAGTGTAGAATGAACGAGTGATTAATGAAAAACCCTTATATTGCTCCGCAAGCCCTAATATCAGACTGTAATAAATGCTCGACCTACATTATTCTAGTTTGCCTTATTCAGGTGATTTGAAGAACTGGATCAACCCTGATCTTTAAACATCTTGCAGATCTTCCAAATCTTAACCACAGTTTGTTTGAATATATCCCTTGTGATTCCTTCAATCCGCAACTCTTCTTATGCCAGTTCTGGCACCAATTGACTGGCTGGGGGAACAAGGTTTTCTTTGTGTCTCCCCCTAAGCTAGAGCTCACCTTTTAGTTTCTGGAAGGAATATCAACACCAGAGTCTAGTGCAGATCCAACCTCTACATTCTCTAAACTTTTCTTCACCCAGATCTTGTTCATCTCATTCCTAACTTCATCCGCATTCACCTTTTGTTTACCCTTATCTTGATTCTGATTATGATATACCGGACCTCTTTTCTCCTGATTCTTGCTTCTACAGAATTTTGCATTATGACCGGACCTATTACAGATTTGGCAAACAACATTTCTTTGCATATTTGACTGATATCCTCTTGATCTGCATTGATTAGCCATATGACCTACTCTATTGCATGCAAAGCATCTACCATTGAATGATTTGTTCATTTGCATATTTCTGCATTCATGAGACTTGTGACCATCCCTTTTGCAGTTAAAACACTGTCTGGAGAAGGATGAATTAGTCTAATTCATTCTCTTTCTGCACTGATTAGCTTTGTGACCAAAGTGATTGCAGTTGTGGCAGTATCCATTGAAGGATGGATATCTTTGAGCATTGGGCTGTCTTACCAGAGGTCTTCTAGGCCTGTTCCTTAGATTTTTTGATCCAAAATTCTTCTGACCGGATCTGAAGCTTTCTCCTTTCTCATATCCCAAACCACATTTGTCATCTACCTTCTTTTGACTTCCAAGAAGAACTTCAAGTTGAGCAGAACTTATCTTGAATTTCTCTTTATACTCATTTGTTGTTTGAAGATCCCTTTTTAGAGAGACAATTTGATCCTCAAGTTTTTCTTCATTATCTTTAGCATCTTCAAGATCAGATTCAAGATGTCTGATAATTCTATCCATCTGGTGGCAATCTTCTGATTTCTCCTTGAGAGATTGTCTTAGATTATCTTCAGTTTTTCTTTTTTCTTCAATTTCTTGGGTAAACTTTATAACTCCTAATTCCATTTCATGTCTTACCATAATGATTTCTTTTGATAACTTTTCACATAACTTGGTTTTCTCAGTCAGCTCTTCATTTGCATTATTTTCTTCACCTTGTCTTGCCAATTGCTGAAGCAACTCCTTTCTCTTTTTCATAGAGAGACTTAATTTATGTTTTAGTTCTCTCATGAAATCATCAGCCTATTTGAGTCTTTCCTTTAATTCATTGACTTCAGAGTTTGACTATTCAAGATCATCAAGGGCAGTCTTGAGTTGCTCCCTTAAACCATATGCATCCATTTGGATTCCCAGATTTTCCTCGAGCTGTTAGACTCTGTTAGGAGGAACTTAGCTCTGATACCAATTGTTGATAACTGAGAGGGGGGGTGAATTAGTTATCCTAATTATTTCTTCTTTCTGAACTTTCTTATTAATCAATGCAACATTAATTCAAATAAGCAAACATTACCATGAAAAGGAAAAACACATGACACAGTATTTTTGATGTGGAAACCATGTTAAGGGAGAAAACCATGGGGTGATTAAACCAAAGATTATTCTTTGTTAGAAGAATAAGGAAATACAAAATGGCACTTGCCAATTAGGGCTCACTGCTCGAGCACATTGCCTACAAGGAGACACACTATCTACAAAAGAATGTCATACAATACTTGAACTGATTAGAAGCATCCACATATGCTGGAGTTTAGTTCTGATTAGGCTCAGTACACTGTTCTGCTGCACTTCATCTTTCCTCTTCTCTTATGCTGCTTTCCTTTCACATATTGGACCTTCCTTACTGCTTCTACTCTGCTCTGCTTTTATTCGCATATCACATATCACAACAATGCTTCTCACAACTAAATCCATCCTTTATATATATCCGCACAAGTGATTTCATTATCTTTCTAGTCGGCACCCAGAACAGTCAATCTTCTCACAAACTCTATTCTGTCGGCTGAATCCTTACACATCAAGTAATGCGGATCAAGCATATACTTGTAGAAATCATTAATCATGTTGGCCAAACATGATTCATGCATTCATAACCTTTAACACCATTAGTAACACATTCGGAAAGTAGTCTGATGTTCTGTCAGTCAGTTCTTCCTCTGTTCACACTGTCACTCAGGAACTTGGTACTCAAGTATTCATATCTTTTGCCTCATCTATCAACGGAGGCTAAAACCTTGGAATCTATCACTCAAGGTAGTACTCTTTACTTCCCCAAATCTGCACTTTACCAAGATACTTCCTCTGAGAGATCTGGACCTATCTGTTAGACCTTGCCATATGCTCTGTTCTTGTTTACCGGACCACAACATTCTTCACTCTGACTTCTAGTAGAGACACACCATGTCCTGTGGATGTGTGGGATGAACTTTGTTGCCATCAATGACAACAATCATGAATCCATATAGTGTTTCTTGCCAACAACATCCAATAAAAGGTTCGTGACAAAAATAATGAAAAGAGCTTAAATTTCATACTATCGGCAAGACTCTACATTACTTATGCTAATCCATGTTGAAATAACTATCAGCGTGAAAACAAGGATCAGAGAGAAGATTTTAAAGGTCACCGATGGAGGAAACTATACCGATGACCTTCCATCGGGAGAAGATTTACCGGTCATACCGATTGGTAAGACTAAAAGCTATCAGGTAGCGCTTTGAAGATCATCCCGATGGTATACATTATACCAATGGGGCATTTCGGTGAAACTCTCACTGAACATCCTATCGAGTTGAAGGAAATAATACCCATTGGTAGGAGATGAATGTCAGAGTAAAAGATTAATGAGTCTCCAATACTCCGGTGTCTTGGCAAACAACAAAAGGTACTTCGGTATAACTCATACCGATATGTGTGATAAATAAGAACCATCGGTAAAACTAAACAGGTCAGAACGAAACTTATATGTCTCACCAACTCACAAGTCACATCGATAAAGGTGTTGGTGACACTTCGTCAAGTTCTCACCGATAAAGAGTATAAAATAGCCATCGGAGAGACAACCATGATCAGGTGACTTCAAAAGGATTACCTCGATGGTATGACTCACTCCGATAAAAGTGAGGATTACACCTATTGATAAGAAGTTCTACTAATTGCATCGATGAGATATTAAGAAAGTCCTACCAATCCAGGATATAAAGGGCTATCAAGAAGACGATGATGATTGGGTAAACATAGATATGTTATCCCGATGGCATAAATCACCCTGATAACAATTGTTGTCACACATATTGATGGGACTCTCACCGATAGTTATATCATTAACACTTGATATATTGGAGGGAAATATAAATCACATAGCGATGAAAGAGGTCATGTCGATAGTAGTTGTGCCCACTTTTCACATTGGATAAAGTATAGATATCTCCTACTGATATAACTTAATATAGCATCGAAGAAACAATTGAAGGGTTACAGCGATTGAGTGTTCGCACCATAAAGAGATATTAAAGTCACCCAGACATTATGAAAGTTATGACGATGTGACAGTTCACAGCGATGAAGGACATTGAATTGCTCAAACAAATAAATGCAAAATGGCGATGAAGTCCTCTAAAGATCATAGTAATTAAAATTAACAGAGTTGTCTAAGAAGAGAATACAGAGGAAATTTTGAAGCGCAAACAGAGGATTTCGATTGCAACCATAGATGACAGGTACATATATACAAACCATTGTGTTATAGCCTGTATTTTGATTTTCTGATGGAGACTCTGGGAAAGGGAAAAAGTAGAAAATCACAAGGAGAAACAAGTAAATCTAAGAAACAAAAAACTAATCAAACCCCTGAAGAAAAGATAAAAGACAGAAAGCTCAATCAAGATTTGATTGATCAATTGCCAAGGTCAACTCCCAAGGCTAGAAGATCTACTCAACTTAGGGCAGAAGTGGAAAAATTAGAAGACAAATATAAGCATTTAGGAGATATTTGGACCCCAATCAGAGGATATGAACTCTTCAGATTCCACTATAACAGGAGATTTAGGAATGCTCCAGTGTCAAACCCATGGCATTTAAATTTAGGTAAAATGGTTATGCCTAATGTATTCCTGAATGTTGAACTCCTCCAACTTCTTGCCAAACAATACAATCCAAGTCTGAAGACAATATGAAACCCGCAAGGGGAGCCTATTATTTATTTGTCAAAAAATGCCATCTGTGAGGTATTCAATTTGGATGATTTATGCACTGTCCCAATTATTTATGAGGATCTAGAAAAGGAATACTGGAGGATGGATACAACCTACAATGGATGGAGGTTGCCTATTCATAGGCCCAGAATTGAAGGAGAGTTAGTGCATCTGAGTCAGAATGATGGTCCTCCTTTTCATGTGGCAATATTTGAACCATATATACAACATACTTACTATTATGTGGGTCAGGTATTAGGATCAGAGGTCCCTGAATTCATGGCAATCCCTTTGATGGTCATAGCCATGGACATCCAATGCCATAATGTAATGCAATTTGATTATGCTACTTATGTTGTTACTAGAATTGATTCTGGCCTAACTACAATGAAAAACAATGCTCCAACTGTTTCTTTTAAGCATTACTCCCTTCTTATGCACATAGTGCTATATTATGGCCAAGAAATGGGGTTATGGCCAACTGAATTTAAGGTTGTTCAAACAGACCAGAAGGGGCAGAGGTTACCAATACAGATATGGACTAGGGTTTGGGATAGCAGATACGCCCATTCTAGCTATGTACAATTTGAAGAATATTTTGTAAAAGTACTATATAGATATTTCAGTCACCCCTACGAATATTCAATATCGAATGAGATAAAGAAGTTTCTTAGACTGAAAGATTTTGGTGGTCCTCCCACTATTATTCATAATTGGGGAGATTGGTATTGCTTTGAAGATACCACCATGGTTAGAGTGTATGGTTTTAAAGACACTCCATTTATCTTACCCAAAACTGTCCCTGACAGAATTGCTTATTTAGAAATAGTTAGACAAATGCATTGTTCAAATGTAATGCATCTAAGCTCCCATGATAAGCAATATTTCATGCCCAACACTTTATGTTTTGGAGACTTTATTGTGATGTCTAAAGAAGGTTACAGTCTCATCCTAGATAAATTGATGCATTACAATATGAGGTGTGCTGAGGTGAGAAAAGGATTTGATCTTGAGGGTTTTATTGACTTTTCTCAGAGAAGGCAAAACCTCAGTGGATACATACATATCCCTTATCCACACAATGATGTCATTAGAAATCTTGAAGAGGCTGAAGTGGAATTGGTGGTGGAACAGTACAACAAGGACCTGGATGAGAAAAGAAAATAGCTGGTAGAAATTGAGGTAGTATCTTCTGGAGATGAAGAACCAGCAGAGCAAGAGGAGCCACAAGACAAAGCAATAAAGATGTCCAAAAGAAAAATGCAACAATATCAGCCTCCTGTCATAATACATGATGAGGAGGGGTCTGCTGATGAAGACCCACATCAAATAGCTTATGATTCTTTTATTTCTGATGACAAATTCATTCATTCAAAAGAGTTTAAATCATTTTTATATAAATGCAATGGGAAGGAAATCAGAGAGTTAGTGGATGATGTCTCTACTAACAATGAGAGACAATTACTTGATATGCTGAAAACAACAGTGGATAATGAGCTGCAGGATATGACCCCTAGCAGGGGTAGACAATTGCTCAAAGATGCAGGAGTAATGATATTTCCTGGCCTTGATTTGAATTCTGCTTTAGTCTTTGACAATTTTTTAAATAATACAGATGATAAGTATAAGCTCACTCTAGATGGTGTCAATGAAGTATATATGGGCACCAAATATAATAATGATGAAAATTCATTAATGATATGGGCTCTATATCCTCCCCATAAGAAGACAGCTATCATAGACACTAAAAAAACTTTTGGTCATGTCATGACGTTAAAGGTAGGGGAAACTGACTCTCTGATTACTGCAGATATTGGTATTAATGTTGCAAAGCTAAATAAAGCACAAGCTCAAATGTTGATTAAGGAAAGAGATGCATACAAATTGAGCTATGAGAGACTAACAAAAGAAAATGATTATTTAAAGGATGTTGTTAAGAGCACCTTTGGGGGGTCAACAAGGAGATTAACTCAGGGTGAAAGTTCACAGGGAACTCAAGCACTATCCACAGATCAAGCAGCACAAATTCAGATGGATACACTTGTCACAGTGTTACAGAGTAGGCATGCCAACATGGTACATTGGTTAAACCTATTTTGGGATAATTACTCTCAGAATTATAAAGCAACTCGAGAACATGAAAGGCTCGAACAGAGAGTGCGGGAGAAATTGAATAAGATACAAAATAAAGGTGCTTCTGACATTGCAGGTGCTTCCAATGCAAAAGAATTGATGGAGCAACATTAGAAGTACTACAATCACCTTAAAACTGATGCTAAGGAATGTGCTGAAGCTTCGAAAGCAGGAGTGCCTACATTATTCAAAAGTGATGAAGAATTAAAAAGAAAAGAAGAGTGGAGCATTGATTGTCAAGCTCTATTACACGAAGCTTTGGCAGCTCTTAAAGACAGATTCTGCATCCGGAGAAGCCTGCAAACACCTGGAAAAGATGGTCACAATGGATGTGATTACAAGGAATGCCATTGAACTTACTGATTTCCATCGTGATCAGGAATACCTAGACCATGTGGCTAAATTTTACTTATGGTTGAATAGAGCCTAATCATGGTTATGTTATCTTCCCAAAAGACTTACTGAAGAGTTATGTCTCTTCACATAAATACCTATATAAGTTCAAACAACTGGTGTTGAAAGATCATCAGCAGTAGAATATAATATATACAGTTCACAATGTTCTCAAAAGACCATGTTGCAAGATTATTATTGAAGAAGTAAATTGAAGTTCTCTGATCTTGTGGTTTTATTCTTGCGTTAATTATTTGTTAAACTTACTCAATTGTGTGGTTGTCTCCAGTTCTGTATTTCCTTGTTATTCAGATTAATATATCAAGTATATATTTAATTTGTCAATACACATTTGCTGCAGTTGTGTGATTTGATTAATTGGTTTCCATAATAGGAATTAAAATCCTCATGATCAGTCACAGTAACCTAGAAGTGTTAGTTTGGATCACTAAGAAGAAGCATATAATTAGGATTGCCATTCTGTCTCCAAGTTAATACTATCTATTATTCTTACATATTCCACTCAATTGGTTCCTTCAAGAAAGGATTAAAATACCTTCTGGTGAATTATAAGATATCTGATTATATTGGTTGGATCAATAAGAAGAGTTTGTTAGTCATCTCCCTGTACGTTTATACAAGTTATAAACTAAAATTGTGCCAAACAGTTAGAATTACTGCCCGTTATAAGCCACTAGTCTTAGTCCTTCATTTGACTCTGTTTAGCCAACTAGGCACTAGTGTTACTTCTGTTTATCATTTAAAATTCACCTTGATATTGCTTATACAATTTATACCAACCACTCATTAGATATAAGAATTAGTTAGCAAGTTTTCATCTATCCTGCACCATATGCCATTGTAGATAGATTTAATTAGTCAATACATTTACATTTAGTCTACCTTAATTCCCAAGGTTCACCCACCTAGGTGTAGCAGGACCTAAAGTGTAGGAAATCATCAAACCTTGAAGGTTGATTTCGTTAAGTTAGTTCAAAAACATTGCTAATCTAAACATAGAGCCTGGCATCCTCTTAGGATTAGCAACTTGCATTTTTGAGACCTAACAAATTGGTGACTCTACTGGGGACCTAAATAAAAGACCTTAGAAGTAAATTATTCCTTTCATAGAGTCATTTCAGAAACTTTCATTTGGTAACTCTGCTGGTAACAAGAACCCAGAAAGATAAAATTACAAACTTTTCCTATTTACAAAATAGGTGGCGACTCTAGTGACTATTTTTTTTTTTTTCAGAAAACTAATACTAAATGGATGGTAGGAGATCCAAGATGGAAGGCAAGAAATTGCAGTCATCTCCACCACTTAGAAAAATTTCCAAAAGAAATGGAACTTCAAATTATTCTCACCAAGATAATCATCAGAATGCTCAAGAGGATGATATGGAGCAAACTATTGCAATTCACAATAAGTTCACACCCTTGCATGATTCTAATGAAAATCTCAATGGAGTGAATAATGATATCTTGGCAAGATACAGACCAGATCCTCAGGAACAGCTCAAGTACGAAGCACAGATTATGAGGGATATTGATCAAAAACAAGCTTAATATGACTTTAAAATGTCATTACATCAAGGAGAGGGGGCAAAACATGGATTCTCAAGTCAAGAAATAAATGACAATCTAGAGAATCTAGGAAGTATGAGTGAGGAGCAACAGGAGGTGCTCAAGCTCCAGAAAGAACTCGAAATGTTCAAAATATAGGAGGATAAAAGGTCGTTACAGCAACAGATTCAACAGATGAAGAGTAAAGTTAAAACAGCCCCCCCAAAATATGTACCTCCGCATAGAAGAAACACTTCAAGGAATCTACAGCAAAATACAAGTGGTGTTCAAAATTCACATGCAGCTAGAAGTCATCAAAATACTATTCCCCAAAACCCTAGACCACCTCCCATACATAATACATCTCAACATATGACAAATCATTACCCGCCCCCTGGCTAACAATATTATAGACCGCAAAATCCCTACATGATTCCTCACATAAACCCACAGCAGCAATATGCCTATTATCAACCTCCAGGTGGATATAATTACTATCCTAATCCACCACCCATAAACTTTCCACCTCAAAACCTTGCAAACATTTGTAGCCAATTTGATTTAACTGGGTATCAGTTGTGCCCATATCCTATGGATAGTAATTGGAGAAACATAGTTCCCAAGTTTACTGGCAATAATGCAATATTAGCTAAAGATCATATCAGAAGCTTCAATGCTTTCGTGCAAGATATTGGTATGGACTGGGAAGATATTAGAATGAGGTTATTTATGATGTCCCTCACTAAAGATGCGAGAGATTGGTTTAACAGGTTACTTGATGGCTCAATCAGTTCTATGACTAATTTCCATAATCAATTTAAGGACCAGTATGGCAACCAATATGCCCTTGAGTTTGCATTACATGAACTGATAAGTATACTATTACCTTTTGAGTCGCCCTTATTTATTCATTTATTGGTAATATTTCTTGAACAAGAGCCGGTTTACCGTGTTATATTTTTGGTCATACCTTTGTTTCGTAAATCAACTCTTGGTCCTTCAGTTTTTACCCGTTTGTCGTCTTTGTAGACAAAGTTGCTTAAGGTTTGAAGCTTTGAACCCAAACCATTCTCAAAGTTCAAAGTTCAGTGGTTCAATATGTTTGAAGTGTCTCATAAAGCAAGTTGTCATTTTGTTTGTCTTAAACGTCTTTGAACTTTCAGGTTGAACTTGAACCTTTTTGTTCGAGGTTCAATGGTTCAAGGGTCTAAAGGTTCAACACTCACTACCTTCTTATAAGTCGGGTCATGCAGTTACCTTGTGTAATTATTGCATTGTTGAACCTTCTGCTCATACTCTATAGCAGGGTTAAATGGTTCAAGGTTCAACAGTTCACTGTTTCATAATTGGAAGCCTTTTACCAAAGCCGCGTAACTGTTTGTTGGTCTACATAACCCTTGCGTCTTTGAATTTTCAGATTGAACCATATCTTTACAAGTTCAACGGTTCATAAGTTCAAGTTCCTACTTCTGTAAGTGAATCCTTTACTTATCTATATGGTCCAATTGGCATGTTTGAACCATCACATTGAACCACCGTGTTGAACTATGTCCTAAAGGTTCAATGGTTCAATAGTTTGAAGATTTGGTGATTTTGGTCCCGTTTGTTCCCACAGCTTTCTAAGTCTAATTTAGCGGGAAAGTTGGAGAAAAATATGTCAGAAACTCATCATGAAACTGAGAGGTCTAATTTAGCAGAGGCTACAAATAATCATTATACATTGTGATGGCGCGTGAGTAATACTTGCTATTAATGAAGAAGTCAGAGTTCATGCCTTGTCAAATATTTTTGGCACGTATCGTTCCAAGCGATAATTGTTCAATCTCGTTAGTGCCATTATTAACTAAGAACAAGCCAAGTTTAGCAAGTAAACATATTGTGCAACGTGGAGAAGGATAGCGCCGGAAGTGTAAGGCTCTTGTTATTCAAGTTTTCGCAGTGAATTTAGATATCCTGAAGGTGAGTTCTGTTTCCCCTGTGCTACTCCTAGTTCTTATACTGGAAAGAAGAATCTCTAGAATTTCTGTTGTTTTCAAAATTTGAAGTGTTTCATTATAATCGTCCAAGTATGTCTTTGAAATCTACATGTTTGGGGAATGAACATGGCCTTGGTCTTACTTATTCTCACTCAAAATTTGGAGATACTGCATTGGTTCAATATGATTTAGAGGAATTTAAAGAAAGAACTAGAAACCCTGTTCAAACCCCTACGATGAAGAAAATTGTAGACAGTGGTTTAGTTGAAGCTACAGCTTTTCCTCAGGCTATACTGTGCCTAGGATTGGTTCAGGAGTGTATGAATAGGTACGACCCCTAGGACAGATGTGTCAGAAATGCAAACGGGGATGTGTTATTTCATGTCAACAGACAAACCCTCATGTCTATGATGAAGATACCACCTAAAGAGGCATATTCCAACCTTGACATTACTTCCTCCAATGGGTATTTCTCAGAGAAGAGACCAACTTACAAAAGTGTAATAGCGAGGAACTGGCTACTAAAATTTTAGAAGGGTGGTTCAAGGTTGCCCAGGCCACTTACCAAGGATCATTTGATTAAAGAAGTGAGGGATATTGTAGTATTGTTACACAGGCTAAGGGGCAATCAGCATGCCTATTATTGGGAGGATTGGATGTACTTTTTCATACAAGTCATCCTTCAAGGAGAACAATATTTAGATTGGGCTGAAATAGTGGCTGATTGTCTACATCAGGGTTTGAGCAACTGTCTAGGTAACAGAGATTTCTATATGTCTTCGTACCTGTTCTATTGTCTAGCATCTACAAGAGATTGGTTTGACCTACCCCATGCACCCATAGCTGAGAATAGTAAAATTTATGAATATTATTCACAGTTGCAGAGAAAGAATTGCTATGAAAATTACAAAAGGGTTAATGATGTCTTCACTGGGAAAATGACTTATGAATTGGCAGGGAACCTGGGTAAAAGAATGTCCAGTGAAGCAATGCAACTGATTAGCATCTATGGTAGCTTCTTCATCCAATTTTTTGAGTTCACTTACATCAGAGTTGGAGGATTCGATGGTGAACCTGTGAAGTTACCTAGATATGTGTTTGATCGTTTCGTGCTGATGGAGGTATGTAGGTAGCTGGCACATGTTGATAAGAAATTCTCATCAAAAAAGGGTTTTGGTATTTCCCTTCCTATTAAACTTGGGCATTATTCATGCCAATCAAAATCTGATGCCTTGAATTTGGAGGTGAACCTCAAAAGGTTCAATTTTCAGTTCTTCACTGCCAGGACTCAATTCGACAGTAAACGATTTGTCAAAGATAACCTAGATCCTGGAACAGGGCACTCACACCTTCCTAAGCTGGAGGATTACTGGGAAGACTATCCAAACAAATTTGAGGTCAGGAGAAGGCTTTGGTGTAGGTTTTCTTTGGGACAAATAATTACCCTCAATTTAAACATGGATATTTCTAGAATTATTGATAATGAAGAATAGGTGGTTGACCCACAATTTGAAAAAGTAAAACACTTACCCATTCCAAAGGTGGACTGGAGCAAAAAGGAGGAAGACAGAATTGAAGTTAAAACTCTTCCAGTGATAAGGAGAACTGAGAAATGGTTGAGGGAAAAGAGATAGGAAGGGCTTCAGGATAGAAATGCCCAACAATTCTCTTCAATGGTTGGATCATCGCTTCCCATAGACTCTTCTAATCAACCTCTTGCTATCTATGGTGCAGGTGCTTCCAAGCCATCAAATGAGAGAAGCCCTATCACTAAGAGATCCAGAAGAGTCCTCACAGATATTCTGCCATCCCATGTTACCAGGTTGAGGACTAAAGGGAAAAGAAAGAAGCAGGCTTCTGAAATAATAGTTGTTGATTTGAATTCAGAGGAAGATTTAGAAGAACCTACGGGGGTGACAAGGAGCTAAGCCCACATAGAGCAAAGGAAGTTGACACTGGGTCACAGTCAGGGGCCATTCTGGAGACCCCTAAAATATTAATGATTTCAAATGAATCCTCTGATAGAGTGAACCCTGAGAAGACAACCTCAGCCCCTACACCAAAGTGGCTAGAGAGTTCTATCTCTGATAAGAAAAAAGCAATTCCTTTTGTTGTCCCTTTAGAAGACATGGTAAGCAAATGTTTGGGGAAAACCCTCAAGTCCAAGAAACTCAAGATGACATCCAGAATAAATATTGATCCAAACACTGGTAACTGGAGTGCTGAAATTGCTAAGCCAGTGACTGAGGAAGAAGTGCAGGATCCAACAGTGCATGATTTCACTGTGGAGAAAGTGGACTTCGGTGCTGCCTCCAGAGCTGTAGATGTCCACCACCTTGAAGCTTCTACTAAGAGGATGGTCAGTCGAACATGGAAAGATGAAAAAGACAAGGAGTTGAAACAAACTCTGTGTTCAATGGTAGAGTACATTGAGGCTATTAACAACCCTAACCCACAACCGATATCACAGCTTCCCCTGTCTTTTGACCTGAAATCACCTATTAACCAGAAGTTATTGGATCAAGTCCACAGAAGCAAAATGGTGGCAAAAACATTTGACAGTTGGTTGAATAACATTGAACAAAAAGGGACTGAATACATTCATGAGCTCAAGAGCATATACGATCTGACTGCTACCACAATCGAGGATCTTAAAGCACAGGTTACTGTTTGGGCAAAAGATGAAGGTAAGTGGATGAATGTAATAAACCAAATAGATGAAGTTCAAAAATATGGGTTGGTTAAGTTTTTGACAGAGAAAAGCCCGACTGGTTTGGATGAGGATTTGTTATATGTGAACAAGAAGAATATTGAATGGAGGAATTCCATATCCCAGCAAGGACGTTTTGAACTTTCAAAGTTAATTAAGGAGATAACAGAATTCACTCAATCGTTGCAACATGACTTGCAATGTATTGATGTTAAATACATTAAAGATGATGGAAAACCAGTGGAAGATGTCGATGCAGTGGTCCAATATTTCAAAGATAAAATCAGCTTCGTCAGAGAAAATGACAATATTTTATTTGAGGACTTCTCCAGGGTTTCTAAAGTTGAATCACTACTTTACCTCTGCATCGACGCACTTCTAGAACACAAAGAAAAATTTGGTAAAATGCGAAGGGAAAAGGAAGTTTTGGAAGTCAAGAATGAAGCATATAGGTATTCCCAACTTCCCGAAGATTTAGGAGTTTGTTGCTGCTTTTTAGGAATGGAAGACCCAACATGCTTCCCAGGCCACCGATAACAATCTGGAGATACAAACCCGTCGTCCCAGTCATGACCTCATTGGCTCGTTTTCTTTATTTCAGTTCCTCTGTTATGTTATTTTTAGCAAATCTTGATCTTTAAAATCAGTTGTTAAAAACTAAATCCCGTACGGGTCAGAGTTATGTTAACTCTGGGTTTGATTTACTCAAGGACATGATTAAGACATTCATATTTATAGGTTTTTAAAATCTAGGAAAGATATATAGAAGTTTAGAAAAAGAAAAGAAGGGAATTTTTTTAGCAAAAACTGTTCATAGTTTTACATTATGTGATGATCGTCTGAGTAATTTTCATCTGTGAATGAGAAGAAGAAACAATTACTGCTTATTTGGATCTGTGCGTTTGAATGTGTGGGATTAGATTTTCTGTGTGAAATCTCCTTTCATCTGGTAATTGTTCGTTATTTGGACAATTCGTCATATGTGTTTTATTATTTACTGGTTCAACAAGTTCGTATGAATGTATTCATGTATTTGAATATACCAAAGTAGAATCTGTGCATTCTATTGCTCACTGTTACTATATAAATTTATCATGTTCATAACATAGTTATTTATGAATATCAGTCTGCCTTAAGCATTTTCTGGTTAAAAGTGTATTTGGATACTTGAATAGGTTAAATTCATTGAAAATCTTAAAGGGAGCTGTACCTAAATTCAGAGGGAAACTAATATAAAAGGTTCACCCATTTGTTGTTTAACTCATTTGTTCTTTAAAGGAGGGGTATAGAGTCAGAATAAATTATTTTCAGAATAAGGACAAATCTGTTAAGCAACATATACAAAAGTACCAAAATGAATCAGTATATGACTTCAACCTAAAATTTTCCAAATTACACAACAAGGTACCACATGGATCCAAGTTGTCTGATCTAATAGCACTGAGCATTTATATGAAAGCATTTGACCCCAAGACAGGGTATGAGCTTAGGAATCAGTGTCCTGCAACCCTGGCTGAAGCTCAGAAAGTGGCTTTAACTATTGAGAACAATAGGAAAGTTGTAGGTATGGTTAGAAAGAGAGAAAACTATAGAAGTCCTCAAAACCAAAATGTTCAACAGACTAAACAAGAGGGTCAGCATAGGCATGAAAGGCCCAGGTTGCATGATATGCCGTACAATACAAATTGGAAAGATGGAAGACCCATTGATAACAGCAGAAAGCAACATTATGGCAAGGATACCCCTGATCCCCTGAAAAGAAACATGGCACATATGGTAGAAAATAAACCTTGGTGTTTGGTGTGCAATCTACCACATTTACCTGAGTATTGTGAGGTAGCTAAATCAGTACAACAAGAAGAGATGTTATACAGTTATAATAGAGATAACCACACCATAAATATGATGTAGGATACACCATGTGTGGTGACTGAAGATTACTCTTCTACAGAGGATGAGGGATATGAATATGATGTAGGAAACCAAAGGCATCATGTCAACATGGGAGAACAAGAAGTGTTCTCAGATCAGGAAGGTGGTTATGATGAACCTACTTACTATGCCAATTAGCCATATGAACAATGGAGAAAACCTACTGATGATGAAAGAGAAGCTCTCTCTATAGCTGCAATAGCTCAAGCTAAAAATGCTTATAACTTGAGGAATAGGACAGTAAACGTTGAACAAGGGACACCAGGGAGTGTATTCATAAAAGATCAAAATAACAAGAAGAATAATACAAAGTCATCATCTAAAGAACCAGAAAAGGGTGGTAAGGATAAAACGAAAGAAAAATTACAAAATCAAGAAAAAGAAAATATAAAGACAAAAAAGAGTGATCAGACTATGGCCCACTCTTTTAATATTGCTCATGCAGTATCTCAGGTCAAAATATCAGTTCCACTTTTAGAAATGATGAAGATAGATAAATACAGGAATACAGTTGTTAAACTGATTTCTGATACACCAAGTCAAAAACATAAAGGACATGAAAGTAGAACAAATAATGTTCATCAAGAAACATTCCAAATGCCTGAGGTATACCTTGGTGATACACTGACAAAGAATCCCTCACAGGTAGACCCTTTCTACACTACATTGTTGATAAAAAATAGGATAGTGAGGAATTGCATGATTGATTCAGGTGCTACCATGAATATCATGCCCATAGTAGTTATGAAAGAACTTGGAATGTGGGTTGGTACTACATTCAGCAAGTGTTATGCAATGGATAATAGATCTATCCCAGTTGTTGGTATTATGACGGATGTGG
Organism: Cunninghamia lanceolata; assembly: GCA_027924645.1. Lineage (NCBI taxonomy): Eukaryota > Viridiplantae > Streptophyta > Pinopsida > Cupressales > Cupressaceae > Cunninghamia > Cunninghamia lanceolata. The sequence continues at coordinate 25,603,576 of BSBN01000500.1, forward strand.
AGATAAAACTCGCTTCACACCCTGAAGCAACTTATAACATTGATATTACTATGGTTGACATCCCACCATATTATGGAATGCTTCTATCAAGACAATGGGCTGCAATGGCAGGAGGCAATGTCCAATTGGACTTGTCATATGCCACAATACTAGTGGGAGGTAAAGAAATTAAGCTGTGTAGAGAGCCAAGGTATGAAAATATTATAGAACGATTGGATCAACATCAAATAAATTTCTTCTGTGATACAGATATGGGAGCCCTTAAGGTGGGAAAAAGTATGCCAGAGGTGCATAATACTTATCCAATACATACTGAATCTATGAAAGAAAAAAATGATGTATGGAAGATGTATTTCGATAGTGCATGTAGCAAAATAGGAAATGGAGCTGGAATAGTTTTTATTTCACCAAGAGGTAAAACTTTCAAATACTCTTTTCTGTTAACATTTGAATCACAAACAATGTGGCAAAGTACGAATCCTTGCTCATTGGTTTGAACATAGCCACTAAGTATAAAATAAAAAAATTAGCCGTATATGGTGATTCTGAATTGGTCACTTCCCAAGTGAGAGAAAAGTACCTATCAAAAAACAAGAGGTTGAAACAATACAGAAATGTAGTCTGGGATAGTATTGAATTATTTGATGCCTTTTCAATCAACTAGATTGATAGGTCTAAAAACATTATGGCAGATTTTTTAGCAAACATTGCATTGAAAAGGGATGATGCCACATTGGGAAGAATTACAGAGGTTGAATTCAAAATCAGACCCACCATCCTAGATAATATACATAACTGGCAAGTGTTTGATAACGATGCTGATATAATCAATTTCTTACATTGTGCTAATTATTATGAAAATCAAGAGATTGATTTCAATGCATTTGTAGAACATGATGGGAAGGAAACCCTTTTTGGTCAAGAAATAGTTCAGTTAAAAACAAATAAGATACCCAAGGGACTTATAGCATTAGAAAAGGCATTCGATGGACATGACAGATCTAAAATAAAAGACACACCAGTGGCACTGAATGACCTTGAAGAGATCAATTTGGGGACACAAGCAGCCCCAAAGAATGTGTATATTGGAAGAAATCTTAACCCAAAAATCAGGAACTGAATCATCAATTTAGTCAGGAAGTTCAGGCATGTATGTGCTTGGTCATATGATGATTTAAAAGCATATAGAGAGGATCTGTTTCAACATGAGATACCACTAAAACCTTATGCTAAACCATTCAGGCAAAAATAGAGGCAAATCAATCCTACCTTAGCTCCTAAAATGCTAGAAGAACTTACAAAATTAAGGGATGGGGCTATCATTAAACCTATCAGACATTCTTCCTGGGTATCTAATTTAGTGCCTGTCAGAAAAAAGAATGGTGATATTAGACTATGTGTGGATTTCAGGAATTTAAACATGTCTTCTCTTAAAGATAACTATCCCCTCCCCAATATGGAAGCAATATTACAAAAGGTTACTGGATGTGAATTGTTGTCAATGATGGATGGTTTTTCAGGATATAATCAGGTGAAAGTCAAAGAATCAGAGCAATTTAAGACTGCATTCACCACTCCATGGGGAACATATGTATAATTGAGAATGCCATTCAAACTCACTAATGCTGGAGTAACATTTCAAAGAGCAATGGATGTGGCTTTTTCTGAGTTGATTAATAAAATCATGATAGTATATCAAGATGACTTGACAGCATATTCTAAAAGGGTAGAGGATCATTGCACACATTTGGAGCAAATATTTATCAAAGCCCTAGAATATGGGATCTCATTGAATCCTAAGAAGTGCCATTTTGCAGTGACAGAGGGGAAATTACTTGGTCACATAGTTTCTAAGGATGGAGCGAAGATAGACTCAGAGAGGGTAAAAGTAATTGACCAAGTCCCTATCCCTAAGAATGTGAAATCTATATAGTCATTTTTTGGACAAATTAATTTTGTTAGGAGGTTTATATCTAATTTTGCTGAAATTGTTTGCCCTATATCAAGGATGCTAAAGAAAAACTCAAAAGTAAAATGGACAACAGAAACAATAGAAGCATTTGCTACTATTAAAAGAGCAATCAAAGAAGCCCCTGTCTTGATATCCCCTAATTTCAATAAACCATTCCAACTGTTTTCATTTGCCTCTTATCATACAATTACAGCAGTACTATTGTAGAAGAACAATGAAGGATATGAACAGTCTATCTCATTCTTCAGCAAATCCCTTCAGAATGCAGAGTTAAAGTATGACATTGTTGAAAAATAGGCATATGCATTGGTAAAAGCAGTTAAAAATTTTAGGCCATATTTGGTGGGAGCTAAAATCATAGCATATGTACCTAATGCTATAGTAAAGGATGTATTGGTCCAAACCGAAGTCACGGGTAGAAGATGTAGATGGATCAATAGAATTCAGGAATTCAATATTGAAATCTAGATCACTAAACTAGTGAGAGGACAAGGCCTTGCTAGGTTGATGGCTGAAAGCAATCTTGAAGCTTCCCAGATATGTGGTGCTAATGATGTTGATGATACAAGCTTTAGTATTGAACATACTCCATGGTATTCTAACATTATATATTATCTAAAACATATGAAGTGTCCTGAGGGGTATGATGATAACAAAAGGAGGACACTTAAATTACAAGCTTCAAAATATGTATTTATTGATGGTGATCTTTATTGGAAAAATAGAGATGGAATCTTACTGCTATGCTTGGATGAGCATTAGTCAAAGCATATCATGAAGGAATTGCATGAAGGCATGTGCAGAGGTCATTTTTCAGCTAAGACTACTGCCCACAAGATCTTAAGGGCTGGATACTATTGGCCTAAAGTTTTTAATGATTCATATCATTACACTAGAAAATGTGAGGCATGTCAGAGGTTTTCAGGTAAGCTGAGATATCAGAGAGCATTGCCCTTAAAACCCATGCAAATTGAGTCTCCATTCTATCAGTGGGGTATTGACTTCATTGGAGAAATTGCAGAGAAATCAAGTGGTGGACACAAATGGATTTTGGTGGCAACTGATTACTTCACAAAATGGGTGGAGGCAATTCCAACCAAACAGGCAACAAGTAGGGTGGTGATTAACTTTCTGATGGAAAATATTATGTTCAGATTTAGCACTCCAATAAGGCTAATTACAGATAATGGAATGTGTTTCAGATCCAAGGAATTCAAAAACTTCTATAATACACATGGCATCACTATGTCCTATGCTGCCCCCTATCATCCACAAGCAAATAGACAAGCAAAATCAAGTAACAAAAGCCTCCTGAAAATCATAAAGAGAATGTTGGATAGAAACAAGAAAGCGTGGGATTCAAAATTAAGGATGCCAGTATGGGCTGATAGGATCACTGTAAAAAGAGCAATTGGGAGATCTCCTTTTGAACTAGTGTATGGAACACAGGCAAGAATACCGTTAGAAAATCTCATGCCAGTTTACAAGTTCATCCTTCAATAAGATTTGAACATTCCTGAACCAATGGAGGAAAGGTTGGAACATCTTGCAGAACTTGATGAAACAAGGAGACTAGCTCAAAGGCAGAATATTAAACTACAATCACAAGTGAAATACCTATTTGATAAAAAGGCCAAAGATAGGAAGTTTGAAATAAATGATTTAGTACTGATGTGGAATGCTAGGTGCCAGGACAAAGGAAAGCATGGAAAATTTGAAGCTCTATGGTTAGGTCCTTTTGTCATAACTGGAAAATGAGGTGATAATTCCTACCGCCTACAAAACATGTCCGGAGAAAAGCAGGAATTGCTTGTGCATGGGCAATATTTGAAACTTTTCTTTTCATAATCATGCACAAGGAGGATTGAGCATTGCCAGTGCATGGACAACCCTCAAACAATTCTCAAAATATCTTATTCCATGCATAGTAGTTTAGGAAAAATCCAATTCCCCATTGTTATCACTCTCATTTCCCATTTTCATACAATTATCATCTGTAACAAATAAAACAAGTGGTCTACTCCCCCAAGAGATATAAATCCTTGTTATACTCACAAAGAGTAAAACATCCCAGACAGAGCCACTGTTAGGACAGGAAAATTTAAAATTTTCTTATGTTGACACTTCTCCATATTTGACCAAATCATAGAACATTTCCCCCAAAAAATCATAATAAAATTGATACATCCAATAAAAGGTCCATGACAAAAACAATGAAAAGAGCTTAAATTTCATACTATTGGCAAGACTCTACATTACTTATGCCAATCCATGTTGAAATAACTATTGTGATGTTCACAACATGCCCCATTTTACTCCTTAGCAAAATGAGGACCCCTGCTGTTGCTTTTGCTTTTGCTTTTTGTGTGTGTTGTTTTGCTTGGTGGTAAAGGGAAAGGAGAGGTTAAAACTGCAAACTTTGTCGAAAATAGAGAAAAAAATGCATTTTTAGTACCAGTGCATGATATGGTTGGGTTCCTTGTGGAAAATAAGCTAGGGTTGCTTTTTGAACCATCTTAAAATTTGCCATATTTTGGCAAGTTATGATCATTTTAGTAAAATGTACATTTAGGTTTGTATATCGCTTTCATATACAAGGCCATTTGTTTTTTTTTTCTTTTTCCTTGTATGCATTTGATGAAAGTTTTGATACATACATGCAGGTGGACCTGAAGTGGTTTTAGGTTAAAGAAATTGTTGTTTTAAATCCACTTTGTATCTCACGTTTGTGTATCTGGCAGATAAAATTTACAGGGCACTTCATGTATGTGCGGACCTGAAAGTAAGGTTGGACACAAAGTGAATAGTGCATGGGTCCCCCCCCTCATTGGCGTAACTTTTGATGTCGGTGGGGGGTTGTTTTGTCTTGGTGATATCCTGTGTTTTGCCGATGAACATTTAGTATCAGTGTAACTGTGGCTATCGGAGTTGGATGATAATTTCACGTCGAAGGGTTTCGTCCTGCCGATGGTGCAGGGAGTTGCTTATGTATAGCTATCGATGTGACAATGGTGATCAGTGGAGATAATCTAGCCCATGCCGATAGGCAATGTTACGCCAATAGAAAGAAACAATAACGATCGGTGGGAGATATCTTATGTTACGCCGATAGAAGAAAGACTTAGCCGAATAATAGAGGACATTGGCCAAACAAAGGAGATCGGTAGGAGGTTTAAGGTGTTTGCCGATAATGGAAGTCCTGCCGATAGGCAACTTGACCAAGACGAAGGAGTCGGAGAGAGTTGGTGAAAGGTTTGGCCGATAGGTACATTGAGGGGATAGTATTGGCATGACCGAAGGCATCGGTATAAAAATTTTGAAGGTGGCCGATAGGCAATGTTACGCCGATGGAAAGAAAGTGGTAAAGGGTATCGGCGGCAGTCACATCGGCCAAACAGTGGCAATCGGTGAAGTTCTGAATTGCCTCGCCGACAGGCAATGTTACGCCGATAGAAAGAAGTAAAGAGTATCGGTGAGAGTCACAGCGACAAACAATGGCGATCGGCCAAAGTTGAGTGATCTGTAAGGTTCTAAATTGCCTCACCAATAGGCAATATCACGCTGATGGAAAGAAGTAGAGAATGATCAATGTAAGGTGAGTGATCGGTATAAAATTTATAGCCTGTGCCGATGAACGTAAGTCACGCCGACGGAAGAAAAGATAGCCGAATATTGAATGGGCCATATCGGCCAAACAAAAGCGATCAGTATGATAATTTTTGGACTCGCTGATGGGTGGATCTCACACTGATAGGTGGGGAAAGACATAGCAATGGAATTAAAGGGTATTTTAGGGCCCAACTGCATATTTTTGGTCAACGGTGGTTGACCTGACTATTTTGGGCGCCGAATAAGCATTTCGAACGTGCATTTTCACAAATTTGGGGCCTGATTTCTACGTTCACACAGTTACGACTTTTGGCAGCTATTTTCCTTCCTGCAGGTTTTTTAAGGATAGTACTTATTAATTATCTTATCTTTTTTTGCAGGTTTGCAGGTGAAGAAGGGTTGAATCTTATGATGATGACATCACGGAGGGGGGAAATCCGATCTCAGGAACAGGGGAAGATAAGGACGAAGGGTGAGGAAGTCAAGGGTCTTCATTTATGAATGACAAAATGTAGCTAAAGACATTACTGCAATAGACCACAAAAGTTATTATTGAGCTGCTAGGGTTTCTGAGTGGCATATTTCACCCAGATTAGATGAATGCTCAGAGGTATTTTGGGAAACTTGTTCTTCAACATTTATTGTTGTAGCCAGAGGTTTGAACCATTGTTTAACTAGGGTTTTGAGTTGTATTGAGGACAATCAAAAAGTCTATATATTGTGCCTCTCTACTTTGTAAAACTTTACATAGGGGCTACACAGGGATTTTTAGAAGATAGCCAGCACTTGTAACTAGTTTTAGCATTTTAGAGTAGAGGGACCTTTCAATTTAGAAGTGGAAGAAGGAGGTCACCTGTGTCTGTAATAAGGCATGCGTGGAACATCTAGCTTCCTTATTGTATCTATAAAGCTTGTAAGTTTTCTTTAATTTGATCAATGAAACTAAGAGTCATTCAGGCATTGTAAATCTTATATGACTGTCTGTTTCTAATACAATTGAATCTAGAATTCTGCATCTATCTTCTGAGTGTTTTCTTGCTCTTCATTGTGTTTGAAACATTTTCTCTTAGAGCTTGCAATCTTAAGTGTATGTTTGTGAAAATGCTCAGAACTTACATTTAAGGTTTTGTCTGTGGATTTGATCAATTTGCTACAATACTTATACAGTGGATAACAGAACAATTAGATCCTTTGAATGGAGTGAATGAAGTTTAGATTAGATCTTTCTAACTTTTTCCAACCCATTTGAAAATACTTAGCTTAAAACATAGAAATCTGAAGGAATTTGTCTCATATTTGAAGAAGCATGAACAACAGAGTTTGAAAGTAGACAAGTTTTCATAAATATAAAGAGAAGAAAGCTGCAATAATTCAAGAAGACCATTCAGAAGTTTTGCAGCATGGTAAATATTTTATGCAAAAGGAATGAAAAAACACACTGATATTTATGATCTTTTTTTTGCATAGTTTGAGTCGAGTTAATCATCAAGAAACCCTAAACTACGTAAGGCCCCTTGAACATTAAACCTTCACATTGACCAACTGAATTTGCCCAAGAGGTCAAGACCTGACCATATTAAACTTGGGATTAAGTGAATCTTAACCAATTCCTTCATATCTTTCAAGTTAGTTTTGGTTCATTTTATGTGAATTTTAACTAAATTGTTATGATTGCATCAAAACAATCACCAACAATTTTTTTTGGCACTAGAAGGAGGGCCCACTTGAGTTAGGGTTTGTTCCAAACTGGCTAATAACAATGATAGAGTGACTAGATCTAGATCCAGTTCAGGGGATATATTTGTGCAATTACCTGATAGAGGGCGAAGTAAGAGCCCTTTGATTTGGAATCCTAAAATATTGTGAGTAGGAAGTTCATCTGGAATGCCCCTTGGATCACCTTATGCTATTCATAGCTTTGTAAGTCCTGACAGATCTTCAGTCAGATCTCTAATTCTTGGTTCAGGAACTCCTAGGGATCCTAATCCCCCAGGAAATCCAGGTATTCCCACAGGTCCAGGTCAAGCTCAAGCACCTGTAATGGCTTATTTCAATGACCAGTCCCCCATACACTTCAATGATTATAATGAGATGCCCAAAAATCTAGAAAAGATATGTCCCAAATACCAGCTACACCAAGACCCAGAAGACCACATTAGAATATTCAAGGAGGCATGCTTTAGGGCCAGCTTAGAACATGAGGACGTGGTGTGTAGATTGTTTCCCTACACCTTTAATGAGCAAGCCTCTAACTGGTATGTAAACTTACCCAATGGCTACGTTTCTTCCCAGTCACTTATGGAAGAAGCATTTCTGTCTAGATTTAGAGGACCCATTGACCCTTGTGTTTTCTATCATAAATTGGCTACTATAAAACGAGGTGAGGGAGAGTTAATTGATAATTTCAATGACAGATTTCAAAAGGCCTACTCTAGGCTGGTAGCCCCTTACACCGTGGATGATGATACCTTGTTGGCTATGTACTATGCAGCCTTAGATCCTTTAACTGCCATGTTTGTCAAAAGAAAACCTGACATAGATTCAATATCCAAAGCCTATAAAGAGGCAGCCTCAGTAAATCAAGAGATGAGGCATACATCTTATAGTCCATTTGTTAATGGAGGAAATTTTGGGGTGCAAAATTAGGCACAACCTTGGAATGGAGTCCCTATGCATCACACTCCATTATTAAATCCGGTTCCTACATACACACCTGTGTATAGTCCTACCCCAATCTAAGCCATAGCTCCTTACACAGGTAACACTGCTAATAGCAGTCAAAATAATGGTCAGCCTTTCTTCCAACCTCCTAGAGATACAACTATGGCAAAAGCGCAAGAGGAAAGGGAAGAATTTAAAGAGATCACTGCGCATTTGAAAAGATTGACCACTGAAGTAACACAACTAAGAAATGAGAACCTCTATGGAAGAAGTAACCAAGGATACAATCAAAATCAGAATTATAACCAAGGCCAAAATTAGAACTATAGTTCAAATCAAAATCAGCATTACAATCAGAACTATAATCAGAGTCATACCCAAAATAACAACCAAGGCCAATTTTCAAATCAGAATCAAAACTATAATCAGCATCAAAGTCATAACCGAGGGCAACCAATGCAAAATAGAGGGCCAGTGATAGATAATAGGGCTTGGGGTAATAATAACAAAAATTAGAATCAGCCCAGGTCATCCAAAACATGGAACACTGGACCAAACAATGGTACTCTAGCTTCTCCTTTTGAGAATATAGATAATCATGAAGCAAAACAAATGGTTGGCATCCAAATGGCCAATACATAAAAAAAAATTGGTGTAGATTTCACAATACCAATGCCCATACTGAGCTTGACTGTCCACAGTTCCATTTAGCAGCCAGCATATTTAATATAGACATGCAGCCTCCTACTTCTGAATTTCTCATTCCCAAGGGCAATGACGTAGTACCCTCAGGGTATGATATAGCTTTAGTTTTAGAAACCTTTACCTTTGCAACTACAGAAGAGAAAGAGGATGAATTGTTGGAAGATGAACCATACTTTTGTGAAAATCTTTATCCTGAATCAGCCTTTGTGTTAAATGCTTTCCAGTTTCCCTTTGAAATTGAAAATGAGGTATTAACTGAAATAGAAGAGGTGCAGGCTTTTCAACAGACAAATAAAAACCACACCTACAATTTAAGAAACAACACTAGGCTAGGAGGACCTTTCACCACTTCCATTCCTCCTAACAACTTCAATACACCCCCGGATCAAAATACTAGCAACAATCCTACCATACTTAAGGCTAATGCTCATTTAAACAATGGAACAACAGTACAAAAGACCCAAACAAGTAAGACTGAAACAATGGAGACAACAAGATTAATGAGCTACTTGTCAGAGGAAATAAAGAATATTAAGGTCAGCATACCTTTGAACGAATTATTGAAAACTCCAGAGATCAGAAATGCTTTTATAAAATCTCTGAATGTATCCATGACAGATGAGGTTGCTGCTAATATAGTTGTTCCTAGTAGAGATTCACCGCCTAAAGAGAAAAGTAAGAAAGTTGAGTTGCCTTCCAATACAAATGTAGTGATGTATGCTGATAAGAAGGATGCTCCTCCTTTCTTGTTAACTGTTAGATTGTGTGGGAAGAACATACACAATTACATGGTGGACTATGGTGCATCAGCCAATGTAATGCCCTTAGGGATATGTAAAACTCTCGGGCTGACTCCCACCAAATCTACCAAGGTTGTCACACAGTTAGATAAGACTGAGGTTAGTATGATAGGAGAACTCATGAACATTCAGATGCAATTAGCTTCAGACCCCAAGGTAAGCCAATTTGTTGACATTCAAATAGTGGATATACCTGTAAATTATAGAATGTTGCTGAGTAGGGATTGGTCCAAGACATTAAACAGATATATGGCCACAGACTTTTCACATATGTGGCTACCTTGGAGAGACATCCCAAACCAGATTAGAATAGAGGCAAAACCCAGGATGAAACACATGATAACAAAATATAATCAAACAAATGAAATATTATATGCCACTATTGAACCTAGTGTTTATAGGATTACCAACAATGGGGTACATATTGAAGAGATCATGATGTTAAACTTTTAAAAAAAACATGTCAATGAAGAGACAGTATTATTCATTGAGTCTGATGAAAATTCTTCAGATGAAGAAAATAGTGCAATGGGCAAATTTGGTCATGCCATTAGACAAGAGGTGGAAGAGTGCATTAAACAAAGTCTACCCGCCCAATGTAAATTATATAAAAACAAATGTAGAGTTCACGATAGGCCACATTCTGAGGAGAGTTGTGGAATGTGCAAGGACATCATCGAATATGAATACAAAAAATGCATGAAGAGGGTAGGGTTACAAGAGGAAAATGTGAATCCTGATCAAACATAGAAATACATTCAGGGTGATGTAGATGCTCTGATTTCAAATTTAGAAGAGGGAATAAAGGACAAGGGTAGTTGTCTTTTTGATTTGCAAGCTGAAAATACACATATGCAAGTTAACCAAACAGAAATACCCATGAATAAATATACCAGTACCTCACAAGTAATAGAAGAGACGAAGCATGCCAAGGGGAAAGATCAGAAAAGTAAAGATGGCATGTGGACATTAAAATGTGACGGGTCCAAGTCAAAGTAGGGCGCGGGTGCAGGTGTTGAACTTATAGATCCTCAGGGTAAGTCATACCTAGCAGCATATAGACTGCAGTTTTACTGTACTAACAATATTGCTGAATATAAAGCCTTAATTTTGGGACTTATCATGGCCGTTAAGAAAAAGGTGAAAACGATTAGGGTATTTTCAGACTCTGAACTAGTAGTCAGACAAGTATGGAAACTATATGCTTGCAACTACAAGAAAATGATTTGTTACAGACATAGAGTATGGGGTTTAACAGATTTATTTGATGCTTTCAACATAGAGCACATCCCTAGAGAGCTAAACCACAGGCCGGATGCACTAGCAGTTGCAGCTAGCACATTAGAACCTTTGACATTGTCAGGATTGAGACGATTTGTTGTTGAGCTAGTTAATGTTCCCAGTATCCCAGACAACGTTACACATTTTCAGGTATTTGAAGGGGATCAACAAATTATTGACTTCCTGACCTGCAATGAAGTATTTGAGGCTCAAATCATTAATGAGCAGGAAAGGCCTGAGATAACATGGGACGAAGAGGATATAATCAACTTGAAGAGCAACTGTTTACCCAAAGGGGTAATTGAACTAGAACATATTTTTGACTTCGATGGAGTAATAAGACAGAAAGATTTACCCAAAATAGAAGGGGATAAGTGTGATTTACACAACCTAGGGACAGAGCAAAATCCACAAAATGTGCCAATTGGAAAGACTTGCTCTGAGAAAATAAGAAAAGAAATTATTGATGTTCTGAAAGAATACAAACACATAATAGCATGGATGTATGAAGACTTGAAAACCTATGATACATCCATCATAACCCACGTGATACCTTTGAGACCAGAGGTTAAACCATTCAGGCAGAAACAAAGGCTTGTGAACGCCATTCTAGAGCCTTTAATCTTTGAGGAAGTAAAAAAATTGCTGTCTACTGGAATAATTTTTCCAGTTAGACATTCAGTCTGGGTAGATAACCTAGTACCAGTAAGGAAGAAAAATGGACACATCAGATTATGCGTAGATTTTAGAAATTTGAATAAAGCATCTGAAAAGGATAATTATCCTCTGCCTCCCATGGATGAAGTGCTGCAAGCAGTAAACGGAGCAAAGATGATGTCTTTTTTAGATGGTTTCTCAGGCTATAACCAGGTTTTAATAGATAGGGATGATAGATTAAAAACCACCTTCACTTGTAAATGGGGAAATTATGCATATAGGAGAATACCTTTTGGTCTGATCAATGCAGGTGCCACTTTTCAGAGAGCCATGGACATTGCGTTCCATGGGTTATCAAGTAAGTGCATTATTGTGTATATGGATGATCTGACTGTGTATTCCAAGGATGCATCCACTCACGCTGAAGATCTCAGGAAAATACTTAAGCGATGTGAGAGGTATGAAATTTCTCTTAATCCTAAAAAATGTTCATTTGGAGTTACTGAAGGTAAATTACTAGGGGATGTCATCTCTGAAGATGGAATATCGATTGATCCAGATAGAATAGAATCAATAAAAAGTTTGTAAATACCAAACAATAGGAAAGAGTTAAAATCATTTTTTGGTAAGATTAACTTTATTCAGAAGTTTATCACGGGTTTTGCAGAAATCGTGCAACCACTAAATGCTATGTTGAAGAAAGATGCGCAGATAGAGTGGACGCCTATGGCTAGGGCTACATTCGAAGATATCAAGAAGGCCATTTCTGACGCCCCTGTACTAGCGAGCCCAGACTACATAAAGCCATTTTATATCTACTCCTTCGCATCCTCCCATTCAGTCGCGGCTGCCCTAACGCAAAAGGGTGAAGACAATGAGGAAAACCCCATTGCATTTATGAGCACACCTCTGAAAGATGCACAATTAAGATATCTAGATACCGAAAGACAAGCAATTGCATTAATAAAGGCCGTGAAAAAATTCAGGCATTATATTTTGTGTAGCCAAATCAAAGCTATAGTGCCAGATGCAGCAATAAAGATGCTGCTGATGTAGAACGAACCTGGAGAAAAGAGAGCTAAATGGATCACCACGCTGCAAGAGTTTGACATGGAAATCATTCCAATGAAGCTGGTCAGACGGCAGGCATTGGTGCAAACAATAGCAAACATAGACCCAGATCTGATAAAACAGCAGTATGTGCTGAATTCTCATCACATATCAGACTGGTATGGTGATTTAAATACTTTTCTAATGGCTAGAAAGTACCCAAATAGGATGAAAGCTTCTCAGAGGAGAGCTTTGAAGATTAAAGCACAAAAATATATGGTACAAGGAGGTCTTCTATTCAGGAAGAACCATGATGGAATTTATTTGAGATGTCTAAATAGAGCTGAAGCAGATAAAGTGTTAACAGAACTGCATGACAAGTACAGAACCGGTCATGGTTCTCATCTAGCTACAACGCATAAGATAGTAAGGGTGAGCTATTATTGGCCCACGATATTTAGAGATACAAAGAGTCATATTAAGAGTTGCCACATCTGTCAAACTATAGTAGATAAGGGAAGAAATCAGGCCAACCCATTACAACCTGTGATTGAATCAAGACCATTTGCATAGTGGGGCCTGGATTTTATTGGAGTCATCAATCCTCCATCTTCTGCAGGACACAAGTTCATACTGATGGTGACGGACTACTGTACAAGGTGGACTGAGGCGCATGCTGCAAATTCTCCACAACTAAGGTAGTTATCAAGTTTCTTGAAGAAAACATCATCACCAGGTTTGGAACTCCCTATTCATTAGTATGTGACAACGGCCCTGCTTTCTCTTCTTTAAAGTTTTCTAAATGGGCATTTGAATATGGGATTGTTTTAAAGTTTTCTTCAAATTATTACCCTCAAGGTAATGGATTAGCTAAGTCTACAAACAAAATTTTATTAGATATAATCAAAAAGCTAATTGCAAAGAGTCCTAGAGAGTGCAATACCTTGTTAAAATACGCACTGTGGGTAGATATGACCAAGTTCAAAATAGCTTTAGGTAGTACACCTTATCATTTATTTTATGGGACTGATCCCATACTTCCAATAAATTTGAGAATACCAATTTGGAGGTTTGCCAATGAGTATCTAGGCTTTGATAACCATAGGGAAGCGAGGATAGTACAAATGCTACAACTAGAAGAGAAAACAGGTCAAGCCATCGAGAAATTTGCCAAACACCAAGCAGTAGTAAAGAGGTGGTTTGATAAGAGGGCAAGAGTCAAGACATTTAGGATATCAGACTTAGTGTTGTGCTGGGATAAAGCACATGAAAAGAAAGGGAGCCATGGAAAATTTGATAAACTATGGCTAGGTCCATTGCAAGTCTCAGAAATAATAGGAGACAACACATTTAGACTCAAGACCTTGACAGGGGAAGATGTGCCATTACCAGTTAATGGCCAACATTTGAAACACTACTTCCAGGCCTGAGGTAAAGGGGTAGTCCATTTTGTGTAATGTAGTGTAAATAATGTACAGTTTTCTTTTGTTGTTTCTTTTTTAGGATTAGTTGTCTCTATAGTTTTGCGTTATGTTTCTTTCTGTTTGTTGTTTTGTTTTTATTCTTTTGTTTGTACAGTCTTCTTTTGTTTTGTTTTGTTTTTCTTGTACAGTCTACTGTTTGGTTCGTTGTTTTCTCCTCAGCAGGGATCTTTGTTTTTCTTTCCTTTAGAGTATTAAGGAGCAAGCTAACAACCATTCACAATAGTATAAAATTTAGAATATTTAGGTTAATTATTTGCAATTTATGCATAGCTTGTTGTGACTGTCATGAATGTAGAGAGTTGTTTACCTTCTGAAATTTTGTATTCAATAAATGTGATTGAGAATTCAAGAGAGGTTTCTCACGACGACACACCTAAAATCCTTGGGTTTGTTGAACCTACCAGTGTAGTTATTAGGTGAAAAATCCGAGGTCACCCTTGCTACCATTACAATTCTTAGCTTAATTTTAGCAAGTGTTCACTCCTTGCATCATGAAGTTACAACTGTAATATCTTGTGAAATCTCTTTCAAAAATTAGAAAATATAAAATATAAAATGAATAAAGTGGATTATACTGAAAATCCAGATTAAGCCATCTAAGTAACTCTACCGAGGATATAGACGATCGCTGGCAGTGGGGCTCTACTTAGGAGAATTGTAATGATAACCTTGCTGGGGCTATAGATGCTCGCTGGTAGCAAGGCTCTATCTGGTTGGCTATGAGGGAATATCCTCAAATACGTAGGCTAATGTCAGTCACTGGTTTATTCAATCGATCTTCAATATAAAATATAAAATGAATAAAGTGGATTATACTGAAAATCCAGATTAAGCCATCTAAGTAACTCTACCGGGGATATAGACGATCGCTGGCAGTGGGGCTCTACTTAGGAGAATTGTAACGATAACCTTGCTAGGGCTATAGATGCTCGCTGGTAGCAAGGCTCTATCTGGTTGGCTATGAGGGAATATCCTCAACTACATAGGCTAATGTCAGTCACTGGTTTGTTCAATCGATCTTCAAGATGAGGATAATTAATCACGTGCACATACTTAAACTAAAAATGAAAATTCATCCACCCTTATTGAATGCCTTATGTCTCAAGTTGAATAACAATTCACAGGAAGGATAGTTGGAAGTTAAGGATTTATTTCATTTAGTTTTATTAAATGCTCTGAATTTAATTATTTTGTTTGGTTGCTAGCTGTTGTGATGTTCACAACACGCCCCATTTTACTCCTTAGCAAAATGAGGACCCCTGCTGTCGCTTTTGCTTTTGCTTTTTGTGTGTGTTGTTTTGCTTGGTGGTAAAGGGAAAAGAGAGGTTAAAACTCAAAACTTTGTTTAAAATAGAGAAAAAAATGCATTTTTAGTACCAATGCATGATATGGTTGGGTTCCTTGTGAAAAATAAGATAGGGTTGCTTTTTGAACCATCTTAAAATTTGCCATATTTTGGCAAATTATGATCATTTCGGTAAAATATAAATTCAGGTTTGTATATCACTTTCATATACAAGGCCGTTTGTTTTTTTTTCTTTTTCCTTGTATGCATTTGATGAAAGTTTTGATATATACATGCAGGTGGACCCAAAGTGGTTTTAGGTTAAAGAAATTGTTGTTTTAAATCCACTTTATATCTCACGTTTGTGTATTTGGCAGGTAAAATTTACAAGGCATTTCATGTATGCGCAGACCTGAAAGTAAGGTTGGACACAAAGTGAACAGTGCATGGGTCCCCCCCTCATCGGCATAACTTTTGATGTCGGCGAGGGGTTGTTTTGTCTTGGAGATATCCTGTGTTTCGCTGATGAACATTTAGTATCGGTGTAACTATGGCTATCAGAGTTGGATGATAATTTCACGCCGAAGGGTTTGGTCCTGTCAATGGTGCAGGGAGTTGCTTATGTATTGCTATCGATGTGACAACGGTGATCAGCGGAGATAATCTAGCCCGTGCCGATAGGCAATGTTATGCCGATAGAAAGAAAAAATAACGATCGGCGGGAGATATCTTATGTTACGTCGACAGAAGAAAGACTTAGCTGAATAATAGAGGACATCGGCCAAACAAAGGAGATCAGCATGAGGTTTAAGGTGTTCACTGATAATGGAAGTCCTGCTGATAGGCAACTTGACCAAGACAAAGGAGTCGGCGAGAGTTGGTGAAAGGTCTGGCCGATAGGTACATTGAGGGGATAGTATCGGCATGACTGAAGGCATCAGTATAAAAATTTTGAAGGTGGCCAATAGGCAATGTTACGCCGATGGAAAGAAAGTAGTAAAGGGTATCGGCAGGAGTCACATCGGCCAAATAGTGGTGATCGACAAAGTTTTGAATTGCCTCGCTGATAGGCAATGTTATGCCGATAGAAAGAAGTAAAGGGTATCGGCGAGAGTCACAGCGACAAACAATGGTGATCGGCCAGGGTTGAGTGATCGGTGAGGTTTTGAATTGCCTCGCCGATAGGCAATATCACGCTGATGGAAAGAAGTAGAGAATGATTGGTGTAAGGTGAGTGATCGGTATAAAATTTCTAGCCTGCGTCGATGAACGTAAGTCATGCCGACGGAAGAAAAGACTTAGCCGAATATTGAAAGGGCCATATCGGCCAAACAAAAGCAATCGGTATGATAATTTTTGGACTCGCTGATGGGTGGATCTCACACCGATAAGCAGGGAAAGACATAGCAATGGAATTTAAGGGTATTTTAGGGCCCAACTGCATATTTTTGGTCAACGGTGGTTGACCTGATTGTTTTGGGCGCTAAATAAGCATTTCGAACGCGCATTTTCACAGATTTAGGGCCTGATTTCTACATTCACATAGTCACAACTTTTGGCAGTTGTTTTCCTTCCTGCAGGTTTTTTAAGGACAATACTTATTACTTATCTTGTCTTTTTTTGCAAGTTTGCAGGTGAAGAAGGGCTGAATCTTGATGATGATGACATCACGGAGGAGGGAAATCTGATCTCAGGAACAGGGGAAGATAAGGATGAAGGGCAAGGAAGTCAAGGGTCTTCATTTATGAATGACAAAATGCAGCTGAAGACATTACTATAGAAGACTGCAGAAGTTATTATTGAGCTGCTAGGGTTTCTAAGTGGCATATTTCGCCCAGATTGGATGAATGCTTAGAGGTATTTTGGGAAACTTGTTCTTCAGCATTTATTGCTGTAGCCAGAGGTTTGAACCATTGTTTAACTAGGGTTTTGAGTTGTATTGAGGACAATCAAAATGTCTATATATTGTGCCTCTCTACTTTGTAAAACTTTACACACGGGCTACACAGAGATTTTTAGAAGATAGCCAGCACTTGTAACTAGTTTTAGCATTTTAGATTAGAGGGACCTTTCAGTTTAGATGTGGAAGAAGGAGGTCTCCTGTGTCTGCAATAAGGAATGCATGGAACATCTAGCTTCCTTACTATATCTGTAAAGCTTGTAAGTTTTCTATAATTTGATCAATGAAACTAAGAGTCATTCAGACATTGTAAAATCTTATATGACTATTTGTTTCTAATACAATTGAATCTGAAATTCTACATCTATCTTCTAAGTGTTTTCTTGCTCTTCATTGTGTTTGAAACATTTTCTCTTAGAGCTTGCAATCTTAAGTGTATGTTTGTGAAAATGCTCAGAACTTACATTTAAGGTTTTGTCTGTGGATTTGATCAATTTGCTGCAATACTTATACAGTGGATAACAAAAAAATTAGATCCTTTGAATGGAGTGAATGAAGTTTAGATTAGATCTTTCTAACTTTTCCCAACCCATCTGAAAATACTTAGCTTAAAACATAGAAATCTGAAGGAATTTGTCTCATATTTGAAGAAGCATGAACAACAGAGTTTGAAAGTAGACAAGTTTTCATAAATATAAAGATAAGAAAGTTGCAATAATTCAAGAAGACCATTCAGAAGTTTTGTAGTATAGTAAATATTTTATGCAAAAGGAATGAAAAAACACACTGATATTTATGATCTTTTTTTTGCATAGTTTGAGTCGAGTTAATCATCAAGAAACCCTAAACTACGTAAGGCCCCTTGAACATTATAGCTTCACATTGACCAACTGAATTTGCCCAACAGGTCAAGATCTGACCATATTAAACTTGGGATTAAGTGAATCTTAACTAATTCCTTCATATCTTTCAAGTCAGTTTTGGTTCATTTTATGTGAATTTTAACTAAATTGTTATGATTGCATCAAAACAATCACCAACAATAACTATGGGCGTGAAAACAAGGATCAAAGAGAAGATTTTAAAGGTCGCTGATGGAGGAAATTATACCGATGACCTTTCATCAGGGAGAAGATTTATCGGTCATATCGATCGGTAAGACCAAAAGCTATTGGGTAGCGGTTTGAAGATCATCCCGATGGTATACATTATACTGATGGGGCATTTCGGCAAAACTCTCATTGAACATCCTATTGAGTTGAAGGAAATAATACCCATTGGCAGGAGATGAATGTCAGAGTAAAGGATTAATGAGTCTCTGATACTCTGGTGTCTTGGCGAACAACAAAAGGTGCTTCGGTATAACTCATACCGATATGTGTGATAAATAAGAACCATCAGCAAAACTAAACAGGTCGGAACGAAATTTATATGTCTCACCGACTCACAAGTCACAACGATAAAGGTGTCGGTGACACTTTGTTAAGTTCTCGCCGATAAAGAGTATAAAATAGCCATCAGAGAGATAACCATGATCAGGTGACTTAAAAAGGATTACCCCGATGGTATGACTCACTCTGATAAAAATGAGGATTACACCTATTGATAAGAAGTTCTACTAATCGTATCGATGAGATATTAAGAAAGTCCTGCCAATCCAAGATATAAAGGGCTATCGGGAAGACGATGATGATCAGGTAAACATAGATATGTTATCCCGATAGCATAAATCACCCCAATAACAATTGTTGTCTCACATATCGATGAGAATCTCACTAATAGTTATATCAATAACACTTGATATATCAGAGGGAAATATAAATCACATAGCGATGAAAGAGGTCATGCCGATAGTAGTTGCACCCACTTTTCACGTCAGATAAAGTATAGTTATCTCCTGCTGATATAAATTAATATAGCATCGAAGAAACAATTGAAGGGTTATAACAATTGAGTGTTTGCACCATAAAGAGATATTAAAGTCGCCCAGACATTATGAAAGTTATGCCGATGAAAGGAGTTATGATGATGTGACATTTCACAGCGATGAAGGACATTAAATTGCTCAAACAAATAAATGCAAAATGGCGATGAAGTCCTCTAAAGATCATTGTAATTAAAATTAACAGAGTTGTCTGAGAAGAGAATACAGAGGAAATCTTGAAGCGCAAACAGAGGATTTCAATTGCAGCCATAGACGATAGGTACATATATACAAACCATTGTGTTATAGCCTGGATTTTGATTTTCTGATGGACACTCTGGAAAAGGGAAAAAGTAGAAAATCACAAGGAGAAACAAGTAAATCTAAGAAACAAAAAACTGATCAAACCCCCGAAGAAAAGATAAAAGATAGAAAGCTCAATCAAGATTTGATTGATCAATTGCCAGGGTCAACTCCCAAGGCTAGAAGATCTACTCAACTTAGCATAGAAGTGGAAAAATTAGAAGACAAATGTAAGCGCTTAGGAGATATTTGGACCCCGATCAGAGGATATGAACTCTTCATATTCCACTATAACAGGAGATTTAGGAATGCTCCAGTGTCAAACCCATGGCATTTAAATTTAGGTAAAATGGTTATGCCTAATGTATTCCTAAATGTTGAACTCCTGCAACTTCTTGCCAAACAATACAATCCAAGTCTGAAGGCCATATGCAACCCGCAAGGGGAGCCTATTATTTATTTGTCAAAAAATGCCATCTGTGAAGTATTCAATTTGGATGATTTATACACTGTCCCAATTATTTATGAGGATCTAGAAAAGGAATACTGGAGGATGGATACAACCTACAATGGATGGAGGTTGCCTATTCATAGGCCCAGAATTGAAGGAGAGTTAGTGCATCTGAGCGAGAATGATGGTCCTCCTTTTCATGTGGCAATATTTGAACCATATATACAACATACTTACTATTATGTGGGTCAGGTATTAGGATCAGATGTCCCCGAATTCATGACAATCCCTTTGATGGTCATAGCCACGGACATCCAATGCCATAATGCAAGGCAATTTGATTATGCTACTTATGTTGTTATTAAAATTGATTCTGGCCTAACTACAATGAAAAACAATGCTCCAACGATTTCTTTTGAGCATTACTCCCTTCTCATGCACATAGTGCTATATTATGGCCAAGAAATGGGGTTATGGACAACTAAATTTAAGGTTGTTCCAACAGACCATAAGGGGTAGAGGTTACCAATATAGATATGGACTAGGGTTTGGGATAGCAGATACGCCCATTCCAGCTATGTACAATTTGAAGAATATTTTGTAAAAGTACTATATAGATATTTCAGTCACCCCTATGAATATTCGATATCAAATGAGATAAAGAAGTTTCTTAGACTGAAAGATTTTGGTGGTCCTCCCACTATTATTCATAATTGGGGAGACTGGTATTGCTTTGAAGATGTCACCATGGTTAGAGTGTATGGTTTTGAAGACACTTCATTTATCTTACCCAAAACTGTCCCTAACAGAATTGCTTATTTAGAAATAGTTATACAAATGCATTGTTCAAATGTAATGCATCTAAGCTCCCATGATAAGCAATCTTTCATGCCCAGCACTTTATGTTTTGGAGACGTTACTGTGATGTCTAAAGAAGGTTACAGTCTCATCCTAGATAAATTGATGCATTACAATATGAGGTGTGCTGAGGTGAGAAAAGGATTTGATCCTAAGGGTTTTATTGACTTTGCTTGGAGAAGGCAAAACCTCAGTGTATACATACATATCTCTTATCCACACGATGATGTCATTAGAAATCTTGAAGAGGCTGAGGTGGAATTGGTGGTGGAACAGTACAACAGGAACCTGGATGAGAAAAGAAAATAGCTGGTAGAAATTGAGGTAGTATCTTCTGGAGATGAAGAACTAGCAGAGCAAGAGAAGCCACAAGACAAAGCAATAAAGATGTCCAAAAGAAAAATGCAACAATATCAGCCTCCTGTCATAATACATGATGAGGAGGGGTCTGCTGATGAAGACTGACGTCAAATAGCTTATGATTCTTTTATTTCTGATGACAAATTCATTCATTCAAAAGAGTTTAAATCGTTTTTATATAAATGCAAAGGGAAGGAAATCAGAGAGTCAGTGGATGATGTCTCTGCTAACAATGAGAGACAATTACTTGATATGCTGAAAACAATAGTGGATAATGAGCTGCAGGATATGACCCCTAGCAAGGGCAGACAATTGCTTAAAGATGCAAGAGTAATGATATTTCTTGGCCTTGATTTGAATTCTGCTTTAGTCTTTGATAGTTTTTTAAATAATACAGATGATAAGTATAAGCTCACTCCAGAGGGTGTCAATGAAGTATAAAAGGGCACCAAATATAATAATGATGAAAATTCATTAATGATATGGGGTCTATATCCTCCCCATAAGAAGATAGCTATCATAGACACTAAAAAAACTTTTGGTCATGTCATGACTTTAAAGGCAGGGGAAACTGACCCTCGAATTACTGCAGATATTGGTATTAATGTTGCAAAGCTAAATAAAGCACAAGCTCAAATGTTGATTAAGGAAAGAGATGCATACAAATTGAGCTGTGAGAGACTAACAAAAGAAAATGATTATTTCAAGGATGCTGTTAAGAGCACCTTTGGGGGGTCAACAAGGAGATTAACTCAGGGTGAAAGTTCACAAGACACTCAAGCACTATCCACAGATCAGGCAGCACAAATTTAGATGGATACACTTGTCACAGTGTTACAGAGTAGGCATGCCAACATGGTACATTGGTTAAAACTATTTTGGGATAATTACTCTCAGAATTATAAAGCAATTCGAGAACATGAAAGGCTCGAACAGAGAGTGCAAGAGAAATTGAATAAGATACAAAGAAAAGGTGCTTCTGACATTGCAGGTGCTTCCAGTGCAAAAGAATTGATCAAGCAACATCAGAAGTACTACGATCACCTTAAAACTGATGCTAAGGAATGTGCTAAAGTTTTGAAAGTAGGAGTGCCTACGTTATTCAAAAGTGATGAAGAATTAAAAAGCAAAGAAGAGTGGAGCATTGATTGTCAAGCTCTATTACACGAAGCTATGGGAACTCTTAAAGACAAAGATTCTACATCCAGAGAAGCCTACAAACACCTGGAAAAGATGGTCACAATGGATGTGATTACAAGGAATGCCATTGAACTTACTGATTTCCATCGTGATCAGGAGTACCTACACCATGTGGCTAAAATTTACTTATGGTTGAATAGAGCCTAATCATGGTTATGTTATCTTCCCAAAAGACTTACTGAAGAGTTATGTCTCTTCACAAAAATACCTATATAAGTTCAAACAATTGGTGCTGAAAGATCATCAGCAGTAGAATATAATATATACAGTTCACAATGTTTCCAAAAGACCATGTTGCAAGGTTATTATTGAAGAAGTAAATTGAAGTTCTCTGATCTTGTGGTTTTATTCTGGCGTCAATTGTTTGTTAAACTTACTCAATTGTGTGGTTGTCTCCAGTTCTGTATTTCCTTGTTATTCAAATTAATATATCAAGTATATATTTAATTTGTCAATACACATTTGTTGTAGTTGTGTGATTTGATTAATTGGTTTCCATAATAGGAATTAAAATCCTCCTGATCAGTCACAGTAACCTAGAAGTGTTAGTTTGGATCACTAAGAAGAATCATATAATTAGGATTGCCATTCTATCTCCAAGTTAATACTATCTGTTATTATTACATATTCCACTCAATTGGTTCCTTCAAGAAAGGATTAAAATACCTTCTGGTGAATTATAAGATATCTGATTATATTGGTTGGATCAATAAGAAGAGTTTGTCAGTCATCTCCCTGCACATTTATACAAGTTATAAACTAAAATTGTGCCAAACAGTTAGAATTACTGCCCATTATAAGCCACTAGTCTTAGTCCTTCATTTGACTCTTTTTACCCAACTAGGCACTGGTCTTACTTCTATTTATCATTTAAAATTCACCTTGATATTGCTTATACAATTTATACCAACCACTCATTAGATATAAGAATTAGTTAGCAAGTTTACATCTATCATGCACCATATGCCATTGTAGATAGATTTAATTAGTCAATACATTTACATTTAGTCTGCCTTAATTCCCAAGGTTCACCCACCTAGGTGTAGTAGGACCTAAAGTGTAGGAAATCATCAAACCTTGAAGGTTGATTTCGTTAAGTTAGTTCAAATACATTGCTAATCTAAACATAGAGCCTAGCATCCTCTTAGGATTAGTAACCTACATTTTTGATACCTAATAGGTCTTTCAGAACAAACTAAATGAAGTTGGTGAAGTAATCAGAAATAAAACCAGATTGGTCTGCAAGGGTTACTCTCAAAAACTTTTGCTCCAGTGGCAAGAATTGAAGCAGTCAAATTATTTATTACTTTTTCTGCTCTCAAGGATTTCAAGGTATATCAGATGGATGTCAAGTCTGCCTTCCTAAAAGGTGACTTGGAAGAAGAAGTATACATTGAGCAACTGGATGGATTTCAATTGTTTGATCATGGCGATATGGTCTACAAGTTGAAGAAAGCATTGTATGGACTGAAGCAAGCCCCAAGAGCTTGGTATGAAAGATTAGATAAGCATCTTTTGAAGATTGGTTTCAACAAAGGTACTACTGACAGTAATTTATATTTGAAAATTGATAATGAAAACATTTTAATTGTTGAAGTGTTTGTTGATGATATAATTTTTGGAGGAAGAAATAGTTTGTGTGAAACTTTTACAAATCAAATGAAAAGTGAGTTTGAGATGTCCATGCTTGGTGAAATGAATTTCTTCTTGGGTCTACAAATCACTCAAAAAAAGAAAGGAATCTTCATTTCTCAGACCAAATATGTGAAAGAATTGTTCAAGAAATTTGGGATGGAAGATTCAAAACCAATGAATACTCCCATGGCAACCAGATGTAAATTAAGCAAAGATGAGGATTCCCCTAAGGATGATCAGATAAAGTATAGGTCAATGATTGGAGGACTATTGTATCTCCCTCAAACTAGACCAAACATTATGCAGGTTGTTGGTCTTGTTGCTAGATTCCAGGCTGATCCTAGAGAGTCTCATGTCATGGCAATCAAGAGGATTTTTAGATATCTAAAAGGGACAATTGAGTATGGTTTGTGGTATCCTAGAGATCATGATTTCTCTCTTCATTCATATACAGATGCGGATTGGGCAGGAGATGTGGATGACCGGAAGAGTACCAGTGGTGGAGCATTCTTTTGGGAAAAAGATTAGTTTCTTGGCTAAGCAAGAAATAAGAGGCAATATCTCTGTCTACAACTGAAGCAGAATATATTGTAGTAGTAGGTAGTTGCACTCAAGTTTTGTGGATGAAGTAGATGCTAAGAGATATCAAAGTGGAGTATGTGGAACCTATCACAATCTTCTGTGATAATTCAAGTGCAATAAACATATCTAAGGACCTAATGTTGCACTCAAAGACTAAACATATATCCATCAAGTTTCACTTTTTAAGAGAGCAAGTGAACAAGAATGAAGTCAGATTGGAGTTTGTGCCTTCCAAGGATTAGATTGCAGACATCTTCACTAAACCTCGACCTAAGGACTCTTTTGAGTATCTCAGGGAAAAGTTAGGGGTTATTGCCCCTCCGATGATGAACTAAGGTGCACTGAGGTGCATCAGTCCGGTAGATATCACAGTCATATCTATTGATCTGGATTGATGATGGGGAGCTGCTACTCAGGGGGAGTAGCAGGTATAATTCTGAAGTGTTGAAATTGCAAGTATGTGCCCTTTGCCATTGATGTCAAAGGGGGAGAGAAGACATGTGAAAAACAAGTGTTTGTTGATCAAAGGGGGAGTAGTAAAAGGAGAGAAGACATGTGAATGGTTGTTACTGATAGGGGGAGTTGTGACAGTGAGGAGAAGTTCTTGTCTTGATGGTCAAAATAGTTTTTCACATCATATGTTGACATCAATGACAAAGGGGGAGATTGTTGCAAGTATGGGCCTAACCTGTGTTGTCATTGATGTCAACATACTCATGTTGCATTAATGATAAGGATTGGATGAGCTATGTGCTGAGGATATTGAGAAAATTAGTCTCAATCAGGAACAGTGAAGATCAGTCCAAGATAGGAAGAGGGTCAGAGGATATGGATTAAAGGGTTTGTAGATAAGTGTCTTGAAGTGATCCAGTAGAGATTTCAGAGGTTTGTATGAAGATATAAAGAAGTTGTGGCCGCTCAACTAAAATTGGTTTCGGTAGGTATTCAGAGGTAACAAAGCGACACAGACAGTTCTGATGAGATCTGGAAGTATAGTTTCCTACTCTGCAGATTTGAGACAGTGTTGAGGAAGTCTTGGTGATGTGTCAAATTGATTGGTTCATGAATTGAAGGTCCAGAAGTATCCATTCTTTGGTGGCAGTGGTGACAGACTATGTTCTTGAGGCTCCGAATGAAAGAGAGAAAGATTTTAGTATGCAGATGAAGTGCAAATGTTCTTGGTGATTCAGGAAACCTTGTAAAGGACTTTGGATTGTGTCCAGCATGTGTTAGTGGTCTGCATTGGAGTTGGATCTCTCTATTGAAGAATAACCTCCAGATGATGGTGTTCTTCCTGAGACTAGCCGATCGGATAAGTTACACATCTTATGGATGTTCTGGTAGATGTTTGCCGACTTAGATGATTATTCCTAAGTTGATGTCTTGTATAAATAAGGGGTTGCGAAGTCATTTCAAAGTTGTGCTTGAATAGATGAGTGAGTGGTAGCAAGGAGGAGAGCGAAAGGCAGAGTAGAAGTATTGGGCTTAAATGGAACTAATTCAAGCATGGTGAAGATGCCATTTTCTAGTTCAAGTAGGTGATACTTATTTCTTTGTAGACAGTGTGTCTCTTTTAGGCAGTGAGCCTCTTGTGAGTAGTGTGCTCGGGTAGTGAGCCCTAATTGACATGCACCATTTTGTTATTTCTATTCTTCTAATAGAGAATACAATCTTGGGTTAATCACCCAGTGGTTTTTCCCTTAACTGGGTTTTCCACATCAAAATCTTGGTGTCTCATGTGTTGATATGTTTTTGCTCTTAATTTGTTGCATTGTGTTTCCATGATTGATTTATTATTAGACTGCTAATTGCAAAGTGGAATTAAGTGTTTAATTGAGAGAAAGTTTTGCACAACTGATTCACCCCCCCTCTCAGTTGTGTGCCCTAAGTTTAACACTAGGAAGGTATTTCAATGGGTTCACTCAGAGAACAACTTCAATTGGCTTTAGAAGATCTTGATCAATCCAAAGCATAAATAAATGAACTAAAAAAAAACATTAAAGATGTTGATGATTGCATTGAGATGTTAAAAGAAAAACTAAAAAAATGTATGGAAAAGAGGAAGGAGCTACTTCAGCAGCTAGCTAATTCTACTGAAGAAAATGACATGAATGAGGCTTTGGAAGAAAAGACAAAGGAATGTGAGAAGCTGACAAAAGAAGTTTCTATTCTAAAACATGAGATGGAATCTAGGGTGATGAGGTTAACCAAAGAAATTGAGGAAAGGAAGAAGACTGAAGAAAACCTGAATCAAACTCTGAAGGAAAGAACAGAAGAATGTTGTAGAATGGACAGAACAATTGGTCACCTAAAATCTAATCTACAAGAATGCAGATATAATGAGGAACTTGAAAGGCAAATTGTCATTCTCAAAAATGACCTAGATGTTGCAAATGAATACAAGGAGAAATTCAAGATAAGCTCAGCTAAACTTGAAGTGTTGCTTGAGAGTCAGAAGAAGGCTAATAATAAGCATGGTCTTGGGTATGAGAAAGGTGAAAGCTCTAGATCTAGACAAATAAATTCTCAATCAAGAAATGGGAGAAATAGACCTAGAAGACCTTTGGTAAGATAGCCTAATGCTCAAAGGTATCCATCTTTCAATAGAAATTGTTTCAATTGCAATAAATTTGGTCATAGAGCTACTCAGTGCAAAAGTAGAGTAAATCAAAGTGGTCCATCCTTCTCTGATCAATGCTTCAAGTGTAAGAGGTATGGTCATAGATTCAATGAATGTAGATGTATGATAATGAATAAAGGAAATGGCAATTCTTTCAATGGCAAATGCTTTACATGCAATAGATTTGGACATATAGCTAATCAGTGCAAATCAAGAGGAAATCAATCAAATGGGAAAATAAATGTTGTGTGCTTCAATTGTAACTGATCTGGTCATATTGCAAGATTCTACAGAAGCAGGAATAACGGAAGAAGATGTTTAGTAAATAAAAAACTAGATGAGCAGAGACAAGACAAAGGCAAGGACAAAGCTGATGCAAATGAGATTCAGAATGAAATGTGTAGACACCCAAAATTGACTTAATTATCATTAGCATTCAAATATTGAATTAGCTATCATCTGCATTTGTCTAACACACTTGAGTAATGTCCCTATCACTTATTTCTTCTATTAATTAAATAAATTTATATTTAATTAATTAATTCATTAGCTATTTCCTCTAATCTATAATTAAATAATCTTTAATTATTTAATTATCTTCTTTCTATCTATTTTAATTAAATAAATCTTATTTATTTAATTAAAATTCCTTTCATAACCCCACTTGTCAATTAATTAAATAAATTTTATTTATTTAATTAATTTCTTCTTATCATTTATCTCAATGAGCCGACATGTGTGCCTCTTTCATTTCAAAAAGATAAGTGGTACTACATCTTTTATTTAATATCTTTCACATGTAGTACTTTTTATGTACATGGTCACACATAAGCATTATCTCCCTTCAAATTGTTATCCACACATTCATCTATGATCATCCTTTAATCTCAACCATTCACATAGCCACCAAATCCATATTGTTGATTGATTTTGGTTGAGGTCTATATAAACTCCCTCTCATTCCATACTATATCTATCTAGCATTCATATAGCATCTACATTATCATCTTGAGCATATTAAGCATTTTAGCATCCATCTTGCATATTATCATTATCATCCATCCATCATAGCAGCTTTTATCTTCATAATTGTTCATTGTTGAAGAAGCAATCCACATCATAAACAAGGAATCATATAATCTAGGTGATATTGTTCTTGAATTGCATGTTTTTTATTTCATTTGGATTAGATTATTTGATGATGGTAGGGTTAGGTTTTCATTGCTATGCTTGATCTTATCAACCTGATTTTTGCCTATCACATTTTGGCACGCCCAGTGGGACTCACGTCCTTGATTAACTTTACTATTTGAAGTTGTTTTTATGAAGATCATATTTTCTGAGCACTTACGGAAAGTTTCAGTCACTTCTAAGAGAAAACCAGTCACTGTCTGATTATATGCATTGCTTTTAAGCCAAAACTTGCCGCTTTTAGCATTTCCAGGATCACTTTTGAGTGAACAGTAGTCGCTTATTATCTTTTTTGCATTGTTTACAAGCTAACACTAGTCGCTTATGTTTTTATTTGCATCACTTGTAACCTAACAGTGATCACTTTTAGCTATCTAGATCATTTTCTGCAAAACTAGGGTTTTATGTTTATATCTTGTTTTTCATAGATCTGAGTCGCTTATGACCTATAATCAATCGCCTGTTGATTTTTTGCATCACTTCTAAGCTTTATGATTTCACATCAGGGTTTACTAGCATCGCCTCTGATTAGTAACATTTCACTTGCGGTAGAATATAGATTACTTCTGATCAACAATTGATCACCTCTAGTAACTATGTCGCTTTCAGTCTTTATCATTTGTAGTTTAGTTTTTGTGCCTACTAATTGGGTATTTGTGCAGCATCTTATTGATTGTCCAAGAAAAGGAGGTTATCAAACTACTAATATATCTGTTCCAGCTCTGATTGGTCCAAGACTTGTGATTTATCACTAATTTAGGAACATTTGGGCTTGGTGCTTTAAAAGAATCATTGTTTGCACCGTGCTTGTTTTATCTTTCTTTATTGCTTGATTGTGCATTTTTGTAACCCAAATTTAATAGAAAAAGTATCCTCTCCCCTTGCCTATCAAATGGATCTTGGGTGCATGAGAACTTGCTATTATCTTTAGAGGGCCTGCCTTCTCAGTGTGAGAAGGGGTATGACCCAAGTGGTAATGGGCTAAAGCCAAATCCTTCCAAACCGCTATATAAGAAAAGTGTTTGTGTCAAAAGCAACAAACAACGGGTGTTGTTATGTTATACCGACAGCCAACCTCCCCCAAAAACCTCCAAGGCATAACCCTTGAAGGCTGGGAGACTCCATAACAGAGAGTAGGTCTGTCGCACGTATAGCCACCCGAACAGATGCCCTTACTAGAAACCTTGTGTAGTATCCAAAAACCTTCTATTTGTTGACGCAAAAGGTGGGACCTTTGAAGCCACCTCGATTCAGGTGGTTCTTAGTAGAGATAGCAGGGACAATCCTATGGTTTGGTGGGGGGACAAGCCTTGGGAAACCTAGATCTTAGTATGCGTGAGAAGTGAGTGCTGTGGAGAGGAGCTAGTGCTACCAAGATCTTGAAGCTATTTGCTTTGAATAGGTACAGCTAGGGGACTCAACAAATACAGTCCTTTCCTAGCCTAGGTTGTACAAGTTTGTGATTGTTGTGAGTGTGAGTGACTGAAACCACTATTTTCTTGTCAAAAACACAATTCAAACATATCCTCTGACAGACACAGACTACTTTTGAACCTTAACTGACCGCTTACAGACAACCAGATTGCCTTTAAATAGCAGTTAGTCACCTTTTGCTTAAACTGAATCACCTTTGAATAATAGCTGCTTGCCTTTGGTCTGAACTGAGTCACTTTTAACCAGCATAAAATCACTTTTGAACTAAAACTAATCACTTCTAGTAAACTAGTTCGCCACTGGTTAATACTGTAGCATGTCACCTAAAACACAACCAGGTCACTTTTAAACTATTGTCAGTCACTTTTGGCCTTATTTGAGTCACATTTGAGCTATTATCTCTCTCTTCTGGCTAAACATCAGCAATCCATATAAACTCAACCAAATCAACTACATTTCTAGACTACTTAGCTTCAACACTAGCTTTCAGACCTACCTCTGATCATTTGTAGACACCTAAACTTTGTCTCCTATCTTGAGCATAATAAACAATTGGACTTTGTGGACTTTCCATCCTCTTGAGATCCCAAACTAGCAAACCAAACATCAAACAATCAACCCAACATCAGCAAAACATCATCTCTTGGCTTTAGCCTTAGCAATATCAGTAAATAGCAATATCAACCAACTTTTCTCTTTGAGTGTGTGAGCTATCCTCTAGGGAAGTGAAACAAAAACAACCAACAAACTAGCAACCAACAACCAAGCAACCCATCAACATCAAAGCAAATAGCAAACTAGCAAAGCAAACCAACACCAAACACTCAGCAAACCATCACCTTTTGGGTCTCAAACCTTGCAAGCTAAAGTCCAACTTTCATCATCAACCATCATGCCTCAAACTAGGAGCCAATATAGAGTTGAAATGGAAGCAAAACTGTGAGCTAAGATGGAAGCTAAGATGCAACAATCACAATCAACGCCTCTTAGAGATGCAACTCAATTTACAATCGACATGCCTTCTCACATGTTTGTGCCTGATGGGTACACTGTTGGAGAGTCATCCTCACAACAAGTACAACCTCAAACATTTTTGGAGACATATGAAGAGCAATCCCAAAAGGACTTGTCAGAATTTAGAGACACACATGTATGGGATCAATTTGAGAGGCTTGTTTTATCTGATCCTAATCACTACTTCTTACAATTAGCACATATGGGAGCCAAACTACCAAGAGACTTTGACATATCCGCTATTCGAGAGCACGATCCAAGCACTCCTGATGTTGTTGCAAGGGGACCATCCACTACAGCCACACCATCTCATCCCATGTCCATATTACAAAATCCACCTTCCAACCCATCTCTTTCATTGCCTATTGTTACTTCATTCGACCCACCATGCTCAGAGTACACTTTAGAATGTTTGATAACTCTGACTAATGTCCTTCCTTTGCTTTCACAAAATCTGAACATTCCACCTTTTCATGTTCCACAACATACACCTTCTCCTACCATGACCGTATCTCAATCTCAAGTAACACAAGTTGTCCATGTTGCCCAAGTGCAAACTCCTCAAACGTCACAAGCTATCTCCATATCCCATACTCCACAAGTTTCCCAAGCTATCCAAACAACACAAACTATCCAAGCTTCACAACCATTGCAATCTACTACTCCCATTGTATCACATGTGGAAACCACATCCCATATTCCTATCACTGCTAATATTGTCTCCACGATTTCTGTGGATCCATCCCACACACCATACAACCCCAATGTTAGTCTCATTGACATGAGTGACCCGCCTATTGTTTCACAAGCTAATCCTAGCGTCACGGTCTCTTATGTTGATCAACTTACATCACTTCAGCCATCTTCTTACAATACTTCATTCGACCCACCATGCTTAGAGTACACTTTAGAATGCTTGATAACTCTAACTAATGTCCTTCCTTTGCTTTCACAAAATCTGAACATTCCACCTTTTCATGTTCCACAACATACACCTTCTCCTACCATGACCATATCTCAATCTCAAGTAACACAAGTTGTCCATGTTGCCCAAGTGCAAACTCCTCAAACGTCACAAGCTATCTCCATATCCCATACTCCACAAGTTTCCCAAGCTATCCAAACAACACAAACTATCCAAGCTTCACAACCATTGCAATCTACTACTCCCATTGTATCACATGTGGAAACCACATCCCATATTCCTATCACTGCTAATATTGTCTCCACGATTTCTGCGGATCCATCCCACACACCATACAACCCCAATGTTAGTCTCATTGACATGAGTGACCCGCCTATTGTTTCACAAGCTAATCCTAGCGTCACGGTCTCTTATGTTGATCAACTTACATCACTTCAGCCATCTTCTTACAATCCTTCACAAACCATCAATCTATCTTATACTACTCAAGGATTACCCATTGTCACCCAACATATGACATATACCAATCCTCATGTTGTCCAAAACACAAACCCACATGTCCATCCTTCTTCCACATCTACTAATCCTTCCATCACTTAGCATATTACAAATCCAACTCTGAACTCACAACCATTGACCAATGTTAATCCATCTTCTACTTCCCATGTGATGCAAACCCTTGGCACTAATTCATTGCAATATACCCAACCACCACTTGTGTCTCAAGGATAGCAATCCTCAAATGCATATGTGTCACATACTAATCCTTTGACATATACTGTGAGTACACAACCTCAACAAATGGTCATGTCCTCATACATCATGCAACAGTAACCACAATATACATCATATTACACTTCACCTCTGAACCAACAACCCCCTTTGCAACAACAACACCTTTCTCCAGTGGATGTTCAACAAATGATTAACAATGTGGTAGGACAAAGCAAGAAGACATTTTCCTTAGAAGACATATGCGCTTATCCATTTGACAAGTCACTTCATATTGAAATTCTACAATTTGATAAGTACAAAGGAAAAGGAAATCTAGAAGACCATCTTAGAGTATTCTTTGTTGCATGTCTCGATGTTGCTCAAGATGATACATATCTTTTGAGACTATTTCCCTGAAGCCTAGCAAGACAAGCTCTTGAATGGTTCTCTCATTTACCTCTGGGCATTAAATCTTTTGTGGAACTAGCAAATAAGTTTCAATCACATTTCGCTTTAAACATTGAACATGAAGCGAACATGAACGACCTTGTCAACAATAAACAATGCAATGGTGAAGCTTTCTCTTCATTTACTCAACGATGGCATAATATGGCTAGCAAACTATCATGGGAAATACCTGAGAAACAACACCTTGATATCTTTGTCCAAAATCTTCATCTCGAGATTTCATTCCAACTACAATTACAAAGTGCTAGCACCTTTGATGAACTTGTTTCCAAAGGAACCATCATTGAATGCAATTTAATTGCTCAAGGCACTATCAAGATTTTTCAAGATAACAAAGACAATCCTCAAAACTCCAATGATGAATCTCGCTTTTGGAACAAGAACAAGAATGTTCTTAATGACAATGTTGTAGACACAAATAACATACAAACAATGAAAACTCCTATTAACATTCAAGCCGCATCTACAGCAACCCAACCTTTTCAACAAACCCGACAACGACAAACTTCAAATCTTTGACGACAATTCACACCATTAGCAGAACCTATGGAGGTTGTCTTTTGAAAGCTTCTCCAAGCGGGAGATATCATATTATGAGATGCACCACCCAACGGTGAACCGCTCTTCAAAGCTCCTTGGTACAAAGAGAATGAGTATTGCGACTACCATAGAGTCAAAGGACACAAAACAAATAGTTGTATGTGCTTAAAGCATGTTATTCAAGATTGCATCGATCAAGGTTTAATTAAAATCACACCTCCAATGTCGCAGCCTACATAGCAACCGACATCGAATTATGATCTAGATGCTTTCAAGAATCCACTTCCATCTCATGACAAACCAAGTAACCCTCATACTAGGAATACCATTTAGTACAATTATGAGTCATCCATGATTGGATGCATTGACCAAGCCCGCATTTCTACCATTACTATCCAAGGCAAAGCACCCGACTGCACTGTGACTACTCGAAGAGGTCGTGTTACCATTCAAGGGGCACCTGTTCATCCTCCTTGACCATCTTCTAGCTATAACATCCTTGATCACCTCAGTAAAACACCTGCACATATGTCCATTCTTGAGTTTCTTCGCATATCCCCTGCCCACAAGGCTATCCTTGAGAAAGCATTGCAAGAATCCTTGGTGCCTAATAATATTGATACTACATAATTCCAATCTATGATAGCTAGCATTGTAGCCCCTTGCCACCTAACTTTCTCTAAAAAAGATCTTTGACCAACTATCAACCCATTACATAACAAAGCCCTCCACATAGAAGTGTTTGTCAACCAACACCGTATCAAATGAATCTTAGTGGATGATGGAGCTGGTCTTAATATATGTTCTTTAAAATTAATAAAACAATTGGGATATTCTGAGAAAGATGTTGACACTTCCAAGGTCATTACTATCAAAGCATATCATGATGTCGAGAGAGATACTGAAGGGATTATTCACTTGCCTATTCAAGTTGGGCCAGTCACTACTAACACCAATTGTCAAGTCCTTGATATTGAGCTTCCTTATAACATCATCCTTGGTTGTCCATCGATCCATGCCCTCAAAGCAGTTCCTTCTACATACCATTAATGTCTTAAATTTCCACATAACGGTGTTGAAATTACTATCCATGATGATCCTAATCCATTTGAGTTTTTTTGTGCTTTTCAAGATAAATATCAAAGCCCTAACTGCATTCCTATCAACATCGAAGCATATTCATCTTCATCTTATGTAGATCCATCCACCCTACTCAAGCCATCATCTAGAAAAGACACTTCCAATCTTCGTATCAAGTACACCGAACATGGCCCAGGTGAGTATACATTGCAAGAATCTTGTTGTGCTGGTACTCTTCCCTTGTCTCCTAAATCTCATGGTAAATCTTCTACATCCAAAGCATCTTCATCCGTAGCTACCATAAAAGCTCCACCCACAGTGTTCATTAAAGGTGGATTCTTGGATGATGAAGACATTGATGACATCAACTCTTGGATATTCTATAATGAGAATGACCAAGTCCAACTTAAAGTGGAGAGATATAACAATGGGTTCTGCATCATTAAGAACATGGGCTACAAAGGACATGGTGGATTGGGATCACAAGAACAAGGACCTATTGAACCCATTGTTGTGTCTAAGAAGTTTAATAAGCAAGGCCTTGGCTATCAGCCGGAGGTACCACTTTCCAAAGACATTAAGTGTATTTCTGATATGGAAGTTGGACCTTCCTCGGTAGGAGAGACTTCTAGTTCGGATACCATCGATGACTCTTCCCTTCATATTACCAACCTCTTTCAAGAAACCTTCATTTTCATGATTTCCACAACCTCATCTAGCCATAACCATTCGTCTGTTACCCTTTCACTCGTATATCCTGACCTTGTCGATTGGGACCAACAAGGGGCACCGATATTGGATACATTTGAAAATGACAAAGCCATTGCTGAATTCTTGGGATTACGACAAGGCATTCCATTGGGTGATCATAAAGTAGGTTTCATGATGGATCTCCATAAACTAGCATATTTTGGCAGAAATATCAAATCCTTCAGTCACAAAAGTGAAATAAATAAAATCAAAAAAGATAGGTCAGTAGGTGAAAATCGAAAGGCACCTCTTAACCATGAAAAAGTAAAAATAAAGGATGTATTCAAGGGTGAAAACCTCCCTGAGGTGCCCGAGGATGGGGGATTTGATCTTCATGTCACCACTGAGTATCATGAAAAATCAAAAGTGCTAGTTGAAAAATCACAAGACATGAACTTGGACACATAACATAATCCAAAGAGCACATATTTGGCAGCATCACTATCAGAGCAGGAAAGAAGAGATTTCACAACATTTTTCATAAAAAGAGCTATCAATTTCGCATGAACTTATCCTGACATGCCAGGTCTAGATCCATCACTTGTGGTACATCATTTAGCAGTATCTCCTAATGCAAAACCTATCAAACAAAAATTGTGCAAAATGCATCTGCAAGTAGCTCTATTGGTTAAGGCAAAAATTTAGAAGCTGTTAGAAGCAAAGTTTATAAAGCCTATTGATTATGCAGAATGGGTTTCAAACTTGGTACCTATAGCACAACCTAATGGATGAGTTCATTGTTGCACATATTATAGAGATCTTAATAAAGCATGCCCTAAAGATGACTTTCCACTACCAAGCATAGACAACATTGTAGATCTCATAGCTGGACATGAAATGCTATTAGTACTCGGTCTCACCCTATGCTCTCCTCAACTCACCCTGTGCTCTCCTCAACTCACCCTGTGCCTGAGTCAGCTATGTAGCCAAGTACATCATAGCCCCATATGCCCCCAATGCAACAACTGCTCTATCTCGCTCTAATGTCATCACCTACAACTACTGCACAATTGTGTCTCTCTCAACCCTCACTAGCTGCACCTGTTGTACCGCTGCATCCTGCTCAGCTCTAATAGTATGTATCTACTGTAAAGCTGCATCCCTCTCTCCCATCACCCTAGCAAGACTGCCATCATCCTATCCATCACCTCCCTATGCTCTCACCTGTAGTTGTGTCTGGTATGTCTGAGTCTGTGCTCTAGCATGACGCAAGCCTATCACCACCTGATGGTGGTCTATCTCCACTCTCCTCAGCCTCATCTGGGCCTGCTACCTCCATCTCCTCTCCTCCCTAATCCTTCGCCTCAGCTGCTGTATGCCTACATCATCATCTCATATCACATGAACTGCTGGCTATGCCAATACCTGTGGCTGCACATGACCTTGTCCCTGCACCTATATCCCTAGAGCTGCTGGCACAACTACATGTACTGGTGGAGCTCATTGCTGCCTCCTCCTCACTAGCCTCTCCATACCAATCTCCACTATCTCTCCCACCCTCTTCAGTCGAGTTGGTCTAGCTGTCACCCAATGTGCATCATAATCTGGTAAAGTCCTAGGATCTACAAGGCCCTGTCTCCATGGCTACATAACTGGTTGTAGCCATCCCTCTCCACCAAAGTTTTTTCCACCATAATCTCTGGCCCCCAATCAAAAACCTCCTACTGTGTCCTCCCAAAAATAGCATCTCCCACCAGTGCTCCCTATGGTAAGCTGAACTGCCTCAATACTCTCTCGGGCAAATTGTTAGGGTTAGCCGGTAGAAGATATCAATTAAATGCAAATAAAGATTAAACAGAGAAATAGAAATACACAGAAATAATAACAACAAGAGACAAGTTTTAACGTGGTTCACCCAAACTTAGGCTACATCCACCAAACAGAGAGTCCAATATTATTATCCAGTAAATCAAACCGATTACAATCAACAATCCCTGCAACTCAATACCGCTGCAAAATCCTACAATACAATATCAAAACCCTAACCCTTAGCTGCTTTTTATCAAGCTTTTTGTCAGTTACAAAATAAGGTTTTCTTATGTCGGTCAATGAAAAAAAATTAACTCCTAGTGCATTATGAAATAATAAAAATCGTGTGACGTTTCGGGGGCGTTGCCCCCGAGCCCCCACGGGGACGCTGCCCCTTGACCCTGCCCTATATCACGACTCAACCCCGCCCTGTATCACGACAAGGAATGCACTAGGGGTGCTGCCCCTGGACCCCACAAGGGGTGCAGCCCCTTGACCCCATCTTCGGGGCGCTGCCCCCAAACCCTCGCAAGGGGCGCTGCCCCTTGACCCCGTAGGAATTTGGGGGGGAAACCGTGCCAATAAAAGTGGGGTAAATATAACCTCCGAGTCTGATTAGGCTCCATATAACAACAATCTCCCACTTGGAGACTGATCAGACTCCACACCATATCATCTCCCACTTGGAGACTGATCATAACACCACTGACCCTGTAGCTCCCACTGGAAATAAGCACCCTGGACTCTGATGTTCTATTTTTGGTTGTTTTCAGTCTAGAAGACCAACCGAAGCTGAAGAGGAGCTCAGCTTCTCCCTTGTTACTGCCTTTGTAAACATTTCTGCTAGATTGTCATCTGTATATATCTTTGCCAGCTGTAACTATCCATCATCCAACACCGACCGAATGAAGTGATACCTCAACTATATGTGTTTGGTCTTTGAATGCAAGGCAGAATTCTTTGCAAGATGTATGGCACTATGGCTGTCCGTAAACAAATAACTGTTAACCTGTTGTGTGCCCAATTCATTCATGAAAGATTGCAGCCATATCATCTCCTTGCTTGCCTCTGTTGCAGCTACATATTCTGCCTCTGTGGTGGATAAAGCAACCACCTTTTGTAACCTGGAAATCCAACTCACCGCTATTCCACCTACAGTAAAGACATAACCTGTAGTACTCCGCCTAGTATCAATATCCCCTACCAAATCTGAGTCTACATAACCTGCTAAATCAGTATTAAAGCCCCCAAAACATATGTGTTTATTACATGTACCTCTCAAATATCTGAGAATCCATTTTACCGCATTCCAATGCTCTAATCTGGGATGACTCATATACCTGCTAATGACTCCTACAGCATGTGCAATATCCGGTCTCGTGCATACCATGGCATACATTAAACTTCCTACAGCTGAAGCATAGGGTACCTTGGACATTTTCTCTTCCTCCTCTTGTGTCTTAGGACACATCTCCTTGGTCAATTTCAAATGACTAGGCAAAGGTGTACTGACAACTTTTGCATTCTCCATGTGGAATCTCTGCAACACCTTTTCAACATAAGTAGCCTGAGATAGAGTCAATTTTTTGTTCTTCCTATCTCTACAAATTTTTATACCAAGGATTTGTTTTGCTACTGCCAAATCCTTCATAGCAAATGATTGTGCTAACTATTGTTTTAACTCTCGTATGTGATCCATGTTAGACCCAGCTACAAGCATGTCATCAACATATAAACATAAAATAATGTAGCTATCATTATCCAACCTCTTAAAATAAACACAATGGTCAGAATTACACCTGTTGTAGCCTTGCTTAGCCATAAAACTGTCAAATTTCAAATACCATTGCCGAGGTGCTTGTTTCAGGCCATACAAACTCTTCTTCAATCTGCACACTAGTTTCTCCTTACCTTTGACCTCAAATCCTTGGGGTTGTTCCATATATATCTCCTCCTCCAAATCACCATGGAGAAAGGTAGTTTTAACATCTAGTTGTTCCAAATGTAAATCTTCAGCAGCCACAATACTTAAAATAGTACAAATAGAAGTCATCTTGACAACCAGAGAAAATATCTCATTAAAATCAATGCCCTTTTTCTGTGCAAATCCTTTTACAACTATCCTAGCCTTAAATCTTTTCTTACCTCCATCTTCCTCTTTCAGCCGGTAAACCCATTTATTTGGTAAAGCCTTTTTACCTGTAGGTAACTTACATAATTCCTAAGTTTGATTTTTCAGCAAGGAGTCCATTTCTTCTTTCATTGCAAGCTCCCACTGAACCTGTGTATCCACCTGCATAACTTCATCATACCCTTCTGGTTCACCAGCATCTGTTAACAAAATAGAATACAAAAAGGGAGAAAACCTTTCAGGAGGTCTACTTATCCTTGTTGACCATCTAACATTCACTGGAGTTTGTGGTATTTCTGGTTGCTGTTGCGGAGCATGAGGAACCACTGGAACATCACTATTTGGAGTATCGTCCAGCACCACATAATCCTTTTCTTTCTTCTCATGCTGTTGCAACTGATCTTTGTACAACACCTTCTCATTGAATATAACATCCCTGCTTCTCACAATTTTCTAATTTTAAAAATCCCAAAGCCTATAACCAAATTCATCAATGCCATATCCAACAAAGGTACACCTTTTTGATTTTACATCCAGCTTGGTTCCATTTTTAAAATCTATATGTGCAAATGCTTCACAGCCAAAGGTTTTCAGAAAAGAATAACTCACCTTCTTGTCTGTCCATGCTTCCTCTAGAATACCACAGCCCAAAGGAACTGAAGGACCTCTGTTAATTAAATATATAGTAGTGTTGACAGCCTCTACCCACATGTTTAAAGGCAGCCCAGCATGCAATCTCATGGTCCTTGCATGCTCCATTATTGTCCTATTCATACGTTCAGCCACTCCATTTTCCTGTGGAGTCCCTGGAACCGTTTTCTGCCTATGAATTCCATTAAAGGAACAATAATCTTCAAATTCTTTGCTGCAATACTCACTGTCATTATCAGATCTGAGACATTTTAATCTTTTACCCGTCTCATTCTCAACCAAGCTTCTCCATTTCTTAAATGTTTCAAATACATTAGATTTCTATCTAAGGAAATAAATCCAGACCTTCCTAGTTGCATCATCTATGAATGTAACATAATACTGAGAGCCACTGAGAGAAGATACCTGAGCTGGTCCCCATACATCTGTATGCACAAGCTCCAATTTTTTATTTTTCTTTTGCTTCCCATCCTTGAGAAAATTGACTCTCTTTTGATTTCCCTACACACAACTTTCACAGAAATCCATATTAATATATTTCAGACCTGGTAAAACTTTCTTAGAATGAAGTACCTTCATACATTTTTCACTCATATGCCCAAGTCTGTTATGCCACAGTGTTGTCTCAGAACCTGCAGCAACTTTTCCAATCTCTTCCTGCAAACCTATAGCAGTTGTTCCTGAACCTATTTTTTTTTTCTCTGTAACAGCTAAAATAGAAGGAATAGTATGACCTGTACAAAGATATAAGGTGCCTACTTTCACACCTTTTGCTATTACTAAGGCACCTTTTGAAACCTTCCAATTTTTATCAGTAAATGTAACAGTGCAACCTTGTTCAGTTAGCTGCCCTGCTGAAATTAAATTCTTACTAAGCCTTGGAACATGCCTTACCTCTTGTAGTAGCCAATGATTCCCATTCTACAACTTAATCTTGATTCTTCCCTTTCCAACAATCTGACAAGGTTCGTTATCTCCTAAATAAACCAACCCAAAATCCCCTTGGACATAATCAAGAAAATAACTTCTATGGGACATAGCATGGAATGAGGCCCCTGAATCTAAAACCCATGAATCATCAGCATTATCTAGGGAAAGAATCAAAGTGTCATCTTCATATTTATTACTTACCACATTTGCTTCCTTATTGCCTTCTTGTTTGTCTCCTTCTTTGTTCTTCCGAGACCAGCAATCTTTGTTCAGATGACCTGGTTTTCCACAATACCAGCAATCCTTCTGTCCTCTGGTTTGGGATCTTTTGTCCTTTGATTTTCCTCATGACTTCCCATGACCTCCAAAACCTTTTCCTCTCTCCTTTGATCTGCCCCTGCTTTCTGCATTCAAAACACTGCCTGATTTGGATCCACCTGAGCTTTTCTTACGAATTTCCTCACTTAGAATAACACCAACAACATCATCAAATTTTAGGGTATTTGAACCAGAAACAGAGTTACTAACCGCTATTACCAAACTATCCCAGCTTTCAGGCAATGAACATAATATCAAGAGAGCTCTAACTTCTTCATCAAATTTTACATTTACAAAAGTCAATTGACTGACAATCGTATTAAATTCATTTAAATGACCTGTCACAGATCCACCTTCAACCATTTTCAAATTAAACAACTGCTTCATGAGAAATACCTTATTTGAGGCTGAGGGTTTTTCATACAATTTAGCCAAAGCTTTCATCAGACCATCTGTTGTCTTTGCTTCCGTTATATTGAATGCCACCGATGGTGCCAGGCACAACCGAATGGTTCCTAGTGCCTTTCTGTCAAGAAGATTCCAATCCTCATCAGACATTGTTGCCAGTTTCTTGGCTACTCCTTCCAACAGCCTCCATAAATCCTTTTGATAGAGGTAATCCTCCATTTGCATCTTCCATAACTGATAGTTCTACCCATTGAATTTATCAACCTTCATTTTACCCTCGTCCACCATTGCTCCCACTCAACTGTGAGACTTTCCTACAGACGATAATTGAACACAACCCACTCTGATACCACTTATTAGGGTTAGCTGGTAGAAGATATCAATTAAATGCAAATAAAGATTAGACAGAGAAATGGAAATACACAGAAATAATAACAACGAGAGATAAGTTTTAACATGGTTCACCCAAACTCAGGCTACATCCACCAAACAGAGAGTCCAATATTATTATCCAGTAAATCAAACCAATTACAATCAACAATCCCTGCAACTCAATACCACTGTAAAATGCTACAATACAATATCAAAACCCTAACCCTTAGCTGCTTTTCATCAAGCTTTTTATTGGTTACAAAATAGGGTTTTCTTATGTCGGTCAATGAAAAAAAATTAACTCTCGGTGCATTATGAAATAATAAAAACTGTGTGAGGTTTCAGGGGCGTTGCCCCTGGACCCCGCAAGGGGTGCAACCCCTTGACCCCATCTTGGGGGCGCTGCCCCCAAACCCCCGCAAGGGGTGCTGCCCCTTGACCCCGTAGGAATTTGGGGGGGAAACCGCGCTGATAAAAGTGGGGTAAATATAACCTCCGAGTCTAATTAGGCTCCATAAAACAACACAAATGGCTCTCTATAATATATCTATCGTGTCCAAAAATGTATCTCACCTACCTCGCATAGACAAGCTCTGCATCCTCCTCATCCCATCTCTTGCATCTAAGCCATGGCCTCCACACAAACCTATCTACCTCATCTAGTGTCTGCCTCCAATACACAACTCCTCGCTGATGCCGATAGGTCAGAGCTCCTCTATACATCCTAGCATACAGCTCTCCTACTACTCTCACCACCCATCCATCTGGCCTTGTCACTGGGATGTGCTCATATGTCCACACATGCAAAACTATAACTCCAGTTGACATACTCGCTCCAAACATGTATGCGCAATCATGAAGGTAATGATATAGCTTCCCTAGCACACACTCAACCCATGCATATCTGGTCCCATAGGAAAACATCCCCTCCATCACTATCCCCCATCCCACTGGAAAACCTCTAGCTCACCTGTCTCCAACTAGCCATCTGATAATAGTGACCACTACCCGTTGTAGTCTATCACATAGCTCCTCCATCCTGGCCATGGCAATCTCTAAGCCCTCCACTCCAATGTCTGGTGTCCTGAACAACCACCTAAATGCAGCTGGACCCATATCAGGATCATAATCTACTCGATCCCCATCAATAGGAACTCACAGAATCTGGAACACATCCTACAAGGTGATAGTCGCCTCTCCTGTCGGTAATAAGAACAAACTGTGCTCACTCCTCCATCGCTCCACCATCGATGTCATCAATCCTCGATGCGCCTGCACTGGCTCTAACCTTGACACATGCTCCAATATAAGGATATCTAGCACTAGCCACTCATCTACATCCAGTAATCTAATCAACCGCAAATCCCTAGGATGTGGCTCTCATGATAACAACGGTGGTAGTATATCCTGCATCATTCTACTCACCGTGTCAGTCTTTGTGCTAACTAGAAAGTTTCTTTTGCATGCTATAATTGCATATCTCTACTATAAGTGACCCATTTTTCTATAAGCGTTATCCTTTTGAGCATAAGCAAACCATTTTACTATATGCGCATACTTTTAGCTTACAAGCGACCTATTTACCCTATGTGCATGACTGTTGACTATAAGCGACTTCAAACACTCTATGCGCCTACTTTCTGCCTATAAGTGACCTACTTGCTATATGCATCTGCATGACCATTAAAAGCAAGCTATATTTATGTAAGCATCCACTTTTCACCCATAAGCGAGCTATTCTAGACATATGTGCATTTTGCCTATCTATTTCCTCTAGCCGACCACAATCGACTCACATTTTTTCATACGCGACTAAGCTACGCCCATATAAAAATCATACTTTTAGCAAAAGTTCTGATACATACCGATACACCTGCTCCCTCTAGTCGTCCATGTGTCCTCATTCACTCGACATGATGATCTCTACGTGGAATCACCATCCTGATAGCTCTCTAACTCTCGTCACACAACACCTCTATGGAGCTCTAGATCTCTCTAGATTTCTAACAATAATTGAGCACAAATGAGCCTATTTTCCCTTGAAGGACCTACTTATAGCCCCTTCCCAAACCCTAAT
This sequence comes from Cunninghamia lanceolata, assembly GCA_027924645.1. Classification (NCBI taxonomy): domain Eukaryota; kingdom Viridiplantae; phylum Streptophyta; class Pinopsida; order Cupressales; family Cupressaceae; genus Cunninghamia; species Cunninghamia lanceolata. The sequence goes on from BSBN01000500.1 coordinate 25,647,665, forward strand.
TCTTTTATACCATTCCAATTTATCCCACCCAACCCCCATTTTCTTCGTGTCAACCTTGTTTTCTAGCCTTTCATCTTATCGCGATCCAACCCAGCCCTTCCTAGTTAGCCTGGCTTACCTCTCGAGGGGGCATCACCTACTAGTTACACTGGGGCATAACCTTGTTTATCAAGCGATTATTGTATCTTCTTTGACACAACACTCTAACGAACATTGTATCAAAGAGGGGCAAAATGTAGACACCCAAAATTGACTTAATTATCATTAGCATTCAAATATTGCATTAGCTATCATCTGCATTTGTCTAACACACTTGAGCAATGTCCCTATCACTTATTTCTTCTATTAATTAAATAAATTTATATTTATTTAATTAATTCATTAGTTATTTCCTCTAATCTATAATTAAATAATCTTTAATTATTTAATTATCTTCTTTCTATCTATTTTAATTAAATAAATCTTATTTATTTAATTAAAATTCCTTTCATAACCCCACTTTCCAATTAATTAAATAAATTTTATTTATTTAATTAATTTCTTCTTATCATTTATCTCAATGAGCCGACATGTGTGCCTCTTTCATTTTATTTGAAATCCTTCAAGCAAAGTAGTAATTCAAGTCAAGCAAACACAACAGGCAAGAACAACTTACTATTTTCAGTTGCAGAAGCATGAAATCACACTATCTTCGAATTTAGTTGCTCGTTGCGTGGAGGAATTCTTTCTTATGTCTATGACAATGCCAAGAAAGCCTCAATGTTCAATTTTAACTAAATTTGCAAACTAGGGCTTGCTTCATAAATGCATGTCTTTTTGGCTATTACTACGAATTCATGATGCAGGGGAGCCTTCCAACGAATACATAGGAAATTTAAATTTTAGCCATTGATATGATCTTCATATTGTGAAATCGACAACTCAGAATCAACCGCCAAATTTGAAAATCCAAGCCTTACGTGAAAAGTTGTCAACCAATCAGATTATTCCATCTCAGACATGCCCTTTTTGCTAACTTTTCAACCTTTTTGTCTTACATGGCCACATGGCATCAAACCATAGTCAGGTAGTAGAATGTAGGCCACCTCCATTTGTCTCCATGGGTGTGCACTAAATCTTCCATGTGGATTTCCACTACACAAGCCCTTTTCTTTCCTCTGGGGACTAGCTACATGTCACCATCTTTCAGTAGGGCAGAGAATCTTTCCTGCAAACAAGATTCTCCTGTGAGGATGTGCTACCGTCCAATCTTCAATACCCGTGACCCCACTATTTCATTTAATCTTTTGACACCTGGCACCATCTTGTTCATTAAAAGGTAATGTCAAAGTTATGGCCATATGCCGCTCTATCTTTAACACCTATCTTCATCTCACAACCTCGCGATGCAGACATAATGTCAGCTTCAGTGGTGTGTGGGCTTATGATATCCTGCCAAGTGGCACATTCAGACCCCTACAAAGACATAAGACTTAGAACTTTTATGAGCACATGAATTTGATAGGTTATAAAAGGTAACTTTAGACTAAGGACCAATCAACACACAACATTAAAGACTTAAGGTTATAACTTAATTGACCGAGGAACCTAAGCTAAGCAATCAACAACAAAAGAGAAGATAAAATAAAACTTGACCATACGACTCAGGGTTTTAAGGAAAATAGGGAATGTGCTCATGAAATTGACTCAAAACCCTAAAACCTAGACATGTACCACCACTTCCTTTATTTTCTTTATTCTTAATTCTCAGAGCTCTATCTAGACACCTTGAAGCATAGTGACCTATTTTTCCACAACTAAAACATTTAAAAGGCAACATTACACTAAAATTAACAGTACCCTTTTTCATCCTTCTCACAAAATTGGCTTCCACTTCATCAAAGTCTTCCAGTTTTGATTCAACAATCTTCTTTGTTTTACCATCTTTAAAAGTAGTCTCATCTTTTGTAGTTCCACTAGATGTGCCAAACTCTCTTCTTTCAAAAGTAGTTAGTGTGTCAAGCAACTCATCTTTGGCAAATTTACTCAAGTTTTGTAATTCTTCAATAACAGAAACCTTATGACTGTAAGCTTTAGGAAGAGTCCTCAATACATTCAATGTGACTTCTTGATCATCTATATTTCCACCAAGTTCCTTGATGCCATTGACAACTTCATCCACCTTCTGTAAGTAGCTTGTAATGTTTTCATCTTCAGACATACACATGGTCTCATAAGTGAGCTTCAAATTCTGTATTTTAGCCTATTTAACCTTCTCATCTTCTTCATAGACACTTTCCAAGCTTTTCCAAATCTCATTAGTAGTTTTCAAATTCACAACTTTCACCAACTCAGAATTAGTAAGTCCACTTAAGAGAGCATGTTTTGCCTTACCATCTATTTCGACATCTTTGATGTCATCTTCAATATTTACACCTTTCTCAGGTATAGTGTAATTGGACTTGACACATTTCTAGACCTTATAACTAAGAGAAATTAGAAAGGATTCCATCACGTTACCTTCTAGAGTGCATAGTCTGGTCCATCAAACAAGGGAATATCTTTCTTGTGCACCATCTTGGATCTACCTCAAGATGTTAAGATTTCTTCAAAGGAACCTTTCTCTGATACCAATTGTTGAAGGCACAAGACAACTGAGAGGGTGGGTGAAGCAGTTGTATCAAAAACTTCAAATCCTCATAAACATAATCACATCCACATCAGTTCACTTAAACCCTTAATATGTTATGAAGTTTAAACATGAAAAGTAGATAATAGAAACTTAAACACATCAACACCATGCACAAGAGAACACTAGATTTTTACATGGAAAACCCTAAAAGAGAAAAACCATGGTGAGGATTAGCTCACAATATAATGTAGTAACAATACCGAATTACAAAGTCTCACTACCATAGAGAGAATGCTCATTGCAGGTGACTCACTATCGAAGTGGACTCACTGCCCACTAAAAAAGAAAGAAGGAAGAAAAAAATGGCTCACTGCCATACTTTGAAATGATATAGTTGCATCTAACCTATACATGAAGTTCAGTTCCAATGAAGCTCATTATATACCACAACATACACAACACCTTCACAACATCACCAAAAATTATAGGCACCTTCTGCTCATTGCATCTGGTAGCCTAACACATGAAATCCCTTTCTGACCTAATCCAATTTGCATAACAAAATCATATCCCCCATTCACACACACATCCATGAATCCTTAACACTTCTTTATACCATCATTACCTTTGAAACAATCTTCAAGGTTGGCAACACAATCTTCAATCTTTGAAATAATCTCCAAGGTCGGTAAACACACAATATTTGAATTAGGTCTAGACCTAAACATTCTGCGGCACAAAGGAACAAAGGAAAACCACTATATGCCTTATCTTGGACCCAAATCCATCTAGGCATGCTACACAATGCTCACATAATCACCAAATCAACTCCTCAATCAGTGCAAACATTCAAGGTAGGCCAAACAGTGTGTTACCTTTTGAGTCGCCCTTATTTATCTATTGGTAATTTTTCCTAAACAAGAGTCGATTTGCTGTGTTGTATTATTGGTCATACCTTTGTTTCTTAAATCGGCTTTTGATCCTTCAAAATTTACCTTTTTTTCGTCTTTGTGTGTGAAGTTACTTAAGGTTTGAACCTTTGAACCTGAACCATTCTCAAGGTTCGACGTTCAAATGGTCTGATATGTTCAAAGTCTCTCAAAAAGATGAGTTGTTTTGTTCCATGTAATTAAACATCTTTAAGTTTTTGTGTTGAACTTGAACTTTTTTTTTTGTTGTTAACGGTTTATGGTTGAAGGTTTAAAGTTCAACACGCGGTGCTTTGTAATGAGACACATTTCCCGGTTCTTTGTTCAGTTTTATATGTCGGTGAACCTCCCACTTGAACCTCCTAAAAGTTTATAGTTCAAGGTTTAATGGTGTGCTTTTTCATCGTTTAAGTCTCTTTACAAGTCATGTGTTATTAGTTGGTCCGTGCAGTTCTCATATCTTTGAACTTGAACTTTGAACCACACTCCCAAGGTTCAATGGTTCAAAGTTCACCAGTTCGATGATTTCAACCTTACCACTTCTTGAGGCCCTCTAAGTCAAATTTAGCAGGAAAGTTAAAGGAAATTTTGTCTGAAACTCATTTATGAAATAGAAAGTTCCAATTTGGTGGAGGTTACGGATAATTATTATAAATCATGATCACGCATGAATAATACTTGCTATTAATGAAGAGGTCATAGTTCATGTCTTTTCAAACATTTTTGGCATGTATTGTTTCGAGTAATAATTGTTCAGTCTGGTTAGTGCCATTATTAACAAAGAAAAAGCCAAATTTAGCAAGTGAACATACTGTGCGACGCGGAGCAGGACAGTGCCGAAGCTATAAGGTCTGAATGCCCAAATTTCACGGTAATTTCAGTTTTCCTAAAGGTGAGTTCATTTCTTCCTACCTATGGTTTCCATTTCTTAAAGCTGGAAAGAAAACCCTTTGAATTTCTGACCCTATTTTCAAGATTTGAAGCTCTTTTTGGTTATATCCTCTGAGTATGGCCTTGAAATCTACTTGTCTGGGAAATGAACACAGCCCTGGCCTTACCTATTCTCACCCTGAATTCGGGGATACTTCATTAATACAATATGATTTGGAAGAATTTAGAGAGAGGTCTAGAAGCTCTGTGCTAACTCCTATGATGGAGAATATAGTAGGAAGTGGCCTAATCAAAGCCGCGGCCTTTCCCAAGGCTGTACAATGCCCAGAACTAGTTCAGGAATGTATGAATAGGTATGAACCCCAAAGCAGATGCATTAGAAATGCAGACGGTGATGTACTGTTTCATGTCGACAAACAAACCCTGATGTCTATGATGAGAATACCGCCTAAAGGGGCGTATTTCAGCCTCAACATTACTTCTTCTTATGGCTATTTCTCGAAGAAGAAAGAAAATTACAAAAGTGTGATAGCAAGAAACTAGCTACTGAAATTTTAGAAGGGTGGTTCAAGGCTACCTAGACCACTTACTAGGGATCACTTGATTAAAGAGGTGAGGGATATGGTAGTGTTATTGCACAGACTGAAAGGTAGCTAGCATGCGTATTATTGGGAAGATTGGATGTACTTTTTTATACAAGTTATCCTCCAAGGAGAGCAATATTTGGATTGGGCAGAAATTGTTGCCGATTGTTTGCATCAGGAACTAAGTAATTGTTTGGGAGATAGAAATTTTTATATGTCTTCATACCTGTTTTATTGCTTGGCATCTACAAGATAGTGGTTGGGTCTGCCTCATGCACCCTTGGCTGAGGATAGTAGGATTTACAAATTTTATTCACAATTGTAGATGAAGAACTGTTATGAAAATTACAAAGGGGTTAGTGATGTTTTCACTGGAAGGATGACTTGTGAATTGGCAGGCAATCTGAATAAAAGAATGTCCGATGAGGCAATGCAGTTAATTAGTATTTATGGTAGCTTCTTTATTCAATTTTCCGAGTTCACTTACATCGGAATTGGAGGATTTGACGGTGAACCTGTTAAGTTACCCAGATATGTGTTTGACCGTTTTGTGCTGATAGAGGTATGCAGACAGCTAGCACATGTGGATAATAAGTTCTCGACAAAGAAGGGATTCGGTATCTCTTTTCCCATCGAACTTGGACATTACTCATGCCGGTCAAAATTTGATGCTTTGAATTTAGAGGTTAGCCTTAAAAAGTTTAATTTTCAGTTCTTCACTGCCAGGTCCCAATTTGATAGCAAAGGATTTGTCAGGGATAACTTTGATTCTGAAGCAGGGCTTTCACACATTCCTAAGTTAGAGGATTACTGGGAAGACTGTTCAGATGAGTTTGAGGTTAGGAGAAGACTATGGTGTAGGTTCTCTTTGGGATAGATAATTACTCTTAACTTAAATATGGATATTTCTGGAGTTATTGATGATGAGGAACAGGTGATTGACCCGTAGTTTGCACAAATAGAGCAACTACCTATCCTAGAAATCGACTGGAGCAAAAAGGAGGAAGATAGGATTGAGGTTAAAACTCTCCCAGTGATAAGGAGAACCAAGAAATGGTTAAGGGGAAAGAAATAGGAAGGGATCCAGGATAAAAATGCCCAACAATTCACATCAATGATTGAATCATCATTCCCCATAAGCTCTTCTAACCAACCTATTGCTATCTGTGGTGCAGGTACTTCCAAGTCATTAACTGGAAGGAGCCCTGCTACTAAGAAATCTAGAAGAGCCCTCACAACTATCCTACCCCCTCGTGCTTCCAGGTTGAGGACCAAAAGTAAGAGAAAGAAACAGGTTTCCAAAAGAATAGTTGTGGATCTGAATTCAGAGGAAGATTCAGGAGAACCCATAGGTGATAAGGAATCTAGTCCACATAGAATAGAGGAAGTTAATACTGGGCCACAGTCAAAGGTTGTCCTAGAGACCTCTGAACTATTAATGATTTCTAATTGTCCTCTGATGGATTGAACCCTGAAAAGGAAGCCTTAGTCCCTGCACCCAAGTGGCTGGAGAGTTCTATTACTGACAAGAGAAAAATAATTCCTTTTTCTGTCCCTTTAGAGGACATGGTGAGCAAATGCTTAGGGAAAACACCCAAGTCTAAGAAGCTAAAGATGACGTCCAGAGTAAGCATTGATCCAAATACTAGAAACTGGAGTGCTGAGATAGCCAAACCAGTGACTGAAGAAGAAGTATAGGACCCAACTGTGTAGGATTTCACTGTTGAAAGAGTGGATCTTGGCACTGCCTCAAGAGTTGCAGATGTTCATCATCTTGAAGCATCCACCAAGAGGATAGTTAATCAGAGTTGGAAGGATGAAAAGGACAAAAGGGAATTGAAGCAGACTCTACATTCAATGGCAGAGTACATCGATGCTATCCATAACCCCAGCCCGCAGCCAGTTTCACAGTTCTCCCTGTCTTTCGATCCTAAGTCACCAGTTAACCAAAAAATGTTGGATCAGGTTCACAGAAATAAGATGGTGGCTAAGATATTCGACGGTTGGTTGGACTACATTGTGTAGAAGGGGACTGAATATATTTGTGAACTTAAGAATATATATGATTTGACTACTGCCACTATTAAAGACCTTAAGGCACAGATTACTGCTTGGGCGAAAGATGAAGGTAAATGGGTAAGTGTAATGAATCAAATCGATGAAGTTCAAAAATATGGAGTAGTGAAGTTTTTGACAGAAAAGGGCCTAACTCATTTGGATGAAGATCTACTATATGTGAATAAGAAAAATATTGAATGGAGAAATTCCATATCATGATAGGGGTGTTTTGAACTTACTAAATTGATTAAGGAGATAACTAAGTTCACTCAATCGCTACAACGTGACTTACAATGTATTGATGCCAGATACATAAAAGATGATGGCCAGCCGGAGGAGAACATCGATATAGTGATTCAAACTTTCATGGATAAAATCAACTTTGTCAAAGAAAGTGATAATATCTTAACTGAAGATTTATCCTGAATTTCTAAGGTGGAATCCTTGCTTTACCTTTGTATCGATGCACTTCCAGAATATAAGCAAAAGGTTGGGAAAATACGGAGAGAGAGAAGTTTGGAAATCAAGAGTGAAACACATAGGCATCCCCAACCTCCTGAGAATTTAGGAGTTTGTTGCAGCTTTTCAGCAGTGGAAGACTCAACGTGCTTCTCCGACCGCTGATGACAAATCTGGAGATTCAAATCTATTGCCTCAGTCGTGATCTTATTCGCTCATTTTCCTTTATTCAGTTCTTCAGTTATGTTATTTTTGTAATCTTGATCTTTGAATCAATCTGTTATAAACTAAATCCGGTATGGGTCAGAGTTACTTTAACTCTGGGTTTGGTTTAGTTGATGTTATGATTAGGGCATTCATATATATAGGTTTTTAAATCTTTTATGAGGATATAGAGAAAAAGGGAAAAACAAAAGGAAATTTTTGGCTGAACTATTATATGGTTTTACAGTATATGATGATTGTCTGATAAATTTTTCATCTATGAATGGAAAGAAGAAAACAGTTATTATTTGCTTAGATCTGTGCGTCTGAGTGTTTGAAAATTGGATTTTCTATGTGAAATCTCCTTTCATCTAGTAATTGCTCTTCTATTGGACAACTCCTTATATGTGTTCTATTATTTATTGGTTCAACAAATATATATGTATGTGTTTATATATTTATATGTATTGAAAATAGAATCTGTGCATTCTATTACTCACTGTTATTGCCAAAATTTACCGCATTCATAACATAGTTATGTATGAATGTTAGTGTGCCTTAGGCACTTTCTGGTTAAAAGTGTATTTGGATAGTTGAATAGATTGAATTCATTGGAAATCTTAAAGGGAGCTGTACCTAAATTCAGAGGGGAACTAATTTAAAAAGTTCACCCATTTGTTGCTTAAGAAGGGTATAGAGTCAGAATAAAACATTTTCAGAATAAAGACAAATCTGTTAGCCAATAGTTTTTGGCGACTCTGCTGGGGATCGACGTAATCATTAATTAAAAGATTGGTCACCTTAATATGAAGCAACAATGGTGCTTCCACATGAAAACATAATTCCTGTTCTGCACCCTAATCTTGGATTTCAGGATGAGCAGGAAGACATTATTGGCCAGTTGAATACCCTTGCTTGGCGTACTCGTCAGAATAGTGACGATTATAGAAGAGCAAGCAGAGTATTAGAAAAAGAGGAGGAATTGGCCAATAACTTGAGATTACTGTTACTCAGGCAAAGAAGAAGACAGGCACAAAACGCAACAAGAAATCAAGTTCTTGAAGGACAAAGAAATCAAGAACAGCATAGAAATTAATAGCTGCCTATCCAGCCACAATATTTTAAGATGGATTCTAGACCATATACCAGGTCTTTGAGGAGAGAGGGAGTTGAGGATTCTACCTTTCAAGCACTACAAAATTTTAATTTTCCTTATATCCCTACTCGTGCAAGAAGAGCTAGAAGTAGACCTCCTAGCCCCACTAAAACTTCCACATCTCCTGTTTGTCAAGCTCTAATTCTTTCCGGTATCATCATCGCCTCAGCTATAAACTTTCTACCAATGGCCCAACCTTGGGGAGCAGCCATAGGGCCTCTGAACCTTGGGGCTAACCTGAATCCATTGCCCAAAAATGTATGGGAGAATTTGCCTGAATTTAATGGAGATGGGAGGCAATCACCAGAAGAACATTTGTGTGCCTTCGCAGCAGCATGTAGTGTGTTAGGAGTACAACATCAAGATGTAGCCATTAGGCTTTTTGTGCAAACTTTGATTGATACTGCAGCACAATGGTTCTACCACCTAACTAACTCCTCAATCTCAAACTGGAATGACATGAAAACTATGTTTGAAAACAAGTTCAAAAGCGTAGAAGATGAACATTCTCTTCTTGCACAGCTGACTTAGCTTAAGAAAGAGATTCATGAACCTATGAGGGAATTCGTGGCTAAATTTAACAGAATTGTGAATAAAATCCCTGCTGCTAAAAGACCAATTGGCGAGAATCTAAAATGTTTCTTCATTAATTCTATGCCTCTTAATATTAGCTTCCATCTTAGGAGGGGTGTAATTGCCGATTTACTAGCTGCACAAGGTTTGGCAATCGGATTGGAGGATGATCTCATTATGGCCGGTAAATGGAAGTGTAGACACCCAAATTTGTCCCAACTTTGTTCATGTCTTGCAACACCTTGATAAAAACATCACTTAGACATCATGTAGCATTTTGTCTTAATCCCACTCTTAATCCCATTTATCCATTAGCCAATTAATTAAATAAATTTTATTTATTTAATTAAAATCCCATTCAATCCCATCCTTATCCTACTTAGCCAATTAATTAAATAAATTTATTTATTTAATTAATTTCCCAATCATATCCTAATCCCACTATCCAATTAATTAAATAAATTTTATTTATTTAATTAATATCCAACTCATATCCCAACTAATTCAAATATTTTATTTGAATTAAGTTCTCATTATAAGCTGACTTTCCAATTAAATAAATAAATTTTATTTATTTAATTAATTTATCTTATCATTAAGCTGACATGTGTGCCTCTTTCATTTAAAAAGACAAGTGGTACTACAGCGTTTTATTTAATATCTTTTATATGTAGTACTTTTTTATGTACATAAGCACACATGAGCCCTATCTTCCCTCCACTTGTCAAATGACTAGAACTCCCTTAAAGAGTGGGAATAACCGAATCAATCCTAGCCGTCCACATCAATCAATTAGCTTTTTAATCTCAGCCGTCGATTGGAACCAAGCCTTTGCTATAAATCAACCCCCTCATAAGCCATTAGCATGCATTGAGCTTCAAGTACCATTATTCTATCAAATTTTCTAAGATGCATTGATCCTCAAGTATCCACATGCTGTTGAAATATCATTAGAGCCTTTGCATCATTCATCTATCATTCATTCTAGCATCTTCATCTTAATGTTATGCTGCAGAAGTGAGCACCCAACATTCTTCCAATAATAATCCTTTAAAATCTTGCATGCTTATGCGAGGTGGAGAAGAGCAATGGAGATAAATCGAGCATAGCATGGAGATTGGTTTGAATTTACATTTGTTAATTTGATGTTCATGTTGTCTTGTGCTTCATTGTGTATTGCTAGGGTTTTTATCATTGCAGTTTATTCATTTGCCCTGATTTGCAATTTTACCCTAACTACATTTGGCACGCCCTGTGGGACTCACGTCCTTGATTAACCTCTCTTTTTTGAGTTGTTTTTATGAAGTTTAGATCTCTTGGAGTGCCAATCTTTCATTTTTACAAGCTTTTGTAGCAAAAATTTGCATTTTTCTAACCCTAGTTTGCAAAGATTTGGCTACAAATGTATGTAGATGATCTCTTAGCCCAAATCTAACCTCACCATTGTGTCCAGGAGGCTGTTTCCATAAATTTTGAGTACAAATTTGGCTAAATTTGATGAAAAATGGAGCATTTGGTGAAGAAAACAATAACCGGACTACAACAATGCGCTTCTGGTAATTCAGGTCACCTCTAATCAAACAGCAGTCGCCTGGGCTAAATCAGCTCGCCTTTGAGCAAACAGCAGTCGCTTATGGTCAAATTTGGCTCGCTTTTGATCAAACAGCAGTCGCTTATGGTAAAAATTCAGCTCACTTTTGAACAAAAACAGATCGCATCTGGTAAACTGGGTCACATATGGTTAACATTTGTATTTCATCACCTGAAACTTTCCAGTTCACTTTTGGGCTATTGTTAGTCACTTTTGGTCTTTTATTGGTCACATATAAGCTATTACTTGTCGCTTCCATCCATTCTTGCATTGCTTTTAAGCAAAAATCTACCACTTTTTGTATCTCTGCGTCGCTTTTACACTGGGATCGACCGCTTATATCGCTCTCTGGATCGCCTTCATACTGACAGTCATCGCCTCTGGTATGATTTGCATCACTTTTACCCTAATAGAACTCGCCTGGGGGTTTTTGCTGTTAGTTGTCTTTTAAACTATATTGATCGCTTATGACTTAACAGTGCTCGCTTCTGCTTTCATTCAGATCGCTTTTGAAATAACAGTCGGCGCTTTTGATCTCATGCACATCGCTTATGAATAGACAGTAACCATTTTTAAACTGATATGCATCGCTTATGAATTGACAATGCTCACCTGTGCAGACTAGGGTTTTTGTGTTCCAACTGTCTTTTTGTAGATACAGATCGCGTTCAGGCTGTAAACGGTCGCTTCTGGGTTTATCCGCATCGCTTATAAGCTGACAGGAGCTGCATGCTATATTTTTTGTGTCGCATATGATCTATAGTACCTCACCTATGGCAAACTAAAGGTCGCTTCTGATAAACAGTTGGTCGCATCTGGCAATTGTAACTTGCTTTTGGTAGCTGTCATTGTGTATCTTGGTATTTCTATCATAACTTTTACATACGGAGGCCAAATCGCACAAACAAGGACTCGTTGGAAAGCTGGGAGAATGAACTTTGCATCTAAGTAGGTTTTATCAAGTGACTATATCATTTTTAGGCTTTTTTATCAGTCAAAGTTTTGGTTCATTGCAAACTTCATTTGAGCATAACTTGAGCAATTTTGATCATTTTTCAGCGAAACTTTTTTTCAAATTGCTTAGAATCTCTTGAACTTTCTGTTTATGCAATCTATTCTCTTATATCAAATCATTTTAATTAGAATTTTTGGATTTCATCTTTTTCATGTAATCATCTTCTTTGCAAGTTTACTTGTTTCTTTTTGGAATTGGTGACTTGTAGGCATATCAAAGGAGCTAGAGCAGCATTGGCATCAACATCTACAGCAAATTGGAAAGCGATTGTATCAGGTGCACTCATTCTAATTTTTCATCTCTTAATCTTGATTGATCACACATTTGGACTTTGGGATTAAAACGAACATTGTTTGCTATCACACCATTGAAAAAATTGGGCTAAAATGAACCATTGTCTTCCAACACATTTAGATTTGGGCTTTAAAACAAACAAGTGCTTGCATTGTCTTCCACACATTCAATTTCTAAGGTTAATGAACCCCATGCGAGTGTGACCAAGTAAATGTGTATGCTCTCTCCTCGCGTCCCAACACAAACTTGGAGATCAAAAACATTTACTTGTGTTGCTTTTGTTTAGCCTTAGAGAGGCCTGCCTTGGTATCCACCCCAAGAGAATGACCTCAAGCGGTACTTTCATCCAGTCCACTATAAAAATCAGAGGATAAGGTGAAAGCCAAGTCTAACCAGTATTAGCGCTCACCATACAGTGCTAACTCGAAAGGAGGTGTACCTTTGTGTATATTAAAACTCCTAGTAGGGTTAGTTAAAGTCTTAAGTGGCTTGCTGGATGCTCGTGGGGTGCCGGTCCCCCAGATTTTCACTAGAACCTCCTTGTGATAGTGGCCTTGCCTTGACTAGGACTTGTTGACGTGTCTTCACGTGCTTGCTTAACCATCATCACATTCTTCCAAACTAAAACTTGCTTATGTGTCTTGTGTGAGTGATTCATGTGTGTATATGCATAATCATTTGTTTGAATATTGCCACATCAAGCTCTAAACACCCAAACACATAAAGACAAGTCATCCTACACATTCTTCCAATAACATGCAAACCTAATCACTTTCATCCCAAACATAGCCAAGTCATCCAAACAATCTGCATCATCATCCAAATCCCTAAACGAGCACTTGCTAAAAGAACTTAAGACAAACACTTGGGTGACAACATGTCTACACTAGAGGACCTAGAAATCAAATTCCAAAGATTCCTCCAAAATCTTTATCAAGGATCACAACCCCTAAACCAAGATGCCATTGAAATATTACAATTCTTCATCCAAAGAGCTCAACCCCACGCAAGCCAATCACCTCAACTACAATACTTCATAACCCAAGTCTAACACCTTGTAGCCACTAGTCAAGCTCAACAAGTACATCAAACCTTAGCCACTCCATACCAACCTAATCCACCTCATAGCCACATGTCATATCCATCCACTTCCTATCAACTTAATCCACATATTCATCAAGTCAATGCCACATCAACCTATGAACATCCACCTCAAGCTTATCCAATCCCTCATGCCATCATTCCAGTGAACTACCAAGCCCATCCACAAGGCAACCAAGTGTCCTCACAAGAACAACATGCAAGTCCAAATAGCCCTTTGTACATAAATCAAGGAAGTCCAAGTACACCTCTTCAACAAGACCATCAAACACCATTGATAGACCTAAGTCCACCTTTGCAACAAGAAGCACATCCAAGTCCAAGTAGTCCCTTGTACATAAATCAAAGTCCAATTTATCCTATGCAAGACTTAATTACCTTTGACAAGGGAGATACCAATCTAGAGTGGCCACAACCATCCAATCACATGCCAACATATGAGCCAACAAGTCCTATCCCAACACCACCATGTGATCCCAATCATAATCCATTGATCCCTCCATCTTCCAAATCACCAAGCCTTCCATTACCTTCATCACGAAGTCATTCTAATCGTTCACCAAAGGATGCGGCTAAGAGAGTTTTACAAAGGATGCTTGAAACAAAACTCATTGAACTTCTTGAAGTCAAACCATGTGAAGAAAGTCCATATGATGAACATGATTATTGTGCATACCATAGGACCAAAGGCCATGATACAAATACATGCCCCATGTTTTTCTCAATTGTTTACAAGGTGTATCAACATACAATAAGAAATCATGCCACATCATCCCAATCCCATGTGTCACACCCATCTAGTCCACATCCTAATCCATCAAACTCCATTATCCTTCCATCCAATCAAAATCCTAGTCCTACGCTTACAACATCATCCTCTATTATTGCTCATCCATTATATTGCCCATCTACACATGCACTTGCAAAGAATGTGATCCATTGGCTACTAGCTAGGAATACACTACCTCCATGTCAAACACCCATTCATGAGTCTACCAAAGAACTTCCAAAGGTCATGTCCAATCCTATAATCCCATCATGTGGTCCACCTATCCTTGAGCTTATCCAAGAGCCCTCAATTAACATTCTTAGCCCTTCAAGCCCATCATGTGACCTACAAGCTATCAAGCCTATTCAAGAGTCTCCAACCACAAGCCTAAGTCAAGAGCCATCATGTCCTCATGTCGATAACCATCAAGAGTCTATCAAGTCTACTCTAGAGCCTTCCAATTCCATTCATGCAACCCAAGAGGTATGTCAAAGGTTTAATCCTAAGCATGTGGAAACATTAAGCCCTAGTCCAACTCAAGATCAAAATACTTTTATGCAACCCATCCATAACATTTACCTTCTTTATGATCAAGATGATAACCATAATGATGAATCTATCCATGAGCCACTTGATCCTATCCATCTACCAACAACCATTCACAAGCAAGCTATCCAAATTCAACCTATCCATAATATGTATCTTTTCCATGATCAAGTTGATACCTATGAAGAAGCTATCCATGAGCACCTTGATCCTATTCATAATCTTATATCCATCCATGAGCGAGATATCCAAATTGCTCCTAGTCATCCGCCACCTAGCCCTATCCATAATGAGCAAACATCCACTTGTCATGATGAGACACTTGTCCCCCAAGTAAGCATAAAAGATCAAACAAATAACTTGGATCTTAGTGAACATAAAGCTAATCAAGATCCTAATGATCCCCCTTCCACATCCATCATTGATCCCATTTCAAATCCATCATGTCCTATTGGTCTATCCACCCTTATACATGAGTGTTCTTCCTTAGGACAACAATGACCTTTATCCACTTCAGCTTCTCCATCCAATAACAAACTCAAGTCTAGTGTTCAAACCTCAGCTAGTCCCATTGTCCATCGCATCCTCCAAAATATGAACTACCAAGGTAAAGGCCTAGGTCTTTATAAACAAGGTATTTTGGAGCCAAACCATGTCAAAGTCCCTCCATGCTCATATGGCCTTGGATACACACCCTAAGGTAAACAAGGCCAAGATGTCGGTAATCACTTCATGCATCCTAAACCTATCACTTTCCATCGCACCCACCATCATCCACCCAAAACATATGTTGACATTCTAGCTCCATCATCCTATAAATGTCAAAAGCATGTGACTATACACCTTCCACCATCCACTTTGCCTCCACTTTTACCAACTTCAAATATCCCTCCATCCACCTTGCCACCATTGCTTCCAACACCTAACATACATATCATTCATAAGTATCCTTACATCCCTAATCATGGCCAACAAAAGCACACATCGTTTAAGCATAAAGCTTCCTATCATTCTATCCACTCCACCCACCCCATGGGATTCAAAAGCAAGAATTTTGATGCCTCTACCTATAAAGCCAAAAATCCAACTAAAACTCCTAAGCACCCTCATGCCTTGGGGCATCAATGTGAAAAGTCTCTAAATCATCCATCTTCTAAGCAAAGTACATTCAAAAAGCTATCCAAGCCCATACCTTCAAAAGCAAAGCCCAAAAGAAAAATGGTTTGGGTTCCTAAGCAATAGCTAGCAAAGCGAATGAGGCATCCTCATCCACATCTCAAGAATCCCAATCACCTATCTCCATCCAAAAGCCTATTTCGATCCAAAACTTCCATTCCCTTTAAAAATCCCACAAGCAAAGAAAAGGCACTAAAAATCCTAAATCTATGTGGGTTCCTAAATCACTTCATCAACCATCTCCTAAGCAAACATCTCCATTGCTTCCTACACCACGATCCAATCAAAAGCTTCAATGTTTATCATGGTGTGTGCAGCTGTTGGTCATGGTTCCCTTCCACTCCGCAACACCTCCATATAACTACATCTCCCCATCTTCCATCCATTATCCTACATATCTCCCCCATGCTATCCCTATGGTCCATGCTTTTGCCTAAGTCCTACATAAATTCACACCATAATCCACTATCCCCATCCATCTATCCTTGCATGAACCTTCCATAATCCACATCATAATCTATCTCCCATCCATGCAATCCCTTATCAACATCTATGAGCATAATGACATGGTCCATGCGAAGACATCATCCATCTCTAGTGGGACACTATCACCTCTTATAGCACTAGCCACTTGAGTCCCTCCTATCCATTACTATGGTGAAAACCTGGCAAACAGGCGCCATATGTAATTGTCAACCCATCTAAAAGCAAAAAAAGAACAAAGAAAATAAAATTAAAAAAAAAATAGTAAAGAGAAATCCCTTCGTCCAACAGTGAAAACCTGGTAAACAGGCACCTTGGATAAGTACCATGATGAAAACCTGGCAAACAGGCGTCATGTGTAGGTTGATCTTCTATGTCACTTACACTTGGGGGCACATTGTCTCATCCAACCTATCCATTTCCAAACTATCTATCCCATTATATCATTTTCCATCTTATCATGTCCTATCTTACCATACCATCCTACCATCCTTAGCCATTACATAAACATGCCTATCCTATTGAACCCATTAATCTATCCTTCCACCATCTGATTTTGATGAAGACATAGGGGCAAAATGTTGAAACATGTTTAGATGACATACCTTATTTCCAAACCAAGTCCTATCCATTGACCATTTATCAATCCCATTCAAACCAATCCATCATGTCATCCTTTTGTCATAAGCACTGTCATGAAAAATCCTAAGCATTACCACCTAGAATGGGGCAAGTTCTTCCTATGCAACATAGCCTTTGGAGATCACATCCTAGCTCCCTTATGATCCATCCACTATGGTGTATCCTTATCATGAGCTTTCGCTTATATGGCCTATCCTCTTATCTATCCATCCAACTCTCATGAGCCTTCCATCCCATTTACTATGAGCCCATCCTTTTATCCATCCAATCCTTTTATCCATCTTTTGCACCTAGACTTGGTCTTCCCTTGTCATTGGTATCAAGCTCAAGGCTACCCAAATTGTAAATCCATTGATGTTCCAAAACATTCAAAAACACAAAAAAATCAAAACATTCAAAAAAATTCCAAAAATCAAAATATTTTCAAAAAATCCAAAAAAAAAATTAAATATCCAACAAAAAATCCAAGAAATAAAGTCAATCACATCAATCCAAAATAATCCACTCCATCAACTTCTTCTAATCAACCTATCATCATCATCAATTCTTCCTATCAATAACATTCATTCATCCATTTCAATCAATCACTTTTTCCAATCATATCAATCAAATCAATCTAAGCAATGATCTTAAATCCAAGTCAAATTAATCCATATCAAGCAAGCTAATCAATCAAGGAACATTATCCAATCAAATCAACAAGTTTTTGATCCTAATCTTGTCATAAACTAAATTAAACATCATCAATCATCATCAATGGGATAGAGCATTCCCACATCCTTGTGTTGATCTAGGGATATAGCTTTCCCCGCAATGACAACACTATTTATCATCATCAAACAAACAATCAATTATTGGTTTAAGACTTGACAAGGGCAATACCTTGTTTGTTTTACATCCTTTGAGCATACTAAGAACACTTTCTTAAGCTTAGATTGAGTGGACACTCCAATCATCACACCATCACTATCATCAATCAAAATAATCCCATCATCAAAACAATCAACCCAACAATAGCAAACATCACAACCAAAGCACATCAAGCCAACCATCAAAACAAATCCTATCAATCATCAGCATCAACACCAAAGCAAATCAACTCAAGCACATCAAGCCAACCATCAAAACAAATCCAATCACTTCAGCAAATCAAAAGCAGCTCAATCCACCACATATCATCAATCATCATCATTTCATCAATCTAATTAGCATTTCATCATCTTCCAACCATTCCAAACAAAGATCCAAATGCAAGTCATCATTAAGCTATACCAATCAAGTTAATCAATCAAGCTAAGTTATCCAATCACAATCAATGGTCTTGATCCTAGCCTTGTTGTAAGCTAAATCAAGCAATCAGTCAATCAACCAACTAACTCAGCAAACAACCTTGTGTTGATCTAGGGATATAGCTTTCCCCGCAATGACAACACTCTCAACTATCATCAACAAAACAATCAGCAATTAATCATTGGTTTACAGCTTGACAGTGGCAATACCTTGTTTGTTTTTGAATCATTTGTGCTTGCTTGCTTGCTTACTTGTGTGTGTTATTATTTTATCTTGCATTTGTATCATGTCAGTATCATTCCAGCTAATATTCATATCTTGTGTATGTTGGAATAGCTTTTTGCACTATCCTTTGCATCTAAGGTCATATCATACCTTTTGTGCAGTAGGACTTCAATGCTCTAAGTTTTCTTCCTCATACGTTAGACAAGGTTGTATTACGCTGGGGCACAAGACACATCGTCACCTTGGTTCCTTATACCTTGGTGCATAATGTCTAGTGCTATATCAAACATCATGGTTGCTCACTTTCCATTGCAGCATAACGCATCCTTCATTTCTTCTATCTATCCCCTTATCTTTCTTTTGTAACCAAGCCATTTCATTTCGAGAGCCTACCCGTGTTTGTCTAACCTACCTAACCTCTCGAGGGAGCATCATCATCCTATCTTTTCCTCATCATATCCTACATCATCATTACCCTATATTCATCCTCTATCTATACCTTATCTTCTTTGAAATGATGTTACTCAACATAAAGCTCATCATCTCAAACATCATCTCAAAGAGGGGCCAAATGTAGACACCCAAATTTGTCCCAACTTTGTTCATGTCTTGCAACACCTTGATAAAAACATCACTTAGACATCATGTAACATTTTGTCTTAATCCCACTCTTAATCCCATTTATCCATTAGCCAATTAATTAAATAAATTTTATTTATTTAATTAAAATCCCATTCAATCCCATCCTTATCCTACTTAGCCAATTAATTAAATAAATTTATTTATTTAATTAATTTCACATGCATAATCCCAATTTCCAATTAATTAAATAAATTTATTTATTTAATTGATTTCCCAATCATATCCTAATCCCACTATCCAATTAATTAAATAAATTTTATTTATTTAATTAATATCCAACTCATATCCCAACTAATTCAAATATTTTATTTGAATTAAGTTCTCATTATAAGCCGACTTTCCAATTAATTAAATAAATTTTATTTATTTAATTAATTTATCTTATCATTAAGCCGACATGTGTGCCTCTTTCATTTAAAAAGATAAGTGGTACTATAGCCTTTTATTTAATATCTTTTATATGTAGTACTTTTTTATGTACATAAGCACACATGAGCCCTATCTTCCCTCCACTTGTCAAATGACTACAACTCCCTTGAAGAGTGGAAATAACCGAATCAATCCTAGCTGTCCACATCAATCAATTAGCTTTTTAATCTCAGCCGTCCATTGGAACCAAGCCTTTGCTATAAATCAACCCCCTCATAAGCCATTAGCATGCATTGAGCTTCAAGTACCATTATTCTGTCAAATTTTCTAAGATGCATTGATCCTCAACTATCCACATGCTGTTGAAATATCATTAGAGCCTTTGCATCATTCATCTATCATTCATTCTAGCATCTTCATCTTAATGTTATGCTGCAGAAGTGAGCACCCAACATTCTTCCAACAATAATCCTTCAAAATCTTGCATGCTCATGCGAGGTGGAGAAGAGCAATGGAGATAAATCAAGCATAGCATGGAGATTGGTTTGAATTTACATTTGTTATTTTGATTTTCATGTTGTCTTGTGCTTTATTGTGCATTGCTAGGGTTTTTATCATTGCAGTTTATTCATTTACCCTGATTTGCAATTTTACCCTAACTACAGGAAGAAAGAGGTCCAGATGCCAAACGCTCACCCCTCATCATCTATGGATCCCGTAGTGCAAAGACTGGTTAATGATATGATTGCCTTAAAGAGGCAATTACCTAAAACTAGTGCTCCCTTCCAACAACCGTATCAAGATATTGGCAGAAGGAATTTGAGTCAACAAGAAAATACTAGTAGAGCTTTACCCCTGACATCAGCATAGCCAAGGCTGACTATTGAAGCTCCTCCTGGAAGGGGGAACATGTGTATTTTTCATTTGACTACCGACCATGATGGAAATTCTTGCCCAGAAATGCTCAGGTACGCTCAGATGACTGCTACTCAAGATATGCTAGGGGAGTCCACCAAAGAAGAAAGGAACTTTGAGGAACCTGGTGGCTATGAGATAAACTTCCTTGAATATGAGTCTGATTCAGAAAGGGGAGGTGAAATATTGGTTACCCTCGAAGATCCTTCATGTGCCGTGCTCACCAGGAGTCAAAGGAATGTGAGATCCTCTAATACACAAGAAGTACCTGGTAAAGGTAAGGAGCCTTTTTCTAGAACCCATGATGCTAATTTGAAGGCTCAGGAAACTAGATTGTTGCATAAAAATGATCCAGATGCTTCTTTTGATATTGTAGAATTCTGTAAATCTACAAAAATTCAAATCTCTCCTATTGAGTATCTCAAGTTAAAACCTAATGAGCTTGACAAACTGGTTAAACATGTTAAGGGTGGTCCTACACAAACTGAATCTGAGAGTCAACTAGAGGTTGATGCTGAGTCTCCCATTGCTCGACTATTTGCTTCATCATCTGAGTCATCCATGTCTACCCCAAAAATGACCCTCAATTCGTCAAATGATACTTCTTACACTGCTGATTTGAAACCCAATCCTTTCTATGTGTCTTTGTTTATCAATGGTCATAAACTTAGTAACTGTATTATAGATTCAGGAGCCTCTGACAACATTATGCCCTCTTCTGTGGCTAAAGCCCTAGGGTTATCACTTACAAAAACTTTTGGTAGGTGTTATTCTATGGATGGTAAACAAGTTTCCTTGCTTGGACAGATTAAGGATGCACGAGTTGTTCTTGCAGCTTACCCTGACAAAAGGGTGAAATTGACTATTTTGGTAGCAGATATTCCTGCTAGTTATGGGATGCTGCTGAGCAGGACATTTTGCAAGGATTTGGGTGGACAGATAAAATTGGATTGGTCAGAAGCCATAATCCTGGTGGGGAAGCAAAGAGTGAAGCTGGAACCTGAGCCCAAGTGCAAGTTCACTGTCTAGCCCTCTGATGATCCCAAAGCCCAGATTTTGTTTGAAGAATGTGAATTTGGTAACTATTTTCTCTCCTCTGAGCAGAGTTTTGGAGTAGACCCCAAGGAAGAATTAATGCAAAGATTTGTACATTCTGATGACCTATGGGTTATGGATGTAGACACCCAAATTTGTCCCAACTTTGTTCATGTCTAGCAACACCTTGATAAAAACATTATTAAGACATCATGTAACATTTTGTCCTAAATCCCACTCTTAATCCCACTTAATCCATTAAGCCAATTAATTAAATAAATTTTATTTATTTAATTAAAATCTCATTCAATCCCATCCTTATCCTACTTAGCCAATTAATTAAATAAATTTTATTTATTTAATTAATTTCCACATCATATCTTATCTCATCCTATTCATTTATCCAATTAATTAAATAAATTTTATTTATTTAATTAATATCCAACTCATATCCCAACTAATTCAAATATTTTATTTGAATTAAACACTCATCTTTCATCACATTCCAACACTTGTCTAGTCAATCATGTGTTACAACTTTTATCTTTCACATGCACAACTAATGGGACCTAATTTTAGTATTTATCTACACAAGCACACCTAAGCCTCATCCTCCTTTGCCACATGTCATATGACTACAATTTCTTGATGTGCAAGGAAACCTAACTTAATCCTATCCATCCATTTCACCTAAAGCCCTAATTGATCCTAGCCATCCATTGGAACCAAGCCTTTCCTATAAATCAACCCCCTCACAAGCCATTAGCATGCATTGAGCCTTAAGCACCCTTATTCTGTCAAATTTTCTAAAAGGGCATTGATCCTCAAGTATCCACATGCTGTTGAAATATCATTAGAGCCTTTGCATCCATCATCTATCTCCTTATCAACGTTATGCTGCGGAATCGAGCAATCAACACAACAAAGCGATCAATCAATCAAGCTCATTTTGCATGTTCGAGGTATTGAATTATTTGGGTTTAGGTTATGCATTTCAATTGTTTGATCATTTCCATTTATAAATCCAAATTTTTCGATATATATTTTGGCACGCCCGGTGGGACTAACCCTCATTTTGCAGGTTTATGCGATTTGATTTGTAGGTTGAAGATATTTTATATTGCTGATTTTTTTTAATTTAGGACCAGATCTGTTGCAGAGGGTTTTGTATTTTACACAGGTCCTATAAAAAGGAAATCTTAGATTCGTTGGAAAGAGGACTTCGAGAGCTTTCCGAAAAGTGGTTACATTAAAGATTTGGTTTAGTATTCAAAGAGTTATGATGATTTGAAGTTGACCCTGCGATTCTAATTTTTCAGAAATTTTTGATGCGCAACTTTTTGCTGATTTTTTTTTATGACCAGATCTGTTGCAGAGGGTTTTTTGTTTTACACAGGTCCTGGAAAAAAGAGATCTTAGATTCGTTGGAAAGAGGACTTCGAGAGCTTTCCGAAAAGTGGTTACATTAAAGATTTGGCTCAGTATTCAAAGAGTTATGACGATTTGAAGTTGACCCTACGATTCTAATTTTTCAGAAATTTTTGACGCGCGACTTTTTGCTGATTTTTTTAATTTATGACCAGATTTGTTGCAGAGGGTTTTTTGTTTTGCACAGGTCCTAGAAAAAAGAGATCTTAGATTCGTTGGAAAGAGGACTTCGAGAGCTTTCCGAAAAGTGGTTACATTAAAGATTTGGCTCAGTATTCAAAGAGTTATGACGATTTGAAGTTGACCCTGCGATTCTAATTTTTCAGAAATTTTTGACGCGCAACTTTTTGCTGATTTTTTTAATTTATGACCAGATCTGTTGCAGCGGGTTTTTTGTTTTACACAGGTCTTGTAAAAAGGAGATATTAGATTCGTTGGAAAGAGGACTTCGAGAGCTTTCCTAAAAGTGGTTACATTAAAGATTTGGTTCAGTATTCAAAGAGTTATGGCGATTTGAAGTTGACCCTGCGATTCTAATTTTTCAGAAATTTTTGACGCGCGACTTTTAGAAAAAAAAAATCATATCTTCCAATCTAGCGAACCAAATCACATTTTATTTTTTGCAGTGACTTGTAAGTGAATCAAAGGAGCTGGAGCAACATTTGGATCAATCATAATAGCAACTTGGAAAGTAATTTTTATGAGGTGCACTCATTCTAATCTCTCATCTCTAATCATTATTTGATCACACATTTAGATTTTGGGCATAAAACAAACAACTTGTTTGTCATCACACTTGGATTTGGGCTTTAAAATAAACAATTGTTTGCAAATTCACATCAAAAAATTGGGCTAAAACAAACCATTGTCTTCCATCACATTTAGATTTGGGTCTAAAAAGAACAAGTGCTTGAACTGTTTGTTACACATTTCAAGTTTCTAAGGGGAAATTAACAACTGCGAGTGTGAATCAAGTGACAGCTCACTTGGTTTGCTTTTGTCATACCCTTCTTAGGAGGCCTGCTTGGAGACACACCACTCCAAGGGACGACCTCAATCGAGGCTGAATCGAAAGACACCCTCATTGGGAGTTGGAATCTTGTCACTCTTGGCTAAGCCCCAAAGAACTTTATACCTTTGGGAAGTGAAGGTGAAGGGTGGGTTACCCCTTTCTCCTGGCTGTGTGGCAGGATTTCACTTTCAATTCCATAGTCAACCTTGTGCAATAGATAGCTTAAGACCTAATTGGCTATACCCACTTGACTACACATTAGGCTTGTTGATGTGTCTTCCATGTGTGCTTGCATAATCATCACATTTCATTTTCAAAGTCAACAACTTGCTTATGTGTCTTGCGTGAGTGATTCATGTGTGTATATGCATAATCATTTGTTTGAATATTGCCACATCAAGCTCTAAACACCCAAACACATAAAGACAAGTCATCCTACACATTCTTCGAACAACATCTAAATCTAATCACTTTCATCCAAATAAGCCACATCATCACCAAAATCCCTAAACAAGCGCTTGCTAAAAGGACTTAAGACAAACACTTGGTGACAACATGTCTACACTAAAGGACCTAGAAATTAAATTTCAAAGATTCCTCCAAAATATTTATCAAGGATCACAACCCCTAAACCAAGATACCATTGAAATATTACAATTCTTCATCCAAAAAGCTCAACCCCACGCAAGCCAATCACCTCAACTACAACACTCCATAGCCCAAGTCCAACACCTTTTAGCCACTAGTCAAGCTCGACAAGTACAACAATCCTTAGCCACTTCCTATCAACCTAATCCACCTTATAGCCACATGTCATATCCATCCACTTCCTATCAACTTAATCCACCTATCCACCAAGTCAATGCCACATCAACCTATCAACCTCTACCTCAAGCTTATCCAATCCCTCATACCACCATTCCAATGCACTACCAAGCCCATCCACAAGGCAATCAAGTGATATCACAAGAACAACATGCAAGTCCAAATAGTCCTTTGTACATAAATCAAGCAAGTCCAAGTACACATTTTCAACAAGACCATCAAGCACCATTGATAGACCTAAGTCCACCTTTCCAACAAGAACAATATCCAAATCCCAATGGTCCCTTGTACATAAATCAAATGAGTCCAAGTTATCCTATGCAAGATCTAATAACCTTTGACAAGGGAGACACCAATCTAGAGTGGCCACCATCATGCAATCCCATGCCAACACATGAGCCAACAAGTCCTATCCCAACACCATCATGTGATCCCATTCCTAGTCCATTAATCCATCAACCTTCCAAACCACCAAGCCCTTCATTACCTTCATCACCATGTCATTCTAATCCTTCACCTAAGGATGCGGCTGAGAGAGTTTTACAAAGGATGCTTGAAGCAAAACTCATTGAACTTCCTAAAGTCAAACCATGTGAAGAAAGTCCATATGATGAACATGATTATTGTGCATACCATAGGACCAAAGGCCATAATACAAATCAATGTCTAATATTTGTCTCAATTGTTTACAAGGTGTACCCACCTATAATGGGAAATCGTGCCACATCATCACCCCCATCTAGTCCAAATCCTAATCCATCCAATCCAATTAGGTCTCAACTTAATCCTAGTCCTAATCCTAATCCAACACCAACTACCATTATCATACATCCATTATATTTTCCATCCACCCATACACTTGCAAAGGATGTGATCCATTGGCTACTAGGTAGGAATAAACTACCTCCATGTCAAACACTAATTCATGAGCCTACCAATGAACTTCCAAAGGTCATGTCCAATCCTATAATCTCATCATGTGGTTCACATATCCTTGAGCCTCTTCAAGAGGCTTCCATTAACATACCTAGCCCTTTAAGCCCATCATGTGACCTACAAGCCAACAAGTCTATTCAAGAGTCTCCAACCACAAGCCTAAGTCAAGAGCCATCATGCCTTCATGTTGATAACTATCAAGAGCCTATCAAGTCCACTCAAGAACCTTCCACTTCCATCCAAAGTCAAGAGGTATGTCAAGAGCATAATCTTAAACATGTGGAAACATTAAGCCTTAGTCCAACTCAAGATCAAAACACTTCCATGCAACCCATCCATAACATTTACCTTCTTTATGATCAAGATGATACCTATGAAGAAGCTATCCATGAGCACCTTGATCCTATCCATAATCCTATATCTATCCATGAGCAAGATATCCAAATTGCTCCTAGTCATCCACCATCTAGCCCTATTCATAATGAGAAAACATCCACTTGTCATGATGAGACACTTGTCCCCCAAGTAAGCATAAAAGATCAAACAAATAACTTGGATCTTAGTGAACACAATGCTAATCAAGATCCTAATGATTCTCCTTCCACATCCACCATCGATTCCACTCCAAATCCACTATCATGTCCTAGTGGTCTTACCACCTTTGTCCATGAATGTTCTTCCTTAGGACAAAAACAACCTCTATCCACTTCACCTTCTCCATCCAATAAAGAGCTCAAGTCTAGTGTTCAAACCAGAGCTAGTCCCATTGTCTATCGCATACTCCAAAACATGAACTACCAAGGCAAAGGTCTAGACCTTTATGAACAAGGTATTTTGGAGCCAAACCATGTCAAAATCCCTCCATGCTCATATGGCCTTGGATACACACCCCAAGGTAAACAAGGCCAAGATGTTGGTAATCCCTTCATGCATCCTAAACCTACCACTTTCCATCACACCCCCCATCATGTTCCCAAAACATATGTAGCCATTCCACCTCCATCATCCTATAAATGTCAAAAGCATGTGACTATACACCTTCCACCATCCACTTTGCCTCCACTTTTACCAACTCCAAATATCCCTCCATCCACCTTGCCACCATTGCTTCCAACACCTAACATACATATCATTCATAAGTATCCTTACATCCCTAATCATGGCCAACAAAAGCACACATCACCTAAGCATAAAGCTTCCAATCATTTCATCCACTCCACCCATGCCATGGGATTCAAAAGCAAAAAATTTGATGCCTCTACCTATAAAGCTAAAAGTCCTACCAAAAATCCAAAAAACTATCATGCCTTAGGGCACAAACATGAAAAATCAATGCAAAGAACCAAATCAAAGCAATCCAAAAAGCTATCCAAGCCCATACCTCCAAAAGTAAAGCCCAAAAGCAAAATGGTTTGGGTTCCTAAGCAAACAGCTAGCAAAGCGAATGAGGCATCTTCATCCACATCTAAGCAACCATCCAAACCCTTACCTCCAAAAGCAAAGCCCAAAAGAAAAATAGTTTGGGTTCCTAAGCAAATAGCTAGCAAGTCAAATGAGGCATCCTCATCCACCTCTCAAGAATCCCAACCACCTATATCCATCCAAGAACCTATTTCCACCCAAAACTTCCATTCCTTTCAAAAATCCCACAAGCAAAGAAAAAGCACTAAAAATCCTAAATCTATGTGGGTTCCTAAATCACTTCATCAACCATCCCCTAAGCAAACATCTTCATTGCTTCCTACACCACCATCTCATCAAAAGCTTCAATGTTTATCACGGTGTGTGCAACCGTTGATCATGGTTCCCTTCCACTCTGTAACACCTCCACATAACTACATCTCCCCATCTTCCATCCATTATCCTACATATCTCCCCCATGCTATCCCTATGGTCCATGCTTTTGCATAAGCCTTTTATCCATCCATCCTTGCATGAACCTTCCATAATCCATTATCCACCTAATCCATCTCCCATCCATGCAACGCCCTATCAACATCTATGAGCACACTTGACATGGTCTATGCAAAGACGACATCCATCTCTAAAGGGACAATATCATCTCTCATAGCACTAAACACTTGAGTCCCTCCTATCCATTACCATGGTGAAAACCTGGCAAACAGGCGCCATGTGTAATTGTCATCCCATCCAAAAAATAAAAAATAAAAAAAAAGAAAAAAAAAAAGAAAAAAATCAAAAATCAAAAGATAAAAAAAAATAAAGAGAAATCCCTTCGTCCAACGGTGAAAACCTGGTAAACAGGCGCCTTGGATAAGTACCATGATGAAAACCTGGCAAACAGGTATCATGTGTAGGTTGATCTTCTATGTCACTTACACTTGGGGGCACATTGTTTCATCCAACCTATCCATTTCCAAACTATCTATCCCATTATATCATTTACCATCCTACCATCCTTAGCCATTACATAAACAAGCCTATCCTATTGAACCCATTTATCCATTCATCCATCCTTCTGCCTTTTGATTTTGATGAAGACATAGGGGCAAAATCTTGAAACATGCTTTGGATATCTCTTGGTATACCTCATACCTTCCTCATCAATCCATATTATAATTATCCACCTATCATACACCTTGTCATGTAAAACCTATCATGTCATCCCATGGTCATGAACTTTGTCATGTAAAAATCCTAAGTATTACCACCTAGAATGGGGGCAAGTTCTTCCGATGCAACATAGCCTTTGAAGATCACATCCTAGCTCCCTTATGATCCATCCACTATGGCGTATCCTTATCATGAGCTTTCCATCTTATAGCTTATCCCCATCTGTTTATCACGAGCTTTCCACTATAGCCTACCTATCCATTTTTCATGAGACATGCATACATACCTTATACAGCCTATCCTCTTATCTATCCATCTATCATGAGCCTTTCATCACATTTACTATGAGCCCATCCTTTTATCCATCCAATCCCATTCATCCATCTTTACACCTAGACTTGGTTTTCTCCCTTGTCATTGGTATCAAGCACAAAGGCTACCTAAATTGTAAATCCATTGACATCCCAAAACATTTCAAAAAATAAAAAAATAACATATTGTCAAAAAATCCAAAAAATCAACTATCCAACGAAAACTCCAAGCAATAAGATCAATTCAATCATCATCCAAAACAATCCACTCCATCAACATCAATCAAAATCAAAATCATCATCATCAATTCTTCTTATCAATAACATTCATTCATCCATTTCAATCAATCACTTCTTCCAGTCATATCAATCGAATCAATCTAAGCAATGATCTTAAATCTAAGTCACATTAATCTGTATCAAGCAAGCCAATCAATCAAGGAACATTATCCAATCAAATCAACAGGTTTTGATCCTAATCTTGTCATGAGCCCAATCAATCATCATCAATGGGATATAGCATTCCCACATCCTTGTGTTGATCTAGGGATATAGCTTTCCCCGCAATGACAACACTATCTATCAAAACAATCAAACAATCAAATATTGGTTTATGACTTGACAAGGGCAATACCTTGTTTGTTTTACATCCTTTGAGCATACTAAGAATACTTGCTTATGCTTAGATTGAATGGACACTCTAATCATCACACCATCATTATCATCATTCTAAACAAATCCAATCATCAAAACAATCAACCCAGCAATAGCAACCATCACAACCAAAGCACATCAAGCCAACCATCACAACAAATCCTATCAATCATTAGCATTAACACCAAAGAAAATCAACTCAAAGCACATCAATCCAACCATCAAAATAAATCCTATCAATCATCAACATCAATACCAAAACAAATCAACTCAATCACATCAACTCCAATCGGAACAAATCCAGCCACTCCAACAAATCAAAAGTAACTCAATCCACCACAAATCATCCATCCTTCATCAAATCAATCTAATCAACATTTCATCATCTTCCAAGTCATTCCAAGCAAAGATCCAAATGCAAGCCCATCCTTAATCCATACCAATCAAGTTAATCAATCAAGCCAAATTATCCAAACGCAATCCATGGTCTTGATCCTAGCCTTGTTGTAAGCCAAATCACTCAGCCAATTAGCCAACCAACTCAGCAAACAACCTTGTGTTGATCTAGGGATATAGCTTTCCCCACAATGACAACACTCTCAACTATCATCAATAAACAATCAATCATTGGTTTACAGCTTGACAGGGGCAATACCTTATTTGTTTTTGTATCATTTGTGCATGCTTGCTTGCTTGCTTGTGTGTGTTATTATTTTATCTTGCATTTGTATCAAATCCTTATCATTTCCAGCTAATATTCATATCTTGTGTATGTTGGAATAGCTTCTTGCACTATCCTTTGCATCTAAGGTCATATCATACCTTTTATGCATTAGGACTCAATGCTCTAAGTTTTCTTCCTCATACGTTAGACAAGGTTGTATTATGCTGGGGCACAAGACACATCGTCACCCTGGTCCTTATACCTTGGTGCATAACGTCTAGTGCTATATCAAACATCATGGTTGCTCACCTTCCATTGCAGCATAACACATCATCCATTTCTTCTATCCATTCCCTTATCTTTCTTTTGTAGCCAAGCCATTTGTTTTCGAGAGCATACCCGTGTTTGTCCAACCCACCTATCCTCTCGAGGGGGCATCACCAACCTATCCTTTCTATCATCATCATCATCATCATCATCATCAACATCCCTATCAATTATCCATACCTTAACTTCTTTGAAATGATGTTACTCGATACAAAGCTCATCATCTCGAACATCATCTCAAAGAGGGGCAAAATGTAGACACCCAAATTTGTCCCAACTTTGTTCATGTCTAGCAACACCTTGATAAAAACATTATTAAGACATCATGTAACATTTTGTCCTAAATCCCACTCTTAATCCCACTTAATCCATTAAGCCAATTAATTAAATAAATTTTATTTATTTAATTAAAATCTCATTCAATCCCATCCTTATCCTACTTAGCCAATTAATTAAATAAATTTTATTTATTTAATTAATTTCCACATCATATCTTATCTCATCCTATTCATTTATCCAATTAATTAAATAAATTTTATTTATTTAATTAATATCCAACTCATATCCCAACTAATTCAAATATTTTATTTGAATTAAACACTCATCTTTCATCACATTCCAACACTTGTCTAGTCAATCATGTGTTACAACTTTTATCTTTCACATGCACAACTAATGGGACCTAATTTTAGTATTTATCTACACAAGCACACCTAAGCCTCATCCTCCTTTGCCACATGTCATATGACTACAATTTCTTGATGTGCAAGGAAACCTAACTTAATCCTATCCATCCATTTCACCTAAAGCCCTAATTGATCCTAGCCATCCATTGGAACCAAGCCTTTCCTATAAATCAACCCCCTCACAAGCCATTAGCATGCATTGAGCCTTAAGCACCCTTATTCTGTCAAATTTTCTAAAAGGGCATTGATCCTCAAGTATCCACATGCTGTTGAAATATCATTAGAGCCTTTGCATCCATCATCTATCTCCTTATCAACGTTATGCTGCGGAATCGAGCAATCAACACAACAAAGCGATCAATCAATCAAGCTCATTTTGCATGTTCGAGGTATTGAATTATTTGGGTTTAGGTTATGCATTTCAATTGTTTGATCATTTCCATTTATAAATCCAAATTTTTCGATATACAATGGAATTTGATGGCAGTTGTGCTACTACTGGTTCAGGGGCTGGGGTTGTGTTGATCTCACCTGAAGGTGAATTTTTTTCTTATTCTTTTAAGCTAGAGTTCAAAAACACCAACACTGCAGAATATGAGGCTTTATTACTTGGGCTATTTGAAGCCAAAGGAAGGGGTGTGAAGGTCCTTAAAGTGAAAGGGGATGCTGAATTAATTGTGAAACAGGTAAGGGGGATCTTTTCTGTTAAGAATGAAAGATTAAAGCATTACAGGAATAGAGTATGTGATGAGATCGAATATTTTGCTGCCTTCTCTATCGAAGCAATTCCCAGAGACCAGAACTCCTGAATAGATTCTTTAGCAGTATTAGCTTCTCTCCTTCTGCCACATCTAGATTTCAAAAAGGATTCTTATAGAATTGAACTGGTATATCGTCTTAATGTCCCAGACAATGCCAAAAGCTGACAAGTTTTTGAAAGTGATAATTAGATCAGAAAGTTTTTAGAGAATGCTGAAATGTTCTTGGGAACCTATTTTGAAGGCTTCGAAACAGAGTGTAAAGAATTCAGTCCTGACCCAGGGATTAATCCAAGAGATGACATGATTCAGTTAAAGGGAAACAAAATCCCTAAAGGACCGGTCTCCTTAGAACATTTGTTTTCTTGAAGAGATGAATATATTAAAGGCAAACCTTCCTAGAACCCTGATAAAGTAGAGGATTATGAGAAAATAAACATCGGGGATGAGGCTGATCCTAAATGGATATCCATTGGTAGGTGTTGCTCTTTAGAGGAGAAAAACAAATTGATCAAACTATTAATCAGGTATAAGGATGTTTTTGCCTAGTGCTATGATGATCTTAAAAAATTTAGACATGGACAATTTCAACACCATATTCCTTTGAAAGCAAATGCAACTCCATTCAGGCAGAAGCTGAGGAATTATAATCCGAAAGTTGCTAAGGCCATTTTTAAGGAGATTGATAAGATGTTGAAAGCTAGAATTATCTATCTAATTCATCAGTCCACTTGGGTGGCAAATATTGTTCCAGTACGCAAGAAGAATGGAGAAATAAGAATCTGTGTTGATTTCAGGAAATTGAACCAGGCTAGCCTGAAAGATAACTATCCCCTACCTGTGATGGACCACATCTTGCAGACAGTTGTTGGGTCTGAAATGATGTCTATGCTGGATGGTTTCTCAGGTTACAATCAAATAGGTGTGGCTGCAGATGATCAACATAAGTCTACTTTCACTATGCCTCGGGGAACTTTTGCCTATAACCGAATGCCCTTTGGCTTAATTAATGTGGGAGCAACTTTTCAGCGGGCGATGGATTCATCTTTTAGAGATTTGAAGAATAGAATTATTGTTATTTATCTTGATGATTTGACTATTTTTTCCAGGAAGAGAGAAGATCACCTGAAGGATCTGGAGACTGTCTTACAAAGGTGCCGAAGCCATGGCATCTCACTCAATCCCAAGAAGTCAATTTTCTGTGTTATTGAGGGAAAATTGTTGGGGCACTTAGTCTCAAAAGATGGAATCAGAATTGATCCAGAGAGGGTTAGGGCGATTCAACAACTTAATCTCCCTTCAAATAGGACTAGAGTCAAGTCCTTCTTTGGCCAAATCAATTTTCTCAGAAGGTTCATTCCTGACTTTGCTGAGATTACAAAACATATTGTTGGAATGATGAGTGAGAAATAGCCATTCAAGTGGAATGAAGTTGCTAAGAAGGCATTTGAGGATATCAAGGAAGCAATTGCAAACACTCCCACTTTGGTAAATCCTAATTTTTAAAAAGATTTTATTATTTACTGTTATGCCTCAGAACACACCATGTCAGGTATTTTGTTACAGAAAAATGAATTGGATGAAGAGGTTCCCATAGCCTTTCTGAGTGTTCCCCTTAAAAAGCATGAGCTGAAATATTCTTTGGGTGAAAAACAAGCTTTCACTGTGGTAAAAGCTGTTAAACAATTCAGATATTATATACTTCACTCTCATTCAATTGTATTTGTTCCAAATTCAGTTGTGTAAAGTATCTTAACTCAGCAAGATGTTGGGTTAAACAATAGAGCAACGTGGGTTGCTAAAATCCAAGAATATGATTTGGAAGTTAAGCCTACTAAACTAATCAGGGGTCAAGGCTTATGTAAATTAATTGCTGAGCATAGAAAGAAAGAAGAAGAAGGACTTCCCACTGTCCTACTGGTAAGTTTACAAGACCCATGGTTTCTAGATGTAGCATACTATCTGACTAACGAAGATTGTCCCAGTCACTTATCTCCTAAAGAGAAAAGAAACCTGAAGCTAAAAGCGGCAAAATATGTTATTTGGGGGGATGTCCTTTACAAGAAGGGATTAGATGGGACTTTCCTAAGATGTGTGGATAAGGAGCAATAGGATAAGCTCTTGGAAGTTTTCCATAATGAAGCCTATGGTGGACATTTTTCTTCTTCAGTTACAGCTTTCAAAATCCTCAGGAATTGTTACTACTGGCCAGGGATGTTTAAGGATGCGTATAAATGGGTGGCTAACTATGAAAAATGTAAAATGTTCTCAGGAAGGCCACAACTTGCAGCTTTACCTTTGAGGCCCGTTGTTATTGAAGAACCCTTTAAACAATGGGGATTGGATTTTATTGGGCCTATCTCGCCCCCCTCAAGTGCAGGACATACCCACATCTTAACGGTAATAGATTATTTCATGAAATGGGTTGAAGTAGCCCCTATAAAGAGAACAACTTCAGAGGTGGTTTGTAATTTTCTTAAAGAAAATATTTTGGTACGTTTTGGTGTTCCCCAGAAGATTGTAGCAGATAATGCTACTAGTTTCTCTTCAGTTGAAATGACTTCTTTTTGAACATAGTATATCTCTCTCCCATTCATCAGATTACTATCCCCAAGGAAATGGACAAGCTGAGTCCAGTAACAAGAATCTAATTGCTATCATGAAGAAGTTGGTGAATGATAACTCCAGAGATTGGCATAAGAGATTGTATGAAGCACTCTGGGCCACTAGAATAACTCCAAAAAGGGCAATTGGGATGGCACCTTTTGAGTTAGTTTATGGAATAGGTGCCCAATTATCTTTACCTTTGGAACTATCTATAGCTAAGATACAAAGTGTAATCAAGGATCAATATTTCCAAGATTCCCTGGAGAAGAGGATTATGTATTTAACTAAGATTGAAGAAGAGAGAAATGAATTGGTTGACCGAATTACTGTACATCAGGCCAAAGTTAAAGAGATTTTTGACAGGAAAACAAGGCCTAGGAAGTTTATGGAAGGAGATGAAGTATTACTGTGGGATAGAAGAAGAGAACCAAAGGGTGCACATAGCAAATTTGACTCACTTTGGAAAGGACCTTTCAGAATTCACCAGGTACTGGGTCCAAATTTGTTTAAATTAGAGTATCTAGATGGAACGATTTTACCCCTATCCTACAATGGGCAGGACCTCAAATTATATCGTCTGTAAGGTAGGAGTCCCCTATTTTGTACATAGTTTTCCCTTTTGTCTAGTTTTGTATTTTCCTTTCCTGTTTTTGTTTTGTCTTGCTCCGTTTCCTTTCTTCTCTATGTTCCTTTTTCCTGCAAAACTAGAGCTTCTGAGTTGTCTGTATTTTGCCATAAAATGCAGTCCCTAGTTAGAGCCAATGTTACCTTTTGAGTCGCCCTTATTTATCTATTGGTAATTTTTCCTAAACAAGAGTTGATTTGTTGTGTTGTATTATTGGTCATACCTTTGTTTCTTAAATAAGCTCTTGATCCTTCAAAATTTACCCGTTTTTCATCTTTGTGTGTGAAGTTACTTAAGGTTTGAATCGTTGAACCTAAACCATTCTCAAGGTTCAACATTCAAATGGTCTGATATGTTCAAAGTCTCTCAAAAAGACGAGCTATTTTGTTCCATGTAATTAAATGTCTTTAAGTTCTCGTGTTGAACTTGAACTTTTTTTTTGTTGTTAATGGTTTATGGTTCAAGGTTCAAAGTTCAACATGCGGTGCTTTGTAATGAGTCACATTTCCCAGTTCTTTGTTTGGTTTTATATGTCGGTGAACCTCTCGCTTGAACCTCCTAAAAGTTTATGGTTCAAGGTTCAATGGTGTGCTTTTTCATCGTTTAAGTCTCTTTACAAGTCATGTGTTGTTAGTCAGTCCGTGCAGTTCTCATATCTTTGAACTTGAACTTTGAACCACACTCCCAAGGTTTAATGGTTCAAAGTTCACCGGTTCAATGATTTCAACCTTACCACTTCTTGAGGCCCTCTAAGTCAAATTTAGCGGGAAAGTTAAAGGAAATTTTGTCTGAAACTCATTTATGAAATAGAAAGTTCCAATTTGGTGGAGGTTATGGATAATTATTATACATCATGATCACGCATGAATAATACTTGCTATTAATGAAGAAGTTAGAGTTCATGTCTTTTCAAACATTTTGGGCATGTATTGTTTCGAGTAATAATTGTTCAGTATAGTTAGTGCCATTATTAACAAAGAACAAGCCAAATTTAGCAAGTGAACATACTGTGCGACGCAGAGCAGGACAGTGCCAAAGCTATAAGGTCTGAATGCCCAAATTTCACAGTAATTTTCATTTTCCTGAAGGTGAGTTCATTTCTTCCTACCTATGGTTTCCATTTCTTAAAGCTGGAAAGAAAACCCTTTGAATTTCTGACCCTATTTTCAAGATTCGAAGCTCTTTTTGGTTATATCCTCTGAGTATGGCCTTGAAATCTACTTGTCTGGGAAATGAACACGGCCCTGGCCTTACCTGTTCTCACCCTGAATTTGAGGATACTTCATTAATACAATATGATTTGGAAGAATTCAGAGAGAGGTCTAGAAGCTCTGTGCTAACTCCTATGATGGAGAAAATAGTAGGAAGTGGCCTAATCGAAGCCGCGGCCTTTCCCAAGGCTGTACAGTGCCTAGAACTAGTTCAGGAATGTATGAATAGGTATGAACCCCAAAGCAAATGCATTAGAAATGCAGACGGTGATGTACTGTTTCATGTTGACAGACAAACCCTGATGTCTGTGATGAGAATACCACCTAAAGAGGCATATTCCAGCCTCAACATTACTTCTTCTTATGGGTATTTCTTGGAGAAGAAAACAAATTACAAAAGTGTGATAGCAAGAAATTAGCTACTGAAATTTCAGAAGGGTGGTTCAAGGCTGCCTAGACCACTTACTAGGGATCACTTGATTAAGGAGATGAGGGTTATGGTAGTGTTATTGCACAGACTGAAAGGCAACCAGCATGCGTATTATTGGGAAGATTGGATGTACTTTTTCATACAAGTTATCCTCCAAGGAGAGCAATATTTGGATTGGGCAGAAATTGTTGCCGATTGTTTACATCAGGAACTAAGTAATTGTTTGGGAGATAGAAATTTTTATATGTCTTCATACCTGTTTTATTGCTTGGCATCTACAAGATAGTGGTTGGGTCTGCCTCATGCACCCTTGGCTGAGGATAGTAGGATTTACGAATTTTATTCACAATTGTAGATGAAGAACTGTTATGAAAATTACAAAGGGGTTAGTAATGTTTTCACTGGAAGGATGACTTGTGAATTGGCAGGCAATCTAAATAAAAGAATGTCCGATGAGGCAATGCAGTTAATTAGTATTTATGGTAGCTTCTTTATTCAATTTTCCAAGTTCACTTACATCAAAATTGGAGGATTTGACGGTGAACCTGTTAAGTTACCCAGATATGTGTTTGACCGTTTTGTGCTGATAGAGATATGCAGACAGCTAGCACATGTGGATAAGAAGTTCTCGACAAAGAAGGGATTTGGTATCTCTTTTCCCATCAAACTTGGACATTACTCATGCCAATTGAAATCTGATGCTTTGAATTTAGAGGTCAGCCTTAAAAAGTTCAATTTTCAATTCTTCACTGCCAGGTCCCAATTTGACAGCAAAGGATTTGTCAGGGATAACTTTGATTCTGGAGCAAGGCTTTCACACATTCCTAAGTTAGAGGATTACTGGGAAGACTATTCAGATGAGTTTGAGGTTAGGAGAAGACTGTGGTGTAGGTTCTCTTTGGGACAGATAATTACTCTAAACTTAAATATGGATATTTCTGGAGTTATTGATGATGAGGAACAGGTGATTGACCCGCAGTTTGACAAATAGAGCAACTACCTATCCCAGAAATCGACTGGAGCAAAAAGGAGGAAGATAGGATTGAGGTTAAAACTCTCCCAGTGATAAGGAGAACCGAGAAATGGTTAAGGGGAAAGAAACAGGAAGGGATCCAAGATAAAAATGCCCAATAATTCACATCAATGATTGAATCATCATTCCCCAAAATCTCTTCTAACCAACCTATTGCTATCTGTGGTGCAGGTACTTCCAAGTCATTAACTGGAAGGAGCCCTGCTACTAAGAAATCTAGAAGAGCCCTCACATCTATCCTACCCCCTCGTGCTACCAGGTTGAGGACCAAAAGTAAGAGAAAGAAACAGGTTTCTGAAAGAATAGTTGTGGATCTGAATTTAGAGGAAGATTCAGGAGAACCCATGGGTGATAAGGAATCTAGTCCACATAGAACAGAGGAAGTTAATATTGGGCCACAGTTAGAGGTTGTCCTAGAGACCTCCGTACTGTTAATGATTTCTAATGTGTCCTCTGATGGATCGAACCCTGAAAAGGAAGCCTTAGTCCCTGCACCCAAGTGGTTGGAGAGTTCTATTACTGACAAGAGAAAAATAATTCCTTTTTCTGTCCCTTTAGAGGACATGGTGAGCAAATGCTTAGGGAAAACACCCAAGTCTAAGAAGCTAAAGATGGCGTCCAGAGTAAGCATTGATCCAAATACTGGAAACTGGAGTGCTGAGATAGCCAAACCAGTGACTAAAGAAGAAGTACAGGACCCAACTGTGTAGGATTTCACTGTTGAAAGAGTGGATCTTGGCGCTGCCTCAAGAGCTGCAGATATTCATCATCTTGAAGCATCCACCAAGAGGATAGTTAGTCGGAGTTGGAATGATGAAAAGGACAAAAGGGAATTGAAGCAGACTCTGCGTTCAATGGCAGAGTACATCGATGCTATCCATAACCCCAGCCCACATCCAGTTTCACAGTTATCCCTGTCTTTCGATCCTAAGTCACCAGTTAACCAGAAAATGTTGGATTAGGTTCACAAAAACAAGATGGTGGCTAAGATATTCGATGGTTGGTTGGACTGCATTGTGCAGAAGGGGATTGAATATATTCGTGAACTTAAGAATATATACGATCTGACTTCTGCCACCGTTAAAGACCTTAAGGCACAGATTACTGCTTGGGTGAAAGATGAAGGTAAATGGGTAAGTGTAATGAATCAAAACGATGAAGTTCAAAAATATGGAGTAGTGAAGTTTCTGATAGAAAAGGGCCTAACTTGTTTGGATGAAGATCTACTCTATGTGAATAAGAAAAATATTGAATGGAGAAATTCCATATCATGGCAGGGGTGTTTTGAACTTACTAAATTGATTAAGGAGATAACTAAGTTCACTCAATCGCTGCAATGTGACTTACAATGTATTGATGTCAGATGCATAAAAGATGATGGGCAGCCAGAGGAGAACATCTATACAGTGATTCAAACTTTCGTGGATAAAATCAACTTTGTCAAAGAAAGTGATAATATCTTAACTAAAGATTTATCCCAAATTTCTAAGGTGGAATCATTGCTTTACCTTTGTATCGACGCACTTCCAGAATATAAGCAAAAGGTTGGGAAAATATGGAGAGAGAGAGAGAGAGAGAAGTTTTGAAATCAAGAGTGAAACACATAGGTATCCCCAACCTCCTGAGAATTCAGGAGTTTGTTGTAGCTTTTCAGCAGTGGAATACTCAAGGTGCTTCTCCGACCGTCGATGACAAATCTAGAGATTCAAATCTGTTGCCTCAGTCATGATCTTATTCGCTCATTTTCCTTTATTCAGTTCTTCAGTTATGCTATTTTCGTAATCTTGATCTTTGAATCAATCTGTTATAAACTAAATCCCGTATGGGTCAGAGTTACTTTAACTCTGGGTTTGGTTTACTTGATGTTATGATTAGGGCATTCATATATATAGGTTTTTAAATCTTTTATGAGGATATAGAGAAAAAGGGAAAAACAGAAGGAAATTTTTGGCTGAACTATTATACGGTTTTACAATATATGATGATTGTCTGATAAATTTTTCATCTGTGAATGGAAAGAAGAAAACAGTTATTATTTGCTTAGATCTGTGCATCTGAGTGTTTGAAAATTGGATTTTCTGTGTGAAATCTCTTTTCATCTGGTAATTGCTCTTCTATTGGACAACTCCTTATATGTGCTCTATTATTTATTGGTTCAGCAAATATATATGTATGTGTTTATATATTTATATGTATTGAAAATAGAATCTATGCATTCTATTACTCACTGTTATTGCCAAAATTTACTGCATTCATAACATAGTTATGTATGAATGTTAGTTTGCCTTAGCACTTTCTGGTTAAAAGTGTATTTGGATAGTTGAATAGATTGAATTCATTGGAAATCTTAAAGGGAGCTGTACCTAAATTTAGAGGGGAACTAATTTAAAAAGTTCACCCATTTGTTGCTTAAATCATTTGTTCTTTAAAGAAGGGTATAGATTCAGAATAAAATATTTTTAGAATAAGGACAAATCTGTTAGCCAACACAGTGTAAACATAAGGAATTATTGATCACATGCTTCCACGATCACAACCATAACTTGCAAACTATACACAAGGCTTTAACACAACCTAGAAACCTCCACAAACATCTTGAAGTCACTTGGAAACCAACAAATTCTGCCACAACTTTCACCTAAATACAACACTGTCGAACTCTACCACACAATAAATTACTTTCTAGAGCACCAAATCACAAACCTTTTGGATGGAAGATATGTAAGATCCTTATGGACACATATCTAGAATTGCAGCACTTGAAACCTTTCTACAGAGGAATGCGGAGCAAAATACTTTCTCTGAGACACCTCTGCATAACTCAGAAACACTGTCAAATACTGTTCTCAAACTAGTGAACATAACTTTCACTACACAGCAATCTGGAACACCAAATTTTGTATTTAGCATCTTCAAACACATCTTGACAACATATCCAAATTGCACACTTAGATCTCTAACATAGAAGAAATGCAGAGAAAAGACTCAAATAGTATTATGTAAGCCACGAGACTCTTCAACACACTATTTCCAGTATTAATCAAATTTTCTCAAAATCACTTGGAAAATTAGCAACAAGAACAATCTACTAACATAATTAGCACTTCTACAAGGCATTCATATCACTTTAACACAACAACTTAATCAAACAACAACAACTACATCAGAAGACACAGTTGACACCAATGACAACACAAACATGTTGACATTAATGACAACACCGATTAGCACATACTTGCAACACTAATAAGGTTTTTAACTTACCAACTTCTTTTGATTCTTTGGCCTTTGCCTTCAATATGTCAATTGTCTCCTTAGCTATTTCAAGCATGTCTTCATATTCTTTATTTATTTCTCTTGCATCATCTAGTTCATCAAGAGCTGACTTGAGTTCTCCTTCAAGATCTATTCCACATTCATCAAGATCCCAACCTTCAGGTTCCATTGCTTCAAGATCTGGTTCTAGTACAAATACATCATTGTCCATGACTTCAGATTCCATGTGTTCAGAGGCACGATCTACCTTAGCTATTAGGTTACTCATAGGTACTTGGCTTTGATACCAATTGTTGAACACAATGAGATGCTGAGAGGGGGGTGAATCAGCATATACTAAAATTTAACCAATGATTAACTTTTGAAACTAAATAACATACAAAACTAAAGAGAAAACATGCAACACAATAATCAACATATGACACTAATATTTTTACATGGAAAACCCTAAGATAGGGAAAAACCATGGTGAGAGTTATCTCACAATATAATATGCTCACTACAAAAGTATTACAACATTATTTTAGGGCTTCAACCCAAGGAAGCTACTACTATTGCAAGTATGTGCTAATTGGCATTGTCATTGATGTCAATATGTTTGTGTTGTCATTTGTGTCCACTATATCTTTTTATATTGCTATGTGTTGATTGATTGAAGAACACTGTCTGAATATTTTGGTCTGCATATTTCCTATGTTGAAGACCAGAGTAAGAGCTTTGGATATGATTTAGAGAAGTGTTTGAAGATACTAAATCTAGAATTTGGTGGTCTGGATCGCTGTCTAGAAAAAGATCTGTTCACTAGTATGAAGACCGTGCCTGAAAGAGTTTGCAATAAAACAAAGAGGAAGTATTTTGCTTTGCAATCCTCTATAGTTGGGGGTTTGGCTTTACAATTCTGGACTTAAGCTTATAAGGTCCTTAGTCATCTTCATTCCAAAGGATAGGTGATTTAAAGCTCTAGAAAGCTAGTTCCTAATTAGCAGAGTTTGATAGTGTCTGAGTAAGAGCAGTCTGTGATCCATCTTCAAGTGAAATAAGTTGAGATCTACTGCAGTTAGATTTGCTAGTTTCCAAATGATTCTATGATGTTTGTGGATGTCACCTATATACATTGAAGGTGTGTGTTTGATCCACAAGTTGCAATGAAGCTCTTGGAAGTGTGTGCTTCAAAGTACAATCTCTTTTTGGACTGATGTTGGAGGCTACCTCTTAGGGGGAGAAGGTAATGGTTTGAGAAGATTGTAGCATTTAGGGGGAGTGAAGAATGGATTCAAACTAATCAAAGAAGTATTGTGCAAGTATGTGTAGTAGAAAAGAAGTGATGCCTTTTGCCATTGATGTCAAAGGGGGAGAGAAATCATGTGAAAAACTCAAGGGGGAGTAAGAGTGAAGAAGTATGAAAAGAAAGGGGGAGCCCTGAAGAAGAATTGTGCCTTGATGATGGAACATGTTTTTCACATCATATGTTGCCATCAATGACAAAGGGGAGATTGTTGCAAGTATGTGCTAATTGGTGTTATTGATGTCAACATGTTTGTGTTGTCATTTGTGTCAACTATATATTTTGATATTGCTATGTGTTGATTGATTGAAGAACACTATCTGAATATTTTGATCTGCATATTTCCTATGTTGAAGACTAGAGTACG
Organism: Cunninghamia lanceolata; assembly: GCA_027924645.1. Taxonomy (NCBI): domain Eukaryota; kingdom Viridiplantae; phylum Streptophyta; class Pinopsida; order Cupressales; family Cupressaceae; genus Cunninghamia; species Cunninghamia lanceolata. Next base: position 25,690,232 of record BSBN01000500.1, read on the forward strand.
AGCTTTGGATATGATTTACAAAATTGTTTGAACATGCTAAATCCATAATTTAGTGGTCTGAATCGCTGTCCAGAAAAAGATCTATTCGCTAGTATGAAGACCATGCCTAATAGAATTTGCAATAAAACAGAGAGGAAATATTTTTCTCTGTAATCCTCTGCAATTTGGAGTTTAGCTTTGTAGTTTTGGACTTAAGTTTATAAGGTCCTTAGTCATCTTCATTCCAAAGGATAGGTAATTTAAAGCTCTAGAAAGCAAGTTTCTAATTAGCAGAGTTTAACAGTGTCTGAGTAAGAGCAGTATATGATCCATCTTCAAGTGAAATAACTTGAGATCTATTGTGGCTAGATTTTCTAGTTTCCAAATGATTCTATAATGTTCATGGATGTCACCTGTATAAATTAAAGGCATGTGTTCAATCCGCAAGTTGCAATGAATCTCTTGGAAGCATGTGATCAAAGTGTTCTTGATGATTGCACCAACCTAGCCAACTTGGATGATTAACACTCTTTGCAGATGAATTTCTTGAATTGAAGAAGCATGTGATAGCATGTGAAGAGTTCCTCCTTTATTTATATAGTCCACAAATTTGTTTAGGTCTAGTCCTATTTTGTTGTATGTATGAATTCCAACCTTGGAGATTGTTCCAATGATTGATGATTGTAATGCTAACCTTGATGTACGTTCCAAGGTTGATGAATTGTATAAATACATGTACTGAATTCATGTTTGAGGTGTGTGTATGTGAAGATGTGAAGATAAGTGCGAAGTAAAAAAGTAGAGCAGAGGTGTTTTATTGCGCTTTAATGGAACTGATCTCAAACATGGTCTAGTTGCTACTTAATCAGTTCAACCCTTGGTAGTGAGCCACCCCCAGCAGTGAGCCATCCGTTTTGGGAAGTGAGCCCTTTGGCAGTGAGCCACCATTTGATATTTGGTATTGTTACTACATTCATATTGTGAGCTAACACTCACCATGGTTTTTCCCTATTTAGAGTTTTCCACGTAAAAATTCTAATGTTCATGTGTATGTGGTGTTGATGTGTTCATGTTTTTCTTTTTCTATTCATATTTAATGCTCACAATAGAATAAGGAAATAAGTTTAGTGATTGTGAAATTGATTGTGGTTTAAAGAAGCGAAAGTTTTGATACAACTGATTCAACCCCCCCCCCTCTCAATTGTCTTGTGCCATTCAACAACTACTCCCTGACTTACAACTTTGATTTAGGACTACAACCCAAGGAAGCTTCTACTCGCTAAATGCACAACTCAATGCTATTTGACTTACAATGATAATATACACAAAAGAACTGCTATGAAGAACACATTTGTTGTATGTTGATGGTGCAGTCTGCTATTCTTAATCAATACATATCTTCAAACTAATTTTGTGCATTTCATATATTCCTTCTACTCTGCTATGTTCTTATCCACATTACTTACCTCTCAAATGAATTATATCTTCTATATATATCCTTTGCAACACATTGATACATTGATTAGGTCGGCATGATGATCAATATAGGATGAAACATGTAGTGTAACACTGGTCAGCCTCAACATATACAAAGTGATGAGAAAACTTGTTGCGGACCTCAAGGCTTTATGAAAAGGACTAAAAAACATATTTCCATACCTTTTAGACTTGAAAAAATTAATTAGGAGCCTCCACATGTTTAGATATTTAATTGGTCATCGCATACTACTCAGGACAGTTAATTGTTTATCTTTATACAGCTGGGGAGAAGTCAAAGACTCGATGTGGACCAATGATTCAATCACACATGAACTCAACAACATCCATACTCCTTGCAGAAGAAGTATCATACCAAACTATGCATCTGCAAGATAAGAAATATGTCTATCTATAGGGAACAAAGTCTTCTAGACCTCATGTGATGATTCACATTCCAAAGTATGATGTTATGGTGAAATGCAAGGCCTAAAACCTTTTGAATATGAACTTAGACATCAAAATATGTAACTTATCAGATCCACACACCTTTTTCTAAAGTTTCCAGAGGAATTCAATAGATGACTCAAGTACCCAGGGTTCCGGAGGATAGTTATACAAGTTAAACTTTACTTGCAGATATAAATACTTGATGCGGTGCCAGAAAATGAAGGATGTTTGCATGTAGATCATACCTGATGTATCTTGGACCATATAATTGCTCCACATAAGCTTTGATGATAGAACTATACATGTTTCAACTTCTACAGAACTTAACTTGTGTATTCAAGCTCTGGAATATACTATATTGCCTCTGTCACATAAGCACTGTCTTTGCAGACCACTAGAGCACTTGGAACTCCATCATAGAATATCTAATACATATCTTAGTCATTGTTTATAACCGCATGACAAACAAATCTCTTCTAGAGAAATGTGAAGCATTCCATTGTCTCCCCATTACTGCTTTGCTCTATCTAGGTGATGGTCGATACACTGTTCCTTGTAACTTTTCATGCTATCAATGTGAGGAGATGAAATCTTGTATACATCATTTCAATGCATACCAAAGGCTATCTTTGGAACCGCAAGACCAAATCTTCCTTTGGAGAGAAGTGTGGACCAATTCAAGTTGACTCTGCCTTAGGCTGTGCACTGTGAATGCCTTAGTCATTTTTCTACTTCTTACCCTTAAGTGTGGTACTCCCAACTAATGAGATATGTATGTGTGTAGGCTAGAACAATGCAAGGATACAAGTGTTCACCTCCACACCATGCCCAAACCCAAAACTGATGCATACTTAGACTATTTTATCTTTTCCCGGATTGGTTTGCCTTGACCATACCAACTCTTCCTTTGTACAAGTCTATCTATGCATTTCCATCTATTATGTTGACATCAATGATAACACATATGGCCAACATCCCTATAGTCTTCCCATAGCTTGATTTGGTTTGTGAATGTATCAATGTGGGAAATAATGGACTCTAAGGAAATGACAAGGGATCTCTAATGATCATTGCTTCCATTTGGCTATTTTGATTGTTGAACTAATTTTTCAAGTTACTTTTTATTGTTTTAAATTTCTCCTAAATAATTTTGTTGAGTGTCACAAGGGTGGAGAGGAAATGAAGGCAGAGTCTGAGGAGGGTTTTAAGCCTTCTCTTCAATTGGATTCTCATCTATTGGATTAATCCTTCGGGGTGATTCATTGCCTGAAAAATTTAAAATATAAATTCAATCAAAAAAATGAAAAACAAATTCAATTCATTTACAAATTTACAAAAAAAGATTCAAAACCTACCTTCTTGAGTTTTCTAACTCTATTGAGCTTGTGCATGATGGGAACGATGAGGTGGCATTGTGTTTTGGTGTGCTTTCTTCTTCAAAGTACTCCAAATGTGATCACACAATAACCTTAGCACATTTTTTAGCTCTAAAATTGAAAATGAGGTGAAAATAATGACTCTCAATTGTGCTTTTTTATATTTAGTAGTCTATAACATGATCATGTTATAATGTACGGTCATGTTTTAGGCTTGGTATTACCAAGCATAAAATGTGATCATGTTATAATTCCCTAGGACCAAAAAGTGGTTTGGCCACTTTTTGGTCCCCCATCTTCTTGCACTTACCCATTCCACACTATTATTTCTTTTGTCATTCTGGGAACATGTGCTAAAATTCTAGAGAATTTTGCCAAGATGCTAACATGATGCATCGACATCCACATGATGCATTGGCATCCTAGAAGTTTTCAAAATTCAAACCCTTATTTTCTTGCCTACTTACCAAATTTCATTGTGTTATTTTGAAAATGTCTCCCTAGGATTTTTACCTCCTAAGTTTAGCTCCTAGGTCTCCTTAATTTCATCATGCATGTTCAAAAATTATCTCAAAGCAAATTCCCCTAAAACCCATGACAAATCCGAGCTTAGGGGTCCACTTTAATAACAAATCATGACTAAAAATATCCCTTTGGACTTGGGTGCCCGCACCCTAGTCCAGACCTATTTTGTTGAGACCTAAATTTAAATTTGTCAGTTTATGACCATTAAAAGGTTTCCCTTTGTCGGCCTTTTCAATTTGAATTACAAAAGTTAGTGCAAATGCATATATAAACATGTTTAAGACTTCATTTTACTCCTACTTAATTAAGGAGAACTTATGATCATCAAGAAAATAGCATTCGAGGCATTCATTGTGTTGCAGAGCATAATTGTGTTGTGTTTGTATGTGTTTGTTGTAGATTTGGCTCCATCAATTAATTTCCTCATGATTTGAAGGCACTTCATCTCTATGAGGGTTTCACCTCTAAGGTGATATCTATCTTGTGTTTCAATCAATCTATCTTATCATTTAATTTTGCCTCTATCCACCAAGAAGACACACTTTATCTAACAACGGTGTTGGAAGGCTTGAATTCCATTCTAGGTCTTGACTGAGGAAATCTCCTAAACACCATAACCCCCAACCCCTCTCTTGTTCTTGCAGGTTAGAGGTGCAGGATCTTGCGGAGAGGAGTTACAAGAGATCAGAGTAGAAGATAAAGATCCAGGATCTGAAGAAAAGAGCAGAGAATATTTCTTTCTAGACTAGGGCGCTTAGAACAGTGTCCTCCATTTTGGCTTTTCTGGAAACTCCTAAGCATGTTGTAGTCTGATACAGATCATTGTTCCAGATCCATAGAAAAATTGCCCTATCAGATTCGAGAGCCCGCCCCCTTGTCCCCAAAGTTTTTGCTTTCTAGAATTCGAATCCTGGTATGTTTCTAATCTGCATTTAGTGCCTTCATGTGTGATCATTTATCATGTTTCATTTGTCTGTATCTGGAATCATATAATTAGGGTTTAATGCTTAATCAGATTAAGGTTTAACAATTCAATAATACATTCCAACTTTCCTTATTGTTTCAAAGTGATGTCAACCTGTAGCCGAGTCCTCTTGCAACAGTAGTGACTTAACTCAGTTTATGTCCTTGAATGTTAATGTGAAAGGAGGGTTTGATTGAATCTATCTTAACTACACTTAAACTCATCATTCCCACTTTTCATATATAACACATTGGTGGTAACACTTGTTCAACAAAGAAACAGTCACTATAAGCATATCCAACCCTTTGATTCTCTCCATTTCCAATATAAAATGTGATTTTGAAATCTTTCCGTCTCTTCTACTCATTTTTTTCTTTTTCTTCAATCTTTTGGGCTCTCACAATTCTTGTCTCTCTGTTGCTAGTTTTTATGCTCTCCCTTGGTTGAAGCATCTCTCTTTCTTAGCTTCCATTAAACTCACTATTGTATCTTGGTTATTATTGAGGCTCTCACAAAGGAATTCATCCCAATTACACATTGATTGGACCTTTAAGGAGCTTGTGGCATCTTCTATTGTTGTAGACCTAGTAACATTGTTTTAGACCTAGTAACATAGGGGCTTGACTTGAAGGCAAGCTCCCAAATATCCCTAACAAATTTTCATCTGTATTGCATCTGTAGATATTTTGAGGAGATTCAACTGCACAGAGGTTTGTTGGTTTTGTCTTCATTTACTTTTCTCTATTTCTTGTTCTTCAACATTTAAATTAGTTATTTCAATGTGTTATTCCAGAAATTTTGTTATTTGGAATGTTATTGGGCCTCTTTTGTGGTTTTTTGTGTAGATTGGATAACGTATTGAATTGGAATAGAGACAAATGTTGAAGTTTTTCTTTTTTCTTCTACTATATAGATGACAATGTGACACATAGACATCCACGTGATGTGCTGGCATCTTGGGTTGTGACCTCCTGTCTTTGGTGCTAGGTTCTTCATTCTTCCCTTTTTTCATTTTTGTAACTCTACCTTTAATTCTATATTCTATGTTTGAGAAAACTACATCTTTATTGTTGTTCCTTATGCTTTAGTTTAGTCAAAAATAATTATTTTATAATTTTAAGGCAATTTTAGGATTTGGTTGGAGTTGTTTTTCTCTTCCTACCTAGATAGCAGTGAAATACACTTCCTATGAATCTGGTTACATCCTAGTGTAATATTGTTGAAAATTTTTCTAGCTAAAAGTTGTAAGCATTTTAGTTAGAATCAAAACTTCCATATTACAAAATCATCTAAGAGATGGGAGAATAATTAGAGAGCATTCATTATAGAGCATTCATAGTAGCATTATTCAGAGCATGCATCATCCTAGACATCCTTGCATGTGTGTTTGTTGTCTTCAATCTTGGTTCATAGTTGTTGAATCGATCCTCCTATGGGCTTGATTGAGGATAACATAACCCTTGCTTAGCAAATTTTCAAATGGTGTTTATAAACACTATTTTCCTAGATTCAAATCCCAAACATGTAGTAAGTGAATCCCAATTGTCAAAGTTCATCTAGATTATTTCCATTGTACAAGTTCATTTTTGCATGTCAAGTTCACTTCTACAAGTGTGGAGATCAATTCTATAGGCGTAGAGATTAGTTCTGCATGCATCATATTTAATTTACAAATTTTAAGGTAATCATCTAGATGAAGCCCTAAAATTCCAACATAGTAACAAATCAATTTCCAATATCTTCAACATCATTTTCTTTGCTTTAAAATCTAAGTATATAATATATTTAATTTCAAAATTAATTTCAATATCAAGACTCTTAAATCTAGATATTTTATCCTTACATATATCCAATAATATTGGCAACATAAGTATTCAACCAAGAAACCTCAAAACTTTAAAAGGGCGAGGGATATGCTTTAATAATTGCACGGTCTGCACGTTCAATGGAAGGGAAGTAGAGTTTTGAGACGTGGGCCATTACAACGACTGGTATTTGACAGATGTTTTTTAAAGTTACGTCTGATGTTTGCAGATGAAAAGTCTAGAAAGATTCCATGTTACCTACCTAATACGATGCAAATTTTTGGAATATTTCAATCATATAGTTTTATACATTACATCTTCGAGCTAGTGGGCACCATTAAAAACTCATTCATTCAATGAAATGGAGTGATGGATTGTCAGCCCCCAAAGAAATAGTGAGATGAGGGGAGTGGAGAGTGAAGGCTATCGCATTCACAACGTACGTGCACGACAACTTATAGCTTGTAAATTGTAATCATTATTTTATTTATTTTATTAAATTGAATAAGGTTAGATCCCATGTTTTACTCGTTGCGAATGGGAGAGAATTTTTCGCCTAGCTTACCTACCCCTTGAGCATGGATTCAGTATGTATACACGTCTTAACATACTCATATAATAATTACAACAGGGGGAGAAGAATATATGTAAGAAAATATAATTTTTTAAATATAAGCATATCAAAATTTGATTTTCTTATTAAATAGAGTCGGTAAGGGAATAAAACATTTTAGATAATTCTATAAATAAATAAAATTAATGAAATTAGGATAATTAAATAAATTTAATTAATTAGTATAAATTTAATTTAGATTAAGAAGAGTTAGGATTTGATAATTATCATAAATATTCACAAATTAAATCTAAATGATAAGGGTATTTAGTTTTAGAATTGATGACGGTTTAATGTCATTAATATTATGTAGAATTGATCTATCCGAAAATTTTATACTCTTGGTATGATGATTGTCTTTGAATTAGACCTTATGTAGAAAAATGGAAGGTTTGATCTTAATTGTGGCAAATTTGATTCCCATTCTTGTCGATTTGAATTTTGATGCATGGTGTAGACACCTGAAAATGTCTCAACTTCGTAAGCCATTTTTCTGCATCACTTATACTACTAACTACCCCTTTCACCAATTAATTAAATAAAAATTAAAACTATTTAATTAATTAACCCTAAGCCATCCAACACCCTTTCCTCCTTAGCCTTTTATCATCAATTATTCCCTAGTAATGAATTAATTCATTTAATTTATTACTAAACCTTACAATACCATTCATCATTAATTAAATAAATACTCCTAATATTTATTTGGTTAATTTCTCCATCTGCCTAATCCAAATTAATTAAATGAAACATGCTTATTTAATTAATCTCCCCTAGCCTAGACCTAAACCTAGCCTAATTAAATAAATATCAATTATTTAATTAGCTACCCTAGCCTACCTATCCGTTGGGAATTAAGGTGTCTCAACCTTGGTAATTCCTTACATTTGTAATGTTTGCATTTATTATCTAATTGCCTATGTTGTAAGTATTTGTAAATTCTATTATTGTCATATTGTGGGATGTGGCACAGTGATGTGTCAATTCTACATGGAATATGACAACTTGTAATTTTGTCCTCACATGAGGAGATAGGCGTCCCACTTTGTGGTAGGAGCATTTTGCCATGTGTCGGCATCTTCCATGTTATGTAAGAGAATGTTTGACCAAAACGGTTATGACAGATTCCTATGACGAATCTATGACATGTAAGAGTCAGAAATAGAAGGTTATAAGACAGGTGATGACATGTGTCATGAAGCATCTTTGAATAAGGCATATTTGGGTGCCCCAAGGTAGAATATGACATGTTGTAAGAGAATATGCTATTTATAGCATGTGTATGACAGATTCTCTTATAGCTGTAAATTGTAACCGCTATGACAGATTCTATGACGGTCGTAGGTGTCGTAAGAGCATCTGTCATAGCCCATTTTGGAAATAGGTGACCTCTTTGGGATGGGAGCTGTGGACAAGTGTCAGGCACATTCTACAATGTTGACCAAGTGTCCTTGGGCGTGGGTTTTGGTCCATGAAGCCATGTTGGACGCCCATTCCAAGAAAGGTCTAATATTGCCTTGTATTTCCTATATAAACAGGTACTTGGAGATGGAGTTTGTATTACAGGTTTACAGGTATTGTTATGCTGCCGGATTGACTCTAGACACGAGTGTCGAAGACCATTGAAGCTTACATTGCAAGTGTATTATAAACAATTTTCAGATTTGTTAATACATTGTGTAGGTTTCTGAGTGGGGTTATTCACCCGATAAGGGTTTTCCCCACCGTAAATATTTGTCTCTCTTCTTCTGTCTTCTTTCTGGTTCTTATGTATTGCTGTAGTAACTCTGTTAGATGTTGTATGTTGCTGTAGTGATAAGGAATAAATTGAATTTTTATAGCTCTCCCCTCATTAGATTAGTGTAGGAAGCGATTTCCGCATACCTAGCTTCCTTTCAGTTGGTATCAGGGCTTGCCCAGTTTTGGTCTTAGCTGTTGGGTAGGGGTTTTTTGAGCTGATCTTAAGTTGAGTGGGAGTTTGTGTAGAGTATTCTATTTTTTATTGCAGCAAAGAGATGGCAAGCACATCAGGAAGGTTTGAAGTGGAGAAGTTCAATGGCAGTAATTTTGAGCTGTGGAAGCTCAAGATAGAAGACATGCTTCTTGACCAAGACCTTTGCAAAAGTGTTAATGGAACTAAACTAGCTACAATGTCACAAGATGAGTGGGATCTCAAGGATCAGAAGGCTAAGGGTCTCATAAGACTTAGTCTTGTTGATTATGTTATGTTAAATGTCCATGAAGAGACTACTGCAAAACTACTTTGGAAGAAGTTGGGAGATGTGTATCAAGCAAAATCTCTGGTTAATAAACTTTTTCTGAGAAAGAAGTTGTATTCTCTTCGAATGGAGGATGGAGGATCCATTGCTAAACATATGAATGCTTTTAACATGCTGGTTGCACAATTGACATCTATTGGTGTAAAGATGGAGGAGGAGGTTCGATGTATGACCCTGCTTTGTTCTCTGCCAGACTCATGGGATCATCTTGTCATGGCTATTGGAAGCACCACATCCACATTCAAAATGGAAGAAGTGGTTTCTCCGCTGTTGTTTGAAGAGATGCGGAGAAAGTCTTTTGAGGCAGCCAAAGAGGCCCTTGCAGTTCGTGGAAGACCCAAAGAGAAAGGGAAGAAGGACAAGAAAGCTGAGAAGGGTAGATCCAAATCTTGTGGGAGATCCAAATCTCTTGGAAAGTCCAAGGCTCTTTGCTAGAACTATGGCAAAACCAAGCATTTCTTAAAGAAATGCAAAGAGGAAAAGAAGAAGAAGAAGAAAACTCCTGATTCAGATTCTGATAAGTCACAAGATGACAGTGATGCTTTCATCGTAGCCCTGGCAACCCATGCATCTAATGATGTGTGGCTAATCGACTTTGGTGCATCATTCCACATGACCTTGCATTGAGACTGGTTCACTAAGTATGAGGAGTTCGATGGTGGAAAGGTGTATCTGGGTGACGACTCTCATCTGAAGATTGTTGGTCATGGAAGAGTCTCTATCCGATTCCTTGATGGTCGAGTGAAGGGGATCTCTAGGGTTATGCACATCCCAGGCTTAGCACGGAACCTTCTTTCTATAAGTAGTTTGAATGATGCAGGTGTGCAGGTTGTCTTTTAGAAAGAAGGATGCAAGATGACTAGAGGAGCTATGGTGCTTGCTAAGGGTACTAGGAGAGGTACTCTGTTTCAACTGGAGGCATGCATTCCACAATGCAATAGTTATTCTGACTCAAGGAAGAGGGCAACAATCACTTCATCCCCACCATCTAAACAAGTAGTGAAGAAATCTGTTGTTTCTAGTCTTGATGGTTGTAATCATGCATTGGAAGTTAAACTTCCTACTGAAAAGACAATGTTATGGCATAAGAGATTTGACCACATTGGCGAGAAGGGTCTATGTGCCCTGAAAAATAAGAACCTCATTGAGGGGTTAGATGATTGTAATCTTGAGTTTGACATTTGCAAACATTGCATTTATGGAAAACAAAACTGTGTTCAGTTTTACTCTAGTTCTCATAAGTCTTCTGGTGTGTTGGACCTTATCCATTCTGATGTGTTTGGTCTTGTTAATGTTCCTTCGTTATCAAAATATGTATACTTTGTATCTTTTATAGATGATTACAGTAGAAAGACATGGATTTATTTTCTCAGAAGCAAATCTGAAGTCTATAGCAAGTTTAAGGAGTTTAAGGCCTTTGCTGAAAATCAGACTAGTAAAAAGATTAAATGCTTGAGAACTGACAACGGTGGTGAGTTTTATTCTACAGAATTCGATAAGTATTGCAAGGAACTTGGGATTTAAAGATATAAGACAACTCCATACACCCCGCAGCAAAATGGAGTTGCAGAGAGGATGAACAAGACACTGATGGAGAAGGCTAGGAGTATGCTTAGTGGAGCTGGCCTAGAACAAAAGTTTTGGGCTAAAGCTGTTGCCACTGCTTGCTATCTGGTAAATAGATCTCCTACATCAGCTCTTGTTGGAAAAACACCCATGGAGGTGTGGTCTAGTAGAAAGCCTTCAATAAGGCATCTTCATGTTTTTGGTTGTGAGGCATATGCACGTGTACCTAGGGAGAAGCGGTCAAAGTTGGAGAACAAGGCTGTTAAGTGTATCTTCATTGGCTATGGTGTCGGTGTGAAAGGATACAAGCTTTGGGATCCCATGGCTGAAAAAGTGTTGTATAGCAGAAGTGTCATCTTCAAAGAGCTTACACCTTCTTCCACTGTTTTACAACCAGAAGAAATAGTAAAGAAAGAGGATGTTGTTCACTTTCCTGCTACCCCTGAGAAGACTAAACAGAAAGACAATGTTGGATCTGATGATGAGGAGAGCTCTAGCAGCTCTGAAAGCTTAGATGAAGAAGTTGAACCTCAACCTCAGCTCTTGAGGAGAGGTCTACATGGATAAGAAAGCAACCTGAAAGGTTTGGTTTTACATTGCTTGATTCTAGTTGTGCTTACGCTTTGGTTACTAACAGTGATGAACCTAGAACTATATTAGAGGCTATGGACATGAAAGATGCACATTCCTGGAAGGAGGCCATGGAGGATGAAATGGCTTCTTTGGAAAAGAATCAAACTTGGGACTTGGTGCCTTTGCCTCCTGGACGGAAACCCGTTGGATGCAAATGGGTGTTCAAGAAGAAATTTGGTATAGATGGCAGTGTTGAGAAGTATAAGGCTAGATTGGTTGCGAAGGGGTATTCACAAGTGGAGGGTATAGATTATGGTGAGATCTTCTCTCCCCTTGCAAAGATGGCATCCATTCGATTCCTGTTGTCTCTTGCAGCAACTTATGACTTGGAGGTAGAACAGATGGATGTGAAGACAACTTTCCTTCATGGTGACTTGGAGGAAGAAATCTACATGTCACAGCCAGAGCATTACATGGTGAAAGGTAAAGAAAATTTGGTTTGCAAACTTAAAAAGTCTTTGTATGGTTTGAAGCAATCCCCTAGGAGATGGTACTTGAATTTTGATGCCTTTGTGTTGTAAATTGGATTTGTGAGATCGAAATCAGATCACTATGTGTATTATAAATTTGATAGTGATCGTATTCTCATTGTTGCACTGTATGTTGATGATATGTTGCTCATTGGGAAGGGTAAGAATATGATTTTTAATTTTAAATCTTAGTTGTCAGCTCAGTTTGAAATGAAAGATTTAGGGGCAGCTAGGTACATTCTAGGAATGGAAATCAGAAGAGACAGAACCAACAGAAAACTTTGGTTAAGCTAGAGTAAGTATGTGAAGACCTTGTTGGACAGGTTTAGCATGACAGATTGTAGACCATTGTGTGTTCCTATTTCTTTGAGGACAAAGTTGTCTGTTGAGGATTGTCCAAAAATCTTCTAGTGAGGTGGAGGACATGAGCAGAGTACCTTATTCTAGTGATGTTGGCAGTGTGATGTATGCTATGGTCTACACAAGACCAGACATTGCCCAAGCATGTGGGAGTCCTTAGTCGATTTATGGCTAATCCTAGATGGGTTCATTGGGATGCAGTTAAGCGAGTGTTTAGATATTTGAGGGGTACTTTCGAGTATTCCATTTTCTATCATGGTAATGTTTCAAGACTTCCGCATTCTATTGATATTCATGGATTTGTGGATTCAGATTAGGTAGGTGACACTGATAGCAGGAGATCCACCAGTGCTTATGTGTTTACACTGTTTGGTGGTGCTATTAGTTGGATGAGTAAGCGACAACCTGTTGTTGCTTTGTCCACGACAGAAGCCGAGTATATGGCAGCAACTCATGCTTGTAAGGAATCCATTTGGCTTAAGAGATTGTGTTTAGATATTGGTGTTGATGCAAGTCAGATCACGATCAGTTGTGATAGTCAGAGTGCAATTTGCCTTGCGAAGAATCCAACTTTCCATGCTAGAACAAAGCACATTGATGTTTAGTTTCACTTCGTGTGAGACATGGTTGAGGATGGAAAGGTAAATTTGGAGAAGGTAGATACTATGAAGAATGTTACAGATGCATTGATGAAACTAGTGAGCACAAAGAAGTTCAGATGGTGTTCGAAGTCTATGGGCCTCTTGGCCTATAGCAGTTAAATCCTATTTTTCTATTGGCTCTTACAAGGTGTTCGACAAGTGGGAGAATGTTGGGAATTAAGGTGTCTCAACCTTGGTAATTGCTTAAATTTGTAATGTTTGCATTTATTATCTAATTGCCTATGTTGTAAATATTTGTAAATTCCATATTGTCATATTGTGGGACGTGGCACAGTGATGTGTCAATCCTACATGGAATATGACAACTTGTAATTTTGTCCTCACATGAGGAGATAGGTGTCCCATTTTGTGGTAGGAGCATTTTGCCATGTGTCGGCATCTTCCATGTTGTGTAAGGGAATGTTTGACCGAAACGGTTATGACGGATTCCTATGACGAATCTATGACATGTAAGAGTTAGAAATAGAAGGTTATAAGACAAGTGATGACATGTGTCATGAAGCATCTTTGAATAAGGCATATTTGGGCACCCCAAGGTGGAATATGACATGTTGTAAGAGAATATGCTATTTATAGCATGTGTATGACAGATTCTCTTATAGTTGTAAGTTGTAACCGCTATGACAGATTCTATGATGGTCGTAAGTGTCGTAAGAGCATCTGTCATAGCCCATTTTGGAAATAGGTGACCTCTTTGGGATGGGAGTTGTGGACAAGTGTCAGGCACATTCTACAATGTTGATCAAGCATCCTTGGGTGTGGGTTTTGGTCCATGAAGCCATGTTGGACGCCCATTCCAAGAAAGGTCCAATATTGCCTTGTATTTCCTATATAAGCAAGTGCTTGGAGATGGAGTTTGTATTACAGGTTTATAGGTACTGTTATGCTGCCAGATTGACTCTAGACACGAGTGTCGAAGACCATTGAAGCTTGTATTGCAAGTGTATTGTAAACAATTTTTAGATTTGTTAATACATTGTGTAGGTTTCTAAGTGTGGGGTTTTTCACCCGATAAGGGTTTTCCCCACCATAAATCTTTGTCTCTCTTCTTCTGTCTTCTTTCTAGTTCTTGTGTATTGCTGTAGTAACTCTGTTAGATGTTGTATGTGTTGCAAGTATGAGGTAAACCAGTGTTGTCATTGATGTCAACATACTCATATTGCTGTGACAAGAAGGATTCAATGAGCAGTGTGCTGAGGATATTGAGAAAATTAGCCTCAGTCAGGAACAGTAAAGAACAGTGATGAGAAGAAGGCAAATGTACTGTATAGGATGCGAACCGGAGGATGCGGATTAAAGGGTTTGTAGATATGAGTCTTGAGATGCTTCAGTTAAGATTTCAGAGGTCCGCATGAAGATCTGAAGGAGTTGTGGCTGTCGGTGTAGAACCGGTTCCGGCAAGTATTCAGAGGTGACAGAGGATCACAAAAAGGTCCGGTGAGGTCCGGAACTGTATAATCCTAATCTGCGGATTGGAAGGAGTCTTTGGGATGTCCTTGTGATGTGCCATCTTGAGTTGTGTATAATTTGGAGGTCCGGAAGTACCTCCTGCATTATGACAGTGGCGACAAACAGTGTTCTTGAAGTTTCGGATAAGGAGGATAAGAGATTTTAGTAAGTAAAGGAAATGCGGACGTACCTGGTCATTCAGGCAGGCTTGTGAAGGTTCTTGGATCATGTTGAGGTTGTGTTGTTGGTCCGCATTGATAGTAGGGCCCGGAATTGAAGATATTCTTCCGGATGAAGTTCTTGCTCTGTTTAGCCGACCGGATGAGTTGTTCATCTTGCGAATGTTTTTGTGGTGGCCAACCGGATGTGTTATTCATCTTGCGGATACTCTTATGGTTGTTTGCCGACTTAGATGTTTGTTCCTAAGTCGATGTCTTGTATAAATAACGGTTTGTGAGTTCATTTCGAAGTGTGGATTGTGTGGATGAGTGTGGCATAGCGAAGAGAAGTGCAAAAGGCAGAGCAGAGGTTTTTTGGCTTAAATGGAACTGATCTGAACATGGTAGAGATGTCATTCTCCAGTTCAAGATTGTGATTCTTATCACTTTGTAGACAGTGTGTCTCCTTGTAGGCAGTGGGCCTCTTTGTGAGCAGTGTGCTCGGGCAGTGAGCCCTAATTGGCAAGTGCCATTTTTTTTCTTATTCTTCTAACAGAGAATAATCCTTGGGTTAATCACCCCATGGTTTTTCCCTTAACCGGGTTTTCCACGTCAAAATCTTGGTGTTCAATGTGTTGATGTTTATCTGCTCTTGTGTTTATGTATTATGCTTTCATGGATGATTAATTGATATGTTGTTAACTAACAACAAAGAATCAAGTGTTTGAAAGAACAAGAAGTTTTATACAACTAATTCACCCCCCCCTCTCAGTTGTATGCCTTAAATCCAATAATTGGTATCAGAGCCAAGTTCCTTTGAAAGAATCTTAACCGCTTGAGGAGATCTAGGATGTCGTCATACAAAAAGGATAGTCTGAAGTTCGATGGAACCAATTTTACTCTTTGGAAGGGTCGCATGAAATGTCACCTGGAATGTATGGGAAAAGCATACTTGGCCATGGTTTCAAAACCATATGTACCTCCACAAGGTGGTCCAACAACTCTGAATGAAATCACAGAAGCTGAAAATAATCTGCGGACCAAGGAAGCTCTTCTAAGCGCATTGAATGACTCAGATCTCTCAAATGTTATTGACCTACCAACTGCATATGAGATCCTGACTAAACTAGAACTTCTGTATGAAGGAGATGAGTTTGTCAAAAGTGCAAGGTTGCAAAGTCTGAAAGGGAAATTTGAAAGATTGAAGATGAGGGATGATGAAAACATCACTACTTTTATGCCAAGAGTGAATGAACTAGTGTGTGGAATTAGAAATGCTAGTGGAACTCTGGATGAAAATGAGATCGTTTGCAAAATCCTTAGATCCCTTCCTGCTGCCTACAAAATCAAGGTTGCTGCAATTGATGAATTCAGAGCCCACACAACTGTCACAAGAGAACAACTGGCTGGCAAACTAGCTGCATTTGAAATGACTGAGTTTGGAGATGATCCTCCCAAGACTGAATCTGCTTTCAAAGCCAGTACCTATGTGAAAGGCAAACAGAGATTTGATCCGGGAGAAAACTCATCAAGGAAGATGTCATGGTATGATCAAGCAAGAAGAGACATGGAAGAAGAAGAAGTAGAAACAGCTCAACTTGAAGCCCTCATTGCAAAGAGACTGCCAAGAGGATCCGGTAAGTATGAAGGAAAACTACCCTTTAAGTGTTTCAACTGCAATAAGATTGGTCATTTTGCTTCAAGATGTCCAGAAAGATCTGCAAGGTCTAATACTAACAGACAAAGGTTTCAAAAGAACTACTATTATGTTCATGAAGAAGATGACAATGAAGGAGTAACAGATGATGAATCCGAACTAGGAAGCAAATCTGGAAATGAATGGGTGTTTATTGCCATCAAGGAAGAAGATTCAATATCCTCTGAATCTGTCAATCACAAGGTTGTGGAAAGAGCTTTGGCTGCTCAAGTGGAAGAAAAGGATGATTGGGTTATTGATAGTGGGTGTTCTCACCATATGACTGGTGACAAGAATAAGTTCTTAGATTTGGAAAGGTATGAAGGAGGAATGGTAAAGTTTGGTGACAATTCTGCTGGCAGAATCAGAGGTAGGGGAACTATTTCCTTTGATAGAAAGAGCAAAACAGGTAATGTACTATATGTTGAAGGATTGAAGCACAATCTTCTCAGTGTTGGTCAGTTAGTGGACAAAGGCTATGATCTCCGGTTCAAGAATAGAAAATGCAGAATCTTTACAAGCTCCGGAACTGAAATTGCATCCGGTGCTCAAACAAAAGGTAATATCTTTCATCTGGTTGGTTCAAACAAAAGTTGTCTGTTTGCTCAAGTTGATCAGAGTTGGTTATGGCATAGAAGAATGTGTCATGTGAATTTTGATAACATCATCAAGATAAGCAATATTCAGGCTGTAAGAGACCTTCCAAAATTGGTGAAACCTACAAATAGTTTGTGCAAAGAATGTCAGCTAGGTAAACAGAGCAGAGTCTCTTTCAAAAGCAAAGATCAGTCCTCTACCGGATTGTTGGAATTAGTACATACTGATCTCTGTGGTCTGACAAGAATCAAGAGTCTGTAAGGTGATAGATATTTCATGTTGTTAATTGATGACCATTCCCGGATGATGTGGGTTACCTTCCTAAAAGAGAAATTAGAAGCCCTTGAAAAGTTCAAAATCTTCAAAGCTATGGTAGAGAATCAAACTGGATTGAAACTTAAATGTCTAAGATCTGATAGAGGTGGTGAATTTACATCTGGTGAGTTCATTGACTTTTGTGAGAAGCAGGGTATAAGGAGACAATTGTCTGCTCCTAGGACTCCACAGCAGAATGGAGTAGTTGAAAGAAAGAACCGAACCATCCAGGAAGCTGCCAGGACAATGATGTTGGAAGCAAATGTTCCTCAGATGTTCTGGAAAGAAGCTATCAGCACTGCAGTCTACACTCTAAATCGAGTTCAAATCAGAAACAATACCGATAAGACCCCCTACGAACTCTGGTTTGGCATCACTCCTACTGTGAAATATTTCAGAGTATTTGGTAGCAAGTGTTATATCAAAAGAGATGAAGATCTAGGAAAGTTTGATGCTAGAAGTGATGAAGGAATTTTCTTGGGTTACTCCACTCAAAGCAAAGCATACCCGTGTTACAATAAGAGACTAAGGAAGATGATAGAAAGCACTAATGTGAAAGTTGATGAAGGAATTGAGAAGCCCTCAAGATTTTATGAATTTGATGAAGATGACCAAGACGGTGTTCAGATTCAAGGAACTCAATCCTCTCCGGTAAGACAGAGTCAGCCTGATCTGGTAAATCAAGAAGAAGAGATAGGTTTGAATGAGCCTGATCAAGAAGCAGCAGTGCAGGATACTCCCAAAATTCCTAGGTATGTAACACTAAACCACTCTCAAGATCAGATCATAGGTGACAGAAGCAAAGGTGTGCAAACTAGAAGGAATGTTGCTCAAAATCAGGATGAATGTTGTCTGATTTCAAAGATTGAACCTAAAACAGTAAATGAAGCCCTCAATGATGAAAACTGAACTAAAGCAATGAAAGATGAATTAATGCAAATTGAGAAAAATCATACTTGGGATCTTGTTCCTAGACCTAGAGACAAGAATGTGATTGGAACCAAATGGGTCTTCTGGAACAAACTGAATGAAGCTGGTGAAGTTATCAGAAACAAAGCTAGATTGGTCTGCAAAGGCTACTCTCAAATAGAAGGAATTGATTTTGAAGAGACCTTTGCTCCGGTGGCAAGAATTGAAGCAGTCAGATTATTTCTTGCATTTGCTGCCTTCAAAGACTTCAAGGTATATCAGATGGATGTCAAGTCTACTTTCCTAAATGGTGATCTGGAAGAAGAAGTTTACATTGAACAACCGGATGGATTTCAATTGTCTGATAATGATGATATGGTCTGCAAGTTGAAGAAAGCATTGTATGGACTAAAGCAAGCCCCAAGAGCATGGTATGAAAGGTTGGATAAGCATCTTGTGCAGATTGGATTCAACAAAGGTACTGCTGACAGTAACTTATATTTCAAAATTGTTCATGAAAACATTTTGATTGTTGAAGTGTTTGTGGATGATATCATTTTTGGAGGAAGAGATAGTATGTGCAAAACTTTTGCAAATCAGATGAAAAGTGAGTTTGAAATGTCCATGCTTGGTGAAATGAATTTCTTCTTGGGTCTGCAAATTACTCAAACAAAGAAAGGAATCTTCATCTCTCAGACCAAATATGTGAAAGAATTGTTGAGGAAATTTGGTATGGAAGATGCAAAGCCAATGAACACTCCCATGGCAACCGGATGTAAGTTGAGCAAAGATGATGACTCCCCAAAGGCAGATCAGACAAAGTATAGATCAATGATTGGTGGATTGTTGTATCTCACTCAGACTAGGCCAGATATAATGCAGGTTGTTGGTCTTGTGGCAAGATTCCAGGCTGATCCTAGAGAATCTCATGTTATGGCAATCAAAAGAATTTTTAGGTACCTGAAAGGAACAGTTGAGTATGGTCTATGGTACCCTAGAGATCCGAATTTCTCTCTTCATGCTTACACAGATGCAGATTGGGCAGGAGATGTGGATGACCGGAAGAGCACTAGTGGTGGAGCATTCTTTTTGGGGAAGAGATTGGTTTCTTGGCTAAGCAAGAAACAAGATGCAATATCTCTGTCTACAACTGAAGCAGAATACATTGCAGCAGCAGGTAGTTGCACTCAAATCTTATGGATGAAGCAGATGCTAAGAGACATTAAAGTTGAATATGAGGAGCCTATCACAATTTTCTGTGATAATTCAATTGTAATTAATATTTCTAAGAATCCGGTATTGCATTCTAAGACTAAGCACATATCTATCAAGTTTCACTTTTTGAGAGAACAAGTGAACAAGGAAGAAGTCAGATTGGAGTATGTTCCCTCAAAGGATCAGATTGCAGATATCTTTACTAAACCTCTTCCCAAGGACTCTTTTGAATATCTCCGGGAGAAGTTAGGGGTCATGGCCCCTCCGGTGATGAACTAGGATGCACTGATGTGCATCAGTCCAGTGGATATCACAGTCATATCTTGTGATCCGGATTGATGATGGGGAGCTGCTACTAAGGGGGAGCAACTGGTATGATTCTGATGTGTTAAAATTGCAAGTATGAGCCCTTTGCCATTGATGTCAAAGGGGGAGAGAAGACATGTGAAAAACAAGTAGCTGATGATCAAAAGGGGAGTAGTAAATGAGGAGAAGACATGTTGCTAATAGGGGGAGAAGTGACAGAAAGGAGAAGTTTCTTGTCTTGATGGTTTTTCACATCATATGTTGCCATCAATGACAAAGGGGGAGATTGTTGCAAGTATGAGGTAAACCAGTGTTGTCATTGATGTCAACATACTCATATTGCTTTGACAAGAAGGATTCAATGAGCAGTGTGCTGAGGATATTGAGAAAATTAGCCTCAGTCAGGAACAGTAAAGAACAGTGATGAGAAGAAGGCAAATGTACTGTATAGGATGCGAACCGGAGGATGCGGATTAAAGGGTTTGTAGATATGAGTCTTGAGATGCTTCAGTTAAGATTTCAGAGGTCCGCATGAAGATCTGAAGGAGTTGTGGCTGTCGGTGTAGAACCGGTTCCGGCAAGTATTCAGAGGTGACAGAGGATCACAAAAAGGTCCGGTGAGGTCCGGAACTGTATAATCCTAATCTGCAGATTGGAAGGAGTCTTTGGGATGTCCTTGTGATGTGCCATCTCGAGTTGTGTATAATTTGGAGGTCCGGAAGTACCTCCTGCATTATGACAGTGGCGACAGACAGTGTTCTTGAAGTTCCGGATAAGGAGGATAAGAGATTTCAGTAAGTAAAGGAAATGCGGACGTACCTGGTCATTCAGGCAGGCTTGTGAAGGTTCTTGGATCATGTTGAGGTTGTGTTGTTGGTCCGCATTGATAGTAGAGCCCAGAATTGAAGATATTCTTCCGGATGAAGTTCTTGCTCTGTTTAGCCGACCGGATGAGTTGTTCATCCTGCGAATGTTCTTGTGGTGGCTGACCGGATGTGTTATTCATCTTGCAGATACTCTTATGGTTGTTTGCCGACTTAGATGTTTGTTCCTAAGTCGATGTCTTGTATAAATAACGGTTTGTGAGTTCATTTCGAAGTGTGGATTGTGTGGATGAGTGTGGCATAGCGAAGAGAAGTGCGAAAGGCAGAGCAGAGGTTTTTGGGCTTAAATGGAACTGATCCAGACATGGTAGAGATGTCATTCTCCAGTTCAAGATTGTGATTCTTATCACTTTGTAGATAGTGTGTCTCCTTGTAGGCAGTGGGCCTCTTTGTGAGCAGTGTGCTCGGGCAATGAGCCCTAATTGGCAAGTGCCATTCTTTTTCTTATTCTTCTAATAGAGAATAATCCTTGGGTTAATCACCCCGTGGTTTTTCCCTTAACCGGGTTTTCCACGTCAAAATCTTGGTGTTCAATGTGTTGATGTTTATCTGCTCTTGTGTTTATGTATTATGCTTTCATGGATGATTAATTGATATGCTGTTAACTAACAATGAAGAATCAAGTGTTTGAAAGAACAAGAAGTTTTATACAACTGATTCACCCCCCCCCTCTCAGTTGTATGCCTTAAATCCAACAGTATGTTGCTGTAGTGATAAGGAATAAATTGAATTTGTATAGCTCTCCCCTCATTAGATTAGTGTAGAAAGCAATTTCCACATACCTAGCTTCCTTTCACTATCCCCTAGACCCAAATTAATTAAATAAAACCTTATTTAATTAATTTTTACCATTAATTAATCCTCCCATTAATTTCCAATAGCTAGATTAATTAAGTTAAACATTTAATTAATTTGGTCAAATCGTCATTAACACCTTTTCCCACACCCTTTGAATAAAAATAAAATTTTTATTCAAAGGGGTCACATGACCCTTCCACCTCACCTTTCCTCTTTCATGTTAGAGCTCATTTTAATGCAAAGTGCTCACACATGTGTATGCCAAATAAACACGTGGTCACATCTCATCCCATTCACCAATAAATCCTAATTTTTAATTCCACCTTCTCCCAAAGAAATTAATTTTTTATTTCCTCACAAGTCTTAATCCTCATTAATGCTAAGCCTTCCCAAGGTAAATTTAAAATTGTAAAATTATCACAACCCTTCATTTTTGTTGATGACAATCTAGCCCTCCATCTCATCTTCTCATCTCCACCATTGGATCCCAACGTTGAATCATAGCCATTGATCCCATTTCCCCTCTAGTTTGCCTATAAATACAAGATCTCCCAAGCCATTTTCACATCTCAAGTTTATGCAACATTACCATGCCAAAATAACCTCTCATCCCCTTCAATAGCAACACCATTATGGAAAAATTATGTTGAATTAGTAAGCAATCCACATTCATAACCTCTAATTGGGTATAGCTAGGAGAGCTTGGGTGCACTTCTCCTCAACCTTATCAAGGATTCAAGGAGATTGCAAGGATTTTGAAGGTATAATGCTTATGTTTTAGTTTCCTTTTCATGTTTTTGTTTCCTTTAAATATTTTTCATCTTCACAAGGATCTAATCTAGCAAAACATAGACTTCTAAAACTTGTTCATCTTGATCTTTAATATCTAATGTGCTTGTATTTTACCAAATTGTTAGGATCAAGTTCTCCTAGGTCAGTCCCCTAGATGTGTTGGCTTTACAACTTGGAGCGAAGATTTGAAGACAACATTCACCAACATGAAGATGACTTATATGCAAATGAAATTCTTTGTCCCTTTAGAAATTGAAATGTGCTCTAATAATTTTCTCCTTGGTGTTCATATGATTTAATTACACATTGAATATCTTCAAATACCAAAACATAACAACATATCACCCAAATGTGTACCAAGTCAACCCATAATGACTAGTAGAAAGGGGTGGGAAAACTAGAATTAGAATTAGAATTTAAAAGATTAAATTTAAGGTTAATTTTAACACACCACAATATTGATCTTGAGTGGGGGAGAAATGAACCCAGGTAGGGAAGTGATAATCCCTTAGTAGGGACAAATGTATAGAAGTGGGTGCAAATGTAGTAGCAATAATGAGAGGTTAATGGAAAATCAATGGGAATAAATATGACTCAGAGTAAATAAGAATGGATAAGGAAGTATGTTATTATACTAAGGCATTCCACCAAGGTGGGTACAAAACTACTAAACTAGAGAAGGATAGTGTAGATAGAGGACTACATATGAGGAGTGCATAGAGAGAATAGATCAAGCCATTTTTAAGCTCATATCACTCATAGTAGAGCAAGGCAAGGCAACAACATGAGCAAACTGAGTTGTTGTTAAGGTCATATTGCTCAAAACAAAGCAATAATAGGTAGTAGCAAGAGCAGATAAATTACAGGTAAAGGTGAACAAGTTAAGAGCTAAGGTTGTGAGAGAGTAGATAGCACTATTAATAGGCATAGAGTATCATTGACTATAGATTCTAATGGTGTAGATAGAGAGGCTCTAAGATAGCAAGTGTCACTATAGAGAGGAAGTTGTGAAGCTTATAGGTGCATTATGGGCATACAAGAGTTGAAGTGCATCACACACACACACACATGTCAGAAATTAAGGAAACCACTACAATATAGAAATCTAAAATTATATTGTAGAATATCAAACGAAGATGTGAATGAACATCAAATAAATAAAAAATACTCAAGATCCATACACATAACAATAAGATTTACATGGACAAAACCCTTTTGGGTAAACAAATCTACTAGGAAAATAGGGAAAATTTGTATTATCTTGAAGAAGATTACAATACATGAAATTTCCTCAATCCCTTATCCAATCTAACACCATTTTTTTACTTACAAACAAACTGATGCTCAACACTTCCTCTCTAGCTTCTGTTAAATAATAAAATTTCAAGCTTGTAGAAGAAGAATCTAGAATATGGCACTCATCTTGGGAATCTAGCTAATTTAGTGTCTTACATTTGTCATAACCTCTGCATTGAATAATCCACCCAAGAAAGAGAAAAATCCCATGCCCACCTCTAGGAAAGTCAACAATAGGAAAAACATAGCCTCTTACACCTTACATGTTGTCATAAGATGATCTATCATAGTTGTCCAAGAATAACTGATTCTCTTACAACATGTAAGATACAATCTAAGAAGATTCTCTTACACTCATCATAAGTCTATTAATAAACTTAGACACCCCATTTTCACCTATTTACTATCTTGAGATAAAAATAAATATTACATGTCACCATAATTAAATAATTACTACAGTCGATGGATTCTACTTCCCTTATGTTTGTATTTACAATTATAATATTAGGAGTAATTAAATTAATTGAATTTACAAGGTTGATGGCAACTTAAGCCTAACATTCTCCCACTTGACATCAAACATTGTAAATAAAACCATATAAAAACATAAATCAACTAAGCACATGAAACAAGGCCCATGGCCTCCCTACACCAAGTACACTTTTTTGTGCTCATAGGTTTGGTAAGATAATCTGCAACATTCACCTGAGTGTCATTCTTCTTCAACTTAATATGTTCATTTGAAACCATTTCTTGAACAAATTAATGTTGAACATCCACATGCTTAATCTGATCATGATACATAGGATTCATGGCCAAACAAATTACACTATGGCTATCAAACCAATCCGAATTGTCCTATAATCAGAACCAAAGTTGTACACAATCTCTATAACCAAAAATCCTCCTTAGAGACATGAGTGCCAACCATATACTCTACTTCGATTGTGAACAAAGAAATCATGGGCTACCTCTTACTCATCTAGATCATAGCTCCTCCAAACAAAGTAAACACATAGCCACTAGTGGACCTTCAACTATCCAAGTCACCTACCCAATCTGCATCAACAAAAACTTGTATGTCCAATGTCTTATCCATATTGTTAGTACTAGAATAAACCAAACAATAATCAAAAGTACCACATAAATATCTTAACACTCTCTTTTCATAATCTCAATGCTCTCTACTAGGGTCAAACATAAACCTACTCAAACCTCCTACTGTTAGGTAATATTTGGTCTAGTGCACACCATTTAAATCATTAAACCTTCTATACCACTAGCATATGGCACATTAGACATATCCTCAAAATCATCTTCACACTTGGGATACATATCTAACGCAAGCTTAGTTCCAATTGGTAAAGTAATTCTGACTGGCTTATAGTCCTACATATTAAATCTGTGCAAAATAGTATTGAACACATACTTACTTTGAGATAATCGAATCTTTTTGTTACCTCAATCTCTCCTAATTTCTATTCCCAATATGTACCTTTCTACCCTCACATCCTTCATCTCAAATACACCTGAAAGTTGAGCTTTCAGCTCACTAATCATACCCTTGATGTTACTGAAAGCAACATGTCATCCACATACAAGACAACAATTAGTATTGATCATCAATACATTCAATGTAAACATAATGATCTTCATTTCTCACAAAGCCCAATTTCAACATAAAAGAATCAAAATTTTGATACCACATCTAAGGGGACCATTTCAAACCATTAAGAGACTATTTTAACCTATAAACCAAGTGGTCTTTCCATTTTACCTCAAAACCTTTAGGTTGTTGCATGTAAATTTCTTCTTCCAGATCTCCATGCAAAAATGCAATCTTAACATCCATTTGCTCAATTTCAAAATCATAACCAGTAGCTATTAAAATAAATCAAATAGAAGATAATTTAGCAATAAGAGAGAAAAATTCACTAAAATCAACTCCCTCTCTCTGGGAATAGCCCTTGGCTACCAGTCTAACCTTATATTTTTCCAATGAATTGTCTAATCCAAACTAATTTTTGTAGACCCACTTACAACTAATGACCTTTCTTTGGAAAAAAAACAAGATCACAATTATCACAAGTGTTGAATTCCATCATCCCCTCCTACATGGCTAGTTGCCAAGACTCACTATCATCTGCAAGAATAGCTTCCCTGTAGGATCTAGGCTCATTGTTAGTACTTAATAAAGAAATTACATAACAGAAATCTAGTGGGCTATACCTATCAACTAGATTTCGTTGTCTTATGGATCTTCTCAAGGGCAGAGTAAGAGATTCTTCCTCATGTTCTTTTGTATGCTCAATTTCTTTTGTAATAATAGAGTCTTCCTCATTAGAACTTTCACTTGAACCTTCTTCTTCCTCTCCATCCTCAAATCCATCATTTTTTTCTTCCTGATGTGCATCTTCTTACTATAAATCAAAATGCACTATCTTTTTCGTTTCTTTTTCCTTTGACTATACAGGATCAAAAATAGTTCTATGTTCCTTGAAAATCACATCTCTAGAATATAAAACTTTCTTGGTTAGATGATTCCAAAGTTTACAACCTTTAAAATTCTCAAAATATCCAATGAAGATGCATTTATGTGCTTTTGGATCCAACTTAGAATGCTTTTCTTTAGGCACTAAAACTCAAAAAATCATGCAAGACAACAACATAAAGATAGACAATGCAAATATACCTTCAAACCTTGCACAAAATTAGACTTTTGATAAGACAGAATGGAGTGGACCCAAGCTCCATTGATTTGTCCTATAGATGATTTGTGGGCTAGTCACACAACCAACATACTTTGCTATAATGGAAAATATGAAATGATATGAATGTGCATATGAAAATGTGTGAGGATTTGAAATGAAAATGGAAGTTTGATTTATAGATAGAGAGGGAATCAAATGGATGGCCAAGATTAGAAGGGTGAGGGATGAGGTGGATGGCTAGGATTGAAAGTCAATTTTAGTGCTTATGACACCATAAATGAGGATGACAAGTGACTGAAATAAGGATGGAAGTGGGAATAAATGGGATTTTTAATTGATTTTGGAGAGGAAGTGCTTATGATACACAACTAAGTAGGTTAAAAATACAGATGTGAGTGGGATAGTTTAAATAATAAAATTATTTAAATTATGAGAGATAAGTGGCATTTAAATAAATATTTAATTTATTTGAATTAATTGGAAGAATATGGGAATTAAATAAATAGAATTTATTTAGTTTAGTGCAAGAGGAGAATAAATGGATAAAAGGGATTAGTTAAATAAGTATAATTTATTTAACTAATTGGATGATGGGAGGGGTCATGAAAGGGGCCTAGAAGAAAACATGCTGCAAGGTAATGTCATAAGATATAGTCAAATTTAGGTGTCTACATTTTGCCCCTCTTTGATATGATGTTGTGACTAAGAGAAGTAACATCATTTCAAAGAAGAAAAGGTATGGATGGAGGAAAAAGGATGCCTTAGCCACTTGAAGGAGTGATGAAGAGGAATGATGTAAGGATGAGATGCCCCCTCAAGAGGATAGGCAGGTTGGGAGAACACGGGTATGCTTTTGAAATGGATGAAAAGGGGTTGGATAAGGAAATGAATGTAAGAGAAAGGATGGATAAGGTTAAAGGTTAGGAATGTATAGTTAGGATGGATTGCTAAGTTGAAAGAGATAGGTAAAATAGGTAGTGGATAAAGATAGATTGAGAGGTGAAGAATGTTCTAGAATAGGATTTGGAAATGGATAATTTATAGTCATAATGGATATAGTGGATAGAGAGGAGATGGTTATGCTGGTATACTGTGTAGAGCGGCCCTAGTTTGATATAGAAAGAGGATATTATGCACCAAGGTATAAGGGACTAGAGTGACTTTGTATCGTTTGCATGAGCTTGACACTAAAAACAAAAGGAGTATCCTTATAACAAAGTAATACAACCTTGTCCAGACACAAGATATGAATATTAGTTGTAGTGATAATAATATCTAACAGACATGCAAAACACTATGCCCCATTCTTTGCTAATCATAATGTACCAAGATATAAATGAATCTAGGTGGCTTTGATAAAGCAAAATAAGAAGATAGAAAAGATAAAAATAAAAGACCAAATGATAACACAAGGCACACAACCATTGTATCTCTTGCTAAAGAGTTTGAGTGATGTTTGGATAGGTGCCTGATGACGGGAATGATATATCCCTAGATGAGGCTGGATGATGAATTTTTTTTAGATTAATTGATGTGGCAATTTATAAAGTAGCTAGATAGATGATTTTGGTTAATGTATAGTATGTTGTATGAATGTTTCTACTTGATTCAAAAACAAACAAGGTATTGCCCCTGTCAAGCTATAAACCGATAATTGATTGATTGTGGGAAATGATATATCCCTACATCAACACAAGGATGTAGGAATGATATATCCCATTGATGATGATAATGATAATTGATTGATTGGGTTGACAACAAGATTAGGATCAAGACCAAGGATGTGATTAGATGATTTGGCTAGATTACTTTGACTAGATTGGTATGGATTAAGGGCGACTTGCATTTGGATTTATTGCTTGGATTTTTTTGGATATTTGTTTTTTTTGTGTTTTTGGAATGTTATAATTTTTTTGGATTTTTGGGATATTTGATTTTTTTGTGTTGTTTTTGGAATGTTATGATTTTTTTGGATTTTTGGAAATGTTTTGGTTTTTTAGATTTTTGGGAATGTTTCAATTGTTTTTGGTATTTTTGAGAATGTTTCAATTTTTTTGGTATTTTTGAGAATTTTTTGATTTTTTTGGTATTTTTGGGAATATTATGGGATGACATTGGATTGCAATTTGGATAGCCTAGATGCTAGATACCAATGATAAGGGAAAACTTGGCCAAGGAAAGGATGAAGGAAGGATTGGATAGATGGATAATAGGATTATGGATGGAAGATAGGAAGGATGGGTAATAGTGTATAATATATGGGAAATGCATAAAGGTAGATGGATAGAAGAATTTAAGATGTGATCTCTAAGGACTATGTCGCATAGGAATAACATGCCCCACTCTAGGCATAATGCTTAGGATTTTCATGACAAAGCCTATGATGATAGGAATATAGGATTTGAAAAAAGGATGAGGTAGATCAAGAGATGTCCAAAGCATTCTTGCATGTGTGTTGCCCCATATATGCAGTTTAAAGACTTGTGCAATGAGTACATCCTGCGGCTCATGACACATGGTTTGAGGCTGACTCTCAATAATAAATATTGGAGCAGTGAAAAGATAGAGGCCTATTGGAAGTATAGGCAAGAAATTGTTGAGTTCACCCACACTTTTAGGGGAGTTCTGACATATGAGCAATGGGAGAGACTATGGGACAATTATCATATGACTCCCTTATCGAGCCTAGACACAAGC
Source organism: Cunninghamia lanceolata (assembly GCA_027924645.1). NCBI lineage: Eukaryota > Viridiplantae > Streptophyta > Pinopsida > Cupressales > Cupressaceae > Cunninghamia > Cunninghamia lanceolata. Next base: position 25,719,213 of record BSBN01000500.1, read on the forward strand.
AATATCCTAGGTCACTCAAAAGAGATGGAAGAGATAGAAGAAGTAGAGGAAATAGAGAAAACAAATGAACAAGCTCCTAAGGCTCGTGGTCCCCAATCTCACAGTGCTATTGAAAATCAAAAAGTCATACAACCACCATCTCATGAGACCCATATAGCTTTGGCATCAGGGGGTCTTGGAGTGGTAATTTCTCAACAAACACTCGTAATGAAAGAGGCATCAGAGGAAGAAGACCTTGAAGACAAAGCTAGAAGGCCCCTGAAAAGAAGGTACAAGCTAGTGCTACAGAAAGAAACTGAGGGTGATGTCTTGGTGGCCCCATAGCAATAGGCTCTCACAACTACGATGGCAGTCTAGGTAAGTATCCCTCCTCTTATTTCTCTTTCATCTTCTTCCTTAATGGGGGTGGCAACCCAATTGACCTACTCTTCCACACCTCTTGCCACCTCCGTTCTGCCTTTACAATCTTTTGTTCCTACTACTAGCTCACTGGCCGTAACTGCATCACATGCCATTTCATTACCTTTGTTTTCCCCATCCATGCCCAAGAGGTCTTTTCCTCAGATAGACCCTAGCCAACAAATTACAACCATCCCATATGGCCTACCATAGGGTTATCCTTTTGCTGGAGGGTTCATCGCCTCCCCACCTACCTTTCAAACACAGGCAGATACTGCTAGGAAAGCGAGGGAAGCTAGAAGGGAGAAGAAAAAGATGAAAGAAGGAAAAAGCCCTACTACCCCTCACATGAAGTCACTCTTTGATCCCATGCAGTAGTCCCTAACCATCACTCACTTGACCCCTAATGTAGTCAAGCTTGTTGAGCAGATGAAGCCAGAGGACTATACCATGAATGCAATGGCTATGGACTTAGCCCACTTTAGGCCACATGATAAAGTTGAATTAATGAATGAGACTAATGTAGTAGTCATGACTAATTATCTCAAAGCAAAAAGGAAGCTACAAAAGCTAGAAGAAGATCTGGAAAAAACAAAAGCCATGATTAATAGCCTTTCTATAGAAATAAAGGCCAAGGACAAGGAAATTGACAATCTGAACAAAGATCTGCAGTCTACTATGTCTTTAGAGGTATACCAGGCAGTGCAAACTCAAGTTGCAAACCTTCAAACTGAACTGACATAGGTAGAGGCCACCACAAACATATTAAAGCAAGAAAATGCCCTTGTTGAGAAGAAATACCAAGATAAGATACAAGAGGTGTCTCAACTGCAGTAGAGCCTACTAAAAGAGTAGAATCAAAACCATGCCTACCAAGCTCAATTCATGACTGAGCAAGAGAAGACTAAGAAATTGACCAATGAGTTAAGTCAGAGGCCTTAGAATGCTAGAGTGTTAGATATGGTCAAAGAGCTGTATGTGTCTGCATGGCAAAGGATATCTGTGGAGGTCTCATAGCTTAAGCCTGCCCTCAGTTTCCTCCTCAAGGCTCTGCAACTATGTGAAAGGGTAGAGTCTTCAATCAAGGCTACTTTATCCATTATTTCTTTGAGATTCTCAGATTCTCAACTTTTGTTACAGAAGTTCTATGATGTGACTGATGAAGCTTTGCTAGCAGTAGGGGTGAATGACAGAATGATTGCAACTGAAAAGGTGAATGAGGTTTTAAGTTTCAATGAAGCTGTGACAAGATGCAAGACACTTTTAGATAGTTTGAAGGAAGGAGTCAAAGGCATGAAAGGACACATTGAGAAGCTGGTGCAGATTGGACTCCCATCTCCTTTTCTGAATGATAACACAATCTTAATGATCAATCAGATCACAACCCTCCTCTTGTTGAAGAAAAATGATCAAACTATTTTTTAAAGTCTAACTGACTCATCAAGTGTGCAGGAGGTCGAATTAGTTTTCATTCCCATGGCCCAGCTTGAATTTCAGTTGCATTTAGTGGTGCAAATCCTCCAGTCCTTCTCTCATAAGGACATTATCAATTTGGATCTTGCTTTCGAGGATTTACAGAAGAGGCAAGGCTTGTCAGACTCAGAGTGGTTCGGGTATCATGCCGCCTTGCAGAAGTTGTAATTTTCTTGGTTGTGGTAGTGCAATTTTGAATTTTTGGCCTTTTTGTATACTTTTTGAGTTCTTTCTATGTAGGCATAGAGTCCCAAAGTGAGTCACTAAGAACTGTAGAGTTAAAACTCTACATTTTGTAGCATCAATTTTCAATGGCAAAATACCTATATACTATCGGCTTGGTAATCTATTTTGTGTTGCAAGTAATAGCCCACGCGGAATATGCCAAGTGTCAACACGGTGGGATTTTGAAGAAGGGAAAAGGATAAAGGTTCTTAAAGATGCATGGATGTGCCACATGGCATGGTGATAAAAGGGTGACTGGCACAACGTCTAGTAGTGGTGGAGAGCGCCAAATGTCTCCATCCAAATCTATAAGCTTCAAGAATCACAGAAGATGCCATGTGTTTGTGTCACATTCTTTTCCCCTTTTGTTTCGTAAAGTTTCAAAGCTGTGCGGAGAGTGCCACATGTTACAATGGCAGGGATTCAAGAAGAAATTTTTGGTAAAAGAAGCTAGGATGAGCGCTAGTATGTCGCGTGTCCCTATTGTAAACAATGCAGAGCCTGCTGTGTGTCACTCCTCTTTGCAGTTTTATAAAGTGCTGAAATAAAATATGGTGGGCCCAATATATTAAGGGTGGTTTTTCAAGGGAAAAGTGGATGATGCCAAGTGTCATGACAACAGGCATTTGGAGGAAAGAAATAAAGGAGACCCTAAAATAAAGCACCAGCTTGCCGCATGTCCTAGTTTTGAAGCTAGCGGGTGTTGCCACATGTCTTGAGCATCGGGTAAGTTAAAGCAAATGAAACAAGAAGCCAAAGCTGCCAAGTTTCAATATGGCATGCATTTGAAGAGAGTTTCAAAGGGAACCAAACCTGATAAGCACAAGGGTGCCACATAGCAACTTTTGAGCCATTTAGAAGCCTGTGAAAGAGGCCATCTATCCCAATAGTACTAATAGTTATAGAGCCATATATTGAGCACCAGTCAACCAGTCGAAACGTAAGGATGATACAGAAGTAGATTCAGAAAGATTTCCTATGTGTGACCAATTTCAGTTTAGTTTTGCAGGTGGTTAAGAATCTTAATGGCCATAGGTGTCTCAAGTCCCATCTTTCTACTATAAATAGGGGGATTTTTTAACTGATAGATATAGATATATTGAAATAGAAGAAGATATATGAGAAGAGATTTCTGTGGTGTGACTGGAATATATCATTTTACCTCTACAGTTACTTCAAAAAGAAAAGCATCATAGATCTGTGCATATTCTGTGCCTTATGTATTATGTTGAATCGATTAATGAAAAAAGCCTTTGTTTTGTGTCATTTGGTGATATTTTTTGTCTTTATTGCAAATTCTCTGAGTTTATCCTCTGAGTTTAAATCTGTTTCATAACTTGTTACATTAATCATGCTCATTGCTCTTTAATATAGCATAAATTATGAAGATTTAATCACTGTGCTTGTTATAGAATCAAATATAAGTCTGGTGCATCACCTTAGAAGTTATTTTACATTGTATCTGTAATCTTGTTTTTTCTTCCCTTTTCTCAAAACCCATTTGAAAATAGAAGAGCCAGCTTCTATAAAATCTGGAGGTTGCTTCAAAGATCAATTTCACATCTTTGAAGTTTCCCATGTTGGTGATGGATTAAGCCTAAAAATTTATACATCAATAATTACCACACTCCAAATGATACAATATGCATCATCACTCCCTTTAACTGACTGAGTTGATATGAACTCATCTAAACTAGCCAAGAAGGGAGAGATGAGTGCTAATTATATAGCACAATGTGGGCATATAATTCCAAGAGGGCTAATAACTCCCAAATAACCAAATTAGGTGCGAGTTATACCTACTTAGAAAATGCCAAACATGTTGCATAAACTACTTAGAAGGAGACAAGATAGTGGTTATGTGAGGTGGCATATGAGGCCAAAAGAGGGTGTGAGACTCAACCACCCATGTGTGGGTGAGAGAAACACATGTAATCGATGGATTACACCACGTGTCCTCACATAAACCATGTCTCATATAATCTAAGTATGCTTAATAATGTGTAGGAAAAATAAATATAAAAAAAACCTACACCAACATTGAGGTACCCCCTACTTCTTCTCCTGAAGCGCTTGTTTCTAGCTCTTTTGACATATTTGAGTCTTGTAAGTGTTATCGAGCAGGATTGCACCTATGATGCAAAGATGGAAAACTTTGCAATCCTGTGTAACATTGGAATACTTTTAGGTTGTGGGTGCCCTAAGGTGAAAGTAGACCTCCAGATTATGGGCTGGTTCCCTTCTGATTCTCTAATAAAGTATTGACTTTGTAGGAAAAAGGTTTAAAAATACTTCCTAATAAGAATACTAAAACTGGATCTAAATATGTGGCAATGCACCTAATTTATAGAAACATGCAACTCTAATTCACAATAATTTTTAAAGTATCTATCCACACAAACCAATTTGGCAATATGACCACAAAATTGATTCTAAGGAAGGCTTGAATAACTTTCTTTTTTGGAGGAAAACTGGGTTCTCATAGCATGAAAGAAAAGACTATCCCAATGGACAACCTAAGACCTGTGATTTTTATTGTTTTTCAATGCATGCAAGTATAAATGAGACAAAGATTTAAAGGTTCTGATACTAAAACACAATAAAATCTCATCCAATCATTCATAGAACAACACAAAATGGGAAGGTAGATACTTGATCCTACTAAAAATAAAGGAATACCTACATAACAATGGCAAAAATGATAACATGTAGCCTACTGTACTGTATAAATCTCCAAAAATTGAGTTACAAACACTTCTCTCTGCAATGCACAAGAGAGCAAAAAGGCAAGAACTAGAAAAACATAAGTTTTTCTCCAATATATAATATGCTCTCAAAAAGACCTAAAAAGGTCAACTGTAGTCAACTACCTCTAAAAATAACATCTCGAAGACTGATCCACGAGCAAGCATAAAAATCCCTAAAAAATAGGGTCATAACTAGAGGAAAAGGAGAAAAAATAGCTCCAAATTGCCCCTCACACTCAATTTGACCAAGTGGTACACCAAACTCCCTCTAGTTTGACCAAAAATCATGCAAAAAGCTCCAAAATAGCTCAGTTACTCCATCTCCTGATTTTGCATGATTTGGGCATGAGGAAACAATGTGAACAAGTAATAAAGTAATCAATAAAGACTTACTTTACTAGTTGTTATTAATTTGTTTATCTTTGACTTTTTTACAACTTTGTGACAAATAATAGAGTAATTTATAATTGCATTACTTTATTATTTGTTTACATTTGTTTTACCAATTTCTAAGTCATGCAAAAAAGAGGGTAATTATTTTCAAAAGGTTTTAAAAAATAATAACTCCTTATAACTCCCTTTTGATTTACATAATCACCTCATGCATTCGATGATGATGCCAATAAAATACATCCTCCATACATGCAAAAGTTAAAAATGCCTTTCATATGTGCGAGATGATTAAATAGAAATCATGATTTAATCCCTTATATCTCCCATGCCATTATGCATCACATAGGATCTCCTCCATGCATAGGTCAAAAAATATAGCCATCATGCATTTATCATTAATTTACATATCTTATTGCATCCTTATGACTCCCTTTTGACATATTGCATTGCATTGCCTTAAGTCTCGTTCAAAACACCTTATGACCATCATATACATTACACTTACCTTTGCATTATTATCTTCATTGACTTTGAAAATAAAAATAATAATAGCCCTCACCTCATGAGCTTCCTCCACTTGAGCACTAGGTTTGATGATATTCAAAGTCTTGACCATGAGCATATTTTGGATTATAATGATTACATAAAAAAGAAGTAAAAAATAAAAAGAGCCCATAGTCAACATTTGACCAAAAGCAAGATGAAAACCTAAAAGAACTTCATTTTGTACTTTGCCTTCTCTTCATGTTGCTTTGCCTACCGACATGCACTAGGGTTTGAAGCTATTTTTGGAGGCATTCTTGAGGTTTAAACTACTATTCTTGAGCTATTTTCAACACCATCTTCATTCAGGTAAGTCTCCCTTCTATATATCTTTGTTTTTCTACAAGAAATGGTGGTGAAACTACATTGCTTGGTTACTTCTGTATCTGCTTCTATTTTGGTTTTTTATAGAAACATAATGATGAAGGAAAGCCCTTCCTTTTTCTTCTGTATCTGCTACATATTTGCTCTATTTTGATACAAAGAAATAAGGGAAGAGAGATAGTTTTTTACACTAGTTTTTTCATTATGCTCATTATATCTTGTTTTGCATAATCTTCTCTCCTTGTTTGGCCTTCATGGCATAATGGTTTAGCATGGGTTTTGTAAAACTCTTTGAAAAGAGAACCTGTAGCTTATATTTCCTTATATGCTTTTGATCTTTCACTCATGGCATGATGACTGCAACAGGACAAATATGTATAGCCATTGAAAATACAAGGGTCAAAGCTTCACTTACTGTATGTAAATTCTAGTAGGGTTTGGTGAACAATATACTTCATTTTTTGCTTCTCTCTGTCATAAAAGATACTACTGTTCCTTGGCATTTTGTTTACCTTCTGTATTTGTTGGTTTAGGATTTCATTGTGATGATATGATGAAAAGAGGCCTTCTCTCTTATTTGTTACAAACCCTACTAGGGTTTCACTTACTCCTTAATATTTTTTTCACAGAGTGTTGTTCATTTGCCTTAGAGACAATCAGATGAAAAGAAATGACTACAACTTTATGGTGTCTGCTGCTCTTGACTCACATACACATTATAGACTTTGAATTTTATGATGAAGGGCTATAGAATGAGTTTAAAATATATGCTATCCTTTGTATCTCCTATAGATGTATATTAGACACTGAGATTTCATTTTCTTTTTGTTATTCCTTGTGGCTGAGATAGTGCATTCTATCTTGATTGTATGTTGCTATGACAGTGACTTATTAACACATATTCTTTAAATCTCATTATGCTCTTAAAGTGGTGTACCCATAACAAAGATGAAACTAGTTACCTTAGCTAAGGTTTTGTAAATATCTCTCCTCTACTTCTCTGAGACAGTGCACTAGTAAGATTCATTAAATGACCATGATAAGACTTTCATTCTCTACTATTCCATGGCATGTTGATGCATCTAAAAGCTTATATTTTTTCATTTGATGACTGTCACAATTGACTGTGTAGGGCTCTTACTAATTGTCTCATTGGATATTGTCCATCTATTTTCTGAGGTAATTGTATCCTGATATTCATGCTTTGACTGCACCTCCTATAATGAATGAAATCACTGTGCTCTTTGATCATCCTTCTTGGCTTCACTTGCATCTCTATCATTGTTTCTCTATCTCACATATATGTCTATCTTTTTCTCATGGCATTATGTAGAGAAGATCAGTTGAAGAAGGCACCATATGTCATCTCTTAATGTTGTTCCTAGACCTGTAGCTTTGTTTTTTGTCGCTTGACTGTCTTTATTGACTTTTGCATTATTCTTCTTCATTGGTTGTGGACTTATTGCACTCTATATGGTTGTTCCTGACATGATAACTGTCAAACACCTCCTGTGGAATATGCATATTCTCTAGTTTTGAATTCTTGACATGATAACTAATCTTATTGGAGTTATGATTGTCCTTTGATCAAGACTATTGTACTTGATATATCTCCCTATCTCTCTTTGATGGCATTATGAATTTCTTTCATGACTCCTATAGCATATCACTTGCTCCTTAAGGTTTCTCCACATATTTGATCTTGATGCTTTGTTATTTGGAGTTTGTATTCTTTATTTTCTCTGTGTATCTCATGTACTCTTCATCATAAGGCATGTTCCATTATGCTTGGAATGTAGTCATGAACTCCTTGTATGCTACCCACTTAGGTGGTTGTACCTCTTGGCATAGAAGTGAATGGTATCCTCTTTTGATTCAAGGCATGCTATATCTTCAAGATGATTGTCTTCCACCTATACCTTGCACTCTATGGATGTGTTATATATGGTTGACTGTCTCATACTATGTAGATGCAAGAATTGTGGTTGTTATGTCCTTCTTCATTGCCCCTCTTGCACTCATACTAGCTACTCCTTTTCATGCACTATACCTATAGCCTATGGTTGTATCTTCATCTTGTAGAGGCATATGGAATCTATATGATGAATGGACTGTCATTAGGGTGATTGTCCCATTATGATGGCATTGTAAGCCCCTCTTTAGCAGTCCTATTCACTCTACTTATGGTTTCTCTTGCATATAAGATAGTTGACATGCATCACACACAGATATGGACTATTTCTCATTATATGACTGACCTTTAGCTAATTACATGCTTCCTAATTGATGGGACAATCACCTTAATTACTAATTTTGTCCTTCTATGTCTACTTAATGAATTCAAAAGCAATTTTATATCTCATTCACAACAAAAGTGGTAAAATACCCATTCTATTGCTGCTCCATGATGCCTCCTTGGTTGTAATACTCTTGATGGGATTGTCCTTTAGTTAATATTGCTTTGATGTTGACTGTCCTACCTTGGAGGCTGTCTCATGATGTATTGGTGTTGTCATTGACTTTCAATTAGAATATGCTTTTATTTATTGACCTGAAATCTTCTTTTCTTATCTTATATTCCCCTTAAGATCAAGGGGGTAGCATGTTGTGATCAACCCTTGTGGGAGCCCATTTTTTACCACATGCTGAAATGTCTTACATAATGATTGTGCCTATACCTACACATTACACAAACAAGTTACATAAAACAATGAATACAATACTCATGTGATGATTTAATCTTTCTAGCTCTCTTTCTTATTGATCTAATGCTTCATGATATGTGTTGTGTTCCTTTTGGTAGGGCATTAAGGGTATTCATATCCAGAGCTCTAACCAATTATTTACCATGCTGCAGGTTCACTTGGAGATCAGGAGAGGAGGAGCATGACAAAGAAGATCCAACCAAAGCTATCTCAGGCAATGATGGATATTCATCCTCCCTTATGCTTCTTTTCATTTCTTTTAACTTCAGATGCATAGCATATATTATGTCACATTGGTTAAGCTACTTCCACTGTTTGTGTGGGACCATGGATTACTTTTTTCTTTCCAATGAATACAAATACAATAGTTGTGCAATTCTGTGTATACTTTATTGGTAGAAATGAATGGAACATGAAATGGATGAAACATTTTGCACTAAATGAAAGTAATGTCCTGAGTTCCATGTGTACTTTTCTTTATGTCTCTTTACTCTAAACAACAAAACTAAATTCAAACCTTTCTCAAACACTTAAATAATATGCCATGGTCTAAGCATAGTAGGAATGTGTTAGAATATTCTTCACCTCAAATGTAACTATTTCAGCTCTGCCAATTTGAGCTACAGGTGAAAAATTGGTAACATTTCTAGGATTTCTACTAAATGGTTGCCTACTAAGTATATAGACCAATTGCCTTAAATGATCCATTGGGCATGGAGTCCATTCTTACCTGAAAACTTGAAAAAACCTTCTGCAACTCAACTGATAGAAAAATAGCAGCAAAACAATACTAAAATTAAACTAATCTGACCTTGTTTAGGACATGGCTAGTAAAATGTGCATGTGTACTTTTTGGAAAACAAAACAAAACTAAAATAAAATGTGCTAAAAAAACTCTTATCGAGTAGGATTGCACCCGTGATGCAAAGATGAAAAGCTCTGCAATCCTGTGTAACATTGGAATACTTTTAGGTTGTGGGTACCCTATGGTGAAAGTAGACCTCTAGATTATGGGCCGGTTCCCTTCTAATTCTCTAATAAACTAATAACTTTGTAGGAAAAGGGTTTAAAAAGACTTCATAATAAGAGTACTAAAATTGGATCTAAATGTATGGTGATGCACCTAATTGATAGAAACATGCAGCTCTAATTCACAATAATTTTCAGAGTATCTTGTTGCAAGTATGGGCCTAATCAATGTTGTCATTGATGTCAACATACTCCTATTGCATTGATGTCAAGGATTGGATGAGCTGTTGATGCAGAGCCTCTAGGACAGCAGTAGTATGATCATAACTTCACATGCAAAGATCACTCGAGACAACTTTCAACACCATCTCCAACTTACTCTTAACACACACGCAATGAAGGAGGACTCCAAAACACCTTCCAAGATACCAACTTCATCAAGTTTCCATCTAGATTTCTTGCCAAATCACTATATAGGGTCTGTAGGACAGCAGCCTTACCAAAGTCTTCAAAGACAGTCATAACACTTCACTGCTCCATTGTGTATACAGTCACCATGTCTTCTTTGTGAAGATCTCTATTGAGACACACTCAAACTCATGCAACTTGTCAACCTCTCACATGCATACATATCTAATGCATTCATTGACAAAACCATCCTAAACCAACTTACCAAGTTTCTTCCTTATGACTACTGCCCTCTACTCCATTTCAACACATAATTCTAAAGGGTCATTTACTGGCTAAACTCAGACCACACCATACTCCTGCCTCCCAATCCTTTTCAAGACCATGCATTGATTAATATGCAACCCATTCCATTGAGCAAGAATAGAAAAATGTTAATGAAATGGGCAAAAATCCATGAGACTGTCAAAAGAGCCTTAACTAGGTTTTCAAACCTACTTTCAGAGGAAAGAGAAATGCAGAGACCAATAAGAAGGTCAAAAGCCCAAATCAGTTGCACAAGATAGGTGACTCTCCACCCTAACCAACCATCTAAGGCATCCCCCACTACACAGTCGTACAAGTACGGATAGAAGCTGAAAACAGTGAATTACTAACTGTGAGAGCAGCTCAGAGGAAAACAAGGATTTCTTTCACCCAGTCTTGTATCAAGTCTCCAAACAAATCTTAAATCAAAGGTAGTTCAAACCTCTTTCCATCCATCCCCAACTTGTGCCATGACAATGCCGTACATGTACGAAAAACTGCAGAAAATAGTGATTTTCAAAAGGAAACAGCAAATTCAGAAAAATAGTTTTGGGAAAATTAGCAATATCTTCCACCTAGTGCATTGTTAAGATCCCACACAAGACTCAAATCAAAGCTAACTTGATCTTCTTTCCATCCAACATGCCCATGTACTATGGAGATTCCGTACAGGCGTGGGTACGGCCTACAAAATAGTAAAAAAATAGAAAAAACACAGAACAGCAAAAAAAATAGTTCTTGTTGTTTCTCTCAAATCTATTCAATGTATTCCTTCCATACAATCTTCCTTGGCTTAATACAAGCCTCCTACAATGCATGAAAACATTTTTCATTGCCAAACCATCGATTTCTTTTCTGATTTTTAACTGTAGCTATAAAACTGTCTATTATAGAAACTGCCTTTTCTTGGATTCCATCGACAGTTGGATAACTAATCTTGCTTTTTAACATGTAGCTAACCTTTGGATAAGGTTATCACTATCCTTAGACATGCCTTTAAAGGCTTATAACCATAGACACTTAATAACTATCCTAAACAAATATTAAAATTAAAAACTGTCCTAATGCCTCTACAAAGGCTTATATAAAAGACTATAGTAAACATGCAAAATAGACCCTAGCTAAATGGACATGGTCCCTTACAAATATGGCTTTCAAGCCTAATAACAACATGTAAATGGTCTCAAAGACCTTATTTGAACAAGACAACCTCAGTGAAAATTAGATAAAATCTCGATATCTTGGTGCTCCTACACCAGCTGTGTGTTGAGGATATTGAGAAAATTAGTCCTATCAGAAACAAAGAAGAACAGTGAAGAGAGTGAAGCTCTATGGAGTGAAGATCCTAGCTAAGATGAAGATTAGGGAATGCACATCAAAGGGTTTGTAGATATGTGTCTAAAGATAATCCAATCAAGATTTAAGAGGTCCGCATGAAGATTTGAAGAAGTTATGGCCACTTGAGTGAAATTGGTTCTGGCAGGTGTTCAGAGGTGACAGAGTGACACAATTAGGTCCGGTAAGATCCGATAATGCAATATTATGTTCTGTGGATTTGATGGAGTGTTTAGGAAGCCAATGTGAATTGATAACTCAATTGGTTCGTGGTCTCGAGGTCTGCAAGCATTTATTCTAATGTGACAGTGTTGACAAAATGTGTTCTTGAGGTTCCAGATGAAGATGAGAATGATTTCATTAGACAAAAGTAGTGTGGATGTTCTTGGTGATTTAGGTAAGCTTGTGGGGGTCTCTAGATTGTGTCCAGTTCGTGTTGGTGATCCTCATTGAAGATTGAGCTTGTAATTGAAGGTTTACTTCTAGATGATGAAGTTCTTCCTAATCATGACCGACCGGATGGTTTGCACATCTTGCAGATGATCTTGAAGATGTTCTGTGAAGCATGGCGTGTTCCTCAAAGAAGATTGAAGTCCCAAATATGTGTGGCCAACTGTGTGGTGATTCGTATGAAGTCTTTTGTAATAAGACAAGTTGTATTTGTGTATTTGCTCTGTACTAAAATAAAGTGTATATTGTGCTGACTTTGATGATTATCCCAAAGTCGTTATCTTGTATAAATAAGAGTTGTGAAGTCATTTCAAAGTATCGATGTGAAGATGAGGAAGTGGTAGAGAGGAGAAGAGCGAAAAGCAGAGCAGAAGTGTTGGGCTTAAATGGAACTAACTCAAGCATGGTGAAGATGCTAATCTTTAGTTCAAGTATGTAATATTTATTATTCTGTAGATAATGTGTCTCCTATAGGCAGTGGGCCTCTTGTGAGCAATGTGCTCAGGCAGTGAGCCCTAATTAGCATGTGTCATTTGTTCTTCTTATTCTTTTAATAGAGAATATAATCTTGGGTTAGTCACCTCGTGGTTTTTCCCTTAACCAGGTTTTCTACGTTAAAATCTTGGTGTCATATGTGTTAATATGTTTCTACTCTTGAATTATTGCATTGTGCTTCCATGATTGATTTATTATTATGCTGTTGAATTACAAGAAGGATTTAAGTGTTTAAAGAAAAGAAAGTTTTGGGACAACTGATTCACCCCCCCTCTTAGTTGTCTATCCTAAATCAACATATCTATCCACACAAACCAATTTGGCAATATGACCACAAAATTGATTCTTAGGAAGGCTTGAATAACTTTCTTTTTGGAGGAAAACTAGGTTCTCACAGCATAAAAGAAAAGACTATTTCAATGCACAACCTAAGACCTGTGATTTTTTACTACTTTTCAATGCATGCAAGTATAAATGAGACAAGGATTTAAAGGTTCTGATACTAAAACACAATAAAATCTCATCCAATCATTCATAGAACAACACAAAATGGAAAGGTAAATACTTGATCCTACTGAAAATAAAGGAATACTTGCATAACAATTGCAAAAAAGATAACCTGTAACTTGTTGTACTGTATAAATCTCCAAAAATTGAGTTACAAACACTTCTCTCTGCAATGCACAAGAGAGCAAAAAGGAAAGAACTAGAAAAACATAAGTTTTTCTCCAACATCTATTATTCTCTCAAAAAGACCTAAAAAGGTCAATTGCAGTCAACTGCCTTTAAAAATAACATCTCCAAGACTGATCCACGAGCAAGCATAAAAATCCCTAAAAATAGGGTCATAACTATAGGAAAAGGAGAAAAAATATATCCAAATTGCCCCTCACACTCAGTTTGACCAACTGGTACACCAAACTCCCTCTAGTTTGACCAAAAATCATGCAAAATCTCCAAAATAGCTCAATTAACTCTATCTCCTGATTTTGCATGATTTGGGCATGAGGAAACAATGTGAACAAGTAATAAAGTAATCAATAAAGACTTACTTTACTAGTTGTTATAAATTTGTTTATCTCTGACTTTTTTTACAACTTTGTGAGAAATAATAAAGTAATTTATAATTGCATTACTTTATTATTTGTTTACATTTGTTTACCAATTTCTAAGTCATGCAAAAAAGAGAGTAATTATTTTCAAAAGGTTTTAAAAAAACAATAATTCCTTATAACTCCCTTTTGATTTACATAATCACCTCATGCATCCTATGATGATGCCAACAAAATATATCCTCCATACATGCAAAAGTCAAAAATACCTTCCATATGTGAGATATGATTAAATATAAATCATGATTTAATCCCTAATATCTCCCATGCCATCATGCATCACATAGGATCTCCTCCATGTGTAGGTCAAAAATACAACCATCATGTATTTATCATTAGTTACATATCTTATTTCATCCCTATGACTCCCTTTTGGCATATTCATGATCACCTCACCCTTATGACTCCCATGCCATGTTGCATTACATTGCCTTAAGTCTCATTCAAAACATCTTATGACTATCACATATATTACCCTTACCTTTACATTATTATCTTTGTTTACTTTGAGGAAAATAAAAAATAATGATCATAGCCCTCACCTCACGAGCTTCCTTTACTTGAGCACTAGGTTTTAATGATATTCAAAGTCTTGACCATGAACATGTTTTGGATAACAATGATTTTATAAATAAAACAAATTCAAAAGCTCCTAGCCGAGATAGGGCAACTATGACAAAACAACTCTAAATGTCGCCATTTTGCACATTGTATTTCACTTGCTTGCTGCTCTGCACTGCCATGCTTGGATATTGCTAGGGTTTCACTACTATTTTTGGAGCATTCTAGAGGTTTAACTTGTTGTTTCTGAGCTATGTTCATTCTCATCATGGCTCGGGTAAGTCTCTCTTCTGTAGCTACATACATTCTAGTTTTTTGTATAGTAATATGATGAAAGAAAAATTCCTCTCTTTTGTTTTTGTGTCTGCTCCATTTTTGCTTTATTTTGATACAAAGAATCAAGGGAAGAGATACAATTTTTTACACTAGTTTTTTCATTATGCTCATTGTATCTTGCTTTGCATACTCTTCTCTCCTTGTTCGGCCTTCATGACATAATGGTTTAGCATGGGTTTTGTAAAACTCTTTGAAAATAGAACCTGTAGCTCATATTTTCTTATATTCTTTTGATCTTTCACTCATGGTATGATGACTACAACAGGACAGATATGTATAGCCATTGAAAATACAAGGGTAAAAGCTTCACTTACTATATGTAAACCCGAGTAGGGTTTAGTGAACAATATACTTCATTTTTTGCTTTTCTTTGTCATACAAGATATCACTGTTCCTTAGCATTTTACCTCCTGTGTTGTCTTAGTTTGAGCTTTCATTGTAGTGGAGAGATAAAAGAGACTTCTCTTATTTGTTACAAACCCTACTAGGGTTTTACCTATTGTAGCCATGTTCTTCAAACAATGTTGCTTTTTGATAGTGGGGATAGTCACCCTAAAACAAGGACTGTTTCTTTCTCTATTGCTCCATGATGGATTTACACATACTGTAGGCTCTGCACTTTGTGTTGGAAGTTATAGAATGAGTTTACAATACGTGTTTCTCTTATTTGTATCTCCTATAGATGTATATGAGACACTGAGACTTCATTTTCTTTTTTGATATTCCTGTGACTGAGACAGTGTATTCTATCTTGACTGTATGCTGTTATGACAGTGACTTATTTACACATATTCTTTTAAGCTCACTGTACTCTTCAAGTGATGTACCCATAACAAAGATGAAACTAGTTACCTTGGCTAGGGTTTTGTAAATATCTCTCCTCTACTGCTCTGAGATAGTGCAATGGTAAGCTTTATTAAATGACCATGATAAGACTTTCATTCTCTGCTATTCCATGGAATGTTGATGCATGTGGAAGCTTATATTTTTCATTTGATGACTGTCATAGTTGACTATGTAGGACTTTTATTAATTGTCTCATTGGATATTGTCTATCTATTTTCTGAGGTGACTGTATCTTGATATTCATGCTTGACTGCACCTCCTGTAATGAATGAAATCAGTGTGCTCTTTGATCATCCTTCTTGGCTTCACTTGCATTTCTATCATTGCTTCTCTATCATTGATAGTGATAAAGATCATTGTGTTTATCATCTTTGGCATTATTAGTCCTTGCTTTGTCTTGACAATTGATATGTGTAATAATTGCTCCTTCTGTACCCTGGCTTACCTCTGTCCCACTTATATGTCTATCTTTTAATCATGGCATTATGTAGAGAAGGTCAGTTGAAGAAGACACCATGTGTTATCTCTTAATGCTTCTCTTGAACCTATATCTTTGTTCTTGGTCTCTTGACTACCTTTATTGACTGTTGCATTCTTCGTCCTTTTTGTTATGGACTCATTACTGTCCTATACACTGATGATGTCATGTTGACATGTTCTCTTCTATTTGGCATGGACTATTACACTCTATATGGTTGTTCCTAACATAATAACTGTCAAACACCTCTTGTGGCATATGCATATTCTCTAGTTTTGAATTCTTCATATGATGACTAATCTTATTGACATTATAAGTGTCCTTTGATCAAGACTGATGTACTTGATAGATCTCCCTATCTCTCTTTGATGGCATTATGAGTTTCTTTCATGACTCTTGTGCCATTTCACTTGCTCCTTGAGTTAATTGTATGGTATCCTCTTTAGATTCAAAGGTATGCTATATCTTCAAGATGATTGTCTTCCACCTGTACCTTGCACTCTATGACTATGTTATATATAGTTGATTGTCTCATACTATGTGGATGCTGTTGAAATTAGGGCAAACAACTGAGAGGGGGGGTGAATCAGTTGTCTCAAAACTTTATCTTCTACTACATTTAATCTTATTAACCACTTATTAACAGATTAATGATATAACCATGAAAGCATGAATCAACAACACATGAGCAGAAACATGATCAACACACACAACACCAAGCTTTTTATGTGGAAACCTAGTTATGGGAAAACCACAGTGGGGGTTAACCCATAAGATTTATTCTTTGTTAAAAGAATAAAAAAATGGGAAGGCACTTGCCTTTGGGTGCACTGTCCAGAGCTCACTACTCCAAGACTCTCACTGTCTACAAAACATTCAAAAGATTGACATAGAAAGG
This sequence comes from Cunninghamia lanceolata, assembly GCA_027924645.1. Classification (NCBI taxonomy): domain Eukaryota; kingdom Viridiplantae; phylum Streptophyta; class Pinopsida; order Cupressales; family Cupressaceae; genus Cunninghamia; species Cunninghamia lanceolata. The sequence continues at coordinate 25,736,216 of BSBN01000500.1, forward strand.
TTGAACTAAGAAACAACATCTTTTCCATGCCAGGGTTTAGTTCCATTGAAGCTCACAACACCTTTGCTTTGGCCTTAAAACACTTCTTTGCCACCTCTGCAACATCTCTGTTCTTCCTCTTCTACTCTTCCTCTTCTCTGCTCTGTCTTCTTACCTTAGAATTTTATCATTTTCACTCAAGGATAACTTTTCCATGACTCAACTACAAGTATTTATATGCTACATCAACTTTGGAATGAACATCAAGGTCAGCATTACAATCATCAACCATTGGAACAATCTTCAAGGTCGGTATTACAAACATTTACAAAATGACTTGACTTAATACAAAATACTACATGCGGACCACAACACTATCGGCAAAACATAGCTGGGACTTGAATCTTCCTTGAACACCATGCCATACTCCATAGAACATCTCTTAGATCATCCGCAACACGTATGAGGCATCCGGTCGGCCAAGACTGGAAAGAACAGCAACACCCAAGGATAAATCTTCAATTACGAGCTCAAACCTTAATGCGAAAAACCAACACAAGCACAATGAAATCAACTAGAACAAATGCACCACATCAAATCACCATAATCACTTGCATCTTCATCTAAAAGCTTAAGAACACTAATTGTCATGATTGTCACACTAGAAAGATTGCTTGCAGGCCTCCAAACCATGAACCACTTGAGTTGAGGATACACACCAACATCCCAAACATACATCTAGAACTGCAAACCATAATATTCCAATGCGGAGCAATCCGGACCAAATTCCTGTCACTCTATTACCTCTAAACAACTACAAAAATTAGTTCTACTTAGATGGCCATAACTTCAACAATCTTTCATACAGACCTCTCAAATCTTAACTAGAGCAACTTCAGACAATCTTCTACAAACCCATTAATCCATAGGCTCTGATCTTCATTTCAATGGGAATGATGAGCAATCTACTTTACTGATCTGCACTGTCTTCTCTATCTCTGAGAAGGAGATATGTTGACATCAATGACAACACATCATAGGCACACATTTGCAACAATCTCCCCCTTTGTCATTGATGGCAACATATGATGTGAAAAATTGATTCAACCATCAAGACAAGAACTTCTCCCCTTTCTCTTATCACACCTACAAACACTTTTCTGCACTGCTCCCCCTTTCACCAACAATTTCTTACTTCTAAGTTTTTCACATGACTTCTCTCCTCCTTTGACATCAATGGTAAAGGGCACATATTTGCAATCAGCTCTCTCCCCTTTTGTTTCTTAGATAAAAACAAACTAAACTCCAAAATTAACATACTGACTACTCCCCCTAAGTAGCATCCACTTCACATCAATCTGGATCACAAGATATGACTGTGAGTTCCACCGGACTGATGCACACTAGTGCACCTTAGTTCTGAATAGGAGGGGTAATAACCCCTAACATCACTTTGAGGTACTCAAAAGTGTCCTTAGGTAGAGGCTTAGTGAAGATATCCACAATCTGATCCTTTGAAGAAACAAACTTCAATCTGACTTCATTCTCATTTACTTTCTCTCAAAAAGTGAAACTTGATGGATATGTGCTTTGTCCTTGAATGCAACACCGAATTCTTTGAAATGTTTATTGTACTTGAATTATCATAGAAGATTGTAACAGGTTCTTCAAATACAATTCTGATATCCTTCAACATTTGCTTCATCCACAAAACTTGAGTACAATTACTTGTTACTGCTATATATTCTGCCTCAGTAGTAGACAAAGATATTGCCTCCTACTTTTTGCTCAACCAAGAAACCAATCTCTTTCCCAAGAAAAATGCACCACCAAGTTAGTACTCTTCCTGTCATCCACATCTCCTGCCCAATTAGCATCTGTATATGCATGAAGAGTGAAATCATCAACCTTAGGCTACCATAAGCCATAATCAGATGTTCCCTTCAGATATCTGAAAATTCTTTTGACTGCTACAACATGAGATTCTCTAAGATCAGCTTAGAATCTAGCAACAAGGCTAACTACATTCATAATATCAGGTTTGGTATGAGTCAAATAAAGTAGTCCTCCAATCATTGATCTATACATTTTCTAATTTGCCTTAGGGGAATCATCATCTTTACTCAACTTGCACCTGGTTATCATAGGAGTACTCACTGGTTTTGAATCCTCCATTCCAAACTTTTTCAACAACTCTTTCACATACTTAGACTGGGATATGAAGATGCCCTTATTTGACTGAATGATTTGCAGATCTAAGAAGAAATTCATTTCACTAAGCATGGACATTTCAAATTCACTTTGCATCTAATCAACAAAATTTTTACACATGCTCTCATTTCCACCTATTTAGGGTAAAATTTGGATTGTTTAGTTTAATGTTTGAATCCTCCTTTCACTCTTTACATTCAAGGACCTAAGGGTCAAGTGGCAATGCACTATCATACCCTAGGTTGCTGTGAGATGTAGGGAAGCTTGGATTAGGGTGTTTGATTATCAATTTTTCTTCTTTTATGTCTAATTAACCATCAAAACCCTAATTATGCAAATGCGACAATAAATTAATGAATTATAAAAATGCTCTTACAGAGGGATGTAAAATGATAAATCACAGAGTACCTATTTTCAGGGTTCCAAGGTAGAAAATTCAGGGACACAGGAGCGGATGCCCTAGTCCAAGGCCTTGCTTTTTGTCAGGATCTGGAAACTCAGTCTACAACTTGTATCTATTGTTCCAGAGATTTTTCTGTTGTGAACCTTCAGGGACTAGGGAGCGGGCGCCCAACTCTAGGGAGCAGATTTACTTATGTTCTATAATTCTGACACTCCAAGATGTCTTCTTGCAACTTCACTTTGTCCAACTCCTCAACCTATAACCTACAACCATGAAAACTTTGGGAGGGGGTTGTGGTGTTTAGAGGCTTACCTTAGTCAAGCCCTGGAGGACACTTAAGTCTTCGAACACCATTGTAAGATAGAGAGTGTGTGCCCTTGTGAGGCAGAGGCAAAATCCAAATGAATAAATGATCACAAACACAATAAATGTCACTTTGTAGTGAAGATTTCATGGGAGGAAGATGCTTTTCATTCCATGAGGAAATAGATGCTCAAATCTTCAAACATAAACACATAAACCACACAAGTCTGCTCTTGCAACACAATGAAAGCCTTGAATCACCTTTAGGATGCCAAAATCACATGAACATAATCTCTAGTTTCTAAATGAATGCCTAAACATGCTTTTATATGCAACTACAAACACTCCCACCAAGATTTCATAAATTCAAACTTACCGTGTCGGCCTAGGGACCAAATAACGGTCATAAACTGACACTTAAAATTTGGGCCTGACCTAAAATAGGGTAGGACTAGGGCATAGGTGCCCAAGTCCTCCCCCCCTATTTTGGGCAAGGTTAAGCTCAAGGGGCCCCCCTAGGCCCTATTTGTCATGATACCTAGGGTTCATTCCATCGGGATGCCAAATTATGATGCAAGATGTCCTAAATGCACACTAAAGACCTGAGAGCTAAACCTTATGAGGGAAAAGCCCCCAAGGGGAAATTTTCTGACGTTACATTTAACCCCCACTTTAATGTATGTATAACTGCAAGGCCAATACATGCATTAAAGTACGGTCAGAAACACAATAAACATGCCAAGCACAAAGAAGACACGCCAATCACATAGAAGACAGTAACAGGCACGCAAAACATAGAGAAGATAGTTACAGTCACACAGAACATGGAGAAGACATCAGATGCATAGAAGACACATTAATGCATAGAAGACAGGACTAATTTCTTTTCTTTTCTTTTCCCATATATATGAAATGTAGATGCAAGTATTGTAAAGTAAACAAACCTCCCATAATACAGGATGCACTCATCGCGCAAGTCTTTATATTGTATATATATGGGGCAACACACACGCAAGACACACAAAACCTCCCAAAATATAGGAAGCACTCATCAAGCTAGTCTTTAGACTGCATATGGGCCAACAGACACAACAAACAAAGCAAGCACGCCAAACACACACACATGAAGACATAGAGAAAACACGACAGACAAGTGATGGAGTTTTCCTATTTCTAGGTTCAACATCATCTCAGGCACATTATAGGCACACACCGACGATTGGGCTTCACTAGAACAATCACTGAAAACATGCTTAAGGGTTGAGTTAGTCACATAACTGCTCCCTGCCTCCACAGAGGACTTTTGAAAATGACAAGATGATGCAATCTGCTCTGAGAAATACACCATCCTCACCTCCACAGAGGGCTTAAGATAAAAAGGATATACATGATATCTCACCTCTGCAGAGGGCTTACATGATTTGATTGATTGATTGCAAACAAACTCAAGATGCAGGAAGCACTCATCGAGCTGGTCTTTAAATTGCATCTGAGGACAAGCACATAGCTAACATCTACAACTGACAACTTACCTTATATATGCCCCCACCTTAAGGTGGTTGATATCAGGTATCAATATCAAGCACGTTAAGGTAGGAAGAAAACACACAAGGGAACACAAGCTCTCGCAAATCCCATGCCCCCCGGAGGTGACATGTACTTCACAATCGCCGAATGTTCCCACAAACACATCCCTACAAGAAACACGTTAGTGTCTACAAAATCATGATAAACAACAACATCAATTAATATGATCAACCACACAAAGAGCCAAGATTATACAATGAATTTAGAGTTCAAGGATAACCATGGGGCTATATCATGAAGCTCTCTGAATCGAGTACCGCCAAGGCTATATTCAAAGACAAACAAAGGTGCACAGAGCAACAATATTGTTAAGGTTTGTAAATGAGATAGCATACCATCAAAATCACTACGTAAAAAAGCACAGAGTACTTCTACTAGCCAAGCATCAAATAATTTATTACAACCCCATCGTCATATTAGGAACTAAGTCCATTTTTTGATTGCTCTAGAAAGGGACACTAGGTCCGCATCAGTGTAAATGTTTTTCGTCATCCGCCCGCTAGATAGAAACACTAGAGGAAGGGAAACAATAAATCAGAGAGGAGAAACAAGTGTCTTAAGGACAGTCACGTAGGAGGGTGCCCCCAAGTCACCAACCACAATGCTATGTTCGTAAGACATAACACACAACAATGAAATTAGAGAGAGAGGTAATATAGAAGAATGATGATACAAATAGAAGAAGGTCACAATAGAGGCGGTCTCCTGGTATCCCAGACCTTACAGGAGAATTTGAGGTCATCCAAGGAGGCCTAAACAACACATAACACATCACGGGGGAAGCACATCACGAGAGAGATAAAGGGTTAGAAATACTTACTTGTAGGGTACCATCGTTAAGAATATACATGTCTGGGATATCTGTCATGTTGTTTTGATATTGTATTAAGTTTAGGATGACAAGAGGCTTTCTTTTCTTTAAAAGGATTCTATCCAATGTCGCTTGAGTAATGTGTTGAAGTGGATTCTATAGGTACTTGAATTCCTTATTGATTTACACCACATCCCTTAGCTACATAATCATTATGTTTGTACAAAATTTGAAATCCATGACCATATAGAGAATCCAGTTCCTTAGAAGAAGGTGAAGCCTCGTAGGTATCATAATTTGTAGTATAAGTTAGAGTATTGCCTTTATTTTCAACCAATGAGACTTTGTTGTTCTTAGCTGCTTCAAAGATTGCTTCAACGAGATTAATGCTACTTTTGATGTGTCAAGGTTATTAAGTTTATAATCCCCTATGCTACAAGGATTAAAATCTAGTGAACCCCAATCATCACCAAAAGGTGCATTCGATGGTTTAGATTCCTCAAAAGATCATTTGTGGCTAGAGGCTTTGATACATCACCTCACAAATTGTTTAAGCTCATATGATTGTGAACTAGTTTTTGCTTTTCAATATGCAAACAGTTATCTGGTTCAGGATTAGTATGATTAGTATGAAGTTTACCTTTGAATATAAATTTGATTGAATGATTCAGGGTGGAAGGGATTGCCCCCAATGCATGAATCCAAGGTCTACCAAGAATCATGTTGTAAGATAGAGAGCAAGGCATGACATGAACCAGGGTAGGCACAATCACGGGTCCCACTTGTATAGGTAAAGTTGTAGTGCCCACAGATTGTCATCCACAATTGTCAAAACCATATATACTTAACGTTTTCGGCTTGATGGTAGATTCGTCAACTTTAATCTTATGTAATAAGTCAATGCCACAAATATTAAGAGCTGATCCATTATCAATCATAACTCTCTTAAGTAATGTTTTGTTTATTGTAACAAAGATTACAAGAGGATCATATTGGTTTTGAACTTCGACTGATGGTAATTCATGTGGTTGAAAGAGGATATCCATTTTTGTCACATGCATACAATCTAACAGAGCTACTACATCATTCGGCTTAATAGCAAGTGGCACAATCACCTTTTGTAAAGATTCTTGGATCATTCCATAGTATGTAGGTGATGCTTGTATCAAATCCCAAAGAGAGATCTTAGCCGGAGTGGCACGAAGCTGTTCAACAAGATCATACTCTTGACCACTTTTATGAGTAAGATGAGGTAGTAGAGGGAGCATAGGTTGAGAACATGGAAGAGAGACAGGCACATGTGGTTCTTGCTTACTTTTCTTGTTATGACGGGTGTTGTATGTGTGAGCAATCACATTGTGGTGTGGTTGTTGCAACACATTTTGAATACCTTGAACCATAATCACTGGCTTCAAGCAAGAAGGTGCACTAAGTGCCCCTTGCACAACCATCTTAGGAATATTGCTACAAGGTTTATTGATTCATATTGAATTAACACTGTTTCCCTCTTGGCTACATCTAACATCCATCCCTAAAGGATTTAATGTGAGAGACCTTTTCTCATCCACTAATGCTACATCTTGGCCAGGGAGAGCAATGGGATGAGAGGAAGGTACTATCTCATTAGTCAAACTAGAGCTATCCATAGTCTTCTCATTGAAGGTTCTTGAGTTTTTAATCAAAGGTGGAAGGTTCAATGGATTATCCATAGAGGTCTCATGCACCAAATGATCGTTAGGTAAATAGTCTTTCTCTACCCATTAAGATTCCTTCTTGAGAGGGAGCCCTTTACCCACTAATGTTTCATTTTCCAAAGAGGGTAGGGTAATGTTTAGGAATGTGTCAATGATTTTATCCTCTTGTGCTAGTATATCCTCATAGGAGGAATCATTTTCTATGTCATCATCATATATTTTAGCTATTAAATCCAAGGCATTAAGAGAACTTTCACTCTCATCATTCTTAATGTGTTTCATCAAATATTCTACTACCCAAGGGTATGTATTCATGAGAGAGGTGAAGTTGTCAAAATCAGATACATAGTCAAGGATTTCAAATGAAGAGCATTTAAATATATCCTTGTGATACATAGCTTGTAAATAAGTGAGCACATGAGGATTCATATTAAGAAATTTGTAGAAACTCTCAAAGTTCTTGATATATGCATGTAAAGATACCAAAGAGCAATGAGATAAAGATGCCATAATGAAATATCTTGTAACATTAATGCAAAATCAGATTTTAAAAGTTTTCCAAAAGTGTACAAAAGACAAATGCAAAACTATATGCAAACATGGCCTAAAATGCTTGATTTTTTTATGATTTTTCAATTCAAATAAGTGAAAGCAATGGGTGTTGTAAGGATTTTGATCAGAGGAAGCAAATTATATGTATGATATCAGTCCAAAATAGCAACAGGATCCTTTACAACACACTCTTGATGCAAATCTAAGATGGCGATAAGTTAAAATATAGTGAAAATATGTCAAAATATGCAATTTTTTTCACCAAATCTCGATGCAAAAGAGCATGACAAAGGGTGTTGTGAGGAAAATGATGATGGAAAAAAAATTATACCAGTAATAACAACCACTTAATGTCAAAATATCCATCACAACATGCTTTTAGTGCCACTTAAGGTCAAACCCTAGTGAAAATATAGCAAAAATAGGCTATTTTTCACGGTTTTTCAACTCCAAGACCTAGAAAAAGGGGTGTTGTAATGAATTTTAGGAGGTTTAGAAAATAAAATTAATTATATAAATCACCTCAATCCATAATATTTGTCACAACACACTTGGAGTGCAAACTAGGCCAACCCCTAGGGCAAAGATAGCAAAAATGTGTAGTTTTCACCAAATTTTCAATACAAGAGGCCAATAAAAAGGTGTTGTGAATATTTTTAGGAGGGGAAGAAAATAATGACCCTGATAAAAACAAATTAAAGAAAAAATATCCTTCACAAAACACCTATGGTGCAATTTAGAGAGTCAATAAGGCCAAATTTAGTGAAAATCAATATATTTTTTTTAAGCCTTTGGTTTGAGATCTTGACACAAAATGCTATATGAATGTTTTTAAGTCTATTTTATGATGAAAATGAAATACTCTCAGATCTGAGAATGATTTCCAAGCTTTTAGATGCAAAATGGAGGTGCAAATTTAATGAAAATGCATGAAAATTGCTAGTTTTTTGTTGAAAATTTCTATGCAAAAATGCAAATATTTGAAATCTAAATACAAATTTACACTAAAATGAAAGAATACAACCAAATTAAAGTTTTAATGAGCCTCTAAAATCAATAGAAAAATTGGAAAGAAGATTTTGCCTATTAACCCTAGATTTTGGAATTACTAGGTTATATGAAAATTGTCAAAATTTCTACAAAACCCTAGCAATTATTTGATGAAAATGCAATGCAAATTATTGTATTTTTTTATTTTTCTATATTTTATATCAGATCTGATGTAAAAATCATAAATTAGGAAAAATTAGAATGAATTGATGCAAATTAGTAACCCTAAAATGCCATTTTTTCAATTTTTTTATAATTTTTCTCAATGCAATAAAATGAAAGACTATATGAATGAATGAAATCAATCCAAATTTAAATAAAAACACTTAGCAAGTTGCAATTAAGTCCAAAAACATGGGTTCACCAAAATGTTTAGGGTAAAATTTGGATTGTTTAGTTTAGTGTTTGAATCCTCCTTTCACCCTTTACATTCAAGGACCTTAGGGTAGAGTAGAAATGCACTATCATACCCTAGGTTGCTGTGAGATGTAGGGAAGCTTGGATTAGGGTGTTTGATTATCAATTTTTCTTTTCTTATGTCTAATTAACCATCAAAACCCTAATTATGCAAATGCGACAATAAACTGATGAATTACGAGAAATGCTCTTACAGAGGGATGTAAAATGATAAATCACAGAGTACCTATTTTTGAGGTTCTGAGGTAGAAAAGTCAGGGACACAGGAGCAGGCACCCAAGTCTAAGGCCCTGGTTTTGTCAGGATCTGGAAACTCAATCTGCAACATGTATCTGTTGTTTCAAAGATTTTTCTATTGTAGAATTTTGGGGACTAGGGAGCGGGTGCCCAAGTCCAGGGAGCAGATTTCCTTCTATTCTGTGATTCTGACACTCCAAGATGTCTTCCTATAACTTCACTTTGTCCAACTCCTCAACCTGTAACCTGCAACCATGAAAACTTTGGGAGGGGGTTGTAGTGTTTAGAGGCTTGCCTCAGTCAAGCCCCAGAGGACACTTAAGTCTCCGAACACCATTGTCAGATAGAGAGTGTGTGCCCTTGTGAGGCAGAGGAAAAATCCAAATGAATAAATGATCACAAACACAAGAAATGTCACCTTGTAGTGAAGATCTTAGGGGAGGAAGATGCTCTTCATTCCATGAGGAAATAGATGCTCAAATCTACAAACACAAACACATAAACCACACAAGTCTGCTCTTGCAATACAATGAAAGCCTTGAATCACCTTTAGGATACCAAAATCACATGAACATAATCTCTAGTTTCTAAATGAATGTCTAAACATGCTTTTATATGCAACTACAAACAATCCCACCAAGATTTCATAAATTCAAACTTACCGTGTCGACCTAGGGACCAAATAATGGTCATAAACTGACACTTAAAATTTGGGCCTGACCCAAAATAGGGTTGGACTAGGGTGCAGGTGCCCAAGTCCTCCCCCATATTTTGGGCAGGGTTAATCTCAACGGGTCCCCCTAGGCCCTATTTGTCATGATACCTAAGGTTCATTGCATCAGGATGCCAAATTATCATGCAAGATGTCCTAAATGCACACTAAAGACCTAGGAGTTAAACTTTATGAGGGAAAAGCCCCCAAGGGGACATTTTCTAATGTTACACCACCAAAGATGATATCATCAACAAATACCTCAACAATCAAGATGTGTTCATGATCAATTTTGAAGTAAAGATTACTATCAGCTGTGCTTTTGCTAAAACCTAACTTTAGCAGATACTTATCTAGTCTTGCATACTAGGCTCTTGGGGCTTGTTTAAGTCTATACAATGTTTTCCTTAATCTACAGACCATATCTCCTTGATCAGACAACTAGAATCCTTCTAGTTGGTCAATGTAGACTTCTTCCAAATCTCCATTCAGGAATACTGACTTGACATCCATTTGGTAAACTTTGAAATCTTTGTAAGCAGCAAAGGCAAGAAATAGTCTGACTACTTCTATTCTTTCCACCGGAGCAAAAGTTTCTTCATAGTCAATTTCCTCTACTTGAGAATATCCTTTGCACACCAATCTTGTCTTGTTTCTAACAACTTCACCAGCTTCATTCAATTTATTCTGGAAGACCCATTTAGTTCCAATTACATTTTTATTTTCAAGTCTAGGAACAAGATCCCAAGTATGATTCTTTTCAATTTGCATTAATTCTTCTTCTATTGCTTTTACCCAACTTTCATCATTACAAGCTTCATTCACTGATTTTGGTTCAATCTTTGAAATCAAATAATACTCCACTTGTTCTTCAACAATTTTCTTCTAGTTTGAACACCTTTATTTCTATCTCCTATGATTTGATCTTCAAAATGATTCAACCTTACATACCTGGGCATTTTGGGATTTTCTTGAACTTCTGATTCTTGAACTTGTTCCTCAACATTTGCACTAACTTCTTGAGTTACTGGATTCTCTGGAGCAATCTGAATCTGAGTTTGAGTTTGAGCTTGTTTTTCTTCATTGGATCTTCATTTTGATCATCTGATTCATATCCACAAGACCTGGAAGGTCTCTCCTTGATTTCATCAACCTTGACATTAGCACTTTCAACAATCCTTTTCAATCTCTTGTTGAAGCATCAATATGCCTTTCTTTGGTTGGAATGACCCAAAAATATTCCTTCAGCACATCTTGCATCAAACTTGCCTAGTTCTTCATCTCTTTTGATATAGCATTTACTACCAAAAACACTAAAGTATTTAATAGTAGGAGCATTACCAAACCACAGTTCATAAGATGTTTTACCAGTATTACCTTTAATATGGACCTGGTTAAGAGTGTAGACAACAGTTCTCACAGCCTCTCTCCAATAAGCATATGGAACATTTACCTCCATCATCATGGTTCTAGAAGCCTCTTGAATAGTCTGATTCTTCCTTTCCACAACTCCATTCTACTGAGGAGTCATAGGAGCAGATAATTGTCTTCTTATTCCATGCTTTTCACAAAATTCATTGAACGCACTGGAGGTAAACTCTCTACCTCTGTCAGATCTCAGACACTTTATCTTCACACCTATCTCATTCTCCACCTTAGCCTTGAATACCTTGAACCTATCAAGAGCCTCTAATTTCTCTTTCAAGAAAGTGACCCACATCATCCGGGAGTAATCATCAATTAGCAACATAAAGTATCTATCTCCTTGCAAACTCCTAACTCTGGCAAGACCACACGAATCAATGTGCACAATTTTCAACAATCCACTTGAAAATTGTTTTTCACTTTTGAATGTAGCTCTGCTCTGTTTGCCCAACTAACATTCCTTACACATGCTATTAGTAGGTTTTACAAGTTTTGGAAGATCTCTCACAGCCTAAGTAGTACTTATCTTGATAATGTTATCAAAGTTTACATGACACATTCTTCTATGCCATAACCAACTTTGATCAATCTGAGAAATCAAACAACTTTTACCAGTACTACTTAAATGAAAGATATTACCTCTAGTTTGTGTACCAGATGCAATCTCAATTCCAGAGCTTTCCAAAATTCTATATTTTCCATCCTTGAATTGGAGATCATACCCTTTGTCAACGAACTATCCAACATTGAGAAGATTATGCTTAAATCCTTCTACATACAAAACATCATTAGTGTTATTCTTACCATCAAGAGAGATGGATCCTCTGCCATGGATTCTACCAGCTGAATTGTCTCCAAACTTCACAATTCCACCTTCATATTTTTCCAAACTTATAAACTTACTTTTATCACTAGTCATATGATGAGAACATCCACTGTCAATCACCCACTCATCCTTTTCTTCAACCTGAGCAGCCAAGGCACTTTCCACATTCACACAGCTAGTAGATTTAGTAGGCATCAGATCTTCTTCTTGGATAGTAATGAACACCCATTCATTTCTAGAGGTACTTCCCATATTAGATTCATCATCTGTGACTCCTTCATTAACAGCTTCTTTGACATAGTAGCATTTCTTTTGAACCCTAGGTCTGTTAGGGTTTGGTTTTAAACCCTTTCTGGACATCTTGAAGCAAAATGACCAATCTTATTGCAAGAAAAACATTTGAAAGGCAACTTTCCTTCATACTTACCGGACCCTCTTGGTAATCTTTTGGCAATAAGGGCTTCAAGTTCTTCAAGCTCAGCTTCATCTTCTTCAAGTTCCTTCCTTGCCTTCTCATATCTGGTTAATCTTCTTGAAGAGCTTTCTCTCGGATCAAATCTTTGCTTTTCAAAAACACTGGCCTTAAATGTAGATTCTGATTTAGGAGGAGAATCACCAAACTCACTCATTTCAAAAGATGAAAGCTTGCCAACCAACTGATCCCTTGTAACATTTGTCACAGTCCTGATCTCTTCAATAGTAGCAAATCTATGCTTGTATGAAGTAGGTAAGGATTTGAGCACCTTATGAAGAATCTCTAATCCTTCTGGCATTCCACCAGCACTCCTGATACTGCACACAAGTTCATTCACCTTCTACATGTAGGAAGTGATGTTTTCATCTTCACTCATCCTCAAGCATTCGTATCTACCCTTTAGGCTCTGTACCTTAACACATTTGACATATGCATCACCTTCATAAAGAGTTACCAACTTCTTCTAGATTTCATGAGCAGTTTTTAATTCTAGGATATTTATCATTTCTGTATCAGTTAGGGCATTCAATAATGCTTCTTTAGCCCGAATGTTGTATTCTACTTCTTTGATTTGATCTAGAGTTGAAGGACATTTCCTTGGAGGCTTATACTCATCCTTAGTTATCAACCAATAAGGATCACCCATGCATTTCAAATGACTCTCCATTTGATTCTTCCAAAGAGAGTAATTTGTTCCATCAAATCTCAGACTGTCCTTCTTGTATGTTGACATCCTGGATCTCCTCAAGCAGTCAAGCTTCTTCTAGAGGAACCGACTCTGATACCAATTGTTGAAATTAGGGTAGACAAATGAGAGGGGGGTGAATTAGTTGTCTCAAAACTTTATCTTCTACTACATTTAATCTTCTTAACCACTTATTAATAGATTAATGATATAACCATGAAAGCATGAATCAACAACACATGAGTAGAAACATGATCAACACACACAACACCAAGATTTTTACATGGAAACCCAGTTAAGGGAAAACCACAGTGGGGGTTAACCCACAAGATTTATTCTCTATTAAAAGAATAGAAAAATGGGAAGGCACTTGTCTTCAGGTGCACTGCCCAGAGCTCACTGCTCCAAGAGACTTACTGTCTACCAAACATTCACAATATTAACATAGAAAGGTTGAACTGAGAAACAACATCTTCTCCATGCCAAGGTTGAGTTCCATTGAAGCTCACAACACCTTTGCTCTACCCTTAAAACACTTCTTCGCTACCTCTACAACATCTATTCTTCCTCTTCTGTTCTTCCTCTTCTCTACCTTGCCTTCTTACCTTCCTTAGAATTTTATCATTATCGCTCAAGGATAACTTTTCCACTACTCAACTACAAGTATTTATATGCTACATCAACCTTGGAATGGACATCAAGGTTGGCATTACAATCATCAACCATTGGAACAATCTCCAAGGTTGACATTACAAACATTTACAAAAAGACTTGACTTAATACAAAATACTACATGCGGACCACAACACTATTGGCCAAACATAGCTGGGACTTGAATCTTCCTCAAACACCACGCCACGCTCCATATAACATCTCTTAGATCATCCGCAACATGCATGAGGAATCTGGTCGGCCAAGACTGGTAAGAACAAAAAAACCTAAGGAGAAATCTTCAACTACAAACTCAGTCCTTAATGTGGACCACCAACACAATAGGCACACAATCCAGAGACCTCCACAAGCACAATGAAATCAACCAGAACAACTGCACCACCTCAAATCACCAGAATCACTTGCATCTTCATCCGAAAGCTTAAGAACACTAACTGTCATGACTGTCACACTAGAAAGATTTCTTGCGGACCTCCAAACCATGAACCACTTGAGTTGAGGATACACACCAACATCCCAAACATGCCTCTAGAACCGCAGACCATAATATTCCAATGCGGAGCAATCTGGACCAAATTCTTGTCATTCTATTACCTCTGAACAACTACAAAAACTAGTTCTACTAAGATGGCCATAACTTCACCAATCTTTCATGCGGACCTCTCAAATCTTAACTAGAGCAACTTCAGACTCTTCTACAAACCCATTAATCCATAGGCTCTGATCTTCATTTCACTAGGAATGCTGAGCAATCTACTTTACTGATATGCACTATCTTCACTGTCTCTGATAATGAGATATGTTGACATCAATGACAACACATCATAGGCACACATTTGCAACAGATGCAAATATTGTGACTATTATGTCCTTCTTCATTACCTCTCTTACACTCATACTAGCTGCTTAATGGTTGTATCTTCATCTTGTAGAGGCATATGGTAGCTATATGATGAATGAACTATCATTAGGGTGATTATCCCATTATGATGGAATTGTAAGCCCCTCTTTGGTAGTCCTATTCACTCTATTTATGGTTTCTCTTGCATACAAGATAGTTGACATGGAACACTTCTTAGCTGATTCTTTCCTGCACTCATGACAGAAGCTCTATCAGTGTCATCTATTCTCTTAACCGAATCGATCTTTCTGCTCAATTTTCTTTCTTTTTTCTTGTGCCTTAATATACTTGTATCCATATTCTTAGTAAATTATTGGTATTACATTGTTGTGCCCCGATGTCCTCAAAGAGTTTTATTTTGATCTAGACTTCAAATTTTCCCCCTCTTATCTTTACGTTTTGGCTTGTGTTTGGTGGTGGCCTCTATCAGCCTTACATCCAACATTGTAACTTAATCCAATCAGTCCATCTTTCATTTGTAATCTACTATTGTATTGAAGGTATGTTCTCTCTCTTCAGCGGCATATAAGTGGTACCTTCTTGAGGCGTCACCACTACTAAGTTGACTTTACTCTCTATATATATATTTATGTATACTGCATTAGAGGCTAACCAGTCTTCTAAATTGATGAATGTCATGCCATCAATATCTGAAACCATGGAAAAATAAGTTTCTTTGATAGTAGATCACTGAGTACCCAAGGGTGTGTTTTACTTAGTTTTGACTCAGCCTTTGAATGTATATTACTCTACCTCACTGAATCAGCCTTCTGTATGCAATCCATTCCCATAATTGCTTTGTATTTTATTATTTTTATTTATATATATCTCTCTTGGTGTGGCTCAATAGTCTCTTTCCTTTGTAATCTTTCTTTTGACCTGCCAATCTCCCAATGGCCTTTTCTCCCTCACCCCATACAATTTCTCTGCAAAACTCTATCAAACCTTCCACTAGCTCCAGATTTGCTGCTATGGCATTAAATTGGGTGCTTGAAACTTTGGATTTGAATACTAGAAGTATAGGGTTGGAAAGTAGTTTTAAATGAGACCTATAGTTTTCTCCTACCAAATAGAAACTATTGACAGCCTTTCAACCATTCTTTAACAGGGTTGATTTCATGACCTTGACTCAAACTACTTTTGTTAGCATGCATTATCACACTCAGGACATAAACTGTATTCTCTTCAAGGCACTAACATAACCAAAACCTGTGCATATTTGATATTAATAATTTGCCTCTAAATACCCTTGTCCATATTACGAAATTGTCAAGTAAACATAAATATTATCTTATGATTTCAAATCTGTAGTAAAGTAACTTGTATGTAAAGATATTGTTAATTTTCTGCTATGTTTAGTTATGGATAATGAATGTAAGACACCTTGCTTACAATAATGACTTGACTTATTAATAAGTGAACTTTCATAAAGTAAAACAACATCTTTATTGGCCTTGATGATTCATAGTAGGTAGGTAATTTTATAAACTAACAATTGAAATAATGAAAGCAGATATAGCTAACTGTATGTCATGAAACCTTCAAACTAAAATTGACTTTTGTCCCCTCAAGTAAAGAAACTATGTCAAAACAATTAGAGTATGTTTAATTTTGGCAATTATAACTAGTAAGGACCTTAGACAATTTATATTGTTTTTAAGAGAGTAGTTAATTGGATATGCAATAGATTAAGTGTACCTTCAGGGATAGAATGTCAAGTGTGGATTACAGAGATGGTAAACTTCTTTTTCAAGTTTTATCAGTTTATTTATTTTTGCTTTGGCCAAAGCTATTTGTACCATTGAAATAGATGGATGTTAAATGCCTAGTCATTATTATTTATCTCTGCCACATCCTGCATGCAAGAAATATGACCATTCTAGTTTAGAGTGCATATAGGCATTAGGCTTGCTTCAAGAGTTTCCCTCTTGCACATCTGTTCCAGGTTACTAGGCTCCTCGTGTAGGGTCAGGGATTCTCTAAGTTAGGAAGAAACCTTGGGAAGTGTAATGCTTTGTGGTTGGGTGGAAAAAGCACCCTGACCATGCTCTTGGCCTTCAGCTTGTGGAAGATTGGTGGGTCATGGCGGCTAAAGATAGATTATATATGTTATGTAACTCAATATGGATATATCATTGTATTGATCATTGTATGGCTTGTTTACCCCAATATGTAACTATACTCTCATTGAGTTATTATTGATGTATTATTGATATACTTGGAACAATTGAAAAAGATGTAATGATACTCTTTCTTATTGTGCTTGTAGATGCACTTTACTTATTATAGAAACTTGAAAGACATTGTACAATTATGGATATTCTAATTAATGAAATGATTCCTTTATATTTTGAGTTGGGTTTGTTTTTCATTGCTTATTTTTAGTAAGTGGTATTTTTAGACTTTACATTTGGTATCAGAGCTGATAGGTTAAACTCTAGGACCTTTGCCTATTTACGCTAAAGATGCAAATGTGTGCAAATTAATCAAGATGGATACAAGGCACACTAACCAAAGTGGAGGGTCCCATGGTGACCAAAATGAGAGATTAGACCAAATCCTAGCCCTGCTGACCCAACAAGGGACCAAGATGGACAATATGGAGCAAGAAATATGAGCAAGCCAAGTAAGGAAGAACCAAGATGGAAGTGGAAACCACAGAAGTGAAGTGAGAAACCCTAAAAACAAAGGAAAAGCAAATAATCAAGAAATAGTAGCTGAGGTGTTGAGCAGGGACCTTAAGAAGGTTACCCTGCCTAAGTTTGATGGCAAAACAATTAGAGATGGGGTGGAGGCATGGATCATAGAAATGGAGAAGTATTTTGCCCTTCATAACTTGTCCAATGAGACCAAAGTAATTTAGGGTTCATATCAGTTTACTAGTGAAGCAACCACTTGGTGGGATAATGAGAAAGTTGAGAAGCAGTTGTTACTGGGGGAAATCACATGGGAGTACTTTTTGTAGCTTTTTAGGAAGTGATGGTTACGCCAGTTGTACTTCAAAAAGATGACTAAGTTTTAGAATCTTACTCAGGGGGGAATGACAGTGACACAGTTATTGGTCACCTAAGGTCAGCACTTAATATGAAAATACAGACCAGACCACTAAAACAACAAGGATTCCTGGGCGATTTCATGCATATTACAGATCGATTGGTGGCTACGGATTATCACACTTATGCTACCAAACTATATACTGATATCATGCACATAATCTATACTTTAAGAACTAAGAGCATGAGAATACCCGTTTGTTCGCATCCTTTGTTTTGAATCTGGTTTCCCTTCCTTATTCGCCTATCTCCCTCGTGTTCTTGTTGGATATTTCTACAACTTCCTCTTCTCTTCACTTTAATCTTTTTTTGTACCTTCTCTCTCTCTGTTTGTCTCCCTTGCCAATCTATTCCTCCTTTAATATGATTTGTTTCTATCCTTTTCATTTTTTTTGAATTTTGCTTTCTTTCCGTCTTTTCCTTTTCTTTTTAATTTATCTATTCTTGTTTTCTTTTGATTTCTTCTATTTTTATCTTCTTTCTATCTTTTTGCTTTCATTCTAATTTTCTTGTTTTCTTTTTCTATCTTTTTAATTTGTCATTATCTAGATAAAAAGGATTTATTTTTGACATGGATAAATATTACCATGAAATTAAAAATATCTATTTATTTTATTTTCTAATTTACTACAAAACAATAAATAAGTAATTTATTTAAAAGAAGGAAACCATTTTCTTTCACATAGAATTCAATAAAAGAATGTATATATCTTCTAAGTCTATTTTATTTTAATCAAAGAATAATTTTTTTTTAATAAGCAAATCATTGAATTGGCCACTACGAAATCATATGAAGATATTTCTACCAAGAGCAACAAATCAATTCATCAACATAAGATCATTTGTGCAATGACAAAATGCAAATGCAATGCAAACTAAGTGCTTGTGTGTGCAACCCAGAGTCTCTCCATCCCATCCCTGCTAGGTGGCTAAGTCACTTCTTCCTTAACCACACTCTTGTCTTCGGCAACCTGCCAACATTGAACTCAATTTTCACATTAATAGGTTAGTGACCAATCCATAGCCGAAGCGTAGCCAAAGCATTGTACATTTTCATTATTTTCTAATTGTATATTTGAATTTGAAAAAGAATCAATAATCATCCACTTTTATCCATAACATAATCATAAATAAACATTTAACAGTTCTAATTATAGTCAAATTTAGAAAGCATAACAGTTTGAGACATGACAGACTCCCACTCACTACTGCAACACACACAATTAATCTTGCATAAGCAGAGACTCTCTACTCACAAACTTAAAACTCACACACAATATAAAGATTGCAACACAAATGCAAAAAATCAATATTTTATTGATATTTGAATTCAAAAACACTATTATACAAATCTGCAATATTTTATTGATATTTGAATTTAAAAATACTGTTATACAAATCTGTAACAACATTTACAAATATGACCTTCAATGGCCTCTCTCTCTCTCAAATTTGCACACATAGCTTCATGGCATCTTCTACAAACAACCACTCACTCTCACCTCTATGCCCTTCCATGGGCTGTGATCTTCGTTTCTAGAAATCTTCCTTTAGAAATTTGTCTCTGATCTACTGAAACATTTCTTTAAATAACACTTCATTTACAATGTTTGACTTTTGATATTCCTCAAAATATTTAGTGCCTCTAGAATAGCAACACCACGTTTTTAAGAAGAGAATCACGTTTTTGAGAGCCTTTACTTACTTTCAAATGCCGAAAAAGCACAAAAAATGTATTTTTATATAACTTTTGATTGGGCTCATGTCTTTATATGAAAACTGGCCAATTTGAGCATAAAAACCTCTTGAAGCTTTCCATAAAAGTATTTCACCCCAGTTTTTAAAATTAATTATTTCTGTAGCCTGTTGGGTAAAATTTTTTGATTTTAAATTCTCCCAAATGGTGAAGAATTTGGCCATGAAAAATTCACCACATTATGTGAAATACATCTAATAATATCCTTATAAAAGTATTTTATCCCATCCTTCATATATTTCTGAAAACAATTGTTTCTATAAAATTGCCCTGTGGAGCCTTAAAACAACGATTCAACACAAAATAAAATTTTGCAAATCTAAGTTGACTTGAAGTTTCTTGATGTTGAGAGATGCCTAAAAACACCAAATCAAACCAAAATGCACACCAAAACTGAAATTAAACTAAAATATTTTTGGTCGATGCAGGATCGCCTGTGGACCTGGATGCTCCTACATCACCTCTCAATAAATTTGTCAACTTTATAGTGGTGATTCATGTAGTAGGTTTACACTCACCAAAAATATAATAGAGTTCTCCATAAACTTAGTACAAAGATTATCTGATCAATATTAAATTATTTCTCTATGAAGTTGACCTTGGAATTGGATGCACATCTTTGAAACATGTAAATGGTCCTATTTTCTTATGCAATAATCTATATAAATCCAAGCTTGATGTGACTAAACATGAACCACCCTATGACCAATGATGCCACCAATGACATTTTTTGTTGGTGTAAATACAAAAAAATATAGTAGGCACCTCATAGACCTTCATAGCTAATTTGGCAAGCCACCTCATATAAAAAACATGAAATAGAAAATTAACATATGGGCATGCTCTACTAATGCTCTATATACAATATCATGATAAATTGATACATGTGTTACCACATAGATGATTTTATCTTTAGGTTTGAATTCTCAAACTAATAATTGTCTCTAGAAAATATAATTGCAACAAACTAAAAATGATTGCTATTGAACTAAGAAATAAAAACACATATACATTG
The DNA here is from genome assembly GCA_027924645.1 of Cunninghamia lanceolata. Lineage (NCBI taxonomy): Eukaryota > Viridiplantae > Streptophyta > Pinopsida > Cupressales > Cupressaceae > Cunninghamia > Cunninghamia lanceolata. The sequence continues at coordinate 25,756,980 of BSBN01000500.1, forward strand.
AAAGAAAATATTTTTTCATTGATGCAAGATTGCACTTTAGCCCGAGATTATATTACATTATAAAATAAAGATAAAGTAATAATCTACAATGGTGAAAGGATCAATCAAATTAAAAATATGGTGTTCATGATCTAGGATAAATGCATACCTAAAAACCTTAATGTGGATAACAATGCTTGGGAGAAAAACTAGGTCATGTAAGATCATTTGGGTTTACCAAAAACATAAAGGGAAATAAACAGTCACAAGGGTTTTAATCTAGGGAAATCTAGTAGAATACATACCCTTAAGCAAATATTAACCTAAACTAGCATGACTAGTTGGATTCAAATAGATCTAGGCACTAGAATTTATCATTTTTGGAAATGAAATAGAAGGAATGCTTGTACATAGCATAATAACCAAAGAGTGAACATAATTCTATTATGGTAATAAATCAATGTGTCTTGGAATTAGAAAAGAGTAATGATAGTTGTGTGTATGGATATAAATTAGAATGTTATTTTTTTCTCTAATTTAGGTTGATATTGTGGATTGGAATAATTTTACAAGCACAAACTAGCCCTCTACTAGAAAATGTGACATGTGATGCTTTCCAACTTATGAATTTTGTACAATTCACTTTGGCACTATATTTTTCTTCTATTCTAATATTTACAGGATAGGTGATATTGATAAATGCCTTTGATAAGTTGTCATATGGCTAAGTCATGAAGACCCTTCACATAGATCAACCTCTTGATAATATACAATGATTGAAGACAACACTCATTATACATACATATGCTCCTAGAATGCTTGTGTAGATCTAGATCATTCCTTATAGTGCTCCAATTGAAGTGTCAACATGCAAATGACATGTAAATAATCTCTCTAATAGTCAACTAAAGTGAATGCAATAACAATCCCTAATCTTAGTCTAGGATAATCTAATAAAATTCATACACATAAGCATATATTAACCTAGACTTAAGATAAATAGTTAGTGTGTGATTAATTGACAAGTGTACTTGATATATTAAGAAATAAAATAATGAGGACAATACTGATTAGCTCTATGATTGAAGAATGAGGACTATTAATGAAGATGTTGAATATTTTGATAATTTGCCTCAGGGAATGTGACTTCTTTGTCTATTAATAGTATTTGATTATATATCTAATTTTTGTTCTATTAGAGGGTAGTATCATGAGTTTGGTACAAATTCATGATTGAGAACTAGTACTTTGTCTGTAAATCATCTTAGCCAAATATTGAACTTTTGTTCTTCTACTCACTCTAATGATGACTATTTGCTTTGCCTTTCCTATTATCTTTTGGGACAAGTAGTATTAACTAATACCTTTTCTAGGTTGTCATATGACCAAAGCTACAATGATGGTTGCCTAGATCAACCCCTTTGATGAAAAACAAGATCAAATATAGCAGACATGCACCTAAAATGTGTATTTATTACTCCTTTTAGTGCACTAGAAATCCAAGTGTCTCACTATTGATTTCTCTTTGAATGGTCTAGGATGAGAGACGACATGAAATGCCCTAATACGTGTTAAATGATCACAATTAAATGTATTTAAATAATAGAACATGACATCAAATCAAGCAAGTATGTGTTTAGTTGGCTCTGCATAGAAAAGCTAAAGGGGAGCAATCAACTAAATTTAATTATGAGTAGGATAGGTTCACACTTGCAAAGCCAACCTTATGACTGTGGACACGACCTGGTATAAAACACATGCTAGATCATAGTAGGAAATGACCATTTTAGGATTAGTGTATGGATAGGTGTGATAATCAAGCAAATAGGATGAATGTATAGAGGCATGTGCACATAGGGATACGGTATGGCTATAAATATAGGAGTGTGTAGAGATAAGAATGGATAATGACTATGTAAATGGAACAGATATTGCACAAGATTACTCTATTTGTCACCATGTACATGCATTAAGGCATTTCCTCAAAATAGGTGCATAACTAAATGAGAAAAAGCATAGGGATTCTAATTTCACCATTACAAAAATATAAATTGTAATTGCTTATTGAAATGTTGTAGCACTAACTAATTTCATTAAAAACATGCTTGTATTACAACTTAATGTGAGGTGCGGTTATAAGGCCATCAACACAAGATCATTGATTTTTTAAAGAGAAAATACAAAGCCATCAACATAAGATTATTTTTTTAAGAAAATGCATATAACCATTGACAATTCTATGGTTCTATATTATGTCTTGGACTAAATTGACATGAAACAATGTAAAATATATGTCCTCATAAAATGAACCAAGATCTTTTATTTTTCTAAAGAAAATTCAGAATCAACACAAGATTATGATTTTTTTTGAAAAATACAACGCTGTCAACAGAAGATTATTAATTTTTTTTTAAACATAGCCATCATAACACTATTGACTTTTTAAGAAAATACATTTAACTATCAACAAGTCTATGGTCCTAAAAGAATTTCTTAAACTAGACTAACACGAAATAATGTTATATATATATATATATATAGTCATGAAACAACCAACTATGATCTTTCTTAAGAAAATTCAAAGTCCAACATAAATTTTTTTTTTTTTTTTGAAAAATACAAAACTGTACGTAAAAAAATAACATAAACCATCAACAATTCTATAGTTCTAGATGACGTCTTTGACCAAACTGATCTCCACAACAAACCAAGATTCTTGATTTTTTAAAAGCAGGATTCAGTCAAAATAAGTATGCATTATGTTGTAGATTCGTTAGGAATAAGTCAACCCGTGTGTGGAAGCACAGATCGCGTTTCCTTTGTTGAAGATTTTTGGGTTCCTTCGTGACAAGATTGATGATGTATAATTAGAGCTTTGATTTTTCTTTTTCTTTCCCGTGTTGGATTATTCTATTGGTGAAATGCTTTTCTTTACTTTATTTGAGTTAATAATATTTTTATCATTTTTTTTAAATTTTCCTTTTCAACGAGATTGAAGTTGTATATTTAAAGTTTTTTTTTTTCCCTCCGTATTAAATACTCTATACATGATTATGATAATTTTTTCATTATGGATAAGATTGAATTTGCATAGAGATTTACACAATTTTATTGACTTTCATTTTTGTATTTATGTAATAGAAAAATTAGTATATTCATGTTATTTTCTATTTAGTTTTGTGTTTATTTAGAAGGAATGTCTTGACACATATGCATGATGATAGATGGTATGTTATTATACAAATTTATGCCCATTTTCCTAGCTCTTATCTAATCCTATCTAAACACAATCTTATGTTCATAGCTCATGTGCACATACCCCTATACATTCAACCTATATATTTGTGTATCATATTTATCCATGCATTGATCACAAGAAAACCATTCTTTATGATGCAAGAGCATCCAAGGTCTAAGAGCAATCTTGCATCATCCAAAAATGTTTCCTTTCATATTGTTTGTTGTTTTTGTAGGTTTCTAATAATATTCTAATCATCAAATTCTCTTAAAAAAATATTATTCTCACCACAGAGGGCTGTCCCTGATCCAGATTAATTTTAAGCACATCACAGTTATAATCCAATATGATATAGCAAAGGGCCTCAAACTACCATGGTTCTTTTATGGAGGCCCAAATTCATATCAAAGCTTTAAGATAGATTCTTCAACACTAATGTGAGTTGACTGCTTAAGACTAGTCATTAGTAGAGTTCCTTGAATTGTTAAAGTCTTAAATGAAGACCTATTTAGGTATGCAATAAACATTTAAGCTTCATATCCACATTTGAAATAATTCCCCAAAGAGGTTCATGGAATGAATTGCATCAAGATTCATTGCATATTCTTTATTACACTCATTCCAAAGGTTCTCTTCTAAATGATTCATGACCAGTTACACATTGCATTGTGCATCCAGATTTGCACCACCTTGTAGCTTATGGAGATCATCCTAGATGCTAAGGCTCACTTTATAAAAATCATTCATCATCAGTGAAAGTTTGCATTTATGATAGATAAGATTTAGAAATCATATTGTAGTTTTGCCCATAGAGTTTAGTGGTAGAATAAGTTCATTATATTGCATAATAACTAAGAAGATTATAATTCACATATTAATTGTGCCTATATGCTAAGGAAGGCTAATGCTCCATATTGTAATCCCTTGTGATAGAATGTGGTGTAATTTCATTACTGTGAATCAATAAAAAAATATTTTATTTATTTGGTGTGTCGATTAAATTTTGTTGTGTGTTTGTGTATTTAGCTACATGGTTGGAAAATCCTTAACTAGGCTCTCTAGCCATGACTACATCAAGTGGTGGTAGCACATGGTTTTGTTGTGCCTTACACACATGCCTCATTTTTCCTTTGCCAAAATAGGGGATCCCCCTCTTTTACTTATTTCTTTGGTGCCTTAATTGATCAATTTGTCTTGGCATTCTTTTTGCACTTCTTAGTCTCAATATTAAGTCAATAGTGGTCTTGGGAAAGGCTCTGAAAAGTTTAAGTCGCATGCTTAAGTCATTGTAAAAGTTATGGAATTCGTTTAATATAAAATTCAAGTTTATTTTAGCCTATGTGAGATTGTGGGTTTCTAAAGGACTTATGGATCTCTAACTTTTTATCTTAAGTCCTCATCTCCCTCAAATCCTTATACTCTCCTTTTTCACTTTCATAGTTTTCTTTGTAGAACTCACTATTTTTTGAGTTTGCAAAAATTCTACAACTCTTTTTATCTTCCATTTTAGTCACAAGTCATTATTGTTATGTCATAAAATGTCCTCCTAGGACTTTTACCTCATAAATTTAGCTCTTGGGTCCCTTGTTTTTCATTATGCATGTTCATTTTAACTCCCAATGCAAAATCCCTAAAAACCCATGTCAAATAGGGCTAAGGGGACAATGTTGAACTTGATCCTGCCTTGAAAATGGGGCCTAGGACATGGGAGCCCACGCCCTAGTCCTGCCCTATTTGGTCAGGACCTAAATTTTAAATGTCAGTTATGTGATCGTTAAAAGATTCTGTTGTTGGCATCTTAAGTCTGAATTATGAAATTTGTAGTAGGAATGCATATATAAACATGTTTAGGGTCTCATTTGTAAACTCAAAGATGATTATGAACTTTTGGCAAACTTATTGTTGCAGAGAAGAATATTGTTCTTTTGTTTGTTATGCAGGTTTGGCTTCATCTTCTCATGTGTTGAAGGATATTCATCTACATGCAAGCTACACCTCTGAAGTGATATCTATTTGTGTTGAATCAATCATTTATCAATTTATCAATTTATTTTTGCCTCTATCCCATAAGGATACACACTCTTTATCAAACAACGGTGTTGGAAGACTTGAATGCCATTCTGGGGATTGACTATGGCAAGCTCCTAAACACCACAACCCCCAACCCCCTTCTTTGTGCTTGCAGGTGACGGGTGTTGTATTCTATAGAAGTGGAGTTGCAGAAGGCTATGACAGAGAGTATAGAGTCTAGATTAGAGAAGAAAAGCAATGCAAGGGCTTGGGTACCTGCCCCGAAGCCCTCCGGATCTTCTGACCTGAAAACCTTTGGGATGATGGTGAAGAGTAGCAGAGAAGTTCCAGAAATCCCTGAAGAAGTTCCTACCTTGAGCTTGGACACCTACTCATTAGCCCCTGGCTTTTTTGCATCTAGAATCTTGAAACCTAATATGTATCTACTCTGAATATTACATCTATGTGTGTGAGCATTTGTTAGAATTTGTTCGTTTATTTACAATTTTGCATAATTAGGGTTTTAAGCATAATCATACATTAAATTAATACATTAATCAGTAAATTCCAAATTTCCCTATCATTACAAGTGACAAGCAACCTATAGGTAAATCCTCTTGCAAAATTTGTGATTCAACTTAGTTAAATATCTTTGAATGTGTAGTGAAAGGAGGATCTAGGCATATTATCAAATCAACCCTATTTCCCCACTTTTTTTACATAACATTTTGGTGAACCTGTCTTTTATTTGAATTTTGCACCTTGCTGAGTTTTTTACTTCAGATTTACATTCATTCATTTGATTTTCATCTTATTGCATTTGAAAATTTACAAAAAAAATTGAAATTTTGGGAAAATTAAAAAAAAATTGGCATCCCAGGCTTGCATTTTGACATAGTTTACATCAATTTCATTAAATTTCATTTAATATCTGATTTTTACATTAGAGTTGATATAAATTACAGCAGTACATCATTCTATAATCATTTGCATTGCATTATTCATGCTTAAATTGTTAGATTTTGCTCGAAATTGTGCATTTTTCATATAACCTAGTTTTTCCAAAAGCTAGGTTTTGTGGTTAAAATCTTATTTCAAATTTTACTACTCTTTTAAACACTCTTTTAGGACTTATTTCTGATTTTAGTGTTTCATCATAGTGTGTTTTTACATTTACATCTTAGATTTTACATTTTCACATAGTCAATTTCAACAAAAACTAGCATATTCACTCATTTTTCCTTGAAATTGCACTTGCATTAAGCATTGTGGAACTTGTGACATCATTTTCAGATCTAAGATAAGCTATTTCACATCATAAATCTGATTAGAATTCATTCATACATCATTTTGCATAGTTTCATGCCTTAATTTCATAATTAGGGTTTAAAATTCTAGCATTTCACTAGATTTTGATTCATTTTCCATCTAGATCTGCATTATAGGTGTGTTGTGAAAGATATTGATGAATTATTAGACTGATAATAAGGATTTAATTCACCACCCCTTTGCAATTTTATCACAACACTCCTTTAAAGCATTCGCATTGAAAAAAGTGAAAAAATCAAGCATTTTTAGGTCATAAACATACATAGTTTTGCATTTATTTTCTTACATATATCATGGATTCTTCTCGTCATTCATATTTGGAGTATTTATTTGAATACATTGTAAATGTTGATAATTTCTACAAATTCACTGATAAATATCCTCAAGTCTTACATCAAATAACATACATCTATGGTATTGACATGTCCATAAGCACTACTTGTGATATTCTTCATTCCATAACCTATTTTGAAAGCTTTGTCACTATCATGGGTATTTTCCCTTAAATCTTGAAAAATATCACTAATTTCATTTCTACAAATAATCGTGAGGAAAGTAGTGGTGAAAATGTCCTTCCTTCCCTTCCTACATTTTATGATTATATAATGGACATTCTTTTTGAGACATGTGAGGCTGATATAACCCTAGGTGATCCATCTAATAAAAAGACTTCTACCCACATAAAATCACTTGGTGAGGATATTTTGGCACAAGAACAAGACATCATTGACACATTCCTTAACACCACTCTTCCATCCCTTCCTACTCTCCCTGGCCAGGATGAAGCATTGGATGATGCAGATTCTCTATGTGAACAACTTCATCAACCTATTGACACTAAAAATTTACCAAGTGATCTTCAAACACTTCTCAACTATATCTTAAACAAAGAAACAAATCACATACCCTTACCTAAACATTCACATACCTTGGACACTACTCAAAATTTGGAAAACATCAACAAACACATTATTCATTAAAACCAAGATACACCAACACCTCACAAACCAATTGAAATGGGCATTTTTCAGGTTCCTCCACTACCTCACTCAACTGAAATGGGTATCTTTTCAGCTCCTACATTGCCCTGTTTGATTGACATAGAAAACTATAACATTTATTCGGTACCATCATTAATAGACACCTTTCCCTTGACAACTCCTACCATTGGCAACTCCTACAATTGCACCTTCACAAACTCAAGAAATTGTGGAAGAAAGAAGAAGAGATACAACTTTAACCATCAAAGTAAAGATCAAGATCAAGGACAACAGGTAAGTATTTCTATCCCTGGTGGTCACCTATGTCGTAGCATCATTTTCTCATTTATGTGACCTCCCCTCTTGTGTTGTGTTCCCCCATGATGTGTTATGTGTTGTTTAGGCCTCCTTGGATGACCCTTGATACTCTTGTTAGGTCAAGGATACCGGGACACCACCTTTGTTGTGACCATTATTCTATTTGTATCATCATTCTTCTATCTTGCTTCTCCTCTATTTTCATTGTTGTGTGTTGTGTCTTAGGTGCATAGCATTGTGGTTGATGACCTAGGGGCATCCTCCTGCATGATTGTTCCTATGACACTTGTTCTCCTCTCTCTTTTTATTGTTTATCTTCTTCTAGTGATTCTACCTAGTCAACGGATGATGAAAAATAAATAAATACTCATACAGACTGCATGTCCCTTCAACGAGAAAGTAAAAATGGACCTAGTCCACATATGATGATGGGGTTGATATATATATCTGATGTTTGGCTAGTAGAATCACTCCATGGGATATTTGATGTTGTCTTATCATGCTAACAAATCATAACAATATATATTCTATGTGCACTTTGTTTGTTTTGGGTGTCTCTCCTTGTTGTTACACCCAGCTCTAAGATCCCTACAGTATAAGCCCCACAACTATACTCAGACTTGAACCTGTTTGTGTAGCCTTGGCTTCTTTGTTTTCATGCATTGCTTAGATTAAGAAGTGTGTATTTGTGGGAACTTTCAGCGATCGTGAGCACATGTCACATTTGGGGGCATGAGCTTTGCGAAATCTCCTGTTCCCTTGTGTGTTTTCTCTCTACCTTAAAATGTTTGATATTGTTACACGATATCAACCACCTTAAGGTGGGGGCATATAAAGGTAAGTTGTCTGATAATTTTGGTACTAATGAAGTGTGTTTGTAATCCCTCTATGGAGGTGGGATGTTGTATCTCTGATGTGAGTGCACATCTTTATTCTATATTGCAATCAATAAGCCCTCTGTGAAGGTAGGATATCATGTTAGAAATGACGGTGCAAACCACACAACAAAAATCTGATTCAAACCTTATTATCCTCTAAACAATGTAGAACCAATGGAGATTGTAGTAGAAATTAAAACCCACTACACAAAAATAACAAGCATTAAGAACATAACACATAACACAACATGTAATGTGGAGAAAACCCTTTCGGGTAAAAAACTCCACCAAGAAAAGAGGCTCCAAGTTGTATTATCTTCAAATTTATGAAATTACAATATATGCACTTCTTCTCTCCTTTAGTCTTCAATATAGAGGCCCCTATTACTCTCAACTCTGATAAAAATGTAGTACAAATATCCTTATAAAAGGGGGTTGCCTTCTAGGGCAAGATAACAGACAAAATATTGATCGTTAGATTTCTGATCTAATGACAAATGGTCTAGAATTCACAATAATAAAATATTAAATAAAATGTGGTTTTAGGGGTGCTATCCCTAAACCCCCATCGGGGTGTGTGGCCCTTGAACCCCCCTGCTGGGGGATCCCCTCGAACTACTCGCAGGGGTGAAACTCCCCTGCGACACCCTGTTCCAGATGAATTATTGGCAAGAGACACAGTGTGGCTTCATAAGTGTTGTCATTGATGGCAACAAAGTCTATCCCACACATCCGTAGTACATCGTATGTCTATACCGGAAGTCAGTTTGAAGATTGTTTTGGTCTGGTGAACAAGAACAAAGTATGTAACAAGGTTCGACAATCAGGTCCAGATCTCTCAGATGGTGTAACTCAACAAGTTGCAGACTTGGACAAGTCAAGAAGGGTATCATGACTACTGTATTCCAGAGATTTAGCCTCCAATGATAAAGCATGAAAAAGATATGAGCATCTGAGTGTTGGGTTCCAGTCAGGTAGAGTAGACAGAGGAAGAACTGACCGACAGAGTATCAGACTTCGATCCGGATGAGTAAAAGGTGTTGATCAAGCAATTTGTGGGAGTATAAATTGTTGGCCGACATGATTAATGACTTCTATGCCTATGTTTTTGATATGCATCACAAATCAAGCATGGATTCAGCCGACAGATTAGTAACTTGTAAATATCTTGAGTGTTCTTGTTGCTGACTAGAAAGTTGATGAAATCCTTTATGCAGATATATATACCAAATGGATTCCAGTATGTAGATGGGTGGTGTGAATAAGTGATGAAATAGAGTGTGAAGAAAAGTAGGGATAACTGTGAAAGCAACAATTCAAATCTGGTATGTAACAGAGCAACAACATTAAAACAGAGGAAGAATGAAGTGCATCAGATCAGTGTATTGTGCCTAACCGAAACTAAACTCTAGAATTTGTAGATGCTTCTCATCAGTTCAAACACTTGATTACCTTCTGTAAGTTCTATAGACAGTGAGTCTCTTGTAGACAGTGTGTCTCTTATGAGCAGTGTGCTCGGGTAGTGAGCCCTAATTGGCAAGTGTCATTTTGCACTCCTTTATTCTTTTAACAGAGAATACAATCTTGGGTTAGTCACCCCGTGGTTTTTCCCTTAATAGGGTTTCCACGTAAAAATCCTTGTGTCATATGTATTGATTTTATTTATGTTCTTACGATTACATATGCTTTCAAGTTTTGATGCAACTCTGATTATTAAGATAACAAAAAGAAAAGAAAGTAAACGAAATTTTGAGATAACTGATTCACCCCCCCTCTCAGTTATCTGCCTTGTTTCCAATAATTGGTATCAGAGCTAAGTTCCTCTAAACAAAGCCTAACATCTTGAGGAAGATCTAGGAATCTCAATGGATATATATGGTATGAAGGAACAACTTCAGTCTGCCCTAGATGATCTTGAACGATCCCACTCTGAAGTCAATAACTTGAGAGAAATACTTAAACAAGTTGATGATTTCATAAATGAGCTAAAAGAAAAATTGAGTATCTCTGTGAAAAAGAGAAAGGAACTACTTCAAAAATTAGCCAATTAGAGTGAAGTCAATGATACTAATGAAGATCTGGATGAGAAAAATAGGCTATGTGAGAAGCTGTCAAACAAAGTCATTATGGTAAGGCATGAAATGGAATCAGGGGTTATGAGATTCGCCCAAGAAATTGAAGAAAAAAGGAAAATTGAAGATAATCTAAAACAATCCCTCAAGGAGAAAACATAGGACTGCCACAAAATGGACAGAATAATCAGACATCTTGAATCAAATCTTGAAAAAGGTAGAGACAATGAAGAACAACTTGAGAATCAGATAGACACTCTTAAACAAGATCTTCAAACAACAAATGAATACAAAGAGAAATTCAAGATAAGCTCAGCTCAACTTGAAGTTCTTCTTGAAAGCCAAAAGAGGGTAGATGGTAAGAGTGGCTTGGGATATGAGAAAGGTGAAAGCTCCAGATCCGTTCATAAGAACTTTGGATCAGGAAATCAAAGAAATAGGCCTAGAAGACCTCTGATAAGGCATCCCAATGCTCAAAGATATCCATCCTTTAATGGATACTGCTTCAATTGCAACAATTTCAATCATAAAGCAACTCAGTGTAGGAGGAGAATGAATCAGACTAATCCATCCTTCTCCGAACATTGTTTCAATTGCAAAAGGTATGGTCACAAATCTCATGAATGTAGAAATATGCAAATAAACAATTCATTCAATGGTAGATGCTTTGCATGCAATAGAATGGGACATATGGCTAATCAATGCATATCAAGAGGATATCAATTAAATAAGAAAAGAAATGTTGTCTGTTACAATTGCAATAGATCTGGTCATATTGCTAAATTCTGAGGAAGTAAAAATCAGGATAAAAAGGGTCTGGTGCAACATAATAAAAAACAAGATAAGGGTAAAGGTAAAGTGAATACGGATGAAGTTCACAAGGAGATGAGCAAGATTTGGGTGAAGAAGAGTACAAAAAATATTGGGGATGGACCCGCACTGGAATTTGGTACTAATATTCCTTCTAGAAACTAAACAGGTGAGCTCTGGCTCAGGGGGAGTCACAGAGAAAAACAAATTCCCCCAACCAATCAACTAGTGCCTAGATTCGGTACATGAAATGCTGCAGATTAAAAGGTTCTAAAAAAAAACTTCAAATAATCTTCAGTCAAAATGTGAAAGATCTACATGGAGTTTTGTAAGACTTATAATTGCTCAAGTTAATCTGGTTCTGACAGCGATCCGGTAAAGCAAGATTTTCATAGATAGATCCGGTATGATTTAGAATTGAAATACTTTGATCTGCGGACCCATGGCATGATTGAAGAAAAGAAGATACATTGTCAATCCTTACTGACAATGACTCTAAGTTTAGTACAATGATTCGAGAAGATCTCTCTTAAAACAGGGTAACCAGATAACTTAAGTTGTGTGTTTATTACAAAAGGAAATTAGGGTTTGCGCAAGGATAAAAGGGTTCTTTCACTCATCATTTGCACACTTGCATACCCGAAGAAGAAAAGAAGAGCTCTGCAATGAAGTTTCTACAATTCACTCAAAGATCAACTGGAAAATCCAATTCAACCAGTGACTTGTTCCAGCTCCTATTTCAAACCCTAAAGCGTGAAAAGGTACTTCCATTCTGAAAATCTCTCTCTGAATCTCTTGCAAAATGGCTACTCCAATGGTTGTCAAGATCACTAATAGGCCACGTCCTAAATTCAAGAAACACCTATATAAATCTCTAGAAGTTGATCCTTTAGGCACATTTTCTAACATTCTACATGGGGTATTACATGTAAAAGATGTTAGGGTCTATATCCATACCAACATTGCGGAATTTGGAGACTCAAAATTGATGGACATCTATCACAAACAGCTAATAGATGAGAGTTTTGAACTCAAACCTAAATTCAAGGCCCTCTGGGATAAACACTTCAGACATTGCATACACTTTCCATGTTTTGTAGAAGATGATTGGGTCTGGTATGTCCTAAGCAGGATGCATGATAATTTCATGTGGTTAATGAGGCCCTTAAAAATAACTAAAGATGCTATCAGGGTAGTAACTGGACTGCACTCATCCGGTGGGTTACCTGCACTTAAACCTGTCAAGAACCAGACAATAATTGAAGCCACCGGATCTAAATTTGATAAAAGAGAAATGACCATAGATGACATCATAGATTTGGATGTCAAGTTTGCCTCAATGATAATCAGGTACAAGATCTATCATTCTAGCAGGGAGAATTCTGTGTCTGGGACAACAATCTATGTAGCATATCAGATGTTGAGGGAAGATGCAGATTATGACTTGTGTGAACTTCTCCTAAATCAACTGTTAGAAAACTTGTAGAAGATCAAAAAGGATAAGAAGTGTAGACACCCAAATTTGTCCATGTCTAGCGACACCTTGCTAAATCACTAATCCATTATCCAATTAATTAAATAAATTTTATTTATTTAATTAAAATCCCATTCTCATTCACTTAGCCAATTAATTAAATAAATTGTATTTATTTAATTAATTCCACATCATGTCTTATCCCATTTTATGCATTTATCCTATTAATTAAATAAATTTTATTTATTTAATTAATTTCCAACTCATATCCCAACTAATTCAAATACTTTATTTGAATTAAGCCTTTATCATTTATCACATTTCAACACTTGTCCATTTCCCATTCATCATGTGTTGTAAGACAACTTTCATTCATATCCTTCACATGCACAACTAATTGGACCTAAATTTAGTAACTTTCAATCTTAGCCATTCACATAGCCTCTAAATCTCCACCGTTGATTGATCTTGGTTGAGTCCTATATAAACAGCCTCTCACTCCATATGAAACATAGCAGCAATCCAGAAATCATATAGCAATCCAGCAATCTAGCAATCCAGCAATCATATAGCACCTCCATTATCATCTTGAGCATTCGAGCTTTTATCATCCATCAATGGCAGCTTTCAGCTTGGTAATTGCTTATCGTTGAAGAAGCAGTCCACATCTCTCTCTCAAACAAGGAATCGCACGGTCTAGGTGATGTTATGCTTGAATTGCATTATCCTTTGATTTCATTTAGGTTAGATTCCTTGATGATGGTAGGGTTAGGGTTTCATGACTATGTCTGATCTTCCACACCTGACTTTCACCTATCACATTTTTGGCACGCCCGGTGGGACTCACGTCCCTGATTAACTTCATTTTTTGGAGTTGTTTCTTTGAAGATCAGATTTTGCAGGTGCTCGCAGAAAATTCCAGTTGCTTTTAAACGAACAGCCGCCGCTTCTGAATTTCTGCGTCGCTTCTAAGCTGGAAAAGGCCGCATATTCCTCTCTGGATCGCCTTTGCATAAACAGTCGACGCTTCAGGTGAAACGAATCGCTTTTATATTTAAAATGATCGCCTGTAATGTATGCGACTGTGTTCACTGTATTTGCCGCTTTTGACCTAACAGCCACCGCTTCTGAGCATAATAAGATCGCTTTTAACCTAACAGGGGCCGCCTTTGCACAATTCCTCATCGCTTTTGATCTAACAGTGCGCGCTTTTATTCTGATCTGAATCGCTTATGAGCTAATAATGTTCACCTGTGCAGGTTAGGGTTTAGTTTTTTGTTTTGCAGGGACAGGTCGCTTTCGACTTACAACAGGCCGCTTATGGTATATCGGGATCGCATATGACATGACAGAGGCCGCTTTTGCATTCATTTGTATCGCTTATGGACTGATATTGTTCGCCTATTAGGCTAGGGTTTTTGTTTATTAGCTATTTTTTTGCAGAAACAGGTCGCATCCAGCCCTCAATCGATCGCTTATGGCCAATATGCATCGCTTATGAGCTGACAGGCGTCGCATCCTGTGTTTTTACGCGTCGCATATGATCCGCAGTCTTTCGCCTCTGTTAAAATAGAGGTCGCTTTTGATCAACAGTGAATCGCATCTGGTAAAGCTCTGTTGTTTTCAAATCTGTTTCAGTTCCAGTTTGATTTTTGGCTATTAATTGGGTATTTGCGCAGCATCTTATCGATCTGTCCAAGAAAGGAGGTTATCAAACTACTGACATATCTGTTGCAGGTTCGATCGGTCCAAGATTTGTGGTTTTTTTTTTTTTCACTAAATTAGGCATATTTGGGCTTGGTGCTTAAAATGAACTACTGCTTGCTCCGTGCTTGATTTATCTTTTTTGATTGCTTGTATGTGCCTGATTGTAACCCAAATTTAATGACAAAAGTATCCTCTCCCCTTGCCTATCAAATGGATCTTGGGTGTATGAGAACTTGTCATTATCTTTAGAGGGCCTGCCTTCCCGGTGTGAGAAGGGATACGACCCAAGCGGTAACGGGCTAAAGCCAAGTCCTTCTGAACCGCTATATAAGAAAAGTGTTTGTGTCGAAAGCCACAAACAACGGGTGCAGTTGTGTTATACCGACAACCAACCTCCCCCAAAACCCTCCAAGGCGCAACCCTTGGAGGCTGGGAGACTCCATAACGGAGAGTAGCACTACCGCACGTATAGCCACCCGAACGGATGCCCTTATTAGCAACTTTGTGTAGTAGCCAAAAACCTTCTATCTGTTGACACAGAGGGCAAAACCCTTGAAGCGGCCCCGATTCATGCGGTTCTTAGCCGAGGTAGCAGGGACAATCTAAAGGTTTGGAGAGGGTCAAGCCTTATAAGAATCCCGGATCTTGGTATGCGTGAGAAGTGTGTGCAAATGTAAGGAGGAGCCGGTGCTACCAAGATCCTGGAGCTACCCGCTTTGAATAGGCGCAGCTAGGGGATTCAACAGATACTGTCCTATCCTAGCCTAGGTTGTATCAGTTTGTGCTTGTTGTGAGTGTGAGTGACTGTTATCATTGTTTTCTTGCTAAAAAACTGCAAAATCAGACCACTGTTACACAAACACAGTCTCTTTTGAACCTAAACTGCTCGCACAGACCACAGACATCGCTTCTGAACTGTAGTGACTCGCATATTGCCTGAACTGCGTCGCTTGTAAACAACAACTACCCGCATATTGCCTAAACAGAGTCGCTTTTAACCCGCAGTTGATTGCCTTTTGAATGAACAGAATCGCTTGTGAACCACAACTGATCGCCTACTGTTTGGACCAAGTCGCATATGAGCCATAACCAATCGCATATTGTCTGAGCTAGATCGCTTTTAAGCCACAGTTATTCGCCTGATTCCTGAACAAGCTCGCCTCTGAACAACAGACTGTCGCCTTTAGGGATATTTGAGTCACCTCTGATCAACAGAAAATTGCCTTTGAACCAACAGTCATCGCCTCTGGCATAGCATTCGCTTCTGGTTAGCACTATCATTTTTCTGTCAAAACACTAAACCAGGTCACATCTGAGCTATCATTAATCGCTTTTAGCATCCTTTGAGTCACCTTTGAGCTATCATCAGTCGCCTGTAGCTAAAATTCCTGCAAATCTCAATGCATCAACTGAATTAGCCTCAGGACCAGCTTGCTTGAACCTCAAACATCAGCTTCCAGACCTCTCTTTGATCAACAGCAAATACCTGGACTTTGTCTCCTATTTTGAGCTTATCAATCAATCACAACTCATGAGCTTTTCCATCTTTTTGAGACCCCAACCAGCAAATCAGACATCAATCCAATCATTTCAATCAACAAACAACCTTCAGTTTTAGCTTTAGCCAACAAACATCCTTCAGCTTTAGCTTCAGCAAACAATCTCTTTTAGCTTTAGCTCCAACAAACATCAACAGCAAACAATCTTTCCCTTGAGTGATTGAGCTACCTCTAAGGACAACCAACAACAACTCAGCCAAAACAAATCAACCAAGCAACTTAGCCAAACCAGCAAACCAAAACAACAACAACCAACTATCATCTTTTGGGTCTCCAAACTTTGACAAGCTCAACTTCATCATCAACATCATGCCTCAAACTAGGAGTCAATATCGAGCTGAAATAGAAGCCAAACTGAAAGCTGAAATGGATGCCAAATTGCAAGCTGAGATGAAACAATTCACGACACCTCTTAAGGACGCAACTCAATTCACAACTGGTATGCCTTCTCATATGTTTATACCTCAAGGGTACACTAGGGGCGAATCATCTTCACAACAAATGCAACCTCCACCATCCTTGGAAACTTTCGAAGAACAATCTCAAGACAACTCATCAGAATTCCAAGATACCTATCTATGGGACCAAGTTGAGAAACTCATGATATCTGAGCCTGATCGCTGTTTTCTCCAACTTGCTTGCATGGGTGCTAAACTACCTAAAGACTTTGATATATCCACTATTAGAGAGCACGATCCCAACACTACTGCTGTTGTTGCGAATAGATCATCCACTATAGTCACATCATCTTCTATTACCTCGCAAACACCATCCTCATTGCCTATTGTTGCTTCATTTGAGTTACCACAATCAGAGCATACTTTAGAACCATTGATAGTGCCCACCAATGTGCTTCCTCTCATGTCACAAAATCTCAACATCCCACCTTTTCATGTCCCTCAACATATCTCTCCTTCTACCATGACTGTTTCCATGCCTCACGTAACACAAGCTGTCCATGTAACGCAAGCACAAACACTTCGAGCATCACAAGCAATCCCCATGTCTTATGGTGTGCATACCTCTCAAAACATTCCAACAGCACATGTTGTCCATGCTTCACAACCATTACACTCTACCAAATCTCATACACCAACTGCTAATTCCTCCATGTTATCCTATAATCCCAACGTTAGTCTTATTGACATGAGTGATTCCCTCATTTCTCAAGCCAATCCAAACAATAAGATCGCTTATGTTGATCAACTTACATCCATGCTGTCCTCTTCTTCCAATCCTTCACACACCATCAATCCCTCTTATGCTACCCAAGGCTTCTCTAATATCACCCAACACATGACATATACCAATCCTCATATTGTCCAAAATACCAATCCCAATGTTCACCCTTTTGTCGTATCTACCAATCCCTCCGTCATTTACCATGTCACGAATTCAATCCCAACTTCCCAACCATCTGCTACTATCAATCCAACATCCGCTTCTCATGTGATGCACACCCACTTGCCACTTGTGTCTCAAGGACAGCAATCCTCCAACACATACATGTCACATACCACTCCTTTGACATACATTGTGGGCACACAACCACAACAAACAGTCACAACTCCACATATACCACAACCACAACCACAATATATCTCATATCACACTCCACCCCCTTCGCAACAGCAGCAGTTATCCTCAGCCGATATCCAATAGATGATCGATGAAAGGGTAGGACAAGGCAAGAAACCTTTCTCTCTCGAAAACATATGCGCCTATCCATTTGATAAGTCTCTTAATATGATACCTTTTCCACCACACTTTGAAATCCCACAATTTGATAAGTACAAAGGGAAAGGAAATCCGGACGACCATCTTCGAGCCTTTTTCGTGGCATGTCTCGATGTTGCCTATGATGATACATATCTCTTGAGACTATTTCCTCGAAGCTTAGCAGGACAAGCTCTTGAATGGTTTTCCCATTCACCTCCAGGAATTAAGACTTTTTCAGAATTGGCAAACAAGTTTCGATCACATTTTGCCTTCAACATTGAACATGAGGTAAACATGAATGACCTTGTCAACAACAAACAACGCAATGGTGAAACCTTTTCCTCATTTACCCAACGATGGCGTAATATGGCTAGCAAATTAGCATGGGAAATCCCTGAGAAACAACAGCTTGACATCTTTGTTCAAAATCTTCATCCTGAATTGTCATTCCAACTACAATTGCAGAGTGCTAGCACCTTTGACGAACTAGTTTCCAAAGGAGTTATTATTGAATGAGCCTTAATTGCCAAAGGAACTATCAAGATCTTTCGTGATAACAAAGATTCTCCCCAAAATTCCAATGATAAGTCTCGCTTTTGGAACAAGAACAAGAATGTTGTCAATGACGGTATTGTTGATACAAAGAATATCCAAACTATGAGAGCTCCCATCAACATTCAAGCAGCCTCTCCACCAAGACAGCCTTTTCCACAACGAAGAAACCAACGCCAAACTTCTAATCCACGCCGATAATTTACACCATTAGTGGAACCCATGGAAGTTATTCTTCGAAAGCTGCTTCAAGCCGGAGACGTTATTCTACCCGATGCACCACCAAATGGTGAACCACTCTTTCGAGCTCCTTGGTACAAAGAGAATGAGTATTGTGATTACCATCGAGTCAAAGGACACAAAACAAATGGTTGTATGCGCTTAAAACATGTTATCCAAGACTGCATTGATCAAGGTCTAATCAACGTCACACCTTCAACACCTCAACCTGCTCAACAATCCACATCAAACTATGATCTAGAGACTTTCAAGAATCCACTTCCATCTCATGATCAGACAAATAATCTTCAAGCTGGAAATGCTATTCCCTATAGCTATGCATCATCTACCATTGGCCACATTGACCATGCTCGCATTTCTACCATTACCGTCCAAGGAGCACCTGATTGTGCCGTAACCACGCGAAGAGGTCGAGTTACCATTCAAGGAGCACCTCCTCATCCTCCTCGACCTCTCTCTGACTATAACCTCTTGGATCACCTTGGTAAAACACCCGCACACATATCTATCCTCGAGCTGCTCCGCATATCCCCCGCACATAAAGCTATCCTTGATAAGGCCTTACAAGAGTCTTCGGTGCCTAATAATATTAATATCACACAATTTCAATCCATGGTCGCTAGCATTGCAGCCCCTTGTCATTTAACCTTTTCCGACAAAGATCTTCAACCCTCAATTCATCCGTCACACAATGAGGCCCTCCATATTGAAGTATTTGTTAACCAACGCCGTATTAAACGAGTCTTGATAGATGGGGGAGCTGGTCTAAATATATGTTCTTTGAAACTTATCAAACAATTGGGATATTCTGAGAAAAATGTAGACACCTCCAAGGTTATTACCATCAGAGCATATGATGACGCTGAAAGAGATACTGAAGGGATCATCTTATTGCCTATTCAAGTTGGTCCGGTCATTACAGAAACTCGCTGTCAAGTCCTTGATATTGATCTACCTTACAACATCATTCTCGGTCGCCCTTGGATCCATACCCTTAAAGCAGTTCCATCTACATATCACCAATGCCTTAAATTTCCACATAAGGGTGTTGAAGTTACCATTCAAGCTGATCCCAATCCATTTGAGTTTTGTCGTGCCTTTCAAGCTAAATATTAGAGTCCAAACCGTATCCCTCTCAACACTGAGGCATATCCGTCATCCTCCTATGTAGACCCATCCGATCTTCTCAAGCCCTCATCTAGCAAAGCCGCTTCCAAGCTCCATATCAAATATACTGAACATGGCCCTGGTGAATACAAATTGCAGGAATCCTGTTGCATTGGTACCCTTCCATTATCTCCTAAATCCTACGGTAAGCCCTCTACATCTAAGCCCACTTCATCCTCTGCTGTTATCAAAGCTCCCCCTACCGTATTCATTAAAGGCGGTTTCTTGGATGACGAAGACATTGAGGACATCAACTCTTGGATATTCTTTGATGAAAATGACCAAGTCCAACTTGAAGTAGAGCGATACAACAACGGGTTTCGTATCATAAAGAACATGGGTTATAAAGGACATGGCGGCTTGGGATCACAGGAACAAGGACCTATTGAGCCCCTTATTGTGTCTAAGAAGTTTAATAAGCAAGGCCTTGGTTACCAACCAGAGGTACCGCGACCCAAAGACATTAAGTGCATTTCTGATATTGACGTTGGACCTTCTTCGGTAGGAGAGACTTCTAACTCAGATATCATCGACGACTCCTCCCTTCATATCACCGACCTTTTCCAAGAACATTCCATCTTCATGTTTTCCGCAACCTCTTCTAGCCATCACGATCCCTCCTTTAGTCTCTCACTCGTATATCCTGACCTCATCGATTGGGACCAACAGGGGGCACCGATATTAGATACATTTGAAAATGACGAAGCCATTGTAGAATTCATGGGTTTGAGACAAGGTATCCCATTGGGTGATCACAAAGCAGGTTTCATGATGGAATTACCTAAACTAGCATATTTTGGCGGAAGTATCAAATCCTTCAGTCGCAAAAGTGAAATAAACAAAATTCAACAAAATAGGTCACTAGGTGAAAACCGCAAGGCGCCTCTTGACCATGAAAAAGTAAAAATAAAGGACGTATTCGAAGGTGAAAAACTCTCTGAGGCGCCTGAGGATGAGGGATTTGATCTTCCTGTTGCCGCTGATTACCATGAGAAATCAACTGTGCTAGTTGAAAAATCACAAGACATGAACTTGGGGACAGAACAAAATCTGAAGATCACTTTTCTGGCAGCATCACTATCAGAGCAAGAACGAAAGAACTTCACAGCATTTTTTCTGAGACGAGCTATAAATTTTGCATGGACTTATGCAGGCATGCCAGGACTAGATCCTTCACTTGTGGTACATCATTTAGCAGTATTCCCTGATGCAAAGCCTGTCAAACAAAAATTGCGCAAAATGCATCCACAGGTTGCCTTATTGGTCAAAGCAGAAATTCAGAAACTGTTAGAAGCAAAGTTCATAAAGCCTATTGATTATCTAGAATGGGTTTCAAACTTGGTACCTGTAGCAAAACCAGATGGACGAGTCCGTTGCTGCACAGACTTTAGAGATCTTAACAAAGCATGTCCTAAAGACGATTTTCCATTACCAAGCATAGACAACATTGTTGATCTTACAGCAGGACATGAAATGCTATCTTTGATGGATGGATTTTCAGGTTATAATCAAATCAGAATAGCAGAGGAAGACCAAGATAAAACATCTTTTATTTGTCCATGGGGCACATATTGCTGGGTTGTAATGCCTTTTGGTCTCAAAAACGCTGGAGCTACCTATCAACGAGCTATGACAGTTATTTTTCATGACCTTTTTCATACTATCATGGAAGACTATGTTGATGACATCCTGGGAAAATCTAAGACAAGGGAAGGACATCTACAAGTATTGGCACAAATTTTTGATCGATTAGAAAAATACCAAGTCAGACTAAACCCAAAGAAGTGTGTATTTGGCGTAACATCAGGAAAACTATTGGGATATATTGTGTCTCGACGAGGAATAGAAGTGGACCCAGCTAAGGTAAAAGCTATCATAGAAATGCCTCCACCAACGAATCTCAAACAGCTCCGCAGTTTACAGGGTAGGCTACAATCTATTTGCAGATTTATCTCACAACTCACAGATAAATGTCATCCTTTTCAGCATCTTCTTCATAAGGGTGAACCTTTTAAGTGGGATGAAAAGTGTCAACAGGCTTTTGATAAGATAAAGGAATACTTGGCAACACCTCCTGTGTTAATACCTCCTGTACTTGATCGTCCATTACTGCTTTATATATCATCAACAACCGCAGCATTGGGTGCACTTCTCGCTCAACATGATGATTCAGGAAAAGAACAAGCTATCTATTACATCAGCAGAACTCTTGTGGGATATGAGCTCAATTACTCATTCATGGAAAAAGCTTGTTTAGCATTAGTGTTTGCTTCTCAAAAGTTGCGACACTATATGCTGAACCAAACAACAAAGCTCATCTCTAATGTGGATCCCCTCAAGTATCTCCTTTCAAAAGCACTTCTCACAGGGAGATTAGCAAAATGGGTTATGATCTTGAGTGAATTTGACATACAATATGTGAACCGTAAAGCTATCAAAGGACAAGTCATTGCTGATCAATTAGCTGTAGCACCTATCACAGACATTCAGCCAATGTATCCAGAATTCCCTGATGAAGGATTGTTTAATTTAAGCTCTCCAGCACGATGGCAGCTATACTTTGATGGATCATACACTCAACACGGATCTGGAGCAGGTATCTTGTTTGTCACTCCCCAAGGAGACTGCATACCTAAATCATACAGAATAGCATTCCCATGTACCAACAACATAGCAGAGTATGAAGCTTTAATAACGGGTTTGCGCATGGCAGTACAATGGGCTATCAAACAGTTACGAGTCTTTGGTGATTCTCAGCTAGTTATCAAACAGGTCTTAGATGAATATCAAACTAAAGACGAGAAGCTTCTTCCCTACAAGCTAATGGTGGACGATTTCAAGCAATATTTTGAGGACATTACCTTTGAGCAAATTCCAAGACTACAAAACAGAGCAGCCGATGCCATGGCTATGATTGGATCTCTTTTAGACATGCCATCTAACACCCATAAATGTGAATTCTTGGTCGAACAGCTTTTGATCCCAGCATTTGAAGTTCCACAGTCTGAGCTCATATGTGAGATTGTTGGTCCCAAATCGTTGTGGTACAAAGATATATACGAGTATCTCCGTAATCACACCTTGCCTCTTCAACTATCCAACACCCAGCGTAAAGCTTTTATCTGTCGAGCCTCTCGTTACACTATCTTAGGAGACACCCTTTATCACCGGAGTCTTGATGGTATCCTTCTTAGATGTCTTGATTTCGAGGAAGCAAAAACGGCCTTACGTGAAGTACATGAAGGTGTCTGCGGTTCGCATTCCGCTGGCCCTGGCCTTGTTAAGAAACTTTTGCGAGCAGGATACTATTGGCCAACTATGGAAAAAGATGCCCAACAATTTGCAAGGAGATGTCTACAATGTCAGAAACATGGAGATCTAATACATGCACCAGCACATGAGCTTCAGCCTATTGTCACTCCATGGCCTTTTTCGCAATGGGGACTTGATCTTGTGGGTAAAATCCATCCTACTTCATCAAATGGTCATAAGTTTATTATCACTGCCACTGAGTATTTTACAAAGTGGGTAGAAGCCATACCAATGACCTACATCACAGGTAAACAAATAGCTAAATTCATCCTACATTACATCATCTGCCGTTATGGAGTCCCTCAAGCTATTGTCACAGACAATGGCCGGCCTTTCAAGAACCAAGAGGTTAGAGATCTTTGCAATAAGTTCCATATTCAACATAGGTTCTCTACGCCTTATTATCCTCAGAGCAATGGTCAAGCTGAAGCCTCTAATAAGACAATCATCAAGATCCTTAAAAAGACTGTTAATGAAGCTGGTCGAGATTGGCATCTACAACTGCATCCTGCTTTATGGGCATATAGAACAAGTGTCAGAACTCCTACTGGCGCCACACCCTATGCTCTAGTCTATGGCACTGAAGCTATTTTGCCTATCGAGGTTGAGATCCCCTCTTTGCGCATATTCTTGCAACATACTATCTCAGATGAAGAATATCGAGTGTCCCGACTTCATGATCTTGAGCTCTTAGATGAACGCCGCCTCACAGCATTGAACCATCTTCAAGTCTATCAAAACCGGCTACGCCGTAGCTACAACAAAAAGATCAGAGAATGCAGATTTCAGGTTGGTGACCTTGTCCTTAAAGAAAACCAAAGGAATCAACAGCATCGAGAGAAACAGGGCAAGTTTGAACCAAATTGGCTTGGTCCTTTCATTATCACAGCAGTCTATGGATCTGGTGCATACACTTTGTTAACACCTGAAGGCATTCCCTTGGATGAACCCGTCAACAGCGTTCATCTCAAGAAGTTTTATCCATGAATCTCAGCTATCCCCCAAAAAAAAACCAAAAAAATCATAAAAGGCCCAAAAAACAAATATATATATATATATATATATATAAACATCCAATAAATAATCCGTCCTCTGGTGAAAACCTAGTAAACAGGCGCCTTGGATAAGTACCATAGTGAAAACCTGGCAAATAGGCGCTATGTGTAGTGACCAACTTCCCTCATTTGTTTGGTTCGTTTGATCATTTTCCCCACTACATCTTGTATTAGCCATGCTCATAAGCCCTATCGCAATCTCACACATAACCTTTCCTCTTCATCCTTTGCCAATGCTAGCTATCATACTTGAGACATTGTCGTGATATCTATATCTTTTGGCACCTTAGCATCTTGGCTACATCTTTTCTGCATTGTCGCTTCTGCATAATAAACCTCATCCCACACTGGGGGCATTTGTTGAGTCTTATTTGGAAGTGGATCCTGTTATCTCTAGCTCATAACACGTCAAACAACTCAGCTTACAACACAGCACACCTTATCAACTTCAACCATGGCACATGGCCACCGACAAATACGACCTCACGACTTGCAACCAGGGCTCATACCTTCACAATCCATCCACATTCATCCAACAATCGCAACAAACATCGCTTGATCAAACATCCAATCGATTAGCCACATACATATAAGAACTACATCTAGCTCTATTGTTGACGCCTTGATCCCGTGGATACAGGGTATGTAGGCAATCTGAGATGCGAAGGAAGCACTCTGATTCAGGCTAAGACGATAGCCCCTTTCATCTGTCATCTTTTCTTCTAAACATCCTTCAATCTTTCAGCTCACATTCTTCTATCTTTCATCACATACATCATCAATAAAACCCAGAACTACATATTCATCATGTCTCATCTTCATCGTAAATGTGCTTTGATCCCGTGGATACAGGGTATGTAGGCAGTCTGGAATACGAAGGAAGTTTCCAGTACTCAAGCACAGATGATCCACCCCATCTTCTTCATCTTCATTCATCATCCATTTTCTTCTCTTTGATCAGCTCAAACAGGAAGCAATCCATGTGTCTATTGCAAGCTCCAGCACTTTAACCAATCACAGGTAAGCCAGAAGCTATTTGTCCACATGCCTTAAGTCAACATTTGCTATAGCAGTTTATCAACAACTTTAGCCTTCAACAGGATGTAGCTTTCCTCTTAACAAGGCGCCCGCTTAATCTATCCAAGAGCACCCAAATTTGGCAAGAGAACGTGAGGACAGTATCTTTTGTTTTATCTTTTGATTTATCTTTTGTCCCTTTTCTATACCTCGTCAAGACTGCCATGATCTCTTTATATCTTGGTATGTTGCGATGAAGTAAGGATTGGGGCATGGTCATATAGCTTTCGTATGCCGTGTTTGCGGGATGATCTTATTCTCTTCCTATGCGTCTTGGTATCTTGCACATGTTGGGATTAGCATCTTACATATCAATATCTCTAGCATCTGAGAAGCTAAACAGTCTCTTATGCATTTGAGACTATTCTATGTTAAGACTAACTCCATACATATAACCAGCAAGCTATCATTATGTGTAGTGGAGATAAGTTCAAACCATTGTTTGTAGCGTCAAAGTCCAACACTAGCTGTTATTCATATCTTGTGCATGTTGGCTCCACAACTTGACCACATGCGTTTAGACAAGATTGTAACATGCTAGTTATGCATTGGATACCTTGACACCTTGGTTTCTTATGCCCTGGTGCATAACATCCATATGCTATATCAAACATAAGGACTGCATTTCTTTTCATTTTGAGCAATTACTTGAAAGCTGCCTATCATCATCCTATCTTATCCATTCGTTCCATCATCCTCAGCCAAGATCAATCATTTCCATCATCCTTTGTCCATATTCCCGCTCCTGCAAAACAAGTGTTAGCCATACATAAGTCCATATCTTTTTCTTTACCATCTACCTATATGCATACATCTATTCATATCATTACCTTTTACATATTCAAACATTTTCTATCAATTACCATTTGCATAAACATCCATCCATAATCCATATATAATCCATACACATAACATGCATAGCCATCATAATATCAACATCACAACCATTATAACATCATATAGATTGCCAAAACTGCCATATATATATATACATGTGTGTCAAAATACAAGTGTCTACAATACAAGCTGAGCCCTAAAAAGAATGAATGTACAATAATGGCTCTAGGCCTCATCATGATACAATGTCAACAAGGTATGCCCTAGCGACTACTGCCAGCTCCCTCGCCCTGACCACCACCACCAACAGGTCCTGTACCTGGTCCTCCATCTCTCGGTGGCCCCATCACTGAAGCTACTGACCGAGATCCACCTGACCTCCGTGAGCTCGAAGCCCCTGACCTGCTCCTGAAGCTAGGCTATCTCTACTCTGCCGGCACAGCTCCATAATATAAGCCCCTATAATACTCAGCCTCACCTTGTACTCTCCGAAGCTCAGCCTGTACCGCTATCAACTGTGTGGCTAAGTACATGGTAGCTCCATCCGTCCCCAAGGCAGTCACTGCTCTATCCCGCTCACTAGTCATAACCTGCAGCTGCTGTACTGCCCTATCTCTCTCAGCTCGCAGACCATCTCTCTCAGCTCGCAGACCATCTCTCTCTGCTCTCATAGCCTGCTCCTGCTATACTGCAGTATCCCGCTCAAGCCTCATCATCTGCTCATGCTGCCTAGCTGTATCCCTCTCTCCTGTAACTCTTGCGAGAGCACCATCATCCTGTCCATCTCCTCTCTGAGCTCCCAACTGTAGCTGAGCCTGATAAGTCTATGCCTGTGCTCTAGCATGCCTCAGACTAATCACGGCCTGATGCCTATCCATCTCCACTCTCCTCAGCCTCATCTGTGCCCGCTGCCTCCATCTCCTCTCCTCTCTGATCCGTCTCCGCAGCTGCTGAATACCCACATCATCTCCTGCTCCGATCTGTGCCTGTGGCTGTGCTAATATAGCAGGCTGGCCTGGCACCTGCCCTGGCATCTGTATCCCTGGTGCAGCTGGCACTACTACCTGTGCTGGTGGAGCCCGTCGTCGTCGCCTCCGAACTGGCCTCTCCATCCCAATCTCCCCAATCTCTCCATCTCGTGTCAACCGAGTCGGCCTAGCTGTCGCCCAGTATGCATCATACTCTGGCAATGTACCTGGATCTGCAGGACCCTGTCTCCACTGCCATGCTACTAGCTGCAATCCATCTCTCTCTGCCAAGGCTGTGTCCACCACAACCTCTGGACCCCAATCGAACACCTCCTGTCTCGTCCTCCCAAAAACAACATCCCCTACAGGTACTGCCTGTGTCTCTCCGAACTGTCTCAGGGCTCTCTCTGGCAAATAGCGCTCTATAATGTACATGCCGCGTCTAAAAATGTACCTCGCCTGTCTAGCATAGGCAAGCTCGGTATCCTCCTCCTCCCACTGCTCACATCCTAGCCATGGCCTCCATACAAATCTATCTATCTCATCTAACCTCCGTCGCCAGTAGACCACCCCTCGGCGCTGTCGATACGTCAAGGCTCCTCTATACATCCGTGCAAATGGCTCTCCTGCTGCTCTAGCAACCCATCCCTCTGGTCTCGTCACTGGAATGTGCTCATAAGCCCATACATGCAAAACTGTCACTCCTGCTGACATGCTCGCTCCAAACATATATGCGCAATCATGCAGGTAATGATAGAGCTGTCCCAACACGCACTCTGCCCATGCATATCTCGTGCCATAGGAGAACATCCCCTCCATCACTGTCCCCCATCCTACAGGAAACCCTCTCGCTCTCCTATCACCCACTAGCCATCTAATGATAGCCACTACCACCCGCTGCAACCTGTCACAGAGCTCCTCCATCCTCCCCATCGGTATCTCTGAACCCTCTGCTCCGATGTCTGGTGTCCCAAACAATCTCCTAAATGCCGCTGGGCCCATCTCTGGATCATAATCTACACGATCCCCATCTATCGGAATCCTCAAAATCCGGAACACATCCTCTAAGGTGATGGTCGCCTCACCTGTCGGTAACAAGAATGAACTGTGCTCGCTCATCCATCGCTCCACCATCGTAGTCATCAACCCTCGATGTGCCTGAACTGGCTCTAATCGTGACACATGCTCCAAACCCAGGATCTCCAACACCAGCAGCTCCTTTGCATCCAACTGTCTCACCAGCCGCAAATCTCTCGGATGGGGCTCCCGTGATAGCAATGGCGATAGTACATCCTGCATCATCCATTTACTCTTGTCAGTCCATCCCATTAATCATTCATATCAAAATCTGCCTATCTTTCTGCTATTTTATCCTACACCTACCATATGCGGTTCACTTTACCACATGCGACCTTTTTCTGCTCACTAGCGACCCCCTTTACCATTTGCGCTCCTGTTCTGACCAAACGTGAGCTCTTTCACTTCATGCGCTTACTATTTTCCTATACGCGACCTTTATTGCCATATGCGCTTATCCTTGCTTTATATGCGAGCCATATCCCAGATGCGCCTCTATTTACCCTAAAAGCGAGCTCTTTTTCTAAATGCGCCTATTTTATCCTTATACGCGAGCCCAATCACTATATGTGCTTATTTTCTCCCTATACGCGAGCTCTCTACCATATGCGAGTTGTTTCTAGTCCTATGCGAGCTACACTACTGTCTGCGACTACTATCTGCTCATAAGCGACTAGTTTCCCTCCATACGCGCATTTCGACTGCGTTTTTCCCGCCGCCAGGAGGCGACCTCATTTCCATAAGCGACCTACCCGTGCCTATAAGTGACCTGAACTACTTTAAGTGACCTCTATTTCTATATAAGTGACCTAAATGTGCCATGTCCTAAACTAGTTGCTTTTGGTGACGTGTGTGAATTAATTACGCTTCTAGGCTATTAAATGCACACTTTTGGGAAAAGTTTTGAAACATACCGGTGCGCCTGCTCCCTCTGGTCGTCCATGTGTCCTCACTCGCTCCGCACGATGATCTCTGCGTGGAATCACCATCCTGCTAGCTCTGCCACTCTCACTCTCAGGAGCTCTGGATTTCTCTAAGTTTCTAAGCACAAATGAGCACAAATGAGCCTATTTGCCCTTGAAGCCCCTACTTATAGCCCTTCTCCAAACCCTAATTCTTCTATACCACAGCCTATTTTCTTCCATGCAACCCCCCTTTCCTTCGCGTTTGCCCTCTTTTCCGCCTTTTCTTCTATCGAGAGCCAACCCAGCCCTTCCTGGTTTGCCTGGCTTACCTCTCGAGGGGGCATCACCTGCCAGTTACACTGGGGCATAACTTGTTTATCGAACGCATCTCACATCTTCTTTGACACAACGTTCTATCGAACATTGTATCAAAGAGGGGCAAAATGTAGACACCCAAATTTGTCCATGTCTAGCGACACCTTGCTAAATCACTAATCCATTATCCAATTAATTAAATAAATTTTATTTATTTAATTAAAATCCCATTCTCATTCACTTAGCCAATTAATTAAATAAATTGTATTTATTTAATTAATTCCACATCATGTCTTATCCCATTTTATGCATTTATCCTATTAATTAAATAAATTTTATTTATTTAATTAATTTCCAACTCATATCCCAACTAATTCAAATACTTTATTTGAATTAAGCCTTTATCATTTATCACATTTCAACACTTGTCCATTTCCCATTCATCATGTGTTGTAAGACAACTTTCATTCATATCCTTCACATGCACAACTAATTGGACCTAAATTTAGTAACTTTCAATCTTAGCCATTCACATAGCCTCTGAATCTCCACCGTTGATTGATCTTGGTTGAGTCCTATATAAACAGCCTCTCACTCCATATGAAACATAGCAGCAATCCAGAAATCATATAGCAATCCAGCAATCTAGCAATCCAGCAATCATATAGCACCTCCATTATCATCTTGAGCATTTGAGCTTTTATCATCCATCAATGGCAGCTTTCAGCTTGGTAATTGCTTATCGTTGAAGAAGCAGTCCACATCTCTCTCTCAAACAAGGAATCGCACGGTCTAGGTGATGTTATGCTTGAATTGCATTATCCTTTGATTTCATTTAGGTTAGATTCCTTGATGATGGTAGGGTTAGGGTTTCATGACTATGTCTGATCTTCCACACCTGACTTTCACCTATCACAAGAAGAATTCCTTTAAATATGGTTGTCTAATACTGTGTCTATTCTTCTACTATATGAATGAGCTACTCAGATCTAGTGGTTGGGTTTGGCAAAATGATAAACCGGTTGCAATCCAGATTAGAGATTATATGTATGGACTTGGTGATGCTAAAGCTCATAGCACAGCTCTCTGGGGTTACTTTAAGAACTTCCAAAGCATGATGCAAGCCAGAGAGAGGATACCTCAATCCATAGTTGAGAAATACAATGACACAGTGTGCTTCCTGGTTGACACCGATCAATGCCTAATGGAGGTAGTTGAGCCTAGAACTATGTGGATAATGCCTATGGGATACGAGGTCGATGAAAAAATCTTGGAACTACATATTTAGCACCTGTTGAGCCAGCCTAAGGACCCTGAGGCAGAAAGGTTTGGAACCTTTCAAGAGCTAATTGTTAAAATACATGTTGATCTAAGACAACCAGAAATAAAGAGGAAAGTAAGAAGGGAAGTTGAAGAAATTACCAAAAGATTTGGCCTATCAAATAATTTACAAATAGGTAATTTACAAATAATTTACAAATAGGTAATTTACAAATAATTTACAAAGAGAAGTAAGAAGCAAAGAAAGGAGACACTCTGGTACAAGCCTCCTGTAGACACCTAAAAATGTCTCCATCATCAAACTGACTCCCAACATCCCTACACATACCAATTTCCCTTCTAATCAATTAATTAAATTTTTATTTAATTAATTATCCCTTCATCACCTAATTTTTTATCATTCTATCCCCAACAATTGGATTAATTTTATTAATTCAATAGTTCAACTTTAGCTAATTAATTAAATAAATATGCAATATTTATTTGGTTAATTTCCCCCTTCTCACTAAATCCAATTTATTAGGTAAATCATGTTTAACTAATTAATTTAGCCTGTTAATTAACCTATCCCTACCCTAGGTAATTAAATAGTCATTATTTAATTGCCTACCCTAGCCTATCTCATCCTAGCCTTAGGATTAATTAAATAAAACCTTATTTAATTAATCTTAACCTCCCATTAACCGATTCCTTAATTTTTTCCAACCATATTAATTAGGCTAATCACCCCAATTAAAATGGTCAAACCTTGATTAACACTCCTCCCCACATCCCACAAATAAAAAAATTGAAATATATCTCATATAAATCAAATTTTTATACACGTGTCATAATCTTCATTTAATACCTCTTACACCCCTTACACATGTCATAACTCATTAATATCCACTCTTCCCCAAATAAATTTTTAATTCATTTTACCCTTCCCCATGTAAATTTTTAATTCACAAATAATCCAGCTCACCCAACCTCATTTAATTCACCCCTTTTCCAAGATGAATATAAAATTCATCTTTATTCCTAGCCCTCCATCTTCCAAGATGAAATCTAGGCCCTCCACATCATCTTCATCCTCCACCATTGATCTCCCAAATCAATCTCAACCATTGGATCAAAATCCCTCTAAAATGCCTATAAATACAACATCCTCCAAGCCATTTGATCATCCAATTTCTAAGTAATGTTATCATGCCAAAATCTCTATTGAGCTAAGTAGATTCTTGAGTTGCATTTGTAAGTTTGAGAGCATTTCACATCTCCTCTTAGTATCTAGGGTATATCTTGGAGCATTTAGGTGTAAGCTCCTTCACCCTCATGAGATTGGGTCTTCATATCAAGGTATAACTTCTTGTTTTGCATGCATTTAGTTTACATTTTTACCTTGATTTGAACCTCCTAATCACACCTCCTCTAGGACTAGATCTTCCAAGAGCTCTGCACCTGCCACTCCTAAAAGCTCAAAGGCTTCCAAACTAGAAGTCAAGACATCCAGAAAAGGAGAAAAGAGGACAAAGACCAAAGCCACAAGGTCATATACAAGCCTTAAAGATGATGAAGAAATAGAATCTAATGAGGAAATCAAGAAAATGAAGAAGAAGAAAACTTCCAGAAAATTCTCTGCTAGTAAAAATGAGGAAGAAAAGGCAGATGAATTTGTTGAAAAGCCCACTATTTCCATTGATGACATCATCAAGGTAGTTACTGTGGATGGGAACCTACAGCCAGTAACAGAGTTCTATGATGAATACAGTGATACTGACAAAATTTTTTTGGAAGAAGCTACTGTCAGGTACCTAAACATTTACAATAAAGCTTTTATTGAAATTATATCATTAATTCCTAAGAGTCTTGAAAAGGTACTTGAACTGAGAAAAGAGAATGCAAAGGCAAAAGACCTAGAGATTCAGGAACAAATAATGATCCAGGTTTATCCTTCTATCACTCCAAAACAAATGAACATGATTTTCAAGGATTGTAATGATGAGTTCCAGAGTAAGGCAAGAATGAATAAACTTATGCTTGGAGAAACTGACCAAGTAACAAGTGAAACAAAAGATATCCTCCGGAATGCTTTGAAAAGATTCAGCCTTCCTATTTTAGAGGAAACAGTTGAAGAACCTTCTATGGATGTTGAAGGATTAAATGTAACCAATGAAGAATCTTCTGACAAAGATGTAGAAGGATCAAAAGAGTTAGATGAAGAGAAGTCTAAGGACTTGGATTCCTCTATTCTGGAAGAGGAAGTTCATGAAGCAATAAACACCGATGACATCTCTCCTCTAGATCCCACTACAGACATTCCAGACTTTGAAGGAGAAGGTAGAAGAGAGAACAAGGTGATTCACAAAGAAGAGGTTAAGGGAAAAGAAGAAGAACAAGCAGAAAAGATTAATGATGACTATTCTAATACTCCAAAAGAAAAGAAGACTCAATCACCGGCAAGAGACACTACAGAGGAAGTAAAGAACTTCTTAAACAAAGAAATGATGGAGATAGATGAACCTGAGTTATTTCAAGGACCTCTGAATTTTGACTCTCTCCGGTTTAGACAATGAAAATAGCATCTTTTTCTCAAGCCAAAGCAAAAGAAAAACTCCTAAAATCTCACATGGAAGACTGTGAACTGTTGGAGATTGTATCCGGGATGCTAGAGAAGATCATGCCATCCTTCCAAAAGGATCCTTTAGCCTCACCATCCGGTAACTTGAAATCTTTGGTAAATTCTGTTAGTACTCATTTTGAATCTCTAGAGAAATCAGCAGAAGCAAAGGTCCAGAAGGCGTTTCTAGGAAAAAGATTCACTGAAGTATAGGGACTTATTGCAAATGATAGGAGGACCCTATACATTGGAATAAAGAGCCTTGAAAATGCTCTTAAAGAAGGTGGGGACATATATAAATTTAGTCTATCTTGGCCCAAAGTGACAGAGGACATTAAAAATAAAGTGAAAGAACAAGAAGGTAAACTGTCAAGTTTATCTCAGAATTTTGATCCCCTTACTACCTCTTTAATGAATCAAGAATGCCAGGCCATTGTCATCATAAATAAAATAAAGAGGCTGGAAAAAGAAAAGAAGAATATAAACAGAATGAGTGAACTCAAATGGATAATTATCCCTAAGTTAGAGGCAATGCATGAGGCCTTGACAGATGCTCAAACCATAGCCCAGACCAGTGATCCGGCAGATTTAAGAAGGGAAAAAGCATATGCATTTTTATTGAGTGGTCACATCTCCATTTTGGATAGGATGAAGCAAAGCTAGACCACAGAGTTTGTACAGTTGAAGGCCACCTTTGCGGATATACTTAAGTATATGTAAGTATAACATTTATATATATACTTATACGACCATGTATAGGGCAAAATTTTGGTATGCAGATTCCACCCTTTGCCATTGATGTCAAAGGGGGAGTGAGGAGTAGTGAAAAATGTAGAATCTAGGTAAAGGGGAGCTCTGGTAAAATAGTGCAAAAGACAGAGCATCAGCCAAGGGGGAGTTTACTGTGACACTTAGCTATTTTTCACTAAGTGTTGCCATCAATGCCAAAGGGGGAGATTGTTGGCAAGAGACACTATGTGGCTTCATAAGTGTTGTCATTAATGGAAACAAAGTCTATCCCACACATCCGCAATACATAGTATGTCTAAACTGGAAGTCAGTTTGAAGATTGTTTTGGTCCGGTGAACAAGAACAGAGTATGTAACAAGGTCTGACAATTAGGTTCGGATCTCTTAGATGGTGTAACTAAGCAAGTTTCAGACTTGGATAAGTCAAGAAGGGTATCATTACTACTGTATTCCATATATTTAGCCTCTAGTGATAAAGCATGAAAAAGATATGAGCATTTGAGTGTTGGGTTCCAGTCAGTTAGAGCAGACAGAGGAAGAACTGACCGACAGAGTATCAGACTTCGATCTGGATGAGTAAAATGTGTTGATCAAGCAATTTGTGGGAGTATACATTGTTGGCCGACATGATTAATGACTTCTATCCCTATCTTTTTGATACGCATCACAAATCAAGCATGGATTCAGCCGACAGATCAGTAACTTGTAAATATCTTGAGTGTTCTTATTGTTGACTAGAAAGTTGATGAAATTGTTGATGCGGATATATATACTAGATGGATTCTAGTATGTAGATTTGTGGTGTGAACAAGTGATGAAATAGAGTGCAAAGAAAAGCAGGGATAAGTGTGAAAGTAGCAATTTAAATCTGGTATGTAACAGAGTAATAGCATTAAAATAGAGGAAGAATGAAGTGCATCAGATCAGTGTATTGTGCCTAACCAGAACTAAACTCTAGCATTTGTAGATGCTTCTCATCAGTTCAAACACCTGATTACCTTCTGTAAATTCCGTAGATAGTGAGTCTCTTATAGGAAGTGTGCCTCTTGTGAGCAGTGTGCTCAGGCAGTGAGCCCTAATTGGCAAATGCCATTTTGTACTCCTTTATTCTTTTAATAGAGAATACAATCTTGGGTTAGTCACCTTGCGGTTTTTCCCTTAACAAGGGTTCCATGTAAAAATCCTTGTGTCATATGTGTTGATTTTATTTCTGTTCTTATGATTACATATGCTTTCAAGTTTTGATGCAACTCTGATTATTAAGATAACAAAAAGAAAAGAAAGTAAAGGAAATTTTGAGATAACTGATTCACCCCCCCTCTCAATTATTTGCCTTGTTTCCAACATGAATGAGCATCGAGGATCAGATATAAACATGTAGCTAAAACAAGACCACTGTTGGTGAAACCTTTCATCCCTTATAGGTAATTTACAAATAATATTAGGAGTAATTAATTACATAGGATTTACAAGGTTGATGGAACCTTAATCCTAACATATCGTGCATATCCTTTTATTCAAAATCCATCTAGGGAGGTAGAGATGGTGTATCTCTTGAGCTAGTGCACATCCTTTTTATTTCAAAAGTCCTCCGAGTAGGTGGGGTTGGTGTATCCTCCCTTAAGCATGTTTTTGGCAGTTGTTGTGGCATAAGCTCAACCATTAGGTGTGCCTATAGCATGCTTGAGATGGTGAGGGCTTAGCAATAAGTTCCTTCCATCACCTTATTTGTCATGTTTAAGATGTATAGTATGTCTTTGGCATGCTATACGACACTCGTGTATTCCATGTTTCTTCCATGTGTTTTCCCCCTTGTGTAGTCTAAAGCTGTGTGGCGAAATGCCCCTCCGTACACTTGACCTTTGTATGGCATGTTTTTTCCCAAGTATAGTCTCAAGAACATGGCAAAATTCCCCTCCTATGCTTTGGGATTTGTATGGCATGCTTGTTGTCAAGTGTAGTCCAAAGAGAGTGGAAAAATGCCCCTCCTACACTTTGAGATTTGTATTACGTATCTTCCCCCCCATATGTAGTCCAAAGATTGTGGTGAAATGCCCCTCGTACATTTTGGAGTTGTGTGTTGCATTTTTACTTTCCATGTATCTGCATTCATTTATATATATGAAAATGAAAAAGAAATAGTCACTGCATTCACTATATTCATTGTGTTTTGTGTGTCTTTGACAATAATGTCTTTTCTATGTATTGTGTGACTGTTATTATCTTCTCCATGTTTTGTATACTTATTACTATTTTCACTATGTTTGGTGTGTCTATGGCTTGTTTTCTCTAATGTCTACCTGAGACTAGGGGCTAGAAATAGTTCCTCAATCTTTGTGTATGCATTAGCTTCAAGTGCCTGGTGTGCTTACTATGTTTTGATCGTACTTTAATGCATGTATGGCTCATAAGATCATACATACATTAAAGTGGGGGCTTAATGTTACATCATAAAATGTCCCCCTAGGACTTTTATCTCCTAAGTTTAGCTCCCCGATCTGTTGTTTTTCATTATGCATGTTCATTTTAACTCCTAATGCAAAATCCTTATAAACCCATGTCAAATGGGGCTAAGGGGACAATGTTGAACTTGATCCTACCTTGAAAATAGGGCCCAGAGCTTGGGAACTCACACCCTAGTCCTACCCTATTTGGTTGGGACATAAATTTTAAATGTTGATTATGTGACCATTAAAACGTTCCATTGCCGACATCTTAAGTTTGAATTATGAAATTTGTAGCAGGAATGCATATATAAACATGTTTAAGGTTTCATTTGTAAACTAGAAGATGATTATGAACTTTTGGTGAGCATTCATAGTATTCATTGTTGTAGAGCAGAATATTATTGTTGTGTTTGTTATGTAGGTATGACTTCATCTTCTCATGTGTTGAAGGATATTCATCTACATGCGAGCTACATGTCTAAGGTGATATCTATTTGTGTTGAATCAATCATTTATCAATTTATCAATTTTCTTGATGCAGGAGCATCCAATGGTATAAGGGTAATCTTGCATCACCCAAAAAAAAGATGTGTTTATAATTGTTGATGTTATTTCTATTTATTTTCAAAATTTGTGGTTCTGGTTCCATAATCACTTGAATAATGATGTAGAGCTTTCAATTTTTCCAAACTACTAAAAATAGCAACCTGCTATTTTTAGAAAGTTTGCATTTGGGCACGGAATCAATTAAAAATTTACAAGAAGTTTCATAACTAAAAAAATAAGACCTTTGGCAAAGGAATCACGCAAAGATCATTTGTGAGTTGAAAGATATTAAAGTTTCCATTTCCTGAAAAATGCCTGAAAATTATTCAAACTCAGGTTTGAGGCACTAAATAGCCCCGTACAGGCCCAAAAATAGCTAGAACCAGCAAAGCGGGTTCTTAGCGCATAGAGCACTTCATGAGATTTCCAATGCATAAAACGATTCGTCAATCAGACACCTGGATCAAAAGTTATGGTTCCCAGAAGTTGACCCACTTTTGGAGGGAGATGCAAATTTTAAAATTAGGTTGTTGGCCACCAAAAAGGCTATTAATAACTATTTTTGGGAACCCTGGGCAGTAGTAGAGTTGAGGGGGAAAGTGTAGAGTCAATAATAGGCGAGAAAATAGAAACCGTAGCTGATATGGGGGTTACAAAAGCCATACGATTCCAAAGCCTAGTGATGGTAGCTGTAGTGTGTTGCAGCCTGTGAAGGATTGATTCCTCTGATTATAAATGAGCTTTTGTAATGTAATGAGTTGCCTAGATCAATAAAATAAAGTTCTATTTTCTATGTTTAATTTCTATTGCTGTGTGTTTTGTGATTTACCCCCTTCATCAAGTGGTATCAGAGCAAGGGTTCCTGAGTGTGTAGACAGATTACCGACCGTGAGGCAGTTTGCACCAGGACCTGAGGTTGTGGGTTTGTTGTGGAGATCAAGATGCCTCCACGAAGAAATCATATTGGGAGGAATACTTTGACAGAAGAGGGTTTTAGATCCCTACAAAGGCAAATCGATGCATTGTAAGAGGAACTACAAAGAGGGTTTGATCCGAGAACAAGAGAAGAAAGTGAAGATGAAGTTGAAGAAGAGCTATCCGAGGAAGAACAAGAAGATGGAGGAGATCTTGCAGAAGTTAGGTTGTTGAGGGCCATTTCAAAGATTAGAAAAAGGCCCAGGACTGAAGTTTCTACATATTCTGGAGATTTGAATATGGAATAACTTATTGATTGGATCAATGACATGGAGGAGTATTTCACATATCAAGATGTGGAGGACCTAGATCAGGTCAAGTTTACAAAAACAAAGTTGAAGGGCCACACCAGTATTTGGTGGAAGGAGGTCCAATTAGAGAGGAATAGAAGAGGAAAATGAAAGATCACCAGATGGGATTGGATGGTGGAGAAACTAAAGAAGTAGTTCATTCTTGTGGACTATGAGATGAAGTTGTTGAAGAAGC
Source organism: Cunninghamia lanceolata (assembly GCA_027924645.1). Classification (NCBI taxonomy): domain Eukaryota; kingdom Viridiplantae; phylum Streptophyta; class Pinopsida; order Cupressales; family Cupressaceae; genus Cunninghamia; species Cunninghamia lanceolata. The sequence goes on from BSBN01000500.1 coordinate 25,795,641, forward strand.
TGCAAGGATTGAAGTAAGGCAACAAGTCTGTTAAGGAGTATACAAAAGAGTTTTATAAAATTACTATCAGGACAGGCCATGCAGAGCTCAACAAGGAGAAGGTAGCCTGTTACATTAATGGGTTAAGGCTAAGTATTCAAGAGGAGTTGAGCTTGGTCAGAATGACCACCATAGAAGATGCGTACCAGTTTTCCTTGAAGGTGGAAGAGAAGATGAATGAAAGATTTGACAGCAAGCAAAGGGGAAGAGGTCAAGGTGGAAGGACTGCTGGAAGACCCTATGGGGGCTAAAATGAAGATTCAAAGAAAAGTGAAGAAGCTGGCACTAGTCAAAATTAGAGAGGAGATAATACCTACCACCCTCATGAAGAGAACAATGGTGAGCAAAGAGGAAGAGGCAGACCTGGGCAAGGACCTGGAAGAGGAGGTTTTAGAGGAACCTATTTCCAATGTGGAGAAGAAGGACATTGAGCATACGAGTGTCCACAACATCAAGGAAGGACAAATAGAAGACCTAAAGGTAATGCACGTGTTGCACATGTCAATGAATATGCGTAATCTGAGCACTCTAAAGATGCTGAAAGGGGAGAAACGCTAGTTGTTAGAAGAACTTTGTTGAATGAGGAGAAAGAACCAAATCAGAGGAAGAGTTTATTCTGCACAAGGTGCAAATGTGAAGGTAAGTGTTGTGATATTATTATTGACAGTGGAAGTACTGACAATCTTGTTTCAGAGGAGATTGTTGACAAGAAGAAAGCATCCACATCCATATCGGATTGCATGGTTGCAGAAGGACCACAAAGCTTTGGTCAATAAGCAGTGTTTAGTGAAGTTCACAATTGGGGACTACCATGATGAGGTACTGTGTGATATCATACCGATGGATGTTGTTTAGGGTAAAATGTGGATTAATCAATTGAAATTAAAAACCCAAACATCAATAGAATATGAAGGAGAAAGGAGATTTAAATAACAAAATAAATGATACTTAGAACCCTTCACCTTTCATCTTCCATTGCTCGCCTTTTCTATCTTGATCTTGATGAAGATGAATATGGCCCTTAGGAAGCTTGCTTCCTTGCTTTGAAGTCCTCAAGATGACAAGATGAAGTTGGCTATGATACTTTGTGTGATTGAAGATGAGCTTCAACAAACTATTGATGGATGATAGATGATATGAAGATGGGGGTGCCAAAGACGCACTTGTTTTCTGCAGCATAAGTTTACTCAAATGATGGATATGAAATGAAGAAGAAGAGGGTTACCTTTATAGAAATATGTGAGAGCAGATCAACGGTTGAGAAGAAATAAGAAGATAAAAGGTTGATAATGGTTGAGGAATGTGCGCGAATAGAAAGAGGACAAGTGTCCAAGCTCCATCATGTAATAGGGGAGTTAACAAATTGATTGAATAGTTAACAGAATAAACCAACCAGTTAAGTGAATTGATTGGGGAGTTGACTAAATTGATTGATCAGTGAACTCGAATGATTAATTAGTTAACAGATTTGATTGATGAGTTAGCTAATTTTGATTGGAGGATAAATAGGACATGTGGGTGAGGGAAATATTAGCTAATTAAATATTAAAAATATTTAATTACCTGCGCAACATGGTGAGGTGAAAAAATGAGGTGGATTTATGGAATTAGGACTTAGGATAGAGGAATTTATGATTAATTAAATAATGTAGGATTATTTAATTATGTGAGACATTAGAAGAATTTAGGGAATTTAATTAAATAAATTGATTTTATTTAATTATGGGATAATGAACCAATCAAATAAACTTAGAATATTTATTTAATTGATAGAAGAAAATAAGAATTAAGATAAATATTAAAATATTTACTTAATTCGGCATGAGCCAATTTTAGGTGTATACATTTTTCCCCTCTTTGAAGCAATGTGTTTTATCACGTTGTTTCAAAGAATAAGAATTTTTCTGACAATGATACATGCTCCAGTTTGTCCTTGGTACAAGTTTGACGATAGGATGCCCCCTCGGGAGATTGGACGGGAAGAAGGCAGAAGGGCGTGAGACAGACAATCTCACGAAGAAGAAGGTTAGGTTTGAAGAAAATGGGTGAAGAAAGAGCCAAGTGATATGTGAAGCAAGATAGAATGATAACACACACAAGCAAGTATAGCAAGTATGCACAAATGATACAAGAACAAACAAGGTATTGTCCCTGTCAAGCTATAAACCACCTGATTGATTGATAACAATATACGACAGTGTTGTCATGGCAAGGAACGATATTCCATAGAGCAACACGAAGGATAATGTCTAGTTTTAGGAAATGAAACATGTTGTGTAAGACACGTGTATTGGTCTAATTTCGATAATGTTACATCCTGTATAAGACAAATGTTTGATTATAATTGATTGAGTTGGTTTACGACCAAACAAGGATCAAGACCACTGAGGGCACTTAGATAATTTGAGAAGATTGACTTCGATTTGATTGGTATGGATTAAGGATAGACTTGTATTTGGATCATTGTTCAGATTGACTAGACAAGGATGAAAGATATGATGATAGATAGAAATTTGATTGATAGAAGAATGACTCGACAGAAGAAATCACAAGATTTTCTTTGTAAACATTGATATGCTACATAGAATTTTATTGCATGGGATATGGATATGGATATGGATATGAAATACAATTGGATACATTATGGATATGGATATTTGTCATCATTAGAGCGCAAGTACTTTTCTTTCATCATTGGGCACTTTTTGGTATTTTTCTCTTTTTGAAATGTTGTAAGAGAATACAAGCATCTAGGTATAAGTAGACCTTACATAGATTTTGTTATAGCAAGTTGATACAAGCATCTAGTCAAACTTGAATCTAGATGACTTGAGTACTTCTTGCATTTCAACAGATAAGGATTGCCCTTTTTCATGTTTCAGACCTCAGAGTCCTCGATGATCTTTTTGCTGATCATGTCGTTAGACAAAAGTCGTTACATTAATAAAGTTTAATCCACAAGTAGTAGACAAAGAAAAGATTATGCCCCCATCATAGCATCTCTAGCTTTTGGCATCCTTGAGTAGTATAGCAAGACATAATGGCAAAAATCCCAGACTTTGTAAGTTAACCTGTTCACAAAACATTCTTGCATTAGATGTGTCTTTTTGCCATAATTGATATAGAATTAGTTTGAGTGTTTCGGTATGGTGTTTTGTTTTGGATAGGTTGATGTCTTTGTGTCAAGAATGTTTTCTTTGGGAAGCTTGTTTTTTCTATGCGTGTTTGTCTAGTGAAAGTATCACAATCCTTTATTGGTAGCCTCTTAGAACATGTGGCATTCAAGAATCCAAATCCGTAACCAGGTCGAGGAGTTGCCCCTAGTTTAGACAAGGGATCAACTTATTATGGGTGATAGGACATGGAGAGACGGACCCTAAGGGACTAACCTAGTGCCTCGGGGGCTCATTGCTAAATGGCCTTGCCTATGTGATGACGCAGAGGTAATGTAGTTTGAGGTCAACCTGATGGACCTAAGACCTAGGTGATGGTAAAGATGCAGAAATGGTATGCACTCAGATAGATAGAAGGGCTAGACATAGGACGGATGGGATAGTGGAGCAGAGCCTCAGGGGTGAATTGAGAATGGCCTTGCCTACGTGATAACTTAGAAGCGACGTAGTTTGGCAACGGTTCAAAGGACTAGTTCAAGATGAATGATACGGAAGACACAAGAGACATGAACTCACAACAGATGGAGGAAGTGGTTTGTCACAAAATAGCGCCTGTTTGCTAGGTTTTCATCATGGTACCTATCGTAGGCGCCTATTTGCCAGGTTTTCACCATAGGACGATTTTTTTGCTATTTTCTATTTTTTTATTTTTTTATTTTTTTTTCAGGACTCCCTTGCATTGGGGTTTAGGTGTAGAACTTTTAGAGATGCATGTTGTTGATGGGATCATCAAACAGTTCGCCATCAGATGTAGCCAGTTGATATGCTCCTAAGCCATAAGCTGCAATGACGACATAGGGACCTAACCAATTGGGTTTGAACTTTATCTTGCTGATTTCTGGGGTTCTCTCTGAGGATGAGATCACCAACTTGGAATACTCGGGGCTTTACCCTATGATTGTAGCTTCTAGACATTTATTGTTGATATGCTTTTAGATGGTTAAAGGCTTGTTGCCTTCTCTCTTCGAGCAGCTCCAACTCTTGAAGTCTGGTCACTCTGTATTCTTCATCAGATATGAGGCCTTTTAACGAAACTCACAAGGATGGGATCTCGAATTCAATGGGAAAGATAGCTTCAGATCCATAGACTAGGGAGTATGGTGTTACACCTGTGGGTGTGTGGATTCTTGTGCGGTAGGCCCACAGTGCGGAATTTAGCTGGACATGCCAATCTTGGCTAGCATCATTGACAGTCTTCTTTAGGATTTTTAGGATGGTTTTATTTGATGCCTCCACCTGACCATTGCCTTGGGGGTAGTATGGGATTGAAAAGCAGTGTTGGCTATGGAATTTGTCCCATAGTTCCCTGACATCCTAATTTTTGAAGGGTCATCCGTTATCCGTGATAATGGATGAAGGGATACCATAGTGACAAATGATATAGTTTAGGATAAAAGAGGCAATCTGCTTGCTGGTGATGTTGGCTAAGGGCACATCTTCAATCCACTTTGTGAAGTACCCAGTGGTAGTGATTATGAATTTATGGCCGCTAGATGAGGGAGGATGAATCTTGCCCACTAAGTCAAGTCCCCACTGACAGAAAGGCCGAGGAGTCATTAATGGCTGCAGCTCCTATGCTGGTGCATGTATCAGGTTCCCATGGACTTGGCACTTTTTGCACTTCTTTACAAAATGATAGGAATCTTGTTCCATAGTTGGCCAGTAGTATCCCATGCGTATGAGTTTCTTAGCCAGGGTAGGGCCACTAGAGTGGGTCTCGCATCTACCATCATACAATTTGCTCAAGGCAGTTTGATATTCCTTACTATTGAGACATCTAAGGAGAGTACCATCAAGACCTCTGTGATATAGGGTATTGGCGACAATGGCATACCAAGATGCTTGACAGATAAAGGTTCATTTTTGGTTACTAGAGATCAGGTGGGAGGGTATTCTCTTTAAGGTAGGCAAAGATTTTTCCGTAGAGGGGGGAATCAACTCCAACAATGTGACAAATGATATGGGATTCACGGGCATCATATGCAGGACAGGATACTGGCTCTACCAAGAACTCATAGCATGCCTGATTATCAGGAATATCGAGGAGAGATGCAATCATTGCCATTGCATTTATAGTTTTGTTCTCTATCCATGGTATCTACTAAAAAGAGATCTGGTCAAAGTATTCCTTGAAGTCATCTACCATCCATTTGTAAGGGATCAGTTTCTCATCTTTTGTTTGGTAGTCATCATTCACTTGATTTATGACTAGCTGTGAATCACCATACACCTGTAGTTCTTTGATATTCCATTCAACTGCTAGCTTAATACCAATGGCTAGGGCTTCATACTCTACCATGTTGTTAGTGCAGGGAAAGAGTAGTCTATATGACTTAGGAATGGTGTCACCACTAGGGGTAATCAACAAGATACTTGCCCCCGATCCATGTTGAGTGTAAGATCCATCAAAGTACATTTTCCAGATTGTTGTAGTGATATGAAAGATAGATTCATCTAGAAACTCAAAGTTCAAAGGGCTGTCATCTATGAGAGGTTCATCTGCTAGTTGATTTGCAAGTACTTGACCTTTTATTGCTTTCCTGTCCACATATTCAATGTCGAATTCACTGAGAAGCATGACCCATTTTGATAATCAACCTGTTAGGGCAGCCTTGTTGAGTAAGTATTTGAGTGGATCGATCTTTGTTACTAGCTTGACAGAATGTGACATGTAATGTTTCTACTTTTGTGAGGTGAAGACCATAGCAAGACATGCTCTTTCAATGGGCGTGTATTGCAGCTCATGCCCAACAAGAGTTCGACTGATATAGTATATTGCTTCTTCTTTCCCTTCATGGTTTTGTTGTGCAAGAAGAGCTCTTAGAGCTGTTGGTGTAGCCGAGATATACAGTAGTAGAGGCTTACCTTGAATTGCTGGCATCAACATAGGTGGTTTCATCAGATTAATTGCTGAAATGCTTGCTCACATGACTCATTCCATCTGAAAGGGACATTCTTATGTAGAAGGTGGGAAAATGGGTGGCACTTGTCTGCCAACTGAGAAATGAACCTTCTAATAGATTGCAGTTTTCCCTATAGGGACCTTAGCTGAGTGAGATTCTTGGGAGGTGGCATTTCCATGATGGCCTTCACTTTAGCTGGATCGACCTCAATTCCTTTTACAGACACTATGTATCCCAGCAGCTTACCTGAGGTAACTCCAAATACGCACTTCTTTGGATTGAGGCGCACATTGAACTGTTCTAGTCTTGTGAAGATTTTATCCAGCACTGCCAGGTGTCCTTCTCTTGTAAGTGATTTTGCTAGAATGTCATCAACATAATCTTCCATTATAGTGTGCATCATGTCGTGGAAGATTGTGGTCATAGCTCTCTGATATGTTGCACTGGCATTTTTCAAACCAAATGGCATGACACACCAATAGTAGGTGCCCCAAGGACATGTAAATGTAGTCTTCTGTTGGTCTTTAGGTGCAATTTTTATCTGGTTATATCCAAAAAAATTGTCCATTAGTGACAGCATGGTGTGCCCTGCTGTGAGATCTACAATCATGTCAATGTTTGTAGGGGGAAGTCATCTTTCGAACAATCTTTGTTCAGGTCCTTGAAGTCATTACATAGTCAGACTCTGCCATCTAGTTTAGCCACTGGTACTATGTTTGAAATCCACTCAGGATAGTCTATTGGTCTGATGAATCTGACATCTAACATTTTCTTCATCTCTTCTTTGACCATGAGGGCCACATGTGGGTACATCTTTTAGAGTTTCTGCTTTACTAGTTTAGCTCCCAGAGCTAAAGATAGATGATGCATTATTAGATTTGGATCTAGCCCTGGCATGTCTACATATGTCCATGTAAAGTTGATTTGTTTTCTTTTGAAGAAGTTGGTGAATGCGGGTTTCTCTTGTTCAATTAGAGCCCTTGCCATGTGGATCATTCTGGGATTATCACCTATGCTGACATTGATTGGCTCTGCTAGTTCTATCAAGATTGACAATCTCTCCTGATGTGTAAGATTGGGTAGAGGGTCAAGCCTTCCACCCTTCGGTGCCTCAAAGAGGTTTTCACCGTTGGATACGTCTTTATTTTTACTTTTTTCATGATCTAACACTGTCACAGAGCGGTTTTCACCATTAGATTGTTCTTTCATTTTCACATTTTTGAGACCGAAAGGCTTGGCACTCTCTCCAAAATATGCCTTCTCGTCAAGTTCTATAACATAGCCAGCTCCATGGTCCCCTGTAGGTATATGATCTCTAAGCTCAAGGTAATCTATGATGGCTTCATCATTTTCAAAGGTATCAAGCTCAGGGGTAGTACCTTGTAGGTCCTAGTCTATAAGTTCAGGGTGCACCAATGGTAAGGGATCATTGGGTTGCTCAGGTTTGATGGTATTGATGGTTAGGATAGAGTTGTTAAAAGCACAGACAAGGTTTGTAATGCTACTCTCTATTAGCGGATCCATCAAGGGTGGTATCATAATTTCCTCATGAATGTCACTATTGTTATTATGCGGGTCAGACTCTAGCGGTCTAGCCCTTGGACCTTGTTCCTCATTTGCGTGGGTTAGGTCATACTCGTGGACAATGTCTATGTCTTTTTCATCACAAGATAGCTCAGAGAGGCTATCCCATTCATACTCATTAGAATCAGTCTCACTCCCTAGTTGCATTTGCTGAATTTTCTCAACCAGATTGCTAGTAGATGTTTCTTGTTGTTTGCCTTTGTTCTTTTTTGTTCTGTTGATTCTTGATGTGCCAGTGTAACCTAGCCCTATAGTGTCTCAAGCTGTTAATGTATGAGGTTGGATGGGTTCAGTGATACCATCTTTTCTTGAACTGAGTGGACCATGTCCTTCATACCCCATTCTTTGTAGCATTTGGAATCCTTGACCATACTTTGTAGTTGGTATAGTGGGATGGTCGTGTTGGCACGAGACACTATATGGATTCATGGTTGTTGTCATTGATGGCAACAAAGGTCATCCCACATATCTGCAAGTCATGGTGTGTCTCTACCGGAAGTCAGAATGAAGATTGTTGTGGTCCGGTGAACAAGAACAGAGCATGTGGCAAGGTCTGACAGATTGGTCCGGATCTCTCAGAGGAAGTGTCTTGGTGCAGTGTGGATTTGGGGAAGTCAAGAGGACTACCTTGAGTAGTATATTCCAAGGATTTAGCCTCCAGTGATGAACAAAGAAAAAGATATGAATAGTTGAGTACCGGATTCCTGAGAGACAGTGAGAACAGAGGAAGAACTGACTGACAGAGTATCAGACTATTTTCCGGATGTGTTACTGTTGATGGTAAAGGTTGTGAAGGCATGAATCATGTTTGGCCGACATGATTAATGATATCTACAAGTATATGCTTGATCCGCATTGCTTGGTGAGCAAGGATTAAGCCAACAGAACAGAGTTTGTAAGAAACTAGACTGTTCCGGATGCCGACTAGAAAAGTGATGAAATTACTTGTGCGGATATATATAGAGGATGGATTTAGTTGTGAAGTGTGTAATGGTGTGAAGGTGTATGTGAATAAATACAGAGCAGAGCAGAAGCAGTAAGAAAGATCCAGTATGTGAAAAGATAGCAGAATAAAGAACAGAGGAAAGATGAAGTGCAGCAGATCAGTATACTGAGCCTAACCGGAACTGAACTCTAGCATATGAAGATGCTTCCAATCAGTTCAAGTATTGTATAACATTCTTTTGTAGACAGTGTGTCTCCTTGTAGGCAGTGTGCCTCTTTGTGAGCAATGTGCTCGGGTAGTGAGCCCTAATTGGCAAGTGCCATTTTGTAATTCCTTATTCTTCTAACAGAGAATAATCTTTGGGTTAATCACCCCGTGGTTTTCTCCCTTAACCGGGTTTCCACGTCAAAAATACTGTGTCATGTGTTTCTCATTTCATGGTAATGTTTATTTGTTTGATTCAATGCTGCTTTGATTAATAAGAAAGTTCAAAAGAAGAAATAATTAGGATAACTGATTCACCCCCCCTCTCAGTTATCAACAATTGGTATCAGAGCAAGGTTCCTCCTAATAGAGCCTAACAGCTTGAGGAAGATCTGGGAGTTCAAATGGATGCATATGGTTTAAGGGAGCAACTCAAGACTGCCCTTGAGGATCTTGAACAGTCAAATTCTGAAGTCAATGAATTAAAGGAAAGACTCAAACAGGCTGATGAATTCATGAGAGAATTAAAGGACAAATTAAGTCTCTCTATGAAAAAGAGAAAGGAGCTGCTCCAACAATTGGCAAGACAAAGTGAAGAAAGCAATACAGATGAAGAATTGACTGAGAAAACCAAGTTATGTGAAAAATTATCAAAAGAAGTCATTATGTTAAGACATGAAATGGAATCAGGAACTATAAAGTTTACTCAAGAGATTGAAGAAAAAAGAAAAGCTGAAGACAATCTAAGACAATCTCTTAAAGAGAAATCAGAAGAATGCCACCAGATGGATAGGATTATCAGACATCTTGAATCTGATCTTGAAGATGCTAAAGATAATGAAGAAAAACTTGAGGATCAAATTGTCTCTCTCAAAAGAGATCTTCAAATAGCAAATGAATATAAAGAAAAATTCAAGATAAGTTCTACCCAACTTGAAGTACTTCTTGGAAGTCAAAAGAGGACAGATGACAAGTATGGTTTGGGATATGAGAAAGGAGAAAGCTCCGGATCCGGTCAAAAGAATTTTGGATCAGAAAATCCAAGGAATAGGCCTAGAAGACCTCCGATAAGACAGCCCAATGCTCAAAGATATCCATCTTTCAATGGATACTGCCACAGCTGCAATCACTTTGGTCACAAAGCTAATCAGTGCAGAAAAAGGATGAATCAAACTAATCCATCCTTCTCTGGACAGTGCTTTAACTGCAAAAGGTATGGACACAAGTCTCATGAATACAGAAATATGCAAGTAAACAAATCATTCAATGGTAGATGTTTTACATGCAATAGAGTAGGTCATATGGCTAATCAATGCAGATCAAGAGGTTATCAGTCAAATATGCAAAGAAATGTTATTTGCCAAATCTGTAATAGGTCCGGTCATAATGCTAAAGTTTGCAGAAGCAAGAATCAGGACAAAAGAGGTCCGGTGTATAATCAGAATCAAGACAAGGGTAAACAAAAGATGAATGCGGATGAAGTTAGGAATCAGATGAACAAGATTTGGGTGAAGAAAAGTTCAGAGAATTTAGAGGTTGGATCCGCACCAGACTCTGGTGCTGATATTTCTTCCAGAAATTAAAAAGTGAGCTCTGGCTCAGGGGGAGACTCAAAGAAAATCCTGTTCCCCCAGCCAATCAAGTGGTGCTGGATGTGATACAAGATGCGGAGTAAAGGGTTTGAAGATATAAGTCCTGAGATGATCCAGACAAGATTTCAGAGGTCCGCATGAAGATGCAAAGAAGTTGTGATCGATCAAGTAAGACCTATTCTGGGAGATGCTCCGGAATGACAGAGGACTACAAAAGGGTCCGGAGAGATCCGGAAGTACATTATTTTGCTCTGTGGACTGGACAGAATGTTTGGGATGTTCTTGTAATGTGTCATCTCAATTTATTCATGATTGAAAGATTCGCATGATGTTCATAGATCAGAACTGATCCAGGATACTCCAAGCTATCCGGATAAGGCAAACCGGAACAATATAGGTGGAGCATTTATTGCAAACAGATATTAGGGTTTGCGAAACAATATAAGGGATTTCTCAAAAATCATTTGATCATTCCACACCCAAGGAGAAGCGAAAAGCAGAGCTCTGCGACAAAATTCATCAAGTTCACTGAAGATCACTTACAGAAGTTACTACATACAGAAATCAATCCAAATAACCGAAGGCGCATAAGGTATTTTTCGTTTTCAATATCTCCCTGCAAATCTTTGAAGAATGGCTACTCCAAATATAGTTAAGATCTCTGATAGACCTCGTCCCACATTCAAGAAACATCCTTACAAATCCTTGGAGGTAGATCCACTAGGAGCCTTCTCTAGTGTTCCACATGGTGTATTGCATACGGAAGACATTAGGGTTTACATCCATGCAAATTTTGAAGACTTTGGAGAATCAAAACTGATGGATATCTATCACAAACAATTGATAGATGACTCCTTCGAGATCAAACCTCAGTACAAAGCCATCCGGGACAAACACTTTGCACAATGCATTCATTTCCCTTGTTTTGAAGAAGATGAATGGGTCCGGTATGTACTAAGTAGAGTACATGACAACTTCCTATGGTTGAACAAGCCCTTCAAGATTACCAAAGATGCAATTAGGGCTATAACCGGTCTGCACTCATCCGGTGGATTACCTGCTCTCAAGTCTGTCAAAAATTAGACAGTTAGTGATGCAACCGGATCCAAGTTTGACAAGAGAGCTATGACAGTTGATGACATCACTGAACCGGATGTCAAATTTGCATCTATGATAATTGGTTACAAAATCTATCACTCCGGTAGGGAAAATTCAGTACCGGGAACTGCAATCTACACAGCTTATCAAATGTTAAAGGAGAATGCAGACTATGACTTGTGTGAGCTTCTTGTAAACCAACTTTTTGAAAATCTGTAGAAGATTAAGAAGGACAAGAAAAACTCCTTCAAGTATGGCAATCTGATCCTTTGTCTCTTCTTTTACTACATGAATGAGCTTCCCAGATCCAGTGGATGGATATGGCAGAATGACAGACCGGTTGCCATCCAAATCAGAGACTATTTACATGGACTTGGGGATGCTAAAGCAAGAAATACAGCTCTATGGGGATATTTCAAGAACTTCCAAAGCATGATGCATGCAAGAGAAAGAATACCCCAATCCCTTGTTGAAAAGTACAAAGACACAGTATGCTTCATGGTAGAAACAGATCAGTGTCTAATGGAGGCAGTAGAACCAAGAACTGTGTGGATCATGCCCATGGGGTATGAAGTAGATGAACAGATAGTGGAGCTGCATGTTCAACACATGCTAAGTCAGCCTAAAGATCCAAAGGCAGAAAGGTTCAGGACATTTGAGGAACTGAGTGTGAAAATTCATGTGGAACTCAGAGAACCTGAGATAAAGAGGAAGGTGAGAAAAGAAGTAGAGCATATTGCTCAAGGCCTAGGCATTCCAAAGGAGGCACTTGATGCCAACCGGGAAAAGAGGAGAAAGGCTGAGGAAGAAAAGAAAGAGGCAGAAAAGGAAAGTAAGAAAAGTGCTCCGGTTGAAACTTCCACCCGGACCAGATCATCAAAAAGATCTGCACCTCCCACAACCAAAAGTTCAAAACCGGAAGTCTAGGCATCCGGTAAAAGATCTAAGACAAAAGCCACAAGGGCTTATGAAAGCCAAAAGGATGAAGAGGAAACTGAGTCAGATGAGGGAGTAAAAGAAATAAAGAAGCAGAAGAAGAAAAGATCCGGGAAACCCTCCACAGGCCAAGACAAGGAAGAAATGGCAGAGGAATTTGTTGAAAAGCCCACTCTGTCTCTAGACAGTGTAGTCAAATCAGTCACTATGGATGGGAACCTTCAACCGGTGGCTGAATTCTATGATGACTACAATGAGGCAGATCAAAAGATCCTGCAAGAAGCTATAATAAGGTACTTGAACATCTACAATAAAGCTTTTATTGAGATTATCTCTGAAATCCCAAAGAGCCTAGAGATGGAATTAGAGATAAGAAAGAACAATGCCATGGCAAAAGACCTTGAGATCAGGGAACAGATAGCTATTCAGCTATATCCTTCAATTGATCACAAAACAATGAACATGGTATTCAAAGACTGCAAGGATGAATTCAGGAGCAAAGCAAGGATGAATCAGCTTATGCTTGGTGAGACTGACAAGGTAGCCAAGGATACTGAAGAGATTCTCCGGAAAACCTTCAAAAGGTTTAATCTTCCTGTTGTAGAGGACTTAGGTGCAGAAACAGCTGTGGACTTGGAATCATCTGCTCTGGAAGAAGTGGCCCTTGAACAAACTAACATCTCTCCTCCGGTTTCCCCTACAGTCTCCGGATCCCAAGAAGAAGAGAAACTACAGGAGAAAGAAGCAGCAATTAAAGAAAAAGAGGTTGACAGCACCAAGGATGCAGAGAAAGAGAAGACCCCAACAGAGAAAACCACAACTGAAAGTGGTAAGAGTAAGAAAGGAGAAAAGATTCCAAAGGACAAAACTACAGAAGAGAAGAAACATCTGTCTCCGACAAGAGACACTGCACAAACTGTTCAAGAATTCTTGACAAAAGCCACTATAGAAATTGATGAACCGGACCTGCTAAAAGGACCATTAGATTTTGACTCTTTGTCACCGGTACAAACAATGAAAATAGCCTCATTTGCAAATAAGAAAGTCAAAGAGAAACTACTGAAATCTCACATGGAAGACTGTGAGCTTATGGAGGTAGCATCTGGAGTGCTGGAAAAGATCATGCCATCTTTTCAGAAGGATCCCATAGCCTCCTCTTCCGGTAATCTCAAAACCTTAGTCAGCAGTGTTAGTACACATTTTGAATCTCTAGAAAAATCAGCTGAAGAAAAGGTCCGGAAGGAGTTTTTGGATAAAAGGTTCTCCGAGGTTCAGGGTTTGATCATTAATGATAGGAGAAACATGAACATTGGAATAAAGAGCTTAGAAAATGCTCTTAAGGATGGCGGTGAAATATACAAATTTTGTATCTCCTGGTCCAAGGTAACAGTGGACATTGAGAAGAAAATAAAAGAGCAAGAGGACACACTACTCAGCTTGTCTCAAAGTTTTGATCCTCTTTCTTCCTCTATAACAAATCAAGAATGTCAGACTATTGCAGTCTTGAGTGAAATCAAGAAATTGGAGAAGGAAAGGAAAAATAGAATAAGCAGGTTGAGTGAGCTCAGGGGGTTAATTGTCCCTAAGCTAGAGGCCATGCATGAGGCCATAGCAGAAGCTCAAATCACAGCCCAGACAAGTGATCCGAAAGATCTAAAAAGGGCAGATGCATTTGCATTTTTGTTGAGTGGTCACATTTCAATTTTGGATAGAATGAAGCAAAGTTGGGCTACAGAACGGATCCAACTGAAGACATCTTTTGCAGACATTCTTCAGTATATGTGAGTATGTAAATATGCGGCTATGTATAGAAAATTTTTGAAAAATTTTGGTGTGCGGACCCTACCCTTTTCCATTGATGTCAAAGGGGGAGTGAGGAGCAGTGAAAAATGAGGAATCCAACTAAGGGGGAGTTCCAGAAATTGTATATAAAGATAGAGCATCAGCCAAGGGGGAGCATAGTGTAAACACTTAGTCATTTTTCACTAAGTGTTGCCATCAATGCCAAAGGGGGAGATTGTTGGTAAGAGACACTATATGGATTCATGGTTGTTGTTATTGATGGCAACAAAGGTCATCCCACATATCCGCAAGTCATGGTGTGTCTCTACCGGAAGTCAGAATGAAGATTGTTGTGGTCCGGTGAACAAGAACAGAGCATGTGGCAAGGTCCGACAGATTGGTCCGGATCTCTCAGAGGAAGTGTCTTGGTGCAGTGCAGATTTGGGGAAGTCAAGAGGACTACCTTGAGTAGTATATTCCAAGGATTTAGCCTCCGGTGATGAACAAAGAAAAAGATATGAATAGTTGAGTACCGGATTCCTGAGAAACAGTGAGAACAGAGGAAGAACTGACTGACAGAGTATCAGACTATTTTCCGGATGTGTTACTGTTGATGGTAAAGGTTGTGAAGGCATGAATCATGTTTGGCCAACATGATTAATGATATCTACAAGTATATGCTTGATCTGCATTGCTTGGTGAGCAAGGATTCAGCCGACAGAACAGAGTTTGTAAGAAACTAGACTGTTCCGGATGCTGACTAGAAAGGTGATGAAATTACTTGTGCAGATATATATAGAGGATGGATTTAGTTGTGAAGTGTGTAATGGTGTGAAGGTGTATGCGAATAAATATAGAGTAGAGTAGAAGCAGTAAGAAAGATCCGGTATGTGAAAAGATAGCAGAATAAAGAACAGAGGAAAGATGAAGTGCAGCAGATCAGTATACTGAGCCTAACCGGAACTAAACTCCAGCATATGAAGATGCTTCCAATCAGTTCAAGTATTGTATAACATTCTTTTGTAGACAGTGTGTCTCCTTGTAGGCAGTGTGCCTCTTTGTGAGCAGTGTGCTCGGGCAGTGAGCCCTAATTGGCAAGTGCCATTTTGTAATTCCTTATTCTTCTAACAGAGAATAATCTTTGGGTTAATCACCCCGTGGTTTTCTCCCTTAACCGGGTTTCCACGTCAAAAATACTGTGTCATGTGTTTCTCATTTCATGGTAATGTTTGTTTGTTTGATTCAATGCTGCTTTGATTAATAAGAAAGTTCAAAAGAAGAAATAATTAGGATAACTGATTCACCCCCCCTCTCAGTTATCAACAGGTCGTGTTGTGTTGATGAACTGTCTTCATCCTTATATAGCCATTGCAGGATATCTTTTTCATCACTCTCCTCTTCGAGGCTTCCCCATTTGACAAAATGTCCTTTGGTATCTTTTTCTACTATGGGCTTGCTCAGGATAGGTCTCCCATAAGATTTGGGAGATAGGGGGAGTTGTGCTAAACAGAGGGATTGGGAAATTGTGTACTCACCCAAGCCCTTATCTTTGAGTTGGAGTTTAGGTTGAGACACTCCTGAAGAGGAAGCAAGTGAAGCTGGGTCAACACAAGATGAAGATGAAGCAGAGACACAATTATTAGGAATCATCACTTCAAGTTTAAATTGAATGGAGTTGTAGTATTGGTATGGATTGGGGTCACCTTGGATGGCGATCTCTTGACCTTCGTGAGGGAATTTGATACACTGATGGTATGTTGATGGAACTGCTTTCAGAGCATGTATCCATGGTTTCCCAAGAAGGATGTTATACGCTAGCTCCA
Source organism: Cunninghamia lanceolata (assembly GCA_027924645.1). Lineage (NCBI taxonomy): Eukaryota > Viridiplantae > Streptophyta > Pinopsida > Cupressales > Cupressaceae > Cunninghamia > Cunninghamia lanceolata. The sequence continues at coordinate 25,811,721 of BSBN01000500.1, forward strand.
TATCAAGGACTTGGCAAGCCACATCTTTTACTATAGGTCCCACTTTGATTGGTAAAGTAACAATTCCCTTGGAAGTTCTCTCCTCCCCATCATAGGCTTTGATAGTGATCTTCTTTTTCAGATCTATAGCTTTCTTTGAAAACCCCAAAGTAAGGATTAGCTTCAAGGTACAAATATTCAAACCAGCTCCTCCATCGATTAGGACTCTCTTTATCTTGTGTTTGTGAATGAAAGCTTCGATATGAAGGGAGGCGTTATGGGGTTGAGTGATTGACATGTCATCCTTTTCAGTGAATGATAGGGAATGAGGTGAGGTAATGTGACCTACCATGGTTTGGAACTTTTCTTCAGCAAGGTTTGTAGGGACGGAGGCTTCCACTGAAGCTTTGTCAAGAATGGCCCTATGAGACGGGGATAGACGTAGAAGTTCTAGGATGGAGATATGTGCAGATGTCTTATGTAGTTGGTCCAAGATACTGTACTGACTAGCCGACGAGGTGGAGGCTCCTCTAAGAGTGACTTTATTACTGCAGGTGGTAACGTTACAATCTGGATCCTTGTTTATAGTGATCAAATTGATATGTGGCTCACTCTCTGATATGTGGTTAACAACATAGTCAAAGGCGACATTTGTGTAATTGGCGTTGTTATTTCCACTGTTATGTTGGTTGGAAGGTCCTCCTTGCTCGTAGTTGAGAAGAGGATCCTTGAATGCCTGATGATCACTGTTAGAGGTATGTCCGTCAATGGATATCTTGTTTTACTCTATCAAATCTTTGATAGTGTGTTTTAGGGCAATACAATCATTGGTTTTGTGCCTCCTGTTTTGATGAAACTCACAGAAGTCGTTGTCATTCCACCAATGAGGTTTGACCTTTGGTTCATATTCCTGCACAGTTGGAAGTGTTATGATCTTCTTTGTGATTATCTTCCGTAGGGTAGTTTCCAATGATTCTCCCAAAGGTGTGAACTTTCTCCTAGGTTGAAAGTTGGTAAACCGTGATTTAGTGTTCCTTGGTTTGTTTTGTGGGGGGTTGTTTTGAGGAGCCGATAAATTGAAGATTAGTTGTTTGGGTGCCGCATTTTTGGCATCCACCACCCCATCATTCACAATGGTTTTGTTTTTCATCCATAATCTTGGTTTATCATTGCTGGTGTTGGTACTAGGAGTTTCTTTATATAGCTTGATTTGACCTTTGGCAATTAGAGATTTTTCAATGATGAGACCCATCTCAATGACCTTGCTAAAGGAAGTAGGACATTGGATTTGAATATGATAGCTCAGGTCAGTTTGTAAGTTGTGCACAAACATTTCCAGCATTTACTTTTTGGGCATTTGGTGTGGACATTTACTTGCTAATTGTCTCCATCTTTGTAGAAAGGCGGCAAAAGATTCCCCACCTTTTTGTTTGGTGTTACAAAGATCCAATATTGAGGTGTTGTGCTCAATATTGTAAGAGAAGTGGGTGACAAATTTGTCTACAAGTTCATTGAATGTTTTAATGCCAGGTGGTAGTCTAGAAAACCACTCCATGGCTTGTCCTCCCAAGCTTCTTGGAAACAGTCGCATAAGGTAAGTGTCATTGTGTGCGACCTCAAGGCAAGCAGCATTGAATTCCCTGATGTGGTCCCTTGGATCACCCTTTCCTCGATATTTATCAAATTTTAGCACCTAAAATCTAGAGGGGAAAGGTATCATGGTCAAGGTCCTATCAAAAGGATATGGTGAAATACCCTCTAGGGTGTAATGTTTGGTCGATGCTCCTGTTTTCATGTCTATGAATAGTTGTTCTAAAGATTGAATCATCTGGTTCACTAGACTTAGGGCATCCATGGAATCAATGGTTGCTTTGCTTTTGTCTATGGGTACTTCCTCCTGTCTACTTCCCTTAGGGTTTCTTTCTTCCTCAGTTTCTTTTAGAGCCTCTACATCATAATCTTTGGGTAGCTTGACTCCTAGATTTGCTAGGTGTAAAGATAATTTGGTAGGGTCTTGGGCAAGTACCTTTTCTAGTAGACATTGAAATTGTGGGTTATGTTGCGTTTGAAGGATCTCTTCCATAGAAATTTCTTCATCACTGTCGTGACCATTTGGAACACTTTTCTCAGCCAGTTCAATCTGTTTTTGTTTTTGTAACCATGTTAAGACCATGCAAAAGGTGACGAGAGATGGTATGGAGTGAGAAAGCCTTTGAGCAAGGTGTTAGAATGGGACAAGATTATGAGCAAGGTTCTCTTTAGATCTAGTTGGTGTCAAACAAAGTAGGGTGTACAAAATGATAGTCAAAGTAAGGATGATAGAAACTCATTTACTTGATGGGACTAGCCTTGCACAAGCCACTAGTGGAGTTCCTAGAGAAAGGATAAGTGATCCTTGATGGTGGAGACTCACTAGGTTTGTTTGAGATTTTGATGTGATCAAAAATAGCTTGGTCTTAATCTTGTTGGATTTTGGAAGAATTTTGTGAGACTTTGGATGTAGTGTGGAAAAAGCAGTTTAGGTATGGATTTGCAAGATCTTAACCAGGTTTTGGAAAAATTGAGATAGTTTGAAATGGTTTTTGAAAAGTTGAAAAATTTGCTCTTTGGAAGGTACTGATTTACTCTCTGGAATGGATGCACAACAGTAAATGTGCCGTGACAGAGTTCAAATGTGCTAAAATTCAGATCAAATGCATGATTCTGTGGTTTTTTAAAAGTGCCACAACAGAGTTTAAATGCACCATAAGTTAGATCAAATGCGCCACGGGTCGTGGCAAATGTGCAACTCTGGGTTTCAGTTTGGTTTCTCAGAATTTTTACAGAATTTTGGAATGTTTTTTGAGATTTTTTCTATTTTTGGTTTGAAAACTTGGTGTTTTTTAGAATTGATATTCAATTATGGCAAAGACACAACAAACACATAGAAGTTTTCATTTTTATCTTTTGTTATTTTTTTTGTATTTTTGGACTTTTTGACTCAAGAACAAGTACACCCTAAGTTGGATAGGACAATATCTGTTGAATCCTCTACCTGTGCAAATTCAAAGCATGTAGCTCTAGGATCTGGTAGCACCGGCTCCCCTCCATGGCACTCACTTCTCACGCATACCAAATCCGGGTTTCCTTAGGATCATACCCCCACTGAACCATAGGATTGTCCCTGCTACCTCTACTAAGAATCACATGAATCAAGGCCGCTTCAAGGGCTTTCCCCTTTGCATCAACAAATAGGGGTTTTTGGCTTACTAAACAATTGGTTCGTAGTCAAGGCAACTATTCAAGTGGTTACACATGTGGCGGCACTACTCTCTGTTATGGAGTCTCCCAGCCTCAAAGGGTTATGCCTTAGAGGGTTTTGGGGGAGGTTGGCCATCGGTGTAACATAGCAGCACTCGTTGCAGGAGGTTTTCACCTCAAGCACATTTATTTTAAGTGGATTGGTAGGGCTTGGCTTTAGCCTGTTTCCACTAAGGGTCATTCCCACTTGGATAGGTGTACATCCAAGGGCAGGCCCCTCTAAAGGTTAAACAATTGGAATAACAAGTCTAGCATTTTGGTCACCCAGTAAAGGGGAGAGCATAAGCCTATTGTCATTCGATAAACACAGAAGACACTGATTAATCCAAACCTAGTTAAAAGTAGAAAAACTAAATGGGCTATTCTACTTGTGCACTCATGCGGTTGTTAACTTTTAAGTTGTTAAAAAGATAGCAATGATCTAACTAAAGAAGATAGCAATATGCAGATATAGCAATGGTTCAATTACTCTCTTCCTAGTTATGGACTACGTGAAATTTGCATGTATGCATTTTTACTTTCCTAATTAGAGTTAGATTAAAATTGTATGTAAGTTGCATGAACAATGGGTTACTCCTTCCTAATTAGAACTAGATGAAAATTGTATGCAAGTTGTATGAACAATAGGTTACACCTTCCTAATTAGAACTAGATGAGAATTGTATGCAAGTTGCATGAACAATAGGTTACTCCTTCCTAATTAGAACTAGATGAGAATTGTATGCAAGTTGCATGGACAATGAGTTACTCCTTCCTAATTAGAACTAGATGAGAATTGTATGCAAGTTGCATGAGAATGCCTAAATCAGTCCTATTCAACACTTAGTGAAAAATGATTGTCTTTAGTGGATGTTTTGCACCAAACTAGATTAGTAGTCTCTTGATATCCACCTATTGAAGTTGACCAAAAAGGCTAAAGATACCTATACCAATGAAAAGTAGAGTGAATTAGCTTTCCAACGACTATAAATTTGTGAACATTTGATATTCCTGCAAGAAGTTATGCCCAAAAGAAAAAAATGCCTATTTTGACAAGTAGGAGCAAATCTGACAGTCAACAAGCAGCTAGTGGTTAATTGTCAAGCTGGTCACATGAACTATTTGAAGGTTGCAGTCAAGTTTGATGTTAGGGGTTTTAAGCAAGTACCTGGTCCTCCATGTGACTAGGGGCTGAGTGATGATTTTTTTAACCTAAAAAGCTAAATTAAATTAGGGTTTGTTTGTTTTTATTTTATTTTATATGACTATTTTTGTTTTTTTTATATTGTTATTATTTTTGTTTGTGGCGCTGTGTGTGTAGGTGTAGGATGGAGGAGCAGCAAAGGTGGTGGCTAGGCAGTGGAGACAGGGTGGAGGTTGGGTTGGCCTTAGGGATGGAGTAGCGCAGTCGGGCAGAGGGAGGCAACAGGGGAGGGAGCAGCAGAGCAGTGGCCGCAGGGAGGTAGGCGGCGGGCAGGATGGCGGCCGATGGGGGACATAGGAGGACGACAGAGGGTTTTGGGGGTGGTGGGAGAGGGGAAAGGGGAGGGGGGACAGGGGGGATTGGGGGGGTTAGGGGGTAGCGGGTAGGCAAAGGGGATGGGGCTGGGGAGAACGGTGGTGCACGGGTGGCGTGCAGGGTGGGGTTTGTTTGGGGACGGGGGGCCTATGTGCAGGGGCTTCAGCCCCTACAAATATTTTTTTAAAAAATTTTTGTTTATATTTTTTTTGGTTTGTTGTTTTTATTTTGAAATTTTTTTTTCTTAAAAAGAAATTCTTTGCTGTGTTTTTTTTTTTTTTTTGGGACTGTGTGATTTTTTTTATTTTTTTAAAAACAAAGCAAAACAAAAAAAAAATTAATTCTAAATGTTGTCTACAGAATTTTTTTTGTGATTGTTTATATTTTTATTTTTTGCAAAAAATAGGCTGAAAAGTAAAAAAAATTTCAAAAAATTGCAAGTAACGAAAACTAAACAAATTATATGTTATTTCTTACCTCTGAGACATTCTAGACTCAACGGTGAGCTCAGTTTGTGCATAGGAGGCTATTTGTGAAAGCTGATTCCCAAAGATTACCTGAAACACACTTGAATCTGCAACAAAAAATTTCTAAAACAAACACTCACAAATAAGATGGGTCAAATCACAACAGGTGCCAGAATGTTTGGGGTAAAATGTGGATTGATCAATTGAATATTAAAAACCCAAACATCAATAGGATATGAAGGAGAAAGGAGACTTAAATAACAAAATAAATGATACTTACAACCCTTCACCTTTCATCTTCCATTGCTCGCCTTTTCTGTCTTGATCTTGATGGAGATGAATATGGCCCTTAGGAACCTTGCTTCCTTGCTTCGAAGTCCTCAAGATGACAAGATGAAGTTGGCTATGATACTTTGTGTGATTGAAGATGAGCTTCAACACACTATTGATGGATGATAGATGATATGGAGATGGGGGTGCCAAAGGCGCGCTTGTGTTTCTGTAGCATAAGTTTACTCAAACGATGGATATGAAATGAAGAAGAAGAGGGTTACCTTTATAGAAATATGTGAGAGCAAATCAACGGTTGAGAAGAAATAAGAAGATAAAAGGTTGATAATGGTTGAGGAATGTGCACGAATAGAAAGAGGACAAGTGTCCAAGCTCCATCATGTAATAGGGGAGTTAACAAAATTGATTTAATAGTTAACAGAATAAACCAACCAGTTAAGTGAATTGATTGGGGAGTTGACTTAATTGATTGATCAGTGAACTCGAATGATTAATTAGTTAACATATTTGATTGATGAGTTAACTAATTTTGATTGGAGGATAAATAGGACATGTGAGTGAGGGAAATATTAGGTAATTAAATATTAAAAATATTTAATTACCTGTGCAACATGGTGAGGTGGAAAGATGAGGTGGATTGGTGAGGTGGATTTATGGAATTAGGACTTAGGATAGAGGAATTTATGATTAATTAAATAATGTAGGATTATTTAATTATGTGAGACATTAGAAGAATTTAGGGAATTTAATTAAATAAATTAATTTTATTTAATTATGGGATAATGAACCAATCAAATAAACTTAGAATATTTATTTAATTGATAGAAGAAAATAAGAATTAAGATAAATATTAAAATATGTACTTAATTCGGCATGAGCCAATTTTAGGTGTATACAGATGAATGTCATATGTTGTTGGGGAGGCCATGGCAGTATGATAGGAGTGCTATCCATGATGGTCATGCAAACACATATTCCCTAACAAAGGATGGTGTTCGTCACAAGTTGAAGCCTTTGAAGGAGGTGGAAGAAAAGGTTGTTGGCAAGAGACACTGTGTAGCTTCATGAGTGTTGTCATTGATGGCAACAAAGTCTATCCCACACATCTGTAGCACATAGTATGCCTATACCAGAAGTTAGATTGAAGATTGTTTTGGTCTAGTGAACAAGAGTAGAGTATGCAACAAGGTCCGACAATCAGGTTCGGATCTCTCAGATGGTGTAACTCAGCAAGTTGCAGACTTGGACAAGTCAAGAGGAGTACCATGACTACTATATTCCAGAGATTTAGCCTCTATTGATAAAACATGCAAAAGTTATGAGCATCTGAGTGTTGGGTTCCAGACAGGCAGAGCAGACAGAGAAAGAACTGGTTGATAGAGTATCAGACTTCAATCCGAATGAGTAATTGATGTTGATAAAGCAATTTGAGGGATCATACATTGTTGGCTGACATGATTGATGACTTCAATGCCTATGTTTTTGATATGCATCACAAATCAGGCATGGATTCAGCCGACAGATTAGTAATTTGTAAATATCTTGAGTATTTCGGTTGCCGACTAGAAATTTGTTGAAATCCTTGATGCGGATATATATACCAGATGGATTCCAGTATGTAGGTGTGTGTGTGTATAGATGTGATGAAATAAAGTGTGAAGAAAAGTAGAGACAAGTGTGGAAACATCAATACAAGTCTGGTATGAGACAGAGCAACAACACTAGAGCAAAGGAAGAATGAAGTGCATCCGATCAGTATATTGTGCCTAACTGAAACTGAACTCTACCATTTGTAGATGCCTCTCATCAGTTCAAACACTTGATTACCTTCTATAAGTTCTGTAGACAGTGAGTCTCTTGTAGGCAGTGTGCCTCTTGTGAGCAGTGTGCTAGGGTAGTGAGCCCTAATTGGCAAGTGTCATTTTGTACTTCTTATTCTTTTAATAGAGAATACAATCTTGGGTTAGTCACCCCGTGGTTTTTCCCTTAATAGGGTTTTCCACATAAAAATCCTTGTGTTATGTGTGATGATTTTATTTCTGCTCTTATGATCATATATGCCTATGTGTTTTGATGCTGCACTAATTATTAAAGGAGAAAAGAAAGTTAAGATATTTGAGATAACTGATTCACCCCCCCTCTCAGTTATCTGCCTTGTTTCCAACAATTGGTATCAGAGCCAAGTTCCTCTAAACAGAGCCTAACATCTTGAGGAAGATCTGGGAATCTCAATGGATATGTATGGTATGAAGGAACAACTTTAGTCTACCCTAGATGATCTTGAACAATCCCACTCTGAAGTCAATAACTTGAGAGAAAGACTCAAACAAGTTGATGATTTCATAAATGAACTAAAAGAAAAATTGAGTATCTCTGTGAAAAAGAGAAAGGAACTACTTCAAAAATTAGCAAGTCAGAGTGAAGCCAATGATACTAATGAAGATCTGGATGAGAAAAATAAGCTATGTGAGAAGTTATCAAAAGAGGTCATTATGGTAAGGCATGAGATGGAATCAGGGGTTATGAGATTCACCCAAGAAATTGAAGAGAAAAGGAAAATTGAAGATAATCTAAAACAATCCCTCAAGGAGAAGACAGAGGACTGCCACAAAATGGACAGAATAATCAAGCATCTTGAATCTGATCTTTAAGAAGCTAGAGATAATGAAGAACAACTTGAGAATTAGATAGACACTCTCAAACAAGATCTACAAGCAACAAATGAATACAAAGAGAAATTCAAGATAAACTCAGCTCAACTTGAAGTTCTTCTTGAAAGCCAAAAGAGGGTAGATGACAAGCGTGATCTGGGATATGAGAAAGGTGAAAGCTTTGGATCCAGTCAGAAGAACTTTGGATCAGAAAATCAAAGAAATAGGCCTAGAAGACTTCCAGTAAGGCAACCAAATGCTCAAAGATATCCATCCTTCAATGGATACTGCTTCAATTGCAACAACTTCAGTCATAAGGCAACTCAGTGCAGAAGGAGAATGAATCAGACTAATCCATCCTTCTCTGGACAATGTTTCAACTACAAAAGGTATGCTCACAAATTTCATGAATGCATAAATATGCAAATAAACAATTCATTCAATGGTAGATGCTTTGCATGCAGTAGAATGGAACATATGGCTTGTTAGGTCTCAAAAATGCAAGTTACTAATCCTAAGAGGATGCCAGGCTCTATATTTGGATTTGTAACGTTTTTGAACTAACTTGACGAAATCAAACTTTCAGGGTTTGATGATTTCCTACACTTTAGGTCCTGCTACACCTAGGTGGGTGAACCTTGAAATATTAAAGCAGTCTGAGTGTGGATGAATGGACTAACTAGGTCTATCTACAATGGCATAGGATGTAGGATAGATGACAAAGCTGACTAATTAATTCTATGTGTAATGTTTAATAAGTGATTTGCAGAAATTGTATAAGCAATATCAAAAGGTTTTAATTAATGAGTTGAGTGAGACCAGTGCCTTGTTGGGTAACAGAGTCAATTTGAAGGACTGAGAACAGTAGTTTCTAAATGGTAATAACTCTAGATATTTGGCACAGTTCTGGTTTATAGCTTGTATAAACGTGCAAATAAATGACTGACAGACTCTTCTTGATAATCCAACCAAATAAAATCAGAGATCTTATAATTCACCAGAAGGTACTTTAATCCTTACTTGAAGGAGCCAAATGAAATGAAAAGACAAGATTACAGATAATATTTTACTGGAGACAGTGTGTCAATCCTAATTATATGGCTCTACTTAGTAATCCCAACTTACTACTTCCAGGTTACTGTGAATAAATCAGAAGGGTTTAATTCCTTAGGATGGATACCAACCGAATTGATCACACAGATACAGCGAATGTGTATTGACAGATTAAATATATACTTGATAGTTTAATCTGAATAACAGGGAAATGCAGAAATGGAGACAGCCACACAATTGAATAATTTCAACAAATAACTGATACCCAAATGGAAATACTGAATCAGAGAACTTCAAATTTCTTCTTTAAAATAAAATATGCAACATGATCATTCTGGAATATTATGTATATGTATATCTAAATATCTTCTACTGCTGATGATTTTTCAGCATAGATTGTTTGAGCTTATATAGATATCTTCAAGAAGAGATACAACTCTTCAATAAGTCTCTTGGGATTTTAACAAACAATAATTACATAATCTTAATTAGGCTCTGTTTAGCCATAAATAGACTTTTGTTAGATGATCCAAGTACTCCTGCGCACGGTGAGAATCAGTAAGCTCGACTGCACTCCTGGTGATTATATCGAGGGTGACCATTTCCTCCAGTTGCCTGCAAACTTCTCTCCATTATCTTTGAATATCCTGGGCACCCCTGCGTCTGATGCATCAGTCCCTTCCTTAGCATCAGCTTTGAGTTTATCATAATAATTCTGGTGCCTTTTGAGTAATGCTCTTGCATCAGAGATATCTGTGCTATCAGGGGTACCTCTGTTTTGCAACTCGATCACCTTTTCTTGTATCCTCTGATCAAGCCTTTCATGTTCTTTGACTGCTTTATGATTTTCTGAGTAGTTATCCCAAAACTGGTTTAACCACCGCACCATGTTTGCATACCTGCTCTGCAGTATTGTAACAAATGCATCTATTTGAATTTGTTTGGCTTGATCATGGGATATCTCTTGACTACTTTGTGAGCTTTCACCTTGAGTTATTCTCTTCGTAGATTGCCCAAAGGTGCTCTTAACAGCATCCTTCAAGTAGTCATTCTCCTTTGTTAATCTTTCACAATTCAGCTTATAGGCATCCCTTTCCTTGATTAACATCTGAGCTTGTGCTTTATTCAATTTTGCAACATTGATACCAATGTCTGCAGTAATTATGGGGTCAGTCTCACCTGCTCTAAAAGTCATAACATGGCCAAAAGTTTTCTCAGTGTCTATTATGGCCATCTTCTTATGGGGAGGATACAATGCCCATATCATTAAAGAATTTTCATCATTATTGTATCTTGTTCCCATATAGACTTCATTAACTCCTTCTGGAGTAAGCTTATACTTATCATCAGCATTATTCAAAAAACTATCAAAAACCAGAGCAGAATTTAAATCTAAGCTGGGAAAAATCATAACCCCTGCATCTTTAAGCAGCTGTCTGCCTCTGCTTGGTGTCATGTCCTGCATTTCCTTGTCCACTGTCTCCTTTAACATCTCTAATAACTATTTTTCATTGTCAGCAGAAACATTATCTACTGACTCTCTAATTTCCTTTCCCTTGTATTTATACAGGAATGATTTAAATTCCTTTGAATGAATGAATGTATCATCTGACACAAAAGAATCATAAGCCTTTTGGCGTGGATCTTCATCAGCAGATCCCTCCTCATCATGTATCACAACTGGAGGCTGATATTGTTGCATTTTTCTTTTAGACATTTCTGTTGTCTTATCTTGTGGCTGTTCAGTCAATTCTTCCTCTTCAGAGGATACCACTTCAACTTCTGCCAACTGCTTTTTCTTTTCATTCAAATCTCTGTTATATTTCTCCACTACCAAATCGACTTCAGCCTCTTCCAAATTTCTAATGACATCATCATGTGGATAATGTATGTGCATGTATCCACTGAGATTTTGTTTTCTTCTTGCATAGTCAATGAAACCCTCAGGGTCAAACCCTTTCCTCACCTCAGCAGTCACCATGTTATAATGCATTAGTTTATCCAAAATGAGATTGTACCCTTCTTTTGAAACCACAGTAAAATCTCCAAAACACAAAGTACTAGGCATGAATGATTGTTTATCATGCGAACTTAGATGCATGACATTGGAACAATGCATTTGCCTAATTATTTCCAGATATGCAATCCTGTCAGGGACAGTTTTAGGCAATATAAAGGGAGCATCCTCAAAACCATACACTCTGATCATAGTAGCGTCCTCAAAACAATACCAGTCTCCCCAATTATGAGTGACAGCAGGGGGGCCACCAAAATCTTTTGGCCTGAGGAATCTTTTTATTTCATCTGAAATTGAATATTCACAGGGGTGGTTGAAATACCTATACAGCACTTTAACACAATGCTCCTCAAATTGAGTATAGCTGGAGTTAGCATACCTGCTATCCCAGATTCTGGTCCACATTTGTACAGGTATCTTCTCCCCTTTCTTACCTGCAGCAACAACTTGAAGCTCATTTGGCCACAATCCTACTTCCTGGCCGTAGTATAAGACCATATGCATGAGCATCGAGTAATGCTCAAAAGAGCATGCTGGAGCATTGTTTTTCATTGCAGATAGACCAGAGTCTATTCTAGTAGCAACATAGGAGGCATAATCAAACTGTCTGGCATTGTGACATTGAATATCAGAGGTTATGACCATTAGAGGAATAGCCATGAACTCAGGGACCTCTGAGCCAAGGACTTGGCCTACAGAATAGTAAGTATATTGAATGTATGGTTCAAAAATGGATACATGAAAGGGAGGGCCATCATTCTCAGTCAAGGGTATCACTTCTCCTTCAATCCTGGGTCTATGAATGGGTAACCTCCATCCATTGTAGGTTGTATCCATTCTCCAGTATTCTTTATCCAAATCTTCATAAACAACAGGGACAGTGCACAAATCATCCAAATCATACACCTCACAAATAGCATTTTTTGATAGGTGTATAATTGGTTCTCCCTGAGGGTTGCAGATAGCTTTCAGGCCTGAATTGTAATGCCTGGCTAATAGTTGCAGGAGTTCTACATTCAAGAATACATTAGGTACAACCAGTTTGCCTAAATTCATGTGCCATGGGTTTGACACAGGGGCATTTCTAAATCTTCTGTTGTAGTGAAACCTGAAGAGTTCATATCCCCTAATTGGGGTCCAAATATCTCCCAGGCGCTTATGTTTGTCTTCCAATTTTTCTACTTCTGCCCTGAGTTGGGCAGACCTCCTGGCCTTGGGAGCTGACCCAGGCAACTGATCAATCAAGTCCTGATTTAGTTTCCTGTCTTTCACTTTTTCTTCAGGGGTTTGATCAGTTTTTTGCTTCTTTGGTTTACTGGTTTCTCCTTGTGATTTTCTTCCTTTTCCTTTCCCCGAAGTTTCCATTTTTTGAAAAATTTGGCAGGAAATTCAAATACAGGTAATATAGTGGTTTGTGTATGTGTACCTGTCGCTCGATGACTGGAATTGGAAGCCTTTGCTTTTGCCCTGAGAATTCTTCTGTATTCTGCTCTCGGACGGTTTTTTGCAATTATAATGATCGTATGAACTTTGTAGCCGTTTTGTATTAATTATCTGATCAATTCAATGTTCATCGCTGTGAAGTGTCACATCGCCATAACTCTTCCTATCGGCGTGCTTTTTGAAATGTCTGGATGACCTCAACCCTTTTTTATGGCGCGGACGGTCAATCGGCGTGACCCCTCGATTGTATCCCCGATGCCATGTAGTATCATATTTCAAGTGGGTGTGACCATCGGCATGATTTCCTTCATCGCCAAGGGTTTTAGATCTCTCTGCGATATGGCAAGTCCCACCGATATACTTTGCTTATCAGGAAGATTGAGACCATCGGGATACTAAAATTATGTCTCCCCGATCTTTATTGTCTTACCGATAGTCTGTTTATGTATGAACTTTTATCTTTATCGGAATGACATTCTCTATCGGGATAGCTTTCTCAAGATACCCCGATCGAAATCATCTCCCCGATGCCCTTTATCACATCCTTCATCGGGCAAAGCTTAGTAAAGTGTCACCGATATCTTTTGATCGCCGTGACTTATGAATCGGCAAGACTTGCTTCTTTTGTTCCGATATGTCAAGCTATCCCGATGAAGATGCATCGCTGTGAGTCTTGCCGATAACTTTCTTATCGCCAGGACTTTTGATCGTCGGAGACTTACTTGTTTTCTATTCCGATGGTTCATTTCTCACCGATGACTATTGCTTTGTTACCCTCGCGTGCTGTTCGGTGAAACTCTTGCCGAAAGTGTTTCATCGGTATGATATATACCGTCGGGGCAACTTCTAAAAGATCATCCGATAGATATTTGTCATACCGATCGGCATGACCACTTGCCTTTCTTGCCGATGTAAAGTCATCGGTGTTGCTTACTCCATCGGTGAGCTCCATGATTCTTCTTCCGATCTCTATTTTCACGCCGATGGTTGTTTTCAAACAATTCCTTGTGTATCGGTGTAAGCCACACGACCTTATGCCGATGGATTGATTTTGATGTTTTTTGACACTGTTCATCCCTAGACATTTTATGAGATACAAAAATTTTATATTGTGGTCCTTTTGGGATATTCCTTTAGGGTTTATTCAAATATGATGGAATAAGGGAATAGTAAAATTTTGAAAATTTTACTGTGCTAACAGTGGCTCTGTCTGGGATGAATACTCCCTGTGAGTATACAAGGATCCAAATCTCCTGGGGAAGTAGACCACATCTTTTATTATTTTGGGGTGAGGTTTTATGGAACTGGGAAAAAGGAAAGGAACAAATGATAGGGAGCGGGAATGATTCCTAGACTACTGTGCATGGAATAAAATATTTTTGAGATTTATTTGAATGTTGTCCATGCACTGGCAACACTCAATTCTCTTTGTACATGTTTATGAAAAGAACTGCTTCAAGTATTGCCCATGTACTGGCAATTCCTGCTCCTCTCCTGACATATTCTGTACATAGTAAGAATCATCACCTCCCTTGCCAGTGATAACAAAAGGACCCAACCACAGGGCTTCAAATTTTCCATGTTTTCCTTTGTCTTGACATCTTGCATTCCACATTAGTACCAGATCATTAATTTCAAACTTTCTTTCTTTGGCCTTTTTGTCAAAGAGATATTTTACCTGTGATTGTAATTTAATATTCTGTTTCTGAGCCATTCTTCTTGTTTCATCAAGCTCTGCCAATTGTTCCAACCTTTCCTCCATTGGTTCAGGGATATTCAGGTCTTCCTGGAGAATGAATTTGTATATTGGTATAAGATTTTCTAATGGTAATCTTGCTTGGGTTCCATATACCAATTCATAAGGGGATCTCCCAATTGCCCTTTTTATAGTAATCCTGTCAGCCCATACTGCCATTCTTAATTTTGAATCCCAAGCCTTCTTATTTCTATCCAACATTCTTTTTATGATTTTTAACAGACTCTTATTACTTGATTCAGCTTGTCCATTGGCCTGTGGATGGTAAGGAGCAGCATAAGAAATAGTGATACCATATGTGCTGCAAAAACCTTTGAATTCATCAGATCTAAAGCACATCCCATTATCAGTAATCAGTCTTACAGGAGTACCAAATCTGCATATAATGTTATCCATTAGAAAATTTATCACAACTTTACTAGTAGCCTGTCTGGTTGGGATTGCTTCCACCCATTTTGTAAAGTAATCAGTAGCTACTAAAATCCATCGGTGCCCCCCACTTGATTTCTCTGAAATTTCACCTATAAAATCAATACCCCACTGATAAAATGGAGCCTCAACTTGCATAGGTTTTAAAGGTAGTGCTCCATGATACTTTAACTTCCCTGAGAACTTTTGGCATGCTTCACATTTTCTAGTGTACTGGTATGAATCGTTAAAGACTTTAGGCCAATAGTACCCTGCCCTCAAAATTTTGTGGGCTGTAGTTTTTGCTGAGAAATGTCCTCCGCACATGCCTTCATGCAATTCCTTCATAATATGTTTTGATTGATATTCATCCAAACATAATAGTAGAACCCCATCTCTATTTTTCCAATAGAGATCTCCACCAATGAGTACATATTTTGAAGCTTGTAGTTTGAGTGTCCTTCTTTTGTTATCATCATATCCTTCAGGACTCTTCATATGTGTTAGATAATATACTATATCAGTATACCATGGAGTATGTTCAATACTGGTACTTGCATCAATATTACATATATGGGAAGCTTCTAGATTATTTTCAGTCATCAATTTGGCAAGACCCTGTCCTCTTACTAATTTAGTGATTTGGATTTCAATGTTGAATTCCTGAATCCTATTGATCCACCTACATCTCCTACCCGTGACCTCAGTTTGAATCAGTACATCCTTGACTGCAGCATTAGGAACATATGCTATGATTTTAGCCCCTACCAAATATGGTCTAAAGTTTTTTACTGCTTTTACCAATGCATATGCCTGTTTTTCAATAATGTCATACTTCAACTCTGCATTCTGAAGGGACTTGCTAAAGAAAGAGATTGGCTGTTCATATCCATCATTGTTTTTCTGCAACAACACTGCTGCCACTGTATGATAGGAAGCAAATGAAAAAAGTTGGAAAGGTTTGCCGAAGTTAGGGGATATTAAGACTGGAGCTTGTTTGATGGCCTCCTTAATGTTACCAAATGCTTCCATTGCTTCTGTTGTCCATTTCATATCTGAGTTTTTCTTCAGCATTCTTGATATAGGACAAACAATCTCTGCGAAATTTGGTATAAATCTTCTGACAAAATTTATCTGACCAAAAAATGATTGTATAGCTTTTACATTTTTTGGAATAGGGACCTGATCAATTGCCTCCACCCTTTCAGGATCTATTTTAACTCCTTCCTTCGAGACTATATGGCCAAGCAATTTTCCTTCTGTTACTGCAAATTGGCATTTTTTAGGGTTCAATGATATTCCATATTCTAGGGCTTTGACAAATATCTGTTCTAGATGTGTGCAATGATCTTCAGCCTTTTTTGAATATGCTGTTAAATCGTCTTGATAGATTATCATAATCTTATTGATCAATTCAGCAAAAGCTACATCCATCGCTCTTTGAAATGTTGCCCCAGCATTAGTTAATCCAAATGGCATTCTCAAATATACATATGTTCCCCACGGAGTGGTGAATGCGGTCTTGAATTGTTCAGACTCCTTAACCTTTACCTGATTGTAGCCGGAGAAACCATCCATCATGGATAGTAATTCACATCCAGTAACTTTCTGTAATATCGCCTCCATATTGGGAAGAGGATAATTATCTTTGAGAGAAGATTTATTCAGGTTTCTGAAATCCACACACAATCTAATGTCACCATTCTTTTTCTTGACAGGTACTAAGTTTGAGACCCAGGAAGAATGTCTAATAGGCTTGATTATAGCTCCATCCCTTAACTTTGTAAGTTCCTCCAGCATTTTCGGAGCCAATGTAGGATTAATCGGCCTTTGTTTCTGTCTGAATGGTTTTGCATCTGGTTTGAGTGGTATCTCATGTTGAAATAGATCCTCTCTATATGCCTTTAAGTCATCATATGACCAAGCAAACACATGCCTATACTTCCTAAGTAGATTGATAATTCTACTTCTGATTTTCTGGTCAAGATTCCTCCCAATATATACATTTTTTGGGGTTGTCTGAGTCCCCAAGTTCACTTCCTCAAGATTCTCAGGTATCACTGGTGTTTCTTTCTTCTTGTATCTATCATGCCCATCAAATGCTTTTTCTAATGCAATAAGCCCTTTGGGTATCTTATTTGTCTTCAGTTGAACTACTTCTTGACCAAATAGGGTTTCTTTCCCATCGTGTTTCTCCACAAATGCACTGAAATCAATTTCTTGATTTTCATAATAATCAGCACAATGTAAGAAATTGATTATATCAGCATCGCTGTCAAACACCTGCCAGTTCTGTATATTATCAGGGATGGTAGGTCTAGTTTTAAATTCTACTTCTGTGATCCCTCCTAATGTTAGATCATCTCTCTTTAATGCAATGTTTGCTAAAAAGTCTGCCATGATGTTTTTAGACCTATCAACCCAGCTGATTGAAAAAGCATCAAATAATTCAACACTATCCCAAACTGCATTTCTATACTGTCTTAATCTTTTATTCTTAGATAAATATTTTTCTCTTACTTGGGAGATGACCAATTCAGAATCACCATAGACAGCCAACTTTTTTATTTTGTATTTGATGGCTATGTCTAGGCCAATGAGTAGGGCTTCATACTCAGCTACGTTATTGGTGCATTCAAATGTCAGTAAGAAAGAGTATTTGAATGTTTTCCCTCCTGGTGAGATAAAAACTACTCCGGCCCCATTTCCTATCTTGCTGCATGCACCATCGAAATACATTTTCCACAAATCATTTTCTTTTTTCATAGATTCAGTGTGTATTGGGTCAGTGTTATGCAATTCTGGGGTAGTTTCTCCAACTTTGAAAACCCCTAAATCTGTGTCACAAAAGAAATTCACCTGATGCCGGTCCATTCTTTCTATAATATTGTCATACCTTGGTTCTCTGCACAACTTGATTTCTTTGTCACCTACTGGTATGGTGGCATATGATAGATCTAATTGAACATTGCCTCCTGCCATTGCAGCCCACTGCCTTGATAACAGCATTCCATAATACGGTGGGATATCAACCACAGTGATGTCAATGTTATATGTTGCCTCAGGATATGAAGCAAGTTTTATTTCTACATCTTTCATAATACCAACTACTGGAATAGATCTGTTATCCATTGCATAACATTGGCCATACGTAGTATCAACCCGCATCCCTAATTCTTTCATCACTGCTATAGGCATGATATTCATAGCAGCACCTGAATCAATCATACAATTCCTGACTATTCTGTTCTTGATTACTAGTGTAGTATAGAATGGATCTACCTGTGAGGGATTTTTTGTAAGTGTGTCACCAAGGTATACCTCAGGCATCTTAAAATTTTCTTGATGCACATTATTTGTTGTTTTTTCAAACCCTTTATGTTTTGGATTAGGTGTATCAGAAATCATCTTGACGACTGTACTCCTATATTTATCTATTTTCATCATCTCTAAGAGTGGGACTGATATCTTCACCTGAGACACTGCCTGTGCAATGTCAAAAGAAGGGGTTATGATTTGGTCATTCTTTTCTGTTTTTGTATTCTCTTTTTCTATATTTTCTTTCATTTTATTTTTATCCCCCTTTTCTGGTTCTTTAGGTGATGATTTTGTATTACTCCCCTTGTTATTCTGGTCTTTTATGAATACACTCCCAGGAGTTCCCTGCCCAGCATTTATTGTTCTATTCCTTAAGTTATAAGTGTTTCGAGCTTGAGCCACTGCAGCTACTGTGAGAGCTTCTTTTTCATCCTCAGTAGGTTTTCTCCATTGACCATATGGTTTATTGTCATAAATATCTTCCTGGTCTGAGAATACTTGCTGTTCTCCCATGTTAACATGATATTTTTGGTTCCCTACATCATACTCATACCCTTCTTCCTCTGAAGAAGAATAATCTTCTGTTACCACACATGGTGTATCCTGCATCATATTAATGGTGTGATTATCTCTATTATAGTTATATAGCATTTCCTCTTGCTGTATTGATTTAGCTACCTCACAGTATTCAGGTGAATGTGGCAAGTTACATACAGAACACCAAGGTTTATTTTCTGCCATATGTGCCATGTTTCTCTTCAATGGATCAGGAGTATCCTTTCCATATGGCTGCTTTCTGTTGTTGTCAATAGGTCTTCCATCCTTCCAATTTGTATTGTAAGGCATATCATGTAACCTAGGTCTATCCTGCCTATGCTGACCCTCTGGTTTAATCTGTTGAGCATTTGGATTCTGAAGACTTCTATGATTTTCCCTTTTACTGACCATTCCTGCAGCTTTTCTATTATTTTCAATAGTTATGGCTATTTTCTGTGCTTCAGCCAACGTTGCAGGACACCGGTTTCTGAGTTCATATCCTGTTTTGGGGTCAAATGCCTTCATATAGATACTCAGTGCTGCCTGGTCAGATAACTTGGCTCCATGCGGTACCTTATTATGCAACTTGGAAAACTTCAGGTTGAAATCGAATACTGATTCATTTTGATACTTCTGTATACTTATTAGTTCATGTAAGGCAAACTCAGGAGCGTATTGGTTACCATACTGATCCTTAAACTGGTTATGGAAATCAGTCATTGAATTGATTGATGCATCGGGCAAGCTATTAAACCAATCTCTGGCATCTTCAGTGAGGGACATCATAAATAACCTCATTCTAATGTCTTCCCAGTCCATACCTATATCCTGTACAAAAGCATTAAAACTTCTGATATGGTCTTCTGCAGATACTGCATTGTTTCCAGTAAACTTGGGAACCATGTTTCTCCAAGTACTATCCATAGGATATGGATATAACTGATATCCAGTTAAATCAAATTGACTGCATATATTAGCAAGGTTTTGGGGAGGAAAATTGAGATGTGGTGGATTGGGATAGTAATTATATCCACCTGGTGGCTGATGATATGCATATTGTTGATGTTGGTTCATATGGGGATTTATGTGTTGATTTTGTGGCCTATAATATTGTTGACCAGGGGGTGGGTAATTATTTGCCACATGTAGGGATGCATTACTTATGGGAGGTGGTCTGGGGATTTGGGAAATAGTGTTCTGATGACTTCCAGAAGCATGTGAGTTTTGAGCACTATTTGTATTTTGTTGTGTATTCCTTGAAATATTCCCTCTATGCGGGGGTACATATTTGGGGGGAGCTATTTTGGCTTTATTTCTCCTCTGTTGAATTTCTTGCTGCAATAACTCCTTCTCCTCTTGTATTTTGTACCTTTCGAGTTCTTTCCTGAGCATGAGTATTTCCTGTTTCTCATCACTCATGTCTTGATTATTTATTTCCTGATATTCTGGATTGTCATTTATTCCCTGATTTGACAATTCATATCCTATCTCTTCTCCCTGGTCAAACGAGACCTTGAAATCATGTTCAGCCTGGTTCCTATCAATATCCCTCATGACCTTTGCATCATGATCCCGCTGTTCTTGAGGAGTGGGTCTGTACCTTGCCAAAATATCATCAGTTGCTCCACTGAGGTTCTCGTTTGAATCATGCAAAGGTGTGAATTTATTGTGAATTGCAATATTTTGTTCTGAATCATTCTCCTGGATGTCTAGATTATTATCTTGGTGGGAATATTTTGGATTCACATTTCTTTTGGAAATGTTTCTAAGTGGTGGAGATGACTGCAAGTTTCTGCCTTCCATCTTGGATCTCCTACCATCCATTTGAAATTTTTGTTATAATTGTAACTAGAGTCGCCACCTATTGAATAGGAAAAGTTTATATTTTTATCTGTAAGGTTCTGTGTCACCAGCAGAGTTACCAAAAAGAAATTTTAAATGACTCTATGGAAGAAAGGATTAAATTCTAAGGTCTTATTAATAGTTCCCCAGTAGAGTCGCCAATTTGTTAGGTCTCAAAAATGCAAGTTACTAATCCTAAGAGGATGCCAGGCTCTATATTTGGATTTGTAACGTTTTTGAACTAACTTGACGAAATCAAACTTTCAGGGTTTGATGATTTCCTACACTTTAGGTCCTGCTACACCTAGGTGGGTGAACCTTGAAATATTAAAGCAGTCTGAGTGTGGATGAATGGACTAACTAGGTCTATCTACAATGGCATAGGATGTAGGATAGATGACAAAGCTGACTAATTAATTCTATGTGTAATGTTTAATAAGTGATTTGCAGAAATTGTATAAGCAATATCAAAAGGTTTTAATTAATGAGTTGAGTGAGACCAGTGCCTTGTTGGGTAACAGAGTCAATTTGAAGGACTGAGAACAGTAGTTTCTAAATGGTAATAACTCTAGATATTTGGCACAGTTCTGGTTTATAGCTTGTATAAACGTGCAAATAAATGACTGACAGACTCTTCTTGATAATCCAACCAAATAAAATCAGAGATCTTATAATTCACCAGAAGGTACTTTAATCCTTACTTGAAGGAGCCAAATGAAATGAAAAGACAAGATTACAGATAATATTTTACTGGAGACAGTGTGTCAATCCTAATTATATGGCTCTACTTAGTAATCCCAACTTACTACTTCCAGGTTACTGTGAATAAATCAGAAGGGTTTAATTCCTTAGGATGGATACCAACCGAATTGATCACACAGATACAGCGAATGTGTATTGACAGATTAAATATATACTTGATAGTTTAATCTGAATAACAGGGAAATGCAGAAATGGAGACAGCCACACAATTGAATAATTTCAACAAATAACTGATACCCAAATGGAAATACTGAATCAGAGAACTTCAAATTTCTTCTTTAAAATAAAATATGCAACATGATCATTCTGGAATATTATGTATATGTATATCTAAATATCTTCTACTGCTGATGATTTTTCAGCATAGATTGTTTGAGCTTATATAGATATCTTCAAGAAGAGATACAACTCTTCAATAAGTCTCTTGGGATTTTAACAAACAATAATTACATAATCTTAATTAGGCTCTGTTTAGCCATAAATAGACTTTTGTTAGATGATCCAAGTACTCCTGCGCACGGTGAGAATCAGTAAGCTCGACTGCACTCCTGGTGATTATATCGAGGGTGACCATTTCCTCCAGTTGCCTGCAAACTTCTCTCCATTATCTTTGAATATCCTGGGCACCCCTGCGTCTGATGCATCAGTCCCTTCCTTAGCATCAGCTTTGAGTTTATCATAATAATTCTGGTGCCTTTTGAGTAATGCTCTTGCATCAGAGATATCTGTGCTATCAAATTGACTCTGTTACCCAACAAGGCACTGGTCTCACTCAACTCATTAATTAAAACCTTTTGATATTGCTTATACAATTTCTGCAAATCACTTATTAAACATTACACATAGAATTAATTAGTCAGCTTTGTCATCTATCCTACATCCTATGCCATTGTAGATAGACCTAGTTAGTCCATTCATCCACACTCAGACTGCTTTAATATTTCAAGGTTCACCCACCTAGGTGTAGCAGGACCTAAAGTGTAGGAAATCATCAAACCCTGAAAGTTTGATTTCGTCAAGTTAGTTCAAAAACGTTACAAATCCAAATATAGAGCCTGGCATCCTCTTAGGATTAGTAACTTGCATTTTTGAGACCTAACATGGCTAATCAATGCAGATCAAGAGGATCAGTCAAATATGCAAAGAAATGTTGTTTGTTACAATTGCAATAGATCTGGTCATATTGTCAAGTTCTGTAGAAGTAAAAATTAGGATAAAAGGGGTCTGGTGCATCATAATTAGAAACAAGATAAGGGAAAAGGCAAAGTGAATGTGGATGAAGTTCAAAGGGAGATGAGCAAGATCTGGGTGAAGAAGAGTATAGAAAATGTTGGAGATGGATCCACACTAGAATTTGGTGCTAATATTCCTTCTAGAAACTACATAGATGAGCTCTGGCTCAGGGGGAGTCACAAAGAAAAATAAATTCCCCCAGCCAGTCAGTTGGTGCCTAAATTTGACATATGGAATGTTGCGGATTAAAGGGTTCTTAGAAAAATATCCAAATAACCCTCGGTAAAAATATGAAAGATCCACATGGAGTTTTGCAACAGTTTAATCATCCAAGACTGATCTGGTTTGACAACCATCCGGTAAAGCAGGATTTTCAAAGACAGATCTAGTATGATTCAGAATTGAAATACCTTGATCTACGAATCCATGGCATGATTGGAGAAAAGAAGATACCTTGTCAATCCTCATTGAAAATGATTCTAAGTGCAACACAGTGATTCAAAAAGATCTCTCTTAGAATAGGGCAACTGGATAACTTAAGTTGTGCATTTATTGTAAAAGGAAATTAGGGTTTACGCAAGAATAAAAAGGGTTCTTTCACTCATCATTTGCACATTTGCATTCGAGAAGAAGAAAAGGAGAGCTCTGCATCAAGTTTCTACAACTCTCTCAAAGATCAACTGCAAAATCTAATTCAACCAGCGATTTGTTCCGACTCTTATTTCAAACCCTAAAGCATAAAAAGGTACTTCCATTCTAAAAATCTCTCTCTGAATCTTTTGCAAAATGGCTACTCCAATGGTTGTTAAGATCATTGATAGGCCGCACCCAAAATTTAAGAAACACCCTTACAAATCCCTAGAAGTTGATACTTTAGGTGCTTTTTCTAGCATTCCACATGGGGTATTGCATGTAGAAGATGTTAGGGTCTACATCCATACCAACATTGAGGAATTTGGAGAATCTAAGTTGATAGACATCTATCATAAACAGTTAATAGATGAAAGTTTTGAACTTAAACCTCAATACAAGGCCCTCCGGGATAAACACTTTAGACATTGCATCCACTTTCCCTATTTTGCAGAAGATGATTGGGTTCGGTATGTCTTTAGTAGAATGCATGATAATTTCATGTGGTTACCGAGGCCCTTCAAGATAACAAACGATGCCATTAGGGTAGTAACTGGACTACACTCATCCGGTGGGCTACCTGCACTCAAATCTGTTAAGAACTAGATAGTAACTGAAGCTACCGAATCTAAGTTTGACAAGAGAGAAATGACAATAGATGACATCATAGATCCGGATGTCAAATTTGCCTCAATGATAATTGGGTATAAGATCTATCATTCTAGCAGGGAGAATTCTGTGTCTGGGACTGCAATATATGTAGCATATCAGATGTTGAGGGAAAATGCAGATTATGACCTATGTGATCTTCTTTTAAACCAACTGTTAGAAAACTTGTAGAAGATTAAGAAGGATAAGAAGAACTCCTTCAAGTATGGTTGTTTAATACTGTGTCTATTCTTCTACTACACGAATGAGCTACCTAGATCAAGTGGTTGGGTTTGGCAAAATGACAAACTAGTTGCAATTCAGATTAGAGACTATATGTATGGACTTGGTGATGCTAAAGCTCAAAGCACAACACTCTGGGGTTACTTTAAGAACTTCCAAAGCATTATGTAAGCCAGAGAGAGGATACCTCAATCCATAGTTGAGAAATACAAGGATACAGTGTGTTTCATGGGAGATACTGATCAATGCCTAATGGAGGCAGTTGAGCCCAGAATAGTTTAGATAATGCCAATGGGATACAAGGTCGACGAGAAAATCTTGGAGTTACATATTCAACACCTGTTGAGCCAGCCTAAGGACCCTGAGGCAGAAAGGTTTGGAACCTTTCAAGAACTAAGTGTAAAAATACATGTTGAGCTAAGACAACTGGAGATAAAGAGGAAAGTTAGAAGGGAAGTTGAGCAAATTGCTAAAAGATATGGCATATCAAAAGAGGTAGTAGATGCAAATAGAGAGAAAGTTGAAAGAGCTGAGAAAGAGAAGCAAGAAGCAGAGAAAGGAAGTGTTCTGGTACAAGCCTCCTCCCGGACTCGATCCTCCAAGAGCTCTACACCTACCACTCCTAAGAGCTCAAGAGCCACCAAACCAGAAGTCAAGACATCTGGAAAGGGAGAAAATAGAATGAAAACAAAAGCCACAAGGTCTTACACAAGTCACAAGGATGATGAAGAAACAGAGTCTGATGAGGAAATTAAGAAAATGAAAATGAAGAAGAAAACATCTGAGGAATTCTCTGCTGGTAAAAACAAAGAAGAAAAGTTAGAAGAATTTGTTGAAAAGCCCACTATTTCCATTGATGATATCATCAAGGCAGTCACTGTGGATGGGACCCTGTAACCAGTAACAGAATTCTATGATAAATATAGTGATACTGACAAGAGGATTCTGGAAGAAGCTACAACCAAGTATCTGAATATTTACAATAAAGCATTCATTGAAATTATTTCATTAATTCCCAAAAGTCTAGAGAAGGTACTTGAACTTAGAAAAGAGATTGCAAAGGCAAAAGACTTAGAGATCTGAGAACAAATTGCAATTTAGCTCTATCCTTCTATTACTCCAAAATAGATGGACATGATCTTTAAGGACTGTAAGGATGGATTTCGGAGCAAAGCAAGAATGAATAAACTTATGCTTGGAGAAACTAACCAAGTAGCAAGAGAAACAAAAGACATCCTCTGGAATGCCTTCAAAAGATTCAATCTTCCTATTATAGAGGAAACATATGAAGAACCTTCCACCATGGATGTTGAAGGATTAAATGCAGTCAATGAAAAATCTTCTGACAAAAATGTAGAAGGGTCAAAAGAGATAGGCGAAGAGAAGTCTAAGGACTTGGATTCCTCTGTTCCAGAAGAGGAAGTTCATGAAGTAGAAAATACAAGCACCATCTCTCCTCCAGATCCCACTACAGACATTCCAAATTCAGGAGCTGAAGGAGAAGGAAGAAATGAGGAAAAAGTGAGTCAAGAAGAGGAGGTAAAGGGAAAAGAAGAAAAACAAGTAGAGAAGACCTTTGATGATAGTTCTGAGATCCCAAAAGAAAAGAAGATTCAGTCACTGGCAAGAGACACTGCAGAGGCAATGAAGAACATTTTGAACAAAGAAATGATGGAGATAGATGAGCCTGAACTATTTCAAGGGCCACTAAATTTTGACTCTCTCTCTTCGGTCCAGACAATGAAAATAGCATCTTTTGCTCAAGCCAAAGCAAAAGAAAAACTTCTGAAATCTCACATGGAAGACTGTGAGCTATTAGAGATTGCATCCGGGATGTTGGAGAAGATCATGCCATCTTTTCAAAAGGATCCTTTGGCCTCTCCATCTGGTAACTTAAAATCTCTGGTAAACTTTGTTAGCACTCATTTTGAATCTTTAGAGAAATTGGCAGAAGCAAAGGTCTGGAAGGAGTTTTTGGGAAGAAGATTCACTAAAGTATAGGGACTCATTGCTAATGATAGGAGGACCCTAGATATTGGGCTAAAGAGCCTTGAAAATGCTCTTAAAGATGGTGGGGACATGTACAAATTTTGTCTATCTTAGCCCAAAGTGATAGAGGATATTGAGAAGAAGGTGAAAGAACAAGAAGGTAAACTGTCAAGTTTATCTCAGAATTTTGATCCCCTCACTACATCCTTAATGAATCAAGAATGACAGGCTATTATCATTATAAATGAAATAAAGAGGTTAGACAAAGAAAAGAAGAATATAATAAACAGGATGAGTAAACTCAGAGGGATAATTATCCCTAAGTTAGAGGCAATGCATGAGGTCTTAACAGATGCTCAGACCATAGCCTGGACTAGTGATTTGGCAGATCTAAGAAGGGCAGAAGCATATGCATTTTTGTTGAGTGGTCACATCTCTATTTTGGACAAGATGAAGCAGAGCTAGGCCATAGAGTTTGTACAGTTGAAGGGTATTTTTGCGGATATACTTAAGTATATGTAAGTATAACATATATATATACTTATGCGGCCATGTATAGGTTAATTTTTGCAAATTTTGGTGTACATATTCTGCCCTTTTCCATTGATGTCAAAGGGAGAGTGAGGAGTAGTGAAAAATGTGGAGTCCAGCTAAGGGGGAGCTCTGATAAAATAGTGCATAAGACAGAGCATCAGCCAAGGGGGAGTTTGCTGCGACACTAAGTCATTTTTCACTCAGTGTTGCCATCAATGCCAAAGGGGGAGATTGTTGGCAAGAGACACTGTGTAGCTTCATGAGTGTTGTCATTGATGGCAACAAAGTCTATCCCACACATCTGCAACACATAGTAAAACTATACCAAAAGTCAGATTGAAGATTGTTTTGGTCCGGTGAACAAGAACAGAGTATGCAACAAGGTCCGACAATCAGGTCCAGATCTCTCAGATGGTGTAACTTAGCAAGTTACGGACTTGGAAAAGTTAAGAGGAGTACCATGACTACTATATTCTAGAGATTTAGCCTCTGGTGATAAAACATGGAAAAGTTATGAGCATCTGAGTGTTGGGTTCTAGATAGGCAGAGCAGATAGTGAAAGAATTGACCGACAGAGTATTAGACTTCAATCCAGATGAGTAATTGATGTTGAAAAAGCAATTTGATGGATCATACATTGTTGGCTGACATGATTGATGACTTCAATGCCTATGTTTTTGATACGCATCACAAATCAAGCATGGATTCAGCTAACAAATCAGTGATTTGTAAATATCTTGAGTATTCTGGTTGCCAATAGAAAGTTATTGAAATCCTTGATGCGGATATATATACCAGATGGATTCCAGTATGTAGGTGTGTGTGTGTATAGATGTGATGAAATAAAGTGCGAAGAAAATTAGAGACAAGTGTGGAAACAACAATACAAGTCTAGTATGTGACAGAGCAACAACACTAGAGTAGAGGAAGAATAAAGTGCATTAAATCAGTATATTATGCCTAACTATAACTAAACTCTAGCATTTGTAGATGCCTCTCATCAGTTCAAACACCTGATTACCTTTTGTAAGTTCTATAGATAGTGAGTCCCTTGTAGGTAGTGTGCCTCTTGTGAGCAGTGTGCTCAGGCAGTGAGCCCTAATTGGCAAGTGCCATTTTCTATTTCTTATTCTTTTAATAGAGAATACAATCTTGGGTTAGTCACCCTGTGGTTTTTCCCTTAACAAGGTTTTCCACGTAAAAATCCTTGTGTTATTGTGATGATTTTATTTCTACTCTTATGATCGTAAATGCTTATGTGTTTTGATGCTGCACTAATTATTAAAGGAGAAAAGAAAGTTAAGATATTTGAGATAACTGATTCACCCCCCCTCTCAGTTATCTGCCTTGTTTCCAACAAAGGTATGTAGTACTCCCAGAATTTGCTTGGTAGATGGTAGAATTTTTTTGGAGGGTATGAAGCATGAGCGTCATTACTATGCATTGATTCCTAAGATTAGTCAAGAGAAATGTGAAGATGTACCAGCTGAAGTCTCAGAGATGTTGGAAGAATTTTAAGATATTGTCTCTAATAATGTACCAGAAGGTTTACCACTAGTAAGGAAGATATCTCATCAAATAGATTTGATACCAAGAGCCAGTTTCCAAATAATGCAGCCCATAGAATGACCCCTGTAGAGAATGAAGAGCTGAACAGACAAGTTCAGGAGTTGTTGAGGAAGGGACTGATAAGGGAGAGCCTAAGTCCATGTGTGGTACTTGTAGTACTAGCACCAAAGAAGGATGGAGAATGGAGGATGTGTACAAACTCTCGAGCCATCAATAAGATAACAATCAAGTATAGATTTCCATTGCCAAGAATGGATGACATCATGGATTGTTTGAGTGGAGCCAAGTACTTCACGAAGATTGACCTGAAGTGTGGGTATCACCAGATCTATATCAGAGAAGGAGATGAATGGAAGATAGCCTACAAGACAAAGAGAGGTTTGTATGAGTGGTTAGTCATGCCATTTGGGCTAACCAATGCACTGAGCACATTCATGCAGCTCATGAACGAGGTACTGAAAGAATTTATAGGAAGTTTTGTTATTGTTTATTTGGATGATATTTTGATTTTTAGTAAGACTTGGGATGAGCATCTGATGCATATCAGAAGAGTTCTAGAGAAGCTGAGGGAGGAGAAGTTGTTGATTAATCTGAAGAAATGTAGTTTTGTAAAGAAGGATTTGGTATACCTGAGATTTGTTGTCTCAGAGGAAAGTCTTAAGATGAACCCAGAAAAAGTAAGGGCTATCATTGAATGGCCTATGCCAAGGAGTGCAATGGAGGTAAGATCTTTTCATGGTTTGGAAAGTTTTTCTAGAAAGTTTATTAGGAATTTTAGTAGCATTTGTGCACCCCTAAGTGAGACAATGAGAGGGCACAGAAAAGAGTTTAGATGCACTAAAGGAGTAGACAAGAGCTTTGATACATTGAAGCAAAAAGTCATAGAACAACCTGTTTTGGCACTTTTAGATTTCAATAAGGTATTTCAGGTAGATTGTGATGCTAGTGGTAGTGCTATAGGAGCTATTTTGAGCCAAGAAGGTAAGCCCATTCCCTATTTTAGTGAGAAGCTTAATGATGCCAAGAAAAAGTATTTTGTTTATGATCATGAGTTTTATGCAATAGTTTAGGCTTTGAAGAAATGGAGACATTATTTGTTGCCAAAGGAGTTTGTTTTATATACTGATCATCAGGCTTTGTAGTATCTTAATAGTCAAGGAAAGTTAAATCAAGGGCACTTAAAATAGGTTGAGTTTTTGAAGAGCTATACTTTTGTTTTGAAGTACAAGAGTGGGAAGTCCAATAGAGTTGCAGATGCCTTGAGTAGAAGGAAAAAATTGTTGACATAAATGAAGATAGAGGTTGTTGGGTTCGATGAGCCCAAAAGTTTGTATCCTAAAGATCTAGATTTTGAGGAGGCTTGGAAACCTTGTTTGGAACATGTCACTCTGGACAAGACAAAATGGTTGGATTTCATAATCCAAGATGGCATGTTGTTTAGAGGAAGCTAGTTGTGCATTCCAAGGAATTCCATGAGAGAGAACCTGATAAAGGAGAAGCATAGTGGGGGATTACCTGGACACTTTGGTCAAGATAAGACCATTGCTATTGTTGGTGAAAATTATTATTGGCCACAACTGTAGCAGAATGTGAGGAAATTTATGTAGAGTTGCAGAGTATGTCAGATGACAAAAGGAATAAGTCAGAATACAGGTCTATATAAGCCACTACCTGTACCGGAGAAGCCATGGGATGATATTAGTATGGATTTTGTTCTTGTCTTACCAAGGACATAGAGAGGACATGATTCTATTTTTGTGGTCGTGGATAGATTCTTGAAGATGGCACATTTCATTCCTTGCAAGAAGACTAATGATGCTATCCATATTGCTGGATTATTTTTCAGAGAGGTGGTGAGATTACATGGTCTACCAAAGAGCATAGTTTCAGATCGAGATACCAAGTTTGTTGGTTATTTCTAGAGGACACTGTGGAAGAAGTTGAAGACAGATTTGAAGTTTAGTTTTGCACACCATCCACAGACTGATGGACAGACAGAAGTGGTGAATAGGAGTTTGGGTAACCTACTACGATGCTTAGTAGGAGATAAGCTCGAGGGATGGGATTTGATTTTACCACAAACAAAATTTTCTTACAACAATTCTGTCAATAGGAGTACTGGTAAATCAACATTCCATATTGTATATGGGAATAGTCCATGAAATGCTTCAGAGTTAATGAATCTGGACAAAGGAGAAAAGACAAGTACCAAGGCTGAAGACTTTGCAGCACACATGAAGAATTTGCATGAAGAGGTGAAAAGCCACATTAATAAGATGAATATTTAGTACAAGGCTAAGACAGATCAGAAGAGGAGATATAAGGAGTTCCAAGTAGGAGATGAAGTCATGGTTCACTTGAGAAAAGAAAGGTTCCCAATTGGAACATACAATAAGCTGAAAATGAAGAAATTTGGACCATGCAAAATTTTTAAGAAACATGATTCAGGAAATGCATATGAGGTAGAGCTACCGAGTGGGATCAACATTTCCCCTATTTTCAACATTGTTGATTTATCAGAATATCATGAAGGTGGAACAGAGGATGGACCAACAGAAGAATAGTGGAGTATTCTGGCATTTACTTCAACATAGGAGATAAAAGAGATCTTGGATAGCCGTGTTGGAAGAAGTACTTAGAATAGGCAATACGAAGAATATATGGTGAAATGGAAGGGAAGGCCTATTGAAGATTCTTCTTGGTTGTCTAAGGCAGAGGTTGACCATTTGGGTTTTCCTCACACAAAGACCTGAGACATGATAGGGTCACTTCTCAAATTACCCTGGGTGTCTGATGCAGGAGCATCTAGTGGTGTAAGGGTAATCTTGCATCACCCAAAAAAATGATGTATTTCAAAATTGTTGATGTTTTTTCCATTTCGTTTCAAAATTTGTGGTTCTGGCTCCATAATCACTTGAATAATGATGTAGAACTTTCAATTTTTCTAAACTGCTAAAAATAGCAAGCTGCTATTTTTAGAAAGTTTACATTTGGGCACAGAATGAAGTGAAAATTTATAGGAAGCTTCATAAATAAAAAAATAAGACCTTTGGTGAAGGAATTACGCAAAGATCATTTGCGAGCTAAAAGATATTAAAGTTTTTGTTTCCCAAAAAATGCTTGAAAATTATTCAAACTTAGGTTTGAGGCACTAAATGGCCCCATATGGGCCCAAAAATGGCTAGAACTAGTAGAGTGGGTTCTCAGCGCGTAGAGTACTTCGCAAGCTTTCCGACGCATAAAACGGTTCATCAATCAGACACCCAGATCAAAAGTTATGGCTCCCAGAAATTGACCTACTTTTGAAGGGAGATGCAAAGTTTGAAATTAGGTTGTTGGTTGCCAAAAAGGCTATTAATAACCATTTTTGGGAACCCTGGGTAGTAGTAGAGTTAAGGGGGAAAGTGTGGAGTCAAGAATAGGTAGGAAAATAGAAACCCTAGGTGATTTAGGGGTTACAGAAGGTAGAAAATTCTAAAGCCTGGTGATGGTAGCTGTAGTGTGTTGTAGCCCGTGAAGGATTGATTCCTCTGATTGTAATTAAGCTTCTGTAATGTAATGAGTTGCCCAGATCAATACAAGAAAGTTAAATTTTCTATGTTCAACTTATGTTGCTGTGTGTTTTGTGATTTAACCCCTTCATCAAGTGGTATCAGAGAAAGGGTTCCTGAGTGTGTAGACAGATCGTCGACCGTGAGGCAGTTTGCACCAGGACCTGAGGTTGTGGGTTTGCTAGAGAGATCAACATGCCTCCACAAAGAAATTGTATTGGGAGGAATGCTTTGATGGAAGAGGGTTTTAGAGCCCTACAAAGGCAAATTGATGCATTGCAAGAGAAGCTATGATGAGGGTTTGATCTGAGAACAAGAGAAGAAAGTGAGGATGAAGCTAAAGAAGAGCTATCTGAGGAATAAAAATAAGTTGGAGGAGATCCTGTAGAAGTTAGGTTGTTGACGGCCATTTCGAAGATCAGAAAAAGGCCCAGGATCAAAGTTTCTACATATTATGGAGATTTGAATACAGAACATCTTATTGATTAGATCAATGACATGGAGAAGTATTTTGAATATGAAGATGTGGAGGACCCAGATCAGGTCAAGTTTACAAAAAACAAAGTTGAAGGGCCATGCCAGTATTTGGTGGAAGGAAGTCCAATTAGAGAGGAATAGAAGAGGAAAATGAAAGATCACCAGATTGGATCGGATGGTGGAGGAACTGAAGAAGTTCATTCTTGTGGACTATGAGATGGAGTTGCTGAAGAAGCTGCAAGGATTAAAGCAAGGCAACAAGTCTGTTAAGGAGTATACAAAAGAGTTTTATAAAATTACTATCAGGACAGGCCATGCAGAGCCCAACAAGGAGAAGGTAGCCCGTTACATTAATGGGTTGAGACTGAGTATTCAAGAGGAGCTGAACTTGGTTAGAATGACCACCATAGAAGATGCATACCATTTTTCCTTGAAGGTGGAAGAGATGCTAAATAAAAGATTTGACAGCAAGCAAAGGGGAAGAGGTCAAGGCAAAAGGACTAGTGGAAGACCCTATGTGGGCCAAAATGAAGATTCAAAGAAAAGTGAAGAAGCCGACACCAGTTGAAAATAGAGAGGAGATAATACCTACTACCCTTGTAAAGAGAACAATGATGAGCAAAGAGGAAGATGAAAATGCAGACCTGGGCAAGGACCTGGAAGAGGAGGTTTTAGAGGAACCCGTTTCCAATGTGGAGAGGAAGGACATCGAGCATACAAGTGTCCACAACATCAAGGAAGGACAAATAGAAGACCTAAAGGTAATGCACGAGTTGTACATGTCGATGAAGATGCACAATCTGAGCGCTCTAAAGATGCTAAAAGGGGAGAAACCCTAGTTGTCAGAAGAGCTTTGCTAAATGAGGAGAAAGAACCAAATCAGAGGAAGAGTTTATTCTACGTGTTGTGATATTATTATTGACAGTGGAAGTACTAACAATCTTGTTTCAGAGGAGATGGTTGACAAGTTGAAGTTGATAAGAAGAAAGCATCCACATCCATATCAGATTGCATGGTTGCAGAAGGACCAAAGAGCTTTGGTCAATAAGCAGTGTTTAGTGAAGTTCAAGATTGGGGACTACCATGATGAGGTGCTGTGTGATATCATACTGATGGATGCATGTCATATGTTGTTGGGGAGGCCATGGCAGTATGATAGGAGCACTGTCCATGATGGCCGTGCAAACACATATTCCCTAACAAAGGATGGAGTTCGTCACAAGTTGAAGCCCTTGAAGAAGGTGGAAGACAAGGTATGTAGTACTGCCAAAATTTGCTTGGTAGATGTTAGAAAATTTTTGGAGGGTATGAAGCATGAGCGTCATTGCTATGCATTGATTCCTAAGATTAGTCAAGAGAAATGTGAAGATGTACTAGCCGAAGTCTTAGAGATGTTGGAAGAATTTTAAGATATTGTCTCTGATAATGTACCAGAAGGTTTACCACTAGTAAGGAAGATAACTCATCAAATGGATTTGATACCAGGATCTAGTTTGCCGAATAAGGTAGCCCATAGAATGACCTCTGCAGAGAATGAAGAGCTGAATAGACAAGTTCAGGAGTTGTTGAGGAAGGGACTAATAAGGGAGAGCTTAAGTCCATGTACGGTACCTGCATTACTAGTACCAAAGAAGGATGGAGAATGGAGGATGTGTACAGACGCTGGAGCCATCAATAAGATAACGATCAAGTATAGATTTCCATTGCAAAGAATGGATGACATCATGGATTGTTTGAGTGCAGCCAAGTACTTCACGAAGATTGACCTAAAGAGTGGGTATCACCAGATCCATATTAGAGAAGGAGATGAATGGAAGATAGCCTTCAAGACAAAGGAAGGTTTGTATGAGTGGTTAGTCATGCCATTTGGGCTAACCAATGCACCGAGCACATTCATGCGACTCAAGAACAAGGCACTGAAAGAATTTTTGGGAAGTTTTGTTATTGTTTATTTGGATGATATTTTGATTTTCAGTAAGACTTGGGATGAGCATGTGATGCATATCAGAAGAGTTCTAGAGAAGCTGAGGGAGTAGAAGTTGCTGATTAATTTGAAGAAATGTAGTTTTGCAAAGAAGGAGTTGGTATACTAGGATTTGTTGTCTCAGAGGAAGGTCTTAAGATGGACCCAGAAAAAGTAAGGGCTATCATTGAATGGCCTACGACAAGGAGTACAACGGAGGTAAGATCTTTTCATGGTTTGGAAAGTTTTTATAGAAAGTTTATTAGGAATTTTAGTAGCATTTGTGCATCACTAATTGAGAAAATGAGAGGGGATAGAAAAGAGTTTAGATGGACTAAAGGAGTAGACAAGAGCTTTGATACATTGAAGCAGAAAGCTATAGAACAACCTGTTTTGGCACTTCTAGATTTCAATAAGGTATTTTAGGTAGATTGTGATGCTAGTGGTAGTGGTATAGGAGCTGTTTGAGCCAAGAAGGTAAGCCCATTGCCTATTTTAGTGAGAAGCTTAATGATGCCAAGAAAAAGTATTCTGTTTATGATCAGGAGTTTTATGCAATAGTTCAGGCTTTGAAGAAATGGAGACATTATTTGTTGCCAAAGGAGTTTGTTTTATATATTGATCATCAGGCTTTGCAATATCTTAATAGTCAAGGAAAGTTAAATCAAAGGCACTTAAAATGGGTTGAGTTTTTGAGATCTATACTTTTGTTTTGAAGCACAGGAGTGGGAAGTCCAACAGAGTTGCAGATGCCTTGAGTAGAAGGCAAAATTTGTTGACAGAAATGAAGATAGAGGTTGTTGGGTTCGATGAGCTCAAAAGTTTGTATCTTGAAGATCCAAATTTTGCAGAGGGTTGGAAAGTGTGTCTAGAACCTATTACTCTGGACAAGAAAAAATGGTTGTATTTCATAATCCAAGATGGCATGTTGTTTAGAGGAAGCTAGTTGTGCATTCTGAGGAGTTCCATGAGAGAGAACTTGATAAAGGAGAAGCATAGTGGGGGATTAGCTGGACACTTTGGTCGAGATAAGACCATTGCTATTATTGGTGAAAATTATTATTGGCCACAGTTGTAGCAGGATGTGAGGAAATTTGTGCAGAGTTGCAGAGTATGTCAGATGGTGAAAGGAACAAGTCAGAATATAGGTCTATATCAGCCACTACCTATACTAGAGAAGCCATGGGATGATATTAGTATGGATTTTTTTCTTGGCTTACGAAGAGCACAGAGAGGACATGATTCCATTTTTGTGGTGGTGGATAGATTCTCGAAGATGGTACATTTCATTCCTTGCAAGAAGACTAATGATGCTATCCATATTGCTGAATTATTTTTCAGAGAGGTGGTGAGATTACATGGTCTACCAAAGAGCATGGTTTCAGATCGCGATACCAAGTTTATTGGTTATTTTTAGAGGACATTGTGGAATAAGTTGAAGACAACTTTGAAGTTCAGTTTTGCACACTGTTCATAGACTGATGGACAGACAGAAGTGGTGAATAGGTGTTTGGGTAACCTGCTACGATGCTTAGTAGGAGATAAGCCTGAGGGATGGGATTTGATTTTACCTCAGGCAGAATTTGCTTACAACAATTCTATTAGTAGGAGTACTGGTAAATCACCATTCCATATTGTATATGGGAATAGTCCAAGAAATGCTTCAGAGTTAAGGAATCTGGACAAAGGAGAAAAGACAAGTGTCGAGGCTGAAGACTTTGCAGCACACATGAAGAATTTGCATGAAGAGGTGAAAAGCCACATTAATAAGATGAATATTTAGTACAAGGCTAAGATAGATCAGAAGAGGAGATATAAGGAGTTCTAGGTAGGAGATGAAGTCATGGTTCACTTAAGAAAAGAAAGGTTCCCAATTGGAACATACAATAACCTGAAAATGAAGAAATTTGGACCATACAGAATTTTTAAGAAACATGATTTAGGAAATGCATATGAGGTAGAGCTACCGAGTGGGATCAGCATTTCCCCTATTTTCAACATTGTTGATTTATCAGAATATCATCAAGGTGGAACAGAGGATGGACCAATAGAAGAACATTGGAGTATTTTGACATCTACTTCAACAAAGGAGATAGAAGAGATCTTGGATAGCCGTGTGGGAAGAAGTACTCAGAATAGGCAATATGAAGAATATCTGGTGAAATGGAAGGGAAGGCCTTTTGAAGATTCTTCTTGGTTGTCTAAGGCAGAGGTTGACCATTTGGGTTTTCCTCACACAAACACCTGAGATGTGACAGGGTCACTTCTCAAATTACCCTAGGTGTTTGATGCAGGAGCATCTAGTGGTGTAAGGAAATCTTGTATCACCCCAAAAAAAGATGTGTTTCAAAATTGTTGATGTTCTTTCCATTTATTTTCAAAATTTGTGGTTCTAGTTTCATAATCAATTGAATAATGATGTAGAACTTGCAGTTTTTCCGAACTGCTAAAAATAGCAACTTGATATTTTTAGAAAGTTTGTATTTGGGCATGGAATGAAGTGAGAATTTACAAGAAGCTTCATAACTAAAAAATAAGACCTTTGGTGAAGGAATCGTGCAAAGATCATTTGCGAGATGAAAGATATTAAAGTTTCTGTTTCCCAAAAAAGGCTTAAAAATTATTCAAACTCAGGTTTGAGGCACTAAACAGCCCGTACAAGCCCAAAAATGGCCAGAACCAGTAGAGCAAATTCTTTGAGCGTAGAGCACTTCACGATCTTTCCGACGCATAAAATAGTTCATCAATCAGACACCCGGATCAAAAGTTATGGCTCCCAGAAGTTGACCTACTTTTGAAGGGAGATGCAAATTTCAAAATTAGGTTGTTGGCCGCCAAAAAGGCTATTAATAACCATTTTTTGGGAACCTTGGGCAGTAGTAGAGTTAAGGGGGAAAGTGTAGAGTCAAGAATAGGTGGGAAAACATAAATCCTAGATGATTTGGGGGTTACAAAAGGTAGAAGATTCCAGAGCCTGGTGATGGTAGTTGTAGTGTGTTGGTGCCTTTGAAGGATTGATTCCTCTGATTGTAATTGAGCTTCTGTTATGTAATGAGTTGCCCAGATCAATAAAAGAAAGTTCTATTTTCTATGTTTAATTTCTATTGCTATGTGTTTTGTGATTTACCCCCTTCATCATTTCTTTTGCCTCTATCCCATAGGGATACACACTCTTTATCAAATAACGGTGTTGGAAGGCTTGAATGCCATTCAAAGGCTTGACTGAGGAAAGCTCCTAAACACCACAACCCCCAACCCCCTTCTTTATTATTGTAGGAGAAAGGTGTCATATTCTACGAACGTGGAGTTGCAGGAGGCTATGACAGAGACTATAGAGTCTAGATTAGAGAAGAAAAGCACTACAAGGGCTTGGGCACCCACCTCGAAGCCCCCAGATCTTTCGACTTGAAAATCTCTAAGATAGTGGTGAAGAGTAGCAGAAGTTCCAGAAATCCTCGAAGAAGTTCTTGTGATGAAGGGGGTAAATCATAATACACATAACAATAGAAATTGCACACAGAAAAATAGAATGTTCTTTTATTGATTTGGACAACTCATTACATTATAGAAGCTCAAATACAATTAGAGGATGAATCCTCCAGAGGTTGCGACACATTACAACTTCCTATCTCAAGACTCTAGAATCTTTAGCCTTCTATAACCCCAAATCAACTAGGGTTCCTATTTTCTTGCCTTTTCTTGACTCTACACTTTCCCCCTTATCTCTACTACCACTAAGGGTTCCCAAAAATGGCTATAAATAGCCCTTTTTAGCGGCCTCTAGCCAAATTTTGAATTTTGTAACTCCCTCCAAAACTAGGTCAACATTCAGGAGCCATAACTTTTGATCTGAGTGTCTGATTGACAAACCATTTGAAGTGTTAGAAAGCTCATGGAGTGATCTATGTTATAAGAATGAGCTTTGCTAATTTTGCCCATTTTTGGGGCTGACGGGACCATTTATTGCCTCAAACCTAAATTTGAATAATTTTTAGGGGTTTTTAGGAAACATAAACTTTAATATCTTTCAGCCCACCAATGATGTTTTCCTGATTCCTTCACCAAAGGTCTTATTTTTCATTTATGAAGATTCTATAAAATTTTACTTCCATACGTGCCCAAATGCAAACTTTCCAAAATAGCAGTTTGCTATTTTTAGCAGTTTGGAAAAATTGAAGGTTCTACATCATTCAAGTGATTATGGAACCAAAAATACTAATTTTGAAAATAAATGAAAATAATATCAATAATTTTGAATCATGATCTTTTTTTGGGTGATGCAAGATTGCCCTTACACCACTAGATGCTCATGCATCATCCTGTCTTGGGCTTGGGTGCCTGCTCTTTAGCCCCTGACTTTTCCACATCTAGAATCTTAAAACCTGGTATGTATCTACTCTAAATATTACATCTTTGTGTGTGAGAATTTGCTAGAATTCATTCATTTATTATGATTTTGCATAATTAGGGTTTTAAGCGTAATCAGACATTAAATTAATACATTAATCAGTAAACTCTAAATTTCCCTATCATTACAAGTAACAACCAACCTGTACATGAATCCTCTTGCAAAACTTGTGATTCAACTTGGTTAAATGTCCTTGAATGTATGTAGTGAAAGGGGGATCTAGGCATATCATCAAATCAATCCTATTTCCCACTTTTTCTACTAACAGTTATATGTCCTAATTAACCTTGCAATTTTGTGAAAGTCTAAAGGTCAATTTTGTGGGGATTTCCTAGACTTCCTTTTCCTCTAAATTTTTGTGCTACCATATTGTCCTACCATTCATTTTCTAGTGTTCTCACCTACTCATTGGTTTGTAGTAATGGCTCCCATGTGCAAGTTAGGCCTTTATAAAACTTGATTTCTTTCACCATTTATATATTTTGCAAATGGATTTTTTGAGCTCTTGCACCTCTTTGTGATCTTTGAATCCTTGAATCACAAATTTTTACCTTATTTAGTTGAACTTTCCATTGAATTTTCTATGATAGGATCTATTCGAGCTTATGGAAGTGGTTGTGTTGTGTAACATCAATGTTTAGGGTTGTCAAGAAGTGTTGGGGTAAAATTTTAGCTTAATGTTCTCATATCACATAAAAACCCAGTTGGTTCTTTCAAACCCTTCTCATTATTTCAAACAAGAAATATGCTAAAAGATTAGTTTCCCTTAAGGTTTTGTATGTAAAAACTAAAATGAACATCTAAATTTAGGTCTTGTTGTGTCAAAATGTTTTCTTTTCAAAACCCTTGAAAATGGAAAATCATTTGA
Source organism: Cunninghamia lanceolata (assembly GCA_027924645.1). Lineage (NCBI taxonomy): Eukaryota > Viridiplantae > Streptophyta > Pinopsida > Cupressales > Cupressaceae > Cunninghamia > Cunninghamia lanceolata. The sequence continues at coordinate 25,851,156 of BSBN01000500.1, forward strand.
GTTTGAAATCAATCCATTATGGAAAATTTAGGTTATAAACAAGTTTGTTATTTTAATGTTAATTTATGCCCTAGAAAAATTGTAAAAATATGGTTAAGTTGTGAATTTTTTGAATCACCATGAGGATCCTACATAGGTGTTTAAATGATTAAATCAAAAGACCTTAATTCATTTTTATCAAATGTTGATTCTCAAAATTGTAGAATTATTAGGGATACATGGAGTTTCAAGTTTTATTCTAAAGTCCCCATCTCCAATTGATCCCTGCATTTTTTGTATCAAATCATGAATGCTTTGAGTGTCGAGGACAATTAGTTTGTTAGTTATATAGTGAAAAAGATTTAGATTAAATAGAATTCTTAAGGACTCAAGGAATTCCAAATTCTAGTCTAAAGTCTTAAGGTCCTAATGATCCCCACATTCTCATGTCAAATTATTAAATCTTTCATGTGAAGAGAAACTTTATACTTGGTTTTGTTATGGGAAAATGGGGCGATAATATCAATGATTAATAATAACCCAATAACTCAATAGAAATTGCAATAATCAAGATTCAAAACAAAGAACAAATCTTACAAACCTTGGTACTTCACGGCTTCCATTGTTCGGCTAATCTCAAATTGATCTTTGTATGTGAATGAAGCCCTCAGAAAGCACACTTCCTTGCTTTGTTCTTCAAGATGATAATAGAGAAATGGCTATGATACTTCTTGTAATGAAGAGGAGCTTCAATACAATAAAAATGGTGATCGTAATCTATGGATATGGTGTTGGTGCCAAAGGCGTGCTGTTAATTCTGTAGAGTAAGTTTACTAAAAGATTGGATGATTGAAATGGAGGAATAGGGGTTGTACTTATAGACTTGTGAGAGAGAAGATCAACGGTTGAGAAGACTTGAGAGGATGTGAGTGAATAGGAAGAGGACAAGTGTCTTGTTCCTTCATGCAACAAGGGAGTTAACAGAAATAGAATGAAGAGTTAACTAAATAGATTGTCCAGTTAACAGAAAAGACTAACTAGTTAATTGATTTGATTTATGAGTTAACTAATTGGATCTGGAGGATAAATAGGACATGTGGGTGAGGGAACAATTAATTAAATATTATAATATTTAATTAAGTGTGCACATGGGCTTGCATGGATTAATTTTGGTGTTAATCCATTTTTAAGAGAAAATAGAATAATTTAAATAAATATAACTTGATTTATTTAAATATAGAGGATGTTAAGTTTAGAAGAACTAATTAAATAATTGCACATTATTTAATTTAGAATGACTTTAGGATTTAGAAGGGGCAATTAAATAATTTGGTATTATTTAATTTAGAAGAACTTGGAGGATTTTAATTAAATAAATGAATTTATTTAATTTGGAGGAATATGAAGGATTTAATTAAATAAATGATTTTATTTAATTTTGTGGAGGAATGTGAATCAGATAAATAAATTGATTTATTTATTTATTGATAGAGGAATTAAACTGAAATAAATATTAAGAATATTTATTTAGATTGAGTCATGTTATTTTTAGGTGTATATATTTTACCCCTCTTTGATGCAATGTGTTCTATCATGTTGTTTCAAAGAATACGATTTTATGATAATGATACATGCCCCAGTTTACCCCTGGTATAGGTTTAATGGTGGTAGGATACCCCCTCAAGAGATTGGACGGGAAGAAAATTTTGAGGGCGTGAGATGAACAATCTCACGATGAGGTAGGTTGAACAGTTAGGTTAGGGTGAAGAAAATGGAGGACGCAAGATAAGGGATGAAGAAAGAGCTGAATGATACGCTATGCAAGATAAAATTATAACACACACAAGCAAGCAAGCAAGTATGCACAAATGATACAAGAACAAACAGGGTATTACCCCTATCTAACTATAAACCAATGATTAATCGATAATGATTGACGATAGTGTTTTTCATTGCGGGGAACGATATATCCCTAGATCAACATGATAGGTACGGGAAAGATATATCCCACTGATAATTATGATTGATTAATTTGGTTTACGACAAGATTAGGATCAAGACCACTGATTGTGATTGGATAATTTGACAAGATTGACTTGACTTGATTGGTATGGATTAAGGATGGACTTGCATTTGGATCATTGCTTGGATTAATTAGAAAAGGGTGAATGGATCACATGGATAACTGGAAGATACAATGATAAACTGTCAGAAAGGACTTGGATCCTAAGACACTTGGAAAAGGTTTACTCAATCAATGTAGAAGAGATTTGATGAAAGACACAAATGATAGAAAATGGACCTTAACAGAAGAAGACTCGATTGAAGAATTCACAAGCTTTTGTAAACACAAACACTGTGAACAAAATCCTTATTGATGGATGGTATACAGAATGCAATTTGATACGGATGGATGTGGATATCTGTCATTTTGATATTGCAAGCATTTTGAAGTGCTTGTTTCATCATTGGGTGCTTTTTGTTTCTTTTCTTTTTTTGAAATGTTGTAAGAAAATACAAGCATCTATGTATAATTAAACCATGATGACCTGGGTATTACTTACATAGATTTTGATATAGCAAGTTGATACAAGCATCTAGTCAAAATTGAATCTAGATGACCTGAGTATTTCTTGCATGTCAATAGACAAGGATTGCCCTATTTCATGTTTAGACCTCTGATGTCCTCAATGATCATTATGTTGATCATGTCTTTAGACAAGGCTTCACATTACTAAAGATAAACCCACAAGCAACAGACAAATAAAAATAATCATGCCCCCATCATAGCATCTCTAGTTTTTGACATCCTTGAGTAGCGTAGAAAGACATGATAACAGAAATTGATACTTTGTAACTTAACCTGCTCACAAACACAAAACATTCTTGCATTAGATGTGTTTTCTTGCCATAATTTAGGTAAAATCATTTAGAGTGTTTTTAGGCCTTTGTTTATTTTTCTTTGGATAGGTTGATGTCTTGCATCAAGATTTCTATTTGGAAGAGTGCTTTGTTGCGTGTGTTTGTCTAGTGAAAGGTATCACAATCCTTATTGGTGTCCTCTTAGAACATGGCAGCATTCAAGAATCTAATTCCGTAACTAGGTCGAGGAGTTGTCCCTAGTCAGACAAAGGATCAATTTATTATGGATGAACTGACAAATAGATATGAAGAAACGGGCCCTAAGGGACTGACTTAGTGCCTCAGGGGCACATTGATAGATGGCCTTGCCTACATGATGACACAGAGGCAATTTAGTTCGGGGTGACAGACTTTTGTGAACCTAAGACCTAGGCGATGGGAACTGGTGCAGATGTAGATGGATTAGTGGATGGGTGAAAAGGGGTATGAAATGGATGGGAAAGGAGAGAGATGGAGCCTCAGGGGCGCATTGATACAAGATGACCTTTCCTACATGACAACTCAGAGGCGATGTAGTTCGACAATGGTTCAATGGATTGGCTCAAGATGGATGACATGATGGATACAAGACTGGATTGGTAGCCTGACGACAGAAGATGATAAGGACGAGTGAACAACAAGTCATGGTAGGCATACTGATGTGATCAGGTGGATGTTGTTAGGAGGTATGAATGAGGAACAAGGTTGGAAAAGATGGAGAAGGTGATTTATCACAAGTAGCACCTATTTACCAGGTTTTCACCACTTGCTTTTATTTGCACAAAAGCTAAAAGTACACATGATGCCTGTTTGCAAGGTTTTCATCATGGTACCTATCCAAGGTGCCTATTTGCTAGGTTTTCACCAAAGGACAATTTTTTTGTTATTTTTCTATTTTTTTGATTTTTTTGCTGTTTTTTCCATTTTTTTAATTTGTTTTGTTGTTTTTTCCATTTTTTTAATTTTTTTGTTGTTTTTGATTCCCTTGCATTGGGGTTTAAGTGTAGAACTTGCGAAGATGCATGCTATTGATGGGATCATCAAATAGTTCACCTTCTGATGTAGCCAATTGATAAGCACCTGACCCATAGGAAGTAATGATGAAATAAGGACCAAGCCAATTGGGTTCAAACTTACCTTTCTTTTCTCTATCCTGCTGATTTCGAGGATTCTCCTTAAGTACTAGATCACCAATATTGAATACCTTTGGATGGACTCTATGGTTATAACTTTTAGACATCCTTTGTTGATAAGCCTTGAGATGGTTAAAGGCTTGTTGCCTTCTTTCTTCCAGCAGCTCTAACTCTTGAAGTCTGGATACTCTGTACTCTTCATCTGTTATGAGGCCTTTTAACGATACTTGTAAGGATGGGATCTCAACTTCAATGGGCAAGATGGCTTCAGATCCATAGACTAGGGAGTATGGTGTTGCACCTATGGGTGTGCAGATACTTGTGTGGTAGGCCCATAGTGCATGATTCAATTAGACATGCCAATCATGACCAGCATCATTGACAGTCTTTTTTAGGATTATTATGATGGTTTTATTTGATGCCTCCACTTGGTCATTTCCTTGGGGGTAATATGGGGTGGAAAAATGGTGTTGGATGTGGAATTTGTCACACAGTTCTTTGACATCTTGATTTTTGAATGGTCACTCATTATCTGTGATAATGGATAAAGGGATACCATAGCATCAAATGATGTAGTTCAAGATGAAAGAGGCAATCTGTTTGCCTATAACATTGGTGAGGGGTACAGCTTCAATCCACTTTGTAAAGTACTCAGTGGAAGTTATTATGAATTTATAGCCACTGAATGATGGAGGGTAGATCTTGCCCACTAAGTCGAGTCCCCATTGACAGAAAGGCCAAGGAGTCATTAAAGGATGCAGCTCCTGTGTTGGTGCAGGTATCAAGTTCCTATGGATTTGGCATTTCTTGCACTTCTTTACAAAATGATAGGAATCTTTTTCCATAGTTGGCCAGTAGTATCCCATGCGTATGAGTTTCTTAGTTAGGGTAGGACCACTAGAGTGGGTCCCGCATATACAGTTGTGCAATTCACTCAGGGAAGTTTGATATTCCTCGCTATCGAGACACCTAAGGAGAGTACCATCGAGACTGCGTCGATATAAGGTGTTGGCGATAATGGCATAACAAGATGCTTGATGAATGAAGGTTCATTTTTGGTTACTTGAGAGATCAGGGGGTAGGGTATTCTCTTTAAGATAGGCAAATACTTTTTCATATAAGGGAGAATCAGATCCTACAATGTGGTAAATGATATGGGATTCAGGAGAGTCGTATGTAGGATGGGAGACTAGCTCTACCAAGAACTCATAATGTGATTGGTTGTCAGGGATGTCGAGGAGAGATGCAATCATTGCCATGGTGTCTACTGCTTTGTTCTCTATCCTTGGTATCTGCTCAAAAGAGATCTCAACAAAGTATTCTTTGAAGTCGTCTACCATTCGTTTGTATGGTATTAACTTCTCATCCTTTGTTTGGTAGTTGTCGTTCACTTGGTTGATGACCAATTGTGAGTCACCATACACCTGAAGTTCTGTGATGTTCCATTCAATTGCTAGCTTGATGCCAATGACTAGGGCTTCATACTCTACCACATTGTTAGTACAAGGAAAGAGTAGTCTGTATGATTTTGGGATGGTGTCACCATGAGGTGTGATCAACAAGATACTTGCGCTGGACCCATGCTGAGTATAGGAGTCATCAAAGTAGAGTTTGCAGGTTGTTGTTGTTATGTGAAAGATGGACTCGTCTAGAAATTCAAAGCTCAAAGGGTTATCATCTAAATAAGGCACATCTACCAGCTGATCTGCAAGTACTTGACCCTTTATTGCATGCCTATCTACATACTCGATGTCAAGCTCACTGAGAAGCATTACCCATTTGGACAATCAACCTGTAAGGGCAGCTTTGTTGAGCAAATACTTTAGTGGATCAATTTTTGCTACTAGCTTGATGGAATGCGATATCATGTAATGTCTCCATTTCTGTGAAGCAAAGATCATAGTGAGGCATGCTCTTTCAATTGGCGTGTATTGTAGCTCATAACCAACCAGTGTTTTGCTAATGTAATAAATTGCTTGTTCTTTTCCTTCATGATTTTGCTATGCAAGGATAGCTCCCAGAGCTATTGGTGTGCCAGAGATATAGAGTAGTAGAGGTTTACCCTAGATCGGTGGCATCAATACAGGTGGTTTCATGAGATACTCTTTTAACTATTGAAATGCATGTTCACACAAATCATTCCATTTGAAATGGATGTTCTTATGTAGGAGGTGCGTGAATGGGTGGCACTTGTCTACCAATTGAGAAATGAACCTTTTGATAGATTGCAGTTTACCCTGTAGAGACCTTAGTTGACTGAGATTTTTGGGAGGTGGCATTTCCATGATAGCCTTCACCTTAGCTGGATCTACTTCGATTCCATTTGCAAACATGATGTATCCTAGAAGCTTTCCAGATGTGACTCTGAATATGCACTTCTTTGGGTTGAGGCACACATTGAACTGTTCCAATCTTGTGAAGATTTTGTCTAATACTGCTAGGTGTCCTTCTCTTGTGAGTGATTTTTCCAAGATGTCATCTACATAGGCTTATATTATGGTGTGCATCATGTTGTGGAAGATTGTGGTCATAGCTCTCTGATATGTTGCCCTTGCATTTTTCAATCCAAATGGCATGACAAACCAACAATAGGTGCCCCATGGACATGTGAATGTAGTCTTGTGTTGGTCCTCAGGTGCAATTTTGATCTGGTTGTATCCCAAGAAACCATCCATTAGTGACAACATGATGTGCCCTGCTGTGAGATCTACAATAATGTTAATGTTTGGCAAAGGGAAGTCATCTTTTGGACAAGCTTTATTCAGGTCCCTTAAGTCATTACATAGTTGAACTCCTCCATCTAGTTTGGCGACTAGCACTATATTGGAAATCCACTCAAGATAGTCTATTGGTCTGATGAACCCAACATCTAGTAGCTTCTTCAGTTATTCTTTTACCATGAGGGCAACCTATGGGTGCATCTTTATGAGTTTCTACTTAACTAGCTTAGCTCCCAGAGCTAGTGACAAGTGATGCATTATGAGATTTGGATCTAGCCCTGGCATATCCGCATATGACCAAGCAAAGTTGATTTGTTTCCTTTTGAAGAATTCAATGAACTCTGGTTTTTCTTGGGCAGTTAATGATTGTGCCATATGGATCATCCTTGGATTGTCACCTACACTGATGTTGATCTATTATGCTAGTTCTATCAAGATTGAGGATCTCTCTTGATGTGTTAGATTGGGGAGAGGGTTAAGCCTTTCATCCTTCAGCGCCCCAGAGGGGTTTTCACCGTTAAGTATGTCTTTCATATTTTTACTATTTTCATGATCTAACACTATCGCAGAGCAATTTTCACCGTTAGATCTATTTTTCATTTTTACATTTTTGAGACTGAAAGGCTTGGCACTCTCTTCAAAATAAGCCTTGTAGTTGAGTTCTATGGCATAGCCAACTTTGTGATCCCTTACAGGTATATGTTCCCTAAGCTCTAGAAAGTCTATGATGGCTTCATCATTTTGGAAGGTGTCTAGCTCAGGGGTAGTATCTTGTAGGTCCCAATCTATGAGTTCTAGATGCAATAGTGGTAGAGGGTCATTGGGTTGGTCTGGTTCAAGGATATTGATGGTCAAGATGGAGGAGTTAAGGTGGTTATTATAAGCATTGACAATGCCTGCGATGGTACTCTCCACTAGTTGATTAGTCAAGTGTGGTATCATTCTTTCCTCACAAATCTCACTATCGTTATTATGTGGGTTGAACTCTAGAGGTCTAGCCCTTGGACTTTGTCTCTCATTTGTTGCATGGGTAGGGTCATACTCATGGACCACATCTATGTCTTTTTCATCACAAGATGGTTCAGAGAGACTATCCCATTCATATTCATTGGAGTCCGTCTCACTCCATCCTTGTAGTTGATGAATTTGATCTACTAGGTTAGTAGTAGATGTTTCTAGTTGTTGGTGTTTATGCTTATTTGGTCCCTTGTTCTTTGCTTTGCCAGTGTAGCCTAGCCCTGTAGTGTCTCAGGCTATTAATGTATGAGGTTGAATAGGTTCAGTGATACCTTCCTTTGTCAATCCGATGGGCCCATGACCTTCATACCCCATTCTTTGTAGTATTTGGAATCCTTGACCATACTATTTAGTTGGCACAATGGAGTGATAGTCTTGTTGCTAGGATAGACTGTCTTCATCTTTATATAACCATTGTAGGATGTCTTTTCATCGCTCTCATCTTCAAGGCTTCCCCATTTGACAAACAGACCTTTAGGAGTTGCTAATGCCTTGGGTTTGTTCATGGAAGGCTTTCCATAGGATTTGGGGGAGATAGGGAGTTGTGATAAGAAAAAGGATTGTGCAATTATGTATTCACCGAGACCCTTGTCTTTGACCTTGAAGTTAGATTGGGGTGCCTTTGATGTGGAAGGGAGTGAAGTTAGGTCAACATGAGATGAAGATGAAGTAGAGGCATGGTTATGGGGAATCACCACTTCAGGTTTAGATTGTATGGAGTTGCAATATTGAAATAGATTGGAATCACCTTGGATGGTGATTTCTTGGCCTTCAAAAGGGAACTTGATACACTGGTGATAGGTTGATGGTACTACTTTCATAGCATGTATCGAAGGTCTCCCAAGGAGAATGTTATATACAAGCTTCATATCAAGGACTTGGCACACTACATCTTTTACTATAGGTCCCACTCTGATAGGCAAAACAATAGTTCCCTTTGAAGTTCTTTCTTCTTCATCATAAGCTTTCATGGTGATTTTCTTTTTAGGATCGATAGATTTCTCTGAAAACCCCAATGCAAGGATTAGCTTTAAGGCGTAAATATTTAAATCAGCTCCTCCATTGATTAGAACCCTTTTTATTTTGTGCTTGTGGATGAAGGCTTCTATGTGGAGAGATGCATTATGAGGTTGGGTGATGGACATATCATCATTTTCAGTGAATGATAGGAAATGAGGTGTGGTAATATGACCTACCATGGTCTAAAACTGCTCTTCGGTGAGGGTTGTTGGGACGGTGGCTTCTGAAAGAGATTGGTCAAGGATGGCTCTGTGGGATGAGGACAAACGTAGAAGTTCTAAGATGGAGATGTGTGTGGGTGTCTTGTGAAGCTGGTCCAGGACATTGTACTAGTTGGATGGAGAGGATGGCTTAGACGAGACTCCCTTAAGAGTAATCTTTCCACTGCGAGTGGTCACATTACAATTAGGGGTTTTATTTATAGTGATTACATTGATATGTGAATCACTCTCTAAAACATGGTTAACCACATACTCAAATGCTACGTTCGTATAATTGGCATTGTTAGTTCCACTGTTATTTTGTTTGGAAGACCCTCCCTGCGCATAATTGGGAAGTGGATTCTTGAATGCTAAGTGGTCATCATTAGAGGCATGCCCTTCAAGTGACACCTTTTTCTGGTCCAACAAATCTTGAATGGTGTGTTTGAGTGCTATACAATTGTTGGTTTTGTGTCCCTTGTTTCAGTGAAATTCATAGAAGTCACTGTCATTCCACCAAGGAGGTTTGACCTTTGGTTCATAATCTCGTGCCACTGGGAGGGTTATGAGTTTATTTGATATTAGCTTCCATAGGTTGGTTTCTAATGATTCTTCTAGAGGTGTGAATTTTCTCCTAGGTTGATAGTTTGTGAACCGTGATTCGGTGTTTTGTGGGGGGTTATTTTGTGGGCTTGTCAAAGTGAAAATTGGTTTCTTTGGCACCACATTTTTGGCATCAACCACCCCATCATTCACAACATTCTTATTCTTAGTCCAAAATCATGGTTTATCCATGTTGACATTTGCACTAGGAGTGTCCTTGTAAAGTTTGATTTGACCTTTCGCTATCAACACCTTTTCAATGAGTAAACCCATCTCAATGACCTTGCTAAAAGAAGCAGGGCATTGTATTTGAATTTGGTAGCTGAGGTCAGCGTGGAGGTTGTGGACAAGCATTTCCATCATTATTTTTTCTGGTATTTGATGTGGACATTTGCTTACCAATTGTCTCCATCTTTGTAAGAAAGAGGTGAAGGATTCTCCACCTTTTTGTTTATTGTTACAAAGATTTAAAAGTGAGATGCCATGCTCAATGTTGTAGGAGAAGTGTATGACAAACTTATCCATGAGTTCGTTGAAGGTTCGAATGCCGGGAGGTAGTCGAGAGAACCACCCCATAGCTTGTCCTCCCAAGCTCCTTGGGAATAGTCACATGAGGTAGGTGTCATTGTGGGCGACTTCAAGGCATGCTACACTAAATTCTCTGATGTGATCTCTTGGATCACCCTTTCCATGATATTTGTCAAATTTTGGTACCTCAAATTTTGAGGTATCATGATCAAGGTCTTGTCAAAAGGATATGGTGAGATATCCTCTAGAGAATAGTGTTTTGTTGATGATCCAGTTTGAATGTCCATGAGTTGTTGCTGCAAGGATTGAATTTGTTGAGTCAATAAGCCTAGAGGATTTGGAGAGTCAATGGTCATTTTGCCTTTGTCCATGGTTCTTTCCTCTCATGTGCTTTCCTCAGGGATCCTTTCTTCTTTAGTTTCCTTTAACGCGTTGATGTTAAAGTCTTTGGGGAGTTTGGCTCCTTGTGTCGCTAGGTAAAGAAAGAATTTGCTAGGGTCTTGTTTGAGCAATTTGTCCATCATACGTTGGAACTTTTGGTCTTGTTGAGCTTGTAGAATGTCCTCATCAGAAAACTCCTCATCACTATCATGAGGAGATGGGGCAATCTTGTCAAATGTGCCTACCATTTCAAGTTTTTTTTTTTTTTGGGATCTAGTTAGGACCATGCAATGTGAATTGGGATGGGGTGGTATGAGATTCAAAGGTTTGACAAGGTACGCTAGGATGTTGTAGTGAAGGGGATAATTGGTGACGATGTTTGAACAAGGGTTTCCTTAGACCAATGGTGTCAAACAAGTTGGTTGATACAAAATGATAGCCATAAGTAAGGATGATTGGAATCTGATTACTTGATATAGACTAGTTTTACACAAGCCACTAGTGAAGTTTTGAGAGAGAAGGATGATATATCCTTGATAGTAGAGACTTACTAGGTTTGTTTGAGTTAGATATGATCTAGAATTGCTTTGCACTAACCTGGTTTTGATACTTGGTTTGATTTTGGGAAGATTGGTGAAGTGTTTTGGCGAGATGACTAATGGAAAAGAGGGTATGACGTAAAAAATGGATGGGAGAAGTGACTGCACCATAAATTTGATCTAGGAAACTATGAAAAAGAGAAAGAAGCTACTTCAGCAATTGGCAAGACAAGGTGAAGCCAATGATACAAATGGAGATTTGAAGGAGAAAACCAAGTTATGTGAAAAGTTATTAAAAGAAATCATTATGGTAAGACATGAAATAGAATCAGGAGCTATGAAGTTTACCCAAGAGATTGAAGAGAAAAGAAAAACTGAAGATGATCTAAGACATTCTCTCAAGGAAAAATTGGAAGATTGCCACAAGATGGATAGAATTATCAGACATCTTGAATCTGATCTTGAAGATGCTAAAGATAATGAAGAAAAACTTGAGGATCAAACTGTCTCTCTTAAAAGGGATCTTCAAACAACAAATGAATATAAAGAGAAATTCAAGATAAGTTCTGCTCAACTTGAAGTTCTTCTTAAAAGTCAGAAGAGGGTAGATGACAAGTGTGGTTTGGGATATGAGAAAGGAGAAAGCTCCGGATCCGGTCAGAAAAATTTTGGATCAGAAAATCCAAGGAACAGGCCTAGAAGACCTCCGGTAAGGCAGCCTAATGCTCAAAGATATCCATCCTTCAAAGGATACTGCCACAACTGCAATAACTTTGGTCATAGAGCTAATCAGTGCAGAAAGAGAATGAATCAGACTAATATATCCTTCTTCGGACAGTGTTTCAACTGTAAAAGGTATGGCCACAAATCTCATGAATGCAGAAATATGCAAATGAACAATTCATTTAATGGTAGATGCTTTGCATGCAATAGAATGGGTCACATGGCTAATCAATGCAGATCAAGAGGATATCAATCAAATATGCAAAGAAATGTTGTTTGCCAAATTTGCAATAGATCTGGTCATATTGCCAAATTCTGTAGAAGCAAGAATTAGGACAAAAGAGGTCTAGCACATCATAATCAGAATCAAGACAAGGAAAAACAAAAAGTGAATGCAGATGAAGTTCAAAATGAAATGAACAAGATTTGGGTGAAGAAAAGTACAGAGAATGTAGGGGATGGATCCGCACCAGACTCTGGTGCTGATATTCCTTCCGGAAACTAAAAAGTGAGCTCTGGCTCAGGGGGAGTCTCAAGGAAAAGCATTATCCTCTAGCCAGTCAATTGGTGCTAGAATTGGCACAAGGAAAATTGTGGATTAAAGGGCTCTCAGAGAAACATCCAAGTAAATTGTGAGTAAGATATGAAAGATCTGCAAGAAGTTTTAAACAGGTAGAGGACTAATCTGGTTCCTCAGTCATCCAGAGTGAAGTAGGTTTCTCACAGTTAAACCCGACATGATTCAAACTATAGAATCTTGATCTGCAGATAGCTCAAATGATTAGTGAAATGAAGATAGATTATCACTATTCTCCAAGAATAACTCTAAAGTCTATCTCAGTGATCCAAAAAAGTTATGTCTTTGAACAAGATAAACAAGGCAAACTGGAATGAATTAGGTTGCACATTTATTGCAGGGTGAAAATTAGGGCTTTCCCAAAAATAAAAGAGTTCATTCGTTCGTCATTTGCACTCAAGAAGAAAAGAAAAAGGAGATTTGCATCAAATTGTCTCAACTCTCAAAGATCGGCCATTGAAATTGTTTCATCCAGCTAATCAAATCCGGCTCTTTCAGCGAACCCTAGAAATGAAAAAGGTATTTTTTCATTGCTGAATATCTCTCTGTAAATCTTGTTGGAAATGGCTACTCTGAATGTTGTGAAGATCTCTGATAGACCTCGCCCTAAATTTAAGAAGCATCCATATAAATCTCTAGAAGTTGATCCCCTAGGTGCCTTTTCAAGCATTCCACATGGGGTTCTGCATGTAGAAGATGTTAGGGTTTACATTCATGCAAGCATTGAAGAATTTGGGGAATCAAAGTTAATGGATATCTATCACAAGCAATTAATAGATGATTCTTTTGAGATCAAACCTCAGTATAAAGCCATCTGGGATAAGCATTTTGTATAGTGCATTCATTCCCCTATTTTGAAGAAGATGAATGGGTCTGGTATGTGTTGAGCAGAGTGCATGACAATTTCTTAGGGTTGAATAGACCATTTAAAATCACCAAAGATACAATTAGGGTAGTAACCGGTCTGCACTCATCCGGTGGGATACTTGTTCTCAAATCTGTCAAGAATCAGATAGTAAGTGATGCAACCAGATCAAAATTTGACAAGAGAGCTATGACAATTGAAGATATCACTGATCCGGATGTCAAATTTGCATCCATGATAATTGGTTACAAGATTTATCATTCCAGTAGGGAAAATTCAGTACCGGGAATTGCAGTTTATATAGCCTATCAGATGCTAAAAGAAAATGTTGACTATGATCTGTGTGAACTTCTTCTAAGCCAACTTTTGGAAAATCTGCAAAAGATAAAGAAGGACAAGAAGAACTCCTTCAAGTATGGTGGCTTGATACTCTGCCTATTCTTTTATTACATGAATGAGCTTCCCGGATCCAGCGGCTGGGTATGGCAAACCAGTAGCTATTCAAATAAGAGATTACATACATGGGCTTGGTGATGCCAAGTCACAGAATATAGCTCTGTGGGGCTATTTCAAGAATTTTTAGAGCATGATGCAAGCAAGAGATAGAATCCCCAAATCTTTAGTTGAAAAATATAAAGATACAATATGCTTTATGGTAGAAATTGATCAGTGCCTAATGGAGGCAGTGGAGCCAAGAACAGTGTGGATCATGCCAATGGGGTATGAAGTGGATGAGAAAATTGTTGAGCTACATGTTCAACATATGCTTAGTCAACCCAAGGATCCCAAGGCAGAAAGGTTTGGAACCTTTGAAGAATTGAGTGTAAAGATTCATGTGGGACTTAGACAACCAGAGACAAAAAGGAAAGTGAGAAGGGAAGTTGAAGAAGTTGCTAAGAGATTTGGAATATCCAAGGAGGCACTTGATGCTAATAGAGAAAAGATGGAAAGGGTAGAGAAAGAGAAGAAAGAAGCAGAAAAGGAAAGTGATCTGGTAAAAGCTCCCTCTCGGACCAGATCCTCTAAAAGAGATGCACCTACCTCTGATAAAAGCTCAAAGGCATCAAAACTAGAAGTCCAGACATTTAGAAAAGGAGAAAAGAGAACAATGAAAAAGGCAACAAGTTCCTATGTTAGCCAGAAGGATGGTGAAGAAACTAAATCAGATTAGGAGGTAAAGAAACTAAAGAAGAAGAAGAAATCTTCTAGTGAACCCTCTACTGGTGAAGACAAGGAAGAGATGGTAGAAGAATTTATTAAAAGGCCCACTCTATCCTTAGATGATGTAGTTAAAGCAGTCACTATGTATGGGAACCTACAACCAATAACAGAATTCTATGATGCATACAATGAAGCAGATAAAAAGATTCTGGAGGAAGCCACAGTTAAGTATTTGAATGTATATAATAAAGCTTTTATTGAAATCATATATCTCATTCCCAAAAGCCTAGAGAAGGAATTAGAGATAAGAAAGAATAATGCTAGGGCAAAGGATCTTGAGATCTGGGAACAGATAGCCATTCAGCTCTTTCCTTCAATCACTCCGAAGAAAATGAATATGATCTTCAAAGATTGCAAGGACGAGTTCCAGAGCAAAGCTAGAATGAATCAGCTTATGCTCGGTGAAACTGACAAAATAGCCAAAGAGATAGAAGAGATCCTCCAGAATGCATACAAAAAATTCAACATTCCAATTGTAGAGGACATAAGTGATAAGCCCTCTGCCATGGGCAACAAGGAAGAAACCACTGAGACGGTATTAGAAGAGGTTAAGGAGACAGGTGAAGAAAAAGGTAAGGACTTAGATTCCTCTGCTCTGGAAGAGGAAGTCCAAGGAGAAGTAAACCCAGATTCTCCTGTAGTCTTTGGATCTAAAGGAGAAGTAAGAACAGAGGAGAAGGGAGAAAAAGTGAAGGGAAAGGAAGAAGGTCAAACAGAAAAGACCACAGATGACAGTACTAAGGCCGCAGAAGTAGAGAAATTTCTGTCTCCGGTAAGAGACATAGCAGAAGTAGTCAAGGACTTCTTGACCAAAGAGATGATGGAATTTGATGAACCAGAGTTGCTTCAAGGTCCATTCAATTTTGATTCCCTCTCTCTGATGCAAACCATGAAGCTAGCATCCTTCACCCAAGCAAAGCCAAAAGAAAAAATTTTGAAGTCTCACCTGGTAGACTATGAGCTCATAGAAGCTGCATCCGGTGTCTTAGAGAAGATTATGCCTTCCTTCCAAAAGGACTCTTCAGCCTCCACATCTGGTAATCTCAAAACTCTTGTTAATTCTGTTAACACTCACTTTGAGTCATTGGAAAAGTCAGCTGAGGCAAAGGTTCGGAAAGAGTTTTTGGATAAGAGATTCTCAGAGTTACAAGGCATAATAGCAAATGATAGGAGAGTTTTGGATATTGGAATAAAGAACTTGGAAAATGCTCTCAAGGATGGTGAAGATTTCTACAAATTTTGTTTATCTTGGCCTAAAGTGACCAAGGATATTGAGAAGAAAGTAAAGGAACAAGAGGATAAACTGTTAAACCTCTCACTCTATCCGTAGTAAATCAGGAATGTCAAATTATTGTAGTCATGAATGAGATTAAGAAAATTGAAAAGGAGAGGAAGAAAATAATAAACAGGATGAGTGAGCTTAGAGGGGTGATTATTCCCAAATGAAGAGGCCATGCATGAGGCCCTAACAGATGCTCAGACCACAGCCTGGACTAGTGATCCAACAGATCTCAAGAGGGCAGAAGATTTTACATTCCTACTGAGTGGTTATATCTTAATTTTGGATAGGATGAAGTAGAGTTGGGCGACACAAGTTGTATAGATGAAGACAACCTTTGCAGACATATTACAGTATATGTAAGTAAAACCTATCTATATACTTATGTGGCTAAGTATAGTTGAATTTTTGGGCAATTTTGGTATGTGGACCCTACCCTTTGCCATTGATGTCAAAGGGGGAGTGAGGAACAATGAAAAATGTGGAATCCAGCTAAGGGGGAGCTCCGGTAAAGTGTACATTAGAAGAAAACATCAACAAAGGGGGAGTATAGTATAACACTTAGTCATTTTTTACTAAGTGTTGCCATCAATGCCAAAGGGGGAGATTGTTGGAAAGAGACACATTGGAGCTTCATGATTGTTGTCATTGATGACAACAAAGATCATCTGACACATCCGCAGGATATGGTGTGTCTCTACCGAAAGTCAGATTGAAGAGCTTACAGGTTTGGTAAGCAAGAACAGAGCATGCAGAAGGTCTGACAGTCACGTCCAGATCTATTAGAGGAAGTATCCTTGGAAAGTGCAGACTTGGGAAAGTCAAGAGGAGTATCTTGACTGATAGATTCTAGGGTTCGAGCCTCCGATGTGGAAAGAGTGAAGAGATATAAGCTTCTAAGTACTGGGGTCCGGTTTGGTAGAACAGACAGAGGAAGAACTGATAGTCAGAGCATCAGAAGTTATTTCGGATGAGATGTTGATAATGATAAAGATTCCTAAGGTATCATTCATGATTGGCTAACTTATTAGACAACTTATATAAGTTTCTTTTTGATCCACATCACTTGGGAAGCAAGGATTCAGCTGATAGACTAAAGTTTAGGAAATATTGACTATTCCAGATGCTGACTAGAGAGAGGATGGAATCCTTTGTGCAGATATATATACCAGATGGATTTTGATAAGGAAAATGTAGTTGAATAGTGAGGTGTGTGAAGAAAAGGAGAAGAGCAGAGTGAAAGCAGTAAGGAAGGTCCGGTAGGTGAAAGGACAATAGAACAAAAGAAGAGGAAGGATGAAGTGCAGCAGATTAGTTTACTGAGCCTAACTGGAACTGAACTCTAGCATGTGTGGATGCTTCACATCAGTTCAAGTATCTTATTATTCTTGTTACAACTTGTAGATAGTGAGTCTCTTATGAGCAGTGTGCTCAGGCAGTGAGCCCTAATTGGCAAGTGCCATTTTGTATTTCTATTCTTCTAACAGAGAATACAATCTTGGGTTAATCACCCCGTGGTTTTCTCCCTTAACAGGGTTTCCACATCAAAAATATTGTGTCATGTGTATTTCCATTTCATGGTTATGTTTGCTTATTTGAATTGATGCTACATTAATTATTAAGAAAGTTCAGAAAGCTAAAATAATTAAGATAACCAATTCACCCCCCCTCTCAGTTATCAACACTCTTGTCAAATTTGGCACCAGTTAGCTTCATCACCGTATCATTCTCCATAGATTTAAGCATTAGAACTGTTCCAAAGGAACACATACCTATAACTACCTCAATGACATCCTTATCATATGAGGCACATTTAGCTAAAAGAATTCATCATGGATTCTACTTAGGGCATACCTAACCCAAGAATCTTTAGATAAAATGGGAAAATTGATCCATGTGTCTAATTTCTTCTCATGCAGAGCACTGTATTCCTCTTTCAATTTAAACATGTCACTAGATAACTCATTCAAATAAACTTTCCCTAATTTTATATGATCATACTCTTCCATATTGGCATGGATGTAAGCCCTAATATGTTCATTATGCATTACACCAGAGGACACTTCTAGAAATGCACTATTAGGGTTTGTTTCTAGGGATTTAAATGGATGCTTCTTGAACTTAGGTTGGGGCCTATCAATTATCTCAATAACTTGTGGTGTAGACATCTTTATAGCTCAACAAAAACTTTGCAAGAGGAGTGACTATAATACACTATTCTTCATTTCCGTTTAGGGTTTGATCACACTGACTGCTTTAAGGTCGCCTTTGCTTCACTACTCAGATCTCCTTGGTTGCTTGAAAGTTTGGATACAATGTGATTTTTCCTTCAAATAAGTTCTCTTATAACCTCTTTTCATTAAAACCTAATCACCTTAAATGCTTATTTCCAAAAAGTTGTTAAACACTTTCTTTGTCACTCACAGTTGACATAAATTGCTCCACAATCCACTGCATTAGATTGTTTTCTATAGGAATTTTCTTCAAAAGATCCAATGTACTATTCTTTAACTCATATCTTTGTGATGGCTACCAGTACAACTTTTTTGGCTAGGGGAACAAGATTTATCATTGAAGCTCCCCCTGAGCTAGAGCTCTCAATTCACTTCCCAAAGGAAGTTTCTACACCAGAGTCTGGCACATACTCATTCTTGGCTTCAATAACTTCCTTCTTAACCCACATCTTGTTCATCTCCTTCTTGATTTCTGCTGCATTGACCTTTTGCACTGGTTTCTTCCTTTCTATTTGAATATCCTTCTTCATATTCTTGCTTTTACAGAACCTTGCAATATGTCCAGGCTTATTGCAACTGTAACACACAACATTCTTCTATCCATTGTTCCTTCCATTAATTCTAGATTTGCATTGATTATCGTTATGTCCAAATCTATTGCATGTAAAGTAATTACCATTGAAATATTGAGCATTCCTTCCATTGTTATAGCCATTCCTTATTTGACTTCTACATTCACTAGCTCTATGACCAACTATTTTGCATGTAAAGCAATTACCTATGAAAGTTTGAGCATTCCTTCCATTGTTATAACCATTCCTTATCTGACTTCTACATTCACTAGCTTTATGACCAACTTTATTGCAAGTAAAGTACTAACCAAAAAAACATGGAACATTTCGATTCATTCTGCTCCTACGCTGAGTGGCCTGACAACCAAACTTATTGCATGAATTATAATAACCATTGAAAGATGGATACCTTTAAGCATTTTATTGCCTGAATGGTGTTCTTATCAATTTATTTCTTTGATTTTCGATCTGGTTTCCTTTGTCCTTCTTGTTCTTAACATCCATTGCTTGACCTATTTTAGAAATTTCACCTTTTTCAAATCCTAAGACTTCTTTGTCATAAGGGTTCTTTTGGCTATCAAGCATCTCATCAAATTTTGTAGAACATATCTTGAACTTTTCCTCATAGCTCTTTACCTTCTCCAAATCTAACTTTAGGTTCACAACTTCTTTTTCAAGCTTTGCACATTCTTCTTATTTGCCTTTCATAGATTGATTCAGGTCTTCTTTTGCTTTTGCCTTATCTTCAATTTGCACTTTCAAATCATCCAAGATTTCATTTACTAATCTCAATTGTTCACTAACCTCCTTATGCTTTTATTTGAACTTCTTGACTTGTTCCCTGTTCGCTAACAGATTTGTCATTTCAGTTTTATATTCCTGTGCCCACACCAATGACAATATGACCAATAGTTGAGTCACTTGCAATGGTATTTTTAAGTACTCTCTACTTATTTTACAAGGTGTAGCTACATTCGAATGATTTACAATGAATGAAAATGGGGTATGCTTTTAACCAGAAAGCAGAAAAGGCAAACTGACACCTACCCATAACCATGAAAATAGATATGATTGATTAACTTAGAATGAGAGGAATGTGAACAAATGACACAAAGTCCACTTATTTCACACCCATGAATGAAAACCAAGAAAAGAATTAGTAGATCTTCACAGTAGATGAATTAATTTGAATTTAAAGATTCAAAAATAAACATCATACAATTTGATATAACAAAAAAATGAATTGGAAAGTGATTTCAGAGACACACAGGACACTTGCAATCTAAAGAAAATATCAATAATTTCATAGATTTAGAAACATCTCCCTTATTTCCCTAATACAAAAATGAGTTCACAGACTCCCTTTCTTATACAGAAAATTGTGGTTGAAAAGAAAACTAATTGTCCCCAATTCCCTTGTTCCTGAACAGATAGAAAAAAGATCCTCTCATCTTGGCCTTCAATGAATTTATAAAGGTTTTCCCCCCTTTTCCACCATAACCGACTCTTGAAAAATAAGTTACAAAGAAATCCCCTCCTTTCCATTAGCAGTTTCTTGGAAGGTAGTTTCAATAGAATCAATTTAATTTCCCGTTGGCTTGTAAACATAATGACCTTTGATTTTCTACTTCAATTACATTTAGAAAATCATTTAAATTAGTAATTAAGATTCATTGTATTAATTTATTAAAAGGATTTGTTTAATAATGAGAAAACAAAATATTGATTTGCTAGGGGCAGAATCAAGCTATCTGTCATTTCTTTTGTAATGTACTCACTATCAGCACTACAATTGACATCCTTGTGAATCCAAGCTGATACCCAATTTATGGATGGCCTCTCCAATCAATTATCTCAAACATTTCAACCTTGAATTTCAAGAACCCAAACCTTTGGCAAAAATAACATTAAGCTACCAATTCTACATTGTCATTGTTCCAGAGCAGTTATCTCTTTCCCTGATGGATCCTTAGTCATAAAACAATCATTATCGATGGTCTAAATGTATTTCTTCTTGGAGACCATGTATTCAAAGTAGTGGAATGTGTTGTCCTTGATTTTTCTTAATTACCTTGACTTGAAGCAGCTTGGTGCTGACTATCTCTCTGATAGTTGAGAAGCTATTCGATCATGTGTAGTGAAATTGATAAGCATCAATGATAAACCACCAATTTTTAGCCCAGCATCAAAGTTTTTCACACAAATTTTGGTATCTCAGCTTCCATAAGGGCATATGTCATACTACTGGGTGGTTTCCAATTCTGTGAGCATATAGAGATGGAGAATGAACTCATTTCTCTTTGGTCACTATCAACGTGCATAACTTCACCTCTATCTGCACTAATTGTGTGGGAATCACTTCATTCTAATAAAGCAGGCACTGCAACATTAAAGCTTCCTTCTTCATCTCCTCCATGACCTTCCATTTGATTATGATATGACAAACTATATGCCAGTCTTCATGCAGAAGTTAGTCCTTCATTATCAGATGCAAAATTGGTGACATACTTGTTGATACAGATGTTGGATCCCTGGAAGGAAAAACTACACTCATTGCATTCTCACTACTGCATATTTCAAAATGTTAAATATCTATTCATAGGAGCTTGTGTCTATGTTTCAACATTACACATACCCTATTCACAAACTCCCATTTGTGCATAAGATATGAGTATGATAGCAAAGGTTCTCACCAAAAAATTGCATTTATTTCAAAGTTCCTATAGCTTTTTGAATAAGTTCACTTTGTGTGAGTAACCCTACAATCTTGCATCTCATGATATGATGCTAGTTCTGAAATTTCCTATCAATAGTCCATGGATATCATGTCTAAGATTTCACACTTCAAATATCAATTTGCCTTAGACAGCGATCCCTTCATGCTCTGCTTTACTGGTAAACGTTACAAACTCATCGTTACACTAGCTACTTGTAGTTACTTAAAAGTTTCCTGAGCTTTGTTGATGATGATTGTTAGTCATAACAACATGCATAAAAATTTGCACAACAAACCTTTATTATCTTGTAAATTATGATCATCTTAGGATAAGTTGATGACTCCAAGTCTCTGTTGATCAGGTCATGATCGTCTGACGTTACTCAGAGGTTGATGTGACATGTTGTTTTCCATTTCAAGGGGTCTTACATTTGTCTAGGTGATTAGTATTACACTATATCATGTAAATTCACTCCACAAAGAGGTTAATTCTACTCTATTTTCAAGGATTGTTGAGATATTTGTAAGTTTGATCAATTCTTCTGATCATTGATCATTATGAACTTGCTCTTTCTTCTACATTGTAAATCTATTCAAATGATGTGTCTATAAGTGGATATTTACATGTATTTCATGGATATTTGTCTAAATTTGCATGATATTTATCAATTTGACATGCTTTTACTCTAAATATGCTTTGTATTTTCAATTATCTATGGGATATCTGCATATTTCATGTTTTATTTGCTTTTGATTCTCTGTTATTTACAATTATGGAGATGATCTGTTATGAAATTGTAAGCAATTTAAAAGAATACTTCTACTTTTAGTGAATCTTTAGTCATTGAATCACATACATACAAGATACATTCATGAAGAGAAGAAATCAAACCATAGGTCACCAGGATGTTCCACAGCTAGATATGGTTGATGCTAACTTCAAAGGAACTAGGAATGAAAACAATACATGCAGACTGAGAAGCACTCCAAGGGACACAACTAATCAATGCATATATCCAGATTTCAAACACAGATTACTCAAGATTTATGATGATTTGTAATCAAATATGCTTCTCTTTCATTAAGTATGCATAACATGTACATTTACAACAACTTTGAAATGAGTCTTGAATTTTTTCAGCAATCAAATTTTAATTAAGTTTCGAATGTTTAAAAGATTGCACCCCTGCACCTTTTATAGAATAAGGTGAGGAGGCAGTTACAATTGACCAACGGCCAAGATTTATCAATTAAGATCAATGGTTGACAATTACCCTATGACTTAGTCAACTCTTCCTCGTGGCATAGGTTGCCAGCTGGCAACCATCTATATGACTCATTATTTATGAATACCTTATGCATGTGTTCACTTTGAAAGGAAGCTAGGTGTGCAAAAATGCTTCCTACACCAATCTATTGAGGAGAGGGCTATGCAAAGTCAAATTTATCCTAACTATTATAGTGATGTTAAACCATTAACATGAGATATTGCAGCAAAATATAAGAACCAGAAAGTAGACAGAAGAAGAGAGACAAAGATTTACGGTGGGGAAAACCCTTATCAGGTGAAAAACCCCACACTCAGAAACCTGCACAATGTATTAACAAATCTAAAAGAATGTTTACAATAAACTTGAAATGCAAGCTTCAATGGTCTTCGATACTTGTGTCTGGAGTCAATCTGGTAGCATAACAGTACCTATTAGTCTGTGATACAAACTTCATCTCCAAGCACCTGTATAAATAGGAAATACAAGGCAATATTGGACCTTTCTTGGAATGGGCGTCCAACATGGCTTCTTGGACCAAAACCCACACCTAAGGACACTTGGTCAATATTGTAGAATGTGCCTGATACTTGTCCATAGCTCCCATCCCAAAGATGTTGCCTATTTACAAAATGGGCTATGACAGATGCTCTTACGACACTTACAACCATCATAGAATCTATCATAGTGGTTAAAACTTATAGCTGTAAGAGAATCTATCATACACATGCTATAAATAGCATATTCTCTTACAACATGTCATATTCCACCTTGGGGTGCCCAAATATGCCTTATTCAAAGATGCTTCATGACACATGTCATCACCTGTCTTATAACTTCTATTTTTGACTCTTACATGTCATAG
Source organism: Cunninghamia lanceolata (assembly GCA_027924645.1). NCBI lineage: Eukaryota > Viridiplantae > Streptophyta > Pinopsida > Cupressales > Cupressaceae > Cunninghamia > Cunninghamia lanceolata. The sequence goes on from BSBN01000500.1 coordinate 25,874,497, forward strand.
ATTCGTTATAGGAATCCGTCATAACCATTTTGGTCAAACATTCCTTACAGAACATAGAAGATGCTGACACATGGTAGAATATTCCTACCTCTAAGTGGGATGCCTATCTCCTCATGTGAGGACAAAAATACAAGTTGTCATAATTCATGTAGGATTGACACATCACCGTGCCACATCCCACAATATGACAATATGGATTTTTCAAATATTTACAACATAGGCAATTAAATAATAAATACAAACATTACAAATGCAGAGAATTACCAAGGTTGAGACACCTTAATTCCCAACACACTTTGTGATGCATCTTGATTCATTCCTCAGGTTCCTCTTCTTCATTTTCTTCTTCTTCATCATTCCCCTCATCTTTATCACTCTTAGCATCAGTGTCACTTTGATATACATCTTCTTGTATGTGGACCTTTACTGCTGTCCTGATGTGTTCATATGCTTGTACTATTTTATCCACCTCTCCCCCATCTTGGATTTTGGCTTTTGTTATGGCATGTTTATGAGACTGGAACTTAGCCTTGAGCTCTTCTAGCTTACCTTTCCCACTGTTCAAAGTCTCATTGTATGTTTCTACTTTGACTTTTATCCTCATGATTTTATTCATTACTTGTTTTGTCAGGTGAGTGAGGGGGTCATCTATTACTGATTTAAAATTAGCATGCAGAGCTTTAATAGCAAAGTCTGCATCCTAATTTTCAATTTTTCCCTCTATTTTTCCTTCCAGGGCCTCAAGGATGTCTGCTTCATGTGCCATCATGATGTGTAGCTTTACACTTATATCCTTGAGTTTGCCACTGCAGTTCTTCAAGATATCACATTCAAACCTGATATCCTTATACCATATGCCTATCAACAGGGTAGTATTATTATCCAATACTTGATCACTTATCAAGACTTGTGGATCAATCCTCTTCATTTCACTTAGAGCAGTTAGGTCCTTTTCTAATTGGAATGATTATTTTCCTGTTTCATTTTGTATTTTATCTACCTTTCTCTTCAAAATGCTCAAAGAATTCCATCTCTGTAGTGAGGTTCTCAAAACATCCTTAGCCCCAGTGAGAGCTGACAACATCCACTTCTCCATGATCATTGCCTCATGTTTCATTAGGTCCAACTTGGTGACCTCTTCCTGGGATATGACACTCAATGGGACTACCGGATCAACTGGTGTATTATCAGGGTTAATTAACCCTTTTATGAAAGAATGTAGCTGAGCAATGTGCTCCTTATGCATTTTATTTCTCTTTCTCCTTCTTTACTCTTCAGGTCAAAGAATCAATAATGTCCTTCCCTTCTTGACCTTCTTGGTCCTCATTGGAAAAACCCAAATCAATAGTTGTGATTTGGAATTCTTCTAGGGTGATTTTGTCTTTCTCCTTTTCTACTGTGGGAAGTGCTACATGTGTAGTCCTTCTGCCTATAGTAGGATCTCTCTTTATGGCCAATGTTAATCTAGCCTTCCTCTTTGGCTTCATCATTATTTCAGCGAACAAGGTAGAAACATCAAATTCTTGGATCTTTGACCCTTGTTCCATAATTATCTCTTTTTCCAGCCACTAAGGAACATCACCTCTAGATCCTTGATGATCTTTGTCAACATCATGTCTGCCATGTTCTCCAGTATCTGCTTCTATTCTTGGTGGAGAAGGCACCTTGTTGATTTCTTCCTCATTTATTTCTTCATGAGGGGGATCTTGTTGAAGTTCTTCCTGCTGAGGGGTTTCCTTCTGCAAAGGAAGATCTTGTGGAATTTCCACATTCTGATCCTATGTTTGATCTTGTACTCCCTCCTTTTGATTTCATCCTCTTTATTGTTTTTCTCATTCTGAGGCATATCGACCTCTGTGGATGTCTATGTATTTTGGTCTTGTCCATTACCCTGATCAAGGGTCATTTCTTGTTCTCCACCTGATGCACCGACATCTTGTGGCTTAGGGTCCTCATGACCTGATTTATATTTTTCTCTTGAGGCATCTCTTGGATCACCCTGAGTCTGAGTAGTAGCAGCACCTGATATATCTTTATCACCCCCACTCTTTTGTTGAACTTCTACTATTTTTGGCTCTACGGGTGTCTCATGCCATTACTGACCCATATCAGGAGTAGTACCATCCTTTTCTATATGTTCGGCCACTTCAATCTTCTTTGGTTCCTTAGGTGCACCTATTTTATCCTTAGGGATTACATCACCCTTGTATGTTAAATCTACAACAATAGGGCTAGTCACCTGCTCAACCAAATTATCAAGCCCTATCTGTTGGGCCACCCTCTCTGGGCTACCTTGTATTACTTCTTTTGTTTGCTTTATTTCTTCCAACACTGCCATCTGTGCTAATGGGGTCCCATGAGGAGTCATGCGGGTGTTGGAAGCGAGAGTCTCCATTTGTTGAGAAGCCACACTCTAAACTACCTCATCATCAAATAAGTCCACGGTATCCTCCAAAGAGAAAGGAGCACCTTGTCTTGCTTTGAAAACTTCTCTTGTTTGTTCCTTTGCCTTCTTTGTTTTGAATTTTATTATGGTGGGAAGAGGAACATCATGTTGCAGTTCCTTTCTGAATGCTTCACCACCAGCTCCTCTCAATATGATGGGGTCAGCCCTAATATCCCCACTCATTGTTGTTCTTTGTTTCTTGGGTGGTGACATTAGCGGCATCGCCCTCCTTTTCTTACTGACCACCATCAGGTCATCACCTGCAGGCTCCTTATTTACCTACTCTTCTTCCAAAGGGATGCCTTCTTCCACTTCTTGCTGCAAGGCCTGGCCCTCTATCTGCACCTCTGTAGTTTCAACAGCGGGCCTCAAAATCCTTTTAGTTTTCATTTTTTTGGTCAGAGGTTGTGCAAATGATGCGGATGCTTGAGCTAATGTAGATGTACCTGTAGCTGATGTGGAAATCCTTTCTATTATCACCCCCTTCGATTCATCTTCACTTTTCCTACCTCTAGGGGGACCTTTCCTTTGTTTTTGTGTGGGCAATCTTTCCCCATTGGATTTTCTCTTTTCATTAAAGAAATCATCATATTCCTCATCAGATATTTCCTACCTTTTCTTCATGGCATAAACTGTAAGGGCAACACCCCTTTTCTTCAATCTGTTTATCTCCTCATCCACCCAGGCTTGGGTTAACTGGATCACCCCACCTGTCAGCTGATCCAGGCATATATCCTCTGGCTGTGTAAGATCAAGGGCTGATATGGTGTCATTATACACCTATTTGTCCTCATACTCATTGGACTTGATCTTTCCATCATCTTTCCTCAGCTGCACTAGCACTGGGATACAGTCAAAGGTCTTTATTTGATTCAAGGTGAGCCTTTGTTGCTTCCTTCTCCTCACCTCAGCTTCATCATCACAGTTGGTCCAAAAGTCCTCTAGATGCTTCTGATGTATCTATTTTCCTAATATTTTCTGTATCTTGCCATAAGGATCATAAGATCTAGCTAAAGGAAATGGTTGTAAATACATCAATTTTAGTCCTCCCATGACATGTTTTATGCTCTCTGAGTCTGAGCACATATACCAGCCCATAGACACTGGGAATAACACTAGAGGTATCTTCTTTTGTGCCTTGTAGGCTTCAAATATGGTAGATACCTGCCTTACAAATTCCATCAAGACAACCCCATCAGTAGGGTATCTTGGCAACATAAGAGGTTGTCCTTCAAACCCCTTTATCTTGATATATGAAAATGTGGCAAACTAGATAAACCAGGCCCCATGCCGATAAACAACTTCCTGAGCTTCCATGCTCAGCCTTTTAGTCCTGTCCTCGTCCATGGTTCTGACCAGATGCATAGAGAATGCATCATTTACCAATTTGCAGTCCAGGAGGTAATCTTTTCTTTGTAATTGGGGATAGTGATCCCATATGTGTGCATCGTCAACATCACCACCATCCTTACCCACTATCTTCAAAGCATCAAAGGCTCCCTTATATGCACATGAGTATACCACATATGAGGTCATATAAAATAAGCATGTTTGGCCTCCCAGGTTCCTCATTCCCTCATCCAGTGCGTCACTGATGATCTTGGCCCATAATGGCCTATTGTCTACATATAAGACCATCTGGATGATTCCAAACATCCACTTCTCAAAAATTCTAGCATGAGGTTTACCTGTCATCTTACTCAGCAGGGCAATCATATATTTGTACTCATCATCAAAATTGAACTTGTACAGTTGTACGGGTAATTTAGCTGAGGCGGCATAGGTGCTGCTCTTTGACCTCCATTGGTAGATCCTCTTCCTTGCATTCTTCTTATTATTGTTGTAGTTTTTTTCTAGCTTGTGTAGGTCCAGACTCACCACCTTCTTTCCAACTGGCAGATTAAAAGTGGCGGTGATGCCCTTGATTGAGAAGTCTACATATATTCTTCCATGTTTTTCCACCCGTCTGGTTTCAGGGTAACATTTCCTTGCACATTCCACTACCAGCTCTAGGGTATCCATAGCATATGAAAAACTAGCTGCATGCCACATACTTGAAACATATACCCCATCCATAATGGGATTGTCCTTATCATGATCTACTCTTGTTGACCATACTGCCAGGTCCGTATCTCCTTGGTGAGTATCACCAATGACTCTATATTTAAACTGCACCCCCTAAGGCTGAACAAACATAGGCTTGAGGAAATCTGTGTTAGACCTATTCCTTCTAAGATCTACCATGGATTCCTACAATAAACATGATCTATTTACCCTACACTATCCACATGCATTTTTACAACATCATGCATTTCTATATCATGTGTACTCTGTCTATTATTATGTACTTCATCATGATATGTATATTCACAAAACCAAACCACAGGAAAGAACAAATACTCTACCTGAAAACCTAGAAAATGACAATAGGAGGGTTTACAGTTACTTACCTGATAATGCTTTCCTCCTAGGTTAGATGACTGATTATGGAAAAGGGCTAAAGAAGTTCAAGATCACCCATTCCATTATGCTGAAGGATCCAATCCATTGACAGGTAGCTGTATGAGGGTTTGACTCCCAAGCTCTATAATTTCTCATTTTTTTGCAAGGTAAATGAAAATAACCTTCAAAATTTACCTTTAAAGCAGATCAATGGGACAAATTAGAGTAAAACTACATTGTCTTGATTAAATCCGTTAATTTTCTGTAGGGAATTCATGGATATTGCCAAGTGTTCAATCTACATTCGTAATTGGTGAGAATTCATCTACCACACTTAAGTGCATTTAATGTAAAGAAATAGGGGGGTGATCTTCAAAAGATTGGGAGATATTCAAAATATGACCCCCTCTAGATAAAATGACCCCCCACCTTTGAGCAGAAAAACTAAATGCAAAGGAGGATCAGGTGATGTGGTCAACGTTGACCATGTGTATATTGAGTTACAAAATTAAGATTAGAGGCTATTCAAAATATAACCCCATAGATAAAATGAAGCCCTTTGTAAAAGATCAGGGTGATGTCACTATGTCAGCGACATTGTTTAATCATTATGTTTTAATGACGTCATAGTCATTTTAAAGAACATGATGGACATCAGATATATACCACCCCACAGATAGAATGGAATGATGATGTCATCATCAGTGTGATTTCCTTCATTCATTGGACTTGGATGACGTCGTCATCATATTGGCATAGGGTGATATATGCGAAGAGGGTGATATTCGTAAGATGACTGATATTTGAAATATGACCCCCCGTAAGATAACTGAAGTCGTTTGACAGGTAGATACTGGTTCTTAATTTAAAGTTGACATCCGGACATCGCGGACCGGGTGATTATCAGGTGAAATCCTATATCAAGGTGATCTAATCTAAGATGACTGATGTTTGAAGTATGACCCCCCTCTTGGGATATCAGGTTTGACCAAACTTTGACTCAACATAACTCTCTTCCCTTAGACAATTTTGGGGTATGTACCTTCCAACCATGAGGTTAATAATGTGAAATACTGACTTTGATAACTGACCTCAATCATGGTGACAAATCCACCCTCTTTCAAGGTTACATGCATGACAAATTATACCAAACCGTCCAAAACAGAAAACAAACAAGCCAAAGCAGCCAGAAAAAGTTGGGTCCCTATTTTGTCAAGGGAAAATGGTGTGTGTTGTGTAACCACACAACAACTTGCCACCAAAGAACATAACCAAATTCTAATGATTCAAGTGATGTGATCACATTCTAACATAGTATTTTAACTTTTTATAAGTATTATAATCTTTCTGAATGATAAGGTTTTCATCATGGAAACAATGCTAGCAAAGGATCAGGTGTGTGTAGTTGATTAATTATCCTCATCTTGAAAGTAAGTTGAAAACATGAGTAACTGATGTTAAGCGACATAGTTTGGGAGCATCCCTCATAGCCAACCTGGATAGAGCCTCGCTGCCAACAGGCGTCTATAGCCCTGGCAAGGTTATCTATACAATCCCCCTAAGTAGAGGCCCACTGCCAGCAGGTGTCTATAGCCCCGGTAGAGTTACTTAGATGGCCTAATTTTATTCCTTTTGGATTTTCAATATTTATTCCTCTCTATTCATATGATGTCATCATGTAAGCTTGATGTGCAAGGCATGGTCACTTGCTGATTTAGGTTGGAGATTGCATTGGTAGCAAGCGAGTCCCTTTAGTTTTTTCACTTAACACCTATACTTATGTGTTCCACAAACCCAAATCTGTTAGGTGAGTCATTGTGAAAAATCACTTTAGTTAAGAAATGGCACCCTGATAAAAAGGATACCATAGACCTGATCACCAATACTTCTCAAAATGAGTCATAACCTATATAGGAATTTGTTCTCATCACTTGAATGTTAACAATTTGGTTATTTTCTTAGGGTGATGAGTGGCATCATCTTGACTAACCAAAACAAAACTCAACATGCAAACAAACAAACAAAACAAAACTGTACAAACAACTATACAATATGCACACTATGATACACTTGACTTACATGACACTGTTTTAGGCTTGAAAATAATGCTTTAGGAACTATCCATTAATTGGTAATGGGACATCTTCACCGGTTAAAGTCTTAAGCCTGTAGGTATTGTCTCCTAAAATTTCTAAAACTTGAAAAGGACCTATCCAAAGTTTATCAAATTTACCATGATCTCCTTTCCTTTCATGTGCTTTGTCCCACATGAGGACTAAATTTGAAATTCTAAAAGCCTTAACTCTGTCTCTTTTGTCAAACTAATGCTTGACAACAGCTTGATGTTTAACAAATTGATCAATTTATCTATTCCTTTTTTCTTCTAGGTGCATTAATTGAAGCAACCTGACTTCTTGTTTGTTATCTATACCTAGATATTCTTGTGCAAACTGCAATGTGGGGATCTCTAAGTTAATAGGGAGTATGGGATCCACCCCATATACTAGGTGAAAAGGGGAATTTCCTAATGCAACCTTCATCCTGGTTCTATCTACCCACAATGCATACTTTAATAGGGTGTTCCACTCCCTTGGGTTCTTTTCTATCAATTTATTTATGATGTTCAATAAATTCTTGTTTGTGGATTCTACTAATCCATTCCCTTGAGGATAGTAATTTGAAGAGAACTTCAAAACAATTCCATGGTCAAAAGCCCAACCTGATAATCTTATTGATGTAAAGGCAGATCCATTGTCACATACTAAAGAATAAGGGACTCCATACCTGGTTACTATGTTGCTTTCCAAGAACTTGATTACATCCTTAGCATTGCATGTCTTACTACTGATAGCTTCAGTCCACTTGGTACAACAATTAGTAACAGTCAAAACATACCTGTGGCCTGAAGATGATGGAGGGTTGATAGGCCCTATGAAATCCATCCCCCATTGAGCAAATGGGCGCATCTCCATCACTAGTTGCAAGAGTTGATCAACATACCTTTCTATATTTGCAGCAACCTGACACATATGACAAAATTTGATGTGTTTAGTAGTATCTTTAAAAATAGTGGGCCAGTAATACCCTTCTCTAAGGATAGCATGAGTGGTAGCTAAGTATGATCCATGTGCATTTCCAAACTTGTCATGTAATTTTAACACTTTGTCTGCTACTTGCCATTCTAGGCATCTAAGGTATATTCCTTCATAGTTCTTCTTGAAAAGGACTCCTCCTTTTATCATGTATTTTTGTGATCTTATTTTCAAGGCTCTCCTCTGTGAGGCCTGTAACCTTGAAGGGCATCTTCCAGTAATCAAGATATGTCTGATGTCTGAATACCATTCTCAAGTTTCCTTTGTATTTATGACATATTGCTGGCTCATGATGTTAGGATCAATTTCATATATCATCTGACTCAAAGCTTGTCCTCTCACTAATTTCATGGGTTTTATGTCCATATAATACTCTTGGAGGACAGTTATCGATTTGACTCTCTTTTCACCTGGTTCACTTTGTATTAAAAGCATCTTTACTGCTACATCTGGTACTACAGCGATCACTTTACCCCTCAAGATGTAATGTCTAAACTTCTAGATTGCTTGGACCAGAGCAAGTGCTTGTCTTTCAACATCCATGTATCTGAGTTCCGCATCCCTGAAAGCACAACGCATGAAGGCTATAGGCTTTTCTTCTTTTATCCCATTTCTTTGTGTTAGTACTGCTACAGACGTATGCTTTTTAGCAAATGATTACATGTAAAAATCTTTGGTATAATCTGGACTAATTAGAACAGGAGCATTAGATATGGCTTTCTTGATATCTTCAAAAGCTTTTCTAGCTTTAGGTGTCCACTCAATTTTGGCATTATTCTTGAGCATGGCATTCAATGGTCTGACAATTTCTGCAAAACTAGTAATAAACTTTCTAACAAAATTGATCTTACCAAAATAAGATTTGAGCTCTTTCTTACTCCTAGGGAGTTGTATCTTCATAATCAATTCTGCTCTCTTAGGGTCAATGATGATCCCATTCTCTGTTATCAGGTGACCTAATAACTTCCCTGTGGTTATCCCAAATATGCATTTCTTAGGATTTAGGGATATTCCATAATGTTCACAATTCTTTAGTACCTTCATGAGGTCTTCTACATGATTCCCTCTTTCTTTAGAGAAAATAGTCAAGTCATCCATGTATATGACAATGCATTTACCAATTAGCCCCCTAAAAGCTATATCCATTGCTCACTGAAAAGTAGCTCCAGCATTTATCAATCCAAAAGGCATACGCCTGTAGGCAAATATTCCCCACTTAGTGGTGAATGCAGTCTTCAATCTATCTATCTTATCTACCATCACTTGGTTGTAACCTGAAAAACCATCCAAAAATGACATCATCTTTGCACCATTTACAATTTGCAAGACCTCATCCAAAGAAGGCAAACGATAGTTATCCTTTTCAGAAGCTCTATTGAAATTTCTGATGTCTACACACAACCTAATGTCACCATTCTTCTTCCTTGCTAGAACCAAGTTAGCCACCCATGTGGAATGTCTCACAAGAAATATGATCATGGCATTAAGCAATTTCTTCACTTCTTCGAAAATGATAGGCTCAAGCAAAGCATTAACAGGTCTCTGTTTTTGTCTAAATGGCTTGACATCTGGATTTAATGGTATAGTATGAGTGATGATTGATGTATCATAAGTTTTCAACTCATCATATGTCCAGGCAATAACATGAATATAATCTTTAAGTGCTTGGGTTATCCCTAACATTTCTTCTTCTGTACATACCTTTCCAATCAGGACATTCCTTCTTTCTTCATCATGTCCTATGTTAACTTGTGAATATTCTCCTCCATCTTCTCTAGGGAGATCTTTCTATTTCAGTACGTTATCTAAATCAAATGCTCTTTCCAACTCTATCATCCCTTTAGGTAGGCAACTCTATGATCTCTTCTTCTTCCCAGATATGGTCTTCCACATTTCTTTCATCTATGATATGTGCATCAAATACATCTCTATTGGATATGAAGTCTAAAATGTGTTGGTCATCATCAAACACTTGAAGGTTAACTACATTGTTTGGTACCGAGGGTACTAACACTAATTCAACTAAATATCTCTTCAAACCAGATATGGATAATGGTTCCAGAGTACTTGCGGCCTGGGCCAAGGCATCTGCCCTGTGATTTTGTTCTCTAGGCACATGGGTGATGTTAAATGCATCAAAATCTCCTATCAGATCCCATACCCTATGTCTGTAATTAGACAACTTCTTGTAATTACAAGAATATATGCCTCTTACTTGTCTTACAGCCAATTCTGAGTCTCCATAGACATGCAGAATCTTTACTTTCTTTCTAAGTGCAAACAATATCCCATGAATCAAGGCTTCATATTCTGTCACATTATTTGTGCATAGGAATTGCAATCTATATGCTACTAAGTAGGATTTACCAGCTGGATCAAAAAGATCTATTTCTACTCCAACTCATTGTTTTGATTTAGATCCATCAAACCTGAGGATCCATAGCTTATCTTCAGTTAAAGGCTTGTCTGGGCCTTCTCTTTTCTTTTTAGCTCTGGCAGTTGCACCACTTGATATCCATCTTAATTTTGGTGTTTCAATCTTCTCAAACTTCACCTTATTTGGCTGATGTGAAGCTGATATTCCTTCCTCTTTGTCATCAGAAGGAAGATATTTTGAACAAGGCAAAATTTACCTTTTCAGAATATGCAAACATAATGAACAAGTAGTTTCTGAATGTGGTGCTTCATGTAAACTGCACCATCCCTCAATTAGGACATCTTGTGGGGATCTTTGCTGTTGTATCATCTTTTGAATCTGTTTTGATAATAATTCCTAAAACTTGGAAAAATTGCTGCCTCTATCTTCTTCAAATATTTCATAATCTGACTCAACCAAGCAATCGGTTCCTGGGGTGATATTCTTGTTACTCTTAGGATTACTCTCACTACACACCAATATCTCTTCTATCATGTGAATGGGACTTTCATCATGATATGTGCTCCTTTTGTTCCTGCAAATGACAGACAAAAATCAGTAAAATTATCACTATCTGTAGAACTTACCCCAGATAGTGATGATGATGCCTCACTATATGCTTGTTCAAGTTCCATCATGTCTAAGCAAGCATCACAGGTCTTTTCAAAATGCACCTCATCACGTAACCTGCACCATCCTTCAATTAGAACATTTTCAACAGGCATCTTTAACAATTGGCAACATTGCACCTCTTTGGACAAGTGCATCTCAAAATTCTTGAAGTGATCTACTTCCATCTTATTTTCAGAGCTACAATCAGACTCTAAAATTATTCTATCATCCTAAAGATTGTCATTATGAACATGAACTTCATACATGAGGATCTCCACTATCTTGATGGTTTGGGGTCTGATGGAATACACTCCAGGTTCAACATCTACATACATAATCTCATTGGTTTTATTGTATTCAGTGATCCTATGTTTCATGCGAGGTTTAGCATTTATCCTTATTTGATTAGGTATTCCTTTCCAAGGTAACCACATGTTATTGAAATCAATGGACATGTATCCATTAAGTATTTTTGACCAATCCCTGCTGAGCAACATCCCATAGGTATCTGGTACATCTACTACCTAAATATCAATGTAATATTGGATTCTTGGATCTGATGCTAACTGCATATGGATGTGAGTTAATTATCCTACTACACTCACCTCTATTTTATCTATGTTACTTTCTTCAGTGACTTAGTAGGATGCAACCCTAAGGTGTTACATATGGACAGGGGCATTACATTGGTAGATGCTCCTAAATCTACTAAGCAATTATGCAAATTCTTACAGAACATCCTTATGGTAAGGAGAAAAGGAGGTGACTCAGTTTTATCTCTATAAAGGGTCATGTGTGCAGTTTGTGCAGCTTGAACAGTGGCTGGAGTTTTGTGTTTAACATTAATATCCCTACTGGCATGATCTTTATTCCTAGTATGACTTGAGGTATGATTATCCTCTTTTGGAGCAGGATCATCTAAGGATTTCATGAAGGCTTTTTTGATAGCTGGGGTTTTGAGTACTTCTGACAATGACAGACTGATCTTGATCTTTTTCATTTCATTTGCTAAGTATGTGACCAATTTATCAGACTCAGGAGCTAGATTACCATCTTTTGGTAGTGTATTTTCTAGTGCTAAGTACTCAGCATTAACTTTAGGAAATCCCAGGTTATTGCTTGCCTTAGGATCAGGAGGAGTGTTGAAATTATTTGGAGGCAAGGATGTAGTCAACAGACCAGCAAGTAGGTTGGAGTTATTCCTTAGGTTGTAATTATGTCTACCTTGATACTGTTGTTGATAAGCATGTACTTCTTCATGTTCAACTGATGGCTCATTTTCATCTTGAAATGGGAAAACATAATTGGTTTCAAAAGCCATGGCTGACTCTTCACATGCTAAGGTGTAATTCTCATGAGGTGACATTGTTTGTTGATGAGGATGATTGATGAAACTTTCTGGTACTAGAGCAGAATCATATCCACATGGGACAATTTCATTTCCTTCAACACAAGATGGATTACCTACAGTATTAGATACTTCAGTTTGGAAAATATTGGCGGCTATCCTAAACTAAGGACAATCCAGCTCTGCATGAGCATTGGTATTATATATCCTACACTAGTTTGTAAGAGCTTCCTTTGCTAGGTTCATTCTAGTGGTCTTCATAGGTTCACTAGGAGGCTGATTATCTAGGGGTGATGGAAAGAAACCATTGTTTGGTATAGTGTTCCACACTCTAGGCTATCTAGGAGGATTATTGTTACCATTGTTGTTATTGTATTCCCTATCAGGATAATTAGATCTATCTTTGGCATATCCTCTATTCTGATTTGGTTGAGAATAGAAATGCTGACTCCTCAAATGAGTGATCTTAGTGGTGAGTTTCCTCAGTTGTGTTGATATCTCTTTAATTTCTTCCTTTTCTTCCTGAACTTTGGCTACTACATTCTCTGTTTGGGGTTTGAAGAAGGAAGATCCATTGTTATTGTTATTAGACTGTTCCACAACTTGAGGTACCTGTATATGTCCTAGATATTGTAGAATTTGACCATTTCCATTTGGAGGTGGCATGATATTGAGTGGAGGTATCTGTAAAGGACTTGGCATTATAGCTGGAGGTATCGTGGTTCCATTGGTCTGTTGTTGAACAGGATATGTAGGATAAATAGGGAGTGTAGGAAATGCAACATTAGGTGTTGGAGCAGGAATCAACTGCTGACTAACTTTAACAGCTTCTTCAAAATCTCCTACCAAGGTTGTGACACCAGGATGTGTTCTAATAAACATAGAAGTTAGGGGATCTAAGGCTGAGTAGTATATACTCCTAGCAGCTTCATCTGTTACAGTATAGGGAGCAACTAGCTTTGAGAACATCTTTTGGAATCTTGCATTGAAATTAGCAATAGGTTATCCCTCAAATCTCTTGATTGTGGCAAATAGATGATAATTCATTGAAGGATCTATAGTTATTTTGAATCTATCCTTAAAGGCTTTCTCCAAGGTAGCCCATGAACTGACTGAACTATGACCAAGACTGATATACCAGTTATATGCCTCTTCCCCTAAGGAAAATGGAAATAACCTACATACCACATCCTGATGTTCAATTCTAGCCCTACAACAGTATTCCTTGAATGTTCTAATGTGATCATCAGCACCCTGATATGGATGATATTTAGGACAAATCTTATCAAGATTTTTAGGTAAAGGATGATATGCAGTGAAACTCAGAGGTGACTCTGTAGTAAAGAATGACATTGTGACTAGTGGAGGTTGGACTAGAGGCGTGACAGGTGGTCTTGTAGGTGTTTGCAACCTAATAGGAGTTATTGGAGTGTGTTCTGGTGAAGCTCCTGATGCACTAGAACCAAGAGAATGATGAATATCTACTATTCTAGGTCTGAATCCCTGGATAGGCAATTCCTCAAAGAGTCCACTAGATCTGGACTTGGTATTTGGCCTGAGAGCTAGGATTTCTTGAATTTAAGGAAAATTTGGCTTGTTTACTGTAAAGATCAGCTAAAACACTCGATCAAAGGCTATATTTATGATCAGAATCTGAAACTGACTGGATATTTATGCAATATTTGCAGAAATGATGCAAATATGAGTTGATATGAGACTTTTGGACACAAGCACCAGGATATCAGGTCTCTTAAGCAAATTACCTCAAAGATTTTGCAAATAGACTTGAAATAGAACTTAACTTTCGAATATCATAGTGATTGACCGTAAATCTTGAAATATTTACACTGAATTTTAAAAACTTTGCAATGGATAAGCATAAACGGAGTTAAAACAACAAATCTTTTACACAAGATTTGAAATACAAAGCTGCGTGAGCATTACCTTTCCCTCTATGTCATCAAATCAGACAAATCTACTAATGAAGGCCCTCCTTCTAGCACCAATTTATGTTGATGATGATTGTTAGTCATAACAACATGCATAAAAATTTGCACAAAAAACATTTATTATCTTGTAAAGTATGATCAACTTAGGATAAGTTGATGACTCCAAGTCTCCGTTGATCAGGTCATGATCGTCTGACGTTACTAAGAGGTTGATGTGACATGTTATTTTCCAGGGGTCTTAGATTTGTCTAGGTGATTAGTATTGCACTATATCCTGTAAATTCACTCCAGAGAGAGGTTAATTCTACTCTATTTTCAAGGATTGCTGAGATATTTATAAGTTTGATCAATTCTTTTGATCATTGATCATTATGAACTTACTCTTTCTTCTACACTGTAAATCTATTCAAAGGGTGTGTCTATAAGTGGATATTTACATGTATTTCATGGATATTTGTATGAATTTGCATGGTATTTATCAATTTGACATGCTTTTACTCTAAATATGCTTTGTATTTTCAATTATCTATAGGATATCTACATATTTCATGTTTTATTTGCTTTTGATTCTCTATTATTTGTAATTATGGAGATGATCTGTTATGAAATTGTAAGAAATTTAAAAGAATACTTCTACTTTTAGTGAATCTTTAGTCATTGAATCACATACATACAAGATACATTCATGAAGAGATGAAATCAAACCATAGGTCACCAAGATGTTCCACAGCTAGATATGGTTGATGCTAACTTCAAAGGAACTAAGAATGAAAACAATACATGCAGACTGAGAAGCACTCCAAGGGACGCAACTAATCAATGCATATATCCAGATTTCAAAAATAGATTACTCAAGATTTATGATGATTTATAATCAAATATGCTCCTCTTTCATTAAGTATGCATAACATGTACATTTACAACAACTTTGAAATGAGTCCTCAATTTTTTTAGCAATCAAATTTTAGTTAAGTTTTAAATGTTTAAAAGATTACACCCCTACACCTTTTATAGAATAAGGTGATGAGGCAGTTACAATTGACCAACGGTCAAGATTTATCAATTAAGATCAATGGTTGACAATTACCCTATGACTTAGTCAACTCTTCCTCGTGGCACAGGTTGCCAGCTGGCAACCATCTGTATGACTCATTATTTATGAAAACCTTATGCATGTGTTCACTTTGTGATGCATCTTCATTCATTCCTCAGGTTCCTCTTCTTTATTTTCTTCTTCTTCATCATTCCTCTCATCTTCATCACTCTCAGCATCACTGTCACTTTGATATAAATCTTCTTGTATGTGGACCTTTACTACTATCCTGATGTGTTCATATGCTTGTACTATTTTATCCACCTCTCCCCCATCTTGGATTTTGTCTTTTGTTATGGCATGTTTATGAGACTGGAACTTAGCCTTGAGCACTTCCATCTTACCTTTCCTACTGTTCAAAGTCTCATTGTATGTTTCTACTTTAACTTTTATCCTCATGATTTTATTGATTACTTCTTCTGTCAGGTGAGTGAGGGGGTCATCTGCTACTGACTTAAAATTATCATGTAGACATTTAATAGCAAAGTCTGCATCCTAATTTTCAATTTTTCCTTCTATTTTTCCTTCCAGGGCCTCAAGGATCTTTGCTTCATATGCCATCATGGTGTGTAGCTTTACACTTATATCCCTGAGTTTGCCACTGCATTTCTTCAAGATATCACATTCAAACCTAATATCCTCATACCACATACCTATCAGCAGGGCAATATTATTATCCAATACTTGTGGATCAATCCTCTTCATTTCACTTAGAGTAGTTAGGTCCTTTTCCAATTGGAATGACCATTTTCCTGTTTCATTTTGTATTTTATCTACCTTTACCTTCAAACTACTCAAAGAATTCCATCTCTGTAGTGAGGTTCTCAAAACATCCTCAGCCCTAGTGAGAGCTGACAACATCCACTTCTCCATGATCATTGCCTCATGTTTCATTAGGTCCAACTTGGTGACCTCCTCCTAGGATATGATAGTCAATGGGACTGCTGGATCAACTGGTGTATTATCAAGGTTAATTAACCCTTTTATGAAAGAATGTAACTGGGCAATGTGCTCCTTATGCATTTTATTTTTCTCTTTCTCATTCTTTACCCTTTGCGTCAAAGAATCAATAATGTCCTTCCCTTCTTGACCTTCCTGGTCCTCATTGGAAAAACCCAAATCAACAGTTGTGATTTGGAATTCTTCTAGGGTGATTTTGCCTTTCTCCTTTTCTACTGTGGGAAGTGCTACCTGTGCTGTCCTTCTACATGTAGCAGGATCTCTCTTTATGGTACATGTTAATCTAGCCTTCCTCTTTGGCTTCATCATTGTTTCATCGAACAAGGTAGAAACATCAAATTCTTGGATCTCTGACCCTTGTTCCATACTTATCTCTTTTTCCAGCCACTAAGGAACATCACCTCCAGATCCTTGATGATCTTTGTCAACATCATGTCTACCATGTTCTCCAGTATCTGCTTCTATTCTTGGTGGAGAAGGCACCTTCCTGATTTCTTCCTCATGTATTTCTTCATGAGGGGGATCTTGTTGAAGTTCTTCCTGTTGAGGGGCTTCCTTCTGCAAAGGAGGATCTTGTGTAATTTCCACATTTTGATCATGTGTTTGATCCTATATACCCTCTTTACGATTTTCATCCTCTTCATTGTTTTCCTCATCCTGAGGCATATCGACCTCTATGGATGTCTGTGTATTTTGGCCTTGTGCATCACCCTAATCAAGGGTCATTTCTTGTTCTCCACCTAATGCACCAACATCCTGTGGCTTAGGGTCCGCATGACCTGATTTATCTTTTTCTCTTGAAGCATCTCTCAGATCTCCCTGAGTCTGAGTAGTAGTAGCACCTGATATATCTTTATCACCCCCACTCTTCTATTAAACTTCTACTATTTTTGGCTCTACGGGTGTCTCATGTTGTTGCTGACCCATATCAGGAGCAGTGCTATCCTTTTCTATATGTTGTGCCACTTCAATTTTCTTTGGTTCCTTAGGTGCACATGTTTTATCCTTAGGGCTTACATCACCCATGTATGTTAAATCTACAATGATAGGGCTAGTCACCTGCTCAACCAAATTATCAAGCCCTATCTGTTGGGCCACCCTCTTTGGGATACCTTGTTTTACTTCTTCTATTTTCTTTATTTCTTCCAACACTGCCATCTGTGCTAATGGGGTCCCATGAGGAGTCATGTGGGTGTTGGAAGTGAGAGTATCCATTTGTTGAGAAGCCACACTCTAAATTACCTCATCGTCAGATAAGTCCACAGTATCCTCCAAAGAGAAAGGAGCACCCTGACTTGCTTTGAAAACTTCTCTTGTTTCTTCCTCTACCTTCTTAATTTTGAATTTTCTTATGGTGGGAAGAGGAACATCATGTTGTAGTTCCTTTCTAAATGCTTCACCACTGGCTCCTCTCAATATGATGGGGTCAGCCTTGATATCCCCCCTCATTGTTGTTCTTTGTTTCTTGGGTGGTGACATCAGTGGTATCACCCTCCTTTTCATACTAACCACCATCAGGTCATAACCTGCAAGCTCCTTATTTACTTGCTCTTCTTCCAAAGGCATGCCTTCTTCCACTTCCTACTGCAAGTATTGACCCTCTATCTACACCTTTGTAGTTTCAACAGCAGGCCTTAAAATCCTTTTAGTTTTTAGTTTTTCAGTCAGAAGCTGTGCAGATGATGTTGATGCTTGAGCTGATATAGATGCACCTATAGCTAACGTGGCAATCCTTTCTATTATCACCCCCTTTGGTTCATCTTCACTTTTTTTCTCTAGGGGGACCTTTCCTTTGTTTTTGTGTGGGCAATCTTTCCCCATTGGATTTTATCTTTTCATTGAGGAAATCATCATATTCCTCATCAGATATTTCCTGCCTTTTCTTCTTGGCATCAACTGCAAGGGCAACACCCCTTTTCTTCAATCTATTTACTCCTCATCCACCCAGGCTTGGGTTAAATGGATCAGCCCTCCTGTCAGCTGATCCAAGGATATATCCTCTGGCTATGTAAGATTAGGGGCTGATATGGTGTCATTATACACCTGTTTGTCCTCATACTCATTGGACATGATCTTTCCATCATCTTTCCTTAGCTGCACTGGCACTGAGATGCAGTCAAATGTCTTTATTTGATTCAAGGTGAGCCTTTGGTACTTCCTTCTCCTCACCTCAGCTTCATCATCACAGTCAGTCCAAAAGTCCTCTAGATGCTTCTGATGTATCAGTTTTCCTAATATTTTCTGCATCTTGCCATAAGGATCATAAGATCTGGCTAAAGGAAATGGTTGTAGATACATCAATTTTAGTCCTCCCATGACATGTTTTATGCTCTCTGAGTCTGAGCACATATACCAACCCATAGACACTGGGAATAACACTGGAGGTATCTTCTTTCGTGCCTTGTAGGCTTCAAATATGGTGGATACATGCCTTATAAATTCCATCAAGATAACCCCATTAGTAGGGTATCTTGGAAACATAAGAGGTTATCCTTCAAATCCCTCTATCTTGATATATGAAAAGGTGGCAAACTGGATAAACCAAGCCCCATGCCGATAAACAGCTTCCTGAGCTTCCATGCTCAGCCTTTTAGTCTTGTCCTCCTCCATGGTTCTAACCAAATGCATAGAGAATGCATCATTTACCAATTTATAGTCCAGGAGGTAATCTTTTCTTTGTAATTAGGGATAGTGATCCCATATGTGTGCATCATCAGCATCACCACCAGCCTTACCCACTGTCTTCAAAGCATCAAAGGTTCCCTTATATGCACATGAGTATACCACATATCAGGTCATATAAAATAAGCATGTTTGGCCTCCCAAGTTCCTCATTCCGTCATCCACTGCGTCACTGATGATCTTAGCCCATAATGTCCTGTTGTCTACATATAAGACCATTTGGATGATTCCAAACATTCAGTTCTCAAAATTTCTAACATGAGGTTTACCTGTCATCCTACTCAATAGGGCAATCATATATTGGTACTCATCATCAAAATCAAACTTGTACAAATGTATGGGTAATTTAGCTAAGGCGGCATAGGTGCTACTCTTTGACCTCCATTGGTAGATCCTCTTCCTTGCATTCTTCTTATTATTGTTGTACTCTATTTCCAAGTTGCATAGGTCCACACTCACCACCTTCTTCCCAACTGGTAGATTAAAAGTGACGGTGATGCCCTTGATTGAGAAGTTTGCATATATTCTTCCATGTTTTTCCACCCGTCTAGTTTTAGGGTTATAATTTCTTGCACATTCCACTACCAACTCCGGGGTATCCATAGCATATGAAAAACCAACTACATGCCACATACCTGAAACATATACCCCATCCAGAATGGGATTGTCCTTATCATGATCTACTCTTGTTGACCATACCGCCAGGTCCGTATCTCCTTGGTGAGTATCACCAATGACTCTGTATTTAAATTGCACCCCCTAAGGCTGAACAAACATAGGCTTCACGAACTCTACGTCAGACCTATTCCTTCTAAGATCTGCCATGGATTCCTACAATATACATGATCTGTTCACCCTACAGTATCCACATGCATTTTTACAACATCATGCATTTCTATATCATGTGTACTCTGTCTATTATTCTTTACTTCATCATGATATGTATATTCACAAAACCAAACCACAGGAAAGAACAAATACTCTACCTGAAAACCTAGAAAATGACAAGAGGAGGGTTTACAGTTACTTACTTGACAATACTTTCCTCCTGGGTTAGATGACTAATTATGAAAAAGGGCTGAAGACGCTCAAAATCACCTGTTCCATTACGCTGAAGGATCCAATCCTTTGATAGGTAGATGTATGAGGTTTTGACTTCCAAGCTCTATAATTTCTCATTTTTTCACAAGGTAAATGAAAATAACCTTCAAAATTTACTTTTAAACTAGATCAACAGGACAAATTAGGGTAAAACTGCATTGTCTTGATTAAATCCATTGATTTTCTGTAGAGAATTCATGGATGCTACCAAGTGTTCAATCTACATTCGTAATCGGTGGGAATTCATCTACCACATTTAAGTACATTTAATGTCACGAAACAGGGGGTGATCTTTGAAAGATCGGAAGATATTCAAAATATGACCCCCTCTGGATAAAATGACCCCTCGCCTTTGAGCGGCAAAACTAAATGCAAAGGAGGATCGGGTGATGTTGTCAACGTTGACCATGTGTATATCGGGTTACGAAATTAAGATCAGGGTTGTTCAAAATATGACCCTACAGATAAAATGACACCCTTTGGAAAGAATCAGGGTGATGTCACTATGTCAACGATATTGTTTAATCGTTATGTTTTAATGATGTCATAGTCATTTTAAAGAACATGATGGACATCGGATATATACCTCCCCGCAAATAGAATGGAATGATGATGTCATCATCAGTGTGATTTCCTTCATTGATTGGACTTGGATGATGTCACTATCATATTGGCATAGGGTGATATATGCAAAGAGGGTGATATTCATAAGATGACTGATATTTGAAATATGACCCCCCGCAAGATAACCGAAGTCATTTGACGGGTAGATATCGGCTCTTAATTAAAAGTTGACATCCACACATCACGGACGGAGCAATTATCAAGTGATAATCCTATATTGGGGTGATCTAATCTAAGATGACTGATGTTTGAAGTATGACACCCCCTCTCAGGATATCAGGTTTGACCAAACTTTGACTCAACATAACTTTCTTCCCTTAGACAATTTTGGGGTGATTTAAAAGGCAAACCTGCTTGGAATTTTACATACCTTCCCACCATGAGGTTAATAATGTGAAATACTTACTTTCATAATTGACATCAATCATGGTGACAAATCCACCCTCTTGTAGGGTTACATCTATGACAGATTTTACCAAACCACCCAAAATAGAAAACAAACAAGCCAAAGCAACCAGAAAAAGTTGGGTCCCTATTTTGTCAAGGAAAAATGGGGCGTGTTGTGTAACCACACAACTTGCCACCAAAGAACATAACCAAATTCCAATGATTCAAGTGATGTGATCACATTCTAACATAGTATTTTAACTTTTTCTAAGTATAAGTATTATAATCTTTCTGAATGATAAGGTTTTCATCATGGTAACAATGCTAGTAAAGGATCAGGTGTGTGCAATTGATTAATTATCATCATCTTGAAAGTAAGTTGAAAACATGAGTAACTGATGTTAATCTACATAGTTTGGGAGCATCCCTCATAGCCAACCTAGATAGAGTCTTTCTACCAGTAGGTGTCTATAGCCCCGATAGAGTTACTTATATGGCCTAATTTTATTCCTTTTGGATTTTTAATATTTATTTCTCTCTATTCATATGATGTCATCATGTAAGCTTGATGTGCAAGGCATGGTCACTTGCTGATTTAGGTTGGAGATTGCATTGGTAGCAAGGGAGTCCCTTTAGATTTGTCACTTAACACCTATACTTATGTGTTCCACAAACCCAAGGTTGTTAGGTGAGTCATTGTGAAAAATCACTTTAGTTAAGAAAAGGCACCCTGATAAAAAGGATACCACAGTCCTAATCACCAATACTTCTCAAAATGAGTCATAACCTATATAGGAATTTGTTCTCATCACTTGAATCTTAACAATTTGGTTATTCTCTTAGGGTGATGAGTGACATCATCTTAACTAACCAAAACAAAACTCAACAGGCAAACAAACAAACAAAACAAAACTGTACAAACAACTATACAATATGCACACTATGATACACTTGACTTACATGACACGGTTTCAAGCTTGAAAATAATGCTTGAGGAACTGTCCATTAACTAGTAATGGGACATCTTAACCAGTTAAAGTCTTAAGATTGTAGGTGATGTCTCCTAAAATTTCTAAAACTTGAAAGGGAACTATCCAAAGTTTATCAAATTTACCATGATCTCCTTTCCTTTCATGTTCTTTGTCCCACATGAGGACTAAATCTAAAATTCTAAAAGCCTTAACTCTGGCTCTCTTGTCAAACCAATGCTTGACAACAACTTGATGTTTAGCAAATTGATCAATTGCTTTATTCCTTTTTTCTTCTAGGTGCATTAACTGAAGCAACCTGACTTCTTGTTTGTTATTTATACCTAGATATTCTTGTGCAAACTGCAATGTGGGGATCATTAATTTAACAGGGAAGATGGGATCCACCCCATATACTAGGTGAAAAGGGGAATTTCTTAATGCAGCCTTCATCCTAGTTCTATCTACCCACAATGCATACTTTAATACGGTGTTCCACTCCCTTGGGTTCTTTTCTATCAATTTCATTATGATGTTCAATAAATTCTTGTTTGTGGATTATGTTAATCCATTCCCTTGAGGATAGTAATTTGAAGAGAACTTCAAAATAATTCCATGGTCAAAAGCCCAATCTGATAATCTTACTGATGCAAAGGCAGATCCATTGTCACATACTAAAGCATAAGGGACTCCATACCTAGTTACTATGTTGGTTTCCAAGAACTTGATTACATCCTCAGCATTGCATGTCTTACTACTGACAACTTCAGTCCACTTGGTACAATAATTAGTAATAGTTAACACATACCTGTGGCCTGAAGATGATGGAGGGTTGATAGGCCCTATGAAATCCATCCCCCATTGAGCAAATGGGCGAATCTCCATCACTGGTTGCAACGACTGAGTAGCATACCTTTCTCAATTTGCAGCAACCTGACACATATGACAACATTTGATGTGTTCAGAAGTATCTTTAAAAATATTGGGCCAGTAATACCCTTCTCTAAGGATAGCATGAGTGGTAGCTAAGTATGATCCATGTGCAGTTCCAAACTTGTCATGTAATTCTGTTAACACTTTTTCTGCTTCTTGCCTTTCTAGGCATCTAAGGTATATTCCTTCATAGTTCTTCCTGAAAAGGACTCCTCCTTTTATCATGTATTTTTGTGATCTTATTTTCAAGCCTCTTCTCTATGAGGTCTGCAACCTTGAAGGGCATCTTCCAATAATCAAGATATGCCTAATGTCTGAATACCATTCTCGAGTTTCCTTTGTATTTATGACATATTGCTAGCTCATGACGTTAGGATCAATTTCAAATATCATCTGACTCAAATCTTGTCCTCTCACTAATTTCATGGGTGTTATGTCCATATCATACTCTTGGAGGATAGTTATCCATTTGGCCCTCTTTTCACCTGGTCCACTTTGCATTAAAAACATCTTTACTGTTGCATCTGGTACTACAGCAATCACTTTACTCCTCAAGATGTAATGTCTAAACTTATTAACTGCTCAGACCAGAGCAAGTGCTTGTCTTTCAACATCCATGTATCTAAGTTCTGCATCCCTGAAAGGACAACTCATGAAGGCTATAGGCATTTCTTCTTTAGCTCCATTTCTTTATGTTAGTACTGCTGCAAACATATGCTTTGAAGCAAATGAGTATATGTAAAAATCTTTGGTATAATCTAGACTAATTAGAACAGGAGCATTGGATATAGCTTTCTTGATATCTTCAAAAGCTACTCTAGTTTTAGGTGTCCACTCAATTTTGGCATCATTCTTGAGCATGGCATTCAATGGTCTGACAATTTCTACAAAACCAGTAATAAAATTTCTAATGAAATTGATCTTACCAAAATAAGATTTGAGCTCTTTCTTACTCCTAGGAAGTTGTATCTTCATAATCGATTCTACTCTCTTAGGGTCAATGATGATCCCATTCTCTACTATCAGGTGACCTAATAACTTCCCTGTGGTTACCCCAAATATGCATTTCTTAGGATTTAGTGATATTCCATAATGTTCAAATTTCTTTAGTACCTCCCTGAGGTCTTCTACATGATTCCTGCTTTCTTTAGAGAAAACGGTCAAGTCATCCATGTATATGACAATGTATTTACCAATTAGCCCCCTGAAGGCTATATCCATTGCTCGCTGAAAAGTGGCTCAAGCATTTATCAATCCAAAAGGCATATGCTTGTAGGCAAATATTCCCCACTTAGTGGTGAATGCAGTCTTCAATCTATCTATCTTATCTACCATCACTTGGTTGTAACCTGAAAAACCATCCAAAAATGACATCATCTTTGCACCATTTACAATCTACAAGACCTCATCCAGAGAAGGCAAAGGATAGTTATCCTTTTCAAAAGCTCTATTTAAATTTTTGAAGTCTACACACAACCTAATGTCACCATTCTTCTCCTTGCTAGAACCAAGTTAGCCACCCATGTGGAATGCCTCACAGAAAATATGATCCTGGCATTAAGCAATTTCTTCACTTCTTCAAAAATGATGGGCTCCAGCAAAGCATTAAAAGGTCTTTGTTTCTATCTAAATGGCTTGACATCTAGCTTTAACGGTATAGTATGAGTGATGATTGATGTATCATAAGTTTTCAACTCATCATATGTCCAGGCAATAACATGAATATAATCTTTAAGTTCTTGGGTTATCCCTAACATTTCTTCTTCTGTACATACCTTTCCAATCATGACATTCCTTTTTTCTTCATCATGTCCTATGTTAACTTGTGAATATTCTCTTCCTTCTGCTTTAGGGAGATCTTTCTATTTCAGCATATTATCTAAATCAAATGCTCTTTCCAACTCTATCATCCCTTTAGGAATCTTGTTACTAGGCAACTCTATGATCTCTTCTTCTTCCCAGATATGGTCTTCCACATTTCTTTCATCTATGATATGTGCATCAAATACATCTCTATTGGATATGAAGTCTAAAATGTGTTGGTCATCATCAAACACTTGAAGGTTAACTACATTGTCTGGTACCGAGGCTACTGACACTAATTCAACTAAAAATCTCTTCAAACCAGATATGGATAATGGTTCCAGAGTACTTGCGGCCTAGGCCAAGGCATCTGCCCTGTGATTTTGTTCTCTAGGCACATGGGTGATGTTAAATGCATCAAAATCTTCTATCAGATCCCATACCCTATGTTTGTAATTAGACAACTTCTTGTAATTACAAGAATATATGCCTCTTACTTGTCTTACTACCAATTCTGAGTCTCCATAGACATGCAGAATCTTTACTTTCTTTCTGAGTGCAAACAATATCCCATGAATCAAGGCTTCATATTCTGTCACATTATTTGTGCATGGGAATTACAATCTATATGCTGCTAAGTAGGATTTACCAACTGGATCAATAAGATCTATTCCTACTCCAACCCCTTGTTTTGATTTAGATCCTTCAAACCTGAGGATCGATGGCTTATCTTTAGTTAAAGGCTTGTTTGTGCCTTCTCTTTTCTTTTTAGCTCTGGTAGCTGCACCGCTTGATATCCATGTTAATTTTGTTGTTTCAATCTTCTCAAACTTTACCTTATCTGGCTGATGTGAAGCTAATATTTCTTCCTCTTCTTTATCATCAGAAGGAAGATCTTTTGAACAAGGAAAAATCTACCTTTTTATAATATGCAAACATAATGAACAAGTAGTTTCAGAATGTGGTGCTTCATGTAACCTACACCATCCCTCAATTAGGACATCCTGTGGGGATCTTTGCTGTTGTATCATCTTTTGAATCTATTTTGATAATAATTCCTCAAACTTGGACAAATTACTGCCTCTATCTTCATCAGATGTTTCATAATTTGACTCAACCAAGCAATCGGTTCCTGGGGTGATAGTCTTGTTACTCTTAGGATTACTCTCACTACACACCAATATCTCTTCTATCATCTAAATAGGACTGTCATCATGATATGTGCTTCCTTCTGTTCCTACAAATGACAAACAAAAATTAGTATCATTATCACTATCTGTAGAACTTACCGTGGATGGTGATGATGATGCGTCACTACATGCTTGTTCCAGTTCCATCATGTCTAAGCAAGCATCAAAGGTCTTTTTAGAATGCACCTCATCATGTAACCTACACCATCCTTCAATTAGAACATTTTCAATAGGCATCTTTAATAATTGGCAATGTTGCACCTCTTTGGACAAGTGCATCTCAAAATTCTTGAAGTGATCTACTTCCATCTTATTTTCAGAGCTACAATCAGACTCTAAAATTATTCTATCATCCTGAAGATTTCCATTATGAACATGAACATCATACATGAGGATCTCCTCTATCTTGATGGTCTGGGGTCTGATTGAATACACTCTGGGTTAAACATATATATACATAATCTCATTGGTTTTATTGTATTCAGTGATCATATGTTTCATGTGAGGTTCAGCATCTATCCTTATTTGATTAGGTATTCCTTTCCAAGGAAACCACATGTGACTAAAATCAATGGACATGTATCCATTGAGTGTTTTTGACCAATCCCTGCTAAGCAGAATCCCATAGGTATCTAGTATATCTACTACTTAAATATCAATGTAATATTGGATTCTTGGATCTGATGCTAACTGCATATGGATGTGAGTTAATTCTCCTACTACACTCACCTCTGTTTTATCTAACTATGTTACTTTCTTCAGTGACTTAGCAGGATGCAACCCTAAGGTGTTACATATGGACAGGGGCATTACATTGGTAGATGCTCCTAAATCTACTAAGAAATTATGCAAATTCTTACAAAACATCCTTATGGTAAGGAGAAAAGGAGGTGATTCAGTTTTATCTCTATAAAGGGTCATGTGTGAAGTCTGTGCAGCTTGAACAGTGGCTGGAATTTTGTGTTTAACATTAATATCCCTACTAGCATGATCTTTATTCCCAGTATGACTTGAGGTATGATTTATTGGCAAGAGACACTATATGGATTCATGATTGTTGTCATTGATGGCAAGAAAGTTCATCCCACACATCCGCAGGACATGGTGTGTTTCTACCGAAAGTCAGAATGAAGATTGTTGAGGTCCAGTAAACAAGAACAGAGCTTGTGGCAAGGTTCGACAGATAGGTCTGGATCTCTCAGAGGAAGTATCTTGGTGAAGTACAGATTTGGGAAAGTCAAGAGGACTTCCTTGAGTAATAGATTCCAAGGATTTAGCCTCTGGTGATGGACAAGGAAAAAGATATAAATAGTTGAGTACCGGATTCCTGAGTGACAGTGTGAATAGAGGAAGAACTGACTGACAGAACATCACACTACTTTTCGGATGTGTTTCTGATGGTGGTAAAGGTTATGAAGACATGAATTATGTTTGGCCGACATGATTAATAATTTCTACAAGTATATACTTGATCCACATTACTTGATGTGTAAGGATTCAGCTGATAGAACAGAGTTTGTGAGAAGATTGACTCTTCCGGGTGCTGACTAGAAAGATAATGAAATCACTTGTGCGGATATATATATAGGATGGATTTAGTTGTGAGAAGTGTTGTGGTGGTATGTGATATGTGAATAAAAGGAAGAGCAGAGTAGAAGCAGTAAGGAAGGTCCGGTATGTGAAAGGAAAGCAACATAAGAGAAGAGGAAAGATGAAGTGCAGCAGATCAGTGTACTGAGCCTAACTGGAATTGAACTCCAGCATATGTGGATGCCTCCAATCAGTTCAAGTATTGTATAACACTCTTTTGTAGACAGTGTGTCTCTTGTAGGCAATGTGCCTCCTTGTGAGCAGTGTGCTCGGGCAGTGAGCCCTAATTGGCAAGTGTCATTTTTGTATTTCCTTATTCTTCTAATAGAGAATAATCTTTGGGTTAACCACCTCGTGGTTTTCTCCCTTAACAGGGTTTCCATGTCAAAAATACTGTGTCATGTGTTTTTGCATTTCATGATAATGTTTTCTTGTTTGAATTAATGCTGCATTGATTAATAAAGAAGAAATAATTAGGATAACTGATTCACCCCCCCTCTCAGTTATCAACAATTGGTATCATAGCTAATTTCCTCCTAACAGAGTCTAACAGCTCGAGGAAGATCTGGGAGTCCAAATGGATGCATATGGTTTAAGGGAGCAACTCAAGACTACCCTTGAGGATCTTGAACAGTCAAACTTTGAAGTCAATGAATTAAAGGAAAGACTCAAACAGGCTGATGATTTCATGAGAGAACTAAAAGATAAATTAAGTTTCTCTATGAAAAAGAGAAAGGAGCTGCTTCAGCAATTGGCAAGACAAGGTGAAGAAAGTAATGCAAATGAAGAGCTGTCTGAGAAAACCAAGTTATGTGAAAAGTTATCAAAAGAAATCATTATGGTAAGACATGAAATGGAATCAAGAGTTATAAAGTTTACTCAAGAAGTTGAAGAGAAAAGAAAAACTAAAGATAATCTAAGATAATCTCACAAGGAGAAATCAGAAGATTGCCACCAGATGGATAGAATCATCAGACATCTTGAATCTGATCTTGAAGATGCTAAAGATAATGAAGAAAAACTTGAGGATCAAATTGTCTCTCTAAAAAGGGATCTTCAAAAAACAAATGAGTATAAAGAGAAATTCAAGATAAGTTATGCTCAACTTGAAGTTCTTCTTGGAAGTCAAAAGAAGGTAGATGACAAGTGTGGTTTGGGATATCAGAAAGGAGAAAGCTTCGGATCCGGTCAAAAGAATTTTGGATTAGAAAATCCAAGGAACAGGCCTAGAAGACCTCCAGTAAGACAGCCTAATGCTCAAAGATATCCATCCTTCAATGGATACTACCACAGCTGCAATCACTTTGGTCACAAAGCTAATCAATGCAGAAAGAGAATGAATCAGACTAATTCATCCTTATCCAGATAGTGTTTTAACTGCAAAAGGTATGGTCACAAGTCTCATGAATGCAGAAATATGCAAATGAACAAATCATTCAATGGTAGATGCTTTGCATGCAATAGAGTAGGTCATATGGCTAATCAATGCAGATCAAGAGGATATCATTCAAATATGTAAAGAAATGTTGTTTGCCAAATCTGTAATAGGTCTGGTCATAATGCAAAAGTCTGTAGAAGCAAGAATCAGGACAAAAGAGGTCTGGTATATCAAGATAAGGGTAAACAAAAGATGAATGCGGATGAAGTTAAAAATGAGATGAGCAAGATTTGGGTGAAGAAAAGTATTGAGAATGTAGAGGTTGGATCCACACCAGACTCTGGTGCTGATATTCCTTTCGGAAACTAAAAAGTGAGCTCTGGCTTAGGGGGAGACACAAATAAAACCTTGTTCCCCCAGCCAGTCAATTGGTGCCGGAACTGGCACAAGAAGAGTTGCAGATTGAAGGAGTCATAAGGGGTATATTCAAACAAACTGTGGTTAAGATTTGGAAGATCCGCAAGATGTTTAAAGATCAGGGTTGATCCAGTTCTTCAAATCACCTGAATAAGGCAAACCAGAATAATGTAGGTCAAGCATTTATTGCAATCTGATATTAGGGCTTGCGGAGCAATATAAGGGTTTTTCATTAATCAATTGTTCATTCTGCACTCAAGAAGAAACAAAAAATGGAGCTCTGCAACGAAATTCCTTAAATTCATCAAAGATCACCTACAGAAGTCATCACTTCCAGAGATCAATCCAACCAACTCCGTGAAACTAATAGGTGCAAAAGGTATTTTCTATTTTCAAATATCTCACTGCAAATCTCTTGATAATGGGTACTCCGAATATTGTAAAGATTTCTGATAGACCTCACCCTACATTTAAGAAACATCCATACAAATCCTTGGAGGTAGACCCCCTTGGTGTATTTTCCAATGTTCTGCATGGTGTTTTGCACATCGAAGATATTAGGATTTATATACATGCAAATGTTGAAGAGTTTGGGGAATTCAAACTAAGAGATATCTATCACAAACAACTGTTAGATGATTCATTTGAGCTCAAACCCCAATACATAGGCCTCCAGAACAAGCACTTTGCACAATACATACATTTCCCCTATTTTACGGAGGATGAATGGGTTAGGTACATTTTGAGCAGAATACATGACAATTTCATGTGGTTAAATGGACCATTCAAGATCACTAAAGATGCCATCAGGGAAATTACCAGATTACACTCATCCGGTGGGATTCCACTTCTTAAATCTATAAAGAACCAAACCCGTGAGTGAGGCTATCGGATCTAAGTTTGACAAAAGAGCAATGATAGTAGATGACATCACTGATCCAGATGTCAAGTTTGCTTCTATGATCATTGGATATAAGATATATCATTCTAGCAGAGAAAATTCTGTACCTGGAACTACCATCTATACCGCTTATGAAATGCTAAGAAAGGATACAGACTATGATCTTTGCTAGCTTCTCTTGAACCAACTCTTGGAGAATCTGCAAAAAATCAAGAAAGACAAAAAGAATTCATTCAAGTATGGAGGATTGATATTGTGCTTATTCTTCTACTTTATGAATGAGCTTCCTAGATCTAATGGCTGGGTATGGAAGAATGATAGACTGGTAGCTATCCAAATCAAAGATTATTTATATGGACTTGGTGACAACAAAGCACAAAATACAGCTCTATGGGGGTATTTCAAGAACTTTCAAAACATGATGCAAGCAAGAGAAAGGATTCCCCAGTCTCTTGTTGAGAAAAACAAAGACACAATCTACTTTATGGTAGAGACTGATCAGTGCCTAATGGAGGTAGTAGAACTAAGGATAGTCTGGATCATGCCCATGGGGTATGAAGTTGATGAACAAATTGTGGAGTTGCATGTTCAACACATGCTAAGCCAGCCTAAAGATCCAAAAGCAGAAAGGTTTGGAACCTTTGAGGAGCTGAGTATAAAAATCCATGTTAAACTCAGAGAACCAGAGATCAAGAGGAAGGTGAGAAAAGAAGTAGAAAATATTGCTCAAGGCCTTGGCATCTCAAAGGAGGCACTTGATACCCACAAGAAAAGGATGGAAAGGGCTGAGGAAGAGAAGAAAGAGGCAGAAAAGGGAAGCAAGAAAAGTGCTCCGGTAGAAACTTCCACCCGGACCAGATCATCAAAGAGATCTGCACCTGCCACAGCCAAAGGCTCAAGAACATCAAAACCGGAAGTCGAGACATCTGGCAAAAGAGAGAAAAGATCAAAGACAAAAGCCACAAGGGCTTATGCAAGTCAAAGAGATGAAGAGGAAACTAAATTAGATGAGGAGGTAAAGGAATTAAAGAAGCAGAAGAAGAAAGGATCCGGTAAACCCTCCACAGGCCAAGACAAGGAAGAAATGGTAGAGGAATTTATTGAAAAGCCCACCCTAACTTTAGAAAGTCTAATAAAATCAGTCACTGTGGATGGAAACCTTCAACCAATGGCTAAATTTTATGATGATTACAATGAGGCTAACCAAAAGATCCTGCAGGAAGCTACAGTCAAGTACCTGAACATATATAATAAGGCCTTTATTGAAATTATATCTCTTATTCCCAAGAGCCTTGAAAAGGAGTTAGAAATAAGAAAGAACAGTGCCATGGCAAAAGACATTGAGATCCGGGAACAGATAGCTATTCAGCTATATCCTTCAATCGATCCCAAAATAATGAATATGATATTCAAGGATTGCAAGGATGAGTTCAGGAGCAAAGCAAGGATGAATCAGCTCATGCTTGGTGAGACTGACAAGGTAGCCAAGGACACTGAAGAGATTCTCTGGAAAGCCTTCAAAAGATTTAATCTTCCTATTATAGAGGACTTGGGTACTGATCCCTCAACCACAAAAGTTGCAGAAGAAACTCCTGAGAAAATGACAGAAGAGGAGGACCCTGAACAAACTAACATTTCTCCTCCGGTTTCCCCTACAATCTCTAGATCTAAAGGAGAACAAAGATTATAGGAGAAAGAAGCAAAGGTGAAGGAAAAAGGAGATGACAATGTTAAGGTTGTAGAAGGAGAGAAGACTTCAGTAGAGAAAGCCACAACTGCTAGTGGTGAAGGAGAGAAAACTCCTAAGGATAGCTCTAAGACTACAGAAGAGAAGAAACATATGTCTCCGGCAAGAGACACTGCACAAACTGTCCAAGAATTCCTGAACAAAGAAACAATGGAGATTGATGAATTGGAGCTTCTACAAGGTCCATTCAATTTTGATTCTCTTTCTCCGGTACAGACAATGAAGGTAGCTTCATTTGCAAATGCTAAGGCTAATGAAAAACTCCTAAAGTCTCATATGGAAGACTGTGAGTTGATAGAAGTTGCTGCCGGAGTGCTTGAAAAGATTATGCCATCGGTTCAGAAAGATCCCACAGCCTCCTCTTCCGATAATCTCAAAACCTTAGTCAGCAGTGTTAGTACACATTTTGATTCTCTAGAAAAATTAGTTGAAGAAAAGGTCCGGAAGGAGTTTTTGGATAAAAGGTTCTCTGAGGTACAGGGTTTGATCATTAATGATAGGAGAAACATGAACATTGGGATAAAGAGCTTAGAAAATGCTCTTAAGGATGGCAGTGAAATATACAAATTTTGTATCTCCTGGTCCAAGGTAACAGTGGAGATTGAGAAGAAAATAAAAGAGCAAGAGGACAAACTACTAAGCTTGTCTCAAAGTTTTGATCCTCTTTCATCCTCTATAACAAATCAAGAATGTCAGACTATCACAGTCTTGAGTGAAATCAAGAAATTGAAGAAGGAAAGGAAAAATAGAATAAGCAGGTTAAGTGAGCTCAGGGGGTTAATTGTCCCTAAGCTAGAGGCCATGCATGAGGCTATAACAGAAGCCCAAATTACAGCCCAGACCAATGATCCGACAGATCTAAAAAGGGTAGATGCGTTTGCATTCCTGTTGAGTGGGCATATCTCAATTTTGGACAAGATGAAGCAGAGTTGGGCAACAAAAGTTATACAGTTGAAGAACACTTTTGCAGACATACTTAAGTATATGTAAGTACAACTTGTATATATATACTTATGCGGATAAGTATAGTAAAATTTTTGAAAATTTTGGTGTGCGGACCCTACCCTTTACTATTGATGTCAAAGGGGGAGTGAAGAGCAGTGAAAAATGAGGAATCCAACTAAGGGGGAGCTCTGGAAAATATATATAAAGACAGAGCATCAGCTAAGGGGGAGCATAGTGTAAACACTTAGTCATTTTTCACTAAGTGTTGCCATCAATGCCAAAGGGGGAGATTGTTGGCAAGAGACACTATATGGATTCATGATTGTTGTCACTGATGGCAACAAAGTTCATCCCACACATCTGCAGGACATGGTGTGTCTCTACTGGAAGTCAGAATGAAGATTGTTGAGGTCTGGTAAACAAGAACAGAGCTTGTGGCAAGGTCCGACAGACAGGTCCGGATCTCTCAAAGGAAGTATCTTGGTGAAGTGCGGATTTGGGAAAGTCAAGAGGACTACCTTGAGTAATAGATTCCAAGGATTTAGCCTCCGGTGATGGACAAGGAAAAAGATATGAATAGTTGAGTACCGGATTCCTGAGTGATAGTGTGAACAGAGGAAGAACTGACTGACAGAACATTAGACTACTTTTTGGATGTGTTTTTGATGGTGGTAAAAGTTATGAAGACATGAATTATGTTTGGCCGACATGATTAATAATTTCTACAAGTATATACTTGATCCGCATCACTTGATGTGCAAGGATTCAGCTGACGGAACAGAGTTTGTGAGAAGATTGACTGTTCCGAGTGCCGACTAGAAAGATAATGAAATCACTTGTGCAGATATATATATAGGATGGATTTAGTTGTGAGAAGTGTTGTGGTGGTATGTGATATGCAAATAAAAAGTAGAGCAGAGTAGAAGCAGTAAGGAAGGTTTAGTATGTGAAAGGAAAGCAGCATAAGAGAAGAGGAAAGATGAAGTGCAGCAGATCAGTGTACTGAGCCTAACCGGAACTGAACTCCAGCATATGTGGATGCCTCCAATCAGTTCAAGTATTGTATAACACTCTTTTGTAGACAATATGCCTCTTGTAGGCAGTGTGCCTCCTTGTGAGCAGTGTGCTCGGGTAGTGAGCCCTAATTGGCAAGTGCCATTTTTGTATTTCCTTATTCTTCTAACAGAGAATAATCTTTGGGTTAATCACCCCGTGGTTTTCTCCCTTAACAGGGTTTCCATGTCAAAAATACTGTGTCATGTGTTTTTTCATTTCATGATAATGTTTGCTTATTTGAATTAATGTTGCATTGATTAATAAAGAAGAAATAATTAGGATAACTGATTCACCCCCCCTCTCAGTTATCAACATGATTATCCTCTTTCGAATTAGGACCATCTAAGGATTTCATGAAGGCTTTTTTGATAGCTGGGGTTTTGAGTAGTTCTGACAATGATAGACTGATCTTGATCTTTTTCATTTCATTTGCTAAGTATGTGACCAATTTATCAGACTTAGGAGGTAGATTACCGGCTTTTGGTAATGTATTTTGTGGTGCTAAGTACTAAGCATTAACTTTAGGAAATCCAGGGTTATTGCTTGCCTTAGGATCAGGAGGACTATTGAAATTATTTAGAGGCAAGGATGTAGTCAAAGGACTAGCAGGTTGGTTGGAGTTATTCCTTAGGTTGTAATTATGTCTACCTTGATATTGTTGTTGATAAGCATGTACTTCTTCATGTTCAACTGATGTCTCATTTTCATCTTCAAATGGGAAAACATAATTGGTTTCAAAATCCATGGCTGACTCTTGACATGCTAAGGTGTAATTCTCATGAGGTGACATTGTTTGCTGATGAGGATGATTGATGAAACTTTCTAGTACTAGAGCAGAATCATATCCACAGGGGACAATTTCATTTCCTTCAACACAAGGTGGATTACCTACAGTATAAGATATTTCAGTTTGGAATATATTGGCGGCTATCCTAAACTAAGGACAATCCAGCTCTGCATGAGCATTGGTATTATGTATCCTACACCAGTTTGTAAGAGCTGCCTCTGCTAGGTTCACTCTAGTGGTTTCCTTAGGTTCACTAGTAGGCTGATTATCTAGGGGTGATGGCAAGGAACCATTGTTTGGCCTAGTGTTCCACACTCTAGGTTGTCTAGGTGTAATTGTTATTGTATCCCCTATCAGGATAATTAGATCTATCATTTTCATATCCTCTATTCTGATTTGGTTGAGAATAGAAATGTTGACTCCTCAAATGAGTGATCTTAGTGGTGAGTTTCCTCAGTTGTGTTGATATCTCTTTAATTTCTTCCTTTTCTTCCTAAACTTTGGCTACTGCATTCTCTATTTGGGGTTTGAAGAAGGAAGATCCATTGTTATTGTTATTAGATTGTTCCAAAACCTGAGGTACCTGTGTATGTCCTGGATATTGCAGCATTTGACCATTTCCATTTGGAGGTGGCATGATATTGAGTGGAGGTATTTGTAAAGGACTTGGCATTATAGCTGGAGGTATCATGGCTCCATTGGTCTGTTGTTGAGCAGGATATGTAGGATAAATAGGGAGTGTAGGAAATGCAATATTAAGTGTTGGCGCTGGAATCAACTACTGACTAACTTTGACAGCTTCTTCAAAATCTCCTACCAAGGTTGTGACACTAGGATGTGTTCTCCTGATAAACATAGAAGTCAGGAGATCTAAGGCTAAGTAGTATATATGCCTAGCAGCTTCATCTGTTACAGTATAGGGAGCAACTAGCTTTGAGAGCATCTTTTGGAATCTTGCATTGAAATTAGCAATAGGTTCTCCCTCAAATCTCGTGATTGTGGAAAACAGATGATAATTCATTGAAGGATCTATAGGTGTTTTGAATCTATCCTTAAAGGATTTCTCCAAGGTAGCCCATGAACCAACTAAACCTTGACCAAGACTAATATACCAGTTATATGCCTCTTCCCCTAAGGAAAATGGAAATAACCTGCATACCACATCCTGATGTTCAATTCTAGCCCTACAATAGGCTTCCTTGAATGTTCTAATGTGATCATCAGCATCTTGATATGGATGATATTTAGGACAAATCTTATTAGGATTTTTAGGTAAAGGATGATGTGCAGTAAAAGTCAGAGGTGACTCTGTAGTAAAGAATGACATTGTGACTAGTGGAGGTTGGACTAGAGGCGTGACAGGTGGTCCTATAAGTGTTTGCAACCCGATAGGAGTTACTGGAGTGTGTTCTGGTGAAGCTCCTGACGCACTAGAACCAGGAGAATGATGAATATCTACTGTTCTAATTCTGAATCCCCGGATAGGCAATTCCTCAAAGAGTCCATTGGATCTAGACCTGGTATTTGGCTTGAGAGACAGGATTTCTTGAATTTAAGGAAAATTTGGCTTGTTTACTATAAAGATCAGCTAAAACACTCAATCAAAGGCTATATTTATGATCAGAATCTAAAACTAACTGGATATTTGTGCAATATTTGCAGAAATGATGCAAATATGAGTTGATATGAGACTTTTGGACACAAGCAATAGGATATCAGGTCTCTTAAGCAAATTACCTCAAAGATTTTGCAAATAGACTTGAAATAGAGCTTATCTTTTGAATATCACAATGATTGACCGTAAAGCTTGAAATATTTACGTTGAATTTTAAAAACTTTGCAATGGATAAGTATAAACAGAGTCAAAACAACAAATCTTTGCACACGATTTGAAATACAAAGCTGCGTGAGCATTACCTTTCCCTCTGTGTCATCAAATTAGACAAATATACTGATCAAGGCCCTCCTTCTAGCACCAATTTATGTTGATGATGATTGTTAGTCATAACAACATGCATAAAAATTTGCACAACAAACCTTTATTATCTTGTAAAGTACAATCAGCTTAGGATAAGTTGATGACTCCAAGTCTCCGTTGATCAGGTCATGATCGTCTAACATTACTCAGAGGTTGATGTGACATGTTGTTTTCCATTTCAAGGGGTCTTAGATTTGTCTAGGTGATCAGTATTGCACTGTATCCTATAAATTCACTCCACAGAGAGGTTAATTCTACTCTATTTTCAAGGATTGCTGAGATATTTATAAGTTTGATCAATTCTTTTGATCATTGATCATTATGAACTTACTCTTTCTTCTACACTATAAATCTATTCAAAGGATGTGTCTATAAGTGGATATTTACAGGTATTTAATGGATATTTATCTAAATTTGCATGGTATTTATCAATTTGACATGCTTTTACTCTAAATATGCTTTGTATTTTCAATTATCTATAGGATATCTACATATTTCATGTTTTATTTGCTTTTGATTCTCTGTTATTTGTAATTATGGAGATGATCTGTTACGAAATTGTAAGAAATTTAAAAGAATACTTCTACTTTTAGTGAATCTTTAGTTATTGAATCACATACATACAAGATACATTCATGAAGAGAAGAAATCAAATCATAGGTCACCAGGATGTTCCACAACTAGATATGGTTGATGCTAACTTCAAAGGAACTAGGAATGAAAACAATACATGCAGACTGAGAAGCACTCCAAGGGACGCAACTAATCAATGCATATATCCAGATTTCAAACACAGATTACTCAAGATTTATGATGATTTGTAATCAAATATGCTCATCTTTCATTAAGTATGCATAAAATGTACATTTACAACAACTTTGAAATGAGTCCTAAATTTTTTCAGCAATCAAATTTTAATTAAGTTTCATATGTTTAAAAGATTACACCCCTGCACCATTTATAGAATAAGGTGAGGAGGAAGTTACAATTGACCAACGGTCAAGATTTATCAATTAAGATCAACTGTTGACAATTACCCTATGACTTAGTCAACTCTTCCTCATGGCACAGGTTGCCAACTGGCAACCATCTGTATGACTCATTATTTATGAAAACCTTATGCATGTGTTAACTTTGTGATGCATCTTCATTCATTCCTTAGGTTCCTCTTCTTCATTTTCTTCTTCTTCATCATTCCCCTCATCTTCATCACTCTCAGCATCACTGTCACTTTGATATACATCTTCTTGTATGTGGACCTTTACTGATATCCTAATGTGTTCGTATGCTTGTACTATTTTATCCACCTCTCCCCCATCTTGGATTCTATCTTTTGTTGTGGCATGTTTATGAGGCTGGAACTGAGCCTTGAGCACTTCCAGCTTACCTTTCCTACTGTTCAAAGTCTCATTGTATGTTTCTTCTTTAACTTTTATCCTCATGATTTTATTGATTACTTCTTCTGTCAGGTGAGTGAGGGGGTCATCTGCTACTGACTTAAAATTATCATGCAGTTCTTTAATAGCAAAGTTTGCATCCTAATTTTCAATTTTTCACTCTATTTTTCCTTCCAAGGCCTCAAGGATCTCTGCTCCATGTGCCATCATGTTGTGTAGCTTTACACTTATATCCCTGAGTTTGTCACTGCATTTCTTCAAGATATCACATTCAAACCTGGTATCCTCATACCATATGCCTATCAGCAGGGCAGTATTATTATCCAATAATTGATCACTTATCAAGACTTGTGGATCAATCCTCTTCATTTCACTTAGAGCAGTTAGGTCCTTTTCCAATTGGAACAACCGTTGTCCTGTTTCATTTTGTATTTTATCTACCTTTCTCTTCAAACTGCTCAAAGAATTCCATCTCTGTAGTGAGGTTTTCAAAACATCCTCAGCCCCAACGAGAGCTGACAACATGTACTTCTCCATGATCATTGCGTCATGTTTCATTAGGTCCAACTTGGTGACCTCTTCCTGGGATATGATAGTCAATGGGACTGCCAGATCAACTAGTGTATTAGTAGGGTTAATTAACCCTTTTATGAAAAAATGTAAATGAGCAATGTGCTCCTTATGCATTTTATTTTTCTCTTTCTTCTTCTTTACCTTTTGGGTTAAAGAATCAATAATGTCCTTCCCTTCTTGACCTTCCTGGTCCTCATTGGCAAAACCAAAATCAATAGTTGTGATTTGGAATTCTTCTAGGGTGATTTTGCCTTTCTCCTTTTCTACTGTGGCAAGTGCTACCTATGCAGTCCTTCTACCTGTAGCAGGATCTCTCTTTATGGCTGATGTTAATCTGGCCTTCCTCTTTGGCTTCATCATTGTTTCAGTGAAGAAGGTAGAAACATCAAATTCTTGGATTGTTGACCCTTGTTCCATACTTATCTCTTTTTCTAGCCACTGAGAAACATCACCTCCAGATCCTTGATGATCTTTGTCAACATTATGTTTGTCGTGTTCTCCAGTATCTACTTCTATTCTTGGTGGAGAAGGCACCTTCCTGATTTCTTCCTCATATATTTCTTCATGAGGGGGATCTTGTTGAAGTTCTTCCTATTGAGGGGCTTCCTTCTGCAAAGGAAGATCTTATGGAATTTCCACATTCTGATCCTGTGTTTGATCCTCGACACCCACCTTCCAATTTTCATCCTCTTCATTGTTTTCCTCATCTTGAGGCATATTGACCTTTATGGATGTCTGTGTATTTTGGCCTTGTGCATCACCCTGATCAAGGGTCATTTCTTGTTCTCCACCTGATGCACCAACTTCCTATGGCTTAGGGTCCTCATGACCTGATTTATCTTTTGCTCTTGAGGCATCTCTTGGATCTCCCTGAGTCTAAGTAGCAGCAGCACCTGATATATCTTTATCACCCCCACTCTTCTATTGAACTTCTACTATTTTTGGCTCTATGGGTGTCTCATGTTGTTGCTAACCCATATCAGGAGCAGTGCTATCCTTTTCTATATGTTTTGCTACTTCAATCTTCTTTGCTTCCTCAGGTGCACCTATTTTATCCTTAGGGCTTATGTCACCCCTATATGTTAAATCTACAACAGCGGGGCTAGTCACTTGCTCAACCAAAGTATCAAGCCCTATCTGTTGGGCCACCCTCTTTGGGCTACCTTGTTTTACTTCTTCTATTTTCTTTATTTCTTCCAACATCGTAATTTGTGCTATTGGGGTCCCATGAGGAGTCATGTGGGTGTTGGAAGCGAGAGTCTCCATTTGTTGAGAAGCCACACTCTAAACTACCTCATCGTCAAATAAGTCCACAGCATCCTCCAAAGAGAAAGAAGCACCCTAACTTGCTTTGAAAACTTCTCTTGTTTGTTCCTCTGCCTTCTCAGTTTTGAATTGTATTATGGTGGGAAGACGAACATCATGTTGCAGTTCCTTTCTAATTGCTTCACCACCTACTCCTCTCAATATGATGGGGTTAGCCTTGATATCCCCCCTCGTTGTTCTTTATTTCTTGGGTGGTGATGTCAGCGGCATCGCTCTCCTTTTCATACTAACCACCATCAAGTCATCACCTGCAGGCTCCTTATTTACCTACTCTTCTTCCAAAGGGATGCCTTCTTCCACTTCTTGCTGCAAGTCCTAACCCTCTATCTGCACCTCTGTAGTTTCAACAGCGGGCCTCAAAATCCTTTTGGTTTTCAGTTTTTCGGTCAGAGGCTGTGCAGATGATGCGAATGCTTGATCTAATGTAGATACACTTGTAGCTAATGTGGAAATCCTTTCTATTATCACCCCCTTTGGTTCATCTTCACTTTTCTTACCTCTAGGGGGACCTTTCCTTTGTTTTTGTGTGGGCAAACTTTCCCCATTGGATTTTATCTTTTCATTGAGGAAATCATCATATTACTCATTAGATATTTCCTGCCTTTTCTTCTTGGCATCAAATGTAAGGGCAACACCCCTTTTCTTCAATCTGTTTATCTCCTCATCCACTCAGGCTTGGGTTAAATGCATCACCCCACCTGTCAGTTGATCCAGGGATATATCCTCTGGCTATGTAAGATCAGGGGCTAATATGGTGTCATTATACACCTGTTTGTCCTCATACTCATTGGACATGATCTTTCCATCATCTTTCCTCAGCTGCACTAGCACTGAGATGCAGTCAAAGGTCTTTATTTGATTCAAGGTGAGCCTCTAGTACTTCCTTCTCCTCACCTCAGCTTCATCATCACAGTCATTCCAGAAGTCCTCTAGATGCTTCTGATGTATCAGTT
This sequence comes from Cunninghamia lanceolata, assembly GCA_027924645.1. Taxonomy (NCBI): domain Eukaryota; kingdom Viridiplantae; phylum Streptophyta; class Pinopsida; order Cupressales; family Cupressaceae; genus Cunninghamia; species Cunninghamia lanceolata. The sequence continues at coordinate 25,915,591 of BSBN01000500.1, forward strand.
TTCCTAATATTTTCTGCATCTTGCCATAAGGATCATAAGATCTGGCTAAAGGAAATGGTTGTAGATACATCAATTTTAGTCCTCCCATGACATGTTTTATGCTCTCTAAGTCTGAGTACAGATACCAGCCCATAGACACTAGGAATAACACTGGAGGTATCTTCTTTTGTGCCTTGTAGGCTTCAACTATGGTGGATACCTGCCTTACAAATTCCATCAAGACAACCCCATCAGCAGGGTATCTTGGCAACATAAGAGGTTGTCCTTAAAATTGCTCTATCTTGATAAATGAAAAGGTGGCAAACTTGATAAACTAGGCCCCATGCCGATAAATAACTTGTTGAGCTTCCATGCTCGGCCTTTTAGTCCTGTCCTCCTCCATGGTTCTGACCAGATGCATAGAGAATGCATCATTTACCAATTTGTAGTCCCGGAGGTAATATTTTCTTTGTAATTGGGGATAGTGATCCCATATGTGTGCATCGTCAGCATCACCACCAGCCTTACCCACTGTCTTCAAAGCATCAAAGGTTCCCTTATATGCACATGAGTATACCACATATCAGGTCATATAAAATAAGCATGTTTGGCCTCCCAGGTTCCTCATTCCCTCATCCAATTCATCACTGATGATCTTGGCCCATAATGGCCTGTTGTCTGCATATAAGACCATTTGGATGATTCCAAACATCCAATTCTAAAAATTTCTAGCATGAGGTTTACCTGTCATCCTACCAACAGGGCAATCATCTATTGGTACTCATCATCAAAATCAAACTTGTACAGATGTACGGGTAATTTACCTAAGACGGCATAGGTGCTGCTCTTTGACCTCCATTGGTAGATCCTCTTCCTTGCATTCTTCTTATTATTGTTGTACTCTATTTCCAAATTGCATAGGTCCACACTCACCACCTTCTTCCCAACTAGAAAATTAAAAGTGGTGGTGATTCCCTTGATTGAGAAGTCTACATATATTCTTCCATGTTTTTTCACCCATCTGGTTTCAGGGTTATAATTCCTTGCACATTCCACTACCAGCTCCAGGGTATCCATAGCATACGAAAAACCAGTTGCATGTCACATACCTGAAACATATACCCCATCTAGAATGGGATTGTCCTTATCATGATCTACTCTTGTTGACCATACTGCCAGGTCTATATCTCCTTGATGAGTATCACCAATGACTCCATATTTAAACTGCACCCCCTTAGGCTGAACAAACATAGGCTTGAGGAACTCTTCGTCAGACCTATTCCTTCTAAGATCCACCATGGATTCCTGTAATAAACATGATTTGTTTACCCTACAGTATCCACATGCATTTCTATAACATCATGCATTTCTATATCATGTGTACTCTGTCTATAATTCTTTACATCATCGTGATATGTATATTCACAAAACCAAACTCTACCTAAAAACCCAGAAAATGACAACATGAGGGTTTACAGTTACTTACTTGACAATGCTTTCCTCCTGGGTTAGATGACTAATTATGGAAAAGGGTTGAGGATGCTCAAGATCACCCGTTGTGTTACACTGAAGGATCCAATCCGTTGACAGGTAGTTGTATGAGGGTTTGACTTCCAAGCTCTATAATTTCTCATTTTTTTGCAAGGTAAATGAAAATAACCTTCGAAATTTACCTTTAAAGAAGATCAATAGGACAAATTAGGGTAAATTTGTGTTGTCTTGATTAAATCTATTGATTTTCTACAAGGAATTCATGGATGCTACCAAGTGTTCAATCTACATTCGTAATCGATGGGAATTCATCTACCACATTTTAGTACATTTATTGTCAGGAAACAGGGGGGATTGATCTACGAAAGATCAGGAGATATTCAAAATATGATCCCTTCTAGATAAAATGACCCCTTGCCTTTGAGCGGCAAAATTAAATGCAAAGGAGGATCGGGTGATGTGGTCAACGTTGACCATGTGTATATTGGGTTATGAAATTAAGATTAGGTGTTGTTCAAAATATGACCCCGCAGATAAAATGACCCCCTTCAGAAAAGATTGGGGTGATGTCACTATGTCGACGACATTGTTTAATCATTATGTTTTAATGATGTCATAGTCATTTTAAAGAACATGATGGACATCTGATATATACCTCATCGCAGATAGAATGGAATGATGAAATCATCATCAGCATGATTTCCTTCATTCATTGGACTTGGATGACGTTGCCATCATATTGGCATAGGGTGATATATGCGAAGAGGGTGATATTCATAAGATGACTGATATTTGAAATATGACCCCCCCGCAAGATAACTGAAGTCGTTTGACAAGTAGATATTGGCTCTTAATTTAAAGTTGACATCTGCACATCACAGACCGGGTGATTATCAGGTGATAATCCTATATCAGGGTGATCTAATCTAAGATGACTGATGTTTGAAGTATGACCCCCCCTCTTGGGATATCAGTGTAGACACCTAAAATTGGACTGCTTTTGCAAACCAATTTTCCATATCTCGCACTAATCCATTCCCCCAATCTGCATATCCCTGGTGACCAATTAATTCACCTAATTAGTCCATTTAACCTTACAACCCTATCCTATGAATTAAATGAATATTCCTAATATCCATTTAGATGATTTTCCCTAATCCTTGTTAATGAGATAAATCCTACTTGTCTGATTAACCCAGGCTTAAGTTAATTAAGAAAACACTTAATTAACCTTGTCTCCCACTCATCCACTAAACTGAATTTAATATTCAATTGTCTCCCACTCATCTCCGATCACTGAATTTAATATTCAGATGTCTCCCACTCATTCCCAATCACTGAATATAATGTTCAGATTTCTCCCACTCATTCCCAATCACTGAATATAATATTTAGATGTCTCCCACTCACCTCCACTCTTCCCAAAATGGAAATTTTTAATTCATCCTCTAGGAATAAAAGATTCACTTTTATTCCTAGCCCTTGATCTCACCAGATGAATCCTCACCCTCCATTCTCATCTCCAAATTTCTATAAATTAGACCCCCTCTAGGCCATTTTCAGAAGACCATCTAATGCATCAGAACTCTGTCAAAATCACTCCCCAATCTCCTCATCTTACCAAACCTCTGCCAAAATCACTCTGATCATCCCCTATCTCCATCCAAATCAGTCATCAAATCACTTGTCTCTCATCCACATTATGTTGTAGGCATTGAGCAATCCACATCTACACATTAGTCACACTGATCACGGGAACAATCTTGAGGAGCTCTCTTGGGTGCATCTCCTTCCCGCATGGATTCATGAGGTCTTCATGAAGGTATAATCGTGTGTTATTTATGCATTAGATTAGTTATTATCTTCATTTTGATTTCACTTATCACATTTGGCACGCCCAGTCTCAAATCCAATCGTCAATTTATGCAGGTTTTATTGTCAAAATCTTCTTTTTCTAATAATTTTTTGCAAGTTTGGTGAGGAAGTGTTGCAGGTTGTGTAGTTAGGGTAAAATTGCAAATAGGATAAATGAAGAATCAACAATGATAAAACCCTAGCAATGCATAATGAAGCACAAGACAACATGAAAATCAAAATAAGAAATGTAAATGCAAACCGATCTCCACGCTATGCTTGATTTATCTCCATTGCTCTTCTCCACCTCGCATGAGCATGCAAGATTTTGAAGGATTATTGTTGGAAGAATGTTGGGTGCTCACTTCTGCAGCATAACATTAAGATGAAGATGCTAGAATGAATGATAGATGAAGGATGCAAAAGCTCTAATGATATTTCAACAGAATAAGGGTACTTGAGGCTCAATGCATGCTAGAAGATTTGGCAGGATACGGGTACTTGAGGCTCAATGCATGCTAATGGCTTGTGAGGGGTTTGATTTATAGGAAAGGCTTGGTTTCAATGGATGGTTGAGATTAAAAAGCTAATTGATTGATGTGGACAGCTAGGATTGATTCGGTTATCCCACTCTCCAAGGGAGTTGTAGTCATTTGACAAGTGTCAAGGAGAATAGGGCTCATGTGAAAGATAATAAATAAAAGGCTGTAGTACCACTTACCTTTTTAAATGAAAGAGGCACACATATCGGCTAAATGATAAGATAAATTAATTAAATAAATAAAATTTATTTAATTAATTGGAAAGTCGGCTTATAATGAGAACTTAATTCAAATAAAATATTTGAATTAGTTGGGATATGAGTTGGATATTAATTAAATAAATAAAATTTATTTAATTAATTGGATAATGGGATTAGGATATGATTGGGATATGATGTGGAAATTAATTAAATAAATAAAGTTTATTTAATTAATTGGCTAAGTGGGATAAGGATGGGATTAAGATGGGATTTAGGACAAAATGTTACATGATGTTTAAGTGATGTTTTTATCAAGGTGTTGCAAGACATGGACAAAGTTGGGACAATTTTGGGTGTCTACATTTTGCCCCTCTTTGAGATGATGTTCGAGATGATGAGCTTTGTATCGAGTAACATCATTTCAAAGAAGTTAAGGTATGGATAAAGGAAAATGATGATGATGATGTAAGGATATAATGATGATGGAAAGATAGGATGATGATGCCCCCTCGAGAGGATATGCGGGTTGGACAAACACGGGTAGGCTCTCGAAAAGAAATAGTTTGGCTAAGAAAGATAGCTAAGGGACTGGATAGAAGAAATGAATGATGCGTTATGCTGCAATGAAAGTGTGCAACTATAATGTTTGATATAGCATTAGACGTTATGCACCAAGGTAGAAGGACCAGGGTGACGAGGTGTCTTTTGCCCTAGCGTAATACAACCTTGTTTAACGTATGAGGAAGAAAACTTAGAGCATTGAAGTCCTAATGCACAAAAGGTATGATATGACCTTAGATGCAAAGGATAGTGCAAAAAGCTATTCCAACATACACAAGATATGAATATTAGCTGGAAATGATACTGATATGATGCAAATGCAAGATAAAATGATAGCACACACAAGCAAGCAAGCAAGCATGCACAAATGATACAAAAACAAACAAGGTATTGCCCCTGTCAAGCTGTAAACCAATGATTAATTGTTTGATGATGATAGTTGAGAGTGTTGTCATTGCGGGGAAAGTGATATCCCTAGATCAACACAAGGTTGTTGGCTGAGTTGGTTGGCTAATTGGCTAATTGATTTGGCTTACAACAAGGCTAGGATCAAGACCATGGATTGTGTTTAGATAACTTGGCTTGATTGATTAACTTGATTGGTATGGATTAAGGATGGGCTTGCATTTGGATCATTGCTTGGAATAATTTGATTGGATGATTAAAGGATGAAGATTGATGAAGGATAGATTGATTTGATGAAATGTTGATGATGGGATGATATGTGGTGGATTGAGCTGCCTTTGATTTGTTGAAGTGATTGGATTTGTTTTGAATGATGATAGTGGTGGTGTGATGATTAGAGTGTCCACTCAGTCTAAGCATAAGCAAGTGTTCTTAGTATGCTCAAAGGATGTAAAACAAACAAGGTATTGCCCTTGTCAAGTCATAAACCAATGATTGATTGTTTCATTGATAATGATAATGTTTGCATTGTGGGGAAAGCTATATCCCTAGATCAACACAAGGATGTGGGAACACTATATCCCATTGATGATGTTTGATGATGATTGATTTGGTTCATGACAAGATTCGGATCAAAACCTATTGATTTAAGTGGATAATGTTCCTTGATTGATTAGCTTGCTTGATATGGATTAGTGTGACTTAGATTTAAGATCATTGCTTAGATTGATTTGATTGATATGATTGGAAGAAGTGATTGATTGAAATGGATGAATGTTATGTTATTGATAGGAAGAATTGATGATGATGATTTTGATTGAATGTTGATGGAGTTGATTATTTTGGATGATGTGATTGGTTTTATTGCTTGGATTTTTTTTGGTGGATATTTGATTTTTTTAGAATTTTTGACATATTTTGATTTTTTTGGATTTTTGGGAATATTTTGATTTTTTTTTAATTTTTGGGATGTTTTGATTTTTTTGTTTTTTTGAATGTTTTGGAACATCAATGGATTTACAATTTGGGTAGCCTTTATGCTTGATACCAATGACAAGGGAGAAAACCAAGTCTAGGTGCAAGGATGGATGTAGGATGGATGGATAAAAGGATGGGCTCATAGTAAATGGGATGAAAGGCTCATGATAGATGGATAGATAAGAGGATAGGCCGTATAAGGTATGTATGCATGCCTCATGATAAATGGATAGGTAGGCTATAGTGGAAAGCTCATGATAAATGGATGGGGATAAGCTATAAGATGGAAAGCTCGTGATAAGGATACGCCATAGTGGATAGATCATAAGGGATCTACAATGTGATCTTCAAAGGCTATGTTGCATAGGAAGAATAACTTGCCCCATTCTAGGTGGTGATGCTTAGGATTTTTACATGAAAAAGTTCATGACCAAGGGATGACATGATGGATTGGATTTGGATAGGATGGATAAATTGTCAATGGATAGGACTTGGTTTGGAAAGAAGGTATGTTAAGAAATATCCAAACATGTTTCAACATTTTGCCCCTATGTCTTCATCAAGATCAAAAGGAGGAAAGGGAGGATAAATGGGCTCAATAAGATAGGTATATGGATGTAATGGCTAAGGATGGTAGGATGTTGCATGATAGGAATGATATAATGGGATAGGTAGTTTGGAAATGGATAGGTTGGATGAGACAATGTGCCCCCAAGTGTAAGTGACATAGAAGATCAACCTACACATGACGCCTATTTGCCAGGTTTTCATCATGGTACTTATCCAAGGTGCCTGTTTACTAGGTTTTCACCGTTGGACGAAGGGATTTATCTTTACTTTTTTGATTTTTATTTTTTCTTCTTTTTGCTTTGATGGGATAGCATGACAATTACACATGGCACCTATTTGCCAGGTTTTCACCATGGTAATGGATAGGAGGGACTCAAGTGGCTAGTGCTATGTGAGGTGATAGTGTCCCATTAGAGATGGATGTCATTGCATGGACCATGTCATTATGCTCATAGATGTTGATAAGGGATTGCATGGATGGGAGATGGATTAGGTAGATAATGGATTATGATGTAGAATTATGGTAGGGTAGGCTAGTAGCTTATGGTGTGGATTTATATAGGCTTATGGAATGAATATGGATGAAAAGTTTATGCCAAAGCATGGACCATAGGGTTAGCATGGGGGAGATATGTAGGATAATGGATAGAAGATGGGGAGATGTAGGCATGTGTGAATGTTTTGGAATGGAAGGGAATCATGACCAACGGCTGCACACACCGTGATAAACATTGAAGCTTTTGATGGGATGGTGGTGTAGGAAGCAATGGAGATGTTTGCTTAAGAAATGGTTGATGAAGTGATTTAGGAACCCACATAGATTTAGTATGTTTAGTGCTTTTGTTTTGCTTGTGGGATTTTTGAAGGGAATGGAAGTTTTGGATGGAAATAGGCTCTTGGATGGAGATAGGTGGTGGGGATTCTTGAGATGTGGATGAGGATGCCTCATTTGACTTTCTAGCTATTTGCTTTGGAACCCAAACCATTTTGCTTTTAGGCTTTGCTTTTGGATGTATGGGCTTGGATAGCTTTGTGAATGTACTTTGCTTAGAATATGGATGATTTAGAGGCTTTTCACATTGATTCCCTAAGGCATGAGGGTCCTTAGGAGTTTTAGTTGGAGTTTTGGCTTTATAGATAAAGGCATCCAAATGTTTATTTTGGAATCCCATGGGATGGATGGAGTGGATGGAATGATTGGAAGCTTTATGCTTAAACGATGTGTGCTTTTGTTGGCCATGATTAGGGATGCAAGGATACTTATGAACAATAGGTGTGTTAGGTGTTGGAAGCAGCGGTGGCAAGGTAGATGGAGGGATATTTGGAGTTGGTAAAAGTGGAGGCAAAGTGGATGGTGGAAGGTGTATGGTCACATGCTTTTGAAAATTATAGGATGATGGAGTTGGAATGGAAACATATGTTTTGGGTAGATGATGGGGGGTGCGATGGAAAGTAGTAGGTTTAGGATGCATGAAGGGATTACCAACATCTTGGCCTTGTTTACCTTGGGGTGTGTATCCAAAGTCATATGAGCATGGAGGAACTTTGACATGGTTTGGCTCCAAAATAACTTGTTTGGGAAGGCCTAGACCTTTGCCTTGGTAGTTCATGTTTTGGAGTATGCGATTGACTATAGGACTTGGTGTGCTTTGAACATTAGACTTGAACTCTTTATTGGATGGAGAAGATGAAGTAGATAAAGGTCTTTGTTGTCCTAAGGAAGAACATTCATGGAGGAAGCTGGTAAGACCAAGTGGACATGATGGTGGATTTGAAGTGGAATCGATGGTGGATGTGGAAGGATGATCATTAGGATCTTGATTATGTTCGCTAAGATCCAAGCTAGTTGTTTGATCTTCTATGCTTATGTGTTCTTGAGAGGCACATGTCTCATTATGACAAGTGGATGTTTGCTCATTATGAATAGGGCTAGATGGTAGATGACTAGGAGCAATTTGGATATCTTGCTCATGGATAGTTATAGGATTATGGATAGGATCAAGGTGCTCATGGATAGCTTCTTCATAGGTATCATCTTGATCATAGAGAAGGTACATGTTATGGATAGGTTGAATGAAAGTGTTTTGATCTTGAGTTGGACTAGGGCTTAATGTTTCCACATGTTTAGGATTAAACCTTTGACATACCTCTTGGGTTGCTTGAATGGAGGTAGATGACTCTTGGTCAACAACATGAGAACATGATGACTCTTGACTTGGATTCACAATAAGAGACTCTTGAATAGGCTTGATGTCTTGTAGGTCACATGATGGGCTTGAAGGGCTAGGTATGTTAATGGAAGGCTCTTGGATAGGCTCAAGGATAGGTGGACCACATGATGGGATTATATGATTGGACATGACCTTTGGAAGATCTTTAGTAGGCTCATGAATGGGTGTTTGACATGGAGATGGTTTATTCCTAGCTAGTAGCCAATGGATCACATCCTTCGCAAGGGTATGAGTGGATGGGAAATATAATGGATGAGCAATAATAGCGGATGATGTTGCAGGCTTAGGACTAGGATTAGGCTGAGGGCTAATTGGATTGGGTGGATTACGATAAAAGGGGGGTGATACATAGGATTGGGATGATGTGGCATGTTTTCCCATTATAGGTAGGTACACCTTGTAAACAATTGGAACAAATATTGGGCATTTATTTGTATTATGGCCTTTGGTCCTATGGTATGCACAATAATCATGTTCATTATATGGACTTTCTTCACATGGTTTGACTTCAGGAAGTTCAATGAGTTTTGCTTCAAGCATCCTTTGTAAAAATCTCTCAGCCGCATCCTTAGGTGAAGGATTAGAATGACATAGTGATGAAGGTAATGAATGGCTTGGTGGTTTGGAAGGTAAAGGGATCAATGGACTATGATTGGGATCACATGATGGTGTTGGGATAGGACTTGTTGGCTCATGTGTTGGCATGGGATTGCATGATGGTGGCCACTCTAGATTGGTGTCTCCCTTGTCAAAGGTTATTAGATCTTGCATAGGATAACTTGGACTCATTTGATTTATGTACAAGGGACCATTGGGATTTGGATATTGTTCTTGTTGGAAAGGTGGACTTAGCTCTATTAATGGTGCTTGATGGTCTTGTTGAAAATGTGTACTTGGACTTGCTTGATTTATGTACAAAGGACCATTGGGACTTGCATGTTGTTCTTGTGATATCACTTGATTACTTTTTGGATGGGCTTGGTAGTGCATCGGAATGTCAGCATGAGGGATTGGATAAGCTTGAGGTGGATGTTCATATGTTGATGTGATATTGACTTGGTGGATAGGTGGATTAAGTTGATAGGAGGTGGATGAATATGACATGTGGCTATGAGGTGGATTAGGTTGGTATGGAATGGCTAAGGATTGCTGTACTTATTGAGCTTGACTAGTGGCTAAAAGGTGTTGAACTTGGGTTACGAGGTTTTGCAGATGAGGTGATTGGCTTACGTGGGGTTGAGCTTTTTGGATGAAGAATTGTAATATTTCAATGGCGTCTTGGTTTAGGGGTTGTGATCCTTGATAAAGATTTTGGAGGAATCTTTGGAATTTGATTGTTGGGTCCTCTAGTGTAGACATGTTGTCACCAAGTGTTTATCTTAAGTCCTTTTAGCAAGTGCTTGTTTAGGGATTTGGATGATGATGTGGCTTGTTTGGATGACTTGGCTATGTTTGGGATGAAAGTGATTGGGTTTGAATGTTATTGGAAGAATGTGTAGGATGACTTGTCTTTATGTGTTTGGGTGTTTAGAGCTTGATGTGGCAATATTCAAACAAATGATTATGCATATACACACATGAATCACTCACGCAAGACACATAAGCAAGTTATTAGTTTGGAATAATGTGATGTTGGTTAAGCAAGCATGTGAAGACAATTCAACAAGTCCTAGTCAAGGCAAGGCCACTATCACAAGGAGGTTCTAGTGAAAATCTGGGGGACTGGCACCCCATGAGAATCCAGCAAGCCACTTAAGACTTTAACTAACCCTACTAGGAGTTTTAATATACATAAAGGTACACCTCCTTTCAAGTTAGCACTGTATGGTGAGCGCTAATACCGGTTAGACTTGGCTTTCGCCTTATCCTCTAATTTTTATAGCGGACCAGATGAAAGTACCGCTTGAGGTCGTTCCCTTGGGGTGGATACCAAGGCAGGCCTCTCTAAGGTTTAACAAAAGCAACACAAGTAAATGTTTTTGATCTCCAAGTTTCTTGTTGGGATGCGAGGAGAGATCATACACAATTACTTGGTTGCACTTGCATGGGGTTCATTAACCTTAGAAGTTCAATGTGTGGAAGACAATGCAAGCACTTGTTTGTTTTAAAGTCCAAATCCAAATGTGATGAAAGACAATGGTTTGTTTTAGCCCAATTTTTCAATGGTGTGATAGCAAACAATGTTTGTTTTAATCCCAAAGTCCAAATGTGTGATCAATCAAGACTAAGAGATGAAAGATTAGAATGAGTGCACCTGATACAATCGCTTTCCAATTTGCTTTAGATGTTGATGCCAATGCTGCTCCAGCTCCTTAGATGCCTCTACAAGTCACCAATTCCAAAAAGAAACAAGTAAACTTGCAAAGAAGAGATTACATGGAAAAGATGAAATCTGAAAATTCTGATTAAAATGATCTGATACAAGAGAATAAATTACATAAACAAAAAATTCAGGAGATTCTAAGCAATTTGAAAAAAAGTTTCGCTGAAAAATGATCAAAATTGCTCAAGTTATGCTCAAATGAAGTTTTCAATGAACCTAAACTTTGTCTGATAAAAAAGCCTAAAAAATAGTATAGTCACCTGATAAAAGTAGTACAGTTGTGAAGGTCGTCCTCCCAGCTTTCCAACAAGTCCTTATTTGTGCAATTTCACCTCCGTATGTGAAAGTTATGATAGAAATACCAAGATGCACAATGACAGCTACCAAAAGCAAGTTACAGTTGCCAGATGCGATTCACTATTGAACATATGCGATCTGTATCTTGCGACAGGCGAGATCCTACATATCATATGCGATTTGAAAAATAACCAATACAGTGACTGTAAGCTTATAAGCGATGTCAATAAATCCGAAGCGATCAATTGTAGCCTCGAAGCGATCTGTATCTGCAAAACACAGTCAAAACCCTATCCTGCACAGGCGATCACTGTCAGTTCATAAGTGATCCCTATTAGTTCAAAAGTGACCACTGTTCAATCAAAAGTGATGCGCATCAGGTTTAAGCGACCACTGTTAGTTCAAAAGTGATCCGAATAGATGCAGAAGCGATCATTGTTAGTTCAAAAGCGTTGCGAAGAAAACCTAAGTGATCACTGTTAGGCCATAAGCGACAAATATAGTTTTAAAGCAGCCACTAACAGTATTCAGATCACACACGAGCTCTGTTAATATAAAAGTGATTCAAATCATACCAGAGGCGATCACTGTTGGTGTAAAGGCGACCCAGAAAATGATAGATGCGGCTGATCCCGATGTAAAAGCGACACGGATATGCAGAAAGCGGTGGATTTTTGCTCATAAGCGATGCAAAAATGGATGGAAGCGACAAGTAATAGATTATATGCGACCAACAATAGTCCAAAAGTGATGCATAATAGCCCAAAAGCGACCTGGAGAGTTTCAGGAGACAGAATGCAAATGTTAACCATAAGCGACCAATTTTACCATATGCGGGCTCTTTTTGTTCAAAAGCGAGCACTGTTTGCTTAAAAGCGGGCTAGATTTGACCATAAGCTACTGCTGTTTGCCCAAAGGCGAGCTGATTTAGCCCAGGCGATTGCTGTTTGATCATAAGCGACCTGAATTACCAGAAGCACATTGTTGCAGTCCGGTTGTTGTTTTCTTCACCAAACGCTCCATTTTTCATCAAATTTAGGCAAATTTGTACTCAAAGTTTATGGAAACGGCATCCCGGATGCAATGGTGAAGTTAGATTTGGGCTAAAAGATCATCTACATACATTTTTAGCCAAATCTTTGCAAACTAGGGTTAGAAAAATGCAAATTTTTGCTACAAAAGCTTGCAAAAATGAAAGATTGACGCTCCAAGAGATCTAAACTTCATAAAAACAACTCAAACAAGAGAGGTTAATCAAGGACGTGAGTCCCACCGGGCGTGCCAAAATGTAGTTAGGGTAAAATTGCAAATAGGATAAATGAAGAATCAACAATGATAAAACCCTAGCAATGCACAATGAAGCACAAGACAACATGAAAATCAAAATAAGAAATGTAAATGCAAACCGATCTCCACGCTATGCTTGATTTATCTCCATTGCTCTTCTCCACCTCGCATGAGCATACAAGATTTGAAGGATTATTGTTGGAAGAATGTTGGGTGCTCACTTCTGCAGCATAACATTAAGATGAAGATGCTAGAATGAATGATAGATGAAGGATGCAAAAGCTCTAATGATATTTCAACAGAATAAGGGTACTTGAGGCTTAATGCATGCTAGAAGATTTGGCAGGATAAGGGTACTTGAGGCTCAATGCATGCTAATGGCTTGTGAGGGGTTTGATTTATAGGAAAGGCTTGGTTTCAATGGATGGTTGAGATTAAAAAGCTAATTGATTGATGTGGACGGCTAGGATTGATTCGGTTATCCCACTCTTCAAGGGAGTTGTAGTCATTTGACAAGTGTCAAGGAGAATAGGGCTCATGTGAAAGATAATAAATAAAAGGCTGTAGTACCACTTACCTTTTTAAATGAAAGAGGCACACATATCGGCTAAATGATAAGATAAATTAATTAAATAAATAAAATTTATTTAATTAATTGGAAAGTCGGCTTATAATGAGAACTTAATTCAAATAAAATATTTGAATTAGTTGGGATATGAGTTGGATATTAATTAAATAAATAAAATTTATTTAATTAATTGGATAATGGGATTAGGATATGATTGGGATATGATGTGGAAATTAATTAAATAAATAAAGTTTATTTAATTAATTGGCTAAGTGGGATAAGGATGGGATTAAGATGGGATTTAGGACAAAATGGTACATGATGTTTAAGTGATGTTTTTATCAAGGTGTTGCAAGACATGGACAAAGTTGGGACAATTTTGGGTGTCTACAGGTTGCATTTTGAGTAAAAACGGACCTCATTTTTGTGCTCTGGATGCTGTTTCTGCAAATTTTGATAGTAAACATGACTAGGTTCTGAGAAAAAAATTTTGAAAAAAAATTGAAATTTTTTTAGGGTACAGTCCGTACCATACAGAACTGTACCCCTGTTGTGCATCGTTGTTTGTCTTCGTGGGTTTTCTATGTTGCAGGCATTTTTTTTTGTTTGCAGGGTAACAACATTTTTTGCAGGGTAATATTGTTGTTTTGAAGGGTTTCCGCCACCTGACAATTGCTTCAAACTCCCGGTCGCCTCCAACCCACAACCCCTGTCATGGCTGCCACCTGCACATCTTCTGCCATTTTCTCTGCAGTCTCCTGACACCCTTCCCATCGCCCTGCAACTCCCTCCTCCCGCGACCACAGGTCGACTCCACTTCCTGCGCCGCAGCCAAACTCCTGTCGCCGCTTCCTCCCTGCAGAGCCACCACATCGCCGACACCCCAAGCTCCTGAAACCCCACGCCACCACCTCCCTTCCTCTACACCTCGTTGCCTCTCCCTGCTTCATTCCCCCGCAGCCACACTCACCTCCCCCGACCTTCGTTCTCCTCTCCCGTCGCCTCTCACCCACATCCACTCCCACCTACCCCGTCACCATTCCCCGCCCACCACTCCCTCCTATCCCTACTCCCTGCCCTCAGCCATTCCTGTGCCATCCCCCTGCACAAAAACAAACCACTGCGCTATAAGTTTTTTCAAACTTTAAACTTGAAGGTAGGTTTTGTTTAGTTTTTTTTTGCCTTTGCTGGACCCCTGGTCACATGGATGACTAGGGGCTAAACACTAACTACGAACACCAAGCCCTAGCCTACAAATCCAAACCATACCATGTGATCAGAACTGGTGGTAACTGTTAATAGTTTATGCAAATAGTCAAGTCTGCCTCTTCCTACTTACCAAAGGAGGCATTTTTTTTTCTCTCACACATAACTTTCGCATCCGAAGACAGATTTTTGTAAATGAATAGTCATCGGAAAGAGGACTCTGAGCACTTCGCAGTTGTGAGGTTTTTATTAGGTGATTGTACATTTTCCCACCTTTTTCATCAGTCAAAGTCAAACTTCATTGCAAACTTCAAATCGTCATATCTTTTGCATTTTTTATCGAATTTTTGCAATTTTTTTTTTCAAATCACATAGAATCTCTTGGAGAATTTGTTTATTCAATCTAATTTCCTATATCAGTTTTTTTATCAAATTTTCTCAGATTATCAATTTTCACATTACAATCCTCTTGGAAGTCTACTTGCTCTTGTTTTCAGTTTCGTGACTTGCAGGTGATCATTCAGGGCTGGAACAACATCAGGAGTAGCCAACACATCAATTTGGACAACAATTTAATCAGGTGCATTCATTTTCATCCTTTATCTCTCAATCATTGCTTGCAAACACACTTCAGTTTGGACCTTTAAAACGAACATTATTTGATCATCACACATTGAAATCAGACTTAAAACAAATCAATGTCTTCAATCACACCTTGAAATTGGGCTAAAAAGAACCATTGCTTGATTTGTCTTCATCACATTTCATTTTTCTAAGGGATAATTAGTCAACTGCGAGTGTGAATCAAGTGGGTGTGTGTATGCTCTCTCCTCGCACCGCAAGGTGATCTTGGAGATCAAAAACACCTCACCTGATTCACTTTTGTTTACCCTATCCTAGGAGGCCTGCTAGGGGATTTCATCACCCCTAGGGACGACCTCATTCGAGGATGAATCAAAAGACACCCTCTTTGAAATCAGAATCTTGTCACTCTTGGCTAAGCCCCAAAGAACTTTCTACCTTTGGGAAGTGAAGGTGAAGGGTGGGTTACCCCCTTCTCCTGGTTGTGTGATAGGATTTCACTTTCAAATTGTTAGTCAACCTCATCTAAACATTAACCAAACCTAACTGGCCATACCTCATCAAACTAGACAATAGGGCATGTTGATTTGTTTTGCAAGTGTGCTTGTTTAATCATTCTCATATTCTTCAACTTCACAATTCAAAATTTCTTGTGTCTTGTGTGAGTGATTCTTGTTTGTACATGTGATCATTTGCTAAACATTGCCAAATCAAACTAAACATCAAACACATAAGACAAGTCATTCCAACACATTAAAATCCAATCACATTCATCCTAATCACTCATTTTCTGCCACTTCATTCCTAATCACATCCTAATCACATCCAAATCAAATCCAAAATCCAACCAACATCAATCCATAATCTTCCAAACCATATTCCAAATCCAATCCAAAATCAACATCAATCCCAATCATTATCCAAATCCCCCAACATCATTATCAAACTCCAAATCCAAATCAACCCAATCAAAAATCAAGACCTTAATTGATCACCTAATCAAATCAACCCAATCAACCCTCTTGCTTAAGATCATTAGTCTATCAAAAGCATAGAGAACCAATCAACCCTATTGCTTAAGTGTCATTAGTCTACCTTAAGCATAATAGGATCATCACTCATCCATCCAATCAAAACAAACCAAATCATCTTAAGGTCTTAAAATTTTGATTCCCAACATCACAATCATCCATCATCCCCCATCATCCCATACTATCTCCCACAGAATAGATCTTTATGAATCAATACAACAAATACAATGACTTAGACAAGTCTATGCGAACATGGATCCTAATGCTAAGGAACAATTCAAAAATGACATTAAAGATCATCCCTTAGCAGACATCATCATTGGTGAACCCCAAATCCCTCCCCCATCTTCATCATATCAACCCTCATCATATCAACCTTCAACATCTTACATATCCACACCATTGACATCATACCAACCTTCACCATATCAACAAACACCCTACACATCATCGCCATCCACATCATATCAATCATCATTCTTTCAACCTTCATACCAATCTACATCTTACATATCCACACCATCAACCTCCCATCAACCTTACATGTCATCATCTTCAACATCATATCAACCTCCATCATCCTCATATCAACCTTCAAGCTCATATCAACTTCCATCATATCAACCTCCATCATCCTCATATCAACCTTCAATCTCATATCAACCTCCATCATCCTCATATCAACCTCCATCATCCTCATATCAACCCTCAACTTCATACCAACCTAATTAATCCACCTATCATGTCAATGCCACATCAACAAATCAACCTCCACCTCAACATTATCCAATTCCTCATTCTCACATTCCAACACATCATCAAACCCATCCACAAGGCAACCAAGTGTCATCACAACAAGAAAAAGTGAGCCCAAATCCACCTTTGCAACAAGAAGCACATGCAAGTCCAAGTGATCCCTTGTACATAAATCAAATAAGTCCAAGTTATCCTAGGCAAGATCTAATAACCTTTGACAAGGGAGATACCAATCTAGAGTGCCCTCCACCATCTAATCCCACCCCTACCCTTGAACCCATCCAAGAACCATCACTACCTAATCCCATCACCCACATATCTAATCCCAATCCTAATCCTACACCATCCACCATCATTATCCATCCATTATATTGTTCTTCCACCCATACACTCATGAAGGATGCCATCCATTGGCTATTAGCAAGGAATCAAACACCCTCATGCAATCCAACATCCACCAAACCTCTTGAACAACACTCTATCATAAGTCAAGAACCACCATGTAGCCACGTTCAAGAACACATAAGTCAAGCACCTATCACACCCATCCAAGCACCTATCACCTTCATCCAAGCACCCACCACATCTATCCAAGTCACTCCCACTTCTATCCAAGCACACGAGCTATGTCAAGAATCAAATCCAAAGCATGTTGAAACATCAACCTCTTCTCCTAATCAAGATCTACCCATCCCCTCTAATCCCATCCCCGATCCCCTCCCATCTATTGGTCAAATTATTGATCCCACACCTTCTTCTACCACCCCTTTACCATCCCCCATTAATCCTTCACCTCCATCTACCAATCCCATCCCAAATCCATCCCCTTATCCACTTGGAAAAAGCACCTTCATTTGTGGTAAACCCCTTGTAGGAGGCGAACAACTTCCATCCACCACCTATTCTTCTTCAACAAATAATGGACTCACGTCTTGTTTCCGAAGCAACAAACATCCCATTGCATGTCGCATGCTCCAACTTATGAACTATCAAGGCAAAGGCTTAGGCCTTCATGAACAAGGCATCTTGGAGCCCATCCACACCACATTCCATCCATCCTCACATGGCCTTGGCTATGCATCCAACAAAAACAACCTACACATGTCGATACCATCCACCCACATTCCAAAATCCATTCATCCAATCCCAAACATGGTGCATCTCATCGCACTCCCAAGACATATGTCGCCATCCCTCCTCCATCAGCCTACCATTTGCAAAAGCATGTGACCATCCATCTCCCCCCATCAAATTTACCTCCACTCCTTCCAACTCCAAATATCCCCATCAAATCCACTCTACCTCCTATCCTACCAACTCCCACAATCCCTATCCACAAATCCTTTTATCCTCCTATCCTACCAACTCCCACAATCCCTATCCACAAATCCTTTTATCCTCCCATCCTCCCAACTCCTAATATCCCCATCCTCAAATCCCCTTATCCATTTATCCATAAATCCACTTTTTACCCCTCCACCCATAAATCCCCTAAAATTCCCAATCAAGACCAACAAAAGCACACATCTTTCAAACATGAAGCTTCCCCCAAATCCACGGGATTAAAAAATTTGAATGCATCAGCTCATAAAGCACAAAAGCCTAAGGATATTATCCCTTCCAATCAAAATGTAAAATCCCAAAGGCTATCAAAGCCCACACCATCACAAGAAAAAGCAAAAACAAAAATGGTGTGGGTCCCCAAACAAAGATCACTCAAATCTAATGAGGCATCCACATCCCACTCCCCATCTAAAAAATCCCCCAAAGTCTAAGTCTATTTGGGTCCCTGAAACCCCAAATCGACCATCCAAAAATCTCCCATCCTGATCCCCATTACTCCCAACTCCACATCCCAAACACAAGCTTCTAAATACATCATGGTGTGTACAACCATTAGCCTTGGTTCCCCTCCACCACTTGCAATTCCCACATACCCCCATCTCTCCATCTTTCATTCACTATCTTACATATCTTCCCCATCACATTCCTATGGTCCATGCTTTTGCATAATCCACATCATAATCCGTTATCCACCATCCGTTCCATCTTCTCCTATCTTCCAACCATCCATGCAATCACCATCCATAATGCTATCCAACATAAGACCATCTTCTCCTTGCTATGGAAATAGACGCTAGAGTCCCCATTCCATAAAAAACACAAAAAAATCAAAAAATCAAGAAAATAGTAAAGAAAAAAAATCCGTCCAATGGTGAAAACCACTCCTTGTGGTGCCTTGGGTAAGTACCTTGATGAAAACCCCTTGTGGCCATCATGTGCAATCCCTTCTCCATCCAGTTTGCATCCCTACACTTGGGGGCAAAAACCATATCAATCATCCACATCCATCATCTCCTTGCACATCTTATCCACTGTCTTATCGTTATCCTAACATATTCCTATCCAACATCCCCTATTCACTATATCTCCCACCCTATCATTATCGTTATCCTATCATTCCCCATCCATTCTATCCACTATATCTCCCACCCTAGATCTTGATAAAGACAAGGGGCAACATATCAACAACATGCTTTGGAGACCTCTTGGCATACTCCCTTTTAAAGTATATCCTCCATCCATCTAATGCAAAGTCCACCCATTCAAACATGAGCCCATCATGCAAAATTCTTTAGACATTAGGGCATATGATTCCTTGCAACCTAGCCCTTGGAGAAAATCCTGCAATCCCCCATCCATATATCATGCATACTTATCCTACCCCTCATCCCTATCTTCCATCTATCCAACACGCATCCCTACCACTTGTCCATTCATCTATCAGGCATCAGCTATCCAATCCCCCTACCCAAGCCCATCACCTTCACCCCTAGACTTGGTGTTCCCTTGTCATTAGTATTTAGCACAATGGCTATCCACACAAAATCTAAGGCAACCATCATAATAAACCATTCCTTTTTCAAAATCAAAAAATACCAAAAACATCACAAAATCAAAAATCCAAAAAACATCAAAAAACACATCAAAAAATAAAAAAATTCAAAAACATCACAAAAATAAAAAACAATAGAAAACACACAAAATTCCAAAAATAATCTATCCATCACACAAATAAAACTTGCTCCATCACACTCTCATCATCATCACATCTATCCTCAATAAACTTACACTAGATCCAAGCATCGCATCACCTATCAAAGCTTTGTCCTTAATCAAAATCATTAACTATCAAATTAGCATCAATCACAACTTGTCACCACCACATCTTGAGCCAATCTTACAAACATCATCAAATCATCTATCAATCTCTGCCTTAGGATATATCTTTCCTACGATAGGCAGCCTTTATCACATCATCATCCATCTTGGCAAGAGATACAATGGTTACTTGTTTGGTTTGTTGGTCTTTTGGTTTTTGATTTTTATCTTTTGTCCTATTCGAAGATCACATCAAAGCTACCTTGATCTTACTATATCATGGTATGTGGCGAAAACATCTAGAATGGGGCATAGTCTTGCTTTTGTATGTTGTGCTTGTGGGTTGGTCTCATTACTCCAAGCTAGTATTCATATCTTGATCGATCATAGGGTTAGTTCTAGCATATTGATCTTCTTATACATCTAAGGTTCATCATACCTTTTTTGTACTAAGGGCTTATGCTATGAGTCCCCTTCCCTCGTCTAGACAAGGTTGTACTATCTTGGGCATGCATGAGATCATCCCTTTGTCTGCGTGTCTAGTCCATACAAATGTTGGATAAACATCATCACCCTGGTCTTTTATACCTTGGTGAACATATCCACTTTGCTATATCAAACCTAGGATTGCTCAAATTTAGTTTTAGCACAATAATCATCCACCAATCATCTCCCAACATCATCATCCTTTCATCCCACCACTTATCCTCTGACCAGTTCAACCAATATGTTCCATCCATTTCGAGAGCACAACCGTGTTCTCACAACCCGCCTATCCTCTCGAGGGGGCATCACCCTTACCAATTATCCCCAAAAACTTACCCTATTCTTCCAAACCAAAATCTTTTTTCTATCCAATCCATCTCTATGTTTCAACTTCTTTGAAATGATGTTGCTTAGCTGCAACACCATCTCAAAGAGGGGAAAATGTAGACACCTAAAATTGGACTGCTTCTGCAAACCAATTTTTCGTATCTCACACTAATCCATTCCCCCAATCTGCATATCCCTGGTGATCAATTAATTCACCTAATTAGTCCATTTAACCTTACAACCTTATCCTATCAATTAAATGAATATTCCTAATATTCATTTAGATGATTTTCCCTAATCCCTGTTAATGAGATAAATCCTATTTATCTGATTAACCTAGGCTTAAGTTAATTAAGAAAACACTTAATTAACCTTGTCTCCCACTCATCCACTAAACTGAATTTAATATTCAGTTGTCTCCCACTCATCTCCAATCACTGAATTTAATATTCAGATGTATCCCACTCATTCCCAATCACTGAATATAATATTCAGATGTCTCCCACTCGCCTCCACTCTTCCCAAAATGGAAATTTTTAATTCATCCTCTAGGAATAAAAGATTCACTTTTATTCCTAGCCCTTGATCTCACCAGATGAATCCTCACCCTCCATTCTCATCTCCAAATTTCTATAAATTGGACCCCCTCTAGGCCATTTTTAGAAGACCATCTAATGCATCAAAACTCTATCAAAATCACTCCCCAATATCCTCATCTTACCAAACCTCTACCAAAATCACTCTGATCATCCCCTATCTCCATCCAAATTAGTCATCAAATCACTTTCTCATCCACATTGTCTTGTATGCATTGAGCAATCCACATACCTATCAGTTATCACGGGAACAATCTGAGGAGCTCTATTGGGTGCAAGCTCCTTCCCGCATGGATTTGTGAGGTCTTCATGAAGGTATAATCATTTGTCTATGCATTAGATGAGTTTCTACTTTCATCAGATTTCATTGATTACAATCAGGTTTGACCAAACTTTGACTCAACATAACTCTCTTCCCTTAGACAATTTTGGGGTGATTTAAAAGGCAAACCTGCTTGGAATTTTACGTACCTTCCAATCATGAGGTTAATAATGTGAAATACTGAATTTGATAACTGACCTTAATCATGGTGACAAATCCACCCTCTTGTAGGCTTACATGCATGACAGATTTTACCAAACTGCCCAAAGCAGAAAAAAAACAAGCCAAAGTAGCCAAAAAAAGTTGGGTCCCTATTTTGTCAAGGCAAAATGGGGCGTGTTGTGTAACCACACAACAAACTCTCATAAGATATTTAATTTGTGCATGTTCTGCATACATTCACAATAGAGGCTCCAGGTGTGAAACTTCCCAATAGTTATTCATTGCCTTTGTATACATTTTTGGGGGAAATAAGAGTTTCCAAACCTTCATAATTCTCGACAAGTTCAAGCTCTAGCAAAGGAAGTTGGGGAGTCAGGGATTATACAAACTTTAGAACTTGTGTCAGGCATTTTTGGAGTTCTATAACTTATAAATCACCCAACAACAAAGAGTCAAGTATGTATGTAGTTTCAAAACCTTTCAAAGTGCTGACAATAAAGAGCTTGCATTCATGAAGTCTTCAAAAATTCATGTGAGAAAAACTTGGAGCCACTAGAAATATATGACTTTAATAAAGTCATCCATCTTGTAAAATAATTGGACTTTAAAACTTTTGTTGTGGAAGAAAATAAAGTCATCCTCCTTTTTGAATAATTGAACTTTATAAATTTTATGGAAACCCCATAACTTTATATTTCTCGCCATTTCTGACCTTGGAAAAATATTTCTTCATGAAAATTTAAAAACTTTGGAACCTTGTGACCACGGTTTGAGTTAAAAATGAAAAATATCATATCTCTTGCATGATAGCTCCAATTTGCATGAAATTTGGACTTTAAGGTGACTAAACTCCTCCAAACAAAACCCAGAAAATCTTTTAGCTCCAACAATCAGAAAATCAAAATTTGGCTTCATTTGCAAATCACCGACGGGAAAATCTAAAGTTTAAAATATTTTGATTGGGAAGATATTTTGACATGCAGACTGGTCAAATGAGGCAAAATGATGTGAGGGTTGAGCCTATAAGAGGATTTTGTACCAACTTTCATAGATTTTGAAAATCAATTGTTTACGTGACTTGGCAAGCCAAAATGTTTGGGGATGTACTAGAAATTTTAAAATTTGCTAGGTTAAAATTTTAGGTAACTATGAGGGGGAGAATGAGAGTTAGTTTCAAATGAATAAAAACACAACACAAACCCAAACATCAATAGAATGTGAAGATAAAGAGGAATCAAACCAAAGAAGTAGAAATACTTACAAAACCCATTTACCTGTCGTTTTCCATTGTTGCCTATCTTGCTTTGATCTTGATTGAAGCCCTTAGAAGCTCTTTTCAGCTTGCTTGCTTGTTTGAAGATGCCAAAGGAAGAATGGCTATTGATACTTTGTGTGATTGAAGATGAGCTTCAATACACAATAATGGAGGATACTTGGAAAGTGGAATGAGAGAATTTTGAGTATAGATTTGATGCAATAATGAATCCTCCAAATGGCTTAGAAGAGGGTTCTATTTATAGAATTTCTACAAATAGAATGGAGGGTGAGGATCAACAGATGAGATCAATGGCTAGGAATAAAAGTGAATCTTTAATTCATAATGGGTGAATTAAAAATCTTTTATTTAAAAATAGTGGATTATGACAATTGAATTAAATATTCAATTGTTGGGAAGAATGGGGAATATTTGAATTAAAAATTCAATTATTGGGAAGAGTGGAGGATAATGGGGACATTTGAATTAAAAATTCAATTGTTGGGAAGAGTGGAGGATAATGGGGAACATTTGAATTAAAAATTCAATTGTTGGGAAGAGTGGGGAACATTTGAATTAATTATTCCATTTGTGAAGGCTAGTGGGGAACATTGAATTAAATATTCCATTTGTGAAGGATAATTGATTTAATGATTTATTTTGGAAAATGGAGGAAATTAGCTAATTAAATATTAGGAATATTTAATTATATGTGCAACATGGTGAGGTGGAAGTGATGAGGTGGATTGATGAGGTGGATTTTTAGGGGATTTTAATTGATGTGAGATATAAGAAGAATTTAGGGAATTTAATTAAATAAACTGACTTTATTTAATTATGGGATAATGAGCCAATTAACTAAATGTATAACATTTATTTAACTGCCAGAAGAAAATAAGAATTAAGATAAATATTAAATATTTACTTAATTCGACCCGAGCCAATTTTAGGTGTATACAGTAACAACATGCTCTAATTGGGGAGGAGGAATCCAAAGGATGCAGCAAGGATTCTAGAATCTCAAGCATAGACCAGTGTCTAATTCCATTGGTCAATAGAGTCAGAGAGTATGGAGAGAAAAGGAGCAAGTGCAAGCCAAAAATGAGACAAAGTAGGAAAAGAAACTAACTACTAGCACAACAAAAACTCCTAATATGTACATGGCAAGAAAACCCTACCTCCAATGACTCCAAAATGATCATACAAATCTATTAATAGGCTAGGAGAAATAGATGTCTGTGTGGAAAAGGGGAAAGTATCTATGAAGCACCTGTAGATTCAGAAGACATCCTCTGATCATAAGCATAAATCTAAAATTCATATGGCAAAAGAACCTCTTGAGTGATATATTAAAACCAAATAGACACTTTGTACCATAAACCTCAGAAACTTCTCTAACATATTTCTGTATATTACCAACTGTTCGCTCATGCATTGCAACAGACAAACTAACATCCCATGTCTAAAAATAACCAGTTGAATCACTGGAAGACCAATCATTAGCTATATGTGTCTCATGACAATCTACATTGCAAATAATATTTTTATGTGGCTTAATATCACCCCCAACTAGAACAATATCCTCTTTCTCTATAAGATTTGACTCAATAGTTTCATGTTGTACTTCATCATCGTTGTCTATAACCTATAGATTAGACATGATAACCTCTTCTTTGCAAATAAATTCATCCTCACATGCATTGAGGCACTAGTTTGGAATATAAATAGTATGAGGCTCATCACATTTGTCTATTTGACCATTTTCATGACTACTTATGATAACATCTTCCAATTTTTGTTTAAAACTTTTAGCATCCAAATTTTCAAAATGAAAAGATTCAAAAGTAAAATAATTTCTAACGTATTCTTGCAGCCATACCTTTGTATTATCTTTCTCAGGAAATGTGAAGGCTTCATATTCAACTTGCATGCACTTCAGAGAAAATATATCCAATACCTCATCTTTATGTTGTGTCCTTAGATTGTTCTTCATCAAAAGTGAGTACTTCCATCTCCATGGTAGACAAGGATGACAAAACAACACCATTTGCACTGCCCTATTTACAATTTACATCATGGAAAGGTTGTTCATCTTCTTTTTCATTTGAGGGACTTTCTGATTCATTATCATCTTCTTCATAATGCAAATAATAAGCTTCAATTCTTCTATTCACATGAGGTTTGATTTCTACATTGCTTATCTCATCAATACAAAAGTATTTTGAATAAAAAATAGTGAGATTAAGAAATTTAGCAGAAGGAGGCTGTGCATTTTGGAAACCTACAGGTTGAAAACTTTGTTTGTGCATGATAGACTTCTTCATAGGTCCACTACTCAAATTATTTACAACCTGATTTGCTTTCCAATGACTGCTTAAAATCAAGTCATCTTCAATCTTTATAGCCTCTTGTTGTGCAATTTTAATGTCATTTACTTTACTTTGTTTCAAGCAAAACTAAACATCTGGATGCAATGAAGAAATAAAAGTGCAAAGTTGGAGTTTCTTACTTAGTTGAATGGAGGTAGGAATCTTTCTAAATAGCCTATTGAACCCATCCACAAAATCTCTAATGGGTTCACCTTCTTTCTTTTGTATATGGAAGAATTAACACAACAAAGAAGCTTCATCAACAAGACCTTTATATCTTCCCAAAAACTTATTCTTCATTGAGTCCTAATTAGTAATACATTTATCTTCTAAATAATAAAACTAGTTTGCTGCAAGCCCAACAAGAGACTCAATGAATAATCATACTAAAACATTTTCTTCACTTACTCCCAAAACATTGCATGCAACCATGAATATCAACATGTGATTTTCTACATCTTGATGGTTTTCTCCACTGAACTTCAAGAAGGGCTTTATTGATCATTCAAGAAAAGGTGAATATCATGGCAAATAAAGAGGTCTAAAATGATTTCCCCATGGCTAAGGAGAAACCAATGCCATACTACAATTCTAAAAAATAAATTAGCAGGAGTATTTGTTGGAATGAAATGCTTCTAAGTACTTTCCACTTCATAGAGCCACCAACCTCCGTCCTCAGGGAAGCACCTTTAAATTTTTGAGAAAAGAAGACACTGGCACTTCAATTCTTTCCCTAGTAGAGTCACCAAAAATATGTTGGTTAACAGACTTGTCATTTTAGTTTTATACTCTTGTGCCCACACTAATGACAAGCTGACCAATAGTTGAGTCACTTGCGATGGTATTTGCAAGTACTCTCTACTTATTTTACAAGGTGCAACTACCTTTGAATGATCTATAATGAATGAAAACAGGGTATGCTTTTAACCAAAAAGTAGAAAAGGAAAACTGACACCTACCCATAACCATGAAAATAGATGTGATTGATTAACTTAGAATGAGATGAATGTGAACAAATGACACAAAGTCCACTTATTTTACACCCATGAATGAGAACCAAGAAAAGAATGAGTAGCAGATCTTTGCAGTAGATGAATTAATTTGAATTCAAAGATGTAGAAATAAACATCACACAATTTGATATAATAGAAAATTACATTGGAAAGTGATTACAGAGACACACATGACACTTGCAATCTAAAGAAAATATTAATAAATTCATAGATTTGGAAACATCTCCCTTATTTCCTGAATACAAAAATGTGTTCACAGACTCCCTTTCCTATACAACAAACTATGGTTGAAAAGAAAACTTACTGTCCCTACTTCCCCTATTCCTGATCAGCTAGAAAAAAGATCCTCTCATCTTGGCCTTTGATGAATTTATAAAGGTTTTCCCCCTTTTCCACTGTAACTGATTCTTGGAAATAAGTTGCAAAAGGAATCCACTCCTTTCCCATAATAGTTTCATGGAAATTTGTTTCAATAGAATCAGTTTAATTTCCCCGTGGCTTGTAAAAAGAATGACCTTTGATTTTCTACTTCAATTACATTTAGAAAATCATTTAAATTAGTAATTAAGAGTCATTGTATTAAGTTATTAAAAGGATTTGTTTAATAATGAGGAAAACAAACTATTGATTTGCTAGGGGCACAATCAAGCTGTTTGTCATCTCTTTCGTAATGTACTCACTATCGGAACTACAATTGACATCCTTCTGAATCCAAGCCAATACCCAACTTATGGATGGCATCTCCAATCAATTATCTCAAACCCTACAATCTTGAATTTCAAGGACCCAAACCTTTGGCAAAAATAACATTAAGCTACCAATTCTACATTGTCATTGTTCTAGAGAATTTATCTCTTTCCCTGATGGATCCTTAGTCATAAAGCAATCATCATCGATGGTATAAATGTATTTATTCTTGGAGATCATGTATTCGAAGTAGTGGAATGCGTTGTTCTTGAATTTTCTTAATTACCTTGACTTGAAGTAGCTTGGTGCTAACCTTCTCTATGATAGCTGAGAAGTTGTTCGATCATGTGTAGTGAAACTGATAAGTATTGGTGATAAGCCACCAATTTTTAGCCCAGCATCAAAGCTTTTCACACAAATTTTGGTATCTCGGCTTCCATAAGGCCATATACCATATGAATGGGTGGTTTCCAATTCTGTGAGCATATAGAGATGGAGGATGAACTCATTTCTCTTTGGTCACTATCAATGCACATAACTTCACCTCTAGCTACACTAATTGTCTGGGAATCACTTCATTCCAATAAAACAAGCACTACAACATTAAACCTTCCTTCTTCATCTCCTTCATGACCTTCCATTGACAAACTATACAATAGTCTTCATGCAGAAGCTATTCCTTCATTATCCAATGCAAAATTGGTGACATATTTGTGGATATGGATGTTGGATCCTTAGAAGGAAAAACTATTCTCATTGCATTCTATTTCAAAATGTTAAATATCTATTCGCAGGAGCCTGCGTCTTTGTTTCCACATTACACATACCCTATTCACAAATTCCCATTTGTGCATAAGCTATGAGTACACTGGCAAAGGTTCTCACCAAAAAATTACATTTATTTGAAAGTTCCTAAAGCTTTTTGAATAAATTCACTTTGTGTGAGTAACCCTGCGATCTTGTAGCTCATGATATGATGTCAGTTCTAAAATTTGTTATCAACAGTCCATGGATATCATGTCCAAGCTTTCACACTTCAAATATTGATTTTCCTTAGACAGAGATCCCTTCATGCTCTACTTTACTGGTAAAGGTTATAGACTCATCGTTACACCAGCTACTTGTAGTTGCTTAAAAGTTTTCAAAACCTTTTAGCTACCATGTGTTCAATCTCCAAGATCTTCCTAAAGTTGTTAGACATCTTCCAATGAACCAGGCTTTGATACCAATTGTTGAACACCCAGAGTACTGAGGGGGGTGTGAATCAATATTCTATTAAACCATTAATCCATTTGCCATATTCAATAACAGTAAAGCAGATCAAGCATAGAAAGCACAGCCATAAACCATAACACATAAACACCAGGATTTTTACGTGGAAAACCCAAAGAGGGAAAAACCATGGTGAGTGTTAGTTCACAATATATTAGGTAGTATCAATGCCAAATTAAAAGAGGTTCACTGCCTAAGGGCTCATTGCCTAGGGCTCACTGCCCTAAGGATTCACTATCCAAAAGATGCTCACTACATATAGGTTCACTGCCATAAAGAAAGAAAAAGAAGGTTGGCTCACTACCAAAAGAACTGCTAAAACTACATCTGTAAATGCATAGATATAGCTCTAATGAATCTTAGAAAATTGTCTCAAAACTCTTCATCCTAACTTGCTCTATTACACTACTCTACTCTTACATAAAAATAAGATCTCTCTTCTTTTGCACTTGTCACCCTTACAAAATCATAGAACTTCACATGTTGCACACGCACACACACGCATGCGCGCGCACACACACACACATATTCGCACTCACATATTCATATTCGCATCACCCACTTTAAACACCAAAGTGAATCTCTTATATATACCTCCAACACTTACAAATTTCCAATTGGGTCGGCATACAAAGATGATGCATGTAGTTATGCCTTGTGTAGCTTGTTAGCTTAATCCTTTCACCAAAATACTTTGCAAACCAATTAAACACTTGAAACATATTCATATATATTAGATTCAACTATAGAATCACTTAGAATATGATTCCAATCAATAGATTTTACTGCACATAGATCAAAGTATCAGGTCAGCCTCATACACAAACTATCACAGGTTTATTCTAACTGTCAGAACACAACTTTCAGTCCAGACCACAAAACTTGCTCAAAATCATACCTAAGACTCTTTAGGCATCCCAAAGCTTACCTTCAGAACCACATAGCATAATATAATCATGCATTGAAATGCGGACCATCAGAATTTGCACTGTGTCACTATAAAACATTGTCTAAGCAAGTAGCAATACTCATAAGCTTATAACTACCTTACCGATGGACTTCAAGCTTTACAACTTTGTATTTAGAGACTTTAGACATGTGTTTACAACACCTCAAAACTATATAAAGAAATATCTATTATCAGAGGAATGTGAACCAAAACAAGTAGGTGTTCTGCACTGATTACTGTTGTTCTTTGCTATGCCAAACTTAAGCTTCTTGAAAGTGCACTTCCGGAGATGATTAAAAAATGAAACTTTGGATTTAGGATCATCTAAGAATTAGAGAAATCTTACCATATCCATAAGACCATATCTTCAACTACGGACCAATGCTGATCACAATGCTGTACTCTGCCAATACTTAGCCAAAATCCTTAAGTCTTCTTGTCAGACCAAAAACTTTGTTGCAACTATTGGAAATAAGGTGGATAACTCAGAGCGGGGGTGAATCAGTTATCTTAAATATTTTAACTTTCTGTTCTTCTTTAACAATTAGTGTAGCATCAAAACATATAAGCATACATAACCATGAGCGCAGAAATAAAATCAACACATGACACAATAATTTTGACGTGGAAAACCCTGTTAAGGGAAAAACCACGGGGTGACTAACTCAAGATTGTATTCTCTATTAAAAGAATAAGAAGTACAAAATGGCACTTTCCAATTAGGGTTCATTGCTCGAGCACACTGCTCACAAGAGGCACACTGCCTACAAGAGACTCACTATCTACAAAATTAAGGAAGGTAACTAGGTGTTTGAACTGATCAGAGGCATCCACATATGCTAAGGTTTAGTTCTGGTTAGGCTCAATATACTGATCTACTGCACTTCATTCTTCCTCTACTTTTAGTCCTGTTGTTCTGTCACATACCAGATTTGTATTGTTGCTTCATACTTGTCTCTGCCTTATCTCACACACTTCACACAATTACACACACACACCTTCATACCAAAATCCATCTAGTATATATATCCACACCAAGGATTTCAACATCTTTCTAGTCGGCAACCGGAATACTCAAGATATTTACTAAAAACTAGTCTATCAACCGAATCCATGCTTAATATGTGATGCGTATCAAAAATATAGACATAGAAGTTATCAATCATGTTGGCCAACCATGAATGATCCCTCAAGAAGCTTGATCACCATCAATTTCTCATCTGGATTAAAGTCTGATGCTCTGTCGGTTCGTTCTTCCTTAGTCTACTCTACCTGTCAGGAACCCAACACTTAGATGCTCATATATTTTCACTCTTTCATCACCGGAGGCTCAATCTCTGGAATGTAGCAGTCATGGTACTCCTCTTGACTTCCCCAAGTCCGCACTTTGCTGAGATACATCCTCTGAGAGATCCGGACCTAATTGTCGGACCTTGTTTCATGCTTTGTTCTTGCTCACCGGACTAAAACACTCTTCAATCTGACTTTTGGTAAAGACATACTATGTGCTGCGGATGTGTGGGATAAACTTTGTTGCCATCAATTACAACAATAATGAAGCTACACAATATCTCTTGCCAACAATCTCCCCCTTTGGCATTGATGGCAACACTTAATGAAAAAATGACTAAGTGTCATAGCAAACTCCCCCTTGGCTGATGCTCTGTCTTATGTACATTTTACCAGAGCTCCCCCTTTGCTGGATTCCACATTTTTCACTACTTCTCACTCCCCCTTTGACATCAATCACAAAGGGTGAAATCCGCACATAAAAAAAATCAATCTATACATAGCTGCATAAGTATATATACATGTTATACTTACATATACTTAACTATATCCACAAAAGTGGTTTTCAACTACACAAATTGTGTTGCCCAACTCTGCTTCATCCTGTCCAAAATTGAGATATGACCACTTAACAAAAATGCAAAAGCTTCTGCCCTCTTTAAATCTACCGGATCATTGGTTCGGGCTGTGGTCTGAGCATCAGTTAGGGCCTCATGCATTGCCTCTAACTTAGGGATAATTATCCCTCTTAGTTCACTCATTCAGCTTATTCTATTCTTCTTTTCCTTCTCAAGCCTCTTTATCTCATTTATAGTGGCAATACCCTGGCACTCTTGGTTCATTATCGATGAGGTGAGAGGATCAAAATTCTGAGATAAATTTGACAGTTTACCCTCTTGTTCTTCCACCTTCTTTGCAATGTTTGCTATCATTGTGGACCAAGATAAACAAAATTTGTATAATTCTCTGCCATCGTTAAGAGTATTTTCTAGGCTCTTTATCCCAATATCCAAATTTCTCCTATCATTTGCTATGAGTCCCTATACTTTAGAGAATCTCTTTCCCAAAAACTCTTTCCAGACTTTCTCTTCTACTGATTTCTCCAAAGAATCAAAATGTGTGCTAACAAAATTAACAAGAGATTTCAGATTACCAGATGAAGAGGCCGAAAGATCCTTTTGGAAGGATGGCATGATTTTCTCTAGTACACCGGATGCAATCTCTATCAGCTCATAGTCTTCCATGTGAGACTTCAGAAGTTTTTCTTTTGCTTTAGCTTGAGTAAAAGATGCTATCTTCATTGTCTGTACCGGAGAGAGGGAATCAAAATTGAGTGGTACTTGGAATAGTTTTGGTTCATCTATCTCCATTATTTCTTTCATCAAGAAATTTTTCACTGCTTCTACAGTGTCTCTTGCTAAAGATAGAGTCTTCTTTCCTTTTGCATCCTTAGAACTGACATCAGAGATCTTCTCTGTGTGTTTTTCTTCTCTTCCCTTTTCCTCCTCAACTTGACTTAATTTCTCCTCTTTTCTACCTTCTCCTTCAATTCTGAAGTCTACAGGGGGATCCGGAAGAGAGATGTTTGATTCTTCATGGACTTATGCTTCCTGAACAGAGGAATCTAAGTCCTTAGTCCTCTCCTCACCTATCTCCTTTGACACTTCTGCATTTTTCTCAGTAGATTCTTCTTTTGATGTACTTCGTCCTTCGTCATCCATGGCAGAAGGTTCATCACTTATGTCCTCTATAACAGGAAGATTGAATCTGTTAAATGCATTCCGAAGGATGTCTTTAGTCTCTTTTGCCACCTAATCAGTCTCTTCGAGCATAAGTTTGTTCATTCTTGCTTTGCTTCGGAACTCATCCTTGCAGTCCTTTGAGATCATGGTCATTTGTTTTGGAGTAATGGAAGGATATAGCTGAATTGCAATCTGTTCCCAGATCTCCAAATCCTTTTCCTTGGCATTGTCTTTTCTGAGTTCAAGTACCTTCTCTAAACTTTTGGGAATTAGAGAGATGATTTCAATGAATGCTTTATTATAAATGTTTAGGTACTTAACTGTAGCTTCTTCCAAGATCCTTTTATCTGTGTCACTATATTCATCATAGAATTCTGTCATTGGTTGCAGATTCCCATCCACAGTGACTACCTTGATGACATCACCAATGGAGAGAGTAGGCCTTTCAACAAATTCTTCTGCCTCTTCTTCTTTGTCTTTGTCGGCAGAAGATTCCTTGGAAGTTTCTTCTTCTTACTCATTTTCTTAACTTCCTCATCGGTCTCTGTTTCTTCATCATCCTTTTGGCTTATATAGGATCTTGTGGCCTTGGTTTTTGTTCTCTTTTCTCCCTTTCCGGATGTCTTGGCTTCCAGTTTGGAGGATCTTGAGCTCTTAGAAGTGGCAAGTGTAGAGCTCTTGGAGGATCTAGTCTGGGAAGAGGCTTGTACCGGAACACTTTCTTTTTCTGCTTCTTGTCTCTCCTTCTCAGCTCTTTCTAATTTTTCTCTAATTGCATCAACTACCTCTTTTGAAATGCCATATCTTTTGGCAACTTCCTCTACTTCCCTTCTCACTTTTCTTTTCATCTCCGGTTGTCTTAGTTCAACATGTATTTTTACACTCAATTCTTGAAAGGTTCCAAACCTTTCTGCCTCAGGGTCATTAGGCTGACTTAGTAGGTGTTGGACATGTAGTTCCAAGATTTTCTCATCTACCTCATAGCCCATTGGCATAATCCAGACTGTTCTAGGCTTCACTATCTCCATTAGGCATTGATCAGTGTCTACCATAAAACACACTGTATCCTTATATTTTTCAACTATTGTCTGAGGAATTCTTTCTCTGGCCTACATCATACCTTGGAAGTTCTTGAAATATCCCCAAAGTGTTGTGCTTTGAGCCTTGGCATCACCAAGCTCATACATATAATCTCTAATTTGTATGGCAACCGGTCTATCATTTTGCCATACCCAGCCACTTGTTCTGGGTAGCTCATTCATATAGTAAAAGAAGAGACATAGTATTAGCCCACCATACTTGAATGAGTTCTTCTTGTCCTTGATCTTTTGTAGATTTTCTAGCAGTTGGCTCAGGAGAAGCTCGCATAGATCATAGTCTACATTTTCCCTTAGCATCTGATAAGCAGTATATATAGCAATTCCGGACACTGAATTCTCCCTGTTGGAGTGATAGATTTTTTAACCAATTATCATAGAGGCAAATTTGATATCTAGATCTGTGATATCTTTTATTGTCATTGCTCTCTTGTCAAACTTTGATCTGGTAGCCTCACTATTTGGTTCTTGATTGATTTAAGAGTAGGCAACCCACCGGACGAGTGCAAACCGGTTACTGCCCTAATGGCATCTTTTGTTATCTTGAATGGCCTTATCAACCACATGAAGTTGTCATGAATTCTGCTAAGAACATACCGGACCCATTCATCTTCTGCAAAATAGGGGAAGTGGATGCAATGTCCAAAATGCTTGTCTCGAAGGGCCTTGTATATAGGTTTAAGTTCAAATGTTTCATCTATTAATTGCTTATGGTAGATATCCATCATCTTTGATTCCCCAAATTCCTCAATATTAGTGTGTATGTATAGCCTAACATCTTCTACGTGCAGAACCCCATGTAGAATGCTAGAGAAGGCACCTAAGGGGTCAACTTCTAGGGATTTGTAAGGATGTTTCTTGAACTTTGGGCGCGGACTATCAGTGATCTTAACAACATTTGGAGTAGCCATCTTGTAAAAGATTCAGAGAGAGATATTCAAGAATGGAAATACCTTTTTAGGCTTCTAGGGTTCACGATATGAGCCAGAAAAGATCGTTCGTTGAATCAAATTCTGTGATTGATCTTTGAGAGGGTTGAAGCAATTTTGTTTGCAGAGCTCTTTCTTTCTTCTTCTCGAATGCAAGTGTGCAAATGATGAATAAAAGAACCCTTTTTATCTTTGAGTAAACCCTAATTTCATATTGCAATAAATGCACAACTTAAGTCATTTCGGTTGCCTTGTTCTAAGAGAGATCTTTCCGGATCACTAAGATACACTTAGAATGATTTGTAGTGATAATTGAAAATGTATCTCCTTTCCTTGAATCATCCCATTTATCCACAGATCAAGATATTTCAATTTAGAATCACACCAGATCTAACTGTGAAAATCTTGCTTTTGTCAGATGGCTATCAAACTGGATCAGTCTTGGATGATTAAACTCTTCAAAGCTCCTTGTGGATCTTTCATATTTTTACTGAGGGTTATTTAGATATATCTCTCAAAACCCTTTAGTCCCCAGAAATCCATGTGCCAAATTTAGGCACCAATTGACTGGCTGGGGGAATTTATTTTCCTTTGTGACTCCCCCTAAGCCAGAGCTCAACTTATTTAGTTTTCGGAAGGAATATCAGCACCAGATTCTGGTGTGGATCCATCCCCAACATTTTCTATATTTCTCTTTACCCAAATCTTGTTCATCTCCCTTTGAACTTCATCCGCATTCATTTTTCCTTTTCCCTTGTCTTGAATTTGATTATGATGTACCTGACCCTTTTTACTCTGATTCTTACTTCTGTAGAATTTGGCAATATGAGCGAATCTATTGCAATTGTAGCAAACAACATTTCTTTGCATATTTGACTGGTATCCTCTTGATATGCATTGATTAGCCATATGTCCCATTCTATTGTATGCAAAGCATCTACCATTGAATGAATTGTTTGTTTGCATATTTCTACATTCATGAGATTTGTGACCATACCTTTTGTAGTTAAAACACTGTCTGGAGAAGGATGAATTAGTCTGATTCATTCTTCTTTTGCATTGATTTGCTTTATGACCGAAGTTATTGCAATTGTACCAGTATCCATTGAAGAGTGGATATCTTTGAGTATTTGGTTGCCTTATCGGAGGTCTTCTAGGTCTGTTCCTTGGATTTCCTGATCCAGAGTTCTTCTGACTAGATCCAGAGCTTTCATGTTTCTCATACCCCAAGCCATGCTTGTCATCTACTCTCTTTTGGATTTCAAGAAGAACTTCAAGTTGAGTAGAGCTTATCTTGAATTTCTCTTTGTATTCATTTGATGTTTGAAGATCCCTTTTAAGAGTGTCTATCTGATTCTCAAGTTGTTCTTCATTATCTCTAGCTTCTTCAAGATCAGATTCTAGATGCCTGATTATTCTATCCATTTTGTGGCAGTCTTCTAACTTCTCCTTGAAAGATTGCTTTAGATTATCTTCAATTTTTGTTTTCTCTTTAATTTCTTGGGTGAATTTGATAACCCCTGATTCCATTTCATGTCTTACCATCATGATCTCTTTTGATAGCTTCTCACATAACTTATTTTTCTCATTCAGATCTTCATTAGTATCATTGGCTTCACTTTGACTTGCTAATTGTTGAAGTAGTTCCTTTCTCTTTTTCACAGAGATACTTTGTTTTTCTTTGAGTTCATTTACAAAATCATCTGCTTGTTTGAGTCTTTCCTTCAAGTTATTGACTTTAGAGTGAGATTTCTCAAGATCATCTAGGGCAGACTGAAGTTGTTCCCTCATACCATACATATCCATTGAGATTCCCAGAGCTTCCTCAAGATGTTAGGCTCTATTTAGAGGAAATTAGCTTTGATACCAATTGTTGGAAACGAGGTGGATAACTAAGAGGGGGGGTGAATCAGTTATCTTAAATATTTTAACTTTTTGTTCTTCTTTAACAATTAGTGCAACATCAAAACATATAAGCATACATAACCATGAGAGAAAAAATAAAATCAACACATGACACAATGATTTTGATGTGGAAAACCCTGTTAAGGGAAAAACCATGGGGTGACTAACCTAAGATTGTATTCTCTGTTAAAAGAATAAGAAGTACAAAATGACACTTGCCAATTAGGGCTCACTACCTGAGCACACTACTCAGAAGAGGTACACTGCCTACAAGAGACTCACTGTCTACAAAATTAAGGAAGGTAACCATGTGTTTGAACTGATCAGAGGCATCCACATATGCTGAGGTTCAGTTCCGGTTAGGCTTAATATACTGATCTACTGCACTTCATTCTTCCTCTTCTTTTAGTCCTGTTGTTCTATCACATACCTGATTTGTATTACTGATTCATACTTGTCTCTACCTTATCTCGCACACTTCACACACTTACACACACACCTTCATACTGAAATCCATCTGGTATATATATATCTGCACCAAGGATTTCAACATCTTTCTAGTCGACAACTAGAATACTCAAGATATTTACTAAAAACTAGTCTGTCGGCTGAATCCATGCTTAATATGTGATGTGTATCAAAAATATAGACATAGAAGTTATCAATCATGTCAGCCAACCATGAATGATCCCTCGAGAAGCTTGATCACCATCAATTTCTCATCCGAATTAAAGTCTGATGCTCTGCCAGTTAGTTCTTCCTTAGTCTACTCTGCCTGTCAAGAACCCAACACTTAGATGCTCATATCTTTTCACTCTTTCATTATCAGAGGCTCACTCTCTGGAATGTAGTAGTCATGGTACTCCTCTTGACTTCCCCAAGTCCATACTTTGCTGAGATATATCCTCTGAGAGATCCAGACCTGATTGTTAGACCTTGTTGCATGCTTTGTTCTTGCTCACCAGACCAAAACACTCTTCAATCTAACTTCCAATAAAGACATACTATGTGCTATGGATGTGTGGGATAAACTTTGTTGCCATCAATGACAACAATAATGAAACTACACAGTGTCTCTTGCCAACAACAACCTTGTTGAACTCTTCTTTCCATCAATGACAACACCATAAAACATCATGCCAATCCAAATCATACCAGTAGTATCTCTAATGATGTTTGCCAAGTTGCCAACACCTATAGATGTGCATTGAGAAAGAATAGACCAGATAGTGTAATTATAGAGCAAAGCAGTGTTGTAATTCAAATGAGTGAAAGAAGATTTTAATTATGCTTCATTGAAACTATAATCCATGCATGTGTAGATGCAAATGTAATAGTTCATCATGGGTAGTGAGCCATCCTATTTATTTATTTATTCTCTCTCTCTCTTAGTGGGTAGTGAGTCCACTTAGACAGTGAGTCCACCTACAGTGAGCATTTTTGTATTACCTTAACCAGTTATAATATATTGTGAGCTAATCCTCACTATGGTTTTTCCCTTTTTGGATTTTCCACAAAAATATTGGTGTTCATGTGTTATGCCTTGTGGTTATATTTTCTATGCTTAAGATGCTTTACAATTATTGAATTTAGGAAATAGATTAAAGGTTTAATGTGTGAATGGTTTTATAGGATATTGATTCACTCTCCCTCTCAGTATTCTAGGTGTTCAACATTACAATATGCCTGGAATGCCCTGTTTTCATCAGTTCAGTATGTTCCTTGTTTTTACAGAGGCATAGAATGATCAGATACTTTAGATGAGTAATGCATGGATGTTGTCAAGAAGATATATTGTTGAAACATTGGTCCGCATGATTTTTTTGGCTTCTCCCCGATGGTCTGAAGATGAACAGTCAACAGTATTTGTGTAGTTTCAGCTAACAGTCTAGTTTCAATTATGTGTGATAGATCCTAATCAATTGTTTTGACATTACAAGGTGTGTAATGATGTTCCTTTAATTCCATAATGAAAATTTGTGGTTCACAACTTGTTTTCTTGACATATTGTATGAGTTGAAGCTGACCCTTAAAGAGTTACACATTTCATCTAAAGGTTTTTATGATGGTGACCTAATCAATGTTTTGAAGTGTTGTGGAGGGTATTTATAGGAGTTCAAAGTCATTTGTGAAGTATAGAAGTGAGTGCAAATGTAATATTGTAGAATGAGAAGTATGAAGTGTGTAGAATTAGTATGATGGAGTAATTATGTAGAAAAGAGGACTGCAATATCAACATAAGTCAAATGCTTTCCTCTTAGCAGTTCATAATTTTGTTTATCATTGTAATTCTTTATAGAAGTGAGCTTTCTTCAGGGATTAGTGGCTTCCTTGGGCTATAGCCCTAAAACAATTTTGTAAACTTTTGAAATTGTGCATTTTTCATAAAAACTTAGTTTTGCATTAGTTAGGGTTTGTAGTCAAAATTTGGTTTCAGATTTTACTACCCTTTCCAAACACTCATTAGGACTTCTAATTTTATTTCTGCAGCATAGTGGTTTTCTTGCAAAATTTCATGTCTAGGGTTTGAAAACCTTGCATTTTCATTAGATTTGGCCTTATCATCTTTCTAAAATTGCATTACAAGCATGTTTTGAGAGATTTTTCTACATCATTTGATTAATATTAGGGTTATTATCTTCTTCCCATCCTCAAATTCCTTAAAACACCCTTTCTATTAGGCTTTTGCATTGAAAATTGGTGAAAATTGCATATTTTAGGTGTATTTTCACTAGATTTTGACTTGTCATCACTCTAGACTTGCATCAAAGGTTGTTGTGAAGGATATTGTTGCATCATTGGGCTGATTTTAGACATTATTTTCTGTCCCTCTTGAAATTCCTTACAACACCTCTTCCTTCACTCATTTGCATTGAAAAAAGTTGAAAAATCAAGCATTCTAGGTCATATTCATACATAGTTTTGTATTCATATACCATGGATTCTCCTCATCATTCATATTTGGAAGATTTATTTGATTACATTACAAATTTTGATAATTTTTGCAAATTCACTGATAAATATTCTCAAGTCTTACACCAAATAGCATACATCTATGGTATAGACATGTCCGTAAGTACTACCTGTGATATCCTTCTAACAATAGCCTATTTTGAAAGCTTTCTCACTATCGTGGGTGTTTTCCCTTCAATCTTGGAAAATCTCACTAGTTTTATTTCTTAAATAACCATGGGGATAGTAGTAGTGAAAATATCATTCCCTCTATCCCTTCGTTTCATGATGACATAATGGACATTCTTTCTGAGACCTATGGGACTAACATAGCCCTGGGTGATTCATCTAATAAAGAGACTTGTCCCAACATAACCCCACTTCGTGAGGATATTTTGGCACAAGGAGAAGGCATCATTGACACATTCCTTAACACTACTCTACCATCCCTTCCTACTCTCCCTGGCCAGGATGAAGTATTGTATGATGTAGATTCCCTTCGTGAACATTTACTTCAATCTGTTGAAACTAAAAAATTTACCAACTAATGTTCAAGAACTTCTCCACTACATCTTAAATAATTAAATAGTTCATACACCTTTACCTGAACCCTCACATACCTTGGAAAATAATGAAAACTCACACAACATTGAAGAACAAACTATTCCTCACAACCAAGGTATTCCAACACCCTATATACGAACTGAAATGAGCACTTTTTGGGTTCCTCCACCAGCTCACTCAACTGGAAAAGGTATTATAAAAGCTCCTACATCACCATATTCAACCGACATAGAAAATCATGATATCCCATCTCTACCATCATTAATAGACATCTTTCCTACAAGGATAACCCCACAAACTCATGAAAATGTGGAAGAGAGAAGAAGAGATAAATCTTTAACCATTAAAGTAAAGATCAAGATCCATGAAGACCACCAGCCCAGTTGTCCCTATAGGTAAGTATTTCTAACCCTTTATCTTCATGTTGTGTTTCCCCCATGATGTGTTATGTGTTGTTTAGGCCTCCTAGGATGACCCTTGATTCTCTTGTAAGGTCAAGGATACCGGGAGACCACCTTTATTGTGACCCTTCTTCTATTTTTATCATCATTCTTCTATATTGCTTCTCCTCGATTTTCATTGTTGTGTGTTGTGTCTTATGGACATAGTGTTGCATTTGGTGACTTGGGGGCACCCTCCTACGTGATTGTCCCTAAGGCACTTGTTTCTCCTCTCTTGATTTATTGTTTACCTTCCTCTAGTGATTCTATCTAGCTGACGGATGATGAAAAATATATAATACTAATACAGACATGGTGTCTCTTCGGTGAGAAATAAAAAAATGGACCTAGTCCATACATGATGATGGGGTTTATATATATTATCCAACGCTTGTCTAATAGAATCACTCTATGTGATAGCTCTTGATGTTGTCTTATCACACTTACAAAACATAATGATATTGTTGCTCCATGCACTTTGTCTATCTTGGATCTTGTTTTCCTCAACTCTTTATATGAATGATTATATGCATTGTTGTTTATCATAATTATATGGTTGCTAACACCTTTTCTTGCAAGAAAATCTATGTTTGTGGGAACATTGGTGATCGTAAAGTGCATGTCACCTCTGGGGGGCATGGGCTTTGTGAGAGCTGGTGTTCCCTTATGTGTTTTCTCTCTACCTTAACATGCTTGATATCAGTACTGTTGAAGTTGATAATTAACTCAAGCTGGGATCACCTGCAAAACATAATATTTACCTTCCATAAAAGAAAAAAGAAAAGAGGAATAATATGCACAATAAGGATGGATTAAGGAAATGGATTAATGAATTACATGTGAGAACTTGCTTTTATATTTGCAAGTTAGAGAAAAACCCTAATACGACTTAAGAATACCTAAGACTAAAATTAGCCCTAAGTGAACTTATTAAAGTATAATTAAATATTTAATTACACCAACACCCCCCCATAAGTGCAACTAATGCAAGAAAGAGTCTTAGCTACAAGGCCATGTTAGGTACCTATGAACAACAAGAATCTCTCATAAAGTGGAGAAAAAGGAGGAAAATCTAGTTGGATAAAACTCCTCTCCATAAGAGAGAAACTAAAACAAGTACATGAACATGTGATGGAAGGACTAACACTAAGATCCCCTAAGAACTAAATCCATCACAAAAGTAAAATCATGAATGCCCCCCATAAAAGAGGAAGTATAGAGAAGGTCTGGTGACCCCCCCAGAAGTGAGAAGGATGAAACCCCATGCGAGGAAATGTTTCCTCCCAAAATAGAGATAAGAAGAGAGACCATGCAATCACTCCTCAAGATGACTCCTGCAGTGCTAGAAGATGCTCGACACAAAATAAAGATGAAAATTCATGAACGTTGAACAACATTTCTCCCCTTGGGAAGAAATAGAATTGTATATTTGTGCATAATGTCTTCCCATTCTGGATACGAATATACAAGAAGAAGGATAAATGTCTCTAAAATCTGCACATGATCTAAAGACAATATTGATGCTCTTGAAAACAGCTCAAATGTCTCCAATCCACTGCAAAATTGTAATTGAATAGGAGGATGAAGAACAATCTTGGAAGAGGATGATGCTGATGCAACTCCATCGAAGCTATCATCAAAGAGAAGACAAATGTCCTCAATGTGGTTCTCCAAATCTGCAAGATGGGACTCTACAAACAACAATGATATATCTAGTAGATATGTGTCCCAATGAGCTATCTCTGGAAGACTAATAATGTCCCGCTGCAAAGAATATGATGTAGCAACAAGTAATAAAGATGTGATATCGATAAGAGAAGAAGGAGAAACAAGAGAAGTCTTTGTGTCATCTGAACTAGCAAGACCTATCAAATATTCAAGCTCCACAACTGTATCATCATCAAAAGGTATGCAATCTACATCATCAAGAGGTATGTGGCAATCCATAGTAGGATCATCTGGGAATGGAGAGATATGTGGGTCTCCATAGATCTCCCAAATGCGAGTCCAAAGAGTGTGTGGGCACTCAATATTTGAGATAGAACACATAGTGTCAAAATCAACACTAGAACCAGTTAATCCTACAATATGATCAACATAATTTCCCCATGTAGATTTCCTCCTAGGTGTATTTGGTTCAGGTATGAGTCCATAAAGGTAAGGCAAAAGATTAAGCCACCTGAGATGTGTCAAGATGCCCTTTTGCCAAGACTCATAATTATCCTTACCCAATGTTACCATAGAAGGGTGAATAGAAAAACCCATGATATCTCCT
The DNA here is from genome assembly GCA_027924645.1 of Cunninghamia lanceolata. Taxonomy (NCBI): domain Eukaryota; kingdom Viridiplantae; phylum Streptophyta; class Pinopsida; order Cupressales; family Cupressaceae; genus Cunninghamia; species Cunninghamia lanceolata. Next base: position 25,958,246 of record BSBN01000500.1, read on the forward strand.
CAAATAAATTAGATCAGAGATCAACAACCTGAAAATGTATTAACATTGATAATTGAAGCCCAACAAAACAAACAAAACTTCTCCAAGTGCCAAAATGTCTAGAATAACAAATAGAATCCATAATATTGACAAACTGAATAAATAATACCTAGGGCTAAATCTAGAAGACTTTCATAGATGGCTGTGTAGATCTCCTCAATACCTTTCCAATGCTGCAAGAATCGCAAAAATTGGAGAATAGGGCAAAAAGATAAGAGCTTAGAAGCCAAAAAGGGTATCAAGACTTCAAACAACAATAAATTGTACCAATCAGCAAAATCTAGAAACAATACCTATACCAATAGATTGTTCTCAAAACTAGATTTTTGATGCCTATTCTTTTTTGAAAATTTGACTCCGTATGCTCAAGATATGCCCGATTTACCAAAACTGCTCCTTTAGGGCAAAGAGACAAAAAAGCACTATTGAAGCTCCTAGATGCCCATGTGACCAGGGGCTGGCGCCTGGAAGCTAGGGGCTGGTCCCCCATATAACTAGGGGTTAAACTCTAGGGGCTAGCCCTCAAAAAATAAAAAATTATTTTTTATTAATAAATTAATAAAAAATGTAGTTGTACCTATGCACACAAATCAAGATGGCATGGAAATCGAGGCAACATGGATATCAAGATGGCACACAAACCGAGGCAGCTCCAATATCAAAATTAGCTCAAATAATAATGGCACATAAATTAAGGTGGCATGGAAATCAAGGCATCATATGTCTGTATGGATTCCATACAGGTCATATGGATTTTGTAGACCTAAATTTCTTAAAACCACAAAAAAACACCCAGAAATTTTTTGTCACGAAAATATAGAGGGCCTTATATGAAAATAGGGGTTTTGGGGCCTTTTGAGTGCAATGGTGAGGTTTATTTTTCTAAAAAATACATCCTACAAAAAAATTTTCTTGAAATTTTCCCAGATCTGACAAGGGGCTTGCAGATCTAGAGCTCTAATACCATGTTGAAGTTGATAATTAACTCAATCCAAGATAACTTGCAAAACCTAATATTTACATTCCATAAGAGAAAAAAGTAAAGAGGAATAATTTGCACAATAAATATGAATTAATGAAATGTATTAATGAATTACATGTGAGAACTTGCTTTTATATTTGCAAGTTAGAGAAAAACCCTAATATGACTTAAGAATAACCTAAGACTAAAATTAGCCCTAAGTAAACTTATTAAAGTGTAATTAAATATTTAATTACACCAACAGGTATATGATATCAACCAACTTAATGTGGGGACATATATAAGGTAAGCTGTCTGATGATTTTGGTACTAATGAAGTGTTTTTGAAGCCCTCTACAAAGGTAGGATGTTATATCTCTGAGCGAGTGCACATCGTTCTTTTCTATATTACAATAATTTTAAGCCCTCTATGCAAGTAGGAATGGTGTATTTCTTAAGGAGATTACACATCCTATCATTTTCTAAAAGGCCTTCAAGGAGGTGGGGCAGATCTGAGACTATCCTAACTCTTAGGCGTGTCTTCAGTAATTATTGTGGCGAAGCCCAATCATTGGTGTGTGCTTGTAATGTACCTGAGATGGCTGTGAACCTAGAAATAGGTTTCTTCCATTGCTTGTTTGCCATGTTTTCTCCATGTCTTCCATCTATGTGTGTATGACATGCTTGTTCCAAAGCAAAGTTTCAATACTGGTGATGATGAGCTCCTCATATGCTTTAGGATTTGTATGGCGTGCTTGTTCTAAAGTGTAGTTTCAAGACCAGTGGCGATGAGCTCCTACTACACTTTGAGATTTTTTGGTGTGTCTGTTGCCCCTTATGCAGTTTCAAGACTAGTGGCGATGAGCTCCTCCTGCATTGGGGTTATGTGTTTACTTTCCTTGTACTTGCATCTGCATTTCATATATGAGAAAATGAAAAAAAATAATAATCATTACATTCACCGTATTCAATGCGTTTTGTGTATTTTTAATGTTGTTTTCTCCATGTTTTGCATGATTGTAACTGACTTCTTCGTGTTTGCATGCATGTCACTATTTTCAATGTCTTTGGTGTGTCTTCACCATGCTTGGCGTGTTTGTTGTGTTTGTTGACCCTACTTTAATGCATGTATTGGCCTTGCATTTACACATACATTAAAGTGGGGGCTAAATGTTATGTCATAAAATGTCCCCTTGGGGCTTTTTCCCTCTTAAGGTTTATCTCCTGGGTCTTTAGGATGCATTTAGAGCATCTTGCATGATTATTTTGAATCACAATGAGAAAACCCTAAAGTCTTATGGCAAATAGGACCTAGGGGGTGACATTTTGATGACTCCTAAACACAAATGAGGGGTTTGACTTGGTTACTAGCACCCTAGTCCTACCCTATTTTAGGTCTGCCCTAAATTTAAATGTTAGTTTATGACTGTTATTTGGGTCCTATGCCAACATCTCAAGTGTGAATTATGAAATTCTTAGTGGGAATCTTTGTAGTTGCATATATAAGCATGTTTAGGTTTGATTTGCAAACTAGATAGAAATTAGATGAACATTGTGAACTTGTGACTTCGATTCAAGGCATTCATTGTGTTGCGGAGTAGTAATTTGTTGTTATTGTGTTTGTAATTGTAGAGTTGACTCCATCTCCTCATGGAAATGAAGAGCATCTTCCTTCCATGAGATCTACACTACAAGGTGATATCTATTGTGTTTTTGATTATTTATCATTTTTTATTTTTTCCTCTATCTCGTTGGGATACACACTCTCATCTGACAACGGTGTTCAGAAGATTTGAATGTCTCTTTGAGGCTTGACCAAGGCAAGTCTCTAAACAATAGAACCCCCTCCCACACTCCTTTGTGATTGCAAGTTGCAGTTACTGAGTTTCACAGAGTGGAGTTACAAAAAGGAGGTTGCAGACAACAAGGATTCATGATCTGAAAGAAAAAGGACAGTGTTCAACATTTCAGGACAAGGGCACTAGTGCCACTGTCCTCCACCTTTTTTGAGGTAGAAATAGAAGATACAGTATAGATCAGTGTCAGAAGGAGATTCATGTTCCATGCAAAAAAATAGCACCTTGGACAGGGATGCTAGTGTCAGTGTCCCTAACTATTTCACATTCTGGATTTCAAAAAATAGTGAGTTAACAATCTCTGTCCTTCACCTTAGTCTGAAAGGATTTTCTATAATTCATTAATTTGCTTATTGTTTTGATTATTTAGGGTTTTAAGAGTAATTGAGCATAAAATTGAGATATTGTTTGATACATTTGAACTTTCGCATCATTCCAAGTGGCAGTCCAACCTGATAGGTGATTGCTCTCACTTAGTGGAGATTCAACTCGGTTGATGTGCCCTTGAATGTTTGGTGAGAAGGGAGGATTTGCCTTTAAAACCTAAACCAAGACATCTCCACCCCTTTTTCGCTCTAAACATTATGGTAAACCCATGTTTTTGAATTTTTGCACCTTGCTGAGTGTTATGTGATAAATTTGCATTCATTCATCTTATTGCATTTAAAAATTTTTTAAAAAAAATTCAAAATTCTCAAAAAAAATTATATTCTAGGGTTTGAATTTTCACATAGTTTGCATTAATTTAGTTGCATTTTATTTAATTTCTGATTTTTGCATTAAATCTGAAATTTATTTTTCATCATACTCTTATTGCATTTGAAAAATTACAAAAAAATAAAATTTTGAAATTTTAAAAAAGTTGAAAAAATTGGCATCTTAGGCTTTCATTTTAGCATAATTTGAATTAGTTGACATTTAATTTCATTAAATTTCTATAATTTTCATTAGATATGATTTAAATTACATAAATTCATCATTTAGTATTCATTTGCATTGCATTTTCATCCTTAATTTGTCAAAAATTGCTTGAAATTGTACATTTTTCATAAAAACCTAGTTTTGGATTAGCTAGGGTTTGTAGTCAAAATATTGTTTCATATTTTACTACCCTTTTCAAACACTCATTAGGACTGACTTCTAAGTGTAGTGTTGCATCATAGTAGTTTTCATGCAAAATTTCATGTCTAGGGTTTGAAAACCTTGCATATTCATTAGATTTGGCCTTATCGTCTCTCTAGAATTGCATTACAAGCCTGTTGTGAGGGATTTTGCTGCATCATTTTACTGATATTAGGGTTATTATTTGCTTCCCATCCTCAAATTCCTTAAAACACCCTTTCTATTAGGCTTTTGCATTGAAAATTGGTGAAAATTTGCATATTTTAGGTGTATTTTCACTAGATTTTGACTTGTCATCAATCTAGACTTGCATCAAAGGCGTGTTGTGAACTATATTGTTGCATCATTGGGCTGATTTTAGACATATTATTTTCTATCCCTCTTGAAATTCCTTACAACACCTTTTCTTTTACTCATTTGCATTGAAAAAAGTTGAAAAAACAAGCATTCTATGTCATATTCATACATAGTTTTGCATTCATATACCATTGATTCTCCTTGTTATTCATTATTGGAAGATTTATTTGAGTACATTATGAATTTTGATAATTTTTGCAAATTCACTGATAAATATCCTCAAGTCTTGCATCAAATAGCATACATCTATGGTATTGACATGTTCGTAAGCACTACCTGTGATATCCTTCGAACAATAGCCTATTTTGAATGCTTTCACACTATCGTGGGTGTTTTCCATTCAATATTAGAAAATCTCACTAATTTCATTTCTAGAAATAACCATGGGGAAAGTAGTATTGAAAACTATTGGTTTAGGACAGACAACTGAGAGGGGGTGAATCAGTTGTCACCAAAACTTTCTTTACTTTGAACACTTAAATCCTTGTTATATTTCTAAAGCACAATAATGATTTAATCATGGATGCACAATGCAATATCTCAAGAGTAGAAGCACATTAACACATATGACACCAAGATTTTAACATGGAAACCCTGGTTAAGGGAAAACCCACGAGGTGACTAACCCAAGATTGTATTCTCTGTTAAAAGAATAAGAAGAACAAAATGGCACTTGCCAATTAGGGCTCACTACCCGAGAACACTGTTTACAAGAGGCCCACTACCTACAAGAGACACAGTGTCTATAGAATAATAAATATTACATACTTGAACTAGAGATTAGCATCTTCACCATGCTTGAGTCAGTTCCATTTAAGCTCAACACTTCTGCTCTGCTTTTTGCTCTTCTCCTCTCTACCACTTTCTCATCTCAACAAGGATGCTTTGAAATAACTTTACAATTCTTATTTATACATGACATCAACTTTGGAATGATCATCAAAGTCAGCACAACATATTCTATTGCAAAGCAATTACAAAATACAACTTGATTTGTTACAAGACTTCATGCGTATAACCATACTATCGGCCACACATATCTGGGACTTCAATCTTCTTTGAGGAACATGCCATGCTTCATAGAACATCTTCAAGATCATCCACAAGATGTGTAAAACATCTGGTTGGCCATGATTAGGAAGAACACCATCACCCGAAAGTAAATCTTCAATTACAAGCTCAATCTTCAATGCAGACTACCAACACAAACTGGACACAATCTAGAGACGCCCACAAGCTTGCCTGAATCGCCAAGAACATCCACACCACTTCATCTTACTAAAATCATTCGTATCTTCATTTGGAACTTTAAGAACATAGTCTTTCATCAATATCACATTAGAATAAATGCTTGCGGACCTCCAGACCATGAACCAATTGAGTTGTCAATTCACATTGGCTTCCTAAACATTCCACCAAATTTGTAGAACAAGATATTACATTTCTGGATCTCACCAGACCTATTTGTGTCACTCTGTCACCTCTGAACATTTGCTAGAACTAGTTTTACTCATATGGCCATAACTTCTCCAAATCTTCATGCTGACCTCTCAAATCTTGACTGGATCATCTTTAGACACATATCTACAAACCCTTTGATGTGCATTCTCTGATCTTCATCTTAGATGGGATCTTCACTTCATAGAGCTTCACTGTCTTCACTGTTCTTCTCTATTTTTGATAGGACTAATTTTCTCAATATCCTCAGCACATAGCTCATCCAATCCTTGACATCAATGCAATAGGAGTATGTTGACATCAATGACAACACCAGTTAGGCCCATACTTGCAACAATCTCCCCTTTGTCATTGATGGTAACATATGATGTGAAAAAGTGTTTTAACCATCAAGACAAGAACTTCTCCCTAACTGACATAGCTCCCCTTATCAACAACAATCATTCATATGTCTTCTCTTTCTTTACTGCTCCCCCTTTGATCAACAACCACTTTTGTTTTTCACATTTCTTCTCTCCCCCTTTAACATCAATGGCAAAGGGCACATACTTGCAAAATCATACAAACTACTCCCCCTGAGTAGAAGCTTCCTATCATCAATTTGGACCACAAGATATGACTGTGAGATCCACTGGACTGATGCACATTAGTGCACCTTAATTCAAAATTGGAGGGGTATTAACCCCTAACTTCTCCCTGAGATACTCAAAAGAGTCCTTAGGTAGAGGTTTAGTAAAAATGTTTGCAATTTGATCCTTTGAGGGCACAAACTCCAATCTGACTTTATTCTTGTTCACATACTCTCTCAAAAAGTGAAACTTGATGGATATATGTTTTGTCTTTGAATGCAACACCAGATTTTTTGATATATGTATTGCACTTGAGTTATCACAGAAGAATGTGATAGGTTCCTCATACTCCACTCTGATGTCTCTTAGCATTTCCTTCATCCACAATACTTGAGTGCAACTACCTACTGTTGCAATATATTTTTCTTCTGTAGTGGACAAAGATATTGCCTCTTGTTTCTTGCTCAGCTAAGAAACCAATCTTTTTCCTAAAAAGAGTGCACCACCACTAGTACTCTTCCGGTCATCCACATCTCCTGCCCAATCCACATTTGTAAATGCATGAAGAGAGAAATCATGATCCCTGGGATACCATAAACCATACTCAACTGTTCCCTTTAGATATATGAGAATTCTCTTGATTACCATGACATGAGATTCTCTCGGATGAACTTGGAATCTGGAAAAAAGACCAACAACATTCATAATGTCAGGTCTAGTTTGAGTAAGATACAATAGTCCAACAATCATTGACCTATACTTTTTCTGATCAGCCTTAGGAGATTCATCATCTTTGCTTAGTTTGCATCTTTTTTCCATGGGAGTATTCATTAGTTTTGAATCTTCCATCTAAAATTTCTTCAACAATTCTTTCACATATTTGGTCTGTGATATGAAGGTTCCTTTCTTTGTTTGAGTGATTTTCTAGACCCAAGAAGAAATTCATTTTCCCAAACATAGACATCTCAAATTCACTTTTCATTTGATTTGCAAAAGTCTTGCACACACTATCTCTTCCTCCAAATATGATATCATCAACAAATACTTCAACAATCAAGATATTTTCATGATCAATATTGAAGTACAAGTTATTGTCAGTAGTACCTTTGTTGAAACCAATCTTCAAAAGATGTTTATCTGATCTTCCATACCAGGCCCTTGGGGCTTGTTTGAGCCCATACAATGCTTTCTTCAACTTGTAGACCATATCACCATGATCAGATAATTGAAATCCATCTAGTTGTTCAATGTATACTTCTTCTTCCAAGTCACCATTCAGGAAGGCAGATTTGACATCCATCTGACATACTTTGAAATCCTTGAAGGTATCAAAAGCAAGAAATAATCTGATTGCTTAAATTCTTGCCACCGGAGCAAAAGTTTCTTCAAAATCAACTCCTACTTGAGAATAACCCTTAAAGACCAATCTGGCTTTGTTTTTTACTACTTCACTATCTTCATTCAGTTTACTCCAGAAGACCCATTTGGTCCCAATCACATTTTTATTTCTAGGTCTAGGAACAAGATCCCAAGTGTGATTTTTCTCAATCTGCATCAACTCTTCCTCCATTGCTTTGGCCCAGCTTTCATCATTGCATGCTTCACTTACTATTTTTGGTTCAATCTTTGAAATTAGACAATACTTTTATGAGTCTTGAGCAATCTTTCCTCTTGTTTGAACACCTTTGCTTCTATCACCTATGATCTAGTCCTCAGAATGATTTAGTCTTACATACCTGGGAGTTTTGGGAATTTATTGCACTATTATATCTTGGATAGGTTCATCCAAACTTATCTCTTCTTCCTATATTTTAGGATTCTCTGGATCAGTCTGGATCTAAATTTCAAAAGGGGTTTGAAGTTCTTGGACCAAAACATCATTCTGATCATCTTCTTCATATTCATAAAACTTTGAGGGTTTTTCAATTCCTTCATCAATGTTCACATTTGTACTTTCTACAATCTTTCTCAATCTCTTGTTATAACACCGGTATACTTTGCTTTGAGTAGAATAATCCAAGAATATTCCTTCATCACTTCTAGCATCAAATTTACCAAGGTCTTCATCTCTTTTAATGTAATATTTACTACCAAAGACTCTGAAATACTTTACAGTGGGAGTGATGCCAAACCAGAGTTCATAAGGGGTCTTACTAGTATTGCTTCTAATTTGTACTCGATTAAGAGTATAGACAGCAGTGCTTACAACTTCTCTCCAGTAGATCTAAGGAACATTTTCTTCCATCATCATGGTTCTAGATGCTTCTTGGATGGTCTGATTTTTTCTCTCCACTACTCCATTCTGCTGTGGAGTCCTTGGAGAAGATAACTATCTTTTTATCCCATGTTTCTCACAGAATTCTATGAATTCTTTAGATGTGAATTCTCCACCTCTATCAGACCTAAGACATTTTATGTTTAACCTAGGTTCATTCTCTACCATAGCCTTGAATATTTTGAATTTCTCAAGAACCTCAGATTTCTCTTTCAAGAAAGTCACCCACATCATCTGGGAATGATCATCAATTAGTAACATGAAATATCTATCACCTTGTAAACTCCTAATTCTTGCCAGTCCACATAGATTCGTATGTACTAAGTCCAACAATCTGGTAGAAGATTGTTCCTTACTTTTGAATGTGACTCTACTCTACTTACCCAACTGACATTCTTTGCACAAACTACTAGTAGGTTTCACCAGTCTTGGAAGATCTCTTACAGCCTAAGTGTTGCTTATCTTGATGATATTATCAAAATTCACATGACACATTCTCCTATGCCACAACCAACTCTGATCAATTTGAACAAATAAACAACTTTTTCCAGTACCAACCAAGTGGAAGATGTTACCTTTTGTTTGAGTACCGGATGCAACCTTTGTTCCAGAACTTTCAAAGATTGTACATTTTCTATTTTTAAATCAAAGATCATAGCCTTTGTCTACCAACTACCCAACACTAAGAAGATTGTGCTTCAGACCTTCAACATATAGTACATCATCGGTTTTGTTCTTCCCATCAAAGGAAATAGTTCCTCTGCCTCTGATTCTACCAGCAGAATTATCACCAAATTTTACAAATCCTCCTTCATATCTTTCCAGATCTATGAAGTTATTTGTGTCACCAGTCATATGGTGGGAGCATCCACTGTCAATGACCCATTCATCCTTTTCTTCAACTTGGATAGCTAGAGCTCTTTCTACCATTTTATGATTGACAGATTCAATGGGCATTGGATCTTCTTCCTTGATGGCAATAAACACCCAATCACTTCCAAATTTGTTTCCTGTCTCTGATGCATCATCTGTTACTCACTTATCATCATCATCTTCATGAACAAAGTAACATTTCTTTTGAAATCTTGATCTATTTGGATTAGTACTTGAAAATATTTCTAGACACCTTGAAGAAAAATAACTAATCTTGTTGCAGTTGAAACATTTGAAGGGAAATTTTCCTTCATACTTACCAGATCCTCTTGGTAGTCTTTTTGTAATAAGGGCTTCAAGTTGAGTAGCTTCTATGTCATCTTCTTCCAGATCTTTTCTTGCTTTTTCATACCATGATAGTTTCTTTGAGGAGTTCTCTCCTGGATCATACCTTTGTTTGCCTTTTATAGAGGCACTAGCTTTGAATGCAAATTTAGTCTTGGAGGTGCATCTCTAAACTCAGCCAATTCAAATGTACCTAATTCTCCAACCAATTGATCTCTTGTGATATTTGATAAAGATCTGAATTCTTCAATAGCAGCAATCTTGTGTTTGTAAGTAGAAGGTAGGGATCTAAGAACTTTGGCAACAATCTCATCTTCATCCAAGGTTCCACCAGCACATCTAATGCCACAAACAAGCTCATTTACTTTTGGCATAAATGTAGTGATATTCTTATCTTCATTCATCTTCAGGTTTTTGAATTTTCCTTTCAGACTCTGTAGCTTGGCACATTTAACATATTTGTCTCCTTCATGCAGAAGTTCCGGCTTTGACCAAATCTCATATGCAATTTTTAAATCCATAACATTTGTCAGCTCTGAATCAGATAAGGCACTTAGTAAGGCTTCTTTAGCTCAAAGATTATCTTCAGCATCTCTAATTTCATCTACAGTTGTCAGACCATTCTTTGGAGGAACATACTTCTTTGTAGACATAGTCCAATATTGCATTCCCATATATTGCAAGTGACATTCCATGCAGCTTTTCCAAAGAGTGTAATTAGTTCCATCAAACCTCAGACTATCCTTCTTATAGGAAGACATCCTAGATCTTGTCAAGTGATTAAGCTCTTTTAGAGGAACTTATCTCTAATACCAATTGTAGACACCTAAAATTGGCTCAGGTTAAATTAAGTAAATATTCTAATATTTATCTTAATTCTCATTTTCTTCTGTCAATTAAATAAATATTGTAAATTTATTTGATTGGTTCATTGTCCCATAATTAAATAAAATTATTTTATTTAATTAAGTTCCCTAAATTCTTCTAAATGTCTAATAATCCCACATCATCCAATTAAAATCCCTAAATTCTTCTAATGTCTCAAATCCTAAATCCACCTCATCTTTCCACCTCACCATGTTGCACATATAATTAAATATTCTTAATATTTAATTAACTAATATCCTCCAAAATCCAAAAATAAATCTTTAATTCAATTATTCCCCACTATCCTCCACTATTGAGTTCTTAATTCAATTGTTCCCCACTATCCTCCACTATTGAATTCTTAATTCAATTATTCCCCACTATTATCCACTATTGAATTCTTAATTCAATTGTTCCCCACTATCTGTTGATAACTGAGAGGGGGGGGGGGTGAATCAGTTATCCTAATTGTTTCCTTTATTGAACTTTCCTTTTAATTGATGCAGCATAAAATCAAACATAAAACATTAACCATAAAACAAGAAACACATGACACAGTATTTTTGACGTGGAAACCCTGTTAAGGGAGAAAACCACGGGGTGATTAACCCAAAATTATTCTCTGTTAGAAGAATAGGAAATTACAAAGATGGCACTTGCCAATTAGGGCTCACTGCTCGAGCACACTGCTCACAAGAGGCCCACTGCCTACAAGAAGACACACTATCTACAAAGTGATGAGAATCACAGTCTTGAACTGATTGGAAGCATCTGCATATGCTGGAGTTCAGTTCCGGTTAGGCTCAGTACACTGATCTGCTGCACTTCATCTTTCCTCTGTTCTTTATTCTGCTATCTTTCACATACCGGATCCTTTTTGCTACCTCTGCTCTTTATCTGGACTTATTCGCATATCTCTCCACAACAACTTCGCCTTCACAACTAAATCCATCCTCTATATATATCCACACAAGTAATTTCATCACCTTTCTAGTCGGCATCCGGAACAGTCTAGTTTCTTATAAACTTTCATTCTGTCGGCTGAATCCTTCCTCACCAAGCAATGCGGATCAAGCATATACTTGTAGATATCATTAATCATGTCGGCCAAACATGATTCATGCCTTCACAACCTCTGTCATCAATAGTAACCCATCCGGAAAGCAGTCTGATACTCTGCCAGTCAGTTCTTCCTCTGTTTTCACTGTCTCTCAGGAATCCGGTACTCAACCATTCATATCTTTTTCCTTGTCCATCACCGGAGGCTAAATCCTTGGAATATACCACTCAAGGTAGTCCTCTTGACTTCCCCAAATCCGCACTGCACCAAGACACTTCCTCTGAGAGGTCCGGACCAATCTGTCGGACCTTGCCACATGCTCTGTTCTTCTTCACCGGACCACAACATTCTTTATTCTGACTTCCGGTAGAGACATATCATGTCTTGCGGATATGTGGGATGACCTTTGTTGCCATCAATGACAACAACCATGAATCCATATAGTGTCTCTTGCCAACAATCTCCCCCTTTGGCATTGATGGCAACACTTAGTGAAAAATGACTAAGTGTTTTCACTATGCTCCCCCTTTGCTGATGCTCTGTCTTTATATACAATTTCCAGAACTCCCCCTTAGTTGGATTCCTCATTTTTCACTGCTCCTCACTCCCCCTTTGACATCAATGGCAAAGGGTAGGGTCCGCACACCAAAATTTTCAAAAATTTTCTCTATATAGCCGCATATTTACATACTCACATGTATTGAAGAATGTCTGCAAAGGATGTCTGCAATTGGATCATTTCTATAGCCCAACTTTGCTTCATTCTATCCAAAATTGAAATGTGACCACTTAGCAAAAATGCAAACGCTTCTGCCCGCTTGAGATCTGTCGGATCTTTTGTTTGGGCGGTGGTCTGAGCATCACTGATGGCCTCATGCATGGTTTCCAACTTAGGGATTATAATCCTTCTAAGTTCTCCCATCCGGTTGGTGATGTTCTTCCTTTCCTTCTCAATATTTTTTATTTCATTCAAGACTGCAATGGTCTGACATTCTTGATTTATTATAGAGGAAGAGAGAGGATCAAAACTTTGAGATAAGCTTTGTAGCTTATCCTGTTCCTCTTTTATTTTCTTGTCAAATGCTGCTGTTGCCTTTGACCAGGATATACAAAATTTGTAGATGTCACCGCCATCCTTAAGAGCATTCTCTAAGCTTCTTATTCCAATGCTTACAATCTTCCTATCCTTAGAGATTAATTCTAATATTTCTGAAAATCTCTTATCCAAAAATTCCTTCCGGACCTTTTCTTCAGCTGATTTTTCTAAAGAATCAAAATGTGTATCAACACTGCTGACTAAGGTTTTTAGATTACCGGAAGTGGAGGCTGTCGGATCTATCTGGATTGATGGCATGATCTTTACAAGTATTCCGGAAGCAGCCTCTATCAACTCACAGTCTTCCATATGAGACTTCAGGAGCTTTTCATTTGCCTTGGCATTTGCAAATGAAGCTATCTTCATTGTTTGTACCGGAGAGAGAGAGTCAAAATCAAATGGACCTTTTAGAAGCTCCGGTTCATCAATCTCTAGAGTTTCTTTACTCAAAAATTGTTGAACAGTTTGTGCAGTGTCTCTTGCCGGAGACAGATGTTTCTTTTCTTCTGCAGTCTTAGAACTGTTAACCTCTTTGTCTTTCACCACTGCTTCCTTCTCCTGTAGTTGCTCTTCTTCTTTGGATCCGGAGACTGTAGGGGAAACCGGAGGAGAGATGCTAGTTTGTTCATGAGCCACTTCTTCTAGAGCAGAGGGTCCCAAGTCCTCAGCTGTTTCTGTACCTAAATCCTCTACAACCGGAAGATTGAACCTTTTGAAGGCCTTCCGGAGGATCTCTTCTGTTTCTTGGGCCACTTTGTCAGTCTCGCCAAGCATGAGTTGATTCATCCTGGCTTTGCTTCTGAACTCATCTTTGCAGTCTTTGAAGATAATGTTCATGGTCTTGGGATCAATTTGAGGATATAGCTGAATAGCTATCTGCTCCCGGATCTCAAGATCTTTAGCATGAGCATTATTCTTTCTCACTTCCATTTCCTTTTCTAGGCTTTTAGGAATAAGAGATATTATTTCAATGAAAGCCTTATTATATATGTTAAGATATTTTACTGTGGCCTCCTGCAGAGTCTTTTGGTCGGCCTCACTGAAGTCATCATATGATTCAGTCATTGGTTGAAGGTTTCCATCCACCGTGACCGACTTGATTATGCTCTCTAGTGACAGAGTGGGCTTTTCAACAATTACCTCTGCCATTTCCTCCTTGTCTTGGCCTGTGGAGGGCTTACCGGATCCTTTCTTTTTCTGTTTATTTACTTCTCTTACTCCCTCATTTGATTCTGTTTCCTCTTCATCCTTTTGGCTTCCATAAGCCCTTGTGGCTTTTGCCTTTGATCTCTTACCGGATGCCTGGACTTCCGGTTTTGAACTTTTGGTTGTGGAAGGTGCAGGTCTCTTTGATGATCTGGTCCGGGTGGGAGTTTCAACCGGAGCACTTTCTTTGCTTTTCTCTTCTTCCTCGGCCTTCCTCCTCTTTTCCCGGCTGGCATCAAGTGCCTCCTTTGAGATACCTAGGCCTTGAGCAATGTGCTCTACTTCTTTTCTTACCTTTCTTTTAATCTCAGGTTCCCTGAGTTCTACATGTATTTTTACACTCAGCTCCTCAAAGGTTCCAAACCTTTCTGCCTTAGGATCTTTGGGCTGACTTAGCATGTGTTGAACATGCAGCTCCACTATCTGTTCATCAACTTCATACCCCATGGGCATGATCCAGACAGTCCTTGGCTCCACTGCCTCCATTAGGCACTGATCAGTGTCAACCATAAAGCACACTGAGTCCTTGTATTTCTCAATGAGAGACTGGGGAATTCTCTCTCTTGCTTGCATCATGCTCTGAAAGTTTTTGAAGTATCCCCATAGAGCTGTATTTCTCGCTTTTGCATCCCCAAGTCCATGCAAATAGTCTCTTATCTGGACTGCAACAGGTTTGTCATTCTGCCATACCCATCCACTTGTTCCGGGTAGCTCATTCATGAAGTAGAAGAATAGACATACAATCAGAGTACCATACTTAAAGGAATTCTTCTTATCCTTCTTGATTTTCTGTATATTTTCCATTAATTGGCTTAGCAGTAGTTCGCAGAGATCATACTCTGCATTCTTTCTTAGCATCTCATAGGCAGTGTATACTGCAGTTCCGGATACAGAATTCTCCCTGCTGGAGTGGTAGATCTTGTATCCTATTATCATTGATGCATATTTGATATCCGGATCGGAGATGTCTTCAATGGTCATTGCCCTTTTGTCAAATTTTGATCCGGTGGCCTCAGTTACAATGTTGTTCTTGACAGATTTGAGGATAGGTACTCCTCCGGAAGAGTATAGGCCAGTTACTGCTCTAATTGCCTCTTTTGTGATCTTGCAGGGTCTATCTAGCCATAGAAAGTTGTCATGTATCCTGCTCAGTACATACCGGACCCATTCATCCTCTTCAAAACAGGGGAAATGAATAAATTGCTCAAATTGTTTCTTCTGAATATCCTTATACTCTATTTTAAGCTCAAAAGCATTGTCAATCAGCTGCTTGTGATAGAGGTCTCTTAATTTGAATTCCCCAAATTCCTCAATGTTTGCATGTATGTAAACCCTAATGTCTTCGGTGTGTAAAACTCCGTGGGGAACACTAGAGAAGGCTCCTAGTGGGTCTACCTCCAATGATTTGTAGGGATGTTTCTTGAATGAGGGGCGAGGTCTATCAGAGATCTTAACTATGTTTGGAGTAGCCATTCTTCAAAGATTTGCAGTGAGGTAATGAAAAACGGAGAATACCTTATGCGCCTTCGGTTTGCACGGAGTGGTTGGATTGATTTCTTTATGCAATAGCTTCGGCAGGAGATCCTTGGTGCTTGATGAACCTTGTTGCAGAGCTCCACTTTTCGCTTCTTCTTGAGTGCAGAATGAGCAAATGACCTTTGAGAAATCCCTTAAATTGCTCCGCGAACCCTAATATCTGTCTGCAATAAATGCTTCACCTACATCATTCCAGTTTTGGAGTATCCCGGATTGGTTCTGATCTGAGGATATCATCCAGATCTTTCAATCATGAATAAATCGAGGTAACATATTACAAGAGCATCCCAAACACTCTGTCCAATCCGCAGAACAAGATAGTGCATTTCCGGATCTTTCCGGACCTTTTTGTAATCCTCTATCATACCGGAGCATCTCCCTGAACAGGTCTTATTTGATCGATCACAGCTTCTTCATAACTTCATGCGGACCTCTGAAAACTTGACTGAAGTATCTCAAGACTCATATCTACAAACCCTTTGGTCCGCATCTTGTGCCACATCCGGTACCACTTGTTTGGCTGGGGGAACAAGATTTTCTTTGAGTCTCCCCCTGAGCCTGAGCTCACTTTTTAATTTCCGGAAGAAATATCAGCACCAGAGTCTGGTGCGGATCCAACCTCTACATTCTCTGAACTTTTCTTCACCCAGATCTTGCTCATCTGATTCCTAACCTCATCCGCATTCATCTTTTGTTTACCCTTGTCTTGATTCTGATTATACACCGGACCTCTTTTGTCCTGATTCTTGTTTCTGCAAACTTTAGCATTATGACCGGACCTATTGCAGATTTGGCAAATAACATTTCTTCGCATATTTGACTGATATCCTCTTGATCTGCATTGATTAGCCATATGACCTACTCTATTGCATGTGAAGCATCTACCTTTGAATGATTTGTTTACTTGTATACTTCTGCATTCATGGGATTTGTGTCCATACCTTTTGCAGTTGAAGCACTGTCCGGAGAAGGATGAATTAATCTGATTCATTCTCATTCTGCACTGATTAGCTTTGTGACCAAAGTGGTTGCAGCTGTGGCAGTATCCATTGAAGGATGGATATCTTTGAGCATTTGGCTGTCTTACCGGAGGTCTTCTAGGCCTGCTTCTTGGATTTTCTGATCCAAGATTCTTCTGACCGGATCCGGAGCTTTCTCCTTTCTCATATCCCAAACCATACTTGTCATCTGTCCTCTTTTGACTTCCAAGAAGAACTTCAAGTTGAGCAGAACTTATCTTGAATTTTTCTTTATATTCATTTGCTGTTTGAAGGTCTCTTTTGAGAGAGGCAATTTGATCCTCAAGTTTTCCTTCATTATCTTTGGCATCTTCAAGATCAGATTCAAGATGTCTGATAATCCTGTCCATCTGGTGGCATTCTTCTGATTTTTCTTTAAGAGATTGTCTTAGATTGTCTTCAGCCTTTCTTTTTTCTTCAATCTCTTGAGTAAACTTTATAGTTCCTGATTCCATTTCATGTCTTAACATAATGACTTCTTTTGATAACTTTTCACATAACTTGGTTTGCTCAGTCAATTCTTCATTTGTATTGCTTTCTTCACTTTGTCTTGCCAACTGTTGAAGCAGCTCCTTTCTCTTTTTCATAGAGAGACTTAATTTGTCTTTTAATTCTCTCATGAATTCATCAGCCTGTTTGAGTCTTTCCTTTAATTCACTGACTTCAGAATTCGACTGTTCAAGATCCTCAAGAGCAGTCTTGAGTTGCTCCCTTAAACCATATGCATCCATTTGAAATCCCAGATCTTCCTCAAGCTGTTAGGCTCTATTAGGAGGAACTTGGCTCTGATACCAATTGTTGATAACTGAGAGGGGGGGTGAATCAGTTATCCTAATTGTTTCCTTTATTGAACTTTCCTTTTAATTGATGCAGCATAAAATCAAACATAAAACATTAACCATAAAACAAGAAACACATGACACAGTATTTTTGACGTGGAAACCCTGTTAAGGGAGAAAACCACAGGGTGATTAACCCAAAATTATTCTCTGTTAGAAGAATAGGAAATTACAAAGATGGCACTTGCCAATTAGGGCTCACTGCCCGAGCACACTGCTCACAAGAGGCCCACTGCCTACAAGAAGACACACTGTCTACAAAGTGATGAGAATCACAGTCTTGAACTGATTGGAAGCATCTGCATATGCTGGAGTTCAGTTCCGGTTAGGCTCAGTACACTGATCTGCTGCACTTCATCTTTCCTCTGTTCTTTATTCTGCTATCTTTCACATACCGGATCCTTTTTGCTACCTCTGCTCTTTATCTGGACTTATTCGCATATCTCTCCACAACAACTTCGCCTTCACAACTAAATCCATCCTCTATATATATCCGCACAAGTAATTTCATCACCTTTCTAGTCGGCATCCGGAACAGTCTAGTTTCTTATAAACTTTCATTCTGTCGGTTGAATCCTTCCTCACCAAGCAATGCGGATCAAGCATATACTTGTAGATATCATTAATCATGTCGGCCAAACATGATTCATGCCTTCACAACCTCTGTCATCAATAGTAACCCATCCGGAAAGCAGTCTGATACTCTGCCAATCAGTTCTTCCTCTGTTTTCACTGTCTCTCAGGAATCCGGTACTCAACCATTCATATCTTTTTCCTTGTCCATCACCGGAGGCTAAATCCTTGGAATATACCACTCAAGGTAGTCCTCTTGACTTCCCCAAATCCGCACTGCACCAAGACACTTCCTCTGAGAGGTCCGGACCAATCTGTCGGACCTTGCCACATGCTCTGTTCTTCTTCACCGGACCACAACATTCTTTATTCTGACTTCCGGTAAAGACATATCATGTCTTGCGGATATGTGGGATGACCTTTGTTGCCATCAATGACAACAACCATGAATCCATATAGTGTCTCTTGCCAACACTATCCTCCACTATTAAATTCTTAATTCAATTGTTCCGCAGTATCCTCCACTATTGAATTCTTAATTCAATTGTCATAACCCACTCTTCTCAAAAAAAGAATTTTTAATTCATCTATTGTGAATTAAAGATTCACAAAAAAATGAGAGCCATTGATCTTCACCCTCCATTGCCTTTTCAAAAAATCTGTAAATGAGACCCTTCTCTAAGCAATTAAGGGGGGACTTCATTCTAGTATCCTCATAATGTCCAATTTCTTCTAGAAACTTCATTCTGGCATCCTTGTCATGCCCACATTCTTCTCAAATGTCCTCATTCTAGCCATTCTCATATCATCCTCCATCATTAGTGTGTTGAAGGTCATCTTCAATCACACAAAGTATCACAATCGTTTCTCCTTGTCATCTTGAGGAATCGAAGCAAGGAAGCAAGCTCCCTAAGGGCCAATCTTCATCATTCAAGATCAAGAAAGAATAGGCGAGCAATGGAAGTTGAAAGGTAAAGGTTGTAAGTATCTCTTTGTGGTTATTTATCCTTCTTCCTTCATATTTCATTATTGTATTTGGGTTTTATTGTTCTTTATTGATCAAATCTATTTCACCCTTCACACCAATAGTTGGTTTAGGACAGACAACTGAGAGGGGGGGTGAATCAGTTGTCACCAAAACTTTATTTTCTTTGAACACTTAAATCCTTGTTATATTTCTACAACATAATAATGATTTAATCATGGAAGCACAATGCAATATCTTAAGAGCAGAAACACATTAACACATATGACACCAAGATTTTAACATTGAAAACCTGGTTAAGGGAAAAACCACGGGGTGACTAACCCAAGATTGTATTCTCTGTTAAAAGAATAAGAAGAACAAAATGGAACTTGCCAATTAGGACTCACTACCCGAGCACACTACTCACAAGAGGCCCACTGCCTACAGGAGACACACTATCTACAGAATAATAAATATTACATATTTGAACTAGAGATTAGCATCTTCACCATGCTTAAGTCAGTTCCATTTAAGCTCAACACTTCTGCTCTACTTTTTGCTCTTCTCCTCCCTACCACTTTCTCATCTCAACAAGGATGCTTTGAAATAACTTTGCAATTCTTATTTATATATGACATCAACTTTGGAATGATCATCAAAGTCGGCACAACATATTCTATTGCAGAGCAATTACAAAAATACAACTTGATTTATTACAAGACTTCATGCATATCACCATACTGTCAACCACACATATCTGGGACTTCAATCTTCTTTGAGGAACACGCCATGCTTCATAGAACATCTTCAAGATCATCCACAAGATATGTAAACATCCAATCAGCCATGATTAGGAAGAACACCATCACCCGAAAGTAAATCTTCAATTACGAGCTCAATCTTCAATGCAGACCACCAACATGAACTGGACACAATTTAGAGACCCCCACAAGCTTGCCTGGATCACCAAGAACATCCACACCACTTCTTCTTACTGAAATCATTCGCATCTTCATCCAGAACCTCAAGAACATAGTCTGTCATCACTGTCACATTAGAATAAATGCTTGCGGACCTCCAGACCACGAATGAATTGAGTTGTCAATTCACATTGGCTTCCTAAGCATTCCACCAAATCTGTAGAACAAGATATTGCATTTATGGATCTCGTCGAACCTATTTGTGTCACTCTGTCACCTCTAAACATTTGCCAGAACCAGTTTTACTCATATGGCCATAACTTCTCCAAATCTTCAGGCAGACCTCTCAAATATTGACTGGATCATCTTTAGACAAATATCTACATACCCTTTGATGTGCATTCTCTGATCTTCATCTTAGCTAAGATATTCACTTCATAGAGCTTCACTGTCTTCACTGTTCTTCTCTATTTCTGATAGGACTAATTTTCTCAATATCCTTAGCACACAGCTCATCCAATCCTTGACATCAATGCAACCGAAGTATGTTGACATCAATGACAACACTGGTTAGGCCCATACTTGCAATAAAAACATCATTCCCTCTATCCCTTTGTTTCATGATGACATAATGGACATTCTTTCTAAGACCTATGAGATTGACATAGACCTGGGTGATTCATCAAATGAAGAGACTTGTCCCAACATAACCTTATCTGGTGAGGATATTTTGGCACACGAAGAAGACATCATTGACACAATCCTTTGTTGGTTTAGGTCTGGACAACTGAGAAGGGGGGGTGAATCAGTTGTCACACATTTTCAATCCTTTTACTTTTAATCTTTCTTTACCACTTATAATCAAATTAACATTTCAGCATCAATCAATAACATATGAACAAAGAACATAAATAACACATTTGACACCAATATTTTGACGTGGAAACCTGGTTAAGGGAAAAACCATGGTGGGGGTTAACCCACAAATATTAATACCCTGTTAAAAGTATTTTTACAAATGGGAATGCACATGCATTCGGGCTCACTGCTCAAATGGAGGCTCACTGCCTATGAAAATATTACAAGAGAATGATAGAGATTTGAACTGATTAAAAGCATCTACTTATGCAAGAGTTTCAGTTCTGGTTAAGTAGAAAAATTGATCTTACACATTTCATTTTTGCTCTACTCTTCTTACTGTTCTGCCTTCATTCACACTTTGGATTTCTACTCTTCTCACCTATGCCTTATTCACATACACCATGCACACTAAATCATCTAATTTCATCAGCCATATATATCCGCAACATGATCTATAATTATTCAATCAGTCAACTTTAACAACACTTAGAACTTTTATAAATGCTCTACTCTGTTGGCTAGATCCATGCATAACTTTGGGTGCGGACCAAAACTTATTCTTGAAAATCATCACTCCTATCGGCCATGCTCACTGATCATCACTATTTGTCTAACAAACAACTTCTATACATCCGGAATTAAAACCTTCTGCAAGGTCATCCTGTTCTCCTTCTATCTGTTCTGACAAACTAGAACTCAGTACTTAGATGCTAATATCTTTTGAATCCTTCATCACCGAAGGAAAAAAATCTAGATTGAGACTATCTTGACAATGCATATGACTCCCCTAGAACTACAACTAACCATGGCTTCTAGCTTGAGAGATCCAGACCGAAATACTAGACCTTGTTACTACTCTATTCCTAACTGTCCAGACTTAGACAAATTCTGAATCTGATTTCCAGTAAGAACAATTTTTGTTATGCGGATGATTGGGATGATCTTAGTTGCCATCAATGACAACACCTATCAAGCAAAGTAGTGTCTCTTGGCAACATCCTTAACACTACTTTGCCATCCCTTCCTTCTCTCACTAGCTAGGATGAAGCATTGGATGATGTAGATTCCCTTTGTGACCATTTGCTTCAACCCATTGAAACTAAAAAATTACTAACTGATGTTCAAGAACTTCTCAACTACATCTTAAACAAAGAAATAGATCATACACCTTTACTTGAACCCACACATACCTTGGAAAATAATGAAAACTCACACAACATTGAAGAACAAACTATTCCTCACAACCAAGGTAATCCAACACCCTATATACGAACTAAAATGGGCACTTTTTCAGGTTCCTCCACAACCTCACTCAATTGGAAAAGGTATTATAAAAGCTCCTACATCACCATATTCAACCAACATAGAAAAACATGATATCCCCTCTCTGCCATCATTAATAGACACCTTTCCTACAATGATAACCCCACAAACTCATGAAAATCTGGAAGAGAGTAGAAGAGGTAAAGCGTTAACCATTAAAGTAAAGATCAAAAGCCATGACAACCGCTAGCCTGATTGTCCCTATAGGTAATTATTTATAACCCTTTACCTTTGTGTTGTGTTTCCCCCATGATGTGTTATGTGTTGTTTAGGCCTCCTAGGATGACCCTTGATTCTCTTGTAAGGTCAAGGATATTAGGAGATTGCCTTTGTTGTGACCCTTCTGTTGATTTAAGATAGACAACTGAGAGGGGGGTGAATCAGTTGTCCCAAAACTTTCTTTTCTTTAAACACTTAATTCCTTCTTGTAATTAAACAACATAATAATAAATCAATCATGGAAGCACAATGCAATAATTCAAGAGCAGAAACATATTAACACATATGACATCGAGATTTTAACGTGGAAAACCTGGTTAAGGGAAAAAACATGGGGTAACTAACCCAAGATTGTATTCTCTATTAAAAGAATAAGAAGAACAAAAATGGCACATGCCAATTAGGGCTCACTACCCAAGCACACTGTTCACAAGAGGCCCACTGCCTACAGGAGACACATTGTCTACAAAATAATAAATATTACATACTTTAATTGGAAATTAGCATCTTCACCATGCTTAAGTCAATTCCATTTAAGCTCAACACTTTTGCTCTAATTTTCACTCTTCTCCTCTCTACCACTTCCTCATCTCCCCAATCACACTTTGAAATGACTTTACAACTTCTTATTTATACAAGACATCGACTCTGGGATAATCATCAAAGTTGGCACAATACATACTGTATTTTATTACAGAGCAAATACACAAATACAACTTGACTTATTACAAAAGACTTCATGCAAATCACCACACTGTCGGCCACACATATCTGGGACTTCAATCTTCTTTGAGTAACATGCCATACTTTGTAGAACATCTCCAAGATCATCCGCAAGATGAGCAGAGCATCCGGTCGGCCATGATTAGGAAGAACATCATTTCTCAGAAGTAAATCTTCAAATACGAGCTCAATCTTCAATGTGGACCACCAACACGAACTAGAGACCCCCACAAGCTTTCCTGAATCACCAAGAACATCCATACCACTTCTGCTTATTGAATTCATCTGTATCTTCATCTGGAACCTCAAGAACACATTCTGTCAACATTGACATATTAGAATAAATGCTTGCGGACCTCCAGACCATGAGCCAATTGAGTTGTCAATTCTAATTGGATTCCTAAACACTCCACCAAATCTGCAGAACATGATATTGTATTTCTGGATCTTACCGGACCCATTTATGTCACTCTGTCACCTCTGCACATCTGCTAGAACCAGTTTTACTCATATGGCCATAACTTCTCCAAATCTTCATGCGGACCTCTCAAATCTTGACTAGATCATCTTTAGACACATATCTATGAACCCTTTGAAATGTATTCTCTGAACTTCATCTTAGCTAGGATCTTCTCTTCATAGAACTTCACTGTCTTCACTGTTCTTCTCTATTTCTGATAAGACTAATTTTCTCAATATCCTCATCACACAACTCATCCAATCCTTGACATCAATGCAATAGGAGTACGTTGACATCAATGACAACATCGGTTAGGCCCATATTTGCAACAATCTCCCCCTTTGTTGAAAGGAAGCTAGGTGTGTGGAAAATGCTTCCTAGCTTCCTTTCAGTTGGTATCAGAGCTTGATCACCTTTGGTCCTAGTTGTTAGGTAGGGGTTTTTTAAGCTAATCTTAGGTTGAGTGGGAGTCTGTACAAAGCATTCTGTATCTTAGTGTAGCAAGGAGATGATAGGCACATCTGGAAGATTTGAAGTGGAGAAGTTCAATGGTAGTAATTTCAAGCTGTGGAAGCTCAAGATGGAAGACATGCTTGTTGACCGAGACCTTTAGGAAAGTGTTAATGGAACTAAACCAGCTACAATGTCACAAGATGAGTGGGATCTCAAGGATCAGAAGACTAAGGGTCTAATAAGACTTAGTCTTGCTGATTCTGTGTTGTTAAATGTCCATGAGGAGACTACTGCAAAACTACTTTGGAAGAAGTTGGGGGATGTGTATCAAGCCAAATCCCTAGTCAATAAACTTTTCCTGAGAAAGAAGTTGTATTCCCTTCGAATGGAGGACAGAGGATCCGTTGCTGAGCATATGAATGCTTTTAATATGTTGGTTGCATAATTGACATCTATTAGCGTAAAGATGGAGGAGTATCGGTGTATGACCCTGCTTTGTTCTCTGCCAGACTCATGGGATCATCTTGTCATGGAAATTGGAAGCACCACATCCACATTCAAAATGGAAGAAGTGGTTTCTTCGCTATTGTTTGAAGAGATGCAAAGAAAGTCTTCTAAGGTAGCTAAAGAGGCCCTTGCAGTTCATGGAAGACCCAAGGAGAAAGGGAAAAAGAAGGACAAGAAAGCTAAGAAGAGTAGATCCAAATCCCGTGGGAGATCCAAATCTCCTGGAAAGTCCAAGGCTCTTTGTTAGAACTATGGCAAAATTGGGCATTTCTGAAAGGAATGCAAAGAGGAGAAGAAGAAGAAGAAGAAAGCTCCTGATTCATATTCTGACAAGTCACAAGATGAGGGTGATGCTTTCATTGCAGCCCTGGCAACCTATGCATCTAATGATGTGTGGCTAATTGACTCTGGTGCATCATTCCACATGACCTCGCATTGAGATTGGTTCACTAAGTATGAGGAGTTCGATGGTGGAAAGGTGTATCTGGGTGACGACTCTCATCTGAAGATTGTTGGTCGAGGAAGAGTCTCTATTCAATTCCCTGATGGTCAAGTGAAGGGGATCTTTAGGGTTATACACATCCTAGGTTTAGCACGAAACTTGCTTTCTGTAAGTATGTTGAATGATGCAGGTGTGCATGTTGTCTTTTCAAAAGAAGGATGCAAGATGACTAGAGGAGCTATGGTGCTTGCTAAGGGTACTAGGAGAGGTACTCTGTTTCAGCTGGAGGCATGCATTTCACAATGCAATAGTTCTTCTAACTCAAGGAAGAGGGTAGAAGTCACTTCATCCCCACCATCTAAATGAGTAGTGAAGAAATCTATTGTTTCTAGTCTTGATGGTTGTAATCGTGCATTGGAAGTTAAACTTCCTGCTGAAAAGACAATGTTATGGCATAAGAGATTTGGCCACATTGGTGAGAAGGGTCTGTGTGCCTTGAAAAATAAGAACCTCTTTGAGGGGTTAGATGATTGTAATCTTAAGTTTGATTTTTGTGAACATTGTATTTATGGAAAACAAAACCATGTTCAGTTTTACTCGAGTTCTCATAAGTCTTTTGGTGTGTTGGACCTTATTCATTCTGATGTGTTTGGTCCTTTTAATGTTCCTTCGTTATCAAAATTTGTATACTTTGTATCTTTTATAGATTATTATAGTAGGAGATGGATTTATTTTCTCAGAAGCAAATCTGAAGTCTATAGCATGTTTAAGGAGTTTAAAGCCTTTGCTGAAAATCAGACTGGTTAAAAGATTAAATGTTTGAGAACTGACAATGGTGGTGAGTTTTGTTCTACATAATTTGATAAGTATTACAAGGAACTTGGGATTAAAAGAAATAAGACAACTCCATACACCCTGTAGCAAAATGAAGTTGTAGAGAGGATGAACAGGACATTGATGGAGAAGGCTAGGAGTATGCTTAGTGGAGCTGGCCTAGAACAAAAGTTTTGGGCTAAAGCTGTTGCCATTGCTTGCTATCTGGTAAATAGATCTCCTACATCAGCTCTTGTTGGAAAGACACCCATGGAGGTGTGGTCTGGTAGAAATCCTTCAATAAGGCATCTTCATGTTTTTGGTTGTGAGGCATATGCACATGCGCCTAGGGAGAAGTGGTCAAAGTTAGAAAACAAGGCTATTAAGTGTATCTTCATTGGCTATGGTGTCAGTGTGAAAGGATACAAGCTTTGGGAGCCCATGGCTGAAAAAGTGTTGTATAGTAGAAGTGTCATCTTTAGAAAGCTTACACCTTCTTCCACTATTTTGCAGCTAGAAGAAATAGTAAAGAAAGAGGATGTTGTTAAGTTTCCTGCTACCCCTAAGAAGGCTAAACAAAAAGACAATGTTGGACCTGATGATGAGGAGAGCTTTGGCAGCTTTGAAAGCTTAGATGAAGAAGCTGAACCTCAACCTCAACCTTTGAGGAGGTCTACACAGATAAGAAAGCAACCTGAAAGGTTTGGTTTTACATTGCTTGATTCTAGTTGTGCTTATGCTTTAATCACTAATAGTGATGAACCTAGAACTGTGTCAGAGGCTTTGGATATGAAAGATGTGGGTTCCTAGAAGGAGGCCATGGAGGAAGAAATGGTTTCTTTGGAACAGAATCAAACTTGGGACTTGGTGCCTTTGCCTCCTAGATGAAAACCCGTTGGATGCAAATGGGTGTTCAAGAAGAAAATTGGTGCAGATGGCAGTATTGAGAAGAATAAGGCCAGATTGGTTGCGAAGGGGTATTCATAAGTGGAGGGTATAGATTATGGTGAGATCTTCTCTCCCATTACAAAGCTAGCATCCATTCGATTCATGTTGTCTCTCGTAGTAGCTTATGACTTGGAGGTAGAACAGATGGATGTGAACACAACTTTCCTTCACGATGACTTGGAGGAAGAAATCTACATGTCACAGCCAGAGCATTACATGGTAAAAGGTAAAGAGAATTTGGTTTGCAAACTTAAAAAGTCTTTGTATGGTTTGAAGCAATCCCCTAGGAGATGGTACTTGAAGTTTGATGCCTTTGTGTTGTCAATTGGATTTGTGAGATCAAAATAGGATCATTGTGTGTATTATAAATTTGATGGTGATCGTATTCTCATTGTTGCATTGTATGTTGATGATATGTTACTCATTGGGAAGGGTAAGAATATGATTTTTGATTTTAAATCTCAGTTGTCAACTCAGTTTGAAATGAAAGATTTAGGGGCAGCTAGGTACATTCTAGGAATGGAAATCAGAAGAGACAGAACCAATAGAAAACTTTGGTTAAGCCAGACTAAGTATGTGAAGACCGTGTTGGACAGATTCAGCATGGTAGATTGTAGACCATTGTGTGTTCCCATTTCTTTGGGGACAAAGTTGTCTATTGAGGATTGTCCAAAATCTCCTAGAGAGGTGGAGGACATGAGCAGAGTACCTTATGCTAGTGTTGTTGGTAGTTTGATGTATGCTATGGTTTGCACAAGACCAGACATTGCCCAAGTAGTGGGAGTCCTTAATCAATTTATGGCTAATCCTGGACGGGTTCATTGGAATGTAGTTAAGCAAGTGTTCAGATATTTGAGGGGTACTTCTGAGTATTCCATCTGCTATCATGGTAATGTTTCAGGACCTTTGCATTCTGTTGATATTCGTAGATTTGTGGATTCAGATTGGGCAGGTGACATTGACAGCATGAGATCCACCAGTGCTTATGTGTTTACACTATTTGGTGGTGCTATTAGCTGGATGAGTAAGCAATAACTTGTTGTTGCTTTGTCCACGATAGAAGCTGAGTATATGGCAGAAACTCATGCTTGTAAGGAAGCCATTTGGCTTAAGAGATTGTGTTCAGATATTGGTGTTGATGCAAGTTAGATCACGATCAGTTGTGACAGTCAAAGTGCAATTTGCCTTGCGAAGAATCCAACTTTCCATGCTAGAACCAAGCACATTGATGTTTAGTTTCACTTCGTGCGAGACATGGTTGAGGATGGAAAGGTAAATTTGGAGAAGGTAGATACTTTGAAGAATGTTGTAGATGCGTTGATGAAACCAGTGAGCACAGAGAAGTTTAGATGGTGTTTAGAGTCTATGGGCGTCTCATCTTATAGTAGTTAAATCCTATTTTTCTATTGGCTCTTACAAGGTGTTTGACAAGTGGGAGAATGTTGGGAATTAAGGTGTCTCAACCTTGATAATTCCTTACATTTGTAATGTTTGCATTTATTATTTAATTGCCTATATTGTAAATACTTGTAAATTCCATATTATCATATTGTGGGATGTGGCACGGTGATGTGTCGATCCTACATGGAATATGACAACTTGTAATTTTGTCCTCACATGAGGAGATAGGCATCCCACTTTGTGGTAGGAGCATTTTTCCATGTGTCAACATCTTCCATGTTGTGTAAGGGAATATTTGACCGAAACGGTTATGATGGATTCCTATGATGAATCTATGACATGTAAGAGTCAGAAATGGAAGTTTATAAGATAGGTGATGACATGTGTCATGAAGCATCTTTGAATAAGGCAGATTTGGGTGCTCCAAGGTGGAATATGACATGTTGTAAGAGAATATGCTATTTATAGCATGTGTATGACAAATTCTCTCACAGCTGTAAGTTGTAACTGCTATGATAGATTCTATGACGGTCGTAAGTGTCGTAAGAGCATCTATCATAGCCCATTTTGGAAATAGGTGACCTCTTTGGGATGGGAGTTGTGGACAAGTGTCAGGCACATTCTACAATGTTGACCAAGTGTCCTTGGGTGTGGGTTTTGGTCCATGAAGCCTTGTTGGATGCCCATTCCAAGAAAGATCCAATATTTCCTTATATTTCCTATATAAATAGGTGCTTGGAGATGGAGTTTGTATCACAAGTTTACAGGTACTATTATGATGCCAGATTGACTCCAGACATGAGTGTCAAAGACCATTGAAGCTTGCATTGCAAGTGTATTGTAAACATTCTTTCAGATTTATTAATACATTGTACAGGTTTCTGAGTGTGGGGTTTTTCACCCGATAAGGGTTTTCCTGTAATGAAATAACTTGCACAATGGAAGATGATATGAAATATTCTACAAATACTTGATAATAACTAAGAATAACAGGCCACTTCGAGGGGGCAACCTCCAAATATCTCCAATGAGAACACACTTCACAATATGATGATGAAATAAGACTCACATCCTCCTATATATACCTAATTATGCTTAGGAAGAATAGACACACCCCTATATAACACCTAGTCTGACCTATCTAACTAAATAATAATATAATAATGATAACATGACTTAATTAGGAGTTAAGATAGCCACAAGCTGACTATTCATAACACTATGTACACCAATATTAAGGGTGTAGCATGCCCCCCCTCTTCAAAGAAGCATTGTCCTCAATGCTAACCAAGTGTGGATTCTTTTGAATGAACTCCTCATCCTCCCATGTGGCCTCTTCAACTAGTAAATTCTTCCATTGGATGAGATACTAAGTGAGGGTTCTATTCCTTAGCTTCTTCGTGTGTGTTTGAAGAATGCACTCTGGTTCCAAAATTATTCTTCCTTCTTCATTGAGCTGTAGTAGTACTATTTGAGTAGGAATATTCTACTCAATTACCTTCTTCAAACAAGAAACATGAAAAAATAGATGTATCTTTGTTGTGGGTGGCAACTCTAGCTTGTAGGCAACACTACCAATCTTTTGCATGATTTGGTATGGCCCATAATATCTTGGAGACAACTTATTATTCTTTTTTTGTTGCTTCATTGAGATTTGTTTATAAGGCTACAATCTCAAGAAGACCCAATCCCCAACTTCAAAATTTCTTTCACTATGATGTTGGTCTGCCTGTTGTTTCATTCAATTTTGTGCCATTGCTAAATTCTCCTTGAGTCCTGAAAGTACTTGTTGATGAAGCAAGTGGTCCTCTACTGCCTAAACTCTTGGTGACACCTTTAATGATGATGTGATGGAAGGAGGATGATATCCATAAAGTGCCAAAAATGGAGACATTTTTGATGAGCTATGAAAAGAAGTGTTATACCACCATTCTGCAAGTGGTAGCCAATCTACCCATTAAGATTGTTTCTCTGAAGTGAAACAACGTAGATATCCTTCCAAACATTTATTAACAACCTCAGTTTGCCCATCTGATTGAGGATGGTATGAAGAACTATGAGCCAATTGAGTACCCAAACATGAGAATAAATCTTTCCAAAAGTGACTAGTAAAGATAGGATCACGATCACTGACAATAACCTTAAGTGTACCATGTAGCTTTTCGATATTCTCCAAGAAAACTTTTGCCACTGCACTTGCTATAAAAGGATGTGATAATGCAATGAAATGTGCATATTTAGTGAGGCGATCAACTACTACCATGATGACATTATGACCTTTAGATTTGGGAAGCCTTGTGATGAAGTCCATAGATACCTCTTCCCAATGCTGGCTAGGAATAGATAAGGGCTGCAAGAGACCTGGTGGCTTAATTGTCTCCCCCTTATTTCTTTGACAAACCAAACATTCAGCCACAAATTTTTGAACATCACCTTTCAGCCCTTCCCAAAAAAAATCTTGCTTGACCCGATGATATGTCTTCAAAAATCTTGAATGACCACCCACTGGGGACTCATGTAGCTCTATGAGAATGTTTTGTTTAAGAGTGGAATTCTTGCAGAGATACAAGCGCTCTTTATACCAAAGAATATCCCCCTTCAAACAAAACTTATCTGAACTACTAGGATCACTTTTTAATTGTTGGATGAGATTACTTGTTGCAACATCATTTTGCCACTCTGCTTTGGCTTCTTCCACCCAATTTGCTTTTAATATTGAAACGACACACAATAAGGCTTCATCTTTCTCATCCTTCCTAGAAAGTGCATCGGCCACAATATTTTCCTTCCCTTTCTTATATACAATCTCAAAGTCATATCCCAACATCTTAGTGACCCATTTTTGTTGCTCTTCAGAGGATAGTCTTTGTTCCAAAAAATATTTTAGGCTATCATGATCTGTCTTAACCTTGAAGTGTTGACCCATTAAATAAGGCCTCCATTGTTTAACTGCGTGAAGGATTGCTAGCATTTCTTTCTCATAAATAGGTTTGAGCTGATTTTTACCCTTTAATTGACGACTCTCAAAAGCAATTGGTCGACCTTCTTGCATGAGAGCTACTCCTATCCCATTTCCAGAATCATCACATTCCACAATGAATTCCTTTGTGAAGTCCGGAGTGGCAAGCACTGGAGTTGTACACATAGCCTCCTTCAATTGCTCAAATGCTACATTAGCGGACTCATTCCAATGAAAAGAATCCTTCTTCAATAGAGTGGTGAGGGGTGTTGCTATATGACCATAATTCTTCACAAATCTTCTATAGTACCCTGTCAATCCCAAGAAACTCCTCAGTTTCTTAATGGTTTTTGGAATAGGCCATTCCATGATAGCCTTAATTTTGTTAGGGTCCACCTTTACTCCTTCATGTGAAATTATGTGTCCCAAATAATCCACCTCCTTAAGACCAAAAGCACACTTGGATGGCTTAGTATAGGGTTGATGATCTTCGAGTAATTGTAATGCTTGATCTACATGTTGCAAATGTTCTTCCCAAGTCTTGCTATAAATCAATATATAATCAAAGAACACTAACACAAACTTTCTCAAGAACTTCTTAAAAATGGAATTCATCAAAGTTTAGAATGTAGATGGTGCATTGGTAAGACCGAATGGCATCACAAAAAATTCATAATGACCCTCATGAGTTTGAAACACTATCTTACAAATATCTTCCTCCTTAATCTGAATTTGGTGATAACCAGATCTAAGATCTAACTTGGTAAAATGCATAGCTCCATTCAATTCATCTAGCAAATCATCAATGACTGGAATAGGAAATTTATCTTTAATGGTGTACATGTTGAGCACTCTATAATCTGGACACATGTGCCAAGTTTCATCCTTCTTAAGCACCATCACCACAGGTGAGGAGTACACACTTTGGCTATACCTGATAATTCTTGCCTCTAGCATCTCCTCAACAATTTTTTCTATCTCACTTTTTTGTATGTGTGGGTACCTATAAGGCCTGATGTTTGGTGGTTGGCTCCCTGGAACTAGTTGTATGGCATGGTCATGATCCCTCTTAGGAGGAAGTCCTTTAGGCATATCTCCAAGAACCACTGAGTGATGATCAATTATTGCTTGTAAATCTAGATGAGTAGGAGCATTAGATTGAGAGACTTCTAATGAACATAGTTGGGCCACAAATCCATCCGCTCCTTTCTTAAGCAACTTTTGTATTTGATGAGAGCTTACCATCTGTGGGGATTTTGCCTTCAACTCCCTTAGCTCCACTACCTTTCCTTCTAATTGAAATCTCATGAATAGTTTTTGGAAGTTCATCTCAATTGTTCCCAATGTAGTAAGCCATTGTACTCCCAAAACCATATCTGTTGTACCCATGGATATCGCATACATTGGGGTATCAAGTTGATAGTCTCCCATGGATAATTTAATGCTGTGACACTTCCCCAAACAACTAATTGTACCCCCATCTGTAATCAAAGCCTAAAACTCTGGGGCTGGATATATAAAACCATTTAGACAAGTTGCCAACTTTTTGTTGATGAAATTATGAGTACTACCTGAGTCGATCAACACTGTTACTTTTTGCTTCTTTAAGAAACCCACTACCTTGAGAGTTTGTGGTGCACTAAAACCTGAGAGTGCATGACAAGAAATGATTGGTTGAGAATCATGTGATTCCTCACTTGACTCCCTATCCTCCTCTAATATGGGTTCCTCCTCTTCTTCCTCACTTGAACCTTCAATATAGAATAATTTCTTTTCACTACATTTATGTCCTCGACTGTATTTGCTATCACAATTGAAACACACCCCTTTTGCTCTTTTCTCCTCAATTTGCTGTGGAGTCAACCTAGTACGTTGAGGAAGAGAAGGTGTTGAATATCCTTTCTCTCTTGTCACATTAGCCCCTTGCTTTCTAGGAATCAAATACTTCTCCTCTACCCCGTGTGCCAAGATAAAAGACTCATTTACTGAGCTAGGACTAAACATGTGTACCTCATGTTGAATGTAATACTTGAGACCACCCAAGAATAAATCATTCAAGTTCTCCTCTGTAATTGTATCCACTGTTAAGGATAGATTTTGTAATTTTTGAATATAATCCTTAACTGATCCTGTTTGTTGAAGTTTAGCAAGCTGACTGAAGAAGTTGTCTGTCACACTATTGCTATATTGTGCTTGGAGTTCTTCTATAAAAATTAACCATGAGACAGTGAGACCCTTTTTCCTCTGATGAGTACAAAGACAAAGATGCCAAATGAATTGATCTAGTTCTAGATATAGGGAAGCCATCGTGACCTTTTGTCCATATGGGATTTGATGTACTTCAAAAAAATTCTCCATTTGGTTTATCCATGTTAGAGGATCCTTACCATCAAACTTGCACATATCCACCTTTGGAAAAAAATTCCTAGATCCCACAGGAGTATCAAAATTTGTGTCATTATTAGCCGACTTGAAGGTTTCACTTTGGTTGTTTGAGAACTCCTTTCTTGGTTCATTCATATAAGCACTTAACATGCTTCATATATCTTATATATCTCCTCTTAGGTCACACATATCCCTCTTAACCTCTTCCTTGAACTTACTTATTTCCTCATTGGGATTACTATCCTCTATTGTTTCCCCATCCTTATCAGAGGATTTCCCCGGTGTGGCAGCGTTCTTTTTGCCTCTTGTTGCAGGCCCCGTCATGATGGAAACTAATATTTTTGAAATAAATCACACAAATGAAATGTAAATTATTTTAAATTTTTACCGTAACTTACTAGGGCCAAGATACCACTTACCCAGAAAAAAATCCAAAAAATTAGCAAATTTGCTACCTTGAGAGCGAATTTGTTGGAAACCCTAATTTTATAATAACTCACTTATTTTTGCTTCAATTTCTCCAATATTTGGAATGTAGTCTCCTCTATTATGTCTTCAAAAACCCAATACAAATTATACTCCAATTAGGGAGGATGTGAGAGATATGTAGATCTCAAATAAATTGTGTAGAAATCGTAATTTTGTAATAATTCACTCAAATCTACTCTAATTCCTCAAAAATCTGGACTGTAGCTTTTTTAATATGGTCTTCAAAAACCCTTTAAAAATATTTAAAAAATTCCCTAAAATATGAAAGTTATGCTCTTCCCAAAATCGCCTCCAATGTTGAGAAAAAAATTTGCCACTACAGTGCCAAGATCATGCTCTGATACCACTTGTAATGAAATAACTTGCACAATGGAAGAAGATGATATGAAATATTCTGCAAATACTTGATAATAAATGAGAATAATAGGCCACTTCAAGGGGGTAACCTCCAAATATCTCCAATGAGAACACACTTCACAATATGATGATGAAATAAGACACATTCTCCTATATATACCTAATTATGCTTAGGATGAATAGACACACCCCTATATGACACCTAGTCTGACCTATCTAACTAAATAATAATATAATATGATAACATGAATTAATTAGGAGTTAAGATAGCCACAAGCTGACTATTCATGACCCTATGTACACCAATATTAAGGGCGTAGCATTTCCTCACCGTAAATCTTTGTCTCTCTTCTTCTGTCTACTTTCTGGTTCTTGTGTTTTTCTGTAATATCTCATGTTAATGGTTTAATGTTGCTGTAATAGTTAGGATAAATTTGAACTTGCATAGCCCTCTCCTCATTAGATTAGTGTAGGAAGTGTTTTCCACACACCTAGCTTCCTTTCATTTGTCATTGATGGCAACATATGATGTGAAACACTATTTTAACCATCAAGACAAGAAATTCTCCTAATTGACTGACATAGCTCCCCCTATCAACAACAATCATTCATATATCTTCTCTCTCTTTACTGCTCCCCATTGGATCAGAAACCACTTTTGTTTTTCACATGTCTTCTCTCCCCCTTTGACATCAGTAGCAAAGGGCACATACTTGCATCAATTAGAATCATACAGACTACTCCCCCTGAGTAGCAGCTTCCTATTATCAATATGGATCACAAGACATGACTATGAGATCCACCAGACTGATGCACATCAGTGCACCTTAGTTTAGAACCAGAGGGGTAATAACCCCTAATTTCTCCCTGAGATACTCAAAAGAGTCCTTAGGTAGAGGTTTAGTAAAGATGTCTACAATCTGATCCTTAGAGGGCACAAACTCCAATCTAACTTCATTCTTGTTCACCTACTCTCTCAAAAAGTGAAACTTGATGGATATATGTTTTGTCTTTGAATGCAACACTAGACTTTCTGATATATTTATTGCACTTGAGTTATCACAGAAGATTGTGATAAGTTCCTCATACTCCACTCTAATGTCTCTTAGCATTTGTTTCATCCACAATACTTGAGTGCAACTACCTGCTGCTGCAATATATTCTTCTTCTATAGTGCATAGAGATATTGCCTCTTGTTTCTTGCTCAGCCAAGAAACTAGTCTCTTCCCCAAGAAGAATGCATTACCACTGGTACTCTTCCAGTCATCCACATCTCCTACCCAATCTGCATCTGTATATGCATGAAGAGAGAAATCATGAACCCTAGGATACCATAAACCATACTCAACTATTCCCTTTATATATCTAAAAATTCTCTTGATTGCCATGAAATGAGATTCTCTAGGATCAGCTTGAAATCTTGCAAGAAGACCAATGGCATTCATAATGTTAGGTCTAGTTTGAGTAAGATACAGTAGTCCTCCAATCATTGACCTATACTTTTTTTTATCAACTTTAGGAGATTCATCATCTTTTCTTAGTTTACATCCAGTTGCCATGGGAGTATTCATTGGTTTTGAATCTTCCATTCCAAATTTCTTCAACAATTCTTTCACATATTTGGTCTGAGATATGAAGATTCCCTTCTTTATTTGATTGATTTGTAGACCCAAGAAGAAATTTATTTCCCGAAACATAGACATCTCTAATTCACTTTTCATTTGATTTGCAAAAGTCTTGCACATACTATCTCTTCCTCCAAAAATAATATCATCAACAAATACTTCAACAATCAAGATATTTTCATGATCAATCTTGAAGTACAAGTTACTGTCAGCAGTACCTTTGTTGAAACCAATCTTCAAAAGATGCTTATCTAGTCTTTCATACTAGGCTCTTGGGGCTTGTTTAAGTCCATACAGTGTTTTCTTCAACTTGCAGACCATATCACCATGATCAGACAATTGAAATCCATCCGGTTGCTCAATGTATACTTCTTCTTCCAAGTCACTATTCAGGAAGGTAGATTTGACATCCATCTAATATACTTTGAAGTCCTTGAAGGCAGCAAAAGCAAGAAATAATCTAACTACTTCTATTCTTACCACCGAAGCAAAAGTTTCTTCAAAATCAACTCCTTCTACTTGAGAATAACCCTTGTAGACCAATCTGGCTTTGTTTCTGACTACTTCACCATCTTCATTCAGTTTATTTCAGAAGACCCATTTGGTCCCAATCACATTTTTGTTTCTAGGTTTGGGAACAAGATCCCAAGTGTGATTTTTCTCAATCTGCATCAATGCTTCCTTCATTGCTTTAGTCCAACTTTCATCATTGCATGCTTCATTTACTATTTTTGGTTCAATCTTTGAAATCAGATAATACTTTTCTGAGTCTTGAGAAATGTTTCTTCTTGTTTAAACACCTTTGCTTTTATCACCTATGATCTGGTCTTCAGAATGATTCGGTCTTACATACCTGGGAGTTTTGGAAATTTCTTGCACTTCTATTTCTTGGACAGGTTCATTCAAACTTATCTTTTCTTCCTGCATTTCTGGATTCTCCAGATTAGTCTGGATCTAAATTTCAAAAGGGCCTTGAACTTCTTAAACCAAAACATCATTCTGATCATCTTCTTCATATTCATAAAACCTTGAGGGTTTTTCAATGCCTTCATCAACCTTCCCATTTGTACTTTCGATAATCTTCCTCAATCTCTTGTTATAACATCGGTATGCTTTGCTTTGAGCAGAATAACCCAAGAATATTCCTTCATCACTTCTAGCATCAAATTTACCAAGATATTCATCTCTTTTAATGTAACATTTGCTACTAAAGACTTTGAAATACTTCACAGTAGGAGTGATGCCAAACCAAAGTTCATAAGGGGTCTTACCAGTATTTCTTCTGATTTGCACCCAATTAAGAGTATAGACAACAGTGCTTACAACTTCTCTCCAGTAGATCTAAGGAACATTTACTTCCATCATCATGGTTCTAGATGCTTTCTGGATGGTCTGGTTCTTCCTTTCCACTACTCCATTCTGTTGTGGAGTCCTTGGAGCAGATAACTATCTTTTTATCCCATGTTTCTCAAAACATTCTATGAAATCTCCAGATGTGAATTCTCCACCTCTGTCAGACCTAAGACATTTTATATTTAACTTAGTTTCATTCTCTACCATTGCCTTGAATATTTTGAATTTCTCAAGAGCCTCAGATTTCTCTTTCAGGAAAGTCACCCACATCATCTGGGAATGATCATCAATTAGTAACATGAAATATCTATCACCTTGCAAACTCTTGATTCTTGCCGGTCCACATAGATCAATATGTACTAAGTCCAACAATCTGGTAGAAGATTGTTCCTTGCTTTTGAATGTGACTCTTCTCTGCTTACCCAAATGATATTCTTTGCACAAACTGTTAGTAGGTTTCACCAGTCTTGGAAGATCTCTTACAACCTGAGTGTTGCTTATCTGGATGATATTATCAAAATTTACATGACACATTCTCCTATGCCACAACCAACTCTGATCAATTTGAACAACTAAACAACTTTTTCTAGTACCAACCAAGTGGAAGATGTTACCTTTTGTTTGAGTACCAGATGTAACCTCTGTTCAAAAATTTTCAAAGATCTTGCATTTTCCATTTTTAAATCAGAGATCATAACCTTTGTCCACTAACTGTTTGACACTGAGAAGATTGTACTTTAGACCTTCAACATGCAGTACATCATTGGTTTTGTTCTTTCCATCAAAAGAAATAGTCCCTCTGCCTCTGATTCTGACAGTAGAGTTATCACCAAAATTTACAACTCCTCCTTCATATCTTTCAAGATCTATGAACTTGTTTTTGTCACCAATCATATGATGGGAGCATCCATTGTCAATGACCCATTCATCCTTTTCATCAACTTGATCAGCCAGAGCTCTTTCTACCTGTTTATGATTGACAGATTCAGTGGGCATTGGATCTTCTTCCTTTATGGCAATGAACACCCAGTCACTTCCGGATTTGTTTCCTGTCTCTGATTCATCATCTGTTACTCCTTCATCATCATCATCTTCTCAAACATAGTAACATTTCTTTTGAAATCTTGATCTATTTGGATTAGGTCTTGAAAATTGTTTTGGACACCTTGAAGAAAAATGACCAATCTTGTTGCAGTTGAAACATTTGAAGGGCAATTTTCCTTCATACTTACTGGATCCTCTTAGTAGTCTTTTTGCAATAAGGGCTTCAAGTTGAGCAGCTTCTGCTTCATCTTCTTCTAGATCTTTTCTTTCTTTTTCATACCATGATAGTTTCTTTGAGGAGTTCTCTCCTGAATCATACCTTTGTTTTCCTTTTGCAAAGGCACGAGCCTTGAATGCAGATTTAGTCTTGGGGGGGCATCTCCAAACTCAACCAATTCAAATGCAGCTAATTTTCCAACCAACTGATCTCTTGCGATATTTGATAAAGATCTGAAGTCTTCAATAGCAGTGACCTTGTGTTTGTAAGCGGGAGGTAAGGATCTGAGAACTTTGGCAACAATTTCATCTTCATCCAAGGTTCCTCCAACACACCTAATGCCACAAACAAGCTCATTAACTTTTGGCATAAATGTAGTGATATTCTCATCTTCATTCATCTTCAGGTTTTCAAATTTTGCTTTTAGACTCTGTAGCTTGGCACACTTGACATAGTTGTCTCCTTCATGCAGAAGTTCTATTTTTTCCCATATCTCATATGTAGTTTTTAAATTTATAACATTTGTCAGCTCTGAATCAGATAAGGCACTTAGTAAAGCTTCTTTAGCCCAAAGATTATCTTTAGCATCTTTGATTTCATCTGCAGTTTTCAGACCATTCTTTGGAGGAACATACTTCTTTGAAGATATGGTCTAATATTGTATTCCCATACATTGCAAGTGACATTCCATGCGGCTTTTCCAAAGAGTGTAATTAGTTCCATTAAACCTTGGACTGACCTTCTTGTAGGAAGACATCTTGGATCTCCTCAAGCAGTTAAGCTCTTTTTGAGGAACTTAGCTCTGATACCAATTGTTGATTTAAGATAGACAACTGAGAGGGGGGGTGAATCAGTTGTCCCAAAACTTTCTTTTCTTTAAACACTTAATTCCTTCTTGTAATTCAATAGCATAATAATAAATCAATCATGGAAGCACAATGCAATAATTTAAGTGCAGAAACATATTAACACATATGATACTGAGATTTTAACTTGGAAAACCTGGTTAAGGGAAAAACCATGGGGTGACTAACCCAAGATTGTATTCTCTATTAAAAGAATAAGAAGAACAAAAATGGCACATGCCAATTAGAGCTGACTACCCGAGCACACTGCTCATAAGAGGCCCACTGCCTATAGGAGACACACTGTCTACAGAATAATAAATATTACATACTTGAACTAGAAATTAGCATCTTGACCATGCTTGAGTCAGTTCCATTTAAGCTCAACACTTCTACTTTGCTTTTCGCTCTTCTCCTCTCTACCACTTCCTCATCTCCCCGATCACACTTTGAAATGACTTTACAACATATTTATACAAGACATTGGCTTTGGGATAATCATCAAAGTCAACACAATACATACTTTATTTTATTACAGAGAAAATACACAAATACAACTTGACTTATTACAAAAGACTTCATGTGAATCACCACACTGTCAACCACACATATCTAGGACTTCAATCTTCTTTGAGTAACATGCCATACTTTGCATAACATCTCCAAGATCATCTACAAGATGAGAAGAGCATCCAGTCGGCCATGATTAGAAAGAACATCATTTCTCAGAAGTAAATCTTCAAGTACGAGCTCAATCTTCAATGCGGACCGCCAACAAGAATTGGACACAATCTAGAGACCCCCACAAGCTTTCCTAAATCACCAGGAATATCCATACTACTTCTGCTTACTGAATTCATCCACATCTTCATTCGGAACCTCAAGAACACATTCTATCAACACTATCATATTAGAATAAATGCTTGCGAACCTCCAAACCATGGACCAATTGAGTTGTCAATTCTCATTGGATTCCTAAACACTCCATCAAATCCACAGAACATGATATTGTATTTTCAGATCTTACCGAACCCATTTATGTCACTCTATCACCTCTGCACATATGCCAGAATTGGTTTTACTCATATGGCCATAACTTCTCCAAATATTCATGTGGACCTCTCAAATCTTGACTGGATCATCTTTAGACACATATCTACGAACCCTTTGAAGTGCATTCTCTGATCTTCATCTTAGTTGGAATCTTCTCTTCATAGAACTTCACTATCTTCACTATTCTTCTCTGTTTCTGATAGGACTAATTTTCTCAATATCCTCAACACACAACTCATCCAATCCTTGACATCAATGCAACAGGAGTATGTTGACATCAATGACAATACCGGTTAGGTCCATACTTGCAACACCTTCTTCTATTTGTATCATCATTCTTCTATAGTACTTATCCTCTATTTTCATTGGTGTGTGTTGTGTCTTATGGAAATAGCATTGTAGTTGGTGACTTGGGGGAACCCTCCTATGTGACTATCCCTAAGACACTTGTTTCTCCTCTCTTGATTTATTGTTTACCTTCCTCTAGTGGTTCTATCTAATTGGCGGATGACGAAAGTCATATAAAACTAATTTGGAGCTAGTGTCCCTTTGGTGAGAAATCAAAAAATGGACCTAGTCCATACATGATTATGAGGTTGATATATATATTATCTAATGCTTGGCTAGTAGAATCACTCTGTGTGATAGCTCTTGATGTTGTCTTATCGCACTTACAAAACATAACAATACTACTGCTCCATGCACTTTGTCTATATTGGATCTTGTTCTCCTCAGCTCTGTATGAGAATTATTATATGCATTGTTTCTTATCATGATTATATGGTTGCTAACACATTTTCTTTTAGGAAATTGTATGTTTGTGGAACATTTGGCGATCATAAAGTGCATGTCACCTCTTGGGGGCATGGGCTTTGTGAGAGCTCATGTTCCCTTGTGTGTTTTCTCTCTACCTTAACATGCTTGATATTAGTACATGATATCAACCACCTTAAGGTTGGGGCATATATAAGGTAAGCTGTCTAATGATTTTGGTACTAACGAAGCGTGTTTGAAGCCCTCTACGGAGGTAGGATGTTGTATCTCTAAGCAAGTGCACATCTTTCTTTTCTTTAGTACAATCATTTTAATCCCTCTACGGAGGTAGGGATGGTGTATTTTTTGAGGACATTACACATCCTATCACTTTCTAAAAGTCGTCCAAGGAGTTGGGACAGATCTGAGACTATCCTAACCCTTAAGCGTGTCTTCGGCAATTGTTGTCGTGAAGCCCAATTGTCGGTGTGTGCTTGTAATGTGCCTGAAATGGCTACAAACCTAGCAATAGGTTTCTTCCATCACTTTTTTGTCATGTTTTCTTTGTGTCTTCCATGTGTGTGTGTGGCATGTTTGTTCCCAAGCATAGTTTCAAGACCGGTGGTGATGAGCTCCTCCTGTGGTTTGGGATTTGTATGGCGTGTTTGTTCTCAAGTGCAGTTTCAAGACTAGTGGCGATGAGCTCCTCCTACAATTTGAGATTTTTTGGCATGTCTATTGCCCCTTGTGTAGTTTCAAGACTGGTGGTAATGAGCTCCTCCTACATTGGGGTTGTGTGTTTACTTCCTTTTACTTGCATCTGCATTTCATATATGAGAAAATGAAAAAAAAAATCACTACATTCCCTATATTCAATGTGTTTTGTGTGTCTTCAATGTTGTCTTCTCCATGTTTTGCATGACTATAATTGTCTTCTCCATGTTTTGCGTGATTGTCATTAATTATTTTCAATGTGTTTGGCGTGTCTTCATTGTGCTTGGTGTGTTTGTTGTGTTTTTTGACCTTACTTTAATGCATGTATTGACCTAGCGTTTATACATATGTTAAAGTGGGGGCTAAATGTTATGTCAGAAAATATCCCCTTGGGGGCTTTTCCCTCTTAAGGTTTAGCTCCTAGGTCTTTAGAGTGCATTTAGAATGTATGGGTAAGTGCAAGAAGATGGGGAGCCAAAAAGGGGTCTTAAGTGGCCACTTTTTTTCTGAAATTAGGAAATGTTGGCCTTGGATGAGAAATTGAGCATAGTTACACTCAAAATTTTGAGATACAACCAAAACAATGTTTGTAGTGCTTCGAGTCTACTTTCTAAACTACTAATTTTTTTGAAAATGGTATGGATTAAGTAGTTCAAAAGAGAGAACCATAGAAATTGGTGTTGTTTCTATCAAAAAAAACATAACATAGCATGTTTTGTGGCTCCCTCAAAAGGTTAACTTTTTTTTGGTATTTTTAAAATTGCTTCAGTGAGAAATTATCTAACATGTAGTTTATGCCCTATGTTTCTAATAATTTTTTGACGAATATGAGAGTTTTTACTAATTTTCAAAGTGAACACATC
The DNA here is from genome assembly GCA_027924645.1 of Cunninghamia lanceolata. Taxonomy (NCBI): domain Eukaryota; kingdom Viridiplantae; phylum Streptophyta; class Pinopsida; order Cupressales; family Cupressaceae; genus Cunninghamia; species Cunninghamia lanceolata. The sequence goes on from BSBN01000500.1 coordinate 26,000,991, forward strand.
CTAAAAAATGGAATTTTGGCCGTGCTATCCCTATAAATTTTGAAAACTAATTGAAAACCTTTTTTTTTTAATATGTGTAAAATGGAGTCTAGTTTCTAAATATGTATTTTTTTTTAAATTTCAATGAATGGTTAATTTACAATGAAAAAAAGACCAAACAGTGGTTTTTACCCAAAAATGGACACACAAACAAAAGAAATTAAAGATGAAAGGCTTAACATTGTCAAAATGTGAAAAAATTACATCATTAAGTAGCTAAGATAAAGTCTAACATTACCCAGGTGTTCAATTTGTTCGACCTTGAAACATATACAAATCTAAGGGTTAGCATGACCAAAATTATGTGAAATCTTGTAGAATTTGCAAAAACACGTCTATGGATGTTGAAAAGGCACTCCAAGCCTTTGGGTTGGAAATCCAAAGCAAATCCCAAGCCTAAGGCTTGGGATTTCCAAAGCACAATATAACACGAGCGCATTATAACGCACTCACTTTATATTGTGTTTTTTTCTTTTTTTGCATGTTTGCCAATGTTTTCCCAGTTCAACATAACGCGAGCGCATTATAACGTGCTCGCGTTATGTCTTCCTTTGAATGAGTTATGTTCAAGTTTCATAAGTATGTTTCATGGATGTTTATATGTATGCTTGTAGGTATGTATGTATGTACATGTATGCATGCTTGTATGTATGTACATGTATGTATGCATGTTTGTATGTATGTATGTATGTTTGTATGTATGTATGTATGTATGTATGTATGTATGTATGTAAGTGTTTTGGGTTTAGAGTATATAAGGACCTAAGCCTATATAGTTTTGAGGGTTGAGGGTTGAGGGATTAGGGCTTAAGTAATAGGTAGAGGGTAGAGGGTAGAGATTAGAGGGTTGAGGGTTAATATTTAGGTTGTTGAGTGTATAAGATTAAGTGTGTAAGGCGCAGGGATTAGGGTTTAGGATATTGGGTTTAGGGTTTACAATATGGATTGAGGGTATATAAGGCATAGGGTGACTTGGGTTGAGAGCATGTATGGTTTAGGTTTAATTTAAGTATAGGGTTGAGGCACAATATTCAAGGTTTAGGATATAAGGGTGAGGTTATATGGTCTAGGGATGAGGGTTTGTGGGTGTAGGATTCAGGGTTTAAGGCATAGGGTTTATGATTGAGGGATTAGGGCTTAAGTATATGGTTGAGGGTATAGGGTTGAGGGTTTAGGGATAGGTTTTAGGGTTTAAGGTTTAAGGGTTAAGGGTTGAGGGATAGGGTTTAAGGTTTAGGGATAAGGGATTAGGGTTTAAGGTATAGTGTCTTGGGCTGAGGGTTTAGGAATAGGGATAGCATTTAGGTTTTAGGGATGAGGGATTAGGGTTTAGGGTTGAGGGTTGAGGGATTAAGGTTTAAGGTATAGTGTTGAGGGTTGAGTGTTTAGGGTTTAGGGTTGAGGGATTAGGGTTTAGAGTTGAAGGATTAGGGTTTAAGGGATAATGTTGAGGGTTGAGGGTTTAGGGTTGAGGGATTAGGGTTTAGGGTTGATGGATTAGCGTTTACGAAATAGTGTTGAGGGTTGAGAGTTTAGGAATAGGGTTTAGGGTTTAGGATTGAGGGATTAGGGTTTAATGTTGAGAGTTGAGGGTTGAGGGTTGAAGGTTTAGGGATAGGGTTGATGGTCAAGGGATTAGGATTAAAGTAGAGTGTTGAGGGTAGAGGGATTAGGGATAGGGTTTAGGGTTGAAGGTTTAACGATTGAGGGTTGAGGCTTTAGGGATGAGGGTTAAGGGATTGGGGTTTAAGATATAGTGTTGAGCGTCGAGGGTTGAGGGTTTAGGAATAGGGATAGCATTTAGGGTTTAGGGATGAGGGATTAGGGTTGAGGGTTGAGGGATTAGGGTTGAGGGTTGACAGATTAGGGTTTAAGGTATAGTGTCGAGGGTTGAGTGTTTAGTGATAGGGTTTAGGGTTGAGGGATTAGTATTTAGGGTTGATGGATTAGGGTTTAAGGTATAGTGTTAAGGGTTGAGGGTTTAGGGATAGGGTTTAGGGTTGACAGATTAGGGTTTAATGTTGAGAGTTGAGGGTTGAGGGTTGAGGGTTTAGGGATAGGATCAATGGTCAAGGGATTAGGGTTAGAGTGTCAAGGGTACATGGATTAAGGATAGGGTTTCGGGTTGAAGGTTTAAGGATTGAGGGTTGAGGCTTCAGGGATGAGGGTTTAAGACTTAAGATATAGTGTCGAGTGTTGAGGGTGTAGGGATAGGGTTTAAGTTTTAAGGGTTAAGGGTTGAGGGATATGGATTAGGGTTTAAGGTATAGTGTTGAGGGTTGAGGGTTTAGGGATAGGGGTTAGGTTTGAGCTATTAGGGTTTAGGGTTGACGGATTAGGGTTTAATGTTGAGAGTTGAAGGTTGAGGGTTGAGGGTTGAGGGTTTAGGGATAGGGTTTATGGTAAAGGGATTAGGGTTAAAGTAGAGTGTCCAGGGTAGAGGGATTAGGGATAGGGTTTAGGGTTGAAGGTTTAAGGATTTAGGGTCAAGGCTTTAGGGATGAGGGTTAAGGGATTAGGGTTTAAGATATAGTGTCGAGTGTCAAGGGTGTAGGGATAGGATTTAGGGTTCAAGTTTTAAGGGTTAAGGGTTGAGCGATAGGGATTAGGGTTTAGGGATAAGGGATTAGGGTTTAAGGTATAGTGATGAGGGTTGAGGGTTTAGAAATAGGGATAGCATTCAGGGTGGAAGCATTAGGGGTAGGGTTTAGGAATTAAGGTTTAAGTGTTGAGGGTTGAGGATTTAGAGATAGGGTTTATGGTTTAGGGATAAGGGATTAGGGTTTAGGGTTTAGGGATCAGGGTACCATAAATTATAATTAGGGATTAGGGTTTAGGGTTTAGGGATGTATAATTAAGGGGTACCATAAATAAACTAGAATTTAGGCAGGGTTGGGAAAATTTTGTGGATCATCATGGGATGGAGATTGGAGATTTTGTTGTGCTCAAGTACATATTCAAGTCATATTTTAAGGTTAAGATATTTCAAAGAACAGGGTGTGTGAAAAACATTAATGCTCTTCATCTTATGAATACCAACATTGATACAGATAAAAGATGCCCTTCTTCAAACAAAGTATGTAGTTCAAGTCAACCAATGGGCAGCAAGTTGTTGAATGAATTGGTTTAATGGGAGTGCCTCCTTCTTCAAAGTTATTGTTGGAGACTTTACACAAAAACTGTTAACTCTATACATTATTTTTCATTCTTTTATTCCCTGTACACTGTTAATAACTTATAAAATCTAATTATATATTGTGTTTATGGTAGCGCATTCCTCCTGCATTTGTTTCACAGTTTATAGACAACATAGACGAACATATGGTGTTGCAAGGCATAGGTGGGTAGGAGTGGGATGTGTAATTAGGGGGTACCATAAATAAATTGGAATTTAGGCAAGGTTGGGAAAATTTTGTGAATCATCATGGGCTGGGGAATGGAGATTTTGTTGTGTTCAAGTAGATATCCAAGTCATTTTTTAAGGTTACAATATTTCAAAGAATAGGGTGTGTGAAAAACATCAATGCTCTTTAGCTTATGAATACCAACATTGATACAGATAAAAGATGCCCTTCTTCTAACAGAGTATGCAGTTCAAGTCAACCAATGGGCAATAAATTGTTGAATGAATTGGTTTAATGGGCGTGCCTCCTTCTTCAAAGTTATGGACCCTATCATCTAGAAAAGCACATGAAAGTGAACTCTGCCCCACCTTTCAAATTAGATAAACCATTTTATTCAATGAAAATTTTGTGAATCATCATGGGCTGGAGATTGGAGATTTTGCTATGTTCAAGTACATATCCAAGTCATATTTTAAGGTTAAGATATTTTAAAGAACAGGGTGTGTGAAAAACATCAATGCTCTTTAGCTTATGAATACCAACATTGATACAGATAAAAGATGCCCTTCTTCTAACAGAGTATGCAGTTCAAGTCAGCCAATGGGCAACAAGTTGTTGAATGAATTGGTTTAATGGGCATGCCTCCATGTTCAAAGTTATGGACCCTATCATATAGAAAAGCACATGATAGTGAACTCTGCCCCACCTTTCAAATCAGATAAACCTTTTTATTCAATGAAAATTTTGTGAATCATCATGGGATGGAGATTGGAGATTTTGTTGTGTTCAAGTACATATCCAATTCATATTTTAAGGTTAAGACATTTCAAAGAACAGGGTGTGTGAAAAATATCAATGCTCTTCATCTTATGAATACCAACAATGATATAGATAAAAAATGCCCTTCTTCTAACTGAGGATGCAGTTCAAGTCAACCAATGGGCAGCAAGTTGCTAATTGAATTGGTTTCTGATGAAGAAAATAATGATGTTGTTGAAGCAATGGAAGAAAATCAAAATTGTAAGTCTAATTTAATTTATTTCAACTTTCAAAGCATGCATTTGATATGTAGCTTTACCAGGAGGATTGGTATAAAAAAAACTTAATTCTGTTACAGGCCTTTCTTTGAAGAACCCTGGACATTATGGACCCTATCATCTAGAAAAGCACATGACAGTGAACTCTGCCCCACCTTTTAAATTAGATAAACATTTTTATTCAATGAAAATAAAGTCACAAAATGTAAACCGACCATGCATACTAGTAAGATCAAATTATTTGCCTTTTATTCTTATTACTCTTACTTTATTAAGAGAAGAGTGTCAAAAAGAATGGGTTTAATTGTAAGCTAACATAAGGCAAAGCAGTTTTGTTATTACATTTTTCTGAGGGATCTCTAATAGTCTAATATAATGTAGTCTTCTATAATATGAACATGTCTGCATTTGTGTGAATGCTAAGATTTAATAGTAGAGTATTAAATCAATGCAATAGTAGAGTATTAAATGTAAAGTAGAGTTGGTTTAGGGATAGGGTTGATAGTCAAAGGATTAGGGTTAAAGTAGAGTGTCGAGGGTAGAGGGATTAGGGATAGGGTTTAGGGTTGAAGGTTTAACGATTGAGGGTTGAGACTTTAGGGCTGAGGGTTAAGGGATTAGGGATAGGTTTTAGGGTTTAAGTTTTAAGGGCTAAGGGTTGAGGGATAGGGTTTACAGTTTACGGATAAGGGATTAGGGTTTAAGGTATAGTGTTGAGAGTTGAGGGTTTAGGAATAGGGATAGAGTTTAGGGTAGAGGCATTAGGGGTAGGGTTTAGGGTTGAAGGTTTAAAGATTGAGGGTTGAGGCTTTAGGGTTGAGGGTTAAGGGATTATGGTTTAATGTATAGTGTCAAGGGTAGAGGGTTCATGGATAGGGTTTAGGGTTTACGGATAGGTAGAGAGGTGAGGGGAAACAAAGGTGAGAGATAGAGAGGTGAGGGGAAAGATACAAGAAAATGAGAGAGGCTTTAGGGATAGGGTTTATGGTTGAGGGATTAGGGTTAAGGGTTGAGGGATTAGGGTTTGATGTTGAGGGTTGAGGGTTAAGGTTTAAGGGTTGAGGGTTTAGGGATAGGGTTGAGGGTTGCGGGATTAGGGTTAAAGTAGAGTGTCAAGGGTATAGGGATTAGGGATAGGGTTGGAGGGTTTATGGATAAGGGATTAGGGTTTAAGGTATAGTATTGAACCCATTGAGGATTTAGGAATAGGGATAGCATTTAGGGTTTAGGGATGAGGGATCTAGGGTTGAGGGTTGAGGGATTAGGGTTGAGGGTTGAGGAATTAGGGTTTAGGGATAGGGTTTAGGGTTTAGGGTTGAGGGATTAGGGTTTAAGGTATAGTGTTAAGGGTTTAGGGATAGGGTTTAGGGTTGAGGGATTAGAGTTAAGGGTTGAGGGATTAAGGTTTGACATTGAGGGTTGAGGGTTGAGGTTTTAGGGTTGAGCGTTTAGGGATAGGGTTGAGGGTCGAGGGATTAGAGTTAAGGGTTGAGGGATTAGGGTTTGATGTTGAGGGTTGAGGGTTTAGGGATAAGGTTGAGGCTTAAGGGATTAGGGTTAAAATAGAGTGTAGAGGGTATAGGGATTAGGGATAGGGTTGGAGGGTTTAGGGATAAGGGATTAGGGTTTAAGGTATAGTATCGAGCCCATTGAGGGTTTAGGAATAGGGATAGTGTTTAGGGTTTAGGGATGAGGGAGTAAGGTTGAGGGATGAGGGATTAGGGTTGATGGTTGAGGAATTAGGGTTTAGGGATAAGGTTTAGGGTTTAGGATTGAGGGATTAGGGTTTAATGTATAGTGTCGAGGGTTTAGGAATAGGGTTTAGGGTTGAGGGATTAGAGTTAAGGGTTGAGGGATTAGGGTTTGATGTTGAGGGTTGAGGGTTTAGGGATAGGGTTGAGGGTCGAGGGATTAGAGTTAAGGGTTGAGAGATTAGGGTTTGACATAGAGGGTTGAGGTTTTAGGGTTGAGGGTTTAAGGATAGGGTTGAGGGTCAAAGGATTAGAGTTAAGGGTTAAGGGATTAGGGTTTGACATTGAGGGTTGAGGTTTTAGGGTTGAGGGTTTAGGGATAGGGTTAAGGGTTGAGGGATTAGGGTTAAAGTGGAGTGTCGAGGTTATAGGGATAAGGGATTAGGGTTTAGGTATAGTATTGATCTCGTTGAGGGTTTAGGAATAGGGATAGCATTTAGGGTTGAGGGTTGAGGGATTAGGGTTGAGGGTTGAGGGATTAGGGTTTAGGGATAGGGTTTAGGGTTTAGGGTTAAGGGATTAGGGTTTAAGGTATAGTGTTGAGGGTTTAGGGATAGGTTTTAGGGTTGAGGGATTAGAGTTAAGGGTTGAGGGATTAGGGTTTGACGTTGAGGGTTGAGGTTTGAGGTTTGAGGGTTGAGGGTTTAGGGATAGGGTTGAGGGTCGAGGGATTAGGGTTAAAGTAGAGTGTCAAGGCTATAGGGATTAGGGTTGAAGGTTTAAGGATTGAGGGTTGAGGCTTTAGGGCTAAGGGTTAAGGGATTAGGGTTTAGTGATAGGGTGTAGGGTTGGGGGTTGAGGAATTAGGGTTTATGGTTGAGGGAATAGGGTTTAAGGTAAAGTTTTAAGGGTTTAGGGATAGGGTTTAGGATTTAAGGTTAAGGGTTGAGGGTTGAGGCTTTAGGGTTTAGGATTAAGTGAGACCTAGATGGCTAAGGATGGATGGAGAGGTAGATAAGGAGTGACTGAGAGACATAGAGAGGGGAGAGGTAGAGAGGTGAGTGGGTGAGATAAGTGATATAGAGAGGTGAGAGATAGAACATGAGCTAATGGAACTAGATGTGAGATATTGCAAAGGTGTTATCAAAGGTGAGATAGACACAAATATTTATGGATCAATCTATAGCCGGACAAAATGCGAGCGCGTTATAATGTGCTCACATTTTGTCCTACTATAGAAATTGTAAAAATTCCTGGACCCTCGTGATCCGGGCCCACATGCTCCATTTTCATGTTGATTATGTGCATGTTCCGACAAAAAAAAAGTGTTTTCATGCTATTGGGAAGTTCACATGCACATTTTATACATTCTACTACCTTTCCATGATCTTTCTATTGGCAAGAGACATTGTGTGGCTTCATAAGTGTTGTCATTGATGGCAACAAAGTCTATCCCACACATCCGTAGTACATAGTATGTCTATACCAGAAGTCAGTTTGAAGATTGTTTTGGTCTGGTGAAGAAGAATAAAGTATGCAACAAGGTCTGACAATCAGGTCCGGATCTCTCAGATGGTGTAACTCAGCAAGTTGCAGACTTGGACAAGTCAAGAGGGGTATCATGACTACTGTATTCTAGAGATTTAGCCTCCGGTGGTAAAGCATGAAAAAGATATGAGCATCTGAGTGTTCGGTTCCAGTCAGGGAGAGTAGATAGAGAAAGTACTGACCGACAGAGTATCAGACTTCAATCCAGATGAGTAAAAGGTGTTGATTAAGCAACTTGTGGGATTATACATTATTGGACGACATGATTAATGACTTCTATGTATATGTTTTTGATATGCATCACAAATCAAGCATGGGTTTAGCTGACAGATTAATTACTTGCAGTGTTCTTGATGCCAACTACGAAATTGATAAAATCCTTGATGCGGATATATATACCAGATGGATTCTAGTATGTAGGTGTGATGTGAACAAGTGATGAAATGGAGTGCGGAAAAAGGCAGGGATAAGTGTGAAAGCAACAATTCAAATCCAGTATGTAACAGAGCAACAACATTAAAATAGAGGAAGAATGAAGTACATCAGATCAGTGTATTGTGCCTAACTGGAACTAAACTCTTGCATTTGTAGATGCTTCTCATCAGTTCAAACACCTAATTACCTTCTGTAAGTTCTATAGATAGTGAGTCTCTTGTAGGCAGTGTGCCTCTTGTGAGCAATGTGCTTGGGCAGTGAGCCCTAATTGGCAAGTGTCATTTTGTACTCCTTTATTCTTTTAACAGAGAATACAATCTTGGGTTAGTCATCTCATGGTTTTTCCCTTAACAAGGTTTCCATGTAAAAATTCTTGTGTTATGTGTGTTGATTTCATTTCTACTCTTATGATTACATATGCTCTCATGTTTTGATGCAACATTGATTATTAAGATAACAAAAAGAAAAGAAAGTTAAGGAAATTTTGAGATAACTAATTCACCCTCCCCTCTCAGTTATCTACCTTGTTTCTAAAAATTGGTATCAGAGCTAAGTTCCTCTGAACAAAGCCTAACAGCTTGAGGAAGATCTGGGAATCTCAATGGATATATATGGTATGAAGGAACAACTTCAGTCTACCCTAGATGATCTTGAACAATCCCACTCTGAAGTCAATAAATTGAGAGAAAGACTCAAACAAGCTGATGATTTCATAAATGAGCTAAAAGAAAAACTTAGTATCTCTGTGAAAAAGAGAAAGGAACTACTTCAAAAATTAGCCAATCAGCGTGAAGTCAATGATACTAATGAAGATCTAGATGAGAAAAATAAGCTATGTGAGAAGATGTCAAAAGAAGTCATTAAGGTAAGGCATGAAATGGAGTCAGGGGTTATGAGATTCACCCAAGAAATTGAAGAAATTTTTTTTTGAAGATAATCTAAAGCAATCCCTCAAGGAGAAAATAGAGGACTGCCAAAAAATGGATAGAATAATTAGGCATCTTGAATGAGATCTTGAAGAAGCTAGAGACAATGAAGAACAACTTGAGAATCAGATAGACACTCTTAAACAAGATCTTCAAACAGTAAATGAATACAAAGAGAAATTCAAGATAAGCTCAGCCCAACTTGAAGTTCTTCTTGAAAGCCAAAAGAGGGTAGATGATAAGTGTGGCTTGGGATATGAGAAAGGTGAAAGCTCTGGATCTGGTCAGAAGAACTTTAGACCAGGAAATCAAAGAAATAGGCCTAGAAGACATCCGGTAAGGAAACCAAATGCTCAAAGATATCCATCCTTCAATGGATACTGCTTCAATTGCAACAATTTCGGTCATAAAGCAACTCAGTGCAGGAGGAGAATGAATCAGACTAATCCATCCTTCTCTGGACAATGTTTCAACTATAAAAGGTATGGTCACAAATCTCATGAATGCAGAAATATGCAAATAAACAATTCATTCAATGGTAGATGCATTGTATGCAATAGAATGGGACATATGGCTAATCAATGCAGATCAAGAGGATATCAATCAAATAAGCAAAGAAATTTTGTTTGCTACAATTGCAATAGATCCGATCATATTGCCAAATTCTGCAGAAGTAGAAATCAGGATAGAAAAGGTCCGGTGCAACATAATAAAAAACAAGATAAGGGCAAAGGGCAAGTGAATACGGATGAAGTTAAAAAGGAGATGAGCAAGATTTGGGTGAAGAAGAGTACATAAAATATTGGGGATGGTGTCATGCCCACATTTCCCATGCGGTCACGACATGCAACACACGTGTCATGTCCACATTTGACATGTGGTCATGACACGAAACACGAAAAATATTTCTACATGACCGGAACCCCCTCGCATGCGTCTACATGCTTGATGGCAAATACACATGAGGGGTAAACATGAAATACATGATCAGAGAAGTGCGTATTCGTACGCCATCCCCTATGTGATCGAAGCCATCTAGGGGGTATGCAACGCGATGTGCGCCACTTCTAAGGTTAGAACGCTTTTAATTTGAACCCTAAGTTTCTTGGGTGAAGAGATGATTTCGTTAGATTCAAAACCAAACCCTAACTCTAATGCATAAAAGAAATTGAATAAATAAAAATATGAAAATCATTGGCATGATGGACGCATGATAAGATGGAGTGATTAAACGATAGTCGCCAAAGGGTCATAAAAATAAAACCCTAAAATCTAGGAAAAATTTGACAACATAACGCATTTTCAATAATTGAAATAAATATTTAAAATAAAAATCATAAGTAATATTAAATAAATTTGCAAGGTAAAATAAATTGACCACTTAATCAAATTATAAAATTCGAAATAAAATAATAAACAATCAATAAAAATTCTATAGACAAGTCTACTAATAAATACAACTTCAATAATCATATTTATCAATTGACTCATGTAAAATAATTAAAAGGAGGATTAGTTCAGTTATCCCCTTAGAAATAAAATCGATCAAGAATAAAATTAAATTCACTTAAAGATTTCTCGCAATATTTAATTTAAACACCCAAGAAAGTGAAAAATAAATGCCCAAGGTAAAATAATACCCTAAGGGATAAATTCTCCCATCAAATTTAAAACATCCCAATCCCACTAAATTAAATCTCCCAAGCAATAAAAAAAATCAAATCCCAAAAATAAATTAAAACTCTAAGTTAACCCTCAAAGGAGTCAACAAGTCAAAAATGACCCAAATTCAAAATAGAGGGAAAATAAATTCCCGTGCACATAAAATGAAAAAAAAAGAATATAATGAAATAATTAAAATAAAATTTCTAATTTCCTACTCACTCTCCAACTAAGCCCTATGCTATTATTTTATTCATTGCACACACAAAGAAAACCCCAATTTCCTTATTCTATCATTATGGGAAAACCTTATCTCTTTCTTTTGTTTTCCCCAACTCATTTGTTTTGTTTTCTCTTGTTTTTGCCTGCCTCCATGGATTGCAAATTTGTAGGTTGAAGGTGTATTCCTCTTCCATGGCTGCCAAGAAGAATAACCAGAGGTATACTTTGTGTATATGCAAACAAGGGTTTCCTTCTTTTTTTTGTATAAATAATTATTTATATATGTGTATATATACATTTCTATTTTTGTGTATACATACATATATAAATACATATTTATTTAATATATATATATATTCCTCTGTTTGCAGGTTAAAGACAATATACAGAGGTATCACCATTTGGAGAGAAGTGTGATCTGCGGTAGAGAAGGGGGGCCGCCGCCACTGAATTTCCACAGTAGGAAGGGGGTTAATGGATGTGACGAGAGTGGAGTAGGGAGGTGGAGAGGGAGGCCCGCATGGGAGTTAAGGGAGAGGGGGGGGGGGGGTGTGGGGAGGAGGCATTTCCTCCACCCACACACGCGGTGTGGGTGGAGGCAATGCCTCCTCCCCACACCCCTCTAATAATTTGTGGACTGTGGGTGGCGCCGCCGCCCACAGCCCTTCCTTATTTTTTTTAGTTTCATTTCACAAAAAAACTCAGACCCAATTTCCTTAGGGTTTGACCACTTCTGAATAAAAAAATTACTTTTAACAATTTGTCTACTATGCCATTTGCAGAATTATATATATATACTACACAAACTGTACTGTGTAAAAAATGGTATATATAAATATCACTGCACATATATATATATATATATATATAGAGTGACATATATATAATTTAATCAATCAAACAGTGAAGTGAGATATTAATATTTAAAAAAAAAATAGAAATATATATACATGCAACATATATATATTTGTATATAATGTATTAAATACATATACAATTTATATCATATATATACATATAAGCACTCTTTTATTTGGATGAACTAATGAGATTTGAGGCATAACATAACCAGGAGGATATATATATATATATATATATATATATATATATATATATATATATATATATATATATATATATATATATATGTTCTTGGCAAATGATTTAAACAATATTACTTTCTTATTTTTTTTTTTTGCAAAAATCACACACTAACTAATTTATTTATTTCTTTCCCTTGCAGATATAAAATGACAGTTTATACAAAATTATTTCAGTTATATTTTCAACAACTCATATTCTCAAGAACATAATAATAAACTTGAAGTTTTAATGCAAACATTACAGAAATTATACCTCTATATTTTTTCTTTATAGCAACAATTTTTTTTTTTTAAGTAAAATAACAGTACAATGTATTTTCTCTACATTTCTCCATAACAACATAAACACAACAGCGTAGAATAGTAAACAAATTTTGGATAAACTCTAAAGAGTACTTACAATAGTTTTTTTTTTTTTTGTTTGAATAAACAATAAGGATAGCTCACATTAGATTTCCATAAACAACCAACACAAAGAATAATAACAATTTTTGGACATAACTACAATAAGGCCTCTAAGGCCATGACTCCAACAACCAAAAATAAAACATTTAAGGTAAAATGAGCTCCTCCAAACTTTTTTTTTTCTCAACAAAAAATCTGCAATTACAACACAACAATAGGGAAACCAGCCACGAAGGAAAAGCCCTCCTCCCTACCATAGACCTGCTAGTGGGTCACCCTCAAGTTAGGGAGGTAGGAATTCACACGTTTTGACACACACACCACAACAATGTAAATTTTCCAAAACACACATAAAATTTCCCAAAGGTTGCACAAAACTAAACTCATGAAAATGAGTTTGATGGGGGTAGGGGAATGGACCCCTCAACTCAAGAGGCCACTCCATGATCTCAAATCACCAAGTCTCAAGGCCTCAAGCCATAACCACCAAAATACATATCTCTAAATAACTCAAAAAAAACTATCATGGCACTCTTGCCATCAAAAGTGTTCTCAACACCAAGCAAAGCCCTCAAGGCTATAAGTAGCACAAAATAAGGAGGTGACCTCGAGGAGGTTCACTCTCCCCTACCCCATACAAGTTGAGTCTTACCTCCAAATGGAGGTGCTCTCACCAAACTCCCAACCCACACAAAAAAAAGAAAACAACAACCAACATAAAACTACAACCACAAAAATATATATATATATACAAGGGTAAATGGCCATAGCCATGGAGCCTACCTTCAAAAGCCCTAAAAAATGGAAGCAAGTTTGGTGAAGAGCTCCATGCTTCTCCAAGTCTTCCAATCTCTAAATTTCTCTAACTCCCCAAAGAGAACTCCAAGAATAGAAAGAAAAATATCCAAAATGCAAGAACCCCACACTCCTCTTCAAGTGGATGTAATATAGGCCTTCCAATTTGGCCTTGAGGAATGAGAAGGTGACACTTGTCACCTTCTCCTTCCTCATCCCGTACCACTTTCAAGGGAGAGGAACTGTGAGGGTGACAAGTGTCACCCTCTAATTCCATCCCAATCCTCACCTTATCCACTTGTGCTCTCACACATGTGTGAGAGACCAAGTGGTGAGGTGGCATCTCCCTTCAAGCCTCAATGAGGATAAGGGATGCCATATGGCATCCTCTTATTCTTCAAGAGAGCCATCTCCCTCCAAGATGCTCTCACACGTGTGTGAGATTCTTGAAGGGAGATCCCACACACTTGGGAGTCTTGGAGACCTCCCAAGTCTTCTTGGTGAAGGGATCCCCAAACTTTGGGAAGGGAGATGAGTCTTTCCCAAAGCATGACTCATCTCCCAACCTTAGCCATTTCAAAATTCGTCACTTTGACTAAACCTCATTTTAGACTGACCAAAAGTGGGTTACCCCAAGGTTTAGTTAGTCAAAATTGACCCTAGACCCATGGATAACCACCTAGGGTAAGTTTTGGGACACTAAGGTTCACCTAGGGAGTCATAAATTCACTTTAAATGGCCTAAAATATAACAATACCAATTGGTGTAAAACAATAAAAATATACAACACATGATATAAATTACTTTAACAAAAAGGGGTAGTAGGCTGAAATAATAAAACAAACAAGTACTTAAACAACATCTGAATCAAACGTGATCCTCATCCCTCTTGGGAATGGATTGGTTTCACAGGGAATAACATATGTGTGAACACTACCTCTAATTTGCTATGGCCTAGGAATATAATCTTGCACAACTAGATCAAGTGTCAATTATATCATGAATAATCATAGCCGAAGCAACTGAAATTAAATTTGTGTCATTACATATTATTCATTCACAACATAATTCAAGATTAAACTGTATTTTCTATCTAATGTCACATAATCATCATCACTTAATGAATCCACATAATGAACTAGAAATCACATCTATAATCATCATCTAATATATCTCGCATGTCTAATCTCATCATAGCATCAAAATATGATTTAAATCAAATCACCACATGTCTAATCAATGTTAAATCAAAATCAGGAGATATAATCAAATTTGCATAATGGAACAATAGTCTCTAAAAGTCTGATAGTGTCATCAACTAAAATATAGAATGATCAAAATAAGGGAGGAAAAATAATCAGCCTCACATCCTCCCCCCTAAGACTAAACTTCCTCCTGGAAGTCATCAAAAAGGTGAGGATAGAGTTCCCTCAAACTCGCTGCATCCTCCCAAGTAACTGTGATCTCGTCATAATGGTCCCACTGGACCCTAACCTGGTCTAGCTCTCAACCTCGAAGGCCCAGTGTCCGACGAGCCCATATGTGAATTGGCTCCAAAGCCAACTGCCATCTGTCTCTACCTATATAACACTCCAGTCCAATACATGAGATACATCAGATATATATCACCTCAAAATAGAAATATTAAAGACATCGTGGATATGCGACAGGCTAGGTGGCAATGCTAGATGGTAGGCAATAGGTCCTACAAACTGTGGTGCGAGCTTAGAGTCCTTTCCATAATGGATTGGACTCTTGTGTAGCCGCACTCTAAGGAATACTCTGTCCCCAACTGAGAAGCTCTGATCAAGTCTCTTAGCATCGGCGTACTTCTTCTGTCTATCCTGTGCCTCCTGAAGTCTCTACCTAATTAGTGTGACCTACTGCTCCATATCCTGAACCAACTCTGGACCAATGGCAACCCTGTCCTCTATCTAATCCCAACTCAATGGTGTCCTGCATGGTCTACCGTATAAAGCCTAAAAAGGAGGAATACCCAACAAGCTGTGATGCCCATTATTGTAGGCAAACTCAACCAGATATAGATACTCCTCCCATCTAGACTAATGGTCCATAACATACATATGAAGCATGTCCTCTAATACCTAATTCACCCACTCTGTCTGTCCATCTATCTCAGGGTGATATGCAGAACTAAAGTTGAGCTGTGTGCCCAACACCTGCTGCAAAGCTCTCCAAAAGGCTGAAGTGAACACTAAATCCCTGTCAGAAATGATGCAGAGAGGTACCCCATGTAAGCTCACAATATTATCCAAGAATACTCTCGCCACTGCTGGCACATTGTATGTCATGCGTACAGGTGAGAAATGCGCCACCTTGGTCAACTTGTCAACTGTCACCATGATGGCATCATGGCGGCACGAAGACATAGGAAGACCAACAATGAAATCCATGGAAATGGTGTCCCATTTCCACTCAGGTATCTCGTGAGGGTATAAAAGACCCGCTGGATGCTGATGCTCGGCCTTGACCCTCTAGTACTCAAGGCATCGAGCAACAAACTCTGCAATATCCTGTCTCATACCCGCCCAATGGTACAGTTGTTGTAGGTCAGCATGCATCTTCTTCACCCTCAGATGTGCTGCATATGGTGCTCTGTGATCCTCTAATAACACTACAGTACGTAGGTCACCTGCACAGGGTACATAGATGCGCTGTCGATGATGAAGTAACCCATCTGCCTCAAGTGAATACCTTGCAAAATTGCCCACAAGGACCCTCTGTGAATAGATCTTCTGCTGCACCTCAAGAAACCACTCATCCCTAGGTAGATGCTAAATAATACATCCTTTCAAGTCCACACTCAAAGTCAAGGTCAAAATCTCATGGTGCCTCTGACTCAATGCATCAGCAACCACGTTCTCCTTCCCTTTGATGTAGTGGACATCAAAGTCATACTTGCAAAGAAACTCCATCCAATGCCGCTAACGAGCATTCAGATTTAGCTCTGTAAATATATACTGAAGGTTGTGATGATCTGAATGAAGCCCAAAGTGATGACCCAATAAGAAATGTCTCCAACGAACTAGAGCATGAACCACTGCTGCGAGCTCCAAATCATGGGTGGGGTAGTTCAACTCATGGGTCTTGAGTTTTCGTGACTCATACATGATCGTTCTACCACCCTGCATAAGTATGGCTCCCAAACCCTCAAGTGATGCATCCATGCAAACCATAAAATCTGCTGCTAGATCAAGAACCACTTAAATGGGAGCACCGATGAGATGCTCCTTGAGGACCCTAAAGGCCCTCTCACACTACTCAGTCCATAAAAAACTCTTCCCTTTCCACTGAAGGGAAGTGATGGGGTGCGCTATTCGAGAAAAACCCTCAACAAATCTATGGTAATAACTAGCTAACCCCATAAAACTCCTGACCTCTATCACACTAGTGGGTGTTGGCCAATCTCTAATAGCCCTGATCTTCGATGGATCTACTAAGATTCCATCACCAGATAGGATGTGCCCCAAGTACTGTACCTCTGTCCTAAAAAATGCACACTTTGCCAAGTTCCCATAAAGATTCTACTCCCTCAAACACTGTAGAACCTGACGTAGGTGCTCCTCATGCTCCTCCTCTATCTGTGAATAGATCAAAATGTCATTGAGGAAAATAATCATGAACCAATCCAAGTAGGTATGGAACACCCCGTTCATGAGACTCATGAACACTGCGGGGGCGTTCATCAAACTGAAGGGGACCACAGTGAACTCATAGTGGCCATATCAAGTCTAGAAGGTGGTCTTATGGATGTCTGCCTCTGTGATATGCAACTAATGGTAACTGGACTTTAGGTCAATCTTAGAGAACACCCTGGCTCCCTGCATCTAATCAAAGAGATCATCAATCTTGGGTAGAGGATAACGGTTCTTCATTGTCACCTTATTCAACTGCCTATAATCCATGCATAATTGAAGAGACCCATCCTTCTTCATCACAAAGCTGATAGGAGCGCCCCAAGGTGAAATATTTGGTCAGATGTGCCCCTTCTCAAGCAAGTCCTCAAGCTATAACTTGAGCTCTGTGAGCTCATTAGTGGTCATCCTATAGGGTGCAGGAGACACAGGCTCGACAACTGGCAGTAAGTCAATATGAAAGTCCACCTCATGACGGGGTGGCATCCCTGATAACTCTACTGGAAACACATCAGAAAACTCTCTTAGGATGGGATGATCATCCAAAGATGCCTTAGGCTCATCATCTGATCTGTCACTCACTGTGATAGAGAACATCTGGCATCCCTTCCACATGTAGTGCTTAAGCTGCTGAGCGGATATCATATGTACTACCATGGGCTTCTGAATACCCACTATCTCAACTGATGTACCATGATCATCTAAGTAGCTAATCACCTTTCAGCGATAATCTAGCTTGGTTCAATGAGCTGCAAGCTAGTCCATACCTAAAACCACATCATAGGATCCTAATGTCATAACTCTAAGGTCACAAACTGTGGTAAAGGGTCCCAAATAAATCTCATAGTCATGGACTAAGGCATCTACTATCATCTTGGCCCCTGAGGCCAACTCAACCACCCACCTATCACCCTACCTAGAGGCCACCAGCCTGCAATGCTCCACTAATGATGGAGATAAGAAAGAGTCAGTAGCACCAGAGTCAAAGAGAATAGAAATGGGGACACCCCCTATCGTACCTGATGTCTCAATCATTGATGCCTAAAAATTAGCCTGGTGGTTATCAACCGCTGTGAACATACGGTGGGGCCTACCCACATCTCCAACCATTTTCTTTGATCCTCTGAATGAGGTTGTCCCCCTGCTGTAAAGCCTTGTGGACACTCGTTGGCTAGATGTCCCACTCCACAACACACATAACATGGGCCCATAGCCTGTACTTGTCTAGTCTGAGTCCCACTCGACTACTACTGTCCATATCTACCTATGGACCCCTGTGAACCCCTATATGACTACTGTGACCTCACGAGTCCTGCAGGTGGTCCCTGCTACCTCTGATCTCTGCACGGGCCCTACTGCTACCAACCTTGATTATGCCCCCATGTGCCCTCTGTTGTGGCTGGAATCTCTGCTGCTGCTGCTATTGTGGGGGCCTAGGAGGTAAGGATGCAAAACTAAATCCTCCTCTCTGAGGTGGCGGTGGTGGTCTACGGTAACTTTACTGATGCTGCTATTGCCCACGATCCTGAAACTAATTACGTGAACTCTGACCTCATCCCTATATCTCCTCAGCTATGTATGCCTTCTCGATAGCATCACTCAATGTCTGGGGGTTTGCCATGCATATAGGCCTTGCTATGCTATGGTTCAATCCTCTAATAAACTTATGAACCAAGAGTTTTTCATCATGGAGATACTCCGCATATCGAGACAACTTGGTGAATCTACCCTCATACTGAGCAACTATAAGTCCTCTCTGCTGAAGGTCGTTAAAATCATCTATGCGACGCTGCTTGTAGTGATCTAATAAATATCGCGCATTGAAGCGCTCAATGAAGGTCTCCCATGTGAGTGTGTCCAATGATAGATGGCACTTGCACTCCTCAGTGCGCCACCAAGTAGCTGCTACATCTTGCAATAGGTGAACTACCACACGTGCCTTCGTGTTGCCCTTGTAAGGACGTAATGTGAAGCATCTGTCTAAGCTGATGAGCCAGTCCTCTGCCTAAGCTCCCTCTATGGTCCTGACAAATGTAGGAGGATTTAGCCTCAACAAATCCTTGATGGGATCTCCTCGATCGCTGTACCCTCTGATAGGCTCATCTACATAATAATCATAAGGCCTGTGAATAATCTACTCCACTTGCACTACCTCCTCACGCCTAGCATGATGTGGAGGGCTCCCACTGTGGGTCCTATCTGCCGTCATATCTGGTACCTCAACATATGGTTCCACATGTGGTGCCTCTCACGGCTCAATGCGGGGCTCCACACGTGGCTCAACACGTGACTCTGCTCCTTGCTCCACGCATGGCTCCTCTCACAGATCAACGTAGGACTCAACACGTGGCTCTATGCGCAGCTCAACTGCAGCCGGTGGTAGCCTATCTAACACTGCCTATAGAGCCTGCAATATCTGGTATAGGTGGGGTCAGTGGTACCTACGGTACCTATGGGGCTAACGGTGCCTGTCCTTCAGCTGAAGAATCACTATGAACCTCTACAGACTTCGTGCGGTGTGAATGCGCTCGCTGAACTCGTCGGGGAGGCATCCTACAAAAAATGAGGTAACCACAAATTAATCAAAGTTGTGGAATAATAATGTGCCCTAAATAAGCCCAGTGTTTAAACTTGGGCTCTGATGCCAAATGTCATGCCCACATTTCCCATGTAGTCACAACATGTAACACACGTGTCATGTCCACATTTGACATGTGCTCATGACACGAAACATGAAAAACTTTTCCGCATGACCCTAGGAACCCCCTCGCACGCGTCTGCGTGCTCAGTGGCAAATACACATAAGGCGTAAACATGAAATACATGATTAGGGAAATGTGTCTTCTTATGCCATCCCCTGTGTGATGGAAGCCATCTAGGGGGTATGAGACGTGATGTGCGCCGCTTCTAGGGTTAGAATGGTTTTAATCCGAACCCTAAGTTTCCTAGGTGAAGAGATGATTTTGTCAGATTCAAAACCAAACCCTAACTCTAATGCATAAAAGAAATTGAATAAATAAAAATATGAAAATCACTGGCATGATGGACGCATGATAAGTTGGAGTGATTAAATGATAGTCGCCAAAGGGTCATAAAAATAAAACCCTAAAATCCAGGAAAAATTCGACAGCATAACGTGTTTTCAATAATTGAAATAAAAATTTAAAATAAAAATTGTAAGTAATATTAAATAAATTTGCAAGGTAAAATAAATTGACCAGTTAATCAAATTATAAAATTTGAAAAAAAATAATAAACGATCAATAAAAATTCTATAGACAAGTTTACTAATAAATATGACTTCAATAATCATATTTATTAATTGACTTATGTAAAATAATTAAAAGGAGGATTAATTCAATTATCCCCTCAAAAATGAAATTGACCAAGAATAAAATTAAATTCACTTAAAGATTTCCCACAATATTTAATTTAAACACCTAAGAAAGAAAAATAAATGCCCAAGGTAAAATAATACCCTAAGGGATAAATTATCCCATCAAATTTTAAAACAACCCAATCCCACTAAATTAAATATCCCAAGCAATAAAAAAAATTAAATCCCAAAAATAAAATTAAAACTCTAAGTTAACCCTCAAAGGAGTCAACAAGTCAAAAATGACCCAAATTCAAAATAGAGGGAAAAGAAATTCCCGTGCACATAAAATGAAAAAAAGAATATAATGAAATAATTAAAATAAAATTTCTAATTTCCTACTCACTCTCCAACTAAGCCCTATGGTATTATTTTATTCATTGCACACACAAAGAAAACCCCAATTTCCTTATTCTATCATTATGGGAAAACCCTATCTCTTTCTTATGTTTTCCCCAACTCATTTGTTTGTTTTCTCTTGTTTTTTCTTGCCTCCATGGATTGCAAATTTGGAGGTTGAAGGTATATTCCTCTTCCATGGCCACCAAGAAGAATAACCAGATGTATATTTTGTGTAAATGCAAACGAGGGTTTCTTCCTTTTTTTTGTATAAATAACTATTTATATATGTGTATATATACATTTCTATTTCTGTGTGTGTGTGTATATATATATATATATATATATATATATATATATATATATATATATATATATATATATATATATATATATATATATATATATACAGAGGTATCACCGTTTGAAGAGAAGTGTGATCTGCGGTAGAGAAGGGGGGCCACTGCCACTAATTTTCTATAGTAGGAAGGGGATTAATGGATGTGAGGGGAGTGGAGTGGGGAGGTGGAGAGGTAGCCCCGCATGGGAGTTAAGGGAGAGGGGGGGGTGTGGGGAGGAGGCATTGCCTCCACCCACACCCATCTAATAATTTGTGGGTTATGGGTGGCGCCACCGCCCATAGCCCTTCCTTATTTTTTTTGGTCTTATTTCACAAAAAAACTCAGACCCAATTTCCTTAGGGTTTGACCACTTCTGAATAAAAAAATTACTTTTAACAGTTTGTCTACTATGGCATTTGCAGCATTACAGTTTGTTCATACATTCAAATATATATGTATATCTCTCAGTGTGTATATATATATATATGCAGTGATATTTATATATATAGCTTTTTACACAATACAGTTTGTGTAATATTTTATATATATATATATACACACAGTGACATAGATATATAAAATTTAATCAGTCAAACAGTGAAGTGAGATATTAATATATATATATATATATATATATATATATATATATTAAATACATATACAATTTATATCATATATATACATATAAGCACTCTTTTATTGGGATGAACTAATGAGATTTGAGGCCTAACATAACTAGGAGGATATATATATATTTTTTGGCAAATGATTTAAACAATATTACTTTCTTATATATATATTTTTTTTGCAAAAATCACACACTAACTAATTTATTTCTTTCTTTCCCTTGCAGATAGAAAATGATAGTTTATACAAAATCATTTTAGTTATATTTTCAACAACTCATATTCTCAACAACATAATAATAAACATGAAGTTTTAATGCAAACATAACAGAAATTATACCTCTATATTTTTTTTCTTTATAGCAACACATTTGTTTTTTGAAGTAAAATAACAGCACAATGCATTTTCTCTACATTTCTCCATAACAACATAAACACAATAGCATAGAATAGTAAACAACTTTTGGATAAACTCTAAAGAGTACTTACAATAGTTTTTTTTTTTTTGGTTTGAATAAACAATAAGGATAGCTCACATTAGATTTCAATAAACAACCAACACAAAGAATAATAACAATTTTTGGACATAACTACAATAAGGCCTCTAAGGCCATGGCTCCAACAACCAAAAATAAAGCATTTAAGGCAAAATGAGCTCCTCCAAACTTCATTTTTTTTTTCTCAATAAAAAACCTGCAATAACAACACAACAATGGGGAAACCAGCCACGAAGGAAAAGCCTCCTCCCTACCATAGACCCGCTAGTAGGTCACCCCCGAGCTAGGGAGGTAGGAATTCACATGTTTTGACACACACACCACAATAATGTAAATTTTTCAAAACACACATAAAATTTCCTAAAGGTTGCACAAAATTAAACTCATGAAAATGAGTTTGATGGGGGTAGGGGAATGGATCCCTCAACTCAAGAGGCCACTCCATGATCTCAAATCACCAAGTCTCAAGGCCTCAAGCCATAACCACCAAAATAGATATCTCCAAATAACTAAAAAAAAACTATCATGGCACTATTGCCATCAAAAATGTTCTCAACACCGAGAAAAGCCCTCAAGGCTATAAGTAGCACAAAATAAGGAGGTGACCTCGAGGAGGTTCACTCTCCCCTACCCCATACAAGTTGAGCCTTACCTCCAAATGGAGGTGCTCTCACCAAACTCCCAACGCACAAAAAAAAAAAAACAACAACCAACATAAAACTACAACCACAAAAAAATGAAATATACAAGGGTAAATGGCCATAGCCATGGAGCTTACCTTCAAAAGCCCTAAAAATGGAACCACGTTTGGTGAAGAGCTCCAAGCTTCTCCAAGTCTTCCAATCTCCAAATTTCTCTAACTCCCCAAAGAGAACTCCAAGAATAGAAAGAAAAATATCCAAAATGCAAGAACCCCACACTCCTCTTCAAGAGGAGGTAATATAGGCCTTCCAATTTGGCCTTGAGGAATGAGAAGGTGACACTTGTCACCTTCTCCTTCCACATCCCATGCCACTTGCAAGGGAGAGGAAGT
This sequence comes from Cunninghamia lanceolata, assembly GCA_027924645.1. Taxonomy (NCBI): domain Eukaryota; kingdom Viridiplantae; phylum Streptophyta; class Pinopsida; order Cupressales; family Cupressaceae; genus Cunninghamia; species Cunninghamia lanceolata. The sequence goes on from BSBN01000500.1 coordinate 26,024,066, forward strand.
GTGAGGGTGACAAGTGTCACCCTCCAATTCCATCCCAATCCTCACCTTATCCACTTGTGCTTTCACACATGTGTGAGAGACCAAGTGGCGAGGTGGCATCTCCCTTCAAGCCTCCATGAGGATAAGGGATGCCATATGGCATCCTCTTATTCTTCAAGAGAGCCATCTCCCTCCAAGTTGCTCTCACACGTGTGTGAGAGTTTTGGAGGGAGATCCCACACACTTGGGAGTCTTGGAGACCTCCCAAGTCTTCTTGGTGAAGGGATCCCCAAACTTTGGGAAGGGAGATGAGTCTTTCCCAAAGCATGACTCATCTCCCACCCTTATCCATTTCAAAATTCATCACTTTGACTAAACCTCAGTTTACAGTGACCAAAAGTGGGTTACCCCAAGGTTTAGTTAGTCAAAATTGACCCTAGACCCATGGGTAACCACCTAGGGTAAGTTTTAGGACACTAAGGTTCACCTAGGGAGTCATAAATTCACTTTAAATGGCCCAAAACATAACAATACCAATTGGTGTAAAACAATAAAAATATACAACACATGATATAAATTACTTTAACAAAAAGGGGTACTAGGTAGAAATAATAAAACAAATAAAGTACTTAACATCTGAATCAAACGTGATCCTCATCCCTCTTGGGAATGGATCAGTTTCACAGGGAAGAACATATGTGTGAACATTACCTCTGATTTCCCATGGCCTGGGAATATAATCCTGCACAACTAGATCAAGTGTCAATCATATCATGAATAATCATAGCCACAGCAACTGAAATTAAATTTGTGTCATTGCATATTATTCATTCATAACATAATTCAAGATTAAACTGCATTTTCTATCTAATGTCACATAATCATCATCACTTAATGAATCCACATAATGAAGTAGAAATCACATCAATAATCATCATCTAATATATCTCGCATGTCTAATCTCATCATAGCATCAAAATATGATTTAAATCAAATCACCACATGTCTAATCAATGTCAAATCAAAATTAGGAGATATAATCAAATCTGCATAATGGAACAATAGTCTCTAAAAGTCTGATAGTGTCATCAACTAAAATGTAGAATGATCAAAATAAGGGAGGAAAAATAATCAGCCTCACAGATGGATCCGCATCAGAATCTGGTATTGATATTCCTTCCAGAAACTAAACAGGTGATCTCTGGCTTAGGGGGAGTCATAGAGAAAAACAAATTCCCCCAGCTAGTCAACTAGTGCCTAAATTTGGTACATGGAATGTTGTGGATTAAAGGCCTTTTAGAAAAACATCTAAATAACCTTCAGTAAAAATATGAATGATCCACATGAAAATTTGCAAGATTTTAACTTCTCAAGTTAATTTGGTTCCGACAGCTATCCGGTAAAGTAGGATTTTCACAGACAGATCTGATATGATTTAGAATTGAAATACTTTGATCTGCGGACCCATGGCATGATTGAAGAAAAGAAGATACATTGTCAATCCTCACTGACAATGATTCTAAGTTCAACGCAGTGATTCAAGAAGATCTCTCTAAAAAAAGGACAACCAGATAACTTAAGCTATGCATTTATTACAAAAGGAAATTAGGCTTTGTGCAAGGATAAAAGGGTTCTTTCACTCATTATTTGCACACTTGCATTCGCAAAGAAGAAAAGAAGAGCTCTGTAACAAAGTTTCTACAAGATCAATTAGAAAATTGAATTCAACCAGTGACTTGTTCCGGCTCCTATTTCAAACCCTAAAGCGTGAAAAGGTACTTCCATTCTAAAAATCTCTCTTTGAATCTCTTGCAAAATGGTTACTCCAATGGTTGTTAAGATCTCTGATAGGCCGTGTCCTAAATTCAAGAAACACCCCCTTAAATCTCTAGAAGTTGATCCTTTAGGCGCATTTTCTAGCATTCCGCATGGGGTATTGCATGTAGAAGATGTTAGGGTCTATATCCATGCCAACATTGAGGAATTTGGAGACTCAAAATTGATGGACATCTATCACAAATAGCTAATAGATCAGAGTTTTGAACTCAAACCTGAATTCAAGGCCCTTCAGGATAAACACTTCAGACATTGCATACACTTTCCATGTTTTGAAGAAGATGATTGGGTCTGGTATGTCCTAAGCAGGATGCATGATAATTTCATGTGGTTAATGAGGCCCTTCAAGATAACTAAAGACACCATCAAGACAGTGACTGGACTGCATTGATCTGATGGGTTACCTGCACTTAAATCTGTCAAGAACTAGACAGTAACTGAAGCCACCGGATCTAAATTTGATAAAAGAACAATGACCATAGATGACATCATACATCTAGATGTCAAGTTTGCCTCAATGATAATCAGATCAAGATCTATCATTCCAGCAGGGAGAATTCTTTGTCTGGGACAACAATCTATGCAGCATATCAGATGTTGAGGGAAGATGCAGATTATTACCTGTGTGAACTTCTCCTAAATCAACTGTTAGAAAACCTGCAGAAGATCAAAAAAGATAAGAAGAATTCCTTTAAATATGGTTGTCTAATACTATGCCTATTCTTCTATTATATGAATGAGCTACCTAGATCTAGTGGTTGGGTTTGGCAAAATGATAAACTGGTTGCAATCTAGATTAGAGATTATATGTATGGAGTTGGTGATGCTCAAGCTCAAAACATAGCCCTCTGGGGTTACTTTAAGAACTTCCAAAGCATGATGCAAGCCACAGAGAGAATACCTCAATCCATAGTTGAGAAATACAAAGACACAGTGTGCTTCATGGTTGACACTGATCAATGCCTAATGGAGGCAATTGAGCCCAGAACTGTGTGGATAATGCCTATGGGATATGAGGTCAATGAAAAAATCTTGGAGCTACATATTCAACACCTGTTGAGCTATCCCAAGGACCCTGAGGTAGAAAGGTTTGGAACCTTTCAAGAGCTAAGTGTAAAAATACATGTTGAGTTAAGACAACTAGAAATAGAGAGGAAGGTAAGAAGGGATGTTGAAGAAATTGCCAAAAGATTTGGAATATCAAAGGAAGCTGTGGATGCAAATAGAGAGAAGATGGAGAAGGCTGAAAAAGAGAAACAAGAAGCAAAGAAAGGAGACAATCCAGTACAAGCCTCCTCCTAGACTAGATCTTCCAAGAGCTTTGCACCTGCCACGCATAAAATCTCAAAGCCTTCCAAACAGGAAGTCAAGACATTCGGAAAAGGAGAAAAGAGGACAAAGACCAAAGCCACAAGGTCATATACAAGCCTTAAAGATGATGAAGAAATAGAATCCGATGAGGAAATCAAGAAAATGAAGAAGAAGAAAACATCGGGGAAATTCTCTGCTAGTAAAAATGAAGAAGAAAAGGCAGAGGAATTTGTTGAAAAGCCCACTCTTTCCATTGATGAAATCATCAAGGCAGTTACTGTGGATGGAAACCTACAACTAGTAACAGAGTTCTATGATGAATATAGTGATACTAACAAGAGAATTTTAGAAGAAGGTACTGTTAGGTACCTGAACATTTACAATAAAGCTTTCATTGAAATTATATCCTTAATTCCTACGAGTTTAGAAAAAGTACTTGAACTAAGAAAAGAGAATGCAAAGACAAAAGACTTAGAGATTCAGGAACATATAGCAATTCAACTTTATCCTTCTATCACTCCAAAACAAATGGACATGATCTTTAAGGACTGTAATGATGAATTCTAGAGTAAAGCAAGAATGAATAACCTTATGCTTGGAGAAACTGACCAAGTAGCAAGAGAAACAAATGACATCCTCCAGAATACTTTCAAAAGATTCAATCTTCCTATTATAGAGGAAACAGATGAAGAACCTTCTACCATGGATGTTGAAGGATTAAATGTAACCAATGAAGAATCTTCTGACAAAGATGTAGAAGGATCAAAAGAGTTAGATGAAGAGAAGTCTAAGGACTTGGATTCCTCTGTTCTAGAAGAGGAAGCTCATGAAGCAATAAACACCAGTGACATCTCTCCTCTAGATCCCACTACAAACATTCCATACTCTGAAGCTAAAGGAGAAGATAGAAGAGAAGAAAAGGTGATTCAACAAGAAGAGGTTAAGGGAAAATAATAAGAACAAGCAGAAAAGACCAATGATGATTGTTCTGATATCCCAAAATAAAAGAAGACTCAATCACCAGTAAGAGACACTGTAGAGGCAGTAAAGAACTTCTTAAACAAAGAAATTATGGAGATAGATGAACCTGAGCTATTTCAAGGGCTACTAAATTTTAACTCTCTCTCTCTCTCCGGTTCAGATAATGAAAATAGCATCTTTTGCTCAAGCCAAAGCAAAAGAAAAACTCCTAAAATCTCACATGGAAGACTGTGAACTGTTGGAGATTGCATTCGAGATGCTTGAAAAGATCATGCCATCCTTCCAAAAGGATCCTTCGGCCTCACCATCTGGTAACTTGAAATCTTTGGTAAATTCTGTTAGTACTCATTTTGAATCTCTAGAGAAATCAGCAGAAACAAAGGTTCGGAAGGAGTTTCTAGGAAAAGATTCACTAAAGTGCAAGGACTGATTGCTAATGATAGGAGGACCCTAGATATTGGAATAAAGAGCCTTGAAAATGCTCTTAAGGATGGTGGGGACATATACAAATTCTATTTATCTTGGCCCAAAGTGACAAAGGACATTGAGAAGAAAGTGAAAGAACAAGAAGAAAAACTGTCAAATTTATCTCAGAAGTTTGATCCCCTTACTACCTCTTTAATGAATCAAGAATGTCAGGCTATTGTCATCATAAATGAAATAAAGAGGTTGGACAAAAAAAAGAAGAACATAATAAATAGAATGGGTGAACTCAGAGGGATAATTATCCCTAAGCTAGAGGCAATGCATGAGGCCTTGACAGATGCTCAGACCACAGCCCAGGCCAGTGATTTGGCAGATTTAAGAAGGGCAGAAGCATATGCATTTTTGTTGAGTAGTCACATCTCCATTTTGGATAGGATGAAGTAGAGCTGGGCCACAGAGTTTGTACAGTTGAAGGCTACTTTTGCAGATTTACTTAAGTATATGTAAGTATAACATATATATACTTATGCGGCCATGTATAGGACAATTTTTGCAAAATTTTGGTACCTAGATTCTATCTTTTTCCATTGATGTCAAAGGGGGAGTGAGGAGTTGTGAAAAATGTAGAATCCAACTAAGGGGGAGCTTCAGAAAAATAGTGCAAAAGATAGAGCATCAGCAAAGGGGGAGTTTACTGCGACACTTAGCCATTTTTCACCAAGTGTTGCCATCAATGCCAAAGGGGGAGATTGTTGGCAAGAGACACTGTGTGGCTTCATAAGTGTTGTCATTGATGGTAACAAAGTCTATCCCACATATCTATAGTACATAGTATGTCTATACTGGAAGTCAGTTTGAAGATTGTTTTGGTCTGGTGAACAAGAACAGAGTATGTAACAAGGTCTAATAATCAGGTCTGGATTTGTTAGATAGTGTAACTTAGCAAGTTGCAAACTTGGACAAGTCAAGAGGGGTATCAGGACTATTGTATTCTAGAGATTTAGCCTCTAGTGATAAAGCATGAAAAAGATACGATCATCTGAGTGTTGGGTTCCTGTTAGGCAGAGTAGACAGAGAAAGAACTAACTGACAAAGTCTTAGACTTCAATCCAGATGAGTAAAAGGTGTTGATTAAGCAACTTGTGGGATTATACATTGTTGGATGACATGATTAATGACTTCTATGCCTATGTTTTTGATACGCATCACAAATCAAGCATGGATTCAGTTGATAGATTAATTACTTGTAGTGTTCTTGATGTTGACTAGGAAGTTGATAAAATCCTTGATGTGGATATATATACTAGATGGATTCTAGTATGTAGGTGTGATGTGAACAAGTGATGAAATAGAGTGCAGAAAAGGTAGGGATAAGTGTGAAAGCAGCAATTCAAATCCGGTATGTAACAAAGCAATAACATTAAAATAGAGGAAGAATGAAGTGCATCAGATCAGTGTATTGTGCCTAACTGAAACTAAACTCTTGCATTTGTAGATGCTTCTCATCAGTTCAAACACCTGATTACCTTCTGTAAGTTTTGTAGATAGTGAGTCTCTTGTAGGCAGTGTGCCTCTTGTGAGCAGTGTGCTCGGGCAGTGAACCCTAATTGGCAAGTGTCATTTTGTACTCCTTTATTCTTTTAATAGATAATACAATCTTGGGTTAGTCACCCCGTGGTTTTTCCCTTAACAGGGTTTCCACGTAAAAATTCTTGTGTTATGTGTGTTGATTTCATTTTTGTTCTTATGATTACATATGCTCTCATGTTTTGATGCAACACTGATTATTAAGACAACAAAAAGAAAAGAAAGTTAAGGAAATTTTGAGATAACTGATTAACCCCCCCCCTCTTAGTTATCTGCCTTATTTCCAACACTTTCCACCACCTTTTCTACTTTTCCAACTTGAGGAGGAAATAACATAGTTTTCATATCAAATATGATATATATCTATTCAAGTTTCAATTTTTTTAGTGTTGTAATGTTAATTGTGATTCAATTTTAGGAATTTAACATTATAGATTGGTTAATAGTATTGTTGTTACTAATTATATTTGAGTGTTATTCAATTTAACATTGAAAAAGAAGCAAGTGGTGAAAAACTCAAATTGTTGAGGAGTTTGATGCAAGAAGAAAAAAACACCACATAATTGGGTACTCTCTCCATTCGAATCTCTATTTTTTAGGTATGTCAAGTATTTACATGCATGTTCTTTACATTTTCCTTAATTCTATTTGAATTACTTTATTATGCTTTATCATACATGTTTATATCACTTGTATCTAGTATGAACAATAAAAGACTATGTATACATATCTTGTGTTTATATAATATACTATGTTTTAAATTAGTTCATGGTATGCATAATAAAAGATATCTCAAAGGTCAACATTAATTAAAATAGACACATTCCCAATCAAGAAAGCATTCTACAATCTCACATGATGCCATGTATATTTTCTACACTTGGGCTCTTTAATAATTATGTGTAAGAAATAGACCTTAACATACCATGATGTCAAACTATACAAGAATAAATCCTTACAACATAATAAAAATACATATCTTAGGCTAGGACATTGCTTATGCACCTATTCATGATGATTTGTATGCACATGGCACAACAATATTTCAAAATTTCCTAATTGTCCTTTGTTAGCACATGATGGTGGTTACCTTGATCGACTATATACCATTCAATACCCTAAATTACAGAGATCAGTCTAATGATTTTCATGACAATCCTAGGTATGTGATGCAGAGGTAGGAATTTAACATTTAACAATTTTGAGCATTATATTCATCATAAATAAGTCACTTTTAGTTAATAGAAGCCAAAATACATCCATTTGCAATCATGGATTATTTAAGGACAGCTAGGTGGTAAATTTGTTGCCATTGGCAACTTCACAAATTTGGTGTCTTATCTTGTCCCCCTTGGTTTTCTCCATGGATCATTCCATAATTGGTGTCTTATCTTGTCCCCCTTGGATTTGTCATAGTGCCTTCATCATTCCATAATTGACTGTCCCACTTGACAAGAGGCCTAATTAGGCTTCTGCAAATAGGTCACTATAGGTTTTTTTAATCTCCAGGCTTCCAATCTTCAAACCAAGACACCAAACATGTCAAATTGGGTCTGCTTCAACCTTTTCAAGAATTACAAACACCTTCCAAAGAGTTTCTCTACAAACCCTAACCCTTATGCAACTTAATTGCCTAAAACCATGAGTTTTCAGCCTAGAATAATTTGCCTCTAAAATGCACATGATTATCTACTTGAGTTTAGCATTACCATATTAATGTTCCTTGAATTTAATAATTGTCTCTTGATATCCCTTCTTCACCCTCTACACTAATCCAAACCATGCCCTAGTGTGATGTCTCCCACGATCTCAATCACATATCCTTTCATGACTAGATGGTTATCAACAAGTAGTCAACATGAAGTCCCATGTACTCTTCACTTGTAGCCTCAATAGGTGACTCTCCTTTGACCTTATCCTCATCTAGGACTGAAGTGAACTTTGTACCATAATTCTTTGCATGGCTGTAATAACATTGTGCAATAATGCTTTGTACGCTTTGTACCTATTTTGGTTGAGTGACATTTACTCTTTGACATGATGATTATATGTACATTTAGTATGAAGGGTTGAATGACATATATTTTAGTTATTTGTATAGATTCATTTCTTAGGAACTAATATTGGTCTCTTTATCATGCTACAGACAAATTCTCTGTCATGTCGAGGAAACGATCAAGAATTAAACCAACACAAGAAGAGATAGAAGCTAAGAATGCAAAGAAAGCAGCAGCTATGAGGGAACTTCATGACAAGAGGAAATTGGACATGATAAATGAAGACATGCCAATTGAAGAGGAACCACAACCATCACAAAGAGATATGGTATTGGCGGCACAAAGAGAATGAATGCAAAAACTTTGTGCTATGAGAGATTTGAATACCATAGTTGGAGACATGTCCTCTACCACAAGTTAACAAGTAGGGACACCATCTACCACATCTCAAGTTGAGAGTACATCATCACTCACATGTGATGAAGGAGGTATGCCATAGTTCCCACCTCAACTTCAAGGTATGTCATCCATTCCATCTTCAATTGAAGGTATGCCATCTAGCCTATTGGCAAGAGACACTGTGTGGCTTCCTGAGTGTTGTCATTGATGGAAACAAAGTCCATCCCACTCATCCACAGCACATGGTATGTCTATACTGGAAGTCAGATTGAAGAGTATTTTGGTCTAGTGAGCAAGAACAGAGCATGCAGCAAGGTCTGACAGTCAAGTCTGGATCTCTCAGAGGATGTATCTTAGCAAAGTGCAGACTTGAAGAAGTAAAGAGAAGTACTATGATTGCCTCATTCTAGAGATTGAGCCTCCGGTGATGAAAGAGTGAAAATATATAAGCACCTAAATGTTGGGTTCCTGACAGGCAGAGCAGACTGAGAAAGAACTAACTGACAGAGTATCAGACCTTAATCCGGATGAGAAATTGATGGTGATCAAGCTTCTTGAGAGATCATTCATGGTTGACCAACATGATTGATGACTCCTTTAACTATCTTTTTGATACGCATCACTTAGTAAGCATGGATCTAGCTGACAGACCAAAGTTTGGGAAAATCTTGAGTATTCCAGATGCCAACTAGAGAGATGTTGAAATCCTTTGTGTGGATACATATACCAGATGGATTTTGATGTGAAGGTGTGTGTGGTGTAATAGTGTGTGTGAAGAAAAGTAGATAATAGAATGGAAGCAGCTATATAAATCTGGTATGTGATAGAACAATAGCTCTAAGTAGAGGAAGAATGAAGTGCAGCAAATTAGTATATTGAGCCTAACCGGAACTAAACCTCAGCATATGTGGATGCCTCTGATTAGTTCAAACACCTCGTTACTTTCTATATACCTTGTAGACAGTGAGTTTCTTGTAGCCAGTGAGCCCTAATTGGCAAGTACCATTTTGTACTTCTTATTCTTTTAACAAAGAATACAATCTTGGGTTAGTCACCCTGTGGTTTTTCCCTTAATAGGGTTTTCCACGTCAAAATCAATGTGTTATGTATATTCATCTTATTTCTTCTTTAATGGTTATGCATTCGTATATGTTTTGATACTGCACTAATTGTTAAAGAAGAACAGAAAGTTAAATTATTTAAGATAATTGATGCAGCCCCCCTCTCAGTTATCTACCTTGTTTACAACAATTGGTCTTAGAGCTAAGTTCCTCCTAACAGAGCCTAACAGCTTGAGGAAGATCTAGGAATCTCAATGGATATGTATGGTATGAGGGAACAACTTCAGTCTGCCCTAGATGATCTTGAGCAATCTCACTCTGAAGTCAATAACTTGAGGGAAAGACTCAAACAAGCTGATGATTTCATAAATGAACTAAAAGAGAAACTGAGTATCTCTGTGAAAAAGAGAAAGGAACTACTTCAACAATTAGCAAGTCAAAGTGAAGCCAATGATACTAATCAAGATCTAAATGAGAAGAACAAGTTATGTGAGAAGCTATCAAAAGAGGTCATTATGGTAAGACATGAAATGGAATCAGGGGTTATGAAATTCATCCAAGAAATTGAAGAGAAAAGAAAAATGGAAGACAATCTAAAACAATCTCTCAAGGAGAAGTCAGAAGACTACCACAAAATGGATAGAATAATCAAACATTTGGAATCTAATCTTGAAGAAGCTAGAGATAATGAAGAACAATTTGAAAATTAGATAGGCACTCTTAAAAGGGATCTTCAAATAGCAAATGAATACAAAGAAAAATTCAAGATAATCTCTGCTCAACTTGAAGTTCTTCTTGAAAGCCAAAAGAGGGTAGATGACAAGCATGGCTTGGGATATGAGAAAGGTGAAAGCTTCGGATCAGGTCAGAAGAACTTTGGATCAGGAAATCCAAGGTACAGGCCTAGAAGACCTCCGGTAAGACAACTAAATGCTCAAAGATATCCATCCTTCAATGGATACTACCACAATTGCAATAACTTTGGTCATAAAGCAAATTAGTGTAGAAGAAGAATGAATCAGACTAATTCATCCTTCTCCAGATAGTGTTTTAACTGTAAAAGGTATGGTCACAAATCTCATGAATGTAGAAATATGCAAATAAACAATTCATTCAATGGTAGATGCTTTGCATGCAATAGAATGGGACATATAGCTAATCAATGCAGATCAAGAGGATATCAGTCAAATTTGCAAAGAAATGTTGTTTGCTACAATTGCAATAGATCTGGTCATATTGCCAAATTCTGCAAAAGTAAGAATCAAGATAAAAGGGGTCCGGTGCATCATAATCAAAATCAAGATAAAGGAAAAGGAAAAGTGAATGCAAATGAAGTTCAAGGGGAGATGAACAAGATTTGGGTGAAGGGAAATACATAAAATGTTGGGGATGGATCCGTACCAAAATTTGGTGTTGATATTCCTTCCGAAAACTAAATTAGATGAGCTCTAGCTCAAGGGGAGTCACAAAGGAAAACAATTTCCCCCAGCCAGTCAATTGGTGCCTGAAATTAGCACATGGAAAGTTGTGGATTAAAAGGGCTCTCAGAGAAACATCTAAATAACCCTTGGTAAAGATATGAAAGATCCGCAAGGAGTTTGAAAAGGTTAATCATCCAAGATTAATCTAGTTTGACAGTCATCCAGCAAAAGTAGGACTTTCACAGTTAGATCCGGTATGACTCAAAATTGAAATATTTGGATCTATGGTTAGATGGGATGATTGGAGAAAGGGAGATACATTGTAAGTTATCATTCTAAGTGCATCTCAGTGATCCAAAAAGATCTCTCTTAGAACAAGGAGAACAAGGCAACCAGAATGACTTAAGTTGTGCATTTATTGCAATAAGAAATTAGGGTTTGTGCATAAATATAAGGGTTCTTCTACTCATCATTTGCATAATTGCATTCGAGAAGAAGAAAGAAAGAGCTCTGCAACTAGATTACTTCAACCCTCTCAAGGATCAATCACAGAACTTGATTCAACTAGTGATCTTTTTGGCTCTTATCGTGAACCCTAGAAGCGTAAAAAGGTATTTCCGCTCTTGAATATCTCTCTCTTTGAATCTTTTGAAAGATGGGTACTCTGAATATTGTTAAGATCACTAATAGGCCACACCTTAAGTTTAAGAAACATCCTTACAAATCCCTAGAAGTTGATCCCCTAGGCACATTCTCTAGCATTCCGCATGAGAATTTGCACATAGAAGATGTTAGGGTATACATTCACACCAACATTGAGGAATTTGGGGAATCCAAGCTGATGGATATCTATCACAAGGAATTAATAGATGAAACATTTGAAATTAAACCCCAATACAAGGCCATCTGGGAGAAGCATTTTGGGCATTGCATCCATTTCCCCTATTTTGCAGAAGATGAATGGGTCTGGTATGTTCTGAGCAGAATGCATGACAACTTCATGTGGTTGATGAGGCCATTTAAGATCACAAAAGATGTCATTAGGGTGGTAATCAGATTGCACTCATCCGGTGGGTTGCTTGCTCTCAAATCAGTCAAAAACCAAATTGTAAGTGAAGCTACCGGATCAAAATTTGATAAGAGGGCAATGACAATAGAAGACATCATAGATCCAGATATCAATTTGCCTCTATGATAATTGGTTACAAAATCTATCACTCCAGCAGGGAGAATTCAGTATCCAGAACTGCTATATATACTGCATATGAAATGCTAAGGAAAAATGCTGACTATGATCTTTGTGAGCTTCTCCTGAACTAACTGTTAGAGAATTTGCAAAAAATAAAGAAGGATAAAAAGAATTCATTTAAGTATGGTGGCTTGATATTATGTCTATTCTTTTACTATATGAATGAGCTACCCGGATCTAGTGGTTGGGTATGGAAAAATGACAGACCAGTTGCCATACAAATAAGAGATTATATGCATGGGCTTGGTGATGCCAAGGCACAAAGCACATCACTCTAGGGTTACTTCAAAAACTTCCAAGGCATGATGAAGGCCAGAGAGAGAATCCCCCAATCTCTAGTTGAAAAATATAAAGATACAGTGTGTTTTATGGTAGACACTGATCAATGCCTAATGGAGGCAGTGGAGCCCAAGACAGTCTGGATTATGCTAATGGGCTATGAGGTAGATGAGAAGATCTTGGAGCTACATATCCAACACTTGCTAATCCAGCCTAAGGATCCTGAGGTAGAAAGGTTTGGAACCTTTCAAGAGTTGAGTATAAAAATTTATGTTGAACTGAGATAGCCTGAGATCAAGAAAAAGGTGAGAAGGGAAGTAGAAGAAGTTGCCAAGAGATATGGGATATCAAAGGAGGTAGTTGATGCCAACAGAGAGAAAATAGAAAGAGCAGAGAAAGAGAGACAAGAAGTAGAAAAAGAAAGTGATCCGGTGCAAGCCCCCTCTCAGACCAGATCCTCAAAGAACTCTGCATCTGCCACCTCTAAGAGCCCAAAGGCCTCAAAACTGGAAGCAAAGACATCCAATAAAGGAGAAAAGAGAATAAAGACAAAGGCCACAAGGTCATACACAAGCCACAAGGATGATGAAGAGATAGAGACAGATGAGGAGGTTAAGAAAATGAAGAAAAAGAAGAAAACTTCAGGTGGGTCCTCTACTGGTGCAAATCAAGAAGAAGAGGCAGAACAATTTGTTGGAAGGTCCACTCCTTCTATTGATAATGTTATCAAGGCAGTCACAATGGATGGAAATCTGCAACCATTAACAGAATTTTATGATGAGTGTAGTGATATTGACAAGAAAATCCTAGAAGACGCTACAGTTAAGTACTTAAACATATATAATAAAGCATTCATTGAAACCATCTCTCTAATCCCCAAGAGTCTAGAGAAAGTACTTGAACTCAGGAAAAACAATGCCAAGGATATGGAGATCTGGGAACAGATAGCTATTCAGCTCTATCCTTCCATCACTCCAAAACAAATGAACATGATCTTCAAGGATTGCAAGGATGAGTTCCGGAGCAAAGCCAAAATGAACAAGCTTATGCTTAGGGAGACTGATCAGGTGGAAAAAGAAACTGAAGACATCTCTGGACTACATATAAAAGATTCAATCTTCCTATTATAGAGGACATAAGTGATGAACCTTCTGCCATGGATGTCAAAGGATTAAGTGCATCAAAGAATATTCTACTGAGAAAACTCCATAAGAGTCAAAGGAGATAGGTGAGGAAAACACTAAGGACTTGGATTCCTCTATTCCAGAAGAGGAAGTCCATGAAGAAGTAAATATCTCTCTTCTGGATCTCCCAACTAACTCTGAAACTGAAGGACAAGCAAGACAAGAGGAGAAAGCAAGTCAAGAAGAGGAGAAAAAGGTAAGAGAAGAAGAACAAATAGAGAAGATCTCTGTTGACAGCTCTGAGGCTGCAAAAGGAAAAAAGTCTCTGGCAAGAGACACTACAGAAGCAGTGAAGAGTTTCCTGACCAAGGAATTAATGGAGATTGATGAACTGGAACTATTCCAAGTACCACTCAATTTTGATTCCCTCTCCCCGGTTTAGACAATGAAGATAACATCCTTTGCCCAAGCAAAGGCAAAAGAGAAACTTCTGAAGTCTCACATGGAAGATTGTAAGCTAATAAAGATTGCTTCTAAAATGTTGGAGAAGATCATGCCATCCTTTCAAAAGGACCCTTCAGCCTCTCCATCTAGTAACCTTAAATCTCTGATAAACTCTGTCAATACTTAGTTTGATTCCTTAGAAAAGGTGGCAGAAGAAAATGTCTGAAAAGAATTTGTGGGAAAGAGATTCTCTGAGGTACAAGGACTTATAACAAATGATAGGAGAAACTTGGATATTGGGATAAAGAGCTTAGAAAATGTTCTTAAAGATGGCAGAGATTTATACAAATTTTGTCTATCTTGGTCCACTGTGACAGCAAACATTGCCAAGAAGGTGGAAGAACAAGAGAGCAAACTATCAAGTTTATCTCAAAATTTTGATTCTCTCACCTCTTCCATAATGAATCAAGAATGTCAGACTATAGCCACTATAAATGAAATAAAGAGGATTGAAAAGGAGAAGAAGAATAGAATAAGTAGGCTAAGTGAACTAAGAGGGATAATTATCCCTAAGTTAGAGGCAATGCATGAAGCCCTAACTGATGCTTAGACTACAGCCCAAACTAGTGATCTGGCAGACCTAAAGACGGTAGAAGTCTTTGCATTTTTGTTAAGTGGCCACATATCAATTTTGGACAGGATGAAGCAGAGTTGGGTGATAGAAGTTGTACAATTGAAGATTACCTTTGCGGATATCCTTAAGTATATGTAAGTACAACATGTATATATACTTATCTGGCAATGTATAGGTTGTTTTTCTTTGTCAATTTTGGTGTGTGGATTTCACCCTTTTCCATTGATGTCAAAGGGGGAGTAAGGAGTAGTGAAAAATGTGGAATCTAGCTAAGGGGGAGCTCTGATAAAAGTGTACATAAGACAGAGCATCATCCAAGGGGGAGTGTGCTATGACAGTCATTTTTCACTAAGTGTTGCCATCAATACCAAAGTGGGAGATTGTTGGCAAGAGACACTGTGTGGCTTCATGAGTGTTGTCATTGATGGCAACAAAATCCATCCCACTCATCCACAGCACATGGTATGTCTATACTGGAAGTCAGATTGAAGAGTATTTTGGTCTAGTGAGCAAGAACAGAGCATGCAGCAAGGTCCAACAGTCAGGTCTGGATCTCTCAGAGGATGTATCTCAGCAAAGTATAGACTTAGCAAAGTCAAGAGAAGTACCATGACTACCTCATTCTAGAGATTGATCCTTCGGTGATGAAAGAGTGAAAAAATATGAGCACCTAAGTGTTGGGTTCCTGACAGGCAGAGCAAACTGAGCAAGAACTAACTGGCATAGCATTAGACCTTAATCTAGATGAGAAATTGATGGTGATCAATCTTCTTGAGGGATCATTCATAGTTGGCCAACATGATTGATGACTTGTTTAACTATCTTTTTGATACGCATCACTTAGTAAGCATGGATTCAGCTGACAAACCAGAGTTTGGGAAAATCTTGAGTATTTCGAATGCCGACTAGAAAGATGTTGAAATCCTTTGTGTAGATACATATACCAGATGGATTTTGATGTGAAGGTGTGTGTGGTGTAATAATGTGTGTGAAGAAAAGTAGAGAATAGCGTGGAAGCAACTATATAAATCTAGTATGTGATAGAACAGCAGCTCTAAGCAGAGGAAGAATGAAGTGTAGCAGATCAGTATATTGAGCCTAACCGGAACTGAACCTCAACATATGTGGATGCCTCTGATCAATTCAAACACCTAGATGTCTCTAATTATGTCTTAGGTATATACGATATGTCAACTAGGTAGATAGAGACTAGAAAAAAGGTATTTAATCTAATCTAGGTGTCTTAGGTAGATACTATATATCAACGACATGTCTAGAGACTCAAATAAGGTATAATCTAGAATGATCTAGGTGTCTTCTAGGTAGGTGTCTTCTATAATTTAATCTAGTTGTCTTAGGTAGAACTATAATTTAGGTGTCTAGTTGAATTAGGTCTAGACTATGATAAGGTATAAAGACTAGGAGTCTTAGGTCTATTATGTCTATAAAATCTAGATACATATTATACAATAGGTGTCTTAGGTGTCCTACGTCTACTAGAATACATGTGTCTTAGATCTTAGGTGAGGCCACATGAGCTTCCACCTTCAAGTGGTTGGCCTTGTCAGCATAGAATATTTATATTTCTTGAAGCTAAGGGAAGCTCTTTTTCTTAATAGGAAAACTTTATCGACTTCAGTTGCACTAATGGTGCAAGGGCACCCAGGTTGTCATGCCTCCAAGAGGGGTCAAAAAGTGAAATTTTATTTTGATTGAGTCAATTCTATGCAATAAGGTCTTCTAAGACCATTTCATATGTTTTTGAGTCAGTTTGAGTCATTTGGGGTCATTTTCAGTCTTTGAGTCTTGTTGCAAAAAAGTGTCAATGTTGTCAAGTTGCACAAAGCAAATTTTGCATTTTTGTATTTTTGGTGTCCTACTCTTGATGTGACCAAACTGATAATTCCAACGCATCTAGATGGGTACGTTTATGTTAGGAATAGTCTTATTTTTCACCCAAACATGCCAAAACAGTTCGAGCTACATTGTACCGACGATATCCCTGAAGAGTCCAAAGTGCAAAAAGGTAGAAATCTTTGACAAGATGTTACTCAAAAACTATGTCACTTAGAGACATTCTATCTAAGGAAAATCATTCATGTAGGGTCCCTCTACAATAACCTCTCTTAGTTTTTTATATCTCGAAGGTGTTTGCTTGTGGTGAAAGGTTTTTTGTTGCCCCAAAAATTGTTAGGAGGAGGCAGTGTAAAGTTGCAAAGGGGTGTAACTTTCATCCTGCTCCTGATGTGACCAAATTAACTGTTCCAATGCATCTGAATGAGTACATTTAGGCTAGGTATGGTCTTGTTTTTCACCCAAACATGCCAAAATAGTTCGAGCTACATTGTACTAACAATATCCCTGAAAAGTCCAAAGTGCAAAAATGCAGCAATCTTTGATGAGATGTTACTCAAAAACTGTGTCACTTAGAGACATTCCATCTAAGGTAAAGTGATCATGTAGGGTCCCTCTACAATAACCTCTCTCAATTTTTTATATCTCTGAGGCATTTGCCCATGGTGAAAGGTTTTTTGCTGCCCCAAAAATCATCAGAAGGAGGCAGTGTAAAGTTACAAAGGGGTGTAACTTTCATCCTGCTCTTGATGCAACCAAATTGATTGTTCCAATGCACTCGGATGGGTAGGTTTAGGCTAGGCACAGTCCTATTTTTCACCCAAACATGCTGAAATAGCTCGAGCTACATTGTATCGACGATATCCCTGAAGAGTCCAAAGTGCAAAAAGGCAGCAATCTTTGACAAGATGTTACTTGGAAACCCTGTCACTTAGAGACATTCTGTCTAAGGCAACGTGATCACACAGAGTCCCTCTACAATAACCTCTCTCAGTTTTTAATATCTTTGAGGCGTTTGCCCGTGGTGAAAGGTTTTCTACTGCCCCAAAAATCATTAGAAGGAGGAAGTGTAAAGTTGCAAAGGGGTGTAACTTTCGTCCTGCTCCTGATGTGACCAAACTGACTATTCCAACGCATCTAGATGGGTATGTTTAGGCTAGGCATGGTCCTATTTTTCACTCAAACATGCCGAAACAGTTCTAGCTACATTGTACCGGCGATATCCCTGAAGAGTCCAAAGTGCAAAAAGGTAGCAATCTTTGACAAGCTATTACTCAGAAACTATGTCACTTAGAGACATTCTGTCTAAGGCAACATAATCATGTAGGTTCCCTCTATAGTAACGTCTCAATTTTTTATATCTCTAAGGTGTTTTCCTGTGGTGAAAGGTTTTCTGTTGCCCCAAAAATCGTCAGAAGGAGGCAGTGTAAAGTTGCAAAGGGGTGTAACTTTCATCCTGCTCCTGATGCGACCAAATTGACTATTCCAACGCATCCACATGGGTATGTGTAGGCTAGGCATGGTCTTGTTTTTCACCCAAACATGTTGAAACAGTTCAAGCTACATTGTACTGACGATATCCCTGAAGAGTCCAAAGGGCAAAAAGGCAGCAATGTTTGACGAGGTGTTACTCAAAAACCGTGTCACTTAGAGACATTTTGTCTAAGGAAATGCGATCACATAGGGTCCCTCTACAATAACCTCTTAATTTTTTTATATCTCTAAGGTATTTTCCCGTGGTGAAAGGTTTTATTCTACCCTAAAAGTCATTAGAAGGAGGTAGTGTAAAGTTGCAAAGGGGTGTAACTTTCATCTTGCTCCTGATGCGACCAAACTGACCATTCCAATGCATCTAGATGGGTACATTTAGGCTAGGAATGGTCCTATTTTTTACCCAAACATGCTGAAACAGTCTGAGCTACATTGTATCAATGATATCCTTGAAGAGTCCAAAGTGCAAAAATGCAGCAATTTTTGACAAGATGTTACTTGAAAACTATGTCACTTAGATACATTCCATTTGAGGCAACACAATCATGTAGGGTCCCTCTACAATAACCTCTCTCAGTTTTTATATCTCTAAGGTGTTTACCCATGTTGAAAGGTTTTCTGCTACCCAAAAATCATCAGAAGGAGGCAGTGTAAAGTTGCAAAGGGGTGTAACTTTTGTTCTTCTCCTCGTGTGGCCAAACTAACAGTTCCAACGCATCTAGATGGGTATGTTTAGGCTATGCATGGTCTTGTTGTGCACCCAAACATGCCAAAATAGTCTGAGCTACATTGTACTGGCGATATCCTTGAAGAGTCCAAAGTGCAAAAAGTTAGCAATCTTTGAAAAGTTGTTACTTGGAAACCGTGTCACTTAGAGACATCCCGTCTGAGGCAACATGATCATGTAGGGTCCCTCTACAATAACCTCTCTTAGTTTTTATATGTCTGAAGTGTTTACCAGTGGTGAAAGGTTTTCTGCTACCCCAAAAATTGTCAAAAGGAGGCAGTGTAAAGTTGTAAAGGGGTGTAACTTTTGTTCTTCTCCTCGTGCGGCCAAACTGACAGTTCCAATGTGTTTGGATGGTACTTTTAGGCTAGGCATGGTCCTTTTTCACACCCAAACATGTCAAAATAGTCTGAGCTACAAACACTACAAATACCATGATATCCTGCATAAAGTTGTCTTTTAGCCTTTTATAAAGGCATGCCCATCAAATTGATCTACATAGAGATGACTATTTGTATTCCAAATTCCTTTTAAATACTGACATTCCAATCATTTTTCCTACCCTCATATCAATTAAATATGACCTTTGATTATGATTTGGCACTCGGGCTTATGAGAGTTTACCTGAGATGCTGGTTGAGTTAGGTTGAAGGGCCGGTGAACTAATGACTTAAAGACCCTTTAGTAGGTTGACTTAAGTGATAGTAACCTATGATTATAAGTCAATATTAAATTAAAACAAAAGTACACTTTACACACGATAGGCAATTGAGGGTTTTAAAGTCTTAAGAAAAGTAGATTCTTTTTAGGGTTTAATGCCCAATATGCAAACCCTAACTATCAATAAGAAAGACTTAAACATTCTAACTTTCATCAAGAGATATCTAGGACATTTCAGAGACCTCAGGGACATCAAAAGAAAGACATTAGAGTATGACACTTATCATAGGCTTAGGGTTCTAAGACATGAACAACTTCACATTCGAATCAAACTCATGACTCCCCTTGATAAATATAACTCTCCTTGATGATGACATTGAATTATGATTATGAAATCTTGTGTCTTCTCTAACTTCTTATTTCATGAACAAAACCACATCCACCATGAACTTGAACCTTGCATCATATCAACCTTCCAAGATAGACCTTATCATGAAAACCATATTCAAAACAAAACCTTGCATGAACAAAACCACATCAACCATGAAAATGAACCTTGCATCATATGAACCATGTTTGTCTTGTGCAACATCAACATGAATTGAGAGACCTTATCATGAAAACCATATTCACAACATCATGCACCTCATGACCATCACCTACCTTGAATCACTGTATCACCTTATCAACATTATGGCATCAACCTTGACATCAATGACAAATAACCTTGACCCTTTGACTTCAATGACAACCTTGAACCTTGATTATTGATGACTTATGGAAGCCTATAGCCCCAATGTTATGTTGCATACTAAAATTAGGTAAGACTCAATGTACTCTCATAACCTCGCCTTATATGCAAGAGGAATTACATTTAATAACCACAATGGTCATTAGGTGCTCATAAGCATATGATTTTGACTATCTTATTTAAAACAACAAACATACTCTTTGCATCCCAATATGGTATAATAACAAGAAATTAAGAAATATTTTCAATTGATCAACTCCTAAAGAATATGAATATTTTCTATTCAACATGATGATTCATTTTTATTTTAAATACAACTTTTATCTTTTAGTTCCAAAATGAGGTTTAGGTGATACTTGAATAACAATAGCTAGCTTATTGGATCAACAAACATCCTATGTAATACAATTAGACTTTAAATATTTGAAGTAACCATCTACAAATATCCATTGAAACATGGATTTATAATGAAAATATGGATGCCATCAATAAAAAAGATTTGTATTAACCAAATATCCATATAGGCATACAATGTCTCCTATATGCAATACAAAATATATATATCCACAAATGCCATATAGGCATACAACAAAGGACCCCAATAAGCATTCATTCCCCTCTGTTCAGTGAAGGGAATAGATCATGAGCAGCCTTTGATCTTTGGGAGGATGGAGACATGTATGAGAGCGGTCTACTACGAACCCGAGGGCTACTCCTCCTATTTAGTTCTTCATGGATCTGTAGTTGTTACAATAAAAAGTATAGACATTAATATATAGAAATTACATGTTATAAAAAATAAAACATTTAGCAAAATAATCACTTACTGCTATCATATAATCTACCTCCTCATTTGCCTTAGTAGCAAGATTAGGTTGTGGTGATGTCATGTCCTATACAAACCATCTAGAAAGAAATTAAACTTCAAATCAATAATCATTTGATTTTTTTAAAATAAACAACTATAACAATGAATGTAAATTGAAATTTACTAATCTGCTTCATACCCCCACCAATGGCATGGAGCTATGAATTGTAGTGGACACACCATGCTCCATTGCCTTATGAACTTTGGGAGGTGTCTCCGCAACCTGCATCATCTAAAAATAAAACAATATTATTCAATTATGAAACTAGAATAGTGATGCAAGTCATGGTTCCTAACATACACACACGTTCACCTAAACATGGAAGTACACACAATAAAGCACACTATGATATTCATTATCAACAATGCATCACTATGATACAACAAGACACATAATACACATAATCACAGTGAAGATTTTTCTCTCTTGGTGATATACTATAGCTCTTTCTTATAGAAGTAGGGATGGAAGAAATTGAGCCAATAAGATTGACATAAGTTTGTAGGGGAAAGGGTTAGTGTAGATTTGAAGATTTTGGTTAGGGGTGACTTGTTGACCCCATAATTAATACCTAAAACCTAGATGATGTTCGAATCAATCATATGCTATATAAGATGTCATAGGCTAATGCCCCTCTCTAGTTTCATGTCTTGGGGTCTAATTGGTGGTAATTGGATGATATTATTAGAGAGAATTTGTCAAATAATAGTGTGGAGGGGATCAACAAGCTTTGGTAGACATGTATGGAAAATGTGGTAGCATAGATAAGGCAGGGAGCTATTTAAAAAAATGACTCAAAGAAAAGTGGTCTCATGGTGATGTGCTTGTCTATGTATCTATTTCTCATGGCATTCCATGAGAGCACATTTCTTTGAGCCATTTTTTCAATTTTAACTATATTATAATTAAAATTTTGTCATCTATCAACATCTAGCTATTAGTTATGCAATGTTAAATAATTCTTTGAGTTTGAAAGATGTGCAATGCAATGTAATCAATGATATGAATATAAAATATAAAAATCTAATAAGTACAATTCATTAGTTAAACTATTTATTTTATTACCTTAGTGAAGCTTTGAAATACACCACCACTAGCAAGTGTTGTTGTGAAATCTCTAAGATTAACCTAGTCAACATCCAAAATCAGATATTAGAATACCATTTATATAACAATGCTATTCACATGTAATATTTATAATTGTTTACTAGTTACATACCCCGATAGTAGATGTTGTAGTGTAAAATGCAGGTGGAGTACTGTTGAGAACTACATCAATGCTATGACCCTAAAATTTCATCAAAATAATCAAACTAAATTAGTTAAACTTGCATTTCAAAAATAAAATTTAATAAATTAAATTCATTGAACTTGCTAATATTTACCTAAGTATCAAGGATGAAAGTCTCACTCAAGAGGGTATCTGTCATCACCATCTGCCCAACTGCAGATGTAGCCTGCGCACCTGCATCCTGACTATCCATGGGGTCATAACCACATGCTGACCCGCAAGTCTGACAAGTATGGGGTGGAACCCTACTCCTCGCACTATCTCCCAACCCACACTGTGTTGCAGGACTTGCATGCTCTATGATGCTCTAGGTCAAGGCACTAATGGACTAAAGTGTCTCGACCTCAACACTCTCCTTCACAATGGAAGGGATAGACACATGCTCATGGGCTGGTCTATTGATTACTCATCTCACTGGCCACTGTGGGTCAACATGTGCCCTTGGTCTATCTTGTTCTAACCCCCCACCTCTACCTTGAAACTCCCACATATCAAAATAGTTTGGCACTTTATTGAGGACAAACTCGCAATAGAGTTTCCTCAAAAAGTATTGCAAGACTTTATTAGTGTTGCATGGAGGATGGTCAAAAACCATCCACCACCTCTTTCCAAAATTGTCCCTTATTGCTTGGTTGTTGCACCAATGGATAGGGAACCTCTTGCATGTAATGGGTGGAGGTTGATTTGTTTGTGGGTTTGTGAAAATGGAACACAAGTCTAATTTTGTAATTTGTAACTTTTTCACATCTTCATATGATAGCTTGTCTACATAATACTCTCTAAACTCTCTTCTCTTATCCGACCAACTAGATATTTGCTTGCTAATTGAATCTACATTTGATAACATAGATTCAAGAGATTCAGCAAGCATGGACCTATGCAAGGTTGAAGTTCCATTATATTTTCTTGTGTTCTAGGGGCATTACAAGAAATGGATGGAGGAGTTTGTTGTTCGGGTTGTTCTTCGGTAGGTATTTCCTATTCAAGATTTTGTGGATTTTGATGATGAGGTGGAGGAGGAGGAGGTACATTAACATTTCCTAACAATTAAAGAAATTTACATCAAAAATCAACTCAAACCTACCTATTTAGAAATAAATTTAGACAAAAATAATAATAAAACTCACTCCTTTGGCCTGCTCGACATCGTGGCAACATTTTCGCGATGAATCAACGAGATTTTGGTGTCAAATTGGGTCTTCAAAAATGCAAGCACATTCCTTAGGGTTTGTAGGCCACGGGTGTAGAGAGAATAAAAGAAATCAAATCAGTAGAAATGCTCTTTTTTTAATATATAATTAAACATAATGCGCTCGTGTTATGTCTTAATTTTTTTTGAAAAAATGTTGGCCACTTTTTGGCCCCCCAACTTTTTAAACTTACTCGCATCTTGCATGATAATTTTGAATCCCGATGAGAAAACTTTGAAGTCTTATGACAAATAAGACCTAGGGGTGACATTTTGATGACTCTTGAAGAAAAATGAGGGGTTGGACTTAGGCACTAGGACCCTAGTCCTGCCCTATTTTGGGTTTGCCCTAAATTTAAATGTTGGTTTTATGACTGTTATTTGGGTCCTATGATGACATCTCAATTTTGAATTACGAAACTCTTAGTGGGAATCTTTGTAGTTACATATATAAGCATGTTTAGGTTTCATTTGTAAACTAGATGGAAATTAGATGAACATTTTGAACTTGTGACTTTGATTCAAAGCATTCATTGTGTTGCAAAGTAGTACTTTGTTGTTACTATGTTTGTAATTGTAGATTTGACTCCATCTCCTCATGGTAATGAAGAGCATCTTCCTTCCATGAATCTACACTACAAGGTGATATCTATTGTGTTTTTGATCATTTATCATTTGGATTTTTTTCTATATCCTGCAAGGATATACACTTTCATCTGGCAATGGTGTTCGAAAGACTTGAATGTCTGTCTGAGGCTTGATTGAGGTAGGCCTCTAAACACCACAACCCCCTCCCACACTCCTTTGTGATTGCAGGTTACAGGTACTAAGTTTCACGAAGTGGAGTTGCAGAGAGGAGGTTGCAGACAACAAGGATTCAGGATCTGAAAGAAAGAGGACTTTGTTCAACATTTTAGAACAAGGGCTCTAGTGCCAATGTCCACCTTTTACACAGAACAAATGAAAGATAGAGTGCAGATAAGTGTTAGAAGAAGATTCAAGTTCCATGTAGAAAACAACACCTTGGACAGGGGCTCTAGTGCAAGTGTCCCTGACTATTCCACATTTTGGATTTCAAAAAATAGTCATTTAACAATCTTTGTCCTTCACCTTAGTCTGAAAGGATTCATTGTAATTCATTAATTTGCTTACTATTTTTCTTATTTAGGGTTTTAAGAGTAATTGAGCATAAAATTGAGATATTGTTTGATACATTTAAACTTCCACATCACTCGAAGTGGTAGTCCAACCTGATAGGTGATTGCTCTCTCTTAGTGGAGATTCAACTCGATTGATATGCCCTTGAATGTTTGGTGAGAAGTGAGGATTTGCCTTTGAAACCTAAACCAAAAGATCTCTACCCCTTTTTCACTCTAAACATTTTGATGAACCCATGTTTTTGAATTTTTGTACCTTGCTGAGTGTTGTGTGATAAATTTGCATTCATTCATCTTATTGCATTCAAAAAATTACAAAATAATTGAAAATTTTTCAATTTTTTTTAAAAAATTACATTCTAGGGTTTGAATTTTCACATGGTTTGCATTAACTTAGTTGCATTTTATTTAATTTCTAATTTTTGCATTAAATCTAAAATTTATTTTTCATCATACCCTTATTGCATTTGAAAAATTACAAAAAAATTTAGAAATTTGAAAAAGTTGAAAAAAGTTGGCATCTTAGGCTTGCATTTTAGTATAATTTGAATTAGTTGACATTTAATTTCATTAAATTTCTATCATTTTCATTAAATTTCTGTCATTTTCATTATATCTAATTTAAATTACATAAATTCATCATTTAGTATTCATTTGCATTGCATTTTCTTCCATAATTTGTCAAAAATTGCTTGAAATTGTGCATTTTTCATAAAAACCTAGTTTTGCATTAGCTAGAGTTTGTAGTCAAAATCTTGTTTCACATTTTACTACCCTTTTCAAACATTCATTGGGACTGAATTCTAATTGTAGTGTTGCATCATAGTGATTTTCTTGCAAAATTTCATGTCTAGGGTTTGAAAACCTTGCATTTTCACTAGATTTGGCCTCATCGTCTCTCTAGAATTGCATTATAAGCTTGTTGTGAGGGATTTTTCTGCATCATTTGACTGAGATTATGGTTATTATCTACTTCCCCTCCTCAATTTCCTTAAAACACCCTTTCTATTAGGCTTTTGCATTGAAAATTAGTGAAAAATTACATATTTTAGGTGTATTTTCACTAGATTTAAACTTGTCATCACTCTAGACTTGCATTAAAGGCATGTTGTGAAGGATATTATTGCATCATTGGGATTATTTTAGACATATTATTTTCTATCCAACTTGAAATCCCTTACAACACCTTTTCTTTCACTTATTTGCATTGAAAAAATTTGAAAAAACAAACATTCTAAGTCATATTCATACATAGTTTTGCATTGATGTACCATGGATTTTCCTCTTCATTCATCTTTGGAAGATTTATTTGAGTACATTATGAATTTTGATAATTTTTTCAAATTCATTGATAAATATCCTCAAGTCTTGCACCAAATAGAATACATCTATGGTATTGACATGTCCGTAAGCACTACTTGTGCTATGCTTCGAACAATAGCCTATTTTGAAAGCTTTCTCACTATCGTGGGTGTTTTCCCTTCAATCTTGGAAAATATCACTAATTTAATTTCTAAAAATAACCATGGGGAAAGTAGTAGTGAAAACATCATTCACTCTATCCCTTTGTTTCATGACGACATAATGGACATTCTTTCCAAGACCTATGAGACCGACATAGCCCTAGGTGATTCATCTAATAAAGAGACTTACCCCAACATAACCCCACTTGGTGAGGATATTTTGGAATAAGAAGACATCATTGACACATTCCTTAACACTACTCTACCATCCCTTCCTACTCTCCCTAGCCAGGATGAAGCATTAGATGATGCAGATTCCCTTCGGGAACATTTGCTTCAACCTGTTGAAACTAAAAATTTAGCAACTAATGTTCAAGAATTTCTCAACTACATCTTAAAAAAAGAAATAGATCATACTATTAGGTTCAAGATAGACAACTGAGAGGGGGGGTGAATCAATTATCCCAAAACTTTCTCCTATTAACCACTTAAATCCTTCTTGTAATTCAACAGCATAATAATAAATCAATCATGGAAACATAATGCAACAATTCAAGAGCAGAAACACATTAACACATATGACACCAAGATTTTAATATGGAAAACCCAGTTAAGGGAAAAACCATGGGGTGACTAACCCAAGATTGTATTCTCTGTTAAAAGAATAAGAAGAACAAAATGGCACATGCCAATTAGGGCTCACTACCCGAGCACACTGATCATAAGAGGCCCACTGCCTATAGGAGACACATTATCTACAGAATGGTAAATATTACATACTTGAATTGAAGAATAGCATCTTCACCATGTTTGAGTTAGTTCCATTTAAGCCTAATACTTTTGCTCTACCTTTCACTTTCCTCTCCTCTACCACACTCTCATCTTCACCAAGATGCCTTAGAAATGACTTCACAACTTCTTATTTATACAAGACATTGACTTTGGGATAATCATCAAAGTCAACAAACTTTACAGAGAAAATACACAAATACAACTTGACTTATTACAAAAGACTTCATGTGGATCACCACACTGTCAGCTACACAGATCTGGGACTTCAATCTTCTTTGAGGAACACGCCATGCTTCATAGAACATCTTCAAGATCATCTGCAAGATGTGTAACTTATCCATTCGGCCAAACTTAGGAAGAACATCATCATCTGGAAGTAATTCTTCAATTACAAGATCAATTTTCAATGCGGACCACCAACACGAACTGGACACAATCCAAGGACCCCCACAAGCTTGCCTGAATCACCAAGAACATCCACACTACTTCTGCTTACTGAAATCATTCTCTCCTTCATTCAAAACCTCAAGAACACAGTCTGTCATCACTATCATATTGGAATAGATGCTTGCGGACCTCCAAACCATGAACCAATTGAGTTGTCAATTCACATTGACTTCCTAAACACTCCACCAAATCAGCAGAACAAGATATTGCATTTCTAAATCTCACAGGACCTATTTGTGTCACTCTGTCACCTCTAAACATCTGCTAGAACTAGTTTTACTCATATGGCCATAACTTCTTCAAATCTTCATGCGAACCTCTCAAATCTTTACTGGATCACCTTTAGACACATATCTACAAACCCTTTGATACATATCCTCTGATCTTCATCTTAGTTGGGATCTTCACTTCACTATCTTCACTATTCTTCTCTGTTCCTAATAGGACTAATTTTCTCAATATCCTCAACATACAACTCATCCAATCCTTGTCATCAATGAAACAAGAGTATGTTGACATCAATGACAACACCGGTTAGGCCCATACTTGTAACAATCTCCCCCTTTGTCATTGATGCAACATATGATGTGAAAAACTATTTTAACCATCAAGACAAGAACTCCTCACTGACTGACATAAATCCCCCTATCAACAACAACCATTCACATGTCTTCTCCTCCTTTACTGCTCCCCCTTTTGATCAACAACCACTTTTTGTTTTTCACATGTCTTCTCTCCCCCTTTGACATCAATGGAAAAGGGCACATACTTGCATCACTCAGAATCATATCAACTACTCCCCTTGAGAAGCAACTTCCCATCATCAATCTGGACCACAAGATATGACTGTGAGATCCACCAGACTGATGCACATCAGTGCACCTTAATTTAGAACTAGAGGGGTAATAACCCAACTTCTCCCTGAGACACTCAAAAGAGTCCTTAGGTAGAGGTTTAGTAAAAATGTCTGCAATCTGATCCTTGGAGGGCACAAACTCCAATCTGACTTCATTCTTGTTCACTTGCTCTCTCAAAAAGTGAAACTTGATGGATATATGTTTTGTCTTTGAATGCAACACTAGATTTTTTGATATATTTATTGCACTTGAATTATCATAGAAGATTGTGATAGGTTCCTCATACTCCACTCTAATGTCTCTTAGCATTTTCTTCATCCATAATACTTGAGTGCAACTACCTGCTACTACAATATATTCTTCTTCTGCAGTGGACAGAGATATTGCCTCTTGTTTCTTGCTCATCCAAGAAACCAATCTTTTCCCCAAAAAGAATGCTCCACCACTGGTACTCTTCCTGTCATCCACATCTCCTGCCCAATCCACATCTATATATGCATGAAGTTAGAAATGATGATCTCTAGGATACCATAAACCATACTCAACTATCCCTTTTAGATATCTAAGAATCCTCTTGATTGCCATGACATGTGATTCTCTAGGATCAACTTGGAATCTAGCAACAAGACCAACAACATTCATAATGTTAGGTCTAGTTTGAGTAAGATATGGTAGTCCTCCAATCATTGACCTATACTTTTTTTGATCAGCCTTAAGAGAGTCATCATCTTTGCTTAATTTACATCCAGTTGCCATGGGAGTATTCATTGGTTTTGAGTCTTCCATCCCAAATTTCTTCAACAATTCTTTCACATATTTTGTATGTGAAATGAAGATTCTTTTCTTTGTTTGAGTGATTTGTAGACCCAAGAAGAAATTCATTTCCCCAAACATAGACATCTCAAATCCACTTTTCATTTGATT
Organism: Cunninghamia lanceolata; assembly: GCA_027924645.1. Taxonomy (NCBI): domain Eukaryota; kingdom Viridiplantae; phylum Streptophyta; class Pinopsida; order Cupressales; family Cupressaceae; genus Cunninghamia; species Cunninghamia lanceolata. Next base: position 26,053,266 of record BSBN01000500.1, read on the forward strand.
TGCAAAAGTTTTGCACATACTATCTCTTCCTTCAAAAATAATATCATCAACAAGTACTTCAACAATTAAGATATTTTCATGATCAATTTTGAAGTACAAGTTACTGTCAGTAGTACCTTTGTTGAAACCAATCCTCAAGAGATCCTTATCCAGCCTTTCATACCAGGCTCTTGGGGTTTGTTTGAGTCCATACAATGCTTTCTTAAACTTGCAGACCATATCACCATGATCCGACAATTGGAATCCATCCAGTTGCTCAATATATACTTCTTCTTCCAAGTCACCATTCGGGAAGGCAGACTTGACATCCATCTGATATAATTTGAATTCCTTGAAGGCAGCAAAGGCAAGAAATAATCTGACTACTTCAATTCTTGCCATGGGAGCAAAAGTTTCTTCAAAATCAACTCCTTCTACTTGAGAATAACCCTTGCAGACTAATCTGGCTTTGTTTCTGACTACTTCACCATCTTCATTCAGTTTATTCTGAAAGACCCATTTGGTTCCAATCACATTTTTGTTTCTAGGTCTGGGAACAAGATCCCAAGTGTGATTTTTCTCAATTTGCATCAGCTCTTCCTTCATTGCTTTAGTCTAGCTTTCATCATTGCATGCTTCACTCACTGTCTTTCATTCAAACTTTGAAATCAGACAATACTTTTCTAAGTCTTGAGAAATCTTTCTTCTTGTTTGAACACCTTTTCTTTTATCACCTATGATCTGATCTTCAGAGTGATTCAGTCTTAATACCTAGGAGTTTTGGGAATTTCTTGCACTTCTATTTCTTGAACAAGTTCATCCAAACTTATCTCTTCTTCCTAATTTTTTGGATCAGTCTGGATCTAAATTTCAGAAGGGGCTTGGACTTCTTGGACCAAAAAATCATTCTAATCATCTTCTTCATATTCATAAAACCTTGAGGGTTTTTAATACCTTCATCAACATTCACATTTGTACTTTCTATAATCTTTCTCAATCTCTTGTTATAACACTAGTATGCTTTGCTTTGAGTAGAATAACCCAATAATATTTCTTCATCACTTCTAGCATCAAATTTGCCAAGGTCTTCATCTCTTTTAATGTAACATTTACTACCAAAGACTCTGAAATATTTGACAATGGGAGTGATGCCAAACCAGAGTTCATAAGGGGTCTTACCAGTATTACTTCTGATTTTTACTCGATTAAGAGTATAGACAGTAGTGCTTATAGCTTCTCTCCAATAGATCTAAGGAACATTTGCTTCCATCATCATGGTTCTAGATGCTTCCTGGATGGTCTGGTTCTTTCTCTCCACTACTCCAGTCTGCTGTGGAGTCCTTGAAGCAGACAACTGTCTTTTTATCCCATGTTTCTCACATAATTCTATGAACTCTCTGGATGTGAATTCTCCACCTCTATCAGACCTAAGACATTTTATGTTTAATCCAGTTTCATTCTCTACCATAGCTTTGAATATTTTGAATTTCTCAAGAGCCTCAGATTTTTTTTTAGAAAAGTCACCCACATCATCCGGGAGTGATCATCAATTAATAACATGAAGTATCTATCACCTTGCAAACTCTTGATTCTTGCCAAACCACATAGATCAGTATGTACTAAGTCCAACAATCTGGTAGAAGATTGTTCCTTACTTTTGAATGTGACTCTGCTCTGCTTACCCAACTGACATTCTTTGCACAAACTATTAGTAGGTTTCACTAGCCTTGGAAGATCTTTTACAGCCTGAGTGTTGCTTATTTTGATGATATTATCAAAATTCACATGACACATTCTCCTATGCCACAACTAACTCTGATCAATTTGAACAAATAAACAACTTTTGCCAGTACCAACCAAGTGGAAGATGTTACCTTTTGTTTGAGTACCGGATGCAATCTTTGTTCCAGAAGTTTCAAAGATCATAGCCTTTGTCCACCAACTGTCCAACTCTGAGAAGATTGTGCTTCAGACCTTCAACATACAGTACATTACTGGTTTTGTTCTTTCCATCAAAAGAAATAGTTCCTCTACCTCTGATTCTGCCAGCAGAATTATCACCAAATTTTACAACTCCTCCTTCATATCTTTCCAAATCTATGAACTTATTTTTGTCACCTATCATATGGTGGGAGCATCCATTGTCAATGACCAAATCATCCTTTTCTTCAACTTGGGCTGCCAGAGCTCTTTCTACCATTTTATGATTGACAGATTTAGAGGGCATTGGATCTTCTTCCTTGATGGCAATAAACACCCAGTCACTTACGGATTTGTTTCCTGTCTCTGATTCATCATCTGTGACTCCTTCATCATCATCATCTTCATGAACATAGTAACATTTCTTTTGGAATCTTGATATGTTTGGATTTTCTCTTGAAAATCTTTCCAGACACCTTGAGGCAAAATGACCAATCTTATTACAGTTGAAACATTTGAAGGGCAATTTTCCTTCATACTTACCAGATCCTCTTGGCAGTCTTTTTGCAATAAGGGATTCAAGTTGAGCAGCTTCTGCTTCATCTTCTTCCAAATCTTTTTTTTCTTTTTCATACCATGATAGTTTCTTTGAGGAGTTCTCTCCCAGATCAAACTTTTGTTTGCCTTTTACAGAGGCACTAGCTTTGAATGTAGATTCAGTCTTGGGGGGTGCATCTCCAAGCTCAACCAATTCGAATGTAGCTAATTTTCCAACCAATTGATCTCTTGTGATATTTGAAAAAGATCTAAATTCTTCAATAGTAGCAACCTTGTATTTGTAAGGAGGTAGGGATCTGAGAACTTTGGAAACAATCTCATCTTCATCCAAGATTCCACCAGCACACCTAATGCCACAAAAAAGCTCATTTACTTTTGGCATAAATGTAGTGATATTCTCATCTTCATTCATCTTCAGGTTTTCAAATTTTCCTTTCAGACTCTGTAGCTTGGCACATTTAACATATTTGTCTCCTTCATGTAGAAGTTCTAGTTTTTCCCAAATCTCATATGCAGTTTTTAGATCTATAACATTTGTTAGCTCTGAATTAGATAAGGTACTTAGTAGAGCTTCTTTAGCCCAAAGATTGTTTTCAGCATCTCTGATTTCATCTACAATTCTTGGACCATTATGTGGAGGAACATACTTCTTTGAAACCATGATCCAATATTGCATTCCCATATATTGCAAGTGACATTCCATGCGGTTTTTCCAAAGAGTGTAATTGGTTTCATCAAACGTCAGACTATCCTTTTGTAGGAAGACATCCTAGATCTCCTCAAGCAGTTAATCTCTTTTAGAGGAACTTAGCTCTGATACCAATTGTTAGTTTCAAGACAAACAATTGAGACGGGGGGGGTGAATCCATTGTCCCAAAACTTTCTCTTATTAACTACTTAAATCCTTCTTGTAATTTAGTAGCATAATAATAAATCAATCATGGAAACATAATGCAACAATTCAAGAGCAAAAACACATTAACACATATGACACCAACATTTTAACATGGAAAACTAGGTTAAGGGAAAAACCATAGGGTGACTAACCCAAGATTGTTTTCTTTACTAAAAGAATAAGAAGAACAAAATGGCACATGCCAATTAGGGCTCACTGCCCGAGCACACTGCTCACAAGAGGCCCATTGCCTACAGGAGACACACTATCTACAGAATGATAAATATTACATACTTGAACTAAAGAAAAGCATCTTCACCATGCTTGAGTCAGTTCCATTTAAGCCTAATACTTTTTCTCTGCCTTTCACTTTCCTCTCCTCTACCACACTCTCATCTCTGCCAAGATGCCTTAGAAATGACTTCACAATGTCTTATTTATACAAGACATCGACTTTGGGATAATAATCAAAGTCAACAAACTTTACATAGTAAATACACAAATACAACTTGACTTATTAAAAAAGACTTCATGCGTATCACCACACTAATGGCTACATAGATCTGGGACTTCAATCTTCTTTGAGGAACATGCCATGCTTTGCAGAACACCTTAAAGATCATCCGCAAGATGTGTAACTTATCTGGTCAGCCAAACTTAAGAAGAACATCATCATCTGGAAATAATTCTTCAATTACGAGCTCAATCTTCAATGCGGACCACCAACACAAACTAGACACAATCTAGAGACCCCCACAAGCTTGCTTGAATCACCAAGAACATCCACACTACTTCTACTTACTAAAATCATTCTCTTCTTCATCCAAAACCTCAAGAACATAGTCTGTCATCACTGTCATATTGGAATAGATGCTTGCGGACCTCCAGACCATGAACCAATTGAGTTGTCAATTCACATTGACTTCCTAAACACTCCACCAAATCCGCAGAACAAGATATTGCATTTCTGAATCTCACTAGACCTATTTGTGTCACTCTATCACCTCTGAACATTTGCTAGAATTGGTTTTACTCAAATCGCCATAACTTCTTCAAATCTTCATGCGGACCTCTCAAATATTTACTGGATCACCTTTAGACACATATCTACAAACCCTTTGATATGTATCCTCTGATCTTCATCTTACCTAGGATCTTCACTTCACTATCTTCACTATTCTTCTCTGTTCCTGATAGGACTAATTTTCTCAATATCCTCAGCATACAACTCATCCAATCCTTGTCATCAATGCAATAGGAGTATGTTGAAATCAATGACAACACTGGTTAGGCCCATACTTGCAACACATATACCTTTACTTGAACCCTCACATACCTTAGAAAATAATCAAAACTCACACAACATTGAAGAACAAACTATTCCTCACAACCAAGGTAGTCCAACACCCTATATATGAACTGAAATGGGCACTTTTTAGGTTCCTCCACTACCTCACTCAACTGGAAAAGGTATTAAAAAGGCTTCTACATCACTACATTCAATGGACACAGAAAACCATGATATCCCCTCTCTACCATCATTAATAGACACCTTTCCTAAACGGATAACCCCACAAACTCATGAAAATGTGGAAGAGAGAAGAAGAGATAAAGCTTTAACCATTAAAGTAAAGATCAATATCCATGTTGATTGCTAGCTTAGTTGTCCCTACAGGTAAGTATTTCTAACCCTTTACCTTCGTGATGTGTGTCCTCCATGATGTGTTGTGTTATTTAGGCCTCCTAGGATGACCCTTGATTCTCTTGTAAGGTCAAGGATACTGGGAGACCACCTCTATTATGACCCTTCTTCTATTTGTATCATCATTCTTCTATATTGCTTCTCCTCTATTTTCATTCTTGTGTGTTGTAGCTTATGGACATAGCATTGTGGTTGGTGACTTGGAGGCACCCTCCTACATGACTATCACTAAGGCACTTGTTTCTCCTCTCTTGATTTATTGTTTACCTTCCTCTAGTGGTTCTATCTAACTAGTGGATGATGAAAAATAGATAATATTGATACGGACCTAGTGTCCCTTCAGCGAGAAATCAAAAATGGACCTAGTCTATACATGATGATGAGGTTGATATATATTATCCGATGCTTGGCTAGTAGAATCACTCTATGTGATAGCTCTTGATGTTGTCTTATCACACTTACAAAACATAAATATATTGCTGCTCCATGCACTTTGTCTATTTTGGATATTGTTTTCCTCACCTCTTTATGTGAATGATTATATGCATTCTTGTTTGTAATGATTATATGGTTACTAACACCTTTTCTTGTAGGATATTGTGTGTTTGTGGGAATATTTGGTGATCGTGAAGTGCATGTCACCTCTGCGGGGCATGGGCTTTGCGAGAGCTCATATTCGCTTGTGTGTTTTCTCTCTACCTTAACATGCTTCATATTGGTTCATGATATCAACCACCTTAAGGTGGGGGCATATATAAGGTATTTTTTCTAATGATTTTGTTACTAACGAAGAATGTTTGAAGCCCTCAGCGGACGCAAGATGTTATATCTCCAAGCGATAGTGTATTTCTGGAGGAGATTGCACATCCTGTCATTTTCTAAAATTCCTTCAAGGAGTCAAGGCAGATTTGAGACTATCCTAATCCTTAAGCGTGTCTTCGGTAATTGTTGTAGCAAATCCCAATTATTGGTGTGTGCCTGTAGTGTGCTTGATATGGATGTGAATGTAGCAATAGGTTTCTTCCATCACTTGTTTGTCGTGTTTTCTCCATGTCTTCCATGTGTGTGTGTATGGTGTGTTTGTTCCAAAGCATAGTTTCAAGACCGGTGGCGATGAGCTCCTCTTATGCTTTGGGATTTGTATGGCATGTTTGTTCTCAAGTGTAGTTTCAAGACTGGTGGCAATGAGCTCCTCCTACACTTTGAGATTTTTTTGGCCTGTCTGTTGCCCCGTATGCAGTTTCAAGACTGGTGACAACTACTCCTGTTTTGGGTTTGTGTGTTTACTTTCCTTGTACTTGCAATTGCATTTCATATATGAGAAAATGAAAAAAAAATCACTACATTCACTATATTTATGTATTTTGCATGTCTTCAATGTTGTCTTCTCCATGTTTTATGTGATTGTAACTATCTTCTCCATGTTTTACATGCCTATCACTGTTTTCAATGTGTTTGGTGTGTCTTCATCATGCTTTGCGTGTTTGCTCTGTTTGTTGACCTTACTTTAACACATGTATTGGCCTTGCATTTATACATGTACATTAAAGTGGGGGCTAAATGTTATGTCAGAAAATGTCCCCTTGGGGGCTTTTCCCTCTTAAGGTTTATCTCCCGGGTCTTTAGAATACATTTAGAACATCTTTCATGATAATTTTGAATCTCAATGAGAAAACCCTAAAGTCTTATGGCAAATAGGACCTAGGGGGTAACATTTTGATGACTCATGAAAAAAATGAGGGGTTGGACTTGGGCGCTAGCGCCCTAGTCCTACACTATTTTGGGTCTGCCCTAAATTTAAATGTCATTTTTTGACTGTTATTTGGGTCCTATGCAAGTATCTCAAGTTTGGATTATGAAATTCTTAGCGGGAATCTTTGTAGTTGCATATATAAGCATGTTTAGGTTTCATTTGCAAACTAGATGGAAATTAGATGATCATTGTGAACTTGTGACTTTGATTCAAGGCATTCATTGTGTTGCAGAGTAGTAATTTGTTGTTATTGTGTTTGTAATTGTAGAGTTGACTCCATCTCCTCATGGCAATGAAGAGCATCTTCCTTCCATGAGATCTACACTACAAGGTGATATCTATTGTGTTTTTGATTATTTATCATCTGGATTTTTTCCTCTATCTCGTTAGAATACACACTCTCATCTAACAACAGTGTTTAGAAGATTTGAATGTCTCTCTAAGGCTTGACCGAGGTAAGCATCTAAACAACACAACCCCTTCCCACACTCCTTTGTGATTGCAAGTTGTAGTTATTGAGTTTCACAGAGTGGAGTTACAGAAAGGAGGTTGCAGACAACAAGGATTCGGGATCTGAAAGAAAAAGGACAGTGTTCAACATTTCGGGACAAGGGCACTAGTGCCAATGTCCACCTTTTCCAAGGTAGAAATAGAAGATACAGTGCATATCAGTGTCAGAAGGAGACTCATGTTCCATGTAGAAAATAGCACCTCAGATATGGGTTCTAGTTCCAGTGTCCTTGACTATTTCTCATTCCAAATTTTGAAAAATAGTGAGTTAACAATCTCTGTCCTTCACCTTAGTTTGAAAGGATTTTCTATAATTCATTAATTTGCTTACTATTTTAATTATTTAGGGTTTTAAGAGTAATTGAGCATAAAATTGAGATCTTGTTTGATACATTTGAACTTCTGCATCATTCCAGTAGTAGTCCAACCTAATAGGTGATTGCTCTCGCTTAGTGGAGAATCAACTCGGTTGATATGCCCTTGAATGTTTGGTGAGAAGGGAGGATTTTCCTTTAAAACCTAAACCAAAACATCTCCGCCCCTTTTTCACTCTAAACATTTTGGTAAACCCATGTTTTTGAATTTTTGCAACTTGTTGAATGTTATGTGATAAATTTGCATTCATTCATCTTATTGCATTTAAAAATTATCAAATAAAAAAAAATTCAAAATTTTCAAAAAAAAATTACATTCTAGGGTTTGAATTTTCACATAGTTTGCATTAATTTAGTTACATTTTATTTATTTTTTGATTTTTGGATTAAATATGAAATTTATTTTTTATCATACCCTTATTGCATTTGAAAAATTACAAAAAAGTAAAATTTTGAAATTTTGAAAAAGTTGAAAAAATTGGCATCTTAGGCTTTCATTTTAGCATAATTTGAATTAGTTCACATTTAATTTCATTAATTTTCTATCATTTTCATTAGATATGATTTAAATTACATAAATTCATCATTTAGTATTCATTTGCATTGCATTTTCATCCTTAATTTGTCAAAAATTGCTTGAAATTGTGCATTTTTCATAAAAACCTAGTTTTGCATTAGCTAGGGTCTGTAGTCAAAATATTGTTTCATATTTTACTACCCTTTTCAAACACTCATTAGGACTGACTTCTAAGTTTAGTGTTGCATCATAGTGGTTTTCATGCAAAATTTCATGTCCAGGGTTTGAAAACCTTGCATTTTCATTAGATTTGGCCTTATCGTCTCTCTAGAATTGCATTACAAGACTATTGTGAGGGATTTTGCTGCATCATTTAACTGATATTAGGGTTATTATCTACTTCCCATCCTCAAATTTCTTAAAACACCCTTTCTATTAGGCTTTTTCATTGAAAATTGGTGAAAATTTGCATATTTTAGGTGTATTTTCACTAGATTTTGACTTGTCATCAATCTAGACTTGCATCAAAGGCATGTTGTGAATGATATTGTTGCATAATTGGGCTGATTTTATACATATTATTTTCTATCCCTCTTGAAATTCCTTACAACACCTTTTCTTTTACTCATTTGTATTGAAAAAAGTTGAAAAATCCAGCATTCTAGGTCATATTCATACATAGTTTTGCATTCATATACCATGGATTCTCCTCGTCATTCATTATTGGAAGATTTATTTGAGTACATTATGAATTTTGATAATTTTTGCAAATTCTTTGATAAATATCCTCAAGTCTTGCACCAAATAGCATGCGTCTATGGTATTGACATGTCCGTAAGCACTACTTGTGATATGCTTCGAACAATAGCCTATTTTGAATGCTTTCACACTATCATGGGTGTTTTCCCTTCAATCTTGGAAAATCTCACTAATTTCATTTTTGGAAATAACCATGGGGAAAGTAGTAGTGAAAACATCATTCCCTCTATCCCTTCGTTTCATGATGACATAATGGACATTCTTTCTGAGACCTATGAGACTGACATAGACCTGGGTGATTCATCTAATAAAGAGACTTGTCCCAACATAACCTCAATTGGTGAGGATATTTTGGCACATGAAGAAGACATCATTGACATAGTCCTTAACACTACTCTACCATCCCTTCCTTCTCTCACTGGCCAAGATGAAGCATTGGATGATGTAGATTCCCTTTGTGAACATTTGCTTCAACCCGTTGAAACTAAAAAATTACCAACTGATGATCAAGAACTTCTCAACTACATCTTAAAATAAGAAATACATCATACACCTTTACCTAAACCTGCACATACCTTGGAAATTAATGAAAACTCACACAACGTATAATAACAAACTATTCCTCACAACCAAGGTAATCCAACACCCTATATACGAACTAAAATGGGCACTTTTTAGGTTCCTCCACCACCTCACTCAACTGGAAAAGGTATTATTAAAGCTCCAGCATCACCATATTCAACCGACATAGAAAACCATGATATCCCCTCTCTACCATTGTTAATAGACACCTTTCCTACAAGGATAACCCCACAAACTCATGAAAATGTGGAAGAGAGAAGAAGAGATAAATCTTTAACCATTAAAGTAAAGATCAAGAACCAAGATGCCCGCTATCCCAGCTATCCCGATTGTCCCTATAGGTAAGTATTTCTAAACCTTTACTTTCATGTTGTGTTTCCCCCATGATGTGTTAATTGTTGTTGAGGCCTCCTAGGATGACCCTTGATTCTCTTGTAAGGTCAAGGATACTGGGAGACTGCCTTTCTTGTGACCCTTCTTCTATTTGTATCAACATTCTTCTATATTACTTATCCTCTATTTTCATTGGTGTGTCTTGTGTCTTATGGACATAGCGTTGTGGTTGGTGACTTGGGGACACCCTCCTATGTGACTATCCCTAAGACACTTGTTTCTCCTCTCTTGATTTATTGTTTTCCTTCCTCTAGTGGTTCTATCTAGTTGGTAGATGACGAAAGTCATATAAAACTAATATGGACCTAGTGTCCCTTCAGCAAGAAATCAAAAAATGGACCTAGTCCATACACGATGACAAGGTTGATATATATTATCTAACGCTTGGCTAGTAGAATCACTCTGTGTGATAGGCCTTGATGTTGTCTTATCATACTTACAAAACATAACAATACTGTTGTTCCATGCACTTTGTCTATCTTGGATCTTGTTCTCCTCGGCTCTTTATGTGAATTGATTATATGGTTGCTAACACCTTTTCTTGCATGAAATTGTGTGTTTATGGGAACATTTGGTGATTGTAAAGTGCATGTCACCTCTGGGGGGCATGAGCTTTGCCAGAGCTCGTGTTCCCTTGTGTGTTTTCTCTCTACCTTAAAATGCTTGATATTGGTACATGATTTCAACCACCTTAAGTTGGAGGCATATATAAGGTAAGTTGTCTAATGATTTTGGTACTAACCAAGCATATTTGAAGCCCTCTGCGGAGGCAGGATGTTGTATCTCCAAGCAAGTTCACATCTTTCTTTTCTATATTACAATCATTTTAATCCATCTACAGAGGTGGGGATGGTGTATTTCTTGAGGAGATTGTACATCCTGTCACTTTCTAAAAGTCCTCCAAGGAGGTGGGGTAGATCTGAGACTATCCTAACCCTTAAGCGTGTCTTCAATGATTGTTGTGGCAAAGCACAATGGTTCGTGTGTGCTTGTAATGTGCCTGAAATGGCTGCGAAGCTAGCAATAGGTTTCTTACATCGTTTGTTTGTCCTATTTTCTCCATGTTTTCCATGTGTGTGTGTGTGGCATGTTTGTTCCCAAGCATAGTTTCAAGACCGATGGTGATGAGCTCCTCCTGTGCTTTGGGATTTGTATGGTGTGTTTGTTCTCAAGTGCAGTTTCAAGACTGGTGGCAATGAGGTCCTCCTACAATTTGAGATTTTTTGGCGTGTTTATTGCCCCTTGTGTAGTTTCAAGACTGGTGGCAATGAGCTCCTCTTGCATTGGGGTTGTGTGTTTACTTTCCTTTTTCTTGCATCTACATTTCATAAATGAGAAAATGAAAAAAAAATCACTGCATTCACTATATTCAATTTGTTTTGTGTGTCTTCAATGTTGTCTTCTCCATGTTTTGCATGATTTTTATTAACTATTTTCAATGTGTTTGGCGTGTCTTCACTGTGCTTGGCATGTTTGCTATGTTTTTTGTGTTCGAATTAGTCTGGACAACTGAGAGGGGGGGTGAATCGATTTTCCCACAATTTATAATATTTTCTGCTTTTAAACTATTTTAACAAATTTCAATCAAATAAACATTAAAGCATGAATCAATAACACAAGAGTAGAAATAAATTGAGCACACATAACACTAGAATTTTTACATGGAAACCCGGTGAAGGGAAAACCATGGTGGGGGTTAACCCACAATATTTATACCCTATTAAAAGTACTTAGATGAAAAGAGAAGGCACATGCCTTCAGGCTCACTGCTCAAGAGAGGCTCACTGCCTACAGAATTTATGTTTAATACAGAAGGAATTCACTGATAAATAGCATCTACTTCATACCTGGTTCAGTTTCATTGAATGCTTACAAAACTTCTACTCTGCCCCTAATACTTCTTCTCTAATTCTTCATCCTAAACATCTCTTGTTCTTCTGCTTCTCCTCTCCTCTGCTCTGCCTTTGATCCTTTCTTTGGATTTTATTATTTTCACACAAGGATAATTTTCAACACTTGAACTACACACCTTTATATGCTTCATCAACCTTGGAATAAACATCACGTTTGGCTTGACTTAACATGGATCACTATACTATTAGCCAAACATATCTGAGACTTGAATCTACCTCCAACAACACGCCACGCTCTAGACAATTTCTCTTAGATCATCTGCAACATACTTGAATCATTCGATCTACCAAGACTGGGAAGAACAACACCAAGAGGGAAATCTTCAATAGCGAGCTCAAACTTCAATGCGAACCTCCATAGTAGTCACATGATCTGAAGACATCCACAAGCACATTGAATTCAACAAAAACATCCACACTCCTCCAAATTATCAGAATCACTTGCATCTTCCCCTAGAACCTCAAGAACACTATCTACCATGACTGTCACATTAGAAATATTTCTTGCAAACCTCTAAACCACAAACCACTTGAATGGATGATACACACTGACTTCCCAAACATGCCTCTAGATCTGCAGATCATCATTTGACATATCCGAAACAATCCAAACCTCTTTCCTGTCACTCTGTCTCTTTTGAACACTGCAAAATAGGTTCAACTCAGATGGCCTTAGCTTCTTCAAATCTTCATGTGAACCCTTCAAAACTTAACTAGATCTTCTTCAGGCAATCCTCTACTCAACCATATGGTCCGCATACATTTATCCTCATTAATTTTCTCAATATCCTCAACAATCCAGTCTTCTATACAGGTAGCAAAATAGGATACAGTTGACACCAATGGCAACAAGGATATGTTGACATCAATGACAACAGGCACATATTTGCAACAATCTCCCCCTTTGTCATTGATGGCAACATATGATGTGAAAAACTAATTTGTCCATCAAGACAAGACCTTCTCCCCCTTTCTCTTATCACTTCTGCAATCACTTTGTTCACTACTCCCCTTTTCATCAGCAACTAGTTTTTCACGTGAGCTTCTCTCCCCCTTTGACATCAATGGCAAAGGGCACATATTTACAATCTTTTCTCCCTTTTTGTTTCAGACTGATCCTAAAATTTTCATACTAACTACTCTGCCTGAGTAGTATCTCCTTAACATCAATCCAGATCACAAGATATGAATGTGAATTCCACCGGACTGATGCACCTTAGTGCAACTTAGTTCTGATTAGGAGGGGTAATAACCCCTAACTTCTCTCTGAGATACTCAAAAGTATCCTTGGGAAGAGGCTTATTGAAAATATCTACAATTTGATCCTTTGAAGACACAAACTCCAACTTGACTTCATTTTCATTTAACTTCTCTCTCAATAAATAAAACTTGATGGATATATGCTTTGTCTTTGAATGCAACACTGGACTCTTTGAGATACTTATTGCACTTGAATTATCACAAAAGATTGTGACAGGCTTCTCAAACACAATTTTGATGTCCTTTAACATTTGCTTCATTCACAAAACTTGAGTACAATTGTTTACTACTACTATTTACTCTGCCTCTGCTGTAAATAAGGAAATTGCCTCCTTTTTGCTTAGCCAAGAAACCAATCTACTTTCCAAGAAGAATGCACCACCACTAGTGCTTTTTCTATCATCCACATCTCCTGCCCAATCAACATCTATATATGCATGTAGAGTGAAGTCATTATCCTTTGGATACCATAATCCATAATCAATTGTCCCTTTGAGATACCTAAAAATTCTCTTGACTGCTACAACATGGGATTCTTTAGGATTAGCTTGGAATCTAGCAACAAGTCCAGTCGCATTCATGATATCAAGTTTGGTTTAAGTCAGATAGAGCAGTCCTCCAATCATTGATCTATACCTTTTCTAATTTTCCTTAGGGGATTCATCTGTTGTTATATGGAGCCTAATTAGACTTGGAGGTTAAATTTTCCCCACTTTTATCGGCGCAGTTTCCCCCCAAATTCCTACGGGGTCAAGGGGCAGCACCCCTTGCGGGGGTTTGGGGGTAGCGCCCCTTGCAGGGTCCAGGGGCAGCGCCCCTAGTGCGCTCCCTATTGGGATATAGGGTGGGTTCGAGGGGCAGCACCCCCGTGGGGGCTCAGGAGCAACGCCCCCGAAACCTCACATGGGTTTTTATTATTTTATAAAGGCATCGAGTGTTATTTTTCTATTGACTGACATAAAAAAACCCTATTTTGTAATTGACATAAGGCTTGATAAAAGAAGCTAAGGGTTAGGGTTTCTGATATTGTATTGTAGCATTTGCAGCGGCATTGAGTTGCAGGGATTGCTAGTTGTAATCAGTTTGATTTACTAGATAATAATATTGGACTCTCTGTTTGGTGGATGTAGCCCAAGTTTGGGTGAACCACGTTAAAACTTGTCTCTCGCTGTTATTATTTCTGTGTATTTCCATTCCTTTGTTTAATCTTTATTTGCATTTAATTGATATCTTCTACTGTCTAACCCTAACATCATCATCTTTACTCAACTTGCATCCAGTTACCATAGGTGTACCTACTGGCTTTGAGTCTTCCATTCCAAACTTCTTCAACAATTCTCTCACATACTTGGACTGAGATGTGAAGATACCTTTATCTAACTGAGTGATTTGCAGACCTAAGAAGAAATTCATCTCACCAAACATGGACATCTCAAATTCACTTTGCATCTGATCAGCAAAAGTTTTGCACATGCTCTCATTTCCACCAAAAATGATATCGTCAACAAATACTTCAACAATTAGAATTTTCTCATGATCAATCTTGAAGTAAAGATTACTATCAACAGTGCCTTTATTATACCCTATCTTTAACAGATACTTATCTAATCTTGCATACTAGGCTCTTAGGGCTTGTTTGAGTCCATATACTACTTTCCTCAATTGGCAGACCATATCTTTCTCATCAGACAAATGAAATCCTTCTAGTTGCTCAATATAGACTTCTTCTTCTAGTTCTCCAATTAGGAATGTTGACTTGACATCCATATGATAGACCTTGAAATCTTTATAAGAAGTAAATGCAAGAAATAATCTGACTACCTCTATTCTTGCCATCGGAGCAAAAGTTTCTTCAAAATCAATTCCTTCCACTTGAGAATATCCTTTGCACACTAACCTTGCTTTGTTTCTTACAACTTCACCATATTCATTTAGTTTGTTCGAGAAGACCCATTTAGTTCCAATCACATTTTTGTCATTAGGTCTAGAAACAAGATCCCAAGTGTGATTCTTTTAAATTTGCATTAATTCTTCTTCCATTGCTTTTATTCAATTTTCATCATTGTAGGCTTCACTTACTGATTTTGGTTCAATCTTTGAAATCAACAAATCTCTTCTTGATCTTCAACAATTCTTCTTCTAGTTTGAACACCTTTATTTATGTCTCCTATGATCTGATTTTCAGGATGATTCATCCTTACATACCTGGGAGTTTTGGGATCTGCTTGAACTTCTATTTCTTGAACTTATTCCTCAACTTCTGCATTATCCTCTTGAGTCACTGAGCTTTCCAGATTAATCTAGATCTGAGTCTAGGTTGGAATTTACCTTCCTTGACTTGGATTTTCATCTTGATCATCTAAATCATATCCGCAATACCTAGAATGTTCTTCTTTGCTCTCATCAACTCTGACATTAGCACTTTCAACAATCTTTTTCAACCTCTTGTTAAAGCACCAGTATGCTTTTCTTTGAGTAGAGTAACCTAGAAAAAATTCTTTCATCACTTCTTGCCTCAAACTTTCCTAGATCCTCATCTCTTTTGATATAGAATTTACTACCAAAGACTCTGAAATATCTTACAGTAGGAGGATGACCAAACCAGAGTTCATAAGGAGTCTTACCAGAATTGCCTTTGATCTACACCTAGTTAAGAGTGTAGACAACAGTACTCACATCTTCTCTCCAATAAACTTGTGGAATATTTGTTTCCATCATCATGGTCCTAGAAGCATCTTGAATGGTCTAGTTCTTTCTTTCCACAACTCCATTTTGCTGAGGAGTCCTAAGAGTAGATAACTATCTTTTTATTCCATGCTTTTCACAGAATGTATCAAACTCACCAGAGGTAAACTCTCCACCTCTATCAGATCTCAGATACTTTATCTTCACACCAATCTCATTCTCCACCATAACTTTGAACACTTTGAATTTGTTAAGATCTTCTAATTTTTCTTTTAAGAAAGTTATCCACATCATCCAAGAGTAATCATCAATTAACAACATAAAATATATGTCTCATTGCACACTCCTAGTTCTAGCAGGACCACATAGATCAGTATGCACAAGTTCCAATCGCCCACTTGAAAATTGTTCTTTACTTTTGAATGATGTTTTGTTTTGTTTACCCAATTGACATTCTCTACATATGCAATCAGGTTTCACAAGTCTTGGAAGATCTCTCACAGCCTGAGTAGAACTTATCTTAACAATGTTATCAAAATTCACATGACACATTCTCCTATGCCACAACTAACTCTAATATGTCTGTGCAATCAAACAACTTTTACCAGAACTACTTAATTGAATGATGTTACCTCTAGTTTGTGTACCAAATGCAATTTCAGTTTTGGAGCTTTCCAAGATTCTACATTTACCATCCTTGAATCAGAGATCATAACCCTTGTCAACCAACTATCCAACACTGAGAAGATTATGCTTCAGTCCTTCCACATATAGAACATCATTTGTGTTATTCTTACCATCAAAAGAGATGGATCCTCTGTGATAGATTCTACCAACTGAGTTGTCTTCAAATTTCACAAATCCACCTTCATAATTTTCAAAGCTTACAAACTTACTTTTATCACCAGTCGTATGATGAGAACATCCACTACCAATCACCCATTCATCCTTTTCAACAACCTAAGCAGCCAAGGCACTTTCCATATTTACACAACTAGTAGATTCAGTAGACATAGGATCTTCTTCTTTGATAGCAATGAATACCCAATCATCTTCAGTGGCACCTCCATGATCAGATTCATCATCTGTTACTCCTTCTCCAGCTTTTTGGACATAGTAACAATTCTTCTGACCTTTATATCTGTTAGGGTTTGGTTTTGAAAATCTTTCTAGACATCTTGAGGCAAAATGACCAATCTTATTACAAGCAAAACATTTGAATGGTAGCTTTCCTTCATACTTACTAGATCCTCTTGGCATTCTTTTGGCAATAAGAGCTTCAAGATCTGCAGTTTCAATTTCATCATCTTCAAGATCCTTCCTTGCCTTCCCAAATTTGTTTGACCTTGCTGAAGAGATTTCACCTAGATCATATCTTTGTTTTTCATATACACTGGCCTTCAATGCAGATTCAGACTTAGGAAGAGAATCACTAAACTCAATTAATTCAAAAGCTGAAATTTTTCCAACCAGTTGATCTCTTGTAACTTTTGAGACAGTCCTGATTTCCTCTATAGAAGCAACCTTATGTTTGTATGAATTAGGTAAAGATCTGAGCACTTTTGCCACAATTTCTTGCTCTTCCAAAGTTCCACCAACAAACCTAATACCACACACAAGTTCATTTATCTTTTGCATGTAGATTGTGATGTTTTCATCTTCACTCATCCTCAAATTTTCAAATTTTCCTATCAGACTTTGTAGCATGGCACATTTGACATATTCACCGCCTTCATAAAGATTCTCCAACTTCTTCTAGATTTCATGAGAAGTTTTTTGTCCAAAGACATATGACATTTTTGAATCAGTGAGGGCACTCAACAAGGCTTCTTTAGCTCGAAGGTTATTTTCCTCATCTTTGACTTGATCTGGAGTTGAAGGACCTTGCTCCGGAGGTTTATAATAAACATTGGTTATCGCCCAATAAGCATCACCCATGCATTGCAAATGGCACTCCATGCGACTCTTCCAAATAGAGTAATTTGTTCCATTGAATCTCGGACTATCCTTCTTGTAAGTTGACATCTTGGATCTCCTCGAGCGGTTAAGCTTCTTCTAGAGGAACCTTGCTCTGATACCAATTGTTGGAATTAGTTTGGACAACTAAAGGGGGGGTGAATCAATTGTCCCACAAATTATAATATTTTCTTCTTTTAAACTTCTTTAACAAATTTCAATCAGATAAACATTAAAGCATGAATTAATAACACAAGAGCAAAAATAAATTGAGCACACATAACACCAGAATTTTAATGTGGAAACCTGGTTAGGGGAAAACCACGGTGGGGGTTAACCCACAAGATTCATACCCTATTAAAAGTACTTAGATGAAAAGAGAAGGCACATGCCTTCGGGCTCACTGCCCAGAGCTCACTACTCAAGAGAGGCTCACTGCCTACATAATTTATGTTTAATACAGAAGGAATTAACTGATAAATAGCATCTACTTCATGTCTAGTTCAGTTTCATTCAATGCTTACAAAACTTCTGCTCTGCCCCAAATACTTCTCTAATTCTTCATCCTAAACATCTCTTGTTCATCTGCTTCTCCTCTGCTCTGCTCTGCCTTTGATCCTTTGGATTTTATCATTTTCGCACAAGGATAATTTTCAACACTTGAACTACACACCTTTATATGCATCATCAACCTTGGAATAAACATCAAGGTCGTCTTAACTTAACACAGATCATTATACTATCGGCCAAACATATATAAGACTTGAATCTACCTCCAACAACACGCCACGCTCTGGAGAATTTCTCTTAGATCATTCGCAACATACTTGAATCATCCGGTTGGCCAAGACTGGGAAGAACAACACTAAGAGGGAAATCTTCAATAGCAAGCTCAAAATTTAATGCAGACCTCCAACATAGTAGTCACATGATCTAGAGACCTCCACAAGCACATTGAATTCAACAAAAACATCCGCACTCCTCTAAATCATCAGAATCACTTGCATCTTCCTCCAGAACCTCAAGAACACTATCTGCCATGATTGTCATATTAGAAAGATTGCTTGCAGACCTCCAAACCACGAACCACTTGAATGGATGATACACACTGACTTCCTAAACATGCCTCTAGATTCGCAGATCATCATTTGACATATCTGAAACAATCCGGACCTCTTTCCTATCACTCTGTCTCTTCTGAACACTACAAAATAGGTTCAACTTAGATGGCCATAGCTTCTTCAAATCTTCATGCGAACCCTTCAAAACTTAACTGGAGCTTCTTTAGACAATCCTCTACTCAACCATATGGTCTGCATACATTGATCCTCATTAATTTTCTCAATATCCTCAACAATCTAGTCTTCTATATAGGCAGCAAAATAGGATATAGTTGACACCAATGCACATATTTGCAACATGTTGACCTTACTTTAATTCATGTATTGACCTCGTGTTTATACATACATTAAAATGGGGGATAAATGTTATGTCAAAAAATGTCCCCTTGGGGGCTTTTCCCTCTTAAGGTTTAGCTCCTGGGTCTTTAGAATGCATTTAGAGCATCTTGCATTATAATTTTGAATCCTGATGAGAAAACCCTGAAGTCTTATGGCAAGTAAGACCTAGGGGTGACATTTTGATGACTCCTAAACAAAAATGACTAGTTGGACTTGGGCACTAGCACCCTAGTCCTGCCCTATTTTGGGTCTACCTTAAATTTAAATATTGGTTTTATGACTATTATTTGGGTCCTATGATGACATCTCAAGTTTGAATTATGAAATTCTTAGTGGGAATCTTTGTAGTTGCAGATATAAGCATGTTCAGGTTTCATTTGCAAACTAGATGGAAATTAGATGAACATTGTGAACTTGTGACTTTGATTCAAGGCATTCATTGTGTTGCAAAGAAATACTTTATTGTTATTGTGTTTGTAATTGTAGATTTGACTCTATCTCCTCATGGTAATGAAGAGCATCTTCCTTCCATGAGATCTATACTACAAGGTGATATCTATTGTGTTTTTTATCATTTATCATTTGAATGTTTTTCTCTATCCTACCGGGATATGTACTCTCATCTGACAATTATGTTCGGAAGACTTGAATCTCTATCCGAGGCTTGACTGAGGCAGGCCTCTAAACACCACAACCCCCTCCTACACTCCTTTTTGATTGTAGATTATAGGTACCGAGTTTCGTGGAGTGGAGTTGTAGAAAGGAGGTTGTAGACAACGAGGATTCAGGATCTGAAAGAAAGAGGTCTGTGTTCAACATTTTAGGACAAGGGCTCTAGTGCCAGTGTCCTCCCCCTTTTCTAGGGTAGAAACGAAAGATACAGTGTAGATAAGTGTTAGAAAGAGATTCAAGTTCCATGCAGAAAATAACACCTTAGACAAGGGCTCTAGTGCCAGTGTCCCTGACTATTTCACATTCTGGATTTTGAAAAATAGTCATTTAACAATCTTTGTCCTTTACCTTAGTCTAAAAGGATTCGTCATAATTCATTAATTCACTTACTATTTTGCTTATTTAGGGTTTTAAGAGTAATTCAGCATAAAATTGAGATATTCTTTGATACATTTGAACTTCCACATCATTTGAAGTGGCAGTCCAAACTGATAGGTAATTTCTCTCGCTTAGTGGAGATTCAACTTGGTTGATATGCCCTTGAATGTTTGGTGAGAAGGGAGGATTTGTCTTTGAAACCTAAACCAAAAAATCTCTGCCCCTTTTTCACTCTAAACATTTTGGTGAACCTGTGTTTTTGAATTTTTGCACCTTGCTGAGTTTTGTGAGATAAATTTGCATTCATTCATCTTATTGCATTCAAAAAATTACAAAACAATTGAAAAATTTTCATTTTTTTTTAAATTACATTCTAGGGTTTGAATTTTCACATAGTTTGCATTAATTTAGTTGCATTTTATTCAATTTCTGATTTTTAGATTAAATCTGAAATTTATTTTTCATCATACCCTTATTGCATTTGAAAAATTACAAAAAAAATTAGAAATTTGAAAAAGTTGAAAAAAGTTGGCATCTTAGGCTTACATTTTAGCATAATTTGAATTAGTTGACATTTAATTTCATTAAATTTCTGTCATTTTCATTATATCTGATTTAAATTACATAAATTCATCATTTAGTATTTATTTGCATTGCATTTTCTTCCATAATTTGTCAAAAATTGCTTGAAATTGTGCATTTTTCATAAAAACCTAGTTTTGCATTAGCTAGGGTTTGTAGTCAAAATCTTGTTTCAGATTTTACTACCCATTTAAAACACTCATTAGGACTCACTTCTAATTTTAGTGTTGCATCATAGTGGTTTTCTTGCAAAATTTCATGTCTAGGGTTTGAAAACCTTGCATTTTCACTATATTTGGCCCCATCGTCTCTCTAGAATTGCATTACAAGCATGTTGTGAGGGGATTTTTCTACATCATTTGATTGATATTATGGTTATTATCTACTTCCCCTCCTCAATTTCCTTAAAACACCCTTTCTATTAGGCTTTTGTATTGAAAATTGTGAAACATTGCATATTTTAGGTGTATTTTCACTAGATTTAGACTTGTCATCACTCTAGACTTGCATCAAAGGCATGTTGTGAAGGATATTGTTGCATCATTGGGATTATTTTAGACATATTATTTTCTATCCCTCTTGAAATCCCTTACAACACCTTTTCTTTCACTTATTTGCATTGAAAAAAGTTGAAAAATCAAGCATTCCAAGTCATATTCATACATAGTTTTGCATTCATATACCATGGATTCTCCTCTTCATTCATCTTTGGAAGATTTATTTGAGTACATTATGAATTTTGATAATTTTTTCAAATTCATTGATAAATATTCTCAAGTCTTCCACCAAATAGCATACATCTATGGTATTGACATGTCTGTAAGCACTACTTGTGCTATGCTTCAAACAATGGCCTATTTTGAAAGATTTCTCACTATCGTGGGTGTTTTCCCTTCAATTTTGGAAAATCTCACTAATTTAATTTCTAAAAATAACCATGGGGAAAGTAGTAGTGAAAACATCATTCACTCTACCCCTTCATTTCATGACGACATAATGGACATTCTTTCCAAGACCTATGAGACTGACATAGCCCTGGGTGATTCATCTAATAAAGAGACTTGTTCCAACATAACCCTACTTGGTGAGGATATTTTGGCATAAGAAGAAGACATCATTGACACATTCCTTAACACTACTCTACCATCCCATCCTACTCTCCCTAGCTAGGACGAAGCATTAGATGATGCAGATTCCCTTCATGAACGTTTGTTTCAGCCTGTTGAAACTAAAAATTTGGCCACTGATGTTCAAGAACTTCTTAACTACATCTTAAAAAAAGAAATAGATCATACACCTTTACTTGAACCCTCACATACCTTGGAAAATAATGAAAACTCACACAACATTGAAGAACAAACTATTTCTCACAACCAAGGTATTCCAACACCCTATATATGAACTGAAATGGGCACTTTTCAGGTTCCTCCACCACCTCACTCAACTGGAAAAGGTATTATAAAATATCATACATCAACACATTTAATGGACATATAAAACCATGATATCCCCTCTCTACCATTATTAATAAACACCTTTCCTAAAAGGATAACCCCACAAACTCATGAAAATGTGGAAGAGAGAAGAAGAGATAAAGCTTTAACCATTAAAGTAAAGATCAATATCCATGATGACTACTAGCCCTGTTGTCCCTACAGGTAAGTATTTCTAACCCTTTACCTTCATGATGTGTTTCCTCCATGATGTGTTATGTGTTGTTTAGGCCTCCGAGGATGACCCTAAATTCTCTTGTAAGGTCAAGGATACCAGGAGACCGCCTTTGTTGTGACCCTTCTTCTATTTGTATCATCATTCTTTTCATTCTTGTGTGTTGTAGCTTATGGGCATAGCATTGTGGTTGGTGACTTGGGGGCACCCTCCTACATGACTGTCACTAAGGCACTTGTTTCTCCTCTCTTGATTTATTGTTTACCTTCCTCTAGTGGTTCTATGTAGCTAGTGGATGACGAAAAATAGATAATACTGATACAGACCTAGTGTCCCTATGGTGAGAAATCAAAAAATGGACCTAGTCCATACATGACAATGAGGTTGATACATATTATTTGATGCTTGGCTAGTAGAATCACTCTATGTGATAGCTCTTGATGTTGTCTTATCGCATTTACAAAACATAACAATACTGCTGCTCCATGCACATTGTCTATCTTGGATCTTGTTTTCCTCAGTTCTTTATGTGATTGATTATATGCATTCTTGTTTATAATGATTATATGGTTACTAACACCTTTTCTTGTAGAATATTGTGTGTTTGTGGGAATATTTGGCAATCATAAAGTGCATGTCACCTCCGGGGGGCATGGGCTTTGTGAGAGCTCATGTTCCCTTGTGTATTTTCTCTCTACCTTAACATGCTTGATATTGGTACATGATATCAACCATCTTAAGGTGGGGGCATATATAAGGTAGGTTGTCTGATGATTTTGTTACTAACAAAGCATGTTTGAAGCCCTCTGTGGAGGCAGGATGTTATATCTGCAAGCGATAGTGTATTTCTCGAGGAGATTGCACATCCTGTCATTTTCTAAAATTCCTTCAAGGAGTCAAGGCAGATTTGAGACTATCCTAACCCTTAAGCGTGTCTTCAGCAATTGTTGTAGTGAAGCCCAATCATCGGTATGTGCCTGTAGTGTGCTTGAGATGGATGTGAACATAGCAATAGGTTTCTGCCATCACTTGTTTGTCGTGTTTTCTCCATGTCTTCCATGTGTGTGTATGGTGTGTTTGTTCCCAAGTATAGTTTCAAGACCAGTGGCGATGAGCTCCTCTTATGCTTTGGGATTTGTATGGCATGTTTGTTCTCAAGTGTAGTTTCAAGACTAGTGGCGATGAGCTCCTCCTACACTTTGAGATTTTTTTGGTGTGTCTGTTGCCCCTTATGCAATTTCAATTCTGGTGGCAATGAACTACTCCTGCATTGGGTTTGTGTGTTTACTTTCCTTGTACTTGCATCTGCATTTCATATATGAGAAAATGAAAAAAACAAATCACTACATTCACTATATTTATGTGTTTTGCGTGTCTTCAATGTTGTCTTCTCCATGTTTTACGTGACTATAACTTCCTTCTCAATGTTTTGCATGCCTATCACTATTTTCAATGTGTTTGGCATGTCTTCACCGTGCTTGGTGTGTTTGCTCTATTTGTTGACCTTACTTTAATGCATGTATTGGCCTTGCATTTATACATAAATTAATGTGAGGGCTAAATGTTATGTCAAAAAATGTCCCCTTGGGTGCTTTTCCCTCTTAAGGTTTAGCTCCTGAGTCTTTACAATGCATTTAGAGCATCTTGCATGATAATTTTGAGTCCCGATGAGAAAACCATGAAGTCTTATGGAAAGTAGGACCTAAGGGGTGACATTTTGATGACTCCTAAACAAAAATGAGGGGTTAGACTTGGGTGCTAGTGCCCTAGTCCTACCCTATTTTAGGTCTGCCCTAAATTCAGATGTCATTTTTCTGACTATTATTTGGGTCCTATAACGACTTCTCAAGTTTGGATTATGAAATTTTTATCATGAATCTTTGTAGTTGCATATATAAGCATGTTTACGTTTAATTTGCAAACTAGATGGAAATTAGATGAACATTGTGAACTTGTGACTTTGATTCAAGGCATTCATTCTGTTGTATAGTAGTACTTTGTTGTTATTGTACATTTGTAATTGCAGATTTGACTCCATCTCCTCATGGAAATGAAGAGGATCTTCCTTCCATGAGATCTACACTACAAGGTGATATCTATTGTGTTTTCGATCATTTATCATTTGGATTTTTTCCTCTATCCCGTTGGGATATGCACTCTCATCTAACAATGATGTTTGAAAGACTTGAATGTCTCTCTGAGGCTTGAGTAAGGCAAGCCTCTAAACACCACAACTCCCTCCCACACTCCTTTGTGATTGAAGGTTACAAGTATCAAGTTTCGCACAGTGGAGTTGCAGAAAGGAGACACCACAACTCCCTCCCACACTCCTTTGTGATTGAAGGTTACAAGTATCAAGTTTCGCATAGTGGAGTTGCAGAAAGGAGGTTGCAGACAACAATGATTTGGGATCAGAAAGAAAGAGGACAGTGTTCAACATTTTGGGACAAGGGCACTAGTGCCAGTGTCCACCTTTTCTAGGGTAGAAATGGAAGATACAGTGTAGATCAATGTCAAAAGGAGATTCACATTCTGTGTAGAAAACAACACTTCACACAGGGGTGCTAGTGCGAGTGTCCCCGACTATTCTATATTCTAAATTTTAAAAAATGGTGAGTTAACAATCTTTGTCCTTCACCTTAGTCTAAAAGTATTTGTCATAATTCATTAATTTTCTTATTATTTTGGTTATTTAGGGTTTTAAGAGTAATTTAGCATAAAATTGAGATATTATTTGATACATTTGAACTTCCGCATTGTTCCAAGTGGTAGTCCAACCTGATAGCTGATTGCTCTCGCTTAGTGGAGATTCAACTCGATTGATATGCCCTTGAATGTTTGGTGAGAAGGGAGGATTTGCCTTTAAAACCTAAACCAAAACATCTCTACTCCTTTTTCACTCTAAACATTTTGGTGAACCCATGTTTTTGAATTTTTTCACCTTGTTGAGTGTTGTGTGATAAATTTACATTCATTCATCTTATTGCATTTGAAAAATTACAAAAAAATTTAAAAATTTTCAAAAAAAATTACATTCTAGGGTTTAAATTTTTAGATAGTTTGCATTAGTTTAGTCACAATTTATTTAATTTTTGATTTTTTCATTGAATCTCAAAATTTATTTTTCATCATACCCTTATTGCATTTGAAAAATTACAAAAAAAAAACTAGAAATTTTGAAAAAGTTGAAAACAATTGGCATCTTAGGCTTGCATTTTAGCATAACTTGAATTAGTTGACATTTAATTTCATTAAATTTCTATCATTTTCATTAGATCTGATTTAAATTACATAAATTCGTCATTTAGTATTCATTTGCATTGCATTTTCATCCTTAATTTGTCAAAAATTGCTTGAAATTGTGCATTTTTCGTAAAAACCTAGTTTTGCATTAGCTAGGGTTTGTAGTCAAAATCTTGTTTCATAGTTTATTACCCTTTTCAAACACTCATTAGGACTGACTTCTAATTTTATTGTTGCATGATAGAGGTTTTCTTGCAAAATTTCATGTCTAGGGTTTGAAAACCTTGCATTTTCATTAGATTTGGCCTTATCATCTCTCTAGAATTGCATTACAAGCATGTTGTGAGGTATTTTTCTGCATCATTTGACTGATATTAGGGTTATTATCTTCTTCTCCTCCTCAAATTCCTTAAAACACCTTTTCTATTAGGCTTTTGCATTGAAAATTGGTGAAAATTTGCATATTTTAGGTGTATTTTCACTAGATTTTGACTTGTCATCACTCTAGACTTGCATCAAAGGCATGTTGTGAAGGATATTGTTGCATCATTGGGGTTATTTTATACATATTATTTTCTTTCCCTCTTGAAATTCCTTACAACACCTTTTCTTTCACTCATTTGCATTGAAAAAAGTTGAAAAATCAAGCATTCTAGGTCATATTCATACATAGTTTTGCATTCATATACCATGGATTCTCCTCGTCATTCATCTTTGGAAGATTTATTTGAGTAAATTATGAATTTTGAATATTTTTGCAAATTCACTGATAAATATCCTTAAGTCTTGCACCAAATAGCATACATCTATGGTATTGACGTGTCTATAAGCACTACCTATGATATCCTTCGAACAATAGCCTATTTTGAAAGCTTTCTCACTATCGCGGGTGTTTTCCCTTCAATCTTCAAAAATCTCACTAATTTCATTTTTGAAAATAACCATGGGGAAAGTAGTAGTGAAAACATCATTCCCTCTAATCCTTCGTTTCATGATGACATAATGGACATTCTTTCTGAGACGTATGAGACTCACATAGCCCTGGGTGATTCATCGAGTAAAGAGACTTGTCCCAACATAACCCCACTTGGTGAGGATATTTTGGCACAAGAAGAAGACAGCATTGACGCATTCCTGAACACTACTCTGTCATACCTTCATGTTCTCCCTAGCTAGGATGAAGCATTGGATGATGTAGATTCCCTTCGTGACCATTTGCTTCAACCTGTTGAAACTAAAAATTTACCAACTGATGTTCAACAACTTCTCAACTACATCTTAAACAAAGAAATAGATCATACATCTTTACCTAAACCCTCACATACCTTGGAAAATAATGAAAACTCACACAACATTAAATAACAAACTATTCATCACAACCAAGGTATTCCAACACCCTATATACGAACTGAAATGGGCACTTTTCAAGTTCCTCCACCACCTCACTCAACTGGAAAAGGTATTATAAAATTTCCTACATCACCACATTCAACCATCATAGAAAACCATGATATCTCCTCTCTACTATCATTAATAGACACCTCTCCTACAAGGATAATTCCACAAACTCATGAAAATGTGGAAGAGAGAAGAAGAGATAAAACTTTAACCATTAAAGTAAAGATCAAAATCCATGACGACCACTAGCCCAATTGTACCTATAGGTAAGTATTTCTAACCCTTTACCTTCATGTTGTGTTTCCCCCATGATGTGTTATGTGTTGCTTAGGCCTCCTAGGATGACCCTTGATTCTCTTGTAAGGTCAAGGATACCAGAAGACCGCCTCTGTTGTGACCCTTCTTCTATTTGTATCATCATTCTTCTATTTTGCTTCTCCTCTATTTTCATTGTTGTGTGTTGTCTTATGGACATATCATTGCGGTTGGTGACTTGGGGGTCCCCTCCTACATGACTGTCCCTAAGGCACTTGTTTCTCCTCTCTTGATTTATTACCTTCCTCTAGTGGTTCTATCTAGCTGGTGGATGACGAAAAACATATAATACTGATACAGACATGTTGTCCCTTTGGTGAGAAATAAAAAAAATGGACCTAGTCCATACATGACGATGAGGTTGAAATTTATTATTCGACACTTGGCTAGTAGAATCACTCTATGTGATAGCTCTTGATGTTGTCTTATCACAATTACAAAGCATAACAATACTACTACTCCATGCACTTTGTTTATCTTAGATCTTGTTTTCCTTGGCTTTTTATGATAATGATTATATGCATTATTGTTTATCATGATTATATGGTTGTTAACACCTTTTCTTCTAGGAAATTGTGTGTTTGTGGGAACATTTAGTGAGCGTAAAGTGCATGTCACCTTCAGGGGGCATGGGCTTTGTGAGAGATTGTGTTCCCTTGTGTGTTTTCTCTCTTCCTTAACATGCTTGATATCGGTACATGATATCAACCATCTTAAGGTGGGGGCATATATAAGGTAAGTTGTCTGATGATTGTGGTACTAATGATGTGTGTTTGAAGCCCTCTGCAGAGGCGAGATGTTGTACCTCTGAAAAAGTGTACATCTTTATTTTATATATTACAATCATTTTAAGCCCTCTGCAAATGTGGGGATGGTGTATTTATTGAGGAGATTGCACATCCTATCACTTTCTAAAAGTTGTCCAAGGAGGCGAGGTGGATCTGAGACTATCCTAACCCTTAAGCATGTCTTCAGTGATTGTTGTGGTGAAGCTTGTTGGAAATTAAGGTGTCTCAACCTTGGTAATTCCTTACATTTGTAATGTTTGGATTTATTATTTAATTTCCTATATTGTAAATACTTATAAATTCCATATTGTCATATTGTGGGATGTGGCACGGTGATGTGTCGATCCTACATGGAATATGACAACTTGTAATTTTATCCTCACATGAGGAGATAGGCATCCCACTTTGTGGTAGGAGCATTTTTCCATGTGTCGGCATATTCCATGTTGTGTAAGGGAATATTTGACTGAAACGGTTATGATGGATTCCTATGACGAATCTATGAAATGTAAGAGTCAGAAATAGAAGGTTATAAGACAGGTGATGACATGTGTCATGAAGCATCTTTGAATAAGCCATATTTGGGTGCCCCAAGGTGGAATATGACATGTTGTAAGAGAATATGCTATTTATAGCATGTGTATGACAGATTCTCTTACAGCTATAAGTTGTAACTGCTATGACAGATTCTATGACGATCGTAAGTGTCGTAAGAGCATCTGTCATAGCCCATTTTGGAAATAGGTGACCTCTTTGGGATGGGAGCTATGGACAAGTGTCAAGCACATTCTACAATGTTGACTAAGTGTCCTTGGGTGTGGGTTTTGGTCCATGAAGCCTTGTTGGACTCCCATTCCAAGAAAGGTCCAATATTGCCTTGTATTTCCTATATAAACAGGTGCTTGGAGATGGAGTTTGTATCACAGGTTTACAAGTACTGTTATGCTACCGGATTGACTCCAAACACAAGTGTTGAAGACCATTGAAGCTTGCATTGCAAGTGTATTGTAAACATTCTTTCAGATTTATTAATACATTGTGCAGGTTTCTGAGTGTGGGGTTTTTCACCTGATAAGGGTTTTCCCCATTGTAAATCTTTGTCTCTCTTCTTCTGTCTACTTTCTGGTTCTTGTGTTTTGCTGCAATATCTCATGTATAGTTAGGATAAATTTGAATTTGCATAGCCCTCTCCTTATTAGATTAGTGTAGGAAGCATTTTTTGCACACCTAGCTTCCTTTCAAAGCCCAAGCATTGGTGTGTGTTTGTAATGTGCCTGAGATGGCCATGAACCTAGCGATAGGTTTCTTCCATCTCTTGTTTGCATGTTTTCTCCATGTCTTCCACATGTGTGTATGTCATGTTTGTTCCCAAGCATAGTTTTAAGATCGGTGGTGATGAGCTCCTCTTATGCTTTGGGATTGGTATGGTGTGTTTGTTCTCAAGTGTAGTTTCAAGACTGGTGGTGATGAGCTCCTCCTACACTTTAAGATTTTTTTGGCATGTCTGTTTCCCCTTATGCAGTTTCAAGACTAGTGGCAATGAGCTCCTCCTGCATTGGGGTTGTGTGTTTACTTTCCTTGTACTTGCATTTGCATTTCATATATGAGAAAATGAAAAAAATTAATAATCACTGCATTCACCATATTCAATATGTTTTTTGTCTTCAATGTTGTCTTCTCCATGTTTTGCGTGACTGTAACTGTCTTATCTATGTTTTGTATGCATGTCACTATTTTCAATGTGTTTGGCATGTCTTCACCGTCCTTGGCGTGTTTACTGTGTTTGTTGACCTTACTTTAATGCATGTATTGGCCTTGTGTTTATACATACTGTTGACCCATTTTGCTCTGTCAAGAGTCAAACAATTCACCTTGCATATCCCTTGGATAACCTTTGGAAAATGAACCTGCAAAATTGTATCCTTCATTTCCTCATGCTCTGCCTTGCCAAATTTCCCAAAAACATGTTTGGATAATCCTTGCAAAAAACCCAGAAAAACCCAAAAATCTTTTGTCTTCAAGTGCCTTCCTTCACTGGGTTTTTTCCATTTTTCTACTTAGTCATTTTGATGAGGATTCCACAATTCTACAGACCCAATTAGAAAATGAAGCACAGAAATGCAGAAAGCATATCTCAAGCTTCTGTAATTTTGTGGACAAAGGGTAGGATGATATGCGGAATTACGGATACAAAAGAAAATGCAAAGTTGCATGCATTCCGCCGAGGACAGGGAGTGAATGCATAAAGGGATATGCAGAATTGTGGAAACAATTGCAAGGAACCAATACAAGGCAGAACATTCTTCTTCCACCATTCCACAAGCACAAGGCAAAATGAAGCGCAGAACTATAGAAAGCTCGTAGAATAGTTTGAAGGACCCGACATCCTGATGACATCATCCAGATCTCCCTTCCAACCAAGTTCTACATGATGATGATGTCATTCAGATATTTCCTAATATCCATCAGGATATCCCCCAACTCTAACGTGACCTTGATGTCATCCAAATCTCTCCACAATGAAGCTGCATATGCCGATGATGTCACCATGATATTCAAAAGGTCATCAGATATTGAAGGCTTATATGCATCTGGATATTGCCTAGTCACAGACCGATCAAGCTCATATCACCCTCCTTCTGTGCAGCTACAAAATGATGACACGTGGACATCTAGATGCTGGTTGACCAAATCTTTGACTGCAAATATCTCCCTCATGCGGATGAATTTCAGTATGCTTCAAAAAGCAAAAGTGCCTATTTTCACCCTCTCTTTCACTTGGCGAGGTTGTTGAGGGAATATTCTCACTTTCAAAATATGATCCAGAAATCAGGATCCAGATATGCACATCTAGATATCAGGATGGCTGCCGACTCTGAAGATGAATATGCAGACTCAATGACAAGACATCTCAGTGGCCATTTTGAAAGTTGCAGAGGCCCTTCAAATGTAGATATTTTGTATTTATGGTTGCAGGTGGATGATTCATCAATTCACATTGAAGATTCAAAAGATCTTCCATTTGCCTTTGTTCTAGATATTTCATGCCATAACTTCTTGTAGGTTGGCATCCCTTGCTGGTGAAGATATTTTCCTGACAGTGCCCATGGGGTGAATTAATTGTGTTGACTTAGGTCATGAACTCAAATGCTATATATGCATCTTTGAGAGATGTAATTATGTTGGATACTGGCTAAATATTTGTTCATATTGTATGCAAAGAAAGCCCTTCTTTACTGTAATCATGCGTTCTAACTGAATATATGTTGGTTTATTTACCTCTTTATGTTGGTTTTTAGCTTTGTGTGAATCTATAGATGGTTGTCTGTGAATATCTTGTTCCTCTCAACCTTTTTGCCTCTTACCTTTGTTAGGACCATCTAAATCTGTGTATGTTTACTTGCTTTATTTGGTTATGTTGTGTATTTCTTTAGTTTTGTGAGAGCTCTTATATTCGAACATGGTGTATCACCTCCCCTTACTTTAGTTTATCCTCCTTCCCCTTTTCCTAACTGGTGATTAGATTAGGTTTAGTCTTAGGCTCGCTAGATCACTCATCCAGAAAAGGAACCAACCTCTCTCTAGAGATTCAGCCTCCCTGCAGGGTCCCACACCTGGAGGTCGTCTCAATGTTTCACTAGATTGTTGGAGCCCTAAAAGCCTTCAAATCTGGGTGCAAATCTAGGTGACAACAGTTTCTGGCATACTCGGTGGGACATTTTAAGCTAAGAGGTTTGATGCTATTCTTAGCTTGTCACAATCTGAAAGATATCTTGCAAGTACCTGGTGACTCTACTAGCTACTAGTTCTGATCGGTGCCTCCTTTATGCCCTTGCAGACTCAAGCATCTGCAAGAGGTAACTTCTAGTTTATTGAGTTATCTACTGCTACTTCAAGGAGAAGGTCTAGGTTATCTAGGTCTCCTATGAGAAGGGGTAGCACCTCTGTTTAACCTCCTTCAAGAGCTTAGTCTACACCCCCTCTTGTTAGGCCCCAACATAATACAAGAAGCTTACATATCCCTAGACTGAATTTAAACATCTGTAGGATGGCAAGGAACCTACCCTTTTTGACCTTCAATGGAGGAATCCCATTAATTTTGACACATATAATGACATACCTGCTGTAGCCTTGAAATGTGTATCAGTCTTCACTGGTGATGGTTCTGTAACACCTATTGAGTATATCAAAGATATATCTAACATGTGCTCGGTTCATCATATACAACATGAGGATGTTGCAATTATTGAAAATGAAGGTAGAACTATTGCTGAAATTAAGATTAATCTGTAACAATTAATGAACAAGTGTTTATGCACTTTCAAACCAATGTAGAAGAGAAGAGAAGAGAAGAGAAGAGAAAAGCTTGCACAATATTTACGTGGAGAAACCCTTTCGAGAAAAAACTCCACACTCAAAGATGTTGGTTTTTGCTTCTGAATCAGCATTAGGGTTTGCCAGTTCTAATGCACAGGCAGATTCAGCCAACTGAATACAGGAGGTTGCGTGAGCTCCTCCCCTTCACTTCTAGTTCTGCCACACCAAGGGGGGTGTCCCTATTTGATAAAAGTATAACCTTGACTAGCTCAATGATAGAAGGATTTAACTTGACGGTAACATGCAGAATACTCTCATGTATGGACCAAGATTTGTGTAACAAATCACAAGGTTGGCAACATTCTTGGACATAATGTCTGGTTAGGTATGAGAGCATGCAAAGGTTCCTAATCCTAATCCTACAACTAACAGGTGGAAGTGATGAGATGGGTTGAAATGGTGTTTGGAGTGATGGGACTTTCCTAGACCCATTGAACAGACAAATTCCCAAACCAGTGCCTTATCTGGGCAGCAGAGTCATATCTAAGACTGTAAATGTCTCCCCATGACAACATAAATTCATATCCAGAGGACCTGAGAATAATGCTACTGCCTGACAGCAACATGTCCAAGAAAGAGTATCATTAATGATCATGCTTAACAGATCCTATGATGCAATCTATTTCCCTTTGTATCTGATCAAAAGCCTATTTAACCACTCCTTGAGCAGACGCAATAAATCAGACACACAGTATGCATACACTGAAAAACTTGGAAGTCCTTAACAACCTTGTTTGAAAGGAAAACAAATGACATACAAGAGACAATCAGAAACAATACACACACATGTGTTTTTCATTTAAAATCAATCTGCATAGAAGGTCATCACAGAGAAAATCATCATTTACAATCCAAGATAGATTAGTACACCAGACTAAGGACTGAGTCTGTAGCAAAAAATGCCTTTCAAAATGTGAACACCTTATGTTCAGAGTCAGAGCCGAAAGCCCAAAAAACCTCCAACCTCCCAAAGTAACACAGCCAGACCATTAAATACAGAACTGTGTACATTCAGTAATTAATTACATGGCCAGAAGTAAAAAATTTGCCAGATACATTCCTTCCATTTGAAAATGGCCTTCACAGATTAAATGTGACAGACAGGGGGGATCTCGAGCCCAACGCCACCATTGGAGAAATTGCTATGCCATAAAATGGGTACCTGACTGCTTGACCATTTGCTCACATCTCTGTACTGTCGCCATTGATGGCTCAACCACCCACAACCACCAAGAAAACCATCGCTGCGTTCATATGGGGAGTTCCCGCCAAAATGCATTTTCTGAAGGTTCAAATTATATAGGAGAATTAGTCCCATATGCACGGTGCGAAGACAACTTTAGCATTTTAAAACAAGGCCACCCACATACTAAGTGTTGAACGCTTTTGCCACGCTCGACACACGCCTCTCAGCCCAAAGCCCATCGCCCAGACCTATACCATCAGCCCGCTCCAAAAAATTCCTTCCGATCTCAATGGTCTCGCCGATGGCAAACAAAACACACCCTCCATCGTCATGACTCCCTCCATCGGAGCATCAAAAAAATCCTCTGGCCGACCTCATGTGTTACACAGATGAAGCCCATCGCAATCCCTTGTCGGCCAGAGAAAGACCATCGGGCCAACACATTCCATCCCTGCTGACACAGCCAGTCACACTGACCAACACACCATACTCAGGTCCTTGGTGAGACACACGCCATCGGCACAACAAAAAAGATGCTCACCGATACTTCGAGTCACACCGACACACCAACGAGCCACACTCTGCTCCACTATTGGCCAAACACTCTCCATCGGCGGACCACAAAGCGCTGCCCTTGATAGCCAAGGTCACTCCGATGACCGAACTCCTCGCTCCCATCGGCCAGACACACATCATCGAAGCAACTGAAAAAACATTGGCCGACACCCTTAGTCACACCAACGAACACCTCCCTAAATCCTCTAACTTCCACATCGGCCAGAGAAGACCCATCGGCTAAGCACAAATCTCCCTCGCCGACACACATTGTCATACCGATGAACACAACGCCCAAATCCCCATCGGCCAGAAAAATGATATCGGCAGAGGTCAAGACCCCTCTGCCGATAGCAAAAGTCTCACCGACAGTCCACTCCATACTCCCCTGTCACTGTGACCCGCGCCTATCGGCGCCACAAAAAACTGCTTGGCCGACAATACTACTCTCGCCGATAGATATCCATCCGCCAAACAAATGCCATCGGCCCAACATGAAACTCCTTCGCCGATAGCACAAAGTCTTGGCGATGGGAGAAGATATGACTGCTACCATCATGATCGCCAAGACAAATACAAACTCATGCCGATGGAGAAAACATGAAGACCACCTCCTCAAGAACTATGATGCAGATGCTGAAAAACACTGAGGGGCCCCAAAACTTAAAATTTTTTGGATATTTTGGGATGGTGCTTGCATGAAAATTGCTCAGAAACTGTCAGTAAATTCAGGCACCAACAGTGGCTCTGATTGGGGACGTACATGTGCGAGACTGCAGCGAGAACCCCAGATCTCTGGGATGCAGACCAGTGCCTTATCCATTGGGCAACAGAGTTATGAAGTTATAATGGTCTGCATCACCAATCAAACTTGATGGCCTAAGGCCACCAAGAAAAGGAATACTAATATTTCCCCTTGTCAAACACCTTGTTCTCATCTGCATACACTGGGTCAAGCCTGAGAATACTGCCATGATCTGACCACAAACAAACCTGGTCATCTGCACATTCAACCTTCTGATTTATTTTGTCACTGTCAACCCTATGCAAACAACCCTCAGCATCAGGCAGCAAATGGATGCAGAATGTATCAAGCAATGCATACTCAAATGGAATATAACACATGTTATCATTTGTATCAGCATTATGCATTGCAAAATGATCTCCTAGCTGGACTGAAAACTGAAAATATTCAAAGTCCACCATGCAGCTAGGAAAATTAGAGCTCATTTCATATGCTGGCCTCTCAAAAGGAAAGCTTTCAAATTCACAATTGTGCACATCATGTACACAACCAATAGCAGCACCAAACTGGAAAAGATCAGGCTCTGGCATCTTTTTCAAATCAGGCACATTTTTACAGTCACTTACCTGATGTATGTTGTTTCCTCTTTCATCAGGATGATAAATAGAATCCAAGTCAAAAACAATGTCTAGATCCTCACCATACTCAGACAGATCCTCATCATCACATGTGTCATAAATGGGTGACCCAGGTGCATCAATTTCATCATAGTATGCCATTGGTTCATGGGCAGCAGAGCATGCATTTTCATCACCAATGGATTCACTCTGTGGAGGAGTATTAGCCTGTGTGTCATAAGCAAAACAACCATCAAATGAAAAACAATCATGCTCTGCACTAGCACTTATTTCAATTTCTGACTGCTCTTCATGATCTCCATGTGTTTGAAAGGTAGGCAATGGGTCACACATGGGACTATTTTTTTGTTTGCTTATACCTTCTCTGTCTTGAGTACAATACTCACAATTGTCTCCACAAGTCCATTCCAAAAGTTGTTCATTACTGTCCACAACCTCATTATTGTTTTCATGGTCATATGCCTCATCATTGCAATGGGAATCCTCACTAGTCCTTTCACTAGCATCCTGAACTGGTGAACAATCCAGTTGAGCAGTATTGTTAGCATTATGTTCAAATACAGCAGTCTCAACCTCTATGCTTTCATTTTCATTTTTATCGACACATGATGCCTTAATTATTTGGTCATTTGCAGCTTCACAATTATTTTTCACACCAAGGCCAGGGGACAGGGATTTCAGCAGGTGCACATTTCTGATTTTTTCTATTTTTTCTACAAACTTGTATGCCATCTGCATACTTGTCACCTTGAAATCCCTTAGTAATGCACTAGAGCCCTCCTCAAAAGCCTCAAAGAATATGCCAACACAGGCTGAAGTGTCAGGTCTAAAGACTTCTGGGATCTGTGAAAAGGCTACTGCAAACCTATGACTGAAATCAACACATGGCTCTTCATCTTGTTTTTTGATTCTCATCAATTCTGCAACAAGATCAGCAGGTTCTTTTGCAAATTCTTTTTTGAAAAAGTCAGTAAGCTCATCCCAACAGGCAAAGGATCTCTTTGGAAAGCTCAAATACCAGTCTTTTGCTTTTGCATCAAAGGACCTAACAAAAAACCTCATCCACATATCCTCATCTCTAAATGAATGTTTTCCCATAAAACTATGAAAATTTTGGATATGTGCATTCCCATCACATACACTGTGACCACTAAATCTAGGCATCTGACAGTATATCCTAGTAGGCATAGTTTCTACTTTATAATCCACCCATGACAAATCCAGTTGGTCATACAAAGGATCAAAAGGGCTGAGAAGAGGTTTAGCCTTCTGACTGGCAGACACAATAGGGTTACTGCTTTTTAACTGGGCCTACTCAGCCTCTAAGAATATCAACCTATTTCTTATCTCTTCTATTCTTTTATCCAACATTTCACCGCTGAGTATGGGATAATTCATACTTGGATTCATGAAATTTCTATTTTCAGACATCCCTTGCATTCCTAAGACCTGTAACCTCCCTTGGCATCTAACCTATGCAGCAAAATAGCAAATATAAAGGGGAAGGAACAAGGTACCTTTCTTATACAGATGCTGAAGTTTGAACAGCACATTTTCTGTCACAACGCACACATCAACTTTTTATGTGCACTTGAATTTTTTGCAGAGTCGCCACCTCTCCAAAGAGGACAAAATTTACAGTAGCTAAAAGCTCATCAAATATGTTTCTGAGTTCATTCCACCAGCAGAGCAAAACTTCACCAGAGACTGCAGGATATCACTTCACATCAACGTCCCCAGTAGAGTCGCCATTTTTGTTGGTTTTTGCTTATGAATCAGCATTAGGGTTTGCCAGTTCTAATGCATAGGCAGATTCAGCCAACTGAATACAGGAGGTTGCGTGAGCTCCTCCCCTTCACTTCTGGTTCTGCCGCACCAAGGGGGGTGTCCCTATTTGATAAAAGTATAACCTTGACTAGCTCAATGACAGAAGGATTTAACTTGACGGCAACAGGCAGAATACTCTCATGTATGGACCAAGATTTGTGTAACAAATCACAAGGTTGGCAACATTCTTGGACATAATGTCTGGTTAGGTATGAGAGCATGCAGAGGTTCCTAATCCTAATCCTACAACTAACAGGTGGAAGTGATGAGATGGGTTGAAATGGTATTTGGAGTGATGGGACTTTCCTAGACCCATTGAACAGACAAATTCCCAAACCAGTGCCTTATCTGGGCAGCAGAGTCATATCTAAGACTGTAAATGTCTCCCCATGACAACATAAATTCATATCCAGAGGACCTGAGAATAATGCTACTGCCTGACAGCAACATGTCCAAGAAAGAGTATCATTAATGATCATGCTTAACAGATCCTATGATGCAATCTATTTCCCTTTGTATCTAATCAAAAGCCTATTTAACCACTCCTTGAGTAGACACAATAAATCAGACACATAGTATGCATACACTGAAAAACTTGGAAGTCCTTGACAACCTTGTTTGAAAGGAAAACAAATGACATACAGGAGACAATCAGAAACAATACACACACAGGTGTTTTTCATTTAAAATCAATCTGCATAGAAGGTCATCATAGAGAAAATCATCATTTACAATCCAAGATAGATTAGTACACCAAACTAAGGACTGAGTCTATAGCAAAAAATGCCTTTCAAAACGTGAATGCCTTATGTTCAGAGTCAGAGCCGAAAGCCCAAAAAACCTCCAAGCTCCCAAAGTAACACAGCCAAACCATTATATACAGAACCGTGTACATTCAGTAATTAATTACATGGCCAAAAGTAAAAAATTTGCTAGATACATTCCTTCCATTTGAAAATGGCCTTCACAGATTAAATGCGATAGACAGGGGCGAGCTCGAGCCCAGTGCCACCGTTGGAGAAATTGCTATGCCATAAAATGGGTACTTGACTGCTTGATCGTTTGCTCACATCTCTGCACTATCGCCATTGATGGCTCAACCACCCACAACCACCAAGAAAACCATCGCTGCGTTCAAATGGGGAGTTCCCGCCAAAATGCATTTTCTGAAGGTTCAAATTATGTAGGAGAATTAGTCCCATATGCACGGTGCGAAGACAACTTTAGCATTTTAAAAACAAGGCCACCCACATACTAAGTGTCGAGCGCTTTTGCCACGCTCGACACAAGCCTCTCAGCCCAAAGCCCATCACCCAAACCTATACCATCGGCCCGCTCCAAAAAACTCCTTCCGATCTCAACGGTCTCGCCGATGGCAAACAAAACACACCCTCCGTCGCCATGACTCCCTCCATCGGAGCATCAAAAAAATCCTCTGGCCGACCTCATGTGTTACACCGATGAAGCCCATCGCAATCCCTTGTCGGCCAGAGAAAGACCATTGGGCCAACACATTCCATCCCTACCGACACAGCCAGTCACACCGACCAACACCATACTCAGGTCCTCGGCGAGACACACGCCATTGGCACAACAAAAAAGACGCTCGCTGATACATCGAGTCACACCGACGCGCCAAAGAGCCACACTCTGCTCCACTATCGGCCAAACACTCTCCATCGGCAGACCACAAAGCGCTGCCCCCGATAGCCAAGGTCACTCCGATGACTGAACTCCTCGCTCCCATCGGCCAGACACACATCATCGGAGCAACTGAAAAAACACTGGCCAACACCCTTAGTCACACTGACGAACACCTCCCTAAAGCCTCCAACTTCTACATCGGCCAGAGAAGACCCATCGGCTAAGCACAAATCTCCCTCGCTGACACACATTGTCATACCGATGAACACAACGCCCAAATCCCCATCGGCTAGAAAAATGATATCGGCAGAGGTCAAGACCCCTTTGCCAATAGCAAAAGTCTCACCGACAGTCCACTCCATACTCCCCTGTTGGTGTGACCCGCGCCTATCGGCACCACAAAAAACTGCTTGGCCAACAATACTACTCTCGCCAATAGATATCCATCGGCCAAACAAATGCCATTGGCCCAACATGAAACTCATTCGCTGATAGCACAAAGTCTTGGCAATGGAAGAAGATATGACTGCTACCATCATGATCGCCAAGACAAATACAAACTCATGCCGATGGAGAAAACATGAAGACCACCTCCTCAAGAACTATGATGCAGATGCTGAAAAACACTGAGGGGCCCCAAAACTTAAATTTTTTGGATATTTTGGGATGGTGCCTGCATGACAATTGCTCAGAAACTGTCAGTAAATTCAGGCACCAACAGATGTTTCCTACTTGTATTAAATCTCTTTCGAAAAGATTACATTCAATACTAAAATTCCTCTAAGTCCTTGATGCACTTCAAAAGCTTCTTCGATCTTCAAACCTATAAAAAACTTCAAAAAAGCTTCTTGCTTTTTCCTTCAAAAACTTCAATAAAAAAGCTTCTTGCTTTTTTATTCTAAGTCAAAAAAGCTCTTTGCTTTTTTATTCTAAGTCTTTTACAAAAAACTTCTTACTTTTATCTTCTAAGTCTTTTTCCTCAAAACAACTCTATGGAAAATGTATGGGGTTTTCAATTAAATAAAAGCACTCTCTTTTAATTCAAGAACTTCTTAACAAGAGCTTGAAACTCAAAATATGATCAATTACATTTGATAACATAGCTTCCAAAGCTCATGCAAAAAACAAGCTCACTTAAATTGAGAAGACTGAACTCAAACAAAGTCCAAGATTTGAGTTAATTGCCCCTTCATGATGTTTGTACACAAGTATGCTAAAAATAGCTTTGTCAACATCAAACATATTTCCAAATAAAAGAAACAACTAAAAGTCCCAAGATTGGGTGCTCAAGTTAGCCCAATCTATTTCAGTCAATTGAAGTGATCAACACACACCAATTCTCATGCAACAACTTGCACAATTTATGTCCCCAATGTTATTTTGAATTACCTTGTTCTATACATGCAAGTGACATGCAAACACAAGGATCCAACATGCAACTAATACCCATTACCTGAAACACTGAGATGTACCATCCTGCAACTTTTGGGAGTTGGAGTGTCTTGCAAGTAGTATCTTAAAATTAACATGCAAGCATTTTCAACAACATGCAACTGATACCCATTTCCTGAATCACTGAGATGTACCATCCTATAAGTTTTTAGAGTTGGAGTGTTCTGCAAGTAATCTCACAAAACTAACATGCAACTACATGCAAAGTCATATAACTGACATGCAAGAACATGCAAGGTCATACAAGTCCATAGGACTGACATGCAACAACATGAAAGCACATGCAAGTGACATGCAACAATATGCAAGCACATGCAAGTGACATGCAACAACATGC
Organism: Cunninghamia lanceolata; assembly: GCA_027924645.1. Classification (NCBI taxonomy): domain Eukaryota; kingdom Viridiplantae; phylum Streptophyta; class Pinopsida; order Cupressales; family Cupressaceae; genus Cunninghamia; species Cunninghamia lanceolata. Next base: position 26,094,287 of record BSBN01000500.1, read on the forward strand.
AAGGTCATACAAGTCCATAGGAGTGACATACAACAACATGCAAGCACATGCAAGTGACATGCAACAACATGCAAGTCCATATGAGCAACATGCAACAACATGCAAGTACATGCAAGTAGCATGCAACAACATGCAACAACATGCAAGTCCATATGAGCAACATGCAACAACAAGCAATTCCATGCAACATATTCTGACCACATGCAACCAATATCCAATTCTTGCATCTCTAACACTGTAGTTAACTCCAACATTATATCCATGCAAGGTGTCTCAATATTATCCACTCATGTACATAAAAAAAGCACAACTCCAAGTCTAAATATAAGTCCCCATCAAAAGGGTACACCCAAGTTTAACTCCCACTTACTAGGAGTTATCAAACTCTCAAAATATACTTAGGAGAAGTCAATAAAGTCTTCATGGCCCCCACTCTAAAAATGGATGCCCAAGTTTGAACTTATCAATTATGAATTGATTGCAAAAGTCAAAGTGATATAATTAATAAATAATTAAACTCTCAAAGTCTTTATGTGTTGGGGAACACATTCCAAGAACTTTGGAGACACATGAATTGGTTAGGATTGCAAGTTAATGGCAACTTATCCCAACATTCTCCCACTTGACATTATACATTGCAATAACTCTAAATGATATAATCAAACTTTAAATCATAGGGAAAAACATCCCTAGCCATCAATGCACCATTGATTCTTCAACATACTTTTGTACTCCAATAAGATACCTATAAAAGCAACCATGATAACCATCATCTGAAACAAGAACTCCTTACATCATGTCACCCATGATAAATAAGAAACATGCCAAGGTGAAACATATCAACTGTCACTAAAACCTGCACCAATCTCAACATGAACACAAACATCAAATCATATGATAACATAATACTTTGAGTGTCTGCCACACTCATACTAAATGGAATTGAAGCAACCACATGAAGTTGCTAACTCATCCAAAATATCCATACCTCAAAACTAGGGTAAACAAACCATTATAGGTAGAACTCCATGCCATCAACATACCAACCCAAAACTGCAATCAAGTCCCTATAAAACAATCCTGCGAATAATCCATCCTCTCATCTCAATGCAACATACCAATGTACAAACGACCAAAGACAAGGCCAACAAACAAAATCTGTAATAACACTGAACAGATCTATGGATATTAACAGTCCACATCCAAGTCTTCAATGTAACCAATGGGTAAAGACAACCCACTAAACTTGCACAACTCATAGATCCAAATAGTGAAACATGCAAAATCATCTTCACATCAATAACCTACAAACTGAGACAACCAAGAAGATATCGTGACAATAAATAACATATAGATCCAAGAACTCCCACTGCATGGGTAATGTCAAATCTAAAAATAAGATCAAGGCATTACAAATCCTCCTATAGCACTTCTCTTAGAGGATGTGGCTAAATCCTCTACCATATAGTGTCAAAACATATAATGATATGCATAAAACATCTCTCTTTACCAATCTCTGAATAACTCTCCCAAGTCCTCTTAACCAATGAAGAAAAAGATCAAGGAGCTACCAAATTATTGTTAACAATAGTAACACTTGACTCCAATACAAATCTCAACTCCATAAACATGAGAACCTTCAAGAAGAACAAAATATACCAGGAAAAAGTGAAATTGCAAAATCATACCATGTCTTTATACCACACTAACATGTGCCAAACTGTGTAAAGTAAGATCTCTTTCAACACTCCCAAACTAAAAAAGGTAGCAACTTATAACATCCAAATTATGATGAAAACATGGCAGCAATAGATGTTAACCTCTCACTTAAAGTCGATCATACTAGCCAATCATTCCCACAGCAAAGGGAAATAGCCCAAAAACCACAAACCATTTATGTACCTCTCCAAAACAAATCCTCAGAACTAGTTTCATAGCTCAAGATCGAATAGTAATGAGAACAAAAGAAATCCTTAAACCCATGCATTTACTTCTCAACAATCCTTTTCAAGACTAGTGTAAAAGAGAAGACAAGATACATATAAATAATGCATCTAATAAACAAGTGGGAAACACCTATTAGATCATTTACATGTCGAGTAGACCAAGAGTGGGATACAAGATTGTCCTTGCATATAACACCAAGCAATAAAAGATTATAATAAAGACAACCTTATCATATGGTCTATAATTGACTCACATCCATTTCCAAGTGTAGGCTTCTCAGTCCTTTTGTTGACATCTCATAATGAGAAATCTTTCCAACACATATCTCTAAGTTCAAGAGATATCAAGCCTCACCCAAGTCTCTCTAGTATTCATGATTTTTCAATAATCAATCCATGCTAACTTCAAATGCAATCTGTACAATCATGAAGCTCCAAGCAAATGATTAATATTTCAAAACTAAAGAGAACTAACCAAACCATTGTCAAAGTTCCAACTCTAGAATCAAGAACATATCAAGACATCATGATCTAACATCTTCTAAAAAAAAAAGATCATATGCCCCAATGAACATATCTTGCTCCCAAAAGCACCTGTATTATGCCAAAAAACTCTAACTCATGATCAAGAGTGAATCATGACATAATACTATACATCCTCTAAAACAGGGATCATATAGAAAAAACTGATAAGTTATAAACTCAACACCTCACCAAAAACTCCAGGAGTCCTCCATGGAAAACCAAGATGTCAACACCTCTTCAAAAAACATGAAGATCTAGCATCCTCTGTCAATAGAACTAAAAATGTCAAAGAACCATTACTGCAAACTAAAGACATAATCCAAGAGCTTCTTATGACACCAACAACCATTGCAAAAGATCATTCATCTTTTAATCAAAGATTTTGCATGGCTCACAACACTGCAACAACAATAGTTTAGCACCAATATCTTTAAACAAAGAAGATGGAACACATTATGTAGCTGCACAAAGCTCCCACTAAAAGTGATACCAAGTTATGCATGGTATCATGATCAACATCATTACCAAAACTCCCCTGAAAGTGAAAAAAGCTTCTTATGCAACATAACTTTACTACTATAGATTCCAATGAATGACTAAATCAGGTACTCCAAACTACCCTTTTGTCTCAATACAAAAATACCAACATAATTAAGGTGACCAAGAAGAGGCCTACCAAATAGAACCCTCATTAGCTTATTCACAAGATCTGCACACATGCAACATCTCATAGGAGAAAAGAATATGATCATGTAGGAGTTAAGGACAACACTGAGAGGGGGGGTGAATCAGTGTTGTGTGAATTTTTTAATCTTTTTCAAACTTTAACTTTCTGAGCACAAGGAATGAATGATACCTTTGATTTGTCAAATACATATGCACATGACTGTGAATGCAGAAAGAGAATAAAACTTCATAAGTAAATTAAACACACACAAGGAAGATCAATATGAATCATAACACAAGATATGCACGAGTGGAAAACCCTCCTGGGGTATAAAAACCACTCCAAAACTGCCTCACTAGCTTAACCTTGAAAAATATCTTTACAAGCCTCACTGGCTATGTCTCACTGACAAATGGTCTTACCGACCTACAAGCCTCACTGGCATACTGTTGTGCCTCACTGGCATTTCTCAATCAATCAGAACTCTAAATCTCATGTGCAAGAAATGATTGCTGCTCAATCTGATTTGCACCATTCAAATCAACTCATCTACAACATACATTCCATCATTCCAATCCTCTGATATTCTATCCTTGAATTATTTAAATCACCTGATCAGGAAGACATATCTCACTACAAATTAGTTCATACCCACACATTCTTCTGTGTTTTCTTTTTAAAAGTATTTTCATGAAGTTATCTTCATAATCATATATTTCTCTGCACTTCAACACAATTCTCTGAAATAAAATTGTTTCTTCATACCTACATAAAAAATCATTTCATAGAAAAAATCCCATTAAAAGCTTCTCACCACACACAAGATCTTCTCTCTTATCTGCATCAAAATACACCCCTGAAAAAATTCTCTTTATACAAATGAACTTTCATCATTCAATCTTCTTCAAATCTGTTCAACTTCTAACATCAAATATTTTTATCACCTTCATATCATATTCTCTCAAAATAAAAAAATCTTTATGATCACAATCTTTCATCTTCTCAAAAAAAAACTCTCTCATCTTCAAAAACCTCTCATTAAACTCTTTTTCTCAAACTCTCTCTCATCATCTCTGATCTGCAACACTCACTATCTGCCATTAGAAAATCTCAATCTCCAAAATGAATTTCCATCAAACAATAATATCAAAAATGGTTCAACTTCCACCAACATATTTCATTCATCTCACATTCTCTAAAAAATAAAAACTAAAACACCAAAAATGAAGATTGCATTCTTTTCACCTTCTCTGCCGTAGAAACCTTCCAAATCTAACAAAAAATCTAAACCAACTTTCTAACTTCATTCTTCAAGTCTCCACATCTCTTATGCTTCGCTGTCTCACTATATTAGAAACAAAAATCTTGATTTTCTTGCCTTTCTAAAAAACAGAAACTGTCAAATTTAAACCTTGTTAAATGAGGCTCCGTTTGAACCTTTACCATTCGATGGGAACACCCCGCCAACAACCATTTAAACCTTAGCCGTTGATCGGCTTTTTGGCACCCATATTGGAACTTCCACCGGCGCTCACCTGAAGCCTAGCACAAGGGGCCGGTAAGAATTACGAGCCAACACCCCTTAAGTTATAACTTAAAAACCCGATGACCTTCTCAACCGGTCAATGAACAGTTAAAAGAAAAGTGCATTGACGTTTAGAATAGGATTTTAATGAAGTTTAAATTAGGTCTTGTGAAATAAATGAAAAGCATCATAAACCACAATATGTGTCATTTGTCACTATAAACAACTTGTTAGAGTTTTACAACCTGAATATTGAGATAAAACCAAAACTCCAAACCACTGTAATTACACTGAATACTGAGATGATACCAAACCACTGTGATTACAACAAGCCACAATCAAGATTACTCATGATGCCAACCTATGCCATTTTTACTGAAAGCATGAACATGCATTCTTAACAAGATCCTATATCTGATTTCAACTGAACCACTTATCCTGATTGACTAAACTATTCCTAATAGATTCCTTCCATAAGTGAATAACAAGATCCTATATCTGATTTCAACTGAACCACTTATCCTGATTGAGTGAACTATTCCTAATAGATTCCTTCCATAAGTGAATAACAGTGAAATGCATGATCATTAACAACCTTTTGACATCAATGACAAACTATTACCATCAGATCAGTGCTTCAATCTTTAATAACTAAAAAATATGTTCAACCCCACATCAGTAACATGTAAAACAAATGTAACTAGGTATAACATGTAGATTTCCAAGACTCAAACACCAGAATCAACTTTAAATATGATTTGCCAAATAAATCCACATAGGAGAAACCATAGATCATAGGAACCCAACAAGCAGCCTTTTAAATCTGAAATTGTTTCCATCCAAAAAATGTCTGAACACAATTTTCCACAAATCTACAAACCACAGATTTTGATTAACATGTAAAACCTACAAAACCATATCTCTGTAAATCTGAAACCATTTAAACATCCAAACATTCACACAATGAACACCATCAAATATGTCATCTGAAATAATGGAATATCACACATCTACAAACCCACAATTTTTTGAAATAGGAAAACTATGAAAACCTACATATTCAAAATATCATGAATATGAGAAAGGAGAATCCAGGTTGTTCAGGAGTGTCCATATCATAAAAATACCAATTCCACAACCTCCATACAACCAGTGATAAAATGATTCAATGCTTTCATGTAACCATGGACTGAAACCATGAACCCAACATAAGCACTCAAAACTGTAGTCCAAGAAATGAGTATTTTTCCATGTGATTAAGGTACCAAAAGTAACCATCCAACATAAACACCCTTTCACTGTACATGACCACAAGGTAAAGGAATAAAACCACCAAACAAGGGAATATACATATATTGTCAAAATGGAGCTACAAATCACTACCACAAGATCAACTCCATAAAGATTCATAATCTTAAGCCTCAAGAGCCCAACAAAGATTCTTTTGACAATATCCATCTGAGAGATAAATACAATGGCTTCTAATCTCATAGATCTGCAAAACCTACAAAACAAAGCTCCCACTACAGCCAAAAAACCTTCAACACTTTAAGAGAAAGGCATCCCTCACTCTACACAACCATTAGATTCGATACCAAATGTTGAAAATGAAGGTAGGACTGCTGCTATAAAATTTAAAATTTTGCGTATGCAAAGATGAAATTAAGATTAATCTATAAGAATTAATGAACAAGTGCTTATGCACTTTTAAACCAATGTAGAAGAGAAGAGAATAGAAGAGAAGAGAAAATCTTGCACAATATTTACGTGGAGAAACCCTTTCAGGAAAAAACTCCACACTCAAAGATGTTTCCTGCTTGTATTAAATCTCTTTCGAAAAGATTACATTCAATACTGAAATTCCTCTAAGTCCTTGATGTACTTCAAAAGCTTCTTCAATCCTTAAACTTGTAAAAAACTTCAAAAAAGCTTCTTGCTTTTTCCTTCAAAAACTTCTTCAATAAAAAAGGTTCTTCAATAACTTCTTTCTTTTTAATTCTAAGTCAAAAAAGCTCTTTGCTTTTTTATTCTAAGTCTTTTACAAAAAACTTCTTACTTTTATCTTCTATGTCTTTTTCATCAAAACAACTCTCTGGAAAATGTATGGGGTTTTCAATTAAATAAAAGCACCCTCTTTTAATTCAAGAACTTTTTAATTCAAGAACTTCTTTTTAATTCAAGAACTTCTTAACAAGAGCTTGAAACTCAAAATATAATCAATTACATTTGATAACATAGCTTCCAAAGCTCATGCAAAAAACAAGATCACTTAGATTAAAAAGACTGAACTCAAACAAAGTCCAAGCTTTGAGTTAACTGTCCCTTCATGATGTGTGCACACAAGTATGCTAAAAATAGCTTTGTCAACATCAAACATATTTCCAAATAAAAGCAACAGGTGAAAGTCCCAAGATTGGGTGCTCAAGTTAGCCCAATCTACTTCAGTCAACTGAAGTGATCAACACACCCCAATTCTCATGCAACAACTTGCACAATTGATGTCCCCAATGTTATTCTGAATTACCTTGTTTTGTACATGCAAGTGACATGCAAACACCAGATCCAACATGCAACTGATACCCATTACCTAAAACACTGAGATGTACCATCCTGCAACTTTTGGGAGTTGGAGTGTCTTGTAAGTAATATCTTAAAACTGACATGCAAACATTTTCAACAACATGCAACTGATACCCATTTCCTAAATCACTAAGATTTACCATTTTGCAATTTTTTGGAGTTGGAGTGTTCTGCAAGTAATCTCACAAAATTGACATGCAACTACATGCAATGCCATATAACTGACATGCAAGAACATGCAAGGTCATATAACTAACATGCAAGAACATGCAAGGTCATACAAGTCCATAGGACTGACATGCAACAATATGAAAGCACATGCAAGTGACATGCAACAACATGCAAGCACATACAAGTGACATGCAACAACATGCAAGGTCATACAAGTCCATAGGAGTGACATGCAACAACATGCAAGCACATGCAAGTGACATGCAACAACATGCAAGCACATGCAAGTAACATGCAACAACATGCAAGTCCATATGAGCAACATGCAACAACATGCAAGTACATGCAAGTAGCATGCAACAACATACAAGCTACATGAAAAAACAAGCAAGTTCATGCAAGCTATTCTGACCACATGCAAGCAATATCAAATTCTTGCATCTCTAACACTGTAGTTAACTCCAACATTATATCCATGGAAGGTGTCTCAACATTATCCACTCATGTACATAAAAAAGCACAACTCCAAGTCTAAATATAAGTCCCCATCAAAAGGGGACTCCCAAGTTTAACTCCCACTTACTAGGAGTTATCAATCTCTCAAAATAGACTTAGGAGAAGTCAACAAAGTCTTCATGGCCCCCACTCTAAAAATGGATGCCCAAGTTTGAACTTATCAATTAGGAATTGGTTGCAAAAGTCAAAGTGATATAATTAATAAATAATTAATCTCTCAAAGTCTTTATGTGTTTGGGAACACATTCCAAGAACTTTAGAGACACATGAATTGGTTAGGATTGCAAGTCAATGGCAACTTATCCCAACATTCTCCCATTTGACATTATACATTGCAATAACTCTAAATGATATAATCAAACTTTAAATCACACAGAAAAACATCCCTAGCTATCATTGTACCATTGATTCTTCAACATACTTTTGTACTCCAATAAGATACCTATAAAAGCAACCATGATAGCCATCATCTGAAACAAGAACTCCTTACATCATGTCACCCATGATAAACAAGAAACATGCCAAGGTGAAACATATCAACTGTCACTGAAACCTGCACCAATCTCAACATGAAAACAAACATCAAATCATATGATAACATAATACTTTGAGTGTCTGCCACACTCATACCAAATGGAAAAGCAACCATAGCAAGTTGCTAGCTCATCCAAAATATCCATACCCCAAAACTAGGGTAAACAAACCATCATAGGTAGAACTCCATGTTATCAACATACCAACCCAAAACTACAATCAAATCCCTGTAAAAAAATCCTGCTAAGCATCCATCCTCTCATCTCAATGCAACATACCAATGTACAAATGACCAAAGACAAGGCCAACAAACAAAATCTGCAATAACACTAAACAGATCTATGGATATTGACAGTCCACATCCAAGTCTTCAATGCAAGCAATGGGTAAAGACAGCCCACTAAACCTGCACAACTCATAGATCCAAATAGTGAAACATGCAAAATCATCTTCACATAAATAACCTGCAAACTGAGACAACCAAGAAGATATCGTGACAATAAAGAGCATATAGATCCAAGAACTCCCACTACATGGGTAATGTCAAATTTGAAAATAAGATCAAGGCATTACAAATCCTCCTATAGCACTTCTCTTAGAGGATGTGGCTAAATCCTCTACCATATAGTGTCAAAACATATAATGATATGCATGAAACATCTCTCTTTACCAATCTCTGAATAACTCTCCCAAGTCCTCTTAACCAATGAAGAAAAAGATCAAGGACCTACCAAATTATTGTTAACAACAATAACACTAGACTCCAATACAAATCTCAACTCCATAAACATGAGAACCTTCAATAAGAACAAAATATACTAGGAAAAAGTGAAACTGCAAAATCATACCATGTCTTTATACCACACTAACATGTGCCAAACTGTGTAAAGTAAGATCTCTTTCAACACTCCCAAACTAAAAAAGGTAGCAACATATAACATCCAAATTATGATTAAAACATGGCAGCAATAGATGTTAACCTCTCACTAAAAGTAGATCAAACTAGCCAATCATTCCCACAACAAAGAGAATTATCCCGAAAACCACAAACCATTTATGTACCTCTCTAAAACAAATCCTTAGAACTAGTTTCATAGCTCAAGATTGAATAGTAATGAGAACAACAGAAATCTTTAAACCCATGCATCTGCTTCTCAACAATCCTTTTCAAGACTAGTGTAAAAGAGAAGACAAGATACATATAAATAATGCATCTAATAAACAGGTGGGCAACACCTATTAGATCATTTACCTGCTGAGTAGACCAAGAGTGGGATACAAGATTGTCCTTGCATATAACACCAAGCAATAAAAGATTATAATAAAGACAACCTTCTCATAAGGTCTATAACATCCATTTCCAAGTGTAGGCTTCTGGGTCCTTTTATTGACATCTCATAATGAGAAATCTTTCCAACACATATCTCTAAGTTCAGGAGATATCAAGCCTCACCCAAGTCTCTCTAGTATCCATGAGTTTTCAACAATCAATCCATGCTAACTTCAAATGCAATCTGCACAATCATGAAGCTCCAAGCAAATGATTAATACTTCAAAACCAAAGAGAACTAACCAAACCATTGTCAAAGTTCCAACTATAGAATTAGGAACATATCAAGACATCATGATCTAACATCTTCTAAAAAAAAAAGATCATATGCCCCAATGAACATATCTTGCTCCCAAGAGCACTTGTATTATGCCAAAAAACTCTAACTCATGATCAAGAGTGCATCATGACATAATACTATACATCCTCTAAAACAAGGATCATATATCAAAAACTGATAAGTTATAAACTCAACACCTCACCAAAAACTCCAAGAGTCCTCCATGGAAAACCAAGATGTCAACACCTCTTTAAAAAACATGAAGATCTAGCATCCTCTATCAATAGAACTAAAAATGTCAAAGAACCCTTACTGCAAACTAAAGCCATAATCCAAGAGCTTCTTATGACACCAACAACCATTGCAAAAGATCATGCATCTTTTAATCAAAGATTTTGCATGGCTCACAACACTGCAACAACAACAGTTTAGCACCAATATCTTTAAACAAAGAAGATGGAACACATTATGTAGCTGTACAAAATTCCCTCTGAAAGTGATACCAAGTTATGCATGGTATCATGATCAACATCATTACCAAAACTCCCTTGAAAGTGAAAAAAGCTTCTTATGCAACATAATTTTACTGCTATAGATTCCAATGAATGACTAAATCAGGTACTCCAAACTACCCTTTTGTCTCATTACAAAAATACCAATGTAATTAAGGTGACCAAGAAGATGCCTACCAAATAGAACCCTCATCAGCTTATTCACAAGATCTGCACACATGCAACATCTCATAGGAGAAAAGAATATGATCAGTGCTTCAATCTTTAATAACTAAAAAATAGATTCAACCCCACATCAGTAGCATGTAAAACAAATGTAACTAGGTATAACATGTAGATTTCCAAGACTCAAACACCAGAATCAACTTTAAATCTGATTTGCCAAATAAATCCACATAGGAGAAACCATAGATCATAGGAACCCAACAAGCAGCCTTGCAAATCTGAAATTGCTTCCATCCAAAAAATGTCTAAACACAATTTTCCACAAATCTACAAACCATAGATTTTGATTAACATGTAAAACCTACAAAACCACATCTCTGTAAAACTAAAACAATTTAAACATCCAAACATTCACACCAATGAACACCATCAAATATGTCATCTGAAATAATGGAATATCACACATCTATAAACCCACAATCTTTTGAAATAGGAAAACTGTGAAAACCTACATATTTGAAATATCATGAATATGAGAAAGGAGAATCCAGGTTGTTAAGGAGTGTCCATATCATAAAAATACTAACTCCACAACCTCCATACAACCAGTGATAAAATTATTTAATGCTTTCATGTAACCATGGACTGAAACCATGAACCCAACATAAGCACTCAAAATTGTAGTCCAAGAAATGAGTGTTTTTCCATGTGATTAAGGTACTAGAAATAACCATCCAACATAAACACCCTTTCACTGCACATGACCACAGGGTAAAGGAATAAAACCACCAAACAAGAGAATATACATATATTGTCAAAATGGAGCTCCAAATCACTACCACAAGATCAACACCATAAAGATCCATAATCTTAAGCCTCAAGAGTCCAACAAAGATTCTTTTGACAATATCCATCTGAGAGAAAAATACAATGGCTTCCAATCTCACAGATCTGCAAAACCTACAAAACAAAGCTCCCACTGCAGCCAAAAAACCTTCAACATTTTAAGAGAAAGGCATCCCTCACTCTACACAACTGTTAGCTCTGATACAAAATGTTGAAAATGAAGGTAGAATTGCTGCTATAAACTTTAAAATTTTGTTTATGCAAAGCTGAAATTAAGATTAATCTATAACAATTAATGAACAAGTGCTTATGCACTTTCAAACCAATGTAGAAGAGAAGAGAAGAGAAGAGAAGAGAAAATCTTGCACAATATTTACGTGGAGAAACCCTTTCGGAAAAAAACTCCACACTCAAAGATGTTTCCTGCTTGTATTAAATCTCTTTCGAAAAGATTACATTCAATACTGAAATTCTTCTAATTCCTTGATGCACTTCAAAAGCTTCTTCAATCTTCAAACCTGTAAAAACTTAAAAAATGCTTCTTGCTTTTTCCTTCAAAAACTTCTTCAATAAAAAAATTCTTTCTTTTTTATTCTAAGTCAAAAAAGATCTTTACTTTTTTATTCTAAATCTTTTACAAAAAACTTCTTACTTTTATCTTCTAAGTCTTTTTCATCAAAACAACTCTCTGGAAAATGTATGAGGTTTTCAATTAAATAAAAGCACCCTCTTTTAATTCAAGAACTTTTTAATTCAAGAACTTCTTTTAATTCAATAACTTCTTAACAAGAGCTTGAAACTCAAAATATAATCAATTACATTTGATAACATAGCTTCCAAAGCTCATGCAAAAAAATAAGCTCACTTAAATTGAGAAGACTAAACTCAAAGAAAGTCCAATTTTTTAGTTAACTGCCCCTTCATGATGTGTGCACACAAGTATGCTAAAAATAGCTTTGTCAACATCAAACATATTTCCAAATAAAAGCAACAACTAAAAGTCCCAAGATTGGGTGCTCAAGTTAGCCCAATCTATTTCAGTCAACTAAAGTGATCAACACACACCAATTCTCATGCAACAACTTGCACAATTGATGTCCCCAATGTTATTCTGAATTACCTTGTTTTGTACATGCAAGTGACATGCAAACAACGGATCCAACATGCAACTGATACCCATTACCTAAAATATTGAGATGTACCATCCTACAACTTTCAGGAGTTGGCGTGTCCTGCAAGTAATATAATATAACTGACATGCAAGCATTTTCAACATGTAATTGATACCCATTTCCTAAATCACTGAGATGTACCATCTTGCAAGTTTTTGGAGTTGGAGTGTTCTATAAGTAATCTCACAAAACTAACATGCAACTACATGCAAGGTCATATAACTGACATGCAAGAACATGCAAGGTCATACAAGTCCATAGGATTGACATGCAACAACATGAAAGCACATGCAAGTGACATGCAACAACATGCAAGGTCATGCAAGTCCATAGGAGTGACATGCAACAACATGCAAGCACATGCAAGTGACATGCAAGAACATGCAAGTCCATATGAGCAACATGCAACAACATGCATCAACATGCAACAACATGCAAGTAACATGCAACAACATGCAACAGCATGCAAGTACATGCAAGCTACAAGCAAAAACATGCAATTCCATGCAAGCTATTCTAACCACATGCAATCAATATCCAATTCTTGCATCTCTAACACTGTAGTTAACTCCAACATTATATCCATGCAAGGTGTCTCAACATTATCCACTAATGTACATAAAAAAGCACAACTTCAAGTCTAAATATAAGTCCCCATCAAAAGGGGACACCCAAGTTTAACTCCCACTTACTAGGAGTTATCAAACTCTCAAAATAGACTTAGGAGAAGTCAAAAAAGTCTTCATGGCCCCCACTCTAAAAATGGATGCCCAAGTTTGAACTTATCAATTAGGAATTGATTGCAAAAGTCAAAGTGATATAATTAATAAATAATTAATCTCTCAAAGTCTTTATTTGTTGGGGAACACATTCCAAGAACTTTGGAGACACATGAATTGGTTAGGATTGCATGTTAATGGTAACTTATCCCAACAACAATCCACCTCATGGTCTCATCTTTCATGGGGAGAAATCTCCAATGGTTTAGGAGCTTGACCCCTACTTCAATACATACTTGGGATGAACTAGGAGAGGCCTTCTACAAACAATTTGGTGAGAGGGCAGATAATGTTTCATTGTTTGAGTACTTGACAACTATCAAGAGGGCGCTAAGTGAGATGCTAGTAGACTTCAACTTCAGATTCCAAAGGATGTGGCAGAGGATCCCAACTACCCTCATGCCATCTCCACAAGGTGCTTTCTTGTACTTTTTAAGAGCTTTGAATTTTGATATTGTTGTGATGATGCAATCAATGGGTTTTGAAACCCTACCAGCTAGATATGAGACAGCTCTGAAAGCTAAATATTGCTTAATACAGGATAGGAAAATTGCCTCCAGACCTCCTGCCCCATTTTTACCAGAGCTACCTTATGCTTCCCATCAACCTATCATTGCTTCTATCCCAGAGCCTAAAGCTTCAACATCCTCTCTTTCTCAAGAAGAGAGTGATCTTAAGACCCTAATGTCTACTCTGATAGACAAGGTGAATAGTATAGCTATTCAAACTACTCCCAAACCCTATCAGAATTATAATCAAGGGCAGTCATCTAACCAAAATTAGAACCAAGGGTATAATCCTAATAGAAATCAAAACTGGAATCAAGGATATCAACCAAATAGACATCAAAATCATAACCCTGCACAACCTTTACAAACTATCAGACCTACCCAATAAATACCAACTGTGAATCCAGTTAGGGCCTTAATCCCTACTTAGAATAATCTAGCCCAGGAGGTGGACTGGTGCTATCCTTGCAACCAACCCCACAATCAGTCTTCTTTTGCTATTGGTGCACAAGAAAGGGCCTTGATGGTGTAGAACTTTCGCACTCATTAGGTATTAGTATCAGAGGTAGAAAATAATCACCTTGAAACATCAAATGAGGCTACCCCTGCTGCCAATATGATGCTATAGACTGCGGAGGATTTTGTGTAGTCAATCAGCCCATAGACAGTGTTGTCATGCCCATTGCAGACAACATCAGGTCAAAGAAGAGGCAGTTGGAGTCTAGTCCCATGCCTGCTATGTTACGAAAGGAGCCTATTCCTAAGGCTAAGGTGGCTAGTGCCACAATTCCTATTCAGGGCAGCAAATCTATTGCTACAAAAGAAATCCCATTAGGCTTAAAGGTGCTTAATTTGGCAGTAGATCAATCAAAGAAGGGAACATGGATTCCCTTGATGCACAAAGCAGCCCCTGTTCCATTAAATATTGTGGAACAGATGAAGAAAACAAACATAAATGTCTCTATGTGGGAAATGATGTCCATCCCCTCTCAGAGGGACCTATTACAAGAAGCCTTAAGGCACTTCCCATCAACTGAGTTAACAACATTGGATCCCTCAATCAAGTAGAAAGAGAGGACCCCTACCAGTCTTGTGCAACCAAATCAAGGACAAGTAAGTGTAGTCAGGAAACCATCTCCTTTCTACTTGTCCTTGATCATTGGAAATTTCCTAGTGCACAATTGCATGATAGACTCTGGGGCTAGTGTTTTAGTCATGCCCAAGAAAGTTGTTGATGCATTAGGCATAAAGTATACTCCTATTTCATCAAGAGTATTACAATTGGATGGCACCTCTTTAAACACTATATGAGTGATCAAGGGACTGGATGTGACTTTGCATGCATGTCCCAACTTGACTTTTAAACAAGACATTTCATTCATTGATCTTCCTCCTTTCTTTGCTATCTGTTTGTCAAGAGATTTCACTGCAAAGGTAGGTGGCTACCTTTCTTCTGACTAGTCTCATATGTTGCTGAGAACCAGATATGGCACATGGTTCACTATTAAGGCTGAACCAATTTCAAGCTATCATGTGGAGAATTATGATCAGAATACGGTGAACCCACATGTAATGATTCAGGGTGAGGAAGTGCATGATCTAGAACATATGGAGGTAGAACCTTCACCTCTTCTTATCCCTAACTTATTTCTAGATGAGTGGGTAGGGGATCATGAGGATTTTGACCTCTATGGCACAATTCAGGCAACCAAGCTGGGCAATTACATGATCCATGAAGGGGATCCTTCAGTCCCCTCTATACTCAAGCCAGATGATGACTCCAATGGTCCATGGAAGATGTTCTTTGATGGTTCCAAGAGCAAGAACGGAGCCAGTGCAAGTGCTTTTCTAGTCTCCCCGACTAGTAAGAAGTTGTATTTTGTTCACAGGTTGCAATTTTCTTACACAAATAATGTAGCAGCATATGAGGCATTGGTTCATGGTCTACTGATAGAAGAAAAGAATAAAATCAGACATCTAGAGGTCTTTGGTGACACTAAATTGGTGGTTAACCAAGTTAGAGGGAGATGTGCTACAAAAAACAATCTTTTAAGAGCTTACAGACATAGAGTTTGGGACCTGTTTGAGAGTTTTGATGCTCTCAACCTACAGGTGATCCCAAGAAATTAAATACTAATGTTGATCAACTAGAAATAGTGGGGGCTCAGTTTTCCCCACATATAGACTTGTTTCAAGGTCCTAATGAGCATGTGAAGGTAGTAGTCATGCCATCTGTTCCTAACAATGATACTCATTAGCAGATCTTTGACAACAATGAGTAAATTGCTTGCTTTATTCAAAATGAAGTAGAGTTTTCCTCCATGGCACAACCTAGATTACAAGAGTCCTATGGTGATTAGATCATCTACCTCAAAATAAATAAGTTCCCCAAGGGTCTAGTTACCCTTGAGGTTATCTTCAGCCATGATGATGAGTTCAAAGATGAGAAAAACAATATGACCATCAAGAAAGAAGATTACCATAAGGTGACAGTCACCCAAGACAAGGAGTTGCTGCTGGGGAAAGTATGTGGTGATATAGAGGAGCAAGAATTCATAAGACTTGCTCAAAAATATGGTGATGTCTTGGCATGGACATATATGGATCTTAAGGGATTCAATCTAGATGTGGCTCAATATGTCATTGATCTAGATCCTAACTGCGAGCCAATTCACTAGAAGCAGCAACCCATAAATCCAAAAATTGAGGAACTCATGAGAAAAGAGGTCGCTAAGCTCATACAAGCAAAGATTATCTTCCCTATCAAGTACTCTACTTGGGTTTCTAATCTAGTACCTGTGAGAAAGAACAATGGATAAATTAGGCTCTGTGTAGAGTTCAGGAACCTGAACTGTGCTTCTTTGAAAGATCATTACCCTCTGCTCTCCATGGATCAAATATTACAAATTGTTGCAGGGGCAGAGAGGTTTTCATTATTGGATGGCTTCTCTGGCTATAATCAATTTTTTGTTAGAGAGGAAGATAGATTCAAAATAGCATTCACAACCAAATGGGGAACCATTGAATATGCAAAGATGCCATTTGGTCTGTCCAATGCTGGTGCTACATTTCAAAGGGCAATGGATATTACCTTCAAAGATTTATAAACAATTTCATCCGAATTTATCTGGATGACATTTCAATCTTCTCCAAGAAGGGAGACAAACACATGGAGCATTTGGAGAAAGTTTTCCAGAGGTGCAGAGAGTTTGGGGTGGCTCTCAACCCTAAGAAATGTATGTTTGTTGTAGCCTAGGGTAAGCTTTTGGACCATATTGTGTCTAAGGATGGAATATCCATAGACCCTAACAGAACATCTTCCCTACTTTCCCTTCCTCTGCCTGTTCATAGAAAGGCTTTACAATCATTCTTGGGGTAGATTAGCTTCGTTAGGAAGTTCATTCCTAACTATGCTGGCTTAGTAAAGCCTCTAACCCTTATGGTCAAGAAAGATGTAATCTTCAAATGGACTAATAAAGGGAAGGATGGTTTTGAAAAGATCAAGGAAGAGATTACCCAAGTACCTACTCTCATGAACCCAAATTATGAGGACTTTGTCCTCTATGCACATGGAGGAGAGAACAATATTGTTGTCCTAATGCAACAAAATGAACACAGACTGGAGTAGCTGTTGACCTTCTTCAATCAGACCTTGAAAGACTACGAGGTCAAGTATACCCCCATGGATAAGTAGGTATTTGCCATTGTTAGAGCCTTAAAGAAATTTAGATATATATGTTGGCAAATAACCCTATTAGAGTTTTAGTTTCTCATCCTAGTGTGAGAGATTATATAATGGGAATTGAAATTAGTGAAAAGAGAGCTAGTTGGGTCACCAAGATCATGGAATATGAAGTGATCATCAAAGCCACTAAGTTGATTAGAGGCAAAAGATTATGTGAAAAACTAGTTCAGACATCAGTAGATGAAGTGAATTCATCTTATCACTTGAATGAGGAGGAGCCTACAGCTGATTCATCAGTTGTGAACCCTTGGACAATAGATATGGCTAGGTTCCTATCCACTAGTGAGTATCCCTATGGATTGGATAGAACCAAAAGAAGACATTTCAGGCTACAGTCTATCCCTTATGCTCTGATAGATGGTGTTCTCTTCAAGAGAAATTTGGATGGTGTCTTGCTGAGATGTGTAGAAGAAGATCAAGTTGATAGGCTTCTTAGTGAGTTCCATGATGGCCTAGCTGGTGGCCATTTTTTTTCTAGAGCTACTGCAATGAAGATAATGAGGGCAAGCTACTATTGGCCCACATTATTCAATGATGCTCATGCACGGGTAAGAGGATGCAAAGAGTGTGCTCTCTTTGCAGGAAAGAAAAGGTTGGCAATGCTTCCACTCCACCCCTTTCAGGCCGATCAACCCTTCTCACAATGGGGAATGGATTTTATTGGCATGATAAATCCCCATCTAGTGTTGGTCGTAGGTGGATTTTGACTGCAATAGATTATTTCACCAGGTGGGTTAAAACAATCCCACTCAAGGAGGCCAATGAATCAGCTATCATGGATTTCTTGGAGGAAATCATGACAAGGTTTGGAGCTCCTCATACTATTATTTCTGATAATGCAAAGGTATTCACTGGTTTCAAGATTGCTGATTGGGCTCTTAAATATAATGTGTTCTTGAAGACTTGATCCAATTATTACCCTCAAGGTAATGGGCTAGCTAAGTCTACTAATAAGAACTTGATTAGGATTCTAAAAAGGACCATGGAGGTAAACCAGAGGCAATGGCACAATAAGATCAAGTTAGCCCTTTGGGCTAATAGAATCACATACAAGAAAGCCATTAGGAATTCACCTTTTGTTCTAGTGTATGGAAGAGATGCTAGATTGCCTATATCTTTAGAGCTTCCTACATTAGACTTGGCTCATCAATTGGAGCTAAAAGGAGAAGATGAAAGGTTTGTCAAGATGGATGAATTGACTGAATTAGAAGAAAAAAGATAGTCAGCCATGATCACACTAGAAGATCAGATGTAGACCAAGAGATACTTTGATAAGAAGGCCACAATCTAGATTTTCAATAAAGGTGATCTTGTCCTAAAATGGGATGTTTATCGAGCCAAACCTAGAGGACACACCAAGTTTGATGCACTTTGGAGTAGGCCTTATGTCATCATCAACAACAAAGAAGCAAATGCCTTCATTCTCTCAAGGCTAGATGGTGAAGTTCTGCCAATCTCAATGAATGGGATCCATCTCAAACCTTACCATTAATGCTGGTATGAGATCTTGTACATAATGTTTTAGTTTATTTTTGTTCTAGGTTTCCCTTTCTCTAAGTTATTTTGCACAGGTTGTGTTGTCATTAGGAGAATGCAGGCCTCTTCCTTTTTATGTTTTGGAGGCAGGTTTCAATTGTCTTAGCCTATTTCATGCCCCTCTTTTGGACTCCATGCCCAATGGATACTTAAGGCCACTGGTCTAATTGTTTAGCATGCAAACATCCCTGAGAGGTCACCAAAATGTTGACCCATTTTCCTCTGTCTAGAGTCAAATAGTTCACCTTGCATATCCCCTGGATATCCTTTGGAAAATGACCCTAAAAGATTGTATCCTTCATTTCCTCATGCTCTACCTTGCCAAATTTCCCAAAAACGTGTTTGGATAATCCTTGCAAAAAACCCAGAAAAACCCATAAATCTTTTGTCTTCAAGTGCCTTCCTTCACTAGTTTTTTTCCATTTTTTCTACTTAGTCATTTTGATGAGGATTTCGCAATTCTATAGACCCAATTAGAAAATGAAGCACAGAAATACAGAAAGCATATCTCAAGCTTCTACAATTCTATGGACAAAGGGCAGGATGATATGCGGAATTGTGGATACAAAAGCAAATGCAAAGTTGCATGCATTCTGCCATTCTGCCGAGGACAAGGAGTGAATGCATAAAGGGATATCTGGAATTGTGGAAACAGTTGCAAGGAGCCGATACAAGGTGGAACATTCTTCTTCCACCATTCCACAAGCACAAGGCAAAATGAAGCGCAGAACTATGGAAAGCTTGTAGAATAGTTTGAAGGACCCGACATCCTGATGACATCATCCAGATCTCCCTTCCAACCAAGTTCTACATGATGATGATGTCATCCAGATATTTCCTAATATCCATCAAGATATCCCCCAACTCTAATATGACCTTGATGTCATCCGGATCTCTCCTCAATGAAGCTGCATATGCCGATGACGTCACCATGATATTCAAAAGGTCATCCGAATATTGAAGGCTTATATGCATCCGAATATCGCCTGGTCACAGACCGATCAAGCTCATATCACCCTCCTTCTGTGCAGCTACAAAATGATGACACGTGGACATCTAGATGTTGGTTGACCAAATCTTTGACCGCAAATATCTCCCTCATGCGGATGAATTTCAGTATGCTTCAAAAAGTAAAAGTGCCTATTTTCACCCCCTCTTTCACTTGGTGGGGTTGTTAAGGGAATATTCCCAGTTTCAAAATATGATCCAGAAATCAGGATCTAGATATGTACATCCGGATATCAGGATGGCCACCGACTCTGAAGATGAATATGCAGACTCAATGACAAGACATCTTAGTGACCATTTTGAAAGTTGTAGAGGCCCTTCAAATGCAGATATTTTACATTTATGGTTGTAGGTGGATGATTCATCATCTCACATTAAAAATTCAAAAGATCTTCCATCTACCCCTGTTCCAAATATTCCATGCCATAACTTCTTGCAGGCTAGCATCCCTTGCTGGCAAAGATATTTTCCTGATAGCGCCCATGGGGTGAATTAATTGTGTTGACTTAGGTCATGAACTCAAATGCTATATATGCATCTTTGGGAGATGTAATTATGTTGGATACTAGCTGAATATTTGTTCATACTGTATGCAAACAGAGCCCTTCTTTATTGTATTCATGCCTTCTAACTGAATATATTCTAGTTATTTTACCTCTTTGTGTTGGTTTTTAGCTCTGTGTGAATCTGCAGATGGTTTTCTGTGAATATCTTGTTCCTCTCAACCTTTTTACCTCTTACCTCTATTAGGACCATCTAAATTTGTGTATGTTTACTTGCTTTATCTGGTTATGTTGTGTATTTCTTCAGTTTTTTGAGAGCTCTTATATTCAAACCTAGTGTATCACCTCCCCTTACTTTAGTTTATCCTCCTTCCCCTTTTCCTGACTAGTGATTAGATTAGGTTTAGTCTTAGGCTCGTTGGATCACTCATCCAACAAAGGAACCAACCTCTCTCTGGAGATTCAACCTCCCTGCAGTGTCCCACACCCAGAGGTCGTCTCAATGTTTCACTAGATTGTTGGAGCCCTAAAAGCCTTCAACTCTGGGTGCAAATCTAGGTGACAGCACATACATTAAACTGGGAGCTAAATGTTATGTCAGAAAATGTCCCCTTGGGGGCTTTTCCTCTTGATGATGATGTTAGTCAAAACAACATGAAATAAAAGTTACACAACAATCTTTATTTATCTTGAAAGATATGATAAATTCAGAATGAATTTATGATCCCAAGTCTCTATGCATTAGTTCATAATGATCTTACATTAATCAGAGGTTGATGTGTGTTGTTGTTAATTAGTTTGGGGCCTTATGTACCTCAGTAATTTCTGCAAAGTTCTTCAATATTCCTACAAATATCATGTCCTTTATGCCTCTCTACACAAATCTCCAACAACTCTATCAAATCTTATATTATTAAGTTAGGATTTAATCAAATAGACATTAATTTGATCCTAACTTTGAGTAATTCACTAGAATTTATCTATGATTTAGACTAATTCTGGATATATTTATAGATTTAATTAGTTCTTTTGATATTATCCCTATCTGAACTAATATTTTCTTATGCACTTCAAATCTGCTCAAAGATTGTGTCTATAAGCATGTATTTCATTGTTCTTTATCATTATTTACTAATATTTGCATGATATTTTCAATATTGACATGCTATCTACTTAAATATGCTAAAGATGTTCAGTTACCTATGATATGTCAACATATTTCTCTGTATTTGCTTGTTATTTTCTATTTATTTGCAATTGTGATGATGGTGATTCAATAAAATGAAAATGAGAAAATAGAGTTTAGAGAATGAGATTCCCCAAATTACCTCACTAAGACCACTAATCCACATACATGTTCTGATATAGTAATGAAGAGAAGTAAAACTAAATCATGCTTCACCAGGATAGTCCACAAATCTGCATGATCCAGTGCAAATCTTCAAAGGAAAAGTTGACAACAATATGCAATAAAATGAAAGTGCTTCTATTGAATGCAACATTTCATTGTTACATATCCATAAATCAACTTGAAGATTATGTAAAGTTTACAATCAGGATGCAATCTGTAGCTTCGTCTCCATCCAGTATGCTTTGGAACAAGTACCCTTACAGTGATCTGAAGAAAGAAAATTCACCAAGTTGTAGAACATCACAACAAGCGCTCAGAATTGAAATAATTCAGCCTCCTATAATTTCAACAATTTAGTCTTCATTAGTCTCAGTAATCCAATCTCCTATCAGGACTACAACAATTTGACCTTTTGGCCGGATGCGAAAATAATTGGCTCCTCTTTCAAATGACAAGTCATGGCCCTTTTATAGAATAAATGCCAAAAAATGGTTACATTGGTCTAATGATCAAGATCCTCTCAAGAATAATCAATGATCCAGATTGATGGCACATGATTACGAGTTGGCAATCATAAAGTTGGCAAAGAATATTTCAACATCTTCGAATCAGTCCATCCTCTAGCTAGTAGATAGCATATTCGATGGCATTCCCCCTTGTTCTGGTTCAGGTCGTCCTGGTCTTCAATTTTATCCATTTTAGCTTTCTATGTGTTAATCTGTTGACCAAACTTTGAATGACTTTGCATCCTTAGTCTCATGAGCAACCACCCCGTGTACAAGCTACAGTGATGAATACATTGTAGAACCAACTCCTTTGCCTCCATTACCATGGTTCCTGTTATAAAACAACATTCTAGTCAATCCACTTATCCATTGCATTTGTATATGCATATGTATGTACTTTCACTAATACGTTGAAAAGGGGTGATGATGTCATGATAATTTTTTTGACTAAATGCCCCTTTTGATTCTAATTTCACCTTTTGTATCTTAGAACACGTGTAATACACTTTATGCATTTGTAATCCCTTTTCATTCACTTTGCACATTTCACTATATATGCTTATGTATATCTTATACAATTTTTAAAACATACAAACATGGACTCTATTGGGTTTATAAAACAAATTAGAATTAGTTTCAGATCCGGTCTTGTATATATTTTCCTGTGTCATCTTTTTGTATATCGTATACGTACACTTTTACATGTTTATATAGAAAAGGAATGATGATGTCATTACAACACTTTTACTTAATGACCTTTTTGACATTAAATTTGCCTTTGTATTCCAAAGCATGCACGATATGTCTTTTATACATATGCAATTCTCCTTCTTGTTTGCTTTGTATATTTGTTTGTATATGTCCATGTACATATTATACAATCGCCAAATATACAAATGCGAACTCCATCAGGTTTATGAAATGATTTGGAATTCCCTTTCGGTCCAGTTTTGTATCTATTTCATTTGTATCCCCTCTTGTATATCATATACATGCACCTTTACATACATACGTGATGTTGACTTTTCTACACCTTGTTATGCGTAAATACAATTTATTCATAATTTAATCTTGATTTCACATCTGTAAATGCATATTTCTCTTTTGTACATTTGATACATGCTTCCCAATAGATATACATGGACTTCACCTAAAGTTAACACAGTTAAACTTCCTAGATGCTTCTAAATTTGTGTCTGTATATTAGATACAAATGTTTATACATACAAACACACATACAAGACATACCCGCTTACTTCCCTTTTTAAACCCAATCAAACTTTCTTTTCGGGTCCACTCAAGCATTTGTATATGTAACGTCAGAAAATGTCCCATTAGGGGCTTTTCCCTCGTAAGGTTTAGCTCCCAGGTCTTTAGCATGCATTTAGGACATCTTAGTTCATATTTTGTTATCCCAATGAAATGAGACCTAGGTTTCATGGCAAAGTGGACCTAGGAGGACCCCTTGACATTAACCCTACCCAAAATAGGGGGGAGGACTTGGGCGCCCTTGCGCTAGTCCTGCCCTATTTTGGGTCAGGCCCAAAATTTAAGTGTTGGTTTATGACTGTTATTTGGCCCCTAGGCTGACACGGTAAGTTTGAATTTAGGAAATCTTGGCGGGAATGCTTATAGTTACATATAAAAGCATGTTTAGGCATTCATGTAGAAACTAGATGATTACTAGCAAGCAATTGTGTTCTCAAGGTGATTCAAAGCTTTCATAGTGCGACAAGAGCAGACTTGTTTTGTTTGTGTGTTTATATTTGCAAATTTGAGTATTCATCTCCTCATGGAATGAAGAGCATCTTCCTCCCATGAGATCTTCACTACAAGGTGATATCATTGTGCTTTCTATTATTGTTTCATTTGGATTTGACCTCTACCTCACAAGGGCACACTCTCTCTATCTAACAAAGGTGTTCGGAAGACTTAAGTGTCCTTCCGGGGCTTGACTAAGGCAAGCTCCTAAACACTACAACCCCCAAACCAAGTTTTCATGATTGTAGGTTATAGGTTGAGGAGCTAGACTAAGTGGAGTTGCAGAGGAGCATATTGGAGTGTCAAAAGTGCAGGAAAGGAAGAAAATGTGCCCCCTAGACTAGGTCGCTCGCTCCCTAGTCCCCGAAGTTTCGTGTCGGGAAAATATCTATTACAGAAGATTCAGGTTGTAGATCTTATTACCAGATCTAGACAATTGGGCACCTGCTCCTGTGTCCCTGAATTTTCCACCTTGGGTCCCCAAAAATAGGTACACTATAATTTGGTATTTTGCTTCCGTCTATAGCAGCATTTTCTGTAATTCATCAGTTTTCTTCTGTTTTTACATAATTAGGGTTTTAATGGTTAATTGAGCATTTGAGAGAGAAAATTAATAATTAAACACCCTAATCCAAGCTTCCCTACATTGTACAGTGACTCTAGGGTATGATAGTGCTCGCCACTTGACCCTAGGTCCTTAAATGTAAAGTGGAAAGGCAGATTTAAACACCAAAACACTAAAACATTAACAAATCCAATTTTCCACTAAACATTTTGGTGAAACCATGTTTTTGGACTTAAATTGCAACTTGTTGAGTGTGTGTCTTTAGATTTGGATTGATTTCATTCATTTATTTAGTCTTTCATCTTATTGCATTGAGAAAAATTGAAAATTTTGAAAAATTCAAAAAAATCGATTGTTTGACTTACTAAATTGCATCAATTCTTTCTAAATTTTCCTAATTCATGATTTTTGCATCAGATCTGATATAAAATACAGAAAAATACAAAAATTCAATAATTTGCATTGCATTTTCATCATTAATTTGCTAGGCTTTTGTAGAAATTTTGACAATTTTCATTAAACCTAGTAATTCCAAAATCTAGGGTTAGTAGGCAAAATCTTCTTTCAGATTTTTCTAGTGATTTTAGAGGCTCATTCAAATTAGAATTTGGTTTTAGTCTTTAATTTTATTTTAAATTTGCATTTAGATTTAAAATATTTGAATTTTTGCATAGAAAATTTCAACCAAAAACTAGCATTTTTCATACATTTTCATTTGATTTGCATTGGCATTTTGCATGGTCAACCTTGGAATTCATTTTCAGATCTGAGAACAATTCATTTTCAGATCTGAGAACATTTCATTTTCATCATAAAACAGACCTTAAAACATTCACATATCATTTTGTGTCAATATCTAAAACCTAGGGCTTCATAAACAACGATTTTCACTAAATTTGGCCTTATCGATTCTCTAAACTTGCACCATAGGCATGTTGTGAAGGGTATTTTTTGCACAAATCAGTTGTTATCAGGGTAATTAATTTCTTCCCTTCCTAAAAAAACTTCACAACACCATTTGATTGGCCTCTTACATTGAAAATTTGGTGAAAAACTACACATTTTGACCATTTTTGCCCTAGGGTTTGACCTAGTTTGCACTCTAAGTGTGTTGTGATCAATTTTATAGATTGAGGTGACTGATACCATCACTTTTACTTTCTGAACCTCTTGAAATTCATTACAACACCTTTTTTCCTAGGTCTTGGAATTGAAAAACCGTTAAAAATAGCCTATTTTTGCTATATTTTCACTAGAGTCTTACCTTAAGTGGCACTAAAAGTATGTTGTGTTTAGTATTTTAACATTAAGTGGATTTTATTGCTGATACAAGTTGCTTTCCATCGTCATTTTCCTGACAACACCCTTGGTTATGCCCTTTTGCATTGAATTTTGGCGAAAAAGTGCCTATTTTGACATATTTTCACTATATGTTGACTTGGCATCAAGAGTGTATTGAGAAGGATACTTTTTCTATTTTGGACTGATATCAGAGATATAACTTTCTTCCCTTGACTAAAATCCTTACAAAACCCTTTGGTTCATTCATTTGCATTAAAAAAGTACAAAATTTCAAGCATTCTTGGCTTTAAAACATATCATTCTCTTAGGGTTTGTCATCCTAGTTTGTGCACTGTGTGTCATGTGCTTTTGTATAAGCTTTATAACCCGCTGTCCTAAAAACAATAACCCTTTAAGAAGAAGTAAAATATTAATGGGATCTAGTTCTCTTGACGAAAATAATATCCCTACCTCTGACAATCCTTTGCACACCTTCTTTACAAAGGGAGAAACTCAAATTGTGCAAGATACCATACATCCTCCAACCATTATGGAAGACCAAATATTTCATGATGTTGAGGATAGTATTGAGGTAGTAGGACATGTACCTATGGAACAAGTCAATAAGCTTGATAAAGACCTTGCCGAATTTCAAGAATAAGTGCAAACTGAGAGAATAGTTGAAGAAGCCTTACCTGTGATTCATCATGTAAGAGAATTGATAAAAGGACAAGATGGACTTAATGTTATTTGTGGTTTAACACATATTGTGCAAACTAATGTAATTCTAGTGAGTGAATGTGAAAAAGTCATTAACAACATATCATCGCCATTGCATACGCAAGTCTCAACACCTATACCAACTACAGGAATATCAACCTTCACATCAACAATCTTAACAACTGATGCAAATATTTGTAGTAATGCTACCATTAGTATTGGAGTATCTAATGGCACCAATTACAAAGACGTGTGATTTGATTATCAGAACTTGGTCCATAATGTTATTGTTCCTATGAATAGTTGTTCTCAACCTCCCATCACACACAATTATTCCCAACCATCTTCAACCTACCAATATGTCCAACAACTGTTGACCTATTCCCAGCCTCTACCTGTCACATCTCAATATCAATCACCTCCTCACTTTGGTTCCAATTCATCTCAACAAATTGCATCTCCAAATTATGCCATCCTAAACCAACTTTTATGGGGTATGAATGCTTTACAACAAAAGGTAACAAATTTCACAAACTCTTTGCAACCTAGTCTACCAACATATCATACCTGTAATCCATTAGCCTATGCAATCTTGAGAACCCCTATGCTTGAGAGGTTTGAGATTACTTTCTTTGACAAATATGGTGGAAAAGGAGATCCCAATATTCATGTGGTAGCATTCACAACTATGTGTAGTGATTTCTATTTTGAAGAGGATTTGTTAGCAAAACTTTTCCCACGATCTCTCAAAGATACTACTTTAGAATGGTTTTATTCTTTGCCTCTGAATTCAATACACTCCTTTTCGTAGTTAATTGATCAATTTTTACAACATTTTCAAGCAAATATCGGATCCCAAGTCACTTTAATTGACTTGGTTTAGTGCAAACAAGGTCTGAAAGAGAAGTTGACTGAATTCATTAGTCAGTACCAAGGGCTTTATGCACAGATTCAATATCAGATGAAAGATGAAGATGTTCAAAAGATATTTATTACAAATCTACAATCTAATATTCATGATAAGATCCTCTTGATGAAGTGTAACTCCTTTCAAAATTTATGCACTGCCCTTTGTGATTATCAACTTTCATCTAGTTAGTATGAAAACCAAAACTCATTGGCTCAAGTTGGTCAATCCATGGGTGGATCATCACAAAAAAACTTTAAGAGGAACTTCATGAAGATTAATGGACCAAATATGAACAACTTTTCAAATGTTTCAGCTATAGCTAATCCAAAGAAAGCATCATACCAACCAAGAAAGTTTACTCTGATATCTAAGTCCTATCATTCCATCATGAACCAAGTTGTGAGTAATAACATTTTGAAGCTTCCCCTGATTAAGCTTGTTGATCCTAGTAAACAAGGACCTTACTTCAATGCTAATGCCTTTTGTCATTATCATCAGATGCAAGACATGACACTGAATGATGTATGCATCTTAAACATGAAATACATGACCTTATTGATTCAAATGTCATCCAAGTATTGGGTGTGAATGACAATGGAAACAAATCGGTTGCTTTGCTGAATCAAAACTTACAAATCTTCACTAACCCTTTCCCTAAACATACTAAAAACAATATGGTGGAATAGGGTCTAGTGAAAGTAGACGAGGATGATTACTTAGACTATAATAGTATCATGTGAATGATTGAAGTGGATAAGAAACAAGTGGATAATCCACCTCATCCTCGAAGAAATGGAATTTATGCTAAAGTTCCTCCTCCGTTATCCTTATATAGATCGAGAGATAATTAAGATACATCTGAAAAATAAGAACAACAACCAAATAAGATGGTATATGATGATTCTCGTCACCATGCTATAAAGATTCAACAATGAAAACTTGATAAAAATTAGAAAAGAGCTAGATGACTATTAGCAGTTAAAGAAAATAGTGGTTCCCCTCCTCATAAGAAACAAAAAGTTATATTTACACAAGGAGTAACAAATCAAGAATCACACAATAATCAACAAAACTTTCATAAGAACCACTCAAACTTTGCACTCAACATGATCGAGTACCTCTCCAAGAGGTTTGCAAGTTCCAAAATCTAATACGAAGATCATACAGGTAAGTATCTCTAACCCTTTATCTCTCTCATGATGTGCTTCCCCCGTGATGTGTTATATGTTGTTTAGGTCGCTTGGGATGACCTTAGATTCTCCTTTAAGGTTTGGCATACCAAAATACCGCCTCTATTGTGACCTTCTTCTATTTGTATCATCATTCTTCTATATCGCTTCTCTCTTTGATTTCATTGTTGTGTGTTGTGTCTTATGGACATAGCATTGCAGTTGGTGACCTAGGGGCACCCTCCTACATGACTGTCCCTAAGACACTTGCTTCTCCTCTCTAATTTATTGTTTCCCTTCCTCTAGTGTTTCCACCTAGCGGGTGGATGACGACAAACATTTACACTGATGTGGACCTAGTGTCCCTTTCGAGAGAAATAAAAAAATGGACTTAGTTCCTAATATGATGATGGGGTTGTATATCTTATCTGACACTTGGCTAGTGGAAGCACCCGTGCTTTCCACGTAGTGATGATTTTGATGGTGTTCTATCTCATTTACAAATCATAAACAATATTGCTGCTCCATGCACTTTGTCTACCTTGAATTTTGCATACCTCAGATTTCATATGCATTGATGTTGTTGTTTATCATGATTTTATAGACACTAACATATTTCTTACAGGGATGTGTTTGTGGGAACATTTGGTGATCGTAAAGTACATGTCACCTCTGGGGGGCATGGGCTTTGCAAAAGTTTGTGTTCCCTTTTCAATTTTCTTCCTACCTTAACATGCTTGATATTGATACTTGATATCAACCACCTTAAGGTGGGGGCATATATAAGGTAAGTTGTCTGTTGTAGATGTTAGCTATGTGCTTCTCCTCAAGTGTAGTCTAAATACTTGCTCGATGAGTGCATCATGCATCCTGAGTTTGTTTGAGGCAAGGATGGTGTATTTCTCAGAGCAGATTAGACATCCTGTCATTTTCAAAAGTCCTCTACAGAGGTGGGGAGCGGTTCTATGACTGACTCAACCCTTAAACATGTTTTCAATGATTGTTGTGATGAAGCACAATCATCGGTGTGTGCCTGTAATGTGCTTGAGATGGTGTTAGACCTAGAAATAGGTACACTCCATCATTTATCTACCGTGTTTTCTCCGTGTCTTCAAGTGTGTGTGTTTGGTGTGCTTGTTTTGTGTGGCATGTTTGTTGCCCCATATGCAGTCTAAAGACTTTCGCGATGAGTGCATCTTGCATGTTGGGAGGTTTTGTGTGTCTTGCATGTGTGTTGTCCCATATATACAGTCTAAAGACTTGCTCGATGAGTGCATCCTGTATTATGGGAGGTTTGTTTACTTTCTAGTACTTGCATCTACATTTCATATATATGAGAAAAAGAAAAGAAAAGAATCATGCCTATCTTCCATGCATTAATGTGTCTTTTATGCATTTACTATCTTCTCTGTGTTATGCGTGACTGTAACTATCTTCTCCATGTTTTGCGTGCCTGTTACTGTCTTCTATGTAATTGGCGTGTCTTCTCTGTGCTTGGTGTGTTTGTTGTGTTTGTGAGCTTACTTTAATGCATGTACTGGCCTCGCATTTATACATACATTAAATTGGGGGCTAAATGTAACGTCAAAAAATGTCCCCTTGGGGGCTTTTCCCTCATAACATTTAGCTCCCAGGTCTTTAGCATGCATTTAGGACATCTTAGTTCATATTTATGGCATCCTGATGGAATGAGACCTAGGTTTCATGGAAAAGTGGACCTAGGAGGACCCCTTGACCTTAACCCTACCCAAAATAGGGGGGAGGACTTAGGCACCCCTACCCTAGTCCTGCCCTATTTTGGGTCAGGCCCAAAATTTAAGTGTCAGTTTATGACTATTATTTGGTCCCTAGGCCGACACGGTAAGTTTGAATTTACAAAATCTTGGCAGGAATGCTTGTAGTTGCATATAAAATCATATTTAGGCATTCATGTAGAAACTAGATGATTACTAGCAAGCAATTGTGTTCTCAAGGTGATTCAAAGCTTTCATAGTGTGGCAAGAGTAGACTTGTTTTGTTTGTGTTTGTATTTACAGATTTGAGCATTCATTTCCTCATGGAATGAAGAGCATCTTCCTCCCATGAGATCTTAGCTACAAGGGGATATCATTGTGCTTTCTATCATTGTTTCATTTGGATCTGGCCTCTACCTCACAAGGGCACACTCTTTATCTAACAAAGGTGTTTGGAAGACTTAAGTGTCCTTCCGGGGCTTGACTGAGGCAAGGTCCTAAACACCACAACCCTCAAACCAAGTTTTCATGATTACAGGTTACAGGTTGAGGAGCTGGACTGAGT
Organism: Cunninghamia lanceolata; assembly: GCA_027924645.1. Taxonomy (NCBI): domain Eukaryota; kingdom Viridiplantae; phylum Streptophyta; class Pinopsida; order Cupressales; family Cupressaceae; genus Cunninghamia; species Cunninghamia lanceolata. The sequence continues at coordinate 26,125,697 of BSBN01000500.1, forward strand.
GGAGTTGCAGAGGAGCATATTGGAGTGTTAGAAGTGTAGGAAAGGAAGAAAATCTACCCCTTGGACTAGGGTGCACGCTCCCTAGTCCCCAAAGTTTCGTGTCAAGAAAATCTCTGATACTGAAGATTTAGGTTGCAAATCTTATTGCCAGATCCAGACAGAAAGTGGGGCCTTGGACTTGGGTGCCCACTCCTGTGTCCCTGACTTTTCCGCCTTGGGTCCTCAAAAATAGGTACTCTATAATTTGGTATTTTGCTTCTGTCTGTAGCAGCATTTTCTGTAACTCATCAGTTTACTTCTATTTTTACATAATTAGGGGTTTAATGGTTAATTGAGCATAGGAGAGAGAAAATTAATAATTAAACACCCTAATCCAAGCTTCCCTACATCTCACAGTGACTCTAGGGTATGATAGTGCTCGCCACTCAACCCTAGGTCCTTGAATGTAAAGTGGAAAGGCAGATTTAAAAACCAAAACACTAAAACATTAACAAATCCAATTTTCCACTAAACAGTATAAGAGTGTATATTACCAGCGATGTATCAACTATACAAGTGATATGTAATGACATCATATACTTGATTTAAGTATTTTTTGACATCCGCTAATGCACATTTCAAATTTGTATTAAAGATACATCGTTATAATATACAAATACAAACGTATACTCTATCATTTATAAGCAATTCATAAATGCCATCGGGTTCGGATATGTATATATTTTGTTTTGACCGCTCAAGATACAAACACAAAATGAGACTTAAACCCAATGCATACCACAACCCAACATACCATAAAAATAATGTATACCAGATACATGCAAATGACAATGTATATGAGATACATGTTGACCAAAATAACCAAGCATTGACTTTTCACAAAAACTAGCATAACTCTCGAAATATGTAGAATTTTCAAACCGTTCAAAAGGCAACCCTAGCTCAATTTTAATGCAAACTTCATTGATAATGATTGTTTTTTACCAAGCATTGTGCAACTTGAATTTCAAGCATCAGAGACATTTTACCAATACCACCAAGCAAATAGAACCACACCAATACAAAAGCAAAAGCAATACTAGGGGTCCTCATTTTGCTAAGGGGGAAAATGTGGCATGTTGTGAACATCATAACAACTAGAAACCAAATAAAACAACAAAATTTCAAACAATTTAGTGAATAAAAGAGATTTAACCATAGACTTTCTAACTTTCATTAAATGCAAGAGTGTTGATAAGCCAACGAAAAAATATTCAACAATGTAAATGAATTTTCCAAAGGAATTTAAGTGTGTACAATTTGATTTATTCCCTTCTTTAGAAAAGCAAGAAAGTAGGAGTTATTTGCATTAAACTACATAGTTTGATTTAACCTTTTAAGCCAATCTTGGATAGAGCCTTGCTGCCAGTCAAGCATCCATAGCCCCAACAAGGTTATCACCTATAATTCTCCCAAATAGAGCCCCACTGCCAGTCAGGCATCTATAGCCCTGGTAGGGTTATTTAGATGACCTAGAGAGAATAAATTCTCTTTTCTTTTGATTTTCAATATTTTTCTTTTGTGTAAGATTTATCATTTCAGCTCATTATTTGCATAGTCATGGAACTTGTGGCTAGGTTGGGAATTATAGTGGTAGCAAAGGCAAACTTTTAGATTTTTCACTTAATGCAAACATCTACTACCACCCCAACCAATTCAAAGAATTTTAAGTGTATGTATTTATATGATTCCTTGAATGCTTCATACTACTACTGATGAATAATATTTTCAAAAACAAGATTAGACAAACTACATTCATAAAAGTTACAACCTATGTAGAAAATTTTTAATAGTCATTTCCTAAGTTCAAGAAATTCTACTATTTACTAAGGTTGTTGTTTGCTCCATTAGGCATCTGAGAAAAATGAAGACCACAACACACACAAAACAAAAGGGAACGAAAGCAAACAAAGCAAGACAAAAAAGACAAAACAAAGCCAGAAACAAACAAAAAATAAACAAAAGCAACAACTACTCTACCACACTATGTACAAGACACTACAAGGCAAATGAAGCCCAGGATAACACCCACACACACTTGTATTTACATGCCTTTTTAGAATATGTAGGAGCATCAAGGCATTAGTTATGGTTCTAATCCTAGCAAATTTATCTTTTTATTCTAAAAAAATATTCTTTTATTCTAAATTTTCCATATTTGACAGAATAATATTTAATGATCAATAATTGATGAAATTAATTATGTTCACGACTGATCCATTTACATGTTTTATCCCCTAAATTTCCATAATCAACATCATTCATTGGAGAAAGGAGAAAAACAACCTGGTGCATTTCTTGTTCTGTTAGACATGCTTGTCTACTGCCAACTAGTCCTCCATTTGACTTTACATTTTTACTATTTGGCTCAATGTCTTGTATTTCTTCAACTTGAAGGATGTATGACTCCTGATGGATTACTTATTCATCTTTATCCAACTCCATCTCTTCATTCTGCAAGATTATCTTATTTTTAACCTCAGGAAACACCTCAATGTTTTCTTCAATTTTTTGCACATTAGCATCTAAGTGAGTATCATCATCATCCAAATTTAATGTGCATAAATCCATCATTTCTAAATCATTTAATTGTAAAGGTGGAACAAAATTTTATTGATAGGAATATTTCCCTGCTTCATCTTCTAAATAGCACTAGATTGACATCTGATCATCCACAACAATAACATAACCCTTTGTATCTTCAATTTTCACAAATTGCTCTTCAAATAATTCACTTCTACCATTCAGTAAAGTGTCTGGTTCTATTGTCCTGCAACCATATTAGATTTGATCATTCAATTTAAAGAAATCAAATAATAAATTAGTATTTACTCTATTCTTTATGACTCCTTTAGTTGTTGTCATAGAAACTTGTTTAGTAGTGGTGCATTTTAATTCTTTCACCACCTGTTTACACTTCTTTGTCCAATCATCTTCATCAAAACTATTCAAATTAGATCCAGAGACATTATCCTAACAAGTATTTCTTAGTAATTCAATATATTTATTAAATGTATCGTGATACTCTAATCCTCTTGATTTATTATCTGATGACTGAAAACATAGAGTAATTTCTTCTCTACAATTTTTGAAAGATTCATACATGCATTTTGCTTCATTCATATTCAAACTTTGACAAAAGGAGTGGAGAAATCTCACTTTTACCATAAAATGGTTCAAGGAAAGATGTTTCTCTATCCTTATCTTCTAGAACTGGTTCAACTATTGCATTTTCTAGACAACTGATGACCTCTAGTGTTGTATCTTCTTGCTGCTCCAGAATTCCTTCATTTTTCTACCAAGCCTCAGTCTTATACACATCTGAGAAAGGAATTAGTTCTTTCAAAGCTAAATCTAGCCTTGTAAGAAAAGTTAAACAATTAATTTCACTGTGCTCTATAGAATTATGTATCATGCATCTTCTAGATAAACCAAAGTTAGACAGATTTTGAGGATAAAGTTGCTCATTTAAAGTTTCCTAAAAGAAAGGAAAATCTACTTGGAAATTGTCTTCATATGCATCCATCGAAAATGAGACTTTGTTTTCAACTTTCTAGAATTTTGAAATTTAATGAGATCAAACATATCTTAGAATAAAACTTGAAAGCTCACAAAATCAGACTAATGTTTAAAGTTTTGAGTCAGATCTTTGCAAAGATATAGTCAAATCCTCCCAGACAAGAGATATTTATTGTCGTTAAACTGAAATGATGAAATATTTATGTAATATTTGCAGAAATACAAAGCCTTCAGTCACATCCCCTCCTTCTAGTGCCAATTCTATTGATTGCATTAGAAGGGGGAGGCGTGCAATGGACTGTGATTTTAAAGTCATTCTTTGAAAATATATAATCAATCATCCTTAAGGAGGGGATATTTCAAAAAAAATTTGTAGAAATTGTGAAGTGATAGCTCCAATCCTCCTTCTAGTGCCAATTTTGTTGATGATGATGTTAGTCAAAACAACATGAAATAAAAGTTACACAACAATCTTTATTTATCTTGAAAGATACGATAAATTTAGAATGAATTTATGATCCCAAGTCTCTATGCATTAGTTCATAATGATCTGACATTACTCAGAGGTTGATGTGTGTTGTTGTTAATCAGTTTAGGGCCTTATGTACTTCAATAATTTCTACAAAGTTCTTCAATATTCCTTCAAATATCATGTCCTTTATGCCTACTCTACAGAAATCTCCAACAATTTTGTCAAATCTTATATTATTAAGTCATGATTTAATCAAATAGACATTAATTTGATCCTAACTTTGAGTAAATCACTGGAATTTGTCTGTGATTTAGACTAATTCTAAATATATTTCTAGATTTAATTAGTTCTTCTGATATTATCCCTATCTGAACTAATATTTTCTTATGCACTTCAAATCTGCTCAAAGATTGTGCCTATAAGCATGTATTTCATTGTTCTTTATCATTATTTACTAATATTTGCATGATATTTTCAATATTGACATTCTATCTGCTCAAATATGCTAAATATGTTTAGTTACCTACGGTATGTCAACATATTTCTCTGCATTTGCTTGTTATTTTTCGTTTATTTGCAATTGTGATGATGGTGATTCAATAAAATGAAAATGAGAAAATAGAGTTTAGAGAATGAGATTCCCAAAATTACCTAACTAAGACCACTGATCCACATACATGTTCTGATACAGTAATGAAGAGAAGTAAAACTAAATCATACTTCATTAGGACAGTCCACAAATCTGCATGATCTAGTGCAAATCTTCAAAGGAAATGTTGACAACAATATGCAATAAAATGAAAGCACTTCTATTGAATGTAACATTTCACCATTACATATCAAAAAATCAACTTGAAGATTATGCAACATTTACAATCAGGATCTAATCTATAGCTTCATCTCCATCTAGTATTCTTTAGAACAAGTACCCTTATAGTGATCTGAAGAAAGGAACCTTGTGAGAGAATTCACCAAGTTGCAGAACATCACAACAGGCACTCAAAATTGAAACAATTCAGCCTCCCATAATTTCAACAATTCAGTCTTCATTAGTCTCAGTAATCTGATCTCCTATCAGGACTACAACAATTTGACCTCTTGACCATATGTGAAAATAATTGTCTCCTCTTTCAAATGACAAATCATGGCCCTTTTATAGAATAAAGGCCAAAAAATGGTTACATTGATCTAATGATCAAGATCCTCTCAAGAATAATCAATGGTCTAGATTGATGGCACATAATTTCTAGTTGGTAATCATACATCTAGCAAAGAATATTCCAACATCTTTGAATCAGTCCATCCTCTAGTTGATAGATAGCATATTCAGTGGCATTTCCCCCTTGTTCTGGTTTAGGCCATCTTTGTCTGTAATTTTATCCATTTTAGCTTTCCTCTGCAGTATCCATCTTTCTGCATGTTAATCTATTGACCAAACTTTGACTGACTTTGCATCCTTAGTCTCATGAGAAACCACCCCGTCTGCAAGCTATAGTGATGAATACATTGTAGAACCAACTCCTTTACCTCCATTGCCATGGTTCCTATTATAAAAACAACATTCTAGTCAATCCACTTATCCATTGCGTTTGTATACGCATATGTATGCACTTTCACTAATACACAGAAAAGAGGTGATGATGTCATGATAAATATTTTGACTAAATGCCCCTTTTGATGCTAATTTCACCTTTTGTATCTTAGAACATGTGCAATGCACTTTATGCATTTGTAATCCCTTTTCATTCGCTTTGCACATTTTGTTGTATATGCTTATGTATATCTTATACAATTGTTAAAACATACAAACACGGACTCTATCGGGTTTATAAAAAAAATTGGAATTAGTTTCAGATCCTGTCTTGTATATATTTGCCTGTATCATCTTTCCATATATCGCATACATACACTTTTACATGCGTACGCAGAAAAGGAATGATGACATCATTACAACACTTTTACTTAATGACCTTTTTGACATTAAATTTGCCTGTGTATTCCAAAGCATGCACGATATGTCTTTTATACATCTACAATTTTCCTTCTTGTTTTCTTTGTATATTTGTTTGTATATGTCCATGTACATCTTAAACAATTTCCAAATATACAAACGTGGACTCTATCAGGTTTATGAAATGATTTGGAATTCCCTTCAGGTCTAGTTTTGTATCTATTTCATTTGTATCCCCTCTTGTATATCATATACATGCACCTTTACATACATACGTGATGTTGACTTGTCTATCCCTCATTATGCGTAAATGCACTTTATTCATAATTTAATCTTGAGTTCACATCCATAAATGCATTTTTCTCTTTTGTACATTTGCTACATGCATCCCAATATACATACACAGACTTCACTTAAAGTTAACATAGTTAAACTTCCTAGACGCATCCAGATTTGTATCTGTATATTAGATACAAATGTTTATACATACAAAGACACATACAATACATACCCCCTTACTTCCCTTTCTGAACCCAATTGAACATTATTTTCGGGTCTGCTCATGCATTTGTATAAGAGTGTATATTACCAGCGATGTATCAACTATATAAGTGATATGATTGTGACATCATATACTTGATTTAAATATCTTTTGACTTTCACTAATGTAAATTTCAAATTTGTATGAAAGATACATCATTATAATATAAAATACAAATACAGACTCTATCATTTATAAAGCAATTCATAAACGCCATCACGTCCGAATATGTATATATTTTGTTTTGACTGCTCAAGATACAAACACAAAATGGGACTTAAACCCAATTTATACCACAAGCCGACATACCATAAAAATAATGTATACTAGATACATACAAATGACAATGTGTATGAGATACACATTGACCAAAATAACGAGGCATTGACTTTTCACAAAAACTGGCATGACTCTCAAAATATGCAAAATTTTCAAACCATTCAAAAGGCAACCCTAGCTCAATTTTAATATAGACTTTGTTTTTAATAACTATTCTTTACCAAGCATTGTGCAACTTGAATTTCAAGCATCAGAGACGTTTTACCGCCAAGCAAATAGAACCACACCAACACAAAAGCAAAAGCAAGAACAGGGGTCCTCATTTTGCTAAGGGGGAAAATGCAGCATATTGTGAACATCACAACATTTCCCTCTTAATGTTTATCTCCCGGGTCTTTAGAATGCATTTAGAGCATCTTTCATGATAATTTTGAATCTTGATGAGAAAACCCTGAAGTCTTGTTGTCCTCAAAATCAGCTGCACTCATTTTGTAGGATGGCCCCTATGAAACTTGTTTGTTTCATAGCCTACACTCTAAGTACGCATTTCAAGGCAAGTCTCCTTGACCTTTTGTGTAGTCCCCTAACACCTAAGGATAGTTTGTAATGTTTCCCTTAGATGATCCCTCAAAATTCATGAAAATCAGCTAAGTTACAAGCTTCTCAAAATATCAATTTTGGCTTTTTTTAGGAGTTCAAAAATTTTCATCATTCACATGCTGAAGTGGTAAAATTCACCGCTTATGCATGTTTTTAGTGTTCCCCTTTTGCATGTGAGGGTGATGAATTTCGCCACCATTGCATTTTGTACATCTATTTTATTTGATGGCGGTAATTTTTACTGCTATTACATTTTGTTCCTCTATTATGTTAAAGCGGTAAAAATGACCGCTGCGACACTTAATAAATGTCGACATGTTAACTCGTGTGACATTAATTACGACCTTTTAGTTTCATCTTAGGTTTTAAAACACCTTCTAAATCATTTTTGTTTTGTCTTGCTTTCTATCCTACCTGCGCTTCTTACTCTATGTTTATCAAGTCATCGATTCGATTCGTTGAATGCAGATTGTGGAGGCATTCGTTGTCAGGATTTCATTGCATTTTTTCTAGTTCTCCATATAAGATTAGTTTCCTTTTATTATTTTCCCAGTTGTTTTGTGTTTAGGGTTTTTATAAATGCATGAAATCATGTTTAGATTTATCATTATTTTTGTTTCTCTTTCTACAATTTTTTTTGAAACCCTATACTTTCTAGTTTAAAAGATCGATTAATTAGGTTTTTGTATTCGTTTCATTTTTCTTTTTTGAAAGTCTTTTTTTTTTCTTATATAGATTTTCTGAGTTTTTTTGTTTGTTCATTCGGATCTAGGTTTTAAGTTTTCATTTTTAGGCTCTGTGTAGAGTTGGTAAGTTTTACTGCTTATTAAAAACTGTGAACCTCCTTTAAATGCTTGAGTGTTGGAATTTACCACTCATGCAAAAAAGACTTCAAAACTCTTATATATGCTCGAGCGGTGAAATTTGCTACTCAAGCATTAAAAACTTCAACCTTCTTTCTCATGTCAAGTTGGTAAAAATTACCGCTCAAGCATGTGAACCTTTAAGAGCTTGTTGTGTGATGTCAGAGAATTTCACCACTTGCGCACTTGAATTTTCCATCCCAATGTGTATGGGTGGCAAAATTCACCACCCTTACACAAAGTAAACTAATACTCCCAATATGTAGAGTTGGTAAATTCTGCCGCTCTTACACAAACCTTACAAAGTTTTTCCAAAGTGCTAAGATAACAAATTTTGCCACTCAGACATGAAAAAAAGTTTTCCCCACTTGTAAAATTGGTAAAAACTACTGCTTATTCAATGCCTTGTAAATCTTGACCTACCTGCAGGAGCGGCGATTTTTGCCGCCCTGTCATTTACATTTTTCCTAACATGCAAGGGCGGAAAATTTTGTCTCCTGTGCATTCATTCTCCCAAATTTTTCTAACACTGAAGTATTTTCTAAATTATTATCCTGAGTTTGCTCTTATCCATTTTTTTGACCCGCTTGCACTTTAGCCCTCACAAGCTTATCCCTCTAGTCATGATCAATGATATGCAGTTTCCCAAAATTACCAGTATTTTCCCTAACTGCTAGATCATGACTCTTTGATTACAGTTTCTCTTGCAAGTAGCTACCAAGGTCTTCATCCAAAGGAGTCTTCTTGCCAAATGATTGATTCGTCTCCATCAAAGGCAAAAGCAATTAAATATAAATACCAAGGCATCTTTCCAGTAACTTCAGTGTCATCAAATGTTGATGAGATAAGGGATACAAAGATCATCCATGTGGACATGGCTGAATTTGTGGAGAGAACTAAGTCAGATAAGCCCAGTTCCTCTATGTAGAAGATAGTTAAGAGCAACATTCATTTGGTGTCTTCATTTCCTAATGCAGCACACAATACAAAGTTTGTCCTCTAGGTTGCTCATTTCTACAACATAAATACCAGAGCAGTGGTTGATGCTCATAGGAATGTGATTATAAGGCTTGATCTAGAGTTCATAGATAAGGTGTTCATGTGTCCACCAGTTGAAAATGTTGCAAAACTAGACTTTGGTATTGCACAACGTGAGTATGACAAAAATGTAGAAAAGGTGAAAAAGGTGATAAATAATAAGTGGCTCAAGACTGCTAGATCTAATTTGTCTAGATGGCCTAGGAGTTTTGCTAGAAGTGAATTTGTAGAAGAAGTGGGTGAATGGATAACTCTTCTTAGTAGAGTTAGTGGTCTTTCTTCCTAATCAACTTTTCACGAATGGATGTATCCATACATTAAGGTCATTCTTTGAGGTACTCAAACTATCTATTGGGGTGAATAGATAAGTAATTCTCTTCATGATTAGTTAACTACATAGTTGACTACTTCAAATTTCTACATGACTTCTTATCCAGTGTACATAGCATCTTCCATGAGAAGCTTCCCAGGGCTAACATCTGATGGAGACAGGAGAGTTGTACCTGTTTATTAGTATTATCCTCAGCTCCCTTTGAAAGGCTTAATTCATCATTTTAGAAGGGTGAATGATGCCTTCTTTGTTGTTTTCTTGTGCCTTTTTGATCCTCAATTAGAGAAGAGAAGAGTTTCAGATGAAGCTTGGTCAGTGGTAAATGGTAATGGCTACTTGTTTCTTGAATTTTCAACTTTCACATATCTTAGAGTCAGCTTTTATCAAGGTTATCCTATATGCTTCCAAGGTTTCCCTCTGATAAACTTGTTCTAATGGAGTTGTGTTGACAAATGATTGTTGTCCATAACATACAGATGGAATTGAAAAAGCCTAGATTTAGGTTTCCAATTGAGATTGGTAGGTATTATGTGGCAACAACTGCTAAGGCCAAGGTAATGGAAATAGAAATGCAAATGGTCACAATGAAGATGTTCAAGAAGAGACTCCATTTTGATTACAGGGGGGTGAAGGACAAAATCAAGAGGAAGACCCAGTTTCATGAGCCTATGGTTGAAGATATCTGGGTGGATTTGAGAATAGAAGAGGAAATCAGGAAGTTGGATTTTAGCAGGTTGACTCTAGACCAACTTGAATATTTGGGTCTAGATAATATTCTAGAGGACATGGTTGATGATGAAGAGGTTCTTAATTCAAGCTATGTTAATCAAAATTTTGCTAACTCTCCCTTGCCTGCTGTACAATGGTCCAAGAAGAAGGTAACTTCTTTGAGGAAAAGGTTTGAGCCAATCTTGGCCAATACTAATTTGTGGCTTCAGAGAAAAGGTATTCCTTTGAAAGATTTGATAACTGGGTTTGAGGAGGAATTCTTAGAGAAAACAGGTAAGAAATTTGAATTAAGGACTAAGAATAAAAGTGACACTCTAGGTACATCCAAGGTTTCAAAACCAAGAATCAAATTTGTGTCTAAAGGGAAAAAGGGCAAAGTTGTAGAGGAAGAGTCTAATGCTAAAGACATAGAAGTGGAAGAATAAGGTATTGGTGAGCAAGCCATTGGGGAGATGGATGTAAGTCTTCAGAAGAGAAAAGGGATGAACAGGAAAAAGAGGAAGGAGAAGGTCAGGAAGGTTTACAAGATGCAGCTATGTCTCCATAGAAGGATGTACCACAAGAGCCTAAAGCCCCTTCTCCTCTACCTAATATGTCTATTTCAACTCCTATGTCTGTTCTTCCTACAACCCTAGGGTCACCCATCAATATTCCATCTTCTAAGTCACCATCATCCTCAAGAACAATTTTTGATAATCCTTAAGTTGCCCTTTGATAATGTTCTTCATTCTTTTGAATCGATTCCTAGTTTATCCTCGCCTTCTTATGACATTGGTGATTCTAAAATCTTTGATCATTTTGTTTTGGGTGCTAAGCAAGTTTCAAATGTGGATATGCTAGGTGTTGTGTTTACCAATACTCCTCCTATCATTACTACTTCAAGTGTGGGTATAGTTCCTTCTACACCAACAATGGGTTATGATCCAAATGTTAGTACATCAGAGCTTCCTCCCTGGCTTTCAGCATATACACCCAAGAGAAAGAAACAAGCCATCTCTCCATATGACTTTGATTTTAGCAAATCAGTACCGGTAAAGGCTAAAACTCAAAAGAAGCCTAAAACTCTTTCTTGGCCACTGGAGGATAAAGGCCACAAATATTTGGAGATTGCTCGACCACCATAGGATGCCACTACTGAGAATTTTAGTATGAATGACTACACCATTTCTAGAATCAAACTTGGAAAGATCACGCATGAAAGTGTAAAAGCTGATATGCAATCTGCAATGGATTCTTTGATTCAAAAGTTTGATCGAGAAAAAGAAATGAAGGACCACTACAAGGCATTGACAGAACAACTGGCTGTGGTGGTAAGGAAAATTACTCTGGGGTCTGAGCCAATAACTCCTGAAGCTATTTTTGTAGAAGATCTTGTCATTTATAAGGCTGAGAAGACTCACTTAAAGGGAAAAGTGGTTGAAGAGTATTTGGAAAAGATGCAAGCACAAGCAGTGTCTCTTCTCACAGAAACAACTAAGAAGACAAGTAAGATAGAGATCATAGCAGATCTTGATGATCTAGTTGATACTATTTCTCAGGAAATTGAATATCTGGATGGGAGCTACGAGATGTGGAGTGAAATGAAGAAGCTAAAAATAAATACCCTGATATCAATTGGTGTTGTTCCAAATCGTGATTCATATGTGGAAACTAAAGAAGCAGTGGTCTATCAAAGTAATGTTTTGAAAGATTTGATCAAAGATTTGGAAAGTACCAAGGAGCTAAGTGAGTAAAGTGATGTTAGTCTCTTGCATAAATTGGTGGAGCTTCCATGTAATTTGGTATCAGAGGATCATCATTTCCTTCCTATAGATGAGATGACCCAAGAATTTAAAAATATTTTCCAGAAAGAATTTGAAGATAGATCTTTTTCAATTTCTTCTATGGATAACATCCTGGATAATTAGTTAACATTAGATAATCTGAAGACTAAGTTAACTAGTCATGCAAAGGCCATCACCATAGTAAAGGATACATTGATCAGGGCTTCGATGATCTTCAAGAACACTGCTAGTCTAGATAGTTTGGGAATGGAAGCAGCGTTTACCATGTATGATGCTCATGTGAAGAAAGATGGCAATATTGTGATAGGTAAAAATCAAGTTAATAAGATCAAGCATTGCCATGAAAACCTAACCCTACTATCATCAAAGAATCTAATCCAAATGAAATCAAAAGCATGAAATTCAAGAACAATATCACCTAGATTGTATGATTCCTTGTTTATGATGTGGATTGCTTCTTCAACAATGAACAATTATGAAGATAAAAGCTACCATGATGGATGGATGATAGTAATAATATGCTCAATGGATGCTAAAATGCTCAATATGCTTAGGATGATAATCTGGATGCTATATGAATGCTGGATAGATGTAGTATGGAATGAGAGGGTTTTTATATAGAACTCAATCAAAATCAATCAACGGTGGAGATTTGGTGGCTATGTGAATGGCTAGGATTAAAGGATGATCATAGATGAATGTGTAAATAACAAGTGGAAGGAAGATGAGGCTTATGTGTGACCATGTACATAAAAAGTACTACATGTGAAAGCTATTAAATAAAAGATGTAGTACCACTTATCTTTTTAAATGAAAGAGGCACACATGTCGGATAATTGAGATAAATGATAAGAAAAATTAATTAAATAAATAAAATTTATTTAATTAAAATAGATAAAAATAAGATAATTAAATAATTAAAGATTATTTAATTATAGATTAGAGGAAATAGAAGAAATAGCTAATGAATTAATTAAATAAATATAAATTTATTTAATTAATAAAGAAATAAGTGTTGGAATTGCTCAAGTGTGTTAGACAAATGCAAGTGATAGCTAATGCAATATTTGAATGCTAATGATAATTAGGTCAATTTTGGGTGTCTACATTTTGCCCCTCTTTGATACAATTCTCGTTAGAGTGTTGTGTCAAAGAAGATATGATATTCGCTCGATAACAAGGTTATGCACCAATGTAATTGGCAGGTGATTCCCCCTCGAGAGCTAAGCCAGGATGACTAGGAAGGGCTAGATTGACTCGTGACAAGATGAAAGGCTAGTAAACAAGGTTGACACAAAGAAAACAGGGGTTGGGTGGGATAAAAATAGGATGGTATAGCAGAATTGGGATTTGGACAGGGGCTATAAGTAGGTCCTTCAAGGGAAAATAGGCTCATTTGTGTTCAGAAATCTATAAAGATCTAGAGCCCCTTAGAGTTGTAGTGCGCCAAGTTCAATAAATTGACAAATAGGATTCCAGCAACTGCTCAACCAATGGTGGAGAATCTTAAATGTTTCTTCATCAACACTCAGCTTCCTAAGGTAAGTTTTCTATTAAGAAGGGCTAATCCTGCTGATCTTCCTTTAGCTCAAAGATTGGATACAAAGGTTGAAGATGATCTTATCCTTGTGGGTAAGATAAGAAGGGATTCAAACAAAAATAGAGCTTAGTCCTTTACTGATAATTCTTCCACAAGCACCATAGATCCTATGGTGTAGAAGTTAGCAAATGAGTTGCTAGCTTTGAAAAAGGAAATGTCTCAGGGTATGTCTACTCCTTCTTACAGGGACATACCAAGGACATTCCCTAACAATTCATATCAAGGCAATGCTGCAAGAAATCAAGGTCAACAAAATAGGCTTCCACCAACACAGGGGAAGCTTTCCAGTGAAGCACCACCGGTCAACTCATCAGTTGGCTACTATGAAGCGAAACAAGATAATTCTTTCCATCCTGATTTGGATAAGGAAAAGAATGCTAATCTTTTTACAGAAGGAGAAGAAGAATTAGCTGGCAACTCTACTATTGGTTTTCTGAACTACCAAGATGAAGTAGAGAGAGAAGAAGATCTATATGGTGGAACATATGTTGTTTTCAACAGGTCCTAAAATTAATCAAATCAGCAAGTGGTTAATAAAGGAAAGTCAAGACAGGAGCCTCAACCTATGATTTCAATTGCCAAATGAGGAACTCCATTGCCTTTTCAATCAAAGGACCTGGTTGTCAATAAACAAGTAAGTTCATCTAACAATCCTATTTCTTCTATTTCTATTCCTTAGACCAGTACTACCCCAACTAAACTCTAGAATTAAGTATTTCCTGCCTCTGTATCTAATTCATTTCAGCTCTTTGGTCACATAATTGATCATGCTAGGAAAACCAAAATCCAGATGTTTGAGGTAGAATATTTACAAGCTAAACCTGACCAATTTGATATGTTAGCTAAGTATGTTAAAAACAAGGCTACCCCTATAGGGCAAGATTCTCCTAAAACTGTTCATGACTCCTCAAAGAATAGGTCCACCTAAAATAACTAGTCACTACTCCCCTTGTTGCTCCAAGGAAAATAGAACCCTTCTATGTTTCTCTATTTGTCAATGGCCACAAGCTAAGCAATTTTATCATAGATTCGGGAGCTTTTGACAATGTCATGCCTACCAAGGTGGTTGATGCTCTCAGTCTCACTTTGACCAAGACCTTCAGGAGATGTTTTTCAATGGAAAATAAGCAAGTGCCTTTGTTAGGCCAAATCAAGGATGCCCAATTTGTATTTGCAGCTTTTCCGGATAAGAGGATCAAGATGGTTGTCCTAGTTACTGATGTTCCAACTTCTTATTGCATTTTTCTTGGACATAATTTTGGTAAGGATGTGGGAGGAGAACTAAACATGGATTTATTTGAGGCAAGGATACCCGTCATAGGTATCATGCAGAAATTGCTTCCTGAAAAGGAGGCAAAATATATTGTTACTCAAACTGAAAATCCAAAAGCTCAAATTTTGTTTGAGTCTTCAGGGATGGGTAATTATTTCTTGACCACTGAAAACACTTATAGTTCATCAGATGAAAATTTAGATAATTCAAATGAAGAATCAGAAGAGAATTTAGATGAAAGTTTAGACGAGAACATAGTGATGCCAGATTCTTCTCTCTCTAATGAGGAAGAGTCTATTGGTCATAGAAACATCAAAGTGGTAAATTCAAATGATGTTTAGATTTTAGAATTTGATGGTAGCTATTCTTCCATTGGATCTAGAGCCGGAGTAGTTCTAATATCTCCACAAGGTGATATTTTTCTTTTCTCCTATAATATGAAATTTGACAATACTAATAACATTGCTGAGTACGAGTCATTGTTACTCAGAATCAAGGTTGCCCATGTTAAATGTATTAAATATCTTCATGCACAAGGTGATGCAGAGCTTGTTGTTTTTCAAGTGAGAAATCTTTATCAGACCAAGCATGAAAGGTTGAGACATTACCGCAATCATGTCTAGGATTGCATTGAAGGTTTTGATGCTTTCAACATCTCCGTAGTACCAAGAGAGTTTAATCATCGTGCTGATTCATTAGCTGTCTCTACCACCCTTATGGTCCCTCACAAGGATTTTAAAGGTGATAAATACACAATTGAGTTGGTTTTCCGACCAAGTGTGCTAGATAATGCTGATCATTGGTAGGTCTTCAATGGTGATAATCAGATTATAGCATTCTTAGAGAAGACATATAGCTTTGATGAGCTCTACTTTGAAGGTAGTGATTCTCCACCTCGGGAATATGTTTCTGAAATAGATTCACAGACTGGTGAGGAGATTCTTCAGCTATAAGGGAATAAAATTCTAAAAGGTTTGGTTTCTCTAGAAAAGTTATTTGACAAGCATGATAGATATATCAAACAACAACAACAACTTGATTCAAGTTCATCTATGGAATTTGAACAAGTAAATTTGAGTTCTGAAGCAGATCCCAAGATGGTTAACAGCAGGAAATGTTGCTCTGTTGATGAGAAATTCAAGTTCATTTCACTCCACCACTACATTGATGTGCTGGTGTATTCATATGATGATCTGAAGTCTTTCAGACCGAAGGAGATCCAACACAAGATTCCTCTCAAGGTAGGATCGTTGCCTCACAAACAAAAGTAAAGATAGTATAATCCTAAGATATCAAGTACTATTCTTTCTGAAATCCAAAAAATGCTGAATGCTAGGATAAATTTTCCTATCCATCATTCCACTTGGATTGTGAATATTGTTCCTGTGAGAACGAAGAAAGGAGAAATCTGTATTTGTGTTGATTTCAAAAATTTGAATCAATCTTCCTTAAAAGATAACTACC
Organism: Cunninghamia lanceolata; assembly: GCA_027924645.1. Taxonomy (NCBI): domain Eukaryota; kingdom Viridiplantae; phylum Streptophyta; class Pinopsida; order Cupressales; family Cupressaceae; genus Cunninghamia; species Cunninghamia lanceolata. The sequence continues at coordinate 26,142,180 of BSBN01000500.1, forward strand.
CCCTGCCTATAATGGACCAAGTATTACAAACTGTAACTAGTTTGGAGATGCTGTCTATGTTAGATGGTTTTTCAAGCTACAATCAGGTAGAAGTCAGTGAAGCAGATCAATACAAGACTACTTTCACAACACCATGGGGCACATTTACATACTGCAAGATGTTGTTTGGTTCGATTAATGTTGGTGCTACTTTCCAAAGAGCAATGGACCTCACTTTTAGAGATGAAATGGGGAAGTTCATTGTGGTGTACCTTGATGACTTGACTATTTTTTCTAAAAAGCGTCAAGATCATGCCTACCACTTGCGACAGGTTCTAGAACGGTGTCATCAAAATGGTATTTGTCTTAATCCTAAGAAGTTAGTTTTTGGGGTTATAGAGGGTAAGCTTCTCAATCACATTGTGTCTAGAGAAGGTATTAAAACTAACTTAGAAAGATTCAAATCTATCCAGAGTCTTACTTTGTCTGCTAGTAAGACTGTAGTTCATTCTTTCTTCGGGAAGGTGAATTTTTTGTAGAGGTTCATTCCAAAATTCGTAGAGAAAACTCATCATATTGTCAATATGATGAAGGGTATGATCACTTTCCGTCAGAGTTTAGAAGGTAAAGCAGCCTTTGAGGACATTAAAAGGGCCATAACTCATGCTCTAGTTCTAGTTTGTCTTGACTACACTAAATATTTCATAATGTATAGTTATGCTTTTGAGCATGCACTTTCAGTGATTCTGGTTTAGCAGAATGAGGAGGGTGTGGAATCTCTAATTTCGTTTATGAGTTGCCCACTGAAGGCTCATGAACTTAATGTTGTGCCTTGCACACATGCCCCATTCAAAAAATGAGGACCCCCTCTTTTGATTTGGCTTCGGATGTCAATTAGATCTTTTGCATCTCCCAAGTGGTTAAGTGGTCAAAGTGCATTTTGACCTTGATTGAACGATGATATTGAGAAATCACTTCAAGGATCTACTAGGTTGAATATTTACATCCCTTTTGAAGGCCTTGAATTGCCCTTTTGCATTAGATTGCCCTTGCTCTGACCTTTGTGCCAAATTGCTATCTTTCTAACTTTTGCGCTAGATTACCCTTCAACCAACCTGGCGCTAAAATCCTTTGTCATCGACTCCAGTGCTAATTTCCTCTCTGACGGACTTTTGCACTAGAATCAATCATCTCTGACTTGCACTAAATAGATCGATCACTGACTAAGCCGGACGAAGCCAAAATACCCACAAGTCGGATGGACCTCAAAAGCCCGCAGACTGTGCGAATCAAACTTATAAGTCTTAGCACTGAAAAGGTCCCTCATCAACCAGGTCTGATGCATCCAATTTCCCTGCTAGGTCCAAGCTAGGGAGAAACCACGCCGAAACCCTAAATCTGGTAATTGTACATTGTGCATTAATGGTAATTTCTCTAGGGGATAAAAGGGGTAAGTCCTCTGTTTTAACCATTTCTTTTGCATTCGACGGGATTTCCAGAGCTTCATTTGCTGCCGATCCATGCAAGTTTGATCCGCGACCACCCCTATTTGCATAGTCTAAACACACCTTCCACATTTACCAGGTAGGGCTCCAAACCTTATCCTTTGAGCTTTCACTGCATGTAATTAGGGTTTGATTGAACGTGTTTCTTTTTAAATGGGTAATTTTAGGGTTTCTAGCTAGGGTTTGCATTCAAGTTGTTTCTTTTTCCTTTCAAACCCCACTATGATTCCCTATTGAAAACCATAAACGGATTGCCATGAGTTGACTAAAACAAAACTTAGACAAATTCTACCGTGGACGCATTCAATTTTTAGTGCCAAAATAAGGTCCGACCGACCTATAAATTTGTCGATTCTCTAGTTAGTCGGTGACCTCTAAAACCTGCGCCGCACTTTCAGATCTGTTGTGCATTGAAAACATCGACCTCTGACCTACATGCCCACGTCATGTTTCACCGATTAGGTCAGAAGGACTGCAAAACCACGTGAGCCTTGAAAACTACTTTTTGTGCTGAAAATCCCTTGTGCCGACCTTGTCTCCGATTTGGTCAGACACCCTGAATTTCTCTGCAAAGTCGATGGCATCCCAAATCTCACTGGAAACAATACATAGGCCTTGTGCTAAAAATGATCCTGTCCAACACCGTGCTTTAACACTCTCCCACCAACCTAGTCGGTAGCAACCAAAACTCGCACAAATCAAACCAAGCCGAATCCCACACAAATGTAATGCAAATGATATCACAAAGGACTTGCACTAAATCACAACCGACTGACTTGACAACCGATGGAGGTCAGTGACCTCTAAAATCTGTGTAAGTTGGTAACCAAAATCTGTGCAAGTCGGTAACCATCAAAATATGCACAAAGCATTAAAAAGCATGAATGGTAGCAAAACCTTGGGTCAGAAAAGCCCGTTTTTCCTACTAAGGTCGGTAGACCCTGATTTTAGCACTTTTCTGCTTGCAGGTCAGATGACCCTAAAAATAGCGTAAATCATGCAAATGAATAAATTTTCAAGGAATTTTCAAAGGAAAAGTGCCAAAAATGATAGAGTTAATGTTGTAATGCATAGATAATGACAATTTTCATAGGATTTCTTGCAACATTAAATGTTTCTTTGCATGTATTTATGATGATTGTTATAAGTGCAATAGTGATAATTATTAGATTTGATAGTAATAGTCGATTTATCATAGTTCATCTTAAACTTAGGAGTGTGTTAAAAGATTCCTCAAGGTATCAAACTTATAAATTCCAGTCCTGCAGACTAAATGAGTTCCAAAACCAAGCTATGAAGTATGAATTCAAAGGAATCCCTCCAGAGACCAAGATTCAATTTGGGTGGAGTGATGTAGGAGATATAGACCTAGGTCACATAGACCTAGATGACTTTAGATTGAGGGTCTTCGGTCCGAACCCAACTCCTAGGGCTAGAATACTCAGAGACAGTGGTATATCACAAGCTGCTACCTTCCCTACCTCAGTACAATGTGCAGAACTGATGGCAACTTGTACAGATAGGTATGATGTAATGACAAGAACAATCCAAACAACCAGTGGGGATATCTTCGCTGATTTAAGCCCACCCTCTCTAGCTAAGACCTTTGATATTCCTTGGCACAAGGTTATGATTATGCCAGACAAACAAGGATCAGAGGAGACTTATAACAAAGATGTAGAAGGCTGCAAAAAGTACATGAATGATAATTGGGCCAAAAGCAAAAGGTCTGCTCTCATCAAACTTCCCCGACTACTATACAGAAGTGATTTCCATGATGAAATTGGAGACTTAGTAACTTTCTTAAGCAGGATATATGGATTACCTACAACCTCCACTTTTGAGGAATGGATGTTTGTCATTATCATTGAGATATTGAAAGGGACTAAGTTCCATTGGGCTCAAATCCTCAGCGACAACATTCATGAGGCCTTAAGCAATTTCAAGGACAAAAGATACTTTAGATGGACATCCTATATTGTTTTGAATATCACCCTTTCTTTCAAATATCACCCTATCGCAAAATATCACCCTAGATCCAATATGCTGGTGACATCATCCAATCCCGATGAACAAAGAAAATCACCTTGATGGTGACATCATCCTTTTTACCTCACAGAGGTATATTTCCAGTGATCATCCTTTTTACAATAACATGACGATGACGTCATCTTGATATTTCAAAAGGGGGGTCACTTTAGTTTCAGGGGGTCATATTATAGACATCACCCGACATTTTGAACATCCCCTAATATTTTAAACCTCACCTGATATTCTCAATATCACTCGATCCACTGACATAATTTTTCCCGCTCAAGGGCGGAGGGTCATATTACACAGAGGGGGTCATATTTTGAATATCACCTAATATTCTAAATATCACCTGATCTACTGAAGATCACCCCCCTCTTCTTGCCTCGCAACATTTAATGGCCATAAATGGAGTAGGTGGATTCCCGCCAATTGCGAATGCGATGCGAACACCTAGTAACGTTCATAGAGTCCTGACAGGAGATCAATGGTTTTGATCGATCTAACCCAGTTTTGCCCTAATTTGCCCTATGAATGAGATTAAAAGTGATTTTGCATGGTCATTTTGCATTTACCTTGCGATAAAACAAGAATTTACAGAGTGCAGAGCACTCGAACCCTCAAACAAGCTACCAGTGGACAGACTAGTTTTCTAGCGCAATAAATCAGGTGATCCTCAGCATTTGCGACCCATTTCCATAATTGTCCACTTAACATAGGAGAAAAACGTAATTAGGTAAGTAATTATAAACCCTCCTGTTGTCATTTTCTATAATATCCAAGTAGTAAGTTCTTTTATGGTTTTGCTCTATAATTATACATATCATGATGAAATGGAGATTAATAAGTATAAGATGCATGATGTCGTAAACACATAATGTTGTGTATGAATGGATATAAATAGTATGGTAAGACCAGTCATGTTCATTGCAGGAATCCATGGCAGACGTCAGGCAGAGCAAGTCAGAGTCAGAATTTCTTAGGCCTATGTTCGTTCACCCTGAAGGAGTGTAGTTCAAATATGGTGTCATTGGAGATACACACTAGGGAAACACAAATTTAGTGGCATGGTCATCCATGATGCATAATGATAAGGAAAGTACCCTATTGGACACTGTTTTTACATCAGGAATGTGGTATGCAGCTAGATTTCCTTATTCTATGGAAGCTCCGGAGTTGGTAATAGAATGTGCTAGAAATTATAACCCTCAAACGAGGTGAGTAGAAAAGCATGGTAGAGTTTATGCAGATTTGTCCATCAAAGGAATTGCAACTACTTTCAATCTCCCACTAGGAAAGAAGGTAGTCAGTACGAATCTGAAGAAGCTAGAGATGGAATATATAAATAACAAGAAGATTGCAAGAAAGAGGATATATCAGTGGAGGGCAAAGAACAACACTTATACTACCTCTACCAAATTACCAGTGCACCTATACAAATTTGACTTTGATGATGAATATCAATATATGATCACCCTACTAAGCAGAGTGACAGGCCAGCCTACTGCTGGAAGTTTCAAGGACTGGATGTATGGGGTCATCATGATGTGCATTTATATAGATAACAAGCCATTATGGGCTAAAATCATCAGTGATGCCCTACATGAGCAGATGATGAACCTAGGAGGCCTAGAGTGTTCATTTTTCATGACTTCATATGTTGTATATTCATGTTCTTACAAGGGTACATTTGATGCACTTACCACAGTTGGAAAGATTGGTGGCAGTTTAAATGATGCCCACATATGGGACCATTACCCTCAGTTGCAGAGAACAAACTATCTCCCTAATTACAAATTAGTGAATGATGCATTTTCTATGCATCTGGTAAGAACAATGGAGGAAGATAGAACTAAAAGATTGAGCATGGAAGCTCAGGAAGTAATATACAGACATGGTGCCTGGTTTATCCAGTTTGCCACATTTTCTTACATCAGAATAGAAGGCTTTGAAGGATAGACATTGATGCTGCCCAGGTACCCTACTGATGGGGTAGTCCTGATGGAATTTTTGAGACAGGTATCAACAATACTGAATACATACAAAGAAAACAATAAGATTCCTCTAGTTTTGTTTCCAATAACTATAGGGTGATATATATGCACTGATTCAGAAAATATAAAGAAGGCCATTGCCGGTCTGAACATGATGAACTTATAGCCATTTCCATTGGCCAGATCATATGACCCCTATGGGAGAATGTAGAAGATCATGGGGAAGCCCATTCATCAGAAGAATTTAGAGGATTTCTGGACAGACTGTGAGGATGAGGCTGAGGTCAGAAGAAGAAAATATCAAATACTCACCCTTAATCAGATCAGGACATTTGATTGTATGCCAGTGCCTACACAATTGAAGAAAGATAATGGCAAGACCATATCCAATGAATATGAAGATAAAAAGGTGTATAATGACACCATTTCAACCCCTGACCTGATGCAACTTGAAGATATTTCATTAGATCAGTTTACAGGAGGGGTGCTGCAGTTGACCCTAGCATGGGTAAATGAACAAATTAATACTTTGAAGAAGAAAGGTGTAACAGTCATAGTAGATAACAAGAGGAAAAAGTAGGAGATTTTAGATCAAGAATATGATGACTTTCTTGTTGAGAAGAGAAAATCAAATGGAGAAAGGCTGCCACCTCAGAAACAAGGAAAAGGACCCCCAAGAGGAAAAAAGAAGACTGATGATAGTCCTAAGGGGGTGATAGTTGAAAGAGTTGATACATCGGCTGAAGGTGCATCTACATCAGGATAGGTGTCAGTTTCATTTGCACAACCTTTGATAGATGAACCAAGAACGAAAAGAATCCTAAGGCTAGCTGTAGAAACTGCAAGGGTACAGTATGAAGGCCAAACCTCACAGTAAAATGTGGAAGAAGATATTCCTAAGGAGGAGCCAATGGATAAAGAGCCTGAAGATGATGATCCTATGATATTCACAAGGAAGAGGAAGGCACCCCTAGTGGCATCACCACCTAGAAGACAGAGAACATCTATGAGGGGTGAAATAAGACATGACCCTGTAATATTAAGGGGAGCTGGTAGTGAAGTATTCAGAAAAAAATTGCAACATGATGTGCCACTTCCTACCATCATTCAGTTTAAGACTGAGAAGGTTGAAGAGCAAGCAAAAGAAGCCACTGGAGAAGGTCAAGGTGGTCCTTTCTCACTAGAGGAGACTGTAGACCTATCAGATGATGAGGTGGTAGAAAACGTAGCATCTCAACAGATGGAGACCCTTGCTTCTAACACTCGTGTGACCCCACAAGGAACCCCATCAGTACAAATGGTGGTATTAGAAGAGTTGAAGCAAGCAGAACAAGAGAAAGAGAACAACCCAAAGAGGGCAGCCCAACAAATAGGGCTTGATAAATTAGTGGATCAGGTAACCAACCCTGCGATGATAGACCTAACCTGCAGAGAGGATGTAAGTCCTGAACATCAAGCAGGTGCACCTGAGAGAACAAAAAATATTGAGGAACTCAAACAGACAGAAGTGGAGAGTAACACTCCAGATATGGGTCAGCAACAACAAGAAATACCTACTGAGCCCAAAATAGTAGAAGTCCAGCAAAAGGGCAGGGAGGACAAAGATACATTAAGTGATGATGCCCTTCAGACTCAAGAAACCTCAGGTGATAATGATATATCAGGTCATGATGACCTAAAGACCCAGGAGGTAGATATATCAGGTGCGGAGTAGAACGTGATCCAAGATCAGGTAGAGGCACCTAGTTCTAATACAATGATATCCACAGATATAAATGTACCTCAGGATGAGGAAATCCTTAAAGTGGATGAAACATAAAAGGAGGGAGTAAAAGATCAGGTCTATGACCAACATGTAGATACATAGCATGATCCTCCCCCGCAAGAAGAAGTTCCTCAACATGAGGAAGTACCACAAGATCCCCCTCATGAAGAGTATCATGGGGAAGAAATCAGTAAATCACCCTCTCCACTAAGAATAGAGATAAATGCTGGAGATCAGGGTGAACATGATCATGACAGACATGATGATGACGGACATCAAGGATCTAGAGACCAAATACCTCAATGGCTAGAAAAAGAAATAGGTACGGGATCAGGTTTTGAGATTCAAGAATTTGATATTTCAACATTATTCTCAGCAACCATCATGAAGCCAGATTAATATCTGCAATAAGAAGATATCCTTCTACAGGCAGAAGGACCACCTAGGTAGCACTTCCCATGGTTGAGAAGAAGAAAGGCAAAATTGCCCTAGAAGAGTTCTAGATTAGCACAATTGATTTGGGGTTTGCCAATGAAGACCAAGAAGGTCAGGAAGGGAAGGATATAATAGATTCTTTGACCCAAAGGGTGAAGAAAGAAAAGGAGAAGAATAAGTAGCATAAGGAGCACATTGCCCAACTGCACTCATACATAAAAGGGTTGATTAACCCTAACAATACAGTATCAGGATCAGGCAGTCCCATTGACTGCAATTTCTCAAGAGGAGGTTAATAAATTAGACCTTATGAAGCATGAGTCAGTGATCATGAGGAAGTGGATGTCATCTGCACTCACGGGAGTTGAAGAAGTAGTGAAAGCCTCTTTGCAGAGGTGGAATTCTTTCAGCATCTTAAGGAAAGTGGATAAGTTATAGACTGAGACCGGAAGAAGGTCATTTCAGTTAGAGAAAGCCTTGAGTGCTTTGAGTGAAATAAAGAGGATTAATCCTCAGATCCTAATAAACAATCAGGTGCTAGATAATAACACTGCCATGCTGGTAGATATTTCTTATAAAGACATGAGGTTTGAATGTGATGTATTGAAGAGGTGCAGCAGTAAACTAAGAGATATCAGTATGAGACTGCACAGCATGATGTCTTATGAACCAGAAGTCCTAGAGGCTTTAGAGGGGAAAGTAGAGGGGAAAATTGAGAACAAGACATAGACTTTGTCCTAAAAGCTCTGTATAATAACTTCCAGCTGATGGCTGATGACCCTCTCAACCACCTGACAGAAGAAGCAATGAACAAGATCATGAGAATCAAGGTCAGGGTGGAGAACTATAATGAAACATTGAGAAATAGGAAGAATAAATTAGAAACCTTTAGGGATAAATTCCAAGCACATAAGCATGCCATCAGCAAAGCCAAAATTCAGGATGGCAGGGAAGTTGAAAGAGTAGTAGAAGCATATGAAAATATCAGGGCGATAATGCAGGTCCATATACAAGGTGACATTCATCAGGATGATGAAGACACGGAAAGTGATGATCATGATGATCATGAGGATGAAGAAGAAGAACCTGATGAGTAGATGAAGATGCACCATAAAGGAAAACATCTGCATTAGGTACTTAGAAGAAAATAAGTTACCTAGATAGTTGCCAACTAGCAACCTGTGCCACGAGACATAGTTGACCAAGTCAAAAGGAATATGCACCGTTGATCTTAATTGAAAAATCTTGATTGTAGATCATTTGTAACTACTCCCTCACCTTATTCTATAAAAGGTGCAGGGATGCCTTGTTTTAAACATTTGAAGCTTAATTGAAATTTGTTTACTGAAATATCAGGGCCTATTTCAAAGTTATTGTAAACATACATGTTTTTGCATACTTAATGAAAGAGAAGACCATTTTGATTACAAATCGTCATAAATCCTGAGTAGTCTATGTTTGAATTCTTGATACATGCTTTGATTTACTGTGTCCCTTGGAGTGCTCATTAGTCTACATGTATTGTCTTCATTCATCATCCTTTGAAGTTTGCATCATCTGTATCTAGCTATGGAACATCTTGGTGAAAATATGGTTTGATTCCTTCTCCTAATGACAATATCAAGTGTGTATGTGGTTCAATAGCTAAAGATTCATCATAATTTGAAGTATTCATTTCAATTTCTTTTAATTTCATAAATTCACCATCACAATTGCAAATAATAGATAATCAGAAGCAAATTACATGAAATATGCAGACATCTCATAGATAACTGAAGATTCATAGCATATTTGAAGTTAAAGCATGTACAATTGATAAATATCATCCAAAGATTTGAGAATAGACACATCATTTGAAGGAATATACTATGTAGAATAACCTTTCTGTGTAGCATCTTTACATAAACAGAATCTTACTGATAAGCAAACGTAAGGCCCCTGAATGGAAAACAACAACACACATCAACCACTAAGTAATGTCAATTGATTAAGAACTAATCCACCAAGACTTGGGATCATGAATTCTTTGAATTCGTCGTATCTTTCAAGATGAGTAAAGGTTGTTGTGTAACTTTTATTCTATGTTTGTTTATGACTAACATCATGATCAACACAGCCCTATTTCTTCCACTGTCACCATTTCATGCCCCTCCACTATGACTACACTTACATCTTCTACTTCTTCCTCTCAAATACCATTACCTCCCATTTCTACAATCCTTTCACCCCCTCTTCCTCTACCTTCACTACACTTTCCTTCACCTCTTGTCATCTCTTCTTCCTTATCATCAGTCTTGGCTAACCTAACACAAGTCAATATGCCTTCCCTAACCATATCCTCTGCTGTCCCTATTTCACAAATGCCTGCAGATTCTTTGGCAGTACCACTGTTGCCTGGGATTGAGAAAGTATGTACGGAGTTGGGGTTACATGAGCCTGAAATAGCACTTAAGGAGGAGAAAGATGTATTAATTGAAGTAAGTGATAAAGATTCCCATGAACCTTCGGCCAATGTTGAAGTTATTGATGTATTTGATAGCCCTCCAGATAAAGGTCAGACAGAGGAAGTTTTTAAGTCAGCTCAAGAAAATGTAATAGCAAATCTAGAAGACCTAGCCCAAGAAGAAGAAAGAGAAGAAGAGATAAGCACATAGAAGAATGAAGAACCAGAGCACGAACGGAAGTCACCCAAAGAGCTTGTTGTAGTTGATGGTAACGGAGCCACTGAGTTGAACAAATCTTCTACACTTGAATGGCTGCAAAGTAGAATAGCATATCCTGAGCCCCAGGTGGAAATAATGCAGCTTGATCTGAGTAGCATTTTATCACAAGCTTAGAAGCCCAAGAAGAAAAAGAAGGCTAAGATACAGTCCAGAATCTATAGGGATGAATTAGGATCAAGAATTACAAAAATAGCAGTCCCGCCAGCTGATGTAGCAAAAGAACAAGTCAGGACGGAAGATTATGTAATATCTACATTTTTTTGGCAAGAGACACATTGTGGCTTTATGAGTGTTTTCATTGATGGCAACAAATTAGATCCCACACATCCGCAGGACATGGTATGACCATACCAGAAGACAGACTAAAGTGTATCTTGGTACAGTAAGTAAGAACAGAACATGTAGCAAGGTCTGGTAGTCAGGTCCGGATCTCTTAGAGGAAGTATCTTAGTAAAATGTAGACTTGGGGAAGTCAAGAGGATTAGCATGACTAATATATTACAGAGATTGAGCCTTCGGTGATATAAGAGTGAAAAGATATGAACACCTAAGTGTTGGGTTCCTGTTTGGCAGAGTAGACTGAGGAAGAACTAACCAGCAGAGCTTCAGGCCTTAATCCAGATAAGATATTGATGGTAATAAAGTTTCTTAAGGGATCATTCATGATTGATGACTTCTTTAAGCATCTCTTTAATACACATAACTTGGCAAGCAAGGATTCAACCGACAGACCAGAGTTTGGGAAAATATTGAGTATCCCGGATGCTGACTAGAAAGATGTTGAAATCTTTTGTGCGGATATATATACCAAAGGATTTCGATGAGAAGGTGTGTGTGGTGTATTGTGAAGTGTGAAGAAAAGTAGAGAGCAGAGTGGAAGAAGTAACACAGGTCTGGTATGTGACAAGATAATAGCACTAAAGGAGAAAAAGAATGAAGTGCAGTAGATCAGTGTACTGAACTTAGCCAGAACTGAACCTCAGCATATGTGGATGCTTCTCATCAGTTCAAGTATCTTGTTATTCTCTTTATAACTTGTAGACAGTGAGTCTCTTGTAGGCAGCGAGCCTCTTGTGAGTAGTGTGCTCGGGCAGTGAGTCCTAATTGGCAAGTGCCATTTGTGCTACCTTATTCTTTTAACAGGTAATACAATCTTGGGTTAATCACCCCGTGGTTTTTCCCTTAACAGGGTTTTCCAAGTCAAAATCATTGTGTTATGTGTATTAAGTTTATTTCTTCTTTCATGGTTATGCATGTTTATTTAATTTGATGCTACACTAGTTGTTAAAGAAGAACAAAAAGTTAAAATAATCAAGATAACTGATTCACCCCCCCTCTCAGTTATCAACAATTGGTATTAGAGCCAAGTTCCTCCAAACAGAGCCTAATAGCTTAAGGAAGATCTAGGAATTCCAATGGATATGTATGGTATGAGGGAACAACTTCAATCTGCCTTAGATGATCTTGAGCAATCTCACTCTGAAGTCAATAACTTAAGAGAAAGACTCAAACAAGCTGATGATTTCATAAATGAACTAAAGGAGAAGCTGAGTATCTCTCTGAAAAAGAGAAAGGAACTACTTCAACAATTAGCAAGTCAGAATGAAGCAAATGATGCAAATGAAGATTTGAATGAGAAGAACAAATTATGTGAGAAGCTATCAAAAGAGGTCATTATGGTGAGACATGAAATGGAATCAGGGGTATGAAATTCACCCAAGAAATTGAAGAGAAGAGAAAATTTGAAGATAATCTAAAACAATCTCTCAAAGAGAAATTAGAAGACTGCCACAAAATGGATAGAATAATCAGGCATTTGGAATCGAATCTGGAAGAAGCTAGAGATAATGAAGAACAACTTGAAAATTAGATTGATACTCTTGAAAGAGATTTTCAAACAGCAAATGAATACAAAGAGAAATTCAAGATAGGCTCTGCTCAGCTTGAAGTTCTTCTTGAAAGCCCAAAGAGAGTAGATGACAAGAAAGGCTTGGGGTATGAGAAAGGTGAAAGCTCTGGATCTAGTCAGAAGAACTCTAGATCAAGAAATCCAAGGAACAGGCCTAGAAGACCTCTGGTAAGGCAACCTGATGCTCAAAGATATCCATCCTTCAATGGATACTGCCACAACTGCAATAACTTTGGTCATAAAGCAAAATAGTGTAGAAGAAGAATGAATCAGACTAATTCATCCTTCTCCAGACAGTGTTTTAAATGCAAAAGGTATGGTCACAAATCTCATGAGTGCAGAAATATGCAAATGAATAATTCATTTAATGGTAGATGCTTTGCATGCAATAGAATTGGACATATGGCTAATCAGTGTAGATCAAGAGGATATCAGTCAAATATGCAATGAAATATTGTTTGCTACAATTGCAATAGATCCGGTCATATTGCCAAATTCTATAGAAGTAAGAATCAGGACAAAAAGAGTCCGATGCATTATAATCAAAACCAAGATAAAGGAAAAGGAAAAATGAATGCGGATGAAATTCAGAGGAGATGAACAAGATTTGGGTAAAGAGGAGTACAGAAAATGTTGAGGATGGATCTGCACCAAAATCAGGTGCTGATATTCCTTCTAGAAACTAGATAGATGAGCTCTAGCTCAGGGGGAGTCACAAAAGAAAAAAATTTCCCCTAGCCAATCAATTAGTGCCTGAAATTGGCACATGGAAGGTTGTGAATTGAAAGGGCTCTCAGAGAAACATCTAAATAACCCTTCAGAAAGATATGAAAGATTCACAAGGAATTTGAAGAGGTTAATCATCTGAAATTAATCTGGTTTAACAATTATCCGATAAGAACAGGATTTTCACAGTTAGATCCAGTATGATTCAAATTTGAGGTAACTATTCAAATAGTGCATACCAATGATCTGACAGATCTAAAGAGGGCAGAGGCTTTTGCATTCCTGTTGAGTGGTCACATCTCAATTTTGGACAGGATGAAACAAAGTTGGGCAACAAAATTTGTACAGTTGAAGACAACTTTTGCAGATATACTTCAATATATGTAAGTATGTAATGTATATATATTTTTGCTACCAAGTATAGATTAATTTTTGACTTTTTGGTATGCGGATCCTACCCTTTTCCATTGATGTCAAAGGGGGAGTGATGAGCAGTGAAAAATGTGGAGCATAGTAAAGGAGGAGCTCTAGAAAAATGTATATTAGAACAAAGCATCAGCCAAGGGGGAGTGTAGTATAACACTTAGTCATTTTTCAAAGTGTTGCCATCAATGCCAAAGGGGGAGATTGTTGGCAAGAGACATGTTGTGGCTTCATGAGTGTTGTCATTAATGGCAACAAAGTTCATCCCACACATCCACAGGACATGGTATGACCATACCGGAAGATAGATTGAAGTGTATCTTGGTCCGGTAAGCAAGAACAGAGCATGTAGCAAGGTCCGACAGTCAGGTCCGGATCTCTTAGAGGAAGTATCTCAGTAAAATGTGGACTTGGGGAAGTCAAGAGGAGTGTAAGGAAAGCACAGGTGCGGAAGACAGCTTCCCTAATGTTAATTCTAAGGGGACGATGCAGACAAGTCACTTTTAAAACTAAATAACACAGATAAGTACATGAGAGAAACCAAATAGACAATATTCAGAACACAGACACACAGTATTACGTGGGAAAACCCTTACAGGTAAAAAACCCACCACCACAAGAAAACAATCTTTATTACAGTAAGATATACAGTTACAATAAAGAACTCAACTTCTTGCTCTGGTTTTGATTCTCGACTCCCTACCAACAGTTCGCTCACTGTATATTTACAGAACGAACCTTTCTTCAAGTCTCATCATCATAATACCAACGACACCTGTAGACATATCATTCTATTTCCAGTCTGCAAGAACAAGAGTCGTTACACACTTCTGCTCTAACTGATAGAACAAATTCCTCATACGTCGCTGCCATCTAACCATCGCAACGGTTCACATTTCAGTGAGGCGTTTAGTCCCACATGTACCAAGTCGCAAAGGACTTTGCAGTTTATAACCGCCAACAGACGAAAGAGTATTGTCAACAATTTTGTTGCCGACAATACCAAGCCTCCAAGTCCATCGGCATAACAACTCCCATCGGCCCTCAAACTTCACCTCCCACTGATGAGCATTGTCTCCCCGATCACCAAGGTTACCATCGGTATGACACTCTCCATCGGCAAAAGATCTAGCCCTCACTCCGACAGTGGTTTGTCTCACCGATACCAATAAGACTTCCATCAGGATGTCCGCAGTACATCGGCCCAACACCTTTAGGCTATGCCGACGGGTATTCTCTTGCCGATAGACATACGCCATCAGAGTGACTACTCCTGTCGGAGTAACTCTACAGAGTTTGGCCGATAGGCCTTGTCTCGCCGACGACCAACCCATAACCTTTGTCGGAGTGACTCCACAAAGTTTGGCCAATAGGCCTTGTCTCGCCGATGGTCACCACATACTAAGTCATCGGTGGTCTTACACATGGTCCTGCCGATAGCACTTCGTCACAGCGATGCCAACATCGTATGCCCTCGAACCAACGAACCAAGGAACAGTTGATCCTGTCGAATGAACTCTAGAACGGTTCAACAAAGAGGTTCAAACAGTAATAAAGGTTCGATGAAGAGGTTCAAGTAGTAATTTGAGACACAAGTTCTCTTCAATCTCCCACTTGTCGAAGAGATTATTGCTACCTCTTAGTCCTTATTCAATTATTGAGAACTATGGACCCGAAGACCCATTTCATCTGAACACCATTTGAACTTGGTCATGCTCACTGGTTTAGTTAAGACATCAGCGACATTTTCCAAAGTGTCAACCTTTACCAGCTTCACCTTCCTATCTTCCACCATATCACGAACAAAGTGATATTGGACATCAATGTGTTTTGTCCTAGCATGAAATGTAGGATTCTTTGCCAAACATATGGCACTTTGACTGTCACAGTGAATTTGTATTTGCCCTGCATTAAAACTAACATCAGAACACAACCTTTTCAACCAAACGACTTCTTGGCATGCACGAGTAGCTGCCATGTACTCTGCCTCTGTTGTGGACAAAGCGACTACAGCCTGTCGCTTGCTCATCCAACTGATAGCACCACCATGTAACATGAACACGTATCCACTGGTAGATCTCCTACTGTCAATGTCCCCTGCCCAATCAGAATCAACATATCCCTGAATGCTGATAGATCTCTTAGACCCTTCTGAGTTTCCATGATAGCAAATAGCATAGTCAGAAGTTCCCTTCAAATACCTCATAACTCTTTTCACAGCATCCCAATGTGACCTGCCTGGATTCGCCATAAACCGGCTCAAAACTCCCACTGCTTGGGCAATGTCTGGTCTGGTACAGACCATTACATACATTAAACTACCAACAACACTTGCATAAGGTACTCTCTTCATGTCATCAATGTCATTTGAAGATTCTGGACAATCTTCAACAGATAATTCCGTTCCCTGCAAAATTGGAACAACTAACTGTTTAGAATCAGACATATGAAACTTATCAAGAACATTGGTAATATACTTCCTCTGGCTGAGCCAAATTTTTCTCTTAGATCTGTCCCTTATGATCTCCATTCCCATAATGTACTTTGCTGCCCCCAGATTTTTCATTTCAAATTTCAAGGACAACTGAGATTTTAATTCTAAGATCATCCCCTTACCGTTGCCAATGAACAACATGTCATCCACATATAGTGCGATTATAAGAATCCGATCACCTTCAGTTTTGTAATAGACACAATGATCAGATTTAGATCTCACATACCCCAAGGATAAAACATACGTATCAAACTTTTGATACCACATTCTGGGAGACTGTTTCAAACCATAAAGAGACTTTTTAAGTTTGCATACCAGATGTTCTTTACCTTTTTTCACAAAATGCTCTGGCTGAGACATATAAATTTCTTCTTCAAGGTCTCCATGAAGAAACGCTGTTGTCACATCCATCTGCTCAATTTCAAAATCATATGCTGCTGCAAGTGACAACAGAAATCTAATGGATGTCAACTTAGCTATAGGAGAAAAGATTTCTCCATAATCAATACCTTCCTTTTGGGAATACCCCTTAGCAACCAGTCTTGCCTTGTACTTCTCAATACTACCATCTGGACCATATTTCTTCTTAAATACCCACTTACAGCCTACAGGTTTTCTTCCTTCAGGCAAGGGCACCAGATCCTAGGTTCCATTCTTCTCCAATGATGTCATTTCACTATGCATGGCTTCCAACCAAGAATCTGAATCAGGTATACTAATAGCTTCTTTCACAGTCCTAGGTTCATAAGTATCAGTAAGTAAAGCATAGGTACAAGTTGAATCAAGTACTGAAAATCCATACCTATCTGGTTGTCTTCTTTCACATGTAGATCTCCTCAAAGGTTGAGGTGCAGGTTCAGGTTCTTGCTCTGGATCAGAATCTTCGAAGCTACTTGAACTCTCATCTGAACCATCTACACTTGGTGCTTGTTGTTCCTCTTTTACAGGGGTCAGAGGAACATTCACAACACTTTTTTCTTTCTTTTCTTCTGTCTTTTCCAGCTGAGGGTCAACAACCAACGGTTTCAGCTCTCTGAAAATTACATTCCTGCTGTAGATTACCTTTTCAGTTTCAGGATTCCAAAGCTTGTACCCTTTAATACCGACTCCATAGCCAACAAAGATACATTTAACTGCCTTGTTATCCAACTTAGATCTTTTAACTTCAGGAATATGAGCATATGCCTCACAGCCAAAGACTCGAATATGCCTTAGAGAGGGCTTTTTTACCAGACCATGCTTCCATAGGTGTCTTATCAACCAATGCTGAAGTGGGAGAACGATTCAGCAAGTAACAAGCTGTAGCAACTGCCTCAGCCCAGAACTTCTGTTCAAGACCAGCATAACTCAACATACTTCTTGCTCTCTCCATCAACGATCGATTTAACCTTTCAGCAACTCCATTCTGTTGTGGAGTCTAAGGTATAGTTTTATGCCTTTTAATTCCATGGTCTACACAATACTTATCAAAATCTGCATTGCAATATTCACCACCATTATCTGTTCTCAAGCATTTTAGTTTTCTACCAGTCTGATTTTCCACAAGAGTTTTAAATTCTTTAAATCGACTGAACACTTCTGATTTATTTTTCAAAAAATATACAAATGCCCTTCTCGAATAATCATCAATGAACGATACGTAGTATCTTGACTTAGATAAAGAAGGAACATCAACTGGGCCAAAAACATCAGAATGCACATAGTCCAGAACACTAGAAGATTTATGAGAACTAGAGTAAAATGAAACACAGTTTTGCTTTCCATATATACAATGTTCACAGAAATTGAACTCCAGATTACAATCAATCAGCCCATCTACCAGGTTTTTATTTTTCAAGGTTTTTAAACCTTTCTCACCTATGTGACCAAGTCTATGATGCCAGAGCATTGTTTTCTCTGCAGGAAGTTTAACTTCCATAGAATTTACATCATGTGTTATAATAGTGGCTTTTTCAGATTTTGCAGAGACATTATTACAGCACACTGGTTTAGCATCTAACCTATACAGAGTTCCAATGCGTTCACCTTTTGCCAGAACAATAGAACCTCTAGTCATCTTATAGCCACCATTCACAAAAGTAACTTGCACTCCAACATCATTAAGCTTACTAACAGAAAGTAAATTTCAAGCCAGACCTGGTATATGAAGAACTCCATTCATTCCCTTTATTCTGCCATCTGGGAACTAGATTCTGACTCGACCTCGGCCAACAATTTCCAGTGTTGAATCACTAGCCAGGAACACCTTGCCACCAGCATAGGGTTCATACTTAGTGAACCACTCTCTATGAGATGTCATATGAAAAGATGCTCCTAAATCAATTAGCCAAACATCTTTAGAAGCAGGTGTTGCCAGAGCAGCAATGAAAGCATCAGCATCACTGTGTGAAGACTCAGAGTTAGTGAAGTTCTTCTTCTTCTTTTTCTCCTCTTTGCAGTCTTTCTTGACATGACCTTTCTGCCCACAATTCCAGCACTTCACCTTGGACTTCTTGCCAGGAGATTTTGATTTCCCCTCTGATTTGGACTTAGACTTCTTATCCTTCTTCTTGCCTCTTTCCTTTGATCTACCATGAACTGACAAGGCCTCTTTGGCCATTCCAGAAGACTTCCTCCGCATCTCTTCAGACAACAAAGAGGCAACAACAGTTTCCTGTGAAAACGTAGTTGTTGTACTTCCAATAGCCATTACCAGATGATCCCACGAGTCAGGTAAGGAACATAACAGAAGCATACAGCGATCCTCCTCTTCTATTTTTACACCTATAGAAGTCAACTGAGTAACAATCGTATTGAATGCACTCAGATGTTCTGCTACAGATGCACCTTCATCCATCTTAAGGGATCATTCATGACTGGCCAACATGATTGATGAATTCTATAAGCATCTCTTTGATACGCATCACTTGGTAAGCAAGGATTCAGCCGATAGACCAGAGTTTGGGAAAATATTGAGTATTCTAGATGCCGACTTGAAAGATGTTGAAATCCTTTGTGCGGATATATATACCAGATGGATTTCGATGAGAAGGTGTGTGTGGTGTATTGTGAAGTGCAAAGAAAAGTAGAGAGCAGAGTGGAAGAAGTAACATAGGTCCAGTATGTGACAAGACAGCAGCACTAAAGGAGAAGAAGAATGAAGTGCAGTAGATCAGTGTACTGAGCCTAGCCGGAACTAAACCTTAGCATATGTGGATGCTTCTCAACAGTTCAAGTATCTTGTTATTCTCTTTATAACTTGTAGATAGTGAGTCTCTTGTAGGCAGTGAGCCTCTTGTGAGTAGTGTGCTCAGGCAGTGAGCCCTAATTGGAAAGTGTCATTTGTACTACCTTATTCTTTTAACAGGGAATACAATCTTGGGTTAATCACCCTATGGTTTTTCCCTTAACAGGGTTTTCCATGTCAAAATCATTGTGTTATGTGTATTAAGTTTATTTCTGCTTTCATGGTTATGCATGCTTATTTAATTTGATGTTGTACTAGTTGTTAAAGAAGAACAGAAAGTTAAAATAATCAAGATAACTGATTCACCCCCCCTCTCAGTTATCAACACAGTTGACCTAGGACTAGCCCCTCATGCTCAAAGAGTGGATGATTTTAAGGATTTGGTCACATCAATTTTGGAACAGCTAGACAAGGATGAAACATCCAAGAAGAATTTGAAGTAGTAGAATGAAGAACTTCGTGCATGCCTTCAGTTTTTGGTAAAGCCAATAGATGTAGGGGGAGATATAAGGACGATACCCACTTTCCTGTCTACTGATGAAATGGCCAGATTGGGTGAGGTAAGATCCAAATCCCAAGGTACAAAAAATTAGTTATTAAAAGTTTTTGAGATGGGATGTGAAACTATTAATCCCTCTGCTCAAGCGCACAAGAAATTAGTAGAATTGCATAAGAAGTGGAAAGACTTGTGCGAAGAGTGTGACTCCTTCGATGAATACTATTCGCATATGTATTTTCAGATAAAGAGCATCAAAGAATTACCTACCCAAACTTTGGTTGTAGAGACTATTTTGATTGGGAATCAGCTACCCAAGACCGTTGAATGGATTCAACAGCTGCTTTTGAGAAAAGAAACTTTTGAGCATATAAAAGAAGCATATAAGCCAGTCGATGAGGAGCTAAGATCAATCATATATGATATCAATGACTCTTTAAAGGATTGTTGGGAAGCATCCTATGATGATTATGCCGCATTTGATATCGAGAATTGTAAAGATAAGTTACATAAGGTGATTTTTGAAGATGCCACACTCAGTATGGAGAATAGGTTGGACAAGGCAAGTGACCTCAGGGCCGAATTCAAGGCGGTTCACAAGGCAGGTGCAGAGATAGAAAAGATATACAGTAAATTCAGCCGAGAGCTGGAGATGTTCAACTACAAGATAAATCATTTGAAGGATCTAGATCCATATGAGATTAATCTTGCACTTGATGCATGGTTGACTTATCGTAACAAGCTAGCTAGCGAAGATAAAATTGACTTAGATAAAGAATCCTGATATTATTTTGAATATTCTAAGGATGTAATCCCAATTGTTGTATTTAAGGTAGCATGTGACTCTATTTTGTCTTTTTCTTACTTCTAAAATGTTCTTTTCTACTAATATATTGAGTTGGCTAGTCAAATTGACTAGATTCAATGTATCTGGAGGCTATTTTTCATCTTTTTCATAGAAGACAAAATGTAATCCGAGAATTGATGTGAGCTATTATAATTATATTTATTGATGTAATCTAGATAGTCAGTGTCGAGTTAATCTCCACCATTCATTTGAAAACTCAGTATGCTGCTTTTCTATATAAAGGGCTGCCATTTCCTTTATTTGTAAGAGAGATTTAATGCCGAATTGTTGACTCTATGCCATTTGAAGTAATGCAAAGCAAGTTTCTGCAGTAATTTTGAGAATTTGTGTCTTACATTGGCTCATTTTTGTTTTCATGGTTCGCTTCTTGCTCTCCCATAGTTAGTTAGTTGTGCTTTTATAATGTTCATGGTTTGTTGTAGTATGTGATGAATACTCTAAGTCCATACTTTTAGTTATTTGCTGATGGTAAATAGCTGTGTAAAGTTAGTTTGGACTGATTGTCTATGCTAAAGTTCAATTGCATTTCATAAGTTAAGTTGTGTCATTTATTGGGTATTTAGCAAATGATTGTGATCTAAAAATCTACTGACTTCCATTGAAGATAGCATCATTTTCTGTAGCACTGTAACACCCATTTTAGTTTGGTAACTCAGGAAGCTGGTTAAAAGTTTTAGAGTATTTGTCTACTAAAGATAACCCCTGCATTGTGAATGTCACCTAGGATCCTTCTAAAAACCCTAACCTTTTGAATTTTCTTCAAAATCATTGTTAGTTGTTAGATTAGGAGTTTTAGCAACATTTTACATTATTTTATCAGTTGAAACCATAAAGGGCTTATGTATGTTTGCTGCTCCAAACCTGAAAATCTATAGATTACATGTAAGACCCCTTGTAGGCACAGCTAGAACATACCAACTGAGAAATTCCAAGAAAGCTAAGACCTAGCTGTATTATCCTTAGAGTAGTCTTACCTAGGGTAGGATACTTTTCAAGAGAGGTGTGAAGCCAACAATCACACCTGCATTATTGTGTGCTAAAACCACCATCAATAGAATTGGTGCTAGAAGGAGGGCCACTATTTTCCCTCTACCTAAAAATCAGCAAGTCTGGGGACTAGACAAAGACACACTAGATCCAGCTCGGCTGGAGAAGAGTTGCTGTCCCTGACATAATTTAGGTGAACAAGAAGAGATCAAGGTATACCAAGAGCCCCAAGAGCTTAGTCAGCCCCAAAGAACACAACCGCAGCTCCCTTTAACCCTCCCAACATGGCCTTCTTTGTAGGAAATAACCAATCTCCTTTTCTGTTCAATGATTACCATGATATGCCAAAGAACCCAAATAAGTTTTATTCAAAGTTCAAAGTAAATGATCTAGATAGGACTACAGATGAGCACATTAAAATCTTTGAGGCTAACATGTTCATGTTGCAAGTATAGTATGAGGATGTGATATGCAGGTTGTTCCCTTATTCTTTGTAGGATGAAGCTTATTACTGGTTTGCTAACCTCCCTGCAGCATCCATAAATTCATGGCTGAACCTGAAGATGATATTTTTGGATAGGTTCTGTATGCCTACCACCCCAGCTGACCTTTATCGATCTTTTGTAGAAATTCATTGAGGTGAAGGAGAGATGATAATTTCCTTTAACAACAGATTTTAGAAAGCCTTCAGTCGCTTGCAAGCTCCTTATGTTGTAGAACAGGCCGCTGCCCTACCTATTTACTATGCTGCCCTAGATAAACTTACCTCCATGTTCGCAAGGAGAGCTGACCCAATCCCTGCTACTTTAGCTCAAGCATATTCTGTTATTGTCACTGTGAGTACCCAACTAGGACAAACAACCTCTGGTCCATTGATCCATATGGGACCTGCTGCCATGCCAAATCAAATACTTATGATAAATCATGCATCGGCTAATCATACTCTTGTGATGAATCTGATTCCAAACCTAGCTGCAACACAAGCTTTAGTGATCCACCCAGGCAATCCAGTAGCTGAAATGCCTCCAGCACAAATGCCTTTCCTACAGTCTTTAGAAATAGCCAAGGCCAAAGAGGACAGAGATGACATCAAAGAACTGGTTGAGCAAATGAAGGAGCTAACTACCGAAGTTACCCACCTCAAGAACTAGAATGCTTATCTGCAGCAAAGGGGACATAATCAACAACATTTCTAGAATCAATAGTACTCCCAGAATCAAAATCAAAACCAGTTCCCAAATTAGAACCACTATCAAAATTAGAACTTTCAACAGTGGCCAAACCGATCCTAGAACACCAGACTGGACAATGGAGGAGTGCCCTCACCCTTGGAAATTTAGAACAATGATACCAAGCCCCCAGGTCGTGTGATGTTAGCTGAAGCAACTTTATCCACTTGGTGCAGACTACATAACACGAATGCTCACTCCTAACTAGACTGCCTAGAATTTTAGATCACATCTAGTATCTTTCAGATGGAGATTCAAAATGCTGAAAATCAGAAGACTTCGTCGACAGGGTATGAAATTGTTCCTTCTCAGAGGTATGACACTACTCTAGTTCTTGATAGTTATACATTTACATTCCAAGATGATAATCAACCTGAGGAAGAAGAGTCTAAAGAAGTCAATGCATATCAGTAGTACAATAAGACTCCTTACAACCTAAGAAGTAGCAAGCCTAAAGGCCCCTTCACCACCTCCATCCCACCAAATAGCTATCAAATTCCTCCTGACCCAAAAGCTACCTATAATCTTGAACCCCCAAAAGTCACCCATCAACCAGTATATCAGGGTGCTACTACTACTGAAAGTTCTCAATGATCTGACATAGTGAAAATGGGGTGGTATGTAGCTAAGGAACTTAAGAAAATGAAGGTCAGTCTTTCTGTATATGAGCTACTTAAAATACCTAAGGTTAGGACATCTTTCTTTCAAGATATGGATGCTAGAACCAAAACTAATTATGTACCAAAGGAGAACATCACCAAAGATAGTATTGATAAAGGGAAAGAAAGAATACATGTGACTGATGTGGAACAAAAGATGACACAGTATAAAGACAAGAGGGAAAGTCCTCCTTTCCTCTTAACACTCAGGATATTCAATAAGAACCTTCATAACTGTTTAGTAGATTCTGGTGCTTCCATGAATGTAATGCCATTATCAGTCTGTAAAACACTTGGGCTCACTCTAGCCAAGTCTTCCAGGAAGGTGACACAATTAGATAAGACTAAAGTGAATGTAGTAGGTGAATTAAACAGGATACACATGTAGCTGGCTTCTGATCCTAGGGTGCAACAGTATATAGATATTTAGGTGGTAGACATTCCAGATCAATATGGCATGCTTCTGAGTAGAGACTGGTCTAGGACTTTGAACGGTTATATGGCAACTGACTTTTCTCATATGTGGCTGCCATGGAAAGGGTTGGCCAATCAAATATGTATTGAAAGAGAACCCAAGATGAAGCATATGATTACAGAGTATAATCAACCCAATGAGATTCTGTTCTCAGAAGTTGATTTGGGAGTTTATCTTCCACACATTAGTTAGTCAGAAGAAGTCCTTATGCTGAGTTGCTTGAGACCCTCTAAACCACTTATAGAAAGACTAGAAAGTACAGAAGCATACATTCAATCAGATTCAGAAGACTCTTTAGAAGAGGATGAGCTCAGGATATTCGAAGGATTTTGTGATTTTGTAGCCAGATTTGCGCAAGATCAAACCGCTGTTGGAAAGCAAGTTCAACTAGAGTTATTATTACCCAACTGGTGCCACATATATGATACATCACATTCTGAATTTACTTGCCAACTATGCCAAGAGGCAGTGAAGCAAGTACAAAGACAACTAAAAATCCCCATAATTCCGAAGAAGGTATCAAGTGTTGAAAATAAGGAAGAACTCGAGCCTCCACTTAATGAGAAGAAATCTGTAAAAAAGAATGATAACAATAGAGATTTTTTCTTATGGACCTTAAGATTTGATGGCTCAAGATGCAAACAAGGGTCTGGTGCAGGGGTCGAATTGATTAGCCCCACTAGGAGCTCATATATGGTGTCACAGAGACTATAGTTTCCATGCACAAATAACATCACTGAATATGAAGCATTAGTGCAAGGGTTGCTGCTAGCACTGTAGAAGAAGGTCAGAATTATCCAGGTGTTTGGTGATTCTGAGTTAGTGGTGAAACAAGTAAGAAAGTAGTACTCATGTAATGATAAGAGGCTGAATAGGTACAGGAATAGAGTCTGGGATTTGATAGAATGCTTTCATGGTTTTAATATCCAGTTGATCCCAAGGAGGCAAAATCATGTCGCAAATGCTCTAGCTTAGACAATGAGTACATTGGAGCCAACGTCCATGGTAGGATTAAAATTTTTTTTGTGGAATTTGTCGCTACCCTGTCTGTACCTGATAATGTTACCAATTTTCAAGTTTTTGAAGATGATCAGCACATAATTAACTTCCTTACTTCATCTGATGTTTTCACTACTCAGATAATAGATGAAGAAGAAATGGAACCTGCTGAAATGGATTTAGAAGGAGTACTAAACCTAAAAACCAATACGATTCCATGGGGAATAGTAGAATTGGAAAGATTATTTGATGCAGACAATTTAGGAACCCAAAGGAAAGAAGGAGAGTCTCCAAGAGGAAAGTGTGAACCGTTTAACTTGGGAACAGAAGAAAATGTTAAGAATGTGTTCATTGGGAAAGCTAGTACCAAAGAAGAAAAGATAGGAATCATACATGCATTAAGAGATTACCATAAAGTTATAGCATTGAGCTATGAAGATCTAAAGACATACAATACTTCGATCATCATGCACACCATCCTGTTAAAGCTAGAGGCAAAGCCATTCAGACAAAGGCAGCGGCCAATGAATGCTCTACTGGAACCATTGATTTTCAAAGAAGTTCAAAAGATGCTATGAGCAAGGATAATATTTCCAGTCAAACATTCTACATGGGTAGCGAATTTAGTTCCAGTCTGAAAGAAAAATGGAGAAATCAGGCTTTGTGTTGACTTTCGTAACTTAAATAAAGCATCTGATCAGGATAATTACCCACTGCCTTCTTTGGACAAAGTGTTGTAGATTGTTAATGGGTCCCAGATGATGTCATTCTTGGACAAATATTCTGGTTATAACTAGGTGATGGTAGAATATGAAGATAGATTGAAGATGTCTTTCACTTGCAAATGGGGCATCACCGCATGCCATTTGGTTTAATCAACGCTGGTGCAACTTTTTAGCATGCAATGGATGTTGCTTTTAAAGGGTTAGTTGGAAAATGTATTATCATCTACATGGATGACCTCACAGTATTCTCAAAAAGGTGAGAGGATCACGTAGTAGATCTGAGAAAGGTGTTGCAGCGATGCAAGGATTATGTTATATCACTCAATCCCAAGAAGTACATTTTTAGAGTAACTGAGGGGAAGTTGCAGGGACATGTAATATCTGAGCAAGGAATATCTATTGACCCAAACCAAATCCAAGCAATACTCAAAGTACCTCCCTCGGCCAGCAAGAAGGATTTGCTGAGATTGTTCGACCTCTCAACGCCATGTTGAAGAAGGATGCCAAAATGGATTGGACTCCTGAAGCCAAGGCTGCATTCACAGAAATTAAACAAGCTATAGCTAATGCACCCATCTTGGTGAGTCCTGATTATACATTGCCATTTCAGATATACTCTTTCACTTCCAAACATGCTTGTGCCGCAATGTTTACACAGAAGAGATCGGTTGATGATGAAAGGCCTATCGCCTTCATGAGCACTCCATTAAAAGACATAGAGTTAAGGTATCCAAATGTGGAAAAACAAGCATACGCTCTGGTAAAGGTAGTTAAGAAATTCTATCATTACATCTTAAGAAGTTAGGTGATTGCTATAGTCCCAGATGTAGCAGTCAAAGCATTGCTAATGCTAAGTGAATTAGGAGAAAGAAGAGGGAAGTGGGTCATGATACTGCAAGAGTTTGACATAGATATTCAACCTATGAAATTGGTAAGAGGTCAAGCCCTCACTAGAACAATGGCTGAAGTGGGACCAAGCCTAGTCTCCCAATAGTACATGTTAGAAGACGTTTCAAAAGATGAGTGGTACAGAGGTATTATATTTTATTTACTCAATCAACGTTGTCCACCATAGTTGAATTCAGTTCAAAGGAGAGCACTCAGACTAAAGAGTAGCAGTTAAATGATAAAAGGATCAGTCCTTTACAAGAAGAATCATGAAGGCATCTATCTAAGGTGTTTGGACAAGTCAGAGGTCAATCAAGTATTAACTAGTTTTCATGAGAAATTTAGGATAGGTCATGGATCGGCCCATTCAAAAGCTAATCAGGTTCTTCATGCTAGGTATTACTGGCCAACCTTGTTCAAAGATGCATATTCACATGTAAGAACCTATCATATATGCCAAACAGTTGCACACAAAGAGTGACACGCATCCATGCCCTTGCAACCTGTGGTGGAGGTATAACCATTTGCTCAGTGGGGCCTCAACTTTATCGGTATGATCAATTCACCTTCCTCTGCAGGCCACAAGTATATTCTAACCGCTACTGATTACTGCACCCAATGGTCTAAAGCAATAGTTATTCAAAGTGATGCAGTGGAGTGGTGAAAATAGTTCAAAAATACTAAACTGTTACTGTGGTTGGACCTTTGAACCACTTGAGCCCAACAAACTCATTGAACCGTTGAACCTTTAACTATTCGGTTCAACATACTCTATCGGTTCAACATACTCCCATCACATACCTTTGAGTTCATGGAACCATTGAACCATTTACTCCTTGTTGAATCAGTGAACCGAATGAACCATGGAACCATTGAACCGGTTCAACCATCGACAACACATGCTCTCCGGTAATTTCAAGATTTCTTCTAGTGGACCAAATGAACCTTTGTATCTCGATGAACCTGTGGAACCCATTGAACTAGTTCAACCGTTGGTTCAACTATCGGCAACACTTACTGCTGTCAATCAACCCAGAATTCCTTCAGCTGATACACCACTTACTTCGATGAACCACTTGAACTTGTTGAACCTTTGAGTTGGTTCAATGACCCGTAAACATCTACTATCAGTTCCCCCAATATGCTTCACCCGATACAGAGATGTAGGATACACATGAAATGTATATTTGCATACAAATGCGATATACACATGAAATGTACTTAGGTACATTAGTGATATACACACTGCTTGTATGTTCACCGAACAACATGAACTCAACCCGAACGGACTCTTACACTTACATTTATTGACATAATATACACAGGGTAATACTCACAAAATGTTCCTGGAAAGCAATTGACGTATATACATAAAATGTATATTCAAATCTCATGCCAATAACCTCCTCTGTAACAAACTTCGCAGTCTCTATTCTGTCATGACCACAAACAAGAAGAAAACAAAATAGAAAACTATTGTACAAAGTCCATTCCACTAATTTCATAGAAATCCACGAGGGGAATGGTTTTAATCGTGCATCTCGATAACAGAAAACTAAATTAAATACAAAACAATACTATACAAATAATATACACAAGACAATTCGATACACAGAGTATTTACACAAAATCTAGAATTTGTAAAACACAACTGACAGAGTTTCTATTTCTTCATTCCAACTTTGTCTCTCTATGTCTCAAGGAACACAGGCCGATTATAGAGATTTATCCATCCTCAACTTCCTCTTCTGATTTTGCCCAACCAAGATTATAAGCAAAAATCCTAACTAATCACACGACACCTGTTTGGCTTAAGACAGCAAAACACCTAATAATACAACACATTGACTTAATCATCCACATACCCCAAATGTCTAATGGTGTCCAAATTGGCTTATTGGAGTGCCCAATTTGTGACCTTGATTCATATGGTGGGGTCGGTTCTCATGGTGGGGTCGGTTCTTACAAACATGAAATGTTAACACAAATACTACATGACAACATAAAATGCATAAAACATATTACACCTTAGTCTTCTCCCTTAGATGTATATTTAGCTTGTTGAAAGGGTGCTCCTGCACCAAATAGCTTGTAAGCAATGTACCACAAAGGTAGTTATTGAATTTGTTGAAAAGCATATTATCACTAGATTTGGTTGTCCATTTGCTGTGGCATGTGATAATGGCTTTGCCTTTTCATCATTACATTTTTCTAACTGGGAATTTGATTATGGGATTACTCTCAAGTTCTCATCTAATTATTACCCAAAAGGGAATGGGGTAGCTGAATCAATGAACAAAAATCTGCTTGAGGTCATTAAGAAACTACAGGATAAAAACCCCAGAGATTAGCATACTAAGCTTAGGTTTGCCTTATGGGCTGATAGAATCTGACATAAAGTAGCCCTGAGCACATTGCCTTATCACCTAGTCTATGGGATTGAACCCATCTTTCCTATCCACTTGAGGATTCCCGTACTATAATTCATGCAAGACTACCTTGAAACCGATGATCAATTGTCCTCTAGGTTGGCCCAATTACTACACCTTGAAGAGAAATGTGATGCTGCTATAGAAAAATTTCCTAAACATCAAGGAGTCGTAAAACAATGGTTCAACAAAAGAGCCAAGGTCAAAGCCTTTCACATTTCTGATTTGGTCCTATGCTGGGATAAAGTGCATGAAAAGAAAGGAGAACATGGTAAGTTTGATAAACTTTGGCTGGGTCCCTATCAGATCTATGAAATCCTTGGGGACAACACGTATCAACTCAAGAGCCTTATTGGTGAGGAGCTTCCGTTCCCTGTCAACGGCCAGTTCCAAAAGCACTACTTCCAGGCCTGAGAGGCAGTCATGCCTCATTTTAGTGTACATAGTTAGGGTTTTGTTTACTTTGGTTAGTCTAGGTTGCCTTTAGTTTAGTTTTGCTTTCTTTCCTTTGCTTTTCTTGGTTGTTAGGTGCTTTGCTTAGATTAGTTGTCCTTTTGGTTTTGCTTGTTGCGATTGCTTTGTTGCGGGGTCTTTATTTTTGATGTGGTGGCAGTTGTGTGGACTTGTAAGTAATCCTTTGATGGGTGAATGGTCATAAGTCTTCCTTTGAGAAGCCAAGGTTTCTACTTAGTCTTGCTGTGGGTTCCACTATTATGCCAAGGAGTATGGTGTCTGTTCATTAGAAATGAGTCAGTAGTTGGTGCACCTAAAGTATTTTCTAACCATATATCTTTCACACTCTAAATGATCCTAAGGCAACTAGGCGAGTCTGAGTGATCTTGTGTCAAGTAAAAGGGTTGACTTCTTCTTCCACCACATGCACTATCAATCAAGCAAAATGAAAAGTGACACTAAGTGTTGCTAGCCTATATTGGATGAAAATAAAAAGTGTTTTTCAACACCAGGCCTGTTACAGTGCAAATAAAAGAGACTACCAATTGTTACAAAAGGTACTATCCAGAAATAATTACCATCAAATGCCATCGTACCAGAAAATATTAGCTATCTCTCAAAGCTCATCACATGACAAAATTTGAGCATTTCTTGGTGGTAGAGTGATCTCATCTTTCTAGCTTGTCTCAGGAGATCTTGGATGAACTTAGTTACCGAAGGATGGGAATGAACACAATTGTACACACTTAAGTTTTCAGGATGTGGATGGTTGCACTAGTTAGTGATCTTAGATTCTTTGATAAGGTACCTTGCTTTTTCATTTAATATGTGTAGAACACAGAGATTCTAGGTTCAAATTGAACGTTTATCGTTGGAATGCTCGAGAGCATTCCCCAGCAGAGTCACCATTTGTTGCACCTCGCACACACACCCCATTCAAAAAATGAGGACCCCCTCTTTTGATTTGGCTTAGGATGTCAATTAGATCTTTTTCATCTCCCAAGTGGTTAAGCAGTCAAAGTGCATTTTGACCTTGATTGAATAATGATATTGAGAATCATTTCAAGGATCTGCTAGGTTGAATCTTTACATCCCTTTTGAAGGCCTTGAATTGCCCTTTTGTGATAGATTACCCTTGCTCTGACCTTTGCACCAAATTGTTGTTTGTTTGACTTTTGCGCTAGATTGCCCTTCAACTGACCTGTTGCGAGTATGGGCCTAACTGGTGTTGTCATTGATGTCAACATACTCATGTTGCATTAATGAGAAGGATTAGATGAGCTGTGTACTGAGGATATTGAGAAAATAAGTCTCAATCAGGAACAGTTAAGAACAGTGATGACAAGAAGGTAAAAGTCCTCAATAGGTTGAGGATCAGAGGATGCGGTTTAAAGGGTTTGTAGATATAAGTCTTGAGATGCTCCAGTCAAGTTTTTAGAGGTCCGCATGAAGATCTAAAGAATTTATGGTCACTCAAGTAGAACCGGTTCCAGCAGGTGTTCAAAGGTGACAGAGTGCAACATATAGGTCTGGTGAGATCCAAAATTTCATTATCCCGTTTTGCAGATTTGAGGGAGTGTTGAGGACGTTCCTGTGAAGTATCAACTAGATTGGTTCATGGGTTAAAGGTCCATAAGAGCCTATTCATTTGTGACAGTGATGACAAACTGTGTTCTTGAAGCTCCGGATGAAGGAGAGAAGAATTCTAGTAGGATGATGAAGTGTGGATGTTCTTGGTGATTCAGGGAAGGTTATGATGATCGTTGGATCATGTCCAATTCATGTTAGTGGTCCAAATTGAAGTTAGAGTTTGCATTTGAAGAATAACCACAAATATTGGTGTTCTTGAGATTGGCCGACCGAATGTATTACACGTCTTGTGGATGTTCTTGTAGGTGTTTGCCGACTTAGATGATTGTTCCTAAGTCGATGCCTTGTATAAATAAGGGATTGTGAAATCATTTTGAAGTGTGTCTTGTGGTGATGAGTGTGTGGTAGTGAAGAGAAGTGCGAAAGGTAGAGTAGAAGTATTGGGCTTAAATAGAACTAATTCAAGCATGTTGAAGATGCTATTCTCTAGTTCATAAAGGTGATACTTATTCCTTTGTAGACAGTGTGTCTCTTGTAGGCAGTGAGCCTCTTGTGAGCAGTGTGCTCAGGCAGTGAGCCCTAATTGGCATGTGCCATTTTGTTCTTTCTATTCTTCTAAGAGAGAATACATTCTTGGGTTAATCACCCCGTGTTTTTTCCCTTAACCGGGTTTTCCACGTCAAAATCTTGGTGTCATATGTGTTGATATGTTTCTGCTTTTGATTTGAATGCATTATGGTTCATGATTAATATTATGCTAATCACTAAAGAAGATTCAAGTGTTTAAAAAAAGAAAGTTTTGCACAACTGATTCACCCCCCCTCTCAGTTGTATGCCCTAAGTCTAACAATTGGTATCAGAGCTAAGTTCCTCTAAAAAGAGCTTAATTGCTTGAGGAGATCCAGGATGTCGTCCTACAAGAAGGATAGTCCGAAGTTTGATGGAACCAACTTTTCTCTTTGGAAAGGTTGCATGAAATGTCACTTGCAGTGTATGTGAAAGGCATACTGGTCCATGGTCACAAAAGTGTATGTACCTCCACAGGGTGGTCTGATAGCCCTAAATGAAATCACAGATGCTGAAAACAATCTACAGACCAAAGAGGCTCTTCTAAGCACTTTAACTGACTCAGAGCTCTCAAATGTTATTGACCTACCAACTGCCTATGAGATCTGGATTAAATTGGAACTTATGCATGAAGGAAACGAGTATGTTAAATGTGCAAGGTTACAGAGTCTAAAAGGGAAATTTGAAAAACTGAAGATGAGAGATGATGAAAATATTACCACTTTTATGCCAAGAGTGAATGAGCTGGTTTGTGGAATTAGAAATTCTAGTGGAGTCTTGGATGAAAATGAGATTGTTGGTAAGATTCTTAGATCCCTTCCTGCCTCTTACAAAATCAAGGTTGCTGCCATTGATGAATTTAGAGCCCATACAACTGTCACAAGAGACCAATTAGCTGGCAAACTGGCTGCATTTGAAATGACTGAATTTGGAGATGATCCCCCCAAAACTGAATCTACATTCAAAGCCAGTGCCTCTATGAAAGGTAAACAAGGATTTGATCTGGGAGAGAACTCATCAAGGAAATTGTCATGGTATGGAAAAGCAAGAAAAGACCTGGAAGAAGAAGAAGTAGAAACCGCTCAACTTGAAACCCTCATTGCAAAGAGACTGCCAAGAGGATCTAGTAAGTATGAAGGAAAGTTTCCTTTTAAGTGTTTTAACTACAATAAGATTGGTCATTTTTCCTTAAAATGTCCGGAAAGATTTTCAAAGCTAAATCCTAATAGATCAAGGTTCCAAAATAATTGTTACTTTGTTCATGAAGAAGATGATAATGAAGGAGTAACAGATGATGAATCAGAGATAGGAAACAAATCTGAAAGTGAATGGGTGTTTATTGCCATCAAGGAAGAAGAACCAATATCCTCTGTATCTATCAATCATAAAGTTGTAGAAACAGCTCTGGCTGCACAAGTTGAAGAAAAGAATGATTGGGTCATTGATAGTGGTTGCTCTCACCACATGACAGGTGACAAGAATAAGTTCATAGATTTGGAAATGTATGAAGGAGGAGTGGTGAAGTTTGGTGATAATTCTACTAGTAGAATCAGAGGAAGAGGAACTATTTCTTTTGATGGAAGAAACAAAACTGGTAATGTACTGTATGTTGAAGGTTTGAAGCACAATCTTCTCAGTGTTGGACAGTTGGTGGACAAAGGCTATGATCTCCGATTCAAGGATGGAAAATACAAAATCTTTGAAAGATCCAAAACAAAGATTGCATCCGGTACTCAAACTAAAGGTAATATCTTCCACTTGGTTGGTATTGGTAAACGCTGCTTATTTGTTCAAGTTGATCAGAGTTGGTTATGGCATAGATGGATGTGTCATGTGAATTTTGATAATATCATCAAGATAAGCAATACTCAGGCTGTAAGAGATCTTCCAAAATTAGTGAAACCTACTAACAGCTTGTGCAAGGAATGTCAGTTGGGTAAGCTGAGCAGATTCACATTCAAAAGCAAGGAATTGTTTTCTACCGGACTATTGGACTTAGTTCACACTGATCTTTGTGGTCCGGCAAGAACCAGAACTATTCAAGGTGATAGATACTTCATGTTGCTACTAGATGACTATTCCCGAATGATGTGGGTAACCTTTCTAAAGGAGAAATTAGAAGCTCTTGAGAAATTCAAAATATTCAAGGCTATGGTAGAGAATGAAATTGGATTGAAGTTGAAATGTCTGAGGTCTGATAGAGGTGGAGAATTCACATCCGGTGAGTTCATAGAATTCTGTGAGAAACATGGAATTAAGAGATAGTTGTCTGCTCCGAGGACTCCACAGCAGAATGGAGTAGTGGAGAGAAAGAACCAGACCATCTAGGAAGCATCTAGGACTATGATGATGGAAGCAAATGTTCCTCAGATCTATTGGAGAGAAGTTGTCAGCACTGTAGTCTATACTCTTAATCAAGTTCAAATCAGAAGCAATACCGGTAAGACCCCTTATGATTTCTGGTTTGGCATTACTCCTACTGTAAGATATTTCAGAGTCTTTGGTAGCAAATGTTACATCAAAAGAGATGAAGATTTAGGCAAGTTTAATGCTAGAAGTGATGAAGGAATATTCTTGGGTTACTCTAATCAAAGCAAAGCATACCGGTGTTATAACAAGAGACTAAGAAAGATGATAGAAAGCACAAGTGTAAAGGTTGATGAGGAAATAGAGAAACCCTCAAGGTTTTATGAATATGATGAAGATGATTAGAATGGTGTTCTAGTTCAAGGAGCTCAATCCTCTTCTGAAAATCAGATTCAGACTGATTCGGTAAATCAGGAAGAAGAGATAGGTCTGAATGAGCCTGATCAAGAAGCAGAAGTGCAAGAAACTCCCAAAGTTCCAAGGTATGTAAGACTGAACCACTCTGAAGATTAGATCATAGGTGACAAAAGCAAAGGTGTGCAAACTAGAAGGAAAATTGCTCAAAATTCAAATGAATATTGTCTTATTTCAAAGATTGAACCTAAGACAATAAATGAAGCCTGCAATGATGAAAACTGGACAAAAGTAATGGAGGAAGAATTGATGCAAATTAAGAAAAATCACACTTGGGATCTTGTTTCCAGACCTAGAAACAAGAATGTGATTAGAACCAAATGGGTCTTCCGGAACAAACTAAATGAAGTTGGTGAAGTAATTAGAAATAAAGCCAGATTGGTCTGCAAAGGCTACTCTCAAATAGAAGGAATTGATTTTGAAGAAACCTTTGCTTCGGTGGCAAGAATTGAAGCAGTCAGGTTATTTCTTGCATTTGCTGCCTTCAAGGATTTCAAGGTGTATCAGATGGATGTCAAATCTGCTTTCCTGAATGGTGACTTAGAAGAAGAAGTGTACATTGAACAACTGGATGGATTTCAGTTATCTGAGCATGGTGATATGGTCTGCAAATTAAAGAAGGCACTGTATGGACTAAAGCAAGCCCCAAGAGCATGGTATGAAAGACTAGACAAACATCTTTTCAAGATTGGTTTCAACAAAGGTACTGCTAATAGTAACCTATATTTCAAAATTGATCATGAAAACATCTTGATTATTGAAGTATTTGTTGATGATATCATCTTTGGAGGAAGAGACAGTATGTGTAAAACCTTTGTAAATCAAATGAAAAGTGAATTTGAGATGTCAATGCTTAGTGAAATGAATTTCTTCTTGGGTCTGCAAATTACTCAGACAAAGAAAGGAATCTTTATTTTTGAGACCAAATATGTGAAAGAATTGTTGAGGAAATTTGGAATGGAAGATTCAAAGCCAATGAACACTCCCATGGCAACTGGATGTAAGTTGAGCAAAGATGATGACACCCCTAAGACAGATCAGACAAAGTATAGATCAATGATTGGAGGATTATTGTATCTCACTCAAACTAGACCAAGCATAATGCAAAATGTTAGTCTTGTGGCGAGATTCCAGGCTGATCCCAGAGAATCTCATGTCATGGCATTCAAAAGGATTTTTAGGTACCTAAAAGGAACAGTTGAGTACGGTCTATGGTATCCTAGAGATCATAATTTTTCTCTTCATGCATATACAGATGCAGATTGGGCATGAGATGTGGATGACAGGAAGAGTACCAATGGAGGAGCATTCTTTTTGGGAAAAAGATTGGTTTCTTAGCTAAGCAAGAAACAAGAGGCAATATCCTTGTCCACAACTGAAGCATAATACATTGTAGTAGCAGGTAGTTGCACTCAAGTTTTGTGGATGAAGCAGATGCTAAGAGATATTAAAGTAGAATATGAGGAGCCTATCACAATTTTCTATGATAATTCAAGTGCAATAGATATTTCTAAGAATCCGGTGTTGCATTCCAAGACTAAGCATATATCTATCAAGTTTCACTTTCTGAGAGAGCAAGTGAACAAGTATGAAGTCAGATTGGAGTATGTGTCCTCCAAGGATCAGATTGTAGATATTTTTACTAAACCTATTCCCAAGGACTCTTTTGAGTATCTCAGGGAGAAGTTAGGGGTTATTGCCCCTCCAGTGATAAACTAGGATGCACTGATGTGCATTAATCTGGTGGATATCACAGTCATATCTTGTGATCCGGATTGATGATAAGGGAGCTGCTACTCAGGGGGAGCAGCTGGTATGTTATGAAGTAATGAAGTTACAAGTATGAGCCCTTTGCCATTGATGTCAAAGGGGGAGAGAAGACATGTGAAAAACAAGTGGTTGTTGATCAAAGGGGGAGCAATAAAGGAAGAGAAGACTTGTGAATAGTTGTTGCTGTTAGGGGGAGTTGTAACAGCAAGGAGAAGTTCTTGTCTTGATGGTTTTTCACATCATATGTTGCCATCAATGACAAAGGGGGAGATTGTTGTGAGTATGGGCCTAACCGGTGTTGTCATTGATGTCAACATACTCATGTTGCATTAATGAGAAGGATTAGATGAGCTGTGTGCTAAGGATATTGAGAAAATAAGTCTCAATCAGGAACAGTGAAGAACAGTGATGACAAAAAGGTAAAAGTCCTTAATAGGTTGAGGATTAGATGATGTGGTTTAAAGGGTTTGTAGATATAAGTCTTGAGATGCTCCAGTCAAGTTTTCAGAGGTCCGCATGAAGATCTAAAGAAGTTATGGTCACTCAAGTAGAACCGGTTCTAGCAGGTGTTCAGAGGTGACAGAGTGCCACAGATAGGTCTGGTGAGATCTAGAATTTCATTATCCCGTTCTGTGGATTTGAGGGAGTGTTGAGGACGTTCCTATGAAGTATCAACTAGATTGGTTCATGGGTTGAAGGTCTAGAAGAGCCTATTCATTTGTGACAGTGATGACAGACTGTGTTCTTGAAGCTCCGGATGAAGGAGAGAAGAATTCTAGTAGGATGATGAAGTGCGGATGTTCTTGGTGATTCGAGGAAGGTTATGATGATCGTTGGATCATGTCCAATTCATGTTAGTGGTCCGCATTGAAGTTAGAGTTTGCATTTGAAGAATAACCACGGATATTGGTGTTCTTCTTGAGACTGGCTGACTGGATGTATTACACGTCTTGCGGATGTTCTTGTAGGTGTTTGCCAACTTAGATGATTGTTCCTAAGTCGATGCCTTGTATAAATAAGGGATTGTGAAATCATTTTGAAGTGTGTCTTGTGGTGATGAGTGTGTGGTAGTGAAGAGAAGTGCGAAAGGTAGAGCAGAAGTATTGGGCTTAAATAGAACTGATTCAAGCATGCTAAAGATGCTATTCTTCAGTTCATAAAGGTGATACTTATTCCTTTGTAGACAGTGTGTCTCTTGTAGGCAGTGAGCCTCTTGTGAGCAGTGTGCTCAGGTAGTGAGCCCTAATTGGCATGTGCCATTTTGTTCTTTCTATTCTTCTAAGAGAGAATACATTCTTGGGTTAATCACCCCGTGGTTTTTCCCTTAACCAGGTTTTCCACGTCAAAATCTTGGTGTCATATGTGTTGATATGTTTCTACTTTTGATTTGAATGCATTATGGTTCATGATTAATATTATGCTAATCACTAAAGAAGATTCAAGTGTTTAAAAAGAGAAAGTTTCACACAACTGATTCACCCCCCCTCTCAGTTGTATGCCCTAAGTCTAACATGACCTGGTGCTAAAATCCTTTGTCACTGATTCCAGCACTAATTTCCTCTCTGATGGATGCCTATGCTAGAATCAGTCGTCTTTGACTTGCGCTAAATAGATCGATCACCAACTAAGTCAGATGAAGCCAAAATACCCGCAAGTCAGATGGACCTCAAAAGCCCGCAGACTGTACAAATCAAACTTATAAGTCTTAGCACTGAAAAGGTCCCTCACCGACCAGGTTTAACGCATCCAATTTCCCCACCAGGTCTGAGCTAGGGAGAAACTGTACCGAAACCCTAAATCTGACAATTGTATGATGTGCATTAGTGGCAATTTCACCAGGGGATAAAAGGGGTAAATCCTCCATTTTAACCATTTCTTTTGCATTCGACGAGATTTCCAGAGCTTTGTTTGCTGCCGATCCGCCCAAGTTCAATCCGTGACCACCCCTGTTTGCACAGTTCGAACATGCCTTCCACATTTACCAAGTAGGGCTCCAAACCTTGTCCTTCGAGCTTTCACTGCATGCAATTAGGGTTTGATTAAACATGTTTCTTTCTAAACGGGTAATTTTAGGGTTTCTAGCTAGGGTTTGCATATAATTTGTTTGTTTTTCCTTTCAAACCCCGCTATGATTCCCTGTTGAAAACCATAAACGGATTGCCATGAGTTGACTAAAACAAAACTTAGACAAATTTTGCTGTGGACGCATTCAATTTTTATCACCAAAATGAGGTCCGACCTGTTGGCAAGAGACACTATATGGATTCATGGTTGTTGTCATTGATGGCAACAAAGGTCATCCCACATATCCGCAAGTCATGGTGTGTCTCTACCGGAAGTCAGAATAAAGATTGTTGTGGTCCGGTGAACAAGAACAGAGCATGTGGCAAGGTCTGACAGATTGGTCCGGATCTCTCAGAGGAAGTGTCTTGGTGTAGTGCGGATTTGGGGAAGTCAAGAGGACTACCTTGAGTGGTATATTCCAAGGATTTAGCCTCCGGTGATGGACAAAGAAAAAGATATGAATAGTTGAGTACCGGATTCCTGAGAGACAGTGAAAACAGAGGAAGAACTGACTGACAGAGTATCAGACTACTTTCCGGATGTGTTACTGTTGATGATAAAGGTTGTGAAGGCATGAATCATGTTTGGCCGACATGATTAATGATATCTACAAGTATATGCTTGATCCGCATTGCTTGGTGAGCAAGGATTCAGCCAACAGAACAGAGTTTGTAAGAAACTAGACTGTTCCGGATGCCGACTAGAAAAGTGATGAAATTACTTGTGCGGATATATATAGAGGATGGATTTAGTTGTGAAGTGTGTGATTGTGTGAAGGTATATGCGAATAAGTGCAGAACAGAGCAGAAGTAGCAAGAAAGATCCGGTATGTGAAAGGATAGCAGAATAAAGAACAGAGGAAAGATGAAGTGCAGCAGATCAGTGTACTGAGCCTAACCGGAACTGAACTTCAGCATATGCAGATGCTTCCAATCAGTTCAAGACTATGATTCTTATCACTTTGTAGACAGTGTGTCTCCTTGTAGGCAGTGGGCCTCTTTGTGAGCAGTGTGCTCGGGCAGTGAGCCCTAATTGGCAAGTGCCATTTTTGTAATTTCCTATTCTTCTAACAGAGAATAATTTTTGGGTTAGTCACCCCGTGGTTTTCTCCCTTAACAGGGTTTCCATGTCAAAAATACTGTGTCATGTGTTTCTTATTTCATGGCAATGTTTTTGTGTTTGATTCAATGCTGCATTAATTAACAATAAAGTTCAAAAACGGAAATAATTAGGATAACTGATTCACCCCCCCTCTCAGTTATCAACAATTGGTATCAGAGCTAAGTTCCTCCTAATAGAGCCTAACAGCTTGAGGAAGATCTGGGATTTCAAATGGATGCATATGGTTTAAGGGAGCAACTCAAGACTGCCCTTGAGGATCTTGAACAGTCAAATTCTGAAGTCAATGAATTAAAGGAAAGACTCAAACAGGCTGATGAATTCATGAGAGAATTAAAAGACAAATTAAGTCTCTCTATGAAAAAGAGAAAGGAGCTGCTCCAACAATTGGCAAGACAAAGTGAAGAAAGCAATACAAATGAAGAATTGACTGAGCAAACTAAGTTATGTGAAAAGTTATCAAAAGAAGTCATTATGTTAAGACATGAAATGGAATCAGGAACTAAAAAATTTACTCAAGAGATTGAAGAAAAAAGAAAAGCTAAAGACAATCTAAGACAATCTCTTAAAGAAAAATTAGAAGAA
The DNA here is from genome assembly GCA_027924645.1 of Cunninghamia lanceolata. NCBI lineage: Eukaryota > Viridiplantae > Streptophyta > Pinopsida > Cupressales > Cupressaceae > Cunninghamia > Cunninghamia lanceolata. The sequence goes on from BSBN01000500.1 coordinate 26,182,074, forward strand.
TGCCACCAGATGGACAGGATTATCAGACATCTTGAATCTGATCTTGAAGATGCCAAAGATAATGAAGAAAAACTTGAGGATCAAATTGCCTCTCTCAAAAGAGACCTTCAAACAGCAAATGAATATAAAGAGAAATTCAAGATAAGTTCTGCTCAACTTGAAGTTCTTCTTGGAAGTCAAAAGAGGATAGATGACAAGTATGGTTTGGGATATGAGAAAGGAGAAAGCTCCGGATCCGGTCAAAAGAATTTTGGATCAGAAAATCCAAGGAATAGACCTAGAAGACCTCCGGTAAGACAGCCCAAAGCTCAAAGATATCCATCTTTCAATGGATACTGCCACAGCTGCAACCACTTTGGTCACAAAGCTAATCAGTGCAAAAAGAGAATGAATCAGATTAATTCATCCTTCTCCGGACAGTGCTTTAACTGCAAAAGGTATGGACACAAATCCCATGAATGCAGAAATATGCAAGTAAACAATTCATTCAAAGGTAGATGCTTTACATGCAATAGAGTAGGTCATATGGCTAATCAATGCAAATCAAGAGGTTATCAGTCAAATATGCAAAGAAATGTTATTTGCCAAATCTGTAATAGGTCCGGTCATAATGCTAAAGTCTGCAGAAGCAAGAATCAGGACAAAAGAGGTTCGGTGTATAATCAGAATCAAGACAAGGGTAAACAAAAGATGAATGCGGATGAAGTTAGGAATCAGATGAGCAGGATTTGGGTGAAGAAAAGTTCAGAGAATGTAGAGGTTGGATCCGCACCAGACTCTGGTGCTGATATTTCTTCCGGAAATTAAAAAGTGAGCTCTGGCTCAGGGGGAGACTCAAAGAAAATCCTGTTCCCCCAGCCAATCAAGTGGTGCCGGATGTGGCACAAGATGCGGAGTAAAGGGTTTAAAGATATAAGTCTTGAGATGATCCAGATAAGATTTCAGAGGTCCGCATGGAGATATGAAGAAGCTGTGATCGATCAAGTAAGACCTGTTCCGGGAGATGCTCCGATATGACAGAGGATTACAAAAAGATCCAGAGAGATCCGGAAGTGCATTGTCTTATTCTGCGGATTGGACAGAGTGTTTGGGATGTTCTTGTAATGTGTCACCTCGATTTATTCATGATTGAAAGATCCGGATGATGTTCACAGATCAGGACTGATCCAGGATACTCCAAGCTATCCGGATAAGGCAAACCGGAATAATATAGGTCAAGCATTTATTGCCATCAGATATTAGGGTTTGCGGAGCAATATAAGGGATTTCTCAAAAAGCATTTACTCATTCTGCACTCAAGAAGAAGTGAAAAGTGGAGCTCTGCAACAAGATTCATCAAGCACACCAAAGATCTCCTGCCGAAGTCATTGCATAAAGAAATCAATCCAACCACTCCGTGCAAACCGAAGGCGCATAAGGTATTCTCCGTTTTCATTATCTCACTGCAAATCTTTGAAGAAATGGCTACTCCAAATATAGTGAAAATCTCAGATAGGCCCCGACCTGAATTTAAGAAACATCCATACAAGTCATTGGAGGTAGATCCCTTAGGAGCATTCTCCAGTGTTCCACACGGAGTTTTACACACAGAAGACATTAGGGTTTACATACATGCAAGCATTGAGGAATTTGGGGAATTCAAATTGAGAGATCTCTATCACAAGCAACTGATAGACAATGCTTTTGAGCTTAAACCAGAGTATAAGGATATCCAGAAGAAACAATTTGAGCAATTTATTCATTTCCCCTGCTTTGAAGAAGATGAATGGGTCTGGTATGTACTGAGCAGGATGCATGACAACTTCCTATGGCTGGATAGACCCTGCAAGATCACAAAAGAGGCAATTAGAGTAGTAACTGGTCTATACTCTTCCGGAGGGATACCTATCCTCAAATCTGTCAAAAATAACATTGTAACTGAGGCCACCAGATCAAAATTTGATAAGAGGGCAATGACCATTGAAGATATTTCTGATCCGGATATCAAGTATGTGTCCATGATAATAGGATACAAGATCTATCACTCCAGCAGGGAGAATTCTGTATCTGGAACTGCAGTATATACTGCCCATGAAATGCTAAGGAAGAATGCAGAATATGATCTTTGCGAACTTCTCTTAAGCCAATTAATGGAAAATATACAGAAAATCAAGAAGGACAAGAAGAATTCCTTTAAGTATGGTACTCTTATAGTATGTCTATTCTTCTACTTCATGAATGAGCTGCCCGGATCAAGTGGATGGGTATGGCAGAATGACAAATCTGTTGCAGTCCAGATAAGAGACTATCTACATGGGCTTGGGGATGCCAAAGCAAGAAATACAGCCCTATGGGGATACTTCAAAAACTTCCAAAGCATGATGCAAGCAAGAGAGAGAATTCACCAGTCTCTTGTTGAAAAATACAAAGACTCAGTGTGCTTTATGGTGGACACTGATCAGTGCCTAATGGAGGCGGTGGAGCCAAGGATTGTCTGGATCATGCCCATGGGGTATGAAGTGGATGAACAGATAGTGGAGCTGCATGTTCAACACATACTAAGTCAGCCCAAAGATCCAAAGGCAGAAAGGTTTGGAACCTTTGAGGAGCTAAGTGTAAAGATCCATGTAGAACTCAGGGAACCTAAGATAAAGAGAAAGGTGAGAAAAGAAGTAGAGCATATTGCTCAAGGCCTAGGCATCTCAAAAGAGGCACTTGATGCCAGCCGGGAAAAGAGGAGGAAGGCTGAGGAAGAAAAGAAAAGTAAAGAAAGTGTTCCGGTTGAAACTTCCACCCGGACCAGATCATCAAAAAGATCTGCACCTCCCACAACCAAAAGCTCAAAACCGGAAGTCCAGGCATCCGGTAAAAGATCTAAGACAAAAGCCACAAGGGCTTATGAAAGCCAAAAGGATGAAGAGGAAACAGAGTCAGATGAGGGAGTAAAAGAAATAAAGAAGCAGAAGAAGAAAGGATCCGGTAAACCCTCCACAGGCCAAGACAAGGATGAAATGGCAGAGGTATCTATTGAAAAGCCCACTCTGTCTCTAGAGAGTGTAATCAAGTCAGTTACGGTGGATGGAAACCTTCAACCAATGACTGAATTTTATGATGACTACAATGAGGCTGACCAAAAGACTTTGCAGGAAGCCACAGTCAAATATCTGAACATATACAATAAGGCTTTCATTGAGATCATATCTCTTATTCCTAAAAGCCTAGAAAAGGAATTAGAAATAAGAAAGAATAATGCTCATGCAAAAGATCTTGAGATCCGGGAGCAGATAGCTATTCAGCTATATCCTCAAATTGATCCCAAGACAATGAACATAATCTTCAAAGACTGCAAAAATGAGTTTAGAAGTAAAGCCAGGATGAATCAACTCATGCTTGGTGAGACTGACAAAGTGGCCAAAGAGACAGAAGAGATCCTCTGGAAGGCCTTCAAAAGGTTCAATCTTCCTGTTGTAGAGGACTTAGGTGCAGAAACAGCTGCGGATTTGGAATCATCTGCTCCGGAAGAAGTGGGCCCTGAACAGACTAACATCTCTCCTCTGATTTCCCCTACAGTCTCCAGATCCCAAGAAGAAGAGAAACTACAGGAGAAAGAAGCAGCAGTTAAAGAAAAAGAGGTTGACAGCACCCCAACAGAGAAAACCACGACTGAAAGTGGTAAGAGTAAGGAAGGAGAAAAGATTCAAAAGGACAAAACTGCAGAAGAGAAGAAACATCTGTCTCCGGCAAGAGACACTGCACAAACTGTTCAAGAATTCCTGACAAAAGCCACTATAGAAATTAATGAACCGGACCTGCTAAAAGGACCATTAGATTTTGACTCTTTGTCACCGGTGCAAACAATGAAAATAGCCTCATTTGCAAATGAGAAAGTCAAAGAGAAACTGCTGAAATCTCACATGGAAGACTGTGAGCTTATGGAGGTAGCATCTGGAGTGCTAGAAAAGATCATGCCATCTTTTCAAAAGGATCCCACAGCCTCCTCTTCCGGTAATCTCAAAACCTTAGTCAGCAGTGTTAGTACACATTTTGAATCTCTAGAAAAATCTGCTGAAGAAAAGGTCCGGAAGGAATTTTTGGATAAAAGATTTTCAGAAGTATTAGGATTAATCTCTAACGATAGGAGAAATATGAGTATTGGAATAAAGAGCTTAGAAAATGCTCTTAAGGATGGCGGTGACATTTACAAATTTTGTATATCCTGGTCAAAGGCAACAGCAGCAATTGATAAGAAAATAAAAGAGGAACAGGACAAGCTACAAAGTTTATCTCAAAGTTTTGATCCTCTCTCTTCCTCCATAATAAATCAAGAATGTCAGACTATTGCAGTCTTGAATGAAATAAAGAATCTTGAGAAGGAAAGGAAGAATATCACTAACCGGATGGGAGAACTTAGAAGGATTATAATCCCTAAGTTAGAAACTATGCATGAGGCCATCAGTGATGCTCAGACCACCGCCCAAACAAATGATCCGACAGATCTCAAGAGGGCAGAAGCTTTTGCATTTTTGTTGAGTGGTCACATCTCAATTTTGGATAGAATGAAGCAAAGTTGGGCTACAGAACTAATCCAATTGAAGACATCCTTTGCAGACATTCTTCAGTATATGTGAGTATGTAAATATGCGGCTATGTATAGAAAATTTTTGAAAATTTTGGTGTGCGGACCCTACCCTTTGCCATTGATGTCAAAGGGGGAGTGAGGAGCAGTGAAAAATGAGGAATCCAACTAAGGGGGAGTTCCAGAAATTGTATATAAAGACAGAGCATCAGCAAAGGGGGAGCATAGTGTAAACACTTAGTCATTTTTCACTAAGTGTTGCCATCAATGCCAAAGGGGGAGATTGTTGGCAAGAGACACTATATGGATTCATGGTTGTTGTCATTGATGGCAACAAAGGTCATCCCACATATCTGTAAGTCATGGTGTGTCTCTACCGGAAGTCAGAATAAAGATTGTTGTGGTCCGGTGAACAAGAACAGAGCATGTGGCAAGGTCCGACAGATTGGTCCGGATCTCTCAGAGGAAGTGTCTTGGTGTAGTGCGGATTTGGGGAAGTCAAGAGGACTACCTTGAGTGGTATATTCCAAGGATTTAGCCTCCGGTGATGGACAAGGAAAAAGATATGAATAGTTGAGTACCGGATTCCTGAGAGACAGTGAAAACAGAGGAAGAACTGACTGACAGAGTATCAGACTACTTTCCGGATGTGTTACTGTTGATGATAAAAGTTGTGAAGGCATGAATCATGTTTAGCCGACATGATTAATGATATCTACAAGTATATGCTTGATCCGCATTGCTTGGTGAGCAAGGATTCAGCCGACAGAACAGAGTTTGTAAGAAACTAGACTGTTCCGGATGCCGACTAGAAAAGTGATGAAATTACTTGTGTGGATATATATAGAGGATGGATTTAGTTGTGAAGTGTGTGATTGTGTGAAGGTATATGTGAATAAGTGTAGAACAGAGTAGAAGTAGCAAGAAAGATCTGGTATGTGAAAGGATAGCAGAATAAAGAACAGAGGAAAGATGAAGTGCAGCAGATCAGTGTACTGAGCCTAACCGGAACTGAACTCCAGCATATGCAGATGCTTCCAATCAGTTCAAGACTGTGATTCTTATCACTTTGTAGACAGTGTGTCTCCTTGTAGGCAGTGGGCCTCTTTGTGAGCAGTGTGCTCGGGCAGTGAGCCCTCATTGGCAAGTGCCATTTTTGTAATTTCCTATTCTTCTAACAGAGAATAATTTTTGGGTTAATCACCCCGTGGTTTTCTCCCTTAACAAGGTTTCCACGTCAAAAATACTGTGTCATGTGTTTCTTATTTCATGGCAATGTTTTTGTATTTGATTCAATGCTGCATTAATTAACAATAAAGTTCAAAAACAGAAATAATTAGGATAACTGATTCACCCCCCCTCTCAGTTATCAACACGACCGACCTATAAATTTGTCGATTCTCTAGTCAATCGGTGACCTCTAAAACCTGTGCCATACTTTCAGATCCATTGTGCACTGAAAACATCGACCTCTGACCTACATGCCCACGTCACATTTTACCAATTAGGTCAGGAGGACCACAAAACCACGCGAGCCTTGAAAACTACTTTTTGCACTAAAAATCCCTTGCACCGACCTTGTGCTAAAAGACCTTGTCTTCGACTTGGTCGGACACCCCGAATTTCTCTGCAAAGTCAGTGGCATCCCAAATCCCACTGGAAACAATACATCAACCTTGCACTAAAAATGATCCTATCCAACCGTGCGCTTTAACACTCTCCCACTGATTTGGTTGATAGCAACCAAAACTCGCACAAATCAGACCAAGCCGAATCCCACGCAAATATAATGCAAATGATATCACAAAGGACTTGTGCTAAATCACAACTGACTGACTTGACAACTGATGGAGGTTGGTGACCTCTAAAATCCACGTAAGTCGGTAACCAAAATCTGCACAAGTCAGTAACCGAAATTCGCGCAAGTCGGTAACCATCAAAATCTACACAAAGCATTAAAAAGCATGAATGGTAGCAAAACCTTGGGTCAAACAAGCCCATTTTTCTTGCTAAGGTCGGTAGACCCTGATTTCAGCACTTTTCTTCCTACAGGTCGGATGACCCTAAAAATAGCGTAAATCATGCAAATGACTGAATTTTCAAGGAATTTTCAAAGGGAAAGTGCCAAAAATGATAGAGTTAATGTTGTAATACATAGATAATGACAATTTTCATAGGATTTCTTGCAACATTAAATGTTTCTTCGCATGTATTTTTTATTATTGTTATAAGTGCAATAGTGATAACTGTTAGATTTGATAGTAATAGTAGATTTATCAAAGTTCATCTTAAACTTAGGAGTGTGTTAAAAGATTCTTCAAGGTATCAAACTTATAAGGTCCGGTCCTGTAGACTAAATGACTGCCCGAGCCCAAGCTATGAAGTATGAATTCAAAGGAATCGCTCCAGAGACCAAGATTCACTTTGGGTGGAGTGATGTAGGAGATACAGACCTAGGTCACATAGACCTAGATGACTTCAGATTGAGGGTCTTTGGTCCGAACCCAACTCCTAGGGCCAGAATACTCAGAGACAATGGTATATCACAAGCTACTGACTTCCCTACCTCAGTACAATGTGCAAAACTGATGGAAACTTGTGCTGATAGGTATGATGTAATGACAAGAACAATCCAAACAACTAGTGGGGATATCTTGGCTGATTTAGGCCCACCCTCTCTAGCTGAGACCTTTGATATTCCTTGGCACAAGGTTATGACTATGCCAGACAAACAAGGATCAAAGGAGACTTATAACAAAGATGTAGAAGGTTGCAAAAAGTACATGAATGATAATTAGGCCAAAAGTAGAAGGTCTGCTCTCATCAAACTTCCCCAAATACTATACAGAAGTGAATTCCATGATGAAATTGGAGACTTAGTAACTTTCTTGAGTAGGATGTATGGTTACCTATAGCCTCCACTTTTGAGGAATGGATGTTTGTCATTATCATTGAGATATTGAAAGGTACTAAGTTCTATTGGGCTCAAATCCTCAGTGACAACATTCATGAGGCCTTTAGCAATTTCAAGGACAAAAGATACTTCAGATGGACATCCTTGTTGGTGATGATATTACTCATAAACAAACATGAAATAAAAGTTACACAACAACCCTTATTTATCTTGAAAGATACGATGAATTCAAAGAATTCATGATCCCAAGTCTCCGTTGATTAGTTCATAATCTACTGATGTTACCCAGTGGTTGATGTGTGTTGCTGTTAATCTTTCAGGGGCCTTACATTCTCTAGTAATTTCTGTAAAGTTCATCAGTATTCCTCCAAATATCCTGTCCTTTATATCTGTTATGCATAAATCTCCAACAATTCTACCTCTACACTATGAATTTGCTCAAATAATGTGCCTACAGGTTGATATTTGCATGATTTCTACCATTATTTGTAATTCTTTGCATGATATTTTTAACACTACATGCATTTAGCTCAAATATGCTAATGATATTCAGTTATCTACAAGATGTCAGCATCTTTCTCTATTCTTCTTATTATTTATCATGATTTGCAGTTATGGAAGTGATTCAATGAAATTAAGAAAAAGAAATGACAAAGATAGGGTTTAAAGGATGAGATTCCCAAAATTACTTGACTGAGATCACTGATCCACATACATGTTTCAATACAATAATGAAGAGAAGAAAACTAGAATCATAATTTACTAGGACATTCCACAAATCCACATGATCCAGTGCAAATCTTCAAAGGAAAAGTTGACAACAACATGCAATAATATGAAAGCGCTTCTATTGAACACAACATTCACCATTACATATCTAGAAATTGACTTGAAGATTACTTAAAGTTTACAATCAAGATATAATCTAAAGTTTCATCTCCATCCAGTATACTTTAGAACAAGTACATTTACAATGATCTGAAGAAAGAACCTTGACATTTCAACAATTCAGTCCTCATTAGTCTCAGTAATCCGATCTCCTATATGAAATTGTCTCAGTCAGATTTAAAATGGTTGACCTCCTCTACTTACAAAGTAAAGGGGCTCAATATATAGCTCTGATTATCCCCAATACGGTTCCAAAACCCTAGTTAATCAATGGTCTGCATCTCAAGTGCAACATCAATCGGTGGAAAATAAATCCCACCAAAAATCTCTGAGCAACATACCCATATCGAGTGCAAGGATGCCCTTTGAAAACCCTAACAGTCACCAAAATAACTATTGTTCCTTTTAATAATGTTTCTTTCCACCTGCATTTTTCTACGCATTGAAAGCCTTTACTCCTCCTGCTTCGTTTGTGATCTTTTGTGATCTGATCTACCTCCTATGATGTCATCACCATTAAAGCTTCATCTTTATATCTACCTGCACACCTGCAAATAGACATAAAAAATAGATTTAAAATTCATGTTTGTCGTTGTCAATTTATACCTGGTCAGAATGTTCGATGGGCCTTAATTATAGCAATGCTGGCACTTTTAAACCCTCCTTTACCGCCAGTCAACTCTGCATATAAACCTTTTTGTAGGCTTTGCTTGTATTTCTCATTCTGTATACTTCCCTATCATCAGAGAGACTCTTGCAGTCGGGTCGATCAATAAATTTCCCGTCGATCTTATCCTTCTGGCTGATGTATCTTTATAGTCTTGCATTTCCTTACCATCGGCATAACTTACTTAAGTCGGAGCGATCCAAAAGTTTCATTCCGATCGCACTACTCCGGCTGATGTAATCCCTTCATTTTGTATTTCCCTGTCATCAGCAAGACTCTCGCAGTCAGGTCAATCAATAAATTTCTCGCCGATCTTATCCTTCTGGCCAATGTATCTTTTCTTTTGTATCTCAGATATGTATGTTATGAACATACAATCACTTAAATATACAAAGACCTCTCTATTTTTGATTTCTTTTTCACATCCATGTTGTATCTTTAACTTGCCTCTTTCACTTTGTATATCGGCTTGCACATCGAGCAAATACATTGTAATTATACATTCCGGGTATACAAGTGGTGGGGTCCACATTACCTTTTCATTTGTATCAACCCTTAGATACAAGTTTGGATACATACAACATCATTTGTATCACCTTTTGGACTCATCCTTTTATAAACCACAGTTCATTCACCTTTTAGCTCCGTGGCATGCATAAAGCCTTATATATTTTGCTTTGTATGTCCCAAAACATACAAAGCCTGAAACATACAACCATAAAACCACATTTAATAAACTTTTAGTTCCACAACATGTACATGGCCTTGTACATCTAGTTTGCATGTTTATCCTTGCATCTCAAACATACAAAGCCCAATATACATCCGGCGGACTTAAACATTTATTCATTTCTCCTCTTAATTCCGTCAGGTCCGTGACTTGCATATATCATTGCATATCTTCTTTGTATGTTAGATACATACAAACATAAGATGCATCTGCCAGACTTAACTAAACACACATTTTAATTCCCAACTCCGTTGGGTCCGCGACTTGCATGTAAAAATAAAGTGTTAGTGGCATGCATACAAGTAAACAATGCATCTAAACCCGATGACTTAGAAAACTCGACAACCCATTTTGTGACCAACACAAGGACCCGATATACAAAAGACTTTGTATATGAGCAACCTTGTATGTTTTGACCTTGTATATGCAACCCGATATACAAAGGACCTTGTATATGCAACTTACAAACCCTCACATTGTACATTTTACCAAAACACTCATAACTTGCAAAATACAGGGAATTTTCACATGGTTCAAAAAGCAACCCTCACTCATTTTTGACAAGGAATCCACCCATAGTCTGCCTTGGTACTCAATGCAATTTTTTCTTTATTTTCAACAAGGTTTGCAACTTTCACTCTCAATTTTCCCTTTTACCACCAAACATACCCACACACAAAAGCAAAAGCAAAGCCACAGCAGGGGTCCTCATTTTGCTAAGGAGTAAAATGGGGCGTGTTGTGAGCATCACAACAACTAGCAACCAAACAAAATAATCAAATTAAAACCATTAAAGAAAACTAAATGAAATAAATTCATAACTTCAAACTATCTTTTCTGCAAATCATTATCCAACTTGAGACTTAATGTATTCAATAAGGTGCATGAATCTTCCTTTCAATTTAAGTGGGTGCACGTGATTAATAATCCTCATCTTGAAAATTAGTTTAACAAACCAGTGACTGACATTAGACTACATAGTTGATGTCATTCCCTCATAGCCAACCAGATAGAGCCTTGCTGCCAGCAGGCATCCATAGCCCCGACAAGGTTATTGTTACAATTCTCCTAAGTAGAGCCCCACTGCCAGCAAGCGTCTATAGCCCCAATAGAGTTACTTAGATGGCTTAATCTGGATTTTTAGTAAAATCCATTTTATTATTTTATATATATTTTTTATTTGATAGAGATTTCATAAGATATTACAGTTGTAACTTCATGATGCAAGGAATGAACACTTGCTGAAATTAAGCTAAGAATTGTAATGGTAGCAAAGGTGACCTCTGATTTTTCACCTAATATCTACATTGGTATGTTCAACAAACCCAAGGATTTTAGGTGTGTCATTGTGAGAAACCTTCCTTGAATACTCAACCCACAGCTATTGAATACAAAATTTCACATTAGCACTTTCAACATTCTTCTTCAATTTTTTGTTAAAGCATCAATATGCCTTGCTTTGATTAGAATAACCCAGAAATATTCCTTCATCACATCTTGGATCAAACTTGCCTAGATCTTCATCTCTCTTGATATAGCATTTACTACCAAAAACTCTGAAATAATTTACTATAGGAGCATGACCAAACTACAGTTCATAAGGCATTTTACTAGTATTACCTTTGATGTGTACCCAGTTAAGAGTGTAGACAATAGTACTCACAGCCTCTCTCCAATAGGCATATGGAACATTTGCCTCCATCATCATTGTTTGAGCAACCTCTTGAATATTCTGGTTCTTCCTTTCCACAACTCCATTTTGCTAAGGAGTTCTAGGAGCAGATAACTATCTTCTTATTCCATGCTTTTCACAGAATGCATTAAACTCACCAAAGGTGAATTCTCCACCTTTGTCAAATCTCAGACACTTTATCTTCATTCCAATCCCATTCTCCACCATAGCCTTGAACACTTTGAATTTATAAAGAGCCTCTGATTTCTCTCTTAAGAAAGTGACTCACATCATCCGAGAGTAATCATCAATCAACAACATAAAATATCTATCTCCTTGCAAATTCCTAACTCTAGCAGGACCACACAAATTAGTGTGCACAAGTTCCAACAATCCACTTGAATTTTGTTCTTTACTTTTGAATGTAGTTCTACTCTATTTTCCCAACAAACATTCCTTACACATGCTATTAGTAGGTTTCACAAGCTTTGGAAGATCTCTTACAACTTGAGTAGTGCTTATCTTAACAATGTTATCAAATTTTACAAGACACATTCTCCTATGCCATAACCAACTCTGATAAATTTGAGAAATCAAGCAACTTTTACCAGTACCATTTAAATGGAAGATATTACCTCTAGTTTGTGTACCAGATGTAATCTCAGTTCTAGAGCTTTAAAAAATTCTGCATTTCCCATCCTTGAATTGGAGATCATACCCTTTGTCAACCAACTATCCAACACTGAGAAGATTATGTTTCAACCCTTCCACATATAAAACATCATTAGTGTTATTCTTACCATCAAAAGAGATTGATCCTTTCCCACAAATTCTACTAGCTGAGTTGTCTCCAAACTTCACAATTCCACCTTCATATCTTTCCAAATTTACAAACTTACTTTTATCATCGGTCATATGATGAGAACATCCACTGTCAATCACCCATTCATCCTTTTCTTCAACCTGAGTAGCCAAGGCCCTTTCCACACTCATACAACTAGTAGATTTAGTAGGCACCAAATCTTCTTCCTTGATAGCAATGAACACCCAATCATTTTTAGAGGTACTTCCTTTATCAGATTCATCATCTGTTACTCCTTCAGCTTCTTAGACATAGTAGCATTTCTTTTGACCCCTAGGTCTGTTAGGGTTTGGTTTTGAAACCCTCTCTGGACATCTTGAAGCAAAATGACAAATCTTATTGCAAGAAAAACATTTGAAAGGCAACAATCCTTCATACTTACTGGATCCTCTTGGTAATCTTTTGGCAATAAGGGCTTCAAGTTGTTCAAGCCCAAATTCATCTTCTTCAAGTTCCTTTCTTGCCTTTTCATATTTGGTTGATCTTCTTGAAGAGATTTCACCTAGATCAAATCTTTGTTTTCCAAAAACACTAGCCTTGAATGCAGATTCTAACTTAGGAAGAGAATCACCAAACTCACTCAATTCAAATGTTGAAATCCTACCAACTAACTGATCTCTTGTATCTTTTGTGATAGTCCTGATCTCCTCAATAGCAAAAACCTTATGTTTGTATGAATCAGGTAAGGATCTGAGCACTTTTACAACAATCTTTGATTCTTCCAATTTTCCACCAGCACACCTGATACTACACACAAGTTCATTTACCTTCTACATGTAGGAAGTGATATTTTCATCTTCACTCATCCTTAAACTTTCATATCTACCTCACAGACTTTGTAAATTAACACATTTGATATATTCATCACCTTCATACATATTTTCCAATTTCTTCTAGATTTCATGAGTAGTTTTTAGTTCCACGACATTTGTCATTTCTGTATTAGTCAGGGCACTCAACACAGCTTCTTTATCTTGAATACTGTTTTCGGCATCTCTGATTTGATCTACAGTTGTAGGACCAATATACGGAGGCTTATACTCATTGTTTGTTATTGACCAATACTGATCACCCATGCATTGCAAGTGACACTCCATCTGACTTTTCCAAAGGGAGTAATGTGTTCCATCAAATCTCAGACTGTCCTTTTTGTACATCGTCATCCTGAATCTCCTCAAGTGGTCAAGCTTCTTTTAGAGGAACCAGCTCTGATACCAATTGTTGAAATAAGGGCAGGCAACTGAGAGGGGGTGAATCAGTTGTCTGAAAACTGTCTTTTGCTGCACTTAATCCTCTTTTATAACTTATCAACAGATCAATGATATAACAATGAAAGCATGAATCAACAACACATGAACAGAAACATAATCAACACATATAACACCAAGATTTTTACATAGAAACCCTGTTAAGGGAAAACCACGGTGGGGGTTAACCTACAAGATTTATTCTCTGTTAAAAGAATAGAAAAATGGAAGGCACTTGCCTTAGGACACACTGCCCAGAGAACACTACTCATAGAGACACACTGTCTACAAAGATATATGAATGGTTATTACAGAATGGATGAACTGAGAAACAACATCTTTGCTATGCCAGGATTCAGTTCCATTGAAGCTCTCAACACCTCTACTCTGTTCTTATATTCTTCTTCGCTACCTTCACATCAACACCTTCTTCCTCTTCTAGTCTTCCTTTTCTCTACTTTGCCTTTTCTTAGAATCTTATCATTTTTGCTCAAGGACACATTCTTCACAATTCAATCTACAAGTATTTATACGCTACATAAACCTTGGAATGAATCATCAAGGTTGGAATTACATTCATTTACAAAAAGACTTGACTCAATACAAAGTGTTGCATGTGGATCACTACACTGTTGGCCAAACATAACTGGGACTCAAATCTTCCTCGAACAACAAGCCACACCTCATAGAACTTCTCTTCAATCATCTGCAACACGCATGAAACATCTAGTCAACCAAGACTGGAAAGAGCAACATCCAAGGAGAAATCTTCAACTACAAGCTCAATCATCAATGTGGACTACCAACACAATAGGAACATGATCCAAAGACCACCACAAGTACAATGAAATCAACAAGAACAACCACACCACTTCAAATTAGCAAAATCACTTGCATCTTCATACCAGAACCTAAGAACACCAACTGTCATGACTATCACACTAGAAAGATTGATTGCGGACCTCCAAACCATGAATGACTTGAGTTGAGGATACACATCAACATCCCAAACATGCCTCTAGAACTGCAGACCATAATATTCCAATGTGGAGAAATCTAGACCAAATTCATGTTACTCTGTTACCTTTGAACAACAACAAGACCCTGTTCTACTCATATGGCCATAACTTCACAAATTCTTCATGCATACCTCTCAAATCTTAACTAGAACTTCAGACAATCCTTTACCAACCCTTTAGTTTGCAGACTCTGATCTTCATTTCACTGGAAATGTAGAGAAATCTACTCCACTTAACTACACTATCTTCACTGTTCCTGAGAAAAAGATATGTAACTCACTTGATTCTTCCAAAGAGGCTAATTTTCTCAATACCCTCAACATACTAGTCTTCTAAATAGGTAATAGAATAGGATATAGTTGACACCAATGACAACAAGGATATGTTGACATCAATGACAACACCGATTAGGCACATATTTGCAACAAAAACCTGGTTAAGGGAAAAAAACACGGTGGGGTTTAACCCACAAGATTTATTCACTATTAAAACAATAGAAAAATGGGAAGGCACCTACCTTTGAGCACACTTCCCAGAGCTCACTTCTCCAAGAGACTCACTATCTACAAAAACATTCACATGTTTAAAACTAAAAGGTTGAACAGAGAAACAACATCTTCTCCATGCCAGGGTTCAGTTCCATTGAAGCTCACAACACTTCTGCTCTGCCTCCAAACACTTCTTCGCTGCTTCTGCATCATCACTGTTCTTCCTCTTCTGCTCTTCCTCTTCTCTGCTCTACCTTTGGACCTTTCTTAGAATCTTATCATTTTCTCTCAAGGACTACATTTCCAGGACTCAACTACATGTATTTATACACTATATCAACCTTGGAATAAACATCAAGGTTGACATTACAATCATCAACCATTAGAACAATCTCCAAGATCAACATTACAAACATTTACAAAAAGACTTGACTTAATACAAAATGCTACATGTGGACCATTACACTATTAGCCAAACATATCTAGGACTCAAATCTTCCTTGAACAACATGCCACACTCAATGAAAATTATCATAGATCATCTGTAACACACACAAAGCATCTGATCGGCCAAGACTGGAAAGAACAACACCCAAGGAGAAATCTTCAACTATGAGCTCAATCCTCAATGCAGACCACCAACACAATAGGCACATAATTAGAGACCTATACAAGCACAATGAAATCAACAAGAACAACCGCACCACCTCAAATCACCAGAATCACTTGCATCTTCATACAGGAATTTAAGGACACTAACTATCATGACTATCACACTAGAAAGATTACTTGTGCACCTCCAAACCACAAACCACTTGAGTTGAGGATACACACCAACATCCCAAACATACCTCTAGAACCCAAGACCATAATATTCCAATGCGGAGCAATCCAGACCAAATTCCTATCACTCTATTACCTCTGAACAACTGTAAAACCCAGTTCTACTCATATGGCCATAACTTCACCAATCCTTCATGCGAACCTCTCAAATCTTAACTAGACCAACTTTAGACAATCCTCTACAAACCTTTTAATCTACAGACTCTAATCTTCATCTCACTAGAAATGCGAAGCAATCTACTTTATTGAACTGCACTGTCTTCACTGTCACTGACAAAGAGATATGTTGACATCAATGACAACACATCATAGGCACATATTTGCAATAGGGGGAACACAACACAACATATATAAATATATTTATCTAAGAGGAAGCCAAACTTGTGAGCATCTTAGAGAGTTGCTCTATCAAGTGTGGAAAATTGTGTGAAGAATTCATACCTGATTGATACTTATTTTGAAAATGGTCATGCAGAGCTTGTTTCTCAAGACCCTTTATGTTTAAAATCTTATCTTACTTACAAGGAGGGGAATCATTGCCCTTTCCCACTAATGATGGTCACCTTTTTCTTTTTCTTTTTCTTTTTTATTCTACTTGATATGATTAATGAGACTTTCATAATGAAATGGAATGCTTCTCATCAACACCACTTTCTCTTGCTTCAAGTGATTACATATAAGTTGATCCAATTACATATCTTGTGCATGTTGGTTGTCTTCTAATCCATAAGGGGATAATGGAGGAGGAACCTCAACATAAATACCTTTTCCTCATGGGTAAGGGAAATCTTCATTTGTCATCTTATCCACTTCTACCATACCAGCTATGCCATCATAGTCAAGATAGTCATCTTCAATCTCCAATGTCATTTATTCCACCATATTATTGTTGCTATTCTTAGGAAAAGGATTAGTGAATATTTGTAGATTTTGATTCAGAGAAGCCACTAAATTATTCCCATAGTCATTCACACCAGTAACTTGTATCATATTAGAATCGATGAGGTCTTAAATTTCATGTTTAAGATGCATACATCTTTCAGTATCATGTCCCAGAGAGAGGTGATAATGACAATAAGCATTAGCATTAAATGAAGGTCCTTGTGGCCTACTATTGTGAAAAGGATGAGTAGGAGGAAGATTCAAAATATTGTTGTTCATTGCCCAAGTCATTACTGAATGGAGAGAATCAAATAATGGAGTAAATTGTCTTTGTTTTTGTTTGAATTGAAATGGTGCCTGAGGAGGCTTTGTAATAGCAGACACTTGTGAGTGAAAATTATTTGAATGTTGCCCATTAATCTTGATGAAATTCAGGTTATTATTATTGAATGAATTTTGAGATGAGCCAGTCGTGGATTGACGAATAGGAGTCGATGAGGTATGATTCTCATATTGACTAGCCAAAAGTTGGTAACCTCAGAGAGTTGTGCATAAGCGTTGAAAAGAACTATACTTCATCAACAATATCTTGTCATGTATGTTCAGTTGTAGATTCATAATGAATACCTTCTAAAGATCCTCACTTTAATTAGATATTGTATTTGCAAGATGAGATCTTGATATCGACTGATGAATTCTATTAATTTATCCTTTGGACCTTGTTTACAATGAACCAAATCAATCAAGGAGATAGTAGGTCCAATGTTTGCTTGGAAGTGTTGTAAGACTTGATTAACTATTTATGATAATGAATTGATTAAATTAGGAGGTAGAGAGAAAAAAAAATCCAAAGCAGTATCTTTGAGAGATCAAGGAAAGAGTTTTTCTAACAGTGCCTCATCAAAGAATGAATCACTACACATCATTGTGAATGCTATCACGTGAGTATTAGGATCACCTTTACCACTGTACTTTTCAAAGCGAGGCATCTCTGTTGGCAAGAGACACTACATAGAATTGATAGGTGTTGTCATTGATGGCAACTAAGATTGTTCCACACATTCGTAGTGCAGTATCTGATCATACCGAAAGTCAGAATGATAATCTATCTAAGTTTGGGAGCCCAAAATAGAGCATATAGCAAAGTCCAGTATTTTGGTCAGCGGGTCTCTCCAGTTAATCATTATGTGTTGTAGATCTCAAGGAGTGTAGAGAGACACTAGGACAATCTAAATCCAAGTTTTTTAGCCTCTGGTGGTAATGGGATCAGAAGTTATGAGCATCTAAATATCAGGTCCTATTATGATAGAACAGTTCAATGAAGAACAGGCAGACTTATGTTAATTCTTGTGTGGACCAAATAGAAGTGTTTTGATGAATTGCATATGAGAGAGAATGTTAGTGGATGACATGTATGATGATCTACATGTGTTATTTTTGGTACGCATCAATATTGATGTATGGATCTAGCCAACAGAATAGACCTTTCTTAAAAAGTTTGAAGTGTTGTTGTTGCCGACTGGCAAGTGATTGCAATTCAAGATAAGGATATATATAGCCAATGATTGTGGATATTTTGGGATGGTGTGCGAAGAAGGTGTATATGGAAAAGAGCAGAAATTCAAGGAGCAAATGAAGGTAGATTGGTAAGAATAGCAGAGCAAGGATGAAATGTGTAAGATCAGTTTTTATAATTAACTGGAACTGAGATTCATGCATATGTAGAGGATATTAATCAGTTCAAATCTCTGTAATTCTCTTGTAATATTTTCCTAGGCAATGAGCCTCCATTTTGAGTAGTGAGCCTGAATGCATGTGCATTCCCATTTGTAAAATACTTTTAACAGAGTATTATTTTTTGTGGGTTAACCCCCACCACAATTTTTCGCTTAACTGGGTTTCCACGTAAAATCTTGCTGTCAAGTGTGTTATTTATGTTTCTGCTTATGTGATGCTAAAATGTTTATTTCATTAATTTGTTAATAAGTTGAATAAAGGAAGAAAAAGGTTCAACTGATTCACCCCCCCTCTCAGTTGACCAAACCTAATCCAACAATTAGTATCAGAGTGAGGTTCCTTAGAGAAGCCTAATAGCTTAAGTAAAAGATCTTGGAAGAAGTTTCCAATGGGTTAATTAAGAGATCTTCAGTTGGCCCTAGAAGAGCTTGATCAATCTAGAACATAAATTAGTAATCTGAGAGGTGAACTTAAAGATGATGATGGCACCATTGAAATGTTAAAAGATAAATTAAAGAAATCCTTGCAAACAAAAATGGAGCTACTTCTGCAACTATCCAGTTTACCTGAAGAAAATGGCTTGAGTGAAGCTTTGGAAGAAAAAACAAAGGAATGTGAGAAGCTCTCAAAAGAATTTGTTGTCCTGAAAATTGAAATGGAATCTAGGGTGATGAGGCAAACCAAAGAAAGTGAAGATAGGAAGAAAATTGAAGAAGATCTGAAACAAAAACTAAATGAAAGATCTAAAGAATGTTGCAAATTGGATGGAATAGCTAGCCATCTAGAGTCTGATCTACAAGAAAGTAGAGATAATGATTAGAACTTGAAAGGCAATTAGTCACTCTCAGACATGACCTAGATATTGCAAATGAATATAAGGAGAAGTTCAAAATAAGTTCAGCAAAACTTGAAGCACTACTTGAAGGATAAAAAAGGGTTGATGACAAGCATGGTCTTGGATATGAGAAAGGTGAAAGCTCCTGATCTGAATAGAGAAATTTTCAATCTAAGAATGGGAGAAACAAATCTAGAAAACCTCTGGTGAGACAACCAAATGCTCAAAGATATCCATCATTCAATGGAAATTGTTTCAACTGTAACAAATTTGGTCACAGAGCTACTCAGTGCAGAAGCAGAGTAAATCAAAGAGGTCCATCCTTCTCTAGTCAATGCTTCAAGTGTAACAGGTATGGTCATAGATCAAATGAATGCAGAAGTATGACAATGAATAATCCCAATAACAGAAGAATTAGAAATTCTTTCAATGGTTACTGTTGTTTGCAATAGGTTTGGACATATGGCTAATTAGTGTAGATCAAGAGAAAATTAGGCCTATAAGAAAAGAAATTTTGTATTCTTTAACTGCAACAAATCTAGTCATATTGCAAGACTCTACAAAAGTAAAGACAATGGAAGAAGAGGTCCGGTAAACAGACAAGTGGATGAACAAAGACAAGACAAAGGCAAGGAGAAAATTGATATGAATGAGACTCAGGATGAATCAAACAAGATATGGGTCAGGAAAGCCATTATGAACGAAAGCAATGGATCCATACCGCAATCCGGTGCTGATAATTCCTTTGGGAATTAAGCTAGAAGTCTTGGCTCAGGGGGAGCGGCATTACAAATCAGATTCCCCCAACCAATAAGTAAGTGCCTAGATTTGGCACAGTAAGAAAAGAGATCTTGGATTGTTTCAGACCATGTGGAAGGTTTTCTGAAAGAAAAGAGATGGATATGGCAATTTACAGAGCAATACATGAAAAACTACTCAAAACAAAACAACCAGATGTGCTAGGACAGGACATTTATTACAAAGGCAAATTAGGTGATGTGAACCTTAAAAGGGTCATTCACTCCTCATTTCAAACACTTTATATCAAGAGAAATCAAGAAGAAAGAAGTGGACAAGCTTAGAGTTGAGAATTCTCAAGAGTTGGAAGTGAGAAAATGATTTCCAAGCAAAAACCCTAATCTGCGTAGCAAGGTATTTTCTATTTTCTGCAAAATCTTTTGGGTTCTCAATTTCTACAAATGGCTACACCTCTAGTGGTAGATGTTACTCATTCAAATATATAGAGGTTGAGCCGCTAGGTGCTTTTTCTGGAGTTTCATACGGGGTTTTACATGTCAAAGATATTAGGGCTTACATTCATTGCAATATAGAGGAATTTGGAAATATGAAACTACTAGACTTATTTGAAAACCACTTGAAGAATGACAGTCACCAATTGAAACTAGAATATAAAACCCTAGAGAGCAAACACTTCATACAAGTTATTGAATTTCTGTCTTTTGATGAAAGAGAATGGGTTAGATATGTATTGAGTCAGATACATGATGAGTTTATGTGGTTATTGAAGCCATTCAAGATCACAAAAGATGTAATCCAAATTGTGACTAGATTGAATGCAACCAGTGGGTAACCCATGCTTAAAGCTATGAAAAATCAAATAGTAACTAATACAACCAGAGCAAAATTTGACAGAAGAGCTATGACTATCAATGACATCACTGATCTGGATGTCAAGTTTGCCTCGATGGTAGTTGGGTATAAGATTTACCACTCCAACAGGGAGAACTCAGTTTCTGGAACAACTATTTATGCTGCATATCAGATAATAAAGGAAAATGTGGATTATGATTTGTGTGAGCTACTACAAAGCCAACTAATAGAAAATCTGAACAAAATTAAAAAGGACAAGAAAAATTCCTTCAAGTATGGTTCCTTGGTGATATGTATATTCTTATACTTCATGAATGAAGTACCGGGAGTTCTGGGTATACAATGGACATCAGACAGGCCAGTGGGATGGCAAATTAGGGATCATCTACTCAGACTTAGTGATACCTAGACACAAAAGACTGCTTTCTGGGGTTACTTCAAAAATTTCCAGAACTTGATGCATGCAAGGGAAAGAATTCCTAGTTTAGTTGTTGAAAAGTATGAAAATGAAATATGTTTTATGGTAGACATAGATAAATGTTTGATGGAAGCTATAGAACCAAGGACAGTGTGGATAATACAATGGGCTATGAAGTGGATGAGGAAATTCTAGACATGTATGCTCAACATCTCCTAAACAAACCTAAAGACACCTCTGTTGAAAGGTTTGGAACATACAAGGAACTAAGCTTAAAGCTGCATGTGGAACTTAGATAGCCAGAAACAAAAAGAAAGGTACACAAGCAAGTGGAGATGTATATAGAAAGCATTGGGATTACAAAAGAAGCAGTGAAAGAAAATAGACAAAGGATTGAAAAGATAAAGAAGAGCACAGAGCAGGCAAAAAGTGAGCCTGTAGTTCCCCCAGAAGCCCCAAGGAAGACAAGGAGCTCTGCAACTCCTATTGAGCCTCTAAAGACCACTTCCACTAAGAAGTCGGAAGCCACTCCATCCGGTGAAGGAGGGAAAAGAAAGAAAACCAAGGCAACAACAACCCACAAGAGCACACAAGATGATGAGGAGACAGAAATAAATGAAGAAGTGAAAGAAATAAGATCCAAGAAGATCAAAAATTTAAAGACTTCTGAAGATCAACCGTCCAGAAGCATGAGGGCTAGTAAAAAGCAAGTATCCAGTAAGGTTGCCATGACTATTAATGAAATTGTGAAAACAGTCACTGTTCATGGAAATTTAAAACCTATCAGAGTTTACTATGATAACCTTGATCCAGCAAATAAGAAAATTTTAGAAGATGCCATTATCATATATTTGAATAAATTCAATAGAGCCTTGTTGGAAATCTTACAAGAACTTCCTAAAAGTTTGAGGAAAGTAATGGAAATGAGGAAAGAAGCAGCCAAGGAAAAAGATATAGAACTTAGAGAAGATGTTCTCTCCTCTTTGTGCCCTGTGATGACCAGAAAATAAGTAGATGAAATCCTTAGAGAAGTCAAAGATAAATTTAGAAGCAAAGTGTAGACACCCAAAATTGACTCATTATCATTAATATCAAACATTGCATTACCCATCATCTGCATTTGTCTAACACATTTGAACAATATCCCTAACACATCTATTTCTTCTATTAATTAAATAAATTTTATATTTATTTAATTAATTCATTAGCTATTTCTTCTAAGCTATAGTTAAACAATCTTTAATTATTTAATTATCTTCATTCTATCTATTTTTAATTAAATGAATTTTATTTATTTAATTAAAAATTTCTTTCATAAACCCACATTCCAATTAATTAAATAAATTTTATTTATTTAATTAATTTCTTTTATCATTTATCTCATGAGCCGACATGTGTGCCTCTTTCATTTAAAAAAGATAAGTGGTACTACATCTTTTATTTAATATCTTTTACATGTAGTACTTTTTATGTATACGGTCACACATAAGCCCTATCTTCCCTCCACTTGCCATCTTCACATTCACCTATGTCTATCATTTAATCTTAGCCATTCACATAGCCACCGAATCTCCACCATTGATTGATTTTGGTTGAGTTCTATTCTCATTCCATACTACATACATCCAGCATTCATATAGCATCTACATTATCATCCTAAGCATATTGAGCACTTGAGTATTCATAGAATCCATTAAGCTTACCATCATTATCATTTATCCATCATGACAGCTTTTATCTTCATAATTATTCATTGTTGAAGAAACAATCCACATCATAAACAAGGAATCACACAATCTAGGTGATATTGTGCTTGAATTGCATGCTTTTGATTTCCTTTGGATTAGATTCTTTGATGATGGTAGGGTTAGGTTTTCATGGCTATGCTTGATCTTATTAACCTAATTTATTTACCTCACATTTTGGCATGCCTGGTGGGACCCACGTCCTTGATTAACTTTTCTATTTGAAGTTATTTTTATGAAGATAAGATTTTCTGAGCACTTACGGCAAGTTCTAGTCACTTTTGAGCGAAAACCAGTCATTGTCTAAATATACGCATCGCTTCTGAGCTGAAACCTGCCACCCTTAGCATTTTCCAGATCACTTATAAGCAAATAGTAGTCACTTTATGTCTGTTTTGCATCACTTTTACGCTAACAGTGGTTGCTTATACCTTTATTTGAATTGCTTTTAATCTAACAGTGATCGCCTTTAGCTAATTAAATCACTTATTGCAAAACTAGGTTTTTGTTGCATCATGTTTTCTTGCAGATCTGAGTCACTTTTGATCCATAACCAATTGCTTCTTGTTGTTTCAAATCGCTTGTGAGATTTATCAATTTGCATCTGGCTCTCTTGGCATTGGTTAGGATCTATAACATTTCACCTATTGCAGAATATAGTTCACTTTTGATCAATAGTGGATCGCCTCTGGTAAACTGTCGCTTTCAATCTTTATCATTTGCAGTTTGTTTTTCTTGGCTACTAATTGGGTATTTATATAGCATCTTATCGATTGTCCAAGAAAAGGAGGTTATCAAACTACTAACATATCTGTTGCAGATTTGATCGGTCCAAGACTTGTGGTTTTTCACTAAATTAGGAACATTTGGGCTTGGTGCTTAAAATGAATCATTGCTTGCTCCGTGCTTTATTTATCTTTTTTGATTGCTTGCATGTGCTTGATTGTAACCCAAATTTAATAACAAAAGTATCCTCTTCCCTTGCCTATCAAATGGATCTTGGGTACATGAGAACTTTTTATTATCTTTAGAGGGCCTGCCTTCCCAGTGTGAGAAGGGATATGACCCAAGCAGTAACGGGCTAAAGCAAGTCCTTCTGAACCTCTATATAAGAAAAGTGTTTGTGTCGAAAGCCACAAATAATAGGTGTTGTTGTGTTATACCGACAACCAACCTCCCCCAAAACCCTCCAAGGCGTAACCCTTGAAGGTTGGGAGAGTCGATAACAGAGAGTAGCACTGCTGCACGTATAGCCACCTGAATGGATGCCCTTATTAGCAACTTTGTGTAGTAGCCAAAAACCTTCTATTTGTTGACGCAAAAGGTGGGACCTTTGAAGCCATCCTGATTCGTGTGGTTCTTAGAAGAGAGAGTAGGGACAATCCTAAGGTTTGGTGAGGGACAGGCATTTTGGGAAACCTAGATCTTAGTATGCGTGAGAAGTGTGTGTCGTGGAGAGGTGCCAGTACTACCAAAATCCTAAAGCTATTAGCTTTGAATAAGTACGGCCAGGGGATTCAACAAATATAGTCCTTTCCTAGCCTAGGTTGTACAAGTTTGTGATTGTTGTGAGTGTGATTGACTAGAATTACTATTTTCTTGTCAAAAAAAAAAAACCACAAATCAGACATATTTCCTGATAGACACAGTTGCTTTTGAGCTTAAACTGCCCGCATACAGATAACTGGATCACTTTTAAACAATAGTTAGCTACTTTTTGCCTAAACTAAATTGCTTTTAAATAATAGTCAGTCTCTTTTTGCCTAAATTAGATTGCTTTTAAACAACAGTCTTTCACCTCTGGTCTAAATTATGTCACTTCTGATCAGCAGTAAATCACTTTTGAGTCAATATTAATCACCTGTGGAAAATTGGCTCGCCTTTGGTTAACACTATAACCTTCTATTAGAACCAAAACCAGCTCCATTTAAGCTATTACCAGTCGCCTTTGGCCTCTTCTGAATCGCATTTGAGCTATTACTTGTTGCATGTGGTCTAATACCAGCAAATCTTAGTGACTCAGTCGAATTAGCCACAAATCCAGCTTGCTCAGTCTTAGCATTAGCTTTCAGGCCTGTATCTAATCATTAGCAGATACCTGGACTTTGTCTCCTACTTTGAGGTTACCAACCAATCAGATTTAATGAGCTTTTCATCTTCTTGAGATCCCAAACTAGCAAACCGAACATCAAATCAATCAATTCGATCAATTAGCAAAAGATCATCTCCTGGCTTTAGCTTCAGCAACATAGCAACCCTTAGCAAACAACTTTTCCCTTGATTGTGTGAGCTATTCTCTAGGGAAGACCAGCCAACAACAAATCAACCAAGCAACCCAACAACAAAGCAAACAGCCAACCAAACAAATCATCAACCAAGCAAACC
Organism: Cunninghamia lanceolata; assembly: GCA_027924645.1. Classification (NCBI taxonomy): domain Eukaryota; kingdom Viridiplantae; phylum Streptophyta; class Pinopsida; order Cupressales; family Cupressaceae; genus Cunninghamia; species Cunninghamia lanceolata. Next base: position 26,207,572 of record BSBN01000500.1, read on the forward strand.
AACAACTAGCAAACTATCATCTTTTTGGGATCTCAAAACCTTGACAAGCTAGAGTTTAGTTTTCAACATCATTCATCATGCCTCAAAATTGGAGTCAATATAGAGCTGAAATGGTAGCCAAACTGTGAGATGAAATGGAAGCGAATTTGCAAGCTGAGATGGAAGCTAAGATGCAACAATCTAAATCAACACCTCTTAGAGACACGACTCAATTCACGACTGGCATGCCTCCTTATATGTTTATGCCTCATGGGTATACCATTGGAGAGTCATCTTCACAACAAATGCAACCTCAAACATTTTTGGAGACTTATGAGGAACAATCCCAAGAAGACTTATCAGAATTTCAGGATACACATGTGTGGGATCAAGTTGAGAGACTTGTCTTATCCGAGCCTAATCACTACTTCTTGCAACTTGCTCGTATGGGTGCTAAATTACCAAGAGATTTTGACATATATGCTATTAGAGAGCACGATCTAAATACTCCTGCTATTGTTGCAAAGTGACCATCCACTATAGTCACACCATCCCCTATCATATCACAAATGCCATCTTCCAATACACCTCTTTCACTGCCTTTTGTTACTTCATTTGATCCACCATGCTCAGAGTACACCCTAGAACCTTTGATAATGCCAACTAATATGCTCCCTTTCATTTCACAAAATTTGAACATTCCACCTTTCCATGTTCCTCAACATACTTCTTCTCCTACCATGACCATTTCCATGCCTCAAGTAACACAAGTTGTCCATGTGGCCCAAGCGCAAATGCCCCAAACATCACAAGATATCCCCATATCCCATAGTGTGCAAGCTTCCCAAACTATCCCAACAACACCAATGGTCCAAGCTTCACAACCATCACAACCCACTATATCCCATGTGGATACCACATCTCATATACCAACTGCTAATATGCTTTCAACTATCTCCACTAATCCATCCAATAAATCATATAATCCCAATGTTAGTCTTATTGACATGAGTGACCCTCCTATTGTTTCTCAAGCCAATCCTAGCACTATGGTCACTTATGTTGAGCAACTTACATCCATTCCGTCATCTTCTTACAATCCTTTACAAACCATCAATCTATCTTATGCTACCCAAGGTTTGTCTATTGTCACCCAACACATGACACATATCAATCCTCATGTTGTCCAAAATACAAACCCAAGTGTCTATCCTTCTTTCACATCCACTAATCCTTCCATCACTTACCATGTCACAAACCCAACTCCAAATTCACAACCATTAACTAGTGTCAATCCATCTACCACTTCTCATGTGATTCCAAATCTTGGTGCCAATTCGTCACAATATACCCAAACACCACTTGTGTCTCAAGGACAACACTCCTCAACCACATATAGGTCACATACCAATCCTTTGACATACATTGTGACTACGTAACCTCAACAAATGGTCATGACTTCATATATCCCACAACAGCAACCTCAATGTACATCATACCATGTTTCACCCCCGTTGCAACAACAATAATTATCTCCAGCAGATGTTCAACAAATGATCAACCAAGCGGTAGGACAAGGCAAGAAGACATTTTCCTTAGAAAACATATGCACTTATCCATTTGACAAGTCACTTCATATGACACCTTTTCCGCCACACTTTGAAATTCCACAATTTGACAAGTACAAAGGAAAAGGAAATCTAGAAGACCATCTTATAGCATTCTTTGTGGCATGTCTCGATGTTGCTCATGACGATACATATCTTTTGAGACATATTTCCTCGAAGCTTAGTAGGACAAGCTCTTGAATGGTTCTCTCATTTATCTCTGGGAATTACGTCTTTTTTGGAGTTAGAAAATAAGTTTCGATCACACTTTGCTTTTAACATTGAACATGAAGTAAACATGAATGACCTTGTCAATAATAAACAGTGCAATGGTGAAGCCTTTTCTTCATTTACTCAACGATGGCATAATATGGCTAGCAAACTATCATGGGAAATACCTGAGAAGCAACAGCTTGATATCTTTGTTCAAAATCTTCATCCCGAGCTATCATTCCAACTACAATTGCAAAGTGCTAGCACCTTTGATGAACTTGTTTCCAAAGGAACCATCATTGAATGAGCTTTAATTGCTAAAGGTATTATTAAGATCTTTTGCGATAATAAAGACTATCCTCAAAACTCCAATGATAAATCTCGCTTTTGGAACAAAAATAAGAATGTTGTCAACGATGGTGTTGTGGACACAAAGAACATACAAACTATGAAATTTCCCATCAACATTCAAGCTACTTCTACAACAACACAACCTTTTCAATGAACGTGACAATGACAAACTTCAAATCTGCGCTGACAATTTACACCATTAGCGGAACCTATGGAAGTTGTCTTTTGAAAGCTTCTCCAAGCGGGAGATATTATGTTACCGGATGCACCACCCAATGGTGAACCACTTTTCAAAGCTCCTTGGTACAAAGAAAATGAGTATTATGATTACCATAGAGTTAAAGGACACAAAACAAATGGTTGTATGCACTTAAAACATGTTATCCAAGATTGCATCAATCAAGGTTTAATCAAAATTACACCTTCAACAACTCAACCTGCACAACCATCAACATCAAACTATGATCTAGATGCTTTCAAGAATCCACTTCCATCTCATGACAAATCAAGTAACCCTTATACCGGGAATGCCATTCAGTACAACTATGAATCATCTACTATTGGCCGCATTGCCCAAGCTTGCATTTCTACTATTACTATCCAAGGCAAAGCACCTAACTACACTGTAACCACTCGAAGAGGTCAAGTTACCATTCATGGAGCACCTGTCCATCCTCCTCAACCATTCTCTAACTATAATATCCTAGATCACCTTGCAAAAACACCTGTGCACATATCCATTCTTGAGTTGCTTCACATATCCCCTGCTCACAAAGCTATCCTTGACAAAGCCTTACAAGAATCTTCGGTGCCCAACGATATTGATATCACAAAATTCCAATCTATGGTCGCTAGCATTGCAACCCCTTGTCATTTAACCTTTTCTGACAAAGATCTTCAGCCCTCCATTCACCCTTCACACAACAAAGCCCTCCACATTGAAGTGTTTGTTAAACAACGCTGTATCAAATGAATCTTGGTAGATGGTGGAGATGGTCTTAATATATGTTCTTTGAAATTAATAAAACAATTGGAATATTCTAGGCAAGATGTTGACACCTCCAAGGTTATTACTATCAGAGCATATGATGATGCCAAGTGAGATATTGAAGGGATTATTTTCTTGCCTATCTAAGTTGGGTCGGTCACTACTGAAACCCATTGTTAGGTTCTTGATATTGACCTTCCTTATAACATCATCCTAAAAGGAAGCTAGGTGTGTGAAAACACTTCCTACACAAATCTATTGAGGAGAGGGCTATGCAAATTCAACTTCATCCTAACTATTATAGCAATGTTAAACCATTAACATGAGATATAGCAGCAAAACACAAGAGCCAAAAAGAAGACAGAAGAAGAGAGACAAAGATTTACGGTGGGGAAAACCTTTATCGGGTGAAAAACCCCACACTCAGAAACCTGCACAATGTATTAACAAATCTGAAAGAATGTTTACAATACACTTGCAATGCAAGCTTTAATAGTATTTGACACTTGTTTCTGGAGTCAATCCGGCAGCATAATAGTACCTATAAACCTATGATACAAACTCCATCTCCAAGCACATGTTTAAATAGAACATACAAGGCAATTTTTGGACCTTTCTTGGAATGGGCATCCAATATGGCATCTTGGACCAAAACCCATGCCTAGGGACACTTGGTCAACATTGTAGAATGTGTCTGACACTTGTCCACAGCTCCCATACCAAAGAGGTCATCTATTTCCAAAATGGGCTATGACAGATGCTCGTACGACACTTACAACCGTCATAGAATCTGTCATAGCGGTTACAACTTATAGTTGTAAGAGAATCTATCATACACATGCTATAAATAGCATATTCTCTTACAACACATCACATTCCACCTTGGGGCACCCAAATATGCCTCATTCAAAGATGCTTCATGACACATGTCATTACCTGTCTTACAACCTTCTATTCTCGACGCTTACATGTCATAGATTCGTCATAGGAATCTGTTATAACCGTTTCGGTCAAACATTCCTTACACAACATAGAAGATGCCGACACATGGCAGAATATTCCTACCACTAAGTGGGACGCCTATCTCCTCATGTGAGGACAAAATAACAAGTTGTCATAATCCATGTAGGATTGACACATCACTGTGCCACATCCCACAATATGACAAAGTGGAATTTCCAATTATTTACAACATAGGCAATTGAATAATAAATACAAACATTACAAATGCAGAGAATTACCAAGGTTGAGACACCTTAATTCCCAACATTCTCCCACTTGTCAAACACCTTGTAAGAGCTAATAGAAAAATAGGATTTAACTGCTATAGGCTGAAAGGCCCATAGACTCCGAACACCATCTAAACTTCTCTGTGCCCACTGGTTTCGTCAACGCATCTACAACATTCTTCAAAGTATCTACCTTCTCCAAATTCACCTTTCCATCCTCAACCATGTCCCTCATGAAGTGAAAATAAACATCAATGTGCTTGGTTCTAGCATGGAAAGTTGGATTCTTTGCAAGGCAAATTGCACTCTGACTGTCACAACTGATCGTGATCTAACCTGCATCAACACCAATATCAGAACACAATCTCTTAAGCCAAATGGCTTCCTTACAAGCATGAGTTGCTACCATATACTCAACTTATATCATGGACAAAGCAACAATAGGTTGTCGGTTACTCATCCAACTAATAGCACCACTAAATAGTGTAAAAACATAAGCATTGGTGGATCTCCTACTGTCAATGTCACCTGCCCAATCTGAATCCATAAATCCATGAATATCAATAGAATGCGGAGGTCCAGAAACATTACCATGATAACAAATGGAATACTTGGAAGTACCCCTCAGATATCTGAACACTCACTTAACTGCATCCCAATGAACCCGTCCAAGATTAGCCATAAATCGACTAAGGACTCCCACTACTTGGGCAATGTCTGGTCTTGTGTAGACCATAGCATACATCAAACTGCCAACAGCACTAGCATAAGGTACTCTGCTCATGTCTTCCACCTCACTAGGAGATTTTGGACAATCCACAATAGACAACTTTGTCCCCAAGGAAACAGGAACACACAATGGTCTACAATCTCCCATGTTGAATCTGTCCAACACAATCTTAACATACTTACTCTGACTTAACCAAAGTTTTCTATTGGTTCTGTCTCTTCTGATTTCCATTCCTAGAATGTACCTGGCTGCCCTTAAATCTTTCATTTCAAACTGAGCTAACAACTAAGATTTAAAATCAGAAATCATATTCTTACCCTTCCCAATGAGAAACATATCATCAACATATAGTGCAACAATGAGAATACGATCACCATCAAACTTATAATAAACACAGTGATCTGATTTTGATCTCACAAATCTAATTGACAACACAAAGGCATCAAACTTCAAGTACCATCTCCTAGGGGATTGCTTCAAACCATACAAAGACTTCTTAAGTTTGCAAACCAAATTTTCTTTACCTTTTACCATGTAATGCTCTGGCTGTGACATGTAGATTTCCTCCTCCAAGTCACCGTGAAGGAAAGCTATCTTCAAATCCATCTATTCTACCTCCAAGTCATAAGCTGCTATGAGAGACAACAGGAATCGAATGGATGTCAGCTTTGCAATGGGAGAGAAGATCTCACCATAATCTATGCCCTCCACTTGTGAATACCCCTTCACAACCAATCTGGCCTTATACTTCTTAATACTGCCATCTGCACCAATCTTCTTCTTGAACACCCATTTGCATCCAATGGGTTTCCATCCAGGAGGCAAAGGCACCAAGTCCCAAGTTTGATTCTTTTCCAAAGAAGCCATTTCTTCCTCCATGGCCTCCTTCTAGGACCCTATATCCTTTATATCCAAATCATCTGATACAGTTCTAGGTTCATCACTGTTAGTGAGAAAAGCATAAGCACAACTAGAATCAAGCAATGTAAAACCAAACCTTTCAGGTTACTTCCTTATCCATGTAGACCTCCTCAAGAGCTGAGGTTGAGGTTTAGCTTCTTCTTCTGAGCTTTTAGAGCTGCTAGAGCTCTCCTCATTATCAGGTCCAACATTGTCTTTCTGTTCAGTCTTCTCAGGGGTGAGAGAAAACTGAACAACATCCTCTTTCTTTTCTTTTTCTTCTTGCTACAAAACAGTGGAAGAAGGTGTAAGCTCTCTGAAGATGACACTTCTACTATACAACACTTTTGTAGCCACGAGGTCCCAAAGCTTGTATCCTTTCACACCAACACCATAGCCAATGAAGATACACTTAACAATTTTATTCTCCAACTTTGACCACTTCTCCCTAGGCACATGTGCATATGCCTCACAACCAAAGACACGAAGATGCCTTACTGAAGGCTTTCTACTAGACCACACCTCCATGGGTGTCTTTCCAACAAGAGCTGATGTAGGAGATCTATTCACCAGATAGCAAGCAGTGGCAACAACTTCAGCCCAAAACTTTTGCTCTAAACTAGCTCCACTAAGCATACTCCTAGCCTTCTCCATCATTGTCCTGTTCATCCTCTCTACAACTCCATTTTGCTGCAGAGTGTATGGAGTTGTCTTGTGTCTTTCAATCCCAAGTTCCTTGCAATACTTATCGAATTCTGTAGAACAAAACTCACCACTATTGTCAGTTCTCAAACATTTAATCTTTTTACTAGTCTGATTTTCAGCAAAGGCTTTAAACTCCTTAAACTTGCTATAGACTTTAGATTTGCTTCTGAGAAAATAAATCCATGTCCTTCTACTGTAATCATCTATAAAGATACAAAGTATACAGATTTTGATAATGAAGGAACATTAACAGGACCAAACACATTAGAATGAATGAGGTCCAACACACCAGAAGACTTATGAGAACTCGAGTAAAACTGAACACGGTTTTGTTTTCCATAAATGTAATGTTCACAAAAGTCAAACTCAAGATTACAATCATCTAACCCCTCAACGATGTTCTTATTTTTTAGGGTACGCAGACCCTTCTCACCAATGTGGCCAAATCTCTTATGCCATAACATTGTCTTTTCTGCAGGAAGTTTAACTTCCAATGCACGATTACAACCATCAAGACTAGAAACAATAGATTTCTTCACTACTCATTTAGATGGTGGGGATGAAGTGACTACTACCCTCTTCCTTGAGTTAGAAGAACTATTGCATTGTGAAATGCATGCCTCTAGCTGAAACAGAGTACCTCTCCGAGTACCCTTAGCAAGCACCATAGATTCTCTAGTCATCTTGCATCCTTCTTTTGAAAAGACAACCTACACACCTGCATCATTCAAACTACTTACAAAAAGTAGGTTTCGTGCTAAGCCTAGGATGTGCATAACCCCAGAGATCCCCTTCACTCGACCATCAGGGAATCAGATAGAGACTCTTCTACAACCAACGATCTTCAGATGAGAGTCGTCACCTAGATACACCTTTCCACCATCAAACTCCTCATACTTAGTGAACCAGTCTTGATGCGAGGTCATGTGGAATGATGCGCCAAAGTTGATTAGCCACACATCATCAGATGCATGGGTTGCCAGGGCTGTGATGAAGGCATCACCATCATCTTGTGATTTGTGAGAATCTGAATCAGGAGCTTTCTTCTTTTTCTTCTTCTCCTCTTTGCATTCTTTTCAGAAATGCCTAGTCTTGCCATAGTTCCAACAAAGAGCCTTGGAATTTCCAGGAGATTTGGATCTCCCACGGGATTTGGATCTACCCTTCTTGGCTTTCTTTTCCTTCTTCCCTTTCTCCTTGGGTCTTCCACAAACTGCAAGGGCTTCTTTAGCTACCTCAGAAGACTTTCTCCACATCTCTTTAGATAACAGTGAAGAAACCACCTCTTCCATTTTGAATGTGGATGTGGTGCTTTCGATTGCCATGACAAGATGATCCCATGAGTCCGACAGAGAACAAAGCAGGGTCATACACCGATCCTCCTCCTCCATCTTGACACTGATAGATGTCAATTGTACAACTAGCATGTTAAAGTTTATACATTCAATGTTCATTCGAAGAGAATACAACTTCTTTCTCAGGAAAAGTTTATTGACAAGGGATTTGGCTTGATACACATCCCCCAACTTCTTCCAAAGAAGTTTTGCAGTAGCCTCCTCATGGACATTTACAACACAGAATTGGCAAGACTAAGTCTTATGAGACCCTTAGCCTTCCGATCCTTGAGATCCCACTCATCTTGAGTCATTATAGCTAGTTTAGTTCTGTTCACACTTTCCCAAAGGTCTCGATCAACTAACATGTCTTCCATCTTGAGCTTCCACAGCTCAAAATTACTGCCGTTGAACTTCTCTACTTCAAACCTTCCTGATGTGCTTGCCATCTCCTTGCTGCAATAAGGTACAAAATGCTTTGCATAGACTCCCACTCAACCTAAGATTAGCTCAAAAACCCTTACCCAACAACTAGGACCAAAGGTGATCAAGCTCTGATACCAACTGAAAGGAAGCTAGGTGTGCGGAAATGTTTCCTACACTAATCTATTGAGGAGAGGGCTATGCAAATTCAAATTTATCCTAACTATTACAGCAATGTTAAACCATTAACATGAGATATAGCAGCAAAACACAAGAGCCAGAAAGAAGACAGAAGAAGAGAGACAAAGATTTACGGTGGGGAAAACCCTTATCGGGTGAAAAACCCCACTCTCAGAAACCTACACAATGTATTAACAAATCTAAAAGAATGTTTACAATACACTTGCAATGCAAGCTTCAATGGCCTTTGACACTCATGTTCGGAGTCAATCCGGTAGCATAACAGTACCTGTAAACCTGTGATACAAACTCCATCTCCAAGCACCTGTTTAAATAGAACATACAAGGCAATTTTGGACCTTTCTTGGAATGGGCGTCTAATATGGCATCTTGGACCAAAACCCACACCTAGGGACACTTGGTCAACATTGTAGAATGTGTTTGACACTTTTCCATAGCTCCCATCTGAAAGAGGTCATCCATTTCCAAAATGGGCTATGACAGATGCTCTTATGACACTTACGACTGTCATAGAATCTATCATAGCGATTACAACTTACAGCTGTAAGAGAATCTGTTATACACATGCTATAAATAGCATTTTCTCTTACAACACATCACATTCCACCTTGGGGCTCCCAAATATGCCTCATTCAAAGATGCTTCATGACACATGTCATTACCTGTCTTACAACCTTCTATTCTTGACTCTTACATGTCATAGATTCGTCATAGGAATCTGTCATAACTGTTTCGGTCAAACATTCCTTACACAACATAAAAGATGCTGACACATGGCAGAATATTCCTACCACTAAGTGGGACACCTATCTCCTCAGTTGAGGACAAAATAACAAGTTGTCCTAATCCATGTAGGATTGAGACATCACCGTACCACATCCCACAATATGATAAAGTGGAATTTCCAATTATTTACAACATAGGTAGTTGAATATAAAATACAAACATTACAAATGTAGAGAATTACCAAGGTTGAGACACCTTAATTCCCAACACATCCTTGGTCATCCATGGATACATGCCCTCAAGGCAGTTCCTTCCACATACCATCAATGGCTTAAATTTCCACACAACGGTGTTGAGATTACTATCCATGCTGATCCCAATCCATTTGAATTTTGTTGTGCCTTTCAAGCTAAATATTAGAGTCCAAACTACATTCCTATCAACACTGAGGCATATCCATCTTCATCCTATATAGACCCATCTGACCTACTCAAGCCATCATCTAGCAAAGCCACTTCCAACCTCTGTATCAAGTACATCGAACATGGCCCTGGTGAATACACACTGCAAGAATCTTGTTGTGTTGGCACCCTTCTCTTATCTCCCAAATCTTATGGTAAACCTTCTACATCCAAGCCAACTTCATCCCCCACTGTTATCAAAGCCCCACCCACAGTATTCATTAAAGGCAAATTCCTAGATGATGAAGACATTGATGATATCGACTCTTGGATATTCTTTGATGAAAATGACCAAGTCCAACTAGAAGTGGAGAGATATAACAATGGGTTCCACATCATAAAGAACATGGGCTACAAAGGACATGGTGGATTGTGATCACAGGAACAAGGACCTATTGAACCCATTATTGTGTCTAAGAAGTTTAATAAGCAAGGCCTTGGTTATCAGCTAGAGGTACCATGACTCAAAGACATTAAGTGTATTTCTAATATTGACGCTGGACCCTCCTCAGCATGAGAGACTTTTAGTTTGGATACTAGAGATGACTCCTCACTTCATATTATTGACCTTTTCCAAGAAAACTCCATCTTCATGATTTCCACAACTTCCTCTAGCCACAACCACTCCTCTGTTACCCTTTCACTCATATATCCTGACCTCGTCAATTGGGACCAACAGGGAGCACCAATATTAGATACATTTGAAAATGATGAAGCTATTGTAGAATTTATGGGCTTATGACAAGGCATTCCATTGGGTGATCACAAAGCAAGTTTCATGATGGATCTACCTAAACTAACATATTTGTTGATAACTGAGAGGGGGGGTGAATCAATTATCCTTAATTCGCTTCCAATTCAAACACTTAAATCCACTTTGTTAATCAATAGCATAGCAATTAATCATTCATGAAAACATAAGGCATAAACATCAAAGCAGATACACATCAACACATGAGACACCAAGATTTTGATGTGGAAAACCCAATTAAGGGAAAAACCACAGGGTGATTAACCCAAGGATTATTCTCTATTAGAAGAATAAGAAAAATGGATGGCACATGCCAATTAGGGCTCACTGCCCGAGCACACTACTCACAAAGAGGCACACTGCCTACAAGAGACACACTGTCTACAAAGTGATAAGAATCACAAATTGAATTAGAGATTGACATCTTTACCATGCCTGGATCAGTTCCATTTAAGCCCCAAAAACTCTTGCTCTGCCTTTCGCACTTCTCTTCGCTATATCGCACTCATCACCACAAGACCCACTTCGAAATGAATTCACAAACCTTTATTTATACAAGGCATCAACTTAGGAACAATCATCTAAGTCGGCGATCATCCACAAGAACATTCATAAGATAAATAATTCATCCGGTCGGCCAGCCTGAACAAGAACATCTTCATCTGGAAGTATATCTCCAATTTTGGGCTCTAACACTGATGTGGAGAAACAACACAACCTCAACATGATACAAGAACCTTCACAGGCTTGCCTGAATGACCAGGTACATCCACACTTCCTCTACTTGCTAGAATCTCTTCTCTTCTTCATCCAGAACTTCAAGAACACAGTCTGTCACTACTGTCATAATGCAAAGCATTCTTCCAGACCTCCAAACACTACACAAATCAAGATGACACATCACAAGGACATCCCAAACACTCCTTCCAATCCCCAGAATGGGATAATGCACTTCCGGATCTCACCGGACCTTTTGGTAACACTCTGTCACTCCGGAGCATCTCCCAGAACCGGTTCTACTTGATTGATCACAACTTCTTAGATCTTCATGCGGACCTCTAAAATCTTAACTGGAACATCTCAAGACTCATATCTACAAACCGTTTAATCTAGATCCTCTGATACTCAACCTTTTGAGTACTTTTGCCTTCTCCTCATCACTGTTCTTCACTATTCCAGATTGAGACTAATTTTCTCAATATCCTCAGCACACATCTCATCCAGTCCTTCTCATCAATGCAATATGAGTATGTTGACATCAATGACAACACTAGTTAACCTTATACTAGCAACAATCTCCCCCTTTGTCATTGATGGCAACATATGATGTGAAAAACCATCAAGACAAGAACTTCTCCTTTCTGTCATAGCTCCCCCTATCAGCAACAACTCTTCACATGTCTTCTCTTCCTTTACTGCTCCCCTTTTGATCATCAACCACTTGTTTTTCACATGTCTTCTCTCCCCCTTTGACATCAATGGCAAAGGGCTCATACTTACAATTCTAACAACTCAGAATCATACCAGCTACTCCCCCTTAGTAGCAGCTCCCCATCATCAATCTGGATCACAAGATATGACTGTGATATCTACCGGACTGATGCACATCAATGCATCCTAGTTCATCACTGGAGGGGCCATGACCCCTAATTTCTCCATGAGATACTCAAAAGATTCCTTGGGAAGAGGTTTAGTAAAAATATCTACAAGCTGATCCTTGGAGGGCACATACTCCAATCTGACTTCACCCTTGTTCACTTGTTCTCTCAAAAAGTGAAATTTGATAGATATATGCTTGGTCTTAGAATGAAATACCGGATTCTTAGAAATATTTATTACACTTGAATTATCATAGAAAATTGTGATAGGCTCCTCATATTTTACTTGAATATCTCTTCGCATCTGCTTCATCCACAAAAGTTGAGTGCAACTACTTGCTGCTACAATGTATTTTGCTTCTGTTGTAGATAGGGATATTGCTTCTTGTTTCTTTCTTAGCCAAGAAACCAACCTTTTTCCCAAAAAGAATGCTCCTCCACTTGTACTCTTTCTATCATCCATATCTCCTACCCAATATGCATCTGTATATGCATGAAGAGAAAAGTCATGATCTCTAGGATACCATAAGCCATACTCAACTGTTCCTTTCAAGTACCTAAAAATTCTTTTGATTGCCATGACATGAGATTCTCTGGGATCAGCCTGGAATCTCGCCACAAGACCAATAACCTGCATTATATCTAGTCTAGTCTAAGTGAGATACAATAATCCACCAATCATTGATCTAAACTTTGTCTGATCTGTCTTAGGAGAGTCATCATCTTTGCTCAACTTACATCCAGTAGCCATGGGAGTGTTCATTGGCTTTGAATCTTCCATTCCAAATTTCTTCAATAGTTCTTTCACATACTTGGTCTGAGAGATAAAGATTCCTTTCTTTGTCTGAGTAATTTGCAGACCCAAGAAGAAATTCATTTCACTAAGCATTGACATTTCAAACTCACTTTTCATTTGATTTGCAAAGGTTTTACACATACTATCTCTTCCTCCAAAGATGATATCATCAACAAATACTTCAACAATCAAGATGTTTTCATGATCAATTTGGAAATATAGGTTACTATCAGTAGTACCTTTGTTGAAACCAATCTTCAAAAGATGTTTATCTAGCCTCTCATACCATGCTCTTGGGGCTTGCTTTAGACCATACAGTGCCTTCTTTAATTTGCAGGCCATATCACCATGCTCTGATAACTGAAATCCATCCGGTTGTTCAATGTACACCTCTTCTTCTAGGTCACCATTTAGGAAAGCAGATTTGACATCCATCTGATACACTTTGAAATCTTTGAAGGCAACAAATGCAAGAAATAGTCTGACTGCTTCAATTCTTGCCACCGGAGCAAAGGTTTCCTCAAAATCAATCCCTTCTATTTGAGAGTAGCCTTTGCAGACTAATCTGGCCTTATTTCTTATTACTTCACCAACTTCATTTAGTTTATTCCGGAAGACCCATTTGGTTCCAATCAGATTCTTGTTTTTAGGTCTAGAAACAAGATCCCAAGTGTGATTTTTCTCAATTTGCATTAATTCTTCTTCCATTGTTTTTGTCTAATTTTCATCATTGCATGCTTCATTTATTGTCTTGGTTCAATCTTTGAAATCAGACAAAATTCATCTAAATTTTGAGCAACATTTCTTCTAGTTTGCACACCTTTGCTTTTGTCACCTATGATCTGATCTTCAGAGTGGTTCAGTCTTACATACCTTGGAACTTTGGGAGTTTCTTGCACTTCTGCTTCTTGATCAGGCTCATCCAGACCTATCTCTTCTTCCTGATTTACCGGATCAGTCTGAATCTGACCTTCAGGAAAGGATGGAGCTCCTTGAACCAGAACATCATTTTGATCATCTTCATCATACTCATAAAATCTTGAGGGCTTCTCAATACCTTCATCAACCTTCACATTTGTACTTTCTATCATCTTTCTCAATCTCTTATTGTAACACTGGTATGCTTTGCTTTGAATGGAGTATCCCAAGAAAATTCCTTCATCACTTCTAGCATCAAACTTTCCTAGATCTTCATCTCTTTTAATGTAACACTTGCTACCAAATACCCTGAAATATCTCACAGTAGGAGTGATGCCAAACCAAAGTTCATAAGGAGTCTTACCGGTATTGTTTCTGATTTGAACTCAATTGAGAGTGTAGACTACAGTGCTGGCAGCTTCTTTCCCAAACATCTAGGGAACATTGGCTTCCATCATCATTGTCCTGGATGCTTCCTAGATGGTCTGGTTCTTTCTCTCAACTACTCCATTCTGTTGTGGAGTCCTAGGAGCAGACAACTGTCTCTTTATACCACGCTTCTCACAAAAGTCTATGAATTCACTGGATGTGAATTCACCACCTCTATCAGACCTTAGACATTTCAGTTTCAATCCAGTTTGATTCTCTACCATAGCCTTGAAGATTTTGAACTTCTCAAAGGCTTCTGATTTCTCTCTTAGAAAGGTAACCCACATCATCCGGGAATGGTCATCAATCAGTAACATGAAATATCTATCACCTTGCATACTCTTGATTCTTGTCGGACCACATAGATCAATATGAACTAACTCCAATAATCCGGTAGAGGACTGATCCTTGCTTTTGAATGAAACTCTGCTCTATTTACCTAGCTGACATTCTTTGCACATACTATTTGTAGGTTTTACCAACTTTGGAAGATCTCTTACAGCCTGAGTATTGCTTATCTTGATGATGTTATCAAAATTTACATGACACATCCTTCTATGCCATAACCAACTCTGATCAACTTGAACAAACAGACAACTTTTAGTAGTACCAACTAGATGGAAGATATTACCTTTTGTTTGAGTACTGGATGCAATCTCAGTTCTGGAGCTTTCAAAGATCTTGCATCTTCCATTCTTGAACTGGAGATCATAACCTTTGTCCACCAACTGACCAACACTGAGAAGATTGTGCTTCAATCCTTCAACATATAGTACATTACCAGTTTTGTTCTTTCCATCAAAAGAGATAGTTCCCTTACCTATGATTCTACTAGCAGAATTGTCACCAAAATTTACCATTCCTCCTTCATACCTTTCCAAATCTAAGAACTTGTTCTTCTCACCTGTCATATGGTGAGAGCATCCACTGTTAATAACCCAATCATCCTTTTCTTCAACTTGGGCAGCCAAAGCTCTTTCCACAACCTTATGATTGATAGATATTGGATCTTCTTCCTTGATGGCAATAAACACCCATTCATTTCTAGATTTGTCTCCTATCTCTGATTCCTCATCTGTTACTCCTTCACTATCAGCTTCTTCATGAACATAATAACAATTCTTTTGGAACCTTTATCTGTTAGAGTTTGACCTTGTAGATCTTTCTAGATATCTTGATGCAAAGTGACCAATCTTATTGCAGTTGAAGCATTTAAAAGGTAATTTTCTTTCATACTTACCAGATCCCCTTGGTAGTCTTTTTGCAATGAGGGCTTCAAGTTGAGTTGTTTCTACTTCTTCCTCTTCCATGTCTTTTCTTGCTTGATCATACCAAGACAGCTTCCTTGAAGAGTTTTCTCCTGGATCAAATCTTCGTTTGCCTTTCACATAGGCACTAGCTTTGAATGTTGATTCGGTCTTGGGGGGATCATCTCCAAACTCAGTCATTTCAAATGCAGCTAGTTTGCCAGCCAATTGCTCTCTTGTGACAGTTGTATGGGCTCTAAACTCATCAATGGCAGCAACCTTGATTTTGTAGGTAGCAGGAAGGGATCTAAGAATTTTGCAAACAATCTCATTTTCATCCAAAACTCCACCAACATTCCTAATTCCACATACCAGCTCATTTACTCTTGGCATAAAGGTAGTGATATTTTCATCATCTCTCATCTTCAATCTTTCAAATTTCCCTTTGAGACTCTGCAACCTTGCACTCTTAACAAACTCATCTCCTTCATGCAGAAGTTCCAGTTTAATCTAGATCTCATAGGCAGTTGGTAGGTTAATAACATTTGAGAGCTCTGAGTCAGTTAGTGTGCTTAGAAGAGCTTCTTTGGTCTGCAGATTATTTTCAGCATCTGTGATTTCATTTAGAGTTGTCGGACCACCCTATGGAGGTGTATATGCTTTTGTGACCATGGACAAGTATGCTTTTCCCATACACTCCAAGTGACATTTCATGCAGCCTTTCCAAAGAGTGAAGTTGGTTCCATCAAACTTTAGACTGTCCTTCTTGTATGACGACATCCTGGATCTCCTTAAGCGGTTAAGCTCCTTTTAGAGGAACTTGTCTCTGATACCAATTGTTGATAACTGAGAGGGGGGGTGAATCAGTTATCCTTAATTCGCTTCCAATTCAAACACTTAAATCCACTTTGTTAATCAATAGCATAGCAATTAATCATTCATGAAAACATAAGGCATAAACATCAAAGCAGATACACATCAACACATGAGACACCAAGATTTTGACGTGGAAAACCTGGTTAAGGAAAAAACCATGGGGTGATTAACCCAAGGATTATTCTCTATTAGAAGAATAAGAAAAATGGATGGCACATGCTAATTAGGGCTCACTACCCGAGCACACTACTCACAAAGAGGCACACTGCCTACAAGAGACACACTGTCTACAAAGTGATAAGAATCACAAACTTGAACTGGAGATTGACATCTTTACCATGCCTGGATTAGTTCCATTTAAGCCCCAAAAACTCCTACTCTTCCTTTCGCACTTCTCTTCACTATATCACACTCATCACTGCAAGACCCACTTCGAAATGAATTCACAAACCTTTATTTATACAAGGCATCGACTTAGGAACAATCATCTAAGTCGATGGTCATCCACAAGAACATTCGCAAGATAAATAACTCATCCGGTTAGCCAGCCTAAACAAGAACATCTTCATCCAGAAGTATATCTCCAATTCTAGGCTCTAACACTAATGTGGACCAACACAACCTCAACATGATACAATAACCTTCACAGGCTTGCCTGAATGACTAGGTACATCCACACTTCCTCTACTTGCTAGAATCTCTTCTCTTCTTCATCCAGAACTTCAAGAACACAGTCTGTCGCTACTGTCATAATGCAAAGGGTTCTTCCGGACCTCCAAACACTGCACAAATCAAGATGACACATCACAAGGACATCCCAAACACTCCTTCCAATCCGCAGAATAGGATAATGCACTTCCGGATCTCACCGGACCTTTTAGTAACACTCTTTCACTCCGGAGCATCTCTCGGAACAGGTTCTACTTGATCGATCACAACTTCTTCAGATCTTCATGCGGACCTCTGAAATCTTAACTGGAACATCTCAAGACTCATTTCTACAAACCCTTTAATCTGCATCCTCTGATACTCAACCTTTTAAGTACTTTTGCCTTCTCCTCATCACTGTTCTTCACTGTTCTAGATTGAGACTAATTTTCTCAATATCCTCAACACACATCTCATCCAATCCTTCTCATCAATGCAATATGAGTATGTTGACATCAATGACAACATTGGTTAACCTCATACTTGCAACAATATTTTGGCAGAAGTATCAAATCCTTCAGTCGTAAAAGGGAAATAAATAAAATCAAACAAAATAGGTCACTAGGTGAAAACTGAAAGGCACCTCTTGACCGTGAAAAAGTAAAAATAAAAGACGTATCCGAAGGTGAAAACATCTCTAAGGCACCTAAGGATGGGGGATTTGATCTTCCTATTGCCACTTATTATCATGAGAAATCAACTTTGCTAGTTGAACAATCACAAGACATGAACTTGGGTATAGAGCAAAATCCAAAGATCACTTTTTTGGCAGCATCACTATCAGAGCAAGAAAGAAGAGACTTCACAGCATTTTTTATGAAAAGAGCTATAAATTTTGCATGGACTTATGCTGACATGTCGGGTCTAGATCCATCACTTGTTGTACATCATCTAGCAGTATCTCCTAATGCAAAACCTGTTAAACAAAAATTGCACAAAATGCATCTGCAGGTAGCTTTATTGGTCAAGGGAGAGATTCAGAAACTGTTAGAAGCAAAGTTCATAAAGCCTATTGATTATCCAAAATGGGTTTCAAACTTGGTACTTGTAGGAAAACCTGATGGACAAGTTCGTTGTTGCACAGACTTTAGAGATCTTAATAAAGCATGTCCTAAGGATGACTTTCCATTACCAAGCATAGACAACATTGTAGATCTTACAGCTGGACATGAAATGCTATCTTTGATGGATGGATTTTTAGGGTATAACCAAATCAAAATAGCAGAGGAAGATCTAGATAAAACATCTTTTATTTGTCCATGGGGCACATACTATTGGGTTGTAATGCCTTTTGGTCTCAAGAATGCTGGAGTTACTTATCAACGAGCCATGATAGTTATTTTTCATGACCTTTTTCATACTATCATGGAAGACTATGTTGATGATATCCTAGGAAATTCTAAGACAAGAGAAGGACATCTACAATTATTAGCACAAATCTTTGATCGATTAGAAAAGTATCAAGTCAGACTCAACCCAAAGAAATGTGTATTTGGCGTAACATCTAGAAAATTGTTGGGATACATTGTGTCTTGACGAGGGATAGAAGTGGACCTAGCTAAAGTAAAAGCTATCATGGAAATACCTCCGCCAGCAAATCTCAAGCAGCTTGGTAGTCTACAAGGAAGGTTACAGTCCATCTGCAGATTTATCTCACAACTAGCAGATAAATGTCATCCTTTTCAACATCTTCTTCGTAAGGGTGAACCTTTTAAGTGGGATGAAAAGTGTCGATAGGCCTTTGATAAAATAAAGGAATATCTGGCAACACCTCCTATGTTAGTACCCCCTGTGCTTAACTGCCCATTATTGCTCTATATATCATCAACAACAGTAGCAATGGGTGCCCTTTTAGCTCAACATGATGATTCAGGAAAAGAACAAGCCATCTACTACATCAGTAGAACTCTTGTGGGATATGAACTTAATTATTCATCTATGGAAAAAGCATGTTTAGCATTAGTGTTTGCTTCCCAAAAGTTGTGACACTATATGTTGAACCAAAAGACAAAGCTCATATCTAATGTGGGTCCACTCAAATATCTTCTTTCTAAAGCAATCCTCATGGGAAGATTAGCAAAATGGGTCATGATCTTAAATGAATTTGACATACAATATATGGATCAAAAAGCCATCAAAGGATAAGTCATCGTTGATCAATTAGTTGTAGCACCCATCACAGATATTCACCCAATGTATCCAGAATTCCCTAATAAAGGATTGTTCAATTTAACTTCCTCAGCATGGTGGCAGCTGTATTTTGATGGATCTTAAACACAACATGGATCAGGAGCAGGAATATTTTGTGTTACTCCTCAAGGAGATTGTATACCCAAATCATAGAGAATTACATTTCTGTGTACCAATAACATAGCAGAGTATGAAGCTTTAATCATAGGATTACGCATGGTAGTACAATGGGCTATCAAATAGTTACAAGTCTTTGGCGATTCTCAACTAGTTATCAAACAGGTCTTAGATGAGCATCAAACAAAAGATGAGAAGCTTCTTCCATACAAGCTAATGGATGATTATTTTAAAAAGTATTTTGACAATATCATCTTTGAACAAATCCCAAGACTACAAAACAAAGCAGCAGATGCCATGGCTATGATTGGGTCTCTTCTAGACATGCCATCTAATACACATAAATGTGAGTTTTTGGTTGAATAGCTTCTAATTCCAGCATTTGAAGTACCACAGTCTGAGCTTATATGTGAAATTGTTGGTCCTAATTTATCATGGTACAAGGATTTATATGACTATCTCCATAATCAAACCTTTCCACTTCAATTATCTAACACCCAACACAAAATCTTTATCCGTCGAGCCTCTCGTTACACTATTTTGGGAGACACCCTTTATCGCCAGAGTCTTGATGGTATCCTTCTTAGCTGTCTTGATTCTGAGGAAGCAAAAGTAGCCTTACGTGATGTACATGAAGGTGTCTGTGGCTCACATTCTACTAGCCCTGGCCTTGTTAAGAAACTTCTATGAGAAGGATACTATTGGCCAACCATGGAAAAAGATGCACAACAATTTGCAAAGAAATGTCTATAATGTCAGAAACATGGAGATTTAATACATGCACTAGCACATGAGCTTCAGCCTATCATTACTCCATGGCCTTTTTCGCAGTGGGGACTTGATCTCATAGGTAAAATCCATCCTACTTCATCAAATGGTCATAAGTTCATTATCACTGCCACTAAATATTTCACAAAGTGGGTGGAAGCCATACCAATGACTTATATCATTGGCAAGCAAATATCTAAGTTCATTCTACACTATATCATTTGTTGCTATGGAGTTCCTCAAGCTATTGTCATGGATAATGGTCGCCCCTTTAAGAATCAAGAGGTTAGAGATCTTTGCAAAAAGTTCCATATCCAACATCAATTCTCTACCCCTTATTATCCTCAGAGCAATGGCCAAGCTAAGGCTTCTAACAAAACAATCATTAAAATTCTCAAAAAGATAGTCAATGAAGCTGGCTGGGATTGGCATTTACAACTCCATCCTGCATTATGGGCATATAGAACAAGTATTAGAACTCCCACTGGAGCTACACCTTATGCTCTTGTGTATGGCACTGAAGCTATTTTACCTATTGAGGTTGAGATCCCCTCACTGCGAATATCCCTACAACATACCATCTCAGAGGAAGAATATAAAGTATCCAGACTCCATGATCTTGACCTTCTAGATGAACAGTGTCTTACAGCACTCAACCATCTCCAAGTCTATCAAAACTGTCTATGCCATAGCTACAACAAAAAAATTAGAGAACATAGATTTCAGGTTGGAGATCTTGTCCTTAAAGAGAATCAAAGGAATCAGCAACATCGTGAGAAATAGGGCAAGTTTGAACCAAATTGGCTTGGTACTTTCATCATCACATCAGTTTATGGATTAGGTGCATATACTCTTTCAACACCTGAAGGCCTTCCATTGGATGAACCAGTCAACAGCATTCATCTCAAGAAGTTTTATCCTTGAATCTCAGCTATCCTAAAAAAAAAATTCCATCCAATAGTGAAAACCACTTTGTGGCACTTTGGATAACAAAAAAATAATATAAGATAAATAATCCGTCCTTTGGTGAAAACCTGGTAAACAGGTGCCTTGGATAAGTACCTTAATGAAAACCTGGCAAACAGGTGCTATGTGTAGTGACCAGCCTCCATTATCTACTTGGTTTGTTTGATCACCAATCTTCCTAGCATATTCTGCCATCTTATCCCACATAATCCATATCATAATCCACATGTCATCACAATAAATAGCTTTTCTGTCTTCGCCTCTGTCAATGCTAGCTATCATACTTGCGACATTGTTGTGATAACTATCTCTTTTGGCACCTTAGCATCTTGACCGCACACATTCTCTAATCGTCACTCCTTCATAATAAACCTCATCCCACAATGGGGGGCATTTGTTGAGTCTTATTTGGAAGTGGATACCACCAGCTCTAGCACATAACACATCAAACACTTTAGTTCACAACACAGCAAACTTTCAACTTCAACCATAGCGTACATCCAATGACAAATATGGAAAACCCTTGCAACTAGGATTCATATCTTTGCAATCAATTCACGCTCATCTGACATCCAAAAATAAAGAAACATCACCAACACAAACATTCAAGCAATCAGTTGATTCTTTCAACATCACTCACCAGTGTAATAAGCAAGAACTACATCCCAGCTCTATCGTTAAAGCCTTGATCCCGTGGCTATAGGGTATGTAGGCAATTGGAGATGCAAAGGAAGCACTCTGATTCAAGCTAAGACAATAGTCCCTTCTCTTCATCATTCATCTTTCATCTTTCTTCTAATCATCCTTAAATCTTTCATCTCACATTCTTCTATTTTTCATCACACACATCATCAATAAAACCCAGAACTACATATTCATCATGTCTCATCTTCATCGTAAATGTGCTTTGATCTCGTGGATACAGGGTATGTAGGTAGTCTGGAATACGAAGGAAGTTTCCAGTACTTAAGCACAGATGATCCACCCCATCTTCTCCTCATCTTCCATTTTCTTCTCTTTGATCATCTCAAGCAAGAAGCAAACTATGTGTATACTGAAAGCTCAAGCACTTTAACCAATCAAGAATCAGCCAACAACTACTTGTCCACATGCCTTAAGCCAACATTTGCTATAGCAGTTTACCAACATATTTAGCCTTCAACAGGATGCAGCTTTCCTCTCAACAAGGTGCCAGCGTAAATCCATCTAAGAACACCTAAATTTGGCAAGAGAACATGATGACAGTATCTTTTGTTTTATCTTTTGATTTATCTTTTGTCCCTTTTCTATGCCTAATCAAGACTGCCTTGGTCTATCTATATCTTGGTATGTTGCGATGAAGTAAGGAATGGGGCATGGTCACATTGCTTTCGTATGCTGTGTTTGCGGGATGATCTTATTCTCTTCCTAAGCATATTGGTATCTTGTACGTGTTGGGATTAGCATCTTACATATCAATATCTCTAGCACCTGAGAAGCTAAACAGTCTCTTATGCACTTGAGACTATTCTATGTCAAGACTAGCTCCATACATATAACCAGCAAGCTATCACTATGCGTAGTGGAGATAAGCTCAAACCATTGCTTGTAGCGTCAAAGTCCATCTCGAAACACTAGCTGCTATTCATATCTTGTGCATGTTGGCTCAACATGTTGACCTCATGTGTTCAGACAAGATTGTACCATGCTAGTTTTTGCATTGGATATCTCGACACCATGGTCTTCTATACCCTGGTGCATGACATCCACATGCTATATCAAACATAAGGATTGCATTTCTCTTCATTTTGAGTAATTATTTAAAAAACTGCCCATTGTACCATCTATTCATCCTATTATTTGTCTATATAGTCCTCAACCAAGATCAATCATTTTCATCATCCTTCTTCCACATCTCTTATCCTACAAAACAAGAGTGTTAGACATTCATAAGTCCATCACATATCATCTCATTACCATCTATCTATATGCACAAGTCCATATCATATCATTACCATTTACATATTTGCATTATCATACATTTCCATTTATTTCATTTGCCTAAACATCCATACATAATCCATGAAAATACAAATACAACATGCATAACCATCATCATACCAATAGTACATCCATTATCTCATCATGTAGATAAGTAATATGCCATCATATATATATATATATACATGTGTCAATATACAAGTGTCTACATATACAAGCTGAGCCATAAAGAATGTATGTACAATCAACTCTAGGCCTCATCATGATACAACATAAACAAGGTAGCCTTAGTGACTACTGGCAGCTCCCTCGCCCTGAACACCACCACTGGGTCCTACACCTGTCCCCCCTATCTCTCGATGGCCCCATCACTGAGGCTACAGATTAAGATCCACCTGTCCTCCATGAACCTGAAGCTCCTGATCTTCTTCTGAAGCTAGGCTGCCTCTACTCTGCTAGCACAACCCCATAGTATAAACCCCTATAATACTCCGCCTCACCCTGTACCCTCTGTAGCTCTGCCTGTACATGTGTCACTTGCGTGGCCAAATACATCGTAGCCCCATCTGTACCCAATGCAGTCACTACTCTATTCCACTCACTAGTCATCCCCTGTAGCTGCTACACAGCAGTATCCCTCTCTACCCGTAGACCATCTCTCTCAGCCCTCATTGCCTGCATCTACTATATTGCAATATCTTGCTCTAATCTCATCATCTTCTCACTCTGTCTAGCTATATCTCTCTCTCTCCTCTCACTCTAGCAAGTGCACCATCATCCTGCCCATCCCCATCCTGCACTCTCACCTGTAACTGAGCATGGTATGTTTGAGCCTGAGCCCTAGCATGCTGCAAGAAAATCACCGCTTGGTGTCTATCAAACTCAACTCTCCTCAATCTCATCTGAGCCTGCTGCCTCCATCTCCTCTCCTCTCTAATCCTCCTCTGCAGCTGTTGAATCCCAACATCATCACCTCCTAATATCTGTCCATGAGGCTATGCAAGTATTTGAGGTTGTCTCTGCACCTGTCCCTATATCTGTATCCCTGGCGCTGCTGGTACAATAGCCTGTGCTAGTGGAGCCTATCATCATCTCCTCCTAACTGGTCTCTCCATCCCTATCTCTCCTATCTCTCCAACCCGCGTCAGTCACGTCGGTCTCGCTGTCACCTAGTATGCATCATAATCTAGTAGCGTGCTTAGATCTGTAGGACCTTGTCCCCACTGCCATACAACTGGCTATAGCCCCTTTCTCTCTGCCAAAACCATGTCAACCACTACCTCTGGCCCCCAATCAAACACCTCCTATCTAGTCCTCCCAAAAATGGCATCCCCAACTGGTACTTCCTGTGGTAACCCGAACTATCTCAAAACCCACTCAGGCAAATATCGCTCTATAATGTATATCCCATGTCCAAAAATATATCTCACCTACCTAGCATAGACAAGCTTAGTATCCTCCTCATCCCATCTCTCGCATCCCAGCCATGGCCTCCATATAAATCTACCTACCTCATCCAACATCCTCTACTAGTACACTAGTCCTCTGCGCTGCTGGTATGTCAAAGCTCCTCTATACATCCTAGCATAAGGCTATCCTACTACTCTAGCCACCCATCCCTCTGGTCTCGTCATTGGAATATGCTAATAAGCCCAAACATGCAAAATTGTAACTCTTGCTGACATACTCACCCCGAACATATATGCACAATCATGCAGGAAATGATAGAGCTATCCAAGTACACACTCCACCCATGTATATCTCATCCCATAAGAGAACATCCCCTCCATCATTGTCCCCCATCCTACCAGAAACCCTCTCACTCGTCTGTCTCCCACTAGCCATCTAATAATAGCTACTACCACTCGTTGTAGTCTGTCACATAACTCCTCCATCCTCGCCATAGGAATCTCTAAGCCCTCTACTCCAATGTCTGGTGTCTCGAACAATCTCCTAAATGCAGCTGGACCCATATCAGGATCATAATCTACTCAGTCCCCATCTATAAGAATCCATAGAATCTGAAACACATCCTCTCCTATCAACAACAAGAAAGAACTATGCTCACTCCTCCATTGCTCCACCATCGTCGTCATCAGTCCTCGATGTGCCTGCACCAGCTCCAATCTAGACACATGCTCTAATCCGAGGATCTCTAACACTAGTCGCTCCTCTGCATCCAGCAATCTCACCAACCGCAAATCCCTAGGATGTGGCTCTCGTGATAACAAAGGTGGTAGTATATCCTACATCATTTCATTCATCATGTTAGTCCCTTGTGCTACATACAACTACTATAAAATTGGATCATTTACTGCTATACTAGCTTTTATCTACTGCAAGCGACTCATTTTTCCATATGTGCCTATTTGCTGATCACAAGCAACTTATTTTACTACATGCGCTTATTTCTCACCCATATGTGACCTATTTTACCTATGCGACTGCTTATTGACCAAGTGCAAGCTATACTTCTATATGCATCTACCTTTAGCCTATAAGTGATCTATATCCTACAAGCGAGCATCTTTTCTTTACAAGCCAACTGAACCTATGCATGTGCCTGTTTTTAGCCCATAAGCAACTTACATTTATTTATATGCACATTTTACCTATGTTTGCCTCTCTGACTAAAAGTGACCTATTATTTCCATATGTGACCAAGCCACGCCTAAAAGCGACCTTAATTACCTTAAGTGACTTGTTTCTCTTCCTAAGCGACTTGCACTACCTATCCTAAGACCTAGTCTCTTATGGTGACGTGTGTGCATTTATGACGCTTCTAGCCTATCAAAATCACGCTTTTAGAAAAAGTTTTGATACATACTGGTACACCTGCTCCCTCTGGTCGTCCATGTGTCCTCACTCACTCGACACGATGATCTCTGTGTTGAATCACTATCTTGATAGCTCTCCAACTCTCGTCGCAAACCAACTCTAAGGAGCTCTAGATCTTTATAAGCAAATAAACACAAATGAGCCTATTTGCCCTTAAGGAACCTACTTATAGCCCTATCCAAACCCTATTTCTTCTATGCCAAAGCCTCTTTTCTTCTACCCCATCTCATTTTTTCCCACCCAACCCCTTTTTCTTCATGTCAACTTTGTGTCTTAGCTTTTTCTTCTATCGCGATCCAACCCAGCCCTTCCTAGTTAGCCTGGCTTACCTCTCAAGGGGGCATCACCTGCTAGTTACACTGGGGCATAACTTTGTTTATTGAAGGCATATTGTATCTTCTTTGACACAACGCTCTATCGAACATTGTATCAAAGAGGGGCAAAATGTAGACACCCAAAATTGACTTATTATCATTAATATCAAACATTGCATTACCCATCATCTGCATTTGTCTAACACATTTGAACAATATCCCTAACACATCTATTTATTCTATTAATTAAATAAATTTTATATTTTTTTAATTAATTCATTAGTTATTTCTTCTAAGCTATAATTAAACAATCTTTAATTATTTAATTATCTTCATTCTATCTATTTTTAATTAAATGCATTTTATTTATTTAATTAAAAATTCCTTTCATAAACCCACTTTCCAATTAATTAAATAAATTTTATTTATTTAATTAATTTCTCTTATCATTTATCTCATGAGCCGACATGTGTGCCTCTTTCATTTAAAAAAGATAAGTGGTACTACATCTTTTATTTAATATATTTTACATGTAGTACTTTTTATGTATACGGTCACACATAAGCCCTATCTTCCCTCCACTTGTCATCTTCACATTCACCTATGTCTATTATTTAATCTTAACCATTCACATAGCCACTGAATCTCCACCGTTGATTGATTTTGGTTGAGTTCTATATAAACACCCTTTCATTCCATACTATATACATCCAGCATTCATATAGTGTCTACATTATCATCCTGAGCATATTGAGCACTTGAGTATTCATAGCATCCATTGAGCTTACCATCATTATAATTTATCCATCATGGCAGCTTTTATCTTCATAATTGTTCATTGTTGAAGAAGCAATCCACATCATAAACAAGGAATCACACAATCTAGGTGATATTGTGCTTGAATTGCATGCTTTTGATTTCCCTTGGATTAGATTCTTTGATGATGGTAGGGTTAGGTTTTCATGGCTATGCTTGATCTTATTAACCTAATTTTTTACCTATCACACAAAGTCCAGATGAACAAACTAATGCTTGGTAAGACTGAAGAAATTGTAAAGGAAACAGAGGAAATTCTAAGAAAGGCTTTAGACAAAAATAAATACTACATTGTTTTAGAAAAGCAAGTTGAAGAAGACAATCCTTCTGATTCGGAACAAAAAGCTCCAGAAGAAGAAACTGACAAAAGAATTAATGACCAAAGTATTACTCTAGATCCTCTAGAACTTTATTCATCAAATCTAAATATTGGAGAAGTTCAAGAAGAGGAACAAGTCAATCAGGAGGACATAGAAATGAAAGACAAAATAATTGATATAGAGATAACTCCACCTAATCACTCTGGGAAGGAAAAGGATATTGCTACCACACAAAGTCCTCTAGATCAAGTAGCAAGTGGTGAACAAGTAGAAATAAGTACCTTAGAAGAGAACATAGAGAAGAATAATACAGAGAGAGAGGAGGAAAAAGGAAAGGAAGACAAAGCAGAAGAAGATGGTGCAAATGTTGAAGCACCTAAAGAAAATGTAGAAAAATATGATGATGAAAGAACAGTTCAAAAAATGTAGCAAGAGACATTGCAGATGCAGTAAAAGGCCCTCTTGAAAGGAAGTGAATGAGCTTGATGAGCCTGAACTACTCCAAGGACTAACCAATCTGGATGCACTCTCTCCATTTCAATTGATGAAAATAGCATCTTTCACCCAAGTGAAAGCCAAAGAAAAGTTGATAAAATCCCACTTAGAGAACAATGAGCTACTGGGGCTAGCAACCAGAGTTTTAGAGAAATTAATGCTAAACTATCAGAAGAATCAAACTGATTCTCCCTCCAGTCATCTAAAAAATCTTTTAAGTTCAGTAAGTTCACATTTTGAATCTTTTGAAAAGTCTGCAGAGACAAAAGTTCAAAAAGAGTTCTTGAATAAGAAGTTCAACCAAGTCAAGGAACTGATAGGGAATGATAGGTTGATCTTAGGCATCAGTATAAAAAGCATTTAGAATGCTCTAAATGATGGAGGAGATATATATAAATTTTGTCTATCTTGGTCTAAAGTAAATAAAGATATTGAGAAGAAGATAAAAGAAAAAGAGCAGAAAATATCAGTTCTATCTCAAAATTTTGATCCTTTAACTGTCTCTCCTGTAAGCCAGGAATGTCAAGTTATTATCTTGATAGATGAAATAAAGGCACTTGTAAAATAGAAAAGAAACACTATCAAGAGGATGTGTGAACTCAGGGGATTGATTGCTCCCAAATTGGAATCCATGCACAATGCCTTATCCGAAGCTCAGAATGTACTTCAGGCAAGTGATCCTCCAGACCTGGCAAAGGCAGAAGCATATACATTTTTGCTAAGTGGACACATTTCCATTTTGGATGGAATAAAGAATGCTTGGGCCTCTAAACTTGCCCAATTAAAAACCAGTTTTGCAAACATCCTCAAGTTCATATGAATGGAACTTAATGGTTACTTGTACATATGCGGTAATGTATACAAAAAATCTGGAGAATTTTGTTTTGTGAATCCCACCCTTTGCTATTGATGTCAAAGGGGAAGTGAAGGGCAGTGAAAAATGAAGTATTCAGCAAAGGGGGAGCACCAGAATAAGTAAAGTGCATGAATGTACAGACAAAGGGGGAGTTACACAAAGACACTTAGCCATTTTTCACTAAGTGTTGCCATCAATGCCAAAGGGGGAGATTGTTGGCAAGAGACACTGCATAGCATTGATAGGTGTTGTCATTGATGGCAACTAAGATTGTTCCACACATCTGTAGTGTAGTATCTGATCATACCGGAAGTTAGAATGATAATCTATATAAGTCTGGGACCCCAAAACAAAGCATATAGCAGAGTCCAATATTTTGGTCAGTGGATCTCTCCAGTTAATCATTATGTGTTGCAGATCTCAAGGAGTGTAGAGAGACACCATGACAATCTAAATCCAAGTTTTTTAGCCTCCAGTGGTAATGGGATCAGAAGTTATGAGCATCTAAGTACCAGGTCCTATTATGACAGAATAGTTCAATGAAGAACAGGCAGACTTATGTTAATTCTTGTGTGGACCAAATAGAAGTGTTTGATGAACTGCGTATGAGATAGAATGTTAGTGGCCAACATGTATGATGATCTACATGTGTTATTTTTGGTATGCATTAGTATTGATGTATGGATCTAGCTGACAGAACAGACCTTTCTTAAAAAGTTCAAAGTGTTGTTGTTGCCGACTGGTAAGTGATTGCAATTCAAGATAAGGATATATATAGCCAATGATTGTGGATATTTTGGGATGGTGTGCAAAGAAGGTGTATATGGAAAAGAGAAGAAATTTAAGGTGCAAATGAAGGCAGAGAAGTAAGAAGAGCAGAGCAAGGATGAAATGTGTAAGATCAGTTTTTATACTTAACTGGAACTGAGATTCATGCATATGCAGATTCTATTAATCAGTTCAAATCTCTGTAATTCTCTTGTAATATTTTCCTAGGTAGTGAGCCTCCATTTTGAGCAATGAGCTCTGGGAAGTGAGCCCGAATGTATATGCTTTCCCATTTGTAAAATACTTTTAATAGAGTATTAATTTTTGTGGGTTAACCCCCACTATGATTTTTCCCTTAACCAGGTTTCCACATCAAATCTTGGTGTCAAGTGTGTTATTTATGTTTCTACTTATGTGATGCTAAAATGTTTATTTCATTAATTTGTTAATAAGTTGATTAAAGGAAGAAAAATGTTCAACTAATTCACCCCCCCTCTCAATTGACCGGACCTAATCCAACAATCTCAAATTTATCAGGCATTGGAGTTCTTAGAATTACATAGGATAAAAGACTGTGAGCATGATATGTTGGTAAAGTAGGTTAAGAGGAAGCATTAGTCAAATTTGTCACTTTTTATTGTAAGAAAGACATACTCTACAAAAGTTGATTTAAGAGAGTATCATTGGATGAAGAGGTAGTTTGTGGATTAGATGTTGCAGTCATGAAATTATAGGGTTGATGGTAAATGGAGGTAATAGGTGGTTCAAAATAGGTATGCATTGGTATGGGTACATGAGGTACAAAGTTTTGATAATTAAATCCAACAACTTTGTAATTTATAGTAGATGTTCCCATGGTAATGGTAGCATTACTACAAGTATGTGGATTGGTGGTGAGAATAGATGATGTAAAAGTGGATATTCTAGTAGTCGGTATGGGTGTCAAGACTGGTGAGTTTATTTACCTCGGTGGACACATTTTCAATGTTATTCATGTGGATAGCCACATGCATAATGTTATGATCCACTATGTGGGCCAATCTATGGAGCATGTCAACACCTTCTTGTCCTTCTTGTAACAATCCTCTTATACCTTCAACAACAGGTACCACTTCTTGAGCTAGATGTGCTTGTTCTACAATTTGCTGAAATTTAGCTAGTTTTTTGTCCAAATTCTTAATATTGTCATTAGGCACATGTATATCTTTGTTACCAATTTCTTTAAAAGGGGGAATTATTGGTTCTTCCAAGTTATCATTTAAGATGTCATGTAGAGGTGTTGATTCACTCTTTGTAAAGTGGTTGTATAATAGATTTTTCGATGTTTGCACACCATTGCTACAAATAGAATTAGAACCCATTAGTCTACAACTTCTCCTTACAAAGATGTTCCTAGTAGGGTAGTAGGTTATACAACTCATGCAAAGTCCAATAACACTCAATGCACTAACCACTAGGTATAATCAACAAGATTAAGGTAGTTATGTTTGTTGAAATACACAATGTGTAATTGTAAAATTTGAAATCTAAATGCAAGAACACACCATGAAGCAAAACTACAGCTCAAAATCAGATTTGAATGAGTGTTAAAGAGAGCAGCAGAATCTGAAATAAGATTTTGACTACAAACTCTAGCTTTTGTAAAAAACTAGGTTATATGAAAAATGCCAATTTTTAACAAAACCCTAGCAAATGAGATGAAAATGCAAGGTGTGATATCATGAAATGATTAATTATTGTAATTAGTTTCAGATCTAATGTAAATATTAGATTTTCAAATGATTCCAATGATATGCAGGGAAAATAATGCAAAACTATGCCTTTATGCAAGCCTAGAATGCTTTTTTTTCACTTTTTTCAAATGTATGCTAGATTTTTCAATGAAGAATGATAAGTGTGATATGAATTAATGCAAGATCTTATTTCAACACTCAGTAAGATGCAAATTCTTTAAAACATGGGTTCACCAAAATGTTATAGGTTAAAAAGAGAGATGATGGAATGTGTGTGGGTACACTAGATCAAACCCTCCTTTCACTAAATCATTCAAGGACAAAACTGAGCCAAGTCACTCCAATAGGAAAGAGGACTCAGATATTGATTTTTTTCTCTTGTTTGTAGAGGAAAGATGTGATTCAACCAAGCCTTTTATCAAACCCTAGGCCAATCACTACACTAAACCTTAGAATTAGGATAATCATCTTATAAAAGAGAAACAAAAATAGCAAATTAGGATCCGAAAGCACCAAGGTGATTAGTGAGATGTCCAAACCTATCTCAAAAAAGATAAAATCTTAGAAGACTCTAGAGCTAGCACCCGAGTCCAGAAAGTTTAGATCTTCGATAGCTCAAAATTACACAAATGTCACAAATGATGCTCTGATGTTGAATTTAAGGTTTGTTTTTCCTATTGGACACTGGGGCTAGCCCAAGTCTGCTATGAGTGAATTTCCAAAGATTATTTTTGGATCTTGAATCTTGATCCCTTAAACAACCTTCCTATACCTTTACTTCTACAATTCTCACACTTGTAACCTACACACAAGAAGAAAAGGGGTTTGGTGGTTGTGGTGTTTAGGGACTTGCCTCAATCAAGTCTCAAGATAGCATTCAAGCTTCCCAACACTATTGTTAGAGAGAGAGAGTGTGCGTCCTTGTAGGACAGAGACTAAAGATAAACCAAATAATAATGAAATGATTCAAAACACAATGATGATGTCAACTTAGAAGTGAAGTCCTTAGAATGAATCTTCTTCAAATCATAAGGAGATGGATCATGATTCCAAATCTGCAACAAACACACAAATACAAACACAAACCTACAAAAATAACACAATGAATACCTTGAATGCTCTTTGCTCCAATATAATAAGTTTTCCATATCCGTCTAGGTTACAAATGAATTCAAACACTTGTTTATATATGCTATCCCATTAAACTTTCATAAATTAATTAAAAGGGCCGACAAGGAAGGACCCATTTAAGAGTCTTAGGCTGACATACATTAAATTTCACCTCAACCAATTACGGTGGACTTGGGCGCAAGTGCCTAAGTCCAAGGGTCTAATTTGAGTTAGGGCTAAGCTAAATGAAGGGCCCAAGATCCCAAATTCACATGGGTGTCAGGCTCTTTTCTTCAGGATGCTCAATTAGAATATATACTGAAGCAAATAGGACCTAGGAGCTAAACTAGGAGGTAAAAAGGAACATGTCCACTTTTTACTCCATCACAAGATTAATATATTATTCTCCACAATCATAGATTACATTAATAAATCTACCTTTAGAGCTTAAAACAAATCTAAAGTTTAGTCTTAGATTCCAATACAAATATGTGCTAAACAAGAGTGTAACTACAAATATCAAACTCATTAGTATGATTTAGCATCAGTAGCTCTACTTCGACTTTGACCTTATTATTTATTTGTCCTACCCCCTTTTGTACCACTATATCCTCTCAATAAATTTGTCACCTTTTATAGTGGCGATTCATGTAGTATTTAAACTGACCAAAAATATAATATAGTTCTCCATGCACTTAGTACAAAGATTATGGGATCAATATTAAATTATTTCTCTATGAAGTTGTCCTTGGAATTGGATGTACCTCTTTGAAACATGTAAATGGTCCTATTTTTTTGTGCAATAAGATATATGAATCCAATCTTGATGTGACTAAACATGAACCATCCTATGACCAATGTTGCCACCAATGACATTTGTTGTTGGTGTAAATAAAAAAATATATCAAGCACCTGATAGACCTTGATAGCTAATTTGGCAAGACACCTCATATAAATAACATGAAATACAAAATTAACATATAGACATGCTCTACTAATGCTCTATATAAAATCTCATGATAAACTGATATAGGTGTTACCACATAGATGATTTTGTCTTTAGGTATGAATGCTCAAACTAACAATTATCTCTAGAAAATATAATTGCAACAACCAAAAATGACTGCTATTGAGCTAAGAAATAAAAAAACACATATACATTGAAAGCAAATATTTTTTTTTGATGCAAGATTTCTCTTTGGCCCAAGATTGTCTTACATTATAAAATAAAGATAAAGTAATAAACTAAAATGGTGAAAGGATAAATCAAATTAAAAATATGATGTTCATTGGTGCAGGAGCACCCCTTCAACAAGCCAACTATACATCTGAGGGAGAAGACTAAGGTCTTAATATGTTGTTATGTTTTATGCATTTCTATATTCAATGTAATAAGGTCTGTTTGACCAATGCATGTCATTGTATTTTGTATCTAGGTTTCTATTGTAAATCCCTAGGACACTTGTCGATCTATTATGACAAGGTAGTTAGACAGTTAGAGGTTGTTAGTTGGGTGTATCTCCCAGCCGCTTGGAATTGTCTCCCAGCCATTGGGAACCAATTCAGTACTACTCATAGTGAGTGGATAAATGACCTAGATTAGATCAATTTGAGAGATGAGATATTGGACAGAGTAGTAGTTGTGAAGTTGAGTTGTGGAACTGTGAAATCAGATCATCTGTATACATTTCTGAAAACATCAAGAATAAGATCCTGTTTGTGTTATTTTTTTGGCATTCAAATTCATTGTGCCATCAATTTTCTATTTGGGATCGAGATGGGTTCTTATCCCATTCCACCAGTTAGATTACTTCGTAATCGATGGAATGGCTGTACATATCAGTTTGTGCTTTTGTTTTGTGTTTTCTATTTGTTCATTTTAGGTTTGCAGGATCACTTATAGCATGCATTGATAGATCCTAGCATGGTCATGTGCTAGGCTGGCAAAGTGCAAAGGGTTGTATGTTTGCAGGAGAAATAGTTCTGTGAAACTGCAAGGGTTTCAACAGATCAAACTGATCAAATTTTGCATTGTTTAATCAGATATACAATTTGTGTGTATATCACATTTGCATGTTAGATATACATTCTGAATGTATATTGCAGCAGTTCGTTGGGTGTATAAGTCGCAAAGCATATCAGGAAACATGAAAGTGTTGTATGTCAAAGATTGAAGGTAGTGAACATACATTGCGAATATACAGTCTATGTATATATCTCTAATGTGTATTGGGTTTCTTTTCCTATGTATCCTGCAGTTGAAGTTTGTGAGTATCTCACAGATGTTTGTCGTGGTTGTATGTGGCAAATGTAGATTCTAAATGTACAAGTCTATCGGCATACAAGGAAGTCAAAGGTTCAGTCAAACCCATCAAATGCATATCTGAATTACATGTGGTGAATGTACATCATGAATATATATTGGGTTTATATACAAAGGGAGTCAACGGTCAAATGCATGTTCGGCAAGGTATATTCTAAATGCATGTTTTAGTTGCATCTTTCGAATGCAAATTCGGGTTGTTTGTTTCGATTGTATGTTATGCATATGCATTGCGTAGATACATTGAGTCTGATACTACGAGTGACCGGTAGGAGCGGTAGGAGGAACCAGAATGGCAAGTCAAAGAGTGTATGTATAAGTTTGAATCCATTGGAGTGACAAGAACCATCGGAGTGAAGCATGTCAGGGAAGCCGATAGCACATGTGTCGCCGATAGGCAACCAATGCAAGGTGCATACATCGGTATAAGGTATGCAATCAGAGGAAGGTTGTTTTATTCGGCCGATGGTGTGATGTCTGGCTGATGGATAAGTAAGAGAAACATACAAAGGTAAATGTATGTTAATGAGGAATTGACACCTATTTTGTACATTTTAGTTGGAAGCTCTACATCAAGTGGTATCAGAGCAAAGGTTGTATCTTTTGGGAAGAAGAAGAAGACAAGATGTCAGATGAAGAAGGGTCACAAGAGTTCCCAACAAGGATGGCCAATGCTAAGTTGGTGTCCTAGTGAAGAAGCAAATTGTAGAGAGCAAAGCAGTTAGAGCTCAGAATCAAGCTTTGAAAGATGAGTTAGAGAAGTTGAGGGACAAAGTAGGAAAGGGAAAAGAAGATTTTGGTGAGGAAGACAGGGATGAAGAGGAGATCCCTAGGTGGGAAGAGGTTCCTGTAGACTAGAGACCCTTACTCAATGCCCTCAAATCCATGGAGAGAAGGACCATGGATATGAAACTAGACCTGCCAATGTTTGTAAGAAAAATGGATCCTGATTCAATGATGGAGTGGATAAACTCCTTGAATAATTTCTTTGAAACAGAAGAAATACTAGACCATCAAAGGGTCAAGATGGCCCAATCCAAAATGAAAGAGGCTGCACTAACTTGGTGGAATTTCATCCAAGATGACCGGGTGAAAGAGGGAAAGAGTAGAGTTGCTACTTGGAAGAAGATGGTGTCTTTAGTGAAAGAAGCCTATGTTCCATTAGATTACAACATCCAACTACATAAGAGGAGACAAAATTTGAAGCAAAAGGAGTTAGATGTCAGCTCATACACTGAAGAGTTCATGAAACTATGTGTCAAGACAAAGGTGAAGGAGAGTGAGGAAGAGAAGTGGCAAGGTATCTCAATGGGTTGAGATTTGCCATCCAAGAAAACCTAAATTTGCCTGATCCAGATATAGTCGAAAAGTGCTACCAATTGGCACTCAAAGTAGAAGATAAATTAAAGAGAAGACAAGAGAAGAACAGTAGAGGAAAAGGAAGACAGAAAAGAGGAAGAAATCCTTTCAAAGGCAAAGGAAATGGATTTGGACACCAAGGTGAACTCAATCAAGAGAACAACAAAGGAGACAACAGTCAAACTCAAGGGGGAAGTTACAATCAAAAAGGAAACTTTAGGGGCAGAAGACCACCATTTAGAGGAAGATATCAGGGTAGAGGACCTATTAGATGTTACAATTGCAATCAAGAAGGCCATATAGCTAGCAAATATCCAAAAAAAGTGACAAGTTCAATGGGAGAAAGGAGGACAAATCTGATCCAAGAATCTAATTGTCAAAGTGTGACAAGCTCAAACACTTATCAAAGTGCGAATGCTCCTGACGGTTATGGGTACCCTAAGAAAGGAGAATCTTTGATGATTAGGTGAGCAATGACCACCATGAAGGTGCTTGACAGAGAACCCCCACAAAGAAAGTCTCTCTTCAAGACTACTCGCAAGGCAGGAGGAAAGGTATGTAAAGTTTTGATTGACTCTGGATCTACTAAAAATTTTGTGTCTATTGAAATGGTAGAAAAGCTTAAGCTTAGAAGACTGCCACATCCTTGCCCATACAAAATCTAATGGCTCACCCAAGGTCAACAAATAGTTGTCGAAGAACAGGCTTGGGTGGAGTTTCAAATTGGACCATACAAGGACAGATTATTGTTTGACATAGCTCAGATGGATGCTTGCCATCTCCTATTTGGCAGACCATGGTAATATGACTTGAGAGCACAACATGATGGAGTTAGAAACACCTATTCAATCACCAAGGATGGTAAGGTGATAGAGTTAATACCATTGATGGAGAAAGAGGTAGAACCAAATGGGAAAGAAGTCAAGGTAATGATGGTAGAAGGCAAACAATTCATGAAAGAGATGGTAGAAGAAGGTGCAGTTGCATATTGTAGACACCCAAAATTGTCCCAAATTTGTATGTCTTGCAACACCTAGTCAAATACATTATCCTAGACATCATGTAACATTTTGTCCTAAATCCCACTCTTAACCCCACTTATTCCATTAGACAATTAATTAAATAAATTTTATTTATTTAATTAAAATCCCATTTAATCTCATCCTATTCATTTATCCAATTAATTAAATAAATTTTATTTATTTAATTAATATCCAATTCATATCCCAACTAATTCAAATATTTTATTTGAATTAAGTTCTTATCATAAGCCGACTTTGCAATTAATTAAATAAATTTTATTTATTTAATTAATTTATCTTATCATTTAGCCGACATGTGTGCCTCTTTCATTTAAAAAAGATAAGTGGTACTACAGCCTTTTATTTAATATCTTTTATATGTAGTACTTTTTATGTACACAAGCACACATGAGCCCTATCCTTCTTGACACTTGTCAAATGACTACAACTCCCTTGAAGAGTGGGAATACCTAATCAATCCTAGCCGTCCACATCAATCAATTAGCCTTTTAATCTCAGCCGTCCATTGGAACCAAGCCTTTCCTATAAATCAAACCCCTCATAAGCCATTAGCATGCATTGAGCCTCAAGTACCCTTATCCTGCCAAATCTTCTAGCATGCATGGAGCTTCAAGTAACATTATTCTATTGAAATATCATTAGAGCATTTACATCCTTCATCTATCATTCATTCTAGCATCTTCATCTTAATGTTATGCTGCAGAAGTGAGCACCCAACATTCTTCCAACAATAATCCTTCAAAATCTTGCATGCTCATGCGAGGTGGAGAAGAGCAATGGAGATAAATCAAGCATAGCGTGGAGATCAGTTTGCATTTACATTTCTTATTTTGATTTTCATGTTGTCTTGTGCTTCATTGTGCATTGCTAGGGTTTTATCATTGTTGATTCTTCATTTATCCTATTTGCAATTTTACCCTAACTACATTTGGCACGCCCGGTGGGACTCACGTCCTTGATTAACCTCTCTTGTTTGAGTTGTTTTTATGAAGTTTAGATCTCTTGGAGCGTCAATCTTTTATTTTTGCAAGCTTTTGTAGCAAAAATTTGCATTTTTCTAACCCTAGTTTGTAAATATTTGGCTAAAAATGTATGTAGATGATCTCTTAGCCCAAATCTAACCTCACCATTGCATCCGGGATGCCGTTTCCATAAACTTTGAGTACAAATTTGCCTAAATTTGATGAAAAATGGAGCGTTTGGTGAAGAAAACAACAACCGGACTGCAACAATGTGCTTCTGGTAATTCAGGTCGCTTATGATCAAACAGCAGTCGCCTGGGCTAAATCAGCTCGCCTTTGGGCAAACAGCAGTAGCTTATGGTCAAATCTAGCTCACTTTTAAGCAAACAGTGCTCGCTTTTGAACAAAAAGAGACTGCATATGGTAAAATTGGTCGCTTATGGTTAACATTTGCATTCTGTCTCCTGAAACTCTCCAGGTCACTTTTGGGCTATTATGCATCACTTTTGGACTATTGTTGGTCGCATATAAGCTATTACTTGTCGCTTCCATCCATTTTTGCATCGCTTATGAGCAAAAATCCACCACTTTCTGCATATCCGCGTCGCTTTTACACCGGGATCGGCCGCATCTATCATTTTCTGTGTCACCTTTACACCAACAGTGATCACCTCTGGTATGATTTGAATCGCTTTTATATTAACAGAGCTCGCATGTGATCTGAATACTATTAGCGGCTGCTTTAAAACTATGTTTGTCGCTTATGGCCTAACAGTGATCGCTTAGGTTTTCTTCGCAACGCTTTTGAACTAACAGTGATCGCTTCTGCATCTATTCGGATCGCTTTTGAACTAACAATGGTCACTTAAACCTGATGCGGATCGCTTTTGATTGAACAGTGGTCGCTTTTGAACTAATAGGGATCGCTTATGAACTGACAGTGATCGCCTGTGCAGGATAGGGTTTTGACTATGTTTTGCAGATACAGATCGCTTAGAGGCTACAATTGATCGCTTCGAATTTATTGACATCGCTTATAAGCTTACAGTCACTACATTGGTTATTTTTCAAATCGCATATGATATGTAGGATCTTGCCTGTCGCAAGATACAGATCGCATATGTTCAACAGTGAATCGCATCTGGCAACTGTAACTTGCTTTTGGTAGCTGTCATTGTGCATCTTGGTATTTCTATCATAACTTTCACATACGGAGGTGAAATTGCACAAATAAGGACTTGTTGGAAAGCTGGGAGGATGATCTTCACAACTGTACTACTTTTATCAGGTGACTGTACTATTTTTTAGGCTTTTTTATCAGTCAAAGTTTAGGTTCATTGCAAACTTCATTTGAGCATAACTTGAGCAATTTTGATCATTTTTCAGCGAAACGTTTTTTCAAATTGCTTAGAATCTCCTAAATTTTCTGTTTATGTAATTTATTCTCTTGTATCAGATCATTTTAATCAGAATTTTTAGATTTCATCTTTTCCATGTAATCTCTTCTTTGCAAGTTTACTTGTTTCTTTTTAGAATTGGTGACTTGTAGAGGCATCTAAGGAGCTGGAGCAGCATTGGCATCAACATCTAAAGCAAATTAGAAAGTGATTGTATCAGGTGCACTCATTCTAATCTTTCATCTCTTAGTCTTGATTGATCACACATTTAGACTTTGAGATTAAAACAAACATTGTTTGCTATCACACCATTGAAAAATTGGGCTAAAACAAACCATTGTCTTTCATCACATTTGGATTTGGACTTTAAAACAAACAAGTGCTTGCATTGTCTTCCACACATTGAACTTCTAAGGTTAATGAACCCCATGCAAGTGTGACCAAGTAATTGTGTATGCTCTCTCCTCGTGTCCCAACACGAACTTGGAGATCAAAAACATTTACTTGTGTTGCTTTTGTTAAACCTTAGAGAGGCCTACCTTGGTATCCACCCCAAGGGAATGGCCTCAAGCGGTACTTTCATCCGGTCCGCTATAAAAATTAGAGGATAAGGCGAAAGCCAAGTCTAACCGGTATTAGCGCTCACCATACAGTGCTAACTCGAAAGGAGGTGTACCTTTGTGTATATTAAAACTCCTAGTAGGGTTAGTTAAAGTCTTAAGTGGCTTGCTGGATGCTCGTGGGGTGCCGGTCCCCCAGATTTTCATTAGAACCTCCTTGTGATAGTGGCCTTGCCTTGACTAGGACTTGTTGAGTGTCTTCACATGCTTGCTTAACCATCATCACATTCTTTCAAACTAACAACTTGCTTATGTGTCTTGTGTGAGTGATTCATGTGTGTATATGCATAATCATTTGTTTGAATATTGTCACATCAAGCTCTAAACACCCAAACACATAAAGACAAGTCATCCTACACATTCTTCCAATAACATTCAAACCCAATCACTTTCATTCCAAACATAGCCTAGTCATCATCCAACCCTTCATAGCCAAATCACTTCCACATCATCATTCAAATCCCTAAACAAGCACTTGTTAAAAGGACTTAAGACAAACACTTGGTGATAACATGTCTACACTAGAGGACCTAGAAATCAAATTCCAAAGATTCCTCCAAAATATTTATCAAGGATCACAACCCCTAAACCAAGACGCCATTGAAACATTACAATTCTTCATCCAAAGAGCTCAACCCCATGCAAGCCAATCACCTCAACTACAACACTTCATAGCCCAAGTCCAACACCTTGTAGCCACTAGTCAAGCTCGACAAGTACAACAATCCTTAGCCACTTCCTATCAACCTAATCCACCTCATAGCCACATGTCATATCCATCCACTTCATATCAACTTAATCCACCTATCCACCAAGTCAATACCACATCAACCTATGAACATCCACCTCAAGCTTATCAAATCCCTCATACCACCATTCCAACGCACTCCCAAGATCATCCACAAGGCAATCAAGTGATATCACAAGAACAACATTCAAGTCCAAATGGCCTTTTGTACATAAATCAAGTAAGTCCAAATACACCTTTTCAACAAGACCATCAAGCACCATTGATAGACCTAAGTCCACCTCTGCAACAAGAAACACATGCAAATCCCAATGGCCCCTTGTACATAAATCAAACAAGCCCAAGTTATCCTATGCAAGATCCAATAACCTTTGATAAGGGAGATACCAATCTAGAGTGGCCTTCATCATCTAATCACACACCAATACATGAGCCAACTAATCCTATCCCAACACCACCATGTGATCATATTCCTAGTCCATTGGTCCATCAACCCTCCAAATCACCAATCCCTTCATTACCTTCCTCGCCATGTCATTCTAATCGTTCACCAAAGGATGCGGCTGAGAGAGTTTTACAAAGAATGCTTGAAGCAAAACTCATTGAAGTTCCTGAAGTCAAACCAGGTGAAGAAAGTCCATATGATGAACATGATTATTGTGCATACCATAGGACCAAAGGCCATAATACAAATCAATGCCCAATATTTCTCTCATTTGTTTACAAGGTGTACCCACCTATAATGAGAAATCGTGCCACATCATCCCCATCTAGTCCAAATCCTAATCCATCCAATCCAATTAGCTCTCAACCTAATCCTCGTCCTAATCCTAATCCAATGCCATCTACCATTATCATCCATCCATTATATTTCCCATCTACCCATACACTTGCGAAGGATGTGATCCATTGGCTACTAGATAGGAATAGACTACCCCTATGTCAAACACCAATTCATGAGCCTACCAATGAATTTCCAAAGGTCATGTCCAATCCTATAATCTCATCATGTGGTTCACATATCCTTGAGCCTCTTCAAGAGCCTTCCATTAACATACCTAGCCCTTTAAGCCCATCATGTGACCTACAAGCTAACAAGTCTATTCAAGAGTCTTCAACCACAAGTCTAAGTCAAGAGCCTATCAAGTCCACTCAAGAACCTTCCACTTCCATCCAAAATCAAGAGGTATGTCAAGAGCATAATCTTAAACATGTGGAAATATTGAACCCTAGTCTTAATCAAGATCAAAGCACCTCTAAGTTCCACCTATCCATGACCTACTTATGTTTTACCCTCAAGCTATTAGCCATCACCATGACCTCATTCATGAGCAAATTTATCCCTTTTATAGCCCACTTAATCCTATTTTTGCTCATAGTGATGATCAAGGTTCTAGCTAAGATCATGAAAACCATGATGATCCATTTGGCAAAACTTTATCTATCTCATGATCAAGATGATATCTATGATGAAGAACCTATTAAAAAGTACCTTGATCCTATCCATAATCCCATAACCATCCATGAGCAAGATATCCAAATTGCTCCTAGTCATCCTCCATCTAGCCCTATCCATAATGAGCAAACATCCACTTGTCATAATGAGACATGTGCCTCTCAAGAACACATAAGCATAGAAGATCAAACAAATAACTTGGATCTTAGTGAACACAATGCTAATGATCCTCCCTTCATATCTACCATCGACTTAAAGTCCACCATCATGTCCTATTGGTCTTACCACCCTTATACATGAGTGTTCTTCCTTAGGACAACAACAACCTTTGTCCTCCACTTCATCTTCTCCATCCAATAAAGAACTCAAGTCTAATTCCCAAAACACATCTAGTCCCATTGTTCATCGCATCGTCCAAAACATGAACTACCAAGGTAAAGGTCTAGGCCTTTATGAACAAGGTATTTTGGAGCCAAACCATGTCAAAGTTCCTCCATGCTCATATGGCCTTGGATACACACCCCAAGGTAAACAAGGCCAAGATGTTGGTAATCCCTTCATGCATCCTAAACCTACCACTTTCCATCACACCCCCCATCATATACCCAAAACATATGTAGCCATTCCATCTCCATCATCCTATAAATGTCAAAAGCATGTG
Source organism: Cunninghamia lanceolata (assembly GCA_027924645.1). Lineage (NCBI taxonomy): Eukaryota > Viridiplantae > Streptophyta > Pinopsida > Cupressales > Cupressaceae > Cunninghamia > Cunninghamia lanceolata. The sequence continues at coordinate 26,250,582 of BSBN01000500.1, forward strand.
ACCATACACCTTTCGCCATCCACCTTGCCTCCACTTTTCCCAACTCCAAATATCCCTCCATCCACCTTGCCACCATTGCTTCCAACACCTAACATACATATCATTCATAAGTATCCTTACATCCCTAATCATGGCCAACAAAAGCACACATCACCTAAGCATAAAGCTTCCAATCATTTCATCCACTCCACCCATGCCATGGGATTCAAAAGCAAAAATTTTGATGCCTCTACCTATAAAGCTAAAAGTCCTACCAAAAATCTAACGAACTATCATGCCTTAGGGCACAAACATGAAAAATCAATGCAAATAACCAAATCAAAGCAATCCAAAAAGCTATCCAAGCCCATACCTCCAAAAGCAAAGCCCAAAAGCAAAATGGTTTGGGTTCCTAAACAAATAGCTAGAAAGTCAAATGAGGCATCCTCATCCACATCTCAAGAATCCCAACCACCTATCTCCATCCAAGAGCCTATTTCCATCCAAAACTTCCATTCCCTTCAAAAATCCCACAAGCAAAACAAAAGAACTAAAAATACTAAATCTATGTGGGTTCTTAAATCACTTCATCAACCATCTCCTAAGCAAACATCCCCATTGCTTCCTACACCACCATCTCATCAAAAGCTTCAATGTTTATCACGGTGTGTGCAGCCGTTGGTCATGGTTCCCTTCCACTCCGTAGCACCGCCACATAACTACATCTCCCCATCTTCCCTCCATTATCCTACATATCTCCCCCATGCAATCCCTATGGTCCATGCTTTGGCATAAAATTTTCATCCATCTTCATTCCATAAGCCTATATAAATCCACATCATAAGCGCTAGCCTACCCTACCATCATTCCCTTCATAATCCACTATCTACCTAATCCATCTCCCATCCATATCTCCCTTACCAACATCTATGAGCATAACAACATGGTCCATGCAAAGATGACATCCATCTCTAAAGGGACACTATCATCTCTCATAGCACTAAACACTTGAGTCCCTCCTATCCATTACCATGGTGAAAACCTGGCAAACAGGCGCCATGTGTAATTGTCATCCCATCCAAAAAAAATTAAAAATAAAATAAAAATTAAAAATAAAGTAAAAATAATAAAAAAAAAAAAATCAAAAATCAAAAAATCAAAAAAGTAAAGAGAAATCCCTTCGTCCAACGGTGAAAACCTGGTAAACATGCACCTTGGATAAGTACCATGATGAAAACCTGGCAAACAGGCGTCATGTGTAGGTTGATCTTCTATGTCACTTACACTTGGGGGCACATTGTCTCATCCAACCTATCCATTTCCAAACTATCTACCCCATTATATCATTCCTATCATTTACCATCCTACCATCCTTAGCCATTACATAAACAAGCCTATCCTATTGAACCCATTTATCCATTCATCCATCCTTCTGCCTTTTGATTTTGATGAAGACATAGGGGCAAAATGTTGAATCATGTTTGGATATTTCTTGACATACCTTCTTTCCAAACCAAGTCCTATCCATTAACAATTTATCCATCCCATCCAAATCCAATCCATCATGTCATCCCTTGGTCATGAACTTTTTCATGTAAAAATCCTAAGCATCACCACCTAGAATGGGGCAAGTTATTCTTCCTATGCAACATAGCCTTTGAAGATCACATCCTAGCTCCCTTATGATCCATCCACTATGGCATATCCTTATCATAAGCTTTCCATCTTATAGCTTATCCCCATCCATTTATCATGAGCTTTCCACTATAGCCTACCTATTTGTTTATCATGAGGCATGCATCCATCCCTTTTATGGCCTATCTTTTTATCCATCCATATATCATGAGCCTTCCATCCCTTGTTGCCCATCCTTTTATCCATCCAATCCCATTCATCCATCTTTGCACCTAGACTTGGTTTTCCCTTGTCATTGGTATCTAGCACAACAGCTACCTAAATTGTAAATCCATTGACATCCCAAAACATTTCAAAAACTACAAAAAAAATCAAATATGTCAAAAAAATCCAAAAAATCAAATATCCAACAAAAAATCCAAGCAATAAGATCAATTCAATCATCATCCAAAACAATCCACTCCATCAACATCAATCAAAATCAAAATCATCATCATCAATTCTTCTTATCAATAACATTCATTCATCCATTTCAATCAATCACTTCTTCCAGTCATATCAATCAAATCAATCTAAGCAATGATCTTAAATCCATGTCACACTAATCCATATCAAGCAAGCTAATGAATCAAGGAACATTATCCAAGTGCAAGTCAATCCTTAATCCATACCAATCAAGTTAATCAATCAAGCCAAGTTATCCAATCACAATCCATGGTCTTGATCCTAGCCTTGTTGTAAGCCAAATCAATCAGCCCATCAACCAACCAACTCAGCAAACAACTTTGTGTTGATCTAGGGATATAACTTTCCCCGCAATGACAACACTATCAACTATCATCATCAATCAGCAATCAATCATTGGTTTACAGCTTGATAGGGGCAATACCTTGTTTGTTTTTGAATTATTTGTGCATGCTTGCTTGCTTGCTTGTGTGTGTTATCATTATATCTTGCATTTGCATCCCATCGGTATCAATCCAGCTAATATTCATATCTTGTATCCAGACAAGGTTGTATTATGCTGGGGCATGAGACACATCGTCACCCTGGTCTTCTATACCTTGGTACATAACGTCTAGTGCTATATCAAACATCATGGTTGCTCACATTCATTGCAGCATAATGCATCTTCATTTCTTCTATCTATCGCCTTATCATTTTACAGCCAAGCCATTTCTTTTCGAGAGCCTATCCGTGTTTGTCCAACCCACCTAACCTCTCGAGGGGGCATCACCAACCTATTCTTTCCATCATCATCGTCATTATCATCATCATCCCTATCGATTATCCATACCTTAACTTCTTTGAAATGATGTTACTCGACATAAAGCTTATCATCTCGAATATCATCTCAAAGAGGGGCAAAATGTAGACACCCAAAATTGTCCCAAATTTGTATGTCTTGCAACACCTAGTCAAATACATTATCCTAGACATCATGTAACATTTTGTCCTAAATCCCACTCTTAACCCCACTTATTCCATTAGCCAATTAATTAAATAAATTTTATTTATTTAATTAAAATCCCATTTAATCTCATCCTATTCATTTATCCAATTAATTAAATAAATTTTATTTATTTAATTAATTTCCACATCATATCTTATCTCATCCTATTCATTTATCCAATTAATTAAATAAATTTTATTTATTTAATTAATATCCAATTCATATCCCAACTAATTCAAATATTTTATTTGAATTAAGTTCTTATCATAAGCCGACTTTGCAATTAATTAAATAAATTTTATTTATTTAATTAATTTATCTTATCATTTAGCTGACATGTGTGCCTCTTTCATTTAAAAAAGATAAGTTGTACTACAGCCTTTTATTTAATATCTTTTATATGTAGTACTTTTTATGTACACAAGCACACATGAGCCCTATCCTTCTTGACACTTGTCAAATGACTACAACTCCCTTGAAGAGTGGGAATACCTAATCAATCCTAGCCGTCCACATCAATCAATTAGCCTTTTAATCTCAGCCATCCATTGGAACCAAGCCTTTCCTATAAATCAAACCCCTCATAAGCCATTAGCATGCATTGAGCCTCAAGTACCCTTATCCTACCAAATCTTCTAGCATGCATGGAGCTTCAAGTAACATTATTCTATTGAAATATCATTAGAGCATTTGCATCCTTCATCTATCATTCATTCTAGCATCTTCATCTTAATGTTATGCTGCAGAAGTGAGCACCCAACATTCTTCCAACAATAATCCTTCAAAATCTTGCATGCTCATGCGAGGTGGAGAAGAGCAATGGAGATAAATCAAGCATAGCGTGGAGATCAGTTTACATTTACATTTCTTATTTTGATTTTCATGTTGTCTTGTGCTTCATTGTGCATTGCTAGGGTTTTATCATTGTTGATTCTTCATTTATCCTATTTGCATTTTTACCCTATCACCAACCTATTCTTTCCATCATCATCATCATTATCATCATCATCCCTATCGATTATCCATACCTTAACTTCTTTGAAATGATGTTACTCGACATAAAGCTTATCATCTCGAACATCATCTCAAAGAGGGGCAAAATGTAGACACCCAAAATTGTCCCAAATTTGTATGTCTTGCAACACCTAGTCAAATACATTATCCTAGACATCATGTAACATTTTGTCCTAAATCCCACTCTTAACCCCACTTATTCCATTAGCCAATTAATTAAATAAATTTTATTTATTTAATTAAAATCCCATTTAATCTCATCCTATTCATTTATCCAATTAATTAAATAAATTTTATTTATTTAATTAATTTCCACATCATATCTTATCTCATCCTATTCATTTATCCAATTAATTAAATAAATTTTATTTATTTAATTAATATCCAATTCATATCCCAACTAATTCAAATATTTTATTTGAATTAAGTTCTTATCATAAGCCGACTTTGCAATTAATTAAATAAATTTTATTTATTTAATTAATTTATCTTATCATTTAGCCGACATGTGTGCCTCTTTCATTTAAAAAAGATAAGTGGTACTACAGCCTTTTATTTAATATCTTTTATATGTAGTACTTTTTATGTACACAAGCACACATGAGCCCTATCCTTCTTGACACTTGTCAAATGACTACAACTCCCTTGAAGAGTGGGAATACCTAATCAATCCTAGCCGTCCACATCAATCAATTAGCCTTTTAATCTCAGCCGTCCATTGGAACCAAGCCTTTCCTATAAATCAAACCCCTCATAAACCATTAGCATGCATTGAGCTTCAAGTAACATTATTCTGCCAAATTAGCTAAAGCATGCATTGAGCTTCAAGTACCATTATTCTGCCAAATTTTCTAAAATGCATTGAACCTCAAGTACCCTTATCCTGCCAAATCTTCTAGCATGCATGGAGCTTCAAGTAACATTATTCTATTGAAATATCATTAGAGCATTTGCATCCTTCATCTATCATTCATTCTAGCATCTTCATCTTAATGTTATGCTGTAGAAGTGAGCACCCAACATTCTTCCAACAATAATCCTTCAAAATCTTGCATGCTCATGCGAGGTGGAGAAGAGCAATGGAGATAAATCAAGCATAGCGTGGAGATCGGTTTGCATTTACATTTCTTATTTTGATTTTCATGTTGTCTTGTGCTTCATTGTGCATTGCTAGGGTTTTATCATTGTTGATTCTTCATTTATCCTATTTGCAATTTTACCCTAACTACACATATGCCCTAATTCCATGCCTAAAAATGAACAAGGAGCAGTAGCAAGAAGTCAAGGGAGAGAAAAGGCAAAGGTACATAGATCCGGCTGTCCAAGAACTATTAGACAAATACAAAGGCATCGTCTCTGATGGAATGCCAAGATCCCTACCACCTATAAGGGACATCAGCCATTACATAGACCTGATCCCAGGATCTACACTTCCAAACAAGGCCGCATACAAGCTCACCCTAGAGCAGAATGCAGAGGTAGTAATGTAGATTAAGGAATTATTGGAGACAGGGCTAATTGGTAAAAGTTTAAGCCCATGTGTAGTATAGGCTGTACTAGCACCAAAGAAGGAAGGCACTTGGAGACTTTGTACTGATTCATGAGCTATTAACAAGATAATAATCAGATATAGGTTCCCAATCCCTAGGATAGAAGATTTGTTTGATTGCTTGGGAGGTGCCAAATATTTCACAAAAATAGATTTAAAGAGTGGCTATCATCAGATCAAGATTAGGCCAGGAGATGAATGGAAGACTGCATTTAAGACCAATGAGGGGTTATATGAGTGGAAGGTCATGCCTTTTGGTTTGTCCAATGCCCCTAGTACCTTTATGAGGTTGATGAATGAGGTCTTGAGAGAATTTATAGGCAAATTTGTCATAGTATATCTAGATGACATCCTGATTTTCAGTAATACAAGGGAAGAACACCTCAAACTTATAGACTTGGTCCTCAAAAGGTTACATGAAGAGCAGCTAATGGTCAACTTGGAGAAGTGTTTATTCATGCAGGAGGAGATCATCTACTTGGGTTTTGTCATCTCACATGGCAAACTAAAAATGGATCAAGAGAAGGTAAGTGCCATATTGTCTTGGCCAACTCCTAGAACTATGAATGATGTCAAAAGTTTCCATGGGTTAGCAACCTTCTATAGGAAGTTTATAAAAGGGTTTAGTCATGTCTGTGCACCCATGCTTGACACCATAAAAGGAGGACAGAAGTGGACATTCACTTGGACAAAGGAAGCAGATGATTCATTTGAAACATTGAAGAAGAAGGTGGCACAGCAGCCAGTCCTTGCACTTCCTGACTTCAACAAGATTTTTCAAGTAGAATGTGATGCAAGCCACATGGCAATTGGAGCAGTACTTAATCAAGAAGGTAGGCCTATTACATTTTTTAGTGAGAAAATAAATGATGCTAAGAAGAGATACTCATCATATGATTTAGAGATGTATGCTCTAGTACAGTCACTCAAAAAGTGGAGGCATTACTTGATGCCAAAAGAATTCATAGTGTTCATAGATAATCAGGCCCTTAGTTTCATAAACAGTCAAGAGAAGCTGAACCATAGGCATATGAAGTGGGTGGAGACTTTGCAAGCTTTCACCTTCACACTCAAGCACAAGAAAGGGGTCAAGAACAAGGTAGCTGATGCTTTGAGCAGGAGGGCTCTAACCATAAATCAGATCCAATTGGAGAGTGTTGGCATTGACTCTTTGAAGACCATGTATGATGTTGATGAAGACTTCAGAGAAATCTACAAGGTATGTACTTCCTTTGGTGACAAATATCATGTTGAGTTCTCTGAATTTCTGATCCAAGATGGATTACTTTTCAAGGGTGGATAGTTGTGCATTCCACGGTGTTCTATGAGACTGAACATCATTAGGGAGAAACATTGTGGGGCCATGGAAGGACATTTTGGTCTGGATAAGACTCTTGATCTTGTAAAGAGGCATTACTCTTGGCCAAAGTTATAGTCAAATGTGAGGATATTTGTGGAGGCATGTGTAATATGTCAAAAGGCAAAAGGGAGATCTACTAATGCAGGTTTGTATCAGCCACTGCCCATTCCTTCTAGGCCATGGGAGAGAATAAGCATGGACTTTGTATTGGGTTTTCCTAGAACAAGGAAAGGATATGATAGTGTTTTTGTTCTAGTAGACAGATTTAGTAAAATGGCACACTTCTTGCCATGCAAAACCACTTGTGATGCTTCATATGTTGCTGATCTATTTTTCAAAGAGATAGTGAGGATACATGGATTGCCATTGAGCATAGTGTCAGATAGAGATGTGAGATTTATTGGCCACTTTTGGAGGACTCTTTGGAAGAAGCTTGGCACCAACTTATCCTTCTCATCAGCCTATCATCCTCAAATAGATGGACAGACTGAAGTGGTTAACCATTCATTGGGAAATCTGCTGAGGTGTTTGACATGGCAACATGGAGAGAAGTGGGATAACATCCTACCACAAGCCGAATTTTCCTATAATGACACCATCAATAGGAGTACAGGGAAATCACCTTTTCAACTGGTATATGGTATTCATCCAAGAGGTATTTTGGAGTTAAGAGATCTTCCTGTAGGAGAATCTATTAGTGCAGATGGAGAAGCTTTTGCATCAGCCATCAAGGAGGTGCATGATCAAGTCAAAAACCAACTCCAACAAACTAAATTGAAGTACAAAGCATATGCTGACAAGAAGAAGAGGGATGTACAATTTGAGGTTGGAGATTTGGTGTGGGTTCATCTGAAGAAGGAAAGGCTCCCAAAAGGTAAACATACCAAGCTAATGTAGAGGAAGATTGGACCCTGTCAAATTCTGAAGAAGTGTGGACATAATGCTTATGAGATCCAACTTCCTCCCGACCTTGGATTATCACCTATCTTCAATGTATGTGATTTAACTCTATACAAGCATAATGCAGATGTTGAGCAAGAACCATTGCAAGGTACAGTAGATGATGGTATCCCTAAGCATGATCCACCACAATTGAAGAAGATTTTAGACTCAAGAGTGGCAAAGAAGACAAGGAATAAAGAGTACATGGAATACTTGGTGGCTTGGTAGGGGAAACCTGATTCAGAGGTAGTTTGGATGACTGAAGAGAAGATCATAAAATATGGTGCAAACCTTCAAACTCTCATCTCAAGTGGACTTGAGATTTCTTCTCTCGGGGAGTATAGTGCAGGAGCACCCCTTCAACAAGCCAACTATACATCTAAGGGAGAAGACTAAGGTCTTAATATGTTGTTATGTTTTATGCTTTTCTATATTCAATGTAATAAGGTTTGTTTGACCAATGCATGTCATTGTAGTTTGTATCTAGGTTTCTGTTGTAAATCCCTAGGACACTTGTCAATCTATTATGATAAGGTGGTTAGACAGTTAGAGGTTGTTAGTTGGGTGTATCTCCCAACCGCTTGGAATTGTCTCCCAGCCGCTGGGAACCAATTCAGTACTACTCATAGTGAGTGGATAAATGACCTAGATTAGATTGATTTGAGAGATGAGATATTGGACAGAGTAGTAGTTGTGAAGTTGAGTTGTGGAACTGTGAAATCAGATCGTCTGTATACATTTTTGAAAACATCAAGAATAAGATCCTGTTTGTGTTATTTTTCTAGCATTTGAATTCATTGTGCCATCAATTTTCTATTTGGGATCGAGATGGGTTCTTAGCCCATTCCACCAGTTAGATTACTTTGTAATCAGTGGAATGGCTGTACATATCAGTTTGTGCTTTTGTTTTGTGTTTTCTATTTGTTCATTTTAGGTTTGCAGGATCGCTTACAGCATGCATTGATAGATCCTAGCATGGTCATGTGCTAGGCTGGCAAAGTGCAAAGGGTTGTATGTTTGCAGGAGAAATAGTTCTATGAAACTGCAAGGGTTTCAACAGATCAAACTAGTGAAATTCCGCATTGTTCAATCAGATATATGATTTGTGTGTATATCACATTTACATGTCAGATATACATTTCGTATGTATATCGCAGTAATTCATCGGGTGTATAAGTCGTAAAGCATATCGGGAAACACGAAAGTGTTGTATGTCAAAGATTGAAGGCAGTGAACATACATTGTCAATATACAGTCTATGTGTATATCGCTAATGTGTATCGGGTTTCTTTTCCCATGTATCCCGTAGTTGAAGGTTGTGAGTATCTCGAAGATGTTTGTCATGGTTGTATGTGGCAAATGTACATTCTAAATGTACAAGTCTATCGGCATACAAAAGAGAGAGAAAGTTAAAGTTTCCAATCGGCATACAAGGAAGTCAAAGGTTCGATCAAACCCATCAAATGCATATCTAAATTGCATGTTGTGAATGTACATCACGAATATACATCAGGTTTATATACAAAGGGAGTCAACGGTCAAATGCATGTTCGGCAAGGTATATTCTAAATGCATGTTTTAGTTGCATCTTTCGAATGCAGATTCGGGTTGTATGTTGCGCATATGCATTGCGTAGATACATTGAGTCCGATACTAGGAGTGACTGGTAGGAGTGGTAGGAGGAACTGGCACGGCAAGTCAAGGAGTGTATGTATAAGTTTGAATGCATTAGAGTGACAAGAACCATCAAAGTGCAGCATGTCAGGGAAGCCGATAGCACATGTGTCACCGATAGGCAACTGATGCAAGGTGCATACATCGGTATAAGGTATGCGATCGGAGGAAGGTTGTTTTATTTAGCCGATGGTGTGATGTCTGGCTGATGGGTAAGTAAGAGAAACATACAAAGGTAAATGTATGTTAATGAGGAATTGACACCTATTTTGCACATTTCTGTTGGAAGCTCTGCATCATTCATGATCTAGGATAAATGTATACCTATAAACCTTAATGTGGATAACAATGCTTGGGAGAAAAACTAGGTCATGTAAGATCAATTGGGTTCACAAAAAATGTAAAGGGAAATAAATAGTCCCAAGGATTTTGGTCTAGGGAAATCCAATAGAATGCATACCCTTAAGCAAACATTAACCTAAACTAACATAAATAGTTGGATTCAAATAGATCTAGACACTAGAATTTATCATTTTTTGAGAAATAGAAGGGATGCTTGTACATAGCATAATAACCAAAGTGTGAACACAATTCTATTATGGCACTAAATCAATGTGTCTTGGGATGAGAAAAGAGTAATGATAATTGTGTGTATTGATAGAATTTAGAATATTAATTTTTTCTCTAATTTAGGTTGATGTTGTGGATTGGAATAAGTTTACAAGCACAAACTAGACCTCTACTACCAAATGTGACATGTGATGCTTTTCAACTTATGAATTTTACACAATTCAATTTGGCACTATATTTTTCTTCTATTCTAATATTTATAGGGTAGGTGATATTGATAAAAAACTTTCATAAGTTGTCATATGACTATCATGAGGACCCTTCACCTATATCATCCTCTTGATAATAGACAATGATTGAAGACAACACTCATTAGACATGCATATGCTCCTAGAATTCTTGTGTAGACCTAGATTCATTATAGTGCTCCAATTGAAGTGTCAACATGCAAATGATATGCAAATAATCTCTCTAATATTCAACTTGTAACATTGAAAAATGTCTCCTTGGGGGCTTTTCCCTCTTTAGGTTTAGCTCCTGAGTCTTTTGTGTGCATTTAGGACATCTTGCATCATAATTTGGCATCCCGATGGAATGAACCCTAGGTATCATGACAAATGGGGCCTAGGGGAACCCCTTGAGCTTAACCCTACCTAAAATAGGGGGGAGGACTTGGGCACTTGTGCCCTAGTCCTGCCCTATTTTGGGTCAGGCCCAAATTTTAAGTGTCAGTTTATGACCATTATTTGGTCCCCAAGCTGACACAGTAAGTTTAAATTTATGAAATCTTGGCAGGAATATTTGTAGTTGCATATAAAAGCATGATTAGGCATTCATTTGTAAACTGGATTTCAACTAGATGATGATTATCTATCAACTTGTATGTGCATTGGTGATTCAAGGATTTCATTATGTTGCAAGAGTAGATTTGTGTCATCTATGTGTTGTGTTTGCAGATTTGAGCATCCATTTCCTCATGGAATGAAGAGCATCTTCCTCTCATGAGATCTTCACTACAAGGTGACATTTATTGTGTTTTTGATCATTTATTCATTTAGATGTTTCCTCTACCTCACAAGGGCACGCACTCTCTATCTAACAAAGATGTTTGGAAGACTTAAGTGTCCTTCCACAGCTTGACTGAGGTAAGCTCCTAAACACCACAACCCCCTCCCAAAGTTATCATGGGTGCAGGTTACAGGTTGATGATGCAGACAAAGTGAAGTTGCAAGAAGGCATCTTGGAGTGTCAGAATTGTAGAACAGAAGTAAAAAGAGCACCCTAGACTAGGGTGCCCACTCATTAGTCATCGAAGTTCCATGATGGGAAAATCTCTGGTACAACAAATACAGGTTGCAGACCTTGTTTCCAGATCTTGACAAAAAGTAGGGTCTTGGACTTGGGTGCCTACTCTTTAGTCCCTAACTTTTCTGCCTTAGAACCCTGAAAATAGGTGCACAGTTATTTGTTATTTTACATCTTTCTGCGGAGCATTTTCTGTAATTCATTTGTTTACTGCCGTATTTGCATAATCAGAGTTTTGATGGATAGTTGAGCATAAGAGAAGGAAAATTGATAATCAAACACCCTAATCAAAGCTTCCCTACATTCATGAGTGACCAAGGATTTGATAGTGCTTTGCCACTCGATCTGAAGGTCCTTGAATGTAATTGGTGAAAGGAGGATTCAAACACTAAACTAAACAATCCAAATTTTACTACATTACATTTTGTTGAACCCATGTTTTTGAACTTGATTGCACCTTTCTGAGTGTTTTGCTTCAGATTTGGGTTGATTCCATTCATTCATATAGTCATTCATCTTATTGCATTGAGAAATTTTCAAAAAAATTGAAAATTTTGAAAAAAATTGCATTTTAGGGTTACTATTTTGCATCAATTCAATCTAATTTCATCTAATTTCTTATTTTTACATTATATCTGAGATAAATTACAGAAAATTACAAAAATTAAATAATTTGTATTGCATTTTCATCATACAATTGCTAGGGTTTTGTAGAAATTTTAACAATTTTCATATAACCTAGTAATTCCAAAATCTAGGGTTTGTAGGCAAAATCTTCTTTTAGATTTTTCTACTTATTTTAGAGACTCATTCAAATTTGAATTTGTCTTTAGTCTTGCATTTTGGTGTAAATTTGCATTTAGATTTCAAATATTTGTATTTTTGCATAGAAAATTTTAACAAAAAACTAGCAATTTTCATGTATTTTCATTAGCTTTGCACTTGCATTTTGCATCCTAGAGTGTGAAATTCATTCTTAGATCTGAGTATATTTAATTTTCATATTAAATCAGATTTCAAAACATTCATATAGAATTTTGTGTCAAGATCTCAAACCTAGGGCTTCAAAAACATCGATTTTCACTAGATTTGGCCTTATCGACTCTCTAAATTTGTACCATAGGCATGTTGTGAAGAGTATTTTTGCACTAATTATTTTTTATCATGGTAATTATCTACTTCCCTTCATAAAAATCTTCACAACACCTTTTTATTGGGCTCTTGTATTGAAAATTTGGTGAAAAACTATATTTTTGCTATTTTTGCCCTAGGGTTTGGCCTAGTTTGCACTCCAAGCGTGTTGTAACAAATTTTATGGATTAAGGTGACTAATATCATTGCTTTTTTTTTCTGCACCTCCTAAAACTCATTACAACACCCCTTTTTCTAGGTATTTGAGTTGAAAAACCGTGAAAAATAGCCTATTTTTGGCTATATTTTCACTAGGGTTTGACCTTAAGTGCCACTAAAAGCATGTTGTGACGGATATTTTGACAATAAGTGGCTGTTATTACTGATATAATTTTATTTCCATCATCATTTTCCTCACAACACCCTTTGTCATGCTCTTTTGCATCGAGATTTGGTGAAAAATTTGCATATTTTGACATATTTTCACTATATTTTGACTTATCGTCATCTTAGATTTGCATAAAGAGTGTGTTGTAAAGGATCCTATTGCTGCATTGGACTGATATCAGACATATAATTTGCTTCCCCTAATCAAAATCCTTACAGTGTACCCTTTGCTTTCACTTATTTGCATTGAAAAAGTACAAAAAATCAAGCTTTTTTGGCTTTCAAACATATCATTCTCTTAGGGTTTGTTCTCTTAGTTTGTAAATTACGTGTTGTGTACTTTTGTATAAGCTTTATAACCCACTACCCTAAAAACAATATCCCTTTAAGAAGAAGTAAAAGGTTAATGGGATCTAGTGCTCTTAACGAAAATGACATTCCTACCTCTGATAATCCTTTGAACACCTTCTTTACAAAGGGAGAAACTTAAATTGTGCAAGATATTATACATCCTCCAACCACTACGGAAGATCAAATATTTCATGATGTTGAGGATTCCATTGAGGTAGTAGGGCATGTACCTATGGAACAAGTCAAAAAGCTCGATAAAGACCTTGTCGAATTTCAAGAATATGTGCAAACTGAGAGGATAGCTGAAGAGGCCTTACCTGTGATTCACCATGTAAGAGAATTGATAAAAGAAGGACAAGATGGAATTAATGTTATTTGTGGTTTAACACATATTGTGCAAACTAATGTAATGCTGATGAGTGAATGTGCAAAAGTTATTAACAACATGCCACCACTGTCGCATACTCAAGTTTCGGCACCTATACCGACTATAGGAATATCCACCTTTACATCAACGATCTTAACAAATGATGCAAATGCTTGTAGTAATGATACCACTGGTATTGGAGTATCTAATGGCACTAATTATAAGGCTATGGGATTTGATTATCAGAACTTGGTCCATAATGTGACCGTTCCTATGAATAGTTGTTCTCAACCTCCCATCACGTATAGTTATTCCCAACCATCTTCCACTTACCAGTATGTCCAACCACCATTGACCTATTCCTAGCCTCCAGCTATCACATCTCAATTTCAATCACCTCCTCCTTTTGGTTCCAATTCCTTGCAACAAACCGCATCTCCAAATGATGCCATCCTAAACCAACTTTTACAAGGCATGACTGCTTTACAACAAAAGGTAACAAATTTGACAAATTTTTTGCAGCCTAATCTACCCACATGTCATGCACGTAATCCCTTATCCTATGTAATCTTAATAACCCCTATGCCTGAGAGGTTTGAGACTCCCCACTTTGAAAAATATGTTGGAAAAGGTGATCCAAATATTCATGTGGCAGCATTTATAGCTATGTGTAGTGATTTCTATTTTTAAGAGGATTTGGTAGCAAAACTTTTCCCGTGATCTCTCAAAGATATGGCTTTAGAATGGTTTTGCTCTTTGCCTCTAAATTCAATACACTCTTTTTTGCAGTTGATTTATCAATTTTTACAACATTTTCAAGCAAATATCAGATCCCAAGTCACTCTTATTGACTTGGTTCAATACAAACAAGGTTCGAAAGAGAAGTTGACTAAATTCATTAGTCAGTATTAAGGGCTTTATGCATAGATTCATTATCAGATGAAAGATGATGATGTTTAGAAGATTTTAATTACAAATCTACAACATAATATTCATGATAAGATCCTCTTGATGAAGTATTACTCCTTTCAACATTTATGCACCGCCCTTCATGATTACCAACTTTCGTCTAGTCAATATGAAAGCCAAAACTCATCAGCTCAAGTTGGTCAATCCATGGGTGGATCATCACAAAACAACTTTAAGAGGAACAATAATAATAGGAGCTTTATCAAGGTTAATGGACCGAACATGAACAACTTTTTGAATGTTTCAACTATCACTAATCCAAAGAAAGCATCATATCAACCAAGAAAGTTTACTCTGATATCCAAGTCTTATCATTCCATCATGAACCAAGCCATGATTAATAACATTTTGAAGCTTCCCCTAATCAAGCCTGTTGATCCTAGTAAACAAGGACCTTACTTTGATGCTAATGCCTTTTATCATTGTCATTGAACACAAGGACATGACACTGAATGATGTATGCATCTTAAAAATGAGATACACGACATTATTGATTCAAATGTCATCTAAGTATCGAGTGTGAATGATAATGGAAACAAGTCAGTTGCTCTACTGAATCAGAACTTACAAATCTTTACTAATCCTTTCCCTAAGCATACTGAAACCAATATGTTGGAATAGGGTTTAGTAGAAGTAGATGAGGATGATTACTTAGACTATGATAACATCGTGGGAATGATTGAAGTGTATAAGAAACAAGTGGACAACCCACCTTGTCCACAAAGGAATGGAATTTATGCTGAGGTGCCTCCTCCGTTATCCTTATATGGATTGGGAGATAATCAAAATACATTAGAAAAGCAAGAACAACAACCGATACAGATGAGTAAGATGGTACAGGATGATTCCCATTACCATGTCAAAAAGATTCAACAATGAAAACTTGATAAAAATTAGAAAAGAGTAAGACGACTATCAGCAGTTGGAAGAAAAAGTGGTTCCCCTCCTCATAAGCAACAAAAAGTTACATTTACACAAGGAGTTACAAAGCAATTATCATGTGATAATAAACAAAACTCTCATAAGAACCACTCAAATTTTGCACTCAACATGATCGAGTACCTTTCCAAGAGGTTTGCAAGTTCCAAAATCTAATACAAAGACCCTATAGGTAAGTATCTCTAACCCTTTATCTCTCTCATGATGTGCTTCCCCCCATGATGTGTTATGTGTTGTTTTGGCCTCCTAGGATGACCTTGGATTCTCCCATAAGGTCTAGGATACCAGGAGACCTCCTCTATTGTGACCTTCTTCTATTTCTATCATCATTCTTCTATATTGCCTCTCTCTCTGATTTCATCGCTATGTATTGTGTCTTACAGACATAGCGTTGCGGTTGGTGACTTGGGGGCACCCTCCTACGTGACTATCCCTAAGACACTTGTTTCTCATCTCTTATTTATTGTTTCCCTTCCTCTAGTGTTTCTATCTAGTAGGAGGATGACAAAAAACATTTATATTGATGCGGACCTAGTGTCCCTTTCAAGAGCAATCATAAAATGGACTTAGTTCCTAATATGAGGACAGGGGTTGTAATAAATTATCCAACACTTGGCTAGTAGAAGCACTCAGTGCTTTCTACGTAGTGATTTTTATGGTATGCTATCTCACTTACAAACCTTAACAATATTGTTGCTCTATGCACCTTTGTTTTTCTTTGAATCTAGCCTTGGTGGTACTCGATTTAGAGAGCTTTGTGATATAGCCCCATGGTTATCCTCGAACTCCGAATTTGTTTTATAACCTTGGATCTTTGTGTTTAATCATATGCATTGATGTTGTTGTTTATCACGATTTTTTAGACACTAACATGTTTCTTGCAAGGATGTGTTTGTGGGAACATTTGGCAATTGTAAAGTACATGTCACCTCCGAGGGGCATGGGATTTGCAAAAGTCTGTGTTCCCTTGTGTGTTTTCTTCCTACCTTAATGTGCTTGATATCGATACCTGATATCAATCACCTTAAGGTGGGGGCATATATAAGGTAAGCTGTTTGTTGTAGATGTTAGCAATGTGCTTGTCCTCAAATGTAGTTTAAAGACTAGCGCGATGAGTGCTTCCTACATCCTGAGTTTGTTTGTAATCAATCAATCATGAAAGCCCTCTATGGAGGTGGGATATCGAGCATATCCTTTTTATCTTAAGTCCTCTGTGAAGACGGGGATGGTGTAGTTCTCATAGCAGATTGCATCATCCTTGTTGGAAACAAGGTAGATAACTGAGAGGGGGGGTTAATCAGTTATCTCAAAATTTCCTTAACTTTATTTTCCTTTTGTATCTTAATAATCAGTGTTGCATCAAAACATGAAAATATATGTAGTCATAAGAACAGAAATAAAATCAACACACATAACACAAGGATTTTTACATGGAAACCTTGTTAAGGGAAAAACCACAGGGTGACTAACCCAAGATTGTATTCTCTATTAAAAGAATAAAGGAGTACAAAATGACACTTGCCAATTAGGGCTCACTGCCCGAGCACACTGCTCACAAGAGGTACACTGCCTACAAGAGACTCACTGTCTATAGAACTTATAGAAGATAATCAAGTGTTTGAACTAATGCGAAGCATCTACAAATGCAAGAGTTCAGTTCCAGTTAGGCACAATATACTGATTTGATGCACTTCATTCTTCCTCTATTTAATGTTGTTGCTCTGTCACATACCAGACTTGAATTTCTTCTCTCACACTTATACCTACTTTTCTTCACACTTTATTTCATCACTTTTCCACACCACACAATTACATGCTGAAATCTATCTGGTATATATATCCGCATCAAGAATTTTTATCAACTTTCTAGTCGGCATCAAGAACACTGCAAGTAATTAATCTGCAATTGATTCCATGCTTGATTTGTGATGTGTATCAAAAACATAGGCATAGAAGTCATTAATCATGTCGGCCAACAATGTATAATCCCACAAATTGCTTGATCAACACCTTTTACTCATCTGGATTGAAGTCTGATACTCTGTTGGTCAGTTCTTCCTCTGTCTGCTCTGTCTGACTAGAACCCAACACTCAGATGCTCATATATTTTCCTTGATTTATCACCAGAGGCTAAATCTCTAGGGTACAGTAGTCATGATACCCCTCTTGACTTTCTCAAGTCCACAACTTATTGAGTTACACCATCTGAGAGATCCGGACCTGATTTCCAGACCTTGTTACATACTCTATTCTTGTTCACCAGACCAAAACATTCTTCAATCTCACTTCCGGTGAATGCATATTATGTACTATGGATGTGTGTGATAGACTTTGTTGCCATCAACGACAACACTAATGAAGCTACACAGTGTCTCTTGCCAACAATCTCCCCCTTTGGCATTGATGGCAACACTTAGTGAAAAATGGCTAAGTGTCACAGTAACTCCCCCTTGGCTAATGCTCTGTCTTTTGCACTATTTTACCGGAGCTCCCCCTTAGCTGTATTCCACATTTTTCACTACTCCTCTCTCCCCCTTTGACATCAATGGCAAAGGACAGAATCTGCACACCAAAATTTTGCAAAAATTATCCTATACATGGCCACATAAGTATATATATATGTTATACTTACATATATTTAAGTATATCCGCAAAAGTAGCCTTCAACTGTACAAACTTTGTGGCCCAGCTCTGCTTCATCCTATCCAAAATGGAGATGTGACCACTCAACAAAAATGCATATGCTTCTGCCCTTCTTAAATCTGTTGGATCACTGGTCCAGGCTGTGGTCTGAGCATCTGTCAAGGCCTCATGCATTGCCTCTAGCTTAGGGATAATTACCCCTTTGAGTTCACTCATTCTGTTTATTATGTTCTTTTCTTTGTCTAGCCTCTTTATTTCATTTATGATAACAATAGCCTGGCATTCTTGATTCATTAGAGGGGTAGTAAGGGGATCAAAATTTTGAGATAAACTTGATAGTTTTCCTTCTTATTCTTTTACTTTCTTCTCAATGTCCTCTGTCACTTTGGGCCAAGATAAACAAAATTTGTATATGTCCCCACCATCTTTAAGAGCATTTTCAAGGCTCTTTATTCCAATGTCTAGGGTCCTCCTATCATTAGCAATCAATCCTTGCACTTCAGTCAATATTTTTCCTAGAAACTTCGTCTGGACCTTTGCTTCTGCTGATTTCTCTAGAGATTCAAAATGAGTGTTAACATAATTTACTAAAGTTTTCAAGTTACCGGATGGTGAGGCCCAAGGATCCTTTTGGAAGGATGGCATGATCTTCTCTAGCATCCTGGATGCAATCTCCAAAAGTTCACAGTCTTCCATGTGAGATTTCAAAAGTTTTTCTTTTGCTTTGGCTTCAGCAAAAGATGCTATTTTCATTGTCTAAACCGGGGAGAGAGAGTCAAAATTTAGTGGCCCTTGAAATAGCTCAGGTTCATCTATCTCCAACATTTCTCTATTTAAGAAGTTCTTCACTGCCTCTACAGTGTCTCTTGCAGGTGATTGAGTCTTCTTTTCTTTTGGGATATCAGAACAGTCATCATTAGTCTTTTCTGCTTCTTCTTCTTCTTTTCCCTTAACCTCCTCTTCTTGACTCACTTTCTTCTCTTTTCTACCTTCTCCTTCAGCTTCAGAATCTAGAATGTCTACAGTGGGATCCAGAGGAGAGATGTCACATGTGTTTACTACTTCATGAACTTCCTCTTCCAGAACAGAGGAATCTAAGTCCTCAAACTTCTCTTCATCTATTTCCTTTGATCCTTCCATATCCTTGTTAGAAGATTCTTCATTGATTACATTTAATCCTTCAACATCCATGGTAGAAGGTTCTTCAACTGTTTCTTCTACAATAGGAAGATTGAATCTCTTTAAGGCATTCTGGAAGATATCTTTTGTTTCACTTGCTACTTGGTTAGTTTCTCCAAGCATAAGTTTATTCATTCTTGCCTTACTCTAGAACTCATCCTTACAGTCCTTGAAAATCATGTCCATTTGTTTTGTAGTGATAGAAGGATAAAGATGAATTTCTATCTATTCCTAAATCTCTAAGTCTTTTGCCTTTGCATTCTCTTTTCTCGGTTCAAGTACTTTTTCTAGACTCTTAGGAATTAAGGATATAAATTCAATGAAAGCTTTATTATAAATGTTCAGGTACCTGACAGTAGCTTCTTCCAAAATTCTCTTGTCAGTATCACTATATTCATCATAGAACTCTGTTACTAGCTGTAGATTCCCATCCACAATAACTACCTTAATGATGTCATCAATGGAAAAAGTGAGTTTTTCAACAAATTCCTCTACCTTTTATTCCTCGTCTTTACTAGCATAGAATTTCCTGGATGTTTTCTTCTTCTTCATTTTCTTGATTTCCTCATCGGATTATGTTTCTTCATCATCTTTAAGGCTTGTATATGACCTTGTGGCTTTGGTCTTTGTCCTCTTTTCTCCCTTTCTGGATGTCTTGACTTCCAGTTTGGAAGCCTTTGAGCTTTTAGGAGTGATAGGTGCAGAGCTCTTGGAAGATCTAGTCCAGGAGGAGGCTTGTACCAGAACATCTCCTTTCTTTGCTTCTTGTTTCTCTTTCTCAGCCTTCTCCATTTTCTCTCTATTTGCATCCATAGCCTCCTTTGATAGGCCAAAGCTTTTGGAAATTTCTTCAACTTCCCTTCTTACTTTCCTCTTTATCTTTGCCTATCTTAATATGTATTTTTACACTTAGCTCTTGAAAGGTTCCAAACCTTTCTGCTTCAATGTCCTTGGGCTAGCTTAGCAGATGTTGAATATGAAGCTCCAAGATTTTTCATATCCCATAGGCACAGTCCTTGGCTCAATTGCCTCCATTAGGCATTGATCATTGTCAACCATAAAGAAAACTATGTCCTTGTATTTCTCAACTATAGACTGTGGAATTCTCTTTGGCTTGCATCATGCTCTGGAAGTTCTTGAAGTAACCCTAGAGAGCTATGTTTTGGGCTTGAGCATCACCAAGTCCATACATATAATCTCTAATCTAGATAGCAATTGGTTTATCACTTTGCCAAACCCAACCACTTGATCCAGGTAGCTCATTCATATAATAGAAGAAAAGACACAATATTAGACAACCATATTTAAAGGAATTCTTCTTATCCTTTTTGATCTTCTGCAAGTTTTCCAACAATTAATTTAGAAGAAGTTCACACAGGTCATAATCTGCATCTTCCCTCAACATTTGATATGCTACATAGATTGTTGTGCCAAGCACAGAATTCTCCCTACTTGAATGATAGATTTTGTAGCTGATTATCATTGAGGCAAACTTGACATCCATATCTATGATGTCATCTATAGTCATTGCTCTTTTGTCAAATTTAGATCCAGTGGCTTCAGTTACTGTTTGGTTCTTCATAGATTTAAGTGCAGGTAACCCACTAGATGAATGCAGTCTAGTCACTGCCCTGATGGAATCTTTAGTTATTTTGAAGGGCCTCATTAGCCACATGAAATTATCATGCATCCTACTTAGAACATACCGGACCCAATCATCTTCTGCAAAACATGGAAAATGTATGCAATGTCCGAAGTGTTTATCTGAAGGGCCTTGAATTCAGGTTTGAGTTCAAAATTTTCATCTATTAGCTGTTTGTGATAAATATCCATTAATTTTGAGTCTCCAAATTCTTCAATGTTGGCATGGATATAAACCCTAACATCTTCTACATGCAATACTCCGTGCGGAATGCTAGAAAATGCACCCAATGGATCAACTTCTAGAGATTTATAAGGGTGTTTCTTGAATTTAGGTCACGGCCTATCAGAGATCTTAACAACCATTGGAGTAGCCATTTTACAAGAGATTCAGAGAGAGATTTTTAGAATGGAAGTACCTTTTCATGCTTTAGGGTTTGAAACAGGAGCCGAAACAAATTGCTGGTTGTATTCATTTTTCAGTTGATCTTGTGGAATCTTTGTTGCAGAGCTCTTCTTTTCTTCTTCGCAAGTGCAAGTATGCAAATAATGAGTGAAAGAACCCTTTTATCCTTGCGTAAACCCTAATTTCCTTTTGTAATAAATTCACAACTTAAGTTATCCGGTTGCCCTATTTTGAGAGAAATCTTCTTGAATCACTGTGCTAAACTTAGAATCATTATCAGTGAGGATTGACAATGTATCTTCTTTTCTTCAATCATGCCATGGGTCCGCAGATCAAAGCATTTCAATTCTAAATCAAACCGGATCTATCTATGAAATTCTGCTTTACCGAATAGCAGTCAGAACTAGATTAACTTGAGTAGTTATAAGTCTTACAAAACTCCATGTCGATCTTTCACATTTTGACTAAAGATTATTTGGAGGTTTTTCTGAGAACCCTTTAATCCGCAGCATCAGATGTTTACTCAATGTGCCGAATTTAGGCACTAGCTGACTAGCTGGGGGAAATTGTTTTTCTCTGTGACTCCCCCTAAGCCAAAGCTCACCTTTTTAGTTTCTGGAAGGAATATCAGCACTAGATTCCGGTGCGGATCCATCCCCAATATTTTCTATACTCTTCTTTACCCAAATCTTTCTCATCTCCTTTTGAACTTATCCGCATTCACTTTACCTTTGCCCTTATCTTGTTTCTGATTATGTTGCACCAGACTTTTTCTATCCTAATTTCTACTTCTACAGAATTTGGCAATATGACAGGATCTATTGCAATTGTAACAAACAACATTTCTTTGCTTATTTGATTGATATCCTCTTGATTTGCATTGATTAGCCATATGTCCCATTCTATTGCATGCAAAGCATCTACCATTGAATGAATTGTTTATTTGCATATTTCTGCATTCATGAGATTTGTGAC
Organism: Cunninghamia lanceolata; assembly: GCA_027924645.1. Taxonomy (NCBI): domain Eukaryota; kingdom Viridiplantae; phylum Streptophyta; class Pinopsida; order Cupressales; family Cupressaceae; genus Cunninghamia; species Cunninghamia lanceolata. The sequence continues at coordinate 26,273,051 of BSBN01000500.1, forward strand.
CATACCTTTTGCAGTTGAAACATTATCCGAAGAAGGATGGATTAGTCTGATCCATTCTCCTCCTGCACTGAGTTGCTTTATGACTAAAATTGTTACAATTGAAGCAGTATCCATTGAAGGATGGATATCTTTGAGCATTTGGTTGCCCTACCGAAGGTCTTCTAGGCCTGTTTCTTTGATTTCCTGATACAAAGTTCTTCTGATCGGATCCAGAGCTTTCACCTTTCTCATATCCCAAGCTATACTTATCATCTACCCTCTTTTGGCTTGCAAGAAGAACTTCAAGTTGGGATGAGCTTATCTTGAATTTTTCTTTGTATTCATTTGTAGTTTGAAGATCTTGTTTAAGAGTGTCTGTCTAATTCTCAAGTTGTTCTTCATTGTCTCTAGCTTCTTCAAGATCAGATTCAAGATGCCTGATTATTCTGTCCATTTTGTGGCAATCCTCTATTTTCTCCTTGAGGGATTGTTTTAGATTATCTTCAATTTTCCTTTTTTCTTCAATTTCTTGGGTGAATCTCATAACCCCTTATTCCATTTCATGCCTTACCATAATGACTTCTTTTGACAACTTCTCACATAGCTTATTTTTCTCATTTAGATCTTCATTAGTATCATTGACTTCACTCTGATTGGCTAATTTTTGAAGTAGTTCCTTTCTCTTTTTCATAGAGATACTAAGTTTTTCTTTTAGCTCATTTATGAAATCATCATCTTGTTTAAGTCTTTCTCTCAAATTATTGACTTTAGAGTGGGATTGTTCAAGATCATCTAGGGTAGACTGAAGTTGTTCCTTCATACCATATACATCCATTGAGATTCCTAGATCTTCCTCAAGCTGTTAGGCTTTGTTCAGAGGAACTTAGCTCTAATACCAATTGTTGGAAACAAGGTAGATAACTAAGAGGGGGGTTGAATCAGTTATTTCAAAATTTCCTTAACTTTCTTTTCCTTTTGTATCTTAATAATTAGTGTTGCATCAAAACATGAAAGTATATGTAATCATAAGAACAGAAATAAAATCAACACACATAACACAAGGATTTTTACATGGAAACCTTGTTAAGGGAAAAACCACGGGGTGACTAACCCAAGATTGTATTCTTTGTTAAAAGAATAAAGGAGTACAAAATGGCACTTGCCAATTAGGGTCAATGCCTGAGCACACTGCTCACAAGAGGCACACTGCCTACAAGAGACTATTGTCTATAGAACTTATAGAAGATAATCAAGTGTTTGAACTGATGAGAAGAATCTACAAATTAGTTCCGGTTAGGCACAATATACTGATCTGATGCACTTCATTCTTCCTCTGTTTAATGTTGTTGCTCTATCACATACCAGACTTGAATTGCTACTCTCACACTTATCCCTGATTTTCTTCACACTTTATTTCATGACTTGTCCACACCACACAATTACATGTTGAAATCTATCTGGTATATATATCCACATCAAGGATTTTTATCAACTTTCTAGTTGGCATCAAGAACACTGCAAGTAATTAATCTGTCAGCTAAATCCATGCTTGATTTGTGATGCGTATCAAAAACATAGGCATAGAAGTCATTAATCATGTCAGCCAACAATGTATAATCCCACAAATTGCTTGATCAACACCTTTTACTCATCTAGATTGAAGTCTGATACTCTGTTGGTCAGTTCTTCCTCTGTCTGCTCTGGCTGACTGGAACCCAACACTCAGATGCTCATATCTTTTCCTTGATTTATCACCAAAGGCTAAATCTCTGGAGTACAGTAGTCATGATACCCCTCTTGACTTTCCCAAGTCTACAACTTACTAAGTTACACCATCTGAGAGATCTGGACCTGATTGTCAAACCTTCTTACATACTCTATTCTTGTTCACCAGACTAAAATATTCTTCAATCTGACTTCCGGTGAAGGCATATTATGTATTGCAGATGTGTGGGATAGAATTTGTTGCCATCAATGACAACACTAATGAAGCCACACAGTGTCTCTTGCCAACAATCCTGTCATTTGCAAAAGTTCTCTACGGAGGCGGGGAGCGGTTCTGTGACTAACTCAACCCTTAAGCATGTTTTTGGTGATTGTTGTGGCGAAGCCCAATCGCCAGTGTGTGCCTGTAATGTGCCTAAGATGGTGATGAACCTAGAAATAGGAACACTCCATTGCTTGTCTACCATGTTTTCTTTGTGTCTTCAAGTGTGTGTGTTTGGCGTGCTTGCTTTGTTTGGCATGTCTGTTGCCCCATATGCAATCTAAAGACTAGCACAATGAGTGCTTCCTACATTTTGGGAGGTTTTGTGTGTCTTGCGTGTGTCTTGCCCCATATATGCAGTTAAAGACCAATGCAATGAGTGCTTCCTGCATTATGGGAGGTTTGTTTACTTTCCTGTACTTGCATTTGCATTTCATATATATGAGAAAAAGAAAAGAAAAGAAATCATGTATGTCTTCTATGCATTAATGTGTCTTCTATGCATCTAGTGTCTTCTCCATGTTTTGTGTGCATGTTACTATCTTCTATGTGATTGGCGTGTCTTCTCCATGCTTGGCGTGTTTGCTGTGTTTGTGACCATACTTTAATGCATGTATTGGCCTTGCGTTTATACATACATTAAAGTGGGGGCTAAATGTAACATTGGAAAATGTCCCCTTGGGGGCTTTCCCTCTTTAGGTTTAGCTCCTGGGTCTTTTGTGTACATTTAGGACACCTTGCATCATAATTTGGCATCCCGATGGAATGAACCCTAGGTATCATGACAAATGGGGCCTAGGGGGACACCTTGAGCTTAACCCTGCCCAAAATAGGGGGAGGACTTGGGCACCCGTGCCCTAGTCTTGCCCTATTTTGGGTCAAGCCCAAATTTTAAGTGTCAGTTTATGACCGTTATTTGGTCCCTAGGCTGAAATGGTAAGTTTGAATTTACGAAATCTTGGTGAGAATATTTATAGTTGCATATAAAAGCATTTTTAGGCATTCATTTGTAAACTAGATTTCAACTAGATGATCATTAGCTATCAACTTGTATGTGCATTGGTGATTCAAGGCTTTCATTGTGTTGCAAGAGCAGATTTGTGTTGTCTATGTGTTTGTGTTTGCAGATTTGAGCATCCATTTCTTCATGGAATGAAGAGCATCTTTCTCTCATGAGATCTTCACTACAAGGTGACATTTATTGTGTTTGTGATCATTTATTCATTTGGATTTTGCCTCTACCTCACAAGGGCATGCACTCTCTATCTGAAAAAAGGTGTTTGGAAGAATTAAGTGTCCTTTCGAGGCTTGATTGAGGCAAGCTCCTAAACACCACAACCCCCTCCCAAAGTTTTCATGGTTACAGGTTACAGGTTGATGATGCAGACAAAGTGAAGTTGTAGGAAGGCATCTTGGAGTGTCAGAATTGCAGAACAGAAGGAAAAGAACACCTTGGACTAGGGCACCCGCTCATTAGTCCTCGAAGTTCTGTGATAGGAAAATCTGTGGTACAATAGATATAGGTTGTAGACCTTGTTTCTAGATCTCGACAAAAAGCAGGGTCTTGGACTTGGGCACCTGCTCTTTAGTCCCTGACTTTTCTGCCTTGGAACCCTGAAAACAGGTGCAAAGTTATTTGTTATTTTACGTCTTTCTGCAGAAGCATTTTTTGTAATTCATCTATTTACTATTGTATTTGTATAATTAGGGTTTTGATGGATAATTGAGCATAAGAGAAGGAAAATTGATAATCAAATACCCTAATCCAAGCTTTCCTACATTCGTGAGTGACCAAGGACCTGATAGTGCTCTGCCACTCGATCTAAAGGTCCTTGAATGCAATTGGTGAAAGTAGGATTCAAACACTAAACTAAACAATCCAAATTTTACTACATTACACAACTAAAGTGAATGCAATAACAATCCCTAATCTTAGTCGAGGATAATCCAATAAAATTCATACACATAAGCATATATTAACCTAGACTTAAGATAAATAGTTAGTGTGTGATTAATTGACAAGCGTACTTGATATATTAAGTGTTTAGGGTAAAATTGGATTTTGTTAATCTTTCGTTCTTTAGATGTTTGAATCCTCCTTTCACCCTAACATTGAAGGATCTAGGGTCAAGTGGCGAGCACTATCATACCCTAGGTCACTTGCAAATGAAGGGAAGCTTGGATTAGGGAATTAATTATCAATTTTTCCTTCTCTTATGTCTTATTAACCATTAAGACCCTAATTATGCAAATACGACAACAAATTGATGAAAGAAGGAAAAAGCTCTTGCAGACGGGAGTAAAATAACAAATCATAGAATACCTGTTTTTGGGGTTCCGAGGCAGAATAGTCGGGGACACTAGTGCAGGTGCCCAAGTCCAAGGTACCTACTTTTTCAAGGAATCCTTCTGACACTGATCAGCCCTGTAACTTCTGTTTTCTGAAACCTGTCTGTGGAGGACACTTTTGCGGGCATCCTAGTCCTGGAAGTGATCCTTTGTCTAACTTTTCTTCAGATCTGAAATCCTTGATGCCTTCCACTCCTTCCTACAACTCCACTTTTCCCAAATGTGACACCTGTAACCTGCATCACAAGACTTGGTTTGGGGGTTGTGGTGTTTAGAGGCTTGCCTCAGTCAAGCCCCAGAGGACACTTAAGTCTCCGAACATCATTGTCAGACAAAGAGTGTGTGCCCTTGTGAGGCAAAGGCAAAAACCAAAGGAATCAATGATAAAAACAGAATGATATGTCACCTTGTAGTGAAGCTCTCATGGAGGAAGATGCTCTTCATGCCATGAGAAGATTAATGCTCAAATCTGCAAATATCAACACATAAAACATACAAGTCTGCTCTTGCAACATAATAGAAAGCCTTGAATCACCATGAGAATGCCTAGAGTTCACAATGATCATCTAATTGAAATCTAGTTTATAAATGAATGCCTAAACATGCTTATATATGCACCTACAAGCATTCCTGCTAAGATTTTAAAAATCAAACTTTACCATGTCAGAAAAATAACCACTTAACAGTCATAAACCAACACTCGAAAATTGGGACTGTCCTAAAATAGGGTAGGACTAGGGTGCGGGCGCCCAAGTCCTCCCCCCCTATTTTAGGCAGGGTACAACTCAAGGGGTCCACCTAGGTCCTATTTTCCATGGGACTTAGGTCTCATTCCATCGGGATGCCAAAATATGAACTAAATTGTCCTAAATGCACTCTAAAGACCCGGGAGCTAAACCTTATGAGGGAAAAGCCCCCAAGGGGACATTTTCCGATGTTACATTAAGAAATAAAATAATGAGGACAATAATGATTAGCTCTATGATTGAAGAATGACAACTATTAATGAAGATGTTGAATATTTTGATAATTTGCCTCTGGAAATGTGACCTCTTTGTCTATTAATAGTATATGATTATATATAATTTTGTTCTATCAGAGGGTAGTATCATGAGTTTGGTACAAATTCATGATTGAGAACTAGTACTTTTCTTGTAAATCATCTTAGCCAAATATTGAACTTTTGTTCTTCTACTCACTCTAATGATAACTATTTTCTTTGCCTTTCCTATTAGCTTTTGGGACAAGTAGTATTAACAAATACCTTTTCTAGGTTGTCATATGACCAAAGCTATGATGATGGTTGCCTAGATCAACCCCTTTGATGAAAAACAAGATCAAATATAATAGACATGCACCTAAAATGTGGAATTATTACTCCTTTTAGTGCACCAAATCCAAGTGTTTCACTAATGATTTCTCTTTGAATGGTCTAGGATGAGAGAAGACATGAAATGCCCTAATATGTGTTAAATGATCACAATTAAATGTATTTAAATACTAGAACATGACATCAAATCAATCAAGTATGTGTTTAGTTGGCTCTGCATAGAAAAGCTAAAGGGGAGCAATCAACCAAATTTGAATTTCCAGATTTAATTATGGGTAGGATAGGTTCACACTTGCGGAGCCAACCTCATTATTGTGGACACAACTTGGGATAAAACACATGCTAGATCATAATAGAAAATTGTTATTTGCGATTAGTGTATGGATATGTGTGATAACCAAGCAAATAGAATGAATGTATAGAGGCATGTGCACATAGGGATAAGATATGTCTATAAGCATAGGATTGTGTAGAGATAAGATTGGTTAATGACTAGGTAAATGGAACGGACATTGCACAAGATTACACTATTTGTCACCATGTACATGTATTAGGGCATTTCCTCAAAATAGGCACATAACTAAATAAGAAAAAGCATAGGAATGCTAATTTCACCATTACAAAAATATAGTTTGTAATTGCTTATTGAAATGTTGTAGCACTACTAATTTCATTAAAACATGCTTGTATTACAATTTAATGTGAAGTGTGGTTAAGGCCATCAACACAAGATCATTGGTTTTTTAAAAAGAAAATACAAAGCCATCAACATAAGATTATTGATTTAAAAAGATAACATAGCCATCAACAAAATATTATTATTTAAAAAAAAAAAACATTTAACCATTGACAATTCTATAGTTCTAGATTATGTTTTGGACTAAATTGACACGAAACAATGTAAAATATATGTGTCCTCATAAAATGAACCAAGATATTTTATTTTTCTAAATAAAATTAAAAATCAACACAAGATTATGATTTTTTTTTAAAATACAAAGCAGTCAACATAAGATTATTCACTTTTAAAAAAATAAAAATAAGCATCATAACACTATTGACTTTTTAAGAAAATACATTTAACCATCAACAATTTAATGGTCCTAAATGATGGCTTGGACTAGACTAACATGAAACATCTAAAAGATCTTAAGAAAATGCAAAGTCTAACATTTTTTTTTTCAGAAAAATATAAAACTGACAACATAAAATTATTGATTTAAAAAACCAAAACCATCAACAATTCTGTAGTTCTAAGTGACGTCTTTGACCAATTCTCAACAAAAAACCGAGATTCTTGATTTTTTAGAAGCACGAGTCAGACAAAATGAATTTGCCATCATGTTGTAGATTCGCGAGGAATAAGTCAGCCCGTGTGTGAAAAGCACAGATCGCGTTTCCTTTGTTGAAGATTTTTGGGTCCCTTCGTGACGAGATTGATGATGTATAATTAGAGCTTTGATTTTTCTTTTTCTTTCCCGTGTTGGATTATTCTATTGATGAAATGTTTTTCTTTACTTTATTTGAGTTAATAATATTTTTATCATTTTTTTTAATTTTTCTTTTCGACGAGATTGAAGTTGTATATTTAGAGTTTTTTTTTTTTTTCTCCGTATTAAATACTCTATACATGATTATGATTTTTTTTGGAATTAATAATTTTTTCATTATGGATAAGATTGAATTTGTATAGAGATTTACATGATTTTTTTTATTGTAAATTGTAATTTTATTGACTTTCATTTTTGTATTTATGTAATAGAAAAATTAGTATATTCATGTTATTTTCTATTTAGATTTGTATTTATTTAGAATGAATGTCTTGACACATATGCATGATGATAGATGGTATGTTATTATACAAATTTATGTCCATTTTCCTGGCTCTTATCTAATCCTATCTGAACACAATCTTATGTTCATAGCCTTATTTTACCGCATGTGCACATACCCCTATACATTCAACCTATCTATTTGTGTATCACATTTATCCATGCATTGATCACAAGAAACCCATTCTTTATGATGCAAGAGCATCCAAGGTGTAAGAGCAATCTTGCATCATCCAAAAAAGTTTCCTTTCATATTGTTTGTTGTTTTTGTAGGTTTCTAATAATGTTCTAATCATCAAATTCTCATAAAAAAATATTATTCTCGCCACAGAGGGATGTCCCTGATCCAAATTCATTGTAAGCACATCACAGTTATAATCCAATATGATATAGTAGAGGGCCTCAAACTACCATGGTTCTTTTATGGAGGCCCAAATTCATATCAGAGCTTTAAGATAGATCCTTCAACACTAATGTGAGTTGACTGCTTAAGACTAGTCATTAGTAGAGTGCCTTGAATTGTTAAAGTCCTTAATGATGCAATAAACATTTAAGCTTCATATCCACATTTCAAACAATTCTCCAAAGAGGTTCATGGAATGAATTGCATCAAGTTTCATTGCATATTCTTTATTACACTCATTCCAAAGGTTCCCTTCTAAATGATTCATGACCAGTTACACATTTCATTGTGCATTGAGATTTGCACCACCTTGTAGCTTATGGAGACCATCCTAGATGCTAAGGCTCACTTTATAAAAATCATTCATCGTCAGTGAAAGTTAGCATTTATGATAGATAAGATTTAGAAATCATATTGTAGTTTTGTTCATAGAGTTTAGTGGTAGAATAAGTTCATTATATTGTATAATAGCTGGGAAGATTACAATTCACATATTGATTGTGCCTATACGCTAAGGAAGGCTAATGCTCCATATTGTAAGCCCTTGTGGTAGAATGTGGTGTAATTTCATGACTGTGAATCAATAAAAAAATATTTTATTTATTTGTTGTGTCAATTAAATTTTGTTGTGTGTTTGTGTATTTAGCTACATGGTTGGAAAATCCTTAATTAGGCTCTCTAGCCATGACTACATCAAATGGTGGTAGAACATGGTTTTTGTTGTGCCTTATGCACATGCCTCATTTTTGCTTTGCCAAAATAGGGGATCCCACTCTTTTACTTATTTCTTTGGTGCCTTAATTGTTCAATTTGTCTTGGCATTTTTTTTGCACTTCTTAGTCTCAATATTAAGTCAGTGGTAGTCTTGAGAAAGGCTCTGAAAAGTTTAAGTCACATGCTTAAGTCATTGTAAAAGTTTTGGAATTATTTTAATGTAAAAGTCAAGTTTCTTTTAGCCTGTGTGAGATTGTGGGTTTCTAAAGGATTTATGGATCTGTAACTTTTTTTCTTAAGTCCCCATCTCCCTCAAATCCTTATACTCTCCTTTTTCACTTTCATAGTTTTCTCTATAGAACTCAATATTTTTTGAGTTTGCAAAAATTCTACAAACTCTTTCCATCTTCCATTTTATTCACAAGTCGTTATATGTCCTAATTAATCTTGCAATTTTGTGAAAGTCTAAAGGTCAATTTTGTGGGGATTTCTTGGACTTCCTTTTCCTCTAAATTTTTGTGCTACCATATTGTCTCACCATTCATTTTCTAGTGTTCTCACTCATTCGTTGGTTTGTAGTAATGGCTCCCATGTGCAAGCTAGGCCTTTATAAAACTTGATTTCTTTCACCATTTATATATTTTACAAATTGATTTTTTGAGCTCTTGCACCTCTTTGTGATCTTTAAATCTTTGAATACAAATTTTTATCTTATTCAGTTGAACTTGCCATTGATTTTTTTATGATAGGCTATGTTCAAGCTTATGGAAGTGTTTGTGTTGTGTAACATCAATGTTTAGGGTTGTCAAGAAGTGTTGGGCTAAAATTTTAGCTTAATTTTCTCATCTCACATAAAAACCAATTGGTTCTTTCAAACCCTTCTCATTATTTCACAAAAGAAATATGCTAAAAGATTAGTTTTCCTCAAGGTTTTGTATGTAAAAACTAAAATGAACATCTAAATTTAGGTCTTGTTGTGTCAAAATGTTTTCTTTTCAAAACCCTTGAAAATGGAAAATCATTTGAGTTTGAAATCAATCCATTGTGGAAAATTTAGGTTATAAACAAGTTTGTTATTTTAATGTTAATTTATGCCTTAGAAAAATTGTAAAAATATGGTTAAGTTGTGAATTTTTTGAATCACCATCAGGATCTTGCATAGGTGTTTAAATGATTAAATCAAAAGACCTTAATTCATTTTTCTCAAATGTTGATTCTCAAAATTGTAGAATTCTTAGGGATACATGGAGTTTCAACTTTTATTCTAAAGTCCCCATCTCCAGTTGATCCTTGCATTTTTGTATCAAGTCATGAAAGCTTTGAGTGTCAAGGAGAATTATTTTGTTAGTTATATATTGAAAAATATTTAGATTAAATATAATTCTTAAGGACTCAAGGACTTCCAAATTATTGGGAATTAAGATGTCTCAACCTTTGCAAATTTCTAATGTTGTATTTATTTATCCCATGTTGAGTTGGCATAGTCGGCACCTTGTGTACATGCAACAGGATAAATTTTGGTGACTTTGGTAGCCACGGTTTCCCCCTTGAATAATTAATGGGGGTTTGGGGGCAGCACCCCCAAGATGGGGTCAAGGGGTAGAACCCCTTGTGGGGTTCCAGGGGCAGTGCCCCTAGTGTGCTCCCTGTCGCGGTACAAGGCGGGGTCGAGGGGCAATGCCCCCATGGGGGCTTGGGGGCAACGCCCCTGAAACCTCAAATGAATTTTATTTAATGACAAGTGTTGGTATCTTTGAACGAGAGAAAGGCATCTTTGGGTGGTCAAGGGAGGTTATGACATGTTGTAAGAGAAATATGATATTTTTAGTCAATGTATGATAGATTCTCTTACAGCTGTAAGTGCTGTCAGTTATGACAGATTGTATGACAGCTGTAAGGTGTGTAAGAGCATCTGTCATGGCCTATCTTGGGACAAGGCACCCACATTGGGATGGGATGTTGGACAAGTGTCCTTAGGCGTGGTTTTTGGGGTATGAGTCCAAGATGGATGCTCATCTCTAGAAGGTTCCATATTTGCCTTGTAAACTCTATAAAAATAGGTGCTTGGATGGGAGATAAATAGTTTTTGTACAAGTACTATTATGCTGCCAGAATATCTCTAGATTCGACATTCGAAGACTCCTGAAAGATCATTGGCTCTGAAACTATATTGTAATCTATTATTGTTTACTGTAATACATTTGAGTTGTGTTTTGGAGTGTGGGGTTTTTCACCCATAAGGGTTTTCCCCACATATATCTTGTCTCTCTCTCTCTCTTATGTTTACTTTCTCTGTGTATGTGTATTGCTGCAATATCTCTATTATTGTGTTAATAACGCTATAACTAGAAAGGTTAATTTAAATTTGCATACATCTCTCCTCATTAGATTAGTGTAGGAAGAGATTTCTACACACCTAGCTTCCTTTCACAAATTTGAGTCTAAAGTCCTAAGGTCCTAATGATCCCCACATTCCCATGTCGAATTATTAAATCTTTCATGTCAAGAGAAACTTTATACTTGGTTTATTAATAGAGTAATAAGAATTGTAGATTTTTTGCAAACTTGTTGACTTATGACTTTTGGTCCAAAGCCCCAAAGTCTAGTTAGATCTTGTATTTATTTAGTTGGTGTGTTAGTTGAAGTTTAAAATGGGTTGTATATTGTAGGTTCTTTAGGATTTCTTCCACTTTGACCTCTTAGTCTAAGATCTTGATGTCCCAAAAAACCCTACAAGTTTGCATAAAATAATAAACATATTAAATTCTTCAAATTTTAGCATTTTTCTTGTCTGTCAGGCCCAAGAATGAAATGTAAAAACTATAGCAAATGAAATAAATTAGATTTGGACAATTAGAAAAAATATTCAATGAGAGATTATCTTCATCCATTCAAAATGTACATATTTAACAATAGGAAAATGACTATTTAGTTCATCTTCTAGATGACTATTCAGCTTGTAGTGTAGCTAAGAAATATAAAATATAAAATATTTCCCTACTACACCTAGGATTATGTACATTATTGTTACATTCCCCTTAATCCATAGGGGTAGTGGTAAAACCACTATTTTTATTGGACATTAGGTAACTTGTTTATGGAACCTCTTTTTTGTGATATGAAGCTTTGGTGTTCTGCAAAAGGTTTTGCCTAAGGGATTACCTTCTATAGTTTTTCGAGAACCAGGATATGGACTTAGTATTTAGACCTAATTATTTTCTCAAGTCAAGTCAGTTGTCTTATGATGCTATATCTCATTTTAATAGAATATCACACTTGTTTTCTCTAAACAATTTCACCACCATTTTCTATGCTGATTGAAAACTCAACATTATATTTGAGTGATGAAATTTGTGAGTTCACCACCATTTTCTATTCTAATTGAAGATTTTCAACATTACCTCTTAGTGATGAAATTTGTGAGTTCACCACCATTTTTTGTGTTGATTGAAAACTCAACATTACTTCTAAGTTATGAAATTTGTAAAAGAAGTTTGTTCAACTTCTATCTTTGCCACTCCTATGAGTGAAAACTAGAGAACTCAAGATGATTGCACCCATGAGTAGTCCAAAAGTGTTCCAACTACATCATCTGAACTAAAAACTAGATAACCTAGGCTAATTGTGCCTATGAGTAACCTAAAAGTGTGTTGAAGCATGCACTGAATGATCTAACTTTCTTTCAAGTTGAAAATATGAGCCACTGTTGTCCATGATGTCAACACATAAAAATTACTCCTATGGTAGGAAAAGTTATGTCAAAAAGAAAGGTGTTGGTAGAGTACAGAGTAACCAGCAAAACCTACCATAGGTGTCATGTAGAGGATAGAACCGGCACACAAGGAGGTATTTTGGGAAAAGATGCACCTCTATATGAATATATAGGATATACATGTAAGTAGAGAATAGAGGAAAATGAGAATGAGGTAGATACAGAATAATATGTGAAGGGTAGAGACTCAGACCTACCAGTATGGATGTATGTGTAACCATTGATTATAAATATATATAAAGAAGACATAAGGGTTCTAATATGTGTATGGGTATATTATGAATGTTGTACATAACTTAGATCATACCGCATAACCTTATTCCTTAATGTTTATCTATAATTATCTCACTATATGACTGGGGTATAAACTGACTTTAGAGATTTGACTGAAGACTAGATCTCTAGACTGGTTCCTTCCCATTTCTTGCCAACATTTGGTTCCATTGTTAGGACCCTAGAAAAGGATAGTGAAGAAAAGAGAAGATAAACAGAAAAAAGGAAAAATGTGGAGTAGTGCAAAGTAAGAAAACTAAAGTGATAGGAAATTTGTATGATCTACAAAAGACTGTAAATTCTCTTAAGTTCTTTCCCTTGTGAGAGGGGCACATGCACTTAAGGGGATGAAAATAGAAAAGGGGGAGGATCTGAAATGATCTTTGAAAAGATATAGCTCTTCAAGATGAGCCAACCATGGGATACATAAGGATTAATATAATACCAAATCAAAAACACCCATGGTAAAAGGGGATAACAAAAGATTAAGAGATCACTGAGATTATACTAACCAAAATGGAGATAAGTAGGCAAGAAAGGCAAAAATAGACTTAGGAATGTCAAGAAAGGTATTGCAGAAGGATGGCAAAGGAAGGAGAGACAAGTAGAAAATGAGAAAGAGAATTTGTAGAAGAAATGAAATAGTTGGATGAGCACAACAATGAGGGTGATGCTGAGTGCACCAAGGTGGGTGCTACTGAAGAGAAGAATATAAAGGGAAAAGAAGGACTGAATTAAATAGCCATACGGGCTACTGTAAATTTGATACAAAAGGATATAGAAAATCTTGAGCCTATAACAATGCATATTTACAGGGCTATAGAAATTCTCAAAAGTATAAGAGGAAGAATTGATGCATATGACTAGTTAAGAAGCATGTGGAGGGAAGAACATAAGCAAACCATAGCCCTACTGCAAATATGTAAAACTCCAAAATTTCAACCTAATTTTGCTAATATTTAAGATAGAATTGATAAACAATGGGAAGAATTATTAAATCCTATACGTAGACATCATCCCTTAAATTTGGATGTGGATTACCTAGACCACCTAGTAAATTAAAGTATAATGAATATTAGAGAAGATATGGTATATAAAGAGGTTAGTTCTGGAAGTATAAGACAAAGTAGTGAAAAATCACCTAAAAAGACATGATATCATTCAAAAATGAAAAAGTATCCCTAAGAACAAAGAGGCAATTTGAAGAGACACACCCCCTCGACTAAGAGTCACCCCTGGTGCCTTATAAATCAAGAAGAATTTCAAGAGAGGATCAAGTTGACAATAAGAAAGATAGAGAAGAATAAATTAAGAAGGATTTCAAGGAAGTATTGGGAAAGGAGTATTTTGACATCAAATTATAGAGAGACAAAAGAGGGGAACACAAAACCCTAATATAGAAGAAAAAAACTAATCAAAGAAGCAAAGAAGAGAACCACTACAAGACACCAAAAGTTTCAAAAAAATAGAAGAAAGTACAAATGGATGCCATAATTAAACTACCTGTGTTCAAAAAGGATACCAATGAAGTAGCAAAGCATATCTTTGTCCTAGAATCTATTTGGAATTAAAATGGTATAACCAGGGATGAAACCAAACTATTTGATTTTATTGGAACTTTGAGGAATGACGGTTTGAAGTGGTACAGGAAGACATGTCCTAAACATGATAAAACTTGGGATGAAGTTAAAAAGGAGTTTTTGGAAAAATTTGACAATCCAAAAATACCTATAGAAGATTAAGCAAAAAGAGAGAGTTAATACAAAAAGATGGAGAAACCATAAAAAAGTTTGATCAAATATTCAAAGAAACAGTCCACAAATTAGAGGAGACATTAACTAAAAAGTAAAAGATCGAATGGTTCACATCCGAAATAAGCCCAAATGTCAGAACATCTTAGGATGGTAGGATTTTCAAAACCTATGTAGAAGTAGTCACATTGGCCTACTGCATTGAGTCACAAGCATGGTGCAAACAAGAAAAAACCAAAGAAAATTTGGAATTAGAAAAATGAGAATAGGATTGGAGTAATTGAAGCTAAAACAAGAAATTTTAGCAAAGCAAGAAGAAAAGAGGACTAATATATGGTGTTCCTATTGCACTAAAGGACACATCACAAATGAACATCTAAAGTTGAAAGGGGAAAGATAGGTTGCTGCCATGAAGGTGGATATCAAAGCACTACCTACAAGAAATAATACAATATATTGTGGATTATGTGGTGAATGGGATGATCATGAGACACCAGATTGCCCTTCATAACTATTCACAATGAGAGAAGATGATGATGAAAATGAGTCATGGTATGATGTAAACCACAAAAATAAAGCACAAAACAATATTATTGCATTTGTGAAAGGCCTGGTGGAAAGACCATTATATATTCAGGATTAGGGATATAAGAAACCTACTTGGAGAAATCAAAGAAATGTGAACACCATTCAAAATACAAACCCCAATACACCATATGAAAATAATTATAGTAATGATGAAATCGAGTAGTTTAGAGGATATATAAGAGGTTGGGGCTATGGTAGAGGCAAAAGAAGGAGAGATGATGCAATGTGCTATAAATGTGGTAAACCAAGACATTTTGCTAATGAATCTTGGGGAGAAAGGAGAAGACATTACATATTCTATAATAGTATAGAGTACAACCTTTTCTCATGATAAAGCACAACAATACTTCCAAAATGCACTATAATAGACAAAAAGTTATGACCTAGAAAACTTTATGAAACAAAAAGGGGCCAAGGTAATTCGTAGAGTCCCTAAAGAGCAAGGTCAGTTCCTAAGAACCTGCCAAAGACAAAGATGGTAACACAGATATATCTTCATTAGAATCTTCAAAAGAAGAAAACCAAAGTAAAGGAGTCAAGTATGAGTAAGCTAAAATGAGTAAAAATAAAGGAAAATAAAAAGCTATAGTAGTGCATAGAAGAGATTTTAGATTAAACTGTGTGTTTTTGTCCAACCTTAATCATGATGAAGGGTGGCATCTCAGCCCAACCTAAAAACCTTTATTGAACTCCCTCCAATCAGACCCTTGTTGAATACCCACAGTACTGAGAAGGGGGGTGAATTAGTACTTTATTAAACCTCTTACTTATTAAACTAGTAATTGATTTACTGCATGCAATAACAAAGCAAATTCAACATAGAAGAAACAACCACAATCTATCACACATGAACACTAGGATTTTTATGTGGAAAACCCAAAACTGGAAAAAACCATGGTGAGTGTTAGCTCACAATATACTATGTAATAACAATACCAGATTATAAGAAGGCTCACTGCCCAAAGAAATACTCACTGCAAGAAAGGATCACTACCTAGAGAAAGAAAGAAGAGTGGCTCATAGCCAATTTGAACTACTCTGATTACATCTACACATGCATGGTTATAGTTCCAATGAAGCTCAGAAATACTGCCTCAAAACTCTTCATCTTTGACTACCATGTTTCATTGTTTTGCTTCTACATCAAACAAGATCTCTCTTCTTCTGCTCTTGTCACACTTATGATTCTTTGTACATTGAATTTACAATCATATTTGTGCACCCCACCTTCCAAACACTGAATTTGATTACATTTATATCCGCAACATTTGAAATTTACACATTAGGTTGGCATACTAAGATGTAGTGTGTAGTCATAACTTGTCAGCCAAAATCATTTACCAAAATACATAGAAAATAAAAAAACACTTGAATCATATTCACATATGTCATCTCCATCCATATAATCACTTAGGATAAGATTCCAAACAACAAAACTTACCACACACACATCATACTGTCATGTCAACCTTAACCACAGACTATCACTAGTTCAGTTCAACTATCAGACTACATCTTCCACTGCAGACCACAAGACTTGCTCAAATCCACATCAAAGACTCTTCACATATCATAGATCATACCTCTAGAATGGAAAAGCAATATATTCTTTTGCGATAGAATGCGGACCACAAGAATACATGCTTTGTCATAGTTAATTTCTGTCAGACCAAGTAGCAATACTTAGGCACCCATAACTATCTTTCCGGTGTAACTCAGAACTTTCCATTCTAGATTTAGATACTTCATGTACATGTGTTTCCAACACCTCAAAACTACATAAAAAGATATGCAACAGCAGAGGAATGTGGACCAAATCAAATGAGTGTTCTGCTCTGAATCACAGTGTATTCTGTTCTTCCAGACTTAGTCTATTTGAGTGAATGCTTCCAGTACTCATCAAGAGATAAAAACATGGGTATAGTATCATCAAAGGACTATAAACAACATACCAGAACCACATTATCTAATCTTCAACTGTGGAACAATGCCTTCCATTATACTACTACTCTATCACTGTCTCCTATATACTGCCAATACTTCATCAAAAATGACTAAGTGTTTTTCCCCAAACCAAAAACTTTGTCTTAGCCTTATTCCTTTCCTTGTTGCCATCAATGAAAACATCTTCAAACATCATGCACAATCATTCACCATCATACCAATAGTGTCTCTCTCTTAGTGATTGCCAAGTTGCCAACAAGCCTAATCCCTCTTGATTCACCCAATCCCTTTTGCTCCAACCCTCCTTTACTTCCCCCCCTCTTTCTCCTCTGATCTTAACCTTCCCTCCTCTCCTGTGTCCTTTTTAAATGGTGACATCTCCTCACCTTTCCTCTCCCTCACCTAGGGCTCACTACGCAAAGAGTGCTCATTACAAGAATGACTCACTAGCAAAATAGGCTCACTACCTAAAGAAAAAGAGAAGAAAGAAAATGGCTCAGTACCAAAATGAACTACTTTGATTGCATCTACATATGCATGATTGCAACTCCAATAAATGCTCAAAATATTGTCTCAAAACTCTTCATCTTGACTAATCTATTCCACTCCTCTTCTTTTACATTAGACAAGATCTCTCTTCTTCTGCTCTTGTCACCTACTTTTTACTTCACATATTTCACACATTCACATTCGCATCTCATTCCACAAACACTGAATTCAACCCCATATATATATCCACAACAAACAAAAAGTTCATATTATATCAACCTAATGAAGTCTACCGTGTAGTCATGCATTATGTACTCTGTCAACCAAATTCATTCACCAAAATTCACAGTGGACCTTGTATACACCTAAAAATGACACAACTCTGTCTAAATAAATATTCTTAATATTTATTCCATTTAATTCCTCTATCAATAAATAAATAAATCAATTTATTTATTTGGTTCATTCTCCTCCCATTAATTGAATAAATTACCTTTTTATTTAATTAATTTCATCGAAATCAACTTCATTCTTCCAAATAATTAAATAATTTTTATTATTTAATTAAGTCAAATTGTTCCTCCAAATTTAAATAAATCATGCAAATTTATTTAAATTCTCTCAATCTCTAAAAATAAAATATAATCAAATATTTTATTTATTCTTATATCTTGCACAAACAATTAAATAAATTTATTTATTTAATTTGCTTTCTTATCTTCTAAATTCCTCAAAAATCTTCCAAATCTTCAAAAAATAAATCTTGCTCATCTTGCACACAAAATTAAATAATTTATTATTAAATTTCTCTCAAATCATGCAAAAGCAAATCACAAGTTGAGTTAATTGATTTATTCAACCTTGTTTTTATCAGCAACTCTTAAATTAGAAAAAAATCATTCTAATTTATGAAAGCAAATCTTATCTTTGTCATGAAAGTAGTTAACTCAAACAAAGCAACTTTTTTGTGTGACACTTGTCTTCTTCCTATTCACACACATCCTCTCAAATCTTCTCAACCGTCAATCTTCTTATTCTTTCTACACTGTTGATCTTCTCTCTCACAAGTCTATAAATACAACCCTATTCCTCCATTTCTATGGATCCAAGCTTTTAGTAAACTTATTCTGCAAAATTAACAGCGCGCCTTTAGCACCCAAATCCCTCCATTACTTGTGATCACCCTCTTATTGTATTGAAGCTCATCTTCATTACAAGAAGTATCCTAGCCATCTCTCCATCACCATCTTGAAGAACAAAGCAAGGAAGTGCACTTTCTGAGGGCTTCATTCACACACAAAGATCGATTGAGATTAGGCAAACAATGGAAGCCATGAGGTAACAAGGTTTGCAAGGTTTGTTCTTTGTTTTTGAGTCTTTGTTATTTGCAATTTCTATTGAGATTATTGGTTTATTGATAGTTTAATACTTTGTCAATATTTCTAGTAACATTTCTGGCGCCCACCATGGGGCCTTGCACCAATTTAACCCCAAAAACTGAGTTTTTGTGCATAGCTTCTGTACACAGGAGGATTCTATGCAACTGTTCATTTCTAACATGCATTTGAGCTTTGTTTCCACACATCAGACAGATTAGCGCATTCATGCTCTGTTTCAATGCATTTGACCTCTAAATCAACACATATGATCTTTTGGTGCATCTGTCCTCTAAAGCTGCATTTTTTACCACTGTAATGGTGCATCCACTGAAACTGTGCATATATCTTCAGTTCCTACGCTTTTGAGCTATATTTCTATGCATTTGTAATTCTGCGCATATATGTACTGTTTCTATGCATATGATCTCTATAGCTACGCATCTATTTTGGGAGTGACTTTTGAGTTTTTCTTGTGATTTTACTAACCCTTAACATTTATCGTAGGATTATTCTCTGATCCATTTGCAGGTTAGGGGCTGGTTTAGTCATATAGCTACATTTGTTAACTCATCTCTAGATTTAATTAGCCAAAAGAAAGCAAATGGATGTTCATGCAAATCTCATTTAGCTCTAACTAGGAGGATTGTAATTTGATATTGTTGCATCAATAACTCAAACATAGTCCCAATGCAAGGAGGATAAAATTGAACCATTGCTATCTTTCTTTCAAAGTTAAGAAATCATGTGTGTGCCCAAGTAGATAACTCATTTAGTTTTTTTCATTTTAACTAGGGGAAAAGAACCACTATTTATCGTGCTTTTGGAATGATACTAGGCCTATGCTCTCCCCTATCTTGGGTGACCAAAATGCCAAACATATCATTTCACATGTTTTTCCTTTAGAGAGGCCTACCCTTGGATATCCTTCTATCCAAGTGGGAATGACCTTAAGTGGTAACAAGCTAAAGCCAAGCTCTACCTAGCCACTATAAATAAATTGTGCTTGGAGCAAAAGCTTCATGCAATGAGTGTTGTTAAGTTATATCGACAGCCAACCTCCCCCAAAACCCTCCAAGGCATAACCCTTGAAGGTTGGGAGACTCCATAATGGAGAGTAGTGCCGCCGCATGTATAACCACTCAAATGGTTGCACTTACTAATCATCCTTTGTTTTTAGTAGCCAAGAACCCCTATAAACTGGTGCAGGGAAGGGCAATTATCACCTCCCGAAGATGCCTCAAATAGAAACAGTGAGAATTTGGCTCATATTGTCCCTGCCAGCCTAGGATTTGTACTTGTTTTCAGTCAAAAATTACAAAAAAAATCAAAAACCATGAAAATATTCTGTGTTTTTTGTGTCTTGCCATAAATTGGAAAATTAGATTAAAAAGACCAACTTTCAACATCCAAAAACCAAAAACATCAAAAAATGTGCCAAAAACACTATAAAAATAGTCAACAACCTAGAGCTGCGCATTTACTTCGACTTGCTGTGCATTTATTGTGACCTGCTGTGCATTTACTGTTTGTTACTATGCTTTTAAACTTAACCAGATATGTGCATATACTTCAACCTACGGTGCATGGACCTTCTGTTCTGGCGAATTTGTTGTTGTGCATCCGTGATAGTGAGCATTTCTCGGTCCTTTGAGAGAAAATTTTCAACCTTACTAAGTACCCATTTTAGCCTTTTTCCAGTTTTTGAGATCAGATTTACCATGCAGTCACCTCTTTTGTCTGTTTCCATAGCATACCCTCTTTCTCCTCGGTCATCTCATCCACCTTTTTTTGCAAAAATTCCCAAAATCAAACCAAGTATCAAAACCAGGTTAGTACAAAGCAATTCTAGATCATATCAACCTCAAACAAACCTAGTAAGTCTCCACTGTCAAGGATCCATCATCCTTCAGAACTTCACTAGTGGCTTATGCAAAAACTAGTCTATATCAAGTAATTAGATTCCAAACATCCTTACTTTTGGCTACCATTTTGTATCTACCACCTTGTTTGACACCATTTGGTCTAAGGAAACCCTTGTTTGAACCTCACCACCACAAGTATCTCTTTCATATCTCTTTCACTGCAAGCTCCTAGCACACCTTGTCAAACCTTCCAATTTCACACCACCCCATCCAAATTCACATTGCATGGTCCTAACAAGATCCCAAAAACAAAAACAACTCGGAATGGCGGGCACATCTAAAAAAGTTGTCCCATCCCCTCATGACAATGATGAGGAGATTTCTCAAGAAGACATGGTACAAGCTCAACAAGACCGAAAGTTCCAACGCCTGATGGACAAAATGCTTAATCAGGACCCTAGCAAATTCTTTCTTTATCTAGCAAACCAAGGAGCCAAACTCCCCAAAGACTTTGACATCAACACATTAAAGGAAACTGAAGAAGAAAGAATCCTTGAGGAAAGCACACGAGAGGAAAGAACTATAGACAAAGGCAAGATGACCATTGACTCTACTGACCCTCTAGGCTTATTGACTCAACAAATCCAAGCCTTACAGCAACAGTTCATAGACATGCAAACAAGAGCATCAACAAAACACTATTCTCTAGAGGATATTTCACCATATCCTTTTGACAGAACCTTGATCATGATACCTTTCCCCTCTAAATTTGAGGTACCAAAATTTGACAAATATCGAGGAAAGGGTGATCCAAGAGACCACATCAAAGAATTTAGTGCAACATGCCTTGAAGTCACCCACAATGACACCTATCTCATGCGACTATTTCTAAGGAGCTTGGGAAGACAAGATATGGAGTGGTTCTCTAGACTACCTCTCGGCATTAGAACCTTCAACAAACTAGTGGACAAGTTTGTCATACACTTCTCCTACAACATTGAGCATGACATCTCACTTTTAGATCTTTGTAACACTAACAAAAGGGTGGAGAATCCTTCGCCTCTTTCTTACAAAGATGGAGACAATTGGAAAGAAAATGTCCACATCAAATACCTAAAAAACAAATGCTGGAAATGTTTGTCCACAACCTCCACCCTGACCTCATCTACTATATCCAAATACAATGCCCTAGTTCTTTCAACAAGGTTATTGAGATGGGTTTACTCATTGAAAAGGCGTTGATAGCGAAAGGTCAAATCAAACTTTACAAGGACACTCCTAGTACAAATGCCAACATAGATAAACCATGATTCTAGACTAAGAATAAAAATGTTGTGAATGATGGGGTGGTTGATGCCAAAACTGTGGCACCAAAACAACCAATTTTCACTTTAACAAGCCCACAAAACAACCCCCTACAAAACAAACCATGAAACACTGAATCACAGTTTACAAACTATCAACCTAGGAGAAAATTCACACCTCTAGGAGAATCATTGGAAACCAACCTATGGAAGCTACTAGCAAATAAACTCATAACACTTCTAGCAACATGAGATTATGAACCAAAGGTCAAACCTCCTTGGTGGAATGACAATGTCTTCTGCAAATTTCACCGAAACAAAGGACACAAAACTAATGATCGTATAGCACTCAAACACACCATTCAAGATTTGTTGGACCAGAAAAAAGGTATCACTTGATGGACATGCCTCTAATGATGATCACATAGCATTCAAGGATCCACTTCCCAACTATGAGCAGGGAGGGGCTTCAAAACAAAACAACAGTGGCACTAACAATGCCAATTATATGAACATAGCATTTGACTATGTGGTTAACCACATTTCAGAGAGTGATTCACATGTCAACACTATAAATAACACTCCTGATTGTAATGTGACCACTCGCGGAGGAAAGTTTACTCTTAAAGGAGTCCCGTCTAAGCCGTCCTCTTCGTCCAACCAGTATAGTGTCCTGGACCAACTTCACAAGACACCTGCACACATCTCCATCTTGGAACTTTTGTGTTTGTCCCAGTCTCACAGAGCCATACTTGACCAAGCTCTTTTTGAAGCCACCGTTCCAACAAACCTCGCCATAGAGCAGTTTCAGACCATGGTAAGTCACATTACCACACCACATTTTCTATCATTCACTGAAAAGGATGATATGTCCCTCACCCAACCTCTTAATGCCTCTCTCCACATTGAAGCCTTCATCCACAAACACAAAATCAAAAGGGTTTTAATCGATGGAGGAGCTGGTTTAAATATTTGCACCTTAAAGCTAATCCTTGCATTAGGGTTTTTAGAGAATGCTATCGATCCTAAAAGGAAAATCACCATCAAAGCTTATGATGAAGAGGAAAGAACTTCAAAGGGAGTTGTTGTTTTTCCTATCAGAGTGGAACTTATAGTAAAAGATGTAGTGTGCCAAGTCCTGGTTATGGAGCTTGCATATAACATTCTCCTTGGGAGACCTTGGATACATGCTATGAAAGTAGTACCATCAACCTATCACCAGTGTATCAAGTTCCCCTTTGAAAGCCAAGAAATCACCATCCAAGGTGATTCCAATCCATTTCAGTACTGCAACTCCGTACAATCTAAACCAAAAGTTGTGATTCCCCACAATCGTGCCTCTACTTCATCTTCATCCCATGTTGACCCAACTTCACTCCCTTCCACATCAAAGGCACCCCAATCTAACTTCAAGGTCAAAGACAAGGGCCTTGGTGAGTACACAATTGCACAATCCTATTGCTTATTACAGCTCCCCATCTCCCCAGATCCTATGGAATTCCTTCCATGAGAAAACCCAAAGAAATAACAAATACTAAAGGTCCGTTTGTCAAATGGGTAAGCCTTGAAGATGAGAGTGATGAAAAAGACATCTTACAATGGTTATATAAGGACAAAGACAATCTATCCCAGCAACAAGACCATCACTCCACTATGCAAACTGAACAATATGGTTAGGGATTCTCAATATTACAAAGAATGGGGTATGAAGGTTAGGGGCCCATCGGATTGAGAAAAGAAGGTATCACCGAACCTATCCAACCTCATACATTAACAGCCTGAGACACTACAGGGCTAGGCTACATCGACAAAGTGAAGACCAAGGGACCAGATAAGCATAAATTTCAACAACCAAAAACATTTTCTACTAACCTAGTAGATCAAATTCACTGACCACAAGGATGGAGTGAGACGAACTCCAATGAGTATGAATGGGATAGTCTCTCTGAACTATCTTGTGATGAAAAAGATATTGATGTGGTCCATGAGTATGTCCCTACCCATGCAACTAATGAGGGACAAAGTCCAAGGGCTAGACCTCTAGAGTTTGACCTGCATAATAAAGATAGTGAAATTTGTGAGGAAATATTGATACCACACTTGACAGATCAACTAGTGGAGAGTACCATCGTAGGAATTGTCAATGCTTATAATAACCAACTTAACTCCTCCATCTTGACAATCAATATCCTCGAACCAGACCAACCCAATGACCCTCTACCACTCTTGCACCCAGAAATCATAGATTGGGAATTACAAGATACTACCCTCGAGCTAGATACCTTCCAAAATGATGAAGCCATCATAGACTTTCTAGAGCCTAGGGAACATATACTCGCAGGGGTTCACAGGGATGGCTGTGCCATAGAACTCAATGACAAGGCTTATTTTGGAGAGAGTGCCAAGACTTTTAGTCTCAAAAATATAAAAATGAAAAATAGATCGAATGGTGAAAACTGCTCTGTGGCAATGTTAGATCATGAAAATAGTAAAAATATGAAAGACGTATCCAACGGTGAAAACCCCTCTGGGGAGTCAAGGGATGAAAGGCTTGACCCTCTCCCCAATCTAACACATCAAGAGAGATCCTCAATCTTGATAGAACCAGCAGAGTAGATCAATGTCAGTACAGGTGACAATCCAAGGATGATTCATATGGAACAGTCTTTAACTGCACAAGAAAAGCCATAGTTCATTGAATTCTTCAAAAGAAAACAAATCAACTTTTCTTGGTCATATATAGATATGCCAGGGCTAGACCCAAATCTCATAATGCATCACTTGTCATTAGCTCCAGGAGCTAAACCAGTTAAGAAGAAACTTAGAAAGATGCACCCATAGGTTGCCCTCATGGTAAAAGAAGAACTAAAGAAGCTACTAGATGTCAGGTTCATTAGACCAATAGACTATCCTAAGTGGATTTCTAATATTATGCCAATCGCCAAACCAGATGGGAGAGTTCGACTATGTACTGAGTTTAAGGACCTAAATAAAGCTTGTCCAAAAGATGATTTCCCTTTGCCAAACATTGACATTATTGTAGATCTCATGGAAGGGCACACTATGTTGTCACTAATAGATGGTTTCTTGGGATACAACCAGATCAAAATTGCACCTGAGGACCAACACAAGACCGCATTCACATGTCGATGGGGCACCTATTGTTGGTGTGTCATGCCATTTGGATTAAAAAATGCGGGGGCAACATATCAAAGAGCTATGACCACAATCTTCCATGACATGATGTACACCATAATGGAAGACTATGTAGATGACATCTTGGCAAAATCATTCACAAGAGAAGGACACCTAGCAGTATTAGACAAAATCTTCACAAGATTGGAGCAGTTCAATGTGTGCCTCAATCCAAAGAAGTGTGTATTCAGAGTCACATCTGGTAAGCTTCTAGGATACATCGTATCTACAAATGGAATCAACGTAGACCCAGCTAAGGTGAAGGCTATCATGGAAATGCCACCTCCCAAAAATATCAGTCAACTAAGGTCTCTATAGGGTAAACTACAATCTATCAGAAGGTTCATTTCTCAATTGGTAGACAAGTGCCACCCATTCATGCACCTCCTACATAAGAACATTCCTTTCAAATGGAATGATTTGTGCGAACAGGCATTTCAACAGTTGAAAGAGTATCTCATGAAACCACCTGTATTGATGCCACCTATCCAGGGTAAGCCTCTACTACTTTATATCTTTGCCACACCAACAACTCTGGGAGCTCTCCTTGCATAGTAAAATCATGAAGGGAAAGAACAAGCAATTTATTACATCAGCAGAACACTAGTTGGTTATGAGCTACAATACATGCCAATTGAAAGAGCATGCCTCACTGTAGTCTTCACTTCACAAAAATGGAGACATTACATGCTGTCACATTCCATCAAGCTACTAGCAAAAATTGATCCACTAAAGTATTTGCTCAACAAAGCTACCCTTACAGCTAGATTGTCTAAATGGGTCATGCTTCTCAGTGAGTTTGACATCAAGTATATAGACAGGCACGTAATAAAGGGTCAAGTACTTGTAGATCAGCTAACAGATGTGCCTTTAACAGATAATAACCCTTTGAACTTCAAATTTCCAGACGACTCCATCTTTCACATAGCAACAACAACCTGGAAACTCTACTTCAATGGCTCCTATACTCAGTATGGGTCCGGGGTAGGTATCTTGTTGATCACACCTCATGGTGACACAATTCCAAAATCATATAGACTACTCTTTCCTTGTACTAACAATGTGGCGGAGTATGAAGCCCTAGTCATTGGCATCAAGCTGGCAGTTGAATGGAACATCACAAAACTTTGGGTGTATGGTGACTCACAGCTAGTTATCAACCAAGTGAACAATGACTACCAAACAAAGGATGAGAAGTTAATACCATACAAATGAATGGTAGATGACTTCAAAGAATACTTTGTTGAGATTTCTTTTGACAAGATACCAAGGATTGAGAACAAAGCAGAAGACACCATGGCAACAATTGCATATCTCCTCAACATCCCTGACAACTAATCACTTTATGAGTTCTTAGTAGGCCAGTCTCCCATCCTACATACGACTCTCCTGAATCCCATATCATTTGTCACATTGGAAGATCTGATTCTCCCCTATATGGAAAAGTATTTGCCTATCTCAAAGATAATAGCCTACCCCTGGATCTCTCCAATAACCAAAAATGAACCTTCATTCGCCAAGCATCCCATTATGCTATTATCACCAACACCTTATATCGACGCAGTCTTGATGGTACTTTCCTTAGATGTCTCAATAGCAAGGAATATCAAACTGCCCTGAGTGAAGTGCACGAAGGTATATGCAGGACCCACTCTAGTGGTCCTACCCTAGCCAAGAAACTCATATGCATGGGATGCTACTGGCCAACAATGGAAAAAGATTCCTATCATTTTGTCAAGAAGTGTAAGAAGTGCCAAATCCATGGGAACCTGATACATGTACCAGCATAGGAGTTGTAGCCTTTAATGACTCCTTGGCTTTTCTATCAATGGGGACTCGACTTAGTGGGAAAGATCCACCTTCCATCATCCAGCGACCATAAATTCATAATCACCGCCACCAAGTACTTTATGAAGTGGATTGAAGCTGTATCTCTCACCAACATCACAGGCAAATAGATTGCCTCTTTTATCCTGAACTACATCATTTGCCACTATGGTATCCCTTTATCCATTATCACTGATAATGGATGACCATTAAAAAATCAGGATGTCAAAGAATTGTGTGACAAATTCCATATCCAACACCGCTTTTCCCAAGGAAACAGCCAGGCAGAGGCATCAAATAAAACCATCTTAAAATTCTTGAAGTAGACTGTCAATGATGTTGGTTGTGATTGGCATGTCCAATTGAATCCTGCACTGTGGGCCTACCGCACAATTATCTGCACACCCACAAGTGCAACACCATACTCCTTGGACTATGGATCTAAAGCCATCTTTCCCATTGAAGTTGAGATTCAATCCTTGCGAGTATCATTAAAAGGCCTCATAACAGATGAAGAGTACCAAGTATCCAGACTTCAAGAGCTAGAGCTACTAGAAGAGAAAAGGCAATAGGCCTTTAACCATCTCAAAGCTTATCAACAAAGGATGTCCTGAACTTATAATCACAAAGTCTGTCCCAGGGTATTCAATGTTGGTGATCTAGTGCTTAAGGAAAATCCTCGCAATCAACAAGATCAGAAAAAGAAAGGTAAGTTTGAACCCAATTGGCTTGGTCCCTATGTCATCATTGCTACCTATGGGTTAGGAGTTTATCAATTGGCTACATCATAAGGTGAATTATTCGCTGATCCCATCGACAGCATGCATCTTCGCAAGTTCTATACTTAAACCCCAATGCAAGGGAGTCAAAAACAACAAAAAAAATCATCCTTTGGTGAAAACCTGGCAAACTGGTGACTTGGATAGGTACCGTGATGAAAACCTGGCAAATAGGTGTCATGTGTACTTTTAGCTTTCATGCAAATAAAAGCAAGTGGTGAAAACCTGGTAAACAGGCACTACTTGTGATAAACTGCCTTCTCCATCTTTTCCAACCTTGTTTCTCCTTTGTACCTCCTAACAACATCCACATGATCACATAAGTGTACCTACCATGGCTTGTTGTTCTCTAGTCCTTGTCTCCTTCTCTCGTCAGGCTACCAATCCAAACTTGCGTCCATTGTGTCATCCGTCTTGAGTCAATCCATTAAACTATTGTCAAACTACGTCGCCTCTGAGCTATCACGTGGGCAAGGCCATGATCGATGCACTCCCGAGTCTCCATCCTGCTCCTTTCCTATCCATTTTGTACCCCTTTCTACCCATTTGCTAGTCCATTTGCATCCACACCATCACCCTATTGTTATATGGAGCCTAATCAGACTCGGAGGTTATATTTACCCCACTTTTATCGGCGCAGTTTCCCCCCAAATTCCTACGGGGTCAAGGGGCAGTGCCCTTTGCGGGGGTTTGGGGGCAGTGCCCCCAAGATGAGGTCAAGGGGCAGCGCCCCTTGCGGGGTCCAGGGGCAACGCCCCTGGCGCGTTCCCTGTCGCGATACAGGGCGGGGTCGAGGGGCAGTGCCCCTGTGGGGGCTTGGGGGCGATGCCCCCGTAACCTCACATGGTTTTTTATTATTTTATAATGCACCGGAAGTTAATTTTTTCATTGACCGACATAAGAAAACCCTATTTTGTAACCGACAAAAGCTTGATAAAAAGCGGCGAACGGTTAGGGTTTTGATATTGTATTGTAGCATTTTGCAGCGGTATTGAGTTGCAGGGATTGCTGATTGTAATTGGTTTGATTTACTGGATAATAATATTGGACTCTCTGTTTGGTGGATGTAGCCCGAGTTTGGGTGAACCATGTTAAAACTTGTCTCTCGTTGTTATTATTTCTGTGTATTTCCATTTCTCTATTTAATCTTTATTTGCATTTAATTGATATCTTCTGTCGGCTAACCCTAACAAGTGGTATCAGAGCGGGTTGTGTTCGATTATCGTTTGCAGGAAAGTCTCATAGTTGAGTGGGAGCAATGGCAGACAAGGGTAAAATGAAGGTTGATAAATTCAATGGGCAGAACTATCAGTTATGGAAGATGCAGATGGAGGATTACCTCTATCAAAAGGATTTATGGAGGCTGTTGGAAGGAGTAGCCAAGAAACCGGCAACAATGTCTGATGAGGATTGGAATCTTCTTGACAGAAAGGCATTGGGAACCATTCAGTTGTGCCTGGCACCGTCGGTGGCATTCAATATAATGGAAGCAAAGACAACAGATGGTCTGATGAAAGCTTTAGCAAAATTGTATGAAAAACCCTCAGCCTCAAATAAGGTATTTCTTATGAAGCAGTTGTTTAATTTGAAAATGGTTGAAGGTGGATCTGTGACAGGTCATTTAAATGAATTTAATACGATTGTTGATGAAGAAGTTAGAGCTCTCTTGATATTATGTTCATTGCCTAAAAGCTGGGATAGTTTGGTAATGGCGGTTAGTAACTCTGTTTCTAGTTCAAATACCCTAAAATTTGATGATGTTGTTGGTGTTATTCTGAGTGAGGAAATTCATAAGAAAAGCTCAGGTGGATCCAAATCAGGCAGTGTTTTGAATGCAGAAAGCAGGGGCAGATCAAAGGAGAGAGGAAAAGGTTCTGGAGGTCATGGGAAGTCATGAGGAAAATCAAAGGATAGAAGATCCCAAACCAGAGGACAGAAGGATTGCTGGTACTATGGAAAACCAGGTCATCTGAAGAAAGATTGCTGGTCTCGGAAGAACAAAGAAGGAGACAAACAAGAAGGCAATAAGGAAGTAAATGTGGTAAGCAATAAGTCTAAAAATGATGCTTTGATTCTTTCCCTAAATAATGCTGATGATTCATGGGTTTTAGATTCAAGGGCCTCATTTCATGCTACGCCCCATAGAAGTTATTTCCTTGATTATGTCCAAGGGGATTTTGGGCTGGTTTATTTGGGAGATAACGAACCCTGTCAGATTGTTGGAAAGGGAAGAATCAAGATTAAGTTGCAGAATGGGAATCATTTGCTACTACAAGAGGTAAGGCATGTTCCAAGGCTCAGTAGGAATTTAATTTCAGCAGGGCAGCTAACTGAACAAGGTTGCACTGTTACATTTACTGATAAAAATTGGGAGGTTTCAAAAGGTGCCTTAGTAGTAGCAAAAGGTATGAAAGTAGGCACCTTATATATTTGTACAGGTCATACTGTTCCTTCGACTTTAGCTGTTACAGAGAAAAAATAAATAGGTTCAGGAACAGTTGCTGCAAGTTTGCAGGAAGAGACTGGAAAAGTTGCTGCAGGTTCTGAGACAACACTATGGCATAACAGACTTGGGCATATGAGTGAAAAAGGTATGAAGGTACTTCATTCTAAGAAAGTTTTACCAGGTCTGAAATGTATTAATATGGATTTCTGTGAAAGTTGTGTGTATGGAAAACAAAAGAGAGTCAGTTTTCTCAAGGATGGGAAGCAAAAAAAATGAAAAGTTGGAGCTTGTGCATACAGATGTATGGGGACCAGCTCAGGTATCTTCTCTCGGTGGCTCTCGGTATTATGTTACATTCATAGATGATGCAACTAGGAAGGTCTAGATTTATTTCTTTAGACAAAAATCTGATGTATTTGAAACATTTAAGAAATGGAGAAGCTTGGTTGAGAATGAGACGGGTAAAAGATTAAAATGTCTCAGATCTGATAATGGTGGTGAGTATTGCAGCAAAGAATTTAAAGATTATTGTTCCTTTAATAGAATTCGTAGGCAAAAAATAGTTCCAGGGACTCCACAAGAAAATGGAGTGGCTGAACGCATGAATAGGACAATAATGGGCATGCAAGGACCATGAGATTGTATGCTAGACTGCCTTTAAACATGTGGGCAGAGGCTATCAACACTGCTGTATATTTAATTAACAGAGGTCCTTCAGTTCCTTTGGGCTGTGGTATTCCAGAGGAAGCATGGATAGGCAAGAAGGTGAGTTATTCTTTTTTGAAAACCTTCGGCTGTGAAGCATTTGCACATATAGATTCTGAAAATAGAACCAAGCTGGATGTGAAATTAAAAAAATGTACCTTCGTTGGATATGGCATTGATAAATTTGGTTATAGGCTTTGGGATTTTGAAAATCAAAAAATTGTGAGAAGCAGGGATGTTATATTCAATGAGAAGGTGTTGTACAAAGATCAGTTGCAGCAGCATGAGAAGAAAGAAAAGGATTATGTGGTGTTGGATGATACTCCAAATAGTGATGTTCCAGTGGTTCCTCATGCTCCGCAACAGCAACCAGAAATACCACAAACTCCAGTGAATGTTAGACGGTCCACACGGATAAGTAGACCTCCTGAAAGGTTTTCTCCCTCTTTGTATTCTATTTTGTTAACAGATGCTGGTGAACCAGAAGGGTATGATGAAGCTATGCAGGTGGATACACAGGTTCAGTGGGAGCTTCCAATGAAAGAAGAAATGGACTCCTTGCTGAAAAATCAGACTTGGGAATTATGTAAGTTACCTGCAGGTAAAAAGGCTTTACCAAATAAATGGGTTTACAGGTTGAAAGAGGAAGATGGAGGTAAGAAAAGATTTAAGGCCAGGTTAGTTGTCAAAGGATTTGCACAGAAAAAGGGCATTGATTTTGATGAGATATTTTCTTCGGTTGTCAAGATGACTTCTATTCATACTGTTTTAAGTATTGTGGCTGCTGAAGATTTACATTTGGAACAACTAGATGTTAAAACTACCTTTCTCCATGGTGATTTGGAGGAGGAGATCTATATGGAACAACCCAAGGATTTGAGGTCAAAGGTAAGGAGAAACTAGTGTGCAGATTGAAGAAGAGTTTGTATGGCCTGAAACAAGCACCTCGGCAATGGTATTTGAAATTTGATAGTTTTATGGCTGAGCAAGGCTACAGCAGGTGTAATTCTAACCATTGTGTTTATTTTAAGAGGTTAGATAATGACAGCTACATTATTTTATGTTTATATATTGATGACATGCTTGTAGCTGGGTCTAACATGGATCACATAAGAGAGTTAAAACAACAGTTGGCACAGTCATTTGATATGAAGGATTTGGGGGCAGCAAAACAAATCCTTGGTATGAAAATTTGCAGAGATAGGCAGAACAACAATTTAACTCTATCTCAGGCTGCTTATGTTGAAAAGGTGTTACAAAGATTCCACATGGAGAATGTAATAGCTGTCAGCACACCTTTGCCTAGTCATTTGAAATTGACTAAGGACATGTGTCCTAAGACACAAGAGGAGGAAGAGAAAATGTCCAAGGTACCATATGCTTTAGCTGTAGGCAGTTTAATGTATGCCATGGTATGTACGAGACCAGATATTGCACATGCTGTAGGAGTCGTTAGCAGGTATATGAGTCATCCCAGATTAGAGCATTGGAATGCGGTAAAATGGATTCTCAGATATTTGAGAGGTACATCTAATAAACACTTATGTTTTGGGGGCTATAATACTGATTTAGTAGGTTATGTAGACTCAGATTTGGCAGGGGATATTGATACCAGGTGGAGTACTACAGGTTATGTCTTTACTGTAGGTGGAACAGCGGTGAGTTGGATTTCCAGGTTACAAAAGGTGGTTGCTTCATCCACCACAGAGGCAGAATATGTAGCTGCAACAGAGGCAAGCAAGGAGATGATATGGCTGCAATCTTTCATGAATGAATTAAGCACACAACAGGTTAACAGTTATTTGTTTATGGATAGCCAGAGTGCCATACATCTTGCAAAGAATTCTTCTTTGCATTCAAAGACCAAACATATACAGTTAAGGTATCACTTCATTCGGTCAATGTTGGATGATGGACAGTTATAGCTGGCAAAGATACATATAGATGACAATCCAACAGATATGTTTACAAAGGCAGTGACAAGGGAGAAGCTGAGCTCCTCTTCAACTTCGGTTGGTCTTCTAGATTGAACACAACAAAAATAGAACAGCAGAGTCCAGGGTGCTTATTTCCAGTGGGAGCTACAGGGTCAGTGGTGTTATGATCAGTCTCCAAGTGGGAGATGATATGGTGTGGAGTCTGATCAGTCTCCAAGTGGGAGATTATTGTTATATGGAGCCTAATCAGACTCGGAGGTTATATTTACCCCACTTTTATCAGCACAGTTTCCCCCCAAATTCATACGGGGTCAAGGGGCAGCGTCCCTTGCGGGGGTTTGAGTTGCAGGGATTGCTGATTGTAATCGATTTGATTTACTGGATAATAATATTGGACTCTCTGTTTGGTGGATGTAGCCCAAGTTTGGGTGAACCACATTAAAACTTGTCTCTCGTTGTTATTATTTCTGTGTATTTCCATTTCTCTATTTAATCTTTATTTGCATTTAATTGATATCTTCTGTCGGCTAACCCTAACACGCCCATCACCCAGGTCTTAGGTTCACAAAAGTCTGTCACCCTGAACTATGTTGCCTCTGTGTCGTCACGTAGGCAAGGCCATTTAACCAATGCACCCCCGAGGCACTAGGTTAGTCCCTTAGGGCCCATTTCTTCATATCTGTTTGTTAGTTCATCCATAATAAGTCAATCCTTTATCTGACTGGGGGCAATTTCCTTAACCTGGTTACGGAACTAGATTCTTAAATGCCACATGTTCTAAGAGGACACCAATAAGGATTATGATACCTTTCACTAGACATGCACGCACAACAAAAGCATGCTTCCAAACATAAATCTTAACATAAAAACATCAACCTATCCCAAGCAAAACAATCCAAATGATTTTATCTATACTATGGCAAGAAAGCACATCTAATGCAAGAATGTTTTGTGAACAAGTTAAGTTACAGAGTCTTGAATTTTTGTTATTATGTCCTTCTATGCTACTCGAGAATGTCAAAAACTAGAGATGCTATGATGGGGGCATAATCATTTTCTTTGTCTGCTATTTGTGGATCAATATTTAGTAATGTAACGACTTTTGTCTAACGACATGATTAGCAAAAGATCATTGAGGACTTTAGAGGTCTATACATGAAAAGGGGCAATCCTTGTCTATTGAAACACAAGAAATACTCAGGTCATCTAGATTCAATTTTGACTAGATTCTTGTATCAACTTGCTATATCAAAATCCATGTAAGTAATACTCAGGTCATCTCAGTTTAATTATACCTAGATGCTTGTATTTTCTTACAATATTTTAAACGCCCAATGATGAAACAAAGCACTTCAAAAATACTTGCAATATCAAGATGACATATATCCGCATCCATTATACATCCATAAATACATCTATTTGCATTTCACATACCATCCATCAATAAAAATCTGGTTCGCAGAGTATCCATGTTTACAAATAAAAGCTTGTGATCCCTCCATTAGTCAGTCTTCTGTCTATCAGTGGGTCATTTTTGAATCGATTGTGTACACTTGGACATAACAAAAACATAGCATAATTTGCATATCATAACACATGAGATAGTCATTTAAACATGATTAAATCATTTGCATACATAATAGGGGAATTAGATCATCCATATCCATTTGCATCATACATAACATAGTATCAATAAAAAAATCAAAAACATAGGCAAAGACATATAGATCATCACATAAACTGCATCATCATATAGATAGCATCTCACATTTTGCATATTAGAACATCAAGTAAACATCTAAGTTTGCATTAGATCATCATCGCATTAGGTCATCATAACCATCATATAGCATCATATAGACATAGTAAAAGCATGCATCACATGTGTAACATCCTAAGATAGAATGCATCCATAATAGAAACACATATACAACTGCATATAG
Source organism: Cunninghamia lanceolata (assembly GCA_027924645.1). Taxonomy (NCBI): domain Eukaryota; kingdom Viridiplantae; phylum Streptophyta; class Pinopsida; order Cupressales; family Cupressaceae; genus Cunninghamia; species Cunninghamia lanceolata. The sequence continues at coordinate 26,307,839 of BSBN01000500.1, forward strand.
AGAATCATATAGCTGCATCATCATATAAATATAACATAAATATGTTCAAGCATACAATATCAAAGTCCATATGTGAGCCAAGTCATAAAAGGTACATACATCACAAAAATAATGATACATGTCTCGGTAACCATACAAAATGATATAAATATATACATATCAGGCTATCCATGAGCCATCAAAAGTGTATACATTACAAAATATCAGTACAAGTGTAAAGACTAGTCCTGCTACCGTAGGACACTCCTCCAGGAATTGTCCTCTCCACCTCCTCCTTTGCTAGCCCCTAACTGCTGTGGACCCATAGTAGACATTGTAGACCATGAACCCCCTGCCCTCTAGGATGTACCAGCTACTGACTGGCTCCTGAAGCTGGGTGCCCTCTGATCTGCTAGAACAACTTCATGGTATAGGCCCCTATAGTACTGAGGCTGGGCTTGCACTCTAGAAAGTTCACCCTAAACCTATGCAAGCTACGCATGAGCCTGCTGCACCTAAGTATCTAAAAATGTGGTAGCTCCATCAGTACCCAAGGTAGCTAAAGTTGAATCTCTCTCCATTCTGAGGGCTCGTACCCTTGCCAATGTTGTATCCTACTCTGTAGTGAGCCTAGATATGATACCTGTGTCTGTCTCCCTCTGGGACTTTGCTACCCGAAGTTGCTCCCTGAGCTGTCTGACCTAACCCTGCATCATAGTAATAGCCTACTACTATAAGTCAGGCTGGCTAGGAACATGAACCTTAGGACCCTGTGCCTATTCCTGCACCTGCTGCTGAACCACCTACTGCTGGGGCACCTGCTATTGAACTACATGCTGTGGTGTCAGAATCTGTATCTGCTGTGGAGCCTACTACTGGGAGGGTCCCTCCCCAACTCTCCTCCTCTATCTCTGTCTACTTCCTTCTCCACCATTCCCTCCTCCACCTCTTTCACCTCCATCATCTCCATCTCCTCGTCCTCCTCTCCCCCTCCTCTGTCTCCTCCTCCTCATGCCTGCACCATCCTCGTTGTTTGAATCCTCCTCCTCTAGATAAGGAGCCAACTCTCCAGGTCCTGAATACCTCAGAAATGGATGGGTTGCAAACCACTCCTCATAATCGGGGGTCATCCCTGCATCTACTACCTCTCTCCTCATCGGCCACGCCATGTTGGGAATCTGCTGGAAGTCCTCTAGAGCCTCCTCATAGGAAGCAACCAGACCCCATCTCAAATGCTCTATGTGTGTCTGGGTAAACCGTGCCTGACCCTGTGGCCGACCCTGTACCCTCCTGAACTATCACCATACCCAGCTAACAATCTGCCTCTATAATATGTGATGTGTCCTCCCAATGAGCCACCAAGTCTGTAAATAGTAGGGGAGCTCATCATCCTCATCATTCCATGGCTCACAATCTAGATATGAGCACTAGATAACTCCATCCACATTATCCAGCGCATGTCTCCAGTACTCAAGCTTTCCCAACTTATGCTACAAAATAACACCTACATATCCATAATTGTAGGGCTCACCTCTCTGCCTGGAAAAGATGCATATCAACCAAGTAATAGTAATGTGCTCCCATAACCAAAACTGAAGCAATGAGATGCCGGTAGACAAACTGGCTCCTCTATAGTAGACCACCTAGTGTATATCATGATATAAGTGTGCAAGAACACAGACACCCCATGCAAAGAGGGTGCCCTCTATGACCATCCTCTCCATAGTCCTACCCCAACCAATGGGGAACCCATGTGACCTCCTATCGGGGCATACAACACCCCCGATCGGCCCTACCACTATCCCTAGGAAGTAGTCATAGTAATCATGTATGTCCTGCCATGAGATAACCTGATCCTCTAGCTCTGGATCATCAAAAACATGCCTGCACTCTGCTAGTCTGACATCACGCTAGGCCTCGTACTCTACAAGCTCACCCTGGATTGGTAGATGTAGGATCCTGTAAACATCCTCCAATGTAATGGCCATCTCACCAGTAGGCAAGTGGAACGTCCCGTCCTTGCTGTGGAAATGGTCCAACGTGGCAGTCAGCAAACCAAGGTTTGCACGAACCTCAGGCATGAAGCACATGTAGTCCAATCCCATAGCACCAAGATCCTCCTGATCTATCTCTATAAGTGTATACCACTGCAACAACGACAAAGGAAACTGCTCTCGTGACATAAGTACATCACGAATGTCCTCCTGCAATCAAGCAAACCATAGCGTCAACCATAACTGAATCCAAGCAAACCTGCTCAAACTATCAAACTATCCTATCATTTACTTAACATATGAAATTGATTAAAAACAACATACCATCTCTTGACTAGATTCCAGCAATCTCGGAGATCGCTTATCAATTGCCGCATCGATCAAGATGCCAATTGAGTCAATTTCATTTAGTAAACTGACTACCCTAGTGCAAATGCACCGAAATAGGTTGCCAATGCGCCAACTTATAGAAAATGTGCAACTTCACAATGAATGTGCTGGTTCTTATCACATATGCACAGTTCTGGCAAATGCACAGCTTCCCATAGCGTATGCGCCGTATCATAGTAGATGCACTGACTCATAACGTATATGCGCAACTACATGTCTAAAATGCATGGAATCATAACATATGCATTGTTTCAGAGCGTATATGCACCAAACTGTGATTTGACGCATCTATCCTAGTGAGTTTTCCTTAGCATTTATTAGCCTAATAAATGATCCTAGGAAAATTTTGTCGAACTTCATACCGGTGGTCTTGCCTCAGCTAGCTAACTGAACTATCGAACGCGCTCAAATTGGTGCTCCTCACATGGAATATCCATATCTATGCTAACTTCTCTCACTCCTGTGCTCTCTTAAGCTCTGAGGGACCTATCAACAAAAGCTAAGTGTGCAAATGACTAGTATTGTGAGCTTAGCTCCTATATATAGCAAGTGAACCCTAACTAGCTGTGTGGCAACCGTGACTACTTCCCAAGCCCGTTTCCTCCCGTTTCTTTGACCTGTAGCCCATTTTCTTCATCCTAACTATTTTTCCAACCTTCTTCATCATGAGAATGTCTGTCTCACACCCTCGAAACCTTACTTCCCATCCAATCTCCTGAGGGGCCATCCTGTCGTTAAACTTGTACCAGGGGTAAACTGGGGCATGTATTATTATCATAAAATCTTATTCTTTGAAGCAACGTGAGAAAACACATTGCATCAAAGAGGGGCAAAATGTATACACCTAAAAATGACACAACTCTGTCTAAATAAATATTCTTAATATTTATTCCATTTGATTCCTCTATCAATAATCAAATAAATCAATTTATTTATTTGGTTCATTCTCCTCCCATTAATTGAATAAATTACCTTTTTATTTAATTAATTTCATCGAAATCAACTTCATTCTTCCAAACAATTAAATAATTTTTATTATTTAATTAAGTCAAATTGTTCCTCCAAATTTAAATAAATCATGCAAATTTATTTAAATTCTCTCAATCTCTAAAAATAAAATATAATAAAATATTTTATTTATTCTTCTATCTTGCATAAACAATTAAATAAATTTATTTATTTAATTTGCTTTCTTATCTTCTAAATTCCTCAAAAATCTTCCAAATCTTCTAAAAATAAATCTTGCTCATCTTGCACACAAAATTAAATAATTTATTATTTAATTTCTCTCAAATCATGCAAAAGCAAATCACAAGTTGAGTTAATTGATTTATTCAATCTTGTTTTTATCAACAACTCTTAAATTAGAAAAAATCATTCTAATTTATGAAAGCAAATCTTATCTTTGTCATGAAAGCAGTTAACTCAAACAAAGCAACTTTTTTGTGTGACACTTGTCTTCTTCCTATTCGTGCACATCATCTCAAATCTTTTCAACCATCGATCTTATTATTCTTTCTACACCGTTGATCTTCTCTCTCACAAGTCTATAAATATAGCCATATTCCTCCATTTCTATGGATCCAAACTTTTAGTAAACTTATTCTACAGAATTAATAGCATGCCTTTGGCACCCAAATCCATCCATTACTTGTGATCACCCTCTTATTGTATTGAAGCTCATCTTCATTACAAGAAGTATCTTAGCCATCTCTCCATCACCATCTTGAAGAACAAAGCAAGAAAGTGCACTTTCTGAGGGCTTCATTCACACACAAAGATTGATTGAGATTAGGCAAACAATGGAAGCCATGAGGTAACAAGGTTTGCAAGGTTTGTTCTTTGTTTTTGAGTCTTTGTTATTACAATTTCTATTGAGATTATTACTTTATTGATAGTTTAATACTTTGTCAATATTTATGGTAACAGACCCAAACAACATTTGAAATACCTTCTCACATGTTAGCCTCAATCGTCTCACCACTTAGAATTAAGTTCTAAACAATAAAACTTACCGCATACAAGTCAAACTTGTCAAGTCAGCCTTCAACACAGATTGCCATTGGTTCAATTCCTCTGTTAGACAACAACTTTACTACGGACCACAAGATGCTTCTAAAATCATATCAAACACTCTTCACACATCACAAATCATATCTTTAGAACCACAAGGCAAACTATTCTTTTGCGATAGAATACATACCACTGGAACACATACCCTATCATAGTCAAATTTTACCATACCAAGTAGCAATACTTAGGCATTCATAACTGACTCTCTGGCAGAACTCAGAACTTGCAAATCTGGATTTGGATACTTCATACTTGTGTTTACAACACCTCAAAACTGTACAACAAGATATATAACAATGGAGGAATGCGGACCAAAACAAATGAGTGTTTTTCTCTAAATCACAATGTAATATGTCTTTACGGACTTAGTCTATTAGAGTGTGTGCTTCTAGTACTTGTCAGAAGCTAAAAAATTGGATATAGGATCATCAAAGAAATACAAATAACATACCAAAACTGCATGAATAGATCTCCAACCATGGACCAATACTAATCATTATACTGCCTTTCTATCATTGTTTCTTGTGTACTGCCAACACTTGACCAAAGTGGCTAAGTCTTTTTCATCAGACCAAACTTCTATTCTAACCTTGTTCCTTTGCTTGTTTCCATCAATGACAACATATTCAACACAAGTTTCCAACACTTCCTAGTGGGAAGGATGTTACATCTCATTTTATAGACTATATTATTACTCTAGATTAGTGAATATTTACTATGATTGTTTTTACTTTAAGTAATTCCATGTGTGTGAAGGTAATTATCGTAATGTTATATTTGTGTGAATCAAAAAGTTGATTTAATATTAAATATTATTGATGTGATTATAATGTTTTGCTTCATCTATGTTTTGAGGAACTAACCTATTGACGTCGAGTTGAGTGCAAATGAATGTAGGTACTCATCGAAGATGAGAACATGGTTGAGGTAGAGATGTTCTAGCCACTTGGCAAGAACTGTTTGGGATGGATAACCTTGATACACTCACACACTCACATAGTCTCATGTCATATTGCATTTTCTGAATGATCTTATTATGTATTATTAATTAGTTGATAAATGTGATTGATGACTTGGAAGTAGATAAATATGTGTTTTAATTACTTCAGTAAGTCTATTTCGAATGCATAATTTAGTCATAAATATTAATGTTCTTTCAATATATATTTAATATGGTATATTTTATATTATTTAATAATAAATAATAATAAGTGTTTTCCTATTTTTATAAATATTAATGTTTAAAAAATAATATATTTGTTATATTTATACTACTTGTTTGATTAAAAATTGATTATGCTTTATTAAAATTAGATAAATTGCATTAATAGTATTATTATTACATTTAGAATCTAAATAAAAGAATTAAAAGAAGTTACTGTCATGCAAGTGATAGAAATATAAATAAGATTATTTTATTCTATTCTTTCAAAAAGAAATGAAAGTTTTGAAAAAAGCAAATCTGATGCAAACATAAGTAAACATCAGTTATTAAAAAGCAACCAAAACCTGAAAATATGGGGTGCCAAGTTTAGGAGGAGATTTTTTTTAATAAAACAAAGAGAAATAGAAAGATTATTATCTCTAAGCATTGACAGAATGGAGGAGGACGTTCATTCTTTGGTAGCGATAGATAGAAGAAAGGTGTAGTGACAACAACAAGAATTCGACCCTTTGGCAAGCAAATAACGCAGGGTATTTTCCTCGATTTTAATTGCAATAATTTAAGGGTGTATATGACTATTAAACCATAGTAAATCTGCCATGTAATCTATTCTTCTCTAGTCTGTGTTACACCTGTGGGTGGGCCAATATTTTATGTTTTCCTTGTTCCCTGTTGTCAACTATCTTACGCTCTGTGATTATATTTTGAGACAACCATCAGTTTAACCACCTACATTCTATCCTTCTTGTCATTGTGGATCAACCTTCTATTTGTAGGCATTTTCTCTCTTTTGTTTTGCTTAACCTACCTTAGATTTCATCCCTGCTACCAATCTCCTTTAACCCATGGTGTTTGATGTTGGTTCGGCCTACCAAGCGTGCATGAAGTTGGGTGGCTGTGCCTATCATCTTGTCACATGTGCTTAGCATCTTCTAGATGTTCTTGTTCTTACCTCTGATATTCTTTGTTTTCCTAGTTTTATGCTAAGTGAATCATCCCTTTTCTTGAATCTTGATGCAACCTATGAATCCATAGTTAACAAGTTATCCAAGACACTGATAATTTATTCTCTTGCAGTCTTAAATTCTTATACCTATTTTCTTTCTCTGTATTTGTTGTTAGAAATTACTCTATTGCTAGGTGTTGGCCTCTACTTCTTAGTCTAATTGTGTGTCTTATTGTTGAAAATAACTCTTAAATTTAGGTGACCGCATTAGATTCTTGTCACAACCCTATTTTATTATATCAGAGGTTCCTGTTGTAGCTGTATTTTTATCTATTTTAATGTTATTCAGACTAATAGTTACTGTCACTAGTTTGATAGTAACGTATTTGTGAATTTCACAGCTTCCTATCCCAAGTTGTTTAATGATTTTATATTACTTTCTGTTGTGTGATTACACAACACGCCCCATTTTGCCTCAGCAAAACAGGGACCCAACTTTTTGCTTCTACTTGTTCTTTGCTTTTTTGCTTTGGGCAGTTTGGTAAAAGTCAAATGAAGCAATAGAACGTCATCCCTACACATGAATATGCCTCATAAAGGAAGAGTTAAATGTTAAAGTTAGATTTTTCCATCATAAACCTCACAATATGAAATAATAAAAAATTCTAAGCAGGTTTTCCTTTAGATCACCCTAAAATTCCTTAGGGATAGAAAGTTATGCCTAGTCAAAGTTTGGTCAAATCTGATATTCCCAGAGGGAGACATTTGCTAATATCCCTGATATTCACTAATATCCATGATCTATGTTTCAACGAAGAGATCCCAATATCTGCATACCCTTTAATATGCCAATGTCAAATTTAAATACGAGGAAACATTTACTCGTCAAGTACTTGCGCATATTCCCGGAGGGTCATCTTTTGAAGAGGGACATATTTCCTAATATCCCTGATCTTCGCTAACATGACGGTAATGTAATCTTGTTCTGATTTGTAAAACACCCAAATATGACGATGATGTCATCTTGACCTGGATTTAAGAAGGTCATATTTCCTAATATCCCTGATCTTTGTTAATATGATGATGATGTCATCTCCCCACCCAATTTAAAAGCTTATGATGGATGCTGACATCATCCTCACATTCCAGATCAGGGGTGATATTTTGTATTGTTGAATATCTAGATATTTCCTAATGTCCCTCATATGAACCCTTGAGACCTATAATATGGGGATCTCCAGTAACCAATAGAATGTTGCCACGTGGCACAGTTGACCTAATCATGTCAACACATATCATTATCCTGATTGTTAAATAATGATATAATGACCTGACTTTTGGTCATCAGTCGACAATTGACTATCCTAACGGTGATGTCATCCTCATATTCTGGATATTAGTCATATTTCCTAATATCCCTGATCTCCAAGAATATGCATCCCTATATTAAATGACATTTCAATGGTAGGTTCAACCTTCAAAATTTTGAATAAACTCCCACCACTTGTTAACATCTCCAAGCCTTAGGTGTCGATCAACAGATACCAATAGGAGGACATTAATCACACCCTAATTTTCTATTGTTTTCGATTAAAAGTAAGGATTTGAGCTCATTTCAAATTTATCAAATGTTTAAGCAAAGAATTACAGAGCCCCTATGAGACCAAGGTGATATTACTACAAATTGTGAGCTCAACAAAATGGGATACGCATTCAAACAACAAACAGAGATCGGTAATTGCAAGGTGAACGTGCTCATCTAGATGTCACTTACATAGTAAAAGGGTAACAAACATCAGGTATGTAATGACAAAACCCTCTTTTGTCATTTATGGTGAATGAATAGGTAAAGATGGTTTTTACTAGAGTAAATTAGCATGATGATGCATGAAATAGACTAGAATGAAAAAATTATCACCATGAAATTCATGTGATCATTGAATCCACTATGCACACGACATGTTAGGGTAAGATATATATGTTTCATTGTAGGATCCAATGGTAGTCCAGAGGAATAGGTCAAACATGAAATTCTTGAAACCCATGTGCGTACAACCTGAAGGGATATCCTTCAAATATGGACAAATAAATGACACACATCCAGGAGACACTGAACTTCATGCATGTACAACAAAATTGGAAAAAGGAGGTAGGAATCCCATGCTCATCAATATCTACAGCTCAAGAATGTGGCATGCAGGAGGGTTTCCCTATACTATGGAGGCCACTGAATTGGTGGTAGAGTGTGCACAAAATTACAATGTGAACACCAGAAGAGTAGAGAAGCATGGTATGGTTTATGTAGACTTTTCTATTGAGGGCATTACTGTAGCCTTCAATCTTCCCAGAGGACCCCGTGTGGTTTGAATAAACTTGAGTAAATTGGAGAAAGAGTACACTAGCAAAGAGGACTCTAGGAGGATCATGTACCAATGGAGGGCCAGTGACAACATGTATAAGGCTACTACCAGGTTGCTCATGAATCTTTACAAGTTTGATTTTGCTTCAAAGTATCAATATGTGATGGTGATGCTTAGCAAGATGAAAGGAAAACCAAATGCTGGGTCATTCAATAATTGGATGTATGGCATCATCAGGATAATAGAGGGTACTAATAAGAAACCCCAATGGGCTAAGGTCATAAGCGATAGCCTGAATGAGGGGATGAGAAAGTTGGGAGGGAAAACTAACATGTTTCATGTGACCTCTTATGTGGTATACGACTATGCATACAGAGGTACTTTTGATGGATTGCAAATAGTGGGCAGGGTTGGAAATAACCCTGGAGATGTAAGCATTTGGGATCATTACCCACAACTAAAATGAAGAGAATCTCTCCAACATTACCAGAGAGTAAATGATTCATTCTCCATGCACCTTGTTAGGACAATGGAAGAAGACTGAGTGTAGAAGCTCAAGCTGTGATATATAGACATGAGGCATGGTTCATCTAGTTCCCCACCTTTTCATACATAAGAATAGAAGGTTTCACTGGACAACCTTTCATGTTTCCAAGATATCCGAATGACAAAGTCATCTTGATGGAGTTTACCAGGTAGATACTACATTTAGTAGAAGATTGCATTGAGAAAGGAAAGATACCTCACATTTTGTTTCCAATCATAATTGGATGGTACATGTGCCATGATAGGGAGAGTGTGAAGGATGTGATTGTGGGACTAAAGCTAATGTCCCTGTAGCCATTCTCACTAGCTAGGTCATATGAGCCCTATGATAGGATGCAAACCTAAGAACCCAGTGGATTAGAGGCACCTTAAAGATTATTGGGCCGACTGTGATGATAAAATGGAAGTAAGAAGGAGAAGCTACCAGAGGCTTACTCTGAGACAGATATGCACATTAGATTACATACTAGTGCTTGCTCAATTACATGAAGATGATGGCCTGATCATGTCCTGAGAATATGAGGACAACAAAGTGTATAATGAAACAATATCAGCCCCAAATTGGAGTCAACCAAAGGTGACCTCCTTGGATCAGATAATGTAGAAGGTCATGCAATTGACTAAAGAATGGGTGGAGGCAGAAACTACTAAGTTGAAGAAAAGGGGAGTAGCACTTACTATTGATAACAAAAGAAAAATACAAGAGTTATCAGATGAGGAATATGATGATTTCCTCAAGGAAAAGAGGCAGTCAAAAGGAGAGAGACAACAGAGTAAAATTAAGAAAGGAAATTAGGTAATTGGGGTGACCATCATTCGTTAGCCTCAACAAAAGGAAGATGTAGGCTCAACATCCACTGTAACCACATCACATGCACCTGCAAAGCAAAAAGAGCCTGCTGTAAAGCCTGCACCTGCTATTGCAAAAGAGGAAGAAAAGATCAGATGATGACCTTCCGATAAATAGAAAGAAGAAGAAGATTCAAGAGCCACCACAAAAGAAGTAAACATCTGCTATGAGAGGGGTGATAGATCAAAGTTCCCCTATCCTATTAAGAGGGGTAGGTGGTGAAGGCATCATGAAAAATTTGCAGCATGAAGTTCGTATCCCAGAGATCATGCAATTTAAGTCTGAGAAGGTAGAGGAATAGAGAAAAGAGATGCATAGTATGAGGGATGAGCAATCCTTTTCACTAGATAACATTGTAGATTTATCTAATGATGATATTGTTAATGAGGTGTCTACTAGCTCCATGGAAACATTAATAAAGAACACTAAGATGACCCGTCATGGTACTCTCATAGTGCAAAAGGAAGTCCATCATGAGGAGGTTGAGGTGGAGGATATAGAAGAAGGCAACCCTAAACTAGTGACACAGCGAATAGGGTTAACAAATTTACTTGATCAGGTCATTAGCCCAACAATAATAGATTTAATGTATCAAGGTGATGGTGACCAAAATAAAGATGCAGACTTACTTCTAGAACAGGACAAAGAATAAGTTCATATACACATGGAGGATGAAGAGATGTCTGATCAAAATGATGATTAGGATAATGAGTACTTATCTAAGAAGGAAACAAATGAAGAAAGAATGGATCAAACCCAAGGCCCTGGAGGAATAGAAACATCAAAGGATGAAGAACAAGGTCTTCAGGTGGGTGATGATTAGAGAAAAAAAGAAGAAAATGTGAATAAGAATGATCAAGAAGATCACCTAGATAAACCTGATCAGAGTACTCAAAACCCTCATGAGGATCGAGCCTCACAGGATACCCAAGACCAAAATGTAAAAGTGCAACAAGAAGTCCCTTCACAAAAAGAGGTCCATCAAAAGGAGATTCAATATGAACAAAGAAAAGAGCCTTTGCCACCAAGGGTGGAAGAAAATGTAGAGTTTCATGATACTCACATTGAGCATACAGACCAGCAAGGGTCTACAGATGAGGTACCATATTGGCTACGACAGTAGGTGAACCCACCTCATGTCAGTGATGTACCTGAATTTGACATTTCTTCATTATTTTCAAATGAAATGGCTAAGCCAAAGAGAAGGGAAAGGGCCACTTCTACAATAAAAAGAGATCCTACCATAGACAGAAGGATAGCTCAAGTAGCTTTGCCTATAGCAGATAAAGCCAAAGGGGAAATAAGTATTAATGAATACCAAATGACCTCCATTGATTTAGGCTTTTCTACTAAAAAGAAAGAATCCCAAGAGGCCAAAGATATTATTGATTCTATATTGAAGAGTGTGGAAAGGGAGAAGAATGAAAATAAAGTGCACAAAGAGCACATTTCTCAGTTGCATACATTTATAAAAAGGACTAATTGACCCAAATCACATGCCAATCAACACAACTACCCCTTTGACCATCATATCTCAGGATGAAGTAATGGGGTTGGATATCATGAAGCATAAGGCACATGTGATGGATAATTAGTTTATTCAATTTGTTTATGATGTAGAAAAGGTAATAATGATCTCCCTCACCAATTGGAATTTGATCAGCACATTGAAGAGCAAAGTGGATAAGTTGCAAAAGGAGGTTGGATAGAGATCAATCAAAGTAGAAAAGGATCTGACTACCCTGGCTGATATTAAACAAATAAATGTGAAGGTACTCATATACAATAAGATATTAAATAATCAAACTTCATAGTTGTTTGGTATTTGGTATGAAGATACCAAGTTTGAGACCAATAGCCTAAAGAGATGCAACAAAAAACTCAGAGACATCAATGTCAAGTTGCATCATCTCATGTCAAAGGAGATAAATATCCTCGAAGCTCTTGAAGACAAAGTGGAAGGGAATATAGAAAATTAGGATGTTGATTTTGCAATTAAAGCTTTCCATGATAATTTTAAGCATGCAATAGATGACCCTCTCCACCAATTGTCAGAAGATGTAATTAACAAAGCAATGAGGATGAAAACAAAAATGGAAGAGTATAATGAAATGTTGAATAGTAGAAAGAACAAGTTGTCTACATTACAAAAACAATTCCACTCACAAGAGCGTGCTATAGCCAAGGCCAAGGTTCAAGGAGGAGAGGAAATTGAATGGATAGTGCAGGCATATGAACCCATCAGGGGTATCATCAGCACACATATAGGAGATGACCCATCCACTGATGAACAAGATTAAGAATGAGTAAGGATGCAGGATGATGGGGTCATACACATCATATGTTAGAGATATGATCAAGTCCCACCAGATGGTTGCCAGCTGGCAACCTGTGCCATGTTTTCACTTGTTGACTATGTCAAAGGAGATGTAGACCGTTGATCTTGAATGTTAAATCCTGATCATTGGATCATTTGTAACCACCTCCTCTCTTTGTTCTATAAAAGGAGATGGAGTGTGCCATGTAAGATATTCAAAACTTAATTGAGATTAGATTGATGAAGCATTAGGACTAATTCTCAAGGCTGATTGTAGATATATATGATGGAGATTGATTGTCATTGATGTCAAAAAGGTGTTGAGTTGATGATGCAAATACACCATAGTGAAAGTTAGATCATTCATGGTGATCTTAGTTTGAGTTTATTGGTCTTCATATGACATGATGTGGATCATGCTTTTAGGAGTTCACAAGAGTTCACTTTGTGAACAGTGTCTTCATAGGCACAATGCTTCAATGCTTCAAGATGTGGACAGTGTCTTCATTAATGTCAAATATTGAGGAAGACCTCAAAGAAGATCTCAGTTGATATTGATTTTGTTTATATCTCTTATCCTTTATTTAGAAGGACCTCAGTTGATTAAGACAATGTTTGGTATTATCATGTCAGAAGATTATGTTTCGGGTCATCTAGTTGAGGTTTCATTCTAGTTGTCATGTGGTTTGTCAAGGATCTCAGTCATCATTCTTCATGGTGGCATAATGTATTTCACAATGTTTAGGATGCTTTCACTTCAAGATTTCATAGTCTCAAAATGCCATGGTGGTAGCATGACAAAGTTGCAGTGGTAATGACAAGGTTCTATGAGGAAGAGGTTTGTATACAAGCTTATATCATGATATCATGTATTTAATGCCAATCAAGACATAAGCTCATAAGATAGGCTTGCTTTAGGGTTTTATAAATTGGTTGTTCATGTTTCAGATGGTGGTTAAGTTGTTTTGTTATGTGTTTCATTGTATTTGTTATGTTCATATGCTGCTATGTCCTCATGCATGAGTTGCCTTGAGTAATTGTGTTTATAAGGTTGCTTCATGATGATGTTGATAAGGTGATGTCATTGATGTTGATTAGTGAAGGAGTTGTAATTCGTAGTGATGGAGTTGTCTTCTTAGCTTCACCATTAGGGGGATAGATGTTGTGCTTCATATGTTCATCCCATACTTTATGATGCTTGGTAGTCATGACTTGATGTTAATATGGATCATTGCATATGAGAATGGTATTAAGGTTTGCTCATGACAGAGTTAAGGTTTGTTTTGTAGTCATGACTTGAGGTTTGCCTAATGGCTCTATAGTTTGTGAAAAGTTATCCTTATTTAGTATGTTGAGCACTACATGTATATGACTGTGTTAGGGTTTGTTTTATAAAGAGTCTAAAACAATAAAACCCTAATCTAAAGCTCTCAAAGTCTACACAAGGAGCTCTAAATGAACATCATGCACTTTCCTTTTAATTTGTTTTTGACCTGTAATCAGAGGTCATTTCACTAATGACAACTTGCTAGAGGGGTCTAAAGACATATCCTTGACCGGCCCCATCGACCCTTTTACCATTGGCTTTGGTCTTAGCTCTTTGTGTTAGGGTGCCAATTTCAAATCAATGGCTCTTTTTAAAAGTATAGTGAGTGGGTATTGAAAAATCAATGGATGTTATTTAAATGTGTCCCCCCGACACTTATGCTTAAGATTAACAGTCTCTAAAAGATAAGATTGTGTAACCTGTAGTGATTTGCCTTTTCAAAGACTATTTTTAGGTCTCTAAAGAAAGATTTTTTTTCTTATTTTAAAATTTCTTGTGGCAACTAAAACAAAAAAGATGGTGTTTTATTATCTTCTAAAAAGGCATATTTTTAAGTGGAAGATTAATGCCTTTTGTGAAAAGCTATACCTTCTATTTTTTATTCCAATAAAGATGGGCTATTTGTGTGGGGTCCGAAGAAAGAAAGTTTTTTTTTTAGGGGTAGATTGATTTATTTTTGAAGTTATTTGTAGAAGATGAAATTGAAGGGGTTATTGAAGTGTTATGGAGAGAATTGTTTTATAGGGGAAAATGATTGAAATTCTTTGAAGACTTTATTTGCAGATGATATTCTTTCATATTGAAGATTATTTGTTGCATATTGGAGTTTGTAGAGGATTTTATGAGAAGGGAAAATGAAGATAAATGGGAAGAAGAATGTGAAAAGATTTCTTGCAGATGAACAGAGAAATATGATTTTATTTTGGCAAATTATTTATGAATGGAAATGGTCATACAAAGAATATGAATTTGATCTTATTTTGGTTTTGCAGGTTCTTCATAGAGGGAAAATGAATCAGAAAGAAAATGAATTTGAAAAGTCTTTCTTATTGTAGGTAGATGGGTTTTTGAAGATGGAAGATCAAAGGTCTTATTGCTTGAAATCTAATATATATACAGGGGTTGAAAAATGTGGTTGAATGTTATGGTTTTAAATGACACAAATTGAAATGACATTTTCTATGAATAAGATGGTTTGAAGAATATACATTTTGTATAGGTTTCAAGAATAATGTTTCAATGTAAATACAGATGTTTAGAGACTTCAACATAGAGGATAAAAGAGACTTGATTTTGTTGATTGAAAAGGTTGTATTTGAAGTATGTACTGACAAAAGGAGATATAAGGTTATGATGTATAATGTGTTGTAGAGAATCAGGGTAACCCCTGAACTGATTTATTTTCTTATGCACACTTGTATCAACCAGTGAGACACAGTGTATGCTAGTGAGGCATTTTGTAAAGCTAGTGAAGCTTCCTTGGTTAGTGAGACCTATTTGTAACCAGTGAGGTTTTGAATAAGCCAGGGAGGCAATTTTGAGTGGTTTTTCTACCCCATGAGGGTTTTCCACTTCAATAATCCTTGTGTTATGATTTGCCTCTATGTGTGTGTTTTCTAATGTTTTACTCACAGGTCATGATTTTTTTCATCATACTTGTGCATATGTGTTTAATAGTTTATTGATGTCTTTCTATCTCTTTGACTTGTAAAATGTAAAAGATTTTTAAAATTAGACAACACTAATTCACCCCCCCTCTCAGTGTTGTCATGTACTCCAACAAGTGGTATCAGAGCAAAGGTTTCCTATACAAGTCTAATCAGCTTGGGTAGGTCTTGAGTGTGGAGTACCATGGGTAAGTGCAAAAGAAATAGAGAAAAGAAAAATTTTAAGTCTCTTACTGATCAAAAGACATCATCTATACCAAATTCAGATGTTGATATAAAATGAGTTGATAGAAATGTTTCAAAAGGTGAGTTAGGGGTTCCTTTCTTTGATGGTTCAGACTTCTCTTTTTGATGTATTAGAATGCAAGTTTATCTATCCTCTTTAGGGTATGGTGCATGGATGTCTATTGAGAATGGATATTTTGTTTCTTCTCAATCACCTAATACTACAAATAACAAAGAGGCTTATGAATGTAATCATATAGCAAAGAAAGCTATTTTATCTGGATTATCTAATGAAGTTTCTTGTAAAGTTATGCATTGTGAAACAACTCAAGATGTGTGGAAAGAATTGATAAGAATCTATCAAGGTGATGCACTTGAAGGAGAGGACATCTTGTTATCTGAGAAGAGTGACAATGATGGAAGTCATTCGCATGAAGGAGATGAAGTACAATCTGATTCAGAAGAAGATCACATTATGATTGATTATAATCAGGAGTTTGATGAATGTAATTATGAAGTTGATTTAGAGGGTGAATTATTGTGTTCCTTAAATCAAATAAAGCAACTTAGAAAGGAAAACCAGAGATTAGAGTTGGAGCTTCAACAAGAAAAGGATTCTAAGAACAAAGTTGTTTCAAATCTTGAAGAGGCTAGAAATTAGATTGCAGATTTAAAGAGTCATGTTGATAATTCTGACAAATTGATTATTAGCTTAAAAACTAAAATTGAGGAAGCTAAGAGAATAATGGATGTAACAAAATCTGACCTTGAGATTAAAAGAATTGAAAATCTGAAATTAGAGACTAAAATTATCAATCTTAGAAAAGATTATGAAGGTCTTAATGTTCTATCCAAGAAATATTAGGAGTTTGAAGAAAGCACAAACAAGTTACATGAAATGTTAGGCAAACAAAAATATCATAAGAGTACTACTGGTTTAGGGTATGAAGGAGAGTGTTCCAAAGTCAGAGAGACTCCTAGAAAGAAAATTGATTTAAGTTATCATGCTACTGCTCCTAAAGACAAAATGCAAAATCAAAGGAGAAAATTCAAAAGAATTACTCTAGCAAGACAAGATTATATGTACAAGTATAATTATTCATTTAATGGTTATTGTTACACTTGTAATCACTTTAGACACAAATTAATTGTAGAAGAAATCAATTTGCTTCAATATGGAATACTAATGTTGTATGTTTCAAGTGTAATTCTCCTGGTCACAAAGCTTATAGTTCCAGAATGTATGGAAGAATAGCATCACCTAGTTTGATATGTTGGAAAACAGAAAAAGGTTGAACAGGTTTGGAAGAAGAAATCTAAATAGAAGGAAGATCTTGTGAAAGTGTGGAAGTAGAAACAAAGTCATGAGAAGATAGATTCTAAACCTGTGCATCTTGCACAAGTTACATCATCAGTTGCATAACAAATAGCATGAAGTTAGGGGGAGTTGTTCATATTCTATCAATTATCCCCAATAAGTTTCAGGAGGTTAAAAATGGAAGAAGTCAATTCATTGCACATGTCTTTGCATTTGGTTGTGCAAAGGTATTGATAGTGGTTATGCATTTATCAGATTTGACATGGTGTTGTAAAAAGTGTCATGTGTAGGAACAACAGGATGGTCTTCATTCTTTATCATGGTAAGAAGTGTGTGGAGGAGTATATTGATTGTAGGTTGTTGCAGATTGATTGTTGTCACTATCATGGAAGTATTGGCAAGGTCATACCTTGAGTGGTTATCATGTCATCATGAGTTCTGAATATTGTGATGAATTGTCTTCATGCTATTATTATCAGAATGTTGTTTGTTGAGTTTGTATTGTTGTTTATCATGGGTGTTGATGTGATTATGATATATTTGCATGAAGTTCAAGTTCATATGAGTCATATCAAAGGAGCCAATTTTATGCCTTCATAATCATACTTCTTTCTTTTTGATTTGGGAGTTCTTGGAGATTTGTCATTTGGGTCAAAAAGTGTTGATGATTGTGGAAGAATTGTTTGTCATGAAAAGTTTGTTTTGCAACCACAAGTGATGTCATCAAGAGTTTGTATTTTGATAGCAAAAATATGGCAGCCTTCATCTTGTCAAAAGAAGTGATCAAAGTATCTCAATGATGTCAATTTTTTATCTTCATCTTCATATTGGTGTAGTGACATGAAGTGGTATTATGCTGAGATAGATATGCATGCTTCATTCTATCAGGACAGTGCTCTTTTGTGCAGATTTTTTTGATATAATAGACCTCATTTTATATATGCAAAGAATGGCACAATCTATGGGTAGTTTATAACAGTGGTTTGATGTTTTGTTTGGTGTGCCTCACATAATGTTACTCTTAGGTCCCGTGCTTTAGGATGTATTTCTTCAGATGTGTGCTTCATGGTGACTTGTTTCTCTGAAGTTGAAGAGTTGTTTCAGGGTATTGTCAACAAGGTTTGTAATTTTTGTCATCATAGATCATCATAGGTTCAAAGGGAAGATAACAAGATAACAAGAGTTTATGTCTTCATTAGTATACCATGCTTCAAAATCTTCATAATACAACATGATTGTAAATGTTATGATCAAGCTTTAAAATATTTCAGTCATGGGGAGAAAATAGTATCTTATCCTTTTTCTTTCGATGACAAAAAGGGGGAGAGAGAGAAAATGCATCATGTAGTTTTTCCATCAATGACAAAGAGAGAGATTGATGGAGATTGATTGTCATTGATGTCAAAAAGGTGTTGAGTTGATGATGCAGATACATCATAGTGAAAGTTAGATCATTCATGATGATCTTAGTTTGAGTTGATTGGTCTTCATATGACATGATGTGGATCATGCTTTCAGGAGTTCACAAGAGTTCACTTTGTGAACAATGTCTTCATAGGCACAATGCTTCAATGCTTCAAGATATGGATGGTGTCTTCATTAATTTCAAAGATTGAGGAAGACCTCAAAGAAGATCTCAGTTGATATTGGTTTGGTTTATATCTTTTATACTTTGTTTAGAAAGACCTCAGTTCATTAAGGCAATGTTTGGTATTATCATGTTAGAAGATTATGTTTCAGTTCATCTAGTCGAGGTTTCATTCTAGTTGTCATGTGGTTTGTCATGGATCTCAATCATCATTCTTTATGGTGGCATAATGTATTTCACAATGTTTAGGATGCTTTCACTTCAAGATTTCATAGTCCTAGAATGCCATGGTGGTAGCATGACAAAGTTGCAGTGGTAATGACAAGGTTCTACTAGGAAGAGGTTTGTATATAGGCTCATATCATGATATCATGTCTTTAATGCCAATTAGGACATAAGCTCATAAGATAGGCTTGCTTCATGGTTTTATTAGTTGGTTGTTCATGTTTCAGATGGTGGTTAAGTTGTTTGGTTGTGTGTTTCATTGTATTTGTTATCTTCATATGCTGCTATGTCCTCATGCATGAGTTGCCTTGATTAATTGTGTATATAAGGTTGCTTCATGATGATGTTGATAAGGTGATGTCATTGATGTTAATCAGTGAAGGAGCTGTAATTCTTAGTGAAGGAATTGTCATCTTAGCTTTACCATCAGGAGGATAGATATTGTGCTTCATAGGCTCATCCCATACTTTATGATGCTTGGTAGTTATGACTTGATGTTAATATGGATCATTGCATATGATAGTGGTATTAAGGTTTTCTCATGGTAGAGTTAAGGTTTGTTTTGTAGTCATGACTTGAGGTTTGCCTGATGTCTCTGTAGTCTGTGCAGATTTACCCTTATTCAGTATGTTGAGCACTACATGTATATGACTATGTTAGGGTTTGTTTTATAAAGAGTCTAAAACAATAAAACCCTAATCTAAATCTCTCAAAGTCTACACAAGGAGATCTAAATGAATTTCATACACTTTTCTTTTAATTTGTTTTTGACCTGCAATCAGAGGTCATTTCACTAATGACAACTTGCTAGAGGGGTCTAAAGATATATCCTTGACTGGCCCCAGCAACCCTTTTACCATCGACATCGACCTTAGCTCTTTGTGTTCAGGTGCCAATTTCAAATTGATGGCTCTTTTTAAAAGTATGGTGAGTGGGTAATGAAAAATCAATGGATACTATTTAATGTGTGCCCCCGACACTTGTGCTTAAGATTGACGGTCTTTGAAAGATAAGACTGTGTAACCTATAGTGATTTGCCTTTTCAAACACTATTTTTAGATAGTCTCTAAAGAAAGATTTTATTTCTTATTTTAAAATATCTCGTGGCATCTAAAACAAAAAGGATGGTGTTTTATTCTCTTTTAAAAATGCATCTTTTTAAGTGGAAGATTTATGAAAAGCTATACCTTCTATTTTTTATTCCAATAAAGATGGGTTATTTATGTGGGGTCTGAAGAAAGAAAGTTTTTATTTTTTTAGGGACAGATTGATTTATTTTTGAAGTTATTTGTAGAAGATGAAATTGAAGGGGTTATTGAAGTGTTATGGAGAGAATTTTTTTACAGAGGAAAAATGATTAAAATTCTTTGAAGACTTTATTTGCAGATGATATTCTTTCAGATTGAAGATTATTTGTTGTAGATTGGAGTTTGTAGAGGATTTTTATGAGAAGGGAAAATGAAAATAATTGGGAAGAAGAATGTGAAAACACTTCTTGCAGATGAACAGAGAAATATGATTTTATTTTTGCAAATTCTTTATGAATGGAAATGGTCATACAAAGAATATGAATTTGATCTTATTTTGGTTCTGTAGGTTCTTCAGAGAGGGAAAATGAATCAGAGAGAAAATGAATTTGAAAAGTCTTTCTTATTACAAGTGGATGGGTTTTTGAAGATGATGAAAATGTAGATAGGCTTTGAAGATGGAAGATCAAAGGTCTTATTGTTTGAAATCTAATATGTATGCAGGTGTTGAAAAATGAGGTTGAGTGTTGTGGTTTTAAATGGTACAAATTGAAATGAGATTTTATGTGAATAAGAGGGTTTGAAGAATATACATTTTGTCTAGGTTTCAAGAGTAATGTTTCAATGTAAATACAGATGTTCAAAGACTTCAAGATAGAGGATAAAAGAGACTTGATTTTGTTGATTGAAAAGGTTGTATTTGAAGTATGTATTGACAAAAGGAGATATAAGGTTGTGGAGTGTAATGTGTTGTAGAGAATCAAGGTAATCCCCTAAAATGATTTATTTTCTTATGCACACTTGTATCAGCCAGTGAGGCAGAGTGTATGCCAGTGAGGCATTTTGTAAAGCTAGTGACGCTTCCTTGGTCAGTGAGACCTATTTGTAACTAGTGAGGTTTTGAATAAGCCAGTGAGGCAATTTTGAGTGGTTTTTCCACCCCATGAGGGTTTTCCACTCCAGTAATCCTTGTGTTATGATTTGCCTCTATGTGTGCATTTTCTAATGTTTTACTCACAGGTCTTGATTCATGTTTTTTATTATCATACTTGTGCATATGTGTTTAATAGTTTATTGATGTCTTCCTCTCTCTTTGACTTGTAAATTAAAAGGTGCAAAATATTTTTAAAATTAGACAACAATCGTATACTTTGAGTAATCTGTGGATGAATTCTTGGCTTGTACTTTGATTTGCTATGTCCCTTGGAGTGCATTTCCTATTGTGCATGTTGTCTTTATTCCTTTCCATCAAATTTTACATCAACCATACATAGTTGTGGAATATCCTGGTGAACCTATGGTTTGATTTCCTTCTCTTCATGATAGTATCTGAAATGTATGTGGACCAATAGCTAAAGATTCACTCATTTTAGTAAAATATAGAAAGCATTCATTACAATTTTCATAATTTCATTCAAATCATCATCATAGATGCAAATGCATAGATAATCTAAAGCAAATACACATAAATATGCTGATATCTCAAAGGAAACTAAATATTCATAGCATATTTGAATTAAATAGCATGTAGAATTGAAAATGTCATGTGAATATCTACCTATAATCACTTAATTTAGATAAATTCATAGTGTAGAGGTGGAAATTGACTAATAATAGTTGATTATTAGAAGAATTGATCAAACTTAGAAAATATCCTCATCATCTGTTGAATACAATAGGATTAACCTTTGTCTATTAAAAGATTTACAGAAAGCAGGTGAAAATTGGATGTTCAGACATCAGTTCTTGGAAGCAGAAGCACGTAAGGCCCCTTGAATGGAAAACAACAACGTACATCAAACCACTGAATAACATCGGTAGATTATGAACTAATCCATGAAGACTTGGGATCATAAATTCTGTGAATTCATCGTCTCTTTCAAGATGATAAAGGTTTGATTTGTATTTCTTTATCTATGATTGTTTGTGACTAACATCATAACTAATATAAATTGGCACTAGAAGGAAGGCCTCATCACTCTTCTGCTTCTTGAATTGGTTACTTACACATCAATCCTGCATCTACACAAGGTGATCTTGTCAATGTTCACTAGAATTTGTCATGCTTTGGACATTTGTACAAAGATTCACTTGTTTCAGGTTGCTTCAAGAGTGTTGATCATAAATATTTTAGTACTTTGCATAAATACTTTAATCTTTGCAGTCAATTGCTTGAAGTCTTCAAATATTGAGTCACTATTCAAAGTTTTCCTACAAATATCCTATAGTAACCTACCTGCATGACCAAGAAACTTGATATTCACGATTAGAAGTTCAAATTTTACTCATATTTTCATTTTTGGTGCAAATGCTGCATAAATATCTAGTTATTGTAGAGTCTTGACCATAAATATCCACCCTAAAAGATCATTTCCTTTGATCTTTGTAAAGATCTAGCCAATTATCCATATTCTGTCTTAAGTTGTTGGAATCCTGGCTCACAGGCCTAATACTAGGTCCAGATCTATTGGACTCCTTGAAGAATTGCCTATTCGTGGACTTAGACCCCGTACCACTAACATTCATCATACTCTAGAGTCTAGTGCATCACCATCCTCATCAAGACATACTATAACACTTCTAGTATCTCCCTCTGTACTTCAGACACCTCCAAGATCTCCAGTTATACCTCACACATCTCGGCCACCAGTCACAACATCATACTTTGCTGTTGATTAACCCTTAACCTTTATTGCATATCATCCTCTGCCTAAAAATCCTGATAAAATTTGTCCTAAGTATCATCCATATCAGGATGCAAATGATCATATCTGGACATATAAGGAAGCTTGCTTTAGAGCAAGGATTGAACATCAAGATGTAGTATGCAGATTGTTTCCCTACTCCTTGGAGAGGAAGCATACAATTGGTATATTAGCCTTACTCAAGCCTCCATAAATTCATGGGATGCATTGGAAAAATCTTTTAAGGACAGGTCTAAAATACCTATAGATCCTACAATGATTTATCACCTTTTTGCTACAATTAAGAGAGAAGAAAGAGAACTAATATCAAACTTCAATGCTAGATTCTAGAAAATGTACTCTAAGCTAGTAGCCCCATACAATGTAGGAGATGAGCTAGCTAGATTGATATATTACTCAGCTTTAGATCCCCTAACTTCCATGTTCATAAGAAGAACACATCCTGGTGTCACAACTCTGACAGGAGCTTATGAAGAGGTAATAAAAGTTAGCTAGAAATTGATTCCTGCTACAATGCCTAACATAGCATATCCTGCATATCCTACCCAGTCACAAACCCATGGAGTCATGATGCCTCCTATTGTAATACCTAGTCCATTACAAGTGCCCCCACTTAGTATCCTGCCTCCCTCAAATGGGAATTGTTAAATGATGCAGTACCCAGGACATACTCAAACACCTCAAGATGTAGGAAAAAACCATAGCAATGGTGCTTCTTTCTGTAAACCTCAACAAGAAAATGTTAGCCAAAGATCAAGAAGACAACAAAGACATTAAAGCAATATTTGCACAATTAAGGAAATTGACAATGGAGACTCAAGATCATGAATTCTATGAGATCATGAATTCTATGAATTCATCATATCTTTCAAGATGATAAAGGTTTGATTTGCATTTCTTTATCTATGATTATTTGTGACTAACATCATAACCAACATAAATTGGCACTAGAAGGAGGGTATCAAGTTCACATTAGCCACTAAAAGTGACAAAGAATGAACCCCAAAAGCTAAAGTGGATATCACGTGGTGTAGCTGCTAGAGCTAAAAAGAAAAGAGAAGGCCCTGATAAGCCCTTAACAGAAGATAAACCTTAGATCCTTAGGTTTGATGGATCCAAGTCTAAACAAGGAGTTGGGGTAGGTATAGATCTTATTTATCCAGTGATGCAGAGCGGCACAGCAGAGCGGTGAAAATAGTTCAAAAATACTGAACTGTTACTATGGTTGGACCTTTGAACCACTTGAGCCCAATGAACTCGTTGAACCTTTGAACCTTTAACTATTCGGTTCAACATACTCTATTGGTTCAACATACTCCCATCGCATACCTCTGAGTTCATGGAACCGTTGAACCATTTACTCCTTGTTGAATCAGTGAGCCGAATGAACTGTTGAACCATTGAACCGGTTCAACCTTGGTTCAACCATCAACAACACATGCTCTTCAGTAATTTCAAGATTTCTTCCATTGAACCAAATGAACCTTTGTATCTTGATGAACTCGTGGAACCCGTTGAACCGTTGAACTGTTGAACCGGTTCAACCATTGGTTCAACTATCGGCAACACTTACTGCTGTCGATCAACCCAGAATTCCTTCAGCCGATACACCACTTACTTCGATGAACCAATTGAACCTGTTGAACCTTTGAGTTGGTTCAACCACCCGCAAACCTATACTATTGGTTCCCCCAATATGCTTCACCCCGACACATAGATGCAGGATTCACACGAAATGTATATTCGCATACAAATGCGATATACTCACAAACTATTCCCAGCATATAATTGACATATATACATAAAATATATATTTGAATCTCATGCCAATAACCTCCTCTGTAATAAATCACGTAGTCTCTATTTTGCCATGACCACGAACAAAAAGAAACAAAACAGAAAACTATTATACAAAGTCCATTCCACTGATTTCACAGAAATCCACCAGTGGAATGGTTTTAATCGTGCATCTTGACAACAGAAAACTAAATTAAATACAAAACAATACTATATAGATATTATACACAGGACAATTCAATACATAGAGTATTTACACAGAATCTAGAATTTGTAAAACACAACTGATAGAGTTTCAATTTCTTCATTCCAACCTCTTCTCTCTGTGTCTCCAGCAACACCGGTTGATTACAGAGATTCATACATTTGATAATTCCAGAAGGTGGAAAAGCCAACAACCTCTTTCTCAGACACCTCTGCCTATTTTTCTATATTCCTCTCTCTCTTCTGATTTTGCTTAACCAAGATTATAAGAAAAAATCCTAACTAATCTCATGACATCTGTTTGGCTTAAGACAGAAAAACACCTAATAATATGACACATTGACTTAATCATCCACATACCCCAAATGTCTAACGATGTCCAAATTGGCTTATTGGAATGCCCAATTTGTGACTTCAATTCATATGGTGGGGTTGGTTCTCATGGTGGGGTCGGTTCTTACAAACATGAAATGTTAACACAAATACTACATGACAACATAAAATGCATAAAACATATTACACCTTAGTCTTCTCCCTCAGATGTATATTTAGCTTTTTGAAGGGGTGCTCCTACACCATACTCCCTGGGAGAAGAGATCTCAAGCCCACTTGAGATCAAAGTTTGAAGGTCTGCACCATGGTTTGTGATCTGATCTTCAGGCATCCAAACTACCTTTGAAATAGGTTTCCCGTGCCAAGCCACCAAGTACTCCATGTACTCTTTGTTCCTTGTCTTCTTTGTCACTCTTGAGTCTAATATCTTCTTCAATTTTGATGGATCATGCTTAGGAATATCATCATCTTCTGTATCCTGTAATGGTTCCTGTTCTACATCTGCATTCTACTTGTATGGAGTTAAATCACATATATTGAAAATGGGTGACAATCCAAGATCATGAGGAAGTTGGATCTCATAAGCATTCTGCCCACACTTCTTCAAAATCTGACATGGTCCAATCTTCCTCTGCATTAGCTTGGTATATTTACCTTTTGGGAGCCTTTCCTTCTTTAGATGAACCCACACCAAATCTCCAACATCAAATTGTACATCTCTCTTCTTCTTATCAGCATATGCTTTGTACTTCAATGTAGTTTGTTGGAGTTGTGTCTTGACTTGATCATGCACCTCTTTGATGGCTGATGCACAAGCTTCTCCATCTGCACTAATATACTCTCCTATAGGTAGATCTCTCAACTCTAAAATACTCCTGGGATGAATACCATATACCATCTGAAAAGGTGACTTCCCTGTACTCCTATTGATAGTGTCATTATAGGAAAATTCTGCTTGTGGGAGGATGTTATCCCACTTCTCTCCATGCTACCTTGTCAAACACCTTAACAGATTTCCCAATGAATGGTTAACTACTTCAGTCTGACCATCTGTCTGAGGATGGTAGGCTGATGAGAAGGATAAATTGGTTCCAAGCATCTTCCAAAGAGTCCTCCAAAAGTGGCCAATAAATTTCACATCTCTATCTGATACTATGCTCAATGGCAAACCATGTATCCTTACTATTTCTTTAAAAAATAGATTTGCAACATATGAAGCATCACAAGTGGTTTTGCATGGCAAGAAGTGTGCCATTTTACTAAATCTATCTACTACAACAAAAACACTATCATATCCCTTCCTTGTCCTAGGCAAACCCAATCCAAAGTCCATGCTTATGCTCTCCCACGGCCTAGAAGGAATGGGTAGTGGCTGATACAAACCTGCATTAGTGGATCTCCCTTTTGCCTTCTAACATATCACACATTCCTCCACAAATTTTCTCACATCTGATTGTAACTAGGGCCAATAGTAATGTCTCTTCACAAGATCAAGAGTCTTATCCAGACCAAAATGTCCTGCCATGGCCCCACAATGTTTCTCCCTAATGATAATCAGTCTCATAGAACATCTTGGAATACACAACTGTCCCCCCTTGAAAAGTAATCCATCTTGGATCAGAAATTTAGAGAACTCAACATGATATTTATCACCAAAGGAAGTACATACCTTGTATATCTCTCCAAAATCTTCATCAGCATCATACATGGCCTTCAAAGAGTCAATGCCAACACTCTCCAACTAGATCTGATTGATGGTTAGGACCCTCCTACTCAAAGCATCTGCTACCTTGTTCTTGATCCCTTTCTTGTGCTTGAGTGTGAAGGTGAAAGCTTGCAAAGTCTCCACCCACTTCATATGCCTATGGTTCAGCTTCTCTTGACTATTTATGAAACTAAGGGCCTGATTATCTGTGAACACTATGAATTCTTTTGGCATCAAGTAATGCCTCCACTTTTTGAGTGACTGGACTAGAGCATACATCTCCAAATCATAGGATGAGCATCTCTTCTTTGCATCATTTAGTTTCTCTCTGAAAAATGCAATAGGCCTACCTTCTTGACTGAGTACTGCCCCAATTGCCATGTGGCATGCATCACATTCTACCTAGAAAATCTTGTTGAAGTCAAGAAATGCAAAGACTAGTGGCTCTACCACCTCCTTCTTCAATGTTTCAAATGAATCATCTACCTCCTTTGTCCAAGTGAACTTGCACTTCTATCCTCCTTTTATGGTGTCAAGCATGGGTGCACAAACATGACTAAACCCCTTTATAAACTTCCTATAAAAGGTTGCTAACCCATGGAAACTTCTAACATCATTCAAGGTTTTAGGAGTTGGCCAAGACAATAAGGCACTTACCTTCTCTTGATCCATTTTTAGTTTGTTATGTGAGATGATAAATCCCAATTAGATGATCTCTTCCTGCATGAACACACTTTCCTAAGTTGATCATTAGCTGCTCTTGATGTAACATTTTGAGGACCAAGTCTATATGGTTGAGGTGCTCTTTCCTTGTATTACTGAAAATTAGGATGTCATCTAGATATACTATGACAAATTTTCCCATGAATTCCCTCAAGACCTCATTCATCAACCTCATAAAGGTACTAGGGGCGTTGGATAAACCAAAAGGCATGACCTTCCACTCATATAACCCCTCATTGGTCTTGAATGGAGTTTTCCATTCATCTCCTGGCCTAATCCTAATCTGATGATAGCCACTCCTTAAATCTATTTTTGTAAAATACTTAGCACCCCCCAAGCAATCGAGCAAATCTTCTATCCTAGGGATTGGGAATCTATACCTGATTGTTATCTTGTTGATAGCCCTTGAATCAGTACAAAGTCTCCAAGTGCCTTCCTTCTTTGGTACCAATACAGCCAATACTGCACATGGGCTTAAACTCTTGCCAATTAGGCTTGTCTCCAACAACTCCTCAATCTGCCTTGTTACCTCTGTATTTTGCTCTGGGGTAAGCTTGTATGTTGCTTTGTTTGGAAGTGTAGATCCTAGGATTAGATCTATGCAATGGTTGATGTCCCTCATAGCTGGTAGGGACCTTGGCATTCCATCAGAGATGATGCCCTTGTATTTGTCCAACTCTTGGACAGCCGAATCTATGAACCTTTTCTTCTTCTCTCCCTTGACTTCTTTCTGCTGCTCCTTGTTCACCCTTAGGCATTGAATTAGAGCATATGCAACTGCTCCTTCTTCTACTAACTCTTTCATGAAATGTTTGCCTTCTACCATCATCGCCTTGACTTCTTTCCCTTTTGATTCCACCTCATTCTCCATCAATGGTAGTAACTCTATCACCTTACCATCCTTGGTGATTGAATATGTGTTTCTCACTCCATCATGGTGTGCTTTCAAGTCATACTGCCATGGTCTTCCAAATAGGAGATGGCAAGCATCCATCTTGGCAATGTCAAACAATGACCTATCCTTGTATGGTCCAATTTGAAACTCCATCCAAGCCTGTTCTTCCACAACTGTTTGCTGACCTTGGGTGAGCCATGAGATCTTGTATGGGCAAGGAGGTAGTCTTCTAAGTTTAAGCTTTTCTACCATTTCAAATGACACAAAATTTTCAGTGGATCCGAAGTCAATCAGAACTTTACATACCTTTCCTCCTGCCTTGCAAGTAGTTTTGAAGAGAGACTTCCTTTGTGGGGGTTCTTTGTCAGGCACCTTCATGGTGGTCATTGCTCTCCTAATCATCAAAGATTCTCCTTTCTTAGGATATCCATGACTGTCAGAAGCATTCACACTTTAAGAAGTGTTTGAGGTTCTCACAATTTGACAATCAGATTCTTGGATCAGATTTATCCTCTTTTCTCCCATTGAACTTGTTGCCTTTTCTGGACATCTGCTGGCTATGTGGCCTTCTTGATTGCAATTGTAACATCTGATAGGTCCTTTGCCCTGGGATCTCCCTCTAAATGGTGGTCCTCTGCCCCTAAAATTTCCTATTTGATTATAACTTCCCCTTTGAGTGTGACTGTTGTCTCCTTTACTTCTCTCTTGGTTTGATTCACCTTGGGATCCAAATCCATTTCCTCTACCTCTGAAAGGACTTCTTCCTCCCCTTTGCTATCTCCCTCTTCCTCTACTGTTCTATTCTTGTCTTCTCTTAAATTTCTCTTCCACCTTGAGTGCCAATTGGTAGCACTTTTGGACTGTCTCTGGGTTATGTAGATTTATGTCTTCTTGGATGGCAAACCTCAATCCATTGAGGTACCTTACCACCTTCTCTTCTTCATTCTCCTTTACCTTTGTCTTGACACATAGTTTCATGAACTCTTCTGTGTATGAGCTGACATCTAACTCTTTCTACTTCATGTTTTGTTTCCTCTTACGTAATTGGATGTTGTAATCTAATGGAACATAGGCCTCCTTCACTAAAGCCATCATCTTCTTCCAAGTTGCAACTCTGTTCTTTCCCTCTTTCACCCTGTCATCTTGGATGAAATTCTACCAAGTTAGTGCATCCCCTTTCATTTTGGATTGAGCCATCTTTACCCTTTGGTAGTCTGGTATTTCCTCAATCTCAAAGAAGTTATTCAAGGAGTCTATCCACTCCATCACTGAATCAGGTTCCATTTTGCCTGTGAACACTAGCAGGTCTATTTTCATATCCATGGTCCTTCTCTCCATGGATTTGAGGTCATTAAGTAAGGGTCTATGGTCTGCAAGAACCTTTATCTCTTCCTGCTTAGGGATCTCCTCTTCATCCCTATCTTCTCGCTTACCAGAATCTTCTTCTCCCTTCTCTACTCTGTCCCTCAACTTCTCTACCTCTTCTTTCAAGGCCTAATTCTGAGCCCAAGCTACTCTACTCTCTGCCATTTGCTTCCTCACTAAGGCAGCCAACTCAACATTGGTCATCTTTGCTAGGTACTCTTCTGACCCCTCTCCTTCTGACATCTTGTCTTCTTCTTCTACCCAAAGAACACTCCTTTAGCTCTGATACCACTTGATGTAGAGCAGCATAGCGGAGTGGTGAAAACAGTTCAAAAATATTGAACTGTTACTATGGTTGGACCTTTGAACCACTTGAGCCCAACAAACTCATTGAACCATTGAACCTTTAACTATTTGGTTCAACATACTCTACCGGTTCAACATACAACCATCGCATACCTCTGAGTTCATGGAACCGTTGAACCATTTACTCCTTGTTGAATCGGCGAACCAAATGAACCGTTGAACCATTGAACCAGTTCAACCGTTGGTTCAAGCATCGACAACACATGCTCTTCGGTAATTTCAAGATTTCTTCCGATGAACCAAATGAACCTTTGTATCCTGATGAACCTGCAGAACCTGTTGAACCATTGAACTATTGAACTGGTTCAACTGTTAGTTCAACTATCGGCAACACTTACTGCTGTCGGTCAACCCAAAATTCCTTCAGCCAATACACCACTTACTCCGATGAACCAATTAAACTTGTTGAACCTTTGAGTTGGTTCAACCACCCGCAAACCTATACTATCGGTTCCCCCAATATGCTTCACCCAGACACACAGATGCAGGATTCACACGAAATGTATATTCGCATACAAATGTGATATACTCACAAACTATTCCCAGCATATAATTGACGTATATACATAAAATGTATATTCAAATCTCATGCCAATAACCTCCTCTACAATAAATCATGCAGTCTCTATTCTTCCATGACCACGAACAAAAAGAAACAAAACAGAAAACTATTATACAAAGTCCATTCCACTGATTTCACAGAAATCCACCTGTGGAATGGTTTTAATCATGCATCTCGACAATAGAAAACTAAATTAAATACAAAACAATACTATACAAATAATATACACAGGACAATTCGATACACAGAGTATTTACACAGAATCTAGAATTTGTAAAACACAACTGACAGATTTTCTATTTCTTCATTCCAACCTCATCTCTCTGTGTCTCCAGCAACACCAGCCAATTACAGAGATTCATACATTTGATAATTCCAGAAGGTGGAAAATCCAACAACCTCTTTCTCAGACACCTCTGCCTGTTTTTGTATATTCCACTCTCTTCTGATTTTTCTTAACCAAGATTATAAGCAAAAATCCTAACTAATCTCACGACATCTGTTTGGCTTAAGATAGAAAAACACCTAATAATACGACACATTGACTTAATCATCCACATACCCCAAATGTCTAATGATGTCCAAATTGGCTTATTAGAATGCCCAATTTGTGACCTTGATTCGTATGGTGGAGTCGGTTCTCATGGCGGGGTCGATTCTTACAAACATGAAATGTTAACACAAATACTACATGACAACATAAAATGTATAAAACATATTACACCTTAGTCTTCTCCCTTAGATGTATATTTAGCTTGTTGAAGGGGTGCTCCTGTACCACCCAGTAGGAAAGTCCTTTTTGGCAGCATACAGACTACAATTCCCATGTACTAATAATGTGGCAGAATATGAAGCTTTAATTCATGGGTTGTTGTTTGCTCTTAAGAAAAGAGTTAAGATTCTACATGTCTATGGAGACTTAGAATTGGTAGTAAGGCAAGTGAGAAGTATATATGCTTGTAATTACAAGAAGTTGTCCAACTATAGACATAGGGTTTGGGACTTGATAGAAGAGTTTGATGTATTTAGTATCACCCATGTCCCTAGAGAACAAAATCATAGAGTAGATGCCTTGGCACAAGTTGCTAGCACATTGGAGCCTTTATCCATTTCTGGATTAAAGAGATTTTCAGTTGAACTGATATCAGTACCCTCCATACCTAACAATGTCACTGATCTTCAAGTGTTTGATGATGATCATCATATCTTGGATTTAATAGAAAATCAAGATATATTTGATGCACAAATCCTAGATGAAATGAATTTGGAAGATCATACATGGGAAGAAGAAGAGATCATGGACTTACCAAGTAACAAGATTCCCAAAGGTATGATAGAATTAGAAAAGGCATTTGATCTACACAACATGCTAAAACAAAAGGATCTCCCCAAGCCAGATGGAGGAGAGTATTCACCAGTCAACATAGGACAAAATGAAGATGTAAAGAATACCCTAATTGGTAAAGTCTACACTGAAGAAGAAAAGGCAGGGATCACTCAAGCATTGAAAGATTACGTACATGTCATTTCTTGGACCTATGATGAGCTAAAGACATATGACATATCAATCATCACCCACACTATTCCATTAAAACTAGATGCTCAACCTTTTAGATAAAAGCAAAGGCCTGTCAATGCACTGTTAGAACCTATCATCTTTGAAGAAGTCAAGAAGCTACTAAATTCTAGGATCATATTTCCTGTAAGACACTCAACATCGGTAGCCAATTTGGTCCTAGTAAGAAATAAGAATGGTGATATATGCCTATGTGTGGACTTTAGAAATCTAAATAGAAATTTAGAGAAGGATAATTATCCCTTACCTTCATTGGATGAGGTCTTGTAAATAGTAAATGGAGCTCAAATGATGTCCTTCCCAGATGGTTTCTCAAGGTACAACCAGGTAAAGGTGGACAAAGTAGATAGATTAAAAACAACATTCACTACCAAGTGGGGGATATTTGCTTATATATGCATGCATTTTGTCTTGATAAATGCTGGAGCCATATTACAGCGTGCAATGGATAGCATTTAGAGACCTGGTTGGCAAATGCATAGTCATATACATGGATGACCTGACCATCTTTTCAAAGAAGAGAGGTGATCACATAGAAGACCTTAGAAAGGTACTCAAGAAATGTGAGCAATATGGCATATCACTCAATCCAAAGAAGTGCATATTTGGAGTCACCATAGGTTAACTACTAGGTCACCTAATAGCAAAGAATGGGATCACCATTGATCCTGCTAGGGTAGAATCCATCATGAAGTTGCAGCTTCCTGGGAGTAAGAAAGAACTTAAATCTTATTTTGGCAAGATAAATTTCATGAGGAAGTTCATCACTAGGTTTGCAGAGATTGTCAGGCCACTCAATGCAATGCTTAAGAAAGATGCCAAGATTGAATGGACACCTGAAGCAAAGGCTGCATTTGAGGACATCAAGAAAGCTATATCAGATGCACCTGTCTTGATCATCCCAGATTACACAAGAGAATTTTATATACACTCATTTGCTTCAAAACAGACATGTGCGGTAGTCCTGACATAGAGGAATGGAGCCAAAGAAGAAAAACCCATAGCTTTCATGAGTTTCCCATTCAAAGATGTGAAGCTTAGATATATGGATGTTGAAAGACAAGCTCTCACTTTGGTCAGGGTAGTAAAGAAATTTAGACATTACATCTTAGGAAGTAAGAGAATTGCTGTAGTACCAAATGCAATAGTGAAAATACTCCTAATGCAGAGTGAACCTGGAGAGAAAAGAACCAAGTGGATAATGGTGCTCCAAGAATATGACATGGACATAACACCCATGAAATTGGTAAGAGGGCAAGCTCTAATCCAAATGATTTCTGAGACTGATCCTAACATAGTGAGCCAACAATATGTAGTGAACACTAAGGCGAATAAAGAATGGTATTCTGATATCAGACATATCTTGATCACTGGGAGATGCCCATTGAAGATGCAAGCTTCTCAAAGGAGAGCTTTGAAAGTAAGATCACAGAAGTACATGATCAAAGGAGGAGTCCTTTTCAAGAAGAATTATGAGGGGATATACCTAAGATGTTTGGATAAACCAGAAGCAGACAAGGTTCTTGCTGAGTTACATGACAGGTTTGGAACAACACATGGTTGCTACTTGGCGACTACACATGCTATTATGAGAGTAGGATATTACTAGCCAACAATTTTTAAAGATACTACTGAGCATATCAAATGTTTCCACACCTGTCAGGTCACTGCCAATAGAAAGAAATATGCTGCTCAACCCCTACAACCAGTTATGGAGATGCATCCATTTGCCCAATGGGGGATGGATTTTATAGGTCCTATCAATCCTCCATCATCTTCAGGCCATAGGTATGTTTTGACAATCATTGATTACTGCACTAGGTGGACTGAAGCAGTCAACAACAAAACATGCACCACAGAGGATGTGATCAAATTCCTAGAAAACAACATAGTAACCAGGTATGGAGTTCCATATGCTCTAGTGTGTGATAATGAACCAACTTTTGCATCATTAAGATTATCTAGTTGGGTATTTGATTATGGAATCATTTTGAAATTCTCTTCAAATTACTATCCCCAAGGAAATGGCTTAGCAGAGTCAACAAACAAAAACTTATTGAGTATCATAAATAAGCTAATAGAAAAGAATCCTAGGTAATGGAATACCCTACTTAAGTATGCCTTATGGGTGGATCGAACTAAAATGAAAGTTGCATTAGTGTATGGGGTGGATCCTATCCTCCCTATTAACCTAAAAATCCCTACATTACAGTGTGCACAAGAATATCTAGGTATAGATAGAAAACAATAAGTTAGGTTGCTTCAACTCATGCACCTAGAAGAAAAGAGAGATAGAGCGATTGATCAATTCACTAAACATCATGCTACTGTCAAACTTTGGTTTGATAAAAGAGCCAGGATAAAAGATTTTAGGATTTCAGATTTAGTCCTAACATGGGACAAAGCACATGAAAAGAAAGGTGATCATGGAAAGTTTGATAAACTCTGGATAGGTCCTTTTCAAATTTTAGAGATCTTAGGAGATAGGACTTACAGACTCAAGACCCTAATAGGTGAGGATGTTCCATTTCCAGTCAATGGACAATTCCTCAAGCATTATTTTCAAGCTTAGATAGGGTCATGTTAGGATATTGTATTATAATGTGCATATTGTATAGTCGCTTGTATAGCTTTACTTTGTGTGTTTGCTTATTTGCTTTTTGCTTGTTGTTATTGAATCCTTGTTTTGGCTAGGCAAGATGATGTACCTTATCACTCAAAGAAACCAACAAAATTGTTAGAATTCAAGTGATGAATACAAATTCTTACATAGGTTGTAACTCACATTGAGAAGTACCTTTGATAAGGTCTATGATATCCGATTCATCAGTGATACCTTTTCTTGATCAAGGAGATTTTCACAATGACTCACCTAACAGCCTTGGGTTTGTTGAATAAATTAGTGTATGTGTTAAGTGAAAAATCTAGAGGTCACCCTTGCTACCATTTTAATTCCCAACCTAAAACAACAAGTGATCACACCTTGCATAATGAGCTTACATGATGATATCTTATGATTTTGCATTAAAAAAAAAAAGAGAAACATAATGAAAATCCAAAAGGATAAAATTTAGGCCATCTAAGTAACTATACCAAGGCTATGGATGCTTGCTGGTAGTGGGGATCTACTTAGGGGAATTGCAAAGATAACCTTGTCGGGGCTATGGAAACCTGCTGGTAGCAAGGCTCTATCCTGGTTGGCTATGCGGGATGAACCCAAACTATGTAGCTTAACACCAGTTACTAGTGTCTTCAACTTAATTGTAAGATGAGGAATATTAATCAAATGCACATACCTGATCCCTTATCAACATTGTTATGCTTATGAAAATGATATCATTCAAGAAGATCATGATGCTTATGCTTAGAGAGAGTTAGAATACTATGTTTTAATGTGTCCTCATCACTTGAATTATTTAAATTTGGTTTTTTTCTTTGGTGACAAGTTGTTGTGGGGTTACACAACATGCCCCATTTTGCCTCAACAGAATAGGGAAGCAATAGAATGCCATCCCTATACATGCATATGCCTCATAAGGGAAGAGTTAAATGTCAAATTAGATTTTTCCATCATAAACCTCACAATATGAAAGAGTGCAAAATTCTAAGCAGGTTTGCCTTTTGGATCACCCTGAAATTCCTTAGGGATAGAAAGTTATGCCCAGTCAAAGTTTGGTCAAATATGATATTCCCAGAGGGTGACATTTGCTAATATCCTTGATCTATGTTTTAATGAAGAGATCCTAATATCCATGTACCCTTTAATATGTGAACATCAAATTTGAATACAAGGAAACATTTACCTTTCAAGTACTCACGCATATTCTCAAAGGGTCATCTTTCAAAGAGGGTCATATTTCCTAATATCCCTAATCTTCACTAACATGACGGTGATGTAATCTTGTTCTAATTTGTAAAAGACCTAAATATGACAATGATGTCATCATGACCCAAATTTAAGAGGGTCATATTTCCTAATATCCTTGATCTTCTTTAATATGACGATGATGCCATCTCCCCGCCTAATTTGAAATCTTATGAGGGATGCTGACATCATCCTCACATTCCAGATCAGGGGTGATATTTCGTATTGTTGAATATCCAGATATTTCCTAATGTCCCTCATATGAACCCTTGAGACCTGTAATACGGGGACCTCCAGTAACCAATAGAATGTTGCCACGTGGCATGGTTAACCTGATCATGTCAACACATAACATTATCCCGATTGTTAAGTAACGATATAATGACTCAACTTTTGGTCGTCAGTCGACAATTACATATGCTGACAGCGACGTCATCCTCATACTCTAGATGTCAGTCATAATTCCTAATATCCCTAATCTCTGCGAATATGCATCCCTACATTAAATTATATTTCAACGGTAGGTTCAACCTTCAAAATTTGGAATAAACACCCACCACTTGTTAACATCTCCAAGCCTCATGTGTTGATCAATGGATGCTAATAGCAGGACATTAATCACACCCTAATTCACTATTATTTTTAATTAAAAGTAAGGATTTGAGCTCATTTCAAATTTATCAAATGTTTAAGCAAAGAATTACAGAGCCCCTACGAGATTAAGGTGATATTACTACAAATTGCGAGATCAACAGAACGAGATATGCATTCAAACAACAAATAGAGAATGGTAATTCCAAGGTGAATGTGCTCATCTGGATATCACTTACATAGTAAAAGGGTAACAAACATTAGGTATGTAATGATAAAACCCTCTTTTGTCATTTATGGTGAGTAAATAGGTAAAGATGGTTTTTACAAGAGTAAATTAGCATGATGATGCATGAAATATACTAGAATGAAAGCATTATCACCATGAAATTCATGTGATCATTGAATCCACTGTGCACACGACATGT
Organism: Cunninghamia lanceolata; assembly: GCA_027924645.1. Lineage (NCBI taxonomy): Eukaryota > Viridiplantae > Streptophyta > Pinopsida > Cupressales > Cupressaceae > Cunninghamia > Cunninghamia lanceolata. Next base: position 26,345,171 of record BSBN01000500.1, read on the forward strand.
TAGGGTAAGATATATATGTTTTGTTGCAAGATCTAATGGCTCCGGAGGAATAGGTCAGACACTGAATTCTTGAAACCCATGTGCGTACAGCCTGAAGGGATATTCTTCAAATATGGACAAATAAATGATACACATCTAAGAGACACTGACCTTGATGCATCGACAATGAAATTAGAAAAAGGAGGCAGGAATCCCTTGCTCATCAATATCTACAGCTCAAGAATGTGGCATGCAGGAGGGTTTCCTATGCTATGGAGGCCATTCAATTGGTGGTAGAGTGTGCATGGAATTACAATGTGAAAACCAGAAGAGTAGAGAAGCATGGTAGGGTTTATGCAGACTTTTCTATTGAGGGCATCACTGCATCCTTCAATCTTCCCAAAGGACCCCGTGTGGTTTAAATAAACTTGAGTAAACTGGAGAAAGAGTACACTAGCAAAGAGAAGGAATCTAGGAGGATAATGTACCAATGGAGGGCTAGTGACGACACGTATAAGGCTACTTCCAAGTTGCCCATGAATCTTTACAAGTTTGATTTTGCTTTAGAGTATCAATATATGATGGTGATGCTTAGCAGGATGAAAGGAAAACCAAATGCTGGGTCTTTCGATAATTGCATGTATGGCATCATCAGGATAATAGAGGGTACTGATGAGAAACCCCAATGGGCTAAGGTCATAAGCAATAGCTTGGATGAGGGGATGAGAAATTAAGGAGGGAAAACTAACATGTTTCATATGACCTCATATGTCATATACGCCTATGCATATAGAGGCACTTTTGATGGATTGAAAATAGTGGGCATGGTTGGCAATAACCCTGGAGATGTAAGCATTTGGGATCATTACCCACAATTGAAATGAAGAGAATCTCTCCAACATTACCAGAGAGTAAATGATTCATTCTCCATGCACCTTGTCAAGATGATGGAAGAAGACTGAGCAAAGAGACTGAGCGTAGAAGCTCAAGATGTGATATACAGACATGCAACCTAGTTCATCTAGTTCCCCACCTTTTCATAAATAACAATAGAAGATTTCACTGGGCAACCTTTCATGTTGCCAAGATATCCAAATGATAAAGTCATCTTGATGGAGTTTGCTAGGCAGATACTGCCTTCAGTAGAATCTTGCATTGAGAAAGGAAAGATACCTAATATCTTGTTTCCAATCACAATTCGATGGTGCATGTGCCCTGATAGGGAGAGTGTAAAGGATGTGATTGGGGGACTAAAGATAATGCCCCTGTGGCCATTTTCACTGGTGAGGTCATATGGCCCCTATGATAGGATGCAAACCTTGTTGAAGAACCCATTACATCAGAGGCACCTTGAAGATTATTGGGCCTACTGTGATGATGAAATCAAAGTAAGAAGGAGAAGCTACCAAAGGCTTACTCTGAGACAGATACGTACATTAGATTTCATACTAGTGCCTACTCAATTACATGAAGATGATGGCCTGATCATGTCCTAAGAATATGAGGACAACAAAGTGTATAATGAAACAATATCAGCCCCAAATTGGAGTTAGCCAAAGGTACCTCCTTGGATCAGATAAGGCAAAAGGTCATGCATTCAACCAAAGAATGGGTGGAGGTAGAAACCACTAAGCTAAAGAAAAGTGGAGTAGCATTTACTATTGATAACAAAAGAAAAAGACAAGAGTTATCAGATGAGGAATATGATGATTTCCTCAAGGAAAAGAAGCAGTCAAAAGGAGAGAGGCAACAGAGTAAAATTAAGAAAGGAAATTAGGCAATTGGGGTGACCATCATTTGCCAGCCTCAACAAAAGGAAGATGTGGCCTCAACATACACTGCAACCACATCACATGCACTACAAAGAAGAAAGAACCTATTGTAAAACCTGCACCTGCTATTGTAGAAGAGGAAGAAAGTTTAGATGATGACCTTCTGATAAAGAGAAAGAAGAAGAAGATTCAAGAGTCACCACAAAAGAAGCAAACATTTGCTATGAGAGGGGCGATAGATCAGAGTTCCCCTATCCTATTAAGAGGGACAGGTGGTGAAGGCATCATGAAAACTCTTTAGCATGAAGTTCCTATCCCAAAGATCATGCAATTTAAGTCTGAGAAGGAAAAGGAACAGAGAAAAGAGATGCATAATATGAGGGATGAGTAATCCTTTCCACTGGATAACATTGTGGAACTATCTGATGATGATATTGTTAATGAGGTGTCTTCTAGCTCCATGGAAACATTAATAAAGAACACTAAGATGACCCCTCATGGTACTCCCATAGTGCAAAAGGAAGTCCATCATGAGGAGGTCGAGGTGGAGGATATAGAAGAAGGAAACCCTGAACTAGTGACAGTGAATAGGGTTAACAAATTTAGTTGATCAGGTCACTAGTCCAACAATAATAAATTTAACATATCAGGGTGATGGTGAGCAAAATAAAGATGTAGACTTACTTCCAGAATAGGACAAAGAAGAAGCTCATAGACACATGGAGGATGAAGAGATGCCTGATCAAAATGATGATTAGGGTAATGAGTAAGTATCTGAGAAGGGAACAAATGAAGAAAGAATAGATCAAACCCAATTCCCTAGAGGAATAGACACATCAAAGGATGAAGAACAAGGTCTTCAGGTGGGTGATGATCAGAGAAAACAAGAAGAAAATGTGAATAAGAATGATCAAGAAGATCACCCAGATAAACCTAATCAGAGTGCTCAAAACCCTCATGAGGATCGAGCATCACGGGATACCCAGGACCTGAATGTAAAAGTGCAACAGGAAGTCCCTACACAAAAAGGGGTCCATTAGGAGGAGATTTAAGATGAACAAAGAAAAGAGCATTCACCACTAAGGGTGGAAGAAAATGTAGAGTTTCATGATGCTCACATTGAGCATACAGACTAGCAAGGGTCTACAGATGAGGTACAATATTGGCTATGGCAGGAGGTGAACCCACCTCAGGTTAGTGATGTACTTGAATTTGATATTTCTTCATTGTTTTTAGTCGAAATAGCTAAGCCAAAGAGAAGGGAAAAGGCCACTTCTGCAATAAAAAGAGATCCTACCATAGGGAGAAGGACAGCTCAAGTAGCTTTTCCTATAGCAGATAAAGCCAAAGGGGAAATAAGTATTAATGAATTCCAAATGACCTCCATTGATTTGGGTTTTGCTACTAAAGAGCAAGAAGGCCAAGAGGCCAAATATATTATTGATTCTTTATTGAAGAGTGCAGAAAGGGAGAAGAAAAAAATAAAGTGCACAAAGAGCACATTGCTCAGTTGCATATATTTATAAAGGGACTAATTGACCCAAATCACATGCCAGTTAGCACAGCTACCCCTTTGACCATTATATCTCAGGATGAAGTAACAGGGTTGGATATCATGAAGCATAAGGCACATGTGATGGATAACTAGTTTATTCAATTTGTTTTTGAAGTAGAAAAGGTATTAAAGATCTCCCTCGCCAATTGGAATTTGCTCAACACATTGAAGAGCAAAGTGGATAAGTTATAGAAGGATGTTGGATAGATATCAATCAAAGTAGAGAAGGATTTGATTGCGCTGGCCTAGATGAAACAAATAGATGTGAAGGTATTCATATACAATAAGATATTAAATAATTAGACTTCACAACTATTGAGTATTTGGTATGAAGATACCAAGTTTGATACCGATATCCTATAGAGATGTAACACAAAACTTAGAGACATCAGTGTCAAGTTGCATCATCTCATATTAGAGAAGATAAATATCTTGGAGGCTCTTGAAGACAAAGTGGAAGGGAAGATATAAAATTAGGATGTTGATTTTGCAGTTAAAGATTTCCATGATAATTTTAACCATGTATCAGATGACCCTCTCTACCAGTTGTTAGAAGATGTAATTAACAAAGCCATGGTGATGAAAGCAAAATTGGAAGGATATAATGAAATATTGAATATCAAAAAGAACAAATTGTCTGCATTACAAACACAATTCCACTCACAAGAGCATGCTATAGCCAAGGTCAAGGTTAAAGGAGGAGAGGAAATTAAATGGATAGTGTAGGCATATGAACCCATTAGGGGTATCATCAGTGCACATAGGAGATGACCCATCCACTGATGAAGAAAATGAAGAATGAGTAAGGATGCACAATGATGGGGTCATACACATCATATGTCAAGGAAATGATCAAGTACCACCAAATGGTTTCTAGATGGCAACCTGTGCCATGTTTTCACTTATTGACTAAGTTAAAGGAGATATAGACCGTTGATCTTGAATGTTAAATCCTGATCATTGGATCATTTGTCACCGCCTCCTCTCTTTGTTCTAAAAAATAAGATGGAGTGCACCTTGTAAGATTTGAAACTTAATTGAGATTAGATTGTTGAAGCATCAGGACTAATTCTCAAGGCTGATTGTAGATATACATGTTTGTTGCATACTTAATGAAGAAGAAGATCTAGATTACATACAATCGTATACATTGAGTAATCTGTGGATGAATTCTTGGCTTGTACTTTTATTTGTTGCATCCCTTGGAGTACATTTCATATTGTGCATGTTGTCTTCATTCCTTTCCATTGAAGTTTGCATCAACCATACCTAGATGTGGAACATCTTGGTGAACCTATGGTTTGATTTCCTTCTCTTCATGATAGTATCTAGAATGTATGTGGTCCAATAGCTAAAGATTCACTCATTTTAGTAAAATATAGAAAGCATTCATTACAATTTTCTTAATTTCATTCAAACCATCATCATAATTGCAAATACATAGATAATATAATGAAAATACACATAAATATATTGATATCTTGAAGGAAACTGAATATTCATATCATATTTGAATTAAATAGCATGTATAATTGAAAATGTTATGCGAATATCTGCCTATAACCACTTAATTTAGATAAATTCATAGTGCAAAGGTGGAAATTGACTAATAACAATTGATGATCAGAAGAATTGATAAAACTTAGAAAATATCCTCATCATCTGTATAATATTGTAGGATTAACCTTTGTCTGTTAAAAGATTTATAGAAAGAAGGTGAAAATTGGATGTTTAGACATCAGTTCTTGGAAGAAAAAACACGTAAGGCCCCTTGAATGGAAAATAGCAACATACATCAAACCACGGAGTAACATTGGTAGATTATGAACGAATCCATGGAGACTTGGGATCATGAATTCTATGAATTCATCATATCTTTCAAGATGATAAAGTTTTGATTTGCATTTCTGTTGATGGTGGTTTTAGCACACAACAACGCAGGTGTGATTGCTGGTTTCACACCTCTTGAAAAGTATCTTACCCTAGGTAAGACTACTCCAAGGATAATACAACTAGGTCTTAGCTTGCTTGGAATTTATCAGTTGGTATGTTCTAGTTGTTCCTCCAAGGGGTCTTAAATGCAATCTGCAAATCTTCAAGTTTTAGGGCAGCGAATACATATAAACCCTACTATGATTTTCAGCTGATAAACAAGATACAATGCTGCTAAGATTCTTATTCTAACAACTAACAGTGGTTTTTAAAGAAAATGCAAAAGTTTTAGGGTTTTAGAAGGATCCTAAGTGACATTCACAATGTAAGGGTTATCTTTAGTAGACAAATATTCCAAACTTTAAACCAGTTTTCTGAGTTACCAAACTGAAATGGGTGTTACAGTGTTGCAGAAAATGGTGCTATCTTCAATGGAAGTCAAAAGATTTTCAGACCACATTCATTCGTTAAATACCCAATAAACGATGCAACTTAACTTGTGAAATGTAGTTGAACTTTAGCACAAATAATAAGCCCAGACTAACTTTACACAGCTATTTACAATCAGCAAACAACTAAAAGTATGGACTTGGAATATTCATCGAATACTTCAGCAAACCATTAATGTCATAAAAGCACAACTAATCTAACTATGGGAGAGCAAGAAGCAAACCATGAAAACCACAATGATTCAACACAAAATGCAAATTCTCAGAATGACTATAGAAAATTGCTTTGTATTACTTCAAATGGCATAGAGTCAACAATTTGGCATCAAAATCTCCCCCTACAAAAGTGGAAATGGTAGCCCTTTATATACCCTAGCTTTCAAATGAACGGTGGAGATTAACTCAACACTGACGGTCCAGATTACATCAAAAATAGCCCACATCAATTCCCGGATTACATTTTGTTTTTTAAGAAAAAGATGAAAAAATAGCCTCAAATACATTGAATCTAGTCATTTTGACTAGTCAACTCAGTATATTAGTGGGAAAGCCCATTTTAGAAGCAAGAAGAAGACAAAATTGAGTCACATGTTGCCCAAATATAGCAAATTTTTAATTGTGACGAGATTGTATTAGTAGAATATTCAAAATAACATCAAGATTCTTTATCCAAGTCAATCTTGTCCTCACTGGCCAGCTTGTTACGATAAGTCAACCAGGCATTGAGTGCAGTGTTAATGTCAGATGGGTCTAGGTTCTTTAAATGATGTATCTTATAATCAAACACTTCCAGCTCTCGATTGAATCTTCCATATATTCTTTCTATCTCTGTCTCTGCCTTTTGAAATGCCTTGAACTTAGCCCTAAGGTCACTTGCCTTATCCAACTGTTCTTCCATGCTGAGTGTGTCATTAAACATTACCTTGTGTAACTTATCCTTGCATTTCTCGACATCAAATGGGGCATAATCATCATAAGATGATTCCCTGCAGTCCCTTAAGGAATCACTGATGTCGTATATAACCGATCTCAGCTCTTCATCAGCTGGTTTGTATGCTTCCCTTATGTTCTTGAAGGTTTCTTTTCTCAAAAGTAGCTATTGATACCATTCAACAGCCTTTGGGAGCCTATCCCCAGTCAAAATGTTCTCCATAACTAAGGTCTAAGCTAGCAGTTCTCTAATACCTTTGATTCAGGGATACATATGTGAATAATACTCATCAAAGGTATCGCATTCCTCATGTAAGTCTTTCCACTTGGTATGCAATTCCACCAATCTTTTATGCGTTTGAGCAGAGGCACTTATAGCTTCACATCCCATCTCAAAAACTTTTATCAACCAATTTTTCGTGCCCTGGGGTTTTGATCTCACCTCGCCCAATTTAGCCATCTCATCGGTGGACAAGAAAGTAGGTATTGTCCTTATGTCCCCTCCTGCGTCTACCGGCTTTATCAAAAATTGAAGACACGCCCGCAGGTCTTCATTTTGATGCTTTAAGTCCTTCTTAGACATTTCATCTTTAACCAGCTATTCCAAAATTGATGTAACAGAGCCTTTGAAATCATCCACTCTTTGAGCACGAGTGGTTGGACCTACGTCAATAGTTGATATGACATAATCTTCCACCCGGACCTGTTCTCTTGTTGTATCAGTAGGCGGGACTGCTATTTCTGCTATCCTTGACCTTGATTCATTTTTATAGATTCTTGATTGAATCCTAGCCTTTTTCTGCTTCTGAGGCTTCTGAGCTTGTGACAGGATAGCACTTAGGTCAAGTTGCATTACTTCTACCTGAGGCTCTGGAAATGCCATTCTGCCTTTCAGCCACTCAGGAGCAGAAGATTTGTTCAACTTAGAAGCTCCATCTTTATCAGACACAGCCAACTCCTTAGATGGTTTCTGCTCTTCATCTTTCTCTGGACTTTTCTCTTTTTCCTTCTCCTCTCCTTGGGCCAAGTCCTTCAGATTTTCAACTACATTCTCCTATGCAATTTTCAAAACTTCCTCTATTGGATCCTTGCCTAAGGGACTATCAGATATGTCGATAATTTCCACATCAGCTAAAGTTTCAGGGAGGCTTTCATTATCTGCTTCAGTCAATACCTCCTTCCCCTACTCAACCGCGGCTTTAGACTCTTGTAATCCTAATTCTGCACACACCTTCTCAATCGCGGACAATAGAGGCACTGCCAATGAATCAGCTGGCATTTGTGAAATGGGGACAACAGAAGAGATGGTGAAGGAAGGCATGCCGACCTGTGTTATGTTGGTCAAGATAGGTGATAAGGAGGAAGAAATGGTAAGAGATGAAGAAAAGGTTAGTGAAGGTAAGGAAAGAGGGGGTGAAAGGATGGTGAAAATAGGAGGCAATGGTAAAGGAGAAGGAGGTGTAGATGTAGTGGAGGGGTATGAAACAGGAAGAATGGAGGAAATAGGACTACTAGAGTCACTAGAGGAAATTGTCAGCGGACAAGAAGTGATTGATATAGTAGGGGTAGGAGAGGCAGCAGAAGATGTCTCTTAAATTATAACAACTGAGGTCATGGGTGAGGTGGATGTAGCAAAAGATGGAGGGATGGAAGGAGAAGTGACAATAGAAGCAGCGGGACTTGAGGTAGTAGTGCTAGTATCCTATGTAGGAGGTTAAGCAGTTGGAAGACTAGAATCATTTTTAGTTGTGGTAGCCTCCTTGTTAGCTTCTTTTACTTTAACCCTCTTAGCTTTTGATCTTTCTCCCGCACCACTTGGCATATCCTTTCTCTTTGAAGTTATGGTCCTGGTGGAAGGAGGTTGGTCTTTCTTCTAAGGAGACCTTGTGGATGGCTTCTTCATCTTCTTAGCCTTCTCCACCAGAGATGTGTGCTCTTCACTATCTAATTTCTATTTTTCAGCTAGCTCTGGCTCATCTGAGACCTGAATGGGTTCATCTTCTTCTCCCCCAGAGTCTTTGTCTGATCCTTCTACTGTGTAAGTGAGCTAGACTCCTTGTTCATTCAAGATAGCTACTTGTGACCTGACCCATGCCTTACTTGTTCTGGTTGGTTCCCTCATAACAACATCCAGGGAGCTCTCTTTTGCATTAGCCCAGTTTGGCAATGGAATGAGTTGATGGTATTGTGCCTCCCATGCTCCTCTAAGCATGATATTTTCATCATCTTGCAATTGATCAGGGACTGCCATTATGTGGAATCTTTTGATAAAATCCAGAGGCAGCCTTGCATGTGCCTTCTTCATAACCTCATAATCATAAGGGCAATTGGCCCAAAAGTCTTCAATGTGAACCTTATGAAAGAATTTCTTGCTTACAAATCTTTCCATTACATTGTTTGGATCAAACTGATCCTGTGCATTATAGTAGTGCAAGTTCAATAGTTGAAGCCCTTTATCTGAATATTTTGTCGATGCTAGAGAGGGACATGCATAGAGTCCTTTGCCAAATTTTATAGGGAATTGAACACTTGGCCTATGCAGGTGCTTGAGTTTTTATGCACACGGTATCAGTTGCCTCAATAGTTCCAGAAGCACTGTCTTATCATCTGGATAGCGAGGAAGTCTATAGGCCATTCCAGTGAAGCCCTGTACTCTTATGTATGTAAATTTCTTGAATTGGATATACCACCTGCCATATCTACCTATTTCATTCATGGCCTCGATGGAAATCCTCAATGCTGTGCTACCTTGTAACTTCCTGGCTATGTACATTGTGAATGCATCATTTACTCTTTTGAAATGTATCAACGATTGGGATGAGGTTAGCTGTGGATAGCATTCATATATTTTGATCTGCGTCTTCTCATCGTTTCCAATCTCACCAATCTTGGACAGTCCATCGTAATGGTTCATTCTTGCCAATGCATACACAACATAGGACGTCCACCTGAAGTATTTGTTCTCATTGAAGTTGTTGAAGGCTTCATGGATGTTATCACTAAGGATTTGAGCCCAGTGGAACTTGGTTCCCTTCAATATCTCAGAGATTATGATGAACATCCAGTCCTCAAAGGTAGAGGTAGTTGGTAACCCATAGATTCTGCTTAGAAAGGTTACAATATCCCCTATTTCATCGTGGAAATCACTTCTGTACAGCACTCTGGGGAGTTTGATGAGAGCAGACTTCTTACTCTTGACCCAATGATCATTTATGTACTTTATGCATCCCTCTACATCCTTATTATAAGTGGCCTTGGATCCTTGTTTGTCTGGCATTGTTACAACTTTGTATTAGGGGATGTCCAACATTTCTGCCACAGCAGGTGGGGTCAAGTCAGCTAGGACCTCCCCATTTGCTGTTTGGATTTGCCTGGATATTACGTCATACCTGTCTGAACAGGTGGCAATTAGCTCTGCACACTGAACTGAAGTAGGAAAGACAATAGCCTATCCAAGTCCACTATCTCTTAGTGTTCTGGCCCTGGGAGTTGCAGCTGGACCAAAGACTCTGAGTCTAAAGTCATCTAGGTCTATGTGACCTAGGTCTGTGTCCCCGACGTTACTCCATCCAGAGTGGATCTTGGTTTCTGGAGGGACTCCTTTGAACTCGTACTTCATAGCTTGAGCCCGAGCAATCATTTATTCTACATGATCGAACATTATAAGTTTGATACTGAGAAAACTCCTAATATACTTCTAAGTTCAGATAAATCAACACAAATCTGGCTTTTACTAATAGCATGCATTTGAAGGAAATCTAAGTCTAATTGAAAGAATACTACATGCAGTCAAATACTTAATGTTGCAAGAAAAATTCATGAAAACACCATTAATACTGTACTACAACATTAATTTCATCATTCTGAACAACTTTCCCCTTAGAACTTTCAAGAAATTTGGTCATTTACTGGGTTTTGTGCTAATTTGAGGGTTGTCCGACCCTCAGAAGGAAAAGCACTAAAATTGAGGTCATCCGACCTCGGCGGAGAAATCAGGTTGGTCCAACCTCATGTTTGGGCTTCCTTTTCATGTTCTTGAGTTTTGCACGATTTTCGGGGGTGTCTGACTTGCACAGAATTTGGAGGTCTCTGACCTCTGATGGTTTGCAAGTCAGTCGGTTGGCAGTTTAGTGCAAAATCATGTGGATGTGAATTCAGTTGTGTCTTGCGCGGAAATTAGGTCGATCTGACTTGCGTGGTTTTTGATAGGGTCTGACTAAGTCAGATGAAGGGAAATATAGCACAGGTTGGATGAGATAAGTTTTAGCACTGAAATTAAAGTAAGCTCCCAGTGGGGTTTTCGAGGGTGTCTGACTTTGCGGAGGTATGTGCATCATCCGACCAAGTTGGAGACTAGGTCTTCTAGCGCAAGGTTGAACCAAGGTCTTTTCAGCGTAAAAGGAGCTTTTAGAGTTTGTGGGGCTTTCAAAACCATCCGACCAAGTTGGAGAAAGGCATTTTGGGTGCATTGGTCGGATGAGGTTGATTTTAGCGCAAAAGAGCACTAGGCACTTGTTGTGTGGTTACACAACATGCCCCATTTTGCATTATCAAAATAGGGACCCAACTTTGCTGGCTTGTTCCCTTGCTTTTGTGCTCTGGGCGGTAATGGTAAAACAGTGTCAGTCAGTATGCATATGCCTAATCTCAGGCATATTTGTGATCTTGAAGTCTGAGCTCAAATTTGAAAGTCTGAATCTATCCTCAGAAAGCTTACCATGTGAAAGAGCTTGAAATTCTAGGCAGGTTTGCCTTTTACATCACCCTAAAATTCATCCATATGAGAAAGTTACACCAGGTCAAAGGTCTGGTCAAACATGATTTTAGGAGGGTGATATTCCATTCCTCAGCATGATCATATTTTAAATATCACCCTAGCGCTAACCTGATGATGACCTCAAGTCATCCTCATGCTCCAAAGCTAGAATATGATGGTGACGTCATCATGATATTCGATGAGGAGGATCATCTTCCTAATGTAACCCGATATTGAAATATCCCCTGACTTTACAAATATGACGATGACATCATATTTTGCATTTTAACAAAGCCCCGGATATGACGGTGATGTCATCAGGACATTAGGGGGGAGCATCATATTTCATGATATCCTGCAGCTAGATAAAAGACATAGAGTTGTCCATCAGCATGGTTTTAACTGTCGGCCGAGCTTTGAATTGTCTGCCCGATCTTATGTCTCTTCCCGATATGGAAGTCCATCGGCCCAACATATGATATCGGCCATGCTTTATATTTTCTCCCTGATGGAGATAGTCACGCCGATATGCTGTTGATCGGTGTAGTTTTAACTGTCGGCCCTGTCTTGATTTTTCACTCCGATATAAGTGGTCACGCCGATACATACAATGTAACATGTACATTGGCGGACTTGAAATGATTATCAAATGCCACAAAGTTGTTGTATATCGGCGCTTGTATATTTTCATATACAAGCGGAATATACAAGCGAAATGTACAATGCACTATTCACATGCAAGAGCGAAGGATGCATGCATAATATACAAGGCCGGATTCGAAAGAAATTTAATGGTGGTTAAATCGTTGTATATTTTACGTTGTATATGCAGATTTCAGTGAAATATACATTCGAAATATACAAGCGCTGGATGTCAAGTAAAAGTTAAATACAGGAAATTGCTTGTATATTTTTGTTTTTCATGCTTCTATATGCAGATTTAGAACCCGATATACATGAAAATGGGTGGGAAAACAGAGCAATAGAAATTTGAAAGCCCGACTGCCTGATTTTTTGGTCAACGATGGTTGACCTGATTGTTTTTTGACGCTGTTTATGCATTTAGTGCATAATTTTCATAGATTTGGGGCTCGATTTGTCTCTAGCTGCACATTTTGGAAGCCTGTTTAATAAAATGTTTAAACTTCATGCTGTGTTCCACATGATGATGAACTTAATGTTTGTCTGTTTATTTGCAGGAAGTCATGGTGCTGTTAGAGCTGTTGCTGAACATTGCAAAGTTGCACACGGAGGCAACATGAACCAGAAGTGAGGAGGATATTGTCAAATATGATGTTTGCCAGCTGGAGACTGAATCAAATCAAAGATGCTGGAATATTCTGTGCCAGCTATACATTTGCCAACTAGCAAAGCACGTGCTATTCATCTGGACCATTGATTGTTCTGGGAGGATCCTGATCCTTGGATCATTGTAACTGTTTTCTGGCATTTGTACTATATAAGAGCCAGAGCCTGAGGCATTAGAGAGATACATGAGAATACATTAGAATATACATTGATATACATTGGAACATCTGGCACATTAAGGCCAATTACTGTAGAATCAAATACGAGGTCGAATTGCTGAGACTAATGAAGACTGAATTGTTGAAATGTCAAGGTTCTTTCTTCAGATCACTGTAAATGTACCTGTTCTTGAGCATACTGAATGGATATGAAGTTTTAGATTACATCCTGATTGTAAATTTTACGTAATCTTCCTGTTGATTTCTGGATATGTACTGGTGAATGCTGTGTTCAACTAGAAGCGCTTTCATTTCATTACATGTTGTTGTCAACTTTTCCTTTGAAGATTTGCACTGGATCATGCGGATTTGTGGAATGTCCTGGTGAAGTATGATTCTAGTTTCCTTCTTTTCATTGCATGTATGGGAGCTTGTATGTGGATCAGTGATCTCAGTCAAGTAGTTTTGGGAATCTCATTCTTTAACCCTTTTCCTTATTTTAATTTCATAAATTCATCACCATAACTGCAAATCATGATAAATAACAAGCAGAAACAGAGAAATATGCTGAAATCTCGTAGATAACTGAAAATCATTAGCATATTTGAGTTAAATGATGGTAGTATTGAAAATATCATGCAAAGAATCATAAATAAGCACATTATTTGACTAAATTCATAGTGCAGAGGTAGAATTATTGGAGATTTATGCAGAGCAGACATATAGAGCAAGATATTTGGAGAGATAATGATGAACTTTGCAGAAATTACTGAAGAACGTAAGGCCCCTGAATGGAAAACAACAACACACATCAACCACTGAGTAACGTCAGTAGATTAAGACCTAATCAACGAAGACTTGGGATCATGAATTCTCTGAATTCATCGTATCTTTCAAGATGAGTAAAGGTTGTTGTGTAACTTTTATTCTATGTTTGTATATGACTAACAATCACCATCAACATAAATTGGCACTAGAAGGAGGGCATGAGCTGTTTCTCAGCAAGTAAATTCTTTTCAGTTGAAGTGATATCCCCTGCCTTAGTATAGCAGCTTGCCCTAAGTCTTGCAATTAATTTGCAGGCCCCTCGCTTCTAACGCAACATAAATTAGCGCTAGAAGGAGGGCCTGAGCTGTGAATTTTTGGATTTCTACAAATATTGCATAAATATTTCATCATGTGAGTTAAATGTCTGCAAATATCCCTTATCTGAGAGGTTGTGGTTGCACCTTTGCAAAGATCTAGCTCAAAGCCTCAAAGATTTGACCAATATTTTCTGAACTTTCAAGTTTTATTTTGAGATATGATAGATCTCATTAAAATTTCAAAATACTAAAAAGTTGAAAAATAGAGTCTCATTTTGATGGATGTATATGAAGGCAATTGTCAAATTAACATTCCTTTATTTCAGGAAACTTTGAATAGGCAGCTTTACCCTCACAGTTTGTCTAACTTTGGTTTATCTACCTGTTGCAGGATACACTAGACTGTGGAACATAGCGAAATTAATTGTTTAACTTTCCTTACAAGGTTGGATTTATATTTGAAAGGATTGATATTCTTCCTAGATGTGTTCAGGGCTGAAATTTGCCAGGAAAATGAAGAAGTCTGGCAGGAAAATGAAGAAATTCTGGAACAACAAGCAGACGCAGCACCAGAAGTTATTAGTTGTCCAGGCACTGAAGTGGATCGTTCTGAAGATTTTGAATTATATTTGTCTAGAAACATACAGTGTAGTCAAATATTAGGTTTACCCATTGATGATGTCTTGATTGAAAGCTGGTGCAGATTACATGATGAAGAGCATTCAGAGAGAGATTGTTACGCCTGCTTGATCATGTTGAAAAAGATTCTAAAAAATATAGTGGCTGGATCAGTTCCAGAAGATAAAGAAGAGGAAACATCTTTCCTGGATTCATTTTATGGTGAGATTGATAGGAGTTCTCTACTTCCTAATACAAGTAAGGATCAGTCAGTATGCAGGTATGAATCTAATGAAAATTTTAGAGAAGAAACCACTCATCAGGATAATATTTTTGATTCTGATCTTAATACTTTTGATAAAGAAGATGAAACATCTTTCCTGGAGTCATTCTATGGTAAAGAGAAGTGTAAACAAATAGTAGAACAATTTAAATGCACTCTTGCTGATGATGAAGTTCCTATGATAGTAACTCAGGGAGTCATAGAGAAGAAAATAAATGCTGATTTACTACCTGACTTCTTTGAATTGAATGATCAAATACAAGAATGTTGCAGGTTAATGGAACCAGGCACTTTACTGGATAGAAGATGTGAATTATTTAATGAACAATTTCTGAAAAATGAAGATGTAGAAGACTTTGGAGTTGTTGTGCATGATCAGACGTCACTCCAAAAATATTTTGAAAATGAAATAGGGAAGTCTTCTTATCAGTTGAATGCCATTTCTCTTTTACAGTCAAATGATTTAGAAATGATAAATTTCTGTATCTCAGGTTGTGATAATAAAGATACTTATTTAGCTGCTGATGTGCAAGAAATTGAAGAAAATATTGAGAAGTTTCCTGAACTAGAGGATAAATTGAACATCCAGAATGAAGGGATAAAGCTGGATAAAGATGAAGAATTAATACATCAAGAGTCATACATCCTTCAATTTGAAGAAAGACCAGACACTGGGCTAAGCAATGAAAATATAGAATCAAATGGAGGACCAACTGCCAATGAAAAAGCATGTCCAACAAAATCAGAAATACACCAGGTTGTATTTCTCCTTTCCACAGTAAATGATGTTGATTACTATTTTGATTATGGAAATTCAGGAGATAAGACATGCATATGGATTAATCATGAACATGATGAGCTTCCTCAGTTGTTGATCATCAAGAGTTATTCTGTTGAATACAATGAATTCAGAATATCAGAATATTCTTCAGAATATAAAGATAAATTCGCTAGGTTGAGAACCATAACTAATACCTTAATGCTCCTACACAATCAAAAGAAGTATGCAAATACAGGTGTATTTGGGTCGTTTGCTGGTTTTTGTTTGCCTAGTAGTGGTTTGTATATAATTTTGTAGGTTAGTTGTTTGTACAGTTTGCTTGTTTTGCTTGTTTTGCTTTCTGTTGTTTCCTTTTTGTAGGTTAGTTGTTTGTACAGGTTGCTTTTTGCTTTGCGTTGTTGAGTCTTTGTTTTGGTTGGGCAAAACTGGTGCACCTTATTACTTAAGAACACTGCATAAATTGTTAGAATTCAAAAGTTGGATATAAGTTTTTACATAGGTTGTAACTCATATCAGTGTAGGTATTCTTGATCAGGTCTGTGGTATCATATTCATCAGTACTACTTTTCTTGAGTCAAGGTGATCCTCACAATGACACACCTAATAGCCTTGGGTTTATTGAACATATCAGTGTAGGTGTTAAGTGAAAAATCTAAAGGTTACCCTTGCTACCATTGCAATTCTCAACTTAATTTCAACAAGTGACCATTCCTTGTATCATGAAGCTACAATTGTTATGTCTTAAGAATTAAATTCAAAATATAAAATAAATAAAATAATAAAATGGATTTTCTGAAAATCTAGATTAAGTCATCTAAGTAACTCTACCGGAGCTATAGATGCCTGCTGGCAGTGGGGCTCTACTTAGGGGAATTGCAACGATAACCTTGCCGGGGCTATGGACGCCTGCTGGCAGCAAGGCTTTATCCGGTTGGCTATGAGGGATGAACCAAACTACGTAGCTTAACACCAGTCACTGATTTATTCAACTCACTTTCAAGATGAGTATATGAATCACATGCACACAATTGATCCCTTATCAATTCATTGTTACATTGATGAACATGATACCAGTTAGAAAGGATTAGGATGCTCATGCTTAATAGGAGTTGGAAATGTATGTTTTAACTTATCCTCACCTTTTGAATTATTTGAATTTTGTTGTTTTCTTTGGTGGCAAGTTGTTGTGTGGTTACACAACACGCCCCATTTTGCATTATCAAAATAGGGACCCAACTTTGCTGGCTTGTTCCCTTGCTTTTGTGCTCTGGGCGGTAATGGTAAAACAGTGTCAGTCAGTATGCATATGCCTAATCTCAGGCATATTTGTGATCTTGAAATCTGAGCTCAAATTTGAAAGTCTGAATCTATCCTCAGAAAGCTTACCATGTGAAAGAGCTTGAAATTCTAGGCAGGTTTGCCTTTTACATCACCCTAAAATTCGTCCATATGAGAAAGTTACACTAGTTCAAAGGTCTGGTCAAACATGATTTTAGGAGGGCGATATTCCATTCCTCAGCATGATCATATTTTAAATATCACCCTAGCGCTAACCTGATGATGACCTCAACTCATCCTCATGCTCCAAAGCCAGAATATGATGGTGACATCATCATGATATTCGATGAGGAGGATCATCTTCCTAATGTAACCCGATATTGAAATATCCCCTGACTTTACAAATATGACGATGACATCATATTTTGCATTTTAACAAAGCCCCGGATATGACGGTGATGTCATCAGGACATTAGGGGGAGCATCATATTTCACGATATCCTGCAGCTAGATAAAAGACATAGAGTTGTCCATCAGCATGGTTTTAATTGTCGGCCGAGCTTTGAATTGTCTGCCTGATCTTATGTCTCTTCCCGATATGGAAGTCCATCGGCCCAACATATGATATCGGCCATGCTTTATATTTTCTCCCCGATGGAGATAGTCACGCCGATATGCTGTTGATCGGCGTAGTTTTAACTGTCGGCCCTGTCTTGATTTTTCACTCCGATATAAGTGGTCACGCCGATACATACAATGTAACATGTACATTGGCGGACTTGAAATGATTATCAAATGCCACAAAGTTGTTGTATATCGGCGCTTGTATATTTTCATATACAAGCGGAATATACAAGCGAAATGTACAATGCACTATTCACATGCAAGAGCGAAGGATGCATGCATAATATACAAGGCCAGATTCGAAAGAAATTTAATGGTGGTTAAATCGTTGTATATTTTACGTTGTATATGCAGATTTGAGTGAAATATACATTCAAAATATACAAGCACCAGATGTCAAGTAAAAGTTAAATACAGGAAATTGCTTGTATATTTTTGTTTTTCATGCTTCTATATGCAGATTTAGAACCCGATATACATGAAAATGGGCGGGAAAACAGAGCGATCAAAATTTGAAAGCCCGACTACCTGATTTTTTGGTCAACGATGGGTGACCCGATTGTTTTTTGACACTGTTTATGCATTTAGTGCATAATTTTCACAGATTTGGGGCTCGATTTGTCTCTAGCTGCACATTTTGGAAGCCTGTTTAATAAAATGTTTAAACTTCATGTTGTGTTCCACATGATGATGAACTTAATGTTTGTCTGTTTATTTGCAGGAAGTCATGATGCTGTTAGAGCTGTTGCTGAACATTGCAAAGTTGCACACAGAGGCAACATGAACCAGAAGTGAGGAGGATATTGTTAAATATGTTGTTTGCCAGCTGGAGACCGAATCAAATCAAAGATGCTGGAATATTCTGTGCCAGCTATACATTTGCCAACTGGCAAAGCACGTGCTATTCATCTGGACCATTGATTGTTCTGGGAGGATCCTGATCCTTGGATCATTGTAACTATTTTCTGGCATTTGTACTATATAAGAGCCAGAGCCTGAGGCATTAGAGAGATACATGAGAATACATTAGAATATACATTGATATACATTGGAACATCTGGCACATTAAGGCCAATTACTGTAGAATCAAATACGAGTTCGAATTGCTGAGACTAATGAAGACTGAATTGTTGAAATGTCAAGGTTCTTTCTTCAGATCACTGTAAATGTACCTGTTCTTGAGCATACTGAATGGATATGAAGTTTTAGATTACATCCTGATTGTAAATTTTACGTAATCTTCTTGTTGATTTCTGGATATGTACTGGTGAATGCTGTGTTCAACTAGAAGTGCTTTCAGTTCATTACATGTTGTTGTCAACTTTTCCTTTGAAGATTTGCACTGGATCATGCGGATTTGTGGAATGTCCTGGTGAAGTATGATTCTAGTTTCCTTCTTTTCATTGCATGTATGGGAGCTTGTATGTGGATCAGTGATCTCAGTCAAGTAGTTTTGGGAATCTCATTCTTTAACCCTTTTCCTTATTTTAATTTCATAAATTCATCACCATAACTACAAATCATGATAAATAACAAGCAGAAACAGAGAAATATGCTGAAATCTCATAGATAACTGAAAATCATTAGCATATTTGAGTTAAATGCATGTAGTATTGAAAATATCATGCAAAGAATCATAAATAAGCACATTATTTGACTAAATTCATAGTGCAGAGGTAGAATTATTGGAGATTTATGCAGAGCAAACATATAGAGCAAGATATTTGGAGAGATAATGATGAACTTTGCAGAAATTACTGAAGAACGTAAGGCCCCTGAATGGAAAACAGCAACACACATCAACCACTGAGTAACGTCAGTAGATTAAGACCTAATCAACGGAGACTTGGGATCATGAATTCTCTGAATTCATCGTATCTTTCAAGATGAGTAAAGGTTGTTGTGTAACTTTTATTCTATGTTTGTATATGACTAACAATCACCATCAACAGCACTCAACGCGGGTTTCAGAGGTCTCCAACTGACCAAATGATAGTTCGTCACACAGGTCGGTCGGAGCTCATTTTCGCGCAAAATGAGATTGGGGTTTCATAGGGTGAAATTTACCTAAGTCTGGCTTTCTAGCACACAGTGACTTCTTCAATTTCATGGCTCACTAAAACTAGGGTTTTTAAAAGTAGATTCCATAGTTTATACGAAAATCCTAGTTATGTAACACCATCTTCCTAACCAAAACTCACTTGTTTAAACCAAACCCTAACTTATTTGGAAATGAGACCTTGAAAATCAAGGTTGAAACCCTACCTGGCAAGAGTGTCGGCGTGTAGGTAGGTCGCGGGTTCGATTTGCAAGTCAAATCGGCAGACGGCGAGAGGAGGTCTAGAATTTCTAGTCTAAAACGCGATCACAATGACTAAAACCTAATTAATTTCCTATATAACCCCTGCAAAATCTGCCATTAATACACAGGCGTACGGCCTATCAGTTTGGATTTTGTGTGGATTTACCTCAGCTCATACTTGGCAGGAAATCTGGGTGCATATGACTTGGTCGGTCAGGACTAGTTTAAGCACTAAGCTGAAGTTCATTTTGCACAAATTTGGCAGAGAAATCAGGTTCATCCGACTTGCGGGCCTTTTGCGGTTGTCTGACTAGGTCAGAGGTCGTTGTTTTTAGCGCAGGTCAGACAAAGCTAATTTTAGCACCAAAGTCCGATGGTGAGGGAATCAGCGCAAAGTCCGACGAAGCAAGTTTCAACGTAAAAGGCAAATTAATGTTAGTTCATTCAGACAGAGTTTTAGCACTATGGTCAGAGCGATGGACTCCAGCTCTAGGTCAGACAAAGCACTTTTTAGTGCTAGGTCGGACAGATAGAAAATTAGCACAAAGGTCGGACGAAGGCTTTTTTAGCGCAAAATGTCAATTCAAGGTCTTCAAAGGGAAAGTAACAACTTATCCTAGCAGATTTCAAAGTGATTTTTTGAATATCATCTTTCCATCTAGGTCAAAGATGCTCTTTAGACCACACAATCACTTAGGAAATCAGAAGATCAAATGACTCTCTAGCCAAATCGAAAGAGGGGGTCTCCATTCTTGAATGGGGTGCATGTGCAAGGCACAACAATTTCTTTATCTATGATTGTTTGTGACTAACATCATAGCTAACACTTCTTATTGCAGCTTCTTATCCCAAGCTATTTAATGATTATATATTACTTCTATAGTAGACTTCTAGGAATTATGTTGCTTTTATTTTAACTTCTTATCATAGTTCCTATCACAGTTGTGACAGTAAGGTTTTTGAATGATTTAGAAAACTTATCACGTTATGAAAATTTGGAGGAAACTATGGACTAGGAAATAAAATCAATTTAATAGTTTTATAGATACAATTTGTGTGATTAAATGATGAATTACTTACTCAAAAATTGTGTTTTCATGATTGATGCTTTGCAAAGGGAACTAGAGATGGTTTATAGGTGAATGTGGGTTGTTATTTATTTTGAAAAGAAAATAGATTAATAGATATGAATGTTTGGGGTTACTTTTGGGCTAGGATGCCGAATGTGGATTATCAGAGATGGCTTTTCCTCTTTTCAAGAATTGAACCTGTAACTAATTTTCTAATGCTTAGGCCTAAGTGAGGAGTCATTGAAAAAGATCAATATTTGTCTAGCAAAATTTATTTATATATATCTCTGCCACATCCTGTTGTGAGCCAATTTACATATCATTACTTAGATTTGCACATTAGACATCAAGTTGCATCAGGTGTTCCCTCCTGCCAGTTGTTTCCAGGTAGATAGACATTTCATGCAGGGCTGGGTTTCCTTCATGTTATGAAGGGATTTGGGGAAGTGTAATTGCTTCATGGTTGGGTGGAAAAGTGCCTGAGCCATGTTCTCATCTCTCGGCTCACATGAGAACCATGTGGGTTCATGGCGACTGGAGAGTTTGTTTGACTTATTATACTTGTTGTACATTATTATTGTATCTTGTAAATTGGATGAATTATGGCATGATAGCTAATGGACTTTGTATATTCTTTTATAGTGTTAACACCTAGATTAAACATGTGATTTTGTAAGATTTAATGACTTTTATTGATTCATATTTAAGAGATTTATCTTTTACTTGAGATGATGAAATTAAGTGGATTATTTACTTGATGTAACTTCTGTGATGGTTTGAGTACTTTAGAGGGGGAGTAAGAGTTAGTACAAGTTGGTGTGTACTTCTAAGGGGGAGTATTCAAAGTAATTGAGAAGAGTGCAAGTATGTGCAATATCATAATCAGGGGGAGAAAGCTTGAGAAAGATGTGTCACCCTTTGCCATTGATGTTAAAGGAGGAGAGAGAAAGAGAGTAAGATGTATAAAAGAAAGGGGGAGAGTGAGATTGGTGTAGAGTTGTGTAATGATATTTTTCACATCATATATTGCCATCAATGACAAAGGGGTAGATTGTTGAAAGTATGTGCTAATCAATGTTATCATTGATGTCAACATGTTTGTGTTGTCATTAGTGTCAATTGTGTCTTCTGATGTAGCTATTGTTGTTTGATTATGTTGTTGTGTTAAAGTGATCTAAATGCCTTGTAGAAGTGTTGATGATGTTAGTAGATTGTTCATGTTGCTAAGTTTCCAAGTGCTATTGAGAAAAAATGATTAATACTGGAAATAGTGTGTTGAAGAGTCTTCTAGTTTACAGAATACTATTCGAGTCTTTGCTCCTCATTTCTTCCATGTTAGAGATTACATGAGTGTGTGGTTTGCATATGTTTTGAAGAAGTGTTTGAAGATGCTAAATCTAGAATTTAGTGCTCTAGATTATTGTGCAGTGAAAGTTATGTTCACCAATTTGAGAATAGTATTTGACAATGTTTCTGAGTTATGTAGAGGTGTCTAGGAGAAAGTATTTTGCTTTGCATTCCTCTACATAAAGGTTCTAGGTTCTGTAGTTCTAGATATGTGTCCATAAGGATCTTACCTATCTTACATCCAAAAGGTTTGTGATTCAGTGCTCCGGAAAGTAATTTATTGTGTGGTAGAGTTCGACAGTGTTGTTGTATTTAGGTGAAAGTTGTTGTGTTCAGGTGAAAGTTGTTGTGGCAGAATTTGTTGGTTTCTAGGTGACTTCAAGATGTTCATAGAGGTTTCTAGGTTGTGTTAAGGCCCTATGTATGATCTACAAGTTATGTTTGTGATCTTGGAAGCATGTGATCAAGAATTCCTTATGTATACACTGTTTGGCCAACCTTGAATGTTTGTGTTGATTGAGGATTTGATTTGGTGATTATGTGAGTGTTGTGTAGTGTTCTTGGATAGATTTGGGTCTGAGCTAAGGTATAGAGTGGTTTACCTTCATTACTTTATGCCATGGAATGTTTAGGTCTAGACCTAATTCAAATATTGTGTGTTTGCCAACTTTGGAGATTGTTTCAAGGATTGAAGATTGTGTTGCCAACCTTGAAGACTATTTCAAAGATAATGCGGGTATAAATAAGTGTTAAGGATTCATGGATGCATGTGTGCAAATGGGTGATATGATGTTGTGATGCAAATTTGATTAGGGCAACAAGGGCTTTCATGTGTTAGGCTACCAAATGCAGTGAGCAGAAGTGTCTACAATTTTTGGTGATGCTGCGAAGGTGTTGTGTATGTTGTGGTGTATAATGAGCTTCATTAGAATTAAACTTCATGCATAGGTTAGATGCAGCTATATGAGTTCCAATTTTGGTAACGAGCCATTCTTTTCTTCTTTCTTTCTTTTTCAGTGGGCAGTGAGTCCACTTGGATAGTGAGTCCCTTGTAGTGAGCATTCTCTCTATGGTAGTGAGCCTTTGTAATTCAGTATTGTTACTACATTATATTGTGAGCTAATCCTCACTGTGGTTTTTCCCTTTTAAGGTTTTCCATGTAAAAATCTAGTGTTCTCTTGTGCATGGTGTTGATGTATTTAAGTTTCTGTTATCTACTTTTCATGTTTAAACTTCATAATAGATTAAGGGTTTAATTGAACTAATGTGGATGTGATTATGTTTATGAGGATTTGAAGATTTTGATACAACTAATTCACCCACCTCTCAGTTGTCTTATGCCTTCAATAATTAGAAGGAGATAAAGGAAGTGACAAAACTCAAAAAGGTAGAAGAAATGATCTCAAACCTAAAGATCATTGTTGAAGAAGAAAAGAGGATTGAAAACTACTTGAACATCAAGCTTATGTTGAATGCACAAGACAACTGAGAGGGGGGTGAATCAGTTGTAACTTAAAATTTCAAAACCCTCATACACACTCAGATCCACGTTAATCCAATTAACCCTTAAACTTATTATGATGATTAAGCATGAAATGTAAATAACATAAATTGAATCATAATAACACCATACACAAGACAACACCATATTTTACGTGGAAAACCCAAGACAGGAAAACTAGGATGAGGATTAGCTCACAATAGATAAAAGGGCAACCAATTAAGATTGATACAAATGGTGGACTCACTATCCAAGAATGCTCACTACATGTGGCTTACTACCAAAGGACTCACTATCTTGAAAGAAAGAGATAGAGAAAGTGGTTCACTACTAGGATTGAACTATTATAGTTGTTGAATGCAAAAGACAACTGAGAGGGGGGTGAATTAGTAGTATCAAAAATTTTAAACCCTCACAAACATAATCACATCCACACTAGTTCACTTAAACCCTTATTCTATTATGGAGATTAAACATGAAAAATAGATAACAAAAACTTAATCACATCAACACCATGCACAGGAGAACACTAGATTTTTACATGGAAAATCCTAAAAGGGAAAACCCATAGTGAGGATTATCTCACAATATAATGTAGTATCAATACTAAATTATAAAGAGGCTCACTGCCAAGGGCTCACTGCCTTACAAAAGAAAGAAATGCTCACTACCGGTGGACTCACTATCCAAGTGAACTCACTTCTCACTGGAGAATAAGGAAGAAAAGAAGGGAAGGCTCACTTCCATAAACTAATATGATAGCATCTAACACATTCCTAAGTTTAATTCCAATGAAGCACAACAAACATCACCTTCACAACCTCTCTAAAAATTGTAGATACCTTCTGCTCACTGCATTAGGTCTTCTACCACATGAAAGTCCTTACTGCCTCTGATTCAAATTCACTACACAAACCTCACCATCCTCACTCACACACACATACACACAATCCTTTACACGTATTTATATCAATCATCAACCTTGAAACTTTCACCGAGGTTAGTAACACACTCTACAATCTTTGAAACAATCTCCAAGGTCAGCAAACATATAGAATTCAAATTAACGATGGACCTAAACATTCCCATGGAGCAAAGGAATGAAGGTGGAACACTTCATAACTTAGCTCGAACCTAGAAACATCTTCACACTCTTCCTCAATCCATGAAGCACATCCACAAGTAGTGTTAATATCCAAGTCGGCTAAACTTGTGTAAACACCAAGAACACTTAGGCACATGATTTCAAGAACACAACCATAATTTGTGGACCAAGCACAAGATTTTAACATGATTTGGAAATATCCATGAACAACATGAAATCACTTAGGAGCCAACAAATCTAGCTACAACAAATCCCACTTGAAGACAACTCACGGACTGCTCACAACCAACACTACCAAGTTCTACTACTCAAGAAAACTACATACTGGAGCACTAAATGACAAGTTCTTTGGATAGAACATAGATATGGACCTTATGAACACTAATCCAGAACTACAAGACCAAAAACCAAACTACAGAGAAATGTAGAGCAAAATACTTTCTCCCAGTCACACTGCAAGCACTGCTAGACACAATCTTCAAACTGGTGAACACAACTCTCAAACCATAGCATTTTAGAGCACCAAATTCTAGATTTAACATCTTAAACTACTTCCCAAAAACATATCCAAAACTTACCCTCTAGTGTTCAACATAGAAGAAATGTAGAGAAAAAACTTGGACAGTATCTTGTAAGCCAGAATACTTCTTCACAACACTGTCTTCAATATTTATCAAATTTTCTCAAAAGCACTTGGAAACTCAGCAACAAGAACAATATACTAACATCATCAACACTTCTACAAGCCATTCAGATCACCTTAACACAATAACTCAATTAACCAACAACAACAACATTAGAAGATACAGTTGATGTTGGGAATTAAGGTGTCTTAACCTTGTAATCCCTAGAATTGATTATTTATTTATTTATTTATTTATTTGCCTATGATGTAATTTATGTTACACATCCTGTTTTGTCATTTAGTGTGAAGTGGCATGGTGAGTTGTCACTCAACTTGGAAGGTGACTAGGATGGTCAACTCATCCCAAGTGGATATAGGCATCCCATTTGAGGTGACACTAATATGCCATGTGTCAACATCTTGTGATATGATAGAGGTGTTATTGTGTATGATAGAATCTATGACGCATAAGAGCCAAGTATAGAGATTCTCGAGACAAGTGAAGACAAGTGTCATAAAGTATCTTTGCATGTGGAGAAGGCATCTTTGAGTGCCCAAGTTGGGCTATGACATGTTGTAAGAGGAATATGCTATATTTAGCCTTGTATGATGGATTGGCTTACAACATTTAAGGTTGTTATGCTGGGTAGATTTTATGATAGTTGTAAAATGCATAAGAGCATCTGTCATAGCTATTTTTAGCCTGGAGCGCTCCAACCTTGGGAAGTCAAATCTTCCATGTATGATAGATGTAAGAGAGGTATTGTAGCTTGGACAAGTGTCCTTTGATGTAGTAAAATGGCCATGCGGCCAAGATAGACGCCCATCTCTAGAAGCTTCATGTTTATGCCTTGTAATTCTATAAAATGCATTATTTTGAAGTTGTTGTATAGTTTATGTACTGGTACTGTTATGCTACCAGAATCACTCTAGAAATGGCATTTGAAGACTCTTGGAATAACTTACATTGAAAGTGTATTGTAAACTGTTATTGTTTTGATAATACATTGTGCAGGTTTTAGAGTGTGGGGTTTTTCACCTGAAAAGGTTTTCCCCATGATATATCTTCTCTCTCTCTCTCTCTCTGTCTACATTCTTGTGTTGTGTTTGTTGTTCTAATATCTCTATTATATGTTTAACATTTATGCAATTGTAAGGATTAAAAAGAATTTGCATACATCTCCCCTTATTAGATCAGTGTAGGAAGCATTTCTGCGTAGCTTGCTTCCTTTGAGTTGACACCAATGAGAACACAAACATGTTGACATCAATGACAACATCGATGAGCACATACTTGTAACAACCTCCCCCTTTATCATTGATGGCAACATATGATGTGAAAAACCACCATGACACAATTCTAGACTAATCTCATTCTCCCCCTTTCTTTTATACATCTTACTCTCCCTTTGTTTTTCACATGAACTCTCTCCTCCTTTGACATCAATGGCAAAGGGTGACCCACCTTTTTCAAGTTTTCTCCCCCTGAGTATGATACTACACATACTTTCACTAATCTCAACTTCTCTGAATACCTCCCCCTTAGAAGTACTCATTAATCCTATACAAACTCTTGCTTCCCTTGACTGCAACATTCTTCAATGCCACTGCCTGCTCCCCCTGAGAGGTAGCCTCCAACTTAGTTTCTAGAGGAAACATCTATACGAGAGGCTGGTATAGATACATTCTTAGCTTCTATTACATCCTTTTTAATCCAAAGCTTACTCATCTCCCTCTTAGTCTCTACCAGATCAATTCATTGTGTTGGTTTTCTCTTCTCTATTTGAATGTCCTTCTTCATACTTCTACTTCTACAGAACTTTGAAATGTGTCCAGGCCTACTGCAATTGTAGCATACAACATTCCTTTGACCATTGTTCCTTTCATTCATTCTAGATCTACATTGATTAGCTTTGTGCTCAAATCTATTGCATGTACAACAATTTCCATTAAAGGGTTGAATCGTTCTATCATATTATAACCATTCATTCTTTGACTTCTGCATTCACTAGCTTTATGACCAACTTTCTTGCATGTGAAATATTGACTAGAAAAACATGGAACATTTCGATTCATTCTACTCCTACATTGTGTAGTCTTGTGTCCAAATTTATTGCAAGAGTGATAATGACCATTGAAGGATGGGTACCTTTAAGCATTAGGTTGTTTGATAGGTGGTCTTCTAACTCCTTTCCTCTGATTCTAGATCTGCTTTCCATTGGTCCCTTTGTCTTCAGCTTTTGATGCGTGACTGAAATTTGCGTTGGGAATTGCATGCATAAGATATCAATTAAGTGCAAATAAAGATTAAATAGAGGAATGAAAAAATCACAGAAATAATAACAACGAGAGATAATTTTTAACATGGTTCAACCAAACTTAGGTTACATCCACCAACAGAGAGTCCAATATTATTATCTAACAAATTGAACTGATTACAATAAGCAATCCTTATAACTCAATACCGCTACAAATGCTACAATACAATATCAATAGAAACCCTAACCCTTAGCCATTTTTATCAAGACTTATGTCAGTTACAAAATAGGGTTTTTTATGTCAGCCAATAGAAAATATAACTCCTGATGCCTTTATAAAATAATAGGAATTCTTTTCTTGGGGGGTACTTCCCTTGAGCCCCCGGCTGGGGGTGTTGCCCCCATCGTGGGTTCTGCAATGCCCCCGAAGAAAAAACTGGGGGTGTTGCCATATAAACTCTTCTTTAATCTGCACACTAATTTCTCCTTACCTTTGACCTCAAATCCCTATGGTTGTTCCATATATATCTCCTCCTCAAAATCACCATGGAGAAAGGAAGTTTTCACATCTAGCTGTTACAAATGCAAATCTTCAGCAACCACAATACTTAAAATAGTATGAATAGAAGTCATCTTAACAACCGGAGAATAAATCTCATCAATATCAATACTTTTTTTTCTATGCAAATCCTTTTACAACTAACCTAGATTTAAATCTTATCTTACCTCCATCTTCCTCTTTAAGCCTATAAACCCATTTTTTTGGTAAAGCCTTTTTACCTACAAGCAACTTACATAATTCCCAAGTCTGATTTTTCAGTAAGGAGTCCATTTCTTCTTTCATTGCAAGCTCCCACTGAACCTTTGTATCCACCTGCATAGCTTCATCATACCCTTTCGGTTCACCAACATCTGTTAATAAAATAGAATACATAAAGGGAGAAAACCTTTTAGGAGATCTACTTAGCCTTGTTGACTGTCTAACATTCATGGTGCTACAACTGATCTTTGTACAATACCTACAACACCCCTGCTTCTCACAATTTTTAGATTTTCAACATTCCAAAGCCTATAACCAAATTCATCAATTCCATATCCAACGACGATACAATTTTTTGATTTTATATCCAGCTTGGTTCTATTTTTAGAATCTACATGTGCAAATGCTTCACATCCAAACATTTTGAGAAAAGAATAACTCACCTTCTTACCTATCCATTATTCCTCTAGAAAACCACAGCCCAAAGGAATTGATTGACCTCTATTAATTAAATATACAATGGTATTGATAGCATCTACCCACATGTTTAAAGGCAGCCCAACATGCAATCTCATGCTCCTTACATGCTCCATTATTGTCCTATTCATGTGCTTGGCCACTCCATTTTCTTGTGGAGTCCCTGGAACTATTTTCTACCTATGAATTCCATTAAAGGAACAATAATCCTCAAATTCTTTTCTGCAATACTCACCACCATTATCAGATCTGAGACATTTAATCTTTTACCCATCTCATTCTCAACCAAGCTTCTCCATTTCTTAAATGTTTCAAATACATCAGATTTCTACCTAAGGAAATGAATCCAAACCTTCATAATTGCATCATCTATGAATTTAACATAATACCAAGAGCCATCAAAAGAAGATACATGAGCCAGTCCCCATACATCTGTATGCACAAGCTCCAACTTTTCATCTTTATTTTGCTTCCAATCCTTGAGAAAACTAACTCTCTTTTGTTTGCCATATACACAACTTTCACAAAAATCCATATTAATACATTTCAGACTTGATAAAAATTTCTTAGAATGAAGTATCTTCATACATTTTTCACTCATATGCCCATATCTGTTATGCCACAGTGTTGTCTCAGAACCTACAACAACTATTTCAGTCTCTTCTTGCAAACCCACAGCAATTGTTCCTAAACCTGTTTATTTTTTCTCTACAACAACTAAAGTAGAAGGAACAGTATGACCTATACAAAGATATAAGCTACCTACTTTCACACCTTTTTTCGACTATTAAGGCACCTCTTGAAACCTTCCATTTTTTATCATTAAATGTAACTATGCAACCTTCATCACCTAGTTGCCATGCTGAAATTAAATTCCTACTTAGCCTTGGAATGCACCTTACCTCTTGTAGTAGCCAATGATTTCCATTCTACAACTTAATCTTAATTCTTCCCTTTCCAAGAATTTGACAGGGTTCATTATCTCCCAAATAAACCAGCCCAAAATCTCTTTGAACATAATCAAGAAAATGACTTCTATGGGGCATAGCATGAAATGAGGCCCCTGAATCTAAAACCCATGAATCATCAACATTATTTGTTAGGATAAGGTGCCATTAACCTTGTAAATCTCAATATTATATTTATTCCATTTATTATATGTAATTTGTAATTATCCATGAGGAGATGTACTAGTTTCATTGGCAGGGGTAATTTCGGAGTAACAAGAGGTCATTACAGAGTGACTTTTATTGTTGGCAAATATAAAAACTTAAAGTAAATGAGGGTAGGTGTTTTCCCTTGATGAATCTATTATATTTGGCATGTATGGCAACTGGTCATAATGTTTGGTAAGTGAATCCATGACAGTTGCAAGTTGTCATAAGATTCTGTGATTCTATGATGCATATGACAGATATGTTAGTTGTATATTTGCTATATTTAGCCCAAGGTTCCTATCTTGGAAAGATACTATTTTATGGAATCTATGATGGTTATGATGTGTCATAATATGTTGTAAGAGGTCAGATTTAGTCTTGGGTGCCCAACCTTTGCATGTCTTTTTTTTGGACAAGTGGAAGGTGCTTGTAAGATGGCATTTAATGTTTGCATGTTGGGGAATCTCATGAGAGAGAAGGTGAATGCCTAGGATGAGTTGGAAAACATTTCTATAAGTATTTCCCATGTATTTGTTGCTGCAATATAGATTTTAGGTACTCAGGTGCTGTCAGAATGCTATCGAATTGAAGATTGAAGGAGAGATTGGTGGTGTTCTATTGTAAATTATTTTTAAATTAATACAACAATTGGGCCTCTTTCCTGTGTGGAGTTTTTTACCCGAAAGGGTTTTCTCCACGTTAAACATTGTGTTATGTGTTTAGATTTTTAATTTTGCATTTTCTGTGAAGCATAGTTTTGTTTCTGTGATTATAATCTCCATTAATAGCACATAGTTAAAGATTACAGAAATTTATATTGAATCAAATTTCCATTAAAGTAGTGTTTCCTCCATTCTAACATTTGGCATCAGAGCCTAGCTAGCTTTGACTCTTGGATGGTAGTGTGGAAGCTATAGCTATAGTGGGAGATTTGGTTATGTTTGTTTTGCAGATCTTATGTTGATATTATGGTTGGATCCAATGTTGCATCAACCTCTCAATTGGACATTGAGAAGTTCAATGGAACGGGGTATAAGTTGTGGAAGTTGAAAGAAGATTTGTTGGAAGAAAGAAACTAGTGGTTGGCTGTCCAAAAAGAGAAGAAACCTGATGATGTCTCTCTACATGAGTGGGCAAAACTAGATAAGAAGGCACGGGGAACCATTCATTTGTGTCTTTCAAATTTTGTGCTACTGAATGTCATAAAGGAAGAGACCGCACATAAATTGTGGAATCGGTTGGGTGAGATACACCAAGCCAAGAGTATGGTAAATAAATTCTATTTAAAAAGGAAGTTATTTTCTTTGGAAATGAATGAGGGTGAGTCGGTTGCAGAGCATTTAAATTCTTTTAATTTGTTGATGAGTTAGCTTGGTTCAGTAGATGTTGAAGTTGATGAGGAAGATAAATGTATCTTGCTTCTTTGTTCTTTACTTGAATCATGGGAAATGCCATTTTGGCTATCACTACTAACCTCATAGATCCAAATTTGGATGCTCTTGTTGCAATTTTACTGGCACAGGAATTAAGGAAGAAGAGTTCAGATAGTTAGGTGATGCTCTTAGTATCAGGAGAAGGTCTAAGGAAAGGGTACCTAAAGGAGATCAAAAAGGGGCTAAGGATAAGTCCAAGGGCTGGTCCAAGACTTCTACTAAAAAGAACAGAGTTAAGTGTTGGAACTGCAGTAAAAGGGGACATGTGAAGGAGTGTAGAAGCCCCAAGAAACATTGGGAGAGTGCTTCAGATAAGTCCTCGAATGCAGGTCAATATGTTTTAATTTCTACATGTAATATTGTTTCTAATGAAAACTGGTTGGTTGACTCAGGATATTCATTTCATATGACCCCACATAAGGAATGGTTCTCCACATATGCAGAATATGATGGAGGTAATATCTACCTTGGTGAAAAATATTCATATCTGATTGTCAGGAAAGGAAAGGTATTGTTCTGTTTCAGTGATGGGAGGATTAAAACCCTCCCTGGTGCTTTGCATGTTCTTAGATTAGCTAGAAATCTAATTTCAGAAGTTGAATGATTTGGGAATACATGTGACATTTGACAAGCATGGTTGCATATTGGTTAGAGGGAACTTGGTGGTAGCGAAAGGGAAGAGATTCAGGAACTTGTTTAAGCTTGAATCCACTACAGTTTGTAATGCCTCTTATGTTTTTGAGGCTTCTAAAAACACTTGTATGTTGTGGAACCATAGACTGGGCCACAAGCATTAATGTATTAAAAACTATTAAGAATAAAGAATTGTTGGATGGTTTCTCTTATTCTGATGAGCACTTTGATTTCTATGAGCATTGTGTGTTTGGTAAACAAAATAGAAAATCACTTCCTTCAGGAAGCAATAGAAAAAAAGAGAAATTAAAAATTATTCATACGAAAGTGTTTTGACCTATGGATAATGAATCTATTAGAAAATCTTGTTATTTTGTCACCTTCATTGATGATGTATCCAAATATACATGGATTTATTTTATGAAACATAAATCTAAAGTTTTCACCAAGTTTAAGGAATTCACAGTCTTAGTAGAGAATCAATCAGGTTTAAAGATAAAAATATTAAGATCTGATAATGGAGGGGAATATTGCTCTAAAGAATTTGATGAGTTTTGCAAGCATGCAGGTATAATCAAACAAAAGACAACTTCGTATACACCACAGCATAATGGTGTTACAGAAAGGATGAACTGAACAATTATGGAAATGGCCATAAATATGCTTAGTTATGCACAATTGGATAAATGCTTTTGGGCAGAGGCTGTGTGTACTACTTTCTACTTGATAAATAGATCTCCTTGTAAGGCTCTTGATTCGACACCTTATGAAGTCTGCACAAGTAAAAAACTTTCTGTTTCACATTTAAGGGTTTTTCGTTGTGAGGCTTTTGTTCATTTTCCTAAGGAAAAGCGATCTAAGTTAGATCCAAAGGATCAAAAGTGTACATTTATTGGATATGGTGATAATGTCAAAGGTTATAAGCTTTTGAATCTACTAACTTGCAAGATTATCTTTTCTAGAGATGTTATTTTTAGGGAACTTAGAGCTATTTCTGAACCTGAGTAGCCAAAAGAAAAAGAATAAAAGTGAAAGAAGGTGCACTTTGATTTAGAGAAGCAAGATACACCTCAAGAAGAATAGAATGATGGATTGGTTGGTGAAGAAGAAGAAGAAGATTCGAGTAATTTTGATGATGAATCTATTGTGACAGAAGAAGTTGGTGCAGATGATCATTCAGAAGAATGAGTAGAGTCTCTTACTCCACCCTTGAGGAGATCCACAAGACAACAAAATCTAGTTGATAGGTATAGCCCACCATATTTCCATCGTGTATATGATTTATTGAGTACTAACAATGAACCTTGATCCTACAGGGAAGCTATTTCTATAGATGATAGTGAGTCTTGGTAGTTAGCCATGCAGGAGGAGATGATGGATTTAGGCTCTTGTAACACCTGAGATCTTATTTGTTTGCCCAAAGGAAGAAAGGCCATAGGTTGTAAGTGGGTCTTCAAGAAGATGTTTGGAGCAGACAGGTCATTGGAGAAGTACAAGGCTAGACTGGTAGCCAAGGGCTACTCCCAGAGAGGGAGTTGATTTTGGTAAGATATTCTTTCCTATTGCTAAATTGACTTCTATTAGATTTCTCTTATCCATTACTGCAACTTATGTTTGGGAGATTGAGCAAATGGATGTTAAGACTACGTTCTTGTAAGGAGATCTTGAAGAAGAAATTTATATGCAACAACCTACAGGTTTTGAGGTAAAAGGAAAAGAATAATGGGTTTATAGGTTAAAGAGATCTCTTTATGGTTTGAAACAGTCCCCTAGAATGTGGTATCAAAATTTTGACTCATTTGTTTTGAAATTTAGTTTTGTTAGAAGTGAGGAGGGTCATTATTTTTACATTTATTGTGTTGATGATTCTATACTGGTTATTGCTTTCTATGTTGATGACATGTTTTTCAACAATACTAAGGGTATGATTAGTGAGCTTAAAGTACAACTTTCAGGAGCATTTGAGATGAAGGATCTTGGTGCTACAAGGTATATTTTGGGAATGGAGATAAGGAGGGATAGAGTTAATAGAAAGCTTTGGTTGTCACAAAGTAAGTATGTGAATACTATTTTGCAGAGGTTTAGTTTGCAGGACTGTAACCCAATTAGAGTTCCTTTACCCATTGGTACTCAGATTTCATTAGATATGTGTCCAAAGACTGAGGATGATTTTGAGGATATGTCTAATGTGTCATATGCTAGTGTTGTAGGGAGTTTGATGTATGCAATGGTTTGCACTAGACCAGATATTGCCCAAGCAGTGGGAGTTTTGAGCAGATTTATGTCTAACCCTGGTAGATAGCATTAGAATTATGTGAAGATGGTGTTTACATATCTTGCGGGTACTCTTGATCATTGTTTAGTTTATTCTGGTACTGATAGTGCTGATAAATCTTTGGACATATAGGGTTTTGTTGATACAGATTGGGCAGGTGACTTGGATAGTTGAAGGTCCACTAGTGGCTATGTGTTTACTCTATTTGGAGGTGTAGTGAGTTGGATGAGTAAGAGGCAGCCCACAATTTCTTTGTCCACCATAGAAGCAGAGCATATGGCTTCTACTCATGTCTCTAAGGAGGTAGTTTGGTTGAGGAGACTGTGTAGATGTATTGGTTTTGATTACAGGATCTTTAGATTGGTTGTGATAGCTAGAGTGCTATCTATTTGGCCAAGAATCCCATGTATCATGCTTAGACTAAGCATGTTGATGTTTAGTATCACTTTGTTTGAGAGTTGGTTGTAAATGGAGAGATTGAGCTGAAGAAGATAATCAGGAGAATGTTGTAGATTCATTGACCAAGCTTGTGAGCATAAAGAAGTTCGTATGGTGCAGAGAGGCCATGTGCCTTGTTTCTAGTGCCTGATTATTTTCATTTGATTTCCGATGGGTTGATTTACAATGTATAAAGTCAAGTGGGAGAATGTTGGGATAAGGTGCCATTAACCTTGTAAATCCCAATATTGTATTTATTCCATTTATTATATGTAATTTGTGATGCAAGTATGGGCCTAACTAGTGTTGTCATTGATGTCAACATACTTCTATTGCATTAATGATAAGAATTGGATGAGCTGTGTGCTGAGGATATTGAGAAAATTAGTCTCAATCAGGAACAGTGAAGATCAGTGATGACAGCAAGGTAAAAGTCTATGATAGGATGAGTATCAGAGGATATAGTTTAAAGGGTTTGTAGATATGTGTCTTAAGGTGGTCTAGTAGAGATTTCAAATGTCCACATGAAGATCTGAAGAAGTTGTGGCTGCTCAAGTAAAACTGATTCCGACAGATGTTCAGTGGTGATAGAGTGTTACAGATAGGTCTGGTGAGATCTAAAAATGCATTATCCTATTTTGTGGATTTGAGGGAGTGTTGAGGAAGTCTGTGTGAAGTATCAACTTGATTGGTTCATGGTTTGAAGGTCCATAAACATCTAATCCTTTGTGACAGTAATGACAGACTGTGTTCTTGAGGTTCTGAATGAAGGGGAGAAGGATTTCAGTAAGCAGATGAAGTGTGGATGTTCTTGGTGATTCAGGTAAGCATGTGGAGTTCTTTGGATCATGTCCAGTTCGTGTTGGTGGTCCGCATTGAAGTTGGAGCTCGCAATTGAGAAATCTTCCAGATGATGGTGTTCTTTCTGAGATTGGCTGACCGGATGAGTTACACATTCTGCAGATGTTCTTGTTGATGTTTGCCGACTTAGATGATCATTCCTAAGTTGATGTCTTGTATAAATAAGGGATTATGAAGTCATTTCAAAGTTGTCCTTGTGGAGATGAGTGTGTGGTAGCAAGGAGGAGAGCGAAAGGTAGAGCAGAAGTATTGGGCTTAAATGGAACTGATTCAAGCATGGTGAAGATGCTATTCTCCAGTTCATATATGTGATACTTATTTCTTTGTAGACAGTGTGTCTCTTATAGGCAGTGAGCCTCTTGTGAGCAGTGTGCTTGGGCAGTGACCCCTAATTGGCATGTGCCATTTTGTTCTTTCTATTCTTCTAACAGAGAATACAATCTTGGGTTAATCACCCCATGGTTTTTCCCCTTAACTGGGTTTTCCATGTCAAAATCTTGGTGTCTCATGTGTTGATGTGTTTCTAATCTTAATTTGTTGCATTGTGTTTCTTTGATTGTTATACTGCTGAATTGCAAAGTGGAGTTAAGTGTTTAATTGGAAGAAAGTTTTGTACAACTGATTCACCCCCCCTCTTAGTTGTGTGCCCTAAGTCTAACAATTGGTATCATAGCCAAGTTCCTCTAAAAAGAGGTTAACCACTTGAGGAGATCTAGGATGTCATCTTACAAGAAGGATAGTCTGAAGTTTGATGGACCAATTTTAATCTTTGGAAAGGTCGCATGAAATGTCACTTGCAATGTATGGGAATGGTGTACTGGACCATGGCTACAACATAGTATACACCTCCACAGGGTGGTCTGAAAACACAAAATGAAATCACCGATGCTAAAAACAATCTACAAACTATAGAGGCTCTTCTAAGCGCATTATCTAATTTAGAGCTCTCAAATGTTATTGACCTACCAACTGCTTTTGAGATCTAGCAAAAACTGAAACTTTTGCATGAAGGAGACAAGTATGTTAAATGTGCAAGGTTACAGAGTCTGAAAGGGAAATTTGAAAATCTGAAGATGAGAGATGATGAAAATATCACTACTTTTATGCCAAGAGTAAATGAGATTGTTTGTGGAATTAGAAATGCTGGTGGAGTCCTGGATGAAAATGAGATTGTTGGCAAAATTCTCATATCCCTACCTACTTCTTACAAAATCAAGGCTGCTGCCATTGAAGAATTCAAAGCCCATACAACTGTCACAAGAGATCAATTGGCTGGCAAATTGGCTACATTTAAAATGACAGAGTTTGGAGATGACCCCCCCAAGACTGAATCTGCATTCAAAGCCAGTGCCTCTGTAAAAGGTAAACAAAGGTTTGATCTGGGAGAGAACTCATCAAGGAAACTGTCATAGTATGAAAAAGCAAGAAAAGACCTGGAAGAAGAAGAAGTAGAAACTGCTCAACTTGAAGCCCTTATTGCAAAGAGGCTTCCAAGAGGATCCGGTAAGTATGAAGGAAAATTGCCTTTTAAATGTTTTAACTGCAATAAGATTGGTCATTGTGCCTCAAAGTGTCCGAAAATATTTTCAAGACCAAATCCTAACAGATCAAGGTTCCAAAAGAATTGTTACTATGTTCATGAAGAAGATGATAATGAAGGAGTAACAGATGATGAATTAGAGACAGGAAACAAATATGGAAGTGAATGGGTGTTTATTGCCATCAAGGAAGAAGAACCAATATCCTCTGTATCTGTCAATCATAAAGTTGTAGAAAGAGTTCTGGCTGTCCAAGTTGAAGAAAAGGATGACTAGGTCATTGACAGTGGATGCTCGCACCATATGACAGGTGACAAAAACAAATTTGGAAAGGTATGAAGGAGGAATGGTAAAGTTTGGTGATAATTCTGCTGGTAGAATTAGAGGAAGAGGAACTATTTCTTTTGATGGAAGGAACAAAACCAGTAATGTACTATATGTTGAAGGATTGAAGCACAATCTTCTCAGTGTTGGACAGTTGGTAGACAAAGGCTATGA
The DNA here is from genome assembly GCA_027924645.1 of Cunninghamia lanceolata. Taxonomy (NCBI): domain Eukaryota; kingdom Viridiplantae; phylum Streptophyta; class Pinopsida; order Cupressales; family Cupressaceae; genus Cunninghamia; species Cunninghamia lanceolata. Next base: position 26,382,957 of record BSBN01000500.1, read on the forward strand.
TCTCTGATTCAAAGATGGAAAATGCAAGATCTTTGAATGTTCTGGAATAGAGATTGCATCCGGTACTCAAACTAAAGGTAATATCTTCCACTTGGTTGGCACTGGTAAAAGTTGCTTATTTGTTCAAGTTGATCAGAGTTGGTTATGGCATAGGAGGATGTGTCATGTGAATTTTGATAATATCATCAAGATAAGCAACACTCAGGTTGTAAGAGATCTTCCAAAATTGGTGAAACCTACTAATAGCTTGTGTAAAGAATGTCAGTTGGGTAAGCTGAGCAGAGTCACATTCAAAAATAAGGAAATGTCTTCTACCAGATTATTGGACCTAGTTCATACTGATCTTTGTGGTCCGGCAAGAATTAGGAGTGTACAAGGTGATAGATACTTTATGTTGCTAATTGATGACTATTCTCGGATGATGTGGGTAATCTTTCTAAAAGAGAAATCAGAAGCTCTTTAGAAATTCAAAATATTCAAAGCTATGGTAGAGAATGAAACTGGATTAAAATTGAAATGTCTGAGGTCTAATAGAGGTGAGGAATTCACATCTGATGAGTTCATAGAGTTCTATGAGAAACATGGAATAAAGAGACAGTTGTCTGCTCCTAGGACTCCACAGTAGAATGGAGTAGTGGAGAGAAAGAACTGGACCATCCAAGAAGCATCTAGGACCATGATGATGGAAGCAAATGTTCCTCAGATCTATTAGAGAGAAGCTGTTAGCACTATAGTCTATGCTCTCAATTGAGTTCAAATCAAAGGCAATACCGATAAGACTCCTTATGAACTTTGGTTTGGCATCACTCCTACTGTGAGGCATTTTAGAGTTTTTGGTAGCAAATGTTACATTAAAAGAGATGAAGATCTAGGAAAGTTTGATGCTAGAAGTGATGAAGGAATATTCTTGGGTTACTCTACTCAAAGCAAAACATACCAGTGTTACAACAAGAGACTGAGAAAAATAATAGAAAGTACAAATGTGAAGGTTGATGAAGGAATTTAAAAACCCTCAAGGTTTTATGAATATGACGAAGATGATCAGAATGGTACTCTAATTCAAGGAACCCAAGCCTCCTCTGAAAGACAAATTCAAACTAATCTGATAAATCAGGAAGAAGAGATGAGTTTCAATGAGCCTGATCAAGAATCAGAAGTGCAAGAAATTCCCAAAGTTCCCAGGTATGTAAGACTGAACCACTCTAAAGATCAGATCTTAGGTGATAAAAGAAAAGGAGTACAAAAAAGAAGGAGAATTACTCAAGATTCAGAAGAGTATTGTCTGATTTCAAAGATTGAACCTAAGACAGTGAATGAAGCTTGCAATGATGAAAACTGGACTAAAGCAATGGAAGATGAACTGTTGCAAATTGAGAAAAATCACACTTGGGATCTTGTTCCTAGACCTAGAAACAAGAATGTGATTGGAACAAAATGGGTCTTCTGGAACAAACTGAATGAAGTTGGTAAAGTAATCAGAAATAAAGCCAGATTGGTCTGCAAGGGTTACTCTCAATTAGAAGGAGTTGATTTTGAAGAAACTTTCACTCTGGTGGCAAGAATTGAAGTAGTCAGGTTATTTCTTGCCTTTGCTACCTTCAAAGATTTCAAGGTATATTAGATGGATGTCAAGTCTTCCTTCCTAAATGGTGACTTGGAAGAAGAAGTGTACATAGAGCAACCAGATGGATTTCAATTATCTGATCATGGTGATATGGTCTGCAAGTTGAAGAAGGCACTGTATGGACTGAAGCAAGCCCCAAGAGCCTGGTATGAAAGATTGGATGAGCATCTTTTGAAGATTGGTTTCAACAAAGGTACTGCTAATAGTAATTTGTATTTCAAAATTGATCATGAAAACATCTTGATTGTTGAAGTGTTTGTTGATGATATCATTTTTGGAGGAAGAGATAGTATGTGTAAAACTTTTGCAAATCAAATGAAAAGTGAGTTTGAGATGTCCATGATTGGTGAAATAAATTTCTTCTTGGGTCTGCAAATCACTCAAACAAAGAAAGGAATCTTCATTTCTCAGACCAAATATGTGAAAGAATTGTTGAAGAAATTTGGAATGGAAGACTCAAAACCAATGAATACTGCCATGGCCACCTGTTGGCAAGAGACACTATATGGATTCATGGTTGTTGTCATTGATGGCAACAAAGGTCATCCCACATATCCGCAAGTCATGATATGTCTCTACCGGAAGTCAGATTGAAGATTGTGGTGGTCCGGTGAACAAGAACAGAGCATGTGGCAAGGTCCGACAGATTGGTCCGGATCTCTCAGAGGAAGTGTCTTGGTGCAGTGCGGATCTGGGGAAGTCAAGAGGACTATCTTGAGTAGTATATTCCAAGGATTTAGCCTCCGGAGATGGACAAGGAAAAAGATATGAATAGTTGAGTACCGGATTCCTGAGAGACAGTGAAAACAGAGGAAGAACTGACTGACTGAGTATCAAACTACTTTCCGGATGTGTTACAGATGATGATAAAGGTTGCAGAGGCATGAATCATGTTTGGCCGACATAATTGATGATATCTACAAGTATATGCTTGATCCGCATTGCTTGGTGAGCAAGGATTCAGCCGACAGAACTAAGTTTGTAAGAAACTAGACTGTTCCGGATGCCGACTAGAAAGATGATGAAATTACTTGTGCGGATATATATAGAGGATGGATTTAGTTGTAAAGTGTGTGAATGTATGTGAGGATATGCGAACAAGTCCAGAGTAGAGCAGAAGTAACAAGAAAGATCCGGTATGTGAAAGGACAGCAGACTAAAGAACAGAGGAAAGATGAAGTGCAGCAGATCAGTATACTGAACCTAACCGGAACTGAACTCCAGCATATGCAGATGCTTCCAATCAGTTCAAGACTGTGATTCTAATCACTTTGTAAGACAGTGTGTCTTCTTGTAGGCAGTGAGCCTCTTGTGAGCAGTGTGCTCGGGCAGTGAGCCCTAATTGGCAAGTGCCATTTTTGTAATTTCCTATTCTTCTAACAGAGAATAATTCTTGGGTTAATCACCCCGTGGTTTTCTCCCTTAACAGGGTTTCCACGTCAAAAATACTGTGTCATGTGTTTCTTATTTCATGGTTTATGTTTTGTGTTTGATTTTATGCTGCTTCAATTAAAAGGAAAGTTTAATAAGGGAAATAATTAGGATAACTGATTCACCCCCCCCCTCTCAGTTATCAACAATTGGTATCAGAGCCAAGTTCCTCCTAATAGAGCCTAACAGCTTGAGGAAGATCTGGGATTTCAAATGGATGCATATGGTTTAAGGGAGCAACTCAAGACTGCCCTTGAGGATCTTGAACAGTCAAATTCTGAAGTCAGTGAATTAAAGGAAAGACTCAAACAGGCTGATGAATTCATGAGAGAATTAAAAGACAAATTAAGTCTCTCTATGAAAAAGAGAAAGGAGCTGCTTCAACAGTTGGCAAGACAAAGTGAAGAAAGCAATACAAGTGAGGAATTGACTGAGCAAACCAAGTTATGTGAAAAGTTATCAAAAGAAGTCATTATGTTAAGACATGAAATGGAATCAGGAACTATAAAGTTTACTCAAGAGATTGAAGAAAAAAGAAAGGCTGAAGACAATCTAAGACAATCTCTTAAAGAAAAATCAGAAGAATGCCACCAGATGGACAGGATTATCAGACACCTTGAATCTGATCTTGAAGATTCCAAAGATAATGAAGGAAAACTTGAGGATCAAATTGCCTCTCTCAAAAGAGACCTTCAAACAGCAAATGAATATAAAGAGAAATTCAAGATAAGTTCTGCTCAACTTGAAGTTCTTCTTGGAAGTCAAAAGAGGACAGATGACAAGTATGGCTTGGGATATGAGAAAGGAGAAAGCTCCGGATCCGGTCAGAAGAATCTTGGATCAGAAAATCCAAGGAGCAGGCCTAGAAGACCTCCGGTAAGACAGCCAAATGCTCAAAAATATCCATCCTTCAATGGATACTGCCACAGCTGCAACCATTTTGGTCACAAAGCTAATCAGTGCAGAATGAGAATGAATCAGATTAATTCATCCTTCTCCGGACAGTGCTTCAACTGCAAAAGGTATGGACACAAATCCCATGAATGCAGAATTATGCAAGTAAACAAATCATTCAAAGGTAGATGCTTTACATGCAATAGAGTAGGTCATATGGCTAATCAATGCAGATCAAGGGGATATCAGTTAAATATGCAAAGAAATGTTATTTGTCAAATCTGCAATAGGTCCGGTCATAATGCTAAAGTCTGCAGAAACAAGAATCAGGACAAAAGAGGTCCGGTGTATAATCAGAATCAAGACAAGGGTAAACAAAAGATGAATGCGGATGAAGTTAGGAATCAGATGAGCAAGATTTGGGTGAAGAAAAGCTCAGAGAATGTAGAGGTTGGATCCGCACCAGATTCTGGTGCTGATATTTCTTCCGGAAATTAAAAAGTGAGCTCAGGCTCAGGGGGAGACTCAAAGAAGATTCTGTTCCCCCAGCCAAACAAGTTGTGCCGGATGTGGCACAAGATGCGGATTAAAGGGTTTGTAGATATAAGTCCTGAGATGCTTCAGTCAAGTTTTCAGAGGTCCGCATGGAGTTATGAAGAAGCTGTGTTCGATTAAGTTAGACCTGTTCAGGGAGGTGCTCCGGTATGATAAAGGATTACAAAAAGGTCCGGAGAGATCCGGAAGTGCACGATCTTGTCTTGCGGATTGGACAGAGTGTTTGGGATGTTCTTGTAATATGTTACCTAGATTTATTCATGATTTAAAGATCCGGATGATTTTCAGTGATCAGGACTAATCCGGGATACTCCAAGCTGTCCAGACATGGTAAACCGGAATAATGCAGGTGAAGCATTTATTGCAGACAGATATTAGGGTTTGCGGAGCAATATAAGGGATTTCTCAAAAGTTATCTGCTCATTCTACACTTGAGAAGAAGCGAATAGTGGAGCTCTGCAACAAGGTTCATCAAGCACACCAAGGATCTCCTGCCGAAGCTATTGCATAAAGAAATCAATCCAACCACTCCGTGCAAACCGAAGGCGCATAAGGTATTCTTCGTTTTTCATTGCCTCACTGCAAATCTTTGAAGAATGGCTACTCCAAACATAGTTAAGATCTCTGATAGACCTCGCCCCTCATTCAAGAAACATCCCTACAAATCGTTGGAGGTAGATCCACTAGGAGCCTTCTCTAGTGTTCCCCACGGAGTCTTACATACTGAAGATATTAGGGTTTACATACACGCAAACATTGAGGAATTTGGGGAATTCAAATTAAGAGACCTCTATCACAAGCAACTGATAGACAATGCTTTTGAGCTCAAACCAGAGTATAAGGGTATCCAGAAGAAACAATTTGAGCAATTCATTCATTTCCCTAGCTTTGAAGAAGATGAATGGGTCCGGTATGTACTGAGCAGGATGCATGACAACTTCCTTTGGCTAGATAGACCCTGCAAGATCACAAAAGAAGCAATTAGAGCAGTAACTGGTCTATACTCTTCCGGGGGGGTACCTATCCTCAAATCTGTCAAGAACAACGTTGTAACTGAGGCCACCGGATCAAAATATGATAAGAGGGCAATGACCATTGAAGATATTTCGGATCCGGATATCAAATATGCATCAATGATAATAGGATACAAGATCTATCACTCCAGCAGGGAGAATTCTGTATCCGGAACTGCAATATACACAGCATATGAAATGCTAAGAAAGAATGCAGATTATGATCTTTGTGAACTACTACTAAGCCAATTGATGGAAAATGTACAGAAAATCAAGAAAGACAAGAAGAACTCCTTTAAGTATGGTACTCTCATTATATGTCTATTCTTTTACTTCATGAATGAGCTACCCGGAACAAGTGGATGGGTATGGCAGAATGACAAACCTGTTGCAGTCCAGATAAGAGACTATCTGCATGGACTTGGGGATGCAAAAGCGAGGAATACAGCTCTATGGGGATACTTCAAAAACTTTCAGAGCATGATGCAAGCAAGAGAGAGAATTCCCCAGTCTCTCATTGAGAAATACAAGGACTCAGTATGCTTTATGGTTGACACTGATCAGTGCCTAATGGAGGCAGTGGAGCCAAGGACTGTCTGGATCATGCCCATGGGGTATGAAGTTGATGAACAGATAGTAGAGCTGCATGTTCAACACATGCTAAGTCAGCCCAAAGATCCTAAGGCAGAAAGGTTTGGAACCTTTGAGGAGCTGAGCGTGAAATTACATGTAGAACTCAGGGAACCTGAGATTAAAAGAAAAGTGAGAAAAGAAGTAGAGCACATTGCTCAAGGCCTAGGCATCTCAAAAGAGGCACTTGATGCCAGCCGGGAAAAGAGGAGAAAGGCTGAGGAAGAAGAGAAAAGCAAAGAAAGTGCTCCGGTTGAAACCCCCACCCGGACCAGATCATCAAAGAGATCTGCACCTTCCACAACCAAAAGCTCAAAACCGGAAGTCCAGGCATCCGGTAAAAGATCCAAGACAAAAGCATCAAGGGCTTATGAAAGCCAAAAGGATGAAGAGGAGACAGAATCAGATGAAGGAGTAAGAGAAGTAAAGAAACAGAAAAAGAAAGGATCCGGTAAGCCCTCCACAGGCCAAGACAAGGAGGAAATGGCAGAGGTAACTGTTGAAAAGCCCACTCTGTCACTAGAGAGCATAATCAAGTCGGTCACAGTGGATGGAAACCTTCAACCAATGACTGAATCCTATGATGACTTCAGTGAGGCAGACCAAAAGACTCTGCAGGAAGCCACAGTTAAATATCTGAACACATACAATAAGGCTTTCATTGAGATCATATCACTCATTCCTAAAAGCCTAGAGAAGGAAATGGAAGTAAGAAAGAATAATGCTCATGCCAAAGATCTTGAGATCCGGGAGCAGATAGCTATTCAGCTATATCCTCAAATTGATCCCAAGACAATGAACATGATCTTCAAGGACTGCAGAGATGAGTTCAGAAGTAAAGCCAGGATGAATCAGCTCATGCTTGGTGAGACTGACAAAGTGGCACAAGAGACAGAAGAGATCCTCCGGAAGGCCTTCAAAAGGTTCAATCTTCCTGTTGTAGAGGACTTAGGTGCAGAAACAGCTGTTGATTTGGAATCTTCTGTTCCGGAAGAAGTGAGCCATGAACAGACAAGTGAGGACTTGGAACCCTCTGCTCCAGAAGAAGTGGCCCATGAGCAAGCAAGCATCTCTCCTCCGGTTTCCCCTACAGTCTCCGGATCCAAAGAAGAAGAGCAATTGCAGGAGAAGGAAGCAGTGGTGACAGACAAAGAGGTTGACAGTTCTAAGACTGCAGAAGAAAAGAAACATCTGTCTCCGGCAAGAGACACTGCACAAACTGTTCAACAATTTTTGAGCAAAGAAACTCTAGAGATTGATGAACCGGAGCTTCTAAAAGGTCCATTTGATTTTGACTCTCTCTCTCCGGTACAAACAATGAAGATAGCTTCATTTGCAAATGCCAAGGCAAATGAAAAACTCCTGAAGTCTCATATGGAAGACTGTGAGTTGATAGAGGCTGCTTCCGGAGTACTTGCAAAGATCATGCCATCAATCCAGATAGATCCGACAGCCTCCACTTCCGGTAATCTAAAAACCTTAGTCAGCAGTATTGATACACATTTTAATTCTCTAGAAAAATCAGCTGAAGAAAAGGTCCGGAAGGAATTTTTGGATAAGAGATTTTCTGAAATATTAGAATTAATCTCTAAGGATAGGAAGATTGTAAGCATTGGAATAAAGAGTTTAGAAAATGCTCTTAAGGATGGCGGTGACATCTACAAATTTTGTATATCTTGGTCAAAGGCAACAGCAGCAATTGACAAGAAAATAAGAGAGGAACAGGACAAGCTTCAAAGCTTATCTCAAAATTTTGATCCTCTCTCTTCCTCTATAATAAATCAAGAATGTCAGACTATTGCAGTCTTGAATGAAATAAAGAATCTTGAGAAGGAGAGGAAGAACATTATCAACCGGATGGGAGAACTTAGAAGGATTATAGTCCCTAAGTTGGAAACCATGCATGAGGCCATCAGTGATGCCCAGACCACCGCCCATACAAAAGATCCGACAGATCTCAGGCGGGCAGAAGCTTTTGCATTTTTGTTGAGTGGTCACATTTCAATCTTGGACAGAATGAAGCTAAGTTGGGCTACTGAAATGGTTCAACTGCAGACATCCTTTGCAGACATTCTGCAGTATATGTGAGTATGTAAATATGCGGCTATATATAGAAAATTTTTGAAAATTTTGGTGTGCGGACCCTACCCTTTGCCATTGATGTCAAAGGGGGAGTGAGGAGCAGTGAAAAATGAGGAATCCAACTCAGGGGGAGTTCCGGAAATTGTATATAAAGACAGAGCATCAGCAAAGGGGGAGCATAGTGTAAACACTTAGTCATTTTTCACTAAGTGTTGCCATCAATGCCAAAGGGGGAGATTGTTGGCAAGAGACACTATATGGATTCATGGTTGTTGTCATTGATGGCAACAAAGGTCATCCCACATATCCGCAAGTCATGATATGTCTCTACCGGAAGTCAGATTGAAGATTGTGGTGGTCCGGTGAACAAGAACAGAGCATGTGGCAAGGTCCGACAGATTGGTCCGGATCTCTCAGAGGAAGTGTCTTGGTGCAGTGCGGATCTGGGGAAGTCAAGAGGACTATCTTGAGTAGTATATTCCAAGGATTTAGCCTCCGGAGATGGACAAGGAAAAAGATATGAATAGTTGAGTACCGGATTCCTGAGAGACAGTGAAAACAGAGGAAGAACTGACTGACTGAGTATCAAACTACTTTCCGGATGTGTTACAGATGATGATAAAGGTTGCGGAGGCATGAATCATGTTTGGCCGACATAATTGATGATATCTACAAGTATATGCTTGATCCGCATTGCTTGGTGAGCAAGGATTCAGCCGACAGAACTAAGTTTGTAAGAAACTAGACTGTTCCGGATGCCGACTAGAAAGATGATGAAATTACTTGTGCGGATATATATAGAGGATGGATTTAGTTGTAAAGTGTGTGAATGTATGTGAGGATATGCGAACAAGTCCAGAGTAGAGCAGAAGTAACAAGAAAGATCCGGTATGTGAAAGGACAGCAGACTAAAGAACAGAGGAAAGATGAAGTGCAGCAGATCAGTATACTGAACCTAACCGGAACTGAACTCCAGCATATGCAGATGCTTCCAATCAGTTCAAGACTGTGATTCTAATCACTTTGTAAGACAGTGTGTCTTCTTGTAGGCAGTGAGCCTCTTGTGAGCAGTGTGCTCGGGCAGTGAGCCCTAATTGGCAAGTGCCATTTTTGTAATTTCCTATTCTTCTAACAGAGAATAATTCTTGGGTTAATCACCCCGTGGTTTTCTCCCTTAACAGGGTTTCCACGTCAAAAATACTGTGTCATGTGTTTCTTATTTCATGGTTTATGTTTTGTGTTTGATTTTATGCTGCTTCAATTAAAAGGAAAGTTTAATAAGGGAAATAATTAGGATAACTGATTCACCCCCCCCCTCTCAGTTATCAACACCACCAGATGTAAATTGAGCAAAAATGATGATTCTCCTAAGGCTGATCAGACAAAGTTTAGGTCAATGATTGGAGAACTCTTGTATCTCACTCAAACTAGACCAGACATTATGCAGGATGTTGGTCTTGTTGCTAGATTCTAGGCTGATCCTAGAGAATCTCATGTCATGGCAATCAAAAGGATTTTTAGATATCTAAAAGGGATAGTTGAGTATGGTTTGTGGTATCCTAGAGATCTTGATTTCTCTCTTCATGCATATACAGATGCGGATTGGGCAGGAGATGTGGATGACTGGAAGAGTACCAGTGGTGGAGCATTCTTTTTGGGGAAGAGATTGGTTTCTTGGCTAAGCAAAAAACAAGAGGTAATATCTCTGTCTACAACTGAAGAAGAATATATTGCAACAGTAGGTAGTTGTACTCAAGTTTTTTGGATGAAGCAGATGCTAAGAGATATCAAAGTGGAGTATGAGGAACCTATCACAATCTTCTATGACAACTCAAGTGTAATAAATATACCTAAGAATCCGGTGTTGCATTCAAAGACTAAACACATATCCATCAAGTTTCACTTTTTGAGAGAGTAAGTGAACAAGAATGAAGTTTGATTGGAGTTTGTACCTTCCAAGGATCAGATTGTAGACATCTTTACTAAACCTCTACCTAAGGATTCTTTTGAGTATCTCAGGGAGAAGTTAGGGGTTATTGCCCCTTCGGTGATGAACTAAGGTGCACTGAGGTGCATCAGTCCGGTGGATATCATAGTCATATCTTGTGATCTGGATTGATGATGGGGAGCTGCTACTCAGGGGGAGCAGTAGGTATGATTCTGAAGTGTTGGTATTGCAAGTATGTTCCCTTTGCCATTGATGTCAAAGGGGGAGAGAAGACATGTGAAAAACAAGTGGTTGCTGATCAAAGGGGGGGCAGTAAAGGGAGAGAAGACATGTGAATGGTTATTGCTGATAGGGGGAGTTGTGATAGTGAGGAGAAGTTCTTGTCTTGATGGTCAAAATAGTTTTTCACATCATATGTTGCCATCAATGACAAAAGGGGAGATTGTTGCAAGTATGGGCCTAATCAATGTTGTCATTGATGTCAACATACTTCTATTGAATTAATGATAAGAATTGGATGAGCTGTGTGCTGAGGATATTGAGAAAATTAGTCTCAATTAGGAAGAGTGAAGATCAGTGATGATAGTAAGGTAAAATTCCAAGATAGGATGATTATCAGAGGATGCGGTTTAAAGGGTTTATAGATATGTGTCTTAAGGTGGTCCAGTAGATATTTCAAAGGTCCGCATGAAGATCTGAAGAATTTGTGGCCACTCAAGTAAAACCGGTTCTGATAGATGTTCAGTGGTGACAGAGTGTTACAGATAGGTCCGGTGAGATCCAGAAATGCATTATCCTGTTCTGTGGATTTGAGGGAGTGTTGAGGAAGTCTGTGTGAAGTATCAACTTGATTAGTTCATGGTTTGAAGGTCCACAAGAATCTATTCCTTTGTGATAGTAATGACAGACTATGTTCTTGAGGTTCCGGATGAAGGGGAGAAAGATTTCAGTACGCAGATGAAGTGTGGATGTTCTTGGTGATTCAAGTAAGCATGTGGAGTTCTTTGGATTGTGTCCAATTCATGTTGGTGGTCTGCATTGAAGTTGGAGCTCGCAATTGAGAAATCTTCCGGATGATGGTGTTCTTTTTGAGATTGGCTGACCGGATGAGTTACACATTCTGCAGATGTTCTTGTTGATGTTTGCCGACTTAGATGATCATTCCTAAGTTGATGTCTTGTATAATAAGGGATTGCGAAGTCATTTCAAAGTTGTCCTTTTGGAGATGAGTGTGTGGTAGCAAGGAGGAGAGCGAAAGGCAAAGCAGAAGTATTGGGCTTAAATAGAACTGATTCAAGCATGGTGAAGATGCTATTCTCCAGTTCATGTATGTGATACTTATTTCTTTTTAGACAATGTGTCTCTTGTAGGCAGTGAGCCTCTTGTGAGTAGTGTGCTCGGGCAGTGAGCCCTAATTGGCATGTACCATTTTGTTCTTTCCATTCTTCTAACAGAGAATACAATCTTGGGTTAATCACCCCATGGTTTTTCCCCTTAACTGGGTTTTCCACGTCAAAATCTTGGTGTCTCATGTGTTGATGTGTTTCTGCTCTCAATTTGTTGCATTGTGTTTCCTTGATTGATTTATTATTATAGTGCTGAATTGCAAAGTGGAATTAAGTGTTTAATTGGAAGAAAGTTTTGTACAACTAATTCACCCCCCCTCTCAGTTGTGTGCCCTAAGTCTAACAATTTGTAATTATCCATGAGGAGATGTACTAGTTTCATTAGGAGGGGTAATTTCAGAGTAACCGGAGGTAATTATAGAGTGACTTTTACTATTGGTAAATGTAAAAACTCAAAGTAAATGAGGGTAGGTGTTTTCCCTTGAGGAATCTACTATATTTGGTATGTATGACAACTGTCATAATGTTTGGTAAGTGAATCTATGATAGCTACAAGTTCTCATAAGATTATGTGATTCTATGATGCATATGATGGATATGTTAGTTGTATATTTGATATATTTAGCCCAAGGTTCCTATCTTGGAAAGATACTATTTTGTGGAATCTATGAAGGTTATGACATGTCATAAGATGTTGTAAGAGGCTAGATTTAGTCTTGGGTACCCAACCTTTGCATGGTTATTTTTGGACAAGTGGAAGGTGCTTGTAAGATGGCATTTAATGTTTGCATGTTGGGAAATCTCATGAGAGAGAAGGTGAACACCTAGGATGAGTTGGAAAACATTTCTATAAGTATTTTCCATGTATTTGTTGCTATAATATAGATTTTAGGTACTCAGGTGTTGCCGGAATGTTGTTGGATTGAAGACTGGAAGAGAGATTGGTGGTGTTGTTGTATTGTAAATCATTTTTAGATTAATACAAACATTGGGCCTTTTTTCTGTGTGGAGTTGTTTACTCGAAAGGGTTTTCTCCACATTAAACATTCTGTTATGTGTTTAGATTTCTAATTTTGCATTTCTTTGAAGCATAGTTTTGTTTCTGTGACTACAATATCCATTAATAACACAGTTAAAGATTGCAAAAAAATTATACTGAATCGGATTTCAATTAAAGTAGTGTTGTTTTCATTTCTAACATTATCTAGGGAAAGGATCAAAGCATCATCTTTAGATTTATTACTTACCACATTTGCCTCATTATTGCCTTCTTGTTTGTCTCCTTCTTTATTCTTCTGAGACTAACAATATTTCTTCAGATGATCTAGTTTCCCATAGTACCAACAATCCTTTTGTCCTTTGGATTGGGACCTCTTGTCCTTTGATTTTCCTTGTGACTTCCCATGACCTCTAGAACCTTTTCCTCTCTCCTTTGATCTGCCCCTACTTTTTGTATTCAAAACACTACTTGATGTGGATCCACCTGATCTTTTCTATTGCATTTCCTTGCTAAGGATAACACCAACAACATCATCAAATTTCAAAGTATTTGAACTAGAGATAGAGTTACTTACAACCATTACCAATCTATTCTAGCTTTCTAGCAAAGAATATAAAACCAAGAGAACCCTCACCTCTTCATCAAATTTCACTTTTATAGAAGCTCACTAACTGGTAATCGTATTAAACACATTTAAATGATCTGTCACAAACCCACCTTTAATCATTTTTAGCTTAAACAAACGCTTCATGAGAAATACCTTATTTGAGGCTGAAGGTTTTTCATACAATTTAGCTAAAGCTTTCATCAATTCATTTGTTGTCTTCGCTTCTGTTATATTGAACGCCACAAATGGTGCTAGGCACAACCGAATGGTTCCCAATGCCTTTCTATCCAGAAGATCCCAATCCTCATCAGTCATTGCTTTTGGTTTCTTGGCCTTTCCTTCCAATGGCCTCCATAAATCCTTCTGATAGAGATAATCCTCCATCTGCATCTTCCATAACTGATAGTTCTACCCATTGAATTTATCTACCTTCAATTTACACGCATCCGTCATTGCTCCCACTTAATCGTGAGACTCCCACTCAACCATGAGACCTTCTTGTAGATGATAATCAAACACAACCTACTCTAATACCACTTGTTAGGAATTGCATGCATAATATATTAATTCATTTCAAATAAAGATTAAATAGAGGAATGAAAAATACACAAAAATAATAACAGAGAGATACAATTTTTAACATGGTTCACCCAAACTCAGGCTATATCCACCAATAGAGAGTCCAATATTATTATCCAGTAAATTGAACTGATTACAACCAGTAATCCTTAAAACTCAATACCACTACAAATGCTACAATACAATATCAACAGAAACCCTAACCCTTAGCTATTTTTATCAAGACTTATGTCGGTTACAAAATAGGATTTTTTATGTCAACCAATAGAAAGAATAACTCTCGACACCTTTATAAAATAATAGGCAATTTTTTCTTTAGGGGTGTTGTCCCTGACTCTTGACTAGGGGTACTACCCCCAGCAACCCCCATTGGAGGTGCTACCCCTAGACCCCCACCATGGGCTCTGCCCCTTGGCCCCCTAAGCCCCTGAGCCCTGTAAGAGGGGCTTTGCCTCCCCTCCACTCCCCCATTAAATAATTTGGGGCAAAGTTCACCGATAAAAGTGGGGAAAATTTAACCTTTGATTCTGATTAGGCTCCATATAACAACACTTTGAAATTTCACCTTTCGCAAACCCTAAGCCTTGTTTATCATTGTGATCTTTCTAAATTGCAATCATCTCATCAAGCCTTATAGAATGTATTCTAATTTTTCTTCATAGCTGTTTGTCTTCTCTAGATCTGATTTTAGCTTGACAACTTCTTGCTCCAACCTTATAAAATCTTTAGTTTTTCCTTTCACCAAAGAGTTCAGATACTCTTTAGTTCTTGCCTTCTCTTCAACTTGTACTTCCAATCCAATCATGGCTTCATTTGCTAACCTCAATTGGTCATTGACCTCTTTATGCCTATCCTTGAATTTCTTGATTTGCTCTCTCAAAATTTTGATACATTTGTTTGCTTCTTTGACATCTTCCTTCAACTCCATGTTTTCTTCTTTAGATCTCTCTAGGTCTTCAAGAGAAATTTTGAGTTCTTCAATGTTAGCAAACATGCATTCATCTTCTGAAAATTTAACTGCAGGAATCTTTCCTTCTATAGCCCTGATCTAATGCTCATCATTGCACGCCTCAATTACTATTTTAGGTTCAACTTGATGCAGAGCTCTAAGAGATTTGGTTAAATTCTTGAAACTCCACAGTCAACTACATCCTTATGGGCAAAGTTTCTCTCTATCAGCAAGAGAACTCTATTTTCCTTCTGACATATTTTATTGGCAAGATAATGCTCATCGGAGTCTTTGAAATCTGTCACTCCGAGTCTTTGTTCATTCTGATGCCACTGTTGGCAAGAAACCTTCTGTGTCTTCCTGAAGTCCACTATCGGTGACACTTTTCACCATTGGCTCCCCTGCTACACTTCAATCTGATGCTTTGAGTCACTCCGATATCCACAACTATCGGCCAAACATTATTCATCAGCCTGTTTGTTCGCTCCTTCTCTGATAGCCAAAATCTCACCGATGGACTCCTCCAACACATTTATCTACCACCTTTGCATATACATTTCTTGACTTACGATAGCTAGTCATCCAATGTATCTTCTACTCGATGTCACCGTTACGCCCGGTCACTTCTTGTATCACTCGATACTTGTATAATCTCAATGCATCGTCAAACATACAATCTCTGACATGCGATTGACAAATATGCACAAAATACTTTCACATACAACTGAGGTATACACATACACTATTCCCATCTTACAATTGACGTATACTCACAAATTGTATAAATTGATCTACTCTAGCAGTATACACAAAGAATGTCACTCGCATACAACTACAATAAATATATAGATTGTCTTTAACATACAATTACAGGATATACACAAAATGTACTCTGATACAATTGTGATATACATAGGAAATGTATCTTTTCTGAAACAATGCCAAATCTTGCGTCGAGGATGTCCTTTGCAATCAAACTCGCAGTCTCTATTTTGTTGAGCCCTAGCACATAGAGATGCAAGGCTCTCTACTGCGACAACTCTTCTAGAGATAGGATCCTATGTCCCATTCTTCCATACACATGAACAAAAAGAAAATGAAAGAGGAAACTATGTATAGGGTCCATTCCACTGATTTCAAAGAAATCCACCAGTGGAATGGTATCAATCTTGCATCTTCGACGACAGAAGACTAGATTACGTAACAAAAAATTTGATACAGATAGTATGCACAGAACAATTCGATACATAGGGAATTTATATAGAACATAGAACTTGTGAAAAAACTGATAGAACTTTTTATTTCTTCAATCAAACTTCATCCTCTGCTCTCCTCTTCCAAAAATGTGTTTATATCTCTCCCCATTTAGTTCCAACCGGAACATCAGAAGTTGGAGTCATTACAACTTCCAACCGGAATACCAAAATTCTAACTAATCACATGACACATGATTCAAACACATCAACAAGACATCTAAACATAACACACTTGATTTAATCATCCACATATCCCAATTGCCCAAGATGTCCAAATTGGCTTATCAGGATGCCAAATTTGTAACACTGGTTCACGTGACGGGGTTTTTATTACAAACATGAAATCACAACAACAAGGACTACGTGACAACATGAACAAACATAGAAATGCATAAAACATAACAACATATCAAGACCTTAGTCTTCTCCCTCAGATGTATAATTTTCTTGTTGACGAGGTGCTCCTACACCATACTCCCCAGGAGAAGAGATCTCAAGCCCAATTGAGATGAGAGTTTGAAGGTCTATACCATCGTTTGTGATCTGTTCTTCAGTCATCCAAACTACCTCTGAGTCAAGTTTCCCTTGCCAAGCCACCAAGTACTCCATGTACTCTTTGTTTCTTATTTTCTTTGTCACTCTTGAGTCTAATATCTTCTTCAATTTTGGTGGATCATGCATAGGGATATCATCATCTATTGTACCCTATAATGGTTCCTGTTCTACATCTACATTATGCTTGTATGGAGTTAAATCACATACATTGAAAATGGCTGATAATCCAAGGTCAGGAGGAAGTTGGATCTCATAAGCATTTTGTCCACACTTCTTCAAAATCTGACATGGTCCAATCTTCCTTTGCGTTAGCTTGGTATATTTACCTTTTAGGAGCCTTTCTTTCTTCAGATGAACCCACACTAAATTTCCAACATCAAACTGTACATCTCTCTTCTTCTTATCAGCATATGCTTTGTACTTCAATGAAGTTTGTTGGAGTTGGGTTTTGACTTGATCATGCACCTCTTTGATGGCTGATGCAAAAGCTTCTCCATCTGCACTAATAGACTCTCCTATAGGCAGATCTCTTAGCTCCAAAATACCCCTTGGATGATTGCCATATACCACCTAGAAAGGTGACTTCCTTGTACTCCTATTGATGGTGTCATTGTAGGAAAATTCTTCTTGTGGTAGGATGTTATCCCACTTCTCTCCATGCTACCTTGTCAAACACCTTAGCAAATTTCCCAATGAACGGTTAACCACTTCATTCTGACCGTCTGTTTGAGGATGGCAGGCTAATGAGAAGGATAAGTTGGTTCCAAGCTTCCTCCAAAGAGTCCTCCAAAAGTGGCCAATAAATTTCACATCTCTATCTGATATTATGCTCAATAGCAAGCCATGTATCCTTACTATGTCTTTGAAAAACAGATCTGCAACATATGAAGCATCACAAGTGGTTTTGCATAGCAAGAAGTGTGCCATTTTACTAAATCTGTCGACTACAACAAAAACACTATCATATCCCTTCCTTGTCCTCAGCAAACCCAATACAAAGTCCATGCTTATCCTTTCCCATGGCCTAGAAGGAATGGGTAGTGGCTGATACAAACCTGCATTAGTGGATCTCCCTTTTTCCTTTTGACATATCACACATGCCTCCACAAATCTCCTCACATCTGACTATAATTTGGGCTAATAGTAATGCCTCTTCACAAGATCAAGAGTCTTATCCAAACCAAAATGTCCTGCCATGGCCCCGCAATGTTTCTCCCTAATGATATTCAATCTCATAAAACACCGTGGAATACACAACTGTCCACCCTTGAAAAGTAATCCATCTTGGATCATAAATTTAGAGAACTCAACATGATATTTGTCACCAAAGGAAGTACATACCTTGTAGATCTCTCCAAAGTCTTCATCAATATCATACATGGTCTTCATAGAGTCAATGCCAACACTCTCCAATTGGATCTAATTTATGGTTAGAGCCCTCCTGCTCAAAGCATCTGCTACCTTGTTCTTGACCCCTTTCTTGTGCTTGAGTGTGAAGTTGAAAGCTTGCAAAGTCTCCACCCACTTCATATGCCTATGGTTCATCTTCTCTTGATTGTTTATGAAACTAAGGGCCTGATTATCTATGAACACTATGAATTCTTTTGGCATCAAGTAATGCCTCCATTTTTTGAGTGATTGTACTAGAGCATACATCTCCAAATCATATGATGAGTATCTCTTCTTAGCATCATTTATTTTCTCACTAAAAAATGTAATAGGTCTACCTTCTTGACTGAGTACTGCTCGAATTGCCATGTGCTTTGCATCACATTCTACCTAAAAAATCATGTTGAAGTCAGGAAGTGCAAGGGCTGGCTGCTCTACCACCTTCTTCTTCAATGTTTCAAATGAATCATCTGCTCCTTTGTCCAAGTGAATCTGCACTTCTATCCTCCTTTTATGGTGTCAAGCATGGGTGTACAAACATGACTAAACCCTTTTATAAACTTCCTATAGAAGGTTGCTAACCCATGGAAACTTCTAACATCATTCATGGTACTAGGAGTTGGCCAAGACAATATGGCACTTACCTTCTCTTGATCCATTTTCAGTTTTCCTTGTGAAATGACAAAACCCAAATAGGTGATCTCCTCCTGCATGAACAAACACTTCTCCAAATTGATCATTAGCTGCTCTTCATGTAACCTTTTGAGGACCAGGTCTATATGTTTGAGGTATTCTTCCCTTGTATTACTAAAAATTAGAATGTCATCTAGATATACTATGACAAATTTGCCTATGAATTCCCTTAAGACCTCATTCATCATCCTCATAAAGGTACTAGGGGCATTGGATAAACCAAAAGGCATGACCTTCCACTCATATAACCCCTCATTGGTCTTGAATGCAATTTTCCATTCATCTCCTAGCCTAATCCTAATCTGATGATAGCCACTCTTTAGATCTATTTTTGTAAAATATTTGGCACCCCCAAGCAATCAAGCAAATCTTCTATCCTAGGGATTGGGAACCGATACCTAATTGTTATTTTGTTGATAGCCCTTGAATCAATACAAAGTCTCCAAGTGCCTTCCTTCTTTGGTGCTAGGACAGCTGGTACTGCACATGGGCTTAACCTCTTGCCAATTATGCCTATCTCTAACAACTCCTCAATCTGTCTTGCTACCTCTGCATTCTATTCTAGGGTAAGCTTATATGGTACCTTGTTTGGAAGTGTAGATCCTGGGATCAGATCTATGCAATGGTTGATGTCCCTTATAGGTGGTAGGGACCTTGGCATTCCATCAAAGATGATGCCTTTGTACTTGTCCAATAGCTCTTGGACAGCCTGATCTATGAACCTTTGCCTCTTCTCTCCCTTGACTTCCTACTGCTATTCCTTGTTCACCTTCAGGCATGGAATTAGAGCATATGCAACTGCACCTTCTTCCACTATCTCTTTCATGAATTGTTTGCCTTCTACCATCATCACCTTAACTTCTTTCCCCTTTGATTCCTCCTCATTCTCCATCAATGGTAGCAATTCTATCACCTTACCATCCTTGGTGATTGAATATGTGTTCCTAAGTCCATCATGGTGTGCTTTTAAGTCATATTGCCATGGTCTGCCAAATAGGAGATGGCAAGCATCCATCTTGGCAATGTCAAACAATAATCTGTCTTTGTATGTTCCAATTTGAAACTCCACCCAAGCTTGCTCTTCCACAACTGTTTACTGACCTTGGGTGAGCCATGAGACCTTGTATGGGCAAGCGTGTGGTAGTCTTCTAAGCTTAAGCTTTTCTACCATTTCAATGGCCACAAAGTTTTCAGTGGATCCGGAGTTAATCAAAACTTTACATACCTTTCCTCCTGCTTTGCAAGTAGTTCTGAAGAGAGACTTCCTTTGTGTGGGTTCTTTGTTAGGCACCTTCATGGTGGTCATTGCTCTCCTCATCATCAAAGCTTCTCCTCTCTCCGGATACCCATAACTGTCAGGAGCATTCACACTTTGAAAAGTGTTTGAGCTTGTTACACTTTGACAATCAGACTCTTGGATTAGATTTGTCCTCCTTTCTCGCATTGAACTTGTTGCCTTTTCTGGACATCTACTAGCTATGTGGCCTTCTTGATTGCAACTATAACATCTGAGAGGTCCTCTGCCCTAAGATCTCCTTCTAAATGATGGTCTTCTACCCCTAAAATTTCCTCTTTGATTGTAACTTCCCCCTTGAGTTTGACTGCTGTCTCCTTTGCTGCCCTCTTGATTGTATTCACCTTGGTGTCCAAACCCATTTCCTCTGCCTCTAAAAGGACTTCTTCCCCCTCTTTGTTGTCTCCCTCTTCCTCTACTATTCTACTCTTGTCTTCTCTTTAATTTCTCTTCCACTTTGAGTGCCAATTGTGACGCAGAGCATCTAGGACAGCAGAAGCATAGTTCAAAACTTCACATGCAAAGGCTCTCAAGATTCACTATTTTCCTCTGACAGAGATCAAACCTCTCATG
This sequence comes from Cunninghamia lanceolata, assembly GCA_027924645.1. NCBI lineage: Eukaryota > Viridiplantae > Streptophyta > Pinopsida > Cupressales > Cupressaceae > Cunninghamia > Cunninghamia lanceolata. Next base: position 26,403,375 of record BSBN01000500.1, read on the forward strand.
AGGTAGGGTTCTAACTCATACTACACATGTTCATGACACAAGGTGAGAGGACTCTAGGACTCCTATCACACAATGCTTAATTCATTCTAACATTCCTTCAACTCCACTGCACAGGACCTGCAGGACAGCAGTCTCATAGACTATCATGACTTTGTTGTTCCATTAGGATAACAGCCACAATAACCTCCTTGGAATGATCTCCCTCTAACACAAACTCAATCTTATTGCAACATGCCAAACCAATCACATGCCTAGCATACCTACTGTCTTCATTGACAAAGCAATAACTCATCAAACTTACCTATTCCTTGTGGTGACTGTCTCTTATAGGACTGACAGGGGCAACATAAGGTGAGATGGATAGTTATCTTAGAGGAACCTCTTCATACTCCCTGTCATGGATCCATGATCAAAACTAGGGCTATTCCCACTAGTCTCAACACCTTCATTCACCCTACATTTCACCTCCTCAGTCGGTGGACATCATCTAACTACTGTTGTCCATCTCCAAGTCACAAACATGGTTCTACAGAGTCTTTTACATGGAAAACTCAGACCAAACCATCCTCCTACCTCCCAAAACCTTCACAAGGCTATGGACTAACTATCTTACAACCCATTCCATTGAGTAGAAACAGAAAAAGATCAATGGAATGGGGAAATCTCCATCAGGTTGTTCAGAAGAACCCTAATCTAGGTTTTAGGACAGTCAACAGTAGAACAATGATTTCTCACACCAAGATTAATGTCAAGAGCCCAAACAAGATTCAACACAAATCTATTCCAATCTACTATCCATCCAACATGCCCATGTGCTATGACAGTTCCGTACAAGTACGGATTTCTCAGGAAAATAGCGAATAACTTATGGAGACAGCAATTTCAAGGGGCAGTATGAAGTTCTACAGTCATATTATGCTTTTCACTTAATGTCAAGAGCCCAAACTTGCTTCAATGGACAGTCACCTCATCATGCTTTACTCCCAATCATCCAACATTCCTCAACACAACCGTATAGTACAGTAGTACGGGCTCAAAAATGCATAAGAATATAGAAAATACAGAAAAAGGGCAGGAAACAATGGTTTTTGTTATTTCTTTCAAATCCCTCGAATGTTTTTTGTACAATCAATCCCCCCTTGCTTCAAATAAGCCTCATACATTTGAAAGAAGTCATTTGGGGTCCAAGAAACTACCCCCACCATCGAGTTTTTTCAAATTTCTAACTGCAGCACTAAAGACTATTTTTTTGTAACTGTCTTCTTTTATCGACTGTTTTTAAGTTTAGAAAGATGTTCTCTAACATTTAGTTAACCTAGGACTAGATCCTAACATATATTCTAACCTTGACATGCTTCTAACCACAAAGATTGCCTCCTACACACTTTAGGAAGGCTACAAAATACAAAGAAACCTATGACTACCTTTTACTACATGACTGTCCTCATTAGGACTTACAACATGAGAATAGATTCTAGCTATTTGGACATAGTCCATTTACATGCATGGCTTTCAAGCCTCATTACACCATTTAATGGTCTCAAGGACCTTTTTAAACCAAACAACTACTTGAAGATCAAACAAAACCCTGATGTCTTGGTGCTCCTACACCAAATTGGTAGCACTTTTGGACTGTATCTGGGTTATGCAGATTTAAATCTTCTTGGATGGCAAACCTCAATCCATTGAGGTACCTTGCCACCTTCTCGTCCTCACCCTCCTTGACCTTTGCCTTGACACATAGTTTCATGAACTCTTCAGTGTATGAACTGACATCTAACTCCTTCTGCTTCAAGTTTTGTTTCCTCTTCTATAATTGGATATTGTAATCCAATGGAACATAGGCTTCCTTCACTAAAGCCGCCATCTTCTTCCAAGTAGCATCTCTACTCTTTCCCTCTTTCACCTTGTCATCTTGGATGAAATTCCACCAAGTTAGTGCAGCCCTTTTCATTTTGGATTGGGCCATCTTCACCCTTTGGTGGTTTGGTATCTCCTCGGTCACAAAGAAATTATTCAAGGAGTCAATCCACTCCATCACTAAATCAGGATCCATTTTACCTGCAAACACGGGCAGGTCTAGTTTCATATCCATGGTCCTTCTCTCCATGGATTTGAGGGCATTAAGTAAGGGTCTCTAGTTTGTAGGAACCTCCATCTCTTCCTGCCTAGGGATCTTCTCTTCATCCCAATCTTCTCCATCACCAGAATCTTCTTCTCCCTTCTCTACTTTGTCCCTCAAATTCTCTAACTCATTTCTCAAGGCCTGATTCTGAGCCCTAACTACTTTGCTCTCTGCCAATTGCTTCTTCACTAGAATAGCCAACTCAACGTTGGTCATGTTCGCTGGGTAATCTTGTGACCCCTCTTCATCTGACATCTTGTCTTCTTCTTCTACCCAAAGGATACTCCTTTGCTCTGATACAACTATGATGCAGAGCTCCAAGAGATTTGGTTAAATTCTTGAAACTCCACAGTCAACTACCTCCTTAAGGCCAAAGTTTCTCTCTATCGGCAAGAGAACTCTATTTTCCTTCTGACATATTTTATCGGCAAGATAATGCTCATCGGAGTCTTCAAAATCTGTCACTCTGAGTCTTTGTTCATTCTGATGCCACTATTAGCAAGAAATCTTCTGTGTCTTCCTGAAGTCCACTATCGGTGACACTTTTCACCATCGGCTTCCCCGCTACACTTCAATCTAATGCTTTGAGTCAGTCCAATATCCACAACTATCGGCCAAACATTGTTCATCGGCCTGTTTGTTCGCTCCTTCTCTGATAGCCAAAATCTCATTGATGGACTCCTCTGACACATTTGTCTACCACCTTTGGATATACATTTCTTGACTTATGATAGCTGGTCATCCAATGTATCTTCTACTCGATGTCACCGTTATGCCCGGTCACTTCTTGTATCATTTGATACTTGTATAATCTCAATGCATCGTCAAACATACAATCTCTGACATGCGATTGACGAATATACACAAAATGCATTCACATACAATTGAGGTATACACATACACTGTTCCCATCATACAATTGACGTATACTCACAAATTGTATAACCTGATCTGCTTTAGCAGTATACACAAAGAATGTCACTCATATACAACTGTGATATACACACAAATTATCTTTAACATACAATTGCAGGATATACACAAAATATACTCTGATACAATTGTGATATACACAAGAAATGTATCTTTCCTGAAACAATGCCAAATCTTGCGTTGAGGATGTCCTCTGCAATCAAACTCGCAATCTCTATTTTGTTGAGCCCTAGCACATAGAGATGCTAGGCTCTCTACTGCGACAACTCTTCCAGAGATAGGATCCTATGTCCCATTCTTCCATACACACGAACAAAAAGAAAATGAAAGAGGAACCTATGTACAGGGTCCATTCCACTGATTTCAAAGAAATCCACTAGTGGAATGGTATCAATCTTGCATCTTCGACGACAGAAGACTAGATTACGTAACGAACAATTTGATACAGATAGTATGCACAAAACAATTCGATACATAGGGAATTTATATAGAACATAGAACTTGTGAACAAACTGACAGAACTTTTTATTTCTTCAATCAAACTTCATCCTCTGCTCTCCTCTTCCAAAAATGTGTTTATATCTCTCCCCATTTAGTTCCAACCGGAACATCAGAAGTTGGAGTCGTTACAACTTCCAACCGGAATACCAAAATTCTAACTAATCACATGACACATGATTCAAACACATCAACAAGACACCTAAACATAACACACTTGATTTAATCATCCACATACCCCAATTGCCCAAGATGTCCAAATTGGCTTATCAGGATGCCAAATTTGTAACACTAGTTCACATGATGGGGTTTTTATTACAAACATGAAATCACAACAAAAAGGACTACATGACAACATGAACAAACATAGAAATGCATAAAACATAACAACATATCAAGACCTTAGTCTTCTCCCTTAGATGTATAATTTTCTTGTTGACGAGGTGCTCCTACACCACAACTTTAGAAATCAAACATAGATTTATATGTTCTTCAGTAGCTCTGCATTTTGTCAATATGTCTTTGCTCTTATCACTAATGATCTAGTCTTCAGTGTGATGCCTTTGCATGTTCTTGGGTGTTTTAGAGATTCTTTCTAGAGCTTCTTGTTCTTCATTTTGCATTTCTTTTTCTTTAGTTTCTTCTTCTTCTCCAGTCTATACTTCCCTTTTTGTAGCATTTTATCTTTCTCTACAAGAGAACTTATTTGAGTCTGATACATATTCATTAACTTTTGAATACTTCTATATGTCTTCATCAACCTTAATGTTAGTACTTTCAACAATCTTCCCTAGCCTTCTATTATAGCATTGGTAAGCTTTGCTCTTAGTGGAATACCTAAGGAAAATACATTCATCATACTTTGCATCATTTTTTCCTATTTCTTGCTTTCTTCTGATAAAACATTTTCTTCCAAAAATTTTGAAATATTTAGCAGTGGGAGTCCATCCATACCATATCTTATAGGGAGTATTTGTATCATTAGCTTTCACCTGTACTCTGTTCTGTATGTACACAACAATATGAATTGTTTCTCTCCAATAAACTTCTGGTAGATTTTCTTCCTTTATCATTGTTCTTGGAGCTTCTTGAATAGTCTTGTTCTTCCTTTCAACCACTCCATTCTTCTATGGAGTTCTAGGAGTAGATAGCTACCTCTTTATCCCATGATTCTCACAAAACACATTAAACTCATTAGAAGTAAACTATCCTCCTCTGTCAGACCTTAAATATTTGATCTTCATATCCATTTCATTTTTTACCATTTCTTTAAATACTTTAAACCTATCTAGGGATTCTGATTTTTCTTTAAGAAAGGTCACCCAAGTCATTCTAGAATAATAATCAATGAATAACATAAAATACCTATCACCATGGAAACTCCTTACTCTTGTAGGACCACAAAGGTCTTTATGAACCAAATCCAACAATCCAGTAGAAGATTTTTCTTTATCTTGTAAAATTCCTCTTGCTTACTTTCCACCTAAACACTCCTTGCAAATGGCATTGATAGGTTTTGTAATCTTTGGCAGATCATTCACAACTTAAATTGAACTTATCCTTACAAGACTATCAAGATTGATGTGAAACAATCTCCTATGCCAGAGCCAACTCTTACTGATCTAAGTCATAGAGCAATAACTGTCACCTTCTCTGAGATGATAAATGTTTCCTTCTTTCCTTTTTCCAACAACTATCAAAGTTTCAGACTTCTTTCTGATCTTAGAACCATCATCCTAAAATATAAGACTGTATCCTTTGCTACACAACTATCCAACACTTAAGAGATTTTGCTTTAAAATTTTAACACAAAGAACATCATTAGTATTATGTTTTCCATCGAGATTGATTGAGCCTCTTCTGCATATCTCAATAGTACAATTATCACCAAATATAATTGATCCTCAATAACATTTCTCAAAATTAACCAAACTTCCTTTTATCACCAGTCATATGATTTGAGAAACTACTATCAATAACCTAATAGTTATTTTCATGAAAAGCATCTTCACTATTAAAACTTACCTCCGAAGCATTTTCTTCCATACATCCTTCAAGGTTCGCATGACAAGTATCATCCTTCAAATTAGTGAGCAGGAAGTCATTACCTTCATTGTCTTCAACATCAAATTCAGATATACTTCCATCCATCTTCACATAGTATCTTTTCTTAGACACTTTGCTTTCATTTTCCTTCTCCTTACTTCTCAAAATTCATTTCAAACATCTTGATGCATAATGACTAATCTTGCCACAAATAAAACACTTGAGCGTCAACTTATCCATGTGCTTATCAGTGTCTAATTTTATTCTTCTCCCAAAGTCAACTTCCATATCATCAACAATCTTATGATCCATTTCCATAGTTTTCTTAGATTTGCCAGTACTGAATGTAGTTACAACTAAGTTCTAGACTTCATACTCAAGAGAGATCAGATAGATTACTATTCTCATTTTTAGAAAACAAATATAAAAACATCCTTCCTGTGCATCATCCCAGATCTACCTCAAATCGTTAAGCTTTCTTCAAAGGAATGTGGCTTTGATACCAATTGTTGAATGCACAAGGCAAATGAGAGGGGGGTGAATCAATTGTATCAAACATTTTAAACCCTCACAAACATAATTTTATCCACACTAGTTCACTTAAACCCTTATTCTATTATGGAGATTAAACATGAAAAACAAATAATAGAAACTTAATCACATCAACACCATGCCCAAGAGAACACTAGATTTTTACGTGGAAAATCCTAAAAGGGAAAAACCATGGTGAGGATTAGATCACAATATAATATAGTATCATATTGAATTATAATAAGGCTCACTGCCAAGGGTTCACTACCTTACAAAAGAAAGAAAGGCTCACTGTCGATGAACTCACTGTCCAAGTGAACTCACTGCATACTAAAGAATAAGGAAGAAAAGAAGGGAAGGCTCACTACCATGAACTGATATGATAGCATCTACCATATTCTTGAGTTTAGTTCCAATGAAGCACAACAAACATCACCTTCACAACCTCTCTGAAAATTGTAGATACCTTCTGCTCACTGCATTAGGTCTTCTACCACATGAAAGTCCTTACTGCCTCTGATTCAAATTCACTACACAAACTGTACCATCCTCACTCACACACACATACTTCTATCAATCATCAACCTTGAAACATTCACCAAGGTCAGAAACACACTCTACAATCTTTGAAACAATCTCCAAGGTTGGCAAACATACATAATTCAAATTAGGTTTTGACCTAAACATTCTTGTAGAGCAAAGGAATGAAGGTGGAACACTTCTCAGCTTAGCTCAGACCTAAAAACATCTTCGCATGCTTCAACATGCTTCCTCAATCCATGAAGCACATTTGTAATTAGTGTTAATAACCAAGTCAACTAAACTTTTGTAAACACCAAGAACACTTAGGCACATGCTTTCAAGAACACAAGCATAATTTGTAGACTAAGCACAAGCCTTTAAAACAATTTGGAAACATCCATGAACAACATGAAATCATTTGAGAGCCAACAAATCCAACTACAAAAGATCTCACTTGAAGATAGTTCACAGATTGCTCACAACCAACACTGCCAAGTTCTGCTACTCAAGAAAGCTACATACTAGAGCACCAAATCACAAGTCCTTTGGATAGAACATAGATATGGGCCTTATGAACACTCATCAAGAACTACAAGACTAAAAACTAAACTACGGATAAATGTAGAGAAAATACTTTCTCCCAGTCACACTGCAAGCACTGCTAGGCACAGTCTTCAAATTGGTGAACATAACTCTCAAACCACGATATTTCAGAGCACCAAATTATGGATTTAACATCTTAAACTACTTCTCAAAAACATATCCAAACCTTACCCTCTGGTCTCCAACACAGAATAAATGTGGAGAAAACACTTGGACATTATCCTGTAAGCTAGAATACTTCTTCACAACACTGTCTTCAGTATTTATCAAATTTTCTCAAAAGCACTTGGAAACCCAGAACAAAAGAGCAATATACCAACATCATCAACACTTCTGTAAGCCATTTTGATCACCTTAACATAATAACTCAATCAACGAACAACAACAACATTAGAAGATATAGTTGACACCAATGACAACACAAACATGTTGACATCAATGACAACATTGATTAACACATACTTGGAACAATAGTTGCATCTAACACATGCATGGAGTTTAGTTCCAATGACGCTCAATATTTACTACAACATCAACATCATCTCTGCAATAGCATTGAAAGATAGTAGACACCTTCTGGTCACATCTAATAATCTAACACATGAAGGCCTGTACTGCTCCACTCATTCAACAAATTTATTACTCACATAATATCCATTACATGCACACACAATCACAATCTCTTGACACTTATTTATATTGTCTTCAACCTTGAGAACATTCTCCAAGTTCAAAAAATTACTTTAACCTAGAAGGTTCAAATTAGGTTTGTACCTAAACATTCCCGTGGTGGAAAGGAATGAAGGAAAACCACAACATACCTTAGCTTGGACCTAAATTCATCCAAGCATGCTACTCCACACTTTCACAAACACCAAAGCAACTCTGTAATTAGTGTAAACACCCAAGGTCAGCCAAACCTATGTTAACACAATGAACTTTTAAGTACATGCTTCCTCAAACCCAAAGATGACTTTCAGATCATATGCAAGGCTTTAACACAATTTGGAGTATTCCACAATCATCCTAAAACTTCCTTAAATCCAACAAATTCCTCTACATAAACTTTCACCTGCCACACAACCTTATCCTGTTTACCTAGCAAACTCAAATATCTCTGCCATACACTACAATTTGATAAGTTCTCTTCTAGAGCACCAAAACACAAACAACCTCAATTAGAGAAAGATAGGAACCTTATAAATACATGTCCAAAACCACAAGACCAAAATCTACTTTGTAGAGAAATGTGGAGCAAAAACATTTCTCCTAGACCCTTTGCAACACTCAGAAACATAGTCTTCATACCGGTGAACACAAATTTCACTTCACAACAAACCAAAGCATGAAACTTGGAATATAACATCTCTGAACATCTCTTAACAACATATCCAAACCATAAGGATAGATCTTCAACAAAGAGGAAATGCAGAGCAGAACCAGAACACTACTCTATTAAGAGAAAAATCCACTTCATCACATTGTTTCCTTTACTAATCAAATTTTCTCAAAAGCACTTGGAAACTAACCATCAAAAACATATTCCTAGCATATTTAGTACTTCCTCAAGGAAACCAAATCATCTTCAACAAAGCAACTCAATTAAACAACAACAACCTCATCAGTAGACATAGTTGACACCAATGACAACACAAGATTGTTGACATCAATGACAACATCAATAGCACATACTTGCAACAATCTCCCCCTTTGTCATTGATGGCAACACATAATGTGAAAAACCATTAAGACATAGCTCTACACTAGACTTCTTTTCTTTCTTACTCTCCCCCTTTCTTTTACACATCTTACCCTCTCTCTGACCACTGGCTCTTTTCTTTTTCGCATTGCTCTCTCTCCCCCTTCGACATCAATGACAAAGGCTGACATATCTCTTCTTTCACTCTTATCAGGTCACATCATCTTTTCTTTTCACTACTCTGAATACTCCCCCTTAGGAGTGCAAACAAAACTATGTCAAATCTTACTCCCCCTATCTATAACCATCATTATGACCTCTACCTTCTCCCCCTGAGAGGTAGCCTCCAACATCAATCTAGAGAAAAGGATGAATCTTGAAGTCCACTAGACTAATGCATCTAGTTCAAAGAAGGAGGGGTAGTAACCCCTAACTTCTCCCGAATATACTCAAATGTATCATTAGGAAGAGCCTTGGTGAATATGTCGGCAACCTAATCCTTTGTAAGTAGACACTAGAGCTTCACTTCATTCTCTGCAACCTTCTCTCTTAGAAAGTGATACATGATTAAAATATGTTTTATTCTTGAGTGCATCACTAGATTCTTTAAAATGTTGATAGCACTAGTATTATCACAGAAGATAGGAATTGGCTCCTCTGCCTCTATAGTAGACAAAGATATTGAATTTTGCTTCTTACTTAACCATGACACCACTTTGTCTCCAAGAAAGAATGCACCACCACTTTAACTTTTCCTATCATCTACACATCTAGCCCAATTTGCATTTGTATAAGCACTCAAAGAAAAGTTAGTACCCTTTGGATACCACAATCCATGATCTAGAGTGCTCTTTAAGTATCTGAATACCCTCTTCACTTCTGCAAGATGTGACTCTCTAGGATCTTCTTGAAATCTAGCCACAAGACAAAATACATGCATACTATCTAGTCTAGTAGCAGTCAAGTATAATAATCCTCCAATCATTGACCTATACCTTATCTGATCAGCCTTAGGTGATTCATCATTCTTTCTCAACTTGAAACTAGTTGTCATAGGGGTACAAACTGGTTTAAAGTCTTCCATTCCAAACTTCTTCAACATTTCCTTGACATACTTTGATTGTGAAATGAAAATGCTTTTATATGTCTGATTGATCTGTAGCCTAAGGAAGAAGTTCATTTCTCCACACATTAACATCTCAAATTCTTTCTGCATCTCATCTACAAAGTTCTTACACATGCCTTCATTTCCACTGAAGATTATATCATCCACATATACTTCAACAATCATAATTTGATCTTCGCCTACTTTGATGTACAAATTGTTGTCTACAAAACCCTTACTGAAACCTTTCTGTAATAAGCACTTGTCTAACCTTGCATACCAAGCTTTGGGGGCTTGCTTCAATCCATGCAGTGCCTTCTTCAATCTATAAACCCTATCTAGTTTATCTAATAATTGAAATCCATCTGGTTGTTCTATGTATACCTCCTCTTCTAACTCACCATTCAAGAAAGCAGATTTCACATCCATTTGATATATTTTGAAATCTTTATGTGTTGAAAAAGCCAAAAACATCTTGATGGCCTCCATCCTTTCCACCAGAGAAAATGTTTCCTCATAGTATATTACTTCTACCTGTGAGTAGCCTTTACACAGAATCCTTTCCTTGTTTCTTACCACCTCTCCATTCTCATTCAGTTTGTTCCTGAATACCCACTTAGTTCCAATCATATTTTTGTTTGCTAGTCTTGGGACAAGTTCCCAAGTCTGATTCTTTTCAATCTGCATTAGTTCTTCTTCCATATCTTTGATCCAATACTCATCCTTGCATGCTTCGCTTACTATTTTAGGTAAACACAAATTTACCTATTCTTCAACAGTTTTCCTTCTTGTCAGCACACCTTTGTCCTTATCACTGATGATTTGATCTTTAGAATGATGCTTCTACACATACTTGGGAGTTTTAGGAGTCTTTTTTGAAGATTCTTCTTCTTCAATCTGTACTTCTTTTTTATCAGTATTTTCTTCTTCTTTGCAAGATGACTCATCTAATTCATAACCATCAACTTTTGAGTTCTTTTGTAGATATTCATCAACTTTGATATTTTCACTCTCAACAATTCTTCTTAACCTCTTGTTGTATCACCGATAAGCTTTTCTTTTAGTGGAATATCCAAGGAAAATACCTTCATCAGAACTTGCATCAAACTTTCCTAGACTTTCTTCATCCCTTCTACTATAACATTATCTTCCAAACACTTTGAAGTACTTAACAGTAGGAATCTTTCCATACCACATCTCATAAGATGTCTTTGTACTATTTGCTCTTGCCTACACTCTGTTCAGTATGTAGACAGTAGTATGAATTGCTTCTCTCTAGTAGACCTCTGGTAGGTTTGCTTCTTTTATCATTGTCCTTGCAGCTTCTTGAAGAATTCTATTCTTTCTTTCAACCACTCCATTCTGCTAAGGAGTTCTACGGACAGATAATTTCCTCTTTATCCCATGATTCTCATAGAACATGTTAAACTCATTGGAGGTGAACTCTCCACCTCTGTCAAACCTCAAACATTTTATTGTCATATCCATTTCATTCTCAACCATGACTTTGAATTCTTTGTGTTGGTATGTGGCGACTGATCATGCAAGGACTGTACACAAGTTATGTTTCCTCACTGGGGTTCGAGGGTGCATCCCCCAAGAAATTTTTTTCCCTCTTTTTGCATGATCAAAGTCGGTTGTTAATTTTTGTTAACCGACAAAAGAAAAATGACATTGCAAAACCCTAATTCTAGAAGCTTCCGAAAAGCTTGTTATAAGCGGCTAGGATGTATGGTACAACAATGTATTTGTGAGATTGTAATCTATTTTGCACTGGATAATAAAATCATTGGATGGCTGAGTTTCTGTGGATGTAGCCCATATTGGGTGAACCACATTAAATTTCTGCGTTGATCTCTTTTGTGTTATTCCTCATTGTTATATTTGGGTTATTTAGTTTGCATATAATTGTTAGTGTTTATTGCTTTGATTGCCCTAACCCTAACAACTAGTATCGGAGTGGATTGTGTTTGATTATCGTCTGCAGGAAGGTCTCAAAGTTGAGTGGGAGTCTCATGGTTAAGTGGGAGCAATGGCAGACGAGGGTAAATTAAAGGTAGATAAATTCAATGGGTAGAACTATCAATTATGGAAGATACAGATGGAGGATTATCTCTATCAGAAGGATTTACGAAGGCCATTGGAAGGAGTAGCTAAGAAACTGGCTGCAATGATTGATGAGGATTGGGAACTTCTAGATAGAAAGGCATTGGGAACCATTCGGTTGTGCCTGGCACCATCTGTTGCATTCAATATAACAGAAGCAAAGACAAGTGAATTGATGAAAGCTTTGGCCAAATTGTATGAAAAACCCTTAGCCTCTAATAAGGTATTTCTCATGAAGCATTTGTTTAATCTGAAAATGATTGAGGGTGGATCTGTGTCAGATCATTTAAATGAGTTTAATATGATTACCAGTCAGTTAACTTCTGTAAAAGTGAAATTTGATGAAGAGGTAAGGACTCTCTTGGTTTTATGTTCTTTTCCAGAAAGATGGAATAGCTTGGTATGGTTGTAAGTAACTCTGTCTCTAGTTCAAATACTTTGAAATTTGATGATGTTGTTGGTGTTATCCTTAGCGAGGAAATGCGACGAAAAAGCACAGGTGAGACTTCAACATCTTGTAATGCTTTGACTATAGAGAACAGGGGAAGAACAAAGGAAAGAGGAAAAAGTCCTACAAATCATGGGAAGTCACAATGAAAGTCAAGGAAAGGTAGCTCGACATCCATAGGAAGAATGGATTGCTGGCACAATGGAAAGCCAGGACACTTGAAGAAGGATTGATGGTCTCGAAAGGGTAAACAAGGAGACGAACAACATGATGATAGTAAGGGAGCTAATGTTGCAAGTAATAAATTACAGGATGCTTTAATTCTATGTTTAGATAATGCTAATGATTCCTGGGTAATAGATTCAGGGGCTTCATTTCATGCCACACCCCATAGGAAATATTTTGTAGAATATGTTCAAGGTGATTTTGGACATGTATATCTGGGTGATGATGAACCCTGTCAGATTGTTGGAAAAGAAAAAATAAAAATCAAGTTACAGAATGGAAATGAATGGTTGCTACAGGAGGTAAGACATGTTCCAAATTTGAGAAGGAATTTAATCTCTACAGGACAACTAGGTAGTGAAGGATGTATAGTTACCTTTTCAGACAAAATCTAGAAGGTCACTAAAGGTGTATTAGTAGTAGCTAAAGGTGAAAAGGTAGGCACATTGTATTTGTGTATTGGTAATACTTATTCTACCTTAGCTGCTACAGAAACAATTGCTACTGAGATAGTTATAACACTTGCTATAGGGACAGAAATAGAATTGTGGCACCATAGACTTGGGCACATGAGTGAGAAAGGGATGAAAATTCTTCACTTCAGAAAGTTGCTACCAGGTCTGAAGAAGATTGACTTGGAGTTTTGCAAAAATTGTGTTTATGGAAAATAGAAAAGAGTCTGATTTCTCAAAGTTGGGAAGGAGAAGAAGAGTGAGAAATTAGAGCTTGTGCCTTTAGATGTATGGGGACCAGCTCAGGTATCTTCTCTTAGAGGCTCTTGCTATTATGTTACTTTTATTGATGATGCAACTAGGAAAACATGGGTGTATTTCCTAAAACAAAAATCAAAATTATTTGAAACTTTTAAAAGGTGGAAAGCTTTGGTTGAGAATGAGACCGTAAAAAAGTTGAATTATCCCAAATCTATTAATGGACGCAAGTATTGCAGCAGAGAATTTGAGAATTATTGTTCATATAATGGAATCTGCAGGTAGAAAACAGTTCCTAGAACCCCACAAGAAAATGGTGTGTCTGAGAGGATGAATAGGACCATTATGGAGCATGCAAGGAGCATGAGATTGCATGCTAGACTACCCTTACACTTTTGGGTAGATGTTGTACATACTGCTGTTTATTTAATAAACAGGGGACCTTCAAATCCTTTGGATGGTGGCATTCTAGAGGAGGCATGGATGGGCAAAAAAGTAAACCATTCATTTCTAAAAACCTTTGGTTGTGAAGATTTTGTCCATATTGATATTGAAAATAGAACCAAGCTTAAGGCTAAGTCTAAAAAATGTACCTTCATTGGATATGGAGTAGATGAATTCGGTTATCAGTTATGGGATTATGAAAATCAAAAAATCATTAGGAGCAGAGATGTTATATTCAATGAGAAGGTCATGTATAAGGATCAGTTGTAGGAAAAGAAGCATGAACAAGCCAAAAAGGAATATGTGGTGCTGGATGAGATTCCAAAAAATAAAATGCTAGTGGTACCTGATGCTCAGCAACAACAAGTTATCCCACAAACTCTTGCAAGTGTTAGACATTCTACAAGGATAACTAATGTAGAGCATCTAGGATAGCAGAAGCATGTTTCAAAACTTCACATGCAAAGGCTCTCAAGATTCACTGTTTTCTTTGACAGAGATCAGACTTCTCATAATACAGGGCTTCAACACAATAACCAACTTGTTTTTGACAAACAACATGAGGGACTTCAGGACACATACCCCCAAGATGCCTAGCTCCATTCAATATTTCATACAACCCACTGTGCAGGGTCTGCAGGACAGTAGTCTTGTCAAAGTCTTCAAAAGACAGTCATAACCTTACTATTCCAATGGGATAACAATCACCATATCCTTCTCATGGTGATCTCTATTAGGACAACTCAATCTTATCCAACCTATCAAACCAATGACATGCCAACATACTTAATGCCTTCACAAATCAATAACGCACCACTTACCTAGTGTCTTCCTTGTGGTGACTGTCTCCAAGAGGACTGTCAGAGACAGCATGAGGCAGGATAGACTGTTATCTTAGAGAGATCCCTCTCTACTCCTTCTTGTCACAGGGCCATTGCTAGATCAGGAGCCCTTTGTATTGTTCTCAATGCATGGCATTCTTTGGTTGACCACTGAATACAGTCAAGGATGATCACCAAGCTGCTGTTGTCCTTCACCAAGTCTCAACACATGGTATTTACAGAGTCATTCACATGCCCAAACTTGCCCTACACCATTCTCCTATCTCCACATTCCTCACAAGCCTTTGCATTAACTAGTCTACAACCCATTCCATTGAGTAGAAATAGAAAAAGATCAATGGAATGGGGAGAGTTCCATCAGGTACTCAGAAGAAGCTCTAGATTAGGTTTTAAGACAATCAACACAAAACAACGATTTTCTCACATCTAGATTACTGTCAAGACCTCAAATAAGATTCAAATCAAATGTGCTTCCATCCTCTAACATTCTATTACAAACATAGGCTATATCAAATCTGTACAGGTACGGAGCATGCAAGAGAACAGTGATTTTCTAACTGTGACAGCAGGATTAGAGGGAAGTGTGATATTCTACATGCATAGTATATCCTCCTTCAGTCTCAAGGGCACAAATTCACATCAATGGACAGCCAATCCTCTGGTCCTCACTCCCAACCATTCAACACTCCATGACAGAACCGTACAGTATAGTAGTACGGGCTCAAAAATGCATAAGAGTTTAGAAAACACAGGAAAAGGCAGGAAAAATGGTTTCTTTATCTATTTCACTTCAAAACTTCTTCCACACTTTTTCAAATGAGAAGGTTCTTGGCCTCTTTTAAGCCTCCTCGATGCCTTGCACAAGCAAGAGGGTAGTTGAACCGAAGGTGAGAGAAAAGAACTGCTCCCAAACCATCAATGCCGGCCTACAACTGTCTACTGATTTGTAACTGTCCAATCTTGGACTGCATCAACAGTTTTGTGTTAAATGATGCTTTCAAACATTTTGATGACCTTGGACAAGGTTCCTCCATACCTTCAAAACCTTTTACATGCTAACAAACCACAAGGTTTGCCTCCTACATACCCTAGGAGGGCTACAAACTTAAAAGACTCCCTATGACTGCCTTTTTGCCACAAGACTGTCCTCTTGAGGACTACTACATGAAAAATAGATTCTAGCTATTTGGACATAGTCCATTTACATGCATGGCTTACAAGCCTTATTACAACTATTAATGGTCTCAAGGACCTTGTTGAACCAGACAAAACAACTTGAAAATCAACCAAGTCCTGGATATCTTGGTGCTCCTGCACTAATAACTAGAGCTCTTGAAAGATTTTCTCCATCATTATATTCTATATTATTAACTGATTCTGGTGAACTTGAAGGTTATGAAGAAGCAATGCAGGTAGATACTAAAAAGCAGTGGGAGCTAGGCATGAAAGAGGAAATGGATTCATTGCTACAGAATCAGACTTGGGACTTAGTTCAATTGCCTACAGGTAAAAGAGCATTGCCAAATAAATGGGTTTACAGGTTGAAGGAAGAAGATGGAGGCAAGAAAAGATATAAGGCCAGACTCGTGGTAAAAGGTTTTGCATAGAAAAAGGGTATAGATTTTGATGAAATATTTTCTCTGGTTGTAAAGATGACTTCTATTAGAACAATTCTAAGTCTTGTGACTATAGAAGACTTGCATCTTGAACAGCTAGATGTGAAAACAACTTTTTTGCATGGGGATCTGGAAGAGGAAATATACATGCAGCAACCACAAGGATATGAGGTCAAGGATAAGGAGGATTTTGTGTGTAGGTTAAAGAAGAGTTTGTATGGCCTGAAGCAAGCACCTCAGCAATGGTATTTGAAATTTGATAGTTTTATGGCTGAACAAGGTTACAAAAGATGTCATTCTGATTATTGTGTTTATTTCAAGAAATTGGGTAATGGCAGCTATATTATCCTATTGCTTTATGTTGATGACATGCTTGTTACTAGGCCTAACATGCAGCATATTAATGAACTTAAGAAGAAATTAGCAAATTAATTTTCTATGAATGATTTGGGTGCAGCAAAACAAATCCTTGGTATGAGGATCACATGGGATAGGACAAACAGAAAAATTATTTTTGTCCCAAAGTGAGTATGTAGAGAAGGTGTTGAAAAGGTTTAACATACAGAATGCAAAAGTAGTTAGTACACCTTTCCCTAGTCATTTTAAGTTGACTAAGGAGATGTGTCCAAAGACACAAGAGGAGGAAGACAAAATGTCTAAGATACCATATGCATCAACAGTTGGTAGCTTGATGTATGCAATGGTATGCACAAGGCCAGATATTGCACATGCAGTGGGAGTTGTGAGCAGGTATATGAGCAATCCAGGAATGGAACATTAGAATGCTGTAAAATGGGTTCTCTGATATTTGAGAGGTACTACTTCAAAGAAACTATGTTTTGGAGGAACAAATTCTACTCTAAAAGGATATGTTGACTCTAATCTGGCTGGTGATATTGATAGCAGGAGGAGTACTACAGGGTATGTTTTTACTATAGGAGGTACTGCAGTTAGTTGGATTTCAAGGCTACAAAAGGTTGTTGCACTTTCAACCACTGAAGCTGAGTATGTTGCTACTACAAAAGCTAGCAAGGAGATAATTTGGTTACAACATTTTCTGGAGGAATTAGGGCAATAACAAGAAGATAACCCTTTGTACACTAATAGCCAGAGTGCCATTCATTTTGCTAAGAACTCAGCTCTGCATTCAAAAACTAAGCATATACAGCTTAGATACCACTTCATCCGATCAGTTTTGGAGGATGGGCAGTTGAAGCTAGAGAAAATTCACACAAGTGAAAATCCTGCAGATATGTTCACAAAGGCAGTTACACGGGAGAAACTAATTTCCTCATCAGTTTCCATTGGCCTTCATGACTAATAATGGTGGACTTAAGAAACCAACCAAGCCTATAATCCAGTGGGAGCTGCAAACACATCGGTGTCATCTAGGATCAGTCTCCAAGTGGGAGATTGTTGGTATGTGGTAACTGATCATGCAAGTACTATACACAAGTTATGTATCCAAAAAGAAAAATGACATTGCAAAACCCTAATTCTAGAAGCTTCCAAAAAGCTTGTTATAAGCAGCTAGGATGTATTGTACACCGATGTATTCACGAGATTGTAATCTATTTTGCACTAGATAATAAAATCATTGGATGGCTGAGTTTCTCTGGATGTAGCCCATATTGGGTGAACCACGTTAAATTTCTATTTTGATCTCTTTTGTATTATTCCTCATTGTTAAATTTGGGTTATTTAATCTACATATAATTGTTAGTGTTTATTGCTTTGATCTGCCCTAACCCTAACACTTTGAACTTATCTAGGCCTTCAGATTTTTCTTTGAGAAAAGTAACCCATGTCATCCTAGAATAATCATCAATCAATAGCATAAAATACCTATCACCTTGAAAACTCCTTACCTTGGTAGGGCCACAAAGATTTGTATACATCAATTCCAATAGTTTGGTAGAAGACTGATCCATGACTTTGAAGCTTCTTCTTGTTTACTTTCCAATTTGCATTCATTATAGACAACATTAATGGGCTTTGCAATCTTTGGCAAATCTCTCATAGATTGAATTGAACTTATCCTTACCAAGATATCAAAATTAATGTGCCACAATCTCCTATGCCATAGACAACTCTCATTGATTTGAGTCATGAAGAAATAACCATCACCACCTTTGAGATGATAAACATTTCCATCTGTCCTCTTTCCAGCAACTATCATAGTTCTAGAATCTCTTCTGATCTCACAACCATCATCCTGAAATACAAGATTGTATCCTTTGCTACACATTTATCCAACACTCAAAAGATTATGCTTTAAACCCTTAACATAAAGAACATCATCAGTATTGTGCTTGCCATCAAAACTAATTGACCCTCTTCCACATATCTTAGAAGAATTATCATCACCAAATCTAACTACTCATCCATCATATTTTTCAAGTTTAACAAACTTACTCTTCTCACCAGTCATATGATTTGAGCATCCACTGTCAATGACGCAAAGGTTCTTTTCCTATGTAGTATGGAAAGAAAATATCACAGTGCTTTCAACATTAATACTTACCTTCGGAACCTTTTCCTTCACACATTTCCTAGAGTTAGTAGAAATAATATCATCTCTTATAGCTATGAATAGATATTCATTATCCTCATTGTTCTCATAATTAGATTCATCATCAGATATACTTGCATCTTCTCTAACATAGTAGCTTTTTTTAGGCACTCTACTTTTTTTCTCCCTATTCTTGTTCTTCAAAATTCTTTTTGGACATCTTGAAGCATAATGACCTATCTTGCCACAATTGAAACACTTGAAAGGTAACTTACCACTGTACTTACCAGTACTCAATTTCATTCTTCTTGCAAAGTTGGCTTCCAAATCAATTGAATCCTCTTGATCTAATTCTACAATCTTCTTAGATTTTCTAGCCTTGAAGGCAGTCTCAGTCTTTGCACTACTTGTACAAAATTCTCTTATTTCAAAAGTAGTTAAGGTGCCAAGCAACCGATCTTTGGTAAACTATTTCAAATTTTGTAATTCTTCAATAGTAGAAACCTTATGTCTGTAAGCTTTAGGAAGAGTTCTGAGTACCTTCAATATCACTTCTTGTTCATCCATCTTTCCACCAAGACCTTTGATGCCATTGACAACTTCATCCACCCTATGTAAGTAGCTTGTAATATTTTCATGTTTAGACAATTCACATTGTTTGAAACATGAGCTTCAAATTTTACATTTTAGCTTGCTTGACCTTATCATCTCCTTCATGAACACTCTCTAGCTTTTTCTAGATTTCATTACCAGTTTTTAGATCCATGAATTTTACCAGTTTAGAATTGTAGAGACTACTTAAAAGAGCATACCTTTCTTTACCATTGATTTCATAGGTTTTGACCTCATCTGTAGTGCTTGGACAATTCTTAAGTATTGTATATGCATTCATTGTAGACTTCTAGATGTCATATCCAAGAGAAATTAGATAATCTTCCATCCTTATTTTCCAGAAAGTATAGTTAGATCCATCAAATAGAGGAGCATCTTTCTTGTGTGCCATTCTGGATCTACCTCAAGAAGTTAAGCTCTTTTCCAAGGAACCTTTCTCTGATACCAATTGTTTAATGCACAAGACAACTAAGGGGGGGGTGAATCAGTGGTAACTTAAAATTTCAAAACCCTTATACACACTCAGATCCACATTAATCCAATTAACCCTTAAACTTGTTATGATGATTAAGCATGAAATGTAAATAATAGAAACTAAATCATAACAACACCATATATAAGACAACACTAGATTTTACATGGAAAACCCAAGACAAGAAAAACTATGGTGAGGATTAGCTCACAATATGTAATAAGGCAACCGGTTAAGGTTGATACAAATGGTAGACTCACTATCCAAGAATGCTCACTACATGTGGCTCACTGCCAAAGGACTCACTATCCTAAAAGAAAGAGATAGCGAAGGTGGCTCACTGCTAGGATTGATCTATTATAGTTTCATCTAACACATGCATGGAGTACAGTTCTAATGAAGCTCAATATTCATTGCAACATCAACATCATCTCTGCAAAACCAATGAAAGATAGTAGACACCTTCTACTCACTGCATCCAATAATATAATGTATAAAGGCCAGTACTAATCCACTCACTCAACCACTTTATTACTCACATCATATCCATTATGCACACATAGTCACAACCATTTGATGCTTATTTATATTGTCTTCAATATTGAAAACATTCTCCAAGGTCAGAAAATTACTTTAACCTAGAAGGTTCAAATTAGGTTTGGACCTAAACATTCCTATGGTTGAAAGTAATGAAGGAAAACCACAACACACCTTAGCTTAGACCTAAATTCATCCAAGTATGCTACTCCACACTTTCACAAACACCAAAGCAACTCCATAATTATTGTAAACACCCAAGGTTGGCCAAACCTGTGATAACATAGTGAACTTTTAAGTACACACTTCCTCAAACCCAAAGACAACTTCTAAATCACATGCAAGGCTTCAACACAATATAGAATATTCCACAATCATCCTGAAACTTCTTGAAATCCAACAAATTCCTTTGTAACAACTTTCACCTGCCGCACAACCTTATCTTGTTTACCCAACAAACTCAAATATCTCTGCCATACACTACAACTTGATAAGTTCTCTTCCAGAGCACCTAAACACAAACAACCTTGACTAGAGAAAGATAGGAACCTTATAAGTACGCATCTAAAACTACAAGACCAAAATCCACTTTGCGGAGAAATGCGGAGAAATTGTTTTTCTCCTAGACCCCTTTGCAACACTCAAAAACATAGTCTTCATACTGGTGAACACAACATTCTCTTCACAACAAACCAGAGTACAAAACTTAGAATATAACATCTCTTAACAGCATATCCAAACCACAAGGACAAATCTTTAACAAAGAGGAAATGCGGAGCTGAGCCAGAACACTACTCTGTTAAGACAAAAAGCCACTTCACCACACTGTGTCCTTTATTAATCAAATTTTCTTAAAAGTACTCGGAAACTAACCATAAAAAAATATTCCTATCATCTTCAATACTTCCTCAAGGCAACCAAATCATCTTCAACAAAGAAACTCAATCAAACAACAACAACCTCATCAGTAGACATCGTTGACACCAATGACAATACAAACTTGTTGACATCAATGACAATACCGATAGCACATACTTGCAAAATCTTAATGATGAATCTACTAAATTTCCAAAACTTTAGGAAGAGGTTTTCATTCTAAGGAAAGAACTAGAAAAGGCAAAATAATAGATTGACAAAGGGTTAAAGCTGAAGGAGGATCTGAAATTCTTGATGAAATCATAAATGCTCAAAAGCCAGCAAATGAAAAATTAGGTCTTGCTTTTGAAAAAGGGAAAAGTCCAATGTTTAGTACTTCTACAAACCTATATGATAACTTTCAATCAAAAGGAAAGACTGAGTCGAAGAAGGAGAACACCTACATTGATAATCTAGAGAAGAAAACTTACAAAGTTATAAGAGAAGATGAATTCACTCCTGTCCAAAACAGAGGGAGAATATGAAGAGAAATTTTAGAGATCCTTAATTAATGCCTATTGTTTTTCTTCCAACAAGTTTGGGCACAAAGCTATTGATTGTAGAAACACGATATATCAAAATACTTTGAGATGTTATACTTGCAATCAAATTGGTCATAAAGATATTCAATGTAGAAGCAATACAAATCAAGGCTCAACTAGGTGTTATGTCTATAATAAGATAGGACATAAGGCTAGTGTGTGCAGAAGCAAAGTGCTAAGAAACAAGAAGGATAATGCTCAATCCTTCTATGGATACTGTTACAATTGCAATATGTTTGACCACAAGGCAGCCAATTATAGATCAAAGGCAAGGAGGAATGGAAGTGCTTAGCAAACTAGGTGCACCTATCATGAGTGCGATCAAACAAGGCACTCTGGAAAGAATGTGAGGCCTATTTCCCAAAAGAAAATTGGGTAAGTGCAAGAAGATGAGTACACTTTTTGGCCAAAAAGTAGAAGTGTTTTTCCTATTTTTCAAATTTTGTCATACTTGGAGTTACAATTTGAAGAAATTGCATATAAAATATTAAGATGATGTAAAAAAAAAAGAAATGTAGGATTTTGTTTCTAGTTTCTAAATATGTAATTTTTTCTAATACCCAGATAACGCAAGTTGATTTTTATTGGATGTACAAAAAGTGGTTTTTTAAAAGTCCCTTATTTTTTGCCAAAGCATGCATGTGTACAACCAACATAATTTGACGTAAATTAAGGTATTTTTCTAATTCTTTTTGTAGAAAGATGCATAGGATGTTGAATTTTGGTCAGTATATTTTTTTGTAGTTTTTTGATAAATATATTTTTTTATTAATTTTTAAATGGCCCTAATTAGTGTTTTTTAAAACCTCTCATGTACGGCCAACATAATTTGACCTAAACTAATCAATTCACTATTTTTTTTTCAACATGTTGAGAATGATGTCTAGATTGGTCAGACATAATTTTTTTTCAAGAAACTTTCAAAATCAAAAGTTATTAAAAGAATAGTAATGTATGTTATTTCAAGTTTATGAGTTAGTTTGTTTAGAAAATAATTAATAAATAGAAAATTATGTTCAATAGTAGAAAAAATTATATATTTAAAAACTAGACTTTCAGATCTACAATGAGTCTTAATTTTGTTAAAATATTCTGAAAAAAAGTCATTAGCCATAGTGGTGAAACTAGTTTTTTCTCTCATTGTTTTCATGGTCTCCTATTTGTAGGTTAGTTGTAGGTCCAAGGCTTAGGCTTGGGTTTCCAAGCCTTGACCAAGCATAAAACCAATGCAAATTGATCGGTTTCAAGTTTGAAATAATAAGAAATGGGTGCCTGTTTTAAGATGGGACTGTTATTTTTAAAATGGGTACCCATTTTAAGATGGGCACCCATTTCTTATTTAGTCATTATTTATTTTTTTCATAAATTTTTAGTACGATAAATAATCTACAACATTCTTTTTACCAGTACGGATGATAGCGATGAATTCTGTGACTTTTTATATGCAAAGTGTCAATTCGAGCTCTCAATGGGACATATTTTATGCAGATTTTACAGGGATTCAATCATACAGAGCATTTTCAGATGGAATGAAGTAGAAAATTCATTTTTTATAAGGATTCTATTTCTTGGAGAGACATTCCTTTTTACCAATACGGCCAACAATGACAAATTCTATGACTTTTTTATATACAAATTGTCAATTC
This sequence comes from Cunninghamia lanceolata, assembly GCA_027924645.1. Classification (NCBI taxonomy): domain Eukaryota; kingdom Viridiplantae; phylum Streptophyta; class Pinopsida; order Cupressales; family Cupressaceae; genus Cunninghamia; species Cunninghamia lanceolata. The sequence goes on from BSBN01000500.1 coordinate 26,427,064, forward strand.
GAGTTCTTAACAAGACATATTTTATGCAAATTTTATAGGGATTCAATCATAAGGAGCATTTTCAAATGGAATGAAGTAGAAAATGTATTTTTTAGAAGGATTCAATTTCTTGGAGAGATCAAACAAATATCATGCAAATATCATATTGAACAAATGATCTACATCTACTTGTATTTCATAATTTTTTAAAGAAGGGATCCAACACATTTTGGTAATCATGGGATCAAATAAATGTCAACAAAAAAAAGAGGAAAGCTATGAAAGTTGAAGAAATTGAAGTACATCAAGAGAAAGAGGTAAAACAACAAAGAGATAGGAGAGAGAGGATTAAAAAAATGAAGAATGATGTAGCATCCAATTTGATAACTATTGAAGAGAAGAACATTGAAGAGGAGAACATTGAAGAAGATAATATTGAAGAGACCAATATGGATGAAGTGAATGTAGAGTATGCAAATGTGGAAGATGTCAAGAACATGGAAAATACAAATATAAGAATGAATCTAGGTATGTCTTCAAATCCCTTGAATGATAATGAGATTAATGATTTAAAGAAAGATGGATATAACATTGTTGAGATAAATGCTTCTACTATAAACAAGACAATAAAAAATGAAAATGAAAATCATTGTATGCGTGAAAATGAAAATATTTTTTTAAAATTGTGAGAAATGTTTTGAAGGATCTTCATGGTAAGATATCTTGGAGACAAATTCGAACCCATGCAAATAAATTGTACAAATAGTTTTTTTATAGAAAAACTCTTGGATTTCAATGCCAACTTGTATTAAACAATTGATGAAAATGTCAAAAATAAGAAAAGTAATGAAAAAATTAGGCATATTTGTAAAACCCAAAAAGGTGGATAAATCAATGGAACAAGTTATGTCTAGTGTTGCTAATACTATTGGTTTTATTGGAAAAAATAGTTGATCTAAGGATAAGAATGTAGCATGTCAAGAAATAACAACTGCTTTAGTTAATAAATCAGTTCTAAGAAAAAGAATGATAAGTAAGACAAGTGGATATTTAAATGCGCATGTTGTAACTTTAAGAAGAGCAGAAAAAAGAAGAGTAAGTATTGAAGAGGATACAATCAATCAATGTTGGACTTTTAGTGGTAGACTCCCAAGGTCTGACATGAAATTAAATAATGAAATTAGTTCTTTGATTGAAAAATATTGGCATGATAATACAAAGGCTTCATCAAATGATAGAGATGTTTTAAAATTAAGGGTGGGGTCAAAAAATCATGATCCTCATCTAAAACACCTTTTAGACATGACTCAAACAAAATTATATAGAAATTTTCTAGATGATTCGGTTATAGAAAATTTTAATATAAGTCAAAGATCATTTCAGAAATGTAAACCTTGTTATGTCAAGATTAATAAGCAACAAATCTCTTGTTGTTGTAAAACTCATGTGTAACTTTATTATTATTATGATATTTTTTGATATGTATGTTGTACTTTGCATACTAACCAAATTATGTAGGAATGTGGTATTAATATGCCATCTACAACAATTAAGGATTTTATAACAAGTTTACTTTGTGAAACAAATGATGGGCAATTCTTTTTTTCAAAACCATGTGTTTATGGATAATGCAATAGATGTGGTAACCTTTCATTGTTAGGAGAATGCATGAATGAAAGTAGTTCACATGATTTTAGATAATAATTAGTGGATGTAAAGAGGTTCACCAATGTTCAATATCCATTAAAGGATGGAAAAATTGGAAAGCGTTGTGAGTTAGTCACAGAACAAAGTAGTGTACATGCATTCATCATAGAGTTCAAGAATAAGATTGTGTATAAATATGTGAAACACTCTCAATATGCTTGGTGGCTTGATGAACAATTCCTCAGATGTAAGAACACATTTCAAATTGGAACTATACTTTTAGTGGTTGACTTTGCAGAAAGCTACACCCTTGCTCCACAGGTGGAGATTCAGTCACAATATCATAACTCAATGCAAGTGGCCATCTTTGTTCATATTGTATACAGACATGCAGTTGGCAATACAGAAGATAACAAATGTTTTTTGAGGGATTACCATTTCTATGTGAGTGGTAACTGGTTACATTCATTAGAGTTTATACAGTATTGTTTCAAAGTATTTAATGACAACTTAAAAGAAACACAAATCTATATAACACAACATCTCATATGGTCAGATAATTGTATAAGACATTTAAAAAATGCTTGAATGTTTTATTGGTTAAGTAAAGCCCATAAAGAAAACAATATCTAACATATTTGAAGTTTTTTTGAAGCTGGACATGGTAAAATAGAACATGATGGAGTTGGAGCATGTGTGAAAATGGCTCTTGCTAGGAAGCAAATAAAGTTTCATGATGCAGCAAAGTTTCAAGATGCACGTGCAATTGTGGATTAGTGTAATGCAAAATTGACTATAGGATAAAGTGAAAACTCTAAAGTTCAACAATTTTTTTGGTTAGTTGAAGAAGAAACATTCCTCCCTGATATGATTGTGATGCAATTAGTGGATCACCAAAATGGCATTCATTTAAGAGTTCAAATGCAAACACATGGACTATATAGACTAGGGAGATTGCATGTTTTTGTCAGTTTTGTATCGTAGGTGACTGGGAAGCATGTGAAAATATATATTGGGTTGAAGAATGGAAACAAAGATCCTTAACACATCTACAAACACATAATCAAAATGAGATAACATTTGAGGAGGGTAATCATTTGCAAGCATCAGATGACAATGATCATATTTCAGACCTTGTACAAGAAGGCACATTAATTCAATATTTCTTTTCAATACATATTTTGTTTAATCTATATTTAATTGTATATGTATGCATGTATATTTTTGTGACTTATTGAATTTGAAAGTGTTTTGTAAGACATGTGTATGTTGTTGTTGCACCCAACGGTAATGAAGAGAAAATAGAGTATTGGTTGACTTGATGTGTTAAGGCAAAACAAAAGTTAGTATAGCCTAGAGTAGATGATGATAACTTCAAGTATCCAAAAGGTTATGTGGTTGTTGTTGGCACTTGGCTACATAAGTATCTAATAAGGAGGAATGGTATACCTGCATTTGAAGATTATGAAAGACATAAGAAAATTTTGCACTACTCGCATCTGGTTGTGGCAATAAATATACAATTAGTGACATATAAAGGGAGACCTATCACAAAAGATTTATGGACACTTTCTATAGAAGAGCATGAGGCAATCATAGATGCATTACAAAAATGATAGGATGCAGATGGTGCAATGGAGTAATTTTTTTTAAATGGTTAACAATTATGTAGAAATTTTTAAACTTTTAATCTTTGTCTAGGATGTGAGTTTAGGATTAATATGACTGATATTTAATTGATTGCATCTCCCCTTAAGTATCCTCTTAACTCCCCTTAATGTTAGAAATGAAAGGCACAAATACACAAATGGAAATCTAATTCAAATGTAATTATGTAATCTTAACTGTGTATAACCAATGGAGATTGTAACATGCAAATGAAAATATGCAAACCTAGAAACATGTGAAACAAAAAGCTAAACACAACACAATGTTTACATGGAGAAAACCCTTGCAGGTAAAAAACTCCACTAGGAAAGAGGCACAAGCTTGTATTAATTTGTAAAGATTTGTACAATACAATCACTCAACAACTCTCTCCACCATTCTTCAACTTAATAGCATTCCAGCAACACCTGAGTACCTAAAATCTCACATGCATCAAAAAATACAATGGAAAATATTTATAGAGGACTTTTACCTCCAATTTGGGCATCCACTTTCTCTTTCCTCCAACAACCCCACATGCAAGCATTACAATGGTGTCAACATGCAACCACCAAGTGGCAATAACTTGTCCATACAAGGTTAGGCACCCAAGTCCAAGAATAGCATGTAAAAGCATCTTATGACATGTCATAACCATCATAGATACCACTAACAAAGAATCTTCCCAATATGGGCACCTGGGCCTAAAAATAGTAACCACAACTAATAATGGGTGTTGCATGCATCATACATGCATGGAATCTTATGACAACTTGCAGCTGCCATAAATCCACTTACACCACATTATGACAAGTTGTCATACAAGATAAAAATAGCAAATTCTCCAAGGGGAACACCTACCCTCATTTACTCATAATTTTTACATTTGCCAACAGTAAATATTGCTCTGTAACTCCCACCGGTAACTCTGAAATAACCACTATCAATGAGACTACCCCATTCCCTTATGGGTAATTACAAAATAGAAAATAATAAATGGGATAAATAACTATCAGAATTTACAAGGTTAATGGCACCTTATTCCAACATTATCCCACTTGACATTATACATTGTAAACCAACCCATAGGAAATCAAATGAAATATAATCAAGCACTAGAAACAAGGCCCATGGCCTCTCTGCACCACGTGAACTTCTCTATGCTCATAGGCTTGGTCAATGAATCTACAACATTGTCCTGATTGTCTATCTTCTTCAACTCAATCTGTCCATTTGCAACCAACTGTCAAATAAAGTGATACTGAACATCAACATGCTTAGTTCAAGCATGATACATAGGATTCTTGCCCAAACATACAGCACTTTAGCTATCACAACCAATCTGAATGATCCTGCAATCAAATCCAATACCTGTCCACAATCTCCTCAACCAAATTGCCTCCTTAGATACATGGGTAGTAGCCATATACTCTGCTTCTGTGGTCAACAAAGCAATTGTGGGCTGCCTCTTACTCATCCAACTCATTGCTCCTCCAAATAGAGTAAACACATAGCCACTAGTGGACCTTTGATTATCCAAGTCACCTGCCTAATCTGCATCAACAAAACCATGTATGTCCAAAGATTTATCAACACTATCAGTACCAAAGTAAACCAAACAATAATCAAGAGTACCTACAAGATATTTAAGCATGCTCTTTACATAATTCCAATGCTAGATCTACCAGTGTTAGACATAAATCTACTCAAAACTCCCACTGCTTGGGCAATAGCTAAGTGCAAACCATTGCATACATTAAACTCCCTACAACACTAGCATATGGCACATTAGACATACCCTCAAGATCATCCTCAATCTTTGGACACATATGTAATGAAAGCTTGGTACCAATGGGTAAAGGAACTCTAACTAGGTTACAGTCCTTCATACTAAATCTCTGCAAAATAGTATTCACATACTTACTTTGTGACAACCAAAGCTTTCTGTTACCTCTATCCCTTCTAATCTCCATACCCAGAATATACCTAGTAGCTCCAAGATCCTTCATGTCAAATGCACCTTAAAGTTGGGCTTTAAGCTCACTGATCATACCCTCAGTATTGCTGAAAAATAACATGTCATCAACATATAAAGTAATAACTAGTATATAACCATCAACACAATAAATGTAAACACAGTGATCCTCCTCACTTCTAACAAAACCTAATTTCAGCACAAATGAATCAAACTTTTGATACCACATTCTAGGGGATTGTTTTAAAACATAAAGTGACCTCTTTAACCTACAAACTCATTTTTCTTTCCCTTTTACCTCAAAACCAATAGGCTATGGCATATAAATTTCTTCCTCAAGATCTCCATGCAAGAATGCATTCTTAACATCCATTTTCTCAATCTCCCAATCATAAGCTGCAGCAATCGATAAAATAAATCTAATAGAAGTCAATTTAGCAATAGGAGAGAAAATCTCACCAAAATCAACTCCCTCTCTCTAAAAGTAGCCCTTGGCTACTAGTCTAGCCTTGTACTTCTCTAATGACCCATCTGCTCCAAACTTCTTCTTGAAGATGCACTTACAACCTATGGCCTTTCTTCCTTTGGGAAAACAAACAAGATACCAAGTGTTACAAGAGTCTAATGCCATCATCTCCTCCTGCATGGCTAACTGCCAAGACTCACTATCATCTAAAATAATAGCTTTCCTATAGGATCTAGGCTCATCGTTAGTACTCAATAAAGCAAATACACAACAAAAATCTGGTGGGCTATACCTATCAACTGGATTCCATTGTCTTGTGGATCTCCTCAAGGGTGGAGTAAGAGTCTCAACTTGTTCTTCTACATGATCATCTGTACCAACTTCTTCTGTAACATCAGACTCATCTTCATCAAAACTACTCGAATCTTCTTCTTCTTCTTCACCCCCAATCCATCATTATGTTCTTCCTGAGGTGCATCTTGCTGCTCTAACTCAAAGTGCACTCTCTTTACCTTTTCAACTTTTTCTTTTGGCTAGTTAGGTTTAGAAATAGCTCTAAGTTCCCTAAAAATAACATCTCTAGAATAGATAATCTTACAAGTTACTGGATTCCAAAGCTTATAACCTTTGACATTATCACCATATCCAATGAATGTACACTTTTCAACTTTTGGATCCAACTTAGATCACTTTTCCTTAGGCACATGAACAAAAGCCTCACAACTAAAAACCCTTAAATATGAAACAAAAGGTTTCTTACCTATCCACACTTCATAAGGTGTCAATTCAAGAGCCTTACAAGGAGATTTGTTTAACAAGTAGCAAGCAGTACACACAACTTTTGCCTAAAATCATTTATCTAACTATGCATCACTTAGCATACTTCTAGCCCTTTCCATGATTGTTTAGTTCATACTTTCTGCAATGTCATTCTATTGTGGTGTATATGGAGTTGACTTTTGTCGGATAATACCTGTATGCTTGCAAAACTCATCAAATTCCTAAGAATAATATTCCCCTACATTGTTAGATCTTAATATTTTTATCTTCAACCCTGATTAGTTCTCTACTAAGAATTTAAATTCCTTAAACTTAGTGAAAACTTCATATTTGTGTTCCATAAAATAAATCCATGTAAATCTAAATGTGCATCATCAATGAAGGTAACAAAATGATGAGACTTTCTGATAGAATCACTATCCATAGGTCCAAATAAATCCGTATGAATAATTTATAACTTCTCTTTTGCTCTATTGCTTCCTAAAGGAAATATTTTTTTTTTTTATTACCAAACACACAATGCTCACAGAAATCAAAGTGTGCATCAAAATAAGAAAAATTGTCCAACAAATCTTTATTCTTAATCATTTTCAAAACATAATTGCTAGTGTGGCCCAATCCACAATGCGACAACATACATGTATTTTCAATACTAGTCTCAGTACATAGGAGGCATTAGAAATTGTAGTGGCTTCAAGCTTGAACATGTTTCCCAATCTCTTCCCCTTTGCTACCACCAAGTTCCCTCTCACCAATCTGCATCCATGCTTGTCAAAAGTCACATGCATTCCCAAATCACTTAGCTTTGAAACAAAAATCAAATTTCTAGCTAAGCTAGGAACATGATAAACATCAGAGAGAGTTTTAATTCTCCAATCACTAAAAAAAAATAGTACCTTGCCTTTCCCAACTATTGGATATGTAGAGTTGTCTCCAAGGTAGATATTACCTCCATCATATTCCTCATATGTGGAGAACCATTCCTTATGTGGGGTTGTTGGTAAACAGATTTGTCACCGCGAAATAACCTTTGAAAATGACTCGTTGCCCTTAGAGCAGTGACTAAATAGTCCCAACAGTTGGAGAAGCTGTTATTGGACTAACAACTTTCCTCTACGTTTGAGAGGGGTAGCTCCCTCGTATGATAGGGGTATTTGTGGGTTTTTGTGTACTTTTAACCTGAAAGTACATAAAGGATAAAACACGAAACTGAGAACAGATGACTAACAGAAACCCCAACAGTAGACATACAAAAACCAATTGAGATTCCACAACTAATAATGATGACAAAAGGGGTTATTACCAAATGGGTTGAAACGTGTAACGATGATGAAAGGAGTACAATAAACCTCAACATAAGAAGAGATAGGTCATACAAGCACATCCAAAACAAGATACCAAGAGATGGGTGTATTTCATCACTTCAATCACACAGATAATCAATGTATTACACATGTGCATAAAGGATTACCAATTCAACATACGAGAAATTAGTAATGATAACATAAGAATACATTTAGAGCATACGAACTAAACTGCATTTTTCATTATCTTTGAAATTATACAATTTCAAAATCCTTTTTATACATAGTGTAAACACAAAGCTTTTCGAGATATCTCTAAAAATTTCTCTAGAGTTTCCCCTTTCCCAGAGTTCTCTCAAAAGAGTCCCCCCCCCTTACATTTAAAAATACTCTCATATCTATAGGCTTTTTCCCATAACCACCTAGTAACCAACTTGTAACTAACTTGTAACCACTTCAAGTAACCACCTTTTTGTTTGAAAGAAAAACCTAATTTTGAACCTTTAATTACAATAAGTGAAACAAGTCACTTTTCCAAAATGGTAATTAGAACTTGGGACTTTCAAGTTGTGCATTTTGCTAAGTCTTTTCCATCTTTGTTCTGCTCCATTGACAATTAAACTTTGTTGGATCTTGACAAACCCTCAAAATCTCAGAATACCTAAATCTTAGACTCCTGTGTTCACACCTACAGGGTATGGACCATGGAAATATATGTCCTTCACTAACAACATTAGCATGATAGGAGTAGATTTGGATAACACTACACATCTTAAGAAATGCCTTCTATTTTACATCCCATCAATTTCATCTTTCTGCTTAAAACATTATTGCCATACTACTCACCTCAATGTTACAACATTCTGTATAGAGGGCTAGTTGAAGAAAACACTGCACATTTTCTGCCCTAACACAATAATGAAGTGCCACTATCCCCTAAGGTATGTACATAAATAATATGAATAATCCATCTCAATCGGGAAAAGATGCCTTCCTCATCAACTTTTCATTTGAACATGTAGCTATTTGTTTCTGTAACCACCTCACCATTGAACCAGTTAAGAATACAAAGCTTATATTTCTTTGTTCTCCATTGAAATGAGTATATAATCCCAAGGTTCTTAATAAGGATGAAAAATCTCAAGTGTTACAATGTGCCGATACACTTGAACGATTGTAGTAGTCAAGAAAACCTTTGTGATCATGCATTCCCCTGAGACAACAATTCTTGAGGCATGTAGTCAAACAACTCATGTGCTGCATTTATGCTTCCAACTTTTGCATGCATTCAAGTATGTTGTAGAGATTGATAAACCATTTTAGTGCAAGCCTCGAGTCATACATAAATGCTACCAAAATGCCTAAATTTCCACTATGCTTTGGCTAGGCACTGATATACTACTCTAAATGACCTTACATTTATTGTGATTCATCATACTTTGTAATCCTTCATAATTATAGACATACCATGATTTTCTACACAAGGATTCAACTATAAACATGATTAATCAATGAGCAAACTCTCCTTTTAATTATGACCAATCCATTTCCACTGTGGCTAACCATCCCATACAGAAATAACCTAGCCAAAGTAGCATGTCTAGCAACAAATAACAATTTATCTTCAATCCCTTTGGTCACTTCCTTTACTACCAGAGATTCTCTTGTATACTGTCAAGCTCAGTCAAACTATAGTGCAGAAACTTGTGAAGGAAAACCATATATACATAAAATTATTTCTTGTGGTTTCTTTAGCTTGCCTTGCCTATGATTTCGCTCCATAAGACCACACTACTTAGATGTTTTCTTTAAAAGAGTATTATGAAATATAATATCAATGTATTGATCCAAAACTGGTTCAATGTGGTGATATCTGGATTTACACCTGCCAATTGCTTTTGCTAGAAAGTTTCCAAGGCCTTTTCAACAGATTCTTTTTGTGTATATGCTGCAATCGTTGGACTCCATGAGACCAAATTTGTTGAGCGCTTCATTTTCCTTGTATATGCTACATGATGAGGATGTTGGCAAAAGTTGAGTGGGGCTCAGCCTCACATCTGTGAACTGTGTTTGCTTAAAAGTTTCTAAGCCATTAAAACAAACACATTTTATGCATAGCCTATAATAATTAGTTTCCAACATTCATGTGCCTTGTTTATCCTTCTTCATTTTACAAACATGCCTCCCTGTTTTAGAAGTTCTCATATGGGCGTGGGCCGCGAGGATGATAGCAATGGTTATGAGAGTTTCCAATGTATTTTCCATTAAAACCATTTTGCGCATAACCTTCAGTTGTTGAATTCCATGATACAACATTTCTTTGAGGCATAATGTCAAACAGTTTACGTGCATTTTGTATGCTTTCACATATATGTCAACCGAAGCACCATATATTCCCACATGTTCCAAGATGTGTTTATGTGCAGATATTTTCTATATATCTGACTACAAGCATGAACACTTCCACATATGTGGGTTACATATACAGATTGTATATAGTCAGATTCAGATGCTTTTATTTTAGTCTCCTTGCTAGTTAGTGCATATAATTTCCAATCATGACTTTGGTGGCATTTGCATTGGGCCCAATGACAGCCAAAGAACTAATCTTGTTTGCAGTTAATGGTAATGTGCCATCATTCTTCAGCAGAACTATCCCCTGTCTGGCAGCATCTAAAGTTAGTTCTTGGTGCTACTCAGTACACACATCCTTGGGTCCCAGGTTCCCATATGGTTGCTTGACAGGATCCCCATCAAACCAGCCAAGTCTCATTAGTGTAGTGAAGGTGTTGACCAGAGCTTGATCAAGCAGGGACTCGTCCACTTTGCCTACTTTCACAGCTGATTCTATGTAGTTCCCCAGGAAAGATCCACAGTCTAGATCTAGCCGAGCTTTTATAACGTTGGCAACTACATCTTCAAGAGTTTGTGCTACTTTTATGACAAGTTTACTTCCCTTTCTTTGCCATATGCAGAAAAGAATACTAGAAAAGATTTTAGGGTTTGGATTTGTGCCTGCCATTTGCAAGGGTCTTTTCTACAAAACTGTTTCGAGTATATACTGCATCATTGTAATCTTTCAGACCACATTTATTTAAGGGATTTCATCAAATGGCTCATGTGCTCTTTTTGCACTCTGTAATTAGCATGCATGCCTACCAAGGTGCTTGCAATTATATCAATGTGCACAGACAAGGAGGATGTTAGCAAAGGTAGTAGTGCTGGCCGAGATCATACAACTTAGATTTACATTTACCAAATGCATTTCCTTGAAAGTTATTGAAGCCTTTTTGATCAAATCCATTTAATATGCATATCATACAGTCCTTGCATTCGATGAGAACACATTTCTGAAGGCATTCTGTAAAATGGCTCATGTGCCCATATCCGCCAGTGGGAGAGCATTTGAGGGAGGTAGTTTTACCTTTGATAATCACCTTTTCTTTGATGGTTTTAAAACTACTTAACCAAATCTGTAGCAATCCTTTCATGAGATGACATCTGGCTTGAAAGATCCCATCACATAATTCGTTATGTTCTTTTATATCATATATAACTGCCCATCTCACTTACATGCCTATTTTTACGCTTTAATATTCTTCACAAGTGGCATAACTTTCCTTTTTCAGGGATAAAACTTAAACTTCTATAACTGTCAATACATTGCACATGAGAAAAAGGAGGAGATTTGCTTGATTATGGGAGATTTTAGTGGATGTGGAGGAGTGAACATATTCCTGTTTGTAAAAAGTGAAAGTTTGTAAAATTACGCCATTGGCTTTAGTTAGCAAAAAGCCAAAATGCATGAACTTAGCCAAACTCAAAAATTAACACGAGCTTAGTGAAAGACAAAAACTAACCTAAGGTTTGTGAAGAATAAAAGCTGACGCATAGTGGAGTTTGCGAAAAACATAAGTTGATGCGAGGTTTTGCCAAAAGTACAAGTTGACGTGATATCTTCTCAACTTAGGTGAACTTGCAACTTGCGAACTGTGCAGGCGCGAAAAATGGCAAAAAGTGCATAACTTTCAACTGGAAAGTTAGATTGTCACGAAATCTTGCCACATTGTCCATTTTAACATTATAAATCTCCGTACCAAACAATTTTGTTCCAGTCCTTATAGAAACCACAATTTTATTGTTTCTGCCAACCACCCGCCAAAAAATTGAAAATTTAAAATCTCTCAAACCATAAGACTTCTTGGTCTGAAAAGTTGCCAGATTAGGTGAAATGGAGTCAAGAACACTGCCATAAACATTTTTTGTACCATCTGTCATAGATTTTCAATATTTAATTATTTTCATAAAATGCCGCAAATTGGATAAGTGTGCCCGAAAAACTCAGTGGAATGATGAGTATCTCTGCTTCGAAATGATGTTATGCAAAGTTCAATGTAGGGAAACAAATTGTGACATTTCAGAAATAAATTATCTCAATGACATGCAAGAAAAACGTGACACTGGTGTTTTGCAATCGAAAAGTGACTCTAGAGAAAGGGTTCAAAGCATGGTTAGATTTGTCATTTCAACACAGAAAATTTAAATTTGGAAGAATTGAAAATGAGGCTAACAGGGGTAATATGAAATGAGCATTATAAGTCAACCAACCAATTTTCATTAGAAACACTATTACATGTAGAAAGTAAAACATCTTCACCTACATTCGAGGACTTATTTGAAGCACTCTCCCACTATTTCTTGAGGTTCCTTCACTCCTTCACATGTCCTCTTTTACTACAGTTCTAACACTTAACTCTATTCTTCTTCTCAAGGGTCTTAGACTAGCCCTTGGACTTGTCCTTAGACCCTTTCTGATCTCCTTTCAGTCTGCTTTCCCTAGACCTTCCCCTAACATTGAGAGCATCCCCTGAACTATCCTAACTCTTCTTCCTCAATTCTTGTGACATTAGAACTAAAACAAGAGCATCCAACTTCTGATTCATGAGGTTAGTAGTGATAGCTAGGATAACATTCTCCCAAGACTTAGGTAAAGAATAAAGAAGTAAGATAAATTTATCTTTCTCACTAACATCAACATCTATTGAAGCAAGTTGACTCAACAACAAATTAAAAGAATTTAAATGCTCTGCAACTGAATCACCCTCTCTCATTTTCATGGAAAATAATTTTCTTTTCAAATAGAGTTTATTTATCATACTCTTGGCTTGATAGATTTCACCCAACTGATTCCACAACTTTTTTGTGGTCTCCTCCTTTACAACATTCAATAGGATAGAATCTGACAGACATAGATGGATGGTTCCCCGTGACTTCTTATCCAACCTTTCCCATTCATCCGGAGAGACTTCATCAGATTTTTTCACTTTTTGAATAGCTAACCACTGGTTTCTTTCTTCCAACAAATCCTCCATTTTTAGCTTCCACAACTCATACCTCGTTCCGTTGAACTTCTCAATGTCCAAATGAGAGGTTGATGCAACGGTAGATCTATCCATAATATCAACACAAGCTGTGCAAAACAAACACAACCAAATCTCCTACTATAGCTACAGATTCCACACTACCACTCAAGAGTCAAAGTTGGCCAGGCTATGATACCAAATGTTAGAAATTAAAGGCACAACTACACAAATGGAAATCTAATTCAAATGTAATTTCTGTAATCTTAACTGTGTATAACCAATGGAGATTGTAACATGCAAATGAAAATATGCAAACCCAAAAACATGCAAAATAGAAAACTGAACACAACATAGTGTTTACATGGAGAAAATCCTTGCGAGTAAAAAACTCCACCAAGAAAGAGGCACAAGCTTGTATTAATCTATAAAGATTTGTACAATACAATCACTCAACAACTCTCTCCACCACTCTTCAACTTGATAGCATTTTAGTAGCACCTGAGTACCTAAAATCTCACATGCATCAACAAATACAATAGAAAATATTTATAGAGGATTTTTCCCTCCAATTTGGGCATCCACTTTCTCTCTCCTCCAACAACCCCACATGCAAGTATTAAAATCGTGTCAACATGCAACCACGAAGTGGCAATAACTTGCCAATTCAAGATTGGGCACCCAGGTCTAAGAATAGCATGTAAAAGTATCTTATAACATGTCATAACTATCATAGATACTACTAACAAAGAATTTTCCCAATATGGGCACCTGGGTCTAAAAATAGCAACCACACCTAATAATGGGTGTTGCATGCGTCATACATGCATGTAATCTTATGACAACTTGCAACTACCATAAATCCACTTACACCACATTATGGTAAGTTGTCATACAAGATAAAAATAGCAGATTCTCCAAGGGGAATGCCTACCCTCATTTACTCATGATTTTTACATTTGCCAATAGTAAATATTGCTCCGTAACTCCCGCCAATAACTCCAAAATAACCACTGTCAATGAGACTACCTCATTCCCTTATGGGTAACTACAAAATAGCAAATAATAAATGGGATAAATACAATATTAGAATTTACAAGGTTAATGGCACCTTATTCCAACACTTAAGCCATCCCCTAGCTATGTTCCATAAGTCAGGGGAACTTATGATTTATTTTAATAACTTCAATATAGTTAATTGATATAACTTAGCACACCCTTACCAAAATACTAGAGTTAATTCCATCTCCCCTTAAGACATCCTCTTAACTCCCCTTAAGCCATCTACTACCTATGTTCCATAAGTTAGGTAAACTTAGGATTTAGTGTAAAATAAATTCAATATAGTTAAATGATATAAGTTAGTGCATGTACCTGTAATGTGGTAAACTTTTGGATAGTTTTATGTTTTGTTTGATATTTGAATCCTCCTTTCACCGCTTACATTCAAGGACCTTCGGATCGAGTGGCAGAGCACTATCAGGTCCTTGGTCACTCATGAATGTAGGGAAGCTTGGATTAGGGTATTTGATTATCAATTTTCCTTCTCTTATGCTTATTTATCCATCAAAACCCTAATTATGCAAATACGACAGTAAATAGATGAATTACAAAAAATGCTTCTATAGAAAGATGTAAAATAACAAATAACTATGCACCTATTTTCGGGGTTTCAAGGCGAAAAAGTCACGAACAAAAGATCGGGCACCCAAGTCCAAGGCCCTACTTTTTGTCAGGATCTGGAAACTTAGTCTGTAACATGTTTCTGTTGTTTCAGAGATTTTCCTGTCATAGAACTTTGAGGACTAATGAGCAGGCGCCCTAGTCCAGGGTGTTATTTTTCCTTTTGTTCTACAATTCTGACACTCTAAGATGCCTTCTTGCAACTTCACTTTGTCTGTATCATCAACCTGTAACCTACAACCATGAAAAATTTGGGAGCGGCTTGTGGTGTTTAGGAGCTTGCCTTAGTCAAGCCTCAGAATGACACTTAAGTCTTCGAAAAACCTTTGTCAGATAGAGAGTGCATGCCCTTGTGAGGTAGAGGCAAAATCTAAATGAATAAATGATCACAAACATAATAAATATCACCTTGTAGTGAAGATCTCATGAGAGGAAGATGTTCTTCATTCCATGAGGGAATGGATGCTCAAATTTACAAACACAAACACATAGACAACACAAATCTACTCTTGCAACACAATGAAAGCCTTGAATCACCAATGCACATACAAATCTCATCTAGTGAACTTCTAGTTTACAAATGAATGCCTAAACATGCTTTTATATGCAATAACAAATATTCCTGCCAAGATTTCATAAATTCAAACTTACGGTGTCAGCCTAGGGACCAAATAACGATCATTAACTGACACTTCAAATTTGGGCCTAACCCAAAATAAGGCAAGATTAGGGTGTGGGAGTCCAAGTCCTCCCCCTATTTTGGGTAGGTTTAGGTTCAAGGGATCCCCCTAGGCCCCATTTGTCATGATACCTAGGGTTCATTCCATCGAAATGCCAATTATGATGCAAAATGTTCTAAATGCACACAAAAGACCCAGGAGCTAAACCTAAAGAGGGAAAAGCCCCCAAGGGGACATTTTTTGATGTTACATTTAGCCCCCACTTTAGTGTATGTATAAATGCAAGGCCAATACATGCATTAAAGTATGGTCACAAACACAACAAACACACCAAGCATAGAGAAGACATGCCAATCACATAGAAGATAGTAATAGGCATGCAAAACATGGAGAAGACAGTTACAGTCATGCAGAACATGGAGAAGACAACAAATGCATAGAAAACACATTAATGCATGGAAGACAAATGATTTATTTTCTTTTCTTTTTCTCATATATATGAAATGTAAATGCAAGTACTAGAAAATGTAGGATGCACTCATCGTACAGGTCTTTAAACTACATATATGGGGCAACACACATGAAAGACAATCAAAACCTCCCAAAATGCAGGATGCACTCATCACGCAGGTCTTTAAACTGCATATGAGGCAACAAACACACCACACAAAGCAAGCACACTAAACACACACACTTGAATACATGGAGAAAACATGACAGACAAGTGATGGAGTGTTCCTATTTATAGGCTCATCACCATCTCAGGCACATTATAGGAACACACCGACGATTGGGATTTGCCACAACAATCACCAAAGACATGCTTAAGGGTTGAGTTAGTTACAAAACCACTCCCCGCCTCTACAGAGGACTTAAGAAAGAAGGATATGCTAGATATCCCACCTTTGCAGAGGGCTTACATGATTGAATGATTGATTGCAAACAAACTTAGGATGCAGGATGTAATCATCGCGTAGGTCTATAAACTACATCTAAGGACAAGCACTTAGCTAACATCTATAATAGACAGCTTACCTTATATATGCCCCCATCTTAAGGTGGTTGATATCAGGTATCGAAGCACATTAAGGTAGGAAGAAAACACACAAGGGAACACAAACTCTCACAAAGCCCATGCCCCCCCGAGGTGACATGTACTTTACGATTGCTAAATGTTCCCACAAACACATCCCTACAAGAAACATGTTAGTGTCTACAAAATCATGATAAACAACAACATCAATGCATATGATTAACCACACAAAGAGCCAAGGTTATACTGCGAATTTGGAGTTCGAGGATAACCGTGGGACTACATCACGAAGCTCTCCGAATCGAATACCACCAAGGCTAGATTCAAAGACAAACAAAGGTGCACAGAGTAGCAATATTGTTAAGGTTTGTAAATGAGATAGCATACCATCAAAATCACTATGCAAAAAGTATGAAGTGCTTCTACTCGCCAAGCATAGGATAATTTATTACAACCCCATTGTCACATTAGGAACTAAGTCCATTTTTTATTTCTCTCTAAAGGGACACTAGGTCCACATTAGTATAAATATTTTTTGTCATCTACTCGCTAGATAGAAACACTAGAGGAAGGGAAACAATAAATAAGAGAGGAGAAACAAGTGTCTTAGGGATAATCATGTAGGAGGGTGCCCCCAAGTCACCAACCACAATGCTATGTCCATAAGACACAACACACAATGATGAAATCAGAGAGAGAGGCAATATAGAAGAATGATGATACAAATAGAAGAAGGTCACAACAGAGGTGGTCTTCTAGTATCCGGGACCTTACGGGAGAATCAAGGGTCATCCTAGGAGGCCTAAACAACACATAGCACATCACGGGGGAAGCACATCACGAGAGAGATAAAGGGTTAGAGATACTTACCTGTGGGAACCGCCGCACTAGCGGGTATCATCAAGCAAATCATCGTCATCCTCCCACTCCATAATGTTAGAGGAAAGTGGGACATAAGGTACCATAGCCCAATTCATGTCTTGCTCATCATGTTTTTCATTGTTAGGATCATCTTTGTTTGGTTGAATGTTAGGATCAATGTGTTGGTTTTTGCTTCTGAATCAGCATTAGGGTTTGTCAGTTCTAATGCACAGGCAGATTCAGCCAACTGAATACAGGAGGTTGGTGAGCTCCTCCCCTTCACTTCTGGTTCTGCTGCACCAAGGGGGGTGTCCCTATTTGATAAAAGTATAACCTTGACTAGCTCAATGACAAAAGGATTTAACTTGATGGCAACAGGCAGAATACTCTCATGTATGGACCAAGATTTGTGTAACAAATCACAAGGTTGGCAACATTCTTGGACATAATGTCTGGTTAGGTATGAGAGCATGTAGAGGTTCCTAATCCTAATCCTACAACTAACAAGTGGAAGGATGAAATGGTTTGATTTAATTTTTAGATGCAAAGCTAGACATGGTATATAACCTCAACACAGAGCTAGATTGGTGCCTATGCAGGGCTTGGAGTCAGTAGACATACACCTATGAATGATCAGCATGAACAACTAAAACTGGATTTCAGGGGGATATACATGATATCTGCCTTACAGATATCTCCCAATACAGAGTGTTAAGCTGTCTATACTTATGGCATCCCTATTGCAGTATACCCTTCCCAATATTCAATCTGAAAACAGTTTAATCTACCCCTTGAGCAGAAGTTAAAAGATTAAACATTCAACACAGGAATTCTATGTTCTAGAATCTCAGACATTCCTTGAATGCCTGTACTTAGAAGAAAGATACATGCAAAACTGGAGACAGAATCAGCATAACACATGCAAACATAGCATTATTCATATAAAATTGACCATGAAATCAGTGGATTCATGCACAAACGTACAACAGGAGATACATAAACTCACAAGTTTTGCTGCACAGAGCAACCAAAACTAGTTGTATCTTATTACAGAGCCAAAATGTCTAGTTTTCAATAACGTCAAAAATGGTAACACAGTCTGCCTATATTGGCCAGAAAGTGTACCCGCAGCAATTAATTACATGGCTTTCAAAAATCTGCCAGATACAGATCACACAGGAAGAATGGCGCTCAGAAGTTATTGCAGCAACAGACAAGAGAATCCTCGAGCCCTGTGCCGCCATCTGGGAGTCTTCACTCAAAAATCAGGCAACCTGATCATGTGTACCATCGCCCATACCCCCGCTACAGTCGCCATTGATGGCTCAACCACCCGCGGCCTACCTGGTAACTGTCGCTACATTCAAATGGAAGTTTCCCGCCAAAACGCGTTTACCACAGGTTCAAAAAAATGTAGGAAGAATAGTCCCACATGCATGCTGCTGAGACCACTTCATTAGTTTAAAAATGGGGCCGCATACATACCAAGTGTCGAGCGCCTTTGCCACGCTCGACACACATGTCCTCGCCAAAAGCCCATTGCCAAGACTAACACCATCGGACTGCCCCAAAAATCTCTCATCGAGCTCAATAATCTAGCCGATATAACTTGCTTCGCATTCCCCTTCATCGGCTAGAGATAGACCATCGGGCCAACCTTCCAAACCTTCGCCAATCTACCAAGTTACGCTGACAACACCCTCTCTTCCTATCTCCATCGGTGAAACCAACTCTATCGACACAACAAGAATTGCCCTCACCAACACAGTTGATCACCCCGATACACAATCCATGCCGATAGACCCTGGCTCTTCCCCTTCCATCGGTGTAACACACACCATCGGAGCATCCAAAAAGCTTCCTGCCGATCTCAAAGGTCACGCCGACGACATCTTCGCCAGCCACACACTGCTCCTCCATCGGCCAAACTCCTTACATCAGTGGGCCACAAATTTGCTTCGCCGATAGCCAAACACACGCCGATGGACATCCATCAGCCAGACCAAAACAATCGGAACACTCAAGAAATCTTTCACCGATGAAGCCAATCACTCTGATAAGACCAAAAACATAAAGCCTTGAACTATTGAACCATTGAACCACGAACTAGTTCAACCCAATGGTTCAACCGAGAAGTTCAATGCCGAACGGAGCACTTCAAAAAAAATATTCGCCGAACACAAACACAAAGCCTCAAACCGTTGAACCCCGAACCAAAAGGGTTCAACACTAGGGTTCAATGCAATGGTTCAAACATCAAAAATAATACTCCATAGGCAACAAAGCTTCGAACCATTGAACCTTGAACCAAAACAAAAAGGTTCAAGCGGGAGGTTCAACGATGCAATATTTGCGCAAGGCAAATGCATAATGCGACCCGTTAAAAGAAAATTGAACCCTGAACCGCTGAACCACTGAACTTAGAGAAAAAAGGGTTCAAGTTCAAATTGAAATGTCGAAGACACAAAAACAAACCCATGCCGATGGAGAAAAGACGAAGACCCCTCCTCAAGAAATGAGATGCAGATGCTGAAAAACACTGAAGGGGTGCCAAAACTTAGAACCTTTTGGATATTTTGGGATGGTGCCTGCATGAAAATTGCTAAATTAACTGACAGTGAATTCAGGCACCAACACAATGTTTTCTTGTTGAGATGCAAGGGTTATAGCATAAGCTTGTCTTCTTCTTCTTCTTTCTCTTTCTTTTCTATTTCATTTTCTTTTACCACTTATCTCTTGTAAGATAGGGCTTTCCTCTTTCATAGGTTTGTGCAATTTAGAAGATGAAGCACTGGGATCAAACCTCATTTGTCGCGGTGGAATATTTTGTTGTTGACAATGACCTCCTGATCCTTGTAAGGATTTTGGGGGAGGAACCTCAACATAGGGACCTTGTCCTTTCAGTCTAAGGTTCTCTTCACATGCTGGTTGTTTATCTTTTGTCATTTCTTGCATAGAAGGACTGGGCATTGAGTGTAAAAGTTTCGCTTTGTAATTTCTATAGCTCAAAAAGTTAAAGTCTATTCATAGCTCTGGTTCTTTTTCAGTTTTATCCCAAAAGTAATTCAATATGCAATGTTTTTTCTCAACCAAAGGTTTATACTTATTGCGAGGAACAGTAATCACACGTCCATCAAAAGGGAATTTTAGACAATGGTGAATTGTTGAAGGAATAGCTTTCATTTCCTTTAACCAAGGGTGTCACAATTTAATACGAAAGAGGTCAAAAATAGGGACAACATCAAACCATTGTTCAACATATTGTTCAAATAGTGTTACCAATAATGATATCTTCCCAGAAGTGTTTATAAAGGTTCCCTTATGTGTTTTGATCATCATGTTTGAAGGGTCATAAGAACCTTGCATTAATTGATGTGCAAAGAGGAACTCTTCAATGGACACATTAGTCATGCAATTAGGATCAATAAGAGTTCCATCCACATGGTTTCCCATTATTTTCACAGTGATATAAAGAGGTCATTCAGTGTCTCCAATTGTTTTATTATGAGGTGTAAACACAATTTCAGGTTCAGGGGCCTTTCTTTTTTTGTAAGGCCTAAGAGGGAACCTATTGTTGTTATTGAAATTAGAGGCCATGTTTATATGCTCAAATCAATGCAAAATTATATTTTGAAAGCTTTTCAAAATTGATGCAAAAGACAAGTGCAACGTTATATGTAAAAAATGACCGAAATGTTTGATTTTTTGTACTTTTTCAATGTAAGTAAGTGAAAGAAAAGGTGTTGTAAGGATTTTGATCAGGGGTAAAAAATTATATGTCTGATGTCATTACAATATAGAAATAAGCTCCTTCACAACAGACTCTTGATGCAAATCTAAGATGACGATAAGTTAAAATATAGTGAAAATATGCTAAAATATGCGAATTTTTTCACCAAATCTTAATGTACAAAGGGTGTTGTGAGGAAAATGATGATGGACATAAAATTATATAAATAATAACAGCCACTTAATTCCAAAATATCCATCACAACACACTTGTAGTGCCACTCAAGGTCAAACCCTAGTGAAAATATAGCAAAAATAGGCAAATTTTCACGGTTTTTCACTTCCAATATCTAGCAAAAGGGGTGTTGTAAAGAATTTTAAAATGTGAAGCATATAATATAAATTATATCAGTCATCTCAATCCATAAAATTTGTCACAACACAATTGGAGTGCAAACTAAGCCAAACCCTAGGGCAAAAATAGCAAAAATGTGTAGTTTTTCACCAGATTTTCAATATAAGAGGCCAATTAAAGGGTGTTGTGAATATTTTTAGGAGGGGAAGTAGATAATTACCTAGATAAAAACCAATTAGTGCAAAAACACCCTTCACAACATGCCTATGGTGCAAATTGGGAGAGTCGATAAGGCCAAATCTAGTGAAAATCGAGGTTTTTGAAGCCCTAGGTTTTAGATCTTGACACAAAATGCTATATGAATATTTTGAAATCTGATTTATGATGAAAATGAAATATATTCAGATCTGAATATGATTTCCAAACCCTAAGATGCAAAATGCAAGTGCAAATCTAATGAAAATGCATGAAAATTGCTAGTTTTTTGTTGAAATTTTCTATGCAAAAATGCAAATATTTGAAATCTAAACGCAAATTTTTACTAAAATGCAAGACTACATCCAAATTAAAATTTGAATTAGTCTCTAAAATTAGTATAAAAATCTAAAAGAAGATTTTACCTACAAACCCTAGAGTTTAGAATTACTAGGTTATATGAAAATTGTCAAAATCTCTACAAAAACCTAGCAATTGTATGATGAAAATGTAATGCAAATTATTGAATTTTTGTAATTTTCTATAATTTATCTCTGATATAATGCAAAAATCAGAAATTAGAATGAATTGATGCAAAATAGTAACCCTAAAATGCAAACTTTTTCAAAATTTTCAATTTTTTTGAAATTTTCTCAATGCAATAAGATGAATGACTATATGAATGAATGAAATAAACCCAAATCTAAAGAAAAACACTCAGAAAGGTGTAACATTCAATATAAACATGGGTTCACCAAAATGTAATGTGGTAAAATTTTGGATTGTTTTATGTTTTGTTTGATGTTTGAATCCTCCTTTCACCACTTACATTCAAGGACCTTCGGATCGAGTGGCAAAGCACTATCAGGTCCTTGGTCACTCACGAATGTAGGGAAGCTTGGATTAGGGTATTTGATTATCAATTTTCCTTCTCTTATGCTCAATTATCCATCAAAACCCTAATTATACAAATACGGCAGTAAACAGATGAATTACAGAAAATGCTTCTATAGAAAGATGTAAAATAACAAATAACTGTGCACCTATTTTCAGGGTTCCAAGGTGGAAAAGTCAGGGACAAAAGAGCAAGAACCCAAGTCCAAGGCCCTGCTTTTTATCGAGATATATAAACTTAGTCTGTAACTTGTTTCTGTTGTTTCAGAGATTTTCCCATCACGAAACTTCGAGGACGAATGAGTGGGTGCCCTAGTCTAGGGTAATCTTTTTCCTTCTATTCTGCAATTCCAACACTCCAAGATACCTTCCTACAATTTTACTTTGTCTGCATCATCAACCTGTAACCTACAACCATGAAAACTTTGGGAGGGGGTTGTGGTGTTTAGGAGCTTGCCTCAGCCAAGCCCCAGAAGGACACTTAAGTGTTCCAAACACCATTGTAAGATAGAGAGTGTGTGCCCTTGTGAGGTAGAGGAAAAATGCAAATGAATAAATGATCACAAACACAATAAATGTCACCTTGTAGTGAAAATCTCATGAGAGGAAGATTCTCTTCATTCCATGAGGGAATGGATGCTCAAATCTGCAAACACAAACACATAGACAACACAAATCTGCTCTTACAACACAATGAAAGCCTTGAATCACCAATGCACATACAAATCTCATCTAGTGAACTTATAGTTTACAAATGAATGCCTAAACATGCTTTTATATGTAACTACAAACATTCCTGCCAAGATTTTATAAATTCAAACTTACCATGTCGACCTAGGGACCAAATAACAGTCATAAACCGACACTTAAAATTTGGGCCTCACCTAAAATAGGGCAGGACTAGGGCACAGGTGCCCAAGTCCTCCCCCTCTATTTTGGGCATGGTTAGGTTCATGGGGTCCCCGTACGCCCCATTTGTCATGATACCTAGGGTTCATTCCATCGAGATGCCAAATTATGATGCAAGATGTTCTAAATGCACACAAAAGACCCGGGAGCTAAACCTAAAGAGGGAAAATCTGCCAAGGGGACATTTTTTGACATTACAATACCCTTACAAAAATACTAGATTCAAGATTCCATCTCCCCTTAATCCATCCTCTTAACTCCCCTTAAGCCATCCCCTAGCTATGTTTCATAAGTTAGGTAAGTACAATTTAGTTTAATTAGGTAGTTCTCAGAATGTGAGTTTTGGATTAAGTATATTTATAGGTAATTGATTTACAAGCATGCATTTCCCCTAATTGATTGCATCTCCCCTTATGCCTTCATATTAATATTCCTAATTCTCCTAGATCATGTGATACACTACAAGGTGGCAATCACTTGACTTATGCAAAAGTTTCACAACTAGATTTCTAGATTGGTTTCACAAACCCACACAAGGACTCTTCAATGGATTAGGCTTCTAATGTCTCCAACTTGATACAATGGTCCAGACCTTCACCAGGGTATAAAGAGGCATCTAACAAGGTTAACTTCATCAACCAAACACAACTAAACCACTTCCAAATCACTGAGATTCTCTTTTAACAAGTCTACCCAAGCCTTCAAAAGCTAGTAGCCCTACTTAAGGGTCTGTCAAACCACAATTTCCACTATGGCCATAGTATCCATGAAATGAAACCAATTTTGAGTACCCAATATTAAGTTTTATAACATATTCCAAAAAGGGTATAAAGTGTTTTGGAACAAAAGTCTGAAAATCACTGACAGACCTATTGGCATCTAGGCCTATTAGGTCTCCTCTACAAGGGAACTACCCTATAACAATACTCTCAAACCCCCAAACCAATTGGAGTTTTCTACATTCATGAAAAAGCAATAGATTTCAAGGATTTAAGTCTTGGATATAACTTTTAGATTGATATTTACTTACAATACCATTATTTGGCCCACTATAAGGTCAGATTAGTCACAAATCTTCACAAAGTATTACTTTCACCCTATTCCCCAACCCTGCAGCAATGAGAACCTTTAATCCTAACCTAGACCATCCCATTCCACTAAATTTGGAGGAATATATCGGTGGAATGGCTCAGGTATGCATTTTTTTGTCCTCCAAAACCTTGAATCAGGGTTTCTGACAGTTTTTGAAAAAAATAGTAATATCTTTCTTAAAAATCAATGAAATAACTTCCAACCAAATGCAAACACTGCTTAACACATTCCTCTAACAATTAAAATGACTGATAGATCCCGACAAGCCTGTACAGAGTAGTAGTGCAGTCTGCAACTGAGAGGAAACATAGATTTAACAGGAAAACAAAGTTTTCTTTTTGAAAATTCTTCATAAATCTCACTCCATTCCCTATTCTCAAGGTGTGTGGAGACATTTATACATCCTTCAAGCAGTTTGCATCATTCTCTAACTGAAAAACCACCTAAAGTAGTCATTCTACACCTTCAAAACATATGGTTTTATTGAATTTTTCAAATAACACTCCTAAACCATTATACTTTTAGAATTTTATCAACCCATACATGACTCAAGGACTTATCACATGACTCCAAACATATGCAAGGGTCATCATTGACCTTATTACATGGAGATTGGCCTATAATGACCTTATATAAGTGACCAAAAAGACTCAAATTGTTTCAAAACATCCAATTACTCAACCAAATGACCATCCTGTCAAGATCTTCAAATGATCAAACTTTGCAAAGTGTTAGTGCTCCTGTACCATACACCCCACCTTGAAACTATTCCAAGTCTCTTGGAACTGATGTGGTAACTGTTCCTCCTTTAAAAGCTTCCTTTCTTGGACCTGCAGAAGAAACCATGATTGGTGAAGTCTGAAAACTAGCTTTGTGCTTACCATGCTAATGATGAACTTGAGAATGCTTCCCTGGATTGGTTGAACATCCTTTGACCTCTCTGACATGTGTGACTTCCTTTTTCTTTGTCCAGATATCGTTTCTACCTCCATGGCTTTGTCCCTATTGTTTAATTTGTCTTTGTACCCTTCTTGCCAAAGGCACTGTCTTATCAGCATTACTGACCTCTGTACCTACAGATTCTTTTGGCTCTTTTACTCTATTTCCAAGCAATGGACATACCACTATCCCCACCATAATATGTGTATGCCAATCCATTATCATAACACCCTTTGATCCTGATTTAATCTTCACATTTGCTACTACAACTTCTTAATCCTTTTGCTCAACTTGGGCAAGTTCTTCTCTCTCACACATCAGCACCTTATCATTCTTAACCTCTTCTTTATCTCCCAACACTACAGCATCCTACAAATGCTTAGGCTTAACATCCACAACCTCTTTATTACCAAATATAACAACCTTGGTCTTATCTTTCCCTTTCTCATCCTCCTACAAAGATGTTAGCCTAAATGTTTTTCCATTTTCTTGATAAGATATGTGTTCTTCCAACCATCATACAATGACTTCCTATCAAATTACCATGGTCTCCCCAATAGCAAATGGCAGCAATCCATAGGTAAGACATCACATAGGACCCTATCTTTGTATTCACCAATCTGAAAATCCACATATGCTTGTTCATTCACTAAAAGAGACTGACTATCATTTACCCAAGAGGTTGTTGCAAGTATGGGTTTAACCGGTGTTGTCATTGATGTCAACATACTCATGTTGCATTACTAAGAAGGATTGGATGAGCTGTGTGCTGAGGATATTGAGAAAATTAGTCTCAATCAAGAACAGTGAAGAACAGTGATGATAACAAGCTAAAAGTCCAAGATAGGTTGAGGATCAAAGGATGTGGTTTAAAGGGTTTGTAGATATAAGTCTTGAGATGCTCTAGTCAAGTTTTAAGAGGTCCACATGAAGATCTGAAGAAGTTATGGTCATTCAAGTAGAACCAGCTCCGGCAAGTGTCCAGAGGTGACAGAGTGACACAGATAGGTCCGGTGAGGTCTGGTAATGAATTATCCCATTCTGCGGATTTGAGAAAGTGTTGAGTACATTCTTGTGAAGTGTCAACTAGATTGGTTCATGGTTTGAAGGTCCGAAAGAGCCTATTCATTTGTGACAGTGATGACAAACTGTATTCTTGAAGCTCCGGATGAAGGAGAGAAGAATTCCGGTAGGATGATGAAGTGCGGATGCTCTTGGTGATTCAGGGAAGGTTATGATGATCGTTGGATCATGTCCAGTTCATGTTGGTGGTCTGCATTTAAAGTTAGAGTTTGCATTTGAAGAATAACCACGGATATTGGTGTTCTTCTTGAGACTGGCCGACTGGATGTATTACACGTCTTGCGGATGTTCTTATAGGTGTTTGCCGAGTTAGATGATTGTTCCTAAGTCGATGCCTTGTATAAATAAGGGATTGTGAAGTCATTTTGAAGTGTGTCTTGCGGTGATGAGTGTGTGGTAGCGAAGAGAAGTGCGATAGGTAGAGTAGAAGTATTGGGCTTAAATGGAACTGATTCAAGCATGCTGAAGATGCTATTCTCCAGTTCATAAAGGTGATACTTATTCCTTTGTAGACAGTGTGTCTCTTGTAGGTAGTGAGCCTCTTGTGAGCAGTGTCCTCAGGCAGTGAGCCCTAATTGGCATGTGCCATTTTGTTCTTTCTATTCTTCTAATAGAGAATACATTCTTGGGTTAATCACCCTATGGTTTTTCCCTTAACCGGGTTTTCCACGTCAAAATCTTGGTGTCATATGTGTTGATATGTTTCTACTTTCGATTTAAATATATTATGGTTCATGATTAATATTAAGCTAATCACTAAAGAAGATTCAAGTGTTTAAAAAGAGAAAGTTTTCGTATAACTGATTCACCCCTCCCCCCTCTCAGTTGTATGCCCTAAGTCTAACAATTGGTATCAGAGCTAAGTTCCTCTAAAAGGAGCTTAACCGCTTGAGGAGATCCAGGATGTCAACATACAAAAAGGATAGTCCGAAGTTTGATGGAACCAACTTTTCTCTTTGGAAAGGTCACATGAAATGTCACTTGCAGTGTATGGGAATGGTACACTGGTCCATGGTCACAAAAGAGTATGTACCTCCATAGGGTTGTCCGACAACCCTAAATGAAATCACAGATGCTGAAAACAATCTGCGGACCAAAGAGGCTCTTCTAAGTGCATTAACTGACTCAGAGCTCTCAAATGTTATTGACCTACCAACTACCTATGAGATCTGGATTAAACTGGAACTTCTACATGAAGGAGATGAGTATGTTAAATGTGCAAGGTTACAGAGTCTAAAAGGGAAATTTGAAAAATTGAAGATGAGAGATGATGAAAATATTACCACTTTTATGCCAAGAGTGAATGAGCTGGTTTGTGGAATTAGAAATTCTGGTGGAGTCTTGGATGAAAATGAGATTGTTGGTAAGATTCTCAGATCCCTTCCTGCCTCTTACAAAATCAAGGTTGCTGCCATCGATGAATTCAGATCCCATGCAACTGTCACAAGAGACCAATTGGCTAGCAAACTGGCTACTTTTGAAATGACTAAATTTGGAGATGATCCCCTGAAAACTGAATCTGCATTCAAAGCTAGTGCCTCTGTGAAAGGTAAACAAGGATTTGATCTGGGAGAGAACTCATCAAGGAATTTGTCATGGTATGGAAAAGCAAGAAAAGACCTGAAAGAAGAAGAAGTGGAAACTACTCAACTTGAAGCCCTCATTGCAAAGAGACTGCCAAGAGGATCTGGTAAGTATGAAGGAAAATTGCCTTTTAAGTGTTTTAACTGCAATAAGATTGGTCATTTTGCCTCAAAATGTCCAAAAAGATTTTCAAAGCCAAATCCTAACAGATCAAGGTTCCAAAAGAATTGTTACTATGTTCATGAAGAAGATGAAAATGAAGGAGTAACAGATGATGAATCAGAGATAGGAAACAAATCCGGAAATGAATGGGTGTTTATTGCCATCAAGGAAGAAGAACCAATATCCTCTATATCTATCAATCATAAAGTTGTAGAAAGAGCTCTGGCTGCCCAAGTTGAAGAAAAGAATGATTGGGTCATTGGCAATGGTTGCTCTCACCACATGACAGGTGACAAGAATAAGTTCATAGATTTGGAAAGGTATGAAGGAGGAGTGGTGAAGTTTGGTGATAATTCTACTGGTAGAATCAGAGGAAGAGGAACTATTTCTTTTAATGGAAGAAACAAAACTGGTAATGTACTATATGTTGAAGGTTTGAAGCACAATCTTCTCAGTGTTGGACAGTTGGTGGACAAAGGCTATGATCTCCCATTCAAGGATGGAAAATACAAAATCTTTGAAAGATCCAGAACAGATATTGCATCCAGTACTCAAACTAAAGGTAATATCTTCCACTTGGTTGGTACTGGTAAAAGATACTTATTTGTTCAAGTTGATCAGAGTTGGTTATGGCATAGAAGGATGTGTCATGTGAATTTTGATAATATCATCAAGATAAGCAATACTCAGGCTGTAAGAGATCTTCCAAAATTGGTGAAACCTACTAACAGCTTGTGCAAGCAAAGTCAGTTGGGTAAGCTGAGCAGAGTCATATTCAAAAGCAAGGAACTGTCTTCTACTGGATTATTGGACTTAGTTCACACTGATCTTTGTGGTCCGGTAAGAACCAGAAGTATTCAAGGTGATAGATACTTCATGCTGCTAATAGATGACTATTGCCGGATGATGTGGGTAACCTTTCTAAAGGAGAAATCAGAAGCTCTTGAGAAATTCAAAATATTCAAGGCTATGGTAGAGAATGAAACAAGAATAAAGTTGAAATGTCTGAGGTTTGATAGAGGAGGAGAATTCACATCCGGTGAGTTCATAAAATTCTGTGAGAAACATGGAATCAAGAGACAATTGTCTACTCTAAGGACTCCACAGCAGAATGGAGTAGTTGTGAGAAAGAACCGGACCATCCAGGAAGCATCTAGGACCATGATGATGGAAGCAAATATTCCACAGATCTATTGGAGAGAAGTTGTCAGCACTGCAGTCTATACTCTTAATCGAGTTCAAATTAGAAGCAATACTGGTAAGACCCCTTATGAACTCTGGTTTGGCATTACTCCTACTGTAAGATATTTTAGAGTCTTTGGTAGCAAGTGTTACATCAAAAGAGATGAATATTTAGGCAAGTTTGATGCTAGAAGTGATGAAGGAATATTCTTGGGTTACTCTACTCAAAGAAAAGCATACCGGTGTTATAACAAGAGACTAAGAAAGATGATAGAAAGTACAAATGTGAAGGTTGATGAGGGAATAGAGAAACCCTCAAGGTTTTATGAGTATGATGAAGATGATCAGAATGGTGTTCTAGTTCAAGGAGCTCAATCCTCTCCTGAAAGTTAGATTCAGACTGATCTAGTAAATCAGGAAGAAGAGATAGGTCTGAATGAGCATGATCAAGAAGTAGAAGTGCAAGAAACTCCCAAAGTTCCAAGGTATGTAAGACTGAACCACTCTTAAGATCAGATCATAGGTGACAAAAGCAAAGGTGTGCAAACTAGAAGGAAAATTTCTCAAAATTCAGACGAATATTGTCTAATTTCAAAGATTGATCCTAAGACAATAAATGAATCCTGCAATGATGAAAACTAGACCAAAGCAATGGAGGAAGAGTTGATGCAAATTGAGAAAAATCACACCTGAGATCTTGTTCCTAGACCTAGAAACAAGAATGTGATTGGAACCAAATGGGTCTTCCGAAACAAACTAAATGAAGTTGGTGAAGTAATCAGAAATGAAGCCAGATTAGTCTGCAAAGGCTATTCTCAAATAGAAGGGATTGATTTTAAAGAAACCTTTGCTCTGGTGGCAAGAATTGAAGCAGTCAAACTATTTCTTGCATTTGCTGCCTTCAAGGATTTTAAGGTGTATCAGATGGATGTCAAGTTTGCCTTCTTGAATGGTGACTTAGAAGAAGAAGTGTATATTGAACAACCAGATGGTTTTCAATTATCTGAGCATGGTGATATGGTCTGCAAATTGAAGAAGGCACTTTATGGACTAAAGTAGCCCCTAGAGCCTAGTATGAAAGACTGGACAAACATCTTTTGAAAATTGGTTTCAACAAAGGTACTACTGATAGTAACCTATATTTCAAAATTGATCATGAAAACATCTTGATTGTTGAAGTATTTGTTGATGATATCATATTTGGAGGAAGAGACAGTATGTGTAAAACCTTTGCAAATCAAATGAAAAATGAGTTTGAGATGTCAATGCTCGGTGAAATGAATTTCTTCTTGGGTCTACAAATTACTTAGACAAAGAAAAGAATCTTTATCTCTCAAACCAAATATGTGAAAGAATTGTTGAGGAAATTTAGAATGGAAGATTCAAAGCCAATGAACACTCCCATGGCAATTGGATGTAAGTTTAGCAAAGATGATGACTCTCCTAAGGCAGATCAGACAAAGTATAGATCAATGATTGGAGGATTATTGTATCTCACTCAAACTGGACCAGATATAATGCAGGCTGTTGGTCTTGTGGTGAGATTCCAAGCTGATCCCAAAGAATGTCATGTTATGGAAATCAAAAGAATTTTTAGGTACTTAAAAAGAACGGCTGAGTATGGTCTGTGGTATCCTAGAGATCATAATTTTTCTCTTCATGCATATATAGATGCAAATTGGGTAGGAGATGTGGATGATAGGAAGAGTACAGGTGGAGGAGCATTCTTTTTGGGAAAAAGATTGGTTTCTTGGCTAAGCAAGAAACAAGAGGTAATATCCCTATCCACAACTAAAGAAGAATACATTGCAATAGCAGGTAGTTGCACTCAAGTTTTGTGGATGAAGCAAATGCTAAGAGATATTAAAGTAGAATATGAGGAGCCTATCATAATTTTCTGTGATAATTCAAGTGCAATAAATATTTCTAAAAATCCAATGTTGCATTCTAACACTAAGCATATATCTATCAAGTTTCACTTTCTGAGAGAGCAAGTGAACAAGGATAAAGTTAGATTGGAGTATGTGCCCTCCAAGGAGCAGATTGTAGATATTTTTACTAAACCTCTTCCCAAGGACTCTTTTGAGTATCTCAGGGAGAAGTTAGGGGTTATTGCCCCTCCGATGATGAATTAGGATGCACTGATATGCATCAATCTGGTAGATATCACAGTCATATCTTGTGATCCGGATTGATGATAAGGGAGCTGCTACTCAGGGGAGCAGCAGGTATGAGTCTGAGGTGGTGAAATTGCAAGTATGATCCCTTTACCATTGATGTCAAAGGGGGAGAGAAGACATGTGAAAAACAAGTGGTTGCTGATCAAAGGGGGAGCAGTAAAGGGAGAGAAGACATGTGAATGGTTGCTATTGACAGGGAGAGTTGTGACAGTAAGGAGAAGTTCTTGAGTTCTTGTCTTGATGGTTTTTCACATCATATGTTGCCATTAATGACAAAGGGGGAGATTGTTGCAAGTATGGGTTTAACTGGTGTTGTCATTGATGTCAACATACTCATGTTACATTAATGAGAAGGATTGGATGAGCTGTGTGCTGAGGATATTGAGAAAATTAGTCTCAATCAGGAACAGTTAAGAACAATGATGACAACAAGCTAAAAGTCTAAGAAAGGTTGAGGATCAGAGGATGTGGTTTAAAGGGTTTGTAGATATAAGTCTTGAGATGCTCCAGTCAAGTTCTCAGAGGTCCTCATGAAGATCTGAAGAAGTTATGGTCGTTCAAGTAGAACCAGCTCCGACAGGTGTCCAGAGGTGACAGAGTGACACAGATAGGTCCGGTGAGGTCCGGTAATGTATTATCCCATTATGCAGATTTGAGAAAGTGTTGAGTACATTCTTGTGAAGTGTCAACTAGATTGGTTCATGGTTTGAAGGTCCAGAAGAGCCTATTCATTTGTGGCAGTGATGACAGACTGTATTCTTGAAGCTCCGGATGAAGGAGAGAAGAATTCTGGTAGGATGATGAAGTGTGGATGCTCTTGGTGATTCAGGGAAGGTTATGATGATCGTTGGATCATGTCCAATTCATGTTGGTGGTCTGTATTTGAAGTTAGAGTTTGCATTTGAAGAATAACCATAGATATTGGTGTTCTTCTTGAGACTGGCTAACCGGATGTATTACACGTCTTACGGATGTTCTTGTAGATGTTTGCCGACTTAGATGATTGTTCCTAAGTCGATGCCTTGTATAAATAAGGGATTGTGAAGTCATTTTGAAGTGTGTCTTGTGGTGATGAGTGTGTGGTAGCGAAGAGAAGTGCGATAGGTAGAGAAGAAGTATTGGGCTTAAATGGAACTGATTCAAGCATGCTGAAGATGCTATTCTCCAGTTCATAAAGGTGATACTTATTCCTTTAAGACAGTGTGTCTCTTGTAAGCAGTGAGCCTCTTGTGAGCAGTGTGCTCAAGCAGTGAACCCTAATTGGCATGTGTCATTTTGTTCTTTCTATTCTTCTAATAGAGAATACATTCTTGGTTTAATCACCCTATGGTTTTTCCCTTAACCAGGTTTTCCACATCAAAATCTTGGTGTCATATGTGTTGATATGTATCTTCTTTTGATTTGAATATATTATGGTTCATGATTAATATTAAGCTAATCACTAAAGAAGATTCAAGTGTTTAAAAAGAGAAAATTTTTGTACAACTGATTCACCCCCCCTCTTAGTTGTATGCCCTAAGTCTAATAGAGGCTTTATATGGTGTTACATGAGGCACTGTATCTAGTTTCAATTGCTCTACAATCTCCTTGGATACCATGTTTTCTTGTGAACCCAAATCAATAACAACTTTACATACTTTACCTCTATATTTGCATGTGGTCTTGAACAAGCTCCTCCTTTGACTCATGTCTTCTTGCTTAGGTGTTTGCAACAATGTCCTTCTGATCATCAAACTTTGTCCTACCTATGAAGTAACATTCACCATAGGTGAGGTCACACTCTCCTCATCCTCTTGCACAATTTGAACTCTCTTTTCACTTCTTCTCTCACCCCCACTTGAAGTACTACCAAAATTTTCAGGGCACTTGAAGGATGGATGACCAAACTCACCACAAGTATAGCACTTTCCAGAAAACATATTAGAACCTCTTCCTTGTGTTGGCAAGAGACACTGTCTGGCTTCATGAGTGTTGTCATTGATGGCAACAAAGTCCATTCCACACATCTGTAGCACATGGTATGTCTTTACCAGAAGTCAGACTGAAGAGTGTTTTGGTCTGGTGAACAAGAATAGAGCATGTAGCAAGGTCTTACAATCAAGTTCGGATCTCTTAGAGGAAGTTTCTCAGCAAAGTGTGGACTTGGGGAAGTCAAGAGGAGTACCATGACTGCCACATTCTAGAGATTGAGCCTCCGATGATGAAAGAGAGAAAATATATGAGCATCTAAGTGTTGGGTTCCTGAAAGGCAGAGCAGATTGAGGAAGAATCAACCTGCAGAGCATCAGACTTTAATCCGGATGAGAAATTGGTGGTGATCAAGCTATTTGAGGGATCATTCATGGTTGGCTAACATGTTTGATGACTTTTATGTCTATGTCCTTGATAGGCATCACAAAGTAAGCATGGATTCAATCGACAGATCAGTGTGTTGGGAAAATCTTGAGTATTCTGGATGCTGACTAGAAAGATGTTGAGATCCTTGATGTAGATATATATACCAGATAGATTTTAGTATGAAGGTGTGTGTGTGGTGTGAGAGTGTGTGAAGAAAAGTAGAGAGCAGTGTGGAAGCAGCTATACAAGTTCAGTATGTGACAGAACAACAGTACTAAGCAAAGGAAGAATGAAGTGCAACAGATTATTATATTGAGCCTAACCGGAACTGAACCTCAGCATATGTGGATGCCTCTGATCAGTTCAAATACCTAGTTACATTCTATATACCTTGTATATAGTGAGTCTCTTGTAGGCAGTAAGCCTCTTGTGAGTAGTGTGCTCAGGCAGTGAGCCCTAATTGGCAAGTGCCATTTTGTACTACCTTATTCTTTTAACAGGGAATACAATCTTAGGTTAGTCACCCCGTGGTTTTTCCCTTAACAAGGTTTTCCACATCAAAATCATTGTGTTATGTGTATTGATTTTATTTCTTCTTTCATGGTTATGCATGCTTATATGTTTTGATGTTGCACTAGTTGTTAAAGAAGAACAGAAAGTTAAATTATTTAAGATAACTCATTCACCCCCCCTCTCAGTTATCTACCTTGTTTCCAACAATTGGTATCAGAGCTAAGTTCCTCCAAAAAGAGCCTAACTACTTGAGGAAGATCTGGGAATCTTAATGGATATGTATGGTATGAGGGAACAACTTCAGTCTAGCCTAGATGATCTTGAGCAATCTCACTTTGAAGTCAATAACTTGAGGGAAAGACTCAAACAAGCTGATGATTTCATAAATGAACTAAAAGAGAAACTGAGTATCTCTGTGAAAAAGAGAAAGGAACTACTTCAATAATTAGCAAGTCAAAGTGAAGCCAATAATACTGATGAAGATTTGAATGAGAAGAACAAGTTATGTGAGAAGCTATCAAAAGAGGTCATTATGGTAAGACATGAAATGGAATCAAGGGTTATGAAATTCACCCAAGAAATTGAAGAGAAAAGAAAAATTGAAGATAATCTAAAACAATCTCTTAATGAGAAGTCAGAAGATTGCCACAAAATGAATAGAATAATCAAGCATCTAGAATTTGATCTTGAAGAAGCTAGAGATAATGAAGAACAACTTGAGAATCAGATAAACACTCTTAAAAGGGATCTTCAAACTGCAAATGAATACAAAGAGAAATTCAAAATAAGCTTTGCTCAACTTGAAGTTCTTCTTGAAAGCCAAAAGAGGGTAGATGACAAGCATGGCTTGGGATATGAGAAAGGTGAAAGCTTTGGATCTGGTCAGAAGAACTCTAGATCAAGAAATCCAAGGAACAGGCCTAGAAGACCTCTGGGAAGGCAACTGAATGCTCAAAGATATCCATCCTTCAATGGATACTGCTACAATTGGAATAACTTCGGTCATAAAGCAAATCAGTGTAGAAGAAGAATGAATCAAACTAATTCATCCTTCTCTAGACAGTGTTTTAACTACAAAAGGTATGGTCACAAATCTCATGAATGTAGAAATGTGTAAATAAATAATTCATTCAATGGTAGATGTTTTGTATGCAATAGAATGGGACATATGGCTAATCAATGTAGATCAAGAGGATACTAGTCAAATATGCAAAGAAATGTTGTTTACTACAATTGCAAAAGATCCGGTCATATTGCCAAATTCTGCAGAAGTAAGAATCAGGATAAAAAGGGTCCGGTGCATCAAAATCAAAACCAAGACAAGGGAAAAGGAAAAGTGAATGCGGATGAAGTTCAAAGGGAGATGAACAAGATTTGGGTGAAGAGAAGTATAGAAAATGTTGGGGATGGATCCGCACTAGAATATGGTGCTGATATTCCTTCTGAAAACTAAATAGATGAGCTCTGGCTCAAGGGGAGTCTCAAAGGAAAACAAATTCCCCTAGCCAGTCAATCGGTGCCTAAAATTGGTACATGGAAAGTCATAGATTAAAGGGTTCTCAGAGAAATATCTAAATAACCCTTGGTAAAAATATAGAAGATCCGCAAGGAGTTTTGAAGAAGTTAATCATCCAAGATAGATCCGGCTTGACAGTCCTCCGGTGAAAGCAGGATTCTCACAGTTAGATCCGGTATGATTCAAAATTGAAATATCTTGATCTGTGGATAAATAGGATGATTCAAGGAAGGGAGATACATTGCAAGTTATCATTCAAAGTGCATCTTAGTGATCCAGAAAGATCTCTCTTAGAATAAGAAGAACAAGGCAACCAGAATGACTTAAGGAGTGCATTTATTGCAATATGAAATTAGGGTTTGTGCAAGGATAAAAGGGTTCTTTTGTTCATCATTTGCACATTTGCATTCAAGAAGAAGAAAGAAGGAGCTCTGCAACAAGATTGCTTCAACTCTCTCAAAGATCATCCACAGAATTTGATTCAACCGGTGATCTTTTCGGCTCATATCGTGAACCCTAGAAGCGTAAAAGGGTATTTTTGTTCTTGAATATCTCTCTCAATCTTTTGAAAGATGGCTACTCCAAATGTTGTTAAGATAACTGATAGGCCGTGCCCTAAGTTCAAGAAACATCCTTACAAATCCTTAGAAGTTGATCCCCTAGGTGCTTTCTCTAGCATTCCGCATGGGGTTCTACACGAAGAAGATGTTAGGGTATACATTCATGCCAACATTGAAGAATTTGGGGAATCCAACTTGATGGATATCTATCACAAGGAATTAATAGATGAAACATTTGAACTTAAACCCCAATACAAGGCCATCCCGGATAAGCATTTTGGACATTGCATCCATTTCCCCTATTTTGCAGAAGATGAATGGGTCTAGTATGTTCTGAGAAGAATGCATGACAACTTCATGTGGTTGATGAGGCCATTTAAGATCACAAAAGATGCCATTAGGGTGGTAACCAAATTGCACTCATTCGGTGGGTTGCCTGCTCTCATATCAATCAAAAACCAAACTATAAGTGAGGCTACCGGATCAAATTTTAACAATAGAGAAATGACAATAGAAGATATCACAGATCCAGATATCAAATTTGCTTCTATGATAATTGGTTACAAAATATACCACTCCAGTTGGGAGAATTCAGTATCTGAAACTGCTATATACACTGCATATCAGATGCTAAGGGAAAATGCAGACTATGATCTATGTGAGCTTCTCCTGAGCCAACTGCTATAAAACCTACAAAAGATCAAGAAGGACAAGAAGAACTCATTCAAGTATGGTGGGCTAATACTGTGTTTATTCTTTTACTTTATGAATGAGCTACCTGGATCCAGTGGTTGGGTATGGCAAAATGACAGACCGGTTGCCATACAAATCAGAGATTATATGTATGGGCTTGGTGATGCCAAGGCACAAAGTACAGCACTCTGGGGTTACTTCAAAAACTTCCAAGGCATGATGTAGGCCAGAGAGAGAATCCCCCAATCTTTAGTTGAAAAATACAAGGATGCAGTGTGCTTCATGGTAGACACTGTTCAATGCCTAATGGAGGCAGTGGAACCTAGAACAGTCTGGATTATGCCAATGGGCTATGAGGTAGATGAGAAAATTCTAGAGCTACATGTTCAACACCTGCTAAGTCAACCAAAGGACCCTGAGGCAGAAAGGTTTGGAACCTTCCAAGAGTTGAATGTAAAAAATTCATGTTGAACTGAGACAGCCTGAGATCAAGTGAAAGGTGAGAAGGGAAGTAGAAGAAGTTGCCAATAGATATGGGATATCAAAGGAGGTAGTTGATGCCAATAGAGAGAAAGTAGAAAGGGCAGAGAAAGAAAGGCAAGAAGAAGAAAAAGAAAGTGCTCCGGTGGAAGCCCCATCCCAGACTAGATCCTCAAAGAGCTCTGCACCTGCCACTACTAAGAGCCCAAAAGCCTCAAAACTGGAAGCAAAGACATCCAGAAAAGGAGAAAAAAGAACAAAGACAAAGGCCACAAGGTCATACATAAGTCAAAAGGATGATGAAGAGATAGAGACTGATGAGGAGGTCAAGAAAATGAAGAAGAAAAAGAAAACATCCATGGAATCCTCTGTCAGTAAACATACAAAAGAAAAGGTAGAAGAATTTGTTGAAAGGCCTACTCTCTCCATTGATGATATCATCAAGGTAGTCACTGTGGATGGAAATCTGCAACCAATGATAGAATTCTATGATGAATATAGTGAAGCTGACCAGAAGATCTTGCAAGATGCAACAGTCAGGTATCTAAACATCTATAATAAAGCATTCATTGAAATCATATCTCTAATTCCCAAAAGCCTAGAGAAGGAACTTGAAATGAGAAAGAACAATGCTAAGGCAAAGGACCTAGAGATCCGGGAATAGATAGCTATTCATCTCTATCCTTCCATCACTCCTAAATGATTGCAAGGATGAGTTCCAAAGCAAAGCCAGAATGAACAAGCTTATGCTTGGAGAGACTGATCAGGTGGCAAAAGAGACTGAAGGCATCCTCTAGAATGCATATAAAAGATTCAATCTTCCTATTATAGAGGTCATAAGTGATGAACCTTCTGCCATTGATGTCGAAGGATTAAGTGTATCAAAGGAAGATCCTACTGAAAAATTTGCAGAAGAGTCAAAGGAGTTAGGTGAGGAAAAGACTAAGGACCTGGATTCCTCTACTCCGGAAGAGGAAGTGCATGAAGAAGTAAATATCTCTCATCCGGATCCCCCAACAGACTCTAGAACTGAAGGAGAAGCAAGACAAGAGGAGAAAGCAAGTCAAGAAGAGGAGAAAAAGGGAAGAGAAGAAGAACAAACAGAGAAGACCTCTATTGACACCTCTGAGGCTGCAAGAGGAAAAAAGTCTCTGGCAAGAGACACTATAGAAGCAGTAAAGAGTTTCTTGACCAAGGAAATAATGGAGATTGATGAACCAGAATTGTTCCAAGTACCCCTCAATTTTGATTCCCTCTCCCCGGTTCAAACAATGAAGATAGCATCCTTTGCCCAAGCAAAGGCAAAAGAAAAACTTCTGAAGTCTTACATGGAAGATTGTGAGCTGGTAGAGATTGCTTCTGGAATGTTGGAGAAGATCATGCCATCCTTTCAAAAGGATCCTTCGGCCTCTCCATCCTGTAATCTTAAATCTCTAATAAACTCTGTCAATACTCAGTTTGATTCCTTAAAAAAGGTAGCAGAAGAAAAGGTCTGGAAAGAATTTTTGGGAAAGAGATTCTCTGAGGTGTAGGGACTTATAACAAATGATAGGAGAAATTTGGATATTCGGATAAAGAGCTTAGAAAATGCTCTTAAAGATGGCAGAGATTTATACAAATTTTGTCTATCTTGGTCCACCGTGACAGTAGACATTGCCAAGAAGGTGGAAGAACAAGAGAGCAAACTATCAAATTTATCTCAAAATTTTGATCCTCTCACCTCTTCCATAATGAATCAAGAGTCTCAGACTATTGCCATATAAATGAAATAAAGAGGCTTGAAAAGGAGAAAAAGAATAGAATAAGCAGGCTAAGTGAACTAAGAGGGATAATTATCCCCAAGTTAGAGGCAATGCATGAGGCCCTAACTGATGCCTAGACCACAGCCCAGACTAGTGATCCGGCAGACTTAAAGAGGGTAGAAGCTTTTGCATTTTTGCTAAGTGGTCACATCTCAATTTTGGACAGGATGAAGCAGAGTTGGGCAATAGAATTTGTCTAGTTGAAAACAACTTTTGCAGATATACTCAAGTATATGTAAGTATGACATGTATATATACTTATGCCGCTATGTATAGGTTGATTTTTGCAAATTTTGGTGTGCGGATTTCACCCTTTTCCATTGATGTCAAAGGGGGAGTGAGGAGCAGTGAAAAATGTGGGATCTAGCTAAGGGGGAGCTCTGGTAAAAATGTACATAAGACAGAGCATCAGCCAAGGGGGAGTCTGTTATGACACTTAGTCATTTTTCACTAAGTATTGCCATCAATGCCAAAGGGGGAGATTATTGGCAAGAGACACTGTGTGGCTTCATAAGTGTTGTCATTGATGGCAACAAAGTCCATTCCACACATCCGTAGCACATGGTATGTCTTTACCGAAAGTTAGACTGAAGAGTGTTTTGGTCCGGTGAACAAGAATAGATCATGCAACAAGGTCTGACAATTAGGTCCAGATCTCTCAGAGGAAGTTTCTTAGCAAAGTATGGACTTGGGGAAGTCAAGAGGAGTACCATGACTGCCACATTCTAGAGATTGAGCCTCTGGTGATGAAAGAGAGAAAAGATGTGTTGAGTTCCTGACAGGCAGAGCAGACTGAGGAAGAATCAACCAGCAAAGCATCAGACTTTAATCCGGATGAGAAATTGGTGGTGATCAAGCTACTTGAGGGATCATTCATGGTTGGCTAACATGTTTGATGACTTTTATGTCTATGTCCTTGATATGCATCACAAAGTAAGCATGGATTCAACCGATAGATCAATGTGTTGGAAAAATCTTGAGTATTCCGTATGCCAACTAGAAAGATGTTGAGATCCTTGATGCGGATATATATACCAGATGGATTTTGGTATGAAGGTGTGTGTGTGGTGTGAGAGTGTGTGAAGAAAAGTAGAGAGCAGTGTGGAAGCAGCTATACAAGTCCAGTATGTGACAGAACAACAACACTAAGCAAAGGAAGAATGAAGTGCAGCAGATCAGTATATTGAGCCTAACTGGAACTAAACCTTAGCATATGTGGATGCCTCTAATCAGTTCAAATACCTGGTTACATTCTATATACCTTGTAGACAGTGAGACTCTTGTAGGTAGTGAGCCTCTTGTGAGCAGTGTACTCAGGCAGTGAGCCCTAATTGGCAAATGTCATTTTGTACTACCTTATTCTTTTAACAGAGAATACAATCTTAGGTTAGTCACCTCGTGGTTTTTCCCTTAACAGGGTTTTCCATGTCAAAATCCTTGTGTTATGTGTATTGCTTTTATTTCTGCTTTCATGGTTATGCATGTTTATATCATTTGATGTTGCACTAGTTGTTAAAGAAGAACAAAAAGTTAAATTATTTAAGATAACTGATTCACCCCCCCTCTCAATTATCTACCTTGTTTCCAACACCTTGATCACCATATCTACCCCTAAAACTTGTTCTTCCACCTCTCCATCCACCTCTAGATTCAGCCAATTGTTCCTTACCTATACTAACATCTTCTTGTTCTTGATTGAACTATTTTGGTATAGGAAAAGTCCCTCTACCTCTAGAAATATTACCTCTACCCCTAACTAATTTCTCTTGAGTCCTTTTTATTTTCTCTTTTGCCTTATCAACCAATTGAAAGCATTCTTCAATGGTTTTGAGTGTAGTCATACTCATCTCATTTTGGATATTATACCTTAGTCCATTAAGATACCTTGCTACTTTTCCTTCCTCATCTTCCTCATGCCTTGTCCTTATACTTAGCCTATAAAACTCTTCAGTATATGCATGTATATCTAGGTCCTTTTGCTTAAGATTTTGAATTTTTCTAAGCAATTAAATATTATAATCACTAGGAAGGAACTTACCTTTTAGTTTTGTCTTCATTCTCTCCCAAGAAGTAATCTTGGCCTTTCCCTCTTTTTGCCTTTCTTCTTGTACAAAGTTCCACCATAGTAAAGCATGTCCTTTCAACTTGGTTTTAGCCTTCTTCACTTTGTGATCATCATCTATCTCTTAACTTTCAAAGTAGTTCTCCATGGCTCCTATCCAATCCAAGAGCTCTTCACCATCCAACTTGCCTTCATACATAGGCAAATCCATCTTGCTATGTCCATCACTTTTCATAGCTTTCAAAACCTTTGCCATCCTCAAATCCTCTGGATCTAACTCTTCTTCTTCACTAGAAGCTTCTTCCTCTTGGTCACTTTCTTCCTTGTTGAGTCCAGCAATAGACTTCAATGCAGCAATCTCTCTCTTCAAGGCTTCCAACTCTTTGGCCTGCTTGTCAATCTTTTTTACAACTGCACTTCCCTTAGGAGGTATCTTAACTCCTTCAACTTGCAACAAATATCAACCTTTCTCAAATAAAATTAGAAACTAAGCTCTAATACCACTTTGATGTACTACAAGGTGGCAATCACTTGACTTATGCAAAAGTTTCACAACTAGATTTCTAGATTGGTTTCACAAACCCACACAAGGACTCTTCAATGGATTAGGCTTCTAATGTCTCCAACTTGATACAATGGTCCAAACCTTCACCAGGGTAT
The DNA here is from genome assembly GCA_027924645.1 of Cunninghamia lanceolata. NCBI lineage: Eukaryota > Viridiplantae > Streptophyta > Pinopsida > Cupressales > Cupressaceae > Cunninghamia > Cunninghamia lanceolata. Next base: position 26,469,406 of record BSBN01000500.1, read on the forward strand.
AAAGAGGCATCTAACAAGGTTAAATTCATCAACCAAACACAACTAAACCACTTCCAATTCACTGAGATTCTCTTTTAACAACACATCTGCCCAAGCCTTCAAAAGCTAGTAGCCCTACTTGAGGGTCTGTTAGACCACAATTTCCACTATGAGCATAGTATCCATGAAATGAAACCAATTTTGAGTACCCAATATCAATTTTTATAACATATTCCAAAATGGGTATAATTGTTTTGGAACAAAAGTCTGAAAATTACTAACAGACCTATTGGCATTTAGGCCTATTAGGCCTCCTCTATAAGGGAACTACCCTATAACAATACTCTCAAACCCCCAAACCAATTGTATTTTTCTACATTCATGACAAAGCAATAGATTTCAAGGATTTAAGTCTTGGAAACAACTTTTAGACTGATATTTACTTACAATACCATTATTTGGCCTACTATAAGGTTAAATTAGTCACAAATCTTCACAAAGTATTACTTTCACCCTATTCCTCAACCCTGCACCAATGAGAACCTTTAATCCTAACCTAGACCATCCCATTCCACCAAATTTGGAGGAATATATTGGTGGAATGGCTTAGGTATGCATTATTTTGTCCTCCAAAACCCTGAATCAAGGTTTCTGACAGTTTTTGAAAAAAAATAGTAATATCTTTCTTAAAAATCAATGAAATAACTTCCAACCAAATGCAAACACTGCTTAACACGTTCCTCTAACAATTCCAATGACTGACAGATCTTGAGAAGCCCGTACAGAGTAGCAGTACGGTCTGCAACTAAGAGAAAACATAGATTTAACAGGAAAACAAAGTTTTCTTTTTGAAAATTCTTCATAAATCTCGCTCCATTCCCTATTCTTAGGGTGTGTGGAGACATTTATACATCCTTCAAGTAGTTTTCATCATTCTCTAACTAAAAAACCACCTAATGTGGTCGTTCTACACCTTCAAAACATATGGTTTTATTGAAATTTTCAAATAACACTCCTAAACCCTTACACTTTGAAAATTTTATCAATCCATACATGACTCAAGGACTTATCACATGACTCTAAACATATGCAAGGGTCATCATTGACCTTATTACATGGATATTGGCCTATAATGACCTTATTTAAGTGACCAAAAAGACTCAAACTATTTCAAAACATCCTATTACTCAACCAAATGACCATCCTATCAAGATCTTCAAATGATCAAACTTTGCAAAGTGTTGGTGCTCCTGCACCATCATGACACATTCTAACTTTTTTACATTTCATTACATGGTACAAGAGATGCTTTTGCAGTCCTAACAGAGGCTAGAAACATAGAAGGTGTTAATTATTATTTAAATTTCTCTTAGACTTTATTTCAGGTGTTCACTAGACCTTTACTATTAATTATTTTAATTTATGCTTCAATAGTTCTTTCCTTTCATTATAATTTTAATGGAACTTCTTAACAAATTTTATCTTTAAATAAAATAATCTCTAGGTTCTAAATTTTTATTTACATTTCATCATGTCCTGACCTCTAGATTTGTTTTTGCAATCACATGTAGTGTTGAAATGATTTCAAGCTATTGTTTCTTGTTGCACAGGTATGATCTCTACACATGCTCGATATCTAGAGTCTTCAACTTCTAGGTGTCAAGTATAAAATCTTAGATATAGACTTAGATAATAATGTATAAAATCTAGGTGTCTCTAGGTGTCTTGGGTTCTAACTATAATAGGTGTGTCTACCTGTGTCTTAGGTATACCATATGTCGACTAGGTCTAGAGACTAGAAAAAAGGTATAATCTAATCTAGATGTCTTAGGTAGATACTATATATATTAACTAGGTCTAGAGACTAGAATAAGGTATAATTTAATCTAGGTGTCTTAGGTAGATACTATATGTCAACTAGGTATACCATAATAGGTGTCTAGAGCTGTCTTAGGTAGAACTATAATAGGTTTCTAGGTGACTTAGGTCTAGACTACGATAAGGTATAAATACTAGGTGTCTTAGGTCTACTATGTATATAAAATCTAGATACATAATATACAATAGGTGTCTTAAGTGTCCTACATCTACTAGAATACTTATGTCTTAGGTCTTAGGTGAGGCCACATGAGCTTCCACCTTCATGTGGTTGGCTTTGTTAGTATATAATATTTATATTTCTTGAAGCTAAGGGAAGCTCTTTTTCTTGTACAGAGAAGTTATGAAAAAACAATTAATGCATTGATTACATTATTAATTGGTTCTCTTGATGAAATTACATACAAAATGCTAATTTTATTATATTTTTTAGAAATTATAATTTTTAGTTTTTTTCAAAATTAGAAGCAAATCTCAAAATTTTTAGTAGATAGAACCAAGTATTCTTTATCAAATTTATATATAACAATTTAGAGTGGGTCTGTGTCTAGTTTTCTTTTGATATTTAGGTTAAAGGTATTTCTCTATATTTATTTTGATATATAATTTAGGGTAGACCTAAATTTATCTTATTTTCTTTTTCTTTTTGTAAATTTATAGGGTAGGTATTGATCTATGAAATGTTTAATAGATTAAATAAATTGATTAAACATGGTTACTCTTGACACATCTAATTAATAAAATTTGCCTAAAGATTTTACTCAATTATAATTTAACACTTGTCCCAACATTTGACTCATGTAAATCCAAATAGAACCATAGAAATTTTTAGAATAGCCTATCTTTCAACAAATAAATATTTTTAAGATTTAGTGCCCATGATCAATTGCCTTCATAGACTTTCCAATTATTTATATTCATTCTAGCTCAACAAAGTTAATTTTTATTTTATTTTGTAAATTTAAAGGGTAGGTATTTCGATACATTTTTCTATAAAGCCCCTACAATGTCCAAATATACATTATAAAAAGTACTCCTAACCTGACATGTCAAGAACATATTAAGCAAGCAAAGATTAAACCTAGTTAAAGCATATAGATATACCAAAAATTTATTAGTAATTACATGCACTTGTATGATATCTAGTCTATATAAATATCCAACCTAGTCTGTATCTAATAAATGTTTAATAAATTAAATCAATTGAAATTTTCCTCTTACCTAATTAGAATTGGTAGTTTGCAATTTTACAATTAAACACATGATAATTTGAAGTGTTAAATATGAGATGAAATTAAAGTTTGAATATAGATGCATATAGTGGACATTTAATAAATAGTAAAATCTAGTCTAGATGAAATAGTCTATGAGATCTAAATACTGACATAATAATAGCCCATGTAAAAATAGCGAAATAGTCACAATACATATGTCCAATCAATACTGAAATAGTCATAAAATCCTCATGAAATAAATAATCTAACACACATGTGTGTCCTAAGTTCAATCATTATCCATTTCAAGGCTCCTTTTGGTCCCACATGACTCAGAGGGCGGCTCATGGTATGTACAAGAAAAAAGAAGCTTCAAATCAACTTAAATGTCAAAACTACATCCAAATGTTAGGGTTAGCTGATAGAAGATATCAATTAAATGTAAATAAAGATTAAATAGAGGAATGAAAATACACAAAAAATAACAACGAGAGACAAGTTTTAACGTGGTTCACCCAAACTCGGGCTACATCCACCAACAGAGAGTCCAATATTATTATCTAGTAAATCAAACTGATTACAACCAGTAATCCTTGCAACTCAATACCACTGCAAAATGCTACAATAATACCACTGCAAAATGCTACAATACATCAATGGAAACCCTAACCCTTAGCTACTTTTATCAATATTTTTGTCAACCCCGCCCTGTATCGCAATAGGGAGCGCACCAGGGGCATTGCCCCTGGACCCCGCAAGGGGCGCTGCCCCTTGACCCCGTAGGAATTTAGGGGGAAACCAAACTGATAAAAGTGGGGTAAATTTAACCTTTGAGTCTAATTAGGCTCCATAAAACAACAATCTCCCACTTGGAGACTGATCAGACTCCACACCATATCATCTCCCACTTGGAGACTGATCATAACATCACTAACCCTGTAGCTCCCACTAGAAATAAGCACCCTGGACTCTACTGTTCTATTTTTGTTGTTTTCAGTCTTGAAGACCAACCGAAGTTGAAGAGGAGCTTAGTTTCTCCCTTGTCACTGCCTTTGTAAACATATCCACTGGATTTTCATCTGTATGTATCTTTTCCAACCTTAACAGTCCATCATCCAACACCAACTGAATGAAGTGATACCTCAACTATATGTGTTTGGTCTTTGAATGCAAGGTAGAATTCGTTGCAAGATGTATGGTACTCTGATTATCCATTAAAAAATAATTGTTAGCCTGTTGTTTGCCCAATTCTTCCATGAAAGGTTGCAGCCATATCATATCCTTGCTTGCCTCTCTTGCAGCTACATATTCTACCTCTATGGTGGATAAAGCAACCACCTTTTGCAACCTAGGAATCCAACTCACTGTTGTCCCACCTACAGTAAAAACATAACCTATAGTACTCCGCCTGGTATCAATATCCCCTACTAAATCTGAGTCTACATAACCTGTTAAATCAGTATTAGAGCCCCCAAAACATAAGTGTTTATTGGATGTACCTCTCAAATATCTGAGAATCTATTTTATTGCATTCCAATGCTCCAATCCAGGATGACTCATATACCTACTTATGACTCCTACAACATGTACAATATCCAGTCTCATGCATACCATGGCATACATTAAACTTCCTACAGCTGAAGCATATGGTACCTTAGACATTTTTCCTTCCTCCTCTGGTGTCTTAGGACACATCTCCTTAGTCAATTTCAAATGACTAGGCAAAGGTGTACTGACAGCTTTTGCATTCTCCATATGGAATCTTTGCAACACCTTTTCAACATAATCAACCTAAGATAGAGTCAATCTTCTATTATTCCTATCTCTACAAATTTTCATACCAAGGATTTGTTTTGCTGCTCCCAAATCCTTCATAGCAAATGACTGTGCTAACTACTATTTTAACTCTCTTATCTGATCCATGTTAGACTCCGCTACAAGCATGTCATCAACATATAAACATAAAATAATGTAGCTGTCATCATCCAACCTCCTAAAATAAACACAATGGTCAAAATTACACTAGCTATAGCCTTTCTCAGCCATAAAACTATCAAATTTCAGATACCATTGCCGAGGTGCTTGTTTCAAGCCATATAAACTCTTATTCAATCTCCACACCAATTTCTCCTTACCTTTAACCTCAAATCCTTGGGGTTATTCCATATATATCTCCTCCTCCAAATCACCATGGAGAAAGGCAGTTTTCACATCTAGCTATTCCAAATGCAAATCTTCAGCAACTACAATACTTAAAATAGTACAAATAGAAGTCATCTTGACAACCAGAGAAAATATCTCATCAAAATCAATGCCCTTTTTCTGTGCAAATCCTTTTACATCTAACCTGGATTTAAATCTTTTCTTACCTCCATCTTCCTCTTTCAGTTGATAAACCCATTTATTTGGTAAAGCCTTTTTACCTATAGGCAACTTACATAATTCCCAAGTCTAATTTTTCAACAACGAGTCCATTTCTTCTTTCATTGTAAGCTCCCACTGAACCTGTGTATCCACCTACATAGCTTCATCATACCCTTCTGGTTCACCAACATCTATTAACAAAATAGAATACAAAGAGGGAGAAAACCTTTCAGGAGGTCTACTTAGCATTGTTGACCATCTAACATTCACTAGAGTTTGTGGTATTTTTGGTTGTTGTTGTAGAGCATGAGGAACCACTGGAACATCACTATTTGGAGTATCATCCAACACCACATAATCCTTTTCTTTCTTCTCATGCTACTGCAACTAATCTTTGTACAACACCTTCTCATTGAATACAATATCCCTACTTCTCACAATTTTCTAATTTTCAAAATCCCAAAGCCTATAACTAAATTCATCAATGTCATATCCAATGAAGGTACACTTTTTTAATTTTGCATCTAGCTTGGTTCTATTTTTAGAATCTACATATGTAAATGCTTCACATCCAAAGGTTTTGAGAAAAGAATTAACTCACCTTCTTACTTGTCCATGCTTCCTCTGGAATAGCACAGCCCAAAGGAACTAAAGGACCTCTATTAATTAAATATGCAACAGTGTTTATAGCCTCTGCCCACATGTTTAAAGGCAACCCAGCATGCAATCTCATGGTCCTTGTATGCTCCATTATTGTCCTATTCATGCGTTCAGCCACTCCATTTTCCTGTGGAGTCCTTGGAACCATTTTCTGCCTACGAATTCCATTAAAGGAATAATAATCCTCAAATTCTTTGCTGCAATATTCACCACCATTATCAAATCTGAGACATTTTAATCTTTTACCCATCTCATTCTCAACCAAGCTTCTCCATTTCTTAAATGTTTCAAATACATCAGATTTATGCCTAAGGAAATAAATCCATACCTTCCTAGTTGCATCATCTATGAATGTAACATAATACAGAGAGCCACCAAGAGAAGAAACCTGAGCTGGTCTCCATACATCTGTATGCACAAGCTCCAATTTTTCATCTTTCTTTTGCTTCCCATCCTTGAGAAAACTAACTCTCTTTTGTTTTCCATACACACAACTTTCATAGAAATCCATATTAATACATTTCAGACCTGGTAAAACTTTCTTAGAATGAAGTACCTTCATACCTTTTTCACTCATATGCCCAAGTCTGTTATGCCACAACGTTGTCTCAAAACCTGCAACAACTGTTTCAGTCTCGTCCTGTGAACCTGCAGCAACTGTTCCTGAACCTATTTCTTTTTTCTCTACAACAGCTAAAGTAGCAGGAACAATATGACCTATACAAAGATATAAGGTGCCTACTTTCACACCTTTTTCTACTATTAAGGCACCTTTTGAAACCTTCCAATTTTTATTAGTAAATGTAACAATGCAACCTTCTTCATCTAGTTGCCCTGCTGAAATTAAATTTATGCTGAGCCTTGGAATGTACCTTACCTCTTGTAGGAGCCAATGATTCTCATTCTGTAACTTAATCTTAATTCTTCCCTTTTCAACAATCTGATAGGGTTCATTATCTCCCAAATAAACTAGCCCAAAATCCCCTTGGACATAATCAAGAAAATAACTTCTATGGGGCATAGCATGAAATGAGGCCCCTGAATCTAAAACCCATGAATCATCAGCATTATCTAGGGAAAGAATCAAAGTATCATCTTCAGATTTATTACTTACCACATTTGCCTCCTTATTGCCTTCTTGTTTGTCTCCTTCTTTATTCTTTTGAGACCAACAATCTTTCTTCAGATGACCTAGTTTCTGATAGTACCAACAATCCTTCTATCCTCTGGATTGGGATCTCTTGTCCTTTGATTTTCCTTGTGACTTCCCATGACCTCCAAAACCTTTTCCTCTCTCCTTTGATCTGCCCCTGCTTTCTGCATTCAAAACACTACCTGATGTGGACCCTCCTGAGCTTTTCTGTCACATTTCCTCGCTAAGGATAACACCAACAACATCATCAAATTTTAAAGTGTTTGAGCTAGAGACAGGGTTACTTACAACCATTACCAAGCTATTCAAGCTTTTTGGCAAAGAACATAAAACCAAGAGAGCCCTCACCTCTTCATCAAATTTTACTTTTACAAAAGTTAGCTGACTGACAATCATATTAAACTCATTTAAATGATCTATCATAGATCCACCTTCAATCATTTTTGGATTAAACAAATGCTTCATGAGAAATACCTTATTTGAGGCTGAGGGTTTTTCATACAATTTAGCCAAAGATTTCATCAGTTCACTTGTTGTCTTCACTTTTGTTATATTGAATGCCACAGATGGTGCCAGGCACAACCAAATGGTTCCCAGTGCCTTTCTGTCTAGAAGTTCCCAATCCTCATCCGTCATTCCTGTCAGTTTCTTGGATACTCCTTCCAACGACCTCCATAAATCCTTCTGATAGAGATAATCCTCGATCTACATCTTCCATAACTGATAGTTCTACCCATTAAATTTATCGACCTTCAATTTACCCTCATCCGCCATTGCTCCCACTCAACCGTGAGACCTTCCTGTAGATGATAATTAAACACAACCTGCTCTGATACCACTTGTTAGGGTTAGCTGATAGAAGATATCAATTAAATGCAAATAAATATTAAACAGAGGATTGAAAATACACAGAAATAATAATAGCGAGAGACAAGTTTTAACATGGTTCACCCAAAATCAGGCTACATCCACCAAAAGAGAGTCCAATATCATTATCCAGTAAATCAAACTGATTACAACCAGCAATCCTTACAACTCAATACCACTATAAAATGCTACAATACATCAATGAAAACCCTAACCCTTAGCTACTTTTATCAAGCTTTTTGTCGGTTACAAAAATAGGTTTTTTTATGTCAGTCAATGAAAAAATAACTCCCAATCTTGGGGGCGCTACCCCCAAACCCCATAGGAATTTGGGGGGAAACTACACTGATAAAAGTGGGGTAAATTTAATCTCTGAGTCTGATTAGGCTCCATATAACAACACCAAATATTTTAAATCAAATATTTAAAACCAAACCATCAAATTAATTTTTTAAATCTAAACTTGAAAATGTCTAAGAATACCACAACAGGCTCATCATCTCTCCTATCATGCTCATGTGCGATAGATGGTATTGATTCTGACAGAGTAAATGTTTGTGTTGTTAATTCCTATATTTCAATAAAACACATGAATTAGGCTAGAGTATATATACAAAATGCAAGGTTGAATTATATAAAATACTTTGAAATGACATAGGATTTAACTATAGGACCTGAAATATGAGAGATGACTCGTGCATCTATGCAGGCTCATCAATGATAGGATCAACTGAGCCTGCACCTATAATAATATCATCCTACATATATATGTGTACATGTGTATATATAAATTCAACTTTAAAGAAGAATTTAAAATCATGAAATTATATTGGAAATTCAAATTTAAACTAAAAATATACAATTTTAAGATACAAACCATGGAATATGAAGCAGGCTCCCGCATAGATGATGGTGCCACTGGTCCCATATGACTTGGTTGGTTTCACACAAAAGTGCTAGGACCTCCCATCTACTTTAAATTTTAAAAAAGGTTCAACACATTTGCATATTATTGTATATTTATTAAAATAGATAATCCAATTAAATAATCTCTAGAGGTCCTAATTTTTATACCTTGATCATATAAGGTCTACCCATCTCTACTGTTGTTGACACTAAATGGTCCAACAGTGATGAAGTGGCAGCAGTTGATGGGGTCATCTATACCAACCAACATGTTTAATATATTTAAAATTAATTAAAAGATTGATCTAATTGATAATTGGATCTATATTAACTTGTACTAAATTTAATTTTATTAAAAGTGGCATACATACCAAGTCCATAGGAGAGAATAATGTAGCCAAAAATGACTCCTTCTCTGAAGCAGATGTAGGACCAAAACATGGATGATTACAATTCTAACAAAAATGCAGTGTGGACCGCAATGGTGTCAATGGTTGTGATGTGCTACGACCAACACTGGATGCTCCTCTAGGCTCTGTAGGCTCTCCAAGATTGACTTCATCTGCCAAGCAGGTAGCTTGGTCAGTTAAGTTGCTTAAGAGTGATGAAACACTCTGAGTGCCAAGACAATCATCCGCTGGTGAAAGGGAACAAGAACAGAGGGTGGAGAAGGCACAATAGATGTAGGGCCAAACAAAAATTTGGATCAACATGTGCCCTTGGTCTATGTTGTGGCATTCCACGACCCACACCTTGAAATGATCTCATATTAAAATAATTGAGATTTAATCCCATCTTAAACTCCGCCCATAATTTTTTCAAAAATTAAAAGGGAACCTCAAAATTAGCATGAGGTGGATGGTCAAAGACCATCCACCACCACTCCTAAAAATTATCAGCTATCTATTGATGTGTGTACCATCTTATTGAAATAGAACTCTTTCTATTTGTTGGTATTTGTTGGCTTGTGGAGGGATCAATAAAATATGGGGTAATTGTATATTGGTAATATGTAGATCATTGATCTATTTATATGAGATACCATCCTCATAAAACTATCTCCTCTGAGAGGAATGTGTCTACATTGGTGTGAATATCTCTCACCAAATCAATAATAGTTTGCATCATAGATGCAAACTATGAAATATGTGGTGGGGTTTGGATTTGGTTTTGCAAGAAATTGATTTTTTCTTGCAATATTTGTATATTTTCATCAATTGTTGCTCGCAACTAATCCTCATTAGGTGGTGTTGGTGGTGGTGGGGTTGGGGCGGGGGGTCCTAGGCTAGATTGGCCATGTGTACAATGTCTAGAAGTAGAGCTGCAATTACAAAAAATAATTAAAATTGAATTAGGAATTGAAAATATATATATATTAAATTGCATGTACAACATGTATACATATAAATTGATAACTTGGAAATATATAAATTTACATGGTTTAAACAATACATTAAAAATTTAATTTTACATAATTTAACATATACATGCATTCAACGAAGTGACCCTTTCCAAGAAAAAATTAAAAGTTAGAAAATGTAAATCAAAATTTATGTTTAAGAATCATGACATGAATCAAAATTTATGTTTAAGAAGATCAATCCTAAAAGTTTCTTGTATAGCCTAAATGTTATTCCATCTAGCCATGTTACCATTTCCTATTTTGTTCCTAATCCATGTTTATCCTTCCTAAATTGTGTTTTATTTTATTCAATCTTTGAACCCATGTCCTATGCACTCAACATTATTTTATTTTGTCCATTGTTGTTGTCTCCTTTGTTTTAAGCCTCAAGTTGTCATAGATAGATGGATATGTTTTAATTAAAGATTTAAACATAATAAACTGACTTAGATAGGTTTTAGGTAAAGGTTTAATAAGTCATTTAGGTTAGGTCTACAAAAGGATATTAGGGTCATGTCATGTCTAATTTGTAGGTTTTTATCTTTGAAAGAAAAGAGTTTTACAAATGGTTAAATTTGGAATAATATGAGACTCGTCAGGAACATTGAAAGCCATGAAGACTAGAAGAATTTAGTAGATAGTGTATAACTAGTTCAATGTCTATATATAGACAATTTCAAATGATCTTAAATGAAATATGATTCCTAAAAGTTTATTGTATAACCTAAATTTCATAATAAAGTGACTTAGATAGGTTTTAGGTTTAGGTTTAATAAGTCATTTAGGTTAGGTTTAAAAAAAATATTAGGGTCATGCCGTGTCTAATTTGTAGGTTTTTAGCTTTGAATGAAAAGAGTTTTACAAATGGTTAAATTAGGACTATGAGACTCATCAAGAATATTCAAAGCCATGAAGACTAGAAGAATTTAGGTGTATAACTTGTATAACTAGTTCAAGTTCTATATAGGCAATTTCAAACGATCTTTTGAAATATCATTACTAAAAGTTTATTGTATAGCCTAAATGTCATTCCATCTAGCCATGTTACCATTTCCTATTTTGTTTCTAATCCATGTTTATCCTTACTAAATTGTGCTTTATTTTACTCAATCTTAGAACTCATGTCAGGTGTAATCAGATCAAAGCAAGAGAAGGATTGAATGTGATTGCGCGGTTTGTTAAGGAGAAATCGAACTATTTTCTGTGTTGCCAATTTGTTTTCCATTCCTGTAATTATAAATTATTTAGCTGTAGATTTTCATTCTTCTGTGTTTTCTTTGTTGCAAAATGTCGATATGAAGCATTCCACTAATAAGATTTCTGTTGAAATCAGTAGAACGGCTTCATTCTACAAATATCTGTTTGTATTTCCTATTTTGTTTTCTTGTTTGGTGGCACAAAGGACCAAATTGGAGTGTGTATAGTAAATCGCCTAGCATCTCCATGTGTTAGGGTTTGGAATGGAGGAGTTGGAGTTGTTATCGATGGGACAGGGGCCATCGACGAAGCATTCCTTGCTCAGAGCGACAAGGATAGTCTGGCCAAAGAGAGGATCGAGCCATTGATAGAAGATCCATCAGGAGGAATCAGTGAATCAGTGAATCGGCGACTCCATGGTAAGTCCGACCGATAGCTCAAGTCTTGCCAACGAGTGTGGTTCGAATGTATATTGTGAATGCATATCACAAAAACATGTTGCGAATGTATGTGGAGAATGTACATTTTGGCGGATACAAATGGTGACCGGTCATAATGGTGAATCAGGGTATAGGAACCAGTAATAGCAAGTCACACCAAGCATATATTAAGTTAGAGTTTGAGGCTCCCCATCATATTTGATGCAGGGCACAAGGGAACCAAATAAGGTTTAGTTTTCTCTGCCCACTCACCCACTTCACCTAGCCTTCATCCAACCAAAGTCACTCAAATGGACAAATCATGGATTTGATATCTAGGTTGTTGCTCAACCCTCAAGGCTTCTTCCACACCTTAAGACAGGTCAGCAAACACCTTTCCCATAGTTGGTTTGATCCCCAACTTCCCACAACGCTCCAACCTTGACTAGGCCTAGTGAGGCTACTAGCCCTCCTAAACTAGTTTTCTCTACACAACTTGACAAAACCCCAAATGACCAAGAAAACCAATGGTGGATTTGAATACCCTTTAAGGGACCCTAACAAACTCCCAAACCTCCAGTCTCAACTCTACTCCAGCAACTCAAAACACCTACTAGGTCACTAGGCCTAATTGATCACTTTAGGTCTAGGTTACAAAGCAAATGGTTCAAATTGGGGCCATAGATCAAGGATAGGAACTTGGATCTCTTCCACCACATGCAAACATCTCAGAAAACCATCAGGCATTCATCCACCTTTTAGATTCTATCATATACAACACTAAATTGCACATTTTTGGTCAAGTACCTATGAATACTTGACCTAGGGCATCACTTCAAAAATAGAAGACTGCCTCTCCCAGCAAAAAGCTTTTGGAATCATACAATATACAACCCTAGCTTGCATTTTACTGATTTGCATGAGATTTCACTGGTTGGAATGCATTCTAGGGTCGGATTTGTATGACAAACCCTAGAAAATAGGGTTTTAGACCAGTTTGGAAACAAAATGCAATATCTACCTCCTACGATCACTTCAAGACCTCAAACTTATTGCATTCGAACCCTGACTCCAACTAGTTGCAGAAAAATAACATTGATCCACTTGGCCAATCTGTACAGGCCATATAATAGCAAAAAAAAGGGGAAAATAGTCAATTTTCTTTATTTCTATGCCCAAAACTCCGTACCAAAACTTCTCTGCCATACAGGAGTGAGATGACAACAGTATAAAGTGATCCAAGTCGGTATCCAACCTCCAACAATAGTTTTCAACTGTCAAAACTGAGTGGCAACTGGCCAAATACATGACACCTTTGGACAACTATGGTGTTTTGCATTAACACAAGGATGTTGATTGGTTTGGCTTGTCCAATGGAGTCCAAACAACTATCCTACTCTCCTAAACATGCCAAAACACAAAACTAGCCAATAGACTCAAAGAAAACATCATTAGACCTACTAGGCCTAATTGACTCAACTAGGGTCCAAATGGACTAAGAAGGATTTGAGGCTTATAAAATTGCCCCAAACCTCTTGACCATACAGAGTGGACCTTACAACCATGGCTAGAAAGCCTTCTTACCAAACATACTAAACAAAAACTTCAAATTTGTCAAAATGCATCAAAATGCTCTTAGGTGCCCTGCACCAATATTGGTATCAGAGCTAGCGAAAGCTCTGGGAGGAAGTGTTGTGTATTTGATTTCTGAAGGCAGATGGATCCTATTCCTGTAGTGTGTGGGCAGACGATGATGAGGTCTGTCAAGACCATTCACCAATAGAGGTTTGGCTGGAAGAGGGTGCAGAGTGAGACCACTGCGAGAGAGAGTGGTAGTGCATCTCCAAGATCTGTTGTTGGATGAGAGGAATGGGTCTATGAAGTAGCATGTAGGATGGACAGCTGATTGAGCATTGTGTTACAGTCGAATTGAGGATTTGTAGGAGTGTTGGTGTTGTCTGTGAATGTTTATGTCAGATAGAGAAAGCGAAGGAGAGGCTAGCGATATGCCTCCAAAGGGAATGACCACCGAAGTGGTCAAGAAATTTCAAGAGATGGAAGAGATGATCAAAACTGGAGTTAGCGAAGCATTCCAAGAAGAATTGAAGGCAATGAAGATAGGTAAAAGGGTAGATGAAGATTTAGATGCAGAAGAAGAGAAAGAGAAAGAAGCAGAAGAATAAGAAGAGGCAAAGATACCAGCTGAACAAAATCAATTCCTGGAAGCTATCAAGGCAATTGGCAAGGACTCTTCGGAGGCTCAGATAGATATTCCCATGTTTAGTGGAAAGATGAATGCTGATGAAGTTATGGAGTGGATTGAGGCTCTGAACAACTACTTCGAATACAAGGAAGTTCCTGACAGTAAGAAAGTTAAGTTTGCAAAAACCAAACTCAAAGGTACTACCCTTACATGGTGGAATTACACCCAAGGAGAGAAGGTAAAGAATGGGAAGAGTATGATATCTTCATGGAGCAGAATGCTAGAGAAGATCAAGTCCCGATTCCTTCCATCTAACTACGAGGTGCAGATTTACAAGAAAATGCAGAACCTTAAACAAAAAGATATGGATGTGGCTACTTACACCGAGGAGTTTCACAAATACACTCTTCGTTGTGGGTACATGGAGGATGAAAAAGCCAAAGTAGCAAGGTATTTAAATGGTCTGAGGTTCAATATTCAAGATGAGATCAGTTTGTTTACCCCTGAAACCGTAGAAAAATGCTTTCAAGTAGCATTAAGAGCTTAAGAGAAGCTGCAGAGGAAAGGTGAGCAGCAAGGTAGAGGAAGAGGTGACAGAAATTTTAGATGCAATTTTGGAGGAAGAAGTCCTAACCAGAGGCCTAGTGGTGAGTCTAGCCAAGAAGAGCAAGTTGGGGACTCAAGTAGCAGAGGAGGCTACCGAGGAAGAAGGCCAAATGAAAGAGGTGGGACAGATGGATCAGATAGAGGATCCAAGTTCTCCAACATGCGATGCTATAATTGTAATCAAATAGGGCATTCGGCTTATAAGTGTCCAGAGAAGGCCTCAACTTCTCATGGTAATGAGAGAAGAACCACATTGACTCAAGAGGATGCAGGGAGTGTGACATCTCCTAAAGTAAATTTGGCATTAGAAGTGGGAGAAAGTCTGATGATCAAGAGGACGTTGCTCAAAGCACTAGTGAAGACTGAACCATCACAAAGGAGAGCTCTTTTCAGGATCAATTGCAAAAGCAAAGGTAAAATATGCAAGGTAGTCATAGATTCTGGTTCAATAGACAATATTATGTCTAGGGAAATGGTGGATAAATTGAACATAGAATGGAGTCCTCATCAAACTCCTTATAGAGCATCTTGGGTAAGTGAAAGTCAATCACTTTTAATAAGTGAACAAACATATGTTGATTTTCAGATTGGAGAATATAAGGAGAGAATTTTATGTGACATTTTGCCCATGGAGTGTTGTCACCTACTTTTAGGTAGGCCATGGCAATTTGATAGGCAAGCATTGTATGATGGATATGCTAACACATACACCATCAATAACGATGGAAAGACTTTTGTGATGACACCATTGCAGGAGGATGCTGAAGCAAAGAAGGCAACCAAAGTCATTTTGGTGGGTAAGAAAGAGTTTGTGAAGATGCATGAAGAAAAGACAAGGAAAGTTAAGGATACCTCAAGGAGTGGGGTTACCAAAGATCACAGTTTGAAGGTGATTTTAGTTTTGAATGATGGATATCAGATGGTAATGTCTGAGATGGATTAGAAGAAGGTCAAAGAGTAGGTCTGCAAGTAGCCACAGGTTGTTTGGAAAGAAGAATGTGCTATCATAGTAGGGACCATTATTTGTCCTCTAGAGCCAACAAGAGTTGCAAGGCAAACATACTCTACCATAGCAGAAGTACAAGAAGCATCAAACAAGGTTTTGAATGCAGGTGTTTAGGCAGAGATGATAGTAAGCAAGAATGGCGAGCAAAGTATGAGTTTGGTTGCAAGCACTCACTCATGGCAAGGTGTGAGTAGAGCCTACAATGCTAGGCATGAGTTTTTGATTCCATGGCAACAAGTTGTAGTCCAAAGATCATGGGAAAGGCATGAGGCAGCAAAGGATAAAGGTGGAGCAAGCCAAAGACTCAACTCATGGGACAAGAGTTCTTTTCTAGGTGGGGTGTATGGTGTAGGAGCACCTAACACAAGGTGGCCTCCATGAGGCATTTAAAATCATGTTTTGTTTAGGAAATCATGTTTTGTTATAATAAGGTCTATTTGACCAATGCATGTCATTTCTGTTTGTATCTAGGTTCTTCAAGACCTAGAACCAATGTTTGTAAGTCCCAAGTAATTAGGTTGCATTTGTCTAGTTGTTAGACGATTAGTCTCCCAGCTGCTTGGAGACAGTTAGTTTCTCCCAGCCACTTGGAGTCAGTTTGGTACTACTAAGGGCGAGTTTATAAACCTAGAGGATTGAACCAAATGGATATATCATTATCATTGTAATCAGATCAAAGCAAGAGAAGGATTGAATGTAATCGCGTAGTTTGTTAAGGAGAAATTGAACTATTTTCTGTGTTCTCAATTTGTTTTCTGTTCCTATAATTATAAATCATTTAGCTATAGATTTCGATTCTTCTATGTTTTTGTTGTTGTAAAATGTCGATATGAAGCATTCCACTGATAAGATTTCTGTCAAAATCAATGGAATGGCTTCATTGTACAAATATTTGTTTGTGTTTCCTATTTTGTTTTCATGTTCGGCGGTGCAGAGGACCAAATTGGAGTGTGCACAGTAAATCGCCTAGCATCTCCATGTGTTAGGGTTTTGATTGGAGGAGTTAGAGTTGTTATCAGTGGGACAGGGGCCATTGATGAAGCATTCCTTGCTCAGAGCGATGAGGATAGTCTGGTCGAAGAGAGGATCGAGCCATTGACAGAAGATCCATCGGGAGGAATCAGTGAATCGGTGACTCCGTGGTAAGTCCAGCCAATAGCTCAAGTCCCACCGACAAGTGTGGTTCAAATGTATATTATGAATGCATATTGCAAAAACATGTTGTGAATGTATGTGGAGAATGTACATTTCGGCGGATACAAATGGTGACCGGTCATAATGGTGAATCAGGGTATAGGAACCGATAATAGCAAGTCATGCCAAGCATATACTAAGTTAGAGTTTGAGGCTCCCCATCATTCTTAAAGGAATATTTCTCTTAGGGCAATGAGTTATTAGACTCATGCAGCAATATGCTCAAGTTTTAGGCTTAGGATATGTTGTAAATGCTTGATTTTTGTACTTTTTTCAAGGCAAATAGGTGAAACAAAGGGTATTGTAAGGATTTTGATGACAGGCAGAAAATTATATGTCTGATATCAATCCAAAATAGCAATACGATCCTTCTCAACACACTCTTGATGCAAATCCAAGATAATGCCAAGTCAACTATAGTGAAAATATGTTGAATAGGCACTTTTTTCACCAAAACTCAATGCAAGAGAGCATAACAAAGGGTGTTGTAAGGAAAATGATAATGGACAGAAAATTATATCAGTAATAACAACCACTTGGTACTAAAATACCCAACACAACACACTTTTAGTCCACTTAAGGTCAAACCCTGGTGAAAATATAGCAAAATATGCAATTTTTTTATGGTTTTTCAATTCCAAGACTTAGAAAAAGGGGTTTTGTAATGAATTTTAGGATGTGTGTTAGGATAAGGTGCCATTAACCTTGTAAATCTCATTATCGTATTATTCCATTTATTATTTGTAATTCATAATTACCCATAAGGGATGTACAAGTTTCACCGGTAGTGGTAAAAATTATTTACTGTCCACGGTAATTACAGAGTTACTGCACGGTAAGTCCTGGAGTTACCGGTGGTAGTTACGGGATGTCATTTACTATGGTAAATGGTAATTGGTCAAAGTGGGGTGCACATGTGGAGGAATAATCTATGACACTAATAATAGCATATGACGCGTCATAAGATGTTGTAAGTGGCTATTTTTGGCCCCAAGGCATTCAAGCTTGCATGGGCATTTTTTCCCAAGTGTAGGATGCATGTATGACAGCATTTATGACCCCGTAAGAGCCTATTCTTGGCCATGGACGCCCAAGGTTGTATTGTTGACTCTTGACAAGTGTTATGGGCTTGTAAGAAGTCATTTAATGTCTTGAGGTTGTGTAAATTCTATAAAAACCATAGCATAGTAGATGAGGTGTATATAACAGTTTACAGGTACCCAGGTTCTACCAGAGTGAAGGTTGGAGTACAAAGGAAGTGAATGTATTTGTAATCTCCTTTTGAGAAGATAATACAACTAGGCCTCTTTTCTTGGTGGAGTTTTTTACCTGAAAGGGTTTTCTCCATGTTAAATACTTGTGTTATGTGCTTCATTCTGCTTCTGGTATATTTATGTATTGTGGGTTTATGTTTTGTTACAATCTCCATTGTTAACACACACTTGAAAGATTGCTAAAATTTATTCAAATTAGATTTCCATTAAAGTAGTGTTGCTTTCATTTCTAACATTTGGTATCAAAGCCTGGCTAGCTTTGACTCTTGGGTGGTAGTGTGGAATCTGTAGCTACAGTGGGAGATTTGGTTGCATTTGTTTTGTAGATCTTGTGTTGTTATTATGGCTACATCCACCGTTGCATCAACCTCTCAATTGGACATTGAGAAGTTCAACGGAATAGGGTATGAGTTGTGGAAGCTGAAAATGGAAGATTTGTTGGAAGAAAGAAACCAATGGTTGGTTGTCCAAAAAGAGAAGAAACCTGACGATGTCTCTCAAGATGAGTGGGATAGACTGGATAAGAAGGCACGGGGAACCATCTGGTTGTGTCTTTCAGACTTTGTCCTACTGAATGTCACAAAGGAAGAGACTGCATACAAATTGTGGAAATAGTTGAGTGAGATCTATCAAGCCAAGAGTATGGTAAATAAACTTTATTTAAAAATAAAATTGTTTTCCATGAAAATGAAAGAGGGTGAGTCAGTTGCAGAGCATTTAAATTCTTTTAATTTATTGGTGAGTCAGCTTGATTCAGTAGATGTTGAGGTTAGTGAGGAAAATAAATGTATCTTACTTCTATGTTCTTTACCTGAGTCTTGGGAGAATGTTATCCTTGCTATCACTGCTAACCTTGTGGATCCGAAGTTGGATGCTCTTGTTTTAGTGCTACTATCACAGGAATTGAGGAAGAAGAGTTCGGATAGTTCAGGGGATGCTCTCAGTATCAAGGAAAGGTCTAAGGAAAGGGGACCTAAAGGAGATTAGAAAGGGGCTAAGGACAAGTCCAAGGGCCAGTCTAAGACTTCTGGTAAAAAAAATAGAGTTAAGTGTTGGAATTGTGGTAAAATGGGACATGTGAAGGAGTGCAAAAACCCCAAGAAACAGTGGGAGAGTGCTTCGGATAAGTCCTCGAATACAGGTGAAGAAGTTTTACTTTCTGCATGTAATCTTGTTTCTAATGATCACTGGTTGGTTGACTCAGGATGCTCATTTCATATGACCCCTCATAAGGAATGGTTCTCCACATATGAAGAATATGATGGGGGTAATATCTACCTTGGTGACAACTCTACATATCCGATTGTCGGGAAAGGAAAGGTATTGTTGCGTTTCAGTGATGGGAGGATTAAAACCCTCCCTGGTGTTTTGCATGTTCCTGGATTAGCTATAAATCTTATTTTAGTTTCAAAGTTGAATGATTTGGAAATGCATGTGACATTTGACAAGCATGGCTACAGATTGGTGAGAGGGAACTTGGTGGTAGCAAAAGGGAAGAGATTCGGGAACTTGTTCAAGCTTGAAGCCACTACAGTTTGTAATGCCTCTTATGTTTCTGAGGCTTCTAAAAACACTTGTATTTTGTGGCATTGTAGATTGAGCCACACAAGCAATAATGTACTGAAAACTATTAAGAATAAAAATTTGTTGGACGGTTTCTCTTATTCTGATGAGCACTTTGATTTCTGTGAGCATTGTGTGTTTGGTAAACAAAACAGAAAATCATTTCCTTTAGGAAGTAATAGAGCAAAAGAGAAGTTAGAAATTATTCATACATATGTGTTTGGACCTGTGGATAATGAATCTATCAGAAAATCTCGTTATTTTGTAACTGTTGACCTATTTTCTTCTATCTAGAGTTAAATAGTTCACCTTGTATTTTCCTTGAAAATCCTTTAGAAATGACCCTACAAGGCTTAGATCCTTCAAATTATTCATGTCGTGCCTTGCAAAAAATCCCAAGATCTTGCCTGAGGAATCTTTGCCAAAAACCTAGAAAAACCTAGAAATCTTTTAGCTTCAAGTATTTTCCATCATAGGGATTTCTCAGTTTCATGCATAGTATTTGTGTATGCATTTTCCAATGTATATTTGCATATACATTTGCCATTGTATGTTGGCAAGATACAAAGGACAAAGATACAAGGGCAATTTCGCAGATGCAAAGCTAACATACAAAGCGCACATGCAAGTCAAGGTGCAAAGGTCGATATACAAAGGTGCTTGCATATCGGGCGATTGTATCTTATATGCATATTTCAATGTATATTCGCATATACAAGCAGCAAATAAAGAAGATACAAAGGATGGGGTCCACCAAATGAATGTATATGCGATTGTATCTTCGCACATACAATCATATATACAATGCAATATACATTCCTGGCATACAAGGCCCGGACCCGAAAAGGTATGTAGTTTAGTTGATAAAGGTATACTTGTTTGTATGCATCTTCTGCTTGTATATTTCGCATTGTATATACGATATACAAAGGGGTAGATACAACGGCGATGTACAAGGCGGACCCGACTGTAAAATCAAATTTGGCAAATTCAGCGTTGAGTTCCGAGGTTTGTATGTTGAGTTGCTTATATGTGCCGATATACAAAGGAAATATACAAAGGCCAGACCCGATGTCATTTTCAACTTGCTTTATAAATTGTTGGGGTCCACGCATTGTATGTACATGCATTTGTATCTTAGATACAATTGTGATATACAAGAGGCCACATACAAAGGGATCTCGGAAAGACAATATGCATCGGCGGCTCATCCTAATATCCTTCCGATGGCCGATGGGGATGCAATTTTTTAGCGATGGCTCCCAACTTCAATGCGATGGTGAATCAGGTGGTGCCATGTGGCAGGGGTGGCAGATGCAAAAGGTAATACAAAGGCAAAAGCATATGCAAAGGGAGATTTAAAGCACATACAAAGGGCACATAGAATTCTATATGCAAGGCAATTTGAATATGCAAAAGGAGGGAAATTGCATAAGTGCATAAGTGAATCCAACAGTCAAGTACATGAATGCTTGTATATGCAATTGCAAAATTCAGCGATATACAAGCTTAGATATGCAAATCGATATACACATACAATTGACCATAGCTTTGACCGTGAATATCTTGCACATCCTGGCGAATTTCAACATGCTACAAAAGGCAAAAATGCTTGTTTTTGCCTCCTCTTTCATTTTGTGGGCTTTTCTGGAGGATATCTTCACTTTCAAATTTGGATCTGTTTTGCATACTTTGTCAACTGGACGTTTTAGCGGCCATTTTTGCATATGCAAATGTAGATATTTGTTACATTTATGGATGCAGTTTGATGATGCAGTAGCTTGCATTGAAGACTCAAAATATCTTCTACCTGCCCTGTTCCAAATCTTTTATTCAATAACTTCTTGCAGGTGGACATCCCTTCAGAGGCAGATATTTTCTGACAGTGCCCATGGGCGAAATTGATCGTAACCGACTGAGGTCAAAATGTAAAATGTTATATATACATGTAAAACAGATGTATATGGTTGTTGGTTGTTCTTCTGGGCTATTTTGTAATGGCTACTTGGCTTCTATAATCAATAAAAACTAGTATTTTTGCCTCTCTTTTATTATTTTAGCACTGTGTCTGTTCTTTGGATTAGTAAATGCTGTGTATTGTGGACAAAATGTTCCCTTTCATTCCTTCATTATTCTATCTTGACCTCTATTAGAATTAATATGAGTCTATGTAAGTCTTTCCAAGTGTGAGATTATTACTGTGTCGATTCAGTTGCAGCCAAACACATTTAAATCTGGTGTATCACTTATTTTCATTTCAGCATTCCTTCTACCCCTTTTCACAACAAGCTTTAGCACTAGGTTTAGATGCATTTCTCTAAGCAATGGGCTTAGAAAGAGGAAGCTGGCCTTCTCCGGAGGTCTGATCTCAATTCATAAAGTCCCACACTTCAAGATCATTCCCATGTTTCTCCAGATTGCTAAAGTTTTACAACTGTAGCTCAGGGTGCAAATCTGGTTGATAACAGTAACCTTCATTGATGATGTATTCAAATTTACATGGATTTATTTTATGAAGCATAAATCTGAAGTTTTCACTAAGTTTAAGGAATTTAAAGTCTTAGTAGAGAACCAATCAGGTTTAAAGATAGAAATATTAAGATCTAACAATGGAGGGGAATATTGCTCTAAGGAATTTGATGAGTTTTGCAAGCATGCAAGTATAATCAGACAAAAGACAACTCTGTATACACCACAACAAAATGGTGTTGTAGAAAGGATGAACCAAACAATTATAGAAAGGACTAAAAGTATGATTAGTGATGCATAGTTGGATAAATGCTTTTGGGCAGAGGCTTTGTGTACTACTTGCTACTTGATAAATAGATCTCCTTTTAAGGCTCTTGATTCAACACCTTATGAAGTGTGTACAGGTAAGAAACCTTCTGTTTCACATTTAAGGGTTTTTGGCTGTGAGGCTTTTGTTCATGTGCCTAAGGAAAAGCAATCTAAGTTGGATCCAAAGGCTAAAAAATGTACATTCATTGGATATGGTGATAATGTGAAAGGTTATAAGCTTTGTAATCAACTAACCCACAAGATTATCTTTTCTAGAGATGTTATTTTCAGGGAACTTAGAGCTATTTCTGAACTTGAGCAACCAAAAGAAAAATATGAAAAGGTCAAGAAGGTGCACTTTGATTTAGAGCAGCAAGATGCACCTCAGGAAGAACATAATGATGGATTGGGGGGTGAAGAAGAAGAAGAAGATTCGAGTAGTTCTGATGAAGATGAGTCTGTTGTTACAGAAGAAGTTGGTGCAGATGATCATGCAGAAGAACAAGTTGAGACTCTTACTCCACCATTGAGGAGATCCACAAGACAACTGAATCTAGTTGATAGGTATAGCCCACCATATTTCTATTGTGTATATGCTTTATTGAGTACTAACGATGAACCTAGATCCTATAGGGAAGCTATTTCTGCAGATGATAGTGAGTCTTGGTAGCTAGCCATGTAGAGGAGATGATGGCTTTAGACTCTTGTAATACCTGGGATCTTGTTCATTTACCCAAAGGAAGAAAGGCTATAGGTTGTAAGTGGGTCTTCAAGAAGTTTGGAGCAGACAGGTCATTGGAGAAGTACAAGGCTAGACTGGTAGCCAAGAGCTACTCCCAGAGATAGGGAGTTGATTTTGGTGAGATATTCTCTCTTATTACTAAATTGACTTCTATTAGATTTATCTTATCCATTGTTGTAGCTTATGATTGGGAGATTGAGCAAATGGATGTTAAGACTGCGTTCTTACATGGAGATCTTGAAGAAGAAATTTATATGCAGCAGCCTCCAAGTTTTGAGGTAAAAAGAAAAGAACATTGGGTTTGCAGGTTAAAGAGGTCTCTTTATGGTCTAAAACAGTCCCCTGAATGTGGCATCAAAATTTTGATTCATTTGTTTTGAAATTGGGTTTTGTTAGAAGCAAGGAGGATCATTGTGTTTACATTCATTGTGTTGATGATTCTATACTGATTATTGCTTTGTATGTTGATGACATGTTTTTTAGCAATACTAAGGGTATGGTCAATGAGCTTAAAGCCCAACTTTCAAGTGCATTTGAGATGAAGGATCTTGGGACTGCAAGGTATATTTTGGGAATGGAGATTAGGAGGGACAAAGTTAACAGAAAGCTTTGGTTGTCACAAAGTAAGTATGTGAATACTATTTTGCAGAGATTTAGTTTGTAGGACTGTAACCCAGTTAGAGTTCCTTTACCCATTGGTACTAATCTTTCATTAGATATGTGTCCAAAGACTAAGGATGATCTTGAGGATATTTCTAATGTGCCATATGCTAGTGTTGTAGAGAGTTTGATGTATGCAATGGTTTGCACTAGACCAGATATTGCCCAAGCAGTGGGAGTTTTGAGCAGATTTATGTCTAACCCTGGTAGATAGCATTAGAACTATGTGAAGAGGGTGTTTAAATATCTTGCAGGTACTCTTGATCATTGTTTAGTTTATTCTAGTACTGATAGTGTTGATAAATCTTTGGACATACAGGGTTTTGTTGATGCAGATTGGGCAGGTGACTTGGATAGTCGAAGGTCCATTAGTGGCTATGTGTTTACTCTGTTTGAAGGTACAGTGAGTTGGATGAGTAAAAGGTAGCCCACAGTTGCTTTGTCCACTATAGAAGTAGAGTATATGGCTGCTACTCATGTCTCTAAGGAGGCAGTGTGGTTGAGGAGACTGTGTATAGGTATTGGTTTTGATTGCAGGAACATTCAGATTGGTTGTGATAGCCAGAGTGCTATTTGTTTGGCCAAGAATCCCATGTATCATGCTCAGACTAAGCATGTCGATGTTCAGTATCACTTTGTTCGAGAGTTGGTTACAAATGGAGAGATTGAGCTAAAGAAGATAGACACTCAGGAGAATGTTGCAGATTCATTGACTAAGCTTGTGAGCATAGAGAAGTTTGTATGGTGCAGAGAGGCCATGGGCCTTGTTTTTAGTGCCTGATTATTTTTCATTTGATTTCCTTTGGGCTGATTTACAATGTATAATGTCAAGTGGGAGAATGTTGGGATAAGGTGTCATTAACCTTGTAAATCCCATTATTGTATTATTCCATTTATTAATTGTAATTCGTAATTAGCCATAAGGGATGTACAAGTTTCACTGGCTGTGGTGAAAATTATTTACTATCCACGGTAAGTCTCGGAGTTACACACGATAAGTCCCGGAGTTACCGGCGGTAGTTATGGGATGTCATTTACTATGGTAAATGGTAATTGGTCAAAGTGGGGTGCACATGTGGAGGAATAATCTATGACACTAATAATAGCATATGACACATCATAAGATGTTGTAAGTGACTATTTTGGCCTCAAGGTGTTCAAGCTTGCATGGGCACTTTTTCTCAAGTGTAGGATGCATGTATGACAGCATTTATGACCCCATAAGAGCCTATTCTTGGCCATGGACGCCCAAGGTTGTATTGTTGATTCTTGACAAGTGTTATGGGCTTGTAAGAAGGCATTTAATGTCTTGAGGTTGTGTAAATTCTATAAAAACCATAGCATAGTAGATGAGGTGTATATAACAGTTTATAGGTACCCAGGTTCTGCCGGAGTGAAGGTTGAGGATAGAGGAAGTGAATGTATTTGTAATCTCCTTTTGTGAAGATAATACAACTTGGCCTCTTTTCTTGGTGGAGTTTTTTACCTGAAAGGGTTTTCTCCACATTAAACACTTGTGTTATGTGCTTCACTCTGCTTCTGGTATATTTATGTATTGTGGGTTTATGTTTTGTTACAATCTCCATTGTTAACACACACTTGAAAGATTGCTAAAATTTATTCAAATCAGATTTCCATTAAAGTAGTGTTACTTTCATTTCTAACAATGTACAGCAAATAATACTAATGATATCAGTCACCTCAATCCATAAACTTGTCACAACATGCTTGGAGTGCAAACTAGGTCAAACCCTAGGGCAAAAATAGTTAAAATATATAGTTTTTCACCGAATTTTCAATACAAGAGCCCGTTAAAAGGGTGTTGTGAAGATTTTTAGGAGGGACAACAAATTATTACCCTGATAAAAGCCAATTAATGCAAAAATACTTTTCACAACATGCCTATAGTGCAATTTGTAGTCGATAAGGCCAAATTTAGTGAAAATCGTTGTTTTTGAAGCCCTAAGATTGAGATGTTGATGCAAAATGCTATGTGAATGTTTTAAATTCTGATTTATGATGGAAATGAATTAATCTCAGATCTAAAAATAATTTTCAATCCCTAATATGCAAAATGTCAATGCAAATCTAATGAAAATGCATGAAAATTGCTAGTTTTTTGTTGAAATTTTCTATGCAAAAATAAAAATATTTAAATCTAAATGCAAATTTACACTAAAATGTAAGACTATAGAAAAATCATAATTTGAATGAGCCTCTAAAATCAATAGAAAAATCTGAAAGAAGATTTTGCCTACTAACCCTAGATTTTGGAATTACTAGGTTATATGAAAATTTTCAATATTTCTACAAAACCCTAGCAAATTAATGATGGAAATGCAATGCAAATTATTAAATTTTTGTGTTTTTCTATAGTTTATATCAGATCTGATGCAAAAATCATGAATTAGGAAAATTTAGAAAGAATTGATGCAATTTAGTAATCTATATGAAAATGCAAGCTAGGGTTTTCAAATTTTTGCAAATTTTTTAATTTTTTTGTAATTTTCTCAATGCAATAAGTTGAAAGACTATATGACTGAATGAATGAAATCCAAATCTGAAGACACACACTCATAAAGTTGCAATTTAAGTCCAAAAACATGGGTTCACCAAAATGTTTAGGGTAAAATTTAGATTGTTTAATGTTTTAGTTGTTAGATGTTTGAATCCTCCTTTCACCCTTTACATTCAAGAATCTAGGGTCGAGTGGAAATTCCCTATCATACTCTAGGTCACTATGAAATGTAGGTAAAATTGGATTAGGGAATTTAATTATCAATTTTCTTTCTCTTATGCTCAATTGACCATTAAACCCTAATTTCACAAATATGACTGTAAATGGAAGAATAATAGAAAAAGCTCTTGCAGAGGTAAGCAAAATATCAAATCACATAATACCTATTTTCAGGTTTCTGAGGTGGAAAAGTCAAGGAAAAAAGAGCAGGCGCCCAAGTCCAATGCCCTGCTTTTTGTTTGGATCTGGAAACTTAGTCTGCAACTCTTCCCTATTGTTCTCGAGATTTTTCCATCATAGAAATTGGAGGACTAATGAGTGGGCACCCAAGTCTAGGGTGTTGTTTTTCCTTATGTTCTACAATTCCAACACTCCAATATGCCTTCCTACAACTTTACTTTGTCCAGCTCCGCAACCTGTAACCTACAACCATGAAAAATTTGGGAGGGGGTTGTGGTGTTTAGAGGCTTGCCTCAGTCAAGCCCTAGAGGACAGTTAAGTCTCTAAACACCTTTGTCAAATAGAGAGTGTGTGACCTTGTGAGGTAGAGGCAAAAACTAAAGGAAATGATGATAAAAACATAATATAATGTCACCTTGTAGTGAAGCTCTAATGGGAGGAAGATGCTCTTCATTCCATGAGGAAATGGATGCTCAAATCTGTAAATAAAAACACACAAACCACACAAATCTGCTCTTGCAACACAATGAAAGCCTTGAATCACCTTACGATGCAAAAATCACATGAACATAATCTCTAGTTTCTAAATGAATGCCTAAGCATGCTTTTATATGCAACTACAAACACTCCCACCAAGATTTTCGTAATTCAAACTTACCGTGTCAGCATAGGACCCAAATAACAGTCATAAACTGACACCCAAAAATTGGGACTACCCTAAAATAGTGCAAGACTAGGGTGCGGGCGCCTGAGTCCTCCCCCCTATTTTGGGTAGGGTAAGGCTTAAGGGGTCCTCCTAGGTCCCATTTGTCATGTTACCCAGGGCTCATTCCATAGAGATGCCAAATTATGAAGTAAGATGTCCTAAATGCATGCAAAAGACCTAGGAGCTAAACCTAAAGAGGGAAAAGCCCCCAAGGGGACATTTTCTGACATTAATCCCTATCAATTCACCTAAGCCCACCCTTAGCTTATTATTATTTAGTGCCAATTCCCATATTTTCAAGGTCTCAAATTTGGGGTTGAACCCTGTGCCAGAGAGTGCTTTATCTACCTATTCATCTAAAATATATGTGCCCATCCTTATGACAATATCAAATGTAATTACATCTGTCAAAGTCTAATGAGGGAGTAGCAATAGACCACTCTTTGCCACCAAGGCTCTCCCTTCATCTGGAGTGATTTTGTTGATATATTGGCTCAATTCATTGAGCACCCTTTGTTTTATATCTTCATACTTCTTAGGATCAACTCCTCTTTTTGCTTCTTCCACCTTCCTTTGAAAATCCTTATTTCTTACTCTTAACACATACCCCTTAAATTTAGGGGTAGTGACAAAGGCATCTATTGGATATAGGATAGACAACTGAGAGGGGGGGTGAATCAGTTGTCTCAAAACTTTGGAACTTATTGCAGTTAATTCTTACTTTTACCACTTAATAACAATTTAGTAACTTAACCATGAAAACAACAATCATAAGTGCAAGAGAAGTAACACAAAAACACAATTGACACCAAGATTTTTGACATGGAAACCTGGTTAAAGAAAAAACCATGGTAGGGGTTAACCCACAAAAATTAATACCCTGTTAAAAGTATTTTATAAATGGGAATGCACATGCATTCAGGCTCACTGGCTAGAGCTCACTACTCAAATGGAGGCTCACTCCCTACAGAAAGATTACAAGAGAATAGCACAGATTTTGAACTGATAAATAGCATCTACCCATGCAAGAGTTTTAGTTCTGGTTAAGTGTAAAAACTGATCTTACACATTTCATCTTTGCTCTGCTCTACTTGCTGCTCTGCCTTCATTCGCACCTTAGATTTCTGATCTTCTCACATTTACACCTTATTCACATACCACACACACAAAATCATCCAATTCCATCGACTATATATATATCCACAACCTGATCTACAATCATTTTACCAGTCGGCTTCAAGAACATTTAGAACTTTGTTGAGTACTTTGCTCTATCGGCTAAATCCATACATAATATGAGATGCGGACAAAAACTTACACTCACAAATCATCAATCATGTTGGCTACCATCACTGATCATCACCAATTTCCCAATAAACAACTTCTATACATCTGAAATTAAGATCATTCACAAGGTCAGCCTGTTCTTCTATTGTCTATTCTGTCAAACTGAAACCTGATACTCCGAAGCTAATATCTTTTGAGTCCTTCATCACCGGAGGACAAAACTCTAGATTTAGAGTGTCTTGACAATTCTTTCAACTACCTTAGATCTGCAGAAAACCATGCCTTTCGACTGGAGAGATCCAAACCAAGATATCAGACCTTGTCACCTGCTTTGTTCCTAACTGCCTGGACTTAGACAAATTTTGATGCTGACTTCCGATGTGAACAAATTGTGTTATACAGATGATTAGGATGATCTTAGTTGCCATCAATGACAACACCTATTAATGTGAAGCAGTGTCTCTTTCCGACAATCTCCGCCTTTGGCATTGATTGCAACACTTAGTGAAAAATGACTAAGTGTCTAATGTAGCTCCCCCTTACTCTGTACACTTGTGCTTCTCTATTAGTTCCGAAGCTCCCCCTTTGCTAGATTTCTCATTTTTCACTACTCTTCACTCCCCCTTTGACATCAATGGAAAAGGGTTGGGTCTCAAGCCAACATTCTCCAAAAATTATGTATATACTGCTGCATATGTACAACTAATCATTAAGTTCCATTACATAAACTTGAGAATGTCTGCAAAGCTAGTTTTTATTTGCACAAGTTTGGAGGCCCAAGTACTCTTCATTCCATCCAAAATTGAGATGTGCCCACTTAACAAAAATGAATATGCTTCTTCCTTTGAAAGATTTGATGGATCACTAGTCTGAACTACAGTCTGAGCTTCAGATAGGGCATTATACATTGTCTCTAACTTAGGGGCAATCAATCCTCAGAGCTCACACATTCTCTTCATAATGTTGCCTTTCTCTTTAACAAGTCTCTTAATCTCATCAATCAAGCTAATTACTTGACATTCCTAACTTATGGGGGAAATAGTTAGAGGATCAAAATTATTGGATAGATTTGACAATTTCAGTTCTTGTTCCTTTATCTTCTTCTCAATATCCTCACTTACGTTGGGCTAGGATAGACAAAATTTATATATATCACTTCCATCACTTAGATCATTTTGAACACTCTTTATACTGATAGCAAGTATACTCCTATCATACCCTATTAGACTCTTAATTTCACTCAATCTCGTATCCAAAAACTCATTTCTGACTTTTGTCTCTGTAGACTTCTCAAAGGACTCAAAATGAGTATTTACAGAACTTACAAGATTTTTAAGATGTCCGGAGGGGGAATCAGATGGACTCTTCTGGTAGGAAGGCATTAACTTTTCCAAATTCTGGTTGCAAGCCCTAGTAGCTCATTGTCCTCCATGTGGAATTTTAACATCTTCTCTCTAGCCTTTACTTGGGTGAATGATACTATTTTCATCAATTGAATTAGAGAGAGAGCATCTGGAATGGCTAGACCTTGGAGTAGTTTAGGCTCATCAAGCTCAATCATTTCTTTTTCAAGAAGACTTTTTACTACATTTGTAGTGTCTCTTGCAATGTTTTCTAAACTATCCTTTTGTTCATCAGATTTCTCATTATCTATTTTAGGTGCTTCAACATTTGCACCATCTTCTTCTGCCTTATATTTCTTTCCTTCTTCGTTCTCTTTCTCTGCTTTACTTTTCTCTGTGTTTTCTACAAAGGGACTCTTTTCTATTTGTTCACCACTTGCTATGTGATCCAAAGGGCTCTATGTAGTAGCAACATTCTCTTCTTTTCTAGAATGATCAGGTGGAGGAGTTACTCCTGCATCAACTATTTTTTTTATCATTTCTATGTCCTCCTGATTGACTTGTTCCTCTTCCTGAACTTCTTTAACATTTAGATTTGATGAATCAAATCCAACATTAGTATCCTCATAGGTTGACTTTGGAGGATCTAAATTAACACCTTGGTCATCAATTCTTTTGTTAATATGTTCTTCTGGAGCTTCATGTTCCAGAACTAGAGGAATGACTTCTTCTTCTTGTTTCTCTGAAATAATATAATATGTGTCTTTGTCTAAAGCCTTTCTCAAAATTTCTTCTATTTCTTTTGCAATTTCCTCGATTTCACCAAGCATTAGCTTGTTCATCTGAACCTTGCTTCTGAATTTTTCTTTAACTTCTCTGAGGATTTTATCTGCTTCTCTTCTAGTCATTACAGGACACAAAGTGGAGAGGACATACTCTCTGAGTTCTAGGTCTTTAGCCTTGGCTTCTTCTTTCCTCATTTCTAGTACTTTCCTTAGACTTTTAGGAAATTCTTTTAAAATTTCCAATAGGGCTCTATTGAATTTATTCAAATATATGATAATGGCATCTTCCAAAATTTTCTTGTTTGCTTGTGTGATAGGTAAAAAATCAGGTTAATAAGATCAAGCATGGCCATGAAAACCTAACCCTACCATCATCAAAGAATCTAATCCAAATGAAATCAAAAGCATACAATTCAAGAATATCACTTAGATTGTATGATTCCTTGTTTATCATGTGGATTGCTTCTTCAACAATGAACAATTATAAAGATAAAAGCTACCGTGATGAATGGATGATGATAATAATATGCTAGATGGATGCTAAAGTGCTCAATATGCTCAAGATGATAATGTAGATGCTATATGAATGTTGGATCCCTGTAGTATGAAATGAGAAGGTGTTTATATAGAACTCAACCAAAATCAATCAACAGTGCAAATTTGGTGGATATGTAAATGGCTAAGATTAAATGATAGACATAAGTGAATGTATAGATGACAAGTGGAGGGAAGATAAGGCTTATGTGTGATTGTGTACATAAAAAGTACTACATGTGAAAGATATTAAATAAAAGATGTAGTACCATTTATCTTTTTTAAATGAAAGAGGAATACATGTCGGCTCATGAGATAAATGATAAGAGAAATTAATTAAATAAATAAAAATTTATTTAATTAATTAGGAAGTGGGTTTGTGAATAGAATTTTAATTAAATAAATAAAATTTATTTAATTAAAATAGATAGAAAGAAGATAATTAAATAATTAAAGATTGTTTAATTATAGCTTAGAGGAAATAGCTAATGAATTAATTAAATAAATATAAATTTATTTAATTAATAGAAGAAAATAGATGTGTTAGGGATATTGCTCAAGTGTGTTAGACAAATGCAGATGGTAGATAATGCAATATTTGAATGCTAATGATAATTAGGTCAATTTTGGGTGTCTACAGCTTGATCAATATTATCATACTAAACTCTGATAGGCTTTAAATTTCCATTAACAGTGATTGTTTTTACAATTTCATCAATAGTCATAGCGACCTTACTAGTTGCTTGCTTTTTACTAGCTTTATTGCTTCTGGAAGGCTGGTCTTCAGAAGTCTTTGAAGTTCTGGCTTTCTTGGATCTTATTTCTATCACTTCTTCATCTGTCTGTCTCCTCATCATCTTTTGTGCTCTTGTGGGTTCTTGTGGCCTTGGTTTTCTTTCTTTTCCCTCCTTCACCAGATGGAGTGGCTTCTAGTTTCTTGGTGGAAGTGGGCTTGGGTTGCTCACCAAGAGTTGCAGAATTCCTTGTCTTCCTTGAGGAGCTTGGTGGGACTTCCGGAGTGTCTACTGGCTCACTTTCTATTTTTTCTTCTAAAGTCTACTCAGTGCTTTTCTTTATCTTTTCAATCCTTTCTCTATTCTCTCTCGCTGCTTCTTTTGTAATCCCAATGCTTTCTACATACATCTCCACTTTCTTGTGCACTTTTCTTTTTGTTTCTGGCTATTTAAATTCCACGTGCAACTTTAAGCTTAGTTCCTTGTATGTTCCAAACCTTTCAAAAGAGGTGTCTTTAGGTTTTCTCAGAAGATGTTGAAAATACATGTCTAGAACTCTCTCATCCACCTCATAACCCATTGGCATTATCCATACTAGTCTTGGTTCTACAGCTTCCATCAACATTGATCTGTGTTGACCATAAAACATATCTCATGCTCATACTTTTCTACAACTGAATTAGGGATTATTTCCCTTGCATGCATAGAGTCTAAAATTTTTTTAAATACCCCCAGATTGTAGTCTTTTGTGCACCTGAATCTCCAAGGCTATATAAATGCCCTCTTATTTGGATTGCCACTAGCCTGTCATTTGTCCAGTACACACCTTGCACTCCAAGCACTTCATTCATGAAATAGAAAAATAGGCATATGATCAAAGAACCATATTTGAAAGAGTTTTTCTTGTCCTTTTTTATTTTGCTCAGATTCTCTATCAGCTGATTCTACAGTAATTCACACAGATCATAGTCAGCATTCTCCTTTAACATCTTATAAGCTGCATATGTTGTAGTCCTAAAAATTGAATTCTCCCTGCTGGAGTGATAGATCTTATAGCCAATGATCATAGAAGCAAATTTGACATCCGGTTCAATGATGTCATTTATTGTCATTGCTTTTTTGTCATACTTCACTCTGGTTAAATCAGTAACAGTTTGATTCTTCATAGCTTTCAAAGTAGGTAATCTCCCAGTTGTATTCAGCCCAGTCACAATTCTGATAACATCTTTAGTGATCTTAAATGGTTTTAGTAGCCAAATAAATTCATCATGCATCCATCTCAACACATATCGAACCCATTCACTTTCATCAAAAGATAGAAATTCAATCATTTGCAGAAAATATCTGCTTTCAAGGGCTTCAAATTCATATTTTAGTTGGTAATTGTCATCTTTTAGATGGCTCTTAAACAACTCCAGTAGTTTCAGATTCCAAAATTCTTCTATATTGCAATGAATGTATGCCCTAATGTCTTCAACATGTAAAACTCCATATGGAACACTTGAAAAGGCACCTAGCGGCTTGAATTGAACAGATTTGTAGGGATGCTTCTTAAATTTAGGATGGGGCCTTTCAGTGATATCAACAAGTAAAGGTGTAGCCATTTGCAAAGATTCAAGAAGTTTTACAAAAAATAGAAATACCTTGTTTTGCAGATTAGGGTTTTGCTTGGAGATCCTCTTCATGCTTCAATTCTTGAGAATTCTTAGCTCTGAACTCATTCACTTCTCCTCTTCTTGCTTTCTTCTGATGCAATGTGATCTAAATGAGGAATGAATGACCTTTTTATACTCCGCAACACCTAATTTGTCTTTGCAATAAATGCTCTACCCTAATACATCTGGTTACTCTGTTTGTTGTACAGTTTCTCATAAATTACTCCACAATTTGCCACATCCACCTTTTTTCTTCTGGAAATCCTTCCAAATGATCTGAAACAATTCAAGATCTTTTTTTCTCACTGTGCCGGATTTAGGCACTTACTTAATCGCTGGGGGAATTTGATTTACAATGTTGCTCCCCCTAAGCCAAGGCTCCCAAATCAATTCCTGGAGGAATTTTCAGCACCGAATTCTGGTGCAGATCCAATACTATCATTTATAATTGTTTTCTTGACCCATGTTTTGTTTATTTCATTCTAAGTCTCATTCGCATTAATTTTTTCTTTTCCTTTGTCTTGTCTCTATTCATCTAGTTTTCTGTTTACTAGACTTCTTCTTCCATTGTTCCTATTTCCATAGAATCTTGCAATATGACCAGATTTATTGCAATTAAAGCACACAACATTTCCTTTCGTATAAACTTGATTTCCTCTTAATCTGCACTGATTAGCCATGTGTCCAAACCCATTGCAAGAAAAATAGTAACCATTTAAAGAATTGTAATTCCTCTATTGTTAGCATTATTCATTATCATACTCTGCATTCTTTTGATCTATGACCATACCTCTTACACTTGAAACATTGACTGGAGAAGGATGAACCATTTTGATTTACTCTGCTTCTGCAATGAGTAGCTCTATGACCAAATTTGTTGCAATTAAATTAATTTCCATTGAATGATGGATATCTTTGAGCATTAGGCTATCTTACTGGAGGTTTTCTAGTTCTGTTTCTAGCATTCCTAAGTTGAAAATTTCTATGTCTGGATCCGGAGCTTTCACCTTTCTCATAACCAAGACCATGCTTGTCATCAGCCTTTTTCTATCCTTCGAGTAATTCTTCAAGTTTTGTTGAGCTTATCTTGAACTTCTCCTTATATTCATTTGCAACTTCTAGGTCATGTATGAGAATGACAATTTGCCTTTCAAGTTCTCTCTCATTGTCTCTACTTTCTTGTAGATCAAACTCTAGATGGCCAGCTATTCTATCTAATTTGCAACATTCTTCAATTTTTTCTTTTAGTTTTTGATTCAAATCTTCTTCAATTTTCTTCCTATCTTCACTTTCTTTCGTTTGCCTCATCACCCCAGATTCTATTTCAATTTTTAGAATAGCAACTTCTTTTTATAGCTTCTCACATTCCTTTGTCTTTTCTTCCAAAGCTTCATTCATGTCATTTTCTTCAAGTAAACTAGATAGCTACAGAAGTAGCTCCTTTTTCCTTTGCATAGATTTCTTTAATTTATCTTTTAACATTTCAATGGTATCATCAACATCTTTAAGTTCACCTCTCAGATTACTAATTTCTATTTTAGACTGAACAAGCTCTTCAAGGGCCAACTGAAGTTGATCTTTGAGTGAACCCATTAAGACTTCTTCCAAGATCTTTTCCTCAAGCTGTTAGGATTCTCAAAGAAACCTTGCTCTGATACCAATTGTTGGATATAGGATAGACAACTAAGAGGGGGGGTGAATCAGTTGTCTCAAAACTTTGGAACTTACTACAGTTAATTCTTATTTTTACCACTTAATAACAATTCAATAACTTAACCATGAAAACAACAATCATAAGTGTAAGAGTAGCAACACAAAAACATACTTGACACCAAGATTTTTGATGTGGAAACCCGGTTAAGGGAAAACCCATGGTGGGGATTAACCCACAAAAATTAGTACCCTATTAAAAGTATTTTATAAATGGGAATGCACATGCATTCGGGCTCACTGCTCAAATGGAGGCTCACTGCCTACAAAAAGATTACAAGAGAATAGCACAGATTTTGAACTGATAAATAGCATCTACCCATGCAAGAGTTTCAGTTCTAGTTAAGTGCAAAAATTGATCTTACATATTTCATCTTTGCTCTGCTCTTCTTACTGCTCTGCCTTCATTCACACCTTAGATTTCTAAGATGTTATCACATTTACACCTTATTCGTACACCACACATACGAAATCATCCAATTCCATTGACTATATATATATAGATATATATAGATATATATATAGATATATATATATATATCCGCAACCTGATCTACAATCATTTTACCAGTCAGCTTCAAGAACACTTAGAACTTTGTTGAGTACTTTGCTCTGTCGTCTAGATCCATACATAATATGAGATGCAGACCAAAACTTGCACTCACAAATCACCAATCATGTTGGCTACCATCACTGATCATCACCAATTTCCCAATAAACAACTTCTATACATCTGGAATTAAGATCATTCACAAGGTCGGCCTGTTCTACTGTTTGTTCTGTCAAACTGAAACCCAATACTCTGAAGATAATATCTTTTGAGTCCTTCATCACCGGAGGACAAAAATTTGGATTTAAAGTGTCTTGACAATGCTTTCAACTACCTTAGATCTGCAGCAAACCATGCCTTTCCACCGAAGAGATCCAGACCAAGATACCGGACCCTGTCACCTACTCTATTCCTAACTTCCCAGACTTAGACAAATTCTAATTCTGACTTCCGGTGTGAACAAATTGTGTTATATAGATGATTGGGATAATCTTAGTTGCCAATTACAACACCTATCAATGTGAAGCAGTGTCTCTTGCCAATAGCATCATCCTCCAAAAATTGTGCACAAGAAAGCACTCTGATGTCCTCTATGTCAATTTGTTCACTGGAAAGTGACATCCCTAGCCTATTATCTAGAATGGAAAAAGGCTTTATTCTCTCAAGTGAATTCACATATTGAGAAACTTCTTGTTCTTGTATAACTCCACCCTCACCAATCTCCTCCTCCAAGTTTACAACCTGAATTTCTTCTTCTTGCTCCAAATCAATCATTTTCAATTTTTTGGCCGAAGGTGACTTAGGAGACTCATTTCCTCTCCTGTATGGTTAGATTGGAGTCCTTGATTCTTCATGATATGTTGGTTTCTCTTCACCTATAGGGGCCTCTTTAATCAACATCTTGTTAGACTTAGGGCATACAACTGAGAGGGGGGGTGAATCAGTTGTGTGAAAACTTTCTCTTCTTAAACACTTGAATCTTCTTCAGTGATTAGCATAATATTAATCATGAACCATAATACATTCACATCAAAAGCAGAAACATATCAACACATATGACACCAAGATTTTGACATGGAAAACCTGGTTAAGGGAAAAAACCACGGGGTGATTAACCCAAGAATATATTCTCTGTTAGAAGAATAGAAAGAATAAAATAGCACATGCCAATTAGGGCTCACTGCCCAAGCACTCTGCTCACAAGAGGCTCACTGCCTCCAAGAGACACTATATCTACAAAGGAATAAGTATCACCTTTATGAACTGGAGAATAGCATCTTCTGCATGCTTGAATCAGTTCCATTTAAGCCCAATACTTCTGCTCTGCCTTTCACACTTCTCTTCGCTACCACACACTCATCACCGCAAGACTCACTTCAAAATGACTTCACAATCCCTTATTTATATAAGGCATCGACTTAGGAACAATCATCTAAGTCGGCAAACACCTACAAGAACATCCGCAAGATGTGTAATACATCCAGTCGGCCAGTCTAAAGAAGAACACCAATATCTATGGTTATTCTTCAAATGCAAACTCTAACTTTAATGTGGACCACTAACATGAACTGGACATGATCCAACGATCATCATAACCTTCCCTGAATCACCAAGAACATCTGCACTTCATCATCCTAATGGAATTCTTCTCTCCTTCATCTGGAGCTTCAAGAACACAGTCTGTCATCACTGTCACCAATGAATAGGCTCTTCCAGACCTTCAACCTATGAACCAATCTAGTTGATACTTCACAAGGATGTCCTCAACACTCCCTCAAATCCATAGAATGGGATAATGAAATTCCAGATCTCACCGGACCTATCTGTGGCACTCTATCACCTCTGAACACCTGTCAGAACTGGTTCTACTTGAGCGACCATAACTTCTTTAGATCTTCATGCAGACCTTTAAAAACTTGAATGGAGAATCTCAAGACTTATATCTACAAACCCTTTAAATCGCATCCTCTGATCCTCAACCTATTGAGGACTTTTACTTTCTTGTCATCACTGTTCTTCGCTGTTCCTGATTGAGACTTATTTTCTCAATATCCTCAGCACACAACTCATCTAATCCTTCTCATTAATGCAACATGAGTATGTTGACATCAATGACAACAACAGATAGGCCCATACTTGCAACAATCTCCCCCTTTGTCATTGATGGCAACATATGATGTGAAAAACCATCAAAACAAGAACTTCTCCATGTTGTCACAACTCTCCCTAATAGTAACAACTTATTCACATGTCTTCTCTTCCTTTATTACTCCCCCTTTGATCAAAAACCACTTGTTTTTCACATGTCTTCTCTCCCCCTTTGACATCAATGGCAAAGGGCTCATACTTGCAACTCTATTACTTCATAACATACCAGCTGCTCCCCCTGAGTAGTAGCTCCCTTAGCATCAATCTGGATCACAAGATATGACTGTGATATCCACCAGATTGATGCATATCAGTACATCCTAGTTCATCACCGGAGGGGCATTAACCCCTAACTTCTCCCTGAGATACTCAAAAGAGTCCTTGGGAAGAGGTTTAGTAAAAATATCTGCAATCTGATCCTTGGAGGCACATACTCCAATCTGACTTTATCCTTGTTCACTTGCTCTCTCAGAAAGTGAAACTTGATAGATATATGCTTAGTCTTAGAATGCAACACCGGACTCTTAGAAATATTTATTGCACTTGAATTATCACAAAAAATTGTGATAGGCTCCTCATATTCTACTTTAATATCTCTTAGCATCTACTTCATCCACAAAACTTGAGTGTAACTACTTGCTACTGCAATGTATTCTGCTTCAGTTGTAGATAGGGATATTGCCTCTTGTTTCTTGCTTAGCCAAGAAACCAACCTTTTTCCTAAAAGGAATGCTCCTCCACTTGTACTCTTCCTATCATCCACATCTCCTGCCCAATCTACATCTGTATATGCATGAAGAGAAAAATTATGATCTCTAGGATACCACAGACCATACTCAACTATTCCTTTTAAGTACCTAAAAATTCTTTTGATTGCCATGACATGAGATTCTCTGGGATCAGCCTGGAATCTCGCCACAAGACCAACAGCCTGCATTATATCTAGTCTAGTTTGAGTGAGATACAATAATCCTCCAATCATTGATCTATACTTTGTCTGATCTGTCTTAGGAGAGTCATCATCTTTGCTCAACTTACATCTGGTTACCATGGGAGTGTTCATTGGCTTTGAATCTTCCATTCCAAATTTTCTCAACAATTCTTTCACATATTTGGTCTGAGAGATAAAGATTCCTTTCTTTGTCTAAGTAATTTGCAGACCCAAGAAGAAATTCATTTCACTGAGCATTGACATCTCAAACTCACTTTTCATTTGATTTGCAAAGGTTTTACACATACTGTCTCTTCCTCCAAATATGATATCATCAACAAATACTTCAACAATCAAGATGTTTTCATGATCAATTTTGAAATATAGGTTATTGTCAGCAGTACCTTTGTTGAAACCAATCTTCAAAAGATGTTTGTCCAATCTTTCATACCAGGCTCTAGGGGCTTGCTTTAGTCCATACAGTGCCTTCTTCAATTTGCAGACCATATCACCATGCTCAGATAGTTGAAAACCATCTGGTTGTTCAATGTACACTTCTTCTAAGTCACCATTCAATAAGGTAGACTTGCCATCCATCTGATACACCTTGAAATCCTTGAAGGTAGCAAATGCAAGAAATAGTCTAACTGCTTCAATTCTTGCCACCGGAGCAAAGGTTTCTTCAAAATCAATTCCTTCTATTTGAGAGTAGCCTTTGCAGACTAATCTGGCTTTATTTCTGATTACTTCACCAACTTCATTTAGTTTGTTCTGGAAGATCCATTTGGTTCCAATCACATTCTTGTTTCTAGGTCTAGGAACAAGATCCCATGTGTGATTTTTCTCAATTTGCATCAACTCTTCCTCCATTGCTTTGGTCCAATTTTCATCATTGCAAGCTTCATTTATTGTCTTAGGTTTAATCTTTGAAATCAGACAATATTCATCTAAATTTTGAGCAATTTTCCTTCTAGTTTGCACACCTTTGCTTTTGTCACCTATGATCTGATCTTCAGAGTGGTTCAGTCTTACATACCTTGGAACTTTGGGAGTTTCTTGCACTTCTACTTCTTGATCATGCTCATTTAGACCTATCTCTTCTTCCTAATTTACTGGATCAGTTTGAATCTGACTTTCAGGAGAGGATTGAGCTCCTTGAACCAAAACACCATTTAGATCATCTTCATCATACTCATAAAACCTTGAGGGTTTCTCTATTCCCTCATCAACCTTCACATTTGTACTTTCTATCATCTTTCTTAGTCTCTTGTTATAACACCG
Organism: Cunninghamia lanceolata; assembly: GCA_027924645.1. Lineage (NCBI taxonomy): Eukaryota > Viridiplantae > Streptophyta > Pinopsida > Cupressales > Cupressaceae > Cunninghamia > Cunninghamia lanceolata. Next base: position 26,510,052 of record BSBN01000500.1, read on the forward strand.
GTATGCTTTGCTTTGAGTAGAGTAACCAAAGAATATTCCTTCATCACTTCTAGCATCAAACTTGTCTAAATCTTCATCTCTTTTGATGTAACATTTGCTACCAAAGACTCTAAAATATCTTATAGTAGGAGTAATGCCAAACCAAAGTTCATAAGGGGTCTTACCGGTATTGCTTCTGATTTGAACTTGATTAAGAGTATAGACTGCAGTGCTGATAGCTTCTCTCCAATAGATCTAAGGAACATTTGCTTCCATCATCATAGTCTTAGATGCTTCCCGAATGGTCCGGTTGTTTCTCTCCACTACTCCATTCTATTGTGGAGTCCTTGGAGCAGACAACTGTCTCTTAATTCCATGTTTCTCACAGAATTCTATGAACTCACCGGATGCGAATTCTCCACCTCTATCAGACCTCAGACGTTTCAACTTTATTCCTGTTTCATTATCTACCATAGCCTTGAATATTTTGAATTTCTCAAGAGCTTCTGATTTCTCATTTAGAAAGGTTACCCACATCATCCAGGAATAGTCATCTATTAGCAGCATGAAGTATCTATCACCTTGAATACTTCTGGTTTTTGCCGGACCACATAGATCAGTGTGAACTAAGTCCAATAGTCAGGTAGAAGACAGTTCCTTGCTTTTGAATGTGACTCTGCTCATCTTACCCAACTGACATTCCTTGCACAAGTTGTTAGTAGGTTTCACCAATTTTGGAAGATCTCTTATAGCCTGAGTATTGCTTATCTTGATGATATTATCAAAATTCACATGACACATCCTTCTATGCCATAACTAACTCTGATCAACTTGAACAAATAAGCAGCTTTTACCAGTACCAACCAAGTGGAAGATATTACCTTTAGTTTGAGTACCGGATGCAATCTCTGTTCTAGATCTTTCAAAGATTTTGCATTTTCCATCCTTGAATCAGAGATCATAGCCTTTGTCCACCAACTGTCCAACACTGAGAAGATTGTGCTTCAAACCTTCAACATACAGTACATTACCAATTTTGTTTCTTCCATTAAAAGAAATAGTTCCTCTTCCTCTGATTCTACCAGTAGAATTATCACCAAATTTCACCACTTCTCCTTCATACCTTTCCAAATCTATGAACTTATTCTTGTCACCTGTCATGTGGTGAGAGCAACCACTGTTAATGACCCAATCATTCTTTTCTTCAACTTAGGCAGCTAGAGCTCTTTCTATAACTTTATGATTGATAGATACAGAGGATATTGGTTCTTCTTCCTTGATGGCAATAAACACCCATTCACTTCCGGATTTGTTTCCTATCTCTGATTCATCATCTGTTACTCCTTCATTATCATCTTCTTCATGAACATAGTAACAATTCTTTTGGAACCTTGATCTGTTAGGATTTGTCTTTGAAAATCTTTTCAGACATTTTGAGGCAAAATGACCAATCTTATTGCAGTTAAAACACTTAAAAGGCAATTTTTCTTCATACTTACCAGATCCTCTTGGTAGTCTCTTTGTAATGAGGGCTTCAAGTTGAGCAGTTTCTACTTCTTCTAGGTCTTTTCTTGCTTTTCCATACCATGACAAATTCATTGATGAGTTCTCTCCCAGATCAAATCCTTGCTTACCTTTCACAGAGGCACTGGCTTTGAATGCAGATTCAGTTTTGTGGGGATCATCTCCAAATTCACTCATTTCAAAAGCAGCTAGTTTGCCAGCCAATTGGTCTCTTGTGACAGTTGCATGGGATCTGAATTCATCAATTGCAGCAACCTTGATTTTGTAAGAGGCAGGAAAGGATCTGAGAATCTTACCAACAATCTCATTTTCATCCAAGACTCCACCAGAATTTCTAATTCTACAAACCAGTCATTCACTCTTGGCATAAAAGTGGTAATATTTTCATCATCTCTCATCTTCAATTTTTCAAATTTCCCTTTTAGACTCCATAACCTTGCCCATTTAACATACGCATCTCCTTCATGTAGAAGTTCTAGTTTAATCCAGATCTCATAGGAAGTTGGTAGGTCAATAAAATTTGAGAGCTCTGAGTCAGTTAATGCGCTTAGAAGAGCCTCTTTGGTCTGTAGATTATTTTCAGCATCTGTGATTTCATTTAGGGTTGTCAGACCACCCTGTGGAGGTACATACGTTTTTGTGACCATGGACCAGTATGCCATTCCCATATACTGCAAGTGACATTTCATGCGACCTTTCCAAAGAGAAAAGTTGGTTCCATCAAACTTCAGACTATCCTTCTTATATGACAACATCCTGGATCTCCTCAAGCGGTTAAGCTCCTTTTAGAGGAACTTAGCTCTGATACCAATTGTTAGACTTACGGCATACAACTGAGAGGGGGGGTGAATTAGTTGTGCGAAAACTTTCTCTTCTTAAACACTTGAATCTTCTTTAGTGATTAGCATAATATTAATCATGAACCATAATACATTCACATCAAAAGTAGAAACATATCAACACATATGACACCAAGATTTTGACATGGAAAACCTGGTCAAGGGAAAAAACCACAAGGTGATTAACCCAAGAATGTATTCTCTGTTAGAAGAATAGAAAGAACAAAATGGCACATGCCAATTAGGGCTCACTGCCCAAGCACACTGCTCATAAGAGGCTCACTGCCTACAAGAGACACACTGTCTACAAAGGAATAAGTATCACCTTTATGAATTGGAGAATAGCATCTTCAACATGCTTGAATCAATTCCATTTAAGCCCAATACTTATGCTCTGCCTTTCGCACTTCTCTTCGCTACCACACACTCATCACCGCAAGACTCACTTCAAAATGACTTCACAATCCCTTATTTATACAAGGCATCGACTTAGGAACAATCATCTAAGTCGGCAAACACCTACAAGAATATCCGCAAGACGTGTAATACATCCAGTCGACCACTCTCAAGAAGAACACCAATATCCATGGTTATTCTTCAAATGCAAACTCTAACTTTAATGCGGACCACTAACATGAACTAGACATGATCCAACGATCATCATAACCTTCCCTGAATCACCAAGAACATCCGCACTTCATCGTCCTACTGGAATTCTTCTCTCCTTCATTCAGAGCTTCAAGAACACAGTCTGTCATCACTGTCACAAATCAATAGGCTCTTCCAGACCTTCAACCCACAAACCAATCTAGTTGATACTTCACAAGGATGTCCTCAACACTCCCTCAAATCCACAGAATGGGATAATTAAATTATGGATCTCACCAGACCTATCTGTGGCACTCTGTCACCTCTGAACACCTGCCAGAACCGGTTCTACTTGAGCGACCATAACTTCTTTAGATCTTCATGCGGACCTCTAAAAACTTGATTGAAGAATATCAAGACTTATATCTACAAACCCTTTAAACCACATCCTTTGATCCTCAACCTATTGAGTACTTTTACCTTCTTGTCATCATTGTTCTTCATTGTTCCTAATTGAGACTTATTTTCTCAATATCCTCATCACACACCTCATCTAATCCTTCTCATTAATGCAACATGAGTATGTTGACATCAATGACAACACTGGATAGGCCCATACTTGCAACACTTCTCTGCATTGGTAAAAAAAATTTGAATCCCTATTATTGCATCATTCTCATGATTCAGGTTTTTTCTCATTCTTTCCCCTTCCATCACTGCCTGCCACCTCTTACTCAGGAAATGAATTTCATCCATGGTGGGGTAGTTTCTTACTATATCCTCATCAAATACAACTTGATGGAAGAATTGTGGCCTTTTGACACCAAGTCTTACCTTATTGATGAAACCTTCTGGATCAAATATCCTTGGGTCCTCCAACCCCATCTTGTAAGCTTTCAATACTGAATCAATTTGATCCAGAGCATCTTTGTTTATAGCCCAAAAATTAGAAAACTTGGTGGCAGTAGGGAAAAATGACCCTTTCTTCTATAGTCTCAAATGCTCCTTATCTGACTCATTCAATTGCCAATCATCTCTAAATATGTAATCCTCCTTGGCACATATTTTGGTAGTATATGTGGGGAAACCTTGCTCCCATAAATTTTGATGCAAGTAGTGCAGGTTTGTAAGAACTAATCTCCCCAATTATGTTGAATTCCTAGTTCAAGGGTTCTCTCAAGTGGTCTCAAAAAGTCCAATACATCCCTTGGAATTCTTTCACCTTTAGGCTCCATAAACTTCAACAGCATTCTCACAAAATGTTCTTCAAAAATTACACAGTCTGAACTTTCACAATGCATATCTAGCAAATGAGTCCATAATTAGACAGGCAGAAGAGTACCATCCTATTCTTGTTCTCTCACACACAGATCTTTATGCCACAACCCTATTCTAGCATACAAAAGCATGTGGCACAAAACAAAATACCACTTGAATTCTACCTTTGCATCTACAACATAAACATTATTCTTAATTTTCACCAATTGTTCATGCATTTTGTCTACTACAAAAGTTGCATAATCAAATCCTGCAATTGTTAAGATGTCATGTATATCTATAGCCAACATCATCATAAGAACCATAATCTTATCCAAAGCATCCCTTCCTAGCATTTGGCACAGAGTATGATATTTTTTTACAAAATAGTACATGAAATGAGAGGCTTCAAAAGGTTCTTCTTCACTTGCTGAAATCTTTATCAATTTTCCATCAACCCCCCTTGCTCTGTGCTTGGGCAATTTGAAGGTTCTATATGCATTCTGGGCCTTCTTGTATTCATCCTTCAGAATGTTGAAATTAATCTTCTTGCAAGCAACAAGGTTCAAGCCAAACACCTTTGTGATGAATGCATTTGTTGTACTGATCATGACTTCATTATTCCCTACCCTAACAAACCTAGAAGCAGGATCATATCTCTGTGCAACAACCCTTACCAGATCAAGATTTACAAATACATTAGGGCACATCAAATTTTCCACATCCAAATTCTAGGCATTACAAATAGGGGCTTTGTACTCCTTCCTATCATGCTAGTGTTTAAACAAAGTCTACCCATGAATAGGAAACTTAGCATCCTGGCACCCAGAACATAGATCTAGCAATCTATCATTAGGCCCACCTGGACCGTATGCATTAATTGCCCTTCTTGAACACCCATGCAATTGTTTCATTAAATCTGTTGTGATGCCCACAACATGCCCCATTTTTCTCCTTAGCAAAATGAGGACCCCTGTTGTGGCTTTGCTTTTGCTTTTGTGTGTGGGTCTGTTTGGTGGTAAAAGGGAAAAAGAGAGTGAAAGTTACAAACCTTGTTCAAAACAATGAAAAAATTGCATTAAGACCAGAGCTGAATATAGGTGAATTCCTTGTCAAAAATGAGTGAGGGTTGCTTTTTGAACTGTGTGAAAATTCCCTGTATTTTGCAAGTTATGTATGTTTTTGGTAAAATGTACAATCGAGTTTGTATGTTGCATATACAAAGTCCTTTGTATATCGGGTTGCATATACAAGGTCCTTTGTATTCAAGGTCATTTGCATACAAAGTCCTTTGTATATTGGGTTGCGTATACAAGGTTGTTTGCATATGCAAAGTCATTGTGTAAGTTGCATGTAGAGGTCATCGGGTTTCTAAGTCATTTTACTTGTATGCATTTTGTTAAATGTTCTATCTATACATACAAGTCGGGCCCAAAACATTTCAAAGTTTGAATGAATAAACGGTTAAGTCTGATGAATGCATAAACTGTTTGTATGTTAGGCAAGGGGTGAATATACAAAGCTTTATGCAAGTCACGGAACCGAAAAGTTATGAAATGAGATGTAATTGTTGTATGTTTCCACCTTGTATGTATGTTTCAGGACATACAAAGTGAAATATACAAAGCGGAACTCAAGAAAGATTAAAGTTTAGTTAAAGTGATGCATCATAACTCAATGTATATCAGAATATGCATTGCACTTTATACATGCTGCAGAACTGAAGGAAGTATTAAAATTGGTTTTATTGGTGTATTGCAGAGATACAAGGGAAAGTAGCATGGGTCCCACCACTTGCATAATGGACTTGCATAATTGCAATGTATATCTTCAATATATAAGCGCGATATGCAAAGCAAAAAGTGCAAATTAAGGATACAATGCGGATGTGAAAGGAGAATTAAATACAGAAAAGTCTTTGTATGATTAAATGCTTGTATGTTTATGGCATACATATTCGATATACAAAAGAAATAAAGGCATCAGGCAGAGATGAGCGATCGGCAGAAGTTTTTGGGATCGCTCTGATTAAAGTGAGTTACGCTAATGAGGAAGATGACCAAGCCGATAAGGAGTTGTATCGGCCAGAAGTATGTGATCGGTGCGAAATTGATTGATCAACTTGACTGCGTAAGTTACGCCGATGAAGGTATACAAAGCGGCGATATACAAAGATGTACAGAAAAGCGGAAAAGGAAAAGAAATGTAGTTTGATTTCTTGCATTAGGTGCTTGTATGTTTAAAGATACAAAGAAGACATGCAAACAAACCATATAGGAAAACATACGAGGGAAAAGGGTATGTATGCAGAAATAAACTAACAGCAAAAAGGGAGAAGTTTAAAAATACATGAACACTGCAACTGAAGGCCGAACTGTTAGCGCATTGATTACTGTAATTAATGCCCATCTAACATTCTGAGGAGGTATAAATTGACGACAAAAATATGAATTTTAAATCCCTTTTTTTTGTCTATTTCGTAGGTATGCAGGTAGATATAAAGGCGGAGCTTTAATGGCGATGACATCACAAAGGGCGGATCAGATCACAAAAGAAGTGAAAGATTACAGTGAGAAGAGATATGCAGATGGAAAGAAACATTATTAAAAGAACAACAGAAGATATTTTGGTGGCTGTTAGGGTTTTCAAAGGGCATCCTTACGCTTAGTATGGGTATGTTGCTCATATATTTTTGGTAGGATTTGTTTTCCACCAATTGATGCTGCACTTGAAGGGTGGACTATTGATTGACTAGGGTTTTGGAGCTGTATTGGGGATAATCAAAGCTATATATTGAGACCCTTTACTCTGTAATAAGGGACACAGGGATTCGTAGGACAGAGTTGGAAATTGTAATTTATCTTAGCATTTTGAATAGAGGGACTTTTTAGTTTAGAATAGAAGGAGGTCGCCTGTGTCTGCAATAAGGAATGCGTGGAACATCTAGGTTCCTTACTGTATCTGTAAAGCGTTGTAAGTTTTCTGTAAGTTGATTAATGAAGCTAAGAGTCATTCATACATTGTAAATCATATATGACTGTCTGTTTTGAATACAAATGAATCTATAATTATGTATCTATATTCAAAGTGTCTTCTGGCTCTTCTTTGTATTTGAAATAATATCTCTTAAAGCTTGCAATCTTGAATGTATGTTCGTGAATATACTCAGGGCTTACATTTAAAGGTTTAGTCTGTGGATTTAATCATTGTTGTACTTCTTACAATGTGCATAATAGAGCATTTAGATCCTGTAGTAGAATGAAGTTTAATTTAGATTTCTCTAACTTTTCCCAAACCATTTGAAATACTTAGCTTAAACACAGAAATTTAAAGGAGATTGTTTGATATTTGAAGGAAACATGAAAAAGTGAGTTGATATTTGATAGTTTTCATAATATTTGAAAAGAAAGCTTGTGTTAATATAAATCAAATAAAGCTTTGTGATACAGTAACAAATTTATGCAAAGGAATTGAAAAAAATGTTGATATTTGTGATAGTTTGCATAATTAGAGTCCAGTAAGTCATAAAACACCTTAAATCAAGTAAGGCCCCTTGCATATTACAGCTTCACATCAACCTACTGAATTGTCCAACAGGTCAAGACCTAACCATACAGAAACTTGGGATTAAGTAATCTTCATTGATTTCTTCATATCTTTCAAGATAGTTAGGTTCATTTTGTAAATTTTAACTTTTGTTATGAATGTGTAAAAACAATCATCAATAGTTTTTGGCGCTAGAAGGAGGGCTTGATTGGAGTTAGGGTTTGTTGTAAGTAAGGCTGGATCATAACAGTAACAAAGTGACTAGGTCTAGATCCAATTCAAAGGATATATTTGTGCAATTACCTGATAAAAAGCAAAGTAAGAGTCCTTTGATTTGGAATCCTAGAATATCACATGCAGGAAGTTCATCTAGAACACCTCCTGGATCACTTTTTAGCATCCATAACTTTTTGAGTCTCGATAGTTATTCATTTAGATCTTTGAATCTTGGTTCAAGTACTCCTAGAGGTCTCAGTTCTCTCATAAATCCAAATCCACCAAGAAATCTAGGTATTCCCCAAGGTTCAGGCTAAGCACAAGTACCTGCAATTACTTACTTTAATGTTAATTCTCCCATACAGTTCACTGATTACCATGAGATGCGAAAAAATCCTGAAAAGATATGTCCTAAATATCAATTACATCAGGATCTAGAAGATCACATTAGAATATTCAAAGAGGCATGCTTTAGGGTCAGGTTAGAATATGAGGATGTTGTGTGTAGGTTGTTTCCTTACACCTTTAATGAGCAGGCTTCCAACAACGGTATGTTAACTTGCCCAATGGTTATATTTCTTCTTGGACACTTATGGAAGAAACATTTTTGTCTAGATTCAGAGGACCAATAGATCCTTCCACCTTATATCACAAATTGGCTACAATTAAGAGAAGTGAAGGAGAGCTGATTGATAATTTTAATGATAGATTTCAAAAATCTTATTCTAGGTTAGTCGCTCCTTACATAGTAAATGCAGATACATTGTTAGCCATGTATTACGTTGCCTTAGATCCATTAACTGTTATGTTTGTCAAAAGAAAGGCTGACATAGATACAATATCCAAAGCTTATAAGGAGGCAGCCTCAGTAAATCAGGAGATGAGACAAACAACTTATAATCCATTTCCTAATGGAGGAAATCTTGGGATACAAAATCAAACACAACCTTGGATAGAGTCCCTACACATAACACTCCATTATTGAATCCAATTCCTACATACACACGTGTGTATAATCCTGCCCCAATCCAGGCCATAGCCCCTTACACTGGTAACACTGCCAATAATAATCAGAGTAATGGTCAATCTTTCTTCCAACCTCCTCAGGATACATTTGTGGCAAAGGCACTAGAGAAAAGAGAAGAAATCAAAGAAATTACTGCACACTTGAGAAGATTGACTATTGAAATGAGACAACTGAGAAATAAAAATTTATATGGTAGAAACAACCAAGGATATAGTCAAAACCATAACCAAAGCTATAGTCAGAACTACAACCCAAATTATAACCAGAATCACAATCAAAATTATAACCAGGGTCAAAGTTCAAATCAAAACTAGAATTACAATCAGAATCAAAATCACAATCAGGGACAACCAATGCAAAATAGAGGACCAGCTATAGATAACAAAGCCTGGGGTAATAACAACAGAAATCAAAATCAGCCAAGGCCACCTAAGACATGGAACACAGGGCCAAATAATGGCACTCTAGCTTCTCCATTTGAGAATTTAGATAATCAAGATACAAAAGAAATAGCTGGAATTCAAATGGCCAATACAGCATTGAAGAATTGGTACAGATTTCATAATACCAGTGCCCATGCTAAACTAGATTGTCCTTAGTTCCATTTAGCAGCTAGTATTTTCAATGTAAATGTACAGGCTCCCACTTCTGAATTTCTCATTCCCAAAGGTAATGAAGTAGTGCCCTCGGGATATGAGACTGCTTTAGTCTTAGAGACTTTTACCTTTGTAACTAGAGAAGAAGAGGGTCAATTGTTAGAGGATGAACCTTATTTTTGTGAGAACCTATATCCTGAATTAGCCTTTGTGCTAAATGCATTTTAGTTTCCCTTTGAAACTAAAAATGAAGTATTATATGAAACAGAAGAGGTATAGGCTTTTCAACAGTCAAACAAAAATCACACCTACAATTTGAGAAATAACACTAGGCCAGGAGGTCCTTTCACTACTTCCATTCCTCCTAACAATTTCAATACTCCCCCAGATCAGAATGCTAGTAATAATCCTGCTATACTAAAGGCTAATCATCATGCAAATAATGGAACAGTAACACAAAAGGTCCAAATAGGTAAAACAGAGACAAAAGAAACAATGAGGTTGATGAGTTATTTATCTGAAGAGATAAAGAAAATTAATGTCAGTATACCTTTGTGTGAATTATTGAAAAGTCCAAGGGTCAGAAAGGCTTTCATTAAATCCTTGGATACATCTGTGACAAGTGAGGTTTCTGCTGATGTGAATGTTCCTAGTAGAGATTCACAACCCAAAGAAAAGAGTAAGAAAATTGAGCAGCCTTCCAACACTAATGTGGTGATGTATGCAGATAAGAAAGAAGCCCCTCCTTTCTTGTTAACCATTAGAATGTTTGGAAAGAACATACATAATTGTATGGTAGATTCTGGTGCATCAGCTAATGTAATGCCTTTAGGAATATGCAAAACTTTAGGGCTGACTCCTACTAAATCTGCTAAGGTTGTTACACAGTTTGATAAAACTGAGGTTAATGTGATAGAAGAACTGATGCATATTCAAATGCAATTAGCTTCAGATCCTAGGGTGAGTCAGTTTATTAACATTCAGGTAGTAGATATACCTATGAATTATGGGATGTTGTTGAGTAGAGACTGGTCTAAAACATTGAACGGATATATGGCCACTAATTTTTCACATATGTGGCTACCTTGGAGAGGTGTTACAAATCAGATCAGGATAGAAGCAAAACCCGGGATGAAACACATGATTACAGAATACAATAGGACTAAAGAGATATTGTATGCTTCTATTGAACCTAGTGTTTATAGAGTTACTAACAAAGGGGTACAAGTTGAAGAAATCCTGATGTTAAATTTTAGAGAAAAACATGTTAGTAAGGAAACAGTGTTGTTCATTGAGTCTGATGGAAATTCTTCTAATGAAGAAAGCAATGCAATAAACAGTTTCAGTCAGGTCACTAGACAGGAAATGGAAAGATGCATTGAACAAAATCAGCCAGTTCAATGCAAATTGTATAAAAACATGTGTAGAGTTCATGATAAGCCTCATTCTGAAGAAAATTGTGGAATGTGCAGAGATATTATTGAATATCAATACATAAAATGCACAAAAGGAGTAGGACTGCAAGAAGGAAAGGTTAATCTTAATCAATCAGAGAGGTAATTTTAGAACAACGTAAATGTAGTAACTCTAGATTTGCAAAAAGAGACAAAAGACAAAAGTGTCTGTCATTCTGATCTACAAACTGAAAAGATAAATGTACAAGTAAGTCAAAATGAATTGTCTATGAAAAAACATGATAGTACCACGCAGGTGATAGAAGAAGCAAAACATGTCAAAGTAAAAGGTCAAAAGCATAAAGAAGGTATTGGGGACAACACTTTCAGGATCAAGACCTTGACTGGAGAAGATGTGCCATTACCAGTTAATGGCCAATACTTGAAACATTACTTTCAGGCTTGAGGTGAGGGCAGTTAGCTTATGTGTATCATAATGTAAATAATGTACAGTTTTGGGTTGTTTTTGTTTTTTTTTTTTCTTTTGTTTTGTGTTGTTTATGTTTTGTTCTTTTGGTTTTGGTTTTTGTTTTTGTTTGTTTGTGTGTTGTGTTGTCTTGGCAGGGATGTTTTTTTTTATTTAGAGTATGCAGGAGCAGACTAACAACCACTGAAAACAATAGAAAATTTAGAACATTCAGGTTAATTATTTGAAATTTATGCATAACTTGTTGTGACTATCATAATTGTAGAAAGTTAGTTGACTTGTGAAATTTTGTATTCAATAACTATGGGTTGAGTATTCAAGGGAAGTTTCTCACAATGAAACACCTAAAATCCTTGGGTTTGTTGAACCTATTAGTGTAGATATTAGGTGAAAAATTAGAGGTCACCCTTGCTACCATTACAATTCTCAGCTTAATTTCAGCAAGTGATCATTCCTTGCATCATGGAGTTACAATTGTAATATCTTATGAAATCTCTATCAAATACAAAAAATATATATATAAAAAATAATAAAATGGATTTTTACTGAAAATCTAGATTAAGCCATCTAAGTAACTCTACCGGAGCTATAGACGCTTGCTAGCAGTGGGGCTCTACTTAGGAGAATTGTAACGATAACCTTGTCGAGGCTATGGACGCCTACTGGCAACAAGGCTCTATCCGGTTGGCCATGAGGGAATGACATCAACTATGTAGTCTAATATCAGTCACTGGTTTGTTCAACTAATTTTCAAGATGAGGATTATTAATCACGTGCACCCACTTAAACTGAAAGGGAAATTCATGCACCTTATTGAATAAATTAAGTTTCAAGTTAGATAATGATTTGCAGAAAAGATAGTTGGAAGTTATGAATTTATTTCATTTAGTTTTCTTTAATGGTTTTAATTTGATTATTTTGTTTGGTTGCTAGTTGTTGTGATGCCCACAACACGCCCCACTTTACTCCTTAGCAAAATGAGGACCCCTGTTGTGGCTTTGCTTTTGCTTTTGTGTGTGGGTCTGTTTGGTGGTAAAAGGGAAAAAGAGAGTGAAAGTTACAAACCTTGTTGAAAATAATGAAAACATTGCATTAAGTACTAGAGTTGAATATAGGTTAATTCCTTGTCAAAAATGAGTGAGGGTTGCTTTTTGAACTGTGTGAAAATTTCCTGTATTTTGCAAGTCATGTATGTTTTTGGTAAAATGTACAATCGGGTTTGTATGTTGAATATACAAAGTCCTTTGTATATCGGGTTGCATATACAAGGTCCTTTGTATACAAGGTCGTTTGCATACAAAGTCCTTTGTATATCAGGTTGCGTATACAAGGTTGTTTGCATATGCAAAGTCGTTGTGTAAGTTGCATGTAGAGGTCATCGAGTTTCATCATTTTACTTGTATGCATTTTGTTAAACATTCTATCTATACATACAAGTCGGGCCTGAAACATTTCAAAGTTTGAATGAATAAATGGTTAAGTCTGATGAATACATAAACTATTTGTATGTTAGGCAAAGGGTGAATATATAAAGCTTTATGCAAGTCACGAAATCAAAAAGTTATGAAATGAGATGTAATTGTTGTATGTTTCCGCCTTATATGTATGTTTCGGGACATACAAAGCGAAACTCAAGAAAGATTAAAGTTTAGTTAAAGTGATGCATCATAACTCAATGTATATCGGAAGATGCATTACATTTTATACATGCTACGGAACCGAAGGAAGTATTAAAATTAGTTTGATTGTTGTATCATAGAGATACAAGGGAAAGTAGCATGGGTCCCACTGCTTGCATAACGGACTTGCATAATTGCAATGTATATCTTCAATATACAAGCACGATATGCAAAGAGAAAAGTGCAAATTAAGGATACAACGTGGATGTGAAGGGAGAATTAAATACTTTGTATGATTAAATGCTTGTATGTTTATGGCATACATATTCAATATACAAAAGAAATAAAGGCATCGGGCAGAGATGAGCGATCGGTGGAAGTTTTTGGGATCGCTCCGATTGAAGTGAGTTACACCAATGAGGAAGGTGACCAAGCCGATAAGGAGTTGTATCGGCCAAAAGTATGTGATCGGTGTGAAATTGATTGATCGACCCGACTGCGTAAGTTATGCCGATGAAGGTATACAAAGCGGCGATATACAAAGATGTACAGAAAAGCAAAAAAGGAAAAGAAATGTAGTTTGATTTCTTGCATTAGGCGCTTGTATGTTTAAAGATACAAAGAAGACATGCAAACAAAACATACAGGAAAAGGGTATGTATGCAAAAATAAACTAACGGCAAAAAGGGGGAAGTTTAAAAATACATGAACACTGCAACTAAAGGCTGAACTGTTGGCGCATTCATTATTGTAATTAATGCCCATCTAACATTCTGAGGAGGTATAAATTGACGATAGCAATATGAATTTTAAATCCCTTTTTTTTGTCTGTTTCGCAGGTATGCAGGTAGATATAAAGGTGGAGCTTTAATGGTGATGACATCACAAAGGGCAGATCGGATCACAAAAGAAGCGAAAGATTTCAGTGAGAAGAGATATGCAGATGGAAAGAAACATTATTAAAAGAACAACAAAAGATATTTTGGTGGTTGTTAGGGTTTCCAAAGGGCATCCTTACGCTCAGTATGGGTATGCTGCTAAGAGATTTTTGGTGGGATTTGTTTTCCACCAATTGATGCTACACTTGAAGGGTGGACCGTTGATTGACTAGGGTTTTGGAGCTATATTGGGGATAATCAGAGCTATATATTGAGCCCCTTTACTCTGTAATAGGGGACACAGGGATTTGTAGGACAGAGCTGCAAGTTGTAATTTATCTTAGCATTTTGAATAGAGGGACCTTTTAGTTTAGAATAGAAGGAGGTCACCTGTGTCTGCAATAAGGAATGCATGGAACATCTAGCTTCCTTACTGTATCTGTAAAGCGTTGTAAGTTTTCTGTAAGTTGATTAATGAAGCTAAGAGTCATTCATACATTGTAAATCATATATGACTGTGTGTTTTAAATACAAATGAATATGGAATTCTCCGTCTATATTCAGAGTGTCTTCTGGCTCTTCTTTGTATTTGAAATAATATCTCTTAAAGCTTGCAATCTTGAATGTATGTTCGTGAAAATAATTAGGGCTTACATTTAAAGGTTTCGTCTATGGATTTAATCAAGTTTGTTGTACTACTTACAATGTGCATAACAGAGCATTTAGATCCTATAGTAGAATGAAGTTTAATTTAGATTTCTCTAACTTTTCCCAAACCATTTGAAATACTTAGCTTAAACACAGAAATTTAAAGGAGATTGTCTGATATTTGAAGGAAACATGAAAAACTGAGTTGATATTTGACAGTTTTCATAATATTTGAAAAGAAAGCTTGTGTTAATATAAATCATATAAAGCTTTGTGATACATTAACAAATTTATGCAAAGGAATGAAAAAAAATGTTGATATTTGTGATAGTTTGCATAATTAGAGTCCAGTAAGTCATAAAACATCTTAAATGAAGTAAGGCCCCTTGCATATTACAGCTTCACATCAACCTACTAAATTGTCCAATAGGTCAAGACCTGACTATACAGAAACTTGGGATTAAGTAATCTTCATTGATTTCTTCATATCTTTCAAGACAGTTAGGTTATTTTGTGAATTTTAACTTTTGTTATGAATGTGTAAAAATAATCATCAACAAAATCCTCATCCAGACTCCTCTTAGAAGATAAGGGTTGGCTTGCCTAACTCATCTTTGGAATAGTTTTCTACCAAACTAGGGTTTTTCTTCTAAGAATTAAAAAGATAAGTGGTACTACATCTTTTATTTAATATCTTTCACATGTAGTACTTTTTATGTACACGGTCACACATAAGCCTTATCTCCCTTTCCACTTGTTATCTACACATTCATCTATGATCATCCTTTAATCTCAGCCATTCACATAGCCACCAAATCCACACCGCTGATTGATTTTGGTTGAGGTCTATATAAACTCCCTCTCATTCCATACTACATCTATCCAGCATTCATATAGCATCTACATTATCATCTAGATATTTAGCATTTTAGCATCCATCTAGCATATTATCATTATCATCCATCCATCATGGCAGGATTTATCTTCATAATTGTTTATTGTTGAAGAAGCAATCCACATCATAAACAAGGAATCATACAATCTAGGTGATATTGTTCTTGAATTGCATGCTTTTGATTTTATTTGGATTAGATTCTTTGATGATGGTAGGGTTAGGTTTTCATTGCTATGCTTGATCTTATCAACTTGATTTTTACCTATCACAAAATGAACAAGACATGGGTGAAGAAAAGTGCAAGTAATGATGGTGACAGGTCCGTACCAAAATCTGGTGTTAAGAATTCCTCAGGGAACTAAAATGAGAGTTCTAGCTCAGGGGGAGCTACATTAAAAATCAAATTCCCCCAGCTAGTAAGTGGGTGGCTGAATCTAGCATGATGAGAGAAGATAATTTGGGTTATTTGAAAGGATTTCTAGAATGAAAGAAGTGGATATGGTGATTTGCGGAGTGTCTCATTAGAAACTTCATAAAAAAATAGAGTAACCAAATGAAGTTAGGACAACGCATTTATTACAATGGAGAATTAGGTTTTGAGAAGCATAAAAGGTCATCATTTCATCATTTAGATCACTTTGCATTCAAGAGAGCAAGAAGAAGAGCACCTAGGCTAAGTTTTCAAGGATTTGAAGTGCGACCGGTGAATTCATCAGCTAACCCTACTTCCGTGGAAGAAAAAGGTATTTTTCTGCGAAACTTTGAACTTGTAATCTTTTGAGATGGCTACTCCTCTTGTTGTTGATATCACTGAAAGGCCCCAACCCAAATTCAATAAGCATCCACACAAATCAGTAGAAGTCAACCCATTAAGTGCTTTTTCAAATGTTCTATATGGTGTATTGCATGTTGAAGATATTAGGGCATATATTCATGCGAGCATAGATGAATTTGGAGACTCTAGGTTTGTAGATTTGTTCAAGAATCATCTAAGGGATGAAATTCACGGTCTTAAACCTGAGTATAAGGACCTGCACGATAAACATTTCATTTAGATTATAGGGTTTCCATCCTTTGATGAAGATGAGTGGGTCCGGTATGTGTTGAGCCGAATGGATGATGAGTTTATATGGTTGTTGAAACCATTCAAGGTTATAAAGGATGCTATCAGGATTGTAACTAGGTTAAATTCAACTGGTGGTTTACCCATGCTGAAATCCATAAAGAACCAAACCATAACTGATGTAACCGATGCCAAGTTCAACAAAAGGGCAATGACTATCAATGACATTATTGATCCGGATGTCAAATTTACTTCAATGGTGATTGGATACAAGATTTATCACTCCAGCAGGGAGAACTCTGTTTCCAGAACGACCATATATGTTGCATACCAAATGTTAAAGAAAAATGCAAATTATGACTTGTGTGAGTTGCTACAGAACCATCTAATTGAAAATTTGAATAAGGTTAAGAAGGACAAAAAGAACACCTTCAAATATGGTACACTAGTCTTGTGTTTATTCTTCTATTTCATGAATGAGTTTCCCAGAAAGAAAAGCATGTGTTGGACAAATGATAAACCTTTTGCTATACAGATAAGAGAGCACTTGAACAGCATTGGTGACTCTAAAGCACAGAAAACTGCAATCTGGGGTTACTTTAAGAATTTTCAAAGTATGATGCATTCTAGGGAAAGAATTCCTAAATTGGTTGTTGAGAAATACAAGAATGAGATCTACTTCATGGTGGACAATGATCAATGCTTAATGGAATTAGTAGAACCCAGAACTGTTTGGATCATGCCCATGGGGTATGAAGTTGATTAGAAAATTTTGGATATGTATGCTAAACATCTCTTGAGCAAACCCAAAGATGATTCTGTGGAGAGATTCAAGACATATAAGGAGCTCAGTTTGAAACTGCATGTTGAACTTAGAAAACCTGAAATTAAGAGGAAAGTTCAAAAGCAAGTAGAAATGTATGCTAAAAGCATTGGCATAACTAAGGATGTTGTGAAGCAGAACAGAGAAAGGATAGAAAAAGCTGAGAAGGAGATGCAGGATAAGAAACAAGGAAGTGCTCTGGAAGTCTCTACCAGCCAGCCTAGAAAAACAAGAAGCTCTACTACTACTTCTGTTCACACAAAACTTGTCAGAACAGAGAAACTGGAAGACAAACCATCCGGTAAAGATGATAAAAGAATGAAGACTAAAGCAGCCAGAACATATGTGAGCATTAAAGATGATGAGGAAATAGAATTAGATGAAGCAGTAAAGGAAATAAAGACAAAGAAAGAAGAAGCTTCAAAGGCTACAAAAGATAAGCCTTCTGGAAGTATGCAGGTAAGTAAAAGACAAAAGACTGAAACCCAAGATAGAAAATCCACTTTCTTTGTAGAAGAAATTGTGAATGCTGTGACAATTCATGTGAATCTAAAACCCATAATAAAATACTATGACACTCTTGATGATGCAAACAAGAGAATTTTGGAGGATGCCACTGTAAAATACTTGAATACATTCAATAGAGCTCTTGTGGAATTTTATCTAAAATTCCTAAGAGTGATTAACATTTTGGAAATGAGGAAAGAGGCTGCTAAAGCTAAAGATTTGGAGCTGAGGGAACATGTGTTATCTAGTTTGTGTCTGGTGATCTCCAACAAAGAAGCAGATAAAATTTTTAAAGAGGTCAAGAATGATTTCATAAGCAAAACAAGTATGAATAAGTTGATGATTGGAGATATTGATGAATTTATTAAAGAAACAAAATAGATTCTGAAGAAAGCACTGGACAAGAACAAGTTCTATGTGGTTACAGAAGAACTGGTTGATATTGAGGATGCATCAATTCTAAATGATGAAGAGAAGCAGAGAGATGAGTAGTAAACTGAGATAGATGACTCCTATGTTCCGGAAGAGGAAGCAATTAACAAAGAAGATGAAAAGATTATAGATAAAACTAATGATGCAGAAGGTATTCAAACTCCTCCAGATCAATTCGGCAAAGAAGATACAGAGATGAATGTTGAAACAAATGAAGATGATTCATTAAAAAATAGAGTATGAAACAGAAGAAGCTAAGGACCAAGAAGCAGAAAAGGCCAAGGACAAAAATGAAAAGGAAGAAGAGATTGCAAAGGTTGAGGAAGAGCCCAAGTAGGACAATCCGGTTGATAGTACCGGTAAGGATCAAATAGATACATCAACATCTTGGGTAAGAGACACTGCAGAAGCACTGAAAGAAATTTTGGAAAAAGATAAACTAGTTGCAGAAGAGTTGAAAGGTCCAATCAACTTGGACAGTCTTTTGGCATTTTAGATGATAAAGTGGGCCTCTCTCGCACAAGCTAAGGCTAGAGAAGATATTTTGAAGTCTCACATAGAAGATAGTGAACTACTTGGTCTGGCATTAAGAATCTTGGAGAAGATTATGCCCACTTTTCAGAAAGAGTCTTCAGTATCTCTCTCCGGCCAATTGAAAAGTCTAATAAACTCGGTAAGTTATCATTTTGAATCTCTAGAGAAGTCTACAGAGGTCAAGGTTCAAAATGAATTCAATGATAAAAGATTTGATGCTCTAAAAGGGATGATTGGAGTAGATAGAATTATGCTGGATACCAGTGTAAGGAGTATTCAAAATGCTTTTACAGAAGGAGGAAATGTATATAAATTTTTCTTATCTTGTCCTAAAGTTATAGAGGATATTGAAGATAAAATAAAGGATTCCAAGAAAAAACTATCAAGTGTATCCAAATCTTTTGATCCTGTGACAACATCTGTGGTAAGAAAGGAGTGTCAGGCAATCAGCTTGATTGAAGAAATAAAGAAATTGACAAAAGAGAAGGAGAGCATTGAGGTGAGGATGAGTGAGCTTCGGGGACTAATTTCCCCCAAATTGGAAGCAATGTTCAATGATTTGACCGAAGCCCAAGCTGCTGCTAAGTCAAGTGATCCTACTGACCTGCGGAAAGATGAGTCTCAAGTATTCTTATTCAGTGGTCACATCTCAATTTTGAACAGCATGAAGAAGAGTTGGGACAATGAGTTGGCAATGTTGAGGAATGTCTTTGGTGATGTGTTCAAACTTATGTAAATAAGTCATAGGGTTGTTTGTATATATGCCCATGTACATAAACTTTTTGGTGAATTTTGGTATGTGGATTTTGACAAGTTTGATGCTTAATTACAAATATTGGAACTATTGGACCACAAGGCAATATTCACTCCTGGCTATCAAGTTGTATTGCATATACAATCCATTGTGGAGGAATGTAAGATTATGGAATTGTTACATCCAAAAAGTCCAACCTTTGCCATTGATGTAAAGGGGGAGTGAAGAGTAGTGAAAAATGAAGAATCCAGCAAAGGGGAGCACTGAAGAATAGTGAAAAATATAAGTGTACATGGTAAGGGGGGGTTGTTCTGACACTTAACCATTTTTCACTAAGTGTTGCCATCAATGCCAAAGGGGGAGATTGTTGGCAAGAGACAATGATAAGCATGACAGGTGTTCTCATTGATGGCAACTAAGTCTATCTTACACATCCGCATTTCATAATTTGTTCATACCGAAATTCAGAGTGAAGATCTGTCTAAGTCTGGGTAGTCAGAAATAGAGCATGTGACATGGTCCAATATCTTGGTCCGGATCTCTCCAGTGGTAAATCATAGTGTGTTGCGGATCTGAGGGAGTAATAAGGATTGTCAGGACTATCTAAATCAAGGAATTTAGCCTTTGGTGATGAAGGATTCAAAAGTTATAAGCATCTGGGTATTGGGTTCCAGTTAGTCAGTATAGTTAGAAGAAGAACAGGCCGACCTAGTATTTGATCTTGGTTCGGATGAAGAAAAGTTGTTGGTTAAGTAATTTGTGATAACCAGTGGTATTCGCCAACATGATTGATGATTTGAGAACACAAGTTTTTGGTCCGCAGTGTTGTTTATGCATGGATTCATCCGACAAAGCAAAGCTCTTAATAATAATTTTAATTTTTCTTGAAGCTGACTATAGTTGATTGAATCTCTTGATACGGATATATATAGCCAATGGATTTGAGTGTTCTAGTGTGTGTATGTGATTTGATGATGGAGTAAGTGTGATAAAGGTAGAAAGTAGTGGGAAGGTGAAGATCTAAGCATAGATTATGGCCGAAGAGTGAAATAGGGCAGAGTAAGGATGAAGTGTGTAAGATCAATATTCTGTGCTTAACCAAAACTAAATTTTTGCATTGATAGATGCTATTCATCAGTTCAAACATTATATAATCTTCTTGTAATCATTTCTATACGTAGTGAGCCTCTTGGAGCAGTGAGCTCTGGGTAGTGCGCCCTGAAAGGATGTGCCTTCCCTATTTGTAATACTTTTAATAGAGTATAATTTCTTGTGGGTTAACCCCCACCGTGGTTTTTCCCTTAATCGAATTTCCACGTAAATCTTGGTGTTGTGTGTGGTTATTATATTTCTACTCATGTGTTGTTGATTTATGCTTTCATGGTTATATCATTAATTTGTTAATAAGTGATAAAGAAGGTAAATTGCTGCAAGTGTTAATGTTTGTGACAACTGATTCACTCCCCGTCTTAGTTGTCTGCCCTTATTTCAACATCTAGATGAGGATTTAATGAAACAATTGTATGGGTCTTCAAGAAGGTCAGTCAATGCATACTGACTAGGTAGGCCTAATGATAGATTACTAGATATGTGTTCTGGGTGTCAGGATGCTAGGTTGCATGTGCATAGGTGGACTCCATTTAAACACTGGCATGATAGGAAGGAGTACAAAGCCCCTATTTGTAATGCCTAGAATTTGGATGTAGCAAAATTGATGTATCCTAATGTATTTGTAAATCCTGATCTAGTAAGGGTTGTTACACAAAGATATGATCCTACTTCTAGGGTTGATAGGGCAGGGAATAATGAAGTCATGATAAGTACAACAAAGGTATTCATCACAAAGGTGTTTGGCCTGAACCTTGCTGCTAACAAGAAGATCAATTTCAACATTCTGAAGGATGAATACAAGAAGGCCCAGAATGCATATAGAACCTTCAAATTGCCCAAGCACAGAGCAAGGGGGATTGATGGAAAATTGATAAAGATTTCAACAAGTGAAGAAGAACCTTTTGAAGCCTCTCATTTCATGTACTATTTTGTAAAAATCATACTATGTGCCAAGTGCTAGGGGAGATGCTTTGGATAAGATTTCATTTCCTATGATGATGTTGGCTATAGATATACAGGACATCTCAACAACTATGGGATTTGATTATGAAACTTTTGTAGCAGACAAAATGCATGAACAATTGGTGAAAATTAAGAATAATCTTTATGTTGTAGATGCAAAAGTAGAATTCAAGTGGCATTTTGTTTTGTACCACATGCTTATGTATACTGAGATAGGGTTGTGGCGTAAAGATCTATGTGTGAGAGAACAAGAACAAGATGGTACTCTTCTCCTTGTCCAGTTATGGACTCATTTGCTAGATATGCACTATGAAAGTTCAGACTATGTGAGTTTTGAAGAACATTTTGTGAGAAGGCTGTTGAAGCTTATGGAGCCTGAAGGTAAAAGAATTCCAAGGGATGTGTTAGACATTTTGAGACCACTTGAGAGAACCCTTGAACTAGGAATTCAACATAATTGGGGAGATTGGTTCTTACACACCTACACTACTTGCATCAAATTTTATCGGAGAAAGGTTGCCCCACATATACTACCAAAATATGTGCCAAGGAGGATTGCATATTTAGAGATTATCTAGCAATTGAATGATTCAGATAAGGAGCACTTAAGACTGCAGAAGAAAGGGTCATTTTGTCCTACTACCACCAAGTTTTCTGATTTCTAAGCTACAAACAAAGATGCTCTATCAAATTGATTCAGTACTGAAATCTTACAAGATGGGGTTGGAGGACCCAAGGATATTTGATCCAGAAGGTTTCATCAATAGGGTAAGACTTGGTGTCAAAAGGCCACAATTCCTCCATCAAGTTCTATTGGATGAGGATATAGTTAGAAACTACCCCACCATGGATAAAATTCATTTCCTGAGGAAGAGGTGGTAGGTAGTGATGGAAGGGGAAAAAATGAGAAAAAAGATGAATCCTGCATATCCTGGGGCTTTTGCAGATGAAAATGATCCAATAATAAGGATTAAGAAATTTTTTGCCAATTCAAAGATGTTGATTGAATAGGCCCCTATAGGTGTAGAGAGGCCAACATATCATAGACTCAAGGACTCTAATCAAACCATACAAGAGAGGAAATGAGTCTCCTGAGTCACCTCTGGCCAAAAAATTGAAAATCATTGATTTGGAGAAAGAAGAAGAAATTCAAGTTGTAAAATTGGAGGAGGAGATTGGTGAGGGTGGAGTTGGACAAGAACAAGAAGTTTCTCAACAGGTGAATTCACCTGAGAGAATAAAGCCTTCTACTATTCGAGATAATAGGCTGGCGATGTCACTTTCCAGTGACCAAATTGACATAGAGGACATCAGAGTGTTTGCTTGTGCACAATTTTTGGAGGATGATGCCTTTGTCACTACCCTTGAATTTAAGGGGTATGTGTTAAGAGTAAGAAATGAGGAATTTCAGAGGAAGGTGGAAGAAGCAAAAAGAGGAGCTGATCCTAAGAAGTATGAAGAAATAACACAAAGGGTGCTCAATTAAGTGAGCTAGGATATCAGCAAAATCACCTCAGATGAAGGGAGAGCCTGGGTGGCAAAGAGTGGTCTATTTCTACTCCCTCATTGGACTTTGACAGATGCAATTACATTTGATACTATCATAAGGATGGGCACAGATATTTCAGATCAATAGGTAGATAAACCACTCTCTGGTGCAGGGTTCAATCCCAAATTTGAGGCCTTGGCAATATGGGAATTGGTCCCAAATAATAATAATCCAAGGGTTGGCTTAGGTGAATTGACAAGGGAAGTAATAATAAAGAGAGTATCAAATACTCTAACTCCTTAAGCTACAATCTTGAGTGTTCATACAGCTCAATTTGTTGAAGTTGTTACAAATAAGTTGTAGAAGGATTATGATGATCTTTTGTTGAAATATGAACAAGCAATGTCAGAGCTAAATAAGTATAAGGGGTAGATGTTGTTGTCTCCAGGCACCCCAACTCAGAGTAGTCCAGTTCCTGTGGATACTATAGAAGCCTTCCCAATAGACAGAGATGCATTGCTCTCAGAGATTAAAGAGTTGAAGGAAGAAGTAAAAAGTTTAAAAGATGCGAAGAAGACCACTGTTAAGGAAATGGTTACAAATTTGATTAACCATAGGTTATCCAAGATTACAACTAAGGTTGATGATACATGGAAATCTTATTCAAGTTTGAGGATAGCCCAAGACAAACATGAGAAGGATAAGGAAAGCTTGAAGGACATGATTAGGGTATGGCTACCTAGAACTAGAGAAATAAGGGAAAATCATAGATGTTCAAGGTTTTCTCCTAATGCTCCAGTAGAAATAAAATTAACCCTTGATATGTTGCTTTTAGTAGAATTAGTGGCTTTCCAACTAAAAATGGATAAGGTTTTGAAGGAGAAAAGACAATCAATTGAGAAGATAGATAAAAAGATCATGCCAAGCATATTGGAAAATGATGGACAAATAAAAAGTTTGTATAAATGGAAGGATGATTTTGAAAATATAGTCGGCCAGCTCATATCTTCAAGTTGTATAGATGGTGATCCAAATATAAAAATTTTGAGGTCTACACTCGATAAGCTACATGAATTGGAATTGAATTTTGAGATATTTTGTAAGGAGTCAAAGATCTTACTGGATGCTAGGTATGTAGGACATAATGAAAAATAGAAAAATTGATTCCTTTCCAATGGCCATCAGAGAAATCATGTGCAGCTTGGGTTGAGAAGTATGGATAAATGTGTCCAAGGTGAACAAAGATCCAATCATATGATAGGTCATCTTCATCATTGGGATAAAGCATCTCCAACAGTTTTTTGGCGTCTCCAAGTTAAAATCAAAGATTGAGGCTTTCTTGGCATTGTCATAGACGTAAGAAAGAATTTCTATGCATGGTGAGCAACTGAATGTGAAGATAGTGTGATTTCATGCTTCTGCAACCAAAAACAATAATTTGTTCTTGCCTACCGCATTTGCTTGACTTGAATTGCTACTTTCCTTGAAGGATTTCGAGTATTCTTAGAAGAAAAACCCTAGTTTGGTAGAAAATTGTTCCAAAGATGAGTCAGGCAAGCCAACCCTTGGTTTCTAAGAGGAGTCTGGGTGAAGATTTAATGAAACAATTTTCGAGGTCCTGAAATGTTAAACACTGTCCTCTTTCTTTTAGATCCCAAATCCTTGTTGTCTGCAACCTCCTTTTTGCAACTCCACTCCATGAAACTTGGTGCCTGTAACCTACAATCACAAAGGAGTGTGGGAGGGGGTTGTGGTGTTTAGAGGCTTGCCTCGGTCAAGCCCCGGAGAGACATTCATGTATTCCAAACACTGTTGTTAGATGAGAGTGCATATCCTAGCAAGATAGAGATAAAATTTAAATGAAAACTGATCAAAAACACAATAGATAGCACCTTGAAGTGTAGATCTCACATAATGAAGGCTCTTCAATCACATGAGAAGATGAAGTCAAATCTACAATCACAAACACAATAACGATGCTCTGCTCTACAACAATGAATATCTTGAAATCACAAATATGCCTAAAGTTCACAATCATCTTATCGTTTACAAATGAAAACCTAAACATGCTTATATGTGCAACTACAAAGATTCCTGCTAAGAATTTCATAATTCAAACTTGAGATGTCGACATAAGACCCAAATAACGGTCATAAAACTGACATTTAAATTTAAGGAAAACCCAAAATAGGGCAGGAGTAGGGTGCTAGTGCCCAAGTCTAGCCCCTCATTTTTGTTTAGGGATCATCAAAATGTTACCCCCTAGGTCCTATTTGCCATAAGACTTCAGGTTTTCTCATCATGATTCAAAATTAACATGCAAGATGCTCTAAATGCATTCTAAGGACCCATGAGCTAAACCTTAAGAGGGAAAATCTCCTAAGGCGACATTTTTTGACATAACATTTAGCCCCCACTTTAATGTATGTATAAATGTAAGGCCAATACATGCATTAAAGTAAGGTCAACAAACACACCAAACACATCAAACACGGTGAAGACACACCAAACACATTGAAGATAGTAACATGCACAAAAAACATAGAGAAGACAGTTACAGTCACGCAAAACATGAAGAAGATAGTATTGAAGACATGCAAAACACAATGAATGCAGTGAATGTAGTGATTATTTTCTTTTTCTTTTTCTCCTATATGAATACAAATGCAAGTGCAAGGAAAGTAAACACAACCCAAAATGTAGGAAGGACTCATCGCCACACGTCTTTAGACTACATATGGGGCAACAAACACGCAATACAAATATCAGAGTGTAGGAGGGACTCATCGCCACCAGTCTTTAGACTGCACTTGAGAACAAACATGCCATACAAATCCCAAAGCATAGGAGGGACTCATCACTACCAATCTTTAGACTATGCTTGGGAACAAACACGCCATACACACACATGGAAGACAGAGAAAACATAGAAAACAAGCGATGGAAAAAACCTATTGCTAGGTTCACAGCCATCTTAGGCATATTACAAGCACACACTGACAATTGGGCTTTTCCACAACAATCACCAAAGACCCACTAAAGGGTTAGGATAGTCTTAGATCCGCCTTGCCTGCTCAGAGGACTTTTAGAAAATCATAGGATGTGTAATCTCCTCGAGAAATACACCATCACCCGCTCCGTAGAGGGCTTAATGATTACAATATAGAAAAGAAAGATGTGCACTTTCTTAGAGATACAACATCCTACCTCCATAGAGGGCTTCAAACGCACTTCGTTAGTACCAAAATCATCAGACAACTTACCTTATATATGCCCCCACCTTAAGGTGGTTGATATCATGTACTGATATCAAACATGTTAAGGTAGAGAGAAAACACACAATGGAACACGATCTCTCACAAAGCCCATGCCCCCCAGAGGTGACATGTACTTTACGATCACCAAATGTTCCCACAAACACAATTTCCTACAAGAAAAGGTGTTAGCATCCATATAATCATGATAAACAACAATGCATGTAATCATTCACATAAAGAACTAAGGAAAGCAAGATCCAAGATAGACAAAGTACACGGAGCAGCAGTATTGTTATGGTTTGTAAGTGCAATAAGACAACATCAAAATATCACACGGAGTGATTCTACTAGCCAAGCGTTGGATAATATATATCAACCCCGTCGTCATGTATGAACTAGGTCCATTTTTTTATTTCTCGTTGAAGGGACACCAGGTCCGTATCAGTATAATATGTTATTCGTCATCCGCCAACTAGATAGAACCACTAGAGGAAGCTAAACAATAAATCAAAAGAGGAGAAACAAGTGCCTTAGGGACAGTCACGTAGGAGGGTGCCCCCAAGTCACCAACCGCAATGCTATGTCCATAAGACACAACACACAACAGTGAAAATAGAGGAGAGGTAATATAGAAGAATGGTGATACAAATAAAAGAAGGGTCACAATAGAGGTAGTCTCCCGGTATCCTTGACCTTACAAGAGTATCAAGGGTCATCCTAGGAGGCCTAAACAACACATAACACATCATGGGGGAAACACAACACGGAGGTAAAGGGTTAGAAATACTTACCTGCCAATACAAGTGTACTGAAATTTAGAACTTGCAAGCATCTTGGAGAGATGCTCTATCAAGTTTTGTGTGAAGCTTGAGTGGTTCTTATGAGAGTTTTGTTTGTTGTCAAGAAGTCCATGTGATGCTTGTTTCTCAAATCTTTATGTATGTGAAATCATTTTTTGCTTATGAGGAGGAGAACCACTATTATTGCCAACTGACGATAATCTTCTTACTCTTTTCTGATCCTTAGCTCTCTTTCTTTGTTGAGTTCGTCTATCATAGTGACAAGGACTATCTTGTACTATTTCAATCTTTTCTTTTGTCATGATCTCTTTCTTTGGTTGTTCTTGTTGTTTTTCTAATGCATGTTGGTTATCTCTTGATCCTTAAAGGGATAGCAGAGGAGGAACCTTAGCATAAATACCATTCCTTTATGGATGAGGTAATACTTCAGTATTTTCCTTATCTACTTCTATTGTAGCAATAATCTCATCGTAATTCAGATAGTCATCTTCTACTTCAAGTGTATTTTGTTCCATCATGTTATTATCGGTATGCTTAGGAAATGGATTAGTAAATATTTGCAAATTCTGATTCGGTGGAGCAACTGACTTATTTTCATTATCATTCACACCCAATACTTGTATAACATTCGAGTCGATGAGGTCTTGTATTTCATGTTTAAGACATACATCGTTCAGTATCATGTCTTTGTTGTCGATGAAAATGACAAAAGGCATTAGTATTAAAATAAGGTCCCTGCATTCTACTAGGATCCAATGGTTTAATTAGAGGAAGCTTCATGAGGTTATTACTCACAGCCTGATTCATAATGGAATGATAGGATCCAGATATTGGAGTAAACTTTCTTTGTTGAAATGGTGCCTTCTTTGAATTAGTGATACCAGACACTTGTGAGACATTGTTTGAGTTTTGTCCATTAAATTTGATAAAAGTCTTATTATTCCTCTTAAAATTGTGTTGTGAAGGTCCACCCGTGGATTGACCAAATTGAGCTAATGAGTTTTGGTTTTCATACTGACTAGACGAAAGTTGATAATCACGAAGGGTGGTGCATAAATGTTGAAAGGAGTTATACTTCATCAAGAAAATCTTATCACAAATGTTAGGTTGTAGATTTGTAATAAACACTTTCTGAACATCCTCATCCTTCATCTAATATTGAATTTGTGCATAGAGAGCTTGATACTGACTAATAAACTCAGTTAACTTCTCTTTCAGACCTTGCTTGCAATGAACTAAATCAATCAAAGAGACCTGAGGTCCAATGTTTGCTTGAAAATATTGTAAAAATTGATCAACTAACTGCAAAAAAGAGTGTATTGAATTTTAAGGTAAAGAGAAACTATTTTAGAGCCATATCTTTGAGAGATCGTAGGAAACATTTTGCTAACAAATCTTCTTCGAAGTAGAAATCACTACACATAGTCGTGAATGCTGCCACATGAGTATTAGGATCACCTTTTCCACCATATTTTTCAATATGAGGAGTTTCAAATCTCTCAGGCATAGGAGTTCTCAAGATTACATAAGATAGGGGATTATGGGCATGATAAGTTGGTATATTAGGTTGTCAAGAATTCGTTAAGTTTGTCACCTTTTGTTGTAAAGAAGTCATTCCTTGCAAAAGTTGATTTAAGATGGCATCATTAGGAGATGTAGTTTGTTGTGAGGAATTAGAATTGAAGTGAGGAGGTGATTGAGCCTAAGTAGTGACAAGCAGAGGTTGTGAATAGGTGAGTGGTGGTTGAACATGGTGAGAAGTGGAAGGTGGTTGTGAATAGCTATATGTGAAAGGTGGCTGAGAATAAGTGGGATGGAGAGGTCGTTGAGATCAATTATTCATAGAAGAGGTAACCTTAGGTGCCAAATTCTGATAGTTGAATCCCACAGCTTTGTAATTTTGTGAATTAGTGTCATTAGATACTCCAATACCAATGGTAACATTACTACAAACATTTGCATTAGTGGTTAAATTGTTGATGTAAATGTAGATATTCTCGTAGTCAGTATAGGTGCCGATACTTGTGTGTAAGACAAATGACGACATGTTATTAATACCATTCGCACATTCAGTCATTGGAATGACATTATTGTGTACTATATGCATTGAACGTCAAATAACATTAATACCATCTTGTCCTTCTTTTATCAATTCTCTTATGATGTGAATCATAGGTATAGCTTCTTCCACTATCCTTTCATTTTCAACAAATGCTTGAAAATCGGCTAACTCTTTATCAAGTTTGTTTATTGGCTCATTAGGTACATGTGTGACCACCTCAATAGTGACCTCTACATCATGAAATACTTGATCTTCCATAGTGGTATGAGAGATAGTGTCTTGCAAAATTTGTGTCTCTCCTTTTGTAAAGAAAGTGTTCAACAGACTTTCAGAGGTAGGGATATCATTTTCTTCAAGAGCACTAGATCCCATGAGTCTACTACTTCTTCTTAAAGGGACATTTCTATTAGGGAAGTGGGTTATAAGACTCATACAATAACACACAACACTCAATGCACAAACTAATAGAACAAACCCTAGGAGAAAAATATGTTTAAGAGCCTAAATGATTGATGTTTCACCTTTTTTCAATGCAAATGAGTGGAAGAAGAGGTGTTGTGAAAATTTTCAAGAGGGACAAAAAATAATATGTCTAAGAACAGCCTAATGATGCAACAATATCCTTCACAACACACCTTTGATGCAAGTCTAGAGTGATGACAAGTCAAAACCTAGTGAAAATACACCTAGAATATGCAATTTTTCATCAATTTTCAATGTAAATGCCTAATAGAAAGGGTGTTGTAAGGAATTTGAGGAGGGAAAGTAGATAATAACCCTAATAACAGCCAATTAGTGCATTAAAATCCCTCACAACATGCTTTTAATGCAACTCTAAAGAGACAATAAGGCCAAATCTAGTGAAAATGCAAGGTTTTCAAACCCTAGACATGAAATTTTGCAAGAAAGCCACTATGATGCAACACTACAATTAACAATTAGTCCTAATGAGTGTTTTAAAAGGGTAGTAAAATATGAAACAAGATTTTGTGGTGCAGTCACGGTTAGGAGGTTCCACAAAGTGAACTATCCAGACCATGCAGCTAGAGTAAACACAACAGAAACAACTCAAAGATATGAAACAAATGTAGATTCAGTCATTTAATATATCATAGAATTCAAAATAGATTGGTCAACAACATGTAGGCTAACAATTAGGGCTCATAGGCCTAATTACAAAGTTATAGAATATGCACAAGATATGGCTTTGAAGCTCCTCCGCAAAGAATTCAAACTATCAAATTATCTCTATGAATTTCACTACTTTCCTAGGCATCTATTACATCAATATATATCATCTCCAAATCATATGATTCATCCACGTTGGAGAAGGAAGATCACAAACTCCAATGAAGAGTTGTAACGTGTGTACACGGATAGGTCAGACCTAACATGTAGAACTCCTCCGCAAATGAATGGAATGATGTGCGGATCTCAGGGAAGGTAGGCCACGAACCAAAGAACATTGGATGATGTATAATTTAGCTCCACGAGTTGTGAATTGCTCCGCAAGTCTTCTCCTTTAATTGATTACCTGATATTTTCAAAATGCTTTACTCGGAGAAAATAGTCGATCTTCTGATAGTGATAACTTTCTAGTGCTTGATCCAAATGCTCTAAATTTTGGATATGATGTGCATAAATGAATCTAGATGCTAAGTCCCACTCCGCAGGGTCTAAAATGCAACTACAATAGAATGCAGACTAAAATACAAAAACTACTACTAACTAAACTGCCTGAACTAAACTAGAAAATGAAAAGAAACAAACTGAAATGCAAATGTTTTTGGTTGATGCAAGATTGCTCTTGAACTAGGGATGTCCCTGCATCAGACATTTGGGGTTATTGAAAAAAAATTAGTCCCTCACTTTGTTGGGGCTAGAGGAAAACCAAGACAGTCCACCTCAACCTAAGAAATCCATGATGAATCTTCTTCTGGTTTACCTTTCCACTTCACAAGGTATTCTTTGTATTGTCTGCCTCTCATGCTGCATCCAACTCTGGTATCCAAAATGTCTTCAATCTACTCTGGTACTGCTACTGACTGAACTGCCTAAACTAAACTGGAAAATAAAAAGAAACAAACTAAAATGCAAATGTTTTTGTTGATGCAAGATTGCTCTTGAACTAGGGATGCTCTTGCATCAGACATTTGGGGTTATTGAAAAAAAGTGAGTCCCTCACTTGGTTGGGGCTAGAGGAAAACCAAGATGGTCCACCTCAGCCTAAGAAATCCATGATGAATCTTCTTCCGATTTACCTTTCCACTTCACAAGGTATTGTTTGTATTGTCTGCCTCTTGTGCTGCATCCAACTCTGCTATCCAAAATGTCTTCAATCTGCTCTGGTATTTGTTGTGGTAACTGATTCTTCAAGTCCTCTTCAATACTGTCACTGAACTCTGCTTTATGATACTGATATAGGTCTGCAATGTTGAAAATAGGTGATATACCCAATGTTTTTGTTAACTCCACTTCATAGCCATTTCTTGAATCAAACTTTTTGAGTATCCTACATGGTCCAAACTTCATCTTCAACTTGTTATATGTCCCAATTAGAAATCTTTATGTTCTCAAGTACACCATCACTTCATCTCCAACTAAGAATTATTTGTGTCTCTTATTCTTATCTGCCTTCTCCTTATACTTGTTCATCTCTTCCAAATACTTCTTCACCTGATTATGCACTGTCTCCATATGTTCTACAAATTCATCTACTTCTACACTTTGCTTATCTTCCATACTGATATCTCTCAACTCTATTAATCCTCTAGGGTTTACTCCAGTAACAATCTCAAAAGGTGTTCTTCTGGTACTCTTATTCACTAAATTATTGTATGCAAACTCTGCTTGTGAAAGAATCAAATCCCAACTTCTTGCCTTCTCTCCAACCAAACACCTCAACAAGTTTCCCAAACTCCTATTCACTACCTCTATCTGTCCATCAGTCTGTGGATGAAATGCTGAACTAAACTTCAAATCTATTTTCATCTTCTTCCAAAGTGTCTTCCAAAAGTATCCAAGAAAACTTGTGTCTCTATCTGAAATTATGCTCTTAGGTAATCCATGCAATCTCACAACCTCCTTGAAAAATAGGTCAAATACATGCACTGCATCAGTTGTCTTCTTACAAGGTATGAAATGTGCCATCTTTGAAAATATGTCCACCACTACAAATATTGAATCATGTCCTCTATGTGTCTTTGGCAACCCCATTACAAATCCATGCTTATGTCTTCACAAGGTCTCTTCGGTACTGTCAAAGATTTGTACAAACAAGTATTCTGACTACTCCCCTCTGCAACTTGACAAACTCTATAATTCTGCACAAATTTCCTAACATCCTTATGTATTTGAAGCCAAAAGTAATTTTCACTCACCAAAGCCACTATCTTATCAATGCCAAAATGTCCTACCAATCCACCACTGTGTTTCTCCTTGATCAAATTATCTCTCATTGAACTCCTAGGTATGCACAACTGATTTCCATTGAACAACATATCTTCTTGAATGAAATAATCCAACCACCTACTCCTATCTATCACAAGTTCCTTACATGCTTTACAATGTTCTACAAAATCAAGATCTTCCTCATACATGTTCTTCAATTCATCAAATCCCAATACTTCAGCTCTTATCTCTGTCAACAAGTTCCTTCTCCTACTCAATGCATCTACAACTTTGTTTGATTTCCCACTCCTATGCTTCAATACAAATGTATAAATCTACATGAACTCTACCCATATCATGTGTCTCTAATTCAACTTTCCTTGACTGTTCAAATATTGTGAAGCTTGATGATCTATATACAACACAAACTCCTTAGGCAACAAGTAATGTCTCCACTTCTTCAAAGCTTGAATTATGACATAGAATTCTTGATCATAAATTGAATATATTCTCCTTGCATCATTCAACTTCTCAATGAAATATGCTACAAGTCTACCTTCTTGACTTAAACTGCTTCAATTGCATTCTCACTTGCATCACAATCTACTTGAAATACCTTTTTGAAATCCGGTAATGCCAAAACAAGTTGCTCTGTCACTTTCTATTTCAAAAACTCAAAACTCTTATCTACTTCTTATGTCCACTTAAAGTCTTTTCTATCAGCTCTCATTGTCTCTGTCATATGGCTACATACTAAACTAGAATTTTTTATGAACTTCCAGTAGAAACTAGCTAATCCATGAAATGATATGACTTCTCCAAAATACTCTCCAGTGTAGGCCATTCAACAATTGCTCTTACTTTCTCAAAGTCCATATTCAATCCTTCCGCAGAAATCACAAATCCCAAATATACCAATTCTTCCTTCATGAAACTACACTTCTTGATGTTTATCAACTATTTCTCTTCTCTCAGTCTCTGCAATACTTGTCTCAAGTGCCACAAATATTTTTCTCTTGTCTTACTGAAAACCAAAATATCATCCAAGTATACAATAATGAACTTACCCAAGAATTTCTTCAAAACTTCATTCATCAATCTCATGAAAGTACTCAGTGCATTTTTCAATCCAAAAGGCATCACTAAGCACTCATACAATCCTTCATTTGTCTTAAAAGCAGTCTTCCATTCATCTCCTCTAATTCTGATCTAATGGTATCCACTCTTCAAATCTATCTATGTGAAATATTTTGCTCCACTCAAACAATCTATGATATCATCCATCCTAGGTAAAAGAAATCTATACTTAACTATGATCTTGTTTATTGCTCGAGTCTGTACACATTCTCCATTCTCCATCTTTCTTTGGTGCTAACACTATAGGTACTGCACAAGGACTCAAGCTTTCTCTAATCAAACCTTTCCTCAACAACTCATGTATCTGTTTATTCAATTCTTCATTCTCTGTCAGTGTCATTATGTGTGTTGATTTGTTAGGCAAACTAGCTACAGGTATAAGATCCATGTGATGACTGATACTCCTGATTGGTGGCAATCCTTTAGGTACATTGTCTGATATGATGTCTTCATACTCCGCCAACAATTCAGTGATCTCCTCTGGTTGTGATTCTTCAGTCTTCTTGATGCAAGAGCATCTAGTGGTGTAAGGGCAATCTTGCATCACTCAAAAAGAAGTTAATTCAAAATCATTGTAGTTATTTTCATTTCTTTCCATAATTAGTGTTTTTGGTTCCATAATATCCAGAATAATAATGTAGGACTTTCAATTTTTCTAAAACTGCTAAAAATAGCAACCTGCCTATTTTGGAAAGTGTACCTGCTATTTTTAGAAAGTTTGCATTTGGGCACGTAATGAAGCAAAAACTTCCAGAAAGTTACATAATAGAAATATAAGACCTTTGGCAAAGGAATCAGGCAAAGATCATTTGTGAACTGAAAGATATTAAAGTTTTTGTTTTCTGAAAAGCCCCTGAAAAATTTCTGGAATGAAATATGAGGCACTAAAACTTCCTATAACATCCTGAAAAGTTGATGGAAATCCATTTACAGATTTATGGCATGATAGTTCACATCGCGAGCTTTCCGGCGCTTAAAACGGTTCGTCAATCAGACACCCGGATCAAAAGTTATCCTTCCCGGAAGTTAACCTACTTTAGGAGGGAGTTGCAAATTTTGAAATTTAGCTGGAGGCCACCAAAAAGTGCTATTTATGACTATTTGGGGAACCCTGGGTAGTGGTAGAGTTAAGGGGGCCAGTGTAGAGTCAAGAATAGGTGGGAAAACAAAAACCCTAGCTGATTTGGGGTTACAAAAGGCTGAAGATTCTAGAGTCTTGAGGTTGGGAAAGCTGTAATGTGTTGCAGCCAGTAGAGGATTCATCCTCTAATTGTAATTGAGCTTATGTGATGTAATGAGTTGCCTAATTCAATAAAAGAAAGTTCTATTTGTTGTGTTATCCATGGTATCAGAGCGAGGGTTCCTGAGTGTGTAGACAGATCACCGACCGTGAGGCAGTTTGCACCAAGACCTGAGGTTGTGGGTTTGCTGCGGAGACCAAGATGCCTCCACGAAGAAATCGTGTTGGGAGGAATGCTTTGACGGAAGAGGGTTTTAGAGCCCTACAAAGGTAAATCAATGCATTGCAAGAGGAGCTACGAAGAGGGTTTGAGCCGAGGACAAGAGAAGAAAGTGAAGATGAAGTTGAAGAAGAGTTATCTAAGGAAGAACAAGAAGCTGCCAAAGATGCTGCAGAAGTTAGGTTGTTGAGGGCCATTTCAAAGATCAGAAAGAGGCCCAGGATCAAAGTTTCTACATATTCTGGAGATTTGAATCCAAAACAGCTTATTGATTGGATCAATGACATGGAGGAGTATTTTGAGTATGAAGATGTGGAGGACTCAGATAGGGTTAAGTTTGCAAAAACAAAGTTGAAGGGCCACGCCAATATTTGGTGGAAGGAGGTCCAATTAGAGAGGAATAGAAGAGGAAAAGGAAAGATCACCAGATGGGATCAGATGGTGGAGAAACTGAAGAAGCAGTTCATTCCTGTGGACTATGAGATGGAGTTGCTGAAGAAGCTGCAAGGACAGAAGCAAGGTAACAAGTCTGTTAAGGAGTATACAGAAGAGTTTTATAAAATTACTATCAGGACAGGCCATGCAAAGCCCAACAAGGAGAAGGTAGCCCATTACATTAATGGGTTGAGGCCGAGTATTCAAGAGAAGTTGAGCCTGGTCAGAATGACCACCATAGAAGATGTGTACTAGTTTTCCCTGAAGGTGGAAGAGAAGCTGAACAAAAGATTTGATAGCAAGCAAAGGGGAAGAGGTCAAGGTGGAAGGACTGGTGGAAGACCCTATGGAGGTTGTAATGAAGATCAAAAGAAAAGTGAAGAAGCAGGCACCAGTTGAAATCAAAGAGGGGATAATACCTACCGCCCTCGTGACCAAAACAATGGTGAGCAAAGAGAAGGAGGAAGAGGTAGACCTGGGCAAGGACCTGGAGGAGGAGGTTTCAGAGGAACCTATTTCCAATGTGGAGAAGGGCATCGAGCATATGAGTGTCCGCAACATCAAGGAAGGATAAATAGAAGACCTGAAGGTAATGCACGAGTTGCACATGTAGATGAAGATGCACATTCTGAGCATTCTGAAGATGCTAAAGGGGAGAAACCCTAGTTGTCAGAAGAACCTTGTTGAATGAGGAGAAAGAACCCAATCAGAGGACGAGTTTATTCCACACAAGGTGCAAATGTGAGGGTAAGTGTTGTGATATTATTATTGATAGTGGAAGCACTAATAATCTTGTTTCAAAGGAGATGGTTGACAAGTTGAAGTTGACAAGAAGAAAACATCCGCATCCATATCAGATTGCATGGTTGCAAAAGGACCATAGAGCATTGGTCAATGAGCAGTGTTTAGTGAAGTTCAAGATTAGTGACTACCATGATGAGGTGCTGTGTGATATCATACCGATGGATGCATGTCATATGTTGTTGGGGAGGCCATGGTAGTATGATAGGAGCGCTATCCATGATGGCCGTGCAAACACATATTCCCTAACAAAGGATGGAGTTCATTATAAGTTGAAGCCCTTGAAGGAGGTGGAAGAAAAGGTATGTAGTACTACCAGAATTTGTTTGGTAGATGGTAGGAAATTTTTGGAGGGTATGAAGCATGAGCGTCATTGCTTTGCATTGATTCCTAAGATTAGTCAAGAGAAATGTGAAGATGTACCAGCAAAAGTTTCAGATATGTTGGAAGAGTTCCAGGACATTATCTCTGATAATGTACCAGAAGGTTTACCACCAGTAAGGAAGATAAGTCATCAAATGGATTTGATACCAGGAGCTAGTTTGCCAAACAAGGTAGCCCACAGAATGACCCCTGCAGAAAATGAAGAGCTGAACAGACAAGTTCAGGAGTTGTTGAGGAAGGGACTGATAAGGAGAGCCTAAGTCCATGTGCGGTACCTACAATACTAGCACCAAAGAAAGATGGAGAATGGAGGATGTGTACAGACTCTCGAGCCATCAATAAGATAACGATCAAGTATAGATTTCCATTGCCAAGAATGGATGACATCATGGATTGTTTGAGTGGAGCCAAGTACTTCACGAAAATTGACCTGAAGAGTGGGTATCACCAGATCCATATCAGAGAAGGGGATGAATGGAAGATAGCCTTCAAGACAAAGGAAGGTTTGTATGAGTGGTTAGTCATGCCATTTGGGCTAACCAATGCACCGAGCACATTCATGCGGCTCATGAATGAGGTACTAAAAGAATTTTTGGGAAGTTTTGTTATTGTTTATTTGGATGATATTTTGATTTTCAGTAAGACTTGGGATGAGCATTTGATGTATATCAGAAGAGTTCTAGAGAAGCTGAGGGAGGAGAAGTTGCTGATTAATCTGAAGAAATGCAGTTTTGCAAAGAAGGAGTTGGTATACCTGGGATTTATTGTCTCAGAGGAAGGTCTTAAGATGGACCCTGAAAAAGTAAGGGCTATCATTGAGTGGCCTATGCCAAGGAGTGCAAGGGAGGTAAGATCTTTTCATGGTTTGGCAAGTTTTTACAAAAATTTTATCAGGAATTTCAGTAGCATTTGTGCACCCCTAACTAAAACAATGAGAGGGGATAGAAAAGAGTTTAGATGGACTAAAGAAGCCGACAAAAGTTTTGATACATTGAAGCAGAAAGTTGTAGAACAACCTGTTTTGGCACTTCCAGATTTCAATAAGGTATTTCAGGTAGATTGTGATGCTAGTGGTAGTGGTATAGGAGCTGTCTTGAGCTAAGAAGGTAAGCCCATTGCCTATTTTAGTGAGAAGCTTAATGATGCCAAGAAAAAGTATTCTATTTATGATCAGAAATTTTATGCAATAGTTCAGGCTTTGAAGAAATAGAGACATTATTTGTTGCCAAAAGAGTTTGTTTTATATACTGATCATCAGGCTTTGCAATATATTAATAGTCAAGGGAAGTTGAACCAAAGGCACTTAAAATGGGTTGAGTTTTTGCAGAGTTATACCTTTGTTTTGAAGCACAGGAGTGGGAAGTCCAACAGAGTTGCAGATGCCTTGAGCAGAAGGCAAAATTTGTTGACAGAAATGAAGATAGAAGTTGTTGGGTTCGATGAGCTCCAAAGTTTGTATCCTGAAGATCCAGATTTTGTAGAGGCTTGGAAAGCTTGTCTGGAGCCTATTACTTTGGACAGGACAAAATGGTTGGATTTCATAATCCAAGATGGCATGTTGTTTAGAGGAAGCCAGTTGTGCATTCTGAGGAGTTCCATGAGAGAGAACCTGATTAAAGAGAAGCATAGTGGAGGACTGGCTGGACACTTTGGTCGAGATAAGACCATTTCTATTGTTGGTGAAAATTATTATTGGCCACAGTTGCAGCAGGATGTGAGGAAGTTTGTGCAGAGTTGCAGAGTATGTCAGATGGCAAAAGGAACAAGTCAAAATATAGGGTTGTATCAACCATTACCTATACCAAAGAAGCCATGGGATGATATTAGTATGGATTTTATTCTTGGTTTACCAAGGACATAGAGAGGGCATGATTCTATTTTTGTGGTGGTGGACAGATCCTCAAAGATGGCACATTCTATTCCTTGTAAGAAGACTAATGATGCTGTTCATATTGCAGAGTTATTTTTCAGGGAGGTGGTGAGACTACATGGTCTACCAAAGAGCATAGTTTCAGATTGAGATACCAAGTTTGTTAGTTATTTCTGGAGGACATTGTGGAAGAAGTTGAAGATAGATTTGAAGTTTAGTTCTGCACACCATCCACAGACTGATGGACAAACTGAAGTGGTGAATAGGAGTTTGGGTAACCTGCTACGATGCTTAGTAGGAGATAAACCCAAGGGATGGGATTTGATTTTACTACAGGCAAAATTTGCTTACAACAATTCTATCAATAGGAGTACTGGTAAATCACCATTCCAGATTGTAAATGGCAATAGCCCAAGAAATGCTTCTGAGTTAAGGAAGTTGGACAACGGAGAAAAGACAAGTGCTGAAGCTAAAGACTTTGCAGAACATCTGAAGAATTTGCATGAAGAGGTGAGAAAGCATATTAATAAAATGAATATTCAATACAAGGTTAAGGTAGATCAGAAAAGGAGATATAAGGAATTCTAGGTAGGAGATGAAGTCATGGTTCACTTGAGAAAAGAAAGGTTCCCAATTGGAACATACAATAAGTTGAAAATGAAGAAATTTAGACCATGCAGAATCCTGAAGAAGCATGATTCAAGAAATGCATATGAAGTAGAACTGCCGAGTGGGATCAATATTTCCCCTGTTTTCAACATTGCTGATTTATCAAAATATCATGAAGGTGGAACAGAGGATGGACCAACAGAAGTGCAGTGGAGTATTCCGGCATCTACTTCGATGGAGGAGATAGAAGAGATCTTGGATAGCCGTGTGGGAAGAAGTACTCGGAACAAGCAATATGAAGAATATCTGGTAAAATGGAAAGGAAGGCCTGTTGAAGATTCTTCTTGGTTGTCTAAGGCAGAGGTTGACCATTTGGGTTTTCCTCACACAAACATCTGAGACGTGACAGGGTCACTTCTCAAATTACCCTGGGTGTCTGATGCAGGAGCATCCAGTGGTGTAAGGGCAATCTTGCATCACCCAAAAAGAAGTTAATTCAAAATTATTGTAGTTGTTTTCATTTCTTTCCATAATTAGTGTTTCTGGTTCCATAATATCCAGAATAATAATGTAGGACTTTCAGTTTTTCCAAAACTGCTAAAAATAGCGACCTGCCTATTTTGGAAAGTGTACCTGCTATTTTTAGAAAGTTTGCATTTGGGCACGTAATGAAGCAAAAACTTCCAGAAAGTTACATAATGGAAATATAAGACCTTTGGCGAAGGAATCAGGCAAAGATCATTTGTGAGCTGAAAGATATTAAAGTTTTTGTTTTCTGAAAAGCCCCTAAAAATTTCTGGAACGAGATATTAGGCACTAAAACTTCCCATAACGTCCTGAAAAGTTGACAAAAATCTGTTTATGGATTTCCTGTGTGATAGTTCACATCATGATCTTTCTGGCGCTTAAAGCGGTTCGTCAATCAGACACCCAGATCAAAAGTTATGCTTCCCGGAAGTTGACCTACTTTTGGAGGGAGTTGCAAATTTTGAAATTTAGCTAGAGGCCACCAAAAAGTGTTATTTATGACTATTTGGGGAACCCTGAGTAGTGGTAGAGTTAAGGGGGCCAGTGTAGAGTCAAGAATAGGTGGGAAAACAGCAACCCTAACTGATTTGGGGTTACAAGAGGCTAAAGATTCTAGAGTCTTGAGATTGGGAAAGCTGTAATGTGTTGCAGCTAGTAGAGGATTCATCCTCTTATTGTAATTGAGCTTCTGTGATGTAATGAGTTGCCCAGTTCAATAAAAGAAAGTTTTATTTGTTGTGTTCAATATCTGTTATTGTGTGTTTTGTGACTTATGCCCCCCCTTCATCACTTCTTCTTCAATGTTTTAGGCTTCTTCGGGATCAAAGCATAACACATATTCTCATGTTTCAAACCATCCAAAAATTTCCTTCCATCTACTAAACAGATTCTAGCATTCCCACATACTTCACTCTTAGGATCATATTCCAAAGGAATCAAGGTAATTCTCTTTCCATTTGATGTTATAGTGTGTGTATTCTTTCTCCCATCATGTATAGCTTTCCTATCATACTGTCAAGGTCTACCCAACAAGATATGGCATACATCCATAGGCATAATATCACACAATACTTCATCATGATAAGATCCAATATGAAATTTCACCAAACACTGTTCAGTCACCAGTACTTTATGATCATAGTGAATCCATGCTATCTGATAGGGCTTAGGTTCTTTCAATCTTTCTAACTTTAGCTTAGTCACCATTTCCTCTGAAACTAGGTTATCAGAACTACCACTATCAATTACAACTTTACAACATTTATCTCCTGATTTGCATCTAGTTATGAACAAACTTTTCCTCTACGGTGGTTCCTCATTTGTCTCTGCTTGAAATAGTGTTCTCCTCATCACAAGTGATTCTCCTTTCTCAGGTTTGCCAACAGAACTAGGTGATCCAACAGGTTCTTCTTCCACATAGGTTGTTCTTCCACTGTTCTTTGTTGTCTTGCTTATACTCCCCTGATTACATTCAAATGCTTCATGTCCTCCTCCACACTTGAAACAAGTTCCTCTAAATGGTCTCCTATCAAGTCCTCTTCCTTCTCTTTTGTATCCTTCACTCTGGTACAGACTAGGGTTTCCTCTGCGGTAGAAAGTTTTGTCATCTCTACAGTATGCATTGTTATCTTTGTCCTCCTTGAATGTGTTCTCTTGCCTGTTCTACTCCGCATATGATCTCTCTCCTCTATAAAATGTTCTACCTCTCTAAAATTACCTCCTCTGCCTCTCTTTCTTTGATGATGCCTCTTATTCAACTTTTCTTCACCTTTTAGGGCAAACTGATATGCTTCTTCCAAGGTTGTCATTCTTACCAAACTCAGATCTTCCTGGATGTTCAGTCTCAGTCTATTGATGTATCTAGCCAATTTCTCCTTGCTTGCTTCACTATGTCCTATGCTTATGATCATCTTGTGGAATTCTTCAGTATACTCCTTCACAGATTTGTCCTTTTGTCTCAGGTTTTGTAATCTCTTCAACAGTTCCAACTCATAGTCAGCAAGTATATACTGGTTCTTCAATTTTGTCACCATCCTATCCCAATTTGTAATCTTTTATTTTCCTCTTTTGTTTCTATCCAACTGAACTTATTTCCACCATATAGCAGCATGTCCTTTCATCTTTGTTTTTGCAAATTTTACCTTCTCTGGATCTTCAATTTCTTCATATTCAAAGTACTCTTCCATGTTATTTATCCAATCAATTAACTCTCTAGGGTTCAAATTGCCAGTGTCATTAGGTACATCAACTCTAGGTCTTTTCCCAATTTTTGAAATAGCTCACATCTTGACTTGATCTGATTTCTCTCCTTCTTCATCTCCTAGGGTTTCACCAATTTGATCAGCGGATTGAAATTCTTTATCATCACTTTCAACATTAGGTCTCGGTGCAAGTCCTATTCGCCTATCTTCTTCAATAGCATCCAAGCGAACTCGCATGGTCCTCATCATTTCCATCATCTCATCCATTCTACCAGTCATTGTTCCAACAACAGGGATTCTCCTCGACAATTGGGCTACAAGGTGACAACTGCCTCACAATTGGTGATCAGTGGCAACACAAGTAACCTGCCTCAGATTCAATGATCTGTTCACAACAAGATCTTACAGAATTCCTTTTCCAACTTCTCTCAATTCGCTCCCAAAGATTCAAACTTTCACTCTGATACCCCTTGGTGCAGTCACAGTTAGGAGGGTCCACAAAGTGAACTATCCAGGACATACAGCTAGAGTAAACACAACAGAAACAACTCAAAGCTATGAAAAAAATGTAGATTCATTCATTTAGTATATCATAGAATTCAAAATAGATTGGCCGACAACATGCAGGCTTACAATTAAGGCTCACATGCCTTATTACAAAGTTATAGAATATGTACAAGATATGGCTTTAAAGCTCCTTTGCAAAGAATTCAAACTATCAAATTATCTCTATGAATTTAACTACTTTCCTAGGCATATATTACATCAATATATATCATCTCCAGATCATATGATTCCTCCGTGTCGGCCAAGGAAGATCACAAACTCCAATGAAGAGTTGTAACAAGTGTACACAAATAGGTTGGACCTAATCATGTAGAACTCCTCCACAAATGAATGGAATGATGTGCGGATCTCGGAGAAGGTCATCCATGAACCAAACAACATTGGATGTGTAATTTAGCTCCGCGAGTTGTGAATTGCTCCGCAGGTCTTCTCCTTTAGCTGATTATTTGAGATTGTCAGGATGCTCTGCTCTGAATAGTCGATCTTCTAATAGTGATAACTTTCTGGTACTTG
The DNA here is from genome assembly GCA_027924645.1 of Cunninghamia lanceolata. Classification (NCBI taxonomy): domain Eukaryota; kingdom Viridiplantae; phylum Streptophyta; class Pinopsida; order Cupressales; family Cupressaceae; genus Cunninghamia; species Cunninghamia lanceolata. Next base: position 26,553,234 of record BSBN01000500.1, read on the forward strand.
ATCCAAATGCTCTAAATTTTGGATATGATGTGCATGAATAAATCTAGATGCTAAGTCCCACTCCACAGGGTCTGAAATGAAACTGCAATAGAATGCGAACCAAAATACAGAAACTGCTACTAACTGAACTGCCTGAACTGAACTGAAAAATGAAAAGAAACAAATTGAAATGCAAATGTTTTTGGTTAATGCAAGATTGCTCTTGAACCATGGATGCTTCTCCATCATTTTGACTACAAACCCTAGCTAATGCAAAACTAGGTTTTTATGAAAAATGCACAATTTCAAGTAATTTTCACCAATTTAAGCATGAAAATGTAATGCAAATGAATACTAAATGATGAATTTCTGTAGTTTAAATCAGATCTAATGAAAATAACAGAAATTAAATGAAATTAAATGTCAATTAATTCAATTTATGCCAAAATGCAAGCCTAAGATGCCAATTTTTTTAAATTTTTCAATTTTTTTGTAATTTTCGAATGCAATAAAATGAATGAATGCAAATTTATCACACAACACTTGACAAGGTGTAAAAATTCAAAAAAACGTGTTCATGAAAATGTTGAGGGTTAAAAAGGGGGAAATGAATTGGTTTAGGTTTTAAAAGCAAATCCTCCCTTCTCACCAAACATTCAAGGGCATATCAACCGAGTTGAATCTTCACTAAGCGAGAGCATTCACCTATCAGGTTGGGCTGCCTCTTGGAATGATACAGAAGCTCAGATGTATCAAACAATATATTAATTTAATGCTCAATTACTCTTAAAACCCTAAATAAGAAAAACAGTAAGCAAATCAATGAATTACGACAAATCCTTTCAGACTACGATGGAGGACAGAGATTGTTAACTCACTATTTTTTGAAGTTCAGGATGTGGAACAGTCAGGGACACTGGCACTAGTGCCCCTGTCCAAGGTATTATTTTGTGCATAGAATCTGGATCTCCTTTTGACACTGATCTGCACTGTATCTTCCATTTCTGCCCCAAAAAAAGTGGAGGACACTAGCACTAGCACCCAAGTCCCAAAATGTTGAACATTGTCCTCTTTCTTTCAAATCCTAGATCTTTGTTGTCTACAACCTCCTTTCTGCAACTGCACTCTGCAAAACTCGGTACCTGTAACCTGCAATCACAAAGAAGTGTGGGAGGGGGTTGTCGTATTTAGAGGCTTGCCTTAGTCAAGCACTAGAGAGACATTCAAGTCTTCGAACATTGTTGTTAGATGAGAGTACGTATCTCAATGGGATAGAGGCAAAATCCAAATGATAAATGATCAAAATCACAATAGATATCACCTTGAAGTGTAGATCTCACATAATGAAAGCTCTTCAATCACATGAGAAGATGAAGTCAAATCTACAATCACACACACAATAACAATGCTCTGCTCTGCAACAATGAATATCTTGAAATCACAAATATGCCTAAAGTTCACAATCATCTTCTCATTTACAAATGGAAACCTAAACATGCTTATATATGCAACTACAAAGATTACCTCTAAGAATTTTGTAATTCAAACTTGAAATGTCGGCATAGGACCCAAATAATGGTCATAAAACTGACATTTAAATTTAGGGTAGACCTAAAATAGGGCAAGACTAGGGCACTAGCACCCAAGTCTAGCCCCTCATTTTTGTTCAAGCATCATCAAAATGTTTCCCCCTAGGTCCTATTTTCCATATGACTTAGGGTTTTCTCATCAGGATTCAAAATTAACATGCAAGATGTTCTAAATGAATTCTAAGGACCCAGGAGCTAAAACTTAAGAGGGAAAAGTCCCCAAGGGGATATTTTCCAACATAAAATTAACATTTCAAAAAATCTGGTGATGCACTCAAGGACAAAGCATATTTCAATTAGGTATTACTTTTTGAGAGAAATTACAGAAAATGAAGTGAAGCTGGAGTATGTGCCTACAAAGGATCAGGTTGCTAACACATTCACTAAGGCTCTTCCTAAGGATACATTTGAGTATCTCAAGAAAAAGTTAGGGGTTATTGCCCCCACTTCTTTGAACTAGATGCATAAGGAAATGCATCAGTCAAGTGAATTTCAAGATTCATTCTTTTCTGGACTGATGTTGGAGGCTACCTCTCAGGGGGAGCAGGTAGTGGCATTAATGATTGTTGCAATCAAGGGGTGTCACATCTCGTTTTATGGACTATATTATTACTCTAGATTAGTGAACATTTACTATGTTTTTACTTTGAGTAATTCCATGTGTGAAGGTAATTATCATAATTTGCGTGAATTGGATAGTTGATTTAATTTTAAATATTATCAATGTGATTATAATGTTTTGATTTGACTATGTTTTGAGAAACTAACCTATTGACGTCGAGTTGAGTGCGAATGAATGCAGGTACTTGTCGAAGACGAGAACAGGGTTGAGATAGAGATATTCTAGCCACTTGGCAAGAAATGTTTTGGATGGATAACCTTGATACACCCACACACTCACATAGTCTTATGTCATATTGCATTTTATGAATGATCTTATTATGCATTATTAATTAGTCAATAAATGTGATTGATAACTTGGGAGTAGATAAATATGTGTTTTAATTGCTTCAGTAAGTCCATTTCGAATGCATAATTTAGTCATAAATATTAATGTTCGTTCGATATATATTTAATATGGTGTATTTTATATTATTTAATATTGCTTCAGTAAGTCCATTTCGAATGCATAATTTAGTCATAAATATTAATGTTCGTTCGATATATATTTAATATGGTGTATTTTATATTATTTAATAATAAATAATAATAAGTGTTTTCCTATTTTTATAAATATTATTGTTTAAAAACAATATCTTTGTTATATTTATAATTGTTTGATTAAAAAGTAAATATGCTTTATTAAAATTAGATAAATTGCATTAATAGTATTATTATTACATTTAGAATCTAAATAAAAGAATTAAAATAAGTTACTGTCATGCAAGTGACAGAAATGTAGAAAGTTACTATCATGCAAGTGATATAAATATAAATAAGATTATTTTATTCTATTCTTTCAAAAATAAATGAAAGTTTTGAATAAAGAAAATCTCACGCAAACATAAGTAAACATCAGTTATTAAAAAGAAGTCAAAACCTAAAAATATGGGATGCCAAGTTTAGGAGGACATTTTTTCAATAAAACAAAGAGCAGCAAAAAGATTATTATCTTTAAGCATCAAGAGAACGGAGGAGGATGTTCATTCTTTGGCAGCGACAGATAGAAGAAAGGAGCAGCGACAATACTAGGAATTCAACCCTTTGGCAAGCGAATAACACCGGGTATTGTCCCTTATTTTAATTGCAATAATTTAAGGGTGTATATGACTCTTAAACCATAGTAAATCCGGTCTACGATCTATTCTTCTCTGGTCTGTGTTACACCTATGGGGGGCCAGTATTTTTTTTTTCCTTGTTATGATCTAAAACTCCTATCGTCGGCTATCTTACGCTCTGCGATTAGATTTTGAGTCAACCATCAATTTAACCACCTGTGTTCTATCCTTCTTGTTGTTGGGGATTGACCTTCTGTTTGTAGGCATTTGGTCTCTTTTGTTTTGCTCGACTTGCCTTAGATTTCATCCCTGCCACCAGTCTCCTTTAACCCACAGTGTTTGATGTTGGTTCGGCCTGCCATGCATGCATGAAGTTGGGCGGCTATGCCTATCATCTTACCACCTGTGCTTAGTGATGGGACCCTATAAATTTTTTTCCTCATTCTAGTATTTGGCCCAAATCTTGTGTCATCATGTTAAGACGTCTCTAGCCTAGGGTTTTTGCCTGCTAAAAATACTCTGAGTAATATCCCTTAAACCCTAAACCCTAGTGTCATTTAAGCGTGGGTGGTGAAAATTACTTTTATTATATTTTTGGGTTGACCACCTATCGCCCGTTGCTCAGTTCTTAAGTTGCCTCATTATGTCTTGAGATACGTTGTTTACCGACCCCTTGTCATACAGTTTACCGCCTCCAGCGTGTGGCCAATATTTCTCAAATATGTCGAAGTATTTTACATATTTCACCATTTAGTGGTCTTATGGCCCCCTCATTCCTAGTAGACGAAGGTTGTTTTAAAAGGTATGTGCCGAGGGTCGGGTCCCACTAACTCTCTTGACAGGTGGCACATTTTGATTTGTTTCTGTCGTTCCGCCGATGTTAAAATATTGATAAAGTAATCGCTCGTGGAACTGCGGAAGGGCACCATCTAGCAAGGAGATCATTCATCAGCTGCAATAAGAAAAGGTGGCAGGTCCCATTTGCTACGTGGAGACTTCTCAATGGCTTCCATCGTTTCTCCAAGCTTCATCGAGGGGACCCACCAAACATCAGCGAAAGTGCGGAATGGTGACATGTGGCCTCCAGAGTGTATGATAAGGTCTGAGTGGATGAAAGTGTAACGTGGCAAGATCTCTATGACACCGAAGGTGTTTTGGGATCTACCCCATTATATGTGGCAAATCTGACGGTTTTTTCCATTCCACAAGAATCAAATCTCCAGCTAGATCTTTTTAGTGTGGAACCGTGGAAGGTGTCCTGGCTAGTACCGTTTGAAAGGTCTTCTTGGGATCGTGGTTAAGGTGGCCATCCATGTGGCTGGATATTATTGGTTGGTGCTCATTTGGCATTACCAACAAGCATTCTCTACAAGATGGACTAAACCGACACCGTTGATTTAAGCCAGTTAATGAAATGATCAACGACCAATATTCAAAAAATTGATGAAATGATGTGTTGGCGTGTGATTTGAGATACAATATTGCAGAATTAATTTCTCAGGTGTGTGCAGGGTCTCCATTACTGCCACTACAAAGGAATTAACTAACTGAAAGATTGGCCTATGTAGGATCGACCCTTGGGGATCCGTGTTTCTACTAGAAATGACCTTTCGTTTTCATCATGACAAGTTATGGCAGGATGACTAGGCTAAATGATGAAATCAAGACAACCAATCTGGCGCCTTCAATGTAGGAAGTGATGTTTTCAGTTATGCAAAATGATGAAATACTATATATATGTTCATTTTTTATAATCTTCAAAAGATTTCCATTTATGGCTAAGATAACTTGAAATGACTGGAATTTATTGATCATAGATGTAGCACAAGTGTGCGAGATCTTTCAAGATTTCTATAAATGGGTGCCTCCGGTTGTCACCTCATATACTATTTGTTCGTGCTGACAGTATGAATACTCCATGGGTTTGTATGCTCTTTTTGCTCCCTTGTTCTATAGGATTTTCTTCTCTGTTCTCTTGGTTGGCAAACTGTCCTTACAAAATTAAGAGTTAGAGGATTCTCTTCTATAGAATGGGGGGAATTGGAAAGATTTGGGGCTAGTAGCAGCATCCATTGAGCCTCTAGGATTTCTTCTTCCTTCTTTCTTCTCATCCAGATGTGGGCCCTAAGTTAAAATCTCCTACCTCCAGTAGCTTCTACTCCCCTTGAGGTGGAAGATTTTCTTCTTAGGAAGAGAGGCATCATAGCCCTCTCTACCCCTCCCTTACATCTAATTTTCCCAACAAAGATTTAACTCTAGGTGTAAGGGGATTGCCCACCGGGATGGAACAGATAGGAACAGAGGAAAAATTTGTTGTTGTTGCTACTACTCTCCTAGCTTGACTTCCAGCACTATATGAGTCAGCTATGTGTGGATTCATTGAGTTTCTGTCTAGTTGAAGAGGTTGGAAACCTCCTAACCAGAAGTGAGGAGCCACACCACTGCAAGGAAATCTAGAAATAGTGAAGGAGATTCAGGCTTCCTGTGCTTCCTTTCAATGTTGTTCCTTGCACATTTTCTCACTTTTTGGTGCACGGCTGGGATAGGCAAAGCAGTGAATGCCCTTATTGAATAATTTGATGGCATTTGAGGAGTGCTTGGCTCCAACAGCATCTGACAATGTGTCAACCATCAGCAATAACCTGGCCCCACTCCTCACCAAAGTGAAAGAGCATACGATTCAGAAACAAATACCTCAGCATGATGGGGGTATTTTTGTTACAAAGGCATCTCATTTCAGTTAAGAGATGGTTACACCTGCATCTTGTTACAACTTCATCTTTAATTAATTAAAATGTAACATCTTTTGTCTTTAAGCCTGTAGCTTGTCTGCTCCCTTGATCTATAAAAGCGAATTCAGGGCTTATTGATAGGTCATTGGTTCGAGGTCATATTGTCCAGACCTAGTCTGAAGTATGGGATCAATCTAATCATGGAGGAGTTGTGTATATTTAGCATTTGCAAATAGAATTAGTTGTCTCGATTTAAGCTTTATTTTGAGTTCATTTTTTGATATATTTGTTAGACTATCTATAAATCAGTATTAGTTTATTTTACAAATTGTTGTTGAGCTTCAAAGTCTATTGTCTCCTACTCATGTATCCATTCTTACATTTATGAATACAATCTGGTTAATGATTGATCTATTCATTATCACAGTCTTTCTAGTGTTTGCATATTATTCTTAGGGCATTTACTCAAGTAGTAAAATAATAGCTATAAGAGGATATTGAATGTAATATTTGTTTACAAGGATAACTAAGTATGGTTAACTCTAAAACTAGTGAAATATTATAATGTAAGGCATTATTTTCTCATCACAGTAAACTGAAACTAATCATAGAAGGGTTTTTCATGTATACCTAGCTTTGACTCTATAACCCTTGAATTAGGCACTGATCCTTCAGAAATGTTATATTGTACTAAACCCCCTGGTTATCCTCATTTTAAAATATCAGAACAAATTTCCATTTCAGTTGTAGATTGTTAATGTTAGTTTACTTACATGTTCTTCTGTAAAGAATTGTGTTAAAGCTTAAGAATATAGCCCATTGTTTCACTATATCAGTAATTCTTTAAGCAATCTAAAAAGAACATATCTGTTTTAGAGCAGTATTTTGAGAGAATATTTGGAAACCCCAAATCAAAATACCACTATTTTAGGAACACCATCCTTGGTCTTGTAGAGCCTAAAGTGCAGAGGAAAAGGGATTGAAAAAACCCCTTTCCTATTTGTTGGTCAATCCCTCGAGACAAATCAGTTATTAGAAATGGCTATTTTATAGATCTGGTTTCTTGAGATCAGGTTGGGAATTTAAAACAACCAACACTTAGCATCTTCCGGTTGTTCTTGTTCTTATATCTGTTATTCTTTGTTTTCTTAGTTTTATGCTAAGTGAATCGGCCTTTTTCTTGAATTTTGATGCAACCGATGAATCCATAGTTAACAAGTTATCCGTGTAAGAGTCAATGTGACTCAGCAAGCCAAGATCCCTGCAATCAAGACAACCTTCCACACAAAGATAAAAAAAAAAGAATATGCTAAAACAATAGAGCAATGGTCTATACAACAAAGTGTATGAAACTATCATGAAATACAATGAAAAAGCCTTGCTTATAAAGGCAAGGATGACAATCAAGGAGTTGTAGTCATGTGACAAGTGTCACATTCTTATTACATGTGACAACTAGAGGATAGGATGCCAACTAGAGAACATGTGTAGGATAAGACAACTCACTACAACTATCAACAACTAGAAACAACTAGTGACATCTGGAAGACTCAGTAAGTCAACTTAACATGTGAATTATGTGTGATGTGTGAATATTATTTAACTAATAAATAGTTAAATAATATGAAGGATCCACATAAGAGGAAATTAACTAAACTAGTTCAGAAGAAACCCTATTCACACCAACACCCCCCCTTAAGTGCAACTTAAGGAGTAGCTGACTAAAATAAAGATGTAATTATGGGTCCCGGCTACTAGGCCATGTTAGGTACCCATATACAACAAATCTCAAGTGGAGAAAAGGAGAAAACCTCATGGGACAAAACTCCTCTCCAAAAGTGAGAATGCAGAAAACAAATGAAATGAAAGATGTGATGGAAGGACTCAAAGCCCCCCTAGAACTACATCTAACACATATGTACAATCAATTACCTCCCATAGGAGAGAAAGTGTGAGACTATAGGTCCCCCCCACAATGAAGTAGCTCCTGTGCCAATGGTGAATGCCTGAAGAAGAATGCTGAAGAGAATCCAAAGCCTGTAAACAATATTCTTTCCCCTAGGAAGAAACATGTCCAAAGGTCGATGTACAAAAGAAACTCCATCTCAAGGTATGAAGGAAAAAGCCTCATGATGTATGATGTCTCTAAAAACTGCTCAAGTGTTCACATGTCACAACCAAAAAATGTCACATAATTAGGTGTTGCATGCCTAATCAAAGAATGTGACAATCCAAGACAAGATGAAAACTCAAGATCATCAATCTCCAAAGACAAAGAATCCTCAGAATGATGCTCAAGATACTCCAACTCAATGTCAAACTGTGACAAGTGAAGAGAAAATAGTGCCCGCACATCCGAAGTAGAAGCATCAACTCCGTCAAAGAGGAGATGAATGTCATCAATTATGTCCTCCAAGTCATCAAGATAGGACTCACGAAACAAATCTAAAATACCTGTCAAGTACTCATCCCACAAACTTGTATCTGGAAGACAAAGAATATCCTGCTCAAATGAAGTGGATGAAGCTATGTCAATGCCAATCTTTGAAGAAGCAGGAGGAGGAGGAAGCTCAAAACTAGTCTCAGGAACTGTAGTAGATGCAAGAACACCAAGGTTCAAGTGACCAAACTTCTCCTTATAAACATGATTCACACTTGATGCATGAGTGTGAATAGAAATCAATGGATCTACATCATCATTAGAAACAAAATAGGAGAAAGTATACAAGTGAGATGCATGATCAGCCATCCCAACAACAATGATATCGCTGCTCTCCAGGTCCCGTCTGATCACCGAATCAGGAGTGAACTCAATTGTCTTTCCTATAGCACAATAAATAATTTGGTAGATGGATCAGGAGTGAACTCAACTGTCTTTCTTGCACCACAGTGAGTAATCTGGTAGATGGAAAGGAGATTGGTTGTCAAGGAAGGTACACACAACACATTGTTGAATGTACTCTCACCAACATCAATAGTTCATTTACCAATTGCATGCATGTATGTATTATTACAAATAAAAATAGGTGGCGAAGTACATGACTGAAATGAAGAGAACATCCCTTGTGAAGATGCCATATGATGAAAAGGTCCTGAATCAAAAAGCCATCTATCTGTTGTAGACTAGTTGAAGCAAAGAGTGCCTATCCTTTTCCTTCGTTTGTCCCATTAGCAATGTCTGCTATCCATGTGGATGATGATGGTGTTGAAGAAGAAGAATTGGGTAAAACCGATGTTGATGAAGAATACTCAATGTTATGCTTTTGAAGAAGTTGTGACATCTCATAAAAAAATTCTAATAACATTTAGTCTCATCATGACCCAATTTATTACAATAAGAACACTTCGGCTTTTTCTTATTGGACTCCTCTTTGGAAGAAGAGTTGGGGGTTTTCTTTGATTCTTTCTCTTCCTCATTAGACTTTTAATCCTTTTGTTTCTTTCCCTTATTATGTGAAGCTTTAGGATCTTTTGTGCTTTGTGTCGCAACTAGAGCCTGTGATCTAGGGGACTTCAATGTGCCCATGTGTAGTAGCTTGGCTTGTTCTCTTGTGAGTTGTGCATAAAACTCCTCAAGTGAAGGCATTGTAAACTTACTACCAAAAGCATCCATTGTAGCATAAAAGGTAGAAACATAAACTGAATATGCAGGACCCAATTTTGCAAGAATAGATAGAATCAATTGTTCATCTTCTTTCTCAAGAGCACACTATTTGAGTTGCACCCTGAGAGACTTAAACTTGGTGAATAAATCTTTGATTTGATCAAAATCTTGAGGATTAAGTGCAATTAGCTCATTCTCCAATTTGAACCTTCTTATTTTATCTTGCTTGCCAAAGAGATTGTCTAGTGTTGTCTGTATCTCATTTGGTGTTGTACAAGACTCAACATAAAATCTAAGATCTAGAGAAATAGCAAGACAAAGTGTGGCATAAGTCTCATCTCTTCTATCTAGCCATTTTCTTCTCTCAACAGCACCTGTGGGTTCAGGATCTATGCCTAAAGTTATTCTATGTAACGTTTGTTTATACAATAGAAATTCCATGTGTTTCTTCCATTCATAATAATTATATGGAGTTAAAATTGGAATTTGAGGCACATCCATGATGAAAAAGAGAGACAACAAGACAACACAACCCCTTTACTATGTAAGAGAGCCCAAAATCTGTGAAAAATGGGCAAACACCTAAGGGGAGAAGAAAAACAGAGTGTATACAGTAAGGGGAAGCAGATAAGCATTTTTCACTAAATGTTGCCATCAATGCCAAGGGGAACATTGTTGGAAACATAGTCAAGAGACACTACTGATATGATGTCACTGATGGCAACAACCTGACATGTTTGGAGACAATCCCTATGACAAAGTTGTGCATAGCCTTTTGGTGCGGAAAAACTAACTTAGCCAAAATTGACTAAGTACTGACAGGTATCAAGACAATGATTGAAATTTAGTTGATACTCCTCCACACTTGAAGATCACATTATGTAGTTCTGGTATGTGATTCTCAGTTGTCTGATGATGTTATGTTCTAGTGTTCAAGTCCTGATTCCCTCCAGAAGTCATATGGTGAAATGTCTGAGTCCAGGTGAACAAAGTTAAGTCAGAAACAATGCAGAGTACCTAAGTAATCTGGTCCCCTTTCCTCCGCTAATGAATATTTTGATTCATGGTTTTGAGGCATTGAAGATACTTGTCATGAGCATCTAAATCCATATTTGTGGAGCTTGAAGTTCACCAGTTCACATTCTACAAGTTCTCCAGTATCGGCTTCCAGGTTGACAGTATTTCTCTGTCATAGAAACAATAGTTCTGAGATCCGCATTTCTCTATGAAAGAATATTATGCTTCATGGTTCTGAAGGTATGCTGAGAAGTCCATAATGAATGTTGGCTATGAATTTCAAAGTCTCATATGGTTTGCATTGAAAGTTATGCTATGACAGTCAAGCTATTGGATGTGCACTTAAGGGTTAAGCTGACAGTCATGTTAGATTGATATGCAGCGAAGATATATGATTGGAATCATTAATCTAAGTGGTTCTATAATATGTCTAGACTCATATGAAGAGTCTTGCATGATTGTTTGGGTCTGCATTGTTGTTTGGGCATAATAACAAGTCGAAAAGGTATAACTTGAATATACAAGCTTTATATTTTGCATGCCGCCCTAGTTTGAGGGAATTCTTGATGCAAATATTGCAGGCATGATAGTATGAAAAGATAGTGCAAATTCAATGTGTGTGTGATCCAAGGCAGTTTTGTGATCAAAAAAGGATAATAAGGGTAGAAAAGTAGAGTATATGTGAAGCAAAGAAGAAAAAGCAGAGCAGACATTATGAAGACATTTGAGTCTGTATACTAAGCTGTAAATGGAACTACACCTCAGTATTCTGCAGATGCACTTGTAGCAATATTCTTCTAGCAGTGAGCCATTCCTTCTCTATCTTCTCTTCTCTTCTTCTTGGCAGTGAGCACTTCTTTGGATAGTGAGTCCTTGGGCAGTGAGCCTTAATGTAATTCGGTATTGTTATCATAATATATTGTGAGCTAACACTCACTGTGGTTTTTCCCTTTTTGGGTTTTCCACGTAAAATTCATGGTATTTATGTATTATGACTTTGTGTTTGCTATTCTTATGTTTGTTTTGCTTTCATATTATTGAATGTGGTAAATGGATAAATAAGTATGTGAAAGAAAAGTTTTACAGAATACTGATTCACCCCCCCCCCCCTCTCAGTATTCTTTGTGATCAATAGTGGCAAGATTTCAAGAAGATCCTAGAGAGTCACATGTCATGGAAGTGAAGAGGATATTCAAGTATTTGAAAGGCACTCCTGATCATGGTTTGTGGTATCATAAAAACAATGACTTCAACCTAAGTGTCTACACGGATGCAAATTGGGCCAGATGTGTAGATGATAGGAAAAGTACAAATGGTGGCACATTCTTTCTTGGAGACAAAGTTGTTTCATGGCTAAGCAAGAAGTGGGATTCAATATCTTTATCTACTGCAGAGGCAGAGTACATTACAGCAATAGCATGTTGCACACAGGGGTTATGGATGAGGCAAACCTTGAAGGATATCAAAGTTGAGTATGATTATCCAATTCCTATTTTTTGTGATAATACTAGTGCCATTAACATTTCAAAGAATCCAGTGATGCATTCAAGAACAAAGCATATTTCTATCAGGTATCATTTTCTGAGAGAGAAAGTTGCAGAGAAAGAAGTGAAGCTTGAGTATATGCCTACAAAGGATCACGTTGCTGACATATTCACCAAGGCTCTTCCTAAGGATACATTTGAATATCTCCGGGAGAATTTAGGGGTTATTTCTCCTCCTTTGAACGAGATGCATAAGGAAGTGCATTAGTCCAGTGTGATTCAGGATTCATTCTTTTCTAGACTGATGATGGAGGTTACCTCTCAAGGGGAGTAGGTAGTGGCATTGAAAAGTGTTGCAGTCAGGGGGAGTAAGAGCTGGTATAGGTTGATGAGCACTCCTAAGAGGGAGGTATTCAGAGTAGTTGAGATTAGTGCAAGTATGTGCAGTATCATACTCAGGGGGAGATAGCTTGAAGAATGTGTCACCCTTTGCTATTAATGTCAAAGAGGGAGAGAGTATATGTGAAAAACAAAGGGAGAGTAAGATGTATAAAAGAAAGGGGGAGAGTGAGATTAGTGTAAAATTGTGTCATGATGGTTTTTCACATCATATGTTGCCATCAATGACAAAGGGGGAGATTGTTGCATGTATGTGCTAATCGGTGTTGTCATTGATGTCAACATGTTTTTGTTGTCATTGGTGTCAACTGTATCTTTTGATGTTGCTCTTGTTGGTTGAATGAGTTATTGTGTTAAAGTGATTTGAATGACTTGCAGAAGTGTTGATGATGTTAGTATATTGTTCTTGTTGTTGGGTTTCCAAGTGCTTTTGAGAAAATTTGATAAATACTAAAGACAATATTGTGAAGAAGTATTCTAGCTTATAGGATATTGTCTAAGTTTTTGCTCCACATTTCCTCTATGTTGAAAACCGGAGTGTGAGGCTTGGATATGTTTTAGATAAGTGGTTGAAGATATTAAATCCAAAATTTGGTGCTCCTGAACCCTGTGGTTTGAGAGTTATGTTCACCAGTTTAAAGACTGTGTCTTGTAGTGTTTGCAGTGTGATTGGGAGAAAGTATTTTACTTTGCATTTCTCTGCAGTTTGGTTTTTGGTCTTTTGGTTCTGAATGAGTGTTCATAAGGTCCATATCTATTTTCTATCCAAAGAAATTGTGATTTGGTGCTCCAGAATGTAGTTTTCTTGAGTAGAAGAGCTTGGCAGTGTTGGTTGTGAGCAGTCTATGAACTATCTTCAAATGAGATTTGTTGTAGCTAGATTTGTTGGCTCCCAGAGGATTTCATGTTGTTCGTGGATGTTTCTAGATCATGTTAAAGGCTCGTGCTTGGTCCACAATCTATGGTGTTCTTGTAAGCGTGTGCCTAAGTGTTCTTGGTGTTTACACAAGTTTAGCCAACTTGTGTGTTAACACTAATTGCAGATGTACTTTGTAGATTGAGGAAGCATGTTTGAAGTGTGAAGATATTTTTAGGTCCAAGCTAAGCTGTGAAGTGGTCTACCTTCATTCCTTTGCTCCGCGGGAATGTTTAGGTCAAGACCTAATTTGAATTTTGTATGTTTTCCGACCTTGGAGATTGTTTCAAAGGTTGTAGAGTGTGTTGTCGATATTGGTGAATGTTCAAGGGTGATGTTGATATAAATAAGTTTAAAGGATTCATGTGTATGGGTATACGTGAGGATGGTGATGTTTACATTGTGAAGTTGAATCAGAGGCAGCAAGGACTTTCATGTGGTAGAAGACCTAATATAGTGAGCCTTTCTTTCTTTTGTAAGGCAGTGAGCCTCTTTGTAATTCGGTATTGATACTACAATATATTGTGAGTTAATCCTCACAGTGGTTTTTCCCTTTTAGGGTTTTCCACGTAAAAATCTAGTGTTCTATTGTGCATGGAGTTGATGTGATTAAGTTTCTGTTATCTATTTTTCATGTTTAATCTTCATAACAGAATAAGGGTTTAAGTATACTAATGTGGATGTGATTACGTTTGTGAGGGTTTAAAATTTTTGATACAACTGATTCACCCCCCCCCTTCTCTATTGTCTTGCGCATTCAACATGGTATTGATGAAACTTAGTGCAGACCTTGAGGAAGGTCTATCTAGTCCTTATGTACTATGTATGATGTTCCATTAAGCTCTGCAAGTCACGAAAGTGCTCCACAACCTTCTCCTTCCACTGTCTATATAAATGCCTTGCTCTATGAAGGCTGATGCGTTGAATACAAAGAATACTGAGAAGGGGGGTGAATCAATATTCTAAATGTGCTACCCTTGTGAAGGGTAGGGCCATTCCCATTTGGAACATGTGCAGAGGACCGCCAGTCTGTAAGGAAAAAAACTCAAGTGATGCTCTCCCTCTTGCAACTGAAGAATGCCAATGGCTTGATCATTTAGAGACACTTTATATATTCTATGTGTGTGTGTGTGTCCGTGTGTGTGTGTGTCAGTGTCTGTGTCTATGTCTGTGTAAGCTTGTAAATTTGTATATGACTTTGACATTGTAAAGTAAATACTTCATTGTATTGTAAAATGAAACTTTGTACTCATTTATTATGTTAAAGAATTGAAATAGAACATTATGCACTCATGATGCAATGTGAAATCTCTTTTGGTTATTTACTATTCCAAATGTAGAATTAAAAGTATAGCTTTGTTAAAAAAACATATAGGTGAATTCTTGGTAAATTTTAGTATGTTTTTAGGGAATGAACTATTGTTCATTACAAGTTTCATGTACCATACACTATAGTCAAGACAAAAACTATAAAGTGGGATTGTACACCTCTTCTAGTTCCATCAAGAATATGGGAATCTATTGGCATGGCTTTCTTTCTTGGTTTGTCCTTAACCTAACACCAACACCACTCCATGTTTATTGTTGTTTATCATTTCTTAAAGATGGCCCATGATTGCATGCATGAAGTCAATCAATGCACTTGAAACAACCAAAATCTTCTTCCAGCATATTTGGGTGCACTGTGTGGTTCCTCTCTCCATTGTATTTGTTCGACATCCTAGGTTTATTAGCCATTTCTGACAAACTTTGAGGGAAATGTTGCACAAATGGATAGATCAACAGCAATCCATCATCAAACTAACCGACAAACTAAAAAGGTAAATTACACACCAGTCAAATTACTCCAAATTTACAATATTGATCATCCTTACACTTGGGGTGACAACTTGCCATACATTCATCAACCTATTACAGGTCTACCCTCAGTTCTACAGGGAATAGTCCATTTTAAACGTCATTATGGATTTCAACATGCATAGTTCCATAATCTAGTGTGAATCCTAAGGAGTTAGATAAGTTGGAGAAATTACTTCAACCTATTCAACAAGTGCATCCCAAGGTCCAACAACTTTCGACTATGTAACAACAGAAATATTATGATTCTCATCAGATACCCAAACATCTCATATTATAGTTTTTGAGCCCTTTGAAGACTGATTATGGTTTTTGAGCAACCTAATCTAACAAAATGTCCACTCCAGAACTGGCACATTGAATTTAAATATACTACCTGTTGTGACCACTTTACAACATCAACCCCAATTGCAAATTGAGACCCCCTCTTTTGACTTAGCTCGGATTCTTGCTCTGATCCCGGACTTTCCAGCTTATCTTCATAACAGTAGATGTTACTAGTCAAGGTGGATCACGGATGCTGAAAGAGGTGAACACAGAGAATCCCTCCTGCATGAATGTAAAACCCTAACTGTCTGTCCTGAACAATCCTCGAGAAGGAGTTTATCTTTGCATCTTAAGAAGTGAACCCACTCCACTCTTGGCATGGAACTCAGTTCTAATCTTGTTCCAAAGTCCAGTCACACTTAGGAAGTCATACCCGGACTCCAGTCTAGGAATCCAGTCCGGAGGTCAAATCCGGAGTCTTGTCCAAAAGTACCTATCCCGGAGTCATGTTCCAAAGAATCCCTGCTCGGAATTCAGTTCCGAGGTCTATCCAAATTCCTATCCCAACAAGATCTTGGATTTGACAAAGCCTGACACTCCTTGGCATGTTCATCTTTTCATAAAGGATTCCAGTTCAGCTCCAGTCCGGAAGTTCAATCCAAGGAATGTCCTTCGGAATCCACATTCCAGGACTCACTCAATCTCAAATCATAACTCGGAGGATTATCAAATCAATAGAGTTCTCAAAGACTTAGAGCAAATTCCAAAAAACAAGTATCCAAAACACCCCTCCGGAAGACTGGAATTATGCACAAGAATATTCCTGGTTGCATATTCCAGTACCAACTGGAATATGCACCCAAGGAAGAAATTTCTTCCTGGTCACATAATCCAGTAGGTACTGGATTATGCACCCAGGGATGTTTTTTGTCCTGGTCACATAATCCAGTACCTACTGGATTATGCACCCCAGGATCAGGTTGTCCAGTTCCAGAATCCAGTCCAGTCTGGACTATGCATTTAACAGGGAGTCATTCCCGGACTTGTCCATGGGTGCCTGCATAAAAAATTCACCGTCTGTTAGGAAGATTTCACCATGAAGATTCAAATTCCCTGAGGAGATGGAGGAAAACTCCTTGTTCCGGATCCCATGATTAACGATTAAACCTCCGATGGAACAAACTAAAGTTCACCCTTTGCCAAAATTGAAACAGAAGGATAAGTCCTGAGACAGAACTCAAAAAACTGCCTAGGTCGCAAAATCCATGACCTGTGGGAATATGCGCTCTATGAGAAGTTTATCCAGGTCGCAAATTCCTTGACCTTGTAGAAAATGTGCCCCTGGACAACTGGCCTATAGGATAAAATCCCTGATCCAGCCTGGGTACATGACCTAGATAAGGAGCTTCTGGATTCTAGTCTGCAAGTTCCTACATGAAAAGCTTCCTGGCCTGATATAGAGTCTCACCATGGAATCTGGAATCCCTAGGAGGATAGAACATACTTCTGATATCAAACGATGGAGTGTCTGATCCGAGTAGAAGGAAATTTGTCCTTGCCCCCGCGGAGTGATGAAACCCTTAGCCAAAATCTTGAAAACTGAACCTGCAAGGCCAAAGTCCTTAGTCATCCTGAATAAACTGTGAAATTGGTCAAGAATAATCCTGGTCGCAGATTCCAGAAGGTACTGGATTGTGTGCCCAGGAAGGTTTTTTGTCCTGGTCGCACAATCCAGGACCCTCTGGATTTTGCGCCACTAGAGGAATCTTGTCCGAGTCGCTGAATTCGGGACCTCAAGGAATGTGCGCTCCTGGACAGCTTGACTGCAGGATGACCCTCCTGACCCAGCCTGAGGATACAACTGAACAACTAGACTCCAGGACCTACAAGAAAGCATGTCAGATGGATTCCAATTCCTTCCGGAACGTGTAACATGAACAGATTTATGTTCACAAGTGCAAGATTGTAGCCTTCCATCTGAATGAAATTCATCAAGGAGAAGATTTCCAAAACTTGGCAAAATCTGGACAAGAGAACTTGAAAGCAAACCTGAAAGAATGAAGAAATCCGGACTCCAGACAAAGTTTGTCCCTGGTTGCACTATCCAGGACCAGGGGAACTTTGCGCTCTACGATGGATGAATTCCAGGCTGAACAGAAATCCCCGACCTCAAGGTATCCCCGACCTCTGAATTGTGCACTCCTGACCTAGCCTAAAGGATTCCGGTCCCACCGGAATGGGCAACCCAAGAGGATTCATGTTCAAACATGAGATCGCAAACTTCCTTCTGGAGGTTCTTCACAGAGGCAACATTCCAAGACTTAGCCAAATTTCAACAAATAAGTTTCAGAATCACTCCAAGGGAAGAAATTCCATACTCAGGAAGAAGTTATCCATGGTCGCATAATCCAGTCACTCATGGAATCCCCGACATCATGAAATCCCCGACCAACTGGAATCCACATTCCAAGACTGGAAGAAATCCCCAACTCCATGAAATCCCCAACACATGGAAATCCACGCCACCGCCTTGGAGGATAAGGACAAAACTTTAGGTCGACTAGGTAGTAAAGTATGGCGGCTAGGTCTTCTTAGACCAATCTGGTCGGCCAAGTGGCATATCCAAGTTCAAACGCCTACATAAGGCAGCGCCCAAGGTCATTCTTAACATCCAAACACAAATCCAAAGCAGAAAAGCAGATTTCAAGAGCAAAAATATACCTTCTAGGAGCAGAAATATTCATTCAAGGGCAGATTTCATCGCTTGAAGGACAAAGTTCATCAAGGAGGATTCCAGATTTTAGCATTTCCAAGGCCAAATTCTTCATTAGGGCAGATATTTCTATAGGTTTAAAGCAGATTTTTTAACATTCCAAGGGCAGAAATTCATCCTCCAAGACAAGACTCCTCCATTCTAAGGTAAGTTCTTCACCGAAACTTAAATTTCTGAAATATTCCAAAGGCAGATTTTTTGACAAAAATCCATGAATTCTTGCAAAAAAATCAGAAAATCCATTAGAAAGTCAGAAATCCATCTAGAAAAATCAGAAATTTCCTTGAAGGTCAAAAGTTCTTTTGTCCAAAGAAAGGTATGTGAATGCATAGGATGGCTCTTCTTACTTAGAATATTGTTATTTTCTCTTTCCTATGTACTTGACATCTCATGATTTTAGTCCCAAATGCATAAATCTATCATACTAACTTCTGATGGTGGGAGTAAAAACTCTCATCCCACCTCCATCCTTACCTCTTTAAAAACTTATACTTTGCTATTTCTTTCCTTGATTCCACAGGTGAATGGCGAGTGCCAAGGCGAGCTCTTAAAGACAGACTCAAATGAAGGTTGCCCTCAAAGGGACACTCCCAGAGTCCAAAATCATCTCAAAATGGGCAAACGTGGGAGACACCAACATCCATCCTTCAGTCATGGAAGAAATTAAGAAGCGAATGTACGGAGTTGATGAACGTCCTCCATCCCAACTTGTAGCCAAGATCGTCCGGAATGGAGTTGCCGCCGCCGCATGTTTCATGCCCGCCATTCCTTGTCCCGAGCTGATCATGGAATGTTTCATGCACTATGATCTGAAACGAAGGCTGGTTGTCGATCGCAACAACACAATGGTGGCCTATTTCACCAAGGAAAGGATTGCGGAGGCATTCAACATACCTATCTATAGTCCCATTGAGTACACAAGCAAGGAGGAGTCAGCCGACATGTTCCAAGCTGATCCGGCAACCTATTTCGGGATCATCAACAAGTCATGGATGTAGAAGAAAAGGCCTCACCGTTCCAAGTTGCCAAGGACACTCCTTAAATCCGACTTCAAGCAAGAGCATGGAGACCTTGTTGTCATGTTGAACAGGATCATGGGAAGTCCTCAATCCTCTACCTTCGAGCCATGGATGTTCTACTACATCGAGGAAGTCACCACTGGGCCAAAGATGATTGATCGGGCTCGACTCCTCAGTGACAGTATTGATGCACAATTCCGAAACCTGGAGGAATCGAAGGCCTTTTTCATGAGTTCCTATGTGATCTATATGCTAGCAAGGAACAACAAATATCGAGGACTGTCATGGAAGGGACGTATCGGCAATCAAGAAGGGCAAGTCAAGGTCTATGATTGCTACACCCAACTTCATCTCCAGAACATAAACCATTTCAGGAGGTTTATTGACGCATTCGCCATGCACATCACAAGGACCCTCCAAGGAGGCACTCATCAAAGGTTATCACCCGAGTCCAAGCAGTTGATCAGGACTTATGGCTCCTGGTTCATCCAATTCCCAAAGTTCACATACATCAGGGTGCAAGGATTCTCCGCCTACCCATATAGACTGCCAAGATATCCGTCGGACAAGATGGTACTGTTGGAATTGACAAAGCAACTCTCGACATATGACAAAGTTCAGAAGAAAAAGGCTGGGGTAGCCTACCCAGTCCAGACGGAAGGTGCGGTAGAAGCATGCCCGTCTCTCCAAGCCGTAGAAAGATCCGAAGAGGAGCTACAGTTCTATAACCTGGTGACTCATTCCTTGCAGGAGAACTTTGACCCATTCAATACCACCCGGGTAGCATGTGGAAGGAGGCATAGACATAAGGTACACCTAGAGGACCACTGGGCAAACGCTGAGGATGACTTCAAAGTGCGGAGGACATGTTCCCGGCTTTCAGTCGACATGATCACGGCCACCAGGATCTTTGCAGTCCCGGATCAAGTTGAGGAGGATGGAAGGCAAGTCCAGCCATTCTTTGAACAGGAGAAGAATAAGCCTCTTCCACCTTTGGTTTGGTCCGATCCAGAGGTCACCCACTTAGACGATCTGATGGCACCCGTGCTAACGATAACACAAATGGATAAGCCAGCAGACGGAAAAATTGCACAAAAGAGGTATCCGCTCGACTTATGACCTGATGGGAGACTTGGATTCTCAGTCTTCCGAAGAGGATATGACCGAAGAAACTTCTGTGAAGGAACAAGAGACGGACATACAAGAAGTGAGGGACAGGACTGCGAAAGATCCACCAGTGAAGAGAGTGAAGGCTCGGAAGGAACCTATCAGCAAACCTGACCAAGAGGAGCAGAATGCATCCAGGCCTCACTCTGCCAGCACTTCTTTCGTCTGGGAGGTTGATCTTTTTGAAGATGTGTAAACAGTTAAAGGTAAGGGACCCATGGAGGAGGAATTGGTCCCGAATGAGCAAGATGATTAGGAAGATAATGAGTCCATGGATTCCACCCGGGAACGGACTCCCAACCTGATGGTGGGAAATCAGCCTAACCCTCCACCGCGGAATCTAGGGGAGGTCCATCTTGAGGACATGCTCCATCACCCTGATTTGGAATTCCTCGACGAGGAGTTCAATTCAGGCGAAGTACTGACATCCACACCACAAGTTGGTCAAGATCCTCAGGATCCACATAAGGAAGTCATTTCGTCCGCAAAACCCAATTGGTTACAGGACAAGGTGTGGAAGAAGACAATCAGGAAGAATGATCCTTCCACTGAACTTGGGGAGTTTCTGGCCTGGATTAGGAAATCTGTAGATCCAAAGAGGGCGAAGAAGTTTTCTAGGATTACAAGGGATGAATCAGGATCCCGCCGAGTAGAGGTGGCAATTCCCAGGGTAACCGAAGCAAAGGAGGACATCAGTCCGGATGATTTTGACATCTTGAAGGTTGACCCTGGACCAACCATGAAGGATCAGGAAATGGAGGAACTGGATGATTTTGTTGCCGCCATCTGAGAAAGGTTAAGGAAGAAGAAAAGAACCAGTTGAAGCAAGAGAATGAGGAACTGCGGCAACACATCCAGCAACTCATGGGCCCATTGCAGTCCACCCAAGGAGCAACGGCCCAACCTCTAAGCATAACTAAGGATTCATTAGCTGAGGTTGAAGTTTTGAAGACAACCGGCCATATAGCAAAAGGTTGGATAGAGAAGGTCTCAGATAGGGCCCATAAGTTCATAGAAGACCTCGTCCAGGTGAACGGGAGAGTTACAGCACTCATGGATAGAATTCAAGCAATTTTGGATACATGTCAGCAATTCATAGTCATCCGAGAGAAAACTATCCCTAGACTAAAGGCACTGATGAACACTCTGAAGCCGGACTTGGTGAGAAACAAAGTAATACATGCAATTCAGTATATGATTTCCTCAACTGGTATTTCGCCTTGGTCATGAAGAGAGATAACCTTGAGAAGATTGAAGGAGACACTTCCCAAGCCCACGCCATGTTGAAGGAAATCCAGGACAAAATCCTTGTATCCTTGGAGGCCTGGTTTGATCTGGAGATAGCACCAGATGGAGTCATTGACTTAGAGGAGTTGAAAGGCAAGATGCGGAGCATATACTTCAAAGTTGCTTATCCTACCCAGGAGTCCCATCTTGAGGATGCATCCTCATCCCTGATCCTCATTAATAGTATCCAAGAGCTGAGGGCGGATTGGTAAAATATCCTTGTCGCCTGTACCACCATCGCCTCTGTTATGGAGTTCTAGATTGAAAACAGGCCCAATATTCCTATGGAAGAGTTGGAAGTCATCCTGACCAGGTTCCTAGAGGCAAAGACTAAAGAGCACGAAGAAGTTCCAGACACGCAGGACAGTCCTGTCCAGGAGTCCTAGTCAGCTGGGACACCCTAGACAGCTGGAGGTCATCCTTTCACCTTCTGATGCCCAGGACAGGTGGCAGTCACCTACATGAGGAATCTGACGACCCCACCTACTTTTCCTAGGGTTTCTGACCCATGGCACATACTTCAAGGAAATCTGATTTCCTTTTGCCCTAATATGTTTTTGATTGCCTATATAAAGGCTAGGGGATGCCTCATTTTAGGCTCTCTCTCTCTCTCTCTCCCTTTCATCATTTTGATGCTCCTATAGCACCCTAGTAGTTAGTTTCATTTGCTGCACTGTATTTCTGAGCTAAAACTCCAAGGATTAATTGGATTGTTGTAATACAGACTTCTAAAGCAATAATATATGCATTGAAGAATGGTGTTCATATGATTCTTTAGATGTTTGACATGGTCTTATTGATTCCTTGAAGCAAATCTGAAAGTTATTCAAGTTATTTCCTTTATTTCAAGCTTTGTTAGTTAATATGATGGAAAATGTTATTGTTGAATGATTGAGTGTTGATTTGTTCATACCATTTGTGATCTGTGGCTTGCAAATCACTTTGTATGGTTAGTCTGAACTGATTCCAAGCTCAATTTCGACTGTTCCTGAGTGATCAAGTCCCACGTTCCATGTCAGGACAGTGTGAAAATCCCTGCCACTATCCCAAAAGATCACACCATCTCTGCCTAGTTGTTGCATGACGAAGAAAAAGCGTGGTTCCAGCATCAATCTTCAGTAGTAGTCTTTCCCGTCATTTAGATCCCTGAACTCTCTTCCACTATCCCTATCTTTTTCATTTTCTTTGAATTTTCCTTAGGAGTAGATTATAGAAGAGCCTATTGCAAAATCATTCGTTACCCGCATAGGTTAGTCTGGTTGAATTTAGATCTTTTCCGCCAGAAGTTGAGAATCTAGTCCAGGAAAAAAAGAATCTACGTCCAAGACTCCAAAATCCGCCGAAACCCCTGACTTTCTTCCTTGAGCACTGAAACACTAAGTCTGATACATAAGTCCCCCTTGTGATTACCAACAAATCACATCATTCCACTGAGTCTATCCCTATGCACGTCAAACCCTGACACAAAAGTAACCTTGGAGCAGTCTCATTTGATCACATAGTTCAGCGTCTGAGAAGCTTTATTCAAGAGAGGATAGAATACTCAATATTTTATTCTATTGTTGTGGTGTCACAAAAACACTCATCAACACTACCCAAACTGGTTGCTTCAAACTATATTTGTCTGAAAATTCATAAAAATCTGTAAACAAATTTACTACAAAAGTAAAGAGTTAATTCAATTTTTTTTAGATCATTCCTCTTTATATACATTATAAAACATGTATGTTTATCTCAGGTTTGTGCTCATAAATTCCTTGCATACCTAGTCCCCTTAAAGGTATTTCAAAAATTGAAACATTCAGTTTGTATCATATCTACATTACAGGCAATGCTAGTAAGGCGGATACATTTATAAAATATAAACATTGTGTTGACATGCTAATTTATATAGCCTACAAAGATTAACCAGAAGCCTAGTACAATTCAAATTTTATAAAGTATCAATGGCAATAATCAATGGTTGTTCCCTCCAAAAATTTGCAGGTTCTCCAAATATAAACATTGTGTTGACATGCTAATTTAT
Organism: Cunninghamia lanceolata; assembly: GCA_027924645.1. Taxonomy (NCBI): domain Eukaryota; kingdom Viridiplantae; phylum Streptophyta; class Pinopsida; order Cupressales; family Cupressaceae; genus Cunninghamia; species Cunninghamia lanceolata. Next base: position 26,577,068 of record BSBN01000500.1, read on the forward strand.
ATAGCCTACAAAGATTAACCAGAGGCTTTGTACCATTCAAGTTTTATAAAGTATCAATGGCAATAATCAATGATTGTTCCCTCCAAAAATTTGCAGGTTCTCCATTAAGGGAGAAATGTGATATCAGGACAATCCTTTTTTGCAATGATAAATGAATCAAACAAACACCTGAGATAAATATGGCCACGCCAAAGATTTGAACAAATGAATATTTAATTCTGGCTTACAGAAGGCATTCCAGATAGGATAGGATTATACTTTATATGTGACCTCTTCCTCCACATTCTGAACACATGATATTTCCAGTACCCCCACAGCCTGATACAGCCAGATAAGAATTCAAATATTTAGAAAGGTGAAGAAAATAAAATGTCTCCTGCACCATATTAAAAGATATCAGCTTAGAAATACATATCATGACACTTGGATGAATATACTCGAGCCCTTTGCTCAAAAATATAAATGATGCTCTTCTCAGTTTCAAATACAAAAATTGACAAATTTAAAACTTATTATAGTGATCACATGTGAAGTTTGCAAAATCATTCCAATAGTCAAATGGTAAGCAAACAAATGCCCAATTGTTTTGAATATGCAACTTCTCTTCATTTTGCACTAGAAATTTGGTTAAGTCATATGTTAGGCACTTCTCATAATCTTCTTTTAGCTAGTAAAACCTAAAGCTTGTATCTTGCAGTACTGCATACCTAGAAAAGAAGCCCATTTAGTATTTGTTTTCCTGTCTCAACCTAAGTCTGGAATGACTTATTTGTGCAATAAAAAATCAAATATGGAGGAACTTCAGATAAGCTCATAGGTGTTCCAAGTAACTATATTTATTAATCTCTTCTGGTCTGATCGAGTTGATAAAACACAGTCAGAAGCAGAAAAGATGAGTATCATCTATTCTAAATAATTTAGTTTCTTGTTCATCTGGAAGTATGGATACTGAAAATCCCAATTGCTTCAACATGTGAGTATCCTTATGGACTGTATATGTCATGAAATTCAATAAATAACAATTTGTTCCTCAAACCAGAAAACTAAAAGGACTTGCCGACTTGCATATGTCATCCCCATTTTGTCTAAGTCAACGACCATAACCAAGTCCTAGATGTGACATATCTTATCACTAGTACAGTTGCTTCATACAAACTGGAGCATAAAAAATATGGTAATTCAGTCAGGAGAGATAACCCAAATGAACACCTGTTGAAAGTTTCTGCAGATAAGTGCATAAAAGAAAAATACAGTACTTGAAATGCAGAATACAAACTTTATACCGTAAAAGAACCCAAAATTTATTCCATTCCCAACATTTAATTTTGAATACATTTCTTTGTATCTCTAGGGTGCCATTACTTATATGCCTCAGTTTGGAAGTCGTACATGGACATCATGTAAATGGATAGGAGGGTACACCTCCAAAACTCCCATTTAACCTGTATCCACAATAAAATGTTTTTTTCTACATTCAGTCTATCTTTGAAATTTAGTACAAAGTAAAGCTTTTCTAAGAATGTCTCAAATATCATTTGAATTGGGAAACCGAATACTACTTATGAGCCACTTTTTCCCATAAAAAGTAGGTTTGGACATCTATATGTTTATTCCTACGAAACTTTGGAATTCTTCATGAGAAAAACACATGTTTGGATGCCATATTGCAATCTCCTTAGATGATTATGTTTTTTCCCAAACCAACAAATGCAAGGAATGTTTTTAACTGCACCAACTCTTCTCTTGCTTTTGTGGCTGAAAAATATTCTGTTTTAGTGATTGTTGATAGAACATTACACCACTTTTCGCTGCAGCACTAAACTATTCTATTACCTTCCCAATAAGCTTCGCAGGATCCATTACGCCATTTGAAACCTGGAATTCCCGAGTGTTGTCAGGCATAGGAAATTACAGGGGAACTCCAGGGCTACCAGGCTGATTACCTCCTTTTTTCAGCTTATCTTGGATATCTGGAGTAATTAGGTGGCCCTTGGATTAGGGCATTTCATATGCAGATAGTGACAGATAACATCTACCTCTATGTCTAGCTACTAGGAAATCATACTCTACTGTTCACATAACAGTCATCATGGATCCATTTCATCTTGGCATCAAGGGACTTCTAGTTCTTCTGATCTTGCATTGATCCTATGGTTGCAGGATGGATAATCATGCTGACAGTTTCTCCTGCAAGGATTGATGCATACATGTGGTTGTGCTAGTTTTCATTGGCCTCTTTTTCCTTTATTCCCCTTGTGGGTTCTTCTCGTCGCTTGGCTATGTATATTTGTATTTATATTATATGGCTAAGATTTATATGCCTTGGGCTTAACGCCTCTTGCTTTCAGCTTCCAAGTTTCTTTTCTACCATAGACATGTTATGTTGTAAGTGGATGTATTTTTGAGTCCCATGGAGTTACTTTGATCACCATGTGTTTTGGCAATTCGACAAGGTCGCAAACTTATGAACCTGCCGAAAAGGTTCTCAAAGTTGGAAGTTGGCCCAAAGTGCCGAAATGGAAGAAGAAGAAAGAAGACATGAAAGGAGCAAAGTGGTCAAGGAAAAAATGTTTCGGCATTTTGGCAGGTTCACGAACTGGTGAACCTACTGAAATGGTTTGCAAGTTCTCAAAAGCCCGAATGCCCAAAAAGGAGAAAAGATAAGGAAAATTCAAATGTTTTGGCAAGTCCGTGCCTTCGTGAACTTGCCGAATCGCCGAAAAGAAATAATAATGAAGGAAATGAAGAAAGAAACAAATGTTTCGGTGAGTTCGTAGGTCTGCGAACTCACCAAATTGCCGAAAAAGATAAGGAAGAAAAATTATATGTTTCGGCAAGTTCGTATGTTGGCAAACTTGCCAAAATGCCGAAAAAATTCGCCATTTTCCAAAATGCCTGAAATGGTGAAAAGGAAGAAGAAAAGAGAGAACAAAGGCAGAGAGCAAAAAAAAGAAAGTGGCTTTCGGCAAATTCGCGAACTTGTTGAAAAGCCGAAAGGGTTCGGAAGTTCTCCAAATCGCCAAATCGCCAAAAGAAGAGGAATGAAGAGGATAAAGAAAAAGAACAAAGAGAGAAAAGAAGACAAAGGTTTCGACAAGTTCATAGGTTCCCGAACTCGCTGAAATGCCAAAAAGGTTCGTTAGTTCGCCAAATTGTCGAAAAGCCAAAAGGGTGGATTAAGAAATGAATGAGCATGAAGATTGAATGGTTTTCGGCGATTTCAAAGATACACGAACTTTTGAAATTGCCGAAAGTTTTTAAAAGAGCTCCAAATCTCCGACAAGGCATTTTGAATGCCAATGACATGTTTTAATGCAATTTTTTTGCAAGTTCCTCTCTTCTAATGCATGTATGACGCTTGCACGCTATTAATGCAGAATGAAGATGAATTGCAAGTAGGTAAGCATTGAATGAGGTTGGGTGAGGATGGTACAGAGGTAGGTGGGGTAGATGATTCCTGCCCAAATTGCAACACTAGGAATGAAATGCTATATATTCATGAAAAGAAATATAATTGTGGTTGGTTGCTGAGCCAATTTGGGTCGGCAAGTGCCTCAAGTGATTTTAGAGCATCAAGCAAAGCTAGTCTAGCCTACAAACGAGGGAATGCATCTGGTACAACGTAGGAAGAAGTTGTAATGCATATCTATTGCAGTGGTATGTCTCCATGGTTGTCTGTGATAACTCAAAGGAATGTAATGCAGAACGAAGATGAATTGCAAGTAGGTAAGCATTGAATGAGGTTGGGTGAGGATGGTACAGAGGTAGGTGGGGTAGATGATTCCTGCCCAAATTGCAACACTAGGAATGAAATGCTATATATTCATGAAAAGAAATGTAATTGTGGTTGGTTGCTGAGCCAATTTGGGTCGGCAAGTGCCTCAAGTGATTTTAGAGCATCAAGCAAAGCTAGTCTAGCCTACAAACGAGGGAATGCATCTGGTACAACGTAGGAAGAAGTTGTAATGCATATCTATTGCAGTGGTATGTCTCCATGGTTGTCTGTGATAACTCAAAGGAATGTATAGTCGTAGTTGTATGTTTTCTTTCACCACTTGCTAGTGCAATTGTAACAGAGATTAGATAAATGTATGACAGCATTTTAATACAATACAAAGCTTTTGTGTTGGTCTTTCCTTTGTTGCATATGGGTTGTTACAATTCAGTTCTAGATTATTAAGTATGTCCACTATATAAGATGTGATCTCTGATATGTATGTAAATGCACATCTAGTTTTGTTGATGTTTTATTGCATTCATCTCCCTCCTCTTTTTTGTTCTTGACTTTGTTGCCCAATGGAGTAGGCACGAATCTAGATTGGTGAAGGGCCAACACTCTCTTTCAATCATCCTCTGTCCTAGGAAGTTGTAGTAGGATTAGGAGTAGGTTAGGTTTCACATGTTTTTTTTGTAGGTGATGAAGGTTTTGCAAAGGAGAATGACAAAGAGGTAGCACGTGAGGAAGTTCGAAGGAGGGAGAAAGGTGTCACAAGTGATCAAGCTCTGAGCATTGCTCTTCATCAAGAGTATATCAAGATCACCACACTTTGAAGAAGGCTTCATTTCCGGAGGAGGAACACCACTTCACCTTGCACACTTCATGATCCGGGAAGTTCAAGAGTCAAGTTCCACATCCAAGCTTCAAGATCATCCATCATCTATTTCATACACCAGAAAGATCAAGAGCAAGCATCATGCAATCTACTAGAAGAAGTCATGAACAAAGACATCTCCTACTTTCGTCAACAAGCCTGAATAAAGGAATCCTACAAGAACATCACATGAGATGAAAAATGAGCATTAACGTCAAGAAATTCATAAATTTCACTAAGGCATGAAAGACAACATGGGAAATCCAAAATTCCCAAATTTTCAAGTTCGAAGCAGCTAAGTTCCATAGTTGAAAATCTAAAATTTGGGAAAATATTCCAAGCAGTGTGAACACAGAGAAGATTAAACCAGTTTGCAAGATGTTGAGTTGGCATCAAGTCATTATCATCCATTCCAAGCACGCCACCTCATCATGTCTAGAGACATTGAACTTGAGCATCCAAGATGAGGATAAGGATGGGGCTTTCTAGAATATCATGTTGTAAACATCTCATTGGTCGAAAGCAAAAGTAGTTGTAACTACCTTGTGTTGTCAAGATCTTGGCCATTCATTCCAAAATCAATCTGGGCCTTTCATTGTAATTCTTAAGCTCTATATAAAGCTCATTCTGCTCATTTGTAGGAGGAGAGATTAGAATTAGAGTTGTTGTAGGAGAATAGGATAGCAAGTAGAATAAAGGAGACTCTTCGAAGATTGTCAAAGAGAAACTTTGAGAGATTGTTGTAAAGATACACTTCAAGATTAATGCAAGCTCATTGTTGAATGTTTCATGGTGATCTTGTGATTTTGGAATGTTAGCATGATTTCCATTGTCTCCAAGATGATTAAGAATCGTTTCCAAGTAGAGTAGAATTAGAATAAAAGTTCATTGATGTAATGTTAATATGTTAAGATATTTGATGAATTCCTTCTTGGTTCATACTTTTTGTGGATTGTCGAAGGCAACTCACTTTGCAAAGTTAGCCTGAACCTTTACATGCTTTAGTTCGGTTGTGGATGCTCGTTTAAGCTGCACCAGCTGTGGGTGTTTGGATGGAAGTTCACAATATGAAAATCCTTGATTAACCTTAGAAGATTGCACCAACTTCGTGTAATTGTTGGTTCTCATGGTGAAGCGAAGTTCGGTTTTGTGAGGAATTTGTCTATCAGAGCACGTTACATTATATCATTGTCCTTAGAATAGCTTTCTCAACCCTTATCCTTTTTCATTTTCTTTCATAGTCAGTTTGAAGTAAGTTCCATTTCATAATAAGGAGAATTGCATATTGAGAGTGGAGTAAGGAGTCAATTCAGCGTAAGTCCCTTTGTGAGTAATAGCAATATCACATCAATACTACTGAGTCTATCCAATTTGCAAGTCAAGAACTGGTATTAAGGAACCTTGGAGTTGTCTCGATTGATCACATTGTTTAGCATTCGAGAGACTTTGTTCAAGAGAGGATAGAATACTTAGTATTTTATTCTGAGTTTGCATGTGCATAAAAAACACATCAACAAGTCCCACCAAAGACGAAACAGCAGGACAAGCACCCCCTAAGACCCCTGTAACTCTTTCTTGAGACCTTCCCTTCTGCTGTGCAATTTGGGTTCGCTGTTCTGCTCACCCTTGCCTCTTCAAACAATGTGCTTAGATTGGTGATATTCAAAGTATCACCATAGCTGGAACGAATGTCAATATACGCCTCACACTCCAAGATGAAGTGTCGCTCCGTTTCCACCACACCTTTGTTGCAAAAAAGGCATATTCTCTTTTCCCACTCTTCTTTAGGAATCCGCCATCTACCCGTTTCACACCTAAGATGGTGCAAGCTTGTCCTAAGTTGAGCTATCAACATTTTCTCTTTCCACTTAATATCCGCTCCGATATAGGCTTTTTCTTCATGATCTCCCATGGGGTTAAATTCTTTGATGTAGTACTCCTTTTTACGTCCCATTTGTTTTGATCATAACCGGGTAAAAGCTATATCCAAAGTCAACATGCCTGTCAACAAGAAAGAACTGAAATCGTTCTTCAGAAAGATTAATTTCGTAAGGAAGTTCATTACGAGGTTCGCTGAGATAGTGAAACCACTAAACGAAATGTTGAAAAAGGATGCCAAGCTACAGTGGACTCCACCAGCCAGAAGAGCATTCAAAGAGATCAAATAAGCCATCGCTAGTGCTCTGGTCCTAATTAGCCTAGACTATACAAAGCCATTCTACCTGTACTCTTTTGCATCAGAGCACACTTGTGCAGGCATCCTCACTCAAAAGACAGAAGAAAAGGACGAGCATCCCATTGCATTCATGAGTACTTTCAAGGACGCGGAATTAAGATACCCGTGTGTGGAAAAGCATGCATATGCCCTGGTGAAAGCCATTAAGAAGTTCAGGCATTATGTCCTGAGGAGTAAAGTCTATGCCATAGTCTTGGATGTTGCTGTCAAAACACTGTTGATGTAGAATTCACTTGGGGAAAGAAGAGGAAAGTGGGTCACCATTATCCAAGAATACGATATTGAGATCCAGCCCATGAAGATAGTACAAAGTCAAGCACTCACTCAGACAATTGCAGTCGAAGGGCCTGGACTGGTACAACAGACCTATGTGCTCGAAGAAGTGTCGCCAGATGAATGGTATGGTGACATCGTGCATTACCTGTTACACCAAAGGTGTCCTGCCCACTTAAATTCAACTCAGAAGAGGGCTTTGAGATTCAGAAGTCAACGTTTCATGCTCCAAGGAGCAGTCTTATTCTGGCGGAACTATGAAGGAATTTACTTGAGGTGTGTAGGGAAGAATGAAGCAAACCAGATCATGGGACAGTTCCACGACAAATTTGGAACCTGTCACGGAGGAGGATTAGCCATGGCTCACCAAGTCTTGAGGGTAGGATATTATTGGCCAACGTTGTTCCACAACGCCCACAAGCATGTCAAAACCTGCCACACCTGCCAAGTAGCTACTACAAGAGAAAGGAATGCTTCCATGCCTCTTCAACCTGTGTTCGAAGTAAGACCTTTTGCCAAATGGGGGCTTGATTTTATCGGTATGATCAATCCACCTTCCTCTGCACAACACAGGTATATTCTGACCGCTACTGATTATTGCACTTATTGCACTAGATGGTCTGAAGCTCATGCTTTAAAACACTATATTACTGATGTCGTAATCAAGTTCTTAGAAGAAAATATCATTACCAAGTTTGGATGTCCTCATGCTTTAGTCTGTGATAATGGTTCGGTATTTTCATCTTTGAAGTTTTCAAACTGGGCTTTCGACTATGGAATAACATTGAAATTCTCATCAAATTACTATCCTCAGGGTAATGGGTTAGCCGAATCCACGAATAAAAACTTAATGCAATCAAGCGACTGTTAGATAAGAACCCGCGAGACTGGCATACACAACTGAAATTTGCTCTTTGGGCAGATCGGACTCGTGTCAAGTCCTCCTTAGGAACGTCCCCTTACCATCTAGTTTACGGCCAAGATCCCATTTTCCCAATCCAACTGAGAATCCCAACCTTCCAATTCATGCAGGAGTACTTGGCAGAAGACAAGAGGATTCAAACTAGGCTTTCGCAGCTGTTGCACCTAGAAGAAAAACGAGACACAGCCTTAGACAAATTCATGAAACACCAAGGGGTTGTCAAATGCTGGTTTGATAGACAAGCAAAAATCAAAACATTCAGGATTTCGAACTTAGTCTTGTACTGAGACAAAACACACGAGAAGAGAGGTGAACATGACAAGTTTGACCACCTCTGGAAGGGTCCCTACCAAATTGTTGAGATACTAGGAGAGAATGCCTTCAAACTCAAGACTCTAACTAGAGAAGACATTCCACTGCCCGTCAACGGGTAGTTCCTGAAACATTACTTCCAACCGTAAGTCCCTGCAAAGACTTACCCTGTACATAGTTAGAATAGTTTCGCCTGTTTTGCTTTCCATAGGATAGATGCTCTCTAGGTTTAGATTAGCTTTTTAACTGCTTTTGTGTTAGGTTTCCTTCTTGTAGGACCTTGATCTGCAAGGAGGTGTTGAACTTCTGAACACCATCTGGTACTTCCACCAAGAAGCTCATTCCTTGGATAAACCGCTCATGAAATTGTTTGAGTCCGCAGGATAACTTCTCTTTAGCTTATCTTTGGTTAAGATTGGTACTTGACTCGAGAGTGGAATCATACATTACATCTCGACATGAATATCTTTGATTATATGTTTAAAATGCTTAAATCTTTAAATGAACACTTCCTAGTTTTCCTTTGAGAAACTTGTGTCAAACGGATAGATTTGTTGTGAGCTCCATTGTTAATGTTTGGATAACATGCTGCTTGCTCGTGGAAGACAAATTAATTGTTTAGGATGGCTTGAAGTATGTTGAGATCTTATACCTTACACACTAAGAAATCTGGAAGTCACTAGGAGAGACTCTGTGATCTTACATTAAGTGAAAAATCCATGTTCCACCTTTGCTGCCATCGAAATTCCACACCTGGCTAGCTGAGTTATCAATGTAACCTATGCCGTCAAAAAGCATATGTTGCAGGGGTAGCGGTACTGCATTGTACTCTGCCAAATTCTAGCTTAACTGATAATTAAAAAGGAAAAAAGAACGGAGCACTCAATCACACACTATAACTCAGTTAGATGGACAATCGACCAATCTCTACCAGGGCTATGGACGCTCGCTGGCAGTGGAGCTCTACTCGAGTGGAATTGCAAGACAAACCCGTCGAGGCTATAAACGCTTGCTGGCAGCGGGGCAATGTCCAGGTAGTTCAAGGGGTGCGTACTAATCACGTAACTTAATGTAAAGGAACTTTGATGACCCTAGTTGCTTACAAATGGGAATGAATGCAGTCGCACACACTGGATCTTCAAGATATGAATGGTTGTACTAACCCTTTGATTTTGAAGCCTCGATCGAGTATTCACGTTTATTTGACTTAACGTGTGGGTGTGCACAAGGATGTTTGAAGTTGTGACTCTTGTTTATCGCTGGAACACTTGAACTTTAAAGGAAAACATTTATTTAATGCTCTAGCAAAGATGGATGTCTGGATATAATCTATGGCTTTGTTCTCCTTTTGAGTATATTTCTTAACTGATAGATGGTCTTAAGGAAGTTGTATTGTTGATCTCAAGTTTTGAATGGACCTTTTATCCTTGGAATGTTCGGTGAACATTAATTCCCGTGGAGTCGCCAGATGTTGTGACCATTTTGCAATATCACCCCATTGCAGATGGGGCCCCCCTTCTTTTTGACCTAGCTGATAGTTTTTGCTCTGATCCCGCAGTTCCTAGCATGATTTCAAACCAGAGATGGAGTCAATAAGTGAAGTTAGCCTACAGGTGCTCGAAGAAGTGAACATGAGGGTTTTCTCCTGAATATGTTTGAAGCCCCCCGCAGGCAAAACTGGCAGTCCTTGGAAAATCCATCTTTCACCTTAGAAACCTCTCATTCCCGGCATGATACCTTGTTCCAAGGGCTATGATCCAGAAGGTTCTAACAGCCCGAGACTTAATGAAATCTCAAGTAGACCCAAAAGTCATTCTGAAACCCATACTCCAGAAGGAATTCCAAACTGAAGGTGATTCCCTGAACTTGGAACAAATTTGTCCTTGGGCGCAGATTCCTGTTCCAGGTGGATTTTGCGCTCAGGAGGAAAAGTTATCCTGGTCGCAAAATCCTTGACCAGGTGGAATGTGCGACATGCATAAAAGAGGTACCTGGTCCAGTCTGAAAGTATGACCTACATGATGGGGTTCCTGATCCAGTCTGTAAGTACCTACATGAGAAAAAGTCCTTGCCTATTAGAGAATCCCACCTTGGGATCTGGAATCCCTAAGGGGATAGAAGGTACTTCTTGTGCCAAACGATTAAGTCTCTGAATTGAGTCTCTGAAATCAATGTCAAAATCCATTTTTGCAAAATTCTGAACAAAATGATGAAGTCCTTAGCCAAAAATCATAAAAGCTTGGTAAAGTCACAAAATCCTATAGGGACTGGAATCTGCGCTCAGGGAGGAATTTCTGTCCTGGTCGCAAAATCCAGTATCTACTGGAATTTGCACTCCAGGAAGGGAAGTTGTCCTGGTCACAAATTCCATGACTAGGTGGAATGTGCGACATGCATAAAAGCGGTTCCTGATCCAATCTGAAAGTATGACCTACATGATGAGGTACCTGATCCAATCTTTAAGTACCTGCATGAAGAATTCCTTGCCTATTAGAAAATCTCACCTTGGAATCTGGAATTCCCTAGGGGGATAAAAGATGCTCCTTGTTTTAGATTCTATTTCAAATGATTGAGTCTCTGATCAAACACCTAAAAGTCCACCCTTGCGAAAAAACTGAACAAAAGGATAAAGTCCAAGTCGCAAAATCCAGTACCTACTGGATTATGCGCCCAGGAAGGTTTTTGTCCTGGTCGCATAATCCTACTCCAAGTGCATTCTGCGACCTGGACTGAAGGATTCCAGTTCCCTCTAAAATGTCCAACATGAGAGGATTCCTGTTCAAAATGAAAAAAACAACCTTCCATCTGAGTGAGATTCCACAGGTGAAAATCTTCAAGACTTAGCAAAATTTTGACAAACAAAGAGCCATTCCAAGAGAAAAGGAAGTCCTGACTCAAGAAGAAATCTTCCCTGAGCGCAAAATCCTACACCATGTGGAATATGCGCCCATGGAGGAAGTTTATCCCTGGTCGCAAAATCCTTGACCAGGTGAAATATGCGCTCCAGGAAGATCTTTGTCCTGGTCGCTAAATCCTTCACCAACAGGAATATGCGCTCAGGGTCAAGAGAAATCCAGTTGGCATGGGAGAATGTGACTTAGGAGCTAGAGAATCCAGGGGATTCTTCCAAATGCTAAAATCCTTCAAACACTCAAAATTTGCCATGGAATTGGGAATCCCTCAACACACTAGAAATTGTGACTTGGATTCAATCCAGGAGGGGTTCTGAAATACAACTTGGTAAAGAATCCTCCACCCACAGGAAATCACGCTCCAGGAGGGTAATCCTTCACCTCAAGGATAATGCGACAAGGAAATTCCTCTTCATGCTGGAATCCCCGACACCTTGAAATCTGCGCCCACCAACTCAGAAGGAAAAAGACAAAATCTAAAGTCGGCTAGCATATAGAGTTTTGGCGGCTAAGTTTTTGGACCTGTCTAGGTCGGCCTGGTGGCATGTTGAGTCCAAGCGCCTATATATATAGGCCACCCAAGTCATTTTCAAACATTCAAACACAACTCCAAAGCAAAAAAAGTAGGATTCAGCTCTCCAAAAGCAGATTTTAGCATTCTAAGGAAGGATTTCATCATTTGGAGAACAAATTCCATCAAGGGGGGGCGAATCTTCTATTCCAAGGGCAGATTTTATCCATTTCCAAAGCAGATTTCTCCATAGAAGCAGAATTTTCTACAGGTTTAGGGCAGAATCTTCCATTCCGAAGGCAGAAATTCATCCTCCAAGGGCAGATTCCTTCATCCCAAGACAAGTTTCTTCACAAAGTCTGAAAATTTCTGAAGATTGGAGGGCAGGAATCCATTAGAAGTTCAGAAATCCCTGCACAAAATTCAGAAATCCATTAGAAAATCAGAAATTTCATCATAAAAAAAAATCAGAAATCTTATTGAAAATCAGAAATTTATTGTTCAAGGACAGGTTTGGACAAGTAAGGGAGCGATCTATTTTTCTTACCCTTTCATTCCTATGCATTAATTTCATGAAATTTTAGTCCCACATGCATAAATTTGTTGAACTTACTTCTTGTGTTGGGAATAAAGTCCCTCATCCCGCCTTTGCTCTTACTTTATACCTCATATTCTTTCCTTGATTCCACAGGTGAATGGCAAGTGCCAAGGCAAGCTCTTCAAGACAAGCTCAAATGGGGAACATCCTCAAGGGAGCACTTCCAGAATCTAGGATCGTCTCAAAATGGGCAAACATGGGAGACACCAACATCCACCCATTAAGCATGGAAGAAATCAGGAAGCAGATATATGGAATAGATGGACGTCCTCCATCCCAGCTTGCAGCTAAGATCGTTCGAAATGGAATTGCCTCCGCCACATGTTTCCCACTTGCCATTCCTTGTCCCGAGCTGATCGTGGAATGCTTCATGCACTATGATCCTGAACGTCGGATGATTGTACACCGAGATGACACTATGATAGCCTACCTCTCTAAGGAGGAAATTGCCGAAGCATTCAACATTCTTGTCTATAGCCCCATCAAATACACAAGCAAGGAGGAGGCATCTGACATGTTCAAGGCCGATCCGGCAACCTGTTTAGGGATCATCAACAAGTCTTGGATGCAGAAGAAGAGGTCTCACCGTTCCAAGCTGCCTAGGACACTCCTTAAATCCGATTTCAAGCAAGAGCATGGAGACCTTGTCGTCATGCTGAACCGGATCATGGGAAGTCCTCAGTCCTCAACCTTCGAGCCATGGATGTTCTACTACGTTGAGGAGGTCACTGCAGGAACAAAGATGATAGACTGGGCTTGAATCCTTAGCGATAGCATTGATGAATAGTTCCGGAATCCGGAGGATTCTAAGGCATTCTACATGAGTTCCTACGTAATCTACATGTTGGCAAGGAACAATAGATACAGGGGACTGTCATGGAGGGGACGCGTCGGGAATTCCGAAGGACAAGTCAAAGTCTATGACTGCTATCCGCAACTCCATCTCTAGAACATAAACCATTTCAGAAGATATAATGACGCATTCGCCATGCACATCACAAGAACTCTTCAAGGAGGCACTCACCAAAGGTTGTCACCCGAGTCTAAGCAGTTGATCAAGACATATGGCTCCTGGTTTATTCAATTTCCGAAGTTCACATACATTCGGGTACAAGGATTCTCTACCTTCCCGTATAGATTACTGAGGTATCCTTCAGACAAGATGATCCTGTTGGAATTAACAAGGCAACTCTCAGCATACGATAAAGTTCAAAAGAAGAAGAAGGTCGGAATTGCTTTTCCAATCCAGACGGAAGATGCAATCAAGGAGTGTCCTTTGCTCTAGGCCGCAGAGAAGTCCAATGAGGAGCTGCAGTTTTACAACCTAGTGACCCATTCCTCGTGGGCTAACTTTGATCCATTCAATACCACCAAAGTTGCATGTGGAAGGAAGCATAGACATAAGGTACACCTGGAGGATCACTGGGCAAATGCCGAAGATGACTTCGAGATTCGGAGACGGATGTATTCCCGACTATCAGTAGACATGATCAAGGCAACCAAGGTCTTCTCAATTCCGGACCAAGTTGATGAAGATGGGAAGCAGGTCCACCCTGCCTTCGAACAGGAGAAGGATAGACCTCTTCCACTACTGGTTTGGTCTGATCCTGAGGTCACCCACTTGGATGAACTAATGGTACCCGTGCTGACAAGGACACAGAAGTGGATAAACCAACAGACGAAGAGATTACATAAGAAAGGCATCCGTCCGACCTATAATTTGATGGGAGACCTGGAATCCCAATCTTCCGAGGAAAACATGACCAAAGGAACACCCGCAAAGGAACAAGGCACAGGGAGACAGGAAGCAAGGAACAGAATTGCAAAGGATCACCGGCAAAAAGACTAAAGGCTCGGAAGGAGTCTATCAAAAGACCTGACGAGGAGGAGCAGAATGCAAGTAGGCCTCATTCTGCCAGCACTTCTTCCGTCCAGGAGATTGATCTTGTCTCCGATGACAATATGCAAACAGTTAAGGACAAAGGACCCGTGGAGGAGGAAATGATCTCGAATGAGCAAGCTGAGAAAGAAGACAATGAGTTCATGGATTCCGCCCGGGAACGGACTCCCAGTCTAGTTGTAGGGAATCATCCTAACCGTTCATCACGGAATCCAGGGGAGGTCCTGTTGATGTGTTTTCCTTGCACATACAACGCAGAATAAAATACTGGTGTACTCTATCCTCTCTTGAACAAAATCCCTCAAATGCTAATCTAAGTGATCAGATGAGTAGACTCCAAGGTTCTTGATTAGTTACTTTTTGTGTTGCGACTTGGGATAACTTAGCAGTAGGATGCGAATTACTGTTTGACACAAAGGAACTTATGTAAATGCTCAACAATAGGAAACTTGTTTCTCTTGGATAACATGTAACACAGCTTCTTTGAAGGTCTACCAATTCGATAATTTAAGATATGACAATGGAAGCTCTTGAATCTAAATCTAACAAGATTTTAAAGAAAATGCAAAAGGAAATGAGTCTAAAAGGCTCTAATCTAAACGCAAGCAATCACCACTGATTCACCGGAATCTCAACCACACTTTGCTTCGCCATAAGGTAACAACTACACAAAAGTGGTGCTATCTTCTAAGGGGAAAGTAAGATTTTCAGATTACTTCCATGCACAAAGTAATTGAAGTTAAGCTCAAATGATGTTCAGACTAACCATGCACTACAATCTACCATCGACAAATTATAAATGGTATGAACTATGGAGACACCAAACATGAATCAGCAACAACTCCCATAAAACATAAAACTGAATTGCTGAAAACAAACTAAACGGATCTTATTCTATGAGTGAACACTTAGAAACCATGCATTCATTTGAAACAACACAAATCACCATGAAAATTTCAGCAATGAATTTGTATTTATTTCAGCAGAGTCTTGAGCAACAATTTCTCAGAGCATTCCCCCTTACAAATGAGAGCAAAATGGGTTTATATAGGCCCCAAAACTCAATGGATGGCCAAGATTAAAACTTTAAATCGAGGGCCCGTATTATGCCACACAGGCAAGTGGTTACAAAATTTACTAAAATTGGACCTTGCATTAATGGTGCACCAACTAAGTGGAATACCCTCATTTATGACCTTTCCTTTTTGCGGTAAACTCCACAAATCTAGCGATGACACGTGCAATATCCTCCATAGGGACACTTGGCAGAGTCTGAATGGTGCCCTCTATGATTTGCAGCTCCTCTGTACATTTGACAACTGTCATTTCCCAACTAGCCATGGATGTCTGAAACGTGCCCATGAAAGTGGAAAGTGTGCAAATTTCATCCAACAACTCCCTTGAAATACCCTGTGTATGTCGAAAATACTTTGCATGCATCTTGTCTTTCAACAAGTATTCATCAATCTCTCAATTGGAATCAACTACCCTATTAACGAAAACAAGTATTTTGTTTTGCATTTCCCGAAGTACCTCTCTTGTTTGAGTGCAGTCACTCTCAACCTTTCCCAGAACTTGCTCCTTTATGCTGAGTGCACAATACCAAGAATGGAAATTATATGTTGGACCCCGCTCAATCACCCCTTCATCCAACAATGTGGCACTTGGAGTATAAATCAGCCTTTTCAACTAAGGCATAACTTCTTCCCTTACATTTCTGAATTGTGCACAAGTAATTAGAATATTCTGAACTCTGTCAAATGTTGAAGCAGCCTCCTTGTACAACTTCACAATCTCATCCACGAACCTATCAGCCTTGATCTTGAAATTTGCTGCCCAGTCCTGCAATACTTGAGAAGAGGACCTCATTTCTTCCAAATGAACCACAGACTCCTGCGAGAGCAATGCCGGTGGTGCAACCATCTCTTCAGCTTGGCTTAGTGGCTTCATTAACTGCTGAATATAATGCCGAAATGCCAAGTTATCCTTCTCTAACTAAATCCTCTGTTCTTGTTCCTTCCGTAGCCTTTCTTTGATGACAGCAACTGAATCTTCCAACTCTTCTATCTCCTGCTCTGCTGTGGCTGGTCCCAAATCAAAAGTACTTATGTCATATGCACTCGGAACGCCATTATCTGCCTCTTTGCTGATTTTTGGGACAGCAATATGCACTTGCCTTAACCCCGAGCTACCTCTTGTGATCTTCGAGAATTTAGTAATTTTCTGCTTTCCATTGTCAATTTTGGCCCTGCTCAGCAAGTCTTCCAAACTTAAAATGGGTTCCCTTTCAATAACAGATTTCTCCTTGACTCGATCTCTTAACCACTCAGGCAGATCGGACAAGTCCTCCTGACTTTCTTCTTGAACTCCCTTATGCTGAACAGTGGGAAGAGCCTCCTCATCAAACTCATACAACTCTTTGTCACCTTGATTTTCAGCTTCTGTTTCTATCATGACCACTTCTTGTTCCTTAGCTGATTTTGACACTACTTCACCAATTTGATTACCTTGCTTGTTTCCCTAATCATCTTGAATTTTCAAAGCTGTCTGCTCATCATGTCTCACTTCATCTTCATCAATATTTATTTTATTATTACCCTCCTGTCTTGAAAATGCACTAGCTGCCTGCTGATCATTAGTCTTTACCTTCTTACTTGGCTGAATACCCTCATGCGGATCATCACCTTCTCCCTCTGAACCATTGGAATTATTGGATGACCCACTTCCTAAAGTATCCTTGGACTGATGTACACTAACTCCTCCCATCAAGTTGTAAGTCAATTGGACATTCTTCTCTTGAAGTCTACGAATCTGGAAGTCTACATACTTTCTTGTATGCGATACAATTGGCATCATCAAATCATCATTGCGTGTGGCCAACTGCTCTGACCAATTGATGGTGAAGGGCCTGTCCCTTTTCTCTTCATACGAACTTTGTGAAAGTCTTTTGTGATTCTCCTCAAGCTGATCCGGAATGTTGATCACTCTTGTTGATCTGACCAAATCCAAAGACAATCGGTAGCAACTTTTCTTTCTTATTTCTATGTCATCATATGTATCTATCCAGTGATCCTCAAGCTGCGGTTTGTGCTCGTATTTGCTCCCAAATTTCTATCTGACTATGCCAAATGGATCAAAGTTACTGCGTGCATCATTGTGGCATACCAAGTTGTAAGCCTGCAACTCTATTTCTGAATTTTCAGCAGCTTGTAATGACATGCAAGCTTCAAGCCTCCCGATGCTGATTGGAAACTTTGTTGTGGTCTTCTTCCTCTTTCTCTGGACTCTGTCGAATGCAACCAGCTGTCGTGTTACTTCCAACAACACCATTCTGTTAGTGGGGTATCTAGGCAATCTGTAAGGCAATGATGAGAAGCCCTCCACACGAATGTATGTGAATCTTGGAAACTGAATAAACCACTTTCCGTATTTTGCCACGAAGTTCATGGCCTCCTTCGACAATCTCCTGCATGTGCTACCTTGTAACAATCTAACAATATGCATGGAAAAGGCATCATTAAACCTTCTGTAATGGGATATAGCCTATAAGTGCAGCTGAGGATAGCAATCATAAACCTTGAACTGTCCTTCTCCGTTTCCAACTCTCCCCTTACAGTTCAATCCTGGATATCTCACTTCTGGCAAGCATATATATAATATATGAGCTCATGTAAAATGTTTTCGTTTCCTGTAAACCCTTCAATTGATCATCGATGTTGCTGCTAATCATTTCAGCCCAATCTATCATTCTTTTTCCACTTATAATTTCTTCAATGAAGAAGAACATCCAGGGCTCGAAATTTGCCGATTGTGGGCAGCCCATGATGCGGTTCAAAAACACAACCATATAGTTGATTTCTTGATGAAAGTCAGACTTGTGAAGCTTTTTAGGCACCTTACTCACATGTGGCCTTGGTTGCACCAACCAGCTATTGTTTATTACCTCCATACATTTCTCAGGTCCAGCCAAATAAAGTTGCAAAGCAGACTCCTTGTCGCAGAATGTAGTAGTTTTGTATGAGGGGATGTCAAAAGCTTCCGCGATCGCCTCCTTTCTCAGATAAGCAAGTACTTTGCCCTCTCTAGTCATAATACATCTCTTTTCATGATTATAATGCTTGGCGCATTCTAACATCAGTTCTGGACACAGCATTGTTGGCGGGAAACAAGCAGCTTGCACAATCCCGTTCTTCAACATTCGTCTAACTAGATCTGATGGATTGGGTTTGTGCAAATTTTGTCGAATCTCTTCCATATTGGTCTTCCCCAGATTGGTGTCACAGAGGTTTCGCCACTTCGAAGTGATCTTTGTTTCTGGCCACATTCACTTCATGTCACTCCTCATCAATGCTTGTCTGTCCTTCGCACTCATCCTTCACCTGCACAACCGCCTTATGTCAAAATCTTGAAAGTGACATTTAGTAACAACATAATAGTAACAAAACCTACATTTAATACATGCGGGATTATTTGAATGCAAGATTTCAATTTATCTCACCCCTCTGCTAAAGAAAAAACAATAATGCGATTCCCGTGAGAACAAAATGTCCAAATGTCTCACTAACACACTTAGTTCCTATTTGTCCCTGTCAAATCTGATCTCCTAATGGACCTGCAATAATCGTGTGTTGTAATCCCTTATGTGCTTTAATGGAGGGGAGGTCGATTTCCAAGCAATAGAAGGTGATCTTTCTTAAACTTTCAAAGACTTCAACCAAGGAAGACACTCTTAAACTTGCACTCAGAACGCCATTGAGAACACCGGGCAGATTATGTAATATTAACTAGTTTAACGTCCAAGCACCCATTCAGACAGACCTCCTAAGGATCCCCTCTTGCAGACAAAACTCACGAACATAGTCAGGTTTCCAAATACTGATGCAGGAGGCGAAGCTCACTGTTAGAACAAATGATAAAACACCCTCGAATCCCTATCGTCTCACACAGTGAAATCGCCTTTTCTGGAGGACAGCACATACCACATATGCTCAGAAAGTTGGCACTGTCATTCAATAATATTCAAAAGATTTTGCTAGCATAAATAGTGCGCTCCACCTCCTGCCTCATAAATGTCACTACTTGAATTAAATCGTGGGGCTAAAAATAGGACTAGCCAATATTTGAAAGATACGTGCCTAAAACTCCTGCCAGGAATCCCAATTAATTCCCTATCCATGCGTTATTGAGAGTGCAATGCCTATTTAATTGCACGCTAAGAATAGAATAGATTCGTTCTACACAAAAAACATTCAATGATTCCTTCAACGGGTCTTCATGATTGCCAAAGAGGTGATGGTGTTACAGCGGGTCAGCGCAAATGTTTGAGATCCTAGCCAAAAAGAAAATTGCAAACCTAAGACCTATCTCCGTCCTGGCGGTCCTTTTGCTTCAACGTGCATAATTTAGAATTGCAGTGGACTCTCAAAAGTCCGTCCCTCCATGAATTTACGTGGATGCACCATAAGTTTCAAGAAAGCCTTACCACGCACTTAACCTTCGCCAAGACTCAAGTGATCAACGTGGAGCGGACGTTATGCTTCACACTAGACTTGATGTTGAGAATAGAACATTTACGTGATGCCTAGAAGATCCGCCAAAGGGGCATTAATAACCATGCTACGCAACAGACACCCTGGGCAAACGGTCACTTAAGCCCACTAGAGACTAACTCAAAACATATAGAGTTCCCAACAAATCGTGAAAATCCGCTCAAGCGATCATTTAGCTTGTTGAGAGAATAGGAAATGAAAAGCAATGCCAGAAGGTAAATGAAGTCCGCCCAGGCGGAGATCCAGGGGGAGCGGGCATGCTGTTGAAAAAAAACATCTCAATGCAGATAAGAAACTCTGACCAAGACCACAGACCAAAACACCAAACAAGGGTCCCCACGGCTGATGGGGCGATGTTGGACCACGTCACAACAGGTCCGACTTGAGGACATGCTTCATCACCCTGATCTGGAATTCCTGAACGAGGAGTTCAATTCCGGTGAAGTGCCGATATCCATACCACACATGGATCAGGAACCGCAAGAACCTCTGAGAGAAGTTAATCCATCCACCAGACTCAAATGGCTGCAAGATAAATTGAAGAAGAAGCTAGTCCAGAAGAGTAATCCTTTCGCCGAGCTTGGAGATTTCCTGGCCAGAATAGGAAAATCCGCAGACCCGAAGAAGGCAAAAAAGTTTTCCAGGATCACTAGGAATGAATCAAGGTCTCGCCAAGTGGAAATAGCAGTTCCAAGGGTGGATGAGGTGAAAGATGACATCAGTCCTGAGGATTTGACGTAGTGAAGGTCGACCTTGGACCAACTACGAATGATCAGGAAATGGAGCTGGAGGATTCTGTTGCCACCATCAAGGAAAGGTTGAGGAAGGAGGAAGAAAAGAACCAGCTGAAGAGGAAGAATGAAGAGTTGAGGCAGTACATCCAGCAGCTCATGGGCCAATTGCAATATGCCCAAGGAGTGACAGCCCAACCTGCAGGCATAACCAAGGATTCATTAGCTGAGGTCGAAGTTTTGAGATCAGCTGGTCATGCAGAGAAGGAATGGATGGAGAAGGTCTCAGATTGTTAAGAACCCGTGTTTAACCCTTCTCTTTACTTTATTAGTATATTGTTGTTGGACGCATATGCTTTGTAAGTCGTCCCGTGAGTATATTGTATTATCCCACATTCATGGGGAGTAATAGTTGTTTAGATTAGACTTAGTATATAAGTACGTGTTGAGGCCAATGAAGGCATCCACGAGTTTATTATATTGAGCTTGCTCAAAGGAGGTTGCCCCCTCGAAGTGGCCTGCGATTAATAAATTCCTTCTGTGTTCTTCTATTTCTGTTATTTCGTTCATTTTCATTATATTGTTGCAGGAGGTTCCTCTCATCTGGTATCAAAGCGCTTTCTTGGGCTCGCTGGGTGGAATTTCTGCTGAATTTTTTTTTGCAGTGGCCTCCAGGCGCTGTGATTATTGCAATTCTTTTTTCTTTGCATCTGTATTGTTCATTTTAATTGCAGGTTCGGATTAGGGAATAATCCCTATCCGCTTAACTATGGGAAGTGACTGGGCATAGCCCTAAAACTCATTGTGAGGAGTACCACAGGAACCCCGAAGTAGCTGGCCCATTGAGAGGACCTGTCAACGAAAAGGGCAACGGCCCCTACCTGATTGACTAGTTCCCATCCGTGAGGTAAACCAAGAGCTGTCGTTTGTGGCAAAGCGGTTATCAGTTTTACCTGAGCCGTGGAGCGAGGGGTACTACCCAAATACGCAAGCCGTTAGACAACATTGGTATCCGAGTGAATCCCCTGAACCTTTAGGAAGCCGAACTTACCTGGGGTCCATATCTATTACCAGCTGACAAATCGCCGATTGAATTTGTCCAGCGCTGTTGCAGATCATTTCCAGAAAAAATAAAATAAAAAATAAATGTCAAACTTTCTGTTTTTTCGCCATATCTTCCTTGCTTTCGCTCTATTTCCTCTGAAAATTCACTGGAACCCCTGAAAGTCCATTCTGCATATTTCCTTCCTTGAGGACCATATCCCAAATTCCATTTATCGAAGCCAAAAATCCCACATTTGTCTATTTTTAGGGTTTCCCATAACTTCTTCGATTCTCACCCAAGCGCTTCAAATTTTGCCCCAGTGTTCATTTCCTATTTCTGCTCCTTTGTCCTTCTTGGACAAATTTTCCCATTCTTTCACCCCGCTTCTGAAATCTCCATTTCCTGCTTCCCTGTCCCTCAGAAAGTGTCCAAACCCTAGTCAAACCCCAATTACTCATCCGAGTTTTTCCCAAATCCAAATTTTCCTTTACTAAAAAAGTTTCTATTTTTGTTTTTCTACCCATTCCCAAACAAAAAAAAAACTCCTGGTTATGGTTGTCACCCACGCAGAAGCAAAAACCATGGAGGATGAACTTGCAGCCCTCAAGACCAAACTCCAAGATCTAGATGAAAAAATTCTCGGCCTCAATCTTCAACATTCAGCCATGAACAATAGACGGCAGCCAGAGTCTTCTACAAACATTGGGTTCTCTTCTTCCAGCAATTTTCGTGGGCCGAAGCTTGATTTTCCTTGCTTCAATGGTGATGATCCGACTGGATGGATATACCGAGCAAAACAATATTTCAGTCTGCATAATACTTTTAATGTCAACAAAGTCCCACTTGCATCCTTTCATTTGGAACATGAAGCCCTTCAATGGTTTCGTTGGTACATCAAGGCTCATGAAGAGCCAAAATGGACAGATTTTTGCAAACTCATTTTGCAACGATTTGGCCCTAGTGCTTTTGATGACTTCACAGGAGCACTCACTAAACTTCGCCAAATTGGCACTGTGAGAGAATATCAGACCGAATTTGAGAAACTGGCCAATCACACAAAGGGATTGTCTGATGAATTTTTCAAGAGTTGTTTTGTCAGTGGTCTGAAGGATGCAATCTAATCTGAGGTTAAAATGTTCCATCCTAGCACAATGATGGAAGCCCTAAGGTTGGCTAAGTTGGCGGAGGACAAGATCACAGCTCAACAGCGCTCCAAATGCACTTTTGTTCCATTCATAAATATGGTTTCCCAAAGACCTCCAATCACGCCAGCTCCTAGAACAACTCCTATCAAGCATTTGTCTGAAGCAGAGATGAGGGCACGTAGAGAAAAAGAACTTTGTTATAATTGTGATCAGAAATTCACTCGGGGACATAGATGTGTTGAGCAAAAGCTCTATCTCTTGGATGTGGATTCTCCGCCTGCAACTGAAGTTTATGAAGATGCTCAGGATACGGTAGATGATCAGGTCGACATTCAGTAGCCGCATGTTGACCCTCCTTCTCAGGAAGACCACCCAAAGATCTCTCTCCAGGCTTTAGCAGGAGTCACCACCCCACAAACCATGCGGGTCAAGGGTTACTTCAAGAAGCTCCCTCTGACAATACTCATTGATTCTGGTAGCACTCATAACTTCATTGACCCTCGGATCACCAAACAGGCTGATTGTTTTGTCCATCCTTGCTCCAGCCTTGAAGTCATGATTGCCAATGGGGGCACATTACCTTGCAAAGGGAAGTGTCGTAATGTGCGTATCTCAATTGGAGATTATAACCTGCGCTCCGACATGTTTGCCTTGCCCTTAGGCAGATGTGATGTGGTTTTGGGCGCTCAATGGTTACGCACACTTGGACCCATCTTATGGGATTTTGCTGAACTTTGGATGCAGTTTTCAGACAATGGGCACAAACACACATTGAAGGGCTTACTACCAGGGTCTCTCAGCATCATCAATTCACATCGCATGGAAAAGCTCCTTAAGAAGAATTCACATGGTGTCATCGCTCAGCTCCATTCCATTCAGATGCAACCATCAGCGGTCTCCACTAGTCCTTCGGATTTACAACGAATTTTGGATAGCTATGCATGTGTCTTTGCTGAACCAGCGGGATTGCCACCTTCACGAGCAGAGGACCATCGTATTCAGCCCCTTCTTGGAAACGTTCCTCCCAACATCAGGTCCTACCGCTACCCATTTCACCAAAAGACAGAGATTGAGATGCTCGTTCGGGGCTTACTAAAGCAAGGTATTATTCGCCCTAGTACCAATTCCTTTTCTTCACCAGTTCTTGTCCGGAAAAAAGATGGGTCATGGCGCCTCTGCATTGACTTTCGAGCACTTAATCACATCACAATCAAAGATAAGTTTCCGATTCCTGTTGTTGATGAGCTTCATGGCGCTCATTTTTTCTCCAAGTTGGATCTTCGTTCTGGGTATCACCAAATTCGGGTTCATGAGGATGATATCCCTAAAACGGCTTTCCACACGCATGATGGCCACTATGAGTTTTTGGTCATGCCCTTTGGCCTTGCTAATGCTCCTTCCACATTCCAGGCATTGATGAATAAAATATTCCGGTCCTACTTGCGGAAATTCATTCTAGTCTTCTTTGATGATATCCTCATCTATAGTAAAACATGGGCTGAGCATCTCCAACATCTGGATCTTGTACTGCAACTTCTCTCTGATCATCATCTCTGTGCAAAACAGTCTAAATGTGTTTTTGGGCAGGAGGAAGTGGAGTATCTCGGGCATATTGTTTCAGCCCAAGGGGTTCGAGTGGATCCTGCCAAAATAGATGCCATGAAAAATTGGCCGCATCCTCAGACACTCAAGAGCCTCCGTGGTTTTTTGGAACTTACTGGCTACTACCGCAAGTTTGTCAAGGATTACGGGAAGATTGCAGCTCCATTAACAGCTCTGTTGAAAACAGATGCTTTTACATAGACACATGCTGCTGAGTGTGCATTTAAAAAACTGAAACAAGCTATGTGTACTACACCTGTTCTAACTATGCCAGATTTTTCCAAGACCTTCACTATTGAGAGTGATGCTTGCGGCAATGGACTTGGTGTTGTTCTCTTTCAAGATGAACATCCCATTGAGTTCACCAGCAAAGCCCTCTCAAGTAAGAATTTAGTACTCTCTACATATGAGAAGGAAATGATGGCTATTTTGCATGCAGTACAGAAGTTGCGGCCATACCTATTAGGGAATCATCTCTGCATCAAGACTAATCACCAGAGTCTGAAATATTTCCTGGAACAACAAGTCTCCTCCCCAGCACAACAGAAATGGGTTAGCAAACTCATGGGTTATGACTATGAGATCACTTACAAGAAGGGTAAGGACAATATTGTGGCGGATGTTCTTTCTCGCACATTTGATGACCAAGCTTCTCTTTCAACTATTTCTATGTCTGTTCCAAATTGGCTGGAATCTCTCCAGCAGGGCTATGTCAATGACTCTTCATTATCTCAAATCATCCAACAGTTGGCCAATAACCCTTCTACTGTACCGCATTACTCTTGGGATGGTGCTTCTCTGAGATACAAGGGTCGTCTGGTGCTTCCCTAGAACCCAGATCTTCAACAGGCTGTCTTCTATGAACTCCATGCTTCTCCATCGTCAGGGCACTCTGGGTTCCTCAAAACTTATGAGCGGGCATGGCGTAACTTCTTTTGGAAGGGAATGAAAAGGGCAATTCAACAGATGGTGGCTGAATGTGATACCTGCCAGCGCCACAAGGGTGAAATGACACTCCTTCCTAGATTGCTCGAACCCTTGCCCATCCCTACACGGATTTGGACAAATATTTCTATGGATTTCATTGAGGGGCTCCCTAAATCTGGAGGGAAGACAGTGATCTTGGTTGTAGTTGATCGCCTCTCCAAATATAGTCATTTTTGTGCCCTCAGCCATCCCTATACCGCCTCCTCCGTCGCACAAATTTTCATGGACCAGATCTTCCGTCTTCATGGAATCCCTTCTTCCATTGTCTCAGATCGTGATGCCACTTTCACCAATCATTTTTGGACAGAACTATTTCGCCACACTTGCACCAAACTGAAGATGAGTTCTGGGTATCACCCACAAACAGATGGTCAGACAAAAGTTATCAACAAATATTTGGGAACTTATCTTCGTTGTTTCACCTCAGAACAACAGCATCAGTGAGCAAAGTGGCTCCCTCTCGCTGAATGGTGGTACAATACCTCCTACCACACTGCATCTAAAATGACTCCATATGAAGTAGTCTATGGTCAGGCACCATCAGTGCTCCTTCCATACACCCCCAGCAGTTCACCAATTCAGGCAATTGACACGGTTCTCCGAACCCAAGATCAGATTCTTGGCATTTTGCAGGACAATCTTCACATGGTAAGAAATCGAATGAAACAACAAGCCGATCAACACCGTTCTAAGCGCACTTTTCAAGTAGGTGATATGGTTTTTCTTCGTCTCCAGCCATACAAGCAATCCTCCTTGAAACTCAAAGGGCGTGAAAAGTTGGCTCCAAAGTTCTATGGGCCATATAAAGTTCTTCAGAAGATTGGGTCAGTTGCTTATAAATTGGAGCTTCCTCCTCCTCCCCGCATTCATCCAGTATTTCATGTCTCTTGTCTAAAGAAAGTTCTTGGCACCAACATCAAAACACAAACTGTTTTACCAGAACTGGATAACGAAGGATCCATCATTTTGGAGCCGGAGACAATCCTCGACAGGCGCACTCGTCAGCTTCACTCTCGATCCATCACAGAGGTATTAATTCAGTGGCACGAAATGCAACCAGAGGATGCTACATGGGAACCACTCCTTCAGATTCAGCAACAATTTCCACATCTTAAGCTTTGAGGACAAAGCTTTTCTAAGAGAGAGGGGATGTTATGAACCCGTGTTTAACCCTTCTCTTTACTTTATTAGTATATTGTTGTTGGACGCATATGCTTTGTAAGTCGTCCCGTGAGTATATTGTATTATCCCACATTCATGGGGAGTAATAGTTGTTTAGATTAGACTTTAGTATATAAGTATGTGTTGAGGCCAATGAAGGCATCCACGAGTTTATTGTATTGAGCTTGCTCAAAGGAGGTTGCCCCCTCGAAGTGGCCTGCGATCAATAAATTCCTTCTGTGTTCTGCTATTTCTATTATTTCGTGTATTTTCATTATATTGTTGCAAGAGGTTCCTCTCACGAATAGAGCTCATAAGTTTATGGAGGATCTCGTCCAGGTGAACGGGAGAGTTTCAGCACTCATGGATAGGACAAGCAATTTTGGAAGCCTGTCAGCAATTCACGGTCGTCCGGGAGGAAACCATCCCTTGACTCGAGGCATTGATGAACAATCTGAAGCAAGACTTGGTGAGAAACAAAGTGATACATGTAAATTCAGTCTATGATTTCCTCAGCTAGTACTCCGCCTTGGTCATGAAGAGAGATAACCTTGAGAAGATTGAGGGCGACACTACCTAGGCCCATGCCATGTTGAAGGAAATCCAGGACAAAATCCTTGTGTCCATGGAAGCCTGGTTCGATCTTGAGGTAGCACAGGATGGAGTCATTAACTTGGAAGAGTTGAGAGAGAAGATGCAGAGCATATACTTCAAAGCTGATTATCCTAACCAGGAATCCCATCTTGAGGATGCGTCCTCATTCCTAATCTTCATAAACAGTATCCAGGAGCTAAGGGCGAATTGGGAGAATATCCTTACTGCCTGTGCCACCACCTCATCAGTCATGGAATTCCGGATTGAGAACATGCCCAGCATTCCTATGGAGGAGTTGGAAGTCGTCCTGACTAGGTTCCTGGAAGCAAAGACTAAGGAGCAGGAGGAGGTTCCAGACAGACAGGACTGTCCTGTCCAAGAGTCCTAGTCAGCTTGGACGCCCAGGACAGGTGGCAGTCTCCTACTTGCAGATTCTGACGACCCCACCTACCGCATCTAGAGTTTCTGACCTGGGCACATATTTCAAGGAAATCTGATTTCCTTTTGGACCTA
This sequence comes from Cunninghamia lanceolata, assembly GCA_027924645.1. Lineage (NCBI taxonomy): Eukaryota > Viridiplantae > Streptophyta > Pinopsida > Cupressales > Cupressaceae > Cunninghamia > Cunninghamia lanceolata. Next base: position 26,604,651 of record BSBN01000500.1, read on the forward strand.
ATGTATTTTGCTTGCCTATATAAAGGCAAGGGCGCCTCATTTGAAGGGGTCGTCTTTTTCTCTGATATTTGATGTTCCTAGAGCAACTTGATAGCTAGTTTTAGTTTTGTACTACCTGTTTGTGCTGGAAACTTCAAAGATCGGCAAGATTGTTGTAGACAAACTTTCCAAATCAATAATATAAGCATTGTGAACTGGTGTTTATAGAGTTCTTTGGATTTTGGCATGGTTTTCCTTATTTCTTTGAAGCATATCTTAAGTTTTCAGAAGTTATTTCATTTCTTCCACTTTTCAAGCTTTCATTAGATAGTGCGATGGAAAATATTGTTGTTTGTGGATGATTGAAGCGGTTAGTTCATACCATTTGTGATCTGTGGCTTGCAAATCACAGTGCATGGTTAGTCTGAACTTGTTCCAAGCTTAACCTCGATTGTTTCTGCATGTTTTAGTTCCATGTTCCATGCCAGAGCAGTCTGAAAATCCTTATTCCTCCTTTGAAGATAGCACCATTTCTGTCTGAGTTGTTGTCCCCATGACGAAGCAGAAGCGTGGTTTCATTTTCCTTCCTCGACAATAGTTCTTTCCATCAAATAGTTCCTTGAACTCAATCCTTATCCCTCTTTTTCATTTTCTTTTGAATCTACGTTAGGAATAGATCATTAAGAGCTTACTGAGAAATCATTCCCTGTCTGCATAGGTAAGACTGGTCGAACTTAGACCCCTCTGCCACAGGTTGAGAAATCCAAGTCCGAAGTGGAAGAATCCGAACCTAGCCTCCAAAACTCACAGTGAAATCCAAATCTTTCCTTCCTTGAGCATAGAAACCACTAAGCCCGGTATGTAAGTCCCCCTCATGATTAACAGCGAATCACATCATTCCACAGAGCTTTTCCCATGCACGTCAAGACCTGACACAAAAGGAACTTTGGAGCAATCTCATTCGATCACCAAGTTCAGCGTCTGAGAAGCTTTGTTCAAGAGAGGATAGATACACTTCGTGCCTCTATCCTAATGTTTGTTGCAGTCGTAAAACACTCATCAACAAAGCCCAAGATGCTTGTACTCATCCACGATCTCCAATGGGCTGCCTTCAAAAGTAAAGCTAATTTACTTCTTTTTTCTTTTCAAAGAGATGATCATTACTTTGGTTTTGCTTCTGTTCACCTGCATCCCAACTTCCTGATAGAAAGTTTCAAGAGCCCTCAAGTGTTCTCTCAATCGATTGGCAGTTTTGGCAATTAATATGAGGTCATCTGCATAAAAAAGCAATTTTATGACGTACTTAGCTAGCTGAACCCCCTCCCCACTAGCTTTATTTATCCATTCTTCTAATTTGTCAATGTAAAGTCCAAATAAAGTTGGGGAAAGCGGGCAGCCCTGCTTGACGCCAATATCGCTACCAAAACATTCTGACATACCATCACTAGTTCTGATTTTAGCCTTGACTCGCTCATACAGTCTATGGACAGCAGCCCTAAGCCCATCCGGGACCCCCAGCTCCTTCATTCTATTCCACAGTTTGTCGCGGGGAACCGTGTCAAAGGCTTTTTTTAAGTCAAAAAAACAACAAAAGGCCTCGTCCCCCTGGATGTTCCATATTTTTTCGATCAAGAACCTAAGCATAGCCCCATGGTCAATAGTAGAGTGCCTCGGTCTAAGTAAGAGTATAAATAAGAGAACTTTTGGTGACATTTGCATCATTCATTTCATTTGGAGTTTATCTCTCTTGGCTGAAACGAAAGTTGGGCAAAGGAACCAAGGACGAAAACCCTCGAGTTTCTAGGAGTTGGACGAAAACCTAGCTCATCCTTTGGAGGATTCCGTGACGGGAGTTCACTTGTGCTTCATTGTTATTTGGCGGTGAAGAAGAGCAGATTGATATATCAGATTTGAAGATGCTATATCAGATTTGAAGATCATTTGAAGGCTTCTCTTTGGCGTACTATTGACTAGGGTTTACCCTAGGTTTGGAGCGCTACCCATTGGAGGAGGAGCGATTGCATTTGGAGGCGATTTGGAGGTGCATTTGCTGATTAGGGTTTGCAGATTTGGAGCAGCAGAAGTGCAGATCAGATTCACCCTTATTGGAGGAGTTTTCCTTGGTGGTTTGGTCATCATTTGCATAGGATTTAACCCTAATTGTGGAGCACCATCATTGGAAGATTGATTTTGGAGGTTTGTCGGCATCTTTGGCATCATTGATATCATTTCCCGGATCAGCAGACCTACCAGACCTGCGCACCCTGATTTGGAGCAGATTTTCTTGGTGTTTGAAGATTCTAGGGTTAGGCTTTCATGCCCTAATTGGAAATGCCCTAATTGGAGCGCCACACATTGGAGGTCTCTTGCCATCATTTGGAGCTCATTTTGCTTTGTTTTTGGTATGTACAACCCTTAGGGTTTAGGGCAGATTGTTGCTAGGCATGTTTGTCTTGTTTGCTCAAGATATTTGATGTAATAGAAGACTTGGTGAATTCTGATTTTTGTAGCAGCAGACTTCTGATTTATATTTCAATCTATTGTGGTTGCAAATTGAAGTGGATTTATTGCAAATTTGGTTGTGGAATTCAAATATATTGTTGGCAATCATGTTGGTGATGATATTATGATGATTTAGCATGTTTTATGGGCTCTCATATGTATTTGTTTAAGTCTGATTTAAAGTTCAGAAAATTCAGAAAATTCAGAAATTAGGGATTAAGCAGAAATCCAAGGTTTAGAAGTTGGGAAAGCACATAAATCCAAAATTGTAGAAGATATACCCATTTGGGATATTACAATGGTATGAGAGCTTGGATCTTGCCAGCCTGAAGGGTTCCATGTTGACATTTTGAAGTGGTGATCATCTAATGTTGGCACATGAATATTGAAGGAGGAGAATGCATCACTTACAGGAGAAGGCAGCGTGTTGTTGGATCCGATTCGGAAGAATAAGGCAATATGGTGATAGAAGTCATGAAGAACCAATCACAAGAGAAATCCTCAATAATCTAGAAAGAGAGCAACGTAATTTATATCAGCTCTTAGACCGAGTCCTAAGGAATGGCTTGGGAAACAACGGAGACAATGGAAACAATGGCAACAATGGAGGTGATAGAGGCAATCACAACAATGAGCATCATGGAGTTAATCATGCTAGCACTTTCGGGAATCAAGGCGACACTCCTACGCATACATCTCATTCATCCATGGCTAGACCTCTCATGCCTACATTTTTGGATCGGCAAAGGAGGGTGGAGAATGAACCACAAGCTAGAGAAGAGACCTTTGAGGACTACCGAAGAGAGTGGTTGGCATTGAGTGAAGAGTGTCGTGAAGCTTTGCCTTGGTCAGATTTCTACCAAGTGAAGTACAAGAATCGGGATAGACCTAGAGAAGCAAGAGGCAACAACAACACAAATCCTGAATTGCAAAAGAAGTTGGGAAAGGTCAATATCACACCATTTGACAGTTCGGGGAAAATCACGGCACGGGCATGGATTCAAAAGTTGGACAACTACTTCACTTTGAGCCCTATGTTCGAAAAGGACGCTATACAATTTGCTACACTCCACTTGGAAGGAGATGCGCTTGATTGGTGGTACAATGGCATGGTGACTCAAGGTCACAATCTAATCACTGCATACATGAAATTCTCACAGAGATTGATTGATAGATTTGATGAGTCAAATCCGGAGCAATTCTTCAGGGAGCTGGCACAACTCAAATAGGAGGAGTCCTTCGATGCATACATTTCAGATTTCCAAAGGCTTGCCATGTTGGTGCCCAATGTCTCGGAGACACAATTGACATTTCTTTTCATTTAGGGACTTGAGGAGCCGATTTGTGGTTGGGTTAGAGCACTAGATCCTCCATCATTGAGGGAAGCCATCAGGAGGGCTAGAGGAATGAAATTTTCAGCGCCATCCAAAGCTAAGTTTCAAAGCAAACCATTCCAAAAGGATCCAAAGAAGAACTTTCCAAAGGCTGGACCAAAGAAGGCCGCATTTGATTTCGAGGCGAAGAACAAACTAAGGAGGAAGAAACTTTGCTTTTCATGCAAGGAGCCATGGGAGCCCGATCATAGATGCCAAGGGAAGGGCAAAGCATACTACATTGAGGTCTTTTCCGATGGAGATGAGGAGGTTCCTAACACTAGCTCGGAAGGAGACAAGGAGGAGCGACAATCGGAGCTTGATGACACACAAGGTACATGTTGGCAAAAGATTTGGGGCCGATACAGTCCGGAGAGTTGTACCCCAATTTACTTCTTGAGTAGTCTATTTATACCCCGAAAGACACGGTTATAGAATTAAGCCTTACCAGTAACAATCACATAAACATACATATCATATCAAGACATACAAGAACAAGAGAAAAGATATCCATCCATGACACACAAATTTCCTTATAACTCCTATATATATATATATATAGATTAGGTCATAACCGGTATAAACGAGAAGGTCTAGTCTCTTCTCCGATATGCATTCTTATTACATTCTATTCATTCTTCTTCTCATCTTATATCATATATCTCTCTATCTATATTCTTTTCTATTCTATTACATAAGATATATATACATGTGATACGTGGGATGTTGTATCCTTTCTTCGCACCTTATGCCTTTTCCAATACTATGGTCTTTGATATGTCTTCCGGTATTCTCCGGTATCCCCTATTCCGGTATTTGACCTGCTAACATCATCCCCCCTTCTAAAATGATGTCTTGTCCTCAAGACATGGGGTTTAATTAGGAAGTATACCCTGATAATCAATCTTAAGTCTGGCAAATGTGGCAGCCCAATGTGCCTGTGCTTGTAGAAGTGTGCCGATTTGAGCCTATATATGTGCTAGTGTACTTTCTGCTTCCTGGAGAGAGGTGGGGATGGTGATGTTGTCTGTTATTTTCTTTGCTTCTTTCAAAATGAGCTGAAGGAACTTTAGTTCATTATCTACTGCCTCCTTGAGCTGTTGAAGTTCCTCTTTGACCAGCTATCTTTCAATGTGGAGCTGTTGGAGCTGAATGTGGAGGTGTTCAATGTTGTCCCTTTCTTCTCCAATTGGTTCCTATAAAGGGTCATAGCTGATTTGTGCTATTTGTCCTTCTATCTTGTTGATTTGGTCTCGGAGGCTTTTTGTAGTATTGGGCCATTGTAAGCAAAAATGATAAATGGTTCCGGTAGCTTTTATGTCATCCTCGATTTGTTTGATCTGGAGATCTAGCTAGGTTTGTGCCAAAGCACATTTCTTAATGAATTGCTATGTATTTTGTTTTATCAACTCATCTTGGGCTTCTTTTCTTATTTGCTCCTAGGACGTGAAGTTCGTCTGCAAACCGGTTACTAATTGTTGTAATTGTTGCGTTATGGGGAGGGACTGGTCCCTATCAAAATGTGGAATCGCTTTTTAGAGCGTGTCGATCACTTCTTATAGCTGCTCCGTCTGTTGTACATGTTCTTGGAGGACCTCCTCCCTAGCGGTGGTATGAAATGTCTCCTAATTGTAATTTTTGTATAGGTGACATGCCAGACAAATTCACCTAGGAGTTCACTAATAGGACTTGAATCAATTTTGGAATAGGTACCTGTTGAATTTGTTGTTGTTGAGCCAAAAAGTTTTTTATTGCTGAAATAGTGTCTAACGGAGTGGGTACTATTGATGATTGTTTTTAGACAAGTCAACAATAGAGTAAAACACTAGAGTATCCCACTCTCTCTTGAATAAAGCTCTTCAAAGGCTGAACTATGTGATCCAGTGAAGTAACTCCAAGGTTCCTGTTTATGATTTTATGAGGGATAACTCAGTGACTTAAGATGATTTTGCTGGTAAACACAAAGGGACTTACATCAGATCTTTCTTCTTTCATTCAGCTTATCTCTCCTTCAGTGTGGATGACATATGTACAAGATTTCAATGATAAAGAAAAACAAAAGGTAAGGGTTCAGAAAATTAATCTAAGGTCAATGAAGGAATGATAATGTATTGAACAGACAAACTCCTGATTTAACCTAACTTCACTTCGCCAAGGATGCCTACAACTACATGAAGTTGGTGCAATCTCCTAAGGTTATGCGAATGGTTTTCAAATCATGACGGCTTAAATAAGCACCCATCGAATGGCGCAACTCAAACAAGCATCCACAATCGAACTTATGCAAATTATAAGGCTCAGACTAGCTTTACACAACACTTCACCAGCGATGAATGTTAAAAGCATGAGCTAGGAGTTGATCAAATATTCAATACATACATACATTACAACAATGAGCTTCTAATCTACATCTAGTCTACTTGAAACATCTCTTCATTCAATTCAAGATACCAGAAATCATGTTACTCCACAAGATAACACTTAAACGCCAAGCGAACTCCAATGTCTTTTGCATTAATCTTGAGAAATATTTACAACAATTTCAAGTCCTCTCAAACAATTTCGAGAGTCTCTCCTATTCTACTCTTACTTGCCTACTTACTACTTTCTAATCTCTCCCTTACAAATGAGGCAACAAGGCCTTTATATAGTGCTCCAAATTACAATGAATGGCTTGGATCAATTCAATAGCCAAGGGCTCAGATTATGCCACCTCAATAGGTAGTTACAACAACTTTCTATTTTTAGTACAAAAAAGGAGGCAATGAAGGCACGTTTTCCAATGTGATAAGGTAAGGTGAAATCATTTAAAACATCCTCCACATAGGAATCCCTTTGGCTTCTTTTATTAAATGATACATTTAATGCATTTAAAATGATATGACAGCGTTTGATTAGATGATGACGTGTGTCTGCCACATAGGTGCCACATTAGCATATCTTGAAAATTGTATCATCTTGTAGTGATGTATTCGATGTGATTGCTTGAACTTGTATGTTTAGGAATACAACTTGTTGATCTTGCCTTGATCTTGAATTGTAAACTGGTTGTATGATACTTGTTGCTTCACTTGACTAACTTTGTAATGTTTCTTCTTCTTGTAGGATGTATGATGATCTTCTTCGATGATGCTCTTGATGTAGAGTAATAGAGATATGATGTTGATTCCTTCATGTAAGAGTAGATGATGAAGCTTGCTTCATGAATCGGAGTAGAAGATTCTTCTCAAAGACTTGAAGGTTGAATGAAACTTGAAGTTGAATAAATTAAGCGTCTTCAAAATGATGCTATTGATGAAGTATACTCCCATAGATGAATGCTTTTTGATGATGATGCATTCTTGAACTTGAAGGTGATATAATGCTTCCTTGAAGGTGACCTTGAAGTAGAGTGGATGAAAGCCTTGGAATAATGGCAACACCTTCCTTATGATGGAGCAGCTGACTTCCCAAGGAGACTTGAAAGCACCAGAGGTAATTGAAACTTTGGAGAAGTCTCTGGAATGCTTAACTATGATGAAGATGATCCTCTTAGATGAATGTCTTCTAGATGATCTTAACATGATTTCCTGAAGGAGCTACATGATGCCTTGAAGGTTGAAAGATCTTGAAGTAGAGTGTGGATGAAATGCTCCAACTTGATGATAACATCTTCCTTAACTCCTGCAACACAAAGGAAGACATAATATCAAACCTTAATCTTACAACACAAAATAATCATTATAAATCAATTTCTAACCTTTCCAACCTTAAGTGCATTGGATAAGCATTTTAATTTCTTCTACAAATGAACCTTTTGGCGCAATGGATGAGGTGTTTAGAATCCTCTAGAAATTGGCTTAGACTTATAACGAACCTTCCCTCCAAGCGCCTTAGATCAACAATTTGAATCCTCTAGATTTATCTTCATAATGGCACATTGGATCAAGGTTCGAAGATCCCCTTGTATTAAGCGCATTAGATAGACATATTAAAATCTTCTTTAAAAAACCTTATCCTCCCCTTGCATTTGGCGCGCCGGTCAAGGTCTTAAAAATCTTCCTCACTAGGTTTTAGCGCATTAGTTGCCCATGTTAAAATCCTCTTGCATGGCGCTTTGGTTAAGGATTCTGAAATCCTCTAAAAACTTAGCATTTTTGCCTTAAAACTTAGGTTAAATCATCTTCTTCTTAGTGGCGCGTTGGATGAGACATTTGATTTCCTCTTGAAACTTAGCATTTTTTACCTTGGGAGCTTTGGATCAAGTGTTTGGAAATCTCTAGGGCTGGCGCGCTAGATAAGGTGTTGAGGATCCTTTGGAAACATTAGAAAATTTACACTTCAACACTTTAGAATTTGTCCTTCCACCTTGGCGCATTGGATGGGGTATTCGAAATCCTCTTGATGTTTACCTAAATTTGTAATAAACCCCTCCTTCAAGCACATTAGACCTTGATTTTGGATCCTCCTTGAAGTGGTCGCATTAGTTGGGGTGTTTGGAATCCTCTACTTTATCCCTCCACAAGGGCGCATTGGATGAGGAATTTGAAATCCTCTTGATGTGCTTTCCAAAACTTGACTTTACTCCCCTCCATAAGGTGGCGCAATGGTTGGATGTTTTGGTTTCTTCTAGAATTAGCACACTAGATGGGTCGCATTGGTTCACACCTTTTGAATCCTCCTTGCTTGGCGCACTAGATAAGGGAAATGAAATCCTCCACCTTATCCCTCCACAAGGGCGCATTGGATGGCACTTTCGAAATCCTCTAGAAATTTGCGCAATGGATCAAGGTTCGGAGATCCTTATCTTCTTCTCTCCTTTTGGCGCATCGGTTGAGGTCTTCAAGATCCTGTAAAAGGTGGCGCATCGGTTCAAGGTTCGGAGATCCTCTAGCTTTTGTCACACTAGATGGGAAATTTGCGCCCTCTTAGAAAATATCATTTTTTCAGGGTCCTTGAGGGTAAAGGTATATTGAAAAATATATTTAAGTGTAAGTTGAGAGATTGAATTTCTTATAAGTTGAGAGATTGAATTTCTTATACTTTAAATATTTTTCAATATACCTTTCAGGATGTTTGAGATAGGTCTCGAATCCACCGGATTTAACATGCAAAATCTAGAATTTGGAGGATCCACCAGTTTTCAGACTTAGTCAATTTTTCAGGATTTTCAAGATTTCAGGGTATCAGATTTAGTCATTTCAGGATCTTAAACATACATCAGGGTTGGTCTCAATATTCATGAATTGGATGGAATTTGATCAAGACTCTTCATTACTGTAAGTTCATGTTCCAGATGAGACCTCCAGTTATAAAGCAAAATCTTTTAAGAGAGACTTCTTATTGGATTGACAGAGTAAACAAACCTAAGGCATCATCAAAACTTCATGCAAAGCATCGGAACTCAAAAAAAAGGGGGGTCCCCATTTGCAATGGGGCGATGTGTGATTTGGTCACAACAGGTACATCCACTAAATCATCCTCATCTTTTGGCCTTTGAGCTTTCACCTTTTTCCTTGGTTGTCGGGTTCGTTTTGTAACCGATGGTTTCTCCGTTTGGGAGGTTGTTGGTGCTGATGTTGTGGGTCCCACCGAAGTTTTTGTTGCGGCGAATTAAGACCTTGCAGCCCTTGTTTCAAAAGATTCAGCTGGTGCTAGGGTGGTCGTGGCCAATTCCGTGCTTTTCTCCGATTTGCTCCCCTGCCTTTGACCTTTATTTTTCTTCTTTTCCTTATCCTCCTAGATCTCCTATTCCATTTTTCAGTCCATCACCTCCTGGTATGTACCAAATCTCTTTGTATTGGGGTCCTTCGGGCTTTGGAGGAGGATTGTTGCATATGCATCAATTTCCACAGCCCTAACCTCATATGGCAACGTCGGAATCCATACAATGCAGGGTTCTACCGCCTCCATACATGTGGCATCTTTGTCCACCAAAAATGTGATAATCTGTTCATATTTCTTTGCTGAGAAGTAGGGGACTCGGTCCCTTGCTTACATCCATGTTTGGAAGGTTTTGAAAAACCCCCAGTATGCAATTTGCCGGCTTTCGAAATTCGCATATTGCCGGGTATGGTATTTTATCTGAGCTGCAATTGTCTGGTGGAGCTGCCATACCTTGCCCTTGAAACCGGGTAATTCCTTTAAAAAATAAAACATTAAGCAAATGAGTAGGGTCCCATATCGGAAGTGATATTTGGAGGGGTCTTGATCTTGTGGAGGTTCTCCAGTAATTGCTCCCGCATCACCTCGCACAAATCAAAGTCTTTGCCCTCCTCCACCATTTGATACACTGTATGGATGGCAGTGGCAGTCGTCGAATCTTCCCGGTTGGCGTAGTAGATTTTCCAAGCTATTCCCATGGCAGTGTACCACACTGCAGGGTTTGTAATTGTTTTCAGGCTCAGGCTTCTGTTGTCAAATGTGGCCCCGGTCAGCTTCTCTACCTCGCTATTTTTGATGGCCTTCTTGGCCGGGATTCCTCCTACCATCCTTAGTCTGGTTACTGCATGAATAGATTCCTTTGTAATTTAGTAAGGTTTGTCCATATACATAAAATCATTATGGACCCAACTTAGCACAATTTGGACGCATTCATCTTCATTGCAGAAATCTGGGTAGTCCTTCCATACATCGAGGCTTTTCCGGCTGATTTCTATATATTCAGGCTAGTATGTTTTATCATCATCCTCTAATAATTGGTAACGAAGATCTTTGAGCTTCTTATGATTCATCTCTGCGATGGGCTCATGAATGTATTTACGGACATCTTCCAGATAGACTACATTGTGTGGCACTGAGGAAAATGCTCCCTCCTTGTCGGTAACCATTGCCTTGAATGGGACCTGTTGTGACCAAATCACACATCGCCCCATTAGGAATAGGGACCCCCCCTTTTTTTTGAGCTCTGAGCTTTTCAGTGAGTTTCCAATGAGTTTCAATGAGTTTTGACGAGATTTTAATGATGTCCTGACTCGTTTTCCTTTGCCGGCTCGGTAACAATTTCCTTGCCTATGATCTTTGGTTCACGATTAAGGGTAGATAAACTTGCAATAATGATCAAATCCTATCTAGACATTGAGTTTTGAGGTTAATCCTTCAGAATGTTTGAGATCCTGAAAAGACTAAGCCTGGACCCTGAAATCCTGAAAATCCTGAAAAAATGGCTATGTCTGAAATATGGTGAATCCTCCAAATTCTATATTTTGCATCTTAAATCCGGTGGATTCGGGACCTATCTCAAACATCCTGAAAGGTATATTGAAAAATATTTAAAGTATAAGAAATTCAATCTCTAAACTTATACTTAAATATATTTTTCAATATACCTTTACTCACGCGATCCTGAAAATGCTTGACGATTTCAGAGGATTTAAAACATTGATCTAGTGCGACTGGACACTTAGATGGCGCGAATCTGGGCGCAAAATCACGAAAGAGAAGATACTTGAGCCAGAGGATTTGAAAACTCGATCTAGTGCGCCCAGACTAAAAGGTCATTTCGGAGGAAGAGATGAAGATTTCAATGCCTCCAACTAGTGCGAAAGTGAAAAAGACAAGTCTAAAGCAAATCTTGGAGCAAATTTTAATGAAAATGTCAGAGGATTTCAATTCTTGAAGTGATGCGCCACCAAGGAAGAAGAGGGAAATGTGAAGTTTTGACTTGAGAAATGTTTACAAGTTCAGAAGATCCTACAAGGCCATCTAGTGCGCCCACACTCCAGAGGATTCTTAAGACCCTATCTAATGCGACTTCCTAGAGAGACAAGTTCAGAGGATTCTAAAACTTGAAGTAATGCGCTCAATTGATTTCAAGATCATTTTTCAAAGCTATCCAATGCGATCAAGTCTAGAGAATCTAAATTGTCTAGGTGATGCGCCAACATCATGAGGTCTCTTCTAAGGTAGAACGACAACTCCACAGGATCCTACACCTTGATCTAATGCGCTCACCCTCTAGAGGATTCGTTATATTTGATCTAATTCGATTTTTTGAGGGAAAATTCTACAAGTTCCAACGACCTTTAACCAAGGCATTATTCATAAGATTTGGAAACTTGAAGCAATGCGCCAATAGCAAGACTATCCAATATGCAACATGTAAGGATGAAGTTTATTACCTATCCAATGCGCTATATGTGAGAAGAAATCGGAATTGTCAACTAATGCGCCATGTGTAGGGGAGAATAAGGTTTATTTTTTGGAAGAACCACAATTACCCAACCAATGCGCCATGTTGAGAGGAGAGTCAAGTGTGATGTTGAAGAAGATCATCAAGCCATTATCCATTGCGCCACTCCTTTAAGGAAGTCTTGCTGCCCATCTAGTGCGCTACCTACATGAAGACAACGATCCTTCAACTAGTGCGCTAAAACTTAAGAAGTCTTAGGACATGATCTAATGCGCCATGTTAAGAGGGGGACTTATGTTTGACGACGAAGTTCTATCTAGAAGTTCAAAAGACTTGAAGACTTCATGTTACCTATCAAATGCTCCATAATTAATGATCTAATGCGCCAAGCACTAAGAAGATTTCCGATTCTTCATCCAATGCGAAATCACTTGAAGATTCTTTAAACTTGATCTAGTGCGACTTGAAACAAGAAAACATTAATCCTCTATCTAATGCGAACCATGAAAGGAGAATCATCAAAGGGTCAACTAGTGCGAAATGCTGAAAGCAAGTGTTAGAGTTTCAAGACAGCAAGATAAAAGGATTCTGAAGAAGATCATGACATTCCAAAGAAGGAGACTCCCTTATGCCATCTAAGGCGAAATGAGAAGAGGAATTACAAACTTCATCTAATGCGAAAATCTTGAGAAGACTCTCTACCCTCCATCCAATGCGAATTGCCAAGGAGAGTTTCAATACTTGATCTAATGCGATTAGGAGGATGATGAAGGAAGAGCATTATGAAACAAAGACAAGAAGATAACAACATGCTGATCCAATGCTGTTTTAATGAAGAAAACATTTACACAAAGCCCAACTAATGCGAAATGCAAAGAGGATTCGAATTCCTCATCCCATGCGCTTGGAGGAGAAGAAGATACGTCCAACAACAAGTAGAAGATCATCATGCCTTTATCCAATGCGTCCAACAAAAGAAAGAAGTTACAAACATTTAATAGTTGTTGCCTTCGGGAAACGTGAAGTTGCATTCATTTACTAAAGATCACAATTAAATTAAATGTTTGTGCATGAGGTCGGCCTAGAGGGAAAGGAAAGTTTTTAAAAGTAAATTATATATATGTGCCTCATTTCTTTTTTCATTTTGATTATTTTCAAGAGCAGATTTGTCTCCAAGAGCAGAATTTTCTTCAAGGAGCAGCCACAAGAAGTTGATTTTAGAAGATAAATTTGATTTTATCAAATTTTGTCAAGTGGGAAATCAAATTGCAAGGTATCAAATACAAAACAGCTCATCAAGTAAGTCTGATCTGAGTTTTTTCTGATCTGATTTTCTTATTTTTCTTTCATTAGATGCCTTGAAATTGTTTAAATATTGATAAAATTCTTGAAGGATAAGTGGATTTTCATGGATTTTCATAGGTTCCTTGAATCTAGATAGCAATATTTCATAATTATAACGGAAAATTTCATAATTTAATCCACTAAGGTGGCTGAAGTGAAGATTGTGTTTGCAATTACTTATTCGCGTCAAGTTTGCAGGAATGTCAATGATGCTAAAGAGTCATTAAAGAAGAAGAAGCTGGAACCACCTTCATGCTAGGAGTAAAGTCAACCAATTGTCATGTGGAGAAGACATCAAGTAGCTGCTCCACCATAAGGAAAGTGTTATCATCAAGCTGGAGCATTTCATATATTCTACTTCATTCAAGATCATCTTCAAGGAATCATTTCATCAATTATATCATGATCATCAAGAGCAAGTGTTTGAATCACTTTCACCTTGCGGAGGGAACACTACTCTAAAGGATTATACCTCAAATCTTCTACATCATCGAGTTGGAACACTTCATTGAAACTTCCAAAGGCATTCATCCATCAAACTTCAAGACTCTTCAAATTTCCAAGTCCAAGAGAGTCTCCTACTCTTCATGAAGAAATCAAGTGTCATCATCTACTCTCTAGTCTACATGAAGATACATCGAAGAAGATTCACATCAATCTATCTACAAGAAGAAGAATCATAAAGTTAGTCAAGTGAGGCGACAACTATCATACATCCAGTTACAAGAAGAATGAACAAGGCAAGATCCACAGGATGTATTCCTAAATATACAAGTTCAAACAATCACATTGAATACATCATTACAAGTTGATACAATTTTCAAAGTATGCTGAGTTGGCACTTATGTGGCGAGTACACATCATTTAATTTTGATTAGCCACATTATTTAATGCATGCAATGTATCATTTAATGAAAGAAGTCAAAGGGATTCCTATGTGGAGGAATATTTTAAATGCTTTCGCCTTACCTTATCGCATTGGAAAACGTGCTTTCATTGCCTCTCTCTTTTTTGCTAAAAATAGCAAGTTGTTGTAACTACCTCTGAGGTGGCACGATCTAGACCCTTGGCTATTGAATTAATCTTAGCCCTTCATTGTATTCTGGACACTATATAAAGGCCTTGTTGCCTCATTTGTAATTCATTAGAATTAGAGATCAGAGATATAGATCATTAGAAGGAAATCATTAGTAGTAGTAGAGAGTAGATTTCAGAGTAGAATAGAAGAGACTCTCAAAATTCTCTGAGAGGGCTGGAGATTGTTGTAAATATTCCTCAAAGTTAATGCAAAGACATTGGAGCTACTTGTTTGGTGTTAAGTATTATCTTGTGGAGTAACATGGTTTCCTGAATCTTGATGGAATTAAGAGATGTTTCAAATAGCTTAGAAATAGATTAGAAGTGCATTGATGTGATGAATATGCGTAAAGATATTTGATGAATTCTTCTGGTTCATACTTTTCGTGTGTTGTCGAAGGCAACCCACTTTGCAAAGTTAGACTGAACCTTCATTTTCTTTAGTTCGGTTGTGAATGCTTGTTCAAATTGCGCCAGCTGTGGGTGTTTGGATGGAGATTTACAACATGAAAATCCTTGAGTTTCCTTAGAAGATTGCACCGGCTTCGTGTAGTTGTTGGTTCTCATGGCGAAGTGAAGTCTGGTTTCATGAGGAGTTTGTCTATCTTTACATGTTTCATTATCTCATTGTCCTTAGATTAGCCTTCTAAACCCTTACCCCCTTTTTTCATTTTCTTTATCATAGAAGCTCTGTATATACATCATCCACATCAAAGGAGGAATAAGTCGAATGAAAGGAGAAGAGTCTATGTAAGTCCCTTTGTTGATTAACAGCAGAATCATACTTAAATCGCTGAGCTGTCTCTTACCGAAATTAAACATTATAAGAAGGAACCTTGGAGTTATCTCGTTTGATCACTTAGTTCAGCATCCGAGAGGCTTTGCTCAAGAGAGAGTCAGATACTCAGTATTTCACTCTATTGTTGACTTGTCAAAAAACAACCATCAACAGGACCCTTTTGAATACTGGTCTCGGCTTCTCTAATACGTGGATTACTGTAGGGGCAGCTATTTTTGTGCAGGAGAATATGATGAAGGGTTCTGTGCTCAGGGTTTCTTTACTTGATCGCTGGGTACTTAGCTCTTTTTGATTGCTTTTGTGAGGAAGTATAGTGGGGTAATTAGGTATTTATAGACGCGAGGGTGGTGGGGTGTGAGTTGCAATGTATTAGTGGTGGTAGCTGGGCATTTATTGCCTTGACCGGTGCAGGTCTTTTGGTCTATTGGCGGTGGTGTGTAGATTTTAATATTTATTTTGGTTATGATATGATATGTACTTTATAGTATTTTTTGATAGTTTCTTAAATATTTACATTATTTTACGATATTTTATTATGTGGTTTTTAGTCTGTTTTTGTAATGTTTATTCTAGTAAGTCGATCATCATATTCATAGTTTCCTTCCCAATGGTACCAGCATATTTCTACGTGTCTCTCCGGAGGGATATCCCCTTCGTAGGTAGGGATGTCTTCGTAGTCCCCTACCTCCGATATAAATCTTGCGGTTATTAGAGTCTTGAATGTGTGCCATTTCTTTATGGTTTGCTAGTGGGTGTTGTACCAACATGCTACAGTGCAGATAAGGGTATGCGGTAGTGTGGTCAGCCTATCTATTTCATTTGGGATGGCTTTCTCGATTTCATTTATGTAAGGCAATAGTTCACCTATTCCGGAATATTTAGGTAGTTTTGTCTGGGTGTTTTGGGAGATAAGAAAAATCATGCAAGAGTCCCCTTTGTTGTACCCTTCTTTCTTTCTGGCGGTACCGCACATGTCTTTCTCTACACTGCTCTGTATCGGTCGTGTTTTCCTCATCATCAAAATTCTCCGGGAGCTAAAAAGTCTCCGAGAGTATACCTCTTGATTGTCCTGCATCCATGCCTCTAATACTGTCTCACTATCCGTACTGCCTTCAATATCCTCTATTTCTAATTCTCCCTCTGTATTTGGTTCTTCCAGAGTTTTTTCTATTGGTATGGTTATAGTATTGATTGTCCGGTCATTATCTTCGTAATTTTCTGCATTTACTTCCTCCACATAAGGTCCTTCGGACCTCCTTCCTAGGGGTATATGGACCACTCTTTTATTGTCTACAAAGATCTCTTTATGGGCATCTATAATTCCCTTGGAGTCTACAAACCATATTAACCCCAAGAGTGCATCAAATGAGTCGAATGTTTCCTTCATAGTAACTGTTGTGACGTTTTCACACATCGCCCCATTGCAAATGGGGACCCCCTCTTTTTGTCTTTAGGTTTTAAAGTTTGATGGTTTGGTAGTATAGATTTGCCCAAGTCTCGTCGAGTTTTAGCTCAAAGTCCATGAGATGACTAAAGAAATTGACTAAGGAGTGGAAAATTAGCCTAAGGGATGGATATTTAACTAAAGGGTCCATATGGATTCACCCTGACGCATGTCCCTGAAACCCTGAAATTGGCTAAGTTTGATGTCCCTGAAACCCTGAAAAAACTGCCTAAGTCTGAAATTTGGTGGATCCTCAAAAATCTAGAATCTGCATGTTAAATCCCATGGATCTAGGACCTATCTCAAACATCCTGACAGTATATTTCAAAATATTTAAAGTATAGGAACTTAAATATATTTTTAAATATACTATCAGGCAGGGAATTTCAAAATCATGTTCGCAAAATCTGGTTGTCCAAGGAAAATGCGCCCTTCCAAGTCGCAAAATCCACACCTCCAAGGAATTTGCGCTCCAGGACAAGAAAATCCATGATGATGTGAAATGTGCGGTGGATAGAGAATTCCCTAACACCCTGGAAAATGCGATTTTCCTCAAGGATGGAATCCAAGACATGGCAAAAGGTGCGACCAAGGAAATAATCCACGATTTGATGAAATATGCGCCTTTTCTCCAGGCAAAAATACAACCTAGTGAAACTTTTAACAAGAAATATCCAAGGGTTTGAAATGCGATCAAGAATTTATCCACCTCTTCATGAAAATCTTGCTCAAAGGATTCATCCACGACTCCAAGGAAAGTGCGCCCTTATTCCAAGGAATTCATTCCATCACTTAGTAAAATTTGCGACTTAGAAGGAAAAATCCAAGACTCCAAGGTGCGATCACAGAAAAATCCAAGACTCCAAGGTGCGATCATGGAAAAATCTGCAAGTAGGTGAAAAGTGCGACTTGGAGAGATTTCACAAGGTGAAGTTGGAACATGGAATTTATCCAAGACAAGTCAAAAAGTGCGAAAATCCTTGGCATAGTGAAATTTGCGACCTAGGAGAGATTACACAAGATGATGAAATGTCCGCTCAAGGAAAAATTCCTTGACCCTCCAAAAAGTGCGAAATGGAATTTATCCATAACCCTCCAAGAGGTGCGACTTGGAATTTATCCATAACCCAGTGAAAAGTGCGACTTGAAACTAATCCACGATCCTATGAAAAGTGCGCTCAAGGAGAATCCAAGATTAGGAAAAAATCCATGATGAACATAAAAGTGTGCCTGGAGTGCCTAGCCGACTTGAACACAAAAATGTTAAAATTCAATGAAAATCTAAGGAAAATGGTGAAATTCCTTACCTAGGTCGTCCCAGTTTGGATTAATTAAAGGAAATGAAGAAAATCCTTTATTTATTCAAGAATTTGTGAATGAAATTGATCAAGATTACGTATTTTTCTTGAATCATGCAAGGTTATTCACGTTTTATCTTAGTATTGCATTACATTGAAGGATTTTATTTGCCATGACTACTTGAGGTTTTCTTTGTTTTGCAGGAATTGAGGACAAGGATAACTTCCATGAAGATGATGCTCAAGGATGATCAAAGTCGTTCAAAGAAGCATCAAGGAGTTCCAATGCCGGAGAAGGAGACTACCTCCAATAACAAGAGGACTACATATGCATACCAAGGGAAGATGAAGGACTTCACCTTTCAAGATATACTTCAATGATAAAAGGAAGGCTAGCATCAAGATCATCCACGGGAGTGTTGTGACGTTTTCACACATTGCCCCATTGCAAATGGGGACCCACCTTTTTTTTTTCGCCGTCGGTTGTCGTAGGTTGTTAGCTCAAGTTTCAAGTCGTTGAGTCTTGGGTAGTACCAGGCAGTCAATCAAGTCTCCTCTACGAACTAGGAAGTGAGCCTCTCCAGAAACAAATCAAGTGAGTCAATCAACATGCAAATGAGGAATCACTGAAGGGTCAAGATACATTAAGAACATTGAGGTGATCCCTGGGATTAGAGGTGATGAAATTGTGTCGAAACTGAAAACAAAGAAATGAAGGTTCAAAATTGAAAAATTGGCTAAGTAAAATTTTAGCGCAATTTCCATGCCATAGTGGAAATTGCGCCAAAAAAATGCAATTTCCAGGCATAGGTGGAAATTGCGCCATTTCTCTTGGAGGTTGTCAAAACAATAAAAAATTGCACATTCTTCCTCACGAGATTGATAGATTGTTGAAGGTTAGCATTTCATGTTTGAATGTTGATTAAAATTTCATGAAAAAAACTTAGAAAATCATCATTATCATGAAAAAGCGCAATTTCCAGGGGATAGTGGAAATTGCGCCTAGAAAGGCTTGGCACTCAATCCGTGCAAAATTTGAAAATTCTCCAAATTCATAGCAAAAAAGCATGAAGAAATCATGAAAATCTTTGAAGAAATCTTGTAAATGTCTAAAAAATCATTGAGAAATCCTTGGGAAAAAACGCCATCACAAAGTGAACGTGGCGCAATTTCTAGCATAAGGTGGAAATAGCGCAATTTCCACTCTAGGGTGGAAGTTGTGCCTAATTTGAGATTTCAATTTTAGCTCATAAAAATCAAAATTTAACTTGAAAACATTGAAATCATCCTAGAAATGCATTGAAAGATCATTAGAAAATTGTTAGAAGAAATTCTTTGAAAAAATGAAATTAGCGCAAATTTTGACATTAGGGAGAAAAAGCGCAATTTCCACTCATAGGTGGAAATTGCGCCACTTTTGGATTTCTCAAAAGGTTTTAAAAAAATGAAAATTCCAATTCTAAATTCATTGAAAATTATGAAGAAACCATTAGAAAATCAATGTGAAAACTAAACAACATCATGAAAGGGAGAAAAAGCGCAATTTCCATGCTATAGTGGAAATTGCGCCAGAAAAGCGCAATTTCCAGGCACCAGTGGAAATTGCGCTACCCACATTTACCTTACAAAATTGAATGAATATCTTTCAAATTTCAAACATACATTAAGGTAAAAGAACTTGACATGATGCTCCCATTATCAAATACTATGACCTGTGAATTTTCATCTTGCAGGTGTGTGAGAATCTGGAGGCGAGCTATGCATCCAAAGAAGAGGAGCATCCAGAGGATCGAGACATCATCAAGTTCACCATCATCCTACCTCCAGAGAGAAGAACTTCATCATCATCTTGAAAGCTCCATCATTCGAAAATCCGGAAGATCACTTCCACGTTCAAGAGCCTTCCACTTCATCCATCAAAAAGGTCAAGTGTAAACATCGTGAAGTCTAGTCTACTCCAGGAATTCACACATCAAAGATATTCTCTACTTCAACATCCAGTGTTAGAATCCTACACAAACATCACAAGAAAGAAAGACGAATGAACATAAGTATCAAGAAAATCCACAAATTACATCCAAAAATGTAAGGAATGCAAAGACAATGAGAAGGTGGAAGAACAAGGACAAGTTCCCAAATTCCACTTTTGAGGAGAAATAGTTCTAGAGAACTGAAAATCCAGTTTTGAGACTTTGACAAGAAAAGAAGATAAAATTTGGGAAAATGCATCAAGAAGCACGAAAAAGTATTGAAAATTCAAAAATTTGCTCGAAATGCTCAAGTGGTGTTCATACATCAGCAGCCAATTATTTCTCACCACGTCACTTGTCCATGTTAAACATATATGCAACAAAGTCCAAGAGAAAGAGGGCGTCCTATCTAGAAGATTCTCAGAGATTCCAACATGAATTGCTTATCACCTTGGGAAGCATGCCTTCATTGCCCTTGGGTTTTTACTAAAAATAGTTGGTTGTTGTAACTAGTTGCTGATGTGGCAAAATCTCGGCCATCGGTTGCTCAAATCGATCTTGGCTCTTCATTGTATTTTGAGGACTATAAAAAAGCCTCCCTTCTCTTTCATTTGTAAGGAGAGAGTTGTTGTAGGAGAAAGTAGAATAGCAAGTAGAGTAGGAATAGAGTAGAAGAAGCTCTTCGAAAGTTGTTGGAGAGAACTTGAAATTGTTGTAATCACTTCCAAGATTAATACATTTCTCATTGAAGCTTGGTGACAGTTGTGTTGTTTTGGAACATTGCATGGTTTCTTATTTCTCGAAGATAATCTTAGATGTGTTTCCAAGTAGAAGTAGAATAAGATTAGAAAGTTCATTGATATAGTGAATGCATTGTGAAGATATTTGATGAATTCCTAGGTTCATACTTTTGATGGTTTGTCGCTGGCAAGTCATTGTGCAATGTTAGCCTAAACCTCAAGTTATTGCAATAGTTCGATTGTTGATGCTTGTTCAAGTTGCGTCAGCTAAGGGTACTTGAATGTGTGTTTGCAATACGAAAATCCTTAGTCATCATTGGGAGATTGCACTTGTTCTATGTAGTTGTTGAATTCATCATGGCGAAGTGGAGCTTGTTATGAAGGAATTTGTTTATCTTGGCATCGTTCATTGTCTCATTGTCCTTAGGAGTAACATAGATTCTCTCTCAACCCTTATCTTTTTTCTTTATTTGTAATCGTGGTTATAACTCTCGCAATATCATCCAATTGTGGAATTAGGAGGTTTCCATCCATGAAAAGGAGTAGTAAGTTGAATGAGTGAAGCAGTAAATCCAGTGTAAGTCCCTTTGTGTTAACAGGTTACCACATCAAACTACTGAATCTATCCATTGCAAATCACGAATAACGAACCTTGGAGTTGTCTCACTGGATCACATAGTTTAGCCTTTGAGAGACTTTGTTCAAGAGAGGATAGAATACCTTAGTATTTTATTCTGCATGTTGCCTTGTGCATAAAAAACACATCAATAGGGAGGAGATGCATTTCCAATCCAGTGTCGAGGAATCCAACATCAAAAGAAGATCAATCCATGGAAATTCAAGAAGGAGAAGAGGATCAAGCTTAAACATCATGAAGTTCATGATTACACCAAAAATCCACGCCAATACCAAGAAATCCAGATGAAACACAACACAAGGATGAAATTCCAAGTTCAAAGTACCTTCAAGAGATAATTGCTTGGAATATGTTGAGGTGGCATCCAGTCATCATTCAACCAAAGTATGCTACGTCAACATGTCCAGATTCATTGAACCTGGCCACCAAGGAAAGAGATAAGGGAGGCGCCCTTCTAGAAGATCATGTGTTGTTGATATTTCATTGGTCGAAAATGGTGGTAGTTGTAACTACCTTTCATTAGGGTTTTGTTGTCTAAGTCTTGGCTGTTGATTCTAGAATCAATTTGGGCCCTTGGTTGTAATTTTGAGCTCTATATAAAGGCTCATTCTCTTCATTTGTAAAGGAGGATTTTCTCTAAAATGATTTCTCTAGGATCTTCTCTTTAGAGTAGGAGCTTTTGAAGAGTTGGAGAGACTGGCAAATTGTTGTAAAGATACTACCAAAATCAATACATACTCATTGAAGCCTAGTGAATATTGTGTTATTTTGGGATGTTACGATGGTTTCTGATTTCTCAAAGATGATTCAAAGCAAATTAGATAAGTTTTAGTTGAAGTTCATTGATATGGTGGATTAATGTGAAGATATTTGATGAATTCTTGGTGCATACATTTTGTGGTTTGTTGATTGTAAGCTACAATGCAAAGTTAGCCTAAACCCAACTTTGCAATAGTTCGATTGTGAATATTTGTTCAAGTTGCGCCAGCTATGGGTATTTGAATGCATATTTGCAATATAAAAATCCTTCATCACCTTTGAAGATTGCACTAGTTTCGTGTAGTTGTTGTTCTCATGGCGAAACGAAACTTGGTTCAAAGGAATTTGTCTATCTAAGCATCGTCTATCATCTCATTGTCCTTAGATTAGATTTCTATAACCTTTTCCCTTTTGCCTTTTCTTTTAAGTTTGTTTGAAGGAGTTCCATTCATTCACCCGTCCGAGGAGTAACAAATTTCATCTATGTACATGAGTAAGAAGTAATTTAGCATAAGTCCCTTTGTGATTACCAGCAAGATCACATCATTCCACTGAGTCTAGCCATGTGCACATCAAGACCTGACATTCAAGGAACCTTGGAGTAATCTCATTTGATCACATTGTTTAGCATTTGAGATACTTTGTTCAAGAGAGGATAGAGGACTTAGTGTTTTATTCTAATGTTGTTGCTGTCATAAAAAACAAATCAACAGTAACCACCTCAAAATCGACATATTGTTTTACTCCTTTTACATTTACTTCCACATTCCTCTAGGATCCTAGTGTCTTCATTCCAGTACCGTCTGCCAAGATAATATTTTAGGTGGTTGGCTCTAGTGCCGGTTTGCCCAAATGTTCCCATATTCTTTTAGGAATTAAGTTGACATCTGACCCTAGATAAATCATAACCTTAGGGATCTTCTTTTGGAGGATCCGAAGTTCAATCATAATTGGTCTTAGCTTCCAGTGTCTCCCCACTATTCTTACCTGTGGTATGGTCTTTTTGTTCCAGTATTTATTAAGTTGTGTTAGTTTAGTAAGTAGGTCCTGTTGTGACCAAATCACACATCACCCCATTAGGAATAGGGACCCCCCTTTTTTTGAGCTCTGTGCTTTCAATGAGATTTTAATGAGATTTTAATGATATCCTGGGTCATCTTCCTCTGCCGATCTGGTAATGATTTCCTCTTCTATGATCTTTGGTTCATGATTAGGAGGCAGATGAACTTGCAGTGATGAAGAATTGTGATCAAATCCCATCCAGATAATGAATGTTGAGATTAATCCTGAAGTATGTTTGAGACCCTGAAAAGACTAAGTCTGGAGCCTGAAATCCTGAAAATCTTGAAAAAATGGCTAAGTCTGAAATCTGGTGAATCCTCCAAATTCTATATTTTGCATCTTAAATCCGGTGGATTCGAGACCTATCTCAAACATCCTGAAAGGTATTTATACTTAAATATATTTTTCAATATACCTTTACCCTCGCGACCCTGAAAAACGCCTGACTTTTCCAGAGGA
The DNA here is from genome assembly GCA_027924645.1 of Cunninghamia lanceolata. NCBI lineage: Eukaryota > Viridiplantae > Streptophyta > Pinopsida > Cupressales > Cupressaceae > Cunninghamia > Cunninghamia lanceolata. Next base: position 26,628,204 of record BSBN01000500.1, read on the forward strand.
TTCAAAAAGCTCATCTAGTGCGACGGGGCATCTAAGTGGCGCAAAATCGCGATGAAAAGGGCGCTTTCAATAACAAAATAAGATGAGGATTTCCAATTGATGAACCAATGCGCCCATCTAAAGCATGAAGGGAGACGAAAATGTTAAAGGATTTCATGCTTTGAAGTGATGCGATTTTAGAAGATTTTCATGCCTTTAAGTAATGCGAATTCCAGAGGACTCCAAAATACTTAACTAATGCGAAAATCAAAAGCCAAGTCTTGGAGCGAATTAAAGATGATAAGTATCCAGAGGATCCTCTTTACCTCAACCAATGCGCTAGGATAGAAGGATTGATTCCAAAATCTAAATTTTGAAGAGAATCTAAAAGATTTGAAAAGCTCATCTAGTGCGCCACTTGGAGAAAAGGAGAAGTCTTAAGGTTTTGGAATTATGGAGGCTCTAGTTTAGAGGATTTCAAAGTCTTATCCCAAGCGCCAAAAAACTTGAGGATTTCCAATCCCTCATCTAATGCGCCCATCTAGAAAACATCATGGTTAAGGAAAGAGACTCCCAAACATCCAACCCAAGCGCTTAAATCAAGCATCCAATGCGAAACTCAGAGGAATTTGAAACCCTCATCCAAAGCGACCTAAGGAGGAAGGATCTAGTTGAGGTTTATTACACATTAAGGGTGAATTTTAGAGGATCTCCAATCCCTCATCTAATGCGACTTCATGAAGGAAGATTCTAGGCGCTTGGAAGGAGATACATTACAAGGTTTAAGTCAATTTTCAAGAGATTCTAAGGTGATGATCTAGTGCGCCAAGAGGTTTCAATGTAAAATCCAGAGGATTCTTTCCAAGGCGAAATCTCAGAGGATTCTCCATTCCTCATCCAATGCGCCATACAAGGAAGAAAGCGAAAGTGTCCTAGACATCCAAGGTCAAGTATTCAAGGCGAGTTTAGAGGATTTCAAAGTTCTATCCCAAGCGCCAACATCATGCATGATTCGCTAAAGGTAAAGTTCATCCAATGCACCTAAGTTTTGAAGCTTCCAACATAGTGAACTAATGCGCCACTTCAAGGACCCTTTATCTTCTAAATCAATATGCTCAAAAGGACGAAATCAAAGGTGGTATCCAATGCACCACACATGAGGAAGAGTTAGGTTTGTTTTGAAGATCTCAAATTCCCTATCTAAAGCGCTTAACCTAGGAGCTGATCCATTATGCAAAGGTAAGAAGAATTCAAGTTGCCCATCCAATGCGCTAAAGGTAGAAGAGGGTAGAATATTTCAAAAAACACTAACTTGAGGAGGATCTTGTCACCTTGAAGTGATGCGCCACTCCCTTGCAAGTGAAAACAAGTTCAAACCAAAGCAACTTGAAAAGAGGTTTTGAGAAGACTTCAACATACTCATCCAATGCGAAATGCTAGAAGAAATCAAAAACTTGATCCAAAGCGCCTAGAGGATGAGGATTTTGAAGGTGTAATCTAATGCGCTTGAGGAAGAAGGGGTAATAGGTATCAAAATTTCAATCTAAAAGAAGATCGTGGAAACCTCGACCAATGCGCCAATCAAAGGAAAGTTCATGAACATTTAATTGTTTTTGCCTTGAAGAACGTGGAAGTTGCATTATATTAAATGAAGATCAAGCAAAATTAAATGTTTTTCACTATATTAAAGAGGGTCGGCCTAGGTATGGAGTAAAGTTTTAAGGCAAATTCTATATATATATATATCTCCTCTCCTTTTCATTTTTATCATTTTTTAGGAGCAGAATTACTTTGAAAGAGCAGATTTGTCTTCAAGGAGCAGCAACAAGAAGGTTTTATAAAAGTACAAATTTGATTTTGTCAATCCAAGCAAGTGTTGGATCAGATTTCAAGGTATCAATTTAAGGCAGCTTATCAAGTAAGTCTGATCTGAATATTTTCTGATTTGATTTTCTTCTTTTTTTCTTCTTTAGATGCATTAAAATTGTTCAAGTATTGGTAAAACTTAAGAGGATAAGTGGATTTTGATAGATTCCTTGAGTCTAGATAGTAATATTTCATAATTATAAAGGAGAAATCATAAAACTAATGCATTAAAGTAGCTGAAGTAGAGTCTAGATTGTGTTTGAAATTACTTATTCGCGTCAAGTTTGCAGGATCATGGCAATGACTTCCAAGGAGAGACAAGCGAAGATCCGGATGGATGCTAAGGGGAAAATTCCCGAATCAAAGCTCGTTTCAAGGTGGACAAATGTAGGAGACACGAATATGGGCAACAGCAACTTAGAAGATATCAAGTCAGTCCTTGAGGAACCTGTTGATGATGTTTTCTTGACAACAACAATATTAGAATAAAACACCAAGTGTTGTATCCTCTCTTGAACAAAGCGTCTCGAATGCTAAACTAAGTGATCAAACAAGAACGCTCCAAGGTTCCTTGTACGTGATTTGCAACGAATAGCCTTGGTGGTGTGATGTGATTTGCTGTGTCACAAAGGGACTTACGTAGAATTGTCATCTCTCCATTCAAATAAGTTACTCTTTCCTTGTGAAATGGAACTTCTTCTGATCAACTATGAAAAGAAAAGGCAAAAGGCAAGAGTTAAGAAGGCTAATCTAAAGACAATGACATGATGAACGATGCTATGATAGACAAATTTCCCTTAAAAAAACCAAATTTCACTTCGCCATGACGAGCAACAACTACATGAAATAGGTGCAATCTCCAAGGGATAAACCAAGGATTTTCATATCGTTGACACACTCCAAAGTACCCACAGCTGGCGCAACTCGAAGGAGCATCAACAATCGAACTATTTGCAAGATGTGGTTCAGGCTAACTTTACACGATGACTTGCCAGTGACAAACCATCAAAAGTATGAACCAACGGGAATTTATCAAACATCATTGCATATATCCATTACATCAATGACCTCTATCTACTTTATTATCTACGCTACTTGGAACCACATCTTCATCATATTCAAGAACTTGAAACCATGCTAACATTTCAAAGCCACAAAATCATCATGCCAAACAACAACAATGAGCTTGTATTACTTTGAAGTGTGTCATTACAACAATCTCATGTCTCTCTTCATGACTTTGAAGAGTTCTCCCTCTACTCTACTTGCTATTCTACTCTCTACAGCAACTCTACTCCTAATCTCCTCTCTATATCTATTCTCTCTTACAAATGAGAAGAATGAGCCTTTATAGACTCCAGAAATTACATGAAGGGCCAGGATTGATTTGACAATCAACGGCCAAGATGGAGACAACAAGGCAGTTTGTTAAAAAATTTGCTATTTTTAGAACATGAAAGAGGCAATGAAGGCACGTTTCCCAATGTGATAAGCATCTTTGGAGCATCTCTATGGTGGGCCCTCTTACATGGCAGAATGTAATTGACTTGATGATGTGTACGTGCCACCTGAGCATCTTTGAATGAACTAGTGTGATTCACTTCATGTTCACTTTACTTAGAATATTTTCTTCTTGTTGTCTTGATGTAACTCATGGATCGCTTTGATGATCATGCTCATCTCTCATCTTGTGATGTTGTTGTGCTTGTGCAGGATCATGCCTCTGGACAGTTGCATGGACTCATGGAGTAGACTAACGCCTGATGAGAGTTCTTGTCTGGCACATGATATGTGAGCTTCTGGATGATGACCTCCTTCAAGATGTGCGTGGTGAAGTGACAACCTTCCACTGATCCTCGCCTCGAACGAATGATGCTCTTGATGATGAACTACACCTGTAGCCTTGATCATCTTAGACTAGCTCCCCTTCGCATGGCGTTGATGTCTTCCTCATGCAGACATACGAAGTCTTCGAAGTAAGATAAACTTGATGTTGGAGCTCTCCTCCATGTGGTGATGATGAACTTGAGCAATCTTCCTGCGCCTTCCAAACTTCTCATGTATGAGCTTTTGCCATTCACCTCTTTGGATCCTCCATCACCTACAAGAAGAAACACATCAAATTAAGACTTGATATGAAGGATTTTCAATAACAAATTGCATTCATGTTATGCATGTGGGATTTCAAAACATATCTTTTCGCATGAAATCCATGCCTAAGTGCCTAGGCGGGTTTAGAGGGGCATTATGGATTATTTGATGTGAATTCCATGTCAAGGTGTGAAATCCGCCCAAGCTAGGCGGGTTTAGGGGTGTCATCCGGAGAGTGTCTTGTGAATGACATGACATTGTCCAGGCAAAGTGCTCAAGACCGCCTAGCATGGGCGGGATTGGAAGAGGTGTAAGGAATTTTCATCACTTAAGCATTTTTAGCTTGGTTTTGACAACTTAAGAGCTCTTCACTTGTTTCATTGAGAGTTTATCCTCCTTTGAATGCTATGTAATGCTTGAAGCATGCGCGGATTTAGAGTGAGTGCATGGAGTGAATGGTGTGGAAGACATGCATGATGGTGGGAGTCACTTGACAAGGCGGGTTTGGAGGGTGTGTATGGAGAGTATGTTCTGGAAGAGGCGACATCATCCAGATGAAGGGCTCAAGGCCGCCCAGCATGGGCGGGATTGGGAGGCTAGTAAGGATTTTCACCTCATTTGAGATTCATTCCCTTCATTTGATAAGGCTTTTCTATCAACTCCAACACTTAGTGAAATCTTGAGATGCTCATGAAGTTGAAAGACACAACTTGGATGTTGGGTGATGATGTCCACTTGTCATGGTGAAAACCGCCTAGGAAGGGCGGGATTAGAGGTGACCTTTGGACTTTACCTTAAAATACCTTCCAACTTATGAACTTTCATCAAATCTTCATGATTTCTTTGTACTTCAACTCAAAACATTGCAAACTTGATAGGTCTTCTACTTGAGCGGGTTTAAGGTTGATGTCTGGAGAGTGTGTTGTGCAAGAGGTGAAGTTGTCCAAGCATAGAGGTCAAGGCCGCCCAAGAAGGGCGGGCTAGGAGGTGGTGAGTGGATTTCATCACTTAGACTTCATTCGATGTTCTTTTGATGACTCTTTAGCATGACTTAGTGTTCTCTTCATGTTCTTCATGTAAATTACCTTCATTTGAGTGAAGTCAAGAAGTGATATGAATGGCATTTGAGGTATTCTCCATGTGCAATGGTGGAGACCGCCTATGATGAGTAACCTTGAAGGTGATGTGTGGATTTGACTCTCAAAACTTGTAATTTTTCATGTCATTTCTCCTCGGCGGGTTTAGAGGGTATGTGTGGAGGATTTCATGTGACAGGCAACATTGTCCAAGACCCCCTCCTGAGGCCGCCCAGGTAGGGCGGGTTTGGACATGACCCGTGGATTTTCATCTTAAAACTCACTTAATCATTCTAAAACCTTCAAGTTTCCATCAATCTTTATCACCTTCTGATGTTTTGTGTTGAAACACTTTGAATTTTGCATAATCTCTCCTAGGGCGGGATTGGAGGCAGTGTTTGGAAAAATTGATGAGGTGATGAAGACATTGTCCATGTCTACATGCCAAAGCCGCTCAAGTAAGGCGGGTTGGAGAGTGACACCTGGAAAATTGCTTATTATCCACTTGACTTCACTCAAACTCAAAAAAATCTTACTTACAAATCACCATACCTCAATGTTTTGCACAAAAAAACCTCAACACTTAACCATTTTTCCTCTAGGGCGGTTTTGAGGGCAGTGTCTGGAGAGATTGATGTGGCAGGAGTCATTGTCCATCACTCCCTTGTGAGGCCGCCCAGGTAGGGCGGGTTGGGAAGTAATGTATGGAATTCACCTTCAAAAGCTCTTAAAAACTTGCAACCTCTCTCCTAGGGCGGATTTGGAGACTTAGTCTGGAGAAAGTGCGTGATCACAACCTTGAATCCAAGACCCCATGCCAAGGCCGCCCAGGTAGGGCGGGTTTAGAAGGTGTGCTTGGAATGCAAGTGTCGTCGCCATATCGGAAATGTCCTGAATGGAAGTATATTGAAAATATGTTTAAGTATAAGTCAGATATTGAATTTCTTATACTTTAAATATTTATCAATATACTTCCAAGATGTTTGAGATGGGTCTAGGATCCATAGGATTTAACATGCAAATTCTAGATTTTGGAGGATCCACCAGATTTCAGACTTAGCCAATTTTCAGGATTTCAGGACATCAGGACATCAGGCTTAGTGATTTTTTATCATTCTTTCCAATTATTTCATCCTTGTTGTGAGGAGTTTAAGTAATGCTTGGTGTCATCTTCGTCATTCTCATCAAGTAACTTGCAAATTATGCCACTTACATCCCTGAGTGGTCCTAGGAGTTGTATGGAGAGTGTCACCTGGTGGAGATAAGGACATCATCCATGAATTCATGCCAAAGCCGCCTAGGCAGGGTGAGTTGAGGAGTGACACTTGGAATGAACCTTGACTTCACTCAAACTCATAAACCTTGCTTACTAATCATCATATCTCAGTGCATTGTGCATGAAAACCTCAATACTTAACCATTTGTCTTCTAAGGCGGTTTTGAGGGCAGTGTCTGGAGAGATCCTCCTGGTGAAGACATTGTCCATCACTCCCTTATGAGGCCGCCCAGGCTGGGCGGGTTGGGAGGTGATGCATGGATTCTCCTTTAAAATACACCCAAACTCTTCCAAATGGACTCTCCTTGTAGTTTCATCAACTTCTAAGTACTTGGAGCTCAAAACACTTGACAATTTATTCCTAGGGCGGATTTGATGGTTCTGTTTGGACAAATGCATGTGCAGGAGGCTGAGTCCATGACCTCATGCCAAGGCCGCCCAGTCTGGGCGGGTTTGGAGGTGAGGCATGGAAGTTTCATCAAAATCTTAGTTTTAGACTCCATCATCACTCCCCAACTTCCTTCAGTCAGCAAAAACTCGTGAAAACATCCTAACTTTCCCTGGGCGGGTTTGAAGGTGTTGTCTGGACAAGCTCTCCTGATGGTGAAGACACTGTCCAAGAGGCCCTTGTGAGGCCGCCCAGTCTGGGCGGGTTTGGATAGTACCCTTGGATCTCTTGCCTTAGTCAAATTTTGGATTTCCCGAACAGAAGTATATTGAAAATATGTTTAAGTATGAGTTTCTTATACTTTAAATATTTATCAATATACTTCCAGGATGTTTGAGATAGGTCCTGGATCCATAGGATTTAGCATGCAGATTCTAGATTTCTGAGGATCCACCAGATTTCAGACTTAGTCATTTTTTCAGGATTTTCAGGATATCAGACTTAGTCATTTTCAGGGTCTCGGTGACATGCATCAGGATGAAGGCATATAGACCTCTTGGCAAGAAACTGTTGAGACTTGCATACACAACACTATCAAAATCATACAAGCTCAGAGGAAAACTAAACCTAGAGCAAAACGAAGTGAGAAAGCAAAAAAAAAAAAGAGGGGGGGGGGGGGGGGGGGGGGGGGGTCCCCATTTGCCATGGGGCGATGTGTGATTACATCACAACATCTAGCGCCAATCCGAATAAATGTTCCTGAACATTTCAAAGAGAAAGACTCAATCCAAACCAAGAAACCTCGGATAATTAACTCTGATTTTGTCACTTAGCTAGGAAATGCACTCGAAAGAGAAAAGAATGATGAATTGGGTTAAGACACTTCATCCTTTGATTACCACCGTGTGTGCAGTGTTCAACAAACATTGATTCTCCCAAGTATTTGAATGATAAACAAGAATCAGCGAATTGAAACCTTCTATGTACATCCACATGTTAGGTTGAACAAACATGAATACCTAATCAAGAAATCGGAATCAAAAGCTTAGTACAACCATTCATAATTCAAAGACCCAAGTGTGTGCAATTGCGTTCATTTCCGCCCCTTAGAAGCTAAGATCATTCGAGTTCACTTATCTTAAGCTAGGTAAGTTCATGGAGGGAGGATGAATGGATTCAACAGTGTAAGTATGCATATACGAGCGAAATGGGTAATGAGGGTATGAAATGGAATGGAAATGACAGGATGGATAGGTGGAATGAGACAGTGTCTACACATGACGCCTGTTTGCCAGGTTTTCGTCATGGTACTTATCCAAGGCGCCACCAGAGGTGGTTTTCACCTGTGGACGAAAGGATTTCTCTTTACTATTTTTTCTTTTTCTCTCTTTTTTTTTTTTTTTTTTTTGTTTTTTTTTTTTAATAATTTTTTTTTTTTGCGAACAGGATGACAATTACACATGGTGCCTGTTTGCCAGGTTTTCACCATGGTAATGGATAGGAGGAACTCAAGAGTCTAATTCCGTGGATAACACGATAGTCTACTCAAAACCATGTCGAGTCAGTATGTTCACTGATGTTGGCAGGAAATGACTAATGGACGGGAATACAGACGGAAATAGTGGACTATGTGTGGATTATGCGAAATAGACAGATGGGCATATCCAAACATAGATGAGGTAGTGGTGGAATATGCAGGCTAGCGGGGGATGGGGGGAAGCGGATGGTATATATAATGGAATGAAATGGGATGGAATCACGATCAACGTTTGCAGGTACCGGACTAAACTTCGAAGCTTGCAAGGGAAGGGAAGTGTATTTAGGAACGGGAGTGATGGCGAGTGAATGTAACTTCATAGTGACTTCATAACCCACGCATTCTTAGCATTTTCTTTTGATTTCATTTCGTGGTATGAAGTGATAGATGGAATGGAAATGGAATGGGATGAGGTGAATGGAAATGGATTTTTTGGATGCGGAAGCCTCTTTGAATTCGGCTTCTTAGACTTAAATACCAAGACTTTTGCTTCTTCTTTTGAATATATGGCATGACATAGTCTTTGAATATGCTATGCTTGGATTTCTAGCATTTATTTTATGAGGCATAAAGATCTATAGGATTTTTAGGAATCTCTTCGTTTCATGGGTAAAGGCATCCAACATTTATTTCGTGGAAATATGGGATGAGTGGAAGGATTGCAAGCTTCTCATTTAGACGACACCTACATTTGCTAATCATGATTAGGAGGTGGACAAATAGGGAACGGGAATTGGGAAAATGGAAATACGATGGATGGTGGAGGGTATGCGTGTTCATATTTTTTTAGACTCTGCATAGCAATGGAGGTGGAATGGATATATATGTATTGAGTGGATAATGAACGACGACAGATTTATGCGGAAATGGATGGACATACCAACATCTTGACCTTGCTTTCTGTGGAATGGCTAAGGTCATATGAATTGACATTGACATGGATGAACTACAAATACTTTGTTCATAGAGGACTTAAACCATTACCCTGATAGTTCATCTTTTGGAGTATGTAACGAACTACAGGAATATGATATGGACACTAGACTTGAGTTCATTATTTGATGGAACGAGTGAAATGGATGGAGGCTTTACTGCATAAATGAAATGGCATGGCAAAGCAAATGGGATAAGTAGACGGGGGTATGGAGAAATGCATACAACAGAATGGCAGGAAACGGGAATGCTTATCACAGAGTGCAAGCTTTTGATGAAACTTCCATGAATATGGAGCATACAAATGAATGCTAAAACTAAGATTCTAATGAAACTTCCATGCCTCACCTCCAAACCCGCCCAGACTGGGCGGCCTTGGCATGAGGTCATGGACTCAGCCTCCTGCACATGCATTTGTCCAAACAGAACCATCAAATCCGCCCTAGGAATAAATTGTCAAGTGTTTTGAGCTCCAAGTACTTAGAAGTTGATGAAACTACAAGGAGAGTCCATTTGGAAGAGTTTGGGTGTATTTTAAAGGAGAATCCATGCATCACCTCCCAACCCGCCCAGCCTGGGCGGCCTCATAAGGGAGTGATGGACAATGTCTTCACCAGGAGGATCTCTCCAGACACTGCCCTCAAAACCGCCTTAGAAGACAAATGGTTAAGTATTGAGGTTTTCATGCACAATGCACTGAGATATGATGATTAGTAAGCAAGGTTTATGAGTTTGAGTGAAGTCAAGGTTCATTCCAAGCGTCACTCCTCAACTCACCCTGCCTAGGCGGCTTTGGCATGAATTCATGGATGATGTCCTTATCTCCACCAGGTGAGTAAGCAAGGTTTATGAGTTTGAGTGAACCCAACGGAGGTAGTCTTGCTCGAGCCATCATGAGGAGTGGAGCCATTGAAGCTACTTGTTTTCCGCCAGCTTTGCCGTGTTCAGAGATGATCATTGAATGCGTCAAGAAGTATGATGTAGATACAAGACAAATTACAGCCAAAGATGGAACAATATTAGCTTATTTGCAAAAGGAGGCAGTTGGAGAGACTTTCAACATTCCAACTAGGGAGAGGATGATCAGTATTTCGATACAACAAGGTCAGCAGGAGTACGATGTTGATTCAAAGACAAAGTTGCAGGAAATAAGGAGAGAATGGATGGCCAATCCAGCTATGAAGTTCAATATGAATAATCCTCCGCAGTTTCACAAGTCAGATTTTCATCCTGAAATTGGATACTTGATTATGTTTCTAAATAGAATGACAGGAATGCCGCAATCTGCTACCTTTCAGCCTTGGATGTACTCTTTCATCAAGTCAGTTCTCAAAGGGAAGATGATTGATTGGGCTGGACTTATCAGTCAGAGTATACATGAGCAGTTCATCAATTTTGCTAAGACCAAGACTTGTTATATGAGTTCCTATGTGGTATATCTTCTCGCAAGAAATGAAGTCTATTCAGGTTTGACCAAAAGAGAAGTTGGCATTGGGCCTAATAAGTACTTATCGCATCAGTGTTATCCTCAGTTACACCTCAAAAGTATCAATCATTATACAAGGTTCAATGATGCGTTTGCTATGTTCATAATGAAAAAACTAAGAGGAGAATTTCATAAAAGGTTGTCAAATGCAGCGAGAGAGTTCATTTCAGCATATGGACACTGGTATACTCAGCATGAAAGGTATACTTACCTAAGGATCCAAGGGTTTACATCATATCCATACAGATTACCAAGATATCCAACCAACAGGATGGTAATGTTAGAGGTTACAAGGCAACTCCTAGAACTCATCAGGTTGCAAAAGTTGAAGAAGAAAGGAGGGATCCAGTTTCCACTTCTTCTTGGACAAAATCTGGAGTGTCCATCATTGTCAGCAGCTGAATATTCTGAGATAGAGCTTCAGGCATATCATTTGCAAACTCATGGCACCAAGAGGCTTAACTTTGATCCTTTTCAAGTTTGCTGGAAATATAACAGAGAATTTAAGCATGTCAAGCAGTTGGAAGACCACTGGGCAGTGCCCAAGATGAAGATGATCTTCGAACACTTCAAAGTTCGAGACTCACCTGGGATTTAGTTAGAGCTTCCAAAGTATTCAGGATACCAGATCAGTTCACTGAAGATGATACTATGTTGATAGATGAATTTGATAAGATAAAGGATTTGCCTTATACAATTGATTGGTCAAAAAAGGATGTGTCCGAAGAAGAATTGATAAAGCCAGTCTTGGCCATGACACAAGTATGTATAAATCAACTATTGCAAGAGATGAATGATGAAGGCCGAGTTCTTACTTACAATAAGATGGATGAAGGAGAACCAGGACAGCATAGTACACATAGCAAACCACAACACAGTGGAAATGATCAAAGTGATAATCCAGCTAGAAAAAGGAAAAGACCTAGTCAGCATCAAGGAGAATCAAGCCGGAGATCTCAAAAGAAGAATAATCTATCTACTTCATCTAATCCACAAGAAGGTGCTTCAGTTGTTCAGAATCCAATACAAGAGATAGAAGTTATAGAAGAAGTTGCCTTGATTCCATCCGAGGAGATTCATTCAAGTCCCACTGTCATAATTGAGGAAAATGATGTTCTTGATCAAGATGAAGTAGGTCAAGTAGAATCTGATGAGGAAGTAGCTCGTGTACAACACAGTCAAGTTCAAAGACAGCAAGATCTTTCTGCTTTCCCACATTGGTTGAGGCAAAGGATTGAGGAAAGTACAATTGTAGAAACTTATCAGCCTGCTCCAGTTGAGGAATTGCTTGTAAATGCACAAAAGAATAATCAGAAGAAGAAAGCAACAGTCTTTTCCAAAATCACTCAAGATTCTGCTGGAAATAGAGAGGTACATATAGCTGTTCCTAGAATTGACAAGGAGTTAGAAGATATGGCACCTGAGGATTACAGTATGACTACTATTGGCATGGGTCCAATCACAAGGGAACAGGTAGAGGAGAAACTACAAGAGTCAGTGAATAGTGTAAGAAGCATGTTAAAGCAAGAAAGAGAAGCTAGGTTAAAGGTTGAACAAGATTTTAATACATTGAAGCACTACATTCAACAAGTCATGCAGCCTATCCAACAGAAGGAAGCTACTCCAATTCCTCCGTCTATTCTTCCACAAGAAACAGTATCCCAAGTTGAAAACATGAGAACTTCATCTCAGGTGATGAAAGGATGGATAGAAAAGACAGAAGAGAAGACATATACTCACCTTGAAGAAATTGTGCAAGTTTATGATAGAGTCATTAATCTTAAGGATCGAGTTCAAGCTTTATTAAGAAATTGTGCTGAGTTCAAACCGATCAAGGAGCAATACATGCCACAGCTCAAGAGTTTAATGGAAGCTCCATTAGAGGATCTAATTCATGATAAAGTGATTGATCGAGATACTCCACATGACTTCATCACTTGGTATTTCTCCTTTCACAACAAGGGGCAACTGGTTGATAAAATTGAAGTAGATATGTCTAGAATAAGAAGTGTTCTTCTAAGAACAGAGAATCATATATACACTGCTTTGACAACCATATGTAATCCTTATGGAAATGTTACTATTGAAAACATGAAGCAACAAGTTAAGGCATTCTACTTTCAGTATGATGGACTTGATGAGGGTCAACTGGATAGCATATTCACACTTGCATTTCATCTTGGAAAAAATAAGTCTTGGATAAATGATTGGGAGAAGACACTTGGCGTCTATGAGTCAGATGTGGCAGTGGCAGAAGGATCCATTAATGCGGCGACAAGTGTACCAATGGAGGATATTGCTCAAATTGTGTCTAGATTCATTGTATCTCATAGTACTACTACATAAAAGGCATATGATGTGGCTTCCTTATCTTCTTGGAAAGCGTGCCTTTGTTCCCTCCTTCATAGTTTTTTTCATTTAATAAAGTGAACCTCCTTCATTTAATAAAGGAGAGTTTGTTACAACTACTTGTGATGTGGCTTGATCTGGTCCATTGGCTTAGTTGACCGATCTTGACCCTTCATTCCTTTGAGGTCTATAAAAGGGCTCCTATTGCTCTCATTTGTAACGATTGAAAATTCTGAAATTGTTGCAAGAGCTCTCTGAGATAATAAAAGATTCATTGTTTTGGTGATTGTATTTGAGTTTCTGAGTGTTGCATGGTTTCAATTTTCAAACGAACATTAAGTTATAAGTTTTCTTTAAGTTTATGTTAGTTAATGAAAGGTTTCTTTATTGCTTTGTGGTGAAATCAGTAAGTTCATACCATTTGTAGTTTGCGGCTCGCAGATTGCAGTGCATGGTTAGTCTGAACAATTGAACATCAATTTGATCTTTATGCTTGTTGAATCTTTCTTGAGCATAACTGATTTAAACATCTTGTACACCTTTGAAGATTGCACCTATCTTGTGTAGTTGTTTGTCTTGGCAAAACAGGATCTGGTTGGTTTCACCTCAAGTAGTAATCATCCTTGCATTTAGGATTAGATTAGTGTTTCTAAACCTTACATCTTTTGCCTTTTTTTTCGTTAAGTTAGAATTAGAACCAAGAACCTCAATTGCTAAATCATACGCCATCAATTGCAGTACTTAGACTCTCCAGTATTCATTTCCATAATCATTGAAATAATCAGTTACTTGAACAATTGTGTAAGTCCCTTTGTGTGTTAACAGCAAAATCATACTTAGTCGCTGAGCTGTCTCTAACCAAAATCTTCAGAAGGAACCTTGGAGTCATCTTGTTTGATCACCTAGTTCAGCATTCGAGAGGCTTTGCTCAAGAGGGAGTCAGATACTCAGTATTTCACTCTAATTGTTGACTTGTCGAAAAACAAACATCAACAGGTCCTGTTGCCCCGCAAGTTTTGTGAATTGCTTAAGGATCCTTACTTCTTGTTTTGAAAAGTAGTTGTTTTCTAATTTTTCTTTTTCTTGTTCCTGCTCAAAGATTTTTTTAGTTTGTTTCACTATCCGGTCATGTTGTTCTTTTCTGGGGTAGAATTCTTCTTCTCCAGAGCTGTTTTCCTCCTCTGAAGTCTCCGAACTCAGTTTTCTGGTATTAGTGCCTTTTCAGGTTACCACGGTGACCTTGCCCTTTTTCTCGGGTCTAGCCTCAGTGGTACTATCTTCTTCCGTTATATATCCATCATTTTTACCTATTTTCCGGCACCGTTTGGTTCCTTCTTCCGATTCCATGGGTATTATACGGAGGAGTCTAGCCCCTCTTGCGGTGCCGAAGTTTTGTTGGTTGTCTTTTTGAGACTGTGCGTCGTTATAATGTTGGCGTGCTTTATCACAGTTGAAGGTGTTGGTGTTTTTTCTTGCAACCCTCAATCCTAAGGAAAACTAACATCAGATTGAGGACAAGAAATGCCAATGAACAAGGCTAAACATAGCCTTCTACTCTTTGAGCATTGCCAAGCTCAGGAGGGCGTTCCCAAAGACCTTAAAACAATTTAGAAAACAGATACACAGCAAGGGAGATCTCTAAATTTAGGCAATTAGGTTCAAATGGTGTTAACATATGATAAGCTTGGTTATAATCCTTGTGAATGTACTCATTTGACAGCTTCTTACAACACCATTGACCTAGGAGATACAATATGCATAAGTCCTCTGAAGATTTGCATCAATTACAAGTTTCTCATGAGGTTTAACAAGATTTAAAATATTGGACTTCATGCATAAGGGTAGGGTAGAAAAAACTTATAAATAAATTATGGAAAAGACTAACATGATTTTCAATTTTGTAATGGGGTGGGGTTATACTTGACTACCCTAGACTAGTGCCTAATCCCATGGGCAACAGAGTCACACTTGGATCAAAATCCATAATGAAAAGGAAAGCATTCATTCAAATGAATTCAATTAACTAGGTTTCTGCCTTACAGAAACATTGAACCCTCAATTGCCCTCCTGCACTAAACACTACATCCATTCTTAGCTATCAACAATGCACTGAAACATCCCAAATATTTGTCCATGAAAGCATGTTCACTTAGATATTTAAGTAAATAATTAAGCAAAACACTATTACTGTATTGATGAGGAGGAAAACCATTTCAAGCATACAAACAGGTGGAAAACCCTTGAAGCTCACAAAATAGCCACTTGAGAGTCCATCGGCAAGACTAACTCAACGGTCACATCGAAATATACATCTGCCTGCCTATCGGCGAGCTCCTTGAATCTGCTGCCGACGCCGCGGGATACGCCGATAGGCTTACCATCGGCAAGACCCTAACTATCGGCGACCCTCATACATTTCCCACCGACGTCTCTTTCACTCCGATGAGCCTGACACATAGCTGTCAGTAAGACTTGGGCCATCGGAAGCACATTTTCCGCATCCCCCGACAACACATCTCTCACCGATGAGCCTTTCTCTATCGTCGAGACCACTTACTGTCGGTGCCACTTTTCTCCCTTCTGCCAATGATGTAACTCGTGCCGATACACCTTCACTCTTCCCTCCTTCGGCTACACTATTGAACCATTAACTTGAACCTTTACTTTGAACCGTCGTCTTGAACCACTGCATTGAACCCTTGGCGTGAACCTTCCCCCTTCAGCAAGACACCCATTGTCGGTGCAACTTCCTTTCTTTCGGCCGACACAATTCTCATGCCAATGAACCTTTTCATTGAACCGTTGAACCGGTTCAATCCGGTGGTTCAACCTTCTCCTTCCATCGGCAAGACTTCTCGAATCTCACCCCGATCGGTGAGAGTTCCTTCCGTCGGTCCAAATTAACTTTCTTATGCCGATGGCATTACTCACACCGACAGGCTACATACCAACTTTGTCATCGGCAGGACTTGCTTCTTCGGCCACACACGTTTCTTGTTCTCCGATGGGCTATCTTAAGCCGATGACTTCGCACATTTATTCTTTGTCCTTCTACAACCCGATATCTAAATGCAGGAAAACTACAAAATTGCCTCACATGAAATTGCGATATACACACACTGTTTGTCATATACACTTGCTGTATACACACAAAACCTCCTCTACAACAATTCGTAACCGAACAACACAGAAAAGCTAACAATTCAACCAACACAGAAAAAAAACTACTAATTCAGCAATGAATTGAAATAAACTAACAACCGGGGGTCATTCCACTGATTTCAGAGAAATCCTCCAGTGGAATGACCCCAAATGAGATTCACTGTGATTGCACCAAAACACAAATTCCTTCTATTTCAGAATGTACATACAGTTTCTTTTCACTCTGTGTCCCCTTTCTACGAATACAGAGATAACTATTTAAAGATTCATACATTGGCAGTTACAGAAAGTGGACGGCGAAACCGTTCCTCAACCACCCTGCCAATCGGTTACATTCTACTTCTTTCTTGTTCGGTTACAATTCTTTAGATCTTTTCTTGACACATATGCAATCTTTCAATATTATGCCGTTACTTGGCCAACTAAGGTTTGACATGGCACTAAGGCCTTACAATGTAATATTTTGGACATAACCTAAAATGTATCGAGGTGCTCCTGCACCATGTATCTCCTTGAAAATACAGACTAACATAGATCAACTTGAGAGTGTAGCAAATGTACACCCAGAAACCCCTTAGATCCCTTGAAATACTCAAACATTGATGGAGACAGAGAATAGTATTGATAGCAAAAGCATGGACTTATATTGATTTATTGAAAATACTTCCAAATCCAGTACAAAAATTCACACAAGTAGATCTATTACATCATAAAACAGATACCTAACTATTGCAGAAAAATAGAACCCCTGGATTGGTCTTTATCTTCCAAACCTAGTCTGAGAAGACAACCTGGAATCAACTCTTAAAAAATGATACAAAAGTTACAATATAAAGAGAAAGAGAGAAGATGAAACCCTAAAATTAATCCATTGGTGACACATGGCACATCTCAGCTCCCTTGATTCTGCAACTGATTTGCTTTTAGAAGATGCTTCTCCTTCTTTATTTTCCCTCTTCAATCTGCCCGCTTCCCATGCAATAGAAAATTTTGTCTTCTTCTGCATTGCCGTGCATAATGGAATATTGGGTGTAAAAACCCACTTACTTGCCCATTTTTCACTTCTTACTTGCCTTTGGGTGAAAATCCCCATTCAATAAACACAGCCACGTTTTCTATGTTGCTGGCCCGTTTTTGGAGTCACAGGGGCATTCTTATGATTTCATATGTGTTTCAAAACATTGTCTGGGCGTTTGCACAAGTGCCAGAGGCGTTTTTAGCAATGGAGGGCAATTTTCAACATGCCATACAGCAAGAAAAAGTTGCATGGGCGTTTTAATGGCTGCCAAGGCGTTTTTCACATTACCAGCAACACAAAAATGCTCAAAACATCATAAAAAATGCTGCTTCAGTGTTGGAATGGCCCCACGCAATGTTTTGGAGGTGAAAAATACCTACTACAGCCTACAAAAGGCTTCCAAAATTCTGCATAAATCAAAAAACGTGAGGCAAAAACACTTCAGCACTGTTCTGCAACTTTCCGCAATTCCACACTTCCCATTAAGGTCTCACCTTTGCATTCCACGAAACAGCGGAAAAGATTTAAAAATGAAGACTAAAGCTTTATAAAACCTTCATTAAAGCTTTCACTTTAGTTTTTCACTGCCATCAGATAAAACATTTGAAATGTTTTAAATAAGTTTTCCGCAGTTCCGCACACGAAATGTGCGTTCACTTTTTCTTTTTATGCGAAATGGCGGAAAAAGCTTAATAAAACTTTTGATTTAAGTTCTTACTCAAACTTTTACCCTGGGCGAATATTTAAGCATTTAAATGTTTTCACCTTTACTTTCTGCGGTTCCTCACTCCCCTTATATGATTATTTTATTCCATCCGCAGAATGGCGGAAATGAAATAAAATAAATCCTTTTCCCTTAGACTTTAATCATTGGTAAATGTTTAAAACATTATAAAATGTTTTAAAAGAAATTTCATATCAAAACATTAGAAGATAGGGGAAATTTTAATTTTGCCTACTGGCCAAACAGCGGAAATTCACTACGCGCAAACTAGAACCCCTGGAGCCGAGATTTTTTGCGAGCAGCCATAATTAATTATTTAAAACATGGGTTTTAAATCAGATTTCGCCCAGCAATTAAAATTTAGGTACCTCCTTTGTAAATTGGCCTGTCAGACATGTTCGCCGCAACCGAAACACATTAAAATAATGCATCATATGGACTCAGTTTCTGATGAAAATGGAACTGGAGATGTTTTAGACCAATACAAGAAATGGGTTGCCTTCAGAATTGTGAAATTTGCAACTTTCCAGAACACCAAATCTAGCCCGGTCACAGTCAGAAAAGAATTAAATAGCCCATCAAAACTCATCCTGGAAGCGCGAAACTGAATAAGCACACTTCCATATGTACCAAGAAACATTGTACCATACGGATTTGCATGATGACCTCTGAGTTGCAAAATTTTAATCAGCGAAGATGGGCTCTGGGGTAGATTGAGCAGTATACTGACCTAACCTATGTCGACACATTGAAAGAAGATAGGCACTTCAAATTTGCAAAATTTGAGGGTGCCATCAGTGGCTCTAGTTGGGGATGCATGCCCCTTGCAGGCATGGCGAGATTCCAGATCTCTGGGACGTAGACCAAGTGTCAAATCCATTGGGTGGCTCTGTAACTGCTCCTTTATTCAATTTTTTAAACCTCATTTGATGGCCCGAGGCCACCAAATAAAAAGAACCAATGTTTGCCTCTATCAAACATCAATTTTTCCATTCGTCATCCCCTAATGGCCTACCCCCCTCTCACAGAGGCCTTAGGGTCTGACGAAAATTTTGTTTTGCCAACTTTCCTACTCTCTTCAGGCTTTTTAATTCCTTTACTATTCTTTCCAGGGTCCCGACAACGGAACCAATGTTGCCAAGAGATTTGGAGCCGGTACAATCCGGAGCGCTGTACCCCAATTACTTCTTGAGTAGTCTATTTATACCCTGGAAGACATAATTATAGAATTAAGCCTTACCAATAAGAATCACGTTAACATACATATCATATCAAGACATACAAGAAAAAGACAAAAGATATTCATCTATGACACACAATTTTCCTTATAACTCCTATATATATATATATATATATAGATCAAGTCATAACCGGTATAAACGGACAGGTCTAGTCTCTGCTCCAGTATGTATTCTTATTACATTCTATTCATTCTTCTTCTCATCTTATATCATATATCTCTCTATCTATATTCTTTTCTATTCTATTACATAAGATATATATACATGTGATACGTCAGATGTTGTGTCCTTTCCTTCGCACCTTATGCCTTTTCTGGTACTGTGGCCTTTGATCTGTCTTCCGGTATTCTTCGGTATCCCCTGTTCCAGTATTTGGCTTGCTAACAATACAATTGCTTTTCTTTCAGGTGTTCCTCAACATTATCCTTTTAGGATTAGAGGTATTGTGAAAGGGCAAAGAGTATCTTGTTTGGTTGATACTGGAGCCACACATAATTTCATTGATGAGGGATTCATAGTTAAGAAAGGATTGCAAGTAGAAGAATTTCTCGGGTTCAATGTTCTGGTGGCGGATGGTTTCAAAATGAATTGCACAAAGAAGATTTCCCACCTAAGCATTCAATTGGATAGCTATACTTTTGAGGATGAGTTCTTTGTTGTTGGCATTGGAGAGACCGAAATTGTCTTGGGAATTCAATGGCTTAAGTCTCTTGGAAGGTACATTCAAGACTTCAACAAAATGGAGCTTGAATTCACTTCAAATGGCAAGCAAATCATATTGAAGGCTATCAATAATGGCACACCTATGACTATGGCAGCCAAACGGATGGAGACTCGGTTCAAATTGGAGGCATGTGATTTTCAGTTGGAGGCACCTTTTGGATCTGCACTTGTAGGACATGTGGCTAAGGAAGAGGATGTAATTGAGGAGCTAGAGGACAACATAAGAAGATATGACAGCAGGTAATGAAATGAAATGAAATGAAAGATTTTAATAACGTCCGCGAGGCCAAAGCAGCCTATGGGACCCAGACTCGCACACAACCCCAGCCCGAAAAAGAGGCCGTTAAACACTTTGCAACTCTTTCTCAAGCTCGGTTCTTCTACCGTGGATTTTGATCAAAAAGTTAGCGGTTCTGCCAAGCCTATCCTTTTCAAACAGATTGCTTAAGCTGCTGCCTTTCAAGGTGTCTTCGTAGCTGTCTCGGATGTCCTCGTATGCTGAGCATTCCATGATAAAATGCCATTCCGTCTCAACCACACCTTTGTTGTAAAAAAGGCATAATCTCTATTCCCACTCCTCCTTGGGAATCACCCACCTGCCCGTTGCAAAAAAGGTATGATTTTATGTTTTGTGACAGCAGTCCTATTTCCTCACACATTCATGAGATAGCAGCCATTTCACACGAAGGGAATGAGGTAGAAGTGTCTCCCAATGTTGGCACTCATGATTTGGGTGATAAGCATGAGGAGTGTATTGAAGATTCAAGCCGCAACAAGTCTGAATTTGTTCATCATACCATGGAGGATGCCAAGAGAACTCAAGACATGTGTGATGGTTGGCTACAAAGAGTTAAGGAGGCAAAGTTGTTGGCTGCCCAAGCAAGACAACACTTGCAGGAGGTCAAGGAGCGTTGTCATCAGCTAGATCAAGCAAGGAAGCAAGGGGAGTCACACCTTAGATCTCTATTTCTTCCAAGGGAAGAATGCATAGCGGTTGAGCAAGCAAAGGAGAAGCCTCTTGAGGTAAGCAAACACGAAGAGTATGCAGATTTGGGTGTACGATTCAGAATATTTTGTTTGTGTATCTGATTTGCACCACGAGTTTCGTGAGTCATCTTTGTTTGAGAGCCCATTGAAGGCTCAAGCCTTAGAGGAAGTTGAAGTAGTTAAGCACACACTTAGTGGATCAGCCACTAGTGTCATATCTTCACATGAAGAGGGAGTCATAAGTGATTCAGTTTTTGGTGATTCCTTGGTCATTCTTGAAGAAGATGAAGAGTTGATTGGTGATGAGGTGCAAAGCTATCATGAACCCTTGGTAGAGTTGGAGACTTCCCTATTTTAGAGATTTGTGATGCATGCCATGGAGACACTAGCATTTGCTTGGCATACTTTGGAGATGTAGCTGATATATGATTCTAGGTATGGAGGCATTGCTATGATATTTGATTTTGAGTCACTTGTTAGGTCAGTAAAAATTCAAAATTTTTACTATCTTCTCACTTCACCATATTTGAGCAAATCCTGAAAAACATCCCAAAACCATAGTAAAAAATTGATATATCTCACAAGATGTCTATAGGTAAATAGTGCAAAATTACTTAAATGTCAATTTATCGGCAAGATGTATACCGATACATAAGAAATCATTTGAAAATAACCATCGGCGTGAGAATAGAGATCGGAAAGAGATTTGTGGAAGTCGCCGATAGAAGAAGTAATACCGATGACCTTTCATCGACAAGAGAACCAAGTAGTCATACCGATCGGTGTTACTAATAATCATCGGATGGTCCTTCAAAAGCTACCCCGACAGTATATATCATAACGATGAAGTATTTCGGCAAGAATCTCACCGAACATCCTGCGGGGGCAATGAAACAATAGCCATCGGCAAGAAATGAAACATCGGAATGAAAAGCAAATAAGTCTCCGATACTCAACGTCTTGGCGAAACAATAAAGAGAACTTTCGGTGAGAATCACAGCGATGCACATATCTATCGGAGTAACTTAACATATCGGGACGAAGCGATTATGTCTTGCCGACTCACAAGTCACGGCGATTAAAAGGTATCGGAGACACTTTGATAGACTCTCTCCGATAAGGAATGTAAAATGGCCATCGGGGAGATAACTGGAATCGGGTTATCTTTTAAAAACTATCCCGATAGTATATCTCATTCCGATGGAAATAAAGTCATACCCGTTGATGAGAAGTTTTAACTATATCGGCGAGACATTGACAGAGTCATTCCGATCCAAAGTAAAGAAGATTATCGATAAGACAACGAAGCTCGAGGAAACATAAATATGTTATCCCGATAGTATT
The DNA here is from genome assembly GCA_027924645.1 of Cunninghamia lanceolata. Classification (NCBI taxonomy): domain Eukaryota; kingdom Viridiplantae; phylum Streptophyta; class Pinopsida; order Cupressales; family Cupressaceae; genus Cunninghamia; species Cunninghamia lanceolata. Next base: position 26,650,384 of record BSBN01000500.1, read on the forward strand.
GATCACCCCGATAAACAAATTATTATCGGTGAGACTCTTACTGATAGTCATATCGGTAAGACTCACTATATCGGAGGGAAATCTAAATCACACAGCGATAGAACAAATCCTGTCGATGGTCGCACCCACTTAGATATGATTCAACATAACATCGGGAATACTATTGAGGGGTCACGCCGATTGATTGTTCGTGCCATAAGAAGTATTAAGGTCGCCCAGACATTTTAAAAATCACGCCGATGAGAGGAGTTATGGCGATGTGACATTTCACAACGATGAACGACATTGAATTGATCAGACAATTAAATGCAAACGGCTACGAAATCTTTTACGATCATTGTAATTACAGGGTTGTTTGAGAAGAGAATACGGAGGAACTCTTGAAGCAAAAGCAGAGGATTTCGATTACAGCCACCGAACGACAAGTACACACATACAAACCATTGTATAGCCTGTGTTTAAATTTTCTGCCAAAGTCTAAATATGGAGACTCCGGGAAAGGGAAAAGGAAGAAATCACAAGGGGAAACCAGTAAGTCTAAAAAACAAAAAACTGAACAAACCCCTGAGGAAAAAGTAAAAGACAGAAAACTCAATCAGGACTTAATTGACCAATTGCCTGGGTCAACTCCCAAGGCCAGAAGGTCTGCTCAACTCAGGGCAGAAGTTGAGAAATTAGAAGATAAACATAAGCGCCTGGGAGATATCTGGACCCCAATCAGGGGATATGAGCTTTTCAGATTTCATTATAATGGAAGGTTTAGGAATGCTCCTGTGTCAAACCCATGGCACTTGAATTTAGGAAAACTGGTTGTGCCTAACGTATTCCTGAATGTAGAACTCCTCCAACTGCTTGCCAAACATTACAATTCAAGCCTGAAAGCCCTATGCAACCCACAAGGGGAACCAATTGTACATTTGTCAAAGAATGTTTTTTGTGAAGTGTTTAATCTAGATGATTTGTGCACTGTCCCTATTATTTATGAAGATCTGGAGAATGAATATTGGAGAATGGACACAACCTATAATGGATGGAGGTTGCCCATTCATAGGCCCAGGGTTGAAGGAGAAGCTTGCAGACACCTGGAAAGGATGGTCACACTTGATGTAATTACCAAGAGTGCTATTGAGCTTACTGATTCTCATCGTGATCAGGAGTACTTGGATCACTTGGCTAAAGTTTACTTATGGCTGAATAGAACCTAATCATGATTATGTAATAGTTGTTAATACTTGTTAAGTTCCCAAAAGACTTATTGAAGAGTTATGTCTCTTCATAGAAATATCTATATAAGTTCAAACAATTGGTGCTGAAAGATCATCAGCAGTAGAATATATACATATATATAATATACAATGTTTCAGAATGACCATGTTGCATATTTTATTTGAAGAAGTAGTTTGAAGTTCTCTGATTCAGTGGTTCTACTTTGGTATCAGTTGTTTGTTAAAATTATTCAATTGTGTGGTTGTCTCCATTTCTGCATTTCCTTGTTATTCAGATTAATGTATCAAGTATATATTTAATCTGTCAATACACATTTGATGTATCTGTGTGATTAAATAGGTTGGTGTCCATTTGAGGAATTAAACCCTTCTGATTTAGTCACAGTAGCCTGGAAGTATTAAGTTTGGATTACTAAGTAGAGCCATATAATTACGATTGCCATTCTGTCTCCAAGACAATATTATCTGTTAATCTTGCTCATTCATTTCATTTGGTTCCTTCAAGTAAGGATTAAAATACCTTCTAGTGAATTATAAGATATCTGATTATATTGGTTGGATTATCAAGAAGCGTTTGTCAGTCATTTCCTTGCACGTTTATACAAGTTATAAACTAGAATTGTGCCAAACAATTAGAATTATTACCATTAGGAAACCACTAGTCCTAGTCTTTCAATTGACTCTGTTACCCAACAAGGCACTGGTCCTATTTAACTCATTATTTAAATCCTTTTTACCTTGATATTGCTTATACAATTTCTACCAATTACTTATTAGGCATTAGATATAGAATCAGTTAGCAAGCTTTTCATCTATCCTACATCCTTTGCCATTGTAGATAGATTTAATTAGTTCACACATTCACATTCAGTCTGCTTTAATTTTCCAAGGTTCACCCGCCTAGGTGTAGCAGGACCTGAAGCGTAGGAAATCATCAAACCTTGAAGTTTGATTTCGTCAAGTTAGTTCAAAAACGTTGCAAATCTAAACATAGAGCTTGGCATCCTCTTAGGATTGGCAACCTGCATTTTTGAGACCTAACAAATTGGCGACTCTACTGGGGAACTAAGTAAAAGACCTTAGAAATTAATCCTTTCTTTCATAGAGTCATTTTAGAAAATTTAATTTGGTAACTCTGCTGGTGACAAGAACCCTATAGATAAAATACAAACTTTTCCTATTTATTAATAGGTGTCGACTCTAGTTACAGTTATAACAAAGAAATTAATATCAAATGGATGGTAGGAGATCTAAGATGGAAGGAAAGAAATTGCAATCATCTCCACCACTTAGAAATACTTCCAAAAGAAATGGAACTTCAAATTATTCTCACCAAGATAATAATCTGGATACCCAAGAGAATAATACAGACCAAAATATTTCAATTCACAACAAGTTCACATCTCTACATAATTCAAATGAGAATCTCGGTGGAGCAACTGATGATATTTTGGCAAGATACAAATTGGATCCTCAGGAACAACGTGAGTATGAAGCAAAGATCATGAGGGATATTGATCGAAACCAAGTTGAACATGATTTCAAGATGTCATTACATCAGGGAGAAGAGATAGGATATGGATTTTCAAATCAGGGAATGAATGATAATCCAGAACATCAGGAAATAAATAACAATACAGAGAATTTAAAAGGTATGAGTGAAGAGCAACAGGAAATGCTCATGCTCTGGGAAGAACTCAAAAGGTACAAGATATTGGAAGAGAAAGGGTTGTTGCAGCAAGAAAATCAACATAACAGAAATAAAACTGAAACAGTCCCCCCAAAATATGTACCTCCATATAGAGGAAACAATTCAAGAACTCCACAGCAAAATACAGGTGGAATTTCAAATTCACATGCATCTAGAAATCATCAAAATACCATACCCCGAAACCCTAGACCACCTCCTATAAATAATGCATCTCAACATATGGCAAATACTTACCCACCCCCTAGTCAACAATACTATAGACCACAAAATCCCTACATAAATCCTCACATGAACCAACAGCAACAATATGCATATCATCAGCCACCAGGTGGATATAGTTACTATCCCAATCCACCACCCTTGAACTTTCCACCTCAAAACCTTGCAAATATATGTAGTCAATTTAACTGGATATCAGTTGTAGCCATATCCTATGGATAGTACTTGGAGAAATATGGTTCCTAAGTTTACTGGAAACAATGCAATATCTGCAGAAGATCATATCAGAAGTTTCAATGCTTTCGTGCAGGATATTGGTATGGACTAGGAAGATATTAGAATGAGGTTATTCATGATGTCCCTCACTGAAGATGCCAGAGATTGGTTTAACAGCCTACCTGATGCCTCAATCAATTCAATAACTGATTTCCATAACCAGTTTAAAGACCAGTATGGCAACCAATATGCCCCTGAATTTGCATTACATGAATTGATAAGTATACAGAAGTATCAAAACGAATCAGTATTTGATTTCAACTTGAAATTTTCCAAATTACATAATAAGGTACCACATGGAGCCAAGTTATCTGACCCAGCAGCACTGAGTATCTATATGAAAGCATTTGACCCCAAAATAGGGTACGAGCTTAGAAATAGGTGTCCTGTTACCCTGGCCGAAGCACAGAAAGTGGCCCTAACCATTGAAAACAATAGGAAGGTTGCAGGAACGGTTAGTAAGAGGGACAATCATAGAAATCCTCAGAATCCGAATGTTCAACAGACTAAACCAGAGGGTCAACATAGGCATGAAAGGCCTAGGTTGCATGATATGCCCTAGAATACAAATTGGAAGGATGGGAGACCCATCGATAACAGCAGAAAGCAACCGTATGGAAAGGATACTCCTGATCCCCTGAAAAGAAACATGGCACATATGGCAGAAAATAAACCGTGGTGTTTGGTGTGTAATTTGCCACATTTACCTGAATACTGTGAGGTAGCTAAATCAGTACAACAAGAGGAAATGCTATACAATTATAATAGAGATAATCACACCATAAATATGATGCAGGATACACCATGTGTGGTAACTGAAGATTATTCTTCAGAAGAAGAAGGATATGAATATGTAGGAAACCAGAGGCATCATATTAACATGGGAAAACAAGAAGTGTTCTCAGACCAGGAAGATAGTTGTGAGCAACCTGTTTGTTATAACAATCAGTCATATGGTCAATGGAGAAAGCCTACTGAGGATGAAAGAGAAGCTCTCACAGTGGCTGCAGTGGCTCAAGCTCGAAACACTTACAACTTAAGGAATAGAACAACAAATGTTGAGCAAGGAACTCCTGAGAGTGTGTTTATAAAAGACCAGAATAACAAAAAGAATAATACAAAATCATCATCCAAAGAACCAGAAAGGGTGATAAAGGTAAAATGAAAGAAAATCAAGAAAAAGAGAACACAAAAACAGAAAAGAATGACCAGACCATGGCCCATTCTTTTGACATTGCTCATGCAGTGTCTCAAGTGAAAATATCAATTCCACTCCTAGAGATGATGAAAATAGATAAATATAGGAATATAGTTGTCAAGCTGATTTCTGATACACCAAATCCAAAACATAAAGGGTTTGAAAAAACAACAAATAATGTGCATCAAGAAACATTCAAAATGCCTGAGGTATACCTTGGTGACACACTTACAAAAAATCCCTCACAGGTGGACCCATTCTATACTACACCAGTAATCAAGAACAGGATAGTCAGGAATTGCATGATTGATTCAGGTGCTGCCATGAACATCATGCCTATAGCAGTTATGAAAGAATTGGGAATGTGGATTGATACTACATTTGGCCAGTGTTATGCAATGGATAACAAATCTATTCCAGTAGTTGGTATTATGAAGGATGTAGAGATAAAGCTTGCCTCACACCCTGAAGCAACTTATAACATTGACATTACTGTGGTTGACATCCCACCGTATTATGGAATGCTCCTATCAAGGCAATGGGCTGCAATGGCAGGAGGCAATGTTCAGTTAGATTTATCATATGCCACCATACCAGTGGGAGGCAAGGAAATCAAGCTGTGCAGAGAGCCAAGGTATGACAATATTATAGAAAGAATGGATCGACATCAGATAAATTTCTTTTGTGATACAGATTTAGGAGTCTTCAAAGTTGGAGAAACTACACCAGAATTGCATAACACTGATCCAATACACACTGAATCTATGAAAGAAGAAAATGATGTGTGGAAGATGTATTTCGATGGTGCATGCAGCAAAATAGGAAATCGGGCTGGAGTAATTTTCATTTCACCAGGAGGTAAAACTTTCAAATACTCTTTCCTATTGACATTTGAATGCACAAATAATATAGCTGAGTATGAAGCTTTGCTCATTGGTCTAAACATAGCCACTAAACACCAAATAAAAAAATTAGCTGTCTATGGTGATTCTGAATTGGTCATCTCCCAAGTAAGAGAAAAATACCTATCAAAAAATAAAAGGTTAAGACAGTACAGAAATGCAGTTTGGGATAATATTGAATTGTTTGATGCCTTTTCAATCAACTGGGTTGATAGGTCTAAAACATTATGGCAGACTTTTTAGCAAACATTGCATTAAAGAGAGATGATGTCACATTAGGAGGGATTACAGAAGTTGAATTCAAAACTAGACCTACCATCCCTAATAATATACAGAACTGGCAAGTATTTCACAACGATGCTGATATAATCAACTTCTTACATTGTGCCGATTATTATGAAAATCAAGAAATTGATTTCAATACATTTGTGGAGGAACATGATGGGAAGGAAACCCTTTTTGGCCAAGAGGTAGTTCAGTTAAAGACGAATAAGATACCCAAGGGACTTATTGCATTAGAAAAGGCATTTGATGGACATGACAGATATAAAAAGAAAGACACACCAGTGATATCTAATGACCTTGAGGAAATCAATTTAGGGACACAAACAACCCCAAAGAATGTGTATATTGGAAGAAATCTTGGCCCAAAAATCAGGAGCAGAATCATCAACTTACTTAGGAAGTTCAGGCATGTATTTGCTTGGTCATATGATGATTTAAAGGATTATAGAGAGGATCTATTTCAACATAAGATACCACTAAAACCAGATGCTAAACCATTCAGGCAAAAACAGAGGCCGATCAATCCTACATTAGCCCCTAAGATGCTAGAGGAACTTATAAAGTTAAGGGATGGAGCTATAATCAAACCTATTAGACATTCTTCCTGGGTTTCAAATTTAGTACCTGTCAGGAAAAAGAATGGTGATATTAGACTGTGTGTGGATTTCAGAAACTTGAATAAATCTTCTCTCAAAGATAATTATCCTCTCCCCAATATGGAGGCAATACTACAGAAGGTCACTGGATGTGAATTGTTATCAATGATGGATGGCTTTTCGGGTTACAATCAGGTAAAAGTGAAGGAGTCAGAACAATTTAAGACTGCATTCACCACTCCGTGGGGAACATATGTATATTTGAGAATGCCATTCGGACTAACTAATGCTGGAGCAACATTCCAAAGAGCAATGTATGTGGCTTTTGCTGAGTTGATTAATAAGATTATGATAGTATATCAGGATGACTTGACAGCATATTCAAAAAGCGCTGAAGATCATTGCACACACTTAGAACAAATATTTATCAAAGCCCTAGAATATGAGATATCATTGAACCCTAAAAAATGCCATTTTGCAGTAACAGAAGGAAAATTGCTTGGCCATATAGTCTCGAAGGAAGGAGTTAAAATAGATCCTGAAAGGGTAAAGGCAATTGATCAAGTGCCTATTCCAAAAAATGTAAAAGCTATACAATCATTTTTTGGTCAGATAAATTTTGTCAGAAGATTTATACCAAATTTTGCAGAAATTGTTTGTCCTATATCAAAGATGCTGAAAAAAAACTCAAAAGTAAAATGGACAACAGAAACAATAGAAGCATTTGCCAATATTAAGAGGGCAATCAAGCAGGCCCCAGTCCTAATATCCCCTGACTTCAGTAAATCATTCCAACTGTTCTCATTTGCTTCCTATCATACAGTTGCAGCAGTGCTATTGCAGAAAAATAATGATGGATATGAACAGCCTATCTCTTTTTTCAGCAAATCCCTTCAGAATGCAGAGTAAAGTATGATATTATTGAAAAGCAGGCATATACATTAGTAAAAGCAGTTAAAACTTTTAGACCATATTTGGTGGGGGCTAAAATTACAGCATATGTTCCTAATGCTGCAGTGAAGGATGTATTGGTCCAAACTGAAGTCACCGCTAGGAGATGTAGGTGGATCAATAGGATTCAGGAATTCAATATTGAGATCCAAATCACTAAATTAGTGAGGGGACAGGGTCTTGCCAAATTGATGGCTGAAAGTAATCTTGAAGCCTCTCAGATATGTAATGCTGATGCAAGTACCAGTATTGAGCATACTCCATGGTATGCTGATGTAATATATTATCTAAAACATATGAAGTGTTCTGAAGGGTATGATGACAACAAAAGGAGGACACTCAAACTGCAAGCTTCAAAATATGTACTCATCAGTGGGGATCTCTACTGGAAAAACAGAGATGGGGTTTTACTATTATGCTTGGATAAATATCAGTCAAAAACATATTATGAAGGAGTTGCATGAAGGCATGTGTGGAGATCATTTCTCAGCAAAGACTACAGCCCACAAAATCATGAGGGCAGGATACTATTGGCCTAAAGTTTTTAATGACTCATATCATTACACTAGAAAGTGTGAAGCATGCCAAAAGTTCTCAGGAAAGTTAAAATATCAGGGAGCACTACCCTTAAAACCTATGCAGGTTGAGGCTCCATTTTATCAGTGGGGTATTGATTTTATAGGTGAAATTTCAGAGAAATCAAGTGGGGGGCACAAATGGATTTTAGTGGCTACTGATTACTTTACAAAATGGGTAGAAGCGATCCCAACTAAACAGGCAACAAGTAAGGTTGTGATTAACTTTCTAATGGAGAATATTATATGCAGATTTGGTACTCCAGTAAGATTGATTACAGATAATGGGATGTGTTTTAGATCTGATGAATTCAAAGGATTTTGCAGTACACATGGTATCACTGTTTCCTATGCTTCCCCCTACCATCCACAGGCAAATGGACAAGCAAAATCAAGTAATAAAAGCCTCCTGAAAATCATAAAAAGAATGTTGGATAGAAACAAGAAGGCCTTTAAATCATCATATGACCAAGCAAATACATGCCTGAACTTCCTAAGTAAGTTGATGATTCTGCTCCTGATTTTTGGGTCAAGATTTCTTCCAATATACACATTCTTTGGGGTTGTTTGTGTCCCTAAATTGATTTCCTCAAGGTCATTAGATATCACTGGTGTGTCTTTCTTTTTATATCTGTCATGTCCATCAAATGCCTTTTCTAACGCAATAAGTCTCTTGGGTATCTTATTCGTCTTTAACTGAACTACCCCTTGGCCAAAAAGGGTTTCCTTCCCATCATATTCGTCTTTTATAAGAATGGTAATTCAAACACCAAGTGATCTACCCTCTCTTGAACAAAGCCTCTCGAATGTTAAACTATGTGATCAAACAAGAGCACTCCAAGGTTCCTTATACGTGATTTACAATGGATAGACTCAGTGATTTGATGTGATCTTGCTGGTAATCACAAAGGGACTTACGCTAAATTCCTCCTTCACGAACATGGATGAAATTCCTTACTCCTTAGATGTGAATGAATGGAACTTCTTCAATCAAACTCAAAAAAAAATGCAAAAGAGAGAGGGTTAAGAAATATCTATTCCAAGGTCAATGAAATAATGAAATATGTCAAGATAGACAAATTCCTCATGAAACTAAACTCTGCTTCACCATGAGAACCAACAACACAGAGTCAGTGCAATCTTCTAACGTCATTCAAGGATTTTCAAATTGTAAACCTTCATCCAAACACCCACAGCTGGCGCAGCTTGAACAAGTACTCACAATCAAACTAAAGCAAACGTGGTTCGGGCTAACTTTGCAAAATGACTTATCATCGACAAATCATGAAAAGTATGAACCAAGAAGGAATTCATCAAATATCTTTGCATAAACTCATTACATCAATGAACTTTCTAATCTATTCTATTCTACTTGGAAACACATCTCAATCATCTTCGAGAAATAAGAAACCATGTTACATTCCAAAACAATACAATTGTTACCAAGCTTCAATGAGAAATGCATTAATTTTGGAAGTGATTACAACAATTCCATGAGTTCTCTCCAACAACTTAGAAGAGCTTCCTCTACTCTACTCCTACTCTACTTGCCTACAGCAACTCTACTTCTAATGTCTTACAAATGAGAGAAGTAAGCCTTTTATAGACTCCAAAAATTACATGAATGGCCAGGATTGGTTTGAAAATCGATGGTCGAGATCTTGCCACATCAACAATTAGTTACAACTTGCTATTTTTAGCAAAAGTAAAAGTTGACACAACTTGTGTACATAAAAACTCATAGGCAATGAAGGCGCGTTTCCCAATGTGATAAGCTTGAAGTGGAATCTTTGAGAATCTCCCACATGGGCGCCCTCTTTGGTTCTTGTCTATTGTATATTCATTGAACTTGGACGGGTGATGCGGCCGGATGGGATTGGCTTAAGGACGTGTATGTGCCACCTTAGCATCAGACAAATTGGCTTAATCTTCTCTGTGTTCACACTGTTTGGAATATTTTCCCAAATTGTATCATCTTTCTTGGAATAGTCTTCGAACTTGGATTTTCACCTCTAGAACTTAACTGCTTTCGAACTTGAAAACTTGGGAAACTTAGAATTTCTTCATGTTGTCTTTCATGCCTTAGTGTAATTTATGGATTTCTCGACGTACATGCTCATTCTCGTCTTTGTGAAATTCTTGTTCTTGTGCAGGATTCTAGCTCTAGACTCTTGAAGTAGAGGATACCTCGTGCGTGAAATCATGGAATAGATTTCATGATGGATGTTTTGTCCTTCTGGTGCATGAAATGGATGAATCCCTGGAAATGAACCTCTAGATGAATGCTCCTCTTGTATGTTGGATTCTTGGACATGCAAGGTGGATTGATGTTCATCTCCAGTGATGAAACCTTGATGCAATGAAGTGCATTTCTTCCGCTCTGGCTATAAAGTCTTTCTTTGTGGATGAAACTTGATAACATCTCCTTCATGTGGAATCTCATCCGATGAAGTCTTCTCTTTTGGTTCTCTTGGATCCTTCCTAGAATGATTTCCTTGTGAACTCGAGCAACACTCCTCCATCCCTTTAAGTTTCCTTGTGCAAGCTCTTGTCATCCTCTTTCCCGGATCCTCCATCACCTGCAAAAGAGAAACAATTATTAATTGCAAAGATGATAATCATTAACAACATTTCATTATGGATCTCGTAACATTTCACTCTTATTTGCAGATTACACAAGGAATGGCGCATCAGAATGCTCTAAGGAATAAGGAATTTGTACTTGTAAAGTGCATTCATGAGGCAAGTAAGGAATTGTCAATCAAAGGCGCATTCATGACTTTTGAAGGAATTTCATCATGACTAGTGCATTTTCCTTGTGTCCATGGAATTTGCGCTTTTCTAGGGCGGATTTTCTAGTTGTAGGAGGAATTTCCTCCTTTCTTGAGTGCAAATTCCTCTTGCATGAGGATTTTCCACTAATTTCTTCCTAGTTTTTTTCGTTTTCATCTTCAAATTCTACTTTCCTTTGGCGAATTTTCTAAGTACCTTGAAGGGTTTTGCATTAACTTTGGAGGGATTTGATGATGCATCTTTGAGTGACATTTCTTCCTTGGGCGCATTCTCCTTGTATGCAAGGATTTTCCCTTATTTTGGCGCAAATTCCTTCTGTGAAAGGAATTTACGACTTTTACTTAGGATTTTCTTCACTTTCAAATTTATCTTCCTCTGTTGGCATGAACTTTTCAATGATTTCAATGAAATTTTCAAGGAATTTTTATGAATTTCAAGCAAGGAGATGGAGTTTTTCATTTTTTGTCCAAAATCACAAACCTTCAATTGGCACATTTTACTTATGTCAAAGGAATTTCTTCTTCTTGGAGTGCATTATCCTTATGTATGAGGGATTTCCACTCATCTTAGGCGCATTCTCCTCATAAACAAGGATTTTCCGACTTTCTCCTCATGAACTTTCTAAGTGTTGTGATCACCTTTGCAGTGAGTTTTTAATGATTTCCAATGATCAAATCTTCATCATATTGCAAGTTTCTAGGGCGCATTCTCCTTGTGTACAAGGATTTTGTGCTCAAGGTTTAAGACTTCAACTTTTTTGCCAGATTTTGAAAAGTCTTGGGTGGAAGTATATTTTAAAATATATTTAAGTATATGTTTCATATACTTTAAATATTTTGAAATATACTTCCAGGATGTTTGAGATAGGTCCCGAATCCATGAGATTTAACATGCAGATTCTAGATTTCTGAGGATCCACTAGATTTTAGATTTAGTCAATTTTTTAGGATCTTAGAACATCAGACTTCAGGACATCAGACTTAGTCAATTTCAAGAGTTCAGGACATGCTTTGCCTTCCCTTGCTCCCTGATTGAATCACTTGATACATTTCATGTTGTCCAAGAGAAACACTGTCCAATTTGTGGAGGAGATTTGATCTAATGATACTTCCTAAAAGACCCGACAAGCTCAAAATTGTGAAAAAAAAGGGGGTCCCCATTTGCAATGGGGCGATGTGTCATTAGGTCACAACAGGTACTCTTCACATCCACAGGATATCTATAGGAGTTGGAGAGTGGTTTTGTGTTGCTAGTACTTTGAGATGCTTCCATCTCCACATGTTTGACGGATGCAAGGATGTGGTGATTTGGAATCCACGTGATGGCATGCTTGGCACATCACTTCTTTGGGATCATATTGAATTGCTTCACAACTCACAGAGCATAGATAAGGATTGTGACAAAGTGGATTAGCGGAAGCTTGGAGACAGGGGGGTGTGTTTCAGAGTTCATACTCTTCATCACTTGTTGACAGGCATGATTCTTTTCAGGGCTTCAAGTTGGTCTAGTGATCAGTTCTTGATGGATGGAGCCTTTGGAGACTTGGAGGTTTGGGTACTTGTGATTGAGAGCATATTTTCTGAGTTTGGAGGATGGGGCCAGGTCGAGTTCGAGTGTGTATGGCTTTTGCCACCGGAGCTCACTTTGCATAGCATTCTTCATATTCTTCTTAAGAGATGCACCCATAGGTTGAGGAGTTGTGTGATCACAGAGCTTTTGGTTGGATGGAGATATTTGACATTTGACAATATTTCACTGGATGCTTGCTTGCCATTGTTTGAGGACAAGCAATTCCAAGAAGGGAGGACTATAATGTCCCCATTTTCAGAGTGATCACAGAAGAAGGTTCGAGAGGCAATTTTCACACTTACGGATTTTTGTTGGGCAAATGGAGTTTGGGAAATGTCTTGTTATATTTTTCTAATAATTGTAATTAATTTTCCTTGGGAAGAATAAATTGCCCTCATATGGAGCGAACCAACTAGAGATGGTATTAGGTGTGAATATTGACTTGTATGGGAGACTTGGTGGTCTCATTTCATTTGATTTGCCCTTGAAGTTGATAGCTTTGATGGATGATTCCATTCACGCTATAATGGGTGGAATTTGGATAATTTGATTTTGGTAGTTTTGTGTGTGTATCCTCCTTTCACCAATTACATTCAAGGACCTAGGGTCGAGTTGCAATGTACTATCATACCCTAGGTCACTATGAGATGTAGGGAAACTTGGATTTTTATGATTTGATTGCCAATTATCTTCTTTTATGCTCAATTATACATCAAAACCCTAATTATGCAAATACGACAGCAAACGGACAAATATCGGAAAATGCTGCTACAGGAAGATGTAAAATGACAAATAACTATGCACATGTTTTCGGGGTTCGGAAGCAGAACAATCGGGGACTAAAGAGCGGGCGCCCAAGTCCAATGCCCTGTTTTTTGTCAGTATCTACAAACAAGATCTGCAACCTGTTCCTGCTGTACCAAAGGTTTTCCTGTCACGGAACTTCGAGGACTAATGAGCGGACGCCCTAGTCCAGGGAGCTATTTTCTTCTCTGATCTGCAATTTCGACACTCTAAGATAACCTCCTGCAACTTCACTTTCCCTGTATCTTCGACCTGTAACCTGCAATCACGAAAACTTTGGGAGGGGGTTGTGGTGTTTAGAGGCTTGCCTCAGTCAAGCCCCGGAGAGACATTCAAGTCTTCCGAACACCGTTGTCAGATAGAGAGTGCGTGCCCTTGGGAGGCAGAGGAAAAAACCAAATGATAAATGAACAAAAACACAAATGATGTCACCTTGTAGTGAAGATCTCATGGGAGGAAGAAGCTCTTCATGCCATGAGGAGATGATTGCTCAAAATCTGCAAATACAAACACACACATAGACAACACAAATCTACTCTTGCTACACAATGAATGCCTTGAATCACCTTTAGAATGCCAATGCTCATCTAGTAATGCTCTAGTTTACAAATGAATGCTTAAACATGCTTTTATATGCAACTACAAACACTCCCGCCAAGAATTTCGTAATTCAAACTTACCGTGTCGGCATAGGACCCAAATAACGGTCACAAGCCGACACCCAAAATAGGGCAGGACTAGGGCACGGGTGCCCAAGTCCTCCCCCCCTATTTTGGGCAAGGTTAGGTTCAAGGGATCCCCCTAGGTCCCATTTGTCATAAAACTTAGGGCTCATTTCATCGGGATGTCAAAATATGATGTAAGATATCCTAAATGCAGATAAAAGACCTGGGGGCTAAACTTTATGAGGGAAAAGCCCCCAAGGGGACATTTTCTGACATTACATACGTCTTGAAGAAGGATAAGTTATAATGTTTTGATCTCATGTGTGCGCCATAAAGAGGGGATCATTTCATAATACAATATATATATTTCATTCATCTTAGGTGGCGCCTAGAGAAGGACGCCTTGGAGAAGATTATAATAAAGAAAATTTAAATCTTTAATTTGAATTGGGCACCTAGAGGCTGGTCGGCCTAAGGAAGGAAAAGAAAGTCAACTTCAAATAAGATATTCTCATGCCTAGGTCGTCTAGGAAAGGAGAAAAAGTATGTATAAATAAGAGAACTTTTGGTGGCATTTGCATCATATCATTCATCATTCATTTCATTTGGAGTTTAACTCTCTTGGTTACAACGAAAGTTGGGCAAAGGAACCAAGGATGAAAACCCTTGAGTTTCTAGGAGTTGGACGAAAACCTAGCTCATCCTTTGGAGGATTCTGTGACGAGAGTTCACTTGTGCTTCATTGTTATTTGGTGGCGAAGAAGAGCACATTGCTATATCAGATTTGAAGATCATTTGAAGGCTTCTCTTTGGCATAATATTGACTAGGGTTTACCCTAGGTTTGGAGCGCTACCCATTGGAGGAGGAGCGATTGCATTTGGAGGCGATTTGGAGGTGCATTTGCTGATTAGGGCTTGCAGATTTGGAGCAGTAGAAGTGAAGATCAGATTCGCCCTTATTGGAGGAGTTTTCCTTGGTGGTTTGGTCATCATTTGCATAGGGTTTAACCCTAATTGTGGAGCGCCATCATTGGAAGATTGATTTTGGAGGTTTGTTGGCATCTTTGGCATCATTGATATCATTTCCCGGAGCAGCAAACCTAGCAGACCTGTGCGCCCTGATTTGGAGCAGATTTTCTGGTGTTTGAAGATTCTAGGGTTAGGCTTTCATGCCCTAATTGGAGCACCATGTAATGTCCCTATTTCCGTCTTGATCATCAAATGAAGAATGGATTAGCCTATTCCTCTTTCTTGGAGGCTAATTCTAAAATATGAGGGAATGAAGTGGTTTTGGACTAACTCGGTTTTATTGTTTTGCAGGATCCAAGTCAGAAACCCAAAAAAATGGCTTAGTCTGGATCAGGCCGCACTTTCTCTCTCTTCCAGCCTCAAGTTGTGCCTAGAAGAGAAGCATCATGATATGAAGCACATCAGTCATTTCAAACAGGGCGCCTTGATAGGAAAGGTTAATTGGACTCTAAGATGTCAAAGAAATGGTTAAAGAGTATAGGCGCTACTTCATGTTCCTCTGGACTCAAATGTGCGCCTTGATGAGGAGATGTTAATGTCAAGGTTCAGTTGTCACTTGGGAGTGCGAGTGGGTCTAAGGAATGTTAGGCGCTAACCCTGGATCAAACAACCTTCAAAATGCGCCTTGATACTTGAGGCGTCCAATCACATCTTCACCACCTAGAAATGACGCCTTAAGATAGATTGAAGATTAAAGAGGTATTTGCATCATCAATGAGGTTAAGGTTTGTTAAATATATTATACCTTCACTAGAAGTCATCATTTCCATCTGGAGAAGTATTAAATCAAACTAGGCACACTTTACCCTCTCTATCACCTCACAGATGCGCCTACTCCATGAAGCTTGATTTGCGCCTTGGATGGAAGTTTACTCAAGTGGCGCCTAGATCTCTCAGGACACTCAAAAGGATCTATCAATGACCTAAGTCTTCAAGATTATAAGTCAAGATGATGAAGGCGCACTTCTTGGTCTTCATCACCTCAAAAGTAGGCCTAAGCATGAATGCGCCTCACGGTCAAAACAGACTTCAATCCCTCCAAATCCTCAAGGCGCTAGCATGGATTGATGTTCCAAACTTACTCCAAGGTCTCCAAAGGTGAGCGCTTGCAAGGAGATAAGCAATTTAAGAGAAGGCACCAATTCATCCTTCCACAAGCACCATGTTGCGCCTAAGAATCTTGTCCAAAAGTGCGCCTAAGAAGGAAAAGAACTTTCAATGCCATCAAGATGGAAGGCGCTTGATAGAAGAAGATGCATTTGACTCACACATGACTTGAGTTAGAAATTTTAGCAAGGAAAGACCTCATTTTTCCCAAGGCGCCAATCTAGGCCTTTTTTACCTCTAAGTGCGCCTAGGTGAAGTTGAAGGTCAGATAGGATGCTGACACTCTGGATAAGGGCGCTAGGATAAAGGGCCACCAAAAGGTATGATTACAAGTATAGAACATCCTCAGCAAGGTACTAGGCGCAAGTTCATGTCTCTAGAGCACCAAAGATGCGCCTCAAGAAGATTGACTTAGCAACATGAGGATTTTCCTAATTGGAGCTAGTAGACAACACAAGGGATCAATCATTCAACTAGGCTTATTCCCTTGTCACATTTCTCTCAGTGGGCGCCTAGTTCTACATTGGGCGCTATTTCATGATCAAACTACTTCAATTCGGCGCCTAGAGTTAACAGAATGTCATTTCAAGAACTCAATGCTCTCATTGGTTGACAAGAAGACATTGGGATCCATACCGGTTCAATGGGTAAGGTTGCCACCTCAGACTGAGTTGTCAAATAGAATATTCCCCATGGATATGCTTCTTGGAAAACGTGCCTTGGTTTCTCTTATGCATTGGGAAACGTGCCTTCATTGCCTTGAGGGGCACTATAAAAGGAGGAGAGGCTCCCTCATTTGAACATCTTATCTTTTGGTGAATTTTCTCTTTACAAAGCTTTATGCTTGTGATCTTGAGGCCTGCGAGTTTCAAGAGTTGGGGTGATGCTCCCTCAACTGACAAGGTGATGCTCCCTTGCTGCATTGTGAGGTGTTGACATCCAGTTGACATCATTAGGCTCAATTGAAGTGATCTACATCAACTAGTGAAATAGAGCTAGTTGTGAAGAAGTTGAAAGCAATATACATCTAGGCTTCAAGGCCTTTTCTTGTAATCATTTGAATAAGATTGTATATTCATGCCATTGTGGACACTCATCATTGTAATAAGACATTTGCATTGAATTGAATCAAGTAATAATACAAGTGCCCAACTTCAAGTTGATTCATGCAAATTGCCTTTGTTATTTTTTCGTGTGTGATGTTAAGTAGACTAAGTAGTTGAAGAGTTAAGTGCAAGTAAATTTGTCTAAGTGAGAAAAATTTTAATTAGTACTAGTCGGGTATCCTACATACCACACCTTGGAGGTCTCTTGCCATCATTTGGAGGTCATTTTGCTTTGTTTTTGGTATGTACAACCCTTAGGGTTTAGGGCAGATTGTTGCTAGGCATGTTTGTCTTGTTTGCCCAAGATATTTGATGTAATTGAAGACTTGGTGAATTCTGAATTTTGTAGCAGTAGACTTCTGATTTATATTTCAGTCTATTGTGGTTGCAAATTGAAGTGGATTTATTGCATATTTGGTTGTGGAATTCAAATATATTGTTGGCAATCAAGTTGGTGATGATATTATGATGATTTAACATGTTTTATGGGCTTTCATATGTATTTATTTGAGTCTGATTTGAAGTTTAGAAAATTCAGAAATTAGGGTTTAAGGAAAAATCCAAGTTTTAGAAGTTTGGAAAGCCCGTAAATCCAAAATTGTAGAAAATATCCCCATTTGGAAAATTGCACCAAGACTAGGCTAAAAGGTCATGTTACGATATGGTGGAAGGAAGTCTAGATAGAGCAAAATAGAAAAGGGAAGCCTTGCATTGCAAAGTGGGACCGGATGCTGGAAAAGTTGAAAACCAAGTTTGTTCCGGCAAATTACCAGTTGGAATTGTTTAAGGAGCTACACAATTTGCGATAGGGAGATATGACTGTTAAGGAGTACACCAAGGAATACTATAGGCTAACAATTAGATCAGGGCATCATGAGGAAGGAGTCGAGAAAGTGGTCAAATATGTTAGTGGATTGAGGGAATATACCCAAGGGGAGTTGGATATGTGGAACATCCAGATTGTTGAGGTATACCAGTTGGTTCTCACTGCAGAGAAGAAACTGAATTGAAAGCAAGAGGAAAAGTGAAACTACTACAGCGGAAGAAAAGAGAAGAACCACATAGCCAAAATGAGATGCAATGACAGAGGAACAACCACAAGAGGTCAAGGGAGAGGTAACCAGTACCACACCAAATGGGAAGGTCGAGGTTCCGTTCGCAAAGAGAAAGAAGCTAATAGGAGCTCTTGTGGCAATAGGGAAGATGACTGTAGCAGCTACCGCAAGGGTAGAGAGGATGATGGAAGCTACCGCAAAAACGAAAGAGTAGAAGATACCCACCATAGAGAGTATCAGGGAGAGTGTGGAGGATATACTCAACACGGTAGAGACTCAAGAGGGACATGAGAGGAAAAAACAAAAATCCTTCAAGAGAACCTATTTCAAGTGTGCTGAAAAAGGACATAGGGCATTCAAGTGCTAAGGAAATAGGGCAAAGTACAGTGCAAGAGATGCATTTAGTGATGAGAGGTCATCCACTTCAGCAAGGGATCTTGAGTGCGGGGATTCATTGGTTTTGCAGAGAGCTTTGAGGTGAAACAGAAGGGATAATCTAGCACGAAGAAAGAGTTTGCTCAAAACCAAATGAAGACAAGGTGGTAAATGTTTTGAGGTGGTGGTGGATAGTGGGAACACAAGCCAAAAACAATTTGGTGTCTATAGAAATGGTTGACAAATTGGGGTTGACAAGGATAAAACATCCACACTCATACGAGATAGGTTGGTTGCAGTAGGGAAATCGGATTTTGGTGGAGGAACAGTGTCGGATGAGGAATAGTGCTAGGTGTAGGAAAATACATAACCTAATGAAATGAAATAAAAACCTATACCAACACCCCCTTAAGCACAATTCAGGTGAGTGAAAAATGGGTCCCGACAAATATGAAGCCATGCTAGGTACCCATGTGCAATAGAATCCCCCCATAGAGAAGAAGCAGCCTACAAGAAGAGAGAGAAAAAAGCAGAGTGGACTAGAGAGTGTTCCCTACCTCCACCCCCCAATGTGTAGCTTCCTACACTAGAGATGAGTGGATGATACTCAACTTGAAGAAGATAGAATAAGATAGAATCCAATGGATGAACGACCAAGATCTTTTACAATGAAAACCAAACACAATCTAGTAGTATAATTGTAATATGCTACCCCTGATTATGTTTTTAGAACACAGGATGACAACACTAAAGGTTATGAGCAATGTTCATCCACACCTTTCTGATCACCCAGATCCTGATGTGGACAAGGTGAGAGCATACAAGTGCTTCAGAGTTAGCATTCAAAGCATAAACCAACTGAAATAACAATATTCCACTTATTCAGTGGGCATCCACTTATTCAATGGGAAGTACAAGGAAAGTAAACTAGGTGCATCCACTTGTTCAGTGGGAACCTGAGCTATGCATGAAAGTAAATCCAGGTGCATCCACTTATTCAGTGGGAACCTGAGCTTTGAAGTACAAGAAAGGAAAGGCACATCCACTTATATGGGAACCTGAGCTTTGAAGTACAAGAAAGAAAAGGCACATCCACTTATTCAGTGGGAAGCCATTACAAAGCAAAAAAGAAGCTACTCTACTTGGCACATCCACTTATTCAGTGGGAAGCCATTACAATGAGTTTGCATTGAAGAGCAAATTACCATAGAGTTCAGTAGGCTGTGACATACAAGATTAGCTCCATAATCCTCATTCACATGTATGATTTGATACCATTAATATTGCACTTGCAAATACAAATCAAACAGAGATAATAGAAAACATTCAAACTGTTTATACTGTAAGAGGTCACTGTTGTTGCTATGTTGTAGGTCTGCAAACTGTGACAGTGATGTGAAATACCTCAAACAGTCCCAAAAAGTGGACTCTCCTCAAATCTCATGCCAAGGAACGTCCTCCAACATAGGCACTTCAAGATACACTGATAGCAACACTAAAACATCAAGTCAATCACCTCAGAATCTGCCACAGGACAGAGTTCATACTGCTGTCTACAACAGCGCTGGAAATGCTCAAAATTTGCTGTTGTACGGCGCCCTAGACTGGTGCAAACTCCATATTTGATGAAGACCTCTGCCCTCAAATCTCTTCCAAGACTTTACACTCAATACCAATCACAAGGTGGCTTTCACACAACAAAGAACACCCTCAAAAACTCAAGTGACTGAAATCTAGGAGCTCACATCATGCTACAGAAGTACAGCCTGCTGTAGGTGAATGGGCAGTCCAAGGAAAGAATAACAGCAGCAATCAGCCTTGAATCTTGCTCAGAAAACACACTCTAACACCAACAATGGGAATTAGTGTTGTGACCTAATCACACATCGCCCCATTGCAAATGGGGGCCCCCTCCTTTTTCTGCTTTCTCGCTTTGTTTTGCTTTAGGGTTTAGTTTTTCTCTGAGCTTGTAGGTTTGGTACTGTTGTTTTGTCCAAGTCCCGACACAATTCTTGCTAAGGAGTCCATATCCTCTCATCCTGATGCATGTCTTGAAGCCCTGAAATTGACTAAAAAATTGACTAAGTCTGAAATTTGGTGGATCCTCAAAAATCTAGAATCTGCATGTTAAATCCTATGGATCCAGGACCTATCTCAAACATCCTGGAAGTATATTTCAATATATTTAAAGTATAGAAAATTTTTAAATATACTTCCACCCAGGATAGTGAAAAATGGCTAAGTTAAAAAGTTGAAGTCCTGGACTTTGAGCAGAGATTTCTCATTCAGGGGGAGAATGCGCCCAAGATGAGCAGAAAATCCTCATACCCAAGGATAATGCGCTCCAAGAAGGAATTCCTTTCACACAAGTAAAATGCGCCAATTAAGAAATCTTGACAACATCGGAGGACAGAGGAATGAAGAGTTTGAAATGTTGAAAATGACTAGGTGTCAAGGATGAGCGCAAATTCCTTGTACCTATGGAATTTCCGCCCATGGAAATGCAAATTCCCTCTAACCATGGAAAATGTGCTCTCTTAGTCTTGTTCTATAACGCTCAATCAACGAATTTTGAGAGCAACTTCCAAATTGATGAAGGATTGAGAGAAACTTAATCAACTTGATGAATGTGACTTTAGAATGAAGATGCAAAGGCAAAGCCGCAAAATCCTTGCACTCATGGAAAATCCGCCCAAGAAAGAGAGGAAAATCCTCACTTGCATGGAAAATCCACCCAGGGGAAATAAGGAGAATTTGTTCAAGCATCAACAACTTTGAAATTGATTTCACTTCCTACAAGGTTTAATCAAGACCCAGTGCAAAAGTTTGAAATTTGCCAACATGGAATGAAGTTTGAAGGTGAAATGACAAGTCTAAATGCAAATAGAGGGAAATCCATACTAGTGTGGAATATGCGCCCTTCTAGGAAGAGAGTCCACAACACAAAAGAGAAATCATCCTTGAACAACCTTGCTAGACGATCCAACTTGACAAAGGATCCACTATAAAGTGCAATAAAGAAGGTAGGGAGTTTGCGAAGAATGAAGATCGTGAAAATTGACTAAGTAAATTTTCCAAGGTAGGAAAATCCTTGCCAATGAGCATTATGCGCCCATGCTATGAGGAAGTCATTTCATATCAAATGGAGGGGAATCAACAAAGTTTCAATGTCAAAAGGTCATTAATTTCGCCCAAGTGTCGAAGCAAGGATTGAGAGTGAGATAAGAAAATCTAAGTATGAGAAATGCAAGGAAGAGCGGAAATTCCTCATGCATGAGGAATATGCGCTCCAAAAAAGAGGAAAATCCTCATCAATGAGGAATTTGCGCCCATGTAGAGGGATGTTCTCACTGACATGGAATGTGTGCCTTTGCAAGGAGGAGTGATTTTATGAAGATTTAAGGCTTGAGACTTGAAAATTTCACCAAGGCATGAGTAAAAGTTTAAGGAATGAAATCAGAAATTGATGTCAAAAATGAAGGAAAATCCTCACCCATGAGGAATTTGCTCTCCAAGAAAATCTTCATCCGTACATGTGAGAAGGCGCTAGAGGGAAGAATCTTGTAAATCTTCAAATGGAAACTTAGAAAATGCACTGAGAGATTATTGAGAGACATAAGACAAAGTCATTTGAAAAGTCCTTAGTAGAATATCACATCATGAAGGCTAGGTCGGAAAATCCTCACCAATGAGGAATATGCACCCTTGCAAGTAGAGATTATTTTTAAGAATCGAGAAAATCAAACTTGAAGAATTCACTAAGGGCATATGAGAAGTTGAAAGTTGAAAACGGGAAAATCCGCATACAAGAGGATTATGCGCCAAGGAATGAAGGAAAATCCTCATGAACATGCATAATGCGCTCATCATGGTTTGGTGATTAAAAAAAAATGGAATGTTATTGCTTGAGAAAGTTGAGACAAATGAGAGGTTTGAAATGTCTAAGTATGGAGAGTGGAAAATCCTCATTAAGAGGGAGAATGCGCTCACTTGAGATGAAGGCTCCAAGATCAAACTTGCTAAAATTACTTGAAATTCATCAAAAATCACTAAGAGTTCACGCCAAAGGAGTGACAAAGAGTTTGAAAGGTTCACAAAAATGCCTAAGTGTGGAGAGTGGAAAATCCTCACTAACAAGGAGAATGTGCTCAACCTTGAGAGATGATTTCAATGAAGATGTAAAGGAAAGATTAAGGAATTTGGACAAGTTAAAGTTTAGGAAGTCAGAATGAAAAGTGAAGATGCCCAAGCGCAAAATCCTCATTAACAAGGAAAAAGCGCTCTCCTAAACCTTGCTCAATCATATGATCTTGAAAATGATTCCAACAAATGGCTAAGAGAGGTTACTCGAGATATTTGATGAAGGAACAATTCAAAGTTCATCAAGTGAAAGCAAGAAGTTGATGTCAAAATAGAGGAAAATCCTCACTAACAAGGATTATGCGCCCATCTAGAGGAGGAGCCTTGCAAGAAATAACTAAGTGTCAAAATGGAGGAAAATCCTCATCAACAAGGATTATGCGCCCACATGAGACGAAGCCTAAGATCAAATTTGCTTGAAACCTATCAAAATGCATAGAGAACCAATTAAGAGGATTTGAAACTTGACAAGAAAAAAGCCTAAGTATGAAGGTCGGAAAATCCTCATGCACAAGGAGATTCCGCCCTAAAATTCATGGGTTTATTTTAGCAACTTTTCAAAAAAAAATCACTCTGAAATTCATGACAATCAATGCACAATCTTTTGGAAATTTTGAGAAATTGGATAAGGGAAATGAAAATTTGAAGGAGAAAAGTACAAAAATGCTAAATGAAAAGGTGGAAATTTCTCGTTGACAAGCAATATTTGCCCATGCTAGGGCGCAAAATTCTCATGCTCAAGGAATTTCCGCCCTTAAAAGATTCTTCCCAAAGCATCAAAACCCACCCAGCTAAAGAGGAAGTCAGTCCTAGGAAAACAAAAACTAAGTTTTCAAATTTAAAAAATCATTGCCAAATTGTTGGCCGACCTGCACAAGGCCGACCTAGTATGATAGGTAAGTGAAATGCTATATGTAAAGGAGATCAAACTTTCATTTTCAACATTCAAATTCAAAAACAAATAAGCAGAGCAGAGCAGCAAGAGCAGAAATTTTTAAAAGGATAAGGTGAATTTCCCATTAGCGAATCATAGCAGATCTATTATTTCCAAAAGCAGAAATGTTCATGATCAAGAGCAGAATTAATCCAGCAGAAGCAAATTTCTAGCAGAGCAGAATTCTTATCAGCTGAGGCAAATTTCCTATCTAGAAGGATGAATTCCACAAGAACAAAGGCAAATTTGATTAGAGGAAATGAATCCTTAGAAGAGAAGTGGCGAATTATATAAGGGAAAGGTGAATTTCACTTAAAAGAAGAGCAGATTTAATATAGCAGCAGCAAATTCACCATAGAAGCAGATTTTCAAAGAAAACATCAGCGAATTTCCTAGAGAGTAAAAGCAGAATTTCCTTAGGAAGACAGAATTCCAATCATCACAAGCAGAAATTACAAGAAGAGAAGGCGAATTTCCAGCTGAAATGGCGAATTCATAAGGAGAAAATAGATTTCTTAAGACAAAAAGCAAAATTGCCTGAAGGGGAGATAAATTTTCTTGAATTCTCAAGGAAGAAGATCGAAATTGTTGTGAAGGGAAGTAGTTTCAAGTTATTCTTCTTCATAAGTGTTTCGAAATTGCATTGTTTTGCATGGAAATTTTATCCATATGCATTGTTTGACAAGAATTGTTTACTTCCAAAGTGAATTTTCCTTACTTTCGAAATGAATTTCTTGCGATTATCCTTGATCCTCACTTGAATTACTTTCATTTTATAGGTGAATGGCGAATGCTTAGACAAGGAAAGTTCAATCAAAGGGAGAGTTCTAAAGATTGTTACCCGAGTTCACTCCAGGAAGGATCCAAGAGCACTAAAAGAGAAGAAGATTTCATCGAAGGAGAGTCCACATGAAGGAGATGTTATCAAGTTTCATCCACAAAGAAAGACTTCATCGCCGAAGGAAGGAAGAACTTCATCACCATCTTGCAAGCTCTATCATCCGGAGTATCCAGAAGATCACTTCCACATTCAGGAGCCTTCCATTTCATGCACCTGAAGGACAAATCATTCCTCATGAAGTCTACTCCAAGAATGCACGTACATGACATCTTCCTACACGATCCAGAGTCAAGAATCCTGCACAAGAACGAGAACGTCACGAGATGAGAATGAGCATGTACATGAATTACATTCAGAGTACTAAGGCATGAAAGACAACGTGAAGAATTCCGAAATTCCCAAGTTTGCAAAGCTAAGATCCATAGTTGAAAATCCAACAATTTGGGAAATATTTCAAGCAATGTGAATGCAGAGAAGATCAAACCAATTTGCTCCATGTTGAGGTGGCACGTATACATCATCAGGCTAATCACAGTTCGCCACCACATACTGTCTGAGTTCAATGTATCTACTACAAAGAAGGCATCCAAGTCGGAGATTCTCAAAGATTCCAATGCAAGCTTATCATCTTGGGAAGCGTGCCTTTATCGCCTCTCTTGTTGTCTAAAAATAGCAATTCTTGTAACAAGCTGCCTCTGTGGTGTAGTCTTGACCATTGATACCAAAATCAATCTGGGCCCTTCATTGTAATTCTTGAGCTCTATATAAAGCTCGCTCTCTTCATTTGTAAAGGGGAATATCATTAGTTTTTAGGGAGTAGAATAGAAATTCTTCATTAGGGCAGAAGCTCTTGAAGCATTGACAAGACTTTGGCAAATTGTTGTAAAGATACTACCAAAATCAATACATTCTCATTGAAGATTGGTGAAACTTGTGTTGTTTTGGGATGTTAGCATGGTTTCCAATTCCTTGTAGATGATTCAAAGCAAGTTAGATATATTTTAGATACAGTTCATTGATTTGATAAATAAATGTGAAGATATTGATGAATTCCTCGGTTCATACTTTTTGTGGATTGCCAATGGTGATTTGCAATGCAAAGTTAGCCTGAACCTCATGTTGCAATAGTTCGATTATGGATGTTCATTCAAGTTGCGCCAGCTGTGGGTATTTGGATGCATGTTTGCAGTTTGAAAATCTTCCATTTCCCTTTGAAGATTGCACTAGTTTCATGTAGTTGTTGCCCTCATGGCGAAGCGAAGCTTGGTTGAAAGGAATTTGTCTATCGAAGCATTGTTCGTCATATCATTGTCCTTAGAATAGCTTTCCAAACCCTTGCCCTTTTGCATTTTCTTTATTTTGTGGAGTTAGGATAGTTCCATTCCATAAAGAAGGACAGCTACATATTTGAGTGGAGTAAGGAGTCAATTCAGCGTAAGTCCCTTTGTGAGTTTCAGCAAATCACATCAACTACTGAGTCTATCCATGGCAAAACACGAATAAGGAACCTTGGAGTTGTCTCGATTGATCACATTGTTTAGCATTCGAGAGACTTTGTTCAAGAGAGGATAGAATACTTAGTATTTTATTCTGAGTTTACATGTGCATAAAAAACACATCAACAAAATTGGCGCTAGAAGGAGGACGAGAACAACGAATTGCTCTATTTGTTCCAAGCATACAAAAGTTATTCTGGTGTTTTATCATTCTTTGCTCGATAGAATTCAGCAAGGAGGAGACCAGAACGAAGAATTTCCTACATTTCAACTCAGGATAAAAGGGCATGAGCACATAATTACACTGCTTCTTTCATTCCAAGCACGCAAACGAACTCCGAATTGTGGAATTGGAACCAAGCGAGCTTTCAAGGAAGAATTCGAGATTTCAAGATCTCTCTTATGTCAAAAATACAAAAAAAGTTGAAAAATCAAAACTACAAAAAAAGTAAAAAATAAAAAAAATAAAAAAAAATAGACATGGATTTCTCAAGATCTTCAAGGCAATTCAAGATGGATCATCCTCAAGTCAATATTTTATAGCTTTGGTGGAATTTGAACGCACAACTCTATCCTAAGAGTTTGAGCGACTTTGCATCAAAGAAAGGATGTAGAATTCATGACACCAATGGACACGAGGAGCTATATTGCATGCCATTTTTATCAAGGATGGAATTAGCATTGCAAGGGAAAATTTCTTTTTCACGGGTACATGAGCCAATTGTTCCTGCAAAGGTGCTTCACAAAGTTTTGTTTGATGAAAGAGAGTTCTTCATGAGTTTCAAGGAAATGATCAAGAAGAGACTAAATATTGAGAAGGACCTGCCTGCAGAGGAAATGTTGATTCCAGGTGGTTGGTGTAGGATTCATAACACCACTCATTCAAAACTCGCATGTTCGTCTTGTCAGGAAGCTATTCGTCAAATAAGGGAAGAATTAAGATTGGAAGAAGAATCCGAAATACAATTAAAGCTAGAAAACTTGTGGAGCAGATATCTTCAAGAAATCAATTCGCCACCCAAAGGAGAAGATGTTCCCATGATATTCAAAAGTGAAGATAGCACTAGTAAGATTGATGATCAAGTGGAAATTCCGTTTGCATATCTCTTCCAAGTAAGAAAGAGCCTACTGAAGAGGAAGTTAAAAAGGTAGTGAACGACGTTCAAACGAACGTAAGTGAAGAACAAGATGTTGATTCCACCATCAAAGAAGAAGGCAACCCGAGTTCATTGCAAGAAGAAGAATTCCTTGATGAACACTCATTCATGCTACATAAGGAGATCCTTGAAAATGAGTTGCAAGAAGTACAAAAATAGTTGTTGGAAGATAATCAGTTGGATGCATTACAAGCAACACTTCAAGCCATCATCGAAGAGCCATCAAATGAAGAGCAATTCGGAGGGGCGCTAGACGCTTCCATCCAAGAAATACAAAAGGAGTTCCAGCCGAAGTTGTCTCAAGATGAACAAATTGAGGAAATGGAGGTCAAGGACACAAAGCAATTCGAGGTGATGCTAGGCCCTTTATTGAAGATCTACAACGAGCTAACAGGTGAAATGTTCCATGTTCCTAAATTTCAATTGTTTTCACCTTTTCATTTTGATATGCCCACTATTGAGTATAATGTTGATTTGCATATTGCGGACGTGAGTGGGATGATTCATCATCAACTCTGAACTCCTGACGTGTGCGTAAATGATGAGCAATGTCCATTCGAAGACGAAGACCACCAAGTTGCATCTTTCCCTACTATTAATTGGAAAGATTTTGAATTTGATGATTATGAATTTCCTGATGATGAATTTGAAGAATATGAATTTGACTATGAAAATTTTGGAAATACAACCTGTATTTGTATTAATCACGGTCCAAATGAGTTGCCACAACTATTGATTTTGTGCAAATTTTTTTCTGAATTCACTAATTGCATTGTGAGAGAATATATTTCCGAGTTTAAAGATGAGTTTGCCAAATTGAGGACCATTACTTGCAAAATGTTGTTGCTTTTCATTCTGAGAAATCATGCCAGGTCGTGTATATACTTAGGTCATTTGAGTCTTGTTCGCTCTTTGTACATAGTTAGAGTAGGTTTTCTTTTTCGTTCTGTCGTAGTTTAGATTTGCCGCCCTTGATGCCATTTGTCTTCAGTTCTGTTGGCTTTAGTAGTTAGTTGCTTTCCGAGGTTCCCAAATTGTGAAAAGGCGATGAAGCTTCAAGAAACATAATCTAATAGATGTTTAAGTTCATTTCTTTGATAAATATTCATGAAAGTCTTTTGAATCTAAGGATGATTTTCTCTAACTCTTTCATGAGGTTAGGATCTGTACTTGACTCGGAAAGGAATTATGAATTGTGTCTTGACACCGATATCTTGCAATTACACATATTATTTCTATTGAATTATTGATATCTTTCAGTCTTCTTTTGAGAAACTCGAGTCATGAATTGGAAGTTTATTGTGGACTCCATGGTTAGAGTTGAACAGTGTGACTGCTTGCTCCGGGAAGAAGAATCCATTGTTTAGCATGACTTGAAGTATTTAAAGGCCTCATAATTTTACACATCTTAATGGTCCCGAGGTTTCTGAGTGAGTCTTGGTGAGCTTGAATTAAGTAAAATCTTAAGGTGGTTCATGGTTTCACTCCATTCCATTGTATGCATTTCTCCATACCTCCATCTACTCATTCCATTCGCTCCGCCATGCCACTTCTTGTACGCAATAAAAGCCTCCATCCATTTCACTCGTTCCATCAAATAATGAACTCAAGTCTAATGTCCGAATCCTCCATATAGTCCTATTTTTTGCCTCAAACTCCCAGTAATGAGTCATCAGGATAAAGGTTTGAGTCCTCTATGAACAAGGTATTTGAAGTCCATCCATGTCGATATCCATTCATATAACCTTGGCCACTACACAGGAAGCAAGATCAAGATGTTGGTATTTCCATCCATTCCACACAATTATTTCCATCCATTCTGCACAATTATTTCCATCCGTTCTGCACGAATCCATTGTTTTCCATTATCCACCTATTACATATGTATCCATTCTGCCTTCGTTACTATGCAAATTCCAAAAGCATTTGGCCACACACACTTTCCATCATACGTCATACCTCCATTTGCCTAAATCACATTGCCATATTCCTCTATCCATTTACCCGTTTCCTATATCATGATCAATGAATGTAAGTGTCGTCTAAATGAGAAGCTTGCAATCCATCCGCCCATCCCATAGTTTCACGAAATAAATATTTGGATGCCTTTACCCATGAAATAAAGAAATTCTTGAAAATCCTACAGATCTTTATGCCTTAGAGCACAAATGCTAGAAATCCAAGCAAAGCATATTCAAAGGCTATTTCATTCCATATTTCCAAACGAAGAAGCCAAAAGTCTGGGTATTTAAGTCTAAGAAGCCGAATCCAAAGAGGCTTCCGCATCCGAAGAATCCATTTCCATTCACCTCATCCCATTCCATCCAGAGTTCTACGTTACTTCATCCCACGAAACAAAATCAAAAAAGAAAATTCTAAGTTCGTGTGGGTCATGAAGTTACCGCTCCATATATTCACTAGCCATCACTCTCGTTCCTAAATACACCTCCCTCCCCTTGCAAGCTTCGAAGTTTAGTTCGGTACGTGCAAACGTTGATTGTGATTCCCTTCCATTCATTCCATTATATACCATCTATTTCCCTCCATTTCCCATTATCCTGCATACTCCACCACTCCCTTGGTCTATGCTTTTGGATAAATACTTTTTGGATACATTTTCCATCTACCTGTTTTTGCATAATCCACATCATAGTCCACTGTCTTTGTTCACCTTTTCATAATCCGTATCATATCCGCCATTCCTTACCAACATTAATAAGTATAATGACTTGACATGGTTTCTGTATGGATTATCATTTTTTCATGAAATCAGACTTTTGAGATCTTTCCGTCCATATCCTTCATCCTATGGTATAAAATTAAAAAGAAAAAAAAAGGAAAAAGAAAAAAAGTAAAGAGAAATCCTTTCGTCCACAAGTGAAAACCACCTTTGGTGGCGCCTTGGATAAGTACCATGATGAAAACCTGGCAAACAGGTGTCATGCGTAGAGACACACTGTCTCATTCCATTCCATGTCATTCCATCCCATTTCCTGCCATTTTATTCATTTCACCCATGTACATATACCCTTCCATTCATCCTCCCTCCATCAACTTATATAGCTTAAGACAAGTGAACTCAGATGATCTTAGCTTCTAAGGGACGGAAATGAACGCAATTACACACACTTGGGTCTTTGAATTATGAATAGTCATTCTAAGCTTTTGATTCCAATTTCTTGATCATGTCTTCATATTTGTGCAACCTAACATGTGGGTGTACACAAAAGGTTTCATTCGTTGATTCCTTTTTATCATTGGAATACTTGGGAGAATCAATGTTTGACGAACACTGCACACACAGTGGTAATCAAACGACGAAGTGTCTTGACCCAATTCATCGTTCTTTTCCTTTCGAGTGTATTTCCTGGCTAACTAATGGAATTAGAGTTAATTATCTGAAGTTTCTAAGTTTGTATTGAGTCTTTTTCTTTAAAATGTTTAGGAACATTTATTCGGATTGGCACTAGATGTTCTGACCTAATCACACATCGCCCCATTGCAAATGGGGGCCCCCTCTTTTTTCTGCTTTCTCGCTTCGTTTTGCTTTAGGGTTTAGTTTTTCTCTGAGCTTGTAGGTTTGGTAGTGTTGTTTTGTCCAAGTCTCGACACAATTCTTGCTAAGGAGTCCATATCCTCTTGGTAGTGTTGTTTTGTCCAAGTCTCGACACAATTCTTGCTAAGGAGTCCATATCCTCTCATCCTGATGCATGTCTTGAAGCTCTGAAATTGACTAAGTCTGGAATCCTGATGTTCTGAGATCCTGAAAAATGACTAAGTCTGAAATCTAGTGGATCCTCAAAAATCTAGAATCTGCATGTTAAATCCTATGGATCCAGGACCTATCTCAAACATCCTGGAAGTATATTTCAATATATTTAAAGTATAGGAAATTTTTAAATATACTTCCACCCAGGATACTGAAAAATGGCTAAGTCAAAAAGTTGAAGTCTTGGACTTTGAGCGGAAATTCCTCATTCAGGGGGAGAATGCGCCCAAGATGAGCAGGAAAATCCTCATACCCAAGGATAATGCGCTCCAAGAAGGAATTCCTTTCACACAAGTAAAATGCACCAATTAAGAAATCTTGACAACATCGGAGGACAGAGGAATGAAGAGTTTGAAATGTTGAAAATGACTAGGTGTCAAGAACGAGAGCAAATTCCTTGTACCTATGGAATTTCCGCCCATGGAAATGAAAATTCCCTCTAACCATGGAGAATGCGCTCTCTTAGTCTTGTTCTATAACGCTCAATCAACGAATTTTGAGAGCAACTTCCAACTTGATGAAGGATTGAGAGAAAACTTAATCAACTTGATGAATGTGACTTTAGAATAAAGATGCAAAGGCAAAGTCGCAAAATCCTTGCACTCATGAAAAATTCGCCTAGGAAAGAGAGGAAAATCCTCACTGGCATGGAAAATTCGCCCAGGGGAAATAAGGAGAATTTGTTCAAGCATCAACAACTTTGAAATTGATTTCACTTCCTACAAGGTTTATTCAAGACCCAGTGCAAAAGTTTGAAATTTGCCAACATGGAATGAAGTTTGAAGGTGAAATGACAAGTCTAAATGCAAATAGAGGAAAATCCATACTAGTGTGGAATATGCGCCCTTCTAGGAAGAAAGTCCACAACACAAAAGAGAAATCCTCCTTGAACAACCTTGCTAGACGATTCAACTTGACAAAGGATCCACTATAAAATGCAATAAAGAAGGTAGAGAGTTTGCGAAGAATGAAGATCGTGAAAATTGACTAAGTAAATTTTCCAAGGTAGGAAAATCCTTGCCAATGAGCATTATGCGCCCATGCTATGAGGAAGTCATTTCATATCAAATGGAGGGGAATCAACAAAGTTTCAATGTCAAAAGGTCATTAATTTCGCCCAAGTGTCGAAGGAAGGATTGAGAGTGAGACTAGAAAATCTAAGTACGAGAAATGCAAGGAAGAGCAGAAATTCCTCATGCATGAGGAATATGCGCTCCAAAAAAGAGGAAAATCCTCATCAATGAGGAATTTGCGCCCATGTAGAGGGAAGTTCTCACTGACATGCAATGTGCGCCTTTGCAAGGAGGAGTGATTTTATGAAGATTTAAGGCTTGAGACTTGAAAATTTCACCAAGGCATGAGTAAAAGTTTAAGGAATGAAATCAAAAATTGATGTCAAAAATGAAGGAAAATCCTCACCCATGAGGAATTTGCGCTCCAAGAAAATCCTCATCCGTACATGTGAGAAGGCGCTTGAGGGAAGAATCTTGTAAATCTTCAAATGGAAACTCAGAAAATGCATTGAGAGATTATTGAGAGACATAAGACAGTCATTTGAAAAGTCCTTAGTAGAATATCACATCATGAAGGTTAGGTCGGAAAATCCTCACCAATGAGGAATTTGCGTCCTTGCAAGTAGAGATGATTTTTAAGAATCAAGAAAATCAAACTTGAAGAATTCACTAAGGGCATAAGAGAAGTTGAAAGTTGAAAAGGGGAAAATCCTCATACAAGAGGATTATGCGCCAAGGAATGAGGGAAAATCCTCATGAACATGCATAATGCGCTCATCATGGTTTGGTGATTGGGAAACAATGGAATGTTATTGCTTGAGAAAGTTGAGGCAAATGAGAGGTTTGAAATGTCTAAGTATGGAGAGTGGAAAATCCTCATTAAGAGGGAGAATGCGCTCACTTGAGATGAAGGCTCCAAGATCAAACTTGCTAAAATTACTTGAAATTCATCAAAAATCACTAAGAGTCCACACCAAAGAAGTGACAAAGAGTTTGAAAAGGTTCACAAAAATGACTAAGTGTGGAGAGTGGAAAATCCTCACTAACAAGGAGAATGCGCTCAACCTTGAGAGATGATTTCAATGAAGATGTAAAGGAAAGATTAAGGAATTTGGACAAGTTAAAGTTTAGGAAGTCAGAATGAAAAGTGAAGATGCCCAAGCGCAAAATCCTCATTAATAAGGAAAAAGCGCTCTCCTAATCCTTGCTCAATCAAATGATCTTGAAAATGATTCCAACAATTGGTTAAGAGAGGTGTAGGAGTCTAGGACAACACTGAGAGGGGGGGTGAATCAGTGTTGTGTAAATTTTCAAACCTTTTTGCAAACTTTAACTTTCAAGACACACAAAGAGAAAGATATCATTGATTTGTCAAACACATAAGCACATGACTGAGAATGAAGAAAGAGAACAAAACCTCTTAAGCAAAGTATTAACATACACACATATAGATAAAAGCAATATGAGACATAACACAAATTTGCACGAGTGGAAAACCCTCCTGGGGTAGAAAAACCACTCCAAAACTGCCTCACTGGCTTAACTTTAAAAACTTCTTACAAAGCCTCACTGACTGAATATTATGTCTCACTGACAATTGAGAGGTCTCACTAACCTACAAGCCTCACTGGCATATTGTGCCTCACTGGCAACAATGTTTAGAAGCACCAGCTTCAAGGAGCACCAACCCCTATTACAGAACAAACTGAAAACACAAATTCAGAGGGTTTCTCTGTTTCAATACAGAACATTTCTTCTCTCTCATGTGTCTGTCAAATGGCCATTCTATTCAAAATCAATCCTTCATCCGGACATGCTCAACAACACTACATATATACTATGTTTCATCAATGTCTGTTTATAT
Organism: Cunninghamia lanceolata; assembly: GCA_027924645.1. NCBI lineage: Eukaryota > Viridiplantae > Streptophyta > Pinopsida > Cupressales > Cupressaceae > Cunninghamia > Cunninghamia lanceolata. The sequence continues at coordinate 26,684,040 of BSBN01000500.1, forward strand.
ATATGTATCAATGCACCTGAAAACCATTGTATACAAATTTGATGTCCTTTCACCTTCAAAACATATTTTCATTATCCTCTTATCAAAACCTTTCATCTTCTCTGAAAGAAAATATTGATTCTGATTGAAAACTTCATTCATTTAATTCACCATCACATTTCCAAAACTAAACATAATTCCCTGTCCAAGAAAATGTTTCTTCATACCTGCAATACACAAAAATACATCTCATAGCAAAATTCCACACCAAAAACTTCTTTCATTCTTCAAGATCATCTCACATCTGCTTAAACCACACCTCCATTAAAATCTCTCTTCACACCCAATAAACTTACACCATTCAATATATCTTCAAACCGGTTCAACTTCCAACACCTGCTTTTCATCTCATGCATATCATATTCTTTTCAAAAAAAAAAAAAAAAAAACTTCTCGAAGATCACATTCTTTTCATATTCTACTCTTCAAGAAACTTTCCAAATTTCACTCTTTCTTTCCTTCAATGCCCCTTCAACTTCGGTGAAAGATGTGGAGATTAGCATGTTTTATTGCCTTTTTAAACAACAGTGGGCGTCAAATTTAACAAGTTTAACGGACCGTTTGAAGATACTTTCTAATTTAAACTCAACCCTCCAATCTGCAATGCCCGCCGTTCGGAGATTTAAATTTGAATCGTTGGATGTGAAACCTTTTAAAACAACTTGTGTCCACCATTTGTGCTAGGGTATCGGGGTCAAAGTGACTGACCACACCACGACTAAGGCTGCCTTCAACCGGTCACTGTTTAAACAGAACCTGCTACCACCAGTCACTGCAAAATTATTACATAAAGTGCAAAAATGATGATGGGCAGTCTATGGTTACTTAAAATAAGTGTTGAGCACATTGTTTAAGACTTGATAGGTGTTAAGCACTAAACACAATTACCACTGCAAAGACTCTAAACATCAACATATCTTTAGCACAGAAAAATGAACCATACTTCATTAGATCTGTAAAATGTGATGCCACTGTCATGATGCCAATTAGGTGGAGTTAATATTAACCCTTGTCATGTGATACAAGCCCAAGAAGCTTGCCCTCATTCAACACTGATAATATGTAGTGAATGCCACTGATTAATATGACAGACCATCATATGAGATGCCACTGATTAAGCAATTGTAATCGACTGAGATGACCAAGTCACAGCAACTTCACTCAAGATCAAAACTGAGAGATCACTACCATACTAACCCACTGCTCTGAGAGATCACCACCATGTCATTGAAAGACTTAAAAACCATATCACTAAAAGACCTGAAAACCATGTCACTGAAAGACCTCCTGAATTAAAAACTGCACCATCCTTGAGGATTTATCCATGAAGTATTTGCACAAGATCAAAAGCATTCTGCATCCCTGAAACATTCTCTGCAAGACCACTCATCAACCAACCTTTTTGACATCAATGACAACCAGTCACCATCAAGAGGTTACTCGAGATATTTGATGAAGGAACAATTCAAAGTTCATCAAGTGAAAACAAGAAGTTGATGTCAAAATAGAGGAAAATCCTCACTAACAAGGATTATGCGCCCATCTAGAGGAGTCTTGCAAGAAATAACTAAGTGTCAAAATGGAGGAAAATCCTCATCAACAAGGATTATGCGCCCACATGAGACGAAGCCTAAGATCAAATTTGCTTGAAACCTATCAAAATGCATAGAGAACCAATTAAGAGGATTTGAAACTTGACAAGAAAAATGCCTAAGTATGAAGGTCGGAAAATCCTCATGCACAAGGAGATTCCGCCCTAAAATTCATGGGTTTATTTTAGCAACTTTTAAAAAAAAAAATCAATCTGAAATTCATGTCAATGCACAATCTTTTGGAAATTTTGAGAAATTGGATAAGGGAAATGAAAATTTGAAGGAGAAAAGTACTAGAAAAAAATGCTAAACGAAAAGGTGGAAATTTCTCATTGACAAGCAATATTTGCCCATGCTAGGGCGCAAAATTCTCATGCTCAAGGAATTTCCGCCCTTAAAAGTTTCTTCCCAAAGCATCAAAACCCGCCCAGCTAAAGTGGAAGTCGGCCCTAGGAAAACAAAAACTAAGTTCTAAAATTTAAAAAATCATTGCCAAATTGCTGGCCGACCTGCACAAGGCCGACCTAGTGTGATAGGTAAGTGAAATGCTATATGTAAAGGAGATCAAACTTTCATTTTCAACATTCAAATTCAAAAACAAATAAGCAGAGCAGAGCAGCAAGTAAGAGCAGAAATTTTTAAAAGGATAAGGTGAATTTCCCATTAGCGAATCATAGCAGATCTATCATTTCCAAAAGCAGAAATGTTCATGATCAAGAGCAGAATTAATCCAGCAGAAGCAAATTTCTAGCAGAGCAGAATTCTTATCAGCTGAGGCAAATTTCCTATCTAGAAGGGTGAATTCCACAAGAACAAAAGCAAATTTGATTAGAGGAAATGAATCCTTAGAAGAGAAGTGGCGAATTATATAAGGGAAAGGTGAATTTCACTTAAAAGAAGAGCAGATTTAATATAGCAGCAGCAAATTCACCATAGAAGCAGATTTTCAAAGAAAACATCAGCGAATTTCCTAGAGAGTAAAAGCAGAATTTCCTTAGGAAGGTAGAATTCCAATCATCACAAGCAGAAATTACAAGAAGAGAAGGCGACTTTCCAGCTGAAATGGCGAATTCATAAGGAGAAAATAGATTTCTTAAGACAAAAAGCAAAATTGCCTAAAGGGGAGATAAATTTTCTTGAATTCTCAAGGAAGAAGATCGAAATTGTTGTGAAGGGAAGTAGTTTCAAGTTATTCATCTTCATAAGTGTTTCGAAATTGCATTGTTTTGCATGGAAATTTTATCCATATGCATTCTTTGACAAGAATTGTTTACTTCGAAAGTGAATTTTCCTTACTCTCGAAATGAATTTCTTGCGATTATCCTTGATCCTCACTTGAATTACTTTCATTTTATAGGTGAATGGCGAATGCTTAGACAAGGAAAGTTCAATCAAAGGGAGAGTTCTAAAGATTGTTACCCGAGTTCACTCAATGTGAACGCAGAGAAGATCAAACCAGTTTGCTCCATGTTGAGGTGGCACGTATACATCATCAGGCTAATCACAGTTCGCCACCACATACTGTCTGAGTTCAATGTATCTACTACAAAGAAGGCGTCCAAGTTGGAGATTCTCAAAGATTCCAATGCAAGCTTATCATCTTGGGAAGCGTGCCTTTACCGCCTCTCTTGTTGTCTAAAAATAGCAATTCTTGTAACAAACTGCCTATGTGGTGTAATCTTGGCCATTGATTCCAAAATCAATCTGGGCCCTTCATTGTAATTCTTGAGCTCTATATAAAGCTCGCTCTCTTCATTTGTAAAGGGGCATATCATTAGTTTTTAGGGAGTAGAATAGAAATTCTTCATTAGGGCAGAAGCTCTTGAAGCATTGATAAGACTTTGGCAAATTGTTGTAAAGATACTACCAAAATCAATACATTCTCATTGAAGATTGGTGAAACTTGTGTTGTTTTGGGATGTTAGCATGGTTTCCAATTCCTTGTAGATGATTCAAAGCAAGTTAGATAGATTTTAGATACAGTTCATTGATTTGATAAATAAATGTGAAGATATTGATGAATTCCTCGGTTCATACTTTTTGTGGATTGCCGATGGTGATTTGCAATGCAAAGTTAGCCTGAACCTCATGTTGCAATAGTTCGATTATGGATGTTCATTCAAGTTGCGCCAGCTGTGGGTATTTGGATGCATGTTTGCAGTTTGAAAATCTTTCATTTCCCTTTGAAGATTGCACTAGTTTCGTGTAGTTGTTGCCCTCATGGTGAAGCGAAGCTTGGTTGAAAGGAATTTGTCTATCGAAGCATTGTTTGTCATATCATTGTCCTTAGAATAGCTTTCCAAACCCTTGCCCTTTTGCATTTTCTTTATTTTGTGGAGTTAGGAAGTTCCATTCCATAAAGAAGGAGAGCTACATATTTGAGTGGAGTAAGGAGTCAATTCAACGTAAGTCCCTTTGTGAGTTTCAGCAAATCACATCAACTATTGAGTCTATCCATGGCAAAACACGAATAAGTAACCTTGGAGTTGTCTCGATTGATCACATTGTTTAGCATTCAAGAGACTTTGTTCAAGAGAGGATAGAATACTTAGTATTTTATTCTGAGTTTGCATGTGCATAAAAAACACATCAACAATTAGGACATGCACATAGAACTTCAGATGCAAACTAAACTCAGTCCAAACTCAACCTCACGCCCAGTTACGGCCTGCAACACTTTGTACGGCCATGCAGTAGTTTCTTTTGTTGCGCAAGACTCTACAAAGCACAGGGGTTATGGCTCCAAAGCAAGGCAATATGTTTTCTGATGATAATATATTGCAAAAGACAACCATTCAAACCAATGATGTACACATGAAATGACACAGCAACAGTACGGCCAAAAATGGCTCACACAGCAAACCACAAGAAAAACTCAAACTTAACTTCAAACCACTTTCCAAAACCCACACAATCCAAAACAATCCGTTTCAATCCAAAATCCATTAGTACACGTCGAACTCCATGAAGCTCAGTGCAGCTCCTGAATTGAAGCTACCTCTTTCCAGCTAGGGTGGGTATCTCACCACCAAAACTAGACTTCTTCGAGAGAGTTTTCGTTCTCAAGAAGGATGAAGATCTCACAGGTTCATTCCTGCAGCATAACAATATTTCAACAAGCATAACCCTCCAAATGAGCTCTCATCTCCCTTTTATAGGCACTTTCTAGGGTTTTTCACAATAAAATGAACTATAAAATAGAGAAATATACTTTTCCCACAAACTTCCATATTTCATCACTTTAGCTCATACTTTTATGTGGCTAGATAAAAGATTATCTTTTCCCCTTTCCAATGAGATATTAGACCATAGCACTTTATTATTATTTGCCAACTTATAAGTCTAAGTGTATATAATTAACTGTTAACTCATTAAAATGTATGCTTTTTGCGGAAAATCCCAAACTTCACCAAATTGCTAAATAAAATGCACCAACATGCTCCACAGGGTTTGAGATGAAAAACGATGTCCTCCAAGTGACTTTCTAAAAATAGACGGCTCCTCCAAGAATCTTGGAGAGCTATCCAAGAACCCGAACAAACTTCAAAATGTTGCATAGTCATCCTGACACATCACTGAGCTCAAATCTGACATCAAAAATCAACAAAATCAACTGAACCAAGAGATCTTCATAAAGGGGAACCCTTTACCATACCTCAGCGTATCGAGATTCCAGAAAATAGGCTATCGGACCCACAACTGACTAGGCTGAAAAAGGGAACATTATAGTCCCCCCTCCTTGAAATTGCTTGTCCTCAAGCAATTGCAAGACAGGATAACCAAACATCATCATCCAATACCCTCATGTGCATATCCTCATAAGATTGTCCTCATGTGATAACCAAGTAGAAGATAACCATTCATGATGTTTCAAGGTATACCACTAAAATCTCCATACTCCACTTGATGCAAGGAAGGATGGGATATCACTATCCCACATCTTAAACCTCACTTCATCATTCATCCAAGGTATAGGATCCCAAACTATGGTTAACATGTGGCTGTCCCAAAGAGTTAACAGCAGTTCAAAATCTGATTTTATCAAATTCATGGCTCTAGAATGAGGACTGCAGCTATACAAGACAAATTTCCATGTTTGGTTTCGAAAAGTGAGCATTAGAATGCTCAATTCCACCTTAGGGAAGGCTGGGAATGACTTTTAATTTTTCCACTTTTTGACAACTTAAGTATTTAACCATTTAATTTTAATTATTTTTCGCACATCCACCCAAAGTTACAAAAAATATTAAAATGATCCAAATATGAATTCTGACCATGCCAAAATAACCTTAAGTTCTCAAGATGACAAACTTTATGCAAATTGGTGCTTTCCAAAAATAGCGAACTTCTCCAAGTGTGGAGTGCTCCCAGAATGTCGGAATTGCATTCGGAAAGTACCATTGGACTCATCTTGGACTCCCAAACTCATTTGCCACTATCAGAATTCCTTTCCACAAAAGCTGGCGCTCTCCAAGATTCCTAGAACTTTCCAAGAATGTTGGAATGGACCGAAAAAGGGACATTACACCTTTTGTCATGCGAATTTCTTAGTATTTTTTCTACCTTTTCTCTAGCAAAAGGAGTGATTTACTTAATTCTAATTGACTTTCAGGATTCCAAATTATGCTTATATCCATGGATAATGATTTCGTGATTATTTCTTTAGTACCATGACCACCAAAAATATCTAGAAGCCCTGCATCCATAGTAGACTACTCCTAATGTAAATGACCCAAGAGATCATCTGGTAATCCTTCAAATTTACCTACTACAATACCAAAGTGAATATGACCTCCACTTGATATACATAGTGCTTTATCAAATATGCAAAAGTGTCTAACATGATTTCTTTGTTTGTCAATAACTACATGCATTGTGCAATGAATGTGAAGAAGTAGGTTGTTATCTCGACAATAATGAGCCTATTTGCCATAAAACCTCCACTCATATAGTCATGCATGATGATAAGAACTCCAAATTCTCTAGCGAATATTGCTCTTTTCACCTTTTCTTCACATGTACCTACAATAGCATTCAAGTAATGTCCCTTAATCTCACCCATCTCGGCATGAGCTCCATAAATTGTTTTTGCACAAAAGCAGAAATGATCTCTCCAAAGGATAAATGGTTGGGAATTCACATTTTCATCATCCTTGGTAAAATCAAGTCCACCATAGAGATATTCATAATCCACTCTACCATAATTCTTGGCTGATAGACCAAATGTTGGTTTGATAGTGAATCCCAACAAAGGATGACCATATTTGTTTAATTTCTCTTTCCGCTTGGATACCATGTGGTGGACCTTAGAATTTTTTTGAATAAGCAGGAGAAATTTGTAAATCTTCCAAACGAAGAACCCGTAAGGCTTTGAATCCAAATACATTACCTACAATGGAAGTGAATAGGTTAGTAACGAAACCTTCTTCAAAAAGATCTAACAAGTTAGAAACATATTTATACTAGATTAGATTGGATTATATTCAATAAATATTTAAACTAGATTAGATATAAAATAGCAATCGCACTTACCATGCAATGGGCACACCAATAGGTATTTGCAATGAGTGCATTATGTAATTAAACACGAAATTTTAAAGAAATGCAAACAATGTTGTATTTTGGCAGCAAAAAGTAATGTACAAAATGTATTCAACAAAGGCTTGGAATACATTGTTGATTAAAAAGCCTTGCAATAAGAGGTTGTCATCACATGTAGATGATCCTTCTCCCTCTTCCTAAGAGAGATATACACACTATCCTCCATACGGGTATGTCATTGGTAGTTGAAGGCCAAGGAGATGTCTAGATCCACCAAGCACTAGGCCCAAAAGACTATAGTGAACGTAAGACCCTAACAATCAATGTCTATGATGTTTATCATCGCTCTTTCAAGTGAAAGACCTTAGGACTTATGGATTGTCAAAGCCCACACCATTTTTAGTGGGAGTTGACGCTGACTACCACGACTAACCGAAACAATGGGCACAAGGTGTGGATAGTGCATGTCCCAAGGCAAACCCACATAATATTCAAACTTGACTACAATGATTGGCAAATCTAGGGGCTGCTATCACTTTTGTCGATAATAGCAACAACTTTCCCTAGTGATCCATTAACAAGACCTACAATAACCCATAAATTTGAAGTGAGCATAACCTATTGGCCAATACAAAAGAACCTTGTGTGAGGTAGTTGTTCGTCATTTAGACTTGAAGTGGGTGCCCCCTTGTTTGTTTTGCATTACACTATGCAACTAGCACCTTATAGAAGACTAAAATTCAAATTGTTTTGCATTGCGAAGGAAAGGATTGGTGCATGACATAAAAGTAGCTCCCAATTAGAAAGTTTTGGCTCTGCATCTTTGATATTATTAGTAAGAAGGTTACAAAATTCAAGTTGAGATGGTTGACCACCTTGTTGACAAAAGATACCATTCAATGTCACAATTGTGTTAAAGTTGTGCCATAGTGTTGTGCCATACGAAGCCCCAACTTACTTAGGAATGTCTTTGACAGGTGGGAATTGAGCCAAATCACCGAGCATAATGGAGCGACCACCGAAAGGAAATTGATTGTCCAAGGGAAATGCTTCATGCGAGCAGTTGTCAATGAGATCCAACAGCCTAGGCCCACTGAAACTCATTTCATCAATTAAAATGTATAGAAGGAAATACATAATCTCCTAAAATGTTGCAAGTGCTTACTATTAATGTGTGCTTTAGCACTACTCAACTTAGATAAAATACTGAGTACTTTATCTCTCCTGAAAAGAATCAAATCTCAAAGAATGGAAAATGACTACCCCAAGGTCTCTCCCAACCAAGCCTTGGCCTTACAAGATAACTTGGTAGTTTGATGTTCTTTGTTGTTTCACACAAAGGGACTTACACAATTGTTCACTGGAATCTAATGTTAGGGCTAGAACTAAAAATTATAATATCTAATTATAACTCCTAACCCTAGGAATGTTTCCAAAATCTTAGATCTAAATATGCCTTGTTGCTAGAAACAGTATCTTTCATCTGGGTTTCACTATTTTAATGATGTTGATCCTAAATCTAATCCTAAAACTAATCACTTGGATAAAAAAAGTTCAACAAATAGGGTAGGAAAGAAAACGATTTCAGAAAACTTTCAACTATATGCTTCCACAGTTATGACATGAAGTATAAGTAGACAAACTTAACAAAACCAATCCTTGCTTAACCAGATGTATCACGACGCTACAAAGACAGTGCAATCTTCAATGGATATGTTGGAAAGACGGTTGCCATTGCACCAAAAGATCGACCTATTAATGCCCGATACAACCGCCAAAGTTAATGAATCCACGGGAGGCGGTTAAGCCTTGTCACGAACCCAAGCGCTGCGATACACAACACAAGAAGACCAAGGGCGCACACCTTGCAACGATCCCCCCAACGCAAGCGAGGGGTTCGAACCCGTGACCCAGGCTCTAATACCAATTGTTGGAAAGACAGTTGTCGTTGAACCAAAAGATCGACCTATTAATGCCCGATACAACCGCCAGAGTTAATGAAGCCACGGGAGGCGGTTAAGCCTTGTCACGAACCCAAGCAATGCACTGCACAGCACAAGGAGACCAAGGGCGCACACCTTGCAACAATTGGTATTAGAGCCTAGGTCACGAGTTCGAACCCCTCGCTTGCGCTGGGGGGATCGTTGCAAAGTGTGCGCCCTTGGTCTCCTTGTGTTGTGCAGCGCAGCGCTTGGGTTCGTGACAAGGCTTAACCGCCTCCCGTTGATTCATTAACTCTGGTGGTTGTATCAGGAGTTAACAGGTTGATCTTTTGGTGCAACGGCAACCGTCTTGCTAACAGGATAATGATTTTTCATATTATGAAAGAAATCTATGTTAAACACCCAATACTGGCGTAGTCCAACAAAATATTTCACAATATGAACATGAAACTGAAAGGTGTTCAAGCTAACTACACAAAGTAACTTACGATTAACAAGCAACCAATAGTATAAACATAAGATCTATTAAATACACATAACAATTCATGCATAAACAATAGAAATTCCACTAAGTGATTGGAACCATGAAGCAAACTTTGTATTTATCTCCATTATAAGTTTGACAAATATCAACAATTTCAATTAGAATGATTGAGAACCATGAAGCAAACTGATATTAAGTTCAAAATTTTGACAAGAATCAACAATTCCTTATCCCCTATACAAAGAGAAGTGATTGTCTTTTATAGGAGAGGCAAGTGCACTTTAGTATACAATGAATTGCTAGGATTCATCCTTCATCAACGGTCCAAATCAAAATACATTAAATATTTGGGCCCAAAATAATTCTAATTGCCCATCTTTAACTAGTTCACATCCAGTGCTGGCAAGCAATTCCAATTTTCTAGGTCCCAAGGCAAGGTCGGCCTAATAAATAACATTTTCCTTTGAAAAGATATAAGAAGGCACCATTTTCTAAGCCAAGTTGGACATAATGAACAAGTATCAAAACACAAAAACAAAGGTGACACAAAACTCTAGACTCCAACGCCTAGTTTTGAGAAGTCATTTTCAAAATATGAAGAAGAAATGTGGTGCACTCCAGCAACAAGAAATAGGTTCAATTGGCAGCATCCTCCTGATCCGATATGTCATCTTCAATTGTTATTTGATCTTTTTCTTCCTCTCTACACCTGTAATCCATGTATGTAGTGAGAGCTAGATTGATCAAGTCACTATTTGGCCCTTGGACAAAACCATATCTAAACTTTTGAGTTTCATATGTTGAAAGAAAGATTTCAAATTTATTTTTCTTTTTTGGAGCATCTTTTTCATAAGCTCTGATTATTGATTTCATCTTTGCTAACTTATCCATTAATCTTAAATTGAAAGCATAAGGAGCTTGATTCAAACCAACACTAAGGAACTGCTTGACATTATTCTTCAAAGCATCAATGTCCTTTAAATCTTCATCCACTTCTAGAAATGTGTTTCTCAAGTCTTGTATATATGCAAAATTTTCATTTTGACCATATGTTAATCTTTCTTTCAATTCATTCAGCTCTTTTCTGCATCCCTCAATCATATGATCCCTGAGCTTGATAATCTCAACCCACATTCTTGATTGGTTTAGGGTTGTTTGGTCCAATATTTTCTCTTTCACAAGTTGGGGATCCATGTTCCCAATGACAACCAAGCGAGACAAATTTTGTTCATTGGTTTCCTTTTCATCATCAAAGTCTTCGATCAAATCCACAATTTCTCTTTCAGCAACCTAAATTGAGTCCAAGAATCTACAGCCTCATCCAACATCCTGCAAGCATGCTCATCCAATTCCATGATCCAATCATCAATTGCCTTAGTAATTCATTTCATTCTATTAAGTGCAGAGGCTTCTTGCTAAGAGATGAACACTAAAGGAGAGATTATTCCATCTATTGCTTGCAATGGAGCAGCTAGCTTGAGATATGTTGTAATGCCCCTTGCAGGACCGTTAGCTCAAATCCTTTAAAAAAAATTCGCAATCACTCAAATCCTAAATCTTTCTGATCACCAAGTTCCCAATGTGGGCATGATGAGAGTAGACAAAGACTAGAATGAGAAGAGTGGAAATTAAGCTAAAAGATACTAGTGGCAAGCTGACCAATTTACAATATAAGTAGTCATAAAATCAATCCAACCAAACTAGCTAATAGTAAATGCAAATCCCAATCAAGCCAAACTGGTTGAATACAAGCGGAATTGCGTCAACGCAAAATTGGTGGACTAACTCACCCAACTCCAATTCATACCATGCGATGCTGAAAATGTACTTTAAATAAAAGAAGGATCCAACGAATAAACCGACTAGGATCTATTACAATGGTATGCTTGAAAATCAATGTAATAACCACGCCCAATTTTTTTTGCAATAAAGAGATACGAATGCAATGTCCAAACATGTTCTGATCACCAATATCCCAGTGTGGGCATACGGTGCTTGGACCACACAACTCACTAGAATGTATGCACATCACAAAATGAAGGCGGCAAGGCCAACCAGAGCACGCAGGCGGTAGAGCCGACCTAAATCTAACACCTCGTTGACGGACAAGCATGCGAAATGCAACAACTGAAATTAAAACACGCAGGTGGCAGAGCCGACCCAAATCTAACACCTCTTCGGCCGACAAGCATGCAAAATGCAACAACTGAAATTAAAGCACGCAGGTGGCAGAGCCGACCCAAATCAACACTTCTTCAACAGAAAAGTGTGCATTGATGCAAAGCGACTAACAGAATGTCTAAGCTTGATCAAACCAAAATGGTCAATAAAAAGCAAGCTTGTTCGATGCCAAACGGACTAAAATGAAATGCTATACTAACTAGCGGTAAACCATCCAATTTTACAATATGAAATGCATACAATGATAAGCCACCTACCATCCGGGGTTGCATGAAATGCATTACAATAAACAAATTTACATAGCAACTGGTTGAAACTCACTGAATTTCAATTCTGATCAGAATATAAGACTGCTGCAATTACAAGATTAGATCAGAAAACTCAATAAATCATAAAGGAAACATGCTTACAATAGCTAAGTAAGCAAACCCACTGAAGATAGACCACTAAAGGCTGGTGTAGAAAGCAAACAAGACCTAAATCACACTGCTCTACTGCTATCACTGAAAATCAGAGCTGAAAACATCATTCTGGAAGTACCCAGGTGAACCAAAAGTCAAAATCACACAAATAGAGTGTTGTTCACTCATATCAGATTGTTCTTACATAGTGAATAATCAAATTCCAGCTTTCCAATACTATGAAATGGACTATTAAAGTCCCCTGAAACTGCTGCAGGCTCTAGCTGATGTGTACAATCTGCATAGACCTTAGTATGATTCCCCAAACAATATCAACCAAACAAGAAATTACCCAAGTAAAGCACCTAACTCCTAGGAAGTGGCAGCCCCACCAAAAGCTTCAAATAAGACAAAAAAAAGAATTGCACCTTTTTGTTTTACCTCCCTAAAGTTCCCACACCTCAAAAACAAGTACAGCTTGGGACAAAACATTTCCCAAAGTCAGCAATGAGTTTTAATTAAGGCTGTAAGCCTTTGTTAAGAGGCCGCACTTCTAAAGGAATTGTGATCGCAGCCTATCTTAGGTTGTACGGTCACTCCACAATACATATTGCAATGTTATTGGAGATGGTACGGCTGGGTTAAAACCCAATCGCAGCAGAAATAAAAATAAATTGATACTTTAGTTTCTAGGGCCCTTTCAACAATAGCACTCCAAAAGATCACCACCCGAAAACTTTCATCTGAGATTTCAACACAGGAAACTGAACTAATAATCACACACGAAAGAAAGTCAGAACACATCAAAAACTTGCATTTTAACAAGCTAGGAAAACTCCACTTGCGACACAAAGGTGATTTTTGGGTGAAATCACTCTATCCAACTAGGAGGGTTTTCGTACCCGAAACTGGTATTCCAAGAGGGTTTTCGTCCTCAAGAAATATGAGAACTCAAGTTCTCACTCAGAGAAAATAGCAAATGCAAATAACAATGTAACCTTTTCTCTATACTCCAACTCCTCCTTATAAAGGCACTTTTAGGGAAACTCTTTGGGAGAATAAAATATTAATTTCTTTATTCCTCCATATTCTCCTCAAAATAAAAAATAATACATTTTATTGTACAGAAGTCCCCCTTTTATCCACTTGTGCCTGTTGGAATTAGCCAAGATCAGCAAGTGAGAACTAAGATGAACTTCCACAAAGCATAAGCACATAAAAGCCAAAATGTATAATCAAGAGATTACACCAAGAGTTGATGAAAAGTAGGTAAGGAGAAGGAGGTGAGAAGGAGACAACCAACTATGACTAACCCTCTATGTGATGAACACGTGTGAACAAGTGGAGGGTGATGGACAAATGTCTCCAACCTCCCATAAGGTGAGGAGAGAATATCTCCAACCTCTAATGAGGTGAAGTGTCAAAATGACTAACCTCATGTGAGCACATGTGGTGAGACAAAAAAAGTGACTAACCTCAAAAGTGAACTTAACCTTTAATGTCAAGGTTAAGTTAGACTTAGCCACTAAGTGTGACTTAAGCCTAGGTGTGGGTTAGGATAAACCCAACACTCTTAACACCCCCCCTTAAGTGATACTTAGGGAGTAGTAATACAAAGATGATGGGTCCCAGCCACTAGGCCATGTTAGGTACCCATGTACAAACAACTTTCTCAAAAGGCGGAGAAAAGCAGAAAACCCAGTGGGAACAAAACTCCTCTCCAAAAGAGAAAAGATGCATGAAATAAATGTACAAGTGAACAAGAAGAGTGATAGATGGAGAACTCAAAACCCCCCAAGGACTACTTCTAACACATAAGTACATGAAATATTCCCCCCATAGGAGAGAGATGAGAGGTGGTCATGTGACCCCCCTAGAAACTATGAAGTGACGAACTCCATGTGAGGAAATGCTTCTTCCCAAAACTGATAAGATAAGAGAAACCATGCAGCCTTCCCTCAAAATACCTCTTGTAGTGTTGGTAGATGCTCGAGACTGGATGTTGAAGACCCACAAACGTTGAACAACATTTCTCCCCTTAGGAAGAAATCGAACCACAAAAGTGTGCAAAGAATCTTCCCATTCCGAATGGGAACATACAGGAAGAAGTATGGTCTCTGAATTATGCACATGATTCAGAGACGTAGATGATGTCTTCAAAGAATGCTCAATGATCTCCAAGCCAATGTTGTCGTGTGACGAAGATTCCAGAATAGGGACCATAGATGTATGGTGAAAGCTGAACCGATGTGAATCTAATACTTCTGCAGAAGGTGTCAAACTGAATGATGACGGAGTCTAATATGTAGACTCATAAGTATCTGCAGAATCAGTCACTATATAAGCTGAAATAGGCGAGGCATGAACAAGTATATATGTAGACAATGGTGATGCAACTTCATCGAAGCTAACATCGAAAAGAAGACGAATGTCCTCAATGGTGTTACCCAATCAGTAATGCGGGATTCTACAAACAACGATGCGATGTCTGGTAGATATGCATCCCAATGTGGTGGATCTAGAACAATGATGACGATGTTCTGATGCAAGGAATCACTGAAAGTCATCCTGAATGAAACATCAAGTGGTGATTTTGCAGTCTTACAAAACATCGAAAAGACGACGTGAGAGAAATGAGGATAGAGTGCATCCCCATGTTGAGTGCTCCCATAATAAGTACACTTGACTATGCAATGTTTAGACGTGGTCTAATGTGCAAAAGATCAAATGCAAAAAAGCCCCCCCGAAACTGTTGAAAGAGAGACCCCCAGATTTTGGCACTTTATAACTTAGTGCGTTTTACAAAATAAATTTGACCAATGCGTGGAGAATGAAAAGCCATTCACTTTTGCAAAAAACGGTGCTCAATTCTTAGCTACCGAGCAAAAGTTATTAAACAGTCAATTTCCCGCAAAAATGGCCTAATTTAATTAACTGCACTTGAAAAGCAAAAAAGAAACCCATCAGAGAGGTGAATATGCCCTTCCAACCACTCGTTGGAATCAGGGTGAAATGAAAAATAAAAAGGTTTTGATCGTGAGGGGGAATTGGCCTCCTGCCAACCTGGGCCTCACCCTTCACCTTTGACGGGCAAATAAAGATGAACTTTATATACTGACTTTATATGTCAAATTTATATGTTCAAGTTTTATAGTGACTTTGAAAAGTCACATTATAATCCTCCATAAACAATTTGCCCCAAATTGAAATTAACTCCCTTTACAAATATTTGTCCATTTCAACATAAAATGTTGGCTATGAAAATATTAATAAAGCCCACATTAAAAGTTAATGAATGAACTAACAGCTAATACTTAGGCAAACGTGGGCATAAGTAGGCTCATTAAAATGCCTAAAGAGAGGCGTTGTTGCTGGTTATGTGGCAAAACAAACTAATAGAGTCCAAATTGGACTGTGTAATGAAGATATACGAGCTATGAGTTTGACCAAGCAAGGACTTAGAGTCCAAATTGGAATTTGAAAATACTTTACACGGCACATAGGCAGAAGAAGGTTGTGTCCAAAGTGCTGGAGGGATTTGAGGGCGAATGAATGCCAAAGACTTTACCAATGAGAGGCGTAAGAGTCCTCTATAGAAGACAAATGTGTTGTTGGGCGTTTTGCTGAGTTGCAAGTGAATTATGGTTGCAGGTAGGAGCAAAGAGTCCTTGTGATGGCTTCCTATGTAGGGCAGGTCCCATATGTGGTCGTTGGAAGGCCGTTTGAGGCTACAAAACAGCAATGAATCGACGGCAACCAGCAATGAACTAATGACTATGTAGAAACTTTGCTACAAAACAGAAATGAACCAACGACAAACAAACAAAACTGCAACAATGGATAAAATCTACAATGGTGGCGACTTTAGAAGAAGTTATGATCTGCAACAAAGGAAATGTCGACCTGCACCAAGCGTTGAAGACTACAGAGAATCAAAACCGTTGAATGCATGAACTGGAGGCATCCAATATGAAGCCGCTGCAAAGAATGGGACAAACGTCCACCGAGGAGGCTGCAACGAAAAACAACGACCAAGAAATGTTGCCTGATGGCAATGCCAATGCTAGAGACCTCCAATGACAGTATACAATGACAATGACCAAAACAGTGAATGCAAAGCAAACGATGGCGGCCTGGTAGTGTGAAGGCGACTGGTGTAGAAGCTGTAGAGGCTGCCTGATAAACAATGGCAGTTTTCTAAAAGAAAACCAGTGCCTGAAATGATGGTAAAGCAGATGAACCACACAAGAAACTTCCTTGAAAAACCTGCAAAAACCAAGATTACCCAAAAATGGGTAGATGGGCATAAGGTTGAAAGGCTCTTTGCCAAAAAAAATTCGATTTTTTACAACTTTTCTCTACAAAATTGATTTCAATACATGAATCTAAAAATTCCAAAAATAAAAATACCAAAAATGAACTTTGAAATGGTTGAGTGCTTGATTTTGCTCAAAATGAGAAGCGTTTCACTTGCATGGCTCTGATACCATGTTGGAATTAGCCAAGATCAGCAAGCCAGAACTAAGATGAACTTCCACAAAGAATAAGCACATAAAAGCCAAAATGTATGATCAAGAGATTACACCAAGAGTTGATGAAAATGTACAAAGAGCCTTGCTTATGTAGGCAAGGAGAAGGAGGTGAGAAGGAGACAACCAACTATGACTAACCCTCTATGTGATGAACACATGTGTGGACAAGTGGAGGGTGATGGACAAGTGTCTCCAACCTCCCATAAGGTGAGGAGAGAATATCTCCAACCTCTAATGAGGTGAAGTGTCAAAATGACTAACCTCATGTGAGCACGTGTGACAAAAAAGTGACTAACCTTTAATGTCAAAAGTGAACTTAACCTTTAATGTCAAGGTTAAGTTAGACTTAGCCATTAATGTCAAGGTTAAGTTAGACTTAGCCACTAAGTGTAACTTATGCCTAGGTGTGGGTTAGGATAAACCCAACACTCTAACAGTGCCTAGCGCCACTTAACTGCACAACTTAAAGTACCGTTTTAAATAATTAATTAACCTGCCAAATAGAAATATGAAATAAAATTACTTTTTGACAACTTAAAATAATTATTAACTTACGGTATGTATTGCAATGTATAACTTCCCAACTTACGGTCTACAATACATAACTTCACAATCAATGTTTTGCAGTACATAACTTCGCACCCAACGGTCTGCAATACATAACTTCATCAACCATTCTAGTAGTAGACATTTCATCAACCAATTGGTTAGCAAACTGGAATTTGATTATTTTAACCAACATCAATTGCTTCAGCTTAGAAAGAGCTTCAAATAAGAGAAATATGAAGTATGATTCATAGCATAATGTTCCATTGGATGCTGATTTGCTGCTGATACAACTCTGAAATACTAAATTTTACAAACATTTCACTGTTGTACAACTATTAGATCGGTTCCAAATGAATGTTGTAGTAGTCAACACAACTAAAACATCATCACAAAAAGTACAGCCAGCCTCAACATTAAACTTGCAAACCAAAACAGCCTTCCAAGATTGATACAACTCTTTCCCACAATGGTACAACACTTATTTCACTTCCAAATGGTGCACTTCCTTTTGAAAATCACACTAGCAAATGGAAGGTCCTAGTTCGAGCCCTAGCTGGTCCATATGAGCAGTAGCTCAACAATTAGTATCAGAGCCCAAGTTGAACTTTGGGATCAGTGAACGCATGAAGATCTAGGGACTGCTGCCGACAGTGACAGTTTGAGGAACACTCATGGCATAGAAAGAACCAAAAGGATTTGTATGGAACCATATGGAATCATCAAGGGTTTTGTTTGCTTGAAAATCGCAGAATGTTTTTGATAAAAATCATGTTTTTTTACAAATAGGGTTTTTTAGTCAGATTTTTTCACAAAATCACGAGATTTTTGTGCCTATTTTAATTTGCGATTTTTTTCCTTTAAAAATCATGTGTTCCTCTTTAAAAAAAAATGGTAGATTTCTCTATTAATTCACGCCAAGCGAGCAGGCACAATTTTTAGGCGGTTTTTTATACAAATCGCACCTTTTTTCCATTTTTGGGCCGTTTTGACAAGCCGCAGCTAGCATGGTCGGTTTGTTTTAGTTTTTGGCGATTTTTTAGATAAAATCGTGGGTTTTTCTGAGCATTTTTATAAATCATCGCAATTATTTTTCAATATAGGAGGTCAAAATTTTCTATGATTAAAATTTTGACCATCACACATCAAATTGTCCATCTTTCCTAGTCTGCAAGGTCCCGTCGAATTTTTGCAAAGTAAAATTTCGCCTGTGCAAAAGAAAATCGCAGTTAGAGTTGGTACTTTGATTAAACAATTGACAATTTTTTAACAAAATCGTGGATGTTTTGTTGCTGACTAGGTATTTTCCATTTTTATTAGCAGAAATTTTCAATATTTGCAAACTAGGGTTTTCAGGAATTTACAGGGTTCCTGCAATAGCATGACTAGAGGGTTTTTTTTTTTTTTTTGTTATTACGAGTTGCAAGAGGAGAGATGGCCTCTTTACCCAACATCATGTTGGAAGGCAGCCAACATTTTAATAGCAAAAATTACAACACATGGAAGCAACGAATGTTGATGATTTTCGAGTACAAATGCCTCAAATAAATCATCCTTGGTACCCATACCCGGTCAGTGATTGCGGGTAAAGATCAGGACAAGTTGGATGAACAAGACAGAGAAGCAATCAAATTATCAGTGACTGATGAAATGTTTCCAGAGGTTTAAACAGGTACTACCCCTACGAGAATTTGGAACCATCTGCAAGATCTGCATGAGACATTAGATAAAGCCAGGGCCTTCTTCTTGAAGAATATGCTCTTTTCGATCATGATGGATGAGAAAGCATCCTTGCAAGAGCATTTACTCAAGATCGAGGACATTAGAGATCAGTTGTCAGCCATAGGTCAGAAGATGGAAGAAGAGGACATGGTGGTAATCACACTGAAAAGCTTACCACATGCTTATGAGCATTTTATTGAGACGCTCAATATCACCTCTATCGGTGTTGACTTGAAGTTTGAAGACTTGTGCAATAAGCTCTTACAGCAAGACAGATGGAAGAAACAATTTGGTAGTAGTAGTGAGACACAGGATGTGGAACAGGCATTTGCAACCAAAGACAAGGGCAAAGGCAAATGGTCACAAACAAAATGACAAGGTAACAATGAGGATACTACAAAAAATCTGAAAAACATCACATGTCATTATTGTGGTAAGATGGGCCATATGAAGAAGCACTACAGAAAGAGGTTGGCTAAACAAAATCCTACCAGGGAGGGCCTCAACCAAAGGCTAATGTCGCAGAGCATTCGAAGAAGGAATCAGCCCTTTATGCATTCATGGCCAAATGACCAGCAGATTAGTCTAAGTCATCTACATGGTACATAGATTCAAGAGCATCACGTCATTTCACCCACAGGAAAGATTGGATCACGGAGTACACGGCTTGCTCTGATTTAGTGATCTTTGATGGTGGTGAGTACAAAGTTGTTGGTAGAGGGAATGTGCAAATATCCTATAGAGGGAAAATTTTATTTTTTCTCAATGTGTACTATGTGCCAGGAATGGAGCTTAATTTACTCTTAGTGAGTATTATGCGCCATTGTCCCAATCTGGATGTCATCTTTAGAAAACATAAATGCTACACAGTTAACAAGGAGACGAAGAAGACTATTGCAGTTGGAATAGAAGATCATGGATTGTATTGACTGGTTGATATCGGATAGGTCAAAGCGTGTGCAATGACAACCAAGAGTGCGTCTGATATCAGTACACTTTGACATCAGTGGTATGGGCACCTTAATTTATCCTATCTCTCTCAGTACACTTTATGAGGAGCGGCTGTAATAGCGATATGTACAACCAACAATACTTAAGAAATAGCTCCAAATTGGTATGATTGGGTACATACAAAGGTACAGCCTATAGCTGCAAGGAAAAACAGTATGACCCAACAAACAAGATAATCTCTTTCCAAAGATACTAAGATTAGCTTGTAAACAAATAATTTCTTCCAATTTCTCAAATCTGGGCACAAACTTCACACCAAAAATATCAACTAGAACAGCACACAATATATTTTTGTATTTTTTTAGAATATATAAATCACACTCAACAACTGAATTAAACTCCACACCAACTAGCAACTGAAAACCCACACAAAACTCAAAATTCACACAACCAAATTGTATCCAAATGATCTTCATCACAAGGTTCGTGAGTCACACCATTTGGAAATCCCGTTGAAGGCTCAAGTCATGGCTAAGGAAGATGTAGTTGTGCATACACTTTGTGAACCAGCAAATAATGATAGGTATGCATGTGTAGAAGAAAACATCCTTGATTCAGATTTGGAGAAGACCTTTACCATTCATGTTGAGCTCAATGAGCCTACCTGTGTTTTGACTCTACACCATTGTGATGATGATTCGTGGATTGGGCATAAGGCTGACCTAATTTCAGAACTTGAGATATGCAAAGAAGATACCATGAAGGTATCCAATTTTGAGAGGTATGTGCTTGTGGATGTTGGGTTTCAGCTGGACTATAGTCCAAGGCATGGAGATGAGCGTTTGAGCAGAAATTTTTCAGCCCCAATCTATTGGTTTTCAGCTCACACCTTGATGATTGATGGCTGTTCTACATTGTTGATCATGGAGTTTTCAGACTATACATGGATGTTTACAGCTGTTTGGATGGATTGGTGTGCATGGGATTGTCACTACAGCATTGGGAGGTTGCATGATGATGAGATCATATCATCTTATGACGGCAGAAGCATTCTTGGCATGATCATAGGTCTGATTTTCAATTTTCATAGTGTTGTTCTGATTTATATCAGCAGCCTAGAGTGGATTGGCATGTTTGTTTATGCACATGTGATGGGCACTTTTCACATCCATATGAGACCATTCAAATTTAGATGGATAGTTGGTGATGATAACATGATGAGAGATACTTATCTCTTCATTTTCAATTGGTGTGATGGTGTAATAATTTGGGATCCAGGTGTGATTGGTAAAATACTTCATAGAGATCTTGGTGAGTTGTTTCACAACTTTTGGTTGAATGATATTTGTATCAAAGTGGAGCAGCGGAAGGTTTGGTGCAGGTGGTTATGCTTCAGAGGTCATGATTATGATATCACCTATCACATGTTGGGAGGCATGACATGTAATGTCCCCTTTTTAAGCCATTATTGCAAAATGACCTTGACATTTGGAAAGTTGGCTACAATGACTGAAGAGACTTAGATATTTGGAAAATTGGAAAATAACTTAAAGCTTGGAGAATGGAAAGTCACTTTCAAAGGAAAAAGGAAAATATGTCAAAATAAAATAATATTTTAGTTGTCAAAGTGGAGGAAGGAAAAATAAATAAAATATTAATATTTTAATATATATTGGACGCTCCACTTGGGTAAAATAAAGAAAAAAAAAATTAAAATGACAAAGTAAATATAATATTTTATTAAATTTTATTTATTAAAATATTATATTTTTCCAAAGGTGACCACCCAAGTGTGATATGGGAAAAGTTATAAAATATTAATATTTTATTATTTTATTTTGGCTGCCCAAGTTGAGGAAAAAAAAAGAAAAATAAAATAAAATAATATTTTATTATGGAGGTGGACTTGAAAGCAAAATAAAATAAAGTGAATTTGGACACCCAACTTGTGGGTTATAAAATGGGTGTTTGGGAGTCATTTGGATCATATTGTGAATTTGTCATTTGATACTTGGAGATTTTCTCTTTGGCAATAACTTTGTTTCAGCAAGTTCCGAAGGACGAAAACCCTTAGAATTTGGTGGTTTGGACGAAAACCCACTCCACTTTGTGAGGTGGGTTCATCATTGGATTTAATTGCAGGTTTTTTTTGGTGTGGATTGAAGCTAGGGTTTGAAGGGGAATTGATCATATCAGCTAGGGCTTCATATTGGCACTAGGGTTTTGAAGTTTTATGCAGATTTGAAGGACTTTCTATGACATATTTGCAGGTTACAGCTGCTAGGGCTTGCGTATGGAAGAAAGAATGGTACGGCTAGCTTGAGGAAGGTTTTGGCATTGGAATTTCATGATTTCATGGTGGAATTGATAGGGTTTTGAAGGCAGATCTGAATTATAGTCACTGGGGTTTCTAGAGCCGTTGTTATCATTGAAAGTAATTTGTAGATTTGGGTTGTAGAAGCAGTTTGCAGACTTGCATGAGTTATATCAGACCTAAATCAAGGCTTTATCAGGCTGCAATCAGACTTTAAGGTCATCATTTGGCACTATATTAGACTTGCATCAATTTGGTATTCAATTTTGGAGGTTGGAGCTTCATTTTCAGGTTGCTGGGGCGCAATTTCAGTCATATTCTGAGTTGTATTAGACTTGTATCAGCTTTAGGGATACTCATAAATTAATACCAGCACTTTGGTATTTGTTGTTTTCTTCCATTTTGGTCAAATAAGGGCATATATCAGTCATTGAGTGTCATTATCAGTCATATACAGGTTGTTGGGCACATTTTGTATACATTTCTGAGTTGTTTCAGAATTGTATGAGTTGTACATGCACTCAGAAATTCATAACAGCAGATGGGTGTTTCTTATTTCTTGCATATTTGGCCTAATGAAGGCTTGTACTTGACCAAGTATGTGAAGCAATAAATTATTTGTTCAAATCTTTAATTGGAATCAATTCTATCGTATTGTTCTCTGCTAGTAATTGCAATCAGATTTAGAAATAAAGCCTAATTGAGTGTTGAATTATTGATATTTGTTCATGTGAGTATTTGGCTATCTTTCCTATATATTTGCACGTGTTTTGGCATTGAAAATTCATTCAAACAAACATCATAAAACAATCAAACACTCAGAAATCAGATTGCATGACAAGTGTTTGACAAAATGTCAAACCACACAAATTGAAAATTCAAGGCAAAATAAGACAGGGATATTACAGTGGTATCAGAGCTTAGCAAAAATCAGAAATCTTCTGGTGTTTTGAGCAAAATCTTGGTAGGGGATCTTACATTACATTCCTCAGGGCTTTGGATATGTATGATGCTTTGTCTTTGATAGACTTAGCATTTGTGGATAGAGAAGCCTTCGGAGGAAGAGAGTTAATGACACTTGTGGTTGATGTTTTGGTATTCTTGTTCCTTCAACTACACAGACAAATTACATGGAGGAGGAGCGGAATTTCAGAATTTGGAGGATGGAGCCGATCTGAGTTTGAGTGTGTATGGCCGGTTTTGTCAAATTGCTGGCCACCGGAACTCACTATGGGAGATGTAGCCACAAGTTGAGGAGCAGGGTAATCATAGAGTACTTGGTTGGATGGAGAGACTTGCCACCTGAGGATGTTTTGCAGTATCCAAGCTTGCAATTGCTTGTGGGCAAGCAATTCCGGGAAGGGAGGACTATAATGTCCCCATTATCGGAGTGATCACCTAATGGAGTCGGTTAGCCTATCCTATTCTCGTAGGCTAAGCCGTAGGGCTAAGGGAATGACCTAATTAATTAAATATCATATTTAATCAATTTATTAGGGCCAATTGATGATGAGAGATGGCTTCTTATATTTTGTGAACCATGTGATGAAGGAGAAATAATTAAATAAAATGTCTAAGGAGGTGAGCAACCCAGGAGGGAGAAAACTTAAGGATGGAAATTGATTTTAGAATATTTAGTGATGCCATGGGAAAAAATGAAATAAATCAAAATAATTTCCTTGAGGTGGACGACCTAGTGAGAGGTCCAAAAAAAATGAATTAGCATGTGCCAAAAGGGTTCGCCCACATGGGGAAGAATTAAATAAAATAAATGGATTTATTTTGGGCGCCTAGAGAGAGGTCGGCTTGAAGGGAAAGAAGAATAAAAATAAAATAAAATAAAATAAAAGATTTTTGCCAAGATGAGGTCGGCCATAATTGGAGGAGAAAAAATGAAAATAAAAGGTAATTACCAAGAGGAGGTCGGCTAAGGTTGGAAGGAGGTCAAAGGTGACTCTAAATATAAGTCATTTGGAGTCATTTCGTCATCATTCATATCTTATTTCATTTGGAGATTCTTCTCTTTGGCTGCAACTTTGGTTAGCCTTCATTCCAAGGACGAAAACCCTTGTGAATGTGGTGAGTTGGACAAAACCCTAGCTCATCTTGTGGAGGACTCATGACGGAGTTCTAATTGCACTTAATTGGAGACATTTGGAGACTTGGAACATTGAAGAATATTCAGATTTGGAGCAGCATTATTGTGGAATTTTATGAGCATCTTGCATTAGGGTTTTGCCCTAATTTAGGCGCCACTTTGGAGCAGACTTGTGCGCCCATCTTGGAGGGCGATTTTGGCATGTTTTGGAGCAGCAAACCCTAAGCGCACTTCATGGAGGATCCGCCCAGCTAGGGTTGAGCATTTGACATCTCTTTTGCATATATTTGGTATGTACAATCATAGTTTCCAGGTCTGATTTTTAGAGCGGAAATCTGGGCATATTGTTGGCATGTTTGAGCCCAATAATTCATTGTAAAATCAGTCCAGAATTTCCAGTTTTGTAAGAGCAGAAGTTTCCTACAGAAAATCAGATTTGTGTGTTGCAATTGAATGCCAATTTCATGTTTGATATGAATATCAATTGGTAGCATCATTTGCCATGTTTATTTGTCATGTTTGGGCACTTGTGTGTTCACTGTGATAATTTGTTTGAAATCAGAAAATAAAAATCAGAATTCAGAAAATTAGGTTTTTGAGCAGAAAACTAAAAGCAGGAAATTAGGGCAGAAATCAGAATTTTAGGGCAGATCCTGTTTGGGATATTACACATTATGCCATGCGCCAGGGTTGCAAATGGGCATTTCTTATGTTTTAAGTTTTTGCTCACTCTGCCTTATGGAGCACTCCTCTCAGTCATTTGCCCATTATTAACTTAAAAAAAAAAACAATTTTGTCCCTCCCTACCTGCAATGCACTCCAAAACACTGGATGTCCCATTTTCATGCCTTAGACCATTGATCCCACTGTCTGCAGGTCTTTGGTGGGAAGTCTACTCGAATTGGTGTTTCCTTTGCTGTCGGTATAGTTTTGAAGTTCATGCAAACACCTCAAGCTTGTCATCTTCATGCAGCTATGCACATCCTTTGATACATCAAGGGTATGCTTAAGTTCGGGATTCATCGCGCAGCAGACAGTACTCTTCTTTCAGGAATTTTTAATGCCAACTATGCAGGAGATCTTGATAGCTAAAAGAGCACCTTTAGCTACATTTGTTCTCTTGGGGCTGGCCTTATCTATTGGAGGGCAAAGAAGCAAGCTTCTATCTCCTTATCTACTACGGAGGCTGAATTTTACAATGCAACAGAGGAAGCATGCCAGCACATGTGACTTCAAACTCTTTTCATTTGCAAATTGGTTTTCCTCAAATGCCCCCCACAATCATCCATAGTGATAGATTGAGTGTCATTCAGATGATCCATAATCCGGGTCACTATCAATGGCCAAAACACAATGAGATTCATATGCACCATGCCAAGCAATTATTTCAGGATGGTTATGTGGATTTTGAAATTTTCCACATGTTTCTCTGCTGAGCAGCTCATTCACATTTTCATTAAGGCTCTTCCTAAGGAAATGTTCCTTAATTTTTGTGCACATATTAGACTTCAGAAGCTCCCTTCTGGGGTTGTGGGGGGTGATGCAGAGTAAGGTGACAGCAGCAACCCAACAGCCAACCTTAAGAAATGATATTGGAGTGTATAATGTTGACTTAGGTCTTCTCCTCAGGGTGACCTATCTCTATGTACTTATTTTGTGGTCCAATGACCTTACACACCTTGTGGATTGTGTAATCTATATTGAGCCTTGTTGTCTTCTCTTTTTTAACAATGCCTTAAAGATGTGTATATAAAACACATGCTAAGATCATCATTTGTATTATATTCAAAGTGATTCTTTCAGCTTACAGGCACCAATACAGCATCTTATTGCCGAGGATTAGATGCCATGAAAAATATATAAAACCTTCCTTCAAAACAAACAAACAAATTCAGCAAGCTTAAAAACTCTCTTATGGATTCTAATGACATATATGTCAACAGTAATTAAGTTAGCCATGGTTCCAACAACATCTTGTTACACCAACTTGGGATCAGGTCCACCGGCATCATTTTACCTCAGACATATAAATACTCCCCACAAATGTGACTTTGAGCTGGTGAAGCTCACGAAACAGAGACTTTCCCACCAGAGAATAAATAGCCCTGATAGCCCGGGGATTACATTTAATTGTAATATGAACCACCCCAGTCATGTGGACAGTAAAAAGGAAACCTCTAGGTACCCCACAAGAAGGAAAGCACCAAAAAATTCAAAACCTTTTCAAAAGTATGAATACCATACCCAATAACCTAATGTTTTCTTCTAAATATTGTAGTCATGTAATGTTTTGAGCTGGTGAGGCTCGAGGCTCAGACACTAAACCACATTTATTGGTATGCCCCAGAGCAAAAAACTTCGACTACAGAGAAATTTTCCAAGGGAGGGTATGAAGTGTTCATCAGAGACAAGATGGTCCTGCTGAGCCGGGAATTATACTGAATTGCAGTTGAACAACTACAGTACTATAACCGGTAAACGCCAAGACTCTCAACTCTAGGAACCCTGCAAGAGGGAAACTACCCTATAAAAAATAAGAATCATTTCAAGATATCTCATTTCCTGGATTATATTGAATTAGCTTATCTTTATGTTTAGATAGTGTACATACTGACCTCTACACCTGACCATATAAATTGATTCAATAACAACACCTGCTCTATAGTTTCCAGCTGAATAATAATAAAATTAGATTTCAAATAAAATTCCAAGTCATGGGAAAACAAAGCCACTAACACGATAAATCATAAATCCATAGACAACATGTTCATCACAGTTTGGGGAAGAAGAGATAGAGAAAAATACCAAGACATCTAACTTTGACAAGTATCCCTTGGCTCTCCAGGATGGAATCAATATAAAGCCCTGAACCAGAACAGGTCTCACAGAGAACTGCTCCCTTGGCTTCACACTGCCTGCATCGGGGACTGTTACCGATGTTTTTTTCGCTCATACATAATCCAATTGGCTTCTCAATTATCTCCTCGGGGATTTCCTTGTCATAGCAGAACAAATTTTCAAGGCCACGCTTGTATTTCTCCACATCACAGTCTGGGCGTTCTCCATTTACATTTGCAAAAGCCTGCAAGAATATTCAAAAGTGGAATATAAAGCGAGAATGTGCTGTTTTTCACCGGAGGGAGAAGAAAGAGACAGAAAAAGACCTGTTTTGATGTGTGGCCCGACACCGAGCCATTGTTGGAGATGCTCCAAAAAATCTGTTTGGTATTTCTCCTCCCAAATAGTTTTGTGTTGGAGGGAATAAAGACAGTTGATTTAACTGATCCATGGTTGATATTGAAGGAAACAGATGCCCGTAAAATGCAAGTGCAAGAAGGGCCTGTAAGACTACCCATATCTTCGAATGATGGATAGAGAAAAATGGTGGAATCTGTCAGCTGTGTAAAATGGATCTCCTATTCGATGCCACCAACATACCCCATTACCCTTGAATGCATCGCCTCAATTAATTTTAAAAAAAAAAAAACCTCTTTTGGCGTATGCAATATACACGGTTTGGTAAGCCATGAGTTAATATTTCGTACCCGATGGAGGTCGAAAAATATATAGTCTTTTTAACCTATCAATTAATTTAAGTGTAACGTCAAAATTGCATACCTTGCACTTAGTACTCCTTTTAGGTGGGATTATTTAATTTTTTTTTTTTTTAATTTTATTGGCCTATGTTAAAATGAAATAATAATTTAAGGTCTTCTTTTGAATCTATTTTACATTGAATTTTAAATATTTTTTTAAAAAACTAATAAAATGAAAGTATTTTGTATTGCTTTTGTTTTCACTAAAGTTAAAATCTTTTGCTTTTGTTTTCACTAAAGTTAAAATCTTTAAAGAGAGAAGAAAAAGAGAGCGATCTAGAAACCCTAAGTGAGAGCGTCCACTTGAAGCGAGCTTTCTGGAATATCTTGAAACCCTAGCCATAGGAGTTTTTTTAATGCAAATATTGCGGCTTCAAATGGAAGCTAGACAGGGGGGAGGAGAGTCTAAAGATATTTCAGCAAGGCTTGAAAGCATTCTCGGTGAAGATAAACATCTGGGGAATGAAAACTCCCCGACATTAACAAAAACAATTAGTGCCTTGAACAACAAAGTTCCTAAGCAAACTAGCAAGGACGCTAACAGAGAGGAACTCAACAAGGAAGATACCCTAAAGATTGTAGGGTCAAGTTACCTGTTGCAATGGAAATGACCAAAAATGTTGAAGGCAACTAAGTTCTGGATACACTCGGCAAACAAGATGATCCCACAGAGATCCAGGAGCACTAGGGTGGCATTTGTACAAGCAACTAAGTTTTTAGTTTTTCAATATTTGTTCTCTCAAAATTTTCTACATCTCAATAAATGGCATTTTCGGAGGCCTTCAGAGTGGAATTTGGGGTCAAGACTTTCATCGGTTACTTTGAGTGATAGCCACAGACAGGGCTTGACGCAACTCAATCTAGCTCTCTTGGAGATCTTTCCAACGATTCCAAGAAGTCTAGATTCTGACTAGCTGGCTAGGAGTTATGACCCTGCCAAGTTGGGGTTCCGAATTTAGCAATTTTTTTGAAATTTTGAAATTTTGAATTTCTGTTAGTTAGTTGTTTTTTGTCACCTTCCAACTATCCATTTCAAATTCCATGGATAAGGTGACTCTTCACATTCTTGGTTCATTGTATATAAACACTTTTTGATGCAAAATAAAATTCTCTTCAATGGTTGGCTGCAACTCTCTACGAGTTATGCACATTGAGCTATTTTGAATTGTCACAATACCACAGGCTTAGCACTGGGTATTATACTCTCAATTCTTAGCGAATTCATATCACAAGAAGCAGGTAAAACATTAGAATTTATGCTTCCTGATGATGTTGTTGATATTATTACTGAATGCCAAACATGTACTGTAATCTTGTTTTTTTAAAAGGAATCCCTCAATAAATTGATTTTTACAAATGGGCAAAATTAAATTGGAAAAGGAGGTTGGGAAATTAAATCCTTGAGAGAATTAGGTAAGGGATATGTCTCATGCATGATTATATCAATTGATCATGCTCAAGTTGTGCTTCAGTATGGCACTTGGGTAATATATAGGCAAATATGTTATCTTCAAGCATGGAGCCTTGATTTTCATCTTGAAGGGCCATCTCGCTCTCGTTATCCATTATGCATAGAGCTTCCTTATTTAAACATTGCATTCAGACCTTTTTAATGGAAATAGTTTCATAGCTTGGAAGAGTTGTTTGGTGTAAGAACAATATAAACAAATTTGCCAGCCTTAGGGTTTAGCCTAGGGTACGTGTAGAAGTGGATTTAAATAATTTGTTGCCAAAGAATATTAAACTTATTGGCCCTAGGTTTGAATTTGAACAACCTAAATTATTTATTTGAACAAACCTAATGCTTATTTTTTTGTCGAAAGGAAGGCCATTTAATACAAGATTATCCTATCGGGAAAATAGGATAGTTCAGCGTACTATTTCATCTCAACCCACTTGCCAAACAGTACCAATGGTGCCACAGTCCTCTGTTAAAAGTAGAGTCCAATCTAAACCTCATAAACAAGTTAATTCTTCTTCTTTAGATCAATCTCCAACTATTCTTCATGACTCTTCTAACAATACTTCCACCTCCTTTAAGGATGTAGGCATGACGGATGGTTGGAGAATGGTAAGGAAAAGAAAAGAACCTTCTAGCACTTCTGACTCTCTAATTTGTTACCCCCATTTGCATAATGGTTCCCCCTCTCCTCCTCACTCTAACCCATTTCCACATAATTGATCCCCAATCTCTCCCCCCCCCCATCAACAAGACAAAGATCCAGGTCTCCTCATACAACTCTAAAGGAAAATAATACTTCTAATCAGACTATTGTCCTGACTAATCATTTTGATTTATTGCCACAAGAAGATGATTCACTTACTTCTTCTCCATGAATTTCAAGATCCTCTCATGGAATGTTAGAGGGATTTCTCTCCCTCATCGCAAATACAAAGTGAAAGATGCAATTATGTCATGGAAACCAGATGGTGTTTTCCTTCAAGAGGTCAAGCTTAATGGGACCCGTCTCGATTTGTCTCTATCTAACATATGGAGAGATGCTAATTTTCCACATACGTCTCATAGAGATGGTAGAGGGGGGATGTCATTGGTATTTCATCTCAAGTGTATAAGTATGTTATTGATAAAGGAGAGGATCCTTCACATAATTGTGTTTGGGCCCTGACATTTATCTATAAATAGCTAATTGCTTTTTGTTCAGTTTATGGCCTTGATAATGCTAAGGATTGGATTGCTCTTTGGGATTGCATGTCCAAGTCTCTTCCCAATGTCGATTAGATTTTAGGTGGTGATTTTAATATGGTAGAATATCATAAAGATCACAATTGGTCTAATTATTATAAACTTAGTAATGAAGAATTCAACAGCTGGTTGAATTGTCGCAATACTTTAGGAGTCGCTAATCCAATCCATAATAGATATGCCATCCATGCTAATAAATGGTTTACTTGGTCCAATTGTAGATTTGGGGGTGACAGGAAGCTAAGAAGGTTAGATAGATTTTATATATCCCCTAGACTACAGGTCAGCCAGAATCCTTCTAGTTGTTGTGTACAGGTTTATCACTTCATTACCCTTTCAGATCATTATCCTATTTTCTACTTGATTTCTTCTGTTGAAAAAGATAATACCAATTCTCCTCTTCCCTTTAAACTCAATACTTCCTATTATGGGAAAATGTGGATATAATATCAATGATTAATAATAACCCAATAACTCAATAGAAATTGCAATAATCAAGATTCAACACAAAGAACAAACCTTGCAAAACCTTATTACTTCGCGGCTTCCATTGTTCACCTAATCTCAAATTGATCTTTTGTTATGAATGAAGCCCTCAGAAAGCACATTTCCTTGCTTTGTTCTTCAAGATGACAATAGAGAAATGGCTATTATAGTTCTTGTAATGAAGAGGAGCTTCAATACAATAAAAATGGTGATCGCAAGCTATGGAATGGTGTTGGTGCCAAAGGCGCGCTGTTAATTCTGCAAAGTAAGTGTACTAAAAGCTTGGATGATTGAAATGGAGTAATAAGGGTTGTACTCATAGACTTGTGAGAGAGAAGATCAACGGTATAGAATGAATAAGAAGATCAATGGTTGAGGAAATTTGAGAGGATGTGCATAAATCAGAAGAGGACAAATGTCCTGCTCCTTCATACATTAGAGGAGTTAACAGAATAAAATGAAGAGTTAACTGAGAGGACTGATCAGTTAATAGAAAAGACTAACTAGTTAACAGATTTGATTTATGAGTTAACTAATTGGAACTGGAGGATAAATAGGACATGTGGGTGAGGGAACAACTAATTAAATATTAAAATATTTAATTAAGTGTGCACATGGATTTGCATGAATTAATTTTGGTGTTAATCAATTTTTAAGAGGAAATAGACAATTTAGATAAATGTTTTGATTTATTTAAATATAGAGGATGTTACGTTTAGAAGAACTCATTAAATAATTAGACATTATTTAATTTAAAATGACTTTTAGAATTTAGAAGAGGTAATTAAATAATTTGATATTATTTGATTTAGAGGAATTTTGGAAGAATTAATTAAATAATTTGGTATTATTTAATCTAGAAGAACTTGGAGGATTTTAATTAAATAAATGAATTTATTTAATTTGGAGGAATATGAAGGATTTAATTAAATAAATGATTTTATTTAATTTTGTGGAGGAATGTGAATCAAATAAATAAATTGATTTGTTTATTTATTGATAGAGGAATTAAACTGAAATAAATATTAAGGAATATTTATTTAGATAGAGTTATGTCATTTTTAGGTGTATACATTTTGCCCCTCTTTGATGCAATGTGTTTTGTCGTGATGTTTCAAAGAATAAGATTTTTTGATAATGATACATACTCTAGTTTGCCCCTGGTACAGGTCACGACAACAAGATGCCCCCTCGGGAGATTGGACGGGAAGGAAAGGTCGAGGGCGTGAGACGAACAATCTCACGATGAAGAAGGTGGAACAATTAGGTTAGGGTGAAGAAAACAGGTTATGGTTTGAGAAAATGGCGGAGAAAGGGCGCGGAGAGCAAGTTAGGTCACCACATAGCCAGTTAGGGTTGCAACTCTATAAATAGAAGCAGGGTCCACAATCCTAGTCATTTGTACACTTGTCATTTGGTGAGAGATTCGAGGAGAGTTTGCAGAGCACAGGAGCATACATTGAAATTTCTAGCCTAGGGTCATTTATTAGCCTAATAAATGCTAGGCAAAGTTACCTAAATGAATGCGTCGTTCTGTGTTTCAGCGCATTTGTTCTCTGAAACAACACCTTTATTCTGCTTCAACGCATTTGAGTCATGAGTCGGCGCATTTATCCTTAATGCGCATGTGTTATGCGAATCCACGCATCCATTAGGAAGTTGTACATGCATTATGCCTAGCTACGCATATGTTTTAGATGCGCATATGTTATTTGTTACTGCGCATTTATGCTAGAGTTGTGCATATGCTCAAAGATTCAGCGCATATGTCCTGGATCAGCGCATTTGCTCTAAAAAGGTGCATTTGCCACCTGTAATGTTGCATTTGCCTTAGGATAGTCAGTTACTTAGCGAAATTGACTCGATTGTCATCTTGATCGATGTGACAATCAATAAGCGATCTCTGAGATTGATAGAATCTATACAAGAGATGATATGCTTGTTTTGATCAATTTGATATGCTAAGGAAGTGAGTTTGATAGGTTTGATAGTTGAGCATGTTTGCTTTGAAACAGTTATGGTTGACGCATTATTTTTCTGATTTGCAGGAGGATATTTCAAATACGCTGATGTCGCGGGAGCAGTTTCCCTTGCCAGTGTTGCGGTGAGACATGCTTACAGAGGTTGACCAGTTGGTGCTTGGTGCTATGGGTTTGGAGTACGTTTGCTTCATGCCCGAGGTTCGTGCGAACCTCAGTTTACTGACTGCCGTGGTGAAGCGCTTCCACAGTGAGGATGGGACATTCAATCTTCCTACTGGTGAGATCACCGTTACTTTGGAGAATGTCTACAAGATATTGCACCTACCTATAGTAGGTGAGCTTGTAAAGTACGAGTCGTAGCGTAATGCTGGACTAGAGGAGTGTCGGCAAGTCTTTGATGATCTCGAGCTTCAGGAGCCAGTGATCTCTTGACAGGACATGCATGACTACAATGACTACTTCCTGGGGATTGTGGCAGGACTGATCGGGGGTGTGGTATGCCCCAATAGGCAATCTCATGGGTTCCCGATTGGCTGGGGTAGGACATTGGAGAGGATGGTGACCGAGGGCATCTGCTTTGCCTGGGGTGTTTGTGTGTTGGTTCATCTATATCATGACATGCATCAGGTAGTGTATCATGGAGCAGCCAGCTTGTCTGAAGGTGTTTCATTGCTTTAGTTCTGGGCATGGGAGCACATTGTGGTTACACAACCCATTTGTACTTTTTCTAGACAGTCAGGAGAGCCCTACTCTTATGGATACACAGGTGTAGTTTTCTACCACAGGCTAGGGAAGCTAGAGTACTGGTGTCACGCATTGGACAACGTGGACGGAGTGGTTTGGCGACCTTACATAGATTGTGAGGTCTAGGACGATGAGGCCAATGAGCTGCCCTATGTTTTTCAAACATAGTGGTTGATCGGAAGGACACCACACATATTAGAGCAACAAATAGTCACTCGTGTGCTGAGGCAATTTGGGAGGACTCAGGGTCAACCACAAGAGCAGGCCCTGTTTTCGAGGACCTATGCAGAGCAGCAGCGATGGGGACTGGTGGATTCCTATGAGGAGGCCAGGACAAATTTTCTGCAGATACCTTATTAGGCATGGCCGATGAGAAGGGAGGTAGTGGATGCAGGCATGACCCAGGATTACGAGGACTGGTTTGCCAAACACCCGTTCCCCATATATTCAAGACCGGGAGAGCTAGCTCCTTGCCTAGAAGAGGTGGAGTCATAGGAGGAGGGTGATGAAGGTAGATAGAGG
The DNA here is from genome assembly GCA_027924645.1 of Cunninghamia lanceolata. Classification (NCBI taxonomy): domain Eukaryota; kingdom Viridiplantae; phylum Streptophyta; class Pinopsida; order Cupressales; family Cupressaceae; genus Cunninghamia; species Cunninghamia lanceolata. Next base: position 26,718,418 of record BSBN01000500.1, read on the forward strand.
AGGAGGAGGAGGAGGAGATGGCAGAGGCTAAGGGGACAGAGGAGACGATGGAGGAGGGGCCAAGGAGGGGATGATGGGGGAGATGGGAGGCCGAGGTAGTGACAAAGAGTGGGGCAGGACCCTTCTCAGCAGGTAGTATAGCAGCAGGTAGCACAACAACAGGTGCCACAGTAGGTAGTTGCTCCACAGTAGGCACAGGTTCCACCATAGTAGGTGGTGCCTCAGGTACAGGTTTAGCATGTGGTAGCCCCATAAGGACCACAGGTTCAGGTGCAGCCTGACCCACAATAGTAGGTAGAGGGAGATGCAGTGGGCATGCTTCGAGGGCAAGTTAGACAGCTTAGAGCATAGTTGAGAGTTGCAGAGACCTGGAGAGATGGAGACGCAGGAGTTATTTCCAGCATCACCGCAGAGCGGGATGCCGCCTTGGCCAGAATATAGGGATTGATAGGGGAGAGAGACGCAACATTGGCCATGGTGCAGGCCTTAGTAGCAGAGAGGGATGTGGCTATAGTTGCCTTGGGTATAGACGTAGCCACAACTTTTCTGGTTACACAGGTGACACAGGCCCAGGCCTAGGTTACACGGGTGTCGGGAGAGTCAGCGAATGTATACACCTAAAAATGACACGACTCTGTCCAAATAAATATTCTTAATATTTATTTAAGTCTAAATTCCTCTATCAATAAATAAATAAAACAAATTTATTTATTTGATTCATATTCTTCCAACAATTAAATAAAATCATTTATTTAATTAAATTCTTAAATTCCTCCAAATCCTCTAACAAATTAAATAATACCAATTATTTAATTAGTTCTTCCAAAATCATTCTAAATTAAATAATACCAATTATTTAATTGTTTCTTCCAATAATATCTTCTCTAAATTTAAATAAATCAAATATTTATTTAAGTTGTCTATTTCTTCTAAAAATTGAGTTATCTCTAAATATAATTCAATCCTTGTGCACATGCAATTGAATATTCCAAATATTTAATTGAGCTAAAATATCTTCTCATCCTCATGCAATTTCCATACTCTAGTTCTAATTAGTTAACTCTTCTATCTATTTTGTTAATTGATTAATCTCTTCAGTTAACTCATTCTTCTATTTTATTAATTCCTCTCATGCAAAATAGAGCAGGACACATGTCTTCTTCTTATTCGCGCACATCTCTCAGGTATCCTCAACCATTGATCTTCTTGTTCTTTATATACCATTGATCTTCTCTCTCAGAAGCCTATAAGTACAACCCTATTCCTCCATTTCATTCATCCAAGCTTTTAGTAAACTTACTCTGCAGGAATTACAGCACGCCTTTGGCACCAAACCATTCCATAGCTTGTGATCACCCTTTTATCATTACAATTATGTTGAAGAAACTCTTCATTGCAAACCTATCATAGCCATTCCCACTTGACATCTTGGAAAATAGCAAGGAAGTGTACCTTATGCAGGCCATATTCATACACAAGATCATTTGAGATAGGCGACCAGTGGAAACCACGAAGTAAAAAGGTTTGCAAGGTTTGAGTTATTTGTTTTTTATAATCTTCTTTTTTTCTTATTTCATTGAGTTATTCGGTATTATTGATATATTTGATTATTCATTCCAATTTTCCCTTAACATTTTTGGTGCCCACCGTGGGGCCCTGCCCCAATTTAATTTTAAAATTGAGTTTTTGTGCATTAGGTTCCATACACAAGAGAATTATGCGCATCTGATCAATTCTAACACACATCTATTGTCTGTTTAGGCACATCCGATCTTTCGGTGCATATACCCCCTGAAGATACATATTTGTGTTTTGAAACGGCACGCTGTGTATTTGTGTTTTGAAACGACACATCTATTCTTTCTGCACATATACTCTATGTTTCCGCGCTTTTGACCTCTGTCTTAATGCTTTTGTAATCCTGTGCATTTGTTGTCTGTTTCTGCGCATATGATCTCTGTGGCTGCACATCTGATTCTGACATTGACTTTTTGAGTTGTTCCTTGTGGTTTTGCTAATGCTAACACTTTTTCGCATGAATATTCTCTTATCTACTTGTAGGTTAGGGGCTGGTCTAGTCATATAGTTGCATTTGTTAACTCATCTCTTGATCTAAAGGAAAGTAAATGGATGTTCATGCAAATCTCATTTAGCTCTAACTAGGAGGATTGTAATTTGTTCTTATTGCATCAACAACTTAAATTTAGTCCCAATGTTAGGAGGATAAAATTGAACCATTGCTATCTCGCTCTCAAAGTTAACAAATTGCGTGTGCGCCCAAGTAGCTAACTCATTTAGTCTTTTTCATTTTAACTAGGGAAAAAGAACCATTGTTTTTCATGCTTTTGGAATGATACTAGGCCTATTTTCTCCCCTATCTTGGGTGACCAAAATGCCAAACATATCATTTCACATGTTTTTCCTTTAGAGAGGCCTACCCTTGGATATCCTTTTGTCCAAGTGGAAACGACCTTAAGTGGTAACAGCTAAAGCCAAGCTCTACCTAGCCATTATAAATAAATTGTGCTTAGAGTGAAAGCTTCATGCAACAAGTGTTGTTTTGTTATACCGACAGCCAACCTCTCCCAAAATTCTCCAAGGGACAACCCTTGAAAGCTAGGAGACTTCATAACGGAGAGTAGCGCTACCGCATGTATAACCACTCGAATGATTGCACTTCCTAATCATCCTTTATTTCTAGTAGCCAAAAACACCTATAAGCCGGTGCAGGGAAGGGTAATTATCACCTCCTGAAGATGCCTCAACTAGAAATAGTGAGAATTTAGTTTATATTGTCCCAACCAGCCTAGGATTTGTACTTGCTTTTTTAGTCAAAAAGAGTCAAAAATTACAAAAAAATAAAAAAACCATGAAATCATTCTTTGTGTTTGCTGTGTCTTCTTGCCATAATTGAAAAAATTAGATCAAACAACCCAACTTGCATCCAAGAAACCAAAAACACCAAAAAAATGTGCCAAGAAAATTGCAAAAACAGTCAAAGAAAACCAGAGATGCGCATTTACCCTGTAGAGTTGCGCATCTGTGTCGACCTGCTGCACTTTTATTATGAATTCCTCTGCATTTGCCATCTGTAACTGTCTTTTACCATTTACTAGAGCTGCGCATTTACATTGACCTGTGGTGCATATACCTTCTGTTTCAGCGCATCTGTAGCTGCACATCCAAGATAGTGAGCATTTCCCGGTCTTTTGAGAGAAAAATATCACCCTTTCTGGGTACCCATTTCGATCTTGTGTCAATTTTTGGGGATATGACAAACCAATTAGAAGTAATTTCTCAAGAACTCCAAGCCATGCAACAACAAATGGTAATCTTACAAGCTAAACATGCCAGTACTAGCTACACCTCACACCAAGATCGTACATTCTTTTCCCATCTTAATGAAACTCTTGACAAGGGAAGCACCACCTTCAGTTTGAAATTGTATACCACCCCATCTACTAGTCCTCCTTCACCATCCCCTAGAGGGCATAGCCCAAAGCACACTAGTCCTACACCAACACCGACATCAAGTTCCCCAAGCTCTAATCCGACAACCAAAGAATCCTCGAATGATTTTTTCTAAAGACTTTTTCCAAATATATACAACAAAAGAAAAGATATGGAGAAAGCCAAATCCACCCATCCATTACCTCATTCATCTACCCATACGCCTACAAATGATGTGATCCAAGGGCTATTAGCAGAGAATCAACCATGTCCCCAAAGTCCGGTCCTTGACCTTACCAAAGATCCTTCCAATAACATGTCCTTTCCTCCAGCCCCATCATGTAATCCACAGCCCATCAAGCTTATCGATGGGTTTCCCACCGTGAACCAAAATCAAGGTCCGTCGTACCTTCATGTTGTTGACCAAGAGCCTATCCAAGAGTCCTCTACATTCGCTTCAATTCAAGCACACCAAGAGTTATGTCAAGAGCACACTTTAGAACATGTGGAAACATCAAACCTTTGTCTAAATCAAGATCAAAGCACCCCCATCCAACCCATCCATAACCTTTATCTCTTCTATGATCCTATACATGACCAAGAAATCTAATTTCAAACCATTCATAACCTTTATCTTTTCCACGACCAAGATATTACCTCTGAAGAATCTATCCATGAGCAACTTGGTCATATACACGAGAAAGAGATCCAATTCCAATCCCTCCATAACCTTTATCTTTTCTATGATCAAGATATTACCTATGAAGAAGCTATCCATGAGCAACTTGATCCTATACATGAGCAAGAGATTCAATTTCAACCTCTCCATAACCTATATCTTTTCTATGATCAAGATATTATCATTGATGAAGAACCTAAACACGAGCACATAAATCCCATCATGCTTAATCCTATCTATAATCAAGATCCCATCTACGATCAAGTGCCTATCTACAATCAAGCAGACTATGATGATCCCCTTAGCCAACTTTATGCATTCCATGGTCCTGAGCTTATAACCCCATCTAGTCCTATCCATGATCCAACAACTTCCACTTCCCTTGATGAGACACTTGCCTCCCAAGTGCACATAGATGATCAAACCAATAACTTGGATCCTACTGAGCATTATGATAATCAAGATCCTGATGATCCTCCACCTTCCATAATTGACCATGTTGAAAATTCGTTATCCTATCCCCTTGGTCTCACTACCTTCATCCATGAATGTTCTTCCTTAGGACACCAACAACCATTATCCTCTATCTCACCTTCTCCATCCAATAAGCAACTCGTGTCTAGTGTTCTACCTATACATAATCCCACTGTCCACCGCATACTCCAACATATAAACTATCAAGGTAAAGGCTTAGGCCTTCATGAACAAGGTATTTTGGAGCCCATCCATGTCAATGTTCCTCCTCATTCATACAGCCTCATATACATACCCCAAGATGAACAATCTCAAGATGTTGGTACTTCCTCCACTCCTCCTAAGTCCACCACTTTCCATCGTACATCCTATCATATCCCCAAAACATATGTCGCCATTCCGCCTCCATTATCATACACATCCCAAAAGCATGGGACCATACACCTTCCACCATCCAATCTACCTCTACTACTTCCAACTCCCACCATCCCTCCATGCACATTACCTCCACTACTTCCAAATCCTAACATCCCTTCATGAATTTTACCACCACTTCTTCCAACACCTTATTCATCCATCTATAAATCCTCTAAAAATCCCAATCATGGCCAACAAATGCACATGTTGTCTAAACAATGAGCTTCCACCAATCTCGCTTCCACCATACCCAGGGGATTCAACAACAAAAATTTGGATGCCTCTACCTATAAAGTAAAAAATCCTAAGAGTCCTCATGACCTAGGATACAAAAGCCAAGAATCAAAGAAAAACCCATCTCAAAAGTTGCATACAGCCACATACCTCAATGCCAAAATGAAAAAAGTGTGGGTCCCCAGGCAACAAGTGATTACCTCAGAAGCTGCACAAAAGCTGCATATACCCAATACCATACCTTCACAAGAAAATTCTAAAAGCAAAATGGTTTGGGTACCTAAGCAAAAAGCCATCAAGTTACATGAGGCATCCACCTCTCACAAATCCCAACCATTCACTTTCTCCTCTTTCATCCAAAAATCCCATTCCATCCAAAAGTCTCAAATCCTTCCATCCCACATGACAAGCAAATATCAGAAAAATACTCAATCTATGTGGATCCCTAAATTCCTAAATCACTCACCCACTATGCAAAAATCTCCATTGCTTCCTACACCACTTTCCCATCATATGCTTCAATGTTTATCACGGTATGTGCAACCCTTGGTCATGATTCCCTTCCATCCCACAACATTTCCATATACCTCCATCTCCCCTTCCTTCCACTATTATCCTACATATATTCCCCATCCTACTCCCATGGTCCATGCTTTTGCATAAGCCTTCCCTCCGTATTCTGCATCATCCTCCACTATCTCACCTTCCATAATCCTCTATCTACCTTCTCCATCTCACTTTCATGCAATCCCCTACCAACATCTATGAGAACACTTGACATAGTCCATGAGACAACATCCATCTAATGGGACTATCACTTTTTAGGAAGCTAGATACTCGAGTCTTTCCCTTCCGTATCCACCTTCTCCTATCCAAAAAAAAGGAGAGAAATCCCTTCGTCGAACGGTGAAAATCTGGAAAATAGACACTTTGGATAAGTACCATGATGAAAACTTGGCAAACAGGCGTCGTGTGTAAGTTGATCTTCTACATCACCTACACTTGGGGGCACCTTGTCTCATCAGAATATCACTCTTCTCCTATCAGTTTCCTTTCGTACCATTTCCTATCCTATCCTTCTATCCATTACATACCTAAACTGTTGAACCCATCCATCCTAATCTTCCATTCCTCTATTTTTTGATCTTGATAAGGATTGGGGGCACAATGTTGATAAATGTTTTAGATGTCTCTTGACATACCTTATCCCTCCAAGCCATGCCAATCCTTCATTATCCTCTCATCCTCCTATCGTCATAAGCCTTGCTGTGAAAAATCTTAAGTATTTTACCTACAATGGGGCACGTTATTCCTAAGCAACTTAGTCCTTGGAGATCACATCCTTGATTCCTTCTACCTAAACCATCTGTATCCATTGTAACCCATCCATCTGCATATCTGTGGTGTTTCCTTGTCATCAATATCTAGCGTTAAGGCTATACAAAATTCTTCTCCAGTGTCATCCCAAAGTATTTCAAAATCCCAACAGTATCAAAACCACCTAGAGATAACCTATCGTGGCTTGATACTCTATCTCTTTTGTCACCTTATCAACTAAGGTCTTATCCAGTATCTTATCCACAGTGTCAGCCTAGCATAGCGTTTGTCGTCAGTATCATTAGGGTTCACCCTAAACTACGCTGCCTCTGTGTCGTCACGTAGGCAAGGCCATTATCAATGTGCCCCAGAGGCTTCCCGTCCATCCCATATCTTGTCGTCTATCCTCTAGTCCATCCGCATCCATGGTCCAAGTCCTGAACTACGCTGCCTCTGCATCGTTACGTAGGCAAGGCCATTATCAATGTACCCCCGAGGCTTCCCATCCATCCCATATCTTGTCATCTATCCTCTAGTCCATCCGCATCCATGGTCTAAGTCCCAAACTACGTTGCCTCTACGTCATCACGTAGGCAAAGCCATTGTCAATGTGCCCCCGAGACACTAGGTCAGTCCCTTAGGGTCTGTTTCCCCAATAAGGATTGTGGTATCCTTCGCCAGACACAAGCAAGTGCAAGCAAAGCCCGTTTCCAAATAGAAGTTTTGACGCAAGACATCAACCTATCCAAAGCATAGCAAAAACAAGAGCAAAACGATCCAAATAATTCTATCTAAATTATGGCAAGAAAGATACATCTAATTCAAGAATGTTTTGTTTCGATTAGTTGCATCTTAAAGTCTTCAGTTTTGTTATCATGTTTCCTATGCTACTCAAGGATGCCAAAAGCTAGAGATGCTATGATGGGGGCACGATTCTTTTCTTTCTTTGCTGCTTGTGGGTCTATCTTTAGTAATGTGAAGCCTTGTCTAAGGACATGATCAACTCAAATGATCATCAAGGACATCAAGGGTCTGACATGAAACAAGTATAATCCTTGTATGTTGATACGCAAGAAATACTTAGGTCATCTTGGTTCAATTATACCTAGATGCTTGTATTAACTTGCTAAATCAAAATCTATATAAGCAATGCTCAGGTCATCTCAGTTTAATTATACATAGATGCTTGTATTTTCTTACAACATTTTAAAAACACAAAAAAACAAAAAAGCCCAATGATGAAATAAGCACTTCAAAATACTTGCAATATCAAGATGACAAATACCATTCACATCCATTCGCAACCATATCCCATGCAATAAAAATTCTATGCAGAATATCAATGTTTACAAATAAAAGCTTGTGAGTCCTTCTGTCGGGTCATTCTTCTGTTAAAGTCAACCTTATGTCTATCATTGTATCTCTTGTCAACAGTTTTAGCTGTCAGTCCAAGCGGTGATCCAAATGCAAGTCCATCCTTAATCCATACAAATCAAGTCAAGTCAATCTTGTCAAATGATCCAATCACAATCAATGGTCTTGATCCTTGTCTGGTCGTAAACCAACTCAATCAGTCATAAGTATCAGTGGGATATATCTTTCCCATGCCTATCATGTTGCTCTAGGGATCTATCGTTCCCTGCCATGACAACACTATCTTTTGTGTTGCTCTAGGGATCTATCGTTCCCAGCCATGACAACACTATCCTTTATGTTGCTCTAGGGATCTATCGTTCCCTGCCATGACAACACCGTCGTATATCAATATCGATTAATCGTTGGTTTACAGCTGGATAGGGACAATACCTTGGTTGTTCTTGTATCATTTGTGCATACTTGCTTACTTGATTGTGTGTGTTATCATTTTATCTTGCATCACGTATCATTTGACTCTTTCTTCTCGAGCCCGTTTCCTACCGTTTCTCTGAACCGTAACCCATTTTCTTTAAACCTAACCTGTTTTTCACTTTCCTCATCGTGAGATTGTCCGTCTCATGTCCCTTCTGCCTTCTTCTCGTTCAATCTCCCGAGGGGGCATCCTACTGTCGTTAAACCTATACCAGGGTCAAACTGAGACATGTATCATTATTAGAAAAATCTATAACGTGATAAAACACATTGCATCAAAGAGGGGCAAAATGTATACACCTAAAAATGACACGACTCTGTCAAAATAAATATTTTTAATATTTATTTAAGTTTAAATTCCTCTATCAATAAATAAATAAACAAATTTATTTATTTGATTCATATTCTTCCAACAATTAAATAAAATCATTTATTTAAATAAATCCTTAAATTCTTTCAAATCCTTAGACAAATTAAATAATATCAATTATTTAATTAGTTCTTCCAAAATCATTCTAAATTAAATAATACCAATTATTTAATTGTTTATTTCAATAATATCTTCTCTAAATTTAAATAAATCAAATATTTATTTAAGTTGTCCATTTCTTCTAAAAATTGAGTTATCTCTAAATATAATTCAATCCTTGTGCACATGCAATTGAATATTGCAAATATTTAATTGAGCTAAAATATCTTCTCATCCTCATGCAATTTCCATCCTCTAGTTCTAATCAGTTAACTCTTCTATCTATTTTGTTAATTGATTAATCTCTCAAGTTAACTCATTCTTCTATTTTATTAATTCCTCTCATGCAAAATAGAGCAAGACACATGTCTTCTTCCTATTCGCACACATCTCTCAAGTATCCTCAATCGTTGATCTTCTTATTCTTTCTATACTGTTGATCTTCTCTCTCAGAAGCCTATAAGTACAACCCTATTCCTCCATTTCATTCATCCAAGCTTTTAGTAAACTTACTCTGCAGGAATTACAATGTGCCTTTGGCACCAAACCATTCCATAACTTGTGATCACCCTTTTATCATTGCAATTATGTTGAAAAAACTCTTCATTGCAAACTTATCATAGCCATTCCCACTTGACATCTTAGAAAATAGCAAGGAAGTGTACCTTTTGAGGGCCATATTCATACACAAGATCATTTGAGATAGGCCACCAATGGAAGCCACGAAGTGAAAAGGTTTGCAAGGTTTGAGTTTTTTGTTTGTTTAATCTTCTTTGTTTCTTATTTCATTGAGTTATTAGGTATTATTGATATATTTGATTATTCATTCCAATTTTCCCTTAACAGCCAGAGCTCAGGCACAAACCCAGTATTACAGGGGTTTATACCATGGGGCGGTGCCGGCAGATCAGTGGGCACCGAGTTACAGGAGTCAGTCAGTGGCTTCACAGAGTGCAGGTGGGTCACACTCAGGAGCATCAGTGATGGGCCCACAGTAGTCTGGGTCAGGCTGTGATGGAGGAGGAGGAGCGGATAACATTGGGAGTAGCGCCCCATGACAGTAGGGGTAGCTGCTATCTAGACAGATTTTGCATTTGTACAGACATTGTTTTGATGGCTCATGGATAGCCTGCTATATGTATATATCACTTGTATTTTACATAGTGACCGAGACATATATCATTATCATTTTGTATGTATGTATAGACCTTCGTATGATGTGACTCGTGGATAACAGATTGATATTGTACACTTGGACACTTTTATTGTTTATATTTTGATGCAGCTTATGACCTACATGTATGTTGCTTATGTGATGATTCATGGATGTGTTTTACTTGTTACATGTTTATATGTGATGCACATGTTTATGACATTTTACATGCATTTATTATGGCCTATATGTATGATGGTTATGCGATGATCATGAATGCAGTTTATTTGCTATGTTTTTGATATTTTTTCTGACGGGATATGATGTATGCATTTATGTTAGGATGACACAAACGTATATGGATGAATTTAAATGCAACTATATGTATGCATCTATATGCTCATTGTATATGCCTAAAAATGATATGATTCGGTCTAGATAAATATTCTTAATATTTATTCCCTTCTTTATTCCTCTATCAATAAATAAATAACCAAATTTATTTATTTGATTCATATTCTTCCAACAGTTAAATAAAATCCTTTATTTAATTCATTTTCTTCCAAACAATTAAATAATTCTTAATTATTTAATTAAATCAAATTCATTCTTCCAAATTTGAATAAATCAATCAAATTTATTTAAATCCTTTCAATCTCCAAAAATAAAATATAATCAAATATTTTATTTATTCTTCCAAATCATGCACACACAATTAAATAAATTTATTTATTTAATTTACTTTCTAATCTTCTAAATTAAATAATTCCAATTATTATTTCTTCCAATAATATCTTCTCTAAATTTAAATAAATCAATTATTTATTTAAGTTATTTTTTTCTTCTAAATTGAGTTATCTCTAAATATAATTCAAGCTTTCTTGCACATACAATTAAATATTCCTAATATTTAATAAAGCAAAATATCTTCTTATTCTCATGCAAATCCCTTCTTTTTTTAAATCACTTAACTGATTATTATATTCTTTTAAATGCTTTAACTCATTCTTTTATTCTTAGCAAATCCTCTCATGCAAAAGAAAGCAAGACACATGTCTTTTTCTTATTCGTTGCACGTTCCTCAACTATTCTCAATTGTTGATCTTCTCATTCTTTCTATACCGTTGATCTTATTTCTCCTAAGTCTATAAATTCAACCTCATTCTTCCATTTCAATCATCCAAGCTTTAAGTATTGTTACTCTGCAGGAATTACAGCGCGCATTTGGCACCAATTCCTTCATTGCTTGTGATCACACTTTTATTACTACGCACTACGCACCACTACCATCGTTGTAAAGCTCCTCTTCATTGCGATATTATCACTGCCATTCTCAATCGACATTCTTAAAGCATAGCAAGGAAGTGCACTCTCTGAGGGTCTCATTTCATACATGCAAGAATGATTTAGATAGGCAATCAATGGAAGTTTAGATCTAAGGAGGTTTGATTTGTTATTTGATTCATTGTTATTGGATTTCCTTAGTTCACTATTTCATTGAAGTTTTGGGTATTTGATATTGATTATATTGCATATTCATTGTTGATCCAATTTTACCCTAACATTTTTGGCGCCCATCGTGGGGCCTAGCCCCAAATCTAACCCAAAAACTGAGTTTTTGTATTTTAGAAAGCCGTACACAGGAGGAAACGATGCATCTATCACTTCCTAACATGCATCTGTTACCTGTCACGGCGCATACATTTCCGTAGCACGTATACCCTCTGTTTAGGTGCATTTGTTAATTGTTACAACGCTTTCACTTCTACAGAGCATATATTATCTATTACAACGCTTTTATCGTCTGAGACAGCGCATCTGTTATTGCAGCGCATATACACTATTTTCTAGCACTTTTATCCTCTATTGCAGCGCATATGTATTATAGCGCTTCTATTGACTGTCTCTGCGCATTCAGTCTCTGAAGCGGTGCTTTTGTTGTAGGTAGTGATTTTAGGGTTTTCTAGGAGATTTTTGCTAACGTTGACATCTTTGCTGGAACTCTCTTGATCTGTTTTGCAGGTTAGGTACTGGTTTAGATTCATATAGTTGCACTTGTTAGCTCACACTTCAATTTCTAAAAGGAAAATAAAATTGATGCTCATACAAATCTCACATAGTTTTAAACTAGGAAAGTGGTAATTGAATCATTGCTATCTTGCATTGCAACATTGCTATCTTTTCAAAGCTATTGCTATCTGGATAAAATTGAACTCATCATTGCTATCTGGGTTAAAACTAAACCATTGCTATCTCGATTGACCATCACTTCAAAGTTAACAACTTGTGCTATTGTGGATAAAATTGAACTCATCATTGCTATGTGGGTAAAACTGAACCATTGCTATCTCGATTGACCATCATTTCAAAGTTAACAACTCATGCTACGTGGTTAAAAATTGAACTCATCATTGCTATCTTGGTTAAAATTGGACCATTGCTATCTTGCTAATCACTTCAAAGTTCTGTGCTTGCCCAAGTAGATAGCTCATCTATTTTTCTCATTTTAACTAGGGGAAAAGAACAACTGTATTCTATGTTTTTGGGAATGATACCAGGCCTATGCTCTCCCCTATCTTGGGTGATCAAAATTCCAGACATATCATTTTCACATGTGTTTTTCCTTTAGAGGGGCTGCTCTTGGATACCGTTCATCCAAGTAGGAACGACCCTAAGTGGTAACAGGCTAGACGCCAAGCCCTTCCAAGCCACTATAAATAAATTGTGTTTGGAGTGAAAGCTTCAAACAACGAGTGCAGTTGTGTTATACCAACAGCCAACCTCCCCCAAAACCCTCCAAGGCGCAACCCTTGCAGGCTGGGAGACTCCATAACGGAGAGTAGTGCTGCTGCATGTATAACCACTTGAACGGTTGCCTTTATTACTCATCCTTGTTTTAGTGAGACCAAAAACCTCTATAATCTGATGCAAGGAAGGGCGATTATCACCTCCTGAAGATGCCTCACCTAGAGATAGGGAGAATTCAGTTTTATATTGTCCTTTGAAACCTAGGATTGTACTTGCTTTCTTTTTAGTCCAAAAAGAGTCAAAAAAATCACAAAAAAAAATAAAAAACCATAAAAATATTCTTTGTGTTTGCTATGTTCTCTTGCCATAAAAATCATAAAATCAGATTAGAGAAACCTTCTTGCAACCAAAGTACCAAAAAAAAACATTAGAAAAATTCCAAAAATTACAAAAATATTGAGAAAACCCAGAGCGGCGCATCCGTCCTCTGTTCCTGTGCATTTGTGCCAACCTGCAGCACATCTGTTTAGACTTACAGCGCATTTACTATCTATTTCAGTGCTTTTACCTTTTACCAGTATAGCGCATTTGCTGTGACTTATGGCGCATATATCATTTTCTACAGCGCATCTGTTTCGAAGCATACACGACAGTGAGCACTTGCACAGTTTTTGAGAGAAAAATTTTACCAGTTATGAGTACCCATTTCAGTCTAGTTTCAGGTTCAGAGATCAGGTCTTACCTTGTAGTTAGTTTTCCATCCATTTCACGTCAAAATTTCTCTTTCATTAGTCATCCCATTCACCTTCTATCAAGTCTTTCTAGCCCAAGGTCAAAAGTATCCCATATCAGGTCAACATAGGCCCTTTTTTCGTATCACTTTGGATTCAAGCAAACCTAGTAGGTCACAGAACTTTGCTAGTAGGTCTTGGTGCACGACTAGTCCCTACACAATAAGATAGGTATCGAGTACCCTTACTAGTGGCTATCGTCTTGTATCGACCGTCTTACTTGGAAACATTGATCGAGAAAGTCCTTTGTCCAAATCTTGTCATAAGTATCTTATTCTCAGCAGTCTCCATCATCACCTTGCCAAAATCTCTAGTCCCATTCCACCTCGTCCCATGTCACCTTGCATGGTTCTTACTAGATCTCAATACAAAAAACAACTTGAAATGGCTGGATCATCCAACCACATCTTCACACCTCATGATAGTGATGAGGAAATCTCTAGCGATGACTATCAATGAAGCATCCAAGATCAAAAATTCCAATGCTTAGTAGAGAAAGTGATCCATGCAAACCCTCATAAGTATTTCTATCATCTTGCTTGTCTTGGAATTAAACTCCCCACGAATTTTGATATAAGCACAATCCTAGAAAACATAGAGGATGATCATGAAAAGGGAAAGAATGCCATAGACCCAAACACAGATGATAAAGGAAAGAAAACCATAGACCCAAATGCTCCTATGGAAGTAATGAGGAAAGAACTCGAGGGTCTAAAGCAACAAATGTCAAATCTCAAGACGGGTACAAACACTAAAAACTACTCCTTGGAAGATATTGCACCGTACCCCTTTGATAAAGGTTTGATCATGAAACCGTTTCCCTATCGATTCAAAGTTCCTAAGTTTGACAAGTACAAAGGGAAAGGGGACCCTAGAGATCACATTAGGGAATTCAATGCAGCATGCTTGGAAGTAGCTCACAATGAGACTTACTTAATGAGACTATTCCCTAGATCACTAGGCAGTCAAACTATGGAGTGGTTCTCGCAGCTTCCACCGGGCATCAAAACTTTTGATGAACTAGTCAACAAATTTATCACGCACTTCTCTTACAATATTGAACATGAAGTCTCTATGCTTGACCTATGCAACACCAAGCAAAAGAGTGGTGAATCATTCGCCACCTTCCTACAAAGATGGAGACAACTAGCAAGCAAATGCTCATATGATGTACCTGAGAAGTAACTAATGGACATGTTTGTCCATAACCTCAACACCGATCTTGGCTATCAAATACAAATACAATGCCCTATATCATTCTTAAAAGTCATCGAAATGGGATTGTTTATCGAAAAAGCTATGATCGCCAAGGGGCAAATCAAGTTATACAAGGACACACCTACCTCCAACTACACGACTGACAAATCAAAGTTTTGGACCAAGAATAAGAATGTTGTCAACGATGGAGTGGTTGACGCCAAGGTGGTGGCTCCCAAGCAACAACCCATACTCACTCTCAAAGGAGAAGCAAACAATGTTACGCCCAACAAAATGTTCTCTCGGGAGCCAAGACCATGGTTCAGTGCCAATCCAAGACGAAAGTTCACATCGCTGAGTGAGTCCCAAGAATCTGCATTACGGAAGTTATTGGCTAACAATGAAATCTCTCTACCGCCAACAAGTGATTATGAGCCTATAGTCAAACCTCCCTATTGGAAAGACACTGACTATTATGAATATCATAGAGGAAGGGGACATACAACCAACAATTGTATCCATCTCAAACATGTTATCCAAGATGTGCTTGATCAAAATCAAGGAGGAACCCAACATCATACCTTCAATGAGACACATGTGGCTTACATGGATCCACTTCTCAATCACGACAGGCCGTACAACAACAATAACAACCATGGCAATAACAACAACGGCAATAACAACCATGGCAACAACAACAATGGTAACAACAACAACTGCAACAGGCCAAATCAGAATAGTGGGAATAGTAATGCCAACTATGCAAGTGTGTCATTCGACTATACCATCAATTGCCTATCTGAGCATGTCCCACAAATCAATGTGGTCATGTCCAATCAACAATTAGAACCTAACAGAACTGGTTGTAGTATCATTACCCGCAGTGGTAAAGTCACCTTGAATACCGTCCCTCCAAGGTTGTCACCTTCTCAGTCCAACTTCCATCAGTATAATGTCATAGACCAACTATAGAAGACTTCGACCCACATTTCTATCTTGGAGTTGTTGCGTCTATCTCCTTCTCATAAGGAGATTCTCAATAAAGCCTTAGTGGAAACCACTGTCCCCACTAACTTGGCCCAAGAGAAGTTTCAGGCCATGGTAGGTAATCTGACCTCCTCAAGTACCATATCATTTACAGAGCAAGATGACCTCTCAGTGTCTCAACCTCATAACACCCCTCTACATATCATCGCCTTCATCCACAAGCACCGCATCAAAAGGGTTCTCATTGATGGGGGAGCCGGTTTAAATATTTGCACACTAAAGCTAGTCCTTACATTGGGGTTCTCTAAAAATGCCGTTGATCCAAGGAAGAAGATTACTATCAAAGCCTATGATGAAGAGGAGAGAACTACGAAGGGAATAGTAGTCTTACCCATACAAGTGGGACCTATGATAAAAGATGTTGTATGCCAAGTCCTAGATAGGGAGCTCACCTATAATATTCTCCTAGGAAGACCATGGATTCATGCCATGAAAGTTGTCCCTTCTACCTATCACCAATGCATAAAATTCTTGCATATTGGCAAGCAAGTCACCATCCAAGGAGACCTTGATCCCTTCTAGCATTGCAACTCTGTCCTTTCAAAACTTGATTACATCATACCAAACAATAGAGCATCTACATCCCCTACCCCACAACATGATCATACCTTTGAAGCTTCCTCATCAAGGCCCAAAGAGCAGAAGATTACCATCAAAGAATCCAGAGTTGGGGAATACTCCATAGAGCACAGCCTCAATCTAGCCAAGATGCCATTATCTCCTAGATCCTTTGGTCGACCCAAGCATTTTCCAAAGCCATCTGCTCCTCCTATAGCTCCCATAGCTCCCTTTGTAAAATGGGGGACCTTATCCAATGAAACAGAGGAAAGAGAGGTCCTACAATGGCTTTATACCGAAGAAGAAGAGAACATACAACAGGAACCACCTAGGCTCCCAACAAAACTCTATGGACGAGGAGAAGCTATCCTACGTAGAATGGGTTACGAAGGACAAGGCCCTATCGGCCTAAGAAAAGAAGGAATCATAGTACCCATTCAACCTTCTTCATCCTCATTGGCTATAATACAAAAGGCCTAGGATATATAGGCAAGGGCAAGGCTAAAGAAAATACTTGTCTTGTAGAAATGATCCATACACTTCAAGTGGACAGTGACACAGATTCTAATGAATATGAGTGGGATGAGCTGACAGAGCATTCCTACGATGACAAAGAGGTTGATACCATTCAAACTTATACCCCCTACCATGAGGGACGAACGCTACCGAATAGACCACTAGAGTCTGATTTGCCTATCTCTGAGAATACGATTTTCGAGGAAGGTTCGAGTTCTATTGCAATAAACAATTTGGAGGAAAGTACCATCCTGAACACTACCCCTACCAATACTCCTAGTATATCCATTCAAACTATCAATGAATCAGATCTATCCTCCGACTCCCTCCCCCCTGTGCATCCTGAACTTATTGACTGGGATCTACGAGGAACCCCTCAACTAGATATGTTCCAAAACGATGATGCTTATATTGACTACATGGAACTTAGGGACCACCTACCCAAAGGAGATCATAAAGCTGGTTTCACTATTGAACTTAATACTGTGGCTTATTTCGAAGAGGGTGCCAAGCCTTCCAACTGCAAAAATATCAAAATAAAAAATGGATCTGACGGTGAAAACTATTCTGCAGCAGTGTCAGATCCAAAAATAGTAAAAAGAAAGGATGCATCCGAAGGTGAAAACCCAACTGTGGCACTTGACGAGGGAAGGCTTGACACTCTCCCCAATGACATGTACCAGGAGAAGTCTCAGATTGTTGTTGAACCTACAGAGCCGGTTAACATTGGAACAGAGGAACAACCTAAGATCATTCACTTCGCTAAGTCTCTTACTCCACTAGAAAAGACCAAGTTTATGCCATTCTTCAAGAAAAAGAGAGGCAACTTTGCTTGGTCATATGCAGACATGCCAGGTCTAGACCCAAACTTGATTCTACATCATCTTCCACTAGATCCAAGTGTGAAACTAGTTAAGCAAAAGCTTAGAAAGATGCATCCACACATAGCACTATTGGTCAAAGAAGAACTGAAGAAGTTGTTGGATGTGGGATTTATCAGAGCAATAGACTACCCAGAGTGGATATCCAACATTGTACCAGTGTCCAAACTAGATGGCTGAGTCAGATTATGCAATGACTTTAGAGATCTAAACAAAGCTTGCCGCAAGGATGATTTTCCGTTGCCAAATATAGATATCATAGTTGACTTAACAACAGGGCATACCATGTTATCTCTCATGGATGGCTTCTCAGGATACAACCAGATCAGGATAGCACCAAAAGACCAGCACAAAACAACTTTTACTTGTCCATGGGGCACTTTTTGTTAGAATGTCATGCCATTCAGGCTAAAGAATGCAGGAGCCACATATCAATGGGCCATGACTACTATATTCCATAATATGATGCATGTAACAATGGAAGATTATGTAGATGATATCCTAGCAAAGTCACTCACAAGAGAATCACACCTGGACGTGTTAGAGAAAGTCTTTCAGAGACTTGAGAAATTCAAAGTCAGGTTGAACCCAAAGAAATGTGTATTTGGAGTCACCTCAGGCAAGCTTCTAGGCTTTATTGTATCAGCAAATGGAATAGAGGTGGACCCTGCTAAAGTCAAGGCTATCATGGACATGCCACCACCCAAAACTCTTACTCAACTAAGATCTCTACAAGGCAAGCTACAAGCAATCCATAGATTCATATCACAATTGGTAGACAAGTGTCAACCATTCAGTCATCTCCTGCACAAGAACATTCCATTCAGATGGGATGAGAAATATGAAGAGGCATTCAACAAACTAAAAGAATATCTTATGAATCCGCCTATGCTCATGTCTCCTATCCAAGGGAAACCATTGATACTCTACATATCTACTACACCTACAGCTCTTGGGGCTCTTCTAGCACAACAAGATTGTGAGAATAAGGAAGGATCCGTCTACTACATCAATCGCACGTTGGTGGGCTATGAGTTACAATACTCTCAGATAGAAAGATCATGTCTTGCTGTAGTTTTTGCTTCCCAAAAACTCTGACATTATATGATTGCACATCCAGTAAAATTTATTGCAAAAATAGATCCACTGAAGTACCTACTAAGTAAAGCAGCTCTTACAGGTCACCTAGCCAAATGGGTAATGCTCCTAAGTGAATACGACATTGAGTACGTAGACAGAAAAGCTATCAAGGGACAAGTCATTGCTGACCAGCTAGTGGATGCACCATTACAGGACACCACACTAATGCAATTTGAGTTTCTAGATGAATCCTTATTCACTGTCTCAACACATTCCTGGAAACTATACTTTGATGGGTCCTACACCAACCATGGATCGGGGTAGGAATCTTGTTTGTAACTCCTCATGGCGACACTATACCGAAGTCTTACCACTTGTTATTTCCATGCACCAATAACATAGCAGAATATGAAGCCTTAGTCATTGGCCTCAAGATGGCAACAGATTGGAAAATCAAAGAACTACATGTCTACGGTGACTCTCAACTAGTGATAAATCAGGTCAATGATGATTACCAAACCAAAGATGAGAAGCTTGTCCCATACAAGTGCATGATAGAGGACTTCAAGGAATACTTTGTGATTATATCTTTTGAGAAGATACCACGCATTGAGAACAAAGCAGCAGATGCCATGGCAACCATTGCCTCTCTTTTCGAGATACCAGAAAATGAGTCACGGTACGAGTTCTTAGTGGAAACTATTTGACAACTAGCTTATGATCTTCCTAAGACCCATTCCATATGCCTTTTAGTTGGATCTAATTCACCTTGGTATGGTAAGATTTACACTTACCTCAAGGACAACACCCTCCCACTTGACCTATCTTCAAACCAATGACGAACCTTTATACGCCAAACCTCTCGCTATACCATCATTGCCGACACCTTATACCGACATGGTCTAGATGGTACTTTACTCCGTTGTTTAGAACAAGAAGAATCCATAACCGCCTTACAAGACGTACACGAAGGGATTTGTGGGACACACTCTAGCGGTCATTCCTTAGCCAAGAAACTCATGCGTTTGGTTTATTACTGGCCGAACATGGAGATAGATTCATACCAATTTGTGAAGAAGTGCAAATAGTGCCAAATACATGGTAACCTGATACATGCACCAGCTCAAGAGTTGAGACCTTTAACGACACCTTGGCCCTTTTGCCAATGGGGACTTGATCTTGTGGGAAAGATCCATCCACCCTCCTCCAACAACCATAAATTCATCATAACCGCCACTGAGTACTTTACCAAGTGGATTGAAGCTGTTCCCCTCACCACCATCATAGGTAAGCAAATCTCTTCATTCATCCATTACCTCATTCATCTACCTATACACCTATGCAGGATGTGATCCAGAGGCTACTAGCAGAGAGTCAACCATGTCCCCAAATTCCAGTCCTTGACCTTATCAAAGAGTCTCCAAACATGTCAAATCCTACAACCCCTTCATGTAACCTGCAACCCCTTGAGCATATTGAAGAACCTCCTACCATGCACCGAAGTCAAGGTCTATCACACCTTCATGTTGTTGACCAAGAGCCAATCCAAGAGTCTTCTACCTCAACTTCGATTCAAGCACATCAAGCGCTATGTCAAGAGCACACTTTAGAGCATGTGGAAACATCAACCCCTTATCTAAATCAAGATCAAAGCACTCCCATCCGACCCTTACGTAACCTTTATCTTTTCGATGATCCTATACCTATACATGAGCAAGAAGTCCAATTTCAAACAATGCATAACCTATATCTCTTTTATGATCAAGATACTACCTTTGATGAAGAAGCTATCCATGAGCAACTTGATCATATACATGAGCATGAGATCAAATTCCAACCTCTCCATGGCCTATATCCTTTCCATGATTAAGATATTATCGTTGATGAAATCACGTTAAAGCCTATCTATGATCAAGATCCCATCTATGATCAAGAGCCTATCTATGATCAAGCAGACCATGATGATCCTCTTAGCCCACTTTATGCATTCCATGGTCCTGAGCTTATAACCCCATCTAGTCCTATCCAAGATTCAACAACTTCCTCTTCCTTTGATGAGACACTTGCCTCCCAAGTAAGCGTAGAAGATCGAACCAATAATACTCCTCTGCCATCCATTATCGACCATGTTGCAAATCCTCCACCGTATATCCTTGGTCTTACCACCTTCATTCATGAGTGTTCCTCCTTAGAACACCAACCACCATTATCCTCTATCTCACCTTATCCACCCAATAAAGATCTCGTGTCTAGTGTTCCACCTACACATAATCCCGCTGTTCGCCGCATACTCCAACATATGAACTATCAAGGCAAAGGCTTAGGCATTCATGAACAAGGTATTTTGGAGCCCGTCCATGTCAATATTCCTCCTCCTTCATATGTCCTTGGATACACACCCCAAGGTGAACAATCTCGAGATGTTGGTACTTCCTCCACTCCTCCTAAATCCCTCACTTTTCATCGCAAACCCTATCATATCCCCAAAACATATGTCGCCATTCTGCCTCCATCATCCTACACATCCCAAAAGCATGTGACCATACACCTTCCACCATCCAATCTACCTCCGCTACTTCCAACTCCTAACATCCCTCCATGCATTTTACCACCACTTCTTCCAACACCTTATCCATCCATCTATGAATCCTCTAACAATCCCAATCATGACCAACCAATGCACATGTTGTCTAAATAAAGAACTTCCTTAAACTCCACTTCCACCATCTCAAGAGAATTCAACCATAAAAATCTAGATGCCTCTACCTATCAAGTCAAAAATCCTAAGAGTCCTCATGACCTAGGACACAAAAGCCAAGAATCAGAGAAACATCCTTCTCAAGAGCTGCATACACCCACACGCCTATATGCCAAACTAAAAAAGGTGTGAGTTTGCATCCAACAAATGATTACCTCTAAAGCTACACCAAACCTGCATACACCCAAGCCCGTACCTTCACAGGTACTATCTAAAAGCAAAATGGTTTGGGTACCTAAGCAAAAAACCCTCAAGTTACATGAGGCATCTACCTCTCAAGAATCTCAACCATCCACTTTCTCCCATTCCATCCAAAAGTCTCAAAATCTTCCATCCCACATGACAAGCAAAAATCAGCAAAATACTCAATCTATGTGGATCCCTACATGCATAAGTCATTCATCTACAAGCAAAAGTCTCTGTTGCTTCCTACACTACTTTCCCATCACCAGATTTAATGTTTATCACGATATGTGCAACCGTTGGTCATGATTCCCTTCCATCCCACAAACATTTTCATATACCTCCATTCTCCCCTTCCTTCCACTATTATCCTACATGTCTTCCTCATCCTATTCCTATGGTCCATGCTTTTGCATAAGCCTTCCCTCCATATTCTACATCATCATCCACTATTGCACCTTCCGCAATCTGCTATCTACCTTCTCCATCTCACTTTCATGCAATCTCCTACCAACATCTATGAGAGCACTTGACATGGTCCATACAACAACATACATCTCTAGTGGGACTATCACCTCTCAGGGAACTAGATACTTGAGTCTCTCCCTTCTGTATTCACGTTCTCCTATTCAAAAAAAAAAGAGAGAGAAACGAAAAAATGAAAAAAGTAAAGAAAAATCCCTTCATCCAATGGTGAAAATCTGGCAAATAGGCGCCTTGGATAAGTACCATGATGAAAACCTAGAAAATAGGCATCATGTGTAAGTTGATCTTCTACGTCACCTACACTTGGGGGCACCTTGTCTCATCAGCCTATCACTCTTCTCCTATCATTTTCCTTCCATACCATTTCCTATCCTATCGTTTCCTCCATCTTAAATCTTCCATTCCTCTATTTTCTTTAGTCTTGATAAAGATTGGGGGCACAATGTTAACAAATGTTTTAGGTGTCTCTTGACATACCTTATCCCTCCCAAACCAAGCAAATCCTTCATTATCCTCCTATCCTCCTATCGTCATAAGCATTGCCATGAAAAATCCTAAATATTCTACCTATAATGGGGCACGTTATTCTTATGTGACATAGTACTTGGAGATCACATCCTTGTTTCCTTCTACCTAACCATCTGTATCTACTATCGCCCATACATCTACCTATCCGTGGTGTTTCCTTGTCATTAGTATCATCTGATCCATATCTATTCCATATCTGATCCATATCCGATCCATATCTAATCCGTATCTATTCCATATCTGATCCATATCTGATCCATATCTGTTCCATATCGTGTCTTGTCTGTTCCATATTGATCCATATCGTGTCTTGTCTGATCCATATCTGTTCCATATCGTGTCTTATCTGTTCCATATTTGATCCATGTCAGTTCCATATCGTGTCTTATCTAATCCATATCTGTTCCATATCTGATCCATATCGGTTCCATATCATATCTTATTCGATCCATATCTGTTCCATATTGTGTCTCATCTGATCCATATCCTAGGTCCATCAAAGTTAATCCATGAACTACGTTGCCTCTGCATCGTCACGTAGGCAAGGCCATATTTCTATGAGCCCCCGAGGCTTCACTGTCCCATTCATCCCATGTCTAGTCCTTCTATCTATCTGAGTCTGCACCACTTTCTACTGCCTAGGTCTTAGGTCCGCTAAGGTTTACCCCAAACTATGTTGCCTCTACATCATCACGTAGGCAAGACCATTTAGCAATGAGCCCCCGAGGCACTAGGTCAGTCCCTTAGGGTCCGTCTCACCAATAAGGATTGTGAAATCTTCTCACCAAGCAAGCAAGCGCAAGCAGAACTCGATTCCATAGCAGAAATTTTGGCACGAGGCACTTAACCTATCCAAGGCAAAGTAGAAAAACACCTAAGGCCTTCTAAAATGATTTTACTCAAATTATGGCAAGAAACAAACACATCTAAATGCAAGAATGTTTTATGTTGGTTAGGTTAACTTACAGCATCTTGATTTATGCTATCATGTCTTTCTATGCTACTCGAGGATGCCAAAAGCTAGAGATGCTATGATGGGGGCATGATTATTTTCTTTGTTTGTTGTTTGTGGATTAAAATTTAGTAATGTGAAGCCTTGTCTAAAGACATGATGGACAAAAGATCATTGAGGACATTAGAGGTCTAACATGAACTGGGGCAATCCTTGTTCATTGATATGCAAGAAATACTCAGGTCATCTCGATTCATTATACCTCGATGCTTGTATTAACTTACTAAATCAAAATCCATGTAAGCAATGCTCAGGGCATCTTAGTTCAATTATACCTAGATGATTGCATTAACTTACAACATTCGGAAAAAGTACCAAAAAAATCACCCAATGATGGAAAAACACTTCAAAATACTTGCACCATCAAGATGTCAAAATCAAAACATCCATTATACATCCATCTATACACCCATGCATCCATATCCCATGCAATAAAAAGATCCAATCAAAGCAAAGTAACAATACAAAGTGAAGCTTGTGAGTCTTTCTATCTATCGAGTCATTCTCTCAATCAATCTTCTATCTATCATTCTGTCATTTCTATATCGATAGAGTACATTTGGACATCACAAAAATAGAGCATATAGTTGCATATCATATCATATGAAATAGTCATTCACATGATTAAACCAGTGGCACACATAGTAAGTGCATTAGGTCATCCATATACACTTTATCGCAATCATCATATAGTGTCAAAAAATAGAAAAAGTCAAAAACATAGATAAGTGCATCCCATAAGTTGCATAATCATATAGATATCACTTTGCATTCACACACATTAGAAGCATATCAAGTAAAGCATCTAAGTCTGCATTGGGTCATATAGCATCACATAGCATCATATCAAAAGCTGCATCTAGATAACATCGCATAGCATCAAGAAAAACATTAAAAGCTGCATTAGATAAACATGTGCATCGCATCATACAAATAGAAATGCATCATAACTCATACATATAGAGGGAATCAAAATAGCTACATCATCATATAAATATCATAAATGTGTCCAAATGTACAATATCAAAGTATCTGTCTTTGAATCGGTGTCATATACAAAAAAAATGCATCCCAAGGATGGTGATACATGTCTCAAAATACAAAAATGGTACAAGTCTATCCAGCTATCTGAGCCATCAAAAAAGGTACATAGGATCCAAAATCTGCATGTCTTCTAGTCTCTGCTAACCCTGCTACTGTGGACCACTCCTACCGGCAGTGTCTCCTCCTCCCCCTCCGTTGGCCCCAGACCGCTGAGGGCTCATCACGAAGGCCCCTGGCCTCGATTCCCCTACTCTCTATGAAGCCATAGACTGACTCCTATAGCTCAGAGCCCTTTGACTGGTAGGCAGAGCACCATGATATAATCCTCGATAATACTATGTCTAAGCCTGTGCTCTGGAAAGCTCACCTTGCACCTGCGCTAGCTGCCCCCGCATCTGCGCCAACTTTGTCTATGCCTACACTAGCTGCCCCTGTGTCTGCACTAGTTGTGCCTATGCTTGCTGCACCTGCCCAACCAGGAAGCTGCTCGTTGCATCTGTCCCCAGGGCTACCACTGCGGTATCCCTCTCCACTCGGATAACTCATATCCGAGCGTCTGCCATGTCTCTCTCTCTAATAAGCCTAGCAATGTATTCCGCGTCTGTCTCTCGTTAAGCCTCAACCCTTCTGAGCTATGCCTACAACTATCTGACCTACCCTCTCAGTGTAGCTATGGTCCTCTCATGGACATCTGCCTGTGCTGAACCCTGGGCTGCCTGTGCCTGTCCTTGCCCCTATGGCTGGGGTGCTTGTTGCTATGCCACCTGCTGAGGTGGTGACATCTATACCCACTGTACCTGCGGTGCCTCCTATGGTTCCTGCTGTGCAACCTGTGGTCCCTCCCCAACTCTCCGCCTCTGTCTAGGTCAGCCTCCATCATCTCCACCTCCTCTCCCTCTCCTCCATCTCTGCCACTCCCTCGTCCTCCTCTCCCCCTCCCCCTCCTCCTTCGGCCAACTTGGGCCTCGTCATCTAAGTCTGCCTCATCTATGCGAGGCACCAGCACCCCAGGTCCTGAGTATCTCAGGAACGGGTGAGTGGTAAACCAATCCTCATAGTCCTAAGTCATTCCTGCGTCCGCTATCTCCCTCCTTATGTCCTAGGTGACGTAAGGAGTCTGCCGAAACTCTGTTAAGGCCTCCTCATAAGATGCCATCGGTCCCCATCTAACCCTCTCAGCATGTGTCTGTGCAAACCGAACCTGCCCCTGTGGCATGCCCTGCCTCCTGCCGAACTGTCTCTGTACTCTGCCTATAATCTACCTCTCTAGTATGAAGCGTGTTTGTCCTATCAACCATCTCGTTTGAAAATAGTAAGGAAGCTCATTTGCCTCGTCCTCCCACGGCTCGCAGTCTAGATATGGTCGCCAGACGACCACATCTACCCCATCCAAAGCATGTCTCCAGTACTCTAGCTTCCCCAGCCTATACTGGGAAATCACCCTTGCGTAGCCATAGCTGTATGGCTCTCTCCTCTGTCTGTCAAATACACATATCGGTCTCGTAATCGCTATGTGCTCCCATAGCCAAAACTGTAGTAGTGATATGCCTGCATATAGGCTCGTACTCCTGTGATATACTACCTGATGCATATCGTGGTATAAATGAGTAAGTACACAAACACCCCAAGCATATCAGGTGCCCTCTGTCACCATCCTCTCCTTGATCCTACCCCATCGAATGGGGAACCCATGCGATCTCTTGTCGGGGCATACGATGCCTCCGATCAGTCCTACTACAATCCCTGGGAAGTAGTCATAGTAATCGTGAATATCCTGCCAAGGGATGACCTGTCCAACCAGCTCCGGGTCATCAAACACT
The DNA here is from genome assembly GCA_027924645.1 of Cunninghamia lanceolata. Classification (NCBI taxonomy): domain Eukaryota; kingdom Viridiplantae; phylum Streptophyta; class Pinopsida; order Cupressales; family Cupressaceae; genus Cunninghamia; species Cunninghamia lanceolata. The sequence goes on from BSBN01000500.1 coordinate 26,745,108, forward strand.
TGCCTGCACTCAGCAAGTCTCGCACCTCTCTATGGATCATACTCCACAAGCTCACCCTCAATCGCCAAATGCAAAATCTGGTAGACGTCCTCCAATGTCATAGTCATCTTGCCGGTAGGAAAGTGGAAAGTCCCATCATCGCTATGGAACCTCTCCACTGCAGCAGTCGGCAAGCCGCGGTTCGCCTGAACCTCAGGCATGAAGCAAATGTAATCCAATCCCATAGCGCCAAGAGCCTGTCTATCTATCTCAGTCAGCATATATCTCTGCAACAAGGGCATAGGGAACTGCTCCCTAGACTACAGCATATCCTGTATCTCCTCCTGCAAGCAAGCAAAGCAAGGCGTCAACCTAAAGATGCAAGTACCATACTCACCATATCTATAGAAACATGTCAACTAACTTAGCATTTCAAATTGATCAAAACAGCAAACTACATCTCTGGACTAGATTCCTACAATCTTGGAGATAGCTTATCGATTGACATGTCAAACAGGACACCAATTGAATCAATTTTGCTAAGTAATCTGCCTATCTATAACATATGTGCCACAACATGTGGTAAATGTGCCATTTTTTAACAAAAGTGCCATTTCTTGACCTATGCGCCACTTCTGGCAAAAGCGCTGCAAAAACACATGCATGCACCGTCCTATGCTACATATGTGTTGCTTCTACACATGTGCTGCAACATACCATATATGTGCTGCAGGAATATGCATGCACCACAGTTTCCTATACATGCATGACTTTAACGTATGTGTCACTTTATCCTATACATGCACTACAGGAATATGCATGCGCCGTTTCACGCGACATATGCGCCGCTCTGTCTTTTAGCGCATCTATCTACCTATTTTTCTCCTAGCATTTATTACATCTAAACTCGACCCTAGGAGAATTTTTTTGAGATACATACCGGGGGTCCTTCCTCTGCTGGCCGGTTGAATTGATGAACACGCTCAAACTGATGCTCCTCGTGTGGAATGTCTATCCTCGTGCTGACTGCTCTATGCTCTATGCTGCTCTAGGCGCTTTGAAGCAAATCAAACTAAGACAAGTGTGCAAATGCATTGTCTTGTGGACCCAGCTCCTATATATATCATGCAAACCCTAATTTGGCTATGTGGTGACTGCGACTACTTCCCACACCCGTTTCTTCTAGTTTTTCTTCTTGTTTCTTAGAAATGTGTCCTGTTTTCAACCCTAACCTAGTTTTCCCTTCGTCTTCGTGAGATTGTCCGTCTCACGCCTTCTACCTTCTTCTCATCCAATCTCTCGAGGGGGCATCCTATCGTCATAACCTGTACCAGGGGCAAATTGGGGCATCTATCATTATCAGACTATCTATTCTTTGACGCAACGCCGTAAACTGCATTGCATCAAAGAGGGGCAAAATGTATACGCCTAAAAATGACATGATTCGGTCTAGATAAATATTCTTAATATTTATTCCCTTCTTTATTCCTCTATCAATAAATAAATAACCAAAAAATTTTATTTGATTCATATTCTTCCAACAGTTAAATAAAATCCTTTATTTAATTCATTTTCTTTCAAACAATTAAATAATTCTTAATTATTTAAATAAATCAAATTCATTCTTCCAGATTTGAATAAATCAATCAAATTTATTTAAATCCTTTCAATCTCCAAAAATAAAATATAATCAAATGTTTTATTTATTCTTCCAAATCATGCACACACAATTAAATAAATTTATTTATTTAATTTGCTTTCTAATCTTCTAAATTAAATAATTCCAATTATTATTTCTTCCAATAATATCTTCTCTAAATTTAAATAAATCAATTATTTATTTAAGTTGTTTTTTTCTTCTAAATTGAGTTATTTCTAAATATAATTCAAGCTTTCTTGCACATGCAATTAAATATTCCTAATATTTAATAAAGCAAAATATCTTCTTATTCTCATGCAAATCCCTTCTTCTTGTTTTAAATCACTTAACTGATTATTATATTCTTTTAAATGCTTTAACTCATTCTTCTATTCTTAGCAAATCCTCTCATGCAAAAGAAAGCAAGACACATGTCTTCTTCTTATTCGTTGCACATTCCTCAACTATTCTCAATTGTTGATCTTCTCATTCTTTCTATACCGTTGATCTTATTTCTCCTAAGTCTATAAATTCAACCTCATTCTTCCATTTCAATCATCCAAGCTTTAAGTATTGTTACTCTGCAGGAATTACAGCGCGCCTTTGGCACCAATTCCTTCATTGCTTGTGATCACACTTTTATTACTACGCACTACGCACCACTACCATCGTTGTGAAGCTCCTCTTCATTGCGATATTATCACTGCCATTCTCAATCGACATTTTTGAAGCATAGCAAGGAAGTGCACTATCTGAGGGCCTCATTTCATACATGCAGGAACAATTTAGATAGGCAATCAATGGAAGTTTAGATCTAAGGAGGTTTGCTTTGTTATTTGATTCATTGTTATTGGATTTCCTTAGTTCACTATTTCATTGAAGTTTTGGGTATTTGATATTGATTATATTGCATATTCATTGTTGATCCAATTTTACCTTAACACTCACATTCTATGATGATCTAATGCAGACATTGTGATTATAGCTATGTTTTTTATGTTTTCTAGTTAAATGCTATGATATGTTGACTTATGCAGCTATATGTATGCAAATGATTTAATCAAGTTAATGACTATTTCATTTAATGCAAGATGATAACAAATTGATGACTTAATACACTTACATGAATGCAAATGATCTAACCAAATTAATGACTATTTCACTTAATGCAAAATGATTACCATATTTTTGATATGTCCAAGTGTACGTAATCAAAGTAGAAAAGACTCGATAGGAGACACAAAGAGAGACAGAAAGAGAATTTTGACAGAAGAATGACTCGACAGAAGGACTCACAAGATTTTGTAAACATTGACACTGCGAACCGAATCTTTATTGATGGATGGTATGCGAAATGTAAATGGATGTATTTATGGATGTATTATGGATGCGGATATATGTCATCATGATATTGCAAGTATTGTGAAGTGCTTGTTTCATCATCAAGCGCTTTTTTGGTATTTTTGTGTTTTAAAATGTTGTAAGAAAATACAAGCATCTAGGTATAATTGAATTAAGATGACCTGAGTATTACTTACATGGATTTTGATATAGAAAGTTAATACAAGCATCTAGTCAAAATTGAATCTAGATGACCTGAGTATTTCTTGCATTTTAATAAACAAGGATTTCCCCTTTTCATGTTTAGACCTCTGAAGTCCTCGATGATCTTTTGCTGATCATGTCATTAGACAAAAGTCATCACATTACTAAATATTGATCCATAAACAATAGACAAAGAAAATGGTTATGCTCCCATCATAACATCTCTAGTTTTTGACATCCTCGAGTAGCATAGAAAGACATAATAACAAAAATCAAGACTCTGTAACTTAACCTGCTCACAAAACATTCTTGCATTAGATGTGTTTTCTTGCCATAGTATAGATAAAATCATTTTGAGTGTTTAGGCACTTGTTTGTTTTGCTTTGGATAGGTTGATACTTTGCGTCAAAATTTCTACTTAGAAGTGTGCTTTGTTGCGCTTGTGCTGTGTTTGGTGAAAGGTATCACAATCCTTATTGTTGTCTTTTGAGGTGTGTGACATTCAAGAATCCAACTCTCCAACGAGGTCGAGGACTTGCCCCCAGTTAGGTAGAGGACCGACTTTATTATGGATGAACTGATAATGGATACGAAGAAACGGGCCCTAAGGGACTGACCTAGTGCCTCGGGGGCACATTGATAATGGCCTTGCTTACGTGACGACACAGAGGCAACATAGTTCGGGGTGAACTTGGTGGACCTAAGACCTAGGCGACAAGAAATGGTGTGGATGCAGATGGATTAGTGGATGGGTGAAAAGGGGTATGGAATGCATGGGAAAAGGGCCTCGGGGGTGCATCGATATAGGACGACCTTGCCTACGTGATAACTCAGAGGCGACATAGTTCGACAACGGTTCAATGGATTGGCTCAAGACGGATGATAGGATGGACGCAAGTCTGGATTGGTAGCCTGACCGCATAAGGTGATAAAGACGAGTGAACAAGCCATTGTAGGTATATTGATGTGATCAGGTGGATGCTGTTAGGAGGTATGAATGAGGAACAAGGTTGGAAAAGATGGAGAAGGCGGTTTATCACAAGTAGCGTCTGTTTACCAGGTTTTCACCACTTGTTTTTATTTGCACAAAGCTAAAAGTACACATGACACGTGTTTGCCAGGTTTTCATCATGGTACCTATTAAAGGTGTCTGTTTGCCAAGTTTTCACCATAGGATGGATTATTTTTGTTTTGTTTTTTTAAAATTTATTTTTTTGTTGTTTTTTACTCCCTTGCATTGGGGTTTAAGTGTAGAACTTGTGAAGATGCATGCTGTTGATGGGATCATCAAATAGTTCACCTTCTGATATAGCCAATTGATATGCACTTGACCCATAGGCAACAATGATGACATAGGGACCAAGCCAGTTGGGTTCAAACTTACCTTTCTTTTCTCTATCCTACTGATTGTGGGGATTTTCCTTAAGTACTAGATCACCAACATTGAATACCCTTGGATGGACTCTATGGTTATAACTTCTAGACATCCTTTGTTGATAAGCCTTGAGATGGTTAAAGGCCTGTTGCATTCTCTCTTCCAGTAGCTCTAACTCTTGAAGTCTGGATACTCAGTACTCTTCATCTGTTATGAGGCCTTTTAATGATACTCGCAAGGATGGGATCTCGACTTCAATGGGCAAGATGGCTTTAGATCCATAGACTAGGGAGTATGGTGTTGCACCTATGGGTGTGCGAATACTTGTTTGGTAGGCCCACAACACAGGATTCAATTGGACATGCCAGTCATGACTGGCATCATTGACATTCTTTTTTAGGATCTTTAAGATGGTTTTATTTGATGCCTCCACCTGGCCATTTCCTTGGGGATAATATGGGGTGGAGAAGCGGTGTTGGATGTGGAATTTGTCACACAGTTCTTTGACATCTTGGTTTTTGAATGGTTGTCCATTATCGATGATAATGGATAAAGGGATACCATAGCGGCAAATGATGTAGTTCAGGATGAAAGAGGTAATCTGTTTGCCTATGACATTGGCGAGGGGTACGGCTTCAATCCAGTTCGTAAAGTACTCGGTGGCAGTGATTATGAATTTATGGCCACTGGATGATGGAGGGTGGATCTTGCCCACTGATTCGAGTCACCATTGACAGAAAGACCAAGGAATCGTTAAAGGCTACAACTCCTGTGTTGGTGCATGCATTAGGTTCCCATGGATTTGGCATTTCTTGCACTTCTTTACAAAATGATAGGAATCTTTTTCCATAGTTGGCCAGTAGTATCCCATGCGTATGAGTTTCTTAGCTAGGGTAGGACCACTAGAGTGGGTCCCGCATATACCATTGCGCACTTTGCTCAGGGTAGTTTGATATTCCTTGCTATCAAGACACCTAAGGAGAGTACCATCGAGACCTTGTCGATATAAGGTGTTGGCGATAATGGCATAACGAGATGCTTGGCGGATGAAGGTTTATTTTTGGTTATTTGAGAGATCAAGAGGCAGGGTGTTCTCTTTAAGATAGGCAAATATTTTTCTGTATAGGGGAGAATCAAATCCTACAATGTGGCAAATGATGTGGGATTCAGGAGAGTCATATGCAGGATGGGAGACTGGCTCTACCAAGAACTCATAACGTGATTGGTTGTCAGGGATGTCAAGGAGAGATGCAATCGTTGCCATGGCATCTGCTACTTTGTTCTCTATCCTTGGTATTTGCTCAAAAGAGATGTCAACAAAGTATTCTTTGAAGTCATCTACCATTCATTTGTATGGTATTAACTTCTCATCCTTTGTTTGGTAGTCATCGTTCACTTGGTTGATAACTAGCTGTGAGTCACCATACACCTAAAGTTCTGTGATGTTCCATTCAATTGCCATCTTGATGCCAATTGTAGGGATAGACACAGGGAGCCATTATGAAGTTGCAGTCTTCAAGGATCAAATTAGGAAACAAACCACCATAGGAGAATGCTCGAGCATGAGTTTGCATAAGGAGAGAGAAAAAGATGAAGATGGAGAATAAAATTGATATATATTACAATGAATTTCTCTATTATTTTACAAATTTGATATATGGCTTATATAGCCTTACATTCATGTTTCATTCCCATGAATTAACCACCCTAATTGGTTACGGGAATAACTTCCCAACTATAACTATTGAATAATTATCTGCCTAAGTAAAACTTAAGCAAGGTAAAATCTATTTACCCTAACAACCTCCCTTAAGTGCAACTTAGGGAGAATAATTATTATGAGATGTAAGATGCAATATGGGTCCCGGCTACATAACCATGTTAGGTACCCATTTATAAAGAAAAATGTGATGCAATCTCTCACAACCGGAGAAAAGGAGAAAAACCCTGTGGGAGAAAACTCCTCTCCAAAAGAGAGAAAAAAAGAAAACAAAATGCATGTATGGAGGACTCACTAATACCCTCCAAGGACTACATACATCACATGTGTACATTCAATGTTCCTCCCATAGGAAGGAAAGAAGGAGACTACATAGCCCCCCCATAATAAATAATGTCCTGCAAAGATGATAAGTGTCTGAAGGCAAAATATAATCCAATCCTTACAAACCACTTTCCTCCCTTTAGGAAGAAACAAAACCATGTATAAATGCAGGTGTGCTTCCCATTCAGGATATGCTTTGAAAGATGGAAGCATGAAAAATGATGATGATGTTGTCTCTGAAAAATGCTCATGTGTCTCCTTGTCCAAATAGAATGATGATGCCACAATCCAATCAAGTACTTCCCCATTCAAGAAAGAAGGTGACAAATTGGCACTATGTGGAAAATGATATAGAACAAACTCCAAAGATGAAAATGCTGAAATATGTCTTCCAACCAAATCTAAAAGACAATGATTGTCCTGCTGATCAGGAATGATGGAAGTCTCAATCAATGACTCTAGATAAGAAGCCAATGGATGTGAAGGTGCATCAACTATCTTTGAAGAAGAATCAAGAACCTCTAAAGCAATTGCAACCTCATCTGAAGTCTCAAAAACCTCCAAAGGATCACAAGCATGGTTTATCTTCTCTGAAGAATAATGAGGCACATCAGAGTTGGAAAGAGAAGCATCGAGAGGTGGAGGATCATGATCTCCATATGATTCTCGAATGTAAGTCCAAAGAGAATAAGGGCAATCAAAATGAACAAGTGAATCCAAAAGGTCATCATCTACATGCTCAAAAATAACTCTAAAGACTTCAGCCCTATAGCCTTTCCAAATATGATACTCACGAGGTGTACCAGGAATAGGAACATCATTATAGAGATACGACAATAGATTATGCTCACTAAGATGAGTGAGGATGGATTCACTCCATTGCTCATAGTTCCCTTTCTCCAAAGAAAAACCCATTAAGCTATAATTCTTCAAAACACAAGGATAATACCTTCTATATGTAGAACTTCCAAATAAGATATGCAACTGAAAATGAAGTCCCCCCACATATTGTACCTCTCCAAGTGTCAAGATATCCAAGTTATCAAGTAAGTGCCCAAAAAACACAAAACTCAATAGATAGTACCTATTGCTGAATAGGAAAAAGATGGCATGGACTAGATTAAAGATCTCCTCAGCACCTTTCCGACGCCACAAGAATGACAGAAATCAGAGATCGAGGCACCAAGTTACAAGCTCAAGAGTCCAAACAAGGTTGACTTCAAGTTGCAATAGATACTGATAGATAGCAAAATCAGGCGGATTGACCTGTACCACTGCGAGGTTAGTGGAATCACCTTTCTGATGATATATGGAACTCAAAATTCTGACTCTGGATGCCCAAGATATCCTCCGTGGAAAAAATATCACTGATATGGAGCCCACTAAATAATAGAGGTGGCCAAATTGAGCCCTAGGGCAGATTGACCCTTGATCACACATGTGATCACCTGCTAAGAATGTGCAAAAAATAGCCTATGAGGCTAAAAATTTGAGCACCATGATTGGGTGCAAAATAGAGAAAGCACTGAATGGGCTTGTTGATATGTTGGCAGGATACCTGCGCCAATCGATGTCATAGACAAATCACCAAACATGAATCTGCAAAGATAATAGAAGAGCTAGGATAGAGCCAATAGATTTGAAGCACTAGTTAGAAGTCACCTCACCACTAGGCCAAATCAAACACAAAGTGAGCAAGGCAAAATGCGCAAGAAAGACATCAAATAGAGCCTTGTGAGCATTGCTCACACTATCACTTGAGAGTAGAAGGCTATTTTAATAGCCAAAATATGGACTACACGAACAATGTGGGATAAAGAATCCCTACCCACGCCCAAAGGAAGCCACGGACAGGCCCACTACCAGCAGTGCTCAACAAACCCTAAACAAAAATATTTATTGCAACATTACAATATATATTTCATGTTGCTCCCACGTTTTTAAATATAAAGTTAGATTTCAAAATAATATATATTCTCCAAAAGAAATAAGGCTTGAAACTTTAACGCCGTTGTAGGTTTTATTTGCAGCGTAGAGGATATTGGAAATGGTAATCAATAAAATTTGTTGCACCTCCCACAATTCGAACCAAGGTTGGATCATCCACGAAGAAACCCAAAATAGATATTGTTGCAAGCTTTTGAAGGGAATAAAGTCTGCACCAATGTATAAACTGCTCTCCACATTGAAACTAATTTTGGCAGCTTCTACTCTAGGCGAAAAGGCAGCCTGATATAGTTGAATTGGCCAATTAATGGATTTCTTGCTGCTGTGAATGGTGTTGAATGCTTCTCCAGTAATGAAATTGATATGAGGAAGACACAAATAGATGCCTCCAGAATTCCACTCAGCTCCAGATCGGCATGGATTGATGCCTCTAGAAACTCATGTAAGCACGGATTGATGCCTTTATGATTGCTTCTCCAACAACTCAATTCTACAATACGAGCAGAAAGTTTCTTGATTCTAGCTCTAATACGATGTAGGGATAGACACAGGGAGCCATTATGAAGCTACAGTCTTCAAGGATCAAATCAAGAAACAAACCACCATAGGAGAATTTATCGAGCATGAGTTTGCATAAGGAGAGAGAAAAAGATGAAGATGGAGAATAAAATTGATATATATTACAATGAATTTCTCTATTATTTTACAAATTTGATATATGGCTTATATAGCCTTACATTCCTATTTCATTCCCGTGAATTAACCACCCTAACTGGTTATGGGAATAACTTCCCAACTATAACTATTGAATAATTATTTGCCTAAGTAAAACTTAAGCAAGGTAAAATCTATTTACCCTAACACCAATGACTAGGGCTTCATACTCCGCCACATTGTTAGTACAAGGAAAGAGTAGTTTGTATGATTTTGGAATGGTGTCACCATGAGGTGTGATCAACAAGATACCTGCCCCGGACCCGTGCTGAGTATAGGAGCCGTTGAATTAGAGTTTCAAGGTTGTTGTTATGTGAAAGATGGACTCGTCTAAAAATTTGAAGCTCAAAGGGTTATCATCTATTAAAGGCGCATCTGCCAGCTGATCTACAAGTAATTGACCCTTTATTGCATGCTTGTCTACATACTTGATGTCAAACTCACTAAGAAGCATGACCCATTTGGACAATCTACTTGTAAGGGCAGCTTTGTTGAGCAAATACTTTAGTGGATAGATCTTTGCTACTAGCTTAATGGAATGTGATAGCATGTAATGTCTCCATTTTTGCGAAGTGAAGACCACAAAGAGGCATGCTCTTTCAATTGGCGTGTATTGTAGCTCATAGGCAACCAGTGTTCTGCTGATATGTAATAAATTGTTTGTTCTTTCCCTTCATGATTTTGCTATGCAAGGAGAGCTCCCAGAGTTGTTGGTGTGGCAGAGATATAAAGTAGCAGAGGCTTACCTTGGATAGGTGGCATCAATACAGGTGGTTTCATGAGATACTCTTTTAACTATTGAAATGCCTGTTTGCATGAATCATTCCATTTGAAAGGGATGTTCTTATGTAGGAGGTGTGTGAATGGGTGGCACTTGTCTACCAATTGAGAAATGAACCTTCTGATAGATTGTAGTTTTCCTTGTAGAGACCTTAGTTGACTGATATTTTTGGGAGGTGGCATTTCCATGATAGCCTTTACTTTAGCTGGGTCTACTTCAATTCCATTTGTAGACACGATGTATCCTAGAAGCTTGCCAGATGTGACTCTGAATACGCACTTCTTTGGGTTGAGGCACACATTGAACTGCTCCAATCTTGTGAAGATTTTGTCTAATATTGCTAGTTGTCCTTCTCTTGTGAGTGATTTTGCCAAGATGTCATCTACATAATCTTCCATTATGGTGTGCATCATGTCATGGAAGATTGTGGTCATGGCTCTCTGATATGTTGCCCCTGCATTTTTTAATCCAAATGGCATGACACACCAACAATAGGTGCCCCATGGACATGTCAATGCGGTCTTGTGTTGGTCCTCAGGTGCAATTTTGATCTGGTTGTATCCCGAGAAACCATCCATTAGCAACAACATAGTGTGCCCTGCCATGAGATGTACAATAATGTCAATGTTTGGCAAAGGGAAATCATCTTTTAGACAAGCTTTATTCAGGTCCCTGAAGTCATTACATAGTTGAACTCTTCCATCTGGTTTGGCGACAAGCACTATATTGGAAATCCACTCAGGATAATCTATTGGTCTGATAAACCTGACATATAGTGGCTTCTTCAGTTCTTCCTTTACCATGAGGGTGACCTGCAGGTGCATCTTCTTGAGTTTTTGCTTAACCGACTTAGCTCCTGGAGCTAATGACAAGTGATGCATTATGAGATTTGGGTCCAGCCTTGGCATATCTGCATATGACCAAGCAAAGTTGATTTGATTCCTTTTGAAGAAGTCAGTGAACTCTAGCCTTTCTTGTGTAGTTAAAGATTTTGCCATATGGATCATCCTTGGATTGTCACCTGTGCTGACGTTGATCTATTCTGCTGGTTCTATCAAGATTGAAGATCTCTCCTGATGTGTTAGATTGGGAAGAGGGTCAAGCCTTTCATCCTTTGGTGCCCCAGAGGGGTTTTCACCGTTGGATACGTCTTTCATATTTTTACTATTTTCATGATCTAACACTACTGCATAGTGGTTTTCACCATTAGATCTATTTTTCATTTTTACATTTTTGAGACTTAAAGGCTTGGCAGTCTCTCCAAAATAAGCCCTGTCATTGAGTTTTATGGCATAGCCAGCTCTGTGATCCCCTGCGAGTATATGTTCCCTAAGCTCTAGAAAGTCTATGATGGCTTCGTCATTTTGGAAGGTATCTAGCTCGGGGGTAGTGTGTTGTAAGTCCCAATCTATGAGTTCTGGATGCAATAGTGGTAGAGGGTCATTGGGTTGGTCTGGTTCAAGGATATTGATGGTCAAGATGGAGGAGTTAAGGTGGTTATTATAAGCATTGACAATGCCTGCAATGGTACTCTCCATAAGTTGATCTATCAAGTGTGGTATCATTCTTTCCTCGCGAATCTCACTATCGTTATTATGCGAGTCGAACTCTAGAGGTCTATCCCTTGGACTTTGTCTCTCATTAGTTGCATGGGTAGGGTCATACTCATGGATGACATCTATGTATTTTTCATCACAAGATAGTTCAGAGAGACTATCCCATTCATATTCATTGGAGTCCGTCTCAGTCCATCCTTGTAGTTGATGAATTTGATCTACTAGGTTAGTAGCAGATGTCTCTAGTTGTGGGTGTTTATGCTTATCTGGTCCCTTAGTCTTTGCTTTGCTGGTGTAGCTTAGCCCTGTAGTGTCGCAGGATGTTAATGTATGAGGTTGGATAGGTTCAGTGATACCTTCCTTTCTCAATCTGAGGGGCCCATGACCTTCATACCCCATTCTTTGTAGTATTGAGAATCCTTGACCATACTATTTAGTTTGCATCATGGAGTGATGGTCTTGTTTCTGGGATAGACTATTTTCATCTTTATATAACCATTATATGATGTCTTTTTCATCGCTCTCATCTTTAAGGCTTCCTCATTTGATGAATGGACCTTTAGTAGTTGCCAATGCCTTGGGTTTGATCATGGAAGGCTTTCCATAGGATCTGGGGGAGATAGGGAGCTATGATAAGCAAAAGGATTGTGCAATTGTGTATTCACCGAGACCCTTGTCTTTGACTTTGAAGTTAGATTGAGGTGCCTTCAATGTGGAAGGGAGTGAAGTTGGGTCAACATGGGATGAAGATGGAGTAGAGGCACGGTTATGGGGAATCACAACTTCAAGTTTAGATTGTACGAATTTGCAATATTGAAATGGATTGGAATCACCTTGGATAGTGATTTCTTGGCCTTCAAAGGGGAACTTGATACACTGGTGATAGGTTGATGGTACTACTTTCATAGCTTGTATCCAAGGTCTCCCAAGGAGAATGTTATATGCAAGCTCCATATCAAGGACTTGGAACACTACATCCTTTACTATAGGTCCCACTCTGATAGGAAAAACAACAGTTCCCTTTGAAGTTCTTTCCTCTTCATCATAAGCTTTGATGGTGATTTTCTTTTCAGGATCGATAGCATTCTCTGAAAACCCCAATGCAAGGATTAGCTTTAAGTTGTAAATATTTAAACCGAGTCCTCCATCAATTAGAACCTTTTTATTTTGTGCTTGTGGATGAAGGCTTCTATGTGGAGAGACGCATTATGAGGTTGGGTGATGGAAATATCATCCTTTTCAGTGAATGATAGGAAATGAAGTGTGGTGATATGACCTACCATGGTCTAAAACTACTCTTCGGCGAGGTTTTTTGGGACAGTTGTTTCTACAAGAGCTTGGTCAAGGATGGCTTTGTGGGACAGGGACAAATGCAGAAGTTCCAAGATGGAGATGTGTACAGGTGTCTTGTGAAGTTGGTCCAGGACATTGTACTGGTTGGATGGAGAGGATGGCTTGGATAAGACTCCCTTAAGAGTAACCTTTCCACTGCGAGTGGTCACATTACAATCAGGGTTTTCATTTATAGTGATTACATTAATATGTGAATCACTCTCTGAAATGTGGTTAACCACATAGTCAAATGCTACGTTTGTATAATTAGTGTTGTTAGTGCCACTGTTATTTTGTTTGGAAGACCGTCCCTGCTCATAATTGGGAAGTGGATTCTTGAATGCTAAGTGATCATCATTAGAGGCATGTCCTTCAAGTGATACCTTTTTCTAGTCCAACAAATCTTGAATGGTGTGTTTGAGTGCTATACAGTCGTTGGTTTTGTGTCCCTTGTTTCGATGAAATTCACAGAAGTCACTATCATTCCACCAGGGAGGTTTGACCTTTGGTTCATAATCCCGCACCGCTGGAAGTGTTATGAGTTTATTTGATATTAGTTTCTGTAGGTTGGTTTCCAATGTTTCTCCTAGAGGTGTGAATTTTCTCCTAGGTTGACAGTTTGTAAACCATGATTCGGTGTTTCGTTGTTTGTTTTGTGGGGGGTTGTTTTGTGGGCTTGTTAAAGTGAAAATTGGTTGCTTTGGCACCATATTTTTGGCATCAACCACCCCATCATTCATGATGTTCTTATTCTTAGTCTAAAATCGTGGTTTATCTGTGTTGACATTGGTGCTAGGAGTGTCCTTCTAAAGTTTGATTTGACCTTTCGCTATCAACGCCTTTTTAATGAGTAAACCCATCTCAATGACCTTGCTAAAAGAAGCAGGGCATTGTATTTGAATTTGGTAGCTGAGGTCAGCATGGAGGTTGTGGACAAATATTTCCAGCATTTGTTTTTCTGGTATTTGATGTGGGCATTTTCTTGCCAATTGTCTCCATCTTTGTAAGAAAAAGGTGAAGGATTCTCCACCCTTTTGTTTAGTGTTACAAAGATCTAAAAGTGAGATGTCATGCTCAATGTTGTAGGAGAAGTGTATGACAAACTTATCCACTAGTTCGTTGAAGGTTCAAATTCTGGGAGGTAGTCGAGAGAACCACTCCATAGCTTGTCCTCCCAAGCTCCTTGGGAATAGTCGCATGAGATAGGTGTCATTGTGGGCAACTTCAAGACATGCTGCACTAAATTCTCTGATGTGATCCCTTGGATCACCCTTTCCACGATATTTGTCAAATTTTGGTATCTCAAACTTTGAGGGGAAAGGTATCATGATCAAGTTCTTGTCAAAAGGATATGGTGAGATATCCTCTAGAGAATAGTGTTTTGTTGATGCTCTGGTTTGAATGTCTGCAAGCTATTGCTGCAAGGCTTGAATTTGTTGAGTCAATAAGCCTAGAGGATTTGGAGAGTCAATGGTTGTCTTGCCTTTGTCTATAGTTCTTTCCTCTCGTGTGCTCTCCTCGAGGATTCTTTCTTCTTCAGTTTCCTTTAACGCGTTGATGTCAAAGTCTTTGGGGAGCTTGGCTCCTTGTGTCGCTAGGTAAAGAAAGAATTTGCCAGGGTCTTGTTTGAGCAATTTGTCCATCATACGTTGGAACTTTCGGTCTTGTTGAGCTTCTAGAACATCCTCATGAGAAATCTCCTCATCACTGTCATGAGGGGATGGGACAATCTTGTCGGATGTGCCCACCATTTCAAGTTGTTTTTGTTTTTGGGATCTAGTTAGGACTATGCAATGTGAATTGAGATGGGGTGGTGTGAGATTGGAAGGTTTGACAAGGTGCACTAGGAGGTTGTGGTGAAGGGGATACTTGCGGCGATGAGGTTCGAACAAGGGTTTCCTTAGACCAATGGTGTCAAACAAGTTGGTTGATACAAAATGATAGCCAAAAGTAAGGATAATTGGAATCCGATTACTTGATATAGACTAGTTTTGCACAAGCCACTAGTGAAGTTCTGAGAGAGAAGGATGATATATCCTTGATAGTGGAGACTTACTAGGTTTGTTTGAGTCTGATATGATCTAGAATTGCTTTGTACTAACCTGGTTTTGATACTTGGTTTGATTTTGGGAAGATTGGCGAAGTGTTTTGGTGAGATGTCCAACAGAAAAGAGGGTACGATGCAAAAAATGGATGGGATAAGTGACTACACGGTAAATCTGATCTGGGAAACTGAAACAAGGTTGAAATGGGTGCTCAAAAAGATAATTGTTTTTCTCAGCAAATGTACGGAATAGCTCACTGTGATGGATGTGTAAGAAACAAATGCATAGTTACAGAGGGTAAATGCGCAGCAGAATAGGACAAATGCGCAACAGGAAGGTATATATGCGCAACTCTATGTTTTTTGGCAGTTTTGTCTGATTTTTCAATGTTTTTGGCACGTTTTTTGATGTTTTTGATTTTCTTTGGCTGAAAGTTGGTCTTTTTGATTTGATTTTTTTTCAACTATGGCAAGAAAAACACAACAAACACAAAGAATATTTTCATGGTTTTTTTATTTTTTTAAATATTTTTGACTTTTTTGACTAAAAACAAGTACAAATCCTAGGATGGCAAGGGCAATATAAACTGAATTCTCACTTGGTTTTTACACCAACTACGCTATTCAGAGTAGATAACTTAGGAACTTGGGACACGGGCTCCCCCTTACAAATGCACAAACTTCTTTGGTACACCAAGTTCTGGGTTCCCAAGGCTCGCAAACCTTAGGATTTCCCTGTTATCTCTACTATTGAATCGTAAGAACACGAGTCATCTTAGGAAGATGATAATCGCTCTTTCCAGCACCAGTTTATAGGGGATTTTGGCTTCTAAAACAATGGATAAGTGGTAAGGGCAACCGTTCGAGTGGTTATATGTGCGGCAACGCTACTCTCCGTTATGGAGTCTCCCAGCCTTCAAGGGTTGCGCCTTGAAGGGTTTTGGGGGAGGTTGGCTGTCGGTATAACTAGTCAACACTCATTGCATGAAGCTTTCGCCTCAAGCACAATTTATTTATAGTGGCTAGGCAGAGCTTGGCTTTAGCTTGTTACCACTTAAGGTCATTCCCACTTGGATGGAAGGATATCCAAGGGCAGGCCTCTCTAAAGGAAAAACATGTGAAATGATAGGTTTGGCATTTTGGTCACCCAAGATAGGGGAGAGCATAGGCCTAGTATCATTCCAAATACACGAAAGACAATAGTTCTTTTCCCCTAGTTAAAATGAAAAAGACTAAATGAGTTAAGCTACTTGGGCACGCACAAGATTTGTTAACTTTGAAAGAAGCAAGATAGCAATGGTTCAATTTTATATCTTTCTAGTAGGGACTATGTTTGAGTTGTTGATGCAACAAGATCAAATTACAATCCTCCTAGTTAGAGCTAAATGAGATTTGCATGAACAATCCAATTACTTTCCTTTGGCTAATTAGATCTAGAGATGAGTTAACAAATGCAACTATATGACTAACCAACCCCTAACCTGCAAGAAGATCTAAGAATATTCCTGTGAGAAATGTTAGCGTTAGCAAAATCACAAGAAATAACTCCAAAAAACACTGTCAGAACAAATGTACAGTTAGAGAGGATAGATGCACAAAAATAGAGCACAGATGCACAGATCTAGTATATGCGCAGTTACAGAGAATAAATGTGCTGCAAGAAAGAATAGATGCGCAGTTACAGAGAATAAATGCGCTGCAAGAAAGAATAGATGTGCAGTTTGGATATATGCACAATTATAGAGAATAAAAAGTGCAGTTATAGAGTACACATGTGTAGGTCGAATGTATGTGTTGATTCAGAGAACAGATGCGTGGATTCACGGAGTAAATGCGCTGATTGAATAGATGCATCGTTACAGAGAACATATGCGTGTTGCCAATGAACAGATGCGTAGAATCTTCCTATGTATAGAACCTAATGCACAAAAACTCAGTTTTGAGGTTAAATTAGGGCAAGGCCCCACGGTGGGTGCCAGAAATGTTACGGGAAAATATGGATATAATATCAATGATTAATAATAACCCAATAACTCAATAGAAATTTCAATAATCAAGATTCAACACAAAGAACAAACCTTGGAAACCTTATTACTTCACGGCTTCCATTGTTTGCCTAATCTCAAATTAGATTTTTTTTAATGAATGAAGCCCTCAGAAAGCGCACTTCCTTGCTTTGTTCTTCAAGATGGCAATAGAGAAACGACTATGATAGTTCTTGTAATGAAGAGGAGCTTCAATACAATAAAAATGGTGATTGCAAGCTATGGAATGGTGTTGGTGCCAAAGGCGTGCTGTTAATTCTGCAGAGTAATTATAGTAAAAGCTTGGATGATTGAAATGGAGGAATAGGGGTTGTACTTATAGACTTGTGAGAGAGAAAATCAACGGTATAGAATGAATAAGAAGATCAATGGTTGAGGAAATTTGAGAGGATGTGCGAATTAGAAGAGGACAAGTGTCCTGCTCCTTCATGCATTAGAGGAGTTAACATAATAGAATGAAGAGTTAACTGAGAGGACTGATTAGTTAACAGAAAAGACTAACTAGTTAACAGATTTGATTTATGAGTTAACTAATTGGAACTGGAGGATAAATAGGACATGTGGATGAGGGAACAACTAATTAAATATTAAAATATTTAATTAAGTGTGCACATGGATTTTCATGGATTAATTTTGGTGTTAATCCATTTTTAAGAGGAAATAGACAATTTAAATAAATGTTTTGATTTATTTAAATATAGAGGATGTTAAGTTTAGAAGAACTAATTAAATAATTGGACATTATTTAATTTAGAATGACTTTTAGAATTTAGAAGAGGTAATTAAATAATTTCATATTATTTAATTTAGAGGAATTTTGGAAGATTTAATTAAATAATTTGGTATTATTTAATTTAGAAGAACTTAGAGGATTTTAATTAAATAAATGAATTTATTTAATTTGGAGGAATATGAAGTATTTAATTAAATAAATGATTTTATTTAATTTTGTGGAGGAATGTGAATCAAATAAATAAATTGATTTGTTTATTTATTGATAGAGGAATTAAACTGAAATAAATATTAAGAATATTTATTTAGATAGAGTTATGTCATTTTTAGGTGTATACACTTCCCATCTTAAAAATCCTTCATGCATAGCTGCACTAAATGGAATATGGAACTCTATACCAAAGCCAAAAGAAGGGGAATCTTATTGTGAATGGTGGCTTTATGCTATCTCTCAATGTACAACATTTTTACACTCCTTTGGAAAGAGGATGGCTTGGCAAAGGAAACATAAGAAAAAATGTCTCCAAGGGAAGTTGGAACATGCAAGGAAACTTCTTAATGTTGCTCTGAATAATACTAATATTCAGACTTCCATTGCTGCTACTGAGGCCCAGCTACTCAAGCTTGAAATTTATAAGGGTCAAGGTGCTGAAATCAGGGCTAGATTGCATTGGATAAGGGAGGGTAATAGAGGATCTAAATATTTTTTTAGATATTTAAATTATAAGCATAAGAAGGAGAATATTAGTGCAATCTTGGATGAAACTAGGTCTTTACATATAGACCCAATTGAGGTAAAGTCAGTTTTTCAAAATTTTAATGAGAAATTGTTTAAAGAGGATCATCATTGGTAGGATATTCAAGTAACTTTAGAAGATGTTGTCAAAAATTGTATTCCTAATAAACTGGATCCTGGTTATTGCAGCCTAACTATTCTCCAATAATAGAAAAATTAAATGAGTAAGGGCATACATATTGGAGCAGCAATAATTAATCACTTGAGCAATGATATGAATATCAAAATAATGACATTTATAACATTGACAAGAGATGATGAACTAACACAGATAAAATTTTAAGTTATAAGCAATGGAAATAATACGTATCTTTAATAGTTTCTGGAAAGCTGCTATCCCGCACATAGAGATAGGGTTATTGGCCCTAACTTTTTCTGGCACAAACACCCTCGAAGGAATTGGTTCTTGCACAGAACCAACCTGTCTTTACGACATAAACTCAACCTTGGCCAGGACACTCCCGGGTGTACGTTGTACCCCAAGTTGGACACACGCTATGTGCCCCTTCTCCAAATGTTTAAATGCCAACCAAGACCAAAACTGTCACTTTTGTGTGCTCTCTAAATGTCCATATCGCTCTTTCCTTCACTTTTTCTCTGTATATCCCTTTTTACATTATTTTCACGGTTTAAATGATAACCCAAAGGGTGGTTCCAAATATCACACCCTTTCATAGTATTACAAATGTAACGTCAGAAAATGTCCCCTTGGGGCCTTTTCCCTCATAAGGTTTAGCTCCTGGGTCTTTTATTTGCATTTAGGACATATTACATCATAATTTGACATCCCGATGAGAAAACCCCTAAGTGTCTTGGTAAATAGGACCTAGGGGGACCACTTGAGATAAACTCTGCCCAAAATAGGGGGGAGGACTTGGCGCCCGCGCCCTAGTCCTGCCCTATTTTGGGGTAGTCCCAATTTTTAGGTGTCAGCTTGTGACCGTTATTTGGGTCCTATGCCGACACGGTAAGTTTGAATTACAAAATTCTTGGTGGGAGTGTTTGTAGTTGCATATATAAGCATGTTTAGGCATTCATTTGTAAACTAGATGGCGATTATGAACTTTATGCATTCTAAAGGTGATTCAAGGCTTTTATTGTGTTGCAAGAGCAGATTTGTGTTGTTTATGTGTTTGTGTTTGTAGATTTGAGCATCCATCTCCTCATGGAATGAAGAGCTTCTTCCTCCATGATATCTTCACTACAAGGTGACATTCATTTGTGTTTTCAAGCATTTATCATTTGGTCTTTACCTTTGCCTCACAAGGGCATGCACTCTCTATCTGACAACGGTGTTTAGAAGACTTGAATGTCTCTCTGGGGCTTAACTGAGGCAAGCCTCTAAACACCACAACCCCCTCCCAAAATTTTCATGATTGTAGGTTACAGGTGGAAGCTACAGATAAAGTGAAGTTGTAGGAGGGTACAATAGAGTGTCAGAATTATAGATTAGAGAAGAAAATGGCTCCCTGGACTAGGGCGCCTGCTCATTAGTCCTCGAAGTTCGTGACAGAAAAAACTTCGATACAGCAGGAACAATTTGCAGATCTTATTTGCAGATCCTAAGAAAAACCAGGGCATTGGACTTGGGTGCCTGCTCTTTAGTCCCTGCCTATTCTGCTTCTGAACCCTGAAAACGGCTGCACAATTATTTGTCATTTTACATCTTTCTGTAGTAGCATTTTCTGATATTCATCCATTTACTGTCGTATTTGCATAATTAGGGTTTTAAGGCATAATTGAGCATAAGAGAAGATAATTGGTAATCAAATCATAAAAATCTAAGTTTCCCTACATCTCATAGAGACCTAGGGTAGGATAGTACATTGCAACTCGACCCTAGGTCCTTGAATGAAAGGGTGAAAGGAGGATACATACACAAAACTATCAAAAACTCAACTATCCAAATTTTACCCTTTACATTTTGGTGAACCCATGTTATTGGACTTATTTGCACCTTGCTGAGTATTTTGCTTCATATTTACAATAATTTCATTCATTCATATAGTCATTCATCTTATTGCATTGGAAAATTTACAAAAAAATTGAAAAATAGAAAAAAATTGCATGCTAGGGTTTTGTATGTTGCATTAATTAATTTGAATTTCATCAAATTTCTAATTTTTACATTAGATCTAATTTAAATTACAGAAAATTACAAAAATTCATTAGTTTGCATTGCATTTTCATCATAAAATTGCTAGAGTTTTGTTGAAAATTGTGAATTTTGCATATAACCTAGTAATTCCAAAATCTAGGGTTTGTAGGTAAAATCTTGTTTCAGATTTTTCTACTGATTTTAGAGGCTCATTAAAATTGGCATTTGGCTGTAGTCTTGTATTTTAGATTTCAAAAATTTGCATTTAGATTTCAAAAATTTGCATTTTTTCATATAAAATTTTTAACAAAAACTAGCATTTTCATTATTTTTTCATTAGATTTGCACTTGCATTTTGTATGTTAGAGCATGGAAATCATTTTCAGATTTGAGATCATGTAATTTTAATCATATATCAGCTTGCAAAATAGTCATATAGAATTTTACATCAAGATCTCAAACCTAGGGCTTGGAAAACATTGATTTTCACTAGATTTGGCCTTATCGACTCTCCAAATTTGCACTATAGGTGTGTTGTAAAGAATATTTTTGCACTAATTGGCTTATATTAGGGGTATTATCTTCTATCCCTCCTAAAATTCTTTACAACACCTTCCTATTGGCCTCTTGTATTGAAAATTTGGTGAAAAATTGCACATTTTTGCTATTTTTGCCCTAGGGTTTGGCCTAGTTTGCACCATAAGCGTGTTGTGACAAATTTTATGGATTGAGGTGACTAATATCATCAATATTATTTTCTGTACCTCCTAAAATTATTTACAACACCCCTTTTTCTAGGTCTTGGAATTGAAAAAGCGTGAAAAATTATCTATTTTTGCCATATTTTCACTAGGGTTTGACATTGGGTGACACTATAAGTGTGTTGTGATGGATTTTTTGGAATTAGGTGGTTGTTAGAACTGATATAATTTGATTTTCATCATAATTTTCCTCACAACACCCTTTGTCATGCTCTTTTCTATTGAGATTTGGTGAAAAATCGCATAGTTTAGTGCATTTTCACTATATTTTGACTCGTCATCATCCTATATTTGCATCAAGAGTGTGTTGTGAAGGACCGTATTTCTGTATTGGACTAATATTAGACATATTATTTTCTTCCCCTGATCAAAATCCTTACAACACCTTTGCTTTCACTTATTTGCATTGAAAAAGTACAAAAAATCAAGCATTTTAGGTCACTTTTGCACATAGTTTTACACTTATCTTTTGCATACTTTTAGAAAATTGTTAAAATCTAATTTTTCATTGATTTGAGCATATACATATGGCCTCTAATCACAACAAAAACAATAGGTTCCCTCCTAGACCTTACATGAAGAGAAAGGTCCCTGAACTTGAAATTGTGTTTACACCTCATGATAGAACAATCAGAGACACTGACGGACCTCTTTACATCACTGTGAAAATAATGGGAAATCCTGTGGATGGAACCCTTATTGATCCTAATTGTATGACTAATGTTGCCATGGAAGAGTTCCTCTATTTACATAATTTGATGCAAGGATCTTATGACCCTTCCGACATGATGATTAAAACACATAAGGGAACCTTTGTAAAACCTTTGGGTAAGATATCATTGTTGGTAACTGTATTTGAAAAACATGTAGAACAATGGTTTGATGTTGTCCCCATTTCTGACCACTTTCGCATTAAATTGGGATACCCTTGGTTAAAGGAAATGAAAGCTGTCCCTTCAACAATTCATAATTGTTTAAAATTTCCTTTTGAGGGACATGTTATTACCATCTCTTACAATAAATGTAAACTTTTGGTTGAAAGAAAACATTGCACACTAGATTATTTTTGGGACAAATATGAAGAAAAACCTGAACCACAAATAGACTTTAACTTCTTGAGCTATAGAAATCACAAAGCAAAACTATTACATCCGATGGCCGGTCCCTCTATGCAAGAAATGACAAAAGACAAGCAACCCACATTTGAAGAGAACCATAGACCGAAAGGACAAGGTCCCTATGCTGAGGTTCCTCCCCCACCATCCTTACAAGGATCAGGAGGTAATTGTCGACAACAAAACATTCCACCTAGACAAATGAGATTTGATCTTGGTGCTTCTTCTTCCAAAATGAGAAAACATATGAAAGAGCAAAGCCCTATCTTACAAGAGACAAGTAGTAGAACAAAAAGAAATAGAAAAGCAAGAGAAAGAAGAAGAAGACAAGAATATGCCATAAACCTTGCATCTCAACAAAAAAACATTGATCCAAACATTGAACCAAACAAAGATGTCCTAACAATGAACAACCTAAAGACAAAGACAAGAATTGGGCTATGGTACCTTATGTCCCACTTTCCTCTAAAATTTGAGAGTGGGAGGATGATGATGATTTACTTGATGACCGCTAGCCCAGAAGATCCTACAGGCAAGTATTTCTAACCCTCTATCTCTCTCCTGATGTGTTTCCCCCGTGATGTGTTATGTGTTGTTTAGGCCTCCTGGGATGACCCTTGATTCTCTTGTAAGGTCCAGGATACCAGGAGACCGCCTCTATTGTGACCTTCTTCTATTTGTATCATCATTCTTCTATATTGGCTCTCTCTGATTTCATTGTTGTGTGTTGTGTCTTATGGACATAGCATTGCAGTTGGTGACTTGAGGGCACCCTCCTACATTACTGTCCCTAAGACAGTTGTTTCTCCTCTCTTATTTATTGTTTCCCTTCCTCTAATGTTTCCATCTAGCGGACAGATGACAAAAAACATTTATACTGATGCGGACCTAGTGTCCCTTTCATGAGAAATAAAAAATTGGACTTAGTTCCTAATATGACAATGAGGTTGTATATCTTATTCGACACTTGGCTAGTGGAAGCACTCGTGCTTTCTGCATAGTGATTTTCATGATGTTTTTATCTCATTTACAAATCATAACAATACTGATGCTATGTGCACTTTGTTTGTCTTTGAATCTAGCCTTGGTGGTACTCAATTCATAGATCTTCGTGATATAGCCCCATGGTTATCCTTGAACACTGACTTTGTATTATAACCTTGGCTCTTTGTGTGGTTAATCATATGCATTGATTTGTTTATCATGATTATGTAGACACTAACAAGTTTCTTGTAGGGATGTGTTTGTGGGAACATTTGGCGATCATAAAGTACATGTCACCTCTGGGGAGCATGGGCTTTGTGAAAGTCTGTGTTCCCTTGTGTGTTTTCTTCCTACCTTAATGTTCTTGATATCGATGCATGATATCAACCACCTTAAGGTGGGGGCATAAATAAGGTAAGCTGTCTGTTGTAGATGTTAACAATGTTCTTGTCCTTAGGTGCAGTTTAAAGACTTGTGCGATGAGTACATCCTGCACTCTGAGTTTGTTTCCAATCAACCAATCAATCATTTAAGCCCTCTACAGAGGCAAGATACCACGTATATCCTTTTTATTTTAAGCCCTCTGCGAAGGCGAGGGTGGTGTATTTCTTGGAGCAGATTGCACCATCTCGTCATTTTCAAAAATCCTCATCGGGAGGTGGGGAGTGGTTTTGTGACTAACTCAACCCTTAAGCATGTCTTCAGCAATTGTTGTGGTGAAGCCCAATCGTCGGTGTGTGCCTGAGATGGTGTTGGACCTAGAAATAGGGACACTCCATTGTTTGTCTGCTGTGTTTTCTCCGTTTCTTCAAAGTGTGTGTTTTTGGCATGCTTGCTTTGTGTGGCATGTTTGTTGCCCCATATGCAGTTTAAAGACCCGTGCGATGAGTACATCCTGCATTTTGGGAGGTTTGGTGTGTCTTGCGTGTGTGTTGCCCCATATGCAGTTTAAAGACATGTGCTATGAGTACATCCTGCATTATGGGAGGTTTGTTTACTTTCCTATACTTGCATCTGCATTTCATATATATGAGAAAAAAAAAAGAAAAGAAATCATTCCTGCATTCTATGCATTAATGTGTCTTCTATGCATTAAATGTATTCTTCGTGCTTTGCATGACTGTAATTGTCTTCTTTGTGTTTTGCGTGCCTGTCATTGTCTTCAATGTGTCTGGTGTGTCTTCTTCATGCTTGGCGTGTTTGCTGTGTTTGTTGACCATACTTTAATGCATGTATTGGCATCACGTTTATACACACATTAAAGTGGGGGCTAAATGTAATGTCATAAAATGTCCCCTTGGGGGCTTTTCCCTCATAAGGTTTAGCTCCCAGGTCTTTTATCTGCATTTAGGACATATTACATCATAATTTGACATCCCAATGAGAAAACCCCTAAGTGTCTTGGCAAATAGGACTTAGGGGGACCACTTGAGATAAACCCTGCCCAAAATAGGGGGAGGACTTGGGCACCCACTCCCTAGTCCTGCCTAATTTTGGGGCAATCCCAATTTTTGGGTGTCGGCTTGTGACTGTTATTTGGGTCCTATACCGACACGGTAAGTTTGAATTATGAAATTCTTGGCAGGAGTGTTTGTAGTTGCATATATAAGCATGTTTAGGAATTCATTTGTAAACTAGATGATGATTGTGAACTTTATGAATTCTAAAGGTGATTCAAGGCTTTCATTGTGTTACAAGAGCAGATTTGTGCTGTTTATGTGTTTGTGTTTGCAGATTTAAGCATCCATCTCCTCATGGCATGAAGAGCTTATTCCTCCATGAGATCTTCACTATAAGGTGACATTCATTTGTGTTTTCAAGCATTTATCATTTGGTCTTTGCCTTTGTCTCACAAGGGCACGCACTCTCTATCTGACAATGATGTTCAGAAGACTTGAGTGTCTCTCTAGGGCTTGACTGAGGCAAGCCTCTAAACATCACAACCCCCTCCCAAAGTTTTCATGATTGTAGGTTACAGGAGGAAGCTACAGACAAAGTGAAGTTGCAGGAGGGTACAATAGAGTGTTGGAATTGCAGATCAGAGAAGAAAAGGGCTCCCTGGACTAGGGCGCCCGCTCATTAGTCCTCAAAGTTTCATGATAGGAAAACTTTCGATACATCAGGAACAGGTTGCAGATCTTGTTTGTAGATCCTGACAAAAAGTAGGGCATTGGACTTGGGCGCCCGCTCTTTAGTCCCTGACTATTCCGCTTCCAAACCCTGAAAATAGGTGCACAGTTATTTGTCATTTTACATCTTTTTGTAGTAGCATTTTCTGATATTCATTTGTTTACTATCATATTTGCATAATTAGGGTTGTAAGGCATAATTGAGCATAAGAGAAGATACTTGGTAATCAAATCATAAAAATCCAAGTTTCCCTACATATCATAGAGACCTAGGGTAGGATAGTACATTGCAACTCGACCCTAGGTCCTTGAATGAAAGGGTGAAAGGAGGATACATACACAAAACTATCAAAAACTCAACTATCCAAATTTTACCCTTTACAACAAATAACCTTTTAATTATAACTTCTCGTGAAACACACTCCAATATGAGTGTACTTATAAAGAAGGCTCTTTAATCTTTATTTTAACTCGAAAGTAAATTCTTTTTTTCCTTTCTTTTTTTACATTTCTTATTTTCTTCTATTCTCTTTTTTTATATATATTTATTTTTACTCTCTAAAGTTTTTACAAACTTTATTTATTTAATTCACTTCTCAGGAAAAAGTCCCATAACAATTCTCCCCCTATAGCCTAGCTATTGTCCTCAGTAGCTCAAGGAGAATCTATAACAAAACATGCAAAATCATTTAGTTAAATAAATGTGGATGTAGCACTATTAATATCGTGCTATGAATTCATTTCACTTAACTTCATCTATAATTCTATTTCAATTTTTTTTTAAAGTTATTTTCACTAATACCTTTTAATGTAATCTATTCGCAAGTAGATTCAGCATGAATTTTTTTCTATTCAATAAACTAATCATAACTATATATACTTTTATATGAAATAGATCATGAATTTGCAATTATAGAGTTAATTTAATTCTATATACTAAATACCCTAATAACTTTTCAATTTGGTCACTCATGTACTACATAGTAAATAACATACCTATCTCATACTATGCATTCACCCACCATTCACTACTATATAACTTACATACTCATATATTCTAAGATGATAATCATGCATTCCGGACTACACGACTATCCTCTCTTTCTATATAATATTGCACAAAGAACATGTATAATGTTATTGGGTTGATCAAGTCTAATAACATAACACAATAAAATAAAAGGTAGTGAACATAATCCTATAAGGTATTTAAGAAAATGAGGCATTACTCACATAGATGGATTCTTCAACCACCTAATTATGTCTACTCTTATAAAATAAATGGATGATATCATCTCAATTCAAAGTCTTTGGGTTGGCCATCCAAATCCAAGTCTCAAATAATTATCTAAAACTCAATCTTAAAATGGGTTACCAATTTGCCTACTCCCTTGGAGCCTTCAAATTGCATGTCAATTACAATCGTGGAGTAAACCATACAATATAAACACATGTCATACTAAAATGCCCAAAATCCACCCATTCTAGTTGTAAGTCTACAACAACGAAGTATACATTCAATAATGAGAAACAATCAGTAGCGACTATGTAACACCTGAATTAATGATTTTGTAACTGCAATGACTATTTTATTAGGACAAATTCATCTTATACCTTAGCCTTGGGAATAGAGTTCTTATCTTTTTTGCAAGTATGTGCCTAATCAATGTTGTCATTGATGTCAACATATCCTTGTTGTCATTGGTGTCAACTGTATCTTATTATATTACTTGTTTATAAGACTTGTATGTTGAGGATATTGAGAAAATTAGCCTCTCCGGAAGAAACAAGTGAGTTACAGAGAAGTGCAGTACAGACAGTGAGTTGTATGCTGAAGAACAGTCCAGTAAACTGCTCCGCATTTATTTCTGCTTGAAGATCGCGTTCTGCGGATTGAGGGTAAGTTAGAGGTATGTCTGAGGATGCTACATTCTAGGTTTGAGCCATCCGCATGAAGATCTAAGTGAGTTGTGTTCATCAAAGTGAAACCTGCTTTTTTTGTAAGTTTAGTTGGGACAGGAAGAAAGTATTCTACTCCGCATTCCTCCACAATAAAGTATTTGGCTCTGCAGTTCAAGAGGGAAGTCTAGGATGATGATAAGTGCCTAAATTTGCAATGGTTTGTGGTTTGGTGGTCCACAAACTATCTTTATTTTATGACAGTTGAAGACAGTGAAGTTCATGTGGTTCGGTGAGAAGATTCCTATGGATAAAGTGGTTAAGGTTCGTGCGATTGCTCCTGATGATTATATCGTGCTTGTGGATATCTCCTAATCATGTTCCTATTTGGACTTTGGTCCGTGTTAAGAAATTGAGATGGTGTGTGAAGATTGTTT
The DNA here is from genome assembly GCA_027924645.1 of Cunninghamia lanceolata. Taxonomy (NCBI): domain Eukaryota; kingdom Viridiplantae; phylum Streptophyta; class Pinopsida; order Cupressales; family Cupressaceae; genus Cunninghamia; species Cunninghamia lanceolata. The sequence continues at coordinate 26,773,060 of BSBN01000500.1, forward strand.
CCAAATAATGTAGCGTGTAACCAGTCTTGGCTGACCTGGTTGATCCCAGTGATTGCAGAGATCTCTGGAAGATTGTGGAAGCGTGTTGTAGCATGGAAGATTGTGTTTTGAGTCCCAGCTAAGGCATGGTGTGATCTACATTTCATTTCCCTTGCGCATTGTTGTAATTGGTCAGGACCTATTTTGTAAATGTTTGTAATACCGACCTTGGAGATTGTTCCAATGGTTGATGATTATGATGCCAAACTTGATGATCATTCCAAGGTTGATGTAGTGTATAAATACTTGTAGCTGAGTCATGGAAAAGGTGTCCTTAAGCAAAAATGAGAATATATTAAGAAAGGTCCAAAAGGTAGAGCAAAGAAGAGGCAGAGGAAAGAAGAGGAAGAGCAGAGTAGAGGAAGAGCAGAGTAGAGGAAGAGCAGAGCAGGGGAATCATTATACTTCAGTTGCAAATATAGGAAAGTGTTGATCATGGTAGTAAGTTTGGCAGTAAGACACCAGTAGGGTTTAACAACCCTTATTGTAATCTTGCTAGGTTTAGGGTTGAGGCAGTGAGCCTGCTAGACCTAGTTGTTCTTCATGGCAGCAAGCTAGTATGTTTAGGCCCATGGAATGACCAAGCCTAAACATCATTATTTCAAAATTGAAATATATATTGAGAGTTCATCCTCTTCGTGGTTTTTCTCCACCTTGGGGTTTCCACGTAAATCTGGTGTCTCTTGTGTTTGATGTTGTATTTGTGGTTAAGTTTCTGATTCCATGCACTCATTGTTAAATCATAATAATTGTGGATAAGAGATGAATGTTTAATTGTAGAAAGTGTTTAAGTTTTTGTGACAACTGATTCACCCCCCCTCTCAGTTGTCCAGTGCATATCAATAGTCTTTTCCAATTATCCAACAAGAATTCCTTTAAATATCCATGTACCTATGACGTGTAAGTTGATTAGGCCATAGTTACAATAAAGAGCTCAAGTATTTTATTCTTTTGACCTTTGACTATGTTTGTGTGCTTGATTTGGTTTGATTCAAACTTTTAGTTTTGTTTTGTCAAAAATACTAATAAGTCTTTAAAAACCTAGGTTTGGTCTAAATATCTAAAATTATTTTTAAAAGAAGCATGTGGAAGATATAAACATTCTTAAAAAAATATATTCATTTTTGTACCATGAACTACTTTCTCTTTTCAAAATTAAATTTTTATAATTGGTCTATAGTAATATATAATTTTTAATCATAGATCATCTCTGCCCATATAAAATTTGACATGTCCCCAGATCCTAAAAGAATCTTTTTGGTTTCACATTCTATAAAAAAATTGTTTTGTTTGAACTATCACATTCAAACATCATATTTTCTTAAGTTTAATGATCCTAGAACCTGTGGGTTATGGGCCCATAATGTAACCTGGGTTATATTTTAGGTAATAAATCTAGATGTCAATTTTTTCTAACACTAAGCATATTATCACTACCTTATCCAACTGATTAATGTTACATAGTTTCAAGGAAAACATATGCAACAATCATGCATCTAACATTATTCTTTGTTTACATAAAGTCACAATGTCCTATCTATTACAACATATTTTATTGGTCATTTTGTTAGCTTGTGTTGAATTAGAGATAGTCATAGCCAGTTCTTAGTCCTAATGTTCTTTAAGTAAAATTTTCTATATATTTAAAGTGTAGATTAGTTGGTGAAAATGATTTTGTTTCTCAAAGTATAATTTAATTAATATGCATTTCTCTCTTTTATATTGACCACCTATAGACCTATTAACCTTAAAATAAATTTCTAGCTACTAACACTAACTAAAAAAATATTCCATAAAATAAATCATACACACACTTAAATTTCATCCATTAGAGTATACTTAAATACATAAATATAAAATAATATTAATAGTCAATATAATATACCAAAATATGTTACTCTAATCAATCCATTTAGAACTTTATATTAATATTCATATTAATAGCATATCATATGAATATAAAATTAATAACTAAATGGGCTATCACTCAAACAACTTAGTCATGTATAATCTAAGTTTCTCGTATGCCTCAAAGCAAAACCAATAGGTAATTATCTTGGTCAATTATCACACATTAAAATTATAATATAGATAATTATAAGGGAGCATGCCTATGAGCAAGCAAAAATAATTACAACCAATTTAGTAGTCATTTTCTATATATAATATATACTTTTCCTAGCACATATTTAGAGTAGCCCTATTAATTCTATATATTAATACCTATTAAATAAGTTAGTTATAAATATTTAATATTAGTCTTAATAAATTACCTTTTTTTTTTTAACTTGCATATCTATTACTAATAATAATGTGTACAATAGGTGGCCAAGGAAGCCACATCAACAAACTGTTATACTATATGTCCAAATTAAAGACCTGCAAGTCATCAACAAACTGTTATACTATATGTCCAAATTAAAGACCTGCAAGTTAAGGATATGTTTCATTTTTCATTTACAATTCTATATTTGTATAACAAAAAAAAGAGCTATTTCATCTATTTTATTAGTGTAGCTTTCTCATTTACGCCCTAGTATTATTTACTTCCTGTTCCTTCTGAGCCTCTTCTGCATTATGCAATTCTATCATCTGATTCTGAGGGCCGATAATCTCACTGCTACCACCTGCTTCTCTATCCATCATCCTACCTACACCTAAGCGATTACTGTGCATATCCCCACCTACGACATGTATCTGCCCTTCAAGTTCCATCACTTGAGCCTCAAGTCCTTCTTTCTCTTTATCGGTCGCACTGCTACCTCACTCATCACTAAAAGAGATCTTTTCTCCAATCCCACTCTCAGGCTCACCTCCTTTAGATGTACTACTGTGCAAGACTAGAATCTCTTCATCAGTTTCCTTATCTAACTCTTTCACCCTCTGCACTTCTTGCTCATCACTATGCTAGTTCTGAATCTCAGAGACCTTCCTTTATTGTTTCCAACCTTCCTCCCTATAATTATGAGGCCAAAATTTAGCTTTCTTTATATCTTCTCTATAGACTGTACCTGAACCTTCGTCAAGAATTTGCATGGACCTTTTAGTAGGTAGCTTTATAAGAGCAGTGGCCTGCATACAAATCATATTAGATATGAGTCCAAAGAAGGGCTCAGTAAGCATTCCTTACCTATTTTGGTATAGGTTCTCATTTCTAGCTTTCCGTAGTGCCCACAATACCTCAAAGGAAGATAAAAGCCAAAATAGAATTTCATCTTTAATAACATTGCAAACAAAACCACAAAGAATATCTACTTTAGAAATACTAACAACTGACAAATTTCCTCTCAAAGACTTTAGGAACTTGGATCAAATAACTTTAGCAAAAAGACAGTAAAAAAGAACATGCTCATTGTTTTCAGGTTCCCCACAAAACAAACACACCCTCCCCTGACCTACAGCCAGCCTATCAAGCAATAATAGCCACCTAAAGCAACTCTTCTTGGGTTCTAAAGACTTTGACTAGGCTATGGACAATGCTTTAGACAGGGATCTATCCTCTAGATTGACTCTCCAAACTCGATTGATGTGCTTAAAAATATTAGTTTTGTCTGTTATCATTTTGTAAATCTTCTTTGAGTTGACTTTCCCAAACTTTGATCCATCTACCCACTCAATCTGCTCCCAATTTACGTCTATTAGTTTTGTTTTTCTATTGCAACTGCCATGGATGGCTTTGCAAAGAACATAATATGTCCTTTTCTAATTTTCTGATATGTTGAACTCAACTTTCAATATTAGCCATTCTTTGAAACCACTGTCTGTAATGCAATCTTCAAAAGCATACACTCCCTGTTTATCCCAGTTTTTGGAGGAGAAACCTTGTAATAAGGCCAAAGCTTTCCCATTGATTTTCAAACTCCACCAGATTGATCTAGACTATGCAATCTCATTCTTCCTTTGATCAAAGGCCCCTCTATTATTTATGTATGGTTTAACAGACTCCTAGGCTTTCCAAATTGACCCAAAAACAATAGATCTTGTCTGTTTAACATTGAAATCTCCTATTACAACATCTTGAAGACTCAAACCAGACCAACCTTTGGCCTTTCTAGGCACAACCAACCTCAAATTATTTACTATCAAAACTTTCCAAGGTTCTGATCCCTCAAAAGCCCTAACTATCCATTTTGCAACAAGAGCGCCACCCTGGATGTTTAGGTCTTTTAGTCCCAAACCCCTCAGTTCTTTACTTAAATAGCACCATTCCCAAGAAACATTATGCCACTTTTTTTACCTTTTCCGTCTGACCAAAGAAAATCTCTGATTTTCGTCTAAATAATATTCACCTGATAGCTAGCAAAAAACCAAGAGGATGCATAATATATGGAGTAAGAGGATAAGATTTTTTGACAAACCTGTAGTCTCCCTACCAAGGAAAGATATTACCTATTCCACATGTAGAGTTTCCTGTTGATCTTATCATTTATCCAATCCCACATTACTCTCAAAGACAGGCTAACAGAAAAAGGGATGCCAAGAAATCTTACCAACTTAGATGAATCTCCTCATTGCCATTTGGTAGTATCAAACCATGAGGGAGGAGCATCATCCCATCCAAGAAGGGAGGATTTGGAATGATATATTTTGGCACCAGCAGCCCTGCAAAAAATGGACAGTCTTGTTGCAAATATGTGCCTAAACGATGTTGTCATTGATGTCAACATATCCTTGTTGCCATTGGTGTCAACTGTATCCTATTTTGCTGCTTGGATAGAAGACTGGATTGTTGAGGTTATTGATAAAATTAATGAGGATGAATGTATGCGGACCATATGGCTAAGTAGAGGATTGTCTGAAGAAGCTCTAGTTAAGTTTTGAAGGGTTCGCATGAAGATTTGAAGAAGTTATGGCATCCTGAGTTGAACCAGTTTTGTAGTGTTCAGAAGAGACAGAGTGACATGAAAGAGATCCGGATTGTTCTGGATATGTCAAATGATGATCTGTGGATCTAGAGACATGTTGGGGAAGTCAGTGTGTATCATCCATTCAAGTGGTTTGTGGTTTGGAGGTCTACAAGCAATCTTTTTAATGTGATAGTCATGGAAGATAGTGTTCTTAAGGTTTCAGAGGAAGATGCAAGTGATCTGATGATTTGGACTAGTGTGGATGTTCTTATTGAATTCAATGTGCTTGTGGAGGTCTCTAGATCGTCTTTGCTATGTTGGAGATCCGCATTGAAGTTTGAGCTCGCTATTGAAGATTTCCCTCTTGGTGTTGTTGTTCTTCCCAGTCCTGGCTGACTGGATGATTCAAGTATGTTGCGGATGATCAAAGAGTGATTCTCTAGAGCGTGGCGTGTTGTTGAAGGTAGATTAAAGTCTCAGTTATGTTTGGCTGATAGTATAGTGATCCGCATAAAGACAAGCCAATCTTGATGCTTATTCCAAGGTTAATGAAGCATATAAAAGTGTGTAGTTGAAGTGTGGCAAATTATCCTTGTGCGAAAATAATAAAATCCAAAGGATCAAAGGTAGAGCAGAGCAGAGAAGGAACAGAAGAATAAGAGATGTCAAGAATGAAGAAATAGAGAAGAAGTATATGGGCTAGAGTAGACGTTTTGTAAGCATTTCAATGTGACTGAACCAGGCATAAAGTAGATGCTAATTATCAGTTAATTCTTTTTGTACCAAACACAAATTCTGTAGGCAGTGAGCCTCTCTTGAGCAGTGAGCCCGAAGGCATGTGTCTTCTCTTTTCATTTAAGTACTTTTAACAGGGTACGAATCTTGTGGGTTAACCCCCACCATGGTTGTCCCTTAATCGGGTTTCCACGTAAAAAAATTCCTGTGTTATGTGTGTTCAGTCTATTTATGCTCTTGTGTTATTGATTCATGCTTTAATGTTTATCTTATTGAAAGTTGTTGAAGAAGTTTAAAAGCAAAAAAGATTAATATATGCGGGACAACTGATTCACCCCCCCTCTCAGTTGTCCAGACTAATTCCAACAAGTCTATCCTCCAATCTAGCAAAATTATCTTCTTCAAGGGCCATGAAAAGTGTAGTGTCATCTACAAACTAGACATTCAACAAAGAATCATTATTAGACAAAGCAATTCCTTTCAACCTCCCATCAATTTGATCTGTTCTCAAAATATAATACAATGCTTCAGAAGCTATGACAAATAAGGTTGGAGCTAATGATCAACGTTGCCTAATTGACCTTTCTAGCTTAAATGGGCTTGAGAGTGAGCCATTAATGTCAACCTGAACAGTAGCATCTTTGAACAGTGTTTTAACCATGTTGCAGTGGAATTCAAGAAATCCTAGGTTTTCAAGCATCATAAAAACAAAGGACCGCTCTACTCTATCATAGGCCTTTTAAAAATCAAGAAACAAAATCCTTGCATTTTGACCATTTCTCTTTGCCCAATCCAAGGCCTCCCAACTTGTGATAAGGTTCTCCAATATATATATCCCTTTTATGAAGCCAGTTTGAGTAGGGTTAATAATGGCCAATAGAATATCAACTAGTCTGATAGCTAACACTTTGGCTAGGATTTTATATGAGACATTTAACAAAGTTACTGGTCTCCAATTCCTGAGATTGGTCTTATCTCCATCTTTGGGCAGCAGCTTAATGACTCCTTTATTGTTCTCTTTCCCTAGAGTACCTAGCTCTATGGCCTCCTCATAAACCTCTAATAGATCAACTACTATCCAGTCTTCATTACACTTATAAAATTATACTGGAAGTCCATCCACTCCAGGTGATTTGCCACTCTCCATAGTTTTAATAGCCTCTAAAATCTCCTCTTTAGTAATTTTTCTTTCTAGTTTACTGCTCATCTCTTCTGTAATCTTTTTAGGACAGATTTTCCTGCATAAATTTTGGGCTGCCTTACATTCCTCTATACCATCCTCTACTGAGAACAGTTTCAGGTAAAAACTTTTAAAAACTTCTTCTATTTCCTCTATCTCCTTGAGGCAAATGTTATTTTCAACTATAGGGCCAATGTCCTCTCTTGCATTCTTGGCTTTCAAAAGATTGAAGAAGTATTTCGAACCCCTGTCACCTTCTGCCAACCAATTTAGCCTGGCCCTCACTTTTACTCCTTGATCCCTGACCATATGAAAGTTTCTAAGGTTGTGTTTGGCTTCTCCCAGCTATCTAGCTATCAACTCATCATCTAGACTTTCTTGAATTCTTTTTTCATAGTCCAACAACTTTTCTTGCAACTGCTTTTCCACCTTTCTTCTATCTTTTGCATATTTTATCCCAACTGTTTGAAAAAGGGTTCTGCAATTCTGGGTTAGGGCATTCCAATATTGACTTTTAGAGGCTTTAGAGAATAAAGATTTTGTAATATTCCTCAGACTGACAATTCCTTCACAATAGTCCTTATCCTCTAGCAATGCACAGTTTAGCTTAAACACATTATCTCTCTTATTTCTTGACTTATTTTGTTGCGCCTTCCACCTAATATGAGCTTTAATAGGATGGTGGTCTGATAGTGTTAATGGAATAACTTCAACACAATTATTGTTATTTCTACTTTGGAAGAAGAACTAGTTTTCATTTGCATAAAATCTGTCTAGTCTTGAATAAATCCTATTTTTCCCCTCTTGGCTATTACACCAAGTAAACCAAATGCCTTTACTATCTATTTTCTTGCCTTCAAGTGGATCAAAAAGGCTAAAAGTTCTCTTAAATTTATGCTAGAAAAAAGGCTCATTACCTTTCCAACCCCACTTGAGCCCTCCAAGCTTATCTTCACTACTTTCTGTCATATTGAAATCACCCACCACTATCCAAGGGATTTTTGGTAGATTATTGCCCAACCATCTCCACAACTCAGCCCTTTCTAAACAGCCATTCGGGGCATAGATCGAGCAGACACCAAAAATCATGTCTTCTTTTTGAAAGATGACCCACAAGCACCTATTACATGGAGAGTACCCTTTCTGAGAGATACAATTTGCCCATTTCCTATAGCATGAGAATACCCCCCTCCCTTTTTCATGCTTAGTAAACAATTTCTCTGCATCTCTCCAAATAAATCTTAGACAATTTTTCCAGAGTGAAGCCTATGGCTTTAACTTCTTGAATGACTAGGATCCCCAATTCCTTCCTTTTATTACAAAAGTCCCTAACTAAGTATTTTCTGTCAAGGGACTCAAGCCCTCTAATATTCTAGCTACAGTAGTTCATAGTTCATAGGTTCAGGTGTTTCCATCTTCCTCTTCTTATACAGTTTCTTAAAGTAGTCGGAGACTTTTTCTCCTTTTTTGACTTCTGCTTTAGAAATCTTTCTAACATATTTTCTTTTTTTCTTCTCCTTAGTTTTGTTTTGCATAATAGAGGAAATTAACCCTTTTAAACTCTGCTCATTCCTATCTATAGTAGCCACACTTGCATCTTCACGATTTGAGCTAGGGGTTTCATTTTTTAAACTTGTAGGATCTGTTGTATACATTTTGTTCCTAACTGTTATCTTAACTTCCTTCTTATTAATTTCTTCTTTACATTCATTTATTTGTTTTCTAATTTTGTCCAAGACCAGTTGTTGCACATTTTTTTCCTAAGCCTCAAAATCTCTCTTTAACAGGCTCTCCATTCCCTTGACCTACCGCCTCTCTCACCCCAACCTTAGAGTTATTCTCGATTCCTAGCAGCAAGTCGAGGGAGGGGCCAGCCGGATCTTTAACGACTTCATTTTCCACCTCTAATGCAAGCCCAACGTTAGCCTCCTCAATAGGGACCTAGGTTTCTCTTACCACCTCTTTTGTGAAACAAAAATCTGGTTCCATCAGAACCTCCTGAGAAGCCACTACAGGAGAGGCAACACAACCCAAATTTTTTGCATTAGATTCCACTTGATCAGACATACGCAGGATTTCCCCTTCTTCTAAGCTCATTTCACTAAGCTTTTTGGAGACATCAAAAATGTCAATCTCGTTATTAGCACTAGCAAACTTAGAGAGGCACTCACTACCATCTTGGACGCCACAAGTGCTATCTCTGATAGCCATTGGTGGAGGCTTCTCAAGGCCCGATGAACCCATTTCTATAGGAGACATCTAACCTTTCAACTCTTCGGGCACCTTACTCCTACTCAATAGTGTAGGGTAGAACTTTCTCAAATGGCCATCTCTTTTACACAAAAAAAAAGCATTGACACCACCCAGGCCAACTAAAAAACATTTAACCAATTTTTCCAAACCCCCAATCTCTAGCCACTTAGGAATAGACACACCAGGCTTCAAAGAGATCAACACTTGGGTGTGCAAGTGTGGCAGAGTGACTCTTGCTTCTTCTATCCTAAGAACTTCCCCTAGGTAACCTAAGAGTTGAGGGATAAAAAGCCAAAGCTATTCTAGAATATTCCTGACTTCAAACCACCTAGGGGTTGAACAAAAGACAACTTCTTCTCTAGAAAGGATCAGACTCCATGGGTGTGCTCTGAACAAGGACTGACCAATATTCCAATATATTTTTTCCACTACTTTTAATTGCATTTTGTGTGCCCTAAAAAAAACCACAAACATGCCCTTTTGAATCATCCTGCAGAAATCTATATGAATCCCCATTTTTTTTATCCACACATTATCCAACCATCTATAAAAAAAATCCTCGAGGGTAGTTTTTCCAAATCTAAACAGACAAAAAAAATTGCAATGTTACAAAGCCTTGTCTCTTCATTTTTAATGGTAGATAACATATCTTCATTAGGTTTCAATACTAGACCCAGTGAAGAATGCTTACCCCATCTTTTTCTTCTGCAAGATCCTTCTTTGCCACTTCCTTTAGAGGATTCTCCTTCATTTCCAGTCCCCTGGCACTCTCCCACGACCTCAAAGCACTCATTTTTCGGTGAAGCCGCGACATTGTCTCTACCCACCACCTCTCTGAAAGATTTCGGTTCTCTATAACCTTCTTTACCATCATCTCTGAAGCCATTCTCAAAATTAAGGGTCAATTTGCCACCGCCTTTCAGGGCCATAACTTCGCTCGCTTCACCATTAACTCCATCGTCATTTCTTCCTACTGAGTTCATCGAGGAGTCGTCTCCTGATCGACTCACATTAATTACACACATCAACTGGGGATAGCGTTAGCAGCCATCATTTGGGTGGGAGTTTACCCGCCCAAATACAAAAAATTGAAAAAACTAAAAAAATAGGCTAAAAGAAAACCAAAACAAAACCTCTCTACCACCCTAGACACAACCAAAAAAGGAAAAGCATAAGAGAATAACAGGTTGGCCAATCCTAACCTGAGGAGAGATGAAAGAGCAACCAAGCACCTAAACAGGAAATATGAACGATCTCCAATAAAAACAATGGACGGTTACACAAAACCCTAGTTTTTTCTCAGAGCCCATTCCCCCACTTTGTATCTTAAATTACCTTTTAAACCCATATCTATAGGAATAAAGAAAACAAGGTGAGAATATTTCTTATGGTCGTTTAGGTTTCTAAAATACACATTATCCTATATATTAGATTTTCTAAATTTATATAATAGTATATTGTAGTTTTCTTATACTAGTAAATAATTTTTTTTCAATACATTAACATTTTATTTCATTATTATTATTATTATTATTTTTATATAACTTTAAAATTTTAAATTTTACTCTTCATAAAAAGATCTGATTAATATGAATAATTATAATGATATGATGATTAACCCTTATCTATGTACACTTCAATTTATAACTATATGATATAATATTTATAATAATATAATTGAAATAGTTATTTATTTAAGATATGTAATAAATAATTATTAAATAATGTTCAAAACTAAAACAACTCTTAAGTAATAATAAAATTACTTTAAGTAATTAAAATAACTTTTCTCATCCATGTGTTGAAGTTAATATAACGTTGTTATTTTTTTAGCTAAATATATATTAAGATATATCTACTAAAGTTCTCATACATTAATATATTAAACACTTATTTTTCAACTTAATATCATTTTATATATCATATTATATATATTACCTCTAATTAATAATATATCAAGCATAAATATATAAAATAAAGTTTATATATAGATAGATAGATATATTTTCAAGAAACAATGGGATTAGACTCACATTCCTATTAAACATAGGAATATTTATTATTATTATCATTTTAACATATATGTAACCATTTTAAAATAATAACAACATGACCTATACTTGTTTAAAATCTAACCCAGGAGTTAAACATCTACTATATTTATAATAAACAGGGCAACCCAAGAATCTGTATGTTTTACCCAACTTTATTAATTTTAACTCAAGTGAATTTATATTTCGCTTTACACTTTTCACTTGTTTAACTTAATGGTTTTCTATTTTCTCAATTATATCATTTTCTTTTTTTACCATATATATAATAATAATACATATGAATTTAATCTCATATTCATGTTTTAATTATTTATAATTTATTTTAAATTCTCTTTTCAAGTTTAATGGTCAAAATTGATGGAGGTTGATTGTCATTGATGTCAAAAAGGATAATTATTATCAGGTTTTGAGAGTTGCTTGTCAGATGTGTTTATCATTAGAGGATCTTCATCTTCAGAATCTTGCTTGCATGGTTGTTTATCATGGGTGTTGAAGTGGTTATGGTGTGTTGCTTCAGGAGTTCATTCATATGACAGTCTTCATGTATTTCATATTGATAGGTTGTTGCATCAAGAGTTCATTCATATGACAGTCTTCATGTACTTCATATTGATAGGTTTCTTCATGGTTGAGTCAAGAAATACAGGATGCAATGAGTCAAGAAATGCAGGATGCAAGTTTGTTGTCATGACAAGATATGTAGAAATTTGATCTTCATGGTTGGTAAGTGTTCATAGCATCACAAAGATGCTTTCAGAAATGTTGCTTACTTTCATGTGGTTCAATCTTCTTCAGAAATGCTTCATTACATACATTATATGTGCAGTGCAAGTCATGTGCTTCATAGGTTCATCTCTCCTCACAAGTCTTGATTCAAGTTTGTAATTAAGAAGGTATATCTGCATCAGAAGGAGATCTCTATTTAACTTAAGGCATTCTTGATTGGTTGTCATTGATTCAAAGGATCATGCTTCATTTCCATCCTTGTTGAGATTGAGTCCTGATATATGATTGGGTTATCTTTGGTATTAATGATGGACTATCTTTATATTTGTTGCTCATTGAAGCTGAGAAGATAAGGTGCATATTTTTGACACTACATTGATGCAAGGAAAGATGTTCAAGTGTTCAGGGCATAATGATGCTATGTTGATTGAGGCCAAGCTTGATGCCAATCTCTTGTCAGAGTTATTGTGACATAAACAAGTAGTGTTCAGATTGGTATGTTGTTGAAGTGCTTCTTAAGGTGCTATCATGAGATGTTTGTGTCTTAAGATTATTAGTTGGAATGGTAAGTGTTTTGGTTTCAGTTGGAATTGGAAATCATTATCAATCAAGAGAAGAGAAATTTCAAAGGTTGATATGCAGTTGCTTCATGCAGTCATCATATCATGGAATGCAGAGGAGGTTGTTCATGTAATACATGTCATATCAGATGTTTTATTTATTTTATGACATATCCATATGCTTCATGTCATAGCTTATGCTTCAAGGATATCAGTTCCTAATGCATTCTTTATAACCTAAAGTTTCATGTCTTCCATACTTGCACTTTTTGTTCTATTTATCATGTGACCTATTATCGCAAGTCATATCACTTAATACCACCTGCTAGAGGGCACTTAAGTCATGAGTATAACCGGCCCCATCTATCCCTTTCACCAAATCCTTTGGTATTTCATTTATAAGTATGAGCGCCAAATATGAATCAATGACTCTATTTAAAAGTTTAAAGGGTGCAGGCTTGATGATTGACGGCTTATGTTTAAACTTGCAAACCTTCCTTATTGGTTCCTATTTTGACGACTATGTGACTGTCATAAGATTTAATACTGTAGAGATAAGATTTATAAAGCTATTTTTAGCATTTTTGAAAAGGCAAATTTTGTGAGATTTTAAGGAGATTTTTTATGGAGATTTATTTCTATTTTAAACTCCTCTCTCATGACATGGAAGGCTATAGTGAAGGAGTTTTTTAAGTGAGAAAATTGCTTTAAAACTTTGATTTTGGAGAGGTAATTATATAAATTATTGAGAAGATTAAGAGATGTATAAAGTTCTTTTTGGGAGAATCTTCTTTTGTCTTCATGCAGATGAATTGGTACAGATTTGAAGATAACAGGGCAGATTGAATAAACTATTTTTATTATGAGAACAATTATTTGTTGCAGATTGAAATTTGTAGAAGATTTTTTATGAGAAGGGAAAATGAATTTGTGAAGATAAATGGGAAGAAGAATATGAAAGGACTTCATGCAGATGAACATAGAGATATTATTTTTAGGGTAGATTGATTAAAGATTTTTACAAAAGATAAATGCCATTTTATGATTTCTAACTTTTATTTTGTAGATAGAGGAAGATGAATGGTCATACAAAGAAGAGGGATATAATTTTATTTTTACAGATTCTTCATGAATGGAAATGGATATACAAAGAAGATGAATATAACCTTATTTTTGTAGGTCCTTCATGGATGAAAAAATTGTTATGCAGAGGAGAGGAACATCAAAGGTCTTTTCATTTATAATAATATTGCAGGTGCATTGAGTTATTGATTTTGGAAATTTGAGATATGATGAGATGAAGACATATTTTTAAGTGTGGAAGAAAATGCAGGTGAATAAGGTTATTCAGAAGGTGATTGAGAGAGATGAATGAGATATTTTACAAGTGATTTGATGAGATGATTTAAGTGATTGTATTTGAATCTTTGTGTGAGTGATGAATCACAGGGTATGTAATGGTGCAAATAAGATTGACTTGCAATCATTTATTGCACACTAGACTTTATGTATTGATAATGGTGATTGTATTTGCCAGTGAGGCAGATTTCTGCCAATGAGGCTTTGTATGCCAGTGAGGCATGGTTAATTGTGAGGCATGATTAATTGTCAGTGAGACAACTATTGTTGTAATCAGTGAGATTCAAATAAGCTAGTGAGGCAAATTTTTAGAGTGTTTTTTTATCCCTATGAGGGTTTTCCACTCATCAAAACCCGTGTCATGTCTTTTCTTTGTGATTGATTATGTTTTATCTATTTGATTATCTATATTTAAGTTTTGCATATCATGATGACTATGTTTTCAGTGAACTCCTTTGCACAATATTTTTGAGTCAAGTTTTGAAATGTTAAAAATTATACAACACTGATTCACCCCCCCTCTCAGTGTTGTTCTGTACTCCAACAAAAATACCTCTTTTCTATTACTTTTAACTATTATTCTCTTTTCAAGTTAAATGGTAAAAATAAACTCTCCTAAATGGTAAAAATAAAAGTCTTCAAATTGTAATTCTTCAAAATATTATTAAAGTTTAATGGTAAAAATAAAAATAAAAGTTTTCAAAATATTATTAAAGTTTTAACCATAAAATAAAATCAAAGCTTTGTACATTTAAGGTTTTCTAGAAAATCACTTACTATTTTACTACACTCTAAAAACAAGGTTAGAGATGAAAAGAATTAGAAAATTATTACAAGATTATCTCAATTAAAATGTATTGGGTCTCCTCCCTATGTATAAATACATTTAATTGGTTTGATGTGGATTTACATTTGCTATTTTTATAGAAAGGGTATTTAGGTCTTCCTAACTCACGATATGCCAATAAGGTAAATTTAATTGAAATGTGTTTTTATACTTATGACACAACTAATTACTTGTATTGCTATCAACCAGGTAAAAGTAAAAAAAAAATTCTGGCTTTTAGGTTGGTAGGGAATTTGGAGCACAACAAAATTACATTCAAAATTAAATTTATAAATATATAATGTAAGCAGCTAAGATTTTATTGGCTCAAGCAAAATAATTGCCTATTAACCCTAAAGTATAAGTGCCATTAATACATTTTCACTATGTGCTTATCAGTATTTTTATTTTAATTGTCAGCGTGGTAGCACAATTCCTAGTTTTAAGGCTCTAATACCAAATGTAACCTAACTATTCTCCAATAGTAGAAAACTTAAATGAGTAAGGACATACATATTGGAGCATTAATAAGTAAAAGGAGCAGCAACAATTAATCGCTTGAGAAATAATATGAATATCAAAATAATGACATTTATAACATTGACAAGAGATGATAAACTAACATACATAACATTTTAAATTATAGGCATTGGAAATAATACGTATCTTTAATAGTTTCTAGAAAGCTGCTATCCCGCACATAGAGATAGGGTTACTGGCCCTGACTTTTTTGGCACAAACACCCTCGAAAGAACTAGTTCTTACACAAAACCAACTTGTCTTTACGACATTAACTTAGCGCTGGCCAAGACACTCCTGGGTGTACTCTATACCCTGAGTTGGACACACGCTGTGTGCCCCTTCTCGAAATGTTTAAATGCCAGCCAGGACCAAAACCTTCACTCTTGTGTGCTCTCTAAATTTCCATATTGCTCTTTCCTTCGCTTTTTCTCTATATATCCTTTTTTACATTATTTTCATGGGTTTAAATAATAACCCAAAGAGTGGTTCCAAATATCACACCCTTTCATAATATTGCAAATAACCTTTTAATTATAACTTCTCGTGAAACACACTCCAATACGAGTGTACTTGTAAATAAGGCTCTTTAATCTTTATTTTAACTCGAAAGTAAATTCTTTTTTTCCTTTCTTTTTTACATTCTATATATATATATAGATACTCTCTAAAGTTTTTACAAACTTTATTTATTTAATTCACTTCTCGGGAAAAAGTCCCATAACAGTTATAATCGGTTCTGTAAGCACCAAAATCACACACAGCCTCCACGAGGACCCCTATGATGATTTTTAATCTTTGTCACGTACATGTAAGCATGAAATAACATCCTCTTAGCAGTAATTCTCTTGGTGATGTGTCATTTATTTCATCTTGTATTGTTTCCCCTTTGTCGTTTTCTCTCTCTTTGTTGTCGACACTTTTCGACACTTTTTGACACTTGTCGATTTGCATTTTTTGTACTTGCACCCCTATTCCTAAGCCTTGTATGCATCTTGTAGGTGAGTTCTCACCTCTACCTATATTTTTCATCTTCACCCCCTAGATGCCTTCTAGAGGTCCCCCCAGCTATCTCCCACTTTCATTTTTTAGTTTCACTCAACCAATCCAAATCTCCCCCTATTATTTATAGATCTCCCGTCGGGAGATCCTACTTTGCAAGTGGAGATTTAGATTTTCACACATGACTAACTTGATTCTGGAGGCAAATCCCTTTCTTTTCTCCTCCTCTTCCATCTCCCCTCCCTCAAGCCAACCTAGGTGCCCTCCTCTGTGGGTCATCGATGGGTCACCCCCTGAGTGACCTGACTGGTGAAAGGGGCGACCCTATCATATTTCTAGCTATGGAAAAAATTGAGTTTCTAACTAAAAAAAGCTTCATTTTCACCCATTTTTCTTCCTATTCGCATGGATTTTCGTGCCAAATATAGAGTTAACTATTTCATGCACCTACACATGCATAATTAGATCTATTTTATCTTAAATTAATAGCTCATGCATTCCCATGCACTCCACTTCTTCTTGAGTGATAAGGTTTTACTGGGTAGATCACTCCTATTTTAGCCCAAATCACTCTTGAATCCTCTGTGTTAACTCTCCAATCAAATTGAGTTAACTCTTCTTCTTCTTCACCTCTCATCCCTTCTTCTAACCTATAAATACCCCCCTCCCTCAAGCACAAAGGGAGGCAATTTCATTTGTGCACACAACTCTTGCAAGTTATTGCTCTCCACATTCGGCATTTTCATGCTCATACAGGACATAGGAGCCTTTTATTTTCATTTATTTCTTCATCTAGCTTTCACATAAAGCTCATCACGTGTCCATACGCTTCTCATATCAAGCCATAGTGCTCAACAAAGCTCTCATTGAGCTCTTTTTGTAAAGCTTCAAAAGATTCCTTTGCTTCCATTGTTGTCTTGTCGCCAAGAGGATTCCTCGCTGTTACAAGAGGATACGAGGTTGCCATCACAAGGATTTCTAAGGATAGTGGAGGCTCACACGTCTCCAAGTTTCTTTATGCTTTCTTTCAATTCATAGTAACTAGATAACTAAAATTTCTCTTGGAATTAGTAATCTTGTTGCTTTTTCCTTGATAGGATAGATAGATTTGTATTCTTAGAGTAATTTGCTTTCAAAGTTCATAGATTAATTCATTTAAAAGCAATTTCCTTTTTCTTAGATTAATTCATTCCAAATATTCAGAAAACCCCAAAAACATAGTTTACATTGCATTAGGTAAATTCATTATATCTTGCATACATATTTCAATTCCTAGATTAGAAAAAAAACATCTTCAATTCCAAAAACATTAAAAAAGCACAAAAAGAAGTTTTGCATTTCATTTAGGCTTGCATTCGTAAAAACCCAAAAAAGAACAAAAACATTAGATACTTAGAAAATATGCAAACTCTTGATTCCATCACAAGGTCAACCACAGTCAAATGTTGGTCAAAACCCTTGATTCCATCACAAGGTCAACCATAGTCAATGCATAATCAAACCTTAGGTCAAGTCAAACCCCAAGTCAAACCCTAGTCAAGTCAAGGTTAGCTCACAATCACCTATCTCTTGTCTCAGCTCACGAATATGCCCAGGATTAAGAGGTGAGTGGGTGAGGGCAATCCTCGACGAGACAGAGGAAATCCACCTAAGACCGCAACAAGACCCACTAGTCATCCAACAACACTAAGAACATAGGCAATTCTTAGTACAACACGCATTCATCCAATAGTTTGAAAGACAACAAATAATCAATGAGAACAACTTACCCACACAAAGGTGGAATATCAGAATCCCCAACAAGAGAATAGTGACTAGTGACCCTTCAAGTCATACAATTATCTTTATAACCATGATCATTGAACAACACATCTACACAAGTGCACAACAACATAGGCCCCAAGATGTGCTGACCCCTCTCCATGAAGTTCAGCTCTCCAACGAGCCAAACCACTCCCATGTCTTGCCTCCTCTCGACTGGCTACTTTCACAAGAGCGAGAGTGATGTGACGGTTCACCCTGTGGCAAGGAGGGAAGGGTCTGTGCACGTGTCAAAATTTGACTCGACAACCCCAGGTCACTAACATTGTGATTTTGAACATACATATTTTGGTGAACCCGATGTGAACTACAAAAGCCTTTTGGTTAGGTTATTTGTGTTACCATTACTTGGATCTCATTATCATTGTCACATACGCCATCATCTTCACCACATATTTTGTTGAACCCGACGTGAAGAGCAAAAACTTTTATGCTTTTCACGTTCCAAATGTGCAGATCACATCAAAGACTTAAACATTCAACACTTCAAACAACAATCTTCAAGAATTTTCACTTTATTCTTCATAGCTGCTTCCGCCACTTCAGCCTCTATCACCTTCGCCATCATCCATTCCATTTAGTCTGTGGTGTTTATGGCACCCCTAAATATGATGGAACCTGATCTAAATTTAGGGAATGTTCCCTCTAAAGAATCTGAAACCCCTTCTTTCGATAGGTATGTGTAAAGTCTGTAGTACCACTTACTAAAAATAACCAACGAAGAGCAATCTCATTCCAAATAAAGAAAGGGATTCATTCCATTAATTGAGATGTACATAAATACATAACATCATACAAGTTTCCATAATAAGTAAATTACAATTATCAACATTATAGGAGAAGTAACACTACATCTTTACCATTGTTATGAGTACAACAAAATTACATCAATATGAGAGTACAATTATATAATTGACTAAACAAGCCATACAAGGATTAATACAATGAAATATGCATCTTGAGTCATATAACCATAAGAAATTTTGTCTTCAGCCGCCATGACCCACTGATCTTCCGCAAGCCGAGGCCAAGAGCATGGTTAAGGTGTTTTTTCCACCCAACTGCGAAGTACTAAACTTCCCTGGGTTTCTTCCTACTCGAAGAATCCCTGACCCTACACGAGGAGCCTAGCAACCTGGAATAGATGGGCAGGAGGGAAATCTTGATGCAAGTCTGATGCCTATATGCACTTTTACTAACTAGAATGACACATGTATTGCATGCAGGATGTGGCAGAGACAAATAAATAAATACAACTAGGCTTTTAACACCCATCTATTTCAATGGTACATCTAACTTTGGCCAAAGCAATAAAATATAATTGGTAAAACTTGAAAAATAAGCTTACCATTTCTGTAATTCCACATTCAGCATCCTGTCCTGAAAGGTAGCATAATCCCTTAACTAACCATCTATTACTAATACGGAAAACATCATGTGGTTTAATACAAGCATCTCCTTAGAAGTAATTCAAGAAGGTCTTTATGACAACAATGAAACTTAATGAATCTAGCCATTTAATCTTTACTAATTCAAACAATTTCAAAACACGCTCTCCATGCCAATAAAAAGGGTTGTTAATTACTTATCTAGGTCCAAGTTTGATTCGATACTATAATCCCTTGTGAGAATAAGTAAGAGAATAATCAGAAGGAACTTAACCAGTTCAGACTAAACTATGCCCACACTACCTCATTCTATTAATCTATCCATAACCTATTTATGTAAGGAGGACCATAAGGAAGTATATATTAGAACTGAAACTTGGGAACATTTAATACTAAAACAAACATATTTCCCAACTAAGATAAGCAACACAAGTTTTGTTTTGATGTTTATGACTCTAATCATCTATGCTATCCATTTTCTAATCTTAGACCTAAGACATGATTTCTCCCTAATTAGGAGGAACAAGAATCTAGATCTAATATCTCATACATAGATTTACAAAGGACTTCAACTGGTATCAAAAGGAAATTCATTTTTGAGTTATACTTTAATTTCATATTTCAAAGCATTCCCAAATACCTTTATTTTTAACACTTTTCCACATCCATGCTACAACTCCAAGTTTTACTCTCATTCCTAATCCCAACCTAGGCATGCCTTTCTTGACTTAGGTACTGATTATTTAAATGTGACAATGTAATTATGACATTAATAATCTATGCTCACAAAACCCTTAGAAAATCAAGGAAAAGATTAAACACTCAAAGTGCAACTAGAAAACATCCTCGAAATGCATAACTAATTCATCAAGCTAAACATTAATTAGCATCAATTATTAAAGGACACTGTATACCCAATAATAATAATAATAATAAACTTTTCACCTCTATAATAGAATTCACAACCGTTTAACATTAATCGAAATTAATGAATATCAGAGACCCTCTTACTACACTCACAATCCTTGATGATTTATTTAATACTAAGAAATACTAACAATAATGACTATTAAAGAATAGAACTACTTAATTACAATGACTAATTCTTCAACTCCATAAAGATCAAACCTTTTACTAAACAATAGAAGATTAGACATCAAATCATTCATAAAATTAAATCGTGAACTTTTACCTAGTAGCAACCCTATTCCATGTAAATTTAATTCCATGTATTAGGGATGAACTTATATTTCTAATATAGATATGAGTCACCTAATAATAGGAAGAACTAATTGCTGTGTAAATTATAAAATGAAAGATTAAATTTCATTTATACTTTCGAATGAAAACAATTTAATCTTAAGAGAGAAACTTGCACTTATGGCTGTGCAACTTAACATAAGGTTATATGCCCGATACTACAATGCATGTTAAGAAAATGTGGAAGCCCAACTAGGCGGCATTCAAGCCTCTTAAGAGTTTTCATTTCATGGCCGCAATGATTTCATTATAGCACAAAATGGATTTTGCAGAACCTATTTAGAAACTCACGAACAATTGAAGGTAGCAGGCATAATCGTGGCCAGCGAAGTGTTGGGGGAATTACTTCAAAGTTATAACATCTCATCAAATGCAAGGGTTGCAGGGTATGCACTGGGGCTTAAGATCTGTTGATCACAAGTTTAAAGAATGTGGCCTCGTGAAAATCACGTGGAAAAAGACATCACCCAATTGTCACTAAGGATTTCACATTAGACACGGTACGAAGGTCACATTTGGTGGCGCTTAGTTGTTCAAAGAAAGCCATTACTAAAATCATAGCGATCACGGGACATACAAATGAAATCAAACGTAGGAAAGGTCAATTCCAATAACACAATAGGCGGTAACCCTTGCATGAAGGTAGGAAATTAGTGGTGATGGATACATCACTAATGATCAAAGACCAATTCTTACCAGAGACGTCAATCTTAGGAGCTTCTAAAGGGATAAGATAGCGACGTAATTGAAAGATTAAGCCACAAATCAACAGACTCCAAAATACAATTTGCTCTTCACAGGTCAATGTTAACAAAGGAAACAATTATACACGTATGATAGGGCGATCTTCCAAGCTCAAAACAAAGGAGATTAGTGTTTTAAAACATCAGTCCGATTGTTGGAAAGTGTATACACCTAGAAATGACACGATTCATCCTAAATAAATATTCTAAATATTTATTCCATTTTTCTATTAATTAAATAAATATTCTAAATTTATTTAATCGATTCACTGTTCCATAATTAAATAAATTCAATTTATTTAATTAAAATTCTTCTAAATATCCTACACAATTAAATAATCATAAATTATTTAATTAATCCAAATTCCTCTATCCTAAGTTCTAAATTCCAAAAATCCACCTCACCTTTACACCTCACCTTTCCACCTCACCTTGTCCACCTCATCAGGTTGCACATGTAATTAAATATATTTAATATTTAATTACCTATTTTTCTCTCACCCACATGGCCTATTTCTTCTCAAAATCAGAAGTTAGTTAACTAATCAATCAAATCTGTTAACTAATTAGTCATTTGAGTTCACTGGTCAATCTATTCTGTTGACTCCTCAATCAACCCAGTTCACTGGTCAATCAATTCAGTCAGTTCCACAATCCACTCTTCTAACTGATCAATCAAGTCTGTTAACTGTTCAGTCAATGGAGTTAACTCTCCAATCAATTTTGTCACATCCCCTCTTTCATGATGGAGTTGGGACACTTGTCACATTTCTACTAGTTGCACATTCCTCAACCATCCTCAGCCATTGATCTTCATATCTTCTCTCAACCATTGATTCTCATTCTTTTGAGTCTATAAATGAAGCTTCATCCCTCCATTCTAATCATCCAGGCTTTTTGACGTCGTTACTCTGAAGAAATATCACCAGCGCGCCTTTGGCACCCATTTACCATTCACAAGCTTGAGATCACATACTTGCTTTGAAGCCCCTCTTCATTGCATATCACTATAGCCATTTACCTCCGACTTCCTACAAACAGCGAAAAAAGAGTGCACTCTTTGAGGGCTCACTTCATCTGCAACACGACAGCTGTAATAGGCAAACAACAGAAGCATCGAAACGGGAGAGGTTTGCACTGTATTGTTCATTGCTTCGTTTATTGAATCTTTCTTATTTTCACTATTCTGTTGATGTTTGGGTCTTATTTAATTCAATTTGATTGATTCACATTTTACCCTTACATTTTTGGCGCCCACCGTGGTCTAACCCATCTTGTTTCTGAATTTTTTTGTTGAGTGTGTTTTGTCACAACTTCAGAGGTGTTTTGTTACAAATCTGGAAATCAGCTTTCACACACAACCTCGTAGGCTCAATCGGATCTCACCGTTGAGCTCGGGAGGCCTCACAGGTGAAAAATAACATATCATTTGCCTGCTTTTGGTCACTAGAAAATTTTTGAATTTTTTTTTAATTTTTCCAATATTTCCCAAAAAAAAAATTCATTTTTTTTTTTTTTTTTAGTTTTTAGAATTTATTTTATTTAGTTTGCCGGATTAAAAAAAAATATATATATACAGAAATTTTTTATTTACAAACAGCAAACATTTGTTTTTTTGATTTTTTTAATTATTAGATTTTAAACCAAAAAAAAAAAAAATTTACACAGAAAACAAAAACAAAAAAAACAGAGCTTTTTTTAAAAAATTACATTTTATTTATTTATTTTAAAAATCAATCCCGCTCTGTGGGCCTACAGAACCAGTATACGCACTCCCACAGGTGCTACACCCTACGCCCTTGTCTATGGCTCCGAAGCCATCCTTCCCATTGAGGTCGAACTCCCATCCCTCAGGGTGTCGTTGAAAGGTCTCATATCAGATGAAGAATACAGAGTCTCCAGGCTACAAGAACTAGAGCTGCTAGAGGAAAGGCGCCAGAAAGCTTTTGACCATCTCAAAGCCTATCAACAGATGATGTCAAGAAGCTACAACCACAAGGTTAGACCAAGATGCTTCAAGGTTGGGGACCTCGTTCTAAAAGAGAACCCTCGCAATCAGCAGGACAGAGAAAAGAAAGGTAAGTTCGAGCCTAACTGGCTTGGGCCCTATGTGATTGTAGCTGCTTACGGATCGGGGGCATATCAGTTGGCCACATCAGAGGGTGAGTTGTTTGATGATCCAATCAACAGCATGCATCTTCGTTGGTTCTATACCTAGGAGAACCCCAATGCAAGGGGGCACAATAAAATCAAAAATCAAAAAAAAATTGAAAAGAGAAAATACAAAAAAATTAGAAAAAAAATAGAAAGCATACAAAAAAAAAAAATTCATCCTTTGGTGAAAACCTGGCAAACAGCGCCTTGGATAGGTATCATGATAAAAACCTGGCAAACAGGGATCATGTTTACTTTCTAGCTTCTCGTGCAAATAAAAGCAAGTGATGAAAACCTGGTAAACAGGCGTTACTTGTGATAAACCGCCTTCTCCATCTTTGGGAATCCAATCACCTTGAGTCCATTCTTTCTCTATTCGCCCCATTTGACCCATATCTGTCCCACAATAAACACCTGACAGTTACCTATCATGGCTCGATACTCTCCTTGTGGCCTTGTCAACCAGGGTTTTGTCCCATACCGTCTCCTTCGTGTGAGCCTAGTGTAGTGTCCCTCGTCGGTGTCCATGGTCCAAGTCCGTGAACTACGTTGCCTCTGCGCTGTCACGTAGGCAAGGCCATTATTCTAATGTGCCCCCGAGGCTCCCATTTCTTCTGTGGTCCCATTCATCTCCTTTCTTGTCTTCATTCTTGTCGTCTTTCTTCTAGTCCATCCATGGTCCATTAGGGTTTACCCGGAACTACGTTGCCTCTGCGTCGTCACGTAGGCAAGGCCATTTAGCAATGAGCCCCCGAGGCACTAGGTCAGTCCCTTAGGGTCTGTCTCCCCAATAAGGATTGAGCAATCTTCTCACCAAGCAAGCAAATGCAAGCAGAACCTGCGCCTCAAGCAGAAATCTTGACTATGAGCATCTTAACCTATCTAAAGCAAAGCAAATACCCAAGGTCTTCTAACTGATTCTATCTAAATTATGGCAAGAAAAACACATCTAAATGCAAGAATGTTTTGTGGATTGGAACCATGGTTAAGTTACAGAGTCTTGATTTTTGTTATTATGTCTTTCTATGCTACTCAAGGATGCCAAAAGCTAGAGACGCTATGATGGGGGCATGATTACTTTCTTTGTTTGCTATTTGTGGATTAAACTTTAGTAATGTGAAGCCTTGTCTAAGGACATGATCGGCAAAAGATCATCGAGGACATCAAAGGTATAACATGAACGGGGGTAATCCTTGTTTGTTGAAACGCAAGAAGTACTCAGGTCATCTAGATTCAATTTTGACTAGATGCTTGTATTAACTTGTTAAATCAAAATCCATGTAAGCGGTACTCAGGTCATCTCGGTTCAATTATACCTCGATGCTTGTATTCACTTACAACATTTCAGAAAATGTACCAAAAATAAATCACCCAATGATGAAATAAAGCACTCCAATAGCAAAGCATCCATCCTATATCCATTTATACATCCATACCATACCCCATGCAGTAAAGATCCGACAATGCAGAGTATCAATACAAATAAAAGCTTGTGAGTCCTTCTATCAAGTCTTTCTTCTATCAATCAGATTTCTATCTATCATCATATCTTTCATCCTTGTCCAGTCAGTCTGAGCAATGATCCAAATGCAAGGTCCATCCTTAATCCATACCAATCAAGTCAAGTCAATCTTGCACAAATGATCCAATCACAATCAGTGGTCTTAATCCTTGTCTGGTCGTAAACCAACTCGATCAGTTAATCAATCAATTGTCTTATACAGGATCTTGCATTGTCGAAATTAGACCAATACACGCGTCTTACATGACATGCTTCATTTCCTGGAACTAGACACTATCCTTCATGTTGCTCTAGGGATCTATCATTCCCCGCCATGACAACACGCCTGCCGTGTTGGTCTAGGGATATATCGTTCCCCGCCATGACAACACTGTCGTATATCGTTATCAGTATATCATTGGTTTACCACTTGACAGGGGCAATACCTTGTTTGTTCTTGTGTCATTGGTGCATACTTGCTTGCTTGCTTGTGTGTGTCATCATTCCATCTTGCATCGCATATCATTCGACTCTTTCTTCAACCGATTTCTTCATTCTAACCTAGCTTCCCTTCGTCTTCGTGAGATTGTCCGTCTCATGCCTTCTGCCTCCTCCTCGTTCAATCTCCCGAGGGGGCATCCTATCATCATAACATGTACCAGGGGCAAACTAGGGCATATATCACTGTCAAACTATTTATTCTTTGAAGCAACGCTGTAAACTGCATTGCATCAAAGAGGGGCAAAATGTATACACCTAAAAATGACACGATTCATCCTAAATAAATATTCTAAATATTTATTCCATTCTTCTATTAATTAAATAGATATTCCAAATTTATTTAATTGATTCACTGCTCCATAATTAAATAAATTCAATTTATTTAATTAAAATTCTTCTAAATATCCTACACAATTAAATAATCATAAATTATTTAATTAATCCAAATTCCTCTATCTTAAGTTCTAAATTCCAAAAATCCACCTCACCTTTACACCTCACCTTTCCACCTCACCTTGTCCACCTCATCAGGTTGCACATGTAATTAAATATATTTAATATTTAATTACCTATTTTTCTCTCACCCACATGGCCTATTTCTTCTCAAAATTAGAAGTTAGTTAACTAATCAATCAAATCTGTTAACTAATTAGTCATTTGAGTTCACTGGTCAATCTATTCTGTTGACTCCTCAATCAACCCAGTTCATTGGTCAATGAATTCAGTCAGTTCCACAATCCACTCTTCTAACTGATCAATCAAGTCTGTTAACTGTTCAGTCAATGGAGTTAACTCTCCAATCAATTTTGTCACATCCCCTCTTTCATGATGGAGCTGGGACACTTGTCACATTTCTATTAGTTGCACATTCCTCAACCATCCTCAGCCATTGATCTTCATATCTTCTCTCAACCGTTGATTCTCATTCTTCTGAGTCTATAAATGAAGCTTCATCCCTCCATTCTAATCATCCAGGCTTTTTGATATCATTACTCTGCAGAAATATCACTAGCGCGCCTTTGGCACCCATTTACCATTCACAAGCTTGAGATCACATACTTGCTTTGAAGCCCTTCTTCATTGCATATCACTATAGCCATTTACCTCCGACTTCCTACAAACAGCAAAAAAAGAGTGCACTCTTTGAGGGCTCACTTCATCTGCAACAGGACGGCTGCAATAGGCAAACAACAGAAGCATCGAAACGGGAGAGGTTTGCACTGTATTGTTCATTGCTTCGTTTATTGAATCTTTCTTATTTTCACTATTCTGTTGATGTTTGGGTCTTATTTAATTCAATTTGATTGATTCACATTTTACCCTTACAGAAAGTATATAATAAACACAGGTAATTGCCACGCGATGATCACAGGAGGCACAAATTAGACAATAAAAGCTAAGAATCCGCCAAGCGGATGGCGTAAGCCAACCACCTCCTTTGCCAAGTATGAAATTTACAAGAGCCAAAAATAATAATAGAACTATTGTATCCAATCCAAAATAATTGCAAGAATGTGCTCCTAGGATCGATGGAAGGCTAGGAAGCTGTCAAGGATAAACGAATTGTCAAAAGTAAAGTAGTTACAAAATCTAAGTTAACATCCCCTCGGTTATATCTTGAAGACACTTGGAAGGTAGGGCAATCCTAAGAATGGAGTCAAATGAAACTGCACAAAACCTAAACGCCAAACATACAACAACTCGTTACTATTCTGTTATAGTCCAAAAGATATAAATGGTTTCCCAGAACACAATATTAAAACACAACTAATACCGAGTGATTCCAAACAATCTCAATAAACTGAGAAGATTTAATAATCCAATTTTCATTATTCAAAACTTAAAACCCCAATTAATTTCCACGGAAATCATGAAACATTTCATAAAACGTTACCCATACCTCGATTCCTGTATTTATTCCTAATCCTTATTTTTTTTTGGTGTTTATGAACTTCTGTATCCTCCTTTTTTCTCTGTCCGTCCGCCTTTTCCTGTTTTTTTTTTTTTTTTCTGTCCATCTCTGCCTCTTTTATTATTGTTTGTTTCTAATTAATTAATTTTTTTTAATCTTTTTGTTTTATTTTCGATTTATTCTATTTTTCTCACTTTCTTTCTATTCTATTGTTTTTACCTTATCCTTTGCTTTGTTTTTGTTTTATTCTTTTATAGTTTTCTTTTACTATTTTCTTTTTGTTTTCTTTCATCATCTTTTCTCTCTTTTAAATATTGTTATTATCTAAATAAGAATAAATAAATTTTATTTTTGAAATGAATAAGATTACTATAAAACAATTAAATATCTATTTATTTTATCACCTCTAATTAACCATTCATTTCTATTTTACCATAAAACAATAAAGGAGTATTTTATTTCAAAAAGGAAAATCACTTTCTTTCACTTATAATTTAATAAAATATAACTTCTAAATCTAATTTATTTATTCCAAGAACAATTAATTTTAATGCACCAATGATTTAACTATATGTCTTATTAAAGCGTAAGGAAACTTTCCTATGAATACCATATCAATCATAAAATACAGAGACCATTCAGGAAATGATGAAGAAAATGTAATGCAAATGCAGTACTAAGTGCTTGTGTGTGACATTGAGATTCTCTCCTTTCCAATCCTACTAGGTGGTTAATCACCTCTACCTTAACCATACTCTTGTCTTCGACAACCTGCCATCATTAAACTCAATTTTCCATTAATAGGTTAGTTTCCCAAAATCAATAGCCGAAGCATAACATCCATATCATATTCAAGAGAAAATAACAATTATCTATTTATAATACAATCATAAATAACATTTACATTTCTATTTATAGTCAAATCCAAGAAGTCAATAAGTTGGAGACATGACAGTATGTGCCGCCTCACCCAGATGCACCAATCACAAATTGTTACGATTATGAAGACTTTGACTATGAACAAGACCAAAGAGGACCCAAACGTTCTTTGTCTTTCAACAACCCTGCATGGGAACACAACCCTGCCATACCAAACACACCTCATAAGGCTAGGAGAGTTCAATTAAGGTCAAAAATACATTGACCTGATCAACCTTCCATAAGTACCTCAAGTACTCATCTCGATGAGGAAGTAAAAAGGTTAGAAAGACACTTGCAAGAGGCAAGAGACACTCAAGAAGCATTAAAAGTTGTCCTATGAGAAGAACAAAGAGACAATGTTGCATGAGAAGAAGCGCACCATCATGATAGTACTCGAAGAGAAAACCTTAGAAATGAGGAAGCACCTAGAGCTGCCACTCCCACAGACCTAATCACAACTCTAGTGCAAAGGATTAGAACCTTGGAAGCAGAGCAAGTTGCTCCTGAAAGAAAGCAGAAGTCCTATGACAACATTCAAAATGAACAAGACTAGGGGGCATCTCAGAATCCCCCTATCTCAACTATTATTAGAGAAATGCAAGTAACGGCACTTGTCTGAATGAGAACCCTCCTATTCAGAACAATCCAACAATGTTGGTAAATCAATCAAATCAGATAGTGGGTTACCAAAACCCTCCTACGGGGTTGTTGTTAACCCCCCAATCGTAAAGTGCCTTTCTTGGGACATATCTGGAGTACTTAAAAGAACCACTCGATTTAAGCATAAGAAATGTTCAGTTACCTCGACCATTACCTAATCTCCCAAAGTTCAAAGGAGAAGGAGATCCAAATTCCCATATCAAAGCTTATACCACTGTGGTAAGAGAACTCCTCCCTTGGGATGGGGTTGTCACTAAGATCTTTCCAAAGACCCTCAAAGGAATAGCTCTAGATTGGTACTATCATTTACCAAAAGCTTCAATCCACTCATTTAGACAACTGATCAAAGAGTTTGTCATGGCATTTGATATGAACAAACTTGTCAAAATAGGGATAAGAGAATTCTTGACCATGAAACAAGAGCCGAACGAATCTGTAGCCCACTTTGTTACTAGATGGAGACAAGTCTTCTATTCCTCAACCAGTGCTCCAAATATGGACCATCGTGAGTTATGTGATCTTTTCATACATGCCTTGAACAAGGACATGAGAGAAGACGTTCAGAAATCACCTTACAAATCCTATGAAGAAGCATTGGAAAGTACTTTGAGGATAGATCAAGCTACCATTGACAGTGGAAGAAAGGTTTGACAGTGGAAGAAAGGTTTGACAGTGGCAGAAAGGTCTATGAGCCAAATGGAAAGTTAACAAGGGAGGACACAAGAAACAATGCTCCTATCATCGAGATTCTTAAAAACAACAAAATGCAACAACAGATGGGGTGACAGATCAACCCCCTGTCAAGAAAGTAAAAGACGATTATAATTTGAGAGACTATTACCCTCCTAATGTTAATGCGATTGATCAGCCCAGAAACAATGGATACTACCCTAGGGACAACTATCAGAGTTGGAATCGTAACAAAAATGGAAATGATGGAAGGTATGAAAGGCCTCCATATGAGTACAACCAATTTTGTTCTTTTCATAGAACAAGGGGGCATAGCACAGAATCCTGTAGAGAGTATAACACATCTATAGTGAGATTACCGAAAGACCAACAATGGTTGTTCATAGAAATGTTCTTGAACCTGTAGGAAGTCAGGTCAGATAACAAGGGCACAAGATAAACCCAAGCCCTGATAGCTCCGCAAAAAACTAACATGAGAATCTATCAAGACCCATTTCCTGCGCATAAGGATACAGAGGCAACAAATCAAAATGAAGTAGCCAAGGTAGCAACATTGGCATCCCACCACAGTTAGGGCAGAAAGGAGAAGCTAGTATGATGGGATTATTCAAAATACTACATAGTGAAGAGGAGCAAGGAGATCTTGAGAATGAACAAGAGGAAGTGTACCAAACCACTGTCTTGTTAGTTAAACCAATACCAATGCCTATTGGTCCCTACGAACTCATCGAAGACTTAAAGAAAATGTATGCACACATATCGTTCATTGACCTTCTTAGGAATTCCCCCTCACATCGTTCAACACTATTGAAAGCAATAGGGTTGAAGTATCTTGACCAAGTTACTCCTCCACCTAGCGAGCAAATCAACCATGTGGATTTCGACATAAGCCCATCAAATTCTAAACTCAAAGACCTAGGTTTCTTCTTTGACCTTTAAAGAAAATACTTTCTGAGGCAGAATTAACCAAGAAAGGAAATCTTGCGCTATACTTGCAAGTATGGATCTATGATACCTGCATCAAAAGGACATTAATAGATGATGAAGTGATAGTAAACATAGTTTCATTCTCTCTCCTAGAGAGAATGGGTTATGGGCACACTAATATCACCGCTTCATAAGACACTTTAAGTGGATATGATAATCTAAAGGCCGCTATGATAGGAAAGATCACACTTCCCGTGACTCTAGGGCCTAAGATTGTCCCAACCACATTTTATGTCATTGACAAGGACACATGATATAATCTTCTCCTTGGAAGACCATGGACACATAGGATGAAAGTCGTGTCATCTAAGTTATTTCAAGAGGCTCAATTCCTACATTTGGGGAAGGTATACATCGCGAAAGAGGATCTAGAACCTTTCAGTATGCTAAAATCAAATACATCAAACAAGTGTATAGGCATCCCCATAGATTATGAACTTCCTATCAACAAACTATATGTTCCTAGTTCTACGCCTTAATCAATATGCATCAAATGAATGGAAACTCCATAAAAGATCATAAACACTGCAGAGATAAGAGCTTTAGAAAATGAGGTTCTGCTGAAACAAAAAGAAATTGTTCCCAAAGAAAAGATAGTAAAGATCATGGAGTGCATGGAGCAGGATGGACCTCTCCAATTCCCTCTGGAAATCCTCATGATCAGTATCCAACTTGCCTACAAACTCTTCCCTTACATAGGAGAGAAACCTCATAGAACTGAAGGTCTAGTGTTTGAAACAACTATGTTGGATTTGAGATATGCAGACCCTCACACTTTCTCAGATCTTGAAGAAGACATGATAGAGAGTTATACTCCTTTGTCACCCTTGAGTGAATCACATGTCCCTAAGATACCAGAAGAAATCGAGTCAAATGAACCTCTCACACCAATAGAAGAGTTATATAGACCATTGACACCAATGGAGGACATACGTTCTATTGACAACAAATCAACCAATGTAATAGGAGTTCTCCCAAGAATGTTCATGGTATCTCAACCACAAGTGCAACCCACCACTTCTGCCTAGGTGCAATCAAATGAACTTGGTGAATGGGAAACACACTTAGTGCAAATTGAAATAGTTGAGAGACTCCCAGCCGAAGACGAAGAGAGTGAGGGTGCGTTTCATGAAGAATGGAAAATGCGAGTGTTAGATGGAATTAATGATCCTGTCATCTTTGAGTTGCCAAGAAGCTATATTAGATATTCTATGGATTTGAGGCCTGAGCTTAATAGGAGGATGAGTATAAGCTTTGTCCCTCCTGATGAGCAAAGGGAACCTCAAACTCCCTTGGAATTATTTTAGTTCTTACAAAACATCCAAGGTAGACAAGACGTGAAAATTTATATGCAAGAGCAATTCAACAAGCTGATGGAATTGTTAAGGTGTGATGGAGTCCTGTATCGGACCCCTTTCCATCAACAAGCTTTCTGAGACTTACTTCATCTCACATTACCAAGAGAAACCATTGAGCTAGAAATAGTAGAATCAAACGATAAACCCTACAGAGTAGGAGAACTAGTCCTAAGAAGAGGTAGCACGAAAAACAAAAAGAGAAGAAGAAAGAGAAAATTCACATAGGACTGGAAAGGTCCTTACATGGTTAAAGAAGATGTCAGAAACAATGCCTACCTCTTGTGCATAATGGAGGGGGAAGAATTTGGTGAAACAATCAATGCCTTTCACCTCAAGAAATACTATGTCTAAAAATCATAAAATCATAAACCATAAAAATACCATAAAAATCAAATATTCCAAAAATTAAAAAATACCAAAAAGAATTCTATTTCTTGCATTTCAGTATCATTCTGTTCATCTTTCATTATAGTGAATGGATCACTCTTATATTATTTTCATTTCAATAAGGAGTCTAAGGTTTCCTAGCTATACATGATCCTTTCAGGTCCTGGAGATTCCCGATCTTAACAATTACCATATCCCTTTTCATTCCCAGTGATTCTAATCAAATCCTAGCTCTTAGCTTTACACTGATCCTAGTCTTAATGAACCAAGATGTTAGGTCTAAGCAAATTCAGTATTCAAACCTACAGTGTTCAAAGGAAGCTTGCAAGTAGGGCTTCCCAATACTTCCCTAGTAGAAGAGAAGTCTGACTGGATTACAAAAACTTTAGGTGGCGCTTAGCCCCTTATCTTTCCTGGCCAAAAACGTTAGGAGGATCAAAACTCTGAAGGAAGCAATCTAAAATCTGAGTGAATAAAAAAATGAGTGATCAAAATAAGAGTGTTGAGAAAAGTGAGTATTGAGAGATCAAACTACTGCATATCTAAAGTTCCAAAAGCATTCATTTTCATAAAAAGTCAAAATCCAAAAAAATGAGAAAATCAAGTGAGGTATTTTAAAAAATACAAAAAAAATGAGTGATACAAAAAAAGAGTGAAAGAGAGAAGATTGTTGAATGTTCATACTCGTGGGTGGAGATCAATCTAATCTTGAAGCTTCAAAGGTGACATTCTAACATAGGAAATAAAAGAGAAAGATACAAAGCAAACACACGCACTAGCGGAGAAAAGCCAAGAGTCTAGTAGTCTTTAGTATCATCTTATATCTAGGGACCCTAGTTCTTTCCCATTTATCCTTTACCCTAGGTATATCTTGCTTTCCATCTATGATCTAAGTCTAGCGAACATCAATCAAATTTGTTATTTGTCTATGTTGAAAGCTTGTCAAATTGTCTTATCTAGATAAGGATCAATGTTTAGCCTTTAACAAAGCTCAAATTTAGAAACACTCCATTTCATTCCCATTCCCCACTTGAGTTCTAAATTCCTATCTCACAGCCTTGATTAGGTCTCTTATATCAGGACAACTTGCAATCCTCTGGATTGAAAATTGTATTAAAGAGAGCAGTCATATTGTTTGTTTCGTATTGCATTCATATCAAAATTAGAAAAAGAGTCCCAAAGAAATAAAGTCAATGTCATAACTCGTGACATTCTGTAGAAGTAAAAGTTTCATTTTAAACATCCCTTGTGTTCTTACATCTGCATATCATAAACTGCATTTCATATATATGCAAAAAAATTACAAAAACATGTCATCATTATCATACTTGCATTGTTAGAGTTGAAGGTCAAAAACATAATCAAAGAGTTCTGAAACCTCCAAAATGCACAAGATATGAGTACCCATACGATAGCCAAAACCATAAAAGACAAACTTTCATTGATACATCTGAAGTTTCCATGTATAAAAGTACCAAGAGCTAAGACAATGCTCTCGAGGAAAGTAAAGGCTCCCCATGCAAGGGGGCACAATTTCAAAAAAGAAAAAAGTAAACTTAAGGGTGGTTCCCTCCGATGGAACCTTCATGACTTCTACTCCTTTGCCTATGTGTGCAACTAGTCACTCCATGAGACCTATGGGAGTGAGGTACCCTGCTATGAGTGCGTGATTGTGAAGGCCCTGTAGCATTAACATCTCGCTGTCCAAACCCAAGGCAAGCCATCTCGTGAAGCACCTGATTCTCACCCTTCAGGATGATATTCTCGGCCTTCAAATCAGCACTCGCCAACATCCATGATAAGCAAGAGCAAAAATGTCAGTGTGTCACCTAGTAGTAGGGGGCACACTAGGATGAGTTAAAAGCGTCTCCTGATTCATCCTAGTGAAAGAGGGCAACCAAGCTAATATTGACCTCATGAACAAAATCCCTCCACTCCTCAACATTTCCTACAAAGTGAACCAAAAGACAAAAAATGTGTTAGTTCTTGACAAAAAGGAAAGAAAAGGAAGGATAAAATGTGAAAACAGTAAAGCAAATGTAGACTTATGTGGGTCACCAGGTTGCTAGGTGGTGGCAAGTTGCTGCATCACCTCATTAGAGTGAGGAGGTCTAGGAACTATGAATGGACCCTCAAGAGCATCATCAACATCATCGTCATCATCTGAACCATTATTCTATGCATCCTCTATCAACCCCTTGTCTGATGAATCATTCCCATTAGGAACATAGTCCTCATCAGTAGAGTCAAAGTCATTAACCACAATCAAAGCTCAGGAAGGAGTTCCTCTCCCTCCCCTACTTGTCCTCCTCTTGAAGTCCTAGAAGCTTTGGTAATGAAAACTCCTGGAGTCAAGGGGGTCCAAGTAACAACTCTCTGGCTAATCTCACCCATCTCCTAGACAAATCTGTAGAAAGTAGGCATATTGGGCAACTTCGTAGGGAAATCCTCACTAAATTGTTGTGGGACACGCTCAACACAGTGAGCCTCAACTAGACCATTATGGTCTAAAATCTCTAATACACCATGACAGTGCTCCCTGATCTCATCATCATGTGACCATGCTCCCTACATATCTAGGTAAGGATTGAAAATCATATTCGCATCGGTAAGACTAGTCACAGCATGCAAAGAAGTATCAAAGTGGCCCACCTGAACCCATCTAACTGCTCTCAGGAGCCATCTGTTAGGAATCAGAACAAGTTTCTGATAAGGCTTGATGTGCTAAAATATCTAAGTCATAAAGGAGGGATGGCTGAAAGCATGAGCCCCTCATCATGCGATACGGTAGAAATCCCTGTATACAATGGCCAAAATGTCTGGCCCCCAAGTGTAGACTCTGGCCTACTCAAGACCCTGTATAATTGGTGCCCAACACCATCTTAAGTGAGTCCTTGTTTCCAGATATCCTCGATGCAAGCAAACTGATCAGAAACTTCCTCAAGCGAAGAATGCGAGTCACGACACATAGGTAAACTGAACACCTGTCTGATCCTTGGGACAACTCACTCCCATGAACTATGCCTAAGAAGCCTTGTCCTCGAAGGACTCACTAGCTGGTAGGACAAGAGGATGCCCTCTCATAGGAACCCCTAGAATGCGGTAAACAATGAACAGAGTGATAGTCCACTCCCCTGAAACCTATGGGAACCTGAAGGTGTTCCTATCTGCTTCCCAATATGTTAGGATATCATAGCAAATGCATGCCATGGGATGAAAAACTGACACATGGCAAACTCTAGCTAAGCACGCTCTCCTCAGAATGGCTAGCTCATCAGTATTCAGTGTTGTAAACATCTCTAAGAGCCACAACTTCTCTCTGCAAGCATTCCATCAAATGTACATATCCTGCAAATCAAAAAAGAACTTTAGATTAGATCTTGTCAACTCGTAAAAATCTTAAAAATTGTAAAACTTATAGAAAATCATTTAAAAAAGCTTATAAACCATCAAAATTGTAATAAGCAGGCGAATATAGTAGTCAAATTAGATTGAAACAGAGTGAAGTAAATGTCAGAAAGCATTAAATTTCAATCAGACATGATCAGTCAGGGTCGGCCCTTTCATCAGTCTGGATCTCCCCTTGGGTGACCCAGATGTCAGCAAGATCTCCCCCCGGGTGACCTTGTTGTCATCCAGATCTCCCCCCGGGTGACCTGCCTGGCAAAAGGGGTGATCCTATGTGGAGATCCCCCAAACTAAAAACGCTCTAAAAACCCTGTTTCTTAGTCGATTTCAGAAAATGAAAGACTGATCCTACTCTAAATGACGAAACAAAGACAATGCAATAGAAAAAAATCATCACAAACAAACAATTTCAAGAGATTTTTCATAAAATTTAACCTAGGGTTTAGAGAAGAGTTTTTCACTATTTGCGTATCTGATTCTCAGTGGTAGAAGAAGCGGTAGCCGTCTTCACGATCTCCTTGGCGATATCTACCCAACAACTGCTTACACGATCAATTCCATCATCGATTCACTCAAATTTCACTAATTTACTTGCTCTTTCCTCTTCCTTATTTTCTTTTATGCATCTCTCATGCTTCATTTTTCATGCATTCATTTCTATAGGTCTCACCAACAAAGGCAAACAACTAGTCAAGCTCAAATGATCCATGGTATCATTTTCATCATTTCAATTTTTATTTTTCACTCTGATATATCTAGATGCTGGACTAATACTAGTTATTGCAGGTACAATTGTGGGAAAATTGAGAATAGGTAATGCCTAGTTCAGGAACGGCACGTACCTTTCATATAGACTACCATCCCTGAGGGGGCAAATATGTAAGCACCAAAATTACGCACAACCTCCATAAGGACCCCTATGATGCTTTTTAATCCTTGTCATGTACATGTAAGTGTGAAATAACATCCTCTCAACAACAATTCTCTTAGTGATGTGTCATTTCTTTCATCTTGTGTTGTTTCCCCTTTGTTATTTTCTCTTGCTTTGTTGTCGACGCTTTTTGACACTTGTCGATTTGCATTTTTTGTGCTTGCGACCCTATTCCTAAGCTTTATATGTGTCTTGTAGGTGAGTTCTCACCTCTCCCTAGTGTTTTTCATCTTCTCCACCCCCTAAAAGCCTTCTAGAGGCCCCCCTAGCCATCTCCCACTTTTAGTTTTCAGTTTCACTCAACCAATCCAAATCACCCCCTATTATTTCTAGATTTCCCGCTAGGAGATCCTACTTTGCAAGTAGAGATTTGGATTTTCACACATGACTGACATATTTCTGGAGGTAGATCTCCTTCTTTTCTCCTCCTCTTCCATCTCCCCTCTTGCAAGCCAACCTAGGTGCCCTCCTCTGTGGGTTGCCCATGGGTCGCCCCCGGATGACCTTACTGGTGAAAGGGGCGACCCTGTCGTGTTTCCAACCATGGAAAAACTCAAGTTTCTAACTCAAAAAAGCTCCATTTTTTCTTGTTTTTCTTCCTATTTGCATGGATTTTTATGCCAAATATAGAGTTAACTATTTCATGCACCTACACATGCATAATTAGCTCTATTTTATCTTACATTAATAGCTCATGCATTCCCATGCACTCCTTCTTCACTTCTTCTTGAGTGATAAACTTTTACTAGGTATATCACTCCAAGTTTAGCCCAGATCACTCTTGGATCCTCTGTGTTAACTCTCCAATCAAATTGAGTTAACTCTTCTCCTTCTTCACCTCTCATTCCTTCTTCTAACCTATAAATACCCCCTCCCTCAAGCACAAAGGGAAGCAATTTCATTTGTGTACATAGCTCTTGCAAGTTATTGCTCTCCACATTCAACATTTTCATCCTCATACAGGACATAGGAGCCTTTTGTTTTCATTCATTGCTTCATCTAGATTTCACATAAAGATCATCACATGTCCATACGCTGCTCATATCAAGCCATAGTGCTCAACAAAGCTCTCATTGAGCTCTTTTTGCAAAGCTTCAAAAGCTTCTTTTGCTTCCATTGTTGTCTTGTCACCAAGAGGATTCCCTGTTGTTACAAGAGGATATGAGGTTGACATCACAAGGATTTCTAAGGGTAGTGGAGGCTCATGCATATCTAGGTTCCTTTATGATTTCTTTCAATTTGTAGTAATTAGATAACTAAAGTTGCTCTTGGAATTAGTAATCTTGTTGCTTTTTCCTTGATAGGATAGATAGATCTTGCATTCTTAGAGTAATTTGCTTTCAAAGTTCATAGATTAATTCATATAAAAGCAATTTCCCTTAGATTAATTCATTTCAAATATTCATAAAACCCCAAAAACATAGTTTACATTGCATTAGGTAAATTCATTATAGCTTGCATACATCTTTCAATACATAGATTAGAAAAAAAGTATCTTCAATTCTAAAAACATTAAAAAAGCACAAAAAGAAATTTTGCATTTCATTTAGGCTTACATTCATAAAAACCCAAAAAAAACAAAAACATTAGAGACTTAGAAAATTCACAAACCCTTGATTCCATCACAAGGTCAACTATAGTCAACACACAATCAAATCTTAGGTCAAGTCAAACCCTAAGTCAAACCCTAGGTCAAGTCAAGGTTAGCTCACAATCACCTATCTCTTGTCTTAGCTCACAAATGTGCCCACGATTAAGAGGTGAGTGGGCGAGGGCAATCCTCGACGAGATAGAGGAAATCCACCCAAGATCGCAACAGGACCCACTAGTCATCCAAGAACAAGAAGAACATAGGCAATTCTTAGTACAACAAGCATTCATCCAACAATTTGAAAGACAACAAATAATTAACAAGAACAACTTACCCACACAAAGGTGGAATATTAGAAACCCCAATAAGATAATAGTGACTAATGACCCTTCAGGTCATACTGTTATCTTTACAACCACGATCATTGAACAATACATCTACACAAGCGCACAACAACATAGGCCCTAGGATGTGCCGACCCATCTCTGCAAAGTCCAACTCTTCAATGAGCCAGACCACCCTCGTGTCTCACCTCCTCTCGATGGACTACTTCCACAAGAGCGAGAGTGACGTGGCAGTTCACCCCGTGGCAAGGAGAGAAGGGTCTGTGTGTGGGCCAAAATATGACTTGATAGCTCCAGGCCACTGACGTCACGATTTTGAGTGTATAGGTTCATGGACCATATTTTATCTTTAGAGGATTTGGAACATGTTGTCTTTTCCATGACTCCAAATAAAAGTCCCAGGATAGATGGGCTACTTGTTGAATTTTATCAAGCCATGTGGAAACATATCAAAGAGGATTCCTATCTTTTTTATTTGGAAGCGTTAGAGAAAAGTTCATTAGGGGTTGATATTAATAGAGGTCTAATTAAGTTCATCCCAAAGGGGAAAATGAGGACACTATTTCTAGGTGGCGCTCAATTACATTGCTAAATACTTCCTACAAAATTATTGCCAAAACTATAGCTTTGAGGATCAAACCAGTGGTTCAAGGGATAGTTAGACCTGAACAAATAGGTTTTCTTGGTGGAAAGAATATTCTTGATAATTTAATATTGGCATAGGAAGCTAGTGAATGGGCTCAACAATCGGGTCAAAATGTGTTGCTAGTTAAGCTTGATTTTGATAAAGCTTATGATAGAATGCATTGGGGATTTATTCTCAAGACATTGCAATGGATGGGTTTTGGTCCCAAGATTTCTCACATATTTAGATGTTATTTACTAATTCCAATTCTTAATTAGTTGTTAATAAATCAATTTCTGATCCATTTCCCCTATAATGCTCTATCAGGCAAGGCTGTCCTTTATCTCCTTTTTTGTTTGTCCTTATTGCTGAAGCTTTGGGATATCTACTCCAAAAAGCCAATCAAATGAAATTGATTTCTGGTATTTCCATCCCACAAAATGTGGTTGTTATTAACTCGCATTTTGCTGATGACATCTTGCTATTCCTGCAAATTATGAAAAAGAGAT
Organism: Cunninghamia lanceolata; assembly: GCA_027924645.1. NCBI lineage: Eukaryota > Viridiplantae > Streptophyta > Pinopsida > Cupressales > Cupressaceae > Cunninghamia > Cunninghamia lanceolata. The sequence continues at coordinate 26,812,851 of BSBN01000500.1, forward strand.
AAACAACACCTTGGACTTAATCTCTATTATATTGTTTTTGGCTCATAACTTTCTTTTCATAAAACTAAGTTTTTGATGGTTCAATTTGACCAGACTCCCGAGTGGATTCCTAAAGAATGGAGACAAGTTAATCATGGACAAATCACCAGATATCTCATGATTCCGTTTGGTATGGGGTAACTCTTTCTCATATGTGGAATTGGTACATTAACAAGCTAAAAAAATTATTTCTTGGGGAAACTGTAGTGTCCTTACTATGTCTAATAAACTTGGTGACAATCACACAATGGAGAGGAAAAAACTGACTGAATAGTCTACTTGGACCTTTGGAAAGACCTTCATTGAATTATTGACTAGGGCTAGTAAGCTTGTGATGGAACTCGCACTGTATGTGCTTTCAAAGATTTAAGACTACCTAACTCATCCTAATATAGTGTTACACTTGCTAGGAAATCTCAAAACTGTATAACAGTAAGGAAAGTAATGTTGGTACTATTGCTACAGGAACATAGAATAATAGACTATAACTGATTACTGTCAAGGAATGAATGCTAAGGGTTAAATTAATATTGATAATCTAACATACACTCTACACTCCAGAGTACAACAAGTTGAAGCAAACTAGAATAACTCAAGAATCTAATTGATCACGCATTTATGAAATAACTGTTACAACAATGATAACATGCAGGAAATGAAGTGAGGGATAGTTACCTTGAGTGACCCTTGCTTAAGTGACTGTCTCCACCGATCTAACTCAAATCTAGTTTCTTAGATTGACATAATCATTCTAATTCCAAATCATTCATTGCGCAATCTTTACAATATCACATGAGATTCTATTGGAAGATTTTATTCATGAATTCATCATCAAATAAACATTGTTTGTGTAACTAATTGGAAAAGATTTGGTAACTATATTTGCAAATTGAACAAAAACTAACTTCAAACTTAAACTACCTCAACCACTGAGCCATACATATAGGCACAAGGGGAGTTTATTAAAACAAGGTCTCTTAATTGAAATCATAAATCACCACTCCCTACATACCAGAGTGTGATAAATGCCAAGGAACTAATAACTGAAAAAGAAAGAAACAAGAGTCCAAATGAAATTGAGACTCTTGTTGTAACAGAACTAGAACATGGACTAGTTGAATCAATCACGTTAGACTCTTGATTGCAACAAAATTCTTCTCCTTCAATCATCTTTATTAATTTTCATCACGATGCGTAATCATCTTCATCAATTGCCTCCATGTTGTAGTTGTTGTGCTTAGTTTATTCAGGAACCTCCCCTGCTTTCTTGTCTAGGAACTCTTTGGCTGCAAGCTACACCTTACAGTTGCTGCGTGCTACGGTCCATCTCCTCCAGCTGCAAGATTTAGTTCACAAAACATGCACACAATACTAACAACCATAGTCAAGCATAGATATCCTTTACAAGTCATACATACCCACACATAATCATGCAATATTCATCATATTATAACCATATTTCCATATACTTAATAATCATGTTCAGGTTTGCATAATGATCATAAGAGATATCATAATATAGGAATATGTATAAGATAATGTTTGAGAATGTCTATGAAATTGGATAAAACCATAAGAAAACTAGGTAATAACTAGACTCATCATTTCCCTCCAACTACCCATTTGCTTGTCCTCAAGCAAATTAACTAGGGCTGGAGGTTGTATTACAAAGTGATTTCCCTAAAGTCTGTGATAGCATCCACTCCTTCAACCTGTTCCAAATAAAAGCCTTTATGACATGCCAATCTATTCATTCTTGTAATCTCTACCTTCTCACACTCCAGATTCTTCTTCCTTGTCCAGTGTGGTACTAGGTACAGAAGCATTGGTGGATGGAAGGTAAGTGGCACCCATTCAAGTCCTTGTCCTCTGGCAATATCCATATATTTTTGTACTCTTTCAAACATGGCCATAAAATTATAAATAGAGTGGGGTTCTTTTCTCTACAATTCATGGGTTAAATTATTCCATCTTTCTTGCACAAACTAATAAGAATGGTGGATGAGTCCAACAGTTAAATGCTGCATTCTTTCATAATCCTACAGTCTCAAGTTCATGATTTTTTTGCCTAAACCTTTATGATCCAAAAGTTGTTTCCATTCTTTATGATTAATTCAGGAGTTTTAGATTCTCTCCTTATTGGAAGAGCAATTGATTTCTCTGTCTCCATATATGATTGCATAATTTCACCCCTCAACTTCTCATTTTTGAAATAGGATGCTAGTGCCCTTAACTGTAAATCCCCACAAAACTTAATGGGTTCCATTCTGTGTCTTCAGGCACAACATAGTTATGCAAGTAGTACTCACATAACTAATCCTGTTCTTCTGGTGTGGCATTAGTAAAAACATTTAGAAAAGTCATTTTTCCACTCATGGCAACTAGCTTGTTACTAATCAACTTATTGAATTGAAAACTTAAAAAACTTTTCCTATAAAAACAAAGCATAGGTTTTGGCTTTAGAGGTCTACATTTAACAATTTGGGTGGCCTTATCTGCTATCTCTTCCATCCTGATTGCTAACCTTCTCAATTCAACATCTTTTCTCTCTAATGCCTGAGTATGCTCTGTAATCATTACTTCTTTTTCTTTCTTCCATTCATCCTCTCATTTAGAAAAATCTTGAGTAACTTTCCACAGTTGGTAACCTAGGGACATGATTGTATGATAGGTTGGGGTTTTTGTGACAGGGGGTCTTCTTTCCTCAGCTACTAATTCCTTATTTCCTGCTACAACTATTGCTAGTTCTACAAGTATATCTAATTTTGACCCCTTCCCATAAGTATTTATTTTTTCACCCAACTCCTGAATCTTTGCTTCTCTTTCCTTGTCCCTTTTCTCATATGTTTTGACTAGTTCCTCCAGCTGCTTGATCCTTTCAAAAGCTTCTTGCAATTATTTCCTAACATTTCTTTCTTCTAGAAATAATTCTTCATCTCTCAAAGATTGTTCAGCACCATCCCCTATGGATTCATAACCCTCATTGTCATGGTTAACTAGGGTTTTCATTCTAGTTTTCTTGGTGTGGGCGAGTAAAAAAGCCTGTAACAGTCCTAAAATCACAGATTATCACCGTACCTATGTAATGGAGATCTTAAACAACCTAGAATGCAAGCATGGATGCCTAGAAACCCTAGATTACCTAATGCATTTCCTCCATTACTCTATTCTAACCTAGCTATGGCTGTGTACTTAGACTTGCAGAGCTGCAAATGGGAAAAATTGAAGCTATTTGACAAAGGCACAAGTCAAAATGATCATGGGATGGTTGAAAATGGGGAGGTAAAAGGGTTTTTATAGAGAGTGAAAAGTGAATGGAGGACTGAGATTAGAAGTTGACTTGGAGGGAAAATCAATGGCTCACAACGATTAGGGTTTCCTCCCACAAGAGGACAAATTTGATTTTTAAAATGGTGGAAAATGGGGTGAAAGTCAATGTTTTAAAATTAAATAAATTATGGAATTTATTTAATTTTTGTGAGAGGAGTGGGATTATGATGGGATTAGATTAAATAAGTGAGAACTTATTTAACCTTGGGCCATGGTAATAATTTAAATAAATGAATATTTATTTAAATTAGAGGGAATATTGGCATGTGATGAGTGAAAAATTAAATAACAATTAAATTATTTAATTATAGAAGAATTTAGAAGAAAGAGGCCTTAATAATTAAATAAGTGAATCTTATTTAATTAAGAAATACCAAAGATGATGAATTAATTAAATAATGAAAAATTATTTAATTAATAGAAAAATGTGGGATTTTGAGTTAAAATGTGTGAAAATATTGTTCGCAGGCTCGGGACATTTTTAAGTGTCTACATTTTGCTCCTCTTTGATATAATATCAAATCTGGCGTTATATCAAAGAAAATTTGATAAATGTGCTTTGATCGTGCCCCAGTGTTTTTTAAGCGAAGTGGGATGGTCCTATGCCCCCTCGGGAAATTTTTTTGAAAAGAGTGTGCGGGATGGTCAGGTTGAGCCGGGCGTGCAAAAGTAGCTATAAAAGGCACTCCGGTTGTCAAAAGGGTCACTCGCTGGTCAAAATGTTGAAAAGTGGGGTCTCTTAGGTCAAAAGATCTCTATAAATACCTCCTAGGGGGCCCATATTCCTCATTTGTGCATTTGAATCTTTGAAATTCTAGAGAGGAGAGAGTGAGCTTGTGGAGAGTGTGTGTGAATCTACCGTCGGGATGCTATCTGTACCCATCCACCAGCACTGCAGATCGCTAGTTCAGACACGTGGTCGTCTCCCTGGGTCAGGGCCCCCGATATGTATCAAACCCTTCCTGGTCAATTTTTGCATTTTTTGATAGATTTAGGGGCCCGAAAATAGGGTTCGCAAGCGGTGCATTTTTGTGCACCGCATGCGTTGTCGCGTGTACCACATACATTTGTTGGCACATTGCTTGCGCAAAGGTGCGACGCATATGGTTTTTGAAGCCGCATGCGCCAGTGACTGTAACACCTTTGCTTAGGGGGCGCGCATCCATTGACCAGAATGCATGGGTGAGACAGTGTGCCGCATGAGCCAATGTGTGACGCATGCATGGAACAACATTACGCATGCGCCTGGGTGGATCACATGCGTTAAGCAGTGAGACGCCTGCGTTTAGCTACTACGCATGGGTTTAGCAGTGTGATGCATGAGAGGATTTGAGCCAAAATTGATGGATGCAACCCTAATTTGTGTTAGTATCTGACCATTGATGCCATAATTAGGGTTTGGCATGATAATGTATTATTTTGGCAGTTATGGATACAGGCAAGGCTGTCACCTATTTATACACGGGAGAGTCAGCCCACCAGGTACCGGTTGCGGGACGCTTTCTCAACGACAGAGCTTGACACTCTAGCTATGCTAGGATTGTACAGTGTTGCCTTTATGCCTGAGATCTGGGCTAACTGAGGGCTGTTGATGGCAGTTGTAGAGAGATATCACTCTGAGACCAACTCGTTTCACTTTCAGACAGGGGAGGCTACCATGACCTTACTAGATGTGTGGTAGATTATGCGGCTTCGCATTCATGGTGAGTGAGTAGTTTACAGTCTGGAGATGGGATTGCCGACCCTACATTGACTGTTCAAGACAACAGATGATGCCGCACTGGGGGTTGAGGATCATGAGATCCCATCAGACACTTTGACCGACCGTTATGATCAATTGATTGTGGTCATCTATGCGTGCATTGCTGGTGTGGTATGTCCTAATCGACATGGCCATGTTTTTCCGATGGGCTGGGGGGAGATGTTAGAGGGGATGATGGTGGATGCGACCTCCTATGTGTGGGGACCCTGCCTCCTAGCTCAGTTGTACCATTAGCTACATGGTGTGGTATATCAAGGGGAGCAGTTTATCAGTTGCAGAGTGACTTTACTCATGATATGGGCATGGGAGCACATTGCAGTATGTAGGTTGCCAATGGAGTGGAATATTTTGGAGGAGCTGCCATATGTGTTTTGCTATACTGGAGCATTGCCACAGGTTCAGATGGGGGATGTGGGGTACTGGCGATATGTTATTGATCACATGGATTTATTTACTTGGATGCTATATATAGGTTGCTTCAGATGGTCAGAGGATGATGAGTAGCTTCCTTACTATAGGCATACACGATATCTTATTGGTAGGACTGTATAGGCACAACATGTTATAGAGCAAAATTTGCCATCTCGAGTGCTTCGATAGTTTGGAGAGTGACATGATGATCTTGCTGGGATTGCAGAGTTTGTCCAGGTTACACAGGAGATTCCAGTGTGGGGACCTATGATTCCAGTACAGATAGCTCTAGATAAGATCACAGGGTTATAGCCAATGGATTGGGAGTATTGGGATACTGCAGATCCAGGGACGACTTTGGCCTATGATGCATGGTGGGCCACACAAAGGTCTGTGCCATTTTTAGAACTTGATGCACCAGCACCAGTGGAGCGGTTGGGACGGGGGCTGAGAGGCCGATTCAGAGGTTGAGGCAGGGGTCGAGGAGGTGGAGATGACAGAGGCAGAGATGATGGTGGATCAGGTGGGGGTGGTAGAGGTAGGGACCAAGGAGGTCGAGGTGGGGATGGACAGGGTAGGGGTGAGGCACTTGCCCTTATTCAGGAGGAGGGAGAGGGAGCAGTGGGTGGCATGGCTACAGTCATGGGGGAGATGCAGGTGAGAGATCCCATGGAGGATGTGCCTATGGAGGATATCAATGGAGGAGAGGAGACTAAGGAGATGGAGGAGGAGGACGAGGAGGAGGAGGATGATGAGGAGGAGAGTATCTAGGATGAGGCATTGCATGAGGTACCTCTTGTGGAGATAGATGATGATATGGAGGAGGGAGATGCCTGAGCCCATGGTGGTGATGTAGATAGGCAGATAGATGAGTTACAGGCATAGCTAGATGCCATGCGGCAGCATGTGCAGGAGGTGGAGGGGTGGATGCTTCAGAGAACTGCTGAGAGCAACATGGATGTGATTAGGGCATAGAGAGCAGAGAAATAGAGCATTGATCTTGTTGCAACAGTGAGTGGGCCTTCAGTAGATTTTGCACGGGCTCTAGTTAGGTCAGCATAGGAGACTCTGTACTACAGGGATCTCTATGATGGTTCAGTGCCGGCAGAGCAGAGGGCCTTAAATTTTTAGAGTCAGAGTACTAGCTGATCGCGCTCCCACAGGTCTCATAGCAGTGTGAGGTGACCATCCCCTTATGATAGGCCTTCTGGTTCAGCGGCAGCTTGAGAGCATAGGGGTCCTCCGATAGGGCTATTTTGTTATCTTTGATCGAGCCCACATGCTCTTTCTTATGATTGAGCCTGTGAGCTCCATTTTTGACATACATGATGATATTATATTGTGAAACACATGATGATATTATATTGTGACACACATTTTTGATAGATGTGTGTGTGTGTGTGTGTGTGTGTGTGTGTGTGTGTGTGTGTGTGTGTGTGTGATGGACCGATTACACTTGATGTTATTGTTTATGATGGATGACATGTTACTATGCATTATGATTCATGGTTTATGATGATCTAGTATTAGATGATGTGATGTATGATGCACTTAATGTGATGTTTATGTGATGTGTACATGATTGTTATTTGATGATGCGATGTATGATATTTGCTTAGATGTATATGTTAATGTGATGGATGGGTTTTGATTTCTATATGATATGGATGTATATGAGAAAGTAATGAATGCATGAGTGGAAAATATATGATCCTATGATGTTTTATGTGGTTTACAATGATGTTTATGTTTATGATGATGTTAATCGATTATGGTAATACTAATTTATTATGATGCTAATGGTTATGAGAGATGATGATTATTTGGTAATTTATTGTGATGATTGATGATAATATGGTAATTTATTATGATGCTGATGATGATAATGATGATATGTGATGGACTGACATGTGTATGTAGGTGGCGTGCCCTAATGTTGTTGTTGTTTTGTTTTTGGTGTGTGTCACAATAGGATGAAAGAAAGATGGAAGAAATGGTAATGAAGAAAGATGGAGTTGGATGAGAGATGAAAAATTGGAATGGAATTAGACTTGTGCCATAATAGGTGTTAAGCTTCCTTAGTGCAGTTACTGTGTATCATCATAGTACTTATTATGCCAAAGGACAACGAATGCCATGGTGTATTGTGACCAAGGCACGAAGTGCGATCCTTTGGGAAACACACACACGCACACACAAAAAACAAACAAGGATTACTAAGCTCATCCTGGATCACTAAGGCACCTTGTTGGGTCCTGTGGTGAGAACAACTCTAGGTGTAGAGGTCCTGATACATGGAAGCGTCTAGCCTTTCCCACGTATAAGATGCATTTGATTCACCCAGTAGTGTCCCCATCTCATACAAGGAACTTAATTGCCCCAGTCACTTTGCTTAGACAAACCATAGACAACAATCAAAGAAAATTGATCTTGCCCCGTCCTTGCCTCTCTTCATCTCTTAGGGACTACCTCGAGAAGCTTAGGAACAAGATCGTAGAAAAACCAAAAATGCAAAATGTGAGACAGAGCCAACAACCTTCAGGTCATGTGCTGAGTGTAGATGTGCTTGCCTGAATGATTGTGATAGGTTGGGAAATGCCTGGTTTCAGGGTAGGAACATGTCGTCTAAGACGTCGAGTTTGGTTTCGACCATGCGTCCTCCTGTATAAGGTAGATCAAAGTTTGCATGGGTATCTTGTGTAACACATAGTTTGAGTGCAGGCGTGTCGGAAGTTTGCAGGATAGTTGATTTGTGATGATTGATAGTGTCCAGGAGATGGGTGTTATCGTCTAAGGTGTGGAGCTTGGTTTTGATTGTCTCCCATGCTTGTTGTTGGACACGTGATTGAGAATGTTGGTTGGTTATAGTGATGTTTGGTTATCACCATGGATATGATAAGTGGTAATGACCTGATCGTACCATTGATCTATCTTGTTTAAGTATTTTGGATGTTTTGTTGTTTGCTGTTTGTTTGCAGTGTCTTTCCCATGAAAGGACGACTTATTGTAATGATGCGACAGGACGGGCCCTAAGGGGTTGACCTAGTGCCTCGGAGGCGCATCAATGATGGCCTTGCCTACGTGAAAGATCAGAAGCAACGTAGTTCAACCAAGGTGGACTTGGGTTGACCTAGGACCTAAGGGGAATGCCTCGAGGGTGCATCAATGATGGCCTTGCCTGCGTTAACACTCAAAGGCAACGTAGTTTGGTTTATTGGTTTGACACTGTGTGACAGTTTTTGAGTATTTTTGGTTGACTATTTGATGTTTTTGGGGTTTTTTGGGAATATTTAAATGTTTTTGGATTTTGCTGGTTTTTTTGGTTTTTTTTTAGTTTGTTGGTTTTTTGGTTTTTTTGGTTTTTTTTTTAATTTTGTTGGTTTTTTTTTTTGATTTTGTAGATATTGGTGTCCTTCAACATTAGCCCTAGGATCAAGAACTACCCCCAGTCAAGAGTACTGACATGCGATGGTGAAGGCGAGGAGAAAGAGATGTGAAGGCAATGAAATGTTAACTTGTTCCCAGGCCATGGGAGAGACATTATGAAACGTGATAGAGTGGGAAGGGATTATTGCAGTATGGGGATCGTGGATTCAAGTGATGGTAGACAATGGAGTAGAGATCCACTATGCATGGCGCCTATTTGCCAGGTTTTCACCATGGTACTTATCCAATTTTTTGTATTTTTATTTTTATTTATTTATTTATGTATAATACCGCCTTAGGTGTAAGCTGTTGATGGGATCTAGCAATGGTTCTCCTTCAGGAGTAGCTAATTGATATGCATCGGACCCATATGCTACTGTGATGATGTAAGGCCCTAACTAGTTTGGCTCAAATTTTCTCAGCTTCTCTCGTTCTATTTGATTTTTGGGGTTCTCTTTTAGAACAAGGTCTCCAATGTTGAAGTGGTAGACCAGCACTCTCTTATTGTAACTGCATCGAAGATGATTTTGATAACCTTGTAGATGGGTGAGTGCATTTTGTCTCCTTTCATCAAGCAATTCAAGTTCATGTAATCACAATGTTCGATAGTCCTCATTCTCGACCAGCTGCTGCAGGGATACTCTTAAAGAGGGCAACTCGACCTCAATGGGCAGGATGGCTTCAAATCCATAGACAAGGGAATAAGGGGTGGCTCCGGTGGGCATGTGGATGCTGTTACGGTAAGTCCATAGAGTGGGGTTGAGTTGAATATGCTAGTCACGACCAGCGTCATTGACAATCTTTTTTAGGATTTTTATGATGGTTTCATTTGACGCCTCAGCTTGGCCATTGCCTTGTGGGTAGTATGGAGTGGCGAAGTGGTGTTGGACGTGGAATTTTTCACAAAGTTCATGGACATCCTGGTTTTTGAATCGACAACCATTTTCTGTTACGATGGATTGTGGGAAACCATACTGGCATATGATATAATTAAGGATAAACTTGGCGATTTGCTTGCTAGTGATGTATGTCATATGAATAGCTTCAATCCATTTTGTGAAATATTCGGTGGTTGTGAGGATGAATTTATGGCTGTTGGCGGAGGTAGGGTGGATTTTACCCACGAGGTCAAGTCCCCATTAAGAGAAGGGCCACGAAGATGTAAGTGGTTGTAGGTCCTGAGCTGGTGCATGCACAAGATCATTATGTATCTGGCACTGCCATCACTTCTTTGCAAAATGGTATGCATCTTTTTCCATTGTGGGCCAATAATATCCTGCTCTGATGATCTTCTTAGCAAGGGTAGGACCACTAGAGTGGGCTCCATATATACCCTCATGTACCTCTCGTAGGGTTGTTTGTACTTCTTTAGAGTCGAGACATCTTAGGAGGATATTATCAAATCCACAGCAGTATAGAGTGTCACCGATGATGACATACTTAGCGGCTTGGCATATGAAGGACTTGCATTGGTTGGATGTCAGGTCAGCGGGTAGGCTTTGGTCATGTAGGTAGGTGCATATGTCATGGTACCAGGGTGACATGGGACCAACAATTTCACAGACTAACTCAGATTCGAGGACATCGAAGGCTGGGACCAGTAGTTGTTCCACCAAGAACTTGAACTGAGTGAGGTTACTTGGGATATCAAGGAGAGATACAATGGTTGCCATTGCGTCTGCTACCCAATTCTAAACTCTTGGAATTTGGTCAAAGAGTACTATGTTGAAGTATAGCCTGAAACTATCCACCATCCTTTTATACGGTATGAGCTTTTCATCTTTGGTGTCGTACTCATTGTTGACCTGTTTGATAACTAACTGGGAATCGCCAAATACTTGTAATGTTTTAATTTTCTAGCTGACTGCCATTCAAAGTCCTATGAGTAATTCCTCATACTCTACTATGTTATTTGTGCAAGGAAAAGCAATTCTAAATGCCTTGGGAATGGCATCACCTTGAGGCGCAATAAACAAGATACCCACGCCTGAACCATGATTGGTGTTGGTGTGAACACATAATTCACACATGTTAAGTTGACTTAGTGAGTCTTCTAGATGTCACTAGTTGAGTCTAGTTGTGTGTTGAGTTGTTGATAGTTGGAGTGAGTTGTCTTATCCTCCACATGTGCAATTAGTTATCATCCTCTAAATGACACATGTTGTAGGAATATCTCCACTTTCCACTCCACCTTTCACTCCACCTTTTTAGCTCTCAGCTTGCCTTTATAAGCAAGGCTCACTCATTGTATTTCATACAGCTTCATATGATCTTTGTATAGAATCATTGCTCCATTGTTTTAGCATCTTCTTTTGTCATCTTTGTGTGGAAGGTTGTCTTGATTGTAGGTGATCTTGGCTTGTTGAGTCACATTGACTCTTACATGGTATCAGAGCCTGATCTGTAATTTCCTTCCCTCATTAGAGAGGTTTTGCTGGGAACAGTATCATAGGAGCGTCCTGGAGCAAAACGAACATCACGGTTGCGATCAGGAGGCCCAAATATGTGTAGATAGGCTGTTCATTCACTGAATTTCATCATCAAAAATTTTGGCAAATTTTTTTTACCCCTGGCCCTAGGCAAAAAATCTGTATAGCGTACCGTCGCTCGCATCAGTACCTGTACCAGTTAGCATCATAGGTAGTCAAATATGGGGTATCCTATGTAGGGTATCTGCCCACCACAAATGGCCAAAGGCCAACGGGCCCTTGTTTGAAAAGGCTTTAGCCTTTATGGTTGTAATCTGCAGGTTTCAATATCCCGCGGTTCAGATATGTTTCAGCGATCATCATTTGACCTTGACCACCGTCTGCATCTTTCATCATCATCTTGTCTTTGGAGGCTTCTCACGACAGTTTACCCAACCCTTCCAACGGATCTTTGATTCAAGGCAGTGTCTCTTTACATCTAGAGACAAATAGTTTTGAAATGGTGACCTTGGTGTCGGCAGCTTTTTGTCAGGATCTCAAAGCCATCTCAAGTGGCAGATTTACTTCCATAGCAGAAGCCTCTAAGGTTTCCGGTCGGCATCTCATTCAACTAATAACTAATCTCGTCGGTTGTTGCAAACAATTTCTAGTCTGCATTTGGTTGGCAATTACCAAGTTTTTATTTTGCATCGGTCACATATTGTTTTGCATTGACAACATCTTTAGTGTTTTTTGGTCAGCATCGACCGATCAACCATACTTGTCACTTGATCTGTAGTTGTTTTAAGATCCACAATGACAGTCTACATAAGTTTCTTAGCAGTCAACAGAACCCTGACAGTGATCAGCGTTTACCCAACATTTGATTGTTTTACATTAGATGGTCTTCGTAGGTGGATAGGTTAAAACTTCTAACGGCGATGGTTTAATAACTTTTCAACCAGCTTCAGTGGTTATAAGTTGCCCATCAGTCAAATCTTAACTTTTGGTGATCCGTGATTTCCGCCGGTAGTTTCAGCCTTTGGGAGGTGGTTTTCCCATGAAAATGGTAGTTTTCTTCTGATCCAAGGTTTCCATATTGCACAAAGGTGGTTTTGTGCCTCAAACTAGCCATTTTTGGTTTTCTAGCAATTGCAAAGAGAATCACCACGACAGTTTTGAACTGTCTTATGCCGTTTAAAAAAATTCACACTAGATATTTTTCAAACTCGTCAGTTGTTGCTATCGGTGTATCCCTTGTACCTGCTACTGGTCAGCATTTGATCTTTGGTCTTGTTGATTATCGGTGGTTTCAATTAAAAAATCCAGCGGTCATCTTCCAACCACGACAGATAATAAATGATCAACCGATCTTCTCTTTAGTGGGTGTTGATCTTGGCAGCAGTTTCTTTAGAGCCTAAATTAAATCTCTTGCGACTGTTTCATACCTGATGATCCTTGCTTCACAGCTCACATGGAGAATTTTCTACATTTGTCAGTTGTTTCAATCGGCATTAGCATTAACCACCAAACTTTCCATGACCAGTGGTTGTCTTCAAAGACCACAACCGGCTTTGTAGTTTGAAACCCTTTGATCGGCCTGAAACTGCTCGACAGTTGTTTAAAACGGTGCACAAATGGGAGGTTTTTAACCTTTTTTAATTATTGGTGGGTTAATAAACAACAGGTGATTTTAAGTCTGATCCATACACTTTCCAGCACTTCTTTTGGTGGATAGTTAAAAATAGGGCATTTGTTTGAATCCACAGTCTCAAACTTTTCATCCGACAGCTTAAAGGCCTTAACAGTCGGTGTATAAACTAGCAGTCAGTGAATATACCACTGTAGACTTCCTTCTGGTGTGCCATGTGGTAGTGGTTTTGTAGCAGGGAGTATATTCTGTTGATCTGAGAAAATATTCCATCAACAGGGGGGCCTGTTTTGCCCCTCAAAGTCCTAAAGTAGGGCTTTTTTTTTAATTTTTGCATAACTTTTGCCCACAGTGTCGAAATCAGGGAAACGAGATATCGACGGAAATCTGAAAGAGAGCACTTCATAGTGGTATCATTCATTTTCATAGATTTTGTTGTTTGATAGCATTTATTGCATGTTGAAGATAGATCTCTCTTTTTGGCTCCCGAGCTCATAACTTTTTGCCACGATCTCTTATTTTCACGATTCAAGCAGCATTGAAAAGGTATTCAGGAGCTCTACACAACCATCCATGCACTTTTCTCATATTCTACTCCAAGTTCATTTTATTCAATTTGTCAATTTTTTGGCATTTGAGTGATAACTTGGGTATTTTGATACTTGAGGAGGTGAAATTTGTTTTGAGACGATTTGTTTACTGTAATACATCATTGTGAGTGATTGTAATCTCACTCAGATCTCTTTTTTAAGAGATTTTGTTGTTTTCCCAATTTTGGTCCTTTGAGGACAATTGTAAATCGCACTAAGTATAAAGTGCCACAACAAATTGTGGGGGGGGGACTCTCTTACATAGTAAAGGGGTGTTGTTGTCTTTCTTTTTCTTCATGGATTTGCCTCAATTTCTAGTTTTAACTCCATATAATTATCTTGAATGGAAGAAAAACATGTAGTTTGTGTTGTATAAACAAAAGTTACATAGAATAACTTTAGGGACAGATCTTGAACCCACAGGTGCTACTGAGAGAAGAAAATGGTTAGATAGAAGAGATGAGGCTTTTGGCACACTTTGTCTTGCTATTTCTCTAGATTTAGATTTCATGTTGAGTCTTGTACAACACCAAATGAGATATGGACAACACTAGACAATCTCTTTGGCAAGCAAGATAAAATAAGAAGGTTCAAATTGGAGAATGAGCTAATGTCATGTCCCCTTTTATTTAATTTCATTTGGAGCACCTAAAATCCCATTTTCATATTTTATGTGAGCTAAGGTGAGAAATAAGGGAAGTAATCAATTTAATATTTAATTTCGGTCCCATAATATTTTATATTTTTTGAAGCTATTTTCGTGGGCCAATTAAATATTTAATATCATTATATTTTCTCCAATATGGTGTGGGATTTGAAAATATTCTCTTGCAACATCCAAGGTTTAAATTTAGAAGATTCTATGACAACATCTATGACAAGTTGTCATAGTGGGAGTTATTGCCTATTTTTAGCCGGAAATCAAGTGGAGGTTATGAAAAGTCTTTATGGGACCTATTTTGGAGGGAAATTGGTAGGAATAATATTAATTTATTTTATTTTCCAAGAGGGGGTCGTTTGGGTTTGCTCCTCTATATATTTGCAAGAAAAAACACATTTTAGGCATCTCATTATCATACAAAAACTCTGTCAAAAACTGTCTGGACATTTGTGATCAACAAATAATCTTCTGTGGATGAAAACCCAGTGAAGATTGGTGATCAGTGGACAGAAACCCATTGGTTTCAGGTATTAGAGGATGAAACCCCTTTGGTACATGAGGGTGATCTCATTCAGAGATTGCATTGGAGCTTCATAGATTTGCAGATTTCAATATTCAGTTTGGTGTGTGTGTTTGCAGGTTTTGGAGTGTGTAGTTTGAGCAGATTTCAGAGTGGTAGTTTCAGATTTGTTTCAGTTTGTTATTTCTATTTTTGTGACTATACATCAGTCCCATTTCATTGTACTTTCATTAGAAAATCAATTAATATAATCTTGGGCTCATTCATAATCATTTCTATGCTTCCGGGTGAAATTGGGTGTAGTGAAATGTTAGATTTGCATGTATATTTATGCTTGTGATTAAATCTGGTAATTTTATGATATCCTATAGCAAGAGGCTGTACATTTTCTGTTAATTATAAGAAATTTAAGTTTGGCAAAGATTTCCTTTGATTTGGGTAAGAAATTGTCAATTTCGGGTCCCATTTGTGTAGTGAAAATTGGGTATTTGTGAAGATAATTAAAACATACAATTTTAGATTTGATATAGTTGTAAATATTTTTTGTTGGGGACATTACAATGGTATCAGAGCATGATCTTTCCAGCCTGTAGGGTACTGAGTTGTTGATCATGGCAGGATTCTTCAAATCCCTTTTGAGGAGTTTAGAAAATGATGTTTTAGTTTCCAAAATATCAGTATGGTTTGATGAATATTATATGAAACGTATAATTTCAAAGGCAACCCTCACTTTTTATGAATATGTAGAAATCACTGGGAAAGATTTGCCTAAAGAAGGAGTGGTTCTTAAAACTTTTGAAGAGTACCTTTCAGAGGGAAAATTTGAAGTATCATTTGAAGATTATTTCATGAGAAGAAGAAAGGAAGAAGTTAAGATGGAAAAGGCTATAAATACCAAAAATCAAGAAGATGCTAAGGAGCATGATACAAAGGAAGAATAGAAAATAGAGCCACCAAAATGTGAGAAGAATCAAACCATGCAAGACAAAGGTAAAGAGATTTTACCTAAAGAAGATATTTTAGTAATTTCTAATGAGTCTACTTGGCAGGACAATATTTGCCTCAATGAAGTCAAAGAAAAATCAGATTTGCAAGATGTTTGTCAAAATGAAGATGACGAGGAAAAGGTAGAGAAGGAGAATGTGTTAAAAGAAGCTTGTCAATATTCTTTTCAAGTGGTTCCAAAAGAAGAGAATGTTGATGTTGAGCATATGGAAATTGTTAGAGCAACAATTACTGATAAGCACACAAACCTCTCTGATGAAGCTTTTTCAGGAAGTGAATTGGAGATACAAGAAGTCTTTCAGAATGAATTCCATAATGATTTTACTGAGAGGTATGTCTTAGAAGTAAATGTTGATTTTTGCATTGATTCTAACAAAAGTCCATTATCTTTGCATGACTCTAGATTTCATGAGGGTGAAAGAATTCAAAATGGCCTATGCATAAGAGTATGGGATCCAGATACTGAGGGAAGAAACTTCAAGGGCACTAAAGAAGCATCACTTAGTGCAAGTTTTATAATTCTCCATTGTATCAGAGTAGTATAGTGAAAGAATAATGGGGAAAGCATTTTTCATTTGAGGCAACCACCAAGGAAGTCAAAAATTTTAATCCAGAGGACACTTGAAAATTTTCCAAGGATGATTTGGGATCCTGGTATCACAGAGATTATTGGTTGGGAAGAAGCCAAGTGTTGGATCAACATTGCTTGAGGACAAACAATTTTGGGAAGGGCGGATTTGTCATGTCCCCTTTTATTTAATTTCATTTGGAGCACCTAAAATCCCATTTTCATATTTTATGTGAGCTAAGGTAAGAAATAAGGGAAGTAATCAATTTAATATTTAATTTTGGTCCCATAATATTTTATATTTTTTGAAGCTATTTTAGTGGGCCAATTAAATACTTAATATCATTATATTTTCTCCAATATGGTGTGGGATTTGAAAATATTCCCTTGCAACATCCAAAGTTTAAATTTAGAAGATTCTATGACAATATCTATGACAGGTTGTCATAGTGGGAGTTATTTCCTATTTTTAGCCAGAAATCAAGTGGAGGTTATGAAAAGTCTTTATGGGACCTATTTTGGAGGGAAATTGGTGGGAATAATATTATTTTATTTTATTTTCCAAGAGGGGGTCGTTTGGGTTTGCTCTTCTATATATTTGCAAGAAAAAACACATTTCAGGCATCTCATTTTATCATACAAAAACTCTGCCGAAAATTGTCTGGACATTTGTGTTCAACAAATAATCTTCTGTGGACGAAAACTCATTGAAGATTGGTGATCAGTGGATGGAAACCCATTGGTTGTAGGTATCAGAGGACAAAACCCTTTTGGTACATGAGGGTGATCTCATTCAGAGATTGCATTGGAGCTTCACATATTTCAATATTCAGTTTGGTGTGTGTGTTTGCAGGTTTTGGAGTGTGTAGTTTGAGCAAATTTCAGAGTGGTAGTTTCAGATTGTTTCAGTTTGTTCTTGCTGTTTTTGTGACTGTACATCAGTCCCATTTCATTGTACTTTTATCAGAAAATCAATTATTATAATCTTGGGCTTATTCATAATCATTTCTATGCTTCCGGGTGAAATCAGGTATAGTGAAATTGTTAGATTTGCATGTATATTTATTCTTGTGATTAAATATGGTAATTTTATGATATCATATAGAAAGAGGCCCTACATTTTCTGTTAATTATCAGAAATTTAAGTTTGGCAAAGATTTCCTTTGATTTGGGTCAGAAATTGTCAATTTTGGGTCCCATTTGTGTAGTGAAAATTGGGTATTTGTGAAGATAATTAAAACATACAATTTCAGATTTGATATAGTTGCAAATATTTTTTGTTGGGGACATTATAGATAATTGCACTTAATCCTCAAGACTTTGATCAAATCGAATATTTCTTCACCAAGTTTAAGTCTCCCAGGTTACAACTCAAACAAAGTGGTCTTGAAAAAGAAGATGAACAATTGATTCTATCTATTCTTGCAAAATTGAGTCCCACATATTCAGTTTATGTTTCTACCTTTTATGCTACAATGGATGCCTTTGGTAGTGAGTTTAAAATGCCTTCACTTGAGGAGTTTTCTACACAACTCACTAGAGAATAAGCCAAGCTACTACACATGGGCACTTTGAAGTCTCCTAGAAAACAGGCTCTAGTTGCAACACAAAGCACAAAAGATCCTAAGGCTTCACATAATAAGGGAAAGAAACAAAAGGATTCAAAGTCTAATGACCAAGAGAAAGAATCAAAGAAAACCCCCAACTCTTCTTCCAAAGAGGAGTCCAATAGAAAGCAGCCAAAGTGTTCTTATTGTAAGAAATTGGGTCATGATGAGACTAAATGTTATGAGAAAAAATTTGATGAGATGTTACAACTTCTTCAAAAACATAACATTGAGTATTCTCCATCAACAATAGTTTTACCCAAGTCTTCTTCTTCACCACCATCATCATCTACATCTACATGGACAATAGGCATTGCTTATGGGATAGACAAAGGAAAAGGGCAAGCACTCTTTGCTTCAACAAGTCTACAGTCAGAGAGATGGCTTCTTGATTCTGGAGCTTCTCATCATATGGCATCTTCACAGGGGATGTTCTCTTCATTTCAGTCATGTGTTTCACCACCTATTTTGATGGGTAACAATACATACATGCATGCAATTGGAAGAGGAAATATTGATGTTGGTCAGAATACATTCAATAATGTATTGTGTGTACCTTCCTTGACAACCAATCTCCTTTCCATCTACCAGATTACTCATTGTGGTGCAGGGAAGACAATTGAGTTCACTCCTGATTCTATGATCATTCAGGACTTGAAGAGCAGAGATATCATTGCTATTGGGGTGGCTGATCATGCATCTCACTTGTACACTTTCTCCCATTTTGTTTCTGATGATGATGTAGATCCATTGGTTGATATTCACACTCATGCATCAAGTGTGAATCATGTTTGTGAGGAGAAGTTTGGTCACTTGAACCTTGGTGTTCTTGCATCTACTTCGGTTCCTAAGACTAGTTTTGAGCTTCCTCCTTCTCCTGCTTCTATAGAGATTAGCATTAACATAGCTTCATCCACTTCAGTTGAGCAGTACATTCTTTGTCTTCCAGATACATTTTTTGGGATGAGTACTTGACAGGTATTGTAGACTTGTTTCGTGAGTCCTATCTTGATGACTTAGAGGACATCATTGATTACATTCATCTCCTCTTTGAAGGAGTTGATTCTTCTACTTCGAATGAGCATGCACCTTCTTCTCCTCTTCACTTGTCACAGTTTGGCATTGAGCTGGAGTGTCTTGAACATCATTCCGAGGATTCTTCATCTTTGGAGATTGATGATCTTGAGTTTTCATTGTGTCTTGGATTGTCAGCTTCTTTGATTGGGCATGTAGCACCTGATTATGTGGCATCTTTTGGTTGTGACATGTGGACACTTGAGCAGTTTTCAGAGACATCATACATCATGAGGCTTTTTCCCTCATACCTTGAGATGAAGTTTCTTCATCAACCTTTGGACCTGTTTCTTCCTAAGGGGAAGAATGTTGTTTGCAAGCTTTGGATTCTCTTCAGCATTCTTCTTCAGGCATTCACCATCGACACTGGAGCTACTTCATTGTGGGGGGGACCTATAGTCTCACACTTTCTCTCCTATGGGAGGGTAATTGATTGTACATATGTGTTGGATGTCATTCTTGGGGGGTCTTGAGTCCTCCTTCCATCACATCTTTCATTTGTTTTTTGCATTCTCACTTTTGGAGAGGAGTTTTGTCCCATGAGGTTTTCTCCTTTTCTCCACTTGAGATTTGTTGTACATGGGTACCTAACATGGCCTAGAAGCTGGGACCCATCCTTCATTGCATCTTTGTTTTAGTCAACTACTCCTTAAGTTGCACTTAAGGGGGGGTGTTGGTGTGAACGCATAATTCACACATGTTAAGTTGACTCAGTGAGTCTTCTAGATGTCACTAGTTGAGTCTAGTTGTGTGTTGAGTTGTTGATAGTTGGAGTGAGTTGTCCTATCCTTCACATGTGCAATTAGTTATCATCCTCTAATTGACACATGTAGGAATATTTCCACTTTCCACTCCACCTTTTTAGCCCTCACCTTGTCTTTATAAGCAAGGCTCTTATAATTGGTACATGATCCATCAAAGAATAGTGTCCAGTTTTTGGGTATGCCAACTGTGAATATTGATTCATTAGGGAAATCAACAACCATTAGATGATCTGTCGGTGTAGGTGCATCTGCAAGTTGATCTATGATTACTTGTCCTTTGATGGCTTTGCGGTCAACATATTCTATGTTAAATTCGCTCAATACCATAACCCATTTGGCCAGTCGTCCTTTTAAGGCTACTTTGTTCAGTAAATATTTTAGTGGGTCAATCTTAGCAACCAACTTTGTCTTGTGGTTCAACATGTAATGTCGTAATTTTTGGGTAGCAAAAACTACAGCGAGACAGGTGCATTCAATAGGACTATAGTTTATCTCATATCCCACTAAGGTTCTACTGATGTAAGAGATTGCCCTTTCTTTTCCTTCCTCATCATTCTATGCCAATAATGCCCCCAATGCTGAATTAGTTGTCGATATGTACAATAAAAGGGGCTTGCCTAGGATTGGTGCCTGAGGACCGATGGCGATAGCAAATATTCTTTGATCTTTTGAAAGGCTTCTTGACACTAATTTGTCCACACAAACGGTACCCCTTTGCGGAGTAAGTGTTGGAAAGGCTGACATTTGTCGGCAAGTTGTGCAATGAATCTCTGAATAGATTGTAACTTTCCCTATAGGTTGTGTAGCTACTTTAGAGTAGTAGGCAAAGGCATGTCCATTATTGCTTTGACCTTAGCGGGGTCATCCTCTATCCCTCTGTGTGAAACAATGTAACCCAACAATTTTGTTGATGTAATGCCGAACACACATTTCTTAGGGTTTAGTATGACTTTGAATTCTTCCAAGCACTTGAAGATTTTATCCAACACCTCTAGATGAGAGCTTCTAGTGACTAATTTTGCCAGCAAGTCATCAACATAATCTTCCATACATGTGTGCATATAGTCATGAAATATGGTTGTCATTGCCCTCTGGTATGTAGCACCTACATTTTTGAGACTGAAGGGCATGACGATCTAGCAGTATGTGCCTTAAGGACATATAAAAGCTATTTTATGCTGATCTTCTAGTGCTATCCGTATCTGATTATATCCAGAGAAGCCATCCATTAATGAGAGCATTTCAAATCGAGATATCAAGTCCACTATGATGTCTATGTTTGGTAATGGGAAATCATCCTTGTTCAAGTCACAAAAGTCCTCGCATATTCTGATCTGGCCATTGGGTTTCAGGACAGGCACAAGATTAGATACCCACTTTGGATAATCAATTGGCCTGATGAAGCCAACATCAAGAAGTTTCTTCAATTTTGCCTTTACCAACAAGGCGATTTGCGGATGCATCTTTCAGAGTTTTTGATTAACAGGTTTGGCATTTGGCAGTAGTGGTAGGTGATGTAGGACAAATTATGGATCAAGCCCAGGCATATCAGTGTATGACCATGTGAAGTTGATTTGATGTCTTGAGAAGAAGTCTCTGAATTCAGGCTTTTCTTATTCTGTAAGTGACTCAGCTAAGTGGATAATCTTGGGTGCTTCTTCGGTGCTGAGGTTGGCTTCAACAGTCATTTCTACTAGCAGGGGTGATTTTTCTTCTGTGATGGGCAACACTTCCAACCCTCCATCCTCAGGTGCCTCAGGGAGGTTTTCACCTTTGGATACGTCCTTTATTTTTATTTTTGCAAGATCTAAGGGCGCCTTTCAGTTTTCACCCAGAGACCTATTTTTTTCTTTTTTATTTTCACTTTTGTGACTAGAGAGTGGAGTGGATTCTCTGGAATAAGCAGAACTATCCAAGTCCATGATGTACCAAACTTTATGGTCTCCAAGAGGTAAACCTTCGTGAAGTCCCATGAACTAAGCTATTGCTTCGTCGTTCTCGAATAAGTCTAAGTTAGGTGGATCTTGTTGGTCCCAGTCGATTAGCTTTGGATGGACTAAGGGTAAGTCATCATCAGTGTTTAGGTAACTCATCATTACAGGAGTTAGGGTGCAAATAGAGGTGTTATCAGGGTCCCAAAAGATATTGATCTATGCTGCCCCTTCGGGGAGATCTGGTGAGGTGGATAGGGATGATTCAGGCTCAGGTTCAGGTGGATCCCTTGATGTCTTGACTTCTCTGGAAGCACTCGTCTCCCCTTAGATAAGTAACTTAGTACGTGGAGCCATGTCTCTTTGTGTGTATTTAGGTGGAAAATTGGATTCATTAATCTTTTGTTGTTTAGATGTTTAAATCTGCCTCTCCACCATACATTAAAGGATTTAGGGTCGACTGGTGAGCACTATCATACCCTAGGTCACTTGCAGATGTAGGGAAACTTGGATTAGGGAGTTAATTATCAATTTTTCCTTCTCCTATGTCTAATTGACCATTAAAACCCTAATCATGCAAATATGACAACAAATTGACGAAAGGCGGAAAAAGCTCTTGCAAACGGGAGTAAAATAGCAAATCATAGAATACCTATTTTTGAGGTTCTGAAGTGGAATAGTCGGTGACTAAGGTGCGAGTGTCCAAGTCCAAGGTACCTACTTTTTTGGGGAATCTGGACCTCCTTCCGACATTGATCAGCCCTGTAACTTCTATTTTTCTAAAATCTATCTGCGGAGGACACTGTTATGAGCGCCCAAGTCCTAGAAGTGCTCCTGTGTCATGCTTTTCTTTAGATCCTCAATCCCTGATGCCTGCCAAGCCTTCCTGCAACTCCACTTTTTTTGGATGCGACACTTGTAACCTGCAATCATAAAACTTGGTTTGGGGGTTGTGGTGTTTAGAGGCTTGCCTCAATCAAGCCTTGGAGGACACTTAAGTCTCTGAACACCGTTGTCAGACAAAGAGTGCATGCCCTTGTGAGGCAGAGGCAAAAAGCAAAGGAATCAATGATGAAAACACAATATTATGTCACATTGTAGTGAAGCTCTCATGGAGGAAGATGCTCTTCATGCCATGAGGAAATTAATGCTCAAATCTACAAATATCAAGACATAGAACATACAAGTCTGCTCCTGCAACACAATAGAAAGCCTTGAATCACCTTGAGAACACTATAGCTTGCTAATTGGAATCTAGTTTTCAAATGAATGCCTACATATGCTTATATATGCACCTAGAAGCATTCCCGCTAAAATTTTAAAAATCAAACTTTACCGTGTCAGCAAGAGAACCAACTAACGGTCATAAACTGACACCCAGAAATTGGGGCTGCCCCAAAATAGGGCAAGACTAGGGCGCAGGCGCCCAAGTCTTCCCCCCTATTTTGGGCAGGGTACAGCTCAAGGGGTCCTCCTAGATCCCATTTGCCATGAAACCTAGTTCTCATTCCATCGGGATGCCAAAATATGAACTAAAATGTCCTAAATGCATGCTAAAGACCCGGGAGCTAAACCTTATGAGGGAAAAGCCCGCGAGGGGACATTTTTGACATTACATTTAGCCCCCACTTTAATGTATGTATAAACGCGAGGCCAATATATGCATTAAAGTAAGGTCACAAACTCATCAAACACACCAAGCACGGAGAAGACACACCAATCACATAGAAGACAGTAACAAGCATGCAAAACATGGAGAAGACAGTTATAGTCATGCAGAACACAGAGTAAATAGTTAATGCATAGAAGACACATTAATGCATGGAAGACAAGAATGATATGTTTTCTTTTCTTTTTTCTCATATATATGAAATGCAAATGCAAGTACTAAAAAGTAAACAAACCTCCCATAATACAGGATGCACTACCCTAGGGCGTAGGTCTCTATATACATGGGCCAACACACACATAAGACACACAAAACCTCCTAGAAATGCAGGAAGCACAACCCGAGGGCGCTAGTATATGCATATGGGGCAACAAACACGCCACACAAAACAAGCATGCCAAAACACACACACTTGAAGACATGGAGAAAAAATTGTAGAAAAGTGATGGAGTGTACCTATTTCTAGGTCCAACACCATCTCAGGCACATTACAGGCACACACCGATGATTAGGCTTCACCACAACAATCACCGAAGACATGCTTAAGGGTTGCGTTAGTCACAGAACCGCTCCCTGCCTCCACAGAGGACTTTTGAAAATGACAGGATGATGCAATTTGCTCCAAGAAATACACCATCTCTGCCTCCGCAGAGGGCTTAAGAAAAAGGATATGCTTGATATCCCACCTTCGCAGAGGGCTTACATGATTGATTGATTGATTGCAAACAAAATCAGGATGCACGATGAACTACCCTGGGGCACAAGTCTTTGCATTTGAGGTCAAACACATTGATAACATCTATAACAGATAGCTTACCTTATATATGCCCCCACCTTAAGGTGGTTGATAACAGTTATCGATATCAAGCATGTTAAGGTAGGAATAAAACACACAAGGGAACACTGACTTTCGCAAAGCCCATGCCCCCTAGAGCTGACATGTACTTTATGATGGCCAAATGTTCCCACAAACACATCCCTGCAAGAAACATGTTAGTGTCTACAAAATCATGATAAAAAACAACATCAATGCCTATGATTAACTACACAAAGAGCCAAGGTTATACAATGAATTTGGAGTTCGAGGATAACCGTGGGGCTATATCATGAAGCTCTCTGAATCCAGTATCACCAATGCCAGATCTAAATACAAACAAAGGTACATAGAGCAGCAGTATTATTAAGGTTTGTAAATGCAACATAAACAACATAAAATTCACTGTGGAAAGCATGAGTGCTTCCACTAGTCAAGCGTCAAATAAGATATACAACCCCATCATCATATTAGGAACTAAGTCCATTTGTTGATTTCTCTCGAAAGGGAGACTATGTCTACATTAGTATAAATGTTTGTCATCATCCGCCCGCTAGATGGAAACACTAGAGGAAGGGAATCAATAAATAAGAGAGGAGAAACAAGTGTCTTAGGGATAGTCATGTAGGAGGGTGCCCCCAAGTCACCAACCATGATGCTATGTCCATAAGACACAACACACGACAA
Source organism: Cunninghamia lanceolata (assembly GCA_027924645.1). Classification (NCBI taxonomy): domain Eukaryota; kingdom Viridiplantae; phylum Streptophyta; class Pinopsida; order Cupressales; family Cupressaceae; genus Cunninghamia; species Cunninghamia lanceolata. The sequence continues at coordinate 26,837,768 of BSBN01000500.1, forward strand.
TGAAATCAGAGAGAGTCAATTTAGAAGAACGATGATACAAATAGAAGAAGATCACAATAGAGGCGGTCTCTTGGTATCCCGAACCTTATGGGAGAATCCGAGGTCATCCCAGGAGGCCTAAACATCACATAACACATCATGGGGGAAGCACATCATGGGAGATATAAAGGGTTAGAGATACTTGCCTGTAGGGCCCCTTTTAGGCTAGAAGTTGTCTATAAGCAAATCATCGTCGTCATCATCCCACTCCCTAATGTTGGAGGCTAGTGGGACATACGCTACCATAGCCAAATTCGTATCTTGTTCATCATTAGGATCATTATTGTTTGGTTGAATGTTGGGATCAATGTTTTCTTGTTGAGAGGTAAGGTTTATAGCATAAGCTTGTCTTCTTTTTCTTCTTTCTATTGCTTTTCTATTTTGTTTTGTTTTACCACTTATCTCTTGTAATATAGGGCTATCCTCTTTCATAGGCTTGTGCAAATAAGAAGATGAAGTACCGGGATCAAACCCCATTTGTCATGGTGGAACACTTTGTTGTTGATAATGACGTCCCGATCCTTGTAAGGATTTCGGGGGAGGAACCTTAGCATAGGGACCTTGTCCTTTCGGTCTAAGATTCTCTTCACATGTGGGTTGTTTCTCTTTTGTCATTTCTTGTGTAGGAGGACTAGGTATTTTAGTTTTATCCAAAAAGTAATTCAACTTGTAATGTTTTTGCTGAACCAAAGGTTTATACTTATTGCGAGGGACAGTGATTATATGGCTATCCAGAGGGAATTTCAAACAAAGGTGTATTGTTGAAGGGATAGCTTTCATTTCTTTTAGCCAAGGATGTGCCAATTTAATGTGAAAGAGGTCAGAAATGGGGACAACATCAAACCATTGCTCGACATGTTTTCCAAATAATGTTATTAACAATGATATCTTACCCAGAGGCTTGATAAAGGTTCCCTTATGTGTCTTAATCATCATGCTCGAGAGGTCATAAGAACATTGCATTAATTGATGTGAAAAGAGAAACTCCTTAGTGGAAACATTAGTAATGCAATTAGGATCAATAAGAGTTCCATTCATGGGGTTTCCCATTATTTTCACAGTGATGTAAAGAGGTCCTTCTTTGTCTCCAGTTGTTCTATCACGAGTGAAGACAATTTTAGGTTCAGGAGCCTTTCTTTTCATGTAAGGTCTAGGAGGGAACCTATTGTTGCCATTGTGATTAGAGGCCATGTTTATATGCTCAATCCAATGCAAAATCTGATTTTTGAAAGCTTTTCAAGATCGGTGCAAACGAAAAGAGCAAAAACAACCTAGAATGCTTGATTTTTCAATACTTTTCAATGCAAATGAATGAGACAAAGGATGCTGTAAGGATTTCAGTCAAGGACATAAAGTTATATGTCTGATATCAATCCAAAACAACAATATAATTACTCTCAACACACTCTTGATGCAAATCAAAGATAATGCCAAGTCCAAATATAGTGAAAGTATGTCAAAATAGGCACTTTTTTCACCAAAACTTAATGCGAAAGAGCATAACAAAGGGTGTTGTGAGGAAAATGATGATGGACAGAAAATAATATTAGTAATAACAACCACTTGGTGTGAAAATATCCAACACAACAAGCCTTTAGTTCCGCTTTGTTAGACTTAGGGCACACAACTAAGAGGGGGGTGAATCAGTTGTCCAAAACTTTCTCCCAATTACACACTTAAATCCTCTTAGTGATTAGTAGTATATTAATCATGAAACATAATGCACTTAAATCAAAAGTAGAAACACATCAATACATAAGACACCAAGATTTTGACATGGAAAACCTAGTTAAGGGAAAAACCACGGGGTGATTAACCCAAGATTGTATTCTCTGTTAGAAGAATAGAAAGAACAAAATGGCACATGCCAATTAGGGCTCACTACTCGAGCAAACTACTCACAAGAGGCCCACTGCCTAAAAGAGACACACTGTCTACAAAAGAATAAGTATCACATACTTGAACTAGAAAATAGCATCTTCATCATGCTTGAATCAGTTCCATTGAAGCTCAATACTTCTGCTCTGCCTTTCGCTCTCCTCCCTGCTACCACACTCTCATCTCCACAAAGACAAGTTTGAAGACTTTGCAATCCCTTATTTATAAAAGACATCAACTTAGGAATGATCATCTAAGTCGGCAAACATCAACAAGAACATCTACAGGATGTGTAACTGATCCGGTCGGCCAATCTCTAGAAGAACACTATCATCTGGAAGATAATCTTCAATTGCGAGCTCCAACTCTAATGCGGATCACCAACTTGAACTAGACATGATCCAAAGACCTTCACAAGCTTTCCTAAATCACTAAGAACATCCACACTTCATCTGCTTACTGAAATCCATCCCCCCTTTATCTGGAACCTCAAGAACACAGTCTGTCATTACTGTCACAAAGGAATAGATGCTTGCAAGCCTTTAAACCATGAACCAATCTATTTGACACTCCACAAAGACTTCCTCAACACTCCCTCAAATCCGTAGAACAGGACAATGCAATTCCGGATCTCATCGGACCTATCTGTAACACTTTATCACCATTGAACATCTACCGAAACCAGTTTTACTTGAGCAGCCACAACTTCTTCAGATCTTCATGCGGACCTTTGAAATCTCTACTAGACCACCTTAAGACACATATCTACAAACCCTTTAAACTACATTATTTGATACTCATCCTATCTTGGATTTTTACCTTACTGTCATCACTGATCTTCACTGTTCCTGATTGAGACTAATTTTCTCAATATCCTCAGCACACAGCTCATCCAATTCTTATCATTAATGCAACAGAGTATGTTGACATTAGTGACAACACTGGTTAGGTCCATACTTGCAACAATCTCCCCCTTTGTCATTGATGGCAACATATGATGTGAAAAATTGTTTTGACCATCAAGACAAGAACTTCTCCTCACTGTCACAACTCCCCCTATTAGCAACAACCATTCACATGTCTTCTCTCCTTTTACTACTCCTCCTTTGATCAGAAACCACTTGTTTTTCACATGTCTTCTCTCCCCCTTTGACATCAATGGCAAAGGGCACATACTTGCAATTCCAACACTTCAGAATCATACCTGCTGCTCCCCCTGAGTAGCAGCTCCCCATCAATCCGGATCACAAGATATGACTATCCACCAGACTGATGCACCTCAGTGCACCTTAGTTCATCATTGGAGGGGCAATAACCCCTAACTTCTCCCTGAGATACTCAAAAGAGTCCTTAGGTAGAGGTTTAGTAAAGATGTTTGCAATCTGGTCCTTGGAAGGCACAAACTCCAATCTGACTTCATTCTTGTTCACTTGCTCTCTCAAAAAGTGAAACTTGATGGATATGTGTTTAGTCTTTGAATGCAACACCGGATTCTTAGATATATTTATAGCACTTGAATTATCACAGAAGTTTGTGATAGGTTCTTCATACTCCACTTTGATATCTCTTAGCATCTGCTTCATCCATAAAACTTGAGTGCAACTACTTGTTGCTGCAATATATTCTGCTTCAGTTGTAGATAGAGATATTGCCTCTTGTTTCTTGCTTAGCCAAAAAACTAATCTCTTCCCCAAAAAGAATGCTCCACCACTGGTACTCTTCCGGTCATCCACATCTCTTGCCCAATCCGCATCAGTATATGCATGAAGAGAGAAATCATGATCTCTAGGGTACCACAGACCATACTCAACTGTCCCTTTTAGATATCTAAAAATCCTCTTGATTTCCATGACATGAGATTCTCTAGGATCAACCTGAAATCTAGCAACAAGACCAACAACCTGCATAATGTCTGGTCTAGTTTGAGTAAGATACAACAGTCCTCCAATCATTGACCTATACTTTGTCTGATCATCCTTAGGAGAATCATCATCTTTGCTCAATTTACATCCGGTTGCCATGGGAGTATTCATTAGTTTTGAGTCTTCCATCCCAAATTTCTTCAACAATTCTTTCACATATTTGGTTTGAGAAATGAAGATTCCTTTCTTTGTTTGAGTGATTTGTAGACCCAAGAAGAAATTCATTTCACCAAGCATGGACATCTCAAATTCACTTTTCATTTGATTTGCAAAAGTTTTACACATACTATCTCTTCCTCCAAAAATGATATCATCAACAAACACTTCAACAATCAGGATGTTTTCATGATCAATTTTGAAATACAAATTACTGTCAGCAGTACCTTTGTTGAAACCAATCTTCAAAAGATGCTTATCCAATCTTTCATACCAGGCTCTTGGGGCTTGCTTTAGCCCATACAGTGCTTTCTTCAACTTGTAGACTATATCATCATGATCAGACAATTGAAATCCATCCGGTTGCTCAATGTATACTTCTTCTTCCAAGTCACCATTTAGGAAGGCAGACTTGACATCCATCTGATATACCTTGAAATCCTTGAAATTAGCAAAAGCAAGAAATAATCTGACTGCTTCAATTCTTGCCACCGGAGCAAAAGTTTCTTCAAAATCAACTCCTTCTATTTGAGAGTAACCCTTGCAGACCAATTTGGCTTTATTTCTGATTACTTCACCAACTTCATTTAGTTTGTTCCGGAAGACCCATTTGGTTCCAATCACATTTTTGTTTCTAGGTCTAGGAACAAGATCCCAAGTGTGATTTTTCTCAATTTGCATCAACTCTTCCTCCATTGCTTTAGTCTAGTTTTCATCATTGCAAGCTTCACTCACTATCTTAGGTTTAATTTTTGAAATCAGACAATACTCATCTAAGTTTTGAGCAAATTTCCTTCTTGTTTGTACACCTTTGCTTTTATCACCTATGATCTGATCTTTAGAGTGATTCAGTCTTACATACCTAGGCACTGTGGGAGTTACTTGCATTTCTGCTTCTTGATCAGGCTCATTCAAACTTATCTCTTCTTCTTGATTTACCAGATCAATCTGGATCTGAATCTCAGAAGAGGCTTGGGCTCCTTGAGTCAAAACACCATTATGATCATCTTCATCATATTCATAGAATCTTGAGGGTTTTTCAATTCCTTCATCAACCTTCACATTTGTACTTTCTATCATCTTTCTCAGTCTCTTGTTATAACACCGGTATGCTTTTCTTTGAGTAGAGTAACCCAAGAATATTCCTTCATCACTTCTAGCATCAAACTTTCCTAGATCTTCATGTCTTTTGATGTAACATTTGCTACCAAAGACACTAAAATACCTCACAGTAGGAGTGATGCCAAACCAAAGTTCATAAGGAGTCTTATCGGTATTGTTTCTGATTTGAACTCAATTGAGAGTATAGACTGCAGTGCTGACGACTTCTCTCCAATAGATCTGAGGAACATTTGCTTCCATCATCATTGTCCTAGATGCTTCCTGGATGGTCCGGTTCTTTCTCTCAACTACTCCATTCTACTATGTGGTCCTAGGAGCAGACAACTGTCTCTTGATTCCATGTTTCTCACAGAACTCTATGAACTCACCGGATGTGAATTCTCCACCTCTATCAAACCTCAGACACTTGAATTTTAATCCGGTTTCATTCTCTACCATAGCCTTGAATATTTTGAATTTCTCAAGAGCTTCTGATTTCTCTTTTAGAAAGGTTACCCACATCATCCGGGAATAGTCATCAATTAGTAGCATGAAGTATCTATCACCTTGAATACTCCTGATTCTTGCCGAACCACAAAGATCAGTATGAACTAAGTCCAATAATTCGGTAGAAGATAGTTCCTTACTTTTGAATGTGACTCTGCTCAGCTTACCCAACTGACATTCTTTGCACAAGCTGTTAGAAGGTTTCACCAATTTTGGAAGATCTCTTACAGCTTGAGTATTGTTTATCTTGATGATATTATCAAAATTCACATGACACGTCCTCCTATGCCACAACCAATTCTGATCAATTTGAACAAATAAGCAACTTTTACCAGTACCAACCAAGTGAAAGATATTACCTTTATTTTGAGTACCGGATGCAATCTCTGTTCCAAAACTTTCAAAGATCTTGCACTTTCCATTCTTGAATTGGAGATCATAGCCTTTGTCCACCAACTGTCCAACACTGAGAAGATTGTGCTTCAAACCTTCAACATACAGTATATTACCAGTTTCATTCCTTCCATCAAGAGAAATAGTTCCTCTACCTCTAATTCTACCAGCAGAATTATCACCAAACTTTACCACTCCTCCTTCATACTTTTCCAAATCTATGAACTTATTTTTGTCACCTGTCATATGGTGAGAGCAACCATTGTCAATGACCCAATCATCCTTTTCTTCAACTTGGGCAGCCAGAGCTCTTTCCACAGTCTTATGATTGACAAATACAGAGGACATTGGATCTTCTTCCTTGATGGCAATGAACACCCATTCATTTCCAGATTTGTTTCCTATCTCTGATTCATCATCTGTTACTCCTTCATTATCATCATCTTCATGTATATAATAACAGTTCTTTTAGAACCTTGGCTTGTTAGGATTTTGCCTTGAAAACCTTTCTGGACACCTTGAGGCAAAATGACCAATCTTATTGTAGTTAAAACACTTAAAAGGTAATTTTCCTTCATACTCACTGGATCCTCTTGGCAACCTCTTTGCAATAAGGGCTTCAAGTTGAGCAGTTTCTACTTCTTCGTCTTCCAGATCTTTTCTTGCTTTTTCATACCATGCCAGCTTCCTTGATGAATTCTCTCTCGGATCAAACCTTTTTTTACCTTTGACAGAGGCATTGGCTTTGAATGTAGATTCAGTCTTGGGGGGGTCATCTCCAAACTCTGACATTTCAAATGCAGCCAATTTTCCAGCCAATTGATCTCTTGTGACAGTTGTATGGGCTCTGAATTCTTTAATGGCAGCAGCCTTGATTTTGTAAGAAGCAGGTAGGGATCTGAGAATTTTGCCAACAATCTCATTTTCATCCAGGACTCCACCAGCATTTCTAATTCCACAAACAATCTCATTTACTCTTGGCATAAAAGTAGTAATATTTTCATCATCTCTCATCTTCAGATTTTCAAATTTTCCTTTCAAACTTTGTAACCTTGCACATTTAACATACTTGTCTCCTTCATGCAAAAGTTTCAGTTTTTGCCAAATCTCAAAAGCAGTTGGTAGGTCAATAACATTTGAGAGCTCTGAATTAGATAATGCGCTTATAAGAGCCTCTATAGTCTGCAGATTATTTTCAGCATCTGTGATTTCATTTTGGGTTTTCGGACCACCCTGTGGAGGTACAATGTGTTGTAGCCATGGTCCAGTACGCCATTCCCATACATTGCAAGTGACACTTCATGCGACCTTTCCAGAGATTAAAATTGGTTCCATCAAACTTCGGACTATCCTTCTTGTAAGACGACATCCTGAATCTCTTCAAGCGGTTAAGCTCCTTTTAGAGGAACTTGGCTTTGATACCAATTGTTAGACTTAGGGCACACAACTGAGAGGGGGGTGAATCAGTTGTCCAAAACTTTCTCCCAATTACACACTTAAATCCTCTTAGTGATTAGTAGTATATTAATCATGAAACATAATGCACTTAAATCAAAAGCAGAAACACATCAACACATAAGACACCAAGATTTTGACGTGGAAAACCCGGTTAAAGGAAAAAACACGGGGTGATTAACCCAAGATTGTATTCTCTATTAGAAGAATAGAAAGAACAAAATGACACATGCCAATTAGGGCTCACTGCCCGAGCACACTGCTCACAAGAGGCCCACTGCCTACAAGAGACACACTGTCTACAAAATAATAAGTATCACATACTTGAATTGGAAAATAGCATCTTCATCATGCTTAAATCAGTTCCATTGAAGCTCAATAGTTCTGCTTTGCCTTTCACTCTCCTCCTTGCTACCACACTCTCATCTCCATGAAGACAAGTTTGAAATGACTTTGCAATCCCTTATTTATACAAGACATCAACTTAGGAATGATCATCTAAGTCGGCAAACATCAACAAGAACATCCGCAGGATGTGTAACTGATCCGGTCGGCCAATCTCCAGAAGAACACTATCATCCGGAAGATAATCTTCAATTGCGAGCTCCAACTCCAATGTGGATCACCAACTTGAATTGGACATGATCCAAAGACCTCCACAAGCTTTCCTAAATCACCAAGAACATCCACACTTCATCTGCTTACTGAAATCCATCTCCCCTTTATCCGGAACCTCAAGAACACAGTCTGTCATTACTGTCACAAAGGAATAGATGCTTGCGGACCTTTAAACCATGAACCAATCTATTTGACACTCCACAAAGACTTCCTCAACACTCCATCAAATCCGTAGAACAGGACAATGCAATTTCGGATCTCATCGGACCTATCTGTAACACTCTGTCACCATTGAACATTTGCTGGAACCAGTTTTACTTGAGTGGTCACAACTTCTTTAGATCTTCATGAGGACCTCTAAAATCTCTACTAGACCACCTTAAGACACATATCTACAAACCCTTTAAACCACATCCTTTGATACTCATCCTATCTTGGACTTTTACCTTACTGTCATCATTGATCTTCATTGTTCCTGATTGAGACTAATTTTCTCAATATCCTCAGCACACAACTTATTCAATTCTTATCATTAATGCAACAGGAGTATGTTGACATCAATGAGAACACTGGTTAGGCCCATACTTGCAACACGCTTAAGGTAAAACCCTAGTGAAAATATAGTGAAATATGCAATTTTTCACAGTTTTTCAATTCCAAGACCTAATAAAGGAGGTGTTGTAATGAATTTTAGGAGGTACTTAAAAGAATATCAATAATATCAGTTAGCTCAATCCATAAAATTGATCACAACACTCTTGGAGTGCAAACTAGGTCAAACCCTATGGCTAAAATAGACAAAATGTGTGGTTTTTTGCAAAATTTTCACTACAAGAGCCCGATAATCCTTCAATGGGAAGTGCTTTGCATGCAAAAATTTTGGTCATAAAACTAATGAGTGCAGGAATAGAATGGAAAATTTCTTCAATGGATATTGTCATATATGTAATGGATTTGGACACAAAGCTAACCAATGTAAATCCAGAGAAAATGAAAGGATCAATGGACATAATGTTGTGTGCTTTAAGTACAACAGACTTGGACATGTTGCTAACTTTTGCAAAAGCATGAACATAAATAAGGATAATCAAGAAGAGTTAAATATTAATCTAGCAGACATCAAGAAGAAGATGAATGAAATTTGGGTAAAGAAGAGTGTGACAGAGATCAAAAATGTATCTGCATAGGCATCTGGTGCAGATGTTCATTCCAGAAACCGAGACTAGAGCCTTGGCTCAGGGGGAGTATCATTGAAAACCTTTTTCCCTTGCCAAAGGACTGATCTTGATACCTCAGTATGAAAAGACAAGGTCAAAATCAAGGACAAAAGAAGAGTTACAGAAAGAACAGATTGAGAGAAATCAGATTTGAAAACTTGTTCCTAGAAGAATGTGCTTGAAACAAAGTAGGTTTTCAAAAATGAAAAATGATTGAAGAAGTAGACATTGTTTTCTCAAGAGAGCTGATAGCAGCGACCTTTGATAAGGAAACTGTTACAAGGAAATTATTAGCTCTATGTGTTGTAGGTTGATAGAAGATGTGTTTGGATTTCATACCCTGATTTGTCCATAATCCAGTCTGAAGCCTTGAAAAGACAAGATATGTTACTCTGGAAGTGTTAGTGAAAATCCTAAGGTTCTCTAAAATGTGAACAAGAGTTGATATAGCTTAAAGTGCACCCCTAAGGGGGAGTATTCAGAGCAATTAAGAACAATACAAGTATGTGGAGTATCTTGATTAGGGGGATTAGCTAGATGTTGTTGATATGAGTTCCTGATAAAGAAAGTGTTGATAACAGAGAAAGTTCAGTGGATCAGAGTAGCAACATGCAAGTATGTGCCCTTTGCCATTGATGTCAAAGGGGGAGAGAAATCATGTGAAAAACTCAGGGGGAGAAAGAGTGCAGATGTGTAAAAATAAATGGGGAGTATCTTGTCTTGATGGTCATTATAGTTTTTCACATCATATGTTGTCATCAATGACAATGGGGGAGATTGTTGCAAGTATGTGCCTAATTGATGTTGTTATTGATGTTAACATATCAGTGTTGTCATTGGTGCCAACTGTGCTCTTGATTTTGATGTTTTTTAGTGTTAGAGATAATGAGTAAGTGATCCTAATGCTAAGGATATTGAGAAAATTAGCTCCTCTAGTGGAAACAGTGAACTGCAGTGGAAATAGTGTATTGCAGAGTATCTTTGTTTATAGAAAAATAGTCCAACAGTTTGCTCTGTATTTCCTTTAGAATGAATATCTTTGTCTGTGGATTGGAAGTTATTTACAGGCATGTCTGAAGATGCTATGTTCCAAGTTTGAGCCTCCGGTATGAAGATTTGAGTGAGTTATGTTCACCAGAGTAAAAGCTACTTTTTATGGGTATTCACTGTTGATAGGGAGATTGTATTCTGCTCCGCATTCCTCCGCATTGAAGTTTCACAGTCTGCAGTTCTAGAATAAAGTTGGTAATGATGTTAAGTGCCTTCAACTCCAATGGTTCATGATTTGGTGGTCTGCAAGTGATTTTTTATTTATGACAGTGGCTGACAGTGTTGGTTAAGTGCTTTGGTTTGAAGAGTCTTCTTGATAGAGTGGTTAGAGGTTGTGCAGATGTTCTTGGTGATTACAATGTGCTTGTGGATGTCTCATGATTGTGTTCCTACCTTTGGATTGGTCCGCGAAGAGAAATTAGATTGTGGATGAAGACTGTTGGTGGAAGACTTAATGTTAACACCAGTCTTAGCCGACCTGGTTGTTTTCACTACTTGCAAAGATGCATTGAAGATAGTGGAAGTGTGTTATGGCGTGGAAGATTACTTTTGAGTATCAGCTAAGGTGTAATGTGATCCACATACATCTTTGCCTTAGCTAATCTTATTTAGGTCCAGGCCTATTTCTATGCATGTTTGTAATACCGACCTTGGAGATTTGCTCCAATGGTTGATGAATGTAATGCCGACCTTGATGTACATTCCAAGGTTGATTAGTTGTATAAAAACATGTAATGTAGTTGCAAAAAAGATGTCCTAGTGTGTATATGAAAAGATAGGTGCAAAGATGTAAGAAGTGCAGAGCAGAGGTGATATATTGTGCTTCAATGGAACTGAACTCAGGCATGAAGTAGATGCTACCAAATCAGTTCACTATCCTTTGGCAGTGAGCCACACCTTGGCAGTGAGTCATCCTTGGCAGTGAGCCTCAACTTTTGCAGTGAGCATTTTGGGTAGTGAGCCTCTATTTTTTGGTATTACTTTACATATATATCTTTGTGGGCTAACACCCAGCATGGTTTTTCCCTTACAGGATTTTCCATGTAAAAATCTGGTGTTTCATGTGTTGAGCTTCTTATTTCATGCTTTCATGGTTAAATCTGAATAACAGTAAATAAGTGTTTGATTTGTTGATGTTCATAAGTGTTAAAAGTTTCTAGGACAACGGATTCACCCCCCCCAGTTGTCCATTGCATTTCAACACATTCATCTTATTGCATTCAAAAAATTACAAAAAAATTGAAAATTTTGAGAAAAATTGGCATCTTAGGCTTGCATTTTAGCATAGTTTGAATTATTTGGCATTCAACTTCATTAAATTTATATCATTTTCATTAGATCTAATTTAAATTACAAAAATTCATCATTTAGAATACACTTGCATTGCATTTTTGTGCTTAATTTGACAAAAATTGCTTGAAATTGTGCATCTTTCATAAAAACCTAGTTTTGCATTAGCTAGGATTTGTAGTCAAAATCTTGTTTCAAATTTTACTACCATTTTCAAAAACTCATTAGGACTGATTTATAATATTAGTGTTGCATCATAGTGGTCTTCTTGCAAAAATTTCATGTTTAGGGTTTGAAAACCTTGCATTTTCACTAGATTTTGGCCTTATCGTCTCTCTAGATTCACATCACAAGCATGTTGTAAGACATTTTTATGCATTAATTGGATATCACTAGGGTTATTATCTACTTCACCTCCTCAATTTCCTTACAACACCTCTTTTACTAGGCCTTTCAATAGAAAAGTGTTGAAAAATTGCATATTTTAGCACATTTTCACTAGGTGTTGACTTGACATCACTCTAGGTTTTCATTAAAAGTGTGTTGTGAAAGATATTTCTACATCATTGGATTGATATTAGGTATAATATTTTTTGTCCCTCTTGAAATTTTTCACAACATCTTCTCTCCTATTGATTTGCATTGAAAAAAGTTGAAAAATCAAGCATTTTAGGTCATTTTCATACATACTTTTGCATTTGCTCCTGCATAAGTTTTGAACCTTTTGATATATGATTTAGCACTCAATTGAAAACATATACATGGATTCTCAATACAACAACATTGCTAGGCTTCCTCCTAGGTCGCATTTGAAAAAATGAGCCCCTAAACTTGAAATAGCATTTACACCTCATGACAAAGATGTTGCAAGTGTTGTCATTGATGTCAACATATCCCTGTTGTCATTGGTATCAATTGTATCTTATTCTATTACTTGTTTAGAAGACTTGTATGTTGAGGATATTGATAAAATTAGCCTCTCTGGAAGAAACTAGTGAGCTACAGAGAAGTGCAGTATAGACATTAAGTTGCATGCTGAAGAACAGTCTGGTAAACTGCTCCACATTTACTTATGCTTGAAGATCGTGGTCTATGGATTGGAAGTAAGTTAGAGGTATGACTGAGGATGCTGCATTCCAAGTCTGAAGCATCCGCATGAAGATCTGAGTGAGTTGTGGTCATCAGAGTGAAACTTGCTTTTTTTGTAAGTTCAGTTGGGACAGGAAGAAAGTATTCTACTCCGCATTGCTCTGCAATAAAGTATTTGGCTTTGCAGTTCTAGAGGGAAGTTCGGGATGATGATAAGTGCCTACAGTTGAAATGGTTCATGGTTTGGTGGTCTGCAATCTATCTTTCTTTTATGACAGTTGAAGATAGTGAAGTTCATGTGTTCTAGTGAGAAGATTCCTATGGATAAAGTGGTTAAGTTTCGTACAGTTGCTCCTGATGATTATAGCGTGCTTGTGGATGTCTCCTAATCATGTTCCTATTTGGACTTTGGTCTGCATTAAGAAACTCAGATTGTGTTTGAAGATTGTTCCCAGATAATGTAGCGTGTAACCAGTCTTGGATGACTTGGTTAATCCCAGTGATTGCGAAGATCTCTGGAAGATTGTGGAAGCATGTTGTGGCATGGAAGATCGTGTTTGAGTCCTAGCTAAGGCATGACATGATTCGCATTTCATTCCCTTTGCGTAATGTTGCAATAGGTCAGGACCTATTTTGTAAATGATTGTAATACCGACCTTGAAGATTGTTCCAATGGTTGATGATTGTGATGCTAACCTTGATGATCATTCCAAGGTTGATGTAGTGTATAAATACTTGTACTTGAGTCATAGAAAAAATGTCCTTCAGCGGAAATGAAAAGATATTAAGAAAGGTCCAAAAGGTAGAGTAGAGAAGAGACAGAGGAAAGAAGAGGAAGAGTAGAGCAGAGGAAGAGTAGAGCAGGGGAATTATTATACTTCAGTTGCAAATATAGAAAGGTGTTGATCATGGCAGTGAGTCTGGCAGTAAGCCGCCAGTAGGGTTTAACATCCCTTATTGTAATCTTGCTAGGTTTAGGGTTGAGGCAGTGAGCCTGCTAGACCTAGTTGTTCTTCATGGCAGTAAGCCAGTATGTCTAGGCCCATGGAGTGACCAAGCCTGAACATCATTATTTCAAGATTGTAATATATATTGAGAGTTAATTCTCTCCTTGGTTTTTCCCCACCTTGGGGTTTTTCACGTAAATCTGGTGTCTCTTGTGTTTGATGTTGTATCTGTGGTTAAGTTTCTTATTTCATGCACTCATTGTTAAATCATAATAGTTGTGGATAAGTGATGAATGTTTAATTGTAGAAAGTGTTTAAGTTTTTGTGACAACTGATTCACCCCCCCTCTCAATTGTCCAGCGCATATCAACAATTGGTATCAGAGTCAAGTTCCTCTGAAGAAAGTTTAACAGCTTGAGGAAGATCCAAAATATCTTACAAGAAGGAAGCGTCGCATTTTGATGGAATGAATTATGTTCTTCGGAAGGCTTAGATGAAAAGCCATCTTCTTTCTCTTGGTTACAAAGTTTAGAAAGATGCAGAAATAGAATACACCATACCTCAAAATGGTCTGACGACTAAAGATGAAATCAAAGAATATGAGATAGATATCAAGGAAAAGGATGCTCTGCTAAGCTCATTAATCGACTCAATATTGATGAGAGTTGTGGATCTTGAAACTGCAAATAAGGAATGGGAAAAGTTAAAAAATCTATATGAAGGAGATGATTCTGTGAAGGAAGACAAGTTACAAAGTCTAAAAGTGAAATATGAAATCTTGAAGATGAATGATGATGAAAACATATCAGCTTTTATGCAAAGAGTTGATGAACTTGTTACAGGGATAAAATCCATAGGTGGAACTCTCGAAGAAAAGGAAGTTATGAAAATTCTCAGATCTCTGCCCAAGTCCTACTGTCACAAGGTAGTCGTGATTGAAGAATTCATGCAAGTAAAAACCGTTAACAGGGATCAGTTGCTTGGTAAGCTTACTGCTTTTGAAATGTGGGAGTTAGATGATGCTCTACCGAAAGTTGAGACGACCTTCAAAGCCAGTACTCCTGGAAGTACTTCCATATCAGAAAAGTACAAGGTCGAATCCGATGATGAGTTAGATGGAGTTGAAGCCCACTTTGTGGACAGACTGCAAAGAGGATTCGATAAGTATAAAGGCAAATTACCTTTCAAATGTTTTTCTTGTGGTAAAGTAGGTCATTTTGCTTCCAGATGTCTTGAAAGAATTGAAAGAAATAGAAGAAGATATGAGAATAGGACTAGGACCCAAAAGAAGTGTTATTATGTTGATGGTTTTGATGATGATGGAGTATCATATAATGGTGAACTAGATAATGCTAGTTCCTTTGTAAATGAATGCTTGTTCATTGATATTAAGGAAGATCTTGCGTCTACTAATTCTTCTAGCTGTGTGAAGGAATAAAAACTAGTGGAAAGTGCTTTGGCTGCTTAGGTCATAAGGACAAGGATGAATGGGTTATTGATAGTGGCTACTCTCACCACATGACTGGTGACAAAGGTAAGTTTGTGAGTTTGGAAAGATAATATGGTGGATTGGTTAGGTTTCCAGATGATACAACTGGTAGGATTTGTGGGAAAGGATCTATTTCTTTTGATGGCAAGCATAATACTGAAGATGTCTTATATGTGAAAGGATTAAAGCATAATCTTCTGAGTGTGGGTCAAATGTGTGATAAGGGATATGACTTAAGTTTCAAGGACAATGGATGCAAGATCAGGGAAAGCTCTGAAACAGTCATTGCAACTGGTAAGAAGACCAGAGATAATATCTATCACTTGAAAGGAACTAAGAACTATTGCTTGTTGAATCAAACTGATGAGAGTTGGTTATGGCATAGAAGGTTGTGTCACATAAATTTTGATAATATTATGAAGATAAGTACTGCACAGATTGTTAGAGATTTGCCTAAGCTTGTGAAGCCTGCTAATCAAGTTTGCAAGGAGTGTCAATTTGGGAAACAGATAAGGACAAGTTTTAAAAGCAAGGATCAATCAGTTGGAGGACTACTTGAGCTACTGCATATAGATTTTTGTGGACCTACCAGAGTAAGAAGTTTGCAAGGAGACATATATTTCATGTTGCTCATTGATGATTATTCTAGAATGACTTGGGTCACCTTTTTGAAAGAAAAAGCTAAAGCTCTAGATAAATTCAAGGCATTTAAGGCAATGGTTGAAAATCAGATGGATTTGAAAACCAAATGCTTGAGGTCTGATAGAGGAGAAGAGTTCACATCAAATGAATTCAATTTCTTTTGTGAAGAACATGGAATAAAGAGACAACTATCTGTGCCCAGAACTTCACAACAAAATGGAGTTGTTGAAAGGAAAAAAAGCACAGTTCAAGAAGCTGCTAGAACCATGATGAAGGAAGCTCATCTTCCAAAAGCATATTGGAGAGAGGCAATTCACACCATAGTATATATCCTAAATAGAGTTTAAGTAAAAGGTAATAGTTCAAAGACTCATTATGAATTGTGGCATGGTAGAGTTCCTACTGTGAAATATTTCAAAGTTTTTGGTAGCAAATGTTACATCAAAAGAGAAGAAGATTTAGGCAAGTTTGATGCTAGATGTGATGAAGGAATCTTCCTTGGTTACTCCACCAAGAGTAAGGCCTACCGGTGCTATAATAAGAGACTGAATAAGATCATTGAAAGTGCAAATGTTAAAGTTGATGAATGTAAGGAAAAGTCTTCAGAATCAACTGGATATGAGTCAGATGATCCAGATGTTTCAGAAGTGGTGTAGCATGAAGACAACACAGATGAAGAAGAAAAAGCTCCGGTAAGTGCTACCAAAACTCCAAGATATGTAAGAATCAGTCATTTTGAAAATCAAATCATAGGAGATAAGAGTAAAGGGATCTTAACCAGAAGTAAAGCTGCAGAGGAACAAGTAAATTTTTGTCTGATTTCTAAGATTGAACCCAAAACTGTGGATGAGGCTTGCAAAGATGAGAATTGGATAAAGGCTATGGAAGAGGAATTGATGCAGATAGAGAAGAATTAGACTTGGGATCTTGTTCCCAGGCCAGCAGATAAGAATGTAATTGGTACAAAGTGGGTCTTCAGAAACAAAATGAATGAGAATGGTGAAGTGGTAAGAAACAAAGCAAGGTTGACCATATGCAAAGGATACGCTCAAGTTGAAGGAATATACTTTTAAGAAACCTTTGCTCTAGTGGCAAGGATTGAGGCAATAAGGATGTTTCTGACTTTTGCAACATACAAAGATTTCAAGGTTTATCAAATGGATGTGAAGTTTGCCTTCCTAAATGGAGAGTTGGAAGAGGAAGTCCATATAGAACAACCGGAAGGGTTTCAGTCATCAGATCAGGGTGACATCGTATGTAGATTGAAGAAAGCTTTGTATAGATTAAAACAAGCTCCCAGAGCATGGTATGCATGATTAGACAGGTACCTGATATAGATAGGGTTCAGTAAAGGTACTACAGATAGCAATCTCTACTTCAAGATCAATGATGAACAAACCCTGATTGTTGCAGTTTTTATTGATGATATTATTTTTGAAAGCAATGAAGGTATGTGCTCAGTTTTTGCTGGAGAAATGCAAAATGACTTTGAAATGTCTATGTTTGTAGAGATGAACTTCTTTTTAGGTCTACAAATAAGTCAATTAGATAAAGGCATCTTCATTTCTCAGTCTAAGTATGTGAAAGAGTTGTTAAAGAAATTTAGAATGGAAGACTCTAAACCAATATGCACATCTATGATAACTGGTTGTAAGTTGAGCAAAGATGATAACTCACCCATGGCAGACCAGAAAAAGTATAGATCTATGATTGGAGGATTACTTTATCTTACTCAAACCATACCTGACATAATGCATGCAGTGTGTCTTGTGGCAAGATTTTAGGCAGAACCCAAGGAATCACATGTGATGGTAGTCAAAAGAATTCTAAGATATTTAAAGGGCACAATAGATTATGGTTTGTGGTACCCTAAGGACTGTGACTTTACTCTTAGTGCATATACTGATGTAGATTGGGCTGAGGATGTAGATGACAGAAAAAGTACAAGTGGAGGTACATTCTTCATGGGAAAAAGATTAGTATCTTGATTGAGCAAGAAATAGGATTCAATATCCTTGTCTACTGCTGAGGCAGAATACATTGCAGTAGTATGTCATTGCACTCAAGTGTTATGGATGAAACAGACTTTGAAGGACATCAAAATTGTGTATGAATATTCCATTACAATCTGTTGTGATAACACAAGTGCCATTAACATATCAAAGAATCTAGTGATGCATTCAAGGACAAAGCACATATCCATCAGGTATCATTTTCTGAGAGAAAAGGTGACAAAGAATGAAGTCAAGTTGGAGTATGTTTCTACCAAGGATCAGATTGCAGACATTTTTACCAAGCCTTTGCCTAAGGACACTTTTGAGTATCTCAGAGAAAAGTTAGGGGTTATCACCCCTCTTGCTCTAAACTAATATGCACAATAGTGCATCAGTCCAGAGATCCTCAGAGGTCTAGATTGATGCTTTTTAGGGCTACTTCTCAGGGGGAGTAGTCAGAGAGTTCAGAAGAGAGATTAGATCAGAGCAAATGAGTGCAAGTATGTGCCCTTTGCCATTGATGTCAAAGGGAGAGAGAAGTCACGTGAAAAACTTAGAGTGCAGATGTGTAAGAGAAAGGGGAGAATTTTGGAGAAAGAAAGAGTGCAGGTGTGTAAAGAGAAAGGGGGAGAATCTTGTCTTGATGGCTGTTGCAATTTTTCACATCATATGTTGCCATCAATGACAAAGGGGGAGATTGTTGCAAGTATGTGCCTAATTGGTGTTGTCATTGATGTCAACATATCCTTATTTTCATTGGTGTCAACTGTATCTTATTCTATTACTTGTTTAGAAGACTTGTATGTTGAGGATATTGAGAAAATTAGCCTCTCCAGAAGAAACTAGTGAACTACAGAGAAGTGCAGTACATACAGTTAGTTGTATGCTGAAGAACAGTCTGGTAAACTACTTCGCATTTACTTCTGCTTGAAGATCGTGGTCTGTATATTGGAAGTAAGATAGAGGTATGACTAAGGATGCTGCATTCTAGGTTTGAAGCCTCCATATGAAGATCTGAGTGAGTTGTGTTCATCAGAGTGAAACCTGCTTTTTCTGTAAGTTCAGTTGGGACAAGAAGAACGTATTCTGCTCCGCATTCCTCTGCAATAAAGTATTTGGCTCTGCGGTTCTAGAGGGAAGTCTAGGATGATGATAAGTACCTACAGTTGCAATGGTTCATGGCTTGGTGGTCTGCAAGCTATCTTTCTTTTATGATAGTTGAAGACAGTGAAGTTCATGTGTTCTGTGAAAGGAAGCTAGGTGTGCAGAAATCACTTCCTACACTAATCTAATGAGGGGAGGGCTATGCAAATTCAATTTAATCTTTACAATTACAGAAACATGAAACATATAATAGAGATATTACATCAATACACATAGAACTAGAAAGAAGGTAGAAGAAGAGAGACAAGATATAACGTGGGGAAAACCCTTATCGGGTGAAAAACCCCACACTCGAAAACATACACAATGTATTATCAAAACTGAATATGGTTTACAATACACTTGCAATTCAAGCTCTTAATAGTCTTTGACACTCATGTCTGGAGTTAATCCGATAGCATAACAGTACCTGTCAATCACATAATACAACTCCTCCCTAAAGCACCTATTTATATAGAAAATACAAGGCAAAATAGCCTCTATCTTGGAATGGGCATCCAACTTGGCCTCATGGCCCAAAACCCATGCCTATGGACACTTGGTCAACATTGTAAGATGTATCTGACACTTTTCCACACACCCCATCCCAAAGAGGTTGGCTATTTCCAAAATGGGCTATGACAGATGCTCTTACGACTCTTACGACCATCATAGAATCTGCCATAGCAGTTACAACTTACAACTGTAAGAGAATTTGTCATACATAGGCTATAAATAGCATATTCTCTTACAACATGTCATAGTCTACCTTGGGGCGCCTAATTATGCCTTTTTCAAAGATGCTTCTCGACACATGTCTTCACCTATCTTGCAAGTTTCTATTTCTGACTCTTACATGTCATAACTTCGTCATAGGAATCTGTCATGACCATTACAGTCAACATTCCCTTACACAACATCCAAGATGCTGACACATGGAAAAATATTCCTACCACTAAGTGGGATGCCTATCTCCTCATGTGAGGACAAAACTACATGTGGTCATATGCCATGTAGAATGACACATCACCTTGCCAACTCCCACAATATGACAACATAAGATTTGCATCCAAATTATACAATAGGCAATAAATAAATAAATAAATACAATGAAATAATACAAGGAATTACCAAGGTTGAGACACCTTAATTCCCAACATTCTCCCACTTGTCGAACACCTTGTAAGAGCCAATAGAATAACATGATTTAACTGCTATAGGCCGAGAGGCCCATAGACTCTGAACACCATCTGAACTTCTCTGTGCCCACTGGCTTTGTCAATGCATCTGCAACATTCTTAAAAGTATCTGCCTTCTCCAAATTTACCTTCCCATCCTCTACCATGTCTCGCACGAAGTGAAACTATACATCAATATGCTTTGTTCTGGCATGGAAAGTAGAATTCTTTGCAAGGCAAATCACACTCTGACTATCACAACAAATTGTAATTTGTCCTACATCAACACCAATATCTGAACATAATCTCTTAAGACAAATGACTTCCTTACAAGCATGAGTTGTTGCCATGTACTTAGTCTTTATCATGGACAAAGCAACCATAGGTTATCACTTACTCATCCAACTAATTGCACCACCAAACAGTGTAAGCACATAAGCACTGGCGGATCTCCTTCTATCAATGTCACCTGCCCAATCTGAATCTACAAATCCATGAATACCAACAAAATGCAGAGGTCCTGTAACATTACCATGATAGCATATGGAATACTCGGAAGTACCCCTCAAATATTTAAACACTCGTTTAACTACATCCCAATGTACCTGTCCAGGATTAGCCATAAATCAACTAAGGACTCCCACTACTTGGGCAATGTTTGGTCTTGTGCAGACCATAGCATACATCAAACTGCCAACAACACTAGCATAAGGTACTCTGCTCATGTCCTCCACCTCACTAGGAGATTTTGGACAATCACTAATAGACAACTTTGACCCTAAAGAAATAGGAACACACAATGGTCTACAATCTGCCATGCTGAACCTATCCAACACGGTCTTCACATACTTACTCTGGCTTAACCAAAGTTTTTTGTTAGTTCTGTCTCTTCTAATTTCCATTCCAAGAATGTACCTGGCTGCCCCTAAATCTTTCATTTCAAACTGTGCTGCCAACTGAGACTTAAAATCATAAATCATATTCTTATCCTTCCCAATGAGCAACATATCATTAACATATAATGCAACAATGAGGATACGATCACCATCATACTTATAATACACACAATGATTTGATTTTGATCTCACAAATCTAATTGACAACACAAAGGCATCAAACTTCAAGTACCACATCCTAGGAGACTGCTTCAATCCATACAAAGACTTATTTAACTTGCAAACCAAATTTTCTTTACATTTCACCATGTAATGCTCTGGCTGTGACGTGTAAATCTCTTCCTCCAAATCACCATGAAGGAAAGTTGTCTTCACATCCATTTGTTCCACCTCTAAGTCATAAGCTGCTACAAGAGATAACATGAATCAAATGGATGTTAGCTTTGCAATGGGAGAGAAGATCTCACCATAATCTATACCCTCCACTTGTGAATACCCCTTCACAACCAATCTGGCCTTATAATTCTCAACACTGCCATCTGCACCAAATTTCTTCTTAAACACCCATTTGCATCCAACGGGTTTCCATCTAGGAGGCAAATACACCAAGTTCCAAGTTTGATTCTTTTCCAAAGAAGCCATCTCATCCTCCATGGCCTCCTTCTAGGAACCTGCATCTTTCATATCCATAGCCTCTGACACAGTTCTAGGTTCATCACTGTTAGTAAGCAAAGCAAAAGCACAACTAGAATCAAACAATGTATAACCAAACCTCTCAGATTGCTTCCTGATTCATGTGGACCTCCTCAAAGGCTGATATGGAGGTTCTACTTCATCTTCTGAACTTTGAGAGCTGCTAGAGCTCTCCTCATTTTCAGGTCCAACATTGTCTTTCTGTTCAGTCTTCTTAGGGGTAGAAGGAAACTAAACAATATCCTCTTTCTTTTCTTTTTCTTCTAGCTGTAAAACAGTGGAAGAAGGTGTTAGCTCTCTGAAGATGACACTTCTACTATAAAACACTTTTTCAGCCACATGATCCTAAAGCTTGTATCCTTTCACACCGACACCATAGCCAATGAAGATACACTTAACAACCTTGTTCTCCAATTTTGACCACTTCTCTCTAGGCACATGTGCATATGCCTCACAACCAAAAACATGAAGATGCCTTATTGAAGGCTTTCTACTAGACCACACCTCCATGGGTGTCTTACCAACAAGAGATGATGTAGGAGATCTGTTTACTAGATAGCAAACAGTGGCAATAGCTTCAACCCAAAACTTTTGTTCTAGGCTAGCTCCACTAAGCATACTCCTAGCCTTCTCCATCGATGTCCTATTCATCCTCTCTACAACTCCATTTTGCTGCGAGGTATATGAAGTTGTCTTATGTCTTTCAATCCCAAGTTCCTTGCAATATTTATCAAATTTTGTAGAATAGAACTCACCACCGTTGTCAGTTCAAAAACATTTAATCCTTTTACCAGTCTAATTTTCAACAAGGGCTTTAAACTCCTTAAACTTACTATAGACTTCATATTTTCTTCTGAGAAAATAAATCCATGTCCTTCTACTATAGTCATCTATGAAAGATACAAAATATACAGATTTTGATAATGAAGGAACATTAACAAGACCAAATACATCCGAATGAACAAGGTCCAACATACCAGAAGACTTATGAGAACTCGAATAAAACTGAACACAGTTTTGTTTTCCATATATGCAATGTTCACAAAAGTTGAACTCAAGATTACAATCATCTAACCCCTCAACGAGGTTTTTATTTTTTAGGGTTCTAAGACCCTTCTCACTAATGTGGCCAAATCTTTTATGCCATAACATTGTCTTTTTAGCGGGAAGCTTAACTTCCAAAGCATGAATACAACCATCAGGACTAGATACAATAGATTTCTTCATGACTGGTTCAGATGGTGGGGATGAAGTGACTGTTGCCCTCTTCCTTGAGTCAGAAGAGCTATTGCATTGTGAAATGCATGCTTCCAGCTGAAACAGAGTACCTCTCCTAGTACCCTTAGCAAGCACCATAGCTCCTCTAGTCATCTTACATCCTTCTTTCGAAAAGACAACCTGCACACCTGCATCATTCAACATACTTACAGAAAGCAGGTTTTGTGCTAAGCCTGGGGTGTGCATAACTCCAGAGATCCCCTTCACTCGTCCATCAGGGAATTGAATAGAGACTCTTCCACGACTAACAATCTTCAGATGATAATCATCACCTAGGTACACCCTTCCACCATCAAACTCCTCATACTTAGTAAACTAGTCTCGATGCGAGGTCATGTGGAATGATGCACTAGAATCAATCAGCCACACATCATCAGATGCATGGGTTGCCAGGGTTGCGATGAAAGCATCACCATCATCTTGTGACTTGTCAAAATCTGAATCTGGGTTCTTCTTCTTCTTTTTCTTTTCCTCTTTGCATTCCTTTCGAAAATGCCTAGATTTACCACAGTTCCAACAGAGAGCCTTGGACTTTCCAGGAGATTTAGATCTCCCATGGGATTTGAATCTGCCCTTATCAGCTTTCTTGTCTTTCTTTTTCCCGTTTTCCTTGGGTCTTCCACGAACCGCAAGAGCCTCTTTGGCTACCTCAGAAGACTTTCTCTGCATCTCTTCAGATAACAACAAAGATACCACTTCATCCATTGTGAAAGTGGATGTGGTGCTCCCGATAGCCATCACAAGATGATCCCACAAGTCCGGCAAAGAACAAAGCAAGGTCATGCAATGATCCTCCTCCTCCATCTTCACACCAACTGATGTCAATTGTCCAATTAACATGTTAAAGGCATTCGGGTGATATGCAACAGATCCTCCATCCTCCATCTTCAGAGAATACAACTTCTTTCTCAGAAAAAGTTTGTTCACCAGGGACATGGCCTGATACACATCTCCCAACTTCTTCCAAAGCAAGTTTGTAGTTTTCTCCTCATGGACATTTAACAGGACAGAATCAGTACGACTAAGTCTTATGAGACCCTTAGCCTTCCGATCTTTGAGATCCCAATCATCTTGTGTCATAGCAGCTAGTTTTGTGCCACTAATAGTTTCCTAGAGGTCTCGGTCAACAAGCATGTCTTCCATCTTGAGCTTCCACAACTCAAAATTAGTGCCATTGAATTTCTCTACGTCTATCCTTCTGGATGTGCTTGCCATCTCCTTGCTGTAATAAGATTTAGAATACTCTACACAAACTCCCACTCAACTTAAGATCAGCTCAAAAAACCCCTACCCAACAACTAGGACCAAAGGTGATCAAGCTCTGATACCAACTAAAAGGAAGCTAGGTGTGCGGAAATCGCTTCCTACAATAATCTAATGAGGGGAGGGCTATGCAAATTCAATTTAATTTTTACAATTACAGCAACATGAAACATATAATAGAGATATTGCAGTAATACACATAGAACCAGAAAGAAGGCAGAAGAAGAGAGACAAGATATAACGTGGGGAAAACCCTTATTGGGTGAAAAACCCCACACTCGAAAACCTGCACAATGTATTATCAAAACTGAATATGGTTTACAATACACTTGCAATGCAAGCTCTCAATAGTCTTCAACACTCCTGTCTAGAGTCAATCTAGAAGCATAACAGTACCTGTTAATCACATAATACAACACCTCAAAGCCCCTGTTTATATAGAAAATACAAGGCAAAGTAGCCTCTATCTTGGAATGGGCGGCCAACTTGGCCTCATGGCCCAAAACCCATGCCTATGGACACTTGGTCAACATTGTAAGATGTATCTGACACTTGTCCACACACCCCATCCCAAAGAGGTTGGCTATTTCCAAAATGGGCTATGACAGATGCTCTTACGACTCTTACGACCATCATAGAATCTGTCATAGCAGTTACAACTTACAACTGTAATAGAATCTGTTATACATAGGCTATAAATAGCATATTCTCTTACAACATGTCATAGTCCATATTGGGCCGCCCAAAGATGCCTTTTTCAAATATGCTTCTCGACACATGTCTTTGCCTATCTTACAAGCTTCTATTTCTGACTCTTACATGTCATAACTTCATCATAGGAATCTGTCATGACCGTTATGGTCAACATTCCCTTACACAACATCCAATATGCCGACACATGGAAAAATATTCCTACCACTAAGTGGGACGCCTATCTCCTCATGTGAGGACAAAATTATATGTGGTTATATGCCATGTAGGATGACACATTACCGTGCCAACTCCCACAATATGACAACATAGGATTTGCATCCAAAATATACAATAGGTAATAAATAAATAAATACAATGAAATAATACAAGGAATTACCAAGGTTAAGACACCTTAATTCCCAACATTCCGGTGAGAAGATTCCAATGGATAAAGTGGTTAAGGTTCATGCGGTTGCTCCTGATAATTATAGCGTGCTTGTGGATGTCTCCTAATTATGTTCCTATCTGGAATTTGGTTCGTGTTAAGAAACTAAGATTGTGTTTGAAGATATTTCCTAGATAATGTAGCGTGTAACCAGTCTTGGCCAACTTGGTTAATCCTAGTGATTGCAGAGATCTTTGGAAGATTGTGGAAGTGTGTTGTGGTGTGGAAGATCGTGTTTGAGTCATAGCTAAGGCATGGTGTGATCTGCATTTCATTCCCTTTGCATAATGTTGCAATAGGTCAGGACCTATTTTGTTGGAGATTGTTCCAATGGTTGATGATTATGATGCCAACCTTGATGATCATTCCAAGGTTGATATAGTGTATAAATACTTGTAGTTGAGTCATGGAAAAAGTGTCCTTGAGCGGAAATGAAAATATATTAAGAAAGGTCCAAAAGGCAGAGCAGAGAAGAGGCAGGGGAAAGAAGAGGAAGAGTAGAGCATAGGAAGAGCAGAGTAGGGGAATTATTATACTTCAGTTGCAAATATAGAAAGGTGTTGATCGTGGCAGTGAGTCTATTAGTAAGCCGCTAGTAGGGTTTAACAACCCTTATTGTAATCTTGCTAGGTTTCAGGGTTGAGGCAATGAGCCTGCTAGACCTAGTTGTTCTTCATGGTAGTAAGCCAGTATGTTTAGGCCTGTGGAGTGACCAAGCATGAACATCATTATTTCAAGATTGCAATATATATTAAGAGTTAATCCTCTCCTTGGTTTTTCCCCACCTTGGGGTTTTCCACGTAAATCTAGTGTCTCTTGTGTTTGATATTATATATGTGGTTAAGTTTCTAATTTCATGCACTCATTGTTAAATCATAATAATTGCAGATAAGTGATGAATGTTTAATTGCATAAAGTGTTTAAGTTTTTGTGACAACTGATTCACCCCCCCTCTTAGTTGTTTGACGCATATCAACAAAAGAAATGGTGGATGCTGAAGGCCCTCTTTACATTACAGTGAAAATAATGGAAATACCTGTGCATGGAACACTCATAGACCCTAATTGCACGACTAATGTGGTTACAGAAGAGTTCCTTCTTAAACATGATTTGGCACAAAATTATTATGACCCGTCATATTTGAGAATTAAAACACAATGGATCTTTGATGAAAACATTTGGATTGGTAAAACTGTTAGTCTCGGTTTATGACAAAGCCGTGGATCAGTTATTGGATGTTATTCCCTTATCTGACCTTTTTCATGTAAAACTAGGACATCCATGGCTTAAGGCGATGAATGTCGTCCCTTCAAATATTCATAAATGCCTAAAATCCTCTTTGAATGGAGAGATGCGTACTTTCTGTCGTAACACATACCAACCTCTGGCTGAGAACAAGACTTTCACCCTTGATTACTTTTGGCCGCAACCTGAAACAAAACCTAAGCCATGAAGAGACCAATCTTTCCTAAACTACAGATGATACAAAGCAAAACAACTAGCTAGAGTGACTAGGCCTCCTTTACAAACAATGAGGGATGAACAAGTGTTTGAGGATCCCCTTAGAGCAAAAGGAAAATGAACACAAGACTACTATGGATATGATGAGATAATGTGGTGCAGGAGCACCAAGGGCTTGGAGCCCATGTGTATATATGTTTGCATTTTGTTGTGATGTTTTGAATTTTCAAAATAGGGCAGAGTGGGAAGAAGTTTATACATGTACAAAGTAAACCCATCGGAGTGAGCAAGCTCATCGGCGCAACGTTTTAAAGCTTTATCGATAGTTAAAGTCATACCGACAAAGGCACATCGGCGTGAAAGACATATCGGGAGACAGCGAGAATGTCTGACCGATGTAGGAAGTTATACTGATGGGATAGAATGGTCGGCAAGACTAATGATATCGGAGACTGATGGAATAGTTTCACCGACGACCAAATGTTTGGCCGACGGAGAGTTGCCATAAGCATATTGGCATGAGATTTATTGTCGGTAGGAGAATGGACGGGGTTGCCGATGGGAGGAGTCTCGACGATGGGGACACATCGGCAAGAGAATGGTGAAGTTACGCCGATAGAACATCGGCAGGAGAACGGTGAAGTTACACCGATAGAAGGAGCATCGGTATGACCAACGATATTGGCGAATAGGTTTTAAGTTACACCGACGGAGTTAGTCTTGGCGAAAGTGAATTTGATGTAAAACACATCGGCGTGAGAAATAACATCGGCGGAGGAATCGAAGGTTTTGCCGATGCTAAAGTCACGCCGATAGTTGGTTTAGAAGGTGCCATCGGTAAGATGGAGTTTATCGGCATGAGCAATTTAGAAGCTGCCGATAGTTGACGTCTCGCCGATAGGCGAGAACCAAACCGCAAACAGTTATGTCGGGGAGAAAATGGGTATCGGCAGAAGAAGATTGGAGTGTGCCGATGGTGTTTGTCACACCGATGATGGTTAGTGAAAGTAACCTAAGTAAAAATGCCATTAGACTCATCGGCAGGAAATAAGCTATCGGGGAAGCGGGATCTGAGAATACCGATAGGCATTGTTTGACCGATGAGTAGAAGTTCTGGCGATGCCGATGTGTTTTGCCGGTGAGAACCTACTATTGCAGAAAAGCCCTAACCGTCTGGTAACAGACAAGGGCAGTTATTATATAAGATGTGATTCAGTCTGTGATGGGGGTTGGAACGTTTTGAAGCCTGAGATGCCGTGAATGTAATAGAGGAACTTTTGATAATAAAAACATTGACAGTTGAATCCATTTGAATTTTGTTTGTAGAGTACTTGCATAATCTGGTTTGCAGCAGAGTAGACAGTTTAATTCCTGTTAGTCTTGTTTCTGTTTGTACATAATGACTCTAGTTTGATATCCTCGCATATTCTTTGTACAGTCATGGGGGGAAATCAAACAGAGTCTCTTTTTTTAGTTTTTCTTTCTGTTGTTGTGAACAGGTTGACAGAGAGAGGCCATGTGAACTTGTACTAGGCGAGCTGTGCCATAGCCCGGCTAGTATGCAAGTTGCAGTCTAAGAGACAGAGGTGAAAACAGAGTGGAAGAATTGAGTACCAAGCAATCAGAACCCTGGACCCGGAGAGGAGGGCTGATAAAGGGCTCAAGAAGGCTATGAGCCTTGGAGATTAGGAATCTTGGAAACAGTGAGGGTAAAGAAGAATACCTCACACCAAGTAAGCAATGTCTGTATTGGGAACAACAGGCAAACAGGTCTTTCACCTCTGTAAGAGACTGGTTAGGTTTATATAGGCATTTTGGGGTAGAAAATGTCTTTGAGCACTTGAATTGGTAGGGAGACTTGGGATTGATATAGGTCTTGAAGTGTTGTGTCCAGATAGGTTTTCTAAACCCATAGGTCTCCCTATCAAATTGGTATCAGAGCCAAATTAAAGATTTGGGCTATTCCTAGGTTGGAATAGAAGAAGTTGTATGTTATCACCGAGTTCAAGTGAGTCTGTAGGTTCAGCCAGAGAGATGGTGACTAATGCAGAGGTTGATGATCAAGAAGAGGAGAATAGACTCCTACGGGAAAGATTGGCAGAAATGGAAAGTAGACTAGGTGTAATGATGGAAAAGACTGAAGAAGTCAGGTAGAAAGTAAACAAGGAAAAAGGCGTGTCTATAGAAGATGAAGAGCCCACACCTGATCCTAAGATGGAAGAAGAACCTTTCTTGAAGGCCTTGAAAGCCATGAGTGGTAAGTCATTGGAAGGAGTTCCTCTTTTTAGTGGAAAGATGGAACCTGATTTGGTTATGGAATGGATAGAAGGTTTAGAAAATCACTTTGAATGTGATGGAGTGAGTGAAGCTCAAAAGGTAAAGGTGGCTAAATCAAGACTCAGAGGAGCTGCCTTGACATGGTGGAAATTTGTTCAAACTGAAAGAGAGAAAGAAGACAAGAAACCTATAGCTACTTGGAAGGGTATGGTGGCTAAAATCAAAGAGGTATACATGCCTAGAGATTATGAAGTCCAGTTGTATAAGAAACAACAAAATTTGAGACAAAGAGAATTAGATGTCAGTGCATACACTGAGGAGTTTCAAAAACTATGCCTGAGGTCTAAGGTGATGGAAGAGGAAAATGTGAAAGTAGCAAGATATCTCAATGGTTTGAGATGGAGTATTCAAGAGGAAATCAGCTTGTTCAGCCCTACAACAGTGCATCAAAGCTATCAGCTAGCACTCAAGGTAGAGGAGAAGAGCAAGAAGAAACAAGAATCAAACAGCAGATCAAGAGGAAGAGGTAGAGACAGCAGAGGAAGAGGAAATTATGGCGGTAGAAATACTGATCAAAGACCCCAAGGGGAATCCAAACTCACAGAGCAGAGTGGAGAGACTAGTAGTAGAGGAAACTACAGAGGAAGGGGATCTAATAGAGGAAGATCAGGAGGATCAGGCAGAGGATCCTACTTTGCCACTATGAAATGCTACAATTGTGGTCAATTGGGCCATCTAGCATATAGGTGTCCTGATAAGGGCACATCTTTTTCTCAAGGAGTTGACAAAAGAAATCAATATGTGCAAGATGATGCTTCAAGCAGCAAAACACCTGAAGTCAGTCTAACCTCAGAAGTGGGAGAGAACATCATGGTAAGGAGAACATTGATCAAAGAACTAGTGAAATCTGAACCAAGCCAAAGGAGAGCATTATTTAGAATCAGATGCAAGATTATGAATAAGGTATGTCAAGTAATCATAGACTCAGGGTCTACTGATAATATAGTATCTGATGAAGCAGTTAGAAAACTAAATTTGCAAAGAATACCTCATTCAAATCCATATAGAGTTACATGGTTAAATAAAGGTCAACATGTGATAGTCAATGAGCAAACTTGGGTAGAGTTTGGTATAGGTGGATACAAAGACAAGGTACTTTGTGATATCCTACCTATGGATGCATGTCATCTCTTATTGGGCAGACCATGGCAGTTTGACCGGAAGGCCATACATGATGGTGAGAAGAATGCATATTCTTTTCAAAAAGATGGTGTCACCTATAAAATACAATCTTTGGAAGATGAAGAAGCAAATAAGACTAAGAGTCCTAGTATCTTAGTTGTGAGTGGTAAAGAGTTTTTGAACACTCTTAAGGAGGATGGTATTGGTTATGCTATCATAGTGAAGCCTAAGGAGGAGAAGAGAGACAAAAAGGTAGTGATCCCAAAAGAAATGCAGACTATACTGGAATAGTATAAGGACATCATTAGTGATGGAACACCAGCAACACTACCTCCACAGAGGACTATAAGCCATCAGATAGATCTGATTCCAGGAGCATCTTTGCCTAACAAGGCTCCTTACAAAATGACTCCAGAACAACATAAGGAGATAACCAGACAGGTACAAGAATTGCTTGACCAGGGGTTAGTTCGAAAAAGCATAAGTCCTTGTGCAGTGCCTACAGTGTTGGCACCAAAGAAAGGAGGAACATGGAGATTGTGCACGGACTCCAGAGCTATCAATAAGATCACCATAAGGTACAGATTTCCAATTCCCAGAATTGAAGATCTTATGGATTGTTTAGGAGGAGCTAAGTATTTCACTAAGATGGACTTGAAAAGTGGTTATCACGAGATTAGAATCAAGGAAGGTGATGAGTGGAAAACAGCCTTCAAAACTACAGAAGGACTGTATGAGTGGCTTGTTATGCCATTTGGTTTATCAAATGCTCCTAGCACATTCATGAGGCTCATGAATGAAGTCCTTAAGGACTATACGGGTAAATTTGTAGTTGTTTATCTAGATGACATCTTGATTTTTAGTCAAACTAAAGAAGAGCATCTTGAACATGTAAATACTATTTTGAAAAAGTTACATGATGAACAACTAACCATAAATTTGGAGAAGTGTGAATTCATGAAGCAGGAATTGGTATACCTTGGTTTTGTGTTGTCCAAAGGAGAATTGAAAATGGACAAGTCAAAGGTAGAAGCCATATTGAGTTGGCCTACTCCCAGAGCAGCAACTGAGGTGAGAAGTTTTCATGGTTTAGCTCAGTTTTATAGAAAATTCATAAAGAATTTCAGTGCTATTTGTGCACCCATGCTTGATACGATCAAAGGTGGAATGAAAACAAAGTTTCAATGGACACAAGCAGCTAATCACAGTTTTGAATTGTTGAAGAAAGAAGTAGCCACACAGCCAGTGTTAGTGTTGCCTACTTTTGATAAGTTGTTTACTTTAGAATGTGATGCTAGCAATATTGCAGTAGGGGCAGTACTTAGCCAAGAGAATAGACCAGTAGCCTTTTTCAGTGAGAGGCTAAATGAAGCAAAGAGTAGATATTCTTCATATGACTTGGAGCTCTATGCTCTAGTTCAAGCACTTAGAAAATGGAGACATTACCTCCTACCTAAGGAATTTGTTGTGTATACAGACAATCAAGCTTTGAGTTTTCTGAACTCACAAGATAAGTTGAGCCATAGGCATATCAAGTGGATGGAGTATTTGCAGTCTTATACATTTACAATTAAGCACAAGAAGGGACAGCTCAACAAAGTAGCAGATGCTTTAAGCAGAAGGTTGCTCACAGTACAAGAAGTGCAACTAAGAAGCATAGGAATGGAAGAGTTCAGAGCTCTCTACAAGGAGGATGAAGATTTTACTGAGGCATACAAAGTCTGTCAAGACTTTGAGAATCACTTTCATAGTGAATTTGCAGATTACACATTGCAGCAGGGTTTGCTATTCAAAGGTGGACAGTTGTGTGTCCCAAACGGATCCATGAGAGAAAATCTCATACAGGAGAAGCATAATGGCAGTTTGAGTGGACATTTTGGTCTGAACAAAACATTGGAATTAGTCCAGAGGTTCTACTATTGGCCGAAGATGCACAAAGACGTTAGGAAGTATGTGGAGCAGTGTATCATCTGTCAAAAGGCCAAGGGAACTTCTTCAAATGCTGGACTGTATCAACCATTACCCATTCCTTCCAGACCATGGGATTGTGTAAGTATGGATTTTGTAGTTGGTCTACCAAAGACTAAGACTGGTTTTGATAGTATTTTTGTAGTTGTTGATAGATTCAGCAAGATGAGTCATTTCATTCCTTGTAAGGTGACTCATGATGCTAGTCATATAGCTCATTTGTTTTTCAAAGAGGTCATAAGAATTCATGGACTCCCAACAAGCATCGTGTCTGATAGAGATGCTAAGTTCATGGGACATTTCTGGAAAACTCTATGGCAGAG
The DNA here is from genome assembly GCA_027924645.1 of Cunninghamia lanceolata. Lineage (NCBI taxonomy): Eukaryota > Viridiplantae > Streptophyta > Pinopsida > Cupressales > Cupressaceae > Cunninghamia > Cunninghamia lanceolata. Next base: position 26,870,355 of record BSBN01000500.1, read on the forward strand.
GTTAGGGACAAATCTGTCTTTTGGATCAGCATATCATCCATAGACAGATGGCCAAACAGAAGTGGTGAACAGGACATTGGGCAACCTATTAAGGTGTTTGACAAAAGAATATGGATAGAGTTGGGATCAAGTAATTTTTCAGGCAGAATTTGCCTATAATGACAGTGTGAACAGGACTACTGGCAAGAGTCCTTTTGAAATTGTCTATGGAATGCACCCTAGAGGTGTATGTGAACTCAGAATTCTTGGAGACATGGAGTTTAGAAGTGGTCATGCACAGGATTTTGCACAGTCTATGAAGGAGGTTCATGACCAAGTGAAGCAGCAATTGATGGAAAACACCCTGAAAATCAAAGATAGGGTAGATGCACACAGAAAGGATATTCAATTTGCAGTTGGTGATTTGGTCATGGTTCATTTGAACAAAGCCAGATTACAGAAAGGGATACCAACCAAATTGCAGATGAGACGGATTGGTCCTTGCAGAATTCTGAACAAGTATGGCAACAATGCCTATAGGATTGATTTGCCAGCAGACTTGGCAATTTCCCCAGTGTTCAATGTTCAGGACTTGGTGCCATATAAAGGTCCTCATTCAGCAGCAGGGGAATCTCATGCAGAAGCTACACAAATAGTGAATGATGTCACCTTGCCTCCAAAAATCCCACCACAGGCTAAGAGAATTTTGGATTCTCGCGTGCAGAAGCAGACCAGACATGGTGTGTACATGGAGCACCTGATCAAGTGGAAACAGTTGCCTGAAGCAGAGGCTACCTGGATTGCAGAGTCAGAGTTCAAGAAACGGGGCATTGATTTTGCCTTGTTGTCACCGGAGGTGACTTGACTTCTTCCACACAGGGGGAGTATGGTGCAGGAGCACCAAGGGCTTGGAGCCCATGTGTATATATGTTTGCATTTTGTTGTGATGTTTTGAATTTTCAAAATAGGGTAGAGTGGGAAGAAGTTTATACATGTACAAAGTAAACCCATCGGAGTGAGCAAGCTCATCGGCGCAACGTTTTAAAGCTTTATCGATAGTTAAAGTCATACTGACAAAGGTATACCGACAAAGGCACATCGGCGTGAAAGACATATCGGGAGACAGCGAGAATGTCTGACCGATGTAGGAAGTTATACTGACGGGATAGAATGGTCGGCAAGACTAATGATATCGGAGACTGATGGAATAGTTTCACCGACGACCAAATGTTTGGCCGACGGAGAGTTGCCATAAGCATATCGGCATGAGATTTATTGTCGGCAGGAGAATGGACGGGGTTGCCGATGGGAGGAGTCTCGACGATGGGGACACATCGGCAAGAGAATGGTGAAGTTACGCCGATAGAACATCGGTAGGAGAACGGTGAAGTTACACCGATAGAAGGAGCATCGGCATGACCAACGATATCGGCGAATAGGTTTTAAGTTACACCGACGGAGTTAGTCTTGGCGAAAGTGAATTTGATGTAAAACACATCGGCGTGAGAAATAACATCGACGGAGGAATCAAAGGTTTGGCCGATGCTAAAGTCACGCCGATAGTTGGTTTAGAAGGTGCCATCGGTAAGATGGAGTTTATCGGCATGAGCAGTTTAGAAGCTACCGATAGTTGACGTCTCGCCGATAGGCGAGAACCAAACTGCAAACAGTTATGTCGGGGAGAAAATGGGTATCGGCAGAAGAAGATTGGAGTGTACCGATGGTGTTTGTCACACCGATGATGGTTAGTGAAAGTAACCTAAGTAAAAATGCCATTAGACTCATCAGCAGGAAATAAGCTATCGGGGAAGCGGGATCTGAGAATACCGATAGGCATTGTTTGACCGATGAGTAGAAGTTCTGGCGATGCTGATGTGTTTCGCCGGTGAGAACCTACTATTGCAGAAAAGCCCTAACCATCTGGTAACAGACAAGGGCAGTTATTATATAAGATGTGATTCAGTCTGTGATGGGGGTTGGAACGTTTTGAAGCCTGAGATGTCGTGAATGTAATAGAGGAACTTTTGATAATAAAAACATTGACAGTTGAATCCATTTGAATTTTGTCTATAGAGTACTTGCATAATCTGGTTTGCAGCAGAGTAGACAGTTTAATTCCTATTAGTTTTGTTTCTGTTTGTACATAATGACTCTAGTTTGATATCCTCGCATATTTTTTGTACAGTCATGGGGGGAAATCAAATAGAGTCTCTTTTTTTAGTTTTTCTTTCTGTTGTTGTGAACGGGTTGACAGAGAGAGGCCATGTGAACTTGTACTAGGCGAGCTGTGCCATAGCCCGGCTAGTATGCAAGTTGCAGTCTAAGAGACAGAGGTGAAAACAGAGTGGAAGAATTGAGTACCAAGCAATCAGAACCCTGGACCCGGAGAGGAGGGCTGATAAAGGGCTCAAGAAGGCTATGAGCCTTGGAGATTAGGAATCTTGGAAACAGTGAGGGTAAAGAAGAATACCTCACACCAAGTAAGCAATGTCTGTATTGGGAACAACAGGCAAACAGGTCTTTCACCTCTGTAAGAGACTGGTTAGGTTGATATAGGCATTTTGGGGCAGAAAATGTCTTTGAGCACTTGAATTGGTAGGGAGACTTGGGATTGATATAGGTCTTGAAGTGTTGTGTCCAGATAGGTTTGCTAAACCCATAGGTCTCCCTATCATAATTGGAGTGATAGATGTGGATAAGGAGAAGTTTCATAACTCACCTTGTCCATGGAGAGATGGTATCTACACTAAGGATCCTCCTCCGACATCCTTACAAGGATTGCCCGAAGCTTTCATAGACAACAAAAAATTCCACCGAGACCAATAAAATTTGAACATGGTGCTTCCTCCTCTAATGTGCAAAACCCTATGGAAAAGCATGATGAAGAAATAAATAGTAAGACAAGAAGGAATAAACAAGCAAAAGAAAGGAGGAGGAGCAGACAAGATTTTGCCCAACGATTTGCCGCTCAACAAGAAAACATTCAACCTAACATTGAAACAAACATAGAAAACCTCAACACTGAACAATTTGAAGACAAGAACAATAGTTGGGCTACGATACCTTATGTAGACACCTAAAATTGATTTGCTCTGCAAACCAATTTGCCATATCTCTACACCAATTATCCCTCCTATTAATTAAATAAATTTATTTTATTTAATTAATTTATCCCTAACCATCTATCATCTATCCTTTGTGATCAATTAATTCACTTAATTTATCACTATACCTTATAACTATATCCTCATTGATTAAATAAATATTTCTAATATTTATTTAGCTAATTTGTCCATCTCCCTAATCCCTATTAATTAGATAAATTATTATTATCTAATTAATCTACCCTACTAATCAACCTAAACCTAGCCTAGTTGATTAAATAGCAATTATTTAATTAGCTACCGTAGGCTACCTACCCCCTAGACCTAAATTAATTAAGCCAAACACTTAATTAACCTTGCTTATCCCATCCTCCCACACACCTTTGAATAAAAAATCAATTTTTTATTCAAAGGGTCAAATTTTCCTTACACTCATTTATCACCCTCTTACACATGTAAGTGTACATGTGTCCTTCAACCTTCACATCTCCACATAAAAGTGAATTTTTAATTCACACTCCCCCATGAGTTGAATTTTTAATTCACTTGTCATATCCACTCTTTCTAAAAATAAAATTTTAATTCATTTTTATCCTCCACACCTTTCCCCATGTGAATTTAAAATTCACAAATAATGAGAGCCCTCCAAATCCATTGACTTAATCTCAACCCTTGATCTCTCTCATCCACTCCCCTTGTGACATTTGTCACAAGGCTATGACTTCAATCCAAACCCTAACTCTCAACCATTTCTAGCCTTGATCTCATCTTTTAATCCTCACCCTCCATCCATTTTCCAAAAATCTATAAATGAGACCCTTCTCTAAGCCATTTAAAGGGACTTCTTCTTGCATCCTTATCATGCCCAAATTTCTCTCAAATCTCCTCATCATACGATCATAATGCTAAAATCACTCTAGTCTTATCTCTCATCTCTATACAATCTATCAATCTATCCTCCAATCTCTCATCTACATTGTGTTGAATGCATTAAGCAACCCACATTCATCTACTTGGGTAAATCTAAGGAGTTTGGGTGCAACTCCTTCCACCCTATCAAGGAGAGGGATCACATTTGAAGGTATAACTTTGTGTATTTATGCATTTGGTTTACATTTTTTAACTTCATTTGTCTTCCTTGTTCACACCTTATGAACCCCTTTCCTCTAGCATTCAACATGGGAAAGCTGATGACCTACTTGTTGACAAAGGTTAGTTTGGTTGTCCCTGTAGGTAAGTATTTCTAACCCTTTACCTCCATTTTGTGTTTCCCCCGTGATGTGTTATGTTTTGTTTAGGTCTCCTAGGATGACCCTTGATACTCTCATAAGGTCAGGGATACTGGGAGACCACCTCTGTTGTGACCCTTCAGTTCTATCTATATCATCATTCTTCTATATTGCTTCTCCTCTATTTTTCATTGTTGTGTGTTGTGTCTTATGGACATAGCGTTGCGGTTGGTGACTTGGGGGCACCCTCCTACGTGACTGTCCCTAAGGCACTTGTTTCTCCTCTCTTGATTTATTGTTTTCCTTCGTCTAGTGGTTCTATCTAGCAGGAGAATGATGAAAAACATATTATAGTGATGCAGACCTAGTGTCCCTTTAGCGAGTAATTAAAAAATGGACCAAGTCCATATATGACGATGGGGTTGTTATATATTATCCAACACTTGGCTAGTAGAATCACTCCATGTGATCTTGATGCTATCTTATCACACTTACAAAACATAACAATACTGCTGCTCTGTGCACTTTGTCTATCTTGAATCTTGTATTCCTTGGTTCTTTATATGATTGATCATATGCATTGTTGTTTATCATGATTATATGGACACTAACACTTTTCTTACAGGAATGTGTTTGTGGGAACATTTGGCGATCGTAAAGTACATGTCACCTCCAAGGGGCATGGGCTTTGCAAGAGATCATGTTCCCTTGTGTGTTTTCTTCCTACCTTAACGTTCTTGATAGTAGTACACGACATCAACCACCTTAATGTGGGGGCATATATAAGGTAATTTGTCTATTGTAGATCCTAGCAATGCATGTTTGTGAATCTTGAATCTATTGCAATCACTTAAGCCCTCTGTAGAGGTAGAATATCATGCATATCCTTGTTATCTTAAGCCTTTCGTGTGAGGTGGGGATGATGTATTTCTCAAGGAAAGTGCGCAATCCTGTCATTTTCAAAAAGTCCTCCAAGCAGGCAGGGAGCGGATCTGAGACTATCCTAACCCTTAAGCATGCCTTCGGCGATTGTTGTGGTGAAGCCCAATTGTCGGTGTGTGTCTGTAATGTGCCTAAGATGGTGATGAACCTAGAAATAGGTACACTCCATTGCTTGTTTTCCATGTTTTCTCCGTGTCTTCCATGTGTGTGTGTATGGCGTGTTTGTTCCCAAGCATAGTCTAAAGACCAGTGGTGATGAGTCCCTCCTATGCTTTGGGATTTGTATGGCGTGCTTGATTTGTATGGCATGTTTGTTCTCAAGTACAGTCTAAAGACTGGTGGCAATGAGTCCCTCCTGCACTTTGAGATTTGTATTGCGTGTCTATTACCCCATGTGCAGTCTACAGACTGGTGGCGATGAGTCCCTCCTACATTTTGGGTTGTGTGTTTACTTTCCTTGTACTTGCATCTGCATTTTATATATGAGAAAAAGAAAAAAAAAATCACTGCATTCACTATGTTTTGTGTGTCTTCAATACTGTCTTCTCCATGTTTTGCGTGACTGTAACTATCTTCTCTGTGTTTTACGTGACTGTAACTGTCTTCTATGTGTTTTGCATGACTGTAACTGTCTTCTCCATGTTTTATTTGCCTATTACTATCTTCAATGTGTTTGGCGTGTCTTCTCCATGCTTGGCGTGTTTGTTGTGTTTGTTGACCATACTTTAACGCATGTGTTGGCCTTGCATTTATACATACATTAAAGTGGTGGCTAAATGTTATGTTGGAAAGGGTCCCCTTGGGGGTTTTCCCTCTTAAGGTTAGCTCCCGGGTCTTTAATTTGCATTTAGAGAATCTTGCATATTATTTCTGACTCTCGATGAGAAAACCCTTGGGTCTTGTGACAAATAGGACCTAGGGGGCTGCACTTTAATGAATCCTAGCAAAAATGGCAGGGTGGACTTGGGCGCTAGTGCCCTAGTCCAGCCCTATTTTGGGTCTACCCTAATTTCAAATGTTGGTTTAGTGACTGTTATTTGGGTCCTATGCTGACATCTAAAGTTTAAATTACGAAATTCTTAGCAGGAATCTTTGTAGTTGCATATATAAGCATGATTAGGTTTCATTTGCAAACTAGATGGTGTTTTTGATTAACAAGCTTTTGTGAAAGTAATTCAAGGCATTCATTATGTTATAGAGTAGTACTTTGTGTTGTTATTGTGTTTGTATTTGCAGATTTGATAGACATCTCCTCATGGTATGAAGAGCATCTTCCTTCCATGAGATCTTCACTACAAGGTGATATCTATTGTGTTTTCAATCATTTATCATTTAGATTTTTGCCTCTATCTCACTGGGATACGCACTCTTATCTGACAACGGTGTTCAGAAGACTTGAATGTCTCTCCGGGGCTTGACCGAGGCAAGCCTCTAAACACCACAACCCCCTCCCACACTCCTTGTGATTTCAGGTTACAGGTGTCAAGTTTCGTGGAGTGGAGTTGCAAGAAGGAGTGGCAGACATTAAGGATTCAGGATCTGAAAAGAAGCAGGACACTGGAGCTTTTCCTAGACTAGGGCACGAGTCCCCTATCCTCTGTAGTTGAATTCCCAGAAACGAAAGTTACAGTGTAGATCAATGTCGGAAGGAGATAAGGATTCTGCAAAAAAACAGGCACCTTGGACTTGGGCGCTAGTCCCCATGTCCCCGACTTCTCTGCCTTCCAAACTTAAAAAAATAGTGAGTTAAATATCTCTGTCCCTTATCTCAGTCTGAAAGGATTTGGTGTAATTTGATAATTTTCTTATTGATTTGCATAATTAAGGTTTCTAAGTACACTTGAGCATTTAGATAGAGACATTGTTTGACACATCCAAGAATCCACAGCTTCCCAAGTGGCAACTCAACCTAATAGGTGATTGCTCTCGCTTAGTGGAGATTCAACTCAGATGATAAGCCCTTGGAATGTTCGTAGTGAAAGGAGGATTTTGCTTAAACCATTAAAACCACATTTTCCCCTTTTTAACAAAAAAAACACTACAAAACACCAAACTTAGTTCTTCTTGAATGTTCATCCTCAATCCATTTATGTATCTTGCTACTTTCTCCTTGCTTGCTTCACTATGTCTAGTCCTTATGATCTTATGAAATTCTTCAATATACTTCTTCACAGATTTCTCCTTTTGCCTCAGGTTCTGCAATCTCTTCAACAGTTCCAACTTATAGTCAGTAGGTATAAACTGATTCTTCAACTTTGTCACCATTCTATCCCATTTTATGATCTTTTCTTTTCCTCTTCTATTCCTATCCAACTGAACTTCTTTCCACCAAATAGCAGAATGTCCTTTCAACTTAGTCTTCGCAAATCTTACTTTCTCTGGGTCTTCAATTTCTTCATATTCAAAGTATTCCTCCAAGTCATTTATCCAATAAATCAATTCCTCTAGATTCAAATTTCCACTGTAGCTTGATACATCCACTCTAGGTCTCTTTCCAATCTTTGAAATAGCTTTCAACATCTTTGCCTGATCTGATTCTTCTTCTTCTAGGGTTTCTTCATTTTGATCTGCAAATTGAAATTCTTCATCACTTTCAACATCATGTCTAGGGGTTAGTCCTCTTCTTCTATCTTCATCTACAACATCCAATCTAACTTTCATTGTTTTCATCACCTCCATCATTTCTTCCATTATTCCAGCAACAGTGCCCATAGCAGGCATCCTCCTCGGTGGCATCTCTTCCTAAGATCTGATATAACTGTCTCAATTCGACGATTTGACTACAAGGTAGTAACTACCTCACAATCGGCAATCTGTTGACAAACGCAAGTAGATAGCCTTAGGTCAGCGATCTATTCACCAAAAGATCTTCTAGAATGCCTTCACTTCTGAAAGAATTCAAAACTTTGCTCTGATACCACTTGGTGCAGTCATGGTCGGAGGGTTCACATAATGAACTGTCCAAACCATGCAGGTAGAGTAAACACAACGGAAACAACACAATCATAGAATGTAATGGACGATTCAAATGCTCAATATATCATTTATTTAGAATGCTTAGATGCTGGCAACATGTGGGCTACAATCAAAGGGCTCACAGGCTTGCTTTCCAAGTCACAACAAATATGCAAGCTATGGCATTGAAGTGCCTTCCCAAAAAGAATATAACTATCAAATCTACATAACTTGAGAACTTATGAACTAACTGCCTTCTTAATGCCTCTAAGAGATCTATATATATATCATCTTCAAGCTCATGAAATCCTCCGCGTTGGCCACAAAAGAGGTTACAAACTCCAAAGAAGGATGTAACGTGCATAAACAAATAGGTCGGCCTTAAATAATTGGTAATGCTCCGCAAATGGATGAAACTTGGTGCAGACCTCAAGGAAGGTCTATCTAATCCATATGTGTCATGTATGATGTTTCATTTAGCTCTACAAGTCACGGAAGTGCTCCGCAAGCCTTCTTCTTCATCTAACTATCTGAATGCTCTACTCTGTGAAAGCTGATGATCTTTTGATAGCGATAACTTTTAGCAGACAAGTCCAAATGGCCTGAAATTTGGATATGATGTAGATGATGATATGTAGATGCTAAGTCCTACTCTACGAGCTCTGATATGAACACTAGTAGAAATATGGAAAATAAATGACTAGGTGACTAAAACTTTTAGTCACGGGACTAAAACTTTTTGCAACACAGCTATAAATGACTAAATAAATGACTAATTTAGTCATTGGTTGAAATGACTAAATAAATGACTAATTTGGTCATCGGGCAAAAAATACAACTAAAGTGGATAGTTAAAAAAAAATTTTGAATTGAGGGAGTGGGTTGTATTATAATATAATATAATAATAATATATTATATTACAATACAATATAATATAATATATTATAATATAATATGATATTATATAATATAATATTATATTATTAATATTACAATATTATATTTATATTATAATATATTTAATATTATAATATTATATTACTATTTAATATTAAATATATTATAATATTATATAATATAATATTATTATATAATATTAATATTATAATATATTTAATATTATATAATATAATATTATATTTATATTATATTATTATTATATATATAATATATTATATTATTATATTATTATATAATATTAAATATAATATAATATAATATAATATTAAATATAATATAATATAATATAATATTATAATATTGTGTTTAGGGTTTAGGGTTTAGGGTTAAGGGTTTCGGGTTTCAGGTTTAGGGTTTAGGGTTTTAGGTTTCGGGTTTAGGGTTTAGGGTTTAGGTTTTAGTGTCTAGGGTTTAAGGTTTAAGGTTTAGGGTTTAGGGTGTAGGATGCATTATGTGCACATGGGTCGAAAAAGTGTCATTTCAACATGTCGCCCCATACATGCGCAACAATGTGGGAGTAACTACTTGCCATCACATTTGTGTACTTGTCTTAATTTCATTGGTTAATTTATTGGAGTTGTGAACATGTATTGGTGCATTTGTGAACATGTATTGGTGCATTTGTGTTAATTTATTAGGTTGGTATTTTACATGTATTAGTTCTTTTTAAAATTTTAATTGGGGGGTCAAGTGCACAAATACATTCTCCCTTAATTAAAAAAAATATGGGCGCCAAAAATGAAAAGGATGGGTGCCAAAAGTGAAATCCATTTCTTCACCAACCCTGCAGGCTGTGAGCGACGTGATTTTGTAGAGCCGAGCATGAAGTGGGCAAAGACAAGGGTGCCCTTGTCGAATCGTATACACCATAGTCAGTAATTTTATTTTATGTTTTTTTAAATGTAATGCCTCGGTTGGATTTTACTTCCACATTTTGCATACATGTCTACCTAAGCATTTCTAAGAAAAGTCTAATCATATAATATAATACTATACATTTATTATTATGTAAAATTAACATTCACTAAATATTGAAATAAATGTTTTACCCATTTATCCATAGAAATTCCTCCTGCGTGACTAAATATTTTGAAAGATTGAAATTCTGGCACTCAAATTCCTCCCACGTGACTAAATATTTTCAAAGATTGAAATTCTGGTGCTCATACATACACCCAAATTGAGTTGAATAAACATTTGAAGTCTACAAAGAGGGAAAAAGCAAAACCCTTGATTCATCCACCCAAAAGCGATAATTTACAAGTGAGATGAGCAACAGGGAGCATTCGGGCATAGGTAAGTCGGTCACAATCTTATTGCGCTTATGTTTCAATAAAATCCTATTGTTGTTTCTAGTCTCATAATTCTAAATCCTGTGACGATTATCTCTGCCTTTTCAAAAAATCCATTTTGTGCATATCCTGCAATTGTGGCATTCCACGAGACCACATTTCTTTGAGGCATTCTGTCAAACAGTTCATGTGCCTTGGCTACTTTTCCACATTTTACATGCATGTCTACAAAAGCATTTCCAACTGTAATATCTAACAAAAATCTAGCTTCTATTGTGCTTTGATGGATGTCCATACCCTGTTCCAAAGCTCCCATTTTGGCACAGGTAGGAGGATGCTGGCAAAGGTTGTCAAATTTGGATATACACCTGCTAATTGCATTCGCTTGAAAGTTTCTAAAGCCTTTTCAAAAAATCCATTTTGTGCATATCCTACAATCATTGCATTCCATTCATCCACCATATCGAGGTAGGGAATTCGACCAACCTGGATCGAGAGTTGCCCCGATGACCCTTGGATCGAGCCATAGCCATAGAAAAGCACCATAATCAACTAAAACGGATTTTATGAAACCGGATAAATGCGCTTTACAATATTACATTCATTGGAAAAGATACAATGAGATCTTTTCAGATCATAGCTTTGGTGTTGCCAACTGATTATGTTTTCAATATCACCATAACCTAGTTCGAAATCCTCTTAAAGCCTCGCATGGAAAAATAATAGCTATATCAATTCTTAGGTGCACCATAAAATTAGACATGTACTATTCAAATTTCACATTAGGCTTCTAAGGATTCCTTAGAGGGGATGAAAACACACTAATAGCCATCCAATTACCAAAAAGTGGCATTATCTATCCTCAAATTTTGCTAGGCTACACTATAACTAGAGGCAATGATTGCAGGATATGCACAAAATGGACTAGGAGATTGACTTTTCTCATGGAATGCAATGATTACAGGATATGCACAAAATGGATTGGTTGAAAAGGATTTAGAAGCTTTCCGCCAAATGCAATTGATAGGTGTAAATCCAAATTCCACAACCTTTGTAAACCTGGTCTCTCGCAGGCACTTCCAGTCATGCTTGCGGGAGACCGGGTTTACAAAGGTTGTGGAATTTGGCTTTACACTTGTCAATTGCATTTGGCAAAAAGCTTCTAAAGCCTTTTCAACCAGTCCATTTTGTGCATATCCTACAATCATTGCATTCCATGAGACCACATTTCTATGAGGCATTCTATCAAACAATTCACATGCCTTGTCTATGCTTCCACATTTTGCATACATGTCTACCAGAGCATTTTTAGCTATAATATCTGACAAAACCCTTGTTCCATTATGATTTGATGGATGTCCATACCCTATTCCAAACCTCCCATTTTGGCACAGACGGGGAGGATGCTGGCAAAGGTTGTGGAATTTGACTTTACACCTGCCAATTGCATTTGCTTGAAAGTTCCTAAAGCCTTTTCAACAAATCCATTTTGTGCATATCCTGCAATCATTACATTCCATGCGATGACATCTCTTTGAGGCATTCTATTAAACAATTCACGTGCCTTGTCTATACTTCCACACTTTGAATACATGTCTACTAGGGCAGTGGAAACTATAATATCTGACAAAAATCCCCCTTCCATTATGCTCCGATGGATCTCCATACCCTGTTCCAAAGCTCCCATTTTGGCATAGGCGGGGAGGATACTGGCAAAGGTTGTGGAATTCAACTTTACACCTGCTAACTGAATTTGCTTGAAAGTTTCTAAATCTTTTTCAACAGATCCATTTTGTGCATATCCTATAATCATTGCATTCCATGACATGACATCTATCTGAGGCATTCTGTCAAACAATTCACGTGCCTTGTCTATGCTTCCACATTTTGCATACATGTCTACTAGAGCATTTCCAACTATAATATCTGACAAAAATCCCCCTTCCATTATGCTCTGATGGATGTCCATACTTCTGCAAATGAATTTTGTTCAAGACACGATCAGTTCTGATTGGGATTCAGTTTGAAACTTGACACATCTTTTTGTTTCAATAAGTTATTGTTTCCTATTTGGATTCTATCTAAAAATGGATACAACTTTTGGTTTTCATTCATCTATATGGAGAAGTGGTACACTGTGAACAAAGATGGGTTTGATATGTTGTTATTTCCTATTTCTATTAGACCATTGAAAGGTATGTGAAAGTGGAAAGATGTGTTTCTCTTTGGTTCTAGGCCTTAAAAATAACTAACAGCATTCAATGGACCTTGCAGGGCATACGGTAGTCGAAAAGAAGACAGTCCTTTTTGTGATGCCCCTGGATTTGAAAATGCACGCATGAAGCTTTTAAGACATGTTTCATTTTTTGATTGCCCAGTGTGTATAATAATATCGATTTACTTATTTGTAAATTGGGTGTTTGCAAAATACATCTTTTTGTTTCAATAAATTATTGTTTCCTATTTGGATTCTATCTGAAAATGGATACAACTTTTGGTTTTCATTCATCTGTACAGAGAAGTGGGATCAACAAATCCATTTTGTACATATCCTACAATCATTGTAAACCATGAGACCACATTTCTTTGAGGCATTCTGTCAAACAGTTCACGTGCCTTGTCTATGCTTCCATATTTTGCATACATGTCTAACAGGGCAGTTGCAACTACAACATCTGACAAATTTCCTCTATCCTTTATGTTTTGATGGATGTCCATACCCTATTCCAAAGCTCCTATTTTGACATAGGCAGGGAGGATGCTGGCAAAGGTTGTGGAATTTGGCTTTACACCAGCCAATTGCATTTGCTTTAAAATTTCTAAAGCCTTTAACAAGTCCATTTTGTGCATATCATGCAATCATTGCAGTCCATGAGACCACATTTCTTTGAGGCATTCTGTCAAACAGTTCATGTGCCTTGTCTATGTTTCCACATTTTGCATACATGTCTAATAGGGCAGTTGCAACTACATTTGACAAAATTCCTCTATCCTTTATGTCTTGATGGATGTCCATACCCTATTCCAAAGCTCCCATTTTGACATAGGCAGGGAGGATGCTGGAAAACATTGTGGAATTTGGCTTTACACCAGCCAATTACTTTTGCTTTAAAATTCTAAAGCCTTTCCAAAAAATCCATTTTGTGAATATCCTGTAATCATTGTAGTCCATGAGACCACATTTCTTTGAGATATTCTATCAAATAGCTCACATGCCTTGTCTATGCTTCCACATTTTGCATACATGTCTAACAGGGCAGTTGCAACTACAACATCTGACAAAATTCCTCTATCCTTTATGTTTTGATGGATGCCCATACCCTATTCCAAAGCTCCCATTTTGGTATAGGCAAGGAGGATGCTGGCAAAGGTTGTGGAATGTCCATGGGATGACATCTCTTTGAGGCATTGTGTCAAACAGTTCTCATGCCTTGACTATTATTCTAAATTTTGCATACATTTCTACTAGAGCATTTACAACTATAATATCTATCAAACATCCCCCTTCCATTATGCTTTGATTTGCTGATAAAGTATGTTTCAAATTTAAATTTTCTATTCAAGTTTCATCTTAACTTTCATGTGTTTGGAGTTGGGATTGCTAGCTTCCTAAACCTATAATCAATGAAAGTTCATAGTTCAGAAATTGATTACTAGGAATGGGGGTTGCAAGAATTTTTGTCTTTAAACCTGATTGTTTATAAATTTGACTTACTCTGTCTAAACAGATCTAAGAAGATCTGTGGAGTCAAGAAGGTAAATATTCTTTCAAAGAACATGTTAAAGTAAGTTATTTGCTTTCTGTTACAAAGGGGCAATTTACTTATTGCATTGTTGGGTTTTGTTTGTGCAGACCAAGGTAAGAGATGCAACAAAGAAGAAGTAATGCAGCAATTAGCAATATTATGCAAGTTTTGATATATTTATTCAAATTTTGAGATGTAAAAGCCCATGATAAAATATTTATGCTTCATTTTGCAAGTAGTTCTTCCATGTTTTAGAGTTGTATAAGCAAAAAATAGAGCATTATAACTCAGTTTTCTCAGTCACAGCACTGAGAAACACACTTTGTAACACATTTTTGAAAGCAAAGACATATTTAAGTCTTGTATCTACTGTAAAAACACATTTTCTCAATAAAAATTCAGTATTTTGCCTTCTTAATAGTTGTTTCAGTATGTGCAAATGAATGATTGATTATGTTTTTTTGTGTTTTATGTTTAAACCTCAAAAACAATTAAATAAATTACCAATTGACTAAATATACTACCAACTAACATAAATTGATGACTAAATGACTAAATATACTACCAAATTACCAAATATACTACCAAATTGATGATTAAATATACTACCAAATTAATGACTAAAATTTGTTTAGTCATAAATTTGGTCACGAGATAAATGACTGACAATAAACTACCAATGGTCCAATGACTAAATATACTACCAAATTAATGACTAAAATTTGTTTGGTCATAAATTTGGTCGCGAGATAAATGAACGGAAATAAACTACCAATGGTCACGTGACCAAACTAATGATCACATGACCAATTTTTGGTAGTTTTTTTAGTCATTTATTTCTATTTTTCTACTAGTGGAAGATGCGGTGAAATGCGGTATAAAATGTTGAAACTACAACTGACTGAATTAAACTAAAAAATGAAAGAAAAGAATGAATGCAAATATTTTTAGTTGATGCAAGATTGCTCTGCAACCTGGGATGCTCTCTCTCTCTCTCTCTCCAAACCCCTAAACCCTAAATAATGTCTCTAAACCCTAACCCATAAACCTGAGCAACCCTAAACCTCTATCTCCCTATCTCTCCCTTATCTCCCTATATCTCTATCATCCCTCTACCTCTCAATCTCTCTCCTTATCTCTTTGGACATCTCACTCACTCTCTATCTCCCTATCTCTCCCCTTTGTCTCCTCTATCTCTCCCTATCTATCTCCTCTAGATCTCTCTATCTATCTATCTCTCCCTATCTCCCTATCTCTTGCCTCTCTCTCCCCTATCGTTCCCCTATCTCTCTATCTCTCCCCTCTATCTCTCCCTCACCCTTATCAATGAAGGAAATGAAAACAAGAAAACTAGGGCTCTCTCTCTGTCTCTATCACCCTATCTCTCCCCTCTCTCTCCCCTCCATCTCCAACCTCTCTCCCTCGTCCTCCCTCTCCCTTATCAACAAAGAACATGGAAACAAGAAAACGAGGGCATGCGAAGAGGGATGAGGATGTAAATTGGGAGTATGGGATGGAAACAAGATAAAACAAAAGTTCATTGGATGGGAAGAATGATGAGGAGAGGTGGAAAATAGTAAAATAGGGAAAAATTGGTGTTGGGATAAGGTTCCATTAACCTTGTAAATCCCATTATTGTACTATTCCATTTATTATTTGTAATTACCCATAAGGGATGTACTAATTTCATCGGCAATGGTAAAAATTATTTACTGTCCACGGTAATTACGGAGTTACTGCACTGGTAGGTTCTGGAGTTACCGATGGTAGTTACGGGATGTCATTTACTATGGTAAATGGTAATTGGTCAAAGTGGGCTGCACATGTGGAGGAATCACCTATTTTTAGTGTTATGACGTGCGTCATAGATGTTGTAAGAAGGTGGAAGAGATTCTATGACAACTGTAAGTTGTCATAAGAATCTATGACATTTATGACAACATAAGACACGTCATGAGATGTTGTAAGTGGCTATTTTTGGCCCCTAGGCGTTCAAGCTTGCATGGGCATCTTTTGCCAAGTGTAGGATGCATATATGACAGCTTTTATGACCCCATAAGAGCCTATTTTTGTCCATGGATGCCCAAGGTTGTATTGTTGACTCTTGACAAGTGTTATGAGCTTGTAAGAAGTCACTGAATGCTGCATGGGTGAAGATTCCAAGGTGGACACCCATCTTGAGGTCGTGTAAATTCTATATAAACCATGGCATAGTAGATGAAATGAATAATAGTTTACAGGTACCCAGGTTCTGCCGAAGTGAAGGTTGAAGGACAAAGGAAGTGAATGTATTTGTAATCTCCTTTTGTGAAGATAATACAACTTGGCCTCTTTTCTTGGTGGAGTTTTTTACCCTAAATGGTTTTCTCCACGTTAAACACTGTGTTGTGTGCTTCATTTTGCTTATGGTATATTTCTATATTGTGGGTTTATATTCTATGTTGCAATCACCATCTTTAATACTCTGCTAAAGATAGTTAAATATATATTTGAATCAGATTTCCATTTAGTAGTGTTGCTTTCATTTCTAACATTTTGTATTAGAGCCTGGCTAGCTTTGACTCTTGGTGGGTAGTGGAAGCTATAGCTGTAGTGGGAGATTTGGTTGTGTTTGTTTTGTAGATCTTGAGTTGATATTGTGGCTGCATCCACCATTGCATCAACCTCTCAATTGGACATTGAGAAGTTCAACAAAATGGGGTATGAGTTATGGAAGCTGAAAATAGAGGAATTGTTGGAAGAAAGAAACCAGTGGTTGGCTGTTCAAAAAGAGAAGAAACCCGACAATGTCTCTCAAGATGAGTGGGATAGACTGGACAAGAAGGCACGAGGAACCATCTAGTTGTGTCTTTCATACTCTGTTCTGTTGAATGTCACAAAGGAGGAGACTGCACACAAGTTGTGGAATTAGGTGGGTGAAATCTATCAAGTCAAGAATATGGTAAATAAACTCTATTTGAAAAGAAATTTGTTTTCCATGAAAATGAGAGAGGGTGATTTAGTTGTAGAGCATTTAAATTCTTTTAATTTGTTGTTGAGTTAATTTGCTTCAGTAGATGTTGATGTTAGTGAGGAAGATAAATGTATCTTACTTCTTTGTTCTTTACCTAAGTCTTGGGAGAATGTTATCCGAGGATCACTATCACTGCTAACCTCATGGATCCGAAGTTGGATGCTCTTGTTTCAATTCTACTGTCACAAGAATTGAGGAAGAAGAGTTTAGGTAGTTCAAGGGATGATCTCAATGTTAGGGGAAGGCCTAGGGAAAGAGGACCGAAAGGAGATCAGAAAGGGGCTAAGGACAAGTCCAAGGGCTAGTCTAAGACTCCTAGGAAGAAGAACATAGTTAAGTGTTGGAATTGCAGTAAAAAAGCCATGTGAAGGAGTGCAAGAACCCAAAGAAATATTGGGAGAGTGCTTCGAATAAGTCCTCAAATGCAGGTGAAGATGTTTTACTTTTTGCATTCAATGTTGTTTCTAATGAAAATTGGTTGGTTGACTCAGGATGCTCATTTCATATGACCCCGCATAAGGAATGGTTCTCCACATATGAGAAATATGATGGAGGTAATATCTACCTTGGAGACAACTCTATATATCCAATAGTTAGGAAATGCAAGGTACTGCTATGTTTCAATGATGGGAGAATTAAAACCCTCCCTGATGTTTATCATGTTCTTGGATTAGCTAGAAATTTGATTTATGTTTCAAAGCTAAATGATTTGGGAATGCATGTGACTTTTGACAAGCATGGCTACAGATTGGTAAGAGGGAACTTGGTGGTAGCATAGGGGAAGAGATTGGGAAACCTGTTCAAGCTTGAAGCCACTACAATTTGTAATGCCTCCTATGTATCTAAGGCTAGTACTAAAAATACATGTATGTTGTGGCACCGTAGATTGGGCCACACTAGCAATAATGTTTTGAAAACTATTAAGAATAAAGATTTGTAGGATGGTTTCTCTTATTTTGCTAAACACTTTGATTTTTGTGAGCATTGTGTGTTTGGTAAACAAAACATAAAATCATTTCCTTTAGGAAGCAATAGAGCAAAAGAGAAGTTAGAAATTATTCATACATATATGTTTGGACCTGTGGATAATGATTCTATCAGAAATTCTTGTTATTTTGTTACCTTCATTGATGATGTGTCCAAATTTACATGGATTTATTTTATGAAACACAAATATGAATTTTTCACTAAGTTTAAGGAATTTAAAGTCTTAGTAGAGAAAATTAGGGTTGAAGATAGAAATATTAAGATCTGACAATGGAGGGGAATATTTCTCTAAGGAAATTGATGAGTTTTGCAAGCATGCAAGTATTCTCAGACAAAAGACAACTCTATATACACCACAACAGAATGGTGTTGCAGAAAGGATGAACTGAACAATCATGGAAAGGGTTAGAAGTGTGCTGAGTGATGCATAGTTGGATAAATGCTTTTGGGCAGCGGCTATGTGTACTACTTGCTACTTGTTAAATAGATCTCCTTGTAAGTCTCTTGATTCGACACCTTATGAAGTGTGGATAGGTAAGAAACATTTTGTTTCACATTTAAAGATTTTTGGTTGTGAGGCTTTTGTTCATGTGCCTAAGGAAAAGTGATCTAAGTTGGATCCAAAAGCTAAAAAGTGTACATTCATTGGATATGGTGATAATGTCAAAGGTTATAAGCTTTGGAATCCACTAACCCGTAAGATTATCTATTCTAGAGATGTTATTTTCAAGAAATTTAGAGCTATTTCTAAACCTAAGCAACCAAAAGAAAAAGATGAAAAGGTAAAGAGAGTGCACTTTGAGGTAGAACAACAAGATGCACCTAAGGAAGAACTGAATGATGGATTGGTGGGTGAAGAAGAAGAAGATTCAAGTAGTTCTGATGAAGATGAATTTGTTGTTACAGAAGAAGCTGGTATAGATGATCATGCAGAAGAACAAGTTGAGACTCTTACTCCACCCTTGAGGAGATCCAAAAGACAATGGAATCTAGTTGATAGGTATAGCCCACCAGATTTCCGTTGTGTATTTGCTTTATTAAGTACTAACGATGAGCCTAGATCCTACAGGGAAGCTATTCTTTCAGATGATAGTAAGTCTTGGTAGTTAGCCATGCAGGAGAAGATGATGGCTTTAGACTCTTGTAACACCTGGGAT
The DNA here is from genome assembly GCA_027924645.1 of Cunninghamia lanceolata. Lineage (NCBI taxonomy): Eukaryota > Viridiplantae > Streptophyta > Pinopsida > Cupressales > Cupressaceae > Cunninghamia > Cunninghamia lanceolata. The sequence goes on from BSBN01000500.1 coordinate 26,889,720, forward strand.
CTTGTTTGTTTTCCCAAAGGAAGAAAGGCCATAGGTTGTAAGTGGGTCTTCAAGAAGTTTGGAGCAGATGGGTCATTGGAGAAGTACAAGGCTAGACTAGTAGCCAAAGGCTACTCCCAAAGAGAGGGAGTTGATTTTGGTGAGATTTTCTCTCCTGTTGTTAAATTAACTTCTATTAGATTTCTTTTATCCATTGCTAAAGCTTATGATTGGGAGATTGAGCAAATGGATGTTAAGACTGTGTTCCTACATGGAGATCTTGAGGAAGAAATTTATATGCAATAGCTTACAGGTTTTGAGATAAAAGGGAAAGAAAAATGGTTTTGCAGGTTAAAGAGGTCTCTTTATGGTTTGAAATAGTCCCCTAGAATGTGGTATCAAAAGTTTGATTCATTTGTGTTGAAATTGGGTTTTGTTAGAAGCGAGGAGGATCATTGTGTTTACATTCATTGTATTGATGATTTTATATTGGTTATTGCTTTGTATGTTGATGACATGTTATTTTTCAGCATGCTAAGGGTATGATAAGTGAGCTTAAAGCCCAACTTTTAGGTGCATTTGATATGAAGGATCTTGCAGCTGCCAGGTATATTTTGGGAATGGAGATCAGAAGAGACAGAGGTAACAAAAAGCTTTGGTTATCACAAAGTAAGTATGTGAATACTATTTTGTAGAGGTTTAGTATGCAGGACTGTAACCCAATTAGAGTTCCTTTACCCATTGGTACTAAGCTTTCATTAGATATGTGTCCAAAGACTGAGGATGATCTTGAGGATATGTCTAATGTGCCATATGCTAGTGTTGTAGGGAGTTTGATGTATGCAATGGTTTGCACTAGGCCATATATTGCCTAAGCAATGGGAGTTTTGAGCAGATTTATGTCTAACCCTAGTAGACAACATTGAAATTATGTGAAGAGGATGCTTAAATATCTTGCAAGTACTCCTGATTATTGTTTGGTTTACTTTGGTATTGATAGTGCTAATAAATCTTTGGACATATAGGGTTTTGTTGATGCAAATTGGGCAGGTTACTTGGATAGTCGAAGGTCCACTAGTGGCTATGTGTTTACTATGTTTGGAGGAGCAGTGAGTTGGATGAGTAAGATGCAGCCCATAGTTGCTTTGTCCACCACCGAAGTAGAGTATATGGCTACTACCCATGTCTCTAAGGAGGTAGTTTGGTTGAGGAGACTGTGTATTTTAACTCTTGACAGTCATATATTTCTCTTCTTAGATGGTATTTCCTGCATTAGAAATTCTAATATTACCCCTTTTTTACTTTTGCTTCCATTGCTGTGTGTATAGTCCTTTATTTTTTCATTTCTAGTCATTTGATGACTCATATTACAGTCATTGTTTTACTTCCCTATTTTTTTAGAACAATTTTATTGACCCTTGATCTCCCTTTGTAATGTACCTTATAACTCTGGTAAAGACATCTGAGACTTCACTTGGCATATTTTTTGGAATGATACCTTTTGATGGGTTCTGGCATAGTTCTATTAACAGTCATTCTTATGACTGTTATTGCTGCTTTATAATAGTCATCTCATGGCATTTATTTCTGCTCTTTGACAATCATTCTTATGACTGTTATTGCTGCTCTTTCTTATAGCATTTTGCTGCTATTCTCATAGCATTCTGCTGCTGCAAACATGACTGCTATCTTTGTCTTAAATAGTTTGTTATCTCTACATTTTTTGTGCTCCTTCATGACATTCTTGATTTGATTTCTACTTTTACTTTGTGATCGCTGTCATGTTGTTTCATTTTCAGCCTCTGTTGATCTTTTCATGAATCATTCTGCCTTCTATATCATTGCATATGCAGGATTTCATCATCTGAACTTGGAAAAAGAAATGACTGGTTTTTTGGACAGTTTTAAAACTATTTTTAACAGTCATTTTGACTACTTCTTTCATGTTGGGACAGTCATTTAAAATGACTATATTTCTTCCTTATGATAGTCTCTGTATTATGTACTTTGCTACTCCAAAACTCTACCTATTGATGTCCTCTATTTATTTCCACCTTGCTAATGTCTTTTTCTCCTTGGAGAGCTCTTCATGGCATGTGGGTATAGTGACCCAATGGCTGATGCCTGGTTCTATGATAGACTTCTGTTTATGACAGTCTTTCTTTTCTAGATCTCTACTGACCATGTTATCATAGTTGGTTCATATGCTCATCTTCTTGAAACCATACCTTGTACTAGTTTTGTCAATCTCTGTGTTATGAAACTCTCCTCTTGTGAAAGAAAACACAGTCTTAAACCACTATCACAAATTTGTAAAAATAAAACCTCATGACATTCATCTTTACACTTCTTTCTATGACTATTTCTTTATGACGTAATGGACTGCATCTTGGTTGTTTGTACATGATCATAAGATAATATTTGTGCTAGTTTATTATGAAAAGTTGCCCTCTATACAGTGTTAAACTCTTGTTCTAGATTGTTCAAGGACTGTTGCTCTTGACAGTCATAATTCCTCCTTTGTAATGTTGTTACAACCTACTCCTTTTGTGCTTTAGATGCTTTGACAACATATGTGATCATTAAACTTCATCCATAACTTCCATATGCATTGAGATACCTTGGCTTTGGTTAAGAAATCACAAGATTCCTTTGTCAGTCCATGTTTGTGGTTGTTAACAAAAACTCTGTATTTGTGTGTTGGGACAGTCATGATGTTGTACTAAAATGCTGCTCTTATCCAGTTATCTCACTTACTGATGTTCTAAGTGTATGTTAGGGTAAAATTGCAAATAGGATAAATGAGGAATCAACAATGATAAAACCCTAGCAATGCACAATGAAGCACAAGACAACATGAAAATCAAAATAACAAAAATGCAAATGCAAACCGATCTCCACGCTATGCTTGATTTATCTCCATTGCTCTTCTCCACCTCGCATGAGCATGCAAGATTTTGAAGGATTATTGTTGGAAGAATGTTGGGTGCTCATTTCTGCAGCATAACATTAAGATGAAGATGATATGAGGATGATAGATGAAGGATGCAAAGGCTCTAATGATATTTTGATAGAATAATGGTACTTGAAGCTCAATGCATGCTTTAGATAATTTGGCAGAATAAGGGTACTTGAAGCTCAATGCATTGCTAATGGCTTATGAGGGGGTTGGTTTATAGGAAAGGCTTGGTTCAAATGAATGGCTGAGATTAAAAAGCTAATTGATTGATGTGGACGGCTAGAATTGATTAGGTTATCCCACTCTTCAAGGGAGTTGTAGTCATTTGACAAGTGTCAAGGAGGATAGGGCTCATGTGTGCTTGTGTACATAAAAAGTACTACATATAAAAGATATTAAATAAAAGGCTGTAGTACCACTTATCTTTTTTAAATGAAAGAGGCACACATGTCGGTTAAATGATAAGATAAATTAATTAAATAAATAAAATTTATTTAATTAATTAGAAAGTCGGCTTATAATGAAATGTGAGAACTTAACTCAAATAAAATATTTGAATTAGTTGAGATATGAGTTGGATATTAATTAAATAAATAAAATTTATTTAATTAATTGGAAAGTCAGCTTAGGATATGATTGGGATATGATGTGGAAATTAATTAAATAAATAAAGTTTATTTAATTAATTGGCTAAGTAGGATAAGGATGGGATTGAATGGGATTTTAATTAAATAAATAAAATTTATTTAATTAATTGGCTAATGGAATAAGGATTGGATTATGGGATTAAGAGTGGGATTTAGGACAAAATGCTACATGATGTCTAAAATAATGTTTTTGACAAGGTGTTGCAAGACATTGACAAAGTTGGGACAATTTTGGGTGTCTACATTTTGCCCCTCTTTGAGATGATGTTCGAGATGATAAGCTTTGTGTCGAGTAACATCATTTCAAAGAAGCTAAGGTATGGATAATTGATAGGGATGATGATGATGTAAGGATATGATGAAGATGATGATGATGATGGAAAGGATAGGTTGGTGATGCCCCCTCGAGAGGATAGGCGGGTTGGACAAGCACGGGTATGCTCTCGAAAAGAAATGGCTTGGCTGCAAAAGAAAGATAAGGGGATAGATAGAAGAAATGAAGGATGCATTATGCTGCAATGAAGGTGAGCAACCATGATGTTTGATATAGCACTAGACGTTATGCACCAAGGTATAAGGACCAGGGTGACGATGTGTCTTGTGCCCCAGCGTAATACAACCTTGTCTGGATACAAGATATGAATATTAGCTGGAACGGTATTGATTGGATGCAAATGCAAGATAAAATGATAACACACACAAGCAAGAAAGCAAGCATGCACAAATGATTCAAAAACAAACAAGGTATTGCCCCTGTCAAGCTGTAAACCAATGATTGATTGTTGATTGTTAATAGTTGAGAGTGTTGTCATGGCGGGGAAAGCTATATCCCTAGATCAACACAAGGTTGTTTGCTGAGTTGGCTGGTTGATTGGCTGATTGATTTGGCTTACAACAAGGCTAGGATCAAGACCATTGATTGCGCTTGGATAACTTGGCTTGATTGATTAACTTGATTGGTATGGATTAAGGATGGGCTTGCATTTGGATCTTTGTTTGGAATGGTTGGAAGATGATGAAATGATGGATAAAGATTGATGTGATGAAATGTTGATGATGGGATGATATGTGGTGGATTGAGCTACTTCTGATTTGTTGGAGTAGTTGGATTTATTTTGATGGTTGGCTTGATGTGCTTGAGTTGATTTGCTTTGGTGTTGATACTGATGATTGATAGGATTGGTTTTGATGGTTGGCTTGATGTGCTTTGGTTGTGATGTTTGCTATTGCTAGGTTGATTGTTTTCATGATTGGATTGTTTTGAATGATGATAGTGATGGTGTGATGATGAGAGTGTCCACTCAATCTAAGCATAAGCAAGTGTTCTTAGTATGCTCAAAAGATGTAAAAAAAAAAACAAGGTATTGCCCTTGTCAAGTCATAAACCAATGATTGATTGTTTGTTTGATTGATAATAGTGTTGTCATTGCAGGGAAAGCTATATCCCTAGATCAACACAAGGATGTGGGAATGCGATATCCCATTGATGATGATTGATTGGGCTCATGACAAGATTAGGATCAAAAACTTGTTGATTTGATTGGATAATGTTCTTCGATTGATTAGCTTTCTTGATATGGATTAGTGTAACTTGGATTTAAGATCATTGCTTAGATTGATTTGATTGATATGATTGGAAGAAGTGATTGACTAAAATGGATGAATGAATGTTATGGATAGGAAGAATTGATGATGATGAGGATTTGATTTTGATTGATGTTGAAGTGGATTGTTTTAGATGATGTGATTGGTTTTATTGCTTGGCTTTTTCGTTGGATATTTGATTTTTTAGATTTTTTGACATATTTTGATTTTTTTGGAGTTTTTGAATGTTTTGGGATGTCAATGGATTTACAATTGGAGTAGCCTTTGTGCTAGATACCAATGACAAGGGAAAACCATGTCTAGGTGCAAGGAGGGATGAATGGGATTGGATGGATAGAAGGATGGGCTCATAGTAAATGTGATGAAAAGGCTCATGAGAGTTGGATGGGATAGAAGAGAGGATAGGCCATAAAAGGGAAATCTCATGATAAATAGATGAAGATAAGCTATAAGATGGAAAGCTCGTGATAAGGATACGCCATAGTGGACGGATCATAAGGGAGCTAAGATGTGATCTCTAAAGGCTATGTTGCATAGGAAGAACTTGCCCCATTCTAGGTGGTAATGCTTAGGATTTTTATATGACAAAGTTCATGACCATGGGATGACATGATAGGTTTTACATGACAAGGTATATGATAGGTGGATAATGATAATATGGATTGATGAGGAAGGTATGAGGTATACCAAGAGATATCTGAAGCATGTTTCAAGATTTTGCCCCTATGTCTTCATCAAAATCAAAAGGCAGAAGGATGGGTAAATGAGTTCAGTAGGATAGGCATGTGGATGTAATGGCTATGGATGGTAGGATGGTAAATGATATAATGGGATAGATAGTTTGGAAATGGATAGGTTGGATGAGACAATGTGCCCCCAAGTGTAAGTGACATAGAAGATCAACCTACACATGACGCCTGTTTGCCAAGTTTTCATCATGGTACTTATCCAAGGCGCCTGTTTACCAGGTTTTCACCGTTGGACGAAGGGATTTCTCTTTACTATTTTGATTTCTTTTTTTTTTGCTTCTTTTTTTTTTTGGATGGGATGACAATTACATATGGCGCTTGTTTGCCAGGTTTTTACCATGGTAATGGATAGGAGGGACTCAAGTGGCTAGTGCTATGAGAGGTGATAGTGTCCCATTAGAGATGGATGTCATCGCATGGACCATGTCATTATGCTCATAGATGTTGATAAGGGATTGCATGGATGGGAGATGGATTAGGTAGATAATGGATTATGATGTAGAATTATGGTAGGGTAGGCTAGTAGCTTATGGTGTGGATTTATATAGGCTTATGGAATGAATATGGATGAAAAGTTTATGCCAAAGCATGGACCATAGGGTTAGCATGGGGGAGATATGTAGGATAATGGATAGAAGATGGGGAGATGTAGGCATGTGTGAATGTTTTGGAATGGAATGGAATCATGACCAACGGCTGCACACACCGTGATAAACATTGAAGCTTTTGATGGGATGGCGGTGTAGGAAGCAATGGAGATGTTTGCTTAGGAGATGGTTGATGAAGTGATTTAGGAACCCACATAGATTTAGTATTTTTAGTGTTTTTGTTTTGCTTGTGGGATTTTTGAAGGGAATGAAAATTTTGGATGGAAATAGGCTCTTGGATGGAGATAGGTGGTTGGGATTCTTGAGATGTGGATGAGGATGCCTCATTTGACTTTCTAGCTATTTGTTTAGGAACCCAAACCATTTTGCTTTTAGGCTTTGCTTTTGGATGTATGGGCTTGGATAGCTTTGTGAATGTACTTTGCTTAGAATATGGATGATTTAGAGGCTTTTCACATTGATTCCCTAAGGCATGAGGGTCCTTAGGAGTTTTAGTTGGATTTTTGGCTTTATAGATAAAGGCATCCAAATGTTTATTTTGGAATCCCATGGGATGGATGGAGTGGATGGAATGATTGGAAGCTTTATGCTTAAACGATGTGTGCTTTTGTTGGCCATGATTAGGGATGCAAGGATACTTATGAACAATAGGTATGTTAGGTGTTGGAAGCAGCGGTGGCAAGGTGGATGGAGGGATATTTGGAGTTGGTAAAAGTGGAGGCAAAGTGGATGGTGGAAGGTGTATGGTCACATGCTTTTGACATTTATAGGATGATGGAGATGGAATGGCTACATATGTCTTGGGTATATGATAAGGTTTGCGATGGAAAGTGGTAGGTTTAGGATGCATGAAGGGATTACCAACATCTTGGCCTTGTTTACCTTGGGGTGTGTATCCAAAGTCATATGAGCATGGAGGAACTTTGACATGGTTTGGCTCCAAAATAACTTGTTTGGGAAGGCCTAGACCTTTGCCTTGGTAGTTCATGTTTTGGAGTATGCGATTGACTATAGGACTTGGTGTGCTTTGAACATTAGACTTGAGCTCATTATTGGATGAAGAAGGTGAAGTAGATAAAGGTCTTTGTTGTCCTAAGGAAGAACATTCATGGAGGAAGTTGGTAAGACCAAGTGGACATGATGGTGGATTTGAAGTGGAATCGATGGTGGATGTGGAAGGATGATCATTAGGATCTTGATTATGTTCGCTAAGATCCAAGCTAGTTGTTTGATCTTTTATGCTTACTTGGGGGACAAGCGTCTCATCATGACAAGTGGATGTTTGCTCATTATGGATAGGGCTAGATGACATATGACTAGGAGCAATGTGGATATCTCGCTCATGGATGGATATAAGATTATGGATACGATCAAGGTGCTCATAGATAGCTTCTTTATAGGTATCATCTTGATCATAAAGAAGGTAAATATTATGGATGGGTTGCATGAAAGTGTTTTGATCTTGAGTTGGACTAGGGCTTAATGTTTCCACATGCTTAAGATTAAACTCTTGACATACATCTTGGGTTTCTTGAATGGAAGTGGAAGGCTCTTGGATACGCTCTTGGTCAACAACATGAGAACATGATGACTCTTGACTTGGATTCATAATAGGAGACTCTTGAATAGGCTTGATGTCTTGTAGGTCACATGATGGGCTTGAAGGGCTAGGTATGTTAATGGAAGCCTCTTGAAGAGGCTCAAGGATATGTGAACCACATGATGAGATTATAGGATTGGACATGACCTTTGGAAGTTCATTGGTAGGCTCATGAATTGGTGTTTGACATAGGGGTAGTTTATTCCTATCTAATAGCCAATGGATCACATCCTTCGCAAGTGTATGGGTGGATGGGAAATATAATGGATGGATGATAATGGTAGATGGTGTTGGATTAGGATTATGATGAGGATTAGGTTGAGAGCTAATTGGATTGGGTGGATTAGGATTTGGACTAGATGGGGGTGATGATGTGGCACGATTTCCCATTATAGGTGGGTACACCTTGTAAACAATTGAGACAAATATTGGACATTGATTTGTATTATGGCCTTTGGTCCTATGGTATGCACAATAATCATGTTCATCATATGGACTTTCTTCACATGGTTTGACTTTAGGAAGTTCAATGAGTTTTGCTTCAAGCATCCTTTGTAAAACTCTCTCAGCCGCATCCTTTGGTGAATGATTAGAATGACATGGCAAGGAAGGTAATGAAGGGCTTGGTGATTTGGAGGGTTGATGGACCAATGGACTAGGAGTAGGATCACATGGTGATGTTGGGATAGGACTAGTTGGCTCATGTGTTGGCATGTGATTGGATGATGAAGGCCACTGTAGATTGGTATCTCCTTTGTCAAAGGTAATTAGATCTGGCATAGGATAAATTGGGCTTTGATTTATGTACAAGGGACCACTTGGACTTGGATGTGCTTCTTGTTGTAAAGGTGGACTTAGGTCTATCAATGGTGCTTGATGGTCTTGTTGAAAAGGTGTACTTGGACCTGCTTGATTTATGTACAAAGAGCCATTGGGACTTGGATGTTGTTCTTGTAATATCACTTGATTGCTTTGTGGATGGGCTTGGTAGTGCATAGGAATGATGGCATGAGGGATTGGATAAGCTTGAGGTGGAGGTTGATAGGTTGATGTGGCATTGACTTGGTGGATAGGTAGATTAGGTTGATAGGAAGTGGATGGATATGACATGTGGCTATGAGGTGGATTAGGTTGGTATGGAGTGACTAAGGATTGATGTACTTGTTGAGCTTGACTAGTGGCTAAAAGGTGTTGGACTTGGGCTATGAAGTGTTGTAGTTGAGGTGATTGGCTTGCATGGGGTTGAGCTCTTTGGATGAAGAATTGTAATGTTTTAATGGCATCTTGGTTTAGGGGTTGTGATCCTTGATAAAGATTTTGGAGGAATCTTTGGAATTTGATTTCTAGGTCTTCTAGTGTGGACATGTTGTCACCAAGTGTTTTTCTTAAGTCCTTTTAGCAAATGCTTGCTTAGGGATTTGGATGATGATGTGGATTGTTTGGATGACTTGGTTATGTTTGGGATGAAAGTGATTGGGTTTGAATGTTATTAGAAGAATGTGTAGGATGACTTGTCTTTATGTGTTTTGGTGTTTAGAGCTTGATGTGGCAATATTCAAACAAATGATTATGCATATACACACATGAATCACTCACGCAAGACACATAAGCAAGTTTTAGTTTGGAAGAATGTGATGATGGTTAAGCAAGCACATGAAGACAATTCAACAAGTCCTAGTTAAGGCAAGGCCACTATCACAAGGAGGTTCTAGTAAAAATCCGGGGGACCGGCACCCCACGAGCATCCAGCAAGCCACTTAAGACTTTAACTAACCCTACTAGGAGTTTTAATATACACAAAGGTACACCTCCTTTCGAGTTAGCACTGTATGGTGAGCGCTAATACCGGTTAGACTTAGCTTTCGCCTTATCCTCTGATTTTTATAGCGGACCGGATGAAAATACCGCTTGAGGTCGTTCCCTTGGGGTGGATACCAAGGCAGGCCTCTCTAAGGCTAAACAAAAGCAACACAAGTAAATGTTTTTGATCTCCAAGTTCATGTTGGGACGCGAGGAGAGAGCATACACATTTACTTGGTCACACTCGCATGGGGTTCATTAACCTTAGAAATTTAATGTGTGGAAGACAATGCAAGCACTTGTTTGTTTTAAAGCCCAAATCCAAATGTGATGAAAGACAATGGTTTGTTTTAGCCCAATGTTTTGATGTGAATTTGCAAACAATTATTCGTTTTATGCCCAAAATCTAAATGTGTTTGCAAACAAGATTAGAAGATGAAAGATTAGAATGAGTGCACCTAATACAATCGCTTTCCAATTTGTTGTAGATGTTGATGTCAATGTTGTTCCAACTCTTTATGATCACCTACAACATAAAAAAAATGATATTATAATGCAAGCATAAAAAAAATAGGCTCATCAGGCAAGAAAAATTGTAATTTTAGATGCATAGCCGAATTAGATTTGATTATTTCGATAGATTTTTGATTCGAAAATTAAAAAATCAAAGAAGAGACCCCAATTAATTTTTAAAGAGCTTTCCGAAAATGTAAAGAAATCAGAAAAATTCCCTAATTTGCGCCCAGAAATGTGGATTTATGAAAACGGTATAGTCAGCAAAGATCTAATATTTTCGCACTGTAAACGACCTCTAAATTAAATCTGCAAAACATAGACCCCCATTAGAATTTCAAGAGCTTTCCAGAAATGTAAAAATTTCCAAAAAATTCGCTGATTTGCTCCCAGAATTGTGATTTTATGAAAAAACATAAAAACATGATAAATCCCGCAAAAATTGCGATAAACCAAAAAATTTTCTGCTGTAGCTTCCTTGTATCATGGACAAACTTTTTCTGAAATCTTGTAGAAAAATTCGTAGCCGTTTGGAAGATATGATGAAATCTTTAAAACCTAGGGTTTTGTCGAAAAAACAGCAGATTTGCAACAAAAAGTTAATTAAACCTGCAAAACTCAACAATGGGGGTTAGACAAATGCAAATTTTTACTACAAAAACCTGCAAAAAAAGATCAAACGAAGTGAGTCCCACCGGGCGTGCCAAATGTATGTTAGGGTAAAATTGCAAATAGGATAAATGAGGAATCAACAATGATAAAACCCTAGCAATGCACAATGAAGCACAAGACAACATGAAAATCAAAATAACAAAAATGCAAATGCAAACCGATCTCCACGCTATGCTTGATTTATCTCCATTGCTCTTCTCCACCTCGCATGAGCATGCAAGATTTTGAAGGATTATTGTTGGAAGAATGTTGGGTGCTCATTTCTGCAGCATAACATTAAGATGAAGATGATATGAGGATGATAGATGAAGGATGCAAAGGCTCTAATGATATTTTGACAGAATAATGGTACTTGAAGCTCAATGCATGCTTTAGATAATTTGGCAGAATAAGGGTACTTGAAGCTCAATGCATTGCTAATGGCTTATGAGGGGGTTGGTTTATAGGAAAGGCTTGGTTCAAATGAATGGCTGAGATTAAAAAGCTAATTGATTGATGTGGACGGCTAGGATTGATTAGGTTATCCCACTCTTCAAGGGAGTTGTAGTCATTTGACAAGTGTCAAGGAGGATAGGGCTCATGTGTGCTTGTGTACATAAAAAGTACTACATATAAAAGATATTAAATAAAAGGCTGTAGTACCACTTATCTTTTTTAAATGAAAGAGGCACACATGTCGGTTAAATGATAAGATAAATTAATTAAATAAATAAAATTTATTTAATTAATTAGAAAGTCGGCTTATAATGAAATGTGAGAACTTAACTCAAATAAAATATTTGAATTAGTTGAGATATGAGTTGGATATTAATTAAATAAATAAAATTTATTTAATTAATTGGAAAGTCAGCTTAGGATATGATTGGGATATGATGTGGAAATTAATTAAATAAATAAAGTTTATTTAATTAATTGGCTAAGTAGGATAAGGATGGGATTGAATGGGATCTTAATTAAATAAATAAAATTTATTTAATTAATTGGCTAATGGAATAAGGATTGGATTATGGGATTAAGAGTGGGATTTAGGACAAAATGCTACATGATGTCTAAAATAATATTTTTGACAAGGTGTTGCAAGACATGGACAAAGTTGGGACAATTTTGGGTGTCTATACTAAGTAATCTGGACTGATCCTCCTTATGCAAACTGCTCCAAAATGACACTTTGCACCATTTACACAATTGTAGCTCCCTATTGACACTGCTTATGGTGACTACTTTCTCACTTTATTGATATCCCCATTGCCTTCCAAATGGTGAAGGAGATGAATGCACTAAATGAAAGGGAGAGGTAATGTATGTGATTTCCCCAACTAGTTTTAGTCCAAAGTCAACACACTGATGTCTTACCAAAACATGGGAATGTTGGCATAAGAGGCTTCATTGTTACCCCTAGAACAACAAAACTGCAAGTCCACCAAATGCATAGTTTCCACCAGACCAAATGCTCTTACTGTGATAAGATGAGTGGAAAAGTTAGTTCTTTTGCTATATCTATCAAGCACCTATAGTTGTCATGAACTTCTTGTTTACTTAGTAGGGTTTCCTCAATGATCGATACCAAACTTTGATGTTACTAGCTCCATATCATGACTCTGTAGTTTAATCATTTTGCCAAAGAAGTAATCATATAGTTTTCCTTTTATTTCCTCAATGGAAATGCAATATTTGACTTTATATGTATTAAGGAACACTACTAGGGTTGACCTGAAGCTTTGTGAAGAACTTATAAACTTTGTTGCTCTCTTCAAAAAGGAAAACTGTGAAACAGTGCTACTCTTGAACATGACTGCTTTTTCCAATATGGACAATCACTTTTGATGCCTTTATGCACTGTATATATAGACGTTTAACTATCCCTACTTGCTGTCTTAGTTTTAGTTCACTATTTCTTATCATTGTAGCGACCTTCCCTTCTTGATTATTGTGGGCATTGTTCCCTCATGTCCTTGTTACACTGCACATTATGCTGCTCCTTCAATAAGGTCAAAGGTTGCTCTTGTTGTTGATCTTAGACTTGAATGTTGGGGACATCTCTTGTACTATTCCATGACCATTTAATGACTAAGGCTGGTGTTTTATGATTGTTCATTATCTTTGATGTTCATCATGACTGTATTGCAACTCTTGGTTATTCCTCCATAATTACTAACTGTCCTTTAGTGTAGGTATGACTGTTGACATGTTCATTGCATCCTTCCACTCATACCCTAATTCCTTCTTGGTCTGCTCATCATTTGGCAAGGAAACATGTAGTCTTCATCTTGACAAATCTAGCTATCATTGATCATTATTGTCTATGACGTCTTGCTAGGACTATCGTACATTCCATGCTCCTTTCATGATGAAATACATGTATTTGCACATTGAACAAACAAGTTAGAGAAAATATGAAGGCTGATTAGCCTTTTCTTAATGTTGATATAGCTCCTTCCTGCTTCTTTTATGGCTGAATGGCTGCATCTGATGTCTGTAACTTATCTCCTTCATCTTTATGGTCAGATGTTGTGTAAACTATCAGGTACTTTTGATATAATTGCATATAAAAGTGAGAAGATACCCTGAGCTCTAACAATCATGTTCATTTCCTCTTGCAGGTCTTCTTGAAGCTATCAATAGGATAGCTGAAGATGCTGATGCATGTTAATGGGATTCGTCATTCAGACAATGATGGGTTCCTTCTTTCTTTTTATATGCTTGCTTTACTTCAGATTTACTTGATATTATGCATTGCATTATATACAACATCATATACAGTTACTCCCATAGCTTGTGTGGGATCATATAAACACTTTTCTTTATGAATATAAATAGTTATTTCATGCAATGACTTGTGTATAATTTCTCCTTTTTGTAAATCAATTGCATAAAGATAAACTGAACATTATTGCATGGCATAGGTGTTTATAATCATGAGTGGACTTAGCAAGATTTTATGCACCTCTTGAAATGTATCAAACTACAATGTATGAATAATGACCACAACCAAAACACAATATGCAATGCATAGGTTAGCTTTAACTTCCCCTGTCAGTCGTAGGATATCTCCTGCCCTACTGGAGTATCCTTTCATCTTATTTGGCTCATGTGGCAGCTCTAATTGAGCTGGTACATGATCTTGGTAATATGATCATGGAAATGGCCCTCCATCAGGATAGTAGGTATTCTAGGCTAGCCTGTGAACTCAAATTTTCTTCCCCCTTCCTCTTGAACTTCTCTGCTTCTCCAAAGCAGCAAGGGAAACTATTGTTATAGCCTATCCTAATTGGCTGCAAAGCACAATTTGGTAACAAACCTATGATATCAATGTAAACAGAGTAGTACTCTGTATGTTTATTTATTTTGTGATTGGAGTTGGTGCTCCTGATGTGATTGGAGTTGGTGCTCCTAAATCTAGATGTAAAGGTGTAATCAGTGAGATTTTGGTCAGTGAGACCTAATGGTGATATTTTTGTGAGGTTGAATTGGTCAAACAAACCCAATCAACTCTTCACATAGTGGTTTTTCCCTTTTTAGGGTTTTCCACATACATCTTTGTGTTATGGTGTGCTTGGTGTGGTTCTTTGGTAAGTGATTTGATGTTCTAACATAATAGTGTTTACAAGCATTCAAAGAATTAGTAAAGTTATTTTTATTAGATCATTGATTCACCCCCCCTCTTAGTGATCCATTGTATTCCAACAATTGGTATCACAACATTAGGTTCCTTGTAGAAGTTTAATAAACTTGGGTTGATCTTGGTGTGGAATACTATGGCCCAAAAAGAAAAGGTAATAAGGGAATAAGAAGTGCTAAATAGAATGCTATTTAACAAGCACCACCAAAACCAAATATAAATGATGATGAAGAAGTAGTTGTAAGAAATGGCTCACAAAGTGAAATAGATACAAGGTTAGAAGAAGAATCTTCCACTGTTGGAGTACCTCTCTTTGATGGCACAAATTTTTCTTTTTGGTGTATCAGGATGGAGTCTTACTTATCCTCTTTGGGGTTTGATGTGTGGGCAACAGTAGAAAATGCATATATTGTACCTTCTCAGCCCCCTACTATTGCAGATGATAAAAAGGATTATGAATGCAATGCCAGGGCAAAGAGTGCTATTCTTTGTGGCCTGTCTAATGATGTTTTTGTTAAAGTTATGCACTATGAAACTGCACAGGATGTTTGGAAGAAACTGGTTAGCATTTATCAAGATGATGTATTTGAAAGAGAGGACAGCCTTGTGGTTGAGGATAATTACAAAGAAAGAAGACATTAACATGAAGAAGAAGGGGTCAAAACTGATCTAGAGGATGATGAAGAAGTAGATCTTGAAGAACTCTATTATGCTTACAATGTGGTTGAAAAACTTAAAGAGGAAAACTCAAGACTAAAGTTGAAGCTTCAAGAAGATAAGGAGTCCAAGGCCAAAGCACTTTCAACCCTTGAAGAAGCAGAAAAACTGATAATAGATTTAAAGGTACAAGTTGAAGAAGTTAAGAAAATAGAATAAGAAGTCATAAATCAGTTTAAGGCAAAAGAGGTTGATTATGAAAGGTATGAGTTAGAGATAGTTTCCTTTAGATTAGAAAAGGCATCCTCCAAGTTGCACAAAAACCTTCAATTTGAAAATAGCAATGAATGTTTAGATGAGATATTAGACAAGCAGAGATCACCTTTCAATAAGACAGGACTTGGTTATGAAGAGAATTCAGATAAGGCACAAAAGAAGTCTGATGAAGCCCCTATCAAAAGTGAAAGAAGCAAGAAGAAGGAATGTCAAGTCCTACAAAAGGACAACACTTCTGCACAATCCAACAAGAACAAGTTCAGAAGATCTTTTCATTCAGGACAACATCAAAACACCAGGTTTGAAAATTCTTTTCATGGTTATTGCTATTCATGTTATGAATTTGGTCATAGAGCAATAGACTGTTGGATGCATGCAAGGAAAGTTGATTGGAATAAGAGTTCTTATGAGTTGTCAAATAGAAGAAGTAATGTCCTATGTTATAAATGCAACCATCTAGGTCACACTGCAAGGTTTTGTAGTACACAAGTAAGAAATAATGGTTTTAGGTTTTCAAGAAGATATAATTCTTTTGTTCCTTTGGTTGGTTACAAGATCATTTGCTATAAATGCAATAACATTGGGCATAAAGCACAATATTGTAGAAGTAGTTTGATGAAATCATCTAGATAGAACAAGAAAGTGAATGTACAAATCAAGCAAAAGAAAGAACCTATGAAAGTTTGGAGAAGAAAATTAGAGCAAGAGAAGAAAGAACCTATGCTTGTGCACATTGCACAAGAGACTTCACTAAGTGCATGAGGAGTAGCATGAGTTGAGGGGGAGCTAATCATTGCCTTATCATTCAGCCCCATAGACAACAACAAAGAGGTTGTGTGTTAGTCATCAGATCAGTTAGGATGAGATTTGTAGCAAATAGAGACTTCATAGGAAAAGACATTGATTCAAGACAAAAAGAAAATGATTTGTCATGATCTCTAATTGTTGATCTCTGAAGTTGGTATCAATCATAACAGTGTTATGTTTGCTTTTGAACAGTGGAACAGTGATTGATTAGTGTTTGGAACAGTGTTATCAATTGATCAATGATCTAAAGAACTTGCACAAAGGTAAGAAAAGTATATACAAATCTGAGAGAGTGTTGCAAGGTTATTTTGTAAAACCCTAAGGTTTTAAGTTGGTAGGAGATCTTAGACAAATGTTCTTTATAGGCAATCATTTGTGCTTTGTGCTTTTTTCTAGTTAGTCCAATGTATTATAGTTTGTTTCTGATATGAGACAATGCAGAGATAGTGCATTTGCATGTGATTAATAGCTTTAGGAGTGATCATGAGTGATCAACTATGTTGTCAAGGGTATGCAAATGTTGCACTTCATGAAAGGGTATGAAACATGCAATAAATATATGTAGAGGACAACATCAATACCCCAAATCTGCCTACTATAGTTAAGGGCATCAAGAAACATATTTCTATTAAGTATAATTTCTTGAGAGAGAAAGTGGTAGGAAATGAAGTCACATTGGACTATGTTGCCACTAGAGACCAAGTGGCAGAGATATTTACCAAACCTTTGATTAAGGATGTCTTTGAGCATTTGAGGCAGAGATTGGGTGTTTTATCACTCTCCTCTATCACCTAATTCAAAGAGATCTAGTTTAGTTTTAGGGGGAGCTTATGCTTTCAATTTTATATCTCTGAAACTAGGTCATTGCAGGTACAGTAATGTATATACCATTTAACATCAGTTGGTTTGCAGGATTGTTGGTTCATGATTGCCATGTTCAGTCTATTATGTATAAAATGCATTGTTTTAGGTTGATGCAAATGCAAGAAATGTGTGACAGTGTAGGATATGTACAAGGGGGAGTGGTGGAGATGTCATTTTCCCATTAGCAGTGTTGTTCATTACTGTTCAAGGAAAGGAACACATTCTTTGTAAGTATGACAGTCATAGGCAGTACTTTCACAATCTTGTGGATGATAGGATTTATGTTTGTATCAGTATCTTATGTAAGGTTTGATCACTGCCCACTCTATATTCACCATACTGATTCAATGTCAGTGTTGCTATGTTGACATATAACTGAGTTCGTCTTGATATGCCACTCTTGGTATACTAGGTCAGTCTTCTATTCAGTGTTTGAACATGATAGTGACAGGGGTGCAGATTAGTATTGTTATCAGTGTGCATGGTCAATAATTAGTATTTGGTTTAGTGTTTGGATTAATGCTTGATCAGTGCTTCCATCAGTGTATTGTATGGAAAAAGCAGCAAGGCAATGTGGATAATAGGACAGTCAGATATGGCATCAAGTATGACTGTTTTCCTGTCCATCTTTCTCAGTCAACATAATAGGGTCAGTTAGGGGGAGTCATAGTGTTGAATGCAATATCAGGTGTTTGTTTGTATATCAGTGCTTCTCCTTCAAAATCAAGTGCACCAGTGGTTTGTGTGTCTCAGTAGACCAAACAATGATCAACAAATGGTTGTAGATCAGTTAGGTCAAATAGAGCATTGCCAATGGTTGTGTTGATCCTTGTTTGAATATGGACTATGTTGTCAATTCTAATGTTCAAGTTCTATAGACAGGGGGAGTGTCATCTAACAGAGGATTATCTCATGTAAACAACACTTAGATATCATCACATCCCTTTTCCATTGATGTCAAAGGGGGAGAGATCATTTGGACTAATGAAGACATCATTCAGGTTTGCCATCAATGACAAAGGGGGAGTTTGTTGGCATTAGTTTTGTCATTGATGTCAAAGGCATTGTTGTCAAAGGGCCTAAGGTAAACAGAGGAGTCATTCATGAAGCATGGAGACAATCATGCACCTTGATGTCTACATGATTGATTGTCAAGACTACATCTGCACTGTGGTGTTAAATTTAGTCATTCATATTTGTCATTAGCTTGCTATTCTATGGATTGAGCAGATGAATGATTATTGTGTGATGGATGCATTATGATAGATGAATGATTGTTGTGTGATGGATGCATTATGATATTCAGACATCCCTGTCATTACAATTGAGAGATTACAAAGTGCATTTGGTGCAATGGTCTTTATCTTGCTACAAGATGAACAAAGGTGTTTCTATGTTGTATCTTCTTCATCGGATCATCCTCTGTGATAGAGATTTCTTGTAGATGAGAAAAATCACATTGCTATGGTTTGTTTGTTATTGAAGACCTAAACCCTAAGACCTCCAAGAACAAAGGTTTGGTTGTTTCAATATTAAAGGAGTTTCTTTATCATGTCAACATTATGAATCTGCAAAAACTATTTACAGTTGATCAGGATCAAATCCTTGATGGCATGTTAGGGTTTGAGCAAATTTTTGTAGTCCTAAAAGCTAATGTCCTAAAACCCTAAAGTCTCCTAAACCCTAGAAATCAAGATACAGAGGCTTATATTATGACGGGTTGCTTTTTGTTATATTTTAAAGGTGACTTTCTATTGGCGGTGACAAATCACTTAAGTGATGACTTGAGGGTTCGAGGTCGTGTGGTGACCAGCCCTGCTTCCTAATGGTGACCGGTAGGATCGGTTCGCTCATTGTGTTCAAGTGCCAAAGTTATAATCAACGGTGCATGTTCAATTGGTCGATGGCACGAACAATATGATCGACGTTGTATGTTCAAACTACATTCAAACTTCAACGACCATCCTCTGTGAATACACTTTGACAGACATTTAGCCGTATACTCTGTGTGTTGTACTTATTGTTAGTTTTTATAACTACTTTTGGTACTGAGGGTTTGGTAGTTTCAAACCATATTAAAGTGGTTGTCCCCGTGGCTATGAGGAGAGAGGAATGATATTAAATGAAGTGTATTCATGTGTATGTTTCTTTTTGGCTAATGAATTTGATATAGAATCCTTCATAAAATTAGATTGAAAAAGTGAGACGAAGTCTATAATGTACTGCCTTTTTGAATGAAGTGAATCCATACATTAGAGCAATGAATGAGTGTATAATTGTTGTAGCAGTCATATATGGGTTTTTGATGCCAGTGGTGTAGGTGCACCCTAGCATGAATAGGTCTCCATGAGGCAACTTTAAATTTTGATTTAAGTTTGATGCCATAATGATGTAATAAGGTCTAAAAGGCCTCAATAAGCATGTAATAGGTCTTAGATGGTTATTTTAGTTTCATTTGGGCATAAAATGTAAAGTTGCAAAATTTGAGGAATTGTTGTCATTGCAAAAATGCAACAAATGGCAAAATTAAGAAAGGTGAAGAGACAAGTAGTTACAAAGTTGGTTTGAGGCATTGGGATTGGTTATTTAAGGCCTTTTGAGGCATCACAAATCTCGAGGAAGGCTGGAGGACAATGTATGAATAAGAAATTCAAAGAAATTCTCAGTTTTTCTGTTAATTTTCTACAATTTCATGGTTTCAGGCCATTGTACAACCATATTCTAAGCATAAATCCTTTCCTCCTCCATGTTACGTGATAGCCCTGAGAATCTTCTTTAATGTGCTTTTGGTCTCATGAAAAATGATTTAGTTTTGTGAAAGTTATGGGGAAAATACTCCAAGCGGCCAAAACCCTGTTTTAGGGTAACCAGAGACAAAGAAAATTGTGTATCTTCAATTTCAAATGGTGGAAAATCCTAATTTTTGGTGAGAAGGCGTATTTTTGCATATTCTTTCATATTCTAAAGTCTTAGACCGAAATATTAAGGATAGCATATGAAACAATGATGCCCTAGTTCTGAAAATAGTGAAAAAATATGTAAAATATAGTGAACAGTGAGATTTAAAGAATTTTGCTTGTGGTTTTTGAGTGCTTCTTGACGGATATTGTTTTTAAAAGGTGACTAGGTGTATTGTGAACTATTTCAAAATAGGGTTTGGTAAATTTGAGAGTTTGAGGGCCTTATTTGTTGACTGTCTTGTCAAGGCAATCTTATGACAGTTTTCTTTGGGAGTCTTAAATGAAGGTTTAGCATAAATGTTTGATGAAATGTCATGAGTAAAGAATGGGAAATGGTTTATTTATGTTGTAGCAGGTATATTTACACATGTGGTTGCCATTGGGAAAGAGAATTGGGCTTGGGTAATGGAAGTTGTTTGTTTATGTGGCCTAAATGGCCTAGTTGCTGATTTGGCCAGTTTTGAAAGTTTACATGTTAGAATTGTATGAGTTGTTGAAAGGCTTGAGTCAGTCAATTTGAATTTGTTTAAAGTGTTTTGAGGAATCAATAAGGGATTTGTTGCCTTGTTCTCTATTTTGGTGTGTTGAAAGAAGAGTTTAGTGAAAGAAGGTGAGTCCTAATTGAAAGGACAACAAAATTTGGTTGAGAGTTTTGTCAAGTTGAGTTGTGAATCCTCTCTATCTGCATCAACCAGTAAAAACAGTGTTCATTCCTTTTTGTGCAGGTGATAATTGAGTTTTTGAAGGAAAACTATATGCACAAGTAAGTGAAGAAAAAAACAATTTTGCTATGTATGCAGACATAGAAAAATAAAGAGGGTTGTGTTTTACAGAGGTTGTATCTGAGTATGAAAAGCTTCTGTTGATACTAAAGGTATTTAAAGGTATGAATAATGAATGGGAGGTGTTTCTTGTTTGATCTATGATGAGATTGATGAAATTTTGAAGAAAGATTATTTGCATACTTGAAGGAGAATAAGGTTTTTGATGTGGATGTGTCTTGGGTTCAGTAACTGTGTGTTGCAGGTGTGTTTTGTATAATCTATGATGCCATTATAAACAGAATAGTGCATTTGTGTTGGGTGGATGATGGATTGTTTAAAGAATCATTCTTTGAATAGTTTGTAAAGGAAAGGTGTTGTTGATGTATGCATGTCGATCTAAGAGAGTATAGGTGATTGAGTAAAAGAGCTATATAATTCATCTATAACATATGATATCAATGTAAACAGAGTAATACTCTATATGTTTATTTGTTTTGTGATTGGAATTAGTGCTCCTGATGTGATTGGAGCGGGTGCTCTTGAGTTTTTGGAGTTGGTGCTCCCAAATCAGATGTAAAAGTGTAATTAGTGAGATTTTGGTCAGTGAGACCTAATGGTGATTTTTTTGTGAGGTTGAATTGGTCAAACAAACCCAATCAACTCTTCACACAATAGTTTTTCCCTTTTTAGGGTTTTCCACATACATCTTTGTGTTATGGTGTGTTTGGTGTGGTTCTTTGGTTTTCTAAGTACTTTGATGTTCTAACATAATAGTGTTTACAAGCATTCAAAGAATTAGTAAAGTTGTTTTTATTAGATCACTGATTCACTCTCCTCTCACCGATCCATTGTATTCCAACATAGTTAAGTATGTGGCCTAGACAGCTTATCCAACAATATTTATGAAAAGTAATCAAACTTTTGAAACTTTAATAAATCTAATGAACTTTGTTCAATTCTAATTAAACTTAGCTGAAGTGTAAAAAAGAGCATCCAATGGACGCATAAATAATCTGCCTCCCACATGAACTAATAAAAAAAATAAAAATACCCTTGTTTCAAATTGTTGTGAAAAGAGAAAATATGAACGTATCTTTACAAAAGCAATCTGGAAGATGCGGTCAAACATCATGATACTATGTCATGCTTTTGTGAAACATGGTTTCAGCTAAAGGTAGTTTGAAAAGGATCCTCTGTCCCCACTCCACACCATAGGGCCCACCCTTCACTCGCTCAATTTCTATTCCCCGTGCTGGTCCTTAATCTAAGGTGCTCTAGCTATTCAATCATATCCTCCCATTTTTTGCAAATTCAAATGCTGGTGGCGTGAATTGTGATCTGGGTAGAAGAAATCACCATCCCCATGACTTTTCCATCCACTCAATTCTAAATACTTGTGTGGGGCAATGGCAGTTGGCACCGGGCACCCAACTCGGTTTCATCTCACATTCACTTGCGTAAGGCAAATACGTAAGCGTATATATGTCCGGCAGTAGAGAAGATGCAAAAGCGGTAAAAAATGGCACTAGAGAAATGATCTGTTTCGGCTGGCGGTGGGTCCCTCCGTATAAAAGCTGATGTGAAACGCCGCCCATAAGATAAAAATCGTTACGAAATCCCCGTAAAAGCTGCCCTGAATCTTAGATCATGTAAGTATTTGGTTTAATTTAAATTTAGAAAGTCTGACGGAGAAAATAAGTATAAAAAGTTAGCATGGAGTCAAATACGTTGCAGACAAAAGGGAACATTAAATAAGGCAAACCGTGTATGGTGAGGGATTCCAATCTCCATCACACGTAAGCCGACGACTTCTTCGAATTACCTGGTTTTAGTGGGGTAGCCATTGTCAGACTCATTGCTTATGCTCACGCTCAATCTCCATCAAATGCAAGCAACTCCGTGTTTTTGTGTGGATTTAATACGAGAGCACCGCAAACATCTCCCCAGGCGTGAGTTGTCACCGCCCCTCTGTTGTGAAAACTGTGGTAAGGCACTGTTTGGGCAGGGAATTACCCGGTTTCATTCATTCCCTTGTGGTGTTAGCCGATTTCTTTTGAAATTAGTTGTAAAATACTTGAGAATCTCAAGAGAGAAGCTACGGAATTAATGATCCAAGATTCAAACAGCGCAAATACCGAATTTTGGGATATACGCCGCCTCTAATGGATGGTGCTGTGACAAACTCTATCACAGGGCTTAAAACTGAGTTAAAAAGACTGGTGGATTTGGTTACTGAGGAAGATGACTGCAGACTTGAGGTTTTAGATGAGATTTCAAAAACTGTAATGGCTATTAAGGAGCTCAAATTCAGTCACGATCCGGTAAAGACGGATCCCATTGCACGCTATTTCCTTTGCCCCATCTCCTCCGATCTCATGGCGGATCCGGTGGTGTTGGCTTCAGGGCAGGTAAAAATCATCCAATCCCATTATCGCACAGCTAATTTGGAGCTCTGTTTTTGTTTGTTTGGGTATCTTTAGTTCTAATAAATGGAGGAATAATGTGTTGCAGACATATGACCGCGCTTATATTCAGGAATGGTTGGACGCAGATCATGTGACCTGTCCCAAAACAGAACAAGTTCTACAGCACACAGTCCTGACGCCCAATTATGTGGTCCGATCTATGATCCAACAGTGGTGCTATTCTAAAGGCTTGGAACCTCCTACCGCATCGACCAATCGCACCAGTGACAGCGACATTACGCCACAAGAGGCTAAATATGTTACTATTTTGCTGCATAAATTGACAGGCCCTTGTCAATTCCAGCAGAGAGAAGCCGCGAGGGAGCTTCGAGTACTCACCAGAAAAAAACCAAATCATAGGGTTTTTCTGGGCAGATCCAAGTCATTAAATGCAGTGATCTCTCTGCTGGAGAGCCCTGATTCAGAAACCCAAGAGCATGCGGTGACGATTTTGCTGAATCTGTCAATATTTAATGAGAACAAAGCGTTGATTGCAGAGGAAGGAGGCATTCCCCCCATTGCAAAGGTTCTGAAAAATGGATCGAGCATGGCTGCCAGAGAGAACGCGGCCGCAACTCTTTTCAGCCTGTCTTCTGTGGATGAAAACAAGGTCAGGATTGGGTCTTCCGCTGGAGCAATCCCTGGTCTTGTGGACCTTCTAAGGGATGGTAATTCCAGAGGCAAGAAAGATGCCGCATCTGCGCTGTTCAATCTGTGCATGAATGAAGCCAACAAAATAAATTGTGTGACAGCTGGATTGGTGCAGCTTTTGCTTAAGTTCATGAGCATTAATGAAGAACAGAGAGTAGGAATGGGGGATGAAGAATTGTTGGCGATTCTGGCCCTGATTGCGAGCTGTGAGGAGGGTGCCAAGGCAATTGGAGAGGGCAGCGGGATTCCTGTATTTGTGGGTGTTATTGGAAAAGAAACTTCTGCTCGTAACAAAGAAAATGCAGTTGGGATTGTGGCGGAACTGTGCGCAAGGGATTCCCGATATGTAAAGGAGGCAAAGAATGCAGGAGGATATATGGCATTGCTAGATCTGAGTCTGAATGGAACATGTAAAGCGCGGCGGAAAGCCAAGAAACTATTAGACCGCATCAACAGACAACATCGATTGGCAACCATCTAGATATAGGTATAAATGTAGAAAGGCACATTGTTTAATAGACTGTACAGGCATTATTTTTGTAAAATATGATGCTTCATAGCAGATGCTTTTCTTGAGAATAAGATCTGCCAGCCCCAAACAAGTTGAGATTTAATAAAACAGAAGCATGAGAATGAATGTGCATGCATGCTTGTCCCAGATTTTGTATGCAGGTTGTAAGAGTCACTCGATATTATGTATGAGGCACGTATGAACATTCTTCTCCAGAGGACATTCCTCCCTTTTGTGATTTAGTTGCCTGTAAAAACTAATTTCAGATATGTTTGAAGTGACAGCAGGGGGTCATTCATTCCAAATCGTTTTTTTAATGGTAAATAACAACATTAAATTCAATACTTACAGAAAATATATATCCATGCCAGCGTAATAGAAAATACCTACTCCATGCTAAATTAATTAAATTATTATGAATAATCTAATAGAAAATGCCTGCTCTAAGTTTGTTCTTCTAGGTTCTAGGTTATAGATATGTTCTCTTCAATAGATATAAATGAAGTAGGGTTTGTCTTTAAATATAATATCTTAATGTACAAGTTAACAAATTTAATATTCAAGCTAGTGTATAATGATTAGTTAAAAGAAGTTAATGAAAACTCAAATTTAAATTTGCATTTGAATTGATTCAATTGTATAATTATAAATTTGACTTGAGACAATGAATAAACTAGCACTTGCATCTTTAAGAGGTGCAAAGGTTTGCCAATAGTAAATTAATGATATTAGTAACTTAGATGCATTAATTATGATTTGATATTTTTATACAATAAAGATTTGATTTGTGGGAAGATTTGATTTTTTACATTATTGATTTCCAATGATTGTAAATATTTGATTTTTTACATTATTGATTTTTGGTGACCTGAAAATGGTTTAATGGTAAGTTCAAAAGTTTTTTTGTGAGTTAAAAGCTGACAATAATATAGCTAATAAACTTAAAAGATCAAACTAATCTCTTTTCCTTTCTATGTAATATTAAATCTATTCAATTTTACAAATATTTAAAAAACAAACAAACAATCAAACAAATCTAAAATAATAAATAAATCAAGACCAATCTTCAAAAAATATATACACTAAAGCTATTATTTGCTCTAATGTTCTTATGCAGATTCAAGTGCAAGCTTCCAAAGTTGCACTTGAAGTTGCCCATCTCCAGGAGCTTTTGGATCATTGGGGTAATGCCCTTTGCACTGTTGTCTAGGTTCCTCACGACTCAACCACATCATATCGGGGGTGTCGGCATGGATGTAGTAATTCGGCCAAGCATGACTGTGGAGATCGGGGTTCTCACTCTCGTGGCCCTCCACCTTAGAATTCCAGGGACTGTTGCCCGTGGAGGATGGTCTCAGCCTTTTCATCCGCCATCTCCTAGGTGGGGTGCTGGTTGGCTTGACACAGGTAAATTTTCTTGTCTACAGCTTGCCATCTCTCCACTCCATGCTTAGCAGCCCTCCGAGGAGAGTGAAGATGAAACTGCTACTCTCACTAGGTGGGAGCCGATTGATGATATAGCCCCCAGGGATGTTTGGAGAAAAACTAATGATCAAGATCCTCCTTCTTCTGGAGTGGCTTTAGCTACTTAGTTTTTATGTGGGCTTTGACCCTTTACTTAATTTGCGTCTATGTGCTAGACTGTGTATTTTAATATAGTCTTTGACTATGTGGGTGTGTCGTATACCACCCTCCCTTTTTTTAATATTGTACTATTTCTCTTTTGTTTTATATAAAAATTAATAGGAAATATTCATCAAAAATATATATACAAACATAATCAAGATAATTTGCCAATATTTATGTGAAATTCAACATGTATATGTCTTCTAAATGACATCCAATCAAAATGAGTCCAAATCGTTTTACACACAATCAGCACAATGAAGGTAGAGACAAATTTATTCTATTTGGAGCATTTGAAGGGTAGAGAAATTTATTAGTAAGTGTTCCAAGTTGTTGCTTCCTTCCAATCCAAGGGTATTTACTTTTTTAACGCAGTTCCATTATAATTGGGTTGAACTACAATTTTTAGGGAACAGAGCACCTCATGATTAAATCATATGTTTAATTTAAATCATAAAATTAATATCTAATAATTCAATTTAAATTATATGAGAGTTGAGATTGAAATATCTTAATATGAGAGAAAAAATAATTTAGATAGATTTAAAGTTTATTTCAATTTTGTATGATGTAGATGTTAGTTGATTTTGACTTGTTGAGATGTTAGAATAGAGATTTGGAAAGTGAATTTTAAGTTTTTTAGTATTTAGGACTAGGCCAAACCTACAATGCAATCAAGTTCTTCAACTACAAAATTTTAACTTCAAGACTTGTAAAACTTGTTTACTAGTGTGTATACATGCTTTTGAGAGAGAATACTGTTGCAAATATGTGCCTAAGTGGTGTTGTCATTGATGTCAACATATCCTTGTTGCCATTGGTGTCAACTGTATCCTATTATTATCTGTATAGAAGACTGGATTGTTGAGGATATTGAGAAAATTAATGACAATCAATGCATGCAGACCATATGGTTGTATAGAGGATTGTCAGAGGCTTCTCCAGTTAAGAATTGAGAAGTCCGCATGAAGATTTGAAGAAGTTATGGCCATCTGAGTAGAACCGGATTTTGCAGTATTCAGAAGAGACAGTGTGACAGTAAGTTGGTCCGAATTGCTCCGCAGTGAAATATTATGGTCTGCGGATCCGAAGGCATGTCTAGGAAATCAGTGTGTATCATCAACTCCAGTGGTTCATGGTTTGGAGGTCCGCAAGCTATCTTTCTAGTTTGACAGTCATGACAAATAGTGTTCTTAAGGTTTCGGAGGAAGATACAAATGATTATGGCAATTTGGTTTAGAGTGAATGTTATTGGTGAATTCAATGTGCTTGTGGAGGACTCTGGATCGTGTGGCTACTGTGTTGAAGGTCTGCATTGAAGTTTGAGTTTGTTGATTGAAGATTTCTTTTTTGTAGTTGATGTTCTTCCCAGTCTTGGCCGACCGGATGTTCCTAGCATGTTGCGGATGATCTAAAGATCATTTTATGAAGCATGGTATGTTAATGAAGGAAGTTTCAAGTCTCAGCTATGTTTGGCCGGTAATGTAAAGATCCGCGTTAAGTTGAGCTGACCTTGTTGATCATTCCAAGGTTGATGAAGTGTATAAATACTTGTTGAAGAGTTGTGGAAAACCATCCTTGTATGAAATGAATTAAATCCAAAGAAAGGATCAAAAGCAGAGCAGAGAAGAAGAGGAGCGAAGGGAGTATAGAGTGAAGAGTCAGTGAAGAAGAATTTGAAGATAGGAGCAGAAGTTTTTGTGTGAGCCTTTAAAGGGACTGATTCAGACATGAATGTAGATGCTATTTCTCAATTCATTATCTTTGTGTAAATCATAATTTCTTATAGGTAGTGAGCCTCTTCTTGAGCAGTAAGCTTTGGGCAATGCACTCGAAGGCATGTGCCTTCTATTTTCGTAAGTACATTTAACAAGGTATGCATTTTGTGGGTTAACCCCCACCGTGGTTTTTGCCTTAATTGGGTTTTCCACATCAAAATTCTGGTGTTGTGTGTTCATGTTGTTTCTGCTCATGTGCTGATTTATGCTTATATGTTTACATCATTAATCTGGTTAGGAAAGAAGATTTAAAAGTTCAGAAAAGGCTAAAGTTTAGGGACAACTAATTTACCCCCCCTCTCAGTTGTCCATACTAATTCCAACAGATACAAGTACTAAAGAGCACCTTTAGGAGCTTGCTATGTGCAAATAAAGATGTGCTTGACTTGTTTGATGATAGTTGAAAGCTTTGATGTTGATTTGACAAGATCAAAATATGGTAAAACAGAATGATGGATCTTAAATAACTAAAATGAATAAACAGAGACTAAGTTGAGAATGATGTAAATATGACATCTTATTAATAATAAAATTAGGATGGTGTCTTTAAATACTAGTCTTAGACACACAATTCAAAACATTTTTGTATGCAGATCAATGGATAACAATTCTATTCTAGTATTTTCAACTTTAAAATGAGATTTACAATTTGAATCTAGAGCACCAGGCCATTCACTTTTGTCTAAGATTGTATGCACAAGAATCCAACACACATAGTTTCACTGGCATAGATGGATGCTTCAATATTTATTATTGTACAGGTAGATTGTGACTAACAAATATCAATGTTCTTTTCATTCAAATTGATCCTTTTAAATATCTGGGAAAAGTTTTGGCTAAAGAAGACAAGGGAGCAATGGGGATGCTGGATTGTTGGTGTTTCTGGACCTAATTGTGAGCTATGAGAAGGGTGCCAAGGCAACTGGAGAACACAACAAGATTCTTATATATGTGTGTGTTATAGTAAAAGGAACTTATGCTCAAAGAAAGCATATTAGAGATTATAGTGGAAATGCTAGGGGTTCCTAACATGTTAGGTAGGTAAAGAATGCCTAGATGTAAATCTCAATAGAACACGTACGGCCTCTTCTCTAGCACAGAAGTTGCTTTGACTCTTGACGTGGCTGATAAGGCCTTCATACAAGATTTCAAATGGGCATCTTTTTGATTGCTTTGTTTCATTTAAATGTTTTGACTGCAAACAAATCATTGCCATCTATGATGGCCACTAATAAATGGTTACCGCGAACAAACTATTTGAATTGTCTATCCAACCCTCAGGATGCACATTTGACCATATTTATAAATTAATTGAAATTCACAATATGGTCAAATGTGCATCCTGAGGATTGGATAGACATTGCCCGAACTGTTACCATCTCAACCCTTGTAACTATCGAATGAATATAAATAGTTATTGCTCATGGTTAGTACCATTTGACCACCATTTTTTCTTCAAGCTAAAGAGGGAAGATGTAGACAAAGAAGCCGCAACCTTGAAGTTAAGGGTTAGCGAGTTGAGTGGCCATGTTGAAGACCACAAGAAAGAGGAGGAACATGAAGAAATAATTAATGAATTATAGGCCCAAGTCAAGAGGCTCAAATAGAGTGAAGACAACATCAATATCACCTTGGCCTTAGCTCGGTAGAAGCTATCTACTCAACATAGCACAATCATGTATTTCGAGAACCAAGTTACTTAGCTAAAAGAAAAAGAGGAGTGAAATAGTAGAATTGAGGTTAGAGTTAGAAGCATGCAACTTGCATCCTTAGAATTGAGGAAAAATTATGTAACTGCTACTAATATAGCATTACTAGTGGACTATAGCATGCTATGGGTTTTACGGATGTCACTCATGATTGGGCCCAAGATATTCAATTAGGCATTGATAGCATAGCAACCACCTTAGCACCAATGAGAGTAGATGTAGAGGTTTTCAAACAAACTCTATACCCTACAAACTAAAGCACTCACAAGTATAGGATTAACTGATAAATAGAAGATAATAGCTAAAGTGTTCAATATCCAACCCAATGATATGACCATGTAGTGTTGTAGGGCTTGTCATGCGTCATTGCAAAAAATAGTATTGAATGTGACGACTCATATTAATCAACTAGTAGCACAAAGCCTCCCATCACCATTTGATGAAAGAAAAGATAAATTGCCCATGGAAAGCTTCCTTAGGCTCATTGATGAGAAAAAAAGTGACGAGTCTGTCTTCAAGGTTGGCCCATAACCTCTATAGTAGAAGAAACATACAATGTCATCAAGCCATTGGTACAATGAGAGGTACGGGTGTAAATTATAGTTGCCAAGGTGTAACACTTTTCATATGAGTTGTTTGAGCTAGAATACCAATTCACACTACGAAACATGTTGAAACCCCTTCCAAAGCTAGGTGGGAAGAATCAAGACTATTCTTGGTGCTCTATATGGTTTAGCTCTCAAGTTTTGAATTTTGGCAATTTTGAAGTTTTGGTTGTAGGGGGACTCTATGCCTAAAGGATGTTGGTTTCCATCCCTCTAGAAAGCTAAAGGTCCCCTAAAATTCACCATAACTATAGTGAGATTTCATTTCATGTTCCCCTTCAAGAAATTTAGTTGTGGCTTGCTATGGCTTGTTACCTATGTTTTAATTAGCACATGCAAGTGAGGTCTGTTATGCTAAGTATCAACATTAGTGTACTATTGATCACCTTGATCTAATGGCTCAAAGAATTCTCTAGTAGCATAGTTCTTTTTGAGTTGGGATAGAATACTCTATACCATGCAATATTTGACTATGGAGATAGCCACCCAAGATCAAAGAGCTTCAATGAAAGCACTTGACAGAGATCCAAAATGAGAGAATCATTCTATTCTATTAAAGGATGCAAATATACAATATATGATTCAAGATTACAATGAGAAACCCATGTATGTACAGACAAGGATGAGACATAGGACAACATAATATTATGTCATGTGTTTTAATATTATGACTTGAAACATAAAAAGTAATGGCATAAGAATGCTCTAAGTAAACTTAAGTAACAAGGTGTGAAAAGGACCTAAAGTGAACTAGTTAGTTAATATACCCCATTCACATTTACACCCCTCTTAAGTGCAATTTAAGGAGAATGGAGAAACAAGGTTGAGTCCTTACAACAAGGCCTAATGAAATACCCATGTAAAAATATGATACCCCTCAAAAGATGAGGAGGAGAAAAATTCTTAAGACAAAACTCCCCCTAAGATAGGATGAAGAGAGGTCTATTTTGCGTATTGTTAGTTCTAATAAATGGAGGAATGTGTTGCAGACATATGACCGCACTTATATTTAGGGATGGTTAGACGCAGATCATGTGACATGTCCTAAAATAGAAGAAGAGCTACAACACACAGCCCTGACGCCCAATTATGTGGACCGATCTATGATCCAACAGTGGGGCTATTCTAAAGGCTTGGGACCAGGGAGCTTCAAGTACTCACTAGAAAAAAGCCAAATCACAAGGTTTTTCTAGGCAGATCCAAGTCATTAAATGTAGTGATCTCTTTGCCGGAGAGCCCTGATTCGAAACCCAAGAGCACGCGGTGACGATTTTGCTGAATCTGTCAATATTTAAAGAGAACAAAGCGTTGATTGCAGAGGAAGGAGGCATTCCCCCCATTGCAAAGGTTCTGAAAAATGGATCGAGCATGGCTACCAGACAGAACGCGGCTGCAACTCTTTTCATCCTGTCTTCTGTAGATGAAAACAAGGTTAGGATTGGGTCTTCCCTTGGGGCAATCCCTGGTCTGGTGGAGCTTCTAAGGGATGGTAATTCCAGAGGCAAGAAAGACGCCACATCTGCGCTATTCAATCTGTGCATGAATGAAGCCAACAAAATAAATTTTGTGACAGCTGGATTGGTGCAGCTTTTGCTTAAATTCATGAGCATTAATGAAGAACATAGAGGAGGAATGGGGGATGAAGAATTGTTAGCGATTCTGGCCCTGATTGCGAGCTATGAGGAGGGTGCCAAGGCAATTGGAGAAGGTGGCAGGATTCTTGTATTTGTGGGTGTTATTGGAAAAGAAACTTCTGCTCGGAACAAAGAAAATGCAGTTGGGATTGTGGCGGAACTGTGCGCAAGGGATTCCTGATATGTAAAAGAGGCAAAGAATGCAGGAGGATATATGGCATTGCTAGATCTGAGTCTGAATGGAACATGTAAAGCCCGCCAGAAAGCCAAGAAACTATTAGACCGCATCAACAGACAACATCGATTGGCAACCATCTAGATATAGGTATAAATGTAGAAATGCACATTGTTTAATAGATTGTACAAGCATTCTTTTGTAAAATATGATGCTTCATAGCAGGTGCTTTTCTTGAGAATAAGATCTGCCAGACCCAAACAAGTTGAGATTTAATAAAACAAGGCATGAGAATGAAGGTGCATGTATGCTTTGTAAATTCTAAAATAGAATAACAGAACCAGAAATAAAGAATAGCAAAATCAAAACAATGCTCAGAATGAAAAATATAAAACAATATACACAGAAAGAACAAGATCTTTAACATGGTTCACCGTTTCAGGGTACATCCACAATAAAGGGCATTTTATTATCAGAATTCATCTCTCTCTCACTTTCTGTATTACATACCTCACTGTGTATATCTATCTCTAACAGCAGCATTTTCCCTTACATACTAAAAGACTCACCTCTCCAACCACATACCAACCGTCTTACATCTGGAAACAACGAAACAGGTCCAGAAGCGGTTATATACCAAGAATAGGCAATGTGCAGATAGAGCGGTTAGAAGGAATCAAAGGCAGTGAATTACCATTACATATGGGCTTCAATAGCCACGTGCCCAACAATCTCCCACTTGAAGACCAATGGAATTGGCAATGAAGCTGCTCTGAGAGAGATCCCCTTCGAGAAATTCAGTGTCACAGAGGAACAAGACCGAGAGAAGATCTACAGAATTCAAACTTCTCTCGAGGAACAATCTTGGTTAATGCATCCATCGGATTAACCTTTGTGTCAATCTTTATGACCTGCAACTTGCCTTCGTCAATAAGATGGCAGATAAAGTGGTATCAAAGGTCAATATGCTTTGTTCGACTGTGGAAAGCTGAATTTCTTGCTAAGTGAATAGCACTTTGGCTATCACAAAATAATGGAAATACTGATTTCGGACAGCCCAGTTCGGTCAACAAACGCTCAAGCCATATCATTTCTTTGGCTCCTTCCAAGAGTGCAATGTGAATATTCAGCTTCGGTGGATGACAGAGCGACAACTTGTTGCAACCGAGAAACCCAAGTAATGGCTGCCCTGACAAATGTAAAGACATAACCAGTGGTAGACCAGCGTTTGTCTAAATCTTCGGCCATATCTGAATCAACATAACCACGGAGCTGAAAGTTAGTACCTCCCAAACATAAATAGAAATGTGAAGTACCTTTCAAGTACCGTAGAATCCACTGAACTGCCGGCTAGTGTAGTTTGCCTGGATTACTCATGAATCTGCTCACAACTGCAACTGCTTGTGCCATGTCCGGACGAGTGCATACCATTGCATACATTATATTGCCAACTGCAGATGTATATGGAACAGACCTCACCTGTTCTTCTTCTTCCTGATTTTTTAGACACATAGCTAAAGATAGGTGGAAATGATCAGCCAAAGGAGTAGATATCGGTTTAGCATGAGACAGATTAAATCTATCCAACACTTTGGCAATGTAGTTTGCTTGGGACAACCTGAGTTCTCTTTTATTTCTGTTTCTAAATATGTATATCCCAAGTATTCTTTTGGCTGGTCCTAAATCTTTCATGGCAAAACAAAGAGCCAACTGTTGCTTCAGCTGATCAATAATCTGAACACTAGTACCAGCTACTAACATATCATCAACATAGAGCAAAAGTATGACAAACTCACCAGTATTGAGCCTCTTGTGGTAAACACAAGGATCTGATTCGCACCGAATAAAGTTGTTATCAGTCATGAAGTGGTCAAATTATAAATACCATTGTCTTGGAGCTTGCTTCAACCCATACAAACTCTGCTTCAATTTACAAA
This sequence comes from Cunninghamia lanceolata, assembly GCA_027924645.1. NCBI lineage: Eukaryota > Viridiplantae > Streptophyta > Pinopsida > Cupressales > Cupressaceae > Cunninghamia > Cunninghamia lanceolata. The sequence goes on from BSBN01000500.1 coordinate 26,923,890, forward strand.
ATAAATGCTCCTTACTTGGTTGAGCAAAGCCTTTAGGCTGCTCCATGTATAAATCCTCATCAATGTCTCTGTGTAAAAACATTGTTTTCACATCGAGTTGCTCAAGTTCTAAATGCCAAATGGCAACCAAACCCAACACAACACGGATTGTGTCCATCCTGACAACTGGAGAAAAGATTTCAGAAAAATCAAATACCTTTTTGTTGATCAAATTCCTTGACGACTAATCTGGCCCTGTATCTTTTACTTCCTCCGTCTTCGTCTTTCAAATGATAAATCCATTTGTTCTTAACAGGCTTTCGATTTAGCGGAAGATGAACCAAATCCCAGGTATGATTGACTCTCAATGACTCCATTTCTTCATTCATGGCTGCCATCCAATTGTGTGTATTTTCATGCTTGCAGGCTTGTTTATAAGTTGCCGGCTCTGCATAATCAGAGAGCAATAACTCGTAGTCATCGTATTTGTTAGGGTTAACCGGCAGAAGATATCAATTAAATGCAAATAAAGATTAAACAGAGAAATGGAAATACACAGAATTAATAACATCGAGAGACAAGATTTAACGTGGTTCACCCAAACTCGGGCTACATCCACCAAACAGAGAGTCTAATATTATTATCCAGTAAATCAAACCGATTACAATCAGCAATCCCTGCAACTCAATACCGCTGCAAATGCTACAATACAATACTCAAACCCTAACCCTTGGCCGCTTTTTATCAAGCCTTTTTTTGTCGGTTACAAAAATTAGGGTTTTCTTATGTCGGTCATAAAAAATAAGATTTTTTAAGACGGCCCTAGGATTTTTTTAAGTCAGCCCTAAAAAAATTTTTCTCGGGGGTTGTCACCCCCAAACCCCCGCTCGGGGCCCGGCCCAGCCCCGAACCCCGGTGAGGATACATGGCTAGTGTACAGTACTTTCCTAATCAGTCACCACCTACCAACAATCTCCCACTTGGAGACTGATCAGGCTCCACACCAAAACAATCTCCCACTTGGAGACTGATCCTGGACGACACCGCTGCACATGCAGCTCCCACTAGAAATAAGCATCCTGGACTCTACTGTTCAATTTTTATTGTGTTCAGTCTAGAAGACCAATCGAAGCTGAAGAGGAGCTCAGCTTCTCCCTTGTTACTGCCTTTGTAAACATATCCACTGGATTTTCATCTGTATGTATCTTTTCCAGCCTTAACTGTCCATTATCCAACACCGACCGAATAAAGTGATACCTCAACTGTATGTGTTTGGTCTTTGAATGCAAGGCAGAATTCTTTGCAAGATGTATGGCACTCTGACTGTCTGTATACAAAGAACTGTTAGCCTGTTGTTTACCCAATTCTTCCATGAAAGATTGCAGCCATATCATCTCCTTGCTTGCCTCTGTTGCAGCTACATATTCTGCCTCTGTGGTGGATAAAGCAACCACCTTTTGCAACCTAGAAATCCAACTCACCGATGTTCCACCTACAGTAAAGACATAACCTGTAGTACTCCGCCTGGTATCAATATCCCCTGCCAAATCTGAGTCTACATAACCTGCTAAATCAGTATTAGAGCCACCAAAACATGTGTTTATTTGATGTACCTCTCAAATATCTGAGAATCCATTTGACCGCATTCCAATGCTCAAATCCAGGATGACTCATATACCTGCTAACGACTTCGACAGCATGTGCAATATCTGGTCTTGTGCATACCATGGCATACATTAAACTTCCTACAGCTGAAGCATAGGGTATCTTGGACATTTTCTCTTCCTCCTCTTGTGTCTTTGGACACATCTCCTTAGTCAATTTCAAATGACTAGGCAAAGGTGTACCTGACAGCTTTGGCATTCTCCATATGGAATCTCTGCAACACCTTTTCAACATAAGCAGCCTGAGATAGAGTCAATTTTCTATTCTTTCTATCTCTGCAAATTTTCATACCAAGGATTTGTTTTGCTGCCCCCAAATCCTTCATATCAAATGACTATGATAACTGATGTTTTAACTCTCTGATGTGATCCATGTTAGACCTAGCTACAAGCATGTCATCAACATATAAACATAAAATGATGTAGCTGTCATTATCCAACCTCTTAAAATAAACACAATGGTCAGAATTACACCTACTGTAGCCTTGCTCAGCCATAAAACTATCAAATTTCAAATACCATTGCCGAGGTGCTTGTTTCAGGCCATACAAGCTTTTCTTCAATCTGCACACTTGTTTCTCCTTACCTTTGACCTCAAATCCCTGTGGTTGTGCCATGTAGATCTCCTCCTCCAAATCACCATGGAGAAAGGCAGTTTTCACATCTAGTTGTTCTAAATGCAAATTTTCAGCAGCCACAATACTTAAAACAGTACGAATAGAAGTCATCTTGACAACCGGAGAAAATATCTCATCAAAATCAATGCCCTGTTTCTGTGCAAATCCTTTTACAACTAACTTGGCCTTAAATCATTTCTTACCTCCATCTTCCTCTTTCAGCCTGTAAACCCATTTGTTTGGTAAAGCCTTTTTACCTGCAGGTAACTTACATAATTCCCAAGTCTGATTTTTTAGCAAGGAGTCCATTTCTTCTTTCATTGCAAGCTCCCATTGAACTTGTGTACTCACCTGCATAGCTTCATCATACCCTTCTAGTTCACCAGCATCTGTTAACAAAATAGAATACAAAGAGGGAGAAAACCTTTCAGGAGGTCTACTTATCCTTGTTGACCGTCTAACATTCACTGGAGTTTGTGGTATTTCTGGTTGCTGTTGCGGAGTATGAGGAGCCACTGGAACATCACTATTTGGAGTATCATCCAGCACCACATAATCCTTTTCTTTCTTCTCATGCTGCTGCAACTGATCTTTGTACAACACCTTCTCATTGAATATAACATCCCTGCTTCTCACAATTTTCTGATTTTCAAAAATCCCAAAGCCTATAACCAAATTCATCAATGCCATATCCAATGAAGGTACATTTTTTTGATTTCGCATCTAGCTTGGTTCTATTTTAAGAATCTATATGTGCAAATGCTTCATAGCCGAAGGTTTTCAGAAAAGAATAACTCACCTTCTTGCCAGTCCATGCTTCCTCTGGAATACCACAGCCCAAAGGAACTGAAGGACCTCTGTTAATTAAATATACAGCAATGTTGACAGCCTCTGCCCACATGTTTAAAGGCAGTCCAGCATGCAATCTCATGGTCCTTGCACGCTCCATTATTGTCCTATTCATGCGTTCAGCCACTCCATTTTCCTGTGGAGTCCCTGGAACCGTTTTCTGCCTACGAATTCCATTAAAGGAACAATAATCTTCAAATTCTTTGCTGCAATACTCACCGCCATTATCAGATCTGAGACATTTTAATCTTTTACCTGTCTCATTTTCAACTAAGCTTTTCCATTTCTTAAATGTTTCAAATACATCAGATTTCTGTCTAAGGAAATAAATCCAGACCTTCCTAGTTGCATCATCTATGAATGTAACATAATACCGAGAGCCACCAAAAGAAGATACCTGAGCTGGTCCCCATACATCTGTATGCACAAGCTCCAACTTTTCATTTTTCTTTTGCTTCCCATCTCTGAGAAAACTGACTCTCTTTTGTTTTCCATACACACAACTTTCACAGAAATCCATATTAATACATTTCAGACCTGGTAAAACTTTCTTAGAATGAAGTACCTTCATACCTTTTTCACTCATATGCCCAAGTTTGTTATGCCACAGTGTTGTTTCAGAACCTACAGCAACTTTTCCAGTCTCTTCCTGCAAACTTGCAGCAACTGTTCCTAAACCTGTTTGTTTTTCCTCTATAAAATCTAAAGTAGAAGGAACAGTATGACTTGTAAAAAGATATAAGGTGCCTACTTTTACACCTTTTGCTACTACTAAGGCACCTTTTGAAACCTTCTAATTTTTATTAGTAAATGTAACAGTGCAACCTTGTTCAGTTAGCTGCCCTGCTGAAATTAAATTCCTACTGAGCCTTGGAACATGCCTCACCTCTTGTAGTAGCCAATGATTCCCATTCTGCAACTTAATCTTGATTCTTCCCTTTCCAACAATCTGACAGGGTTCATTATCTCCCAAATAAACTAGCCCAAAATCCCCTTGGACATAATCAAGGAACTAACTTCTATGGGGCGTAGCATGAAATGAGGCCCCTGAATCTAAAACCCATGAATCATCAGCATTATCTAGGGAAAGAATCAAAGCATCATCTTCAGACTTATTGCTTACCACATTTGCTTCCTTATTGCCTTCTTGTTTGTCTCTTCTTTATTTTTCTGAGACCAGCAATCTTTCTTCAGATGACCTGGTTTTCCACAGTACCAGTAATCCTTCTGTCCTCTAGTTTGGGATATTTTGTCCTTTGATTTTCCTCGTGACTTCCCATGACCTCTAGAACCTTTTCCTCTCTCCTTTGATCTACCCCTGCTTTCTGCGTTCAAAACACTGCCTGATTTGGATCCACCTGAGTTTTTCTTACGAATTTCCTCACTCAGAATAACACCAACAACATCATCAAATTTTAGGGTATTTGAACCAGAAACAGAGTTACTAACTGCCATTACCAAACTATCCCAGCTTTCAGGCAATGAACATAATATCAAGAGAGCTCTAACTTCTTCATCAAATTTTACATTTACAGAAGTCAATTGACTGACAATCGTATTAAATTCATTTAAATGACCTGTCACAGATCCACCTTCAACCATTTTCAAATTAAACAACTGCTTCATGAGAAATACCTTATTTGAGGCTGAGGGTTTTTCATACAATTTAGCCAAAGCTTTCATCAAACCATCTGTTGTCTTCGCTTCCGTTATATTAAATGCCACCGACGGTGCCAGGCACAACCGAATGGTTCCCAGTGCCTTTCTGTCAAGAAGATTCCAATCCTCATCAGACATTGTTGCTGGTTTCTTGGCTACTCCTTCCAACGGCCTCCATAAATCCTTTTGATAGAGGTAATCTTCCATCTGCATCTTCCATAACTGATAGTTCTGCCCATTGAATTTATCAACCTTCATTTTACCCTCGTCCGCCATTGCTCCCACTCAACCGTGAGACTTTCCTACAGACGATAATCAAACACAACCCGCTCTGATACCACTTGTTAGGGTTAGCCGGCAGAAGATATCAATTAAATGCAAATAAAGATTAAACAGAGAAATAGAAATACACAGAATTAATAACAGCGAGAGACAAGATTTAACGTGGTTCACCCAAACTCGGGCTACATCCACCAAACAGAGAGTCCAATATTATTATCCATTAAATCAAACTGATTATAATCAGCAATCCCTGCAACTCAATACCATTGCAAATGCTACAATACAATACTCAAACCCTAACCCTTGGCCGCTTTTTATCAAGCCTTTTTTTGTCGGTTACAAAAATTAGGGTTTTCTTATGTCGGTCATAAAAAATAGGATTTTTTAAGTCGGCCCTAGGATTTTTTTAAGTCGGCCCTAAAAAAATTTTTCTCGGGGCCGGGCCGGGCCTTGAACCCCCGCTCGGGGCCCGGCCCGGCCCCGAACCCCGGCGAGGATACATGGCTAGTGTACAGTACTTTCCTGATCAGTCGCCACCTACCAACAGTATTTTGCAGGTCTCCGCTTCTCACGGGTAGACCTCCTCAATGTCGAACCTTGCTTTGGCTGTATGTTTGAGTCCAGATTTAGTCTCTGGAGTAAGTTCTGAACATCATCAACCTCTGTTTGTAGAGGACTCTGTGGCAAGCTCCCCTGTTTCTGCAAATTGCTTGGTGCACTTAGAGTGCCCTGTCCTGTAATTGGCACTGATTGCTTATCAGTTTGAAGGAGATTTGAATGCATATTTACTGACATCTCTTCCTGAGGCAACGTTATGTGTAGTTGCTGTGAAGAACTTTGCATAGGCTGTGTATGAGTTACTAGAGGCAACGAAATGCATTGTGAAGGTAGCGAACAAAGATTTAAAGGCTGCGTTGAGTAGTCAGAGGGCAGCGTAGAGTGTGTGGAGGACTGTGTATGAGTTAACAAAGGCAGCGTTGGGCCAAGTGAAGGCTGTGTGGAACTTGAAGATGGCAGCGTAGAACGTTCTAAGGGCAGCAATTGATGATTTAGATGTTGCGTTGGCTGTGTAGAAAGGAGTGGCTGCGTTGAGCAGTCAATAGGTAGCATTTGACCAACTATTGGCTGTTTAGAAGGCAGCGTATGACTCATAGGAGGCTACGTTTGATATAACACAGGCAATGGCCTGTCAAACAAGGGCTACGGAGGTATAATAGATGGCAACGAACCAGTAGAAGGCTGTGTAGGAGTAACAGAGGACAGCGAATGAGCATTGGGGGGCTGTATAGCAACAATGCAGGGCATACCAATTAACTGGGTGGGAATAGTGCATCCAACCGAAGGCGTGGTAGTAGAAGAAATAGAAGCCCCTGACATATAGGAATGTATATATGTAACAAGTGGCTGGGAAAAAGAGATGGTAGGTTGCTTGGTCTTACCATTATCAAACAAATCCACATCAACATATTCCGGTAGAGGTGAATTGCAAGGTTGCAAACCTGGAAAATCCTTCTCGTTAAACACAACATCGCGGCTACGGATTATAGTCTTTGCAACAGGATCTCAAAGATGAAAGCCAAACTGATCTTCACCATAGACGAGAAAAACACACCTTTTTGACTTGAAATCTAACTTAGTTTTCTGCTCTTTCAGAATGTGAACAAAAGCAGCACAGCCAAACACCCGCAAATGATGATAGGAAATTTGTTTGCCGAGCCATGTCTCCTTGGGTATGTCAAAATCCAGCCTAGATGATGGACCTTGATTGATTAAATACACAACAATATTACATGCCTCTGCCCAAAACTCTTTGCCCAATCCGGCATTGGAGAGCATACATCTAGCTCTCTCAAGTATCGTGCGATTCAGCCTCTCAGCTGCACCGTTCTCCTGAGGTGTATAAGGGATGATCTTGATCCGTCGAATGCCATGATCTGCACAAAAAGAATCAAACTTTGAAGAGCAATATTCTCCACCATTGTCTGTTAGTAGGCATTTAATCTTATGCCCAATCCGGTTTTCAACAGAAGCTTTAAAAATCTTAAATTTTGAAAATACCTCAGATTTTCTGTTCAACATATAAATCTAGATTTTTCGAGTGCAGTCATCTAGAAAGGTTACAAAATAATTTGCTCCACTAAAAGAAGTTACCTGAGTTGGACCGAATACATCGGAATGAACAAGTTCCAACGGAGTAGTTTTCTTGTCATGCCCCGTTCTCACGAAACTGGTCCGGCACTGTTTGCCATAAAGGCAATGTTCACATAATTCTAAATCGATGGAGTTGAGGCCTGGAAGTTGATTGCACTGAAGCATAACTTGAAGACCTTTTTGGCTCATATGACCGAGCCTTTTGTGCCATATTTCAGACCCACTATCCATAGCCGGCAAGGCAGCTCCGACTTCACCAAAACAATCCAGAATATAGATATTAACTTGCTTCTTTCCTCTTGCCATTATTAAAAGCCCCTTTGTAATTTTCCATGAATCAAGAGAAAATTTAACATTGCATCCATTGCCTATAAGCTGACTAACATAAATTAAATTTCTTTTTAACATGGGTACATATCTAACATCCGTCAAAGTTAGTTTGTCTCCATTTTTTAGATTCAATGTGATATCACCTTTACCTAAGATGTCACATTCTTTATTGTCACCAAGAAACACCTTACTGAATCTGCCTTCTTAAAAATTTGTGAAAGCTTGACGGCATGAAGTGGCATGAAATGAGGCGTCGGAATCAAGGACCCACGAATCTGCATTTGTATCACTAGCTGATAGGACCAAAACACCATCACTTGCAGTGTTTGCTTGATTATTTGTGCTCACGTTGCCTTGAGCTTTCTTATAGTTCCAGCAGTTCTTCTTATTGTTGTGATAGGTGAAAAGTCAGGTTTAGAAGATCAGACATAGTCACAAAACCCTAACCCTACCATCATCAAGGAATCTAATCTAAATGAAATCAAAGAACAATGCAATTCAAGCATAACATCACCTAGACCGTGCGATTCCTTGTTTAAGAGATGTGGACTGCTTCTTCAACAATGAACAATTGCAATGCTGAAAGCTGCCATGATAGATGATAAAAGCTCAAATGAATGCTCAGATGCTCAAGATGCTAATGTAGGTGCTATATGATTGCTGGATGTCTCATATGGGATGAGAGGGTGTTTATATAGGGCTCAACCAAGATCAATCAACGGTGGAGATTTAGAGGCTATGTGAATGGTTAGGATTGAAAGATACTAAATTTAGGTTCCATTAGTTGTGCATGTGAAGGATATGAATGAAAGTTGTACAACAACACATGATTGACTGGACAAGTGTTGGAATGTGATGAAAGGTGAGTAGTTAATTCAAATAAAATATTTGAATTAGTTGGTATATGAGTTGGATATTAATTAAATAAATAAAATTTATTTAATTAATTGGATAAATGAATAGGATGGGATAAGATATGATGTGGAAATTAATTAAATAAATAAAATTTATTTAATTAATTGGCTAAGTAGGATGAGGATGGGATTGAATGAGATTTTAATTAAATAAATAAAATTTATTTAATTAATTGGCTTAATGGATAATGATTTAACAAGGTGTTGTTAGACATGGACAAAGTTGGGACAAATTTGGGTGTCTACAATTGTGTCCGGGTTTTCCACAAAACCAACATGAACCGGTTCTGCCCCTAGAATTTGATCGCGGACCAGATTGTGACCTTCTCCGGTTGTTGTATCTACCTCTTTCATGGCTTCTTCCTCTATTGTTTATACTTACAGCTGTTAGAGCATCGTCGGATGAGGGTTCCTGATGTTTCCTTCTCATGTCTTCGCTGAGAAGAGTAGCTGTAACTTCATAAAAAACCAATGTACTCTTGGCTGCTACAGAAGTGCTCACAGCCATGACAACACCTTCCTAGCTATTTGGTAAGGAACACAACAGCAAAATTGCCTTAATCTTAGGATCTAACTTGATACTCACCGAAGCTAATTGAGAGACTAAGGTGTTAAATTCATTTAGATGATTGGACATAACCCCACCTTCTCTCATTTTCAGGTTATATAATTTCTTCATAATAAATACCTTGTTCGAAGCCGAAGCAATCGCATACATACAGGAGAGCTTTTCCCAAAGCGCTTTCGTAGTACTCTCATTTGAGACATTAAATAATACATTGCTGGACAATGAGAGAAAAATAGTTGCCTTCGCTTTCATATCGAGTTTTTCTCAGTCTTCATCCATCATAGTACCTTGTCCTTTAGCTTTCCCTTGTAAGGCTAGAGACAAGTCCTGTTTGATAAGAAGAGACTCTATATGTACTTTCCAAAGACCAAAGTTTTGGCCTGTAAATTTCTCTATTTTCCATTTTTTTGAATCATCCATTTTGATTGCTGTACAGGTTCCCAAAAAAAAATTTCACAGGCTATCTCCTGGACCGAGCTTCACACAGAGCTCTGATACCAATTGTAAATTCTAAAACAGAATAACAGAACCAGAAATAAAGAACATCAAAATCAAAACAATGCTCAGAATGAAAAATATAAAACAACATACACAGAAAGAACAAGATCTTTAATGTGGTTCACCGTTTCAAGCTACATCCACAACGAAGGGCATTTTATTATCAGAATTCATCTCTCTCACTTTTTGTATTACATACGTCACTGTGTATATCTATCTCTAACAGCAGCGTTTTCCCTTACATACTAAAAGACTCACCTCTCCAACCACATACCAACCGTCTTACATCTGGAAACAACGAAACAGGTCCAGAAGTGGTTATATGCCAAGAATAGGCAATGTGCAAATAGAGCGGTTAGAAGGAATCAAAGGCAGTGAATTGCCGTTACATATGGGCTTCAATAGCCACGTGCCCAACATGCTTGTTCTAGATTTTGTATGCAGGTTGTAAGAGTCACTCGATATTATGTATGAGGCATGTATGAACATTCTTCTCCAGAGGACATTCCTCCCTTTTGTGATTTAGTTGCCTGTAAAAACTAATTTTAGATATGTTTGAAGTTACAGCAGGGGGGCATTCATTCCAAATCATTTTTTTAATGGTAAATAACAACATTAAATTCAATACTTACATAAAATATATATCCATGCCAGTGTAATAGAAAATACCTACTCCATGCTAAATTAATTAAATTATTATGAATAATCTAATAAAAAATACCTACTCCAAGCTAATGTTCTAGTGTAAGTTTGTTCTTCAATAGATATAAATGAAGTAGGGTTTGTCCTTAAATATAATAGCTTAATGCACAAGTTAACAAATTTAATATTCAAGCTAGTGCATAATGATTAGTTAAAAGAAGTTAATGAAAACTCAAATTTAAATTTGAATTTGAAGTGATTCAATTGTATAATTATAAATTTGACTTGAGATAATGAATAAACTAGCACTTGCATCTTTAAGAGGTGCAAAGGTTTGCCAATAGAAAATTAATGATATTAATAACTTATATGTATTAATTATGATTTGATATTTTTACACCATGAAGACTTGATTTGTGGGAAGATTTGATTTTTCACATTATTGATTTCCAATTACTAAAGATTTGATTTGTTGGAAGATTTGATTTTTTACATTATTAACTTTTGGTGACCTGAAAATGGTTTAATGGTAAGTTAAAAAGTTGTTTTGGTGAGTTAAAAGCTAACAATAATATAGCCTATCATCTAATAAACTTAAAAGATCAAACTAATCTCTTTCTCTCTCTCTCTCTATATATATATAATATTAAATCTGTTCAATTTTACAAATATTTAAAAAAAAAAACAAATCTAAAATAATAAATAAATCAAGACCAATCTTCAAAAAATATATACACTAAAGCTAATATCTGCTCTAATGTTCTTATACAGATTCAGGTGCAAGCTTCCAAATTTGCACTTGAAGTTGCCCATCTCGAGGAGCTTTTGGATCATTGGGGTAATGCCCCATGCATTGTTGCCCAGGTTCCTCTCGACTCAACCACCTCATATCGGGGGTGTCAACGTGGATGCAATAGTTCAGCCAAGTGTGACCATGGAGATTGGGGTTCTCACTCACATGGTCCTCCACCTCAGAATTCCAGGGACTCCGCTACTTGTGGAGAATGGTCTCAAACTTTTCATCTGCCATCTCCAAGGTGGGGTACTGGTTGGCATGACACAGTGAAATTTCCTCGTCTATAGCTTGCCATCTCTCTGGTCCGTGCTTAGCAGCCCTCCGAGGAGAATGAAGATGAAATTGTTGCTCTCACTAGGTGGGAGCCGATTTATGATATAGCCCCTAGGGATGTTTGGAGAAAACCTGACGATCAGGATCCTCCTTCTAGATTGACTTTAGCTACTTAGTTTTTATGTGGGCTTTGACCCTTAATTTGCGTCTATGTGCTAGAATGTGTATTCTAATATAGTCTTTGACTGTGTGTGTGTGTCGTATACCACCCTCCCTTTTTTTGAATATTTTACTATTTCTCTTTTGTTTTATATAAAAATTAATAAGAAATATTCATCAAAAATATATATAAAAACATAATCAAGATAATTTGCTATTTATGTGAAACTCAACACTTATATGTCTTCTAAATGCCATCCAATCAAAATGAGTCCAAACTATTTTACACACAATCACGCATGATGAAGATAGAGATGAATTTATTCTATTTGGAGCATTCAAAGGGTAGAGAAATTCATTAGTAAGTGTTCCAAGTTGTTGCTTCCTTCCAATCCAAGGGTATTTACTTTTTTAACGCAGTTCCATTATAATTGGGTTGAACTACAATTTCTAGGGAACAAAACACCTCACGATTAAATCATATGTTTAATTTGCATCATAAAATTAATATCTGATAATTCAATTTAAATTATATGAGAGTTGAGATTGAAATATCTTAATATGAGAGATAAAAAAATAATTTAGATAGATTTAAAGTTTATTTGAATTTGGTATGATGTAGATGTTGGTCAATTTTGACTTGTTGAGATGTTAGAATAGAGATATGGAAACTGAAATTTGATATTGAATATGTGATCAGAAGTTTGTGACAAATGAATTTTAAGTTTTTTAGTATTTAGGACTAGGCCTAACCTATAATGCAATCAAGTTCTTCCACTACAAAATTTTAGCTTAAGACTTGCAAAACTTGTTTGCCAGTGTGTATACATGCTTTTGAGAGAGGGTACAAGTACTAAAGAGCACCTTTTGGGGCTTACTATGTACAAATAGAGATGTGCTTGACTTGTTTGATGATAGTCGAAAGCTTTGATGTTGATTTGACAAGATCAAATTATAGTAAAACAAAATGATGGATCTTAAATAACTCAAATGAATAAACTAAGACTAAGTTGAGAATGATGTAAATATGATGTCTTATTAATAATAAAAATGACTTAGGATGGTGTCTTTAAATACTAGTCTTAGACACACAATTCAAAACATTTTTGTATGCATATCAATGGGTAACAATTCTATTCTAGGATTTTCAACTTTAAAAGTGAGATTTACAATTTGAAACTAGAGCACCAGGCCATTCACTTTTGTCAAGATTGTATGCACAAGAATCCAACACAGTTTGGCTTGCATAGATGGATGATTCAATATTTATTATTGTATAGGTGGATTGTAACTAACAAATATCAACATTCTTTTCATTCAAGTTGATCCTTTAAATATCTGGGAAAAGTTTTGGCTGAAGATCACAGGGGAGCAATGGGGATGATGAATTGTTGGCGTTTATGGACCTAATTGTGAGTTGTGAGAAGGGTGCCAAGGCAATTGGAGAACACAGCAAGATTCTTATATGTGTGGGTGTTATAGTAAAAGGAACTTATGCTCAAAGAAAGCATAGTTGAGAGTTGTATCATTGTATTTAGACATTTTAACTGTAAAATACAACTGAAATTTTAAAAAGATTATATCATATGAAAGGAGAGATTTTGGACAACCTATCAAAATTTATATAGGATTATGATGATATATATTTTTGGTTTTTATATAATTTACTTATATTAAAGTATGTCATAATAATTTAAAGGCACTATATCATAATATTTTAAAGGCACTATTGAATAGATAACTGTCATAAAAAATTTGCTTGACAGTCATGGTTGACTGTCAAATTTAAGCCTTGGTTGAGATTATAGTGGAAGCGCTAGGGATTCCTAATATGTGAAGTAGGTAAAGAATGCAAGAGGCTATATGGCATCTCAATAGAACATGTAGGGCCTCTTCTCTAGCACAGAAGTTCCTTTGACTCTTGACGTGGCTGGTAAGGCCCTCGTGCAAGATTCCAAATGGGCATCTTTCTGATTGCTTTATTTCATTTAAATGTTTTGACCGCAAACAAATCATTGTCATCTATGATGACCACTAATAAATGGTTACCGCGAACACACTGTTACCATCTCAACCCTCACTAACTGTCGAATGAATATAAATAGTTCTCGCTTACGGTTAGTACCTGTTTGACCGCCATTTTTTTTCAAGCTAAGAGAGGGAAGATGTAGAAAAAGAAGCCGCCACCTTGAAGTTAAGGGTTAGCGAGTTGAGTGGCCATCAAGGCTTAAATTTGACAGTCGACCTACCCTGTCAAGCAATTTTTTTTAATGACAGTTATCTATTCAATGTTGCTTTTAAAATACTATGACATACTTTAGTATAAGTAGATTATGTAAAAATAAAAAATATATATCAGTATAATCTTATATAAATTTTGATAGTTTGTCCAAAATCTCTCCTTTTATATAATACAGTCTTTTTAAAATTTTGATTGTATTTTACAGCAAAAATGACTAAATACAGCTATACAACTGTCAAATTTAAGCTTGGACTGGCCATTTTGAAGACCACTAGAAAGAGGAGGAACATGATGAAATAATTAATGAATTATAGGCCCAAGTCGAGAGCCTCAAATAGAGTGAAGACAACATTAATATCACCTTGGCATTAGCTTGGTAGAAGCTATCTGCTCAACATAGCACAATAATGTATCTCTAGAATCAAGTTACTTAGCTAAAAGAAAAGAGGAGCTAAACAATAGAACTGAGGCTAGAGTTAGAAGCATGCAACCTGCATCTTTAGAATTGAGGAAAAAATTATGTAAGCGTTATTGGTATAGCGTTACTAGTGGACTATCGCATGTTATGGGTTTGACGGATGTCTCTCATGATTGGGCCCAAGAGATTCGATTAGGCATTGATAGCATACCAGCCACCTTAGCACCAATGACAGTAGATGTAGAGGAATTCAAACAAACTCTATACCGTACCAACTAAAGCATTCACAAGTGTAGGAATAATTGATAAATAGAAGATAATGGCTAAAGTGTTCAATATCCAACCCAAGGATATGACCATGTAGTGTTGTAGGTCTTGTCATGCCTCATTGCAAAAAATAGTATTGAATGTGATGGCCCATATTAATCAACTAGTAGCACAAAGCCTCCCATCACCATTTGATGAAGGCAAAAGTAAATTGCCCATGGAAAGCTTCCTTAGGCTCATTAATGAGAAGAAAAGGGATGAGTCCATCTTCAAGGTTGGCCCATAGCCTCGATAGTAGAAGAAACATACAATGTCATCAAGCCATTGGTACAATGAGAGGTACTTCTCTAAAATTTGTGATAGTGAAGACTTGATATGATTATAGAAGAATAACTTGTTGGCTATGCAATCAAGGACCCAAACACTTGCCTCACAAAATTAGACTTATGGCTATCTCCCCCTATAAATTTAGTGCACATGGCCATTTCTCTTTATAGACTCGACATCTAACATTCCTACTAGAAATTTTAGGTGGTGGCATGCATGAACCAGAGAATGTTAAGAGATCTTGTAGGGATAATATTCAATCCTCCTAGGATTTGTGGAGATGAAATTCAATTTATTGACAGACATTAGCTTATCTACTCCTCTATCTTTTCTATTTCCTCACCTTCTTTTTACCTCTTCCCCCCTTTCTAGGGTGTATAATTAGGAGCCACTTACTCAAGGCTTGAGATGGAATCACACATTTATGCTTTGGGTCTAACCTTGTACATTAGGTTTTTCCAATCAAATTTCTTTCTTCTATCTGTTAAGTTTGGGTACTCAAAACTTGCTCCATGTTTCCAAGTCATTTAATCCTTCTTGTATTTGTAGATTATATATTTTCATGAACATCAATACAAACAACTATGACTAATTAAATTTTTTCTTGTATCCATGTTATGTGAATGAATATTCTTTTGATTATGTTCAGTACATTTGTACTTTTCACTTTCTATTGATTATTGGTTCATGTGCCTATCTCATCTCAATGATAGATAGTAGAATGGAGATCCTTCTCTTTAGTGAATCACCCCCTTGTAAAGTAGGATTTACTTTCATGCAATTACCTCTTTCACTTTCATCTATTAAAGTAATAGTGAATAACTTATTACATATCTTATAAGGAGTCGGCCTTACTGTTGGCAACTTGGCAAACATCATAAGTGAGAGAGACATTGCTAATATGATGAAGAGTGTTTGTGCATGATGCTTGAAGATGTTGTCATTGATGGCAACAAGGAAATGAATAAGATTGAGACAAAGGTTCTGGTCTGGTATAAAAGATTTACTCGTTTTTTAATAAGTGTTGGCATCATACAGGAGATAGCGACAGAGCAGCAGTATAATGGATGGCATTGGTCTGCAATTGAAGATTAGATAATGCGGTTCTGGTATGTTGTTTGTAGTTCTTTGATGGTCTTATTTCCAAGTTTTTAGCTTCTAATAAGTATTGGAAGCATACACTCAAACAGGCTAAGTTCGGAAGAACAAAATACAGTGTGACTTAGAGCAGAGCACTCATTTGTTTTGGTCTGAATTCCTCTGTTGTTACATATTTTGTTATGTGGTTTTGAGGTGTTGTAAACACATGTATGAAGTGTCCAACTCTAGAGTTTCAGGTTCTAAAGTCCACCGGAACACTAGTTACAAGATGTTGAGTATCGCTACATAGCTTGATAGAGTTTGACTGTGACAGGGTCTAAGTTCTAATGGTCCGCATTCTACCGCAAAAGAATATTTCACTCTATGGTTTTGAAGGTATGATCTATGATATGTGAAGAGTCTTTGATATGGATTTGAGCAGGTCTTGTGGTCCACAGTGGAAGATGTTGTATGACAGTTGAACTGAACCAGTGAACAGTCTGTGGTTAAGGCCGACATGACAGTATGATGTGTGTGCGGTAAGTTTTGGTGTTTAGAACTTAATCCTAAGTGGTGAAACAGTTGAGGCCAACATGTGTGAAGGTATTTCAAATATTGTTTGGGTTCGATATAGATTTTGGAGAATGAATTTGGCCGACAGAGTACATAATGCATGACTACACAGTACACTTTATCAGGCCAACCTAATATGAAGATTTTGTTTGTTGCAGATATATATGGGATTGAATTCGATGTTTGGGCGAGGAGATACGAATGTGAATATGCGAAATGTGTGAAGTACAGAGCAGGCGACAAAAGAAGAAGAAAATAGATCTTGTCTAATGTAAGAGTAGAATAGTGAAACAGAGCAATCAAGGTGAAAAGTTTTGAGACAGTATTTTGAGCATTCATTGGAGCTGCATCCATGCATGTAGATGCAATCTAAGCAGTGAGCCTATTTTGGCAGTGAGCCATCCTTCTTCCTTCCTTTTTTTTCTCTAGGCAGTGAGCCTATTTTGGCAGTGAGCCATTCTTGCAGTGAGCACTTTCTTTGGGTAGTGAGCCCTAAGGCAGTGAGCCTTTATTGTAATTCAGTGTTGTTCCTGCATAATATATTGTGAGCTAACACTCACCATGGTTTTTCCCAGTTTTGGGTTTTCCACATAAAAATCCTAGTGTTCATGTGTGATGGATTTTGGTTGTTTGTTCTATGTTTAATTTGCTTTGTTGTTGCATGCGGTAAATGGATTACTAGTTTAATAAACAAGAACTTTAATAAACAAGAAGTTTAATAAACAAGAAGTTTAATACAGTACTGATTCACCCCCCCTCTTAGTACTTTGGGTGTTCAACAATTGGTATCAGAGCTTGGTTCCTCGAAAAAAGTTGAACAACTTGAGGAAGATCTTAGAGATTGAATACATGGCAGGTAAAAAATGTCCTACTCCTCTTGAAGAAATTGATGCAACTGAAACTGAAGAAGAATGCATTCTTGTCAATGAAGAAGAACTCAAGCTTGCACTTACAGATCTTGAAAAGGCTGAAATAGAAAACATGGATCTGAAAGATAATGTCAAGGAAGTAGATGAGTGCATAAAGAAACTGAGGGAACAAGTCAAGAAGTTCAAGGAAAAATACAAGGAGGTTAGTGAACAATTGATATCTGCAGAAGACACCTTAAGTAATCTGAAAGTGGAAGTTGTAAAAAGAATAAAAGCAGAAGAAGACCTAAATCAGTTGGTGAAAAGAACAATTGAAGACTACACAAAGCTTGAATAAGAAGTTGTGGATTTGAAAGCTAATTTAAGACATGCTTGGAGTCAGGAAGAAAAATTCAGAATAAGTGCTGCCCAACTTGATAGAATACTTGCCAGTCAAAAGAGTCCTGATGAAAAAGAAGGCTTGGGATTTGAGAAAGGTGAAAGTTCTAAAAATGGTCAAGAAAAGAATGCTAGGATCAAGAAGGACAAAGGAAAACAAATTCAGAAGCAAAGGAACAGACCTAGAAGACCACCAGTTAGGCAACCAAATGCTCAAAGGTACCCTTCTTTCAATGGTTATTGTAATGCATGCAATAAATTTGGTCATAAGGCTACTCAGTGTAGGAGCAAAGTAAATCAAAATGCTCCATCATTATTTGGTCAGTGTTTTACTTGCAACAAAGTAGGTCACAAAGCTAATGAATGCAAAAGTTTGATAAGGAATAGTTACAACAATGGAAGGAATGTTCACACATTTAAAGGTAACTGCTTTAATTGCAAGAGGTTTGGTCAAAGAGCTAGTGAATGCAAAAGTCAGATAAGGAACAACTATAATAATGGAAGGAATATTCAACCTTTTAATGGGAATTGTTTTGCATGTAATAGATTTGGTCACAAGGCTAACCAATGCAGATTAAGAACGAATGAAAGGAATAATGGGTAGAGAAATATTGTATGCTTCAACTGCAATAGGCCTGAACATTTTGCAAGATTCTGTAGAAATAGGAATATGAAGAAGGATAATCTGGCAGAAATGAAGAAACTGATACAAAAGGAAGATCTAGCAGAGATCAAGAAAGAGATGAATCAAATATGGGTCAAGAAGGGAGTGCAGGAAGTCAAGGATGAGTCTGCACCAGACTCTGGTGCTGGTACTTCCTCCGAGAAGTAAATTGAGAGCTCTGGCTCAAGGGGAGCTTAATGCAAAATCCTACTCCCCCAGCTAGAAATGTGGTGATGATATCCAGCATGAGGATATAAGCTAGAAAACAGGAAGACAAAGCTTTTGGAAAATATTCTGGAAGAAAAGAATTTAATGTGGTGAATTGCAGAGCAATCTTGGTTGACTGTGAGTAGCAGAGAAACGGTTTGACAACTTTTTGAACGAAGCATTTATTGCAATTAAATCTTGATGAAAAGAGAATATAAGGGATTCATTTGAAAGAGAAATTACTTTGCATTCAAACCCTCAAGTGACTGAAGAGACTTGAGAAGCAAGCTAGGGCAAATCCAATCAACCAATGAAGAAACCCTAATGGAGGCAAAATGTATTTATTGATTATCTCTCTTAAAAATTCTCTGTGTTGAATTTGCAAAATGTATACTCCTCAAGTAATTGAGATAACTGAGAGGCCTCGACCCAAGTTCAAGAAGCACCCCTTTAAATCTTTAGAGACTAATCAAGATGGGGCATTTTATGAGATTCTACATTGTATTATGCATATGGAGGATGTTAGGGCTTACATTCATTCAAACCTAGATGAATATGATTACGAAAAATTAGGGGACATTTATCTAAAGGAATTGACTGATGACAAATTTGAGTTGAAAGAAGAGTATAGTGCCCTAGTTGAGAAGAAATTGGACACCTAGTTGGATTTTCCTGTGGTCCCAGATGATGCCTGGGTTAGATATATCTTGAGCAAGATTCATGATAAATTCTTTTGGCTTGATGAACCCTATATGATAACAAAGGATGACGTTAAAGCAGTTACTAGCATGTGTTCCACCGAGAAAGTTTCGAAACTGAAGGCTATGAAGAACAACACAGTAATGTAGTTGACAAGGGTGAAATTTGATAAAAGAGAATTAACTGTAAATGATATTGTGGATCCAGGTGTGAGATTTGTGTCAAAACTCATTGGTTATAAGATTTATTTCTCCAACAGGGAGAAATCTGTTTCTACAACAACAATACATACTCTTATGATATGGTTAAGAATAACACTGATTATGATCTTTGTGAGTTGCTCAGGAAAAAATCGATGGAGAACCTAAAAAGAACAAATGACATAAAGGATCCCTTCAAGTATGGAACCTTGATCATCTGTCTATTTTTCCACTTTCTGAGAGAATTACCATGTATAGGTAATATTGGTTGGCTTGATCATGCACCGGTAGCTGCATAGATCAAAAATCATCTACAGAGTCTGATAAATGTAGATAAATAGAATGCAACTTTATGGGGATACTTCAAGAACTTCCAAAAGAAAATGCAGGCCAGAGCTAGAATTCCTTAAAAAGTTGTGAAGAAGTATGAAAAGGATATTGTTTTCATGGTGGATAAGAACAAATGCCTCATGGAGGCTGTTGAACCAATAATTGTTTGGGTCCCACGTATGGGATATGTGGTAACAGAAGAAGTCTTGGTTGGTTTGGCAGAATTAATGTTAAGCAAACCCAAGGATCCCAAGGAAGAAAGGTTTGGCACTTTTGAGGAACTATCTCTCAAAGTGCATTTGGAACACAAACAACCTAAAATAAAGAAGAATTCAAGGAAAATGGTAGATGAATTTGTCAAAAGCCAAGGGTTTACAAATGAACAAATAAGTAAAGCAAGAGTCAAGGCAGAGGCATCAAAGGCGACAACTATTCTGGTAGAAAATACATCAAGTGCTATGGAAGGGCAAACATCAAAAGCCCTGGAGAAGCAGAGGAGAAAAGTGAAAAAGAAAAACTTGCACCTGGCCCTACAAGAAGGACAAGAGCATCCACCTCTACAACTACTTCAAAGAGTTCTAGACCCTCTATTGTAGAAACAAAGGTTGCAAGCGCTGAGACAGAGACACCTAAGAAAAAGGGTGAGAAAGAAAAGACTGAGACTAAAAAACAAGTACCAATAAAGAAAACTACAGAAAAGAAGAAAACAAAGAAAACAAAGGCAACACAAAGAGTGTATGTAAGCCTTGGAGAAGAAGAAGAAGAAAAGAAAATAGAGACAGATGAGGAGATTGAAGTTAAACAGGCAAGAACAGAGGAAACCTCCTCCGGTAAGAAGAAGAAGCTCTTAGAGAAGTCCAAGAAAAAGAAGGAAGATGAAAAGCGTGAAAGTGAAGCAATGCTTTCCTTAGAAGCAATGGTCAATACTGTAGACACCTAAAAATATCTTTATCATCAAACCGACTCCCGATATCCCTAAACATACCAATTTCCCTTCTAATCGATTAATTAAATTTTTATTTAATTAATTATCCCTTCATCACTTAATTTTTCATCATTTTATCCCCAACAATTGAATTAATCCTATTAATTCAATAGTTCAAACTTTAGCCCATTGATTTAATAAATATGCAATATTTATTTGGTCAATTTCTCCCTCCTCACTAAACCCAATTAATTAGCTAAATCTTGTTTAACTAATTAATTCAGCCTATTAAATGACCTATCCCGACCCTAGGTAATTAAATAGTCATTATTTAATTGCCTACTCTAGCCTATCCCATCCTAGCCTTAGGATTAATTAAATAAAACCTTATTTAGTTAATCTTAACCTCTCATTCAAGTGGTCAAACCTAGCTTAACACCCTTCCCCACACCCTCCAAATTAAAAATTGAAATATATCCCACATAAGTCAATTTTTAATTAAAATATGTCCAACATCACATTTAATATCTCTTACACCCCTTACCCATGCCATACCTTATTTATGTCCACTCATCCCCGAATGAATTTTTAATTCATTTTACCTTTCCCCATGTGAATTTTTAATTCACCAATAATCCATCTCACTCACCCAACCTCATTTAATTCACCCCTTTCCCAAAAATGTATATAAGATTCATATTTATTCCTAGCCCTCCATCCTCCAAGATTAAATCTCGGCCCTCCACATCATCTTCATCCTCCACCATTGATCTCCTAAATCAATTTCAACCCTTGGATCAAAACCTCTCCAAAATATCTATAAATACAACATCTTCCAACTCATTTATCCATCTAATTTCCAAGTATTGTTACCATGCCAAAATATCTATTGAGCTTGCTTATGAATTGCATTAGAAATAAAGCATTTCACATTTGTTCTCATTATCTAGGGTATATCTTAGGAGCTTGGGTGCAACTCCTACCCAAATTAAGGATTTGTGACTCATTTTGAAAGGTATAATGCTTGTTTATGTACTTGTTTTATGTTTTCTCCTTTCATTTTGAATTCACTAATTCCCAAATACATTTGCTCAACTATCTACAATAGCGCTAGTCTAGAACATAGTGCTAACTTTACACCCATTTGGCGCCAAAGAGCTAGAATCCCATCCCCTACGCACATTGCGCCAATATAGAGGATGGCGCCAAAACGCTAAGCATTTGGTGCCAATCCACCTCTATTCTACCCAAGCGAATAGCACCAATCCAGAGGATGGCGCTAATCCGCGTACTATTGGCGCTGCGCGATCTTGCGATAGCGCCACAATGCCAATACCCAATTCTTGAACCAAAAAAATGCGACAAAATCAAAAAATTACAAAGCTAGGGTTAGGCCCTACCTAGGCTCTAGCCTTCGGTGCCCAACCATACGATCGGAAACGCTCAGAAATGTGTGTACGTTGTGGGAATCGGGGATTGCGCTTTGCCATCTCTCCTTTGCTCCTTCTTCTCACAGGTTCAATGTATGCAAATGTGGCATCCTTAGGGCCCACTAGTCTTAATATAGTAAGCCATGTCATTCTTTTGCCCACTCTTTTTCCCCTCCAGGGTGTAGATCACAACCTTTTTCCTCTATTTTTCCTCCCGTCATCTTCTTTTTCCATCCTCTATCCCACTTTCACTCCTGTCGCGTCCTTTCGAGAGCTCACCCTAAAATTTTTTATTTTTTCCACTGACCTCTCGAGGGGGCATCCCTCACCCATCTTATTCCTTCCCGGTAGATGGGGCATATTTTTCTTTGACCTGATGCCATTTCCCTCCTAGGTCCTGACACCACATCAAAGAGGGGCAAATGTAGACACCTAAAAATGTCTTATCATCAAACCGACTCTCGATATCCCTAAACATACCAATTTCCTTTTTAATCGATTAATTAAATTTTTATTTAATTAATTATCCCTTCATCACTTAATTTTTCATCATTTTATCCCCAACAATTGAATTAATCCTATTAATTCAATAGTTCAAACTTTAGCCCATTAATTTAATAAATATGCAATATTTATTTGGGTAATTTCTCCCTCCTCACTAAACCCAATTAATTAGCTAAATCCCGTTTAACTAATTAATTCAGCCTATTAAATGACCTATCCTTACCCTAGGTAATTAAATAGTCATTATTTAATTGCCTAATCTAGCCTATCCCATCCTAGCCTTATGATTAATTAAATAAAACCTTATTTAGTTAATCTTAACCTCTCATTCAAGTGGTCAAACCTAGCTTAACACCCTTCCCCACACCCTCCAAATTAAAAATTGAAA
Source organism: Cunninghamia lanceolata (assembly GCA_027924645.1). NCBI lineage: Eukaryota > Viridiplantae > Streptophyta > Pinopsida > Cupressales > Cupressaceae > Cunninghamia > Cunninghamia lanceolata. The sequence goes on from BSBN01000500.1 coordinate 26,946,772, forward strand.
TATATCCCACATAAGTCAATTTTTCATTAAAATATGTCCAACATCACATTTAATATCTCTTACACCCCTTACCCATGCCATACCTTATTTATGTCCACTCATCCCCAAATGAATTTTTAATTCATTTTACCTTTCCCCATGTGAATTTTTAATTCACCAATAATCCATCTCACCCAACCTCATTTAATTCACCCTTTTCCCAAAAATGAATATAAGATTCATATTTATTACTAGCCCTCCATCCTCCAAGATTAAATCTTGGCCCTTCACATCATCTTCATCTTCCACCATTGATCTCCCAAATCAATTTCAACCCTTGGATCAAAACCTCTCCAAAATATCTATAAATACAACATCTTCCAACTCATTTATCCATCTAATTTCCAAGTATTGTTACCATGCCAAAATATCTATTGAGCTTGCTTATGAATTGCATTAGAAATAGAGCATTTCACATTTGTTCTCATTATCTAGGGTATATCTTAGGAGCTTCGGTGCAACTCCTTCTACCCAAATCAAGGATTTGTGACTCATTTTGAAAGGTCTAATGCTTGTTTATGTACTTGTTTTATGTTTTCTCCTTTCATTTTGAATTCACTAATCCACATTGGCACGCCCAGTGGGACCCACAAGGTCCAAATCTAATCACTTTTTTGTGAGTTTGGTTGTTTAAGACGTGTTTTGCAGGAGTGACGCTATCTTCCTGCGCAGTGGCGCCATCTGTGCGGCATTTTAGCGCTATATGTTATTTTAGCGCTATTTGGCAGAGCACTTTCTCTCTTAACTTTCACTCACAAATCCGTCTAATTTTTTTATCTTCTTGCTATTTTCTTGGGTTATCTGCTCTCTATTTTTGCAGGCATCTTGAACGAAGAGGAGGAGGTCATGCTAAAATTTTATTAAGAACCAAACACATATTTTGGCTTTTATCTTGTCTTGCTTTCCATTCATTAGGCTAACAAGACTAACAAGAACCTTTCCTTTGTAGTCTAACCCTCTGTTTTGGTTAGGAAGACCTCTATTTTGTAGGCCTGACAAGTTCAAGTTCGTATCAGTGCTATCGGCACCCAGAGCGGCGCTATTTTCAACTATTGACCAGATCGTTCGACCGCATGCGCAGTGGCACCTTGTGATATTCATATTAGCGCTATTTTCTGTTCTAACACCTTATGTAATCTATTGTAGCGCTATCTCATGTTCTGGCGCATTCTATATCCTAATTTAGCGCTATATTTTATTCTGGCGTGTTCTGTATTTGGTTTTAGCGCCATATTTTAAATCGGCGCTATCTATATGTATATCAGTGCTAGTTTCTAGGGTGTCAAGTTTTTAGGTCAGTTTCTGTCAGTAGCGCCATTACAGTCCATAGTGGCGCCATTTGGTCTCTGTTTTAGCACTATGTTTACAGGCTAACTTTGGGTTCTATGCAGGGACTGATAAGCTGTTTGTAGGTCATCACCATCATTCTACAGCCACTAACAAGTTCTTGCAGGGTTTTATCTTTAGTTTAAAATGAACACTTCAATTGGTGCTTAAAAAGAACCCTTTTATGTTAGCATAAACAAACATTTCGATTTGGTGCATTAAAATTGATCAACAAACAAACAAACAAATCTTTGTGTGCCTCAGCTTAGAAAACATTTGAATTTGGTGCTCTAAAATTCACAAGTGCTTGCCAACAACTCCACAAATATTTTGATTTTGGGCTTTAAAAAGAACCACAAAGTGCATCATAACTCATTGGATTAAAAAGAACAACAATCTGCATTTTTCACTCATTTAAACAAGAAAGCAAATCAAATTTGTGTGAAGTGTTTTTATGATTATGTTTGTAGTGTGAAAAGTGTATGCTTTTCCCTCGCACCATTGGTGATCTTGGGAATCAAAAGCTTCTCACAACACTTGCATAAATCACCCCAAACAGAATCCAAAGAACTAAAATGAACCTTGTTTAGCATGACACAAGCACAAAATATACGTATGCTCTCCCCTCGCATCCTTGTATGAACTTGTGGATCAAAAGTATTTTTGTGGTTGTGTTGCTTTTGTTAATCCTTTAGAGGGCTTGCCACCCCACTTCGAAAGGTGGGAACGACCCAAGTGGCAACAAGCTAAAGCCAAGCTCTTTCGAGCCGCTATATAAAATAATGTGTTTGTGATGAAAGTCACAAGCAACAGGTGTTGTTGTGTCATACCGACAGTTAACCTCCCCCAAAACCCTTTAAGGCGTAACCCTTGGAGGTTGGGAGACTCCATAACGGAGAGTAGTGTTGCCACACGTATGGCCACCTGAACGAATGCACTTACTATGAACCTTTTGTTTTAGCAAGCCAAAAACCTTCTATTTGTTGACGCAAAAGGGTAACCTTTGAAACGGCCTCGATTCATGCGGTTCTTAGTCGAGGTAGCAGGGACAATCCTAAGGTTTGGTGAGGGACAAGCCTTCGTGGAAACTCAGATCTTGGTATGCATGAGAAGTGAGTGCACTGTAAGGGGGAGCCGGTGCTACCAAGATCCTGGAGCTACCCGCTTTGAATAGGTGCAGCTAGGGGATTCAACAAATACTATCCTATCTTCGCCTTAGGTTGTGCAAAGTGCTTGTTTAAGAAAATCACACGTCTTTTCACAAACAAAATCTTGGTTATTGTGTGTTATTGTGTTTAAAGTGTTTTCAAGAAACTTGCCAAGAGACAAAAAATCATTTGATCAAACTTCATATCAAAACAAATCCAAATTTGACATCAAAATCCACCTTTTTCAGAGCCTCGACCAACACTGACCTGTTTCAGCACCATCTCTGTCTTCTTTTGGTGCCATTTCACCTGTGGATTGGCGCTATTTTCAGACTGACTTGACTGAAACTAACACCAATTCCATTGTGATCTTTAGGACTTGCTTTGCCATAATCCATAATCACCTTCCAAAAATTTGTCAAATACCCCACTCATTTTTATCCTAATTTTTCCAAATCATACCTTCATTTTGACCTTAGAGAATCAATCATTATCATTATCGGACCCTTGGCTATACCATAATCCACTCAATTTCATATCCATTCATCCTCATTAATCTTTGCATACCTTTTGGACCAAACAAACATCCTTGTTACAATAAATCATTCCAAAATCCTTTCGCTTCTCTCATCAAAAACATATCCAAAATCTTCCAAACCCAAACACCCATCAAAAAAAAATTCATCGACCAAAAAACTCATCATCCCTTTGAGCTAAAGCTAGATCTAGATTTCATCTTTTGCATCATTTTTGCTTGGAAAGTCATTAGTCAACCTTTCAAGTAATCATCTTTCTTTGTGTAAGGTCATTAGTCTACCCCAAACAAAGAAAAACATCCATTTGTGCGACACAAAACTAGATCTTACTTGAGCTCATCCGTTGACCTTCAAAATCCTTTGTCAAAAACATCATCCTAATCTTTCATACCAAACATCTAGTTCATCTAAAAAAAAATCAACATCAAAATCCCTTCCATCAAATCATCCTCAAGCAAACATCATGTATCACTTTGGTCCAAAGTAGTGCAAAAAGTCAATACCGTCCACTCTTATCATCCTTAGATCAACACTTTTTTGAAGACTTATTATCCTTTATCACGCTACATCTCCCATTCCATTCCACTACCCCATCTTCTTTGGGTCCAACAAATCAATCTGGATTCTCTAAGGTCTCCATCCCTCTTTCATCCACCTCAAAATCAAATCCATACACTTGCATGCCCATAACTAGATCACAACACAAGAAGAATCAAGCAATGACAGACTTTGGACAATACATGGGCATAGGAATGCCTAATACCAATGACAGCAACCTACCAATCAACCAAACACACAACCCACCTACGGTCTTTCAAATTCTGACATATAATCCCAATGAAAATCCCTTTCATTTCTTGCAACCACCACCACCACCACCACCAGCCACCCTTAGCCAAGATGACCAAGATGTCTTGAACTTTACACAAGACACCGACAACATGGACTTGCTTGACAAAATCCTAAGGTCGGATCCAAATAGATATCTTGACTATCTCCTCAAAATTGGTGCCCAACCACCCCACAACATGACATCATCTCAACCATCAACCTCTAACATCAATCCTACCACATTCTCCCAACCATCTACATCAAGCACCCAACCTATCGTCTCTCAAACATCAACACCCACTGTATCTACCACACCCACAAGCTCTAATGCTACCACATCTACGATTCCCACAAGTGTCTCCAATCCTACCACCTCCCAACCCATCACCACATCCACTATCACAACTAACGTAACCTATTTCGTTCCGCAAATCACCTTAGGCATCCAAGGGAACCTCATGCATACAAGCGCCTCCATGAGTGTGCCTCCACTCAACCCTCAAACCATAGCCTACACGAGACAATTCTTTTCACAACCACCTTACAACACGACCAACCCATCCAATGTCAATCCAACTCATGTCAACCCATCCAATGTCAATCCATCTAATCTCACATTTCTACAAAACCCCATAACGTCATCAACACAACATAATCCCAATCCTCAAATACCTCCACATATTCTCCAACAAATCTACTCTTATCAACAATATCTCACACAACTCAACCAAAACACCACCCCACAATATCAAAACATGACCTCTGAAAACCTCCAACATCAAATCCCACCCAATCTCCAACATCTCATCAATCAACAAACCTACACCACCAATCAATGCGCACAGGAATAAGGCAAAGTGGTCTGCACCCACTGCCAGTGTCCCCTCATAGCTCATCTCCCTCCCATCTACTGATAAAGCCATGTGATCCTGACCAAAGACTCTGATCAAGGCCCTTCGTCCCCTCCTCATGTCATATCTCACCCAATGGCCATGAATAGGTAGCTTGAGGATGCAATAAACATCCTCAAGAGTGATAGTAATCTCACCAGTCAGAAGCAAAAATGTACAAGTCTCTGGCCGATATCGCTCTACAACCGCGGTAATCAGAGCTCTATGAGCTCGCAACACTGGCATCAACGCAGCTGTCAATAGCCCCAACCTAGCCAGTTGGGACCTGGTGGCATCATCAAACTGGTCAATTAGTGCCATCACAGATGGCACATGTCATTTCCGTGAGGACACTATAAATGACCTTGTCTCTTGCATCCACAACTTTCTGGTAAAAAAACTACCTATCTTTTTTCAAATCAACCCTTTCTTCTAAAGTTGAAAGCCAAAAACACTTTGGCACCACAACATACCATGTTTCATGTCATTTTTAACAATAGTGCTACCCCATCTCCCCAAAGTGCTAATACAGACAATAGTGCCACTGCGCAAGCCACTTTGCGCCATTTTCCAAAATGGCGCTACCCTGCCACTTTGCGCTAATCTAAAGAATAGCGCCAGTTCTCCCAATAGCACACATATCATATATGGCACTAATCCTATACATTGCGCTAAACCTAAATATAGCGCCACTATCTACAATAGCACTAGTCTAGAACATAGCGCTACCCTTACACCCATTTGGCACCAAAGAGCCAGAATCCCATCCCCTACGCACATTGCGCCAATATAGAGGATGGCACCAAAACGCTAAGCATTTGGTGCCAATCCACCTCTATTCTACCCAAGCGGATAGCACCAATCCAGAGGATGGCGCTAATCCGCGTACTATTGGCGCTGCGCGATCTTGTGATAGCGCCACAATGCCAATACCCAATTCTTGAACCCAAAAAATGCGACAAAATCAAAAAATTACAAAGCTAGGGTTAGGCCCTACCCAGGCTCTAGCCTCCGATGCCCGGCCATACGATCGAAAATGCTCAGAAATGTGTGTAAGTTTCGGGAATCGGGGATTGCACTCTGCCATCTCTCCTTTGCTCCTTCTTCTCACAGGTTCAATGTGTGCAAATGTGGCATCCTTAGGGCCCACTAGTCTTAATATAGTAAGCCATGTCATCCTTCCGCCCACTCTTTTTCCCCTCCAGGGTGCAGATCACAACCTTTTTCCTCTGTTTTTCCTCCCGTCATCTTCTTTTTCCATCCTCTATCCCACTTTCACTCTCGTCGCGTCCTTTCAAGAGCTCACCTAAAATTTTTTTTTTTTTCGCCGACCTCTCGAGGGGGCATCCCTCACCCATCTTATTCCTTCTCGGTAGATGGGGCATATTTTTCTTTGACCTGATGCCATTTCCCTCCTAGGTCCTGACACCACGTCAAAGAGGGGCAAATGTAGACACCTAAAAATGTCTTTATCATCAAACCGACTCTCGATATCCCTAAACATACCAATTTCCCTTTTAATCGATTAATTAAATTTTTATTTAATTAATTATCCCTTCATCACTTAATTTTTCATCATTTTATCCCCAACAATTGAATTAATCCTATTAATTCAATAGTTCAAACTTTAGCCCATTAATTTAATAAATATGCAATATTTATTTGGTCAATTTCTCCCTCCTCACTAAACCCAATTAATTAGCTAAATCCTATTTAACTAATTAATTCAGCCTATTAAATGACCTATCCCTACCCTAGGTAATTAAATAGTCATTATTTAATTGCCTAGTCTAGCCTATCCCATCCTAGCCTTAGGATTAATTAAATAAAACCTTATTTAGTTAATCTTAACCTCTCATTCAAGTGGTCAAACCTAGCTTAACACCCTTCCCCACACCCTCCAAATTAAAAATTGAAATATATCCCACATAAGTCAATTTTTAATTAAAATATGTCCAACATCACATTTAATATCTCTTACACCCCTTACCCATGCCATACCTTATTTATGTCCACTCATCCCCAAATGAATTTTTAATTCATTTTACCTTTCCCCATGTGAATTTTTAATTCACCAGTAATCCATCTCACCCAACCTCATTTAATTCACCCTTTTCCCAAAAATGAATATAAGATTCATATTTATTCCTAGCCCTCCATCCTCCAAGATCAAATCTCAGCCCTCCACATCATCTTCATCCTCCACCATTGATCTCCCAATCAATTTCAACCCTTGGATCAAAACATCTCCAAAATATCTATAAATACAACATCTTCTAACTCATTTATCCATCTAATTTCCAAGTATTGTTACCATGCCAAAATATCTATTGAGCTTGCTTATGAATTGCATTAGAAATAGAGCATTTCACATTTGTTCTCATTATCTAGGGTATATCTTAGGAGCTTGGGTGCAACTCCTTCTACCCAAATCAAGGATTTGTGACTCATTTTGAAAGGTATAATGCTTGTTTATGTACTTGTATTATGTTTTCTCCTTTTATTTTGAATTCACTAATCCACAAATACATTTGCTCAACATGGTACCCTAAAACCTATTGTTGACATGTATGATGAAAGATCAGATGCAGACAGGGTAACTATTGAAACTGCAGTACTTAGATATGTTCTGCAAAACATTGATTAAAATGATAGATGAGTTACCAGACAACTTAGCTTGCATAATGTCAGCAAGAAAGGAAGGGGTTATGGCTAAAGATGTGGAGATCAAAGAATATGTCTTGTTAAAACTCTGCCTAGACATCACCCCTGAGGAAAGAACCAAAGTCACTAAGAAGCTCAGTGAGGAATTCAGAACCATGAAGAAAGTCAATGCTCTGATGTCTGGTGAAACTGAGAAATTGGTAAAAGAGACTGAAGAAATAACTCTGAGGGTGTTACATGAGTTGCAAATCTCAACTATAGTTGACGCTGATGAAGAGGAACAAAATATTGGTGCAGATAATGTAGCTCCAAAGATAAATATGGAACATATCATGGAACAAAGCATAGTTACTCCTTTGGTATACACAAGAAATGAAGAAGAAAGGAATACATAACAAGTTGAAAAGATGAAAGAATCTAAGGAAGAAAAGAGGTTTGAAGAAACAGAGGCAGCTCCAGAAGAGCAAAGAGAAGAGATAAATGAACAAGTAGTGGACAATCTTGCTCTGGATCTAGAAGGGAATGGACAAGAAAATGTTCAAGATCCCCCTCCGGAGAAACAAGACGCTGAAGTGTCTTTTGGTGAAGAGAAGAGAGACACTGCTAACTCCTTAAGGGAGTTCTTGGAGAAGCATATAGAAGCTCAAATTTTGACTACTCCTAAGCTTCTGCAAGGGCCTATTAACCTTGCTTCTATCTCCCCTCTACAAAAGTTAAGACTTGGGACTATTCTTCAAACTAATGCACAAGAGGAAGTACTGAAATCTCATATAGAGGATAGCAAGTTGTTAGAAGATGCATCAACAATTTTTGAAAAAACTAATGCTTGGAATAAGAAGAGACACATCCTTGGGTCCTTCTGCACAAGTAAAGAAGTTAATGGAATCCATTAACATTCATTTTGAGTCTCTTGAAAAAGCTGCTGAGAAAAAAGTAAGAGCTGAAATAGACAGAAAGAGATTGGTTGAGCTAAAAGATAAATCCTCTCAAGATAAAATTTTGTTAGACAAAAGTATAGAATATGCATAGTTATCTCTTAAAGAAGCCAATGAATTATATCAATTTTGCCTTACATGGCTGGTTAAGACTAAGGATATAAAGGATAAGATAGATAGATGGGAAGCTTAGCTAATGAAGATTTCCAGAACTTATAACCCGACAAAAGATGCTATTGGTAATCAAAGGGCTCAAGTTGAAACAATTCACTCTAATATACACAAGTTGCAGACCCAAAGGGATACCATAAAGCATATAATAAGTCATCTATGGGAAGTACCTAGTTTCAAAATTGCATCCCTAACCAAGTTGATAGCAGCGGCAGACAAGACAAGACAAATCACTGAAGCCCCAGATACAATGAAGAAAGAAAAAGATTTAGTGTCTCAGATTAATGGGCACATACTAATTTTGAGGGATGCCAAGACTAGTTGGGATGAAGAAATAGTGCAACTGAAAATAATCTATAAAGATGTTCTCTCGCAACAACATTAAGCATTTTTTATATCACTTGTATATATGCGGTAAAGCAGAAAAATAGTTTTGAAATTTTGGCAACTTGTACATATCTTTGTATCATACACCTTTGCCATTGATGTCAAAGGGGGAGAAGAAATGAAGCATGTGAAAAACTTTTGAAAATAATAAAGCGCGAAGACAGGGGGAGCAGTGTATAAAGAGATAGGGGAGTTGTAACAATTTTTCACATTAAGTGTTACCATCAATGCCAAAGGGGGAGATTGTTGGCAACTTGGCAAACATCATAAGTGAGAGAGACACTGCTAATATGATGAAGAGTGTTTGTGCATGATGTTTGAAGATGTTGTCATTGACGGTAACAAGGAAAGGGATAAGATTGAGACAAAGGTTCTGGTCCAGTATAAAAGACTTAGTCATTTTTGACTAAGTGTTGGAGCATATAGGAGATAGTGACATAGTATAATGGATGGCATTGGTCTGCAATTGAAGATTAGATAATGTGGTTTTGGTATGTTGTTTTTAGTTCTTTGATGGTCTTATTTCCAAGTTTTTAGCTTCTAATAAGTACTAGAAGCATACACTCAAACAAGCTAAGTTTGAAAGAATAGAATACAGTGTGACTTAGAGCAGGACACTAATTTGTTTTGGTCCACATTCCTCCACTGTTACATATTTGGTTATGTGGTTTTGAGGTATTGTAAACACATGTATGAAGAGTGTAACTCTAGAGTTTCAGGTTCTAAAGTCCACTAGAATGCCAGTTACAAGATGCTGAGTATCACTACATAGCTTGATAGAGTTTGACTGTGACAGGGTCTGAGTTCTAATGGTTCACATTCTATCGCAAGAGAATATTTCACTCTGCGGTTCTGAAGGTATGATCTATGATATGTGAAGAGTCTCTGATATGGATTTGAGTAGGTCTTTTGGTCCACAGTGGAAGATGTTGTCTGACAGTTGAACTGAACCAGTGAATAGTTTGTGGTTAAGGCCGACATGACAGTATGATGTGTGTGTGGTAAGTTTTGTTGTTTAGAACTTAATCCTAAGTGGTGAAACAGTTGAGGCCAACATGTGTGAAGGTATTTCAAATATTGTTTGGGTCTAGTATAGATTTTGGAGAATGAATTTGGCCGATAGAGTACGTAATGCATGACTACACGGTACACTTTTTCAAGCTGACCTAATATGAAGATTTTGTTCATTGTGGATATATATGGGATTGAATTCAGTGTTTGGGTGAGGAGATGTGAATGTGAATATGCAAAATGTGTGAATTACAAAGCTGGTGACAAAAGCAGAAGAAAATAGATCTTGTCTAATGCAAGAGTAGAATAGTGAAACAGAGCAGTCAAGATGAAGAGTTTTGAGACAGTATTTTAACCATTCATTGGAGCTGCATCCATGCATGTAGATGCAATCTGAGTAGTTCAAATTGGTAGTGAGCCATCCTTCTTCCTTCTCTTTTTTCTCTAGGCAATGAGCCTATTTTGGTAGTGAGCCATTCTTGCATTGAGCACTTTCTTTGGGCAGTAAGCCCTAAGGCAGTGAGCCTCTATTGTAATTCGGTGTTGTTCCTACATAATATATTGTGAGCTAACACTCACCATGGTTTTTCCTAGTTTTGGGTTTTCCACATAAAAATCCTAGTGTTCATGTGTGATGGATTTTGGTTTTTTGTTCTATGTTTAATTTGTTGTGTTATTGCATGTAGTAAATGGATTACTATTTTAATAAACAAGAAGTTTAATACAATAATGATTCACCCCCCCCCCCCCCCCCTCTCAGTACTTTGGGTGTTCAACACTTGAAACCCTAAAGGTCATCCTATAGGTCAAGTCCTACATCTATGGGATTTCCCATTCTTGTACTCTATCCATGGAACTATCACAAATTTAAATCAAAAAACAAACTTGATGAAACTTAAACAAAGAATATAAGAAACAAGAAGATAGAACATAATAAAAATGATAAAAGATATATATTTGAAAAATCCTTTTAGGTAAGAAACCTAGCCTCAAATGTAGCTCTCACTAAATTAACTTTAAACAAGTCTTGCAATACAATGATAAAAGCAACTGCATCAACACTTTGATAATATGTTCATGGATAAACTTGTAAAAGTTGGTATAGAATGCTCTATACCATGCGATATTTGACTATGGAGATAGCCACCCAAGATCAAGGAGCTTCAATGAAAGCACTTGAGAGATCTAAAATGAGAGAATAATTCAATTCTATTAAAAGATGCAAATATACAATGAGAAAACCTTGTATATAGTAATGGCATAAGAATGCTCTAAGTAAACTTAAATAACAAGGTGTGAAAAGGACTTAAAAGTGAACTAGTTAGTTAAAAGAGTACAATGAGAAAACCTTGTATATAGTAATGGCATAAGAATGCTCTAAGTAAACTTAAATAACAAGGTGTGAAAAGGACTTAAAAGTGAACTAGTTAGTTAATATACCCCATTCACATTTACACCCCCCTTAAATGCAACTTAAAGAGAATGAGGAAACAAGGTGGGGTCCTTGCAACAAGGCCTAATGAGATACCCATGTACAAATATGATGCCCCTTAAAAAGATGAGGAGGAGAAAAATTATTACCACAAAACTCCCCTCTAAGAGAGGATGAAGAGAGGTCTAGTTTGGCTATCCTTAGTTCTTATAAATGGAGGATATGACCGCTCTTATATTCAGGAATGGTTAGACACAGATCGTGTGACCTGTCCCAAAACAGAGAAAGTGCTACAACACATAGTCCTAACATCCAATTATGTGGTCCAATCTGTGATCCAACAGTGGTACTTTTCTAAAGGCTTAGAACCTCCTATTGCATCGACCAATCGCACCAATGACAATGACATTATGCCACAAGAGGCTAAATATGTTACTATTTTGCTACATAAATTGATAGGCCCTTGTGAATTCTAGCAGAGAGAAGCCATGAGGGAGCTTCGAGTACTCACCAGAAAAAAAAGCCAAATCACATGGTTTTCTGGGCCAATCCAAGTCATTAAATGTAGTGATCTCTCTGCTGGATAGCCTTGATTCAGAAACCTAAGAGCACGCGCTGATGATTTTACTGAATCTGTCAATATTTAATGAGAACAAAGCATTGATTGCAGAGGGAGGAGGCATCCATCCCATTGCAAAGGTTCTAAAAATGGATCGAGCATGGCTATCAGAGAAAAAGCGGCCACAACTCTTTTCAACCTGTCTTTTGTAGATGAAAATGAGGTTAGCATTGAGTCTTCCACTGGAGGAATCCCTAGTCTTGTGGACCTTCTAAGGGATGGTAATTCCAGAGGCAAGAAAGATGCTGCATCTATGTTGTTCAATCTATGCATTAATGAAGCCAACAAAATAAATTGTGTGACAACTGGATTGGTGCAGCTTTTGCTTAAATTCATGAGCATACTAAAGAACAAAGAGGAGGAATGGGGGATGATGAATTGTTGGTGATTTTGGCCCTGATTGCGAGCTATGAGGAGGGTACCAAGGCAATTGGAGAGGGTAGTGGGATTCCTATATTTGTGGGTGTTATTAGAAAAGAAACTTCTGCTAGTAACAAAGAAAATGCAGTTGGGATTGTGGCAGAACTATGCGCAAGGGATTCCTGATATGTAAAGGAGGCAAAGAAAGCAGGAGGATATATGGCATTGCTAGATTTGAGTTTGAATGGAACATGTAAATCCTGGTGGAAAGCCAAGAAACTATTAGACTGCATCAACAGACAACATCGATTGACAACCATCTAGATATAGGAATAAATGTAGAAATGCACATTGTTTAATAGATTGTACATGCATTCTTTTGTAAAATATGATGCTTAATAGCAAGTGCTTTTCTTGAGAATATGATCTGCTAGACCCAAACAAGTTGAGATTTAATAAAATAGGGCACGAGAATGAATGTGCATGCATGTTTGTCCCAGATTTTGTATACAGGTTGTAAGAGTCACTCGATAATATGTATGAGGCATGTATGAACATTCTTCTTCAGAGGACATTCTTCCATTTTATGATTTAGTTGCCTATAAAAACTTATTTCAAATATGTTTGAAGTTACAACAGGGGGCCATTCATTTCAAATCTTTTTTAATTGGTAAATAATAACATTAAATTCAAAACTTATAGAAAATATATATCCATGCCAGTGTAATAGAAAATACCTACTCCATGCTAAATTAGTTAAACTAGCACTTGCATATAGGAGGTTCAAAGAGTACACCGATAGGAACAACTGACGAGTTTAGAAAATTTTCCAGCGTGAATTTTCACTGCGTGAGACAATTCCGAGCACTATAATGCTCACATATAAAAGCCTATTGGCTAATTATTATCAATAATCTAATTTTTTCCATTTTGATGATGGATCATTGAGTGTAATCTAAAAAGATTTTTGTGAAAAAAATTACACCCTTGAATTTAAAAGCACTATAAAAATCATTACAAATTGTGTCTATCGAATTTTAAAATACATATTTGATCATGTTGGCAAGAGACATTGCTATGATGAATGATTGAATGTTGTCATTGATGGCAACAAGACAAAGGGATTCCACCAACAAGGCAAAGAGACTTTACTCTGGTAGATCATTTTGGTCTGACAAAGGATTTTGGTCTAGGGGCAATATATAGAGTAAGTGACAGAGACTAGGTCAGTATGCTTCCGTAGTTGAAGATAATTATATGTGGTTCAGGTATGTTATTCATAGATACTTAGTGATCACATGCTCCGGTGTTCAAGTTCTGACTTCCTCCAGAAGTCATATGGTGAAGTATCTAAGTCTGGGTGAACAGAGTAAAGATAGGAACAATACACAGTACCAGAGTAAAAGGGTGTGCATTCCTCTGTTGTGGCATATTTTGGTTTGTGGTTCTGAAGGTATGCTAAGAGGTCAATGATGAATGTTGGGTATAATTTTTAGAGTCTAATACAGTCCGCAGTAGAAGTTATGATGTGACAGTTGAATTGGTCAAGTATGTTCTTAAGGGACAAACTGACAGGCATGTTAGATCCATATGTGGAGAAGATATATTGTTTGAATAATTAGTTCAAGTGGTTGAATGATTGTTGCTGACCTATATGAAGATTGTTGTATATCTATTTGGGTCTGCATTGCTGTTTGTTCACAAGATCAAGCCGACTAGGTGCAACAACCGTATAGACATTTCATGTCTGGCTTACCGACCTACTTTTGAGTTAAATCTTATTGCGGATATATATATAGTGGATGGATTTCAGTGTTGAAGGAGGTGAGCGTATGGAAGTAATGCGAATTCGATGTGTGAATGATTTTAAGTAGTTTGAGGAGCAGAAAAAGTTAATAAGGGTAGATAATAGAGTATATGTAGCAGAGAAGAAAAGCAAGGCAAACATTATGAAGACATTTGTGTCTGTATACTAAGCCACCAATGGAGCTGCACTTCAACATTCTGTAGATGCATTTGTAGCAGTCATTTCTTGGTAGTGAGCCAATCCTTCTTCTATCTTTCTGGCAGTGATCCTTTTACAGTGAGCACTTCTTGCATAGTGAGTCCTTGGGTAGTGATCCCTAAGGTAGTGAGCCTTCATGTAATTTGGTATTTCTATCTTAATATATTGTGAGCTAACACTCATCATGGTTTTTCCCTTTTTGGGTTTTGCACGTAAAATCTTGGTGTTTGTGTGTTATGAATTTGTGGCTGCTCTTCTCATGTTTACTTTGCTTTCATATTATTGAATTTGGTAAATGGATTCATGAATGTGTAAATGAAAAGGTTTTAAGAATACTGAGCCACCCCCCCTCTCAATATTCTTTGCATTCAACAGATCAAATATGAGAATGGAATGAAATAATAATAAGTGTGTATTTAAGTGTTGATGAATAAGAGATGGATTTAACTATGACAAATAACTCCTACCTGAAATTATGATGGGAGCTTTGCTACTCCATTAGTTTCAACTTGCAGAGATTCGATAAATTCAGACTTACACAAGAATCAGTAGCAACATAACTCCACAATAATGATAGGAAGTTTAGATTATGAATTCATACATGCACTTATAGATAGGGAACTACCAAATACTGAAAATGTTTACTCATAAACAGATAACTATTCAATGAATTTGACTGGAACAAGAATCACAGTAGTGTAACAACATTTGATTCATTAACATGTAGATTTTTGTATTACGACAGAACAAACAACACAGAGACTTTTATTAGCAGACTTTTCCTTCTTACAATGTTTCATTACATACTCTACTATGGTCTTCGACACTCAACCATCTACTTCCTTCTGCAGACTTCATCCTCTTCTATCTCCTGCTATCAGCCTTCTACAAAACCTGACTCTCTAACGACTCTCTAACTTTTTTTTCAAACTCCTCTCTATTTGGCCTCTCTCTATCTATATATATATTGATCTCTTCGTTGCCTTCCAATTGCTCTATGACTGTCCACTACCCCGCAACCTCTCGATTCCTCTAGCTATCTACTCAACCGTCAGTTTTGGCAATAATGGTTTGATAGTAAAAGATCCCCCTTCGAATGAGTACCTATCGCTTGGGCGACAGAAGTCTTCCCAACTGGACACTTATTCTAAATTACATGTGTGACAGGAATTCCAGTTGCTCATGAGCGTCTGCAATAGAAACTGACTTTCAAGTAACCGTTGATGAGTAATTGTAAACAACTGCTGATAACATTTTGTTCTCCTTCTCATGCGGTGACATGAACCTGCCTCATTTTCTAATATTTTCTTTGCCCCCACTGTGCCAGAAAGCTTCCAAAACTTCCTTCGTAGTCGTTTCTCTCTAACTGTTTTCCTAACCTTCTGTAACGATCAAACCAAAAACTAGACCAAAACAAATAAGAAAATAAAATAGGTCTGATTCCCCTACATCAAATTAGGTCTCAAATCTAGAACTCTTGGATTGAAATGATTGTGTTTTATGACTTTTCAAATTGTCTATTGCTTTGGTTCACTTGTACAATTGTAGAATTGAGTTCCATGACTAGATATGAACTTTGTGCATAGATTTGAACTTCATTGATTGTCACTTGGAATCTATTTGCTTCAATGTCTTTTACTTGTATTTATAAAAATGTGGTGTTGATATTTAAGAGTGATTTTCATTGATCAAACCCCTGTTACTAAGGACTATTCTTAAACCATACTTAATTCAACGGTCAAAGGTAAATTTTAGCAAAGTAGGGCAACTATTTACCACTTTTGGTAGGGATGAGGTGTAAAATTGTTATTGATTGTTTGATTGTTGAAGAGTGTGATATTTAAGTAGAGTGATTATGAAAATATCCAAAATTTTGGAAAACAAGCAAATATGTAGTGATGCCTAGAATATTGATGCAAGCTAATGCTCTAGTGTAAGTTTGTTCTTCTAGGTTCCAAATATGTTCTCTTCAATAGATGTAAATGAAGTAGGGTCTGTCCTTAAATATGACATCATAACACACAATTTAACAAATTTAATATTCAAGCTAGTGCATAATGATTAGTTAAAAGAAGTCAATGAAAACTCAAATTTAAATTTGAACTTTAATTGATTCAATTGTATAATTATAAATTTGACTTAGACAATGAATAAACTAGCACTTGCATCTTTAAGAGGTGTAAGGGTTTTGCCAATAGAAAAATAATGATATTAGTAACTTAAATGCATTAATTATGATTTGATATTTTTACACAGGGAAGATTTGATTTTTCACATTATTGGTTTTTGGTGGCCTGAAAATGGTTTAATGAGAAGTTAAAAATCTTTTTTGATGAATTAAAAGCTAACAATAATATAACCTATCAACTAATAAACTTAAAAGATCAAACTAATTTTTCTTTCTCTCCATAATATTAAATATGGTCAATTTTACAAATATTAAAAAAACAAACAAACCTAAAAAAATAAATAAATTAGGACCAGTCTTAAAAAATATATACAACCTCCATCCACTGACATTGCTTTGGCTGCTTAATGACCTTTTTTTTTTTACTGTTTTTGTTATGTTTTCTGCATTTTGGCCGTAGCCCATTACTTTATGATTTTCTGGGCTCTGCCCATGTAACTTTGGGGTGTGCCTTCTAACCACCCACCTTTTTTTGTGGATATGTGTACTATTATTTTTAATTAATATAGATATAGTCGCTTATTCATAATAATAATAATAATAATAATAATAATAATAATAATTTACCAATATTTATGTGAAACTCAACACGTATACATGTCTTCTAAATGATATCTGATCAAAATGAGTCCAAATCATTTTACACACAATCACACACGATGAAGGTAGAGATGGATTTATTCAATTTGGAGGCTAGAGCATTCAAGTTAGGGTAGATAAATTTATTATTAAGTGTTCCAAGTGGTCAGCTTATTATGTACAGTTTGGCTTTGTTCAGTTGGCTATGTTCAACTTATTCTAGTTTCTGATTTTTTTTTCTGCAGTCCTTTGACTGCTCTTTATATGTAATTCATATTTCTTCAATACAAAAAAAAGTGTTCCAAGTTGTTGCTTCCTTCTAATCCAAGGGTATTTATAATTTTTAATGCAGTTCCATTAAAATTGGGTTGAACTATAATTTCTAGGGAACAAAACACCTTAGAAGTAATTAATATGTTTAATTTGAATGATAAAATTAATATCTAATAATTAAATTTAAATTATATGAGAGTTGAGATTGAAATGTCTTAAGTAATATAAGATGTAAATTTTTTTTTTAAATATCTAGATTTAAAGTTTATTTGAATTTGGTATGATGTAGATGTTGGTTGATTTTGACTTGTTGAGATGTTATAATAGAGATTTGGAAATTGAAATTTGATATTGAATATGTGATCAAAAGTTTGTGACAAATGAATTTTAAGTTTTTTAGTATTTAGGACTAGGCCAAACCTACAATGCAATCAAGTTCTTCCACTACAAAATTTTAGCTTCAAGGCTTGCAAAACTTGTTTGTCAGTTTGTATACTTGCTTTTGAGAGAGGGTACAAGTACTAAAGAGCACCTTTAGGGGCTTTCTATGTACAAATAGAGATGTGCTTAACTTGTTTGATGATAGTTGAAAGTTTTGATGTTGATTTGACAAGATCAAAATATAGTAAAACAAAATGATGGATCTTAAATAACTCAAATGAATAAACTAAGACTAAGTTGAGAGTGATGTAAATATGATGTCTTATTAATAATAAAAATGACTTAAGATGGTGTCTTTAAATACTAGTCTTAGACATAATTCAAAACTTTTGTATATACAGATCAACAGGTAACAATTCTATTCTAGTATTTTCATCTTTAAAAGTGAAATTTACAATTTGAAACTAGAGCACCAGGCCATTCACTTTTCTCAAGTTTGTATGCACAAGAATCCAACACACACAGTTTGTCTTGCATAGATGGATGATTCAATATTTATTATTGTACAGTTGGATTGTGACTAACAAATATCAATATTCTTTTCATTCAAGTTGATTCTTTTAAGTATTTGGGAAAAGTTTTGGCTGGAGAACACATGGGAACAATGGGGATGATGAATTGTAGGTGTTTCTAGACTAATTGTGAACTTGGAGTGTTAGTATTTTGTAGTTGCGGGATCTAATTTTTTCTTCTCTAAGACCTGGTCGGCCTAGCAGAGATTTGCCTAGTCTGTTATATATAGGAGATAGTCTCCACACTTCAACACATTTCAATTCCAATGCAATTAATTCAGAGCAGAAGTAGGTTCACCCTTTTTCTGGAGTAGCAGATCTAAAAGAGAAGCATCATTATTATTATAATCAAGGAAATTACACTATCTACAAGTGCATAATTATTGTAAGAGATTCTGCCCTTCTAGGGCCTAATTGTGAGTGCCATTTTTGCACTTATATTTATGATATTTAAGAGAATATCTTGCTGGGTTTTTCTCGCTCGAGTAGGAGGGTTTTCCCAGGGTAAAATACTATGTTCATTGTTCTATGTGTTGTATTTTATGCTTATTTCATTTCTGATCCTAAAACTAACATGGTATCAGAGCGGGTTTAAGCAAGATCTAGATCAGAATTGTTTAAGCAGAAATCTTCATCTCTTCTTCTCATCTAAGGGAGTCTATCTTAGCTGCGAAAATGGTGAATGGACTCAAGGTTGAAGATGGACTTGATGGTGCATCTAACTTCACCTCTTGGAAGTTCAAAGTTCTTATTGCATTGGAAGATAATGATATTCTCGAGTTTGTAGAGAGTGAAGTACTAGAACCTTCCTATGAGACTGAGAAAATTCAATGGAGGAAGAATGGCACCAAGGCCAAGAAGATCTTGATTGATTTCGTAAAGGATCACCTTGTGCCTATCATCTCCAAGTTGAAGACAACTAGAGATATGTTCAAGACTTTGAAGGGATTGTATGAGATCAATAACACTAGCAGAGCTCTTACCTTGAGACAACATCTACATCACATTAAGATGACTAAAGGAGATTCAGTTATCTCCTTCTTCATGAAGATCACTGGGTTGAAAGATCAACTATATGCCATTGGAGACATAGTTGAAGATAGAGACTTAGTCATGTTGGCATTTAATGTTCTTCCTCAATCTTGGGAGCCCTTCATCCAAGGTATCAGTGGAAGAACTAAGTTGCCCAAGTTTGATCATCTTCGAGCTGATTGTATTCAAGAAGAGTCTAGGTTGGCAGCAAGAGGAATTGAGGAAAACTATTATGATGTAGAAAATCAAGTTCTTGCTATACATACTTCTAGAGAAAGAGGCAAAGGAAGAAAGAGGAATAGAGACAGAGAATCATATTCTACCCTCGAACCAAAGAAGAAGAAGGATTTCTCTCACATTCAGTGTTTCAAGTGTGACAAGTATAGTCACTTTGCTCGAGATTGCAAATTAAGGTCTACACAACTTGTTTCTACTATGGAAATTGCCATGGGGACATCTCAGAAGGAGCCAAGATCTAAAGTTGATTCAGAAGGTTTTTTTTTCTAACGTCGATTAGTTTCTTTGAAGAGGACTTAACATTTAGAGGGAGTCTGACAAACCAACAGAGGCAAACTTGGACGAGGAGGTTAGGAGGTTGATGTTAGTACTTGGAGCTTTAGAGGGAGTCACATCATCATGAAGGTTCCTTGTAGTGTATATTTCTCGGAGACAAAGAAATATGAGGTGAAAGCCCTTGTAGTGTATATTTCTCTGAAACAGAGAAATATGAGGTGAAAGCCCTTGTAGTGTATATTTCTTTGAGATGGAGAAATATGAGGTGAAAGGCCTTGTAGTGTATATTTCTATGAGACAGAGAAATATGAGGTGAAATCCCTTGTAGCGTATGTTTCTCTGAGACAGAGAAACATGAGCTATAAGCCCTTGTCCATCTCTGAGATGGAGATGTGGTTATTTCCACCCTCTGGGAGTAGCCATGGTGGATGTCATGTTGAGAGACTCCATGACAAAATCACGTTGAGAGACTCCATGATGAATCCTTTGTACTTGTGTTTATTCACACATGGGAGTATCCATGGTGGACGTCATGTTGAGAGACTCCATGACAACATCACGTTGAGTGACTCCTTGATGGGTACTTGTACACATGTTTCTTTCCACCCTCTAGGAGTAGCCATGGTGGACGTCATGTTGAGAGACTCCGTGATGACATCACGTTGAGTGACTCCATGATGGGCACTTGTGCACATGTTCCTTTCCACACATGGGAGTAGCTATGGTGGACGTCATGTTGAGTGACTCCATGACGATATCACGTTGAATGATTCCGTGATGAACACTTTTCCTCAAATGGGTGTAGTAATTAAGGGTGTCATGTTGAGAGACTCCATGACATGGATATCTGGAAAAATACCTCCCTAGCTAAGAGGGATTGTTAGTGTTTGGTAGCTGCAGGATCTAATTTTTTCTTCTCTAAGACCTGGTTGGCCTAGCAGAGATTTGCCCAGTCTGCTATAAATAGGAGATAGTCTCCACACTTCAACACAATTCAATTCCAATGCAATTAATTCAGAGCAGAAGTAGGTTCACCCTTTTTCTGGAGTAGCAGATCTAAAGAAGAAGCATCATTATTATTGTAATCAAGGAAATCACACTATCTGCAAGTGCAGAATTATTGTAAGAGATTCTGTCCTTCTAGGACCTGATTCTGAGTGCCATTTCTACATTTATATTTCTGATATATAAGAGAATATCTTGCTGGGTTTTTCTCCCTCGAGTAGGAGGGTTTTCCCAACGTAAAATATTGTGTTCATTATTCTATGTGTTGTATTTTCTGCTTATTTCATTTCTGATCCTAAAGGGTGCCAAGGCAATTGGAGAATATGCTCAAAGAAAGCATAGTTGAGATTATAGTGGAAGCACTAGGGATTCCTAATATGTAAAGCAGGTAAAGAATGCAAGAGGCCAAATGGCATTGCTAGATGTAAATCTCAATAGAACATGTACAAGCTCTTCTTCTCTAGCACAGAAGTTCCTTTGACTCTTGACGTGGCGGGTAAGGCCCTCGTGCAAAATTTCAAATGGGAATCTTTTTGATTGCTTTGTTTCATTTAAATGTTTTGACCACAAACAAATCATTGCCATCTATGATGGCCACTAATAAATGGTTACCTCGAACAAACTGTTACCATCTCAACCCTCATAACTGTTGAATGAATATAAATAGTTATCACTCATGGTTAGTACCATTTGACCACCATTTTTTCTTCAAGCCAAAGAGGGAAGAAGTAGAAAAAGAAGCCACAACCTTGAAGTTTAGGGTTAGCGAGTTGAGTGGCCATGTTGAAGACCACAAGAAAGAGGAGGAACATGAAGAAATAATTAATGAATTATAGGCCCAAGTCAAAAGCCTTAACCAGAGTGAAGACAACATCAATATCACCTTGGCCTTAGCTTGGTAGAAGCTATCTGCTCAACATAGCACAATAATGTATTTCTAGAACCAAGTTACCTAGCTAAAAGAAAACATAGCACAATAATGTATTTTTAGAACCAAGTAACTTAGCTAAAAGAAAAAGAGGAGCTAAACAATAGAATTGAGGCTAGAGTTAGAAGCATCCAACTTGCATCCCTAGAATTGAGGAAAAATTATGTAAGTGCTACTAGTATAGTGTTACTAGTGGACTATAGCATGGTATGGGTTTTATGGATGTCACTCATGATTGGGCCCAAGATATTCAATTAGGCATTGATAGCATAGCAGCCACCTTAGCACCAATGAGAGCAGATGTAGAGGTTTTCAAACAAACTCTATACCCTACAAACTAAAGCATTCACAAGTGTAGGAATAATTGATAAATAGAAGATAATGGCTAAAGTGTTCAATATCCAACCCAAGGATATGAACATGTAGTGTTGTAGGGCTTGTCATGCCTCATTGCAAAAAATAGTATTAAATGTGACGACCCATATTAATCAACTAGTAGCACAAAGCCTCCCATCACCATTTGATGAAAGAAAAGATAAATTGCCCATGGAAAGCTTGCTTAGGCTCATTCATGAGAA
The DNA here is from genome assembly GCA_027924645.1 of Cunninghamia lanceolata. Taxonomy (NCBI): domain Eukaryota; kingdom Viridiplantae; phylum Streptophyta; class Pinopsida; order Cupressales; family Cupressaceae; genus Cunninghamia; species Cunninghamia lanceolata. The sequence goes on from BSBN01000500.1 coordinate 26,969,175, forward strand.
GAAAAGGGACGAGTCCATCTTCAAGGTTGGCCCATAGCCTCAATAGTAGACGAAATATACAATTTCATCAAGCCATTGGTACAATGAGAGGTATGGGTGTAAAATATGCCAACGTGTAGCACTTTTCATATGAGTTGTTTGAGCTAGAATGTCAATTCAGACTACGAAACATGTTGAAACCCCTTCCAAAGCTAGGTGGGAAGAAATCAAGACTATTCTTGGTGCTCTATATGGTTTAGCTCTAAAGTTTTGAATATTGGTAATATTTAAGTTTTGATTTTAGGGGGACTCTATACCTAATGGATGTTGGTTTCCATCCCTCTAGCAAGCTAAAGGTCCCCTAAAATTCACCATAACTATAGTGGGATTCCATTTCATGTTCCCCTTCAAGAATTTTAGTTGTGCCTTGTTATGGCTTGTTCCCTATGTTTTAATTAGCACATGCAAGTGAGGTCTGTTATGCCAAGTATCAACAATAGTGTACTATTGATCACCTTGATGTAATGGCCCAAAGAATTCTCTAGTAGCATAGTTCTTTTGTGTCACAGGATTCCTCCTATCATTCATCTATTGATCTAATGGCTAGTGGGGAAGCTACAACGAATTTCTTTATTTTGTCTTCAATGCCAACTATTAGTTACTTCTTCTCAATGGTGGGGACAAGCTTTAGTTAATCTTTTGGCTATGATACATATAATTGGAAGAAATATCCTACATGGAAGTTTAATTGGTCAGTGTGGGCCAAGAGGGAGATGGAAGGTAAGTGTCAAAGTGGCAACTTGTGATCCAATAAAAGAAGATCAATGGCTAAGAGCCTTCAATGTGGAAAATTGTTGGTTACCTACTAGAAGCACACATAGTGGTGGCCATTACTTTGCATAACAACTCAGTAAGTTCTTAGAAGACCAAGCCAAAGGGAATTTAATGGGAATTATAGATACAATCAAATTTTATGTACAAAACTCTTCTGGAGCATTTGTGGTTCACCTACTTCTCTAAAATTGTGATAGTGAAGACTTGATATGATTGTAGAAGAATAACTTGGTGGCTATGCAATCAAGGACCCAACCACCTGCCCTACAAAATTAGACTTATGGCTATCTCCCTCTATAAATTTAGTGCACATGGCCATTTCTCTTTATAGATTCAAGACATCTAGCATTCCTACTAGAAATTTTAGGTGGTGGCATGCATGAACTTATCTACTCATCTAGCTTTTCTATTTCCTCACCTTCTTTCTACCTCTTCCCCCCTTTCTAGCATGTATAATTAGGAGCCACTTACTCAAGGCTAGAGATGGAATTACACACAATCATGCTTTGGGTCTAACCTTGTACATTAGGTTTTTCCAATTGAATTTATTTCTTCTATTTGTTAAATCTGAGTACTTAGAACTTGCTCCATGTTTCCAAGTAATTTAATCCTTCTTGTATATGTAGCTTATATATTTTCATGAACATCAATAAAAACAACTATGACTAATTCAATTTTTGTTGTATCCATGTTATGTGAATGAATATTCTTTTTATTATGTTCAATACATTCATACTTTTCACTTTCTATTGATTATTGGTTCATGTGTCTATCTCATCTCAATGATAGATAGAAGAATGAAGATCCTTCTCTTTAGTGAATCACCCCTTGTAAAGTAGGATTTACTTTCATGCAATTACCTCTTTCACTTTTGTCTATGAAAGTAATAGTGAATAAATTATTACATATCTTACAAGGAGTCAGCCTTACAACCCTAAAGGTCATCCTATAGGTCAAGTCCTACATCTACGAGATTTCCCATTGTTGTACTCTATCCATGAAACTATCATGGATTTAAATAAAAAACAAACTTGATGAAACTTAAACAAAGAATAGAAGAAACAAGAAGATAGAACATAATAAAAACGATAAAAGATATATATTTGAAAAATCCTTTTAGGTAAGAAACCTAGCCTCAAATGTAGATCTCACTAAATTAACTTTAAACAAGTCTTGCAATACAGTGATAAAAGCCTCTGTGTTGAAACACTTTGATAATATGTTAATGGATAAACTTGTAAGAGTTGGGATAGAATTCTCTATACCATGCAATATTTGACTATGGAGATAGCCACCCAAGATCAAGGAGCTTCAATGAAAGCACTTGAGAGAGATCCAAAATGAGAGAATAATTCTATTCTATTAAAGGATGCAAATAAACAATATATGTTTCACGATTACAATGAGAAACCCTTGTATATATAGGCAAGGATGAGACATAGGACAACATAATATTATGTGATGTGTCTTAATCTTATGACTTGAGACATAAAATGTAATGGCATAATAATGTTCTAAGTAAACTTAAGTAACAAAGTGTGAAAAGGACCTAAAAGTGAACTAGTTAGTTAATATACCCCAATCACATTTACCCCCCTTAAGTGCAACTTAAGGAGAATGAGGAAATAAGGTTGGGTCCTTGCAACAAGGCCTAATGAGGTACCCATGTATAAATATGAGGCCCCTCAAAAGATGAGAAGGAGAAAAATTCTTAGGACAAAATTGCCCTCTAAGAGAGGATGAAGAAAGGTCTAGTTTCAGTATTGTTATCTCTAATAAATGGAGGAATGTGTTGCAGACATATGACTGCACTTATATTAAAAAATGGTTAGATGCAGATCATGTGACGTGTCCCAAAATAGAACAAGTGCTACAACACATAGTCCTAATGCCCAATTATGTGGTCCAATCTATGATCCAACAATGGTTCTTTTCTAAAGGCTTAGAACCTCCCACCACATCGACCAATCGCACCAAAGACAATGACATTATGCCACAAGAGGCTAAATATGTTACTATTTTGTTGGATAAATTGACGGCCAATTGTCAATTCCAATAGAGAGAAGCCGGGAGGGAGCTTCGAGTACTCACTAGAAAAAAGCCAAATCATAGGGTTTTTCTAGGAAAATCCAAGTCATTAAATGCAATGATCTTTGTTGGAGAGCCCTAATTCAGAAACCCAAGAGCACATAGTGACGATTTAGCTGAATTTGTCAATATTTAATGAGAACAAAGCATTGATTGTAGAGGAAGGAGGCATTTAGCCCATTGCAAAGGTTCTAAAAACTGGATCGAGCATGGCTGCCAGAGAGAATGCAATTGCAACTCTTTTCAGCCTGTCTTCTATAGATGAAAATAAGGTTAGGATTGGGTCTTCCGCTAGAGAAATCCCTGGTCTTGAGAACCTTCTAAGGTATGGTAATTCCAAAGGAAAGAAAGATGCCACATTTGCATTGTTCAATCTATGCATCAATGAATCCAACAAAATAAATTGTGATAGCTAGATTGGTGCAACTTTTGCTTAAATTCATGAGCATTAATGAAGAATGAAGAGGAGGAATGGGGGATGATGAACTGTTGGTGATTCTGGGCCTTATTGTAAGCTATGAGGAGGGTGCCAGGGTGATTAGAGAGGGTGGCGAGATTCCTGTATTTGTGGGTGTTACTAGAAAATAAACTTTTGCTTGTAACAAAGAAAATGTAGTTGGGGTTTTGGCAAAACTGTGCACAAGGGATTCCTGATATGTAAAGGAGGAAAAGAATGTAGGAGGATATATGGCATTGCTAGATCTGAGTCTGAATGTAACATGTAAAGCCCGATGGAAATCTAAGAAACTATTAGACCGCATCAACAGACAACATCGATTGGCAACCATATATATATAGGAATAAATGTAGAAATGCACATTGGTTAATAGATTGTACACGCATTCTTTTGTAAAATATGATGCTTCATAGTAGGTGCTTTTCTTGAGAATGAGATCTACCAGCCCCAAACAAGTTGAGATTTAATAAAATAGGGCATGAGAATGAATGTGCATGCATGTTTGTCCTAGATTCTGTATGTAGGTTGTAAGAGTCACTCAATATTATGACTCGATATTATGTATGAGGCATGTGTGAACATTCTTCTTTAGAGGACATTCCTCCCTTTTGTGATGTAGTTGCCTATAAAAACTTATTTCAAGTATGTTTGAAGTTACAACAAGGGCCGTTCATTTCAAATCTTTTTTTTAATGGTAAATAACAACATTAAATTCAATACTTACAGAAAATATATATCGATGCAAGTGTAATAGAAAATACCTACTCCATGCTAAATTAATTAAATTATTATGAATAATCTAATAGAGAATACCTACTGCAAGCTAATTCTCTAGTTTAAGTTTGTTCGTCTAGGTTCTAGGTTCTAGATATGTTCTCTTCAATAGATATAAATAAAGTAGGGTTTGTCCTTAAATATAATACCTTAACCCACAAGTTAACAAATTTAATAATCAAGCTAGTGCATAATATGTTGGGATAAGGTGCCATTAACCTTGTAAATCCCATTATTGTATTATTCCATTTATTATTTGTAATTACCCATAAGCGATGTACTAGTTTCATTGGTAGTGGTAAAAATTATTTACTGTCCACGGTAATTATGGAGTTATTGCACCGGTAAGTTCCAGAGTTACCAGTGGTAGTTACGAGATGTCATTTACTATGGTAATTGGTAATTGGTCAAAGTGGGGTGCACATGTGGAGAAATCACCTATTTTTGGTGTTATGACGCACATCATAAACGTTGTAAGAAGGTTTAAGAGATTCTATGACAACTGTAAGTCTTCATAAGAATCTATGACATTTATGACAGCATATGACACATCATAAGATGTTGTAAGTGGCTATTTTTGGCCCGTAGACGTTCAAGCTTGCATGGACATCTTTTACCAAGTGTAGGATGCATGTATGAGAGCTTTTATGACCCCATAAGAGCCTATTTTTGTCCATGGACGCCCAAGGTTGTATTGTTGACTCTTGACAAGTGTTATGAGCTTGTAAGAAGTCATTGAATGTTACATGGGTGAAGATTCCAAGGTGGACACCCATCTTGAGGTTGTGTAAATTCTATATAAACCATGGCATAGTAGATGAGATGCATAACAGTTTACAGGTACCCAGGTTCTGCCGGGGTGAAGGTTGAAGGACAAAGAAAGTGAATGTATTTGTAATCTCCTTCTGTGAAGGTAATACAACTTGGCCTCTTTTCTTGGTGGAGTTTTTTTACCTGTAAGGGTTTTCTCCACGTTAAACACTGTGTTGTGTGCTTCATTCTGCTTCTAGTATATTTATGTATTGTGGGTTTATATTCTGTGTTGCAATCTCCATCTTTAATACTCTGTTAAAGATCATTAAATATACATTTGAATAAGATTTCTATTGAGTAGTGTTGCTTTCATTTCTAACATTTGGTATCAGAGCCTAGCCAGCTTTGACTCTTGGGTGGTAGTGTGGAAGCTATAGCTATAGTGGGAGATTTGGTTGTGTTTGTTTTACAGATCTTGTGTTTATATTATGGATGGATCCACCGTTGCATCAACCTCTCATTTGGACATTGAGAAGTTCAATCAAATGGGTTATGAGTTGTGGAAGCTGAAAATAGAGGATTTGTTGGATGAAAGAAACTAGTGGTTGGCTGTTCAAAAATAGAAGAAACCTAATGAAGTCTCTCCAGATGAATGGGAAAGGTTGGATATGAAGGCATGGGGAACCATCCATCTATGTCTGTCAGATTTTATTCTGTTGAATCTCGCAAAGGAAGAGACCGCACACAAGTTGTGGAATCAGCTAGGTGAAATCTATCAAGCCAAGAGTATGGTAAATAAACTCTGTTGCAAATATATGCCTAAGTGGTGTTGTCATTGATGTCAACATATCCTTGTTGCCATTGGTGTCAATTGTATCCTATTTTGCTGCCTGTATAGAAGACCGGATTGTTAAGGATATTGAGAAAATTAATGACAATCAATGTATATGGACCATATGGATGTGTAGAGGTGTGCCTAAAGAAGCTCCAGTTATGATTTGAGAAGTTCACATTAAGATTTGAGGAAGTTATGGCCATTTGTGTAGAATTGATTCCTGCAATACTCAGGAGAGACAAAGTGACAGGGAAGTGGTCTGGATTGCTCTGGTATGATGATCTACGAATCTAGAGGCATGTTTGGGAAGTCAGTGTGTATCATCAATACAAGTGGTTTGTGGTTTGGAGGTCTGCAAGCAATCCTTCTAGTTTGACAGTCATGGTAGATAGTGTTCTTGAGTTTCCAGGAAAGATGCAAGTGATTCTAATGAGTTGGAGAAGTGCGGATGTTTCTGTTGAATTCAATGTGCTTGTGAAGATCTCTGGATCATGTAGCTTCTATGTTGGAGGTTCGCATTGTAGTTTGAGCTCACTTTTGAAGATTTTTCTTTTCATTGTTGATGTTCTTCCCAGTCTTGGCTGACCGGATGATCCTAGCATATTGTGGATGATCTAAGAGCATTTTATGAAGTATGGCGCATTTGTAGAGGAAGATTCAAGTCTCAGTTGTGTTTGGCTGATAGTGTAATGATCCACGTCAAGTTTAGCTGACCTTATTGATCATTCCAAGGTTGATGAAGCATACAAATACTTGTTGAAGAATTGTTGAAAATCATCCTTGTGCGAAATGAATTAAATTTGAAGAAAGGATCAGAAGCAGAGCAGAGAAGAAGAGGAGCGAAACCAACATAGAGTGAAGAGTTAGAGAAGAAGAATTTGGAGATAGAAGCAAAGGTTTTTGGTGAGCATTAATGAAACTAAACCAGGCATGAAGAGATGCTAATTATATGTTTGTTATTTCTGTGTTAAACTCAAATTTCTTGTAGGCAGTGAGCCTTTCCTTTTGAGTAGTGAGCTCTGGGCAGTGAGCTCGAAGGCAAGTGCCTTCCCATTCTTTTTAAGTACTTTTAACAGGGTACAAATCTTGTGGGCTAACACCCACTGTGGTTTTACTCTTAACTAGGTTTTCATGTCAAAATCTTGGTGTCAATGTGTTTATTATGTTTATGCTTATGTGTTGATGTTATATGCTTTGATGTTTGCATCATTAATAAATTTGCCAATTGTGAAAGAAGATTAAAAGAAAAGAAAAGAGTAATTTTTGGGGACAACTAATTCAGCTCCCCTCTCAGTTGTCTGGGGTAATTCCAACAATTGGTATCAGAGCCAAGTTCCTCTAACAGAAGCTTGACTACTTGAGGAGATCCAAGATGTCATCTTACAAGAAGGAAAGTCTGAGATTTGATGGAACAAATTACTCCCTCTAGAAGGTACGCATGCAGTGTCATCTGGAATGTATGGGTGATGCCTTTTGGTTAATAACCAAGAATGTGTATAAGATTCCAAAGAATGGACCTTCAACTATAGACAAACTTAGAGATGTTGAATAAAACATTTGATCCAAAGAAGCACTATTGAGTGCCCTATCTGATACCGAATTGGCAAATGTCCTTGATTTGAAAATCGCTCATGAAATTTGGAGTAAGTTGGAAAATCTATATGAAGGTGACAAATATGTTAAATGTGCCAAGCTACAAAGCCTGAAGGGTAAATATGAAAGATTGGTAATGAGTGAAGATGAAAACATTACTTCCTATATGCAGAAAGTAAATGAACTTGTGACCAGTATCAGAAATGTAGGTAGAGTATTGGAAGAATCAGAAATTGTTGCCAAAGTGTTCATATCCTTACTTGCATCATACAAACACAAAGCTACAGCCATTGAAGAAATTAGGACAGTAACAATTGTCACAAGGGATCAGTTAGTTGGTAAGCTCTCAACATTTGAAATGAGTGAGTTTGGTGACTCTCTCCCTAAGTCTGAATCTGCATTCAAGGCCAGTGTATATGGAAAGCAAAGATATGATCCAGGAGAAATTTTTTTAGGAAGATCAAACAGATTTGTGAAGACAAGGAAGGATCTTGAAGATGATGAAATTGAGACCGCAGATCTTGAAGCTCTTATTTCCAAAAGAATGCCAAGAGGATTCGGTAAGTATGAAGGAAAGTTACCATTAAAATGTTTTTCTTGTAATAAGATTGGTCATTTTGCCTCAAGGTGTCCAGAGAAGTTTTCAAAACCAAACCCTAAAAGATACAAAAGTCAGAAGAATTGCTACTATGTCCAAGAAGCTGGAGAAGAAGGAGTCACAAATGATGAATCTGATCATGGAGAAGGTGATTGGGTGTTCATTGCTATTAAAGAAGAAGATCCAATATCTACTGAATCTGCTAGCTATGCAAATGTCAAAAGTGCCTTGGTTGCTCAGGTTGTTTTAAAGGATGAATGCGTGATTGATAGTGGATGTTCTCATCATATGACTGGTGACAAGAGTAAGTTTGTGAGTTTTGAAAAATATGAAGGTGGGCTTGTGAAATTTGGAGACAACTCAGCTGGTAGAATCTGTGGCAAAGGATCCATTTCTTTTGATGGTAAGAATTGCACCAATGATGTTCTGTATGTGGAAGGACTAAAACATAATCTTCTCAGTGTTGGATAGCTAGTTGACAAAGGTTATGATCTTCGATTCAAGGATGGAAAATGCTGAATCTTGGAGAGCTCCGAAATTGAAATTGCATCTGGTACTCAAACTAGAGGTAACATCTTTCATTTAAGTAGTTCTAGCAAAATTTGTTTGATTGCTCAGGCAGATCAAAGTTGGTTATGGCATAGGAGGATGTGTCATGTGAATTTTGATAGCATTGTCAAAATAAGTTCCACTCAGGCTGTAAGAGATCTTCCAAGACTTGTGAAACCTGATAGCATATGTAGAGAATGTCAATTGGGTAAATAGAACAAAATTTCATTCAAAAGTAAGGAATGAACTTCTAGTGGGCGATTGGAACTAGTACATACTGATCTATGTGGTCTTGCTAGAATTAGGGGTGTGCAAGGAGATAGATATTTCATGTTTCTGATTGATGATTACTCCTGAATGATGTGGGTAACTTTCCTAAAAGAAAAATTAGAAGCTCTTGATAAGTTAAAAGTGTTCAAGATGATGGTTGAAAATGAGATTGGTGGGAAATTGAAGTGTCTGAGATCTAACAGAGGTGGAGAATTTACTTTCGGTGAGTTTGATACTTTCTATGAAAAGCATGGAATAAAAAGACAATTATCTGCTCCTAGGACTCCTTAGCAAAATAGAGTTGTGGAAAGAAAGAACCAGACCATTCAAGAAGCTGCCAAGACCATGATGATGGAAACAAATGTTCCTCAAGTTTATTGGAGAGAAGCCGTGAGTACTGCTGTCTACACTCTTAATCAGGTGCAGATCAAAGGAAATTCTGGTAAGACTCCTTATGAACTATGGTTTGGTCATCCTCCTATTGTGAGATATTTCAAAGTTTTTGGTAGCAAATGCTATATCAAAAGAGATGAGGATTTAGGCAAGTTTGATGCAAGAAGTGATCAAGGAATATTTTTGGGATACTCTACTCAAAGTAAGGCTTACCGGTGCTTCAACAAGAGGTTGAAAAAGATTGTTGAAAGTGCTAATGTTAAAGTTGATGAAAGCAAAGAAGGAAATTCCAGGTACTATAGATATGATTCAAATGATCAAGATGAAAGTCAAAGTCAAGGAAGGCAAGTTCAAATTCAGACTCAGATCCAGATTGATCCGGTAACTCTAGTAACCCAAGAGGTTATTGCAGATGATGAGGAACATGTTCAAGAAACAAAAGTTTAAACAATTCCCAAAACTCCCAGGTATGTTAGGTTGAATCATCCTAAAGATCAAATCATAGGAGATAAGAGTAAAGGTGTTCAAACTAGGAGAAATTTTTTTGAAGATCAAGAGGAGATTGTTTGATTTCAAAGATTGAACCTAAATCAATAAGTGAAGCTTGCAATGATGAAAACTAGGTTAAAGAAATGGAAGAAGAACTGTTACAAATTGAAAAGAATTGCACTTGGGATCTTGTTCCTAGACTTGAGGACAAAAATGTGATTGGAACCAAATGGGTCTTCCAGAATAAACTAAATGAAGATGGTGAGATTGTAAGAAACAAGGCAAGGTTGGTATGTAAAGGCTATTCTCAAGTAGAAGGAATTGATTTTGAAGAAAATTTTGCTCCAAAGGCAAGGATAGAGGCAGTCAAATTATTTCTTGCTTTTGTTGCTTTCAGAGATTTTAAATTTTATCAGATGGATGTCAAATCAACATTCCTAAAAGGAGATTTGGAGGAAGAAGTCTACATTGAGCAACCGGAAGGATTTCAGTTGTCTGATCAAAGAGATATGGTATGCAGATTGAGAAAAGCATTGTATGGACTTAAGCAAGCCCCAAGAGCTTGGTATGCAAGATTGGATAAGCATTTGCTTAAGCTAGGATTCAACAAAGGTACCACTGATAGTAATCTGTACTTCAATATTAATCATGAGGACATTCTAATTGTTGAAGTATTTGTTGATGATATTATTTTTGGTGGAAATGAATGTATGTGCAAAGCATTTGCTGATCAAATGAAAAGTGAGTTTGAGATGTCAATGTTTGATGAGATGAATTTCTTCCTAGGTTTACAAATTGTTCAGTCAGATAAAGGTTTCTTCATATCTCAGTCCAAGTATGTGAAAGAATTGTTGAAGAAGTTTGGAATGGAAGATTCAAAGCTAGTAGGTACACCTATGGTAACCGGATGCAAGCTAAGTAAAGATGATGACTCCCCAAAGGCAAATCAGAAAAGGTATAGATCAATGATTGGAGGATTGCTCTATCTGATTCAGACCAGACCTGACATCATGAATGCAGTTGGACTTGTTGGCAGATTTCAAGAGGATCCAAAAGAATCCCATGTTGTTGCTGTCAAAAGAATTTTTAGATATCTCAAGGGGACAATTGATTATGGACTGTGGTATCCAAAGGACAATGACTTCACTCTTCATACATATACTGATGTTGATTGGGTAGGAGATGTGGATGACAAAAAAAGTACTAGTGGTGGTGCATTCTTCTTGGGAAGAAGATTGGTCTCTTGGATGAGAAAAAAGCAAGAGGCAATATCTCTGTCTACTGCAGAGGCAGAGTATATAGTAGCAGCAAATAATTGTACTCAAGTTCTGTGGATGAAGCAAATACTAAAGGACATCAGAATTGTGTTTGATGAGCCAGTGACAATTTTATGTGATAATTCAAGTGCTATAAGCATCTCAAAGAATCCGATATTGCACTCAAAGACAAAGCATATATCTATCAAGTTTCATTTCTTGAGAGAGAAAGTAAATGAGAATGAAGTCAAGTTGGAGTTTGTGTCTTCCAAAGATCAGATTGTAGATATCTTCACTAAGCCTCTTCCCAAGGATACTTTTGAGTATCTCAGAGAAAAGTTAGGGGTTATTACCCCTCCTGATCAGAATTAAGATGCACTAAGGTGCGTCAGTCCGGTGGAATTCACATTCATATCTTGTGATCCAGATTGATGTTAAGAAGTTACTACTCAAGGGGGAGTAGTCAGTATGCAAATTTTGGGATCAGTCTAAAGCAAAAAGGGAAAAAAGATAGAAAATATGTGCCCTTTGCCATTGATGTCAAAGGGGGAGAGAAGTCATGTGAAAAACTTGGAAGTGAATAGTTGCTGGTGAAAAGGGGAGCAGTGAAGAAAATGGTTGTAGGTGTGATAAGAGAAAGGGGGAGAAGTTCTTGTCTTGATGGTTGAATTCAGTTTTTCACATCATATGTTTCCATCAATGACAAAGGGGGAGATTGTTGCAAATATGTGCCTAAGTGGTGTTGTCATTGATGTCAACATATCCTTGTTGCCATTGGTGTCAACTGTATCCTATTTTGCTATCTGTATAGAAGACTAGATTGTTGAGGATATTGAGAAAATTAATGACAATCAATGTATGTAGACCATATGGATGTGTAGAGGTGTGCCTAAAGAAGCTCCAGTTATGATTTGAGAAGTTTGCATTAAGATCTGAGGAAGTTATGGCCATCTAAGTAGAACCGGTTCCTGCAATACTCAGGAGAGACAGAGTGACAGGGAAGTGGTCCGGATTGCTCTGGTAATGTAAAATGATGATCTACGGATCTAGAGGCATGTTTGGGAAGTTAGTGTGTATCATCAATACAAGTGGTTTGTGGTTTGGAGGTCCGCAAGCAATCCTTCTAGTTTGACAGTCATGGCAGATAGTGTTCTTGAGGTTTCAGATAAAGATGCAAGTGATTTTGATGAGTTGGAGGAGTGCGGATGTTTCTATTGAATTCAATGTACTTGTGAAGATCTTCGGATCGTGTAGCTTCTGTGTTGGAGGTTTGCATTGTAGTTTGAGCTTGCTTTTGAAGATTTTCCTTTTCGTTGTTGATGTTCTTCCTAGTCTTGGCTGACCGGATGATCCTAGCATATTGCAGATGATCTCATAGCATTTTATGAAGCATGGCATGTTTATAGAGGAAGATTCAAGTCTTAGTTGTGTTTTTTTGACAGTGTAATGATCCACATCAAGTTTAGCCGACATTGTTGATCATTCCAAGGTTGATGAAGCGTACAAATACTTGTTGAAGAATTGTTGAAAATCATCCTTGTGCAAAATAAATTAAATTTGAAGAAAGGATTAGAAGCAAAGTAGAGAAGAAGAGAAGCAAAACTAGCATAGAGTGAAGAGTCAGAGAAGAAGAATTTGGAGATAGAAGCAGAGGTTTTTGGTGAGCATTAATGAAACTGAACTAGGCATGAAGAGATGCTAATTATCAGTTTGTTCTTTCTGTGTTAAACTCAAATTTCTTGTAGGTAGTGAGCCTCTCCTTTTGAGCAGTGAGCTCGAAGGCACGTGCCTTCCCATTCTTTTTAAGTACTTTTAATAGGGTACGAATCTTGTGGGCTAACACCCACTGTGTTTTTTCCCTTAACTGGGTTTCCACGTCAAAATCTTGGTGTCAATTGTGTTGATTATGTTTCTACTTATGTGTTGATGTTATATGCTTTGATGTTTGCATCATTAATAAACTTTCCAATTATGAAAGAAGATTAAAAGAAAAGAAAAGAGTAATTTTTGGGGACAACTGATTCACCCCCCGTTCTCAGTTGTCCGGGCTAATTCCAACAAACTCTATTTGAAAAGAAAATTGTTTTCCATGAAAATGAGAGAGGGTGATTCAATTGCAGAGCATTTAAATTCTTTTAATTTGTTGTTGAGTGAGATTTCTTTAGTAGATGTTGATGTCAGTGAGGAAGATAAATGTATCTTACTTCTTTTTTTCTTTACCTGAGTCTTGGGAGAATGTTAACCTTGGTATTGTTGCTAACCTCATGGATCTGAAGTTGGATGCTCTTGTTTTAGTGCTATTGTCACAGGAATTGAGGAAGAAGAGTTCAGATAGTTTAGGGGATGCTCTCAATGTCAGGGGAAGTTCTAGGGAAAGAGGACCAAAAAGAGATCAGAAAGGGACTAAGGACAAGTCCAAGGGCCAGTCTAAGACTCCTAGGAAGAAGAATAGAGTTAAGTGTTGGAACTGCGGTAAAAGGGGACATGTGAAGAAGGAGTGCAGGAACCCAAAGAGATACCCATGTACAAATATGATGCCCCTCAAAAGATGAGAAGGAGAAAAATTCTTAGGACAAAACTCCCCTCTAAGAGAGGATGAAGAGATGTCTAGTTCAAAGGTATCGTTAGTTCTAATAAATGGAGGAATGTGTTGCAGATATATGACCATGCTTATATTCAGGAATGGTTAGACGTAGATCATGTGACGTGTCCCAAAATAGAATAAGTGCTACAACACACAGTCCTAATGCCCAATTATGTGGTCCAATCTATGATCTAATAATGGTGTTATTCTAAAGGCTTGGAACCTCCTACCGCATCAACCAATCACATCAGCGACATTTACATTACACCACAAGAGGATAAATATGTTAATATTTTGTTGGATAAATTGACAGACCCTTGTCAATTCTAGCGGAGAGAAACTGCGAGGGAGCTTCAAGTACTCACCCAAAAAAAACCAAATCATAGGGTTTTTCTAGGAAAATTCAAGTCATTAAATGCAGTGATCTCTCTATTGGAGAGCCCTGATTCAGAAACCCAAGAGCACGTGGTGACGATTTTGTTGAACAGAGAACAATTACATGAACAATGGGGTATACTGCCAAAGCCTAAAACCTCATCACAAGATCCTATGGAGGATCTGCGCCCTACCTCCTTCGATCCACAAGTAACTACCTCATCACAAATCCCAAGGAGGTTAGGTAGATCCACTTCTACTACAGCAAGTGCTCGGCAACCCTCTTCATCAACACAAACAACATCTACTGAAAGGAAGAAAGCCTCTGAAACTTTGATGCAAATGAAGGCTAAAGAAAAGAAACCTCAAAGGGTGAAGTAGCAAGCCAAGAGGAAGAAAATCCAAATAGAGGAAGTCATTGAAGAGGAAGAAGAAGGGGAGGAAGGAACTTCTAAGCTGGAGAAGAAAAAGAATAAAACAAAGCAAACAACTCTGAAGCCTCCTCCACAAGATCCACTATAGTTAGAATCCATTTTCAATGGAATTATGCATCATGGAATGTTAATAGAGATTGTTGAACTACATCTGGAAGTATCTCCAGCAGATCAGAGTACTATAGAGAAGGTTGTGATCATGTATATGATCAAATATAATAAGCCCTTGAATGAAATAATTGAAAAAGTTCTGAATAGCCTAGCTCAGGCTTTGAGACAGAGGAGAGAAAAAGCTCTGGAAATGGATGAAGAATTGAGACAACATGCCTTAGATAGAGTTGTTGCTATAATTTCTAAGGAAGAAAGGATAAGTTGTCTTAGATGCAGGCTCAAGAGCTGAGAACTAAACACAGGGTAGATACCCTAATGAGCATGGAGTAGGATGATAGAGCTAAAATTCAAAAAGAAACTGAGGAAGTAACAATGAAGATATTTGAAGAGGTGAAAGAGGCTAATAAAAATGTGGAACATCAACAAAATTTTCCTCCACAGAACATTGAGCAATGTGATCCTCCTCTGCACAATACAGATCAACAGGATCAATAGGATCAGCAAGAGGAGCAGGTCTGACCAGATTTAGGGGAGAGTTCTCAGGTAAATCAGAAAGTATCTTCCTCCACCTCTTCTATTCATTCTATTAGGATTTTCTAGCATAGAAAAAACAATTCAACCTTTGGTGACTCCTTAGCTACTGCAATTACTTGTTTTTGACGGACAAGTCAATCTGTCAAGTATTTCTACTCTCCACAAATTGCAGCTGGGAGATATCTTTTATTCCTCTGCAAGGGAGGAGATTTTATAGAAATAAGAAGGCACAGAGCTATTGGTAGAAGCAATCAATATAATACAAAATGAAATCCCAGAAGCAAAAAGGGATTCAACTCTGCCTCCAACACAACAATTAAAGCATCTAATGGAATCTTTTAGAGCACATACCTTATTCCAAGAGAAACAAGCAGAGAAGATGATTTATGAATAAAATTGTATAACAAAAGAATGGGTGATGCTTTAGGTAAATGTGTAAAGGCACATATACAAGTACATGAAAATATAAAGAGCATTTAAAATTACATGGAGGAAGCAAAAGTGTTGCACCAATTTTGTCTACAATGGCCTACAACCACCAAAATCTTAAAGGACCAAATGGATGCAATTAAAATACAAATTACACAAGTGGCCACTACTTATGATCTAGTACAGGATGATAATGGAGCCATAAGGGCACAAATAGAGAAATTGCAATCCCATCTGTAGCAACTATAGGACCAAAGGGAACAAATCAAAGGCCAAATCAAACAGCTGTGAGAGGTGGTAAGCTTAAGGTTAGCCTCATTGACTGAGATTTTGACAGAGGCAAATAATATAGCCCAAAAAACTCAAGTACCATCTTCTCTAGAAGAAGTAGAGGATTTTTATATACAACTAGAAAGCCAAATCTAGATTTTGACAACAATAAAGAAATAATGGGACAATTCTCTGGTCCAATTGAAATTAATATATAAGAACTTTCTACCATCAAATTAAATAAAACATGTCTTGAAGACAAGACAAAATTTTGAAGAAAAGCATTAGCTAAATAATATCTTAAGCTATTGCAAGAAGTATGTGGAGGATAGAATTGGGATAAGTAGTGTCATTTTGTACAAATAGGCCTCTTTACCAAGTTTTGTATGTATATAGCCAACATATATTGTAAGAAAGATGGAGGATAGAATTGTTTTGCTATGTATCCTAGATTGACAAAGGCTACCTCCTAGGGGGAACAAACAGATAAAGAGATAGTAAAGGTATATCAAGGCTAATACAGACAGGGGAAGCTTGTGTGTTTTATCAGTACAAAGGAAGACTAGTGGCCCTTTGCCCTTGATGTCAAAGGGGGGGAGAATTTGATTATCAGGTTAGTGCAGGTTAGTGTTGGCATCAATGACAAAAGGGGAGATTATTGCATATGTTGTCATTGATGTCAAAGGAGTGGTGATTAGAGGAGTTTTGATGTGAAAGACATGATGATGAAAGACATGAACATGTTGTTGGATCAGTATCATCTGTTACACAGTTGTACCTTATCTTAAGAAGTTCATGGACATGTGAAGGTTGTCAAAGTGTTTTGATTGATGTCATGCATTGATAATATGAAGTCATGCTTGTTGCACCGTTACAAATATTGTCACTTGATGAAAAACATTGCATGGGATATGAAGGAAATTGTCTAAGTTATCAAAAATGTCAAAGGCACAGGGAATTATATTGCAGAAGCACATGAGAGTGTACCGCATTCTACCACAGACAAAGATATGACTTCACAGTTTGGAGGATAGATAAATATGGCTATAAGGTATGTATGATCCAAATTTTAGAGCTATTTAGGGTACAATTGTAGATTAGTCTTAATAAGATTAAGTTCTACTCCTTCACCATGCTAAACATTGGGAGGATAAGGATTGAGCTTGAGGTCAATCTACTGATCACTTGTCTATCCCTTATGCTCACTGGGTCTGATTTCAAGAACCTAACTAGGGTTTTGTTAAGTGTTTTTATTCACTAATCAAAGAAAGTCCTAATTATGCCTTAAAATAGAGATTTTCATAATCTAATAATGAAACAACCACAACAAATCACAGAAATACAGAGAAAGGGTTTCAGAGACTATGCACCTAGAATTTGAGGGCCAACTGGACTAGGGTACCCACTCTTTAGTCCTGCAAATTCTTGTCACTAGAAATCCTCTACACAGGCTGACTGATACTCCCAAATGGTTCCTAGATCTTTGAAATCTTCCCCAGTGTTGGTGCCTGAATTGACTGTCAGTTTCCAAGCAATTTTTCATGCAGGCACCTTCCCAAAAAATCCAAAAGGTTCTGAGTTTTGGCTCCCCTTCATCTTTCCTGAGGAAAGGGTCATCATGTTTTGTCCATCAGCGAAAGTTTTGTTTTTTTGAGTGCTCCGATTGTGTCTTTGAACTTTCGGTTTGAACCTCGCCGGTGAACCTCAGTGTTGAACCTCGCCATTGAACCATCTGTTTGAACTGGTTCAATGGTTCAAAGCTTTATGTTTTTGGTTTCATCGGCGTGATGGCAGCTATCGGCATAGGTTTGTGGTCTTGCTCCGATGGTCTAAGTCACATCGACGGAGATGGGAAGCCAAGTTGCCATCGGCATGACTTTTGTTGTCGGCGAGCGTTGCTTTTGGGTTGGCCGATGGTTTTTGTCTTGGCGACGGGTGTTTTTTGCTTGGCCATTGGTGAGACTTGTTTTATCGGCCTAGTCGATGGAAGTTGGCCCGATGGTCTATCTCTGGCCAATGATGAGAAATATGGAGTTTGCGATGGCATCGGCGAGACTATTGAGGTCGGTCAGAGGAGTTTCAGGCTGGCCGATGGGATTGGTCTGGCCGACAGGGGATTGCAATGGGCTTCATCGGTGTAACACATGAGGTCAGCTAGAGGATTTTTGGATGCTCCGATGGAGGGAGTCACGGTGAGGGAGGGTGTGTTTTGTTTGCCATCGGAGAGACTTGATAGATCGGCGAGAGAATTCTGGGGTGTGCCAATGGCTTAAGTTTTGGCGATGGGCTTTTGGAGAAGGTTTATGCGTCGAGCGCAGCAAAAGGCGCTCGACAACTATTATACTCGCGACCATGTTTTTAAAGTATTGAGGGAGTCTCCGCGGCACCAATGTGGGACTATTCTTCCTGCACATTTGAAACTTCAGTAAAATGCATTTTGGCGGGAACTTCTGCTTGAATGCAGTGACGGTTTCCAGGTAGGCCGCGGGTGGTTGAGGCCTTTAATGGTGACTGTAGCAAAGATATGGGCAATAGTACGCATGATCAGGTTGCCCAATTTTTGAGTGAAGACTTCTTGATGGCGGCGCAGGGCTCGAGGTCTTTTCTGTCTGATGCAGCAATAACTTATGGGTGCCATCTCTCATGGGCTGTATCTGGCAGTTTTTTGTAAAAATCATGTAATTAATTGCTGTGGGTACACTTTCTGGCCGATATAGGCAGACTGTGTTACCATTGTTTTGGTTGTTGAAAACTAGACATTTTGGCTCTGTAATAAGATACAACTGGTTTTGGTTGCTCTGTGCAGCAAAACTTGTGAGTTTATGTATCTCCTGTTGTACGTTTGTGCATGAATCCACTGATTTCATGGTCAATTTTATATGAATAATGCTATGTTTGCATGTGTTATGCTAATTCTGTCTCCAGTTTTGCATGTATCTTTCTTCTGAGTCCAGGCATTCAAAGAATGTCTGAGATTCTAGAACATAGAATTCCTGTGTTGAATATTTAATCTTTTAACTTCTGCTCAAGGGGTAGATTAAACTATTTTCAGATTGAATATTGGGAAGGGTATACTGCAATAGGGATGCCATAAGTATAGACAGCTTAACACTCTGTATTGGGAGATATTTGTAAGGCAGGTATCATATGTATCCCCCTGAAATCCAATTTTAGTTGTCCATGCTGATCATTCACAGGTGTATGTCTACCGACTCCAAGCCCTGGATAGGCACCAATCTAGCTCTGTGTTGAGGTTATATACCATGTCCAGCTTTGCATCCAAAAATCAAATCAAACCATTTCATCCTTCCACCTGTTAGTTGTAGGAGTAGGATTAGGATCCCTGCATGCTCTCATACCCAACCAGACATCATGTCCAAGAATGTTGCCAACCTTGTGATTTGTTACACAAATCTTGGTCCATACATGAGAGTATTCTGCCTGTTGCTGTCAAGTTAAATCCTTCTATCATTGAGCTAGTCAAGGTTATACTTTTATCAAATAGGGACACCCCCCTTGGTGCGGCAGAACCAGAAGTGAAGGGGAGGAGCTCACGCAACCTCCTGTATTTAGTTGGCTGAATCTACCTGTGCATTAGAAGTGGCAAACCCTAATGCTAATTCAGAAGAAAAACCAACACCTAGTTGGACTAGGGCACTCGCTCATTAGTCCCACAAGTGTCAGGATCTGAAAATTCAAAATTATGTGATGACTATACCCTCAATATCCTTCTTTCTATAGCTTCTTTCCGCTGTAACTTGTAAAACATGATCTGCACCTGCAAAAGGAGAAAGATGTTGTGGCTATATAGGAGCTTGCCTTAGTCAAGCCCCATTTTTGGTATTCCTACCTCAACAATAGCCAGAGATAAAGATTTGCAGAAGTGTGTGCAAACCTAACAATGTGTATGCAGAAATATCAAACCCTAGATGTCTCAATCAAGGGAAGATCAACAACTTGCTTCAAATCAATAAACACATACAAGTTCACCTCAAGGAGATGAAAACAAATGAAGACTTGCATGAATAAGAAGGCAAATCAGCGATGTCTGCAGAGGATCTCTAAGCTCAATGTTGGAGGCTTCAACCCTTCTCCTAATCATACAAAAGGTGTACAAACCCTAGAAAGAGTAAGATAGTCTCAAGATCTTGATTCCTAATCTCCATCCATTGTCTCCATGATAAGAAATTCAAATAACTTTCAATAGCTTCAAGAAGTAGTTGATCTTCAATGGCAATTTTGGCATCAAGCTTGCATAAGAATTGTGTGTGTTAAAATGATTTTCAAATGTCTTTTTATACCTAGCTTTGGGGAAATTCAAATTTCAAAATAACATCTCGATATCGTGCGAAAACTGAGAATTTGAAAATGAAATCCCGAGGCACACGGCGGGAGCTGACACCTCACCAAAATTTAAAATCCCAAAAAATGGGGTAGGACTAGGGCATAGACGCTCGAGTCCAGGCCCCCATTTTTCAACTAGATCTATATTTTGGGGGTCCCAGGGACCCATAATTCAAATCCCCTTTCCGGTTTCTATCAAAAGGTTACCTCAAAAAGTGAATATTTTGCAATTGGACTTAGTCAATCAGGGTTTCGTGAAGGTCAAAAAGAAAAAAAGGTTGAGAGGTCACCAAAGGTGAGGAGCTAAACCGAGGGAAATTGTACCATTCCATAGAGGAGGACAATTTCTGAAGTTACATTTAGCCCCCACTTTAGTGGCCATATGACACTACGTGCATATGCAACTAAAGGAAAGTAAATGGATCAATCATGAAAAGGATACCCAAAAGGATACTGTAGAGGAAGCCGAAGTGTTGTCGCCAAGAAGGAAGAAGGCCCCAAGTCTTCAACCCTACAGGACCACAAAAACTGCAACCTGTAAAGGAACACTTGTTAGAAAATCAAAAACCAAGTAAATCTGCAACCACCACCAATGAGTCAATAAAAAACACTAAGGGGGGTTGAGTGATGAGACATGATGAGGGAGGAAATCAAGGGAGATAAATGCCCCCCTTGTTTCTGCTTGCTTAGTCCAAAAAGTAGAAACAAGGAGATACCCACGTGCGTCAATTTCAAGGGAAACTTGATGAGAAATGTGTTATGAGGGTCACTTGAAGAAACAATGCTCAAGCACAACACATTAGGTAAGAAAGAGAGCGGAACTAGGATTCCAACGCAACAAACGACATGGAAATTAGAGTTCAATAGCTCAAGATAAGGGCTTAAGAGTAACAAAGATCAATCTTGCACCTAGTTAGGGAGAGGAATTCTCACTCACTTACTTTATGTAAAGGGAGTTGTCACTTATCATTTACTCATTCTTGTTTCTTGTTATTGTAGAAAATTAGAGGAGAGAGAGAAGGAGAAGAGGAGGACAACCATGCCGAGCTGACACCTGTATTAGCCACCATGAGTAGAGATGCTCCGAGCCCAAGTAGAGGAGATGCGTTTCGAGGCTGAGGTAGGTCCTAATCTTGCGTTTCCATCATCTTTTGGTATACTTCTATTTGACTGTATCGTTTATAGTGCCAAGGGGAGGGAATGGACAGGGGTCCCTGAGAGGGGCGCCTGGGTCCACCTAGGGCACCAGAGTCTCTTTGGAGCACCCTAGTCCCACGGGGGTGCCAATGTCCCTCTAGGGCGCCTTAGTCTTCCTGGGGTGCCCAGGTCCACAAACGACACGGGCCCTAGGCACAGGCACTCTTTTCTATTTTTGATAACAACTTTCAGTTTGTTGGGGGGATTTTGATGTTCTTATTTGCTTTTCAGCCTGTAAGACATCCCTGAGACATGTGAGCACACATGCGGTCTCCTGATGGCACCTCTACAAGAGCATGCTAGCTCCTTGTCTACCGTAGAGAGAGAGCACTTGAAAATGGTGGGCCTATGGTGGATATTTGATATGCCCACGATCAAATTCCACTGCACTATGTTGATGCCATTGATGGAGAGGTGGAATGCAAATATATCCACATTCCACTTACCTACAGGCGAGATGACCATCACGTTGGAGGATGTATACAGGATCCTTCAACTACCTATCTGAGGAGAGACAATGAGGATAGTAGGACATCACTCTTGATGAGGTACACCTGCGAGAGTCAGCTATACTGCTTGGGTCGTACTATTTCTCAGGCAGAGCAAGGACACATTCAGCTTTGACTTCTAGAACAGGGATGCAGTGACGTTCCCTTTTTGCAAAGGATTATGATAGTCACAATCGCACTAGCCATCGCGCTGGATGGACGAGGCACTCACCTACACAAGGGTCTCGTTCACACAATTAGGGTGATAGAGGAGCATCAAATGATCTATGCATGGGGGCACAGTATGCTTGTGCACCTTTACCGTGACCTAGGGTGATATGTCCATTATGAGATGCATAGTCTGATGATCTGCACATTACTATGGGTTTGGGCTTTTGAGCACATTAGGTGCACACGACCGATGGGATATCTGATAGAGGTAGCATTCACCCATCCACGTGTTCACGTCTATCACTGGTCAGGTGTTGGAGACACAGGGATTTGCTATACTGGAGAGTTGTTTTTGACAAATTACAGCTCGGTGATATCATCTAGAGACCGTATCGCGGCTACATTGTGTGGCCTGGCTAGCGGAGGTAGTTAGCGAGGATGCAGAGGGATTAGCTAATGGCTGGTCGCCTCAATCATGTCATGGCTTGGTTCTATTTTGACAGGGTGGCATGGCAGTTCAAACATATATAGGATGTTCCTGTAGTGCGTCTGAGCTATGTGCATACTGTCCATAGCGTAGTTAGGGCAAATACTGTCTGACGACCGACAGTAGCAGACATACCACTTAGTGATGACAAGAGTCCTAAGGATGCAGAGCTAGCGTCAGATGCAGATGATGTTAGTTGTACCCGAGCATATCAAATCTGGTGGCATACAACTTGGCCTGCTCCTATCTTTCCTCCCGGTCACCCTATAGGTGATGCTCGACCTTGGGCCAGTCATGCTAGTGACATAGGGGTAGAAGATGATTTTAGTGATTTTGCAGGATACTACTATCTCGAGGAGGATGTGGAGGATGATGAGGATGAATAAGTGGAGGTCCCATCGTAGTACATCTTCAGAGCGAGACCACGACAGGGCCAGCAGGAGATAGACACTGATGAGGAGATAGAGTCGAGTCCATGGTCTAAGGCTCGTGGTCCTACTCCTGCAGGCGATGCAAGACCTAGTCAGAGAGAGCGAGGGGAGTGTAGTAGGTCTATGCCCCTAGCTACAGAGTAGACTATAGAGCTCATCACACCTTTGGTGATCTGAGATCCATCCTAGAGAGATGGAGATCTAGGTTAGGTTTGGTTTATTATTTTGATGCGTTGTCTATTTATTATTTATGATATTTATATGAGATTCTAATATCTAGCTTATCCTCTATTTTGCAGCTAGGATGGACGCTTGGTGAGACCTTGTGAGTCACGACATAGCAGACATAGTACCTATAGATGTCTCAGAGTAGCAAGTGCGGGTGGGTTATTCACCACGGTCATCCGCTGGGTGACATGCAAAGATATTTATGCCTTTCATCAGGTATAGGATGGCTACAGAGGCTATGCTAGAGCAGTCTACACGGGAGAGAGAGGAGTTATGACAGAGCTGAGCATGCCGAAGCTGATCTTAAGGCACAGCGAGAGCAAACGTTAGCAGTGCCTACATCAGAGGGAGAGCCAGTTGTCAGTGAGTTCTTACTGCTTGAGGTTCAGCAGGTGAGAGCTGACAGAGATAGGATTTAGCTCGAGAGGGACCGGTACTAGAGTATGTACCAGGAGGCACACGAGCAGATGATAGAGATGAGGGATGAGATTAGGGGGTTACGATCACGAAGCTTCTCTAGGAGTCATTTGCGATCCATAGCCACACATGGTCAGGCCTCTGTCACTCGCACACCATGAGGGCCTGAGGGTACGGGCAACCAAGGTTTAGCTATGTGATGTATAGATTTTTATGTACTATGACATCCCATTTTGTCTTAAGGGATAGTCGACTCGGATGTATATTTAAAACTGAGGATATATATATGATGCTTATTTCTTTCCATCTATGTGTAATGGTTTTTGATCTATCACATGTGATTTTGGTAAAAATGCAACTAGTGATGATGCTATAATTAATGTCATTGTGATATACTAACAATTCTTAAAAGAATAGATATGAATAAGCACAATGATCAAGCATTTCACAGACACTCCTAATTTTAATGCTATAGTCAGTTAATACCAAAGTGATCTAAGCAAAGAATACTTAAGCAAGATACAATAGTGATCAACTAAACAAAGATGTAATGTTAAATGAATTAAGATAAAACAATAATATCTTTTCAAAATTGAAGCTAACCTATGTGATAAATTGGCTTAGGAACATTTAACATCAAATCTTTAAGCATAAAATCTTTTGAGGTGCACTGCATTAATAGGTTCCTTAAGCGGCATACCTTGCTCATCAGCTAGTTTATATGCTCCAGATCCAAAGGCCTCAGTGATTATATATGGTCCAATCCAATTAGGGCTGAACTTACCTTTTTCTCTAGGCAGTGCGTTTATATTGCATTCATTTTCGTAGAGAACCAGATCCCCAATGTCGAATGAATGTTGTATGATGTGTGCATTGTAGGATCGTTGTATACCTTTTTCATAAGCCTTGAGGTACTCAAGAGCATTAATTCACCTTTCATCCAGCATCTCAAGTTCTTGTAGTCTTTTCTTACATTCCATGTCGTCATCCATGATGTCTCTTAGGGAAATTTTGAGGGAAGGAATTTCTAATTCCAAGGGCATTATTGCACTACGCTATAAACGAGATTATATGGCGTATTACCAGTAGGCATTCAGATGCTTGTTCTATAATCCCATAATGCGTAGGATAATTGAGTATGCCAATCTTTTTGATGTTTATTAATATTTTTTGTAAAATCTGTCCAATAACCTTGTTTGAAGCTTCTGCTTAGCCATTTGATTGAGGATAATAGGGCGTAGAGAAGCGGTGTTGTATATGATATTTTTCAAGGAACTTTTTCACATCCTTGTTCTTAAATGGTGTACCATTGTCTGAAACAAGGGAGGAAGGTATTCCAAATTGAGAAATAATGTTGTCTTGTATAAATTGATAGATTACATCGGTAGTCGTGGATCACAAGGGGACTGCTTCAACTCACTTTGTGCAATAGTCAGTGGCAGTGATGATAAACGTATGCTCTTGAGAGGAGGGTGGGGAAATTTTACCAATTGGATCCAAGTCCCAAATAGAGAATGGCCATGGTGACACTTGGGCATGAAGCTCTTGAGCGGGAGCATGGATTAGGTGTTTATGTTGTTGACATTGCGGGCATCTCTTGATGTAAGCAAAGGAATCTTGTTCCATGTGCTGCCAATAATAGCCCATTCATAACAATTTTTGTACCAATGATTTTCCCCCAAAATGCCCTCCATAGGCACTAGAGTGAGCTTCTTCTAAAGCTATCGAAATCTCTGAATTACTTAAACATCAGAGTAAAACACCATTGTAACTTCATCTATACAAGACATTTAATAATATAATGTATCACATTGCTAGTTTGCGTAAGTAGATTCAGGTATTCTTAGATGTTGAATTGGGAATAGTTCCATCGCACAAATAATTGAATATATAGGAGAACCATTCATCAGTGTATGTATTACCACTGAGTTTCGTATTCACAACTATAGGATCTTCAATTATTAGTGTTTTAATATTATGAACAACGAAAGTAAATTCCTCAGGAGAACCATCAGGGGATATAAGGGAAGCTACACTCACCATTGCATCCGCATGCTGATTGTCTTTCTTGGGAATAGTGTTGATTGAATATGATGTGAATTGTTTTAAGAGAGATAATGCCAACTCACGGTACTGAGATAGCTTATCATGCTTAGTTTGATATAATCTAGTTATTTGTTTTATAATTAGCTGAGAATCACCGTATATTGTGAGGTGTTTGATATTAAGAGCCAAAGCGGCACAAAGTCCTACGATGAGAGCTTCGTATTCATCTATATTGTTTGTGCATGAGAAGTCTAAGTGGTAAGAGAGAGGAATCGACTTTCCTACAGGGGGTATTAATATAACACCAACCCCAGATCCGGTTTGACATCTTGATCCATCGAAGTATAATTCCCACTTTTCATCTTTAGAGATTGTTAAAATTTTGTCGTTAAGAAATACATCTTGATGTTGTGTAGAAAAAGGCGAAGGAGCTTTAGTTAACTGATCAGCTGACACTTGTCCTTTAATCTCTTTTTGGGAAATAAATTTAAGATCGAATTTTGTTAATAACATAACCCA
Source organism: Cunninghamia lanceolata (assembly GCA_027924645.1). Lineage (NCBI taxonomy): Eukaryota > Viridiplantae > Streptophyta > Pinopsida > Cupressales > Cupressaceae > Cunninghamia > Cunninghamia lanceolata. The sequence goes on from BSBN01000500.1 coordinate 26,995,108, forward strand.
TTTAGCGAGACGACTCAATAAATCTATTTTTGCAAAGAGATGTTTTAGAGGGTCAAATTTTACCATCACATGTATTTCAACATTTAAGAGGTAATGTCTAAGAGTTTGAGTTGCAAACACTAAAGCTAAGCAATGCTTTTCAATACTGGTGAATCGCACTTCATAATCGAGCAAAGTTCGACTAATGTAATAGACAACACATTCTTTGCCTTCAGCATTGTGTTGTGCCAATAAAGCTGTTAGGGCATTGTTAGATGCTAAAATGTATAACAAAAATGGTTTATCAGGGACAACAGGTTGTAGGATAGGTGGATTAGCTAAGTAATCCTTTAAGTCTTTGAAAGCTTTTTGACATTCAGAATTACATTAAAATTTAGAATGCTTCTTCAATAGTTGCGTAAAGGGGCGAGTCCTATCCGTGAGTTGTGAAACAAATCAGCGGATAGCCTGTATCTTTCCCTGCAAACTACAAAGTTGAGATATGTTCTTAGGTATTGACATATTAACAATTACATCTATCTTTTTCGTATCCACTTCGATACCACAATTTGAAACAATGAATCCTAGTAGCTTTCCACTGTCCACACTGAAAACACACTTACGAGGATTTAATCGCATGTTATATTTCCTTATGCACTCAAATATTTGTTGAAGATTTGTAGTGTGATCCTTACGGTGAATAGACTTCGTCAAGATGTGGTCGACATAATCTTCTAAAATATTGTGCATATAATCATGAAATATAAGGGTCATTACACATTGATAAATAGCTCGTGCATTTTAAAGTCCAAACGGCATGACTACCCAGCAAAATGTACCCCAAGGTGTTATAAAAGCTATTTTATATTGGTCTTGAGGGTTTATTAGAATTTGGTTATATCCTAAAAAACCATCCATGAAAGAGAGTAATTCATGGCTACTTATAGAATCAACAATCATATCGATATTAGGAAGTGGAAACTCATCTTTCAAAGATGCTAAATTCAAATCCCAGAAATCTATGCACATTCTTATGCAACCATCAGGTTTAGAGACGACAACGATATTTGAAATCTAAGGTGAATAATCAATAGGGCAGATAAAACCCGCTTGTAGAAGCTTTTCTATCTCAGTTTTGACAAGCAGTGTAATTTTAGTATTCATCTTACGAATCTTTTGTTTAAACGGCTTAGCATCTGACTTCAAGATGATATTATGCATTACAATCTAAGGATCAATACCAAGCATGTCAGAATAGTTCCAAGCAAACAATTCCATTAATTCATGCAATAACTGAGTCATTTCTTCTTTTTCTTCCACATTTAAGCAATCACCAATAGGGATAACTTTTTTAGTGTTATCCTTATCCATAACATCATCAATATGTTGGCAAGAGACACTATATGGATTCATGATTGTTGTCATTGATGGCAACAAAGTTCATCCCACACATTCGCAGGTCATGGTATGTCTCTACCTGAAGTCAGAGTGAAGAATGTTGTGGTCCGGTAAACAGGAACAGAGCATGTGGCGATGTCCGACAGACAGGTCCGGATCCCTCAGAGAAAGTATCTTGGTGAAGTGCAGATTTGGGGATTTCAAGAGGAGTATATTGACTGATAGATTCCAAGGTTTGAGCCTCCGGTGTGAAAAGGATAAAGAGATATGAATGTTTGAGTGTCAGGTTCTCATGTGACAGTGTGAATAGAGAAAGAACTGACTGGCATAACATCAGACATCATTCCGGATGTGTTATTGATGTTGGTGAAGGTTATGAAGGCATGAATTATATTTAGCCAACATGATTAATGATTTCCACAAGTATATCATTGATTCGCATTACTTGGTGTGCAAGGATTCAGCTGACTAATCAAAGTTTGTGAAAAGATTGACTATTCCGGGTGCCGACTAGAAAGGTGATGAAATCACTTGTGTGGATATATATACACGATGGATTTAGTTGTGAGTGGTGTTGAGGGTGTATTTGATGTGTGAATAAAAGCAGAGCATAGCAGAAGCAGTAAGGAAGGTCTGGTATGTGAAAGGAAAGCAACATAAGAGACGAGGAAAGATGAAGTGCAACAAATCAGTGTACTGAGACTAACCAGAACTGAACTCTAGCATATGTGGATGCTACCAATCAGTTCAAGTATTGTATAACACTCTTTTGTAGACAGTGTGTCTTTTGTAGGTAGTGTGCCTCCTTGTGAGCAGTGTGCTCAGGCATTGAGCCCTAATTGGCAAGTGCCATTTTGTATTTCCATTCTTCTAATAGAGAATACAATCTTGGATTAATCACCCCGTAGTTTTCTCCCTTAACAGGGTTTTCACGTCAAAAATATTGTGTCATGTGTATTTCCATTTCATGATCATGTTTGCTCATTTGGATTAATGTTACATTAATTATTAATAAAGTTCAGAAAGTAGAAATAATTAGGATAACTGATTCACCCCCCCTCTCAGTTATCATCAATTGGTATCAGAGCTAAGTTCCTCCTAATAGAGCCTAACAGCTTGAGGAAGATCTGGGAATTCAAATGGATGCATATGGTTTAAGGGAGAAACTCAAGACTGCCCTTGATGATCTTGAATAGTCAAACTCTGAAGTCAATGAATTAAAGGAAAGACTCAAACAGGCTGATGATTTCATGAGAGAACTAAAAGACAAATTAAGTCTCTCTATGAAAAAGAGAAAGGAGCTGCTTCAGCAACTGGCAAGACAAGGTGAAGCAAATAATGCAAATGAAGAGCTGAAGGAAAAAACTGAGTTCTGTGAAAAGTTATCAAAAGAAATCATTATGGTAAGACATGAAATGGAATTAGGAGTCATGAAGTTTACCCAAGAAGTTGAAGAGAAAAGAAAAACTGAACATAATCTAAGACAATCTCTCAAGGAGAAATCAAAAGATTACCACCAGATGGATAGAATTATCAGACATCTTGAATCTAATCTTGAAGATGCTAAAGATAATGAAGAAAAACTTGAGGATCAAATTGTCTCTCTCAAAAGGGATCTTCAAACAGCAAATGAGTATAAAGAGAAATTCAAGATAAGTTCTGCTCAACTTGAAGTTCTTCTTGGAAGTTAAAAGAAGGTAGATGACAAGTGTGGTTTGGGATATGAGAAAAGAGAAAGCTCCAGATCCGGTCAGAAGAATTTTGGATCAGAAAATCCAAGGAACAGGCCTAGAAGACCTCCGGTAAGACAGCCTAATGCTCAAAGATATCCATCCTTCAATGGATACTGCCACAACTGCAATCACTTTGGTCACAAATCTAATCAGTGCAGAAAGAGAATGAATCAGACTAATTCATCCTTCTCCGGATAGTGTTTTAACTGCAAAAGGTATGGTCACAAATCTCATGAATGCAGAAATATGCAAATGAACAAATCATTCAATGGTAGATGCTTTGCATACAATAGAATAGGTCATATGGCTAATCAATGCAGATCAAGAGGATATCAGTCAAATATGCAAAGAAATGTTGTTTGCCAAATCTGCAATAGATCCGGTCATAGTGCAAAATTTTGTAGAAACAAGAATCAGGACAAAAGAGGTCTGGTATATCATAATCAGAATCAAGATAAGGGTAAACAAAAGGTGAATGTGGATGAAGTTAAAAGTGAGATGAACAAGATTTGGGTGAAGAAAAGTATAGAGAATGTAGAGGTTGGATCCGCACCTGACTCTGGTGCTGATATTCCTTCCAAAAATTAACAAGTGAGCTCTGGCTCAGGGGGAGACACAAAGAAGACCTTGTTCCCCCAGCCAGTCAACTGGTGCTAGAACTGGCACAAGAAGAATTGCGGATTGAAGGGTTCATAAGGGCAACATCCAAACAAACTATGGTAAAGATTTGGAAGATCCGCATGATGTTTAAAGATCAGGATTGATTTGGTTCTCCAAGTCATCTAAATAAGGCAAACCAGAATAACTTAGGTCGAGCATTTATTGCAACCTAACATTAGGGTTTGCGGAGTAATATAAGGGTTTTTCTCATTAATCACTTGTTCATTATGCATTCAAGAAGAAATGAAAAGTGAAGCTCTGCAACAAAATTCCACAACTTCATCAAAGATCATTTGCAGAAGTCAATTCATCCAGAAATCAATCTGGCCAACTACGTGAAACCGAAAGGTGCAAAAGGCATTTTTCATTCTCAATATCTCTCTGCAAAGCTTTGAAAGATGCATACTCCAAATATAGTAAAGATCTTTGATAGGCCCCGCCTTGAATTCAAGAAACATCCATACAAATCATTGGAGGTAGATCCCCTAGGAGCATTCTCTAGTGTTCCACATGGCGTTTTGCACACAGAAGACATTAGGGTTTACATACATGCAAATATTGAAGAGTTTGGGGAATTCAAACTGAGAGACATCTATCACAAACAATTGATAGATGATACTTTTGAGCTTAAACTAGAATATAAAGGCATCCAGGAGAAATATTTTGATTAGTTCATTCATTTCCCCTATTTTGAAGAAGATGAATGGGTCCAGTATGTATTGAGTAGGGTGCATGATAACTTCCTATGGCTGAACAAACCTTGCAAGATCACAAAGGAGGCAATTAGGGCAGTAACTGGTTTATACTCCTCCGGAGGGATACTTGTCCTCAAATCTGTCAAAAACAACATTGTAACTGAGGCCACCGGATCAAAATTTGATAAGAGGGCAATGACCATTGAAGATATTACTGACTCAGATGTCAAGTTTGCATCTATGATAATAGGATACAAGATATATCACTCCAGTAGGGAGAATTCAGTATCCAGAACTGGAGTATATATTGCTTATGAGATGCTGAGAAACAATGCAGAATATGATCTCTGTGAACTTCTTTTGAGCCAACTAATGGAAAACATTTAGAAAATCAAAAAGGACAAGAAGAATTCCTTTAAATATGGTGGACTATTACTATGTCTATTTTTCTACTTCATGAATGAGCTGCCCAGATCAAATGGATGGGTATGGCAAAATGACAAACTGGTAGCAATTCAGATCAGAGACTACTTGCATGAACTTGGGGATGCTAAAGCAAGGAATACAGCTCTGTGGGGTTACTTCAAGCAATTTCAAAATACAATGCAAATCAGAGAAAGAATCCCCAAATCAGTAGTTGAGAAATACAAGGATACAGTGTGCTTCATGGTAGACACTGATCAATGCCTAATGCAGGCAGTAGAGCCAAGGACAGTCTGGATCATGCCTATGGGGTATGAAGTTGATAAACAAATTGTAGAGCTGCATGTTCAACACATGCTCAGTCAGCCAAAGGACTCAAAAGTAGAAAGATTTGGAACCTTTGAGGAGCTGAGTGTAAAGATTCATGTGCAACTCAGAGAACCTAAAATCAAGAGGAAGGTGAGAAAAGAGGTAGAAAATATTGCCCAAGGCCTTGGCATCTCAAAGGAGGCACTTGATGCCCACAAGAAAAAGATGGAAAGGGCTGAGGAAGAGAAGAAAGAGGCAGAAAAGAAAAGCAAGGAAAGTGCTCCGGTAGAAACCTCCACCCAGATTAGATCATCTAAGAGATCTGCACCTGCCACTGCCAAAAGCTCAAGTGCATCTAAACCAAAAACACAATCATCCAGAAAAGGAGAAAAGAGAACAAAGAAAAAGGCAACAAGGTCCTATGTTAACCTAAAAGATGATGAGGAAACCGAATCAGATGAGGAGATAAGGAAACTGAAGAAGAAGAAGAAATCATTTGGTGAACATTCTACTGGTCAAGGAGAAGAAGAGAAGGAAGAGGAATTTGCTGAAAAACCCACTCTATCCTTGGACATTGTAGTAAAAGCAGTCACTGTGGATGGGAATCTGCAACCCTTAACAGAATTTTATGATGAATATAATGAAGCAGATAAAAAGATTCTGGAGGAAGCCACAGTTCAGTTTTTGAACACTTACAACAAAGCTTTTATTGAAATAATCTCTCTAATTCCCAAAAGCTTAGAGAAAAGGCTTGAAATGAGGAAGAACAATGCTCAAACAAAAGACCTCAAGATTAAGGAAGAGGTCGCCATTCAGTTCTTCCCTTCAATCACTCTGCAACAAATGAATATGATCTTTAAAGAGTGCAAGGATGAGTTCCGGAGCAAAGCCAGGATGAATCAACTCATGCTTGGTGAAACTGACAGAGTGGCAAAAGAGACTGAAGAGATTCTCTAAAATACTCTTAAAAAGTTCAACATTCCCATCACAGAGGACTCTGGTAAAGACAAGGGCTCAAAATCCTCTATTCCAGAAGAGGTGGCTCATGAACAAACAAATATCTCTCCTCCAGTTTCCCCTACAGCTTCTGGATCTAAAGGAGAAGACAAAATACAGGAGAAAGAAGCAGGAGTGAAGGAAAAAGAAGTTGACAGTACCAAGGTTGCAGAGGAAGAGAAGACCCCAATAGAGGAAACCACAACTGATAGTAAGAATGTGGAAGGAGAGAAAGCTCCAAGGGACAACCCTAAGAATGCAGAAGAGAAGAAACATCTGTCCTCGGTAAGAGACACTGCAAAAACTGTCCAAGAATTCCTGAACAAAGAAACAATGGAGATTGATGAACCTGAGCTTCTATAAGGACCATTCAACTTTGATTCTCTTTCTCCGGTACAGACAATGAAGATTGCTTCATTTGCTAATGCCAAGGCTAAAGAAAAATTCCTAAAGTCTCACATGGAAGACTGTGAGTTGATAGAAGCTGCTTCTAGAGTGCTTGAAAAGATTATACCATCATTTCAGAAAGATCCCATAGCCTCCTCTTCCGGTAATCTCAAAACTCTAGTCAGCAGTGTTAGTACACATTTTGATTCTCTAGAGAAGTCAGCTGAAGAAAAGGTCCAGAAGGAGTTTTTGAATAAGAGATTCTCAGAGATACAAGGGTTGATCATTAATGATAGAAGGAATATGAATATTGGGATAAAGAGCTTAGAAAATGCTCTTATAGATGGTGGAAAAGTATACAAATTTTGTATTTCATGGTCCAAAGCAATAGTAGAGATTGAGAAGAAAATAAAAGAGCAAGAGGATAAACTACTAAGTTTGTCTCAAAGTTTTGATCCTCTTTCTTCCTCCATAGTCAATCAAGAGTGTCAGACTATTGCAATCACAAATGCAATAAAGAATTTTGAGAAGGAAAAGAAGAACATAATTAGTCAGATGGGTGAACTTAGAAGAATCATTATCCCTAAGTTAGAGGCCATGCATGAGGCCATAAGTGATGCTCAGACTACCGCCCAAACCAATGATCCGATAGATCTTAAGAGGGCAGAAGCTTTTGCATTTTTGTTGAGTGGTCACATTTCAGTTTTGGATAGAATGAAGCAAAGTTGGGCTATAGAACTCATCCAATTGAAGACATCCTTTGCAGACATTCTTCAGTTTATGTGAGTATGTAATATGCGGCTAAGTATAGTTAAAATTTTTAAAACTTTTGGTATGCAGACCCTACCCTTTGCCATTGATGTCAAAGGGAGAGTGAAGAGAAGTGAAAAATGAGGAATCCAACTAAGGGGGAGCTCTAGAAAATGTATATAAAAATAGAGCATCAGCCAAGGGGGAGCATAGTGTAAACACTTAGTCATTTTTCACTAAGTGTTGCCATCAATGCCAAAGGGGGAGCATAGTGTAAACACTTAGTCATTTTTCACTAAGTGTTGCCATCAATGCCAAAGGGGGAGATTGTTGGCAAGAGACACTATATGGATTCATGATTGTTGTCATTGATGGCAACAAAGTTCATCCCACACATTTGCAGGTCATGGTATGTCTCTACCGGAAGTCAGAGTGAAGAATGTTGTGGTCTGGTAAACAGGAACAGAGCATGTGGCGAGGTCCGACAGACAGGTCCGGATCCCTCAGAGAAAGTATCTTGGTGAAGTGTGGATTTGGGGAAGTCAAGAGGAGTATCTTGACTGATAGATTCCAAGGTTTGAGCCTCCGGTGTGAAAAGGATAAAGAGATATGAATGTTTGAGTGTCAGGTTCTCATGTGACAGTGTGAACAGAGCAAGAACTGACTAGCAGAACATCATACATCATTCCGGATGTGTTACTGATGTTGGTGAAGGTTATGAAGGTATGAATTATGTTTAGCCAACATGATTAATGATTTCCACAAGTATATCATTGATCCGCATTACCTGGTGTGCAAGGATTCAGTCGACTGATCAAAGTTTGTGAAAAGATTGACTATTTCAGGTGCTGACTAGAAAGGTGATGAAATCACTTGTGTGGATATATATACATGATGGATTTAGTTGTGAGTGGTGTTGAGGGTGTATTTGATGTGTGAATAAAAGCAGAGCAGAGCAGAAGCAGTAAGGAAGGTCCGATATGTGAAAGGAAAGTAGCATAAGAGAAGAGGAAAGATGAAGTGCAGCAAATCAGTGTACTGAGCCTAACTGGAACTGAACTCCAACATATGTGGATGCTACCAATCAGTTCAAGTATTGTATAACACTCTTTTGTAGACAGTGTGTCTTTTGTAGGCAGTGTGCCTCCTTGTGAGCAGTGAGCCCTAATTGGCAAGTGCCATTTTGTATTTCCATTCTTCTAATAGAGAATACAATCTTGGGTTAATCACCCCGTGGTTTTCTCCCTTAACAGGGTTTCCACGTCAAAAATATTGTGTCATGTGTATTTCCATTTCATGATTATGTTTGCTCATTTGGATTAATGTTACATTGCTTATTAATAAAGTTCAGACAGTAGAAATTATTAGGATAACTGATTCACCCCCCCCCCCCCCTCTCAGTTATCATCACAATAGTCTTTCCATTAAGGAGAGTACCGTGGTGTAAGGGATTATATGATTGTAGTTGTTCTTCAAATTCTCCATTGGGCTTTACAATGGCATTTATTGTGCTAGTAGTTTTTCTGAAATATACATCATTGTTCAAAGAATAAGGTAGGCCACGTTTATGATGATAACAAGGAATACTGTCATAAGCACCCAAGAATTCTATTATCGCTTCATCTACTAAGAATACATCCACTAGAAATGGTCTTGGAGGACAATTAGTGTCGATCATCTTAGGAAATATCAAACTAAGTGTTGATATTGTATTCACATTAAGAGTAGGGCGTTTACAAGCTTTGGAGTCCTTGAAAGGATTATATCCAATGCCATTTGAGCAATGTCGTGAAGCATATTCTATAGGGACTTTGATTTCTTGTTGATTTATGCCACAACCATTACCTACATAATCACAATCTTTATAAAGGATTCAGAATCCTTGACCATAAAGAGAAACCATTTCCCTGGAGGAAGGTGGAGCTTCATAGGTTTCATAATCAGTTGTATAAGTAAAGGTGTTATCCGAATTTGTCATCAAAGAAGCTTTATGTCTATCACTTGAAGCATGTGATGTGATTGATGCAATATTTGATGTTTCAAGGATGGGGTTTTTAGGTTTGTATTCTCCTATAGAAGAAGATGTAAAATCTAACGAACCCCAATCATCACCAACAAATGCATTCAATTATTTAGGCTCTTGCGTAATATTTTCGGAAGCAAGAGGAGTTGATATATCAACTTTTAGATTATTTAGACTCTTAGGACAAACAACATACTTATGAGCTTCTATTTGCAAGCAATTATCAGGTTTAGGATCAGCATGGATAGTGTGTAGCTTATCTTTGAATATAAACTTGATTAAATGATGTAAAGTAGAAGGAACTGCTCCTAATGTATGTATCCAAGGTCTACCAAGGATCATGTTGTAAGATAGAGAACAAGGCATGACATGAATCAGGGTAGGCACAATCACAGGTCTGACTTGTATAGGTAAAGTTATAGTGCCCACAGATTGTCATCCAACATTATCAAAACCACGGATACTTAATGTTTCTAGTTTGATGGCAGATGTATCAACTTTAACCTTATGTAATAAGTCAATGCCACAATAATTAAGAGCTGATCCATTGTCAATCATGACTCTCTTAACCAATGTTTTGTTTATTGTAATAAAGATAATCAAAGGATCATATTGATTCTAAACCTCAAGAGATGGCAATTCATGTTGTTGAAACGGGATGTCTATTTTTGTTGCATGCATATAATCTAATAGAGCTGCAACATCATTTGGTTTAACATGTGGGACAATCACCTTTTGTAAAGCTTCTTAGAGCATTCTATGGTAAGTAGGTGAAGTTTGTATAAGTTCCCAAAGTGATATCTTTGTAAGAGGAGCACAAAGCTTCTCTACAAGATCATAGTCTTTACCACCTTGATATGTTAAATGGGTTGCTTGAGGAAGCATAGGTTGAGAAGCTGATAAAGATATCAGAATAATCGATTGGTGTGTGCTTTGTTTATTATTCTGAGTGTTGTATGCATGAGCAACCACATTATGATTAGTATGTTGTAAATTTTGTTTCGTTATTTATTTAGCATAATCATAAATGTGATTTGGAGGTCGAGAAGAAGATGGAAAACCTTTAACAGTGAGCACTAGTTTAGGAGATGGTTGAACCACGTTTGGACATATCAAAGTCATTGTGACTAAATGGCTCATCATAAGCATGAAAATCTTGTAAAAAATAATCTGACATTGTAACATGCTCTATTTAACCCAAGATACAAATGTACAATGATGGCCTATGAAAATGAAATACTATGCACAACAACAATAAATGATAATTTCCAACTCTTTTAATGAAAAGATAAAGAATATGATTCACAATTTCACTCATACAATCTCACAAAAGAGAGTTTTTCAATCTAATTATGCTCTAGGACAATAAATTAGTTCAGATCTGAAACTTAAAAGGATGTAAATTCTTTAAATCTCAGGTTCACCAAAATGTTTAGGGTAAAATTGTAGATTAGTCTTAATAAGATTAAGTTCTCCTTCACCATGCTAAACATTGGGAGGACAAAGATTAAGCTTGAGGTCAATCTACTGATCACTTGTCTATCCCTTATGCTTGCTGGGTCTGATTTCAAGAACCTAACTAGGGTTTTGTTAAGTGTTTTTGTTCACTATTCAAAGAAAGCCTAATTATGCCTTAAAATAGAGATTTTTGGAATTTGATAATGAAACAGCCACAATAGATCACATAAATGTAGAGAAAGGGTTTTAGAGACTGTGCACCCAGAATTTGAGGGCCAACTAGACTAGGGCACCCACTCTTTAGTCCTGCAAATTCTTGTCACTAGAAATCCTTTATACAAGCTGACTGATACTCCCGAATGGTTCCCAGATCTCTAAAATCTTCCCTAGTTGGACTAGGGTGCTCGCTCATTAGTCCTCAAGTGTTAGGATCTGAAAATCTAAAAGTCTGTGATGACTGTACCCGCAATATCCTTCTTTCCGCCATAACTTGCAAAACATGATATGCACCTACAAAAGAAGGAGAAAGATGTTGCAGCTAGATAGGAGCTTGCCTTAGTCAAGCCCCATTTTTGGTATTCCTACCTCAATAATAGCCAGAGATAAAGTTTGCAGAAGTGTGTGCAAACCTAACAATGTGTATGCAGAAATATCAAACCCTAGATGTCTCAATCAAGGGAAGATCAACAACTTGCTTCAAATCAATAAACACATACAACTTCACCTCAAGGAGATGAAAACAAATGAAGACTTGCATGAATGAGAAGGTGAATCAGTGATGTCCGCGGAGGATCTCTAAGCTCGATGTTGGAGGCTTCAACCCTTCTCCTGATCATGCAAAAGGTGTACAAACCCTAGGAAGAGCAAGATAGTCTCAAGATCTTGATTCCTAATCTCCATCCATAGTCTCCATGATAACAAATTCAAATAACTTTCAATAGCTTCAAGAAGTAGCTGATCTTCAATGGCAATTTTGGCAGAGTTTTGGTATCAAACTTGTATAAGAATTGTGTGTGTTAAAATGATTTTCAAATGTCTTTTTATACCTAGCTTTGGGGAAATGCAAATTTCAAAATAACGTCTCAATATCGCACAAAAATTGAGAATTTGAAAATGGAATCTTGAGGCACACGACGGGAGCTGACACCCTGGCAAAATTCAAAATCCCAAAAAATGGGGCAAGACTAGGGCACAGGCACCCGAGTCCAGGCCCCCATTTTCTGACCAAATATGTATTTTGGGGGTCCTAGGGACCCATAATTCAAATCCCCTTTCCGAGTTCTATCAAAAGGTTACCTGAAAAAGTGAATATTTTGCAACTAGACTTAGTCAATCAGAGTTTTGGGAAGGTTATAAAGACAAAAGGTTGAGAGGTCACCAAAGGCAAGGAGCTAAACCAAGGGAAATTGTACCATTTCATACAAAAGCACAATTTCCAATGTTACAAGAGCATATGAACTGTCGCAAAGACATCTGGAGTGAGCAGAATGAAAATAGTGTTGTTGCAGTAAAAGACTATTAGAGATGATACAGAATGCTAGTGCACTCCACCGCATCTGCATACATGATGAGAGGAACCTCCTGCAACAATATAATGAAAAATGCATGAAATAACAGAAATAGCAGAAACATAGAAGGAATTTATTGATCGTAGGCCACTTCGAGGGGGCAACCTCCTTTGAGCAAGCTCAATACAATAAATTCATGGATATTTTCATTGGTCTCAACACACACTTATATACTAAGTCTAATCTAAACAACTATTACTTCCCATGAATGTGGGATAATACAATATACTCACGGGACGACTTACAAAGCATATGCGTCCAACAACAATATACTAACAAAGTAAAGAGAAGGGTTAAACACGGGTTCCTAACATCCCCTCCCTCTTAGAAAAGCTTTGTCCTCAAAGCTTAAGATGTGGAAATTGTTGCTAAATCTAAAGGAGTGGTTCCCATGTAGCATCCTCTGGTTGCATTCCATGCCACTGAATTAATACCTCTATGATGGATCGAGAGTGAAGCTGACGAGTGTGCCTGTTGAGGATTGCCTCTAGCTCCAAAATGATGGATCCTTCGTTATCCAGTTTGTGCTCTAATGTTGGTGCCAAGAACTTTCTTTAGACAAGAGACATGAAATACTAGATGAACGCGGGAAGGAGGAAGCTCCAATTTATAAGCAACTAACCCAATCTTCTGAAGAACCTTATAAGGCCCATAGAACTTTGGAGCTAGCTTATGACGCCCTTTGAGTTTTAGGGATGATTGCTTGTATGGCTGTAGACAAAGAAAAACCATATCACCTACTTGAAAATTGCGCTCATAATAGTGTTGATCGGCTTGTTGTTTCATTCGATTTCTTGCCATGTGAAGATTGTCTTGCAAGATGCAAAGAATCTAATCTCAGATTCGAAGAACCGTCTTGACTGTCTAAATTGGTGAACTGTTGGGGGTGTATGGAAGGAGCATTGGTGGTGCTTGACAATAGACTACTTCAAATGGAGTCATTTTAGATGCAGTGTGGTAGGAGGTATTGTACCACCATTCAGTGAGAGGGAGCCACTTTGCCCACTAATGTTGTTGTTCTGAGGTGAAGCAACGAAGATAAGTTTCCAAACATTTGTTGATAATTTCAGTCTAACCATCTGTTTGTGGATGATACCTTGAACTCATCTTCAATTTGGTGCCAGTGTGTCGAAATAGTTCTGTCCAAAAATGACTGGTGAAAGTTGCATCACGATTTGAGACAATGGAAGAAGGGATGCCATGAAGACGGAAGATCTGGTCCATGAAAATTTGTACGTCTGAGGAGGCAATATAGGGATGGCTGAGGGCACAAAAATGACTATATTTGGAGAGGTGATCAACCACAAGCAAGATCACTATCTTCCCTCTAGATTTAGGGAAACACTCAATGAAATCCATAGAAATATCTGTCCAAATCCATGTAGGGATGGGCAAGGGTTCGAGCAATCTAGGAAGGAGTGTCGTTTCATCCTTGTTGCATTGGTAGGTATCACATTCAGCCACCATCTATTGAATTGCCCTTTTCATTCCATTCCAAAAGAAGTTATGCCATGCCCGCTCATAAGTTTTGAGGAACCTAGAGTGCCCTACCGATGGAGAAGCATGGAGTTCATAGAAGACAACCTAGTGAAGATCTGTGCTCTGGGGAAGCATCAGATGACCCTTGTATCTCAGAGAAGCACCATCCCAAGAGTAATGCGACACAACAGAAGGGTTATTGGCCAATTGTTGGATGATTTGATTTAATGAAGAGTCATTGACATAGCCATACTGGATAGATTCCAACCAATTTGGAACAGGCATAGAAATGGCTGAAAGAGAAGCTTGGTCATCAAATGTGTGAGAAGGAGCATCCACCACAATATTGTCCTTACCCTTCTTGTAAGTGATCTCATAGTCATAACCCATGAGTTTGCTAACCCATTTCTGTTGTGCTGGGGAGGAGACCCATTGTACCAAAAAATATTTCAGACTCTGGTGATCAGTCTTGATGCAGAAATGATTCCCTAGTAGGTATGGCTGCCACTTCTGTATTGCATGCAAAATAACCAACATTTCCTTCTCATATGTAGAGAGTACTAAATTCTTACCAGAAAGGGCTTTGCTGGTGAACGCAATGGGATGTTCATCTTAAAGGAGAACATCACCAAGTCCATTGCCGCAAGCATCACTCTTAATAATTAAGGTCTTGGAAAAATATAGCATAGCTAGAACAGGTGTAGTACACATAGCTTGTTTCAGTTTTTCAAATGCACACTCAGTAGCATGTGTCCATGTAAAAGCATCCTTTTTCAACATACCTATTAATGGAGCTGCAATCTTCCTGTAATCCTTGACAAACTTGCAATAGTAGCCAGTCAGTCCCAAAAAACCACGAAGGCTCTTGAGTGTTTGAGGATGCGGCCAATTTTTCATGGCATCTATTTTTGTAGGATCCATTCGAACCCCTTGGGCTGAAACAATATGCCCGAGATACTCCACTTTCTCGTAGCCAAAAATACATTTAGACTGTTTTGCACAGAGATGATGATTAGAGAGAAGTTGCAGTACAAGATCCTGATGTTGGAGATGCTCAACCCATGTTTTACTATAGATGAGGATATCATCAAAGAAGACCAGAATGAATTTCTGTAGGTAGGGTAGGAATATTTTATTCATCAATGCCTAGAATGTTGAAGGAGCATTAGTGAGGCCAAAGGACATGACCAAAAACTCATAGTGGTCATCATGCGTGCGGAAATCCATTTTAGGAATATCATCCACATGAACCCGAATTTGGTGATACCCAGAATGAAGATCCAACTTGGAGAAAAAATGAGCACCATGAAGCTCATCAAAAACAAGAATTGGAAACTTATCCTTGATTGTGATGTGATTAAGTGCTCAGAAGTCAATGCAGAGGCACCATGACCCATCTTTTTTTCAGACAAGAAGAATTGGTGAAGAAAATGAACTGGTACTAGGGTGAATAATACCTTGCTTTAGTAAGTCTCGAACGAGCGTCTCAATCTCTATCTTTTGGTGAAATGGGTAGTGGTAGGGCCTAATGTTGGGAGGAATGCTTCCAAGAAGGAGCTGAATATGGTGGTCCTCTGGTTTTGAAGCTGGCAATCCCACTGGTTTGGCAAAGACACATGCATACCTATCCAAAATTTGTTGTAGATCCGAAGGAGTAGTGGAGATTGCTAATGGTTGCATTTGAATGGAATGGAGCTGAGCGATGACACCATGTGATGTGAACTGATGATGCTGAGAGACCCTTGGTGTAAGCCCTTCAATGTGTGTTTTTACCCATTGTCTAAAAACTGCATCCAAAGTTTAGCAAAATCCCATAGGATGGGTCCAAGTGTG
Source organism: Cunninghamia lanceolata (assembly GCA_027924645.1). Classification (NCBI taxonomy): domain Eukaryota; kingdom Viridiplantae; phylum Streptophyta; class Pinopsida; order Cupressales; family Cupressaceae; genus Cunninghamia; species Cunninghamia lanceolata. The sequence goes on from BSBN01000500.1 coordinate 27,010,799, forward strand.
CATAACCATTGAGTGCCCAAAACCACATCACATCCACCTAAGGGCAAGGAAAACATGTCGGAGTGCAGGTTATAATCTCCAATAGAGATACGCACATTGCGACACTTCCCTTTGCAAGGTAATGTGCCCCCATTGGCAATCATGACTTCAAAGCTGGAGCAAGGATGGACAAAACAATTAGCCTATTTGGCGATCCGAGGGTCAATAAAGTTATGAGTGCTACTAGAATCAATGAGTATTGTAAGAGGGAGCTACTTGAAGTAACCATTGACCTGCAGGTTTGTGGGGTGGTGACTCCTGCTAAAGCATGGAGAGAGATCTCTGGGTGGTCTTCCTGAGAAGTAGGGTCAACAGACAGTTGCTGAGTTTTGACCTGATCATCTACTATATCCTGAGCATCTTCATAAACTTTAGTTACAGGTGGAGAATCCACATCCAAGAGATAGATCTTTTGCTCAACACATCTATGTCCCCAAGTGAATTTCTCATCACAATTATAACAAAGCCCTTTTTCTCTACGTGCCCACATCCCTGCTTCAGTCAAATGCTTGATAGGAGTTGTTCTAAGAGCTGGTGCGATTGGAGATCTTTGGGAAACCATATTTTTGAAAGGAACAAAATTGGATTTGGAGTGTTGTTGAGCTGTGATCTTGTCCTCTACCAACTCAGCCAACCCTAGGGCTTCCATCATTGTGTTGAGATGGAACATTTTAACCTCAGATCGGATTGCATCCTTCAGACCACTGACAAAACAACTCTTGATGAATTCATCAGACAATCCCTCTATGTGATTGGCCAATTTTTCAAATTTTGTCTGATATTCTCTCATAGTGCCAGTTTGGCAAAGTTTAGTGAGTGCTCCTATGAAGTCATCAAAAGCATTAGGGCCAAATTGTTGCAAAATGAGTTTGCAAAAATCTGTCCATTTTGGCTCTTCATGAGCCTTGATGTACCAACAGAACCATTGAAGGGCTTCATGTTCCAAATGAAAGGATGCAAGTGGGACTTTGTTGACATCAAAAGTATTATGTAGACTGAAATATTGTTCTACCCGGTATATCCATCTAGTCGGATCATCACCATTGAAACGAGGAAAATCAAGCTTCAAGCCACGAAAATTGCTGGAAGAAGAGAACCCAATGTCTGCAGAAGACTCTGGCTACCGTCTATTGTTCATGGCTAAATGCTGAAGATTGAGGCCGAGAATTTTTTCATCCAGATCTTGGAGTTTGGTCTTAAGGGTTGCAAGTTCATCCTCCATGTTTTTTGCTCTTGTGCGGGTGACAACCATAGCCAAGAGATTTTTTTTTTTGGGGAATGGGTAGAAAAACAAAAACAAAAACTTTTTTAGTAAATGAAAATTTGGATTTGGGAAAAACTTTGATGGGTAATTGGGGTTTGACTAGGTTTTGGACACTTTCTGAGGGACAGGGAAGTAGAAAATGGGGATTTTAGAAGCGGGGTGAAAGAATGGGAAAATTTGTCCAAGAGGGACAAAGGAGCAGAAATAGGAAATGAACACTGTGGAAAAATTTGAAGGCTATTGGGTGAGAATTGAAGATGTTATGGCAAACCCTAAAAATAGACAAATGTGGGATTTCTAGCTTCGATAAGTGGAATTTGGGATAGGGTCCTCAAGGAAGGAAATATGCAGAATGAAACTCCAAGGGTTCTAGTGAATTTTGAGAGGAAATGGAGCTAAAGTAAGAAAGATATGGTGAAAAAATGGAGAATTTTTTTTTCTGGAACGATCTGCAAATGGCTCTGGATAAATTCAATCTGCGATTTGCTAACTATCAATAGATATGGGCCCCAAGTATGTTCGGCTGCCTAAAGGTTCAGGGGAGTCACTCAACCACCAATGCTATCTAATGGCTTGCATATTGGGGCAGTACCCCTCACTCCATAGCTCAGGTAAAATTAATAACCGCTTGCCACAAACAACTCTTGGTTTACCTCACGGATGTTAACTAGTCAATCAGGTAGGGGTTGTTGCCCTTTTTGCTGGTAGGTCTTCTCAATGGGCCATCTACTTTGGGGTTCCTAAGGTACTCCTCACAATGAGTTTTAGGGCTATGCCCAGGCACTTCCCATAGTTAAGCAGATAGGGTTATTCCTTGATCCAAACCTACAATTGAAATGAACAATATAGATGCAAAAAAGAAAGAACTACTGCAATAATCATAGCACCTGGAGGCCACTGCAAAAAAAAAAATTAGTAGAAATTCCACCCAATGAGCCTAAGAAAGCGCTTTGATACCAGATGAGAGGAACCTCTTGCAACAATATAATGAAAAATGCATGAAATAACAGAAATAGCAGAAACACAGAAGAAATTTATTGATCGCAGGCCACTTCGAGGGGGCAACCTCCTTTGAGCAAGCTCAATACAATAAATTTGTGGATGCCTTCATTGGCCTCAGTACGTACTTATATACTAAGTCTAATCTAAACAGCTATTACTTCCCATGAATGTGGGCTAATGCAATATACTCACGGTACGACTTACAAAGCATATGTGTCCAACATCAATAGACTAACAAAGTAAAGAGAAGGGTTAAACACAGTTTCCTAACACATGACTTGGTGATTTGGAGATTATATAAAGAAAAGAGACAAGAATGACATACTCAAGTTTCAGAGGATATAAAGTACTGCAAGTATGTTTTTCAATGTTTTGAGTTGAGACTATGTAAAGGATACCAGCATTAGGGTTTGATTGCTTGTGCCATCCAGTAGAAGCATGGACTAAAAAGAGGAGGGTATGAGAAGGTTTTTTAGGTCACATAATGTTTTTGGTATGAACCGCTTGATGATATTTCACTTCTCCGGTATCGCATAGGGTTTGGAGCTGATGTATGAAAGGCTCAGTGCCTGCGAAGCCAACATGGTTAATTTGAATGCTTGTGTTGTGTGTATGGAAGCGTGTGCCAGCAAGAAAGTTTGGGAGGAAGTAAATTGGGTCCAATAGTTCATTTGGTATGAATTGCATATTGGGATTTCACTCCTCAATTACCATAGATGATTTGGAAGCTAACATGTAAGCTTGGTTACACGTTTCATGATACACATTACCTTAAGGTTGAAAAGTTGATGTTTAGAAGACTTGTGGAAGATACATATGAAGGTAAAAAGTTTGCTACATGTGTGTGGCATGTGTATGACAACAAGTGAATGATCTGAAGAGAGATAAGTAACTCTATAAGCAATAATGCATAACCTATAGCAGAGTTAGTATTATGGAAGCATTCAAGCTATTAGAATTAGTCAGATGGTCAAGAAGATATCAAAGATGATAGTGCGAAGTTGTTTGAGTCATCAAAACAAGTCAAGGATGTCAAAGTGTTAGCAGTGATATTGTTGCAGAGGTAATTGAGTCATCAGTCAAGAATTGTAGAACAGAGGTTGGTGCCTTATCTTGTAAGTATTGTAGCACTTCAGGGAGTTGGTGCTTCCTTTGGGTTGGTGCCCATAAAACTTTGTTTTAGGGAGTTGGTGCTTCCTTTGGGTTGGTGCCCATAAAAGCATTGTATTAAGAAGTTGGTGCTTCTTTTGAGTTGGTGCTCATAAATCATTGTAACAAGGGATTGGTGTCTCCTTTGGGTTGGTGCCCATAAAACTCATTGTATACTTCATTTTATTTGTGAGGCTAGATTTGGATAGTAGATCCAAGAAACTGGCTCACCGTAGTTTTTCCCATCCTAGGTATCCACATGAATCTAGTGTTATGTGTGTGTGTTCTTTTGCTTCATATGGTTTAAGTTTTTACATTGGATTACAAACATCTAAAGGGCAAGAATTTGAATATATACTAATTCACCCCCCCCACTCTTAGTATATCTATGTGTTCAACACCAACCATATCTTCAATTATATCTTGAATTTTATCTTCTTCAATTAGAGAAGTAAGAATTTGTTTGTAATGTTAAAAATGGATTTAATATCCTTAGAACTATTATGGTTCTGGCCCTCTTGATCATAGATATAAATTATCTGCTCTTGAGAATGTTTATGTTTGAGATAATTGCAAAAGAATGTGATTTCCTTGTCTCCTTATTTCATCCAATGAATCCTATCCCTTAGTTGCACTCCTCTACCATGATAAAATTCAAATCTTCTAAGTTTTGTTTCATCAGAAGCAATTTCTTGGTGTAAAGAGCTATTTGTTGGTGCTAAAACTACAAGAGCCCTACTTTTTTCTAATTGTCTTCTTAATGTTTTTTTCATCCTAGATATTTTTCTAGCCATTTTCTGGCCATAAGATTTGAGGAAGGTAGTGTAATGGATAATAACATCATTCCACCATTATAACCAACTATAATTTTGATGAGGTCTAAGAGCATCATTTCAAAAGGGTAAATTAGTGTAGCAAGGCAATTAGGTTGATTAAGGTGGGAAGTGTTGAGCTTGTAGGAAAGTTTATTGGGTGAGAGGGGAAAGAAGAAGGTTGGTAGGTCAGAAGAATTGGGAGGTGAACTAAGAGAGCCGGTAACATAAACTTGAATAAGGGTGTTTTTTGAAGAAAGGAAAATGACGAAGAATCTACTAAGATGGCTAAATTTCTTCAATTCACCATCTCTTTAGTTAGTCCAAGTAAACAAGTGATGGGTCATGGTATTTCTAGTTAGGATCCAAGCATCAAATACTTATTAAGAGAGTTTATGAGAGCTTAACCAAATTCTATCTTGGTGTTTTTCCACCATGCTAAATTCACCTCCCCATAAGCATTCAATGTGGGCAGCTTATTAACCATCCATTCCCACAAATTGACTCAAGTTGAGGAGTCATTGGGTGCATAAATAGAGCAAAGACCAATAGATATTCCTTTAAATAGTATCATGCACCATACACAATTATTGTTAGGATCCACTCTTGAAGAAATAATAAATTTAGCTAATTAAGGTGTAATTCCTAACATGGCTCCCCCACTTCGTTCACTATGTTGAGTGAATTTAAACCAACCATCTTTCCATATAGATTGAAGGGTAAGTTTCAAGGAGACTCAATGATTGTGACTTCCTACAAGAAGATTATGTACATCTAGATTTTAAATTTGTACAGCTCTCTTAACATTAGCTTTTCTTGAGGGAATAGGTAAGCCCCTCACATTTTATGACATGACTGAAAACTTAATTGGATTTAGGGTAAGAAATCCATATCCTTCGAATCCAAAACTTTAAATTTATTCTCCCACATGGAGTCTTGTTGCTGAAGTGGATTATTGTCCTAAAGATGTCCTTAAAAGGGGATCAAGTGCTAGTATGTGGTGACTGATCATGTTGCAAGGGTTGTGGGTACACATAGCAAGGTAAATTTTGGTGACTTTTTTAGCCATGGTTTCCCCCAAAATAATTAATGGGGGAGTGTAGGGGGGTAGAGCCCCTCCTATGGGGTGCAGGGGGCTCATCCCCTCTGTGGGGCCTAAAAGTGGAGCCCACAATAGGCATCTGGGGGCAATGCCCCTAGTGGGGGTTGCTGGGGGCAATGCCCCTAGTGGGGGTTGCTGGGGGCAGTGCCCCCAAATAAAAAGTTGGCCTATATTTAATAAAGGCGTCGACAGTTAGTTTTTTATTGGTTGACATGTAAAAACATACTTTGTATATCTACCATAAGGCTTATTAAATAAGCGGCTGGAGAAGGCAAAAATCCATGAATAGTAGTTGAGATTGTAATCATGCGTTTTGTTGGATAATAATATTGGATAACTATGTTTATGGATGTAGCCCACTTTGGTTGAACCACGTTATATTTTTGTGTTCATTTGTGTTATTCTTTATCTATATTTCTGTGTGTATTGAAATCCACATTATAATTGGTAATTGGTATTGCTCTAGTTTTCCATTGAAACCGTAACATAATCCTAACATCTAGACCTTTTGTCTAAGTGGACTCAGAGAGGGAGATCTAGCTCTAGAAGTAGTGAGTTTTTTCCCATGACCTTGGTCATTCAACTACTAGTTTGAGATTTCCTTTATTTTCGTAATCATTCTCCATCCTTCCTTGAGGATGGCCTCCTTGTAAGTTGTAAGTTTATGAGAAGAAGTTTGTAAAGGAGAGTAAGGAGGGTTATGAAGGGGGTTTGAAATAGTAGAGGAATGTAGAGTGAGAGTATTGGAGGAGGATTTTGTTAGAGGAAAGGAGTGGGATGGTGTGGGTTGAATAGAAGGGGAAGAAAGAGGAACATGATTCGACAGAGAGGAGTCATTACGGCATAAAATATGATAAATGAAAGGAGTGGATAGTGATGAAGTGGTGAAATTGATTTTGGGTTTGTAAACAAGATAGTCTCTAATTAAGTGTCCTTATTTTATGGTAGTAGAATCATGCATTAGGTTTGTTTAAGAAATAAGTTGATTAAAGATAAATCCTAGTCCGACAAGTTGGAGGGAATCTAGTAGTGTTTGATTCAGATCAACTTCAATGTAGGCCCTAGGATGTACATAGAGACTTGAGTATTTATCTACATTATTTTTACACCATAATTGGTACAGTACCAAATTCAGGGGTTTTATCAAACTACTGAGTTAAGAAGCAAAACTTAAATATCAACACAAAACAATATCCACAACCATAACAATTGTTTCAACAAAAGAGTTATAGGAGTCACACAATCACACTTTTTAACTGATACACCAACCTCCTCTATAGAACTCTTTTGTGACATCTTTCTTCTCCAGGAAGTCAAACCCTCAACAGAGACAACTGAATCCCTTTATACTATCCCGATGAAGAAGTTGAACCGATCCATCACCAAACGGTTATGAAACTGAAATAGTTGTTATACTTCCTACGGAAATGCCAAACACCCAAGTGTCCTGCAAAATTACTACATTCTTCATCAGGAATTTAAAGATATTTGAGCACATATATATATTTTCCATCCATCACAAGGAATTCCTTTCGCACAATACCAGACTCCTAGAATTGTATTTTGTTGGTGTCAAATCCCCATAAAATACCCATCAATGAATCTTTAGAAATGTGGAACTTCTTCTATCGGCCCATATGACTATTCTTCAACCTATCAAGGCCTTGATCTTCCTTATCACCATATCACCAGTTACTCATTAGCAATGTTTGAACACCACAAACTTACCTTGTCTTTCTCCTCCCAAGTAGTTATTGCTAAATTAAGTAATCAACAAACTTACAGGACAGAGAAACCTTCTTATCGAAAAATCCCTAACTTCACAAACTTACAAAGACTCCGCTCAAGCACTTAGCGACGAATCAGTGATTTCCAAAACTTATGAACTAGCTGATACTTCTCACTTTCCTTCTATCAGTGATTTTTATCTTTCCCAAACTTGGCGAAAGGTGTTTCTTATTCACTTTGTCACCAAATCAGCAAATCGACAACTTCAAAACACATGAACTTGCCGATACTTAAGACTTTCATTCAGTCGGCAACTTATCTACTTGCGATATTTCATGTTTGTGCATGTCTTTATCAACAAAAACACAAGTTCACAATCTTTCAACTTTGTCAACAACAAATGAAACTTCATCCAAGTCATGAAAAGGTAATTGGAAAAAGTTCCCATCGGAAAACTATTAGATTGATGAACTAAACAATTCGCAAACCAGAAACTTTGCCGACCAAAGTCTTGAAATCATCCATCAATGAACTAGGCTATTGACAAACCACTAGATTGGAGAACTAAGCAGTTCGCAAACTAGAAAATTAGTTGAATTGTTCTAACTTAGCCATTTTTCATCCAAACTTCACTAAATTTCAACGGGAGATACCCAATTGGTTCTTTGACAAGATGATTCTCTAAACTTGGCCGGATTAATCTAAATTTGCCTCCCAAAACACAAAACCAACTCTGTAAAGAGAATAAAGTAGAAAACTAACTTAGAAAATAAAATGTGTTTTTGGTGATGCGGGATTGCTAGTGAACTCGGATGCTCCTGCATTAGACATGTAAGGTAAGAGAAATGTTTCTTAAGGCTACATCTGAAGAACATTTTGGCAAGTCTGGAATAGAAATCCCATACTTAGCCAACTCAAAAGCTTGCATCCAAGAGGCTTTATCAGTTGGTTTACCCTTCCACCGGACAAGATATTCCATGTATACTTTTCCCCTTATTTTTTTAGACACACGAGAATCAATCACTTGATCAACTTGTTCAAACTACTTTTCAGGAAATTGATCTATCCATTCACATTTATCCTGAACATCTGAACTGAAACCCCCTTGTGTGCTTGACTCCCTTTCATAATATCTATACAAATCTGCCACATTGAAAATGGGTGAAATATCTATACCTATTGGAAGTTCTATTTCGTAAGCTTTCATTGGATGAAAACTTACACAAGACCTTACAAGGTCCAATCTTTTTCTATTTTAATTTTTTGTAAGCTCCCTGTGGGAACCTCTCCTTCTACAAATGTGCTGAGACCAAATCTCCAACTTGAAACTCTTGCTCTCTTTGATGCATATCGACATGCTCCTTGTATTTAATGGCATTCTTCTCCAAAGTTTTTTTCACCTGTTTATGTAAATCATGAATATATTCTACAAAATCTTCAGCTAGAACACTCTTTCAAGTCAAATCAACACTATCTCACAATTCATATACCCCTCTTGGACTATAACCATACACAATGTGAAAGGGACTTTTTTCTCACACTCCTATTGATTGAGTTATTGTGTGCAAACTCTACTTGAGCCAAAACCAAGTCCCACTGGTTTGGCTTATTCCCTACCAAACATCTCAAGAAATTACCCAAACTTCTATTTACAAGTTCAGTTTGACCATCAATTTGTGGATGGTATGTTGAGCTGAAGCCCAATTGTGTGTCCAATTTTCTCCACAAACTACGTAAAAATGGCCAAAAATTTTCACATCACAATCAGAAACTATACTCCTAGGCAAACCATGCAGCCTAACTACTTCTTTGAAAAATAAGAAAGCAATATGAGAAGCATCTTTACACTTTTGACATGGAATACAATGCGCCATCTTCAAAAACCTATCAACTACAACAAAAATAGAATCATTACCCCTTTGTGTGCAAGGTAATCCCAAAACAAATTCCATACTAATATGCTCCCATGGTCTCTTCAATATAGGCAACGGTTGGTACAACCTAGCGTTTTGCCTCACTCCTTTGGCATGTTGACACACTCTACAACCCTGCACTAATTTCTTTACATCAACGGCCATACCTAGCTAGAAATAACTCTCATTCAACTGAGCCAACGTCTTATCAACACAAAAATGCCCACTCAAACCACTATTATGTTTTTCTCTCATCAAATTATCCCTCAATGATCCTTGAGGTATGCACAACCTTTATCCTTTAAACAACAAACCTTCCTGCATAAAATATTCTATCCATGGCATTCGGTCCTACTCTACTAGATTCATGCATGCTTTCCATGCTTCATTGAAATCTAGTCTATTTTATACAACTCTCTCATGGAATCAAAACCAACTACATTCACTTTCAAATCATTCACAAACAGACACCTTCTACTTAATGCATCAGCTACCCGATTTGATTTCCCACTCCTATGCTTTAAAACAAATGAATAACTTTGTAGAAATTCAACCCACTTCATGTGCTTTTGATTCAACTTACCTTGATTGTTAATAAATTACAAAGCGTGATGATCAGTGTACAATATAAATTCTTTCGGTAGCAAATAGTGCCTCCACTTCTTGAGTGCATGTATAATTGCATAAAATTCTTGGTCATATACGAAATACTTTCTCTTGGCTTCATTAAACTTTTCATTGAAGTATGCAATTGCTTTCCCCTCTTGACTAAGGACACCTCTGATCGTTGTCCCACTAGCATCACAATCTACTTGAAAAACTTTCCCAAAATCAGGGAGTGCCAAAATTGGCTGTTTAGTCACCTTTCTCTTCAAATTTTTGAAACTCTTCTCACTGCTATTGTCCACACAAACTCCTTCCTATTACCTTTCATGGTTTCTATAATAGGTGCACATATTCCACTAAAATTATGAATGAATTTCCTATAGAAGCTCAATAAGCCATGGAAACTCTTGGTTTCAAACATATTGCAGGGTGAAGGCCAATCCACAATTGCCTTGACCTTTTCTTGGTCCATCTTTAAACCATCACCAGAAACTACAAACCCCAAATACACAAGTTTCTCCTTCACAAAACTACATTTCTTCAAATTAACCAACATCTTTTCTTCCTTTAATCTCTGTAGAACTACTTTGACATGGATCAAATTCTCTTCCTTGGTTTTATTAAAAATTTAAATATCATCAAGATATACTATGAAAAACTTACCGAGAAATGGTTTCATCAATCTCATGAATATGCTGGGAGCATTTTTCAACCCGAACGGCATCACCAACCATTCGTACAAGCCATCCTTGGTTTTGAACACAGTTTTCCACTCATCATCTTCTCTTATCCAAATCTGATGGTATCCACTCTTTAGATCAATTTTTGTGAAGTATCTGGATCCACTCAAACGGTCCATCATATTGTCTATCCGTGGTAATGGAAATCTGTATTTTATTGTGATTTTATTTATGGCTTGTGAGTTTGTACACATTTGCCATTCTCCATCCTTCTTCGGCATCAGTACTATTGGTATAATGCATAGACTCAAACTTTCTCTTATCATTCCCTTATCTAATAACTCATGTACTTGCCTATTTATTTCAGCACTCTCCATTGGTGCATTTGGTAAGGTGCTTTATTTGGTAAACTCACACTAGGGATCAAATCCATACAGTGGTTGATATCCCTTACTGGTAGAAATCTATCAGGTGACTCATTCATCATTATTTCTGAATATTCATCCAAGATTTCTTGAATCTCGTCTAGTAGTTTCTCTTCTTTGTCTATTGTCATGGCTATGGTAGGATTAGGAATGAAGGCAAAACATGCTCTCTCTTTCTTCATCTCTTTCAAAAATTTCTTACCTGAAATCAAACAAATTTTTGGACTGCTCTCTACCCCTTCATCCCTATCCTTTAGCAGATTTGAGGTATACTCTTTCTCATCCTTCATAATTTTGTATGTATTTGTTCTTGTTAGGATTATGGTTCCATCAACCTTGTAAATCATATGTAATTAATTACTCCTAATATTGTTTGTAAATCACCCATAAGGGATGAAAGGTTTCACTAGCAACGGTATTGTTTTAGCTACATGTTTATATCTGGTCCTTGATGCTAATTCATTCACGACGGGAGATTGCAGGGAGGTTTTCCCCCTGTGAGGGGTCCAGGGGGATGATCCCCCTGATGGGGGGTCTAGGGGCCGCGCACCCTGGTGGGGGTTCGGGGGCAGCGCCCCTGAAACTACATTTTATTTATATTTTATCATTGTAAATCTAGACCATTCGTCATTAGGTCACATATCTGATGGTTAATATTATGTCAATTTTCTTGCCCTAGAAGGCAACCCCCTTTTATATGGATACTACGTTTTTAACAGAGTTGAGAGTAACAAGAGCCGCTGGATTGAAGATTGAAGAATAGAGGAAGTGCATGTATTGTAATCTCATATTTGAAGATAATACAACTTGGAACCTCTTTTCTTGGTGGAGTTTTTTATCCGAAAGGGTTTTCTCCATGTTACATACTATGTTATGTGTTCAGTTCTTAATGCATGTTATTTCTGTGTAATGGGTTTTATTTCTGTTGCAATCTCCATTGATTCTACATTGTTTAGAGGACATAAATAAGGTTTGAATCAAATTTTCATTGTGTGGTTTACACCTTCATTTCTAACAATTCTCCCATCATGCATAGCCTGTCTATCAAATTACCACGGTCTACCCAACAAAATATGGCATGCATCCATTGGCATGATATCACATAAAATTTTATCCTTATAATTACTAATCTGAAAACTTACTTGGAATTGTTCTTTCACCATTAATTGATGTTCCTTCTGTAAGCATGAAACTTTATAGGGACTAGGGTGTCTCAATCTCCTCAACAACAGTTTATCCACTATCTCTTCGAACACAATATTGTCCGTGCTTCCACTATCAATGATCACCTTACAACATTTACCTCCTGCCTTGCATCTAGTTCGGAATAAATTCCTTCACTGTACTGGTTCATACTTCTCTTTCTTAGGATTGAACAAAATCCTTCTCAACATTAAAGACTCCCCACCTTCCAAGTCTTTCCGGTACTCTGCTAGATCTGAGGGCACTCAAATTCCCTATGTCCAATCTCTCCACACTGAAAAACAAGTACCATTGAATCCCTTCCTCTACCTATTCCAAATGATCCTCTACCTCTAGAATAACCACCTCTTCTACACGATGAATCTCCTATGCCTTTATTCTCCTGGGTGTGTTGGCAACTCAAAATTATATTCCCATTCTGCCTAGTTTTCCCCCAAAAACTCCAAAAGTCTTGTGCAAATTTCTTAGCCAAGGTCGCCATTGGATAGAGAATTGAATTCTGAGCAACTTTTCCTTTTGAACCATCTCAAAATTCCTTCAAATGAAGAAGTTATCCTTGGTCAAAGTTTGGTTCTTATGTTTTTTGCCTTGGTCAAAAATGGTTTCTCCCTTAGAAAATTTTCCATATTTTGCCTTTGTCAGCAAATTGACTTTTTATAGAACTCGCTAACTTTTTAGGAGTTTAGCTTTTAGCTGATTCTCTGATAAGGTGACAACAAAGAAAAGAGAAACAATGTTGCAACAAAGAGATAAAGGTAAAGAAAGAGTCTTTTATCGGTGAAAGGTATGGTTTGAAAACCTGAAGGTTTGCCAATAGAGAGTTTGACTGACAACATTTTGATTGACCAAATGAAGGGTAATGAATGAAGAAAAGTTTCTAAGTCACAAAAAAGATGAAGTAAGGAAAAGGCTTTGTCAGTGAAGCTAGAGGTTCTCTAACCTCCAAGTTTAATGACTAAAGGTTCAGCAGACGAGGGTTTTGTCGATAAAAGACAGGAAAGAGGCTAGGGCAAAAGAATGAGATGGTTCAAAAAATGAAGGATTGCTGATAAAGTAAAAGGGAAGAGTGATGTCAAAGTAAAGGTTTGGCATGGGGCAAATTTGCCAACAAGGCAAATTGAGGTCATAAAAAGACTAAGGCGTAAAAGGAAAAGTATGCTTTGTCGGGAAATTGACGGAAGGACGAACTAATGAAATATTTCAGATTTGTGGCAATTCGTCAACAAGTCTTTTTGCCGACATGGTCAAAAGGAAAGTAAAGTTGGTTAGGCAAATGGCATTTTTGCCAATAAGGTAGAAAATTGTTTGGTTTGAGAAAGCATGACTTTGCCGATAAAGGGAGATCAAGTGTTAAGTTCAACATAGTGGCATTTTGTCGATAATGAAGAAAGTGGTGCTATGGCCCTTGGTTCTAAAAAATGTAAATTTGCCGATATAAGGAAAAAAGATAAGGCACGGTACTATCGGCAAATTAGGTGGAAACCAAACTTGTCAAAAGTTTAGGTTTTTCTTATTTCGCCGATAAGGCGATGGGTCAAAGGTACAAAGAGGAAAAGTCAAAGTTCTCAAAATTCTATTTTTGCCAATAAAGGGAGAGTGCCAATTTCATGATGCTTCAATTTTGCCGATAAGGCAAATATGTCTAAGGAAAGTGCACCAAAAGTAAAGTTTGGTAAAGTCAATTTTTGCCAATAAGCAGAAAAGGTATCCACAAGATAAGGTTAGAGAAAAGAGGATTTTGCCGATAAGGGGAAAAACATAAAGCAAAGGAAAGTTCGGCAAATGGCAAGTTTGCTGATAAGGTAGAAACAATGAAGAAGAAGGCAGAGTTCTAGAAAAAGCAAAGAATTACTGATAAGGGCAAAGATGCCACAGTTCGAAAAATTTATATTTTGCTAACTAAAGGGTGAAGAAGCTCAGTTCCTAAAAGGGTAAGTTTGCCGATAGGAGTGATAAGGAGAGAAAATTGAGAAGTTCACAAAAGGTCAAAATCGTTGATAAGGAGATAAGGAAAATAGTTTAGCAAATTGAAGATTTGTCGATAGAGGCAAAAGATAAGTAGTTCACCATAGGGCGAAGTTGCTGATAGAGTGAAAAGGACAAAGCAAGGCATGGTTCAACAAAAGTAAAGTTTGCTGACTGAAACAAAAAGAGAAGAATGTGGTGGATGATGGCAAACTGGTAAATATAGAGAATGAAGAGGTTGGCTGATAGGAAGGAAAGCACAAAAAGGTGCAGTCAGTGGTCAGATGGCTTGAAATAGAAAATGAGCATGACACAATGGGAATGTTGTCAATGCTTGAAATGGTTAATTCCTTGAATGCATGCCATGATTGCAAGGATGCATAAACTGATTTGTACCTAGAATTTAATGAACCTGCATAATAAGTGTTGTGCAGGTGGTTGGCATAGAAGAATTCTTCAATGCATGAAGGACAAATCTGAGAAGTCAATGTTGCAGGTGGCAGGAAAGGATTAGAACCTTCTCTCTTTATTTCTCAGAGTACAATTGGAGTGCAATCAATCTCTGTTAGATTGATTGCAGAGGTGACAGAGCATGGGTCTCAACCCCAACGTGCAAATCTTCTAATAGGCTAGGGATTGGAGTTTATTGCAACATGGTGTGTACTCATTGACTGAGTGTTGTTCTTGGAATTGGTGCACTCAGTTTGAATTGAATTGTTATATATGTAGGGTTTGGATTGGTGTTAAGCGTTGGTCATTTTGGCAATTTATCAGTAGGGTTGTGAGCTCCAAGAGGCAGATTAAGAAAAGATATTTTGTAGGCTTTGTTTATACATGAATCAATCATGAAGTTTATGTAATATAACTCACAAATCTTTGTATCAGATTGTTGTTTTTCTCCAATGTTGTAGGTGTTTTTCCTAGTAAACTATAATCTCAGTTATAGTTTGCTTTTGCCACATTTAGTGGTATGATTGGAAGCTCTGATTTGATGAATATGACAGTTCTTAATCCATTTCCAAGCTTTGTGAATGGTCATTTTAGTATTGCATAGGGAAGAATATGATATAGTGTGGGATTGTTAAATATTTTTAGTAATCTAGTATTGATTTCTTTGCATTTGATTCATCAAGTAGGTAGTTATAGTTATACACTTCTATGTGATTGTTTCCCTCTGTTTCATATTAGATTCTGTAGCCCAATGGATGGGCACCAGTTTGAGTAGCTCACCCATCTTCAAAATAAAAACAATACATCTCATATTTAGAAGCAGAAGTAGTATCTATGCATCCTCATTGTGTAGGATTGTACTTATCATTTATATAGGGGTCATACAACAACCAACTTTTCTTAGTTTAGTGACATATTTGGGGCTAAGAGAGCAATCTGGGTTTGGTTGTTAATATTTTAGTTGTTCATCTGGTTTGATTTTAATACCTACTCAGGTATAATACCCCTTCAAATATCCTTCCAAATTTTAAGCTGAGCTTGAAGAGCAGAGGAGTTTACTCACTCTTGTATTTGGCAAAAATCACCCAAAACCTGTTGACAAACCTCTTCCTTTCACCTTGACAAAAATCCCTGGCCTAGGTGATTTATGAAAGTTTTAGAGTTTTGTGTTGCTGTTATTTTGGGAAGCAACATTTTGGCATTGTTACCATGGAACAGTTATTTTGTTCAAATTCAAAATCCTTGGTAATAGTGAATCATTTTAGTTCTAGTTGTTGATATTGAAATACAATTTTGTTCAAGTTTTCTTCCCAGCAAGGGAGTGGCAACTCTATTTTATTAACCCAGAATTAATTTCAGTTTGAAAAATTTTCATAATGGATAGAGGAAGAAACCAGGAGCAGCCTAGACATGAGGAATCCTCTAGTAATGCTAGAAATAGAAGGCGTAGGTATAGGGAAAGAAGACCCAATGTGGTACCTACAAGAAATGCCTAAGATAATATATTTGTCAACCTCATAAGCCAATACAACTATACTTCTAAAGACTCTGCCGATAACATGCTTAGAAGAAACAGAAGATAGAATAGAAGTGACTATGATTTTAGAAGGAATGAGAATGTTATTGGTAGAGGAAGTGGAGATAGATTGCATGATCTGCATTTGAGAATGTTTGGGATGCCTGGTGATAATGAGGAGATATATCAAGATGTTAGGCATCTTGATTCTCCCACAAGGTCAGTTGGAAGTCAGCATGACACTATCCCTAATGTGGATGATCAGCAATAGCATCCTAGTAATGATGAAGAAAGAGAAAGAAGGATCCAAGATGAGTTGGATCTCCTCAGTCACCTCAGAAATAGACAAAGGGAGGTGCAAGCTTTACTTGAGCAACAAGAAGTTCAACTAGCCCAGCAAGGCTTAGATTGGAATGCACAACAACAATGTACACGTCAACATCAATATCAACAACCACATAATCAATAGAATAACCAGAGACAACAACAACAACATCATATGGGACAGCAAGGCATCAATTAGGCCCTTGCTCACAACATCAACATCCAACAACCACAAAATCAAGGTAACCAGTAGCATGGCAACATTTAGTGCATTGAGAATGCTCAGCAAAGATAAGAACATAGGTTTATAGCATAGAGGAAGCCATTAGTAGCTGAAAGGTACAAGCAGCTTGATTTCATTGGTATTCCTAATTTTCCTAATCCCATTCCAACTGAGATTAGAGGGAAGGTTCCGAGATTTTGAGGCAATAATGTTGTCACTGGTGAGGAACAACTGAGACATTTTATTAGTGTCACTAATGAGTATGAGATTGAAGACAAAGATGTGATGATGAAGTTGTTTGTGCACTCATTGGAGAAAGTACAAAAGAATGGTACAAGGCTCTCCCTGACAACAACATTGATTCCTGGGAGGAGTTCATGAGAGTCTTCAGATTGCAGTTTGGGGATAGGATTGACCCCAACTTTTCCATCCATGAGCTCACAACCATAAAAAAGGCCATCAATGAGATAGTAGCTGATTTCAATAGCCACTTCATCATGACAATGAGAAAAGTACCTCCTCATATGAAACCTAATGAATCAATGTGTTTAGTTTTATATTGTGGTGCATTTGATTCAAATCTTGGTTATTGTTTGAGGGACAAGAGTCCACAAACATTAAGGGAAGCATATGCTACAACTATAAATATTGAGAGTAATATGAGAGATTCAGGGAAGCACATAAAAAGGTCTAATGTAAAATTGTCCCAGCCTGACAAGGTTGTTTTCAACAAACCCCTCATTACTGATGATAAGTTGGACAAACTTATGGGGGTAGTGAAGGATCTAACTTATAAGGTTGCCAGAAATGATAAAGGGTTGCCACCTCAAGGTGCTGCAACACATTTTAATGAAGGACAAAGGCTTCATAATAGGCCTTATAATACTAATTGGTCTAAGATACCACAACAGAATGATAGACAGGCTGCTCCCAGGCATGTGAGTTTCAAACAACCTGAAAGGGATACCCCTGATCCTTTGAGAAAGGATTAAACTAATTTCCAAGATGAATCCTTATGGTGCCAGTCGTGTTTTCTTCCCCATGATCCATAAAATTGTGTGGTGGCTCATTCATGGAGCAAAGAAGTAGAATTCCTAAATAAAGAAGGTGTAGCTGAGTACTATGAAGAAGAGATAAATTAGTTTGATGCAGATGAGTATGAACATATGGATCAAGATGCTGATTGTGATAACAATGAGGAGGATGATCATATTTTTCAATATAATTATGATGAAGGTCTGAAAACATATCAATTGCTAGCCCACGATTTTGGGCATCTCATGGACCTTATGTAGAAAAAATACCAGCAATCCAAGCCCTTGAAAGAGGGTATGGAAGCATTAACTGATGCAACCATCTTGCAAGTCGAAGGAGGCTATCAACTGAGGAACATAACTATCTCTATTCAAAATGTCCCTACCAAGGAATTAAAATAGTAGAAATCTGATGAGCAAAGGGACAAAGGTAAAGGGAATGTGGAGCAGAAGAAGAACAGTGCTCCCAAGAAAAATGTTCCAAAAAAGAAAAAGTCTCCCACGTCGTCCTCGGTAGAAAAACAAAAGTATGTTCAAAAGAATCCAATGCCAATTGTGTAGCCTATAGATACTACACCCATTCTAGGGGTCCATTATCTAAAAGGAAATAGTAAGGAGGATCAACCTCATACACAAAAAGGACTGAAAAAGGAGAAAACAAAAGAAGAAGATAAGGATATTTCATCCAATCAAATCATACCTTACATTCCTTCTACAAATGATGTAACTGTTTCATGTGACACTCCCTTTCCCAATTATCTCCCTATTGACATGGCACATGTTTTTAGCCAAACTAGAATTTTATGTGCCAATAGTGGAACTCCTTAGGATCCTTGAACATAGGGATAGGGCATAGTTTCTTATTACTATTGTTGATGCACAAAAGCAACCTGTTGTTGTTCCCAATAGTAATGATGAGGCTGTAGGTCATGAGGAAATAATAGAGGTTTATTTAGGGTCTTCCATGGTTAATAGAAAGATGGGAGTTGACCCCTTCTACACCACTCTGATTATAAATGGATGGCTATTACATAATTGTATGCTCGATTCTGGGGCATCCAACAATGTCATGTTGCTGGAAATTATGAATGAGTTGGGACTAAAGGTGTCCAAATCATTTGGCAAATGCTTTGCCATGGATTCTAGGGAGGTGAATGTCATAGGCTTGGTCAAGGATGTTGAGGTCAAGATATACCAAGGAAAGATTATGTTCCTCCAGGTGGTTACAACAAAACTTTACCTTTAACTGGTCCCTCACAAAGGCTCACTATTGAAAATGGACCCTCTACCAGTAAAGGTAATATGATGTGTAATTTTCATTTGACTTCAGATCATGATGGATCCACTTGTCCTGAGATGGTTTGGTTTATGAAAATGCTCTCTACTAATGAACATAATGAAGTACCATATGTGGAAGAACCTAACCAGTCTCATGATACCAGTGTAAACATTTTTGAGTATGAATCAGACACTGAGGCGGGAGAAGATGTTTATACAGAGATTGACCCAAATTATGCAGTCTTCACAAGGGGTCAATAGGCCCAGAAAGGTACAGACCCTAAGGGGCAAACAAGTGGCTAACCTTTTACTCTGAAGTATATTCTATCTAGGCAAGCCACTTCCAGTTCCAAGAAGTCTTAGAATGCTACGCCCAAGAATACATCTATAAAGGTACCATCGGTTCCTTGTCCTAATACTCTTGTTGCTAGTTCATTTGATATAATTGAGTCATGTAAAAACACTAAGATTCAAATTTCTCAAGATGAATACCTTAGACTCAATCCATATGAGTTAGATCAGTTAGTGAAATATATCAAACAAGAACCTTCTCCATCTGAGAGTAATGCTCAAGTGTATAGTGTACCTGCTAATGAGCAAGTTTGCTCAAATTCACATGAAACAGATCTAGGTTAGCAAAATCCTTTTTCTAATCCAGAGCCATTTTATGTATCCCTTTATATAGCTAGTTTTAGATTAAGCAATTGTGTTATTGATTCTGGTGCTTCTGACAACATAATGCCTGCTCAAGTGGCTAGAGCTCTGGGGTTATCTTACACTTCCTCCCATGGCAAGTGATTTTCTATGGATGTTTCACAAGTCCCAATTTTAGGACAAATAAAGGATGCTCAAGTTGTTTTAGCTGCCTTTCCAAAAAAAAGGTTGAAGCTGACCATTCTTGTTGTTGATATCTCTGCTATTTATGGTATACTTTTGAGTAGAAGTTTCTGTAGAGACCTGGGTGGGGAGATACAAATGGATTGGTCTCATGCCATAATACCACTAGAAGGAAAGAAAGTATGCCTCAACCTGGAACCCAAAGCTAAGTTCACAGTGTTAAAGTCAGGGGATCCACGGGTAGATATTCTATTTTTAGAAACTAGGCCAGGTACTTATATGTGCACATCCTCAGAGGAAGAATGTTCTAGCCTAATTAGTCCTGATACAACAGATGAGTTATGGACATTAGAATTTGATGGAAGTTTCTCAAGTGCTGGTTCTGGTGCAGGAGTTGTTCTGATTTCCCCGGATGGCTATAGTTTCCCTTATGCTTATAAGTTGGAATTTGAAAATACAAACAATACTGTAGAATATGAGGCCCTTCTACTTGGTCTAACCTTAGCCAAAGAAAGATGCATAAAACAGCTGAAGGTTAGAGGAGATGCGGAACTAATTGTTAAGCAGGTCTGAAAGCAATACACTGTGAAGAATGGCAGGTTGAGACATTATAGAAATAGAGTTTGGGATTGCATTGAGGATTTCAATGGTTTTTCTATTGAAGCCATGCCTAGAGACCTTAATGCCAGAGCAAATTCACTAGCTGTGTCTACATCTTTGCTATTGCCTCACCCAGAGTTTAAAGATAAACCTTATAGAATTGAAGTGGTGTATCACCCGAGTGTTCTTGATAATGTGAACCATTGGCAAGTGTTCAATAGTGACAGGCAGATTATTGCATTCCTGGAGAAGGCTGAGGCCTTTGCCAACATCTTCTTTGAAGGAAGTGATGATATGAGTAATGATGTCTTAGAGGGACATATCAATACCCCTAATGGTGAGAAATCTGAGATGATTCAATTGAAAGGTAACAAGATACCTAAAGGTTTGGTGTCTTTAGAATATTTGTTCAATAGACATGATCAATACCTAAAGAGGAAAAGTAAGGTCAGTGTTGAATCATCTGCTGACTATGACTACATCAATATAGGCACAAATGAAGATCCTAAGATAGTATGTATAGGGAAATGTTGTTCCCCTCAGGAAAAAGAGAAGCTGATTTCCCTGCTCATAAGGTATAAGGATGTTTTTGCATGGTGCTATGTAGATCTAAAAAGTTTAGGAATGGAGAACTGCAGCACAAGATACCATGAAACCTAGCACTGTACCTTATAGGAAAAAGCAGTGAACATATAATCTAAAGATAGCAGAAGCCATTTTTAATGAGATAGATAAAATGCTCAAGCCAGATTATCTATCCCATTCATCATTCTATGTGGGTAGCAAACATTGTTCCTGTGAGGAAGAAAAATGGAGAAATAAGGATTTGTGTTGATTTCAGAAACTTAAATCAAGCTTCATTGAAAGATAACTACCCATTGCCTGTCATGGATCATGTTCTGCAAACTGTCGCTGGCTCCAAAATGATGTCAATGTTAGATGGATTCTCAGGTTATAACTAGATTGAAGTAGCCCCAGAAGACCAACATAAAATGACATTCACTACTCCCATTGTTGTGTTTGCCTACAACAGAATGCCATTTGGTCTTATTAATGTAGGTGCCAATTTCCAGAGGGCTATGGATCTTTCATTTGGTGATCTGAAAAATAAAATCATTGTAATATATTTGGATGATCTAATAGTATTCTCAAAAAAGAGGGTTGATCATGTTCCCGGCCTAGAAATTGTGCTACAATGTTGTAGAGAACAAGGGATCTCCTTAAATCCCCAGAAATCTATCTTTGCTGTTACAGAAGGAAAACTTTTGGGACATATCATCTCAAAAGGTGGTATCAAAGTTGATCCCCAAAGGGTAAAAGCCATTATGCAATTGGGATTGCCTACAAACAAAGATAGCACTAGGTCATTCTTTGGCCAAGTGAACTTCCTGAGGAGATTTGTACCTGAGTTCGCTGAGTTAACAAGACCCATAGCTGATATGATGAAGAACCATCCGATCTTCAAGTGGAGTAACGAAGGGAAGAAAGATTTCAAAGATATAAAGGTTGCTATTGACAACACACCGACTCTGGTATGCCCTAATTTAGTAACGATTTCATTATATATTGTTATGCATCAAAACATACTTTATCAGCTATCCTAATGCAAAAAAATGAGCAAGACAGAATCCCCTGTCTCCTTCATGAGTACTCCTCTCAACAATTATGAACTCAAGTATTCCCCACTTGAAAAACATGCTTATGTTTTGTTAGAGCTTTAAAAAGTTTTAAGTTCTATTTCCTGCATTCACATACCATTGTCTTTGTCCCTGAAAGCAATGTCAAGAGGATCCTCATGCAATAGGAAATTAGATGTAATAAACGAGGGTCTTGGATAGCAAAAGTGCAGGAGTATGATGTAGATATCAGGCCTACTAATTTGGTCAGGGGCAAAGGTCTGTGTAAACTTATTGCAGAAAGCCAAATTGATGAAGAAGAATAGTTGCCTTTAGTTCTTTTTGCTAGCACAACTGATGAGTGGTTTTCAGATGTTGCATATTTCTTAACCTATGGTGACTGCCCTACACACTTGTCAGCCAAAGAAAGAAGGAATTTGAAACTTAAGGCAAATAAGTATGTTCTTTGGGAGGGAAACCTATATAAAAAAGGAGTAGATGGAACCTTTCTCAGATGTGTTGACAAAGAACAACAAATGAAATTGTTGAAAGCTTTTCATGATGAAGCATGTGGGGGACATTTCTCTGCTTCTGTCACAGCATTTAAAATCCTACGCCAATGTTTTTATTGGCCTGATATGTTTAAAGATGCTCATGAGTGGGTATCCAAATGTGAAAAGTGCTTGAAATTCGTTGGCAGACCTCATCTTGCAGCTTTGCCTTTGAAACCTGTGGTAATCGATGAACCCTTCAAATAGTGGGGATTAGATTTTATAGGCCCTATTAATCCTAGTTCAAGTGCTGGACATACACACATTCTTACTGCTACTGATTACTTCACTAAATGGGTAGAGGCTATTCCAGTAAAGTAAACTTCTTCAAAAGTTGTGTGTAATTTCTTGAAAGAGAACATCATAGTAAGATTTGGCATTCCAAAGAAAATAGTCACTGATAATGCTAGTTCTTTTTCATCTTCTAAAATTACTCTTTTTTGCTATGAGTATGGCATTAGTTTGGGACATTCTTCTAATTATTATCCTCAGGGTAATGGGCAAGCTTAATCTAGCAATAAAAACTTGATTTCCATTGTTAAGAAGCTGGTAGACGAGAATCAGAAGGGTTGGTATAAGAAATTATATGATGCTCTATGGGAAGATAGGATCACTTATAAGAGGGCTATAGGTATGTCACCTTTTCAATTGGTATATGAGATTGATAGCACTATTCCTGTCTCTTTAGAACTTTCAGGCTTGGATTTACAGAAATCTATAGAAAATGAAGAATTTCAATCTACACTTGAAAGAAGGGTCATGTATTTAAACAAGTTGGAAGAGGAAACAAAAAACTTTGTGGACATAATAGCCAAGCATCAGCAAATGGTTAAAAAGATTTTTGATAAAAGGGCTAGACAAATAAATTTCACTATTGGAGACTCAGTACTTCTTTGGGACAGAAGGCGAGAACCAAAAGGGGCACACAAAAAGTTCAATTCTTTGTGGAGAGGTCCTTTCTTGATTAAGCAGGTTATTGGTGATAATTCCTTTTTGCTGACTTATCCAGATGGTACTCCTTTACCTTTTGCCTATAATGGGCAAGACTTGAAAAATGTTCAACTGGTAGCAGTCTCAAGTCTTCCCCTTGTATCATAGTTTCTTTTAGTTTCTATTGGTTGTGTTGTTTTTCCTCTGTTTGCCCAATGAATAAGGCTTTGTACCATGATTCTAGATTCTCTGCGTCCCTATGGTCATTGTCCCTATTCAGAGCCAGTTGTTACACCCCAAAATTTTTGTTCCTAAGCCTTGCATTTTTCAGTGTTTTCAGCCAAGTCTCGGTGCTTTGTCTTTCCTTTGGTTTCCTTAGCTAATTTTAAAAAATTGTGTGTGTTAGAGTTTGTTTAACTAAGTCACTAAATTCCTAAAGTTTGCAACCCTTGTCGCATGGTTATAAAGTTCTCGAACCCGCCGACTTCTCGACTGCGTATTGCATAGCCGAGTCTTAACCTTTGTTTGTTATTCTTGTGGTCACTAGGTCAGAGGTTCTCTTAACTTCAAAACCCCTAACTTAAGGTTCTAAGGTTCTGATATCTTGCAACTTCATGACAAGGTGTGGATCAACCAGTTCCCAAGGTTCATAATGATCATTAAATGATAGGCACGACACATGAAAGGAATGTCTTTTCAAAATTTTTGGGAAGTGGGTAAATCTAAAGGCTACATCCTCTTGACATGCATTGAATGCCATGTCGGATTAGTATTTAAAACACTTAGTAATTCTCCTCTAGCACACGCTATCTTTTTCATTTTCTCGCAAAATTTTCTCTAAGTGATGCAGCCACCATTTCTCCTATACTCTGCTATCATTCTTTCTGTACTTAGTTGTTCTCTACTCTGCAGTGGTAATAAAATTCAAATACTAGGGAGCCCCCCATAATCCTAGAATCAAAAATAGTTGTTCTGGTATCAGTGATACTAAGCTTGGTCA
Source organism: Cunninghamia lanceolata (assembly GCA_027924645.1). Classification (NCBI taxonomy): domain Eukaryota; kingdom Viridiplantae; phylum Streptophyta; class Pinopsida; order Cupressales; family Cupressaceae; genus Cunninghamia; species Cunninghamia lanceolata. The sequence continues at coordinate 27,035,046 of BSBN01000500.1, forward strand.
CATTGATTTGGAGGAGTTCTGGTCTCAACTGCAACAAGAGGATAGGTCACCAATTGCAAAGAAGATACTAGAAAGTGGTTTGGCACATGCAGAAGGATTCCCTTTCTCTGTGCAAAGTGAGGAGTTAGTCGTGGCTTGCATGAGGAGATACGTCCCTGAAACTTCTAAAATCAAGGTCGAAGATGGAACTATGTTGGGAAGAATTAACCCAGAAAGCATTACTTGTGCATTAAAAATTCTTGAAAGGCAAGAATTTGAAGAGATGTCCATGGCTACTGGAATGGAATTTTTTCAAGCTAACAAGGACTAGTGCAAGAACTCCATCACACATAATTGGCTGAAGTCGGAGAAGAAAGGTAAGTCTCAACTGCCTCAAAAACTTAGTAGAGCCCATTTCAAAGATGAAATTTCAGCTATGATTACTTTGCTGCATAGAGTAGTTGGAACTAAAAATACAGACTCTTTTGAGGAATGGATGTGCCATTTCATTTTGTTAATATGCGGTGAAGATAAATACATAAATTGGGCCAAGATTATTAGTTTTCATTTGAATGAGCAGTTAATGAGATTTCAGGAGACTTTGACCTTTCATATGTGTTCATACCGAGTTTACATTCTGGCTAGTCAAGAGGTTGTTTGGGCTGGGTTGAGGCCACATGGGTCTCTAACTCCAAGCACACCTGTGTTTAATTATTTTCCTCAGTTGAAAAAGGATGTTGGAATGAAGGACTACCATCATGTAAATGATGCTTTTTTGATGTATGTAGTGAGAAAACTAGATGCAAACCTTGAACTGAGGATTTCACCAGAAGCCACTTCCCTAATCATGCAATATGGAAGTTTTTATATTTAATTCAATAGGTTTACCTATCTAAGAGTAGGGGGTATGATTTTCCATTGAAGTTATCCTCCTACTCGTGTAAAACAAATGAAGTTGCTAGGGGAGTGGAATATGTTTTAGCTGAATTCAATTTGCATACTTTGTCAATGAGGTCCAATTTTAATAGTAAAAACTATGTGAAGAAGAAATTTCATGGCTTTGGTTCCTATGAGCATCGCCTGACTCTGGAAGATTTTTGGAAAGATTGCATAGATGATAGGGAAGTCCAGAGAAGGAACTGTATGAGGCTCACTTTGAGTCAAATCCAAGTTTTTGGTCTCACTATTTACATCCCATAGGGGGTAGAAGAAAGTTCTAAAATTATTGATGAAGAGTATCAAGCCTTGGCGACTAGGCCTCTTCCCGGAGTCAATTGGTCTAAAAAAGAAATTGTTGATTTGAGGGTTCGCTTTGCTGCCGTAATAAAAAGAACTGAAGATTGGCTGGCTGGGGGATGGCGTGGGAATGTTGGCTCGCCTCACAACCAAGGGAACCCTAGAGCTAGTGAACAGAGACCTGCACAGAGTTCTAGTGCATGTGTTACTTTAGGAAGACAAGAAGCTCTACAGCCTAATTCCAATTCTCAATTAGGAGGTGATGGTGAGAGACCTGATGATGCTCTTAGATTGAAGTCAGCCTATGAGTCAGATAATCTCCCCTTATCTGCAAAGAAAAATGTTCCATCTAAAATAGTGTCTGAAAGTCTGAATCCCATTTTTTAGCAGATAGTTAATGATGGTTCTTTTCCTACTATTCTTGAAATTCCTACTTCTCCTAATGATGAGGAGATTTTTGCCCCCGTTTCAATTGAGAATTAGAATAAATCTATGTCTAGCAATGTGGATACCAGTGTGGTTACTTCCTCCCCAAGTTGGTTGAAAAAGGTGTTGGACAAAAAGAGGAAAAATGCACCTACCACAGCAAAAGAAGTAGATACAGTTGCCATGCTCTTGCAAGGTACTTCTAAGCCCAAAAAGTCTAGGAGAATGTCAAGAATGGTCAATGATGCTACTATTGGTCACCAAGTGTTGGAGATTGAGGATCCTGTAAAGGATTTGAATGAAGAGGAGATTACTGAAGTTGATTATAAAATAAGTCACATTGATTTGGGACCTTCTACTTTGGAAGGAGATTCATATCATGCTAATTTTTCTGTCAATGCTTTAATTAAAAGAGCTAAGGAAGAAAGGAAGGAGAATATAAAGCTTCAGTCTCAAATTTTGTCTTTAAGCAGATTCATTCAATCCATTGTGTCACCCACATCGCAGGAAGCATCTAGCTCAGAGGTTGTTGGAATTGATGCTGGTACTATTTAGCAAATTAGAAAAAGTCAAAATTATGCCAAGGCTATCTCCGAGTGGGTTGAAAAAGTGTCTTGTGACATCACGTTTTTCTTAACCAAAATGATACAGAATTATTCTCAGGTGCATAACAAAAGAAAACAATTGATCAACGAGCTCCAACAAGTAAGAAAAGAGCAAGGGAGTACTTATGTGCTTTCAAGGAAGTTTCTGAGTTGATAGCTTTAGATTCTACAACACTCCTAAAGGAGAACTTGGCTAATGACCCTCGTGAGATTGACTCATCTTGGTTTGACTCGTTAGACTGGAAACTGAATATGTATGATAATCTTATTGAACAAATTAATAAGGCTTTGCAAGAGTATCTAGATTTAATGATTGGTATTCAAAGGGACTGTCAGGCACTGAAAGTGAGCATCCTAGATGAATTTGGGGAGAGTCTACGGGACCCCAAAGAGATTAACAAGGAATTTAAAGACATGTATAATGAACTCACTAATCCTAAGGTAGTTTCTGGAGAATCACTGGGTAAGATGGGCCTGATACAGATGTATCTCAATGGTTTTAGGAATAGAGATGAAATGATCCATGAAACTATGGCGGAGGTAATAAAAAATTTGGCTTAGTTCAGAACTAGACTACATATCACTACCATCCCAGGGAGCAAAGGCATCACTGCTACTATAACTAAGTACCAAGAGTATAAGCTAAAGGTCAAGGCGCAAGAAAAGATGGCAAAATATCTAGCTGTGGAAAGTGTTGAAGACCCCAAAGAAGGCGAGGGGGAGGCGAGTTGATTTTATTTTCTTTCATGCATTTCTAGTATTTGGCTCTTGAACTTCTTTAAAAGACTTATTTTAAAATGGTTGTCCTCAAGAAACTGTTCTATTTCTATAGATAGTTATTATATGAACATTATAAATATGCTATAGGCGAGGTAGTATGGATCTTTCTTTTTGGGCAAAACTTTGATTTTCTCAATTAAGTTAGATACTTCTGATACTTATTTCAATTTCTATCTCTTTCAATATAGAAAAGACATACTGTTGAATGGTTCGAGCATATATGGTCTTTGTGTTCTGGTGTTTTGGATCATCATTCTTCTTATGTTGAATGTTATGTCAATGGTTTTCTTTCTTTATATTGGGAGTTTCAGTTGGTAATCTTATTGTTGTGGATATCTATCTTTGAATAAATACGTCATGGTGATGGGAATTTGAATTCTTTATTTGAGTTGATGTTGAAGTCTTTGAGCTTATTATAATCATTTAATTCATTTGGATGTGTGAGATTTCCTTTCAAAGCTTTCTGGTTAAAAGCACTACCTTTTCTTGCTTTCTGGTTAAAAGCAACATATAATTTAGTTCATTGTATATCATTTGAAGGTAGCTGCCACCTTGTAAAATAAGAAGAGAATTAGTTATAAAATACCATTATAACTGATTCAACTATGGTTACATTTGTCATTGTTTGGGAGAGAGAATATAGAGTTGAATGACAAATATGTCAACCAATAATATGTATATCTGAGAATGCCATTTGGTTTAAAAAATGCAGGATCTACATTTCAAAGAGCAATGGACGTGGCCTTTGCTGGCCTTATTGATGAGATCATGGTTGTTTACTAGGATGATCTGACTACATTTTCAAAGGATAGAAGTGATCATTGCAAACATTTGCAATTGATTTTTGAGAGGTGTTTAGAGTATGGGATCTCTTTAAATCCTAAAAAATGTCAATTTGGAGCTGAAGAAGGAAAGTTGTTGGGACACATTGTGTTAGAGGAGGGAGTTAGAATTGACCCAGACAGAGTTAAGTCCATTGACCTTATTCCCCAGCCTAAAACAATCAAAGGTATTCAATCCTTCCTTGGTCAAATTAATTTTGTAAGGAGATTCATCCCTAACTTTGCTGAGAAGACAAAATCCATCTCCAAGATGCTTAAGAAGGGACAATCCATCATATGGGACAAGGAATCAGCTGAAGCTTTTCTTGACATAAAGGAGGCTTTGAAAAATGTGCCAGTGTTGGTAAGTCCAGACTACTCCAAGCCTTTCCAACTCTTTTCCTTTGCCTCATTTTACACTGTTGTTGTGTTACTACAAAAGAATGAAGATAGATATGAGCAACCTATAGGATTTCTTAGTAAATCTTTACAGGCTGCTGAGTTGAATTACTCCATTATGGAGAAGCATGCTTATGTATTGGTTAAGGCTACAAAAGATTTCAGACCCTATTTCACAGGGGCCAAGATTATTGCATATGTTCCACACACAGCAGTGAAAGATATATTCATGCAGCATGAGGCTTCAGGTAAGAGGTGTAGATGGATCAACAGGATCCAAGAATATGATATGGAAATATAAGTCACCAAATTGGTAAGAGGCCAAAGCTTAGCCAAGCTAACGGCAAATTCAAATCTTGAAGTAGCAGAGGTAAATGAAATTGAGGAAGATGATGTAGCTCCTCATTGTTCATTGGCTGACAATCCATGGTATAAAGATATTGCCTTTTACCTTGTTAACATGCATTGTCCTCCAAGCATGAGTGTCACACAGCAGAGGACCCTTAAACTTTAGTCTTAGAGGTATTTCTTAATTCAAGGAGTATTAATGTGGAGAAACCATGAAGGGTTGTTGTTAAAATGTCTGAACCAGCAACAAGCAGAAGCTGTTGTTGATGAATATCATCAAGGAATATGTGGTGGGCACTTCCATGCCAAAACCATAGCACATAAAATCATCAGAGCATGCTTTTGGTGGCCAAGTCTTTTCAAAGATGTTGCCAAGCAAGTTAGAAAATGTGATGCTTGCCAACATTTTTCTAGCAAGATGAAATTTGTTGGAGCATTACCTCATACGCCAGTTGCATTTGAAGCGCCATTCCAACAATGGGGCACTGACTTCATAGGAGAAATTTAGGAGAAATCTAACAATGTATTCAAGTGGATCCTTGTGGCCACTGATTATTTCACCAAGTGGGTTGAGGCTATCACCACTCGCAATGCCACATCTAAGGTGGTAATTGATTTTTTTATGAGCAATATAATAACTAGGTTTGGAGTGCCATCAAGAATTGTTATAGACAATGCCATGTGCTTTAGATCTCATGATATTGTTGATATGTGTTCCAAGTATGGAGTTAATTTGATTCATTCTTCACCATATCATCCCCAGAGTAATGGACAAGTTGAGTCCAATAATAAGAGTCTCATGAAGATTATAAAGAGGACGCTGGATCAGAATAAGAAAAGATGGGATGTATTATGTCGTAAAATGTCCCCCTAGGATTTTTACCTCCTAAGTTTAGCTCTCGGGTCCTTTAGAGTTAATCATGCATGTTAAAAATGAATCCCAGAGCAAAATCCCCTGAAACCCATGACAAATGGGACCTAGGGGTGAGTCCTAAATCTTAATTAGGCCCTAAAATAGGTCCATGGACAAGGGCACCTGCTCCCTTGTCCTGCCCTATTTTGTCAGGGTCCACCACAAAGTGATCACTAAAAGGTTTCCCTTTGTCGGCCTATTTAACTTGAATTATGAATGTTTAGTGGGAATGAATATTTAAGTAGATTAATGACTTTGTTTTACAACTAGATGGATAATGCAAACTTGTGACCTTATACTAAGGATATTCAAGGCTTTCATTGTGTTGCAGAGTAGACTTGTGTTGTTATTATATTTGTTTGTTACAGATTTGGCTTCATCAATCCATCTCCTCATGGCATGAAAGAGTTTCATCCTTCCATGAGGGTTCCACCTCCGAGGTGATATCTATTTGTGCTTTCAATCAATCATTTATCATTGTTTTTACCTCTGTCTTGCAAGGACACGCACTCTCTATCTAACAATGGTGTTGGAAGGCTTGAATGCCATTCCGAGGCTTGACTGAGGCAAGCTCCTAAACACCACAACCCCCAACCCCTCTTCTTGTAGAGTGTAAGGAATTAGGATTTGAAGAGAAAGGCTAGAAATAGCTCAGAAAGGGAAAGGGAACCCGCTCTTTTGCCCCTCAACTTCGTGACATGGAGAATCCCTGAGCAGGAATAATCTACAACATATTTGGCTCCTGACCTCCTGAAAAAGTGCCACCTTGGGCTTTGGAACCTGCTTTTTCATCCCCAACTTTTATGTCTTCCGAAACTCAAAATCTGGTATGTATCTAGTCTATATTTAGTCTCTTCCTATGCAAGCATTTATCAGGTTTCATCTGCTTGTTTACGATTTTGTATAATTAGGGTTTTAAGCTTAATCGGGCTGAAATTAACACATTAATCAATCAATTCCAAATTTCCTTATCATTCCAAGTGACAACCAACCTATAGTTGAGTCCTCTTGCAGAAATTGTGATTCAACTTAGTTAAATGTCCTTGAATGTGTGTAGTGAAAGGATGATCTAACTAAACTATCAATCAAATCAATGAACCCCCTTTTCTACATTACAAGATAATAAACTAAAATATGCTCTATGGGTTGATAGCGTAACATTGAAGAAATCCATTTGAAGAAGCCCATTTGAGCTAGTATATGGAGCAGAAGGCAAAAATGTCAATGTCATTGGAATTGCCTATATATCAGCTGCTACAACAAATCGGCGAGGATGGGAATGATGCTTTAACTCTTAGAATGCATGAGTTGGCTAAGTTAGATGAGGCCAAAATGCTGGCACATAGTAAAAACCAACAACAATAAAAGGCCAAATACTTGTTCAACAAGAAAATAGTAAAGAGGAGCTTTTAGATTGGCGGCTTGGTTCTCTTGTGGAATGCAAGAGTAGAAGACAAGGGTAAGCATGGCAAGTTTGAGCCCTTATCAGATTGATGAAAAAGCTAGACAAGATACATATTACATTAGAAATATGGAGGGAGAATTTCTGGAGCTGCCCATTCATGGACAAAATCTGAAGCTTTACTTTTCATAAATAAGTGCTTCCCCTAAATTTTGAATACAATCAAATGGTACTCTATTCTCTAATGTTTATGACTATATTTTGCCTTGTATATATGTTGTGGTTGTAAATACGTTTGTGTGTTGTTTCCCTTATTTGTTTTTATTGTGTTTTGTGACTTTTTGGTCTTCCCGGAGATCTGAATCCTCACTGTGACACTGCTTGTCACACGTCCCCAACCAGAGCCAGCGTTGGCACCTACAAAATTCTATTCCCATTGTGCCCATTTTTCCCCCAAAAAATCTAAAAGTCCAATGCAAATTTCCTAGCCAAGGTCACCATTGGATAGAGAATTGAATTCTAAGCAACTTTGCCTTTTGAACCATCTCAAAGTTCCTTGAAATGAAGTTATCCTTGGTCAAAGTTTGATTCTTATATTTTTTGCCTTGGTCAAAAATGGTTTCTCCCTTAAAATTTTTTCCATATTTTGCCTTTGTCAACAAATCAAATTTTTTCAGAACTCGCTAACTTTTCAAGAGTTTGGCTTTTAGCCGATTCATCGATAAGGCGACAGCAGAGCAAAAAGATAAAGGTAAAGAAAGAGTCTTTTATCTAGTGAAAGGTATGGTTTGAAAACCCAAAGGTTCGCCAACAGAGTGTTCGACTGACAACATTTTTGCCAACTGAATGAAGGGCAAAGGATGAGAAAAGTTTCTAAGTCACCAAAAAGATGAAGGAAAAGGCTTTATCACAAATTCATCGACTGAAGGTTCGACCAATGAGGGTTTTGCTGATAGAAGACATGAAAGAGGCCAGGGAAAAAGAATGAGATGGTTTGAAAAGCCAAAGGATTGCCGATAAAGTAAAAGGGAAGAGTGATGCCAAAAGAAAGGTTTGGCATGGCAAATTTACTGACAAGGCAAATTGAGGTGATAAAAAGACTAAGGCGTAAAAGGAAAAGTATGCTTTGTCAAGGAATCGATGGAAGCCCAAACTAATGAAATAGTTCAAATTTGTGGCAGTTCACCGATAATTATTTTTGCCAACATGGTCAAAAGGAAAGTAAAGTTGGTTAGGCAAATGGCATTTTTTCTGATAAGGCAGCAAAGTGTTTGGTTTGAGAAAGCACAACTTTACCAATAAAGGGAGATCAAGTGTTAAGTTCAGCATAGTGGCATTTTGCTGATAATGAAGAAAGTGGTGCTATGACCCTTGGTTCTAAAAAATGTAAATTTTCTGATATAAGGAAAAAAGACAAGGCACGGTACTATCGACAAATCGGGTGGAAACTGAACTTGTCAAAAGTCTAGGTTTTTCTTATTTCGCCGATAAGGCAATATGTCAGAGCTACAAAGAGGAAAAGTCAAAGTTCTCAAAGTTCTAATTTTTGCCAATAAAGGGAGACAGTGCCAGGTTCATGATGCTTCATTTTTGCCGATAAGGCAAATATGTCTTAGGAAAGTGCATAGAAAGGAAAGTTCAGCAAAGTCAATTTTGTTTTATAAGTAGAAAATGTCACCACAAGATAAGGTTCAGCAAAAGAGGATTTTTTCAATAAGGGGCAAAACATAAAGCAAAGGAAAGTTTGGCAAATGGCAGGTTTGTCGATAAGGTAGAAACAATGAAGAAGAAGGAAAAGTTAGAAAAAGAAAAGAATTGCCGATAAGGGAAAAAATGCCATAGTTCAAAAAATTCATATTTTGCCAACTAAAGGGCAAAGAAGCTCAATTCCTAAAAGGGTAAGTTTGTCAATAGGAGTGATAAGGGGAGAAAAGGGAGAAGTTTGCAAAAGGTCAAGATCATCGATAAGGCAATAAGGAAAATAGTTCAACAAATTGAAGATTTGCCGATAGAGGCAAAAGATAAGTAGTTCGTCATATGACAAAGTTGCCAATAGAGTGAAAAGGACAAAGCAAGGCATGGTTCAGAAAAATTAAAGTTTGCCAACTGAAACAGAAAGAGAAGAATACGGTGGATGATGGTGAATTGGTAAATACAGAGAATGAAGAGGATTGGCCGATAGGAAGGAAAGCACAGAAAGGTGCAGTCAGTGATCAGAAGGCTCGAAACAGAAAATGAGGTTGACACAATGGGAAGGTTGGCAATGCTTGAAATGGTTAATTCTTTGAATGCATACCATGATTGTAGGGATGCATAAATTGATTTGTACCTAGAATTTAATGAGCCTTCAAAACAAGTGTTGTGCAAGTGGTTGGCATAGAAAAATTCTTCAATGCATGAAGGACAAATTTGAGAAGTCAATTTTGCAAGTGGCAGGGAAGGATTAGAACCTTCCGTCTTTATTGCTCAAAGTATAATTGGAATGCAAGTAATCTTTGTCAGATTGATTGCAGAGGCGGCAAAGCATGGGTCTTAACCCCAACGTGCAAATCTTCTGACAGGTTGGGGATTGGAGTTTATTACAGCATGGTGTGTACTCATCGACTGAGTGATGTGCTTGGAATTGGTGCACTTAGTTTGAATTGAATTGCTATATATATGCATGGTTTGGATTGGTGTTAAGGGTTGGTCATTTTGGCAATTTCTCAGCAGGGTTGTGAGCTCTAAGAAGCAGATTAAGAAAGGATATTTTGCACCAGCTTTGTTTATACATGAATCAATCATGAAGTGTATGTAATATAACTCACAAATATTTGCATTAGATTGTTGTTTTTCTCCAATGTTGTAGGTGTTTTTCCTAGTAAACTATAATCGCAGTTACAATTTGCTTTTGCTACATTTAGTGGTATGATTGTAAGCTCTAATTTGATGAATGTGACAGTTCTTAATCCATTTCCAAGATTTATGAATGGTCATTTCAGTATTGCATAGGGAAGAATATGGTATAGTGTGGGATTGTTAAATATTTTCAGTAATCTGGTATTGATTTCTTTGCATTTGATTCATCAAGTAGGCAATTATAGACTTCTATGTGATTATTTTCCTCTATTTCATATTAGACTCTATAGCCCAATGGATAGGCACCAGTTTGAGTAGCCTTAGATCACCCATCTTCAAAACAAAAACAATACATCTCATCTTTAGAAGAAGAAGTAGTATCTATGCATCCTCATTGTGTAGGATTGCACTTATCATCTATATAGGGGTCATACAACAACTAGCTTTTCTTAGTTCAGTGACAGATTTGGGGTTAAGAGAGCAATCTGGGTTTGGTTGTTAATATTTTAGTTGTTCATCTGATTTAAATCTAATACCTACTCAGGTATAATACCCCTTTGAATATCCCTCTAGAGTTTAATCTAAGCTTGAAGAGCAGAGGATAAACCTCTCCTCTTCAAAATTGCCCAAAACTTGTTGATAAACCTCTTCCTTTCACCTTGACGACAATCCTTGGCTTAGGTGATTTAGGAAAGTTTTAGAGTTTTGTGTCACTGTTATTTTGGGAACCAATAGGGTGTTAGCCTGTGAAGATCTGCTCTCTCCTTATTTGTTCTGATATCCTCTTCCAACACTTGACTATCCTCTCCCACGAGTGAATCTCCCTTTACCTCTAAAATTATTATTTTTCTTGCTATTTTATTTTAAGCCTTCAAGGCATATTGATACGCTTCATCCACAGTATTAGTTTTCAACATACTCAGCTCATCCTGGATAATATAGCACTATCCATTCAAATATAGGTGGAAACTTTCTCAACATCATCATCCACATGACCTGCTTGGATATTCAACCTATAGAATTCATCTGTGAATTCTTGAACATTCTTCTCCTTCTGCCTCAAATTTTTCAATTTCTTAAATAAATTGATTTAGTAATTGATGGGTAGAAATTTTGCCTTCAATTTCGTTACCATGCGTTCCTAGGATTTAATCTTCTCTTTGCCTTTCCTTTGTCTCTCTGTCTGAACATGTTCCCACCACAAAGAGGCGTGACCTTTCAACTTTGTGCAAACAAATTTTACCCTTTTGGGGTCTTTAATTGACTCAAAATCAAAATACTTGTCCATCTCCGCAACCCAATCAATCAATTCTTCTAGGTATAAACTACCATTATAATTTGGAGGATCTAAACAAGGCTTGCTACTAATACTGGACTTCACCCGAATAAATGTCCTTTTTGGTTCGTTATTAGCATCATCTTCTATATTGACCTCTGGTGCTTCAAATTCTATTTCATCCTCGCTGACATCATCTACCAGTACTCCTCTTCTCTGGGTTGCTTCTATTGCATCCAATCATGTTGCAATGCCTCTCATCATCTCCATCATTGCCAAGTTTCTAGCCTATGGTGCTCTTCCTCTACCACGTCCTCTTTGTGTCATGTTTCCATCAGATTCTCTATAGTTGTAGTCCCACACTCTTCTTCTTTACCCACAACAAATTCCTCAGAATCCTTCTCTATGACACCGCCATAGTTTCTATAGGAAACTTGCTCTGATACCAATTGGTGTAGTATAAAATTTAGGGGTTTTATCAAACTACTAAATTAAGAAACAAAACTCAAATATCAACACAAAACAATATCCACAACCACAACAATTATTTCTATTTATTTCTGTAGCAAAAAAATAGTTACAGGAGTATGAATTCTTCACACAATCACACTTCTTAATCGATACAGTAGCCTCCTATATAGAACTCTTTTGTGACACCTTTCTTCTCCAGGAAGTCAAAACCTCAACAGAGACAATTAAAAAAATTTATACTATCGTGACGAAGAAGTTGAACCGATCCATCACTAAATGGTTATGAAACTAAAATAGTCATTATACTTCCTATGACAATGCCAAACACCCAAGTGTCCTGCCAAATCACTACATTCTTCATCATAAATTTAAAGATATTTGAGCATATTATATTCACCATCCATCACAAGGAATTCCTTTTGCACAATACCAGAATCCCATAATTGTATTCCATTGGTGTCAAATCTCCATAAAATACCCATTATTGAACCTTCAGAAATATGGAACTTCTTCTATCAGCCCACATGACTCTTCTTCAACCTATCAAGGCCTTGATCTTCTTTATCACCATATCACCATCTGCTTGTCGGTAATGTTCAAATACCATGAACTTACCTTGTCTTTCTCCTCCCGAGTAGTTGTCGCTAAAGTAAGTAATCGACAAACTTACAAGATAGAGAAACCTTCTTAGCGGAAAATCCCCAACTTCACAAACCTACAAAGACTCCGCTCAAGCACTTAGCAGTGAATCGATGATTTCCAAAGCTTACGAACTAGCTAACACTACTCACTTTCCTTCTATTGGCGATTTTCATCTTTCCCGAACTTGGCAAAAGGCATTTCTTATTCACTTTGTCAGAAAATTGACAACTTTCAAAACTCCCAAACTTGCCGATACTTAAGACTTTCATTCAGTTGGCGACTTATAATCCACTTGTGAGCTTTCATGTTTGTGCACATCTTTATCAGCGCAAACACAAGTTCGCAATCCTTCAACTTTGCCGACAACAAATGAAATTTCGTCCAACTCATGAAAAGGTCATCGACAAAAGTTCCCATTGGTAAACTAACCTATCGGTAAACTGTTGGATCGGGGAACTAAACAGTTCACAAACTAGAAACTTTGTCAACCACAGGCCTTAAATCGTCCATCGGTGAACTAGGCTATCGACAAACCGCTGGATCGATGAACTAAGTAGTTTACAAACTAGAAAATTATCTGACTTGTTCTAACTTAGCCATTTTTTCATCTAAACTTCACCAAATTTGAACAGGAGATACCCAATTGGTTCTTTGACAAGATGATGCTCTAAACTTGGTCTGATTAATCTGAATTTATCTCCTAAAACACAAAACCAACTCTTTAAAGAAAACAAAGTAGAAAACCAACTTAGAAAATAAAATGTGTTTTTGGTGATGTGGGATTGCTAGTGAATCTGAATGCTCTTGCATCAATAATACTTTTCCTAATTGGGCTACTATGTCTTTGAGAAATGGTCGGAAGGATAGAGTCATACAAGGGAATTCTACCCACATTAGGTAATGAGACTTGGATGCTTCCTCAGGATGGAAGTCAAAATCCCATGCTTGTAAATAGCAAATTTGGCCACATATTGTCCAAGAGCCATAATGTAGGGCTGCATGTGAATGTTCATCTGAACCAAATGTGCATGTAATATAACCCTTGCCTAGACCTTGGATAGATTATATAATCCAACCCCTATTTTACTAATGTACTCTTTGACCATTTATAAAATTATTTCTCAGAAGTAACTCCTTGAACGAAGAACAAAATGACTGATCTTTGTCTACAATTCCCTGTAACATCTAAAACCTTGTTAGGGAGACGACATTCCATAATCTTACCTCCATTATTGATTTTTAAGGATGGAGGTGATTGGCAGGTGTTTTGTGTTCTATTGAGACCTTATTTGGCTATATTCCTCTTCATCGGGTAATTTCTAGTTTTTTGTTGCAAGAGAATAGATAAAAGTTGAATGATGGAGGAGAGGGGTGTGAGTATAGGCTAGGGTTTGTACTGTTCTTTATAGACTCAAATGAGTTTACTTCCATGTCTTTTTCACTAGGTGAGCAGGGAGAGCTATGGCAACAACTGTGAAGGTATTTGCTCCATTTTCTAGTGCTTTGGAGAGAGGATGATACCGGGGGTCTTCTATGCATGAGTAGGGTTTCTCACAAAAGAAAAAATTCATACCCATGCTGAGATTGTAAAAATACATTTGTTTTTTCTTCATGCCTCTTGTTTACTAGTGATTTCACTACTCTAGAATGATTTGTTGTTTGCTTGTTATACAACCTGTGTTTGTTATTCTCTAGAAGTTTCACTCTGCTATCAAAAATTAAATCCCAAACACAAAAGTTGGAGTAAGATGGTCACATATGATTTTTGGCCTTCATTTAAGTGTTTTAGAACAATGATTCATATTTCCTTTAAACTTTTGCATAAGAAATGTGGTTGATAAGAATATAATTGTAATAAGTGTTGTGTAATAATTAGTTTTGTAGCCCTCAGGGGTAGACCTGACAGTTAAGTCATTAGAAAACATGGATGATGGTTGTGAGTTCGATTCTCCCAGATTTACCTACCACATGAGTGGAGGGCAACTCATACAAATGAAGGTTATAGTGGTGCATGTTAGGACCTTGCATTGTAGGTCCCACCATGTGTTTGATTCCTCTGCATAAAAAGAATTGTTTTGCACATTAGAAATTATAGTTAATAATAATTAATTGAAAGTATTAGTAAATACTAATTATTAAAATTATTTTTTGTGTGAGGTGTGCTCAAGTGGCTAGGCCACTTGGTTCTCATTATTTTAATTATTTTAATTTATTTGTTTAAATGAAATATCAAGATGAAATATATCATTCTCAAGGGGCCTATTCCACTTAAATCACAATTCCAAAAACATAGCATCTTGAGAATGATATCTCTCGGAGTCTTTTACATAGTTTTTTAAAGATAGGTATGTTCTAGTATATCTTAAATACATCTATTAAAAACTTCAAATTTGAATTATTTTATTTAGTTAAGAGTTATTTTATTTTACTTTACAATTATTTAAGAATTATTTTATTTAAATTGTTTAAGCTATTTTTGTTGACTCCATATTTAAGTATATAATTATACAAATCCAAAAACACAGCGTCTTGAGAATGATATCTCTCAGTGTCTTTTACATAGATTTTTTAAAGATAAGTATGATCTAGTATATCTTAAATACAACTATTAAAAATGTCAATTTTAAATTATTTTATTTAGTTAAGAGTTATTTCATTTTACTTTACAATTATTTAAGAATTATTTTATTTTATTTAAATTGTTTAAACTATTTTTATTTGTTCTAATATATCTTAAATACATCTATTTTTTTTAAATCCTAGCAAGAACACTTCAAACCCTTGAGCTCATTGGCCCAGTGAAGGGGTAAAACACCCGCGAGCTTGTTGGCCCAACAAAGGGGTAAAGCCTGCGAGCTTGTTGGTCCAGCGGGGGTTTGAACTTTGGTGGCCGCCACTCGAACGGCATCTTAAATACATCTATTAAAACCTGAACTTTGAATTATTTTATTTATTTAAGAATTATTTTATTTTACTTTACAATTATTTTATTTTATTTAAATTGTTTAAGCTATTTTTATTTACTCTAATCTTAAGTACCAAAGTTTTATTTTATGTTTATTTACTAAAATACACAACTTTTCCTCTTACTTTATTTTTATTTGAAGAGTTATTTTTTTATAATTTTGAAAAAGTTAAATGAAAGCAAAACAAATTATTTACTTCATATATTTTTTAAAATAAGAGATTTATTAGTTTAAACTACTTAAAATTATTTTATTTTACTTTACAATTATTTTATTTTATTTAAATTGTTTAAACTATTTTTATTTACTCTAATCTTAAGTACCAAAGTTTTATGAAAATAAATTATTTTATGTTTATTTACAAAAATACACAATTTTTCCTATTACTTTATTTTTATTTGAAGAGTTATTTTTTTATAATTTTGAAAAAGTTAAAATGAAAACAAAACAAATTATTTACTTCATATATTTTTTAAAATAAGAGATTTATTAGTTTAAACTACTACAAATTACACAAATAGATTACTATTTTTATAGTTTTGAAAAAGTTAAATCAAAACAAAATAAATTGTTTACTTTGTTTAGCTATTTTTTAAAATAAGAGATTTATTAATTTAAATTACTAGATTACTAAATAAATGAAAAAAGAACAAAGGGTAAAATATTATGAAAGAAGAATATTTCAATTTAAACCTTAACATGTAATTGGAAAAAAAAAATCTCAACTCATTCTATGTTCTTTTCATGTTGATATTATGTTTATTATTAAATATTAATACGTTGACATGTAAATGGTTGTCAAATTTAAGGTACGAGGTAAGAGCTAAGAGTTTTGGTTAACACACTCACACCATTACACTCCACAAACCTCTTGAGCATAATAAATTACACTCCACAAACCTCTTGAGCATAATAATTTATTATGCTCAAGAGGTTTGTGGAGTGTAATGGTGTGAGTGTGTTAACCAAAACTCTTAGCTCTTACCTCGTACCTTAAATTTGACAACCATTTACATGTCAACGTATTAATATTTAATAATAACTCAAAACTATATCTCTTACCATTTTTACATGTTTTTATGATATATATATTAGTTTCTAATAACAATCAACTATTATATATTTATAAATAGAATATTATTAATATATATTATTAAATAGGTAAATATTAAATTATAGTTATTACCATAATATTTAGAAAGATAAAAAAGATTAATAACTATTATTATTTAAATGGTGATGTGACTTCTCATAAGTCACATCACTATGACATTGATAATAAATATTTAAGATATTTATTATTTTATCTTATATTGTATTTTTAAAAAAATATTATTAATATTTTATAATATATACTTAAAATTGTAATAAGAATCATCTAATAACTTTTTAGATAAAAAATCTTTTGATAAATTTTCATTAAAAAGATATATTTTATTTTGTCAACAATAAAAAATATATTTTTTAATTAATTAAAAAATATCAATAATCGTAATAATTAGTTAACCATAAAAAAATAATATTTTTATTATATTAAAAAAAATTAAAAATAAAATAGTGTCCTTAGAATGAGTGATACAAATCTCTACCTCCAAATATGGTGTATTATAAAGCCTGGTTTGGTTCGCGTTCACAATATAAAGTCTAAAAAGAACAGCATATACCAGCGAATATAAGATTATGTGGCAATCCATTAATAATGGATTGAACTGAAGGCCAAGCATTATACAGTGGAAGAAAGAATGAGAGGTACCCTCAACGATAACGAAGCCCTAAATATCAACCTTGAGACATGTGTACATACCATGTTTGGCGTTTTTCGCAAAAGTTTTGTTTCTTGGACGATAAAGATGTCCTAAACATTATCTGCCACACGTTAGATTGGCATGTGATGAGCATGGATGAAAGCAAACAAATGCTACCTAGCTGTCCTTTCCCAATTATTCATCATTCATCGACCATCCTTTCAAATTCGTCACAACCAATCTCAACCATATATATTTTTGAATTACTGTATATTATATTTATTTTTAGAAATTACTATACAAGTGTATTATCCATAAAAAGAATTTTTTTATTTTATACAGTGGCTTCTACTTAATTTTCACCTTTAAAATGGATGTTATTCTTACTTCTTACCAAAAATTCACCTATAATGTGAAATAAATTTGGTTTTTCAACAACTACATTTTGAAGTCATCTACTAATCGTTTGTTTAAATTAGAGACAAATAAAAATATTAATTTATGTTTATTTAAATTAGATACAGTTAGAAACATCAATTTCCTCTCAAGGTATACCTCTATTTTAGGTGGATTGATAGTAATGTTAGATTTAAATCTCTAACTCCATAGTTATGGAGAAATGCATAAGTATAAAATTTGAATTGTAAAGTGGTTTTATGTTGGCTTAAACTATGGTTTTATGGAGGGGGCTTTTTTAAAAAATAGCATGTGTTATTGAGAAAATTTAGGGACTTTTTTCAATTAGGCGATCCCACGAATTTTAGAGGAGTACCTATTAAGAGGTAAAAAGAGGAGAAGATGGAATGTGTGAGTACACTAGATCAAACCCTCCTTTCTCTCTAACAGTCAAGGACAAAGACCGAGCCAAGCCACTACAAGATGGAAGAGGGCTTAGCTAATGATCTTTGTGCTCTTGTTTGTCAAGGAAAGATAAGATTCAACCAAGCTTTTTATCAAACCCTAGGCCAAGTATGGAGGAAACCCTAGTTCTAAGATAATTAGCTTGAAATAGATGAACGACAATAGAAATTTGGAAACCAAAAGTACAGAGAGGGACATTAAGATGTTGGAACCTGTCTCCCAAAAGCAGAGGTGTCGGAGGACAAATTCGGCAATCACCCAAGTCCAAATGTTGGATTCTGCCGAAGGTCAGAACTGATGAAATGCTGCTAATGATGCCCAGATCTGGAAGATTAAGGCTCTGTAGACTAGGATGGCAATGACCCAAGTCTAGTTAGAGGAATATTTTGGAACTGTTTTCGGATCCTGAAACTCTATTTCCTGCGCTGCTTCCCTGTAGCTCCACTTTTCTGGAAACTTGTACCTGTAATCTGCACACAAGATGACAAGAGAGGGGTTTGGGGGTTGTGATGTTTACGAGCTTGCCTCAGTCAAGCCCCAGAAGGACATTCAAGTCTTCCAACACCATTGTTAATGAAAGAGAGTGCTCTTGCAGAGCAGAGGCTAAAAATAATCCAAATGATGAAATGATTCAAATGACTCAAATAGTAATGATGTCACCTCGGAGGTGAAGATCTTGGGAGGATGAAAGTTCTTCAATTCACAAGGAGATGGATGATGATGTCATATCTGCAACAAGCACACAAATACACACAAATCTACAACAACAACACAATGAATGCCTTGAATGCTCTTTTCTCCAATATCATAAGTTTGTGTTATCCATCTAGGTGTAAAATGAAGTCATAAACTCACTTATATATGCTTCCCACTAACATTTACGAATTTAAATCACAAAAGCTGACAAGGAGAAACATTTTGGAAGGGCCCAAGCTAACATACCAAAAGTTAGCCCCAACCAATTAGGAGAGACTTGGGCAGTTGGCACCCAAGTCCAGGGGCCTAAATTGGGTTAGGGTTAAGCTAAGGGAGGTCCCAAGGGTCCAAAATGTCTTGGGTGTTGGGTAATTTCCTTCGGGATGATCAATTATAATGTGTAATGAAGCAAATAGGACCCAGGAGCTAAACTAGGAGGTAAAAAGGCATGTTGCCCCTGGACCTCGGAAGGGGCATTGCCCCTTGACCCTGTCTTGGGGGTGCTACTCCCAAACCCCCGTTAAATAATTTGGGGGGAAACTGCGCTGATAAAAGTGGGAAAAAATTAACCTTCGAGTCTGATTAGGCTCCATATAAAAACAATATTTTCCTCTGAAGTGCCCCCCACAAGCACCAAAGTGAGCTTTTTCTAAAGCAATCAGGATCTCTAAATTTTTAAGACATTAGATAAGAACACCATTATAGCTTCGTCTATAGAAGACATTGGATAGGATGATGTAACATGTCGTAAGTTTGTGTAGGTGAACTTGTGCGGTCTTAGATGTTGAGTTAGGAATAGTACCATCATGCAAATAATGGAATATATGGGAGTACCATTCATCTAAGTTTGTATTACAATAGAGGTTAGTATCTGAAGGTGTGGCCTTGTCTATTGCAGGTGTTTTGAGATTATGGATGATGAATTTATAATCTTCAAGGGAATTGTCATGGGATATAAGAGAATTTGCGCTTGCCATTGCATTCGCATGTCGATTATCTTTTCTCAGAATTGTGTCAATCGTGAAAGATGAGAATTGTTTTAGTAGAGGTAAGGCAAGATTACGGTATGGAGATAATTTGTCTTGTTTGGCTTGATAGGATCTTGTGATTTGCTTTACAATTAATTGCGAGTCACCATAGATGGTGATGTTTTTAATGTTGAGAGCCAAAGCAGCATGAAGTCCTACAATGAGAGCTTCGTACTTAGCAATGTTGTTTGTACATGAGAAGTTTAGATGGTAAGAAATAGGAATCTGCTTACCAAAAGGGGGTACTAGTATGATACCAGCACCAGAGCCAGTTCTACATCATGAACCATTGAAATACAATTCCCATTTATCATCTGTATCCATAATTAGAATTTGATCATCAGGAAAGGTTTCATGGCTTTGGATGGAAAAGGTGAAGGTGCTCAGCTAAATGGTTGGTTAAGGCTTGTCCTTTTATCACTATTTGAGAGATAAACTTGAGATCAAATTCTATTAACAACATAACTCACTTAGCGAGGTGACCTGAAAGATCCATTTTAGCAAAGAGATGTTTCAAAGGATCAAATTTTACCATGACACATCATTTAAGAGATAATGTCAAAGCTTTTGTGTTGCAAATACAAGAGCTAGGCACTACTTCTCGATAACAGTATATCACACTTCATAATCAAGCAAAGTTCAGCTTATATAGTATACAACACATTCTTTGCCTTCATCATCCTATTGTGCCAATAATGTTGTGAGAGCATTAGTAGATGCTGAGGTGTAAAGAAGGAAAGGCTTATCTGCAGTGGTAGGCTATAAAATAGGAGGTTTAGCTAAATAGGTTTTTAATTCTTCAAAAGATTTTTGACAATTATAATTCCACTAAAATTTTGATTCCTTCTTCAGTAGTTGAGTGAAAGGGTGAGTCCTATTTGCATGTTGTGAGACAAATCAGGGAATGACATGTATCTTTCCTTGTAAACTACGAAGTAGAGATATGTTTTTAGGTGGTAGCATGTTAACAATCACGTCAATTTTCTTTGTGTCTACTTCAATACCACGATGTGAGACTATGAATCCTAATAGTTTACCACTGTCTACGCCGAATATGCACTTACAAGGATTTAAACACATGTTGTATTGCTATATTCACTCAAAGATTTGATAGAGGATTGTGACATGATCCTGGTGACGAATAGACTTTGCAATAATGTCGTCAACATAATCTGCTAAGATGTTATGCATGTAATCATGAAAGATAAGAGTCATGGCATGTTGGAAAGTTGCTCCAGCATTCTTTAATCCAAACAACATGACTACCCAACAAAATGTTCCCCACAAGGTTATAAAAGTTGTCTTGTACTGATCTTGAGGGTTGATGAAGATTTGATTATAACTTGAAAAACAATCCATGAAGAAAAGTAATTCATGTCCAACTATTGAATCAACAATCATATCAATATTTGTAAGAGGAAAATCATCTTTCAAAGAAGCAAGATTTAAATCTTGAAAGTCAGTGCACATTCGAATATGGTTATCAAGTTTAGCCACAGCCATAATATTTGAGATCCAAGGTGAGTAATCAATAGGGTGGATAAAACCAGCTTCTAGAATCTTTTCTATCTCAACTTTGACTAATAATGCAATGTTAGGATTAATTTTACGAATCTTCTATTTAAACGACTTAGCATCAGGTTGTAATACAATATTATGTGTTACAATCTTAGGGTCAATGCCAGGCATATCTGAATAATTCCAAGCAAATAATTTTGCACTTAAACAATCACCTATAGGAATAATCTTTTTAGGGTTATCTTTCTCCATGAAGACATCAATAGTCTTTCCATTAAGTAAAGTACTATGTTCTAGGAGGCTAGGTGATTGTGATGATTCTATAGACTCCTTATTAGGTTTTAAGGTAGCATTTACCAAACAAGTGGATTTTCCAAAGTATGCATCAATATTTAAATAGTAAGGTAATCCACATTTATGATGATAATGGGGAAAATTGTCATAAGCTCCCATGAATTCAATTATTGCTTCATCTGTTGAAAAGGTATCTAAAGGGATATCTCTTGGAGGACAATTTGTGTCTATCATCTCAAGATATATATGTAATAACCACTGTCCTAGTAGGGTTTTAGGCCAAAGTTTTTTTTTCTCACTGCTATTTTGGTTTAGGGTTTATATGTTTTTTGCATGTGTTTGTTTTCTGCATTTTAACATTGAAATACAAAGTATGC
Organism: Cunninghamia lanceolata; assembly: GCA_027924645.1. Taxonomy (NCBI): domain Eukaryota; kingdom Viridiplantae; phylum Streptophyta; class Pinopsida; order Cupressales; family Cupressaceae; genus Cunninghamia; species Cunninghamia lanceolata. The sequence goes on from BSBN01000500.1 coordinate 27,056,667, forward strand.
AATGAAACCCAAAAAATATACAATAGATATGCAATAAGTAACAATGACCCAAATCATAAAATCACTCAAAATGAATTATAGAGGCATACCCATTTGCATTTCTTCAACTTGATATTTTTGTTGTACATGGACCAGCTACATACATATTGTAAAATCACCTCCAAACACTTATGATAGATGGTTCTCCGTCAAATAAACATTGGCAATGGACTTTTGAACTCTGGGTGATCAGATTTACATATAATATGCAGCCCAAAGATAGGTGAATCTCCTTCTATAAGCTCCATGCCATTGTACCTTATTGTACGGCCTTGCTGGAGTGTCTATTAGTAGCAACCAAGTCTGAAAATGATTACAAACCTGCCAAAATACCACTAAATGATCTGCAGATGAAGAACTGGTTCCCAACACCCAAAAATTAGATGAAAGATCTTCAAAAGACACACAAAATACTGCCATAGGATGGTACGGCCATGGCTGGGATTGTACGACCATGGAAAGCATACAACACCTCAAAACCACTTTAAACTAAATCAAATCTATAACTATATCATTGTTCTTCACTGTCTACAAAAACTGCATAAGATATGTCCATTATCTCCTCAAATCTTCACCAAAATGTATCAAATCGAAGCACAAGTGAAGCCCCTAGATGAGACTTCCCATAACCCACCTGATGTTGTCTTCCAAACATGAAGCGAGTGATTCTACGGAGGTTTTTGTCTCAGTAGAACCCTAGATCAAACCCTCAAAGCCAAGCTTCAAGCTCACGACAATATTTTTACAAAGCCAATAGATGCAAATGAAATCTCAATTCTTTCTTTTATTCCTTGGCTTCCAACACCCATGAGGGAAATATTTATTTATTTTATTTTATTTCATTAAGTCCCACAAGTCTCCATGAAGGGTGCCCAACTCCTAGTGCACAACTTAAGTCATAACTTATAACTCCATAAAGTTAAGTCACTTTAATAAATTAAAGTAACTATAACCATTTAACTAGTATAAGTTAAATATTTAATTTAACTTATACTTTGACATATAACTCCCTGGCCATCTCAAAAACCAAATACCAAGTGTTGGTGCTCCAACTAGCAGCGCCAAAAATAGAAAGTCAAGCCAACACTATCCGTGAACCTCCTACCTGACTTACTATAAATAGTCAGTCCTAGAAAAATGACCCAAATAGGCTCCCTAACCAAATCCATTAGCCTATGGGAACCCTGGAATAGGCTAATCTCCTCATCTAATTGTCTGGGCTAAGAAGGGGACATTACAGTCCACCCTCCCCAAAATTGCTTGTCCTCAAGCAATCTCAACTTAGGATGTTGCAGTATCTGCTCACTCTCCCATGTTGCATCCTCAACTGACAAGTTCTTCCACTCACCAGGTACTCCTTGATGATCTGCCTCCTCAGATTCCTCTCTTGTATGTCAATGATGTCTTTTGGAACTAGGATTAGCTTTTGATGCAGAGCGCACAGAGGAAGCGTCAAAAACATAACAAATGACTGTATATACTTCCATCAACTTGCAATCACTGGTTTCCTTCACTGTCGCTGCCGATCACCTCTTGCATCCAACACAATGTATATGCGCAATGTATATTTTCAATATACATTCGGGAGATTCATTCTCCACATACATTCAGAACATGCATTCAGAAATTGACCGTTGACCTTCCTTGTATCTCACCCGATGTACTTTCGCGACATACACACGAACATACAACTGTGATATACACACAGAAAGTATATCCGGTGAAACAACACAAATCTTACGTCGATGCACTAGGTTACTCCGACTACCTTTCGGGCGCAGACTACTACTTCTGACTTAGCTCTTCTTGCTTTTCCGGCTAGACAACCATCGTCTGGGCCTTCTCCGACAGTTATTGTTCCATCGGTGACAAACTCTGCAACGCAGACACTCTCTACCTTCGCCGAATCCTAGCACATGGAGATGCTAGGCTCAATCAGTACATCCCACACTCAATCCCGACACTGAACATAAACAAAAATAAAAAGAACACTAATTGTACAAACATACCCATTCCACCGATTTTGAAGAAATCTCGTCAGTGGAATGGCGCAGTAACCCATCTGAATGACAAAATGGAACTAACTACAGTGACACGGTGAAAGAACACAAACAAAACAAGATCTTTTATTTATCTTGGGAGCTTTCGCACTGAAAACAATTCTTCTATCTTCTTATTGTTACTCTACCACAAATCACACCCAATTTCTATATTACTCTCTCTTTTTTTTTTTTTTTCTGTTCACTAAACTATTTATACATGTTCTTGTTCTTGACAGTTTGCATCGGTGGGAATGCCAACCGTTCTGCAATTGTCAACCTATTCAGTTACAATGCATTTGCTCTTCCACTACTAGACCCTACGACTTGTCCTATTCCACTCGGACTCACATGTGGCACTAGGCCTTACAATTGGTCACGTGGACCTTATACAACTCCAAAACATCAAAAAGAACATGAAATTAATTAAGGTATCTAGGTGCCCCTGTACCATACTCCCGGGGTGTAAAAGAACTGAAGTCCCTTGAGGAACCAAGTTAGAAACAGTAACCCCATGTTTGATGATGTCCTCCTCGCTCATCCAGGTAGCATCTTCATCAGGTAAACCATGCCATTTGACCAGATACTACTTGTAGGTTTTATGCCTGGTCTTCTTCTGAACTTTGGTGTCTAAAATACATTCTAGCTGCACTGGCTGACTCGGTGGAAGATCAAAAATCCATTCTGCATTCCCTACTTTTGTCACATCTGAACCAACAACATTGTTTCCTCTGAATGGAAATAGGTCGGACACATTGAAAATGGGTGACATTGCGAAACCTGGAGGGAGTTCAATTTCGTATGGATTAGGCCCAAACTTGTGTACAATCTTGCATGGACCTATCTTCTTCATAAGAAGCTTCGTGGGCTATCCCTTCGGAAGCCTTTCCTTCTTCAGATATGCCATCACCAAATCTCCAACTTTGTATTGGACATCCCTTTTCTTCTGATCAGCTCTCTTTGTATTTCCCTGTGTTCTTCTGTATAGTTCCTCTGACAACATCATGGATATCTTTCATACTTACTGCAAAATCTTCTCCTTGTGCACTCTTTTTCTCCATGTTCTGGAGATCCCTGAGCTCCAAAATTCCCCTGGGATGAATCCCATATACAACTTCAAAAGGACTCTTTCCTGTGCTCCTATTAACAGAATCATTATATGCAAATTCTGCCTGTGGGATGATCATATCCCATGTTTCTCCATGCTGTTGAGTCAAACACCTCAAAAGATTACCCAGTGATCTATTCACCACCTTAGTTTGTCCATCTGTCTGAGGGTGATATGCTGACGTGAAAGACAATTGGGTGCCCAATTTCTTCCACAATGTGCACCAAAAATGTCCCACAAACTTGGGATCTCTGTCAGTGACAATATTCAATGGCAAACCTTGAATTCTTACTATCTCCTTGAAGAAAAGACCAGCAATATGTGAAGCATCATTAGTACATTTACATGGCACAAAATGAGCCATTTTACTAAACCTGTCAACAACCACAAACACACTATCAAATCCTCTTTGAGTCCGGGGAAGACCCAAAACAAAATCCATACTGATGCACTCCCATGGCCTTTGCGGAATTGGAAGTGGTTGATAGAGACCTACATTTGATGAAGTCCCTTTTGCCTTCTGGCAAATGTTACAACCTTCCACAAATTTCCTGACATCTGTTTGCATCTTAGGCTAGAAGTAAAGCCTTCTCACTTGTTCCAATGTCTTGTCTAGTCCAAAATGACCTCCAAGACTACCGCAATGTTTCTCTTTTATGATGTTCTCCCTCATGGAACACCTAGGTACACACAGTTGGCCGCCTTTGAACTGTGAACAAACTGCATATATCTCCTTGAAGTCCTCATCATCCTAATACATATTCTTGAGAGAATCCACTCCCACACTTTGTAACTGGATTTCCTATATAGTGCACACTCTTCTGCTCAGAGCATCTGCCACCTTGTTAGCTTGTCCCTTCTTATGTTTGATGGAAAAAGTATACACCTGGAGTTGTTTGACCCACTTCATATGCCTGTGATTTAGTTTCTCCTGCGAATTCAGAAAACTCAAAGCATGGTTGTCAGTATAAACAATGAATTCCTTGGGCAAGAGATGATGTCTCCATTTTTTCAATGCTTGCACCATTGCATACAATTCTAGATCATATGTGGAATACTTCCTTTTAGCATCATTTAGCTTCTCACTAAAGAAAGCAACAGGTCTGCCTTCCTGACTCAAGACAACACCAATGGCAAGGTTACTGGCATCACATTCTACAGTGAACAACTTATTAAAATTAGGCAAAACTAAAATGGGTTTCTCTACTATTTTCTATTTAAGAATCTCAAAAGATTCATTTGTTGCTCTATTCCAAACAAAATTAATTTTTTGTCCTCCTTTTATGGTATCCAGAATGGGTGTACAAACATGATTGAATCCTCTTATGAATTTCCTATAAAAAGTTTCCAACCCATGAAAACTTCTCACATCACTTACTGTCCTAGGTGCTGACCAAGACAGAATAGCATTTACCTTTTCTGGATCCATTTTCAAATTACCCTGGGATATCACAAATCCCAGATATGTGAGTTCTTCCTTCATGAAGACACTCTTCTCCATATTGATCATCAGTTTCTCCTCATGTAGTTTCTTCAACACCTCTTCCAAATGCTACAAATGTTCTTCCTTTGTCCTGTTGAAAATCAGAATATCATCAAGATAGACAACAACAAATTTGTCAATAAAATCTTTCAATACCTCATTCATTAGACGCATGAAAGTGCTTGGACATTGAACAATCCAAATGGCATCACCACCCACTCATAAAGACCACCATTAGTTTTAAAGGTTGTCTTCCATTCATCCCCTTGTCTAATCCTGATCTGATGGTATCCACTTTTGAGATCAATTTTAGAAAAGTACCGAGCTCCACCCAAACAATCCATGAGGTCCTCTATTCTAGGCATAGGAAACCTATATCTGATGGTAATCTTATTTATGGCTCTTGAATCAGTACATAACCTCCATTTGCCATCCTTCTTGGGAGCTAAAACTGTAGGTACAACAAACGGACTAAGACTTTTCTTCACCAAGCCCTTATCCAACAGTTCTTGAACTTGTTTAGCAATCTCCTCATTCTGATTAGGTGTCATTTTATAAGCTGGTTTATTTGGCAATGTGGATCCTGGGATGAAGTCAATCTGATGACTTATGTCTCTCATAGGGTGTAGTGTATTGGGCATATCCTCAACCATGATACTCTTATACTTGTCTAACAATTCCTGCACTTCCTTAGGGACTTTTTCCTTGCTATTTTTAGACAAATCAGAATTGTCTTTAGGTTTCAGAATCAAAGCATACCCCTGGGTTCCCTCTTCTTTTAGAGTATGGAGAAACTCTTTCCCACTCACTAACATGATACTTGATCCTACATTCTTGTCTACACCCTCTTCTGGTAAAGGATCCATCTTATACTGTCTACCATTCTTGGTGATAACAAAATAATTAGATTTACCATCATGCTGGGGCTTGTACATCATACTGCCAAGGTCTACCTAATAGTAAATGGCATGCATCCATGGGAATTATATCACACAAAAGTTTATCCCCATATTCCCCTATCTAAAATTCTACCCAAGCTTGTTCATCAACCAAGACTTGTTGCCCTTTGTTCAGCTAGGACACTTTGTATGGACTAACATGTGGCAATCTTTTCAAATTCAATTTCTCTACCATTTCTACTGAAACTAAATTTTCAGTTGAGCCAGAATCAACAATTACCTTACACCTTTTGCCAGAAACTTTACACAGAGTTCTGAATAGTGTCTTCCTCTGCGGTGGTTCTTTGTTCTATGGTACCTTCAGCATCGTCCTTCTCATCATGAGATTCTCTCCATCTTGTGCTAGAGCTGCGTTTCCCATAGATGAGTTCACACTCTGACAATCTTCTTCTTGAATCAGCTAGCTCCTTCTATCTCCTCCATAAGAGCTTGAGGCTTTCTCTAGACACTTGCCTGCTATGTGCCCAATTTGGTTACAATTATAACATCTTCCCATGAAGACATTAGGACCTCTGCCTGGTCCACCAAATCTGCCTCTTCCATTGGGTCTCCTTCCTCTGAAACCCCCTCTGGAACTAGATTCTCCACTGTGTTCTTGTTGACTGAACTCCCCTTGATTCTTCTGGAACTGATTTCTGCCATCGAAACTATTTCTGCCTCTGAAGTTCCTTCCACCTCTGCCTCTGTTCTGTTGTTCTCCTTTTCTTTTCTGCTTCTCTTCTACTCTCAGTGCCACTTGGAAGCACTTGTCCATGGTTTTTGGTGTCAAGATGGTAATTTCATCTTGTATGCTATATTTCAGGCCATTAATATACTTGGCAATTCTTCCCTTTTCATCCTCAGCAAGCCCACACCTTAGAGATAATTTGTGAAATTCCTCTGTGTAGGTGGATACATCCACATCCTTCTGTCTGAGGTTCTGCATTTTCCTATATGTCTGCACTTCATAATCCGCTGGTAGGAACTGAGCCTTGATCCTCTCTACCATCCAACTCTAGGATGAGTTCATGCTCTTGCCACTCTTCACCCTTTCTCCCTGGGTGTAGTTCCACCACATGAGTGCAGCACCCTTCAATTTCGTCTTTGCAAACTTGACTCTTCTATTCTCCAGTACCTCCTTGTACTCAAAGTAATTGTTCAAAGCCTCAACCCATTCGATGACTTCTTCTGTGTCCATCTTTCCGCTGAACATCAGAATCTACATTCTTGATTCAGACGATTCCTTACCAAGTGATTTTATGGCCTCCAGAAATTATTTCTGATCTGTAGATGTATCTGTCTGTCCTGAGCTTGTTTCCTCTTCCCTGTCTTCTTCTTCTTCTTCTTCATCAAATTCATCATCTGATTTATTTCCTATCTTTAATGCCTTCAACTCAGCCCGGGGTGTTTCCTTGATTCCAACCTTAACTCCAACCTTGATCATTTCTTCCATCTCTTGGAACTTTTAAAGCACTTCTGCTGTCATCCCCTTTGGAGGCATGGCACTGGCCTCTCCTTCGCTCTCTCTATCTGACATAAACATTCACAGATCTATCACACACAGAATGTCCAAAGCTTTGATACCAAAATGATGCAGAGCGCACAGAGGAACAGTCAAAAACTTAACAAATGACTGTATATACTTCCGTCGACTTGCGATCATCGGTTTCCTTCACCATCGCTACCGATCGCCTCTTGCATCCAACACAATGTATATGCGCAATGTATATTTTCAATATACATTTGGGAGATGCATTCTCCACATACATTCATAACATGCATTCAGAAATTGACCGTTTACCTTCCTTATATCTCACCCGATGTACTTTCGTGACATACACACGAACATACAACTGTGATATACACATAGAAAGTATATCTGGTGAAACAACACAAATCTTATGCCGATGTACTGGGTTACTCTAACTACCCTTCATGCAGACTACTGCTTCCGACTTAGCTCTTCTTGCTTTTCTGGCCAGACAACCATCGTCTGGGCCTTCTCTAACGGTTATTGTTCCGTCAGTGACAAACTCTACAACGCAGACACTCTCTGCCTTTGCCGAATCCTAGCACATGGAGATGCAAGGCTTGATCAGCACATCCCACACTCGATCCTGACACTAAACATAAACAAAAACAAAAAGAACACTAACTGTACAAACAGACCCATTCCACCAATTTCAAAGAAATCTCATCGGTGGAATGGCTCAGTAACCCATCTGAATGACAAAAAGGAACTAACTACAGTGACACGGTGAAAGAACACAAACAAAATAGGATCTTTTATTTATCTTGGGAACTTCTGCACTGAAAATAATTCTTCTATCTTCTTACTATTACTCTACCACAAATCACACCCAATTTCTATATTACTCTCTTTTTTCTTCTTCTGTTCACTGAACTGTTTATACATGTTCTTGTTCTTGACAGTTTGCATCGGTGGGAATGCCAACCGTTCTGCAACTGTCAACCTATTCAGTTACAATGCATTTGCTCTTCCACTACCAGACCCTACGACTTGTCCTATTCCACTCGGACTCACACGTGGCACTAGGCCTTACAATTGGTCACGTGGACCTTATACAACTCCAAAACATCAAAAAGAACATGAAATTAATTAAGGTATCTAGGTGCCCCTGCACCAGCTTCCCCTCCGCATCCGATGGTGGAAGCTTTGCTGAAGAAACAACATTATGTCCAAGTGCTTTCTTAAGCCTAGAAACATGAAACACTTTGTGCACTCGACTATCTGTTAGAAGCTCTAGCTCATAAGCTACTTCCCCCACTCTCTTGGCTACTCTGAACGGACTATAAAACATGGGTTTAAGTTTTTCTGCTCTAGTCCTTTTTAGAGTGGACTACCTATATGGTTGGAGTCTCAAGTAAACCATATCTCCAATCTCGAAAATCCTCTCTACTCGGCGTTGATCTGCATAGAGTTTCTATTGATTTTTTGCTTGTTGCATATTCTCCTTGAGCCCTTTCATGATGTCCTGACTCTCTTGCAAAAAGTCTTTAGCTTTTGGTACTCTGTTGTCACCAAGTATCAAGTATGTAAAACAAGGGGCATCATACCCATATAAGGCCTTGAATGGAGTCATCCAGATAGTCATGTGATATGTCATATTGTAGTAGTACTCCCTCAGGTGCAACCACTTAATCCATGCTTTTTGCTGCCCCGACACATAATTCCTGAGTTACCCTTCCATCTATTTATTCACTATCTCTATTTGGCCATCAGTCTGTAGGTGGTAACTGGTATTGGGAGTTAGTTCAGTGCCACACAATATTAACAACTCCTGCCAAAACAAGCATAGGAACTTTCTGTCCCTATCACTCACAATGCCCTTGTGTACCCCATGTAATCTAAAAATCTCCCTAAAGAAAAGATCATCTACCTACATTAATGTATGTGTCACTGATATGGCAAAGAAGTGCCCAAACTTGGTCAACCTGTCGACTACTACAAAGATGCAATCCTTCCCCTGTACCTTTGGTAGCCTTGTGATAAAGTCCATGGAGATATATTCCCACTTTTGATTGGGAATTGGCAAAGGCTGAAGCAAGTCTGCTGGATAAGTATGTTCATTTTTGTTTTGCTGACAAATTGGGCACTCCCGGACATACATAAGGACTTCATTCCTAAGTCCTTTCCATGTGAAATGTTCTCATACTTGCCTGTAAGTCTTGAAAACCTTGGGATGACAAGCCATAGGTGTGTCATGGAAAATACTTAGAATTTTACTTTTGAACTGAGAGTTAGGCAACAAAAATATTCTATCCTTGTAAATAATCAAATCATTCACCACTGAATACCTATCATCATGAGTGGTGCCCTCAATGACTCCTTCTGCCCAAGAGTCCTTAGCATATTTTGCTGAAATTGACTCTCTCCAATTAGTAGATATCTCCCTTAGTAAACACAAGTGGGGTCTCCTAGATAAAGCATCTGCAACTATATTCTTCTTACCTTTGGCATACTCAATGTCAAAGTCATATGCCTGGAGCCTACTGACCCACTTCTATTGTCGATCATTCAAATCATTCTGGTTCATAAAATATTTTATACTATTGTGATCCATTTTGACGATGAATTTTCCACCAACCAGATAGGGTTTGAATTTGGCCAATGCATGCATTATGACCAACACCTCTCAGTCATACACCAAATAGCTCTTCTCCACACCCTTGAGCTTCCTGCTCTCAAATGCAATGAGGTGTTTATCCTGCATCAATACCACCCCTATCCCCTCTCCTAAGGCATCACACTCCAACTCAAATGGTTTGGAGAAATCAGGGATCGCTAACACTGGGAAAGTAGACATCAAATGTTTGAAGTGTTCAAAACACTTTTGTGCTGAATCTGTCCACACAAAGACTCCCTTACTTAATTCTATAAGTGGAGTTGCTACCTGAGAGAATCCATTCATGAATCTCTTGTAGAAGCCACATAGCCCAAAGAACCCCTTGAGTTGAGTAAGTTTCATCAGTGTAGGTCATTCCATGATAGCCTTGATCTTCTCTGGATCCATCCTCACACCATCTGCACTGATTATGTGAACCAGATATAGCAACTCGGTCATGTCAAAGTTACACTTGGATTCTTTGGTATACAAGGACTCACTCTCTAATATACTCAAGACCTCCTCTAGATATCTCATATGCTCTTCCCATGTCCTGTTGAAGATCAAGATGTCATCAAAGAAGATTAAAACAAACTTCCTCAACTGTTTCCTGAAGATATGTTTCATGCAGCTCTAGAAAGTAGCTGGTGCATTTGTCAACTCAAACAACATCACTAAAAAATTAAAGTGGTCGTAATGACATCTGAATGTTGTTTTTTCTATGTCCTCCTCCCGCATCATGATCTGGTGGTACCCGACCTCAGATCTATCTTAGAAAAATAACATGCCTCGTGAAGCTCATCTACCAACTCATCAATGCAGGGAATAGGATACCTGCTTTTGATGGTTTTCTTATTCAAATCCCTGTAGTCTATGCACATCTAAATGGTCCCATCTTTCTTTTTGACAAGAACTACCACAGAGGTAAATGGGCTCTTACTCAGTCTGATGTGCCCCATCTCCAACAGCTCCTTAATAGTTCTTCTATTTCATCCTTGAGCTTCTAAGGATGATGATAGGGAGTAGTAATCATGGGCTTGGACCTGTCCTCGAGCTCTATGACATGCTCGATGCCTCTATTAGGTGTTAATCTTGGTGGTATACTCCCAAACACCTTGTTGTGCTTGGTCAACAACTTTTATATGTCTGGATGATAGCTTCTCTTAGGTTGTTGAGGAACTTCTGGCATGATTAAGCATTCAACTGCCCACTCTACCTGGTCATGTCTCAACATTCTCTCCATCCTCTTGAGAGAAACTACTTGAGGTCCTCCATATGACAATGCTCTAAGTACTATCTTCCTCCCATTGGACTCGAATTTCATTTCCATGTTCTTTAAGTTCATGGTGAACTCCCTAATGGTCATCATCCAATGCATGCCCAATACCACATCTGTATCACCTATGCCCACAACATAAAAGTCAATTTTGAGCTCATATTCTCCAAGATGAATGCTCAACCCAGAAATCTTTCTAGTATAAGTGAGTTTGAAGCCATCAGCTACCATCACCTTGAAGCCTTCAAACTCCTCTATTTTGAGTCCTCATTTGGTCACCAACCCTTTATCAATAAAATTGTGTCACACCTATATCAATAAGGGTGATGATGCACTGTCCCCCTAGGACTCCTCTAACTCTGAAGGAGCCAACCTTTTGAAAACTAGAGAGTTGTGTCAACACTCCCTAATTGTCACTACTACCCTGAGATGCATTCTCATCATCACTATCCTCTTTGTTTGATGGTTGATCTGATTTTTCTGAATTTGACTCCTTAGCTGAAAAGTACTCTATCTGCTTTCATTTGTCCTTGTTAAGGCACCTGTATGAAGGATCCCATGGCTCTCTGCAGTGGAAGAAAAGCTTCTTCCTTTTGTACTCATTAAGATGATCATTGTTCAGCTGATTAGTCTTCTCCCTTGGCTGATTGCTATCTTTTTGAAAAGGTTTTTTGTCCTTGTCCTTCCTATATGGAAATCCCTTTGACTGAAATTTGCTTCAAGATGATGAAGACTCCATATCTCTTGCTTTCTACATAGCCTCGTGTAGAGAAGGGGGCTTGAGGCCCTTAATCCATCCTCATAATGGATCTATGAGTCCATCAATGAAGAGAATTGATGCATAGCCAAAACTTTATCTCACAAACTGATCGGTGAGAGGATGGTCCATGTCTTGGCGATCTACTTCTTATCGGCCAAACATCCCCCGTCAGCCACCTTGATTTTTATCTCCCCGATGCTCAACACTCCCCGATGTATGTCTTTACATTACTTGCCTATCGGCAAGACTATCCTCATTGGCGAGCTCCCTGCCTGTGCTTCTGATACATCGATGGAACAACTTATATGCTTTCGTTGACTTGCAATCACCAGTTTCCTTCACCGCTGCTACCAGTCACCTCTTGTAGCTAATGTAATGTATATGTGCAATGTACATTTCAAAGATGTATTCTCAACATGCATTCAGGATATACATTTGGTGGGGACCAACCATTGACTTTGACGATACGCCGATAGACTATTGGCCAGACTTCCAATATCGGAAGCTTTCAGACTTCTCTCTCTGACACCTCCAGTCCTCTCAATCCATAACCTAACCGTTCACAACCGGTCATCTCAAGCATATCATCGGCGATCAGAGGTAAACTAATGTATCTAAACACAGTTTCCTTATCAAAGGCTTTTCAACAGATCTTTTCCTGACTTCCTATGTTAGTCATACAAAGTACCTTCTCAATGTATATCTGCAACATACATTCCCAATGTGCTTTGCTATATACACACGAAATGACTCTCGACATGCATTTGCGATATACACATAAAATGTATATTCGGTGAAACAACACGAATCTTACACTGATGTAAATGTCTGCAAACCCTACAGCTACACAGATCTTCTACTCTGACAACCTAGCGCATGACGATGCTAGGATCTCTTAGCACCATTGTACACGATCCTACAAACACAACACCTAAATGAACAAAACAAAAAAAAAAACAAAAGAGCTGTACAACCATTCCACTAATTTCAAAGAAATCTAACTGGTGGAATGGACTAAGAATCCATCTCGACCACAAAATAGAAATTTGATTGCACAGAGAGAACCTTAACAAATTTGGAATGATAGAAAGATGCATAGAACAAAACTTTGTTTATTATGCCTTTCAGAAATGTACAAACACAGAAGCTCTATTTTACAATTGCAAATCACATTTCTTCCTGATCTGATCTAATTTTGAACTGAACTGATTACATTCAATCTGCTCTAGGTCTTTATCTACTCACCCTGAGTAGTACCAACCTTACTCCAAGCGGCTGGGAGACCAATCCAAGCGGCTGGGAGACAACTGTCTAACAACCTCCAACTGCCTAACAACCTTTGTGATTACAGATTGACAAGTGTCCTTGGGACTTACAAAATGAACCTAGATACAAACTAAAATGACATGCATTGGTCAAATAGACCTTATTACATGAATGGTATTCTAGGACCTTATTGGAAATAACAAAAATGAACATTAGACACATCATGAAGTTAAATGCCTCATGGAGGCCATTGTGGATTAGGTGCTCCTGCACCATACACCCCACCGAGAAAAGAACTTATGCCCCATGACTTAATTCTTTGTCTCGGTCCACCTTTATCCTCTGTTGTCTTATGTCTTCCCCATGATCTCTGGACTGCAACTTGCTTCCATGGAATCAAAGACTCATGCCTAGCATTGTAGGCTCTACTCACACCTTGCCATGAGTGAGTGCTTGCAACCAGACCTATCCTTTGCTTGCCATTCTGTCTTACTGTCAGCTCTACCTGAACACCTGCATTGGAAGCCTTGGTTAATGCTTCTTGTACTGCTGCTATGGCAGAATATGTTTGCCTTTCAACTCTTGTTGGTTCTAGAGGACAAACAATGGTCCCTACTATGATAGCATCCTTGTCTTTCCATCATCCAAAACTAAAATTACCTTCAAACTTTGATCCTTAGCAACCCCACTCCCTAAGGTATCCTCAACTTTCATTATGTCTTCTTCATTGAGCTTCACAAACTCTTTCTTACCCACTAAGATGACCTTGGCTACCTTCTTTGCTTCAGCATCCTCCTGCAATGGTGTCATCACAAAAGTCCTCTCATCTTTCTTGATGGTGTAGGTGTTAGCATATCCATCATACAATGCTCACCTATCAAATTGCCATGGCCTACCTAAAAGTAGGTGACAACATTCCATGGGCAAAATGTCACGTAAAACCCTATCCTGATATTCTCCAATCTGAAAATCAACATATGCTTGTTCATATACCAAAAGTGATTGAATATCACTTACCCAAGATGCTTTGTAAGGGGTTTGATGAGGAATCCATTCTATGTTCAATTTATCCACCATTTCCTAAGATACCATATTATCTGTTGAACTTGAATCTATTACTACCTTGCATATTTTACCTTTGCTTTTGCAATTGGTCCTGAAAAGTGCTCTCCTTTGTAGCATGTCCTTGGATGTCTTTAAGAGTGTTCTCCTTAACATCAATGCTTCTCCATCTTGAACTGGGGCTGCACTCCCAATTGGAAAGTTAACACTTTCATCTACCTCCTCTTCTTGCACATATTGAACCCTCTTTTTATTCTTCCTATTACCTCCTAATGGTGAACCTTGCCTTTCTAGACATTTGAATGCTGGGTGACCAATTTCATTACAATGATAACATCTCCTAGTGAAAACATTAGAACATCTACCACCTCCAAATCTGCCTCTTGTGCCTCTCCATCCACCCCTGAAATCAGACTGCTCTTGTCCTTTACTAGTCTCTTCTCGGTTCTCATTGGTTTGCCTTGTTGTAGGGGCTGATCCTCCCCCTCTCATATTGCTGCCTCTTCCCCTCATGGACTTATCTTGTCTCTTTTTCATCTTCTCCTCAATCTTGATTGCCATTTGATAACATTCCTCTACACTCCTAGGGTTAGCCAAAACTAATTCATCTTGTATATTCAATCTCAAACTAGCCAAGTATCTAGCAACCTTTTCAATCTCATTCTCATGATGTCCAGACCTCATACTTAATTTATAAAATTCCTCAGTATATGCTTTCACATCCATCTCTTTTTGTCTTAAAAATTGAAGCTTTTTAAACATTTAAACTTCATAATCCTTGGGTAAGAATTTACCTTTGATCCTTGCTACCATCTTGTCCCATGAAGAAATCTTTTACTTTCCCTGCTTTCTCCTCTCTGATTGTAAGTAATCCCACCATACCAAGGCATGACCTTCCAATTTTTTCTTTGCAATCTTTACTTTCTGCTCCTCAGGAACTTCCTCACATTCGAAATGATTATCTAATGCAGCAATCCAATCAAGTAACTCTTCCTCATTTAAACTTCTAGTATACTTTGGAACATCAATCTTTACCTTAGGTTTGTCATTCTTGACTTCCCTTAACTATTTTGCAAATCTCTGATCTTCAGGATCTAGATCTTCATCTACATCTTCAAATTCTTCACCATTCCCTTCTTCTGGTTCACTTTCTTCCACTTCTCTTCTTTTGTTCATCTCCAAGGTTGCAAGCCTAGCTTGAAGGGCTTCTGTAAGCTCTTTCAATTCCCTCATCTCTTTAGCATGCTTTTCCTTCATCTCTTGCAACTCTCTAGCAGTGCCAGCATTTTTTGGAGGCATCTTGCTAACTTGTTTCTGCAACTTCTCAGTTCTTCTACTTCTACCTTCTCAATGATAGAACCGAACACACAACTGTCCAAACCTTTTACTGGGCTCTGATACCAATTTGATGTAGAACCAAAACTTTATCTCACAAACTGATCGGTGAGAGGATGGTCCATGTCTTGGCGATCTACTTCTTATCGGCCAAACATCCCTCGTCGGCCACCTTGCTTTTTATCTTCCCGATGCTCAACACTCCCTGATGTATGTCTTTACATTACTTGCCTATCAGCAAGACTATCCTCATCGGCGAGCTCCCTACCTATGCTTCCGATACGCCGATGGAACAACTTATATGCTTTTGTTGACTTGCGATCACCAGTTTCCTTCACTGCTGCTACCAGTCACCTCTTGTATCTAACGCAATGTATATGTGCAATGTACATTCCAAAGATGCATTCTCAACATGCATTCAGGATATGCATTCGGTGGGACCGACCATTGACTTTGACGATATGCCGATACACTATCGGCCAGACTTCCAATATCGGAAGCTTTCAGACTTCTCTCTCTGACACCTCCAATCCTCTCGATGCATAACCTAACCGTTCATAACCGGTCATCTCAGGCATATCACCGGTGATCAGAGGTAAACCAATGTATATAAACATGGTTTCCTTATCAAAGGCTCTTCAATAGATCTTTTCTTGACTTCCTGTGTCAGTCATACAAAGTACCTTCTTAATGTATATTCGTAACATACATTCCCAATGTGCTTTGCGATATACACACGAAATGACTCTCGACATGCATTTGCAATATACACACAAAATATATATTCAGTGAAACAACATGAATCTTACACCAATGTAAACCTCTGCAAACCCTACAGCTACACAGATCTTCTACTCTGACAACCTAGCACATGACGATGCTAGGATCTCTCAACACCATTGTACGCGATCCTACAAACACAACACCCAAACGAACAAAACAAAAAAAACAAAAGAACTATACAGCCATTCCACCAATTTCAAAGAAATCTAACCAGTGGAATAGACTAAGAATCCATCTCGACCACAAAATAGAAATTTGATTGCACAGAGAGAACCTTAACGAATTCAGAATGACAGAAAGATGCACAGAACAGAACTTTGTTTATTATGCCTTTCAGAAATGTACACACACAGAAGCTCTATTTCACAATTGCAAATCACACTTCTTCTTGATCTGATCTAATTCTGAACTAAACTAATTACATTTGATCTGCTCTGGGTATTTATCTACTTGCCCTGAGTAGTACCAACCTGACTCCAAGCGGCTGGGAGACCAATCCAAGCAGCTAGGAGACAATCGTCTAACAACCTCCAATTGCCTAACAACCTTTGTGATTACAAATTGACAAGTGTCCTTGGGACTTACAAAATGAACCTAGATACAAATTAAAATGACATGCATTGGTCAAATAGACCTTATTACATGAATGGTCTTCTAGGATCTTACTGGAAACAACAAAAATGAACATTAGACACATCATGAAGTTAAATGCCTCATGGAGGCCACTATGGATTAGGTGCTCCTGCACCAAGAACCAATAACCTACGCTTTGAAATATCTATCACCATCACCGGCAACTTCTGGAATGCTAAGATATAGTTCTCTACCGAACCCCATTGTCTAAGCTGTGTCAACTCCTTAAACTGTAATTGGGGGTCCTTCTTGTCGAACTTGTCTATGAGACGACTAGTGAATTCTACATAGGATGTGATTTGGTCATCTCCCAAAGTAATCTTCCCATGGTGCCACCACTCATGGGCAATGATGTCAAGATGCAATACAGCGTATGTAATGGCCTCCTCCTCAAGAATAGGGCTATGTTGCAAGAAGCTATCTAGCTTTTGGACCCATGCTCTGGCTGTGGTCTTCCCTGACCCATTAAAGTAAGGAATATTAAGCTTGTTAACCTTCTTCTATAGTTCCATATTCTATTGTCTGCCATTACCCTTAGGTCTATGTTTCATTCTCAAGTCTAAGTACTCTCGAAAGGACATCTCTACTTTAAACTCCTCACTAGAAGCTCTCCAGTCTCTGATGATAACATCCTGAAACTCCAATTGTGTAGGCTCATGCTCTAGTACATTATTTATAGGAGTAAAGGTAAGTATCCCTAGTCTGTCATATGTTGTATGCTGAGTGACCCCTCTATTATTAACCAATGCCTCACCTTTAGGTCTCCTATCCTCATCATCCCTATATCTGTGCCTATCACCATTGTTCCTCTCACCAATGTTCCTCTCACCATTATTGTTCCGGCTCCTGTCATTGTTGTTGTTATTGTTGTTATTATTATTGTTTCCAGGATTACCAAAAACATGATTGGTCATCATCTCCATCATATGGTTAAGTTTTGTTGCATCTCTCTCTGTCCCCTGGCCAAGTCATTTATCATCTCATGGGTGCTAGGTTCTTCATGATCTCTATCACCCATTACCTATGCTAGAATGATTACTATATCAGTACTTGCAAAATGATCTATATGTTGAGGAACCTTAAGATCTGGCTGTGACCTATTCTGTCTAAGGTAGTATTGGTGAGTACTCGGCTGCATCACTTAATGCCCACTCTGCATTTTCAAATTAACCTCATGTCAAGATTTTCTGCTCTGATACCACTGTAATAACCACTGTCTTGGTAGGGTTTTATGCCAAAGTTTATTGTTTTCTCATAACTATTTTAGTTTAGGGTTTATATGTTTTTTGCATGTGTTTGCTTTTTGCATTTTGACATTGAAATACAAAGTATGTAATGAAACCCAAAAAATATACATTAGATATGCAATAAGGAACAATGACCCAGATCATAAAATCACTCAAAATGAATTATAGAGGCAATACCCATTTGTATTTCTTCAACTTGATATTTCTATTGTACATGGACCAATGATATACATATTAGAAAAACACCTCCAAACACTTATGATTGATGGTTCTCTGTCAAATAGACATTGGCAATGGATTTGAGAACCCTAGGCGACCATATTTACATATAATATGCAGCCCAAAGTTAGGTGAATCTCCTTCTATAAGCTCCATGCCCTTGTACCCTACTATGTAGCCTTGATGGAGTGTCTATCAATAGCATCCAAGTCTGAAAATGCTTACAAACTTACTAAAATACCACTAAATGATCTGTAGATGAAGAACTAGTTCCCAACACCCAAAAATTAGATGAAAGATCTTCAAAAGGCACACAAAATACTACCATAGGATGGTACGGCCATGGCTAGGACTGTACAACTAGATTTGGAGAGCATACAACACCTCAAAACCACTTCAAACTAAATCAAATTTGTAACTATATCATTGTTCTTCGTTGTCTACAAAAACTGCATAAGATATGTCCATTATCTCCTCAAATCTTCACCAACATGTATCAAATTGAAGCACAAGTGAACCCTCTAGATGAGACTTCCCACAACCTGCCTGATGTTGTCTTCCAAACATGAAGCAAATGATTCTGCAAAGGTTTTCATCTCAGCAGAACCCTAGATCAAACCCTCAAAGTGAAGCTTCAAGCTCACGACAATATTTTTGCAAAGTCAATAGATACAAATGAAATCTCAATTCTTTCTTTTATTCCTTGGCTTCCAACGCTCATGAGGGAAATCTTTATTTATTTTATTTTATTTCATTAAGTCCCACAAGTCTCCATGAAGGGCGCCCAACTCCTAGCACACAACTTAAGTTAAATAACTTATAACACCATAAAGTTAAGTCACTTTAATAAATTAAACTATAGCCATTTAACTATTATAAGTTAAATATTTAATTTAACTTATGCTTTGACATATAACTCCCTGGCCATCTCAAAAACCAAATGCCAAGTGCTAGGTGATCCAATTGGCAGGGCTAAAAATAGAAATTCAAGCGAACACCATCTGTGAACCTCCTACCTGACTTTATAAATAGTAAGTCCTAGAAAAATGACCCAAATAGGCTCCCTAACCAAAGCCATTAGCCTACAGAAACCCTGGAATAGGCTAATCTCCTCATCTGACTATCTGGGCTAAGAAGGGGACATTACAATATCAAATTAAGTGTTGATATTGTGTTAACATGAATATTAGGATGTTTGTGGGTTTTGGTGGACTTAAAAGGATTATATCCAATGTCATTCGAGTAGTTATGTGAAGCAGCTTCTATAGGTACTAAATTCCTTGTTGATTAATGCCACAACCATTGCCTATGTAGTGACAATTCTTAAAAAGGATTTGAAATCATCTACCATAAAGAGAGGCTATCTCCTTAGAGGAAGGTGGAGCCTCATAGGTCTTATAGTCTATAGTATAAGAGTGTTGTCTGTGTTTGTCACTAAAGAAATTTTAGGTTCTTTAGGTATCTTCATAGATTTCTTGGATGAAATTGATGCACCATTTGATGTTTTAGGATTAGAGTTGTTAAATTTATATTCCCCCATAGAGGTAGGAGTAAAATCTAATGGACCCCAATCGTCACCAAGAAATTCATTCGATTGTTTTAGATCTTGCACAACATTATCTATGGCAAGAGGAGTTGATGAATCAATTTTCAATTTTTTTAGAATTTTATGGTTAATAACTTGCTTTTACATTTCAATTTGTAAACAGATACCTAGTTTAGGATCATCTTCAATGGTGTGAAGTTTATTGGCATAAATAAACTTGATTGATTGATGAAGGGTAGATAGAACTGCCTCCAAGGCATGAATCCATGGTCTACCAAGAATCATATTGTATGATAATGAACCGGGCATGACATGAATGAGGGTAAACAATGTCACAAGTCCAACCTATACTAGTAAAGTTATAGTTCCTATGGATTGTCTCCCAACATTATCAAAGCCATGAATACTAAGTCTATCCGGTTTGATTAAGGATGTCTCAATCTTGATCTTATGTAACAAGTTAACACCACAAACATTAAGAGCCGATCCATTATCAATCATTACTTGCTTGATCAATTTCGTATTTATTGTAACAAAGATGATTATAGGATCATATTGATTTTGAACTTCAATAGAAGGTAACTCATGTTGTTGAAACAGGATGTCTGTTTTTGTCACACATACAATCTAACAGAGCTACATCATCCAGCTTGATAGTGGGTGGTAAAATCACCTTTTGTAAAGCTTCTTGGGCCATTCCATGGTATGTAGGTGAGTTTTGTATGAGTTCCCAAAGAGAAATCTTAGCAAGAGTAGCCTGAAGTTGTTCAACAAGATCATAATCTTGACCAACTTTATGAGTAAGAAAAGGTGGTTGAGGAAGCATAGGTTGAGAAGTTGGTAGAGATATTAGAATGTTTGATTATTTATTACTTTGTTATTTCATGTATTACAAGTGTGATCAACCATAGTATGACTAGGTTGTTGTAATCCCTCTTGTTGACTTTGATGAGTTATTTGTTTAGCATAGTTATAGATGTAATCAAGAGGTCGAGACGAAGGTGGAAGACCTAACAGTGAGCACCAATTTGGATTGTGTTGAATCACATCTAAACATAGGTTGACCACTATTTTTGGATTCATAGGTTCTTGAGATTTAGGAACATAAATTGTGTTTACTATTCTTTGAAAGAACGACAGTTTAGGAGTCGTAGTGGAATATTCAATCGAGATAAAATAATCAAGGGCTCAATCTAACATATTGAAGTCGTCATAACTAAATGGCTCGTTATACACATGAAAGTCTTGTAAAAAGAAATTTGACATTATAACATGCTCTATTTTCAACAAGAGAAGCGTACTTTGCAAGAATGAAAATGAAATCACTATGCTAGGCTAACTTTATTGCTTTTTTTAGTGTAAAGATAAATGTAACATTCAAAATATAATGCATACACTATGAATGTGATGAAAATGCAATCTAAATATGATTTGGAACAACAAATTCACTTACATCTGAGAATAAGGGATGCTAATTCTTTAAACACGGGTTCACCAAAATGTTAAGTGTAGGAAAATGAGAGAGAATGATAGCATGTATAAACCAAAGCAAGCCTCTCTTTTCACATACACCCAACATTAGGAGATAGGAACCAAGCTTGTTCACTACGAAGGATTAAGCTACTGATTTCTATTCCTTTTTATGTTGTTGTAAATGAATGGATTATCCAATTAGGTTTTCACAAGCTTTATATAACCTTATTACATAAACCATAATTATAAAGTATGCATAAACAAATTGATTTACCAAACAAAAATTGTCAAACAAACTACAAAAATGCAAATCAGAAGCAATAGTGACTGTGTACCCAGAAATTGGAGGCATGTTAGACTAGGGTGCCTGCCCTGTAGTCTAGAAAGTTTTCCAACTATCAAACTTTATGCACCAGGTATTAGAGTCTCTGTGAAGGGTTCAAGATCCTGAATTTAAAGCCCTGTTAGACTAGGGCACCCGCCCCATAGTCCTAAAGATTCTCTAATGGCAAAACTAAAAGTTTTGTAATGACTGTACCTGCAATACCTGTTCTTCCCCGCTCCTTTTTGTCAGATCTTTTCAAATGTAACCTGCACATACAAAAGAAGGAGAAGGATGGTTGTGGCTATATAGGAGTTTGCCTCAGTTAAACCACATCTTTGATATCTCTACCTCAACAATAGCCAAGGATAAAGTATGTAGATGTGTGTGCTCATAAATCAAGTGTGTAAGCATAAATGCAAGATCCTAAATGACTAAAACATCATGGATAGATCCACACAATATTTCACTCAAGTAAACAACAAGAACTTCACCTCAAGGAGATGATAGTGATGAAGACTTGTAGAACAAGAAGGTGAGGTAGCCGTATCTACAGAGGATTCCAAAACTCAAGTTGGAGGCTTCAACCCTTCTCCTGATCGTACAAAGGGCTTGACAAAACCCTAGAAAAAGCAAGATAGACTCAAGATCTTGATTCCTAATCTCCACCAAATATCTCCATGATAGCAAATATCAATATCTTCAAAGAGCTTCAACAAAGTGCAGACCTTCAATAGCAACATCAGCAGAATTTTGGCATAATAAGCTTTCATGAGAGTTGTGTGTGATAAAATGTTTTTAAATTCTCTTTAAATACCTAACCTTAGAAAAGCAAACAATTGAAATACTACACCGACATCACGTGAAAAACAAAATTTGAATTCAAAATCTAGAGGTGGATGGAACAAGCTGACACCAATCCAAAAATTAGGACCTAGAGATTTAGGGCTAGAGTAGCGTGTGGGTGCCCAAGTCCAAGCCCCAAATTTCACTTAAGGTCTAGATTAAGGGGGTCAAGAATATCTCGAATCCAAGGTTTGTTTTCAGGTTTTGTCAGTTATTGCTTCAAGATTCGACATTTCCTCGATAGGGTACACGTCAATCAGGGTTTAGGTAGGTCAGAAAAAAGGTAAGAGGACACCAAAGGAGAGGAGCTAAACTATGCGAAATTGTGCTAATCTATGCAGGAGTACAATTTCTTGTTGGCAAGAGACACTGCTTCGCATGATAGGTGTTGTCATTGATGGCAACTAAGACTATTCCACTCATCCACATAACATAATTTGTTCATACCAGAAGTCAGAATCAGAATTTATCTAAGTCCTGGTAGCAGGGTCCAGTATCTTGGTCCGGATCTCTCCGATGGTAAATCAGAGTATGCTGTGGATCTGAAGATGTCATAAGGATTGTCAGGGCAATCTAAATCTAGAATTTTAAGCTCCGGTGATGAAGGATTCAGAAGTTATTTTCATCTGAGTATAGGGTTACAATTTGACAATGCAGACAACAGAAGAACATGCTGACCTTGTAATTGATCTTTGTTCCTGATAAATGGAAGTTGTCAGTTGGACGATTTGTGATGATCAGTGATAATAGCTGACATGATTGATAATTTGTGGATGCAAGTTTTGGTCCATGTTACAAGTTATGCATGTATTTAGCCGACAAAGCAGAGTCTTCAACAAAGTTCTAAGTGTTCTTGAAGCCAACTGAAAAGTGATTGAATATCATGATGTAGATATATATATCGGATGGATTTAAGTGATTTGTGTGTGTGATGTGACTATGAAATAAGTATGAAAAGGGCAGAGATCTAAGGTTCAGATGTTAGCAGAACAGTAAATAGGGTAGAGTAAGGATGAAGTGTATCAAGTCAGTATTCTATGCTTAATCGAAACTATATCCTTGCATTGGTAGATGCTAATTATTAGTTCAAACTCATTGTAATCTTATTTCTGTAGGCAGTGAGCTTTCTGTAGACAGTGAGCCTTCTATAGGCAGTGAGCATCTATAGGGAATGAGCCTTCAGTAAGCAGTGAGCCTTCTTTTGAGCAGTGAGCTCTAGATAGTGAGCCTGAATGCATGTGCATTCCCAATTATAATACTTTTAACAGAGTATAATCTTTGTGGGTTAATCCCCACTGTGGTTTTTCCCTTAACTGGGTTTCCACGTTAAAAATCATTGTGTCATGTGTGTTTATTTGTTTCTGCTCATGTGTTGATGATTCATACTTTAAATGTTTTAATTAGTTTTAAGTGATATTGTTGCAAATGATAAAGTTTTGAGACAACTGATTCACCCCCCTCCCCTCTCAGTTGTCTAGCCTAATTCTAACAATTGGTATCACAGCAAGGTTCCTTTGAAAAAGTTTAACAGCTTGAGGAAGATCTAGAAAATAATAAAATGGATGATTACAACCTTCAGGGACAACTTAATCTTGCTTTAGAAGATCTTGTTCAATCCAGAGCAGAAGTCAATGAACTACAAGAGAACCTCAAAAATGTTGAAGACTGCATTGAGATTCTAAAAGAAAAATTGAGAAAATCCAATGAAAAGAAGAAAGAGCAACTTCTTCATCTAGGAAATCATAATGAAGACATTAACAAGGCCCTGAAAGAGAAGACAAAGGAATGTGAGAGGTTAGCTAAAGAAGTTGTCCTAAAACATGAGATGGAATTCAGGATGATGAGGCTAACCAAAGAAATTGAAGAAAGAAAGAAGACCGAAGAAGAACTGAATCAATCTTTGAAGGAAAGAACTAAAGAATGCTGCAGATTAGATAGAATAGCTAGCCTCCTAGAGTCTAATCTAAAAGAAAGCAGATAAAATGAAAGAGAACTTGAGAGGCAATGTCACTCTCAGACATGACCTAGAAGTTGCAAATGAATACAAGGAGAAGTTCAAGATAATCTCAACCAAACTTGAAGCAATGCTTGAAGGATAGAAAAAATTTGATGACAAGCATGGTCTTGGATATGAGAAAGGTGAAAGCTCCGAATCCGGACAAAGAAATTTTCAACCAAGGAATGGGAGAAACAGACCTAGAAGACCTCTGGTAAGACATCCTAATGCTCAAAGATATCCATCCTTCAATGGCAATTGTTTCAACTGCAATAAATTTGGTCATAGAGCTACTCAGTGTAGAAGCAGAGTAAATCAAAATGGTCCATCCTTCTCTGGTCAATGCTTCATGTGTAAGAGGTATAGTCATAGATTAAATGAATGCAGAAGTATGATAATCAACAACTCTAACAATAGAGGAAATGGCAACTCTTTCAATGGTTACTGCTTTACTTGCAATGGATTTGGACACATGGATAATCAGTATGGATCAAGAAGAAATCAAGCACATAAGCAAAGAAATGTTGTGTGCTTTAATTGCAATAGATATGGTCATATTGCAAGATTCTGTAGAAGTAGGAAAAATGAAAGAAGAGGTCCGGTAAACAGAAAACTAGATGAGCAAAGACAAGACAAGGGCAAGGAAAAAATTGGTGTGAATGAAATCCAGAATGAAATGAGCAAGACATGGGTCAAGAAAAGTGTTGTGAATAATAGTAATGAGTTTGCACTAGAATCCGGTGCTGATAATTCTGCTGAGAATTGAATTTGGAACTCTGGCTCAAGGGGAGCTGCATTGAAAATCAAACTCTCCTAGCCAGTAAGTGAGTGCCTAGATTTGGCACAATGAGAGAAGATATTTTGAATTGTTTCAAAACTTTTGGAAGGATTTCTGAAAGAAAAGATGTTGATATGGAAATTTGTGGAGTGGTTCATGAACTGTCAAGAAACAGATTAACCGGATGAAGTTAGGGAAACACATTTATTACAAAGGCAAATCAAGTTTTGTGGAGCATAAAAAGATGTTCACTCCTCATTTGAATCACTTTTGCACTTGAAGAAAGTAAGAAGAATAGTGTCTGAGATGAGATTACAAAGAATTGACGTACGACCGATGAATTTATCTGTCAACCCCAATTTCATGAAAAAGGTATTTATCTGCGAAGCTTTGAAATTGTAATTTTTGCAATGGCTACACCTTTGGTTGTTGATATTACTAAAAGGCCTTGACCCAAATTTAAGAAGCATCCTCACAAATCAACAAAAGTCGACCCAGTAGGTGTTTTTCCAAGTGTTCCACATGGTGTGCTGCATGTTGAAGATATTAGGGTTTATATTCATGTGAACATAGATGAATTTGGGGACTCAAGGTATGTAGATCTGTTTGAGAGTCATCTCAGGGATGAAAGTCATGACCTTAAACCCGAGTATAAGGCACTACTTGATAAACATTTTATTCAGATTATGGGGTTTCCAACATTTGATGAAGATGAGTGGGTCTGGTATGTTTTGATTTGGATGCATGATGAATTCATATGGCTGTTAAAACCATTCAAGATTACTAAGGATGTTATCAGAATTGTGACTGGGTTAAATTCAACCGGTGGATTACCCATGCTGAAATTTGTGAAAAACCAAACTGTTACTGATGCAACTGGTGCAAAGTTTGACAAGAGGGCAATGACTATCAATGACATTATAGAACCGGATGTTAAGTTTGCTTCCATGGTGATAGGCTACAAGATATATCACTCCAATAGGGAGAATTCTGTCTCCAGAACTACCATATATGCAGCATATCAAATGTTGAAGGAGAATGCAGATTATGACCTATGTGAGCTATTATAGAACCAGTTGATTGAAAACTTGAACAAAATCAAGAAAGATAAGAAAAACACTTTTAAATATGGTACATTGGTTCTATGCTTGTTCTTCTACTATATGAATGAAGTACATAGAGTAAAGGGTGTTCATTGGACTAATGATGAACCAGTTGCCATTCATATCAGAGATCATTTATGCAGCATTGGTGACTATAAATATCAGAAAACTGCAATCTGGGGATACTTAAAAAATATTCAGAGTATGATGCATTCAAGGGAAATAATCCCTAAATCGATTGTTGAGAAGTACAAGAATGAAATATGTTTTATGGTTGACACTGATCAGTGCTTAATGGAAGCAGTGGAACCCAAAACTGTTTGGATCATGCCCATGGGTATGAAGTGGATAGAAAAATCTTAAATATGTATGCTCAACATCTTCTGAGCAAGCCAAAAGACACAACAGTTGAAAGATTTGGGACATGAGGAGCTAAGTTTAAAACTGCACGTTGAGCTCAGAGAGCCTGAAACCAAAAGAAAAGTAAGAAAAGAAGTTGAGCAGTTGGCCGAGAATCTAGGTCTCACAAAGGAAGTTGTGAGGCAATTCAAGGAAAGGATTGAAAAGGCAGAAAAGGAGAAGTAGGATAAGAAACAAAGAAGTGCTTTGGTAGGATCCTCCTCCACATCGAGGACTACTAGAAGGTCTTCTACTGCCCCTGTTCCTCCAAAACCTGCCAATCTTGAGATACCAGGAGAAAAATCATCTAGAAAAGAAGGAAAAAGAGTGAAAACAAAGGCCACAAGAACATATAAGAGCACAAAAGTTGATGAAGATGAAATAAATTTTGATGCTGAGGTAAAGGAGTTGAAAGCCTCTGGAACAAAAGCTGCCAAAGTGACTAAGGAGAAGCCTTCTGAAAGCAAAAAGGCAAACAAAAGGCAGAAGACAGATACATATGTTGAGAAGCCCACAATATTCTTGGAAGATGTAATAAAATCATTCACTGTTGATGGAAATTTGAAACCCATGACTGAATTTTATGATGAATATAGTGACATAGTTAAGAGGGTGTTAGAGGAAGCAACTGTTAGATATCTAAATATCTATAATAAGGCCTTGATTGAAATAAATTCTGAGATTCCTCCAAGTCTTGCAAATATTTTGGAGTTGAGGAAAGAAAATGCAAAAAGCAAGGATATGGAGCTTAGAGACCATGTATTGATAAAACTATGCCCTCAGATCACTCAAGTTGAAATGAATATGATATTCAAAGAAGTGAAGGATGAATTTAGGAGCAAGAAGAGAATGAACAAACTAATGCTTGGAGAATTGGACCAAATAGTTAAAGAAACACAAGAAATACTTCTAAGCACATCGAAGAGACACAATCTTCCATTTGTTGAGGAGGAGACTGATGATGGGATTGATTCATCAATCCCGGATATTGAAAAGATGAAAACTAATGAGCAACAAACCAAGGTTGATGACTCCTATGTTCTGGAAGAGGAAAAAATAAACAAAGAAGATATAGAGATGGTGGACCCAACTGATGATGTAGGAGATACTCTAACTTCTCCTGATCAATCTGAAAAAGAAGATAATGTTGAGAATACTGTTGCTACACAAGATCCTCAGGAATAGATTGCAAATAGTGGGGTCAAAGGAAAGAATCTAGCTGTAGATAACATAGAGAAAGGTGAAGCAGAAGAAGAAGTCAAAGATAAGGAAGATAAAGTAGAAGAAGATGGTGCAAATAGTCTTGATACTATGAAAACTCAAGAAAAGGAAAGTGCTCTAGAAATGGTGGCAAGAGACACTGCAGATGTAGTGAAAAGTTTTCTGAGTAAAGAGATGCTAGAGTTTGATGAACCAGAACTAATTCAAGGACCAATCAACTTGGCTACTCTCTCTCCGGTCTAAATGATGAAGATAGCATCCTTCACACAAGCCAAAGCAAGTCAAAAGATATTGAAATCTCACGTAGAGGACAGTGAGTTGTTAAGTCTTGCATTCGGTATATTGGAGAAGATATTGCCAACCTTCTAGAAGAATCCATCTGACTCTCCCTCTGGACATCTGAAGAATCTTGTAAACTTTGTAAGTACACATTTTGAGTCTTTTGAGAAGTCTGTAGAGACTAAAGTCAGAAATGAATTTTTGGATAAGAAATTTAGTGAAATAAAGAGTCTAATAAGGAATGATAGGATGATACTTGGTATCAGTATAAAGAGTATTCAAAATGCTCTAAGTGATGGAGGTGATATATACGAATTATGTCTATCCTGGCCCAAAGTCAGTAAGGATATTGAGAAGAAGATAAAGGAGAAAGAACAAAAATTGTCAAATCTATCTCAAAATTTTGATCCTCTAACAGTTTCTCCTATAAGTCAAGAATGTCAAGTAATCAGCTTGACCGATGAAATAAAGAAGCTTGTTAAAGAAAAAGGCAATATTGTGAAGAGAATGTGTGAGCTCCAGGGATTGATTTCCCCCAAGTTAGAAACAATGTTTAATGCATTATCAGAAGCTCAAACTGCAGTTTAGACAAGTGATCCTTTAGATCTGACAAAAGTAGAAGCATACACATTTATTCTGAGTGGACACATCTCAATTTTGGATGGGATGAAAAGAAGTTGGGCCTCTGAACTTGAGCAATTGAAAAGTAGTTTTGCAGATATTCTCAAGTTCATGTAAATATAACTTAATGATTGGGTGTACATATGCGGCACTGTATACAATTTTTTTGAGAAATTTGGCTTGCAGACCCCATCCTTTGCCATTGATGTCAAAGGGGGAGTGAAGAATAGTGAAAAATGAGGAAACCAACAAAGGGGGAGCTCCAGAATCAGTGGAGAGTATAAGAGTATAGAGTAAGGGGGAGTAACACTTAGTCATTTTTCACTAAGTGTTGCCATCAATGCCAAAGGGGGAGATTGTTGGCAAGAGACACTGCTTTGCATGATAGGTGTTGTCATTGATGGAAACTAAGAATATTCCACTCATCTGCATAACATAATTTGTTCATACTGGAAGTCAAAATTAGAATTTATCTAAGTCCTGGTAGCCAGAAATAGAGCATGTGATAGGGTCCAGTATCTTGTTCTGAATCTCTCCGGTGGTAAATCAGAGTATTTTGTAGATCTGAAGGTGTCATAAGGATTGTTAGGGCAATCTAAATCCAAAATTTTAACCTCCGGTGATGAAGGATTCAAAAGTTATTTGCATCTGAGTATAGGGTTACAGTTTGACAATGCAGACAACAGAAGAACATATCGACCTTGTAATTGATCTTTGTTCTGGATAAATGGAAGTTGTCAGTTGGATGATTTATGATGATCAGTGATAATAACCGACATGATTGATGATTTGTGAATGCAAGTTTTGGTCCGCGTTACAAGTTATGTATGGATTTAGCTGACAAAGCAGAGTCTTCAACAAAGTTCTAAGTGTTCTGGAAGCCGACTGAAAAGTGATTGAATATCATGATGTAGATATATATAGCCAATGGATTTATGTGATTTGTGTGTGTGTGATGCGACTATGAAATAAGTGCGAAAAGGGTAGAGATCTATGGTTCAGATGTTAGCAGAATAGTAAACAGGGCAGAGTAAGGATGAAGTGTATCAAGTCAGTATTTTGTGCTTAACCGAAACTATATCCTTGCATTGGTAGATGCTAATTATCAGTTCAAACTCATTGTAATCTTCTTTCTGTAGGCAATGAACCTTCTGTAGGTAGTGAGCCTTCTTTTGAGCACTGAGCCCAAATGCATGTGCATTCCCAATTATAATAATTTTAATAGAGCATAATCTTTGTGCGTTAACCCCCACCATGGTTTTTCCCTTAACTGGGTTTCCATGTTAAAAATCATTGTGTCATGTGTGTTTATTTGTTTTTGCTCATGTGTTGATGATTCATACTTTAAATGTTTTAATCAGTTTTAAGTGTTATTGTTGCAAATGATAAAGTTTTGAGACAATTGATTCATGCCCCCTCCTCTCAGTTGTCCAGCCTAATTCTAACATTTCTAACATAACACATCTCAATAAATTACCCAAACTTTGTTTACAACTTTAGTTTGACCATCAGTTTGTGGATGGTATGTTGAACTGAAGCCCAATTGTGTGTCTAATTTTCTCCACAAAGTACATAAAAAATGGCCAACAAACTTCACATCACAATTAGAAACTATACTCCTAGGTAAACCATGCAGCCTAGCTACTTCTTTGAAAAATAAAGAAGCAATATGAGAAGCATCATTACACTTTTGACACAGAATAAAATGTGCCATCTTCGAAAACTTGTCAACTACAATAAAAATAGAATCATTACCCCTTTGTGGGTGAGGTAATCCCAAAACAAAGTCCATACTAATATGCTCCCATGGTCTTTCTGACCTATAGGCAACGGTTGGTACAACCCAGTGTTTTGCCTCACTTCTTTGGCATGTTGGCACACTTTACAACCCTGCACTAATTTCTTTACATCAATAGCCATACCTGGCCAAAAATAACTCTCATTCAACTAAGCCAATGTCTTATCAACACCAAAATGCCCACTCAAACCACTACTATATTTTCTCTCATCAAATAATCCCTCAATGACCCTTGAGGTATGCACAACCTTTTTCCTTTAAACAACAAACCTTCCTGCACAAAATATTACAGCCATGGCATTCTATCCTACTCTACTAGATTCATGCATGCTTTCCATGCTTCATTAAAATTTGGTTTGTTTTATGCAACTCTCTAATGGAATCAAAACCAACTAAATTCACTTTCAACTCATTCACCAACAGACACCTTCTACTTAATGCATCAGCTACCCAATTTGATTTCCCACTCCTATGCTTTAAAACAAATGAATAACTTTGCAAAAATTCAACCCACTTTATGTGCTTTTGATTCAACTTACCTTGACTATTAATAAACTACAAAGCATGATGATCAGTGTATAGTACAAATTATTTTGGTAGCAAATAGTGCCTCCCCTTCTTGAGTGCATGTACAATTGCATAAAATTCCTGGTCATATACATAATACTTTCTCTTGGCTTCATTCAACTTTTCATTGAAGTATGCAATTGGTTTCCCCTCTTGACTAAGGACACCTCTAATCACTGTCCCACTAGCATCACAATCTACTTGAAATTTTTTTCCAAAATGAGGGAGCACCAACACTGGCTGTTCAGTCACCTTGCTCTTCAAAATTTTGAAACTCATCTCAGTTGCTGTTGTCCACACAAACTCCTTCCTATTACCTTTCATGATTTCTATAATAGGTGCACATATTCCACTAAAATTATGAATGAACTTCCTAGATAGAAGCTCACTAAGCCATGGAGACTTTTGGCTTCAAACATACGATGGGGGGAAGGCAAATCCACAATTGCCTTGACCTTTTCTGGGTCCATCTCCAAACCATCACTAATAACTACAAACCCCAAATACACAAGTTTCTCCTTCATAAAACTACATTTCTTCAAATTAACCAACAAATTTTCTTCCTTTAATCTCTGTAGAACTGCTTTGACATGGAGCAAATGCTCTTCCTTGGTTTTACTAAAAATTAAAATATCATCAAGATATCCTATGACAAACTTATCGAGAAACAATTTCAACACCTTGTTCATCAATCTCATGAATGTGCTGGGAGCATTTTTCAACTCGAACAACATCACCAACCATTCATACAAGCCATCCTTGGTTTTGAATGTAGTTTTCCACTCATCACCTTCTCTTATCTAAATCTGATGGTATCCACTCTTTAAATCACTTTTTGTAAAGTATCTGGATCCACTCAAATAGTCCATCATATCATCCATCTATGGTGATGGAAATCTATATTTTATTGTGATTTTATTTATGGCTCATGAGTCTGTACACATTCACCATTCTCCATCCTTCTTCAACGTCAGCACTGCTGGTACAACACATGGACTCAAACTTTTTCTTACCAGTCCCTTATCTAACAACTCATGTACTTGCCTATTTATTTCAGCAATCTCCATTAGTGTCATTCAATACGATGCTTTATTTGGTAAACTCACACCAAGGATAAAATCCATACATTGGTTGATATCCCTTATTAGTGTCAATCCATTAGGCAACTCCTACATCATTATTTCAAAAAATTCATCCAAGATTTCTTGAATCTTGTTTGGTAGTTTCTCTTCTTTCTCCATTGTCCTGGCTATGGTAGGCTTAGGAATGAAGGAAAAATATGCTCTCTCTTTCTTCATTTCTTTCAAAAATTTCTTACCTGAAATTAAACAAATTTTTGGACTGCTCTCTACCCCTTCATCTCTATCCTTTAGTGGATTCTTGAGGTATAATCTTTCCCATCCTTCATAATTTTGTATGTATTTGTTCTCCCATCATGCATAGCTTGTCTATCAAATTGCCACGGTCTACCCAACAAAATATGGCATGCATCCATTGGCATGATATCACATAAAATTTCATCCTTATAATTACCAATCTAAAAACTTACCTAGCATTGTTCTTTCACCATTAATTGATGTTCCTTCTGCAACCATGAAACTTTATAGGGATTGGGGTGTCTCAATCTCCTCAACTTCAATTTATTCACCATCACTTCGGACACAATATTGTCCGTGCTACCACTATCAATGATCACCTTGCAGCATTTACCTCCTACCTTGCATCTAGTTTGGAATAAATTCCTTCCTTGTCCTAGTTCATACTTCCCTTTCTCATGATTTAACAAAATCCTTCTCAACATTAAAGACTCCCCACCTTCTGAGTCTTCTCCACATGACGGTGAAGCCACACTTTCACTTTTAGTGTGTGTCATGTTAAGTCTTGTCTCCTTTCCCTTTTCAGTACTTTGCTAGATCTAAGGGCACTCAAACACCCTATGTCCAATCTCTCCACACTGAAAACAAGTGCCACTGAATCCCCTTCCTCTACCTCTTCTAAATGATCCTCTGCCTCTAGAATAATCACCTCTTTTGTGAGATGAATCTCTTCTGCCTTTATTCTCCTGGGTGTTAGCCTGTGAAGAGTTTCTCTCTCCTAGTTTGTTTTGATATCCTCTTCCAGCACTTGACTGTCCTATCCCATGAGTGAATTTCCCTTTACCTCTGAAATTATTTTGTTTTCTTTCTAGTTTATCTTTAGCCTTCAAGGCATATTGATACGCTTCATCCAAAGTATTAGTTTTCAACATACTCGTCTCGTCCAGGTGGATAGTATAGCACAATCCATTCAAATATAGGTGGAAACTTTCTCAACATTACCACCCACATGACCTGCTTAGATATTCAACCTATAGAATTCCTCTATGTATTCTTGAACATTCTTCTCCTTTTGCTTCAAACTTTGCAATTTCTTAGACAAACTAATTTGGTAATCCACAAGTAGAAATTTTGCCTTCATTTTCATCACCATGCATTTCTAGAATTTAATCTTCTCTTTGCCTTTCATTTGTCTCTTTGTATAAACATGTTCCCACCACAAAGAGGCATGACCTTTCAACTTTGTGCAAGGAAATTTTACCCTTTTGTGGTCTTCAATTGATTTGAAATCAAAATACCTGTCCACCTCTGCAACCTAGTCAATCAATTATTCTGGGTTTAAACTACCATTATAACTTGGAGGATCCAAATGAGGCTTGCTACTAATACTAGACATCACCTGAATAAATCTCCTTTCTAGTTCATTATCAGCATCATCTTTTATATGGACCTCTATGCTTCAAATTTTCTTTCATCCTCACCGACATCATCTACCAGTACTCCTCTTCTTTGGGTTGCTTCTATTGCATTCAATTGTGTTGTAATGCCTCTCATCATCTCCATCATTGCCAAGTTGCCATACCGTGGTGCTCTTCCTCTACCATGTCCTCTCTGTGCCATGTTTCCCCCAGATTCTCTGTAGTTGTAGGCCCACACTCTTCTTCTTTACCCACAACAAATTCCTCAGAATCCTTCTCTATGATATTGCCATAGTTTGCATATGAAACTTGCTCTAATACCACTTGGTGCAGTACAAAATTCGGGGGTTTTATCAAACTACTGAATTAAGAAGAAAAACTCAAATATCAACACAAAACAATATCCACAACCACAACAATTATTTCTATTTATTTTTGTAGCAACAAACTAGTTATAGGAGTATGAATTCTTCACACAATCACACTTCTTAACCAATATACCAGCCTCCTCTATATAACTCTTTTGTGACACCTTTCTTCTCCAGGAAGTCGAACCCTCAACAGAGACAATTGAATCCCTTTATACTATCACGACGAAGAAGCTGAACTGATCAATCACCAAACGGTTATGAAACTGAAATAGTCATTATACTTCCTATGGCAATGCCAAACACCCAAGTGTCCCACCAAATCACTACATTCTTCATCAGGAATTTAAAGATATTTGAGCATATATATATTCACCATCCATCACAAGGAATTCCTTTCGCACAATATCAGACTCCTAGAATTGTATTCTATTGGTGTCAAATCCCCATAAAATACCCATCAGTGAATCTTCAGAAATGTGGAACTTCTTCTATCCGCCCACATGACTATTCTTCAACCTATCAAGGCACTGATCTTCCTTATCACCATATCACCAGTTGCTCATCAGCAATGTTCGAACACCACAAACTTACCTTGTCTTTCTCCTCCTAAGTAGTTGTCATTAAAGTAAGTAATCGGTGAACTTACAGGACAGAAAAACCTTCATATCAAAAAATCCCCAACTTCACAAACTTACAAAGACTTCGCTTAAGCACTTAGTAGTGAATCAACAATTTCCAAAGCTTATGAACTAGTTGATATTGCTCGCTTTCCTTCTATTGGTGATTTTCATCTTTCTCAAACTTGGCAAAAGGCACTTCTTATTCACTTTGTCAGAAAATTGGCAACTTTAAAAACTCTCAAACTTGCTGATACTTAAGACTTCCATTCAGTCGGTGACTTATCCACTTGCAAGCTTTCATGTTTGTGCACATCTTTATTGGAAAAAACACAAATTCGCAATCCTTCAACTTTGCCGACAACAAATGAAACTTCGTCCAACACACAAAAAGGTAATCGACAAAAGTTCCCATCGGCAAACTTCTGGATCAGCAATCTAAATAGTTTGCGAACTAGAAACTTTGTTGACCAAAGGCCTGAAATCATCCATCGGTGAACTAGGCTATTGGCAAACCACTAGATCCATGAACTAAGCAGTTTGTGAACTAAAAAATTAGCTGATTTGTTCTAACTTACCCATTTTTTCATCCAAAGTTCACCAAATTTGAACTGGAGATACACAATTGGTTCTTTGACAAGATGATGCTCTAAACTTGGTCAGATTAATCTAAATTTGCCTCTTAAAACACAAAACCAACTCTATAAAGAAAACAAAGTAGAAAACCAACTTAGAAAATAAAATGTGTTTTTGGTGATGCAAGATTGCTAGTGAACCTAGATGCTCCTGCATTAATAATACTCTTCCTAATTGGGCTACTATGTCTTTAAGAAATGGTTGGAAGGCTAGATTCATACAAGGGAATTCTACCCAGATTAGGTAGTGAGACTTGGATGCTACCTCAGGATGGAAGTCAAAATCCCATGCTTGTAAATAGCAAATTTGGCCACATATTGTCTAAGAACCATAATATAGGGCTACATGTGAATGCTCATCTGAACCAAATGTGCATGTAATATAACCCATGCCTAGATATTGGATAGGCTATATCATCCAACCCCTATTTTACTAATGTACTCTTTGTCCATTTATAAAATTATTTCTCAGAAGTAAATCCTTGAAGATAGAACAAAATGATTGGTCTTTATCTACAATTGGGCCTATAACATCTAAAACCTTGTCAGGGAGAAGTCATTCCAGAATCTTACCTCCATTATTGATTTTTGAGGATGGAGGCGATTGGCAGACGTTTTGTGTTCTATTGAGACCTTATTTGGCTATATTCCTAGTCATCAGGTAATTTCTAGTTTTTTGTTGTAGAAGAAAATAGATAAAAGTTGAATGATGGATGAGAGGGGTGTGAGTATAGGCTAGGGTTTGGACTATTCTTTATAGAGTGCAATGGGTTTACTTCCATGTCTTTTTCACTAGGTGCGGGGAGAGCTATGGCTGGAGCTATGAAGGTATTTGCTCCATTTTCTAGTGCTTTGGAGAGAGGAGGATACCGGGGGGATTTTATGCATGAGTGGGGTTTCTGACAAAAAAAATTTCATACCCATGCTGAGATTGCTCTTAACGAGTAGGATTGCACCCATTATGCAAAGTTGTGAAGCTCAGTAGTCCTGTGTAACATGGGATCAAATTTATGCTGTGGATGACCTATGGTGAGCTTGAACCTTCAAATTATGGGTTGGTTCCCTTGTAATTTTTAATGGATTTATAACTTGATATGAAAAGGGGTGAAAGGATCTACTAAAAAACACTAAAAGTGTAATCTAAAGTATGGTGATACACCTAATTTTGATGGAAAAACTACAAATCTAACTCACAATAGATCTCATAAAATCTATCCACACAATCCACTTTTGGCAATGTGATCACAAAAGTAATTCATAGGAAGGATGGAAATAACTTTCTTTTTGAAGGAAAATAGGGTTCTCACAACATCAAAGAAAATTATTCTAATTGCACAACCTAAGACCTCTGATTTCAATGCTATTCAATACATGCAAGTATAAATGAGACAATGATTTTAAAGGTTCTGATATTAAACATAATAAAATCTCATCAAATCATTCACAAAAGAAGCACTATTGATAAGGTAAACACTTGATTCAGCTGAAATATAAAGGAACACTTGCATAAAAGATAAAGAATAGAACCTATAACCTGTTGCAATCTCTATAAATCTGCAAAATATGAGTTACAAAACCTTCTTCTCTCAGGAATGTGTAAGAGAGCAAAAAATCAAGAACTAGAAAAACCTAAGTTTTTCTTACAATATATAATATGCTCCCTCCAAGAGACCTAGAAAGGTCAACTGCAATCAACTACCTCTAAAAATAATCCCTCAAAACTGATCCACAAGCAAGCAAGAAAATCCCTAAAAATAAGGGCTATAACTGCTCCAAATCGAGCTAAAATAGCTCCAAACTGCTCTCCTCTATAAGTTTGACCAAAAGGTGGACGAAACTCTCCAATTTGACCAAAAAACCATGCAAGGAGCTCCAAAAGACTTTAGTTAACTCCATCTTCCAAATTTGCATGATTTTGAGGAAACAATGTGAGCAAGGAGTAAAGTAATTAGGATAATTACTTTACTATGAGTTACAATTTGTTCTATCTTTTTGACTTTACAACTTGTGACAAAATAATAAAGTAATTTATAAACACATTACTTTATTATTTGTTTACATTATTTTAAGTTGCAAAGTCATGCAAATTTGGATGTATTTGTCTTTTAAAAGATTAAAAAATAAATAAATAATCAACTCCTTATCTCTCCCTTTGTATTTGCATAATTACATCAATGCATCCAATGATGATGCAAAATTCAAAACAAGCCTCCATGTATGCAAAAGATAAAAATATCTCCTTTTACCCCCTTATGTCTCCCATGCAAAAAAATACATTATGCATTTTGCATAAATTCCATGATTTATCTTCAACCTTATAACTCCCACTATACATGCATTAAGAACCTTATGACTCCATGCAAAATACATCTACATCATACCTTAACACACTAAGCACCTTATTGCTCCATGCAAAACCATACAACATCATGTATTATAGATGTTGGGAATTAAGTTGTCTTAACCTTGGTAATTCCTTGTATTATTTTCATTGTATTTATTTATTCATTTCCTATGTTGTAAATTAAATTGTGAATTCATGTTGTCATCTTGTGGGAGTTGGCATGGTGATGTGTCATCCTACATGGAAGATGACAAGTTGTAATTTTGTCCTCACATGAGGAGATAGGCGTCCCACTTAGTGGTAGGAATATTTTGCCATGTGTCAGCATCTTGGATGTTGTGTAAGGGAATATTGACCGAAACGGTTATGACGGATTCCTATGATAAAGTTATGACATGTAAGAGTCAGAAATAAGAGATTCTATGATAGGTGAAGACATGTGTCGAAGAACATTTTTGAAAAAGGCATCTTTGGGTGCCCCAAGGTGGACTATGACATGTTGTAAGAGAATATCCTATTTATAGCCTGTGTATGATAGATTCTCTTACAGCTATAAGTTATGACAGCTATGACAGATTCTATTACAGTCGTAAGAGTCGTAAGAGCATCTATCATAGCCCATTTTGGAAATAGGTGACCTCCTTGGGATGGGGTGACTTGAAAAGTGTTAGGAGCATCCTACAGAGTTGGACAAGTGTCCATAGGCGTGGGTTTTGGGCCATGAGGCCATGTTGGATGCCCATCCCTATGTGGAGCCATATTTGCTTTGTATTTTCTATATAAACAGGTGCTTTTGAGAGGAGATGTACTATAGGTTTTAGAAGTACTATTATGCTACCGGTTTGTCTCCAGATACGAGTGTCGAAGACTCCTGAGAGCTTGCATTGCAAGTGTGTTGTAAACATTCTCTGTTTTGATAATACATTGTGCAGGTTTTGGAGTGTGGGGTTTTTCACCTGATAAGGGTTTTCCCCACGTATATCTTGTGTCTCTCTTCTTCTGTTTCACGTTCTTGTTTATGTGTTTGCTGCAATATCTTTGTTAGTAGTTTAACATTGCTGCAATAGTAAGGATAAAATTGAATTTGCACTCTCCTCCCCTCATTAGATTAGTGTAGGAAGCATTTTCTGCACACCTAGCTTCCTTTTAGTTGGTATTAGAGCCTGGCTAGTTTTGGTCCTAGCTGCTGGGTAGGGGTTTTTTGAGCTAATCTTAGGTTGAGTGGGAGTGTTGTGCAGAGTATTTTGTATCTTGTTGTAACAAGGAGATGGCAACCACATCCGGAAGGTTAGAGGTTGAGAAATTCAATGGCACTAATTTTGAGTTGTGGAAACTCAAGATGGAGGATCTACTTGTTGATCATGACCTATGGGAAATTGTATCTGGTGTGAAACCTACAAAAATATCACAAGCTAATTGGGACCTCAAATATCAAAAGGCTAAGGGTCCCATAAGACTCTGTTTAGTTGACTCTGTCCTGTTGAATGTCCATGAGGAGAAGAGCACGAAAGATCTTTAAAAGAAGTTGGGTGATGTTTATCAGGCCAAGTCCTTGGTAAACAAACTTTTCTTGAAAAAGAAGTTGTTCACTTTGAAGATGGAAGATAGAGGATCTGTTGTGGACTATATGAATGCTTTTAACATGATCGTTGCACAGTTGACATCTGTGGGTGTGAAGATGGAGGAGGAGGATCGATGTATGACCCTACTTTGTTCTTTGCCCGATTCATGGGATCATCTTGTCATGGCTATTGAAAGGACTACTGCCACCTTCAAGATGGAAGATGTGGTGTCCTCGCTGTTATCTGAAGAAATGCGGAGGAAGTCTTCTGAGGCATCCAAAGAGGCTCTTGCGGTTCATGGAAGACCCAAAGAAAAGGGGAAGAAGAAGGACAAGAAAGGTGAAAAGGGCAAATCCAAATCCCGTGGGAGATCCAAATCTCCTCGAAAGTCCAAGGCTCTCTATTGGAACTGTGGAAAAACTGGGCAATTCTAAAAGGAATGCAAAGAGGAGAAGAAAAAGAAGAAGAAAGCTCCTTACTCAGATTCTGACAAGTCATAAGATGATGGTGATGCCTTCATCGCAGCCCTAGCCACCCATGCATTTGATGATGTGTGGTTGATAGATTCTGGTGCATCATTCCACATGACCTCACATTAAGACTAGATCATGAAGTATGAAGAGTTCGATGGTGGAAGAGTGTACCTGGGTGATGATTCTCATCTGAAGATTGTTGTCGTGGAAGAGTCTCAATCTGATTCTCTGATGGATGAGTGAAGGGGATCACTAGGGTTATGCACATCCTAGGCCTAGCATGGAACCTACTTTTTTGTAAGTATGTTGAATGATGCAGGTGTGCAAGTTGTCTTTTCAAAGGATGGATGCAATATGACTAGAGGATCTATGGTGCTTGCTAAGGGTACTCGGAGAGGTACTCTGTTTCAGCTGGAGGCATGCACTTCACAGTGTAATAGTTCTTCTTGTATACACCTAAAAATGGCACGACTTTGTCTAAATAAATATTCTTAATATTTATTTAAGTCTAATTCCTCAATCAATAAATAAATAAACAAATTTATTTATTTGATTCATATTCCTCTAAGTTAATTAAATATCAAATTATTTAATTAGCTCTTCTAAAGTCAAAATTAAATAAATCCTTTATTTAATTTAATTCTTCCAAAATAATTAAATAATTCTAAATTATTTAATTAAGTCATTTATTCCTCCAGATTTAAATAAATCAATTAAATTTATTTAAATCCTCTCAATCTTTAAAAATAAAATATAATCAAATATTTTATTTATTCTTCCAAATGTTAAATAAATTTATTTATTTAATTTTCTTTCTTATCTTCTAATTCCTCAATTAAATAAATTTATTTATTTAATTTGCTTTCTTATCTTCTAATTCCTCAATTAAATAAATTTATTTATTTAATTTGCTTTCT
This sequence comes from Cunninghamia lanceolata, assembly GCA_027924645.1. Classification (NCBI taxonomy): domain Eukaryota; kingdom Viridiplantae; phylum Streptophyta; class Pinopsida; order Cupressales; family Cupressaceae; genus Cunninghamia; species Cunninghamia lanceolata. Next base: position 27,097,584 of record BSBN01000500.1, read on the forward strand.
TATCTTTTAATTCTTCAATTAAATAAATTTATTTATTTAATTTGCTTTCTTATCTTCTAATTCTTCAATTAAATAAATTTATTTATTTAATTTGCTTTCTTATTTTCTAATTCCTCAATTAAATAAATTTATTTATTTAATTCGTTTTCTTATCTTCCAAAACCTTCTAAAAATAAATCTTTCCTGTCATGCAAAAACAAAAATTGAGTTTTTTTTGATTTAAAACAATCTTGTTTTTATCAATAACTCTTAAATTAGAATAAAACATTCTAATTTGTGAAGAAAATCTTGCCTTTGTCATGAAAGCAGTTAACTTAAAGAGAATAGCTTTTTGTATGACACATGTCCTTCTATTTGCACACGTTCCCTCAAACATCCTCTACCATTGATCTTCTTATTTCTTCTACACCGTTGATCTTCTGTCTCACAAATCTATAAATACCCTTCTATTCTTCCATTCTGATATCACGATGCTTTCAAGTAAACTTATGCTGCAAAATCCTGAGCGCGCCATTGGCACCCCCACTTTCACACCATTCATTATCCATTTCATATTGTGTCGAAGCTCATCTTCAACACAACAAGTATCCGAGCCATTTCTCCTTGTCATCTTGAGGAATCAAAGCAAGGAAGCAAGCTTCCTGAGGGCTACATTCATCACCAAAGATCAAACGAGAATAGGTGAATAATGGAAGCTGCCAAGTAACAAAGCACTATAAGTTGTTTATTTGGTATTATTCTTTGTTGCTTGCATATTTCATTGAAGTTATTGGGTTTTTACATTTAAATTATTATCCCATTTACCCATAACATTTCTTTGTTTAAAGCTTTTGTTATTTGCAAATTCTATTGATGTTTTTGGGTTTTTTTATAATTAATTTTAATATCCCATTTTACCCATTACATTTCTGGCACCCACCGTGGGGCCTTTGCCCCAAATCTAACCAAAAAACTGAGTTCTTGAGTGATAGGTTCCATACAGGCTCCGTGCACTCTTCAAACAGGTTCATTCAGTGCATCTGATCAATCCCGAAGCGCATCTGAGCACTATTCCAGTGCATGCAACTTTTTGGCGCATATACACCAATACACGGCGCTTTCATCCTTTAGAATGATGAATCCATAGAAACTGTGCATATGTCCTTTATTCCTGTGCTTTTGACACCTGTCTTAGCGCATTTGTAATTTTGCGCTCATAGTCTCTGTTTCTGTGCATACAGATTATGAAGATGCGCATCTATTCTTCACAGTGATTCTAGGGATTTCTTGCAAGTTTTCTAACGCTGACATTTGTCTTGCAGGATTAATTTTCTTTGATTTTCATGTAGGGTTAAGAGCTGGATAGCTTCATTTTCTAAAAACACACATCATAGGTTAACTAGCAAGGAAAGTCAAAAAATGTGTGTATGTGCAAAATCTCACATAGTTCTTAACTAGGAGGGTAGTAACGAACATCATTGCTATCTTTGCATTATTGCTATCTCTTTTAGTTTAGAACATTGCTATCTTACAAAAGGGAAATAACCATTGCTATCTTTAATCACTTCAAAGTTAACAACTGTGTGAGTGCCAAAATAGATAACGCATATAGTTTTTTTCATTTTAAATAGGATTGGATAAACCACTATTTTCTGTGTCTGTTGAATGACAATAGGCTTATGCTCTCCCCTTTACTGGGTGACCAAAATGTCAGACTTGTTATTCTTTGTGTATAACCTTTAGAGGGGCCTGCCCTTGGATGCCTGCATGTCCAAGTGGGAACGACCCTAAGTGGAAACAGGCTAAAGCCAAGCCCTACCAGTCCACTATAAATAAATTGTGCTTGAGGCGAAAGCTTCCTGTAACAAGTGCCGCTGTGTTAAACCGATAGCCAACCTCCCCCAAAACCCTTCAAGGCCTAACCCTTAAAGGTTGGGAGACTCCATAAAGGAGAGTAGTGCTGCCGCATGTGTAACCACTCGAACGGTTGCCCTGACTATTTAGCTATTGTCTAGTGTACCAAAATCCTCTATTTGTTGGCGCAAAAGGTGGGACCTTTGAAGCGGCCCTGATTCATGTGATTCTTAGTAGAGGTAGCAGGGACAATCTTAAGGTTCAATGGGGGTACGAACCTAAGGAAACCCAGATCTGGTATGTGTGAGAAGTGAGTGCCGTGGAGGGGAGTCGGCGCCACCAGATCCTGAAGCTACATGCTTTAAATATGCACAGCTAGGGGACTCAACAAATACTGTCTTTTCCAGCCTAGGATTGTAATTGTTCTTGTGTCAAAAAGTCCACAAAAATACAAAAAAATAATAAAAGATAAAAATCATGAAACTTCTATGCGTTTGCTATGTCTTTATCTACCATAATTGAAGATCAAAAAAAAAGAGAGAGGCCAAGTTTTCAACCAAAAATAGAATTTTTTGAAAAACATGCCAAAAACTCTGCAAAAACAAACTGAAAAACTAGAGCTGCACATTCACTGCGACCTGCTATGCATCCATTGTGACCTACTACGCATTTGATTACTATTGTGGTGCATTTAAACTTTTCCAGATTTGCTCATTTATATCGACTCGCTACGCATATATCCTCTATTTCCGTGCATTTGTAGCTGTGCATCTTTCATAGTAAGCTTTTCTGATCTTGTGTCAATTTTTGTAGAGATGGCAAACCAATTAGAATATATTGCTCAAACACTCCAATATCTGCAATTGCAAATAAACTTAAGTCCCTCTCCCCAAGATTGTATAGCAATTGCTCAACAAATCCAAGTCTTACAACAAGAAATGGCAATCTTGCAAGCTGAACGTACCAGTACAAGCTACACCTCGCACCAAAATCATACCTTGTTTTCCCATAATAATGATACTATTGACAAGGCAAGCACCACCTCAAGTCAGAAATCATATATCACTCCTTCTACTAGTCCTCCTTCACCACTTGCTAAGATGCCTATCCCAAAGCATACCAATCCTACACCAACACCGCCATCTATTTCCTCAAACTCTAAATGGACAACCAAAAAAGAATCAGATGAGTTTTGGGAAAAATATTTTCCAAATTTATACAACAAAAGAAAAGCTATGGAGAAAGCCAAATCCACTCATCCATGTACTCCTACACCTACGAAGGATGTGATCCAAGGACTACCAGCAGAGAACCAAACATGTCCTCAAATTCCGTTCCTTGACCTTACTAAAGATTCTTCTAATGCCATGTCAAATCCTACAACCCCTTCATGTCATTCGCAACCCCTTGAGCTTATTGAAGAACCTCCTACCATGAACCAAATTCAAGGTCCATCGAACATCCATGTTGTCAACCAAGAAGCTATCCAAGAGCTATCTTCTTCAATTCAAGAAGACCAAGAGCTATGTCAAGAGCACACCTTAGAGCATGTGGAAACATCCACCCTTTGTCTAAATCAAGATCAAAACACCCCCATCTAATTTCAAACCATTCATAACCTTTATCTCTTCCATGATCAAGATAATACCTATGAAGAATCTATCCATGAGCAACTTGATCCTATACATGGGAAAGAGATCCAATTCCAACCCGTCCATAATCTATACCTTCTCTATGATCAAGATACTACCTTTTATGAAGAAGATGTTCATGAACAACTTGATCCCATACCTATACGTGAGAAAGAAACCTCCGTTACTTCTATCCATCTTCCATCTAATCCTATCCATGATCCAACAACTTTCGCTTCCTTTGATGAGACACTTGCCTCCCAAGTGCACATGAATGATCAACTCAATATCTTAGATCCTAAAGAGCATAATAATGATCAAGATTCTAGTGATCCTTCACCATCCATTGTTGACCAAGCTACAAATCCCCCACCGTATATCCTCGGTCTCACTACCTTCATGCATGATTGTTCTTCCTTAGGAGAACAACAACCGTTATCTACCTCTTCACCTTCTCTATCCAATAAGGAACTCGTGTCTAGTGTTCCAACCATACATAATCCCACTGTCCACCACATATTCCAACATATGAACTATCAAGGTAAAGGCTTAGGCCTTCATGAACAAGGTATTTTGGAACCTATCCATGTCAAAGTTCCTCCACCTTCATACGGCCTTGGATACATACCCCAAGATGAACAATCCAAAGATGTTGGTGCTTCCTCCACTCCTCCTATGTCTACCACTTTCTATCGCAAACCCTATCATATCCCTAAAACATATGTCGCCATTCCACCTCCATCATCCTATAATTGTCAAAAGCATGTGACCATACACCTTCCACCATCCAATCTACCTCCACTACTTCTAACTCCTAATAGCCCTCCGTGCATCCTACCACCACTTCTTCCAACACCTTATTCATCCATCTATAAATCCTCTAACAATCCCAATCATGGCCAATAAATGCACATGTTGTCTAAACAAAGAGCTGCCACCTACCCCACTTCCACCATCCCAAGAGAATTCAACAACAAAAATTTGGATGCCTCTACCTCTCAAGTCAAAAATCCTAAGCGTCCTCATGACCTAGGATACAAAATCCAAGAATCAAAGAATTATCCATATCAAAAGTTGCATACACCAATACACCTCAATGCCAAACTGAAAAAGGTGTGGGTCCCCAAGCATCAAGCAATTACCTCATAAGATGCACAAAGGCTACATATACCCAATCCCATACCTTCACAAGAGAAGTCTAAAAACAAAATGGTTTGGGTACCCAAGCAGAAAGCCATCAAGTTAAATGAGGCATCCACCTATCAAGAGTCCCGATCATCCCCTTTCTCCTTGTCCATCCAAAAGTATCAAATCCTTCCATTCCATAGGATAAACAAAAATAAGAAAAATACTAAGTCTATGTGGGTCCCTAAATTCCTAAATCATTCATCCACCAAGCAAAAATCTCCACTACTTCCCACACCACCTACCTATCATAAGCTTCAATGTTTATCACAGTATGTGCAACCGTTGGTCATAGTTTCCTTCCATTCCATAACACTTCCATATAACTCCATCTCCCCTCCCTTACACTACTATCCTACATATCTTCCCCATCCTACTCCCATGGTCCATGCTTTTGCATAAGCTTTCCAATCTGTATATCTACATCAGCGTCCACTATCGCACCCTTCCATAATCCAATATCTACCATTCTCCATCTCACTTTCATGCAATCCCCTACCAACATCTATTAGCACACTAGACATGGTCCGTGCAACAACATCCATCTAGCGGGACTATCACCTTTCAAGGAACTAGATACTTGAGTCTCTCCTTATCCATATCCACCTTCTCCTATCTAAATATTAAAAAAAAAAGGTAAAGAAAAATCCCTTCGTCCAACGGTGAAAATCTAGCAAACAGGCGCCTTGGATAAGTACCATGATGAAAACCTGGCAAACAGGCGTCATGTGTAAAGTTGATCTCCTATGTCACCTACACTTGGGGGCACCTTGTCTCATCAGCATATCACTTTTCTTCTACCAGTTTCCTTTCATACCATTTCCTATCCTATTCCTCTATCCATTACATACCTATACTATCCAGTCCATCCATCCTAATCTTCCATTCCTCTATTTTTCTTTGATCTTGATAAAGATTGGGGGCACAATGTTGACAAATGTTTTTGAATGGCTCTTGACATACCTTATCCCTCCAAACCATGCAAATCCTTCATTATCCTCTCATCCTCTTCCTTCATCTTAAGCATTGTCATGAAAATTCCTAAGGACTCCACCTATAATGGGGCATGTTATTCCTATGCGACTTAGTCGTTAGTGATCACATCCTTGCCCTCTTCTGTGTGCATTTCATTCCTTATCACCCATGCATCTACCTATCTGTGGTGTTTCCTTATCATCAGTATCATCCGATCCATTTCTAGTCTATATTTGTTCCATACCTGCTCCATATCTGTTCCTTATCATTTCTCATCTAGTCCATATCTCAGTATCATAGGGTTCACCCCGAACTACGTTGCCTCTGCGTCGTCATGTAAGCAAGGCCATTATCAATGTGCCCCCGAGGCTCCGCTACCCATACATTCCCTACCTTATCGCCTGTCCTCCAGTCCATCCACGTCTGCACCTTTCACTAGATGCAAGCACTTGCAACAAAATGCGTTTCCAAACAAAAGTCTTGACGCAAAACATCAACAGTCCAAAAGAAAAGCAAAACATATACCAAAACACTCAAACTGATTCTATATCAATTATGGCAAGAAGACACATTTAAATGCAAGAATGTTTTGTGCTTTATGAACTAGTTAACTTACAAGGTCTTGAATTTTTGTCATTATGTCTTTCTATGCTACTCAAGGATGCCAAAAGCTAGAGATACTATGATGGGGGCATAATCATTTTCATTGTCTGCTGCTTGTGGATTAATCTTTAGTAGTGTGATGACTTTTGTCTAACGACATGATCAACAAAAGATCATTGAGGACTTCTGAGGTCTAAACATGAAAAGGGGCAATCCTTGTCTATTGAAACACAAGAGGTAATTAGGTCATCTAGCTTCAAGTTTGACTAGATGCTTGTATCAACTTACTATATCAAAATCCATGTAAGGAATACTCAGGGCATCTCAGTTTAATTATACCTAGATGCTTGTATTTTCTTACAACATAATAAGCACCCGATGATGAAACAAAGCACTTCAAAATACTTGCAATATCAAGATGACAAATATCCATACCATATCTAATTGTATTCCATATCCATATCCATATCCGTATCCATATCCAATTGCATTTTACATCCATATCCCATGCAATAAAGATTCTATGCAGAGTATCAATGTTTGCAAAAGCTTGTGATTCCTTCTGTCGAGTCATTCTTCTATCAATCAAATTTCTATCTATCATTGTATCTCTTGTCAACAGTTCTAGTTGTCAATCTGAGCAATGATCCAAATGCAAGTCTATCCTTAATCCATACCAATCATGTTAGTCAATCTTGTCAAATGATCCACTCACAATCAGTGGTCTTGATCCTTGTCTGGTTGTAAACCAACTCAATCAATTATAATCACTCAATTGTCTTATACAGGATGTTGCATTGTCGAAATCAGACCAACACATGCGTCTTACATGACATGTTTCATTTCCTGAAACTAGACACTATCCTATCGTGTTGCTCTAGGGATCTATCGTTCCCCGCCATGACAACACTGTTGTATATCGTTATCGATTAATCTTTGGTTTACCGCTTGACAGGGGCAATACCTTGTTTGTTTTTGTATCATTTGTGCATACTTGCTTACTTGCTTGTGTGTTTTATCATTTTATTTTGCATCACGTATCATTCGGCTCTTTCTTCAACCCGTTTTTCTTCATTCTAACCTATTCTTCTGCCTTCTTCATCATGAGATTGTCCATCTCACGTCCTACCTTATTCTTGTCCAATCTCCTAAGGGGGCATCCCGTCGTTAAACTTGTACCAGGGGCAAATTGGGGCATGTATCATTTTCAAACAATCTTATTCTTTGAAACAACGTGATAAAACACATTGCATCAAAGAGGGGCAAAATGTATACACCTAAAAATGACACGACTTTGTCTAAATAAATATTCTTAATATTTATTTAAGTCTAATTCCTCTATTAAAAAATAAATAAACAAATTTATTTATTCAATTCATATTCCTCTAAGTTAATTAAATATCAAAGCATTTAATTACCTCTTCTAAAGTCAAAATTAAATAAATCCTTTATTTAATTTAATTCTTCCAAAATAATTAAATAATTCTAAATTATTTAATTAAGTCATTTATTCCTTCAGATTTAAATAAATCAATTAAATTTATTTAAATCCTCTCAATCTTTAAAAATAAAATATAATCAAATATTTTATTTATTCTTCGAAATCATGCACAAACAAACAAATAAATTTATTTATTTAATTTTCTTTCTTATCTTCTAATTCCTCAATTAAATAAATTTATTTATTTAATTTGCTTTCTTATCTTCTAATTCTTCAATTAAATAAATTTATTTATTTAATTTGCTTTCTTATCTTCTAATTCTTCAATTAATTAAATTTTTTCATTTAATTTGCATTCTTATCTTCTAATTCCTCAATTAAATAAATTTATTTATTTAATTTGCTTTCTTCTCTTCTAATTCTTCAATTAAATAAATTTATTTATTTAATTTGCTTTCTTATCTTCTAATTCTTCAATTAAATAAATTTATTTATTTAATTTGCTTTCTTATCTTCTAATTCCTCAATTAAATAAATTTATTTATTAAATTTGCTTTCTTATCTTCTAATTCCTCAATTAAATAAATTTATTTATTTAATTCGCTTTCTTATCTTCCAAAACCTTCTAAAAATAAATATTTCTTGTCATGCAAAAACAAAAATTGAGTTTTTTTAATTTAAAACAATCTTATTTTTATCAATAACTCTTAAATTAGAATAAAACATTCTAAATTGTGAAAAGTAAATCTTGTCTTTGTCATGAAAGCAGTTAACTCAAAGAGAATAGCTTTTTCTATGACACATGTCCTTCTATTCGCGCACCTTCCCTCAAACATCCTCTACCATTGATCTTCTTATTTCTTTTACACCGTTGATCCTCTGTCTCAAAAATCTATAAATACCCTTCTATTCTTCCATTCTGATATCATGATGCTTTCAAGTAAACTTATGCTGCAGAATCCTGAGCTCCATTTCATATTGTGTTGAGGCTCATCTTCAACACAACAAGTATCCAAGCCATTTCTCCTTGTCATCTTGATGAATCAAAGCAAGGAAGCAAGCTTCCTGAGGGCTACATTCATCACCAAAGATCAAATGCGAATAGGTGAACAATGGAAGCCGCCAAGTAACAAAGCACTGTAAGTTGTTTATTTGGTTTGATTCTTTGTTGCTTACATATATAATTGAAGTTATTGGGTTTTTACATTTAAATTATTATCCCATTTTACTCGTAACATTTCTTTGTTTAAAGCTTTTGTTATTTGCAAATTCTATTGATGTTTTTGGGTTTTTTTATAATCAATTTTATTATCCCATTTTACCCATTACACTTCTGACTCGAAAAAAAGAGCTGCAGTCACTCCATCCCCACCATATGAACAAGTAGTGAAGAAATCTGTTGTAACACTTTCCGATGGTAGTGCACATGCTATGGAAGCTAAGCTTCCTACTGAAAAGACTATGTTATGGCATTTGAGATATGGCCACATTGGTGAGAAAGGTTTACGTACCCTAAAAAATAAAAACCTTGTTGAGGGGTTAAATGATTGTAATCTTGAGTTTGACTTTTGCGAACATTGCATTTATGGAAAGCAAAACTGTGTTCAATTTTACTCTATCTCTCATTAGTCTTCTGGTGTATTGGATCTTATTCATTCTGATGTGTTTGGTCATGTTAATGTTCCTTCGATTTCAAAATCTGCATATTTTGTATCTTTCATAGATTATTACAGTAGAAGGACATGGGTTTATTTTCTCATAAGAAAATCTGAAGTCTTTAGTTGGTTCAAAGAGTTTAAGGCTTTTGTTGAGAATTAGACTAGTAAAAAGATTAAGTGTTTGAGAACTGATAACAGTGGTGAGTTTTGTTTGGCAGAGTTTGAGAAGTTTTGTAAAGAGCAAGGGATTGAAAGACATAAGACAACTCCATATACCCCACAGCAAAATGGAGTTGCAGAGAGGATAAATAGGACCTTGATGGAGAAGGCTAGGATTATGCTTAGTGGAGCAAGCCTCAAACAAAAGTTTTGGGCTGAAGCTGTACCCACTACTTTCTATCTGGTAAAAAAATCTCCTACATTAGCTCTTGTTGGTAAGACATCCATGGATGTGTGGTCTGGTAAGAAGTCTTCAGTTAGACATCTTCATGTTTTTGGTTGTGAGGCATATGCACATGTGCCTAGGGAGAAAAAGGTCTAAATTGGAGAACAAGGCTGTTAAGTGTATTTTCATTGGCTATGGTGTCAGTGTGAAAGGATACAAGCTTTGGGATCCTGTGGCTGAAAAGGTGTTGTATAGAAGAAGTGTTATCTTTAGAGAGCTAACACCATCTTCCATTATTCTACAGCCAGAACAGACAGAAAAGAAAAAGGATGTAGTTTAGTTTCCTTCTACCCCTGAGAGGACTGAACAGATAGACCCTGTGAGACCTGATGATGAGGAGAGCTCTAGCAGCTTTGAAAGCTCAGAAGAAGAACCAGAACCTCAACCTCAGCCATTGAGGAGGTCTACACAAACAAGAAAGCAACCTAATAGGTTTGGTTATTCATTGCTTGAATCTAGTTATGCTTTTTCTTTACTTGCTAACACTAATGAACCTAGAATTATGTCAGAGGCTATGGGCATGAAAGATGTAGGTTACTAGAAGGAGGCCATGGAAGATGAGATGGCTTCTTTGGAAAAGAATAAAACATGGGACTTGGTGCCTTTGCCTGACGGATGAAAACCCTTTGGATACAAATGGGTGTTCAAGAAGAAATTTGGTGCAGATGGTAGTGTTGAAAAGTACAAGGCCAGATTGGTTGTGAAGGGGTATTCACAAGTGGAGGGAATTGATTATGGTAAAATTTTCTCTCCCATTGCAAAGCTGACATTCATTCAATTTCTGTTTTCTGTTGCAGCTGCTTATGACTTAGAAGTAGAATAGATGGATGTGAAGACAATTTTCCTTCATGGTGATTTGGAGGAAGAGATTTACATGTCACAGCCAGAGCATTACATTATGAAAGGTAAAGAAAATTTGGTTTGCAAATTGAAAAAGTCTTTGTATGGTTTGAAGTAGTCTCCTAGGATGTGGTATTTGAAGTTTGATGCCTTTGTGTTGTCAATTGGATTTCTGAGATTGAAATCAGATCATTGTGTGTACTACAAGTTAGAGAATGATCGTATTCTCATTGTTGCATTATATGTTGATGATTGGGAAGGGTAAGAATATGATTTCTAATTTTAAGTCTTAGTTGGCAGCATAGTTTGAAATGAAAGATTTAGGGGCAGCCAAGTACATTCTAGGAATGGAAATCAAAAGAGACAGAACTAACAGAAAACTTTGGTTAAGCCAGAGTAAGTATGTGAAGACCATGTTGGATAGGTTCATCATGGCAGATTGTAGACCATTGTGTGTTCCTATTTCATTGGGGACAAAGTTGTCTATTAATGATTGTCCAAAATCTTCCAGTGAGGTGGAGGACATGAGCAAATTACCTTATGCTAGTGCTATTGGTAGTTTGATGTATGCTATGGTCTATACAAGGCTAGACATTGCCCAAGCAGTGGGAGTCCTTAGTCGATTTATGGCTAATCCTAGATGGGTACATCAGGATGCAGTTAAGAGAGTGTTCATATATTTGAGGGGTACTTCTGAGTATTCCATATGTTATCATGGTAATGTTATAGGACCTCCGCATTTAGTTTGTATTTGTGGATTTGTGGATTCTGATTGGGTAGGTGACATTGACAGTAGGAGATACACTAGTGCTTATGTGTTCACGTTGTTTGGTGGTGCTATTAGTTGGATGAGTAAGTGACAACCTGTGGTTGCTTTGTCCACGATAGAAGCTAAGTATATGGCAGCAACTCATGCTTGCAAGGAATCCATTTGGCTTAAGAGATTGTGTTCGGCTATTGGTGTTGATGCAGGACATATTACAATTTGTTGTGACAGTCAGAGTGCGATTTGCCTTGCGAAGAATCCAACTTTCCATGCCAAAACAAAGCATATTGATGTTCATTTTCACTTCATGCAAGACATAGTAGAGGATGGGAAGGTAAATTTGGAGAAGGTGGATACTTTGAAGAATGTTGCAGATGCATTGATGAAACCAGTGGGCACAAAGAAGTTCAAATGGTGTTCAGAGTCTATGGGCCTCTCAGCCTATAGCAGTTAAATCCTGTTAATTCTATTGGCTCTTACAAGGTGTTCAACAAGTGGGAGAATGTTGGGAATTAAGGTGTCTCAACCTTGGTAATTCCTTGTATTATTTTCCTTGTATTTATTTATCCATTTCCTATGTTGTAAATTAAATTGTAAATTCATGTTGTCATCTTGTGGGAGTTGGCACGGTGATGTGTCATCCTACATGGAAGGTGATAAGTTGTAATTTTATCCTCACACGAGGAGATAGGCATCCCACTTAGTGGGAGGAATATTTTGCCATGTGTCAACATCTTGGATGTTGTGTAAGGGAATATTGACTGAAACGGTTATGACGGATTCCTATGACGAAGTTATGACATGTAAGAGTTAGAAATAGGAGATTCTATGATAGGTGAAGACATGTGTCGAAGAGCATTTTTGAAAAAGGCATCTTTGGGTGCCCCAAGGTGGACTATGACATGTTGTAAGAGAATATTTTATTTATAGCCTGTGTATGATAGATTATCTTACAGTTGTAAGTTATGACAACTATGACAGATTCTATGATAATCGTAAGAGTCGTAAGAGCATCTGTCATAGCCCATTTGAGAAATAGGTGACCTCCTTGGGATGGGGTGACTTGACAAGTGTTAGGAGCATCCTACAGAGTTGGACAAGTGTCCATAGGAATGGGTTTTGGGCCATGAGGCCATGTTGGACGCCCATCCCTATGTGGAGCCATATTTGCCTTGTATTTTCTATATAAACAGGTGCTTTTGAGAGGAGATGTACTACAGGTTTTACAGTTACTATTATGCTACCGGTTTGTCTCCAGATATAAGTGTTGAAGACTCCTGAGAGCTTGCATTGCAAGTGTGTTGTAAACATTCTTTTTTAGAATACATTGTGCAAGTTTTGGAGTGTGGGGTTTTTTCACCCGATAAGGGTTTTCCCCACGTATATCTTGTGTCTCTATTCTTCTGTCTAACTTTCTTGTTTATGTGTTTGCTGCAATATCTCTGTTAGTAGTTTAACATTGCTGCAATAGTAAGGATAAAATTGAATTTGAACTATCCTCCCCTCATTAGATTAGTGTAGGAAGCTTTTTCGGCACACCTATCTTCCTTTCAATAGAATACCTTATATCTCCATATACATCATACTTTATGCATCTTTTACTATGTATAACACCTTATCACTTCATGCATAAATCACATCATACCTTAACACCACCTTTGGAAAATATAGAACACATTAATCATGCATATATAATTACCACCTTCTACCCTTCCTTACCTTCGAATCATTGATTTTGTTTTTGTTGCTAATTTTTTGTTCACACTGAAAATTAGTTGGACCTAAGTGTAATTGTTCAGAAGGAATAATAGAAAACTTCAAGGTTATGCATTCTTGAATGGTTGATGCCTTGACCAAGTTGAAAAGAAGATCTAGTTGTCAGGATAACCCATCAGTCCAATCAATATTGATAAGTTATCATGACAAAAGAATTGATCATTAAAGGATCAAACATTCAAGGAGATACAGTTGTTCTACAAAGTTTGATCTTTGAGGAGTTATAAGTTAAATTGATTATTCAGATTAGTCAGTTTTGAATAAAAGAGAGAAAGATATTATATTACACTATTATTTCATGTCATGTTTTGAACATACATCCAAGTATCTGTTATTTTATCTCATGCATTGATTAAAAAGGAAATACATATACATCATATGCATTAGAGAAACTAACTAATCATGTTTAAAAGAAGTGTTCAATTGTGTCCCACACAAGTCATGGGAGTAACTAGACTGTGCAATTACAGATATGCAAGCTCTGTATCTGTTTGATAAAAGAAAAGAGAAAAGAACATCTGATAAATTTAAACATCCATCATTGCCTGATGATGGAGGTTGTTGTTGAAGCTGGCCTTCAAGTCTTCAGTCTCCATTCTTCACTCCAAGCCACCATCCAATTGAAACTTGCAAAATTTTGGGGACAACCCTGTTAGTGCTCCGGATGTTTACAGTTATCACATGCTTTTATCAAACAGAGACATCTACTTATCATATCATGCATTCAGATAAGAATCATATCAAATAATGATACAAATCAGGAAGAAATCATGAAGGAGATCAATCAATGTTATCAGGTACTTTTTTATGCTAACTTGTTTGTTCACTGTGCAGGTATAGGACAAATTTTGTTGCTGATTTGAAGACAAACAAACAAGTGGATTAAATGTGGCTCCCACAAGGGTTTGAGCCCAACATGTTTCTTTTCATTTTTTGAAAAGAGTATCAGAAAAGATAGGATGCATCATTCTAAGCTATATCATGCATCATCTAATCAACTTACATAAAGAAGATGTCATCATGACATCATTACAGTTGATTAAAGAAAATCAAAGCTATATGACTGAGTCAAGATTGACAAAAGGACAAATTCAGAAATCAGATTACAATCATCTAAGGAGTGATACAAGTTTTCAGATTATTGTGACTGATAAAGAGAAGAAAGATAGAGTAAAAGAAGGATACAAGAACTTATGTATCATTTGAACAATTTACAGAGTAAATCATGTGAAGGGTCATCTCATTATGACAAGGGAGTAAGATGAACCAGAATTTTATACCAGGTATTTCTCATGTTGTTTTCATACTATTTAAGATTATCAAAGTTTAAGCAGTTATATCACATTCAAAGTTGCAAGTGTCTCATAGAAAGAGTCAAGCAAAATGCCACATGGAACAACAGATGGAACAGTGGAAGGAAAGACAATTATAAACAATATGCCAACTTGACTTCCATAAAATAGAACTTCACAAGATGTATGAGATAAGTGTGCAGTCATCTAGAAAGAAGATATAAAATTTGCAAAAGGTTGTCACCAATGCCTCAAAACTTCAAACCATCAAAAGATACATGAAGATGCCATGAAACAGTTCAAACAGTCAAGTATCCAGGGATGAAGCACATAATGCATATAAAATACCCCAATGCAATGAATGGTCATCACAGACATGACAGTCAACTTTCAAGATCAAATAAGAGACAGTCATGACTAAAGTGGAAGTTGCAAATACAATATACATAGAGTACAATAGAGTATAAAGAATGCAATAGTTCAAGGATGAATAAAGTGGATTCCATGCATTTCAACATTATTGTGCTTTGACAAAACTTTATTTCTCATGCCCAAAGCTACAGTGATGCCATGGTGTAGTCAAGAAGATGCCATGCAAGATCCAAGAGAGATACAGTGCAGTAAAGAGAGATACAGTCCAAGAGAAGTGAGATACTATGAAGATCAAGATACAAATACAGTCACCATCACCATGGACAGTCAAGGATAGTGACCAATGAAATGGCTTATATAAACAAGAGACATTCATGATATATCATAATGGCCATATCCATCCACATAATAAACATTCAAGTGATAAGATAAATAGTCAGTATGCACAAAGATGACTACAGGTGCAAGGATGCACAAAGGCATGCTACAGATATACCTTGAAATATAGAAGAATAGCTACAGGTGTAGGAGAAATATGCATAATATATACAGTGCTCTAACATTCAAATGATGAAATGAGCAAAACAGAAGGTAGCAGTGATATGCCATAATGATACAAGTGTAGTAAACAGACAGCAAGAGACAAAAATGCATGATATCTATGCATAGAAGAATCCCAATACATATGATAGTCAAGAGATAGCATGAGACCTATGCCTTAGTATATATCCAGTTGCAACAAAGGCAGTAACCAATCAAGGATGTTTCCACATGACATACAGTCCATCACATTACATTCATGCAACCTGAAGAGATATGCATAAGAAGAACCTCATAGAAATGTAAATGTATGATACTCGTGCAATTTATGCTACAGATACAATGGAAGCAGATGTTAAAAGTCATCATACAAAATATCACAAAGTTTTGTTGTCATACAGAATACCAAAATGTGCTTCTACCTAGTAACTAGAGTGGGACAAGTAAGGTAAAGTGGATCATTAGCAATGTGAAGACAATCATAAAGATAGGAGGAGAAGTGCTATGTGAAGTAAAGAAAGAAACCCACTTACTAATGCTTCAAACTCTTTATACTTTTTGCCAACAGATGGAGAAAAAACCACAGTCAAGGTGGTACTACACAAAAAGAGAAACTGTTTATGAAAAACTGTATACCCATGTCAAGATATCAAACCCTAATGATATTTTTTTACAGACAGTCAAGAAACTTCAAACAAATGCCATGATACATTCATAACCATGCCAGAGGAACAAGAAACAAGAAGGAAGGTGTACCCATCTGCAAAATAAACAAGATCTCTTCAAGGATATATCAAGCCTTTCTTTCTTTACAGATAAAGAGAAAGAGATTAAGTAAGAGTATGGCCGTGGCATTATAAAGGTTTTTTGTGCAGGAAGAAGTTGAAACCCTAGCTTCAAGGCTCACAAGCCCTCGACAACCTACAACATTTGATGCCTATTTTCAGGAGGAGTGTGGCCAGAACTGGTAACAGCTTTGAAAATGGAGAAAAAATATCAAAACCCTCATTTCAAAACTTTAAACCCTCAGTGTTTTTGTATGATTAAAACAGATCAAGGCAAAAAAGAAGAGATACATAGTCATGGCTGACAGTGACATAGCATTTTTGCTATAAAATGTAATACCCATGTCTACGTACAGACTTGTCATGCTATAAAGAGTGAAACCAAAGATAAATGAAACTACATAGATAAAATGGCAAGTGCTTACCCTTGTTACTGACAGGAGGAAAGATCTTCCACGGCCTCACAGTGGCCTCAAACTTTCGAAGAGCAGATGAAGACCATGAAGGATAAGATATAGAAACAGAGTGAAAGTATTAAAGAGTGCAACAATGGAGGTATCCATAGTAGTGAAGAAGGTTGTGGCCATTTAAAAGAAATAAAGCTACAGATCCATAAATGTTTCATATAAAACTCATACAGGGTTACCTTCTTCCTTATCATGTAGAGCTCCATGGAAACAACAAAGAGGAACAGTTGAAAGGAGAAGACCAAAGCCATGATGGAGATAGTTGAAACCCTTGGCCAGCATAAGAGTTGCAGAGCTCAAAGAAGGAAGTCAAAATGAAGAGTGAATGAGTAATTTAGGGTTCTTTTCCTTCTTTTGTTCGAAGGTTCTTTGCTCGAGTGTTTTTTTTTACTTACAAAAAAACCAGTAATTATATTATCCAAAAAACAATGTCATGGTTAAGACTTTCCCTAGCCATCATAACATGGAGTGGCCAACAACAATGCTTTAGAGTTGATTTTTATTAAATCAAGAGGCTGATGTGATGTGTGGGAAAGGCTCTAGGCCTTATAACCTTTTGAAGATTCCTTGGTGGTCGGATGGTGAATGAACAACAAAGCACATGCTCAAGTTCCTTATCCATCTTCAAAGCATCCAAAGATAGGGGTATCTCCTCATTATGCATGGTGGCTAATAGCCAAGAGGGTATATGTTTTGACATGGTATATGCATATGCTATACATGGGAGTTTTCAAAGGCAAGCTTTCATGCTTGGTGGAGATATGATTTCATGGGGTGATAAGGTATTGTCTTGTAGTGTTTTGATTATTGCATAAAGGCAATTGTAGTAGGAGATTGCATGGGGGCAGTATATGATGGGCATTTTTTATGCATGGGGTCAAATTGCATAATGGAGTTGTTCTTCCTTCCTTAACCTCAAATTGGATATGGGGATGTAAGGAGATTTAGAAAATGTGATGTATGTGCACAAGGCAACAAGGGGGAGTCATAAGAAGATTTATGCATATTTGTTTTGTGCATGGATGTTATGTGGAGTGACTCAGTTTCTTTTTATTTTCGTTACAGAGGGAGATTTTTTTTTCTCATTGATCATTGGAGTGATAAGGAATTTTTTAATTATTCCTAAGTCCTATTTTGCAAAATAGGCAAATGTATTGGAGTGATAAGGAGTGATATTTTTCTTCTAAATCATGCACGATTTTACACATGAATTAATTATAAATAAATAATAAAGTAATACTCTATAAATTTATTATTTTCCACAAATTGTAAAACTGAAAATAGAACAAATTGTAACCAATAATAGAGTAATATTCTATTACTTTATTACTTACTCACAATCAATTTTGCTCATGTAAAATCATGCAAATTGATTAGTTGAGTTAACTAGGCCACCTAGGGGGTTTTGCATGACTTTTAGGAGTATTTTTAGGGTCATTGGTCAAAATTTTTGTCAAACATATGGAGAGGCCCAAATTGAAGCTACTTTTACTCAATTTGTGGCAGTTTTAGACCCTAATTTTTAGAATTTTTGAGGTTGCTCGGGAATGAGTTTTTTTTAGAGGCAGTGATCTGCAAGTCCATAGTTTTTGCATGCCTTTTGGAGAGAGCTGACCTATATATTGTAAAGCAAAAGTTTTTTTTCTAGTTCTTGATTCTCATTCTGATTCAGATAGATTGGAGAATTCTTGTAGCTCACTTTTACAGTTTTATTGAGAGATCGACAGGTTACAGGCTATCTTTTGTCTTTTTTTGCAAAACTTTCCTTTGTTTATTTCAGATCAGTTGAATTACCTTTCTTTTTAGTGCTGAATGTTGAAGTTATTTTGATGAAATTTTGCTGTGTTTTATTATTAAACCTTCAAAATTATTGTCTCACCTCCTTTAAAGCATATATTCATCACAAGTCTTAGGTTGTGTTAACCAGAAATAGTCTCTTTATGCTGTGAAAAAACTATTTCCTTTATAAAAACCTATTTTCAAACCTTAGAATCATTTTTGTGGTATTTATGCCAAGTCTGGATTGTGTAGAAGTCAGATTTCTTAGTAAACATTGTGAATCAGATTGCATTTTTTTTTATCCATATCAGGGGCATCACCATTTTACCTTTAGTATTCATTTAGTTTCTTTCTTCCCTTTTTCCAAAAACTAAAAACATACATCTCAATAGAAAATTTGAAGGGAACCAGCCCACAATCTGGAGGTCTAATCTCGTCATAGGGCACCCACAACCTGAGATTAGTCCCATGTTACACGGTTAACCAGCCTTGCATACGGGTGTAATT
This sequence comes from Cunninghamia lanceolata, assembly GCA_027924645.1. Taxonomy (NCBI): domain Eukaryota; kingdom Viridiplantae; phylum Streptophyta; class Pinopsida; order Cupressales; family Cupressaceae; genus Cunninghamia; species Cunninghamia lanceolata. The sequence continues at coordinate 27,116,479 of BSBN01000500.1, forward strand.
CCCAGTGATAACAGTTTTTGGCATGCCTGGTGGGACCTTGAACTGATTTTTAGTTCAAAAGGACTTATTTCTTTTTGCTTCTTTTGGTATGAGTAGTAGAATTCTAGCCTTTTTAGAGGTTATTATCAGTACCTGGCGACTCTAATACTTTGGCTTTTTTAGATCAGATCTTTCAGCCTATGAAAAAATATCAAACAAGGTCAATTAAAAATTTTGAGAAGAAGCATAATCAGTTATCTCCACCAAAAAGGAGAATAAAAGTAGAGAAAGAGGCTAATACAGTAGATTTATCAGTTGTTACAAATCTACCAAGTACACATCCTGAGTTTGCTTCACATCAGAATCCATTATTTGCAAGTTCATCAACAAAATTTTTAAGTTCTCCACCAGCAAGCTCAGAAGAACAGATTCATGTTTTCCAAGAGGAACCACTCCTTGAGTTTACTGCTGAAGAACTTGTATTACAAGAAATATTCCAGGAAGTTTCAGTCTAAACACCAGCTCAAGTTTTACCCACTCCAATGTCTTTACTAGGAGGAGGAGGAGGAGTATTACCACCTTCTAGTGGAGGAGGTGGAGGAGTGTTACCACCACCTAGAGGTGGTGGAAGAAATCCACCACCACCTCAAAATTAGCTTTTTGTGTCATTTAATGGAGGTAGCCCTTTGAATCTGAATCGGCATGATGACATACCGATGGCTACATTGAAAAGTTTACCAAGTTTTATAGGAGAAGATGGGACTACACCCATTGAACATATTAGAGATGTGGTGTCTTTATGTGTTGTTCACCACATCACCGAAGAAAACATTGCAATCAGGTTACTGGCAACATCACTAAAAGGTAAAGCTCTTCAATGGTTTAGAGGCTTAAGAGTCAATTCAATTAGATCTTGGGATGAATTAGGTGCTGCTTTGAATAGGCAATTTCAGAACAAGTCTGATCATTTATCATTAGTAGAACAAATGACTACTATTAAGAGGGCTCCACAAAAGCAAATGACAGATTTTAATTTCAGATTCAGAAAACATGGAATAGAATCCCTGAAATAGTGAAACCATCACCAGAGCATATTTTTTTGTATTATTTAAGGGTATTAAATTCTGATATTGTTGTTATGATACAATCCACGGGAGGGGTAACTTTACCAGCTGCTTTTGATATTGCAATAAGAGCATAAAACAATTTAATACAAGCTGGTAAGATAGCACCTAGGCCCCTAATGCTAATTTTTCCAGATATACAGCCTTTAATACCAATTTCAGCCTCACATATTTTAGCAATACCATCTTTTGGTTATTCAACAAATACATAAAACAACATAGATCCCACTCATTCTGAATTTAGAGAGCTGAAAGAAAATCAACAAAACATAGCAAAAATACTACAAACCTTGAGCAACAACTTAGTGAGTCTAAAAATTCAAACAAATCAGAATAACAAACCTTACCAAGCAGCCCCTTACCAAGCAAATAGACCTAGTTATCAGGCAGATTATCAAGGTCAAAGAAGAAACTACAACAATAGGCCAAATCAGCAGTACAATCCAAATGCTGTCAGTACATCAAAAGAAATAGTGCCTATACATAACAACATGGTTCAAGACTATGCATGGTGCTATCCCTGTAATCAGCCTCAAAATCAGGCCACTTGTCCAAATGGAATAGTAAGTCAAGCGTTGATGGTATAGAATAACTATGCTGCTACTAAAAATTTAGCAAGTGATGTAAACAACCAGCTGGACTTTCAGCCTCAATATGTTAATCCTGATGTAGCTTTAATGAATTGGGAGGCTAATGAATTTTGTGGTGTAAATCAGTTGCCAAGTCAAAAGCAATCTTTTACTAATATTCCAATAAACACAAGATCAAAAATGAGAGCTGTTGACTTGCAATAACAATCTGGAAATACAAATCAGCAAGCTAAAATTGGTAAACAACAAGCTGGAAATGTATCACAGCCAGTTGATAAAGGGAAAAATATAGTTTCTACAGCTCAGAATGAGCAAAATCAAGCCTTTACATCAAAAGATTTGCACATTTTGTCAAGACATCCAACGACAAAAAATAAATAGCCAACAAAAGACCAACCAAAGATTGCTGTCCCAAAAGTACAACAAAAGGTTAGTGGCCATGTTTTAAATATTTTGGATCACATGAAAAAGACAATAGTAAGCATGTCTATTTTAGATGCTTTACACATTCTAGGACAAAATGATTTGTTACAAAATGCTCTATCTCAATTGCCTTTGTCAAATGAAGTACAAAAATCACATCAACCTTAGATTATGATTCCAAATGAAACAGAAAAAAGAATAGAATAGCCTAAACCAGTAGGTAAACCTCCACCATTTTATGTCACTTTGATTATGGGTGACTATTTAGTACATAATTGTATGATAGATTCAGGAGCCAGCAGTTCAGTTATGCCAAAATAGCTAGCTAATAAGTTAGGTCTGAAATATGAACCTGTTGTTAGAGGTGTTGTACAAATGGATGGAACTGAAGTGAGTACAGTTGGAATGTTCAAAAATTTAGGCCTTACTCTACATGTTTGTCCAAACTTTGTTATATACCAGGACATTTATGTCATTGATTTGCCACCTACCTTTGCCATTTGCTTATCCAGAGATTTTACAGCAAGGTTAGGTGGGTATTTATAATCTAATTGGACACATTTATTCTTTAGAACTAGATATGGAACCAAGGTTACAATCAAGTCTAAACCACTAGCAAAAGATCATTTGGAACCTTATACACCCAATTCTATAAATGTAAATCTTCCCATTTTTTATCAAGAGGATCTGATTCTTGTCCAAGATCCAAACACACCTTTAGAAGGAATTCTAGATTTGGTTCTAGACCAATGGGCAGCAGAAAATCATGAAACAGATCCATTTGAGCAAATGGATGAGATTGGCCTTGGTGTGTACATGATTCAAGAAAATAATACAGTTATTCTAAATCTGATTAAAGAAGAAAAAAAACAAACTGTAGAGTCTAAAAATGATGTTTCGGAACTATATTTTGATGGTTCTAGAAGCAAGGTAGGAGCTATTTTAGTTTCTCCCACAGGTGAGAAATATTATTCATCTTTCAGATTTGCTTTTAGCTGTTCTAACAACTCAGCTGAATATGAGGCTTTAGTTCATGAACTAGAATGGGCAAGGAAGACAAAAATCAGATGTTTAAAAGTTTCTGTAGATAGTGAGTTAGTGGTTAAACAAGTCAGAAACCTTGCTGCTTCAAAAAAGGACTTGCTGAAATTATACAAACATAGAGTTTGGGACATGATAGAAGAGTTTGATGCATTTAATCTGATATCTGTACCTAGAATTCATATCAAGTAAGCTGACAAACTAGCTGCTATAGGCGCTGAATATGATATTCCTACTAAAATGAAGAATATTCACTCTCCTTTATATGTCAAAATTGGTGTTAGACCATCAGTTCTAGATAATAATGTCAGTTGGCAAGTGTTTGACAGTGATGCACAGATTATAAATTTTTTAATGGAAGAAGATGAATTTTCTGCAGGTAATCAACAAAATTTTGTACAACAATATGATGATCAAATACTTCAGTTAAGATCAAATAAGCTACCCAAGGGCTTAGTGACCTTGGAATCTATCTATAATACTTTTGATCAAGTAAGAAAAGACAAAGCCAACTTGTCAATAAAACAAGAACATTATGAACCTATTGAGATCTTTAAAGGAAAGTTGCTCAAGATGGGAAGGATATGTACAAAACAAGAACAACAAGCATTCATCTAGCTTTGTCAAGAGTTCAGTGAAATTTTGCATGGGAATATGGAGATTTGAAAGGTTTCAACCCTGAGTTAGCTTAACACATAATAGAGCTAGAACCCAAAGGTAAACCTGTCAGATAGAAGCAAAGACCATTGAATCCCAAACTGGAAGTGCTCATGAAAATAAAACTCAATAAACTCATTGAAGGTAATATCATTTTTCCTATCAAACATACTTCATGGGTTTCTAACTTGGTCCCTGTTAGAAAGAAAAATGGAGAAATTAGATTATGTGTTGATTTCCGTGATTTAAATAGAGCATCTTTAAAGGATCATTATCCTTTACCATCTATGGAACAAGTATTGCAGATTGTTTCTGGATCAGAGAGATTTTCTTTATTGGATGGTTATTCAGGTTATAACCAAATTCTTGTAAAAGAGGAAGATCAATACAAGATAGCTTTTACCACAAAATGGGGCACACTAGCATATAGAAAGATGCCATTTGGCTTATCAAATGCAGGTGCAACATTTCAGAGAGCAATGGACATGGCTTTTCAAGGCCTGATTAATAAAATTGTGCTTGTATACTTAGATGATGTGACTGTTTTTTCTAAAAATCCTGAAGATCATTTTCATCATTTAAGATTAATCTTTGAGAGATGTAGAGAATTTGGGGTATCATTAAACCCAAAGAAGAGTAATTTCTCTATTCATGAAGGCAAACTGCTAGGACACATTGTGTCGAAGGATGGAATATCAATTGATCTTGAAAGAAATACTGCAATATTGGCATTACCTCTTCCTGCACAAAAGAAAGGCTTACAGAGCTTTCTAGGAAGAATTAACTTTGTAAGAAGGTTTATTCCAAACATAGCAGCACTTTTACAACCTCTTATGGCAATGATGAAGAAGAATATTCCCTTTAGCTAGATCAAAGAAGGGAAATAGAGTTTTGAAGAAATACAGGAAGCACTTGCTGCTGCTCCAACTCTGATAAATCCAGATAAAGACTTCATTTTATATGCATTTGGCAGTGTGGATACTATATCAGCTATGCTATGTCAGCAAAACAGTGAAGGAATGGAACAACCTATGGCATTTTTTAGCCAGGTTCTGCTTGACTACGAGGTAAGATCTATTCTTTTGTTGAAAAGCATGTATTAGTTGTTATCGGGAGCTTAAAGAAATTCAAACATATTCTCTCAAATAATAGAATTCAGTTAATGGTTGCTCACCCAACAGTGAAAGAATTTTTGCTCGGTAAAGATTTAAATGATAAGAGAGTAGGGTGGATAACAAAGGTCATGGAATATGACATAAAAATTAAGATAACCAAGCTAGTCCGAGGCAAAGGACTGTGTGAACAGCTTGCAGGAAATGAAGGATATAGAAAGGAACTTGAAGGAGAGGCTGAGACAGTGCTTCAAAACAATGAAACAACTGCTGTCCTAGACCCCCCTGTAAGTTGGGTGCATGATATGATTCATTATCTGCACACTGGTGATTGTCCACAAGGCCTGGACAGATCTAAAAGAAGATATTACATATTACAAGCAATCCCTTATGCCATAATTGATGGAATTATGTACAAGAGATATTTTAACAATGTCTTACTAAGATGTGTACAACTAGATCAGACTCAAAGGATTTTGGAAGAATTTCATGATGGACCTGCTGGAGGTCACTTTGTACCTAGAACAACAACTCTAAAAATTATGAGAGCTAGTTACTATTGGCCTGACATGTTCAAGGATGCTCATGAATGGGTAAAGAAATGTCTTAAATGTTCAATTTTTGCAGGTAAACAAAGGCTAGCAGCAATGCCCTTGCATCCAATTCAAGTGGAACAGCCATTTGGCAAGTGGGGATTGGACTTCATTGGTCCTATTAATCCACCTTCAAGCCAAGGACACAAGTGGATCTTGAATGCTACTGATTATTTCACTAAGTGGACTGAAGTAGTTGCTTTGAAAGATGCTAATGAAACATCAATCCTCAATTTTTACCAAGATCTAGTGTCCAGGTTCAAGGATGCTTTAGCATTCATTGGATTAAGAATATCTAATTGGTCTATTAAAAATAAATATTCTTGAATATTTCATCAAATTATTACCCTCAAGGTAATGGACAAGCTGAATCAACTAACAAAAATCTGATTAAGATTATAAAGAAAACAATTGATGAGAATCAGAGGTCTTGGCATAATAAATTAAAGTTAGCATTGTGAGCTGATAGGATTACATCTAAAAGATCAACAGGTAATTCACCTTATGTGCTTACATATAGAAAGGAAGCCAAGTTACCAATAACAATGGAGTTGCCAACACTTAACTATATAAAAGCGCTAGAGTTACTTGAAGAACAACCAATGGAAATCAGGCTTGCACAGCTGATTGAACTTGAAGAGATCAGAAAAAGAGGCCTTAAAAATATTAGAAGTACAATAGGCCCAAATGAAAAGGACTTTTGATAAAAGAGTAGTACCAAGAGTTTATAAAGAAGGAGATCTAGTTTTCAAGTGGAATGAATTGAAAAGCAGACCGGGACAACATACAAAGTTTGATGCAATGTGGGATGGACCATATATAATCATAGAGTGCAAGAAAAATAATGCATTTCAGCTTGCTAAGTTAGATGGTGAGGTGTTGCCAATCCCAGTTATTGGGATTCACCTCAAGATATGTTACTAAGAAAGGCAGCCTTATCCTGCAAATAAGTGCTTTTGCACAATTAGTTTCAGTTTTGTTGTCTTGTTTCCAAGAAGTGCTTTTGCACATGTAGCTGGTTCTGTTTTAAGCAAATCAGTTTTAGTTTTAATTTTCAGTTAGTTGCTGCTATTGTTTTCAGTTAGTGTGAGTTGCAAAATTTCTCTAAGTTCAGGGAAAAAATGACTCCATGCCCAATGAGAAGGCAAGGCTACTGGTTCTAAACTGTTTAGTAGGCAAACACCCCTGAGAGGTCGCCAGAAATGCTACTAATTTTTTGTTCACACTGAAAATTAGTTGGACCTAAGTGTAATTGTTCAGAAGGAATAATAGAAAACTTCAAGGTTATGCATTCTTGAATGGTTGATGCCTTGACCAAGTTGAAAAGAAGATCCAGTTGTCAGGATAACCCATCAGTCCAATCAGGACTGATAAGTTATCATGACAAAGAATTGATCATCAAATGATCAAACATTCAAGGAGATATAGTTGTTCTACAAATTTTGATCTTTCAGGAGTTATAAGTTAAATTGATTATTCATATTAATTAGTTTTGAATAAAAGAGAGAAAGATATTATATTACACTATTATTTCATTTCATGTTTTGAACATGCATCCATGTATCTGTTACTTTATCTCATGCATTGATTAAAAAGGAAATACATATACATCAAATGCATCAGAGAAACTAATTGATCATATTTAAAAGAAGTGTTCAAATGTGTCCCACACAAGTCGTGGGAGTAACTAGACTGGGTAATTGCAGACATGCAAGCTATGTATCTGTTTGATAAAAGAAAAGAGAAAAGAACATATGATAAATTTAAACATCCATCATTGCCTGATGATGGAGGTTGTTGTTGAAGTTGGCCTTCAAGTCTTCAGTCTCCATTCTTCACTCCAAGCCACCATCCAGTTGAAACCTACAAAATTTTGGGGACAGCCCTGTTAGTGCTCCAGATGTTTACAGTTATCACATGCTTTTATCAAATGGAGTCATCTACTTATCATATCATGCATTCCGATAAGAATTTAGATCAGATAAGGATACAAATCAGGAAGAAATCATGAAGGAGATCAATCAATGTTATCAGGTACTTTTTTATGCTAACTTGTTTGTTCACTGTGCAGGTATAGGACAAATTTTGTTGTTGATTTGAAGACAAACAAACATGTGGATTAAATGTGATTCCCACAAGGGTTTGAGCCCAACATGTTTCTTTTCATTTTTTGAAAAGAGTATCAGAAAAGATAGGATGCATCATTCTAAGCTATATCATGCATCATCTAATCAACTTACATAAAGAAGATGTCATCATGACATCATTAGAGTTGATTGAAGCAAATCAAAGCTATATGACTGAGTCAAGATTGATAAAAGGACAAATTTAGAAATCAGATTATAGTCATCTAAGGAGTGATACAAGTTTTCAGATTATTGTGCTTGATAAAGAGAAGAAAGACAGAGTAAAGAGGGATACAAGAACTTATGTATCATTTGAACAAGTTGCAGAGTAAATCATGTGAAGGGTCATCTCATTATGACAAGGGAGTAAGATGAAGCAACATTTTATACCAGGTATTTTTCATGTTGTTTTCATTCTGTTTAAGATGATCAAAGTTTAAGCAGTTATATCACATTCAAAGTTGCAAGTGTCTCATAGAAATAGTCAAGCAAAATGCCACATGGAACAGTGGAAGGCAAGACAATTATAAACAATATGCCAACTTGACTTCCATAAAATAGAACTTCACAAGATGTATGAGATAAGTGTGCAGTCATCTAGAAAGAAGACATAAAATTTACAAAAGGCTGTCACCAATGCCTCAAAACTTCAAACCATCAAAAGATACATGAAGATGCCATGAAATAGTTCAAATAGTCAAGCATCCAGGAATGAAGCACATAATGCATAGCAAATACCCCAACGCAATGAATGGTCATCATAGACATGATAGTCAACTTTCAAGAGCAAATGAGAGATAGTCATGACTAAAGTGGAAGTTGCAAATACAGTATACATAGAGTATAGTAGAGTATAAAGAATGCAACAGTTCAAGGATGAATGAAGTGAATTCCATGCATTTCAACATTATTGTGCTTTAACAAAACTTTATTTCTCATGTCCAAAGCTACAGTGATGCCATGGTGCAGTCAAGAAGATGCCATGTAAGATCCAAGAGAGATAAAGTGTAGTAAAGAGAGATACAGTCCAAGAGAAGTGAGATACTATGAAGATCAAGATACAGATACAGTCACCATCACCATGGACAGTGACCAATGAAATGGCATATATAAACAAGAGACATTCATGATATATCATAATGGCCATATCCATCCACAGAATAGACATTCAAGTGATAAGATAAACAGTCAGTATGCACAAAGGCATGCTACAAATATACCTTAAAATACACAAGAACAACTACAGGTATAGGAGAAATATGCATAATATATACAATGCTATAACATTCAAATGATGAAATGAGCAAAAGAGAAGGTAGCAGTGATATGCCATAATGATGCAAGTGTAGTAAACAGATAACAAGAGACAAAAATGCATGATATCTATGCATAGAAGAATCCCAATACATATGATAGTCAAGAGATAGCATGAGACCTATGCCTTAGTATATATCCAGTTACAACAAAGGCAGTAACCAATCAAGGATGTTTCCACATGACATACAGTCCATCACATTACATTCATGCAACCTGAAGAGATATGCATAAGAAGAACCTCATAGAAATGTAAATGTATGATACTCATGCAATTTATGCTACAAATAGAATGGAAGTAGATGTTAAAAGTCATCATACAGAATATCACAAAGTTTTAATGTCATACAGAATACCAAAATGTGCTTCTATCCAGTAACTAGAGTGGGACAAGGTAAAGTGTATCATTAGCAATGTGAAGACAGTCACAAAGACAGGAGGAGAAGTGTTATGTGAAGTAAAGAAAGAAACCCACTTACTAATGCTTCAAACTCTTTATACTTTTTGCCAACAGATGGAGAAAAAACCACAGTCAAGGTGGTGCTACACAGAAAGAGAAACCATTTATGAAAAACGGTATACCCATGTCAAGATATCAAACCCTAATGATATTTTTTGTAGACACAGTTAAGAAGCTTCAAACAGATGCCATGATACATTCATAACCATGCCAGAGGAACAAGAAACAAGAAGGAAGGTGTACCCATCTGCAAAATAAACAAGATCTCTTCAGGGATATATCAAGCCTTTCTTTCTTTACAGATAAAGAGAAAGAGATTAAGAGTATGGCCGTGGCATTATAAAGGTTTTTTGTGCAGGAAGAAGTTGAAACCCTAACTTTAAGGGTCAAAAACCCTCAATAGCCTACAACATTTGATGCCTATTTTCAGGAGGAGCATGGCCAGAACTAGTAAAAGCTTTTGGCCAGAACTGGTAAAAGCTTTGAAAATGGAGAAAAAATATCAAAACCCTCATTTCAAAACTTTAAACCCTCAATGTTTCTGCATGATTAAAATAGATCAAGGCAAAAAGAAGAGATACATAGTCATGGCCGACAAGGACAGCATTTTTTGCTATAAAATGCAATACCCATGTCTACCTACAGACTTGTCATGCTATAAAGAGTGAAACCAAAGATAAATGAGACTACAGAGATAAAATGGCAAGTGCTTACCCTTGTTGCTGACAGGAGGAAAGACTTCCACAGCCTCACAATGGCCTCAAACGTTCGAAGAGTAGATGAAGACCATGAAGGATAAGATACAGAAATGGAGTGAAGGTATTAAAGAGTGCAACAATGGAGGTATCCATAGCAGTGAAGAAGGCCATGGCCATTTAAAAGAAATAAAGCTACAAATCCCCAAATGTTTCATGTAAAACTCATATAGATTTACCTTCTTCCTTATCATGCAGAGCTCCATGTAAACAACAAAGAGGAACAGCTGAAAGGAGAAGACCAAAGCCATGATGGAGATAGTTGAAACCCTCGGCCGACATAAGAGTTGCAGAGCTCAAAGAAGGAAGTCAAAATGAAGAGTGAATGAGCAATTTAGGGTTGTTTTCCTTCTTTTGTTCGAAGGTTCTTTGCTCGAGTGTTTTTTTTTACTTACAAAAAAACCAATAATTATATTATCCAAAAAACAATGTCGTGGTCAAGACTTTCCCTAGCCATCATAACATGGAGTGGCCGACAGTAATGCTTTAGAGTTGATTTTTATTAAATCAAGAGGCCGATGTGATGTGTGGGAAAGGCTCCAAGCCTTATAACCTTTTGAAGATTCCTTGGTGGTCGGATGGTGAATGAACAACAAAGCACACGCTCAAGTTCCTTATCCATTTTCAAAGCATCCAAAGATAGGGGTATCTCCTCATTATGCATGGTGGCTAACAGCCAAGAGGGTGTATGTTTTGACATGGTACATGCATATGCTATACATGGAGTTTTCAAAGGTAAGCTTTCATGCATGGTGGAGATATGATTTCATGGGGTGATAAGGTATTGTCTTGTAGTGTTTTGATTATTACATAAAGGAAATTGTAGTAGGAGATTGCATGGTGGCTGTATATGATGGTGGCAGTATATAATGGGCATTGTTTATGCATGGGGTCAAATTGCATAATGGAGTTGTTCTTCCTTCCTTAACCTCAAATTGCATATGGCGATGTAAGGAGATTTAGAAAATATGATGTATGTGCACAAGGCAACAAGGGGGAGTCATAAGAAGATTTATGCATATTTGTTTTGTGCATGGATGTTATGTGGAGTGACTCAATTTCTTTTTATTTTCCTTACAGAGGGAGAATTTGTTTTCTCATTGATCATTGGAGTGATAAGGAATTTTATAATTATTCCTAAATCCTATTTTGCAAAATAGGCAAATGTATTGGAGTGATAAGGAGTGATATTTTTATTCTAAATCATGCACAATTTTACACATGAATTAATTGTAAATAAATAATAAAGTAATGCTCTATAAATTACTTTATTATTTTCTACAAGTTGTAAAACTGAAAATAGAACAAATTGTAACCAATAATAGAGTAATATTCTATTACTTTATTATTTACTCACAATCAATTTTGCTCATGCAAAATCATGCAAATTGATTAGTTGAGTTAACTAGGCCACCTAGGAGGTTTTGCATGACTTTTAGGAGTATTTTTAGGGTCCTTGGTCAAAATTTTGGTCAAACATATGGAGAGGCCCAAATTGAAGCTATTTTTTCTCAATTTGTGGCAGTTTTAGACCCTAATTTTGAGGATTTTTGAGGTTTCTCGGGAATGAGTTTTTTTAGAGGCAGTTATCTACAAGTCCATATTTTTTGCATGCCTCTTGGAGAGAGCATACCTATATATTGTAAAGCAAAAGTTTGTTTTAACTAGTTCTTGATTCTCATTCTGATTCAGCTAGATTGGAGAATTCTTGTAGCTCACTTTTACAGTTTTATTAAGAGATCGGCAGGTTACAGGTTATCTTTTATCTTTTTTGCAAAGCTTTCCTTTGTTTATTTCAGATCAGTTGAATTACCTTTCCTTTTAGTGCTGATTGTTGAAGTGATTTTGATAAAATTTTGCTGTGTTTTATTATTAAACCTTCAAAATTATTATCTCACCTCCTTGTTTACAGCATTAAAGCATATATGCATCACAGGTCTTAGGTTGTGTTAACCAAAAATAGTCTTTTTATGCTGTGAAAAAACCATTTCCTTCATAAAAAACCTCTTTTCAAACCTTCCTTAGAATCATTTTTGTGGTATTTATGCCAAGTCTAGATTGTGTAGAAGTCAGATTTCTGAGTAAACATTGTTAATCAGATTGCATTTTTTTTATCCATATCAGGTGCATCACCATTTTACCTTTAGTATTCATTTAGTTTCTTTCTTCCCTCTTTCCAAAAAGTAAAAACATACATCTCAATAGAACATTTGAAGGGAACCAGCCCAAAATCTGGAGGTCTAATCTCGTCATAGAGTACCCACAACCTGAGATTAGTCTCAAGTTACATAGAATTGCAGTGCTTTAACCAGCCTTGCATATGGGTGCAATTCCCAGTGATAACTGTTTTGACTTTTGAAAGGAAAGAAAAAAAAAAGAAAAAGGTGACTAGCCCTCATGGGCCCTTGTGGCATCATTAGGTAAATGACCTGCTGATGTCTTGACCATGATGATAATATGGATAGAAATGATTTGTTAATTTGAAGTAAAAAATCCTCACGACCTCAGCTAGTGCATCGATCAAAAGAAAGGAAAAAAACCCTAAACTCTTGTCATTTTCACTTGTGTTCTGTTTGTGCTCCTTCTGAGCCACTGCCATGCTTGCTAGGGTTTGAAGGTATTTCCCACTCCTACTTTACCTCTGCTACTTCCAACTCCTAACATCTCTCCATTGAATCTACCTCCACTACTTCCAACACCTTTTCCACCCATCCACAAATCCTCTAAAAATCCCAATCATGGCCAACAAATGCACATATTGTTTAAACATGAAGCTTCCTCTCCTTCCACTCATCCCAAGGGATTCAAAAATAAAAACTTGGATTCCCACACTCATAAAGCAAAAAATCCTAAAGAGCCTCATGCTTTAGGACACAAAAGCAAAGAATCAAAGGAAAATCTATCTCAAAAGCTGCATACACCCACACACCTCAAAGCAAAAATAAAAAAGGTGTGGGTCCCCAACCAATAAGTAATTACCTCAAAAGCTGTACAAAAGCTACATATACCCAAGCCCATACCCACACAAGCAAAGTCAAAACCTAAAATGGTTTGGGTCCCTAAGCAAAAACCAAACAAGTTAGATGAGGCATCCACCTCTCAAAAATCCCAACCATCCACTTTCTCCTCTTCCATCCATTCCATTCAAACATATCAAATTCCTTCATCCTACAAGTCAAATAAAAATTAGAAAAATGTTAAGTCTATGTGGGTTCCTAAAACACTAAATCAACCATCTCCTAAGCAAACAACACCATTGCTTCCTACACTGCCTTCCCATCAAAAGATTCAATGTTTATCACGGTGTGTACAACTGTTGGTCATGGTTCCATTCTATTCTGCAACATTTCCATATACCTCCATATCCCCATCATTCATCCACTATCCTACATATCTTCCTCATCACTTCCCTATGGTCCATGCTTTTGCATAAGCTTTCCATCCATCTTCCATGCCTAAATCCACATCATAATCCATTATCACACCTTTCATAATCCACTATCCTTCCATCCATAATCCATATCATAATCCACTATCTACCTAATTCATCTCACTTTCATGTAACCCCCTACCAACATATATGAGCGCACTTGACATGGTCCATGTGATGACATCCATCTCTAGAAGGACTATCACCTTTCATTGGAACTAGACACTTGAGTCGCTTTCGTCCATATCGACCTATCCTATCCAAGTATTTCAAAAAAAAAAAAAAAAGAAGAAAAAATGAAAAAAGTAAAGAGAAATCCCTTCTTCCAATGGTGAAAACCTAGTAAACAAGCGCCTTGGATAAGTACCATGATGAAAACCTGGAAAATAGGTGTCATGTGTAAATTGATCTTCTATGTCACCTATACTTGGGGGCACATTGTCTTATCCTCTTATCATGTTCCAACTTATCATTTTCCATCCTATCATATCCTCTCTTACCATGCCCTTATCCATCCACATACACATACCTATCAGATTGAGTCCATCCATTCTCCCTTCCTCCTTTTGATCTTGATAAGGATTGGGGGCAAAATGTTGAAACATGCCTTGCATATCTCTTGATATACCTCATCCTATCCAAATCAATCCTATCACTATCCTATCGTCATGATCCTTTTCATGAAAAATCCTAAGCATTACACCTAGAATGGGGCATGTTATTCCTATGCGACATAGCCTTTGGAGATCACATCCTTGCTCTCTTACATGTACATCCTTCTACCCAACCTGACATCTACACAACGAAAAACCTTCATTCACCAAGCATCCCGTTACACCATTATTGATGACACCTTATATCGAAGGGGTCTCAATGGTACTCTTTTGGGATGTCTTGATTCTAGGGAGGTTGAGGTTTCCTTGCAAGAAGTACACGAGGGTATCTATGGGGCGCATTCTAGTGGACCAACCTTAGCCAAAAATATTCTTTGCACAGGATATTATTGGCTGACTATGAAGAAAGACGTGCATGAATTTGTAAAGAAGTGCCTACCTTGTTAGCAACATGGAGATCGTATACACGCACCATCACAAGAAATGCAACCAATTACAACTCCATGGCCTTTTTCACAATGGGGGCTCGACCTTGTAGGTAAGATTCACCCACCATCTTCTAATGGCCATAAATTCATCATCACTACCACAGAATACTTCACTAAGTGGGTAGAGGCTCTTCCACTCACCTTCACCACCGGTATCCAAATTTTCAAATTCATCCTACACTATATAATCTGCCGATATGGCATCCTGCATTCTATCATTACGAATAATGGAAATCCTTTCAAAAACCAAGAGGTTTGCACTCTTTGCGATAAATTCCATATCCAACATCGCTTCTCCACACCATATTACCCGCAAGGTAATAGTTAGGCTAAAGCTATGGACAAAACTATTTTGCTCATCTTGAAGAAAACAATCAATGAAGCTGGTTGTGACTGGCATTTGTAGCTCAATCCCACCCTATGGGCATATCGCACTAGCATTTGTACCCCCACATGAGCCACACCTTATTCATTAGTGTTTGGGTCTGAAGCCATATTACCTATTGAGGTTGAGCTCCCTTCTCTTCGCATCTCACTGAACAATATCATCACTGAGGAGGAATACCAGGTTGTACGATTGAATGAACTAGAGTTGCTAGATGAAAAGCACCTCAACACACTGAACCATCTTCAGGCTTATCAAAATCGCCTATGGAGAAGTTATAATAAGAAGGTCAAGAGCTGGAGATTTGAGGTAGGTGACCTTGTCCTTTTGGAGAATCATAAAAACATGCAAGACCGTCCTAAGAAGGGAAAATTTGAGCCTAATTGGTTGGGCCCCTTTATTATCAAAGCTAGCTACAGATCAGGAGCTTATCAACTTTCAACAACAGAGAGGTAGCCTCTAGAGGAACCAATGAACAACATGCACCTAAAAAGGTTCTATGCATGACCCATTGCATATCCCAGGTTACAAAACAAATAGAAAGAAGAAAAACTGAGTGCAATAAAGCCTTCCAATGGTGAAAATCACTTTGGTGACACCTTGGATAAGTACCATGGTGAAAACCTATTTTAGGCGCCATGTGTAGCGGCCAGTTCTACCATCTAATAAACCCTACATCCATTCACAATCATTTGTATTATTCACATTTCATAGCTTGGAGTTTTCCGCATTTAGCCTTGATATCCCACCCTTCGTAGCATCACCCAAAAATAAAATCCTAGAGACAGGATCCTTGTATGCTCTTTTGTACAGCGAATCCTAAAAATACCAAAAACATCATAAACCATCTTGAAAAAATTAAAAAACATCATAAAACATCTTGAAAAAATCCAAAAATATCTTAAAATGTCCTGAAAAAACAACAAAACATCATAAAATATCTTGAAAAAATCCCTAAAAATCAGAAAAACACTTGAAAAAATCCCTAAAAATCAGAAAAAACACCTTAAAAAATCCCTACAAAACTAGAAAAAGACCTAAAAAAATCCAAAGACATCATAAAAATGTCTTGAAAAAAAAATCCAAAAACATCATAAAATGTCCTAAAAAAATACCAAAAAAAAAATCATAAAATGTCCTGAAAAAATTACAAAAAAATCAAAATATTCCCCAAAATACAAAAAAATCAAATATCCATAAAAAAATCCACTCAAATCCATCCATCACATCACTCAAGCAAATCCAATCAAAATCACATCACTCAAATCCCATCAATAGCATCAATCCCATCAATCTGAACCTTCATCATCGCCATCATCATCCTCACAAATCAGAACTACATCTCATCTCTATCGTTAAGTGCCTTGATCCTGTGGATAAAGGTATGTAGGCAGTCTGGAGTATGAAGAAGGTACCCAAATTCAGGCACAAGACGATCTCCCCCCTCATTATCTTCATCGTTCATCTCATCCTTATCCTCATCATCCATCTCACCTTCTTTTATTCATCCATCTACCACATCATCAATAAACACCCAGAACTACATATTCATCATGTCTCATCATCATCGTGTGGTGCTTTGATCCCATGGATACAAGTATGTAGGCAGTCTGGAATACGAAGGAAGTATCCAGTACACAAGTACCAACTATTCATTCTTCCATCCCCTATTATATTCCCTTTCTTCCATCTCTCATCTTCTATCATCTATCTTCATCAATTCATCAATCTTTCAAGCAATCAATCCAAGAAATAAATCCAAATGCAAGTCACCCTTTATCCATACCAATCAAGTTAACCAATCTTGTCAAATTATCCAATCACATTCTTGGTCTTGATCCTAATCTTGTCGTAAACCAAATCAATCAATCAATCATCATCATCAATGGGATATATCATTCTCACATCCTTGTGTTGATCTAGGGATATATCGTTCCCTACAATGACAACACTATCTATCATCATCATCAATCAATCAATCAACAATTAATCATTGACTAATAGCTTGATAGGGGCAATACATTGTTTGTTTTTGTATCATTTGTGCATGCATGCTTGCTTGCTTGTGCGTGTTATCTTTTTTTCTTGCATTTGTATCACATCTATATCATTCCAACTAATATTCCTATCTTGTGTATGTTGGAATAGCTTTTTGCATTATCCTTTGCATCTAAGGTCACATCATACATTTTGTGTGTTAGGACTTTAATGCTTTAAGTTTTCTCCCTCATATGTCTAGACAAGGTTGTATTGCACTGGGACATGAGACACATCGTCACCTTGGTTCTCATACCCTGGTGCATAACGTCTAGTGCTATATCAAACACCATGGTTGCTCACCTTCATTGCAGTGTAACACATCCTTCACTTCTATCCATTTCCTTATCTTTCATCCTTGACCAATCCTTTTCATGTCGAGAGCCTACCCGTGTTTGTCTAACCCGCCTATCTTCTTGAGGGGGCATCCTTATCCTATCTTTCCATTACCATCTTTTCTTCTATCCATACCTTAGAGTCTTTGAAATGATGTTACTCAACACAAATTTCATCATCTCGAACATCATCTCAAAGAGGGACAAAATGTAGACACCTAAAAATGTCCAACACTTTGTCATTAGCATGTTTTGCCCTAGGTTCCCAAGTCATCACCTAATTACTTAAATAAATTTTATTTATTTGACTAATGTATTTTATCCTCTTTCAATCCCATCATCCTATCTTCTATAATTAAATAAATTTTATTTATTTAATTATTCATGACCATTAATCCTCTCTAGTTAAATAATTATTTTTAATTATTTAATTAGTCACTTATCTATTTCTCCTATAATTAAATAAATTTTATTTATTTAATTATCTTTCCACATCATCTCCCATCACAATCCAAATTAATTAAATAAATTAAATATTTATTTAATTAATAAAATCATCTTGCTTTCTTTCTAAAAAATACAACTCATGCATATCTAATTAATTTATTTAATTAGATAATTTATCAGTTATTCCTCTCATCTTTTTAGGATTTATTTCCTTTAAAGCAAAAAATCCAATCATTTTCTATCTTTCTAAATCCTATCTTATCTTGTTTTATTTCCTCTTTTGTCTAATAAAGCAAAAATCCAATCCTTATCTTCTTCCCTCCACATCAAAAAATCATCCCTTTGTCTATAAATATGGCTTCTCACAAGCCATTTTGGAGGAGGCATTATTGAGTTTTAAGTATCCTTATTCTGTCGAGTTATCTTCACAACCATTCTCCATTATCTCTTATCAACGTTATGCTACGATTGTGGGCAATCAACATTCGATCATCTAAGTGATCAATCATGCACGCATCACTTCGAGGTATTCAGAAAGTTTGGGCACAGGTAATTGCATTTAATTTGTTTTATCTTCATTTGTTCAATTTTTTTTATTTATAGATAGCTCCATCATTCTTTCTACAATTTCTAAGGTTTGTTCATGATATTCTTTTGAATCTTTAATAGGAAACTAGAAGGTGAGTATATTTTGTAATAGTTTGACCCATTCTTCTTGATTTCTGATGCAACAAACGGCCTACAAGCCGTGGCCATCATGTAGATTCTTTCAATGTAGCATTTGTATGATTCATCTTCTTACTGTATTTTATTTGTTTCTAGTTAAAAGGCCATCATGGCAGACTGGTTTTGAAACATTGAGAGCTCCTTGTGAGCACACCCCCGACCTGTGAGCAAGTATCTTCTCTTGGAACAAAATAAGGTAAGGTTTCTTTCTTGTCTTTGCATCATCCTTGAGTGTTTATGTATATATGATGAGGGTTTGGAAGTAAAATTTATGTGGGTTTTAACATCTTTGAAAGAAAACCTTCTCTTAGGCTACGACCTTACCAGCTATATACATGTAATCATCTTCATTTTATATCAATTCTGTGGGGAAAGAAGATTTGATCCATGACAAGATAATGAAACACTTGTGAAAATGAATATTTTTCTATGCTCTGGTTATTATTTTTGAGAATTTCTTCATACCATATGACAAGGGTTTGAATATATCTTCATCTTCTTATAACAGCATGAAACTAGGTTTCTCTCTATCATAGCATCTTACTATTGTTCCATTTTGAAACTACAAAATACACAAAAACTACTCATTCTTTAGCTGTAGATACTTCTCCTGCATTTTGATGTGGGTTTTGATATTTTGTATAGGAAAACTTGTTCCTGGCTCTGGCCTGAGAACCCAAATACACATGATATTTTGATTTTTTATATCTCCTTCTGTCACAAAAAGGCATTATGTAGCTATCATGAAGAGAATAAGGCAAAAAAAAAAAGAGTATTTTATCATTTTTATGGTCTTTTATGATAGTTAACTCTTTTTTAAAAGACCTTAGTCTTTCTTTCCTTCTCATTGTATACTTGTGATCTTGCAAATTCAGTGGCTTCTTTCTTTCTTGCTCTGTCATAAAAAGTGAAGGTGCATATGCTGCTCCATCTCTATTGCTCTTCTTTGACTGTGTTCATATGCTATGATTGTATATGTGTATGCTTGCGTATACTATGGAATAAGAATGGAATAAGGATATCTTCTGGTTATCATAATGACCTTGTCTCCACTTGCATTATGTTCTTATAGGACTGTGACAGCCACCTAGAATGTGTGTTCTCCTTCACGACTAGGACAATGTGTTTTCTGAATATGAACATTTTAACATGTAGAGGGCATGGGTATCTCCATGATGTAATCACAATGCTCCTTGCACCTATATATGTACCCTATGTATTATGGTTGCATTAATTTGTTCCTTAAGAAAAATGGCATCATTGGAGATAAAACATTGTGTATTTACACATTACTTGCCTCACTATCTCTTTTCATTTTTATCCCTTTTCACTGTGATACATATATTCCTTTGATGTTGTAGACTCTGGCATGCATCTGTTTCTTGCTCACTCACCTCTTAGTCTTCATGACTGTTTTGTGTCATTGCTATAGTCACTTGGACTTGACTATATCTACTCATTTGATTTGGTTGTTCCAACCCCTTGCGACATATTCTTTACTGTGTAAGAACAAGAAAAGGGGTTTTTCTGTAGATGCACAAGTCAAGTATCTTTGGTGTTCCATCATTTGCTTGCATATACTAGACTTCATATGATAAACTATGTTGACTACACCTGTATACGTTGTTGCATAAGCCTTGGCTGCACCCTTTGATGTTGTTCCAACTTGACTATAACTGTATTTGAAGAGGACAAATGTCTTATGTTGTTCCATTTAATGACTGTATCATGGTATCTTTATGGTTAGCTTCTCAACTGTTCTCTAAGTTTCATTTACCTTCATGGCCTACTGCTACTATAGGCATCAATCCATTTGACATATTCATTGTATCTTTCCTATGGATGAATGATATGCATAATATTCTATACTTGATGTAGCTTTTGAAAAGATGACTGTACTTTTTAGCTCTTTTGGTAGCATAATGGGCTCTAAATTGTTTCGCATGCTCTTAACTCCTTTATGGCATATTTGAAGGGTTCCTCATATGTCTAAATTGCAAACTTTTCATTTCATTCATGATAAAAGATAAAAAGTACCTATTCTTACAATGTTATGGTTGTACTTTCCATTTGTACTTTTGCTCATTGATGAGGTATGGCACAACAAGAATGTGATGTAACACCATGTGTTTGGTTTGACTGTCCTTGTTCATGCTGCTCCATGGTATGGTTGTTTATTCTTCTTGATTCAAAGGTGCATTTATTCTTAATGAGGATCGTCCTACTTTGTACATTCATAAATGACTATCTTTTGTGATGGCATATGTCCTCTATAAGACTATCCTACAATTATAAAATAGCTGCTCCACCTTGTATATGCTTTTTGGCTGTCAATATTGCCACTCTATGACTATACTTGATTGATATAGAACTATTTATCTTACATGACTGTCCTTTGTCCTTTATGTCTGTTCAATGAATTCAAAAGTAATACATCTCTTTCACAACAGAAGGTAGCAAAATACATGTTCTACTACTATTCGATGATATTTTTCTAGCTATATGATATTCAGATGGTACATGACAACTGCCCCATATGTATGAATGTTCCTCCACTGTGATTGATCATTTATTATGGCTGAAAAATCATGTTTATTGGGTAACATTGTCATTGCTATCTCCTTTAGCAGTACCTGCATTTGATAACTCTCCTTTTCATATTGCATTGATACATCTTATATAGCAGCAATATGAATATGATGTAATATCATTATGTTAGTCTATCATTCTCTCTTTGCTGTCAAATCAAAGATTCACTTTGACATTAGATAGTTATCAAAGCTAGCGAATAGCTCATTCTGATAACTGTCTACTGCCAAAGGGGAACTCCTTCATGATTGTTCCAAGTTCACTGAACATTTCTTAGTTCTGGTAACTATCTATTGTCATAATGCATTCTTTTGATGACATCTTCATAGAAAGTGTTTACAATTTGAATAAATCTGCATTAATAACAATACTTGAGCATGCTGGGCTCAACCCTTATGGGAGCCCATTTTCTCCACATGCTTTAATGTCTTCAAATCAGCAACATAACCTTTCCTATACCTGCATAGTGAACAAACAAGTTAGCATAAAAACATACCTTTGGAAGTTGAATGATCTTTCTCATGATGTTTTGGCTTTCAAATGATGATCTGATTTTGCATGTCTGATAATGATCCAATTGTATTGGTGCATCATGATTACAAGTTTATATATCTACTGATAAGGCATATGATGAGTTTGTATTTCTGGAGCTTCTAAAAAAGCCTTTCCCAACCTTGCAAGTTCATCATCCTGATCAGGAGCAAGAGGGTAAAGTCATGAAGATCAAGCTGCCAGATAGGAGGGTCAACCTTCATTTCAAGGCAATGATGGATATCACTCTCCTCATGTGTTCTCTTTCTCTACTTTATCTTTAGATGTATAGCTTGCATGCATTATTGCGTTGGCTCATTTTAGTCATTCCCACGGCTTGTGTGGGACATATTTAAACATTCTCTTGAATATAATCCATTATTTTACTTTATGCAATGATTTATGTATGTTTTGCTTTTTGAATCAAATGCATAGCATAAAACAACTGAATCTGATTTAAAACACATGACTAAAACATGATGATGAAATGACAGTTTATCAATACCTTTCCTTTTGCACTAAATTGTGGTACTTAAATAATTCAATAACATCATAACTGAAAGATGAAATCAGTTAGATATCTATCATTCCTTGAATGCCTATTCTCTTGTCCTTAGACCAAATTTCATTTATCAGGATGGTTTGACAGCTCTGGTTGAGTTGTCACATTATTCTGATAGATGATTCTCTATTGTTCTCTTGCCAAGATAGAAGACATTTGACTGAGTGATCATGCTCTTTAAAAATTTTCTTTTATTCCCTTTGTAATAACTGCAATCTAGGCCTTGCTAAATTAGGTGTGAACGTAATTTACTAACATTTTTGGTGACCTCTCAGGGGTGTTTGCCTGCTAAACAAAACAAAACCAGTAGCCTTGCAATTCCATTGGGCATATGAGTCTTTCTTGCCTGAAACTTTGAGAAACCTCTGTAACTCAAACTAATAGAAAACTACAGTAGCAAAACAAAACTAAAAATAAAACTAATCTGACCTGTTTAAGACATGGCCAGCAAAATGTGGATGTGTACTTCCTAGAAAACAAAAATGAAATTGAAATGAAATGTGCAAAAGTACTTATTTGCAGCAAAATATGCTCTTCTAGTAACTTAACTTGAGGTGAATCCGATTGACAAGGATTGATAACACCTCTCCATATAACTTTGCAAGCTAAGATGCATTGTTTTGCTTGCATTCTGTAATGATAAATGGGCTATCCCGCATGGTATCAAACTTGGTGTGTTTACCAAGTTTGCTTTTCAGCTCATCCCATTTGAATACTAAATCTCCATCCTTGAAGATTCTTGGAACTACCTTTTTGTGAAAGGTCCTCTTCATTTGAGCTTGATGCATTTCCAAGGTTTTTAATGCTTCCCTTCTGGTTTCTTCCAGCTCTATTAATTATGCAAGTCTAACCTCCATTGGTTGCTCTTCTAATAATTCAAGTTCCTTGATATAACCTAGAGTTGGTAACTCAACTGAAATTGACAATTTAGCTTCTTTTCCATAGGTCAGAACATAAGGTGAGTTACATGTAGCTCTCTTAGGAGTTATCCTATCAACCTAAAGGCTAATTTCAGCTTGTCATGCCAAGATCTCTGATTGTCATCAACGGTTTTCTTCATTATCTTGATCAGGTTCTTATTAGTTGATTCTACTTGTCCATTACCCTGAGGGTAATAATTGGACGAAGTATTCAAAAATATATTGTTCTTTACAGATCAATCAAAAATTATTAAACCAATGAATGCTAAAGCGTTATCAGAAATGATTGAATCAAGAGTACCAAACCTAGAAACTAAGTCCTGATAGAAGTTTTGAACAGAAGTTTCATTTGCTTCCTTTAATGCAATTGCTTCAGTCCATTTTGTGAAGTAATCTGTTGCATTTAGTATCCACTTATGTCCTTGACTTGATGGTAGATTTATGGGACCAATAAAGTCCAAACCCCACTTGCCAAATGGCTATTCTACCTGAATTAGATGTAGGGGCATGGCTGCAAGCTTCTATTTACCTGCAAAAACTGAACATTTGGTGCATTTCTTCACCCAATCATGTGCATCCTTAAACAATTCTCCCCAATAATAGCCAACTCTCATGATTTTTAGAGCTGTTGTTCTTGGTGCAAAGTGACCTCCAGAAGGTCCATCACGAAACTCTTCCAAAATTTTTTGAATATGTTCTGGTTCTACACATCTTAACAAAACACCATTAAAATCCCTTTTATACAAAACTCCATCCATTATAGCATAAGGGATGGATTACAGCCTGTAGTACCTTCTTTTTAACCTGTCTAGACCCTGAGGACAGTCTCCAGCATGCAGATAATGTACCATTTGATGCACCCAACTTGTAGAAGGGACTAGGTCAGTAGGCTGTTCACTATTTTGTCGCATTGTCTCAGTCTTTTCTGTAAGTTTGGTGCTGCTCTCTTCAATACCTACTAGCTGCTCACACAATCCTTTGCCTTAGACCAACTTTGTAACCTTGATTTGAATATCATATTCCATAACCTTTGTTATCCATCCTGCCCTCTTGTCATTTAAATCCTTATTAAGCAAGAATTCCTTGATTGTTAGAAAGCATGTGTTTAAACTTTTTAAGGCTTCTTATGATAGCCAATACATGTTTCTCAACAAATGAATACCTTACCTCATAATCATGTAGAATTTGGCTAAAGAAAGCCATAGGTTGCTCCAATCCTTCCTCATTTTGCTGACAAAGCATAGCTGAGATGGTATCAACACTACCAAATGCATACAAGATAAAATCCTTATCAAAGTTTGGATTGATTAGTGTTGGGGAAACAGAAAGTGCCTCTTTGATTTCTTCAAAACTCTGCTTACCTTGCTTTGTCCAGCTAAAAGGAATATTCTTGTTTAACATGGTTGTAAGGGGCTGCAATAATGCTGCTATGTTTGGTATGAACCTCCTTACAAAATTAATTCTTCCAAGAAAGCTTTGTAAGTCTTTCTTATGGGCAGGAAGTGGTAATGCGAAGATTGTAGAAATCCTTTCAAGATCTATGGATATTCCATCTTTTGACACTATGTGTCCTAAAATATTTCCTTCATGCATTAAAAAAATACTCTTTTTTCGGTTGAGTGAAACCCCAAACTCTCTGCATCTTTCAAAAATCAGCCTTAGATGATAAAAATGATCTTCAGTGTTCTTTGAAAAAATAGTTACATCATCTAGATATACAAGCACCAATTTGTTTATGAGGCCTTAAAAAGCCATATCCATAGCTCTTTGGAATGTTGCACCTGCATTAGATAATCCAAATGGCATCTACCCCATTTGGTGGTCAAAGCAGTTTTGTATTGATCTTCCTCTTTCACCAAAATCTGATTGTAGCCTAAATAACCATCCAATAAAGAAAATCTTTATGATCCTAAAACAACTTGTAAGATTTTCTCCATTGATGGTAATGGGTAATGATCTTTTAGAGATGCTCTATTTAAGTCACAAAAATCAACACATAGTCTAATTTCTCCATTCTTTTTTTCTAACAGGAACTAAGTTAGAAACCCAAGATGTATGCTTAATTGGAAAGATTATGTTACCTTCTATGAACTTGTTTAATTCAGTCTTCATGAGCACTTCTAGCTTTGGGTTTAATGGCCTTTGCTTCTGTCTAACCGGTTTGGCCTTGGGTTCCAGCTCAATAGTGTGTTGAGCTAACTCAGGGTTAAAACCATTTAGATCTCCATACTCCCAAGAAAATATATCATTGGACTCCTAACATAGCTAAATAAAAGCTTGTTGTTCTCCTTTTGTGCATACTTTTCCAAGCTTAAGTAGCTTTTCCTTGAATATCTCAATAGGCTCATAATGTTCCTGTTTCACAGATATGAAAGATTTGTCTCTTCTAACCTGGTTACCAATATTGAAAATAGATTATAATGTCACTAAACCTTTGGGAAGCTTATTTGACCTTAGCTACAATATCTGGTCATCATATTGCTACTATATTTTCTATTGATTTCCTGCAGAAAACTCAGCTTCTTCCATCAGAAAATTAACAATCTACTCATCACTGTCAAAGACTTGCCAACTTGTATTATTGTTTGGTATTGATGGTCTGACAACAACTTTGACATAAAGAGGAGTATGAACATTCTTCATTTTTGCTGGAATATCATACTTAGCACCAATAGTAGCCAATTTGTCAGCTTGTTTATTATCAATCCTTAGTATAGATATCAAATTAAAAGCATCAAATTCATCTATAATGTCCCAAACTCTGTGTTTGTACAATTTCAGCAAATCATTTTTAGTAGCAACAATATTTCTCACGTGTTTTACTACTAATTCACTGTCTTCAAATACTTTAAGGCATTTAATATTTCTTTTTCTAGCCCATTCCAATCCATGAACTAATGCCTCATACTTAGCTGAATTATTTGAATAGTTGAAAGCAAAATGAAAAGATGAGTAATACTTTTCACCTGTGGGGGAAACTAAAACAGCTCCTCCACTAGCAACAATTTTACTTCTAGAGCCATCAAAATATAGCCGTCAAACATCATTATCAAATTGTACAGTTTGTTGATTTTCTCCTTTTAGCAAATTTGGAATAGTAGCACCTTTCTCTTGGAGCATATATACACCAAGACCTATTTCATCCATTTGATCAAAAGGATCTGTCTCATGATTTTCTATTGTCCATTGGTCCAAAACTAAATCAGGTATGCCCTCTAAAGGTGTACTTGGGTTTTGGACAGTAGTTGGTTCTTCTTGATCAAAATTTGAAAGATTGGCATTGATTGGACTGGGTGTATATGGCTCAAGGTGGTCGTTTGCTAATGGTTCTAATTTTATGGTAACTTTAGTACCATATCTGGTTCTAAAAAATAGATGGGTCTAATCAGAAGATAAATAACCTCCCAATTTTTTTGTGAAATCTCTAGATAGACAAATGGCAAAGTGAGGTGGTAGATCAATAACATGGATATCCTGATGGATTACAAAATTGGGGCATGCATGTAAGGTAAGACCAAGATTTTTCAACATCCTAATTGTATTAACTTTAGTATCATCTAATTGCACAACTCCCCTTGCAACATGTTCATAATTCAAACCAAGCTTGTCAGCCAATTGTTTGGGCATCACGGAGCTACTAGCTCTGAGTCAATCATACAGTTATTAACTAGATGGTTGCCAACTATCAAGGTAACATAAAAGGTGGTGGTTCGCTCACTTGTTTTGGCTATTCATTCTTATTTTGTGCTTCATTAGTGAGCATAACCTGAGGCTGATTTGTTTGAGCTTCATTTGACAAAGATAACTGAGCTAAAGCATCTTGTAATAAATCTTTCTAACTTAGGATGTGTAATGCATCCAATATAGACATGTTAATAGTGGCTTTCTTCATATGATCAAGAATATTGAAAGAAGGACCACTAACCTTTTGCTATATTTTTGGAACAGCAGCATCTGATTGTAATTTGGTTGGCTGAGATTGAGCTTCTGGTTGTCTTTTATCAGCTACTTGATGTCCTCTTGGTAGAATATGAACATTCTGAGATGTAGAAACTTCAGGTTGACCTTGCTGATCTGCAGAAGCTTGATTTTTGCCTTTATCAATCTGCTGTCGTACTTTATTAGCTTGCTATCTACCGACATCAGCTTGTTGTTGTAACTCAATAGCCCTCTTTTTTGACCTGGTATTAGCTACAATGTTGGTAAATGACTGTTTCTGCCCTGGTAACTGATTTACTCCACAAAAATCATTAACTTGCCAATTCACTAAAGCAACATTAGGATTATTATGTTGAGTTTGGGAATCTAGTTGATTATTAACATCACTTGTTGTATTCTCAGCAGTAGCATAATTATTCTGGACCATGAGTGCTTGACTGACCACTCCATTCATGCAAGTAGCTTGGTTATGAGGTTGGTTACTGGTGCAGGAGCACCTAGAAAGTCATTTTTTCTTTTGTAATAAGGTCTATTTGACCAATGCATTTTCATTTCAGTTTGTATCTAGGCTCATTTTGTATGTCCCAAGTGACATAGGACATGTTTGTCAAATTGTAACCGCATAATGCCAAAAATAGATGGTTGTCTCCCAGCCGCTTAGAGTCAGTTCGGTACTACTCAGGGCGAGTTGATAAATGCCCAAAGGAATGAACCAAATGATCATCGAATGTAATCAGATCAAAGAAGGGTGTGAATGTGATTGTATTATGCTCAGGAGAAATAAAGCAATTATGTTCTGTCCATTTGATTTTTGTTTCTTATAACTATAAATTGTGTAATTATAGATTTCCATTCATTCTACATTTTCCATGGTTGCGTATGTCATCATGAAGCTTTCCACTGGTAAGACTTCTATCAAAATTAGTGGAATGGCTT
Source organism: Cunninghamia lanceolata (assembly GCA_027924645.1). NCBI lineage: Eukaryota > Viridiplantae > Streptophyta > Pinopsida > Cupressales > Cupressaceae > Cunninghamia > Cunninghamia lanceolata. Next base: position 27,144,592 of record BSBN01000500.1, read on the forward strand.
TGTTGTATGAATATTTGTTTTGCTTTTTGTTTTGTTTTTCCTGTTCGGTGGTGCAGAGGATCTAGACAGGGTGTTTTGCATAGTAGGATGACCTAGCATCTCCATGTGCTAGGGTTTGCGGGAAGTAAACTGTGCGATGGCATATTGGCACATCGGCCAAGGGTTACAAGTGTTCATCGACAGAACGAGTCTCACCAAGGGCAAATGCCATCGGGGCATTGGCAGAAGGATGAGAGACTTGGCTGATGGAGTTGAATCGGTGGCTCATTTGTTAGTTTGTCGACTGTGAGAAATTAGGGCATCAGTCTATGGTTTCCGTTGTGTGCTCCCCATCACATACACAGATAGCACCATACATAATCTTGAATCATGTTATTTTGCATAGGTACAAGCTCCTTTGATGAGTAGATAGCATTAGGATTATACTAATGATTTGGCCTATTGTTATAATTCCTTCTTTGTCCTTGGTAATTTGCCTGATAAGGAGGCTTATTTGCCTAATATGGGGCTTGGTATGGTCTGTTATTCTGATTTTGCTATATTTTGAGACTCACTAAGTCATTACTAATAGTCTGTAATAACTTTGCTATATTTTGTTGATTACCCTTAGGCTCTTGTATATCAGAATGAATTGGATCAACATTATTTTTCATAGTTGTTTGATAGCCAAAGGCTAGTATAGTAGGAATGGATGCAATAGGAGACACTGATATTGGTATTGAGGGCTGAATGTCAGGAAATATTGGCATAGGAGGCCTTGGTGCAATTTTACCAGCTTGTATTAAACTATTTTCTTCTCTAATAGCAATATCAAATGCACCTGGTAAAGTAACTCCACCCATTGACTGAATCATGACAGCAATATCACTATTCAATGCTCTTAAATAATATAGAAATGCATGTTTGGGTGAAGGCCTTATAGTTTCTAGAATTCTATTCCAGGTCCTTTGAAATTTGAAATTGAAAACTGACATTTGCTCTTGTGGAGCTCTCTTGATGGTTGTCATCTGCTCAACCAATGACAAATGATCTGACTTATCTTGAAACTGTCTATTCAATGCAGCTCCTAATTCATCCCATGATGTAATAGAATTAACTCTTAATCCTCTGAACCATTGAAGAGCTTTACCCTTCAAAGATGCTTCTAGCAGCCTTATTGCTATATTTTCTTCTGTGATATGATGAACAACACACAATGATGCTACATCTCTAATGTGTTCTATCAGTGTGGTTCCATCTTCACCGGTGAAACTAGGTAGACTTTTCAATGCAGCTACTGGTATTGCATCATGCTGCCTTAGATTTAATGGGCTGCCCCCATTAAAAGTCACAAATGGTTGATTTCTAGGTGGCAGTGGCAGTGCAGGTGCTGCCATCTGAATAATAGGTACTTGTACTACCTGGCTAACAGGTATTGGTGTTTCTTGAAAAATAGACTCTTCTCTTTCAACTTGTAATACAGGTTCCTCCTCAATCTCTTGAAAAATAGGTTCCTCTTGAAAAATAGGTACTTGTTCTCTTGGACTTGCTGGTGGAGAAATATCAGGTATTGATGAAGAACTTGCAAATAATGGATTTTGGTGAGAAGCAAATTCAGGATGTGAATTTGGCAGATCTGGTACTACTGTACTTGCTAGCCGTATCACTCTATCTACGTTCACCCTCTTTTTTGGTGGTGATAGATGAATGTGCTTCTTTTCAAGATCTTTATTTGACCTTGTTTGGTACTTTTTCATAGGCTATAAGATTTGATCTATCAAACTAGAAAGTTAGAGTTGCCAGGTACTTGAAATAAAACCTCTAAAAAGGCTGTAAAATCTACTGATCATACCAAAACAATAGAAATAAAAGTTCTTTTTGAATTGAAAAATTAGTTCAAAGTCCTATCGGGTGTGCCAAAAACTATTAATGAGCAAGATTGCACCCATTATGCAATGCTGTGAAGCTCATCAATCATGTGTAACATGGGATCAAACTTAGGTTGTGGGTGACCTATGGTGAGCTTGAACCTCTAGATTATGGGCTAGTTCCCTTGTAATTTTTAATCGATTTATAACTTGATGTGAAAAGGGGTGAGAGGATCTACTAAAAAGAACTAAAACTGTAATCTAAAGTATGGTGATACACCTAATTTTGATGGAAAAACTGCAAATCTAACTCACAATAGATCTCAGAAAATCTATCCACACAATCCACTTTTGGCAATGTGATCACAAAAGTAATTCTAAGGAAGGTTGGAAATAACTTTCTTTTTGAAGGAAAATAGGGTTCTCACAACTTCAAAGAAAATTATTCCAATTGCACAACCTAAGACCTCTTATTTCAATGCTATTCAATACATGCAAGTACAAATGAGACAATAATTTTAAAGGTTCTGATATTAAACACAATAAAATATCAACAATTCATTCACAAAAGTAGCACTATTGAAAAGGTAAACACTTAATTCAATTGAAATATAAAGGAACACTTGCATAAAAGACAAAGAATAGAACCTGTAACCTGCTGTAATCTCTAAAAATCTGCAAAATATGAGTTACAAAACCTTCTTCTCTCAGCAATGTGTAAGAGAGCAAAAAAGCAAGAACTAGAAAAACCTAAGTTTTTCTTACAATATATAATATGATCCCTCCAAGAGACCTAGAAAGGTCAACTATAGTCAACTGCCTCTAAAAATAATCCCTCAAAACTGATCCACGAGCAAGCAAGAAAATCCCTAAAAATAAGGGCTATAACTACTCCAAATTGAGCTAAAATAGCTCCAAACTGTTCTCCTCTATAAGTTTGAACAAAAGTTGGACCAAACTCTCCAATTTTGACCAAAAAACCATGCAAGGAGCTCCAAAAGACTTCAGTTAACTCCATCTTCCAAATTTACATGATTTTGAGGAAACAATGTGAGCAAGGAATAAAGTAATTAGGATAATTACTTTACTATGAGTTACAATTTGTTCTATCTTTTTGACTTTACAACTTGTGACAAAATAATAAAGTAATTTATAAACACATTACTTTATTTTTTTACATTATTTTAAGTTGCAAAGTCATGCAAATTAGGATGTATTTGTCTTTTAAAAGATTTAAAAGAAACAAATAATCAACTCCTTATCTCTCCCTTTGTATTTGCATAATTACATCAATGGATCCAATGATGATTCAAAATTCAAAACAAGCCTCCATGTATGCAAAAGATAAAAATATCTTCTTTTACCCCTTATGTCTCCCATGCAAAATAGAGATCTCCTCATGCAAAAAAATACATTATGCATTTTGCATAAATTCCATGATTTATCTTCAACATTATAACTCCCACTATACATGCATTAAGAACCTTATGACTCCATGCAAAATACATCTACATCATACCTTAACACACTAAGCACCTTATTGCTCCATGCAAAAACATACAACATCATGTATTATAGAATACCTTATATCTCCATATACATCATACTTTATGCATCTTTTATTATGTATAACACCTTATCACTCCATGCATAAATCACATCATACCTTAACACCACCTTTGGAAAATATAGAACACCTTATCCATGCATATATAATTACGACCTTCTACCCTTCCTTACCTTCGAATCATTGATTTTGTTTTGACTTTTGAAAGCAAAGAAAAAAAAGAAAAAGGTTACTAGCCCTCACGGGCCCCTGTGGCATCATTAGGTAAATGACTTGCTAAAGTCTTGACCACGATGATAATATGGATAGAAATGATTTATTAATTTGAAGTAAAAAATCCTCATGACCTCAGCTAGAGTATTGATAAAAAAAAAACCTAAACTCTTGTCATTTTCACTTGTGTTCTATTTGTGCTCCTTCTAAGCCGCCGCCATGCTTGCTAGGGTTTGAAGATATCTCCATCATTCTTTCTGCAATTTCTGAGGTTTCTTTATGATATTCTTTTGAATCTTTGACAGGAAACTAGAAGGTGAGTATATTTTGTAACAGTTTGACCCATTCTTCTTGATTTTTGATGCAAAAAATGGCCTATAGGCCATGACCATCATGTAGTTTCTTTCAATGTAGCATTTGTATGATTCATCTTCTTACTATATTTTATTTGTTTATGGTTAAAAGGTCATCATGGATGACTAGTTTTGAAACATTGAGAGCTTCCTGTGAGCACACCCTCGGCTTGTGAGCAAGTATCTTCTTTGGAACAAAACAAGGTAAGGTTTCTTTCTTGTCTTTGCATCATCCTTGAGTGTTTTTGTATATATGATGAGGGTTTGGAAGTAAAATTTATGTGGGTTTTAACATGTTTGAAAGAAAACCTTCTCGCAGTTTGCGGCCATACTAGCTATATACATGTAATCATCTGCATTTTATATCAGTTCTGTGGGGAAAGAAGATTTGATCCATGACAAGATAATGAAACACCTGTGAAAATGAAGATTTTTCTATGCTCTGGTTGTCTTTTTTGATAATTTCTTCATTATGACAAGGGTTTGAATATATCTTCATCTTCCTATAACAACATGAAACTGGGTTTCTCTCTATCATAGCATATTACTGTTGTTCCATTTTGAAACTACACAATACACAAAAAATCCTCATTCTTTACCTGTAGAAACTTCTCCTCCTGCATTTTGATATGGGATATGATATTTTGTACAGGAAAACTTGTTCCTGGCTCCGGCCTGAGAACCCAAATACACATGATATTTTGATTTTTTATATCTCCTTCTGTCACAAAAAGGCATTATGTAGCTATCATGAAGAGAATAAGGAAAAAGAAAAAAAAAGTATTTTATCATTTTTATGGTCTTTTATGATAGTTAACTCTTTTTTAAAAGACCTTAGTCTTTCTTTCCTTCTCACTGTATACTTGTGATCTTGCAAATTCAGTGGCTTCTTTCTTTCTTGCTCTATCATAAAAAGTGAAGGTGCATATGCTGCTCCATCTCTATTGCTCTTCTTTGACTATGTTCATATGATATGACTGTATATGTGTATGCTATGGCATAAGAATGGAATAAGGATATCTTCTGGTTATCATAATGACCTTGTCTCCACTTGCATTTTGTTCTTATAGGACTGTGACAGCCACCTGGAATGTGTATTCTCCTTCACGACTAGGACAATGTGTTTGTTGAATATGAACATTTTAACATGTAGAGGGCATGGGTATCTCCATGATGTAATCACAATGCTCCTTACACCTGTATATGCACCCTATGTATTATGGTTGCATTAACTTGTTCCTTAAGAAAAATGGCATCACTGGAGATAAAACATTGTGTATTTACACATTACTTGCATCACTGTCTCTTTTCATTTTTTATCCCTTTTCACTATGATACATCTATTCCTTTGATGTTGTAGACTCTGGCATGCATCTGTTTCTTGCTCACTCACCTCTCAGTCTTCATGACTGTCCTGTGTCATTGCTATGGTCACTTGGACTTGACTGTATCTGCTCATTTGATTTGGCTGTTCCAACCCCTTGTGACATATTCTTTACTGTGTAAGAACAAGAAAAGGGGCTTTTTTGTAGATGCACAAGTCAAGTATCTTTGTTGTTCCATGATTTGCTTGCATATACTAGACTTCATATGATAAACTATGTTGACCACACCTATATGTTGCTGTATAAGCCTTGGCTGCACCCTTTGATGTTGATGTTCCAACATGACTGTAACTGTATTTGAAGAGGACAAATGTCTTCTACTATTTTGTTTAATGACCATAGCATGGTATCTTTATGGTTAGCTTCTCAACTGTTCTCTAAGGTTCATTTACCTTCATGGCCTACTGCTGCCACAGGCATCAATCCATTTGACATATTCAATGTATCTTTCCGATGGATGAATGATATGCATAATATTCTATACTTGATGCATCTTTTGAAAAGTTGATTGTACCTTTTAGCTCTTTTGGTAGCATAATGGGCACTAAATTGTTTCACATGCTCTTAACTCCTTTATGGCATAGATGAAGGGTTCCTCATATGTCTAAATAGCAAACTTTTCATTTCATTCATGATAAAAGACAAAAAGTACATGTTCTTACAAAAAGTACATGTTCTTACAATGTTATGGCTGTACTTTCCATTTGTACTTTTGATCGTTGATGAGGTATGACACAACAAGAATGTGATGTAACACCATGTGTTTGGTTTGACTATCCTTGCTCATGCTGCTCCATGGTATGGTTGTTTATTCTTCTTGATTCAAAGGTGCATTTATTCTTAATGAGGACCATCCTACTTTGTACATTCATAAATGGCTATGTTTTGTGATGGCATATGTCCTCTATAAGACTGTCCTACAATTATAAAACAACTGCTCCACCTTGTATATGCTTTTTGGCTGTCAATGTTGCCACTCTATGACTATACTTGACTGATATAGAACTATTTATCTTGCATGACTGTCCTTTGTCCTTTATGATTGTTCAATGAATTCAAAAGCAATGCTACATCTCTTTCACAACAAAAGGTGGCATTTAATACCTGTTCTACTGTTGTTCCATGATGTTTTTCTGGCTATATGATATTTAGATCGCACATGACAACTATCCCATATGTATGAATGCTACTCCACTGTGACTGATCATTTATTATGGCTAAAAAATCATGTTTCTTGGGTAACATTGTCATTGATATCTCCTTTAGCAGTACCTGTATTTGATAACTCTCCTTTTCATATTGCATTTGATACATCTTATATAGCAACAATATGAATATGATGTAATATCATGATATTAGTTTATCATTCTCTCTTGGTTGTCAAATCAAAGATTCACTTTGACATTAGATAGTTACCAAAGCTAGGGAATAGCTCATTCTGATAACTGTCTACTGCCAAAGGGGAACTCCTTCCTGATTGTTTCAAATTCACTGAACATTTCTTAGTTCTGGTAACTATCTATTGTCAGAATGCATTCTTTTGATGACACCTTGATAGAAAGTGTTCACAATTTGAATAAATCTGCATTAATAACAATACTTGAGCATGCTAGGCTCAACCCTTATGGGAGCCCATTTTCTCCACATGCTTTAATGTCTTCAAATCAGCAACATAACCTTTCCTATACCTACACAGTGAACAAACAAGTTAGCATAAAAACATACCTTTGGAAGTTGAATGATCTTTCTCATGATGTTTTGGCTTTCAAATGATGATATGATTTTGCATATGTCTGATAATGATCCAATTGTATTGGTGCATCATGATTGCAAGTTTATATATCTGCTGATAAGGCATATGATGAGTTTGTATAGCTGGAGCTTCTAACAAAACCTTTCCCAACCTTGCAGGTTCATCATCCTGATCAGGAGCAAGAGGCTTAAGTCATGAAGATCAAGTTGCCAGATAGGACGGTCAACCTTCATTTCAAGGCAATGATGGATATCACTCTCCTCATATGTTCTCTTTCTCTACTTTATCTTCAGATGTATAGCTTGCATGCTTTGTTGTGTTGGCTTAGTTTAGTCATTCCCATGGCTTGTGTGGGACATATTTGAACATTCTCTTGAATATAATCAATTATTTTACTTTATGCAATGATTTATGTATGTTTTTCTTTCTGAATCAAATGAATAGCATAAAACAATTGAATCTGATTTAAAACACATGACTAAAACATGATGATGAAATGACAGTTTATAAATACCTTTCCTTTTGCACTAAACTATGGTACTTAAATAATTCAATAACATCATGACTGAAAGATGAAATCAATTAGATATCTGCCATTCTTTGAATGCTTGTTCTCTTGTCCTTAGACCAAATTTCATTTATCAGGATGGTTTGACAGCTCTGATTGAGCTGTCACATTATCCTGATAGATGATTCTCTATTGTTCTTTTGCCAAGATAGCAGGAATTTTACTGAGTGGTCATGCTCTTTAAAAAAATTTATTTATCCCCTTTGTAACAACTACAATCCAGGCCTTGCTAAATTAGGTGTGAACATAATTTAGTAACAATTGTAAAAATGCATTTGTTTTTCTTCACACCTCTTGTTTACTGGTGATTTCACTAGTCTAGAATGATTCATTATTTTCTTGTTATTCAACCATGTGTTTGTTATTCTCTAGAAGTTTCACTCCACTACTCTAGAATGATTCGTTGTTTTCTTTTTATTCAACCATGGGTTTGTTATTCTCTAGAAGTTTCACTCCACTACTCTAGAATGATTCGTTGTTTTCTTGTTATTCAACCATGTGTTTGTTATTCTCTAGAAGTTTCACTCTAGTATCAGAAATTAAATCCCAAACACAAAAGTTGGAGTAAGATGGTCACATATGATTGTTGGCCTTCATTTAAGTGTTTTAGAACAATGGTTCATATTTCCTTTAAAATTTTGAATAAGAAATATGGTTGATAAGAATATAATTGTAATAAGTGTTGTGTAATAATTAGTTTTGTACCCCTCAGGGGTAGACCAGACAATTAAGCCATTAGAAAACATGGATGATGGTTGTGAGTTCGATTCTCCCAGATTTACCTACCGCATGTGTGGAGGGCAACTCATACAAATGAAGGTTATAGTTGTGCATGTTAGGACCTTGCATTGTAGGTCCCACCATGCGTTTGATTCCTCTACACAAAAAGAATTGTTTTGCACATTAGAAATTATAGTTAATAATAATTAATTGAAAGTATTAGTAAATACTAATTATTAAAATTATTTTGTGTGTAAGGTGTGCTCAAGTGGCTAGGCCACTTGGTTCTCATTATTTTAATTATTTTAATTTATTTATTTAAACAAAATATCAAGATGAAATATATCATTCTCAAGTGGCCTATTCCACTTAAATCACAAATCCGGAAAAAAACATAGCCTCTTGAGAATGATATCTTTGGGCCTCTTTTACATAGTTTGTTTAAAGATAGGCATGTTCTAGTATATCTTAAATACATCTATTAAAAACTTCAAATTTGAATTATTTTATTTAGTTAAGAGTTATTTTATTTTATTTTACTTTACAATTATTTAAGAATTATTTTATTTAAATTGTTTAAGCTATTTTTATTGACTCTATATTTAAGTATATAATTATACAAATCCAAAAAAAACATAGCCTCTTGAGAATGATATCTCTCAGTGTCTTTTACATAGATTTTTTAGGTATGATCTAGCGTATCTTAAATACAACTATTAAAAATGTCAATTTTAAATTATTTTATTTAGTTAAGAGTTATTTCATTTTACTTTACAATTATTTAAGAATTATTTTATTTTATTTTATTTTATTTGTTTAAGCTATTTTTATTGACTCCATATCCATATCTTAAGTATATAATTATAAAATCTAAAAAAACATAGCCTCTTGAGAGTGATATCTCTTGGTGTCTTTTACATAGATTTTTTAAAAGATTGTATGTTCTAATATATCTTAAATACATCTATTAAAACCTCAACTTTGAATTATTTTATTTATTTAAGAGTTATTTTATTTTACTTTACAATTATTTTATTTTATTTAAATTGTTTAAGCTATTTTTATTTACTACTAATCTTAAGTACCAAAGTTTTATGAAAACAAATTATTTTATATTTATTTACTAAAATACACAACTTTTCCTATTACTTTATTTTTATTTGAAGAGTTATTTTTTTATAATTTTGAAAAAGTTAAATGAAAACAAAACAAATTATTTACTTCATATATTTTTTAAAATAAGAGATTTATTAATTTAAACTACTACAAATTATACAAATAGATTACTATTTCTATAGTTTTGAAAAAGTTAAATCAAAACAAAATAAATTATTTACTTTGTTTAGCTATTTTTTAAAATAAGAGATTTATTAATTTAAATTACTAGATTACTAAATAAATGAAAAAAGAACAAAGGGTAAAATATTATGAAAGAAGAATATTTCAATTTAAACCTTAATATGTAATTGGAATAAAAATCTCAACTCATTGTATGTTCTTTTCATGTTGATATTATGTTTATTATTAAATATTAATACTTTGACATGTAAATGGTTGTCAAATTTAAGGTAAAAGGTAAGAGGTAAGAGTTTTTGTTAACACACTCCACAAACCTGTGGAGCATAATAAAATAATTCTTAAATATTTCTAAATAATTTTATTATGCTCGAGAGGTTTGTGGAGTGTAATGGTGTGAGTGTGTTAACCAAAACTCTTACCTCTTACCTTTTACATTAAATTTGACAACCATTTACATGTCGACGTATTAATATTTAATATTAACTCAAAACTATATCTCTTACCATTTTTACATGTATTTAAGATATATATATATATTAGTTTGTAATAACAATCAACTATTATATATTTATAAATAAAATATTATTAATATATATTATAAATATTATTAGTTCCTCCTTCCGTAGGTATACTAATGCATCGGGTAGATGCATTTTTTTAAACTATCTGTCCAATCATCTCAAAGAATTAAAAATTTCCAACAAGAATTCTATAGTTCATAATTTTTTTTTAATTTAATCTTTAAAAAAAATATCATTTATCTATTATCTGATTGTTTGTGTTGTGAACAGTCACTGTAAAAAATGAAATAATGATTTTAAAAATTATTGAATTTTCAAAGAATGCAATAAGCTTTTTATTAAAAAATAATAAAAATGTGCATTCACGATGTTGACAAGTATTAATTGAGGGCCCTTTAGAATTAAATGTACATTAAATGGAGCACTGCAAGTTTGTGAGGAGTATGTACTTGGGCACGATTGTCTCGTAAGTTCATCATGGTAGTTCATCTTGTAGTTACTCATGGCGGCTTACCAGTTCAGGGTGCTACTCAATGTCTCCCACAGAAGTATGCTACTCAATGTCTCCCAGAGAAGTATGCAACATGTATTTCTCTCTAAAACTATAGAACTACACAAAATCTTTGTTTCAATTTAAAAATGACATTAATTCTTCCATAGAAATAAATACTCTTTTCATTGCAGTTATATGTCTATGCAAGTTTGTGATTCATTCCTAAGATTCCCTATATCTGTCATAGAGTTGCTATGAATAATTCTGAGGAGGCCTCTGCGTACACATGTTATAAACAGTCCTGTATATCCAGTTAAGAATAGCAATAGCTATGTATTGTGGACAAGATATTTCCACTCATGGTGGCTCACAAATGTAGAGAGCATTTTAGATAAGTCCATGTGGACGATGTAAAGATTTTTTGCCTCCTCGGTGCCTGAACACACCGCCAAAATCATGGCAACTGCTATAACTATCTCCCTCCTCATACTTATATACTCCTCACTGCAAAACAAGTGCACAAGAATCATAATTTATGTAGCTATCCTGTAACAAGAGAATTTCCTTCTCTCTTTGAACTCGGTTTCTCTTCCTCTGTTTTTTATAACAAAAAAGCGTATCTTTTTCCTTGTTCAAAAACTGGAAAAAAGTAAAGCAGGATTGCTCGAAAATAAAGATAATTCTCAGCCTTACCAAATACAATTCTTGCTTGCTATGAAGACGTTTCTATGATAATTCTCAACCTTACCAATTACAATTCTTGCTTGCTATGAACACGTTGTTTCTATGATACTTTTTCCAATTGTTGCTTTCTATTAACACAATCTTGTCATGTTTATTGCAATCGACTCCAAAGATTTTTTTTTGGCAGAATAACTGATAATTTTGTTAACACGTATGTATTTGTTTGACTTTCTAAAAATTTTTAGTTTCTAATATTCTCTTTCTATTCATTTGAGAATCGATTCTCCTCGATAATCTATGGTGATTTGTTGTTGTTTCAATATTTTGGCTTAGTTTGGAAAGTAAGTAGGCAATGTATTCCATGTTATGAGATAGCAAGTAACTAACTCAGTTCCTTGTGCTTTGAAACCAAGTTAAAATAACTTGTTATTATCTAAGTATTACCTTGTTGTCAGCACTTTGATTCATGTTTTAAGTTATATTAGTTATCTAAAGATGTACTTAGAAAAGTACAATAAGTATCTGAGAAACATGTGCAACTGGCCATGGTCTAGTGGCAAGGTGGACTGATTGCTGTGGTGTGTGCCCTGGGTTCAAGGTTTCCTGAGAATACTTTCTGTGTTAAAATAGTGGGGTTAATGTAAGATGCACCCAAATGAGATTAGGTGGAAGCCCCTAGCATGTTTGTGGTAAGAGAAACCCTTCGAATGGTAAGAGAAACCCCTGAAATATGGCTTCCAAGCCTTAAGGTGTTTCACGTTCAATGGTGTGTTCCTTGTGAATTAAAAATGGTGTCATTCTATGAGGACCATAGGTTCAATCTTTCTTCTGTGCCATCTTATGTTTGTTAGAGAAGTAAAATCTAAAGGGACACTTTATTTGGAAGATTATGTAAAGCATTAAGAAATTTTTTGATGCAGTCAAGGAAGGGGTTCTAATTAAGTGTTGCAAGTATGAGGTGAACCAGTGTTGTCATTGATGTCAACATACTCATATTACATTGACAAGAAGGATTGGATGAGCTGTGTGTTGAGGTTATTGAGAAAATTAGCCTCAGTCAGGATCAGTGAAGAACAGTGATGAGAAGAAGGCAAATATATTGGATAGGTTGAGAACCGGAGGATGCGGATTAAAGGGTTTGCAGATAAGAGTCTTGAGATGCTTCAGTCAAGTTTTCAGAGGTCCGCATGAAGAACTGAAGAAGTTATGGCTGTCTGTGTGGAACCGGTTCCGGCAAATGCTTAGAGGTGACAGAGGATCACAGAAAGGTCCGGTGAGGTCCGGAATTGTACAATCCTAATCTGCGGATTGGAAAGAGTGTTTGGGATGTCCTTGTGATGTGCCATCTTGAGCTGTGTATGATTTGGAGATCCGGAAGTACCTCTTGCATTATGACAGTGGCGACAGACTGTGTTCTTGAAGTTCCGGATAAGGAGGATAAGAGATTTCAGTAAGTAAAGGAAATGCAGACGTACCTGGTCATTCAGGCAGGCTTGTGAAGGCTCTTGGATCATGTTGAGGTTGTGTTGTTGGTCCGCATTGATAATGTATGATTTGAAGGTCCGAAAGTACCTTCTACAGTGGCGACAGACTGTGTTCTTGAAGTTCCGGATGAGGAAGACAAGAGATTCCAGTAAGTAGAGGAAGTGCGGATGTATCCGATCATTCAGGCAGGCTTGTGAAGGTTCTTGGATCATGTTTAGGTTGTGTGGTTGGTCCGCATTGATAGTAGAGCCCGGAATTGAAGTTATTCTTCCGGATGAAGTTCTTGCTCTGTTTAGCCGACCGGATGAGGTGTTCATCCTGCAAATGTTCTTGTGGTGGCCGACCGGATGTGTTATTCATCTTGCGGATACTCTTATGGCTGTTTGCCGACTTAGATGTTTGTTCCTAAGTCGATGTCTTGTATAAATAACGGTTTGTGAGTTCATTTCATTGTGTGGATTGTGTGGATGAGTGTGGCATAGCGAAGAGAAGTGCGAAAGGCAGAGCAGAAGTTTTTGGGCTTAAAAGGAACTGATCCGGACATAGTAGAGATGTCATTCTCCAGTTCAAGATTGTGATTCTTATCACTTTGTAGACAGTGTGTCTCTTAGTAGGCAGTGGGCCTCTTGTGAGCAGTGTGCTCGGGCAGTGAGCCCTTATTGGCAAGTGCCATTCTTTTCTTATTCTTCTAACAGAGAATAATCCTTGGGTTAATCACCCCGTGGTTTTTCCCTTAACCGGGTTTTCCACGTCAAAATCTTGGTGTTCAATGTGTTGATGTTTATCTGCTCTTGTGTTTATGTATTATGCTTTCATGGATGATTAATTGATATGCTGTTAACTAACAACGAAGAATCAAGTGTTTGAAAGAACAAGAAGTTTTATACAACTGATTCACCCCCCCCCCTCTCACTTGTATGCCTTAAATCCAACATTAAGGACCGCCTAATTCTTGCAGCCTAGGTAAATTCTCCCAAGAAAAGTAACACATCAAGCTCCATCCTTTTTACTCCACCATACATGGAAACTGCAGCCAGGAGAAAAGAAATACCTGAGGGAAAAGAAATTAACAGGGGGCAAGAGAATACTATAATAGCACCACATCTAAGGAATAGTTATCCTTTTTAATACCAAACAGAAACATAGATGATGCAGAAATTCCTTTTGCTTGTGTTATGCTAACTCTGCTCTCCAATCTGATAACTCAATATGGAATTAGAGAAATGTGCAGCAGACAAAGAGGAGTATATAACTAAGAATATTTACAGCACAGAATAAGACAACTTAAAGCCAGATTCATATTTTGATAGAACATACTTGCTTTAGATTTTAGGGTTTAAAGTCTACCCACCTCAGAACTTGGAACTATAATCATATCAACTTCTGATATGCTAGGTCTTTCCCTCAGATTATACCCACTTCAGAAGTTAAAGTTATGACTATGCCCAACATCACAATATCTAAGATATAGATTTAACATTCAGACCGAGCAAACCCACTTCAGGTTTTAGGGTATCTATCACAACCCCTTGGGAAATTATAACATTAATGGCCACCTATATGTTACAATCATTTTAATCTCAAATTATTTCTCACATTGTACTAGGATATGTAGATTTAACAATTTCAAGAAAAATGAAAACATATTAATATGTTTCTATCTATTTAAAACAAACTTCTTCATTAGGTAATTAATGAAGCGAATGAATTAGTGATATAACAATCAAATCTCTATAAAAGGAACACCAAACCTGAACTTGCACAGCTACAGCTGAACCTGAATCTTACATCTCTCCCAATACAAATAGCAAGGAGATAGGAAGAAAAACAACGCAGCCAGCCTTCACAAAGTTTACACTTTACAAAGAGCAATCACCCAAAACAACAATATAAGCAGTAGCTTGAGTGACCAATACAATACTCAACAAAGATAATAAAAATTTAACCTTTTACAAAGTAAAACATGCGTCCCTTCTTTCCTTGGGAGCAGAGAAGAAAGTATTAACAAATGTAAACAAGAAAACTTAACAACTGTCAAACAAAACTTTATCAACATATGTACAAAAGACAAGAAACCCTGGCAATGAGAAACAGTTGATAGAGAGAAGGGGCAGTGGGAGAAATGTGGCACCCATGAAAATATTATATAATATAATATCATAAAACATAGTCATTGAAATCTAGAATTGGTGTCTCTCTTCAAATAAATAAATTATTGGTGTAATCTAAATCTTGACCCCCAAAAAAGCAATATTATCATTAACAATCAAGACAAAAACATGTCATAATTATTCCCTTAGCATGGGATGTGACCTTGTTTGAAACTTATACAGGTGCTAGCTACTAATTTAGCTCAAATTTTCTGCCACTACCTCTCAGGATCTTTAAATTGGGTATGCTTTATGCATTAAAGTTTATTGCATTCCAATTTATTCTCAAACTATAGAGCTCTTTGTGACTAATCATGGCCATAGGGTTTCGATATAGGGGGAATTGTGGATGTTTTGTAGCAAGTTCATTTTTGTTTATTTTTTGGATGTAATCTAGAGTTGGTCAGACTTATCAGATAGTTCCATATCTGCTATCTACCAGTGAGGAATGAATTTCTGTGATTTTGATCAGAGTGAGTTACAAAGAAAAATAATTGCTAATTCTATGTGAAACACAAGAAAGATAATTTTATTAAAAACTAGCATTATCCACTAATATGCTTCGTAAACTTGCATCACACTCTACGGGATATATGACTCCTATGTTAGGTAATTGATTTAAGATATATACGACAAGAATCCAATTTTTCCTGTTGTCTATTAAATATGGCTCTTTTTTCCATTCGGTAAATTCCCCTTGTGGAATAATCTTTGCCTATGCCTCAATCGAGGACTATGCCCTCTGTTAAGTCATTGACAACATGCACTTGGCCTCATTCATTGAGGTATACCCTGTTGGCAAGAGACACTGCTAGGCATGATAGAAGTTGTCATTGATGGCAACTAAGATCATCCTAATCATCCACATAACATAATCTATTCATACCAGAAGTCAGATTCAGAATGTGTCTAAGTCCGAGTAGTTAGGAATAGAACAGGTGATAGGGTCCAGTATTTTGGTCCAGATCTCTTCGGTGGAAAGTCATGATTAGTTGCAGATCTAGGTGAGTTATATGCATTATCAAGATAGTTTAAATCTAGATTTTTGTCCTCCAGTGTTGAAGGATTCAAGAGATATTAGCCTCTGAGTACCAGGTTCTAGTTTGTCAGAGCAGACAAAAGAAGAACAGGCCGACCTTGCAGAAGATCTTGATTCTGGATGTATGGAAGTTGTTTGTTGGACATATGGTGATGATTAGTGATAGTGGCTGACATGAGTGATGATTTTCAAAAGCAAGTTTTGGTCCACACCTTAAGCTATGCATAGATCTAGCTGATAGAGAAGAGCATTCATAAAAGTTCTAAGTATTGTTGAAGCCGACTGATAAGATGATTGTAGATCATGTTGTGGATATATATAGCTGATGGAATTGGATGATTTAAGTATGAAGTTAATGTAAAGAAGGTGTATGTAAGAAGAGCAGAAATCCAAAGTGTGAATGAAGGCAGAACAGTAAGAAGAGTAGAGCAAAGATGAAATGTGTAAGATCAGTTTTTGTACTTAACTAGAACTAAAACTTTTGCATAGGTAGATGCTATTAATCAGTTCAAATCTCTGTTATTCTATTATAATAATTCCATAGGCAGTGAGCCTCCATTTAAGTAGTGAGCTCGAAGGCATGTGCATTCCCATTTGTAAAATACTTTTAATAAGGTATTAATTTTTGTGGGTTAACCCCCACCATGGTTTTTCCCTTAGCCAGGTTTCCACGTCAAAAATCTTGGTGTCAAGTGTGTTATTATGTTGCTACTCTTACTGTTATGACTGATTGTTTTCATTATTAAATTATTGAATTATTATTAAGTAGCAAAAGAAGGAATTAGCTGCAAAAAGATCAAAGTTTTGAGACAACTAATTCACCCCCCTCTCAGTTGTCTGTCCTATTTCCAACAATTGGTATCAGAGCTTGGTTCCTTGGAGAAGCCTAATAGCTTGAGAAAAAGATCTTGGAAGAAGTTTTAAATGGGATCACTCAAAGATCAACTTCAGTTGGCCCTAGAAGAGCCTGTTCAATCTAAAATAGAAATCAGTAATTTGAGAGGTGAACTTAAAGATGCTGATGATACCATTGAAATGTTAAAAGATAAATTAAAGAAATCTATGCAAAGGAAAAAGGAGCTACTTTTGCAGCTATCCAGTTTACCTAAAGAAAATGGCATGAATGAAGCTTTGGAAGAAAAGACAAAGGAATGTGAAAAGCTGTCAAAAGAAGTTGATGTTTTGAAAATTGAAATGGAATTTGGGGTGATGAGGCAAACCAAAGAAAGTGAAGATATGAAGAAAATTGAAGAAGATATGAATCAAAAACTAAAAGAAGCAACTGAAGAATATTGCAAATTGGATGGAATAGCTGGCCATCTAGAGTCTGATCTACAAGAAAGTAGAGACAATGAGAGAGAACTTGAAAGGCAAATTATCATTCTCAGACGTGATCTAGATGTTGCAAATGAATATAAGGAGAAATTCAAGATATGCTCCGCAAAACTTGAAGCACTGCTCGAAGGATAGAAAAGGGCTGATGACAAGCATGGTCTTGGATATGAGAAAGGTGAAAGCTCTGGATCCAAACAAAGAAATTTTCAACCTAGAATGGGAGAAACAGAAAACCTCTAGTAAGACAACCTAATGCTCAAAGATATCCATCATTCAATGGAAATTGTTTCAACTGCAACAAATTTGGTCATAAAGCTACTCAGTGCAGAAGCAGAGTAAATCAGAATGGTCCATCCTTCTCCAGTCAATTCTTCAAGTGTAAGAGGTATGGTCATAGATCAAATGAATGCAAAAGTATGAAAATGAATAATGCTAACAATAGAAGAATTAGCAATTCTTTCAATGGTTACTACTTTGTTTGCAATGGATTTGGACACATGGCTAATCAATGCAGATCCAAAGAAAATTAGGTTTACAAGAAAAGAAATGTTGTGTGCTTTAACTGCAATAAATCTTGTCATATTGCAAGATTCTGTAGAAGTAGGAACAATGGAAGAAGAGGTCCAGTAAATAGAAAACTGGATGAGCAGAGACAAGACAAAGGCAAAGAAAAAATTGATACGAATGAGACTCAGAATGAATCAAACAAGATATGGGTCAAGAAAAAAATTATGGATGACAATAATGGATCCGCACTGGAATCTGGTGCTAAAAATTCCTCTAGGAATTGATTTGGGAGCCTTGGCTTAGGGGGAGCAGCTTTATAAATCAAATTCCCCCAGCTAGTAGTTGAGTGCCTAGTTCTGGCACAATGGGAAAAGGTACCTTGAATTGACTTATAACATTTGGAAGGAATTCTAGAAGGAAGGAAGTGATTATGGCAAATTGCAGAGTGATACATGAAAGACTATTCAAAAATAGAGCTACCAAATGTGCTAGGGCAGAGCATTTATTACAAGGGTTACTACTTTGTTTGCAATGGATTTGGACACATGGCTAATCAGTGTAGATCAAGAGAAAATCAGGTTTACAAGAAAAGAAATGTTGTGTGCTTTAACTGCAATAAATCTAGTCATATTGCAAGATTTTATAGAAGTAGGAACAATGGAAGAAGAGGTCCAGTAAATAGAAAACTGGATGAGCAGAGACAAGACAAAGGAAAAGAAAAAATTGATACGAATGAGACTCAGAATGAATCAAACAAGATATGGGTCAAGAAAAAAATTATGGATGACAATAATGGATCTGCACTGGAATCCGGTGCTGAAAATTCCTCTAGGAATTGATTTGGGAGCCTTGGCTTAGGGGGAGCAGCTTTATAACTCAAATTCCCCTAGCTAGTAGTTGAGTGCTTGGTTCTAGCACAATGGGAAAAGGTACCTTGAATTGACTCATAACATTTGGAAGGAATTCTAGAACGAAGGAAGTGATTATGGCAAATTGCAGAGTGATACATGAAAGACTATTCAAAATCAGAGCTACCAGATGTGCTAGGGCAGAGCATTTATTACAAAGGTAAATTAGGTGATGCGAAGCTTAAAAGGGTCATTCATTCCTCATTTGAAACACTTTGCATCAGGACAAGACAAGAAGAAAGAAGTGGACGAACTTAGAGTTGAGAATTCTCAAGATTTGGAAGTGAGAAAAGGATTTCCAAGAACAAACCCTAATCTGAATAACAAGGTATTTTTTGTTTTCTGCAAAATCTCTTGAGCTCTCAATTTCTACAAATGGCTGCACCTCTAGTTGTTGATGTAACTGAAAGACCCCGACCAATATTTAAGAAGCATCCACACAAATCAATTGAAATTGAACTGTTGGGAGCATTTTCTGAGGTTCCACATGGTGTACTACATGTTGAGGATATTAGGGCATACATCCACTATAACATGGATGAATTTGGAAACCTGAAACTCTTGGATTTGCTTAACAACTACTTAACGGATGATAGCCACAAATTGAAACCAGAATACAAAGCCTTAGAAAGTAAAAATTTTCTGCAAGTCATTAGGTTTCTGATATTTGATGAAAATGAATGGGTTTGATATATCTTAAGCTAAATACATGATGAGTTCATATGGCTATTAAAGCCATTCAAGATTACAAAGGATGTTATCAAGATTGTAACTGGGTTAAACTCTTCCGACGGATTACCCATGCTAAAAGCTGTGAAAAACCAGATAGTGACTGATGCTACCGGTGCCAAGTTTGATAGAAGGGCAATGACCATCAATGATATTATAGAACCGGATGTCAAATTTGCCTCCATGGTGATTAGGTACAAAATCTACCACTCTAGCAGAGAAAACGCTATCTCCAGAACTGTAATTTATGCAACCTATCAAATGTTAAAAGAAAATGTTGATTATGATCTTTGTGAACTGCTACAAAATTAGTTGATTGAGAATTTGAGCAAGATAAAGAAAGATAAGAAAAATTCCTCCAAATATGGTTCCCTAATTATATGCTTGTTCTTCTATTTTATGAATGAAGTACCTGGAATTCAAAGTGTGCATTGGACATCTGAGAGACCAGTAGCATGGCAAATAAGAGATCAACTTCTCAATCTTGGTGATTCCCAAGCCCAAAAGACTACCATTTGGGGTTACTTCAAAAACTTCAAGAGTTTAATGCAAGCAAGGGAAAGAATCCCTAAAACAATTGTGGAGAAGTATGAAAAATACATATGTTTCATGGTTGACACAGATCAGTGCTTGATGGAAGCTGTAGAACCAAGGATAGTTTGGATAATGCCTATGGGTTATGAGGTGGATGAAAGAGTGTTGGATATGTATGCTCAGCATCTTCTAAGCACACCAAAAGATACCTCTATGGAAAGGTTTGGAACCTACAAGGAATTGAGTCTAAAATTACATTTGGAGCTCAGATAGCCTGAGACCAAGAGGAAAGTACAAAGACAAGTTGAAAGGTATGCTGAGAGTATTGGCCTAACCAAGGAGGCAGTAAAGCAGAATAGATAAAGAATTGAAAAGATGAACAAGAGCACTAAACAGACTACAGAAGAAAAAGCAGAAAGTCAGCTGGCAATCGCTCCAGAAATTCCTCCAAGTTCTTCAAGGAAGACAAGGAGTTCTGTAACTCCTGCTAAACAACTCAAGTCCACTTCCACTAAAAATATGGAAGTGACTCCATCTAGTGATGGAGGCAAAAAAAAGAAGACCAAGGCCACAAGAATCTACTCAAGCACAAAAGATGATGAGGAGACAGAGACAGTTGAAGAAATAAAAGAGATAAGATCCAAGAAAGTTAGAACTTCAAAGCCTTCTGAAGACCAGCCTTCTGAAAGGAATAAAGCCAATAAAAAGAAAGCAACTGGTAAGGTCGCTATGTCTATTGATTGAAATTGTAAAAACAATTATTGTTCATGGAAATTTAAAACCTATCAGAGATTACTATGATAACCTTGATCAAGCAAATAAGAAAGTTTTAGAAGATGCCATTATCATATATCTGAATAAATTCAATAGAGCCCTGTTGGAAATCTTACAAGAACTTCCTAAAAGTTTGAGGAAAGTAATGGAAATGAGGAAAGAAGCAGCCAAGGATAAAGACAAAACTCAGAGAGTATGTTCTCTTCTCTTTGTGCCCTGTAATGACTAGAAAAGAAGTAGATAAAATTCTCAAAGAAGTTAAAGATAAATTCAGAAGCAAGGTCTGGATGAACAAGCTAATGCTTGGTGAGACTGAGGAAATTGCAAAGGAAATAGAGGAAATCCTAAGAAAGGATTTAGACAAAAATAAATACTACATTGTTTTAGAAAAAACAAGTGGAAGAAGACAATCCTCTTGCTTCGGAACAAGAAGCTCCTGAAGAAGAAAATAACACGAGAATTAATAACCAAAGTACTACTCTAGATCCTCCAAAACAAATCCATGAGGAGACCAATGATGGACTTGATTCATCAAATCCAAATATTGGAGAAATTCAAGAAGAACAAGTCAATTAGAAGGACATAGATATGGTAGACAGAATAGTTGATGTAGGGGTTACTCCACCACCTAATCACTCTGGAAAAGAAGAGGATATTGCTACCACACAGAGCCCTCTAGATCAGGTAGTAAGCGGTGAGAAAATAGGAAAGAGTCCCTCAGGAGAGAAAATAGAGAAGAGTAAAATAGAGAAAGAGGAGGAAAAAGGAAAGGAAGATAAGGCAGGAAAAGATGGTGCAAATGTTGAAGCACCTAAAGTAGATGTTGAGAAATCAAATGAACAAAAGGATGGTTCTGAAATGGTTGCAAGAGACACTATAGATGCAGTAAAAGGTCTTCTTCAAAAAGAAATGATTGAACTTGATGAGCTTGAGCTACTCCAAGGTCTAGCCAATCCAGATGCTCTCTCTCCAATTCAATTGATGAAAATAGCATCATTCACCCAAGTAAAGGCTAGAGAAAAGATGTTAAAGTCCCACATGGAGCACAATGATCTACTGGGGCTTGCAACCAAAATTTTGGAGAAATTAATGCCAACCTATCAGAAGAATCAAAATGATCCCCCCTCTGGACATCTAAAAAATCTTGTAAGTTCAGTAAACTCACATTTTGAGTCTTTTGAAAAGTCTGTGAAGGCAAAAGTTTAGAAAGAATTCTTAAACAAGAAATTTAGTCAAGTTAAGAATCTAATAAGGAGTGATAGGTTGATACTAGGCATTAGTATAAAGAGCATTCAGAATGCTCTAAGAGATGGAGGAGATATATATAAGTTTTGCCTATCATGGTCTAAGGTCAATAAGGATATTGAGAAGAAGATAAAAGAACAAGAACATAAAATATCAGTTCTATCTCAAAATTTTGATCCTCTAACTGCCTCTCCTATAAGCCAGGAATGTCAGGATATTAGCTTGACAGATGAAATAAAGGGACTAGTAAAAAAGAAAGGCAATACAATGAAGAGGATGTGTGAACTCCTTGGATTGAGTTGGAATCCATGCATAATGCCTTATCTAAAGCCCAGAATGCACTTCAGACAAATGATCCTCCAGATCCAGCAAAGGCAGAAGCTTATGCATTTTTTTTAAGTGGGCACATCTCAATTTTCGATGGGATGAAGAGTACTTGGGCTTCCGAACTTGTGCAAATAAAAGCCAGTTTTGCAGACATTCTCAAGTTCATGTAATTAAGACTCAATGATTATTTGTACATATGCAGCAGTATATACAGAATTTTTTGAGAGTTTTGGCTTGCGGACCCTACCCTTTGCCATTGATGTCAAAGGGGGAGTGAAGGGCAGTGAAAAATGAGGTATTCAGCAAAGGGGGAGTAACAGAACAAGTGAAGTGCATGAATGTATAGACAAAGGGAGAGTTGCACAAGACACTTAGTCATTTTTCACTAAGTGTTGCCATCAATGCCAAAGGGGGAGATTGTTGGCAATAGACACTGCTAGATGATAGAAGTTGTCATTGATGGCAACTAAGATCCTCCTAATCATCCGCATAACACAATCTTTTCATACTGGAAGTTAGATTTAGAATGTGTCTAAGTCCGAGCAGTCAGGAACAAAACAGGTGACAGGCTCCGGTATTTTGGTCCGGATCTCTCCAGTGGAAAGTCATGATTAGCTGCAGATCTAGGGGAGTTATATGCATTATCAAGACAGTTTAAATCTAGATTTTTGTCCTCCAGTGTTGAAGGATTCAAGAGATATTAGCCTTTGAGTACCGGGTTCTAGTTTGTCAGAGCAGACAGAAGAACATGCTAACCTTGCAGAAGATCTTGATTCTGGATGTATGGAAGTTGTTTGTTGGACATATGGTGATGATTAGTGATAGTGGCCAACATGAGTGATGATATTCAAGAGCAAGTTTTGGTCCTCACCTTAAGCTATGCATAGATCTAGCTGATAGAGCAGAGCATTCATAAAAGTTCTAAGTGTTGTTGAAGCCGACTGATAAGATGATTGTAGATCATGTTATGGATATATATAGCTGATGGAATTGGATGACTTAATTGTGAAGTTAATGCGAAGAAGGTGTATGTAAGAAGAGAAGAAATCCAAAGTGCGAATGAAGGCAGAACAGTAAGAAGAGCAGAGAAAAGATGAAATGTGTAAGATCAGTTTTTGTACTTAACAGGAACTGAAACTTTTGCATAGGTAGATGCTATTAATCAGTTCAGATCTCTGTTATTCTATTATAATAATTCCATAGGCAGTGAGCCTCCATTTGAGCAGTGAGCTTGAATGCATGTGCATTCCCATTTGTAAAATACTTTTAATAGGGTATTAATTTTTGTGGGTTAACCCCCACCATGGTTTTTCCCTTAGCTGGGTTTCCACGTCAAAAATCTTGGTGTCAAGTGTGTTATTATGTTGCTACTCTTACTATTATGACTTATTTTTTTCATTATTAAATTATTGAATTATTATTAAGTAGCAAAAGAAGGAATTAACTGTAAAAAGATACAAAGTTTTGAGACAACTGATTCACCCCCCCTCTCAGTTGTCTGTCCTATTTCCAACATACCCCACCATGTGAATTAATGCAGTACTTTACCCAATTTCAACACTTTATCATGTTTACTGGAGCTTTGAAAATTAGGCATCCACTATGAAAGCCCTGATGCTTTACTACTTGACCTCATGCATTCCATGATTCCACTATGAAATGTAACTTTTAAATGAGCTAGATATGAAGATATGTGGCGCCACAATACACTATTTGAATGGGTATTTGGCATCTTGATCTTATTACTAATTCTCTCAATCTGTCATCATTTGCATGGGTAATTTACTAATTAGCATTCTAATCTCACAATATATACATTGCCAATGTATTTCCCATAGTCTCATCAGTTTTTGCTTCCTAATTTTCCCTAGAAAAAATCATACTTACCAATCTCTGACAGATTTGGCCCAGATACATTCAAATCCAGATTTGTCATACCGAATTCATCTGATCCAAATCAAACAAATTTAATTTTCTTTTCTAAATTAAAATTTTGATTCTCTGCAAAAACACACAACCCAAAATCTTTGCCCTCCTCAACCCATCATTTAAATTTTCCATATGTTTGTTATATAATATTTTTTATACCATAACAGTTTTTTATGAACCTAACTTTCCAAATCTTTTCTAGAATTCCATATTTTTACATTTTTCCCCTTCCATACAAGTATGCATGCTACTCTCATCTGTGATAATTAGTTACAACTCCATTACTTGTGGCATTTTGTAGCTCCAAGCCTATATCCATCATCCATGCACAGTCACACAGAATGCTTTTTCTGTGGCTTAATCCATTTATTTTATTTATTATAAAATATATTTCTTAGTGTAAGTTTTATCTAATTCTTATGATTTGTGTTAATTAAAACTAGTTGATTATTTTTTAGGGTTTTGATATTACTCAAAAAATCACTTTAAAAAGTTTATATAAATTATATTATTATGCTTTGTAGGTTTAAATGTTATTATTATATCAATTATGTTATTATGCTTCATAGGTTATATTGTTTTTTATTACAACAGGCGGCAAAACAAGGGGCCGAACCCTTAACAGAGATTACATTAGAAAAAGTACAAGCTCAGGAAACAAAAAGAGCCTGGAACCAAAACCCAGGAAACACCAGCAAACAAACGGCAGAAAGTAAGTAACAGCAAAAAACCAGCAACTAGACAGTAGAAGGCACACTAGGACATAGAGTCCTCCCAATCTTTAGCAAAAACTTCAAAAACTTCAAAAACTTTTTCCAACTCCTGAGTTCTGTCATTGTCGGCTCCCTAGGAGAGAAGTTAAATATCCTGCAAAAGGGTTAAGTTGATCATGGAAGACCTGCATAGCATGCGGGTAATGAACTTATAAAGAGTAGACAGCTTGAGCTGCAGAGTCACCATCTTGTCCTTTAACTGAGTCACTTCAGCAAAAAGAGAGTTGCTGTCCCTATCCTCATTCAGATTGCCATCCTCAGCAGTAGCCCTGACATCATCATCTTTAGGGACAGACTGACTGTTCGCTTCCACCTCTTCAGCACCGACAGGATTTTGCTCAGTCATGTTCCCCTCTCCTTTGCTAGTATCATACTGGGCCTCCACAGGGCTCTGATGGTCAAACTCATTTTCATCACCAATCACATTCTCAAGGCTGTCCCTGTAATCATTCTGCAGAGAGTCGTGGCCATCAAACTGCTCCCCAGAAACAGGATTTTCCATGTAAATTTCCTTCAAATCATCACTCTCGGCCTCCTCATCATGAGAAGAAGCCTCAGAGTTACTTTTTGAGTAGTCTATAAGTTTAACCTTGGGGGCTGGCTTTCCAGCAATTCTGGTAGAGTGTCTGACAGCAGGGGTTATGCTTTTCCCTTTGCCCTTTCTAGCCTTTTTAGCAGGGTTCTCAGCAGAAATGTTTTTACCTTTAGGGGTCTCATGACTATCTTTGAGGGAGCTAAGAATAGCCGCTTCCTCAGCCAACTCAGAGAGGCAATGAAGCCACTTCCTAGACTTAACAGAGTCCTTCAACTTAAAGGTAGAGGTAGACCCAGGAGTGGGGGTATTAGTTTTCACAGAGGCCAAAGTCGGGCCAACATGACTATTATTCACAGGATTGTGAAGGGAATCACAATTGAGAGAAGCCGACGGA
The DNA here is from genome assembly GCA_027924645.1 of Cunninghamia lanceolata. Lineage (NCBI taxonomy): Eukaryota > Viridiplantae > Streptophyta > Pinopsida > Cupressales > Cupressaceae > Cunninghamia > Cunninghamia lanceolata. The sequence continues at coordinate 27,170,659 of BSBN01000500.1, forward strand.
GTATTGGGGGAGGGTTCCACAGCCAGGAGATGGAGAGTGGCAGGGGGCATTGGGGCCAAGTGAAACTGGTAAAGTCTATGTATGAGGCCTTGGTGGAGGGGCACGGGCTTCTCCAAAGGCCTAGCGGTTAAATTCTTATGAACCCTTTTAACCGAGTGTTCTAAAGAACAAAGCAGGTAGTAAGGGAAACAAATAGCCAAGTTTCTGCGAAAATGATTGAGTAGGGGAAGATGGTAGTAATAGAACCTGGCATAACGGCCTTCCAATGTGAAGTACTTCATGATTAAAAAGTGCATGTCCACCCATGGCTGAGGAAGCTGCGCCCTTTCAAACCCTCCCTGGTAGGGTACTAGTTCTTCACCGTCACCCAAGAAAAGCTTTTGGTTCTGTGCGTCGGAAACCCTCGACTTTCTCAGCAACTTAATTCCTTTAAGGGATAAGCCCGTCGCCTCAGCAATACTTTTCTCCGAGATCTCAAAGCTGACACTGCCAATGGTGACCCGTCTGTCAACCCACGAAGAAGCACACTGGATGGATAATGACTCATCATGCCCATTAAGGCATTCCAGGAACGGAATAATGCCCCCCTCCTTGCAGTGATGCCAGACAATGGCATTATCTTTGAATTCATTGCAGGTGTTTGGTTCAGTGTGAATTCTTTCACCACCCATAATAGCCCACGCCACAATACCCAGCAGGAGAAGACAAATAAATTGCAGAATACCCTTCCGAGGAATCCACCAAGTGGTATTCATGTGAACAAGAGCCAGCCGATGCCAATCATGACACTTTAAGTTCCAAAATGCAACCCAAATAATGAGTATTAATTTCGCATGAAGGGAGTATAGACGCCGCTACCAATTCGCATGGGGGTCTTGCATAAGCCTAGACAGGGTGGAAAAACATGCCACCTCATCACTCGACACTTGGGTAGACATCATGTAATGATAGAGTTCTTCTCCTTATGAATAAGCATTCCAATGTGACCAGGAATGCTGCTAATTTGGCGCCAAACCCGCCAGAATTGAAATTCCTGACCCAAGTTGGCAAGACCATCAGCAACCGAGTTGCCTTCCCTATAAGTATGGGAGAAAGAGACATTCGGGATGCCATGGAGAATGGTTTGAATATCAGATATAATGTCACTCAGCTTCCACCCACAAGTAGTGAGACCGGTAACCGCATCCAGAATGATTTTAGAATCACCTTGTATGTGGAGATGGCTAATCCCCAAAGAGATCACCACTTTGAGACCCCAGAGGAGGGCCATTGCCTCAGCAATGTTGTTAGAATGCTTTCCAAGTCCTCTGGCATAAGCCGCAACAAGATCACCATGTTCATCCCTTATTATACCTCCTCCGCTGGCGCAACCATCAGCTTTAGCAGCACCATCAAAATTAAGTTTCAACCACCCTAGCTCAGGCTGGGCCCAAATAGTATTAAGTCTTTTCTGAAGTTTCATGTCATCAAAAGTTGGGATTTGGTTTAGCAAACCCCAGTTAGAAGCCACCCAAGATTCCTGTTTGGTCAAAGGTTGATCTGCAGGTTTAATGTTAGCATTAGAGACATTTTCAACAATAGCCTTAAATAAAGAGATCCAAACCTGCATCGGAGACATATGAGTGTCCCGAAAAATGCTATTGTTTCTTTCTTTCCATAGGGCCCACCCAAGTGAAGGAAGGGTCTGCTTCCACAATTCCCGCAACCAAGGGTGTTTAAGGGGAACATTCCAACTGGCGATACAATCACGAATATCTCTGTTAAAAACCCATTGTATACCAAATTTTTCTAGAATTTTGCTCCAAACTTCACGGGCATAATCACAATGAATGAGGAGATGTGCCACAGTTTCTCCTTGATTGCAGCAAAGAACACATCTGTTGACAAGCTGCAACCCTCTACGTTGGAGGTTATCCTGAGTCAAAATTTTATTATGGGTGGCAGTCCACCAAAAGAAGTTGATTTTAGGAAGACTTTTACAATTCCAGACTTTCTCCCATATCTCATCTTTGTTGACATCCTCCACTAGTAGAAGGTAAGCAGATATTACCGAGAACCTCCCTTTTTTGTCAGCATACCATAGGAGTTCATCCTTCCGAGGGAATAAAGGAAGTCTGGTATCCATCATTAATTGTTGAACCATATTCAATTTCTGATGAAACTCAGGGTTATTCATGGTGCATTGTACCAGATTCTTCCACCTTTTAAGCCCCTGGCTTTGGGTAAGGTAATTACTAACTTTAGAGCCAAAAAATTGCTTGGCCAAGGCAACAATATCTTTGTTATCAATTTGGGCTGAGAGAGCCTGATTAGTTAACCAGGGGTCTTCCCAGAAGTTGATGAGAGAACTGTCCCCTAATTTCCATCTCATACCTTTTCTAATGATGCTCCTAGTTTTAAGCATTTTGTTCCAGATGGCAGAACCTGGCGGAATACCTTCTTGAACAAGTACCGAGTAGCTATCAGAATCTTTGAGATATTTAGCCTTCATTATATCTCCCCAATCTTTATTTTTGTTGATGAAGTTCCACATTACCTTGGACAGTAGGGCTTTATTCATGCTTTGGACAGTCCTGATGTTAAGACCCCCATGAGATTTAGGATAGCAGACTTGCTCCCACTTGACCAAAGAAATCCTTTTATTTTCCTCCATTCCAGTCCATAAAAAAGTCCTTTGTATCTGTTCCAGTTTTTCAGCTACGTATCTAAGCATCTTAAAAAGAGATAGGAAGTACGTGGGAATGCCTTGAAGGGAAGCTCATAAAAGTTGAAGTTTCCCAGCATTGCTAAGAAGTTTGCCTTTCCAACCCATGAGCTTTCTCTGAGTTCTTTCAATAATGATGTGCCAAAAGGCAGGGGTGACATCTTTAACAGTGAGGGGTAGGCCCAAATAAACAGAAGGGAGATTAGCAGCAGCACAACCAAGAATCTTAACAATTTTTCTTTGAAGATCATCAAGAGTATTGAAGAAAAAAACATTGCTCTTCTGAAAATTTATATGTTGCCCAAAAGCGTGAGCATACTCATTCAGTAACATTTTCCAAGTAGAAGCCTCCACCATGGAAGAAATGCCAAATAGAATAGTATCATCCACAAACTGTTGGATCATCAAAGGAGTAAGGGAAGTGGCAGGTTTAATCCTAGTGATGACTTTAGAAGAGACTTTGTTTAAAAATGATCTACCCAGTGCCTCAGCAATCATAATAAAAAGGTAGGGAGAGAGAGGGTCTCCCTGTTGAATTCCCCTAGAAGGGGAGAAAAACCCTCTTGGGATACCATTCACAAGAACTAAATATTTAGTAGTAGTAACAACTTCTTTGACAAGGAGGAGTTTATCATTAAAACCACATTTGTAAAGAATTTTGAACAGAAACTGCCAAGAAACCCGGTCGTAAGCTTTAGAGATGTCAAGTTTGAGAGCCATGCTAGGTATCTAACTTTTTTCCATGGAATGAATAGTCTCATGAGTAGCAAGAACAGCATCCAAGATCTGCTTGTCAGGGACAAAACCTTTTTGCGTGGGAGAAATGATCTTATCCAGATAAGGTTGCAATCTGAAAACCAATAACTTAGTGCAAATTTTATAAAAGGTGTTACAGAGGCTTATAGGCCGAAAATCCTTGAACATATCAGGGTTGGGTTTTTTTAGAATCAAAGCAATATAGGTGTTATTAAATTGTCTAAGGAGCTTACCAGTCCTGAAAAAGTCTTTAACAGTAGCAAACCCAATGATTTCCCAGAATTCTTGAAAAAACACTGGAGGAAATCCATCGGGACCAGGAGCTTTATAAGGACCCATAGAAAAGACAATAGCCCTAACTTCTTCCTCAGTAACAGTTTTCAAAATGTTAGCATTATCATCCACAGTCAAAACAGAAGGTATCTCTTCTAACAGCTGAGAAACAGATAGCGAATTGTCAGCAATTGGCCCAGACTCCGACAGCAGGTTGTGAAAGAACCTAACAACATTATATCCAATCTCCTCATCTTCAGTAATAAGATTACCATCCTCCAATTTAATAGAAGATAACGTGTTGGATTTTCTATGTTTAAGGGCGGACTTATGAAAGAAGGTCGTGTTCCGATCCCCTTCTTTGAGCCATTGGATGCGGGACTTTTGTTTCCAAAAAAATTCTTCCTAGTACATGATATCCTTCCACTCCTTAATGAGGTTGTCTTCGGAAGTAGCCAAAGACTCGGACCTATCCCCCTAGGCAATCCTAAGTTGTATGTCCTTAAGATTATCAGAGATGAACTTCGTAGAAAAAATATTACCAAAGTTGTACCTGTTCCAGCCATAAACCTGATGTCTGATGTGGAGGAGTTTCTTGTGAAGACGGAACATAGGAGTACCTACCACCTTGATCTGCCACCAGCCAGATAGGAGATTTCTGAAGTCAGGGTGCTTGATCCACATAGCTTCAAATCTAAAAGGAAAAGGTCCTTTTCTTCTATCATCGGTCCACTCCAAAATAATGGGGTTATGATCTGAAACCATTCTGGGGAGCGCTCTAAGAGAGAGAGCGAAGTTGAGGGGCCAAATATTAGAGGTTAAAACCCTGTCCAGTCTGACTTGAATTAGATGTTCCTCATTCCTTCTATTGGTCCCTGTGAATTGTTGATTAGTCAAATCAATGTCCACAAGTCCACAGGTGTTGATGAAGTCTGCCAAATCCATCATACTGTCCGAGTAATCCACAATGCCTCCAGATTTCTCAAAAGGGTATAAAGGGGTATTAAAATCCCCAGCCAACATCCAGTGTGAGGCTATATGAGAAACAAGTTTCCCAGAAAGATCCTCCTAGAGGTTCTTCCTCAAAACACGGGTATTAGGGGCATACAAATTGATGAGGCACCAACTGAAAGAAGGCAAAGAGAAATCAATAGCTAAACAATTCTTATTAAGGTGAACAAGCAAACCTTTAATCTTTGAAGCATTCCACATAGTGACTATGCCACCAGAGGCTCCAATCGTCAGGCTAACGAAGTAGGAAGCATTGGGCCAGATATTGTTAGCAACAGTCTTGAAATTATTCTCTATCATTTTGATTTCTTGGAGTAGCAAAATGTCAATTTTGTAATCCAAAATACAATTTCTAACCTTGAACTATTTTGAGGGGTTATTGAGTCCCCTCATATTCCAAGAGAAAATCTTCATTTAAAAATCTACCTGGAGTGGGTCTCCAGAGTTTTCTGTCGTCCATTGGCAATCTCCTGCACTACCTCTCTTTGTCTAGTTTCCCTCAAGGAGGGCCCGCCCTTTGTTGGATCGATACCAACATCAGTTGTCTTTTTAGGTTTCCTACCTCTTTTCTTCTGAGATGTCCATTCCTCCTGGTCTCTTAACGAAGCACTCATGCTTGCTCTAGGTGAATTCACTATGGATGAAGCTTTTTGCCCAGGGGATGAAATCCCTTTTAAAGAATTCTAGCCCAGCTTAACAGGGGAAAGATGGTCCAGGCTTTGAGAAGGGGGGGCATATTTTCTTTGACAAAAAATATCCTATCAATCAGAGGAGGGGCTTCCTGAGCAGCTACAGAGTCTTTTTGGATCTGAAATACATTATCCACCTCTTGCGTCAAGGGGATCTTGTCCTTCACCGGACTAACCTCCTTCTATATCAATTCCTCTTCCAACTTAGCAGCTGAAATATCCAGGTGTTGGGTCTCTTTTACCATCTCCAAGATCTCTCCTTCTTCTAATAAAGGGGCTCTCTCAGAATCCACTGTCCTAAAGGTGGGTGTGGGTTTTGGCCTCCCAACTTGAGGAATAAGATCCTTATCCACCACTGTCTCATTATTTGTGGGCTTGATTGAGCATCCGTCTATCAACTTGTTTTTACTTTTATCCCTAACTTCCACAGCTCTCTTACAATGGGAAATAAGGTGCCCCTTCCTCTTGCAGAACTGACAGAAAAGGGTCGAGTTCTCGTAAGAAATGGGCTGGGTCCATATTCCAAACTTGGAAGTAATCTCAATGGAGGAGGGTAGAGTTTTATTAATTTCCACATTCACACAGAATCTCACGTAAACAAAACGAGACTTGGTACTGGTAGGATTGTCTAAGGTGACAAAATGCCCAAGGGAATTACCGATGGATTTGAAAATGGACTCGTCCCAAAACTCAAGGGGGAAACTAGGTAATCTTACCCAAACAGGGGTGCAGTGGTTGAGATCTACAACTGGGTCCAAGCCAGGTTTCCAGCAGCAAACAGAGAGAGAATGAGAACCGTATAGCCAAGGCCCTCTAGATAGAATGGACAACATGTCCTCCTTGCTCGTGAATTTGAACAAGAACATCCCACGCGCCATTGCCATTGCCGAGACACTGCCTTTAAGATGCCATCGGGTGGAAATCCATTTTCGCACCATGTCAATGGTTGGGCGAAGGGAAAAAAACTTACCCACTAGGGTCAGATCCATTGAGGAGACAATCCTGTCCACGAGATTATTAGGGATGACCAGGGATGAACCCTCCATTGATTCCTTAAGCTGATAATCCGCTGTCTGTGCATTGGTGGAATGAGAAGCAACATTGTCCGTTAGGGCATTTTTCCAGTTGGGTTGTTGAACAACACCCTGAATGGGTGGGGGTTCTATGCTTCACATGTTATATTATATTAATTATTATAAATAAGTCTCAAAACAGTTCTATATAACCTATATAACATTCTCTCAAATAGTCAAATATTATTAATTCTTTATGAAAAATGCATATTATGTCTAAGTGGATAAGCATAATTATAAATTTACTTAATATAAAAAATATATAATATTTTATTTATTATATAAAATATAATAATAAATATAATTAAATTTAACTAGATTGATATATAATTAAATAACAAATATATTTAATATATAAAAAAGTTTCTTATAGAATATCATGACAAAAAATCTAAAAGATACACAACTCTTTATGGATATCTTTGTTGCAATGAAAATTTTCAATTTGACTATCATACAAAAACATTACAAGGTCTTAATTACAATTGCTATCATTTACAAAAAATAATAATAAAATATATTTATTCAAGAAAAGATAAAAGAAAAATCCTAACAATACTAAGATTTGTCCAAATTTAGACTATAAGATCGATAATTACCAATAGGAAATTGAAGGTAACATTTAAATATGTTTTTAAAGTCAGTTTATAAATATTAAGAATTAATCTTTTAATATTACATAATTAATTATATAATAATAAATCTATACATGTTTTGCCTACAAATTTGTATTTTGATAATTAATTGCATTTATTTATTCAACCCTCCCAAGACTTGTGTGTCAAGTAAGGTCATCCACTTTCTCATATCCTTGACAGTCCCAAAATATTTTCACAAGGTAATCTGATTATAGAGGCTATTCATCCATGTTAACATGTGGTCGAGAGATTTACTGAAGATTCAATTTATAGGATTGCAAAGTTGCAGTCATTGCAAATAACTAGGCTTGACCAATAACTATGGTCTTATGTTACGGAGATTGAAACCAAAGAAGTCCAAATGTACCATTTCACTTTACTTTCCATTGAGACTACAATTTGGACAGCGTAAGGGTCAACATATAATTTAAATCAAAAGTGGCTTAGAATTGTATCTAGATATGCTTAATAATAAGCATAGGTTTACGAGATATAAATTAAAATGTTTATGATTTCAATTAGAGTTAACTACGACAGACAGATTGACCATTCAACATTCTCCTACCCAATCATACAACAATCCCAACAACAATATCCATTTCTAGATTCCTTAAATGTTGAATGAAAGACATGTATTAACTTAAACACTTAAATTCCATTATCATATGGGATGTCGCAAATGTGCATCTAAACTATTATAAATGCCCGACATACTCTCTTTCATTTGTAGGCATCAAAATCTCCATTTATATACTTTTCAGGTGATGATAGTTTGATTGTGTGGTGAATTTTCAATTCTCTCTCGCCTTCTACACTGGAAACATACAAGATTTTATTTCAAAAAAGGCAAACATTCTTAGCTACAATAAGTTGTTATGGTAGTTAGTGGAAACTACTCGAAAAGCCTCTGAGAACCATTGTCCTCTTTTTGACACTAATACTTAGAAGAAGTTAAATGCTAAATTTATGCAATTAAATTCCACTACAAGGTTTTTAAGCTCAAGAATTTGCAATATAAACTATTAAGTTTTACTTGTCTGTTATTAGTTAAGCACTTGTTAGAGGACCATGTGTGAGCATACACTAAACAAAAAAATTCTAATATCAGAAAACAAAACAAATCTAATATTCAAATTGCAATGAGGAAACATCACAATAACTTAATAAAAACACTAAAAATTAGGACAAACAAGAGAAAAACCTGCTTCCCCACCACATTCACTAGAATATGAGTATTGGGAGAGAAAATTAGTTGGCTTGTCTCCACTCCTAGTGCAAGGACATGATAAATTATATTTTAATCAAGATACCATAAACAATTCTAGACAACATAGTTTTAGGGGTCTTCTCATAAGTATTGGTGTTCGACTAAAGTATTAACACCTTTGCAACTGTGCAAAGTCACAAGTGATATTTGGTAAATGTAGAGGGTCATGACCTCAACTACTACAACCATACATGTATGCACATCTTCTAGTCGCAAGAATGTACCAAAATCTACTCTTATTATCATTGGATCAACTTTCTATACACAATTCAAATTCCATTTAGGAAGGACCCTGACGCAATGTGTCTCTTGTTAAATATGTAAATATTAAATAATAGTTATTACTATAATATTTAGAAAGATAAAAAAGATTAATAACTACTATTATTTAAATGGTGATGTGACTTCTAATAAGTCACATCACTATGACATTGATAATAAATATTTAAGATATTTATTATTTTATATTATATTGTATTGTTAAAAAATTATTATTAATATTTTATAATATATACTTAAAGTTGTAATAAGAATCATCTAATAAAATAAAAAATCTTTTGATAAATTTTCATTAAAAAGATATATTTTATTTTGTCAACAATAAAAAATATATTTTTTAATTAATTAAAAAATATCAATAATCGTAATAATTAGTTAACCATAAAAAAATAATATTTTTATTATATTAAAAAAAATTAAAAATAAAATAGTGTCCTTAGAATGAGTGATACAAATCTCTACCTCCAAATATGGTGTATTATAAAGCCTGGTTTGGTTCGCGTTCACAATATAAAGTCTAAAAAGAACAGCATATACCAGCGAATATAAGATTATGTGGCAATCCAGTAATAATGGATTGAACTAAAGGCCAAGCATTACAGTGGGAAGAAGAATGAGAGCTACCCTCAACGATAACGAGGCCCTAAATATCAACCTTGAGACATGTGTACATACCATGTTTGGCGTTTTTCGCAAAAGTTTTGTTTCTTGGACGATAAAGATGTCCTAAACATTATCTGCCACACGTTAGATTGGCATGTGATGAGCATGGATGAAAGCAAACAAATGCTACCTAGCTGTCCTTTCCCAATTATTCATCATTCATTAACCATCCTTTGAAATTCATCACAACCAATTTCAACCATATATATTTTTGAATTACTGTATATTATATTTACTTTTAGAAATTAATATACAAGTGTATTCTTCATCAAAAAAGACGTTTTTTTAATTTTATACAATGGCTTCAACTTAGTTTTCACCTTTAAAAATGGATGTTATTCTTACTTCTTACCAAAAATTCACCTATAATGTGAAATAAATTTAATTTTTCAACAACTACATTTTGAAGTCATCTACTAATTGTTTGTTTAAATTAGAGACAAATAAAAATATTAATTTATGTTTATTTAAATTAGAGACCGTTAGAAACATCAATTTACTTTCAAGGTATATCTCTATTTTAGGTGGATTGATAGTAATGTTAGATTTAAATCTCTAACTCCATAGTTATGGAGAAATGCATAAGTATAAAATTTGAATTGTAAAGTGGTTTTATGTTGGCTTAAACTATGGTTTTATGGAGGGGGCTTTTTTTAAAAATAGCATGTGTTAGTGAGAAAATTTAGGGACTTTTTTCAATTAGGTAATCCCATGAATTTTAGAGGAGTACCTATTAAGAGGTAAAAAGAGGAGAAGATGGAATGTGTGAGTACACTAGATCAAACCCTCCTTTCTCTCTAACAGTCAAGGACAAAGACCGAGCCAAGCCACTACAAGATGGAAGAGGGCTCAATGACTGATCTTTGTGCTCTTGTTTGTCAAGGAAAGATAAGATTCAACCAAGTTTTTTTATCAAACCCTAGGCCAAGTATGGAGGAAACCCTAGTTCTAAGATAATCAGCTTGAAATAGATGAACGACAATAGAAATTTGGAAACCAAAAGTACAGAGAGGGACAGTAAGATGTTGGAACCTTTCTCCCGAAAGCAGAGGTGTCAAAGGACAAATTCGGCAATCGCCCAAGTCCAAATGTTGGATTCTGCCGAAGGTCAGAATTGATGAAATGTTGCTAATGATGCTCAGAACTCAAATCCAGAAAATTAAGGCCCTGTAGACTAGGGCGACAACCGCCCAAGTCCAGTTAGAGGAATATTTCAAAACTGTTTTCGGATCCCGAAACTCTGTTTCCTGCATTGCTTCCCTGTAGCTCCACTTTTTTGGAAACTTTTACCTGTAACCTGCACACAATATGATAAGAGAGGGGTTTGGGGGTTGTGGTGTTGTGGAGCTTGCCTCAGTCAAGCCCCAGAAGGACATTCAAGTCTTCCAACATCATTGTTAATGAGAGAGCGTGCTCTTAAATAGCAAAGGCTAAAGATAATCCAAATGATGAAATGATTCAAATGACTCAAATAGCAATGATGTCACCTTGGAGGTGAAGCCCTTGGGAGGATGAAAGCTCTTCAACTCACAAGGAGATGGATGATGATGTCATATCTGCAACAAACACACAAATACACACAAATCTACAACAACAATGCAATGAATGCCTTGAATGCTCTTTGTTCCAATATCATAAGTTCGTGTTATCCATCTAGGTGTAAAATGAAGTCATAAACTCACTTATATATGCTTCCCACTAACATTTACGAATTTAAATCACAAAAGCTGACAAGGAGAAACATTTTGGAAGGGCCCAAGCTGACATACCAAAAGTTAGCCCCAACCAATTAGGAGAGACTTGGGCGGTTGGCACCCAAGTCTAGGGGCCTAAATTAGGTTAGGGTTAAGCTAAGGGAGGTCCCAAGGGTCCAAAATATCTTGGGTGTTGGGTAATTTCCTTCGGGATGATCACTTATAATGTGTAATGAAGCAAATAGGACCCAGGAGCTAAACTAGGAGGTAAAAAGGTATGTGGCCACTTTTTACTCCATAATAGTACCTAAAGCTAAAACTTTTTAGGAAGTTGATGGTCCAATAATTTGTTTAAAAATTGCAATGTTACATCAACTTCACATGGAGATAAGAGCTCTTTATTCTGAGAGATTGACATCTTTGTAGAGTTTGAAATAATAAACAAGAATCAAAAGAGTATTTTGTATTCAAGTGTCTAATGTATTATGAAATTTATGGGAGGTTTTATTGTCTCTTTAAAGAAAATCATGGCTCTATATGAGATCTTATTCATTATGAGGATCAACTATGTGTAGCTTTATTCATGAAAAAGATGACCCAAGATAGAGTTTACATTCTTAAGACTCATCAACTCAACTCTTTGTCTCAATATTTACCTTCAAATTCCTTCTTTCAACCTCAATTTCAGAGGTACAAATGAGCTCATTGTGAATTATGATTTATCTCTCTTTTTCTTACAAACTTTTGGATAAAATGTATTTCTCTTACTAATATGAACACAACTTCATGAGATGGTTTCATCAATGCAATCAACATTGTGCAACCTCAATGCACATATTGCTCATGCAATATTGCACAACACTACTTGGGCAACTCTATACACAATGCTTGTGCATAACCACACAATACTATGTTGAAATGCGCAATACAACTGAGAGGGGGGTGAATAAATTGTAACCAAAATTTTAAAACCATGAACACATCAACCACTTAATCACTATTATTGTAATTTAACCATGAAAGCATGAAATCAGAACTTAAACACATTCACACATGAGACACATGAGACACCAAATTTTTACGTGGAAAACCCTATAAGAGAAAAACCACGGTGAGTGTTAGCTCACAATATAAAAGATATATCAAAATTTACAACAAGGCTCACTGCCAATGGGGCTCACTATCCAGAATGCTCACTACAAAAGAAGTGGCTCACTACCAATGGGTTAGCTCACTGCCAAAGTTGGTGAACTGAGATAGTAGCATCTACACTATGCCAAAGTTCAGTTCCATTGAAGCGCAATAAAATTTCTTTGCTCTGCTCTACTTTTTCACTTCGCACTTATCTTCGCATCTTTGCATCCTCTTTCATCATTCACAACTCCATTACATGTGTTTATACAATTCATCAACCTTGGAATGAACATCAAGGTCGACATTACAATCATCAACCATTGGAACAATCTCCAAGGTTGGCAAACATACATACATTAAGATAGGTCTGGACCTAAATAGAAATGAGAGAGAAAAGAATGAATGCAGGCCACACCAAGCCTTAGCTGGGACTTAATTGCAATCTTCCACGCAACACCATGCTTCCATAATCTTCAAAGTATAACCGCAAGTAGTGAAAACAACCAAGTCGGCTAAAACTGGTGTTGACACTAAGACCTTTAGGAACACGCTTCATGCACGATTCGGATTACACTTTGCGGACCAATCAAAAGGTAGGAACATGATCTAGAGACATCCACAAGCACATTACAATCACCAAGAACATCCACACAACCTCAAAACACTTTGTCTTTAAGATTCTTCAAACCAGAGCACTTGAACATTATTATCGGCTACTGTCATGAAGGAAAGATTGCTTGCGAAGCACCAAATCATGAACCATTTAAACTAAAGGTACATATCATCATTGCAAACTTAATTCCAAAACCGCAGACTATAAAATTTAAATGTAGAGAAATGCAAAGCATAATACATTCTCCCTGTCACCATTAAATACACAGAAAAACAATTTTTACTTTGGTGAACAGAAGTCACTCAAATCTTCATATCGGAGGCTCAAACTTAAAACATGGCAACTACAAACATCTCTTAACATAACTTCCAAACCACAGGAAAATATATTCAATCTACAGGATATGCGGAGCAAAACACTACACTGTTCTGGTAGATAAAGCAATTCTACACTTGTACTAATTCCTCAAATACTTGGTCAAACTTCCTTAGGTGTCAACATCAATGACAGTTCACTTACTGCTCATACTTGCAATAATCTCCCCCTTTATCATTGATGGCAACACATGATGTGAAAAACCATCACGACATACAATCTTTCTTTGCTTCTTTTCTCCCCCTTACTTGATGATTTCTCTGACTACAACTTTCTTCTTAGGTTTTTCACATGAACTTCTCTCCCCTTTGACATTAATGGCAAAGGGTGCTAGACTTTTTCTTTCTCTTTACTGCTCAACTCCCCCTGCCATCAACACTGCAACACTTACTGCTCTTAATCAGAAACTTATATCAGCAACATCTACCAGCTCCCCCTAAGAGGTAGCGTATAAAACATCAATCTAGATCAAAGAATGAGACTTTGAGTGCACCACTGGACTGATGCATTTCTTATGCATCTTAGTTAAGAGTAGGAGGGGTAATAACCCCTAACTTCTCCCTAAGATACTCAAAAGTATCCTTAGGCAGAGGCTTAGTGAAAATATCTGCAATCTGATCCTTGGTAGACACATATTCCATTGTAACTTCATTCTCTGTTACCTTTTCTCTCAGAAAATGGTACCTTATTGATATATGCTTTGTCCTTGAGTGCATCACTGGATTCTTTGAAATGTTTATAGCACTTGTATTGTCACAAAAGATTGAAATTGGTTCTTCATACACACCTCTTATGTCCTTCAATGTTTGCTTCATCCAAAGCACTTAAGTGCAACAACATGCTGCAAAAATATATTCTACCTTTGCAGCAGATAAAGAAATTGATTCTTGCTTCTTGCTTAGCCATGAAACCAATCTGTTACCCAAGAGGAAAGCACCTCCACTTGTAGTTTTTCTGTCATCAGCATCTCCAGCCCAATCTGCATCTATATAGGCACTAAGAGTGAAATCAATATCTGTGGGATACCATAATCCATAGTTTGAAGTGCCTTTTAAATACCTCATGATCCTCTTGATTGCCATCACATGTGACTCTTTGGGATCTTCTTGATATCTTTCCACAAGATAGACTGCATGCATTATGTCAGGTCTGGTATGGGTTAGATAAAGTAGTCCTCCAATCATAGATCTATACTTTTTCTGATTAGTCTTAGGTGATTCATCATTTTTGCTCAGCTTGCAACGAGTTACCATAGGAGTACATATTGGCTTAGAATCTTCCATTCCAAACTTCTTCAACAACTATTTCGCATACTTGGACTAAGAAATGAAAATTCCTTTTTCTAATTGAGTAATTTGCAATCCTAGAAAGAAATTCATTTCACCAAACATAGACATCTCAAACTCCTTTTGCATTTCCTCTGCAAATTCTTACACATGTACCTTTATTGCCTCTAAAGATAATATCATCAATAAAGACTACAACAACCAAAATTTGATCATCATTAATTTTGAAATATAGATTATTGTCTATAGTACCTTTATTAAACCCTAATTGCAGCAAATACTTGTCTAGCCTTGCATACCAGGCTCTAGGGGCTTGCTTGAGTCCATACAGGGCCTTCTTCAATCTACACACCATGTCACCTTAGTCTGATGACTGAAATCATCCTGGTTGTTCAATGTAAAGCTCTTCTTCCAGTTCTCCATTTAAGAATGTAGACTTTACATCCATCTAATACACCTTGAAATCTTTGTGTGCTACAAATGCCAAAAACATTCTTATTGTTTTAATCATTTCCACAGGAGCATAAGTCTCCTAAAAGATTATACCTTCAACCTAAGAATATCCTTTACATACCAGTCTTGCTTTGTTTCTTACAACTTCTCCATTTTCATTCATCTTGTTTTTGAAAACCCATTTGGTTCCAATCAGATTCTTATCAGCAAGTCTAGGGACCAATTCCCAAGTTTGATTCTTCTCTATTTGCATCAGCTCTTTTTCCATGGCTTTTACCCAACTTTCATCTTGGAAGGCTTCATTTACAGTTTTAGGTGCAATCTGTGAAAGAAAACAATAGTTCACCTATTCCTCTACAGCTCTTTTCCTTGTCAGTACCCCTTTACTTTTGTCACCAATAATTTGATCTTCAGAATGATTAATCCTTACTTACCTGGGAGTCTTAACAATACTTTTCGGAGCCTTTTCTTCTTCAACTTGACTATCTTTTTGTTCCACCTTTTCTTTATTGACTATAATAGTAGGTTCATATGATTCATAGCCACTCAAATCTGATGTTATTTCCCTGTCTTCACCAACCTTCACATTAACACTTTCAATGACCTTTCTTAATCTCTTATTGTAACACTTGTAGGCCTTACTCTTAGTAGAGTATCCAAGGAAAATTCTTTCATCACACCTAGCATCAAACTTGCCTAACTCTTCATCTCTTCTAATATAACGTTTTCTCCCAAAAACTTTGAAGTATTTTATTTGGGAATTCTTCCATACCACAATTCATAAGGAGTTTTAGTACCATTACCTTTGACTTGGACTCTGTTTTGAATTTAGACAATAGTATATATAGCTTGTCTCCAATACACTTCCGGTAGATTAGCTTCCATCATCATTGACCTAGTAGCCTCTTGAACTGTCATGTTCTTTCTCTCAACAACTCCATTCTGCTCAGGAGTACTAGGAGTAGACAATTGTCTCTTTATCCCATGCTCTTCATAGAAAATGTTGAATTCATTTGATGTAAACTCACCTTCTCTATTAGACCTTAAGAATTTGATCCTCAATTCTAACTCATTCTCAACCATTGCCTTGAAATCTTTGAACTTGTCTAGGGCTTCTGATTTCTCTTTTAGAAAAGTGACCCATGTCATTCTAGAGTAATCATCAATAATTAACATAAAGTACCTGTCTCCTTGTAGACTTCTTATTCTTGTAGGACCACACAAATCTGTATGCACCAGCTCAAGCAATCCAATAGAGAATTTTTCTTTACTCTTGAAACTTGTCCTTGTTTGTTTCCCCAATTGACATTCCTTGTAAATAGTATTAATAAGCTTCACAAGCTTAGGAAGATCTCTTTCAACTTGTACTGAGCTTATCTTCACCAAGTTGTCAAAATTGATATGACACATCCTTTTATGCCACATCCAACTCTCATCTGTGTAAGCCAACAAACAACAATTATCAGTTCCTCTCAAGTGTTAAACATTGCCTTTAGTCTTCTTACTAGTTGCAATCATAGTTCTGGAGCTTTCCATGATCTTACACCAATTATCCTTGAAACTTAGATCATACCCTTTTTCACACATCTGGTCAACACTTAAAAGATTATGATTCAAACCCTTCACATATAAAACATCATCTATGTTATGCTTACCATCAAAAGAAATAGATCCTCTTCCACAAATCTTACCAGCTACATTATCACCAAACCTAACCAGTCCCCCATCATACTTTTCAAAGCTTACAAACTTACTTTTATCACCGATCATGTGATGTGAGAATCCACTGTCAATGATACATTCATCCTTATCTTTCTCAACTTGGATAGACAAAGCACTTTCTTCCTTCACATAGCTAGCAGGATTAGTAGACTCAGGTTCTTCTTTAATAGCAATGAACAAGCATTCATTTGCACTAGTCTGCTTTCAAATTTCTTCTTTATCTCTCTATATTCTCTCCGGACATTTGGAGCATAGTGACCAATCTTACCACAAGAAAAGCATTTGAATGGTAATTTTCCTTTGAACTTATCGGTACCTCTTTGCATTTTGTCCACAAAGTTGGATTCAACCTCATCAAGGTCATCATCAGATTCCACAACATATTTCTGAGATCTTGAAGTTTTCCTGAAGTGTTGGCTTTGAAAGCAGTCTCAGTCTTCGGTAGGGCATCGTCAAACTCTCTCATCTCAAAGCTTGTAAGCTTCCCGAGCAATTGATCCTTTGAAACCTTTTTCACACTCATAAGCTCTTCAATTGCTGACACCTTGTAACTATAGGATTTAGGCAATGATCTAAGAATTTTTAGCACAACCTCGTTCCCATGTATGGTTCCTCCAAGACCTTTGATTCCATTGACAATTTCATCAACTTTTTGCATGTAGACTATTATGTTCTCATCTTCAGGGCTTCATGCCTCGCCTTCATGTTTTGTAATTTTGCACTCTTTATCGAATCATCTCCTTCATACAAATGTTTCAACTTATCCCAAATCTCATGAGTAGTTTCCAAATCCATAACTTTCACTAACTCAATATTAGATAGGGAATTTAATAAAGCATCTCTAGCTTTTTCATTTAGCTCATACTATTTGACCTCATCTTCATCCAATGGACCATTTTCAGGAATAATATACTTTTTCTCTGACATCTTCCAAAACCCATAACCAAGGGAAATGAGATGACTTTTCATTCGTACCTTCCATAGAGCATAGTCTGTTCCATCGAATTGTAGAGACTCTTTCTTGTGCGCCATCGCGGATCTTCCTTGAGTTGTTAGGCTCTTCAATGAGGAACCCTCACTCTGATACCAATTGTTGAAATGTGCAATACAAATGAGAGGGGGGGTGAATTAGTTGTAACCAAAACTTTAAAACCATGAACACATCAATTACTTAATCACTGTTATTGTAATTTAACCATGAAAGCATGAAATCATAACTTAAACACATTCACACATTCAACACATGAGTCAGAAGATTTTTACGTGGAAAACCCTATAAGGGAAAGATGACTTTTCATTCATACCTTCCATAGAGCATAGTCCATTCCATCGAATTGTGGAGACTCTTTCTTGTGCACCATCAGGGATCTTCCTTGAGATGTTAGGCTCTTCATTAAGGAACCCTCGCTCTGATACCAATTGTTGAAATGTGCAATACAACTAAGAGGGGGGCTGAATCAGTTGTAACCAAAACTTTAAAACTATGAACACATCAACTACTTAATCACTGGTATTGTAATTTAACCATGAAAGCATGAAATCAAAACTTAAACACATTCACACATTCAACACATGAGACAGTAGATTTTTACATAGAAAACCCTATAAGGGAAATACCACGGTGAGTGTTAGCTCACAACATAAAAGATATATCAAAATTTACAATAGGGCTCACTGTTGGAGGCTCACTGCAAATGGGGCTCACTACCTAGAATGCTCACTGCAAAAAGAGTGGCTCACTGCCAAAGTTGGTGAACCGAGATAGTAGCATCTACACTATGCCAAAGTTCAGTTCCATTGAAGCGCAATAAAATTTCTCTGCTCTGCTCTACTTTTTCACTTCACACTTATCTTCGCATCCTCTTTCATCATTCACAACTTCATTACATGTATTTATACAATTCATCAAACTTGGAATGAACATCAAGATCCGCATTACAATCATCAACCATTGGAACAATCTCCAAGGTCAACAAACATACATACATTAAGATAGGTTTGGACCTAAATAGAAATGAGAGAGAAAAGAATGAATGCAGACCACACCAAGCTTAGTTGGGACTTAATTGTAATCTTCCATGCAACACCATGCTTCCATAATCTTCAAAGTATAACCGCAAGTAGTGAAAACAACCAAGTTGGCTAAAACTGGTGTCGACACTAAGACCTTTAGGAACACGCTTCATGCACAATTTGGATTACACTTTACGGACCAATCAAAAGGTAAGAACATGATCTAGAGACATCCACAAGCACGTTACAATCACCAAGAACATCCGCACAACCTCAAAACACTTTATCTTTAAGATTCTTCAAACCAGAGCACTTGAACATTACTGTCGGCTACTGTCATGAAGGAAAGATCGCTTGTGGAGCACCAAATCATGAACCATTTGAACTAAAGGCACATATCATCATTGCAAACTTAATTCCAGAACCGCAGACTGTAAAACTTAAATGCAGAGAAATGTGAAGCAGAATACATTCTCCCTGTCACCATTAAATACACAGAAAAATAGTTTGTACTTTGGTGAATAGAAGTCGCTCAAATATTCATATCGGAGGCTCAAACTTGAAACATGGAAACTACAGACATCTCTTAACATAACTTCCAAACTGCAGCAAAATATATTCAATCTACAGGATATGTGAAGCAAAACACTACATTATTCTAGTAGATAAAGCAATTCTGCACTTGTACTAATTCCTCAAATACTTGTTCAAACTTCCTTAGGTGTTGACATCAATGACAACACTTACTGCTCATACTTGCAACATACTACTTGTGTGCATAGGGCAAAACTACACATGGTAACACATTTTGGTGCCCGGTTAAACCATATGTGTACAACACATGGGGGCATCTACACCATAGGAAATGTCACCATATGTGCGTAACACTTGGCAACCTTCACACTATAGGAAACAAAACCATAGTTTAAATATAAATATAGATATTCTTATGTTTGAAGGAAAATTGGTGCCTCAATGTTGGATATTTGGATTCAATAACTCAAAGCATAGGTTTAATTAGGGCTTATACTAAAGGGTATCACAATATAATGGTAGAAGGGGATTTTGATTGTAATCATCACCTTGAAAAAATTGAATTGCTTGAATTAGAAGCTTCACTCTATAATGGAATAATTCGTAAGCTAGAAAAGTTGATCTAATTGAAACTCTTTTGCTTATTGTTATAGGTACTAGAATAAATTACACACTTTCTAGCCAATAAGGGGATATATCTCTCTAATTACTCCTTTATGGAAAGTAGTAATGTGGTTGATTGGGATGGTATTGTCAAGCTGATTAAGGATGATTGACCTCCTTGATAGGGCTACTTTTTCTCTTCTAAGATATAAATATGAAATTATTGATCCAAAAGATTTTAAGTCAATGGATTGAAGGTCTCGAGAAATGATGGTGACATGCATGTAAAATGTTTGTATGGATAGATTGTAGTGCTCAAGTTCTTAATATTTCTCATGTGTGCCTTGTTGATTATAGTGGTCTATGCTCTATGAATGGACATTCTTCAATTGGTCTTTTGGTGTGGGGCATGTGGCTAGAGTTAGGCTTTTATATCATGGCAAGTAGAAATTTTGATTTCCCAAGGGACCCTCTCCAAAAGGGTATTGTGTCAAATCACGTATTAAAGAGACTTTTTAATTGCTCTCACCCAACAATATTAAAGGTGTTTTAAAAGTATTCTACGCAATGTAGTCTTGAAGATAATGGGTTACTATGATCACGGGTAATCATTTTGGTTGACTTTATATCAAATCTAATGGTATTGGTTTAGTTAGAGTCCAAGTGAGAGATAGTTTAGAGGAAATGCTAATGCTCAATAGATGATATGAAGAATATATGGAGAATATTTTAGCTAGAAATAGATTGGTCATGGGAAAGTTTTTCATTTTCTAGGAATTCCCTTTTCTTTTCAAGCTTCTCTTGCTATCTTGTGGTAAGTTGTCATTGCAAAAATTGAGAAGAAGTTGTGTTTTTGGATTACCAAGCCTCTTTCTCTAGCTAGAAAATTCTAGGGTTGCTCTAAAATTTTGGCTACTAATCATGTTTACTACTCCTCTTGTTGGCTTCCTTCAAAGGCATACTCAAGGACTTTCTCTAGGCCTGGATGCTACCACAATAGTGTGTCCCACTTATGGGGCATCCTGATTTTTGTTTGAAATCACATATTTTTTAGAAACAATAATGATTTAATCCTTAAGGGGTTCCATCTAAATGGGTTTAATTAAAGGGGGTTAGATAAAACCGCCTTAGATCAAACCCTCGATGGAGTCTCCTCCAAACCTATCAAAATGCTGAAAAAAACTAAATTTGCTTCACCTTTTCGGGGATCAAATGAAATCATTTAAAATTTCCATTTTGTAAGGGAAATTCTATTTTGCAAGTATGTAGCCCTTAGTATAAGCTTTCCAAAAAGTATGATTTCGAATATATTTTATTTTATTATTATATTTATTTTCTATTTTCTAGTGAACATAGGTTTTTCACTGAACATCAAGGTCTCTATACCACACATGTGGAAAAATAAAAAATAGAGAATTTTTTTCTAAAAATATCTGCACA
Organism: Cunninghamia lanceolata; assembly: GCA_027924645.1. Taxonomy (NCBI): domain Eukaryota; kingdom Viridiplantae; phylum Streptophyta; class Pinopsida; order Cupressales; family Cupressaceae; genus Cunninghamia; species Cunninghamia lanceolata. The sequence continues at coordinate 27,191,879 of BSBN01000500.1, forward strand.
CTAGGTCTTAATGTCCTTGTTTCAACAAAAAAAGAAGTTAAGATGGATACATACTGAAAAAGTTATGTTGTATGGTATAAACCTATGTCTGAATTATAATTAATCTCACTTCAAAAATTAATTAAAAAATTATGCAACAAAAAATTATGAAAAATATAAGCGCACTAGATATAGGTGTTACAAATCTATGTTTAAAAATTTATAATTTTATCCTTTCTATAAAAAAGTTATGTTGTATGGTATAAACGTCACTTTTTTAAAATATCGTTATCTATAAAAAACAAGTTATTAAAAGTTACATAAAAAAATTCACAAATTATTTCTTAAATTTAAAAAAAAAAAAACATTTAGAATCTACACACAAAATCTCAAAAATCACTAGTTCACATCTTCTTTGAATTCTTAATGGATTGATTGCTATAGGTATCAAAAAGTGAAAATTTGGTTAAAAACATTGATTTCAATGTCCCACTTTGGCCAAAATGTGGGACACAGTATTGTGGGATCACCTACCTCTAGTGATGGACATAAAGGATTTCATCATGTTACTTAGGAATTATGTTGTCTCCCTCACAATATTGATGGTCTAAGATTACTTTAAATCCATCATTAAGACCTTGCAGATTGTGCTAAATAGATTATTAGGGCCCTAGAAGGGAATGATGCTTGGAAAATTCTCATTGGCATTGTGCCCTTTCTCTTGTGCCTTTTGGGGTGTCTAGTTTGGAAAGGACTCAGTCTCTATACTCTCCTCACCATGAGGGAACTTGTCAAGATACAAGGCACATTTGTTATCAAGAGCATTTGGAAAGCTTGGGATTCTAGCAAGCCTAACTTCTCTAGGCTAGTAATGACTTCCCTAATGGCCTCTCAATCAACCAATAGTCTATTTGGTGGTCTCTAGTTCTTTCCAGTCAAGACCATCCTCTTACCAAGGCTCCTTATGCTCATGCTTTAAAATTCTTCAAAAGTGGAATTTAATTTCTTCTAGAGCTACCAAAAATTTTCTTTCATAGCTTGAGGCCAAGTTGAAATTCTAGCAATCCAATTGAGATTGGGAGACTTTTCAAACTATTACTGATGTGATTCCTCCCCATGTAGTTTACAAAATTGGGGTTAGGTCCTTCAAGATACCTTGGTGGAAATATTGGAAATGGTATCCTGACACACCATTTCACATTTACAGACCTCGCAAAGGATACTTGTGGCTTTCACCTCATCTCCTAATGGTGGAATAGAGTAAAGAAGCTAAGGTAGTGAAACTTTTAGTGTGAAAATAGCTTTTACCTATCTAGATTGACTAGGTCCTATTCACACTATGCTTAAGCTCACTTAGATAGGTTGTTTATACTTTTGTCTCACCTCATGTGGTTGAGACATGTCCTCACTTTGTGAGGCACCTAGTACATGCATACTTGTCACTTGCTCAAACACAAGTCATTTGAGTTAGACAAGTGTTGCACCTTTGGAGGGTTAGTCAGTCGTTGTGTCCGACCATCTCACCTCCTCAACCTTGAATTTATATGCAAGGTCTCTTTGTACATTTCACAAGCTTCATATTTGATTCACTTGTATGATAGTTTTGGCTTTCATTGTGCATCTTCAACTTTGTGGGAGTGTTCTTGATTTTGCAAGTGATCTTGGTTGCTTCAACATGATATCAGAGAAAGCTTGCAAGACCCTTCCCATTTTTAGTTGAATCTTGCACCTAGCCCTATCAATGGCACATTATGGATCCAAACAGGCCTCGCTATTGAGTCTAGAAGGCCCAAATCTATAAAGATTGACTGTCCAAAAATCAATTTTAGACACAGGAAATTTTTCTAGTTTTTTGAGGCCCTATACTTGTATTGTACTTGTATGGCTTGTACATTACCATATGGAATTGTACAGAAATTTATGGTGTGAAAATGCAAATTTGTCTTGCAAAAACAAGTTTTTGCAGGTTTTGATCTTTTTTACTTTGATGGGTGAATTTTTGGCATTTTTGGCCTTGACCTCTGTGTGGTTGTGTTTTTATGCCTGATTTGGCATTCTAGCTGCCAGTGGGTTTCTGGCACTGGTTTTTTGGTCCAATCTGGGTGATTTTTGAGTTGCTTAGAAGGGTTGAGGATTTCAAAATTGTTGTGGTCACCAAGATCCTCTTGTAGCCTTCATTTGCAGTCATTTTCCTCAAGCTTAAGTTGCAGATTGAAGGATTTGGGCATTTGATTACCCCCTGTGAGCAACGAGCTCACCTCTATAGGTCGATCTGCCCTCCACCGTAGGGTTTCAACCTTCATGGCCACCATAGGTCCTTGCAACCTCACATAAGCCATCACCATTTTCAATCATCGGTCATTGTTTGACCAAATGTGCATTTGCACATTGTGGACGCCATCGGTCAACATGCAAGTTTTCTTTTGTTTGAAGCTTGCTTAACATTTCTTGGTCATTGATTTAAATATTTGTAAAAGGTCACAGGTACTATTTCCCATCACAGGCTACCATTTACAAGGTCAAAGGCATTCATTTGTAAGTCAACGCTTTTGTTTTGACTACATCTAGTCGCAGTTATCTCTTAGCTTCAAAGGTTGGTCGAAGTCTACAAAATGCTAGTTGTTTTTCATTTATAGGTTGCGAATGGTTCCCATGGAAACAAGCATGGAAAAAGTGTTAGGGTCATAGATAATGGAATGGGTTAATTCATAGGTCGAAGCCATCAAAACTTCTAGAGCTTCACCCGCCAACATTTTTGTTGAAATTCTTTGTTAAACTACCTATTAACTTCAATTTGTAGTTCGTGATTTCACATCAACATGGTCGCCATTTATTCTCTATTCGCGGTTTCTTCTAAGGTATAAGTCTCTATTACATGCAAGTCATGATTTCTATGAGCGGTTTGTGGTCATCTTAAAACAATTAGCATCTTTTGTAACATAGTTACAATCACATTTTACGTGAAAGGTCACATTTTTAGTTAGCAAAGCATTTGTTGCTATCCATATCTTACCTTTTTTGTAACTACTAATGTTTGTTATAATTGTAATATTTATTGTAACTGTTAGGTCTCAAAAATGCAGGTTGCAAATCCTAAGAGGATGCCAGACTCTAAGGTTAGATTGGCAACGTTTTTGAACTAATGCAATGGAGTTAACCTTTAGGGTTGATGACTCCATGCACTTTAGGCACTGCTATACCTAGGCGGGTGAACCTTGAAAAGTTGAAGCAGATTGGATGAGTGTAGGTGCTTTGACTAAATTAATGGATCTACCCATAGTGGCAAATGGTGTGGAATAGAAGAAAGCTTGCTAACTAATTCTATATCTAATATCTAAAAGATGATTGGTATAAATTGTATAAGAAATATCAAGGTAAATTTTACAACTATGCTTAATTGATAAATGGCTTTTGGATAAAACTAAATGATGAATTGAAATAAGACCAGTGCCTTGTTGGGTAAATAGAGTCAAATGAAAGACAGAGACTAGTGGCTTATATTGGGTAATAACTCAAACTGTTTGGCACAATACTTTGGTTTATAACTTGTATAAACGTGTAGGGAAATGATTATCAGACTATTTTTAATAATCCAACTAACACAATCAGGTTTCTTGTCATTCACCAGAAGGAAATTTAATCCTTTCTTGAAGGAACCAATTGAATGAAATATACAAGAATAACAGATAATATCAACTTGGAGACATAATGACAATCCTAATTATATGGTTCTTCTTAATAATCTAAATCAACACTTCTGAATTATTGTGACTGACTAGAAGGATTTTAATTCCTTTTAAGGAAACCAATTAATCAAATCACACAAATACAACAAATGTGCATTGACAAATTAAATATATACTTGATATATCAATTTGAATAACATGGAAATATTAAACTAGAGACAACCAAATAACTGAATAACTTCAACAAATAATTGATGCCAGCATAAGACCACAAAATCAAAGATCTTCTATTTACTTCTTAAATGTAATGCTTGCAACATGGTCTTTTAAAACATTGTAAACTTCATATATCATTTCCTACTGCTGATGATGTTCCAGTATCATATGTTCAACTTATATAGGAATACTTATGAAGAGACATAACTCTTCAGAATGTCTTTTGGGGATTAAAATGATTAACATAACAACAATAAAGATAACAATGCTAAGCTCTACTCAGCCACAAGTATATCTGAGCGATGTGATCCAAATACTCTTGGCTGTAATGTGTATCAGTAAACTCAATAGCATTTCTTGTGATCACTTCCATCATTACCATCTTCTCCAAATGCTTACAGGCTTCCCCAGATGTAGAGTCTTTGTCCTTGAGAGCCCTTAAGGCTTCATGCAATATCACTTGACATTCTTTACTCCATTCATCTTTGCTCTTCAGCTCTTTGTCGTTTCTGAACAACATGGGTACTCCTGCTTTTGAAGCTTCAATACATTCTTTGGCATCATTTTTAAGCTAGTCATAATATTTCTGATGCTACTCAATCAAGTATTTTGCACTAGAAGTACCTGTAGTGTCTGAAACATCATTACTATGCATCTCATGGAGTTTCTTCTGGAGCCTGTTGCTTAGCCTTTTGTGCTCTTAAATCACTTTATAGTTTTTAGAATAGATATCCCAAAATTTGTTCATCCAATGCATCATGTTAATATGCCTATTTTGTAGCACTATTGCAAGTGTGTCAATCTGGACTTGAGCTATCTGATCAATAGATGGTGTTTGGGTGCTTTGTGAGCTCTCTCCTTGAGTTAACCTTTTCACTGACCCTCTGAAGGTATTCTTAATAGTATCTTTCAAGAAATCATTTTCTTTTGTTAATCTTTCACAACTTAGTTTATATGCATCTCGTTCTTTGATCAACATCTGAGCCTACGTCTTATTTAAATTTGGAACATTTATGCCACTATCTATAGTAATCAAGGGATCAGTTTCCCCTGCTTTCAAGGTCATAACATGTCCAAAAGTTTTTTCAGTATCTATGATGGCCGTTTTCTAATGAGGAGGGTACAAGGCCCATATCATAAGTGGGTTTTCATCGTTGTTATATTTGGTACCCATGTACACCTCTGTGACACCCTTAGGAGTGAGCTTATACTTGTCATCAGTATTGTGCAAAAAACTATCAAACACAAGAGCAAAATTTATATCAAGACTAGGAAATATCATGACGCCTGCTTCTTTGAGCAGCTGTCTACCTTTACTAGGAGTCATAGCTTTCAATTCATTGTCCATTGTCATTTTTAACATATCAATTAATTGTCTTTCATTGTTAGCCGTGACATCATCAACTAATTCCCTGATCTCTTTACCCTTGTATTTATACAAAAATGATTTAAACTCTTTAGAATGAATAAATTGATCATCTAAAATAAAAGAATCATATGCTAATTGTTAGGATCCTCATCAGTAGGCCCCTCCTCATCATACTCTATATCAGGAGATTGATAGCATTGCATTTTTCTTTTGGATACTCTAGTTACCTATTGATGTGGTTCTTCTTCTTCTACAAATCCCTCATCACCAGAGGACAACAACTCTATCTCTGCAAGCTGTCTCTTCTTCTCTTCTAGTTCTCTATTATGTTTCTCAATTACCAAATCAATCTCAGCTTCTTCCATATTCCTGATAATGTCATCATGTGGATATGGGACATGTGTATATCCACTGAGGTTTTGTTTTCTCCTGGCAAGATCAATGAAACCCTTAGGATCAAATCCTTTTCTTGCCTCTATACATCTCATGTTGTAATGCATCAATTTATCCATGATGAGACTATAACCCTCTTTAGACACCACAGTAAGATTCCCAAAGCATAGAGTACTAGGCATGAAGGATTGCTTGTCATAGGAGCTCAAGTTCATCACATTAGAGCAGTTCATTTGCCTGACTATCTCTAAGTAGGCAATTCTATCAGGAACTATCTTGGCCAATATAAACGGGGTGTCAAAACTATAAATTATGACCATGGTTGAATCCTCAAAACAATACCAATCTCCCTAGTTATGGGTGACAATAGGAGGACCACCAAAATCTTTGGGTTTGAGAAACCTCTTTATTTCATTTGACAGTGAATATTCACAAGGATGACTGAAATATCTATACAACACTTTTACATAGTATTCTTCAAAATGAATATAACTAGAATGGGCAAACTTATTGTCCCATATCCTCGTCCACATTTGCACTGGTGACTTTCCCCTCTTGTCCATTTGAGCAACTCTAAATTCACTTGGCCATAATCCCATTTCCTAGCCATAATAAAGCACCAAGTGCATGAGGAGTGAGTAGTTAATTGCAGTTAAACCAGAATCAATTCTTCCCAAAACATAGGTAGCATAGTCAAACTGCCTAGCATTGTGGCACTGGATATCTGTGGCTATCACCATTAAAGGAATTGTCATAAAATCAGGAACCTCTGATCCTAGGACTTGGCCCACGGAATAATATGTGTATTGTATATATGGTTCAAACAATGACACATGGAATGGAGGTCCATCATTATCATTAAGAGGCACTATTTCTCCTTCTTCCTTAGGCCTGTGAAGAGGTAACCTCCATCCATTACACATGGTATCCATTCTCTAGTATTTTTTGTCCAAATCTTCATAAACTATGGGAACAGTACATAAATCATCCAAATCAAATACTTCACAAATGGCATTTTTGGACAAATGTATAACAAGCTCTCCTTGCAGATTGCATATAGCCTTGAGGCTTGGATTGTAATGTTTAGCCAAGAGTTTGAGGAGTTTTGCATTTACAAACACATCAGGGATGACCAATTTTCCCAAATTCAAGTGCCATGGATTAGACACTGGGACATTCCTGAATCTTCTATTGTAATGGAATCTGAATAATTCATAACCTCTTATTGGTGTCCACACATTTCTAAGGTACTTGCATTTGTCTTCCAATTTCTCTACCTCTGCCCTAAGTTGTACAGACCTTCGGGCTTTAGGGGTTGATCTAAGCAATTAGTCAATTGAATCCTGATTTAGTTTCCTGTCTTTTATTTTTTCATCAGGGCTTTTGTCAATTTTTTGTTTCTTGGGCTTACTAGTTTCACCCAGCTATTTTCTACCCTTTCCTTTCACTGGAGTCTCCATTACAACTATGGATGGAAAATTCAAACTGTAGTCTATCACATAGAGGTTTTTGAGTATGTACCTGTTATGTGATGATCAAACTCCTCTATCCTTTCCTCTGAGTTCTTGCTTATGCGCTCCTCTCAGACAATTCATTTGAATCTAATTGCAGTGATTTCAAATGGCTCTTCAAAGGATTTCTTCCTTTTCTGCAATTAATTGTTCCAATGTATTAATTTTCGTGATCGTTGTGAGATGTTACATCGTTATAACTCCCTTCATCGGTAGGACTTTTGTAATGTTAGGGCGATCTAATATCTTCTTATGGCGCGAACATTTGCATGTGGATCAATCGTTGTGACCCTTCATTTTGTCTCCTTGATGTCATATTTTATAAAAACATATATAAGTTTGTATCGGCAAGATATTTTGAGGTCTACCTGATATAGAAATGGGCATGGCTATCGTCGGCCTGACTTACTTTATCACCATGGGAATAACATCTTACTCTGATATCTCAAGTATCTCTGATATGAATATCGGCAATAGTCTTATCAATAAGTGTGGCTACTATCATCATCGAAATAACATACGATATCGGGATGACTTGATCCAAGCTATCCGATCATGGTTGTTTCCCTGATACCTTTTTTCTTATCCTTCATCGACATGATCATCATAATATATCACCGACATCCTTCATCGTTGTGACCATCGGTTCGACAAGACTTGTAAACTTTGTTCTGACTTGTTCACCTTCACCGATGGTTCTTACCCTCCATACATATCGGTGTGACTTAGGCTGAAACAATCCCCTTGGTTGCTGAGACATTAACATGTCAGAGACACTTTAATTCTTCGCCCTAATGTGTATTTCTTTCCGATGCGTCACTGGCTCTATCCATTCCACGGGTTGTTCGGCGAGAGTCCCACCGATCTTTCTCATCGGTGTGATCTGTACTGTCGGGGAAGTGTTCAGAGTATCCTCTAATACTTTTTTCTTGTGCTGATAGTCTTTACCGTTATTTAACTCGGTATGACTGGGAATTTTCTCTCCAATGAAAGGTCATCGATGTTACTCTCTTCATCGGTGATTCTTGAAGTCTTCACTCCAATCACAAACCTCATGCCAATACACATCTTAGCCCGTCTCATATAGAACATGGATCCGTATAAAGAAACTAAGGTCTTGCCGAAATTAAGGAACTGAGGCCCCTTATCGTATATGGTGTGATGGGTGAGACAAATGTTTATGGTAAAGATCATGTGATCTTATAGAATTCATCCACTACTATTATGATTTTGGGCACATGATTTTCTAATTTGGTTGGACATGGGGTGGGTAGGAATACAGGAAAATTTTGAAATTTTCCTGTCCCAATAGTAACCTCTAGTGGTTTAAGAGAAAACTGCAAGATTTTTTGTAACTACCACATTTTATGCTAACCTCTAGCAATTAAGGTTAGCATAGGCCTACCTTTAATGTTTGTAAGGGAGTTGTTTTTTTCTTTTTGTCATAACTTGCATCCAGTGAGTTGGATTTTTGACTTCTTATTATCGACAAAGAGCTACTTCCATCTACTTTCTTATGGTGTAATTTATTTTTCCCCAACTTTCTATAATTTGTCAGGATTTGCCTCTGAAGTCATGTTTTGCTCTATGTTTTTGACAATTTTTCAACAAGGCTTATCTTTTGCCCATGATGTCAAAATTGAGCAAACTATTTTTTTTAAACTTATCAAAAAAATGCAAAGAATCCATTGGTACATTTTTTTTTCTTTGGAATGCGTATTTTCCTTGAAAATTGTAAAATCACTGGGGGTTATAAATGGTCGATTTAGGCTTCCAAATTGTCAAAATTGTACTTGCTCTTGTATTTTTTCCTGGGGGGGCATATTTTATAGTATTATTTGTTATGGAGTTAAATTTTTGTAGTTTTTGTCATTATTTGAGGTTTGTAAGGCATGCTTAGTCAATGGACCTTCATTACCCACCTCATGACATTAACTCATTTCATCTTTTTTGGACACTTGTAAGAATTCCAACTGCACATTTGTTTGTAAATGCACTAATATAAAGTGCCAAAACTTGATTTTGAGTTACCTTTGGGGGGGATATTTTGCACATATCTAGTGTCATTTGTACATGCACTAATTTATAAAATTCCATGGGGGGTTGTGTTAGTTCCTTGTTATTTGACATCACAATCTTGTCCTTTGAGCATACCTCCACAACAACATTCTAGCCTCATGTGTGTGTGCCTTGTTTTTTGAACACCCTTTTCTAGTTGCTTGTACATCATATTGGACCTGATGCTGCATCTTCATCTACTTACACATATTAAATAGTTCATCTACCAATACCTCTTCCTATCAATATTCTGGGGGGTATCACATGGTTCTGTTAATGCTTCTTTTTTAGTGAAGTATTGAACACATCACCCCTCTCATTTTTAGTTGATTAGTATCTTTGTAGAGCACCACTTGCACCTTTGATTAGTGTAGATAGGGTTACTCGTGCAATGTTATTTATGCCTCTTTGATCATTGTACTATTTGTAATGTAGGAAAAAAGGGGAAGAGGGTTTGGTTTGATGTATAGTTTAAATCCTCCTTTCACTACAAACATTCAAGGATAGTTAACCGAGTTGAATCTCAACTTTTGCAAGAGGATTCACCTACAGGTTGGTTGTCACTTGTAATCATAGGGAAATTTGGAAATTAATGATTATTGTGTGGATTTAAGTCTAATTATGCTCAAAACCCTAACTATTGCAAAATCGTAAACAAACAGACGAATTCTGACAAATGCTCGCACACAGAGATACTAGATGAAGATTAGATTCATACCAAATTTCAAAATTCAAGATTTGGAAATGTCAAAGACAGAGGGACTCCCACCGAAGTCTGATGTAGTATTTTTATCAGGGTTTTCCAGACCTTTTCTGATGTTGATTATCATTATTCCATTAATTTCCAGCTCTGCAAACCTAGAGGACACAGGGACTAGCGCCCTTGTCTTGATTCTGCTCTTTTCCACTCTTTCCTTCAGATCCAGGATCCTTACGGTCTACAACACTTCTTTGCAACTCCACTTCGTAGAATATGACACTTGTCACATGCAATCAAAAGAGAGGGGTTGGATGGTTGTGGTGTTTAGAAGCTTGCCTCAATCAAGCCCTGGAATGGCATTCAAGCCTTCCAACACTATTGTTAGATAGAGAGTGTGTATCCTTGCATGACAGAGGCAAAAACAAATTGATAAATGATTGATTGAAAGCACAAATAGATATCACCTCGGAGGTGTAGCTCTCACATAGATGAAGATCCTTCATGCCATGAGGAGATGGATTGATGAAACCAAATCTGCAATAAACAAACACAAGACTACTCTGTAGCACAATGAACACCTTGAATATCCTTAGCATAAGATCACAAGTTCACATTATCCATCTAGTTGTAAAATGAAGTCATTAATCTACTTAAATATGCATTCTCACTAAACATTCGTAATTCAAATTGAATAGGTCGACAAAGGGAGACCTTTTAACGATCACTTTGTGGTTATTTAAAATTTAGGCCCCAACAAAATAGGGTAGGACAAGGGCGCAGACGCCCTTGTCGAGGGACCTATTTTAGTGTTGGATTAAGCTCCAGAGTGTCTCCTAGGTCCCATTTGACATGGGTTTCAAGGGATTTTTCTCCGGGATTCATTTTCAACTTGCATGATTAAACTAAAGGGACATAGGAGCTAAACTTAGGAGGTAAAAGTCCTAGGGGGACATTCTACGACATAACATTTAGCCCCCACTTTAATGTATGTATGATCTTACGACCCATACATGCATTAAAGTATGGTTGAAAACACATCAAACATGCCAGGCACTTAAAGCTAATGCATACACAAAGATCAAGGAACCATTTCTAGCCCCCAGTCTCAAGTAAGCATTAGGGAAAACACATTATAGGGACATAAAACACAGAGAAGACAGTAACATGCACGTAAAACATGGAGAAGATAGTATTGAAGACATGTAAAATACGATGAATACACTGATATAGCATTGATATAACATTTTCATAATATATTCCTAATATCTTCATATACATATGCATGGAAATAAAAATTGCAACACAAAACCCCAAAGGGGAAAACACGCCAAACAAACCTCAAGTGTAGGTGGAGCTCGTCGCTATACACACACAAGAGGGGAAAACATGCCATACAAAACCCAAGTAGGGGTTAATCGCACAAGGGGGAAAACACATGGAAGACACATGAAAAACACAAGCACTGTATAGCATGCCAAAGACATACTATACATTTAAAACATGAAAAACAAGGCAATGGAAGGACCTTATTGCTAAGTTCCCACCATCTCAAATACATTGTAGACACACCTGACAGTTGGGCTTATGCCACAACAATTGCCAAAGACACACTTAAGGGAGGATAGTCTCAGATCCAACCCTGCCTACTTGGAGGCCTTTTGAAATAAAAGGATGTGCACTAGCTCAAGAGATACACTATCCTGCCCCACACGGAGGGATTTTGAATAAAAGGATATGCACAATGTCTCGCCTCTGCAGAGGGCTTTTTTATTACAATATAGATAAAGATGTTCACTCGCGCCGGAGATACGACATACCGCCTCCATAGAGGGATTACAAACATGCTTCGTTAGTACCAAAATCATCAAACAACTTACCTTATATATGCTTCCACCTTAAGGTGGTTGATATCATGTACCAATAACAAGCACATTAAGGTAGAGAGAAAACACACAAGGGAACAAGAGCTTTCGCAAAACCCATGCCCCTAAAGGTGACATGTGCTCACGATCGCCGAATATTCCCACAAGCACATCTTAATCTAAGAAAAACATGAAAGCTATGCATGAAAACAAAGAAGCCAAGGCTACACAAATGGGTTCAAGTCTGAATATAGCCATGGGACTTATACTATAGGCATAGCAGAACTAAGTGTAACAACAAGGAGAAACACCAAAACAATCAAAGTACACGGAGCAGATGTATTGTTATGATTTGTTAGCAAAGATAAGACAACATCAAATATCACATGGAGTGATTCTACTAGCCAAGCATTGGATAATATAAATCAACCCCATCGTCATATATGGACTAGGTCCATTTTTGCTTTGCTTGCTAAAGGGACACGTGGTCTGTATTAGTATATGTTTGTTTTTCGTCATCCACTAACTAGGTAGAATCACTATAAGAAGGTAAACAATAAAATGAGAGAGGAGAACAAGTGCCTTAGGGTTGTCATGTAGGAAGATGCTCCCCAGGTCATCGACCGCAATGCTATGACCCTAAGGCACGACACACACAATAAAAATAGAGGAGAAGCAAGATAGAAGAATGATGATACAAATAGAAGAATGGTCACAATAGAGGCGGTCTCTCGGTATCTTTGACCTTACAAGAGTATCAAGGGTCATCCTAGGAGGCCTAAACAATGCATAACACACCACGGGAGAACACAGTACAATTCTAACAACCACATATATATCTAGGAGGAGGCCACCCTTAAGAGCAACTAGAATAGATGCTACAATGAGTGTGGCTAAAGGGGAGAGAAATACTTACCTGATTCAAAGGGATATTTCCTAGCAGACAATTCTTGTCTATCAACTTAGGATATCTCGCATGCTTTTTCGGTCTTGTTGATATTGAATTAACGTTAAGTTTAGGATGACGAGAGGATTTGGTGGGCTTTAAAGAGAGGTATCCAATACCGGCTATATAGTTAATTCCAACTTGTAAAGGTACTCTAATTCCTTGTTGATTTACACCACATCCATTACCTGCATAGTCACAATTTTTGTACAAAATCTAAAATCCATGACCATAGAGGGAGTTCATCTCTTTGGAGGAAGGTGAAGCCTCGTAGGTCTCATAATCTGTAGTATAAGTAAGGGTATTGTATTTGTTTTCTACCAAGGAGACTTTAGGTTTCTTAGGTGTTTCCAAAGATTGCTTAGATGAGATCGATGCAACTTTTAATGTGTCGGAGTTATTAAGTTTATATTCCCCTGGCCCAAAAGGAGTAAAATCTAAAGAACTCCAATCATCACCAAAAAGTGCATTCGATGGTTTAGAGTCTTACACAATATTATCTGTGGCACTTGAGCTATTAATGAATCAACTTGTAAGTTGTTTAGACTCGTGTGATTGGTAATTTGTTTTTTTCTTTTCAATATGTAAACAACTATCTGGTTTGGGATCGACTTCCATGGTGTAGATTTTCTTTTGATAAATAAACTTTATTGAGATCGATGAAGGGAAGACAGAACTTTCCCCATGACATGAATCCACGGTCTACCAAGAATCATATTATATGAGAGTGAACCAGGCATGACATGAAAAGGGGTAAATAATGTCACGGGACCAACCTTTACGGGTAGGGTTATAGTACCTACAGATTGGCTAGCTTTATTATCAAAGCCATGAATGGTAATCTTATTCAGTTTGATTAAAGATGTGTCAATCTTGATTTTGTGTAATAAGTCAATGCCACAAACATTAAGAGCCGATCCATTGTCAATCATTTATAAATTTTTTATTTACTATGACAAAGATCATAAGAGGATCATATTGGTTTTAAACTTCGGCTGACAGTAATTCATGTGGTTGAAACAGACTATCAATTTTTATTGCATGCATACAATCTAACAGAGCTACTACATCGTTAGGCTTAACAATAGGTGGTACAATCACCTTTTGTAAAGCTTCTTGGAGCATTCCATGGTATGTAGGTGATGTTTGTATTAAATCCCAAAGAAAGATCTTAGCCAGAGTAGCATGAAGCTATTTGACAAGATCATATTCATGATTACTTTTAGGAGTAAGATGAGGTGGTGGAGGGAGCATAGGTTGAGAACATGGAAGAGAGATAGGCACATGAGGTGCTTTCTTACTTTGCTTGTTATTATGGGTATTGTATGTGTGAGCAATCACATTGTGGTGTGGTTGTTGTGACACATTTTGAACACCTTGATTTCTCTAAGTGATTTGTCTTGCATAATTTAGGATATAATCCGGGGGTCAAGGTGGCTTCCAATCACCTTGAACCGTAATCATCAATTTTAAGCAAGAAGGTGCATTAGGTGCCCCACGCACAACCATCTTAGGAATATTGCTACACTTATCTAGTAACCCCTTGGTGGGTGCAATAAGTCTATTAGTGAAGATTGACTTAACATTGTTTTCCTCTTGATTATTCTCAACATCTATTCCTAAAGGATCTAATGTGAGAGATCTTTTCTCATCCACTAATGCTTCATCTTGGCTAGGGAGAGCATTGGAATGAAAGAAAGGTGAGGTGTTGTGAAGAATGTTGGTGGTAATTGAATCATTAGTGATGTCTAAGGGACTTAAATTTACACCCAAAGTAGAGCTATCCAAGGTTCTTGTACATTCAACTATAGGAGAAATAGCATCACTTACGGAATCATCATCATCATCATCATCATCATATATTTTAGCTATTAGTTCCAAAGCATTAAGAGAACTTTCACACTCATCATTCTCAATGTGTTTTGTCATATCTTCTACCACCAAAGGGTATGCATTCATGAGAGATGTGAAGTTGTCAAAATCAAATACATATTCAAGGATTTCAAATGAAGAGCATTTAAATATATCCTTGTGATACATAGCTTGTATATAAATGAGAACATGATGGTTCATATTAAGAAATTTTTAGAAATTCTCAAAGTTTTTGATATAAATGCATGTAAAGATATCAAAGAGAAATGATATGAAGATGCCATAATGAAATGTCTTGAAACATCAATGTCCAATAAGATCTAGTAAGACAAGACATGCAAAGTTCTATGATACTTAACACACCCTAGATGTGTGACTATTTCACTCCTAAGCACTTGTTTGAGGGAAATGGATAAAAAGACACACAAAAGTCCACAAAAAACACAATGTATAGGAGGAAAGAATACAACACAACAAGGCCCAATTGATGATTTCATGTATTTAGATTGAATGCAATAAAACAATACCAATTTATGCTTATTTATGCTTATTTATGCACCTACAATGTTCACTTTTTTCACTTTTTCTTAATGCAAATGCCTAAAATATGTAGTGTTGTGATGAAATTAATGAAGGGAAGAAAATTAAAACCTTATTATCAGTCCAATAATTTAGAAAAATCTTTCACAACACATCTATCATGCAAATCTAGATGAAGGATATGTCAAAATCTAGTGAAAATGCAAGGATTTTAAACCCTAACTGTGAAATTAAAGGCATGAAACTATGCAAAGTGATGTATGAATGGATTCTAATCAAATTTATGATGTCAAATAGCTCAGATCAGATCTGAAAATGATTTCAAAATCCTACAATGCTCAATGCAAGTGCAATTTTAAGGAGAAATGATTGAATATGCTAGTTTTTGTTGAAATTGACTGTGTAAATGCAAAATTTAAAATGCAAATGCAAAGACACACAATAATGAGACACTACAATAAAAAATCAGATTTTAATTAGTGCCAAAAATGAGTAGTAAAATCTAAGACAAGATTTTAACTACAAACCCTAGGTTTTGAAATGACTAGGTTATGAGAAAAATTCAAAATTTCAAGCAACCCCTAGCAATTTTAGTGTGAAAATGCAATGTAAAGGATTATAAGGTGATGAATTTCTGAAGTCTATATCATATCTGATGTAAAAGTTAGAGATTAGATGAGATGCAATGAAATTGATGCAAACTATGCCCTACTACAAGCCTAGGATGCCAATTTTTTTTAAATTTTTTTTTGTAGATTTTCAAATGCAATAGGATGAGAATGAAATGAATGAATGCAAATCTGAAGTACAACACGCAACAAGGTGAAAAATTCAATTAGAAGTCAGGTTCACCAAAAATGTAATGTAGAAAAAAAGCAGAAGAGGGTTTGGTTTGATGTATGATTAAATCCTCCTTTCACTACACACATTCAAGGACAGTTAACTGAGTTGAATCTCAAATTTTACAAGAGGATTCACCTATAGAATGGTTGTCACTTGTAATGATAGGAAAATTTGGAAATCAATGATTATTATGTTTATTTAAGTCTAATTATGCTGAAACCCCTAATTATTGGAAAATCGTAAACAAACAGACGGATCTCGATAAATGCTCGCACACAGAGATACTAGATGAAGATTAGATTCATACCAGATTCCAAAGTTTGAGATTCATAAATGTTGAGGATGGAGGAACTCACACCAAACTATGATGTAGTATTTTTATTGGGATTTTCCAAACCTTTTCGGATGTTGATTATCACTGTTCTATTAATTTCTGGCTTTGCAAACTTGGAGGACACAGGGACTAGCGCCCTTGTCTTGATTCTGCTCTTTTCCACTCTTTCCTTCAGATTTGAGATCCTTACACTCTACAACACTCCTCTGTAACTCCACTCTGTAGAATACGACACCTGTCACCTGCAATCACAAGAGAGGGATTGGGGGTTGTGGTGTTTAGGAGCTTGCCTTGGTCAAGCCCCAGAATGGCATTCAAGCTTTCCAACACTGTTGTTAGATAGAAAGTGTGTATCCTTATAGGATAGAGGAAAAAAATGAATGATGATTGAGTGAAAGAACAAATAGATATCACCTCGGCGGTGTAGCTCTCACATAGATGAAGATCCTTCATGCCATGAGGAGATGGATTGATGAAGCCAAATTTGTGTAAAATGAAGTCATTAATCTACTTAAATATGCATTCCCACTAAACATTTGTAATTCAAATTGAATAGGTCGACAAAGGGAGACCTTTTAATGGTCACTTTGTGGTCATTTAAAAGTTTCTTTTGATAAATAAACTTTATTGAGATCGATGAAGGGAAGACATAACTGCCCCCATGACATGAATCCACGGTCTACCAAGAATCATATTATATGAGAGTGAACCAGGCATGACATGAAAAAGGGTAGATAATGTCACGGGACCAACCTTTATGGGTAGGGTTATAGTACCTATAGATTGGCTAGCTTTATTATCAAAGCCACGAATGGTAATCTTATTCGATTTGATTAAAGATGTGTCAATCTTGATTTTGTGTAATAAGTCAATGCCACAAACATTAAGAGCCGATCCATTGTCAATCATAACTTGCTTTATAAATTTTTTATTTACTGTGACAAAGATCATAAGAGGATCATATTGGTTTTGAACTTCGGCTGACAGTAATTCATGTGGTTGAAACAGACTATCATTTTTTGTTGCATGCATACAATCTAACAGAGCTGCTACATCATTAGGCTTAACAATAGGTGGTACAATCACCTTTTGTAAAGCTTCTTGGAGCATTCCATGGTATGTACGAGATGTTTGTATTAAATCCCAAAGAAAGATCTTAGCCAAAGTAGTGCAAAGCTATTCGATAAGATCATATTCATGATTACTTTTAGGAGTAAGATGAGATGGTGGAGGGAGCATAGGTTGAGAACATGGAAGAGAGATAGGCACATGAGGTTCTTGCTTACTTTGCTTGTTATTATAGGTGTTGTATGCGTGAGCAATCACATTGTGGTGTGGTTGTTGCGACACATTTTGAACACCTTGATTTCTCTAAGTGATTTTTCTTGCATAATTTAATCCAAGGGTCAAGGTGGTTTCTAATCACCTTGAACCGTAATCATTAGTTTTAAGCAAGAAGGTGCATTAGGTGCCCCCCGCACAACCATCTTAGGAATATTGTTACACTTATCTAGTAACCCCTTGGTGGGTGCAATAAGTCTATTAGTGAAGATTGAATTAACATTATTTTCCTCTTGATTATGCTCAACATCTATTCCTAAAGGATATAATGTGAGAGATCTTTTCTCATCCACTAATGCTTCATCTTGGCTAGGGAGAGCATTGGAATGAAAGAAAGGTGAGGTGTTGTGAAGAATGTTGGTGGTAATTGAATCATTAGTGATGTCTAAGGGACTTAAATTTACACCCAAAGTAGAGCTATCCAAGGTTCTTGTACATTCAACTATAGGAGAAATAGAATCACTTACGGAATCATCATCATCATCATCATCATCATCATCATCATCATATATTTTAGCTATTAGTTCCAAAGCATTAAGAGAACTTTCACACTCATCATTCTCAATGTGTTTTGTCATATCTTCTACCACCAAAGGGTATGCATTCATGAGAGATGTGAAGTTGTCAAAATCAAATACATATTCAAGGATTTCAAATGAAGAGCATTTAAATATATCCTTGTGATACATAGCTTGTATATAAATGAGAACATGATGGTTCATATTAAGAAATTTTTAGAAATTCTCAAAGTTTTTGATATATATGCATGTAAAGATATCAGAGAGAAATGATATGAAGATTCCATAATGAAATGTCTTGAAACATCAATGTCCAATAAGATCTAGTAAGAAAAGACATGCAAAGTTCTATGATACTTAACACACCCTAGATGTGTGGCTATTTCACTCCTAAGCACTTGTTTGAGGGAAATGGATAAAAAGACACACAAAGTCCACAAAAACCACAATGGATAGGAGGAAAGAGTACAACACAACAAGGCCCAATTGATGATTTCATGTATTTAGATTGAATGCAATAAAACAATACCAATTTATGCTTATTTATGCTTATTTATGCACCTACAATGTTCACTTTTTTCAATTTTTCTTAATGCAAATGCCTAAAAAATGTAGTGTTTTGATGAAATTGATGAAGGGTAGAAAATTAAAACCTTATTATCAGTCCAATAATTTAGAAAAATCTTTCACAACACATCTATCATGCAAATCTAGATGAAGGATATGTCAAAATCTAGTGAAAATGCAAGGATTTTAAACCCTAATTGTGAAATTAAAGGCATGAAACTATGCAAAGTGATGTATGAATGGATTCTAATCAGATTTATGATTTCAAATAGCTCAGATCAGATTTGAAAATGATGTCAAAATCCTACAATGCTTAATGCAAGTGCAATTTTAAGGAGAAATGAGTGAATATGCTAGTTTTTGTTGAAATTGATTGTGTAAATGCAAAATTTGAAATGCAAATGCAAAGACACACAATAATGAGACACTACAATAAAAAATCAGATTTTAATGAGTGCCAAAAATGATTAGTAAAATCTGAAACAAGATTTTAACTACAAACCTTAGGTTTTGAAATCACTAGGTTATGAGAAAAATCTAAAATTTCAAGCAAACCCTAGCAATTTTAGTGTGAAAATGCAATGTAAAGGATTATAAGATGATGAATTTATGAAATCTATATCAGATCTGATGTAAAAGTCAGAGATTAGATGAGATGCAATGAAATTTATGCAAACTATGCCCTACTACAAGCCTAGGATGCCAATTTTTTTAAATTTTTAAAAAAATTTTCAATTTTTTTTTTTGTAGATTTTCAAATGCAATAGGATGAGAATGAAATGAATGAATACAAATCTGAAGTACAACACTCAACAAGGTGAAAAATTCAATTAGAAGTCAGGTTCACCAAAAATGTAATGTAGGAAAAAAGGGGAAGAGGGTTTGGTTTGATGTATAGTTTAAATCCTCCTTTCACTACACACATTCAAGGACAGTTAACCAAGTTGAATCTCAAATTTTACAAGAGGATTCACCTACAGGTTGGTTGTCACTTGTAATGATAGGAAAATTTGGAAATTACTGATTATTATCTTTATTTAAGTCTAATTATGCTGAAACCCCTAATTATTGGAAAATCGTAAACAAACAGACGGATCCCGATAAATGCTCGCACACAAAGATACTAGATGAAGATTAGATTCATACTAGATTTCAAAGTTCAAGATTCATAAATGCTGAGGATGGAGGTACTCCCACTAAAGTCTGATGTAGTATTTTTATTGGGATTTTTTGGACCTTTTCTGATGCTGATTATCACTGTTCTATTAATTTCTGCCTTTGCAAACCTGGAGGACACAGGGACTAGTGTACTTGTCCCGATTCAGCTCTTTTCCACTCTTTCCTTCCATTCTAAGATCCTTACACTCTGCAACACTCCTCTGCAACTCCACTCTATAGAATACGACACCTATCACCTGCAATCACAAGAGAGGGGTTGGGGGGTTGTGGTCTTTAGGAGCTTGCCTTGGTCAAGCCCTAGAATGGCATTCAAGCTTTCCAACACCGTTGTTAGATAGAGAGTGTGTATCTTTGTAGGATAGAGGAAAAAAATGAATGATGATTGATTGAAAGAACAAATAGATATCACCTCGGTGGTGTAGCTCTCACATAGATGAAGATCCTTCATGCCATGAGGAGATGGATTGATGAAGCCAAATTTGCAACAAACAAACACAAGACTGCTTTGTAGCACAATGACCACCTTGAATATCCTTAGTATAAGATCACAAGTTCACATTATCCATCTAGTTGTAAAATGAAGTCATTAATCTACTTAAATATGCATTCCCGCTAAACATTTGTAATTCAAATTGAATAGGTTGACAAAGGGAGACCTTTTAATGGTCACTTTGTGGTCATTTAAAAGTTTCTTTTGATAAATAAACTTTATTGAGATCGATGAAGGGAAGACAGAACTGCCCCTATGACATGAATCCACGGTCTACCAAGAATCATATTATATGAGAGTGAACCAGGCATGACATGAAAAAGGGTAGATAATGTCACGGGACCAACCTTTACGGGTAGGGTTATAGTACCTATAGATTGGCTAGCTTTATTATCAAAGCCATGAATGGTAATCTTATTTGGTTTGATTAAAGATGTGTCAATCTTGATTTTGTGTAATAAGTCAATGCCACAAACAATAAGAGCCGATCCGTTGTTACTCATAACTCGCTTTATAAATTTTTTATTTACTGTGACAAAGATCATAAGAGGATCATATTGGTTTTGAACTTCGGCTAACAATAATTCATGTGGTTGAAATAGACTATCAATTTTTGTCGCATGCATACAATCTAACAGAGCTGCTACATCGTTAGGCTTAACAATAGGTGGTACAATCACCTTTTGTAAAGCTTCTTGGAGCATTCCATGGTATGTAGGCGATGTTTGTATTAAATCCCAAAGAAAGATCTTAGCCAGAGTAGCGCGAAGCTATTCGACAAGATCATATTCATGATTACTTTTAGGAGTAAGATGAGGTGGTGGAGGGAGCATAGGTTGAGAACATGGAAGAGAGATAGGCACATGAGGTTCTTGCTTACTTTGCTTGTTATTATAGGTGTTGTATGTGTGAGCAATCACATTGTGGTGTGGTTGTTGCGACACATTTTGAACACCTTGATTTCTCTAAGTAATTTGTCTTGCATAATGTAGGATGTAATCCAGGGGTCAAGGTGGTTTCCAATCACCTTGAACCATAATCATCGGTTTTAAGCAAGAAGGTGCATTAGGTGCCACCCGCACAACCATCTTAGGAATATTGCTACACTTATCTAGTAACCCCTTGGTGGGTGCAATAAGTTTATTAGTGAAGGTTGAATTAACATTGTTTTCCTCTTGATTATGCTCAACATCTATTCCTAAAGGATCTAATGTGAGATATCTTTTCTCATCCACTAATGCTTCATCTTGGCTAGGGAGAGCATTGGAATGAAAGAAAGGTGAGGTGTTGTGAAGAATGTTGGAGGTAATTGAATCATTAGTGATGTCTAAGGGACTTAAATTTACACCCAAAGTAGAGCTATCCAAGGTTCTTGTACATTCAACTATAGGAGAAATAGCATCACTTACGGAATCATCATCATCATCATCATCATCATATATTTTAGCTATTAGTTCCAAAGCATTAAGAGAACTTTCACACTCATCATTCTCAATGTGTTTTGTCATATCTTCTACCACCAAAGGGTATGCATTCATGAGAGATGTGAAGTTGTCAAAATCAAATACATATTCAAGGATTTCAAATGAAGAGCATTTAAATATATCCTTGTGATACATAGCTTGTATATAAGTGAGAACATGACGGTTCATATTAAGAAATTTTTAGAAATTCTCAAATTTTTTGATATATATGCATGTAAAGATATCAAAGAGAAATGATATGAAGATGCCATAATGAAATGTCTTGAAACATCAATGTCCAATAAGATATAGTAAGACAAGACATGCAAAGTTCTATGATACTTAACACACCCTAGATGTGTGACTATTTCACTCCTAAGCACTTGTTTGAGGGAAATGGCTAAAAAGACACACAAAGTCCACAAAAAACACAATGGATAGGACGAAAGAGTACAACACAACAAGGCCCAATTGATGATTTCATGTATTTAGATTGAATGCAATAAAACAATACTAATTTATGCTTATTTATGCACCTACAATGTTCACTTTTTTCACTTTTTCTTAATGCAAATGCCTAAAATATGTAGTGTTGTGATGAAATTGACGAAGGGTAGAAAATTAAAACCTTATTATCAGTCCAATAATGTAGAAAAATCTTTCACAACACATCTATCATGCAAATCTAGATGAAGGATATGTCAAAATCTAGTGAAAATGCAAGGATTTTAAACCCTAATTGTGAAATTAAAGGCATGAAACTATGCATGGTAATGTATGAATGGATTCTAATCAGATTTATGATGTCAAATAGCTTAGATCAGATCAGAAAATGATGTCAAAATCCTACAATGCTCAATGCAAATGCAATTTTAAGGAGAAATGAGTGAATATGCTAGTTTTTGTTGAAATTGAGTATGTAAATGCAAAATTTGAAATGCAAATGCAAAGACACACAATAATGAGACACTACAATAAAAAATAAGATTTTAATTAGTACCAAAAATGAGTAGTAAAATCTGAAACAAGATTTTAACTACAAACCCTAGGTTTTGAAATCACTAAGTTTTGAGAAAAATCCAAAATTTCAAGCAAACCCTCGCAATTTTAGTGTGAAAATGTAATGTAAAGGATTATAAGATGATGAATTTATGAAATGTATATCAGATCTGATGTGAAAGTTAGAGATTAGATGAGATGCAATGAAATTTCTGCAAACTATGCCCTACTATAGGCCTAGGATGCTAATTTTTTAAAAAAAATTTAAATTTTTTAAATTTTTGTTTTGTAGATTTTCAAATGCAATAGGATGAGAATGAAATGAATGAATGCAAATCTGAAGTACAACACTCAACAAGGTGAAAAATTCAATTAGAAGTCAGGTTCACCAAAAATGTAATGTAGGAAAAAAGGGGAAGAGGGTTTGGTTTGATGTATAGTTTAAATCCTCCTTTCACTACACACATTCAAGGACAGTTAACCGAGTTGAATCTCAAATTTTACAAGACGATTCACCTACAGGTTGGTCGTCACTTGTAATGATAGGAAAATTTGGAAATTAATGATTATTATGTTTATTTAAGTCTAATTATGCTCAAACCCCTAATTATTGGAAAATCGTAAACAAACAGATGGATCCCGATAAATGCTCGCACATAGAGATACTAGATGAAGATTATATTCATACCAGATTTCAAAGTTTGAGATTCATAAATGTTGAGGATGGAGGGACTCCCACCAAAGTCTGGTTTATTTTTATTGGGATTTTTTGGACCTTTTCTGATGCTGATTATCACTGTTCTATTAATTTCTGCCTCTGCAAACCTGGAGGACACAAGGACTAGCGTCCTTGTCCTGATTCTGCTCTTTTCCACTCTTTCCTTAAGATCTGAGATCCTTACGCTTTGTAATACTTCTCTGCAACTCCACTCTGTTGAATACGACACCTGTCAGCTGTAATCACAAGAGAGGGGTTGGGGGGTTGTGGTGTTTAGGAGTTTGCCTTGGTCAAGCCCCAGAATGGCATTCAAGCTTTCCAACACCATTGTTAGATAGAGAGTGTGTATCCTTGTAGGATAGAGGAAAAAAAAGAATGATGATTGATTGAAAGAACAAATAGATATCACCTCGGCGATGTAGCTCTCACATAGATGAAGATCCTTCATGCCATGAGGAGATGGATTGATGAAGCCAAATTTGCAACAAACAAACACAAGGCTGCTCTGTAGCACAATGACCACCTTGAATATCCTTAGCATAAGATCACAAGTTTGCATTATCCATCTAGTTGTAAAATGAAGTCATTAATCTACTTAAATATGCATTCCTGCTAAATATTTGTAATTCAAATTGAATAGGTCGACAAAGGGAGACCTTTTAATGGTCACTTTGTGGTCATTTAAAATTTGGGCCCCAACAAAATAGGGCAGGACAAGGGCATGGACGCCCTTGTCCAGGCACCTATTTTAGGGTTGGGTTAAGCTCCAAAGTGTCCCCTAGGTACCATTTGACATGGGTTTCAAGGGATTTTTCTCCGGGATTCATTTTAAACTTGCATGATTAAACTAAAGGGACCTAGGAGCTAAACTTAGGAGGTAAAAGTCCTAGGGGAACATTTTACGACATAACACCATCTATAATTTCAACTTCATAGATTGTTTTGCCTTTGTTGCCAGTTGTGCATTTATAGTTGAGTAGTGTTATTGAGGGCACTCATGTAGAGTTTTGTGTCTCTCTCATCATGATCTACACCTTTGGAGAGTTTGTTGATTCTAGCAAACACCAGTGCTTCATTGGTAGAGTTTACAACTTCTACATGCTTTAGGAGTTCTTCATGTTGTTAGAAATGAAAGCACAACTACTCAATAGAAATATGATTCAAATATGTGTTTAATGATCTTTAACAATGTATTATCAATGGAGATTATAACATAGAAAAGAAACTATTTATCACAGAAATACCAAATCAGAAAACTAAACACACAACATAGTGTTTAACGTGGAGAAAACCCTTTCAGGTAAAAAACTCCACATATGAAAGAGGCCCAAGTCTATATTAATTTGAAAATGATTGTATAGTACAACAACTCCACCAATCTTCCCTTCAGTCCACTAGTACAAAAAGAACAACACATTACTAAAAAAACTACTAAAAACTGCTTATAAATGACTAAACATGGTCACATGACCATTAGTAGTTTATTGCCAATCATTTATAACACAACCAAATTGATGACTAAACCATTTTTAGTCATTTATTGGTTGTTTTGATTGATCGATTTGGTAGTATATTTAGTCGTTGATTTAGTCATTGATTGTTGTAATCTGGTCAATTATTTAGTCATTTTTTTTCACTAATATATATTAAGTCATTAATTTAGTCATTGATTGTTGTTAATTGGTCACTTATTTAGTCATTTTTATTCACTGATTTAACATTGGTCATATATTTAGTCATATTTATTCATTGTTCACTATTTTTTGTCAATTGGTAGTATATTTAGTCAATTTAATTATTAATTCATGTCAATTAGTAGTATATTTAGTCATTTTGAAGCTGGTAATCTATGTAGATTTCCATCTGGCATTAATTGTTCACTTTGCACATGTCTTTTTTATTTTATTCATTGAATGCTCTGTGAGAGGAGTGTTACGAGATGAACAATATAATCCACATTTGGATCTCATATGCCTTGGTTTTATTTCCTTGCTGGCTTGAATGACTTCAATTCATTATGTTGGCTCGTGCGATCATCTTTTTATGCAAGAGAAGATGGTATCTGCGTTATTAATTATTTCATTCTTGCCTCTTCATTTTGCTCTTGCTGTGTATTTGCAATGTCTATCTATCCCCGCAATTGTCGACTTCATTTGCCTATTCAATCATGGGAACAACCAATGCACAGAAGCATCAACTCAGATTTCATGGCTAGGGCCTTCAAACTGCTCGATGAAGAGCCGATGGAGGACGCTTTGATAAATGTATGTGATAGAGATTTTCTGCTGTAATCCAAGGTATGTTATGCTTCGCATCTGGTATCTCATTTTCTCTCAAATGCGATCGACTTATTTCATCAGGTTGATAAGGTTATAAGGATAGCATCAATGTTTGTTCATGACTATCTAGTCCCAGATGTCAAGCTATTTGAAGATTTTGCTACTTATAATCTCCATGATGGCTCAGCCTTGGTAGGGGGACTGTTTCTCCATGAAGATATCATTAATAAACCTAGTTTTAACTGTGGTTATCAAGCGATGATTTCAAGTTTACAATTAGGTAACAGAGATCTTTTTGATAATTCACTGTGGGTTCACAAATTTGCATTTGGAAGACCCAAGAGGGAAAGGATAGAGGAAGTATTCAATGCATGGAGCTTATTGTCAAATTTTCAACCACCAATAGTTCCCTTCACTAATGATGATATAGTCCTTTCTTAAGAGAATCCAACTGGGGGTTCATGGCTTTAGGGTTGTAGATTTAAATATGGACAGCATGTGAACCACTCTTTTTGTTTTATGTTTTTGGCTTCGTTGTAACTTTGGTTTCCTTTTTGGCCAGAAAGGGCCTTTTAGATATGTAGCTCTATTTAGGGCTCTTAGTTAAAATGCTCTGTTATGTTATCTTTTTGGCTAGGAAGGGCCTTTTTGTAATCTGTAAATTTTTTTTACTAATATAAATATATTATGATGCTCTAAGCATCCTTACCGATTCAAAAAAAAGTCAACCCAGGTTCATGTGTTGTCTTGTGGAGAATATTGGTGATGCTAAATGAAACAATATGAAAAATAGACTTGCACTATAATAATGTGCACTACATCAGATATCCATTAATAATGAAGGGACATCCATCAAAGAATAACAACAGGGATTTTTTTGTCATATGTTGTAGTTACAAGTGCCCTACTAGACATACATGAAAATGTGGAAGCATAGACAAGGCAAGTGAACTATTTCAAAAAATGCCTCAAAAAAATGTGATATCATGGAATGTCATGATTAAAGGATATGTTTAAGATGGGTTTTTCTAAAAAGTCCTTAGAAAATTCTAATAAAATACAACCAATGGGTGTAAAGCCCAACTCCTCAACCTTTGAAAGCGTCCTTCCTGCTTGTGTGTGAATTAGAGCTTTGGATGAGGATATGAACATCCATCAAAAGCATATTTGGAAGTAGATTTTTATCAGATGTTGCAAGTTCCACTTTGGATCACCAAAGCCTTCACAAAAATTTCTGCACAAAATTCAATAATAAAGAATTTATGCACAAATTCTCTTTTAAATGATGCACAAAGCCTCCACTGCAATACCACATAGTTTGTTGCTGGGCCTTGCGGTGATGTGGGAATCACCTGCATCACCGCAAGGCCCAAAAATAGTGGTGTTGTGGTGGAGGCTTTGTGCATCATTCAAAAGAGAATTTGTGCATAAATTCATCATTATTGAATTTTGTACAGATGTTTTTGTGAAGACTTTGGTGATCCGAAGTGGAACTTGCAACATTTCTACTTGAATAAATAGGTGGATAAGGTACACCCTCCATTCCACCAGCTTTACTACCTCCAACTGGACCTATGACAAGTGATTGAAGGGATAAATTACAAAAAATATCATCCTACCTATTTATGATGTTTTTCTAAAGATAAAAAAATTAAATAAACAAACTACAAAGCACACAAGTACATCTCTTAGTTGTATAGACCAGGATAGGTCAACCACCATTATACCACTCAATGAATACTAACTAGCTCCTAAGTCATGATCTAGATGACTCCTTTGGTGCCTTGTAGGTGGTCCTACATATGAAAGCTCTGGGTCCTAACAAAAAACCAGAAAATCAAGGAGTTCAAACCAAGAATAAATAATATAGGGAAAATAACCTATAATAAAGATACCTTCATACAATTGATAAATCCATGCAAATTTCCTTCCATAAATCCATCTTAGAGATCCATATTTCTTTTAAAATTATTCCAGGAGTCATTCATAAGCATCCCATACCAAGTCCATGTGAAAGATATTTGTATTTTTGACCATTGATGTGTTTTTGTCTCTCACCGTAGTCCCACAGGTCACTCAAAAGGTCTTGGCAGGTGTGCGGGAACCAAGGATAACAAGGGAGCAGTTATCGCTATCTTGTAGCATGAAGAGATTGCACTTCAGCATTGCAGGATGTAGAGATTAATTACTGCAGCCCCGCAGTGGTCTCAAAATGAAGTGGCGGGCTGGTGGTATAAATTTAAGTGGCATATGATACTTCGCCGTGGTCCCACGGCAATCAAGAGAATAACTGGTGATAATGTGGTAAGAAGGAGCAGAGGAAAATAGTACACCGCACCCCCACAGTGGCCTCAAGTGAGGCTTGCAGTATGGTGGTAAGAAGGAGCAGAGGAAAATAGTACACCGCGCCCCCACGGCGGCCTCAAGTGAGGCTTGTGGTATGCCGGTAAGAAGGAGCAAAGGAAAACAGTACACCATGCCCCTGCAGTGGCCTCAAGTGAGGCTTGCGGTATGGCGATATAAGGAGTTTAAGTTATGTAAGTGTTGAATACTGTGGCCCCGCGACAGTTTCAATGGAGTGTGATAGTGCGGTGAAAGGCTTCAAGTGATGTTTAGTATACCATGGTCCTGCGATGGTCAAAGAAATAGTTTGTGGTACTGCGGCATGGAACAAGTCATGGTGATATAGTTGAATTTTTATTTCTAAAATGGAGATAGAACAAACTATGAACTTTCTTAGACACAACCAAGCCATGACTTACACCCTCTACATGTTCCATAGAGTTGTCTTTATGGTAGAGATAAGTCGAGGGATAGTAGTTTGCAGTCATTACATTTCATGGAGTGGGATTCTAAATAATTTTTGGTGTTGAGATACCCTTTCTACCAAGATAAGAATCATGTGAGGATCTACCTTAAGGCAATAAAGAGATACAGAGCTATGCCATGACTTACACCCCCTTGACAGCTAAACAAATATAATTAGAAGCAACAAAATAAAAGATCATTAACCATGCTTAGACATTCACTTTAATTTTGCATCTATGGCCCATTGGCTCCAATAGTTGCCATCCTATCTTGTTTCTATTGTTGATTCTGTGTGTTCCTTAGAGTCATAAAAGCAAACACAATAGGCAACTCCATCACAGGCAATCAATAAAATCATGAGCCCCCAAAGCCAAAGCATTGGAAGGCCTCATTTGGTTCAAAATTGATAGTCATGACTTAGAAAATGATAGTCAATAGAATGGTAATAAAATCCTTGGTTGACACTTCACATTGGAAACTCATTTGTTAAAATAAGTCAAAACAACAGACAATCACTGCTAATCTCATTTTTTCAATGCCTATCAGTATCCTAGATGATATCACCATTAATAGCATTTTGTGGATTGTGTCTAGATGTATGATCTATTTTAGCTTTTGGTATTATCCCATCTCCAGGGTCATATGCCTACGTCTTAGTAAGATATATCATTTCTCTTTATCAAGCTATCTTTGTGAAGCCTCAAATTAGTTTTTATTTTTGCCCATAATGCTCTTCATTTGTGTAATAATGTTGGCCAAGGTATTGGTAATGAAGTTGCCAAAGACATGGTGATATAGTTGAATTTTTGAGACAATATTTCTCATTGGCCTGATCAAATCAAAGAACAATTTTTCTGCCTTTTCTCCACTATTCTTTTATGAGCTGAGTAATTTCAAATTTGATTGTTATCATTTGCAATGCATTTCTATCGCATTTCAATCTGAAATGTTTGATCCATTGTTGGATTGTTGTCACCTTTACAGACATAAAAATGCACCTGTTCTAATATTTTGAACTTATGACAAGTCAAAGTGGGTTGTGCTTGTTTAGCAGCTAGTTGAAATTTAATTTGAATGTATTGCTTCTTGATGTTCCCCTTGACTCATTATCATTTTTGTTTATCATCTTGCTTTTTGGCTAGAAACAAACATGTGATGCATCTATTGTGATGTCCTATGGATGGTGGCTTTAATTTCCAAATTATTTTCAATCTATTTTGAGTTCTAGGTGTACACCTTGTGGAGACTTATGGCATATTTCTATGCTTAATTTTTTTTCCAAGGCTACAGTGAGCTAATAAATGCAATTATTCCAAAGGTAGTGGAAATAATTTTGGAACAATTATCTAAGTTCTCTTTTAATGTTCAGATTTGTGTAATTTTTGATTTTGCAAATTTTTAATAGCCTTGTTTGACGAGTCTCAAGGAAATTGGTTTCAATTTACAAGGTAAAGCTTCCATCTGGAGCAAAGAAGATTGTACCAAGTAGTTGTAGAGCAATGATTGGTCAGGCTACTGGTGGTGGAAGAACAAAAAAGCCAATGCTCAAAGCTGGCAAAACATATCACAAATATAGGGTCAAAAGAAAATGTTGGCCCAAGGTTCGTGGTGTGGCAATGAATCTTGTTGAGCATCCTCATGGTGGTGGTAATAATCAACACATTGGGCATGCCAGTACTATGCATCCTACAGAGAAGGCTTAGCATGTACACATACTTAATCATAATTAAACAATTATAGAGCTCTGATTATTTAAAAATCTTGTCTTTTAGTTTCTTTTTTCTTTAGTTTGCTTTGTGTCAACAATTTATGGGGACTAGGTTGTAAACCATGTTTCCTATTATTGTTTCTTATCATTAGTGGTTTACTCTTGATTCAAAATTTTGGGAAAGACTTCAAACTAGGTTGTAATCCTTGTTTCCTTGTATTGTTAGACAAGGCAAATAGTAAATTCAAAACTCAATAGAATTTATTGTTTTAACAATGCCTTGGAAGACTCTAACAAGCATAGACAAGGTAGTGAACTATTTGAAAAAATGCCTCAAAGAAATGTGCTCTCATGGTGATGGAATGTTATGACAAGCACATTGAGACCACATTTCTTTGAGGCATTTTTTTGAATAGTTCACTGCCTTATCTCATGGTGATGGAATGCTATCACAATCCATAACAATTTTCGTGTCATGGCATTTGCTTATAATAGCCCTCATGAGCTTGGAGATGTATCCCCTCCCTATTATATATAAACATATATGCATACTAAACCAAGCTTTACTGATCCACCTACACCCAAAGTAGCTTAAGTGTTGACTTAGTGGAAAAATTGCAATGTTCAAGATGTCAACTAACAAAATGACCATAGACAAGCATTTTATCAAAATAGGTAAATCTCGTGTGAATTATGATATATAAAATATCAAAAAACCATAGCAAAACTCTTTTTTCCTAATTGTTTTGGAGGTTCCATTTCTTTCATCATCATGCATAAGAGACTTTCTAAGACATCTTTTAAAATAATATTTTTAAACCTTAATTAATACCATGATATGTGAATTTATCATTTCTGATCCCCCAAACAAATATTCTCATAATATTAAGCTTATCACATGAACATCATGAAACAATAGAAAAATGAAAAATGAATATGACAGGCATAGAGTGTTCAGGAGTTGAGTTACTTTACATTAGGAGGATCAAACTTGGCACCAAGGTTACTAAGTGTTACATAAGCCTC
The DNA here is from genome assembly GCA_027924645.1 of Cunninghamia lanceolata. NCBI lineage: Eukaryota > Viridiplantae > Streptophyta > Pinopsida > Cupressales > Cupressaceae > Cunninghamia > Cunninghamia lanceolata. The sequence goes on from BSBN01000500.1 coordinate 27,223,284, forward strand.
TGCATAGTCCTTGTAAAATGCATCCTGATCAACTGCATATTTCTCAACATATACCTGTAAAAAAATTTAAAATACAATCAACACTTTCCTTATTATTGAAAGGAAATCAACTATAGGCATCCTCTAAAACTTTATTTCAGATGCATATATCCTTCACTGAGTTGAATTATCTAGTAAAAGTTTCTCAATTTTTTCAAAAAGGAGAAAAAGATTTCCTACAAGACTTAAGATATTGGCTTAGCATTATTAGTATGTTATGTCAATGGAAAGATTGATTCTTTTGACATATTTCATCAATATTCTTCAGCTTCTTTAAACTTGCATAAGTTGACATCAAGCTTTGTTGGAGTTCAAGATAGATTTTAAAATGCCCAGTTTTGCAAAAATAAGGGCAGGTTAAATGGAGTATTCTTTTTGAGCTTGAAGAACTAGAAAGAAAGAAGGAAATTATATTAACCACCACAAATGACCAGAGTAGGTCCATGGGGACTCTAAAGTACAACCAGTTAAAGAATCACCTTGAATCCAAGATCTTCAAAAAGAATAGTGTTAGTCAGCAATACCAGAAGATCTAGGTCCCTCCTCTCTTTTACGTCCTTCACAAAATCAAGAAATTTTTTTTGCTCATTCATGATCAAGGTAAATTCTAGTACATGAGGTTCAATTCATCTCTACTTTGTACCTTGGTATAATAATTATCAAATTTAAGCCACACTACTATCCATGATTAACCTCCTAGTGCCCCAGGACCATCTTTCTGCACCAAAAATAATCACATGGTTATTCAAATTTACACTTTTCTAGACTACAACACTTCAGGAAGTTCCCACATTACTTAATTGTCTTATTATGGAACCCTATAATTAAAAGTCAAGTGCCAACGTGTTAACATTCGCCATATATGTTGAAACTTTATACCCAAATGTCAACCTTTTTTACAAGTGCAGAAGTAAGAAGACTACCCCAATCAACCTACCCCCAAAGTACTATATTCATTTATATTTACCTACTAACTGTTATATCAAAATGCCCTAGGAGCATACCAAGTGGTATCAGTTTATTAGAGCATCTACTAATTTCTTGGCACGTATTTGCCTTCCAAGGCAATAATGTGTGGCCATAATTAATTGATTTCTTAGACCTGTGGCTATCCTATTATTGAATTATATCAATGAGAGACATTTCTCTATTTGTTTGAGTTTGACATTATATATGGCCACTAGTTTTATCAATAACACACGACAGTTTAGTTATTTATCCAAATATTATAGCCAGTCATATGGAAATATGGCATATGAAGATAGGGGTGTCATTTTAAAATAGGATACAAGAATATATGAATAATGGTACAGGTTATATCCCATTTAAATATAAGACTCTAGAGCTATAGGTAGAGGTACAAGGGTAGAACTGAAGTTTCCTAGTGACTATGCTTTAGAAGATTTGTTGAAATAGATAATAACTACCCTGGAATATTTATCCAAGAACTTCATCATCAATTTCCAACACTAGGATTGACTCTGAAAGAAAAAATGCTCTAGATTTATTAGGTTACTGTTGACAAGCAAGATTGCACCTATTATGTAGAGCTGTGAAACTCAGCAATCTTGTGTAACATGGGATCAAACTTAGGATGTGGGTGACCTATGGCAAGCTTGAACCTCCAGATTATGGGCTGGTTCCCTTAAAATATTCAATTGGATCTATGACTTTGATGTGGAAAAGAGTTAAAAAGGCTACTAAAACACTAAAACTGTAATCTAAAAATGGTGATGCACCTACTTTTGATGGAAAACTGATAATCTAACTCACAATAGATTTCAGAAAATCTATCCACACAAATTACTCTTGGCAATTTGCTCACATAAATAATTCTAAGGTAGGCTGAAAAAGATTTTCTTCTTGAAGGAAAAGGGTTTTTTCACAACATAAAAGGAAACTTCTCCAATTGCACAGCCTAAGACTTGTGATTTTCAATGCTATCTAACACATGCAAGTATAAATGAGACAATGATTTTAAAGGTTATGATGTTTAAACACAATAAAATCTCATCAAATCATTCACAAAAGCAGCATTAATGGAAATGTAGATACTTGATTCAGCTGAAAAATAAAGGAACAATTGCATAAAAAGACAAATTATAGAACCTGTAACCTGTTGTAATCTCTATAAATCTACAATAATGAGTTACAAAACCTTTTTTCTCTCTCTAAGTGTAAAGAGAAAAAAAGGCAAGAACTAGGAAAAAACTAAGTTTTCCTTACAATATATAATATGCTCTCTCCAAGATACCTAGAAGGTCAACTGTAGTTAACTGCGTCTAAAAATAAGCTCTCAAAATTGATCCACGAGTAAGCAAGAAAATCCCTAAAAGTAAGGTTTATAACTACCTCAAAATGAGAAAAAAATAGATCCAAATTGCTCTCCTCCATATGTTTGACCAAAAACTTGACCAAACTCTCCAAAATTGACCCAAAAAGCCATGCAATGAACTCAAAAGTCCTTAGTTAACTCCACTCCAATTTTGCATGATTTTGGGACATGTGAACAAGTAATAAAGTAATCTTTGCATGATTACTTTACTATGAGTTTCAATTTGTCTTACCTCTTTGATTTTACAACTTGTGACAAAATAATAAAGTAATTTATAATGATATTACTTTATATTTGTTTACATTAATTTAGTTGCAAAATCATGCACAAATGGATATATTTGTCTCTTTTAGAAGAAAAAGATAAAACCAATCCCTTATGTCTCCCATGCACCAAATAGATCTCCTCATGTAAAAATTACATTATGCATTTTTTTTTTAATAATAAATGCTTCTATTACAACCTTATAACTCCCATGCATGCATGATCAATGCATCACAACACCTTATTATTCCATGCATTTAACTCATACATCATGCATTTATACATTAATTATGGTTTGCATACCAAAATCCTTATATCTCCATGCAAGGAACAAATATTTTGCATCATCATTACTTATTTCTCCATTATACCTTATACCATGCATCAAGCTTCATACAATACTTATGCCTTATCACTCCATACAAAATATACCTTCTTCCATATCTTTGAATCATCCCTTTTATTGACTTTATAAACATATGCCTTTGCGAAAAGCACATAAGGCATTCGGCCTTATCTCCTTATTATATGTTTTTCTGACCTTTACAAAAAAGAAAATCAAAGGCAATAATTGAAATGCCCTCACAGGCCCCTGTGGCATTATCATTAGGTTTAAAGACTTAAAAAGTCTTTACCACGGTGGAGATTATAAGGTAATGATAATGTTTTGAAAGTCAAAAAAGAAATGTGCAAAATGGACGTCGACACTTGACCAAAAAGGGATCTCAAACCCTAAACTTCATCATTTTGATTTTGCTATCCATTCGAGCTCTCTCTGCTGACACCATGCTTTGCTAGGGTTTGGAGGTTTCTTCACTATTCTCTGTAACTTTTGAAGGTTTCTTGACTGTATTTTCACCTGCATTTTCGACAAGGAAATGGAAGGTAAGTTCTCTGTGTTGAAGTTGAGTCATTTCTTAACTGTTGCTTGATAAAATAGGCCTATAGGCCATGGCTTCTGAGGTGATATTCTCCTTCATTTGTTCTCATTCTTCATTCTCTTACTGTGACTCTTTGTTTCTCTATATTCCTTCTTTGATGGCGACTATCTCCTGCATTTCAAAAACTCTGTCAAAGTGGCACACATGCGGACTGTAGCTCCTCATTCTTACAAAAAACACAAGGTATAGTTTCATTCTATCATGTCTTTTGGGCTTCTTGACTGTATCTTTTGATATGATAAGGGTTTTGAACAAAATTTTTATGGGTTTGTTATTTTCTTGAAGAAAACTCTCCCTCTGGCCACAGCCATGACTACTATATGCATATACTTTTGTTTATTTAAGAAAAAAAAATGATCCATAGAAAAGTGTAGCTTGTGTCACTTTTGAAAGGATATTCTAGTTCATTTGGCAAGAAAGAAGAACCCGATCCTCTTCAGACATGAGAAAATCACAAGGGTTTGAAAAATATTTTGTGGGTTTGCATTTTTTTCTTTAAGAAAACCCTCTTTCTGGTCACGACCTGTAGCTACTATTTACACATACTTTTGTTTTCTATGTATTTATGTCCTTCATGGCAACTGTGAAAAGACAAAAGAACGCTATCTTTTTTAGCCTTCCTACAAAAGAAAATGAGGGTTTTCTTTTAAGAGATCTCCACCTGTAGCAGTAACAACTGTGTTCTTCTCTCCTTTTTTGTAGCTTTATGATGTTCCATTACTCTGCAAAATGATGAAAAAATGAATTGTTTCTAAACTACTATGTACTTGTATCATGTCTATTTTCTCTTGTCATTTCCTATAGATAGATCTATCATCTGTTATTATGTTCTCTTTCTTGTAGATATAAATAGAAGATGACTGTATTTACATATATGATAAGGGTTTTTGAATATATCTCTTCATCATCAACAGAAAAAAATGCTCTACATGCAGCATAACACTACATAATATCATTTAATCTCTTTGACTGTGGCATTTATCAATTTTCTTGCACACCCATTGGCTTCTGTATATGCACTACCTAGTACATTTTGCATTATATGATTTTGTACCTTGGAAGATGGTATCATTTTGAGTTTCACCTGGTATTTGTAACTGAGAACTACATGACTCCATTTCTTCTTCTGTCTTTGAACAAGTTGATGCATTTTAATGTTGACACTGTACTTTGGTATTTTTTGTGTTATCTTGTATCTAATATGTTTCTACATTTGTGGGATATGAATTTACAATATACAGAAAGCATGAGAACCCTTATGATGAAGCTACGTTGTTCTTCTATCCATCTTTTGCACCTTATGCATAGCACTGGATTACTCTTTTGATCTACCTTATGCCTTTATCTTTATATTGTTGTTCCAATTTAGCATACGGATGTTGTGGCTACATGTCGTTCCATTATTTCATCAACATATAGTTGTACCTTTCATATGCTTGAGACTTGTACCTTTCATATGTTAGATCTTCTATGTCTTATGCATCCATTACAGTGATAAGGACCACTATGCTCATCATCTTCATGGCAATTGTATATACTCACTCTAATGAACGTACCTCTATAAAGACTTGAATGTTGTCATCTTGAAGTTTGATCATGAAGATTGTTTACTCTTTTGACACACACTGCTATTCCAATTTCTTTTTGTATGATTGTATATCTCCATGAGACATATATGAATAGCAAAATGATACGTCAATCATAACAAAAGATGGAAAAGTACCTTCTATGGCTGTACTTCATGCTTTTGATCACTGTACCCCATGTCCTTCATGCTAATTGTTTTATCCTCCTTCTTTGTTCTTCTTTATATGAACATGGCCCATGATGTCATAGGGACAACAATATATGATGTAGTTACTTGTCACTTCCTGCACATACATATGATTCATGTAACCTCTTAAGATAATTTCTTTGATAAGACTTGGCTTCACTTGCTATGATGCAAGTCTTGAGGCATGATGTATGTCTTCAATTGATTAAGACAATGACACTCTTTACACTGCTACTCTTTATTGCATTTGTTTGGTTTTATGATGCATTCATTGTATGAAGATCATACCTTCAATTCTTATTTCATTAATGCTATTAAATGAAGCATCCTCTATCTCTTACAATTTGATATCCTTCTTAGATGAATAAGAAGGAAGCATGTTGGGCTCTACCCTTGTGGGAGACACATTTTCTCCACATGCTTTAATGTCTTCAAATCAGCAACATTACTTTTCCTATACCTGCACAGTGAACAAACAAGTTAGCATAAAAACATAACTCTTGGAAGTTGATTGATCTCTCTCATGATGATCTGATTTATTGCACATGTATGATTTTGATCCAATCACATTAATGCATAATATTTGCAAGATTTATATCTCTATTGATAAAGCATATGATGAATTTGCATATCCAGAGATTCTAACAAAACCTCTCTTTAACCTTGCAGGTCCACTATCCTGATTAGGAGCAAGAAGATGAAGACATGAAGATCAAGCTACCAGACAGAAGAATCAACCTTCGATAAGGCAATGATGGATATCCATTTTTCTCGTGTGTTCTTTTCTTTTCCTTTATCATCAAATGTATAGCTTGCATAATGTTTGCATTGGCTCAGTTTAGTCACTCCCACAGCTTGTGTAGGACATATTTAAACATTCTCTTGAATATAATCAGTTATTTTACCTTATACAATGATTTATGTATGTTTGCTTTCTGAATCAAATGCATAAGATAGAACAACTAAATTTGTTTTGAAACATATGTTTAAAACATGATGATGAAATGACAGTTTATAAATACCTTTTCTTTGTGTTGAACTGTGACATTTGAATAATTCAATAACATCGTAACTACAAGATAAAACCAGTTAGATATCTATCATTCGTTAAATGTATGATCTCTTGTTATTAGATCAATATTCACTTATCAGGATGGTTTGATAGTTTTGATTGCACTATCACATTATCCTGATAAATGATCCTTTGTTGTTCTCTTGCCAAGATATCATGCATTCAACTGATTGATCATACACTTAAAAAATATTCTTTTATCCTTTTATGATAACCACAACATAAGCCTTGCTAAATTAGGTGTGAACATAATTTAGTAACAGTTACCATGATAAATATTAAAGCAAAGACTAAGATCTATTTAAAAGCCATTGTCATGAAGATATTAAAGATGTCACATGCAAAACCGTAGTAGCTGGAGTAATGAATCATATAGTGGCAAAGAGGCCAATGAGCTAGGGCAGATTTAGGAGATCTCCACATTATCTAATCACAGGCAAATACATCATTTATTTATTTTTTTAAATTAAAATAAATCATTCTAAACACTATATAGGATACATTGATACTTCAAAAGCATCTGAAGGAATTTAAAATTATGCAAATATATGTCAATTAAATACCTGGATTACAAACAGTAGCACGAACAATGTAACCCTTGTTGAGCTGAGCAGGAATGAGATAAGCAGTAATGAATCCTATTCCTCCTGTCATGCACATCTCCTTACCATTCTCTGTCATTCTTTTTCTCCATTTTGGTAGGCTATGCCTAAAATAAGGTTTCGACCAAGGTTTTAGAGTATGTTTATTAAAATGAAAACTCCATTTTGGCGGGCTACACGTGAAAATAAGATTTGGACGAAAGTTTTAGAGTATGTTTATTAAATTTTTAGAGTATTTTGCCGGGCTATTTATTCTTGATTCCTTAAATGATTTATTCAAATGGATTGTGACTAAATAAATGACTAACTATTTCATCATTTTTATGTGTGACTTGACCAAATTAGTCATTTATTTACTCATTTATAGCTGAGTTGCAAAAAATTAGTAGAATTTAGTCATTTTTAGTTGTTGTGACTAAAATATTTAGTCACTTAGTCATTTATTTGCCAAAATTCTACTAGTGGTCTTCAACCTAACAGCATTCCTGCAGCACCTAAGTACCTAAAATCTATCTTGCAGCAACAAATGCAATGGCAATTACTTATAGAAGTGTTTTCCCTCCAATCTAGGCATCCACTTTCTCTATCCTAAGATTCCCCCACATGCAAACATTAAATGTTGTCATACGTACAGCCACCACTTGTCAAAAGATACCCATGCAAAGTTGGGTGCCAAGGTCAAGAATAGCATCTTATGATGCGTCATAACCATCATAGATACCACCAAAGTGTATCTTCCCAAGATGGGTGCCTTGGGCTAAACATAGCAACTTACAACTAATGAATATCTGTCATATGCATCATAGTGTCATAGAATCTTATGACAATTTGAAACTGTCATAGATTCTTTACATGCACCCACCAAATATTATGACAAGTGTCATATATGCTAAAAATAGTAGATTCTTTCAAGGTGGCACCTACACTCATTTACTAATGAGTTTTACAATTGCCAATCGTAAATGTCACTTATTAATTACCTCTGGTGACTTTGGAATTACCACTGTCGGTGAAACTACATCATTCCCTTATGGTTAATTTTACAAATTACAAATAATAAATGGAATAAATACAATATTGAAATTTACAAGGTTAATGGCACCTTATTCCAACACATGTTCCTATCTTTAAAAGACATCTTTGAGGAGGTTTATTTATCCTTCTCATTCTCTATTTTGGAGAGGAGCTTTATTTCCCACTAGGTTTTCTCCTTTTCTTCATTTGTGAGAGACTTTATTGTACATGGGTGCCTTATCAGACCTTGTTGTTGGGACCCATCTTTTGTGTTCTTCCTAAGTATCACTTAAGGGGGGAGTTAGTGTGAAAAGTGCTTTTACCTATCTAACTTGACTAGGTCCTACTCACACTACACTTAAGCTCACTTAGAGGTTATTTAGATTTTTTTTCTCACCTCATATGCACACAACTTATGTCCTTGCACTTGTCTCAAGTGAGTCCACATGTGTCACATCTTTGGAGGGGTAGTTAGACTTCTAGTCCTACCATCTCACCTCCTCAACCTTGCCTTTATATGCAAAGTGTCTATTATACATTTGTAAGCTTCAAATTTGATTCACTTGTATGATAGTTTTGGCTTTCATTGTTCACATTCAACTTTGTGGAAGTGTTCTTGATTTTGCAAGTGATCTTGGCTTCTCCAACAAGAACAACTTCCTACACTAATCTTGAGAGGAGGGTTATGCAATTTTTAAAAAATCTTTACAACAGTTACATAAATTATGATTTATTTTATGCATGTTGTTGATGGTATTTGGTTAGGCTCTCTATGGCTAGTTAGTGGTTCCTTTAACACCTTTTGTTGTTAGATCTAGTTTCAATTTCTATGCTTGTTTTTCTATTTTTAAGTTTTTGGTTGTTGTCTATTACACCCTCTTGTGGGCTGCATGTGTGGGATTTGGGTTTGCTATATAGTCTAGTTATGTAATATTTCAAGGGTTGGGGACCCCTAATAGATCCCTAGATAGATTATTTTTAAAAATACAAAGATATAGTAATAAATAATTAATTAATAATTTAATATACATTAAATTTTCTTCTTTTTTCGATAAGAAGGATTTTTAAGCCATCTTGAGGTGATGGAGGCCCATATAAGGGATATCCTCCCCAATATTAACACCAACAACTTATTCATCTTAGATATCAACATTATTTAGCATAAATGTCACTTTATAGATTCAAACATGGATCTACACAATGAGAACCTAATAATTTAACCAATTGAGATCAACCCCTTTCCCTAGATTTTATTATCTTTATAGAGTTCAAAGAAAAATTTAGAATGAAAATTCATTTTTTAAATAAGGGGATGTTGAGATGATATTCTTATATTAATATTTGTAAGGGTGAACATTATATACCATCCTCTTTTCCCCTTTGTTTTGGATTTATTTTTACTGAGTTGCCCCTAATGCAATGATTAGTGTAGAAGTGTCATGCTTCTACATAAACATTGGCAACTAACCTAAACCTAACATGATTCTACCTTTACACATTCCTAGTGATTAGTCTCAATCCATAAAATATCCATTCAATTAACTAGGTCAAATTAATGGCACAAAAATGAACTTAGCTTAGATCTATGACATGAAAATGAACCCCATATTACAAAATTCAAATTTTATCTTGGGTCCAAGTGTTGGGAGTTGGGTGATATTCACTCACAAAGAGTCCAAGTGTAGGAAGAGTTTATCTATAGTTCTCATTACAACAAATTGTGGTGAAAATCGTGAGTTTTTGTGTATTGTGGTATAATAAACATAGTGATTTATATATGTTATTGATGTTGTAGGTCATGTAGTACATCATATATTTTGGTTCACATGTGGTGGTGCTATGACAATAACTACAAGTCATTTGGATGAAGAATCCACAACTCCATATGAGTTTAGTGTTTATTGGAGCATGATTAGTGATGCAAGATCACTTGTGGTAGAATTGGTGAACATGCAGCATGATATAAGGGGTGGATAATGTCCTATAAGATGACACAAGATAATGCAAGAAATCAAGAGTGAATTTTATGTTTGTATGTGCTACCACAAGTGAGAAGCTGATAGTAGTGGGTATACTAGAAATGTACTAAAATAGACAATGTAAAGGTTGTAACTAATGATTCATAGTGTGCGACAATGGTAAAGTTTACAAGGTGATTATCCATGTGGAGGCATCATACTTAGTGATAAGTGCTGTATGATGGCATCATGTATGTTCAAAATATGGTTACATGAATCTTGGTATTCCATAGATTGGTTATACAATTAGACAATATCAGTTTGTGTGATTGCACCAAGATTACATGAGATTACAAAGGTGTGTGCAAGAAGTTGAGTCCACTTTTTGGCCAAAAAGTGGAAGTGTTTTCCCTGATTTTTTCGTCAAAAAATTTTGCAAAATAGACTTTCAGATATATGCCCAAAGTCACTATTTTGTTGTGACATTGACAGGACCTTAAAGTTGCAGGTCAAACCAAGTTCAAAGGTTAGGTTTGGGTCCCTAAAGCATTTCTTGAACCAGGTTACAAAGCAAAACCTGATCTTAAAATTTAAATTTTAAATAACGGGATCCCGTTTCTTACGTTGTCAGTACAAAAGAAAATGGGATCCCATTTACCAAATGCGATCCCATATGAAACAGGGTCCCGTTTAGTATTTGACCATTTTTTAAAATAAGATTATGACTGTCGGCCCTACAACTTGTTTTGTATGGCCGACAACAACATTTGCAACATTCTCTACCATCTTTTGTCTTCTACAGGTCCATCAACTTAGGATTTTGTTTGAATTTTGAAATGAGCCATCATTGAGACACTGTTTGAATAAAATTTTGTTGAATTGCTACTTGTTTGAAGGACTTGAACAAAGAAGGAAGGCTTTCAAGTTTTTGACATTCATTTGTACATACTTCATAAATTTTTTGATCATGGGATCACAAAGTTGTAATAAGAGGAAAGATAGGAAGCTATTGACCCCTGAAGAAATTGAAGCAAAGAGAGAGGAGGCAAAAAGACAAAGAGATAGAAGAATAAAGATTCAATCAATGAATAATGCTGAAGCATCCAATTCCATAACTATTGAAGATAAAAACATTAAGGAAACCATGGATGTAGACGATGCAAATTTGCAAGAGGTGAATGTGGAAACTAATACGATTATACAAACTACTCTTGGTATGCCTTCAAATCTCTCTTTCAATGCTATGGAGAATGTTTCAATAGGCACAAATCCAGGTATGTCTTTAAATCCACCTTTGAATGAAATGGAAATAGTGTTAATAGGAGATTTAAAACAAGCTGGATATAACAATGTTGAGATTGATAATATTAGTAGAGATCAAGATTTGAAACAAATTGTTGTTGAAAATGAAAATAAAAATCTTTTTGTTGAAAATGAAAATGAAAATTGTTTTGTTGTTGAAAATAAAAACGAAAATCCTTTTGTTGAAAATGAAAATGAAAACTGTTTTGTTGTTGAAAATGAAAATGAAAATCCTTTTGTTGAAAATGAAAATGAAAACCATTTTGTTGTTGAAAATAAAAATCATTTTGAAGTTGAAAATGAAAATGAAAATCCAGGGTGTGATGTTGTAAATGAATTTTTTTTTTCAAAATTGAATGAGATGTTTTGGATAATCTTCCTGGTAAAATTTCTTGGAGACAAATAAGAACACATGCCAATAGATTATACAAGGAATTTTTTTATCATAAAAAACTATCATTTCAATGTCAACTAATGATGCAATTAATGAAAATATGGAAAATGAGAAAAGTACTGAAAATGTTAGGCATTTTTCTTAAACCAAGAAGAAAAGATCAATCACTAAAACATGCTATGTCTACTGTTACTAGTGCCATTGAGTCTATTGGAAAGAATAGTTAATCCAAAGATAAGAATGCAACAAGACAAGCTATAAAAACTACTATAGTTAATAAAGCAACTTTGAATAGAAGAATGGTAAGCAATATTAGTGGAATTCTAAAAGTACATCATAAAACATTGGTAAGAGTGGCAAAAAAAAGAGAAAGTATAGAAAATGATCCAATCAACCAATGTTGGAGTTTGATGAAGGGGGTAAATCATAAAACACACAACAACAGAAATTGCACACAGAAAATAGAACTTTCTTTTATTGATTTAGACAACTTATTACATTACAGAAGCTCAAATACAATCAGAGGAATCAACCCTCCACATGCTACAACACATTACAGCTTCCTCTCGCAAGACTCTAGAATCATCTGTCTTTTGTAACCCTAAATCAGCTAGGGTTTCTGTTTTCCCACCTATTTGTGACTCTACGCTTCCCCCTTAACTCTACTACTGCCCATGGTTCCTAAACATGGTTATTAATAGCCTTTTTGGTGGCCAACAACCTAATTTCAAAATTTGCATCTCCCTCCAAAAATACGTCAACTTCCGGGAGCCATAACTTTTGATCTGGGTGTTCGATTGACGAACCGTTTTATGCGTCAAAAAGCTCACAGAGTGCTCTACGCACTAAAAACCTGCTCTACTAGTTCTAGTCATTTTCAGGCCCGTACGGGGCTGTTTAGTGCCTCAAACCTAAGTTTAAATAATTTTCAGGCATTTTTCAAGAAACAGAAACTTTAATATCTTCTAGTTCGCAAATGATCTTTGCGTGATTCCTTTGCCAAAGGTCTTATTTTTCAGTTACGAAGCTTGCTGTAAATTTTCACTTCAATCCATGCCCAAATGCAAACTTTCTAAAAATAGCAGGTTGCTCTTTTTAGCAGTTTGAAAAAACTAAAAGTTCTACATCATTATTCAAGCGATTATGGAACCAGAACCACAAATTTTGAAAAGAAATGAAAAGAATATCAACAATTTTGAAACACATCTTTTTTTGGGTGATGCAAGATTGCCCTTACACCACTGGATGCTCCTACATCAGACACCCATGGTAATTTGAGAAGTGACCTTGTCACGTCTCAGGTGTTTGTGCAAGGAAAACCCAAATGGTCAACCTCTACCTTAGACAACCAAGAAGAATCTTCAATAGACCTTCCTTTCCATTTCACCAGATATTCTTCATATTTCTTGTTCTGAGTACTTCTTCCCACATGGCTATCCAAGATCTCTTCTATCTCCTCTGTTGAAATAGATGTCAAAATACTCCACTGTTCTTCTGTTGGTCCATCATTTGTTCCACCTTCATAATATTTTGATAAATCAGTAATGTTGAAAATAGGGGAAATATTGATCCCACTCGGCAGCTATACCTCATGCATTTCTTGAATCATGTTTCTTCAAAATTTTGCATGGTCCAAATTTTTTCATTTTCAGCTTATGGTATGTTCCAATTGGGAACCTTTCTTTTCTCAAGTGAACCATGACTTCATCTCCTACCTGGAATTCCTCATATCTCCTCTTCTGATCTACCTTAGCCTTGTACTGAATAGTCATCTTATTAATGTGCTTTCTCACCTCTTCATGCAAATTCTTCAGATGTTCTACAAAGTCTTTAGCTTTAACACTTGTCTTTTCTCCTTTGTCTAGCTTTCTTAACTCAAAAGTATTTCTTGGGCTTTTGCCATATACAATCTGGAATGGTGGTTTACCAGTACTCCTATTGACAAAATTGTTGTAAGCAAATTCAGCCTGTGGTAAAATCAAATCCCATCCCTTAGGCTTATCTCTTACTAAGCATCATAGCAGGTTATCCAAACTCCTATTCACCACTTCGGTTTGTCCATCAGTCTGTGGATGGTGTGTAGAAATGAACTTCAAATCTATCTTCAACTTCTTGTACAATGTCCTCTAGAAATAACCAACAAACTTGGTATCTCGATCTGAAACTATGCCCTTTGGTAGACCGTGTAATCTCACCACCTCCCTGAAAAATAATTCAGCAATATGAATAGCATCATTAGTCTTCTTGCAAGGAATAAAATGTGCCATCTTTGAGAATCTATCCACCACCACAAAAATGGAATCATGTCCTCTTTGTTTCCTTGGTAAACCAAGAACAAAATCCATACTAATATCATCCCATGGCTTCTCTGGTATAGGTAGTGGCTAATATAGACTTGTATTCTGACTTGCTCCTTTCGCCATCTGACATACTCTGCAACTCTGCACAAATTTCCTCACATCCTACTACAATTGTGGCCAATAATAATTTTCACCAACAATAGCAATGGTCTTATCTTGACCAAAGTGTCTGGCCAATCCTCCACTATGCTTCTCCTTAATTAGGTTCTCTCTCATGGAACTCCTCGGAATGCACAACTAGCTTCCTTTAAACAACATGCCATCTTGGATTTTGAAATCCAACCATTTTGTTCTGTCCAAAGTAACAGGTTCCAGACAAACTTTTCAAGCCTCTGCAAAATCTGGATCTTCTAGATACAAACTTTTGAGCTCATCGAACCCAACAACCTCTATCTTCATTTCTGTCAACAAATTTTGCCTTCTGCTTAAGGCATCTGCAACTCTGTTGGACTTCCCACTCCTGTGCTTCAAAACAAAAGTATATCTCTGCAAAAACTCAACCCATTTTAAGTGCCTTCGGTTTAACTTCCGTTGACTATTAAGATACTGCAAAGCCTGGTGATCAGTATATAAAACAGACTCTTTTGGCAACAAATAATGTCTCCATTTCTTCAAATCCTGAACTATTGCATAAAATTCTTGATCATAAAATAAATATTTTTTATTGGCATCATTAAGCTTCTCACTAAAATAGGCAATGGGCTTACCTTCTTGACTCAAAATAGCTCCTATAGCACTACCACTAGCATCACAATCTACCTGAAATACCTTATTGAAATCTAGAAGTGCCAAAACAGGTTGCTCCATAACTTTCTGCTTTAATATGTCAAAATTTTTGTCTGCTCCTTTAGTCCATCTAAACTCTTTTCTATCCCCTCTCATTGTCTCAGTCAGGGGTGCACAAATGCTACTAAAATTTCTGTAAAAACTTGCCAAACCATGAAAAGATCGTACCTCTATGGCACTCCTTGGTGTAGGCCATTCAATGATAGCCCTTACTTTTTCTGGGTCCATCTTAAGACCTTCCTCTGAGACAACAAATCTTAGGTATACAAACTCCTTTGCACAACTACATTTCTTCAGATTAATTAGCAACTTCTCCTCCCTCAGCTTCTCTAAAACTCTTCTGATATGCATTAGATGCTCATCCCAAGTTTTACTGAAAATCAAAATATCATCTAAATAGACAATAACAAAACCTAGGCGGTGAACCTTGAAAATTAAAGCAGATTGAATGTAAATATTTTGACTAAGTAAATGGATCTACCTACAGTGGCAAATGGTGTAGAATAGATGAAAGCTTGCTAACTAATTCTATATCTAATATCTGATGGATGGTTGGTATAAATTGTATAAGCAATATCAAGGTGAATTTTATGACTGTGCTTAACTAATAAATGGGTTTTAAATGATGAATTGAAATAAGACCAATGCCTTGTTGGGTAAACAGAGTCAAATGGAAGACTAGGACTAGTGGCTTATAGTGGGTAGTAACTCTAACTGTTTGGCACAATATTTTAGTTTATAACTTGTATAAACGTGCAGAGAAATAACTGACAGACTCTTCTTAATAATCCAACTGACACAATTAGGTTTCTTGTTATTCACTAGAAGGAATTTTAATCCTTTTTTGAAGGAACCAATTGAATGAATTATGCAAGAACAATAGATAATATCAACTTGGAGACAGAATGCCAATCCTAATTATGTGGTTCTTCTTAGTGATCCAAACTAACACTTCCAGGTTACTGTGATTGATCAGAAGGATTTTAATTCCTTTAATGGAAACCAATTAATCCAATCACACAAATACAACAAATGTGCATTGACAAACTAAATACATACCTGATATATCAATTTGAATAACAAGGAAATACTGAACTAGAGACAACCATATAACTGAATAATTTTAACAAATAATTGATGCCAGAATAAACCATAGAATCAGAGAACTTCAATTTACTTCATCCATATAATGCTTGCAACATGGTCTTTTAAAATATTGTAAACTTCATGTATTATATCCTATTGCTGATGATAATTCAGCATCATATGTTTTAGCTTATATAGAAATACTTATGAACAGACATAACTTTTCAAAATGTCTTTTGGGAATCAACATGATTAACATAACAACAATAAAAATAACAATGCTTAAGCTCTATTCAACCACAGGTATAGCTGAGCAATGTGATCCAAGTACTCCTGGCTGCAATGTGTATCAGTAAATTCAATAGCATTTCTTGTGATCACATCCATCATTACCATCTTCTCCAGGTGTTTATAGGCTTCTCCGGATGCAAAGTCTTTGTCCTTGAGAGCTCCTAAGGATTCATGCAACATCAATTGACAGTATTTACTCCATTCCTCTTTGCTCTTCAATTCTTTATCATTCATGAACAACGTGGGCACTCCTGCTTTTGAAGCTTCAATACATTATTTGGCATCATTCTTAAGCTGCTCATAATATTTCTGATGCTGCTCAATTAAATCTTTTGTACTAGAAATGCCTGTAGTGTCAGAAACATCCTTGCCCTGTATCTCATGGAGTTTTTCCTGCAGCCTTTTGTCAAGCCTCTCATGCTCTTGGGTCACTTTATAATTTTTAGAATAAATATCCCAAAATTAGTTCATCCAATGCATGATGTTGGCATGCCTATTTTGGAGCACCGTGGCAAGAGTATTAATTTGGATTTGAGCTATTTGGTCAATAGATGGTGATTGGGCACTTTGTGAGCTTTCTCCCCGAGTTAATCTTTTTACTGACCCTCCGAAGGTGCTCTTAACAGTATCTTTCAAATAATCATTTTCTTTTGTTAATCTCTCACAACTCAGTTTATATTCATCCCGTTCTTTAATCAGCATCTGAGCCTGTGCTTTGTTCAATTTTGCAATATTTATACCAATTTATGCAATGATCAAGGGGTCAGTCTACCTGGAATTCCTCATATCTCCTCTTCTGATCTACCTTAGCCTTGTACTGAATAGTCATCTTATTAATGTGCTTTCTCACCTCTTCATGCAAATTCTTCAGATGTTCTACAAAGTCTTTAGCTTTAACACTTGTCTTTTCTCCTTTGTCTAGCTTTCTTAACTCAGAAGCATTTCTTGGGCTTTTGCCATATACAATCTGGAATGGTGGTTTACCAGTACTCCTATTGACAAAATTATTGTAAGCAAATTCAGCCTGTGGTAAAATCAAATCCCATCCCTTAGGCTTATCTCTTACTAAGCATCATAGCAGGTTATCCAAACTCCTATTCATCACTTCGGTTTGTCCATCAGTCTGTGGATGGTGTGTAGAAATGAACTTCAAATCTATCTTCAACTTCTTGTACAATGTCCTCTAGAAATAACCAACAAACTTGGTATCTCGATCTGAAACTATGCCCTTTGGTAGACCGTGTAATCTCACCACCTCCCTGAAAAATAATTTAGCAATATGAACAGCATCATTAGTCTTCTTGCAAGGAATAAAATGTGCCATCTTTGAGAATCTATCCACCACCACAAAAATGGAATCATGTCCTCTTTATTTCCTTGGTAAACCAAGAACAAAATCCATACTAATATCATCCCATGGCTTCTCTGGTATAGGTAGTGGCTAATATAGACCTGTATTCTGACTTGCTCCTTTCGCCATCTGACATACTCTGCAACTCTGCACAAATTTCCTCACATCCTACTACAATTGTGGCCAATAATAATTTTCACCAACAATAGCAATGGTCTTATCTTGACCAAAGTGTCTGGCCAATCCTCCACTATGCTTCTCCTTAATTAGGTTCTCTCTCATGGAACTCCTTGGAATGCACAACTAGCTTCCTTTAAACAACATGCCATCTTGGATTTTGAAATCCAACCATTTTGTTCTGTCCAAAGTAACAGGTTCCAAACAAACTTTTCAAGCCTCTGCAAAATCTGGATCTTCTAGATACAAACTTTTGAGCTCATCGAACCCAACAACCTCTATCTTCATTTCTGTCAACAAATTTTGCCTTCTGCTTAAGGCATCTGCAACTCTGTTGGACTTCCCACTCCTGTGCTTCAAAACAAAAGTATAGCTCTGCAAAAACTCAACCCATTTTAAGTGCCTTCGGTTTAACTTCCGTTGACTATTAAGATACTGCAAAGCCTGGTGATCAGTATATAAAACAGACTCTTTTGGCAACAAATAATGTCTCCATTTCTTCAAATCCTAAACTATTGCATAAAATTCTTGATCATAAAATAAATATTTTTTATTGGCATCATTAAGCTTCTCACTAAAATAGGCAATGGGCTTACCTTCTTGACTCAAAATAGCTCCTATAGCACTACCACTAGCATCACAATCTACCTGAAATACCTTATTGAAATCTAGAAGTGCCAAAACAGGTTGCTCCGTAACTTTCTGCTTTAATATGTCAAAATTTTTGTCTGCTCCTTTAGTCCATCTAAACTCTTTTCTATCCCCTCTCATTGTCTCAGTCAGGGGTGCACAAATGCTACTAAAATTTCTGTAAAAACTTGCCAAACCATGAAAAGATCGTACCTCTGTGGCACTCCTTGGTGTAGGCCATTCAATGATAGCCCTTACTTTTTCTGGGTCCATCTTAAGACCTTCCTCTGAGACAACAAATCTTAGGTATACAAACTCCTTTGCACAACTACATTTCTTCAGATTAATTAGCAACTTCTCCTCCCTCAGCTTCTCTAAAACTCTTCTGATATGCATTAGATGCTCATCCCAAGTTTTACTGAAAATCAAAATATCATCTAAATAGACAATAACAAAACTTTCCAAAAATTATTTCAATACCTTGTTCATGAGCCGTATGAATGTGCTCGGTGCATTGGTTAACCCAAATGGCATGACTAACCACTCATACAAACCCTCCTTTGTCTTGAAGGCTATCTTCCATTCATCTCCTTCTTTGATTCAGATCTAGTGATACCCACTCTTCAGATCAATCTTTGTGAAGTACTTGACTCCACTCAAACAATCTATTATGTCATCCATTCTGGGTAATGGAAATCTATAATTGATCATGATCTTGTTGATGGCTCGAGAATCTGTACACATTCTCCACTCTCCATCTTTCTTCGGTGCTAGTACTACAGGTACCACACATGGACTTAGGCTCTCTCTTATCAGCCCCTTCCTTAACAACTCTTGAACTTGTTTGTTTAGCTCTTCACTCTCTGCAGGGGTTATTCTGTGGGCTGCCTTATTTGGGAAACTGGCTCCTAGTATCAAGTCCATTTGATGACTTATCTTCCTCACCGATGGTAAACCTTCTAGTACATTATCAGAGACAATGTCCTAAAATTCTTCCAACATATCTAAAACTTCTACTGGTACATCTTCACATTTATGTTGACTGATCTTAGGAATCAATGCAAAGCAATGAGCGATGCTTCATACCTTCCAAAAATATACTACCATCTACCAAGCAAATTATGGCAGTACTACATACCTTTTCTGATGCAGGAACTTCCGTAGATCATAACTTTTGACTCGGATGTGGGTTTTCTACGAGATTTTATGGGTGGATGCGTTATGAGGTGGAAAGTGGTTTCACAACCAACCCTAGTGTGTTGGACCCCGTCTTGGCACTTTTTCGGGGCTTGAAACTTTCATCTTGGCTCTCAAAATAACAATTTAATATTTTTTTCTAGATTTTTAAAAAGTTGCTTTTGTAATAAATTGAAACTCATGTTTCAAATTTAGAATATTAGTTGGCATTTCATCCTACCTTAGTTTTAGGAAGCTTTTGGGAAAAAATAAGATTTTCAAGATATGATTGTAAAATTACCTAAATGGCAAAATCTGATAATTGTCGAAATCTGCCAAAAAAGGTAATTTTTCAATTTTTTTGTTTTTCTTAGATATAAAAGGGTTTTCTCTCATTGTAGCAGCAGAGTTGATGAATAGAAATTTTTTTATGTTCCAATCTTTAAATCTTTGGCTCTCACATGATTAATGGCAAAATTGTATTGAGTGCATGTTGTGTGCTACATCATTTTCTTCCACCTCCTTCAAGGGCTTCAACTTATGACGAACTCCATCCTTTGTTCGGGAATATGTGTTTGCACGGCCATCATGGACAGCACTCCTATCATACTGCCACAACCTCCCCAATAGCATATGACATGCATCCATTGGTATGATATCACATAGCACCTCATCATGGTAGTCCCCAATCTTGAACTTCACTAAACACTGCTTATTGACCAAAGCTCTATGGTCCTTTTGCAACCATGCAATCCGATATGGATGTGGATGCTTTCTTCTTGTCAACTTCAACTTATCAACCATCTCCTCTAAAACAAGATTATCAGTGCTTCCACTATCGATAATAATATCACAACACTTACCTTCACATTTGCACCTTGTGCAAAATAGACTCTTCCTCTGATTGGGTTCTTTCTCCTCATTCAACAAAGTTCTTCTGACAACTAGGGTTTCTCCCCTTTCAAGATCTTCAGAATGCTCAAACTGCGCATCTTCATCTACATGTGCAACTCGTGCATTACCTTCAGGTCTTCTATTTGTCATTCCTTGATGTTGTGTACACTCGTATGCTTGATGCCCTTCTTCTCCACATTGGAAACAGGTTCCTCTGAAGCCTCCTCTTCCAAGTCCTTGCCCAGGTCAGCCTCTTCCTTTCCTCTTTTCTCTCCATTGTTTTGGTCACGAGGGCGGTAGGTATTATCTTCTCTCTGATTTTGACTAGTGTCGGCTTCTTCACTTTTCTTTGAATCTTCATTTCGGTCCCCATAGGGTCTTCCACTAGTCCTTTCGCCTTGACCTCTTCCCCTTTGCTTGCTGTCAAATATTTTATTCAGCTTCTCTTCCACCTTCAAGGAAAACTGGTATGCATCTTCTATGGTGGTCAATCTAACTAGGCTTAGCTCCTCTTGAATACTTGGTCTCAACCCATTAATGTAACGGACTACCTTCTCCTTATTGGCCTCTGCATGACCAGTTCTGATAGTAATCTTATAAAACTCTTTTGTATACTCCTTAACAGACTTGTTTCCTTACTTCAATCCTTGCAGCTTCTTCAATAACTCCATCTCATAGTCCACAGGAATGAACTGCTTCTTTAGTTTCTCCACCATCCGATCACATCTGGTGATCTTTCCTTTTCCTCTTCTGTTCCTCTCTAACTAGACCTCCTTCCACCAAATAGTGGCATGGCCCTTCAATTTTATTTTTGCAAACTTGACCTGATTTGGGTCTTCCACATCTTCATGCTCGAAATATTCCTCCATGTCATTGATCCAATCAATAAGTTGTTCTGGATTCAAATCTCCAGAATATGTAGAAACTTTGATCCTGGGCCTCTTTCTAATCTTAGAAATGGCCTTTAACAACCTAACTTCTACAGGATCTCCTGCAGCTTCTTGTTCTTCCTCAGATAGCTCTTTTTCAGCTTCATCGTTGCTTTCTTCTCTTGTTCTTGAATCAAACCCTCTTCGCAGCTCCTCTTGCAATGCATCGATTTGCCTTTGTAGGGCTCTAAAACCCTCTTCCGTCAAAGCATTCCTCCCAATACAATTTCTTCATGGAGGCATCTTGATCTCTGTAGAAAATCGACAACCTCAGGTCCTTGTGCAAACTACCTCACGGTCAGTGATCTGTCTACACTCAGGAACCCTTGCTCTGATACCACTTGATGAAGGGGATAAATCATAAAACACACAACAACAAAAATTGCACACAAAAAATAGAACTTTCTTTTATTGATATGGACAACTTATTACATTACAGAAGCTCAAATACAATCAGAGGAATCAACCCTCCACATGCTGCAACACATTACAGCTTCCTCTCGCAAGACTCTAGAATCATCTTCCTTCTGTAACCCCAAATCAACTAGGGTTTTTATTTTCCTGCCTATTCTTGACTCTACGCTTCCCCCCTTAACTCTACTATTGCCCATGGTTGCCAAAAATGATTATTAATAGCTTTTTTGGCGGCCAACAACCTAATTTTAAAATTTGTATCTCCCTCCAAAAAAATCAACTTCTGCGAGCCATAACTTTTTATCTGGGTGTCTGATTGATGAACCGTTTTATGCATCAGAAATCTCGCGGAGTGCTCTACGCGCTAAGAACTTGCTTCGCTGATTTCAGCCATTTTTCGGGCTCGTACGGGGCCGTTTAGTGCCTCAAACCTGAGTTTGAATAATTTTCAGGTGTTTTTCAGGAAACAGAAACTTGAATATCTTTTAGTTCGCAAATGATCTTTGCGTGATTCCTTCGCCAAAGGTCTTCAGTTACGAAACTTCCTATAAATTTTCACTTCAATCCATGCCCAAATGCAAACTTTCTAAAAATAGCAGGTTGCTATTTTTAGCAGTTTAGAAAAACTAAAAGTTCTACATCATTATTCAAGCGATTATGGAACCAGAACCACAAATTTTGAAAAGAAATGGAAAGAACATCAATAATTTTGAAACACATTTTTTTTTGGGTGATGCAAGATTACCCTTACACCATTGGATGCTCCTGCATCAGAGTTTTAGTGGTCAACTCCTGAGATCTGACATGAAACTGAATGTTGAAATCAAATCTTTGATCGAAAAATATTGGCATGTGATGTAAGAACTTCCGTAGATCATAACTTTTGACTCGGATGTGGGTTTTCTATGAGATTTTATGGGTGGATGCGTTATGAGGTGGAAAGTGGTTTCACAACCAACCCTAGTGGGTCGAACCCCGTCTTAGCAATTTTTCGGGGCTTGAAACTTTCATCTTGGCCTTCAAAATAGCAATTTAGTGTTTTTTTCTAGATTTTTAAAAAATTACTTTTGTAATAAATTGAAACTCATGTTTTGAATTTAGAATGTTAGTTGGCATTTCATCCTACCTTAGTTTTAGGAAGCTTTTGGTAAAAAATAGGATTTTCAAGATATGATCAAAAGATTACCTTTTTTGGCAGATGGAACATAAAAAAACTTTTATTCATCAACTCTGCTACTACAATGAGAGAAAACTCTTTTATATCCAAGAAAAACAAAAATATCAAAAAATTACCTTTTTTGGCAGATTTCAACAATTGTCAGATTTTGCCATTTTAGGTAATTTTACAATCATATCTTGAAAATCTTGTTTTTTCTCAAAAGTTTTCTAAAACTAAGGTAGGATGAAATGCCAACTAATATTCTAAATTTGAAACATGAGTTCCGATTTATTACAAAAGCAACTTTTTAAAAATCTAAAAAAAAACACTAAATTACTATTTTGAGGGCCAAGATGAAAGTTTCAAGCCCCGAAAAAGTACCAAGACGGGGTCCAACTCACTAGGGTTGGTTGTGAAACCACTTTCCACCTCATAATGCATCCACCTGTAAAAATCTCGTAGAAAACCCACATCCGAGTCAAAAGTTATGACCTACGGAAGTTCCTGCATCAGCATGATAATACTAGGGTATCATCTAATGCTAGAGATGTTTTAAAATTAAGAGCAGGGTTCAAAGTTCATGATCCTCATCCAAAACACCTATTAGATACAACGCAAACTGAATTTTATAGAAAATTTTGTGGTGAATTAGTGTTACCTGGTAATATTAGAATAAGTCAAAGATCTTTTGAAAAATGCAAACCATGGTATGTAAAGATTAATAAGCAACAAATATCTTGTTGTAAAATGCATGTTCAATTTCATTATTATTATGATGTGTTTCAATATATACGTTATACTTTACATAGTAACATGATTATACAGAAATGTGATATTAATATGCCACCTAAAACAATAAAAGAGTTTATATCAAGTTTGTTATGAGAAAGATCTAATGAAAAATCATTTTATTTAAGTTCATGTATTTCTAGACAATGCACTAGTTGTGGCAATCTTTCTTTGTTATGAGTTTGTATGCATGAAAGTGTTGAAAATGATTTTGGACAACAATTAGTGGATGTTAAAAGATTTAAGAATGTAGAATATTCTTTAAAAGATGAAAAATTTAGAAAGCGTTGTGATTTAATTACATAAAAGGTTAGTGTGCATGCATTGATATCAGAATTTAAGAGTAAGATTTGTACCAAAATATGTTAAGCACTCTCAACAAGCTCGATGGCTTGATGGATAGTTTCGTGAATGTAGAAACACATTTCCAGTTGGTACTATACTATCAGTGGTTGATTTTGTGGAAAACTATACTTTAGCTCTACAAGAGGAAATTCAATCACAATATTACAATTCAGTGCAGGTTGCTATGTTTGTTCATATTGTTTATAGACATTCAGATGATAGCACAGAGAATGATAGAAAATTTTTGAGGGAGTATCATTTCTATTTGAGTGACAATCGATTACACTTATCAGAGTTTGTTCAATATCGTTTTAATATATTTTATACAAATTTAAGAGAAAGAGGAATCTAAATGACAGAACATCTTATATGGTTAGATAATTGTACGAGGCAGTTCAAGAATATTCGAATGTTCTATTGGTTAAGTAGGGTTCACAAGGAGAATAATGTCCAACATATGTGAAATTTTTTTGAAGTTGGACATGGTAAAGGAGAACATGATGGAGTTGGTGCGTGTGTTAAAAGAATTCTTACTAGACAACAATTGAAATTTGAGGATGCAGTAAAATTTAAAAATGCACATGGGATTGTGGATTGGTGCAATACAAGATTATCTACACCTGGATCAAGCGAGTACTCTACAGTTCATCGATTCTTTTGGTTGGTTGAAGAAGAAAACATTCTACGTAGACTTGATTGCAAGACAATCAGTGGATCTACTAAATGGCATTCATTTAGGATTTCAAATGTAAGTACATGGACTATCTGGACAAGGGAGCTTGCATGTTTTTGTCAGTTTTGTATTTCAGAAGATTGGGAAGCATGTGAGAATACAAAATGGGTTGAAGAGTGGAAGAAAAGACTATTGACACCTGCACAAGCACATGATCAATATGAAACAACAATTGAAGACAATGATCAATTGTTTGCATCAGATGATTATGACCGTGTTCCAGACCTTGTACACGAAGGTAATTTAATTCAAATTATTTCATTTTATTTCACTTCATTACTAATTTGTAGTGCTTTTATTTATTTATATGTGTACATATGAATGCATGTATGTTAATTGGTCAAATTTTATGGACATATGGAAGTTATTGAATCAAAATTTGTTTGCAGGATATGTGTATGTTGTTGTTGTACCTAAGGAGAATGAAGAGGAAAAAAAATATTGGTTGTTTTGTTGTGTGGAGACTAAACATAAGTTAACAGCACGTCGAGAAGATGATGATGGCTTTCATTATCCAACAGGTTTGGTGATCCCCTTAAGACATCCCCTTAAGCAAATTTTGATAACAAGTCTTTGATCCCCTTAAGCAAATTTTAAGAACTTCTTTGATCCCCTTAAGCAAATTTTAAGAATTTCTTTGATGATGGCTATCATTATCTAATAGGTTCGGTGGTGGTTGTTGGCACTTGGCTATGGAAATACCTAATAAGGAAGAATGGTTTGCCTACATTTGAAGATTATGAAACACATAAGAAGATTATACACTACTCACATTTGGTGTTGGCAACAAATATAAAATTGGAGAGGTATCATGGAAAACTTGCAAATAAAGAGTTATAGAAAATTTATATGGAAGACCATGAGACAATCATCGATGCATTGGAAAAAAGAGAGGATGGAGATGGTACAATAGAATAAGTAAATACAGGTAAATATAGTTAAATAGTTTTATATTGTTCTTTTAAATACATTAAATACATGTTTTGATATTTCTTATGCGTTATTAGTTGAAATTGATTTAAATTGTCCTTTATATCCTTAGGCCATCATCACAAATTCATCACATACTTTGAAACAAAAAATTGAGAGGATGCAGATTAAACCTATATCTACATGTGTGAGGCACTTGTAAATACAGGTACAAGTTGTGTATATCTAGATAGTTTTATATAAATTAAAATACATGTTTTGATGATATATTGATAAATTGCTTGTATTATTTTTATATTAGGTGGCGTGAAGACCTGCTACATTCCCGACAAGTTTTAGATTTTCTTGAGATGGCATAGCCACATTTTGTAAACATAATATTTTGAGTTGGCATATATGTACATACACAATTACATTATTACACATTTTGTACACAAATTTGTATACATGTGTATGTACACAATTATACTCTACACAAGTTTATATATCAAAATTATTATTCTATATATTTTGTTTGTTAAATACGCATGTTTTTTTACTTTGAATTTACTTTAAATTTGATTTTATTATATTGTTAAATTTAGTTGCCTTGGGCAACTTCACCAAATTTTGAGAACTTAAGACGTCCCCTTAAGACATCATATTAGGACCCCTTAAGACATCCAAAACTAGCATCTTTGTAGGTTATTCAGATAGTGTGATAGGTGGAGTAGGCAATAACCTTTCACAATATCTGAATAACCTACAAAGATGCTAGTTTTAGGAAACTTCACCAAAATTTGAGAACTTAAGACATCGTATTAGGACCCCTTAAGACATCTAAAACTAGCATCTTTGTAGGTTATTTAGATAGTGTTATAGGTGCAGTAGGCAATAACCTTTCACACTATCTGAATAACCTACAAAGATGCTAATTTTATGAAACTTCACCAAATTTTGAGAACTTAAGACGTCCCCTTAAGACATCATATTAGGACCCCTTAAGACATCCCATTACGACATAAATTAAGACATCGGATTGTTATGATGAGTCATCCTAAATTAGATGAATTGTGATTAAATATGAGACATGTAGTTTGAATTCTTTGATCCCCTTAAGAAGTCCTATTAGGACCCCTTAAGACATCATATTATGACATATTAGTTTAAATTTTTCCTTTTAGCTAGTCATGTGAGTTTTTGAATTTATTTATTTGTGAGTGAGACATAATTTAAGATTTGATTTATTTTATTAGTGGAGATTAGACTAATTAATCAAATAGTAAGATTATTCAATTAATTAGTGGGGAATGTCTAGGAAATTAGTTTAATTAAATAAATATGATTTATTTATTTACTTTGATGATGGAAGGCATGCAAAAGGCTAATCCTAATTAATTAAATAAAAATAATGTATCTAATTAATTAGCATCAGGATGATACAAATATGGTTAGGATGGGCTTGGGATATTGTTGAAAGTGTCAAAAGTGGTATTAGTGTTATGACGTTAGAAGATGATGTTAGGATATGGTCAATTTTAGATGTCTACACTTAGAACTAGTAAAAAATGGATAACATTATTCTAATGACACCTTTGTAATTGATGGATTAAACTACACCAAACTTTGTAATCAATTTTCTACTCAGTTTTAAGATGGTATAGTGAATTAGTAATAAGAAAGGTAATCATTTTTGGGAGTTTTAATTAGGATTAATGACATTAAAGGAATGCAAAAGGCATATTTAACTTTAACACATATATTGTATAATATTGATAATTATAAATTATAAAGTAGTGTACATATTGATTTGAACCTATACATAGACACAACTAAACAATAGATATACATAAGTATATTTGAAAGTTTTAAAGTGATCAAAATATATTCTAACATGTCCTACATACACAAATACTCAAATACATGATCAAAATATGTAAATGTTCTAAATTTGAGTATGTAAATGCTATAGATCTCAAAGTATACATTATTAATGTTGTAGATAAAAGTACACGTGTCCTAGATCAAAGTATGCAAATGTGAGGTAGATTAAAGTATATAAATACCATGGATCTAAAAATATGTGTACAAATGTCCTATCTATCAAAGTACATGAACTACTCAAAATACATCATAATATGGGTGAATCCTATCTCCTTGCTAAGTGACCCTCAAAGGGACAACTATTGTGCTAAGAATGATGAATGGATCCCTACAAAAATATACACATACATTAGAACATGAGCATTATAATAAAATTAGAACACATAGTTAATCTAATGTAACAATATACATAAGTTATCACCTAATCACTACCATGATGTGAATCATGCATGTATATGTTCCCTAAGCTCAGACTAAGAATATCTAGTGTTGACCTAGGCTATGCGTGGAAAATAATAAAATTAAAATTAACTTCTAAACATCCACAAGTTTGTGTATAGAATAAATTTTACTATATATGTAAGATTAATTATAAATTATTCTTATGTACTTGCAAAAGGATCTTTATGTCAATCCTAATCACCATATTTTGGTAGATACATGTTAATAACATCACAAATAGAAGTCTCCACTACTAACTCTGACCTGAAATCCAACACTTGGGCCATTAATAATGACTTCAATGGACTATGAATGTGAGAGGGAATGGAACTTGAAGACAAAATATATGTTAAATTGAGGCCTTATCCACCAAATGCTGAGGATATTTCAATGTTTGTAGATTGGGTGTTCATTGATGAGGTGATATATAGGATCTCTCTATGTTAGCAATGATATGATTAACATATATCAGTACATCTAAGAGAGGGACTCAAAACTACATGGATATCACCTAATATAACTTCATCAAGTCTAATAATATACATCATATAGAATGATGTAATTGATTAGTATTGGTGATGTTGCAAGTATGAGGTGAGCCAGTGTTGTCATTGATGTCAACATACTCATATTGCATTGACAAGAAGGATTTGATGAGCTGTGTGCTGAGGATATTGAGAAAATTAGCCTCAATCAGGAACAGTGAAGAACAGTGATGAGAAGAAGGCAAATGTACTGTATAGGATGAGAACCGGAGGATGCGGATTAAAGGGTTAGTAGATATGAGTCTTGAGATGCTTCAGTTAAGATTTCAGAGGTCCGCATGAAGATCTGAAGGAGTTGTGGCTGTCGGTATGGAACCGGTTCCGGCAAGTATCCAGAGGTGACAGAGGATCACAAAAAGGTCCGGTGAGGTCCGGAATTGTATTATCTTAATCTGCGGATTGGAAGGAGTGTTTGGGATGTCCTTGTGATGTGTCATCCTGATTTGTGTATGATTTGGAGGTCTGGAAGTACCTCTTGCATTATGACAGTGGCGACAGACTGTGTTCTTGAAGTTCTGGATGAGGAAGACAAGAGATTCCAGTAAGTAGAGGAAGTGCGGATGTATCCGGTCATTCAGGCAGGCTTGTGAAGGTTCTTGGATCATGTTTAGGTTGTGTTGTTGGTCCGCATTGATAGTAGAGCCCGGAATTGAAGTTATTCTTCCGGATGAAGTTCTTGCTCTGTTTAGCCAACCGGATGAGTTGTTCATCCTACGAATGTTCTTGTGGTGGCCAACTGGATGTGTTATTCATCTTGCGGATACTCTTATGGTTGTTTGCCGACTTAGATGTTTGTTCCTAAGTCGATGTCTTGTATAAATAACGGTTTGTGAGTTCATTTCAAAGTGTGGTTTTGTGTGGATGAGTGTGGCATAGTGAAGAGAAGTGCGAAAGGTAGAGCAGAAGTTTTTGGGCTTAAATGGAACTGATCCGGACATGGTAGAGATGTCATTCTCCAGTTCAAGACTGTGATTCTTATCACTTTGTAGACAGTGTGTCTCCTTGTAGGCAGTGGGCCTCTTTGTGAGCAGTGTGCTTGGGCAGTGAGCCCTAATTGGCAAGTGCCATTCTTTTTCTTATTCTTCTAATAGAGAATAATTCTTGGGTTAATCACCCCGTGGTTTTTCCCTTAACCGGGTTTTCCACGTCAAAATCTTGGTGTTCAATGTGTTGATGTTTATCTACTCTTGTGTTTATGTATAATGTTTTCATGGATGATTAATTGATATGCTGTTAACTAACAACCAAGAATCAAGTGTTTGAAAGAACAAGAAGTTTTATACAACTGATTCACCCCCCCCCTCTCAGTTGTATGCCCTAGATCCAACAATTGGTATCAGAGCCAAGTTCCTCTGAAAGAAGCTTAACCACTTGAGGAGATCCAGGATGTCGTCTTACAAGAAGGATAGTCCGAAGTTCGATGGAACCAACTTCACTCTTTGGAAAGGTCGCATGAAGTCACTTGGAATGTATGGGAAAAGCATACTTGGCTATGGTTTCAAAACCTTATGTACCTCCACAAGGTGGTCCGACAACTCTGAATGAAATCACAGAAGCTGAAAACAATCTGCGGACCAAGGAAGCTCTTCTAAGTGCATTAAATGACTCAGATCTCTCGAATGTTATTGACCTACCAACTGCATATGAGATCCTGACTAAACTGG
The DNA here is from genome assembly GCA_027924645.1 of Cunninghamia lanceolata. NCBI lineage: Eukaryota > Viridiplantae > Streptophyta > Pinopsida > Cupressales > Cupressaceae > Cunninghamia > Cunninghamia lanceolata. The sequence continues at coordinate 27,253,542 of BSBN01000500.1, forward strand.
AACTTCTGTATGAAGGAGATGAGTTTGTCAAAAGTGCAAGGTTGCAAAGTCTGAAAGGGAAATTTGAAAGATTGAAAATGAGAGATGATGAAAACATCACTACCTTTATGCCAAGAGTGAATGAGCTGGTATGTGGAATTAGAAATGCTGGTGGAACTCTAGATGAAAATAAGATTGTCTGCAAAATCCTAAGATCCCTTCCTGCTGCCTACAAAATCAAGGTTGCTGCCATTGATGAATTCAGAGCCCACACAACTGTCACAAGAGAACAACTGGCTGGCAAACTAGCTGCATTTGAAATGACCGAGTTTGGAGATGATCCTCCCAAGACTGAATCTGCTTTTAAAGCCAGTACCTATGTGAAAGGCAAACAGAGATTTGATCCGAGAGAAAACTCATCAAGGAAGATGTCATGGTATGATCAAGCAAGAAGAGACATGGAAGAAGAAGAAGCAGAAACAGCTCAACTTGAAGCCCTCATTGCAAAGAGACTGCCAAGAGGATCCGATAAGTATGAAGGAAAACTACCCTTTAAGTGTTTCAACTGCAATAAGATTGGTCATTTTGCTTCAAGATGTCCGGAAAGATCTGCAAGGTCTAATACTAACAGACAAAGGTTTCAAAAGAATTGCTATTATGTTCATGAAGAAGACGACAATGAAGGAGTAACAGATGATGAATCAGAACTAGGAAGCAAATCCGGAAATGAGTGGATATTTATTGCCATCAAGGAAGAAGATTCAATACTCTCTGAATCTGTAAATCACAAAGTTGTTGAAAAAGCTTTGGCTGCTCAAGTGGAAGAAAAGGATGATTGGGTTATTGACAGTGAATGTTCTCACCATATGACTGGTGACAAGAATAAGTTCTTAGATTTGGAAAGATATGAAGGAGGAATGGTAAAGTTTGGTGACAATTCTGCTGGCAGAATCAGAGGTAGGGGAACTATTTCCTTTGATGGAAAGAGCAAAACAGGTAATGTACTATATGTTGAAGGATTGAAGCACAATCTTCTCAGTGTTGGTCAGTTAGTGGACAAAGGCTATGATCTCCGGTTCAAGAATGGAAAATGCAGAATCTTTACAAGCTCCGGAACTAAAATTGCATCCGGTACTCAGACAAAAGGTAATATCTTTCATCTGGTTGGTTCAAATAAAAGTTGTTTGTTTGTTCAAATTGATCAGAGTTGGTTATGGCATAGAAGAATGTGTCATGTAAATTTTGATAACATCATCAAGATAAGCAATACTCAGGATGTAAGAGATCTTCCAAAATTGATGAAACCTACAAATAGTGTGTGCAAAGAATGTCAGTTAGGTAAACAAAGCAGAGTCTCTTTCAAAAGCAAAGATCAGTCTTCTACCGGATTGTTGGAATTAGTACATACTGATCTCTGTGGTCCGACAAGAATCAAGAGTCTGCAAGGTGATAGATATTTCATGTTGTTAATTGATGATCATTCCCGGATGATGTGGGTTACCTTTCTAAAAGAAAAATCAGAAGCATTTGAGAAGTTCAAAATCTTCAAAGCTATGGTAGAGAATCAAACCGGATTGAAACTAAAGTGTCTGAGGTCTGATAGAGGTGGTGAATTTACATCTGGTGAGTTCATTGACTTTTGTGAGAAGCAGGGTATAAGGAGACAGTTGTCTGCTCCTAGGACTCCACAGCAGAATGGAGTAGTTGAGAGAAAGAATCGGACCATCCAGGAAGCTGCCAGGACAATGATGTTGGAAGCAAATGTTCCTCAGATGTTTTGGAAAGAAGCTATCAGCACTGCAATCTACACTCTCAATCGAGTTCAAATTAGAAACAACACCGGCAAGACCCCCTATGAACTCTGGTTTGGCATCACTCCTACTGTGAAATATTTTAGAGTATTTGGTAGCAAGTGTTATATTAAAAGAGATGAAGATCTAGGAAAGTTTGATGCTAGAAGTGATGAAGGAATTTTCTTGGGTTACTCCACTCAAAGCAAAGCATACCGGTGTTACAATAAGAGATTGAGGAAGATGATAGAAAGCACCAATGTAAAAGTTGATGAAGGAATTGAGAAGCCTTCAAGATTTTATGAGTTTGATGAAGATGACCAAGACAGTGTTCAAGGAACTCAATCCTCTCCAGTGAGACAGAGTCAGCCTGATCCGGTAAATCAGGAAGAAGAGATAGGTTTGAATGAGCCTGATCAAGAAGAAGCAGTGCAGGATACTCCCAAAATTCCAAGGTATGTAAGACTGAACCACTCTGAAGATCAGATCATAGGTGACAGAAGCAAAGGTGTACAAACTAGAAGGAATGTTGCTCAAAATCAGGATGAATGTTGTCTGATTTCAAAGATTGAACCTAAAACAATAAATGAAGCCTGCAATGATGAAAACTGGACCAAAGCAATGGAAGATGAATTGATGCAAATTGAGAAAAATCATACTTGGGATCTTGTTCCCAGACCTAGAGACAGGAATGTAATTGGAACCAAGTGGGTCTTCCGGAACAAACTAAATGAAGCTGGTGAAGTAATCAGAAACAAAGCTAGATTGGTCTGCAAAGGTACTCTCAAATAGAAGGAATTGACTTTGAAGAGACTTTTGCTCCGGTGGCAAGAATTGAAGCAGTCAGATTACTTCTTGCATATGCTGCCTTCAAAGACTTCAAGGTATATCAGATGGATGTCAAGTCTGCCTTCCTAAATGGTGATCTGGAAGAGGAAGTCTACATTGAACAACCGGATGGATTTCAATTGTCTGATAATGATGATATGGTCTGCAAGTTGAAGAAAGCTTTGTATGGATTGAAGCAAGCCCCAAGAGCATGGTATGAAAGGTTGGATAAGCATCTTGTGCAGATTGGATTCAACAAAGGTACTGCTGACAGTAACTTATATTTCAAAATTGATCATGATAACATTTTGATTGTTGAAGTGTTTGTGGATGATATCATTTTTGGAGGAAGAGATAGTATGTGCAAAACTTTTGCAAATCAGATGAAAAGTGAGTTTGAAATGTCTATGCTTGGTGAAATAAATTTCTTCTTGGGTCTGCAAATTACTCAAACAAAAGAAGGGATCTTCATTTCTCAGACCAAATATGTGAAAGAATTGTTAAGAAAATTTGGTATGGAAGACTCAAAGCCAATGAACACTCCTATGGCAACCGGATGTAAGTTAAGCAAAGATGATGATTCTCCAAAGGCAGATCAGACAAAGTATAGATCAATGATTGGTGGATTGTTGTATCTCACTCAAACTAGACCAGATATAATGCAGGCTGTTGGTCTTGTGGCAAGATTCCAAGCTGATCCTAGAGAATCTCATGTTATGGCAATCAAAAGAATTTTTAGGTACTTGAAAGGAACAGTTGAGTATGGTCTATGGTACCCTAGAGATCCGGATTTCTCTCTTCATGCTTACACAGATGCAGATTGGGCAGGTGATGTGGATGACCGTAAGAGCACTAGTGGTGGAGCATTCTTTTTGGGGAAAAGATTGGTTTCTTGGTTAAGCAAGAAACAAGATGCAATATCTCTGTCTACAACTGAAGCAGAATACATTGCAGCAGCAGGTAGTTGCACTCAAATCTTATGGATGAAGCAGATGCTAAGAGACATTAAAATTGAATATGAGGAGCCTATCACAATTTTCTGTGATAATTCAAGTGCAATTAATATTTATAAGAATCCGGTGTTGCATTCTAAGACTAAGCACATATCTATCAAGTTTCACTTTTTGAGAGAACAAGTAAACAAGGAAGAAGTCAGATTGGAGTATGTTCCCTCCAAGGATCAGATTGCAGATATCTTTACTAAACCTCTTCCCAAGGATTCTTTTGAATATCTCCAGGAGAAGTTAGGGGTCATGGCCCCTTCGGTGATGAACTAGGATGCACTGATGTGCATCAGTCTGGTGGATATCACAGTCATATCTTGTGATCAGGATTAATGATGGGGAGCTGCAACTAAGGGGGAGCAGCTGGTATGATTCTGATGTATGAGAATTGCAAGTATGAGCCCTTTGCCATTGATGTCAAAGGGGGAGAGAAGACATGTGAAAAACAAGTGGTTGATGATCAAAGGTGGAGCAGTAAAGGAAGAGAAGACATGTGAAAAGTTGTTGTTGATAGGGGGAGCGGTGACAGAAGAGAGAAGTTCTTGTCTTAATGGTTTTTCACATCATATGTTGCCATCAATGACAAAGGGGGAGATTGTTGCAAGTATGAGGTGAGCCAGTGTTGTCATTGATGTCAACATACTCATATTGCATTAACAAGAAGGATTTGATGAGCTGTGTGCTGAGGATATTGAGAAAATTAGCCTCAGTCAGGAACAGTGAAGAACAGTGATGAGAAGAAGGCAAATGTACTGTATAGGATGAGAACCGGAGGATGCGGATTAAAGGGTTAGTAGATATGAGTCTTGAGATGCTTCAGTTAAGATTTTAGAGGTCCGCATGAAGATCTGAAGGAGTTGTGGCTGTCGGTATGGAACCGGTTCCGGCAAGTATCCAGAGGTGACAAAGGATCACAAAAAGGTCCGGTGAGGTCCGAAATTGTACTATCCTAATCTGTGGATTGGAAGGAGTGTTTGGGATGTCCTTGTGATGTGTCATCCTGATTTGTGTATGATTTGGAGGTCCGGAAGTACCTCTTGCATTATGACAGTGGCGACAGACTGTGTTCTTGAAGTTCCGGATGAGGAAGACAAGAGATTCCAGTAAGTAGAGGAAGTGCTGATGTATCCGGTCATTCAGGCAGGCTTGTGAAGGTTCTTGGATCATGTTTAGGTTGTGTTGTTGGTCCGCATTGATAGTAGAGCCCAGAATTGAAGTTATTCTTCCGGATGAAGTTCTTGCTCTGTTTAGCCGACCGGATGAGTTGTTCATCCTGCGAATGTTCTTGTGGTGGCCAACCGGATGTGTTATTCATCTTGCGGATACTCTTATGGTTGTTTTCCAACTTAGATGTTTGTTCCTAAGTCGATGTCTTGTATAAATAACGGTTTGTGAGTTCATTTCAAAGTGTGGTTTTGTGTGGATGAGTGTGGCATAGTGAAGAGAAGTGCGAAAGGCAGAGTAGAAGTTTTTGGGCTTAAATGGAACTGATCCGGACATGGTAGAGATGTCATTCTCTAGTTCAAGACTGTGATTCTTATCACTTTATAGACAGTGTGTCTCCTTGTAGGCAGTGGGCCTCTTTGTGAGCAGTGTGCTCAGGCAGTGAGCCCTAATTGGCAAGTGCCATTCTTTTTCTTATTCTTCTAACAGAGAATAATTCTTGGGTTAATCACCCCGTGGTTTTTCCCTTAACCGGGTTTTCCACGTCAAAATCTTGGTGTTCAATGTGTTGATGTTTATCTGCTCTTGTGTTTATGTATAATGCTTTCATGGATGATTAATTGATATGCTGTTAACTAACAACCAAGAATCAAGTGTTTGAAAGAACAAGAAGTTTTATACAACTGATTCACCCCCCCCTCTCAGTTGTATGCCCTAAATCCAACAGGTGATACGATCAAGCTCCTCCTACGGTGTCCTCTTAAGGCAAGAAAGACAAAAATATAATATGGATCGTGTTGCAATGAAGATGCTCGATGTGATGTAGAGGAGTTGTGTGGATGCTTCAACAAGTACTCACCCACCTCCTTTGAAGAGATGTCCTATACCTAAATGGAAACCTTAACAAGGTCCTCAATTGCTTTCCTTTGGTAAGAAATAACCACAATGTCACCAATATACTTAAAACCTGGGGTAAATGTATGCATCCTTTCACCAATAAAATATCTAGGTTGAGGAAAATATCATCCTCAATTATGATATGTGTCTCTATCACATACCATACCATGCACTTTTCCCACATGGCTTGGTAAATATACATTATTTATGTTGAGACCCAAGTGCACCTTGACATACAAATTTTGTTGTGATTCAAATTACAATGAGATTTGGTTTTTATTTGGATAATGATCATGGGTAGTTACAAACCTAGGATATAACAATGGTTTCATATAGATTAAGAATAAATGATTGGTCTAGATGTTTAGTTAATAGATTCCAAAGTTTCATTATATTGGTTGAAGCTTTGGGTAGATCTATGATTTATGCTAGGGTTCAACATGATGTTGAGGGTGTTAGTATCACTCCTAGGTCTAGATCCTTTGACCCATCTACCCTACACTTCATGAGCCTTTGTTGTTTAGTGAGGCATCCCTTTAGGATATTAAGTGCTTGCCTAATGATATAGTGATGGAAATTAACACTCTCCAAGTTCACTCTTTCTTGTGGAAGGGTAATGCTTTCACAATAATACAATATATTTTAATTATAACATTGTAATAGGGAAAACTATATACCTATGTCATTTTACCTTATGTTTTGGGCCTAGGTAAAATTATTTTATGAAGGAGAGCTCAAAAGGACTATAATTTATATAGTGTGATCAAGTCTAAAAAACATTCCTAAAAAAACATCATCACACATCTCAAGATTTTACTCCATTCCATAAATAGTTTATTTTCCCTCTTTAGGTCAAACACACAAGTGTGGACCTAATCTCGATTAGGTCTGTGACTGTGGATCTGAACCCTGAAGTTTGAAGATTTAATTCAAATTCAAACTTTTCCCACCCCTTTACTAGCCATTATGAGCTAACTAAAGTATGAATTGTGTGAAATTACTCATTAGGATGTTGTATTTAACAAATAACCCTAAGTGGAAATGGATCATCTAGGGGTTATCAGGAGAAGGATGCTAGAGTTTTATTAATAGAACAAATTTATTCTAAAGCATCATATTATCAAATAAATAATTAGAGCACATCATTTTAGGTCTACTTTTACTCTTGTTTTCCACCTTCGAATCTTCTCTCAAAGACATAAAGTCATCTTACTTTTACTCTTGTTTTCTACCTTCCAATCTTTGCTCAAAGTCATAAAGTCATATTTACTAATGATTTATATAGAAAACCTCAACTTTATTATCAAAGTTAATTATTACTTCAATAATTGTATTTATTTAATTACAAGTTAAAATAGTGGAAGTCTTTCATATTGACCATTACTTTTTAATATAAAAATGTGGTACATTTCCATAACCAAAACAACATGATATTAAGATAAAAGCCAACTTATCTTTTTATCTATACATTAGTTAGCTCATTCTATTAATACAAATTTTGATCTAATGTTCATTATTTAATTTCTAAAGACATGATATATAAGAATTGCCAACAATTTAATAAATGAAGTAAAAATTTCCATAACCTTGATGACACATATTACTATTTAATACTTGAAATAAAATACTATAAAATACTGAAATGAAATAAAGTTTTGTATCTAGACCATAAAATAGTGAAATGAAATAAAGTCTAGATTTTTAAAAAATATATAAAGTCCATGTTCAACAATATATATAAAGTCCATGACAAACAATATATAACACAGTCCATGAAATAGTCAAATTATGTAGCCCATGAAATAACTTATCACATACTATCTCTGTAATCAAGAGTCCTCTTCACACCATGCGAACTACTCAGATGACCTGAATCACTCTGTAGAAGAGAAAGATTTAGATGAAATTAGATGTAAGATGATTAAAATGATTTAATGACAATTTTTAAATTTATAATTTATCATAAAATTAAATTACCGTGTGAGGCTAAGAGGCATGCTCTGGTGCACCTGGACCTGTCTCTACATGCTCTGAATCAATCTATTTAATACAAGAGAAAGAAAGTTGAAATTAGATGTAAGACGATTTTAAAAATGATTTAATTCAATTTAATTTATAATTTATCATATTTAAATTATTATACCGTAAGAGGTTGTTGTGCATCCTATATTCCAGGACCTGTCTCCACAGGCTTGGCTACATGACATGTCTCAAGCTATAAAAGAAAAAGAATTTTTAACACATGTCAACATATATATCTATTGAAATTTACTTTAAGTTCACAATGTATATTTTAATTGACTTTAAATATAATCTAAATTTTAAATTATACCATATCAGGCTGCCCATCTCCTCTATGCTCCTGCTCTACATATGTTGTGTGTTGATGAAACGTGTCATTGACAAGCTCCTACAAGGTCATTTATAACTTAGCACATGTGTGTACAAATTAGGTTAAAACATATATATTCACTTGTGTACATAGGTACTCAATTTTTGTTTTAATCTATTTAAAAGACTTGTACATATATTACACGTAGACATAGATATATTTTTTGAACAACCTGAAATGCAGTCGACTCCTGATATAAACTTGGATCATCCAAGTGTGCTGTAATGCCCATCCTCATTGTTGTGTCAACCTACATAGACATATATTTTTAATATATATTAAATAGTACATGCACGTTTTCAGATATAGTGAAATCAAAATAGAAAAATCTAAGTATATATAGTTTTTTAAAACAATATACATACTGTAAAAGTGTCATGTGAGATGCCCAATGATGGAGGAGCGCTTGAGACACCCTCAGATGGAGGATTCAATGTGGAAGAACCCTAAACCAGCATAAATATTTAATGTACATGTTCAAGACTGAATTACAAATTAAAATCAAGTAAATAAAATTATTTAAAATATAAATCATTCAAAATACCCCAAATGGGTGCCCGAGATGAATAGGTGTCGATGAAAAATTAAATTGATCAATGGTCCCTGTTGCCATCATCTACACCAAACAATTCGATTGTTAAAATATTACAATTTAATTGATCTATATGTTCATTAATAACACATGCTTAAAATTGTTATAAATTCAACATGTGTGTAACCTATATATACCTATGTCAAATGATCAGTGGGATGATCCTTAGCAAATAGATAATCAACAAATGATTCACCCATATTATCAGATGATGCATGTGTAGCTGAAGTGGGTGTAGTTGCCTGATAAGGTCCATAACACAACTGATTGCAACTCGTACATGTATGAGGCATCGACACATGTGGAGTGGTACTAGGACCACTCCCATCATCAACTCCTCCATGGTCTCTAACCTGAGCTACCATCATAGAAGTCTGCTCATCTAGGCTACCTGAGAGTGCACTTAATGTGCCTAGTGTGGATACCACTACACGATGTTGGAAGGGCACAGGAATGGCAGCAATAGGAGGGTCAATAAGAGGTTGAATAGGTACAGGTCGTTGGGGATCAACCCGTGCCCCCAACCTCTATTGTGGCATGCCGCCACCAATACCCTGGAATGATCTAAAATCAAAGTAGTTAGGTTTTTGATTCATAACAAACTCTGCATATAATTTTCTCAAAAAAATATAAATGAACCTCACAATTAGCATGAGGTGGATAATCAAACACCATCCACCATCTATCCCAAAAATTGGTAGACATTCCTTCATGCCTACACCACCTGATTGATATTCTTTTCTTATTTGCAGGAATAGGTTCATTTGTAATGGGATGTCTAAAATATTGTGCTAAATGACTTTTGTGATTTTAAAATCCAAAATATCCTTATAGGAGAGGCCATCAGCATAAAATTGGTGCCTTTCCTCTCTCCATTTCCAGAATCCATCAAAGTTTGAGTCAATAGACCTCACATAATCTACAATGTTTTGCATCAAAGTTGCAAAGCGTACCACGTGAGATGGCATGAATTGTTCATTGTGAATGGAATTCAATTTTTGTTGTATGGAATCCACATTTTCATTAATTATGGCTCGCAAGCGAGCCTGGTCAGTTCCAGGTGGGGGTGGAAGTGGGGCATCTGGAGCTAGGGCATCTGGAGGTGGGGGTGGGGGTGGAGATGGTGCTCGATCATCTTGTGCATTGAGGAAGTCCTCAGCATCAAAGTGAATATCATCTAGATTCATGATATATATAAAAACTATATGAACCTGCATATATACATATAAACATACAAACTTGAGTACAAATTTAACTTTCAAAATATATATATAAATTATAAATAAACATATGTACATGTTAAAAAATTATAAATTATAAAGAAACTAGATATATTAAATGTATGTTTCAAGAAATTACACTTGAAATATTTAAATTAAACGTACAGATACATGTGCATACAAATTTCAAAATGTAAGAGCTATTATAGTGAACTATGTAATTTTCAAATTGAAGTTGGAATTTTCATTCGAGAACTAAATTTTGATTCTTGTAGTGAGGGAGACAAGAAAGATCAATTTAAGACTATATAGACAATCATGTTAGGTTCAATCAAATACTAGGACAGTCATAGGCATAAACTTGGGCATCTTTGTTTCAAGACTAGAGGTTTGTAAAAAAGGATTTGCATGCATATATATTATCAAGGTCATGTTATGCTTATGAGTTATCCTCTCATTCATCTTGTCACAACCCTCTCAATAGGACTGGACCCTATAATTGATTTTGTTATCTACGACTATCATTATGGTGTTTGATCATAGGGTGTTTGGTATCAAGATTAAATTTCAATATGTAGGACTGTCATATCAAAAGATGCCTCTTAAGGACTCAGAGAGATATCATTAGCCAAGCATTGTATTGTCACAATAGCTATAGTATAGTAGTAGGGCTATTAGGACTACCATAATGAATTTGTTGTCAAGGTTTGTCATCATATGTTAGGTCCAAGGTTTCAATTTTGTTAATTTTTCTATGGAGTTGGCTATTGGTTTGATGTTAAGTACTCATTCTAGGAGATCCAACATTTCCTATGGCAAAGCTACAAATAGTTTGTAATGGTATTAGATGAATTTCTCTAACTTTATGACTATCAATAAGCTTGGTCAACAAATAATAGTCATGCTTGCATTGGTTTGAGCATTGGATCAATCATGAATTCATAAGTTGGATATGTGTTTGAGTATGTGAAGATTTGAGTGAATCCTTACCATTTGATAGGAAAGAGGAAATCATCATCTTATCATGAACTTTAGTATCTTGTATAATGTTGTCATGACCATTAAGGACTAAACATTAATTGTTATTAAATTCCTAGATTGTTATGGACCTTTAAGATAGCCTTCAACCAATAACAGACTTGTCATGAGGAGTTCAGTTGGGTTGTTACATCATGATTTCTCTAGGATTAGTCATTGATCATAAGATTGTCATCTTCCCTTGTTATCAAAAGTCCATCAAGGAAACATGTGAAGAGTCCTGTCACATTCACATGATGAACTATAAAGGGACAATGGAATTGTTGTTAAGATGTAAGACTCCTCTAGAGATTCAATTGCATTATCTTCATAATCAAAGAGACATAACCATGTGGTAATGATTAAATCTTCCACTTTTAAGATAGATGATGAGGTAAGAAGGTTAGCATACTATCATAAGGTGGAAGGTAGTCATGAATGGAAAATGAGAAATCGCATAGACTATTGATCTCTATGATTGTCCCAAACCTCAAGAACAATTTAAAACTCTATTTTACTATCAATATATATGAATGAAGGGTGAATGTTCAGATGCATCTGTGCTATTGAATGATGTCATAGAAACCAATGGACTATCATACCACCTAGGTAGAATCATAATGAACATTTGCAAGACTATAACTAGACTTGGAAAACTACCTTGAGGTGGATATCTTATGCATGGCAACATGATCTGAAAACCTAAATTTGGTGAAGTTGCCTATGGCAACCAAATTTGATAATGGAGATAGGATAGACTACTAGTTGCCTAGGACTAATCTGAGTATGAAGATGAATATATTCTGATGATTTGTGATTTAAAAAATGAAGAATTTGATGCTTTGTTTAACTTGTGATTGTAGGGATTCAATCTAGCTAGAAAAAGATATTAGTTGATGGTTCTAGCTTGATTTTGTTTCCTATTTCCTATTTGCAATTGTTGTTTTCTATTTAGTTGTTAACCCCAACTCTTATGTGTGCTATTTAGCTTCAGACTAAGCTCATTTAATTAGTCTAAATAGTCTTAATTTGCACTATCTTAACACTCACTTAGAGAAATAATCAGCACTAATAAGTGTATTTTTGTTCTTTCAATACTATTCTAGCATTTATTTGGCTCCAAGAACCAATAATATTGGGTTAGATACTAGAAGCTTGCATGCATGATTGAAAATGCTTCTTTACATGTTCCTACACAAACTTTTATCCAAGGTGGATTTTCTTCTTTCCTTAAGAAGTATATCAAATCTAATTATATTCACAAAATTTTGAAGTTAATTCAATGCATGTTCATCAAGAGTTGTATCAACAAATTCAAGAGTACATATGGATCATAGTGTTGGAGATCACAACAAGTGTTATTATTCTAGAGGATCGTATGTAGTAGTCTACTTCTATATATACAAGTTTCTATTAGGAGAAAATATCTTTTGCCAAATTTGTATTATAGAGTTCTCTATAGTGTGTTTCAGGGTAATCAAATGATGTAAGTCACAATTTAGAGGGTTGAGGGATAAGTTTGTGTTGAGTCTACAGGAGGTGTTTTCTTACATAGACCTCTCCATAATCTAGGTGTCTCCATGTCTAACTCAAATGTTTCAAGGGATATTATATGTGTCTCTAAAGTTACATTTGTTGGCTTGATTTCATTCTTGATTAGTTGGCTATCACAAAAACTGTAAAATCTTCTCAATTCTTGATTAGTTGGCTGTCTCTAAAGGTTTGATTATGAAGGAAGTGATAAAGGTTTTAGTATGGTTTGTTGTAATTTTTTTACATGATAGTTATCTATTCAATAATGCCTTTAAAATACAATGACATACATTAATATAAGTAAATTTTATAAAAACCAAATATATATATCATCCTAATGCTATATAAATTTTGATAGTTTGTTCAAAATCTCTCCTTTCATATGATACAGTCGTTTCAAAATTTCAATTGTATTTTACAACTAAAATGTCTAAATACAACTATTCAACTCTCAAATTGAAATCAAATTTTGACAGTTTGTTCAAAATCTCTCCTTTCATATGATACAGTATTTTCAAAAGTTCAATTGTACTTTATAGCTAAAATGTCTAAATATAGCTATTCAATTCTCAAATTTAAACAAAATTTTGACAGTTTGTTCAAATTCTATCCTTTTATATGATACAGTCTTTCAAATTTTCAATTGTATTTTACAACTAAAATGTCTAAATATAGCTAAAGAACTCATAAATTGAAATCCTAAATAACAGTCTATGTTTTAAATTTTGATTGTATTTTACACCAAAAAAAGAAAGAAAGACTTCAAAAAATTCATTGACAAATTCAAAAAGTGGAAAAATCCACTTACCTGATCTTTTGATGGCTGAAAATCCTCTTCTTGAACTCGGGATCCCGTTCTCAACTGTCGCCTGTCGCTGGAAAAAATGGGGTTACAGCCATTTTAAAAAAAAATTATATTTTCACAAAATAGGATCCCATTTTTTGGTCCTAGGTTTAGGATCCTGCTAAGAAATAGGATCTCGTTCTAGATTTTAGAATCAAGATCCTGATCTATAACGGGATCCCATTTTGTAGAAACAGGATCCCATTTTTAGTTACCTGATTTCATATTTTTTTCTAACTCCAAGACTTCCACCTTAAGTGGACACAACTTCTTGCATTTACCCACAAACTCATTGTATAGACACTAAAGACATTGTGTACATTGTGTTGGTCCTTAAATCTGCAGGCACCTTCCAAAAATTCAAAAAATTTCTAACACTCTCGGCCTCTGCAGTTGAAAAGATGCGAAAATCAGTTAAGGTGCATGTGTATTTGTATATACAAGGGTGTTTGTATATACATGCAGGTAAAATATGCATTGGCGGGTCAAAAAACTCTATCGCCCTTTGAAAAAATTAGTTAGATGCATTTTTGAATGCATATCAGGCTTAGAATGTGCATATACAAAGGAGGAATCTTTCATAGATTCTCAAGAATATTCCCGCTTTGTATATTGGGTTGCATATTGATATGCATTGAAAAATATACAAGGGCGCAGATGCATTTGCTACAGTGGCGAGGGGGAGATACATGCGGCGGGGTCCGTAGATATGCAAAGATCTTTGTATCTCTGACGTACAAGGTAAAATATGCATTCCTCGCATATTCTCTAAAGATTCCCTATTTGTATGTTAGGGAGGTTGTAGGAATACACTCAACACTGAGAGGGGGGGTGAATCAGTGTTGTTAACAATTTTAACACTTTTTACTCCTTTTCTTAATTTAAATTCACAACTGTAGAATTCTTCAGATAGAACAAAGAAAATATGCAAAGTATCAAAACAAAACTTGACACAAGAAATTTCCCGAGTGGAAAACCCTCCTGGGGTATAAAAACCACTCAACTGCTTCACTGGCTTAACACAAATTTCTGATTACAATTGTCTCACTGACATTACAATTCTGCCTCACTGGCATATTGTATTTCTCTGCATGTCACTAACATTACAACATCAACATTCAATAAAAATTATAACTCAGGGGATTTCCCTGTTTCAATAAAAAACAAAACCTTATTTCTCCCTTTTAAGACAGACAAAATAAATTCTTTGCAGTCAACCTTTAACTGTCTTCAACACCTACAGTCATTCAATTTTGAACTTCAAAATACTTCATACCTCTTCAAAACAATCTCAAACTAATTCACCATTTCTTGAGCTTTCTCTCTGTGCAAAACTGAACAATTTACCCTCTCTGAGAAATTATTGTCTTTCATCACCTTCACTTTCTCTGAACAAACATTAATCCATCATGATCATTGAAGGACTCCATTCATTTATTGAATCAACATTCATTCAAAATCTCAACATAATTCCCTGAAAAAAAATGATTCTTTATTCCTGCAAAAATTACATTTCAAAACAAAATTCCACTCTCCAAAAACTTCTTGCAATCTTCAACTTCATCTCATCTCTGCAACTCTATATATCTGCCATTGAAAACAATCTTACACCATCAAGAAGAAATTCCATCATATCTACAAAAAAAAACCGATTCAACTTCCAACTTCATATGATATCTCAATCATAACATCTTCTCTTAAAAAAAAACAAACAACAAAACAAAAAAAATAAAACATCTACGAAGAAATCAGCCTTTTCATATTCTTCACATTTAGAAACATTCTAAATGACATTCTTTCTCTCACCAAAAAAACTCCAATTTAAGTGCCTCTTCATCTTCGGTGAAAGGCCATGAAAATAGCAAGTTTTGTTTCCTTTTGATAACACAGTGGTTGTCAAATTTACCCACAGTTGCTAATCGTTGGAGGCAATTCACATTTTAAACCTTATCCCTCCGATTTGCGCGGCCCGCCAAATGAAGATTCAACGACGATCGTTGATTTGCTGTTTCCCGCGGAGCACACAACACATTTACCGGTTACCGGGCACCCTAGGCAACGGGGCCGGTAAGACTGACGAGTCTTCTCCCCTTAAGTTGTCACTTAAGTGACAATCACCGCTCCAGCCAGTCAACAGTCAATTATAAGAAAAGTGCAGTGATGGCTATAATAGGTTTTTAAGGAAATTTTAATTAGGTCTTGTGAAACAATAAAGAGCATTATACACTACTATATGTGTCACTTATCATTATAAACTTGTAAGAGTTTTACAACTTGAAAACTGAGAAGATACCAAACCTCCAAACCACTGTGAATACTGAGATGATACCAAACCACTGTGATTACAACAAGTCACAATCAAAAATGTGTTATAATTTCATGAAGACCACTCATAATGCCAACCTTAGCCACTTTCACTAAAAGCATGACTTAAACTGTCCTATGAAGAATCCTTCTGAAATATCATGTGATCAACACATCTGATCCAACTAGATGAATTCTCTGTAACCAATTCGAATTCATTAAAAAGGCAACTTCACAACACTGATTGCATAACCAAACATGATATGTACCTGTCAACTGCATCTTGTGAAAACTGTGAAATGCAACATCCTGATATCCTGATATTTTGACATCAATGAGAAGACAATATACTCAACTGTGAAATGTGCTACAGAGGTTTGTATGTTTGCCTTTGTATATTCAACATACAAACAAAATATACATTCGCGAGATGCAAGCCGGACTCCAGGATGTTTCAGATTTGCCTTATGATGTGGCAAGGTCTGTAATTTGCATGTATGTTGGGTTTGTATATGCAACATACAACCCGATATACAAAGAAGTGATATACAACCTGGACGCGATGGATGAATGAAATGCAGTGAATAAATATTTGAGGTCTGGCTTGTATATAAGGTGCTTGTATATGCTTTTGCATGTACAAAGCGACAGGTGCAATGAAACATATGCATTTCAGACCTGATTGGGAAATCAAATGCGGCAGGTAAGTGTTTGAGGTCCGGCTTGTATATCAAACAATTGTATATACATTTGAACATGCATATTCAAGAGCGAAATGGAAAAATGGAGAAAGTGAAAAGTCAGTGATAGGAACATGGAGTGCCTATGTGGCACGTAATCATTGGTTGGTGACTTTTCAATGTTTTTTGTGGGCCGTTGATCCTGGTGATGGGAGTAGATCGACGGCCATGTTTTGAACCCGCAGCGAAGGTTTTTTCCTGTGAATTTGCAATCATTTTTGAGTGGGAAAACAACAGATGCATCCGCTGCTACATTTCAAAGGGGCCTGTGGGTAGGTGAGGCAATAATGGCAGACTTGTAGAAGGATGATCGATGGAATGACAGGCCAACTACCAGACTTGAGATGCAAACCTTTGAGCGGCGGCTCTGATCCTGAGTTCACCTGCTCATTCCTCTTTGTCTCTCTGCTGCATTTACTGTTTTTGAGCACCATTTCTCATGCATTGTATCTGGCAATTTTTTGATTTGCCTTCTAATTAATTTTGCTGAGTACACAATCTTGGTATAAAAAGCCAAACTATGTTACTCATTGGGGTTGTTGAAGACTTGGGCAATTTTTTGTGTGAATAATGAAATACAGAGCATTTCATGTCTGTTTTATCTTTGTGGAGTTTATGTGTTGCATCTGAGTTGTATCTTGCACATATGTTCAGTTTTAGTGTTAATGTTATATGAAAAATGCATTATTGCATGTGTTTATCTGTCTGTCTCCATTTGTTGTATGCATTTTCTTCTTTTGAATCTGGTTGCTAAGGGTTTCTCAGATTCTAGGGTATAGTCTTGTTGTACCACATGCTTAATCTGCAACTTCCATTCTATTGGGTGAATATTTTGTCGTTAACTCACTAACGGCAAAATGGGTATATCAGCCACAGCTATGATGAGACACAGTCTCTCTTCTCCGCAACGGGAGGTTCCCTCTAATTACTTGACTTTTGCAAACCAAACAACTTATAAAATTTATGTACACTAAAAACTATGTTTGTGGTGGTTCCATCTCATCTCATTCTCTTTTTTCAGAATAGATGTTTATACTTCAAACTTTTGATAGAAGACTTATAAATTATCACAAAATCACAGAAACACAGTTTTCTGTTACCTCACTTACTACTTGTAAACGGAACTATTTGAAGTAGAATGCAGCCCAAAGTCTTCACTCCTCTTCAAGATGATAAAAGTAAATCGAATATAACAACTTGCAGCACAAAGTCTCCAAACTATTGTATTCTCACAAACATGAACATATAACCCACAAATGATTTGATAACACAAAGTCTATCAGAATCAAATTAAGAGCGCTCTTCAATCACTTGAAACAAACTCCACACTTCAATTATTATCAAATAAGATTATGATAGCAAGACAAAAGAACAAAACTATCACAACACAAATAATCCCAAGACAAAGATTGGAATTGAACTTGCTTTCTTGTATTGATAAATATTTGAATATTGATTTTCACAAAAAGCACAAAGTCTTGATTTGCTTCTCAATTTGCCAGAGTTTTCTGCAATAGACAAAAGATAATATTTACAAAAGAGGCCCCCTTTATTTATAGGGAAAGGCCTTGAGAAAATTTAGGAAATCTACAACTACTTTGACTTATTCAACAAGAGAGTCCTATTTGACTTAGGACTTCTCTTGTTTCACATGTAATTACATTTTGGAAAATTACACGTGTAGGTGTCCAAAACAAAATTCAATTTACATATCGTTTAGGAAAAATAAGCTAAGGCACTAGCTTCCTCCATCTTTTTTCTTTAGGAAGTTCTGGTACATAGTTTGAACGACTGACATCTCGCATGCATCTGGTTTCGCTATGTTTTCAGAAATGGTGCGAGCTCAGAGAATTGAATCTTTCACCGCCTTTACCGCCTTTTCATGCTTGTCTAAATTATCCTTCAGGTTCTCTAGAGTCGAATGTTGATCATACAGGTTATCCATTGAGAGCACTGAGGGAGCTTCCTCTTCAAATTTCTTTTGTACCATTTCTTCAAAAGAACTTATCATTTCCTGTGGTGTGAGGAAACTATGATCTTCCCTTGTCAAGGTGCAAGGAAGTTCTTCTAGCCAGTGTAGGAGTGTGACATCACTATCTTCACTCGCTTCTCGAGCTTGGCATAGATCTTCAAGTAGACTCTTTATTATGAAAATATGATGAGCTAGAGTCTCCTTAGTCTTAAGATATGATTCCCTATTGGTGATGACCCCAATGGTGATCAGATTCTTTATCTTGATATTCTTCATGTCTATCCACTCTTCTAGGCTCTCTTCTTGATCTTGCAGCTCTTGTGAAAGTAGATCTACTAGACTGTCCAGCTCAGCTTTAGCTTTGTACATTTTCTCTTTCCTTTCCACAGCGGTTTTTAGCAAAACTTCTCGTTGAGCCAACAACCGCTCCACTACATCCCCCACTATCTCGCCTCTGGCTTGGGCTTTTTCAACCTTCTGTATCAGGGGATCTTCCACTGTCACTACCATTGGTTCTACTATCTCTGATGACTTTACTATTTTCTAAAGGACAGTGGCCTGTTGTTCCACTTTTGCTTTGTACTGCTCCTCCTTCTTGGCTTCATCATACTTTTCGAGTAGAGTACTAGCAGTAGTCTGGAAATCTGCCGTAACACCTTCATGAGTCACTTTACCCAGTTCAACCCTTGAGATGACATAATTACTCATGTCAAAAGTGTCAACCGTGGCATCTTTAGGAGGTTTGGCAATTTTGGCATATCTAATTCCCTTTTTAGTGACCAGCCTAGAAACAGTCTTAGGCTTCTTTTTCTGGTTCTTTGCTTTCACGGGCAACAGCTTTTCAATGTCAATCTCATCAGGTGAGATGGCTTGCTTCTTCCTCTTTGGAGTATAGACAGATAGCCATGGAGGAAGTATAGAAGTGTCAACAGCTGGAGGGGGATCCACTACTTGCTTGGTTGGCTCCATGTTTGTACTGGTGATGGTGACAATTGGACTTGTGTTGGTAAACACAACACTTGTATCAACAACCTTTTGTGAAGCATCCAGAAGGTTCTCTAAAATAGTTTGTTCCCCAATATCAAAAGAAGGGGAAGATAAGCTTGGAATGGAACTAGAAGAATAAAAAATAGTTCCAAAGCTAGCTTTCATGGATGGAGGAGTATTGTCAGAAGAAACAACAAAAATTGGAGAAAGAGGAACACTTGAAATCACTGGCAAACTGTTAGAAACCGGAACATGAGGAGGAGGTGTAAGAACTTGTGTCTCGGAGGGAAGATCTTTCACAGGAGTCTGAGGGGAACCATCAAGCCATTCTACCTCTATATCTTCATCTACCCCTTGTTCAGCTTCATCAGATACCTTTGTCTTAGACTTTTGAACATTTTGTTCTTCGGTCTCAACATCTTCAATTTCCATCTGATCATCATTAGTATCTTCAACATATGACTTAGTGGCGTCAGAAACCTCTGTAATTTCCTTCTTCTTTCCTCCTTTAGATACAAATTTGATTTTTGGTTTGTGTATCTTGGAAGAAGAAGGGGTGTCACTCCTGTTTTTAGTTCGGTTCTCTACCTTCTTACTTGTTTGATCCTGTGTTTCTTCTTCAGACCCTGTAAGGAATTCTTTTAACTTGATTCCCTTACTTCTTAACCACAAGTTGGTGTTTGCCAGCATTGGTTGGAATCTTTTCCTGATAGATGTCTCCTCTTTGACTGACCATTTCACCTCTGGGAGAGGTGAAGCCTCAAATTTTCTGCCTCATATTTGTGATCTAGGACATCCCCATCATCCTCCATTCCATCTGGAATATCAGTGAGTCCTAGTTCTTCAATTTGACTTAGATGAATTCTACAGAAATCTAGTTTTCTAATCTCATTTTGAGTCCTGAGATCTGCCCATATATCTTTGACCATTGGCACATGAAAAGTTGACTTCCTCTTGATTTTATCTTGAACCCTTCTGAAGTCAAAATGATATCTTTTCTTGTAGGTTTTCATGGTGACCAACTGTAACTCGGAGTCAATTATCTTCGCTTTATTGGCAGATTGAACTGAGTACCTCCCAATTTCAATGGGAAACTTTATCCCTGACTTCTTCAGCTCCATCTGTTTGTTGTGTACCACAATCAGTTGTCTGCAAAGCTCCATAATAACAATGTGATCAGTGGGATACCATGGCAGCATGTAAGGGTAACCAGGATAGTATCCTACCCGAAGATATGTGAAGGTGGAAAATTGCAAGAATAAGCAACCAAAAGAATTTACAACTTGCCAAGCTTCATCAGAAACTCTTCTTTGAACCTGTTCACCATCCCACAAGCACATGAAAACTGAGAAGAAAGCATCATTGACTCTTCTGAAATGATGAATTGACCCCTTCAGAGTGATTTGAGGGTAGTATTCATACATTGGGACCAATCTCCTGTCTCCTACTTGGGTTAAACCTGGAAAGTTCCTCATGCTTGCAGCAGCATAGACAAGATAAGAGGTCATGTAAAATTTGAAGGTAGTATTGACTCTTAGTAGAATCACTTTGATGTAAGTGTACATCCAGTCCTAGAATTTGGAAGTGGAAGGGAGTCCTCTGATGCGACTCAAGAGAGTAATCAAATCACACACTTCCTCCACAAATCACTCCTGTGAAGGTCCTTTGGCCATCTGGTCAAATTTCCCCTAGGAATCTTTAACCATTTGCTGTTTATATACCTCCTGGCAGATTCCACGTCATTATCATAGTCTTGTTGACCCTGAGCAAAATCAATCCGCCCAACGTTTTCAATTGGTGGACACATGAAGATTTTGTCCATGAATTCTGCATCCAATCTCATGATTACATTTCCTTGTGAGTCCGTCATAGCTCTAGTGTCCCTATTGTAATGGCTAGCCACTTGTAGAAAAAATTCAGGATTGTGTGCACTAACTAGAAATGACACAACCAAATGAATACTGTTGTCAATGATTTTCTACATAGGCTTGGAGGGATTTGCTTGTTTAGTTCTATCTACGAACTCAGCCAAGTCCACATGCCCAATTTCTGTGTGTCTGATTTCATCAACATTTGACTGCACTGCCGTTACTTGGAAGACACCCTGGTACTTGTACTTCATGACTCTGGCCTTTGATGGAGATGATTCTGACATGAGCTCTGGAGAGAACTGTGAATTTGAACACCACGAACGTTAATTGAGAACTGCAAAAGGCCATGATCTTGCAGTAAGGGGAAAAATTGGATAAACTGGGTCAACTGCATTTTGACGATCATGGACAGGAAAGCATGTGTTTGAAGGGCTTGAGCGCGCAAATCAAGGCGAAGGTGAAAGTGGGCTTTTAGTTTTGAAAGGTGAATTTTCCCAGTGTTGGGAAAAAAATAGGGAAATGTGCTTAAGTGGGTGATTTCACCGCCATTGCAGGTTGGGAGAGTTATCAGGTGTAAGAGTGGGTGAAAACACTGCTATTGCATGTATTTTGAAAGTTTTGGTTTAACATGCATGAGCAGTCAGAATGACCACTATTGCATGAAACTTCAAACGCTTGAGCGGGTGTATCGGCCGCTATTACATGTAATCCAGAACTTGAGGTTGAAGATACTTGAGTAGCGACTCCCACTGACACCGCATGTGAGATTGACACCAGTTTTTGCAGTGTTCGGTCGGTGATAAAAGCCGACACTGCATAGGGTATTTCGCAGTCTTCTGTGTAAGGGCGGAAAAATCCGCTGACATTGCACATAACAAAAGTTGCAAAGTTTGGAAGGGTCTAAGTGGCGAATTTGGCTGTCATGATTTTGAATGCTAGGAAACATTTGAAAGATGTTTTCATTTTTAGGTCATGCATCAACCTAAAACCTAGGGTTCAAACAAACAATTGATGACACATACTAATCCTAAAAACCTAGGGCACAGAAAAGACCAAAACAAAAAATGACAATCTAAAACAGAAATGAAGCATCACAAATGATAGATTTGAAACAACGAAAATACTAACAATCATTTTAGCGAAACTCTAGAAAGACATTTAGCACACTTACCTGTCTAAGGTTCGAAGCCCTAGGTTCGGTAGTGGTAGATTGGGTTGAACTCCTTCAATGGCACGATCGAACAATGTTGGAGGAGTCCGGAGAATAGCTCAGAGGAATGAAATGACTAAAGTCAATCAAAAAGACATATTTAACGCTCCAAAACTAGCTTTAATGAATGGCACGAGTGGCCATTAATGGCACTCAGCGTTCAAGATTCTGAAGATCTTGAATGGGCAGGCATTTCAGCCGCTCAGGCAAGTTAGGTAGTCTTAACTGTATGCAACAGCAGGAAATTTGACCGCTTAGACAAGCTAGGTGCATAAGACAATGCAGCGGCGAGAGATTTGACCGCTCCGATATAAAACAAAACAAAAATTCAATTATATGTAATAGCAGTGTTTATAACCTCTTTTACATATGATTAAACAAACTTTTAAACATGCAATAGCAATTATTATAACCACTTTTACATATGTTCAAACTTCAACATGTAAGGGCGGCTGAAATAACTACCTTTACATGCCAAAAATCAAAAAATTTCTAACACCTAAAAATGAATAAAAATTGACATTTTTTACTGATTTACAACTTACGATCTTCGCACATATCGAAAAACTAATTTCAAAGGAACATCATAAACCCATCTAGAATGTCAAATGACTTCGCACGAGATCAAGGGAATCTTGTCTTGATTCGTGAGCTTAGAGTGTAGATTCACGAAACAGACAAGTTTCGTGGGGGTTGTCTACAAAAATGAGCATAGCTGATTTTGAGAACAACAGCTGGCTCTAACTGGGGAAATTTCTTCGATCAAACTTTGAAATGATTGAAGGAAGTAGAATCCAGTCTCTAAGTGCCTTCATCCATGCCATTGGGCTATAGAGTCAAGCTAAAAAGAAAAAGACACAAAAGACTAAATGAAAGCACAAAAATAAAACACAAAACTATACAAATGTACAATTTAACTTATCTGATACTTCAGAGATTGAAGTGCTTCAGATGTTGTCCACTGTGAGGCAACGAGAATGATGTTCCATCCTTATACTCCAGCAAGAAACTGTTTTCACCACATAATTGATGAATGGTGAATGGACCTCTCCACAAGGAATCAAATTTCCCATGCATCCCTTTTGGTTCTCTCCTCTTGTCCCACAATAAGACTTGATCTCCAATCTGAAACTCATGAGCCTTTGTCTTCTTGTCGAAGAGTTTCTTTACTTGATTTTGGTGCTCAGCAATACGGTCCACCACCATAGTGCGTTGCTCCTCAAGTTCAGTCAAATACATGATCCTTTTATCAATAGAACTATCAAAAGTTCTATCTTCCAATGCCTTTACCAACTTTAATGCTGGCAATCCTAAGGTAATTGGTATCTCCGCATTCAGACCATATAGAAGCTAAAATGGCGACATGCCTATCACCCTTTTGGGGGTAATTCTATCTGCCCATAAAGCATCAAACAATGCCTTATGCCAAGTTCTCTGATTCTCATCTACTAGTTTCCTGATGATAGTGACCAGATTCTTATTGCTTGATTCTGCTTGACCATTCCCTTGCGGATAATAGTCTGAAGAATGGGAAAGAGTGATCCCATGCTCACAGCAAAATTTAGTAATCTAACGAGAGGAAAAACAAGTAGCATTGTCTGCTACAATCTTGTTTGGAACTCCAAACCTAGAAATAATGTTCTCCTTAAGAAAACTGCATACCACTTCAGAAGTAGCATGTTTGACTGGAATAGCTTCCACCCATTTGGTAAAATAGTCTGTTGCGGTGAGAACATAGTTATGTCCTACACTTGATGATGGGTTCACTACGCCAATGAAGTCAATACCCCATTGCTGAAAAGGCTCCTCAATCACCACTGGTTTTAGAGGTAAGGCTGCCAATTTTGGTTTCCCAACAAACTGTTGGCATAACTCACACCTGCGTACCCAATTGTACGCATCTTGGAATAGTGTGGGCCAATAGTATCAAGCTCGCAGAATCTTGTGAGCCGTTACAGGTGCTGAAAAATGTCCTCCACAAGCCAAATTGTGGAAAGACTCCAAAAGTCTACTTTATTGTGCTTTATCCACGCAATGGAGAAATACACCATCAAGACTTCTCTTGTACAAACCATTGTCCCAAAGGACGTAGTTTGCAGCTTTTAATTTGACAGTCCTTCTTTCCTTATAAGATAAGTGAGAAGGACACTCACCATAGGTAAGGAAATGAGCAATATTAGAATACCACTCGTCAGTTGTAGTAACAAAAAGAATAGTTGGCATGTCCACAACTTCTTCTTCTTCGTCCGCTGTCTCTTTTGGAACGTTATCTGCGATCAATTGACACAAACCTTTACCACGCACAAGCTTGGTTGGCTTGATATCCAGATCAAATTCTTGGATCTTAGCAATCCAATTACCTCTCTTTGTTCTGAACTCCTGTTGAGTTAGGATAGATTTGACTGTTGTATCAGGCACCATGACAACAGTGTGTGAGTTTAGAATATAGAACCTAAAATGCTTCACCGCTTTGACCATGGCATAGGCATGCTTCTCCATATTTGAATACTTCAATTCATGAGCTTTGAGAGGACAACTCATAAATGATATGGGGGATTAACACCTTCTTCATTCTGTTGAACTAGAATAGCTGAAAGTGTGTGTTATGAAGCGTAGCTATAGACTATGAAATCCTTAGTGTAGTCGGGACAAATAAGAACTGGAGCATGAGCAATAGCTCTCTTGATATCCTCGAACGCTTCCTTACCCTTCACAGTCCAACGGAAAGTGGCCTTACCCTTCATCATATTAACTATGTGATAGGTTTTTTCTGCAAACTCAGGAATGAACCTTCGCAGAAAATTCACCTTTCCAAAGAAAGAGTGAACAACAATCTTACTTGCAGGTAGAGTAAGACTTTGAATAGATTTAACTCTCTCCAAGTCAATCTTAGTACCTTCCTGGGATACAATGTGTCCGAGAAGCTTACCTTCCATCACCCCAAAAACTGACTTCTTGGGATTGAGGGAAATACCATTTTGCCGACAGCGCTCCAGTACTTGTCGTAAATGATGCGCATGATCATGACAGTTTTTGGAGAAAACAGTCAAGTCATCGAGATACACCACGATGAACTTCCCCATCTCATCTCTGAAGGCAAGATCCATCGCTCTTTAAAATGTGGCGCCAACATTGATCAGACCAAAAGGCATTCTACGATATGCAAATGTGCCCCATGGTGTGGTGAAAGCAGTTTTGAACTGATCAGCTTCATTGACCTCCACTTGGTTATACCCTGAAAAACCATCTAACATAGACAACATTTCTAAACCAATCACTATTTGTAACACTTGGTCCATGATGGGCAAAGGGTAGTTATCTTTCAAGGAAGACTGGTTGAGATTCCTGAAATCAACACAGATACAGATTTCTCCATTCTTCTTCCTTACAGGTACTATGCTT
This sequence comes from Cunninghamia lanceolata, assembly GCA_027924645.1. NCBI lineage: Eukaryota > Viridiplantae > Streptophyta > Pinopsida > Cupressales > Cupressaceae > Cunninghamia > Cunninghamia lanceolata. Next base: position 27,279,288 of record BSBN01000500.1, read on the forward strand.
GCGATCCATGTGGAATGATGAATTGGAAAAATTATGCTTGAATTTCTAAATTTCAGAAAGAATCGTACCTGATATATTTGGATTGTATTGCCTCTGCTTCTACTTGTGAGGCAACAATCCAGCTTTGAGGGGAATTTCGTGTTAAACCTCCTTAGGCCTAAAAGACTTCAAGTCATCATAGGAGTAAGCCAAAACATCAATGTAATGGCGAAGGAGGGTAATGAATTTGAATCTTTCATCAGCAGTGCAACATTTTCCAATGTTGACCATCTTAGGATCTGCTTCCGAACCCAAATTGACCTGCTCAAATTCCATAGAGGAACTTGAATCCTGTTGTTGTTGCCGCTGCTTGATATACCTATCATGTTTATCAAAGAGTTTCTCAAGGGAAACCAAACCTTTTGGGATTTTATTTCCTTTCAATTGTAGAAATTCTTCGTCGGTTTGTGAGTCTATCTCTGAAACATATTTCCGCGGTGGCGATTCACTTCCTTCAAAGTAAAGCTCATCAAAACTATCCATCTTTTCTAGGAAAGCAATGATTTGGTTATCACCATTGAACACCTACGAATGGTCAACGTTATCAGGTACACTTGGTCGGAAGACCAGCTCAATAGTGTACTTGTTTCATTTGAAATCCTTATGAGGCACCATGAGAGTGGCAGAAACAGCCAATGAATCTGCACGATCATTGAACTCTCTTGGCACTATAGAAATGTTGAAAGCATCAAAACCTTCAATGCAATCCCATACGCGATTGCAATAGTGTCTCAGTCTTTCATTTTTAGTTTGGTACAAATTTCTTACTTGACAAACCACCAATTTGGCGTCCCCTTGAGCATGAAGGATTTTAACACCTCTAGCACGAGCAGCTTCCAATCCAAGCAATAAGGACTCGTATTCGGTGGTGTTATTGGTATTGTCAAATTGTAACTTGTATGAAAAAGGTAAGATATCACCTTGTGGCGATATCAAGACCACTCCAACTCTAGAACTAGTAGAAGAACAGCTGCCATCAAACTCTAAAATCTAGACTTCATTAGAATTTGATTTCTTGGACTTTCTTTGGTCAGAAGACTCCTCTTCGTCAGTGAGGGAAGAATCTGGTATTACTATACCCTCACCTGAACTTTCATCTAAAAACTCTTCTGAGTCTCCATCTGACATATCCGAGCTATCACCCGATATATTCTCATCTGATGAACTGGAACCATCTTCTGTAGACAGGAAATAGTTACCCATTCCCAAGGACTCAAACAAAATTTGAGCTTTGGGATTTGATGTTTGGGTAACAATGTATTTCACCTCCTTCTTAGGAAGCAGCTTCTACATGACACCTTTAACAGGTATCCTTGCTTCAGACAAATCCATGTTCAACTCCCCACCTACATCCTTACAGAAATTATGCCCAAGAAGAATGCCGTATGAAGCTGGAACATCAGCTACCAGGACTGTCATCTTGATTCTCTTATCCGAAAAAGCTGCAAATGCAAATTGGGCATCTTTGATTTGACCCAAAAGTAGAACTTGCTTATTCTCCATAGAGAAACACCTCCCAAAAGTTTTGGTTAAGGTGAGGCCAAGGGCATCTGCTACCTTAGCAGGCATAACATTGTCAGAGGCTCTGGAATCTATTACGCAATTGCTCAATTTATGACCATTTACTAATAGGGAAACATAGAAAGGTTCAATTTTTCCAGCGGCTTCAAGGGGAGTAGTGACAAGATTATTTTGGATAGGCTTGTTTTTGGGGGAATCATGAGTAGCTTTGGGAAACTCTTGTCCTGTAGGGACGGTCTTATTTTTGACGTATTTGGCTAATCTATCAAATTGTTCAGGATTAGCCTATAAATACTCAACTTCAGACATTTGTATCTTAGTTCTCCTAGCATGATCTATTATATCGAACTGCTGAAAAGAATTAGATACGGAGGAAGAAAAACCGTCATTCTAATTTTTGGTAGAGATAGCACTAGTCTAAGGAGTAGAAGTGGAAGGTACAAATTCATTAGAAGCACTTACTTGTTTATTGACCACCGAGTTTTTTGATTAGAAAGGTAGCGGAGTCCCCCATTTAGCGATTGAAATCGCTGGTAGAGATTCTTCTCTCGCCTTCCCTTTATCAGCTTAGAGAGCTAACTGATTTTGAGACCTAGTGAAGACAGCATATGCTCCTTCACACATTTCTCCTTTTTCAGCTTCGTCCTGATAGTTTAGAAAGCTAATGGTAGAGTCGCCAGCTAACTCTTCTTCTCCTTCTGTGAAGAGATTAGCACCATTTTCATAATCCAACTCAGGTTGGAAAGAAAGTTTATTTTCAGCTTCATAATAGCCAACAACAGAGTTGACCGACGTCGCCTCAATGGCAAGCTTCCCTTATGTAGGCAGAAGACGGTTGTGTTGCCCTTGATTCCTAGTAGCATTGCCTTGATATGAATTATTTGGAAATGTCCTCCTTGGTATATCTCAGTAAGAAGGAGGCGCAGACATACCTTGGGACATTTGTCTCTTCAGAGCTAGCAATTCATTTGCTAGCTTTTGCACCATGGTGTCAGTGGTGCTTATGGAAGCATTCTCAATAGAAGAGGAACTTTTATTTCTATTAGAATCCCTTCTTATCTTACCCGCAAGGATAAGATCGTCTTCCACTTTAGTTGCCAGAATCTGAGCTACAGCAAGATTGGTAGGAGCAGCTCGCCTCAATAGAAAACTCACCTCTGGAAGTTGTGTATTGATAAAGAAACATTTAAGGTTCTCCGCTGTTGGCTCAGCGGTGGTGGGAATCCTGTTTCTCAATTTGTTGAACTTAGCAATGAAATCTCGCATTGGTTCATGAGGTTCCTTTTTCATCTGTGTTAGCTGTGCCAACAATGCATGAGCATCTTCCGCAGGTTTAAACCTGGTTTCAAACTTGGTTTTGAGAGTAGCCTAGCTCATTATGGTCTGAGCTCGAAGGTGGTAAAACCAGTCTACAGCAGCACCTTGTAGTGTCTCTAGAAAGAGTCGTACAGCAACATCTTCGTGTTCGACACCTATCACACCACAGGCTATATAGAAAGCCGCAATGTGCTCATCAGGATGAACTTTCCCGTCACCATAGAATTTGGGGAAATTCTTTCTTGAACTACGAGGTAGTTCATGCAATGGTGGGGTCAAATTTAGAGGACCAAAGGTATTACCCCAAGGGCCTTGGGCTGCCATGACGCGCTGATTGAAAGGTGGTATAACAAACCTTGGTGTCGTATGAACAGACAAAACTCTGTTAGTACCAGCACTAGAAACTTCACCTGGTATTGGAGACCTGGTGTTTGTAGGGTGAAAACTCTTGGTGCGCTGAAGACGAGGTCATGGAGTTAAGAATCCAAAATTATTCTGCTGCATCAATTCAAATGCAGGATCAATAATACCCTGAGCCCTCTTGCTTCTGGTGTACCGAGAATCTGCCAGAATGTAGTATGCTAAACACAATTTTGCAAGAAAATGGAAAAGAACTGAAAATGCTTCAACTCAGAGCGTGAGGCTTCAAGTTGCGCATTCCTTTCCCCAGTAGAGTCACCAAAAAATTGTTGGGTGAATATTTTGTCGTTAACTCACTAACGGAAAAATGGGTATATCAGCCACAGCTATGATGAGACACAGTCTCTCCTCTCAGCAAGGGGAGGTTCCCTCTAATTACTTGACTTTTGCAAACCAAACAACTTATAAAATTTATGTACACTAAAAACTATGTTTGTGGTGGTTCCATCTCATCTCATTCTCTTTTTTCAGAATAGATGTTTATACTTCAAACTTTTGATAGAAGACTTATAAATTATCACAAAATCACAAAAACACAAAGTTTTCTATTACCTCACTTACTACTTGTAAATGGAACTATTTGAAGTAGAATGCAGCCCAAAGTCTTCACTCCTCTTCAAGATGATAAAAGTAAATCGAATATAACAACTTGCAGCACAAAGTCTCCAAACTATTGTATTCTCACAAACATGAACATATAACCCACAAATGATTTGATAACACAAAGTCTATCAGAATCAAATTAAGAGCACTCTTCAATCACTTGAAACAAACTCCACACTTCAATTATTATCAAATAAGATAATCATAGCAAGACGTAAGAACAAAACTATCACAACACAAATAATCCCAAGACAAAGATTGGAATTGAACTTGCTTTCTTGTATTGATAAATATTTGAATATTGATTTTCACAAAAAGCACAAAGTCTTGATTTGCTTCTCAATTCGCCAGAGTTTTCTTGCAATAGACAAAAGATAATATTTACAAAAGAGGCCCCCTTTATTTATAGGGAAAGGCCTTGAGAAAATTTAGGAAATCTACAACTACTTTGACTTATTCAACAAGAGAGTCCTATTTGACTTAGGACTTCTCTTGTTTCACATGTAATTACATTTTGGAAAATTACACGTGTAGGTGTCCAAAACAAAATTCAATTTACATATCGTTCAGGAAAAATAAGCTAAGGCACTAGTTTCATCCATCTTTTTTCTTTAGGAAGTTTTGGTACATAGTTTGAACAACTGACATCTCGCATGCATCTGGTTTCGCTGTGTTTTCAGAAATGGTGCGAGCTCAGAGAATTGAATCTTTCACCGCCTTTTCATGCTTGTCTAAATTATCCTTCAGGTTCTCTAGAGTCGAATGTTGATCATACAGGTTATCCATTGAGAGCACTGAGGGAGCTTCCTCTTCAAATTTCTTTTGTACCATTTCTTCAAAAGAACTTATCATTTCCTGTGGTGTGAGGAAACTATGATCTTCCCTTGTCAAGGTGCAAGGAAGTTCTTCTAGCCGGTGTAGGAGTGTGACATCACTATCTTCACTGGCTTCTCGAGCTTGGCACAGATCTTCAAGTAGACTCTTTATTATGAAAATATGATGAGTTAGAGTCTCCTTAGTCTTAAGATATGATTCCCTGTTGGTGATGACCCCAATGGTGATCAGATTCTTTATCTTGATCTTCTTCATGTCTATCCACTATTCTAGGCTCTCTTCTTGATCTTGCAGCTCTTGTGAAAGTAGATCTCCATTTTCTCTTTCCTTTCCACAGTAGTTTTTAGCAGAACTCATCCTTGAGCCAACAACCGCTCCACTACATCCCCCACTATCTTGCCTCTGGCTTGGGCTTTTTCAACCTTCTGTATCAGGGGATCTTCCACTATCACTGCCATTGGTTCTACTATCTCTAATGACTTTACTATTTTCTGAAGGACAGCGGCCAGTTGTTCCACTTTTGCTTTGTACTGCTCCTACTTCTTGGCTTCATCATACTTTTCGAGTAGAGTACTGGAAGATGTCTGGAAATCTGCCTTAACACCTTCATGAGTCACTTTACCTAGTTCAACCCTTGAGATGACATAATTACTCATGTCAAAAGTGTCAACCGTGGCATCTTCAGGAGGTTTGGCAATTTCGGCATATCTGATTCCCTTTTCAGTGACCAGCCTAGAAACAGTCTTAGGCTTCTTTTTCTGGTTCTTTGCTTTCATGAGCAACAGATTTTCAATGTCAATCTCATCAGGTGAGATGGCTTGCTTCTTCCTCTTCAGAGTATAGGTAGATAGCCATGGAGGAAGTATAGAAGTGTCAACAGCTGGAGGGGGATCCACTACTTGCTTGGTTGGCTCCATGTTTGTACTGGTGATGGTGACAATTGGACTTGTGTTGGTAAACACAATACCTGTATCAACAACCTTTTGTGAAGCATCCAAAAGGTTCTCTAAAATAGTTTGTTCCCCAATATCAAAAGAAGGGGAAGATAAGCTTGGAATGGAACCAAAAGAATAAAAAATAGTTCCAAAGCTAGCTTTCATGGATGGAGGAGTATTGTCAGAAGAAACAACAAAAATTGGAGAAAGTGGAACACTTGACATCACTGGTAAACTGTTAGAAACTAGAACATGAGGAGGTGTAAGAACTTGTGTCTCGGAGGGAAGATCTTTCACAGGAGTCTGAGGGGAACCATCAAGCCGTTCTACCTCTATATCTTCATCTACCCCTTGTTCAACTTCATCAGATACCTTTGTCTTAGACTTTTGAACATTTTGTTCTTCAGTCTCAACATCTTCAATTTCCATCTGATCATCATTAGTATCTTCAACATCTGACTTAGTGGCGTCAGAAACCTCTGTAATTTCCTTCTTCTTTCCTCCTTTAGATACAAATTTGATTTTTGGTTTGTGTATCTTGGAAGAAGAAGGGGTGTCACTCCTGTTTTTAGTTTGGTTCTCTACCTTCTTACCTGTTTGATCCTGTGTTTCTTCTTCAAACCCTGTAAGGAATTCTTTCAACTTGATTCCCTTACTTCTTAACCACAAGTTGGTGTTTGACAGCATTGGTTGGAATCTTTCCCTGATAGATGTCTCCGCTTTGACTGACCATTTCACCTCTGGGAGAGGTGAAGCCTTAACATTTTCTGCCTCATATTTGTGATCTAGGACATCCCCATCATCCTCCATTCCATCTGGAATATCAGCGAGTTCTAGTTCTTCAATTTGACTTAGATGAAGTCTGCAGAAATCCAATTTTCTAATCTCATTTTGAGTCCTGAGATCTGCCCATATATCTTCGACCATTGGCACATGAAAAGTTGACTTCCTCTTGATTTTATCTTGAACCCTTCTGAAGTCAAAATGATTTCTTTTCTTGTAGGTTTTCATGGTGACCAACTGTAACTTGGAGTCAATTATCTTCGCTTTGTTGGCAGATTGAACCGAGTACCTCCCAATTTCAATGGGAAACTTTATCCCTGACTTCTTCAGCTCCATCTGTTTGTTGTGTACCACAATCAGTTGTCTGCAAAGCTCCATAAGAACAATGCGATCACTAGGATACCGTGGTAGCATGTAAGGGTAACCAGGATAGTATCCTACCTGAAGATATGTGAAGGTGGAAAATTGCAAGAATAAGCAACCAAAAGAATTTACAATCTGCCAAGCTTCATCAGAAACTCTTCTTTGAACCAGTTCACCATCCCACAAGCACATGAAAACTGAGAAGAAAGCATCATTGACTCTTTTAAAATGATGAATTGACCCCTTCAGAGTGATTTGAGGGTAGTATTCATACATTGGGACTAATCTCTTGTCTCCTACTTAGGTTAAACCTGGAAAGTTCCTCATACTTGCAGCAGCATAGACAAGATAAGAGGTCATGTAAAATTTGAAGGTAGTATTGACTCTTACCAGTTGCTCGTGCAAAGCATTGTTGATCTGTTCACCCCAGAATATCTTCTGATTACCTCGTAGAATCACTTTGATGTAAGTGTACATCCAGTCTTGGAATTTGGAAGCGGAAGGGAGTCCTCTGATGTGACTCAAGAGAGTAATCAAATCACACACTTCCTCCACAAAATCACTCCTGTGAAGGTCCTTTGGCCATCTGGTCAAATTTCCTCTAGGAATCTTTAACCATTTGCTGTTTATATACCTCCTGGCAGATTCCATGTCATTATCATAGTCTTGTTGACCCTGAGCAAAATCAATCCACCCAACGTTTTCAATTGGTGGACACATGAAGATTTTGTCCATGAATTCTGCATCCAATCTCATGATTACATTTCCTTGTGAGTCCGTCACAGCTCTAGTGTCCCTGTTGTACTGGTTGGCTACTTGTAGAACAAATTCAGGATTGTGTGCACTACTGGAAATGACGCAACCAAATGAATATTGTTGTCAATGATTTTCTGCATAGGCTTGGAGGGATTTGCTTGTTTAGTTCTATCTACGAACTCGGCCAAGTCCACATGCCCAATTTCTGTATCTCTGATTTCATCAACATTTAACTGCACTGCCGTTACCAGGAAGACACCCTGGTACTTGTACTTCATGACTCTGGCCTTTGATGGAGATGATTCTGACATGAGCTCTAGAGAGAACTGTGAATTTGAACACCACGAACATTGATTGAGAACTACAAAAGGCCATGATCTCGCAGTTAGGGGTAAAATTGGATAAATTGGGTCAACTACGTTTTGACAATCATGGACAGGAAAGCATGCATTTGAAGGGCTTGAGTGCGCAAATCAAGGCGAAGGCAAAAGTGGGCTTTTAGTTTTGAAAGGCAAATTTTCCTAGTGTTGGGAAAAAATCAGGAAAATGTGCTTAAGCAGGTGATTTCACCGCCATTGCAGGTTGGGAGAGTTATCAGGTGTAAGAGCGGGTGAAAACACCCCTATTGCATGTATTTTCAAAGTTTTGGTTTAACATGCACAAGCGGTCAGAATGACCGCTATTGCATGAAACTTTAAACGCTTGAGCGGGTGTATCGGCCGCTATTACATGTGAACCAGAACTTGAGGTTGAAGATACTTGAGCGGCAATTCCCACTGACACCGCATGTGAGATTGACATCGGTTTTTGCAGTGTTCGGTCAGCGATAAAAGCTGACACTACATAGGGTATTTCGTAGTCTTCTGTGTATGGGCGAAAAAATCCGCTGACATTGCACATAACAGAAGTTGCAAAGTTTGGAAGGGTCTAAGCGGTGAATTTGGCCGTCATGATTTTGAATGCTAGGAAACATCTGAAAGATGTTTTCATTTTTAGGTCATGCATCAACCTAAAACCTAGGGTTCGAACAAACAATTGACGACACATACTAATCCTAAAAACCTAGGGCACGGAAAAGACCAAAACAAAAAATGACAATCTAAAACAGAAACGAAGCATCACAAATGATAGATTTGAAACAACGAAAATACTGACAATCATTTTAGCGAAACTCTAGAAAGACATTTAGCACACTTACCTGTCCAAGGTTTGAAGCCCTAGGTTCGGTAGTGGTAGATTGGGTCAAACTCCTTCAATGGTGCGATCAAACAATGTTGGAGGAGTCCGGAGAATAGCTCAGAGGAATGAAATGACTAAAGTCAATCAAAAAGACATATTTAATACTCCAAAGCTAGCTTTAATGAATGGCACGAGTGGCCATTAATGGCACTCGGCATTCAATATTCTGAAGATCTTGAATGGGTGGGCATGTCGGCCGCTCAAGCAAGTTAGGTAGTTTTAACTGTATGCAACGGTGGGAGATTTGACTGCTCAGACAAGCTAGGTGCATAAGACAATGCAGCGGCGAGAGATTTGACCGCTCCGACATAAAACAAAACAAAAATTCAATTATATGTAATAGCGGTGTTTATAACCGCTTTTACATATGATTAAACAAACTTTTAAACATGCAATAGCGGTTATTATAACCGCTTTTACATATGTTCAAACTTCAACATGTAAGGGCGGCTGAAATAACTGCCTTTACATGCCAAAAATCAAAAAATTTCTAACACCTAAAAATGACTAAAAATTGACATTTTTTACTGATTTACAACTTATGATCTTCGCACATATCGAAAAACTGATTTCAAAGGAACGTCATAAACCCATCTAGAATGTCAAACGACTTCGCACGAGATCAAGGGAATCTTGTCTCGATTCGCGATCTTAGAGTGTAGATTCACGAAACGGACAAGTTTCATGGGGGTTGTCTACAAAAACAAGCGTAGCTGATTTTGAGAACAACACATTCAAGGAGTGGATTAAATTGTTTTAGGTTAAAGTGTGGAGAAGATTGTATGTAAGCTGGGATATCCATAAGCAGAGACAGTTAAATACCCATTCTTGGGTGATGTTTGTAAGGCAAGCATCAATATAACCCCTTGAAATTTGAATGCCAGTTGCAAGCCACTCTCATGTATACGTCTATGTGACTCCTTGCCCTGAGATAGGCACCGGTTTGCCCTTGTGAAGTAGTTATGATCCAAAACCCCTGTCTTGCATCCAAACCATCAAACCAATCATTCCATATTTCCAACCTATTAGTTGTAGGAGTAGGATTAGGAACCCCTGCATACTCTCATACCTAACCAGTCATATATGTCCAAGAAAGTTGCTAAACTTGTGAATTATCATTTAGATCTTGGTCCATGCATGAGAGTATTCTGCCTGTTATTACAAAGTTAAATCTTTCTGTCATTTGGAGAGTAAATGTTACATCTTTATCAAATAGGGACACCCCCCTTGGTGCGGCAGAACCAGAAGTGAATGGGAGGCTGCTCACGCAACCTCCCGTATCTGTTGGCTGAATCTGCCCATGCATTGGAACTGGCAAACCCTCTGTCGATTCGGGAAAAATTACCAACAGAATTGGCGACTCTATTGGGGATTGAACGTCATATCCATGAAAGTTTGAGTCTAAAGGATTGAGGAATTAGACCTAGAAGTGCTTTGTTGCAGCAAAGGAAAAAGTTATATGTGTGGCTCTATTGTTGGAGAACCCAGAATGAAAAGAAATAAATTGTCAGCTTCAGTTTGTTTGAAGCTCATTCCTCTGCCAAGGAGGTGGTGACTCTGCATATAAGAACCTGTGATAAGAGGACACCAAAGGTGTTAAATTTGCCGTTGCTGCGACATATCCATGTATTTTCATAAATTTTAAAAGACTCCCTATTTGGTGAAACAACACTAGTTAAAAGGGAAATGTTAGTGAAAGATTGCATACTTTTGTGAGGACCTAGTTTGCATTTCAAAAGAAGTATGCAATATTGTTTAAAAGACTCATTTGGAGGACTTTAGGAAAGTTGAAACAATAGTCTAAATTTTAAAGGCCTAAGGTCATTATTATAGTTGAAAATCTGAGTTGAAAAGAGGGTTGCAGAAACACACAAAGATGTATTATTGGCCCATGCACCCTTATGAGGTGTCAAATGTAATGTGCATAATAATCAGTCCCAACCATGTAATAAAAGAAGTTTCAGCATTGACAGATATAAGCCCATAGACTTTGATGGCATTTGTGGCTACCCAAATGCTTTTCCATCTAAAATCAGAAAGTATTTGCCCAAATTCAATGGTGCAAAGGATGAATCAGCTGAGAGACACTTGTAGCAGTTTATAAATGTGATAGATGATTTTGAGATTGACCATGAAGATGTAGTTATGAGATTATTTGTTCAATCTCTAGATGAAGATGCAAGGGACTGGTTCTCCTATCTTCCAGCTTACTCTGTCAGCGCTTGGCAAGAATTTAAATCTGCATTTCTAGAAAAATTTGGTGAAAGAATATATGAATATGCAGTTATTAGTGATTTTATGTATATCCATATTGAAGAGGATGAGTTGATTCCAGCTTTTAACCTCAGGTTTATGAGGGCATTGAATAGAATTCCAAAATGCATGAGACCAAATGATGCATTGTGCCTAGTTGTCTATTTGGGAGCATTTGATAGGAAAATGAGCTATAGATTAAGAGATAAGGAGCCCACCACATTGCATCAGGCACATTAGTTTGCAATTGACATTGAAAATAATTAGAGGTATGGGATTCAAAAAGGGTATTTCTCTGAAAATTTTTGCTGCCCTAAGGCCACCAATGTTGATGAGGGATATAGTTTAAATGTTGGAGGTGAATGTCAAAATACTCGCACCCTTGCTGTCCCAGTTTTTGCATCATTCCAAGTTGATGATGTTTCTATTATAGAGGAGGATGTCCTATTTTGCCCAGCAAACGAAGTTGACAATAATAATTTTTCAAGTAATATTTGCATGCCAGTCCTAAACAAAAAGCATTCATGTTTAAATGATCCAGTTATGCAAAGTTGTGATCATATGGATCAAGAGTCAATATTAGTTTCATTAGGAAGCATTAGAGGGCTGGAAAATGATGTAGATTGTTTAACTTCAGAGTGTATTGAAGCAGCAGAAATCTTATATGTGGGGCAGTCAGATGATAGTGATGATATTCATGACCAGTTCATGGATCAAGTTTGTTCTTCTTATGACTCTCGGTCTGATAATGATGAAAAAGAAATGGATTGTCATGAAGAAGAAACAGAGACCTTTGCAATGAGTATGAATCCCCTTTATGATGAGCCTGCAGATACTTTTGATATTGTGAGTTATGACATTCATTGGTGCAGAATTAACCCTTTGTTTGAAAATGATGATACTGATTTGCAAACTGTGGATGGTAAATGCTTAGCATCAATTGTTTCAGACATGTGCAGTGATGGCAATGGGTGTGTAGGTCAGGATTTGTTTTCAATGTCATTGAGTGATATAAATGATATTGAGGGTCTCATATTTTTTGAGTGTTTTTAGTTTTTGGATTAGCTGGATATGTGTTTGGTTATATGCAACAGCCAGGTAGATAATGAATATTGCCAAATGCAATATGAGGATATACTGCTTGAGGATTATAACATACGTATGTTACCTAATGCTGAAGAATATTATAATGTGTATGGTTATATGTCTGGTTGTAAGGTGCAGAGTGACAGAGGCAGTACTGACAGTGGCAAGTTTTCAGAAATGGTGAAGCATGTAATTGATCAGATCAGCATATGGGCAGATTGCTTTAATGTTTTCAGCTGTGGTTGGGATTATTTAGTTTGGAATCAGGCATTTGATAGGATAAAGTTGTGGTTCTTCCTTTTTGGCTGCCCGAGGCCGCCAAAATAATGTTTGAAAATATAATTTGTGTGCAGGTTGGTGCAATGATCGACTCTGTTGCCCAATGGACAAGGCCCGGTCTGCGAAACCAGAGATTCTGAGGTTCTCGCCATGCCTGCAAGAGGCATGCGTCCCCAGACAGAGCCTGTGTTGGTGCTTAAATCTGCAAGCACCTTCCAAAAATTCAAAAAAATTCTAACACTCTCGGCCTCTACAGTTGAAAAGATGCCAAAATCAGTTAAGGTGCATGTGTCTTTGTATATACAAGGGTGTTTGTCTATACATGCAGGTAAAATATGCATTGGTGGGTCAGAAAACTCTATCGCCCTTTGAAAAAATCAGTTAGATGCATTTTTGAATGCATATAGGGCTTAGAATGTGCATATACAAAGGAGGAATCTTTTGTAGATTCCTAAGAATATTCTCACTTTGTATATCGGGTTGCATACTGATATGCATTGAAAAATATACAAGGGCGCAAATGCATTTGCTATAGTGGCGAGGGGGAGATACATGTGGTGGGGTCCGCAGATATGCAAAGATCTTTGTATCTCTGACGTACAAGGTAAAATATGCATTCCTCGCATATTCTCTAAAGATTCCCTGTTTGTATGTTAGGGAGTTTTGTATGTTTGCCTTTGTATATTCAACATACAAACAAAATATACATTCGCGAGATGCAAGCCGGACTCCAGGATGTTTCAGATTTGCCTTATGATGTGGCGAGGTCCGCAGTTTGCATGTATGTTGGGTTTGTATATGCAACATACAACTTGATATACAAAGAAGTGATATGCAACCCGGACGCGATAGAGGAATGAAATGCAGTGAATAAATATTTGAGGTCCGACTTGTATATAAGGTGCTTGTATATGCTTTTGCATGTACAAAGCGACAGGTGCAATGAAACATATGCATTTCGGACCCAATTGGGAAATCAAATGTGGCAGGTAAGTGTTTGAGGTCCGGCTTGTATATCAAATGATTGTATATGCATTTGAACATGCATATATAAGGGCGAAATGGCAAAATGGAGAAAGCAAAAAGTCAGTGATAGGAACATGGAGTGCCTACGTGGCACGTAATCGTTGGTTGGCAACTTTTCAACATTTTTTGGGGGCCGTTGATCCTAGTGATGGGAGTAGATCGACGGCCATGTTTTGAACCCGCAGCGAAGGTTTTTTCCTGTGTATTTGCAATCATTTTTGGGCGGGAAAACAACAGATGCATCTGCTGCTACATTTCAAAGGGGCTTGTGGGTAGGTAAGGCAATAATGGAAGACTTGTAGAAGGATGATCAATGGAATGACAGGCCAACTACCAGACTTAAGATGTAAACCTTTGAGTGGCGGCTCTAATCCCGAGTTCACCTGCTCATTCCTCTTTGTCTCTCTGTTGCATTTACTATTTTTGAGCACCATTTCTCATGCATTGTATCTGGCAATTTTTTGATTTGCCTTGTAATTAATTTTGCTGAGTACACAGTCTTGGTATAAAAAGCCAAACTGTGTTACTCATTGGGGTTGTTGAAGACTTGGGCAATTTTTTGTGTGAATAACGAAATACAGAGCATTTCATGTCTGTTTTATCTTTGTGGAGTTTATGTGTTGCATCTGAGTTGTATCTTGCACATATGTTCAGTTTCAGTGTTAATGTTATATGAAAAATGCATTATTGCATGTGTTTATCTGTCTGTCTCCATTTGTTGTATGTATTTTCTTCTTTTGAATCTAGTTGCTAAGGGTTTCTTAGATTCTAGGGTATAGTCTTGTTGTATCACATGCTTAATCTACAACTTCCATTCAAGGAGTGGATTAAATTTTTTTAGGTTAAAGTGTGGAGAAGATTGTATGTCAGCTGGGATATCCATAAGCAGAGACAGTTAAATACCCATTCTTGGGTGATGTGTGTAAGGCAAGCATCAATCTAACCCCTTGAAATTTGAATGCCAGTTGCAAGCCACTCTCATGTATACGTCTATGTGACTCCTTACCCTGAGATAGGCACCGGTCTGTCCTTGTGAAGTAGTTATGATCCAAAACCCTTGTCTTGCATCCAAACCATCAAACCAATCATTCCATATTTCCAACCTGTTAGTTGTAGGAGTAGGATTAGGAACCTCTGCATACTCTCATACCTAACTAGTCATATATGTCCAAGAAAGTTGCCAAACTTGTGATCTATCATTTAGATCTTGGTCCATGCATGAGAGTATTATGCCTGTTATTACAAAGTTAAATCTTTCTGTCATTTGGAAGGTAAATGTTACATCTTTATCAAATAGGGACACCTCCCTTAGTGCGGCAGAAGTGAAGGGGAGGCCACTCACGCAACCTCCTGTATCTGTTGGCCGAATCTGCCCGTGCATTGGAACTGGCAAACCCTCTGCCGATTCAGGAAAAATTACCAACACATTGTTGGTGTGTAAACACTTGAAGGATTATAGAAGGGTATGTTATAGATTGGGACTCTATAAAAGAATTTCCTAAGACCTTGTTGTGACAAAAATAGGACCACTTTGTGTGCTCCCCCTATTTCACCCTCTTAATCTCCACCATTAAAAAGAATAGTAGTTTAGAAACTAGATTTTGAGCCCTACTAATATTTTTTTATCACATCTTAAAATTTTGAGGATAGGTATCTTGAATTACTTATCAAAGTTCATTTTTTGCTAATTTTAGGAAAAATTGGCAACTTTTGACCCCCTTTTGGTCCCCCATTTCCATACACCTACCCTCCTATCAATTGAAAGACTAATGTGTAGAAATTTAAAGGGGTCTATGTGTGAAATTACATTTTGGAGGCCTTAACAATCATATGTGGTACTACATAGAAGAATGATTGACTATAATTTTGTGTGAACAACTAGAGGACTACAGATGAAAAATGAATTTATGGCAACTGAGAAAAACCTACAAAAGATAAACATACATTAAAAAATATTTTTTGGTGATGCAAGCTCAATCCCTAAGATGCTTTTGCATCAATTTGCCTTTGAACAAGCATCCATTCAAAACAATCAAAATAATCAAAGAAATCAATAATCAATACAATCAACAAAGTGATCAATGCAAACAAAAACAAACATTTAAACTTAAACAAGAAATTAACCTATTCAACTTATCTACTTCAATTCTAAGAACCACAATTGATTTCACTACATATATGCATTGGGTTAAGGCCAGACTTGTTGAAATAGATCTTAGGAGAGTTAGGAGAGGCTCTTCCTATTGTAGTACTACCATTATTTTTGAATAGGCAACTCTTCTTGAAGCCATCCAACAAGAGAGTGCTAGTTTGGAAGCCTTAAAATGAATAAATCAACAAGTAAACATGCCTACACAAAAAACAGTGTTACAAAACATTCCTCATGCCACTTTGTTCACATCCCTAGAGCTCCTTGACTTGTTCCAAGAAATACTCTTTGACCCATTGTTCATTTGCTACTTCCTTGAGAAGAAGCAAATCCAATCAATACACTACCACTAGATCAACTCTTGTAACATTTACAACAATGAGTCATTGAGTTAGCATTTTAATCCGATCAACATGAATTGACATGTATACTCTATTTTAATACATACAAACCCTATCATCAAACAAATTGTTTTGTGACAATTATCTATTCAAAATTACCCTTTGCTTCACCATTAGAAGTAGGTAGCAGATGCCCACTTTGCACGTAGAGCCCAAATCAAAGCTTGACTTCATTGGCTTAAGATCAAAGACAATTTCTCTAAGGAATTTTTGCATTCTATACATACTCATCATTCAATACTGTATCCTATCTGGTGTGCCTTTTGGGCATCTAATTTGGAAAGGACTTGGTCTCTATACTCTCCTCACTATGAGGGAACATGTCTAGATACAAGGCATGTTTGTTATCAAGAGAATTTTTGAAAGCCTAAGATTATATCAAGCATTGGCTTCTCTAGGTTAGTAATGACTTCCATAATGGCCTCTTAATCAATCGATAGTCTATTTAGTGGTCTCCAAATCTTTCTAGTCAAGACTATCCTCTTACCAAAGATCCTTATGTTCATGCTTTAAAATTCTTCAAAAGAGGAATTAAATTTCTTCTTTATCTTATTGACAGAGCTACCTGTTACCCCTAGAATTCAAAAATCCTGGGTAACCATTTCAATGGCACTCTACAAATAATGTGAAGTCAATTTTGATCAAAGTGAGACCAATTAATCAGGTGCAGGTTCATAAAAAAAAACTATTCCAAGAAGATCACTTTCTTATCTAATGAATAAGGAAAAAGTACAAAGGGGCAAATTCCAAGGGGGCTTTAGATAGCCTTATCAAAATCATTCACATTTATAAATTACTTTGCACCAACATACCTATTTAATTCTTTTAAATAATTAAATATTACTTTGTTGTCCCAGAGTAATAAAATTGATAGCATAGCCATGTAAAACAAAATTATAGGTGCTTAGGTGAATTTTTTATGGGAGGTAAATTAATCCTTTAATGGAATTAATTAACATTGTGAAAATGCAAAGGGGAATTGCATGTGAAAATTAATTTTGGAGGTGTACAAATTATTTTGAAGAAGTAATTAAGGTTGGTTGGAATTTTCTGGTGAAGGGAAAGGTGGATAAATAATTTAAAAGTGGGAGTTTGGTGAAAAGGAGTTACGAGTAGTTTCAAAACTAAGGGAGAGGGCTAGTAGCTGCACACCCTAACTTTGCGCACGTCAAGCACATAGCTAGGCATATCAAATTTCGATGATTTTTTTTTGGGTTTTTCCGTATGTGAGTGAAGAGCTTAAAGCTATTCTTTCAGCTTTTGGGCATTTATACATTTCCCTGTAGGATGCGTTACATGCACATGGGTCAAAAAAGTGTCATTTCAACATGTTGCCCCATACATGCACATCAATGTGCCGGTAACCGCTCGCCATGGTCCCCAAAAAAATTTGCCCCTTCACTTAAAAGTCAACACACTTGATCACTTTTATAGTTAGAGTAGGTTACAAATATGTTTATTAACACCCCACCATAAATCATGTTGGTGGGGCCTTCAAACTTACCCGCCCCCTTCCTAAACATCCCCATGCCCATCGTAAGGGACAACATGCATGGCAACGTGTTTGCTTAGGTGCGGATGGGAAACAACATTAAATCCATTCAATGTTCATTTGGGTCCGAATACATATTCCACTTTCCACCAAAAAGTTAATCATTTTACCAAGTGCTTTCCCTGTTCTCCACGGTGTGATTGAAATGTGAGGGTTTCACTGTGTCTGCTGGCTGTCACTCTCCATGCAGATCTGTCTCCATGCAGGTAACGACTAAACATCATCTTTTCATGTGATTTCAGATTTGCTTTCACTCCATTGCGGTGTTTATACAATTGTTTATCTTCATTTTTCTCTCATGCTACCTGTGATTTGGGTACTGCTATGTAATTTACTTTTGATTTTTTATTATTTTTTCTGAGGCAACCCTTGTCTTGTGATAATTTCACTGTACAGAAGAATATACTGTTATATAATGATGGTTTTTTGTTATACATACAAATGGGGTCATATATTTTTGTGGGTATATACTTTTTAGTGTTCATTGTCAATGGTTATGGGTTTCATTATTTTGTCTTGTGATAATTTCACTATATAGAGGAATATACTATTATATAAGGAGGGTTTTTTGTTATACATACAAATGGGTTCTTATATTTTTATGGGTATATATTTTTTAGGGTTCATTGTCCACGGTTAAGGGTTTCATTATTTTGTCTTGTGATAATTTCACTGTACAGAAGAATATACTGTTATACAATGAGGGTTTTTTGTTATTTATACAAATGGGTTCTTATATTTTTTAGGGTTCATTGTCCACGGTTAAGGGTTTCATTATTTTGTCTTGTGATAATTTCACTGTACAGAAGAATAGACTGTTATATAATGAGGGTTTTTTTTATACATACAAATGGGTTCGTATATTTTAATGGGTATATATTTTTGAGGGTTCATTGTCAACGATTAAGGGTGTCATTAGTTTTGAGGGTTCATTGTCAATGGTTAAGGGTTTCATTATATTAGGGTTTCAAAAGTTTTGAATCCTACGGCTTTCTCTCCGCAATAATTTTACAGTTAGATTGTTTCTAGTTTTGACTGAATAGCCTCACATTTCCATCGCACCATTGAGAACAGGGAAAGTAGTCGATAAAATGATTAACTTTTCGGTGGAAAGTGGATTATGTATTTGGACCCGAACGAACATTGAATGGATTTAATGTTATTTCCCATTCGTGCCTAAGCAAACACATTGCAATGCATGTTGTCCCGTAAATCATGTCTATTAAATCATGTCTGTTAATATATATATATATATATATATATTCGAAGCTTCATTGACAACGATTAAGGGTTTCATTATATGTTAATATTCAGGTTGGTACTTTGCCTTCTTATATGAAGTAAATGTATTTGTTAATAGGGTTACATTATATGAATGTTTCAAATGTTTTGAATCCTACAGCTTTGTCTCATTAATAATTTTACAGTCAGATTCTTCCTAGTTTTGTCTGAATAATATTTATTAGTTATTGTTACATTATATATATATATATATATATATATATATTCGAAGCTTCATTGACAATGGTTAAGGGTTTCATTATACGTTAATATTCAGGTTGGTACTTCGCCTTCTTATATGAAGTAAATGTATCTGTTAATAGGGTTACATTATATGAATGTTTCAAATGTTTTGAATCCTACAACTTTGTCTCATTAATAATTTTACAGTCAGATTCTTCGTAGTTTTGTCTGAATAATATTTATTAATTATTGTTACATTAAATATTTACAATTGTTTTACTATGTTGTAAAATAATACATTAAGGGTTTCATTTTATATAATCTATCCAGGGTTTATATAAAAAGCTTCTACATATATTCGGATTAGACTGTTAATGTAGTGTATATATATACAAGTCTATCTATATATACATGTCTATCTATATACATATGTATATCTATAGACGTGTTTATAGATAGACATACGTATATCTCTATACATTTTTGTATACATATGTATACATATCTCTATACATATCTACATATCTATATACATATATGTATATCTATAGACATATGTAGATCTATAGACATATGTATATTGATATACATATGTATATGTATCGACATATGCAGTGTAGACAATGGAAACATTTCAAGCTGGTACTTCACATTTCAACATTTTACAATTCTAAATGTACATGTTCGAAAGATTAGTCCAATTTGTTTGCTGAATTTTACTACATCTTTTCTAGTTGTTTGTTGCATGGGTAACTTCATTGAATGGATTAAATCATGTCTGTTACTGTAGTCATTATTTTGTTTGACGCAACCCTTGTCTTGTGATAATTTCACTTTACAGAATAATATACTGTTATATAATGATGGTTTTTATTTTACACATACAGATGGGTTCATATATTTTTAAGGGTATATATTTTGCAGTGGCATTCTTACCTATTATGTCTAAGACAACCATTTCAGGTTGGCACTTAGCATATAATGGGTAGCTTCATTCAATAGATTAAATCATGATATATATATAGAAGGGTATATATTTTTGAAGGTTCATTGTCAACAGTTAAGAGTTTCATCATATCATTGTCAACGATTAAGGGTTTCATTATATCAGGGTTTCGAATGCTTTGAATCCTACAGCTTTGTCTCTATAATAATTTTACAGTCAGATTTTTCCCAATTTTGACTGAATATATATCTAGATATCTCTATACATATCAGTATATCTGTATACATATATGTATATCTATAGACATGTAGATCTATAGACATATATGTATATTGATATACATATGTATATGTATAGACATATGCAGTGTAGACAATGGAAACATTTCAAGCTGGTACTTAACATTTCAACATTTTACAATTGTAGATATACGTGTTCGAAACACATAATACTGAAACCCTCAACCGTTGATAACAAGTATAAAATGGAACAACACAATGGAATATTACAAAATGGAACACGTTATGTTTGTCGTCCATGCCACAGCAATAATGATGTCTCAATCTATTTTCAATCATTGCACTAAGGATGTCCTTTTTTTATACAAATCACTTCTGGTACTGATTATACATATGTATACATATCTATTTACATATCTGCATACCTATAGACATATGTATATTGATAGACATATTGATATACATTTGTATATCTATAGATAGACATATGTATATTGATAAACATATATATATCTATAGATAGACATATGTATATAGATAGACATATGTATATCTATAGACATATGTAGCCTAGACAGTGTTAACATTTCAGTCCGGTACTTAAGATTTCAACATTCAAACTGAACAATCAAATTCAACTCTGCTTATCATATTATCGAATACAATATCTTCTACGCATTTAATCAAATTCAAACTCAACAACCAATTTCAATGCATTCCTTTTTCAAATTTGGATCCATTATAAGAGGAACATTATGCAGCGTAGACATTGTTTTTAGCATAAATTTCCTAAAGGA
This sequence comes from Cunninghamia lanceolata, assembly GCA_027924645.1. Lineage (NCBI taxonomy): Eukaryota > Viridiplantae > Streptophyta > Pinopsida > Cupressales > Cupressaceae > Cunninghamia > Cunninghamia lanceolata. The sequence continues at coordinate 27,300,290 of BSBN01000500.1, forward strand.
TCACTACAAAACCTATTTGGTACTTAACATTTAAGAATTTTACAATTGCAGCACATCAATATGCTAGAAATTGTTGAAACCCTCAAACATTTATAATGCACCCTAAAAAATAAATGCATATGTCATAATATTTAATATATATATACATACAAATATATGAATACATGTATATATTATACATGTATTTCTATATGTGTGTGCATAAATAATATAAATTCAAACACATTATGTTTGTAGTCCATATGTCCACAACATTCACCTTAACATGGATGAACAAAACCAAAGGTGTTGGCATAATTTGCAAATATGTTATTAAATGCATGAAAGGGGTGTCAACAGGTTTAGGAAATGGGTGGGTAAGTTCGAAGGCTCCACCAACTTGATTTATGGTGGGGTGTTAATAAACATATTTTTAACCTACTCTAACTATAAAAGTGATCAAGTGTGTTGCCTTTTTAGTGGAGTGGATATAAATGATATATACACATATATGCATACATGTAAATTTTTATTATGTATACATATATGTATATGTATCACTATATATGTCTACAATATATAGTTGTATCATTACACTGCTTGAATTTATTTGGATGATATGATGTTTGTTCGTTACTACCCGGATGACTACCTGGCATATAATTTCTATGATTGCATGCATGTGAGAGGTTTACAAAGCACCTTGCATTGCGAACACTCAATGAAGGTAAAGTCTTATAAGGCTTTACTTACATCACTGGTTGACAAATTGTACTATGCATTTGTGTTTGTTAACACACCACTATTCATGAAATATTTTTCCTTGATGGCTCTGATGGAATATTTTTCTCTGCTACAATATTATAGTCTTCTTTTGCAATTGTATTTGATTATTTAAAATAATATGCCTGAATGCAATTCATATTTTCTTTTGTAAATGCGTGAGATTATTTGGATGATTTGATGTTTGTTCGTTACTACCCAGATGACTATCCGGCTTTTGATTTCTATGATTACTGGCATGTGAGAGGTTTGTAGAACACCTTGCAAGGTGAGCACTCAATGAAGGTAAAGTCTTATAAGACTTTACTTAAAACACTGGTTGACAAATTGTACTATGCAATTGTGTTTGTTAACACACCACTACTCATGGAATATTTTGCTCTCATGCCTTATTATATACAGTCTTTTTTTTCAATTATTATATTTTGGTCAGTTCAATTTAATGATTTTGTTTTATGATGTATGTTCATTACTGCCTCGATTATCATTTATATGTTTGCAGGCATACAACCATGGTCAATGCTTTCTAGAACACCTTCGATTGGGTTTAATCAATTCAGGTAAAGTCTTATAAGACTTTACTCAGGCAATGACCTGCTAGGCTTTAGGTTTTTCTTCATAGTGGTTTTATGTTCTTTTCAATCATTTTCCTTTACTAAACTTTAATTTACAATATTTTAATTTAAAATACTTTAATTTAGGTTTCTTTGAATAGTTTAAATTTTCTTGTTGCTTAAATGGAACTACATTTACTTGGATGCTTTAATGATTTCAATTAAGGTAGAATTATGTGAACAGAATGCTAAAACAACATGCTACTACAAGCAAATTATGTAGACAACTTGTAGTACCATGCTGACAAACCATTCAAGTCTTATTTTTTTTTCCAAAAGCAGTTACAGTCATACAAACATACAAACATGAGATCAACACATAGATATTTCAGAAATAACCATTTAACTCTTGATTTTTTTCCAAAACAGTTACAAACATACAAACATATAAACATGACATCGATCTGTTCCTTTTTCACAAAATATTACAAAAAGATCAATAGATAGACATGACATCGATTTGTTATTTTTTTTCCAAAATAGTTACAAACATATAAACATTACATCAATCTGTTCCTTTTTTCACAAAATATACATAACAATATGAATAAATCAGATGTACTCATAGAAATTTCAGTACTGTCAACTATCTCCATCCAAAAAAAAATTCTTCTTCAATTCTCCATAAATCCAAGAAAAGGAATAGGGTGTTTAGGTTCTGTAGCAGCACATTCATTTGCAGTCTGAGTTAAATTGAGTGGCTCAGTTATAGTCTGTGGTGATGCAGCAATCTGGGCAAGCAAGCCTGATTAGAATCTCCATTTACAAGCAACTCATTTGAGCTTCCTGGGCTAGACCCTGCCTACAGATTGCTTAGAGCTGCAAAGGCTGGGCTCAAGATGACAAACATGTCCATTAGAATGGGATGTTGCCCAGGTAGAGGAGAATTCGAGGTACTCAATGGTCTCTCATTTGCTAATTTTTTCCCTTTCTTTTTTGCTATCTTCATCCCCGGAGCACTCTTTCCCTTCTCACACTGAATTTCCTTCTCCCATTTTTCCTCTACTGCTCTTTGTTTTTTTAACACTCTTTCTAGTTTTTTTCTCTCTTTCTCTTGTTGTTGGGCTTCTTTTTCAACTTTCCTCTCCAACATCTATTCCTTTTTCCTTAGCTACAACTCTTCCTGACAAGCTTTCTCCCTCTCTTGTCTGTTGACCATTTCAATGTATGCATTAGATGTTAAGATCTAGGATTGCCTACTTAAACGTAGTACCCCAGTCTTATTCTTACCACCCCTTGCCTATACCCTTCGAACAGGGAGCTTGATAAATTGACTAACTGGTTGTGGCTGAAACTCACTATCCTAGGTGCAAGGCACATAATCTGGTTCCAAATCACCTATGCATTCTTCTTCTTCTGCAATGTCCTCATTTTGTGGATCCCAATTTGATGTAGTAGTGAAGTAGTGTATGATGTCAGATGGATCATGATCTGGTGGTGAAGGCATTGAAAGGTTGACATCCACCTGACTAAAATTTGTTTGTATCCCCATGTTTCTAGTAGCTTCAACCATCCATTCTGGTTGGCTAAGTTGGCTTGGCAAACTAAGACCTTCCATATTACAAATTGTATCGACAGCATTAGGAACTCTATTAGTAGCATTAGACATTGTATCAACAGCATTGGAAACAACATCACCAGGATTAGAAACCGTAATAGCAGCATTAGAAATAGTTTCAGTAGCATTAGGAACTGTAACAACAGCATTAGGAAGTGGTTGTAGAATATCAGCAGCATTAGAAACTGTTTGACTTCCTAGCATTTCAGTGTATTCTTTTTGTACTTCCATTGGATTCTGTACACTTCCACTTTTATTGTATGTTTTTATGAATTCCTCAACTTGTGCATCTGAATATCTAGTGAATTGCAAGAAGGTTTCAACTGCAGTTATCTTGGGATCCTCTTCCACTGCAAAGGCCTGATTCTCTGGTGCAGTGGCCATCGAATCTTGATTGTCTTCATTTGATACTTGGAAGCCATCACTTGGCCTCATGTCTTCTTGAAGCACAAACCTATTCAGTGGCCAAATGCCTATCCTTTTGAACCCACTAATTATATTAGCAGGGGTCAAGGCCTGCTTGAATGCCTTGCTAGCAAGAGTGGCCAACTCTTCTCTTCCAATTTCTATTTGCGGGTGGCTTGCCATCCATGCAGACCTTTACTTTTTGAAATAGTTTTTGAATGGTGAAAAAATACTCACATCTAGTGGCTACAATCTATGGCTTGTATGTGCTGGGAGGGTGATGAGGTCAATCCCTATATGACGTGCTTCCTCTATGGTCTTGAAGGCAACATCACTGCCATGACCATCAAAAATTAGAAGAGCTCTATTGGTTGGTGAAACCCCTTCGGGGATAGATGCAGCAAAATGCTGCAACCAATTCAGAAATAGTTCTTTCGTCATCCACGCATGTTCTTGAGCTGCCATGCATGCACTCGCTTCACAGTTGGCTATGTAGTTTTTGATATGCCTTTTGGATTTAAATAGATAAAAACCAGGTATACTACAACCCGATGCACTAACACATGCCAAAATAGTAATCCACTCCCTGCTTTTTGAGATGAGGTGGGGCACACAACGAGATCCCAATTTGGCTATTCCCTGCATTCCACAGTTCCTGCTAGCTTGTACCCCAGTTTCGTCGTAGTTCCATATTCTGTTGGACCCATACTTATGTGTCTTGTAAAGATTTTCTAGATTGTCGTAGAATGAATTTACTATGCTTGGCCTTAGCATAATGGCTCTATCGGTATCCACACCCTGTGTAGTGCAAATAGTTAGATCTGGATGCCTTTTCCTAAATCCCTCCCACCATGACCTCCCTGGCATCCCATCTGTGAAAGGATTTGGCCTAGACTGAATGACCTTTGCCATAGTAGATTTCAGCTATGAAATTTCAAGCCCATGGCCTATGTCGGCCATGTCCTTGCACCATTGAACTATTTCTGCCTCCTCATCAGTCAGGATGGTTGGTGCCCCCCTGCGTTTAGTGCTCGTGAGACCTAGTAACCAGGCCCTAAACTGCTAGTAGACACTCTCCACTTCTTTGCAGCTACTCTGATTGACATGTTTATCTTCAACATCAGCCATAGCACTTTGGATGTCATTGTTTGTCCATATACTTCTGTTCAACCTTGAAGAACCTATTTCCACAGCAGTAGTTTGAAGGCAATCTGTATTGGTTTCCAAATCCTCTGTATGTGCAAAGGGAAATATACATTCCACTGCAACATGATATGGTTCTGTGGTATGTGTATCTTCGTCCCCCGACACCACATTAGGAAACTTGCACCCCCCAGGTTTTCTGACTATCCTCCTTCCAGAAGTTCTCCTCCCCTTTTTACCTCGAGCCATATGTATCTATACACCTGCAAGAAATGCAAACATCATCAATACCAGAAGTGATTTGTAGAAAAAATGGCATCCTTAGTGTAATGACTGAAAATAGATTGAGGCATCATTATTGTAGTGGCATGGACGACAACCATCACGTGTTCCATTTTGTAGTGTTTCATTGTGTTGTTCCATTTTAGACTGTGTATAGATATACAGATATGTATATAGATATGTATACAGATATGTATAGATATACACATGTATATAGATATGTAGATATGTATATAGATATACATTTGTCTATCTATGTACATGTGTATGGATATACATATGTATATATATATATGAGACATTAACAGACATGATTTAATCTATTGAATGATTTAACAGACAACATGCATGGTAACGTGTTTTCTTAGGCGCAGACGGGAAACAACATTAAATCCATTCAATGTTCGTTGGGGTCTGAATACATATTCCACTTTCCATCGAAAAGTTAATCATTTTACCGACTGCTTTCCCTGTTCTCAACGATGCGATGGAAAGTATTTCTAGATATGTAGATATGTATACAAATATGTATACTTGTATATAGATATGTATGCATATGTATACTCAGTACCAGAAGTCATTTGTAGAAAAAATGGTATCCTTAGTGCAATGACTAAAAATAGATTGAGGCATCATTATTGCAGTGGCATGGACGACAAACATAATGTGTTCCATTTTAGACTTGTTATCAACGGTTGAGGGTTTCAGCAATATGTGTTTCCAATATATAATCACTACAGTAACAGACATGATTTAATCCATTCAATGAAGTTACCCATGCAGCAAACAACTGGAAAAGATGTAGTAAAATTTAGCAAACAAATTGGAGTAATCTTTCAAACATGTATATCTCCCATGTAGCAAACAACTGGAAAAGATGTAAAATTTAGCAAACAAATTGGAGTAATCTTTTGAACATGTATATCTATAATTGTAAAATGTTGAAATGTTAAGTACTAGCTTGAAATGTTTCCATTGTCTATGTTGCATATGTCTATACATATACATATGTATATCAATTACATATGTATATCAATATACATATGTCTATAGATCTACATATGTCTATAGATATACAATATGTATACAAATATACTGATATGTATTGAGATATCTAGATATATATTTGGTCAAAATTGAGAAGAATCTGACTGTAAAATTATTATAGAGACAAAGCTGTAGGATTCAAAGCATTCGAAACCCTGATATAATGAAACCCTTAACCGTTGACAATGATATGATGAAACTCTTAACCATTGACAATGAACCTTCAAAAATGTATACCCTTATATATATATATAACATGATTTAATCTATTGAATGAAGCTACCCATTATATGCTAAGTGCCAACCTGAAATGGTTGTCTTAGACATAATAGGTAAGAATGCCACTGCAAAATATATACCCTTAAAAATATACGAACCCATTTGTATGTATTAAAAAACCCTCATTATATAACAGTCTAAATTATCACAAGACAAAATAATGAAACCCTTAACTGTTGACAATGAACACTAAAAAGTATATACCCATAAAAATATATGACCCCATTTGTATGTATAACAAAAAACCATCATTATATAACAGTATATTCTTCTGTATAGTGAAATTATCACAAGACAAGGGTTGCCTCAGACAAAATAATGAAAAATTGAAAGTAAATTACACAGCAGTACCCAAATCACGGGTAGCATGAGAGAAAAATGAAGATAAACGATTGTATACTAGTATAGTCTTCAATATAGATATGTATACAGATATACATATGTCTATTTATATACATATGTCTATAGATATACATATCTATATAGATAGACATGTATATATATATACAGTACATTAACAGTCTAATCTAAATATATGTAGAAACTTTTTATATAAACCCTGGATATATTATATAAAATGAAACCCTCAATATATTATATTACAACATAGGAAAACAATTGTAAATATTTAATGTAACAATAATTAATAAATACTATTCAGACAAAACTAGGAAGAATCTGACTGTAAAAGTATTAATGAGACAAAGCTATAGGATTCAAAACATTCGAAACATTCATATAATGAAACCCTATTAACAGATACATTTACTTCATATAAGAAGGTGAAGTACCAACTTGAACCTTAATGTGGAAGTTTGCAAAATTCCTTTTGGCAGCAGACAGGGTTTGCAACGCTCCTTCAGGAAATTTATGCTTAAAACAATCTCTACGCTGCATAATGTTTGTCTTATAATGGATTGATATTTGAAAAAGAAATGCATTGAGTTTGGTTGGTGAGTTTGAATTTGAATAAGTGCGTAGAAGCTATTGTATTCGATGTTATGATACGCAGAATTGAACTCAGTTGTTGAGATTTGAATTTGATTAAATGCATATGAGCTATTGTATTCGATTGATGTGATTTACAAATCTCACTTTTTTTATTTAAACTGGTTTAATTTTATTTTTTTATTAAATAATCTCATTTTTTTTATGTAAACTAGTTTATTTTATTTTTTTATTAAATAATTGTCTGGATGGGGAGCCTGATACCATTATGTGTTTGTGCAGGTGTAAGTGGATGTGATAGCAAGTATGGGAGAATGTGACAGCAAGTGGGGGGGATGTGATAGCAAGTATGGGAGAATGTGTGATTAACAGCCCTTTGGGATTGGGGTGTTGTGTGTTTATGGTAGCTTAGGTACCAATAGCTGTGCACAAAAGTATGTGAATGTGACCAGTATGACTTTATTTGATGTCCAAAATGGGTGGTTTTTTATAAACATGACATATTGTAATAAAAACAGTAAAGTGTATATTTAAATTAGAAGTTCTCATATTTGCATCAAGTTGGCTTGAAAATGCAAGTGGAAGAACATGTGTATTAGTTTTTTGCAATGGTAAATTACTCATGCAGTTGTGAACATGTATTGGTGCATATGCGCTAATTTACTAAGTATTCTTTTTACATGTAATGGTTCTTTTTAAAAAAATTATTGGGGGGTAGGGTGCACAAAAACATAGCGGTTATTGGGGCGTGGGCAGCTACTAGCCCCTCTCCCTTACTTGTGTGGGGTAAAATGTTATAAAAGGGGATAATTTTATTATACAGGGGTTCTACTCTCCCAGAATTTTTTTTTTTTGAGGAATAATGTGGAGTTTGAGAAAGTAATACTCGAATTAATAATTTGATATATGGAAGAGAGGGGGATAATTTGTACAATAAAAATATATTGTCATTTTGGGAGGATTTTATCTTATTCATTAACATAGGAAAATATTGACAATGGGTCTAATATCTTTCTGTGTGTTTCCATTTATTCTTCATATGTTGGATGTATGGTGCTTCAAGAGTGTGTGTATATATATGTATATACATATACATATGTATATGTATATACATATGTACATGTATATACATATGTATATGTATATACATATGTACATGTATATACATATGTACATATGTATATACATATGTACATGTATATACATATGTACATATGTATATACATATGTACATATGTATATACATATGTATATGTATATACATATGTATATGTATATACATATGTATATGTATATACATATGTATATGTATATACATATGTATATGTATATACATATGTATATGTATATACATATGTATATGTATATACATATATATATATATATATATATATATATATATTTCTTCCTTTACAATTGCATTATCGTTGAAGTGTCTTCTTTCATATGTTAGAATTTGATGCAGAAGTGGTGATTCAGTTGTTGTAGTTTGTCTACATGTATCCTTCCATTCCTATGTCTGGAAAAAGGATTGGTTGATCTTAGTTATTTTGAGTTAGTTTCTCACCTGCAGTATAGTATGTATTGTGGTTTTGCTACAACTTTATTATCTTGAAAAGTCTTCCTTTCTTCACTTTCAGGTTAAAAACATACCCAAAAATTTTAAAACCTCATTATATGAAGGGAGTTGTACCTTTTAAAACATTCAGAGGACAATTATTAAGATTGTCCTGCTATTGGTGGAATTTGTTGCTACAAAACTGGACAAGTCATATGTTGTATAAGTGGTGACAAATTTGTTCACTAACACTAGCAAAATTTTTCTTTCTTAGCCTAACGCCAAGTTGAAATTCTAGCTATCCAATCAAGATTAGGGGACTTTTCAAACTATTATTAATGCAATTCCTCCCCATATGGTTCAAAAATTGGGGTTAGGTCCTTCAAGCTGCCTTGGTGGAAAGATTGGAAATGGTATCTCGACACACCATAAATCACAATTACAAACCTCGTAAAGGATGCTTGTGGCTTTCACCTCATCTCCTAATGATGGAATAGTTAAACCACCATTGGTACCTCTAGTCGTCTCCTGGCACTTGGAACCAATAGTTCTCATCTATTTGGTTGACCACGCTTGAGCCTAAATTGACTCATTTCACATGGTGCATTTTCTACCATGTTTGTCCACTTGGTTCTTGCTTGACTCATCTAGGAGTTCTCAATCCCCACTATCCATTTTGTGGATAGTTTGAGACTCTCAAGCATATTTTTTGGATTTGCACTAGAGCTCAAGAAGCTTGGATTTGGATACATGATTTCTTGAGGCCTTTTCGACTTGACCCCTTATCATGGCATATGGTTTTGCTAGGCAATTGTCCCTGTCTCTTGTTCAAATATACCTAGATTTGGCATGCCTTTAGGGTGGAAATTCTCTTTAGTATTTGGAAAGAGAAATCCATCTCTCTTTATAGGTTGTTTAGATGATGTTCACTTTTCTTTGCACAGTAAAGCTATGATTTTCTCTAATGTGCTTATGTAGATTTAGGTGCAAGCTAACAAGGTTGTACTTGAAGTTATGCATCTGTAGGAGCTTCTTGACCACTGAGGTAATGCCTCTTGCATGGTTGCCATAATTCCATCTCCTATCTCTTCCCCTCCTCAAGGGTACCAATGTGGTCATAGACAATCTGCCAAATGTGATTAAAGATCTTAGTTCCATGGCTTTCAACCTCTAGGGCCTAGGGATCATGCAACTTGTAGTTGGTCTCATCTTTCTTGGTTGCCTTTCTCGACTTCTCATGGGCATGGTGCTCTTGGTTGGCCAAATTTTGGCAAGTTTCCTCGCTTGGAGCTGGTTATCTCTCATATTCATGCTTAGTAACTTGCAAATGATGATCAAGAGGTGGAGAGTGCTCTCACTAGATGAGAGCCTACTGATGATAGTTTTGTCTCCAATGATGTTTAGGGAAAACTAGATGACCAAGACCTCCCTCTTGCCAATTCTGCTCTCATTGCCTAATGACTTGTTTCTTTTTGATGTTTGGGATTGGTCCCATCTAGACTGCTCTCATCTTTTGTATTGGACTTAGTCCCACATAGACTCTAAGAGTATGCCTTCTTACCACCCACATTTTTTTGTATTATTATCTTTTTAGTTTTTAAAAAGTGTTATGTCGTAAAATGTCCCCTAGGACTTTTACCTCCTAAGTTTAGCTCTTAGGTCCCTTAAATTTAATCATGCGTGTTAAAAATGAATCCCAGAGAAAAATCCCCCGAAACCCATGTCAAATGGGGCCTAGGGGTGCATCTTAAGCTTAATCAAGCCCCAAAATAGGACCTTGGACTTGGGCACTTGCGCCCTAGTCCAGACCTATTTCGTTGGGACCCAAATTTTAAATGTCAGCAAAGTGACCATTAAAAGGTTTCTCTTTGTCAGCCTCTTCAATTTGAATTACAAATGTTTAGCAAGAATGCATATATAAACATGTTTAGGACTTCATTTTACTCCTAGTTGATTAAGGCAAACTTATGATCACCAAGCAAAGAGCATTCAAGGCATTCATTGTGTTATAGAATAGAATTGTATTGTCCTTGTTGCAGATTTGGCTCCATCAACTCATCTCCTCATGATGTGAAGGCATTTCATCTCCGTGAGGGTTTACACCTACTAAGGTGATATCTATTTTATGTTTCAATTATTCAATCTTATCATTTGCTTTTGCCTCTATCAACCAAGGACATACACTCTATTTAACAATGATGTTGGAAGGATTGAATGCCATTCTGGGGCTTGATCGAGGCAAGCTCCTAAACACCACAACCCCCAACCCTTTCTTGAGATTGCAGGTTACAGATGTCGGATCTTGCGAAGAGGAGTTGTAGGAGGACAGAGTAGAGTATAAGGATTCCAGATCTGAAGAAAATGACATATTAATATCCCCAATTGGACACATGTGCCCACCCCAGTGTCCTCTAGTTTTGCATCTCTGAAAATTCCTGAGCAGGTTACAATCTGAAGCATCTTTTCGTTCTAAGCCCTCAAAAAAAGCTGCCAATTGGACTCGGGTGCCTGCCCCAGTGTCCCTGAAGTTTTTTCTTTCTAGAATCCAAAATTTGGTATGTATCTAATCTGCATTTAGTGCCTTCTTGTGCGAACAGTTGTCGTGTTTCATCCGTTTGTTTATGATTTCATATAATTAGGGTTTAAGGCATAATCAGATTAGGGTTTAACAAATTAATCAACAAATTCCAAATTTCCTTATCATTCCAAGTGACACCAAACCTGTAGTTGAGTCCTCTTGCAAAAGTTGCGATTCAACTCGGTTTAATGTCCTTGAATGTATGTAGTGAAAGGAGGATCTAATTAAACTATTAACCTCATCAACATACCCTCTTTTTCTACATAACATTTTTGTAAACCTGTGTTTTTGCTGAACTTGTATCTTGCTGAGTGTTGTAAATCAGATTTGCATTCATTCATATCATTTGCATTCTCATACATTTGAAAATCTTGCATAAAAATTGAAAATTTTGAAAAAATAGGCATATTTGGCTTGCATTAATTAAGACATAGTTTGCACTATTTTTCTTGAATATAATTGAAAACATTTAATTTTATAATATTTATATTAGCTCTAAGATAAATTGCAGCATTTCATCTTTTCATAATAATTTACCTTGCATTTGCATCTCTCATTTGCTAGGGTTTTGCTTGAAATTTTGTATTTTTCGTATAACCTAGTGATCTCAAGAGCTAGGGTTTGTAATTAAAATCTTATTTCAGATTTTATTACTCATTTTAACACTCATTCAAATCTGATTTTTGACTAGATTTTTTCATCATTGTGTGTTATTGCATTTAAATTTCAAATTTTGCATTTACACATTGTGTATTTCAACAAAAACAAGCATATTCATTCATTTTGCCTTAATTTTGACTTCACATTGAACATTGTAGCATGTTGGCATCATTTTCAAATCTGATCTGAGTTATTTTGCATATTAAATCTGATTAGATTTGATTCATTCATCATTTTGCATACTTTCATGCCTTAATTTCACTATTAGGGTTTCAGAAATACTTGCATTTTTGCTACATTTTGGCTAATCTTTCATCTAGCATTGCAAGATTGGTGTGTTGCGACAAATTTTACTGCATCATTGGACTGATTAAAAGGTTCTATTTTGTTGTCCCTCATCATTCTCCTAAATTCATTACATATTTTGTGCATTTGCATTGAAAAAATTGAGCATTTTAGGTGCATAAACAAGCATAGTTTAGCTTTGTGTCATTGCATTTATCATAAATATCTTTCATTTCAGATCTTTTATTCATTTCCAAACATACATCAATTGGTCATTTAAAAATTGTGTTTCATTTCATAGTTTTGTGTGAAAATTGGCATATTTTTTTATTACACATTGTGTATTTCAACATTAAGTGTTTACACACACCTTATTCACATAGTTTCCTTGATCAAAACCTTTAAAAAAACTTACTTTGCCTTGTTGTGTAGTACTTTTTCCTCTATCCACTATGTTTTTTGTGGATTCTGTGTGTCTTTTAGTACTCGTTTCCCTCAAATAAGTGAGTTAGTGCGAAATAGTCTATTCATCATGGATGCATCTTGTTATTCATCTTTAGAAGATTTGTTTGCATACATCATAGATGTTGAAAATTTCTATAAATTCACTGACAACTATCCTCAAGTCCTACAACAAATAGCACACATCTACGATATTGACATTTCCATGGGCTCTACATACGAAATCCTATGTTACATATCTGATTTTGAAAGTTTCACCACTCTCATGGGCATCTACCCATCAATCTTTGAAAATCTCACTAATTTCATCCCCACGAAAGATAATGAAGAAAGTAATGATGAAGACATCCCTCCTTCTCTTCCTACATTTCACGATATAGTGGACATCATTTCTAAAACATATGAGGCTGATATAGCCCCGAATGATTCATCTAATAATTTGAAGTCTTCTCCCAACATACCCCCACCCGGTGAGGATATTTTGGCACAAGAAGAAGAAATCATTAAAACATTCCTTAACACTACTCTGTCATCTCTTCATGCTCTCCCTGGCCAGGATGAAGCATTGGATGATGTAGACTCTCTTTGTGAACAACTTCTTCAACCTATTGACACTGAAAATTCATCAACTGATCTTCAAACACTTCTTAACTACAACTTAAACAAAGAAACAGATCACACACCCTTACCCAAAGACTTACATACCTTGGAAACTGCTAACATTCAGAGAACATAAATAAACATACTGTTCTTAACAACCAAGGTATTTCAACACCGTACAAACCGGTTGAAATGGGCATTTTTCTGGCTCCTTCATTACCTCACTCGACTGAAAGGGGAATCTATGAGACTCCTCTACCATCTTTGAATATTGCAAGAGAAAACCTTTAGGATAATGCAGATAACATAACTCAGCGAGAAGGAAGAACAAGGGACAAAGCTTTAACAATAAATGTAAAGATCAAGATCATATATAATAGGTAAGTATTTCTAACCCTATTGGTCACCTTTGTCGTAGCATATTTGTGCTCGCTTACGTGACCTCCTCCTATGTGTTGTGTTCCCCTGTGATGTGTTATGTGTTGTTTAGGCCTCCTTGGATGACCTTTGATAAGCATGTCTTTGGTGGTTGTTGTGGCATAAGCCCAACCGTCAGGTGTGCCTGTAGTGTGTTTGAGATGGCAGGGACTTAGCAATAAGCTTTTTCCATTGCATGTGTTTGCCGTGTTTAAGACATATAGTATGTCTATGGCATGCTATATGACGCTCGTGCATTTCGTGTGTCTTCCCTCGTGTGTAGTGTAAAGGGCGTGACAATGAGTCCCCCCTACACTCAAGTTTTGTTTGGCGTGTCTTCCCTTGTGTGTAGTGTAAAGAGTGTGGTGATGAGCCCCCCTACACTTGAGTTTTGTATGGTGTGTTTTCCCTTGGTGTAGTGTAAAGGGTGTGGTGATGAGACTCCCTACACTTTGGGTTTTGTATTGTGTGTTTTTGGCGGTGTAAAGGGTGTAGCGATGAGTTCCCCTTGCCCTTAGATTAGAATTTTATTGCTTATATGAAAATGTTATATCAATGCTATATCAATTTATTCATCATGTTTTGTGTGTCTTCAATACTGTCTTCTCTGTGTTTTGTGTGCGTGTTACTGTATTCTCTATGTTTTATGTGTCTGCAACGTGTCTTCTAGTGCTTACCTAAGACTAGGGGCTAGAAATAGTTCCTCAATCTCGGTGTATGCCTTAGCTTTAAGTGCCTGGCTTGTTTGATGTGTTTTTTACCGTACTTTAATGCATGTATGGGTCATATGATCATACATACATTAAAGTGGGGGCTAAATGTTATGTCATAAAATGTCCCCTTAGGACTTTTACCTCCTAAGTTTAGCTCCTAGGTCCCTTAAATTTAATCATGCATGTTAAAAATGAATTTCATAGCAAAATCCCCTAAAACCCATGTCAAATGGCGTCTAGGGGTGCATCTTAAGCTTAATCAAGCCCTAAAATAGGACCCTAGATTTGGGCGACCATGCCCCAGTCCAAACCTATTTTGTCAGGACACAAATTTTAAATGTCGGCAAAGTGATCGTTAAAAGGTTTCCCTTTGTCAGCCTCTTCAATTTGAATTACGAATGTTTAGTGGGAATGCATATATAAACATGTTTATGACTTCATTTTACTCTTAGTTGATTAAGGCAAACTTATGATCATCAAGCAAAGAGTATTCAAGGCATTCATTGTGTTGTAGAGCAGTATTGTGTTGTGTTTGTTGCAGATTTGGCTCCATCAACTCATCTCCTCATGATGTGAAGGCATTTCATCTCCGTGAGGGTTTACACCTACTAAGGTGATATCTATTTTGTGTTTCAATCAATCAATCTTATCATTTTCTTTTGCCTCTGTCCACCAAGGACACACACTCTATCTAACAACGGTGTTGGAAGTTTTGAATGTCATTCAAAGGCTTGACTGAGGCAAGCTCCTAAACACCACAACCCCCAACCCCTTTCTTGTGATTGCAGGTTACAGGTGTCAGATCTTGTGGAGATGAGTTGTAGGAGGACAGAGTAGAGTATAAGGATTCCAAATTTGAAGAAAATGACATAAAATATCTTTGATTGGACACAGGCGCCCGCCCTAGTGTCCTCTAGTTTTGCATCTCTGGAAATCCCTGAGTAGGTTAGAGTCTGAAGCATCTTTTGGTTCCAAGCCCTCAAAAAAGGCTGCCAGTTGGACTTGGGCGCCTGCCCTAGTGTCCCCGAAGTTTCCACTTTCTGGAATCTGAAATCTGGTATGTATCTAATCTACATTTAGTGCCTTCCTGTGTGAGCATTTGTCATGTTTCATCTGTTTGTTTATGATTTCATATAATTAGGGTTTAAGGCATAATCAGATTAAGGTTTAACAAATTAATCAACAAATTCCAAATTTCCTTATCATTCCAAGTGACACCAAACTTGTAGTTGAGTCCTCTTGCAAAAGTTGTGATTCAACTCGGTTTAATGTCTTTGAATGTATGTAGTGAAATGAGGATTTAATAAAACTATCAACCTTATCAACACACCCTCTTTTTCTACATCACAAGAAATAATAAAGACCTTATTCACAAAAAAATACCTTTCGAATACTAAAACATACCCTATATACATATAGTTTGCTCGACATCTCCCTATCATGTGATACACCTTCCTAAAACTTTAATTATATTTTAAGAGAAAAATAACTAAATATAGCCATAACACCATTTTACCATATTTATTAATTAATGGAAATTCATAGTATAACATGATTTTGAATTTCAATTAATTAATAAATACGGTCAAATGTGCATTCCTCAAATTTAGTGCCTCGTCTACGCCTCGCTTCGTCATGTAGCGAATACTGACTTAACTTATCGTAACGTACTAACGATATGTAACGGCAAGAGCTTCCGTATTAAGCGTTAAAATTAAGAAAGAAGCTAATCCTATGCTTTTAGCAAAATCTTTTTTTAAAATTTAGATTACGCAAAATCTAAATGATAAAATCGAAGATTCTGAGAGAAGGCATGGTTTGGAACATAAACCGTATCCGCCGCCCTTCCGCTTATCGAAAGGGAAGTAAATTATATCTTGTAATCGCCCAACCACTACTCTTTTCACAGCCACGCGTCCATGATCGCTGCACACTTCCACTGCCACAGCACACGCACATCTTACATGAGCGCTATTTTCGAAATTTATGCGGCTGATGAGCTGGACGGCATACAAAATGTGACGAGCCCCAGTTCAGTACTAGTAGGTAAGGAAACGCCAAATGCAGCAAAAATAGATATTCCCATCGCCAGTTGGCATCGACGCTGACGTGTCATGCCGAACATTACAATCACGGAAGGAAAACACATGTTAAAGAGGAGTCAGGACCAATGGACCAACGACTGTGCGTGGATGAATGTCAAATGCAATCATCAATCAAATGCCGCGTTGAAATACTGAAAGATTTACGCGGTGTAATCATGCCCAAACTCTGATTAACTATGGGTTTATCAGGAAGTTACCTGGTTAGTTTTCAATGTCTCTGGTTTTTAACTGTGACACGTAAACGGGAAAGGGCAACCCAGGATACAGGGAGAATTTGGATGGATGGATTTAAACGTTTGGTGGGTTGAATTGCACTTGTTTGAAGAATAACATAAGAGGAAGTGGTATCCCACTAGCCAAAACCACAGCCAACCATCTGTAAAATCTATATGCGGCTGGTTAATGCAGGTGACCGAGGTGGGGCCATTTTGATGTGAAGGAACAGAGAAGGAAGGAATCAATATGCATGTAAATTAATGGTAATAACTTTGTCCATGCAATCCACCCACCATTCATTGAAACATTCGCCCCATCTGTCTCTGTTTATTTTCCTCTTGTGTATGTTTTTGAAGGCCCGGCCGTTCTTTTCGCTGAGAAATGTTGCCCATTGCAGTATACCTTCCCTGCGCGTATAACATCCCATGACGATAGCAGTTCATCATATGGATAGAAGCCACAGCCAGTCATCGCCACACTCGAGCAATTCCGTTGATGGCAACGCATGTATGTTTCAGAGTATTTCAGAGGTGAAAAGGGAACTGAAGAAGTTAGTGCGTCTGGTTACCCAAGACGAGGAGGATTGCAGCACTGAGGTTTATGACGAGATCTGTGAGAAGGCGCAGGCGTTGAAGAAGCATAAATGCCATAAACCCCAGCCTGACGCTCCCTTCAAATCCAGATCTTTTTCCGAACAGTTGGATTCCATTCCCGTGCCGGACTGTTTTCAATGTCCCATATCGTCCGACCTTATGAGAGATCCCGTCATGCTTGCCACGGGGCAGGTAATTTGTTTTGGCTTGGTGCTCAGAATTTGCAATTAGATTTCATACTTTGTTTACCATTTTGGAAAGATAGATTGCTACTGCGGATTTGCTTTTTCTAGCCAGTTATTAATTGTGAAAAATCAGCAGACCATGTCTTCTTTCGTACCCTTACCAGCTTTTCCAACATTACTAAGCAGAATTGTCCAGAATTGGCCTTGTTGAGCTGCTATTCATATGGACCAATTAGGACTCAAACCTAATACCTTCCACTCGAACCTAATACCTTCCATGTGTTGTGTGGCTGGAAGCTTTGTAAAGAAAATCTGAAAATGTTCTCAAATTGTAGGAGGGAGATGAAATTCACAGGCCTTCTCCAATGTTATAGCCCTGTTGTGTGTATTATTCTCAATTCTATAATTAATTTTGGTTGTACAGCACTCTATCAACAGGTTTCCTTTACTTACGAGGCTGCTAGAGGGTTTAATTGAATTTGCTGTATAATTCTGTGCATTTAGGTTTCAACCTCATAACCACGCTGAGTAGAAGCAAATCTTTGGCTTTATTCCTACAATGTATTGTCACTTTCACCTGGTCTTAGAAGGGTTGTTTTGTATCCCTTTCTTCGCCATCTCCCATGGCTTCCCTATTTTAATTCCTCCCGTGGACGATGTCCTCAATTTTAATTCCCTTTCATCCCTCGGGAACCGATCAAATCCCTAACTTGTAATCATTGCTTGGTATGGAAAGCTGTATGTTTGCATGTGAGTAATATTTTACTGCTTTTGCTTTTACTTTTCGCATTGCTCTGCTAGGTAGGGCTTTGTGTAACCGATTTTCCCAGCTCTAATCGGCCGGCGTTTAATTTTATAGACATATGACAGGCCGTCTATTCAAGCATGGCTGGACGCAGGGCACCGCACATGTCCCAAAACGCAGCAGGTTCTTCCACACTTGACATTGACGCCAAATTCTCTTGTCCGAACAATGATCGAGCAGTGGTGCGGGTGGCAGGGGCTTCAATTTGAAGCCCCGCTGAGCAACCCCAACCCTAATTCCAATGCCAATGAGAAGGGCAGCGAGGGTTTGACGCCACAGGATCGTTCATATTTGACTACATTGGTAGCGAAACTCTCCGGGGAGCGGCAGTCACAGCAGAGAGAAGCTGCCCGGGAGCTCCGAGCTCTAACCAGGAAGAATTCGTTATACAGGGCTCACCTTGCTCGAGAAAGGGAGGCGATACCTGCGTTGATTCCTTTGCTGTTAAGTCCCGATTCAGAAACGCAGGAGCACGCGGTAACGACCCTGTTGAATATGTCGATTCTGGATGCAAACAAGAAACTCATTGTGGAACAAGGAGTTGTGCAGCCCATGTTGGAGGTTCTCAGAAACGGCAGCATGCCGGCCAGAGAAAATGCGGCGGCGGCTCTGTTTAGCTTGTCTGCGCTGGAGGACAACAAGATTGTGATCGGTGCAGCCGGTGCCATACCCGCACTGGTGGAGCTTCTGCGCGAGGGCAGTTGGAGGGGCAAGACTGATGCAGCCTCTGCGATCTTCAATTTGTGCATTTCTCAGGGCAACAGGGGAAAATGCGTGCGTGCTGGCGTGGTGCCCGTTTTGCTCAAGTTAATTAAGAATGTGGAGGAAGAGGGCATGTCCATGGCGGATGAGGCGTTGGCCATTCTAGCCTTTATTGCCGGGAATGAGGAAGGCGCTGCGGCCATTCGCAATGCTGGAGCGCTTCCTTTGTTCATACAATTTATCAAACACAGCTCTGCTCGTAACAAAGAGAATGCAGTTGTAATCCTGTTTGCACTGTGCTCTAGGGATTCTGCATTTCTCAAGGAGGTGAAAAGTACAGAGGAAGGGGATGGCTATGTGGCACTGCTAGATCTCAGCATCAGCGGGACGTCTAGAGCCAGGCGTAAGGCTTACGCTTTATTAGAGCGGATGAATAAACATGTATCTGTATAGTGGATAGAGATGTACATTGATATATATGTTAAGAAGAATCTGTACAGGGACAGGGATAGGGATTGCAAAGAAAATTTTGCACTGGTAGCTTAAGAAACAATTACATGAATTGAAGGCATTGTATACTAAGGGCTCGCGCTCGATTCGCTTTTCTTCACAAATTGATATTATATGGAATGGGGTATTGACAGTAGATAAATATTATCGTGAATGTTTGTCCTCAGAAATTGGAATCTGCTTGCAGAGGAAGATTACAGAGCATTTCCAGCCATGAACAGCATCAGAGAAGACGGAGGTGTGGGTCCCATGGGAGGACCCCGGCATACTAAACTTCTGTGAGGTCTCTGTGACTTCACATCGATTGCTGTTCAATGACCTCATGGAATATTAAAATTTGTAAATATATAATTATTAAAAATCTCTTATTGAAAAGTCTGCAATTGCTGGAATCTTTCAATTCATTTTTCAGTGCCCATTGATTATGTATTTCCAACTTTCCCTCGGGGTTTTTACCTCAAGGGAGAGGCTTGAAGGAAAAACAATCTTATTTACGATAGATTGATTTGTTCATTCCGCTGAACAATAGTGTTAAATTTGCAGGTAGACAATATATTCTGTATTGGTATCGCAAACTTTGAAATTTCCTCTCGTGGGTTGCTCAAAACTTGCTACTGAGCTTTCAGGGAAAGATGCCATTTTTTAATTTTCGCTATGAAACAAATCTCAAACAGAAAATGAAACATGGAGAAAGAACTGTAATAAAGATTGTATCATTCAATGAGCAAGATTACATATTTATAATTGGAGACCAACAACTTCCTACAATCCAGGATCTTTACTTTACTTGACACATAACTATACTGAATGGACACCTCTACAATAGTTTGTGACACATCTACCACGACATATTCAACACAATTATTTGGGGTTAAAATGGATGGCTGTATTGGACACAAGTTGCCACTTAAGATCTTCCCTGGGGTAATTTTGGTGATTGGGACTTTTTTTTGTGGGCAGGCTTTTTGGGTGGCTCATTGCTTTAATTGATCCATTGTGGTTGTCCCTTATTTTTTCTAACTGTTTGCCATTTTTAAATTTAAATTTTTAGTAGCTTTTTTTTAATTAGAGTTAGGATGCAGTACACACAAATTTGATGGAATGGATACCCCTTAATCTTTAATTCTCTACTGAAGATGTTCAACTGAAGATGTTCAGCCAAAAGTTTGTACTTCTATCTAATAGTAAAAAAGATCTTGTGGATGACCTCCATATTAAATAATGATAATAATAATAAATTGTATGTCTCATTTTGTTGATAGTTTGTGGGGACTTCTTTAATAGATTATTATAATTTGGCCATAATAGGTTGGATGTGACTTTTATTTCTTTAGAATTAAGACTTTTGGGCAACCTAAATTTCTGTGATATACTCAAATTTATAACTTTTGTGATGGAATCCTTATTACCAAACAAACTCATTATTACAGTTTAGGGATAACTGATTTCTCCAACATATATACCACTGTTCTCATGGGAAAGTTTGACACAGTCGAAAGTTGTAGAAGATATACGTGTTGATAGAGGGAATGGCTAATGAATTGATCGGGTAAAGAGTCAGTTTTCAGCCTTTAACTGAACAGAGCATGTGGTTTATTATTCTCACTTGAGTTGGCCCAGTTCGAAGTAAATCACGACACCTCTTAAAGCATCTAGATAAAAAGAGAAGAGATGAGCTTCTGGTGGGTCTTCCTTGTCCTATATTCGGCTTGTTTTTCGTTGTCGGCGAGGATTATTCAACGCTTTGCTTTACATATTAATATTCTTTCCCCTTTTTTTAAAGTTAAGGCAGGTGTATTTTAATTAAAAAGGGTTAAAACAGTGATGCATAACAAATGATCTACGACCGAAATCAAAGATAAAAAGCACAATAGTCTTAGAAATATATTCTTCTAGGGATGAAAACAACACTTTACCTTTATTCTTAGAAATATATTCGGTGTGTAATTGTATACAAAATTATGATTTGTGAATTAAAGAATCTTTTCGAAGTTAAATTATGTTTATATAAATTAAAAAATCAATATTTAACTCTTGATATTATAGTTTTTAATTTGGGAATTTTTTTAACTTGAAGGAGAAAATTAGTTTAATAGGTGTCAATAGTACGTTTTATATTACTTGTAAATAATAGAAAAGAAGAAAATACAACTATAATGAATGTTTCAATTCTATTGGGAATTTCTTTGTTATCTACTCAATATTAATACTTAAGAGGTTCATTCAAGAATTTACCTCTCACCTTTGGGGACTTGTCAGGTTTTAAGGCTCGGTGAAGTTCTATGATTAGAATTGTTATTTGAACAATCCCAACAATAAGAGAAGGCCCTTCTCTCCTACACTTTGAGCTCTACAAGGATCAAGAGGGTTTTCTTTTTAGATTTCATGAATACAAATGGTAATGGTTACAAATATAATAGATAATTGAACCAATTTATAAGAAACTATTAACAAAGATTAATAATCATTCAAAAGAGTTTAAAATGATTTGGGAATTTTGATTAATTGTTCTGAAACTATCTACACATGAATTAGGTCTTTTAATGACACAAATAAACACAATTTTTCTATCACTAGCCCTCGATGTGTTGATTCACATTAGAGTTTAAAGAGATCTTGAAATATGTAGAAAATTGAGTGTCCATGGATGTAGAAGTAGGGGTATTCAAAGTATGATTATCACAAGCATCTCCCCTGTACCATTAGGAGAATTATGGATAAATTAACAAATAAGTTACACTTCAAAGGATTTTTCATTCAAAATATAAAGTGAGTGATTAGAACCAATTGTAATCGGTGCCTTATATCATGTGCAACAAAGTTAAAAATCTAAAACATCAGAGCAACCACATACCTTGTATCATCCCCAAAAGAAAACCAAGAATAGAGGAATTCTAAAAAGGAGATAGAAGAATGTAATGAGTCGATCGAATGCTTTAAGGAGATAAGACAAACAAATAGACATAGAGCAACTGAATGAAGAGGAGTACATGACTTTAGCACTAGCATGCTCTGTCACTAGGGGTCATGTAAATCGAGATACCCTCATGGATCATGGGCTAGCAAGTTGTGTTATGCTAGGTGGCTCATAGACTATACGGATCACAAGCTAGCAAGTTGTATTATGCTAGGTGACTGTATCCTATCAGTGCCTCAGGGAGCATAAATAAATAACGCTTCAGGGAGAGTAGTGCCTTAGGGGGCACTATGAAAAACACCACTGCAGGGGAGCACATCAATAGGCTAAAGCTCAAGAGGAGACTCAATCATGATGATATAGAGAGAAGAATGTTATTTGAAGAAAGACGAGGTGCTACAATAGAATGGGAGGTGCCAGCACATGTGTCATGAAGGTGTTGGATTTTTTCATACAAGCTGGCATGACATCACTATTGGAATGGCCAAGCACTCAATGATATGCACAGAAAGGAAGAGTTGATTGATATTTTTGTGGAAATTTTTTGCGTGTTGGAGGGAGAGTGATCAAGTAGTCCTTGAGTAGACTCAACAAAATACATTCTTGTTGAGATAGAAGAGGAGAAGCAGGTGGAGTAGGAAGCAACCCTTTCCATTGTGGAGAAAGGTTTGATTTTTGAAGAGAAGGATCCATAGAGACATTATACATTGGTGGAGGGTATGTAGACAAAGGAGAAGGCCATAAATCTAAACCTTCTTTAGAAAGTGTGGTGTCGGTCTCATAGGAACCTTAACTCCTTGTTCCAAGTGTCCTAAACCATTTCAATTGTATCCATGTTTAGAAAGAATCTTGAATCCAAGCCCATACCGTGTTTCCAAACCAAATAGAGGAGGAGAGGCGACATTATGAGCTTTGTTGAAATGAGAAACATTATCACATGTTGAAGAAGAAGTAGTAGCAGAATTGATATATGAGGAGGTGGATCAATCCTTTCACAAGGATTCAGATCCTTGTTGAGTGTTGATATTTCAGGGTGAGGAGGGTCAATCTTAGATTTAATAGGCCCATGTGGGTCAAAATCTAAAGAGCCCAAATCATCACCAAGACATGCATTAGAAGAACAAGGTGTTAGGAAAGGTGTCTCAACCTTGCAACTACAAAAGGTTACTATTCTTCACAATTTTGGTCTTTTTGAATACCCTTTATCTTGAAGGATGGTTTAGAATTTTCAAAGTTTCCAAAAGGGGCTAGAAATGGTAGGGCTTACTATTTTTAGTAACTCTACATTTGAGCTTAGATGGACCTGAAATTTTTCCAAAAGTTGTGGAACTGCCAAGTAAACATCTTGGGTGATTTTTGACTCAAGATCATGCATGGTTTGCAAGATATTAAAGTTTCCATTTTTTCAAACTCCTCGAAAAAGTTTCAAATTGAGATTTGAAGCACTTAAAGGTCCCTAAATGCCCCAAAAGTTGTTGTAACCAACAAAGTGGGTTATAGCTTGATAGATCTCTTCATGATCTTTTCGATGCATCAAATGGTTTGTTAATCGAACACCTAGATCAAAATTTATGACCTCCAAAAGTTGGGCCTCCCATTTTGGGAAATGTGAAAACATGTTGGACACTTAAAAGAGCTGAAAGGGGAGAGTTACATGTGTTGGTGTGTGATTTGGCACATCACAAGGCATCTTTGATTGGAGATAATTTGGGTGCCACTTTTGCATGGTTTTTGGCTCATGGTTTTGTAATTATCGATGACGGTTTACTGTATTGTATCTCCTATATATCAGGAGCTTGATATGGAGGTTGTGTGAGAGAGTCTTATAGATGTTGAGTTTCCTCCAGATCTCTAGTTAGTTATACTCTTGTGAAGTCTTTCTCCGCAAGTATATTGTAATCTTCTTGATTCGTAAATAATATATTGGGCGGCTTTGGAGTGTGGGGTTTTTCTCCCAAAAGGGTTTCCCCACATAATTACTGTGTTATGGTATGATTGCTATTTGTGTTTATTTATGTAACTATTGTAAAGATCTAAAAAGTTCTGCATATCCCTCCCCTCAAGATTAGTGTAGGAAGTTGTTCCGCTACCTTAGCTTCGTTACAAGTGGTATCAAAACTTGATCACCTTTGGTTTCAATTGTGGGTTGTTGGGTTTTTTAAACTAATCCAGTTTTGAGTGGGAGATTATGTAGAAGATATTTTGTAATCTTGTTGCAGAAATGTTTAGATGGCAAGCACATCAGGGATAATAGAGGTAGATAAAATTTTTGGTAACAATTTTGAGATGTGGAAGCTGAAGATGGAGGATCTATTAATTGATTGAGATCTGTGGGATTCTATTAATGAGAAAGTTTCAAGGCCCACAAATGCTACTTTGGCTACTGAATATGATGTTATTGACTGTAAAACCAAGGGTCTAATTAGATTGTGCTTGACAGACTCTGTTTTAATCAATGTCCATGAAGAGTCCTCTACAAAGAAACTATGGAAGAAACGCGGTGAGATATATCAAGCCAAATCTTTAGTGAACAAGATTTTCTTGAGGAAGAAATTGTATTCCTTGAGAATGGAAGAGGGTGGATGAATTTCAGACCACCTAGAAGCATTCAATATGTTGGTTGCTCAATTGGCATCAGTTGGTGTAAAAATGTAATGAGGAAAAGAGATGTTAGATCTTGCTTTGTTCTTTGCCTGATTCGTGGGATTCTCTTGTTATGGCAATTGAGAGTACTTCTGTTGTCTTGAAAGTTGAAGATGTTGTGGGTTATTTGCTTTCTAAAGAAATGAGGAGGAAGGTATCCATTAGTGCCAAAGAAGCCTTAAGTGTTCATGGAAGCCCTAAAGAAAAAGGCAAGAAGAGTGTGAAGCGTGACAAATCCAAGTCCAAGGGGAGATCCAAATCTCCTAGAAAGTCCAAAGTTATTTGTGTTGAACACACTACGATATTGAGAGGGGGAATGAATCAGTATCCAAACAAACTTCAAATACTCCAGAGCAGATTAAAATTTAAACATTATAGTATTAACATTAACATGAAATATCAACATAATGCACATCAACACATAACACCAGATATACATGAAAAACTCCAAAAGGGGAAAAACCACAGTGAGGATTAACTCACAATATATGAAGCTCACTGCTATAAAAATTACAACTTTATTTTAGGGCTACAACCAAGGAAGCTACTACTCCCTGCTGACTTTGTTTTAGGACTACAACCCAAGGAAGTTACTACTCCCTAAAGACTTTGTTTTAGGGTCACTCCCAAGGAAGCTACAACTCCCTGTAGACTTTGTTTTAGGGCTACAACCTAAGGAAGCAACTACTTCCTGATCTGAGAACAAACTCAGAAAAGATTACAATATGACAATCCTTCTACTGCTTGAAACCTGATATTGAAGCTCACACCTTTGATGATTGCAATTTTGTTTCTTCTCTCCTATTTTGATGCTTGGATCAATTAGGCACACTCTTTACTTCCCTCCTGTCACAAAAATGTCTTCAAGATGAATCAAGACAACCCTTATTACTTTTGCTCTTTCTCCTTTAGTCGCACATCATAATACATATCATATTCATATTTTGCTCTTAACACATTCATAGTCACAATCATACCTCACCTAGATCAACTAGGTTTACAATATATACATGATATTACATTGATTACATTACAAGTCAGCCAATACAACAAGAATATTACATTTTACAAGTTAGCCAGAGATTACACAACATGAAACATGCATAGGGAAAGCCCTAACATGAACTACACGCCACTCCAGAAAGAAACCCATTCGTTGTAGATTCCAACACATGCTTAGCCTGGTCCTAAACATCCTTCAATGAATAACATCTGCATGCTTTACAAAATTGAATTAGGTCACCCTTAAGCAAGAAACCATGAAGGTTGTAGCACATCGGTCTTCACACTCTTGGAGGTACTCATGAATGATTAAACATTACTTTTCCTTCTTCCAGATGAGTCGGCAAGACCTACACAACATCTCCAAACACCCCTTGAACTCTGCATAGAAACAACTTTGTGGCGCACATCATCAACATTCCTTAGTCGACCTCAACAACAACAACTCTTCACAAATTGGCTTGAAAACTTTGTGCGGTACTGGAAACTTGAAATATTTGCAGGTGCGTCAAACCTGAGAAGCATAGAGACATGTAGAATCTCCACATAAACTCATATAATTGATTTGTACATTCTCCAACTGGTGCAAGTACTCAAACATATGCCCTGAGAATAATTAGGCATCTAGAACCATCTGTAGTACAATGCCATTTGAAAATTGAACTTGTGGACCTCCAAATAACCTAATACCCATATGGATGCACTCATACACTACTCTGAATATATCCTCAAAACTACATAGCCATATCTATCACTGCAGAGGAATGTAAAGCATTCCAACAATCCTTCATCATTACATCATTCTGCCAGAGCACAGACAGGAACTTTGTCAACTTATAACTTTCATTGTGAAGGAGAAAATGACATGAGACTTTGGATTTAGCACCTTTACAATATACTAAACTTAAATTATAAACCACATGATCTTATCTCAAAATGTGGAGGAATGCAGAGCATTTTACTGAGTAGTCTTCGAGGAAGCTTCCTACAACATAAATCTTCACCAAAATCTAGAGGCCAAAATCTTCTTATATCAACACATACTTCCTTAGGAACACCTGGAAGAATCATACAACATGCTACATGTCATCGGCAATATCTTCTCATCCTCTGCATAGCTTCTAATTCTTATCTTAATATATTATCATGAAATCATTTCTACTGACTACAAACATACTCAATACAACTTTACTTGACATTAATCAAGGCATGACATCCAACCATGAACATCAGCAACCAACCATGAACATAGTATATCATCATCATAAGCATCCGAGCATAGTGTCCAAACTAGGTGTTGACATCAACCACACAACCACACCAGTGACAACCATATTGAGTGTTGACATCAATGACAACCACACAACCATATGTGCAATAATATCCCCCTTTGGAATTGATGGAAACACACACCTTCTCATTCTCCCCCTTTGACATCAAGGACAAAGGGCAACTTCTTCTTCCCCTTAGGTCACAAACTCTCCTTTTCAACCTTCTCCGCCTGTTAGCAACAACCACTACCTTCTCCCCGTGACAGGTAGCCACCATTAGTCTAGGAAAAAGATATAGCCTGAATTACTCCCCCTGGATAGATGCACCACTATGAATCTAGAAAGAAGGAGGGGCAATTACCTCTAATCTCTGCTAAAGATACTCAAAAGTATCCTTTGCAAGAGCCTTTGTGAAAATATATGCAATCTGATCCTTTGTTGAAACATATTCCAACTTCACTTCCTTATTTGCAACATTCTCTCTCAAAAAGTGATACCTGATTGATATATGCTTGGTTCTATAATGCATCACTAGATTCTTTGAAATATTGATAGCACTTGTATTATCACATAAAATAGGAATAGGCTCATCATACAGTACCTTGATATCCTTCAAAGTTTGCTTCATTCACAACACTTGTGTACGCTAGGATGCTGCTGCAATATACTCTGCCTCTGAAGTTGATAAGGACACTAAATCTTGTTTCTTACTATGCCATGAAACCAATCTACTTCCTAAAAAGAAAGCAACACCACTTGGACTTCATCTATCATCAACACAACTAGCCCAATCATCATCAGTGTAAGCACTCAGATTAAAGTCACTACCTCTTGGATACCATAAGCCATAATATGGAGTTCCCTTCAAATATATGAATATTATTTTCACTGCCTTGGCATGAGTTTGCTTAGGATTAGCTTGATATCTAGAAACCACACATATTGCATGCATAATATCAGGTCTAGAAGTAGTCAAGTCCAATAATCCTCCAATCATAGATCTATAGAGAGTCTGATCAACCTTCGGTGACTCATCATTCTTGCTCAAGTGACAACTAGTGACCATAGGAGTACTCATTGGTTTGGAATCTTCCATACCAAACTTCTTCAACATCTCTCTAACATACTTAGCCTGAGAAATAAAGATACCATCATCTAGCTGAACAATTTGAAGCCCAAGGAAGAAATACATCTCACCAATCATAGACATCTCAAACTCTTTTTGCATCTCCTCTGCAAACCTCTTACACATATCATCATCTCCACCAAAGATAATGTCATCAACATATACTGCAACTATCAAAATCATGTCTCCCTCTCCCTTAATGTAAAGATTACTATCTATGGTACCTTTCTTGAATCCTTGTTGAAGTAAGTATTTATCCAACCTAGCATACCAAGCTCTAGGAGCTTGCTTGAGTCCATACAAAGCCTTTTTGAGTCTGCATACCATGTCCGGATCTTCTGATAACTGAAAACCATCTAGTTTCTCAATGTAGACCTCTTCCTCTAGATCACCATTCAAGAATGCTGACTTGACATACATCTGATAAGCCTTGAAGTTCTTGTGAGAAGAAAAGGCAAGAAACATCCTGATTGCCTCCATCTTGGCTACCGGAGCAAACGTCTCCTCAAAATCAATGCCTTCAACTTGTGAATAGCCCTTACACACCAATCTTGCTTTGTTCCTTACAACTTCACCATTTTCATTCAGTTTGTTCCAGAATACCCACTTTGTTCCTATTGCATTCTTATTGGCTAGTTTGGGAACCAATTCCCATGTCTGATTCTTCTCTATCCGATTCAATTCTTCTTCCATTGCCTTCATCCATCCATCATCTTTGCTAGCATCAGCATATTGGAATAAGGTGCCATTAACCTTGTAAATTCCAATATTATATTTTATCCCATTTATTCTTTGAATTTGTAATACCCATAAGGGAATGAGGTAGTTTCATTGGCAGTGGTAATTCTAGAGTTATTGGCGGTAGTTACAGAGTGACATTTACTATTGGCAATTGTAAAACTCATGAGTAAACAAGTGCAGGTGCCACCCTTAAGGAATCTACTATTTTTGGCATGTATGACAACTTGTCATAATGTGGTGTAAGTGGATTTAAGGTAGCTGCAAGTTGTCATAAGATTCCATGCTTCTATGACACATATGACACTCATTATTAGTTGTAAGTTGCTATTATTAGCCCCAAGTGCCCATATTGGAAAGATTTATTGTTGGTAGTATCTATGAAGTTTATGACGCTTCATAAGATGCTATTACATGCTATTCTTGGTTTTGGGTGCCCAACCTTGCATGGGTAAGTTTTTGCCACTTGGAGGTTGCATATATGATGGCATTTAATGCTTGCATGTGGGGGAATCTTGGAGAGAGAAAGTGGACGCCTAGAATGGAGGGAAAACTCTTCTATAAGTATTTTCCATTGTATTTGTTGCTGCAATACAGATTTTAGGTACTCAGGTACTACTAAAATGTTGTCAAGTTGAGGACTAGTGGAGAGAGTTGTTGAGTTGTATTGCATAATCTTTTTCAGATTAATACAAACTTGTGCCTCTTTCCTGTGGAGTTTTTTTTACCCACAAGGGTTTTCTCCACGTAAACACTATGTTGTGTGTTCAGTTTTCTATTTTGATGTTTCTGTGTTGCATAGTTTCTTATCTATGTTTCAATCTCCATTGATAATACACAGTTAAAGATTGTAGAAATTTATATTTGAATCAGATTTCTGTTGAGTAGTTGTGCTTTCATTTCTAACATTTGGTATCAAAGCCTGACCATCTTTGACTATAGGGTAGTAGTGTGGAAGTTGTAGCCGTAGTGGGAGATTTGGTTGTGTTTGTTTTGTAGATCTTGAGTTGATATTATGGCTACATCCACCGTTGCATTAACCTCTTGTTTGGACATTGAGAAGTTCAATGGAACAAGGTATGAGTTGTGGAAGCTGAAAATAGAAGATTTGTTGGAAGAAAGAAACCAGTGGTTGGATGTTCAAAAAGAGAAGAAACCTGATGATGTCTCTTTGGATGAGTGGGATAAATTGAATAAGAAGGCACAAGGAACCATCCATTTGTGTCTTTCAGATTCTGTCCTATTGAATGTTGCAAAGGAAGAGACCACATAAAGTATGGAATCGGTTGGGTGAGATCTATCAAGCCAAGAGTATGGTAAATAAACTCTATTTAAAAAGAAAACTATTTTCCTTGAAAATGAAAGAGGGTGAATCTGTCGCAGATAATTTAAATACTTTTAATTTGTTATTGAGTCAGTTTACTTCAGTAGATGTTGATGTTAATGAGGAAGATAAATGTATCTTGCTTCTTTGTTCTTTACCCAAGTCTTGGGAGAATGTTATACTGGCTATCACTGCTAACCTCGTAGATCCCAAGTTGGATGCCCTTGTTGCAGTTTTACTATCACAGGAACTAAGGAAGAAGAGTTTGGATAGTTTAGGGGATGCTCTTAGTGTTAGGGGAAGGTCTAAGGAAAGAGGACCGAAAGGAGATCAAAAAGAGGCTAAAGACAAGTCCAAGAGCCGATCTAAGACTCCTGGGAGGAAGAACAAAGTTAAGTGTTGGAACTACAGTAAAAGGGGACATGTGAAGGAGTGTAGAAACCTAGAGAAATAGTGGGAGAGTGCTTTAGATAAGTCCTTGAATGTAGGTGAAGATGTTTTACTTTCCCCATGTAATGTTGTTTCTAATGATCATTGGTTGGTTACTCAGGATGCTCGTTCTATATGAGCCCGCATAAGGAATGGTTCTCCACATATGAAGAATATGATGGAGGTAATGTGTACCTTGGGGACAACTCTGCATATCTGATAGTTGGGAAAGGCAAGGTACTGTTGTGTTTTAGTGATGGGGGGATTAAAACCCTCCTTGGGGTTTATCATGTTCCTAGATTAGCTAGAATTTTGATTTCTGTTTCAAAGCTGAATGATTTGGGAATCCATGTAACTTTTGACAAGCATGGTTGCAGATTGGTGAGAGGGAACTTGGTGGTAGCGAAGGGGAAGAGATTGGGAAACATGTTCAAGCTTGAAGCCACTATAGTTTGTAATACCTCATATATATCTAAGGTCAATACTAAAAATACATGTATATTGTGGCATTGTAGATTGGGTCTCACAAGTAATAATATTTTGAAAACTATTAAGAATAAAGATTTGTTGGATGGTTTCTCTTATTCTGATAAACACTTTGATTTATGTGAGCATTGTGTGTTTGGTAAACAAAACACTAGAAAATCATTTCCTTTAGGAAGCAATAGAGCAAAAGAGAAGTTAGAAATTATTCATATAGATGTGTTTGGGCCTGTGGATAATAATTCTATTAGAAAATCTCATTATTTTGTTACCTTCATTGATGATGTATCTAGATTTACATGGATTTATTTTATGAAACACAAATCTGAAGTTTTCACTAAGTTTAAGGATTTTAAAGTCTTAGTTGAAAACCAATCAGGATTGAAGATAAAAATATTAAGATTTGACAATGGAGGGGAATATTGCTCTAAGGAATTTGATGGGTTTTGTAAGCATGCAGGTATTATTAGACAAAAGACAACTCCATATACACCATAGTAGAATGGTGTTGCAGAAAGGATGAACTGAATAGGCATGGAAAGGGCCAGAAGTATGTTGAGTGATGCACAATTGGATAAATACTTTTGGGAAGAGGCTGTGTGTACTGCTTGCTACTTGATAAATAGATCTCCTTATAAGGCTCTTGATTCAACACCTTATGAAGTGTGGACAGGTATGAAACCTTTTGTTTCACATTTAAGGGTTTTTGGCTATGAGGCTTTTGTTCATGTGCCTCAAGAAAATCGATCTAAGTTGGATCGTGTTGTGTGGTTACAAAACACGCCCCATTTTAACTTGATAAAATAGGGACCGAACTTTTTTCTACTGCTTTGGCTTGTTTTTCTACTTTGGGCAGTCTGGTAAAATTAAGTCATGCAAATAACCTTGTAAGGGGGTAGATAGGTCACCATGATGAGGTCATCTTCTAAAGTTAGTATTTCACATTATTAACCTCATGGTTGGAAAGTACACAAAATTCCAAGCAGGTTTGCCTTTTGGATCACCCTGAAATTCTCTAAGGGGAGAAAGTTATGATAAATCAAAGTTTCGGTCAAACCTGACATTTCGAGAGGGGGGGGTCATACTTCAAACATCAGTCACATTATATTAGATCGACCTGATATAAGTTTATCACCCAATAATCATTTAATCCGCTAAGTACAGACGTCAATTTTACATAGTAGCTGTTATCTGCCCATCAAACGACTTCACATATTTTGCGAGGGTCATATTTTTAATATCCATCATCTTACAAATATCACCCTCTCCGCAGAATATCACCCTATGCCAATATGACAATGACGTCATTACAACACAATGCTTAACAGAGTCATCAACACGGTGACATTACCCCAATCTTTTTCCCAAGGGGGGTCATTTTATTTACGAGGTCATATTTTGAACATCCCCTAATCTTAAATTCATGACCTGATATACATATGGTCAACCTTTGATCACATCACCCGATTCTTTTGCATTAGTTTTGCCGCTCAAAGGCGGAAGGCCATTTTGTACAGAAGGGGTCATATTTTGAATATCACCCAATCTTTCGAAGATCACCCCCCCTCTTGTTTCCTAACATTAAATGGACTTAAATGCGGTAGATGGATTCTCGCCGATTGCGAATACAATTCAAACACTTGGCACCATCCATGGATTCTCTACAAAGGATCAACAGATTCAATTGATTTAACACATTTTTACCCTAATTTGCCCTACGGATGTGTTTAAAGGTAACATTCCAAGGTTATTTTCATTTACCTTGCGAAAAAACAAGAAATTACATAGCAGAGAAGTCAAACCCTCATACTCCTACCTGTGAATGGACAAGATCTTCCAACGTAACAAAATGGGTGATCATCAGCATTTGCAACCCTTTTCCGTAATCACCCATATAACCCAGGAGGAAAGCATTATCAGGTAAGTAATTGAAAACCCTCCTGTTGTCATTTTCTACATGTTCAGGTAGTATGTTCCTTCTTATGGTTTGAATCTGTAAGTGTGCATATCATGATGAAGTAAAGAGTAATAAATAGAGTATGCATGGTGCTGTCAAAATGTATAATGTTGTATGAAAGCATATGGATATCGTATGGTAAGACAAGGCATGTTTATTGCAGGAGTCCATGGCGGATCTTAGACAGAACAGGTCTGATGTAGAATTTCTTAAGCCTATGTTTGTTCAGCCCGAGGGGGTACAATTGAAGTATGGTATCATTGGGGACACTCACCAAGGAGATACAAATCTAGTGGTATGGTCATCCAGAATAGATCATGATAAGGACAATACCCTTCTGGATGCAATATATGTATCAGGAATGTGGCATGCAGCCGGATTCCTCTATGCCATGGAAACCCCAGAACTGGTAGTAGAATGTGCCAGGAACTATAACCCTCAGACCAGGTGGGTGGAGAAGCATGGAAGGGTATATGCTGACTTTTCAATTAAGGGCATCACATCTACTTTCAATCTACCAGTTGGAAAGAGGGTGGTCAGTGTGGATCTACATAAACTGGAGACAGAGTATAATAACAATAAGAAGAATGCAAGGAAGAGGATGTACCAGTGGAGGTCTAAGAGCAGCACCTACACTGCCTCAGCTAAATTGCCCGTACACTTGTATAAGTTTGATTTTGATGATGAGTACCAATACATGATTGCCCTTCTCAGCAGGATGACAGGTCAGCCTCATGCTAGAAATTTTAAGAATTGGATGTTTGGAATCATCCAGATGGTCCTCTATACAGATAACAAGCCATTATGGGCCAAAGTCATGAGTGATGCATTGGATGAAGAGATGAGGAACCTGGGAGGTCAGGAATACTCATTCCATATGACCTCATATGTTGTTTACTCATGTGCCTACAGAGGAACATTTGATGCCCTGACTATAGTGGGTAAGGCTAGAGGTGATGTGGATGATGCCCACATATGGGATCACTATCCTCAGCTACAGAGAAAGAATTACCTCCTAGATTACAAATTGGTGAATGATGCATTCTCTATGCATCTAGTCAGAACCATGGAGGAGGACAGAACCAAGAGACTGAGCATGGAGGCTCAGGAAGTTGTATACAAACATGGGCCCTAGTTCATCTATTAAGCCACCTTCTCATATATAAGAATAGAAGGATTTGAAGATTGGGCCCTTATGCTACCAAGGTACCCTACTGATGGGGTGGTCCTGATGGAGTTTCTTAGACAAGTATCTACCATAGTGGAGGCATATAAAGCACAAAAGAAGATACCTCCAGTACTATTTCCAGTATCTATGGGCTGGTATATATGCTCAAATTCACAGAGCATAGAGCATGTCATAGGAGGTTTGAAATTGATGTATCTACAGCCATTTCCATTGGCTAGATCTTATGACCCATATGACAGGATGCAGAGAATAATGGGGAAACCTATACATCAGAAGCATCTGGAGGATTTCTGGACAGATTGTGAGGATGAAGCTGAAGTGAGGAGAAGAAAATATCAAAGGCTCACCTTAAACCAGATAAGAACATTTGACTGCATCCCAGTGCCAGCACAACTGAAGAAGGATGATGGAAGAACCATGTCAAATGAATATGAAGACAAGAAGGTGTACAATGACACCATATCAGCCCTTGATCTAACATAGCTAGAGGATATCTCCTTGGATCAGTTTATAGGTGGGGTGCTGTAGTTAACCCAAGCTTGGGTAGATGAGTAGATAAACAAATTGAAGAAAAGGGGTGTGGCCATTATAGTGGATACCAAGAAGAAAAGGTAGGAAATCCCAGATGAGGAATATGATGACTTCCTCAGTGAGAAAAGAAAATCCAATGGGGAGAGGTTACCTACATAGAAACAGAGAAAGGGTCCCTCTAGAGGAAAGAAGACTGATGATGAGCCTAAAGGGGTGATAATTGAAAGGGTTACCATACCAGCTGCGGATTCATCAACATCAGGACAGGCTTCCACCTCGTCTACACTACTTCTGATGGACAAACCAAAGACAAAAAGAATCCTAAGGCTAGTTGTAGAAATTGTAGAAGTACAGGATGAAGGCCAGACCTCACAACAGAAAATAGAAGAAGATATCCCTTTTGAGGAAGAGCCAGTAAATAAAGAGCCTGTAGGTGATGACCTGACGATGGTTAGGAGGAAGAGGAGGGCGGTGCTGCTGACATCACCACCCAAGAAGCAAAGAATATCTATGCGGGGTGACATGAAGACTGATCCTATAGTATTGAGAGGAGTTGGTGAAGTGTTTAGGAAGGAGATGCAACATGATGTGCCACTTCCCACCATAATCAAATTTAAGATAGAGAGAGTAGAGGAACAAGCAAAAGAGACTTTCAAAGCAGGTCAAGGTGGTCCTTTCTCCTTGGAAGACACCGTGGACCTATCAGATGATGAAGTAGTGCAGAATGTAGCCTCTTAGAGAATGGAGACCCTTGCCTCCAGTACTCGCATGACTCTACATGGGACCCCATTAGCACAGACGACGATATTGGAGGGGTTGAAGCAAACAACTTAGGAAGAAAAAGAAAGTAGCCTAGAAAGGGCAACCCAAAAAATCGGGCTTGACAAGTTGGTCGATCAGGTGACTAGCCTTGTAGTTATAGATTTGACATATAGGGAGGATGTGAGCCCCAAGGACAAAGAAGGTGCACCTGATGTGACGGAGAAGGTTGAAGTAGCCAAGTAGGTAGAAGAAGAGAGCAATGCTTTGGATATGGGCCAACAACAGAATGAGATACCCGCTGAACCAAAGATAGTGGAAGTCCAACAAAAGGGTGGAAGTGATAAAGATACGTCAAGTGATGATGCCACCCAGACTCAAGGAGATACATGAGAAAAAGATAAATCAGGTCATGAGGACCTTAAGACACAAGAAATCGGTACATCTGGTGTGAAACAAAATGTAATCCAAGATCAGGGTGATGCACCAGGCCCAAACACTCAGGCATCAGCTATGGATGTTAATATGCCTCAAGATGAGGAAAATACTAAAGTGCAAGAAACTCAGAAAGAGAGAGTGCAGGATCATCATGTGGATATTCCATAGGATCCTCCCCTACAAAAGGAAGTCCCTCAATAGGAAGAGATGCAATAGGATCCCCCTCATGAGGAATTCCATGAGGAAGAAACTAGGAAGTCGCCTTCACCCAGAATAGAAGCAGATAAAGGTGAACAAGGTGGACATGATGATGACAAAGGACAAGAAGGATCTGGAGATGAAGTGCCTCAGTGGCTGGAGAAAGAAATAGGTATGGAACAAGGCTTTGAAATTCAAGAATTTGATGTTTCTACATTGTTTGCAGAGACAATCATAAAGCCAAAGAGGAAAGCCAAATTGACATTGGCTATTAGAAGAGATCCTGCTATAGGTAGAAGGACTGCCCAAGTAGCACTTCCCACTGTAGAGAAAGAGAAGGGGAAGATCACCCTTGAAGAATTCCAAATCACAACTGTTGATTTGGGTTTTGTTAATGAAGACCAAGAAGGTCAAGAAGGGAAGGACATCATTGACTCTTTGACCCAAAGGGTAAAAAAGGAGAAAGAGAAAAATAAATAGCATAAGGAGCACATTGCCCAACTGCATTCATATATAAAGGGTTGATTAACCCCGGTAATACACCAGTTGATTCGGCAGTCCCATTGATTGTCATATATCAGGAAGAGGTTAGCAAGTTAGACCTCATGAAGCATGAAGCCATGATCATGGAGAAATGGATGCTGTCAGCCCTCACAGGAGCTGAAGATGTTTTGAGAACCTCCTTACAGAGGTGGAATTCTTTAAGTAGTTTGAAGAGAAAAGTAGACAAAATGCAAAATGAAACAGGGAGACGGTCATTCCAATTGGAAAAGGACCTAACTGCTTTGAGTGAGATAAAGAGGATTGATCCTCAAATCCTATTAAATAACCAAGTATTGAATAGTAACACCACCTTGCTGATAGACACAAGGTATGAGGACATCAGGTTCGAATGTGATATCCTGAAGAAATGCAGTGGCAAGCTCAAGGATATCGGTATAAAGCTGCACAGTATGATGACATATGAAGCAGAGATCTTGGAAGCTTTAGAAAGAAAAGTAGAGGGCAAGATTGAAAACCAAGACGCAGACTTTGCTATCAAAGTTTTGCATGATAATTTCTAGCCGGTGGCTGATGACCCCCTCACCCACCTGACAAAAGAGGTGATGAACAAGATCATGAGGATAAAGGTCAGGGTGGAGACTTACAATGAGACTTTAGACAATAGAAAAGGTAAGCTGGAGGCAATCAAAGCTAAATTCTAGTCTCACAAGCACGCCATAACAAAAGCCAAGACCCAAGATGGCAGAGAAGTAGATAAAATAGTACAGGCATATGAGAATATCAGGACGGCAATGAAGGTCCATATACATGATGATGTTCATCAAGGCGATAGCGATACAAAAAGTAATGAAGATGATGATCATGATGAAGAAGAAGAAGATAAAGAGGAGGAACCTGAAGCGTGAATGAAGATGCATTACGAAGAAGACATATGCATCAGGTACTCATAAGATAATAAGTCATCCAGAGGGTTGCCAGTTGGCAACCTGTGCCACGAGGAAATGTTGACTGAGTCAAAGTTTGATTATCTACCATTGATCTTAATTGACAAATCCTAACTGTAGGTCATTTGTAACTGCCTCCTCACCTTATTCTATAAAAGGTGCAGGAGTGCCTTATTTTGAAGATTCGGAAGCTTAATTAAAATTTGATTGCTGAAATATCAGGACTTATTTCAAAGTTGTTGTAAATGTACATGTTATGCATACTGAATGAAAGAGAAGACAATTTGATTACAAATCATCACAAATATTGAGTAATCTGTGTTTGAAATCTTGATACACGCTTTGATCAGCTATGTCCCTTGAGTGCTTGTCAGTCTGCATGTGTTGTTTTCATTCCTTATCCTTTGAAATTAGCATCATCCATATCTAGCTGTGGAACATCCTGGTGACATATGGTTTGATTTCTTCTCCTCATGAATGTATCTTGTATGTATGTGGTTCAATGGCTAAAGATTCACCAAAATTAGAAGCATTCTTTTAAATTTCTTTCAATTTCATAACAATTCATCACCATAATTGCAAATAACAGAGAATTTAAAGCAAATGACATGAAATATGCTGACATCCTGTAGATAATTGGAAATACATAGCATATTCAGAGTAAAAGCATGTTAAATTGACAAATATCATGCAAATATCCTCTCACAGATACATCATTTGAATAAATATACAGTGTAAAGGAAAGAACAAATTCATGATGATCAATAATCAGAAGAATTGATCAAACTTGCAAACAATCAGCTATCTTTGGAAATAGAGTAGAAATAACCTCTCTGTGGAGTAAATTTACAGGCTACAGTGTGATATTGATCATCAAGACAAACGTAAGGCCTCTTGAAATGGAAAACAACATGTCACATGAACCTCTGAGTAACGTCAGACGATCATGACCTGATCAAGGAAGACTTGGAGTCATCAACTTATTATAAGCTGATCATACTTTACAAGATAATAAAGGTTTGTTGTGCAAATTTTTATGCATGTTGTTATGATTAACAATCATCATCAACAGATCCAAAAGTTGAAAAGTGTACATTCATTGGATATGTGATAATGTCAAAGGTTATAAACTTTGGAATCCACTAACCTGTAAGATTATCTATTCTAGAGATGTTATTTTCAGGGAACTTAAAGCTATTTCTAAACTTGAGTAGCTAAAAGAAAAAGAAGAAAAGGTAAAGAGAGTGCATTTTGAGTTAGAGCAGCAAGATGCACCTCAAGAAGAACAAAATGATGGATTGGAGGTGAAGAAGAAGAAGAAGAAGATTTGAGTAGTTTTGATGAAGATGAATCTGTTGTTATAGAAGAAGTTGGTATAGACGATCATGTAGAATAACAAGTTGAGACTCTTACTCCACCCTTGAGAAGATTCACAAGACAACAAAATCCAATTGACAGGTATAGCCACTAGATTTCTGTTGTGTATTTTCTTTATTGAGTACTAATGATGAGCCTAGATCCTACAAGGAATCTATTCTTTCATATGATAGTGAATCTTGGCAGTTAGCCATGCAAGAGGAGATGATGGCTTTAGACTTTTGTAACACCTATGATCTTGTTCGTTTTCCCAAAGGTAGAAAGGCCATAGGTTGTAAGTGGGTCTTCAAGAAGAAGTTTGGAGCAAATGATTCATTGGAGAAGTACAAGGCTAGATTGGCAGCCAAGGGCTACTCCCAGAGAGAGGGAGTTGATTTTGGTGAGATTTTCTCTCCTATTGCTAAATTGACTTCTATTAGATTTATTTTATCCATTGCCACAACTTATGATTGGGAGATTGAGCAAATGGATGTTAAGACTACATTCTTACATGGAGATCTTGAGGTAGAAATTTATATGCAACAACCTACAGGTTTTGAGGTAAACAGAAAAGAACATTGGATTTGCAGGTTGAAGAGGTCACTTTATGGTTTGAAACAATCCTCTAGAATGTGGTATCAAAAGTTTGATTCATGTTGAAATTGGGTATTGTTAGAAGTGAGGAGGATCATTGTGTTTACATTCATTGTATTGATGATTCTATAATGGTTATTGTATTGT
The DNA here is from genome assembly GCA_027924645.1 of Cunninghamia lanceolata. NCBI lineage: Eukaryota > Viridiplantae > Streptophyta > Pinopsida > Cupressales > Cupressaceae > Cunninghamia > Cunninghamia lanceolata. Next base: position 27,340,267 of record BSBN01000500.1, read on the forward strand.
ATGTTGATGACATGTTATTTTTTATCAATACTAAGGGAATGATTAGTGAGCTTAAAGCCCAACTTTTAGGTGCATCTGATATGAAGGATCTTGGAGTTGCCAGGTATATTCTGGGTATGGAGATCAGGAGGGACAAAGGTAACAAAAAGCTTTGGTTGTCGCAAAGTAAGTATGTGAATACCATTTTCCAGAGATTTAGTATGTAGGACTATAACCTAGTTAGACTTCCTTTACCCATTGGTACTAAGCTTTCATTAGATGTGTCCAAGGACTGAGGATGATCTTGAGGATATGTCTAATGTGCCATATGCTAGTGTTGTAGGGAGTTTGATGTATGCAATGGGTTGCACTAGGCTAGATATTGCCCAAGCAGTGGAGTTTTGAGCAGATTTATGTCTAACCCTAGTAGACAACATTGGAATTATGTGAAGAGGGTGCTTAAATATCTTTTAGGTACTCCTGATTATTGTTTGGTTTACTTTGGTACTGATAGTGTTGATAAATCTTTAGACATATTAGGTTTTGTTGATGCAGATTGGGCAGGTGACTTAGATAGTCAAAGGTCCACTAGTGGCTATGTGTTTACTTTGTTTGGAGGAGCAGTGGGTTGGATGAGTAAGAGGCAGCCCACAGTTGCTTTGTCCACCACAGAAGCAGAGTATATGGCTACTACCCATGTCTCTAAGGAGGCAATTTGGTTGAGGAGGCTGTGTACAGGTATTGGTTTTGATTATAGGATCATTTAGATTGGTTGTGATAGCAGGAGTGCTATCTGTTTGGCTAAGAATCCTATGTATCATGCTTGGACTAAGCATGTTGATGTTCAGTATCACTTCTTTCAAGAGTTGGTTGTGTTGTGATGCTCACAACACGCCCCATTTTACCCTTTAAGAAAAATGAGGACCCCTGCTGTGGCTTTTGCTTTTGGCTTGTGTGGGTTTTACTTGCTTGACGGTATAGGTAAAATGTCTTGGATGCTTGAAATTCAAGTTACACAATGCTTCAGTATAAGTGGTGGTTATCAGTAGAATCTACATGAAAAATTAGTTAGGGTTGCCTTTTGGATCATTTGAAAATTTTGCATATTTTGAGAGTTATGCTTGTTTCTAGAAAAGGTCAACGCTGGATTGATGTTGGTCAACATGTATCTAATATACATTGTCATTTGCATGTATATGTTATGTTTTTGGTTTGTCAGGTTACTTTATTCATCATATAATGTACATTGTATGCATTAAAGTACTTAAATCCAAACTCGACGACGTTTTATGGCAAACTGTATTAAACATAGGAATCCGCAGTTGTATTTGTTTATTACAACTCATGTATTAGAAATACAAATGCAAAATATACATGGGTGGATGTCAAAATAAATTCAATGTGGTGTATTAGGTCAAGGACATTTCATTTGTATGCTATATACATGGTTTTTTGCATGCTTTTGATATACGAACCTGAAAGCGAAATTAAATCGAATGCGAAAAACAAGGGTGAATGCATCTATTTGTATGTATTGTTGTATGTGTAACTTCATGTATCTTATATACAAATACAAAACCATACATGATCCAAAAAGTTAAACAAACTGAATTATATGCGGAGTCTGTGTTTATATATTCATATTCATGTATTAAATATACAAAAGGTAAAAGATGCATTTGTGGATTTGAACTGAGTATTAAATATGGAATAAAGTGCATTTGTTCACAATAAAAAGACAAAGAATTAACATCGTGGATACATGTATAGGCACATGTATGTGATATACATGGTGATATACAAAAGAATAATATACAAAGCCAAAAGTAATTAAAGGTTTGAACATCATACATCGGGTGGGGACCACATATGTATGTTGGAAATACATGAATGCGAAATACAAAGAGTGATAAAAAAAACACTTAGATACAATGCTAGACTCAAAATTAATTGTAATCTATTTTATAAACTTACCGAAGTATGAGTTTGTGTATTTTGATGATGTATAAGATATACATAGAGATATACAAAAGTAAATATACAAAAAAAACAAAAGAGAAAGTGCATGTATATGAGATGCAAAATTCAAAAGTGCAGGGAATTAACGTATACAAGATTCAAAATATGAATTGACGGGAAGTTAAACTCAAATTGAATTGTATGCCTTAATTACAACATTTAATGCACATCTACCACAAAAAACCTAAATTTGAAGAAGTAAAAAGGAAATTGGATTATGTTAATTTTCACAATTGCTTTCAGAGTTAAATTATAGAGCAAAGGTGAAGGGCGATTCAAAAGGTGAATTGATATTTGAGAATGGTAGCTGGGTTGAATTCAAATGGTAAATTTCTTGTCAATGCTGTTAAAGTCAATAGTTGCAGTTCAAGTATGTACCAAAAAGCTCTTACTTGTGATTTTATGGAATAAGATTACGGGATTTTTACAGTGATTACAGTCAAATAACAGAAATATGTTAGGTTTAGGTAGTCGTTGTGATTAAATTGTAAAATATAAACACAGTAAGATACATATGCATAATTCAAATAAAAGGAACCTTAGGGTAAAAGTTAAATAGTAAATATGTGTGGTAAAAACCCTAGTAAATGTGAATGTGATTGTAAAAGGGAATGTATATCTTTTTAGGATGCCGCCAAAAGGAAAGAAAGTGGAGAAGACGGTTGGAAAAGCCGAAAAGAAGGAAACCAAAATTAAAGAGGAGTTTGCAGTTAGAGGTTATAGCTCAAATATACACTATTCACACAGGACATTGGATACTGAAATTGGGCATTTTGATTATGAGGAGATATTGAACAAGATCCGAGAGCCTGGTGCGTCTCTAGCCTTGAAAAACATTTGGGATGTTGGGTTGTACAAGGCTGCAGGATTTCCATTGGCAACGAAGGCTAGGGACATGGTTGTTGAGTGTTTACAGAGATATGATTTTACTTCCAGGAAGGTAAAACATAATGGAGTGATATTCGCAGATCTGTCTGTTGATGGTATAGCAGAAACTTTTGGATTGAAGACAACTGGAAAGATGAAAGAGGTGGATGTAGAGAAATACTCCTCCTGATTTGCATCTTGTACTGAACAAACTCTTCCTCTATGGTGGTTCCTCATTTGTCTTTGCTTGAAATAATGCTCTCCTCATCACAAGTGATTCTCCTTTGGTTTACCAACCAAACTAGGTGATTTAACAAGTTCTTCTTCCACATACACTACTCTTCTACTGTTCTCTATCTTCTTGCTTGTACTACCTTGATTACACTCAAATGCTCTATGTCCTTCACCTCCACACTTGAAACAAGTACATCTAAATGTTCTCTTATCGAATCCTCTTCCCTCTCTTCTGTATCCTTCATTCCGGTATGCACTAGGGTTTCCTCTCCAATAAAAACTTCTGTCATCTCTCCAGTAAGTATTATTATCTCTATCATCCTTCTTGAATGTGTTGTCAGGCTTGTTCTTCTCTAAAAATGTTCTATCTCCTCTAGAAAATGTTCTACCTCTCTAAAATTTACCTCCTCTGCCTCTCTGTCTCTGATCATGTCTTTTATTCAGCTTATCTTCAACTTTTAGGGAAAACTGATATGCTTCTTCCAAAGATGTCATCCTTACCAAGCTTAGTTCTTCTTGAATGCTCAATCTTAGTCCATTGATGTATATAACCACTTTCTCCTTCCTCGTTTCACTATGTCCTGTCCTTATAATCATCTTATGAAATTCTTCAGTGTACTTCACAGATTTCTCCTTTTGTCTTAGGTTCTGCAATCTTTTCAATAGTTCCAACTCATAGTCAACAGGTATAAATTGATTCTCCAATTTTGTCACCATCCTATCACACTTCGTAATCTTTTCTTTTCCTCTCCTGTTTCTATCCAACTAAACTTCCTTCCACCATAAAGTAGCATGTCCTTTCAATTTTGTCTTTACAAATTTCACCTTCTCTGAATCTTCGATTTCTTCATATTCAAAGTATTCCTCCATGTCATTTATCCAATCAATTAGTTCTTCAGGGTTCAAATTACCAGTATAGTTCGACACATCAACTCTAGGTCTCTTTCCAGTCTTTGAAATAGCTCGCAACATCTTTACTTGATCTGATTCTTCTTCTTCATCACTTCCTAGGGTTTTGATACAGGCCATCTGCTAAATTGTTTCACAACTCGTAAATAGGACTAACCCCTTTATACAATTGCTGAAGAAGGATTCAAAATTTCAATGGAACTTGGTGTGTCAAAAAGCTTTTGAAGATTTAAAAGCCTATTTGGTTCATCCACCCATTCTACAACCCGCCGTCCTTGATAAACCCTTTCTATTGTAAATCTTAGCATCTAATAATGCTCTGGTAGCTTTGCTAGCACAACATAATGCTGAAGGAAAAGAATGGGTTGTCTACTCAGTTGAACTTTGTTCAATTATGAAGTGCAGTAAACTGCTATTGAGAAGCATTGCTTAGATTTAGTGTTTGCAACATAAAATCTTAGACATTATCTTTTGAATGCTGAAATACATGTGATGGTAAAATTTGACCCTCTAAAACACCTTTTTGCAAAAATAGATTTATCAGATCATCTCGCTAAATGGGTTATGTTGTTAACTAAGTTTGATCTTAAGTTCATTTCTCAGAAAGCAATAAAAGGGCAAGCGTTAGCTGATTAGTTAGTTGAAGCTCCTTCACCCTTTACTACACAACATCTAGACATATTTCTTGATGATCAAATTTAACAATTACTAAGGACGATAAATGGGAATTGTACTTCAATGGATCAAGATGTCGAACCGGCTCTGGTGTTGGTGTTATATTAATACCACTCACAGGTAAGCTGATTCCTATGTCTTACCACCTAGATTTCTCATGCACAAACAACATTGCCGAATACGAAGCCCTTATCGTAGGACTTCATGCCACCTTGGCTCTTAATATCAAAAATATTACAATATATGGTGATTCACATCTAATTGTATGACAAATAACTAGATCATATCAAACTAAGCATGATAAATTATCTCAATATCATGCGATGGATCTATCTCTCTTAAAATAATTCACATTGTTTTCAATAAATACTATTCCCAGAAAAGACAATTGACATGTGGATGCAATGGCAAGAGCAACTTCCCTTATATCCCTCGATGATTCTCCTGAGGAATTTACGTTCGTCATTCATAATCTTAAAACACTAACAATTGAAGATCCTATAATTGTGAATTCAGAACTCTGTGGTAATACATATACTAATGAATGGTTCTCCTATATATTCAATTATTTGCATGATGGAACCATTCCTAATTCAACATCTAAGAATGTCTAAATTTGTCTACGTAAACTAGCAGCACGATACATCATTTTGTCGAATGTGTTATATAGACAAAGCTATAATGGAGTTTTACTCTGATGTTTAAGTAATGCAGAGATTCTGATAGCTTTAGAAGAAGCTCACTCCGGTGCCTATGGAGGGCATTTTGGGGGGAAATCATTGGTACAAACATTGTTACGAATGGGTTATTATTGGCAGCACATGGAACAAGATTCATTTGCTTATGTCAAGAGATGCTCACAATGTCAACATCATAAACACCTAATCCAAGCTCCCGCTCAAGAACTTCGTGCCCAAGTTTCACCTTGGCCATTTTCTATTTGGGGCTTGGGTCTAATTGGTAAAATTTCTCCACCCTCTTCTCAAGAGCATGTAGTTATCATTACTGCCACGGATTACTTCACAAAGTGGGTCAAAGCTGTCCCCTTACGATCCATGACTGCTAACATAATTTGTCGGTTTATACAAGATAACATTATTTCTCGATTTGGAATACCTTCCTCTCTTGTTTCAGACAATGGTACACCATTTAAGAACAAGGATGTGAAGAAATTTCTTGAAAAATACCATATTCAACATCACTTCTCTACACCTTATTACCCTCAATCAAATGGCCAAGCAGAAGCTTCAAACAAAATTATTGGGTAGATTCTATGAAAGACTGTTAACAAACATCAAAAAGATTGGCACATCCAATTGTCCTACGCATTATGGGCCTATAGAACAAGTATTCATATGGCTACTAGCAATACACCATATAACCTTGTCTATGGCACAGATGCAATAATGCCCTTGGAGTTAGAAATCCCTTCATTGAGGATCTCCCTAAGGGACATTATTGATGATGATACTGAACATGAGAAAAGACTACAAGAACTTGAGGGTATGTGCAGGATCATGATGGGCCAAACTATACCTCTAAGTGGCAATGAAAATACAGAAAATCAGAATTTATCAAGTTCATGTGAAAATTTGAATGGATTATCTACACAATTTGAAAAAGATGTAAGAACGAAATTTGTAGAGAATTGAATCTAGTTTATAGGCTACTTTTTTTTTAACTAAATTTACTTAGTGAAAATTGAATATTTCAAAGAACAGCTATTAAATTTTTTAGAAAAAAATAAAAAGTGGGTGTCTGTCCAGCCAACCTAACTATGAGTAAAATTTTTTTTTTTTTTGAAACTTTTAAAATAAGTAGAGGACTCATGTTCGGATGTGACACATATTTATTTGAAATTTTTTTCAATAAAATAATTAGTTATGATTTTTTATTGTGACTTTTTAAAAAAAATAAAAAGTAATTTTCCAACCAACCTAACTTGATTAAAAAAAATCAAAATTCAATTTTTTTTTTAAACCTATAGCCAAAAAAGCATAGAGTGTGATGTAGGTTTCAGATCTGAAAAAGGTGAAATGGTTTGAAAGTTATGGATGTTTTTCAATTAGTGTGTCCATCAGGATTTCAGACACACGGTATATAGAAAATTATTAATAATTATTTAATAAAATGATAACCAAACAAATTTTATATTTTTAGAAAGCTAACAATTTTTTCTATAAACCCTTTTTGTTTTATCAATTTTGCATAAAAAAAAGTCGTCAGCACGAAGGGTGAAGTTTGAAGAAGAGACTAAAACATGAAAACACATTAGAATCCATAAAAAGTCAACAACCAAAACGGATATCCATCTTGCTTTGTATCCATTTTGCTTCGGTAAAAGAAACTCAAAATGGATATCCATTTCCAAAACGGATATCCCTTTCCAAAACGGATATCCCTTTCCTTGATCAATGAAAAGTTTTGTACCATTGGTTTTGGATGAAGAGAAGCAACATATTTGAAACATCGACGCAATAATACAAGAAGTTAAAGTTAGTTGGTCATTTATAGGTGTATCTATTGTTTCATATCACATTACACATAGAATTCTAATTAACAACCTAGTTTCCTCATTTGGGGGAACATTTTTTTATCCGTTTCTAATGGAATATTTAGTTAAAAATTGGTGGCTCCTTGTGAAAAGTATGGGCTCTTATCAAGTACACATAACCAAGAAGGTTGATATCCATTTTTCTTACATGTTTGTTGATCACATCTTATGAAACGGATGTTGCTTGGTGATATTTCTAGGTTTAGTGAACAATATTCTCAAGCTTATTGCAATTTTTACACTTGTGACCAAATTTGGTACCAAATCCTTTCACCTTTTCAATTAATCCTGATGGTGTCATCTCACTCCATGCAAATCAAACCAACATTAGGACCATGTGAATGAGATTAAGGATAGCCTTGAAATATGAATCTTTGTACTGTTGACTATCCTTTTAGCATGACAATCCTTTAGGATCATTGTACCCAGGTGCAACAATCCTTCAATCTTCTTTTATTTATATTTCTTTCCTCTTCATACACAAGATTCGTGTGCCTTGTAGTCATGACAATCCACAAATCACCTAACTGTCCTTAGTGAGACTATATCTTATTTTGATAGTGATAGTCATCGTCCATTCACAACTCTCCTCTTTAACATAGATACCCTTTGCACATGTTTTGACTTCATGATTTTCCTTTTGTATGTTGTATTATGGTATGAAAATACTATGGCCCCTTCTTCATCCTCTTGTATAATGAAATTGAAGGTTGACACTTACGGTTACTCTTCTTTATTACTTGGTGATAATGAATCCCTAAGCTCATTTTTTATTGTCTTGAAGCCAAATTTACCACTGCTGAGACAGTCAGAGTTGATTCTTGATCATGAATATTGCGAATTACTTCAAATATCCATGGACAATTTCAATTGTGTTTCTTAAGACACCCATGCCTTGACTATCCCTTGATGTTGGTCATGATTGTGCTTGGATGGCACAAAAGTTCATAGTTAGATTTTTGCCACTAAAGTTTTCCTTTGACAAAGTCATATTTGTAGTCCACCTTTTGATGATGTTCAAACAATATAAATACTTATTCTTAACATAAGCAATACATTTCTCACAAATACCAATGCATTCTACTCATAAGGTTCATGGCACCATGCCTAAAGGTATGATAGTCAGCAGTGTACTATTATGGCAGCCTATGGTTGGTTTGACAATCTATAATAGTGATAGCATTCATGCCTAACAGTCCTTATCGTTATTGTCATAATATATTTTATATTTGAGGCCTTGTCTACAACATACAAAGTTTACCTTTCTCACCCATACCTTCAGTATATAAAGGACATTGATAGGGAATTTTTAATTTCCACTTAGTCAGTGCAATCTAGGAGAGGATAGATTGTCTAAAGTTGTAATCTATTTCCATTTACACTTGCCATAACTACCAATGCTTAAGGTTTATTCTCAACCCCGGTATATGAATAAAATGTGACCTATTGTTCTAATAGGCCTATAGGGACAAAGAGGTGATAAAGCCTTGAAGTTTAAACATGACATGGTTTTGATAACTTCCCATAGTGGTAAGGTCCTGGATGACAATCCTTTGATGCACCTAATTGTAATAGGTGTTATGATAGTCCTTGGTATCTTTTCATTTCTTTCTTGAATGGCCTACAAATAAGACATAAGACCTTTTAGATCCTTCATAAATAAGAATTCTCATACATTACATTTAAACTTAAACTCCCTAAACATCCATCAATCCATCCATTAATATCAAAATGCCATGAATATCCTATGATCAACCATTCTAATCCCTAGGATAGTCATATATTGCAATTTTGCTTCTCTATACTAAAATAGCCCAAGGAATATCTACCCTTGAATTTGTATTTTAACAATCTAATGTCTTTACGAATAACATTGAGCCTTCTTTTGGGACAACATTTTTGCCTTTAGAAGCTCCTCATTTGATGATAGCCTAAAATAGAATAAGTGGATAGTCATAACATTTTAGCATAATGGGAAAACCCTAAAGTGTGATAAAGTCTATACATTATCTATTCCCATCCATGTCACAAAGCAACTATTCAAATGCTAGGCCAACATGATTTAAACAATCATAAGGGCCAACAATCCACTCCAAATGCATGGGAAAAGGACAACTCTTGGATCCCATATTAATCATGTTCACATGGCTACTAACATCTTCAAGTGAGTCAATACAAAAATTGAAAGCCTCAAACTCATACAATTCAGAAAAATATACCTAATTATAAATTTGATATGCATGAATAAGGAAGTCCTCATGCAATAAAAACTAAAATGTGTCATATTTAGACATGTCATCAAGTTGAACTACATCATGTTGAGACTCGTGTTTACTTAAGCATTACAAGTCACTTACCTCTTTGCATGCTTCAAAGTTCCAAACAAAGGACTCAACTTTAGGTGTAGCAGAGTCCTCATCAACGACTGATTTACATGGCCTTCAACAAACTAAAATTATATATCATCTTTATGCTTATATGTCCAGGCTCTTTAGGAGTCTTCACAAATGTGTCCAAAGTAAGATTACTTAAATCAAATAATGGCTTATAACCAGAGCTTTATTAAGTTGATACCTAGGTGGATTAGTGTGTAAACATTCAAATTAGATGGTAATTCACAAGTTTATAGAATAATAAAATGAATCCCTAGTCTAGAATCCAAATGTACATAATAAAACGGATATCTGTTTTGTAGTAGCGATATGGACGTTGCAGAGTGTCCATTGGCAAAGAATTGGGATTTACTTTAATTTGCTTGTTCATGCTTCTCACATGACGTCACCTCCCCTACCCATCCAGCTCTACAGAAGAAGAGAGACAACAAATGATCAAGAGGGATCACCAATTAGCGGTAAGTGATTGATTACTTATGTCATGTTATATATTTTGAATATTAAATTCTATATTAATGTGCACGTTGTTTGATTGTATTAATAGGTGGAAATTCAAAAATCTCTATTGAGGAGGTCTAGTCGATGAGCGATAGAGGATGAGTCATTGACTGGTTCACCATCTTCATGGCCTAGCAAGAGCCATAGATTATTTGATAGCAATCCATAGGAGATTTGATTTTGGGACATTTTGTTACATATGCCTATTTAGCTTTGTAAACATACTTTTGTATGTTATCGATGTATATCGTTGTATATACCCATATGGTTTTATTTGTACATGCCTATATGGCTTGATATATACACTATACAAATTATTTTCTTGACATTATGCATATATGTATATATAAGATCCTAATTTGGCACAAGTAGGGAGAATGCTTGCAAAGGTTATGGAATTTGGTTTTAAACGTTCCAATTGTATTTGCTTCAAAGTTTCTAAAGCCTTTTCAAAAAATCCATTTTGTGCATATCTTGCAATCATTGCATTCCATGAGATAGCATCTCTTTGAGGTGTCATGCCAAACTGTTCACATGCCTTGTCTATACTTCCACACTTTGGATTTACACCCGCCAATTGCATTTTCTTAACATTTCCTTTCAATCCTTATCAAAAATTCCGTTTTGTGCACATATTGCAATCATTGCATTCCTTCATTTACAACACATGATTAACTAAGAAGATGCATATTTACAACACTTAAGAATATGTAGTAGTGTTGCTCATGTCACCAATACTATGTTTACATCTTCACATACATGGCTTACAACATGTGACAATATGAAGTGATGAAGAAACTTGTTATTTTGATGTATTTCAACTCCAAACTTGCACCTAGAAGTGAAGGTGCTAATCCTTGATCAAACTAACCTAAAAGTGCGCCTTGGTACTTAGGGCGCTAGATTATGATTGATCAACCTAAAATGTGCGCCTAAGGCTAGATATTGAATTGGAAGGATAAAATGCATCATCAAAGGAGTTTATAGTTATTGAAGGCATCAAATGATGACTTGGGCGCACATCTACCTCTCTACACCATCAAATGTGCACCTAGATTAGTGAGGCACCACTTCATATCTCTATGACTTTGGATATGCGTCTTGATAATGAATTGATCTTGCAAGTTGAGGTTGTCTCCACAAGTTGAAAGAATGTCCAAAGAATACAAGGCGCCAATTATTGAACAAACAACCTAGAATGAGTGCCTTACTATTTGAGTTGCTAGTTCATGCTTCTAGAATGCCAAAAGTGTGCCTAGATGTTGAGGCGCTAGCTCTTGCTCAAGCAACCTTAAAAGTGCGCTTTGACAAGGAGGTTAAAATGTATTATCAAAGGATTAAGTTGAATCAAGGAATCATCATTGAAGACAAGTAAAACATGATTGTGAATGAGATACACTTTTCATTATCTCCAACCTCACAATTGCGCCTTCCCTTGGAAGCTCATATTGTGCCTAAAGGAATGGTACTAAGATAACATCCATGTCAATGATTGAGAATGTGTCAACTAGAACAATATTTTTTGTTTTTCTCATCGTGGGGTCGAACGGACTACGCCAACGTGTCGGGGTGGGCGGGTAAATGCCAGTAGAGGTCTCATTTTGTGTGCCAAGCATCCCAGTCATTCCGGGCAAGAGGCTACCCGTAAAGTCCCTTAAGATCCCTAAGACCAAAAATGCACCAAACGTTGACGGAGCAGTTCTCAGAATTTGTGACAGCTGGGAATGTTGTGTTTGGACTTACAGGTGTACATGGGGTCCATCGACAATAACCTCTCTCATTTTTGGTCAACTCCATTCCGTTTGACTATGCCGAAATCAAACGCATTGTTGCAAAATGCTTTAATTTGATGCAGTGGAAAGGTGCTAGGTGTGACATTTTTCATTCCATAGCTCGTGGGGTCGAACAGACTACGCCAACGCATCAGGGTGGGAGGGTAAATGCCAGTGGAGGTCTCGTTTCATCTGCCAAGCATCCCAATCATTCCGGGCAAGAGGCTATTGGCAAAGTCCCTTAAGATCCCTGAGACCAAAAATGCGCCAAACTTTGATGGAGGAGTTCTCAAAATTTGTGACAGCTGGGAATGTTGTGTTTGGACCTACAGGTGCACATGGGGTCCATCGACAATAACCTCTCATTTTTGGTCAACTCCATTCCATTTGACTGTGCCGAAATCAAACGCATTGTTGCAAAATGCTTCAATTTGATGCAGTGGAAAGGTGCTAGGTGTGACATTGTTCATTCCATAGCTCATGGGGTCAAACGGACTATGCCAACGCGTTGGGGTGGGTGGGTAAATGCCAGTAGAGGTCTCGTTTTATGTGCTAAGCATCCCAGTCATTCCGGGCAAGAGGCTACCGGCAAAGTCCCTTAAGATCCCTGAGACCAAAAATGTGCCAAACTTTGACGGAGTAGTTCTTAGATTTCGTGACAGCTGAGAATGTTGTGTTTGGACCTATAGGTGCACGTGGGGTCCGTCGATAGTAACTTCTCTCATTTTTGGTCAACTCCATTCTGTTTGATTGTGCCGAAATCAAACACATTGTTGCAAAATGCTTCAATTTGATGCAGTGGAAAGGTGCTAGGTGTGACATTTTTCATTCCATAGCTCGTGGAGTCGAACAGACTACGCCAATGCGTCAGGGTGGGCGGGTAAATGCCAGTGGAGGTCTCATTTCGTGCACCAAGCGTCCCAGTCCTTCCGAGCAAGAGGCTACCGGTAAAGTCCCTTAAGATCCCTGAGACCAAAAATGCGCCAAACTTTGACGGAGCAATTCTCAAAATTTGTGATAGCTGGGAATGTTGTGTTTGGACCTACAGGTGCACATGAGGTCCGTCAACAATAACCTCTCATTTTTGGTCAACTCCATTCCGTTTGACCGTGCTGAAATCAAACGCATTATTGCAAAATGCTTCAATTTGATGCAGTGGAAAGGTGCTAGGTGTGACATTTTTCATTCCATAGCTCGTGGGGTCGAACGGACTACGCCAATGAGTCGGGGTGGGCATGTAAATGCCAGTGGAGGTCTTGTTTTGTGCGCCAAGCGTCTGAGTCATTCTGAGCTGTAAGCTACCGACAAAGTCAAAAGTTGCTAGGATTGAAATTTTGCATTCTATAGGTCCTGGGGCTAAACAAATTGTGCCAACACATCAGGGTGGGCGAGTAAATGCTAGGGGAGGTCTCATTTTATGTGCCAAGGCTCCCAGTCCTTCTGAGCTGTAAGCTACCAGCAAAGTGACTTTACCGATAGCTTATAGCTTGGAATGACTGCGATGCTTTACACACAAAACGAGACCTCCCCTAGCATTTACCCACCCACCCCAACATGTTGGCGTAATCCATTCGACCCCAGGACTTGTGGAATGCAAAATTTCAATCCTAACAACTTTTGACTTTATCGGTAGCCTCTTGCTCGAAATGACTGGGAAGCTTGGCACACGAAACGAGACCTCCACTATCATTTACCCACTCACCCCGATGCGTTGGCGCAGTCTGTTCGACCCCATGAGCTATGGAATGAAAAATGTCACACCTAGCACCTATCCACTGCATCAAATTGAAGCATTTTGCAACAATGTGTTTGATTTCGGCACGGTCAAACGGAATGGAGTTGACCAAAAACGAGAGAGGTTATTGTCTACGGACCCCACGTGCACTTGTAGGTCCAAACACAACATTCCCAGCTATCATGAATTCTAAGAACTGCTCCGTCAAAGTTTGGCACATTTTTGGTCTCAGGGATCTTAAGGGACTTTGCCGGTAGCCTCTTGCCCGGAAGGATTGGGATGCTTGGTGCATGAAACAAGACCTCCACTAGCATTTACCTTCCCACCCCAATGCGTCAGTGTAGTCCGTTCGATCCCACGAGCTATGGAATGAAAAATGTCACACCTAGCACCTTTCCACTACATCAAATTGAAGCATTTTGCAACAATGTGTTTGATTTCGGAACAGTGAAACGGAATGGAGTTGACCAAAAATAAGAGAGGTTATTATCGATGGACCCCACATGCACCTGTAGGTCCAAACACAACATTCCCAGCTATCACGAATTCTGAGAACTATTCTGTCAAAGTTTAGTGCATTTTTGGTCTCAAGGATCTTAAGGGACTTTGTTGGTAGCCTCTTGCTCAAAAGGACTAGGACGCTTGGCACATGGAATGAGACCTCCAATAGCATTTACCCGCCCACCCCGACATGTTGGTGTAGTCCGTTCGACCCCATGAGCTATGGAATGAAAAATGTCACACCTAGCACCTTTCCACTGCATCAAATTGAAGCATTTTGCAACAATGTGTTTGATTTCAGCATGGTCAAACAGAATGGAGTTGACCAAAAATGAGAGAGGTTATTGTTGACAAACCCAACGTGCACCTGTAGGTCCAAACACAACATTCCCAGCTATCACAAATTTTGAGAACTGCTCCGTCAAAGTTTGGCGCATTTTTGGTCTTAGGGATCTTAAGGGACTTTGCTGGTAGCCTCTTGCCCAGAACGACTGGGACAGTTGGCGCATGAAATGAGACCTCCATTGGCATTTACCTGCCCACCCTGATGCGTTGGCGTAGTCCGTTTGACCCCACAAGGTATGAAATAAAAAATGTCACACCTAGCACCTTTCCACTGCATCAAATTGAAGCATTTTACAACAATGCGTTTGATTTCGGCATGGTCAAACGGAATGGAGTTGACCAAAAATGAGAGAGGTTATTGTCGACGGACCCCACGTGCACTTGTAGGTCCAAACACAACATTCCCAGCTGTCATGAATTCTAAGAACTGCTCCGTCAAAGTTTGGCGCATTTTTGGTTTCAGGGATCTTAAGGGACTTTACTAGTAGCCTCTTGTCCGGAACGACTGGGACTCTTGGCGCACAAAAGGAGACCTCCATTGGCATTTACCCACCCACCCTGACACATTGGTATAGTCCATTCGACCCCACGAGCTATGGAATGAAAAATGTCACACATAGCACCTTTCCACTGCATCAAATTCAAGCATTTTGCAACAATGTGTTTGATTTTGACACGGTCAAATAGAATGGAGTTGACCAAAAATGAGAGAGGTTATTATCGGTGGACCCCACATGCACCTGAAGGTCCAAACACAACATTCCCATCTATCACGAATTCTGAGAACTATTCCGTCAAAGTTTGGCGCATTTTTGGTCTCAGGGATCTTAAGGGACTTTGCCGATAGCCTCTTGCCCGGAAGGACTGGGACACTTGGCGCAAGAAATGAGACCTCCAATAGCATTTACCCGCCCACCCCAATGCGTTGGTACAGTCCGTTCGACCCCACGAGCTATGGAATGAAAAATGTCACACCTAGCACCTTTCCACTACATCAAATTGAAACATTTTGCAACAATGCGTTTGATTTTGGCACAGTCAAACGGAATGGAGTTGACCAAAAATGAGAGAGGTTATTGTTGACAGACCCCACGTGCACTTGTAGGTCCAAACACAACATTCCCAGCTATCACAAATTCTGAGAACTACTCCGTCAAAGTTTGGCGCATTTTTGGTCTCAGGGATCTTAAGGGACTTTGCCGATAGCCTCTTGCCCAGAATGACTGGGATGCTTGGCGCATGAAAGGAGACCTCCAATGGCATTTACCCGCCCACCTCGATGTGTTGACGTAGTCTGTTTGACCCCATGATGAGCAAAACAAAAAAATGTCACCTAGCAAGGTTTTTGCTCTTACAGAACAATGTATCGGCAAAGACCTTAGTTTTCATAAGGGGAGACGTGATTTTAAGAGGTTTTGGGAATGTGACTTTATCCTTCCACTCCTTATCCAATGACGAGTTTATTCACAGAGTTTGATGGCTTTTATGAGCATATACATGATGTTTTAGGATAGTCATAAAGGGCAGTTTTTGGATAGCCATATGTATCTTTTTAACAATCATAAAGGGCAAGTTGTACATGGACTGTGATAGTCCCAAAACTCATATAAATCATCCATTTTGGTGTTTGACAACCTTATAAATCCATTAGATCATTTATACAAACCCTAATGCAACTTATAAACCCTCTTTGTATAGTAATTTCATGAATGACTATCTTGTATGATTGTTTTGTGCATTTTAACAGCCCAATGAGGATTGTATGGTGTTGTCATATTCATGATTTTAACTTGATGTAGAGATTGGCACCTAAAACATAAGAAAGTAGATTCCACTAGCTTTCAATTACAATTTCTCTTATGCCCTAACACATCCATACAGGGCTATACTAAACAAAGAAATAGTAGGAAAATAGTAAAATCTACAAAAATAGAGTTTCTTGACATTAATTTCATTCAAAATTATCTTTAATTCATCTTCAAAATGTTTTCAATACATCTCCAATGCCTTTTCCACGAAGGTTTATGCATATTTATACATGATTTGAGGGAAACCTGAGAAACCCTAAACCCCAAACCCCTAAACCCTAAACCCAAGTAACCATAAACCACTATCTCCCTATCTCTCCCTATCTCCATATCACCTTTGTCCTTCTACCTCTCAATCTCTCTCACTATGTTTCTTGCCATGTCCCTCATTCTTTATCTCCCTATCTCTCCCCTTGGACTCCTCTATATCTCCCTATTGGTCTGATGCAGAGCACATAGTGGAAGCTCTCAAAACATGGTGAAATACCCATCAAAACCCATAGTTCAAATAGATTAAAGCTTAATCATATTTAAGAAACCTTCTCAAAGTCCCAAATAACATCAAATCATATACATTCTTCCTATCGGCAAGATAAACACTATCGGCCAACTCAAAAATTCTTAAATCGATGCTCTGATCACTCCACTTTTGACGAGCCTTTGAACCTTTCGCTGTGACATATATCCATCGGCCCAGCTTTAAACTAGTCTTCCGATGTCCCATACCACCCATTTCTCATTCCACAACCTATATTAACACATGATTAAACCTAACCCCTAAACCCTAACCCCTATTTCCTAACCCCTAAACCCTAAACTTGAGAAACCATAAACCCCTAAATCCTAAACATTGAACCCAAGAAACCCTAAACTTCTATCTCTCTATCTCCCTATCTCACTATCTCCCCATCACTATCATTCCTCTACCTCTCAATCTCTCTCCCTATGCTTTGGCCATGTCCCTCACTCTATACCTCCCTATTGGTCCTCTCTCTCTAAACACTAAACCCTAAACCTCTAAACCTTAACCCCTAAACCATAAACCCTAAACCCTAAATAATGCCCCTAAACCTTAACCCCTAACCCCTAAACCCTAAACCCTAAATGTGAGCAACCCTAAACCCTATCTCCTATCTCTCCCTTATCTCCCTATCTCTATCATCGGGCTCTACCTCTCAATCCTTCTCCCTATTTCTCTGGACATCTCGCTCACTCTCTATCTCCTTATCTCTCCCCTTTGTCACCTCTATCTCTCCCTATCTGTCTCCTCTTTCTTTCTATCTAGCTATCTCCAAAACTGAGAAACCCTAAACCCAGGTACACCCTAAATCCAATCAACTCTAAACCTGTATCTCCCTATCTCTCCCCTATCTCCCTATCTCTATCATCCCTCTACCTCTCTTGATCTCTCTCCCTATGTCCCTAGTCATGTGCCTCACTCTCTATCTCCTTATCTCTCTCCTCGGTCTCCTCTCTCTATCTCCCTATCATTCCTCTCTCTCTATAAACCCTAAATCCAAAACCCTAAACCTCTAAATCTAACCCCTAACCCCTAAACAATTTAAATCCTAAACACTAAATAATGCCCCTAAACCCTAACCCCTAACCCCTAAACCTGAGAAACCCTAAACCCCTAAACCCTAAACCCAAGTAACCCTAAACCACTATCTCCCTATCTCTCCCCTATTTCCCTACCACCTTTGTCCCTCTACCTCTCAATCTCTCTCCCTATGTCTCTGGCCATGTCCCTCACTGTTTATCTCCCTATCTCTCCCCTCAGACTCCTCTATATCTCCCTATCATTCCTCTCTCTCTATAAACCCTAAACCTCTAAACCTAACGCCTAACCCCTAAACAATAAATCCTAAACCCTAAATTATAATGCCCCTAAACCCTAACCCCTAAACCTGAGAAACCCTAAACCCCAAACCCCTAAACCCTAAACCCAAGTAACCATAAACCACTATCTCCCTATCTCTCCCCTATCTCCCTATCACCTTTGTCCCTCTACCTCTCAATCTCTCTCACTATGTCTCTTGCCATGTCCCTCACTCTTTATCTCCCTATCTCTCCCCTCAGACTCCTCTATATCTCCCTATTGGTCTGATGCAGAGCACACAGTGGAAGCTCTCAAAACACGATGAAATACCCATCAAAACCCATAGTTCAAATAGATTAAAGCTTAATCAGCTTTAAGAAACCTTCTCAAAGTCCCAAATAACATCAAATCATATACATTCTTCCTATCGGCAAGATAAACACTATCGGCCAACTCAAAAATTCTTATACCGATGCTTCGATCACTCCACTTTTGACGAGCCTTTGAACCTTTCACTGTGACATATATCCATCGGCCCAACTTTAAACTAGTCTTTCGATCTCCCATACCACCCATTTCTCACTCCACAACCTGTATTAACACATGATTAAACCTAACCCCTAACCCCTAACCCCTATTTCCTAACCCCTAAACCCTAAACTTGAGAAACCATAAACCCCTAAATCCTAAACACTAAACCCAAGAAACCCTAAACCTCTATCTCTCTATCTCCCTATCTCACTATCTCCCCATCACTATCATTCCTCTACCTCTCAATCTCTCTCCCTATGCTTTGGCCATGTCCCTCACTCTATATCTCCCTAATTGTCCTCTCTCTCTAAACACTAAACCCTAAACCTCTAAACCTTAACCTCTAAACCATAAACCCTAAACCCTAAATAATGCCCCTAAACCTTAACCCCGAACCCCTAAACCCTAAACCCTATCTCCTATCTCTCCCTTATCTCCCTATCTCTATCATCGAGCTCTACCTCTCAATCCTTCTCCCTATTTCTCTGGACATCTCGCTCACTCTCTATCTCCTTATCTCTCCCCTTTGTCACCTCCATCTCTCCCTATCTGTCTCCTCTCTCTTTCTATCTATCTATCTACAAAACTGAGAAACCCTAAACCTAGGTACACCCTAAATCCAATCAACTCTAAACCTATATCTCCCTATCTCTCCCCTATCTCCCTATCTCTATCATCCCTCTACCTCTCTTGATCTCTCTCCCTATGTCCCTGGCCATGTGCCTCACTCTCTATCTCCTTATCTCTCTCCTCGATCTCCTCTCTCTATCTCCCTATCATTCCTCTCTCTCTATAAACCCTAAATCCAAACCCCTAAACCTCTAAACCTAACCCCTAACCCCTAAACAATTTAAATCCTAAACCCTAAATAATGCCCCTAAACCCTGACCCCTAACCCCTAAACCTGAGAAACCCTAAACCCCTAAACCCTAAACCACTATCTCTCCCCTATTTCCCTACCACCTTTGTCCCTCTACCTCTCAATCTCTCTCCCTATGTCTCTGGCCATGTCCCTCACTCTTTTTCTCCCTATCTCTCCCCTCAGACTCCTCTATATCTCCCTATCATTCCTCTCTCTCTATAAACCCTAAATCCAAAACCCAAAACCTCTAAACCTAACCCCTAACCCCTAAACAATAAATCCTAAACCCTAAATTATAATGCCCCTAAACCCTAACCCCTAACCCCTAAACTTGAGAAACCCTAAACCCCAAACCCCTAAACCCTAAACCCAAGTAACCATAAACCACTATCTCCCTATCTCTCCCCTATCTCCCTATCACCTTTGTCCCTCTACCTCTCAATCTCTCTCACTATGTCTCTTGCCATGTCCTTCACTCTTTATCTCCCTATCTCTCCCCTCAGACTCCTCTATATCTCCCTATTGGTCCTTTATCTCTCTCTAAACCCTAAACCTTAGACCTCTAAACCTTAAACCCTAACCCCAAGACCCTAAACCCTAAACCCTAAATAATGCCCCTAAACCCAAGCAACCCTAAACCTCTATCTCCCTATCTCTATCATCCCTCTACCTCTCAATCTCTCTCTCTCTCTATGTCTTTGGACATGTCTCTCACTCTGTATCTCCCTATCTCTCCCCTCTGTCTCCTCTATCTCTCCCAAACTCTTTCAGTCCCCTCTCTCTATCTCTCTTTAAACTATAAACCCTAAACCCCTAAACCCGAGCAACCCTAAACCTCTAAACCCTAAATAATTCCCCTAACCAACCTCTAAACCACTTCTCTATATAGGTGCAACTAATACCACTTTTTCATTGTTTTCCACATTTAATTATATTCTTTTCCATTTTCCAAGTCCTACATGTGTCCAAGTTGTATTGTTTGTCAAGTTTTTAGTCTAATTGTTAGTCCCAGCTTTCATGGTTATTAAAATGTTAGTATAGTTAGATTTATCCTTTGGTAACATTAATTTACACATTGTTGTACAAATAACCACACTAAAACATAACCTTACCTAATTAAGGTTAACCTTTAAGGTTCTTTCATAAATGGCGAGCTTAACAGATCCAACTAGTTCAATGTTCTCATAGTCCATGCTTACCCTTCCAAGAGAGTTCATGCCATGTTAACTTTGCATTATGTCCTAACATATCACATGAAGGACATCATCATCACAAGGAATAACAATGTCATGAAGGATTAACGAAGGTGTAGCTTCACCACATAAAGTATCATTCATAATTTTATCACTAGAGGGTAAGGGTATATCATGTGTATCCTTCTTAAACCATGTATCATGAATCAAATCATATGAAGGATTGGGTAAAGCAATTTAGGGCATGAAATCCAAAACGCCCCAAAACACATCCCCTGCTGCCCCACCATTCCTATCCCTGAAATATTGGAACATAGTCTAAAAGTGATTATTTCACATGATGAACAAAACTGAATATTTTGATATTGATTATTTGAGTAATTAATTAGTGATGATTCTTAGTGTTTAACAAATCCTTATGGATTAATGTGTAAAGAAGCTACCAATGTTAATTTGCCCTCCTCCTTCACTAGAAACAGTCTTTAAGGAGGTTCATATATTGATGGGAGATCCAAGATTTAAGACGTATATTTTCAAAAAGACTAAAAAGCCTTTTTCCCAAATTTTTCTAGAAAACGGATATCCATTTTGGAAATGG
Source organism: Cunninghamia lanceolata (assembly GCA_027924645.1). Taxonomy (NCBI): domain Eukaryota; kingdom Viridiplantae; phylum Streptophyta; class Pinopsida; order Cupressales; family Cupressaceae; genus Cunninghamia; species Cunninghamia lanceolata. Next base: position 27,361,559 of record BSBN01000500.1, read on the forward strand.
ATATCCGATCTCAAAACAGATATCCATTCTCAAAACAGATATCTATTTCAAAGTCAAACTTTGCCAAGTCGCGAATTTGGCTAAGTAAAAATGTGATTTTTTTCCTATTGCCACTGTTTGGCCCACGATGATCCTGCACATACCCTTGAGATGCTTGATGAAAGACATATAGATGCTCTTGAGCACCTCAAGGCTCATCAAAAAAGCATACAACGATCATACAAGGAACATGTTATACAATGTTCATTCGACATTGGGGATTTCATACTTTATGAAAATTAATGTAATATAAATGCACCTCCTGGAGAAAAAGGTAAATTTAGCCCTAATTGGCTCAGACTGTACATAGTAACTGAAGCCTTTGGATCTAGAGCATATAGACTAGCTGATGAACAAGGTACGCCGCTTAAAGAACCTATTAACGCTACGTACCTCAAGAAATTTCATGCTTAAGACTTGAATGTTGAATGTTATAAAGCAAGTCTATTAGATAGAATAGCTTCAATTTTGACAAAATGTTAGCATGTTGTCTTAATTTATTTAACATGACAATCTTTGTTCAGTTAATCATTGTTGCATCTTCCTTATATATATTCTTTGTTAAGATCACTCTTGTATTAAATGAGCATAGCATAGAAATTTGGGTTGTATGTGAAATTGTTAATCATTGTGTTTGTTACTATATATTCTGCAAAGAATTGTTAGTATGCCACATTAGCATTAATTATTCTTCCATATTAACCTTGAAATAGTGATCACTAGTTGCATTTTATAAAATCACATGTGATAGATTATCGCACATAGAGAGAAAAATAGAAAAACATTATACATATATCATCAATTTCAAATATACTTCAAGTCGACTATCCCTCATAACAAAATGTGATGTTGTAGTCCATAATATATACACATCATATCACTAAACCTCGGTCACCTGTACCCTCAGGTCCTTGTGGTGTGTGCGTGATAGAGGCCTGATCATGTGTGGCTATGGATCGCGAATGACTCCTAGAGACACTCTGTGATCGTAACCCCCTGATCTCTCCTCTTAGCCCTATCACCTCTTTGTGTACCTCCTAGTACATCTGATGGTACTGGTCTCTCTTAGCCTGAGCTCTGTCTCTGTCAGCTCTCTCCTGATGGACCTCAAGCAGTAAGAACTCATCGATAATTGGCTCTCTCTCTGATGTAGGTACCGCTACTGTCTGATCTCGCTCCGCTTGGAGGTTAGCCTCAGTGCACTCAACTCTTTGAAGTAACTCTTCTCTCTCCCATGTAGACTACTCTAGAATAGCTTCTATAGCTGTCCTATCCCTGACAAAAGGCATAAATATCTCCACATGTCACCCAGTGGATGGCCGTTGTGAATACCCTGTCCACACCCACTACTCTGATACATCTGAATGTACTATGTCTACTATAATGTGACTCATAAAGTCTCTCCAAGCGTCGGTGTCGACTGCAAAACAAAAAATAAGATAGATATTAGACTCTTACATAAACATCATAAGCAATAAACATAAAGAACATCAAACTAGTGAACTAAGGCTTACTTGGATCTCCATCTCGCCAGGATGGATCTCAGATTGCTGAAGGTGTCATGAGCTCTGTAGTCTGATCTATAGCTAGGGGTACAGACCTACTACTCTCCCCCCTCTCATTCTAACTCGGTCTCTCAACACCTACAAGAACTGGACCACAAGCTCTAGACTGTGGTCTCGACTCGGTCTCCTTGTCAGTGTCTGCCTCCTGCTGGTCCTATCATGGTCTCAACCTAAAGGCATACTGCGACGAAACCTCCTCTGACTCATCATCATAATCCACATCCTCCTTGAGATCATAGTATCCTAAAAATTTGCTTACATCATCCTCTACACCTATGTCACTAGCATGATTGGCCCAAGACTGAGCATCACCTGTAGGGTGACCAGGAGGAAAGATAGGAGCAGGTCATGATGTATGTCACTAGGTCTGATATGCTCCGGTACAACTGACATTGTCTGCATCTAAAACTGGTACTGCATCATTGGGACCATCATCATCACTAAGAGGTACATCTGCTACTATCAGATGTCAGGTACTGTTAGCCCTGACTATGCTACGCACGGTGCGCACATAGCTTAGACACACTGCAGGAACATCCTGTACCTGTTTGAACTATCGTGCCGCCCTATCAAAGTAGAACCAAACCATGATGTGATCAAGGCGACTGACCATCAGCCAATCCTTCTACATCCTCGCTAAATGTCTCTGTTGGCCAGGCCATAAGATATAGCCACGATGCAGTCTCCAAATAATATCGTTGGGCTACAATCTATCAAAGACAACTCTCTAGTATAACAGATCACCATGTCTCCAACTGTTGGCAAGAGACACTATATGGATTCATGGTTGTTGTCATTGATGGCAACAAAGGTCATCCCACATATCCGCAAGACATGATGTGTCTCTACCGGAAGTCAGAATAAAGAATGTTGTGGTCCGGTGAAGAAGAACAGAGCATGTGGCAAGGTCCGACAGACTGGTCCGGACCTCTCAGAGGAAGTGTCTTGGTGCAGTGCGGATTTGGGGAAGTCAAGAGGACTACCTTGAGTGGTATATTCCAAGGATCTAGCCTCCGGTGATGGACAAGGAAAAAGATATGAATGGTTGAGTACCGGATTCCTGAGAGACAGTGAAAACAGAGGAAGAACTGACTGGCAGAGTATCAGACTGCTTTCCGGATGGGTTACTATTGATGACAGAGGTTGTGAAGGCATGAATCATGTTTGGCCAACATGATTAATGATATCTGCAAGTATATGCTTGATCCGCATTGCTTGGTGAGGAAGGATTCAGCCGACAGAATGAAAGTTTATAAGAAACTAGACTGTTCCGGATGCCGACTAGAAAGGTGATGAAATTACTTGTGCGGATATATATAGAGGATGGATTTAGTTGTGAAGTGTGGTGTTGTTGTGGAGATATATGCGAATAAGTCCAGATAAAGAGCAGAGGTAGCAAAAAGGATCCGGTATGTGAAAGATAGCAGAATAAAGAACAGAGGAAAGATGAAGTGCAGCAGATCAGTGTACTGAGCCTAACCAGAACTGAACTCCAGCATATGCAGATGCTTCCAATCAGTTCAAGACTGTGATTCTCATCACTTTGTAGACAGTGTGTCTTCTTGTAGGCAGTGGGCCTCTTTGTGAGCAGTGTGCTCGGGCAGTGAGCCCTTATTGGCAAGTGCCATTTTTGTAATTTCCTATTCTTCTAACAGAGAATAATTTTGGGTTAATCACCCCGTGGTTTTCTCCCTTAATAGGGTTTCCACGTCAAAAATACTGTGTCATGTGTTTCTTATTTCATGGTTAATGTTTTGTGTTTGATTTTATGCTGCATCAATTAAAAGGAAAGTTCATTAAGGGAAATAATTAGGATAACTGATTCACCCCCCCCTCTCAGTTATCAACAATTGGTATCAGAGCTAAGTTCCTCCTAATAGAGCCTAACAGCTTGAGGAAGATCTGGGATTTCAAATGGATGCATATGGTTTAAGGGAGCAACTCAAGACTGCTCTTGAGGATCTTGAACAGTCAAATTCTGAAGTCAGTGAATTAAAGGAAGGACTCAAACAGGCTGATGAATTCATGAGAGAATTAAAAGACAAATTAAGTCTCTCTATGAAAAAGAGAAAGGAGCTGCTTCAACAGTTGGCAAGGCAAAGTGAAGAAAGCAATACAAATGAAGAATTGACTGAGCAAACCAAGTTATGTGAAAAGTTATCAAAAGAAGTCATTATGTTAAGACATGAAATGGAATCAGGAACTATAAAGTTTACTCAAGAGATTGAAGAAAAAAGAAAGGCTGAAGACAATCTAAGACAATCTCTTAAAGAAAAATCAGAAGAATGCCACCAGATGGACAGGATTATCAGACATCTTGAATCTGATCTTGAAGATGCCAAAGATAATGAAGGAAAACTTGAGGATCAAATTGCCTCTCTCAAAAGAGACCTTCAAATAGCAAATGAATATAAAGAGAAATTCAAGATAAGTTCTGCTCAACTTGAAGTTCTTCTTGGAAGTCAAAAGAGGACAGATGACAAGTATGGTTTGGGATATGAGAAAGGAGAAAGCTCCGGATCCGGTCAGAAGAATCTTGGATCAGAAAATCCAAGAAGCAGGCCTAGAAGACCTCCGGTAAGACAGCCAAATGCTCAAAGATATCCATCCTTCAATGGATATTGCCACAGCTGCAACCACTTTGGTCACAAAGCTAATCAGTGCAGAATGAGAATGAATCAGATTAATTCATCCTTCTCCGGACAGTGCTTCAACTGCAAAAGGTATGGACACAAATCCCATGAATGCAGAAGTATGCAAGTAAACAAATCATTCAAAGGTAGATGCTTCACATGCAATAGAGTAGGTCATATGGCTAATCAATGCAGATCAAGAGGATATCAGTCAAATATGCAAAGAAATGTTATTTGCCAAATCTGCAATAGGTCCGGTCATAATGCTAAAGTTTGCAGAAACAAGAATCAGGACAAAAGAGGTCCGGTGTATAATCAGAATCAAGACAAGGGTAAACAAAAGATGAATGCGGATGAGGTTAGGAATCAGATGAGCAAGATTTGGGTGAAGAAAAGTTCAGAGAATGTAGAGGTTGGATCCGCACCAGACTCTGGTGCTGATATTTCTTTCGGAAATTAAAAAGTGAGCTCAGGCTCAGGGGGAGACTCAAAGAAAATCTTGTTCCCCCAGCCAAACAAGTGGTGCCGGATGTGGCACAAGATGCGGATCAAAGGGTTTGTAGATATGAGTCTTGAGATACTTCAGTCAAGTTTTCAGAGGTCCGCATGGAGTTATGAAGAAGCTGTGATCGATCAAATAAGACCTGTTCAGGTAGATGCTCCGGTATGATAAAGGATTACAAAAAGATCCGGAAAAATCCAGAAATGCACTATCTTGTTCTGCGGATTGGACAGAGTGTTTGGGATGTTCTTGCAATATGTTACCTCGATTCATTCATGATTAAAAGATCCGGATGATATCCACAGATCAGGACTAATCCGGGATACTCCAAACTATCCAGACAAGGCAAACCGGAATGATGTAGGTGAAGCATTTATTGCAGACAGATATTAGGGTTCGCGGAGCAATTTAAGGGATTTCTCAAAGGTCATTTGCTCATTCTGCACTCGAGAAGAAGCGAAAAGTGGAGCTCTGCAACAAGGTTCATCAAGCACACCAAGGATCTCCTGCCGAAGCTATTGCATAAAGAAATCAATCCAACCACTCCGTGCAAACCGAAGGCGCATAAGGTATTCTCCGTTTTTCATTACCTCACTGCAAATCTTTGAAGAATGGCTACTCCAAACATAGTTAAGATCTCTGATAGACCTCGCCCCTCATTCAAGAAACATCCCTACAAATCATTGGAGGTAGATCCACTAGGAGCCTTCTCTAGTGTTCCCCACGGAGTTTTACACACCGAAGACATTAGGGTTTACATACATGCAAACATTGAGGAATTTGGGGAATTCAAATTAAGAGACCTCTATCACAAGCAGCTGATTGACAATGCTTTTGAGCTTAAACCAGAGTATAAGGATATTCAGAAGAAACAATTTGAGCAATTTATTCATTTCCCCTGCTTTGAAGAAGATGAATGGGTCCGGTATGTACTGAGCAGGATGCATGACAACTTTCTATGGCTAGATAGACCCTGCAAGATCACAAAAGAGGCAATTAGAGCAGTAACTGGTCTATACTCTTCCGGAGGGGTACCTATCCTTAAATCTGTCAAGAACAACATTGTAACTGAGGCCACCGGATCAAAATTTGATAAGAGGGCAATGACCATTGAAGACATCTCGGATCCGGATATCAAATATGCATCAATGATAATAGGATACAAGATCTATCACTCCAGCAGGGAGAATTCTGTATCCGGAACTGCAGTATACACTGCCTATGAGATGCTAAGAAAGAATGCAGAGTATGATCTCTGCGAACTACTGCTAAGCCAATTAATGGAAAATATACAGAAAATCAAGAAGGATAAGAAGAATTCCTTTAAGTATGGTACTCTGATTGTATGTCTATTCTTCTACTTCATGAATGAGCTACCCGGAACAAGTGGATGGGTATGGCAGAATGACAAACCTGTTGCAGTCCAGATAAGAGACTATCTGCATGGACTTGGGGATGCAAAAGTGAGAAATACAGCTCTATGGGGATACTTCAAAAACTTTCAGAGTATGATGCAAGCAAGAGAGAGAATTCCCCAGTCTCTTGTTGAGAAATACAAGGACTCAGTGTGCTTTATGGTTGACACTGATCAGTGCCTAATGGAGGCAGTGGAGCCAAGGACTGTCTGGATCATGCCCATGGGGTATGAAGTTGATGAACAGATAGTGGAGTTGCATGTTCAACACATGCTAAGTCAGCCCAAAGATCCTAAGGCAGAAAGGTTTGGAACCTTTGAGGAGCTGAGTATAAAAATACATGTAGAACTCAGGGAACCTGAGATTAAAAGAAAGGTAAGAAAAGAAGTAGAGCACATTGCTCAAGGCCTAGGTATCTCAAAGGAGGCACTTGATGCCAGCCGGGAAAAGAGGAGGAAGGCCGAGGAAGAAGAGAAAAGCAAAGAAAGTGCTCCGGTTGAAACTCCCACCCGGACCAGATCATCAAAGAGACCTGCACCTTCCACAACCAAAAGTTCAAAACCAGAAGTTCAGGCATCCGGTAAGAGATCGAAGACAAAAGCCACAAGGGCTTATGGAGGCCAAAAGGATGAAGAGGAAACAGAATCAGATGAGGGAGTAAGAGAAGTAAAGAAACAGAAGAAGAAAGGATCCGGTAAGCCCTCCACAGGCCAAGACAAGGATGAAATGGCAGAGGTAACTATTGAAAAGCCCACTCTGTCACTAGAGAGCATAATCAAGTCGGTCACGGTGGATGGAAACCTTCAACCAATGACTGAATCATATGATGACTTCAGTGAGGCCGACGAAAAGACTCTGCAGGAGGCCACAGTAAAATATCTTAACATATATAATAAGGCTTTCATTGAAATAATATCTCTTATTCCTAAAAGCCTAGAAAAGGAAATGGAAGTAAGAAAGAATAATGCTCATGCTAAAGATCTTGAGATCCGGGAGCAGATAGCTATTCAGCTATATCCTCAAATTGATCCCAAGACAATGAACATTATCTTCAAAGACTGCAAAGATGAGTTCAGAAGCAAAGCCAGGATGAATCAACTCATGCTTGGCGAGACTGACAAAGTGGCCCAAGAAACAGAAGAGATCCTCCGGAAGGCCTTCAAAAGGTTCAATCTTCCGGTTGTAGAGGATTTAGGTACAGAAACAGCTGAGGACTTGGGACCCTCTGCTCCAGAAGAAGTGGCTCATGAACAAACTAGCATCTCTCCTCCGGTTTCCCCTACAGTCTCCGGATCCAAAGAAGAAGAGCAACTACAGGAGAAGGAAGCAGTGGTGAAAGACAAAGAGGTTGACAGTTCTAAGACTGCAGAAGAAAAGAAACATCTGTCTCTGGCAAGAGACACTGCACAAACTGTTCAACAATTTTTGAGTAAAGAAACTCTAGAGATTGATGAACCGGAGCTTCTAAAAGGCCCATTTGATTTTGACTCTCTCTCTCCGGTACAAACAATGAAGATAGCCTCATTTGCAAATGCCAAGGCAAATGAAAAGCTCCTGAAGTCTCATATGGAAGACTGTGAGTTGATAGAGGCTGCTTCCGGAGTACTTGTAAAAATCATGCCATCAATCCAGATAGATCCGACAGCCTCCTCTTCCGGTAATCTAAAAACCTTAGTCAGCAGTGTTGATACACATTTTGATTCTCTAGAAAAATCAGCTGAAGAAAAGGTCCGGAAGGAATTTTTGGATAAAAGATTTTCAGAAATATTAGAATTAATCTCTAAGGATAGGAAGATTGTAAGCATTGGAATAAGGAGCTTAGAGAATGCTCTTAAGGATGGCGGTGACATCTACAAATTTTGTATATCCTGGTCAAAGGCAACAGCAGCATTTGACAAGAAAATAAAAGAGGAACAGGATAAGCTACAAAGCTTATCTCAAAGTTTTGATCCTCTCTCTTCCTCTATAATAAATCAAGAATGTCAGACCATTGCAGTCTTGAATGAAATAAAAAATCTTGAGAAGGAAAGGAAGAACATCACTAACCAGATGGGAGAACTTAGAAGGATTATAATCCCTAAGTTGGAAACAATGCATGAGGCCATCAGTGATGCTCAGACCACCGCCCAAACAAAAGATCCGACAGATCTCAAGCGGGCAGAAGCGTTTGCATTTTTGTTAAGTGGTCACATTTCAATTTTGGACAGAATGAAGCAAAGTTGGGCTACAGAAATGATTCAATTGCAGACATCCTTTGCAGACATTCTTCAGTATATGTGAGTATGTAAATATGCGGCTATGTATAAGAAATTTTTGAAAATTTTGATATGCGGACCCTACCCTTTGCCATTGATGTCAAAGGGGGAGTGAGGAGCAGTGAAAAATGAGGAATCCAACTAAGGGGGAGTTCCGGAAATTGTATATAAAGACAGAGCATCAGCAAAGGGGGAGCATAGTGAAAACACTTAGTCATTTTTCACTAAGTGTTGCCATCAATGCCAAAGGGGGAGATTGTTGGCAAGAGACACTATATGGATTCATGGTTGTTGTCATTGATGGCAACAAAGGTCATCCCACATATCCACAAGACATGATGTGTCTCTACCAGAAGTCAGAATAAAGAATGTTGTGGTCCGGTGAAGAAGAACAGAGCATGTGGCAAGGTCCGACAGACTGGTCCGGACCTCTCAGAGGAAGTGTCTTGGTGCAGTGCGGATTTGGGGAAGTCAAGAGGACTACCTTGAGTGGTATATTCCAAGGATCTAGCCTCCGGTGATGGACAAGGAAAAAGATATGAATGGTTGAGTACCGGATTCCTGAGAGACAGTGAAAACAGAGGAAGAACTGACTGGCAGAGTATCAGACTGCTTTCCGGATGGGTTACTATTGATGACAGAGGTTGTGAAGGCATGAATCATGTTTGGCCGACATGATTAATGATATCTACAAGTATATGCTTGATCCGCATTGCTTGGTGAGGAAGGATTCAGCCGACAGAATGAAAGTTTATAAGAAACTAGACTGTTCCGGATGCCGACTAGAAAGGTGATGAAATTACTTGTGCGGATATATATAGAGGATGGATTTAGTTGTGAAGTGTGGTGTTGTTGTGGAGATATATGCGAATAAGTCCAGATAAAGAGCAGAGGTAGCAAAAAGGATCCGGTATGTGAAAGATAGCAGAATAAAGAACAGAGGAAAGATGAAGTGCAGCAGATCAGTGTACTGAGCCTAACCGGAACTGAACTCCAGCATATGCAGATGCTTCCAATCAGTTCAAGACTGTGATTCTCATCACTTTGTAGACAGTGTGTCTTCTTGTAGGCAGTGGGCCTCTTTGTGAGCAGTGTGCTCGGGCAGTGAGCCCTTATTGGCAAGTGCCATTTTTGTAATTTCCTATTCTTCTAACAGAGAATAATTTTGGGTTAATCACCCCGTGGTTTTCTCCCTTAACAGGGTTTCCACGTCAAAAATACTGTGTCATGTGTTTCTTATTTCATGGTTAATGTTTTGTGTTTGATTTTATGCTGCATCAATTAAAAGGAAAGTTCATTAAGGGAAATAATTAGGATAACTGATTCACCCCCCCCTCTCAGTTATCAACACCAACATCTTGCTAGTGGATAAGCATGAACACGTGGATGGGTGAATGCTGCCTCTATAGGAAATCCTATCGATTGTGTGCACCTGATATGCTCAAAAGCAAAAACCTGTAGTATAGTGTAGATCATCAAACTGTGCACCTCGTAATGGACATACCATCCCAAGTCACGAAGGTACGTAAGCATACTATGCGCCCATGTGTACATGGTCTGATGATCCTCCATCTCTCTAATAGTGTGAATGAGGCCCCTATGAAGGTGAATGCATTGCCCGTCTAGTGCGATGGCTAGCATGACTGTGACTATCATGATCCTCTGAACCAAGGGAATGTCACCGCATCCCTGCTTTAGAAGTCAAAGCTAAATATGTCCTCGCTCTGCCTGTGAAACTACGTGACCTAGATAATACAACTGACTATCACGAGTATACTCCACTGTGCGATGTCCTATGACCCTCACTATCTCTCCTCGGATAGGTAGTTGCATGATCCTGTACACATCCTGCAGTGTGATAGTCATCTGACCTGTGGGTAAGTGAAATGTGGATGTATCTACATTCCACCTCTCCATCAAAGCCATCAACATGTTGCAATGAAATCTGATTGTGGGTATGTCAAACACCCACCATAAGCCCATTGCTTACAAGTGCTCTCTCTGCGTTAGACATGGTGCTAGCACGCTCTTGAAGCAGTGCCATCAGGTGACTGCCTATGTCCTCTTGTGTCTATAGAACATCTTGCAAGTCAAAAAACAAGCAGTGATATCAATTTTTCATCATCAAACAAGAAAAATACTATCTGAAGTAGTAATAAGTACTTGTGCCTAGGGCCCATGTCCTTTGTAGACCCGGGTGTCCGAGGAAGACTTGGGTGCCCCAGAGGGACACTGGTGGCCCTACGGGACTAGGTTGCCCCAGTGAGACTCTGGCGCCCTAGGTGGACCTGGGCGCCCCTATCAAGGCCCCTATCAATGAAACCTCCCTCGACATGGTAAACAATAAAAACAACTAAAAGAAAACAAAAAGATAATAGAAGCATAAGATTAGGACCCTACCTCTGCCTCGAAATGTCTCTCTGCCACTTGGGCTCGGAGCATCTCCAGTCATGGGGGCTGATACGGGCATCAGCTCGGCATGGCTGTCCTCCTCTTCTCCTTCTCTCTCTCTCCTCTACTCTTCTACAAAGACAAGCAATAAGAATGAATAAGTGATAAGTGAAAATATATTCCCTTTACATAAAGTAAGTGATGAGAATTCTTATCCCTAAGTAGGTTCAATATTGATCTATTTCACTCTTGAGAGTCTATCTTGAGATGTCGAACTCAGATTTATGTGTTGTTTGTTATGTTGGAATCTTGGTTCTATTCTCTATCTCACCTAATGTGTTGTGATTGAGCATTGTTTCTTCAAATGACCCTCATAACACATTTCTCATCAAGTTCCCCTCAAAATTGACGTGTGTGGATATCTCCTTGTTTCTCCTTTTCAGACTAAGCAAGTAGAAATAAGGGGGGCATATATCTCCCTCGATTTCCTCCCTCATCATGTCTCATCACTCAATGCCCTTAGTGTTTATGTACTGACTCATTGATGGTGGTTGTAGGTTGATTTAATTTTGATTTTTTGACAAAGTGTTCCTCTGCAGGTTGTGATTCCTAACTTGGTGGTCTTGTAGGATTGCAGACTTGGGGGCTTCTTCCTTCTCAGTGAAAATACCTTGGCTTCCTCTACAATATCCTTTTGGGTATCCTTTTCATGATTGATGCATTTACTTTCCTTTAGTTGCATATGCACATAGTGTCATATGGCCACTAAAGTGGGGGCTAGATGTTACGTCGAAAATTGTCCTCCTGTATGGAATGGTACAATTTCCCTTGGTTTATCTCCTCTCCTTTGGTGACCTCTCAACCTCTTTGTTTTTGGCCTTCCCAAAACCTTAATTGGTTAGTGCCTAGTTGCAAAATATTCATTTTTTGATATAACTTTTGATAGAACCCAGAAAGAGGATTTAGATTATGGGTCCTTGGGACCCCCAAGATATAGATCTGGTCAAAAAATGGGAGCCTGGTCTCGGGCGCCTGTGACCTAGTCCTGCCCCATTTTTCAATATTTTGGATTTTGAAAAGGTGTCAGCTCCCGCCATGCACCTCAAGATTCTATTTTCAAATTCTTAGTTTTTGCTTGATATCGAGATGTTATTTCAAAATTTGAATTTCCCTAAAGCTAGATATAAAAAGACATTTGAAAATCATTTTATCACACACAATCCTTATGCAAGCTTGATGCCAAAACTCTACTGAAATTGCCATTGAAGATCAGTGACTTGTTGAAGCTCTTGAAATTTATTTGAATTTGCTATCATGGAGACAATGGATGGAGATTAGGAATCAAGATCTTGAGACTATCTTGCTCTTCCAAGGGTTTGTACATCCTTTGCATGATCATGAGAAGGGTTGAAGTCTCCAACATCAAGCTTGGAGATCCTCCGCAGACATTGCTGATTCACCTTCTTGTTCATGCAAGTCTTCATTTGTTTTCATCTCCTTGAAGTGAAGTTGTAATATTTATTGAATCAAAGCAAGTTAATGATATTCCCTTGATTAAGACATCTAGGGTTTGATATTTCTGCATACACTTGTTTAGGTTTGCACACACTTCTGTAAATCTTTATTTTTAGCTATTGTTGAGGTAGGAATACTGAAAACAAGGCTTGACTGAGGCAAGCTTCTATATAGCCACAACATCTTTCTCCTTCTTTTGTAGGTGCAGATCATGTTTTGTAGGATATAGTGAAAAGAAGTGGTAGAAAGATGGATAATGTGAATACAGTCGTCACTAACTTTTGGAATTTTGGATCCCGACACTTTCAGAACTAATGAATGGGCACCCTAGTCTAACTAGGGGAAATTTCTGAGATCTGAGAGCTCTTGGAGGTCACTAAATAGTTGGTGCAGAAGATTTTTACCAACAGGAAATTGCAAGACTAATGAGTGGATGCCCTAGTCTAGTCAACCTCTAATTTTTGGGTGCATGAACTCTAAAACTTATTCTCTGCATTTCTGTGATCTGTTTTGCCTACTTCATCTTTGTATTCAGTCGATTTCTGTTACAAGGCGTAATTAGGTTTTGTTTGATTGGTGAATAAAGGCACTTGATAAAACCTTAGACACCTGAATCAAACCTAATTAGCATTAGGGAATAGACAAGTGATCAGTAGCTTGATCCTGAGCTCAGTCCTTGTCCTTCCAATGTTTAGTTAGGTGAAAGAATAGGACTTAACCTTGTTTAAGAGAAACCTACTTTTTCACCCTAAACAAACTCATTTGAGGTAAACTCACCACCTCTGTCAGATCTTAAGCATTTGATTCTCAAATATAATTCATTTTTAACCATAGCTTTGAATGCCTTGAAGTTATCTAAAGCTTCTGACTTTTCTCTAAGGAAAGTAACCCAAGTCATTCTTGAAAAATCATCAATAAGGAGCATGAAATACCTTTCACCTTGTAGACTTCTTGTTCTTGTGGGACCACATAGGTCTGTGTGCACCAGCTCTAGCAAACTGGTAGAGGATTGTTCTTTTCTCCTGAATGTAGTCTTTGTCATCTTCCCAAACTAACATTGTTTGCATATAACATTGGCAGGCTTCACAATATTAGGTAGATCTCTTGCAACTTGAATAATGATTATTCTCACAAGATTATTGAAGTTAATGTGACACATTCTTCTATGCCATAGCCAACTTTCATCTGACTTAGCCAACAAACAACAATTTTTAGCACCTTTTAAGTGATAGACATTACCACGTGTCTTCTTACCAACAACAATTAAGGTTTTGGAACTATTTTGTATTTACACCCATTGTCCTTGAACACAAGATTATAACCTTTATCACAAATTTGTCCAACACTTAGCAATTATGCTTCAAGGCCTTGACATAAAGAACATCATCTGTATTATTCTTGCCATCAAAAGTAATAGATCCTTTTCCACAAATCTTTCTAGCTACATCATTACCAAACCTAACAGGTCCCCAATCATACTTTTCAAACTTAACAAACTTATGTCTCCTGTCATGGGGTTGAGCATCCATTGTCAATGATCCAGTCATCTTCCTTTTCAACATGGAATGCAGACAACTCTCCTGTACTTTTGTCCTTCACACAGCTTGCAAGATTAGCAAAAATAGGTTCTTCTCTAAGTGCAATAAACAAGCATTCACTACTATTTCCATCAACAAAATTAGATTCATCATCACTTAACCTTCATCATCTCTAACATAATAACTCTTTCTTACCATCTTTCCTTTGCTTTCATTGATCTTCAAATTGTTGTTAGGACATCTTGAAGCATAATGACCAATTTTACCACAACTGAAGCATTTGAAAGGTAATTTACCTTTGAATTTTCTTTTTCTTTCCCTCTTTATTCTGCTAGAAAATTTGGCTTCTAACTCTGTAAAGTCTTCATCATCTAATTCCACATCACATTTCTCTAATCTAGCAGTCTTAGTTACTTCCTTGGCCTTGAAACCAGTCTCAGTTTTCGCAGGGTCATCAGTAGTACTAAAACTCTCTTATTTTAAAGGCAATTAGTTTGCCAAGCAACTGATCTTATGTAATCTTTCCCATTTCCAACAACTCTTTAATGGTAGATACCTTGTGACTATAAGATTTGAGAAGAGTTCTGAGTATCTTATCTATAACATCCTCATCCTTTAATTCTCCACCAAGACCATTTATGCTGTTGATAATTTCATCAATCTTTTGTAAGTAAATTGTGTTGATATGCACTAGACAACTGAGAGGGGGGGTGAATTAGTTGTCCCAAAAAATTAAACACTTTCTACAATTAAACATTCATCACTTATCCATAATTATTATGATTTAACAATGAGTGCATGAAATCAGAAAATTAACCACAGATACAACATCAAACACAAGAGACACCAGATTTTAAGTGGAAAACCCTAAGGTGGGGAAAATCCATGGAGAGGATTAGCTCTTAATATATATTGCAATCTTGAAATAATGATGTTTAGGCTTGGTCACTCCATGGGCCTAAACATACTGGCTCACTGCCATGAAGAACAACTAGGTCTAGCAAGCTTACTGCCTCAACCCTAAACCTAGAAAAATTACAATAAGGGCTGTTAAACCCTACTAGTGGCTCACTGCCAGACTCACTGCCACGATCAACACCTTTCTATATTTGTGACTGAAGTACAATAATTCCTCTGCTCTGCTCTTCCTCTGCTCTGTTCTTCCTCTTCTTTCCTCTGCCTCTTTTCTGCTCTACCTTTTGTACCTTTCTTAATATCTTTTTATTTCCACTCAAGGACAACTTTTCATGACTCAACTACAAGTATTTATACACTACAACAACCTTGAAATGATCATCAAGGTCAGCATCACAATCATCAACCATTGGAACAATCTCCAAGGTCGGCGTTCCAAACATTTACAAAATAAGTCTTGGCTTATTACAACATTATGCAAAGGGGATGAAGTAAAATTATACATGGACCATGCCATGCCTTAGTTGGGACTCAAACACAATCTTCCATGATTCAACACGCTTCCACAATCTTCAAGAGATCTCCACAATCACTGGGATTAACCAAGTCAGCTAAGACTGGTTACACGCTACATTATCTGGGAACAATTTTCAAACACAATCTCAATTTCTTAACACAGACCAAAGTCTAGATAGGAACATGATCAAGAGACATCCATGAGCATGTTATAATCATAAGGAGCAACTGCACAACCTTTAACCACTTTACCCATAAGAATCTTCACACTAGAACACATGAACTTTACTATCTTCAACTGTCATAAATGAAAGATAGCTTGCGGACCACCAAACCATGAACCATTGCAACTGTAGGCATTTATGATCATCCTAGACTTCCTTCTAGAATAGCAAAGAAAAATACTTTATTGTGGAGGAATGCGAAGTAGAATACTTTCTTCCTGTACCAACTGAACTTACAAAAAAAGCAGGTTTCACTCTGGTGAACACAACTCACTCAGATCTTCATGCGAAGGGCTCAAACCAAGAATGTAGCATCTTTAGTCATACCTCTAACTTACTTCCAATCCACAGACCATGATCTTCAAGTAGAAATAAATGTAAAGCAGTTTACTAAACTGTTCTTCAACATACAACTCACTGTCTGTACTACACTACTCTGTAACTCACTTGTTTCTTCCAGAGAGGCTCATTTTCTCAATATACTCAACATACAAGTCTTCTAAACAAGTAATAGAATAAGATACAGTTGACACCAATGACAACAAGGATATGTTGACATCAATGACAACACCAATTAGGCACATACTTGCAACAATCTTCCCCTTTGTCATTGATGGCAACATATGATGTGAAAAACTACAACAACCATCAAGACAAGATTCTCCCCCTTTCTCTTTACACACCACTCTTTCTTTCTCCAAAATTCTCCCCCTTTCTCTTACACATCTGCACTCTAAGTTTTTCACACGACTTCTCTCCCCCTTTGACATCAATGGCAAAGGGCACATACTTGCACTCTTCTACTTTGATCTAATCTCTCTTCTGAACTCTCTGACTACTCCCCCTGAGAAGTAGCCCTAAAAAGCATCAATCTGGACCTCCAAGCATCTCTAGACTGATGCACTATTGTGCATCTTAGTTTAGAGTAGGAGGGGTGATAACCCCTAACTTTTCTCTGAGATATTCAAAAGTATCCTTAGGCAGAGGCTTGGTAAAAATGTCTGCAATCTAATCCTTGGTAGAAACATAATCCAACTTGACTTCATTCTCTATCACCTTTTCTCTCAGAAAATGATACCTGATGGATATGTGCTTTGTCCTTGAATGCATCACTAGATTCTTTGATATGTTTATGGCACTTGTGTTGTCACAAAAGATTGTAATGGGATCTTCATACACAATTTTGATGTCCTTCAAAGTTTGCTTCATCCATAACACTTGAGTGCAACTACATGCTGCTGCAATGTATTATGCTTCTGCATTAGACAGGGATATTAAATCCTATTTTTGGCTCAACCAAGATACTAATATTTTTCCCAAGAAGAATGCACCTCCACTTGTACTTTTTCTGTCATCCACATCTTTGACCCAATCTGCATCAGTATATGTACTGAGAGTAAAGTCATAGTCCTTAGAGTACCACAAACCACAATCTATTGTACCTTTTAAATATCTTAGAATTCTCTTGACTGCCATCACATGTGATTCCTTGGGTTTTGCCTGAAATCTTACCACAAGACATACTGCATGCATTATGTCAGGTCTGGTTTGAGTCAAATAAAGTAATCCTCCAATCATAGATCTATACCTTTTCTGGTTTGCCAAGGGTGAGTTATCATTTATACTCAACTTACAATCAATTATCGTAGGTGTGCAAACTGGTTTAGCGTCTTGCATCCCAAATTTCTTTAACAACTCTTTCACATATTTAGACTAATAAATGAAGATACCTTTATCTGATTGACTTATTTGCAGACCTAAAAAGAAGTTCATCTCTTCAAACATAGACATTTCAAATTCACTTTGCATTTCTCCAACAAAAACTGAGCACATACCTTCATTGCCTCTAAAAATAATATCATCAACAAAAATTGCAACAATCAGGGTTTGTTCATTATTGATCTTGAAGTAGAGATTGCTATTTGTAGTACCTTTATTGAACCCTATCTGTATCAGGTACCTGTCTAACTGTGCATACCATGTCCTGGGAGCTTGTTTTAATCCATACAAAGCTTTCTTCAATCTGCATACCATGTCACCCTGATCTGATGAGTGAAATCCTTCTGGTTGTTCAATATAGACTTCCTCTTCCAACTCTAAATTTAAGAAAGCAGACTTCACATCCGTTTGATAAACCTTGAAATCTTTGTATGCTGCAAAAGCCAAAAACATCCTTATTGCTTCAATCCTTGCCATTGGAGAAATAGTTTCTTCAAAGTCTATTCCTTTAACTTGAGTGTATCCTTTGCATACCAACCTTGCTTTGTTTCTTACCACTTCACCATTCTCATTCATCTTGTTTTTGAAGACCCACTTTGTACCAATTACATTCTTGTCTGTTGGTCTAGAAACAAGATCCCAAATCTAATTCTTCTCGATTTGCATCAATTCCTCTTCCATAGACTTTGTCCAATTCTCATTTTTGTAATCCTCATCCACAGTTTTAGGTTCAATCTTGGAAATCAGACAGAAATTTACTTGTTCCTCTACAACTTTTCTTCTGGTTAAAATCCCCTTTCTCTTATCTCCAATGATTTGATCTTCAGAATGACTGATTCCTACATATCTTGGAGTTTTGGTAGCACTTACCAGAGCTTGTTCTTCTTCATCTAGGCTGTCTTCATGCTACACCACTTCTGAAACATCTAGATCATCTGACTTATATTCACTTGATTCTGAAGACCTTTCCTTACATTCATCAATTTTAACATTTGCACTTTCAATGATCTTATTCAGCCTCTTATTATAGCATCGATAGGCCTTGCTCTTGGTGGAGTAACCAGGGAAGATTCCTTCATCACATCTAGCATCAAGCTTGCCCAAATCTTCTTCTCTTTTGATATAACATTTGCTACCAAAAACTTTAAAATATTTCACATTAGGAACTCTACCATACCACAATTCATAAGGAGTCTTTGAATTGTTACCTTTTACTTGAACTCTATTTAGGACATATACAGCGGTGTGAATTGCCTCTCTCCAATATGCTTCTAGAAGATGAGTTTCCTCCATCATGGTTCTAGTAGCTTCTTGAACTGTTCTATTTTTCCTTTCAACAACTCCATTTTGTTGTGGAGTTCTGGGCGTAGATAGTTGTCTCTGTATTCCATGTTCTTCATAAAATAAATTGAATTCATTTGATGTGAACTCTCCTCCTCTATCACACCTCAAGCATTTGATTTTCAAATCCATCTCATTTTCAACCATTGCCTTAAATGCCTTGAATTTATCTAGAGCTTCAACTTTCTCCTTCAAAAAGGTGACCCAAGTCATTCTAGAATAATCATCAATAAGCAACATGAAATATCTATCTCCTTGCAAATTTCTTACTCTGGTAGGTCCACACAAATCTGTATGCACTAGCTCAAGTAGTCCTCGAACTGATTGGTCCTTGCTTTTGAAACTTCTTCTTGTCTGTTTCCCAAATTGACACTCCTTGCAAATAGGATTAGAAGGCTTCACAAGCTTAGGCAAATCTCTAACAACATGTGCAGTACTTATCTTTGTAATATTATCAAAATTTATGTGACACAACCTTCTATGCCATAACCAACTCTCATCAATATGAGTCAACAGACAATAGTTATCGGTTCCTTTCAAGTGATAGATATTACCTCTGGTCTTCTTACCAGTTGCAATGACTGTTCCAAAGCTTTCCCTAATCTTACATCCATTGTTCTTGAAGCTTAAATCATAGCCCTTGTCACACATCTGACCCACACTCAAAAGATTGTGCTTTAATCCTTTCACATACAAGACACCTTCAATATTATGCTTGCCATCAAAAGAAATAGATCCTTTCCCACAAATCTTACCAGCTGTATCATCTCCAAACCTAACCAGTCCACCATCATATCTCTCCAAACTCACAAACTTACTTTTGTCACTAGTCATGTGGTAAGAGAAACCACTATCAATAACCCATTCATCCTTGTCCTTAATGACCTGAGTAACCAAAGCACTTTCCACTAGTTTTTCTTCCTTCACACAACTAGTAGAATTAGTAGACACAGGATCTTCCCTAATAGCAATAAACAAGCATTCATTTACAGAGGATCAAGCATTATCTGGTTCACCATTATCTAATACTCCATCATCATCAAAATCTTCAACATAATAACACTTCTTTTGGGTCCTAGGCTTGTTCACATATCTTCTTCTATTTCTTTCAATTCTTTCAGAACATTTGGAAGCAAAATGACCTACTTTACCACAAGAAAAACATTTGAAAGGTAATTTGCCTTTATACTTACTAGATCCTCTTTGCAGTCTATCCATGAAGTTGGCTTCAACTTCATCAAACTCATCATCAGATTCTACCTTCTACTTTTCTGATCTGGAAGTACTTCTAGGAGTACTGGCTTTGAAGGCCATCTCAACTTTCGGAAGAGCATCACCAAACTCTCTCATTTCAAAGGCAGTAAGCTTACCAAGCAGCTGATCCCTATCAACTATTTTTACTTGCATGAATTCTTCAATTGCAGCTACCTTGTGACAATAGGACTTAGGCAGAGATCTGAGAGTTTTCATAACAACTTCCTTTTCGTCGAGAGTTCTGCCTATGGCTTTTACCCCTGTAACAAGTTCATCAACCCTTTACATAAAGGCTGATATGTTTTCATCATCATTCATCTTTAAACTTTCATATTTCACTTTCACACTTTATAACTTGGCTTCCTTCACAGAATCATCTCCTTCATACAGATTTTTCAACTTTTCCCATACCTTATTTGCAGTTTCAAGATTCACAGCTTTTGTCAATATTAAGTCGGTTAATGAGCTTAGTAGAGCATCCTTTGCCTTTATATCTATCTCATATTCTTTGATTTCATCTTTAGTCATCAGACCATTTTGAGGTATGGTGTATTCTATTTCTGCAGCTTTCCATACTTTGTAACCAAGAAAAAGAAGATGGTTTTTCATCTGAGCCTTCCAGAGAACATAATTCATTCCATCAAAATGTGGTGCTTCCTTCTTGTAAGAAATTTTGGATCTTCCTCAAGCTGTTAAAATTTGTTTAGAGGAACTTGGCTTTGATACCAATTGTTGATATGCGCTGAACAACTAAGAGGGGGGTGAATCAGTTGTCCCAAAAACTTAAACACTTTCTGTAATTAAACATTCATCACTTATCCACAATTATTATGATTTAACAATGAGTGCATGAAATCAGAAACTTAACCACAAATACAATATCAAACACAAGAGACACCAGATTTTATGTGGAAAACCCCAAGGTGGGGAAAACCCACAGAGAGGATTAGCTCTCAATATATATTGCAATATTGAAATAATGATGTTTAGGCTTGGTCACTCCATGGGCCTAAACATACTGGCTCACTGCCATGAAGAACAACTAGGTCTAGCAGGCTTACTGCCTCAACCCTAAACCTAGCAAGATTACAATAAGGGCTGTTAAACCTTGAGGGTTGTTAAACCCTACAGGCGGGTCACTGCTAGACTCACTACCACGATCAACACCTTTCTATATTTGTGACAGAAGTACAATAATTCCTCTCCTTTGCTCTTCCTCTTTTCACCTTTCTTAATATCTTTTCATTTCTGCTCAAGGACAACTTTTCATGACTCAACTACAAATATTTATACACTACAACAACCTTGGAATGATCATCAAGGTCAGCATCACAATCATCAACCATTGGAACAATCTCCAAGGTCAGCATTACAAACATTTACAAAAGAAGTCTTGGCCTATTATAACATTATGCAAAGAGGATGAAGTAAAATTATATGTGGACCATGCCATGCCTTAGCTGGGACTCAAACACAATCTTCCACGCTTCAACACACTTCCACAATCTTTAAGAGATCTCCGCAATCACTAGGATTAACCAAGTCGGCTAAGAATGGTTACACGCTACATTATCTGGGAACAATCTTCAAACACAATCTCAATTTCTTAATGCTGACCAAAGTCCATATAGGAACATAATTAGGAGACATGCACAAGCACATTATAATCATCATGAACAACTGCACAACCTTTAACCACTTTACCCATAAGAATCTCCACACTAGAACACATGAACTTTACTATCTTTAACTGTCATAAAGGAAAGATAGCTTGCAGACCACCAAACCATGAACCATTGCAATTGTAGGCACTTATCGTCATCCTAGACTTCCTTCTAGAACCACAGAACAAAATACTTTATTGTGGAGGAATGCAGAGCAGAATACTTTCTTCCTATCCCAACTGAACTTACAGAAAAAAGCAGGTTTCACTTTGGTGAACACAACTCACTTAGATCTTCATGCAGAGGGCTCAAACCTAGAATGTAGCATCCTTAGTCATACCTCTAACTTAATTCCAATCCATAGACCATGATCTTCAAGAAGAAATAAATGCAGAGTAGTTTACTGGACTGTTCTTCAGCATACAACTCACTGTCTGTATTGCACTTCTCTGTAACTCACTTGTTTCTTTTGGAGAGGCTAATTTTCTCAATATCCTCAACATACAAGTCTTCTAAACAAGTAATAGAATAAGATACAATTGACACCAATGACAACAAGGATATGTTGACATCAATGACAACACCAATTAGGCACATACTTGCAACAAATTGTTATGTTCTCATCTTCACTCATTCACATCGTTTCATATGTGGTCTTCAAATTCTGCAACTTGGCCTTCTTGACAAATGCATCACCTTCATAGATTTTATTCAATTTGTCTCAAATCTCATAACCAGTTTCTAGATTCACAACTTTTCCCATTTCATTGTTAGACATGGCATTTAATAGAGCATTTTTAGCATTGCGATTATCCTTAAACATTTTAATCTCTTCTTCAGAATCCAAATCTTTAGGAACTGTGTATTTATTCTTAACCACTACCCAAACATTATAACTAAGAGAAATGAGATAACTTTGCATTCATACCTTCTAGTAGGCATAGTCAGATCCATCGAACTGAGGAATGTCTTTCCTATGTGCCATCCTGGATCTTCCTTAAGATGTTAGCCTTTCTTCAAAGGAACCTTCCTTTGATACCAACTGTTGAATGACACATGATAATTAAGAGGGGGGTGAGTCAGTTGTATCAAAACTTTAGCTTCTTTAAACCATAATCAAATTCATAATCACTTAACTTATTTCCTTGTTCTATTATGAGAATTAAACTTGAATAGCGGAATCAAAACATGAACACATCAACACCACATACACATGAACACCAGATTTTTTACTTAGAAAACCCTAAACAGGGAAAAACCACGGTGAGTGTTAGCTCACAATATAAATGTAGTAACAATACTAAATATCAAATAGTGGCTCACTGCCAAGGGTTGGCTCATTGCTGGGGGTAGCTCACTGCCAAGTGTTGAACTAATTAAGTAGCATCTACACCATGCCTGAGTTCAGTTCCATTGAAGCACAATAAAACTCTGATGCTCTACTCTACTTTTACACTTAGCACTTATCTTCACATCTTCACACACTCACACACCAAACTCAAATTCATTACATATATTCATACAATTCATCAACCTTGGAATGTATATCAAGGTCGACATTACAATCATCAACCATTGGAACAATCTCCAAGGTCAACATGCATACATACATCAAATTAGGACTAGACCTAAACAAACTTGTGGAATAAATGAATAAAGGAGGAACACTTCACACCTTAGCATGGACTCAATTACATCTTCACACGCTACCACATGCTTCTACAATTTAAGGAATTCATCCGCAAATAGTGTTAATCATCCAGGTTGGCTAAACAGGTGCAATCATAAAGAACACTTGAACACATGCTTCCAAAATCTTCATTATAGCTTGCAAATCAAGCACACACCTTTAATGCATTCAAGGGACAACCACGAACATCACATAATCATTTGGAAACCAACAAGATCAACTGCAATAGATCTCAATCTCTTTCACTTGAAGATGGATCACAAACTGCTCTCAATTAGACACTATCAAACTTTGCTAATTAGAAACTTGCTTTCAGCAGCTTCAAATCACATATCCTTTGGAATGAAGATGACCAAGGACCTTATAAGATTAAGTCTAGAACCACATGTTGGTCATGATGTTAGTAATAAACAAGCATAGAATAAAAGTACACATTAACCTTTATTCATCTTGAAAGATATGATGAATTCAGAGAATTCATGATCCCAAGTCTCCGGTGATTAGGTCTTAATCTTCTGACGTTACTCAGAGCTTGATGTGTGTTGCTGTTTCCATTTTGGGGCCTTACGTAAAGTTCATCATCATCACACTATTTCTGCAAAGATTCTTCACAGAGAGGTCATTTTATACAGTTGCTTGATCAAATGATGCAGGGATATTCAAATCTTTGCATGATATTTTCAATTATACATGCTTGAGCTTCAAATATGCTAAATATTTTCAATTATCTATGAGATGTCAGCATATTTTGTGTTATTTGCTTAAGATTATTAGTTATTTGCAATTGTGATAGTGAAATGTTCTAAAATTTAAAAGAATTGAAAGAAATACTTCAAATTAATGTTGAACCTTCAGCTATTGAACCACATGTACATCAGATGTAGTCATGAAGGGAAGAAAACCAAATCATACGTTCACCAGGACATTCCACAGCTAGATACAGTTAATGCTAACTTCAAAGGAATTTGTATGAAAGCAACATATGCAAGTAGACATGCACTCCAAGGGACGCAGCAAATCACAGCATATATCTAGAATTCACACACTGATTACTCAAGATTTACTATGAATTGTAATCAAACAAGTCTTCTCATTCATTAAGTATGCAAAAATATAGATGTATACAAAAAGATTTGAAATAAGCCCTGAATACTTCAGCAGACAGATTTCAATTAAGTTTCGAATAATAGAAAAGAGGCATTCCAGCACCTTTTATAGAACAAGGTGAGGAATCCGTTACAAGAAGATCAATGATCTTGATTTGTCTGTGAATATCTACGGTCAAGATTTCCCTTTGACTATGTCAACCTTATAAAATGGCACAAGTTGCCAACTGGCAACCATCTAAAAAAATGTATTTCCACTAAGTGTCCGATGCTGATATTTACTTTATGCTGCATCATCATCTACCTTATCTGATTCATGTGCATCATCATCATGTGCATTACTACCTGAACTTTCATCATCCTAATGATGATGACCTCGCATATGAGGCTGCATGCTGCTTCGGATCTACTCATATAGCTGCACAATTCTATCTATTTCTCTGCCATCTTGAGTCTTTGCTTTGATGATGGCATGCTTGTGTGCCTCATATTTGTGTCTACTGCTGTCCAGTTTGTCTTTCCTATTTTGCAGTGTCTCATTATAATTTTCCATCTTGACTTTGATTCTCATTATTTTGTCTATGACTTCTTCTGTCAAGTGGACAAGTGGATCATCAGCTACTGATTGGAAGTTGCCATGTAAACCTTTGATGGCAAACTCTTCATCTTGATTTTCTACTTTCCCTTCCACTTTTCCTTTCAGTGTTTCCAACATTTCTGCCTCAACAGACATTAAATCATGCAACTTCATGTTGATATCTCTCAGTTTATTATTGCATCTTCTAAGTACTCCACATTCAAATTGAATGTCCTTATACCATACATCAACCAGCAAGGCAGTATTATTGTTCAATACCTACTTGTTGATAAGCAACTAAGGATTTATCCTCCTTATTTCTCCCAGGATGTCTAATATCTTTTCCAATCTGTAAGACCTTTTGCCTGTCTGCATCTGCAATTTATCTACCCTTGACCTAGAGTCACTGAGAGTATTCCACCTCTTCAAAGAGGCCTTTACCATTTCCTCTGCATTATCCAATGTGGATAACATCCATTTCCTTAGTACAAATGCCTCATGTTTCATGAGATCTAATTTATTCACCTCCTCTTGAGAAATAGTAGTCAATGGGACTGCATGTTCAGTTGAAGTATCTTCAGTATTAGTCAGCCTTCCTATGTAGGCATGCAACTAAGCAATGTGCTCTTTGTGTTGCTTATTTTTCTCCTTCTCTCTTTTCACCTTCTGAATTAAAGAATCAATAATATCTTTACCTTCTTGACCCTCTTGGTCTTCATTGGCAAATCCTAAGTCCACTGTGCTGATCTGAAACTCATTCAAGGTAATCTTACCCTTTTCTCTCTCTATAGTAGGAACTGCAATCTGTGCGGTTCTTCTCCCAGTTGTTGGATCTCTTTTGATGGCCGAAGTCATTCTGGCCTTCCTCTTAGGTTTTATTATTTTCTTAGAAAATAAGGTAGATACATCAAATTCTTGAATTTCAAACTCTACCTCTGTATTTACCTCTTTCTCCAACCACGGAGGTACCTGATCATGTTTTTCTGTATTATCATGATGTTCACCTTTATCTCCTGTTTCTGCTCACTTTGATGTTGATCCTGTGGCACATCCTCCTGTTGAGGAACTTCTTTCTTCGGAGGAGCATTTTCCTGAGGTGGAAGATCCTGTGATGTATCTATATGTTGATCATGATGATCATGATCCTTTTCTGTTATCACCTCATCCACTTTCGACTTTTCTTCTTCTTGTTGCATATCCACCACACTGGATATTGCGGAATCCTCCTTAGGTGTTGGCATTTGTTCTAAAGCCATTATCTCTTCTGCACCTGTGCTACTTTCTTCCTGAACTTTGGCAGCAGGATCCTCAGATACATCCTTTTCATCAGCATTCCTTTCATGAACCTCTACTATAGTAGGTTCTGCTGATGCATCTTGTGCACTTCGTTGGCTTATTTCTGAAGCATGGCCTTCTGGTTTTTCCATCCTTACTTCTTCTGCAGGGTGCCCTTTGTCAGGTGATCCTGCTGGTTGTTCATGACTCACATCCTATTTCTCTATTACGTCTATCACCGTAGGATTTGTCACCTCTGCAATCAGTGTATCTAGCCCCATTTCTTGGGCTATCTGCTCTAGGCTCTTTTCTTTCTCAGTTTCCACTTGCTTTATCTCCTCCAGTACAGTTTGAACTGGTGAAGTCTTGTGAGGGGTCATGTGTGTACCTGCAGCAAGGGTTTCCATCTTTTGTGAAGCCACTTCCTGCTCAACTTCATCATCAGACAAATTTATTGTCTCATCTAGCGAGATGTGACCTTCTGCATGTGTCTGGGAGGTTTCTTTCATCTGCTCTTCTGCGAGCTCGGTCTTAAACTTGGCGATGGTAGGAAGTGGGACATTGTGCTGAAATTCCTTATGCACTTCACTGCCTGCCCCTTGTAACAATGTAGGGGGTTGTTTTATTTCACCTCTCATGGAGGTTCTTTATTTCTTAGGTGGGGTAGATACCACCACCTGTGAAGCTCTCCTCTTCCTTTTGAATAATAAAGGAGCCTCTTCTTCCTCAGGCTCTTCCTCCATGAGGATATCCTCTTCATCTGGTTTCCTTGAGGATTGACCCTCTACATGGGTCTTAGTAGTTCCAGCCTCTGCAGTCTTTCCTTTCTTACACTTTTGTTTTCTTGTCCATGGAGTTGATGCAGATCCTGATCCTGTTCCTGATGCTGATGCTGCTGCCTCTTCAGCTATGAACACTGCCTGTTCAATGATAACCCCTTTGGGTTTATTATCTATTTTCTTGCCCCTTGGGGGTCTTTTGCTCTATTGTTGTTGTTAAGGGAGCCTATCTCCCTTAGACTTTCTTTTCTCATTTATGAAGTCATTATATTCTTCCCCAAGAGTATCTTGCCCCTTCTTTTTGTTGTCCATAGTAATGGCAACACCTTTCTTCTTCAAAGCCTCTATCTGTTCATCAACCCAGGCTTGGGTTAGCTATATGGTCTTGGCAATGAAGGGGTCCAATGATATTTCCTCTTGTATGGTGAGGTCAGGTGCAGAGATGGTATCATTATATATTTTCTTCTACTCATACTCATCTGCAATTATCTTGCCATCATCCTTCTTCAATTGTTGAGGGATGGGGATGCAATCAAAGGTTCTTACTTGATTCAGTGTTAGTCTTTGATATCTTCTTCTTCTTGCTTCTGCTTCATCTTCACAGTCAGCCCAGAAGTCTTCTAGGTGCCTCTGGTGAATAGGCTTTCCTATTATTTTCTGCATCCTGCTATAAGGATCATATGGTCTTATTAGTGGAAAAGGCTATAACTTCATTTTATTTAAGGTGACCATCACCTTATTGATGTGCTCTGAATTGGGACACATGTACCAGCCAATGGTGACTGGAAACAAAATTGGTGGCAACTTCTTTGCATCCTTGTATGTTTTTAACATTGTGGGGCTCTACCTTATGAACTCCATAAGTATCACTGCATCAGTGGGATACCTTGGCAGCATGAGGGGAGGTCCTTCAAAACCCTCAATCCTCATGGAGGAAAATGTGGCAAATTGTATATACCAGGTTCCATGCCTGTAGATTATCTCCTGAGCTTCCATGCTCAATCTCTTTGTTCTATCCTCCTCCATGGTTCTGACCAGATGCATAGAGAATGCATCATTTACCAGTTTGTAATCTTGGAGGTAATTGGCTCTTTGCAGCTGGGGATGATGATCCCAAATGTGCACAACATTAACTATGCCTGTAAGCTTTCCATCTGTAACTAGTGCATCAAATGTGCCTTTAAAAGCATAGGAGTAAACAATGTATGATGTCATATAGAATGCACAATTTGGACCTCCTAGGTTCATCAGTTGCTCATGCAGAGCATCACTTATTAGTTGGCCCTACAATGGCTTGATATCTGAATATATACACATCATGATCACACCATACATCCAATCCTTAAAACTACCAGCATCAGGCTGGCCTGTGACTCTACTCAATAGTGCAATCATGTACTGGTACTCCTCACTAAAATCATATTTGAATAAGTGCACAGGAAGTTTGGCGGCTACAGGATATGTGCTATTCTCAGCCCTCCATTGGTACATGTTTTTCCTGGCTTGTTTCTTGTTATTCTCATATTCTCTCTCTGATTTCTTCAGGTTCACACTGTTGACCATCCTGCCCAATGGTAGTCCAAATGTCCTAGAAAGACCCTTGATGGATAGGTCTGCATATATCCTCCTATGCTTCATCACCTGCCGGGTCTCTGGATTGTAATTCCTGGCACACTTGATGACCAGCTTCAGGGATTCCATAGAGTATGGGAAACCAGCGGCATTCCACATTTCGGACATGAATACAGCATCCAGCACAGGACTTCTATTCTTCTCATCATTCAACTTAGCTGACCAAGCTTCCAAATTAGTATTCCCCTGATGGGTGTCTGTAATTGCGCCATATTTGAACATGACGCCCCTCTGAGATGAAAACATAGGCTTACTAAATTTAGCCTCACACTTAGCCAACCTCTTGTCAGCCATGGATGCCTGCAATTAACAAAATCTTATCTTACAATGGGTTCTCACATACATGCATATAGCAATTTATCTTTAATATTCATCATGCCTACTACATTTATTTAGCATAAGCCCATCATGGGGGGTGCATAAACCAAAACCTACAACATCATACCTGATTGTGTAAAAGCAACGAGATGAGTGTTTCAATTACTTACCCGGTTATGCAGATTTCTTTTATACCAGTGAATTCCCAGAAAATGCTATTAATTCGGCTGATAATCGCACACTTCTTACTGCCTGCAAACTCCGTTCGTCATTATATCGCCTGTTTGAGGATATGGAAGCTGGTGCTCTATAACAGTAATTTCTTCACAAGGTAAATGTAAAAATGACATTAGATTTACCTTTTAACCTTGCAATTAGGGTGAAATTAGGGCAAACCCTGACAAATTAGATCTTATTCATTAATTTTCTGCACGGAAAGTCAAGATCTCACCAGCTGTTTCATCGGGTCTTGTGTTCGGCGAGAACTACCTACCATGTCTGCACACATTTAATGTTAATGGCGGCAACAAGAGCGGGGTGATATCTAAACGGTAGGATGATATTTGAAAATATCGGGTGATGTTTAGATAATGAGTGATGTTCACGCCATTAGGTCGTGCTTTAAACATCAGGAGGATATTAGAAAATATCGGGTGATGTTTAGATAATGATGACCAAAGTCATTCTTTCTTCCTCTTGAGATATCAGGATGACGTCATCCAGATATTCATTTATTATATCGCTAAGGCATGATGACGTCATCGTCATGTTATGCGAACAGGATCATGTTTATGAAATATCCTGCCGAGAGGTAAATGTGATGATGATGTCATCATCATATCATTTCTTCGTTTATCAGACAATGACATCATTAGGATATTGGCTTAGGGGGATATTTCGCGATAGGAGGATATTAGGAAATATCGGGTTACATTGAAAAATATGATCCTCGCGAAATGCATAAGGCCGCCGACGGGTAAAGGCTACTATCACCTAAAATTGACGTCCAGATATTCGGACCGCATGATTTATCAGGTGATAAAGTAGATCGGGGTGATCTTTTGAAATATGACTAATGTTACGAAATATGATCCTCCCCTGGGAATATCAGGTTTGACTCAAATTTTGACCATTCATAACTTTCACATCCTGATGAATATCAGGGTGATGTAAAAGGCAAACCTGCATGAAATTTGATACTCTATTCAAAAATGAGGTTTTTAGAATGAAATACAAAATTTGACAAACTAACCTCATGATGATGGCCTACCCAGCCTTTTTTGCATGATGATCTGCATGACTTACTTTTACTAGACCACCAGAAAGTATAGAACAAGCCAAACAAAAAGTTGGGTCCCTGTTTTGCCAAGTCAAAATGGGGCGTGTTGTGTAACCACACAACTTGCCACCAAAGAAAACAAACAAATTCCAATGATTCAAGTGATGTGATCCTATTTCTTCATAGTATTCTAATTCTTCCTGAGCATAAGCATCATGATCTTCTGAATGACAAAATTTCATCATGACAACAATGCTAACAAAGGATCGTGTGTGTGCAACTAATTAATTATCCTCATCTTGAAAGCAAGTTGAAAACATAAGTAACTGGTGTTAAACTACATAGTTGGAGATCATCCCTCATAGCCAACCTAGATAGAGCCTTGCTGCCAGTAGGCGTCTATAGCCCTGGCAAGGTTATCTATACAATCTCCCTAAGTAGAGCCCCACTGCCAGCAGGCATCTATAGCCTCGGTAGAGTTACTTAGATGGCCTAATTTTATTTCTTTTCTGATTTTCTCTTTAAAATTTGAATCTGATATCATCATGTTAGCTCATTTATACAAGGTATAGTCACTTGCAACTTTAGGTTGGAGATTGTATTGGTAGCAAGGGAGTCCCTTTAGATTTTTCACTTAACACCTATACTTGTGTGTTCAACAAACCCAAGGCTATTAGGTGTTTCATTGTGATTGATTCACTTTGATCATGAAAAGGCACCCTGATGAAAAGCTATCACAGACTTGATCATGAATACTTCTCAGGCTGAATTACAACCTATGTCTAAATCTAATCTCATCACTTGAATCCTAACAATTTAGTTATTTTCTGTGGTGATGAGATGCATCATCTTGACTAACCAGCACAAGATCTCAACAAACAAAATAGAACAAACAAAAACAAAACAAACTGTACAAACAACTATGCAAATGTACAATATGATACACATGACTATCATGAAGTCACTTAGGCCTAGAAATAATGTTTGAGGAATTGTCCATTGACTGGCAATGGGACATCCTCACATGTCAGTTCTTAAGCCTATAAGTGTTGTCTCCTAAAATCTCAGAAATTTGAAAGGGACCTATCCATAATCTGTCAAATTTGCCATGGTCACCTTTCCTCTCATGGGCTTTATCCCACATCAGGACTAAATCAGATATCCTGAAGGCCTTAACTTTGGCTCTCTTGTCAAACCAGCATTTGACAATAGCTTGATGTTTCGCAAATTGGTCAATTGCTTGACTCCTTTTCTCTTCCAGGTGCATCAGCTAAAGCAACCTGACTTCTTGTCTATTATCAATGCCTAGGTATTCTTGGGCAAACTGCAGAGTAGGAATTTTCAAGTTTACAGGGAGGATAGGATCCACCCCATATACCAATTGGAAAGGTGAGTTTCCTAATGCAGTTTTCATTCTAGTTCTGTCTACCCATAAGGTGTATTTAAAAAATGAGTTCCATTCCCTAGGGTTCTTCTCTATTAATTTTCTTATGATATTCAACAAATTCTTGTTGGTGGATTCTGCTAATCCATTCCCTTGGGGATAGTAGTTGGATGAAAACTTAAGTATGATCCCATGATCAAAATCCCAACTTGACAATTTAGTTGAAGTGAAGGCAGAACCATTATCACTTACCAAAGCATAAGGAGTTCCATACCTGGTAACAATGTTGCTCTCCATAAATTTAATGACATCATCTACAGTACAAGTTTTGCTGCTGACAGCCTCAGTCCATCTGGTACAATAGTCAGTAATTGTTAAGACATACTTATGGCCTGAGGAGGATGGAGGATTGATTGGTCCTATGAAGTCCATGCCCCATTGTGCAAATGGGTGCTCTTCCATCACTGGCTGCAAGGGTTGAGCAGCATATTTCTCTCTGTTGGCAGCAACCTGACATACATAACAATATTTAACATGATCAGCTGTATCTTTAAAAACTGTGGGCCAATAATATCCTGCTCTGAAGATTGCATGTGTTGTGGCCAAGGCTGATCCGTGTGCAGTTCTGAACTTGTCATGTAACTCTGATAGAATCTTATTTGCTTCTGGTTTTTCTAAACATCTTAGGTATATTCCTTCATAATTCTTCTTGAATAGGGTTCCTCCCTTCACCATATATCTTTGTGACCTTATCTTCAAGGCTCTTCTCTGTGAAGCTTGCAATCTCGGAGGACATCTTCTAGTAATCAGGATGTGCCTGATATCTGAATACAACTCTTTATTGTTCTTATCATTGATAACGTACTGCTGACTTGTGATGTTTGGGTCAATTTCAGATATCATCTGGCTCAAAGCCTATCCTCTTACTAGCTTCATTGGTGTGATTTCCATGTCATACTCTTGTAATACCGTAATCCACTTGGCTCTTTTCTCACCAGGCTCACTCTGCATGAGCAGAATTTTCACTGTTGCATCAGGTACTACTGCAATCACCTTGCTTTTCAGTATATAATGCCTGAATTTCTTTACTACCCTGACTAATGCAAGTGCTTGTCTTTCAACATCCACATATCTTAGTTCAACATCCTTGAAGGGACAGCTCATGAAGGCTATTGGTTTCTCTTCTTTTTCTTTGTTCCTTTGAGTCAACACTGCTACAGAGGTATGTTCTGAGGCAAATGAATAGATGTAGAAATCCTTTGTGTAATCTGGACTGATGAGGACAGGAGCATCTGATATGGCTTTCTTTATGTCCTCAAAAGCAGCTTTAGCTTCTGCTGTCCACTTAATCTTGGCATATTTTTTTAGCATAGCATTTAGTGGTCTGACTATTTCTGCAAAACCAGTGATGAATTTTCTTACAAAGTTAATCTTACCAAAGTAAGACTTAAGTTCTTTCTTGCTCCCTGGAAGTTGTAACTTCAAGATAGACTCCACCCTGTTAGGATCAATGATGATTCCATCTTCTGTTATCAAATGGCCTAGTAACTTTCCTGTTGTCACCCCAAATATGCATTTCTTGGGGTTCAAGGATATTCCATACTCTTCACATTTCTTCAGCACATTTCTGAGATCTGCTACATGATTTCCTCTTTCTTTGGAGAATATTGTCAAGTCATCCATGTAGATGACTATACACTTTCTTATTAAGCCTCTGAAGGCTATGTCCATTGCTCGCTAGAATGTTGCTCCAGCATTTATAAGTCCGAATGGCATACGTCTATATGCAAATATCCCCCACTTGGTGGTGAAGGCAGTTTTCAATCTATCAATTTTATCAACCATCACTTGGTTATATCCTGAGAAGCCATCCAGGAAGGACATCATTTTGGCTCCATTCACAATCTGCAGAACTTCATCTAATGAGGGTAAAGGATAATTATCCTTTTCTGATGCTCTGTTCAGATTCCTGCAATCCACACATAGCCTGATGTCTCCATTCTTCTTTCTGACTGGAACTAGATTAGCCACCCAAGTGGAGTCCCTCACAGGAAAGATTATCCTGGCATTTAACAATTTCTTGACTTCTTCAAATATTATTGGTTCAAGCAAAGCATTGACTGGCCTTTGCTTCTGTCTGAAAGGTTTAGCATTTGGCTTGAGAGGTATAGTATGAGTTATGACAGATGTGTCATATGTCTTCAGCTCATCATAAGTCCAGGCAATCACATGGATGTAATCCTTAAGGGTCTGAGTTATTCCTTCTAACTCTTCTGGTGTGCAAACCTTACCTATCAAGACATTTTTCTTGTTATCATCCTATCCAATATTCACTTGTGAATATTGACCTCCATTAGCCTTGGGAATATCCTTCTGTTTCAGCATATTATCCAAATCAAAGGCTCTTTCTAATTCAATCATACCTTTGGGAATCCTGTTGCTAGGCAACTCTAATATTTCATCTTCTTCCCAAACATGATCTTCCACACTGTTCTCATCTATGATCTGAGCATCAAATACATCCCTGTTGGAGATGAAATCAAGGATGTGCTGATCATCATCAAAGACCTGAAGATTGGTAACATTATCAAGCACTGATGGTATAGATACTAGTTCTACTGAAAATCTCTTTAGACCTGATATAGATAGTGGCTCCAGTGTATTGGTAGCCTGGGCAAGTGCATCTGCCATGTGGTTCTGTTCTCTAGGAATGTGGGTGATGTTAAATGCATCAAAGTCTTCAATCAAATCCCACACTCTGTGTCTATAATTTGACAATCTTTTATAATTGCAAGAGTATATTCCTCTTACCTGTCTAACAACTAATTCTAAGTCTCCAAAGACATGCAAAATTTTCACTTTCTTTTTGAGAGCAAACAGTATCCCATGAATTAGAGCTTCATACTCTGTCACATTATTAGTATAGAGGAACTGTAATCTGTATGCAGCTAAGTAGGATTTTCCTGATGGATCAATGAGATCAATCCCTACTCTGACTCCTTGCTTGGATTTGGATCCATCAAATCTAAGGATCCAAGACTTATCTTTAGCATGAGGTTTAGCTAAACCTTTATTTTTCTTTGCAGCTCTGGTAGCTACTCCACCTGATATAGATTTTAACTTAGGAATGTCAGCTTTCTTAGACTTCATCTTTTCTTCCTTCTGAGAAACTGATTTTTCTTCTTGTTTTCCATCATTAGGAGGATGATCTTTTGGATCAGGCTCTGTATGTTTCTTCAAAATATGCAGACACAGCGAACAGGCGGTCTCCGAATGAGGTGCCTCATGCAGCCTACACCAACCTTCAGTTAGTGCATCTTGTGGATGTTTCTTTTGTCTTATTATCTTCTTAATTTCTCCTGATAAGAACTCTTCAAACCTAGTCAGGTTACTGCCTCTGTCTTCATCAGACAGTTCATAGTCTGACTCGATTAGACAATCACTCCTAGGGGTGATCTTTTCTTTTTCATTAACATTTATCTGATCGTACCCCAGAATCTCCTCTGTTCTCTGTACATGACCTTCATCATGATCTATCACCCTTTCTGTGGTTCCTGCAGAAGACAAAAAAGAATCAGTATCATCATCATCACCAGATGTAGAATTTACCTCAGAATATGATGATGATGCCTCACTGCATGTCTGCTCTAGCATCATCATGTCTAAGCATACTTCGCAAGTCCTTTCTGAATGTGCTTCATTGTGTAATCTGCACCATCCATCAATCAAAATATCATTAGTAGGTATATTTAACAATTGACAATGCTTTACCTGTTTGGACAGATGCATCTCAAAGTTTCTGAAGCGGTCTATTTCATTTTCATTCTCAAAATTAGTATCGGGTTCTACAACTGGCACATCCTCCTGATGATCATCATCATGATAATGATGAAAGTCAAGCATCAGGATCTCTTCTATCCTGATAGTCTGTGGTCTAACGGCATAAACTCCAGGCTCAATGTCGACATACATGATCTCATTTATTTTATTATACTCGGTTATCATGTGCTTCATTCTGGGTTCTACATCTATTCTTATCTAGTTTGGTATGCCTTTCCAAGGTAACCACATGTGACTGAAGTCAGTGGACATATATCCATTCAAAGTTTTTGACTAGTCTCTGCTAAGTAGCATCCCATATGTATCAGGTATGTCAACTACCTAGATATCAATGTAGTACTGGATCCTGGGATCAGATGCTAGCTGCATGTGTATATGAGTCAGTTCTCCTACTACACTCACTTTTGTCTTATCTAGCTGTGTCACCTTTTTTAGGGATTTAGCAGGATGTAGTCCTAAGGCATTGCATATGGACAAGGGCATCACATTTGTAGATGCACCGGAATCTACCTGACATTTGTGTAAATTCTTTCCAAACATCCTTATGGTAAGGAGGAAAGGTGGTGACTCACTCTTATCTCTGTATAATGTCATATGTGAGGTTTCTACAGCTTGGACAGTAGCTGGCACCTTAGGCTTGATATTATTATCTCTAGCAGCATGATCTTTATTGCTAAGATGACTTGGAGAAGGAATATCCTCTTTAGGAGCAGGATCATCCAGTGACTTCATAAAAGCTTTTTTGATTGCAGGAGTTTTTAACAATTCTGACAAAGACAGGATGATCTTTATCTTTTTCATTTCATCTGCCAAGTATGTGACAAGTTTATCAGACTCCTGAGGTAAGGCAACAACTTTTGATGCTGTATTCTGTGGTGACAGATATTGAGCATTTACCTTGGGGAACACAGGATTATTGCTAGCTTTGGGGTCCGGAGGTGTGTTGAAATTGTTTGGAGGTAGAGATGAGGTCAATGGACCAGTAGGTCTGTTGGAGCTACTTCTCAAATTATAATTATGTCTGCTAGGATATTCCTGTTGGTATGCATGCACTTCCTCATGTTTAGTAGATGGTTCATTTTCATCTTCAAAGGGGAAGACATAGTTTGATTCAAAGGCTAAAGCAGATTCTTCACATGCATAAGAATAATTTGATGATCAGTATAGCTTTCTAGCACTAGGGCTAAATCATATCCACAAGGAACTATCTCATTACCTTCTACCTGAGGTGGATGTCTTGTAGTATTAGACACTACTGTTTGAAAAATGCTGGCAGCAATTTGAAATTGTGGACAGTCTAGCTCTGCATGAGCATTTGTGTTGTGGATCCTACACCAGTTAGTGAGGGCCGCTTCAGCAAGATTGACTCTAGTAGTCTGTTTGGCTTCACCAGGTGGCTGATTATCTAAGGGTGATGGTAATGAACCATTATTTGGCCTGGAATTCCATACTCTAGGCTGTCTCTGAGGATTATTGTTATTTCCAACACTATTATTGAAATTATTGTTGTTATTGTATCCTCTGTCTGGATAATTTGCTCTGTCATTGGAATAATTCCTGTTCTGACTTGACTGGGAATAAAAGTTCTGATTTCTCAAATGTGTCACCTCTGTAGTGAGTTTTCTCAGCTGAGCAAAAATTTCTTTAATTTCCTCCTTCTCTTTTTGAGCTTTAGCTACTACATTCTCAATTTGAGGCTTGAAGAAAGAGGATCCATGGTTATTGTTAGACAGATCAGCACCCTGAGGTGTCTGAGTTTGTGCAGGATATTGGGGAGTTTGGCCATTCCCATTAGGAGGTGGCATGATACTTAATGGAGGTACTTGCAAGGGTGCAGGCATGACTGGTGGAGGTATCATAGCTCCATTAGGATATTGTGCAGAATATGATGCAGGATATTGTGGATACATGCCAGGCAGTGTAGGGAATGCAATATTTGGAGTAGGAGCTGGGACTAGTTGCTGATTCACCTTGATAGCTTCTTGAAAAGCTCCTGTCAGGGTAGTGATCTCAGGATGTGTTCTCCTGATGAACATAGAAGTCAATGGATCCAGGGCTGAGTAATAAATACTCCTAGTAGAAGCATCTGCCACTACATAAGGAGCAACTAACTTGGATAGCATTTTCTAGAACCTAGCATTGAAATTGGCAATAGGTTCATTCTTGAATCTTTTGATTGTAGCAAACATGTGGTAATTCATAGATGGATCAATAGGAACCTTGAACCTATCAAGAAAGGCTTTCTCTAGGACAACCCATGAACCAACAGAAGCTTGACCAAGACTAATAAACCAATTATAAGCCTCTTCCCCTAAGGAAAAAGGAAATAATCTGCATACAACATCTTGATGTTCTATTCTGGCTCTACAGCAAGCTTCCTTAAATGTCCTAATATGATCATTAGCATCTTGATAAGGATGATATTTTGGACAAAGTTTATCCAGATTCTTTGGCAACTCGTGATATGCGGTGAAGGTCAAAGGTGACTCTGCTGCAAAGAAAGACATTGTGACCGGAGGAGGTTGAGCCGGTGGTACAGCTGGCTGAGGTTGGACCTGGGGTTGAGGTTGAATAGGAGGTGTCACAGATATCCCAGAAGGTATTTGCAAACCAACAGGAGTTACAGGAGGAGGTTCTAGTGAAGCTCCTGATGCATTGGACCCGGGAGTATGATGGATGTCTATAGTTCTAGGTCTGAAACCTCTAATAGGTAATTCTTCAAAGATTCCACTAGATCTAGACCTAGTATTTATCCTGTGAGCTAGGATTTCTCAATTTTGAGGCAAATTGGCTGAAACTTTGCAAATATTGGCTAGATTTCACTGGCTGAGGTGATATTTGCAGTCAGATGACTGATCAGACTGGATATTTACGAAATATTTGCAAAGATACTGCAAATATGAGGTGATATCGGGGCACGATGACTCTTACCATAGGATATCAAGCTTATAAGGCAAAACTTCTCAAAATTTGAACAAATTTACTTAACATTGGATGATATTTGTGAATTCATAATGATCTACTGTAAAGCTTGCAATATTTGTGTTAAATCTGAAAATCTTTACACAGAATGAGCATCTACAAGCTTTTTACCATAAATATTTAGACAATATTTGGAATTCACAGATGCACTAGGGTTACCTTACTCTCTACATCATTAAACCTGAAAATAATGATGATGAGTGTCCACCTTCAGATAAAGGCCCTCCTTCTAGTGCCAATTTATGTTGGTCATGATGTTAGTCATAAACAAGCATAGAATAAAAGTACACATTAACCTTTATTCATCTTGAAAGATACGATGAATTCAGAGAATTCATGATCCCAAGTCTCTGGTGATTAGGTCTTAATCTTCTGATGTTACTCAGAGGTTGATGTGTGTTGCTGTTTCCATTTTGGGGCCTTATGTAAAGTACATCATCATGACACTATTTCTGCAAAGATTCTTCACAGAGAGGTCATTTTATATAGTTGCTTGATCAAATGATGCAGGGATATTCAAATCTTTGCATGATATTTTCAATTATACATGCTTGATCTTCAAATATGCTAAATATTTTCAATTATCTACGAGATGTCAGCATATTTTGTGTTATTTGCTTAATATTATCAGTTATTTGCAATTGTGATAGTGAAATGTTCTAAAATTTAAAAGAATTGAAAGAAATACTTCAAATTAATGTTGAACCTTCAGCTATTGAACCACATGTACATCAGATACAGTCATGAAGGGAAGAAAACCAAACCATATGTTCACCAGGACATTCCACAGCTAGATACAGTTGATGCTAACTTCAAAGGAATTTGTATGAAAGCAACATATGCAAGTAGACATGCACTCCAAGG
Source organism: Cunninghamia lanceolata (assembly GCA_027924645.1). Classification (NCBI taxonomy): domain Eukaryota; kingdom Viridiplantae; phylum Streptophyta; class Pinopsida; order Cupressales; family Cupressaceae; genus Cunninghamia; species Cunninghamia lanceolata. The sequence goes on from BSBN01000500.1 coordinate 27,400,771, forward strand.
GACGCAGCAAATCACAGCATATATCCAGAATTCACACACTGATTACTCAAGATTTACTATGAATTGTAATCAAACAAGTCTTCTCATTCATTAAGTATGCAAAGATATAGATGTATACAAAAAGCTTTGAAATAAGCCCTGAATACTTCAGCAGACATATTTCAATTAAGTTTTGAATAATAGAAAAGAGGCATTCCAGTACCTTTTATAGAACAAGGTGAGGAATCCATTACAAGAAGATCAATGATCTTGATTTGTCTGTGAATATCTACGGTCAAGATTTCCTTTTGACTATGTCAACCTTATAAAATGGCACAAGTTGCCAGCTAGCAACCATCTAAAAAACTTATTTCCACTAAGTGTTTGATGCTGATATTTACTTTATGCTGCATCATCATCTACCTTATCTGATTCATGTGCATCATCATCATGTGCATCACTACCCGAACTTTCATCATCCTGATGATGATGACCTCACATATGAGGCTGCATGCTGCTCCGGATCTGCTCATATAACTGCACAATTCTATCTATTTTTCTGCCATCCCGAGTCTTTGCTTTGATGATGGTGTGCTTGTGTGCCTCATATTTGTGTCTACTACTGTCCAGTTTGTCTTTCCTCTTTTGCAGCGTCTCATTGTAATTTTCCATCTTGACTTTGATTCTCATTATTTTGTCTATGACTTCTTCTGTCAAGTGGACAAGTGGATCATCAGCTACTGATTGGAAGTTGCCATGTAAAGCTTTGATGGCAAACTCTTCATCTTGATTTTCTACTTTCCCTTCCACTTTTCCTTCCAGTGTTTCTAACATTTCTGCCTCAACAGACATTAAAAAATGCAACTTCATGTTGATATCTCTCAGTTTATTATTGCATCTTCTAAGTACTCCACATTCAAATTGAATGTCCTTATACCATACATCAACCAACAAGGCAGTATTATTGTTCAATACCTACTTGTTGATAAACAACTGAGGATTTATCCTCCTTATTTCTTCAGGGATGTCTAATATCTTTTCCAATCTGTAAGACCTTTTGCCTGTCTGCATCTGCAATTTATCTACCCTTGACCTGGAGTCATTGAGAGTATTCCACCTCTTCAAAGAGGCCTTTACCATTTCCTCTGCATTATCCAATGTGGATAACATCCATTTCCTTAGTACAGATGCCTCATGTTTCATGAGATCTAATTTATTCACCTCCTCTTGAGAAATAGCAGTCAATGGGACTGCATGTTCAGTTGAAGTATCTTCAGTATTAGTCAGCCTTCCTATGTAGGCATGCAATTGAGCAATGTGCTCTTTGTGTTGCTTATTTTTCTCCTTCTCTCTTTTCACCTTCTGAATTAAAGAATCAATAATATCTTTACTTTCTTGACCCTCTTGGTCTTCATTGGCAAATCCTAAGTCCACTGTACTGATCTGAAACTCATTCAAGGTAATCTTACCCTTTTCTTTCTCTACAGTAGGCACTGCAATCTGTGCAGTTCTTCTCCCAGTATTTGGATCTCTTTTGATGGCCGAAGTCATTCTGGCCTTCCTCTTAGGTTTTATTAGTTTCTCAGAAAATAAGGTAGATACATCAAATTCTTGAATTTCAAACTCTACCTCTGTATTTACCTCTTTCTCCAACCACGGAGGTACCTGATCATATTTTTCTACATCATCATGATGTTCACCTTTATCTCCTATTTCTGTCACTAGATGTGATGGAGAAGGTGATTTCCTTAGTTCTTCTTCATGATGCTCGCTTTGACATTGATCCTATGGCACATCCCCCTGTTGAGGAACTTCTTTCTCCGGAGGAGCATTTTCCTGAGGTGGAAGATCCTGTAATGTATCTATATGTTGATCATGCTGATCATGATCCTTTTCTATTATCACCTCATGCACTTTCGACTTTTCTTCTTCTTGTTGCATATCCACCGCACTGGATATTGCGGAATCCTCCTTAGGTGCTGGCATTTGTTTTGAAGCCATTATCTCTTCTACACGTGTGCTACTTTCTTCTTGAACTTTGGCAGTAGGATCCTCAGATACATCCTTTTCATTAGCCTTCCTTTCCTAAACCTCTACTATAGCAAGTTCTGCTAATGCATCTTTTGCACTTGGTTGGCTTATTTCTGAAGCATGGCCTTCTGGTTCTGCCATCCTTACTTCTTCTGCAGGGTGCCCTTTGTCAGGTGATGCTGCTGGATGTTTAGGATTCACATCCTATTTCTCTATTACATCTATCACCGCAGGATTTGTCACCTTTGCAATCAGTGTATCTAGCCCCATTTCTTGGGCTATCTGCTCTGGGCTCTTTTGTTTCTCAGTTTCCACTTGCTTTATCTCCTCTAGTATAGTTTGAACTGGTGAAGTCTTGTGAGGGGTCATGTGTGTACCTGCAACAAGGGTTTCCATATTTTGTGAAGCCACTTCCTACACAACTTCATCATCAGACAAATTTATTGTCTCATCTAGCGAGATGTGACCTTCTACATGTGTCTGGGAGTTTTCTTTCATCTGCTCTTCTGTGAGCTCAGTCTTAAACTTGACGATGGTAGGAAGTGGGACATTGTGCTGAAATTCCTTATGCACTTCACTGCCTGCCCCTTGTAACAATGTAGGGGGTTGTTTTATTTCACCTCTCATGGAGGTTCTTTGTTTCTTAGGTGGGGTAGATACCACCACCTGTGAAGCTCTCCTCTTCCTTTTGAATAATAAAGTAGCCTCTTCTTCCTCAGGCTCTTCCTCCATGAGGATATCCTTTTCATCTGGTTTCCTTGAGGATTGACCCTCTTCATGGGTCTCAGTAGTTCCAGCCTCTGCTATCTTTCCTTTCTTGGACTTTTGTTTTCTTATCCGTGGAGGTGATGCAGATCCTGATCCTGATCCTGATGCTGATGCTGCTGCCTCTTCAGCTATGAACACTGCCTGTTCAATGATAACCCCTTTGGGTTTATTATCTATTTTCTTGCCCCTTGGGGGTCTTTTGCTCTATTTTTGTTGTGAATGGAGCCTATCTCCCTTAGACTTTCTTTTCTCATTTATGAAGTCATTATATTCTTCCCCAAGAGTATCTTGCCCCTTCTTTTTGTTGTCCATAGTAATGGCAACACCTTTCTTCTTCAAAGCCTCTATCTGTTCATCAACCCAGGCTTGGGTTAGCTATATGGTCCTGGCAATGAAGGGGTCCAAGGATATGTCCTCTTGTATGGTGAGGTCAGGTGCGGAGATGGTATCATTATATATTTTCTTTTGCTCATACTCATCTGCAATTATCCTGCCATCATCCTTCTTCAATTGTTGAGGGATGGGGATGCAATCAAAGGTTCTTACTTGATTTAGTGTTAGTCTTTGATATGTTCTTCTTCTTGCTTCTGCTTCATCTTCACAATCAGCCCAGAAGTCTTCTAGGTGCCTCTGGTGAATAGGCTTTCCTATTATTTTCTGTATCCTGCTATAAGGATCATATGGTCTTATCAGTGGAAAAGGCTGTAACTTCATTTTATTTAAGGTGACCATCACCTTCTTGATGTGCTCTGAATCGGGACACATGTACCAACCAATGGTGACTGGAAACAAAATTGGTGGCAACTTCTTTGCATCCTTGTGTGTTTTTAACATTGTGGAGCTCTGCCTTATGAACTCCATAAGTATCACTGCATCAGTGGGATACCTTAGCAGCATGAGGGGAGGTCCTTCAAAACCCTCAATCCTCATGTAGGAAAATGTGGCAAATTGTATATACCAGGCTCCATGCCTGTAGATTATCTCCTGAGCTTCCATGCTCAATCTCTTTGTTCTATCCTCCTCCATGGTTCTGACCAGATGCATAGAGAATGCATCATTTACCAGTTTGTAATCTTGGAGGTAATTGGCTCTTTGCAGCTGGGGATGATGATCCCAAATGTGCACAGCATTAACTATGCCTATAAGCTTTCCATCTGTAACTAGTGCATCAAATGTGCCTTTATAAGCATAGGAGTAAACAATGTATGATGTCATATAGAATGCACAATTTGGACCTCCTAGGTTCATCAGCTGCTCATGCAGAGCATCACTTATTAGTTGGCCCCACAATGGCTTGATATCTGAATATATACACATCATGATCACACCATACATCCAATCCTTAAAACTACCAACATCAGGCTGGCCTGTGACTCTACTCAATAGTGCAATCATGTACTGGTACTCCTCACTAAAATCATATTTGAATAAGTGCACAGGAAGTTTGGCGGCTACCGGATATGTGATGTTCTCAGCCCTCCATTGGTACATGTTTTTCCTGGCTTGTTTCTTGTTATTCTCATATTCTCTCTCTGATTTCTTCAGGTCCACATTGTTGACCTTCTTGCCCAATGGTAGTCCAAATGTCCTGGAAAGACCCTTGATGGATAGGTCTGCATATATCCTCCTATGCTTCATCACCTGCCGGGTCTCTAGATTGTAATTCCTGGCACACTCGATGACCAGCTTTGGGGATTCCATAGAGTACAGGAAACCGACGACATTCCACATTCCGGACATGAATACGACATCCAGCACAGGACTTCTATTCTTCTCATCATTCAACTTAGCTGACCAGGCTTCCAAATTAGTATTCCCCTGATGGGTATCTATAATTGCGCCATATTTGAACAGGACGCCCCTCTGAGATGAAAACATAGGCTTACCAAATTCAGCCTCACACTTAGCCAGCCTCTTGTCAGCCATGGATGCCTTCAATTAACAAAATCTTATCTTACAATGGGTTCTCACATACATGCATATAGCAATTTATCTTTAATATTCATCATGCCTACTACATTTATTTAGCATAAGCCCATCATGGGGGGTGCATAAACCAGAACCTACAACATCATACCTGAGTGTGCAAAAGCAACAGGATGAGGGTTTCAATTACTTACCCGGTTATGCAAATTTCTTTTATACCAGTGAATTCCCAGAAAATGCTATTAATTTGGCTGATAATTGCACACTTCTTACTGGCTGCAAACTCTGTTCATCATTGTATCGCCTGTTTGAGGATATGGAAGCTGGTGCTTTGTAACAGTAATTTCTTCTCAAGGTAAATGTAAAAATGACGTTAGATTTACCTTTTAACCTTGCAATTAGGGTGAAATTAGGGCAAACCCTAACAGATTAGATCTTATTCATTAATTTTTTGCACGAAAAGTCAGGATCTCGCCAGCTGTTTCATCGGGTCTTGTGTTCGGCAGGAACTACCTACCATTTATGCGTGCATTTAATGTTAATGGCAGCAACGGGAGTGGGGTGATATCTAAACGGCAGGATGATATTTGAAAATATCGGGTGATGTTTAGATAATGAGTGATGTTCGCGCCATTAGGTCGTGCTTTAAACATCAGGAGGATATTAGAAAATATTGGGTGAGGTTTAGATAATGATGACCAAAGTCATTCTTTCTTCCTCTTGAGATATCGGGATGACGTCATCCAGATATTCATTTATTATATCACTAAGGCATGATGACGTCATCGTCATGTTATGCGAACAGGATCATGTTTACGAAATATCCTGCCGAGAGGTAAATGTGATGATGATGTCATCGTCATATCGTTTCTTCGTTTATCGGACTTGAATGACATCATCAGGATATTGGCTTAGGGGGATATTTCATGGCACGAGGATATTAGGAAATATCAGGTTACATTTAAAAATATGATCCTCGCGAAATGCATAAGGCCACCGACGGGTAAAGGCTACTATCACCTAAAATTGACGTTTGAATATTCGGACCGCATGATTTATCAGGTGATAAAGTAGATCAGGGTGATCTTTTGAAATATGACTGATGTTATGAAATATGATCCTCCCCTAGGAATATCAGGTTTGACTCAAACTTTGACCATTCATAACTTTCACATCCTGATGAATATCAGGGTGATGTAAAAGGAAAACCTGCATGAAATTTGATACTCTATTCAAAAATAAGGTTTTTGGAATGAAATAAGAACTTTGACAAATTGACCTCATGATGATGGCCTACCCAACCTTTTTGGCATGATGATCTGCATGACTTACTTTTACCAGACTGCCAGAAAGCACAGAACAAGCCAAACAAAAAGTTGGGTCCCTGTTTTGCCAAGTCAAAATGGGGCGTGTTGTGTAACCACACAACACCACAAAGCCAAACTTTAGTCTATGGAGAAATGTGGAGAAAAATACTTTCTCCCTGTCACACAACAAACCTTGTCAGGCACAGTCTTCATACTGGTCAATAGAACTTTTTCTGTACAACAATCCAGACTACCAAATTCTGGATTTAGCATCTTCAAACACTTCTCTAAAACATATCCAAAGCTCATACTCTGGTCTTCAATACAAGAAATATGTGGAGCAAAATACTTAGACAATGTTCTTCAATCAATCAACAAACAACAATGCCAGAAGATATAGTTGACAAAAATGACAACACTAACATGTTGACATCAATGACAACACCAATTAGCACATACTTGCAATAGAAAAGAGTTTCATCATTTGAATCATCATGATCCTCATCTTTTGAAGAATAATTGCTCTCCATGGAATATAATCTTCTTTTGGGTTTCTATCTTTTGTTACTACCTTTTGATTCTTTAAAAGGACATTTACAAGAAAAATGACCAATTTTCCCACAATTGAAACATTTGAAAGGTAACTTACCTTTATATTTGCCTATGCCCTTCTTCAATCTTCTTACAAAGTTTACTTCTACCTCATCAAGGTCATCATCTTGATCAGTTGCTTCATCTTCTATCTTCTTACTTGCTTTAAATGTTGCTTCCTTCTTTGGAGCACCTTTGTCAAATTATCTCATTTCAAAGGCTGTGAGAGAGCCAAACAATTGACCTACTATATATTTATCCAAATCCTGAGTTTCCTCAATACCAGAAACCTTATGACTGTAGGATTTAGGGAGAGATCTTATAACCTTCTTCACAACCTCATCTTCATTCACTTTTCTACCAAGTCCTCTAATGCCATTGACTATTTCATTTGCCTAGAACATATAACTAGAAATGCATTGTTCTTCTGACATCCTTAGGGTCTCAAATTTTCTCTTGAAGATTTGCATCTTGGCCTACTTCACTTTACCATCTCCTTCATAAATGCTGCTAAGTTTATTCTAGACATCTTGAGTAGATTTGCAACCCATTACCTTCACAATTTCTGAATCAGAAAGCCCACTCATAATAGCACTCTTTGCCTTGGCATTGTTCTCATACAACTTAATCTCATCTGCATATGTAGGATCACTAGTAGGAGCAGTGTATCCCTTCTTGACAAATTACCAAATACCATACCCTAGAGAAGATAAATAGTTTTCCATCCTTAGCTTCTAGAAGTAATAATTTGTTCCATCAAACATAGGTGCCTTGTGAGATCCATTATGAGCCATCTCGGACCTTCCTCAAGTGGTTAAGCTTCTTCTAAGTAACTTGGCTCTAATACCAATTGTTGACCATGTTGAACACAAAAGGGTGCTGAGAGGAGGGGGGTGGTTCAACACACTTAAATAAAACATACAAATCAAGAGTCAACACATGACACCAGTATTTTTACATGGAAAACCCTAAAATAGGGAAAAACCACGGTGAGGATTGGCTCACAATATAATATGCTCACTGCAAAAGTATTACAACTTTGTTTTAGAGCTTCAACCCAAGGAAGCTACTACTCCCTGATTTACAACTTGGATATAGGGTTATAACCCAAGGAAGCTACAACTCCCTGAAAGTTCAGCTCACTGCTATTACAATGATAGTATAAATACAAGGATTGTAAGGAAGAATACATTTGTTGCATACTAATGGTGCAGTCTACTATTTCTGCTCATTATATTTCTTCAAAATAAATTTTTGCATTTCATATCTTCTCTACCCATAGATCTCTTCTGGAGGAATGCGAAGCATTCCATTGTCTACCCATTACTGCTTAGCTCTATCTAAGTGATGACTAATGAACTAACCCTTGTAACTTTTCATGCTGAGTAGGTGAGAGGCTGAAACTCTGGATATGTCATGTCAATTCATGTCAAAAGCTATCATTAGAACCGCATGGCCACATATTGCTTTGCAGAGAAATACGGAGCAATTCAAGTTGACTCTACCTTAGAATGTGCACTATGAATGCCTTAAGGCACTTTTCAACTTCTTACCCTTGAGTGCGGTACTCCCAATTGATGAGATGTGTATGTGTGTATGTAGGAATCATGCTAGGATGTAAGTGTTTGCCTCCACATCATGTTGAAACCCAAAACTGATCCATACTTAGATTATTTCTTCTTCTCCCTAACTGATTTTTCATGACCATACTAACTCCTTTGTACAAGTCTTGTCTATACATTTCCATCTGATATGTTGATGTCAATGTATACTATGTTGATATCAATGACAACACATATGTGTTGCAAGTATGTGCCTAATTGATGTTGTCATTGATGTCAACATATCTGTGTTGTCATTGGTGTCAACTATGCTTTTACTTTGTTGAGGATATTGAGAAAATTACCCCTCCGGTGATAACAATGTGTTGAAGTAGAAACAATGCATTACATATAGAAGAACAGTCCAGAAGAATGCTCCACATTTCTTGTAGAATGAATATCTTTACCTATGGATTGGAAGCCTATCTGAAGATGTTATATTTTGAGTTTTAGCCTTTGGTATGAAGAATTGAGTGAGATATGTTCACCAAAGTGAAAACAACTTTTTCTGTGTTTGGTGGTAATAGGGAGAAAGTGTTTTGCTCCACATTCCTCTGCAGTGAGCCATCCATAGGCAATGAGCCTCTCTTTGTAGTGAGCAATTTGGGCAGTGAACTCTGTAGGTAGTGAGCCTCTATTATTTGGTATTGATATAACTTATATATTTTTGTGGGCTAACACCCACCATGGTTTTTCCCTTTTAGGGTTTTCCATGTAAAAATTTGGTGTCTCTTGTGTAGTTTATATTTTTGTGTTGAGCATCTCATTTAATGCTTTCATGGTTATATCTGAATATAAGTAATTGACAAGTTGATGATCATATTTGGTTAAAATTTTTAGGACAACTAATTCACCCCCCCGCCTCTTAGTTGTCTGGTGCAGTTCAACAATGGGTATCAGAGCAAGGTTCCTCTAAAGAAAGCCTAACAGTTTGAGGAAGATCTAGGATGTCTTATAAGAAGGAAGCTCCACATTTTGATGGGTCAAATTATGCTCTTTGGAAGGCATGAATGAAAAACCATCTTCTCTGTCTTGGTTATAAATTATGGAAAGCTACAGAAGAAAAATATACCATGCCTCCAAATGGTTTGATGACTGAAGATGAAATCAAAGAATATGAGGTAGATGTCAAAGCAAAGGATGCTCTACTAAGTTCCTTAAGTGACTCTGTGCTGACAAAAGTTGTGGACCTTGAAACTGCAAATGAGGTATGGGATAAGCTGAAAAATCTGTATGAAGGAGATGATTTTGTAAAAGAAGCCAAGCTACAAAGTCTGAAAGTGAAGTATGAGGGTTTGAAGATGAATGAACATGAAAACATAACAACTTTTATGCAAAGAGTTGATGAACTTGTCACTGGAATAAAGGATATGGGAGGAACTCTCGGTGATAAGGAAGTTGTGATGAAAATTCTTAGATCTCTACCAAAGTCATATAGTCACAAGGTGGCTACAATTGAAGAATTCATGACTGTGAAAACTATTGATAGAGATTAGTTGCTTGGAAAGCTTACAACCTTTAAGATGAGAGAATTTGGTGATGCCCTACCTAAAGTTGAATAAGCTTTTAAAGCCAGTACTTTAGCAGAGATCTCCAGAGCTGAGAAATACAAGGTGGATGATGACATTGATGAAATTGAAGCCAACTTTGTTGATAGGCTTCAAAGAGGTTTTGGTAAGTTCAAAGGTAAATTACCTTTCAAATGTTTCTCTTGTGGTAAAGTAGGTCATTATGCTTCTAGATGTCCTAAAAGAATTGAAAGAAATAGGAAGAAACATGAGAGCAAGACTAGAGTCCCAAAGAAATGCTACTATGTCAGAGATTTTGATGATGAAGGGTGATTGATGATTAATATGATGATGCTAATAGTAGTGCAAATGAATGCCTATTTATTGCTATTAAAGAAGATCCTGTGTCTACTAATTTTGCTAGTTGTGTGAAGGATGAAAAACCAGTAGAAGAAAGTGCTTTGGCTATTTAGGTTGAGAAAGATAAGAATGAGTGGATTATTGATAGTGGATGTTCACATCACATGACTGGTGACAAAAGTAAATTTGTAAGTTTGGAAAAGTATGATGGAGGACTGGTTAGGTTTGGAGATAATGCAACTAGTAAGATTTGTGGAAAATGATCTATTTCATTTGATGGAAAGCATAATACTAACAATGTCCTATATGTGAAGGGTTTGAAGCATAATCTTTTGAGTGTTGGTCAGATGTGTGACAAAGGATATGATCTGAGATTCAAAGATAATGGGTGCAAGATCATGGAAAATTCCAGAAATGTGATTGCTACTGGTAAGAAGACAAAAGGTAACATCTATCAATTGAGAGGAACTAATGATTATTGTTTATTGGCTCAGACAGATGATAGTTGGCTATGGCAGAGAAGGATGTGTCATATAAACTTTGATCGTCTGGTAAAGATAAGCTCAAGTCAGGCTATGAGAGATTTACCAAAACTTATGAAACCCTCCAACTTAGTTTGTAAGGAATGTCAGTTGGGAAAGTAGATAAGGACAAGTTTCAAGAGCAAAGAACAATTGCCTAGGTCATTTTGCTAGATCTAGTGCATACAAATCTCTGTGGTCCTACATGGGTGAGAAGTCTACAAGGTGATAGGTACTTCATGTTGCTTATTGATGATTATTCTAGAATGACTTGAGTTACTTTTCTAAGAGATAAATCAGAAGCCATAGAGAAGTTCAAATCTTTCAAGGCAATGGTTAATAATGTAATAGATTTGAAGATCAAATGATCTGATAGAGGAGGTGAGTTCACATCAAATCAATTCAACATTTTCTGTGAAGAGCATGGGATAAAAAGATAGCTGTCTACACCTAGGACTCCTCAGCAGAATGGAGTTGTGGAAAGGAAAAACATGATAGTTCAGGAGGCTACTAGGACAATGATAAAGGAAGAAGGTCTGTCGTAAGTCTTTTGGAAAGAATCTATTCACACTGATGTCTACATTCAAAAAAAAGTTCAAGTGAAAGGTAATGGTACTAAAACTCCCTATGAATTGTGGTATGGAAGAATTCCCACAGTAAAATATTTCAAAGTCTTTGGAAGCAAATGTTATATGAACAGAAATGAAGATCTAGGAAAGTTTGATGCAAGATGTGATGAAGGAATCTTTCTTGGATACTCCACCAAGAGTAAGGCTTACCGATGCTACAACAAAAGGCTCAAAAAAATTGTTGAGAGTGCAAATATGAAGGTAGATGAAGGCAAGGAGAGAATATTAGACTTGAGTTGTTATGAACTAGATGAACCTGTGACTATAGTAATTGAAGAGAAAGATAAGCAAGAAGACAGTCAGGATGAAGAAGAGGCTCTGAAAAGTGTTGTCAAGACTCCCAGGTATGTATGGATCAATCATTTTGAAGATCAGATTATAGGTGACAAGAATAAAGGTGTAATAACAAGAAAAAGAGTTGCAGAGGAACAAGTCAATTACTATTTGCTTTCAAAGATTGAACCTAAAACTATGAATGAAGCATGCAATGATGAAATTTGGGTAAAGGCAATGGAGGAAGAACTATTGCAGATAGAGAAGAATGAAACTTGGGAATTAGTTCCTAGACCCGCTGACAAAAATGTTATTGGAACTAAATGGGTCTTCAGGAACAAGCTGAATGAAAATGGAGAAGTTGTAAGGAATAAAGCAAGACTTGTATGTAAAGGATATTATCAAATTGAAGGGATAGATTTTGAAGAAAACTTTGCCCCAGTAGCTCGGATTAAAGAAATCAGAATGTTTCTGGCATTTGCAGCTCACAAAGATTTTAAGGTATATTAGATGGATGTGAAATATGCCTTCTTGAATGGTGAATTAGAAGAGGAAGTATACATTGAGCACCCTTAGTAAAGGTACTGCAGATAACAATTTGTACTTCAAAATCAATGATGATCAGATCTTGATTGTTGAGGTCTTTGTTGATGACATTATAGGAAATGAAGGTATGTGCATAAGGTTTGTCGGTGAGATGAAAAGTGAATTTGAAATGTCCATGTTTGGTGAAATGAATTTCTTTTTGGGTTTGTAAATTAATCAATCAAATAAAGGAATCTTCATATCTCAGTCTAGGTATGTTAAAGAGTTGACGAAGTTTGGGATGGAAGACTCTAAAATGGTATGTACTCCCATTGTGACTAGTTGCAAGTTGAGAAAAACTGATGAATCACCTAAGGCTGATCAGAAAAAATATAGATCCATGATTGGAGGATTGCTTTATCTAGCTCAAACTAGACTTGATATTATGCATGCAGTCTGTCTTGTTGCAAGGTTTCAAGCTGATCCAAGAGAATGACATGTGATGGCAATTAAGAGAATCTTGAGGTATTTGAAAGGTACTCTAGATTATGGCTTATGGTATCCAAAGGACAATGATTTCACTCTTAGTGCTTATACAGATGCAGATTGGGCCAAAGATGTTGAGGACAAAAAGAGTACAAGTGGAGGTGCCTTCTTCTTGGGTAATAGATTGGTCTCATGGCTGAGAAAGAAATAAGATTCAATATCTTTGCAACTATAGAAGCAGAGTATATTGCAACAACATGTTGTTGCACTCAAGTATTATGGATGAAGCAGACTTTGAAGGATATAAGAGTTGTGTATGAATATCCAATTGCAATATTTTGTGACAATACAAGTGCCATAAACATTTCAAATAATCTAGTGATGCACTCAAGAACAAAGCACATATCAATGAGGTATCACTTTTTAAGAGAGAAGGTGATAGAGAATGAAGTAAAGCTAGAATATGTGTCCACAAAGGATCAGATTGTAGACATTTTCACTAAACCTCTACCTAAAGATACCTTTGAGTATCTTAGAGAAAAGTTAGGGGTCATTATCCCTCCTATCCTAAATTAAGATGCATTGGAATGCATCAATCTAGTGGAGCTCAAAGTGTCATTCCTTGATCTAGATTGATGTTCAGAAGGTTACCTCTGAGGGGGAGTAGCTAAGTGTTTCTGGTAAAGTAAATGGATCAGAGAAGCAACATGCAAGTATGTACCCTTTGCCATTGATGTTAAAGGGGTAGATAAATCATGTGAAAAAACTCAAGGGGAGAAAGAATGCTGATGTGTAAAGAGAAAGGGGGAGAATCTTGTCTTGGTGGTCTTTTCAGTTTTTCACATCATATGTTTCCATCAATGACAAAGAGGGAGATTGTTGCAAGTATGTGCCTAATTAGTGTTGTCATTGATGCCAACATATTTGTGTTTTCATTGGTGTTAATTGTGCTCTTACTTTGTTGAGGAAATTGAGAAAATTAGCCGCTCCGGTGATAGCAACGTGTTGAAGTAGAAACAATGCATTACATACAAAAGAACAATCTAGAAGAATGCTCCGCGTTTCTTGTAGAATGAATATCTTTACCTATGGATTGGAAGCCTATTTGAAGATGTTATATTATGAGTTTTAGCCTCCGGTATGAAGAATTGAGTGAGATATCTTCAGCAGAGTGAAAATAGTTTTTTTTGTGTGTTTGGTGGTGACAAGGAGAAAGTGTTTTGCTCCGCATTCCTCCACATTGAAGTATTTTGGTCCAGACCTATTTTATGTATGTTTGTAATTCTGACCTTGGAGATTGTTCCAATGGGTGATGATTGTAATTCTGACCTTGATGGTCATTCCAAGGTTGATGTAGTGTATAAATACTTGTAATTGAGTTGTGAAAATGTATCCATATCCGAAGATGCAAAGATAAAGTGAAGTAAGGTAGCAGAGTAGAGCAGAGGTGTTTTGTGCTTCAATGGAACTAAACCTTGGCATGAAGTAGATGGTGTTATCTCAGTTCAACCCTTTGGTAGTGAGTCTTCTTTTGGCAATGAGCCACCCTTTGGTAGTGAGCCATCCATAGGCAGTGAGCCTCTCTTTGTAGTGAGCAATTTGGGCAGTGAGCCTCTATTTTTTGGTATTGATATAACTTATATATTTCTGTGGGATAACACCCACTGTGGTTTTTCTCTTTTAGGGTTTTCCATGTAAAAATCTAGTGTTTCCTATGTTGTTTATGTTTTGTTGAGCTTCTATTTTAACGCTTTCATGGTTATATCTGAATATAAGTAATTGACAAGTTAATGATCATATTTGGTTAAAAGTTTTAGGACAACTGATTCACCCCCCCTCTTAGTTGTCCAATGTAGTTCAACAATATAGCCAATAGACCACACCAGGATACTGAGAGGAGGGGGGTGAATCAGTATCCAAACAAACTTCAAATCCTTCAGAGTAGATTAAAACTTAAACATTATAGTATTAACATTAACATGAAAGATCAACACAATGCACATCAACACATAACACCAGATATACATGGAAAACCCCAAAAGGGGAAAAACCATGGTGAGGATTAACTCAAAATATATGAAGTTCGCTGCTATAAAATTACAACTTTGTTTTAGGGATACAACCCAAGGAAGCTACTACTCCTCGCTGACTTTGTTTTAGGGCTACAACCCAAGGAAGCTACTACTCCCTAAATACTTTGGTTTAGGGTCACTCCCAAGGAAGCTACAAATCCTTGCAAACTTTGTTTTAGGGCTACAACCCAAGGAAACAACTACTCCCTAATCTGAGAACAAATTCAGAAAAGATTACAGTATGATAATCCTTCTACTAGTTGAAGCTTGACATTGAAGCTCACACCTTTGATGATTGCAATTTTGCCTCATCACTCTTCTTTTGATGATTGGATCAATTAGGCACACTCTTCACTTCCCTCCTATCACAAAAATGTCTTTAGGATGAATTAGGACAACCCTTATTGTTGTTGTTATATGGAGCCTAATCAGACTCAGAGGTTAAATTTACCCCACTTTTATCGGTGCGGTTTCCCCCCAAATTATTTAACAAGGTCAAGGGGCAGTGCCCCTTGCAGGGGTTTGGAGGCAGTGCCCCCAAGACATAAAAAAACCTAATTTTTGTAATCGACATAAGGCTTGATAAAAGAGGCTAAGGGCTAGCGTTTCTGTTGATGTATTGTAGCATTTTGTAGCAGTATTAAGTTGCAAGGATTGCTAGTTGTAATCAGTTTGATTTACTGGATAATAATATTGGACTCTCTATTGGTGGATGTAGCCCAAGTTTGGGTGAACCACGTTAAAACTTGTCTCTCGTTGTTATTATTTTTGTGTATTTTCATTCATCTGTTTAATCTTTATTTGCATTTAATTGATATCTTCTGCCAGCTATCCCTAACAAGTGGTATCAGAGTAGGTTGTGTTCGATTATCATCTGCATGAAGGTCTCATAGTTGAGTGGGAGAAATGGTGGATAAGGGTAAATTGAAGGTATATAAATTCAATGGGAATAACTATTAGTTATGGAAGATGCAGATGGAGGATTATCTCCATCAGAAGGATTTATGGAGGCCGTTGGAAGGAATAGCCAAGAAATTGGTAACAATGATTGATGAGGATTAGAATCTTTTGGATAGAAAGGCATTGGGAACCATTCAGTTGTGCCTGGCACCATCTATTGCGTTCAATATAACAGAAGTGACAAAAACAAGTGAACTGATGAAAGCTTTGGCTAAATTGTATGAAAAACCCTTAGCCTCAAATAAGGTATTTCTCATGAAGCATTTGTTTAATCTAAAAATAATTGAAGGTGGATTTGTGACAGATCATTTAAATGAGTTTAATATGATTACCAGTCAGTTAACTTCTATAAAAATAAAATTTGATGAAGATGTGAGGGCTCTCTTGGTTTTATGTTCTTTCCCAGAAAGCTGGAATAGCTTGGTAATGGATGTAAGTAACTCTGTCTCTGGTTCAAACACTTTGAAATTTAATAATGTTGTTGGTGTTATCCTTAGCGAGGAAATGCGATGGAAAAGCTTAGGAGGGTCCACATCAGGTAGTGTTTTGAATGTAGAAAGCAGGGGCAGATCAAAGGAGAGAAGAAAAGGTTCTGGAGGTCATGGGAAGTCATGAGGAAAATCAAAGGACAAGAGATCCCCATCTAGAGGATAGAAGGATTGCTAGTATTGTGGGAAACCAGGTCATCTGAAGAAGGATTGTTGGTCTCAGAAGAATAAAGGAGACAAACAAGAAGGCAATAAGGAGGCAAATGTGGTAAGTAATAAATCTAAAGATGATGCTTTGATTCTTTCCCTAGATAATGCTGATGATTTATGGGTTTTAGATTCAAGAGTTTCATTTCATGCTATGCCCCATAGAAGTTATTTTCTTGATTATGTCCAAGGGGATTTTCAGCTGGTTTATTTAGGAGATAATGAACCCTGTCAGATTGTTGGAAAGGGAAGAATCAAGATTAAGTTGCAGAATGGGAATCATTGGCTACTACAAGAGGTAAGGCACATTCCAAGGCTGAGTAGGAATTTAATTTTAGCAAGGTAGCTAGCTGATGAAGGTTGCATTGTTACATTTACTGATAAAAATTGGAAGGTTTCAAAAGGTGCCTTAATAGTAGCAAAAGGTGTGAAAGTAGGCACCTTATATATTTGTATAGGTCATACTGTTCCTTCTACTTTAGCTGTTACAGAGAAAAAACAAATAGGTTTAGGAATAGTTGCTGCAGGTTTGCAGGAAGAGACTGAAATAGTTGCTGCAGGTTCTAAGACAACACTGTGGCATAACAGACTTGGGCATATGAGTGAAAAAGGTATGAAGGTACTTCATTCTAAGAAATTTTTACTAGGTTTGAAATATATTAATATGGATTTATGTGAAAGTTGTGTGTGGCAACCAAAAGAGAGTCAGTTTTCTCAAGGATGGGAAGCAAAAGAAAGATGAAAAGTTGGAGCTTGTACATACAGATGTATGAGAATTGGCTCAGGTATCTTCTCTTGGTGGCTCTCAGTATTATGTTACATTCATAGATGATGCAACTAGGAAGGTTTGGATTTATTTCGTCAAGAAGAAATTTGATGTATTTGAAACATTTAAGAAATGGAGAACTTTGGTTGAGAATGAGACAGGTAAAAGATTAAAATATCTCAGATCTGATAATGGTGGTGAGTATTGCAACAAAGAATTTGAGGACTATTATTCCTTTAATGGAATTCGTAGGCAGAAAATGGTTCTAGGTAATCCACAAGAGAATGGAGTGGCTGAGTGCATGAATAGGACAATAATGGAGTGTGCAAGGACCATGAGATTACATGTTGGGCTGCCTTTAAACATGTGGGCAGAGGCTGTCAACATTGCTGTATATTTAATTAACAGAGGTCCTTCAGTTCCTTTGGGTTGTGGTATTCTAGAGGAAACATGATAGGTAAGAAGGTGAGTTATTCTTTTCTCAAAACCTTTGGATGTGAAGCATTTGCACATGTAGATTCTGAAACTAGAACTAAGCTAGAAGCAAAATAAAAAAAGTGTACCTTCGTTGGATATGGCATTGATGAATTTGGTTATAGGCTTTGGGATTTTAAAAATTAGAAAATTGTGAGAAGCAGGGATGTTGTATTCAATGAGAAGGTGTTGTACAAAGATCAATTACAGTAGCATAAGAAGAAAGAAAAGGATTATGTGGTATTGGATGATACTCTAGATAATGATGTTCCAGTGGTTCTGGTGCAGGAGCACCTTGGCAAATTAATATTGCCCTAGACAAATCCTTGAGTTTGGTTAAATTTGTATGCTTCCACATTGTAATGAGTTTTATCAAGTCATCTTTATGTGTTTAGAAGATTAGGAGTTTCAAATATGCAAAATATTGCAAACCATGTAAAGGTTGCCAATGTAAAATTGGAAAAAATAGTCAAGTTACTAAAAGACAGTTTTGGGAATATGAAAGGTCATTTGTGTCTTGGGTTGTTGGAAGGTAGTGGAAACTAAAAAGACATGAGTGTAATGCCTTTAAATAGGCTTTGTAACCTTTGTAAACTCATGGGTGATTGAAGGAATGAAATGGAATAGTAAAAAGGCACTGTTTTCTGTATTTTCTTCAGAAATTTACTATTTTCAGTCATTGTACAGCCCTGTACGGGCAAGGACTGGTGCCAAATTGATTGTAAGTAATAGTTTAATCAATCACCCTCCATATCATTTTTATTTCATGCAGATTGGTGGAGTTTTACATAAGATATGGCATTTTTGTTGAAAATTGTCAAGAAACCCTGATTAGGGTAACAGTGGCTTGTAAATCTATATTTCTCTCATTTTATGCATTGCATGTTGTTAATCCTTGGGGGAAGATGACTGTGGTAGTATGTGCCTTCATATTCTAGAGGTCTTTGACCAAATATCTAAGGTTGATGTGAGAAAAACATGGTTTTATGACTATATTTCTGTTACAGTCCAGAAAACAGGATCTTGAGGACAGTCAAGAGATCTAGGTTTAGGTTTTCTTAAGTTATCTGATGAAAAGATACTTTCAATGATTTAATGAGCATGTGCAGACCTTGTGTGAAGTGTTCCTTGCACATGCAAGGTGTGGGGAGTCATGGAGTGTCCTCTTTCAGTAAGCCCTTGGGTTGACAAGGCCTAATAGGCCTATTTAGCTCGCTGTCAGTCCATTTTTGGACAGTTCTTTACAAAATAACATATATTGAGTTTGGGATATGTTGTAGATCTCAGTAATGGGTATTTGAAAGTGCCTTGACAGTCTTGAATGGAGGCCTCCACTGAATGTTATGCTCCGACAGTCCCTAAAACAGGGCTACTAGCTTTTATGATAGCCATTGTAGAGTTGGTTGCATGCATGATGAGACAGTCGTTGGTATGTGCTTTGTTCCTGTTAAATTGATGTTCCTAAGATATGAGAAGGCCTTGCGAAGTCTAGTTTGGCTTGAGAAGTAGAAAAAACAAAATGGTGCTATGTTGAGAGCCTTGGTTATGATAAGATTGTGGATTTGGAAACACATTATAATGAACTTTGCCTATATGAAGTTGAGTTTTGTTCTTTTCCTCTGCATCAGATTGGTGTTCTAAGGCAGTAGAGAGATGGATAATTGACTAAAGAAGCACTTGATGTTGCAGCCTGAAGAGTACTCCACTGATGGGAGTAGAAGGAGCCTGAAGAAGCTCTAAAGATGATGGCAGTTTGTTTGTTGGTTGGTTGGTCACCATTTTTATAGATTGGGAGATTGTAGCTGAGAAGATTGAAGATAAAGATAGAGGAAATGTAGAAAAAGACTTTGTTGCAGGTACATTTCTAAGGGACTTGGAAATTTTGTTGGTTGGTTGTATGGTGCAGGAGCACCTTGGCAAATTAACATTGCCCTAGACAAATCCTTGAGTTTGGTTAAATTTGTATGCTTCCACATTGTAATGAGGTTTATCAAGTCATCTTTATGTGTTTAGGAGATTAGGAGTTTCAAATATGCAAAATATTGCAAACCATGTAAAGGTTGCCAATGTAAAATTGGAAAAAACAGTCAAGTTACTAAAAAGACAGTTTTGGGAATATGAAAGGTCATTTGTGTCTTGGGTCGTTGGAAGGTAGTGGAAACTAAAAAGACATGAGTGTAATGCCTTTAAATAGGCTTTGTAACCTTTGTAAACTCGTGGGTGATTGAAGGAATGAAATGGAATAGTAAAAAGGCACTGTTTTCTGTATTTTCTTCAGAAATTTGTTGTTTTCAGTCATTGTATGGCCCTATACGGGCAAGGACTGGTGCCAAATTGATTGTAAGTAATAGTTTAATCAATCACCCTCCATATCCTTTTTATTTCATGCAGATTGGTGGAGTTTTACATAAGATATGGTATTTTTGTTGAAAACTATCAAGAAACCCTGATTAGGGTAACAGTGGCTTGTAAATCTGTATTTCTCTCATTTTATGCATTGCATGTTGTTAATCCTTGGGGGAAGATGACTGTGGTAGTATGTGCCTTCATATTCTAGAGGTCTCTGACCAAATATCTAAGGTTGATGTGAGAAAATCATGGTTTTATGACTGTATTTTTGTTATAGTCCAGAAAACAGGATCTTGAGGACAGTCAAGAGATCTAGGTTTAGGTTTTCTTAAGTTATCTGATGAAAAGATACTTTCAATGATTTAATGAGCATGTACAAACCTTGTGTGAAGTGTTCCTTGGACATGCAAGGTGTGGGGAGTCATGGAGTGTCCTCTTTCAATAAGCCCTTGGGTTGACAAGGCCTAATAGGCCTATTTAGCTCGCTGTCAGTCCATTTTTGGACAGTTCTTTACAAAATAACATATATTGAGTTTGGGATATGTTGTAGATCTCAGTAATGGGTATTTGAAAGTGCCTTGACAGTCTTGAATGGAGGCCTCCACTGAATGTTATGCTCCGATAGTCCCTAAAATAGGGCTACTAGCTTTTATGACAGCCATTGTAGAGTTGGTTGCATGCATGATGAGACAGTCCTTGGTATGTGATTTGTTCCTGTTAAATTGATGTTCCTAAGATATGAGAAGGCCTTGTGAAGTCTTGTTTGGCCTGAGAAGTAGAAAAAACAAAATGGTGCTATGTTGAGAGCCTTGGTTATGATAAGATTGTGGATTTGGAAACACATTGTAATGAACTTTGCCTATATGAAGTTGAGTTTTGTTCTTTTCCTCTGCATTAGGTTCCTCATGCTCCACAATAGCAACAAGAAATACCACAAACTCTAGTGAATGTTAGACAGTCAACAAGGCTAAGTAGACCTCCTGAAAGGTTTTCTCCCTCTTTGTATTCTATTTTATTAACAGATGCTGGTGA
Organism: Cunninghamia lanceolata; assembly: GCA_027924645.1. Taxonomy (NCBI): domain Eukaryota; kingdom Viridiplantae; phylum Streptophyta; class Pinopsida; order Cupressales; family Cupressaceae; genus Cunninghamia; species Cunninghamia lanceolata. The sequence goes on from BSBN01000500.1 coordinate 27,421,624, forward strand.
ACCGGAAGGGTATGATGAAGCTATGCAGGTGGATACAAAGGTTCAGTGGGAGCTTGCAATGAAAGAAGAAATGGACTCCTTGCTAAAAAATTAGACTTGGGAATTATGTAAGTTGCCTGCAGGTAAAAAGGCTTTACCAAACAAATGGGTTTATAGGCTGAAAGAGGAAGATGGAGGTAAGAAAAGATTTAAATCTAGGTTAGTTGTAAAAGGATTTGCATAGAAAAAGGGCATTGATTTTGATGAGATTTTTTCTTCAGTTGTTAAGATGACTTCTATTTGTACTATTTTAAGTATTGTGGCTGTTGAAGATTTGCATTTGGAACAGCTAGATGTGAAAATTGCCTTTCTCCATGGTGATTTGGAGGAGGAGATATATATGGAACAACCCCAAGGATTTGAGGTCAAAGGTAAGGAGAAACAGATGTGCAGATTGAAGAAGAGTTTGTATGGCTTGAAAGAAGCACCTCGACAATGGAACTTGAAATTTGATAGTTTTATGGCTGAGCAAGGCTACAACCGGTATAATTCTGACCATTGTGTTTATTTTAAGAGGTTGGATAATGACATCTACATTATTTTATGTTTATATTTTGATGACATGCTTGTAGTAGGGTCTAACATGGATCACATAAGAGAGTTAAAACAACAGTTAGCACAATCATTTGCTATGAAGGATTTGGAGGCAGCAAAAAAAATCCTTGGTATGAAAATTTGTAGAGATAGGAAGCACAGAAAATTGACTCTATCTCAGGTTGATTATGTTGAAAAGGTGTTGCAGAGATTCCATATGGAGAATGCAAAAGTTGTCAGCACACCTTTGCCTAGTCATTTGAAATTGACTAAGGAGGTGTGTCCTAAGACACAAGAGGAGGAAGAAAAAATGTCCAAGGTACCATATGCTTCAGCTATAGGAAGTTTAATGTATGCCATGGTATGCACGAGACCCGATATTGTACATGCTGTAGGAGTCGTAAGAAGGTATATGAGTCATCCTAAATTGGAGCATTGGAATGCGGTAAAATGGATTCTCAGATATTTGAGAGGTACATCTAATAAACACTTACATTTTGGGGGCTCTAATACTGGTTTAGCAGGCTATGTGGACTCAGATTTGGTAAGGGATATTGATACTAGACCAAGTACTAGAGGTTATGTCTTTACTGTAGATGGGACAATGGTGAGTTGGATCTCTAGGTTGCAAAAGGTGGTTGCTTTATCCACCACAGATGCAAAGTATGTAGCTGTAACAAAGGCAAGCAAGGAGATGATATGGCTGCAATCTTTCGTGGAAGAATTGGGCAAACAATAGGCTAATAGTTCTTTGTATATAGATAGTCAGAGTGCCATAAATCTTGCAAAGAATTCTGCCTTGCATTCAAAGACCAAACACATATAGTTGAGGTATCACTTCAGGGTAAGTGCAAGAAGATGGGGGGCCAAAAATTGGCCAAATTAATTTAAAAAAATTAAGTCATAACGCGAGCACGTTATAATGCGCTCGTGTTATGACTTCCTATAAATTAAAAAAAAAAGGTTTCCAATTTTATTTCTTTCTATTTTCTCCTCTCTACCCATGGCTTGCAAACCCTCGAAAGTGTGCTTGCGTTTTGTAAAACACCATTCAACACAAAAAGTTTATCGATTCATCACCAAAATGCTGCCACGACGTCGAGCACGCCAAAGGGGTGAGTTATATTTGTTTTTTTGTTTGAATTTGTTTCTAAATAGGTAGGTTTTTGTTGATTTTTGATGTATATTTCGTTAATTGTCAGGAAATGTTAATGCATCCACAAAATCCTGAGGAGGAAATACTTGCAGAATAACAACCTCCTCCATTCATTCCTCGACATGCCCCTGGAACACAAGAAAATATAATGGGGCAAATTGAAAACAACAAAAAGGAAATTGAAGATATAATTGCCAGGTTGAAAGATCCTTCCACTTCAACCTTGCATAGGTCCATGCTTGCTGAATCTCTTGAGTCTATGTTATCAAATGTAGATTCAATTAGCAAGCAAATAACTAGTTGGATGGATAAAAAGAGAGAGTTTAGAGATTACTATGCAGACAAGTTGTCATACCAAGATGTGAAAATATTACAAATTACAAAATTAGACTTGTGTTCAATTTTGACAAACCCACAAACAAATCAACCTCCACCCATTACATGCAAGAGGTTCCCTATCCATTGGTGCAACAACCAAGTGATAAGGGACAATTTTGGGCAGAGGTGGTGGATGGTTTTTGACCATCCTCCGTGCAATAATAATGAGGTCCCGCAATACTTTTTGAGGAAACTCTACTATGAGTTTGTCCTCAATAAAGTGCCAAACTATTTTGATATGCGGGACTTCCAGGGTAGAGGTGGGGGGTCAGCACAAGATAGACCAGGGGCACGTCTTGACCCACAGCGGGTAGTGAGATGAGTAATCAGCATACCAGCCCACGAGCATGTTTCTATCCCTTCCATTGTGAAGGAGAGTGTTGAGGTCGATACACTTCAGTTGATTAGTGCCTTGACCCAGAGCATCATAGAGCATGTCGATCCTGCAACACAGAGTGGGTTGGGAGATAGTGCGAGGAGTAGGGTCCTACCCCATACTTGCCAAGCTTGCAGGTCAGCCTGTGGTTATGACCCCATGGACAGTCAGGATGCAGGTGCACAGGCTACATCTGCAGTTGAGCAGATGGTGATGACAGATACCCTCCTGAGTGAGACTTTTGGCCTTGATACTCAGGTAAATATTAGCAAGTTTATTGAATTTAATTTATTAAATTTTATTTTTAAAATACAAGATTAACTAATTTAAATTGATGATTTTAATGAAATTTCAGGGTCATAGCATCGATGCAGTTTTCAATGGTTCTCCATCTGCATTTTTCACTAGATCATCTACTGTCGAGGTATGTAACTAGTAAACAATTATAAATATTACATGTGAATAGCATCGTTATATGAATGGTATTCTAATATCTGATTTTGGATGTTGAATAGGTTAATACTGTAGATTTCACGGTAACACCTGCCAGTGGTGGTGAACTTCAAAGCTTTACAGAGGTAATAAAATAAATAGTTTAATGAATGAATTGTACTTACTAAATTTTTGTATGTGATTTGTGTGCTTTATTGTGTGTACTTCCATGTTTAGATGAATGCGTGTGTATGTTAGGAGCCATGATTTGCATCACTATTATAGTTTTCGTAATTGAATAATGTTGTTTTATTTCTAGATGATGCAGGCTGCGGAGACACCTCCCCATGTTCATAGGGCAATGGAGCAGGGTGTGGCCTCTGCGATTCATAGCTCCATGGCATTGACAGGGGTATGAGGCAGATTAGTAAATTTCAATTTACATTCATTGTTATAGTTGTTTATTTTTGAAAAATCAAAAGATTATTGATTTGAAGTTTAATTTCTATCTGGATGGTTTCTATTGGACATGACATCACCAGGGCCTATTCCTGCTACTGAGGCAAGTGAGGAGACAGATTATATGTTAGCGGTAAGTGATTATTTTGTTAAATGTTTCATTTTTTATAACATGTAATTTCTATATATTAATGTCTATACTTTTTATTGTAACAGGTAAAGATGCAGGAAGACCTAAATAGGAGGAGTAGCCCTCGGGTTCGTAGTAGACCACCCACATGTGCATCTCCATCCCCTAGAAGATCAAAGGCTGCTCATGATTTATTCTCTTCACCAGCCAGAGGGGAATGCCTTTTTATTGTGTTCCTTTGTTGTATGCCTATATGGCATTTGTGGACATATATTTTGTATTGTACATAGTTGACATTATATGCCTATATGGCATTCTTGTAAGCCTATATGGCTATTTTGTATATATGTTATACTTATATCGACAGATATTGATGTATGCCTATATGGATATTTGGTTAATACAAATCTTTTTTATTGATGGCATCCATACTTGCATTATAAATCCACATTTGAATGGATATTTGTAGATGGCTACTTCAAATATTTAAAGTTCGATTGTATTACATAGGATGTTTGCATTTTCTTTGATAGGCTTGATAGGCCATGGATTACATGATGGTGTTTGATGGAAAAGTATAGTACTAGAAGACTCTAGTTCATTCTTAATAGGCTTGTGATTGATAATATCTTTGCATGATTGCACTTGATCTTGGATCATGGGCATGTTGTTAGGATTTTGATTGCATTGTGGTGTTTGATGGATATGCATGTTACTATGTGACTTTTGGATAGGCTTGGGAGAGGTACACTAATTACATTTGTGATTTCTAGTTTGAGATTTTTCCTCCACTAGAAAATCTAAAAAGGATGATTTGGATGTAGTGGGTTTGGATTGATGGGATAAGTTGGAATGTAAGGATTATGAGATGAAGGATTTGAATAGGATACATAGGATAAACAGTTCTCACATGCGGTTGGGATTGGAGATATGAATTGAATATGAGGACCTTGGTCTAAGTGGTTCTTCCCTTACCAAAGGTACCATAAGGATGACCATTAGATGTGTATTTAGGATTGACATGATAGCTAGTGCTAGTCATTTCTTGTTTGAAATATTCTTGAATGTTCATGAGTGGGAGATGAAGGTTTATGGAAAGTTTGCATGTAATGATCTCATAGTTAATGTTGTTGTCATCTTGATATCATCTTGATTTACAAGACTATCATCATCATCATTGTCAAAGGGAATTTTTGATTGATTTGGATAAAAGATCTCATTCAAAGGATGCATGGTTTGAGGACCTATTTTGATTGTGATTTTGGGTTTTGCATGAGCCTCGCACAAGGTAATAGGCATAGGGTTTTTATCTTGCATAATGATTTTTTCAAACCAAGGGTCCATGATGGAAATGATTAAGGATGATAGAATGTTTGGATTTTGGATTTTGAGATGTTTATGGTTGTAAATGTTTATTGTTTGGACTCAAATTTTGTTAAATGGTTGTTTGAAAGAGGACACATCAAACACAACAATAAGATTGGTTTAAGTATGGATGCAAATGATGTTTACTAGTTTATTAAATGAAGACACATCAGGTACATTAATTGCCTATTCTAATGAAGTGGGTGTATCAATCTCCATGGGCTCAGCAATAGTCTGGTTTGAGGACATGGTTGATACATGGTGAGACTAGGAGTCTTGTTTCAGTGGGATTTGAGCATAGGTATAGCAATGATGATAATTATGGTGTCATGGATATGTAGGTACATTTGAGCATTAGCAAGACTTGACCATGTTTGTAGTTGATAGGTATGGGTTATGATGTTTGATTCATGATTACAGGTGGTGTTGTGGTTTACTTTTAGCACATTGTTCTTATCTCTTAGATGCTTGATTAGTTCCTTGACTATGGTTACTCATTTGTAAACTTGTTTGGAAAGTTGAATCTATGATTGATTTGGTGAAGTCTATAAGTTATATTATTTGATATCTCAGTTTGGAAGTTACTAATGTGATGATGATTTTGCATGTTTTCAATGGTTGGGATCTACAAGTTATGCATTTTTTTGGGATGCACACCTCATTGATTGTAGTGGGATGACTTGAATGCATATTTCCTATATCCACGGGATTGATTCAGTGTTGATGTAGACTTTGTTATTTTTCCTTGTCTATGCTCATTTGCGCATTGGTATGTTGCATTGGGATGAGAGGATGGATGATGAGAATGATTGGATAGTTGGTTATTGGGACTTGTAGCATGTTTATCATGATGTCATGGATATCTTAGTTGCATAGTTTAGTGTGAGCTTTTGACAGTAATGATGGTTTATCTTCTTAGATTAGAGATCTTGGTTCTACTTTGGAGTTATTAGTATTATAGTTGAGTGTGTGTGGACCATGGTGATCTTCATTTAGGAGATGGTTATCACAATGCCATGTGTAGTTCATATCATGGTTTAGTGGGAGCTTTGATAGTGATGTGTATTCGTCACCTAGTGATGGATGATCTTATATAGTGGTTGGGTGTAATGGACAAACTCTTGGATTATGATTATTATTTGTAGTGAGAGTGCTTTGACATCTTGGCTACTATTTTTAGGAGATGGTTATCTTCATGTAGTTGTAGATGTTGATGCTTGGTTTAGAGGTGTTTGGTAGTGTGTCTTGGTGGACTCTTGATTCTAGATTAGAGTATTAGCATGATACAAGTTCTCTTCAGACTAGGATGTCTATATTGGTGCATGTGATCTTCTAGGAGGAGATGTTAGATCATGATGTCATGTTTGGATACCTAATTTTGTAGTTGGATTTTTGACAGTGGTCTTGTTGGTTCTCTTGGTATTGAGTACATTGGTCATGTGCTTGGGAGCTTCATGATAATGTGGTGTTGCATTTGGAGCTTAACATGGATTGATTGGTTGTAGGTTCTCATACATACTTCGAGACTTGGGTGAGGCTAGATTTCTCTTGGGATTAGAGACACTTGTTGAGATGGTTACCCTTTAGAGGTTTTAGCAGGAAGACCAAGGAGACTTTCACTTGGATATGGGCGTGAGTTAATGATGGACCTAGAGAAGATTCTTATTGGAGAGAGTCATTGTGGCTTGGTGTATCTTTGAGGAGCATTCTCATTCCCCACTCTTGGTCTACTCGGCAGACTATCATCTAAGAGGTATTTCCCATTCTTTAGATAAATTTTTTTAATGCTTTATCTTCTCATGGTTATGGGTCTTGAGCTATGGTTATTGGTTCTAGAGGATTCATTTGAGGGGTGTCTCTAAACATGCTTTTTCTCAGGCGCTAAACTGGAGTTGTCTAGATGCACAAGTGCGCCTCCCTCAATGAAGTTCATTTTGTAAACTTAGTTCATCCTAGTGACTCAAGGGGTTGTTATATTCTTTAGGCGCAATCTTTCATAGACTAAAACATTCACTCCATGTTAAAGTGCTCAAAGGAGGCTCTGGAGATGGAAAATGGCACCTTAAATCACTTATGTGAATTTTGGACTTTTAGGCAATTGCAAGATGTCTTAGAGGGCTCAATTCTTCAAGGCACCCATTTTGTTCACCACTTGTAGCATCACTTGTTCAAGGCGCATGTTTGGGATTCTCCAGCGTGATGTGTGATTTGGTCACAATAGGCACCTAGAGTGAATAGGCTTTTATCCTGACTTAATACACTGCCTCCTTCTAACAATTTTTGGGGCAGCAGAAAACCTTTCACCATGGGCAAATGTCTCAGAGATATAAAAAATTGAGAGAGGTTATTGTAGAGGCACTCTACATGATCACGTTGCCTCAGATGAAATGTTTGTAAGTGACACAGTTTTTGAGTAACATCTCGTCAAAGATTGCTGCCTTTTTGCACTTTGGACTCTTTAGGGATATCGTCGGTACAATGTAGCTTAGACTGTTTCGACATGTTTAGGTGAAAAATAGGACCATGCCTAGCGTAAATGTACCCATTCAAACACGTTGGAATAGTCAGTTTGGTCGCATCAGGAGCAGGATGAAAGTTACACCCCTTTGCAACTTTACATTGCCTCCTTCTGACAATTTTTGGGGCAACAGAAAACCTTTCACCACAGGCAAATGCCTCAGAGATATAAAAAACTGAGAGAGGTTATTGTAGAGCCACTCTATGTGATCGTGTTGCCTCAGATAGAATGTTTCTAAGTGACACAGTTTTTGAGTAACATCTTGTCAAAGATTGCTACCTTTTTGCACTTTGGACTCTTTAGGGATATCGTGGGTACAATGTAGCTCGGACTGTTTCGACATGTTTGGGTGAAAAAAAAAACAATGCCTAGCGTGAATGTACCCATCCAGACGCGTTGGAATAGTCAGTTTGGTTGCATCAAGAGCAGGACAAAAGTTACACCCCTTTGCAACTTTACACTGCCTCCTTCTGATGATTTTTGGGGCAGCAGAAAACCTTTCACCACAGGCAAATGCCTCAGAGATATAAAAAATTGAGAGAGGTTATTATAGAGGCACTTTATATGATCACGTTGCCTTAGATAGAATGTTTCTAAGTGACACGGTTTTAAGTAACATCTTGTCAAAGATTTCTACCTTTTTGCACTTTGGACTCTTCAGGGATATCGTCGGTACAATGTAGCTCATACTGTTTCGACATGTTTGGGTGAAAAATAGGACCATGCCTAGTGTAAATTTACCCATTCAGACATGTTGGAATAGTCAGTTTGGTCGCATCAGGAGCAGGACGAAAGTTACACCCCTTTGCAACTTTACACTACCTCCTGACGATTTTTGGGGCAGCAGAAAACCTTTCACCACGGGCAAATGCCTCAGAGATATAAAAAACTGAGAGAGGTTATTGTAGAGGCACTCTACATGATCGTGTTGCCTTAGACAGAATGTTTCTAAGTGACATGGTTTTTGAGTAACATCTCATCAAAGATTGCTGCCTTTTTGCACTTTGGACTCTTTAGGGATATCGTGGGTACAATGTAGCTCGAACTGTTTCGACATGTTTGGGTGAAAAAAAGGACAATGCCTCGCATAAATGTACCCATCCGGATGTGTTAGAATAGTCAGTTTGGTCGCATCAGGAGCAAGACAAAAGTTACACCCCTTTGCAACTTTACACTGCCTCCTTCTAACGATTTTTGGGGCAGTAGAAAACCTTTCACCAAGGGTAAATGCCTCAAAGATATAAAAAATTGAGAGAGGTTATTGTAGAGGCACTTTACGTGATCACGTTACCTCAGACGGAATGTTTCTAAGTGACATGGTTTTCGAGTAACATCTCGTCAAAGATTGCTGCCTTTTTGCACTTTGGACTCTTCAGGGATATCGTCGGTACAATGTAGCTCAGATTGTTTCGACATGTTTGGGTGAAAAACAGGCCCATGCCTAGTGTAAATGTACCCATTCAGATGCGTTGGAATAGTCAGTTTGGTCGCATCAGGAGCAGGACGAAAGTTACACCCCTTTGCAACTTTACATTGCCTCCTTCTGATGATTTTTGGGGCAGCAGAAAACCTTTCACCACGGGCAAATACCTTAGAGATATAAAAAATTGAGAGAGGTTATTGTAGAGGCACTTTACATGATTGCGTTGCCTTAGACGGAATGTTTCTAAGTGACACAGTTTTTGAGTAACATCTCGTCAAAGATTGCTGCCTTTTTGCACTTTGGACTCTTTAGAGATATCGTCGGTACAATGTAGCTCAGACTGTTTCGACATGTTTGGGTGAAAAATAGGACCATGCCTAGCATAAATGTACCCATTTAGACACGTTGGAATAGTCAGTTTGGTCACATCAGGAGCAAGATGAAAGTTACACCCCTTTGCAACTTTACACTGCCTCCTTCTGACGATTTTTGAGGCAATAGAAAACCTTTCACCATGGGCAAATGCCTCAGAGATATAAAAAATTGAGAGAGGTTATTGTAGAGGCACTCTACATGATCGTGTTACCTCAGACAGAATGTTTCTAAGTGACACAGTTTTCAAGTAACATCTCATCAAAGATTGCTGCCTTTTTGCAATTTGGACTCTTCAGGGATATCGTCAGTACAATGTAGCTCGGACTGTTTTGACATGTTTGGGTGAAAAATAGGACCATGCCTAGTGTAAATGTACCCATCCGGATGCATTGGAATAGTCAGTTTGGTCACATCACGAGTATGACACCAAAAATGCAAAAGTTGCTTTGTGCAACTTGACAACATTAACACGTTTTTGCAACATGACTCAAAGACTCAAAATGACCCCAAATGACTCAAAGTGACTTGAAATCACCTTGATTTTGGTGCCCAATATACATTATAGAGGTCGAGGCACTCCTTATCATTCAAACATCTTAGATGAGAGCATAGGAAAGGAAAAAGCTCTAAGTTTCATCATCATGAGCACCTAATATCAAGAGACTTTAATGGCTCAAACCTTAGCATGGAGTCCTAAGATGCATTTCATGTCTCCTTTCATCCAGTTTGGCGCCCTTATGTAGATTTTTCAACTTGATTTGGCGCTCTGTATGTGAAGGAAGATCTAAAGGCATGAAAGTGGATGTCATATTGCAAGAGTTTGGATCATCAAAATTGAAAGAAATAAGTCTATTAAGCTTGGGCACCTTTGGTCTTCTTTTCATTCATTATGAGCACCTTGGGAGAATGGTATATAGGTCATCATCAAGATTGGGTGCCCTGGATCCAGAGTGTTGGAGAGATCATCAAATGGTGTCTAGAGGAAGTAGGGTGAGTTATGAGTTTGGTCGCATCAGGAGCAGGACACCAAAAATGCATAACATGATGATGTAAAAATGTGTACATATGTGTAAAAATGCAGGAGGAAATAAAAAAAGACAAAGCTTACAAATTAATGTGCATACTTACAACTCAATGTAACATAACTTTACAAAATCAATGTGAATACTTACAAATTAATCCAATGAACCATCCCTAAACCCTCCAACCCTATCCCTAATCCTTACACCCTCCACACTCTACTTTAACCCTAATCCCTTGAACCTCAACCCTATCCCTAAACCCTTGACCCTCGAACCTCAACCCTCAACCCTCGACGTCAAACCCTAATCCCTCAACCCTTAACTCTGATCCCTCATCTCTCAACCCTAACCCTAAACCCTAAACCCTAAACCCTCAACCCTCAACGTCAAATCCTAATCCCTGAACCCTTCACTCTAATCCCTCAACCCTAAACCCTATCCCTAAACCCTCAACACTATACCTTAAACCCTAATCCCTCAGCCCTCAACCCTAAACCCTAATCCCTCAACCCTCAACCCTAATCTGTCATCCCTCAACTCTAATCCCTCATCCCTAAACCCTAAATGCTATCCCTATTCCTACACCCTCAACAGACTCGATACTATACCTTAAACCCTAATCCCTTATCCCTAAACCCTCCAACCCTATCCCTAATCCTTATACCCTCCACACTCTACTTTAACCCTAATTCCTCAACCCTCAACCCTATCCCTAAACCCTTGACCCTCAAACCTCAACCCTCAACCCTCAACGTCAAACCCTAATCCCTCAACCCTTAACTCTGATCCCTCGACCCTCAACCCTATCCCTAAACCCTCAACCCTCAACGTCAAATTCTAATCCCTCAACCCTTCACTCTAATCCCTCAACCCTAAACCCTATCCCTAAACCCTCAACACTATACCTTAAACCATAATCCCTCAACTCTAACCCTAAACCTTGTCCCTAAACCCTAATCCCTCAACCCTCAACCCTAATCCGTCATCTGTCATCCCTCAACTCTAATCCCTCATCCCTAAACCCTAAATGCTATCCCTATTCCTAGACCCTTAACAGGCTCGATACTATACCTTAAACCCTAATCCCTCTACCCTCGACACTCTTATTTAACCCTAATCCCTTGACCATTAACCCTATCTCTCAACCTCAACCCTCAACCCTCAACCCTCAAATCTCAACATTAAACTCTAATTCATCAACCCTAAACCCTAATCCCTCAAACCTAAACCCTATCCATAAACCATCAACCCTCAACACTATACCCTAAACCCTAATCTCTATCCCTCAACCCTTAACCCTTAAAACTTAAACCCTATCCCTACACCCTCAACACTTGAAACTATATCTTAAGCCTTAAACCCTCATCCCTAAAGCCTCAACCCTCAATCCTTAAACCTTCAACCCTAAACCCTATCCCTAATCCCTCTACCCTCGACACTCTAACCCTAACCTCAAAATTAAATGCTAATCCATCAACCCTAAACCCTAATCCTAAACCCTCAACACTATACCTTAAACCCTAATCAATCAACCCTCAACCCTAAACCTTATCCCTAAACCCTAATCCCTCAACCCTCAACCATAATCCATCATCCCTCAACTCTAATCCCTCATCCCTAAACCCTAAATGCTATACCTATTCCTAAACCCTCAACAGACTCGATATTATACCTTAAACTCTAATCCCTTATCCCTAAACCCTCCAACCCTATCCCTAATCCTTACACCCTCCACACTCTACTTTAACCCTAATCCCTTGAACCTCAACCCTATCCCTAAACCCTTGACCCTCGAACCTTAACCCTCAACCCTCGACTTCAAACCCTAATCCCTCAACCCTTAACTCTGATCCCTCATCTCTCAACCCTAACCCTAAACCCTAAACCCTAAACCCTCAACCCTCAACGTCAAATCCTAATCCCTCAACCCTTCACTCTAATCCCTCAACCCTAAACCCTATCCCTAAACCCTCAACACTATACCTTAAACCCTAATCCGTCAACCCTCAACCCTAAACCTTATTCCTAAACCCTAATCCCTCAACCCTCAACCCTAATCTGTCATCCCTCAACTCTAATCCCTCATCCCTAAACCCTAAATGCTATCCCTATTCCTACACCCTCAATAGACTCAATACTATACCTTAAACCCTAATCCCTTATCCCTAAACCCTTCAACCCTATCCCTAATCCTTATACCCTCCACACTCTACTTTAACCCTAATTCCTCGACCCTCAACCCTATCCCTAAACCCTTGACCCTCGAACCTCAACCCTCAACCCTCAACGTCAAACCCTAATCCCTCAACCCTTAACTCTGATCCCTCGACCCTCAACCCTCAATGTCAAATTCTAATCCCTCAACCATTCACTCTAATCCCTCAACCCTAAACCCTATCCCTAAACCCTCAACACTATACCTTAAACCCTAATCCATCAACCCTAACCCTAAACCTTGTCCCTAAACCCTAATCCCTCAACCCTCAACCCTAATCCATCATCCGTCATCCCTCAACACTAATCCCTCATCCCTAAACCCTAAACGCTATCCCTATTCCTAGACCCTCAATAGGCTTGATACTATACCTTAAACCATAATCCCTCTACCCTCGACACTCTTATTTAACCCTAATCCCTTGACCATTAACCCTATCCCTCAACCTCAACCCTCAACCCTCAACCCTCAACTCTCAACATTAAACCCTAATTCATCAACCCTAAACCCTAATCCCTCAAACCTAAACCCTATCCCTAAACCATCAACCTTCAACACTATACCTTAAACCCTAATCCCTATCCCTCAACCCTTAACCCTTAAAACTTAAACCCTATCCCTACACCCTCAACACTTGACACTATATCTTAAGCCTTAAACCCTCATCCCTAAAGCCTCAACCCCCAATCCTTAAACCTTCAACCCTAAACTCTATCCCTAATCCCTCTACCCTCAACACTCTAACCCTAACCTCGACATTAAATGCTAATCTGTCAACCCTAAACCCTAATCCTAAACCCTCAACCCTCAACACTATACCTTAAACCCTAATCCCTCAACCCTCAACCCTAAACCTTATCCCTAAACCCTAATCACTCAACCCTCAACCCTAATCCATCATCCCTCAACTCTAATCCCTCATCCCTAAACCCTCAATAGACTTGATACTATACCTTAAACCCTAATCCCTTATCCCTAAACCCTCCAACCCTATCCCTAATCCTTACACCCTCCACACTCTACTTTAACCCTAATCCCTCAACCCTAAACCCTATCCCTAAACCCTTGACCCTTGAACCTCAACCCTCAACCCTCAATGTCAAACCCTAATCCCTCAACCCTTAACTCTGATCCCTCGAGCCTCAACCCTATCCCTAAACCCTAAACCCTAAACCCTCAACCCTAATCTGTCATCCCTCAACTCTAATCCCTCATCCCTAAACCCTAAACGCTATCCCTATTCCTAGACCCTCAATGGGCTCAATACTATACCTTAAACGCTAATCCCTTATCCCTTAACCCTTATGATTAATAGCCTTGAACGTAAAAAAATTTAAGGGGAACATAACGCGAGCGCATTTTAACGCGCTTGCATTATGTCAAACATGACAAACAACAGACTTGCGGGAAAGGAAAAATGCAAAGCAAAACATAACGCGAGCGCGTTATAATGCGCTTGCGTTATGCCTTGCTTTGGGAATCCCAAGCCTTGGGCTTGGGATTTGCTTTGGATTTCCAACCCAAAGGCTTGGAGTGCCTTATGAACAGTCACAGACGTGTTTTTCTATATTCTTCAAAATTTCACATAATTTTGTTCGTGCTAACCATCAAATTTGCACGTGTTTCAAGGTCAAACAAATCAAACACTTGGGTAATGTTAGGCTTTCTCTTAGCTATTTGATGATGTGATTTTTTTCACATTTTAACAATGTTAAGCCTTTCATCTTTAATTTCTTTTGTTTGTGTGTCCATTTTTAGGCAAAAACCATTGTTTGGTCTTTTTTTCATTGTAAATTAACTATTCATTCAAATTTCAAAAAAATTACATATTTATAAACTAGACTCCATTCTACAAATATTAAAAAAATAAAAAAATGATTTTCAATTAGTTTTCAAAATTTATAGGGGTAGCACGGCCAAAATTCTATTTTTTAGGATGTGTACACTTTGAAAATTAGTAAAAAATCAAATATTCATAAAAAAATTATCAGAAAAATCAGGCATAAACTACATGCTATTAGCTAATTTTTTACTAAAGCGATTTTAAAAATACCAAAAAAAAGTTGACCTTTTGAAGGAGCCACAAAACATGCTATGTTATGTTTTTTTGATAGAAACAACACCAATTTCTGTGGCTCCCTCTTTTGAACCCCTTAATCTATGCCATTTTCAAAACAAAATAGTAGTTTAGAAAGTAGACTTGGAGCATTACAAACATTGTTTTGGTTGCATCTCCAAATTTTGAGTGTAACTATGCTTAATTTCTCATCCAAAGCCAGTATTTCCTGATTTCAGAAAAAAAGTGGCCACATAAGACCCCTTTTTGGCCCCCCATCTTCCTGCACTTACCCTTCATTTGATCGGTGTTGGATGATGGACAGTTACGGTTGGAAAAGATACATACATATGAAAATCTAGCGGATATGTTTACGAAGGTAGTGACAAGGGAGAAGCTAATCTCCTCTTTAGCTTTGGTTGGTCTTCAAGACTGAAAACAAAAAAAATCAGAACAGAGTCCAGGGTGCTTATTTCCATTGGGAGCTACAGGGTCATCGGTGTTATGATCAGTATCCAAGTGGGAGATGATATGGTGTGGAGTCTGATTAGTCTCCAAGTGGAAGATTGTTGTTATATGGAGTCTAATCAGACTCAGAGGTTAAATTTACCCCACTTTTATCAGTGCAGTTTCCCCCAGATTATTTAATGGGGTCAAGGGGTAGTGCCCCTTGCGGGGGTTTGGGGGTAGAACCCCCAAGACATAAAAAACCCCTATTTTTTTTAACTGACATAAGGCTTGATAAAAGCAGCTAAGGGCTAGGGTTTCCATTGATGTTGTTGGTTTTTCTTCTGAATCAGCATTAGGGTTTGCCACTTCTAATGCACAGGTAGATTCAACCAACTAATACAGGAGGTTGCATGAGCTGCCTCCCCTTCACTTCTGCTTCTGCCGCACCAAGGGGGTATCCCTATAACTCAAGATGTAACCTTGACTAGTTCAAAGATAGAAAGATCTAACTTGACAACAACAGGCAGAATACTCTCATGTATGGACCAAGATCTGCACGATAGATCACAAGGTTGGCAACATTCTTGGACATATGTGTCTGGTTGGGTATGAGAGTATGCAAGGGGTTCCTAATCCTACTCCTACAACTAACAGGTGGAAGTGATGAGATGGGTGGACATAATGTCCTGGATGCAAGACAAGGGGTTTTAGCTCATAACTACTGACCCAGAAACAGACTGGTGCCTATCCATTGGGCAAGGAGTCAACTAGACGTATATAGTAGATGGTTTGCAACTTTCACTCAAGTTTCAGGGGGTTGGACTTGATGCTTGCCTTACAAACATCACCCAAGAAAGGGTATCTAACTGCCTTTACTTATAGATATCCATGCAGACATACAACCTTCTGCATACATTGACCTAAAACAGTTTAATCCACTCCTTGAATGGAAGTTATAGATCAAGCATGCAGTATAGATATCTATACCCTAGAATCTATGAAACCCTTAGCAACTAGATTCAAAAGAAGGATGACATGCAGCAAATGGAGACAAGCAGATAGACACATGCAATAAGTATTTTTCATATAAATCAACACTGAAACTAAAAACTTGTGTAAAATACACTCATGCTGCAACACATAAACTCCAAAATGGGATAGAACAACTAGGAACATGCCCTGTCTTTCGTTATTTACACAAAAGAATGCCCAAGTCTTCAACAACCTAAAATGAGTGACACAGTTTGCCTTTTATAGCAAAACTGTGTACTCAACGAATTAATTACATGGCACATAAAAAATTCGCCAGATGCAATGCATGAGAAATGGCGCTCAAAATAGACAATGCTGCAGAGGGACAAGGAGGAGGGACAAGAAGTGATCTTGAGCCCCACATCGCCGCCTAGGGACATTCCTCATAAAATTGGTGGTTGAACCTGTCAACTCGACCCATCGCACCCCTGCAAGATCGCCATTAAAACTTCATCTACCCGCAGCCTCTGGAATGCAACCATAGCAAGTTTCTCCCGCCAAAAAAGTCACAGATACTTGGGAAAAACCTGTCGCCATAGGCTCAAAATATGCCCTTCGATCAAAAACCCAGTCGCAGAGATCTACGGCCCCAAAAACTGTAGAAAAGTCACCCACCAACCAAATCGTGCCACGTAGGCACTTCGTGTTTCAATCACTGACTTTTCTACAACTCATTACTTGCTTCTCAAAAAGGACATGCGGCAGCCTCCGCAACATCGGCTATCGGGACAAGTGGCAACCTCCGCAGTCTCCATTGAAACACAAAGAAACACTCCTTGAAACTTATGCAGAAGCTGACATATGTCGAGCTCCGCATTACCTTGCTAAACTATGTCAAAAGTTTGAAGTGGCCCCTGCAAGTGACAACTGTCGCAACCCGCAACATTTAAAACTAGAGGCACTTTGAAATTGGGGCCCACAAACCGTCATGGCAACCCGCATAAGAGAGAAATAGGGGCAAGTCCGCGGAAGCTGACACTTGTCAAGCTCCGTGGCCATCTCTTGAAACATTTGAAACTCTGTGAAACTTTGGCAGAAGCTGACACATGGCAGGTTCCACAAAGCTTAGAACTTTCAACTGGGGCCGGGGAAGGGTCAAACATAAAAGGCAAGATTAATGCCGCATCCACCACATGTTACCTTCTGCGTCACTTAAGACACCTCACGGGGACCCACCACCATCCATTATTTAGCACCAAAGGTAAAAATGAAACAAGACGCGGAGGCCGACACTTGTCACACTCCGTAGTCATCCTTTGAGACACATGGCGCCCTCCGCGCTATAGCTGAAACTTAAAGAAACTGCCCCTGTCATTTGACACATGGTGCCTTCCGCGCTTAGATGAAACTTTATAAAGGGGCTCTTGAAACTTAGGCGGAGGCTGCCACTTGGCAACATCCGCAGTAGCAACTGTTAACTGGGACCCATCTCATCTGTGCCAAACTCAGAAACAAAATAGAAACTATCTCAGAAGCTGACACTTGTCAGCTTCCGCAGCAACCTCAAGGGGTACGTGGCATCCTCCGCCCCTGCTTGGAAACTTTTTAGAAACTTTGCAGAGAGCGACACATGGCGCTTTCCGCGCTTCTCCTGAGAAACACTTAGGGTCCTTGAAGCCTTTGGCGGAAACTGTGAAACTCTTAAAGTCTGTTAGGAACATCGGCGGAGGCTGACACTTGGCACCATCCGCGGCACTCTTGAAACTTTTAGAAACTGCATAGAAACCTTGGCGGAAGCCGACACGTGGCGCCTTCCGCGCTCAAGTTGAAACATTAAGGGGCCGCTTCCGCTGTCGACATGTGGCATGCTCTGCGGGAAGCAAAAACAAAGGCGCAGATTCTAAACTGGGGCTTAACACTTGGCAGTTCCCGCGGCACTGGCAATAAGAGACCCACCCAGCCACTGATAGAAACATTTAGAAACTAGAAACTATGGCTCAAAATGCATTCCTAAATGCATGTAACTCATTTTTTAGAGGGTCGTAGGATCTCCCGACCTGCCACTGCCATTTTAACCTGCACACAACTGATTTCTTGCATTTTTGATAACTGCAGAGGCCAAAAGACACAGAAATTTTAGACTTTTGGGAAGAGGCCTCACATGAAACCCCAAACATAAATTATTACTAACAGATGTATTGTAGCATTTTGCAACGGTATTGAGTTGCAAGGATTGCTAGTTGTAATCGGTTTGATTTATTGGATAATAATATTGGACTCTATGTTGGTGGATGTAGCCTGAGTTTGGGTGAACCACGTTAAAACTTGTCTCTCACTTTATTATTTCTATGTATTTTCATTCCTCTGTTTAATCTTTATTTACATTTAATTGATATCTTCTGCCAACTAGACCTAACAATTGCTTCTTCTCTTTCTCCTTCATTCACACATCATAATGCATATCATATTCATATTCTTCTCTTCACACATTCATATTCACAATCATACCTCACCTAGACCAACTAGGTTTACAATATATACATGATATTACATTGATTACATTACAATTCAGCCAATACAACAAGAATATTACAATTTACAAGTTGGCCAGAGATCACACAACATGAAACATGCATAGGGAAAGCCCTAACATGAACTACACACCACTCAAAAAAGAGACACATGCTTATCCTAGTCCTAAACATCCTTCAAAACAACATCCTTCAAGGAATAACATCCACATGCTTCACAAAATTGAATTAGGTCACCCTTAAGCAAGAAACCATGTAGCTTATAGCACATCGGTCTTCACACTCTTGGCGGTACTCATGAATGATTAAACATTACTTTTCCTTCTTCCAAATGAGTTGACAGGACCTACACAACATCTCCAAACACTCCTTGAACTCCACACAAAAAAAATTTTGTGGTGCACAACATCAAAATTTCTCAGTCAGCCTCAACAACAACAGATCTTCACAAATTGACTTGAAAACTTTGTGTGGTAATGGAAACTTGAAATATTTGCATGTGCATCAAACCTGAGAAGCATAGAGACATGTAGAATGTCCACATAAACTCATATAACTAATTTTAACATTCTCTAACTACCACAAGTACTCAAACATATGCCCTGAGAACAATTAGGCATCCAGAACCATCTGTAGTACACTATCGTTTGAAAATTAAACTCGTGGACCTCTAATCACCTGATACTCATATGGATGCACTCATACACTACTTTGAACAT
This sequence comes from Cunninghamia lanceolata, assembly GCA_027924645.1. Taxonomy (NCBI): domain Eukaryota; kingdom Viridiplantae; phylum Streptophyta; class Pinopsida; order Cupressales; family Cupressaceae; genus Cunninghamia; species Cunninghamia lanceolata. Next base: position 27,440,774 of record BSBN01000500.1, read on the forward strand.
ATCCTCAAAACCGCATAGACATATCTATCACTATAATTCCCACCTTAGTTTGTGCCTTGTGTGCTTTTTGATTCATGTGTTATATGATTTTCTAAGTGTTTATTAGTCTATTATGTGATTATTATGCTTTGATGCATTGCACCGAACTTGCCGATGAGGTCTATGGTGCCATCAATGGTTTTTGAGGGTGTATTCTACATGAACATCGAGATGTTTTTGATGGGGTTGTGCTTTGTTATTTGGTTTCCAACTATGCATTATGGGATGCATACGTTGTGATTATGCATGTTAGATTATTCCAGTGCTTTAGGTTCACTATTTTCACTATACTTATTACAATTGTGATTGTTGTATTATTCTTGCATTGTGAAATGTTTCCATGTAAGCATCATGTTCTTGGATCATGCTAGTTGTAGATGATTATAGTAGATGTGATTATTTTATATCATGTGTGATTATACCACATTGGAGTGGATTATGTTGCTTTGGCTATTATATGTGGAGTAGGTACACCTGATGGTTGAGTTGAGTGTGTAGGTAATTATAGGTGTTAACTAATGTGAGAAATGTGGAGAAGGTTGACATGGGATGCTAAGCCATCTAACCCTTATCCTTGTGTTGTGGAAACCTATAATGTGTGCTTGAAGCCAATTGCATGTGTTTCCTTAGCATTTTGTACTTTATTTTTAATGATCTTGAAAAATGTGTTATCCATATTTTTAGATTATTTTAATGATTAATTATCTTAGTAAAAATATCTATTGCATTATATTATGCTAGAGGAATAAATTTAAATGATTTCAAATTATGTCTGAAATTTAATATTTTTCTGTTAAAAAGGTAGAATTGCATTAAATTGGAAAACAAAATTCCTGATATGGCATGTTTAGATTTTTCAGAATGAGATTGAGTTAAAAGGCAATTAAGTGTTTCGAATAGTTTGAATAAGTTCATTAGCTAATTTTCTATTACTAAAAGTGTTGCCTGAAAGGTATTTGGAAGTTGAAATATTGTTAAATCAATTTTAATGTTCCTAGGTATTTTATTAAATTATTTAGGTTAGTAAAATGAAATGAATTAGATATATTTTTAAATGGTGTGTTTTGAGGAAAGATTTTAAAAATATATTAAAAGAATTGAAGACCAAGCAACAAAAGTTGTACCAAGATACAAAAAATAGAGGGGAGAGGTAGAGAAGCCAAAAGTGGCAAAACCCTAACAACCACCAACTGATCTAACTTTCCATGTTAGATAAAACACAAGTATGTTTATTAACCTGAAAGATACATTCATCAGAGACAAGAGAATTACTATTCCAATGAACTCCTAAGGGTATATCAGATCCCGTTTTAGCAAGGAAATTAATAACTTGATTCACAACTCTACTAACATAAATAAGGAAAACATCTTCCAAATCTTTCCACAAAAGCTTGATTTGAGAAACTATAAGTTTCAGCCTCCAAGAGTTCAAAGTAAAGTTTGAAATAGAATCTAGAGCACCAACCATGAGTTGAGAATCTGATTCAATAATAAGATGTTTGTGGCCATGGCAGACAACCCACATAGAAGCATATTTTATGGCTAAAGCCTAAGCTTCATTGTTGGTAGTCAGACCTAGGCCATTGAGTTCCCAATAAGTAACGACTCCCTTATTATCTCTATAAACAAAGCTAGAGCTGGCTTTGCCTGGGTTGTCTTTAGTAGCACCATTGATTTTGATCCAGTCGATTGGAGGAGGTTTCCAAGTAGCAAAGGATTTCAACGTAGGCACCTTTCCCATCAAGTCAACTTCAAGATTTTTGTTCTTCATCCATTGGTAGCCACCATTTCCACAATCTTACTGCAAATAATTTGCCAAACCTTGTCAGCTATAGAGGCACTATCTTGAAAAATTCTATTATTTCTTTCAAGCCAGATTTGCCACCAAATGAAATTCAAATCCAACTACCATCTGATATGAAGAGCTTCAGACTTGAATCTACCTCTCCTCCATATTTCCCAAATGGTTTTCCTATTAAGATGGCCTTTGAATCTGATTTTGTGAACAAGGAACTATCTTTCCCAGATCTTTCTAAAAAAGGGACAATCTATCACAACCTTAATCGGTTGCAATTTTAATATGATAATATTTGTGGGGGCTATTGTTGGTTAGAAATTAGTTAGAATAAAGGTAACATCAATTGGTTAGTGAAGTCTTAGTGAATAATGGTGTAACTTCTTTTGTATGGCCTTGAAGCAAATTATGAGCTATGTTTGTGATTCTAGCACTTATACAATATGATTGAAGGTATGCAATGTTCCATTGTGTGATTGATTTCTTTCTTAGGTAGAGTTACTCACTTCATGGAGAGAATGCTTCCCTAGATGTTAGTACCTTAAGATTTATTTTGATAACCAAATTAGCTAGAATTATTGGTTTCAACACCTGTATGTAGGGCACTACTTTAGGGACCTAGAAAGGAACAACTACGTACTCGACTAAGGTTAGAGTACCATCATAATAATTCATTTAAGAAAATAACTTTATATGAAATAACTAAATAGTTTTACTAATTATATATGTGCATTATCTTAGATTGGTATCGTCTTTAAGATAGCAATAGTATTTTCCTTAAACATGTAAACTTAGCTAAATTGGTGAATGAGGTATGTTTCTTTCGATCTCTGTGACGTATTGTAACAATATAAAGAAATTGGTTATTTAATTGGTAACATTGCATGCTATGAATAGAACTAAGATTACACATCTTTTTGAGCATTAAGGTTAGAAAATATAGATGATGATTCTAGAAAAGCGTTGTTATCTATAGTTTTCTTAGAAGCTTGATTAGATAGACTTGCAATTTTCAAATTTTGGAAGAAACGACATTGTAGTGATAGCACCTATCTTAGCTTGATTGTACCCTTACTTATGAACACCCTTTCCTTATTAGCTTAGCATATAAATGTCAAGGACAATATGATTGTGTTCATCATGTGGGCTTGGTAAACTATTGCATCCAACTATATTAACCACCTCTTTAGCATATGGAGAGCATGTCATTAGGGTCATTACCATTTTTTTCAGTTCTTCCTTGTGCTTAATGTTTATCTTGTGATATTTTAAAATAGTTAAAAATATTAGTGTTTAGTCATGAAATCCTTGTCGAGTATGTTGAATACCTGTCAATCAAATTTAAGTCTATGTATGTCATGAGAATTGGATTCGACAGGTTTTTCCTATGTTGTTTTAGTCCACAAAATATGGAGAATATTGTCTTTGATTCTTTATTTACAACTTTTCCTAGACATGATAACTTATGTTTTATTAATAAGGCTTTTGTAAGTAGAGCTCTCTTAGTTTAGATACATGCTAATAGCATTCTAATATTATAGGCATTTATTTTGATCCATATAATTCTTTTATGTATACCTTGAATTTGTAGGTCAATTGTCATAGCTCTAGTATTAAATTACAAATTAAATCTTATTAAATAATAATTTTCTTATTAGTAATATTTTTGTATTTATTATTATTATTTAAAGTAATCTGAAAACAATTATAACTATTATTTCTTTAATTATATAAATTATTACCATTATTAATAATTATTTTATTAATATAATTATTACCATGTAATAACTAATTATTAATAATTGTTAATAATATGGTGTTTATCAATATCATGAATACTAATGTTATGTTATTTTGTTGAGGAAAATGAATTCTAACATTGTAGAATTCAAACATTGTAGAATTCACTGAAGAAAATAAATTATAATACGTATGCCTTTCACTAGTTTTGTAAAATAAAATAAAATGTATATGTAGATGGATAGTAAGTTGCTAATTGTTGAATTACTTAGTTAACTTAGAAATTTATTAATCGAATAGCATAAAATGGGTTAAATTCCTTAGAGATAGGTAGTTAAGTTGGGATGATAGTAAGTTATTAAGTTAAATTAATGTTTTATTTACATGGGATAATATAAAGATAATAAAAATTCTAGTTTGAGATTAAGAGTTTAATTTTGTATTGATTTTTAATGAGGTATTTAACTAGTATATTTATATTTAAAAAATATATCTACTGAGAGATATCTTCCATTTGATATGCTCACATGAGTTAATTTAAAGAGACTATACTTTTCATATTCTTCAAACATAATAAAAATTTCACTCCATAACTGCCCAAGTTTTTCTATTTTTGTATCCATTTGGCTTCCGCAAATTTATTTATTTATTGTTTAAAGTGATAAAGATTTCATTCCATAACTGCCCAAATTTTTCTATTTTTCTATCCATTTGACTTCCACAAATTTATTTATTTACACATCCCATGAATTTTGTTTACATGGGAATCTGAATCTTAATTGTTTACACGAATCTGAATCTTTCAACCCTTACTGTGAGTGTAGAATGCCTCTCGGCATAACTATCCTTTATACATTTGATTTCCATGTAGTTAATTGGAAATCTATTGATAGAGGTGGATAAGTAGTTTTTGTGTATTATTCAATTAAATTATTAGTTGTTTAACTAAGATAGTTAACTTCTTTTAATTACCCTTTTATAAAGGTTGCAAGTAAAATTAAGAAAGGTGGACAACGGTTCTATACATCACTATGCACTAAGATAAAACAAAATGGCATATGAAAAGACACACATTCAATCTATTTATATTGCCTCCTTCCTTAATTTTTTTTAAATGTAGAACAAACATATCAAATTTTAGGATTTGAGGTGAGTGTTGTAAATTGATAAAAAAATAGGAGAAAGATATCTCTCTATGTACTTTAGATATATTTTTTTAAATATAAATATACTAGTGTACTTTAGTGTATTATTCATCAAAAAAGAAGTCTTTTTTATTTTATACAATGGCTTCAACTTAGTTTTCACCTTTAAAAATGGATGTTATTCTTACTTACCAAGTTAACTTCTCTTAATTACCCTTTTGTAAAGGTTGTGAGTAAAATTAGTAAAACTAATAGATTTATGGTAAAACCAAGGTTTATGCAAACTCATTGAAAGGGGTAGGTTAGGGTAATAAAGACAACTTTTTATAAAGATGGTTTAAACAATTGTAGTTAAAAGATGAATGATGAGGGAACTAAAAGTATATATGAAGATATAAAAAGAAAAGAGTAAAAGTAACAAAGTTTTATAATAAAGGTAAATTCATAATAAAAGTTAGAATAAAATGAAATGAATAAACAACAAGATAAATAGGTAGTAGAAGTTTTAAAAACAAATGTGAGTGTTATGGTAGTGATGTACAGTAATTAGTAAATTATATGCAAACTTATTAGTTTAGCATAAGACTTTTCCTTTGGGTAATCATATTATGATTAGGTGGAACTTTTATTTATTTTAATCATAATCTTGAGTTTCAACGAACATGCATAAGGTTGGAAGTTTTCAATAATTTGATTATTCAAATATTCGCATTGGGAAAAATGTCTTTTTATAATATTAGTTATGTATTGTATGATTGGAGTCTTATGTTTTAAATATAATAATGATCTATTGTTTGATGAACTTAGAGATGTAGAGTGAATCCAATGTGTTTTGCATATAAAGAATATACATTTAAATGTTATATAAGTATCATTATTGACTTAAGATTAAATGAATAATTAATGGTGGTCATTGCCCTGATTAAATTAAGTTGTCAATGTATTATGCTATTGCATTGATGTTTTAGTTTGATATCAATGGGATGGCCTATGCTTGTCAATTGGGTGCCAATGTATTTACTGTACTTTGATTTATGTAAGTATAAGTTGTGGAATATTTAAGAAAATAAATAGGGATACTCGAGTAATTGACTACGATAAGATTGTCATCTTAGTACATTAAAATTTTATGCAATTAGAAAAAAAAAGAGTTAAGGGAACTATGCTTAACATAATCATTGATTCGGTTGACAATTAGTATTTTTGAGGTGAAATTTATTTTCCCTACATTGGTAATCAGAAAGCACTAGGGAACCTCGAAGAGACCCAGTCACCAAATATCCAACTTGTTTTATGCTAAGACACCTGATAGGGATTCCTCCAAACCAAGACTAACTAACAAACACCCCTTTAGGTGTTTGTGGTAGTGGACTAATTTCCATCCGTGTTTCACCGAGTGGGTGGCAACGAACGAAGAACTGTCTGGGGCAGGGAATAACCCTAGAAAGAGCTAGATACCCGCTCACAGTTGCATCAAACATAGTGCAAAATAGAACTACATATTCACATTCCCCGTATCAGTCGCATCTGAAGGGGGGGCCTTGATCCCGTGGATACAGGGTATGTAGGCAGTATGGACAGCAAAGGATGCCCCCAATATTTAGGTCCCCTAGAAATAGGGTGTTCTTGTTAGTGTAGGTTTTTATTTCCTAGTTGGGTTATTTATTTTTCCCTATATTCCTAGGTTTTTCTACACTTCTATTAATTTCGCTTAGGTTAGTAAAGCATGTCTTATTAGGTGAGTGGTTGCGAGGTGTCACCTTCCTACATGTGAGCATCCATTAGCTATCTTAGGAAGATACTTTGCTATCTTTAGTCCGATAGATGGTTGCTCTTGATTGGTCGGTGTTGCCACCTCCTCCCTCTTCCTAGTCTATATAAGCATGCTACCTGGCTTGTATTTTGTATCTCTTACTTTTGCATCCTCTTAATTCTATTTTGCTTCTAGCATTTGCATTACTCTCTTGGAGACTAACTCTGTGTTGCTATTTTGATTTCATATCATTTGCATTCATAGTTTAGATATCTATTCTTTGCACTAGTTTTCTAGGTTAATAATCTTTTTAGATTCTAACATGGTATCAAAGCCTTGCTATGTGCAAGAGTAGATTTTAGTTTCCTTATTTGAGAGATTCGTGGGGGGGGGGGGCTAATTAAGCTTATTGCAGTTTTTTGAAAAACTCAGTATGCTCTTCTCTTGCATCTTCGAATGATCTTGGGAATCATAAAAGTTTGACGAAAACTTTTTTTAATCTCTCGGGTTTGTACATGTGTTTTATGAAATTTGGGTGATTGCAGCATTTTTGGTTATACTGGAAGCATTTCTAGCTATTCCAACACATCCAAGAGGCTTGAGAAAGTCAGATTTGGCTTTCATTTCACTGAAATCGGAGATCGTCATAGACAGTTGCGGAACTGGGGTTTTCAAGCTCAAATCTGACAACCAACTTGCATATTTGATTTTTTCAATCAATATTGCAGGTTCTAGCATGCCTTTGCTTGTCTTAGGTAGCTGATTCAGCCTTTGCATGTCATTTTTTGGTTGCCGGGGTCATTTTTTTTAGCTAAAGGCGTTCTATTTACACTGGAACAACATCTTTTGTACACCAACAAGAAAAATGCCCTCTGGGTTTTGTTCGCAGCATAGAAAAACTATCTAGGTATCTTTCTATTTTTGCATGTAGTCTGTATATTTTGCAAAAATGCGCTCAGAAAGCTATAGCATGACCCCTCTCCGTTGGCAGTTGCAGTTTTGAAGGCAGTTTTCAAATGCTCCGTTCTTTCTCATACAGACTCCTTTTCCCACGAATTGTTTTTTTATTTTGCCTATTTTTTCGTGCTCTATGCACTAGTGCAGAATTGTTTTGATTTTGATGCCAAGAATTTTTAGAAATTGCAGATTCTCAGTCGTGACATTGTACAGTTCTCATTTTGGGAACTTCAGAGGATCATAACTTTCACATACGACCTCGTATCGAGGCAATTCTTTTTTTGAAAGTGCATGATTTTTTGAGTAGATTGTAGTGGTGCTGTTTATTTCATTGGGCATTGTGCCAAAGTTGTATTTTCAGCATATGCTCTTCATAAGGGTTTTATAATGCATTGAAATCAAGACCACTTAGTATTTCTTGCTAGTGGTAGTTGTAAATGCACTAATATAAAGTGCTAAATCATATTTTCTTGGGGGGGTTGTCTTGGTTGGGTTCTCTTCTTTGCGACACTTCTTCTTTGCATTTCTTCATTATGGATCAAACAAATCTGCCCATCCTAACTCCATACAATTACTTTGAGTGGAAATCACGTATAACAATTCACTTAAGGAAAGATGGACTAAATAGGATAACTATGGGACTTGAAACTGAACCTGCTAAAGATGAAGATAAGCCTAAGTGGTTTAACAAATATGATGAAGCATATGGAACATTGTGTTTGTCTATTTCTCCTAATTTGCTCTTTCACATTGAGTCTTTGAATACACCAAATGAAATCTGGACAAAGCTAGAAAAACTATTTGGCACGTGCAAGATTCAATGAGAGGTCATATGTTGGAAAATGAACTAATTAGTTTAAGTCCAGGCAATTTCAACACAATCCAGGATTTCTTCACTAAATTGAAATCACTAAGGCTGTAGTCAAAACAATGTGGAATTGAAAAGAAAGATGGATAACTGATTCTTAGTATTCTCTCTAAGCTAAGTTTAGAATATTCTATGTTTGTTTCTACCTTCTACGCTACTAAGGGTGCACTTGGTACTTAATTCACCATGCCATCTTTAGATGATTTTGCTGTTAGTCTCACTCGGGAGCAGGACAAGCTAATCCAGATGGGCACTCTTAAGTCCTCTAAGTCACATGCCTTGGCTGCCAACCAAGGCACAAAAGAACAGAAAGGACAAAGTAGTAACAACAATAGTAAGGATAAGAAACAGAAGAATAGCAAGGAGAAGAAGGATCAGATACCGGTTGTTTCAAAAGCAACTAATGAGACTTAATCTTCCAAGGGTGACAAGGCTAAGAAAGAGAGGGTCCAATGTTCCTATTGTAAAAGACCAGGTCATGATGAACATAAATGTCTGAAGAAACAAATTGATCACTTGACACACATTCTTGAGAAGAACAATATCAGTGTTCTTGAGTCTATCAAACAGAGTTCTAATGAGGGGTCTAATAAGGCAAAAGAAAACATCAAGGGGAAAGGAAAGGGAAAGGCCCTTGTTGCAGTTACTTCTTCACCATCCACTTGGGTTCTTGATTCGGGTGCTTCGCACCACATGAATCATCTAAGGAAGAACTTGAATCTTTGGAGCCATATACTATTCCTTCTATTTTGATGGGTGATGACACTCCTGTTGAGGTGTGTGGGAGAGGGTCTGTTGATGTGGGGGATGGCACATTCCATGATGTTCTTTGTGTGCCCTCATTATCAACTAATCTCCTATCGATATACCAGATCACTCACATGGGTTTAGGCAAGTGGGTTGAGTTCCCTCCTGATTTAGTGGAGATTTGTGAGTTGCACAGTGGTTCTACAGTTGCAGTTGAGAGAGTAGATCATCAGTCATGGCTCTATCTATTTCTCACTTTATTCCTGATCCTCCTTGAACTATTTTGCTCACTCATTCTAATGATGTGAGTAGATTATGGCATGAGCGGTTTGGCCACCTTAACTTTCGCTACTTGCATCAGCTCAACCAACAGAGCATGGTCACAGGGTTGCCTTCAGTTCAGTTTTTAGGTGGTGTTTGCCAAGGTTGCATTCTTGGTAAGCATCCTAAGGAAAAGTTTGACAAAGGTAAGGCATGGAGAGCTTCATAGATACTGGAGTTAGTTCACAGTGATTTGGCTAGTCCATTTCAACATCCTTCTTTCATTAGGGCTAGATATGTCCTCACATTCATTAATGACTTTTCTCGATATACTTGGGTGTACTTTCTCAAATAGAAGTCAGAGGTATTTGATCATTTTCAGGACTTCAAAACTTTTGTAGAGAAGCAATCCGGGAAAGCCATCAAAGTTTTATGCACTGACAATGGTGGTGAGTATGTCAACCATCAGTTTGAGAGTTTTTGCACTTCAGAGGGATTGATTTGTAGCATTCAGTTCCATACAATCCTCAGCAGAATGGTGTTGCAGAATGGAAGAATAGGTCCTTGAAAGAAATGGCAAACTACATGATTCACTCCATATCTCTTGCACCACAGTATTGGACAGAGGCCATTAACTATGCTTGTTATATCCAAAACCATGTTCCTCACCGAGCCTTGAAGGGAGTCACTCCTTTTGAAGCTTGGAGTGGTTGAAAACCATCAGTTAAGCACTTTTGAGTTTTTAGTTCTCCTGCATGAGCCCACATTCCTATAGAGAAACGCAAGGCCTTGGATCCGCAGATCAAACCTTGCATATTTGTAGGTTATCATGATGGTGTGAAGGGTTATCGGTTGCTCCACCCTACTACACATGAGTTGTTCATTGAGAGGAGTGTTCAGTTTGAGGAGGACTCTTCGAGCTCACTTTCTATCACTTCTCCAACTCCTTCTACTTTGACATTGGAGTCACTTGGCTTACATGACAGATCTTCTGATAAGTTTGATTCACTGGAGCAGTCTTCTACCTCCACTTCTGATGCAGAGACCGATTCAGAGGACTCACCTCCTTCCTCTCCTAGTCATCATTCAAAGGTTGATGATTCTCCTCTAGATACTCCATCTTTTGGTCCACTTTGGGCTAGACAGACCTTGTAGTCAGCAGGTGACTGGGTTAGGGATCCATCAGACACCAGGCGGACTCATTCACAGTTCTAGGATGCTCCACATGTCTTCATTGCTACTGCCTTAGATCCACAGTCTTTTCATGAGGCTTCTGGTATTCTTGAGTGGGATACAACTATGCAGGAGGAGTATAGTTCCTTGATGAGGAACCACACTTGGGATCTTGTCCCTCTTCCTAAGGGAAGAAAACTTGTTCGATGTAAGTGGATCTATCAGACAAAATTTGCAGTAGATGGGTTGGTTGACAAGCATAAGGCTCGCTTGGTCGCTAAAGGCTTGTCCGAGGTTCCTGGGATTGACTACTCTGAGACATTTGCGCCAGTTGCCCGAATGAATTCCATCCAACTTGTTCTTACCATTGCTGTAGCTAATCATTGGGAAGTACACCAGATGGATGTGAAGAGTGCTTTTCTTCACGGTGACCTTCAGGAGGAGATCTACATGGAGCAGCCACAGGGATTCCTTTAGGATTCTTCACTTGTGTGCCATCTTCAGAAGTCTCTCTATGGCCTCAAACAAGCTCCTCGAGCTTGGTATGCCAAGATGGACTCCTTCCTTCTATTAGTTGGGTTCACTCGGTGCCATTCTGATCCCAATGTCTACATTCTACAGTAGGATGATTCACTCCTATTTTTGGTTTTGTATGTTGATGACCTGCTGATCATAGGGAGTTCTTCATCCACCATTGGGGCTATCAAAACTGCCCTTCATGATAGGTTTTTGATGATTGACTTGGGCTTGTTGCATTACTTTCTCAGGATTGAGATCTTTCAGTCTTCTTCTGGGATCACCATTACACAGTCCAAGTATGCTCTATATTTGCTCTCGAAGTTTCATATGGCTGACTGTAAGCCTGCTCCAACTCCCTTTCTTTCTGGAGTCAAACTTGAGGCTCAGTGTTCTTCTCCACTTGTTGATGGCACTTTGTATCGACAGCTTGTTAGGAGTCTCATTTATCTGACTCATATGAGACCTGACATTTCATATGCTGTAGGTATGGTCTCTCGATTCATGCAGGAGCCTCATGAGCTGCACTGGAAAGTAGCCAAGCGGATCCTTCACTACATTTAGGGTACTTATAGTTTTGGGATTCACTATGCAGTGGGCATTGAGCTTGACTTAGTGGGCTACACAGATTCAAATTGGGCAGGCGATTCTCAGGATCACAAGTCTACTTCAGGTTACAACTTCTCACTTGGTTCAGGTCCTGTTTGTTGGTCGAGCAAGAAGCAGTCTGCTATTTCTCTATCTTCTACTGAGGCCGAGTATTGGAGGGTTGTGAATGCCACCACTGAGGCCATTTGGCTTCAAAATCTTCTCATTGAGTTTGGTATCTAGATCAGAAGGCCATCAATCATATTTTGTGACAACTAGAGTGCCATTTAGATCTCATGGAATCCGGTCCATCATCAGCGGACCAAACACATAGAGGTCCACATGCACTACATCTGGGAGCTCATCCATGGCCATGTCATCGACCTTCGCTACTGTCTGACTTTCGAGCAGGTTGCTGATATCTTCACCAAACCCTTCACTGAGAGCAAGTTCCTTCATTTGCGAGCTTTGCTCGAGGTGTGGGATGCTTCATCTTCTGGGGGGTTTCTTCCTCTCACTCTTTTGGGGGGGCTTTTCTCTCTCTTTGGGGGGGAATTTTATGTACATGGGTACCTCATCAGGCTTGATTTGTCGGGACTCATTTCTACATCCACCTAAGCTTCACTTATGGGGGGTGTTAGTGTAGGTTTTTATTTCTTAGTTGGGTTATTTATTTTTCCCTATATTCCTAGGTTTTTCTTACACTTCTATTAATCTCGCTTAGGTTAATAAAGCATGTCTTATTAGGTGAGTGGTTGTGAGGTGTCACCTTCCTACATGTGAGCATCCATTAGCTATCTTGGGAAGATACTTTGCTATCTTTAGTCCGATAGATGGTTGCTCTTGATTGGTTGGTGTTGCCACCTCCTCCCTCTTCCTAGTCTATATAAGCATGCTACCTAGCTTGTATTTTGTATCTCTTGCTTTTGCATCCTCTTAATGCTATTTTGCTTCTAGCATTTGCATTACTCTCTTGGAGACTAACTCTGTGTTGCTATTTTGATTTCGTATCATTTACATTCATAGTTTAGATATCTATTCTTTGCACTAGTTTTCTGGGTTAATAATCTTTTTAGATTCTAACAATTCTATAATTAACATCGTGATCTTAACTTTTTGTGTAGCTATTTTTGAGTCATGTTAACATAAGATTGTCCAGTTAGTTTTGTGCAGATGATAAGGATATTCATGACTGGAGGAAAATGCAATTTGTCAGAAATGAAGACAGGATGTAGTGAAGAACTTAAGGTATGTGTTTCTCAATTGATCTTATATGTTATTTTGTTAAATGTACTTTCTCTTTTCACCATAATTGAAATTAGTGATCTTTTTTGAACTTGATGATTTCATAAACTAGCTCTAGATCATCTATCCTCTATAACATTATTGAGCATTTTATTGAGTAAAATTTTAGGAATCTACATTTTTGCATCTGTTAGATCAAGATTTTTAATTCCTCGATATTTTTAGATTCAGATTTAGTAGTATTTTGTTAATAAGGAATCAGGTCCTTACATGTGGTATCAGAGCGAGGCTCAAACACTAGGCCTGGAGGTCTGCTAACCTAAAGCATGGTAAGAATTAAGATATAAGGTGTTATAATGTGATGTTAATGATATTCCTCCTCTTGCGATCTAATGATCATCTAGTTATTGATAAACGTGGAGAGAAACATGCAAAACAAGGGAAATGGTAAGGCCATAGATAAACCCTTCCTAGACGGTGAGGTGGACGACTTGATGCCAGTGACAGTATGTATGTAATGAGACAATAGTAGTTTGGTTCATGACAGCTGTGCAAACTTGTGGATTATCTTTTGTGAGGTGGATATCATATTGTGTGGTCAATTCCTTTTATGGCATATCTTAATGGATATTTTCATGATGGCATGACCTAGGTTGTGTGGGGCATGTGATTGTTCGTGTGGATTTTATATATGGATATACCATAAGGTTGTCCCAGGTTGTGTGAAGAATGCTTATTGTGACATGGTAATTTATCATTGTTCTCTATGTGGTTGAGACCACTGTACGATTTATCTACTTTAGTGGTGGTAATTCCACCCAATTCCCCTAATCCCCTTAGGTGGTCTTGTTGCAAGGCTACATGGTGATTGTAATGTGCAATTTTATGAGATTGTTGGATTATTTATTTTTGTGTTAAAGGTTTTACTTAAGTGTTAAGCTAGCAGTATTTTGTTTCTTTGGGAAACTTAGTTGTTTTAATTTTGAGACAGTCCTTTTGCCTCAAGGACGTGTTCTTCGTTAAAATTTGGGATGTTGCAATGGTTGTTATCTTTGATCTTAACTTCTTCTTTGGTTTGTTTAATTTTAATGTATTCTAATTGAGGATTTAACTTATGGAATTTTTGATTTGAGGTATTTTATTGTTGCAACTGCTAGCATGTGCAGTGTAATGTGACTTCTGTAAACTACCATATATAGGTGGGGCCCTAACAGATTGTATGGGGGAGTAGGTGGCCTGGGGAATTCTATTGTGAGGATGGGGGTTGCAAATGGGACTGGTATGGGATAGTCATAATCCATCCATCCCCCTAGATCTATGTGTATGTTTCTTGCATACCTTCCTCTTGGAGGATAACACCTTAAACGAACATGAGCAAGGTATTAGGAAACGTAAGGAGGGGTCCTTGAGAGAGCCGTGAGACCATCTTTTTTTTCGGTTACTTGGCACTAAGGTATTAATGATATTGGTTTCCTTTGGAAGTGTGGCTATATGGTTTTATGGATAACTGGATGAGTACTAGAGACAACTATTGACTTGCGTGAAATTGATGTCATTCATGGACTCCTAGTTTGGGAAGCTACTATCAATGCTAGCACTACTTTTGGATAACAAGCCCTAAGGTGGCATCGTTTGATACAATAGTTGTGAAGAGAGAGATGGATGGAAAGTTTGGAAGAGTTGTTGATGTGGCAATCTCTGCAAATAGGCATGTATGATAGCTAGAATTGTTACCTTTCATTTGAGTGTTGATGTGTGTGCTTGAGCATGTATTCATTTTAAGTGTAATGTTTATATGATATCAAAATAATAGAAGTCACTAATACTTAGAAGAATCCTTGGGAGGATTGACCTTGCACCTGGCTGGTTGCCCACAAACTTGAGGGAGGGTACAAGGTCCTTAGAACATTTTTATCGAATGAACTTATAGAAATACCTCGGTGCAATATATGGGTCTATTGCGTAATTTCTTGTAAGTAAGTGACTCAGGATCCAGATTGATCCCAATGAGTCTAAGTCTCTGTCAGAGCAATTTATTCATGTCCTTGTTAGCCCATATGGCTGTCGTGTTTATCTATCCCGTACTGGATAGAGTTTTGGTATGTTTGACCAGTTTAGGGCCGTTTGGCCATTATTTTGGAAGGAGAATTTGCGAAATCAAAAGGTGTAATTTAGAGTTGCTAGAAAAGATAAAGGGACTAGGAGAAGACAAATATGATGCCCTTGAGGAAGAACTAAAAAATGCAAGAAGGAGAAATGAAGAACTGGAAGCAGAGTTGATATTGTTTGAAGAGTTGGAAGGTGGAACAGAGGAACAAAGATCTAGAAGAAGGTTTGAAAGAATTGAAAAGGGAGAATAGTTTACAGAAGTCACTTGTAGCATGCAGAGAAGAAAATGAAAACCTGAGATCTAAGCTTGAACTTTGTGATGTTTCTTATAATACTAATGATTTGAGTGATGCTGCAGAAGCTTCTTCAGAAAGTGAAAGTGAAGATAACAGTGTGACTGAACCGCATTTATTGGGAAGTGCTGGTTCTGTATGAACTACTGTGCCCAAAGGACAGAAGAGCCTGAATTGGCTATATTTTATAGTCCCGCATTGGACATCTTAACCCGCATTGGCTAATTCCTAAGTACTCAGATGGACTAAGATAAAATATTTCTTCTAACCTAGAGTGGTGTATCTTTTCTCTTAGATTCTAACACATGTTGGAGTAAGCTTTTAACGTGATTAGAAATATTGGATAATGTGTTTAAGTACTCAACATCTAGAGTCGATGAGCAAGTGGTAAGGGTGTGTTTAAATAGGTAAGGAAATCTCACATTTTCCCAATCTTTTGTCTATAACCTTTGCATCAGGACGATGCAAAATCTTAGGGGGGAAGTATGTCACGACCTTAATCAGTTGCAATTTTAGTATGCTAATATTTATGGGGGCTATTGTTGGTTAGAAATTAGTTAGAATAAAGGTAACATCAATTGGTTAGTGAAGTCTTAGTGAATAATGGTGTAACTTCTTTTATATGGCCTTGAAGCAAATTATGAGCTATGGTTGTGATTCTAGCACTTATACAATATGATTGAAGGTATGCAATGTTCCATTGTGTGATTGATTTCTTTCTTAGGTAGAGTTACTCACTTCATGGAGAGAATGCTTCCCTAGATGTTAGTACCTTAAGATTTATTTTGATAACCAAATCAGTTAGAATTGTTGGTTTCAACACTTGTATGTAGGGCACTACTTTAGGGACCTAGAAAAGGAAAAACTACGTACTCGACTAAGGTAAGAGTACCATCATAGTAATTCATTTAAGCAAATAACTTTATATAAGATAACTAAATAGTTTTACTAATTATATATGTGCATTATCTTAGCTTGGTGTCATCTTTAAGATAGCAATAGCATTTTCCTTAAACATGTGAACTTAGCTAAATTGGTGAATGAGGTATGTTTCTTTCGATCTCTGTGACGTATTGTAACAATATAAAGAAATTGGTTATTTAATTGGTAACATTGCATGCTATGAATAGAACTAAGATTACACATCTTTTTGAGCATTAAGGTTAGAAAATATAGATGATGATTCCAGAAAAGCGTTGTTATCTATAGTTTTCTTAGAAGCTTGATTAGATAGAGTTGCGATTTTCAAATTTTGGAAGAAACGACATTGTAGTGATAGCACCTATCTTAGCTTGATTGTACCCTTACTTGTGAACACCCTTTCCTTATTATCTTAGCATATAAATGTCAAGGACAATATGATTGTGTTCATCATCCAAGCTTGGTAAACTATTGCATCCAACTTTATTAACCACCCCTTTAGCATATGGAGAGCATGTCATTAGGGTCATTACCATGTTTTTTTTAGTTCTTCCTTGTGCTTAATCTTTATCTTGTGATCTTATAAAATATTTAAAAATATTAGCGTTTAGTTATGAAATCCTTGTTGAGTATGTTGAATGCCTGTCCATCAAATTTAAGTCTATGTATGTCATGAGAATTGGATTCGATGGGTTTTTTCTATGTTGTTTTAGTCCACAAAATATGGAGAATATTGCCTTTGATTCCTTATTTACAGCTTTTCCTAGACATGATAACTTATGTTTTATTAATAAGGCTTTTGTAAGTAGAGCTCTCTTGGTTTAGATACATGCTAATAGCATTCTAATAGTATAGGCATTTATTTTGATCCATATAATTCTTTTATGTATACCTTGAATTTGTAGGCCAATTGTCATAGCTCTAGTATTAAATTACAAATTAAATCTTATTAAACAATAATTTTCTTATTAGTAATACTTTTGTATTTATTATTATTATTTAAAGTAATCTAAAAACAATTATAACTATTATTTCTTTATTTATATAAATTATTACCATTATTAATAATTATTTTATTAATATAATTATTACCATGTAATTACTAATTATTAATAATTGTTAATAATATGGTGTTTATCAATATGATGAATACTAATGTTATTTTATTCAAAGTCAACGTTTTTCTTCGTGGCTGCATTTTGTTGAGGAAAATGAATTCCAATGTGGCTGGAAGACAAGTTTTGTATGTGGCAGAATTCACTGAAGCAGGTAAAAATAAAACAAAATCAGATTTGAAAAGATCTTCCACCGCTTGAAAAAGAGGATTCCACCGCTTGGAGAAGGGGGATAGAAAAATTGATAAGAGAAGCTTGAGTTTTTTTTTCGATCGGGTGAACAACTCGTGAGTGGATCAGCCCTAGCTCAGCTCTATGTAAATGTCATCCACTTTCAGAGTTGAACTGGTCAAACAGCCAATAGCATTTTTCTATTCCATTCACAACAAAAAGTGTTAAATATAGGAAAACTTTTCATTGGCCAGAATTTACCATTAAATATTGAAGTGGATGACATTTAAGATCAGCCACTAGCTCCACTGGAGGAATTCGCATGGCGAGAGTACATGCCGGAGGTGACAGTGTGTATGGGAGGAGTGGCAGAAGCATCAGCAATCTCTGTTCACTCCACAAAAAGGTAAGGCTGTTTTGTGGGAGGATTTTTCTATAGTTCTGCATGCTAAAAATAAATTGAATTATCTTGCATTGAAATGAATTTTGGCATACTCTTTTAAAAAGGCAGTAATGGGGTTTTAGTTTTTCGGTGGTTAAGGAAATTGCAGCAAACATATTTTTAGTTTTTGTACTAGAAAAACAAAGAACTGATGCAGATACCACGGCCTATGTTCGTACTCCCCTCCAGCTTACCTCAAATTCTGCAACTTGATATGCTGCCTAAGTTATTAGCTTTCAAACGGTTTCCCTTTCCTTTACCTTTGAAAAAAAATACATATATATAAAATAGAAATCCCCCAACATCGCTTTTTCTGGCACAATCTCTTTCCCAGCGTGAGAACTACAGACAAGTTTAGAAAATCTTCCGGCATAAAATTCTTTTATTTGGCAAAGGGTGAGGAGTGGGGCTAAACACCCACCAGTGGCATTTGCTTAAAAGTTTCTAAGGGTTTTTCAATGAATACATTTTGAACATATCCTGCAAATCGTGGCATTCTAGGAGACCAGATTTCTTTTAGGCATCCTGTGAAATATCCACGTGCCTTGCCTATGATCCCACTTTCTGCATGCCTGTGCAACTATCACATCTGACGAAAAAATTCCCCTTCCACTATGGGTTGATGGATGTTCATTCCTTGTTCCAAAACTCCCTTTTAGCAGCGGTACGGAGAATGCTAGCAAAGGTTGTGGAGTTCCGATCTACACCTTAATTAGAAATAAGCTAAAATATTATATATATATAGTTTAGCGTTGTCAACAAAACTAGATTTGTAGTGACATATATTTACAGAGCTAAATGACGCCTTCCTGGGAACTTTATTTTACACTTGTTTAAAGTAGAAGGCAATCACATTAATATATAGTAAAAAATTCCAAATCAAGTTATACAGTGTTCTACTTAAGATCCCAATATAAAGATTTCAATGGGCATTTGGAATATCCAAGGTATAAAAACTCACGGGCCTGAACATGCTAAAACAATAGCCTCATTTTATGGTTGTCATATTACCGTCTGATTTTTGCAATTAGTTGTCTCTTCTTTTTACTCAAGTACTGGAGGAATTAACATCCACATCCGTTGAAATTGCACAAAACCTTGTATAGTTCTTCCTTTAATTATTATATCTTCGCAATAATGCCATTGCTCCTACAGCTGATAGTTATGAATAAATATAAGTGTGTATATATATTTACTTTTATAGGTAAATTACATTATTGATCTTCTTGGAGTCTTCAAACCCTCTGAGAACATAATAAACAAGAAAATTAGTTATTGTGAATTAGAATAATAATAAATTATAATACTTGACTTATAAATTAGAATACTTATGCCTTTTCACTAGTTTTGTAAAATAAAAAAAAATGTATATATAGATGGATAGTAAGTTACTAATTGTTGAATTACTTAATTAACTTAGAAACTTATTAATGGAATAGCATAAAATGGGTTAAATTCCTTATACATAGGTAGTTAAGTTGGGATGATAGTAAGTTACTAAATTAAATTAATGTTTTATTTACATGGGATAACATAAAGATAATAATAAAAATTCTAGTTTGAGATTAAGAGTTTAATTTTGTATTGATTTTTAATGAGGTATTTAACTATCCTTTATACGTTTGATTTTCCATGTAGTTAATAGGAAATCTATTGATAGAGGTGGATAAGTAGTTTTTATATATTATTCAATTAAATTATTAGTTGTTTAACTAAGATAGTTAACTTCTTTTAATTAGCCTTTTGTAAAGGTTGCGAGTAAAATTAGTAAAACTAATAGATTTATGGTAAAACTAAGGTTTATGCAAACTCATTGAAAGGGATAGGTTAGGCTAATAAAGACAACTTTTTATAAAGATGGTTTAAACAATTGTAGTTAAAAGATCAATGATGAGGGAAGTAAAAGTATATATATGAAGATATAAAAAAAAGGAGTAAAAGTAACAAAGTTTTATAATAAAGGTAAATTCATAATAAAAGTTAGAATAAAATGAAATGAATAAACAACAAGATAAATAAGTAGTAGAAGTTTTAAAAACAAATGTGAGTGTTATGGTAGTGATATAAGGTAATTAGTAAATTCTATGCAAACTTATTAGTTTAGTGTAAGACTTTTCTTTTTGTAATCATTTATGATTAGGTGAAACTTTTATTTATTTTAATCATAATCTTTAGTTTCAACGAACATGCATAATAAGGTTGGAAATTTTCAATAATTTGATTATTCAAATATTTGCATTGGCAAAAATGTCTTTTTTATAATATTAGTTATGTATTGTATGATTGGAGTCTCATGTTTTAAATATAATAATGATTTATTCTTTGATGAACTTAGAGATGTAGAGTGAATCCAATGTGTTTTGCATATAAAGAATATACATTTAAATGTTATATAAGTATCATTATTGACTTTCGATTAAATGAATAATTAATGGTGGTCATTACCCTGATTAAATTAAGTCGTCAATGTATTATGCTATTGCATTGATTTTTTAGTTTGATATAAATGGGATGGCCTATGCTTGTCAATTGGGTGCCAATGTATTTACTGTACTTTGATTTATGTAAGTATAGGTTGTGGAATATTTAGAAAAATAAACAAAGATACTCAAGTAGTTCACTACGATAAGATTGTCATCTTAGTACATTGAAATTTTATGCAATTGGAAAAAAAAAGAGCTAAGGGAACTATGCTTAACACCATCATTGATTTGGTTGACAATTAGTATTTTTGAGGTGAAATTTATTTTCCCTACATTGGTAATCAGAAAGCACTAAGGAACCTCGAAGAGACCCAGTCACCAAATACCCAACTTGTTTTATGCTAAGACACCTGATACGGATTCCTCCACACTAGGACTAACTGCCAAACACCCCTTTAGGTGTTTATGGTAGTGAATTAATTTATGTCCCTATTTCATCGAGTGGGTGGCAGCCGACGAAGAACTGTCTGGGGCAGGGAATAACCCTAGAAAGGGTTGGATACTCGCTCATAGTTGCATCAAACATAGTGCAAAACAAAACTACATATTCGCATTCCCCATGTCAATCATATCCAAAGGAGGGGGCCTTGATCCTGTGGATACAACCCGTATGTAGGTAGTTTGGATGGCGAAGGATGCCCCCAGTACTCAGGTCCCCTGGATATAGAATGTTCTTCTGTAATTAACATCATGATCTTAACTTTTTGTGTAGCAATTTTTGAGTAGTGGTAACATAAGATTGTCCAGTTAGTTTTGTGTAGATGATAAGGATACTCGTCACTGGAGAAAAATGCAAGTTGTCAGAAATAAAGGCAAGATGTAGTGAAGAACTTAAGGTATGTGTTGCTCAGTTGATCTTATATGTTATTTTGTTAAATGTACTTTCTCTTTTCACCAGAATTGAAATTGGTGATCTTTTTTGAACTTGATGATTTCATTAAGTAGCTCTAGATCATTTATCCTCTATAACATTATTGAGCATTTTCTTGAGTAAAATTTTAGGAATCTGCATTTTTGCATCTGTTAGATCAAGATTTTTCATTCCTCGGTATTTTTAGATTCAAAGTTAGTAGTATTTTGTTAATAAGGAGTTGGGTCCTTACACAATCGAACATCAAATGGTTGGAGGTTTCCTCATTCTTCAAATAGAGGACATATTGGGAAGGACTGATGAAACCTCTTCTTTTGAGATTCTCAAAAGTGAGGATTCCTTTGTGCATAAATTGCCAAGCAAAGAAATTGACTTTCAACCATCCTTTAGTTTGCCAAATCTTGTGCCATGCCTCAAACAAAAAGGTATGAGGGGGAGCAAAGGAAGGATTTTACTGTAGCCAACTTTGATAGAATAGACCCCTAGGCTACCGATCCCCCAAGCAACTTGATCCTCTTCCTCACTTCCAGAGAGGAAAAGAGTGGCTAAAAGATTAGAAATAGTAGGCGCAAGTTTCGGAGGGACAGGAATTGTCCAGTCATCCAATTTCTTGAGTTGCCTAAACTTGTAGGAGTAGAGTTGATAGGAGTTAAAGTAGCATTCAACTTTTATCCAACCCCTGCTCTCCATTTTGGTTTTAACATTCTGCAATTCAAGGAATTAGACAATAATAGGAGGATTTTGATCCCAAGAGTTTGTCCAAAAACAAGCTTTGTCTCCTCTCCCAATTTTCCAAAACATACCATCTTTCAAAACTTGGGAGCCTAACTTGGGAGTTTGCCAAACTAAGGATCCAGTGCCAAAGATAGGAAGGCGGTAGAGCTCATTCTGATTTTCATCTCTCAAATATTTACTAGAGAGAATGTGACTAAAGAGGGCAGTCGGTTGAGAAATCCATCTCCAATATAGTTTTCCAGCCAGAGCTTTATTGTTGAGGTCCGCCCTTCGCAGACCCAGACCACCTTTTATCTTGGGCTGAGTGACTTTATCCCAGTTGACTAAATCCCACTTTCTTTTGTCTTTAGCACCACTCCATAAGAAGTTTTGAGCTATCTTGTCCAGTTCTTTCCAAATAGTGGAGGGAGTAGCAAGGATAGAGAATTTATAAATAGCCATTACCTAAATCACAGACTATAGAAAAACAAGTCTTCCATGATAACTTAACATATGTTGGACCAATGGTTGATTTTACCCCAAATAATCTCTAAAAGTTCCCTCCACACAGTCATCTTAAGCTTCTTGAAGTGAAGAGGGATTCCTAGGTAAGTCATAGGTAACTCCATCTACAAGGAACCTAAAATAGAAAGAATTATGTTTTGGTTTCTTAGATCCACATTAAAAAAACCACTTTTGATTTTTTATTGTTAATGACTTGGTTGGTGGCTTTAAGATAAGTATTTAGAGTTCCTCTAACCATTTTAGCTTCTTTGTAGGTGTCCAAGCCTAAGAGGTCCGTGTCATCAACAAATTGAAGGTGAGTTAGGACTTCCTCTCCAATCTTGAATCTAGAAATTAGGTTGAGCTTTCTTTTTTCAAGAAAAAATCTACCCAAGCCCTCAGCAAGAATGAGAAATAAATAAAGAGAACAAGGGCCACCTTGACATAGACCACGAGAAGCTCCAAAAGGATGAGAGGGGAGGCCATTTTTAAGAATACAGTAGGTCAGAGAAGCAACACAACTCATAATTCAGTCTATCCAAGCTTGGGAGAAGTTGAAGGCAAACATCATTTTAGACAAAAGGACCACTCAACCCTATCATAAGCCTTTGACATGTCCAATTTGATAAACATACTAGATTTGCCAGAGTTCTGCATTGAGTGAAGAGCCTCCTAAGTTAGGATAACTCCATCTAATATATGTCCACCCTTGACAAAACCACCTTGCTTAAGGCCTATAATTTTATGAAGAAGAGGTTTGAGATGGTCATCGATCACAGAAGTGAGAATTTTATAAATAACATTGCATAAAGCAATAGGTTTGAAATTAGAAATGTGTATCTCAGCCTCCTCTTTAGGAATAAGGGAGAGAAAAGTATGGTTCAAGGCTTTGAGCATTCTCTTATTGGAAGAGACTCTTTAATAACAACAATAACATCCTTGTGAATAAGGCTCCAAAAGGAATGAAAAAACTCAATAGGGAAACTATTGGGACCCAGAGTTTTCCCAGTGCTCATATTGAAAACAACTTTCCTCACTTATTCGCTAACAATGGGATTTAGGAGAACCTAATTGACTTCTTCAGAAATAATGGAAGGGATGGCTGATAAGACTTCAAGTTGAGCTTGAAGTCCTGGACGTCGCTGGCCTTGACTAAATTAGCAAAGTAATTTGAGCAAAAATGCTGCTACTCAGGAATGGAGTGCAAAGGATGACCCATCACATCTTGAAGAGGATCCATCTTGTTCCCTTGCCTTTTACCACAAGCTGATCCGTGGAAAAAAGTTATGTTTTTATCCCCCTCCAGAAGCCAAGAAATGCAAGCATGCTATTTCCAATAAATCTCCTCTTCAGTATCAATAGATTCAATGGCATTACGGAGGGAATCATCTTCATCTTTAAACTTATCAGACATGATTCCTTCTTAGAATTGTTTCTGAACTTCATCCGATCTAACAAGGAAGGGACCTCTTTGATTCTGAAAATTAGATTTATTGTTACACTTCCACCCTTTCAATTGATATTTGACATGATGGAGTTGTTTATGAAGTCTAAACATAGTAGTACAAAAAGGTAGTCTGCCCTCTTCCCACCATTTAGGAATACGCTGTTGAAGTTTGTCTTTTAAAAGCCAGTAATTTTCAAATTTGAATGGTTTGTGGAAATTACCTGTTTTGATGCCTCCATCAAGAAGGATCGAGGAGTGATTAGAGACAGGGCCTTCAAGGATATGAGTAATTAAATTCTAGTTCACAAAGGCCTCCTCTGAGATCAGATATCTATCTAATCTCACCTTCCTCGAGTCAAGATCTTTTCTTTTGTTGGTCCAAGTAAAGTAGATCCCAGGAGCTTTTATGTCTATTAGATGTAGGGCCTAAACCTGAGCAATCATATGACAATCCCCAATGTCAAGAGAAGGGGAGCCACCTTCTTGATCTCTAGAAGATAGTTTGGTATTAAAGTCTCTGGCAACAATCTAGTCTAAATCTTCTTTGGAGGATCTCATACTTTGGAGAGCAATCCATTGATGAATTAGGCAGGCAAAATTTTGGTCCCCATAAAAGTTAGTAATCAAAATCTGCTCCTTAGTCATATTATTCTAGAAGAGAGAAGTGAGAACACTTGCCCATGCAATATGATCCAAAGAAGTCCATTCAAGAGAATTCCAAAAGGTGATAATCCTTCCTGAGGCACCTTGGGCAGCCACCGCCATATGACTAGCACCTCTCCATATTTTGTTGACAGCTTTATCAATAATATCTAGAGACATTTTGGTCTCTTGGATAAGAAAAAAAATAGTATTATGATTCTCTAATAATATAAGGACAGTAGCTTGATGGGTGTTACTATTTAAACCCCTAATATTCCATGATTGTAAAATCATTGTTTACCATGGGGTAGGTACAAATCAAGAGGCCTTACCAATCCTTCATTGATAAGTTTTTCTCCTTGAAAAGCTATCAATTCTTTCGTTATTTTTTGGCCTGGTCCTTGAGAGCTATTATTTTTTAGTTTCTTTTCTATCTGGGTAATCCCAAGAAGAGGCTTTTCCTTGGTCTTTTCTACTAGGTCCATGATAATTTCTTGAACTGAAGGTTGTTCCTAGGAGCAAACTATCATAGCACGTGCCATTTATGATTGAGAGGTGTCACTATTCTTTATAGCTAAAACCTCATTGGGGGTAGTTGTTGATCACAAAAAATACTGAGAGGGGGGGTGAATTAGTAATCTGTAAAACTTCTCTTTCACACATTTATTAATCCATTTACCACATTCAATAACTTGAAAGCAAAACAAACATAAGAACATCAACCATAAAGACATCACACATAGACACCAGGATTTTTACGTAGAAACCCCCAAAAGGGAAAAACTACGATGAGTGTTAGCTCACAATATATAATGATAAAAATATTGAATCACATGAAGGCTCACTACCTTACGGATCACTGCCCAAGGATTCACTATCCAAAGAAGTGCTCACTGCAATAGGCTCACTGCCAAGAAAATAGAAGAGAAGACAAAAGAAGAATTGGCTCACTGCCAAGAGGTGATTGCTACAAATGCATCTACAAAATGTTGAAGTGTAGTTCCATTAATAGCTCAGTACACAGACTCAAACATCTTCATAATGTATGCCCTACTTTTTCTGCTCTGCTTCACATATGCTTTACCCTTCTGCTTTTACTATCTTTTTCTGATCTCAAAACTACCTTAGATCACACACACATTTAATTTGCACTTTATTCATACATCGCCATACTTCCAACACTAAAATCCATTGAGTATATATATATCCGCAACAATATTTATCTCACAATTTGGTCGGCAAGCCAAACATGAAACATGTACACAAATGTTATACCTTGTTAGCTTGCTCTTGTGCACAAATAGCAATGTGGACCCAAAAAAACATACAATAGTCTTCATATAGGTCAGGACCAATCATTCAACCACTTATATTGATCTAACATGCCTGCCAACTTATCCCTTAAGTACACACTTGACCAGTTCAACTGTCACATCATAACTTCCAAGGTGGACCATATGAGACTCTAAAAATCATATCCAATATCCATTATAGATCTCTTTTCATACCTTTAGAACCGTAGAACATATAATTCAACTACAGACAAATGAGGATCTCTGAACTGTCACTCAGTCACTATGAAACATTGTCAGACTATAAGCTGATAAAAAACAACTTGTATAAAGTGATTAAAGGAACTTTAGAAGCTATAACTCTGGATTTAGGTAGTCAGAATAAGTATCATTGTTTCCTTAGAACCGCAAGACAAAATATGTAACAATGGAGGAATGTGGACCCTTTTACTTTGGTACTGTGCACTATTCATGTCTTAACTTTGTTCACTCGGACTTAGACATTTCACCATATGACTTCCGGAGGAAGTCAGAACTTGAACACTAGAACATGTGATCACCAAATATCTATGAACAACATACCTGAACTGCATTTAATGATCTTCAACTGCGGAGGCATACTGACCCAATCTCTGTCACTCTGTAGCTTGCCCATACTTAGCCATTTTGACTAAGTTAGTCTTCCAAACCTTGGTGCCATAACTAAAAACCCCTTTACTATGCTTTGTTGCCATCAATAACAACATACAACTTTCCATCAGAGTAGTGTCTCTTGAATATGTTTCCAACAATCTCCCCCTTTGGCATTGATGACAACACTTAGTGAAAAATACTTATCTGCTCCCCCTTTCTATATACACTTTATTTTTCTTCTCCCCCTTAGGTGTTTGTGTTGCAAGTATGAGGATAACCAATGTTGTCATTGATGTCAACATACTCATATTGCATTAATGAGAAGGATTGGATGAGCTGTGTATTGAGGAAATTAGTCTCAATCAGGAATAGTGAAGAACAGTGATGACATTAAGGTAAAAGTCCAAGATAAGATGAAGATCAGAGGATGTGGTTTAAAGGGTTTTTAGATATGAGTCTTGAGATGCTCCAGTCAAGATTTTAGAGGTCTACATGAAGATCTGAAGAAGTTATGGTCACTCTAGTAGAACCAGTTCCGACAGATGTTCAATGGTGACAGAGTGTCACAGATTGGTCCGGTCAGCTCCGGAATTGCATTATCTCATTCTGCAGATTGGAGGGAGTGTTTAAGAAATTAGTGAGAAGTGACAACTAGATTTGATCATGGTTTGGAGGTCCAGAAGCACCTTTTTCATTGCGACAGTGGCGACAGACTATGTTCTTGAAGTTCCGAATGAAGAAGAGAAGAATTCTAGTAAGTTGATAAAGTGAGGATGTTCTTGGTGACTCAGGAAAGGTTTCGGTGATCCTTGGATCATGTACAATTCCTATTGGTGGTCCGCATTGAAGTTAGAGTTTGGATTTGATGTAAAGACCACCAGTTGTTGGTGTTCTTCCTGAGACAGACTGACCGAATGTACTACACGTCTTCCGGATGATCTAAAAGTGTTTGCCAACTTAGATGAGTGTTCCTAAGTTGATGCCTTGTATAAATAAAGGATTGTGAAGTCATTCCAAAGGAATGATTGTGTGGATGAGTGTGGCATAGCGAAGAAAAAGAGAGAAAGGCAGAGCAGGAGTTTTTGGGCTTAAATGGAACTGATCTAGGCATTGTAAAGATGTCAATCTCTAGTTCAAGTTTGTGATACTTGTTACTTTGTAGACAGTGTGTGTCTTGTAGGTAGTGTGCCTCTTGTGAGCAGTGTGCTCAGGAAGTGAGCCCTAATTGGCATGTGCCATCTATTTTTTTATTCTTCTAACAGAGAATAATCCTTGGGTTAATCACCCCATGGTTTTTCCCTTAACCAGGTTTTCCACGTCAAAATCTTGGTGTCTCATGTGTTGATGCTTTATGCTTTCATGAATGATTAATTGCTATGCTATTGAATAACAAAGTGAATTTAAGTGTTTGAATTAAAAGCAAGTTTAGGATAACTGATTCACCCCCCCTCTCAGTTGTCAACAATTGGTATCAGAGCCAAGTTCCTCTAAAAAGAGCTTAACCGCTTGAGGAGATCTAGGATGTCCTCATACAAGAAGGATAGTCTGAAGTTTGATGGAACCAACTTCTCTCTTTGGAAAAGTTGCATGAAATGTCACTTGGAGTGTATGGGAAAGGTGTACTTGTCCATGGTCACAAAAGCATATGTACCTCCACAGGGTGGTCCGATAACTTTAAATGAAATCACAGATGCTGAAAACAATCTGCGGACCAATAAGTGCTTTAACTGACTCAGAACTCTCAAATGTTATTGACCTACCAACTACCTATGAGATCTGGGTTAAACTGGAACTTCTGCATGAAGGAGATGAGTATGTTAAGTGTGCAAGGTTGCAGAGTCTAAAAGGGAAATTTGAAAGACTGAAGATGAGAGATGATGAAAATATTACTACCTTTATGCCTAGAGTAAATGAGCTAGTATGTGGAATTAGGAATGCTGGTGGAGTCTTGGATGAAAATTAGATTGTTGGAAAAGTTCTCAGATCCCTTCCTGCTGCCTACAAAATCAAGGTTGCTGCCATTGATGAATTCAGAGCTCATACAACTGTCACAAGAGACCAATTAGCTGGCAAACTGGCTGCATTTGAAATGACCAAGTTTGGAGATGATCCCCTCAAGACTAAATCTGCATTCAAAGCTAGTGCCTCTGTGAAAAGTAAACAAAGATTTGATCCGAGAGAAAACTCTTCAAGGAAGCTGTCATGGTATGATCAAGCAAGAAGAGACATGGAAGTGGAAGAAGCAGAAATAGCTCAACTTGAAGCCCTCATTGCAAAGAGACTGCCAAGAGGTTTCGGTAAGTATGAAGGAAAATTACCCTTTAATTACTTCAACTGCAATAAGATTGGTCATTTTGCCTCAAGATGTCCGAAAAGATCTACAAGGTCAAATTCTAACAGACAAAGGTTCCAAAAGAATTGTTATTATGTTCATGAAGAAGATGATAATGAAGGAGTAACAGATGATGAATCAGAGATAGGAAACAAATCCGAAAATGAATGGGTGTTTATTGCCATCAAGGAAGAAGATCCAATGTCCTCTGAATCTGTCAATCATAAGGTTGTAGAAAGAGCTTTGGCTGCCCAAGTTGAAGAAAAGGATGATTGGGTTATTGACAGTGGATGCTCTCACCATATGACAGGTGACAAGAACAAGTTCTTAGTTTTGGAAAGGTATGAAGGAGGAATGGTAAAGTTTGGTGATAATTCTGCTGGTAGAATCAGAGGTAGGGGAACTATTTCTTTTGATGGAAAGAACAAAACTAGTAATGTACTATATGTTGAAGGATTGAAGCACAATCTTCTCAGTGTTGGACAGTTGGTGGACAAAGGTTATGCTCTCCAGTTCAAGAATGGAAGATGTAGGATCTTTGAAAGTTCTGGAACTGAGATTGCATCTGGTACTCAAACAAAAGGTAATCTCTTTCATCTAGTTGGTACTAATAAAAATTGTTTATTTGTTCAAGTTGATCAGAGTTGGCTATGGCATAGAAGGATGTGTCATGTAAAATTTGATAACATCATCAAGATAAGCAATACTCAGGCTGTAAGAGATCTTCCAAAATTGGTAAAACCTACAAATAGTTTGTGCAAAGAATGTCAACTAGGTAAATAGAGTAGAGTCTCATTCAAAAGCAAGGATCAGTCCTCTACCGGATTATTGGAATTAATTCATATTGATCTATGTGGTCTGACAAGAATCAAGAGTATGCAAGGTGATAGATACTTCATGTTACTGATTGATGATCATTCCCAGATGATGTGGGTTACCTTTCTGAAAGAGAAATTAGAAGCTTTTGAGAAGTTCAAAATCTTCAAGGCTATGGTAGAGAATCAAACTGGATTAAAACTGAAATGTCTGAGGTCTAATAGAGGTGGTGAATTCACATCCGGTGAATTCATAGATTTTTGTGAGAAGCATGGTATAAAGAGATAGTTGTTTGCTCCTAGGACTCCACAGTAGAATGGAGTAGTAGAGAGAAAGAACCAGACCATCCAGGAAGCATCCAAGACAATGATGATGGAAGCAAATGTTCCACAAATGTTTTGGAGAGAAGCTGTCAGTATTGCAGTCTATACTCTCAATCGATTTCAAATCAGAAGCAATATCGGTAAGACTCCTTATGAACTTTGGTTTGGCATCACTCCTACTATGAGATATTTCAGAGTATTTGGTAGCAAACGCTAAATTAAAAGAGATGAAGATCTAGGAAAGTTTGATGCTAGAAGTGATGAAGGAATCTTCTTGAGTTACTCCACTCAAAGAAAAGCATACCGGTGTTACAACAAGAAACTAAGAAAGATGATAGAAAGTACAAATGTGAAGGTTGATGAAGGAATTGAGAAACCCTCAAGGTTTTATGAATATGATGAAGATGATCAGAATGATGTTCTAGTTCAAAGAGCTCAATCCTTTTCTGAAAGTCAGATTCAGACTGATCTGGTAAATCAGGAAGAAGAGATAGGTCTGAATGAGCCCAATCAAGAAACAAAAGTGCAAGAAACTCCCAAAGTTCTAAGGTATGTAAGACTGAACCACTCTGAAGATCAAATCATAGGTGACAAAAGCAAAGGTGTGCAAACTAGAAGGACAATTGCTCAAAATTCAGATGAATATTGTCTGATTTCAAAGATTGAACCTAAGACAATAAATAAAGCTTGCAATGATGAAAACTAGACCAAAGCAATGGAGGAAGAGTTGATGCAAATTAAGAAAAATCACACTTGGGATCTTGTTCCCAGACCTAGAAACAAGAATGTGATTGGAACCAAATGGGTCTTCCGGAACAAACTAAATGAAGTTGGTGAGGTAATCAGAAACAAAGACAGATTGGTCTGCAAAGGCTACTCCCAAATAGAAGGAATTAATTTTGAAGAAACCTTTGCTCCTGTAGCAAGAATTGAAGCAGTCAGATTATTTCTTGCATTTGCTACCTTCAAAGACTTCAAGGTATATCAGATGGATGTCTTGTCTGCCTTCCTAAATGGTGATTTGGAAGAAGTATACATTGAGCAACCGGATGGATTTCAATTGTCTCATCATGGTGAATGGTCTGCAAGTTGAAGAAGGCACTGTATGGATTGAAGCAAGCCCCAAGAGCTTGGTATGAAAGATTGGATAAACATCTTGTGCAGATTGTTTTCAACAAAGGTACTGCTAACAATAACTTATATTTTAAAATTGATCATGAAAACATCTTGATTGCTAAAGTATTTGTTGATGATATCATCTTTGGAGGAAAAGATAGCATGTTTAAAACTTTTGCAAATCAAATGAAAAGTGAGTTTGAGATGTCTATGCTTGGTGAAATGAATTTCTTCTTGGGTCTGCAAATCACTCAAACAAAGAAAGGGATCTTCATTTCTCAGACCAAATATGTGAAAGAATTGTTGAGGAAATTTGGAATGGAAGATTCAAAGCCAATGAATACTCCCATGGCAACCGGATGCAAGTTGAGCAAAGATGATGACTCTCCTAAGGTAGATCAGACAAAGTACAGATCAATGATTGGTGGATTGTTGTATCTCACTCAAACTAGACCAGATATTATGCAAGTTGTTGGTCTTGTTGCTAGATTCTAGGCTGATCCCAGAGAATTTCATGTCATGGCAATCAAGAGAATTTTTAGATATCTAAAAGGGACAGTGGAGTATGGTTTGTGGTATCCTAGAGATCATGATTTCTCTCTTCATGCATACACAGATGCAGATTGGACAGGAGATGTGGATGACCGGAAGAGTACCAGTGGTGGAGCATTCTTTTTGGGAAAGAGATTGGTTTCTTGGCTAAGCAAGAAACAAGATGCAATATCTCTGTCTACAACTGAAGCAGAATACATTGCAGCAGCAGGTAGTTGCACTCAAGTTTTATGGATGAAGCAGATGCTAAGAGATATTAAATTAGAGTATGAGGAGCCTATCACAATTTTCTGTGATAATTCCAGTGTAATAAATATTTCTAAGAATCCGGTGTTACATTCTAAGACTAAGCATATATCTATCAAGTTTCACTTTCGGAGAGAGCAAGTGAACAAGGATGAAGTTAGATTGGAGTTTGTGCCCTTAAAGAATCAGATTGCAGATATCTTTACTAAACCTCTTCCTAAGGAATCTTTTGAGTATCTCTGGGAGAAGTTAGGGGTTTTTGCCCCTCCGGTGATGAACTAGGATGCACTGATGTGCATCAGTCTGATGGATATCACAGTCATATCTTGTGATCTGGATTGGTGATGGGGAGCTACTACTCAGGGGGAGCAGCTGGTATGATTCTGATGTGTTACAGTTGCAAGTATGAGCCCTTTGCCATTGATGTCAAAGGAGGAGAGAAGACATGTGAAAAACAAGTGGTTGATGATCAAAGGGGGAGCAGTAAAGAAAGAGAAGACATGTGAAAAGTTGTTGCTAATAGGGGGAGCTATGATAGAAAGGAGAAGTTCTTGTCTTGATGGTTTTTCACATCATATGTTGCCATCAATGACAAAGGGGGAGATTATTACAAGTATGAGGATAACCAGTGTTGTCATTGATGTCAATATACTCATATTGCATTAATGAGAAGGATTGGATGAGCTGTGTATTGAGGAAATTAGTCTCAATCAGGAATAGTGAAGAATAGTGATGACATTAAGGTAAAAGTCCAAGATAAGATGAAGATCAGAGGATGCAGTTTAAAGAGTTTTCAGATATGAGTCTTGAGATTCTCCAGTCAAGATTTCAGAGGTCCACATGAAGATCTGAAGAAGTTATGGTCGCTCTATTAGAACTGGTTCCAGCAGATGTTCAGTGATGATAGAGTGTCACAGATTGGTCTGGTGAGCTCCGGAATTGCATTATCTCATTCTGCGGATTGGAGGGAGTGTTGAAGAAATTAGTGAGAAGTGACAACTAGATTTGTTCATGGTTTGGAGGTCCAGAAGCACCTTTTTCATTGTGACAGTGGCGACAGATTGTGTTTTTGATGTTTTGAATGAAGAAGAGAAGAATTCCATTAAGTTGATAAAGTGCGGATGTTCTTGGTGACTCAGGAAAGGTTTTGGTGATCCTTGGATCATGTACATTTCCTATTGGCGGTCCGCATTGAAGTTAGAGTTTGGATTTGATGTAAAGACCATCGGTTGTTGGTGTTCTTCCTGAGACAGGCCGACCAGATGTACTACACGTCTTCTGGATGATCTAAAAGTGTTTGCCAACTTAGATGAGTGTTCCTAAGTCGATGCTTTGTATAAATAAAGGATTGCGAAGTCATTCCAAAGGAATAATTATGTGGATGAGTGTGGCATAGTGAAGAAGAAGAGCGAAAGGCAGAGCAGGAGTTTTTGGGCTTAAATGGAACTGATCTAGGTGTGGTAAAGATATCAATCTCCAGTTCAAGTTTGTGATACTTGTTACTTTGTAGACAGTGTGTCTCTTGTAGGCAGTGTGCCTCTTGTGAGCAGTGTGCTCGGGCAGTGAGCCTTAATTGGCATGTGCCATCTATTTTTTTATTCTTCTAACAGAGAATAATCCTTGGGTTAATCACCCTGTGGTTTTTCCCTTAACCAGGTTTTCTACGTCAAAATCTTGGTGTCTCATGTGTTGATGCTTTATGCTTTCATGAATGATTAATTGCTATGCTATTGAATAACAAAGTGAATTTAAGTGTTTGAATTAAAAGAAAGTTTAGGATAACTGATTCACCCCCCCTCTCAGTTATCAACAGTTTGCCCATTTTTCACTAGTTTTCTTCTCCCCTTTTGACATCAATGGCAAAGGCATATGTACAGGAGTGAAAATTATGTCAAGACAACAAAAATTGCAAAAACTATTATATTTTGCGACATATGTACAAGTACAATCTTCAACTTAATTTGTTGTGGGTTGTAGGATGTCATTGAAAATGATCTTGATTTGAGCAATCTCTCCATCCCAATTCTTCTTTGCATTTTCCAAAATTTGAATATGGCCATTTATTAGGAAGACTAATTTCTCTACCTTTTGTACATTAGTGGGTGTGTCAATTATTGTACTTACATTCAGTGCTTCTGCTGCAAGATTTGACATTGAGTTTAGCTTAGGACTTATTAGCCCTCTTAATTGACACATTCTATTTTTCATTTGTTCCCTCTTATTTATTAGGCTACTTATGTTATTATGAATACTAATGACTTGTATCTCTTTGCTACTTGTTGACTCAGCTGCCGGGTCAAATGATGTAGAGATATTTACCAACTGCAGTTCTTGATCCTTGATCTTTTCTCCTAACTCTTTTGTGGCTTCCGGCTATGATAAACAAAATTTGTACAAATCACAAGCTTCTTTAATGGCACTCTGTATGCCTTTTATTCCATTATCTAATAGAGTTTTATCATTAGCTAACATGGTCTTTAACTCAGCTAATCTCATCTCATCAAACTCTTTTCTAACTTTTGTCTTTGTAGATTTTTCAAAAGATTCAAAATGTGAACTTACAAATTTGATTAGGCCTTTGAGCTGATCCATTGGTAGCAGTGATATGTCTTTTTGGTATGAAGGCATCAACTTTTCTAGGACGTCGAATGCTTCACCAATGAGTTCACTGTCCTACATGTGTGACTTTAGCATCTCTTCTTGTGCCTTTGCTTGAACAATTGATACTAGTTTGAATTTTTGCATAGTAGACATTGAGGCCAAATTTATTGGTCCTTGTAGAAGTTTAAATTCATCCAAATCATGTTGTCTCTCCAAAAGTTCCTTGGAAAAATCAACTAAGATAGCCGCAGTGTCTCTTGTTATTTCTTCAGACACTTTTTTTTTTTCTTTGTTTTGAAGGTTCTGGGTTCATATTTTCTTGTTGATCAATATTTTGTTCTCATGTAGGGCTCTTCTCACTTTGATCAACTTGTTCCTCAATCTTCTCTTTGTTTGTTTGATCATCAATTTGTTGATCTAGAGGAGGACTTGTCCTTGATGAATCCTTGTCCATGCTATCTTGTTCATCACCAGCAGAGGCTTGATCAGATACAAGGGATTGACCTTCTTTCTTAGTTTTCTCAGGGCTTTTTTCTACCTCTTGTTCATTCATTTCTTTGACTTTACTAGGGCTTACCAAAGGATTTGCATCAGTTTTCTCCAATTCTTGATCCATACTATCTCCAGGAACAAAGGTGTCAACATCAACATTTATATCCTCTTTGTCCAAAACAATTAGGATGTTGAGGTCCTTTAGGATCTCAAGAATTGTTAGCTCTATATTTTTCACAAATTCCTTAGTGTTCCCTGCCGTTAGAGTGTTGACTCTTCTTTTTATCTCAATTTTGTTTCCAAGTAACTTGAAAACTTTTGCTCTTTCCTCAGGAGTCACATCCAGATAAAATTTTAGCAATGAGCTTTCTCTTATCTCCCAATCCTTAGTCATTGCTTCCTCCTTCTTAGCAGTCATTATGCTTGCTAGGCTGCCAGGAAGGTCGGAGACTACCTCAATGAGGGCTCTATTATAAATCTCTAGATATCTAATGACAACAACTTCTATGATATCTTTGTCTGCATCATCATAGTCATCATACAGTTGTGCTATAGGTTTGAGATTTCAATCAACTGTAATGGCCTTTAGAACATCTTCAAGATTTATTGTGGCCTCCATTTCTTTAAACTCTGCTTTCTTCTCCTTTCTTCTTTTGCCACTAAAGGCTTCATTTATCTTTACTTTCATTTTCTTAATCTCCTCATCTTATTCAGTTTCCTCCTCATCAACCTCTATGCTGACATGCTTCCTTTTGGCTTTTGTTTTCTTTCTCTTGTGTCTTGTTGTAAGGGCTTTCACACTTGTAGAAGGTGTGGGACCAGTATAAGTAGTTGCAGTCTCAGTAGAGGTAGAACCTCTAGTTCTCTTTTTAGTCGCAGTGGGATTCTCTAGTTTCTTCATAGGCTCATCTGGAGAATTAACTGGTTCGCATTCCTTCTTTTCTCTTGCTTCCCTTTCTGCTTGTTCCTTTGTTCTGGCTTCTGAGATTTGTTCTTTTCTAAAGCCCTTTCTCTGGGCATATTCTTTTGCTCTTTTCCTTGCCTTCTTCTGGATCTTTGGCATTCTCAAGTCAACATGAACTTTTACAGACAAATCCTTATAGGTTCCAAATCTTTTCTCAAAGGGGTCCTTAGGTTTTCTCAGCATGAGCACTGCATATCCATCTAGCACATCTGCTGCAACTTCATATCCCATAGGCATAATCCACAATGTTCTAGGCTCAACTGTCTCCATCATGCATTGATCTTTATTCACAATAAAGCAAATGCCATCTTTATATTTTTCAACAATTGTCTTAGGGATTCTTTCCCGAGATTGCATTATCCTTTTGAAGTTCTTGAAATAGCCCCATAGGGTTGTAGTTCAAGTGCATCATAATTTCCTATACCATGTAAATGATCTCTAATTTGTACTGCAACAGGTTTATTGCTTGTCCAAATCAAGCTCTTTATCATTGGTAGCTCTTGCATAAAATAGAAGAATAGGCAAAGAATTAGAGTACCAAATTTGAATGGATATTTTTGCTCCTTTGTCTTCTTAAGGTTCTCCATCAGCTGTTGTCGAAGAAGTTCACAAAGATCATGGTTTGCATCCTCCTTAATCATCTCATAGGTTGTGTATATAGCAGTACCAGAGATAGAATTCTCCCAGTTTGTGAAGTAGATTTTGTAACCTAGCATCATGGATGCAAACCTTACAGCATGGTCTTCAATATCATTTATTGTCAATTCCCTTTTGTCAAATTTGGC
Organism: Cunninghamia lanceolata; assembly: GCA_027924645.1. Taxonomy (NCBI): domain Eukaryota; kingdom Viridiplantae; phylum Streptophyta; class Pinopsida; order Cupressales; family Cupressaceae; genus Cunninghamia; species Cunninghamia lanceolata. The sequence goes on from BSBN01000500.1 coordinate 27,477,465, forward strand.
TCCAGTGGCCACTATCACTATTTCATTCTTTACAGATTTTAATACTGGTACTGTACCGGTGGAGCTTAATCTAGTCACAACTCTTATTGCCTCCTTTGTGATCATGAATGGTCTCTCCAGCCACATGAATTTATCATGGACCCTGCTGAGAACATATCGGACCCATTCGTCCTCTACGAATGTTGGGAAGTCTATATATTGAATGAATTTTTTCACTTCCAATGCCTTGTATTCTTCCTTCAAATTGAAATTTTCACCACTCAAGTGCTTCACATATAAATTAGAAAACCTACTATCACCAAACTCTTCTAGGGCAACATGAATGTAATCCCTAACATCTTCCGCATGCATCACTGCAAATGGTATTTCTTAAAACGCACCATTTGGGTTGACCTCTATTGACTTGAAAGGGTGTTTCTTGAATTTTAGTCTTGGTCTCTCAATTATATCAACCACTTGTGGTGTTCCCATTTCCACAAAGACTTAAACAAATTTATAGTAGCGTTTTAAATAGGAAATATGGCTTTTGCCAAATTAGGGTTTTCTTTGCTTGAGATCGATTTGGCTTGCTTTGAATCACTTTGGAAATCATTGTAGTTGCTTGGAATTTCACTTGATTTCTTCTTAGACACTTGATAGTTCAAATGTAAAGTGATTATCCATTTGGATCCGAGCCTTTTAATCTTTGATTGCCTTAACCTAATCGTCATAAATGCAGTCCTTCAAAAAGCTATCAAACACTTCTCTGCTAAGCTCAGTCAATCAAGATTGCTCTGCAATGCTTCGTATTTGATCCTTTTCTCTAGAATTTCTTTCAAAAGATCTATCATATATATCTTTTCATCATATCTTCAGTTCGGATCCCAGCACTGACTATCTGGCTAGGGAATTTAGATTTTCAATATAGCTCCCCCTGAGCCAGAGCTCCCAATTTACTTCTCGGAGGAAGTATCTACACTAGAGGCTGGTTGGGATCCATCCCTGACCTCATTAACATCCTTCTTAATCCAGACCTTGCTTATTTCCTTCTTGATTTCCACTGTATCAATCTTGTTCTTACCTTTATCTTCTCTCTGCTCTATTTTCCTCTTCTCTATAGGATAGTCCCTTTTCTCATTCTTGTATCTATAGAATCTTGCAACGTGTCCAAACTTATTGCAATTGTAACATACCACATTCCTCTATCCCTAATTCCTTCTATTGATTGGATTCATTCTTGATCTGCATTGGTTAGCCATATGCCCAAATCTATTGCATGCAAAGCACTTTCCATTGAAGGATTGAGTATTCCTTGCATTGTTAAAACCATTCCTTACTAGACTTCTGCATTCATTTGATCTGTGACCAATTTTCTTGCAATTGAAACATTGACCAAAGAATGATGGAACATTCTAATTCATTCTACTCCTACATTGAGTAGCCTTATGACCAAACTTATTGTAGTTAAAACAATGGCCATTGAAAGATGGGTACCTTTAAGCATTTGGCTGCATGACTGGAGGTCTTCTAGGTCTTCTTCTATGATTCTGAAACTGATTTCCTTTGTTTTTCCTCATCTCAATGTTTTCTTGACCTGATTTCAAACTTTCTCCTTTCTCAAATCCCAAGCCTTACCTGTCATCTGAACTCTTCTAACTTTCAATCAACTCCTCAAGCTTTGCAAAAGGTTATTTTAAAATTTTCTTTATAGCTATTAACTGCTTCCAGATCATATTTCAGAAGTAACACATCTTTTCCCAATTTTTCACATTCCTTAGACTTATCTTTCAACATTTGATTCAATTGTTCCTTAGCTTTTTCTTTCTCTTCAACCAACCTTGATAAATTATTTAGGGTTTCATTTGCTTCAATCAATTGTTCACTTAGCTCTCTATTCCTATCCTTTGATCTATTAACTTGCTCTCTTAGCTTTAGGATGCATTCATCTGCTTCTTTGACATTTTCCTTCAAATCCTGGATCTTTGCTTCATACTTATCAAGATCCTCGAGAGCTATTTTTAATTCTTGATCAATTGTGACACTACCTGGAGTAGGATACCTTCTAGTTGCCATGAGTATTCTTTCCCAGATCTTCCTCAAGCTGTTAAATGTCTTCCAAGGAACCTTGTTCTGATACCAATTGTTGATCACAAAGAATGCTAAGAGGGGGGGTGAATCAATATTTTGTAAAACTTCTCTTTCACACATTTATTAATCCATTTACCACATTCAATAACTTGAAAGCAAAACAAACATAAGAACAACAACCATAAAGACATAACACATAGAGACCGAGATGTTTACGTGGAAAACCTAAAAAGGGAAAAACCATGGTGAGTGTTAGCTCACAATATATTATGATAACAATATTGAATTACATGAAAGCTCATTGCCCAAGGACTCACTGTCTAAAGGAGTGCTCACTACCAAGGAAATAGAAGAGAAGACAAAAGAAGAATTGGCTTATTGCCAAGAGGTGACTACTGTAAGTGTATCTATAGAATGTTGAAGTGCAGTTCCATTAATTTAGCTCAGTAGACATACTCAAATGTCTACCCTGCTTTTTCTACTCTGCTTCACATATGCTCTGCCCTTCTGGTTTTACTATCTTTTTCTGATCACAAAACTGCCTTGATCGCACACACATTTAATTCACACTTTATTCTCACATCACAATACTTCCAACATTGAAATCCATCGAGTATATATATCCGCAACAAGATTTATCTCACAATTTGGTTAGAAAGCCAAACATGAAACGTGTATACAAATGTTATACCTTGTTAGCTTGATCTTGTGCACAAACAACAATGCAGACCCAAATAAACATACAATAGTCTTCATGTAGGTCAAGACCAATCATTCAACCACTTAGATTGATTGTTCAAACAATATATCTTCACCACATATAGATCTAACATGCCTATCAGCTTATCCATTAAGTACACACTTGACTAGTTCAACTGTCACATCATAACTTCCAAGGAGGACCATATGAGACTCTAAAAATCATATCCAATATCCATTATAGCTCTCTTGTCATACCTTTAGAACCACAGAACATAGTATTCAACTACAGACAAAAGCGGATCTCTGAACTATCACTCAGTCACTGTGAAACATTGTTAGACTGTAAGCCGATAAAGAACAACTTGTAGAAAGTGATCAAAGGAACTTCATAAGCTATAACTCTGGATTTAGGTAGTCATAATAAGTATCGTTGTTGCCTCAGAACTACAAGACAAAATATGTAACAGTGGAGGAATGCAGACCCTTTTACTTTGGTACTGTGCATTGTTCCTATCTTAACTCTGTTCACCCAGACTTAGACATTTCACCATATGACTTCCGGAGGAAGTCAAAACTTGAACACTGGAGCATGTGATTACCAAATATCTATGAACAACATACCTGAACCACATATAATGATCTTCAACTGCGGAGGCATACTGACCCAATTTCTGTCACTTTGTAGCTTGCCCATACTTAGCCATTTTGACTAAGTTAGTCTTCTGGACCTTTACCAAACCTTGGTGCCATAACTAAAAACCCCTTTACTATGCTTTGTTGCCATCAATGACAACAAGTTGAATTGAATCATTGGCAAGGTTCTAGACTGCCAAGTCTAAAGATTGTTCTTCCTGATACACTAGGGTCTTAAAAATCTCATACCTATTGGAAGGTTTGGGATGCATCTGATCCTACCCTTCTTTCTTTTTTTCTATCTTGTTTCTTTTTGGTTGTTCAAATCCATCCTGTTGGATTTCCTTCCCTTCTTGGGAATTGATTTGTTCTTTATCAATAGTTTGTTTGCTCTTTGTATCTAGGCTTGGTAAAGTGGGAGAGGACGTATCTCCAGATATTGGATTAGAGGCATAGAAACAAGCTAAATGACCATATTTATGGCATACTTTGCATCTAAAAGGAAAAGCCTCGTAGTCTAATTGTTGTATCCAAGAAATATTTCCTATTTCAAGTTCAATATCTGCAGGTAAGAGCCGACTGAGATCCATTTCCACACAAAGCTGAGCATAAATTGCAAAGGTTCCTTCCATTGTATCTCTAGAGACACATATGAACTTTCCAAGAGAGTTACCTATGATTTACAATACTGGTAGAGACTAATATTCCATTGGTAGGGCATACATTCAAATCCAGATAAGAAGAGCAACAGGTTCAATCCTAGGATCAAAACCAACTTTCATTGGATAAACAGCCTAGAAGGTCCATGACTTCTTTTTTCAGATTCAAAGGCCTTTTTTCTATTAGAGATAGAAGAAAAACTAACAATGTAGTATCCATTGCTAATAAATGAGAGAGAGTATTCCCCATGGAGTTCCCAGTTATTCCTTATCCATGAGTACAGAAAATTTAAAGATGGGCGAAAACCTATAAACTTACAGGTTAGGTCCTGATTCATCTTGTAGGAGACATTTTCTTCTACTAAATCTTGTAAGATGCTTATCTTTGATCTCGTATTGGACTGGGGAAATCAACCATTGATTTTGTGGCAGGGAGAGGGATGACTTGTTGCTGCAAAAACATTCTTAGCACTCGAGATCAGAGTGTTGGACGACTCATGAGGATGGTCCTCTTTCAACAAATCTGTAAAGGAAAGAGGGTCAGGAGGAGCACAAGAGGAGGTCCCCATTGGGTCCAATGAAGGCGACAGGGCTACAGAAGACACAGATGACCAAAGGAAACCCTAGCTCAGCGTCTCTAGTGGAAAACATAAATCCTGAAGACTTTGTGTTACTACTACCTTTTTGGCTCTTTTTTTCTTCTTAGTCTATGTATATATTTTTAAATGGTGTGGGTAAATGAATATATTTTATTTCATTATTGATTAAAAAAAATAATTATAAGTGAATTTTTTATTCTATTTTAAAATAGGTCTTTTGGGTGTTAAAAGGGAAAAAGGAGTTATTTTTTTTCATTCTTTTTCCTCCATTTGCTCTCTCCTCTCAAACCCTCTCTTGTTGGAAAGAAGGATTTTCTCCATGAATGAAAGAAAGGTTGAATTACTTGGATTACTTGGTTGAAGTGGAGTGGATTTGAATTGTGGATGCTTGTGTGCGATCAAAGATTGCTTTCAAAACCTGCTTCTCCTCCTTGGATTGCTTGTAGGAAAGGTATGATTCTTGAATATTTCCTTTGTTTTAAACTTGTATGCTTTCTTCATTGCCATACCACATTTAGTGGATTTCTATGGCACCCTGATTAGGCAAGGAAAAATAGATATGAATTTATGGTTGTTTATGTAATTTTGCTTTATGTTCTTGGTTGGAAACATGCAAACATAGATAGGGTTATGGCAAACTTTACCAAGGATTACCCACCTTGTTTTTATTGCATATTTGGAATGTTGTGCATTTATGCTATAATGGGTAGTTCTCAAATTTCCATTTGAGTTTGAAACATGACAGTTAGAAAATGGCTCAAGGTAGCCAAGCTTGCAACAATAGTGAATTTGGGTTTTTATGGTTTTTCATGCAATTAGAAAAAAAATGAAATTCCAATTTTAAACCTTTCTTTTATTAGTTTTAATGTGGGATGAGTAGTCTCCCATGGAAAATGATGTTTTTCATCTTTTGAGAATATGTTGTGTTTTTGTCAAAATTGTGATTTTGTCACCTCGTAAACCGTGCCATGCCCAATTGGTCAAATTGTCACTATGGGTGTTAGGAACAAGTCTAGGGGTAGGAAAGGAGTGGCTTCCATCATGAAACATGACCCAAAGAGATCATTGGAATTAAGCGAATGTAAGTTTTAATCAAGAATAACATTTAAACACATTGGGTAATAAAATTTAATAATGAGATCATCTACACCAAATTGCATGTCTTGGTGAAGTGTCTGGTTTGCTTGGGTTTCGGTGTTGTAAAGGAGTAAAATTTGGATAATTGGTTTTTGATAGTTTTATGTATACCCTCCTTTCACTCTTGTACATTCAAGGACTTCGGGTCAAGTGGCAATGCACTATCATACCCTTGGTCACTTAGGAATGCAAGGAAACTTGTATGATTTGATTATCAATTACACTTATGCTCAATTATACATCAAAACCCTAATTATGCAAATACAGAAGCAAATGGACAAATACCAAAAAATGTTGCTATAGAAAGATGTAAAATAACAAATAGATGTGTACCAATTTTTGAAGTTCAGGAAGCGGAACAGTCGAGGACTAATGAGTGGGCGCCCTAGTCTAGTGCCCTAATTTTTTGTCAGGATCTGGGAAGTTGATCTACAACCTATTCCTGTTGTCTTAGAGATTTCTCCGTTATAGAATCCAGAGGACTAATGAGCGGGCACCTGAGTCTAGGGCCCTATTTTCAACTCTGATTTGTAAATCCAACACTTTGCAACACTCTCTTGCAACTCCACTTTTCCTGCTTCTTCAACCTGTAACCTGCAATCACGAAAAAATGAGGAGGGGGTTGTGGTGTCTAGAGGCTTAACTCATTCAAGCCCCGGAGAGACATTCAAGCCTTCTGAACACGGTTGTCAGATAGAGAGTGCGTGCCCTTGAGAGGCAAAGGCAAAAACAAATGATAAATGCTCAAAAACACAAATGATATCACCTTGTAGTGAAGATCTCATTGAAGGAAGAAGCTCTTCATGCCATGAGGAGATGATTACTCAAATCTACAAATACAAACACATAAACAACACAAGTCTACTTTTGCTACACAATGAATGCCTTGAAACACCTTTAGAATGCTAAAATATCACAATTGCTTGCTATTAATCATCTAGTTTACAAATGAATGCCTAAACATGCTTATATATGCAACTACAAACACTCTTGCCAAGAATTTTATAATTCAAACTTACCGTGTCAGCATAGGACCCAAATAATGGTCACAAGCTGACACTTAAAATTTGGGACTGACCCAAAATAGGGCAGGACTAGGGCGCGGGCACCCAAGTCCTCCCCCTATTTTGATCAATGTTAGGTTCAAGGGATCCCCCTAGGTACCATTCATCATGAAACTTAGGGTTCATTTCATCGGGATGTCAAAATATTATGCAAGATGTCCTAAATGCAGATAAAAGACCCGGGGGCTAAACCTTATGAGGGAAAAGCCCCCAAGGGGACATTTTCTGATGTTACATTTAGCCCCCACTTTAATGTATGTATAAATGTGAGGCCAATACATGCATTAAAGTACGGTCAACAAACACAACAAACATGCCAAGCACGGAGAAGACATGCCAAACACATTGAAGACAATGACAGGCATGCAAAACAAGGAGGAGACAGTTACAGTCACGTGAAACACGAAGAATACAGTAGATGCATAGAAGACAGTTAATGCATGCAAGACATGAATGATTTATTTTCATTTCTTTTTCTCATAAATATGAAATGCAGATGCAAGTACAAGCAAAGTAAACACACCACCCATAATGTAGGAAGCACTCATCGCGCTAGTATTTAGACTACATATATGGGGCAACACACATGCAAGACACACCAACCCTCCCAAAATGCAGGAAGGACACATTGCACTAGTCTTTAGACTACATATGGGGCAACAGACACGCCAAACAAAGCAAGCATGCCAAACACAACAGACAAGTGATGGAGTGTTCCTATTTCTAGGCTCATCATCATCTCAGGCACATTACAAGCACACACCGACGATTGGGCTTCACCACAACATTTGCCGAAGACACGCTTAAGGGTTGAGTTAGTCACAGAATTGCTCCCCGCCTCCATAGAGGACTTTTTGAAAATGACAGGATGGGTACTCTCTGCAAGAGATACACCACCCCCGCCTCCGCAGAGGGCTTAAGATGATTGATTGATTGATTGCAAACAAACTCAGAGTGCAGGAGGGACTCATCGCCACCAGTCTTTAAACTGCACCTGAGGACAAGCACATTGCTAACATCTACAACAAATAGCTTACCTTATATATGCCCCCACCTTAAGGTGGTTGATATCATGCATCGATATCAAGCACGTTAAGGTAGGAAGAAAACACACAAGGGAACACGGACTTTCACAAAGCCCATGCCCCCCAGAGGTGACATGTACTTTATGATTGCCAAATGTTCCCACAAACACATCCTTGCAAGAAACATGTTAGTGTCCACATAGTCATGATAAATAACAACATCAATGCATATGATCAGTCACACAAAGAGCCAAGGTTATACTATGAATTTGGAGATCGAGGATAATCGTGGGGCTATATCATGAAAATCTCATAACTGAGTGTCACCAAGGCGAGATTCAAAGACAAACAAAGTGCATGGAGCAATAGTATTGTTATGTTTTTTAAGTGAGATAAAAAATCATCAATATCACTAAGTAGAAAGCACAGAGTGCTTCTACTAGCCAAGCATCAGATAAGATATACAACCCCATCGTCATATTAGAAACTAAGTCTAATTTTTGATTTCTCGCTAAAGGGACACTAGGTCCGCATCAGTATAAATGTTTTTTGTCATCCACCCACTAAATAGAAACATTAGAGGAAAGGAAACAATGAATAAGAGAGGATAGACAAGTGTCTTAGGGACAGTCATGTAGGAGGGTGCCCCCAAGTCACCAACTGCAACGCTATGTCTGTAAGACACAACACACAACAATGAAATCAGAGAGAGAGGCAATATAGAAGAATGGTGATACAAATAGAAGGTCACAACAGAGGTGGTCTCCTGGTATCCCAGACCTTACAAGAGAATCAGGGGTCGTCTCAGGAGGCCTAAACAACACATAACACATCATGGGGGAAACACATCATGAGAGAGATAAAGGGTTAGAAATACTTACTAGGTAGGATCTTCAAACTAAGTCTTGTCATTAAGCAAATCATCATCATCTTCCCACTCTTGAATGTTAGAGGAAAGTGGGACATAAGGTACCATAGCCCAATTCTTGTCCTTGTCTTTAGATTGCTCATTCTTAGGATAATCTTTGTTTGGTTTAATGTTTGGATCAATGTTTTCTTGTTGAGATGCAAGGTGTATGGCATAAGCTTGTCTTCTTCTCCTTCTTTCTCTTGCTTTTCTATTTCTTTTTCTCTTACCACTTATCTCTTGTAAGATAGGGCTTTGTTCTTTCATGGGTTTTTTTAATTTTAAAAGAGGAAGCACCGAGATCAAATCTCATTTGTCTAGGTGGAATGCTTTGTTGTTGAAAATTACCTCTCGATCCTTGTTGGGATGGTGGGGCAGGAACCTCAGCATAGGGACCTTGTCCTTTCGGTCTAGGGTTCTCTTCAAATGTAGGTTTCTTGTCTTTTGTTATTTCATGCATAGAAGGACCGGCCATTGGATGTAATAGTTTTGCTTTGTAATTTCTATAGCTCAAGAAGTTAAAGTCTATTCATGGCTCTAGTTCCTTTTCAGATTTGTCCCAAAAGTAATCCAGTGTACAATGTTTTCTTGTAACCAAAGGTTTATACTTGTTGCGGGGTATAGTAAGCACTTGTCCATTCAAAGGAAATTTTAGGCAATTGTGAATTGTTGAAGGAACGGCTTTCATGGCTTTTAACAATGGATGTCCAAGTTTTATGCAAAAGAGATCAGAAATAGGGACAACATCAAACCATTGTTCTACATGTTTCTCAAATATTGTGACCAATAAAAATATCTTCCCAAAAGTGTGTATAAAGGTTCCCTTATGTGTCTTAATCATCATATCTGAAGGGTCATAGGAACCTTGCATTAATTGATGTGAAAAGAGGAACTCTTTGGTAGCTATGTTGGTCATGCAATTAGGATAAATAAGGGTTCCATCCTTAGGGTTTCCCATTATTTTCATAGTGATGTAAAGAGGTCCTTCAGTATCTCTGATTGTTCTATCATGAGGTGTATACACAATTTCAGGTTTAGGGACCTTTCTCTTCATGTAAGGCCTAGGAGGGAACCTATTGTTATTGTTGAAATTAGAGGCTATGTGTATGTGCTCAAATTAATGCAGGATCATATTTTAAAAGTTTTCCAAAAGTATGCAAAAGACAAGTGCAAAACTGTATGCAAAAATGACCTAAAATGCTTGATTTTTTATATTTTTTCAATGCAAATATATGAAAGAAAAGGTGTTGTAAAGATTTTGATCAGTGGAAGAAAGTAATATGTCTGATATCAGTCCAATATATCAGTAATATCCATCAAAACACACTTTTGATGAAAATCTAAGATGATGGCTAATCAAAACCTAGTGAAAATACACTTAAATATGTGATTTTTTCACCAAATCTCAATGCAAAAGAGCATGAAAAAGGGTGTTGTGAGGAAAATTGTGATGGAAATTAAATTATATCAGTAATAATAGACACCTAATTCCAAAAAATCCGTCACAACACACTTATAGTGCCACTCAAGATCAAACCCTAGTGAAAATATAGCAAAAATATGCAATTTTTCACAATTTTTCAACTCCAAGACCTAGCAAAAGGGGTGTTGTAAAGAATTTTAGGAGGTGCATCAAATAATAGAAATGATATCAGTCACCTACAATCATAAAATCTTTTACATCACGCTTGGAGTGCAATCTAGGTCAAACCCTAAGGCAAATATAGCAAAAATGTGCAATTTTTTGCCAAATTTTCAATACAAGAGCCAAATAACAAGGTGTTGTGAATATTTTTAGGAGGGGAAGCCAATAATAACCCTAATAATAGCCAATAAGTGCAAAAATATTCTTCACAACATGCCTATGGTGCAAACTTTGAGAGTCGATAAGGCCAAATCTAGTGAAAATCAAGGTTTTTCAAGCCCTAGGTTTGAGATCTTGGTGCAAAATGCTATATGAATGTCTTGCACTCTGATTTATGATTAAAAATAAGTCCAATCAGATCTTAAAATGATTTTCAAACCCTACCATGCAAAATGCAAGTGCAAATCTAAGGAAAAATCAATGAAAATGCTAGTTTTTGTTAAAATTTTCTATGTAAAAATGCAAATTTTTGAAATCTAAATGCAAATTTACACTAAAATGCAACACTACAGACAAAATCAAATTGAATGAGTGTCTAAGATCAGTAGAAGAATCTGAAACAAGATTTTCCCTAGAAACCCTAGTTTTTGGAATTACTAGGTTATATGCAAAATTCAAAATTTCCAACAAAACCCTAGCAATTTTATGATGAAAATACAATGCATGCTATTGATTTTTTTTAATTTTCTGCAATTTAGCTCAGATCTAATGCAAAAATCAGAAATTTGATGAAATTCAAATTAATTAATGCAACATGCAAACTAGGATGCAATTTTTTCAAAATTTTCAATTTTTTTTGTAAGTTTTCCAATGCAATAAGATGAATGATGATATGAATGAATGAAATCAAAGCAAATCTAAAGAAAAACAATCTGCAAGGTGCAAACAAGTCCAACAACATGGGTTCACCAAAATGTAAAGGAGTAAAATTTGGATAATTGGTTTTTGATAGTTTTATGTATATCCTCCTTTCACCGTTATACATTCAAGGACTTTGGGTCGGGTGGAAATGCACTATCATACCCTTGGTCACTTAGTAATGCAGGGAAACTTAGATTTGTATGATTTGATTATCAATTATGCTTACTTATGATCAATTATACATCAAAACCCTAATTATGCAAATGCGGAAGCAAACAGACAAATACCATAAAATGCTGCTACAAAAAGATGTAAAATAACAGACAAATGTGTACTAGTTTCTGAAGTTTGGGAAGAGGAACAGTCGGGGACTAATGAGCGAGTGCCCTAGTCCAGTGCCCTAATTTTTGTCAGGATCTAGGAAGTTGATCTGCAACATGTTCTTGCTGTCTTAGAGATTTCTCTGTTGTAGAATCCAAAGGACTAATGAGCGAGTGCCCAAGTCTAGGGCCCTATTTTCAACTCTAATCTACGAATCTGACTCTGTAACACTCTCCTGCAACTCCACTATTCCTGCTTCTTCAACCTGTAACCTGCAATCATGAAAAAATGGGGAGGGGGTTGTGGTGTTTAGAGGCTTGCCTTAGTCAAGCCCCGAAGAGACATTCAAGCCTTCTGAATACCATTGTCAGATAGAGAGTGCGTGCCCTTGAGAGGCAGAGGCAAAAACCAAATGATAAATGCTCAAAAACACAAATGATATCACCTTGTAGTGAAGATCTTATGGAAGGAAGAAGCTCTTCATGCCATGAGGAGATGATTGCTCAAATCTACAAATACAAACACATAAACAACACAAATCTACTCTTGCTACAAAATGAATGCCTTGAATCACCTTTAGAATGCCAAAAGATCACAATTACTTTCTAGTAATCATCTAGTTTACAAATGAATTCCTAAAAATGCTTATATATACAACTACAAACACTCCCACCAAGAATTTCTAATTCAAACTTACCGTGTCGGCATAGGACCCAAATAATGGTCACAAGCCGACACTTAAAATTTGGGACTGACCCAAAATAGAGCAGGACTAGGGTACAGATGCCCAAGTCCTCCCCCCTATTTTGGTCAGTGTTAGGTTCAAGGGATCCCCCTAGGTCCCATTCATCATGAAACTTAGGGTTCATTTCATCGGGATGTCAAAATATGATGCAAGATGTCCTAAATGCAGATAAAAGACCCGGGAGCTAAACCTTATGAGGGAAAAGCCCCCAAGAGGACATTTTCTAATGTTACAGGTGTTAAGAGCAATCTTTGGTGTAGTGTCTAGTTTCTATGAGGAGGTTATTCCCACATGTTTTGTCCTGAGGTGACTATTGCCCTCGTTTGAGACTCCTTATCCTAACTGCCTGGGTCTCTCTTCCTTCTTCCACTGTCAAAGTTTGACTTAATGTGTGATATTTACCATGTGATTTCATGTGCATTGTGATTCCTAATTCATGCTTGTATGTGTCTATGATGGGCTATGATCTATGCCTCATTTGGCAGGCATTGAAGGTGTGATTATTTCCCTTATGCTTTGGCAAGTGTGCCATATGTTACTTGAATGCAATCGGATGGTAGTTGTACCATGTGTTGTTTATATGCATTGTATTGGCAATTGTGCCATGTGTGTTGTGTGCATTGATTGGCATGTATGCCATATGCTTCTATGTATACCCTGGTTTGAGTGAGATGATGCTAACAGGTTTGCCATGATCACCTTCTTCATATCTTGGTGGTTTCCTAGAGTTGCGTAGATAGCTATTGTGCTTGACCATTGAAATATGGTTGAGAGGCGAGCAACATTTCCCCATTGGTCCTTCATTATGATCTTCAAGTGTTGGGTGGTTCCCTTATCTTCTTGTAGGTTGATTATATCATGCTTTGTGTCTTGTTGCACCTTGGATAGCGTGTTGGTTTTTGGGTGGTTTATGTACTTGTATTTTATCATTATTGATTATTGTAACCTTTGTAATGTAGGTCTTTTGAGACCCTTGTAATAAGATGTAATTAATGCTATGAGTTGATTTATGATCTCGGCTATGATTTATCTATGTTTAGGATGAATCCCTTCAAATATTGTAATTATTGGATATAATCTTGTATTTTTCCACACCTCAGTTTGTGAGGACGTTGGCATGTTTTGATAGATTTTACACTTTAGAATCTAGCTATGTTAGCATGTTTAGACTCAGCTATTTGATGTTGTATTTGATATTTATGGATATGTTTGTGTTGGATCATATTCATCCCACTTGGTGAGGATCCTATCTTTTCTTTTGGCATGTGTTGAAGTTGGTGTCGAACATGCATAGCCTTTTGTATCGCTTTTGTCTTATTTTGCCTGTTCAACCCTTTTGTGAAGTTTGTTGTCATAAGGTGCTCAGTTGACCACCTGAGTGTATCCATGGTGTCATTTCCATGATTTAATATGTACTCTTGGATTATTCCCTCTTTTTCTTTGGGAAGCATTTCTTTGCATGAGTTCGACTAGTGACCACTCTAGTTGGTTGAGGAATCGTACCTCCCGGCTGGACCATCCCGTGGGTGAATGTTACCCTTGTGTTTGGGATGTCTTGTGTAGTCATATAATGGACTAAGGTGGATGTCACCCTCATCCTACTCCATGTGTTTGTGAGGGAGTAAGGTCATGGATGTGTATCTCATCCTTGTCATGGAGTGAGCTCCACCTCTCTCTTGGTCATCGTGGTGAGTTGTCACATGATGGGTGAAGTCTTCCGCTTGTGCCACCTTTCTTAGTGCAATGGTGATGTCATTTTAGGTGTTTTTTGTTCTTGTTGCAACACCTTGTGTTTGTGTGAGTGCAATGCGACATGTAAATTTCACACTTGCAAACACAAAAATTTTGTTGGTTTGGTGTTTGTTTGGCAAATGCTTTGGGTGAAAACCTAGGGCATTATACTTGGTATCAGATCTCATGTTGCAGCATCGGGAGCTCTGGGGTGTGTTCTTCTCAGCTTGTTTGAGCATGTGTGGGGTCCTTGAGTATTTGTGTGCTGTGAGTAGCATGTGATTTCTTTTGATATGTCTTCCTTGTATGAGTGTGTTTGAGTGACCTTTGTAGGGTCATGTTCGTGCTTGTGTGACCACTTTGATAGTGGAGTTATGGGAACCTTTGTGTGAAAGGAAATACCATGTTCTTGAGTGTGATTGAACTTGGTTTAATCTTTTAAGAGTTATGCATTTGTATGTGAAAGAGATGATGTTTTGATCATATGCATGATATGTGTAGGATATTGTTGTGGTAATGCTAGTTTAAATGAACCTTGCATTGTGCACCTTATTGTGTGTATGTTTGTTGCAAAAGTAGTATACCCTCGTAATGCTTATCATATTTGTTTATTAATTTCCTTTATATGGTGATTGGAAATGCTTGCCTGAAATGCATATTGCATTGTCATCTTGAGAGCATGTCCCTATGTGTGGATTAATTATGCGGTTGTAAGAAAGATAGTGTTGTATTGCATTGCTAGAATAGATCATTTGGGTAATGAGTTATGTCCCCAAATAGCATTCTTCCCTAGGATTCATGTGGGAACCTTGGTGTAATTATTGCATTGCATTAATTGAAGAGTTAAAGAGAAAAGGGGTTGTGAAAAGGGTCATTTACATAGTCTTTGTGATGTTTGAGGTGTTAGAAGCATGAGTGAAGTAGTAAACACTACATCTTGTGTTTATGAGTTGTGTTTCCCCTATTGTAATGTGTGCATTTAGTATGCTTGTCATCATATTTTAAAGAAATGTAGCATCATGTGAATGGAATTTTGGGTAAGTGTTTGACCCCAACCTAATTCTCCCTCATGTTTTGATTTGTGTTGTATGTGAATGTTGTATTAATGCATTATCCATATGCTTGGTGAATCCTTGTTTGGTGATAAATGTTAACCACTCTTGTTGTGAGAGTCATGTGCTTAGATATCTTGGTTTGTGAACCTAATTTTGTCCTAGCTTAATCTTGGTTACTAGATGTTTGCTAGTGTGTGACTTTGTGTGTCATTGCATGGTGATTGTGATTCCCTTGAATGGGATGCAACCTTTGTTCTTGGGCATCTTGAGTGATGTTTGTTTGGTTAAGTAGAAATGATCTCATGTTTTGACGTGATTGTAGTCTTAGAAGAATTGTTTTCTTAGCATGATTGAATGTGTTCTCTTACTTGCCTTGGGTTTTGGAATCTAGATGTATTATAGCATTGTACTCCCTCTCTTGTGACTAGAATTAGTCACATAGTTCATGTAATGTGAAACTTTTAAATTTTAATACTTTATTTATTTGACTTTGGTGAATTCACTAAAAGTTGTAACGACCAACATTGAATTTTTATTTTTTTTTATGAATAAGTATAGCCATCGAAGTTTGATATTTATTTATCTTGTGACCTTTATGGTCATGTTTGATTTACTATTGAAATTGAGCTCATTTTATGCCTTATTGTTAGAATTGACTTTTCTTCCACTTTGGTATTTTATTTATTTATTTATTTATTATTGGTGGATATGCTTGAATGTTTTAAACTGCTGGTCATGTATCATGTTATATTCTCTATCATGTCCATGATGGGCCTCTGATGGATTGTATAAGGGAGTAGAATGTGGAGAATATACTAGTTCTTGGTGTGCGTGTTATTAGAACTATGGTAGATTGAATTCCTTGGTTTGTTGTAAAATGCAAGTGAATATTGTGTGAAATGTTAAGAAAGTTTTGAAATGGTTTTGTGTTGCTATGGATCACTTGATGTGAATTGAATTCTTGTATGAGCTTAAATGTTGATTCTTGACTATGTCTATGTGAATGAGATATGTAGATAACTCATTTGGATTGAATCTTGCTTTTAGTAATTGCATCTGGTTGAATGTTGACTTAGTCCACAAACTATGGTTGTTCTTTCTTGTCTCATTCTTGTTAGTCTTGGACGTGATGCCATGCTCCTAGTGTTTCAGCATTAGTAGAGTGTATGATGTTGTGTCCTTTTGATGTGAGTTCCATAACTACACTTATGTTTTGACATAGTGTAGGGTATGATGGAGCCTTAGTTAGTGCATGAGCATGTATTATTTATATATTTATGGTATTATAATTGTCTTATGCTCTTGTTGAGTTGCCAACCTTGAGAATTTGGTTGATTCAGAAGTTTCTCCTTAGTGTTTTGGAGGTTTCCTAGCATAATGCTGGAAGGGATGCAACTCTTGTATGAAGAGGTTGCTATCCTATGTATTCCATTTTATGGATACTTGGTGTTTAGGCCATAAGGAAGCCTTGTGTTTCCTAGTCAATCATGAATTTGTGATTGTGTTGTGTTGTTTGACCTTTTTGGTCTAGCTTAGTTATGAGTTGAAGTGGTGTTGTGAGTAGTCTTGCACCTTGTTGGTGTGTTGTGGCTGCCTTAGATGTACTCCTAGTAAGTAAAGGGTTGCTAAGCCATGCTTGATGGAAGTGCTTATGTTGTTAGAGGATGTGGTTTAGATTCTTCCCTCTGAGAACTTGTTTGGTTGATCCTAGTTTTGGTGGTGTAGAGATAGAGTGATAGAGAAACCCTATATTTTAGGATTGGACTATGAGGAAGTACCTCATAAGGGAAATCATGTCTAGAGTTGAGGCATGCTTTTGGTTAGGATGAAGGCATGATAGTGGTGCCTATAACCTAATTAAGTTATCTTTCCCGTATCCTTGAGTTCTTTTGTTGCAGGTAGTGCTTGAAGAAGGACTATTGAGAGAGTAATATTTTGTTTGCAATTCTTCTTGAGAGTGGATATGGTGGCCTTGTGAGTTTCCTTAGACTTAGTTGAGAGCTTGAGAGGTTATCCTAGCATAGTTGTGGTCCTATGTTTTACGGACTTGACTTGCTTGTTGTCTATTATGCCTTTTGGCTTGAGCCTCTTCTCATTGCAATGGCAGTTGGAGGATGGAGTGGTGAAGTCTTAGAGGAGTTGTATGCATGATGGTTGGTTTTGACCTAGTTGGTGCACCTTTTGAGATTTTTTTTGTTGTTTTGAGACCTCAACCTAGTTTTGGTTAGGAGGACTGATCTTTTGAGATTTGTGTGTTGTAAAGGATTGTGTACTGAGGGTACTTGATCCTTGTGTTTTTGTAGGCTTCCAGGAGTAAGCCTAATGCTAGTGGGGGAGGATGTAATGCCCACCTTAGTTTGTGCCTTGTGTGCTTTTTGATTCATGGGTTATATGATGTTTTGAGTGTCTATCAGTGTATTATGTGATTATTATGCTTTGATCCATTGCACCAAACTTGCTAATGAGGTCTATGGTGCCATCGATGAGTTCTAAGAGTGTATTCTACATGACCATTAAGGTGTTTCTGATGGGGTTGTGCTTTGTTATTTAGTTTCCAACTATTTATTATGGTATGCATACATTGTGATTGTACATGTTAGATTATTACAATGCTTTAGCTTCACTATTTTCACTATACTTATTATAGTTGTGATTGTTGTATTATTCCCACATTGTGAAATGTTTCCATGTATGCATCATGTTCTTGGATCATTCTAGTCGTAGATGATTATAGTGGATGTGATTATTTTATATCATGTGTGATTATACCATGTTGGAGTGTATTATGTTGCTTCGGCTATTAAATGTGGAGCAGGTACACCTGATGGTTGACTTGAGTGTGCAGTTAATTATAGGTGTTAACTAATGTGGCAAATGTGGAGAAGGTTGACATGGGATGCTAAGCCATCTCACCCTTATCCTTATGTTGTGGAAACCTTTAATGTGTGCTTGAAGTCAATTGTGTGTGTTTCCTTAGCATTTTGTACTTTATTTTAAATGATCTCAAAAAATGTGTTTTCCATGTTTTCAAATTATTTTAATGATTAATTATCTTAGTGAAAAATATCTATTGCATTATATTATGCTAGAGGAATAAATTTAAATGATTTTGAATTATTTCTAAAATTTAATGTTTTTCTATCAAAAAGGTAGAATTGCATTAAATTGGAAAACGAAATTCCTGATATGGTGTGTTTAGATTTTTCAGAATGAGATTGAGTTAAAAGGCAATTAACTATTTGGAATAGTTGCAATAAGTCCATTAGCTAAATTTCTATTACTAAATGTGTTGCCTGAAAGGTATTTGGAAGTTGTAATATTGTTAAATCAATTTAATGTTCCTAGGTATTTTATTAAATTATTTAGGCTAGTAAAATGAAATGAATTAGATATATTTTTAAATGGTGTGTTAAATGAATATATTTATTTCATTATTTTTTTTGGATTGAAGATCGAGCACAATATATATTCAAAAAGAAAAAAAGGATGTAGTACATCATGGTGGCCAAGAAGGCCACACCAAATATTCTCCTACAACCTAATTCAATCAAAAAACACTGTATATCATATGATGATTTAGCACCCTATACTAGATTTAATAGGTTTGCATCTATATATTCTATTACAATATATGAATTATCATTAACTAAATCATTCTTAGTCCATTGGAACTACTTTGGCAACTGTTACATTAGGAACAAAATTGATTAGGCCATCTTACTCTTCCCCTGTCTGCAAAAGATCTACCCTGTCATACTGCTCCTGTGAAACCTTGAGAGTCATCTAGTTCAGTACCCCAGCCATCTTCCATAACACCTACCCTATACCTTTCTTCCTTCTAAAGATTAATAAGGCATTGATATCTTTAAGTCCTGATGTAATCTCTATTATCACTATCCCTGAAAGAATCTTCGCCACGAACTCTTCCACTAGGTATGGCTGCATTCACTTGCCCAGTGTTATCACTGTAGTTTTGGAATGTTGTTTCCACATACCTGTTAAACTCATCTTTCATTCTTTCTATCTAGTATTGGGTGTAGTATCTCTCTTGAAACTCTTTATGATCCCTATCAAATTTCTCTTCATATTTCCTCCAACCCTGTTTCCAATGGTGTGCCTGCTGAATATCTTCTTTGTAGACCATAGCTCCACCTTCAATTATTTCTTTGTATTTGTCTTTTGTCATTTCCAGTGTAACAACTGTTGGCAAGAGACACTATATGGATTCATGGTTGTTGTCATTGATGGCAACAAAGGTCATTCCACATATCCGCAAGTCATGATATATCTCTACCGGAAGTCAGATTGAAGATTGTTGTGGTCCGGTGAACAAGAACAGAGCATGTGGCAAGGTCCGACAGATTGGTCCGGATCTCTCAGAGGAAGTGTCTTGGCACAGTGCGGATCTGGGGAAGGCAAGGTCCGACAGATTGATGATATCTACAAGTATATGCTTGATCCGCATTGCTTGGTGAGCAAGGATTCAGCCGACAGAACTAAGTTTGTAAGAAACTAGACTGTTCCGGATGCCGACTAGAAAGATGATGAAATTACTTGTGCGGATATATATAGAGGATGGATTTAGTTGTAAAGGGGGTGAATATGTGAAAAGTATATGCGAACAAGTCCAGAGTAGAGCAGAAGTAGCAAGAAAGATCCGGTATGTGAAAGGATAGCAGACTAAAGAACAGAGGAAAGATGAAGTGCAGCAGATCAGTATACTGAACTTAACCGGAACTGAACTCCAGCATATGCAGATGCTTCCAATCAGTTCAAGACTGTGATTCTTATCACTTTGTAAGACAGTGTGTCTTCTTGTAGGCAGTGAGCCTCTTGTGAGCAGTGTGCTCGGGCAGTGAGCCCTAATTGGCAAGTGCCATTTTTGTAATTTCCTATTCTTCTAACAGAGAATAATTCTTGGGTTAATCACCCCGTGGTTTTCTCCCTTAACAGGGTTTCCACGTCAAAAATACTGTGTCATGTGTTTCTTATTTCATGGTTAATGTTTTGTGTTTGATTTTATTAAAAGGAAAGTTCAATAAGGGAAATAATTAGGATAACTGATTCACCCCCCCTCTCAGTTATCAACAATTGGTATCAGAGCTAAGTTCCTCCTAATAGAGCCTAACAGCTTGAGGAAGATCTGGGATTTCAAATGGATGCATATGGTTTAAGGGAGCAACTCAAGACTGCCCTTGAGGATCTTGAACAGTCAAATTCTGAAGTCAGTGAATTAAAGGAAAGACTCAAACAGGCTGATGAATTCATGAGAGAATTAAAAGACAAATTAAGTCTCTCTATGAAAAAGAGAAAGGAGCTGCTTCAACAGTTGGCAAGACAAAGTGAAGAAAGCAATACAAGTGAGGAATTGACTGAGCAAACCAAGTTATGTGAAAAGTTATCAAAAGAAGTCATTATGTTAAGACATGAAATGGAATCAGGAACTATAAAGTTTACTCAAGAGATTGAAGAAAAAAGAAAGGCTGAAGACAATCTAAGACAATCTCTTAAAGAAAAATCAGAAGAATGCCACCAGATGGACAGGATTATCAGACACCTTGAATCTGATCTTGAAGATTCCAAAGATAATGAAGGAAAACTTGAGGATCAAATTGCCTCTCTCAAAAGAGACCTTCAAACAGCAAATGAATATAAAGAGAAATTCAAGATAAGTTCTGCTCAACTTGAAGTTCTTCTTGGAAGTCAAAAGAGGACAGATGACAAGTATGGCTTGGGATATGAGAAAGGAGAAAGCTCCGGATCCGGTCAGAAGAATCTTGGATCAGAAAATCCAAGGAGCAGGCCTAGAAGACCTCCGGTAAGACAGCCAAATGCTCAAAGATATCCATCCTTCAATGGATACTGCCACAGCTGCAACCACTTTGGTCACAAAGCTAATCAGTGCAGAATGAGAATGAATCAGATTAATTCATCCTTCTCCGGACAGTGCTTCAACTGCAAAAGGTATGGACACAAATCCCATGAATGCAGAATCATGCAAGTAAACAAATCATTCAAAGGTAGATGCTTTACATGCAATAGAGTAGGTCATATGGCTAATCAATGCAGATCAAGGGGATATCAGTTAAATATGCAAAGAAATGTTATTTGCCAAATCTGCAATAGGTCCGGTCATAATGCTAAAGTCTGCAGAAACAAGAATCAGGACAAAAGAGGTCCGGTGTATAATCAGAATCAAGACAAGGGTAAACAAAAGATGAATGCGGATGAAGTTAGGAATCAGATGAGCAAGATTTGGGTGAAGAAAAGCTCAGAGAATGTAGAGGTTGGATCCGCACCAGATTCTGGTGCTGATATTTCTTCCGGAAATTAAAAAGTGAGCTCAGGCTCAGGGGGAGACTCAAAGAAGATTGTGTTCCCCCAGCCAAACAAGTTGTGCCGGATGTGGCACAAGATGCGGATTAAAAGGTTTGTAGATATAAGTCCTGAGATGCTTCAGTCAAGTTTTCAGAGGTCCGCATGGAGTTATGAAGAATCTGTGTTCGATTAAGTTAGACCTGTTCAGGGAGGTGCTCCGGTATGATAAAGGATTACAAAAAGGTCTGGAGAGATCCGGAAGTGCACGATCTTGTCTTGCGGATTGGACAGAGTGTTTGGGATGTTCTTGTAATATGTTACCTAGATTTATTCATGATTTAAAGATCCGGATGATATTCAGTGATCAGGACTAATCCGGGATACTCCAAGCTGTCCAGACATGGTAAACCGGAATAATGCAGGTGAAGCATTTATTGCAGACAGATATTAGGGTTTGCGGAGCAATATAAGGGATTTCTCAAAAGTTATCTGAAGTTATCTGCTCATTCTACACTTAAGAAGAAGCGAATAGTGGAGCTCTGCAACAAGGTTCATCAAGCACACCAAGGATCTCCTGCCGAAGCTATTGCATAAAGAAATCAATCCAACCACTCCGTGCAAACCGAAGGCGCATAAGGTATTCTTCGTTTTTCATTGCCTCACTGCAAATCTTTGAAGAATGGCTACTCCAAACATAGTTAAGATCTCTGATAGACCTCGCCCCTCATTCAAGAAACATCCCTACAAATCATTGGAGGTAGATCCACTAGGAGCCTTCTCTAGTGTTCCCCACGGAGTCTTACATACTGAAGATATTAGGGTTTACATACACGCAAACATTGAGGAATTTGGGGAATTCAAATTAAGAGACCTCTATCACAAGCAACTGATAGACAATGCTTTTGAGCTCAAACCAGAGTATAAGGGTATCCAGAAGAAACAATTTGAGCAATTCATTCATTTCCCTAGCTTTGAAGAAGATGAATGGGTCCGGTATGTACTGAGCAGGATGCATGACAACTTCCTTTGGCTAGATAGACCCTGTAAGATCACAAAAGAAGCAATTAGAGCAGTAACTGGTCTATACTCTTCCGGGGGGGTACCTATCCTCAAATCTGTCAAGAACAACGTTGTAACTGAGGCCACCGGATCAAAATATGATAAGAGGGCAATGACCATTGAAGATATTTCGGATCCGGATATCAAATATGCATCAATGATAATAGGATACAAGATCTATCACTCCAGCAGGGAGAATTCTGTATCCGGGACTGCAATATACACAGCATATGAAATGCTAAGAAAGAATGCAGATTATGATCTTTGTGAACTACTACTAAGCCAATTAATGGAAAATGTACAGAAAATCAAGAAAGACAAGAAGAACTCCTTTAAGTATGGTACTCTCATTGTATGTCTATTCTTTTACTTCATGAATGAGCTACCCGGAACAAGTGGATGGGTATGGCAGAATGACAAACCTGTTGCAGTCCAGATAAGAGACTATTTGCATGGACTTGGGGATGCAAAAGCGAGAAATACAGCTCTATGGGGATACTTCAAAAACTTTCAGAGCATGATGCAAGCAAGAGAGAGAATTCCCCAGTCTCTCACTGAGAAATACAAGGACTCAGTATGCTTTATGGTTGACACTGATCAGTGCCTAATGGAGGCAGTGGAGCCAAGGACTGTCTGGATCATGCCCATGGGGTATGAAGTTGATGAACAGATAGTAGAGCTGCATGTTCAACACATGCTAAGTCAGCCCAAAGATCCTAAGGCAGAAAGGTTTGGAACCTTTGAGGAGCTAAGTGTGAAATTACATGTAGAACTCAGGGAACCTGAGATTAAGAGAAAAGTGAGAAAAGAAGTAGAGCACATTGCTCAAGGCCTAGGCATCTCAAAAGAGGCACTTGATGCCAGCCGGGAAAAGAGGAGAAAGGCTGAGGAAGAAGAGAAAAGCAAAGAAAGTGCTCCGGTTGAAACCCCCACCCGGACCAGATCAACAAAGAGATCTGCACCTCCCTCAACCAAAAGTTCAAAACCGGAAGTCCAGGCATCTGGAAAGAGATCAAAGGCAAAAGCCACAAGGGCTTATGGAAGCCAAAAGGATGAAGAGGAGACAGAATCAGATGAAGGAGTAAGAGAAGTAAAGAAACAGAAAAAGAAAGGATCCGGTAAGCCCTCCACAGGCCAAGACAAGGAGGAAATGGCAGAGGTAACTGTTGAAAAGCCCACTCTGTCACTAGAGAGCATAATCAAGTCGGTCACGGTGGATGGAAACCTTCAACCAATGACTGAATCCTATGATGACTTCAGTGAGGCAGACCAAAAGACTCTGCAGGAAGCCACAGTTAAATATCTGAACACATACAATAAGGCTTTCATTGAGATCATATCTCTCATTCCTAAAAGCCTAGAGAAGGAAATGGAAGTAAGAAAGAATAATGCTCATGCCAAAGATCTTGAGATCCGGGAGCAGATAGCTATTCAGCTATATCCTCAAATTGATCCCAAGACAATGAACATGATCTTCAAGGACTGCAGAGATGAGTTCAGAAGTAAAGCCAGGATGAATCAGCTCATGCTTGGTGAGACTGACAAAGTGGCACAAGAGACAGAAGAGATCCTCCGGAAGGCCTTCAAAAGGTTCAATCTTCCTGTTGTAGAGGACTTAGGTGCAGAAACAGCTGCTGATTTGGAATCTTCTGTTCCGGAAGAAGTGAGCCATGAACAGACAAGTGAGGACTTGGGACCCTCTGCTCCAGAAGAAGTGGCCCATGAACAAGCAAGCATCTCTCCTCCGGTTTCCCCTACAGTCTCCGGATCCAAAGAAGAAGAGCAATTGCAGGAGAAGGAAGCAGTGGTGACAGACAAAGAGGTTGACAGTTCTAAGACTGCAGAAGAAAAGAAACATCTGTCTCCGGCAAGAGACACTGCACAAACTGTTCAACAATTTTTGAGCAAAGAAACTCTAGAGATTGATGAACCGGAGCTTCTAAAAGGTCCATTTGATTTTGACTCTCTCTCTCCGGTACAAACAATGAAGATAGCTTCATTTGCAAATGCCAAGGCAAATGAAAAACTCCTGAAGTCTCATATGGAAGACTGTGAGTTGATAGAGGCTGCTTCCGGAGTACTTGTAAAGATCATGCCATCAATCCAGATAGATCCGACAGCCTCCACTTCCGGTAATCTAAAAACCTTAGTCAGCAGTATTGATACACATTTTAATTCTCTAGAAAAATCAGCTGAAGAAAAGGTCCGGAAGGAATTTTTGGATAAGAGATTTTCTGAAATATTAGAATTAATCTCTAAGGATAGGAAGATTGTAAGCATTGGAATAAAGAGCTTAGAAAATGCTCTTAAGGATGGCGGTGACATATACAAATTTTGTATATCTTGGTCAAAGGCAACAGCAGCAATTGACAAGAAAATAAAAGAGGAACAGGACAAGCTTCAAAGCTTATCTCAAAGTTTTGATCCTCTCTCTTCCTCTATAATAAATCAAGAATGTCAGACTATTGCAGTCTTGAATGAAATAAAGAATCTTGAGAAGGAGAGGAAGAACATTACCAACCGGATGGGAGAACTTAGAAGGATTATAGTCCCTAAGTTGGAAACTATGCATGAGGCCATCAGTGATGCCCAGACCACCGCCCATACAAAAGATCCGACAGATCTCAGGCGGGCAGAAGCTTTTGCATTTTTGTTGAGTGGTCACATTTCAATCTTGGACAGAATGAAGCTAAGTTGGGCTACTGAAATGGTTCAACTGCAGACATCCTTTGCAGACATTCTGCAGTATATGTGAGTATGTAAATATGCGGCTATATATAGAAATTTTTTTTTTAATTTTGGTGTGCGGACCCTACCCTTTGCCATTGATGTCAAAGGGGGAGTGAGGAGCAGTGAACAATGAGGAATCCAACTCAGGGGGAGTTTCGGAAATTGTATATAAAGACAGAGCATCAGCAAAGGGGGAGCATAGTGTAAACACTTAGTCATTTTTCACTAAGTGTTGCCATCAATGCCAAAGGGGGAGATT
Organism: Cunninghamia lanceolata; assembly: GCA_027924645.1. NCBI lineage: Eukaryota > Viridiplantae > Streptophyta > Pinopsida > Cupressales > Cupressaceae > Cunninghamia > Cunninghamia lanceolata. Next base: position 27,502,982 of record BSBN01000500.1, read on the forward strand.
GTTGGCAAGAGACACTATATGGATTCATGGTTGTTGTCATTGATGGCAACAAAGGTCATTCCACATATCCGCAAGTCATGATATATCTCTACCGGAAGTCAGATTGAAGATTGTTGTGGTCCGGTGAACAAGAACAGAGCATGTGGCAAGGTCCGACAGATTGGTCCGGATCTCTCAGAGGAAGTGTCTTGGCACAGTGCGGATCTGGGGAAGTCAAGAGGACTATCTTGAGTAGTATATTCCAAGGATTTAGCCTCCGGAGATGGACAAGGAAAAAGATATGAATAGTTGAGTACCGGATTCCTGAAAGACAGTGAAAACAGAGGAAGAACTGACTGACTGAGTATCAAACTACTTTCCGGATGTGTTACAGATGATGATAAAGGTTGCGGAGGCATGAATCATGTTTGGCCGACATAATTGATGATATCTACAAGTATATGCTTGATCCGCATTGCTTGGTGAGCAAGGATTCAGCCGACAGAACTAAGTTTGTAAGAAACTAGACTGTTCCGGATGCCGACTAGAAAGATGATGAAATTACTTGTGCGGATATATATAGAGGATGGATTTAGTTGTAAAGGGGGTGAATATGTGAAAAGTATATGCGAACAAGTCCAGAGTAGAGCAGAAGTAGCAAGAAAGATCCGGTATGTGAAAGGATAGCAGACTAAAGAACAGAGGAAAGATGAAGTGCAGCAGATCAGTATACTGAACTTAACCGGAACTGAACTCCAGCATATGCAGATGCTTCCAATCAGTTCAAGACTGTGATTCTTATCACTTTGTAAGACAGTGTGTCTTCTTGTAGGCAGTGAGCCTCTTGTGAGCAGTGTGCTCGGGCAGTGAGCCCTAATTGGCAAGTGCCATTTTTGTAATTTCCTATTCTTCTAACAGAGAATAATTCTTGGGTTAATCACCCCGTGGTTTTCTCCCTTAACAGGGTTTCCACGTCAAAAATACTGTGTCATGTGTTTCTTATTTCATGGTTAATGTTTTGTGTTTGATTTTATTAAAAGGAAAGTTCAATAAGGGAAATAATTAGGATAACTGATTCACCCCCCCCCTCTCAGTTATCAACAACAACAACCTACTCAATCATTTTAAAGTTTGTGAGTCTTAAACAAGCCTTTGTGAGGTCCCTCTTTTTACCTTGGAACTTATTTTCATTTCTCACTTTCCACAAAAACCAAAAAAAATTAGTAGACAAGACAAGCCAGAATTTGTTACACTTCATATTTAGACCATTAACATACCCACATAAAATTTCCTTCCAGTTAATAGCCTTGATGGGAGACCAATTAGGTACATTACACATAAAATAATACCATATAAACATTGCATATATTGCATTCAAAAAAGATGTGCCAATAGTTCTCAACAGTATTACACATAGAACACAAACCTTTATCTAAACCTAGATTAAGATTGTTCAGGAAAAGAAGCCACCTAAAACCAGATTTTTTTAGTTCAATGACACTTGACCAGATCCACTTAAAAGTTTTAGATAAATCTTTTTGTTCTAGAGGGATGTTCCAAACAGAGTGACATGCTCGAATACCACCTGGGAGTTAGTGTACATTCTATAAATTCTTCTTAGATCCACATTCATTAATTTAGTTCCATCCATCCAAACAATATTATCAATGCATTCTTCTCCTACAAAAAAGTTCTCTTTTTAGTATCTACCAATTTGAATTCAGATTTGATGTGCTCCCAAGTTTTGGGAGAGCCGTTATCTATTAAATCCCCCAAAGTTTTCAAACCCAAACTATTCCACTTTTTGGTAGAGCACCCCTGTAGGAGAGAAAGTGATCTACCCAAATGTTCCACATTCCACCAGATGGATCTATGGCCAATTACTATTTTTTTAGTCACATCATTTGCATTTCTCTTCAAAATTAGACTTTTGACATGTTCCCATGCTTTCCAGATACTATGAAAAATAACAGACCCTAAGGGCATAGCATAGAAATCCCATAATAAGATGTCTTGAATGTGAAGAGTACCCAACCCTTGCATTTTCCAGGGAGAGCAGAACCTATATTGTTCCTGACTAGAACTTTCCATGGTTCATCACCACTTAAGTCCTTAATAATCCACTTTGAGGCCAATGCCATTCCCTGCACTTTCAAATTGTTTAGCCTCAATCCCCCTTCACTTTTATCTAAGCAACACCAGTCCCACCTAACCGTATGCATCTTAGAGTTCCCCCTACCATCAGACCATAAAAAACTTCTTATGACCTTTTGAGTAATCTCAAACTGGTAGTTGGAGAAAAGCCACATAGAGGAATAATAAATAGAATAGGCAGAGAGCACTTTCTGACAAATTTGTAATCTTTCAGCTAGAGAAAGATAATTCATGTTCCAACTATTCAACTTCTTTTCAATATTTACATAAATCCACTCTCACATCTACTTTAAAGAGGGACAAATGGAAAAGGGGATGCCCAGGAATCTAACCTACTTCTATTGGCCCCCCACACCCATTTGCCCCCATTTAACTAGTCCAGGATATCATCATCCCAACAAAGAAAAATAGACATAGAAGGGGAATTTTTTCTCCAGAGGCTAGGTAGAAGACCTCCAATATAGATTCCAAAGACTCAAAATCATCTTTATTTAACCTGGGAAAGAGTGCAGTGTCATTTGCAAATTGAACATTCAACAATCTATCCATATTAGGCAAGGAAATGCCACACAAACTTCCCTGGATAGCATCATATCTCAACAGATAGTACAACGCCTCGAAGGCTATAACAAACAATGCTAGGGCAAGAGGGCACCCCTGACCAATGGATTTGCCCAAGGAGAAGGGGTTTGATAGGGATCCATTAACTTCAATATGAGTTGAAGCATCTTGAAACATCATATACACCATCTTGCAAAAAAGGTCAGGAAATCCAATTGCCTCGAGTATCTTTAGTACAAAAGACCATTCCACCCTGTCGTAAGCTTTTTCAAAGTCTAGGAGAAGAATCCCTACTTTTTAATTCATTTCTTTAGCCAAATAAAGGTCATCCCAACTAGTTATTAGGTTTTCTAATATATACCTACCTTTTATAAATCTGGTCTGAGTGTTACTGATAATGTTGGGTAGGATTTCTTTGTCTCAAAGACAACACTTTAGCAATGATTTTATAGGATACATTTAGCAAGATGATTGGCCTCCAAATCTTAATATTAGCTTTATCCCCTTCTTTAGGAAGCAATCTGATAATACCTTTATTAATTTTTGTTCCCAATGTCCCATGTTTAATGGCTTCCTGATACAGCTCCCACAAATCATCAACAATCCAAGACAAGTTAGCTTTATAGAACTCCACTAGAAAACCATTTGGGCCAAGAGATTTCCCATTCTCCATTGATTTAATGGAATTCTCTATTTATTTTTTTGTAATGTCTGAATTGATAGCTTGCTTCATTTCTATATCCACTTTTCTAGTACATATCCTCATGCATAGATCTTGTGCATCCTTACAACTTTCTGAGTTATCTTCAACCTTGAAGAGCTTTTCATAGAAGGATCTAAAAACTTCATTTATTTCCTCATCATCATGGAACCAATTCCCATCTTCTAGGATTGGGCCTATCTTCTCTTTCAGTTTCTTAACTTTGAGGAGATCAAAGAAATATTTGGAGCCCCTGTCCCCATCTCTCAACTAGTATTACTTGGCTCTAACCCTGGCTCCTTGTGCTTTCCTAATTTGCACTTGTCTTAATCTATGTTACACCTCCCCTAATTCCATTGAAAGGTCATCTAAACTATGATCATTCTGCACCTTCTCCTCTAATTCTAAATATTTTTTTTGCAACTGCAACTCCTCACTCCTATCCACAGCATATTTCTTACCCACAATCTTAAAGAAAATGATACAGGATTTAATTAGCTTATTCTAGAACATAATAGGATTGAAAGAAGAATCACTGACTTTGCATAACCTTCTCAAGGTAAGGACACCATTCATGAAGTCTTCATCCAATAAGAGGGAACAATTAAGCTTATAGCTACAATCCTTTGGAGATTTAGGCTTCCTGGTTTGATTATTGATAGTGATTATGGCCTTGATAGGATGGTGATCAGATAGTGCATTAGGAAGAACCTAAATCGGGTTGCAACTGCCTTCACACTAGAAGTGAAACACCTCTTTGCATAAAATCTATCAAGTCTACAATGAATCCTCCTATTCCCTTTCTGACTGTTGCACCAAGAAACCCAAATACCTCTACTACTCCCCATCATGCCACTCAAAGGGTCAAAAAGCTTCAAAGATCCCTTAAGCCTATACCAAAAAAATCATTCATTTCCTTTCCACTCAAGAGAGTTTCCTCCTTTCTTATCATCCTTGTGTTCAATCATATTGAAGTCACCACCTAAAATCCATGGCACCTTAGGCAAATGATTTTCCATCCACTCCCAAAGACCCGTTCTACTAAAATACTCATTAGGAGCATAAATGGAGCAAAAGCCCATTTTAGTATCCTCTACTTCCAATATAACCTAGACACACCAACCATAGGGGGAATGACTAGACTGAGATATGAAACTCTTCCACTTTCTATTGATCAAGATGACATTGCCCCCTTTCCCTTTATCATGCTTGGAGGAGAAAGAAATAGCTTCTCTCCAAATAAACTTTAGAGTGTTTTCTAGAGTGAAACTAATTGATTTCACCTCTTGAAGGAATAGAACATCCATAATCTTGTTTTTGTTACAAAAGTCCCTAACCACATATTTTCTATCAGGAGATTCTAATCCCCTCACACTCCATTTGTTGTAATGCATCTCTTTCATACAAGAAGGTTAGGTTGAGTGTTGTTTATTCCCACTATATAATCTGTCAAAACATTTGGGCAAACTATAGTCTTTGCCCTTTTTTCCTAGCTTAGTGGAAGAATTAGTTCTTCTCATTGTTTTCCTCTTCTTTTTCTCTTCTTCCTTTTTATCAGTCCCATCATTGGACAAACCAAAATTATCTGACTTCAATTCTTGGGTTTTTTCCTCAACACTAATATTTTTAGCATTCTGCTCAGAACATTTTTGAAGATCTAGTGCCACTCTCTTAGAGTCTACTAACTTTTTCTTTAAAAATTCCTGTTTCAAAATCTCTAATTTCTCTCTTTGGGCTGCAACTTCTCCAATTTTTTGTAGGGCTAGTTCTTGAGCATTCTTCTTTATTCCTACCAAATTTTGGTCTTTAAGCCTCACATCTGCTCTGACAGAGACAAAGGGTAGGACACCCACTGTGTCCTGAACACTAGGGGGGCACAAACCACAACTGAGTCTCCCAGAGGGGTAGGCTATGAGTCCATCACTTGAGACACAAAACATGGATTATCAAAATAAATGTTATCATTTTTGTTTCCCTCCTCAAGATCTTCAAGGAGGTCATCTATAGTTTCATCAGAGTCATACATCACTGAATCTTTGTCTTTGAGTTCAAGGTCTGACTCCTCACCTTCATTTAACCCTGAGGGTGCCTTATCATCATCCTACTTTTCAACATATTTAGGAGCCAAGGTATTGCCCACACCTTTCTTTATGTTCTCTACAGAGGTCTGGAGGGATTCATCAGATTTAGCCATAGTGGGTTCAAAAAAGGGAGGAGTTCTGTTAGGAGGGCTTGGGCTAGGGACATAGGTCCCATCTCTGTTATCACCTTTAGAATTGACTTCAAAGTTTAAATCTTTAACATTCCTAGATTTCAAACTAGGGCAATTTCTTTTTTGATGCCCCTCCAACTTATAAAGAAAACAAGAATTAAGACCTCCAAGCCCTACTACTTCACAAGCCACTATTTTATCTGTTAACTTAACTTCCAAGACCTCCAGAATAATTGTCTCTATGTTTAAAGCCATGAGGATTCTGGCATCCATATGCGGCAGGGTCATTTTGGTTTCATCAATTTTAATGACCTTCCGAAAGGTTTTAACTAATTGAGGTAAAAACCCCCAGATTTGGGCCAGCACATTTTTATTATAATCCATTTCATGGTGGAGCAAAACTGTATTTCTTCCTTCAAGGTTTCTAGGGCCCATGGAAAGGCTTTAAATAGGGCTTGCCCTATATTCTAGTAGTTCCTTTCGAGAGCCCTTTTCGGCATATTATGATTCCTAAAGAAAATAATGAAAAGGCCATGATAAACCATTCTACAAAAAGAGATTTGAATCCCTAATTTTCTTCCCCACAATGAAGTCAACTAGTTATCAAAAAAGTTTCGAGAGGGAAGTTTATCTATATTAACACATGTAAAGAAAACTGCAACATTTCTTAGCCTTTTTTCTTCTTTGTTTATTGCTGTTTGCATTCCTTCATTAGGGGTCAAAATAAGTTTCCTTAGCAATGAGAAGGCCTCATCTTTTTCAGAGCTACTTGCATCTCCTCTGTGGAGCCCTTCACCAGTGACTCCACCATCAGATTTGACTTGCACCTCAAAGCCCGCATCTTTCTCCAGAGCGAGGGGATTGTCTCCATTAACAACCTCACTGTAAGTTTTCTCTTTTTCATTTGCGATGCCATCAATTGATTTTTCATTTACTTCCATTCCTTCACTTAAGAGTCATTAATGTCTAGGCTGCGAGCAATAACTTCCAGCGGTACCTAAGCATACAACAAAGTAGGGTGACATCGAGTGACACACACAGGGAAGGGCGGGAAGAATTTTTTAAAACCTATTCTATTTCTTGACTTTGACAAACATTCAAAAACCAAAAGAACTAAATAATAAGGAAATGCAAGACAAAGATTTTGCAATATCACTAATTATGAAACTAAAGAATACCAAATACAACAAATGGAGAAATGAAATTTATTCCAAGCAAGAAGAGAGCCCAACCAAGCTGTTCAAATCTCAAACAACTACCAGGCTCTCCTTATAGAGCAGTTTTTTTCTATATCCTTATTTTTGTTTCTTTTATTTCATTATTGATTAAACAAAATGATTATAAGTGAATTTTATATTCTATTTTAAATAGGGCTTTTGGGTCTTAAAAGGGAAAAAGGAGTTATTTTATTTCATTCTTTTTTTCCATTTGCTCTCTTCTCTCAAACCCTCTCTTGTTGGAAAGAACGATTTTCTCCATGAATGAAAGAAAGGTTGAATTTCTTGGATTTCTTGATGGAAGTAGGGTGGATTTGAATTGTGGATTCTTGTGTGCGATTAAAGATTGCTTTCAAAACCCTCTTCTCCTCCTTGGATTGCTTGTAGGAAATGTATGATTCTTGAATCTTTCCTTTGTTTTAAACATGTATAATTTCTTCATTTCCATGCCACATTTAGTTGATTGCTATGGCATCCTAATTAGGCAAGGAAAACTTAGATAGGAATTTATGGTTGTTTATGTAATTTTGCTTTATGTTCTTGGTTGGAAATATGCAAAAATAGACAAGGTTATGGCAAATTTTACCTAGGATTACCCGCCTTGTTTTTATTGCATATTTGGAATGTTGTGCATTTATGCTACAATGGGTAGTTGTCAAATTTCCATTTGAGTTTGAAAGATGAGAGTTAGAAAATGGCTCAAGGTAGCCAAGCTTGCAACAATGGTGAATTTGGGTTTTTATGGTTTTTCATGCAATTAGAAAAAAAATGAAATTCCAATTTTAAACCTTTCTTTTATTAATTTTAATGTGGGATGAGTAGTCTCCCATGGAAAATGATGTTTTGCATCTTTTGAGAATATGTTGTGTTTTTTTCATCTCGTAAACTATGCCATACCCAATTTGGTCAAATTGGTGCTATGGGTGTTTAGAAAGAAGTCTAGGGGTAGGAAAGGAGTGGCTTCTATAGAGTTGAAAGTCTACATTTTATTATATCTATCTATATATATTATTGCAGAGTCTTGGCTAAGTATTAATATTTTGAGTCATGTTGGGGCTAAAAGCATGTTGAAGAGTAAAGAGTCTCGTGAAGGCAGAAGGCACCAAGTGTCAAATCATCACTTATTTGAAATCTTTTGAAAATAAAAACTCTCTAGGCTTGTGCCAAGGCTCCACATGGTGCAACATCAAGTCTCTAAGTTTTGAATGTAAAAAAGGTGAAGGAAAAGGTTGGGACATCATCGTCTGCTTGCAATAAATAGTCTTTACAGATACCGTGGAGGGTGCCAAGTGTCAGCATCAAGTTCAATGTAGAGTTTCTTTTGTTGAGTTGGTTCCTCCAACTGATTGTCTAAAATCCCCTAAAGATTAGCCAACTTCTTATGCTTAGGGATCTTAGGTCAATGGCCAATGAATAGGATTAAAATAATAAGTTGAAAAATCCTCTACACTTTTGGTTCTACAAGACCAAGGCAGATGTACCTATACAACATCCTAGGGGTATATCCTGACTAATGCTAGATGTTGCAGTTTAAACAGAGGTTCTTAGTGAAAATATACCAAAGAAATGACTAATTCTTCTAGGATTGGCTCAATCCTTTGGCAATACAGTTTAAACTTGTCTGAGAACAATGCACTTCAATTATACTCTAAAATAGTAGAAATATAGAAATGATATTTTGATTATAATGATGGTTCAAAATAACACTAAGTCACAGCAATGGATCGATGCCTGATCATAGGACCACAGAGTCAAATTACAACAAACAAATGTATCTTTCAAACAACCCTAATTCATTTCAATGGACTAATTATATTAATGCCTTACACTAACATCTTCCAGACATGGAATTTGCAGAAATATCCTTTAAACCACAATGTATTATGACATTAATTGTGTACCGCCAAGCAACTATTTCTCTCCTTGAAATAAAGCAAAGATAACACACATTACAAATGAACTCTAAAGATCAACTCAAATACCCTTGATACTTGTATTCATATTAATTTTAGAAGTACATAAATGGAGAAATTGCTACAACCAATTTGATTCAATGCTCAGAATTGAAATGACATACGTTGCTCTACAGATTTGAACAAATGGAAATTGCAACTATCCTCTATTTACCGGACCAAGACATGATACACTACTTCCCAAGAATGGGATTCGGAACCCCTTTCTTTTATGGCCCTAATTCCCTATTTACATAAACATGGGAGCAACAAGCTACAAGCCATATACAAATGTCATATTTTCATTTGACAAATTTTGACCATAAGGGGATAGAAAATTTGTTTCCAACCACTAAGGCATGCTTTTGCAGATAATCATCACTAGAAGCAAACTGGAACAACTAATTTTGTCATGTATGCTCACCTACTGCTAACATGGAGCCAAGCCATGTTTTTGATAGAAAAAGGGGAATGCAAGATATCCCAATAGATTAGCCCCTCCTCACACAAGGACATTTATTTCCCATGTGAGAACCCTTCACCAAACTTCACTGGCCATGCACATAGACAAGGGAGTGCTAGCAAAGATCAATAGAGAAAGGAAGCACTAGAATCCTGGGTGCCTCCTATTATGACCACTTATAGGCACAAGTAGGCAAATCCCCTCCTCTCTTCGTGAAGTTCCCAACCAACTCATCCAATTGAGAACTAGAGGATGCCTCTAATAGTTGCTCTGACTAAACCAGACCTACATCTATGTAGGGAATAGCAGCAACAATAGTTCCCTCCAAGATGCCCACTATCTTCATCCAGGGGGACAACGCACCACCCATTGTGACCCAAGATATGCCAGGACACACAATACAAAGGGAAAGGGAGAGAGAGAAATGATGGCTCTCTGCCTTTGTGTCAAGTTTGGAAACTCACAAGAACAGGAAGTCACTAGAGTATGCAGACCATAATATAAATCCCTTATTCAAATGAAAGCAGGGGCGGAGAAAGGGCTACAAAGGTTCAATGGATACTACTAAACTTCCCCAATTATTAGCTATGAAAATAGAGAGGAAAATTCTGAAGAATAGGAAGACAACTATAGCACTCTAAAAAGATAGTGACCCATACTGTCTGCTCCAAAGAGGATAGTGCTTGAAATAACATTAGAAGCATCAATTTATAGTGCAATTATGGAAACTCCCACTGCTTAGATGATCACACCCTATCCACCAATCCTACAAGTCTATACCTGATAGTACCTTAGTAATGCAGACCCTTAAATGGAAATCCCATGCAAATCTGCTAGCCTTGCAAGAGAAGGGAAGGAAATGACACTTAGTTCATTACTCCAAGCTTCCACACACATGAAATTCAATCGCATCCCCTATTTCCTCAATGAGATAGCTAAAGTAGGTTTCTCAATTTTAATATTATCCCAATTCAAGACATAAATCGCATACCTTGCCTACTCTCATCACTAAGGAGTAGCCTTGAAAAATTCCTATAAGTAGGAGCATCATCAGGTATAGCAGCTGAAAGAAGGGAAGCACCAAGATCTTCTCGATGTAGAAGATTTTCTTCCTGACTGTGCCTATCATGTATCATTGATAGGATAGAGCTTGAATGAACCAACCAACTCCCTAATCAGTAGCTGGACAAGACATAACACACGCTTAACCACTGGCATTTCCAATCAGGAGCAACCAACTCTATCAAATTGTTTACCGTGCTACACCATTCCATTGACCCCTTTTGATCCCAACCGTTTGATCCGTCTTGTGGGTTACATCAACGGTCACCCAGGATAATCGACACACCTAGATGAAGGCGTTCACTAGTTTTAAATCCTGGCCATAGATTAACATAAATCAATGGTCCTCATGGAGATTTGAATTTCCTCTAGTGAAGACTAGCTGTCATAAGGTACAAAGAACACGTTTTCCATGGCAACACGCCAACTCCTTGCACCAAGCTCCCCAGGACCACAATAGAAACCATGGCTCCAGTGAACCGTTCCACTTAGGCGCATTGGGGCTAGCAAGACATTCCTCATAATCTCATCAGGACCCCAAACACCTTTCGTGAAGGCCCAAGCCTCGGTGAAAAGCCATGTCCTAGACATGGAATTTGTAGAAATATCCTTTAAACCATAATGTATTATGACATTAACTATGTACCACCTAAGCAACTATTTCTCTCCTTGAAAGAAAGCAAAGATAACACACACATTATAGATGAACTGCAAAGATGAACTCAAATACCATTGATACTTGTATTCATATTAATTTCAAAAGTACATAAATGGAGAAATTGCTACAACCAATTTGATTAAATGCTCAGAATTGAAATGACATACAATGCTCTATAGATTTGAACAAATGGGAATTGCAACTATCCTCTATTTACTGGACTAAGACATGATACACTACTTCCCAATAATGGGATTTAGAACCCCCTTTTTTTATGGCCCTAATTCCCCATTTATATAAACATGGGAGCAACAAGCTACAGGCCATATACATATTTCATATTTTCATTTGGTAAACTTTGACCATAAGGGGCCAGAACATCCATTTCCAACCACTAAGGCATGCTTCTGTAGATAATCATCACTAGAAGAAAACTGGAACAACTGATTTTGTCTTGTATGCTCACTTACTGCTGACGTGGAGGTGAATCATGTTTTTGACAGAAAGAGGGGAATGCAAGATATCCCAATAGATCAACCCCTCCTCACACAAGGACATTTATTTCCCATGTAAGAATGCTTCACCAAACTTCACCAGCCACGCACGCAGACAAGGGAGTGCCAACAAGGATCAACAGAGAAAGGAAGCACTAGAAGCCCGGGTCCCTCTTATTATGACCACTTATAGGCACAAGTAGGCAAATCCCCTACTCTAACTTATCTAATCGAGAACCAGAGGATGCCTCTAATAGTTAGCTCTAGCTAAACTAGACCTCTAGCTATGCAGGGTATAGCAACAACAATAGTTCCATCCAAGATGCCCACTAGCTTCATCCAGGGGGACAATGCACCACCCACTATGACCCGAGCTATGGGAGGACCCACAATATGGAGGGAAATGGGGAGAGAGAAATGACGCCTCTCTACGTCTACGTCAAGTCTGGAAACTCACAAGAATAGGAAGTCACTAGAATATGTAGACCAGAACGTAAATCCCTCATCCGGATGAAAGAAGGGGGCAAAGAAGGGGCTACAAGGGTTCAATGGATGCTACTAAACTTCCCCAATTTTGCCAGAACCATCCATTCCTTAAAAAAACCACTCTAATCCCCTAATCTTATAAGGACAAATTATTAGTCACGAAAATAGAGAGGAAAATTCTAAGGGATAGGAAGACAACCATAGCACTCTAAAAATATAGTGACCCACACTGTCTACTCCAAAGAGGATAGTGCCTGAAATAACATCAGAAGAATTAATTTATAGTGGAATTATAAAAACTCCCACTGCCCAGATGATCACACCCTATCCACCAATCCTACAAGTCTATCCCTGATAGTACCTTAGTAATGCAGACCCTTCAATGGAAATCCCACACAAATCTGTTAGCCTTGCAAGAGAAGGGAAGGAAATGACACCTAATTCATGACTCCAAGCTTCCACACACATGAAATTCAATCGCAGCCCCCATTTCCTCAATGAGATAGCCAAAGTTGGCGTCTCAATTTCAACATTATCCTAATTCAGGACATTAATCACATACCTTGCCCACTCTCAACACTAAGGAGTAGCCATGACAAATTCCTATAATTAAGAGCATTATCATGTACAACAATAGTGAGAAGGGAGGCACCAAGATCTTCCTTATGCAGAAGATTTTCTTCCTGACTACACCTATCATGTATCATTGACAGGATAGAGCTTGAATGAACCAACCAACTCCCTGATTAGTAGAACTTGGACAAGACATAGCACACGCTTAACCCCTAGTATTTCTCACCAGGAACAACCAACTCTATCCCATTATTTACCATGCTACACCATTCCATCAACCCCTTTTAATCCCAACCATTTGATGCATCTTGCGGGTTACATCAACGGTCGTCCAGGATAATCAACATGCCTAGATGAAGGCGTTCACTAGTTTTAAATCCTAGCCATAGATTAACATAAATCAATAGTCTTCATAGAGATTTGAATTTCCTCCAGTGAAGACCAACTGTCATAAGGTGCAGAGATCACGTCTGCCACAGCGGCACCCCCTCTCCTCACGCCAAGCTCCATGGGACCACAATGGAAACCATGGCTCCAATGAAACATTCCACTCATGCACATCAGGGCCAACAACACATTCCTCGCAATCTTGTCACGACCCCCAAACACCTTCTTTGAAGGACCAAGCCTTGGTGAAAATACATGTCAACAACTACGAACCCTTCGCGTCAATACATATCTCCCACTTGGGCCCAGCCATGTTGAAGATAGCCTGGACACTCGCATGCCTGCAGGAGCCTTGGAATAGTCCCAGTGGAGGAGTACCTTCTGCGAAGAGCCAGGGTTGATGCCACTCGGTCACTCCATGACTTCCACATCATACTTCGCGACACCGCTAAAACCCAAAACCAAGCCTAAAGGAGGAGATAGTTTCAACAAAATAGGAAACCGTGCAAATGTGGCTAGAACTTTATGCCCCAATCTGACATGTGCATGAAAATTGTTCATAAAGGAGGGGTTGCGCTAGGTAGAATGAATGAGGGGGGCATCAAATGAAGTATGCCTAGCACTTAACATGAAGATAGACCATTTTTCAAATTGATTGGGTATTTAAACACCTCTTATGTTACATGACACAAATGGTAACCTTAAACTGATGATGAAGGATACCTAGGGACAATTTAAATGATCAGGAATAGGGCACGAGTGGTCAACAGTAAATCAGAACAAGAAGCAACTAAGGAAAATATGATCAAGGTACTAGGCTTCAGGGTTTTACAAGGGTTTTAGCAATCCTAGAAAAACACATATCAGGGTTAAGGCATGCATCAAAATGTAGATACAAATAGTGGCTCATGTTCGAGGATGCATGCCTCTCGTGGACATGGTGAGATTCTAGATTTCTGGGCTGTAGACCTTGTGCCAATTCCATTGGGCAGCTCTGTAACTGCTCCTTTATATTGAATTGAAACCATTTTCAATCCTCACTCGATGGCCCCAGGCCCCCAAAAAGGTAGAACTAATATTTACCCCTATCAAATACTCTATTCTTCACTATCTGTACTAGGCCAAGTCTAAAAATACTGCCATAAACTGCCCAGAGACTAACCTTGTCACTAACATGCTTAACCACATCACTGAGCCTGCCACTGTCAACATTAACTCTATCAATCTAAAAATTGCATCCAAACACTAACTTAAATCCATAATCATTGTGACATTTTACCTTATGTAGCTCATTGTCATGTTCCACTAAATGCTCATCCAGCTGAACTAAAAATTGAAAACACTCATAGTCCCTTTCATAGTTGGCATCATAAATCTTGAAATCATATTTAGTTTGTATATCAAACATAAAAATTTCATAAAGAATTTGTTCAATAGTCCCATCAAGAAGTATATGCCCTGATCTATTGAAGTCAAATTGTAGCTCCAAGTCTAAAAAAATAGATTGAATAAAAGACTCATATAAAACCTTAGAGTCATCCTCTGATTTTTGTCCCATGCTAGATAAGCACGCATTTTGTGTGATGAACAAAAATTGTTCATACATAAGCATATGCTCAAATTGACTTGCATTATATTGACATTCACACTCACTTGAGCACTGCAAATCAGTCATTCTATTACATGTCCCAGTGGTTTGGAAATAAGATTTGTCAAAATCCATAGTATCCTTGCCATCATTCAGATCAAGGTTATCACAAGAAACATCATCCCATGTATGCTTAAAATAAAGCAATTCATCATAAGCATTGTTATCTTGTAAATTATCTTGTTCATTTGTGGATGGGAAAACAAATGGACATGTGTCATACTTAGTACCCAAAGGAACATCATCATTGGCAAAGTTTATGTGAGCAGGGCACAAAAGCTCATGACCATTTTCATATACATACCTCTGATATCCCATGGTCAACAAATCTGAAATTTTCTCGCTGCTGAGTGAACACGCTTCTTCTTTCACATCTCCCACTTCTTCCTTCTCTTGATCTCCATAAGAGCTGCAAGCAACACTTAGTTGCAAATCAAAATCCACAGGGTTGTCATTTTTGTCATTAAAATCTGGATATTCAGAGGATTCATCATACCATGGTTCTTGTTCACCAACAAGTGAGCATGTGTATTCATCAAATTTTACAATATTGCACCCCTCATTGAATGAAAACACGTCCATTTCTACAAAGAAACAAGAATATTCCATCTCACAATTAATTTCGTGAGCTAGTGGCTTCACATATAGATCTGAATCAACACATTTCCCAATGTTATGCACATCAACATACTCATCATCTCTAACATTATGCTTAGGATTAGGAAACTAAATACATAAGTTTTTATCTTCAAAGTCATCATCATTCAAATCATTGCATCCTTTATATGTGAAGAAAACACCTCTAGATCATTCTCATAGAAGCATTCATAATCCATAGAAAAATAATCAGGCTTGTTGTCATCATGATTCTTACCACAAGAAAATTCATCACTACATAAACTATGCTCAGAATCTTTAGAAGGAATGCTTAAAATTTCATTTTCAAAATCATGATCACTGATTTGCAATGAAATATTTGCAACACTTGCACTGTTGTCACTGATCAAAACATAACATAGAAGGACATCTTGCACCTCTTTTACTTCTTCATCATCCAAGGTATTATAGGGAGAGATTTCATTCATATCTATTTTGTCATCATGTCATGTATCTTTATCTTCATAACTGATATATTGATCTGCATATATGTTTCTTGTAGGCTGATTAGAATCACAGTCGTTATTTACACTAGATGAATCTTCATTTTCTGATATACTCTTTTCATTTATGTGCATCATGTTCTAATTTTTGAGACACCACACTTCTTGTATAATCACATCAGGCTCCTTCAATAATCTTTATCCAATCAAGTACTTGATCAAAACCATGAGGTTTCAATTCTTCTAGAAAGATACTCAGCCCTGACTTGTAGATTTCACAAAACAAATCAATGCACGTTGGATCCTTAGGTCTGAAATTTTTGGGGCCTTCAACAAGGCATCCAAAAACCTTGCAAACAAATCATATGGTGATTCTCCCTTGTGCCTCTTCATGTCAGGAAAATTTTGAACAAAAGACATAGGATCAACACTACTCAAATTCTGTTCATGCTCAACTTGGGGTTCACTGTGATTTGCATGTTGTAATGATGGACAAATCAGAATAGTAGAGATATAACTATCTTGACAATAGTTTTCATCTTCCCCCTTGGATAGGATGTATGCATAAGATGTTCTAGGACAATCAACACTTGCTGACATATGTCCTCTCATCTTGAATACTTTGAGTTGTTTTCAATATCTGTGGCAATTTGATATGCTTGATGAGGTAGCTCATTTCTTCATCAAATGCACCTAGGTATACAAACAAGCATAATGAATCATTTGGTCTTATACTTTCTAGAATATCCTTTATTGCCTTTGAAAATCTGAGATTGAATGCAGGAACCAACTCATCTTCTTTCTAAATGCTCATAAACTTGTTGACCACTAAACTTGGGTCAATTCTCTCACCATACTGCCCTATGAATGCTATCACAAACTCATTCAATGAAGAGATATAACACATTGGCAAATATGAAAACCAATCTCTGGCATCTTCCTTCATAGATTGAACAAAGAACTTCATGACAACATCTTCATGACCTATCTCATAATCTCCCACCAAGTCCATGAATTTTTACAAATGTCTAAATGCTGATTCTAAGCTTTGCCCTTTGAATTCTAGAAAGTGCTCCCTAACTTCATTAGGAATAGGGTTTGGGAAGCCTTGAATACCACCAAAATTTATGGCTCTATATCTTTCAATAGAGAAATTTCTTTGATGACATGACAGGGGATGCACACTTTGTGTGTTTACATCTAACACCCCATAAGGATATACAAGTGGATGATACATTCTCTTATACCTTTTGCAAACTTCCTACATCAACTCTACAATTGATCATTCACTTCCCTATTTTTTTAATCATGACATTAAGATATTGTGATGCATAACCCAAATGCATCTATACCTAAGATCTCTTTAGTGGGCATATTCAAGAACAAGCATACTTCTTCAACATAATACACAGGTTGCAAATTATAACTCAGAAGTATGTAGAAGTATCACTACTATTTCCCTTTCTTAGTTCTTAGTTTCACTCAATAGGGAACCAAATTTTTTCAAGACTTTCAAATATGGTTTTCACACACAAGCTTATCCTTCTTGAAAACCAAAATATGAAAAATACCTAGATATGTTGCAGCTGTTGTAAGTTTTCCTCCCTGACTAAAAATCTTTATAGATCTGAAACATTCTTCAAATCTTCATTAGGTTCTTTTGGCAAGGTCACTACCTCTCTTCATAGAGGACCGAACTTCAAATAGTATGAAGTTCCTTCAAAGATTAATTTTATTCTGGATCTTCTCCAACAATAGAGTCTCACATAAATTTCTTCAAATATGCTGCAACAACACCCCTTCCAGGTCTGGGAACTTCTTCTCTAATCAATCAGTTTAAAAACAAGAAGAGTCACCACCCTCTAAAGGGAATGATAATAATAATGCACTATAGATGTGCAAACTCTAAGTACCCATGACGGACCACTGGACTTATCTTTGAAATTTGTAAACAAGTCCATGGTAGAGTTGCCAATTTGTTGGTTCCTCCAACTAATTGTCTAAAATCCCCTAAAGATTAGTCAACTTATTATGCTTAGGGATCTTAGGTCAGTGGCCAATGAACAAGACTACAACAATAAGTTAAAAAATACTCTGCATTTTCAGTTCTGCAAGACCAAGGTAGGTGTACCTATACAACATCCTAGGGGTATATCCTGACTAATGCTGGATGTTGTAGTTTAAATAGAGGTTCTCAGTAAAAATATACCAAAGAAATGACTGATTCTTCTAGGATTGGCTTAATCCTTTGGCAATCCAATTCAAACTTGGCTGAGAACAATGCACATCAAATATACTTTAAAACTATAGAAATATAGAAATGATATTTTGATTATAATGATGGTTCCAAATAACACTAAGACACAACAATGGATTAGTACCTAATCCTAGGGCCATAGAGTCAAATTACAACAAAGAAATGTATCCTTCAAGCAACCCTAATTCATTTCAATGGACTTGTTGGTCTCTTACAATGATTTAACAACTGAGCTCTTAAAACTGTAACTCAGAGATTGGACATCTAACCTGAGTAGCTATCTTAATCACTATGGAGATGCATTTCACTTGTCAACCCAGGGACATGAACTTGAAATGGGTCAACACGATATGTGCAGTAAGAACTTTCAAAGTAGACATGTTCATTCTATAGCTAAGAAAGACATAATGCTGAAGATAAACTACTAGAAAGGAAATAACAAGAATGTTGAACATCAACAACTATTCTAGGATCAAGTACATGACAGAAAGTAAAAGTCTAGGCAAACAAATAGGAAACAAATCTGTCTGCTTTGGCTACAGGTTCAGACACAGAATAGAATTCTAGTGGCTGCAAGAACATTCAATGCTAGATTTAACTAAATGCTTAACAGAAAATGTAACTAAACTAGAGGGTGGAATTCTCACCAAGTGGGCCCCCTTGGATGAGTATTCCCTAAGAAAAATGTAAACTTAGAAATGCAAAATTACAACTTCATTTTATTCATTCGAAAAGATGAGTACAACTGAACATTATAACTGTATTATCAAAAATTGGATAATACAAGTACAAGCTCTGAATAATCAACAACCCCTCAGAAGGAGCATCAGAGTCTTATTTATAGAAGTAAAGCTACAAAATTGACTACCTAGGAGGATGGTCAACTCCAACAGAATAGGAGGATGCCTCATTATGGAAAACATAGAAAGTGGAAAGGAGGTTATGCATGCAGGGGAATCTGGTCAAGCGAGTTGCTTTAACGCAGATCTAGCATAAAAATAACTCCTAAATTCAGTCAACAAGTATTTAAGATTAGTTACAAGGTGGTTGCCTTCCCTCCATTTGACATTTGAATGATCACCATGTTTGACTTTTTATGGCAAGCGACTAACCAGCAGAATCTTCTTCTACTTTATGGATGTCGATTACATCTACATAACAATATTAGTACACAGAATAATTGCACATCTGTAACTACCTTGGAGTAATATTCATTAAGCATATGTAAAATTAATATAGATAGTTCATATAGCATGTCTTTGTCATAAAAGAATATAAGGAATGACCTATGCTCAACAAGTTATAGCTTTGGGGTAATGACATAAAAAGATCAGGATTAAAGTACCAAAGTCCAAGATAACTACAACAAATGGATAATAAAGTTTAACAAAATTGATTCATAAACTAGACTCGTGACTCTCCCCAACCTAAGACGTTGCTGGTCTTCCAACAGAGGAAGGGTTGTTCTTTTGCTTGGTTAATGCCCTAAAATTAGCAATTACCAATTGTCCTATATCAGTTTCTCTGGTGCGTGAGGTAGGATCCCAATAGAACCCCTGTTGCCTATCCAACCTGCTCCATCTTTGTCTCTCTTTAGAAATATCATATTGGTAAAATCTGTAATTTGGCATAGGCCACAATAGGATAGGTGGTTGAAAGATTAAGGGAAGCCAGAATTGCCCCTTTGTTCTCCCAATCTATATATATCTATCCTCTCTTTTACATGTTGCAGCATAATTCTGCAAAGAGTGAGGCTCTGCTTGTTTTAGCTCATCAGATAAACTATTCCACCTTTGTGTCAAATGTCCCTTCACAGATTCTCTAATAGTGTGTGCCATATTCTCATATTGTCTGTAAGTTTCTTCTCTTTTAGGCAAGATTCTGTTACTATAGCTTGGCCTATAAAGCATCCTATGCCAGTCATTGAAAATGCTTCCCGGATTTCTAGATTCAGCTCTAACAGGCAATGGAGTGCTGAATTCTAATTGATTATAAGCCCTGAACTGTTGTCCCCAACTAATCTTATTTTGCATCTAGGACATAAATGCCCTCATTTGAATATCCCCAACATACAACAAGGGGTTACACTCATGGTCTTGGGACACAGCAAAATTATGTAAATAGAATTCACACAACAAATTCTTTATTTCTGGAGGAGCAATCCTATAAGCATTGAAAAATTCAAGAGGAGATTCAATGGAAGGGTTCAAACCAGAAACAATCCTTGCTAACTTAAAAGAGGGATATCTTTCCTTTAAATGTAGAGCATAGACTCTCGGGGGAGTCCTGCATTCTAATACCTAAGGCACCAAAGCTACCATATTATCCACTCTCTCTTTTAAAGTTGCAATTTCTGCATTCTTGTCTTTAATCTCTTCATCCTTCTTTTGAATTTCATCCTTTAATCTGTGTTTCTCCTTCTTCCATTCCTTTTCTCTCCTCTGTATTTCATTCCATAGATTCATGGATACCATGTGCATTGAAAAATCAGGAGGTTTGTGTATTCCTACCAGATGCTTTCCTTGCACAGATGGTTGATCTTCATGTAGCATAGGCTGCAGGGTTTCTGATTGCTCAGCCAATTCTGGCTGTAGGGTTTTTTACTGTAAGAACTGTTGTTTATCTTCATGTTCCTATCTCTCAATATACTCAGTAGCGGTGGCAAGGTTTGCCAGAGTTACATCTGCTGCTTCCCCAATTATGTCTTTTTCTACATCATTCACATGCCCCATTGGGGCCTCTGTATCCTTAGCTATCATTTCATCAACGCTAGGGCTTGCCTGCGTAGATGCACCAAAGGTAGGCTTAGCATGTCTTGATTTACTAGGACTCTCATGTTTCTCTTCTGCTGTAGGAAGAACAGTGTCAGCCTTCCGTTTCCTAGAGTGCAGCACTTTCCTTTCTGCGGTTTGCTTTTTGGTTTTACCCTTCTTTATTTCTGCCCTTCTCCTTTGTGCCCTAGTTTGAATTAAATTGCTACGAGGAATATCCTCATTGTTAGAGTTTGAAGAATTTTCTTTATCTGCATGCTCTGCTTCAGAAGAGCTAATCTCAATAGCTTGTTTTGCTACATGAGGGTTGGCACTGGAAATTGAAGTTCCCAAAGTAGTGGCAATAGAACACACCCTTCTCCTAGTTCTATAATGTTACGGCACAACCATAAGTCGCAAATGACTAGGTCTTATTTGATCAACATTTAGAAATTCCTCCCAAGTCATATCGGACACATCATGCAGAGACTTTTCAACTAGCAATTTGATTAAATAGTGATGAGAGACAAAATTAGGCCTACCTTTTTGGGTCTCTGTGGCCATGATAGAGAGAAGGTGGTAAAGCACGTTTGGCACATTCATTCTTCTCCCATGCCTCATATGATTTAGCAATTTGAAATGAACATAATGAAGGTTTGATAGATGACCTTCATAGGTAATGTACTTCACCACATGGACAGCTACCTATTTCCACAGCTCAGGTAAAGAGGTTCTTTTGGCTCCCTGCTTGTCTATAGTCAATCGAGGATCACTAGGTTCTGTAAATTCAGCCCTAGCTGACCTGGCATCTCTGGCAATAGGGTAATCTTTGCCATCAACAATTAAACCTATAACTTCTGCAATTCTTTCCTCGGTAGCTAACACCTCCAACCCTCTTACCATGGCTTTACCATCAGACAATGTCTGAGCAAATTCTAACGCAACATTTTCATCAAAACCATTTAGCTTCAAGAAATAGTCCATCCATCCACAATTTCTAAATCCAGTCTAGCTAAGTGCATCTTGAAACAATACATCATGAACTATGGGTTCATTATGAATTAATCCTCCTCCCATTGACTTAGCTGCCTAAAAATAATTGCACTGCAAAGTTTTCTTTTTTTTTTTTCAGCAAAAAGTTTGAAAACTACTTCACTTTCCTACAACCCTGTTAAATTTTCAATAACTCATACTATCTATATTTTCCCTTTCAGATTCCTTTCTTGGGAACGCAAGACAAGGGTGGTACAAGTAGTAATGAATGATCGATGAAGGCTGTCATCTCACAC
Organism: Cunninghamia lanceolata; assembly: GCA_027924645.1. NCBI lineage: Eukaryota > Viridiplantae > Streptophyta > Pinopsida > Cupressales > Cupressaceae > Cunninghamia > Cunninghamia lanceolata. The sequence goes on from BSBN01000500.1 coordinate 27,524,924, forward strand.
TTGCGAGCCATCAACTCACTCAGAATTCAAATCATTCAATTTTAAAACTTTACTGACATTTTGGCATCAAGCATATGGATGAACTGACATGTGGACATCATATTAACACTCCCTCCCCAACCTAAATTTAGGCATGTGTCCACACATGCGGAATAGTGATACATGACAGGACAAGGAAGGGAATAATGACATGCTATGAGAAATATCGATATTAATGTACAATAATTAAATGAATGAACCACAAGATAATTAAGAGAATTATTAAAATGTGTGTACCTTGAGTTGTGGAAGATCGGTTGCAAAAATCATGGAGAAAGTAACAGTTAATGCTTAAGAATTTATTGAGCAATGAATGAAGGTGGAGTGGGCTGAAGCGAGATGGGATGAAGTGTAATCAATACATGTGATGGAAGAGAGACGAATGGATATGGGTGGGTGGATGGGTGAAGAAGTGAAAGAGTGGACTCCCACAAATGTGGAAGTCTTTATTATGATAAGTACCGTACCTTGGTTAGCTAGAAGCAGGGTCACTAGGTCCACTACCTTTGGCTGTAGGAAGTTCTAGAGTTGCATACTGAGTGAACTGTTACATGAATTCTTCTTTGGAGGATAGCTTGTGATATAACCTCAGTCAATGACCATTGACTAATAGCTTAAATCTGATAGGGTCAACAGTAGTAAGTTGAACAGCACCATTGGAAAAAACTTCAGCAACCTCATATGGTCCTAGCCACCTTGTCTATAATTTTCCTACATTATCCTGATACCTTGAGTCATAATGCAAAGCCCAATCACCAGGATGGAATTTCTTATCTTTGATATATTTTTCATGCCACCGGATTCTCTGATTCTACACCACTTCTGTATGATGTAAAGTTGCTTTTCTCATCTCATCCAAAGCATTGAGCTACATGATTCTTTCTTTTTGTGCCTTAGATAGATCCATCCCCAAGTCAAGTGCAGTCCGAAGAGTTCTATGTTCAAATTCAATAGGCATCATGGCTATTTTTCCATACAGTAACTCAAAAGGAGTAAAACCAGTAGTTGTTTTCCAGGTTGTCCTATAGGCCCAGACAACTTCTGGCAGCCAATTTGCCCAATCCTTCCTATGGACAGCCATGGTTTTGGTCAAAATGGCTTCTATTTCTCTGTTAGTCACCTCAACTTGGCCATTAGCTTGGGGGTGATAAGGAGTAGATTTCTTGTGCCTTATGTTGTATTCCTATACTAGTGCTGCAACTAGAGTTGAGGTGAATTGAGCTCCTTGATCAGTCACTAATTTTCTAGGAACTCCATATCGTGTAAAGATTTCCTCATAGATAAATTCTACAACCTTACTGTCTCTTGCATGCTTCATGGCCTTAACTTCTACCCATTTAGTTACATAGTCAGTGCATACTAAGATATAGGATTTACCATTATATGGAGGATCAATGGGTCCTACAAAATCTAATCCCCACTTATCAAATGGAGTAATCACAAGCTGAGGATAAAGGGGCATCTCATCAAATTTTGTTGGCCGTCCCATCCTTTGACAACTATCACATTTCTTGGTATATCTTGCTGCATCCTTGTATAGTGTAGGTTAGTAATAAACTGCATTCAAAATCTTCATTGCTGTTCACTTTGTTGCAAAATGTCCACCACAAGGTTCATTGTGATAGGCATGCAAAATGTCATATGTTTCATCTTCTCTCACACATCTCCTCATGACATTTTCTGGTCCAGTGTAGAACAAACATCCAGCAATCCATGAAAAAGGAAAAGATTTTTCAATGAGTACCCTTCTTTCCTTAGGAGAGAAGTGAGGAGGGACTCTTCCTGTTACTAGATAATTGGTTGTGTCAGCGTACCAGGATGTTTGCACAATGAGTGAAAATAAATGTTCATTAGGAAAAGAGTCATCAATGACTTGGTTATCCTTTGATGTAGTCATTCTTGAAAGAAAGTCTACAACCACATTGGCTTTTCCTAGCTTATCCACAATAGTGATGTCAAATTTCTGCATTAACAATACCCATCTTGCTAATTGACCAGATATGAGAGGTTTGTTCATGAGATACCTAATAGCTGCATGATCTGTGTGCACAAATATTTGATAACTGATTATGTAGTGCCTAAATTTATTAAGTGTATAGATGACTGCTAGCATTTCCTTCTCTGTCACTGTATAGTTGAACTCAGCACCCTATAAGTTTTTGCTAACGAAATAAATAGCATGCTCAATGACTCCTTCTTTCTGGCCTAAAACTGCTCCTATGGTATAATCTGATGCATCAATATGAATGTGGAAAGGAAGTTCCCAATTGGGGCCTTTAAGTATAGGAGCATGGGTTAAGTCTACCTTTAAATCACAAAATGCTTTGTCACAGTCTTCATTCCACTAAAATTCAGTATCCTTTGTAAGAAGAGTATATAATGGGGATGCCATTTTGCTAAAATCTTTGATGAAATATCTCTAATACCCTGCATGACCCAAGAAACTTCTGACATCCTTTTGCTTTGTAGGGATGGGTAGATTGATGATGAATTCAATCTTTGCTGGGTCTACCTGTATTCCTTTTGGAAAAATGTAGTGACCAAGTACTACAACTTCCTGCATCATCATAAAGCACTTTGCACTATTTAAGGATAGGCTATGGTCTTCACATCTTTCCAACACATTGCCTAAGTTTGCTAATGCCTCTTCAAAAGTAGCACCATAAGTAGTGAAATCATCCATATAGATTTCCATACAATCATGTGAGATATCAGAAAATATGCTAATGAATGCTCTTTGGAAAGTTGCAAGTGCATTGCATAAGCCAAATGGAACCACTGAGTAGGCATATGTCCCCCAAGGATAGGTAAATGTTGTTTTCTCTTGATCTTCAAGTGCAATCTAAATCTGATTGTAACCGCTGAATCCATCCAAAAAGGAAAAGTACTGCTTTCCTGCAAGTGAGTCCAATACTTGGTCTATGAAAGGAAGGGGAAAATGATCCTTTTTGGTGGTAGAATTTAATTCTCTATAATCAATACATACTCTCCATTTTCCTCCCTTTTTGGGCACAAGAACCAGAGGGGACACCCATTGGCTATCTAAGATAAGGTAGATAAATCTTGCATCTAATAGCTTCTACAATTCCTCTTTGACAATTTCTCTTAGTGCGGGGTTGATTCTCCTATGTAAATCCTCTCTTATGTAAATCCTATGGGTGCATAATGTAGGATCCAATCCTTTCATGTCATCATAATCCCATGCAAAAGCATTTTTATGCTTCTTTAACAAATTTGTCAAGGACAACTATTGTGCTTGAGTCAAGTTGCTATTAATATTGAGATATCTTTCTTCTGAAATTTCCATTTGAGTTGTAAAGTCAACCATAGTTATCTCATTAATGCTAGGTACCTTAATTTCTTGTGGAAGCAATGTATGTAACATACTTGATGCTGCAGGAAAAATTGGAACAAGCATCCTCGCTAGATTAGCAGAATAAGAGGATGATGCTTCCTCTACTTCACAAAGATTTTGAATTATATTAGACAACACCTCCTCCTCTTCTTGAAGCTGCAAGAAAGAACTTCTGCCTATCATCATAAGCTGCTCCACAGAGTTAGCTTCCTCTGCCTCTTCACTAACATGAGGCCAAACAGGATTAGATGCTTAGGCAGGTGGGTAAAGAACAAGTGTTTTAGTGCTTCTCCCATTAGAGATGGTCATGTCTCCTAATTGGCACCCAATATAAGCATCTGTTGTGGCTAACCACGGCCTTCCCAAAATGATGGGGTATCCTTTGAATGTAGCTTTAGGAGAAAGTATCATGAAATCAGCTAGATATTCCCATGAGTCCAGGGATACCACAAGATCCTCAACTATCCCATTAGGTTTAACAGTAGAGCTATCAGCAAGCTGTAGGATAGTAGGAGTTGGTCGCATAGTTGCGACACTTAGTTGCTGCAGGATATCCTTTGTCATTACATTTATGGCTGCTCCAAGATCAATCAAAACATTTCTGATTTGGATTCCATTTATAACAACTCCTACTATAGGACTTCCTGGATCATTATATTTGGGAATAGTCATTTTTCCAAGCATGATGTCAGCCAACTATCCCACCACATGAACTATAGTGGGGTCCTTCCTTTTTCTGCCTGGCTTCTTAAGGCATGCTTCTTTAATTGCTTTTCCATAGATAGGAACATCTTTTATGGCTTGAAATAGAGGAATCTTGACACATACATGTTTCAAATGCTCTAGAATATCAAAGGTGGGTTCCTCATCTACTACCTTTTGTTTCATAGTTTCTAACCTTTGTGGGAATGGTGGTTTGTAGGGAGTCTGTTTGATTGTCATTGGTTCAGGATTTTCAGGTATATTTGATTGAATGGGGGTTTTGCTAGGTTCCACTTCTTCCTTAGAAAGCTCAGTAATGATAGGTCTTGAATGAGATGGCAAGGTAGTTCTTGAACGCAGATGTATATCACTTACATTCACATCATATGCAGGGAATTGATTTGGATCAGCATAATATACTGGCTATTGATGTGGTCTATTATTTGGGTTAGGTGAGGGTTGAGCTGGTATCTGAGTAGGTTTAGGTGTATTTGAATTGGAGCTAGCAGGTGGAGGCATTATAGCAAGCTATTGGGGTTGATGAGGTGATTGCATGTAATTAGTGGTCTAATTTGGCCATTGTTGTCCTTCTCTCCATTGAGATGTTTGCTGCCAATTTCCTGGAGGTGACTGCCAATTCCTCGGAGGCTGCTGCCACTAGGGTGCAAGGTTTTGGTAATTTAGCCAAGTATTTTGAGGGTTGTACAAAGATTTGATAACCGGTTATGTAGTTCCTAAATTTATTAAGTGCATAGATGACTGCTAGCATTTCCTTCTCTATCACTGTATAGTTGAACTCAGCACCCTGTAAGTTTTTGCTAACAAAATAAATAGCATGCTCAATGACTCCTTCTTTCTGGCCTAAAACTTCTCCTATGGCATAATCTGATGCATTAGTATGAATGTGGAAAGGAAGTTCCCAATTGGGGCCTTTAAGTATAGGAGCATGAGTTAAGGCTACCTTTACATCAGAAAATGCTTTGTCACAGTCTTCATTCCACTGAAATTCAGCATCCTTTGTAAGAAGAGTATATAATGGGGATGCCATTTTTCTAAAATCTTTGATGAAACGTCTATAATACCCTGCATGACCCAAGAAACTTCTGATGTCCTTTTGCTTTGCAGGAATGGGCAGATTGATGATGACTTCAATCTTTGTTGGGTCTACCTGTATTCCTTTTGGAGAAATGTAATGACCAAGTACTACACCTTCCTGCATCATCATAAAGAACTTCACACTGTTTAAGGATAGGTTATGGTCTTCACATCTTTCCAACACCTTGCCTAAATTTGCTAATGCCTCTTCAAAAGTAGCACCATAAGTAGTGAAATCATCCATATACGTTTCCATACAATCATGTGAGATATCAGAAAATATGCTAATGACTGCTCTTTGGAAAGCTGCAAGTGCATTGCATAAGCCAAATGGAAGCACTGAGTAGGCATATGTCCCCTAAGGACAGGTAAATGTTGTTTTCTCTTGATCTTCAGGTGCAATCTGAATCTAATTATAACCGCTGAATCCATCCAAAAAGGAAAAGTACTACTTTCCTGCAAGTGAGTCCAATACTTGGTCTATGAAAGGAAGGGAAAAATGATCCTTTTTGGTGGCAGAATTTAATTCTCTATAATCAATACATACTCTCCATTTTCCTCCCTTCTTGGGCACAAGAACCATAGGGGGCACCCATTGGCTATCTGAGATAGGGTAGATAAATCCTGCATCTAATAGCTTCTACAATTCCTCTTTGACAATTTCTCTTAGTGCAGGGTTGATTCTCCTTTGTGGTAGTCTTACTGGTGTACAATCCTCTCTTATGTAAATATTATGGGTACATAATCTAGGATCCAATCCTTTCATGTCATCATAATCCCATGCAAAAGTATTTTTATACTTCTTTAACAAATTTGTCAAGGACAGTTGTTGTGCTTGATTCAAGTTGCTATTAATATTGAGATATCTTTCTTCTAAAATTTCCATTTGAGTTGTGAAGTCAACCATAGTTATCTCATTAATGCTAGGTACCTTAATTTCTTGTGGAAGTAATTTATGTAACATACCCAATGCTGCAGGATAAATTGGAACAAACATCCTCGTTGTATCAGCAGAATGAGAGGATGATGCTTCCTCTACTTCATAATGATTTTGAATTATATTAGACAACACCTCTTCTTGAAGCTGCAGGAAAGAACTTCTACCTATCATCATAAGCTGCTCGACAGAGTTAGCTTCCTCCACCACTTCACCAACATGAGGCCAAACAGGATTATCCATATCATGAGATGGCTGTGCAGGTGGGTAAAGAACAAGTGTTTTAGTGCTTCTCCCATCAGAGATGGTCATGCCTCTTGACCAACACCCAATATAAGCATCTGCTGTGGCTAACCACAGCCTTCCTAAAATGATGGGGTATCCTCCCAATGTAGCTTTAGGAGAAAGTATCATGAAATCAGCTGGATATTCCCATGAGTCTAGGGATACCACAAGATCCTTTACTATCCCATCAGGTTTAACAATAGAGCTATCAGCAAGCTGCATGACAGTAAGAGTTGGTCACATAGTTGCAACATTCAGTTGTTGCAGGATATCCTTTGTCATTACATTTATGGCTGCTCCAAGATCAATCAAAGCATTTCTGATTTGGATTCCATTTATAACAACTACTACAGGACTTCCTAGATCATTATATTTGGGAATAGTCACTTTTCTAAGCATGATGTCAGCCAACTGTCCCACCACATGAACCATAGTGGGGTCCTTCCTTTTTCTGCCTAGCTTCTTAAGGCATGCTTCTTTAATTGCTTTGCCATATATAGGAACATCTTTTATGGCTTGAAATAGAGGAATCTTGACACATACATGTTTCAACTGCTCTAGATTATCAAAGGTGGGTTCCTCTTCTACTACCTTTTGTTTCATAGTTTCTAACCTTTGTGGGAATGGTGGTTCTTAGGGAGTCTGTTTGACTGTCATTAGTTCAAGATTTTTAGGTACATTTGATTGAATGGGGGTTTTGCTAGGTTCCACTTCTTCCTCAGAAAGCTCAGTAATGATAGGTCTTGAAGGAGCTACCAAGGTAGTTCTTAAATGTAGATGTCTATCACTTACATTCACAACAAATGCAGGGAATTGATTTGGATCAGTAGAATATACTAGTTGTTCGTGTGGTCTATTATTTGGGTTAGGTGAGGGTTGAGCTGGTATCTGAGTAGGTTTAGGTGTATTTGAATTGGATCTGGCAGGTGGAGGCATTATAGCAGGCTGTTGGGGCTGAGGAGGTGACTGCATGTAATTAGTGGTCTGATTTGGCCATTGTTGTCCTCCTCTCCATTGAGATGTTTGCTGCCAATTTCCCGAAGGTGACTGACAATTCCCCGGAGGCTGTTGCTACTGGGGTGCAGGGTTTTGGTAATTTAGCCAAGTATTTTGAGGGTTGTTCCAAGGCTGAGGTGGATATCCTCCATAACTAGATGGAATTGGCTATTTCCATTGTTTACCAAATGCATAAGTATTAAAATGTGGTCCAGCATATGATAATGGATCTTCTAAGTCCATGGCCTCCTTTGTGCAACATAGAAGACTTGATCCTCTTCAACTTGTATTGGCTTGAACTCAAGTGGAATCTGCTTGCTGTCAATGTTAGCTACCAACTTGCATCTACAGTCCCTCTTCTTCTGTCTGCAATGAGGACAATATTCGACCAACATTGCCTCAACCTCTTCATGCTTCTTCTTTCCTTGGAGTGTGTCCAACTGGGTGGCCATATTATTTATAATATCTTGCTTAAAATTAGATAGCAAGTAGCTTATCTCCATCCTTGAAACTCCATTAGTAGAGGTTTTGCCCATAAGGGAATGGTATCCTCTTCCTTTCTTCATGGCTGCTCTGGAATAATTCTGGCACAACTTCTTAATATCATCCCAAGACACTTGGGTAATATCTCCTCCTCCCATTAAATCCAAGGCATCTGTGCAATGCTCACTTATTCCCCTAAGGAAGAGCAGTTTCTGAGAGTCCTTAGTGAGTGCATGATCGGGAGACTTTTGTAAACAAAATAGGAACCTTGAGATGTAATCCTCCAAACTTTCATCTTCTTTCTGCTGCATTCTAAAAACATCATTTCCTCTCATATCCCCACTCCTACCGTAGTCTTTATATTTCTCAAGAAATTTATCTTTCATTCCTTCCCAGTTATTGACAACATCACTACCTAGACTCATAAACCACCTTAATGCAACCTCTTTCATGGTAGTAGGAAACAACTTAAGTTTATGAGCATCAGTAGTGTAGTCATAGCTTCTGCAGAGGATATCAAATTCAAACAAGAAGGTGTCTGGGTCCTCTATTGCAAGTCCATAAAACTTGGGGAGAGCTGAAGCAAGTATGTTCTTGAGATTATCCACTTCATTTTGATGAGCAATCAGAAATGGAAACATTGGTTGATTAGGTAAGTTTTGGGCAGCCGTGACTACTTGACCTATTATCAAGGCAAATGGATTTTCAACTAGGTTTGGGGTATCTTGTTCTTCAGAGGATATTTTAGAACTATTCAAATTAGGAATGCATCATGGAAAGGATTTAATTCTGCTTCTTCTACTAGGTAAGTAGGATCATTAGGAAGGAATCTCCCTAAATCATCTCTTCTCCTACCTCTATGCATGCAATATACTCAGTGTCAGCCACTTCTTACACAAAAAATGTTGATGGGTTGTAGATGGTTTCTTCCTAACTAAAAACACATTTTAAGGGAAAAAATGCAAGGAATAATACTAAAGATGACTCCAAAGATCTTCTTAGTTTGACACCATCCCCGACAACGGCGCCAAAAATGTTGGTCTCTTAAAATGATTTAACAACTGAGCTCTTAAAACTGAAACTCAGAGATTGGACATCTAACCTGAGTAGTTGTCTTAATCACTATGGAGATGCATTTCACTTGTCAACCTAGGGACATGAACTTGAAATGGGTCAGCACGATGTGTACTAAGAACTTTCAAAGTAGCCATGTTCATTCTATAGCTAAGAAAAACATAATGCTGAAGATAAACTACTAGAAAGGAAATAACAAGAATGTTGAACATCAACATCTATTCTAGGATCAAGTACATGATAGAAAGTAAAAGTCTGGGAAAACAAATAGGAAACTACTCTGTCTGCTTTGGCTACAGGAACAAACATAGAATAGAATTCTATAGTGGCTGTAGGAACATTCAATGCTAGATTTAACTAAATGCTTAACAGAAAATGTAACTAAACTAGAGGGTAGAATTCTCACCAAGTGGGCCCCCTTGGATGAGTATTCCCTAAGACAAATGTAAACTCAGAAATGCAAAATTACAACTTCATTTTATTCATTCGAAAAGATGAGTACAATTGAACATTATAACTGTATTACCAAAAAATGGATAATGCAAGTACAATCTCTAAAAAATCAACAACCCCTCAGAAGGAGCATCAGTCTTATTTATAGAAGGAAAACTACAAAATTGACTACCCAGGAGGATGGTTAACTCTAACAGAATAGGAGGATGCCTCATTATGGAAAACATAGAAAGTGGAAAGGAGGTTACACATGCAGGGGAATCTGGTCAAGCGAGTTGCTTTAACACAGATCTAGCATAACAATAACTCCTAAATTCGCTCAACAGGTATTTAAGATTAGTTACAAGGCAGTTGCCTTCCCTCCATTTGACATTTGAATGATCACCATGTTTGAATTTTTATGCAAGCGACTAACCAGCAGAATCTTCTTCTACTTTATGGATGCTAATTATATTTGCATAACAATATTAGTACACACAATAATTGCACATCTGTAACTACCTTGGAGTAATATTCATTAACCTTATGTAAAATTAACATAGATAGTTCATATAGCATGTCTTTGTCATAAAAGAATATAAGGAATGACCTATGCTCAACAAGTTATAGCTTTGGGGTAATGACATAAAAAGATCAGGATTAAAGTACCAAAGCCCAAGATAACTACAACAAATGGATAATAAAGTTTAACAAAATTGAGTCATAAACTAGACTCATGAGGACTAATGATATTAATGCCTTACACTAACATCTCCCAGACATGGAATTTGCAGAAATATCCTTTAAACTACAATGCATTATGGCATTAACTGTGTACCGCCTAAGTATCTATTTCTCTCCTTGAAAGAAAGCAAAGATAACACACATTACAGATGAACTGCAAAGATGAACTCAAATACCCTTGATACTTGTATTCATTTAATTTCAAAAGTACATAAATGGAGAATTAGATTCTGAACCCCTTTTTTTATGGCCCTAATTCCCCATTTATATACACATGGGAGCAACAAGCTACAACCCATATACATATGGCATATTTTCATTTGACAAACTTTGACCATAAGGGGCTAGAACATCCATTTCCAACCACTAAGCAACACTTCTATAGATAATCATCAATAGAAGTAAACTGGAACAACTAATTTTGTCGTGTATACTCACCTGCTGCTGACATGGAGGCAAGCCATGTTTTTGACAGAAAAAGGGGAATGCAAGATATCCTAATAGATCAACCCCTCCTCACACAAGGACATCTATCTCATGAACTAGACCATTGGAGTGGCAACAAGGATCAATAGATAAAGGAAGCATTGGAAGCCCAGGTCCCTCCTATTATGACCACTAATAGTTGGCTCCGACTGAACTAGACCTCCAGCTAACCAGGGAACAACATCAACATTAGTTCCCTCCAAGATTCCCACTAGCTTCATCCAGGGGTACAACGCACCACCCATTGTAACCCAAGCTATGCTAGGATCCACAATATATAGGGAAAGGGAGAGAGAGCAATGACGCTTGTCTACCTCTATGTCAAGCTTGGAAACTCGTAAGAATAGGAAGTCACTGAAGTATGTAGACTACAACGTAAAGCCCTCATCCGGATGAAATCAGGGGGTGAAGAAGGGGCTACAAGGGTTCAATGGATGCTGCTAAACTTCCCCAATTTTTCTAGAACCACTCATTCCATAGAAAAACCACTCTAATCCCCTAATCTTATAATGACAAATTATTAGCCATGAAAATAGAGAGGAAAATTCTGAGGAATAGGAAGACAACCGTAGCACTCTAAAAAGATAGTGACCCATACTATCTATTCTAAAGAGGATAGTGCCTGAAATAACATTACAAGCATCAATTTATAGTGGAATTATGGAAACTCCCTCCACCCAGATGATCACACCCTGTCCACCAATCCTACAAGTGTATCCCTGATAGTACCTTAGTAATGTAGACCCTTAAATGGAAATCCCACGCAAATTTGTAAGCCTTGCAAGAGAAGGGAAGGAAATGACACCTAATTCATGACTCCAAGCTTCCACACACATGAAATTCAATCGCAACCCCCATTTCCTCAATGAGATAGCCAAAGTAGGTTTCTCAATTTAAGCATTATCCCAATTCAGGACATTAATCACATACCTTGCCCACTCTCGGCACTAAGGAGTAGCCCTGAAAAATTCCTATAAGTAGGAGCATCATCATGTACAGTGGTGGTGAGAAGAGAAGCACCAAGGTCTTCCCGATGTAGAAGATTTTCTTCCTGACTACGCCGATCATGTATCATTGATAGGATAGAGCTTTAATGAACCAACCAACTCCCTGATTAGTAGTTGGACAAGACATAGCACATGCTTAACCCCTAGCATTTCTCATTGGGAGAAACCAACTCTATCCCATTGTTTACCATGCTGCACCATTCCATCGACCCCTTTTAATCCCAATCATCTGATCCATCTTGCGGGTTACATCAATGGTCGCCCAAGATAATTGACACGCTTAGATGAAGATGTTCACTAGTTTTAAATCCTGGCCATAGATTAACATAAATCAACATTCCTCATGGAGATTTGATTTTCCTCCAATGAAGACCAACTATCATAAGGTGCATAGATCATGTCTGCCATGGCGGCACCCCATCTCCTTGCACCGATGTCCTCGGGACCACAACAGAAACCATGGCTCCAGTGAAGCATTCCACTCAAGCACATTAGGGCCAACAACACATTCCTCACAATCTCATCAAGATCGCTAAACACCTCCCATGAAGGCCCAAGCCTCAGCAAAAATCCATGTCAGCAACTGTGAACCCTCTGCGTCAATACATATCTACCACGTAGGCCCAACCAAGTTGAGGATAGCTTGGACCCTCGCATGCCCGCGAGAGCCTTGGAACAGCCCCAGCGGAGGAGCACGTTCTACAAAGTGCCAGCGTGGATGCTACTTGGTCACTCCATGACTGCCACATCATTATTCGCGGCACCACCAGAGCCCAAAACCAAGCCCAATGGAGGAGATAGTTTTAGCAAAACAAGAAATCTCACAAACATGGCTAGAACTTATGCCCCAATCTAACATGTGCATGAAAATTGTTCGTAAGGATGGGCTACACTAGGTAGAATGAATGAGGCGGGCATAAAATGAAGTATGCCTAGCACTCAACATGAAGATAAATCATTTTTCAAATTGGTTGGGTATTTAAACACCTCTTATGCTATGAGACAAAAATGATAACCTTAGGCATAGGGGTCGATAACTCGACGACAAAGGATACCTTAGGGACAACTTAAATGACCAAGAACAGGGCATGGGTGGTCAATAGTGAATTAGAATGGGAAGCGATCATGGAAACTATGATCAAGGTACTAGGCTTCAGAGTTTTACAAGGGTTTTAGCAAGCCTAGAAAAACACATATCAGGCACACATCAAAATGTAGATACAAACATCCTGAAGCCTCCAAATGGTAGTCGAGCTCAGCACGTGTTTGCCTCGTGCTTGTTCATTGAGTCTCTTTTGTTTAAGTTTGAGATGTTACAAAAACCTGCCACACATCCCCATAAGGCCCTAGACTCTTTAAAGAAGAATCTCAGCAGAAAGTGACAAGTGTCAACAAGGCACTCAACGAAGGAGTCTCTTATTGAAGTTTTTGTATAATGAGCACCATCCCGCCACGTACCCATTTTAGATTTTTTCTAGATGCAATGGAAGGTGCCATGTCTCTTAACGGTGTGCATTATTAGAATCTCAATTTCAAATGGTTGTTTCTATTGTCCCATTGGCTGTTAGATACAGGTGTCAACCCTAGGCAGAGGCAGAAGAGTCTGCAATATAAGAGAAAGCTTTGAGGTTCACAAAATCAGTTACAACAGTATAGAAGAACAAGGACTTAAGATTCTTAGAGGATTTGTAGCACGAGAGCTTGATAACAGAAGCAACAGTTAATAAAGTTTTGGTTACCGGGCTGTTAGGATCTCAATGGCTATAGAGGAGCTTAAAATTTTTGTGCTTTAAATATCAGTCCATACAATAGAAAATATATAGGGAATGATCAAAGAGTTTTAGCAGCTAGACTAGAAGCATATTTTCTTTCCTTAATAGGTGCCTCTCCTGAGGGATTAAATATTGTATTATGTGCAAACTTTGCCTTATGTACTTTGTTCTCCTATCAAACAATGAAGAGAGAGTGGTGTTCTGGGAAAATCATGATGTGTGTTTCTTACTTTCTGATATATACATGTTAATGTTAATCATGCTTTATGCTCTTTAGCTTTTTCAGTAGATTCTGTGAGTTTAATCATTGTGCTTTTAGTGTGGATTTCAATATATTTCTGGTGCATCGCCTTAGCAGATTTAGGTGTTTCTTTTATAATCTTGTTTTTTCTTCCCTTTACATCACAACACATAGAGAAGAATTAGCTTCTTTAAAATCTAGAGGTTATTCCAAGAGTCAAGTCCCACATTCTTGGAATTTCCCATTGTTGGTGATTACTTGCAAAATTAAACATCAATAATTTTTTGGCACATCCACTGGGACAAAATTTACTGATTCTTGATTAGAAGCACATGAGCTAATGTCCTACCAAAAGTTAGAGTTTCAAACCAACTACCCGAGCTCGATCTATTGCTAATATAGGACTCTTGTTTCCACCATTAGCAACTACCTCAAGAAAAAGGGCAAATCAGCAAAGTATCTCAAGAGGGAAAATAGGTACCCCAGCTCCACCTTGAAATTTTGTCAACTAGAACAGTGGTAGCCCACTCATTCTTCTGACACCTTTGGATACATGGGACCCAATTCCAGCTAATGCTCTAAAAGCATAACCTAAGTTTACAAGAGAAGATTTTAAGAACCCAATTGAACATTTACAAGATGTGGTTGATGTGTGCATAGTGCATTACATCATAGAGAAAAATATTTTTATGAGACTACTAGCTACTTCTTTTAAGGGAAGAGCTCCTGATTGGTATCGATCTTTAGCATTGAATTACATTGGAACTTGGGACCAAATGGGAGATGTACCATTTGAAAGATTTAGTGAGAAGGGAGACAGGTCATCTCTTTTGCAATAGTTGATCACCACAAAGAGAGCACCCCAAGAAGCCATAACTAACTTCAATACCAGATTATAGAAAACCTGGCAAAAAATCCCAGTTGCTGCTTGACCACCAGAAGGTATGGCAATTGTCTTCTATCTTAAGGCTTGCACTTCTGATATTTCAGTTATGATCTAGTCATTAGGAGGATAGACCCTTCCCACAGCATATGAGTTGGCTATTAAAGTAGAAAATAGTTTGATAGATGCTAGGAAATTACCTCCAAGACCCTTATTCCTATGTTTTCTGAATTGTCAATTCTTGTTCAAGAAGAAGTCCCTAATGCTTCGTCAGTCCTTGTTTCTATGTATACCTTCCCTACACCACAAAGATCGACAATTTTGGCATCATCTTTCTCTCCATCTAAAATGGATGATGTCAAGAGCATTCTCAGAATATTTTCTAATGAAGTTATTAACCTTAAGAGGCAACAAACCTCATATCAAAAGCTTCCCTACTAGGGATTTTGAATAAATAGACCCCCATATTAGCCAAATCAGTATTAAGGTCCACAGAGACCAAACTTTTCACAGCCATCTAATCATCTTGTCCTTGTGCCAACACCATTACAAACTGTTCCAACTAACCTAGGGAGAGAATTGGTTCCTGGATAGAATAACTTGGCTAAAGAGATGAATGCATGGTGCTTTCCTTGTAATAATGCACATATGCCCAAAGATTGTCCTAGAGAAAATTTACAATAGAAGGTGGCAAAACAAAGAAGAATGGGAAACCAAGCTGGTCCATCATCATAATCATACCCATGCCAATCACCTGGTGTTCAAAATGCAGCAATAGTAGATCAAATTCAGGGCATGTCTGAAGAGCAGGAAGGACAAATCACCCCTGAACATGCACTATTCTCATGGATTGAAGAAGAATCAGTGTTCATCAACAAAGCATCAACCTCTAAAGTTCAGTTAGATTATTACACTAGGTCAAAGAGGAGGATGGTAGAGGCACTAGAAGTAATTCCCAATGTAACAACTAGATCAAGAAAAGGACCATCACTTCAAGCTTCCTATGTCCCCATGGAAAGACAGGATATCCTAACGACGACACAGAGTCAAGGAGTTTCTAACACAATGATGGAAAGGACAAGTTATCCTTATTACCCTAAAGTGCACTCACTAGGACCATTGAATGTGGTGGAGCAGTTGAAAAAGGTTGCTACTAATGTATCCTTATGGGATATGTTATCCATACCTAAACAAAAGGTACTATTGCAAGAAGCTCTGGAATGTCAAAATGAACCTAAGACTACTGGAACCAAGGAAGACTTAACAGATAAAGGAAGAGATCAATCCAAAGCATCTCAGCCAAAGGGGTCTGCTCTAGTGAATGCAAAAAAAAGAGGTAAGTAAAATTAAACCCAATCCTTTTTATTTGACCCTAATAGTGGGGAAGAAGTTGCTACACAATTCCATGATAGACTCAGGTTCAAGCACCACAGTTATGCCTAAACAAATAGTAGATGCTTTAAAGATAAAATATGATCCATTAGCTAAAGGGGTGATGCAGTTAGATGGAAAATCAGTCCAAACCATAGGCATTATCAAATAATTATTGAAATGCACAAGACAACTAAGAAGGGGGGGTGAATCGGTTGTCTATAAAACTTTAATCACTTATCAACACATCAAATGCTCAATTACTATTATTAAGATTTTACCATGAAAACATGAAACAAGAAGCTCAACACAATAACACATTCAACACATGAGACACTAGATTTTTACGTGGAAAACCCTATAAGGGAAAAACCACGGTGGGTGTTAGCCCACATATATAAATATGTTATAGCAATATCAAAAAATAGAGGCTCACTGCCTAGAATGTTCACTACAAATGTTAGGGCTCACTGCCAAGGGTTGGTGAACTAAATTTATAGCGTTTACTTCATGCCTGAGTTCAATTCCATTGAAGCACAGTATAACTCTTATGCTCTTCTCTTCTTACACCTTCGCACTTATCTTCACATTTTTGCACAAAGACATCTTTTTCGCAACTTCAGTACATGTTTTTATACACTTCATCAATCTTGGAATGTACATCAAGGTTGACATTACATTCATCAACCATTGGAACAATCTCCAAGGTTGGCATTACAAACATACTTAGAAATAGGTTTGGACCTAAACAAAATCAGCTAAGGGAAAGATGTATGTGGATCATGTTATGCCTTAGCTAGGACTCAAATGCAATCTTCCACACCATGACATGCTTCCACAATATTTGATGTATCTTCGCAAGTAATGAGAACAACCAAGTCAGCCAAGATTGGTGTTAACATTAAGTCTTCTAAGAACAGTCTTCATCCACGATCCAAATTTCTCTTTGCGGACCAATCCAAAGGTAGGAACATGATCAGGAGACATCCACAAGCACACTATAATCATATGAAACAACCGCACAATCTCTAACCACTCTATCAAGAAAATTCTTCAAATCGGAACATAAACAACACTGTCAGCTAGTGTCAAAAAGAAAAGATCGCTTGCAGACCACCAAATCATGAACCATTCGAGTTGAAGACAATTATCATTATTACAAACTTAATTCTAGAACCACAAATTGGAATACTTAAATATGGAGGAATGCAGAACATAATACATTCTCCATGTCATCACCAAATGTATAGAAAAAGTAGTTTTCACTTTGGGGAACATAACTCACTCAAATCTTCATACCGGAGGCAAACTTGGAATATAGCATCTTTACACATGTATCTAAATAACTTCCAATCTGCAGACAAAGATATTCATTCTACAAGAAATGTAGAGAAATCTACTGGACTGTTCTATTGTATCAGGAATACTTATTATTTTGAATACTTAATTCATTACAAGCAAGCATCAAAATAAGAGCACAGTTGACACCAATAACAACACTAATATGCTGACATCAATGACAACACCGGTTAGACACATACTTGCAACAATCTCCCCTTTTGTCATTGATGGCAACATATGATGTGAAAAATTGTAAAGACCATCAAGACAAGATACTCCCCCTTTTTTTTACACATCTGCACTCTTTCTTCTCCTGAGTTTTTCACATGATTTCTCTCCCCCTTTGAAATCAATGGAAAAGGGCACGTACTTGCACTCTGCTGCTCTGATCAAATTGCTCTTTCATCAATACTATAACACTTATTGCTCTTTGTCAAGAACACATATCAGAAAAACTTTCTACTCCCCTTGAGAGGTAGCTCTCAAAACATCAATCCAGATCAAAGAATGAGGCTTTGGACACCACTGGATTGATGAATTCTTATGCATCTTAGTTCAGAGCAGGAGGGGTACTGACCCCTAATTTTTCTCTGAGATACTCAAAGGTATCCTTAGACAGAGGCTTAGTGAGAATATCTACAATCTGATCCTTTGTGGACACATATTCCATCTTTACTTCATTATTTGTTACCTTTTCATTCAAAAAATGATACCTTATTGATATATGCTTTGTTCTTGAGTGCATCATTGGATTCTTTGAAATGTTTATGGCACTTGTATTCTCACAAAAGATTGCAATTGGATTTTCATACACAACTCTTATTTCCTTCAAAGTCCGCTTCATCCACAACACTTGAGCAACAACATGCTGCTGCAATATACTTTGCTTCTATAGTAGACAAAGAGATTGAATCTTTCTTCTTGCCCAGCCATGAAACCAATCTATTTCCTAAGAAGAAAGCACCTCCACTTGTACTCTTTTTTTGTCATCAACATCTCTGACCTAATCTGTATCTGTATAAGCATTAAGAGTGAAATCATTATCATTTGGATACCATAAGCCATGATCTAATGTGCCATTCAAATACCTTAAGATTCTCTTGACTGCCATCACATGTGACTCTCTATGATCTTCTTGAAATCTTGCAACAAGACATATTGCATGCATTATATTAGGTCTGGTTTGAGTTAGATAAAGTAATTCTCCAATCATAGATCTGTACCTTTTCTGATTAGTCTTCGATGATTCATCAGTTTTGTTCAACTTGCAACCAGTCACCATGGGAGTGCATACTAGTTTGGAGTCCTCCATCCCAAACTTCTTCAACAACTCTTTCACATACTTATACTGAGAAATGAAGATTCCTTTATCTGATTGAGTAATTTGCAGACCTAGAAAGAAATTAATTTCACCAAACATAGACATCTCAAATTTATTTTACATTTCTCCTACAAACTTCATGCACATACCTTCATTTCCTCCAAAGATAATGTCATCAACAAAAACTACAACAATCAAGATTTGATTATCATTGATTTTGAAATAGAGATTGTTGTCAACAGTGCCTTTACTGAACCTTAATTGCAGCAAATACTTGTCTAACCTTGCATACCATGCTCTGGGGGCTTGCTTTAGTCCATACCATGCCTTCTTCAATCTGCACACCATATCACCTTGGTTTGATAACTGAAACCCTTCTGGTTGCTCAATGTAAACTTCCTTTTCCAACTCACCATTCAAGAATACAGACTTCACATCCATCTGATACAGTTTGAAATCTTTGTGAGCTACAAATGCCAGAAATATTCTGACTGCTTCAATCCTAGCCACTAGAACAAAAGTCTCTTCAAAATCTATTCCTTCAAATTGAGAATATCCTTTGCACACAAGCCTTTCTTTGTTTCTTACAACCTCTCCATTTTCATTTAGCATGTTCCTAAAAACCCATTTAGTTCCAATGACATTCTTATCAGCAGGTCTAGGAACCAATTCCCAAGTTTGATTCTTCTCTATCTGCATCAGCTCTTCTTCTATGGCTTTTACCCAATTTTCATCATTGCAAGCTTCATTTATAGTTTTCGTTCAACCTTTGAAAGCAAATAGTAATTCACTTGTTCTTTTGTAGCTCTTTTCCTTGTCAGTACACCTTTGCTTTTGTCACCTATAATCTGATCTTTAGAATGATTAATCCTTACATACTTGGGAGTCTTAACAACAATTTCCAAAGCCTCTTCTTCATCTTTATTGTCTTCTTGTTCAACTTTTTCTTCATTCACTATTGCCACAGGTACATCTGATTCATAGCCATTTAGATCTGATATTCTTTCCTTGTCTTCATCCACCTTCACATTAGCACTTTCAATGATCTTTTTCAATCTCTTGTTGTAGCACCGGTAGGCCCTACTCTTGGTAGAGTAACAAAGAAAAATCCCTTCATCACATCTAACATCAAACTTCCCTAGTTCTTCTTCTCTTCTGATATAACATTTGCTACCAAAAACTTTGAAATACTTCACTGTAGGAACTCTTCCATACCATAATTCAAAAAGATTTTTAGAACTGTTACCTTTGACTTGAACTTTGTTTAGGATGTACACAATAGTATGTATGGCTTCTCTCCAGTATACTTCTGGTAGGTCATCTTCCTTTAACATAGTCCTAGAAGCCTCTTGAACTATCTTGTTCTTTCTTTCAACAACTCCATTCTACCAAGGAGTCCTAGGTGTAGACAACTACCTCTTTATCCCTTGTTCTTCACAGAAAATATTTAATTCATTTGATGTGAACTCACCTCCTTCATCAGACCTCAAGCATTTGATCTTCAATTCTAACTCATTGTCAACCATTGCCTTGAAAACTTTGAACTTGTTTAGGGATTCAAATTTTTCTTTTAGAAAGGTGACCCAAGTCATTCTAGAATAATCATCAATAAGAAACATAAAATACTTGTCACCTTACAAACTTCTTGTTCTTGTGGGACCACATAAATCTATATGTACTAGCTCCAGGAATCTAGCAGAGAATTGTTATTTGCTCTTGAAACTTGTTCTTGTTTGTTTACCAAATTGACACTCCTTACAAATGGTGTTGGCAGGCTTCACAAGTTTAGGAATATCTCTTATAGCCTGTGCAAAACTTATCTTCACCAAATTGTCAAAATTGATATGACACATCCTTCTATGCCACAACCAACTCTCATCTATCTAAGCCAATAAACAATAATCATTAGTTCCTCTTAATTGGTAAATGTTATGTTTGGTCTTCTTACCAGTAGCAATCATTATTCTGTAGCTTTCCATGATCTTGCACCCATTATCTTTGAATCTCATATCATAACTTTTGTCACACATCTGACCAACGCTCAAAAGATTATGCTTTAAACCCTTCACATATAGGACATTATCAGTGTTGTGCTTTCCATCAAAAGAAATAGATCATTTTCCACATATCTTACCAGTTGCATTATCTCCAAACCTAACCAGTCCTCCATCATACTTTTCCAAACTCACAAACTTACTTTTGTCACTAGTCATGTGATGTGAGCATCCACTATCAATAATCCATTCATCCTTATCTTTCTCAACTTGAATAGCCAAATCACTTTCTTCCACTAGTTTTTCTTCCTTCACACAACTAGCAGGATTAGTAGACAGAGGTTCTTCTTTAATTGCAATAAACAAGCATTCATTTGCACTAGTACTAGCATCATTAGATTCATCATCTGTCACACCTTCATCATCAAGATCTCTAACATAATAGCATTTCTTTGGAACCCTGGGTCTATTCTCAAATCTTTATCTATTCCTTTCAATTCTCCCAGGACATCTAGAAGCATAGTGGCCAACCTTACCATGTAAAACATTTGAAAGGTAATTTTCCTTTAAACTTACTAGAACCTCTTTGCAGTCTATCAACAAAGTTGGCTTCAATTTTAATCAAGATTATCATTAGGCTCCACCTTGTACTTCTTGTCTCTGGAGCACTAGTTTTGAAAGCAGTTTCAATCTTCAGCAGAGCATCACCAAACTCTCTCATCTCAAAGGTTGTAAGCTTTCCAAGCAACTGATCCTTATCGATTTCTTTTACAGTCATTACTTCTTCAATTGTAGCTACCTTGTGACTGTAGGACTTAGGTAATGACCTAATAATTTTCATCACAACTTCCTTCTCATCAATATTTCCTCCCATACCTTTTATTCCATTAACAAGTTCATCAACCTTTTGCATGTAGGTTGTTATGTTTTCATCTTCGCTCATCTTTAAATCCTCATATTTCACTTTCAGGCCCTGCAATTTGGCTCTTTTTATAGATTCATCTCCTTCATACATATTTTTTGGCTTTTCCCAGACTTCATTAGTAGAATCTAGATTTATGACCTTTACCAACTTAGTGTCAAACAAGGTACTCAACAGAGCATCTCTATCTTTTATATTTAACTCATATTCTTTGATTTCATCTTCAGTTGTTAAATCATTCTGAGGCATGGTATACTTCATCTCTGTCACTTTCCATACTCTATAACCAAGATAAAGGAGATGGATTTTCATTTGTACCTTCCATAAAGCATGATTTGTCCCATCAAACTATGTAGCTTCCTTCTTAAAAGACATCCTAGATCGACCTCAAGATGTTAGGCTTACTTCCAAGGAACTTGGTTCTGATACCAATTATCGAAATGCACAAGACAAATAAGAGGGGGGATGAATCAATTGTTGCTAAAACTTTAATCACTTATCAACACATCAAATGCTCAATTACTATTATTAAGATTTTACCATGAAAACATGAAACACGAAGCTCAACACAATACCACATTCAACACATGAGGGACCAGATTTTTATGTGGAAAACCCTATAAGGAAAAAACCACAATGGGTGTTAGCCCATAGATATAAATATGTTATAGAAATATCAAAAAATAGAGGCTCATTACCTTAGGGCTCACTGTCTAGAATGCTCACTGCCAAGATCAAATCACTGCGAAGGGTTGGTGAACTTATTTGATAGCATCTACTTCATGCTTGAGTTTAGTTCCAATGAAGCATAGCATAACTCTTACACTTTTCTCTTCTTACACCTTCACACTTATCTTCACATTTTCGTACAAAGACATATTTTTTGCAACTTCATTATGTTGGGTTTTTTCCAACTGATAGTTCCTAAGTTTACCTACAAGGTAGCCATCACTTATCAACAGGATCCTCAGGTCAGAGGCCAATAGTACAGGAGAGACTCTAAATGTCTCCTCTCCTTCTTCAGGCTCTACAAAACCTAGGGGTATTCCCTATTCAATACCAATGGGATAAATTTCTGAGCTTATTTGTAATATCCCTTGCTATTTCAGACCTTAGTTTGCTGATTTGAACCTCAAGGAATATTGTCAAACACTTCTGATGTAAACCCAATGCTTGCTGGTCTGTGTTTTCAGTCTGATATTTTTGCTTGATAATGACAACTAAGTACTTTAAATGCTCATAAATCCAAACTACAATGTCTAAGCATTAATCTAACTACAATGTCTAAGCATTAATCTAAATGCATATATGATTTCTTTTTGGTATTTTCAGCCAATGGACATTTTGCCAAACACTTGGCATGCATACTAATATGCTAATCATGAAGGATATTAATATGCACATTACATCAAATAGATGGCCTACAACTTGTCACTCCTTTATTGAGATATATTGTCTAATACAATGCTGATATGAATGGCCAAGACTCTTGGCTTTACAATTTTATGCAACTCCTAAAATCTAAGAACAAATGACAACTATGAAGCAATGCTGATATAAATATGCTAACTCATGAAAGAACCTGGAAATGTAAGCTGCTGTGAATCGATGATGAAGATGAAGGAATGGCAACCTCAAAACAGCTCATAAACATCCCTCTCAAGCCCCAATCGTGCCTCTCAAGTGTAGCACCCAGCCTTCTCATCAATCAAGAAAATGAGCCTTGTCCAAACCCAAATTGAAACATTCTCCTAGCTGCCCTGTACTGTAGTGTTACTGTTCATGGCACTGTAGCAATCACTATAGCATACTGTAGCAAAACACTGTAGCGCCACTGTAGCAAACACTGTAGTGATCACTGTAGCGAAAACACTGTAGCGTACTATAGCAAAAACACTGTAGCGTCACTGTAGCGCTAATGTAGCAATCACTGTAGCAAATCACTGTAGTGTCATTGTAGCAACCAATAGAACAAACTTCTGATATGCAAATTAATACCTCCAAACCCCTGGTTAATACTGCAGATTTAAGCACAAATGAAAGGACTGAAGTATCCCTTCCAATTTGCAACCCTTTGGAGGATATTTCACCACCTCAGTTATGCTAATCTATGGGAGTTTCCGTTCCCAAAGACCAAATATGCAGAAACCCTTGGCTCCACAAAACTCATCAAATGCAAATGTCAATAATCGGATGCCTAGAAGCTTGCCTTGCCCCTTCCTTTATACTTTTTTTCAATCCCACTTCAAAAAGCTTCTAGAAAAATAATATTATTTTATTTTAGTGACTTTATGTAATAATATTTATTAAGTCACTTTATTAAATTAATTAAATATAAGGTCACTTTAGAATATTTATTTATTTAATAACCTTACAAATAATTAATTTAATTATTATCTCTCTTATATTTTCCAACCAACTGAATCCAGGAAACCAACCATCGACTAGGTGACTACCTCAAGAAGACCCCCTAACCATGTACATTAGCCTACGAGGGTCAGGAATAGGCTAAACCATCCGCAAACAACATCAGCTAAAAATGGGACATTACAGTCCGCCCTCCTTGAAATTGCTTGTCCCCAAGCAATCTTGGCTACAAAGACAATTCTCCCCGCCTGGATCCCAAGGGAGGATCTGTGTAATGTCCCTGCTGTCACCAAAGAGCTCCTGTAACACCAGCACTAGCACAACTGACTGAACCTGCTGAATCAAATCAACCCCAATGCCAGATGTCGCAAGAGCATAAGCATTAAGTGGAAGCAACTTTGAATGCCGACAATGTTTGCTTCCCATAACTGTGCAAGCTAAGCTGTCGTACACACTATCTAGCATATACACAACTGAGCTATATGTCTGAAATAGATCATGTACATAAAGATCAAAAGTGCAACTGTAAGTAATCACCCTCATATACATGCTGCAAAACTCAATAGTGAACCCTGATGCACACAAAGGATTCCTCAACATACTGGAGAGTATCCCACAACTAATGCTTGGATCCCAAATGAATCTGTAAGGAACTACATCAGAATCTTGCTGAAAATAGCTGCAGCCATAGAACCTGCCAAAACTTAGCAAACTGTGCAATTCTATAGCTGAAATAAACATATCACTTCTGATGTCAATCCCTGGGTCCCAATGTCAAACTAGAAGTCCGTCACAAAGCGCACCTATTGACTTCCACTGTACCATTCTACATAAACCACTGACATAGCACCAAGAGTGGTAGAACACCTCATCAGGACCAAAATAACGTGATGAATCAAACACGTCACCACCAGGATCCCAAAATAGAATCAACAATCCACTATCAATGACAACTGGTGGCATCTACTGCACCATATTGTAAGCAACTAAATCACTTATCTGCCAAGAAGCTGCTCCCTGATACTGAGACCTGTGGGTTATGGACCCAAACAACTATCAGAAAAGATGAGTATCTCCTAACTCATCTGCAAATGTTGGTGTCCCCACAATACTCCAACTGCCAAAGCTAGAAGAAGAGTACTCCTGACACCAACTCATAAAGCCAGTTGCACTAATCAATGCAAATGTGGAGGGTTGATCCCTCTCAGCATCAACAGAAGTGGATATCTGTGCCTCTTCCCTCACGAGTGCACCATACAACTGCCTAGCAAGCATGAAAGCACAACCTCTATCCTTTGCCCAATTCCTATGGACGTGCTGACTAACCAAGCCATCATACCTACTGCCCCCATAATCATCATGTAACCATGTATCTATGTGAAATCTCTGTGACATAGAAGTAGCAAACCTTGTCAGATACATAATAGCATGATGGATAATTGACTACTGTCCCTACAAGTAATCCCTCATACACAACTGAGTCGGGTACTTGCAGGCTCTAGTTCCATCTTCTGTAGATGGCAACTCTTCATCCCACAATGGATGGTATAAGCCCCCCGTTAATCCACATCGATGCATCAACCAATCCTTTGCATGTGAACTAAAAGAAAGGTGATGAACTCTCCTCACTATGTAGTCATGGTAGAAAGCACCAACCTCCGTCAATAGTTGACCATCATAGTCCTGTTTTCTATCACCTGACATGGAACTAACCTTAGGGGAATCAAGTGTATTTTCAGATTCATCCCGTAGTTAAATAAAGAGTCTTCCAATGTTATCTATTCTTTTTTGTCTTGCTATGTTGATGAGATTGATCTTTTCTTTCACTTTTTGAAGATGTTGTCTTGCATTGGCAGCCACTAATCTAGCCTCTTTGGCTTTTTGCAGCCATTCTTCGTTAATCTTTTTGGACTTCTTTACCTCTTCGATGCCAAAATATACAAAATCAATCCTCTTATCTTTGATATCTTCATGTCTACCAAATGGTGTAGGGCTGCCATCAATGGGTGATATCATATCATTGGCTTTCTCATGATCACAAGCTCCTATCTCACAAAAATGATGGGACATAATGCTGTTGTCCGCAAACAAATCAGTGATGACATCATGCCATTATAAAATATCTTCTTCATCATGTGTATTCAAAACACTAGTGGCTGCTCCACTAAGCAAAGGATTAACTTTCACATCAACCTTAATATCTTGGACCTTCAATGGACTTTCATATGTACGAATACCATTCATGGAAGCACCATCTAATTCTTTACCACGATAGGATGAAGCAATGCTAGACTCACCTAATGAAGCATCACAAGAAACCATATCTTCATGTAGCTACTCTAATGTAACTAGTTTGTCTTCACACATCACTTGCTCTTCTTTTTCCTCATTTCCTTGTCCCTCAATCATATGCATAACACAAGATTTTTGCCCATCCAAAGAGGCTGCAATAGAAGACTGATTTTCTGATTTCTTTGGTGAAACATGAGTCAAACTCAACTCCACATTCAACTCCTCAATCTAATTTTCCGCCATAAGGAGAGCCATTTGATAGTCTTCCAAAGATTTTCTAGTCTTCACTAGCTCCGTGGTGAGTTGATCAACCTCTTCCTCTTTCCTCTTCAATGCATCTGAATATATGACACCCAATTCAAGTAGGTGATCTCTATCGAAAAGAAGAGTTAAATAGTTATTTTTCATAATCTCCATGGCTGTCTTAAATGCTTGCAAATTAGAGATTGATGAAGCCTCCTTAACACCTCTATGTCTCCCCTCTAGTTGGACCTTCCATAGATGAATTTCCACCATCTTGTGGGAATGATCAAAATGGGACAGCGCTGTAACAATCTTATCTTCACCAACCTTTAGTTGGTTCTCCAAATCAGACTTAGGGACCAAGGAAAATTCATTAGTTGAAGTTGTGGGCTACCAATGGAGAGCTTGACTCTCATCAAAATATTCTTCTGAAGTGTCCTCATGCTAGTTTGGAATGAGAGCAACAGTAGTTCCCAACCCAAACTCCTCATCATCCCTCAAAAAGATAAATTCAATGGATGATGAATCACTAACCTCATGCAAAGAGGTAAGATCACTCTTAGGACTATCGAAAGAGTCCCCAATCATAACCTCCATGTCACCAACTAGGAGACTCGTGCAACCTTGTCCTGTAGGATCCACTGTTTCTTCCTCTCTATCTTCTGTAACATCAACTGGGTGAAGATCAACTGAAATAGACCCGAGTTCAATACTACTGGTCCACACTTCACCTGTTACTTTTCCCACTGAATTTTCATGAGTGCATTTAACATCAGCCCTAAAGGAATCATTAAAAGAATCCATACCATTGCTATCCTCCTGAAGAGAAGATGAAACCTGTAACCCAAAAGAAGGCATCTCCTGCTCATCAACTTTGTCCATTTTTTTCTCCATAGGATCACCTGAATGCTGGTCACTAACTGCTGAAAATTCATTGTAGAGGTTTCTAGATACTTCACTTGTAGAGACCTTTTGTTCCTTCTTTTTGTTTTGTGATGTAGATCCCTTAAAAATGGATGCCATAAACTGAGCTGCTTTGTCTATCTTTGCAGGGTGTGAAAACAATTCATTCATCCTCTTCTGGTTTTCATCCAACTTATTCAAAATTTGTTTAAGCTTCTCCATATTCCTGTCCCACTGCTTCTGAGTACTTGAAGTAACCATGATTAACTAGTTGATTCAATGTCCAATCTACCCAACAGGATGGTAGGACAAAAGCTCTGACACCACTGTAATATCCCTTGCTATTTCAGACCTTAGTTTGCTGATTTGAACCTCAAGGAATATTGTCAAACACTTCTGATGTAAACCCAATGCTTGTTGGTCTATGTTTTCAGTCTGATATTTTTGCTTGATAATGATAGCTGAGTACTCTAAATGCTCATAAATCCAAACTACAATGTCTAAGCATTAATCTAACTACAATGTCTAAGCATTAATCTAAATGCATATATGATTTCTTTTTGGTATTTTCAGCCAATTGACATTTTGTCAAACACTTGGCATGCATACTATTATGCTAATCATGAAGGATATTAATATGCACATTACATCAAATAGATGGCCTACAACTTGTCACTTCTTTATTGAGATATATTGTCTAATACAATGCTGATATGAATGGCCAAGACTCTTGGCTTTACAATTTTATGCAACTCCTAAAATCTAAGAACAAATGACAACTATGAAGCAATGCTGATATAAATATGCTAACTCATGAAAGAACCTGGAAATGTAAGCTGTTGTGAATTGATGATGAAGATGAAGGAATGGCAGCCTCAAAATAGCTCATAAACATCCCTCTCAAGCCCCAATCGTGCCTCTCAAGTGTAGCACCCAGCCTTCTCATCAATCAAGAAAATGAGTCTTGTCCAAACCCAAATTGAAACATTCTCCTAGCTGCCCTGTACTGTAGCGTTACTATTCATGGCACTGTAGCAATCACTGTAGCGTACTATAGCAAAACACTGTAGTGCTACTGCAGCAAACACTGTAGCGATCACTGTAGCAAAAACACTGTAGCGTCACTGTAGTGCTACTGTAGCAATCACTATAGCAAATCACTGTAGCGCGCACTGTAGCATCATTGTAGCAACCAATAGAACAAACTTCTGATATGCAAATTAATACCTCCAAACCCCTGGTTAATACTGTAGATTTAAGCACAAATGAAAGGACTGAAGTATCCCTTCCAATTTGCAACCCTTCGGAGGATATTTCACCACCTTAGTTATGCTAATCTATGGGAGTTTCCGTTCCCAAAGACCAAATATGCAGAAACCCTTGGCTCCACAAAACTCATCAAATGCAAATGTCAATAATCGAATGCCTGGAAGCTTGCCTTGCCCCTTCCTTTATACTTTTTTCAATCCCACTTCAAGAAGCTTCTAGAAAAATAATATTATTTTATTTTAGTGACTTTATGTAATAATATTTATTAAGTCACTTTATTAAATTAATTAAATATAAGGTCACTTTATAATATTTAATTATTTAATAACCTTACAAATAATTAATTTAATTATTATCTCCCTTATATTTCCCATCCAACTGAATCCAGGAAACCAACCATCGACCAGGTGACTACCTCAAGAAGACCCCCTAACCATGTACATTAGCCTACGAGGGTCAAGAATAGGCTAAACCATCCGCAAACAACATCAGCTAAAAAGGGGACATTACATTATTGAAGGTACTAACATAAAGGAGATGAATCCTCTCTTATGTAGACCAAAACTATTAGATAAATACAAAGGGGCTAGCTTTGGACTTTATTTCAGTTGTGATGTAGAGGATTTGAAACCTAAATCCTATTCCTAAAACCTAAAGTTTGAGATTATGTTATGGTTTTGTTTTATTCTTGGCTGGAAGATTAGGGTTTTAACTCATAAACTCAATACAAACTATGATTGGTGCTTATCCCAAGGCCTAGAGTCAAATAGACATATATGTGTGAATGATTCTCATAAACTAAACCAATATTCAAGTTTCAAGGGGTTTAACTAGCATTTGTCTTACAAACACCACCGAAGATAGAGTATCATGTTAATTCTGCTTACATATATCCTTATTGCAATGTGTTCCTCCTCATATTTAACCTAGAACATTTAATCTATTCCTTGAACAGAAGTAGAAGATTAAATATACTATACAGTAAACCTATATTCTAGAACCTCAAATAACCCTTAGTTATTAGATTCAAAAGAAAAAGCACACACAACCATGGAGACAATTAACAACACACATGCATAAAACATTTTTCATTTACATCAACATGAAACTAAATAGAATTTATGCAAAAATACATTCAACACACAACACATAGACTTATAGGACAAGAAATGAAGCAACCCAACAAAGACTATATTTTATTTACTCCTCAAAATTCCAAAATCTTCAACAACCCAAGAATGAGTAACATAGTTCTTTTATAGACCAAGAACGTGTACTCATCATTAATTACATTGTCATTTCATAAAATACTTGATACAATGCACCGCCCATTTTGCCGTTGAGAAATTTACTACATGGAGAAAAAAAGAGAGAAGTAGATGGACATTGGAGAATGTGCAGTTGCTTGAAGGAGATATGCCTCATCAATACAGGGCAGGTGGTGGTTGGCTATTCCTTTCAATTATGCAGGCCCATACTTTTATGTCCAGTCACTATATGTCTTTTCAGATGGCCATTAGAAGGAGACTATCTCTGCAATCCTCCTAATATGACTAGTGTACTGGGCATCCAACAAAATCTTTACTTCCTTACAAAATATTTCAAAATTTATTTCAACTATATGGAATTTATCAAGTGCAGAGCTCAAAATCTTCATAGTTGGATCAGCGTTAGTACAACAAGTAGGAATTAATTGGTTGGCATTTTCTTCTATTTTTGCTTTCCACTTGTCTAGGCCTTTTACTTGCCCATCACCTTCTAAAATACTTGGCAGCCACCTTGTGTCCATCCTTTCAATAGCCTGTTTCTTTTCTACCAAAACCTTATCTAATCTCAACTGAAAACTGGTAACTTCCACAAAATGTTGCAACATATCCACAATCATCTTTAATTCAGGGGGCACCCTCAATGTTCATCATAAAATTTTAGAACTGCATCATTGATTTGAGTTCATTCCTGCAAGATCCACAACCATCATTTAACCATGAGATTTGAAAATCTTAGTCATCATTGTTGAAAAGTCCTCGACCAATCAGGATGAGCCACATCAGATGTACTTCTTTGCTAACTACATCACCCTTTTGTCTGGTCTGAACATGTGGTATCACTTCGTGGTGTCATAGCTGATAGTAGGCTACCACTTTACCTACCCTGCACAGGTGTAATAAAGCCTCCACGTGCCCTTCCTTCGTTTGCTTTTGAACTCCTTTGTAAGACAGGGCCACGTGTCACCATCTTGCAACCGTGTGGCAAAGATTCTTTTCTAGCAAAATACCCCTATGACAACGCGCAACTGTTAGATTAAAACTTTCCCTCGAACCACTCTCACACTGACATTTGGCAACATACAGTTGGCTAGTGCAAGATTCCTAAGGCAATGGGACATAAGCCTAGATCCTTTGACAGGTGTCACCATGTTGCGGTCGTGTAGTGGGGTGGTGACATCATTGATGATGCGCTATGATGCTGCGATATTCATTCTATTAAGCATTGTAACCTACGGAAAGACTTAGGACCTAGGTTTATTTTTTTATGGGCCATAGGAGGTAAGACCTAGGACATAGGGCCGGTCACCTAACGGACACAAAGGCTTAAAGTTATAACTTAAGGGACTGGAAACCTACCACAAGTGGTCAACAAGGAATTAAAAATAAAGCGCATGAGCCTAGGGACTTAGGTTTAAAGGTTTTTGAAGACAAACACTTATAACTTTATGAACCTTAAAACCCTAAACCCTAAAGGGTACCACCATTGGCTCTGACTGCGGATGTACGAGCTTCTAGGTCGCAGTGAGAACTATTAGACCTCTGGGAGTAGACCAGACCAAAACATAGAAAAATTGACTATAAAAGAATATACAGTACTTACAAAATATATACATCCTATTATATAGTGTGCACAGGGACAAACAATTCATGAGAAATAAGGCTTAAGGAATTGACTGTGCACTGGTAATTCCTGCAATTCACTACTCAAGGCTTGGAGAAAATAAGAATCCTCTCTGTGGGTTTTACTTATCAGATATGGGCCCATCCATAAGGCTTCAAACTTGCCATGTTTGCCCTTGTCTTGACCTCTTGCATTCCACATAAGGACTAGGCCATTCACTTGGAACTTTCTTTCTGTAGTCCTCTTGTCAAATAAATATTTCACTCTTTGTTGCTTCTTGAGATTAGTCTTATGTGCTTCTCTCCTATTCTCATCCAGTGCAACCAGCTAAGGTATTCTTTCACTCATTGGATCTTCTATTTCTTCATCATTTTTCTATATAAATTTGTACACTGGTAGGAGATTATTCATCGACAACTTGGCCTCTGTGTCATACACTAACTCAAAGGGTGACCTCCCAATTGCCTTTTTCACTGTCACCCTATCAGCCCAT
Organism: Cunninghamia lanceolata; assembly: GCA_027924645.1. Classification (NCBI taxonomy): domain Eukaryota; kingdom Viridiplantae; phylum Streptophyta; class Pinopsida; order Cupressales; family Cupressaceae; genus Cunninghamia; species Cunninghamia lanceolata. Next base: position 27,556,860 of record BSBN01000500.1, read on the forward strand.
AATGTTAATTTTAACTTTGAATCCCATGCCCTTTTATTCTTGTCAATTATCCTTTTGATGATTTTCATGAGACTATTATTACTTGACTCTGTTTCACCATTTCCCTGTGGATGATATGGTGATGTATGGGATAGATTAATTCTATAATTGTTGCAGAAGTCAATAAACTCACTAGACTTGAAGCACATAGCATTGTTTGTGACTAATTTTGTTGGCACTCCAAATCTGATAATAATATGCTCTAAAATGAAATCAAGTACTATTTTTCATGTAGCCTTCTTAGTTGGGATGGCCTCAATCCATTTAGTAAAATAATCAATAGCAACTAAAATCCAACTATGTCCTCCACTTGATTTCTCTGTGATTTCCCCTATAAAGTCAACTCCCCATTGCTGAAATGGAGCCTCCACTATTATAGTTTTAAGGGGTAAGGCACCTTCATATTTGAGCTTTCCTAAAAATCTCTGACATGGATCACACTTTCTTACCATCTTATGTGCATCAAAGAAGAGTGTTTGCCACCAATATCCTGCTCTAAGGATTTTGTGAGTTGTTGTCTTGGTAATATAGTGTCCCCCACACACTCCCATATGCATGTCATTTAAAATATTCCCAGCTTGATGTTCATCCACACATTTAAGCAACACACCATTAGGGTTCTTCCAATAAAACTCTCCTTGGACAATAACATATTTGATAGCCTGTAGCTTCAAAGTTCTTTTTTGGCTATCATTCAAATGAGCTAGACAATTTAAATTTTGCAAAAAATACACAATATCCTTATACCATTCTGACTTTGACAAGCTTACAGTTCAATCCTGGGCCATATTGATTTGACATGCCTCCAAATTTAACTATTCCATTAACTTAGCTAGGCCTTGTTCCCTCACTAACTTGGTAATCTATATTTCAATATTAAACTCTTGTAGTTTATTTATCCATCTGCATTTTCTTCCTATCACTTCCTGCTGAGTGAATATGTTTTTGACTACTGTATGGGGTACATATACAATAATCTGAGATCCTACCAAATATGGTCTAAAACTTTTAACTGTCCTAACCAAAGCAAATGCTTGCTTCTCCATGATATCATATTTTAATTTTTCTGCTTGCAATGATTTTCTAAAGAAAGAAATAGGCTGTTCAAACCCATCCTCATTTTTCTGTAATAGGCATGCAACAATTGTGTGGAATGAAGCAAATGAAAACAATTGGAAGGGTTTAGAAAAATCAAGAGACTTTAGAATAGGGGCAATCTTGATAGCTTCTTTAATATTTTGGAATGATTGGATTTCTTCACTTCCCCAAGTTATAGTCTCACCCTTCTTCAACATCTTGGATATGTCCTTGGTAATCTCTACAAAGTTAGAAATAAATCTTTTAACAAAGTTAATCTTTCCAAAGAATGACTGAATACCTTTCATTGTCTTGGGTATTTGAATTTTGTCAATTGCTGCAACCCTTTCAAGATCAATCCTGACTCCATCCTTAGACACTATGTGCCTTAAAAGTTTTCCTTCAACTACCCCAAAAGCACACTTCTTAGGATTAAGTGAAATGCCATATTCTAATGCTCTAATAAAAATTTGCTCTAGGTGCATAAAATGTTGCTCTTCCTTCTTTGAATAAGCAATTAAATCATCTTGATACACAACCAGGATTGAGTCAATCAATCCTGCAAAAGCAGCATCCATTGCTCTTTCAAATGCAGCACCTGCATTTGTCAGCCCAAATGACATTCTTACATATACATAGGTTCCCCATGGAGTTGTGAAGGTAGTTTTGTATTGCTCTGACTCTTTTACCTTCACTTGATTATATCCTGAAAATCCATCCATCATGGACAAGAGTTCACACCCTATTACCCTTTGCAACATAACTTCCATGTTAGGGACTGGGTAATTATCTTTCATAGAAGACACATTCAAATTACTAAAATCTACACAGAGTCTTATATCCCTGTTCTTTTTTCTAATTAGGACAAGGTTTGACACCCAAGTTGAGTGTCTTATGGGCTTAATTATTCCAGCATCCCTAAGTTTCATAAGTTTTTCTTGCATTTTTGGAGCCAAAGTAGGATTGATAGGTCTCTACTGCTGCCTAAATGGCTTAGCTCCAGGCTTAGGGGGATCTCATGCTGAAATAAATCTTCTCTATACACCTTTAGATCTTCATATGACCATGCAAAGACATGTTTGTATTTCCTTAATAATGTTATCAACATTGCCCTGATATGTGGCTTAAGTTGCTTACCAATGTACACCTTTTTTGGGGCATGATGTGTCCCCAAATTCACCTCCTCCAAATTGTTCTTGTTTGTGGGAGATGCCTTTGTAACAAACTGATCTCTACTGTCAAATGCTCTCTCTAAGGCTACTAACCCTTTGGGGATTTTATTTTTTTAAGATGTATTACTTCCTTCCCCAAAAGAGTCTCCTTTCAATCTATAACTTCTACAAAATTCTGGAAATCAATCTCGTGGTTTTCATATTCATCTATGCAATATAGGAATCTCAACAAGTCCTTATCATCCTCAAACACCTGCTAACTACATATGTTATCTGGCACTACAGTGTTGATAACTGAGAGGGGGGGGGTGAATCAGTTATCCTAATTATTTCTTCTTTTGAACTTTCTTATTAATCAATGCAACATTGAATCAAACAAACAAACATTACCATGAAATGAAAAAACACATGACACAGTATTTTTGACGTGGAAACCCTGTTAAGGGAGAAAACCACGGGGTGATTAACCCAAAGATTATTCTCTGTTAGAAGAATAAGGAATTACAAAAATGGCACTTGCCAATTAGGGCTCACTGCCTGAGCACACTGCTCACAAAGAGGCCCACTGCCTACAAGGAGACACACTGTCTACAAAAGTGATAAGAATCACAGTCTTGAACTAATTGGAAGCATCTACATATGCTGGAGTTCAGTTCCGGTTAGGCTCAGTACACTGATCTGCTGCACTTCATCTTTCCTCTGTTCTTTATTCTGCTATCCTTTCACATACCGGATCTTTCTTACTACTTCTGCTCTGTTCTTCACTTATTCGCATATCCCTTCACACAACTTATTATCTTCCCAACTAAATCCATCCTCTATATATATCCGCACAAGTAATTTCATCACCTTTCTAGTCGGTATCCGGAACAGTCTAGTTTTTTACAAACTCTGTTCTGTTGGCTGAATCCTTGCTCACCAAGCAATGCGGATCAAGCATATACTTGTAGATATCATTAATCATGTCAGCCAAACATGATTCATGCCTTCACAACCTTTACCATCAACAGTAACACATCTGGAAAATAGTCTGATACTCTGTCAGTCAGTTCTTCCTCTGTTCTCACTGTCTCTCAGGAATCCGGTACTCAACTATTCATATCTTTTTCTTTGTTCATCACCGGAGGCTAAATCCTTGGAATATACTACTCAAGGTAGTCCTCTTGACTTCCCCAAATCCGTACTGTACCAAGACACTTCCTCTGAGAGATCCGGACCAATCTGTTGGACCTTGCCACATGCTCTGTTCTTGTTCACCGGACCACAACAATCTTCATTCTGACTTCCGGTAGAGACACACCATGACTTGCGGATATGTGGGATGACCTTTGTTGCCATCAATGACAACAACCATGAATCCATATAGTGTCTCTTGCCAACAATCTCCCCCTTTGGCATTGATGGCAACACTTAGTGAAAAATGACTAAGTGTTTACAGTATGCTCCCCCTTGGCTGATGCTCTATCTTTATATACAATTTCTGGAACTCCCCCTTAGTTGGATTCCTCATTTTTCACTGCTCCTCACTCCCCCTTTGACATCAATGGCAAAGGGTAGGGTCCGCACACCAAAATTTTCAAAAATTTTCTATACATAGCCGCATATTTACATACTCACATATATTGAAGAATGTCTGCAAAAGATGTCTTCAGTTGGATCAGTTCTGTAGCCCAACTTTGCTTCATTCTATCCAAAATTGAAATGTGACCACTCAACAAAAATGCAAAAGCTTCTGCCCTCTTGAGATCTGTCGGATCATTTGTTTGGGCGGTGGTCTGAGCATCACTGATGGCCTCATGCATAGTTTCTAACTTAGGGATTATAATCCTTCTAAGTTCTCCCATCCGGTTAGTAATATTCTTCCTTTCCTTCTCAAAGTTCTTTATTGCATTTGTGATTGCAATAGTTTGACATTCTTGATTTACTATGGAAGAGAGAGGATCAAAACTTTGAGACAAACTGTGTAGTTTGTCCTGTTCCGCTTTTATTTTCTTATCTATTTCAACTGTTGCCTTTGACCAGGAGATACAAAATTTGTAAATATCACCGCCATCCTTAAGAGCATTTTCTAAGCTCTTTATTCCAATACTCATATTTCTCCTATCGTTAGAGATTAATCCTAATACTTCTGAAAATCTTTTATCCAAAAATTCCTTCCGGACCTTTTCTTCAGCTGATTTTTCTAGAGAATCAAAATGTGTATCAACACTGCTAACTAAGGTTTTTAGATTATCGGAAGAGGAGGCTGCCGGATCTATCTGGACCGATGGCATAATCTTCTCAAGCACTCCGGAGGTAGCCTCTATCAACTCACAGTCTTCCATATGAGACTTTAGGAGCTTTTCATTTGACTTAGCATTTGCAAATGAGGCTATCTTCATTGTCTGCACCGGAGAGAGGGAATCAAAGTTGAATGGGCCTTGTAGTAGCTCCGGTTCATCGATCTCTATTGTTTCTTTGCTTAAAAATTGTTGAACAGTTTGTGCAGTGTCTCTTGCCGGAGACAGATGTTTCTTTTCTTCTGCAGTCTTGGAACTGTCCTTTGGGATTTTCTCTCCTTCCACATTCTTACCACTATCAGTCATGGTCTTCTCTGATGGAGTCTTTTCTTTCTCTGCACCCTTGGTACTGTCAACCTCTTTATCTTTCACCATTGCTTCCATCTCCTGTAATTTCTCTTCTTCTTTGGATCCAAAGACTGTAGGGGAAACCGGAGGAGAGATGCTAGCCTGTTCATAGGCCACTTCTTCTGGAGAAGAGGGTTCCAAGTCCACAGCTGTTTCTGCACCTAAGTCCTCTACAACAGGAAGATTGAACCTTTTGAAGGCCTTCCGGAGGATCTCTTCTGTCTCTTTGGCCACCTTGTCAGTCTCACCAAGCATGAGTTGATTCATCCTAGCTTTACTTCTGAACTCATCTTTGCAGTCTTTGAATATTATGTTCATTGTCTTGGGATCAATTTGAGGATATCGCTGAATAGCTATCTGCTCCTGGATCTCAAGATCTTTTGCATGAGCATTATTCTTTCTTATTTCTAATTCCTTTTCTAGGCTTTTAGGAATTTTAGAAATAATCTCAATAAAAGCTTTATTGTAGATGTTCAAGTACCTTATTATGGCTTCTTGCAGGATCTTTTGATCTGCCTCATTGTAGTCATCATAGAATTCAGCCACCGGTTGAAGGTTCCCATCCACAGTGACTGATTTGACTACACTGTCTAGAGACAGGGTGGGCTTTTCAGAAAATTCTTCTGTCATTTCTTCCTTGTCTCGGCCAGAAGAGGGTTTACCGGATCCTTTCTTTTTCTGTTTCTTTATTTCTTTCACTCCTTCATCTGACTCAGTTTCTTCTTCATCCTTTTGGCTTTGATAAGCTCTTAAGGCTTTTGCCTTGGATCTTTTACCGGATCCCTGGACTTCCAGTTTTGAGCTTTTGGTTTTGATAGGTGTGGATCCTTTAGATGATCTGGTCCGGGTTGAGGATTCCACTGGAGCACTCTTCTTGCTTTTCTTTTCTGCCTCTTTCTTTTCTTCCTCAGATTTTCTTCTCTTTTCCTGGCTGGCATCAAGTGCCTCTTTTGAGATGCCTAGGCCTTGAGCAATGTGCTCTACTTCTTTTCTCACCTTTCTCTTTATCTCAGGTTCCCTGAGTTCTACATGTATCTTTACACTCAGCTCCTCAAAGGTTCCAAACCTTTCTGCCTTAGGATCTTTGGGCTGACTTATCATGTGTTGAACATGCAGCACCACTATCTGTTCATCCACTTCATACCCCATGGGCATGATCCAGACAGTCCTTGGCTCCACTGCCTCCATTAGGCACTGATCAGTGTCCACCATAAAGCACACTGAGTCTTTGTATTTTTCAACAAGAGATTGGGGAATTCTCTCTCTTGCTTGCATCATGCTTTGGAAGTTTTTGAAGTATCCCCATAGGGCTGTATTTCTTGCTTTGGCATCCCCAAGCCCATGTAGATAGTCTCCTATCTGGACTGCAATAGGTTTGTCATTCTGCCATGCCCATCCACTTGATCCGGGCAGCTCATTCATGAAGTAGAAGAATAGACATAATATAAGAGTACCATACTTAAAGGAATTCTTCTTGTCCTTCTTGATTTTTTGTATATTTTCCATTAATTGGCCTAAGAGTAGTTTGCAGAGACCATATTCTGCATTCTTCCTTAGCATTTCATAGGCAGTATATACTGCAGTTCCGGATACAGAATTTTCCCTACTGGAGTGATAGATTTTGTAACCAATTATCATAGATGCAAATTTGACATCCGGTTCAGTGATGTCATCAACTGTCATAGCTCTCTTGTCAAACTTGGATCCGGTTGCATCACTAACTGTCTGATTTTTGACAGACTTGAGAACAGGTAATCCACCAGATGAATGCAGACCGGTTACAGCCCTAATTGCATCTTTGGTAATCTTGAAGGGCTTGTTCAACCATAGGAAGTTGTCACGTACTCTACTTAGTACATACCGGACCCATTCATCTTCTTCAAAACAGGGGAAATGAATGCATTGTGCAAAGTGTTTGTCCTGGATGGCTTTGTACTGAGGTTTGATCTCAAAGGAGTCATCTATCAATTGTTTGTGATAGATATCCATCAGTTTTGATTCTCCAAAGTCTTCAAAATTCGCATGGATGTAAACCCTAATGTCTTCCGTATGCAATACACCATGTGGAACACTAGAGAAGGCTCCTAGAGGATCTACCTCCAAGGATTTGTAAGGATGTTTCTTGAATGTGGGGCGAGGTCTATCAGAGATCTTAACTATATTCAGAGTAGCCATTCTTCAAAGATTTGTAGTGAGATAATGAAAACGGAGAATACCTTATGCACCTTCGGTTTGCACGGAGTGGTTGGATTGATTTCTTTATGCAATGACTTCGGCAGGAGATCTTTGGTGTGCTTGATGAATCTTGTTGCAGAGCTCCACTTTTCGCTTCTTCTTGAGTGCAGAATGAGCAAATGATTTTTGAGAAATCCCTTATATTGCTCCGCAAACCCTAATATCTGATGGCAATAAATGCTTGACCTATATTATTTCGGTTTGCCTTATCCGGATAGCTTGGAGTATCCCGAATTAGTCCTGATCTGTCAACATCATCCGGATCTTTCAATCATGAGTAAATTGAGGTGACACATTACAAGAACATCCCAAACGTTCTGTCCAGTCCGCAGAATAAAATAATGTACTTCCGGATCTCTCCGGACCCTTTTGTAGTCCTCTGTCATTCCGGAGCATCTCCCGGAACAGGTCTTTACTTGATCGATCACAACTTCTTTATATCTTTATGCGGACCTCTGAAATCTTGTCTGGATCATCTCAGGACTGGTATCTTCAAACCCTTTACTCCTCATCTTGTGCCACATCCGGAACCACTTGATTGGCTGGGGGAACAGGATTTTCTTTGAGTCTCCCCCTGAGCCAGAGCTCACTTTTTAATTTCCGGAAGAAATATCAGCACCAGAGTCTGGTGCAGATCCAACCTCTACATTCTCTGAACTTTTCTTCACCCAAATCTTGCTCATCTGATTCCTAACTTCATCCGCATTCATCTTTTGTTTACCCTTGTCTTGATTCTGATTATACACCGGACCTCTTTTGTCCTGATTCTTGCTTCTGCAGACTTTAGCATTATGACCGGACCTATTACAGATTTGGCAAATAACATTTCTTTGCATATTTGACTGATAACCTCTTGATTTGCATTGATTAGCCATATGACCTACTCTATTGCATGTAAAGCATCTACCTTTGAATGATTTGTTTACTTGCATATTTCTGCATTCATGGGATTTGTGTCCATACCTTTTGCAGTTAAAGCACTGTCCGGAGAAGGATGAATTAATCTGATTCATTCTCTTTTTGCACTGATTAGCTTTGTGACCAAAGTGGTTGCAGCTGTGGCAGTATCCATTGAAAGATGGATATCTTTGAGCATTGGGCTGTCTTACCGGAGGTCTTCTAGGCCTATTCCTTGGATTTTCTAATCCAAAATTCTTTTGACCGGATCCGGAGCTTTCTCCATTCTCATATCCCAAACCATACTTGTCATCTGTCCTCTTTTGACTTCCAAGAAGTACTTGAAGTTGGGCAGAACTTATCTTGAATTTTTCTTTATATTCATTTGTTGTTTGAAGATCTCTTTTGAGAGAGGCAATTTGATCCTCAAGTTTTTCTTCATTATCTTTGGCATCTTCAAGATTAGATTCAAGATGTCTGATAATCCTGTCCATCTGGTGGCATTCTTCTGATTTTTCTTTAAGAGATTGTCTTAGATTGTCTTCAGCTTTTCTTTTTTCTTCAATCTCTTGAGTAAACTTTATAGTTCCTGATTCCATTTCATGTCTTAACATAATGACTTCTTTTGATAACTTTTCACATAACTTGGTTTGCTCAGTCAATTCTTCATTTGTATTGCTTTCTTCACTTTGTCTTGCCAATTGTTGGAGCAGCTCCTTTCTCTTTTTCATAGAGAGACTTAATTTGTCTTTTAATTCTCTCATGAATTCATCAGCCTGTTTGAGTCTTTCCTTTAATTCATTGACTTCAGAATTTGACTGTTCAAGATCCTCAAGGGCAGTCTTGAGTTGCTCCCTTAAACCATATGCATCCATTTGAACTCCCAGATCTTCCTTAAGCTGTTAGGCTCTATTAGGAGGAACTTAGCTCTGATACCAATTGTTGATAACTGAGAGGGGGGGTGAATCAGTTATCCTAATTATTTCTTCTTTTGAACTTTCTTATTAATCAATGCAGCATTGAATCAAACAAACAAACATTACCATGAAATGAAAAAACACATGACACAGTATTTTTGATGTGGAAACCCTGTTAAGGGAGAAAACCACGGGGTGATTAACCCAAAGATTATTCTCTGTTAGAAGAATAAGGAATTACAAAAATGGCACTTGCCAATTAGGGCTCACTGCCCGAGCACACTGCTCACAAAGAGGCCCACTGCCTACAAGGAGACACACTGTCTACAAAAGTGATAAGAATCACAGTCTTGAACTGATTGGAAGCATCTACATATGCTGGAGTTTAGTTCTGGTTAGGCTCAGTACACTGATCTGCTGCACTTCATCTTTCCTCTGTTCTTTATTCTGCTATCCTTTCACATACCGGATCTTTCTTACTACTTCTGCTCTGTTCTTCACTTATTCGCATATCCCTTCACACAACTTCTTATCTTCCCAACTAAATCCATCCTCTATATATATCCGCACAAGTAATTTCATCACCTTTCTAGTCGGCATCCGGAACAGTCTAGTTTCTTACAAACTCTGTTCTATCGGCTGAATCCTTGCTCACCAAGCAATGCGGATCAAGCATATACTTGTAGATATCATTAATCATGTCGGCCAAACATGATTCATGCCTTCACAACCTTTACCATCAACAGTAACACATCTGGAAAATAGTCTGATACTCTGTCAGTCAGTTCTTCCTCTGTTCTCACTGTCTTTCAGGAATCCGGTACTCAACTATTCATATCTTTTTCTTTGTTCATCACCGGAGGCTAAATCCTTGGAATATACTACTCAAGGTAGTCCTCTTGACTTCCTCAAATCCGTACTGCACCAAGACACTTCCTCTGAGAGATCCGGACCAATCTGTCGGACCTTGCCACATGCTCTGTTCTTGTTCACCGGACCACAACAATCTTCATTCTGACTTCCGGTAGAGACACACCATGACTTGCGGATATGTGGGATGACCTTTGTTGCCATCAATGACAACAACCATGAATCCATATAGTGTCTCTTGCCAACATACAGGTCTAACTTTAACTTCAACATTTGTAATATCAAATAAGTTCAAACATCATCTGGCCTAATGGCTACATTAGCCAAGAAATTTGCCATGACATTTTTTGATCTTTCTACCCAGCTTATTGAGAATGCATCAAACAATTCAATAGTATCCTAAACAACATGTTTATATTTTTTTAGCCTTTTATTCTTTGAAGCATATTTATTTCTTACTTGGGAAACTATTAATTCTGAATCTCCAAATACTTTTAACATCTTGATGCCATGCTTAAGAGCAACATTCAATCCTAACAACAAGGCTTCATATTCTGCAATATTATTAGTGCAAGCAAACTTCAAAAGAAAGGAGAATTTGAGAATTTTACCAGTGTGAGACAGAAATACCACTCCTGCACTAGAGCCCTCTTTTGAGCAAGCACCATCAAAGTACATGGTCCACAAGTTGTTCTAGTCTTCCTACTTGTCAAGCTCCTTATCAATAGGTTCCTTCTTGTTTTCATCTTGATCACGGGAGACAACCTTGAAATTCTCACAATATGTATCCACAAAGAAAATTTGATCTTCTGGTTCCTAATTCTCGACTATGTTAGGTGATCTTTCTTCTCTAACCAGTTTAACATCCTTACCATTCATGGGAATCATGGCATATGATAGATCCAATTGCATACTTCCTCCAATCAATGTTGCCCACCTTCTAAACAATAACATGCCATACTATGGCTTTATATCAACTACTGTAACATTCATTGTATAAGTTTTCTCTGGATATACTACAATTATAAAGTTCACATCCTTCATGATTCCAATGACTGGCACTTCTCTAGCATCCATTGCATAACATTTCCCACATGCTTTGTCTATATTTAATCCAAGTTGTTGCATAACAGCCAAAGGCATGGTGTTTGTTGATGCACTTGAATCAAGCATACAATTCTTGATTATCTTCCCATTAACAATAAGGGAGACATAAAATGGTTCTACTTAAGAAGGGCACTTTATCATTGTCATTTCCAAATAAACCTTTGGAACTGCTTCCTCATCAGCACACAACTCTTGTTTTTTACTGTGTTCCTCAACACTCTGTTCTGCCTGATGAGATAAGCTCTGTTATCACCTAGATTTGCACCCTTGCTACAGTTGTAAACCTTTAGCAATCTGGAGAAACATGGGAATGATCTTGAAGTGTGGGACCTTGTGAAGTGAGATCAGACCTCTAGAGAAGGCTGGTTCCTCTTTCTAAGCCTATTAATTAGAGAAAAACATCTAAACCTAGTGCTAATGCTTGCTGGGAAAAGGGTTAGAAGGAAACTAAAATGAAATAAGTGACACCTCACTTAAATGTGTTTGGCTACAACTGAATCGACACAGTAATAATCTCACAGATGGAAAGACTTACACAGACTCATATTGATTCTAACAGAGGTCAAAATAGAATAATGGAGGAATGAAAGGGATTGTTTTGTCCACAATACATAGCCTACACTAATCCAAAGAACAAACACAGTGCTAAAATAATAAAAGAGAGGCAAAAATACCAATTTATATTGATTATAGAGGCCAAGTAGCCATTACAAAATAGCCCAGAAGAACAACCAATAACAATACATCTATTTCACATGTATATATATCATTTTACATTTTGACCTCAATTGGTTACGATCAATTCACCCATGGGCTCTGTCATGAAATATCTGCCTGAAGGGACGTCTACCTACAAGAATTCATGGCATGAAATATCTAGAATTAGGGCAGATAGAAGATATTTTGAATCTTCAATGTGAGCTACTAAATCATCGACCTGCACCCATAAATGCCACAAATATTTATATCTACATATCTCAAATTGGTTGATGAAATGTCCAGTCGATTGAGCCATGCAAATTTGCATCCAATTTTTTAAGTGAAAATATCCCCCTCAAAATCTTGCCAAATGAAAGAGGAGGCAAAAACAAGCACTTTTGCCTTTTGAAGTATGTTGAAATTCACCAGAATGAGGGAGATATGGGTGGTTAAAGTTATGGTCAAATTACACTTGTATATCGCTCTGCATAGGCAAACTGCTTCGTATGTATCGGGTTGTCGGGGCGACCTCCAGCTGGTCTGCCGATGAGGCTAGTCCTGTTGAAATGTTCATTGTATGTGCACTTGCATTCAACATCTAAATCGGGCTTTGAAATGCCTTTGTATGTTACCTTGCATATACAATACAAATGCTACATACAAGAGCGAGCCCCTTTTCTTTTGTATCACCTTTTGCATGTATGCCCCTGCCATGTGTCATCACCTGTTTGGTCACTGAACTAATCCTTGGACCCATCACTGAAAAACTGCATCTTCCTATCGGCCTTCAGAGAAACTTTGAGTTGAGCTGTCAATGGTCATTGTCACGCCAAAAATCCCCTTGCATGCGCCTTTGTATATTGGATTGTATATGCAAACATACAATCACAAATATACATACAATGTGGAACTAAAAAGATTATCGGCCATATTGGAATTTTGCAGTAGGTCCGGCCTTTGTATCTTTTCATTTGCATATCAGCATATACAAGCACTTCATCATACAAGTTGCGGAACTCAACACTGAATTTGCCAAATTTGACTATCCTAGTCGGGTCTGCCTTGTATATTTTCCCTTCGTATATCAGCCTTGTATATCGCATATACAATGTGAATATACAAGCAGAACTGTATACAATCACTTCGCACATTGCAAACATGCATCTGACCCTGTATGCTACTATTGTATATTCCCTTGTATCTGCCCTTTGTATGTATAAACATACAATGCGAATATACAAGCAAAAGATGCATACAAACATGTCTGTCTTTATCAACTAAACTGCATACCTTTTCGGGTCCGGGCCTTGTATCCTAGGAATGTATATCACATTGCATATGCGATTGTATGTGCAAAGATACAATCTCATATACATACAATTGGTGGGCCCCACCTTTTGTATCTTTTCTTGCATATGCGCTTGTATATGAGATACAATCGCCTTTGTATGAAAGTGGACCCCACTTTCCCTTGTATATTCTGCTTTATATATTGTCCCTTGCATGTTTCCTTTGTAACTTGCCGATATACATTCTCCCTTTGCATCTTTGCGATGTACATTTCCTTTGTATATCGCCCTTATATCTTTGTCCTTTGTATCTTGCCAACATACAATGGCAAATGTATATGTGAATATACATTGGAATATGCATACACAAATACTAAGCATGAAACTGAGAAATCCCTACGATAGAAAATACTTGAAGCTAAAAGATTTCTAAGTTTTTCTGGGTTTTTGGTAAAGATTCTTCAGGCAAGATTTTGGGATTTTTTGGCAAGGCACAGCATGGGAAAATGCAAGATTTAAGACTTTCTCTCCTTCTATTTAGGCCTTTTTTGATCGGATTTCTTTGATAGAAGGAGGGAAATAGGAACATTTTGGGGCAAGGCAAAATATGACAACAATACCCCTGAAATTAAAAACAATGCCTTATTTCTATATTCTTCAATTTTCATCATTTCCATTAATGGGATAGAGACTTTCATTTGAGATAAAGCTTGAGTTATGTCAAAGGGGACATAATTTTGTATAACAATTGTAGCTCGAGTTTGGATTTTATTCTTCTCATGAGTCTGTCCCACCTTAGCCTTTGTGGTTTTCTGACTGGACCATCTATGACCTATGAACTTTTGGTCCTTTCTACATTCTGAGAAACCCTATTCTCTGGACTCTTAGCATTTTGACCCAACTTATCCCTTCAGTCTTTCTTACTGTTATTACATTGTTTCTTCTATGTTTTAGGGTCTTTATGTTTATACTAAGGTTGTTTTGCAAAGATGCCTCCTGGCTGGCCTGAATCTCCTGCCTGAGCTTTACTTCTAAGATTATAATTACTCTTAACCTAGGCTACTGCAGCAACTGTAAGAGCTCTAATTTCTTCATCAGAAGGCCTCCTCAAATTAACCAAAGGGACATGTGAATCTTGAGCATAAACCTGATGATCCTCATCTTCATTATCAGAAAAATCTTGCTGATAGATTTCACCTTTATGGCACTTACCTTCATTCACATTTGTTTCCATATCAGCCTCATCAGAGGAGGAGTAATCTCCACTTACAAAGAGCATATTAACACTATCATTTTCTACATAGTGAGGTTCATTACACTCATCACAGACAACAACATCATTATAAAAAGACTGAGCAATCATACATTGTGAATGTGAATGAGGCATTTGACAAATTATACACCATGGGGCATCTTGCACAACATTGACAATTTTCTTCAGGGGATCAGGAGTTTCTTTAACATTTTGAGACCTTTGATCAGACTTGTTGGGAATGGGTTTACCATTGTACCAATTTGTATTATATCGCATATCATGCAACTGAGGTCTTTTTTCTTGCCTCTGATAAACCTACTTCTCAGGACCAAGCCCTTTTTCATTCATAGAAATTTTGTAACTTAAGTCCTTAACAATAGATGTCAACTTATCCAGTTTATCTTCAGAAGTGGAAGTATTACCTTGAATATTATGAGACCTATTATTTGGATTCTGCAAAATCCTTTCATCATCTCTTCTATTTGTCTTACTAGATGTTTTCCTATTATTTTCAATATTTGTTGCAGTTCTAAAAGCATCCCTAAGACTAGCAAGACTTTTATCCCTTAATTCATATGTTGTTTTGGCATCAAAGGCATTTATATACAAAACCATACACATTGGTTCATTCAGCCTCATATGAGATGGCAACTTATTCAACACTCTGGTAAACCTAGCATTAAAATCAGCAACAGGCTCATTTGACCCCTTAGAAATACCAGTGAACTCATTGATAATAAAACTAGGGTCAGACTTATCTCCATATTGTTCTCTAAAAATTCTCTTAAAGTCATCCCATGATGTAACACTTTCATCAGGCAAATTTCTATACCTTTCTCTAGCTTCATCAATTAAGGACTGCATAAATAATTTCATGAAATCATCCTCATGCTCTATCTCAAAATTATCCATAACATTTTGGAAAGCCTTTAGATGATCCTCTCCTGACATAGCATTATTTCCTGAAAAATTTGGTAATTCACTCTTATATGTTTGTCAATAGGGTTAGGGTATCCTAGAATACCATTGAAATCTAACTGTCTGAACCTATCTAACTACATAGGTCTTCTACCAAACTAGTTGGCATTTGCATTCCTATTGGCATTAACATTATTATTCTGATTTCTCACATTGTTCTATGGTACCCTATTGTTAATCACATTTGGTTTTTGGTTATTTTGTGGATTTTGGTTCACATGTTGGTTAAGTCCTTGATCATTCCCAAGGATGTTTTGATCATTTTGTTGGTTCTGAACCTCATTTGCTTGTTGGTTTCTCAACACATTTTCATTGTTAAGGGTAGGAATTGAATTTTACTGGGCCATTTTCAGAGCTTGCACTTTTTGTTTCATATCATCTCTTATTCTTAGGGCCTATAAATAATCAAGTTCTACCTTGAGATTTCTAATTTTTTCTGCCAACTCATCATCTCTTGGCATAGAAGAGAATGGTCCTTTTCCATTGGGATTATCAGTATCCTTCAAGGATTCTATGTCTTCAAATCTATCAAGGGGATCTAAAAAAGGGCATTCTTGAAACACTTCTGATCTCATCCTCAACCCGTCACCTTGTTGTCTTTCATACATATCCTAAATCTTAGCTTCTGTGTTTGAAAATATTGTGGTTGCTATCCAGAAGACTTGGAATTATCTTGGTGATCATCATTATTCCTAGGGCTTGATGAGCCTTCATGACTGGGTTGAGCAATTCCCTTTCTTCTATACATCTTTCTCAATAATTCTTGGAACAAAGGGTTATGCAGGGATCTTCTCCCTAGCATACAACTTCTATTTTACCGACTGGGAGATTTTTCTTGGAGTTGCCACCCACAACTAAAATTTAACTTAAGTTCTAGATTCCTTTTCAGTCCCTAGCAGAGTTGCCAAATCTGTTGGGTTTTTTCCAACTGATAGTTCTTAAGTTTGCCTACAAGGTAGCCATCACTTATCAACATGATCCTTAGGTCAGAGGCCAACAGTATAGGAGACAGACTCTAAATGTCTCCTCTCCTTCTTTAGTCTCTGCAAAACCTAGGGGGTTTCCCTATTCAATACCAATGGGATAAATTTTTGAGCTTATTGAAGGTATTCACATAAAGCAGATGAATCCTCTCTTATGCAGACCAAAATTGTTAGATAAATACAAAGGGGCTAGCTTTAGACTTTATTTTAGTTGTGATGTAGAGGATTTGAAACCTAAATCCTATTCCTAAAACCTAAAGTTTGATACTATGTTATGGTTTTGTTTTACGCTTGGCTGGAAGATTAGGGTTTTAACTCGTAAACTCAATACAAACTCTGACCGGTGCTTATCCCAGGGTATGGAGTCAAATAGCCGTATATGTGTGAATGATTCTCATAAACTAAACCAATATTCAAGTTTCAAGGGGTTTAACTAGCATTTGTCTTACAAACACCACCCAAGATATAGTATCCTGTTAACTCTGCTTACATATATCCCTATTGCAATGTGTTCTTCCTCATATTTAACCTAGAACATTTAATCTATTCCTTGAACAAAAGTAGAAGATTAAATATGAAATACAATAAACCTATATTCTAGAACCTCAGATAACCCTTAGTTATTAGATTTAGAAGAAAAGCACACACAACCATGGAGACAATTAACATCACACATGCATACAACATTTTTCATTTACATCAACATGAAACTAAATAAAATTTATGCAAAAATACATTCAACACACAACACATAGACTTACAAGACAAGAAATGAAGCAACCCAGCAAAGCCTATAATTTATTTACTCCTCAAACTTCCAAAATCTTCAACAACCCAAGAGTGAGTAACACAATTCTTTTATAGACCAAGAACGTGTACTCATCATTAAATACATTGTCATTTTAGAAAATACTTGATAAAATGCACCGCCCATTTTGCCATTGAGAAATTTATTACATGGAGAAACGAAGAGAGAAGTAGATGGACATTCGAGAATGTGCAGTTGCTTAAAGGAGATCTACCTCATCATTACAAGGTAGGTGTTGGTTGGCCATTCCTCTCAATTATGCAGGCCCATACTTTTCTCTCCAGTCACTATATGTATTTTTAGATGGCCATTGGAAGGAGACTATCTCTGCAATCCTCCCATTATGACTGGTGTACCGAGCATCCAACAAAATCTTTACTTCCTTACAAAATATTTCAAAATTTATTTCAACTATATGCAATTTATCAAGTGCAGAGCTCAAAATCTTCATAGTTGGATCAACATCAGTACAACAAGTAGGAATTAATTGGTTGACATTTTCTTCTATTTCTGCTTCCCACTTGTCTAGGCCTTTTACTTGCCCTTCACCTTCTAAAATATTTGGCAGCCACCTTGTGTCCATCTTTTCAATAGCATGTTTCTTTTCTACCAAAACCTTATCTAATCTCAACTGAAAACTGGCAACTTCCTCAAAATGTTGCAACATATCCACTACCAGCTTTAATTCAGGGGGCACCATCAACATTCATCATAAAATTTTAAACCTGCGTCGTTGATTTGAGTTCATTCCTGTAAGATCCACGACTGTCATTTACTCGCAAGATTTGAAAATCTCAGTCATCATCATTGAAAAGTCCTCAACCAATTAGGACAAGCCACATCAGATGTACTTCCTTTGCTGACCACATCACCCTTTTGTCTAGTCCAGACATGTGGCATCACTTCGTGGTGTCATAGTCGACAGTGGGCCACCACTTTACCTACCCTGCATGGGTATGATAAATCCTCCACAGATCCTTCCTTCATTTGCTTTTGAATTCCTTTGTAAGACCGGGCCATGTTTCACCATCTCACGACCGCGCAGTGAAGATTCTTTCCTAGCAATATACCCCTACAATGACGTGCAACCGTTAGATTAAAACTTTCCCTTGAACCACTTTCACACTGACATTTGGCAACATACGGTTGGCTAGTGTAGGATTCCTAAGGCAATGGGATGTAAGCCTAGATCCTTTGACATGTGTCACCATGTTGTGTCCACGCAGCGGGGTGGTGACGTCATTGATGATGCACTGCAATGCTACGATATTCATTCTATTAAGCATTGTAACCTACGGGAAGACTTAGGACCTGGGTTTAATTTTTTACGGGCCATAGGAGGTAAGACCTAGGTCATGGGGTTGATCACCTAACGGGTGCAAAGGCTTAAAGTTATAACTTAAAGTATTGGAAACCTACCACAAGAGGTCAACAAGGAATTAAAAATAAAGTGCATGCACATAGGGACTTAGGTTTAAAGGTTTTCAAAGGAAAACATTTATAACTTTATGAAACTAAAACCCTAAACCCTAAAGGGTACCACCACATTACATGTTTTTATACACTTCATCAATCCTTGAATGTACATCAAGGTCAACATTACATTCATCAACCATTGGAACAATCTCCAAGGTTGGCATTACAAACATACATAGAAATAGGTCTGTACCTAAACAAAATTAGCTAAGGGAAAGATGTATGTGGATCATATTATGCCTTGGCTAGGACTCAAATGCAATCTTCCATGCCATGACACGCTTCCACAATCTTCGATGTATCTTCGCAAGTAATGAGAATAACCAAGTTGGCCAAGACTGGTGTTAACATTAAGTCTTCTATGAACAGTCTTCATCCACAATCCAAATTTCTCTTTGCAGACCAATCCAAAGGTAGGAACATGATTAGGAGACATCCACAAGTACCTTGTAATAACCAGGAACAACCACACAATCTCTAACCACTCTGTCAAGAAGATTCTTCGAACCGGAGCACACAAACAACATTGTTATCTACTATCATAAAGAAAATATTGCTTGTGAACCACCAAATCATGAACCATTTGAGTTGAAGGGACTTATCATCATTACAAACTTGATTCCAAAACCGCAAACTAAAATACTTAAATGCAGAGGAATGCGGAGCATAATACATTCTCCCTGTCATCACCAAATATACAGAAAAAGCAATTTTCACTCTGGTGAACATAACTCACTCAAACCTTCATACTTGAGACTCAAAATTGGAATATATCATCTTCAAACATGTATCTAAATAACTTCCAATCCGTAGACAAAGATATTCATCCTACAAGAAATGTGGAGCAATCTACTGGACTGTTATGTTGTATCAGAAATACTTATTATCTTCAATACTTAACTCATTACAAGCAAGCATCAAAACAAGAGCACAGTTGACACCAATGACAACACTGATATGTTGACATCAATGAAAACACCGGTTAGGCACATACTTGAAACAATAACTTTCGTTACAATTGTATACTTGCCCAAATATAAACGTACTGCAAGATGTGGTGGTCATTGATATCCCTCTTGTTTTTTGTTTATGCTTGTCTAGAGATTTCATAGCTAAAATTGGAGGATATATGTCTTTAGATTGGTCACATCTAATTTTGAGGACCAAGTATGGTTCAAATATGAAAGTACTGTCAAAACCATTAAGTAAGGAACATATTACTGATGAAGCAACATCAAAATTTGAAGCATCTCATGTTATGATCAATAGAGAGGAAAGAGTTTATGTGGAAGAAATGGGAGAATGGACTGGAACTAGTGGAAATGAAGAAGAAGAGAACCATCTATCGGATATGATGCAGAGTTATCCTTTTGGCAATTATGATTTACTAGGTTAGGAACATATGTCATTTTTTATGAAAATCCTAAGATACCTGAGATAATGAGTCAACCAAGAAAATAAAAGGAAGATCCTAATGAAGATTCCATGATTTGGACTCTGAATTTTGATGGAGCCAGGAGCAAGAATGGTGCTAGAGAAAGCATTTGCCTTACTTTACCAAAAGGAGAAAAGATTCTCAGAGCCCTGCATTTCCATTTTGCCTATACCAATAATGAAGATGAATATGAATCTCTAGTATATGGCTTGATCCTGGCCAAAAATAAAGGGATAATAAATTTGAGTCTTTGGTGACTTAGAATTGGTAGTAAAATAGATCAGAGAGATAGTTGCAACAAATAATGTGAGGATGAGGTCATATCATCACTATATATGGGACTTAATTGAAGAGTTTGATGCCTTCCATAAAGAGGTCATACCAAGGTCCCAGAATGCTGAAGTAGACAGAATGATCCGGATTGGATCTCAGTTCGACCCAACTAAAGATTTGTTGGTGAATGCAAAAGTAGTCAAGGTTATCATTCACCCTATTATCCCTAATAATGGAGATTATTGGCAAGTTTTTGATAGTGATCTTCAAATCCTTTTATCTTACAGCAGTCTGGGGAATTCACAAATCAATTACAGCCTCAAATTGAAGAGGCCTATGGTGACCAAATAATGCAGTTAAAATCAAATAAGCTTCCAAGAGGGCTAATAACCCTTGAGAATCTTTTTGACCCTGATGATGCAAGTCTAGACAAAAGGAAGTTTGTAGCTAGCAAGGATGACTACTCAAAGATTGAGGTCAACAACGGAAGAAAATTGAAAGTAGGCAATATTACTACTCAGGAAGAAAGGGATAGGCTGATATCCCTATGTAACACATATGACAAGGTAATAGCATGGACTTATGATGATCTTCATGGTTACAATAAGGATATAGTTTAGCATACTATTGAACTCACCGAAGGGTCAAAGCTTGTGCATTAGAAACAAAGACCATTAAATCTAAGGATTGAGTCTCTTATGGTAGAGGAACTAAAGAAGCTATTAGATTCTAAAATAATCTTTCCAATCAAACACTCAACATGGATGTCCAATTTAGTGCCAATAAGGAAGAAAAATGGAGAGATTAGACTATGTGTTGACTTCATAGACCTGAATAAAGCCTCTTTAAAGGATCATGTTACCACTTCCCTCAATGGAACAAATCTTACAGACTGTAGTTGGGGCTAAAAGGTTTTCTTTACTAGATGGTTTCTCAGGTTATAATCAAATCTGGTTGGCAAAAGAAGATCAATACAAGACTACTTTCACCTCCAAGTGGGGAACTTTTGCATATGCAAAGATGCCTTTTGGGATTTTTAATGTTGGGGCAACTTTTCAGCATGTTATGGACATAGCATTCAAGTTATTGATAAATAAGATTATTTTGATTTATCTAGATGATCTAACTATATTAACAAAATCCCCTAAAGACCATTTTGATCATTTGGAATCCATATTCCAAAGATGCCAAGAGTTTGGGATTTCTTTGAATCACAAGAAATGTGTGTTTAGAGTGCCTCAGGGTAAGATACTCGGGCACATAGTCTCAGAAGATGGGATCTCCATTGATCCAGATAGAGTTAAAGCAATATTGGATTTGTCTCTACCTGTGAACAAGAAGGTAGTACAGTCTTTCTTAGGAAAGATTAACTTTGTTAGTAGATTCATATCTAATTTTGTAGGATCAATTAGACCCATTACTCTAATGTTAAAAAGGATCTAAATTTTAAATGGACAATTGAAGGTAGACAATCTTTTGAAAATATCAAGAGGGCAATCTCTACTGCCTCAGTGCTGCGTAATCCAGATTTTTCTATAGATTTCATAATGTATGTATATGGAGGAGAGCACAGTATAGCATCTATTCTAACTCAAAAGGATCAAGTGGAAGAAGTAGAACATCCTATTGCTTTCTTTTCCAGAACACTGCGGGAGTATGAATCTAGGTACAATTTTGTTGAAAAGCAAGCATATGCTATAGTAAAAGGATTAAAGAAATTCAGGCACTTAGTTACAGGAAACAAGATTCATAATATTTGTTACCTATTCAAGTGTCTGAGAGTACATAATGGAAGGAGAAATCATTGAAAATAGAGCCGATTAGATAACCAAGATCTTAGAGTATGATGTGGAGGTTAAGCCAACCAAATTGATAAGAGGAAAGGGCCTTTACCAATACATCGCTCAAGATTCAGAGGTTCCAACAGAAGAAGAATTATCGAAGAGACTATACTGAAGGTACAGGAGAGCGAGTTAGATTCTTAGGTTCGTAACAGAATTCATTTTATAGAAATTGGTCAATACCCTGGTCTACTTTCTCTAGAAAAGAAAAGATACTATAGGTAGCAAGGATCTAGTTTTATTCTGATAAACAATATTCTTTTAAAAAGGAATTTTGATGGGATCTTGCTCATATGTGTGGAAAGGGATAAGGCTCATAGAATCTTGTATGAAATGCACTATGGCATGTCTAGAGGATATTTTCTACAAAAACTATAGCCATCAAGATTATGCAAGTAGGATACTATTGGCCCGCGATGTTCTCTAATTGCCATAAAATGGTCAAGGAATGCCATTCATGCCAGTTTTATGTTGGCAAAAGAGGGAACACAACCTTTCCCTTAACCATAGTTGTGGCAAAAGCTTTTGCCTAGTGGGGTCTAGACTTTATAGGGATGATTAATCCAGTTTCAAATTTAGGACATAAATGGATTCTTACTGCTACAGAGTATTTCACAAGGTGGAGTGAAGTGGTCCCATTGAAAGAAGCCACTAAGAAGGTCATTATGGATTTCCTTGAAGAAATTACAACCAGGTTTGGTCCTCCCAACACTATAATATTTGATAATGCTAAGACATTCTTAGGGTCAAAGATTTCTGAATTTGCTTTAAAATTGGTATTTAATTAAAAACCTCGTCAAACTATTATCCACAAGGAAATGACCTAGCTAAGTCAACAAATAAGAATCTAATCAGACTCATTAAGAGGATACGAGCAAATCATCAAAAGGAATGGCATAAGTATTTGAAGGTAACCCTATGGGCAGATAGAATTACACCAAAGTAGGTGATCAAAGCCTCTGCTTATGAATTGGTATATGGGAAAAGTGCAGTAATGCCCCTTTCATTGGAGATTCTAGCTTTACAGCTAATTAAGCAAATTGAGATAGAAGAAAATGGCCCAATGCAAGTAAGGCTTGCAGAACTGTTGGAACTTGAAGAGAAAAGGGAGTTGGCACATGAGTCTTTGATAAACCGCCAATAGACTGTTACAAGTTGGTTTGATTAGAAGACTTCTAAACCTGAGTTTGAGGTTGGTAGTTGGGCGTTAA
Source organism: Cunninghamia lanceolata (assembly GCA_027924645.1). Lineage (NCBI taxonomy): Eukaryota > Viridiplantae > Streptophyta > Pinopsida > Cupressales > Cupressaceae > Cunninghamia > Cunninghamia lanceolata. The sequence continues at coordinate 27,580,049 of BSBN01000500.1, forward strand.
AATGGGATGAAAGAGCTACGAAGCCAGGACGTTGTGCAAAATTTAATTCTTTGTGGACGGGCCCCTTTAAGATAACTGCCTGTAAGCAGTGCAATGCTTATGAATTGGAAACAATAGAGGGAGAACCATTGGAGATTCCTATCAAGAGGATCTTCTTGAAACTTTTTTCATAGAATCTAATCTTTCCCCTTGTATTATAGTTAGTATAGTTTCTTTCCCGTTTTGTTTTTCTTGAGGTTGTTTTTGTGTCTCTTTCAATAAGTGTTCCTTGAACACATGTCAGCAACTAAAATCTTTGGTGATCTCCTAAGTGTCTTTTCCGTCAAGGAACATTGATAAAGCTCCAAAATATAAAAGTGTTAGTCTAAATACCTCAAAAGGAGAATTATTAATGGCAAAAATTTTGAATTATGATCATAAATCAAAAAGGATCTAGTTGGCCACTATTGAAGCGCATATTTTTTGGGTCATTTCATATGAAATGACGGGCTCATTAAAGAGTTATATTAAATCGTGCCATTGGAGTAGGAGTCTTTAAAAGAGAGTCTCAACTCCTTACCATTCATAACACTGATAGTAGAATTCTCTTTAAGGTTCAAGGTGCATTTTCAAATTTCTGAGTAGGTGTGTGGTGAAGATAATTAGAGCCTCAGCTAATTTTTGAGTAGGAGTAGAAATGGTAGAGGAGGGACAATCTTCAAAAGATGGTGAGCAAAAGGGACTATTTGAATTGTCAGACAAAAGGAAGAACAACAGGCCATACGCTGTGCAGCCAAGGCACAACCTAAGGTCAATCTTCCAAGAATGAAAGAGTTAATTAAAGGTAAGTACATAGACCTATCTCAGGTTGTCGATTATGCAGATGGGATTTTTGACCCTTGGACTTCCAAGAACCCAAAGACTCTAAGAGAAAGAGCACATGCAAGATTGATTAACTAGGTGAAGCAGGGCAAGTCTGAGTCTTCTGGCATGAGACTATGGAGCTCTGGTTTGGCTCAGTACATGGTTCCTCTCATACATTCATACCTAGAATTGGATCAGTTGTGTGCAATTAACTTTGACTCTAATACTGGGATTATTCAAGGAAAAAACATCTAGGTCATCATTCATGTGCAAGCTATTCATGACATGCTTAGTTTATCACATGACCCATCTACCAATTTCTATGATTTGGCTAAATTACAAAAGGTTTGGCATCAAGAGCAAAAGAAGCAAGGCTTCTTAAATAGGGATTTTCATCTTGATGAAGACAATACCAAGTTACCATCTCTGCCCCTTGCTCTATTTTCATTAACTTTGGATGTACAAGATGCTTGTTTAATGTTGTCATTTATCTTTGGGCAAGATGAGGATGCAAATGTACATGATTGTCGACTTGGGGCTATTTTTCATCTCAAGACAGTTTCATGGATGCAAGAGTATAAGTTTTATTTAGTGGAGAATATAACTTACGCATTGCACCATCAGCTAACCAACTTCCAAAACACGCATACATTTAGGTATTCATCATATCGTTTCCTTCTAATTTTTTTGTATCAGAACTACCAACTTTTCCTGTAGCACATGCATTTGAACCTATATGATCTTGAGGTAGATGCTTAGAAGTTAATTCTCATGTCTAGATGGACTCATTTTTTATCACCTCTGATGCTTATGAATTTGCAGAGCATTTTGTGTCCCCCTTCATTGAGCAATTAGATCCAGAAGAGGTTAAAAATAGAATGACTGACTGAGTGAGAGGACTCATAACAAATTCACGAGTCCCATGTGATTATTTCTTTGGGGCTCATTCTATAGTGATCAGGGTTCATGGTTTTGGAGAGGAGCCTTTATTTCTCCCTAAGTTTTTGACAAGTAGGGTATTAGCCCTAGAAATGGCCTGACAGTTGGTTATTATTGACTCTAAGTTCGGAGCAAAAAGGAAAAAGAAGGCCTTCTATGATCTTCCATGGTCTAAAGGTGGCATCACATTGGTGAAGAGAGAGACAGAGTACCTCTTAATGAAGAAACTAGCAAATTATGGGCTAGTTATGGTTTTGGACCAATGGAAATATGACCCTGACAGTTTCAAGACCTCTTGGCTTACGAGTAATAAATTTCATGCTTCTTTTATACATGAGAGCCATCAATTTTTGGAAGAAAGGAGGTCACCAATAGAAGACACTCTAGATATCTATGTCGAGGTAAGCAACATTCCTAGTGAGCCTTTTGAACCATGGGAAACTTTTTACACACCCATCAGGAAATATGATCTAAACAAGAATATGACCCATGGCTTAAGACAAGCCCTATTAAAGAGAGGATGGGATACAGATAAAATTGCTACATATTGGAAATATAAGAAAGAGATTGTTGAGCTAAAAAGGGGTTTTGAAACATCTGATACATATGAGAAACAGGAGAACCTATGGGATAAGTCTCATATGACTCCAATCTCCAGCCCCGACACAAGTAATATCCCAGGGCATCAGAAATTAGATGAAGAAGTAGGTGGTGAGTCAGTTGAGCCAAATCTAAAGTCTTCTAGTTGGGCACCATCCCTCAGCAAATTGGAGCAATAGAAAGCTTCTCAACTGTCATCTCATACGGTTCAAATAGCTTCAACATTTGGGGACCTTGGAGTGGCAATTCCACATAATATAGGAGAAACAGAGTCACCAGTCTCATCAAAGCAAGTGATGTTAGAAGAAATGTCAGAGGACCCTTCAAACAACCTAGTTAGGAAAAGGCATAAATTGAGCCTTCATACAGATTGTAGATGTTTCCCACATACTAATTCCAACAACTTTAGTGGTCGCCCAAGTAGGTTTCTATTCTCCTCTCCTTTCTCTCAGTCTTCTTCTACTTAAGGGGTGGCTGCCCAAATTTCCCATACTTCATTGTCTCTTGCCACCTCTACTATGCCTTTGCAATCCCTATCACCCCCACCTAGTTCCACATCTCTTTTTGTTTCACAAACATTGAGTTTACCAGTATTTTCACCATCACTACCCAAGAGGGCAACGTTAGTGCAAGCCCCAAGCCAACAAATGACAACTATTCCCTATGGTCTCCTTTCAAGTTCCCCTTTCACCGGTGGACTGATAGCCTCTCCCTCTACTTTTCAAAGCCAAACAAAAGCTACTAAAAAGACAAGGGAATCTAGGAAGGAAAAAGAAAGAAAGAAAGAAGGTAGAGACCATGTTGCTACTCAAATGAGGTCCCTCTATGACCCTGTTAGCACTTATTTTGACCTGGGGTTGATTTGTCATGATCAGGAGGTTTCTTCATCTGAAGCCTTCATCTTCTTGCCCATTTTTTCTAAGTGTTGGACCTCCTCAGCATTTTTCAGCTGCAGCATCATATTTTTCTGAGGAGGAGGTCGTCATCATCATCTTGTTTTCGATGATGATCTTCATCAGCATGTTCTTCGTCGACTTGTTTTTCTCATCGTCATCATCATATTTCAAATGTCGGGTGATGTTTGCTTACTATCCTGATGATACTGGTGAGCTACAGTGCGCCCTCAGTTGCTTGCGGGGGTGATCTTTTCAAGTATCCGGTGATCTTCCGAATATCACCTTGCTCAAACATGATGACGATGTTGCCCCGATATCTTGAAGGGGTTATTCTCTAAGTTGTCGACCTAACTTGTTTTTTCCTAAGGGTCGTCATCATCATGATATTTCCAGTTATCATCCTGCTGCTTGCGGAGGTCATCATATTTTCTGCCTTCATGATATTTCGCCGGGGTGATATTTTTATCATCGGGTGATCTTGGTTAATATCATCCTGATGATGTTGTTGAAGAGTTCTAAGTGCGACCCGATATTCACTAGGGTCATCATATTTTGAACGACAGGATGATCTTGGTCAATATCATCCTGATGATGTTGTATCACTTCTTGTTCGTTGTTTTGACATCCTGATGATGCTGATGTCATCCGTATATCAGGGTGATATTTTTCTTTCTGCTTGTCTGCATCATGATATTCTCGAAGGAAGGGGTGATATTTTCATATCACCCGGATATATGTTTGTTCGAACATCATGATGATGTTGATATCAAGGAGATATCCGCCTGCCGGCTTCGCGCATTATCTACTGGGGGTGATCTTTTCAAGCAACATCATCATATTCAGTTATCGCCCCGATCTTATAGTGGAGCTACAGTGCAACCTGATATTTGAACATCAGGAGGATATTTCCAAATATCTGGTTGTCTTCCGAATATCATGATGATGTTAATATGATGATGACGTCATCAAGGTCCGCGGGGGTCATATTTCTAACAACTGATCATCTTGAAGAGACCTCCTGATATTTGCAAACATGATGATGACGTCATCCGGATATGAGGAGGTGCGCAGTAGGCAGATATGATGATGACGTCAGCAGTATATGATGATGACGTCATCAGGATGTTCATCGGCCAGACTTTTGGAATAAGCTCAGCAGGAGGATGTTCCTCCGATGGATCAGGTTGTGCCGATTATCATGAAGGGTATATTTCAAATATCATGATGACGTCAGGGTGATATTTCGAACAACGGGATATCATGCTGCTGGAGGATGATGATGATGAAGTCTATACTAGTGTTGTCAGGAGCAAAAGCACCGACATGATATATGCTCATGACCTAGTATATAAAGTGTTATTGAGGTCATCGCGGGGTGCATGTGGGATATTGTTATCCTGCATTTTCAAACATCATGATGATGAATCTCGGCGGGAAATGGTTGCGATTGCAGATTTGATGATCTTCCCAAGGCCGCGGGTTGGTGCGCCATTAATGGCGATTGTTGCAGAGGTATGGGCGATGGCGTGGATGGATCCTGTACCCGACTGAGGATGTACATCAGCGGATGGTGGCGCAGGGCTCGAGAAATCTTCCTGTCTCCTCCCCTACCTGCTGCATTCAAGTTTGGGCGCCAATCTAGTTGTGTTTGAGCGCCATTTTCCTGATACTGTGTATCTGGCGAAATCTTGGTCAACCATGTAATTAATTGCTGAGCACCTACCTGGCTGTTATAAGCAGGTGGTCTTGCTCATTTGAAAGGTTGTTGAAAGTTGAAGATTTTGGCTCTGTAATGCATAACAAGCTGATCTGGTTGCTCTGTACAGCTTACCTGTGAGTTTATGTATCTCTTGTTGTTTGTTTTTGGCATGAACCCACTGATTTCATGATTAAACTTATATGAGAAATGCTGTTTAGCATGTGTTGTGTTAATTCTGTCTCCAGTATTGCATGTATTCTTCTTCTGAATCTGGATGTTTGGTAATGTTTAGATTCTAGAGCATAGAGTTCCTGTGTTGAATGTCTGATCTTTTAACTTCTGCTCAAGGGGTAGATTAAACTATTTTCTGGTTGAACATTGGGAAGGGTATACTGCAGTAGGGATACCATAAGTAGAGATAACCTAACACTTTGTATTGGGAGATGCCTGTAAGGCAGGTATCACACATATCCCCTTGAAATCCAGTTTTAGTTGTTCATGCTGATCATTCACAGGTGTATGTCTACTGACTCCAGGCCCTGGATAGGCACCAATCATGCTTTGTTTTGTGTTATAACCATATCCAGCTTTGCATCCACACTTAAACTCCAAAGCAAAATCTAAAACCAACATTAGGACATTAGAGTTAGTTTTAGGAACCTCAGTCCTCTGTCTACAACTGCAAATAGGCCCAAAGCTAGCCCCTTTGCCCTTATCTTTCAGTTTTGGTCTACTTACAGGAGGACTCATCTGCTTTCTGTCAACATCCCAGCCTTGCATGCATATCCTCATGGATGTTGAGTAGGGAATACCCCCCTAGGTCTTGCAGAGCCTGAAGAAGAAGAGGAGATAAAATATAGAGTCTATCTCCTATACTGTTGACCCCCTGGCCCAGAGATCCTGTTGATCACTGATGGCTACCTTGTAGGGATATCTGGGAATAAGCATCCAGTCTGGGAAAAAGTCAACAGAAATTGGCGACTCCGCTGGGGATTGAGAAGTAAAAGTACTATCTAATCATCTCCAGTAATATATATGTGACCCATCTGAGTCAGCAACAGTAATCTACTCCGCTGGGGAACCTTGTGAAAGAACCCTGGTTTTCAGAAGAAAACAGTTCCTAGCAATAGGTGGCGACTCCGAAGTAATCTCCCAACCGGTCAAGGTAAATTTATATGCAGGGGAGAAGATCCCAACAAAATCCTCTATTTGAAGAGTTACCATTAACAAAAAGAATGATGTATAGAAGAAAGGGAACTGTCTCAGCTAGTCATGAGAGCTCCCCCAGAAAAAGTGATGAGGTACAAGATAACCCTAGGCCATCAGGACAGCATGCTCCTTATTTTTCAAGTGCAGAAGCTGATATCCAAGGTGCATATGAGAGGCAACAGGGTGGTAGTATGAGAATGAGGTCAGAGGTGTTCCAAGAACGCCCTTTTCTAGACCCAAGTGAAAGGTTTGAAGAGGCAGAGTCTCTGAGGGATGATGAGGATGATGACCCAAATGGTATGAGACCATCTACCTCCAGACCTAAGGATGAACAATTGGCTGAAGAAATCAAAAGTCTAAGAGCAGAACTAGAATACCTACAAGCCATGAAAATCAGAGATGATATAAGGCAGAAAGTGCAAGCCTTGAGAACTGCCCAAAATAATTCAGTTCCTACTCTAGAGAATGCAAATATGCAAAGATATGAAATGCAACATCAGCATCATGATGACAGACAAAATGTGAATGATGCTAGGATACCACTGAACCATGCAGGAAACCAGAATGCAAACAGAAATGTTAATGTTAATCAGCCAAACAGACAGCCCATGCAGCTAGATAGATTCAGGCAGCTGGTGTTTGATGGTATTCCTGGGTATCCTAACCCCATTGACAAGCATCTGAGGCTGCAAGTGCCTAAGTTTTCAGGAAACAATACAGTGTCAGGAGAAGATCATCTAAAGGCCTTTCAAAATGTCATGGATAATTTTGAGGTTGAGCATGAGGATGTTTTCATGAAGTCATTCATGCAATCCTTAATAGATGAGGCAAGAGAATGGTACAGGAATCTGCCTGACCGGAGTATTTCATCATGGGATGATTTTAAAAGGATATTCAAGGAGCAATATGGTGATAAAACTGACCCTAACTTCTTTGTAAATGAGTTCACCAGTATCACAAAAGGGTCAAATGAGCAGGTTGCAGACTTTAATGCAAGATTTACTAAAGTGTTGAACAAATTGCCACATCATATGAGGCCAAATGAACCAATGTGCATAATTTTGTACATCAATGCCTTTGATGCAAAGACTGCATATGGACTAAGAGATAAAGGTCCTGCCACTCTCAGGGATGCTTTCAGAATTGCAGTAAATATTGAAAACAATAGGAAAGCATCAGGCAAGACAAATAGAAGGGATGATGTAAAAATTCTGCAGAATCCAAATAAGCCTCAGAACACTCAAGGTAGTACATCTGCTCCTGAAGATAAGATAGACAAACTGGCAAATGTTGTTAAGGACCTGAGCTATAGATTGGCTAGAAGTGAAAAAGGGATGGGTCCTGATAGACAAGTCTATCAAAGGCAGGAAAAGAGGCCATCATTACATGATATGCCTTATAACACCAATTGGCATGATGGTAAGCCTGTATTTCCACGTAACAACACAAATCAGAGGGCTCAACATGCCAAGGAAACTCCTGATCCCCTGAAGAAGACTATAAATATTGCTGATGATGCTCTGTGGTGTATAATTTGTCAGATGCCACATTCACAGTCACAGTGCATGATTGCCCAATCTTTGTATGATAATGCTACATCCTGTAATGAATGCAATGAGCCACATCATGTGCAGGATGATGATGTTAACATGATGTCCGTAGGCAATGGATATACTCTGTATGATGCTGATGACAATACAGATCATCAGGTTCAGGCCTGCCAACAGTCCCCATATGATGAAGATGATGAAGATAACTATGTGTATGCTCAGAATTCACACAATTTTCTGAGTAACCTACAATGACCTTCTGATGAGGAAATCAGAGCCTTCACAGCTGCAGCAGTTGCTCAAGTCAAAAGCAACTACAATCTCAAAGGTAAAAATCAGGTTGGCAGCCCACATCAGCTAGAAGATATTTCTGCAGGTCAGCTGGTGCATGGTCATAAAGGAACTGAACCACAAAAAAGGCAGTGGATAAATAATAAACAGAACTTCAGACACAGAGCAGGTCATGATTTTCAAGGACCAGAAAACAAAACCCCTCAGGCTGAAGATCAAAGAAGAGGTTCCCAAGACAAGAATGATGATCAGGGAACTATGAAAATGAAAACTAAATCAGCTCAGGATAAAAGCAAGATTGTGGAGCAAGCTACAACTGTTGTACAAAACTATGCTCCATTTGATATAGCCCAGATCCTCTCTCAGGTAAAGGTCTCTGTTCCACTTATGGAACTCATGAAAGTGGAAGAGATCAAGAATAGGACAATATCCCTAATCTCAGGGGTACCTTTTCAAGCTAAGCAAAATGATCAGACCCAGGGTGAGAAACATGTCATGTGTAATGAAGAGGATGAGACTCCTGAAGTCTATTTAGGAATGACCATGACAAAGTGTCCTTCACAGGTGGAACCATTTTATGTTTCCCTGGTTATAAATGGAAAAATAATTAGAAATTGTATGCTTGACTCTGGAGCATCCACAAATGTCATGCCTTTGGCCATCACGCAACAAACTGGATTAAAGATTGACAAGGCATGTGGAAAATGTTATGCAATGGATGCCAGAGAGGTACCAGTCATTGGAATCATGAAGGATGTGGATTTCAAACTGGCAGCATTTCCTGAAAAGAAATATAAAATGAATATAACAGTGGTTGACATCAAGCCACAGTATGGTATGCTGCTGTCAAGAAGATGGGCAGCACTAATTGGTGGAAGTATGCAGCTGGACCTGTCATATGCCATGATTCCAATGAATGGCAGGGATGTCAAGTTAAGCAGAGAGCAAAGATCATCAGAGACAGTGGAAGACCAAGAAGCAAATGAACAGATATGCTTTGTAGACACTAACTGTGATAACTTCAAGGTTGTCTCAGATGATGCAGAAGACAAAAAGAAAAATGCCTGTATTGATGAGCTGGATCAGCAAGGCTTATGGACCATGTTTTTTGATGGAGCTTGTGCAAAAGAAGGCTCTGGAGCTGGAGTTGTTTTCCTGTCTCCAACTAGTAAGCTCCTCAAATTCTCTTTCTTGCTGAGGTTTGATTGCACAAACAATATTGCAGAATATGAGGCTTTACTCTTAGGCCTAAATATTGCTCTCAAACATGGGATTAAAATGTTAAGAGTTTTTGGGGACTCTGAGCTGATTGTATCCCAAATCAGAAATAAGTATGCTGCAAAGAATAAAAGACTGAAGCAATACAAGCATGCTGTTTGGGATACTATTGAACTTTTTGATGCATTTTCAATTGGCTGGGTAGAAAGGTCAAAAAATGTTATGGCTGATTTCTTAGCTAATATTGCAATAAGGCCAGATGACATCACTCTGTCAGGTGTCACAGATGTAGAAGTTAAAATTAGGCCTGCCATACCAGAAAACATATGCAGTTGGCAAGTTTTTAATGATGATAGGGATTTGCTGAAATTTTTGCACTGCATAGATGAATATGAGAACCAACAGATTGATTTCCAAGCTTTTGTAGAAACTGTAGATGGAAAAGAGACTCTTGTAGGGAAAGAGATCATTCAGTTGAGGACTAACAAGATCCCTAGAGGGTTAGTGGCTTTGGAAAGAGCCTTTGACAGTAGAGACAAAATGGTCACAAAGACATCCCCCACAAATAAGGAGGATTTAGAAGAAATAAATTTGGGGACATCTCAGGCCCCTCAGAAGGTATATATTGGCAAGCAGCTCAAACCACACATAAGAAGTATGCTGATTGCATTGCTAAAAAAGTATAAACATGTTTTTGCTTGGTCATATGAGGACCTAAAAGCTTATAGAGAAGACTTATTCTAGCATGAGATCCCATTGAAGCCTGAAGCCAAGCCATTTAGACAGAGGCAAAGGCCTATAAATCCTACCTTAGCTCCTAAGATGCAAGAAGAACTCAAAAGGCTCAGGGAAGCTGGAATAATTGTGCCCATCAGACATTCAACTTGGGTGTCTAACCTTGTCCCAGTCAGGAAAAAGAATGGTGATATTAGGCTTTGTGTGGATTTCAGGAACTTGAATGTATCCTCTTTGAAGGATAACTATCCACTGCCTAATATGGAAGCTATGTTGCAGAGAGTGACTGGTTGTGAACTCCTATCCATGATGGATGGATTTTCAGGATATAATCAGGTAAAGGTGAAAGAATCAGAACAGTATAAGACTGCCTTTACCACTCCATGGGGAACGTATGTGTATGTTAGAATGCCATTTGGACTAACAAATGCAGGTGCTACATTTCAAAGAGCAATGGATGTTGCTTTTGCAGGGCTGATTGATTCAATCCTGGTAGTATATCAGGATGACTTGACTGCCTACTCAAAGAAAGAGGAGCAGCATTGTATGCATCTGGAGCAGATTTTCATAAGAGCACTAGAATATGGTATTTCTTTAAACCCAAAGAAGTGTGCCTTTGGAGTAGTTGAAGGAAAGCTTCTGGGACATATTGTTTCCAAGGATGGAGTCAGGATAGATCCAGAGAGAGTGGCAGCTATTGACAGGATTCAAATGCCAAAAACTATGAAAGGAGTTCAGTCCTTCTTTGGACAGATAAACTTTGTTAGAAGATTTGTTCCCAACTTTGCAGAAATCACAAGGAACATCTCCAAGATGATGAAGAAGGATGCAACTGTCAACTGGGAAAAGGAAGCAGCAGAATCATTTCAGAATATCAAAGAGGCAATTAAGATGGCCCCTGTTCTTAAATCTCCTAATTTTTCTAGGCCATTCCAAGTGTTCTCATTTGCTTCCTTTCATACTGTTGCTGCATGTTTGTTACAGAAAAATGAAGATGGTTTTGAACAGCCCATCGCTTTCTTCAGTATGTCCCTGCAGGCCTCTGAGTTGAAGTATGACATTATGGAAAAGCAGGCATATGCACTAGTTAGAGCCATCAAAAGTTTCAGACCATACCTGGTAGGGTCATATATCATTGCATATGTGCCTCATGCTGCAGTCAAAGACATATTCACTCAGCAGGAGGTGACTGGAAGAAGGTGCAGATGGATAAACAAACTGCAGGAATTCAACATAGACATACAGGTTACTAAGTTGATAAGAGGACAAGGATTAGCCAAGATGATGGCACAGTCAAACTTGGAAGCATGCCAAGTTAATGCAGTCCAAGATGAGAATGTAAGTGTATCAGGATCTGAATGGTACAAGGATATTGTCTATTATTTGCAAAATCTGAATTGTCCTTCCCATTTCAGTGACAATCAAAAGAGGACTCTGAAGCTACATGCAATCAGGTATGTTGTTGTTCAAGGTGAGCTGTACTGGAAAAATCCTGATGGTGTGCTGCTGAGATGTGTGGATAAGAACATGGCTAACAATATTTTGATTGACATGCATAAAGGATTGTGTGGTGGCCATTATACTACCCAAACAACAGCTCATAAAATTCTCAGGGCAGGATATTGGTGGCCCACTCTTTTTTCAGATGCACAAAAGTTAGTAAGGAGGTGTGACCCTTGCCAGAGATTCTCAGGAAAGCTGAAATATAATGGTGCTTTACCCCTAAGAACTGTACCTGTGGATGCTCCATTCCAGCAGTGGGGAATTGACTTTATAGGGGAAATTGCAGACAAATCAAGTGGGGGACACAGTTGGATTTTGGTGGCAACTGACTACTTTACCAAATGGATTGAGGCCATTCCAACTAAGAGAGCTACAAGTAAGGTGGTGACAGATTTCATACTAGAGAACATCATCATCAGGTTTGGAGTACCATTTAAGATAATCACTGATAATGCTATGTGCTTCAGATCAGGTGAATTTGTTGATTTTTGCAACAAATATGGGATAAATCTGTCATATACATCACCATATCACCCACAAGGAAATGGTCAAGCAGAATCAAGCAATAAGAGCATCATGAAAATTGTCAAGAGGATACTGGACAAGAACAAGAGAGCTTGGGACTCAAAGTTGAACTTAGCAGTATGGGCTGACAGAGTGACTGTGAAAAGGGCTATTGGGAGGTCACCTTTTGAGCTAGTATATGGTGCATCAGCTAGACTGCCCATAAACAATCTCCTACCTGTTTACAGATTCATTCAGGAAAATGATGAGGAGATTGAAGATCCCATGACAGAAAGAGTGAATCAGCTGGTTGCATTGGATGAAGACAGAAGGAAAGCCCACCAGATCAATCTCAAAAGACAACAGGATATGAAATATCAGTTTGACAGGAGAGCTACAAAAAGGAAGTTTGAAGTCAATGATCTGGTGCTCATTTGGAATGTTAAAGATCAGGAAAAGGGTAAACATGGTAAATTCCAGCCCTTATGGATGGGCCCATATCAGGTTTGCAATACTCATGGGGAGAATTCTTATTTCCTCCAGGCCCTAGATGGTGAAATTCTGGAATTACCTGTGCATGGCCAATTCCTTAAGTTCTATTTTACATGAATATCTGGTTGCTGTGCACATTTGTAAAATATGTATGTAGTGTAAATGCCTTGTACAGCTCGCGTTTTTTGCTTTTTGTCAGGTCTGCCCAGAGATCTGGTTCTCGCTGCAGGTTTTCACCTGCACGTCCCCATTCGGAGCCACTGTTAGCACTTATTTTGACCTGGGGTTGATTTGTCATGATCAGGAGGTTTCTTCATCTGAAGCCTTCATCTTCTTGCCCATTTTTTCTAAGTGTTGGACCTCCTCAGCGTTTTTCAGCTGCAGCATCATATTTTTCTGAGGAGGAGGTCGTCATCATCATCTTGTTTTCGATGATGATCTTCATCAGCATGTTCTTCGTCGACTTGTTTTTCTCATCATCATCATCATATTTCAAATGTCGGGTGATGTTTGCTTACTATCCTGATGATACTGGTGAGCTACAATGCGCCCTCAGTTGCTTGCGGGGGTGATCTTTTCAAGTATCCGGTGATCTTCCGAATGTCACCTTGCTCAAACATGATGACGATGTTGCCCCGATATCTTGAAGGGGTTATTCTCTAAGTTGTCGACCTGACTTGTTTTTTCCTAAGGGTCGTCATCATCATGATATTTCCAGTTATCATCCTGCTGCTTGCGGAGGTCATCATATTTTCTGCCTTCATGATATTTCGCCGGGGTGATATTTTTATCATCGGGTGATCTTGGTTAATATCATCCTGATGATGTTGTTGAAGAGTTCTAAGTGCGACCCGATATTCACTAGGGTCATCATATTTTGAACGATAGGATGATCTTGGTCAATATCATCCTGATGATGTTGTATCACTTCTTGTTCGTTGTTTTGACATCCTGATGATGCTGACGTCATCCGTATATCAGGGTGATATTTTTCTTTCTGCTTGTCTGCATCATGATATTCTCGAAGGAAGGGGTGATATTTTCATATCACCCGGATATATGTTTGTTCGAACATCATGATGATGTTGATATCAAGGAGATATCCGCCTGCCGGCTTCACGCATTATCTACTGGGGGTGATCTTTTCAAGCAGCATCATCATATTCAGTTATCGCCCCGATCTTATAGTGGAGCTACAGTGCAACCTGATATTTGAACATCAGGAGGATATTTCCAAATATCTGGTTGTCTTCCGAATATCATGATGATGTTAATATGATGATGACGTCATCAAGGTCCGCGGGGGTCATATTTCTAACAACTGATCATCTTGAAGAGACCTCCTGATATTTGCAAACATGATGATGACGTCATCCGGATATGAGGAGGTGCGCAGTAGGCAGATATGATGATGACGTCAGCAGTATATGATGATGACGTCATCAGGATGTTCATCGGCCAGACTTTTGGAATAAGCTCAGCAGGAGGATGTTCCTCCGATGGATCAGGTTGTGCCGATTATCATGAAGGGTATATTTCAAATATCATGATGACGTCAGGGTGATATTTCGAACAACGGGATATCATGCTGCTGGAGGATGATGATGATGAAGTCTATACTAGTGTTGTCAGGAGCAAAAGCACCGACATGATATATGCTCATGACCTAGTATATAAAGTGTTATTGAGGTCATCGCGGGGTGCATGTGGGATATTGTTATCCTGCATTTTCAAACATCATGATGATGAATCTCGGCGGGAAATGGTTGCGATTGCAGATTTGATGATCTTCCCAAGGCCGCGGGTTGGTGCGCCATTAATGGCGATTGTTGCAGAGGTATGGGCGATGGCGTGGATGGATCCTGTACCCGACTGAGGATGTACATCAGCGGATGGTGGCGCAGGGCTCGAGAAATCTTCCTGTCTCCTCCCCTACCTGCTGCATTCAAGTTTGGGCGCCAATCTAGTTGTGTTTGAGCGCCATTTTCCTGATACTGTGTATCTGGCGAAATCTTGGTCAACCATGTAATTAATTGCTGAGCACCTACCTGGCTGTTATAAGCAGGTGGTCTTGCTCATTTGAAAGGTTGTTGAAAGTTGAAGATTTTGGCTCTGTAATGCATAACAAGCTGATCTGGTTGCTCTGTACAGCTTACCTGTGAGTTTATGTATCTCTTGTTGTTTGTTTTTGGCATGAACCCACTGATTTCATGATTAAACTTATATGAGAAATGCTGTTTAGCATGTGTTGTGTTAATTCTGTCTCCAGTATTGCATGTATTCTTCTTCTGAATCTGGATGTTTGGTAATGTTTAGATTCTAGAGCATAGAGTTCCTGTGTTGAATGTTTGATCTTTTAACTTCTGCTCAAGGGGTAGATTAAACTGTTTTCAGGTTGAACATTGGGAAGGGTATACTGCAGTAGGGATACCATAAGTAGAGATAACCTAACACTTTGTATTGGGAGATGCCTGTAAGGCATGTATCACACATATCCCCTTGAAATCCAGTTTTAGTTGTTCATGCTGATCATTCACAGGTGTATGTCTACTGACTCCAGGCCCTGGATAGGCACCAATCATGCTTTGTTTTGTGTTATAACCATATCCAGCTTTGCATCCACACTTAAACTCCAAAGCAAAATCTAAAACCAACATTAGGACATTAGAGTTAGTTTTAGGAACCTCAGTCCTCTGTCTACAACTGCAAATAGGCCCAAAGCTAGCCCCTTTGCCCTTATCTTTCAGTTTTGGTCTACTTACAGGAGGACTCATCTGCTTTCTGTCAACATCCCAGCCTTGCATGCATATCCTCATGGATGTTGAGTAGGGAATACCCCCCTAGGTCTTGCAGAGCCTGAAGAAGAAGAGGAGATAAAATATAGAGTCTATCTCCTATACTGTTGACCCCCTGGCCCAGAGATCCTGTTGATCACTGATGGCTACCTTGTAGGGATATCTGGGAATAAGCATCCAGTCTGGGAAAAAGTCAACAGACCCTACTCAACATTCCTTAACCATTACTCATATGGCCCCCAATGTGGGTAAACCACTAGAATAAATGAAACCCAAGGATTATACATTAAATGTTGTGGCCATGGACCTTACCTAGTTTAGGCCTCGGGACAAGGTAGAGTTAATGAAAGAAACCTTAGCTATGGTAACCACTGACTTCCTCAAAGCTTCTAAGAAGTTGCAAAAAAGTAGAGGTTGAATTAGCTCAGATAAAGACTACAGTAAGCCGCCTGACTGTGGAGAATAATTCCAAAGACCAAGAATCAACTAGCTAAATAAAGATATCAAAGAGACTGTATCCAAAGAAGTCTTTCGGGCTTCACAAACCAAGGTGACTAGGCTGCAAACTAAGCTAACATAGGCCAAATCTTTGATGGATACAATGGAAAAAGAAAAGAGTCTTTTAGAGAAGAAGTACAATGATAAAACTCAGGAAGTCACTCAGCTACATCAAAGTCTTAAGACTGTTAAGGATGAGAACTGAAATTTGTAGAGCCAACATATAGCTCTGCAGGAAAAGGTTAAACAGTTGACTCTAGAACTTAGCCAACAACCTCAAAATGTTGGGGTATTATCAATGGTAAAGAAGCTATATGTTTCTTCTTGGAAGTGAATATCCAATGATGTGACTCAGTTGAAACCTGCACTTAATTTTATCTCAAAATCTCAACAGCTTTGTGAGAAGGTGTACTCTTTTGTTTAAAAGATCATATCCTTAGTAGCTGTCAAGGTTTCTGACTCACACTTGTTGCGCCAAAAGATCTATGATGCTTTTGATGAAATTTTGCAAGATGTAGGGATTAATGATAGGTTGACAATAGCTGTTAAGGTGAATGAAATTTTGAGTTGCAATAATGCTACCACAAAGTGCAAAAATTTATTAGATCTTTTGAAGCAAGGAGTCGAGGAAATGAAGGGACACATTGAGAATATGGTCTAGTTAGGAATCCCCTCTCCATTTCTAGATAATAGTACAGTCTTGATGGAGGACCAAATAAAGACTCTGCTAGCCACCAAACAAAATGATCAAACTATTTTTCAGACTGAGTGACTCATCAAGTGTCACTAAAGTGGAATCGATTTTGCTTCCAGTAGCTCAAGTGGAGTTTCAGTTACATGCAGTGGTGTAGAGTCTACAAACCTTTTCCTGGTGGAACAAAGAAATAATTGAATTGGATCTAGCTTTTCAAGCTCTTTAGGAGTTTCCATCAGAGGCAGAATGGGCTAGCTATCAGGCCACTTTATAGAAGCTTTGAGGGGCTACAGTGAGAAGTGCAATTTGGTTTGGTTTTCTTTTGTTTTGGCATGAAGATTATAGTTCTCTCCACGTAGGCGTTGAGTCCCTGTTGGTCGCCATGAACTGTAGAGTTAAAACTCTATGTTTTAATATATATATATATATATTATTGTAAGAGTCTCGGCTAAGTATTAATATTTTGAGTCATGTTGGGGCTAAGAGCGTGTTGAAGAGTAAAGAGTCTCGGGACAGCAAAAGGCACCAAGTATCAAAGTGGCACTTATTTAAAGGCTTTTGAAACTAAAAACTCTCCGGGCTTGCACCAATTTCGAGTCTTTAAGTATCGAATGTAAAAAGGGTGAAGGAAAAGGTTGTGACATCATCATCCGCTTGTAATAAATAAAGAGTCTTTGTAGATACCATGGAGGGTGCCAAGTGTTAGCATCGTGTTCAATGTAGAGTTTCTTTTGTTGAAGGATCCAAATGGTAGCAGAGCTTTCCACGTGTTTTCCTCATGCTTGTTCATTGAGTCTCTTTTTGTTTAAGTCGTAGATGTTGCAAAAACTTGCCACACTTCCCCATAAGGCCCCAGACTCTTTAAAGAAGAATCTCAGCAGAAAGTGACAAGTGTTGACAGGGTGCTCAACAAAGGAGTCTTTTGTTGAAATTTTTGTATAATGAGCACTAGCCTGCCACGTACCCATTTGAATCTTTTTCTAGATGCAGTGGAGGGTGCCATGTGTCTCAATGGCATGCATTATTAGAGTCTCAATTTTAAATGGTTGTTTCTATTGTTCCATTGGCCATTAGATATAGGTGTCAACCCTGGTAAGAGGCAAAAGAGTCTATGATATAAGAGAAAGCTCTTAGACTCACAAAATTAGTTACAATGGCATAGAAGAATAAGGACTTAATATTCTTAGAGGATTTATAGTGTGGGATAGAAGCAACAGTTAACTGGAGTTCTAGTTACCAGGTCATTAGGATCTCAATGGCTATAGAGGAGCTGCAAATTTTTGTGCTTTAAATAGTAGAGTCCATACAATGGAAAATATACAGGGAATGATCAGAGAGTTTTAGTAGCTAGAATAGAAGCATATTTTCTTGCCTTAATAGGTGCATCTCTCGAGGGATTAAATATAATATTATGTGCAAACTTTGCCTTATGTAATTTGTTCTCCTGTCAAACAATAAAGAGAGGGTGGTCTTCTGTGCAAATCATAATGTGTTTCTAATTCTTTTTCTTACATTTTATATGAGTGTTTGATGAATATGATATTACATGTTAATGTTAATCATGCTTTATGCTCTTTAGCTTTATCAATAGATTCTGTAAGTTTAATCGATCTGCTTTTAGTGTGGATTTCAATATATTTCTGGCGCATTGCCTTAGCAGATTTAGGTGTTTCTTTTATAATCTTATTTTTTCTTCTCTTTACATCACAACACATAGAGAAGAACCAATTTCTTTAAAATCTGGAGGTTATTCCAAGAGCAAAGTCCCACATTCTTGGAATTTCCCATTGTTGGTGATTACTTGCAAAATTAAACATCAATAGATTCCATTGTGAGCCACGACCCAAAGAGATCATTGGAATTAAGCGAATGGAAGTTTTAATCAAAAATAACACTTCAACAAATTGGGTAATAAAATTTAATAATGAGATCATCTACACCAAATTGCGTGTCTTGGTGAAGTGTCTGGCTTTCTTGGGTTTGGGTGTAAAGAGCAATATTTGGTGTAGTATTTAGTTGCTATGAGGAGGTTATGTCTTCATGTTCTACCGCAAGGTGAGTATTGCCCTCATTTGACACTCCTTGTCCTAACTACCTAGGTCTCTCTTCCTTCTTCCACCATCAGAGTTTGACTTAACATGTGATGTTTACAATGTGATTGCATGTGCATTGTGATTCCTAATTCATGCTTGTATGTGTTTATGATGGACTATGATTTATGCCTCATTTGGCATGCATTGAAGGTATGATTATTTCCCTTATACTTGAATGTTGTGATGTTATTCTATTATGCTTTGGCAAGTGTGCCATATGTTACTTGAATTCAATTAGATGGTAGTTGTACCATGTGTTGTTTATATGCATTATATTGGTAGTTGTGCCATGTGTGAACATTATGTGCATTGATTGGCGTGTATGCCATATGTTCCTATGTATAACCTAGTTTGAGTGAGATAATGCTATCAAGTTTGCCATGATCACCGTCTCCGTAGTTCAAAGGTTGCCTAGAGTTGAATAGACAACTATTGCGCTCAATGATGGCAATGTGGTTGGGAGGTGAGAAAAATGTCCCCATTGGTCCTTCATTATGATATTTAGGTGTTAGCCGGTTCCCTTATCTTCTTACAGGTTGATTATGTTGGCAAGAGACACTGCTATGATGAATGACTGAATGTTGTCATTGATGGCAACAAGACAAAGAGACTTTACTCCATAGATCAATTTTGTTTGACAAGGCATAAAAGGTTTTTGGTCTAGAAGGCCAAAATGGCTAAGTATAGATAGTATACAGAGTAAGTGACAGAGATTAGATATGTATGCCTCTATAGTTGAAGATCATTACATGCGGTTCAGATATGTTAATCACAGTTGTTTAATAGGAAAAATGAGGGGGATTTAGTTTAGGGTTGATTTTGATGGTTTATGTAAATCCTCCTTTCTCCACTAAACATTAAGGACTTTAGCCGAGTAGGAAGTCTACTACAGGGCTTTGGTCACTCAGAACATAGGGGAAGATTGGAATTGTGTGATATAGTTGTTCAATTAGGTCCAATTATTCTCAAAACCCTAATTACGCAAATTCGGAAGCAAACAGACAAATTACAGAAAATGCTCGCACACAGAGATATCAAATAACAATCAAATGCGTACCATATTTTGAAGTTCAAAAAATGGAAAAGTTAGTGACTAATAAGTGGGTGCCCTAGTCCAGTGCCAACATTTCTATTGGGATCTAGGAATCTTGTTTGAAACATTTTCCTGTTGTTTTGGAGATTCTTCAGTTGTAGGATCTAGAGGACTAATGAGCAGGTGCATGAGTCCAGGTCCCTATTTTCTCTTCTGATCTATAATTATGATAGTGTTGCAAGTATGAGGTTAACTAGTGTTGTCATTGATGTCAACATACTCATATTGCATTGATAAGAAGGATTGGATGAGCTGTGTGCTGAGGAAATTGAGAAAATTAGTCTCAATCAGGAATAGTGAAGAACAGTGATGAGAAGAAGGCAAAAGTACTCAATAGGTTGAGGGTCAGAGGATGTGGATTAAATAGTTTGTAGATATGAGTCTTGAGATGTTCCAGTTAAGATTTTAGAGGTCCGCATGAAGATATGAAGAAGTTGTGATCGATCAAGTAGAATTGGATCTGGGAGATGCTCCAGAGTGATAGAGTGTTACAAAAAGGTCCGGTGAGATCTAGAAGTGCATTGTTAGATTCTGCGGATTGGAAAGAGTAAATGGGATGTCCTTGTGATGTGTCATCTCAATTCATACGTAGTTTGGAGGTTCGGAAGAACCTGTTTCAGTTTGACAGTTGCGACAGACTGTGTTCTTGAAGTTCCGGATGAAGAGGAGAAGAGATTCTAGTAGGAAGAGGAAGTGCGGATGTACCTGGTCATTCAGGCAAGCTTGTGAAGGTTCTTGGATCATGTTGAGGTTGTGTTGCTGGTCCGCATGAGTGTTAGAGTCTGAAATTGAAGATATTCTTCTGGATGAAGATGTTCTTATTCAGACTGGCCGATCGGATGAGTTATTCATCTTGCGAATGTTCTTGTGGATGATTGCTAACTTAGATGATAGTTCCTAAGTCGATGCCTTGTATAAATAAAGGTTTGTGAGTTAATTTCAAAGGGGTGTTGAGAAGTGGATGAGTGTGGTATAGCGAAAGAGTGAAAGGTAGAGCAGGAGTGTCTCGGGCTTAAATGGAATTGATCCAGACATGGCGAAGATGTCATTCTCCAGTTCAAGTTTGTAATACTTATGATCTTGTAGACAGTGTGTCTCTTGTAGGCAGTGTGCCTCTTTGTGAGCAGTGTGCTCGGGCAGTGAGCCCTGACTGGCATGTGCCATCCATTTTTCTTATTCTTCTAATAGAGAATAATCCTTGGGTTAATCACCCCATGGTTTTTCCCTTAACTGGGTTTTCCATGTCAAAATCTTGGTGTCTAATGTGTTGATGTTTATCTACTCCAGTGTTCTTGCTTTATGCTTTGATGAATGGTTAATTGATATATTGTTAACTAACAAAGTAGATTCAAGTGTTTGAAGTAGAAGCAAGTTTTTATACAACTGATTCACCCCCCCTCTCAGTTGTGTGCCCTAGATCTAACAATTGGTATCAGAGCCAAGTTCCTCTGAAAGGAGCTTAACCGCTTGAGGAGATCTAGGATGTCGTCATACAAGAAGGATAGTCTGAAGTTTGATGGAACCAACTTCTCTCTCTGGAAAGGTCACATGAAATGTCACTTGGAGTGTATGGGAAAAGCATACTTGTCCATGGTCACAAAACCATATGTACCTCCATAGGGTGGTCTGACAACTCTGAATGAAATCACAGATGTTGAAAACAATCTGCAGACCAAAGAAGCTCTTCTTAGCGCATTGACTGACTCAAAACTCTCAAATGTTATTGACCTACCAACTGCATATGAGATCTGGGTTAAACTAGAACTTCTGCATGAAGGAGATGAGTTTGTTAAGAGTGCAAGGTTGCAAAGTCTCAAAGGGAAATTTGAAAGATTGAAGATGAGAGATGATGAAAATATCACTACCTCTATGCCAAGAGTAAATGAGCTGGTGTGTAGAATGCTGGTGGAGTTCTGGATGAAAATGAAATTGTTTGCAAAATTCTCAGATCCCTTCCTGCTGCCTACAAAATCAAGGTTGCTGCCATTGATGAATTCAGAGCCCATACAACTGTCACAAGAGAGCAATTGGCTGGCAAACTGGCTACATTTGAAAGGACCGAGTTTGGAGATGATCCCCCCAAGACTGAATCTGCATTCAAAGCCAGTGCCTATGTGAAAGGCAAACAAAGATTTGATCCGGGAGAAAACTCTTCAAGGAAGTTGTCTTGGTATGATCAAGCAAGGAAAGACATGGAAGAGGAAGAAGCAAAAATAGCTCATCTTGAAGCCCTCATTGCCAAGAGACTACCAAGAGGATCTGGTAAGTATGAAAGAAAATTACCCTTTAAGTGCTTCAACTGCAATAAGATTGGTCATTTTGCTTCAAGATGTCCAGAAAGATCAGTAAGGTCAAACTCTAATAGACAAAGGTTCCAAAAGAACTGTTATTATGTTCATGAAGAAGATGATAATGAAGGAGTAATGGATAATGAATTAGAAATAGGAAACAAATCTAGAAATGAATGGGTGTTTATTGCCATCAAGGAAGAAGATCCAATATCAGCTGAATTTATCAATCATAAGGTTGTAGAAAGAGCTTTGGCTGCCTAAGTGGAAGAAAAGGATGATTGGATTATTGACAGTGGATGTTCTCACCATATGACAAGTGACAAGAATAAGTTCTTAGATTTGGAAAGGTATGAAGGAGGAATGGTAAAGTTTGGTGATAATTCTGCTGGTAGAATCAGAGGTAGGGGATCTATTTCTTTTGATGGAAAGAGCAAAACTGACAATGTATTGTATGTTGAAGGATTGAAGCACAATCTTCTCAGTGTTGGTCAGTTGGTAGACAAAGGTTATGATCTCTAGTTCAAGAATGGAAGATGCAGGATCTTTGAAAGTTCCAGAACTAAGATTGCATCCGGTACTCAAACAAAAGGTAATATCTTCCATCTAGTTGGTTCAAATAAAAGTTGTCTATTTGTTCAAGTTGATCAGAGTTGGTTGTGGCATAGAAGGATGTGTCATATAAATTTTGATAACATCATCAAGATAAGCAATATTTAGGCTGTAAGAGATTTTCCAAAATTGGTGAAACCTACAAATAGTTTGTGCAAAGAATGTCAGCTAGGTAAACAGAGCATAGTCTCCTTCAAAAGCAAGAATCAATCCTCTACCGGATTATTGGAATTAGTTCATACTGATCTATGTGGTCTGACAAGAATCAAGAGTATGCAAGGTGATAGATATTTCATGTTACTGATTGATGATCATTCTCGGATGATGTGGGTTACCTTTTTGAAAGAGAAATCAAAAGCTTTTGAGAAGTTTAAAATTTTCAAGGCTATGGTAGAGAATCAAACTAGATTGAAACTAAAGTGTCTAAGGTCTGATAGAGGTGGTGAATTCACATCCGGTGAATTCATAGACTTTTGTGAGAAGCATGGTATTAAGAGACAGTTGTCTGTTCCTAGGACTCCACAATAGAATGGAGTAGTTGAGAGAAAGAACCAAACAATCGAGGAAGCTTCCAAGACAATGCTGATGGAAGCAAATGTTCCTTAGATGTTTTGGAGAGAAGCTGTCAGCACTGTAGTCTATACTCTCAATCGAGTTCAAATCAAAAGCAATACCGGTAAGACTCCTGATGAACTTTGGTTTGGTATAACTCCTACTGTGAGATATTTCAGAGTATTTGGTAGCAAGTGTTACATCAAAAGAGATGAAGATCTAGGAAAGTTTGATGCTAGAAGTGATGAAGGAATTTTCTTGGGTTACTCCACTCAAAGCAAAGCATACCGGTGTTACAATAAGAGACTGAGAAAGATGATAGAAAGTACAAATGTGAAGGTTGATGAAGGAATTGAGAAGCCCTCAAGGTTTTATGAATATGATGAAGATGATCAGGATGGTGTTCTGGTTCAAGGAACTCAATCTCTTCCTGAAAGTTAGATTCAGACTGATCTGATAAATCAGGAAGAAGAGGTTTGTTTGAATGAACCTGATCAAGAAACAGTAGTGCAAGAGACTCCCAAAGTTCCAAGGTATGTAACTCTAAATCACTCTGAAGATTAGATCATAGGTGACAAAAGCAAAGGGGTACAAACAAGGAGGAGAATTGCTCAAAATTCAAATGAATACTGTCTGATTTCAAAGATTAAACCTAAGACAATAAATGAAGCTTGCAATGATGAAAACTGGACCAAAGCAATGGAGGAAGAGTTGATGCAAATTGAGAAAAATCACACTTGGGATCTTGTTCCCAGACCTAGAAACAAGAATGTGATTGGAACCAAATGGGTCTTCCAGAACAAACTAAATGAAGTTGGTGAAGTAATCAGAAACAAAGCCAGATTGGTCTGCAAAGGCTACTCTCAAATAGAAGGAATTGATTTTGAAGAAACCTTTGCTCCGGTGGCAAGAATTGAAGCAGTTAGATTATTTCTTACATATACTACCTTCAAAGACTTCAAGGTA
This sequence comes from Cunninghamia lanceolata, assembly GCA_027924645.1. Taxonomy (NCBI): domain Eukaryota; kingdom Viridiplantae; phylum Streptophyta; class Pinopsida; order Cupressales; family Cupressaceae; genus Cunninghamia; species Cunninghamia lanceolata. The sequence goes on from BSBN01000500.1 coordinate 27,604,119, forward strand.
TATCAGATGGATGTCAAGTCTGGCTTCCTAAATGGTGATTTGGAAGAAGAAGTATACATTGAACAACCAGATGGATTTCAATTGTCTGATCATGATGATATGGTCTGCAAGTTGAAGAAAGCACTATATGGATTGAAGCAAGCTCCAAGAGCATGGTATGAAAGGTTGGATAAGCATCTTGTGCAGATTGGTTTCAACAAAGGTACTGCTGACAGTAATCTATATTTCTAAATAGATAATGAAAACATCTTGATTGTTGAAGTATTTGTTGATGATATCATTTTTGGAGGAAGAGACAGTATGTGTAAAACCTTTGCAAATCAAATGAAAAGTGAGTTTGAAATGTCAATGCTTGGTGAAATAAATTTCTTCTTGGGTCTACAAATTACTTAGACAAAGAAAGGTATCTTTATCTATCAGACCAAATATGTGAAAGAATTGTTGAAGAAATTTGGAATGGAAGATTCAAAGCCAATGAACACTCCTATGGCAACCGGATGTAAGTTGAGCAAAGATGATGATTCTCCTAAAATAGATCAAACAAAGTACAAATCAATGATTGGAGGTTTATTGTATCTCACTCAGACTAAACCAGATATAATGCAAGATGTTGGTCTTGTGGCAAGATTCCAGGTTGATCCTAGAGAATCTCATGTTATGGCAATCAAAGGAATTTTTAGGTACTTGAAAGGAACAGTTGAGTATGGTCTATGGTATCCTAGAGATCAGGATTTTTCTCTTCATGCATATACAGATGTAGATTGGGCAGGAGATGTGGATGATAGGAAGAGTACAAATGGAGGAGCTTTCTTTTTGGGAAAAAGATTGGTTTCTTGGCTAAGCAAGAAACAAGAGGCAATTTCTCTATCTACAACTGAAGCAGAATATATTGCAGCAGTAGGTAGTTGCACTCAAATTTTGTGGATGAAACAAATGCTAAGAGACATTAAAGTAGATTATGAGGAGCCTATCATAATTTTCTGTGATAATTCAAGTGCAATAAATATTTCTAAGAATCCGGTGTTGCATTCTAAGACCAAGCACATATCTATCAAGTTTCACTTTCTAAGAGAACAAGTGAACAAGGATGAAGTTAGACTGGAGTATGTACCCTCCAAGGATCAGATTGTAGATATTTTTAATAAACCTCTTCCCAAGGACTCTTTTGAGTATCTCTGGGAGAAGTTATGGGTCATGGCCCCTCCAGTGATGAACTAGGATGCACTATTGTGCATCAATCTAGTGGGTATCATAGTCATATCTTGTGATTCAGATTGATGAAGGGGAGCTGCTACTAAGGGGGAGCAGCTGGTATGATTCCAATGTGTTAGAATTGCAAGTATGAGCCCTTTGCCATTGATGTCAAAGGGGGAGAGAAGACATGTGAAAAACAAGTGGTTGATGATCAAAGGGGGAGTAGTAAAGGAAGAGAAGACATGTGAAGAGTTGTTGCTGATAGGGGGAGCTGTGACAGAAAGGAGAAGTTCTTGTCTTAATGGTTTTTCACATCATATGTTGCCATCAATGACAAAGGGGGAGATTGTTGCAAGTATGAGGTTAACCAGTGTTGTCATTGATGTCAACATACTCATATTGCATTGATAAGAAGGATTGGATGAGTTGTGTGTTGAGGATATTGAGAAAATTAGTCTCAATCAAGAATAGTGAAGAACAGTGATGAGAAGAAGGCAAAAGTACTCAATAGGTTAAGGATCAGAGGATGTGGATTAAAAGGTTTGTAGATATGAGTCTTGAGATGTTCCAGTTAAGATTTCAGAGGTCCGCATGAAGATATGAAGAAGTTGTGATCGATCAAGGGAGATGCTTCGGAGTGACAGAGTGTTACAAAAAGGTCCGGTGAGATCCGAAAGTGCATTGTCAGATTCTGCAGATTGGAAGGAGTGCTTGGGATGTCCTTGTGATGTGTCATCTCAGTTTGTACATAGTTTGGAGGTCCAGAAGAACTTGTTTCAGTTTGACAGTCATGACAGACTATGTTCTTGAAGTTCCAGATGAAGAGGAGAAGAGATTCCAGTAGGAAGAGGAAGTGCAATTGTACTTGGTCATTCAGGCAAGCTTGTGAAGGTTCTTAGATCATGTTGAGGTTGTGTTGTCGGTCCACATGAGTGTTAGAGCCTAGAATTGAAGATATTCTTTCGGATGAAGATGTTCTTATTCAGACTGGCCGACCAGATGAGTTATTCATCTTATGAATGTTCTTTTGGATGATTGCCGACTTAGATGATAGTTCCTAAGTCGATGCCTTGTATAAATAAAGGTTTGTGAGTTCATTTCAAAGGGGTGTTGAGCAGTGGATGAGTGTGGTATAGCGAAAGAGCGAAAGGTAGAGCAGGAGTGTCTCAGGCTTAAATGGAACTGATCCAGACATGGTGAAGATGTCATTCTCCAGTTCAAGTTTGTAATACTTATGATCTTGTAGACAGTGTGTCTCTTATAGGCAGTGTGCCTCTTTGTGAGCAGTGTGCTCAGGTAGTGAGCCCTAACTGGCATGTGCCATCTATTTTTCTTATTCTTCTAATAGAGAATAATCCTTGGGTTAATCACCCCGTGGTTTTTCCCTTAACCGGGTTTTCCACGTCAAAATCTTGGTGTCTAATGTGTTGATGTTTATCTACTCCAGTGTTCTTGCTTTATGCTTTGATGAATGGTTAATTTATATACTATTAACTAACAAAGTAGATTCAAGTGTTTGAAGTAGAAGCAAGTTTTTATACAACTGATTCACCCCCCTCTCAGTTGTGTGCCCTAGATCTAACAGACAGTCTGTACTACTCTCCTGCAACTCCACTTTTCCTTCTCCTGCAACCTGTAACCTACAATAATAGAAAAATAGGTTGGGGGTTGTGCTGTTTAGAGGCTTGCCTCAGTCAAGCCCAAAAGAGACATTCAAGTCTTCCGAACAACATTGTCAGATAAAGAGTGTATCCCTAATGGATAGAGGCAGAATCCAAATGATAAATGATTGAAAACATAATTGATATCACCTTGTAGTGAAGATCTCATGGAAGGAAGATGTTCTTCATTCCGTGAGGAGATGGATGCCAAATCTGCAAATACAAACACAAGAACAACACAAATTCTGCTCTGCAACACAATGAATGCCTTGAATCACTTTCACATAAGCTCATGAATCAAAAATGCCATCTAGTTTACAAATGATAACCTAATCATGCTTATATATGCAACTACAAACATTCCCGCTAAGAATTTTGTAATTGAAACTTACCATGTCAGCATAGGACCTAAATAACGATCATAAATTGACACTTTGAAATTGGGCTTGACCTAAAATAGGGCAGGACTAGGGTGTGGGTGCACAAGTCCTCCCCCTATTTCAAGTGCATCCCCTGAGTCCTATTTTCCATGAAACTTTAGGGTTTTCTCATCGAGAGTCATCAAAATCATGCAAGATGTCCTAAATGCGTTAACAGGACCTGAGAGCTAAACCTTAATAGGAAAAAGCCCCCAAGGTTACTTTTTTTGACATAACATTTAGCCCCCACTTTAATGTATGTATGAATGCAAGTCCAATACATGCATTAAAGTATAGTCAACAAACATAGCAAATACGCCAAGCACGGAGAAGACATACCAATCACAAAAAAGATAGTAATAGGCATGCAAAACACGGAGAAGACAATTACAGTCATGCAAAATATGGTGAATACAACATTGAAGACACACAAAACATGGTGAATACAATGAATGCAGTGAAGACAGTGATGATTTTATTTTTTCTTTTTCTTTTTCTTTTTCATAAATATGAAATGCAGATGCAAGTACAAGGAAAGTAAATGCACCACCCATAATGTAGGAGGGACTCATCGCCATCGGTTTTTAAGACTGCATATGGGGCAATAGACATGCCAAAAACCACCCATAATGCAGGAGGGACTCATCGCCACTAGTCTTTAAGACTATGCTTGGTAACAAACATGTAATACACACACACTTGGAAGACACGGAGAAAACACGGAAAACAAGCAATGGAGTGTTCCTATTTCTAGGTTCATCACCATCTTAGACACATTATAGGCACACACCGACAATTGGGCTTCACCACAACAATCACCAAAGACATGCTTAAGGGTTGAGTTATTCACAGAGCTCCTCGCCTTTGTAGAGGACTTTTTGAAAATGACAGTATGTGCACTCTCTGCAAGAAATACACCATCCCTGCCTCTGTAGAGGGCTTAAGAAAAAGGATGTGATATCTCACCTCTACAGAGGACTTAAATTATTGTAATAGATTTCAAACAAATCTCAGAGTGCAAAAGGGACTCATCGCCACCAGTCTTTAAGACTGCACCTGAGAACAAACACATTGTTAACATCTAAAACAGACATCTTACCTTATATATGCCCCCACCTTAAGGTGGTTGATATCATGTACCGATATCAAGCACGTTAAGGTAGGAAGATAATACACAAGGGAACATGAGCTCTCACAAAGTTCATGCCCCCTAGAGGTCACATGTACTTTACAATCGCCAAATGTTCCCACAAACACAGTCGTGCAAGAAAAGTGTTAGTGTCCATATAATCATGATAAACAACAATACATAATGCAAGATTCAAGATAGACAAAGTGCATGGAGTAGTAGTATTGTTATGTTTTGTAAGTACGATAAGACACCATTAAGATCACACGGAGTGTTTCTACTAGCCAAGCATCAGATAATATATAACAACCCCATCGCCATGTAGGAACTAAGTCCAATTTTCAATTTCTTGCTAAAGAGACACTAGGTCCACATCAGTATAATATATTTTTTGTCATCCACCGGCTAGATAGAAACACTAGAGGAAGGGAAACAATAAATCAAGAGAGGAGAAACAAGTGCCTTAGGGACAGTCATGTAGGAGGGTACCCCCAAGTCACCAACCACAACGCTATGTATGTAAGACACAACACACAACAATGAAAATAGAGGAGAAGCAATATAGAAGAATGATGATACAAATAGAAGAAGGTCACAACAAAGGTGGTCTCATGGTATCCTGGACCTTACAGGAGAATCAAGGGTCATCCCAGGAGGCCTAAACAACATATAACACATCGCATAGGTAAAAGGGTTAGAAATACTTACCTATAGATAGGCTAATGCTAGGTTTTATCAATAATCAAACCATCATCTTCCCAATCCTAAATGCTTGAGGAGAGAGGTGTGTTAGGTACCATAGCCCAAGTATTGTTCTTGTTTCCAAGTTGTTCAGTGTTAAGTTCATCTAGGTTTGATTTGATGTGATGTTGAATGTTTTCTTATTGAGGTGCATTTGTAGACTTATCCATTATGCTCTTAAGGGATGGAAAAGTGATTTGTTTTGAGTGATCTCAACATCCATCCTTGAGGGATTTAATGTGAGATACCTTTCCTCATCCGCTAGTGCTGCACCTTTTGGAGAGAGAGCATAGGAATGAAGGGAAGGTAAGGTGTTGTGAGGAAAGGTATTCAATGTTTTTGAATCCTTAGTGATTTCCAAATGACTTGAATATTCAATCAAAGGAGGGAGATTAAGGGTCTTCTCTTCCGGTCTTCTCTTCCTTAGTGATATCCAAGGTTTGTGAACAATCAACTAAAGGAGGAAGATTGATAGTATGCTCCATAGAGGTTTCATGCACTATGATAGGGAGAGAGTTTTTAGTGTTGTCAATTGAAAACTCATTGTCTACCCGTGGAATGTTCTTGGTTGGAGAGGCTTCTTTATTCACCAATGTTTCATCTTGGCCAAAGAGAACATCCATAACTATCTTTGAGTAACATTCATTAACCATATGTAAAATTAACATAGATAGTTCATATAACATGTCTTTGTCATAAAAGAATATAAGAAATGACCTATGCTCAACAAGTTATAGTTTTGAGGCAATGACATAAAAAGATTAGGATCAAAGTACCAAAGTCCAAGATAACTACAACAAGTGGATAATAAAGTTTAACAAAATTGAGTCATAAACTAGACTCATCACTCTCCCCAACCTAAGACTTTGTTGGTCCTCTAGCAGAGGAAGTGTTGTTCTTTTGATTGGTTAACACCCTAAAATTAGCAACTGCCAGTTGTCCTATATCAGTTTCTCTGGTGCGTGAGTTAGGATCCCAATAGAACCCTTGCTACCTATCCAATCTATTCCATCTTTGTCTCTCTTAAGAAATATCATACTAGAAAAATCTATAATTTGGCATAGGCCACAATAGGATAGGTGGTTGAAAGATTAAGGGAAGCCAGAATTTCCCCTTTGTCCTTCCAATCTGTATATATCTATCCACTCTTTTACATGCTACAACATAATTCTACAAAGAGTGAGGCTCTGCTTGTTTTAGCTCATTAGACAAACTGTTCCACTTTTGTGTCAAATGTCCCTTCACAGATTCTCCAATAGTGTGTGCAATCTTCTCATATTCTCTGTAAGCTGCTTCTCTCTTAGGCAAGATTTTCTTACCATAGCTTGGCCTATAAAGCATTCTATGCCAATCATTGAAAATGCTTCCTAGATTTCTAGATTCAACTCTAATGGGCAATGGAGTGCTGAATTCTAATTGTTTATAAGCCCTAAACTATTGTCCCCAACTAATCTCATTTTGCATCCAAGACATAAATGCCCTCAATTAAACATCCCCAACATACAACAAGAGGTTCCACTCATGGTCTTGGGACACAGCAAAATTATGTAAATAGAATTCACACAACAAATTCTTTATTTTCAGAGGAGCAAACCTATAAGCACTGAAAAATTCAAGAGGAGATTCAATGGAAGGGTTCAAACTAGAAACAATCCTTGCTAACTTAAAAGAGAGGTATCTATCCTTTAAATGCAGAGCATAGACTCTCAGGGGAGTCCTGCATTCTAATACCTAAGCCACCAAAGCTGCCATATTATCCACTCTCTCTTTTAAAGTTGCAATTTCTGCATTCTTGTCTTTAATCTCTTCATCCTTCTTTTGAATTTCATCCTTTAATCTGCATTTCTCCTTCTCCCATTCTTCTTCTCTCCTCTACATCTCATTCCACAAATTCATGGCTACCATATTTATTGAAAAATTAGGAGGTCTGTGTATTCCTATCAAAGGCTTTCCTGGCATAGATGGTTGACCTTCATATAGCATAAGCTGCAGAGTTTCTGATTGCTCAGCCAATTCTAGCTGCAGGGTGTCTTGTTGCAGGAACTCCTGTTTATCTTCATGTTCCTGTCTCTCAATATGTTCAGTAGCGCTAGCAAGGTCTACCAAAGTTACATCTGTTGCTTCCTCAATTATGTCTTTCTCTACATCATTCACATTCCCCATTGGAGCCTCTGTATCCTTAGCTGTCATTTCTTCAATCCTAGGGCTTGTCTGCATAGACGCACCGGAGGCAGGCTCAGTAGGTCTTGATTTACTAGGACTCTCATGTTTCTCTTTAGCTGCAAGAAGAATAGTGTCAGCCTTCTATTTCCTAGAGTGCATCACCTTCCTTTCTGCGGTTTGCTTTTTGGTTTTACCCTTCTTTATTTATGCCCTTCTCCTCTGTGCCCTAGTTTGAATTAAATAGCTAAGAGGAATATCATCATCTTCAGAATCTGAAGAACTTTCTTTGTTTGCATGCTCTACTTCAGAAGAGCTAATCTCAATAGCTTGTTTTGCTTCAGGAGGGTTTGCACTGGAATTTGAGGTTCCCAGAGTAGCTTCAACAGAACACACTCTTCTCCTAGTTCTATGATGTTGTGGCACAACCACAGGTCACAAATGGCTTGGTCTTATTTGATCAATATTTAGAAATTCCTCCCAAGTCATATCAGACACATCATGCAGAGACTTTTCAACTAGCAATTTGATCAAACAATGGTGAGAGACAAAATTAGCCCTACCTTTTTGGGTCTTGGCGGCCATGATTGAGAGAAGGTGGTATAGCACATTTGGCACATTCATTCTTCTCCCATGCCGATATGATTCAGCAATTTGAAATGCATAGAATGGAGATTCAATAGATGACCTTCACAAGTAATGTACTTTACCACATGAATAGCTACCTATTTCCATGGCTCAGGCAGAGAGGTTCTTTTGGCTCCCTGCTTGTCTATAGTCAATTCAGGATCACCAGGTTCTATAAATTCAGCCCTAGCTGACCTGGCATCTCTGGCAACAAGGTAATTCTTGCCATCAATAGGTAGACCTATAACTTTTGCAATTCTTTCTTCAGTCGCCAACACCTCCAACCCCCTTACCATGGCTTTACCATCAGACAATGTCTGAGCAAATTCTAATGCAACATTTTCATCAAAACCATTTAGCTTCAAGAAATAGTCCATCCATCCACAATTTCTAAACTCAGCCTGGCTAACTGCATCCTGCAATAATACATCATGAACTGTGGGTTCATTCCGAATTAATCCACCTCCCATTGACTTAGCTGCCTGAAAATAATCACACTGCAAAGTTTTTTTACAAAAAGTTTGAAAACTAACTTCACCTTCCTGCAACCCTGTTAAATTTTCAATAACTCATGTTGTCTGTATTTTCCTTTTGGCTTCTTTTCTTGGGAACACAAGACAAGGGTGGTATAGGTAGCAATGAATGATCGATGAAGGCTATCATCTCACACTTGCGAGCCATCACCTCACTCAGAATTCAAATTGTATACTCCTAAAAATGACACGATTCTGTCTAAATAAATATTCTTAATATTTATTCCCTTCTAATTCCTCTATCAATAAATAAATAAACAAATTTATTTATTCGATTCATATTCTTCTAAATTAATTAAATATTGCAATATTTAATTATCTCTTCTAAAGTCAAAATTAAATAAAATCCTTTATTTAATTAAATTCTTCCAAACAATTAAATAATTCTTAATTATTTAATTAAGTCAATTCATTCTTCCAAATTTAAATAAATCAAATCAAATTTATTTAAATGCTCTCAATCTCCAAAAATAAAATACAATCAAATATTTTACTTATTCTTTCAAATCATGCACAACAATTAAATAAATTTATTTATTTAATTAGTTTTCTTATCTTTTAATTCTTCAAATATCTTTCAAATCTCCTAAAAATAAGTCTTCTTCTTCATGCACACAAAATTAAATAATTTATTATTTAATTTCTCTCAAAATCATGCAAAAGCAAATCTCAAGTTGAGTTATCTATTCAACCAACCTTATTTTTATCAATATCTCTTAAATTAGAAAAAAACATTCTAATTTATGAAAAGCATGTCTTATCTTTAGAAAGGAAAGTAGTTAACTCAAATAAAACAGCGTTTGTGTGACACTTGTCTTCTTCTTATTCATTGCATGATCCTCAACCATTCTCAATCATTGATCTTCTAATTCTTTCTATACCATTGATATTCTCTCTCTCAAGTCTATAAATTAAACAATGTTCTTCTATTTCATCCATCCAAGCTTTAAGTATCGTTACTCTGCAGGAATTACAGCTTGCCTTTGGAACCAATTCCTTCATTGCTTGTGATCACACTTGTTATTACACACTACTATCATTGTTGTGAAACTCATCTTCATGGTGATATTATCATAGCCATTCTCAATTGACATTCTTGAAAGAAAGCAAAGAAGTGCACTCTCTGATGGCCCTATTTCATACATGCAAGATCGATTGTGATCGGCGATCAATGGAAGCTTCAAATTAAAGGAGGTTTTCTTTGTTGTTGTTCATTGTTTATTGAATTCACCATTTCATTGAGTTTTGGGTATCTTGATATTGATATTATTGATTATTCATTTAGATCCAATTTTCCCTTAACATTTTTGGTGCCCACCACGGGGCCTAGCTCCAAATTTATCCCAAAAACTAAGTTTTTGTGTTTTTAGAAGCCGTACATAGGAGGAAACAATGCATCAGATACATCCTAACACACATATACTGTCTGTTATGGCGCATTCATTCCTGCGGTGCATACAGTCTCTATTCCAACGCATTTACTGACTGTTCTAGCACATACATCATTTCGGTGCATACATACTCTGTTACGGTGCTTTTACCCTCAGATACAGCGCATATACACTATTTTTTAGTGCTTTTGACCTATGTCTTAGCACATATATACTACGGTACTTCTGTTCCTAGTTTCTGCGAATTCAGACTCTAAAGCGGCGCATCTATTTTAGGCAGTGATTTTTAGGGTTTCCTTGAAATTTTTTGCTAACGCTGATGTCATTTTTTGCAGGAACTCTCTTGATCTATTTTGTAGGCTAGGTACTGGTTTAGATTCATATAGTTGCATTTGTTAGCTCACACTTCAATTTCTAACGGGAAAGTAAATGGATACTCATGCAAATCTCACATAGTTTTTAACTAGGAAGGCAGTAATTGAATCATTGCTATATTGCTATCTTTTCAAAGTTAACAACTCATTGCTATCTGGATAAAATTGAACTCATCATTACTATCTGGGTAAAACTGAACCATTGCTATCTCCTCAACCATCACTTCAAAGTTAACAATTCATGCTACGTGGATAAAATTGAAACTCATCATTGCTATCTGGGTAAAATTGAACCATTGCTATCTCCTTGACCATCACTTCAAAGTTAACAATTCATGCTATGTGGATTAAATTGAACTCATCATTGCTATCTTGGTAAAACTGGACCATTGCTATCTTGTTATCACTTCAAAGTTAACAAAATTCTGTGCTTGCCCAAGTAGATAGCTCATCTAGTTTTTCTCATTTTTAACTAGGGGAAAAGAACCATTGTATTCTGTGTTTTGGGAATGATACCAGGCCTATGCTCTCCCCTATCTTGGGTGACCAAAATGCCAGACATATTATTTTTGCATGTGTTTTTCCTTTAGAGGGGCTTGCTCTTGGATACCGTTCATCCAAGTAGGAATGGCCCTAAATGGTAACAGGCTAGATGCCAAGCCTTTCCAAACCACTATAAATAAATTGTGTTTAGAGTGAAAGCTTCAAACAATGAGTGAAGTTGTGTTATACAGACAGCCCACCTCCCCCAAAACCCTCCAAGGTGCAACCCTTGTAGGCTAGGAGATTCCATAACAGAGAGTAGTGCTGCCACATCTATAACCACTCGAACGGTTGCCTTCATTAAACACCTTTGTTCTAGTGGTCAAAAACCCTTGTAATCCATTTGAAGCCTAGGATTGTACTTATTTTTCCTTTTAGTCCAAAAAGAGTCAAAAAATCACAAAAAAAGTAAAAAACCATAAAAATATTCTTTGTATTTGCTGTGTCTTCTTTCCATAATTTTAGAAAATTAGATCAAAAAGACCTTCTTGCAACCAAAGTACCAAAAACATCAGAAATTTTTTTAAAAATTGCAAAAATATTGAGAAAACTAGAGCGGCGCATCCATCCTCTGTCGTTGCACATTTGTACTGACCTGTGGTGCATATGTTTTGACTTACAACGCTTTTACTGTCTGTTACAGTGCATATACATTTTACCAGTGTGGTGCATCTATCCCAACTTCCAGTGCATTTACCAGTTTCTACAGTGCATCTGTTCCAGCGCGTGCGTAATAGTGAGCACTTGCACAAAATTTGAGACAAAAATTTTATCAGTTCTGGGTACCCATTTCAGTCTAGTTTCAGGTTCCAAGATCAGATCTTACCTTGCAGTCTTTTTTCCATCCATTACGCGTCAAAATCTCTCTTTCATTGGTCATCCCATTCACCTTCTATTGATTTTTCCTAGTCCAAAGTCAAAAGTATCCCATATCAGGTCAACATAAGCCCCATTTTCATATCACTTTGGATTAAAGTAACCCTAGTAGGTCACAAAACTTTGCTAGTGGTCTTGGTGCATGACTAGTCCCTATATAGTAAGACAGGTATCGAGTACCCTTACCAGTGGCTACTGTCTTGTATAGACCGTCTTACTTGGAATCATTGATCGAGAAAGTCCCTTGTCCAAGTCTTGTCATAAGTATCCTATTCTCAACAGTCTGCATCGGCACCTTGCCAAAATCTCTAGTTTCATCCCACCTCATCCCACGTCACCTTGCATGGTTCTTCCTAGATCTCAATACAAAAAGCAACTTGAAATGGCTGAATCATCCAACCACATCATCACCCCTCATGATAGTGATGAGGAAATCTCTTGTGAAGAGTATGAACTCACTCTCCAAGATCAGAAATTCCAATGTTTGTTAGAGAAAGTGCTCCATGACGACCCTCACAAGTATTTTTATCATCTTGCAAATCTTGGAATTAAACTCTCTGCAGATTTTGATATAAGCACAATCCAAGAAAATGTGGAGAATAATCATAAAAAAGGAAAGAAAGCCATAGACCCAAATGTAGAGGATAATAATGAAAAAGGAAAGAAAGCCATAGACCCAAGCGCTCCTATGGAAGAAATGAGGAAACAACTTGAGGGTCTAAAGTAACAAATTTCGGATCTCAAGATGGGTACAAACACTAAAACCTATTCCTTGGAAGATATTGCACCGTACCCCTTTGATAAAAGTTTGAACATGACACCTTTTCCCTTTCAATTTGAAGTTCCCAAATTTGACAAATACAAAGGGAAAGGGGACCTTAGAGATCACATTAGGGAATTCAATGCAGCATGCATAGAAGTAACTCACAATGAGACTTACTTAATGAGACTATTCCCTAGATCTCTAGGTGTATACACCTAAAAACGACACGATTCATCCTAAATAAATATTCTAAATATTTATTCCCTTCTTCTATTAATTAAATAAATTTTCTAAATTTATTTAATCGATTCACTATTCCATAATTAAATAAATTCTATTTATTTTTCTAAATGTCTCACATAATTAAATAATCATAAATTATTTATTAAGCCAAATTCCTCTATCCTAAGTTCTAAATTCCAAAAATCCACATCACCTTTACACCTCACCTTTTCCACCTCACCTTGTCCACCTCATCAAGTTGCACATGTAATTAAATATATTTAATATTTAATTACCTTATTTTCCCTCACCCACATGGCCTATTTCTTCTCAAATCAGAGGTTAGTTAACTAATCAATCAAAAGTGTTAACTAACCTGTCAATTGAGTCAAATCCTCAATCAATTCAGTCAGTTCCATAATTTATTCTTCTAACTGATCAATCAAATCAGTTAACAGACCAGTCAATGGAGTTAATTCTCCAATCAGTTTTGTCACATCCCCCCTTTCATGATGGAGCTGGGACACTTGTCACATTTCTACTGGTTGCACATTCCTCAACCATCCTTAGCTGTTGATCTTCATATCCCCTCTCAACCGTCGATTCCCATTCTTCCAAGTCTATAAATGAAGCTTCATCCCTCCATTCTAATCATCCAGGCTTTTGACATCGTTACTCTGCAGAAATATCACCAGTGCGCCTTTGGTACCCTTTTGTCATCTACAAGCTTGAGATCACATACTTGCATTGGAGCTCATCTTCATTGCATATCACCACAGCCATTCACCATCGACTTCCTATAAACTGCTAAAAGATTGCACTCTCTGAGGGCTCACTTCATCTGCAAAAGGATGATCTGTGATAGGCGAACAACAGAAGTTTAGAAATGGGAAAGGTTTGCTCTGTATTTGTTCATTGCTTCATTTATTGAATCCTTCTTGTTTCACTATTCTATTGATGTTTGGGTCTTGTTTAATTCATTTGATTGATCATGTAACGATTTGCTGCGCATGTACCTTTTTTGCTGCGCATGTATGCATTGTTGCTGCGCATATATAATTCACCAGACCGGCGCATTTACTGCGACTTGCGGCGCATTTGTCCATTTATGCTATGCATCTGTTTCTGCGCATATGCAACAGTGAGCACTTGCCCTATTTTTGAGGAGATATTTTCACCTGATCAGAGCACCCATTTCAGCCTAGTTTCACTTTCCGAGATCAGAGTCAACCTTGCAGTCAATCTCCATCCATTTCACCCAAATCTTTCTCTTTCGTCCATTGTCTCACTCACTTTCTATCCAAATCACTCTTGTCCCAAAGTCAGCCTATCCCATATCGATTCGGCATAAGTCCTTCTTCATTTCATTAGTGAATTCACGTAAGCCTAGTGGGTCACAGTACCTTTGCTAGTAGTCTTGTTGAACGACTAAGCCCTAAACAGTAAGACTGGTATCGACTACCCTTGCTAGTGGCTAGAGTCTTGTGTCAACCGTCTTACTTGAAGTCATTGAGCGAGAGAACCCTTTGTCCAAGTCTTATCCTAGGTATCACATTCATAACAGCCTCAGTCGGCACCTTACCAGAATTTCTAGTCCTCACCCCCTCCATCCCGCGTCACCTTGCATGGTTCTTACTCGATCCCAACACAACAAGCAAATAGAAATGGCCGAATCATCCGATCACCTTCTCCCACCACGTGATGGTGAAGAAGAGATTTCTCATGAAGAATTAGTGGTGCACATGCAAGATAGAAAATTCCAACGCGTCGTAGAGAAGATGATCCTTGAAGACCCCCATAAGTATTTCCATCATCTTGCTAGTTTCAGAATCAAACTCCCCGCAGACTTTGACATTAGCTCCATCATGGAAAATGCAGACAATGATCATGAGAGGGGCACAAATGACACAGTCCCACATGCGCATGAGAGAGGCACAAATGACACGGTCCCCCATACAAATGAAAGAGGAAAGCAACCCGTAGATCCAACTGCTCCTATGGTAGACGTGAGACAACAAATCGAAAGTCTAAAGCTTGAGATATCCAACCTTAAGACCAGTACAAGTTCTAAGAACTACTCTTTGGAAGATATAGCACCATACCCCTTTGACAGAAATTTGATCATGAAACCATTCCCCTTTCAATTCAGAGTTCCAAAATTTGACAAATATAAAGGGAAGGGGGACCCTAGAGATCATATCAAGGAATTCACTACAGCATGTTTAGAAGTAGCTCACAACGAGACCTACTTAATAAGACTATTCCCGCGATCTTTAGGTGGTCAAGCTATGGAGTGGTTCTCGCGTCTCCCACCAGGAATCAAAACTTTTGATGAACTTGTCAATAAATTTATAACGCACTTCTCTTACAACATAGAACACGAGGTATCTATGCTAGATCTATGCAACACCAAGCAGAAGAGTGGTGAGTCATTCGCCACATTCCTACAACGATGGAGATAGCTAGCTAGTAAGTGTTCTTACGATATGCCTGAGAAGCAGCTATTGGAAATGTTTGTCCACAATCTAAACACTGATCTTAGCTATCAGATTCAGATACAATGCCCTACCTCGTTCGCCAAAGTCATTAAAATGGGCCTCTTCATTGAAAAAGCTATGATCACTAAAGGAACTCTCAAGCTCTACAAGGACACACCTCCTTCCAATTACACAATAGATAAATCAAAGTTTTGGACCAAGAACAAGAATGTGGTCAACGATGGAGTAGTGGACGCCAAGGCGGCAGCCCCTAAGCAACAACCCATATTCACTCTTAAGGGAGAAGCAAATACCGGTGCACTCAACAAGCCACCCCCTCGGGAACCTAGACCTTGGTTCAATTCAAAATCAAGGAGAAAATTCATGCCATTGGGGGAATCTCAAGAGTCTGCCCTCAGGAAGTTGTTGGCTAACAATGAAATTTCTCTACCGCCAACAAGTGGCTATGAGCCTATCATCAAACCTCCCTATTGGAAGGACACAGACTATTGTGAGTATCATCGAGGAAGGGGGCACACAACTAACAATTGCATCCGCCTCAAGAATGTCATACAGGATATACTGGATCAGAATCAGGGAGGAACACAATAGCATACCTCCAATGAATCTCATGTGGCCTACCGAGATCCTCTTCTGAACCACAACCGGTCGTATAACAACAATCGCAACAATGGCCACAACAACAACAATGGTCACAATGACAACAACTCCAATGGCAATCCCAATAACGACAACAGTCGCAACCAACCAAATCAGAACAGTGGGTCGAGTAATGCTAACTATGCAAGCGTTCCATTTGAGTACACCATTAACTGCATTTCTGAGCATATTCTGCAGGTCAATGTCATCTCCCCCAACCAACAACCAGGACCTAACAGAACTGGTTGTAGTATAATTACCCGCAGTGGTAAAGTCACGATCAATACCACCCCTCCAAGGTCATCACCATCTCCATCCAACTCCCGCCCATACAATGTCATCGACCAGTTACAGAAAACTCTGGCTCACATTTCTATATTGGAGCTCTTGCATCTATCTCCTTCTCATAAGGAGATTCTTGAGAAAGCCTTAGTGGAAACTATTGTCCCCACTAACCTAGCCCAAGAAAAGTTTTAGACCATGGTAGGCAATCTGACATCCTCCACTTCCATCTCGTTTACGGAGCAAGATGACCTTTCCATATCTCAACCCCACAACACCCCTCTACACATTGTCGCATTCGTGCACAAGCACTGCATCAAGAGGGTTCTCATTGATGGGGGCACCAGTTTAAATATTTGCACGTTGAAGCTAGTCCTTGCACTGGGGTTCTCCGAATAGGCAGTTGATCCAAGATGGAAAATTACCATCAAAGCTTATGACGAGGAGGAAAGAACCACAAAGGGCATGGTTGTCCTACCCATTCAAGTGGGACCGGTAATCAAAGATGTAGTGTGCCAAGTCCTTGACCGGGAGCTTGCTTATAATATCCTACTAGGGAGACCATGGATCCACGCCATGAAGGCTGTCCCCTCAACCTATCATCAATGCATTAAATTCCCACACAATGGCCAGCAAGTCACCATTCAAGGCAACCCCGACCCCTACCAACACTGCAATTCTTTCCAAGCAAAATCTGAATGTGTCATACCCAACAACAGAGCCTACATTTCCCCTACTCCGCAACAAGACCATACCGTTGAAGCTTCCTCCTCAAGACCCAAACCACTGAAACTTACCATAAAAGAAAATGGCATGGGGGAATACTCCATTGAGCACAGCCTCAACCTTGCCAAAATGCCTTTGTCTCCTCGCTCTTTTGGCCAACCCAAGCATCAACCTAGGCATTTTCCAAAGCCATCTGCTCCTCCTATAACTCCCACAAATCCCTTTGTAAAATGGGGGACCTTATCTGATGAGACAGAGGAGCGAGATCTCCTGCAATGGCTTTATGCTGAAGAAGAAAACACACCCCAAGAGCCGCCTAGACTCCCTACAGAACTCTATGGACGGGGTGAAACTATTTTGCACAGGATGGGGTACGAAGGACAAGGCCCCATAGGCCTCAGAAAAGAAGGAATCATTGAACCTATACAACCTTCTTCATCCTCTTCGGCTAGAAACACAAGTGGCCTAGGATACAAAGGCAAGGGTAAAGCCAAGGAAAATGCTTGCCTTGTGGAGACAATCCAAACACTCCAAGTGGACAGTGACACAGATTCAAATGATTCAAATGAGTATGAGTGGGACGAGCTAACAGAGCACTCCTACAACGACAAAGAGGTTGACACCATCCAAACTCTTAGCCCCTACCATGAGGGACAAACGCAATGGGACAGACCACTGGAGTCTGATTTGCCCCTCCCTGAGATTATGGCTTTCGAGGAAAGTACCACCCAGAACACTACCCCCACCAATGCTCATAACATTTCCATTCACACCATTAATGAATCAGATCTCTCATCTGGCTCCCTTCCCCTCTTACACCCTGAGCTTATTGACTGGGATCTGCAAGGAACCCCCCAATTAGATATGTTCCAGAACGATGATGCTTACATTGACTATATGGAACTTAGGGATCACTTACCAAAAGGAGATCATAAAGCTGGTTTTGCTATCGAACTCAATACCATGGCTTACTTCGGGGAGGGTGCCAAGCCTTCTAGTTGCAAAAATATCAAGATCAAAAATGGATCTGACGGTGAAAACTGCCGTGCGGCAGTGTCAGATCATAAAACAGTAAAAAGAAAGGACGTATCCAAAGGTGAAAACCCAACTGTGGCACCTGACAATGGAATGCTTGACACCCTCCCTAGTGATATGTACCAGGAACAGTCACAGATTGTGGTGGAGCCAACAGAGCCAGTGAATATTGGAACCGAAGAGCAGCCCAAGATTATCCACTTTGCAAAATCTCTCACATCACCTGAGAAAACCAGGTTTGTACCATTCTTTAAAAAGAAGAGAGGCAGCTTCACTTGGTCATATGCAGACATGCCAGGTTTGGACCCAAACCTAATTCTACATCATTTGCCATTGGATCCAGGGGTGAAGCCCGTAAAGTAGAAACTGAGAAAGTTGCATCCTCATATAGCCCTTTTGGTCAAGGAAGAACTCAAGAAATTGCTAGATGTGGGGTTCATCAGAGCCATAGATTATCCCGAATGGATATCAAACATTGTGCCAGTGTCTAAACCAGATGGCAGGGTTTGACTATGCAATGATTTTCGAGACTCAAACAAAGCATGCCGCAAGGATGACTTTCCGTTGCCAAACATCGACATCATAGTCGACCTTACTGCAGGACATACAATGCTATCACTCATGGACAGATTCTCCGGGTATAACCAAATCAAAATAGCACTAGAGGACCAACACAAAACATCTTTCACTTGTCCATGGGGTACCTTTTGCTGGAATGTCATGCCTTTTGGGCTGAAAAACGTAGGTGCTACATATCAGCAGGCCATGACAACTATATTCCATGACATGATGCATGTGACGATGGAGGACTATGTTGACGATATCTTAGCAAAATCTCTCACAAGGGACTCACACCTGGACATATTAGAAAAAGTCTTTCAATGGTTGGATCAATTCCAAGTCAAACTGAACCTGAAGAAGTGTGTGTTTGGGGTAACATCGGGCAAGCTGCTAGGCTTCATCGTGTCAGCAAATGGAATAGAGGTAGACCTGGCCAAGGTCAAAGCAATAATGGACATGCCACCACCCAAGACTCTAACACAGTTGAGATCCTTACAGGGCAAGCTGCAGGCCATCCGTAGGTTCATCTCATAGTTGGCAGACAAGTGCCAACCTTTCAGCCACCTCCTACATAAGAATATTCCATTTAAATGGGATGAGCGGTGCGAAGAGGCATTCAACAAGCTAAAGGAGTACCTTATGAACCCTCCTATACTCATGCCTCCGATCCAAGGAAAACCTTTGATTCTCTACATATCTACTACACCTACTGCTCTTGGGGCTCTCCTAGCGCAGCAAGACTATGAGAACAAGGAAAGAGCTATATACTACATCAGTCGAACCTTAGTGGGCTACGAGTTACAATAATCACAGGTAGAATGATCATGCCTTGCAGTGGTTTTTGCTTCAAAAAAAATCCGACACTACATGTTGGCACATCCTGTCAAACTCATTGCCAAAATTGACCCACTAAAGTATCTTCTCAGCAAAGCAGCTCTCACAGGTCAACTAGCAAAGTGGGTTATGCTTCTTAGTGAATATGATATAGAATATGTGGATAGAAAAGCCATCAAAGGGCAAATCATAGCTAACCAACTGGCTGAGGCACCATTACAGGACACTTCACCAATGCAGTTTGAGTTTCCCGATGAGTCTTTATTCACTCTGTCAACATCTCCTTGGAAACTCTACTTCAACGGGTCTTACACCAACCATGGATCAGGGGCAGGTATCCTGTTTATCACTGCCCAAGGCGACACAATTCCAAAGTCCTGCAGGTTGTTATTTCCATGCACTAACAATATAGCGGAATATGAAGCCTTGGTAATTGGTCTCAAGATGGCCACTGAGTGGAAAATCCAAGCACTATGTGTCTACGGTGATTCTCAGGTTATCATAAATCAGGTCAATGATGAATATCAAACCAAAGATGAGAAGCTCATCCCATACAAACAGATGGTCGACGACCTCAAAGAACACTTTGGGACCATCTCCTTTGAACAAATACCCAGGATCGAGAATAAAGCAGCAGATGCAATGGCTACCATAGCCTCTCTTCTTGAAATACCTGAATAGGAGTCACGGTATGAGTTCTTAGTAGAAACCATTTGGCAACTGGCTTATGATCTCCTCGAAACCCATTCCATTTGCCTCCTAGTAGGATCTGATTCACCTTGGTACGGTAAGACCTACACTTACCTCAAGGACAATATTCTTCCACCGAACCTCTCTTCCAACCAAAAATAGACTTTCATCGGACAAGCCTCCTATTACACCATCATAGCTAATACCCTTTACCGACGTGGTCTGGATGGTACTTTACTCCGTTGTCTAGAACAAGAAGAATCCATAACGGCCTTGCGAGACATACACGAAGGGATTTGCGGAACACACTCCAGAGGTCCTTCCTTAGCTAAGAAACTCATGCATTTGGGTTATTACTGGCCCAATATGGAAATGGATTCATATCAGTTCGTCAAAAAGTGCAAATAGTGCCAAATACATGAGAACCTGATTCATGCACCTGCTCAGGAGTTGAGACCTTTAACGACACCCTGGCCCTTTTGCCAGTGGGGACTTGACCTTGTGGGAAAGATTCATCCACCTTCTTCCAATGGCCATAAATTTATCATAACCGCCACTGAGTACTTCACCAAGTGGATTGAAGCCGTTCCCCTAACCACCATCACAAGAAAGCAAATTTCCTCGTTCATTCTGAATTACATTATCTGTCGATATGGCATCCCTTCATCCATCATAACGGATAATGGAAGACCATTCAAAAATCAAGATGTCCAGGGACTCTGTGAGCATTTCAAGATCCAACATCATTTCTCCACTCCATACTACCCCCAAGGTAACGGCCAAGCTGAGGCATCGAATAAAACCATTCTAAAAATCCTAAAGAAGACTGTCAATGAAGCTGGTCGCGATTGGCACGTCTAACTCAATCCAGCTATGTGGGCTTATAGAACTAGTATACGCACTCCCACAGGTGCTACACCCTACGCCCTTGTCTATGGTTCCGAAGCCATCCTTCCCATTGAGGTAAAACTCCCATCCCTCCGGGTGTCGTTGAAAAGTCTCATATCAGATGAAGAATACAGAGTCTCCAGGCTACAAGAACTAGAGCTGCTAGAGGAAAGGCGCCAGAAAGCTTTTGACCATCTCAAAGCCTATCAACAGATGATGTCAAGAAGCTACAACCACAAGGTTATACCATGATGCTTCAAGGTTGGGGACCTAGTTCTAAAAGAGAACCCTCGCAATTAGCAGGACAGAGAAAAGAAAGGTAAGTTCGAGCCTAACTGGCTTGGGCCTTATGTGATTGTAGCTACTTACGGATCGGGGGCATATCAGCTGGCCACTTCAGAGGGTGAGTTGTTAGATGATCCAATCAACAGCATGCACCTTCACCGGTTCTATACCTAGGAGAACCCCAATGCAAGGGGGTACAATAAAATCAAAAAATCAAAAAAGTTGAAAAGAGAAAATACAAAAAAAAAATCAGAAAAAATAGAAAGCATACAAAAAAAAATCATCCTTTGGTGAAAACCTGGCAAACAGGCGCCTTGGATAGGTATCATGATGAAAACCTGGCAAACAAGTGTCATGTTACTTTTTAGCTTCTCGTGCAAATAAAAGCAAGTAATGAAAACCTGGTAAATAGGTGTTACTTGTGATAAACCGCCTTCTCCATCTTTAAGAATCCAATCACCTTGAGTCCATTCTTTCTCCATTTGCCCCATTCAACCCATATCTATCCCACAAATACACACTTGACAGTTACCTAACATGGCTTGATACTTTCCTTGTAGCCTTGTTAGCCAAGGTTTTGTCCCATATCGTCTCCTCAATATGAGCCTAGCATAGGGTCTCCTGTCAGTGCCCATGGTCCAAGTCCGTGAACTACGTTGCCTCTGCGCCATCACGTAGGCAAGGCCATTATTCTAATGCGCCCCCAAGGCTTCCATTTCTCCCACGGTCCCATTCATCCCCTTTCTTGTCTTCATTCTTGTCGTCTTTCTTCTAGTCCATCCATGGTCCATTAGGGTTTACCCCGAACTACGTTGCCTCTGCATCATCACGTAGGCAAGGCCATTTAGCAATGAGCCCCCGAGGCACTAGGTCAGTCCCTCAGGGTCTGTCTCCCCAATAAGGATTGTGCAATCTTCTCACCAAACAAGCAAATGCAAGCAGAACCCACGCTTCAAGCAAAAATCTTGACTATGAGCATCTTAACCTATCCAATGCAAAGCAAATACCCAAGGTCTTCTACATGATTTTATGCAAATTATGGCAAGAAATAAAACACATACCAACGCAAATATGCTTTGTAGATCAGGAACATGGTCAACAGTTCGAGTCCTGATTTTTCTATCATACCTTCCTATGCTACTCAAGGATGCCAAAAGCTAGAGATGCTATGATGGGGGCATGATTACTTTCTTTGTTTGCTATTTGTGTATTAAACTTTAGTAATGTGAAGCCTTGTCTAAGGACATGATCGGAAAAAGATCATCGAGGACATCAAAGGTATAACACGAACGGGGGCAATCCTTGCTTGTTGAAATGCAGGAAGTACTCAGGTCATCTAGATTCAATTTTGACTAGATGCTTGTATTAGCTTGCTAAATCAAAATCCATGTAAGCGATACTCAGGTCATCTCGGTTCAATTATACCTCGATGCTTGTATTCACTTACAACATTTTAGAAAATGTACCAAAAACAAACTGCCCAATGATGAAATAAAGCACTCTAAAAGCAAAGCATCCATCCTATATCTACATACACATCCATGCAATCCTCATTATCCAAACTATGCAGAGTAACGATATCAAGTAAAGTTTCTAAGTCATCTTATCACAACCATTCTTCTATCTTATCTATCATGTCATTCTTGTGTCGATAAAGTACATTTGGACTTCACAAAAACAAAGCATATAGGAGCATATCATATCATTCATAGGACTAGTCATGCACATGTTTAGGTTCGTAGAATACACCATCCAATGCATTAGGTCACCAATACATTTGCATCACATCACATCTTAAAGCACAGATAATCACATCAAACTCATATCACATATGCATACATTTGCATTAGATCATATAGACGTCCCATAACACAGTTGCATCATCACAAGAAATCATAACACATATGCATACATTTGCATTAGAACATATACGCCTCCCATAACAAAGTTGCCTCTAACATAGAAATCATATTACATTTTGCATTCATTTGAAAACATTAAATCACATAGACATCATATAGCAGCATATCACAAAGCATCTCATATAGCATCAGATAGACCATCTAACTATGCACATACATCACATCATACAATAGAAGTAAATCTTCATCGCATAGCACATGCAATAGATACACAAAGCTGCATCATCATATATACTATCATATAAAAGAGGTCCAAATGTACAAAATCGTCATCTATCTCTGGAATAAAAGTGTCATATACAATATGCATCCAAATAGATGGTGATACATGTCCCAAAATGTACAAAATCTAGTCTATGTCTATCCCTGCTGCTGTGGGCCACCACTGCCAGCTCTTGACTGCTGGGGACCCATCATGGAGGCCCCTGACTATGATGGACCTGCTCTATGAGTCACCCCAGACTAACTCCTAAAGCTCCCTGCCCTTTGGCTCGATGCCACGGCACCATGGTATAACCCTCGGTAATACTGAGCCTGGGACTGTGCTCTGGCTAGATCTGTCTGTGCCTGTGCCAACTGCGTCTGCAACTGGCCAACCTATGCCTGTGCCTGCTGCACCTACCCAACCAAAAATGAACTCGCTGCATCTGTCCCCATAGCGGCCACAGCAGTGTCTTGCTCTACACAGATAATACGTACCCATGCATCTGCCATGTCTCTCTCGTGAGTCAATCCAGTGATCACCGCTACGTCTGTATCTCGCCTCCTCTCTACCCTCCTCAGCTGTGCCTGCAGCTCTCGCACATGTCCCCTTAGGCTGGCTATAGTCCTCTCATGAGCCTCTCCCTGTACTGGCCCCTATGCTGTCTCTGCCTGTCCTGGCCCCTGTGGCTGGGGCACCTACTGCTATGGTACCTGCTGGGGTGGTGGCATCTGTGCCTGCTGAGGTATCTGCTACTGTGCCTCTACCTACCCTGGAACTGCTTGCTCAGCCTGAACTATCCTCCTCCGCTGTCTCAGCCTCTCTCCGGCTCTACCACCCCGTCATCCTCATCCTCCTCTAACTCCCCTCCGCCCTGGGCCAGCCTCTCCCTCCTCCTCTGAGTCCACCTCGTCAATACGAGGCACCAGCATGCCGGGTCCTGAATATCTCAGGAAAGGATGTGCAGTGATCCAATCCTCGTACTCCTGTGTCACCCCCGCATTTGCTATCTCTCTCCTCATGTCCCATGCCACATAAGGCGTCTGCTGGAACTCTGCCAAAGCCTCCTCATACGAAGCCATCGGCCCCCATCAGACCCTCTCTGCATGCGTCTGTGCGAACATAGCCTGCCCTTGTGGCATGCCCTGCCTCCTGCCGAATTGTCTCAACACTCGGCCCACCATCTGCCTCTCCAGTATATGCCGTGTCCAGCCTATCAGCCACCTGGTCTGAAAGCAGTATGGCAGCTTGTCTCCCTTGTCATCCCAAGGCTCACAATCCAGATATGGTCGCCAGACGACCACATCCACTCCGTCCAAGGTGTGTCTCCAATACTCTAGCTTCCCCAGCCTGTGCTGGGAAATCACTCTTGCATAGCCATAACTGTATGGCTCTCCTCATTGCCTCGCGAAGACACATATCGGCCTAGTCACCGCTATGTGCTCCCACAGCCAGAACTGTAACAACAACACCCCAGCCGATAGACTCGTGCTGTGGTGGTACACCACCTGATGCATGTCATGGTATAAATGGGCTAGTACACAGAATCCCCATGCATATCAGGTGCCCTCAGTCAGTATCCGCTCCATGATCCTGCCCCATCCAATGGGGAACCCATGCGATCTCTTGTCTAGGCATACAACACCTCCGATCAGTCCAGCCACAATCCCAGGGAAGTAGTCATAGCAGTCGTATATATCCTGCCACGGGATAACCTGTCCAGTTAGCTCAGGATCATCAAACACCTGCTGGCACTCGGCGAGTCCCGCGTCCTGCTGTGCATCATACTCTACTAACTTGCCTACCACAGGCAAGTGCAGTATCCGGTAGACGTCCTCTAAGGTCACCATCATCCCTCCCGTTGGAAAGTGGAAGGTCCCGTCCTCACTGTGGAATCTCTCCACGGTAGCTGTCAGCAGTCCACGGTTCGCCTGCACCTCGGGCATGAAGCATACATAATCCAAACCCATGGCACCAAGCGCCACTCTGTCAGTCTCTGTCAGCATATATCTCTGCAATAGGGGCATGGGAAACATCTCCCTCGACTGCAATGTGTCCCGAATATCCTCCTGCAAGCAAGCAAGGCAAAGCGTCAGTCTCAAGCGACATATACCATACGCAACATACCTACTGAACTATATCAACTAAACTTAGCATTTCAAATTGATCAAAACAGCACACTACATCTCTTGACTAGACTTCTGCAATCTCAGAGATAGCTCATCGATTACCACGTCAAACAGGATGCTAATCGAGTCAATTTGGCTAAGTCCTTTGCTATCCACAGCAAATGTGCCACTACAGGTGGTAAAAGCGCTATTTTTTGGTATATGCGCCTCTAAAATCAGCATATGCGCCGCCTCACACAAATGCGTCGCCACAGTGCACATATGCGCAGATCCAACATATGTGCTACAACATTCGGCATATGCGCCGCCATATTATGAAAGCACCGCTACAATCGACATATGCGCGGCATTAACAGATGTGCCGTTACTTTCAACATATGCGTGGCTTAAATACACATGCGCCGCCAAATTACATAAGCGCAGCTATAGTGCACAGATGCGCAGCTTTCATGTATGCGCCGCCGAAACTGGCATATGCGCTGCGCAATGACAAAAGTGCCGCTTCGCGAGACATATGCGCCGTTCTGCGTTTTGGCACATGCATTCGACCTATTTTCTACGTACATTTATGACACCTAAAGTCGACCCTAGGAGAAATTTTTTGAAGCACATACCGGGGGTCCTGCCTCTGCTGGCCGCCCGAATCGACGGACTCGCTCAAATCGATGCTCCTCACGCGGAATGTCTACTGCTCTGGCTGCCATGCTGCTCCAAGTTTTCTCTAGGCTCTCTCAATCCAATCTAGAGTAAACAAGTGTACAAATGACTATTCTTGTGGACCCAGCTCCTATTTATAGCCTTCAAACCCTAATTCTGGCTAGGTGATGACTGTGACTACTTCCCGTGCCTGTTTTTCTTCCCATTTTCTTCCTGCATCCCTGATTGCGTCCCTTTTCCTCCAACCTATCCTAACCCCTTCATCTTCGTGAGATTGTCCGTCTCTATTTCTTTCACCCTTTTCCCGTCCAATCTCTTCAGGGGGCATCCTATCATCATTGAACCTGTACCAAGGGCAAACTGGGGCATGTATCATCATTCAGACTATCGAATTCTTTGAAGCAACGCTGTAAACTGCATTGCATCAAAGAGGGGCAAAATGTATACGCCTAAAAATGACACAATTCATCCTAAATAAATATTCTAAATATTTATTCCCTTCTTCTATTAATTAAATAAATATTCTAAATTTATTTAATCGATTCACTGTTCCAAAATTAAATAAATTCTATTTATTTTTCTAAATGTCTCACATAATTAAATAATCATAAATTATTTAATTAAGCCAAATTCCTCTATCCTAAGTTCTAAATTCCAAAAATCCACATCACCTTTACACCTCACCTTTTCCACCTCACCTTGTCCACCTCATCAGGTTGCACATGTAATTAAATATATTTAATATTTAATTACCTTATTTTCCCTCACCCACATGGCCTATTTCTTCTCAAATCAGAGGTTAGTTAACTAATCAATCAAAAGTGTTAACTAACTTGTCAATTGAGTCAAATCCTCAATCAATTCAGTCAGTTCCACAATTTATTCTTCTAACTGATCAATCAAATTAGTTAATAGACCAGTCAATGGAGTTAACTCTCCAATCAGTTTTGTCACATCCCCCCTTTCATGATGGAGCTGGGACACTTGTCACATTTCTACTGGTTGCACATTCCTCAACCATCCTTAGCCATTGATCTTCATATCCCCTCTCAACCATTGATTCCCATTCTTCCAAGTCTATAAATGAAGCTTCATCCCTCCATTCTAATCATCCAGGCTTTTGACATCGTTACTCTGCAGAAATATCACCAGCGTGCCTTTGGCACCCTATTGTCATCTACAAGCTTGAGATCACATACTTGCATTAGAGCTCATCTTCATTGCGTATCACCATAGCCATTCACCGTCGACTTCCTATAAACTGCTAAAAGATTGCACTCTCTGAGGGCTCACTTCATCTGCAAAAGGATGATCTGTGATAGGCGAACAATAGAAGTTTAGAAACGGGAAAGGTTTGCTCTGTATTTGTTCATTGCTTCGTTTATTGAATCCTTCTTGTTTCACTATTTTGTTGATGTTTGGGTCTTGTTTAATTCATTTGATTGATCACTATTTTACCCATACACTAGGTAGTCAAGCCATGGAGTGGTTCTCACGGCTCCCACTAAGCATCAAATCTTTTGATGAGTTAGTCAACAAATTCATCGCGCACTTCTCATACAATATTAAACATGAAGTCTCTATGCTCGATTTATGCAACACTAAGCAAAAGAATGGTGAATCATTCACCACCTTCCTACAAAGGTGGAAACAACTAGCAAGTATTTGTTCATATGATGTACCAGAGAAGCAATTAATGGAGATGTTTGTCCATAACCTCAACTCTAATCTTAGCTATCAAATACAAATCCAATGCCCTACTTCATTTTCAAAGGTCATTAAGATGGGATTGTTCATTGAGAAAGCTATGATTGCCAAGGGGCAAATCAAGTTATACAAGGACACACCTACCTCCAATTATACGATTGACAAATCAAAGTTTTGGACTAAAAACAAAAATGTCGTCAACGATGGATTAGTTGATGCCAAGGCGGTGGCTCCCAAGAAACGACTAATATTTACTCTCAAAGGAGAGGCAAGCAATGTTACACCCAACAAAACATTCTCTCGGGAGCCAAGACCATGGTTCAACTCAAATCCAAGGCAAAAGTTCACACCGCTGGGTGAGTCCCAAGAATCTGCATTAAGGAAGCTATTGGCTAACAATGAAATCTCTCTACCACCAACAAGTGATTATGAGCCTCAAATTAAACCTCACTATTGGAAAGACACCAACTATTGTGAGTATCATAGAGGAAGGGGACATACAACCAACAATTGTATCCATCTCAAACATGTTATTCAAGATGTGCTTGATCAAAATCAAGGAGGAACCCAACAACCTACCTCCAATGAGACACATGTGGCTTACAGGGATCCACTTCTCAATCATGATAGGTCATACAACGGAAATAACAATAATGGCAATAACAACAATGGCAACAACAACAACAATCACAATAGGCAAAATTAGAATAGTGGGAATAGTAATGTCAACTACGCAAATGTGCCATTCGACTATACCATCAATTGCATATCAGAGCATGTCCCACAAATCAATGTGGTCACGCCCAACCAACAATCAGAGCCTAACCAAAATGATTGTAGTATCATTACTCATAGTGGTAAAGTCATGTTGAATACTATCCCTCCAAGGTCATCACCTTCTCAGTCCAAACCCCATCAGTATAGTGTCATAGACCAACTACAGAAGACTCCAGCCCACATTTATATCTTAGAGTTGTTGCGTCTATCTCCTTCCCACAAGGAGATTCTCAATAAAGCCTTAGTGGAAACCACTGTCCCCACTAACTTGGCCTAAGAGAAGTTTTAGGTCATGGTAGGTAATCTGACCTCCTCAAGTACTATATCATTTACCGAACAAAATGACCTCTCAGTGTCTCAACCTCATAACACCCCTCTACACATTGTCGCCTTCATCCATAAGCATCACATCAAGAGGGTTCTCATTGATGGGGGAGCTGGTTTAAATATTTGCAAGTTAAAGCTAGTCCTTACATTGGGGTTCTCTGAGAATGCAATTGATCGAAGAAAGAAGATAACTATCAAAGCCTATGATGAAGAGGAGAGAACTACAAAAGGAACAGTGGTCTTACCCATACAAGTGGGACCGGTGATAAAAGATGTTGTGTGCCAAGTCCTAGATAGGGAGCTCACCTATAATATTCTCCTAGGTAGACCATGGATTCATGCCATGAAAGCTGTGCCTTCCACCTATCACCAATGCATAAAATTCCCTCACAATGGCAGGCAAGTCACCATCCAAGGTGACCCTGACCCCTTTCAGCATTGCAACTTTGTCCTTTCAAAACCTGATTGCATCATACCAAACAATAGAGCATATGCATCCCCTACCCCATAGCATGATCCTACATCTGAAGCTTCCTCATCAAAGAAACTAGAGTAGGGGAATACTCCATTGAGCACAGCCTCAGTCTAGCCAAGATGCCTTTATCTCCTAGATCCTTTGGTCAACCCAAGCATTTTCCAAAGCCATCTGCTCCTCCTATACCTCCCACAGCTCCCTTTGTAAAATGGGGGACCTTATCAGATGAAACAGAGGAAAGAGATGTCCTACAATGGCATTACATAGAAGAAGAGAACATACAACAAGAACCACCTAGGCTCCCAACAGAAATCTATGGGCAAGGTGAATCTATCCTACATAGAATGGGTTACAAAGGACAAGGCCCCATCGGCCTAAGAAAAGAAGGAATCATAAAACCCATTCAACCTTCTTCATCCTCATTGGCTAGGACTACAAAAGGCCTAGGATATAAAGACAAGGGCAAAGCTAAGACAAATGCTGGTCTTGTAGAAATGATCCATACACTTGAAGTGGATAGTGACACTGATTCCAATGAATATGAGTGGGATGAGCTGACAGAGCATTCCTATGATGACAAAGGGGTTTATACTATTCAAACTTATAGCCCCTACCATGAGGGACAAACACTACCACAGAGGCCATTAGAGTTTGATTTGCCTATCTCTGAGAGTATGACTGTCGAGGAAGGTTTGAGTACTATCGCAATAAACAATATGGAGGAAAGTACCATCCCAAACACTCCCCCTACCAATACTCCTAGTATATCCATTCAAACCATCAATGAATCAGATCTATCCTCTGACTCCCTCCACCTTGTGCATCCTGAGCTTATTGATTGGGATCTATGAGGAACCCCACAACTAGATATGTTCCAAAACGATGATGCCTACATTGACTACATGGAACTTAGGGACCACCTACCTCAAGGAGATCATAAAGCTAGTTTTGCTATTGAACTTAATACCATGGCTTATTTTAGAGAGGGTGCCAAGCCTTCCAGTCACAACAAATCAAGATAAAAATTGGATTTGATGGTGAAAACTGCTTTGCGGCAGTGTCAGATCCCAAAATAGTAAAAATAAAGGACTCATCCAAAAGTGAAAACCCAATTGTGGCACCTGACGATGGAAGGCTTGACATTCTCCCTGATGACATGCACCAGGAGAAGTCTCAGATTGTGGTGGAACCCACATAGCTGATTAACATTGGAACAGAGGAACAGCCTAAGATCATTCACTTTGCTAAGTCTCTAACCCCACTAGAGAAGACTAAGTTTGTACCATTCTTCAAGAGAAAGCAAGTCAATTTTGCTTGGTCATACACAGATATGCCGAGTTAGATCCAAACCTGATTCTACATCATCTTCCATTAGATCTAGGAGTGAAACTAGTGAAACAGAAGATTAGAAAGATGCATCCACACATAGCATTGCTTGTAAAAGAAGAACTCAAGAAATTTCTATTTGTAGGGTTCATCAGAGCTATAGACTATCCAGGGTCTCCATCATAATACCAGTGTTCAAACCAGATGGCCAAGTCAGACTATGCAATGACTTAAGAGATCTAAAGAAAAGCTTGCCGCAAGGATGATTTTCTATTGCCGAATATAGATATCATAGTCGACTTAACAACAGGGCATACCATGTTATCTCTCATGGATGGCTTCTTAGGATATAATTAGATTAGGATAGCACCAAAAGACCAACATAAGATAGCTTTTACTTGTCCATGGGGCACTTTTTGCTGGAATGTCATGCCATTTGGGCTAAAGAATGCAGGACCCACATATCAGCGTGCTATGACCACTATATTTCATGATATGATGCACGTCACCATGGAATATTATGTAGATGATATCCTAGAAAAATCACTTACAAGAGAATCACACCTGGATGTGTTAAAGAAAGTCTTTCAAAGATTAGAGCAATTCAAGGTCAGGTTGAACCCAAAGAAGTGTGTGTTTGGAGTCACCTCGGGCAAACTCCTAGGTTTTATTGTATCAGCAAATGGAATAGAGGTGGACCCTACTAAAGTCAAGGCTATTATGGACATGCCACCACCCAAGACTCTTACTCAACTCAGATCTCTATAGGGCAAGCTACAAGCAATCCATAGATTCATATCACAACTGGCAGACAAATGTCAACAATTCAGTCATCTCCTGCATAAGAACATTCCATTTAGATGGGATGACAAATGTGAAGAGGCTTTCAACAAACTGAAAGAGTATCTTATGAATCCACCTATTCTCATGCCTCTTATCCAAGGGAAACCATTGATACTATACATCTCTGCTACACCTATAGCTCTTGGGGCTCTTCTAGCATAACAAGATTATGAAAACAAAGAAAGAGTTGTCTACCATATCAGTCACACATTAGTAGGCTATGAGTTGCAATACTCTTAGATAGAAAGATCATGTCTTGTGGTAGTTTTTTCTTCCCAAAAACTCTGACATTATATTCTTGCACATCTAGTCAAACTTATTGCAAATATAGATCCACTGAAGTACCTACTAAGCAAAGTAGCTCTAACAGGTCACCTAGCAAAATGGGTAATGCTCCTAAGTGAATATGACATTGAGTATGTAGACAGAAAATCTATCAAAGGGCAAGTTATTGCTAATCATTTAGTGGATGCACCACTACAGGACACCACACCAATGCAATTTGAGTTTCCAGATGAATCCTTATTCAATATCTCAACACATTCCTACAAACTTTACTTTGATGGGTCCTACACAAACCATGGATCGAGGGAAAGAATCTTGTTTGTAACTCCTCATGGTGACACCATACTAAAATCTTACCGTTTGTTATTCCCATGCACCAACAACATAGCAGAATATGAAGCCTTAGTCATTGGTCTCAAGATGGCAACAGAATGGAAAATCAAAGAGCTACATATCTATGGTGATTCTCAACTAGTGATAAATCAGGTCAATGATGATTACCAAACCAAAGATGAGAAGCTTATTCCATACAAAAGGATGGTAGATGACTTTAAGGAATACTTTGTGATTATATCTTTTGAGCAGATACCTCGCATTGAGAACAAAGCAGAAGATGCCATGGTAACCATTGCCTCTCTTCTCGAGATACCAGAGAATGAGTCACGGCATGAGTTCTTAGTGGAAACTATTCAACAACCAGCTTATAATCTTCCTGAGACCCATTCCATATGCCTTTTAGTTGGATCTGATTCACCTTGGTATAGTAAGGTTTACACTTACTTCATGGACAACACCCTCCCACCTGACTTATCTTCAAACCAACGACGAACCTTTATATGCCAAACCTCTCGTTATACCATTATTGTCGACACCCTATACCGACATGGTCTAGATGGTACTTTACTCTATTGTTTAGAATGAGAAGAATCCCTAACTTCCTTACAAGATGTACACGAAGGGATCTGCGGAACACACTCTAGCAGTCCTTCCTTAGCTAAGAAACTCATGCATTTGGGTTATTACTGGCCGAACATGGAAACAGATTCATATCAGTTTGTGAAGAAGTGCAAGCAGTGTCAAATACATGGGACCTTGATCCATGCACCAGCTCAAGAGTTGAGACCTTTAATGACACCTTGGCCCTTTTGCCAATGGGGGCTTGACCTTGTAGGAAAGATCCATCCACCCTCATCCAACGGCCATAAATTCATCATAATCACCACTGAGTACTTTACCAAGTGGATTGAAGCCATTCCCCTCACCACCATCATAGGTAAATAAATCTCCTCATTCATCCTGAATTACCTCATCTGTACATACAGAATTCCCTCATCCATTATCACAGATAACAAAAGACCCTTCAAAAACTAGGATGTCCAAGAACTCTGTGACTGATTCAAAATCCAACACCATTTCTCCACACCCTGTTACCCCCAAGGCAATGGTCAAGCTGAAGCATCCAACATGACCATCTTGAAACTCCTCAAGAAAATAGTCAACGATGTTGGCCATGATTGGCATATCCAACTCAATCCCACTCTGTGGGCCTACAGAACTAGTATACACACTCCCACAGGTGCTACCCCTTACGCCCTTGTCTATGGCTCAGAATCTATCCTCCCCATTGAGGTTGAATTACCATCTCTCATGGCGTTTTTAAAAGGTCTCATATCAGATGAAGAATACAGAGTCTCCAGATTGCAAGAACTAGAGTTGCTAGAGGAAAGGAGACAAATAGCCTTTGACCATCTCAAAGCTTATCAACAACTGGTGTCATGAAGCTATAACCACAGAGTTCACCCAAGAGTCTTTAAGGTTGGAGATCTAGTACTTAAGGAGAGTCCCCGCAATCAACAAGATAGGGAAAAGAAAGGCAAATTTGAACCCAACTGGCTCAGGCCTTATGTGATCGTAGCTACTTATGGATCGGAGGCATATTAGTTGGTAACATTAGAGGGTGAGTTATTAGATGACCCAATCAACATCATGCATCTTTATCGGTTCTATACCTAGGAGAACCCCAATGTAAGGGAGGCATAAAATACAAAAAAATCAAAAAATAAGAAAAAATACAAAAAAATCAAAAAATTAGAAAAGTACAAAAAAATCATCCTTTGGTGAAAACCTGGCAAACAGGGGTCATGTTTACTTTCTAGCTTTCATGCAAATAAAAGCAAGTGGTGAAAACCTGGTAAAACAGGCGTTACTTGTGATAAACCACTTCCTCCATCTTTGGGAAACCAATCACCTTGTGTCCATTCTTCCTCATGTCCCATTCAACCCATATCTATTCCATAATAAAAACCTAATGATAACCTATCATGGCTTGATACTCTATCTCTTTGTTGCCTTGACAACCAAGGTTTTATCCCGTATCCTATCCATAGTGTCAACTTGGCATAGTGTCTCTCGTCAGTATCCATGGTCCAAGTCCATGAACTACGTTGCCTCTGCGTTGTCACGTAGGCAAGGCCATTTCTCAAATGTGCCCTCGAGGCTCCCACGGTCCCATCTGTCCCATTTCTTGTCATCTATCTTCTAGTCCATCCATGGTCCATTAGGGTTTACCCTGAACTACATTGCCTCTGCATCGTCACATAGGCAAGGCCATTTAGCAATGAGCCCCAAAGGCACTAGGTCAATCCCTTAGGGTTCGTCTCACCAATAAAGATTGTGGAATCTTCTCACCAGGCAAGCAAGTGCAAACAAAACCCACTCTTTTCAAGTAGAAATCCTGACACAAGACATTAACCTATCCAAAGCAAAGCAAAGCAAACAAACTCCTAAGGCCTTCTAAATGATTTTACCCAAATTATGGCAAGAAACAAACAAATCTAAATGCAAAAATATTTTGTGGATTGGAAACATGGTTAAAATACAGAGTCTTGATTTTTGCTATCATGCCTTTCTATGCTACTCGAGGATGCCAAAAGCTAGAGATGCTATGATGGGGGCATGATTATTTTCTTTGTTTGTTGTTTGTGGATTAAACTTTAATAATGTGAACCCTTGTCTAAAGACATGATCGGCAAAAGATCATCAAGGACATCAAAGGTCTAACATGAAAGGGGGCAATCCTTAACTGTTGATACGCAAGAAATACTCAGGTCATCTCAGTTCAATTATACCTCGATGAAAAATCCATGTAAGCAATGCTCAGGTCATCTCGGTTCAATTATACCTAGATGCTTGCATTAACTTACAACATTCGGAAAAAGTACCAGAAAAATCACCCAATGATGAAATAAGCACTTCAAAATACTTGCACCATCAAGATGTCAAAATCAAAGCATCCATTATACATCCATACATCTGTTTCCTATGCAATAAAAGATCCAAACAATGCGGAGTAACAATACAAAGTCAAGCTTGTGAATCTTTCTATCAAGTCATTCTTTCAATCAATCTTCTATCTATCATTCTGTCATTTCTATGTCGATAGAGTACATTTGGACATCACAAAAACATAGCATATAGGTGCATATCATATCACATGAGATAGTCATTTACATGATTAAATCAGTTGCATATATAGTAAGTGCATTAGGTCATCCATATACATTCTTTGTCAAACAAAAAAAATCAAAAAACATAGATAAGTGCATCACATAAATGGCATAATCATATAGATACCATTTGCATTCACTCATATTAGAGCCATATCAAGTAAAACATCTAAGTCTGCATTAGGTCATATAGTATCACATAGCATCATATGAAAATCTGCATTAGATAACATCACATAGCATCAAGTAAACATCTAAGTATGCATTAGATAAACACTTGCATCACATCATACAATAGAAATGCATCATAACTCATACATATAGAGAGTATCAAATATCTGCATCATCATATAAATATCATAAAAACATGTCCAAATGAACAATGTCAAGTGGTCCATCTCTAAGTCAATGTCATATACAATAAATACATCCCAAGGATGGTGATACATGTCTCAAAATACAAAAAAAAGTGGTGCACAGGTGTATCCGGCTATCTGAGCCATCAAAAAGGTACATAGGATCAAAAAATCTGGAAGTCTCTGCTATCCCTGCTGCTGTGGACCATTGCTACCAGTAGTGTCTTCTCCTCCTCTGCTAGCCCTAGACTACTATGGGTCCATCATAGAGGCTCCTGACCTCGATCCATCTACTCTCAGGGGAGCCATAGACTAGTTCCTATAGTTCGAAGCCCTCTGACTAACTGGCATGGCACCATGGTGTAAACCCTGATAATACTATGCCTGAGCCTGCGCTCTGGTAAGCTCACCTTGCACCTGCGCTAGTTGTGTCTGTGTCTGTGCTAGTTGTGCCTGTGCCTGGTGCACCTGCCCAACCAAGGAACTACTCGTCGCATCTGTCCCCAGGGCTGCCACTACAGTATCCCGCTCTAATCAGATAACTCGTATTTACGCCTCTGCCATATCTCTCTCTGGCGAGCCCCACAATAACCTCTATGTTTTTCTCTCATAGAGCATCAGCAGGCCTGAGCTATGCCCGCAACTGCCTAACCTATCCTCTCAGCGTGGCTATAGCCCTCTCTTGGATGTCTACCTGTGTTGGACCTGAAAGGAAGCTAGGTGTGCGGAAATCACTTCCTACACTAATCTAATGAGGAGAGATGTATGCAAATTCAATTTTAATTCTTACAACTACAACAACATACAACATCTAACAGAGATATTGTAGCAATACACATACACACAGAAAGTAGACAGAAGAGAGAGACAAGATATACGTGGGGAAAACCCTTATGGGTGAAAAACCCCACACTCCAAAACATAGCTCAAATGTATTACAGTAAACAATAACATATTACAATACAATTTCAGAGCCAATGCTCTATCAGGAGTCTTCGAATGTCAAATCTAGAGATATTCCAGCAGCATAATAGTACCTATAAAACACACTACTTATCTCCCATCCAAGCACTTGTTTTTATAGAACTTACAAGGCAAATATGGAACCTTCTAGAGATGGGCGTCCATCTTGGACTCATGCCCCAAAACCCACGCCTAAGGACACTTGTCCAACATCCCATCCCAAAGTGGGTGCCTTGTCCCAAGATAGGCTATGACAGATGCTCTTATGCACCTTACAACTGTCATAGAATTTGTCATGACTGACAGCACTCACAACTGTAAGAGAATTTGTCATACACTGACTAAAAATATCTTATTCCTCTTACAACTTGTCATAACCTCCCTTGACCGCCCAAAGATGCCCTTCTCTCATGCAAAGATGCCTTGACCACGTCTTGGGGGCGCTGCCCCCAAACCCCCATTAATTATTCAAGGGGGAAACTGTGGCTACCAAAGTCACCAAAATTTATCCTGTTGCATGTACACAAGGTGTCGACTATGCCAACTCAACATGGGATAAATAAATACAACATTAGGAATTTGCAGAGGTTGAGACACCTTAATTCCCAGCAGGACCCTATTGTGCCTGTGCCTCTCCCTATCCCTATGGTTGGGGTCCCTGTTGCTGTGCCACCTACCGAGGTGGCGACATCTATACCTGCGGTGCCTGCTGTGGTGCTTGTTGTGCAGCCTATGGTGGTATTGTTGGATCTAGGGCATACAACTGAAAGGGGGGGGGTGAATCAGTTGTATAAAACTTCTTCTCATTCAAACACTTAACTCACTGTTGTTAATTTGCAGCACATCAAATAATCATCCATGGAAGCATAATACATAAACACAAGAGCAGATAAGCATCAACACATTGAACACCAAGATTTTGACGTGGAAAACCCGGTTAAGGGAAAAACCACGGGGTGATTAACCCAAGAATTATTCTCTGTTAGAAGAATAAAGAAAAATGAATGGCACATGCCAATAAGGGCTCACTGCCCGAGCACACTGCTCACAAAGAGGCCCACTGCCTACAAGGAGACACACTGTCTACAAAGTGATGAAAATCACAGTCTTGAACTGGAGAATGACATCTCTACCATGTCCGGATCAGTTCCAATTAAGCCCAATAATCTCTGCTCTGCCTTTCGCACCTTTCTTCACTATATCATACTCATCCTCACACCTCACACTGAAATGAACTCACAAATCATTATTTATACAAGACATCGACTTAGGAACAAGCATCTAAGTCGGCAAACAACCATAGGAGTATCCGCAAGATGAATAACACATCTGGTCGGCCATCACAAGAACATTCGCAGGATGAACAACTCATCCGGTCGGCTACACAGAGCAAGAACTTCATCCGGAAGAATAACTTCAATTCCGGGCTCTACCATCAATGCGGACCAACAACACAACCTAAACATGATCCAAGAACCTTCACAAGCCTGTCTGAATGTCTGGATACATCCGCACTTCCTCTGCTTACTGGGATCTCTTGTCTTCCTCATCCGGAACTTCAAGAACACAGTCTGTCGCCACTGTCATAATGCAAGAGGTACTTCTGGACCTCCAAATCACACACAAATCAGGATGACACATCACAAGGACATCTCAAACACTCCTTCCAATCCGCAGATTATGATAATACAATTCCGGACCTCACCGGACCTTTTTGTGATCCTCTGTCACCTCCGGATACTTGCCGGACCCGGTTCTATACCGGCAGCCACAACTCCTTCCGATCTTCATGTGGACCTCTGAAATCTTAACTGTAGCATCTCAAGACTCATATCTACTAACCCTTTAATCCGCATCCTCCGGTTCTCATCCTATACAGTACATTTACCTTCTTCTCATCACTGTTCTTCACTGTTCCTGACTGAGACTAATTTTCTCAATATCCTCAGCACACAGCTCATCAAATCCTTCTTGTCAGTGCAATATGAGTATGTTGACATCAATGACAACACTGGATAACCTCATACTTGCAACAGGTATTGCCTGCTGAGCGTGGGAAGGTCCCTCCCCAGCTCTTCACCTCTGTCTAGGCCTACCTCCATCATCTCCACCACCCCCTCCTCTGCCATCATCTCCACCATCTCTATCACCTCCCCATCCACCTTTCCTCCTCCTCCTCCCCCTCTGGCCAACCTAGCCCTCATCATCTGAATCTGCCTCCTCTATCCAAGGCAGCAACTCCCCAGGCCCTGAATATCTCAGAAATGAGTGGGTAGTAAACCAATCCTCATAATCTTGGGTCATCCCAGCGTCTGTAATCCCCCTCCTCATATCCCAGGTGATGTAAGGCATCTACCAAAACTTTTCCAGTGCCTCCTTGTAGGATGCCATCAGCCCCCATCTGTACCTCTCAGCATGAGTCCTCACAAATTGGGCTTGCCCCTGTGGCATGCCCTACCTCCTCCCAAACTATCTCTGTACCCGGCTGACAATATGCCTCTCTAAGATAAACCATGTCCGTCCTATCAGCCACTGCGACTAATAGCAGTAAGGTAGCTCATCTGCCTCATCCTCCTAAGGCTCACAGTCTAGATATGGCCGCCAATCGACCACATCTACTCCATCCAAAGAATGCTACCAGTACTCAAGCTTCCCCAGCCTATGCTGGGAAATCACTCCTACATAGCCATAGCTATATGGCTCTCCTCTATGTCTCTCAAAAATGCGCATCGGTCTCATGATCGCTATGTGCTCCCATAGCCAAAACTGTAGCAAAGACATGCCTGCAGATAGGCTTGCACCCTTGTGGTATACCGCCTGATGCATGTCATGGTATAGGTACGCTAGTACATAGACACCCCAAGCATACCGGGTGCCCTCTATCACCATCCTCTCCTTGATCTGACCCCATCTAATGGGGAACCTGTGTGATCTCCTATCGAGGTATACAACTTCTTCAATCAGTCCTGCTACAATCCCTGGGAAGTAGTTGTAGTGGTCATGAATATACTGCCAAGA
This sequence comes from Cunninghamia lanceolata, assembly GCA_027924645.1. Lineage (NCBI taxonomy): Eukaryota > Viridiplantae > Streptophyta > Pinopsida > Cupressales > Cupressaceae > Cunninghamia > Cunninghamia lanceolata. Next base: position 27,643,683 of record BSBN01000500.1, read on the forward strand.
GATGACCTGTCCAACCAGCTCTGGGTCATTGAACACTCACCTGCACTTAGCAAGTCCCGCATCCCTCTGTGGATCATACTCCACAAGCTCACCCTGAATAGGCAAATGGAGAATCTGGTACACATCCTCCAAGGTAACGGTCATCTTGCCAGTAGGGAAGTGGAAGGTCCCATCCTCACTATGGAACTTCTCTACTTCAGCAGTTAGCAACCCGCAGTTCGCCTGAACCTAGGGCATGAAGCAAACATAGTCAAGCGCCATCACGTCGAGTGCCTCTCAGTCTATCTCAGTCAACATGTATCTCTACAACATAGGCATAGGGAACTGCTCCCTCGACTGAAGCATATCTCGCATATCCTCCTGCAAGCACGCAAAGTAAGGCATCAACTTAAAGCTGCAAGTACCATACTCAACATATCTATAGAAACATATCAACTAACTTAACATGTCAAATTGATCAAAATAGCACACTAAATCTCTTGACTAGATTCCTGCAATCTTGGAGATAGCTTATCGATTGATGCATCAAACAGGACACCAATCGAGTCAATTTTGTTAAGTAAACTACCTATCTATATCATATGCGCCATAACAGGTGGTACATGCACCATTTCTTTGCAAATGCGCCATTTCCTTACAAATATGCCACTTCTGACAAGTGCGCTGCCAGAATCCATGCATGCACCATCCTATACCACAAATGCGTTGTCCAGTCAAAAGTGTTGCTTCATACCGTAAATGCGCTGCAAAATTATGCATGCACTGCCTAAACTCATGCATGCACTGCTTGAGTGTATGCACCATTTTATATCCTACATGCACTACAGAACTATGTATACACAGTTTCGCGTGGCATATGTGCCACATTGTGTTCTAGCGTATTTGTCTACCTAGTTTTTCTCCTAACATTTATTGCAATCAAAATCCACCCTAGGGAAAAAAATTTGAGATACATACCAGAGGTCCTGCCTCTGCTGGCTAGTTGAATCGATGGACTCGCTCAAAACGATACTCCTCATGTGGAATGTCCATCCTTATGCTGACTGCTCTATGTGGTGCAGGAGCACCAAGGCTCAATGTAGCCGTACATAGTTTTTGGTTTGTCAATTTTTAGTTTGCAGCTTGTGTTTTTGTTTTTGGAGTTTTTCGAGCATTTTGAAGGTGTTCAGCATTTTGTTCAACAGTTGAACCATTTCGTTGAACCTTGTGATTGAACCTCACTGTTGAAGTTCAATGGTTCAACAGGTTCATTCTTTTTGCGCAGTGGAGTTGAAATCGCCGATCATTTTGTTTAAGGTTGAACCTCATTGTTGAACCTTGCGTTTTGAACTGCTATTGAGGTTCAATGTTTCAGCCGGTCATGTTTGTGGAGGATGAACCTCACTATTGAACCTTGCGTTTGAACCGTTGTTGAGGTTCAATGGTCCAGTGAATGGAGTAGTGGGTTTATCGGAGTGAGATGCTTATCGGGAGGAGATCGGAAGGTTAGGCCGAAGACACAGGTCTGGCCGATGGCACTAACCATTGGGAAGATAATGGATATCGACAAGCAAGGAGAACATTCCACCGATGGAGGCAGGTCTTACCAATGTGTGATGTCCATCGGCATGAGGGTGGTCATCGGCGGAGCCTGTGGTTGTGTCTCCGATCGCTTGGTGTTACCCCGATGGAGTGGTAAAGGTTGGTGAAGGCCATCGGCATGAGAATCACTATCGGTGAAGGATGTGGGTGTCACTCCGATATTAATTGTCTGTCTAATGAAGTGTTGCCGAGGCTTGTCATCGGTATGAGGCTTGCTATCGGCGATGGCTGTGAAAGTCACTCTGACAGCTATGTGTTACTCCGATGGAGTTGGACGTCAGTGCAAGGACTTCTATCGGCGTAGCTTTAAGGCTTTAGGCCAATGCATAATGGTCACGCCGATGAAGGGTGAAGACTTGGTATCAGTGAGACAAGGGACTATCGGAGTGCATGGTTGTGGTTGTGCCAACAGTTTGAGTTGTGCTGATGGGGGTAGACAGGGGTCGTCGGCAGCAAAAGTGCTGACAATAGTTTACTAAGCCGTCAGATATATAAACTGCAGTGGCCGACTTGAACGGGTGAATGTGGGACTAAAAGTTCTCATGAATGTGAACTATCAAGTGGTAGTGGGACAGAGCATAACCGAATTGTTGGACAGTTGGAATACCAACCGATATGGAAGTTGAACCATCTTGTAACGGACATGAGCAGAGATATAAAATGTAGCATTCTTTCTGTAGAGGAGTTCAGCAGAAGGAGAATCAAAGAAGCAATTTTTGGTGTGTGAAGCATTTTGATGTAATCAAAATTTTTTGAACAGAAATAAAATACAGCAGTTCGATCATTAGTATTTTTTGTTCTGTTTTCACTTTATCATTCTGAAGTAGATTAGTCTTTCTGTTTCTGCAATTTTGTTTTCTTTTGCAAACCATGACTCTATTTTGATGACTCCTCAAGTTCCACTGTACAGTATGGAGGTCATCAAGCAGAGCCATGATTTTTGTTTGTTTTTCTTTTGTGGGGTGGTCGGATTGCCAGCTAGAGGCAATGCATGCTTGTTCTAGGCAAGCTCAGTGAGGAGTCCGGCTAGTTAAACAAGTAGGAAAAATAGATTTGCAGGGGTGGAAAAGTAGAGAGAAAGAAAGTGAGCACCAAGTAGTCCAGACCCTTGAACAGAGTGAGAAGGGTGGGCAACGGGCTCAGAAAGTTATGTGCCATTGAGGCAGTACATTGGAAGCAGTGAGGACAATGTATGTGTCCCACACCAAGCAGAGAAGTAGAGTTTTCCATCTCTGCCAAGAGTATGTCTTTTAGCACTTTGAATTGGTAGGAAGGCTAGTGTTGTCAAATGGTCTTGTACACCTACAGGATGTAGAGCAGGCAACCTAGAGTCCTCCTTATCAAATTGGTATCAGAGCAGTAAGATTTGGGTTATTCCTAGATAGGAATAGAAGAGTTGTATGTCATCACTGAGTTCAAGTGAGTCTGTTAGTTCATCCAAGAAAATGGTGACTAATGCAGAGTTAGCAAAGAAGGTTGAGGATCAAGAAGAGAAGAATAGACTCCTACAAGAAAGACTAGCAGAAATGGAGAGTAAGCTAGGCTTAATGTTGCAAAAGACTGAAGAAGTCAGCCAGAGAGTTAAATATTCTAAGGATAAGGGAAAAGGTGTATCTGTAGAAGATGAAGAGCCCACACCTGATCCTAAGTTGGAAGAAGAACCATTCTTGAAAGCTTTGAAAGCAATGAGTGGTAAAACATTGGAAGGAGTACCACTTTTCAGTGGGAAAATGGACCCAGATTTGGTCATGGAGTGGATAGAAGGACTTGAAAATCACTTTGAATGTGATGGTGTAAGCGAGGCACAGAAAGTAAAGGTGGCCAAATCTAGACTCAGTGGAGCTACCTTAACCTGGTGGAAATTTGTACAGACTAAAAGAGCAAAAGAAGATAAGAAGCCCATAGCTACTTGGAAGGGAATGGTAGCTAAAATTAAAGAAGCATATATGCCAGAAGATTATGAAATACAGCTGCACAGGAAGAGACAAAATCTGAGACAAAAGGAATTAGATGTCAGTGCATACACTGAAGAATTCCAAAAGCTATGCTTAAGGTCCAAAGTAATGGAGGATGAAAGCATAAAGGTAGCAAGGTACCTTAACGGTCTAAAGTGGAAAATACAAGAAGAAATCAGTCTGTTGTGTCCTACAACAGTGCAAAAATGCTATCAGCTGGCACTAAAAGTGGAGGAAAAGAATAAGAGGAAACAAGACTCAAATAGCAGAGGAAGAGGAAGAGGCAGAGATAACAGAGGACACAGAGGAGGTTTTGGTGGAAGGAATGCTGACAATAGATCCCAAGCAGAATCCAAACTCACAGAGCAGAGTGGGGAGTCAAGTGGTAGAGGAAACCACAGAGGAAGAGGATCTAACAGAGGAAGGTTAGGAGGATCAGGCAGAGGATCCTATTTCACCAACATGAAGTGTTACAACTGTGGCAATCTAGGTCATCCGGCATATAGGTGTCCAGAAAAGGCCACATCCTCTTCTCAAGGAGGTGATAAGAGGAATCACTATGTCCAAGATAATGCATCCAGCAGCCAGTCACCTGAGGTCAATCTGAACTCAGAAGATGGAGAGAACCTGATGATAAGGAGAACCTTGATGAAGGAACCAGTAAAGTTTGAACCAAGCCAGAGGAGAGCACTATTCAGAATCAAGTGCAAGATTTTGAATAAGGTATGTAAAATTATCATAGACTCAGGATCTACTGATAATATTATTTCTGATGAAGCAGTTAAGAAACTGAATTTGAAAAGAATTACTCATGCAAACCCATATAGAGTCACATGGTTGAATAAGGGTCAACGTGTGATAGTGAATGAACAAAGTTGGGTAGAGTTTAGTATAGGTGGCTATAAGGATAAGGTATTATGTGATATACTACCCATGGATGCATGCCATCTCTTATTGGGCAGACCATGGCAGTATGACCGAAAAGCAGTACATGATGGTGAGAAGAATGCATATTCTTTTCAGAAGGATGGTGTCACCTATAAAATTCAGTCATTGGAAGATGAAGATGCAGTTCAGACAAAGAGTCCTAATATCTTGGTTGTGAGTGGAAAAGAGTTTCTGAATACTCTTAAGGAGGATGGTATTGGTTATGCCATCATAGTGAAACCAAAAGAAGGATAGCAGGATAAGAAGATAGAGATTCCCAAAGAAATGCAGCCTATACTGGAGAAGTATAAAGGCATAATCAGTGATGCTACACCAACTACATTGCCTCCACAGAGAGCAATAAGCCATCAGATAGACCTGATTCCAGGGGCATCTTTGCCAAACAAGGCACCTTACAAGATGACTCCAGATCAGCACAAAGAGATTTCTAGGCAAGTGCAGGAGTTGCTAGATCAAGGATTGATCAGGAAGAGCATTAGTCCTTGTGCAGTGCCCACAGTGTTGGTACCCAAGAAAGGAGGATCATGGAGATTATGCACAGATGCCAGAGCCATAAACAAAATAACTATAAGGTATAGATTCCCAATTCCCAGAATTGAAGATCTCATGGACTGTATTGGAAAAGCAAAGTATTTCACCAAGATAGACCTGAAGAGTGGTTACCACCAAATAAGAATCAAGGAAGGAGACGAGTGGAAGATAGCCTTCAAGACCACAGAAGGACTGTATGAATGGCTTGTTATGCCATTTGGTCTATCAAATGCACCCAGTACCTTTATGAGACTCATGAATGAAGTCCTAAAGGATTACATTGGTAAATTTGTTGTTTTTCTAGATGATATTCTAATTTTTAGTCAGACCAAGGAAGAACATCTAGAACATGTAAATATTGTTTTGCAAAAATTACATGATGAACAACTAACCATCAATCTGGAGAAGTGTGAATTCATGAAACAGGAATTGGTATACCTTGGTTTTGTGGTGTCCCAGGGAGAGTTGAAGATGGACAAGTCCAAAGTAGAAGCCATATTGAGCTGGCCTACTCCCAGAGCAGCCACAGAGGTGAGAAGTTTTCATGGCTTAGCCCAGTTTTACAGAAAGTTTATCAGAAATTTTAGTGGAATATGTGCACCCATGTTGGATACAATCAAGGGTGGAATGAAAGCAAAATTCAGACGGACACCAGCTGCAGATAGAAGTTTTGAAAGGTTGAAGAAAGAGGTAGCAACACAACCTATTTTGTTGTTGCCTAGTTTTGATAAGCTATTTACTATTGAATGTGATGCAAGTAATATAGCTGTAGGAGCAGTGCTAAATCAGGAAAATAGACTTGTAGCCTTTTTCAGTGAGAGGCTGAATGAAGCAAAGAGTAAGTACTCTTCGTATGACTTCGAGTTGTATGCTCTAGTCCAAGCATTGAGAAAGTGGAGACATTATCTCCTGCCTAAAGAATTTGTTGTCTACACAGATAACCAAGCTCTGAGTTTCCTAAACTCACAGGATAAGTTAAGCAGCAGGCATATCAAATGGATGGAGTACCTGCAATCTTATACCTTTACAATTAAGCATAAGAAGGGGCAGTTAACAGAGTTGCAGATGCTTTGAGCAGAAGATTGCTCACAGTACAGGAAGTGCAATTGAAGAGCATTGGAGTTGAAGATTTCAAGAATCTTTACCAAGATGATGAAGATTTTGCTGAGGCATACAAGGTATGTCAAGATTTTGAGAATCACTTTCACAGTGAGTTTGCAGATTTCACCTTACAGTAGGGATTGCTATTCAAAGGTGGACAATTATGTGTGCCAAGAGGATCTATTAGAGAAAATCTCATACAGGAGAAGCACAATGGTAGTCTGAGTGGCCATTTTGGTCTGAATAAGACACTGGAGCTAGTCCAAAGGTTCTATTATTGGCTAAGGATGCACAGAGACATCAGAAGGTATGTAGAGCAGTGTATCGTATGTCAGAAGGCCAAGGGAACCACTTCAAATGCAGGACTGTACCAACCCTTACCCATTCCTTCCAGGCCATGGGAATGTGTAAGTATGGATTTTGTAGTTGGTTTGCCTAAGACTAAGACTGGTTATGACAGCATATATGTAGTTGTGGATAGGTTTAGCAAGATGAGTCATTTCATTCCCTGCAAAGTGACTCATGATGCCAGTCATATAGCACACTTGTTTTTCAGAGAAGTGATCATAATTCATGGACTTCCAGCAAGCATTATGTCTGATAGAGATGCTAAATTCATGGGGCATTTCTAGAAAACATTGTGGCAGAGATTAGGGACAAATTTGTCATTCAGTTTAGCATATCACCCACAGACAGATGGTCAGACAGAGGTGGTAAACAGGACATTGGGCAACCTGTTAAGGTGTATAACCAAAGAATATGGACAGAGTTGGGATCTTGTCATTCATCAGGTAGAATTTGCCTATAATGACAGTGTGAATAGGACTACTAGTAAGAGTCCATTTGAAATAGTCTATGGAATGCATCCCAGAGGTATATGTGAGCTCAGAAATATGGGAAACATGGAGAACAGAAGTGGACATGCAAAGGATTTTGCACAATCCATGAAAGAAGTGCATGAGCAGGTGAAGAAAACCTTGACAGAGAACACACAGAAGATCAAAGATAGAGTAGATGCCCACAGAAGGGATATTCAGTTTGAGGTTGGTGATTTGGTTATGGTACACTTGAACAAAGCCAGAATGTAGAAAGGCACGCCAACCAAACTGCAGATGAGGGGAATTGGTCCTTGCAGAATACTGAACAAGTATGGAAATAATGCATACAGAATTGAATTGCCAGAAGATTTGGCAATCTCACCAGTGTTTAATGTCCAAGACCTGGTGCAATACAGGGGTCCTCAGTCAGTAGCAGATGGATCCATTTCAGAGAAGGAACAAACAGCAAAAGATGTGACTTTGCCACTAAAACCCAAACTACAAGCAGAGAGAATACTGGATTCAAGAGTACAAAAGCAAACAAGACATGGTGTCTACATGGAGCATTTGGTAAAATGGAAGCAGTTGCCTAAAGCAGAAGCTACCTGGGTTGCAGAGTCAGAATTCGAAAAGAGGGGCATTGACTTTGCCTCATTGTCACCAGAGGTGACTTAGTTTCTTTCCGCACAGGGGGAGTATGGTGTAGGAGCACCAAGGCTCAATGCAACCGTACATAGTTTTTGGTTTGTCAATTTTTAGTTTGCAGCTTGTGTTTTTGTTTTTGGAGTTTTTCGAGCATTTTGAAGGTGTTCGGCATTTTGTTCAACAGTTGAACCATTTCATTGAACCTTGTGATTGAACTTCACTGTTGAAGTTTAATGGTTCAACGGGTTCATTCTTTTTGTGCAGTGGAGTTGAAATCGCTGATCATTTTGTTTGAGGTTGAACCTCATTGTTGAACCTTGCATTTTGAACCGCTGTTGAGGTTCAATGTTTCAGCCGGTCATGTTTGTGGAGGATGAACCTCACTATTGAACCTTGCGTTTGAACCGCTGTTGAGGTTCAATGGTTCAGCGAATGGAGTAGTGGGTTTATCGGAGTGAGATGCCTATCGGGAGGAGATCAGAAGGTTAGGCCGAAGACACAGGTCTGGCCGATGGCACTAACCATCGGGAATATAATGGATATTGGCAAGCAAGGAGAATGTTCCACTGATGGAGGCAGGTCTTACCGATGTGTGATGTCCATCGGCATGAGGGTGGTCATCAGCGGAGCCTGTGGTTGTGTCTCCGATCGCTTGGTGTTACCCCGATGGAGTGGTAAAGGTTGGTGAAGGCCATCGGCATGAGAATCACTATCGGTGAAGGATGTGGGTGTCACTCCAATATTAATTGTTTGTCCGATGAAGTGTTGCCGAGGCTTGTCATTGGTATGAGGCTTGCTATCGGCGATGGCTGTGAAAGTCACTCTGACAGCTATGTGTTACTCTAATGGAGTTGGACGTCGGTGCAAGGACTTCTATCGGCGTAGCTTTAAGGCTTTAGGCCAATGCACAGTGGTCACGCCGACGAAGGGTGAAGACTTGGTATCGGTGAGACAAGGGACTATTGGAGTGCATGGTTGTGGTTGTGCCGACAGTTTGAGTTGTGCCGATGAGGGTAGACAGGGGTCGTCGGCGGCAAAAATGCCGACAATAGTTTACTAAGCCGTCGGATATATAAACTGCAGTGGCCGACTTGAACGGGTGAATGTGGGACTAAAAGTTCTCATGAATGCGAACTGTCAAGTGGTAGTGGGACAGAGTGTAACCAAATTGCTGGACAGTTGGAATACCAACCAATATGGAAGTTGAACCATCCTGTAACGGACATGAGCAGAGATATAAAATGTAGCATTCTTTCTGTAGAGGAGTTCAGCAGAAGGAGAATCAAAGAAGCAATTTTTGGTGTGTGAAGCATTTTTATGTAATCAGAATTTTTTGAACAGAAATAAAATACAGCAGTTCGATCATTAGTATTTTCTGTTCTGTTTTCACTTTATCATTCTGAAGTAGATTAGTCTTTCTGTTTCTACAATTTTGTTTTCTTTTGCAAACCATGACTCTGTTTTGATGACTCCTCAAGTTCCACTGTACAGTATGGAGGTCATCAAGCAGAGCCATGATTTTTGTTTGTTTTTCTTTTGTGGGGTGGTCGGATTGCCAGCTAGAGGCAATGCATGCTTGTTCTAGGTGAGCTCAGTGAGGAGTCCGGCTAGTTAAACAAGTAGGAAAAATAGATTTGCAGGGGTGGAAAAGTAGAGAGAAAGAAAGTGAGCACCAAGCAGTCCAGACCCTTGAACAGAGTGAGAAGGGTGGGCAACGGGCTCAGAAAGCTATGTGCCATTGAGACAGTACCTTGGAAGCAGTGAGGACAATGTATGTATCCCACACCAAGCAGAGAAGTAGAGTTTTCCATCTCTGCAAAGAGTATGTCTTTTAGCACTTTGAATTGGTAGGAAGGCTAGTGTTGTCAAATGGTCTTGTACACCTACAGGATGTAGAGCAGGCAACCTAGAGTCCTCCTTATCACTATGCTCGCCTAAGCTCTTAGAAGCAAATCAAACTAAGACAAGTGTGCAAATGAATTGTCTTGCAGACCCAACTCCTATTTATAGCGTACAAACCCTAAACTAGCTAGGTGGTGACTACGATTACTTCCCGCACCCGTTTCTTCTAGTTTTCTTTCCGTTCTCAGAAACGCGTCATGTTTTCTTCAAACCTAACCAAGTTTCCCTTCATCTTCATGAGATTGTCCATCTCACATCCTTCTACCTTCTTCCCGTCCAATCTCTCGAGGGGGCATCCTATCATCATAACCTGTACCAGGGGCAAACTGGGGCATGTATCATTGTCAGACAATTTATTCTTTGAAGCAACGCCGTAAACTACATTGCATCAAAGAGGGGCAAAATGTATACGCCTAAAAATGACACGATTCTATCTAAATAAATATTCTTAATATTTATTCCCTTCTAATTCCTCTATCAATAAATAAATAAACAAATTTATTTATTCAATTCATATTCTTCTAAATTAATTAAATATCGCAATATTTAATTCTCTTCTAAAGTCAAAATTAAATAAAATCCTTTATTTAATTAAATTCTTCCAAACAATTAAATAATTCTTAATTATTTAATTAAGTCAATTCATTCTTCCAAATTTAAATAAATCAAATCAAATTTATTTAAATGCTCTCAATCTCCAAAAATAAAATACAATCAAATATTTTATTTATTCTTCCAAATCATGCACAACAATTCAATAAATTTATTTATTTAATTGGTTTTCTTATCTTTTAATTCTTCAAATATCTTTTGAATCTCCTAAAAATAAGTCTTCTTCTTCATGCACACAAAATTAAATAATTTATTATTTAATTTCTCTCAAAATCATGCAAAAACAAATCTCAAGTTGAGTTATCTATTCATCCAACCTTGTTTATATCAATATCTCTTAAATTAGAAAAAAACTTTCTAATTTATGAAAAGCATGTCTTATCTTTAGAAAAGAAAGTAGTTAACTCAAATAAAATAGCTTTTGTGTGACACTTGTCTTCTTCTTATTCATTGCACATTCCTCAACCATTCTCAATCATTGATCTTCTCATTCTTTCTATATCGTTGATCTTCTCTCGCTCAAGTCTATAAATTGAACACTGTTCTTCTATTTCATCCATCCAAGCTTTAAGTATCGTTACTCTGCAGGAATTACAGCGTGCCTTTGGCACCAATTCCTTCATTACTTGTGATCACACTCGTTACTACTCACTACTATCATTGTTGTAAAGCTCATCTTCATGGTGATATTATTATAGCCATTCTCAATTGACATTCTTGAAAGAAAGCAAAGAAGTGCACTCTCTGAGGGCCCTATTTCATACATGCAAGATCGATTGTGATAGACGGTCAATGGAAGCTTCAAATTAAAGGAGGCTTGCTTTGTTGTTGTTCATTGTTTATTGAATCTCTTTTGTTCACCATTTCATTGAGTTTTGGGTATCTTGCTATTGGTATTATTGATAATTCATTTAGATCCAATTTTCACTTAACATAAATCATTCAATTTTAAAACTTTGCTAACATGCTAGCATAAAGCATATGGACTGACATGTGGACATCATATTAACACTCCCTCCCCAACCTAAATTTGAGCATGTGTCCACACATGGCGAATGGTGATGTGTGACAGGACAAGGAAGGGAATAATGACATGCTATGGGAAATATCGATATTAATGTACAATAATTAAATGAATGTACCAAAAGATAATTAAGAGAGAATTATTAAAGTGTGCGTACCTTGATTTGTGGAAGATCGGTTGCAAAAATCATGGAGAAAGTACGCTTAAGAATTTATTGAGCAATGAATGAAAGTGGAGTGGGCTGAAGCAAGATGGGATGAAGTGTAATCAATACACGTGATGGAAGAGAGAATAATGGATATGGGTGGGTAGATAGGCAAAAAAGTGAAAGAGTGGACTCCCACAAATGTGGAAGTATTTATTATGACAAGTATCGTACATTGGTTAGCCAGAAGGAGGGACACTAGGTCCACTACCTTTGGTTGCAGGAAGTTCAAGTGTTGCATGCTAAGTGAATTGTTACAGGAATTCTTCTTTTGAGGTTGTCCTGTGATATAACCTGAGTCGATGACCATTGACTAATAGCTTAAATCTTACAGGGTCAATAGTAGTAAGTTGAATAGCACCATTGGAAAAAACTTTAGCAACCTCATATGGTCCTAGCCACCTTGTCTGTAATTTCCCTACATTATCCTAATACCTTGAGTCATAAAGCAAACCCAATCACGAGGCTGGAATTTCTTATCTTTGATGTATTTGTCATGCCACTTTATTCTCTGATTCTGTACCACTTATGTATGATGTAAAGCTGTTTTTCTCATCTCATCCAAAGCATTGAGTTGTATGATTCTTTCTTTTTGTGCCTTAGAGAGATCCATCCCCAAGTCAAGTGCAGTCCGAAGAGTTTCATGTTCAAATTTAATAGGCATCATGGCTATTTTGCCATACAGTAACTCAAAAGGGGTGAAGCCGGTAGTTGTTTTCTAGGTTGTCCTATAGGCCCAGATAGCTTCTGGTAGCCTGTTCACCCAATCCTTCCTATGGACAGCCACAGTTTTGGTCAAAATGGCTTCTATTTCTTCTTTAGTCACCTCAACTTAGCCATTAGCCTAAGGGTGATAAGGAGTAGATTTCTTGTGCCTTATGTTGTACTCCTGTACTAGTGCTGCAACTAGAGTTGAGGTGAATTGAGCTCCTTGATTAGTCACTAATTCTCTGGGAACTCCATATCATGCAAAGATTTCCTCATAGAGAAATTATGCAACCTTATTGTCTCTTGCATGCTTTATGGCCTTAACTTCTACCCATTTGCTTACATAATTAGTGCATACTAAGATATAGGATTTACCATTAGATGGAGGATCAATGGTTCCTACAAAATCTAATCCCCACTTATCAAATGGAGTAATCACAAGCTGGGGATAAAGGGACATCTCATCAGATTTTGTTGGTTGTCCCATCCTCTGACAGCTGTCACATTTCTTGGTATATCTTGTTGCATCCTTGTAGAGTGTAGGCCAGTAATAACCTACATTCAAAATCTTCATTGTTGTTTGCTTTGTTGCAAAATGTCCTCCACAAGGTTCATTGTGACATGCATGCAAAATGTCATATGTTTCATCTTCTCTCACACATCTCCTCATGACATTGTCTGGTCTAGTGTAGAACAAACATCCAACAATCCATGAAAAAGGAAAAGATTTTGCAATGAGTTCCCTTCTCTCCTTAGGAGAGAAGTGAGGAGGGACTCTTCCTATTACCACGTAATTGGTTGTGTCAGCATACCGAGGTGTTTGCATAGTGAGTGAAAACAAATGTTCATCAAGAAAAGAGTCATCAATGACTTGGTTATCCTCTGATGTAGTCATTCTTGAAAGAAAGTCTGCAACCACATTGGCCTTCCCTGGCTTATCCACAATAGTGATGTCAAATTCCTGCATTAGCAATACCCATCTTGCTAATCGACCAGATATTAGAGGTTTGTTCATGAGATACCTAATGGTTGCATGATCAATGTGCACAAAGATTTGATAGCCAGTTATGTAGTGCCTAAATTTATTAAGTGCATAGATGACTGCAAGCATTTCCTTCTTTGTTACTGTATAGTTGAACTTAGCACCCTATAAGTTTTTGCTAATAAAATAAATAGCATGCATAATGACTCCTTTCTGGCCTAAAACTACTCCTATGGCATAATCTGACGCATTAGTATGAATATGGAAAGGAAGTTCCCAATTGAGGCCTTTAAGTACAGGAGCATGGGTTAAGGCTACCTTTAAATCAGAAAATGCTTTGTCACAGTCTTCATTCCACTAAAATTCAGCATCCTTTGTGAGAAGATTATATAATGGGGATGCCATTTTGCTGAAATATTTGATGAAACATCTATAATACCCTACATGACCCAAGAAGCTTCTGACATCTTTTTGCTTTGTAGGAATGGGTAGATTGATGATGACTTCAATCTTTACTGGGTCTACCTGTATTCCTTTTAGAGAAATTTAGTGGCCAAGTACTACTCCTTCCTACATCATCATGAAGCACTTTGTACTGTTTAAGGATAGGCTGTAGTCTTCACATCTTTCCAACACTTTCCCTAAGTTTGCTAATGCCTTTTCAAAAGTAGCACCATAAGTAGTGAAATCATCCATATAGATTTCCATACAATCATGTGAGATATCAGAAAATATGCTAATGACTGCTCTTTGGAAAGTTGTAGGTGCATTGCATAAGCCAAATGGAAGTACTGAGTAGGCATATGTCCCCCAAGGACAGGTAAATGTTGTTTTCTCTTGATCTTTAGGTGCAATCTGAATCTGATTGTAACCACTAAATCCATCCAAAAAGTAAAAGTACTGCTTTCCTGCAAGTGAGTCCAATACTTGGTCTATGAAAGGAAGGGGAAAATGATCTTTTTTTTATGGTAGAATTTAATTCTCTGTAATCAATACAGACTCTCTATTTTCCTCCCTTCTTGGGCACAAGAACTAGAGGAGACACCCACTGGCTATTTGAGATTGGGTAGATAAATCCTGCATCTAATAGCTTTTGCAATTCCTCTTTGACAATCTCTTAGTGCAGGGTTGATTCTCCTTTGTGGTAGTCTTACTAGTGTACAATCTTCCTTTTTGTAAATCCTATGGGTGCATAATGTAGGATCTAATCCTTTCATGTCATGATAATCCCATGCAAAGGCATTTTTATGTTTCTTTAACAAATTTTTCAAGGACAACTGTTGTGCTTGAGTCAAGTTACTATTAATATTGAGATATCTTTCTTGTGAAATTTCCACTTCATTTGTTAAGTCAACCATAGTTACTTCATTAATGCTTGGTACCTTAATTTATTGTGGAAGCAATGTATGTAATATACCTGATGCTGCAAGAAAAATTGGAATAAGTATCCTCACTGGATCAGCAGAATGAGAGGATGATGCTTCCTCTACTTCACAATGATTTTGAATTATATTAGACAACACCTCCTCCTCTCCTTGAAGCTGCAAGAAAGAACTTCTACCTAACATCATAAGCTACTCCACAGAATTAGCTTCCTCTACCTCTTCACCAACATGAGGCCAAATAGGATTATCCATGTCATGAGATGGTTGTGCAGGTGGGTAAAGAACAAGTGTTTTAGTGCTTCTCTCATTAGAGATGGTCATGTCTCCTGACCAGCACCTAATAATCTGTTGTGGCTAACCACGGCTTTCCCAAAATGATGGGGTATCCTCCCAATGTACCTTTAGGAGAAAGTATCATGAAATCAGCTAGATATTCCCATGAGTCCAGGGATACCACAAGGTCCTCGACTATCCCATTAGGTTTAACAGTAGAGCTATTAGCAAGCTGCAAGACAGTAGGAGTTGGTCGCATGGTTGCAACATTCAGTTGCTGCAGGATATCCTTTGTCATTACATTTATGGCTGCTCCAAGATCAATCAAAGCATTTCTGATTTGGATTCCATTTATAACAACTCCTACCATAGGACTTCCTGGATCATTATATTTGGGAACAGTCACTTTTCCAAGCATGATGTCAGCCAACTGTCCCACCACATGAACCATAGTGGGGTCTTTCCTTTTTCTACCTTGCTTCTTAAGGCATGCTTCTTTAATTGCTTTGCCATATATAGGAACATCTTTTATGGCTTGAAATAGAGAGATCTTGACACATACATGTTTCAATTGCTCTAGAATGTCAAAGGTGGGTTCCTCTTCTACTTTTTGTTTCATAGTTTCTAACCTTTTTGGAAATGGTGGTTCTTGGGCAATCTGTTTGACTGTCATTGGTTCAGGATTTTCAGGTACATTTGATTGAATGGGAGTTTTGATAGGTTCCTCTTCTTCCTCAGAAAGCTCAGTAATAACAGGTCTTGAAGGAGCTGCCAAGGTAGTTCCTGAATGCAGATGTATATCACTTACATTCACAGCATATGCAGGGAATTAGTTTGGATCAGAAGAATATACTAGCTGTTGCTGTGGTCTATTATTTGGGTTAGGTGAGGGTTGAGCTGGTAACTGAGTAGGTTTAGGTGTATTTGAATTGGAGCTAGTAGGTGGAGGCATTATAGTAGGCTGTTGGGGTTGAGGAGGTGATTGCATGTAATTAGTGGTCTGATTTGGCCATTGCTGTCCTCCTCTCCATTGAGATGTTTGCTACCAATTTCCTGGAGGTGATTGCCAATTCCCCAGAGGTTTTTGCCACTGAGGTGTAGGGTTTTGGTAATTTAGCCAAGTATTTTGAGGGTTGTTCCGAGGCTGAGGCGGATATCCTCCATAACTAGATGGGAATGGTTGTTGCCATTGGTTACCAGATGAATAAGTATTAAAATGTGGTCCAACATTGATAATGGATCTGGTGACATACCTTGTCTTGGAGCCCATGGCCTCCTTTGTGCAACATAGAAGACTTGATCTTCTTTAACTTGTATTAGCTTGAACTCAAGTGGAATCTGCTTGTTGTCAATGTTAGCTACCATCTTGCATCTACAGTCCCTCTTCTTTTGTTTGCAATGAGGACAATATTCTACCAACATTGCCTCAGCCTCTTCATACTTCTTCTTTGCCTAGAGTGTGTCCAATTGGGTGGCCATATTATTTATAATATCTTGCTTAAAATCAAATAGCAAGTGGCTTATCTCCATCCTTGAAACTCCAATGGTAGAGGTTTTGCCCATAAGGAAATGGTAACCTCTTCCTTTCTTCATGGCTTCTCTGGAATAATTTTGACACAACTTCTTAATATCATCCCAAGACACTTGGGTAATATCTCCTCCTCCCATTAAATCCAAGGCATCTGTGCAATGCTCACTTATTCCCCTAAGGAAGAGCAGTTTCTGAGACTCCTCATTGAGTGCATGATGGGGAGACTTTTGTAAACAAAACAAAAACCTTGAGATGTAATCCTCCAAACTTTCATCTTCTTTCTGCTGCATTCTAAAAATATCATTTCCTCTCATATCCCTACTCCTACAGTAGTCTTTATATTTCTCAATAAATTTATCTTTCATTTCTTCCTAGGTATTGAAAATATCACTACCTAGACTCATAAACCATCTTAATGCAGCCTCTTTCATGGTAGTAGGAAACAACTTAAGTTTATGAGCATCAGTAGTGTAGTCATAGCTTTTGCAGAGGATATCAAATTCAAACAAGAAGGTGTCTGGGTCCTCTGTTGCAAGTCCATAGAACTTGGGGAGAGCTCAAGCAGGGATGTTCTTGAGATTGTCCACTTCATTTTGATGAGCAATCGGAAATGGAAAGGTTGGTTGATTAGGTGCATTTTGGGCAGCCATAACTGCTTGACCTATTATCAAGGCAAATGGATTTTCAACCAGGTTTGGGGTAACTTGTTCTTCAGAGGATATTTTAGAACTATTCAAATTAGGGAATGCATCAAGGAAAGGATTTACTTATGCTTCTTCTGCTAGGTAAGTTGAATCATTAGGAAGGAATCTCCCTAAAGCATCTCTTCTCCTACCTCTATGCATGCAATATACTCAGTATCAGCCACCTCTCACACAAAAAATGTTGTGGATGGGTTGTAGATTGTTACTTCCTGACTAAAAACACATTTTAAGGAAAAAAATTTGCAAGGAATAATACTAAAGATGACTCCAAAGATCTTCTTAGTTTGACACCATCCCCGGCAACGGCACCAAAAATGTTGGTCTCTTACAATGATTTAACAACTGAGTTCTTTAAAGTTGTAACTCAGAGATTGGACATCTGACCTGAATAGCTGTCTTAATCACTATAGAGATGCATTTCACTTGTCAACCTAGGGACGTGAACTTGAAATGGGTTAGCATGGTATGTGCACTAAGAACTTCCAAAGTAGCCACATTCATACTATAGCTAAGAAAGACATAATACTGAAGATAAACTGCTAGGAAAGAAATAACAGGAATGTTGAACATCAACCAATAGCTCTTCTAAGATCAAGTACATAACAGAAAATAAAAGTCTGGGCAAACAAAAAGGAAACTACTCTGTCTGCTTTGGCTGCAAGAACAGACACAGAATGGAATTCTAGTGGCTGCAGGGACATTCAATGCCAGATTTAACTAAATGCTTAACAGAAAATATAGCTAAACTAGAGGATGGAATTCTCACCAAGTGGGCCCCCTTGGATTAGTATTCCCTAAGACAAATGTAAACTCAGAAATGCAACTTATAACTTCATTTTATTCATTAGAAAAGATGAGTACAACTGAACGTCATAACTGTATTACTGAAAGTTAGATAATGTAAATACAATCTCTGATTAATCAACCACCCCTCAGAAGGAGCATTAGAGTCTTATTTATAGAAGGAAAACTACAAACCTAACTACCTAGCAAGGCAGTCAACTCCAACAGAATAGGAGGATGCCTCTTTATGGAAAACATAGAAAGTGGAAAGGAGGTTACACATGCGTGGAATCTGGTCAAGCGACTTGCTTCAATGTAGATTTAGCATAACAGTAACTCCTAAATTTGGTCAACAAGTATTTAAGATTAGTTACAAGGTGGTTGTCTTCCCTCCATTTGACATTTGAATGATCACCATGTTTGACTTTTTATGGCAAGCAACCAACCAACAGAATCTTCCTCTACTTTATGGATGCTGATTATATCTACATAACAATATTAGTACACACAATAATTGCACATCCATAACTACCTTTGAGTAACATTCATTAACCATATGTAAAATTAACATAGATAGTTCATATAGCATGTCTTGTCATAAAAGAATATAAGAAATGAACTATTCTCAACAAGTTATAGTTTTGAAGCAATGACATAAAAAGATCAGGATCAAAGTACCAAAGTCCAAGATAACTACAGCAAGTGGATAATAAAGTTTAACAAAATTGAGTCATAAACTAGACTCATCACATGTCGATGATTTATGCAAACAATGATTCCAAAGACGAATAAAAAGAAGTATCCATGATGACAAGATTTTGGAAATCAGGTCTTTAAATAGTAAAACTCACAAATTTCACAACCAATCAAGAGATTTGAACAAAGTGTATAAACACCTAGTGTTGAAATACACAATGTGTATTGTAACCAATGTGCCAATTCTCACAAAATGATATGTATTAATGCACAATTTTCAAATGACCAGTGGATTTATTCTTTAATATGAGTGCCCAATCAGATTTCAAAGTTTTTAAAAAGTTAGGCAAAAGACAAGTGCAAGACTATGTGTGAAAATGACCTAAAATGCTTGATTTTTTCAACCTTTTTCAATGGAAATAAGTGAAAGAAAAGTTGTTGTAAGGAAATTGATCAGGGGTAGAAAATAATATGTCTGATATCATTCCAATAAAGCAATAATATCCTTCACAACACACTTTTGATGCAAACCTAGAATGATGACAAGTCAAAACCTAGTGAAAATACACTAAAATATGTAATTTTTCACAAAATTTCAATGCAAAAACCCAATAAAAAGGGTGTTGTAAAGAATTTTAGGAGGTGCAGTAGATAATAACAGTAATATAATTCACCTACAACCATAAAATCCATCACAACACGCTTGGAGTTGAAATCTAAGTCAAACCCTAGGGAAAATATAGCGAAAATATGCAATTTTTGACAAATTTTCAATGCAAAGACCTAGTAAAAGAGTTGTTGTAAAGAGTTTTAGGAGGTTCAGCAGATTATAGTAGTAATATCAGTCACCTAAAGCCATAAAATGTATTGCTGATGACGGCGTGGTTCAGTGGTTAAGTCACTCAGTTGTAGTGGCAGCCACCAGAGTTTAAACCCCTGCTGGGCCAACGAGCTCGCAAGGCTTTACGCCTTCACTAGGTCAATGAGCTCATGGGTTTGAAGTGTTCTTGCTAGGGGATGAGGTCCCCCATGTTGTAACCTCACTGGTTCATTGCTCTGGCAAAAGCATTCGCGTGGAGCCTAAGGGCGTGTCGTACCAGCGTCGCCGGTCACGTTAAAAGTTTTACTAGGCACATTATCTTAAAAAAAAAAAATCCCATAAAATTTATCACAACATGCTTTTGATGCAAATCTAGGTCAAACCCTAGGGCAACTATAGTCAAAATATGCAATTTTTCACCAAATTTCCACTGTAAGAGCTCAATAAAAAGGTGTTGTAAAGAATTTTAGGAGGGAAAGAAGATAATAACCCTGATAACATCCAATTAGTGCAGAAAAATCCTTTACAACATGCCTATGATGCAAATCTAGAGAGACGATAAGGCTAAAATCTAGTGAAAAAGTAAGGTTTTCAAACCCTAGGCATGGAATTTTGCAAGGAAATCACTATGATGCAACACTAAAATTAGAAATCAGTCCTAATGAGTGTTTTAAAATGGTACTAAAATCTGAAACAAGATTTTGACTGCAAACCCTAGCTAATGCAACACTAGGTTATATGAAAAAATACATAATTTCAAGCAATTTTCAACAATTTAAAAATGAAAATGCAATCTAATTGAATGATGAATGAAACGTTTCTGTATTTTAAATCAGATCTAATTATATTGACAGAAATTTATTTAAATTCAATTCTAATTAATCTAAATTTATTGAAAATGCGAGCTAAAAATACCAATTTTTTCAAAAAATTTCAAATTTTTCAATTTTTTTGTAATTTTTCAAATGCAATAAGATGAACAATGATATCAATGAATGAAATGAATGTAAATATGAAGAACAAAACTTAGAAAGGTGCAAAAAATCAAAAACATAGGTTCACCTAAATGTTTAATAGGAAAAATGAGGGGGATTTAGTTTAGGGTTGATTTTGATGGTTTATGTAAATCCTCCTTTCTCCACTAAACATTCAAGGACTTCAGCCAAGCAGAAAGTCTACTACTGGACTTCGGTCACTCAAAACATAGGGGAAGATTGGAATTGTGTGATTTAGTTGTTTAATTAGGTCCACTTATGCTCAAAACCCTAATTATGCAAATTCGAAAGCAAACGAACAAATTACAAAAAATGCTCACACACAGAGATATCAAATGACAATTAAATGCATATCAAATTTCAAAGTTTAGAAATTAGAAAAGTCAGGGACTAATGAGCAGGCACCCTAGTCCAATGACACCATTTCTATTGGGATCTAGGAATCTTGTTTGCAACCTATTCTTGTTATTCTGAAGATTCTTCAGTAGTGGGATCTGGAGGACTAATGAGTGGGTGCTTTAGTCCAGGTCCCTATTTTCTCTTCTGATATGCAATTCTGACAGTCTGAACTACTCTCCTGCAACTCCACTTTTCCTACTCTTGCATCCTGTAACCTGTAATCACGAAAAAAGGGTTGGAGGTTGTGGTATTTAGAGGCTTGCCTCAGTCAAGCCCCAGAGAGACATTCAAGTCTTTTGAACACCGTTGTCAGATAAAGAGTGCATATCCCTGTTGGATAGAGGCAAAATCTAAATGATAAATGATTGAAAACACAATTGATATCACCTTGTAGTGAAGATCTCATGGAACAAAGATGCTCTTCATGCCATGAGGAGATGGATGTCAAATCTACAAATACAAACACAAGAACAACAAAAATTCTACTCTACAACACAATGAATGCCTTGAATCACTTTCACATAAGCTCATGAATCAAAAATGTCATCTAGTTTACAAATGATAACCTAATCATGCTTATATATGCAACTACAAACATTCCCGCTAAGAATTTCATATATGAAACTTACCGTGTCGGCATAGGACCTAAATAATGGTCATAAACTGACACTTTGAAATTGGGCCTGACCTCAAATAGGGTAGGACTAGGGTGCAGGTGCCCAAGTCCTCCCCCTATTACAGGTAGGAATCATGTCAAGTGCATCCCCTGAGTCCTATTTGCCATGAAACTTCAGGGTTTTCTCATCGGGAGTCATCAAAATCATGCAAGATGTCCTAAATGCATTAACAAGACCCGGGAGCTAAACCTTAATAGGAAAAAGGCCCTAAGGTTACTTTTTATGACATAACAATACTTGTCTACTGATGCTATGTCTGAATGTTCAAGTCCTAATTTCCTCTGGAAGTCACATGGTGAAACATCTAAGTCCAAGTAATGAGAGTTAAGTCTGAAACAAAGCACAGTACTAGAGTGAAAGGATCTGCATTCCTCTATTGTGGTATATTTTGTCTTGCAGTTCTAAGGTAGAAAAGACACATATCATAACTACCTAAATCTAGAGTTATAGCTTTTGAAGTTCCTTTAATCACATTCTACAAGTTCTCGAGTATCAACTCCCAGTTTGACAGTATTTCACTGTGACAGAGCAACAGTTCCAAGATCCGCATTTTTCTATAAAAGACTTATGTTTTGTGGTTTTGAAGGTATGTTAAAAGGTCAATGATGAATGTTGGACATGATTTTTAGAGTCTCATATGGTCTGCAGTGGAAGTTAGGATGTGACAGTTGAATTGTTCAAGTGTCTGCTTAAGGGATAAACTGACAGGCAAGCTAGATCTACATGCACAGAAGATACATTGTTGGAAGAATTAATACAAGTAGTTGAATGATTGATTCTGGTCTATATGAAGACTAGTGTATGTTTGTTCAGGTCCGCATTCCTATTTGAGCACAAGATCAAGCTGACAAGGTACAACACTTATATACACACTTCATGTCTGGGTTGCCAACCTGATTGTAAGATGAATCTTATTACGGATATATATTTGATGGATTTCAGTGTTGGAAGTGTGGAAGTATGAAAAAAGTGTGTGAATTTGACATGTGCATGATCTAAGGTAGTTTGAAGAGTAGAAAAGGATAATAAGGATAGAAAATAGAAGTATATGTGAAGCAAAGTAGAAAAGCAGGGCAAACAATATGAAGTCCTTTGAATCTGTATACTAAACGAATTGTTACTGCACCTCAGCATATTGAAGATGCACCTATAGCAATCATCTCTTGGCAGTGAGCCAATCCTTCTTACATCTTCTCTTCTATTTGGCAGTGAGAATTTCTTTGGACAGTGAGTCCGTGGGAAGGGAGCCCTTAGGTAGTGAGCCTTTATCTAATTTGGTATTGCTATCATATTATTTTGTGAGCTAACACTCACCGTGGTTTTTTTCCTTTTTGGGTTTTCCATGTAAAAATCTCAGTATTTATGTGTTATGTCTTTATGGTTGATGTTCTAATGTCTATTTTGCTTTCATGTTATTAATTTTGGTAATTGGATTAATGAAGTATTGAAGAAGTGGTTTTACAAAATATTGATTCACCCCCCTCTTAGTATTCCTTATATTCAACAATTGGTATCAGAGTTTGGCTCCTTGGAAGAGGCTTAACAACTTGAGGAAGATCTGGGATAGTGTACTCATGGCAGCAAGAAGATTTGGAAATTGCTCATATGAGAGCAATGATTAACTAAAAGCAGCTCTTATTGATCTTGAAAGATCTGAAGCAAAAATCAGGGATTTGAAGGCTAATGTTCAAGAAGATGATGAATGCATCTTACAGCTAAGGGAGCAAGTCAAGAATTTTAAAGAGAAAAGTAAGGAGCTAAATGATCAATTGAATGAAGCACATGAAACCCTAAACAACTTAACATTGGAAGTTGAAGAGAAAGAGGAGATTGAAAGACATCTGAATCAAGTTGTTAAGGATAAGTCTAAGGAATGTGATAAATTGGCTAAAGATGTGTTACTTCTGAAATATGATTTGGAAGCAACAAATAGCTATAAAGAAAAATTTGAAATAAGTTCTACAAAGATTGAAGAGTTGATTAAAAGTTAGAAGAGTTCAGATGACAAGAAACACTTGGGATTTGATAAAGGAGATAATTCTAAATTAGGTCAAGAAAGCATTGAAATGAAGAAAAACAAAGACAACCAGTTCCGGAATCAAAGAAGAAGACCTAAAAGACCTCCGGTCAGGCAACCAAATGCTCAAAGGTACCCATCTTTCAATAGCTATTGTTTTAATTGCAATATGTTTAGTCACAGGCTACTTAGTGTAGGAGTAGAATGAATCTAAATGTTCCATCATTCTCTGGTCAATGTTTCAATTGCAAAAAAATTGGTTATAGATCAAATGAGTGCAAAAGTCTGGTAAGGAATGGTTTTAACTATGCAAGGAATACTCAATCCTTCAATGGGAAGTGTTTTTCATGTAATAGATTTGGGCATATGGCTAACCAATGCAAAAAAAGAATAAATCCAATCAATAGAAGGAATCAGGGACAGGAATGTGGTATGCTACAATCACAATAAGTTCGGACATGTTACAAAATTCTACAGATACAAGTATGAGAAAAGACACTATTCTACAGAGAAGAGGAAAACAAAGTAGAGAGAAGATAAAGGTAAGGACAAGATTGATCCAATGGAAATCAAGAAGGAAATGAGCAAGGTCTAGATTAAGAAGAATGTTAATGAGGTCAGGGATGGATCCGCACTAGCCTCTGGTGCAGATACTTCCTCTGGGAAGTAAATTAGGAGCTCCAGCTCAGGGGGAACTGTATTGAAAATCCAAATCCCCTAGCCAAATAATCAGTGTTGGGATTCGACACGAAGATATGATGAAAAGATTCATATGACAGATCTTTTGAAGGTAATTCTGGAAGAAAATAATCAGATGCAGAACATTGCGGAGCAATCTAGACTGGCTGTGTTCAAAAGAAAAGGGTTTGTCAGCTTTTTAAAGGACTACATTATGATGAATTAGGTTTTCATATCAAGGGTTAAAAAGGGACTCATTCAACATACAATTCACTTTGCATTCAAGTTATCAAGTGTCCAAGAAAAATAACTAAAATTGATTTCCAAGCAATTTCAATGATCTCCAGAGGTTCAAGCGACACAGAGTGATTGAAGTAAAGGAAACCCTAATCCGACAAAAGAGGTATTTTCTGATTAAAACTTCATTGTGAATTTGTTTAAGTATTTATGGAAATGGCAACGCCACAAGTGATTGACATAACTGAGAGAGCCTAACCAAAATTCAAGAAGCATCCATTCAAATCAATAGAGGTCGATCCAAATGGTGCATTTTCAAAAATTTCATTTGGTGTCATGCATGTAGAAGAAGTTAGGGCTTATATTCATGTTGCTGTAGAAGAACATGGTGACAGTAAATTCACATATTTATATCTAAAATATCTAAGTGGTGACCAATTTGAGTTGAAGGAAGAATATAAGGCTTTGGAAGTGAAGAAATTCATTCAATATAAAGACTTCCAAATATTTGTAGAGGATGAATGGGTCTAGTATGTTCTAAGCAGGATCCATGATGAGTTCATATGGCTAGAGAGACCATTCATGATTACAAAAGAGGCAATAAGAGTTGTGACTGGATTAAGCTCCACTAGTACAGTACCAGTATTAAAATCTATAAAGAATGAAACTGTGATAACGGCCACTGGAGCCAAATTTGACAAAAGGGCATTGACAATCAATGATATTGAAGACCATGTTGTAAGGTTTGTAGCCATGGTGCTGTGTTACAAAGTATGCTTCACAAACCGGTAGAATTATGTCTTTGGTACTGCTATATACACTACTTATCAGATGATCAATGAAAATGCAGATTATGATCTCTATGAATTGCTATGATAGCAATTAATGGAAAACCTGAAGAAGACAAAGGATAGAAAACACCCCTTCAAGTTTGGTAAGTTGATCATCTACCTATTCTTTTATATCATGCATGAATTACCAAGTATGAAGAATTTGTTCTGGTTAAATAGTCAACTGGTTGAAGTGTAAATTAGAGATCATCTAAATAGTATAGGAAGTTGTGATGCACAGACTACAGCCCTATAGGGCTATTTCAAGAACTTCCAAAGGGTAATGTAATCTAGAGAATAGATCCCTAAGACAATTGTGGAAAAATATAAAAATGATATATGCTTAATTATCAACAAGGATCAGTGCATGATGGAGGCTGTTGAGCCTAGAACATTTTGGATTATGCCATTAGGATTTAAAGTAACTGCTAATGTGTTAGATGGATATGCCCAACACATGTTAGGAAAACCTAGGGATACCTCAGAGAAAAGGTTTGGCACATATGAAGAGCTATCTATAAAAGTTCATGTTGATTTGAGGAAGTCTAAAATCTAGAAAAGGGCTAAGAAAATGGAGAAGAATATGTACAAAGAAAAGGATTCACCAAAGAACAAATATCAACCACAAGAGCTAGAGCTGAAGTAGAAAGAGTAGCTAAAGAAAAAGAGAAGAAGCAAGAGAAGGAGGCTAATCAAGCTCTACAAGTTCAAGAGGTGCAACAAGAGGCACCTATTGCACCAAAGAAAAGAACAAGAGGTGCAAGTTCCTCTAGAACATCTAAATCCTCAGTGAAAGGAAGCTAGGTGTGCGGAAATTGCTTCCTACACTAATCTAATGAGGAGAGATGTATGCAAATTCAATTTTAATTCTTACAACTACAACAACATAGAACATCTAACAGAGATATTGCAGCAATACACATACATAGAAAGTAGACAGAAGAGAGAGAGACAAGATATACGTGGGAAAAACCCTTATGGGTGAAAAACCCCACACTCCAAAACATAGCTCAAATGTATTACAGTAAACAATAACAGATTACAATACAGTTTTAGAGCCAATGCTCTTTCAAGATTCTTTGAATGTTGAATCTGGAGATATTACACCAGCATAACAATACCTATAAAACACACTACATATCTCCCATCCAAGCACCTATTTTTATATAATTTACAAGGCAAATATGGGACCTTCTAGAGATGGGCGTCCATCTTGGACTCATGCCCCAAAACCCACGCCTAAGGACACTTGTCCAACATCCCATCCCAATGTGGGTGCCTTGTCCCAAGATAGGCTATAACAGATACTCTTACGCACCTTACAACTGTCTTAGAATCTGTCATAACTGACAGCACTTACAGCTGTAAGAGAATCTATCATACACTGACTAAAAATATTGCACTGCCCCTGGACCCCACAAGGGGCTCCCCCCTTGACCCCGTCTTGGGGGTGTTGCCCCCAAACCCCCATTAACTATTCAAGGGGGAAACCGCAGCTGCCAAAGTCACCAAAATTTATCTTGCTGCATGTACACAAGGTGCCGACTATGCCAACTCAACATGGGATAAATAAATACAACATTAGGAATTTGCAAAGGTTGAGACACCTTAATTCCCAACACTCTGGTACTCCCTCCTCAACAACTCCAGAAGCACAAACATGAAAAAGAAAGAAGACCAAAGGTCAGAGAGTGTATGTTAGTGTTGGTACAGTTGATGATGAGGAAGCTGAGATTGATGAAGAGGTAAAGAAGATGAAGGCACAAAGTACACCACCCTCCAGTTCTCAGAAAGACAAACGCTTCAGTGCCACAAAAAGGAAGACCTCCAGAAATGATATAGGGAGAAAGAAGGTTAAGACTGAAGCACCTACGGAAGATCAGACTACAGTGAGTCTGGAGGAAGTATTGAAGGTGATCACAATTGAGGGAAATCTAAAACCTATTGCCCAACTGTATGATGACTTCGATGATGCAAATAAAAAGGTCATTGAGGTTGCTGTCATCCAATACTTGAATATATACAATAAAGCTCTCATCGAAATAATTTTTGATCTCCCAAAAGCTTGACAAGTATAATGTATACAATGAAAGAAGTTGCTATGGCTAAGGACGTTGATCTTAGAGAACATACATTAATAAAACTATGTCTTGAAATCACCCTAGAAGAAATGACAAAAATCTCCAAAGCACTTCATAAAGAATTCAGAACCAAGAGGAGAATGAACACTCTTATGGCAGATGACATTGAGAAAGTAGTGAAGGAACCTAAGGAAATTACTTTGAGAGTGTTAAAGGAATACCATTTTCCAACTATATATGACAAAAGAAACAAATACTGGAGATGATACATCTACTCCTGAGGTGAACATGGAACAAGGGTTAGATAAAAATGTTGAAGAGTTAAAGGAGAAAGAAGGTTAGGCCCCTACTACTGATGGACTGAATATAGCTGATAAGGATCAAAGTGAAACAAATCTTTCTCCAGATCAACAAACTGATGAGCAAAATAAAGCTGACAATCAAGAAAAAGAACAAGGTGAGAAGAGCCCTACACCAAAGCATAATGTTGATGGAAATGAGGCTATAGATCTGGATCCTCCGGAGAAAAATAAAGAAGAAGTCTCTAATACAACAAGAGACACTGCAGAGTCTATTAAGGAATTTTTAGAAAAAGAAAAACAAGTGTTGGATGAGCCTGAGTTTTTGCAAGGTCGAATGAACTTGGATTCAATGTCCCCTTTGCAGAAATTTAAATTGGTATCAATTGTGCAAGCAAAGGCATAGGAAGAAATATTGAAGTCACACATACAGGATAGTGAGTTAATTGGTGAAGCATCTAGCATTTTGGAGAAGCTAATGCCATCATATCAAAAGGATACCTTGATGTCTTCAACAAATCAACTCAAGGGACTCATAAACTCTATAAGTATACATTTTGAATCTTTTGAAAAGTCTACAGAAACAAAAGTGAGGAAAGGGTTTGATGAGAAAAGATTAGCTGAGTTGAAGACCATGTTAGTAAATGATAAAACTTTGTTAGATAATGGAATAAAAGGTATACAGAGTACCATTAAAGAATCTTGTGATCTATTCAAATTTTGTTTATCATGGCTAGAAGTCATAGAGGAGTTAGAGGAAAAGATCAAGGATCTAAAACTGTAGCTAACAAATAATTCTAAGTCATTTCATCCGACAGTTGAGTCAATAAGCAACAAAGAGATACAAGTGATCAATATTTATAATGAGTTAAGTAATCTGGTGAATAAGAGGGATCAAATGAAAAACACAATGTGTCAGTTGAGAGGATTGATAAGTCCTAAGCTTGATTCAATGTCAAATCTTGCAACAGAAGCCATGCAAGTAAGTACACTAATTGACACACCCTCTGATATACAAAAGGTAGAGAAATTAGTATTCCTTATAAATGGCCATATTCAAATTTTGGACAATGCCAAGAGTTGGGATAGAGAGCTAGCTCAAATCTCTTAGTGTTAGTCCTTCTTCCATCACATGTTCATGTACTTTTTGTATTTTCTCTCTTTTGGAGAGGAGTTTTCTCCCACTAAATTTGTCTCCTTTCTCTCCAATTTATGAAAGATTATTTTTGTTCATGGGTACCTAACATGGCCTTGTAGCCAGGACCCGTTCTTGCATTAGTTGCATGTTTTTCATTTCTCCCTAATTTGCACTTATGGGGGAGTGTTGGTGTAATTAAATATTTAATTACACTTTAATAAGTTTACTTAGGGCTTATTTTTAGTCTTAGGTTAATATTAAGTCATATTAAGGTTTTATTTAACTTGCAAATATAAAAGCAAGTTGTCACATGTAATTCTGAATCCTTTTCATTAATTGCATCCTTATTGTGCAAATTATTTCTCTTTGTTTTTTTCTCTTGTGGAAGGTAAATCTTAGGTTTTGTAGATGATCCTAGTGTTTCAAGTTAATCATCAACTTCAACAAAATCAAGATCATTTTTCAAGACATCCTACAACCTCCAACAAATTAAGTTGAAGATTGCACCTATACATATGCAGCAAAGTATGATAGTTTTTACATTTTTGAAACAATTTTGACTTCTACACATACACCTTTGTCATTGATGTCAAAGGGGGAGAAGAAAACCAGTGAAAATTGGGCAAACACCTAAGCGGGAGAAGAAAAAAAGGGTGCATATAGTAAGGGGGAGCAGACAAGCATTTTCACTAAGTGTTGCCATCAATGTCAAAGGGGGAGATTGTTGGCAAGAGACACTGCTATGATGAATGACTGAATGATGTCATTAATGGCAACAATGCAAAGGGTTTATACCAACAAGCTAAAGAGACTTTACTCCTTAGATAAATTTTGTTTGACAACAAGGCATACAAGGTTTTTGGTCCGAAAGGCCAAAATGGCTAAGTATGGACAGTATACAGAGTAAGTGATAGAGATTGGGTCAGTATGCCTCCGCAGTTGAAGATCATTACATGTGGTTCAGATATGTTAATCATAGTTGTTTGGTGATGATATGTCTCAATGTTCAAGTCCTGATTTCCTCCAGAACTCACATGGTGAAACATCTAAGTCCGAGTAATCAAAGTTAAGTCTAAAACAGTGTACAATACTAGAGTGAAAGGATATGCATTCCTCCACTGTGGCATATTTTCTCTTGCAATTCTGAGGCATGAAAGATACATATCATAACTACCTAAATCCAAAGTTATAACTTCTGTAGTTCCTTTAATCACATTCTACAAGCTCTCCAATATCAACTTCTAGTTTGACAATATTTCACTGTGACAGAGCAACAGTTCCAAGATCCGCATTGTGCAAATTATTTCTCTTTGTTGTTTTCTCTTATGAAAGGTAAATCTTAGGTTTTGTAGGTGATCTTGGTGTTTCAAGTTAATCATCAACTTCAACATGGTATCAAAGAGGATTTGCAAGCCCCTTCTCATATTTGGAGAAAAATTCAAGAAAGAGCCATTTGTTGGGTGTGTTTCTATGTAAAATGGAGTATTCCATTGGATTCAGAGTAGTCAAGATAGTTAGATTAGCCTTTTATTTGGCTAGATTTGAGCTTCGTAGGCCAGATCTGCAAGGGTTTCAGCGGGTGCTTTTTTTTTCAGGATCTGGAGGAAAGCTAATTTTCATAGCGTTTTGGGCCAAATCTAGCCCTGCCATTGCACTCAGAAGGCCCAAAAACCTTAATATTGATTGTCAAATCATCGAAATTGGCCTCAGGATCATCTAGGGCAATTTTTTTCCCAAGCAAGTTGTACAACCTGTCCAGCATGCAATACGAGGTACTTTGAAAAAAAAACATCAAAAAAATATTGCAAAAATCTTTTTTTTGCATGCAGAGTTTTTATTATTATTAAAAGATTCAAAAAAGCAAAAGTTTGCAAAAAATTTCTTTTAGGGCTTTGGATACCTACGTAGGGTACTGTGCAGGCCCTGTACCCTGTTGCAGGTACCACCCTGCATTCTTCGGGCCCCGCACCTAGAAGAGGCCACACACCCTAGTTTGGGCTGTGGACCCCTATTTGGGGCGTGGGGTGTGGCCTATGTGTACCCCCATCCCATGTGTGTTGGCCTTTAAGGCCTTAAAAAAAACTTTAAATCTTTCCTCATATATATTTTTTTTAATTTTTAATCCAAAAAAAAATCTTTTATAACAAACATTGTAATCTGCACCCAAAAAATCCAATTTGGCAATTTTTTTGGCTCTTTCCCTAAATCTAGTGGACCCAGTAAATTTGACAGAGGTTCTACTAAATCTAGCAGCAGGGGGCCATCTTTTGTCGTAATTTGTGCTTCAAGGAGGTCTTCTTGTTTTTGTCATAACTTGGGAAAATGGAGTTGGATTTTTGCAAACAAATAGGCATCAGAAAGCAAGTTCCGAGCCCAATCCATTGGTGCAGGTATTTTTCCAGATTTTGCTGTTGGTATAGTTTATTGTCATTTGAAGTCCAGATCACTTTTTTGGCTTCTGAGCTCGTATCTTTTTGCGACGATCTCCATTTTTTGCAATTCTTACGGCGTTGGAAAGGTATTGAGGAGATCTACATAGCCATCAATGAAATTCTTCCAGATTCTGCCCCAGGTTCAGTTTGTCAGTTTTATAGATTTTGTTTGATATTCTAGGCATTTTGGCACCTAGAGAAGTTATGTTTGTTTTGTTGGGCTTCATTTATCAACATTAATATATATTCAGATTGTTGATCTCTAATCTGATTTATTTGAGGAGATATCATGGGTTTTGCTATTCACCCTTCTGTGGTAACATTGGGTAAGGATAATTATGAGTCTTGGCAAAAGGGCATCTTGACACATCTTAGGTGGCTTAATCTTTTTCGTTATCTTTATGGACTCATACCTGAACTAGATAAACCTGGGAGGAAATTTGCATGGGGAAATTATGTTGATCATATTGTAGGATTAATTGGTTTCAGTGTTGATTTTGACACTGTGTGTTCTATCTCACATATTGAGTGCTCACGTGCTCTTTGGACAAGCATTTGGGAGATCTATGGAGACCCACATCTCTTTGCATTCCCAGATGATCTTGCTATGGATTACCACATGCCCCTTGATGATGCAGATTGCATACCTTTTGATGATGATACAGTTGAGGAGCTTCCATATTTGACAGGTCTTGCTAGTTCAGATGACAAAGAGACTTCACTTGCTTCTCCTTCTCTTATCAAGATCACATCTGTATTACCTGTTGCTACATTATATTCTTTGCAGCAGGACATTATTAGTCTTCCAGAGATATCTCATTGGGACAAATATCTACCAGATATATCATTGTTATTTGTAGAGTCCCATCTTGCAGATTTGGACGACCACATTGAGGACATTTGTCTTCTCTTTGATGACAGCTTCGATGAAGTTGCATCACCTTTATATTCTTTAGAGATTGTTCTTCATCCTCCTATTCAGTCATATTGCAATGGATTGGAGACATTTGAGCAGTTTTCAAGAGCATCAATGTTGTCTTTGGATCATGTGCAGAGTTTAGAGACATTTATCCTTCTTCCTGTATATTCCTATCGAGAATGGGAAGACATTTTGCACATATCTGTAGTTCTATTTCTTCCCAAGGGAAGGAATGTCAAGTTCAACGTTCATGGGTCTAACAAGGGTCATTGGTCCTCGGCATTTAATCATATTTTTATTTGTCAAATCTAGGGTTATGTCCTTGGCTGTCTGCAATTAGGAATCCTATAGTTGCCAGTTTATTTAACTAACTCTAATGATCTCTACTTATTGAAGAAACTAATGCTACTGATCTATCTGCTATGCAAATGAATTCTAGGAATGCTAGAAACAAAGCTGAAATAATGAATTGTTAATGTAGATCTATACTATTCCATACAATTGAAAAATACATTTATCTATGAGAAAATAGTAACTATCTTTCTAAATAGAATAGAAACCAACAGAAACTGAAATAAAATAACAAACAAACAATACTAGCCTTTTGTCTTGGTGGTGGGAGTGGGCCCTTGTTCCACACCCTTAGGGCTGAAGACTAAAGCAATGAATCAACACAGGAATATAATATCACAATTCGCTTTTAGTCCAATTCCATCAGCTTTTATATTTAGAAAAATGTCTATATCAAAATGAGATCACAATAATAATAATTCATCTACTATCTATTCTACTGCTACTTTTTGTAAGTTTATATCTAATCCAGTGATGAGATATCACTTACCCTAACTACTAGTTCATCTATGAGATAGTACCAATCTCTTATTCTACTAATGGTTTAACTACAAAGTAAAAAGTCATGCAATTAAAATAGGTTTAGTGGAACAACAGTCTCACTAAATCTGAGTCTTAGTTTCAAATACAATTGGGCAGCAAGGCCCTAAAATATAGGTACTTAAATTAGTTTATCGAGAACTCATGCAAAATCAAAAAGAGATAAAACTTCCAGCAGTTAACTAAGGTCTTCATCCAATTACTCAGGTGTCGATTGAGTAATATCTAGAGCACCCCAATTACCACTTGAAGTGTTGACTAGCAACGGTGCTAGAAATCTACATTTGTGTTGAGGAGGCTCTGAAGGTGTGTGCTTCTGTCTGCAGCTCCAGAGATATGCTTTATGGCTTTATGTTCATCTCCAGATATATGCTCATGACTTTAGTTCAGCTCCAGAGATGATTCACCCCCTTATCTCAAAATCTCTCCAATCATATTGGAAAATATTGGACACTGGTGTGGTATCCTTATGTCAGCTCCAGAGATTATTAGGACCACCTCTGGAAATGACCAAAATTGTCTTTGCCTAAACATCTACACCTGTAGATTCAAAAAGAAAGAATTTCTGCATATTTCCATGAATTCAATACACATTAGTCCTTCAATCAGAAATCATGATTTTAAGTAATTTATCTCTCATTAATCATAATTAGAACAATCTTGTTAATCTACTTTGGTGCAGTCATCAGGACAATGGAATAAGAAGGAAGGAAAAAGAGGGGTAAAAAGGTGTATTTCATGGGTGCTACCTAGCACTCATCATCCCCCCGTACTTAAAGGTTAGCAGGTCCTCTTGCTTTTCACAATCTGAACTTATTTAGGTGGAATATTCTATCAGTCAAGTTGTAGTCATTTGCATAAGTAGACCAAGTGGTGCAGTATGTATTACCATTTCCTCTGAACTGATCAACCTGCTTCATCCATTCCTAAAATTTATCATCTTCCATTTGTTCAGCCTAGATAAGTAGTGGCTCAATAAGGAGAGGAGGCCTAAAATGACCACCTATCCACTCCAGTTGGTATTTATCCATCATTTTGGACACTATCCTGGCCTTCCTCATAAACAACCGAATGTTGGCAAGGGACACCACTTCCCTCATCTTATGTTATGTAGTTAAAGTGTTCCACCTTTTCTTTGCCACTAGAAGCATTTGATTAGATAAATTGTTTATGAGGAGGCCAAAATAAATGGAGCATTCCTATAGATGTTTTAGATATAAAGGCAAAATCCTAATCTTACCATCTGGGGAGTAAATGTTTGCCCTGAAATGGACCTTATAAGCATGGGGATTTGGACATTCTTTTCTGATAAAAAGGCTTGTTTCTGCATCCTTCTGTATATAAGCCTCCATCCTTTCATTCCAACTCTAATGATTTCTCATCAGTGACATGAATGCCCTGAGTTGGCATTCTCCTACAAAATAGTTGATAACGAAGGTAATTTCATCAATGCAAAAACCATGCAAATATAACTCACATAGAAAATCTTTATCCTCATCAGAACTTCTCATGTATGCCTCCATGAACCTTATCCCTATCTCTATGTCCTCAGTCAAATCAGATAGAACCAAAGATATTTTTCTCTGTAGGATTCTTTCTTGTAGAAACAGCATAACTTCCACTTGCAGGTCTACAAGATAAGATTTTAGATGAAATGGAAGCTACCTGAAGGACATTTTCTTCTAAAGTTTGTACTATTTTTGACATGGCATTTACTGCCCTTTGTAATTGCAGCATGGTTTTAGAAGCCTCATATTCCCTACGTCTCCTTTCTCAATGGAACAGGGCTTTAGGAATATCTATTGGAATTGGGCCTAAGTATGGATCTATTTGCACCCTTATTCCATGGTTGCCACTGGGCCAATCAACTCCTGAATGTACTCTTCTCGATCATCTATCTTATTGTTGTCCCATGTTAATTGTTTTGCTTGACTTTATACTTTCTCAACAAGTTCTGCAATTATTGTGAGACTATTGTCTCGAGCTTTTGTAAGATCAGAAATATTTTGTGTTGCCTTTGCCTCCTTTTCCTTGATGCTTTGGGCTGCCTCTGTTTCTTTGTTTCTCATTTCTACCTCTTTCTCCTGAATTATTTTTTGTTTATTCTGGAGCTCTGCTTCCAGTCCCTCAATCATCTATTTTTGTTCCATCTCCTTTTCTTTCATGAACTTCTTGAGGTCAGTAATAATTAGGTTCTTCCCCCATAATAATCTCTTCAGATTATCTATTTCCTCTAGCATCAGTTGTTCCCTTGAAATCTCAACATCCTCCTGATCAGAGGGGTGAGAATAAGTCCCTGTTTCTTCTTCTATTTGTTCCACTTCAGTGTTTTACACATCTCTTTGCTCTTCACTACCAGCTGCATCTACTTGCCCTATTTCACCTTCCCCTGCAATCTCTTTATCCTGAGCTTCTTCTTGATTTCTCTCTTTAATTATTGTTGTTGATGAAGGCCCAACCTCATCCACAGAATTCTTGAAGCCCAAGAGAACTTCATCCAGGAGAGCAGTATCTTTTTCAACTTGGGTGAGTTGCATTTTTCTCTTGCTTCTCCATAGCACAGGTGGAGTAGGTGCCTCTATAGCAGGTAAATTATCCTTAGAGTCTGAGGAAATAGTAAAAGTATCTGTCTGTTCTATCTCCAGAGCAAGGGAATGTTGTGAAGTTGGATTGTGGGAACCTAGATGAACAAATTGTTCTTGGGAAACTTATCTTTATTTCTTCTTTCTAACTAGAGGAATTTCATCTAAATCGTGAGATGCTTCCTCATACCAGTAGTGTATGCTGGAGTCAGTTTTCTTTGAAGTTCTTTTTGTTTTCTGACCCTGCCTTGTCTTCTTCTTTTGCTTCTTGGGGTTAGAAGTCTGGGTGGAGGTCTTCTCTATAACAACTATTTCCCCTATTTGTTTAATTGGAATAGACTCCTCAACCAAGGTCATCTTCCATTTTTCTAAACGAGTCATACAGGCGGTTTGTTCTATAACGGGTTCCCTTAGCTGTGCTGATGCAGCTGAAGCTTCATCCATAACTTCCTTCCCCTTCCTCTTTCTGCCAGTAATAGGGGCAGTAGATGAAGTTGCCTCCAGTGAGGGCTTGTGACCTTTATCCTTCTCAGTAGATGGAGAGGAAGTTGAAGGCTCTGCCTCCTCTTCCTACTGGGTAGAGGAAGCCTCATCCATTCTCTGTGCCCTCTCCGATGTTTTGTCTTGTGGTTTATTGTCTAAAAATGTCTGCCATAATGCTTCCCCATCAGCTTGAGACAGAAAGTGATGTTTCACAATCAGAAAAATGAGGCCATGGGTTTTCATAGGACCTTTCCCTTGTTAATACTTGTCTGTGGATGCTTTAATGGAAGAATACAGAAAGTTTGGAATGTTTATGCTAAATTCTGGGTGAGCATTTCCATGCCTCATAAAAATTAACATTTTCATTATTGGTCCTAAAACTATGGAAAATTGGCCATCACATGTAAAGTATTTCATCAACCACAATGCTACAGACTGCCATGGGTGTGGAAGTGAAGACTTAACAATTCCTTTAACCTCATTTCTACTTAAATGTAATTGTATTGCAGGTTCACCTTTTTCAGAGAAATTTTAAATTAAATCAGCATATAGGGTTTTCAAATGGTAAAACCTCTCACCTTGTTCTAGTAATCCAGAGATATGACTGATGATGGTGGCAGAGATATTGACCTAAACCCCTATCTCAATTGTTTGATTATCTCTCAGGTTACATAGGAAGTCATCAACAATATCCTCCTGAAAACTTTCAAATTTCTCCAAGAACTCTAACCACCCTGCATTCCTTAGAATGTCTACCACAACTTCATTCTGCAGTAGGCCTATTATATTCTCTAGCTCTGACTTCTTTTTAACTCCCATTTCTCTATCTTATTCCACTTCCTGTGTCTAAAATTCTTTTTGCTTCTCTCTATGGTCTTTTTTTTTCTTTTCACTCTGGAGGATTGTGTTAGTAGACTTGAATTTTACACTCAAAGATTTGAATGTGGTTGATATGTCAGTTTGTTTTTGCTTCCTAGATTATGGGAAGGATGTTTGAGACTAGTTTAGCATGTTTATGCAGTCATAATTGTAGGAGTGTGATGGGACACTCCGTAGATAGGTCGACAGTGTGGCAAGTCTAGTGGCATGCATGAATTAAGAAGGGAAATAATGGTAGGGAGATGTGTCACAATAATGGCACCTAAAAATAGAATTGACATGATAGTTACTAACTAAGTTAAT
Source organism: Cunninghamia lanceolata (assembly GCA_027924645.1). Taxonomy (NCBI): domain Eukaryota; kingdom Viridiplantae; phylum Streptophyta; class Pinopsida; order Cupressales; family Cupressaceae; genus Cunninghamia; species Cunninghamia lanceolata. The sequence goes on from BSBN01000500.1 coordinate 27,680,727, forward strand.
TAAAGAGAATTACCTGAATCAATCTTAATAATGACAGCCTAATGTACTTGGCTACAACGTCGCAGCTTTGATGAGACTTGATGTGACTCAGCACGTGAGCAGCTCCTGCATGGTTTTGAAATGGTGTCAGCATCCTTATCGTCACATATTTTGCAATTATTCCTATTGAGTGGTCTAGGAATGACATGTTGTTAGATGATGTCAGTGCATCCATTCATGATGACGTGTGCATGCGAAAGTGATGGCTTTTTCGATTGCTGATGATATGCATGCTGACTTCATTTTTTTTGTCATAAAGTGGAGGATGAGTCATGCTAACCTCATCAAATGACATCTCCACTTTATTACCTGGAGAGGTGGGCCCCCTCCTTATTTTTATATTTTAAAATGGCTCTTTATTGGTGGACTGCCAGAGGTGCTCCTAGTTTGTGAAGGACTGGAGGTGCTCCAAGTTTGTGAAGCACTGGAGGTGCTCCAAGTTTGTGAAGTGCCGAAGGTGCTCCTAATTTGTTACTGATATGTGTTTTAGTAACTCTTAGCACCTGATTACCTTCGTAGCTTGATTATTCTTATCTGGCAAGAAGAAGGGAACCACCATTTACTAGTTTTCAATCCCCTTGGTGAAGAAAGATAGCCATTTACCGGTTTTCCATCTTTCTCTCTTTTTTTTAGAAGGCTGCCATTTGCTGGTTTTCAACTTTCTTTTTTTTTCTTTTTTTTCAAGAAGGCCACCATTTGCTAGTTTTCAACTTCCTTTTTTTTTCAGTCCAAATCTGTGACAAAGGATGTGTCCCTTGTAACCAAGCACAAATCTTTGATGAATTCTTCCTTAGTTGATAGCCTTTTATAGAGTCAAATTCGATGGCCATTCACTAAGAATGTATATGTGCTTCCATCAATGGGTGCTAGCAAAACTATTCCATTCTCAAAAACTTCATTTATCTGATAAGGACCCATCCAATGAGTTTGTAGCTTTCCCTTGAACTCCTTGAACTTAGAATCATATATGAGAACCCAATCACCCTACTGAAATGTCCTCCTTTTGATGTGTTGGTCATGCCATTGTTTCCTTTGATATTGAACAAGTTCTATTTGTTGTATGGCTTCTATACGGATTTCATCCAACTCATTGAGCTAAAGAATCTTGTTTTGTTGTGCTATAGACAATGGTAGACTGATATCTAATGAAGTTTTGAGTGTTTGCAGTTCAAATTCTATAGACAGGATGGGTTTCTTTCCATAAACCAATTCATATGGTGAGAATTTGGTTGTGGACTTCCAAGTGGTATTGTAAGCCCAAACTGCTTCAGGTAATCTGTTACCCCAATCCTTTCTATTCATGGCCACTGTCCTTGTCAAGATATTCTCCAGTTCCCTATTAGTCACCTCCACCTACCCATTGGCTTGGGGATGGTAGGGTGAAGATTTCATGTGCTTAACTTGATATAAGTTTATGAATGCTCTGATTACTTGGGAAGTGAATTGAGGTCCTCTATCTAAAACTATTGATCTTGGGGCTCCAAACCTCAAGAAAATTCTGTTATAAAGGAAATCAGCAACTTTCTCTTCTCTTGCAAATTACAATGCCTGAACTTTAGCCCATTAGTCACATAGTCTGTGCATACCAAAATGTACTCTTTGCCTGATGATGGTGGAGAAATTGGTCCCACAAAGTCTAGACCTCATTGCTCAAATGGTTCCAACATTACTTGAGGATGAAGTGACATTTCCTAGGTGAAGGTTGGATGTCCCATTCTTTGGCATTGATCACACTGTTGCACATACTTCTTGGTATCCTTATGGATAGAGGGCCAGTAGTAACCAGCTCCCAGAATCTTGTGGATGGTTCTATGTGAGGAATAATGCCCACCAGATGGCTCATCATGACAAGCCATTAAGACATCAAAAATTTCATCATCTTTTAGACACCTGTGTAAAATGAAATTAGGACAACACTTAAACATTTAACCATTTAACCATTTGTAAGATAAGCTTTCCTTAAGTAAGTGTTTCTTTTGTTTTGAGGTAAAATGGGATGAAAGCAAGCCTGTAGCTAAGAGATTAGCTATGTCTGCAAACCAAGGTGCAGTAGAGGAGATGGAAAAAAGATGTTCATCTAGAAATTTGTCCTCCACTAGTTGGTCCTCTCCACCTGTATGCAATCTTCACAGAAAGTCAGCAACCAAATTGAATTTCCTTGGATTATCAACTATGGTAATGTCAAATTCCTGCAATAACAATAACCACCTAATTCTCCTTGCACCCACTACTGGCTTATTCATTAAGTATTTGATGGCTGCATGATCAGTGTGTACAAATATTTTGTATCTAGTGATATAATGCATGAATTTGTTTATAACATATATGACTGCCAAGAATTCTTTTTTAGTTGTGTAGTTTCTTTCTACAAAGGTAAGGTTTTTATTGATGTAGTAGATAGCATGCATACCTTCTCCCTCCTCTTTCTGTCCTAAGACTACTCCAATAGATTCATTTGAAGCATCAGTTTGTATGTGAAATGGTAGAGTCCAATTGGGTCCTCTTAAAATAGGTGTGACAGTAAGTTTCTCCTTAAGGGTTTCAAATCTTGATTGACAATCCTCTGTCCATAAGAATTTTGTGTCTTTGTTAAGCAGGGTAAACAGAGGAACAACTATTCTGCTGAAATTTTCTATAAATCTCCTATAGTAGCTTGCATGACCCAAAAAACTTCTTACATCTATCTGATTTTTAGGTGAAGGTAATTGTTTGATCACTTCTATTTTGTTTTGGTCCACTTTGAGCCCATTCGGTGAAATGTGGTGTCCCAATACAATTCCTTCTTCTACCATCATGAAGCACTTTTCATGGCTCAGGGATAGTCAATTTTTTTCACAACATTTTAATACCTTCTCTAGGTTTATGAGAGCTTCTTCAAAGTTGTCTCCATACACAGTAAAGTCATCCATATAGACTTCCATCTACTCATTAGCTAGTTCAGCAAAAATGGCTAAAACCAGCCTCTGAAATGTAGCTGGAGCATTACATAGTCCAAATGGAAGAACTTTGTAGGCAAAAGTTCCCCAAGAACAAGTGAAAGTGGTTTTATCCTGATCTTCAGATGCTACTTGGATTTGGTTATATCCACTGAACCCATCTAGGAAAGAAAAATACTTCCTCCCTGCAAGGTTGTCCAACACTTGGTCAATGAATGTTAAGGGAAAGTAGTCCTTCTTTGTGGCTTTGTTTAGCTCTTTATAGTCAATACACACTCTCCACTTCCCATTCTTTTTAGGTACTATGACTAAGGGTGAGACCCATTGATTGTCTCAGATTGGATATATAAATCCTGCTTGCAACAATTTTTCTATTTCAGTCTTAACAATGTCTTTTAAAGCAGGATTCAATCTTCTCTAGGACTGTCTGACATGTTTGACATCTTCTATGTATATATGATGAGTACAGATCTTAGGAGGGATGCCCTTCATATCTTGGTATTCCTAAGCAAAAGTTGTTAAATGGGAAATTAGGAGTTTGATAAGTTCTTCCTATTTTTCTGCTAACTAGGTGTTGATATTCAGTGTTTTCCCAGGTAAAAACATGACCTGTTTTGTGATCTGATCCATAGATGTAGTTAATCCATATCCTAGAGTCATGGTATTGAGGGGGAAAGAATGTGGAAGCAACATGTGAAATGTGGCTAAGTCTCTGTAAAAGGTTTCTCCACAATGAATGATATTTACTAAGGTACAATGAGTAGAAGTGAGAAATTCTCTCCTTGAATCTTGGGCTAGCTCCATTATATCCTCATTAATAAGAATGTGGGTGATATCTTTTGTTGTATCATAGTGGATTTCTTCTTCTAACTCACCCAAATTTTCTTTAATGGTAACCATAGCTATTAAGGCACTATTTTCCATGTTATCTGGCTCATCTACCCATACTATTCCTAAATAATGTATTGAGAGTTTAGTTGGAGGATACAAAGATAGTTTCTTCAAATCTATTCCATTAGAAATGACCATATCCCTAGTTCGACAATCAATAGATGCTACTACTGTAGCCAGCCATGGTCTTCCCAATATCAATGGATATGCATTTCGCTGGTTTTGTAGTTCTAATATTAGGAAGTCTACTGGGAATTCTCATGATTCTATCACAACTGGAACATCAGCTATCACCCCTTTTGGAATAGATAATGACTGGTCAGTGAGTTGAAGGGTTGTGGATGTAGACTGGATACCTTTTAGGGCTAATTTGTCCATTGTATGAATTGCCATTACATTTATTGCTGCTCCCAAATCAACCAAAACATTTGAAATTTCTACCCCTGAGATGTAAACAGTTATGACAGGATTTCCAGGATCTCCATATTTTGGGAGGAGCATTTCTCCCATTAGGAGGTCTACTACTTCTCCTTCCACCTGGATGGTGGAAGGAAAGTTTTTCTTCCTGCCCTGGGTCTTAACACAATGTTGTTTGATGAATTGGTTTAGTTCAGGCACATCCCTAATTGCTTGTAGGAGTGGGATTTCAATGCTCAATTGTCTAATTTCTTGTAAAAGTTCTGATTCCAAGGTAGATTGGACTTGTTTTTGTAAGATTTTTTTCTGGGGAACATGATGTTTGAGCTGTTTTGGGTATGGTGCTAGTTTTTCTATCTCTGGAGCATCTCCAAAGTTCTTATCAAAAACCTTTCCAGGGGTGTTCTCCAAAGTCATTCTTTTAGGAGGAAATCTGGAGTTATCCAAGGATGATTCTTTTAGCATTGTTTCGATAGTAATCTCCTCTGGAAGCTAAGTGGATGGATTTTTAGGTTCCTCATCATTGGTTACTTCAACTATAGTTGGAGGAGATGGTCTTGGAAGTGCTTTCCCAAAACACAGCTAGAGGTTATTGGAATATATGGCATTAATACCAGCCATGTTTTCTTGTTCTATCATGTAAACAGTTGCTCCCTTCTTATTCTGTGGGTTTGGTATAGGTTGAGCTGGTAAGGGTGGTTGGCTAACTATTTCAGTTTGTGACTGTCCTTGTGTGTTGGGGGGTCTAGTTAGCAATGCTTATTGTTGAGATTGGAAACGTCGAGGTTGTCCCTGGTATTGTTGATTATATCCCTTTTGAGGACCCCAATGAGGCTACATGTTTTGTGATCCAAACTATTGTGGCCATTGTTGATTCCCCCAGGGCTGATTTTGTCAATGTTGGTTTGGCCAATCTTGTGGTACCCAAGGAGAGTTATTCTAAGGCCCATGCCAAGTTGGATTCCATTGATTATTTCCTAAATTAGAAGGACCCCTATAAGAAATTTGGTTTGGATACTAATTATAAGGAAAATTCCTAGCTTGTTTTTGTCCTACATAGTTCAACTCCTCCTCTATAATGGAATTCTTTTTACTTAGCCTTTTTAAGGCTAGGAGTTGACTACATTGACTGGTAAGATGTTCCCTATCACAAATTTGATAGATCTTTGATTTATCTAAAGGGCATTCTCTCAACAGATGTTTATTTCTACACCTAGGACAATAGATGGAGAGTGGTTCAGTTGTTTTGTCTTGATCATTTGTTCTAGTTTTTGCCTGAATCCCATCTAATGTGGTATTCAGTTGGACTAGAATATATATTTTGAGATTTGCAATTTCCTCCATTAACTATCCTATTTCATTCTTCCCTTTGAAAGATTTGGGTTTTCTCACTCCATATTGGGTACTGGAATAGTTCTTGCAGAGTTCTTCTATAGCAGGCATATCCATTTTATTGATATCCCCTTTTTCCATTAGATCTAGTACCTATTTTGAGTCTTTGTCTAATCATTTTACAAATAGGGTTCTGGCCAAAGAGTGATTTACAGGGTTGCCATACCTTCTCAAAGTGAAGTTGAACCTATCCACATAGTCCTCTAAGGTTTCTTCCTCTCTTTGTTTAATTTTGAACAATTCCTCATTTTTATCACTGACTCTACAATAGTCCTGGTATTTTCCCAAGAATTCTATCTCCATCTGATCCTAGGAATGGATGGAGTTTTGGGGCAAACCCATGAAACATCTCATTGTAGAATCTTTCAAAGTTGAGGGTAACAATTTGAGTTTTTAATTATCTGATCCATAATCATAAGTCTAGCATACCACTTTGAATTCAAACAAAAACTGATTTGGATCCTCAGAAGCAAGACCCCTAAAATTTGGCAAATGTGCAAGTGAAATATTTTTCATAGGGGCATTATCTCCGGCAACCAGAACAATGGGATATGAGAAGGTTCTTGGAGCTTGATTATCCTCCTCTTCATGATTATCATGATTATCATCCATGTTTGATACTGGTTCTTCTCTTTGAATTTCTGTTGCAATTCTTGGATATAATCAGGGAGTGGAGGACTTGGAGGATTTAAGGGATTATTGAATTAAGGTGCAGTTTTCAAGGTAGGTTCTAGGTGTCTCTCTTCAATAAGATCTTGCACTACCCCACTGCTTTCTCATATAGTTTGTTGATGGGCTGTCTATTTTATGTATCTTCCTTTTGAATCTCTAGCTCTAACCATATAGATTCAATCTATCCTAAAACTATTTAACTAAGTTTCCCTAATTAACACAGAGATCCCCGACAATGGCCCCAAAAATGACAAGGGTCGTTGGTCCTCGGCATTTAATCATATTTTCATGTGTCAAATCCAGGGATGTGTCCTTGGCTATTTTCAATTAGGAATCGTATAGTTGCCAGTTTATTTAACTAACTCTAATGATCTCTACTGATTGAAGAAACTAGTGCTACTGATCTATCTAACATGCAAATGAATTGTAGGAATGCTAGAAACAGAGCTGAAACAATGAATTGCTAATGTAGATCTATACTATTCCATACAATTGAAACATACATTTATCTATGAGAAAACAATACCTATCTTTCTAAACAAAATTTGAAATAGAATAGCAAACAATAGAATCTGAAATAAAATAACAAATAAACAATACTAGCCTTTTGCCTTGGTGGTGAGAGTGGGCCCTTGCTTCACACCCTTAGGGTTGAAGACTAAAGCAATAAATCAACACAAGAAGATAATATCACAATTTGCTTTTAGTCCAATTCCATCATCTTTTGTATTCAAAAAAATGTCTATATCAAAATGAGATCACAATAATAATAATTCATTCGCTGTCTATTCTGCTGCTACCTTTTGTAAGTTTATATCTAATCTGGCAGTGATGAGATATCACTTACCCTAACTACTAGTTCATCTATGAGATAGTACCAATCTTTTATTCTACTAACTGTTTAATTACAGAGTAAAAAGTCATGCAATTAAAATAGATTTAGTGGAACAACAATCTCACTAAATCTAAGTCTTAGTTTCAAATACAACTGGGCAGCGAGGCCCTGAAATATAGGTACTTAAATTAGTTTATCGAGAATTCATGCAAAATTAAAAAGAGAGATAAAACTTCCATCAATTAACTAAGGTCTTCATCTAATTACTTAGGTGCTAATTGAGTTATATCTGGAGCACCCCAATTACCACTGGAAGTGTTGACTGGCAGCAGTGCTAGAAATCTGCATTTGTGTTGAGGAGGCTCTGGAGGTGTGTGCTTCTGTCTGCAGCTCTAGAGATACGCTTTATGGCTTTCTGTTCAGCTCGAGAGATATGCTCATGACTTCAGTTTAGCTCCGGAGATGATTCACCCCATTATCTCAAAATCTCTCCAATCATATTGGAAAATATTGGAGACTAGTGTGGTATCCTTATGTCAGCTCTGGAGATTATTAGGACCACCTCTGGAGATGACCAAAATTGTCTTTTTCTTGAACATCTGCACTTGTAGATTCAAAAAGAGAGAATTTCTACATATTTTCATGAATTCAATGCACATTAGTCCTTCAATCAGAAATCATGATTTTAAGTAATTCATCTCTCATTAATCATAATTAGAACAATCTCATTAATCTACTTTGGTGCAGTCATCAAGACAATGGAATAAGAAGGAAAAAGAGGGGTAAAAAGGTGTATTTCATGGGTGCTACCTGGCACTCATTAGGGTCTTCATGTTTATTTTGTGTCGAGCATCTTCTAGCACTGCAGGAGTCATCTTAAGGACCGGTTGCATGGTCTCTCTTCTCATCTCTATTTTGGGAGGGAGATTTTCCTCACATGGGGTTTCATCCTTGTCACTTCTGGGGGGTCACTAGACCTTCTCTCTTTTTCCTCTCTTATGGGGGGGTATTCATGATTGTACTTTTGTGATGGATTCAGTTCTTGGGGGGTCTTAGTGTTAATCCTTCTTCCATCACATGTTCATGTACTTTTTGTATTTTCTCTCTTTTGGAGAGGAGTTCTCTCCCACTAGGTTTTTCTCCTTTCTCTCAACTTTATGAGAGATTCTTTTTGTTCATGGGTACCTAACATGGCCTTGTAGTCGGGACCTATTCTTTTCATTTCTCCATAATTTGCACTTATGGGGGAGTGTTGGTGTAATTAAATATTTAATTACACTTTAATAAGTTTACTTAGGGTTTTTAGTCTTAGGTTAATATTAAGTCATATTAAGGTTTTATTTAACTTGCAAATATAAAAGCAAGTTGTCACATGTAATTTTGAATCTTTTTCATTAATTACATCCTTATTGTGCAAATTATTTCTCTTTGTTTTTTTCTCTTGTGGAAGGTAAATCTTAGGTTTTGCAGATGATCCTAGTGTTTCAAGTTAATCATCAACTTCAACAAAATCAAGATCATTTTTCAAGACATCCTACAACCTCCAACAAATTAAGTTGAAGATTGCCCCTGTACATATGCAACAAAGTATGATAGTTTTTGCAGTTTTGACACAATTTTGACTTCTACACATACACCTTTGTCATTGATGTCAAAGGGGGAGAAGAAAACCAGTGAAAAATGGGCAAACACCTAAGGGGGAGAAGAAAAATAGGGTGCATATAGTAAGGGGGAGTAGACAAGCATTTTCACTAAGTGTTACCATCAATGTCAAAGTGGGAGATTGTTGGCAAGAGACACTGCTATGATGAATGACTGAATGATGTCATTAATGGCAACAAGGCAAAGGGTTTATACCAACAAGGCAAAGAGACTTTACTCCTTAGATCAATTTTGTTTGACAACAAGGCATACAAGGTTTTTGGTCTGGAAGGCCAAAATGGCTAACTATGGACAGTATACAAAGTAAGTGACAGAGATTGGGTCAGTATGCCTCCACAGTTGAAGATCATTACATGTGGTTTAGATATGTTAATCATAGCTGTCTGGTGATGATATGTCTCAATGTTCAAGTCTTGATTTCCCCCAGAAGTCACATGGCAAAACATCTAAGTCTGGGTAATCAGAGTTAAGTCTGAAACAGTGTATAGTACCAGAGTGAAAGGATCTGCATTCCTCCGCTGTGGCATATTTTGTCTTACAATTCTGAGGCATGAAAGATACATATCATAACTACCTAAATCCAAAGTTATAACTTTTGAAGTTCCTTTAATCACATTCTACAAGTTCTCCAGTATCAGCTTCTAGTTTGACAATATTTCACTGTGACAGAGCAATAGTTCCAAGATCCGCATTTTGCTATAAAAGACTATTATGTTCTACAATTCTGAAGGTATGTTAAAATGTCAATGATGAATGTTGGACATGTTGGAAAGAGACACATTGTAGCTTCATGAATGTTGTCATTGATGGCAACAAAGTTCATCCCACACATCCGCAGGACATGGTGTGCCTATACCGGAAGTCAGATTGAAGAGTGTTGTGGTCCGATAAGCAAGAACAGACTATGTGGCAAGGTCCAATAGTCAGGTCCGGATCTCTCAGAAGAAGTATCTTTGGAAAGTGCGGACTTGGGGAAGTCAAGAGGAGTACCTTGACTAATAGATTCCAAGAATTGAGCCTCCGGTGATGAAAGAGTAAAGAGATATAAGTATTCAAGTATTGGGATCCGGTTTGGTAGAACAAACAGAGGAAGAACTGACAGGCAGGGCATCAGAAGTTATTCTAGATGAGATGTTGATGGTGATAAAGATTCCTAAGGTATCATTCATGATTGGCCAACTTGTTAGATGACTTCTATAAGTTTCTTTTTTATCTGCATCACTTGGGAAGCAAGGATTCAGCCGACAGACTAGAGTTTGGGAAATATTGACTATTCTGGATGCCGACTAGAAAGAGGATGAAATCCTTTGTGTGGATATATATACCAGATGGATTTCAATGAGAAGGTGTTGTGTTGTGTGTACAAAGAAAAATAGAAGAGTAGAGTGAAAGCATTAAGGAAGGTTCGGTATGTGAAAGGACAGTAGCACAAAAGAAGAGGAAGGATGAAGTGTAGCAGATTAGTGTATTGAGCCTAACTGGAACTGAACCTCAACATATGTGGATGCTTCTCATTAGTTCAAGGATCTTGTTATTCTTCTTACAACTTGTAGACAGTGAGTCTCTTGTAGGTAGTGAGCCTCTTGTGAGCAGTGTGCTTGGGCAGTAAGCCCTAATTGGCAAGTGCCGTTTTGTATTTCTATTCTTCTAACAGAGAATAGAATCTTGGGTTAATCACCGCATGGTTTTCTCCCTTAACAAGGTTTCCACATCAAAAATATTGCATCATGTGTATTTCCATTTCTTGGTTATGTTTTCTTATTTGAATTGATGCTGCATTAAATAATAAGAAAGTTCAGAAAGCTGAAATAATTAAGATAACTGATTCACCCCACCTCTCAGTTATCAACAATTGGTATCAGAGCAAAATTCCTCCCAATAGAGCCTAACAGCTTGAGGAAGATTTGGGAATTCAAATGGATGTGTATGGTATGAGGGAGCAACTTAAGTCTTCCCTAGATGATCTTGAGCAGTCAAATTCTGAAGTCAATGAATTGAAGGAAAGACTCAAATAGGCTGATGATTTCATAAATGAATTAAAAGAGAAACTGAGTCTCTCTATGAAAAAGAGAAAGGAGCTACTTCAGCAACTGGCAAGTCAAGGTGAAGCCAATGATACAAATAGAGATTTGAAGGAGAAAACCAAGTTATGTGAAAAGTTATCAAAAGAGATCATTATGGTAAGACATGAAATGGAATCAGGAGTTATGAAGTTTACCCAAGAAATTGAAGAGAAAAGTAAAACTGAAGATGATCTAAGAAAATCTCTCAAGGAGAAATCAGAAGACTGCCACAAGATGGATAGAATAATCAGACATCTTGAATCTAATCTTGAAGATACTAAAGATAATGAAGAAAAACTTGAGGATCAAATTGTCTCTCTTAGAAGGGATCTTCAAACAACAAATGAATATAAAGAGTAATTCAAGGTAAGTTCTGCTCAACTTGAAGTTCTTCTTGAAAGCCAAAAGAGGGTAGATGACAAGTGTGGTTTGGGATATGAGAAAGGAGAAAGCTCCGGATCTAGTCAGAAGAAGTTTGGATCAGAAAATTCAAGGAATAGGCCTAGAAGACCTCTGGTAAGGCAACCTAATGCTCAAAGATATCCATCCTTCAATGGATACTACCACAACTGCAATAACTTTGGTCACAAAGCTAATTAGTGCAGAAAGAGAACGAATCAGACTAACACATCCTTCTCCGGACAGTGTTTTAACTACAAAAGGTATGGTCACAAATCTCATGAATGCAGAAATATGCAAATGAACAATTCATTCAATGGTAGATGCTTTGCATGCAATAGAATGGGTCATATGGCTAATCAATGTAGATTAAGAGGACATCAATCAAATATGCAAAGAAATGTTGTTTGCCACAATTGCAATAGATCCGGTCATATTGCCAAATTCTGTAGAAGCAAGAATCAAGACAAAAGAGGTCCAGTACATCATAATTAGAATCAAGACAAGGGAAAAGGAAAAGTGAATGCGGATGAAGTTCAAAGTGAGATGAAGAAGATTTGGGTGAAGAGAAGTACAAAAAATGTAGGGAATGGATTTGCACTAGAATCTGGTGCTAATATTCCTTTCAGAAATTAAAAAGTGAGCTCTGGCTCAAGGGGAGACACAAGGAAAAACACTTTCCCCTAGCCAGTTAATTGGTGCCGGAATTGGCACAAGAACAGTTGCGGATTAAAGGGTTTATAGAGAAACATCTAAATAAACTATGTTTAAGATATGGATGATCCGCAAGATGTTTAGATCAAGATTGATCTAGTTCATCAAAGTCATCCGAATAAGAAAAAAAAGGCAAACCAGAATGACTTAAGTTGAGCATTTATTGCAACTTGGTATTAGGGTTTGAGGAATAATATAAGGGTTTTCTTATCAAACACTTGCTCATTCTACATTCAAGAAGAAGTGATAAAGAGCTCTGCAACAAATCTCCTCAAGCCCATCAAAGATCATCTGCAGAGGTTGATTCATCCAGCAATCGATCTGGCTCACTCCATGAAACCTTGAAGCGTAAAAGGTATTTTCCATTTTTATATATCTCTCTGCAAATCTTTGAAAGATGGCTACTCCAAATGTGGTGAAGATTTTTGATAGGCCACGCCCTAAATTTAAGAAGCACCCATATAAATCTCTAGAAGTTGATCCCCTAGGTGCCTTTTCAAGCATTCTGCATGGGGTTCTGCATGTAGAAGATGTTAGGGCATATATTCATGCGAGTCTTGAAGAATTTGGGGAATCTAAGTTGGTTGATATCTATCACAAGCATTTGATAGATGACTCTTTCAAACTCAAAACCTAGTATAAAGCCATCCAGGACAAACATTTTGCACAATGCATTCATTTCCCCTATTTTTCGGAAGATGAATGGGTCCGGTATATTCTAATCCGAATGCATGACAACTTCATGTGGTTGAACAGGCTGTTCAAGATCACTAAGGATGCCATTAGGGCTGTAACCAGATTACACTCAACCGGTGAGATGCCTATTCTCAAATCTGTCAAAAACCAAATTGTAAGTGAGGCTACCAGATTGAAATTTGATAAAAGAGCAATGACAATTGAGGATATCACAGATCCGGATATCAAGTTTGCTTCAATGATAATTGGATATAAGATATATCACTCCAGCAAGGAGAATTCAGTATTCGGAGCTGCTGTGTATACTGCTTATGAAATGTTGAGGAAGAATGCAGACTATGATCTTTGTGAGCTCCTTCTGAACCAACTCTTGGAGAATCTATAGAAGATAAAGAAGGATAAGAAGAATTCTTTCAAATACAGTGGTTTGATACTCTGCCTATTCTTTTATTACATGAATGAGCTTCCCGAATCTAGTGGCTGGGTATGGCAGAATGATAGGCCAGTAGATATTCAAATCAAAGATTATATACATGGGCTTGGTGATGCCAAGGCACATAATACAGTTCTCTGGGGTTATTTCAAGAATTTTTAGAGCATGATGCAAGCAAGAGAGAGAATCCCCCAATCTTTAGTTGAAAAATATAAAGATACAATATGCTTTATGGTAGAAACTGATCAGTGCCTAATGGAGGTTGTGGAACCAAGAACAGTGTGGATCATGCCTATGGGGTATGAAGTGGATGAGAAAATTGTGGAGTTGCATGTTCAGCACATGCTAGGTTAGCCCAAGGATCCCAAGGCAAAAAGGGTTGGAACCTTTGAAGAATTAAGTGTGAAGATCCATGTGGAGTTAAGACAACCGAAAATAAAAAGAAAAGTGAGGAAGGAACTAGAAGAGCTTGCCAAGAGGCATGGAATTTCAAAAGAAGCACTTGATGCAAATAGAGAGAAGACATAAAGGGCAGAGAAAGAAAAAGAAAAAGTAGAAAAAGAAGGTACTTTGGTGGAAGTCCCCTCCCAGACTAGATCCTCTAAGACCTCTACACCCACCACTGCAAAGAGCTCAAAGGCATCAAAACCAGAAGCAAAATCATCTGGAAAAGGAGAGAAGAGAACCAAGAAAAAGGCAACAAGGTCTTACACAAGCCAAAAGGATGAAGAAGAGACAGAATCAGATGAGGAGGTAAGGAAAATGAGGAAAAAGAAGAAAGTATCTAGTCAACCCTCTACCGGTGAAGACAAGGAAGAGATGGCAGAAGAATTCATTGAAAGGCCCACTCTATCCTTAGATGATGTAGTTAAAGTAGTCACTATGTATGGGAACCTGCAACCAATAACAGAATTCTATGATGCATACAATGATGCAGATAAAAAGATTCTGGAGGAAGCCATAGTCAAGTATTTGAACATATATAATAAGGCTTTTATTGAAATCATATCTCTCATTCCCAAAAGCCTAGAGAAGGAATTAGAGATAAGAAAGAATAATGCTAGGGCAAAAGATCTTGAGATCTGGGAACAGATAGCCATTCAGCTCTTTCCTTCAATCACTCCGAAGCTAATGGATATGATCTTCAAAGATTGCAAGGATGAGTTCCGGAGCAAAGCCAAAATGAATCAACTTATGCTCGGTGAAACTGACAAAATAGGAAAGAGACAAAAGAGATTCTTTGGAATGCCTACAAAAGATTCAACATTGCCATTGTAGAGGACTTAGGTAATGATCCCTCAGCTACAGATGAATCTACTGAGACAGTGGCAGAAGAGGTAAAGGAGACAGGTGGAGAAAAAGGTAAGGACTTAGATTCCTCTGCTCTGGAAGAGGAGGCCCATGAGCAAGCAAACATCTCTCCTCCGGTTTCCACTGCTGACTCTGGATCTAAAGAAGAGCTAAGAGTAGAAGAAAAAGAAGCAGAGGAAAAGGAAAAATAAGATGACAGTAATAAGGGTTCAGAAGGAGAGAAAACTCCAAAAACCACAGATGATAGTGGTAAGAATGCAGAAGGGGAGAAAACCCTGTCACCGGCAAGAGGCACGGCAGAAGTAGTCAAAGAATTCCTAACCAAGGAGATGATGGAATTTGATGAACCAGAACTTCTTCAAGGACCATTCAATTTTGACTCCCTCTTCCCGGTTCAAACCATGAAGCTAGCATCCTTTACTTCAGGAAAGGCAAAAGAAAAACATCTGAAGTCTCACATGGAAGACTGCAAGCTCATAGAAACTATATCCAGTGTATTGGAGAAGATCATGCCATCTTTTCAGAAAAATCCCTTAGCCTCTTCATCCAGTAATCTCAAATCTCTAGTAAATAGTGTTAGTACACATTTTGAATCTCTAGAGAAATCAGCTGAGGAGAAGGTCTGGAAAGAGTTTTTGGATAAGAGATTCTCAGAGTTACAAGGCTTAATAACAAATGATAGGAAAGTTATGGATATTGGAATAAAGAGCTTGGAAAATGCTCTTAAAGATGGCTGAGATATCTACAAATTTTGTTTATCCTAGCCTAAAGTGACCAAGGACATTGAGAAGAAAGTAAAAGAGCAAGAGGATAAACTGACAAGTTTATCTCAAAATTTTGATCCTCTCTCCTCATCTATAGTAAATCAGGAATGTCAAACTATTGTAATCATGAATGAGATTAAGAAGCTTGAGAAGGAGAGGAAGAACATATTAAGCAGAATGGGTGAGCTTAGAGGGATGATTATCCCCAAATTAGAGGCCATGCATGAGGCCCTAACAGATGCCCAGACTACAGCTCGGACTAGTGATTCGACAGATCTCAAGAGGGTAGAAGCTTTTGCATTCCTGTTGAGTGGTCACATCTCAATTTTGGATAAGATGAAGCAGACTTGGGTGACAAAAGTTTTACAGTTGAAGACACTTTTGCAGACATACTACAGTATATGTAAGTATAACCTACTTATATACTTATGCAGCTAAGTATAGTTGAGCTTTTGGAAATTTTGGTGTGCGGACCCTACCCTTTGCCATTGATGTCAAAGGGGGTGTGAGGAATAGTAAAAAATGTGGAATCCAACTAAGGGGGAGCTCCGGTAAAGTGTACAATAGAAGAGAGCATCAACCAAGGGGGAGTATAGTATAACACTTAGTCATTTTTCACTAAGTGTTGCCATCAATGCCAAAGGGGGAGATTGTTGGCAAGAGACACATTGTAGCTTCATGATTGTTGTCATTAATGGCAACAAAGTTCATCCCACACATTCGCAGGACATGGTGTGCCTATACTAGAAGTCAGATTGAAGAGTGTTGTGGTCCGGTAAGCAAGAACAGAGTATGTGGCAAGGTCTGACAATTAGGTCTGAATCTCTCAAAGGAAGTATCTTTGGAAAGTGCGGACTTGGGGAAGTCAAGAGGAGCACCTTGACTAATAGATTCCAAGAATTGAGCCTCCGGTGATGAAAGAGTAAAGAGATATAAGTATTCAAATATTGGGGTCCAGTTTGGTAGAACAGAGAGAGGAAGAACTGACAGGTAGGGCATCAGAAGTTATTCCGGATGAGATGTTGATGGTGATAAAGATTCCTAAGGTATCATTCATGATTGGCCAACTTGTTAGATGACCTCTATAAGTTTCTTTTTGATCTGCATCACTTGGGAAGCAAGGATTCAGCCGACATACTAGAGTTTGGGAAATATTGACTATTCTGGATGCCGACTAGAAAGAGAATGAAATCCTTTGTGCGGATATATATACCAGATGGATTTTGATGAGAAGGTGTTGTGTTGTGTGTGTACAAAGAAAAGCGGAAGAGCAGAGTGAAAGCATTAAGGAAGGTTCGGTATGTGAAAGGATAGCAGCACAAAAGAAGAGGAAGGATGAAGTGCAGCAGATCAGTGTATTGAGCCTAACCGGAACTGAACCTCAACATATGTGGATGCTTCTCATCAGTTCAAGGATCTTGTTATTCTTCTTACAACTTGTAGACAGTGAGTCTTTTGTAGGCAGTGAGCCTCTTGTGAGCAGTGTGCTCGGGCAATAAGCCCTAATTAGCAAGTGCCATTTTGTATTTCTATTCTTCTAGCAGAGAATACAATCTTGGGTTAATCACCCCATGGTTTTCTCCCTTAACAGGGTTTCCATGTCAAAAATATTGTGTCATGTGTATTTCCATTTCTTGGTTATGTTTGCTTATTTGAATTGAATGTGC
Organism: Cunninghamia lanceolata; assembly: GCA_027924645.1. Taxonomy (NCBI): domain Eukaryota; kingdom Viridiplantae; phylum Streptophyta; class Pinopsida; order Cupressales; family Cupressaceae; genus Cunninghamia; species Cunninghamia lanceolata. The sequence continues at coordinate 27,697,618 of BSBN01000500.1, forward strand.
ATTAAATAATAAGAAAGTTCATAAAGCTGAAATAATTAAGATAATTGATTCACCCCCCTCTCAGTTATCAACAGGACATGATTTTTAGGGTCTCATATGGTCCGCAGTGGAAGTTAGGATGTGACAGTTGAATTGGTCAAGTGTGTGCTTAAGGGATAAGCCAACATGAAAGCTAGATCTACATGCAGAGAAGATACATTGTTGGAAGAATTAATCCAAGTAGTTGAATGATTGATGGCGACCTATATGAAGACTATTGTATATTTGTTTGAGTCCGCATTCCTGTTTGAGCACAAGATCAAGCTGACCAGGTACAACACTTGGATACACGCTTCATGTCTGGGTTGCTGACCTGATTGTAAGATGAATCTTATTGCGGATATATATATTCAATGGATTTTGGTGTTGGAAGTGTGGAACTATGAAAATAGTGTGCAAATTTGACATGTGCATGATCTAAGGTAGTTTGTAGAGCAGAAAAGGATAATAAGGGCAATAAATAGAAGTATATGTGAAGCAAGGCAGACAGTATGAAGACCTTTGAATCTGTATACTGAGCAGATTGGTACTGCATCTCAACATAGTGAAGATGCACCTATAGTAGTCATCTATTGGTAGTGAGCCAATCCTTCTTACATCTTCTCTTCTATTTGGTAGTGAGCATTTCTTTGGATAGTGCATCCATGGGAAGTGAGCCCTTAGGCAGTGAGCCTTTATGTAATTCGGTATTGCCATCATAATATTTTGTGAGCTAATACTCATCACGTTTTTTCCATTTTTGTTTTTTCCACATAAAAATCCTGGTGTGTATGTGTTGTCTTTATGGTTGCTATTCTCATGTCTATTCTGCTTTCAGGTTATTAATTTTGGTAATTGGATTAATGAAGTATTGAAGAAGTAGTTTTGTGGAATACTGATTCACCCCCCCTCTCAGTATTCCTTATATTCAATAGATTATGTCATGCTTCACGTCTTGTTTCACCTTGGAGAGCATGTTGGTTTTTGGGTGGTTTATGCACTTGTATTTTATCAGTATTGATTATTGTAACCTTTGTAATGTAGGTCTTTTGAGACCCTTGTAATAAGATGTAATTAATGCTATGAGTTGATTTATGATGTTGGCTATGATTCATCTATGTTTAGGATGAATCCCTTCGAATATTGTAATTATTGGATATAATCTTATATTTTTCCATGCCTCAGTTTGTGAGGACATTGGCATGTTTTGATAGATTTTACATGTTAGAATCTAGCTATGTTATCATGTTTAGAATCAACTATTTGATGTTATCTTTGATGTTTAAGGATATGTTTGTGTTGGATCATATTCATCCCGCATAGGTGGTGAGGATCCTACCTTTTCTTTTGGCATGTGTTGAAGTTGGTGTCGAACATGCGTAGCCTTTTGTATCGCTTTTGTCTTGTTTTGCCTGTTCAACCCTTTTGTGAAGTTTGTTGTCGTAAGGTTCTCATTTGACCACTTGAGTGTATCCATGGTGTCATTTCCATGATGTGATATGGACTCTTGGATTATTCCCTCTTTTGCTTTGGGAAGTGTTTCTTTGCATGAGTTCGACTAGTGACCATTCCAATTGGTTGAGGAATTGTACCTCCTAGTTGGACCATCCCATGGGTGAGTGTTACCCTTGTCTTTGGGATGTCTTGTGTAGTCATGGAATGAACTGAGGTGAATGTCACCCTCATCCTACTCCATGTATTTGCGAGGGAGCAAGGTCGTGACGTGTATCTGATCCTCATCATGGAGTGAGCTTCACCTCTCTCTTGGTCATTGTGGTGAGTTGTCACATGATGGGTGAAGTCTTCTGCTTGTGCCACCATGCTCAGTGCAATGGTTATGTCATTTTAGGTGTTTTTGTGCTTGTCACAACACCTTGTGTGTGCATGAATGCAATGCGACATGTAAATGTCGCACTTGCAAACACAAAAAATTTGTTGGTTCGGTGTTTGTTCAACTAATGGTTTGGTGAAAACCTAGGGCATTATAATCACTGTGGAGGAATGCAGAGCATTCCAACAATCCTTCATCATTACCTCATGCTGCCAGAGCACAGATTGGAATTTTGTCACTTATAACTTTCATTGTGGAGGAGCAAATGACATGAGACTTTAGATTTAGCACCTCTACAACATAATAAATGTTAGTGTAGATTTTTATTTCCTAGTTGGGTTATTTATTTTTCCCTATATTCCTAGGTTTTTCCTTCACTTCTATTAATCTCGCTTAGGTTAATAAAGCATGTCTTATTAGGTGAGTAGTTGCGAGGTGTCACCTTCCTACATGTGAGCATCCATTATCTATCTTGGGAAGATACTTTGCTATCTTTAGTCTGATAGATGGTTGCTCCTCATTGGTCGGTGTTGCCACCTCCTCCCTCTTCCTAGTCTATATAAGCATGCTACCTGGCTTGTATTTGGAGTCTTTTCCTTTTGCATCTTCTTAATGCTATTTTGCTTCTAGCATTTGCATTACTTTCTTGGATACTGACTCTATGTTGCTATTTTGATTTCACATCATTTGCATTCATAGTTTAGATATCTATTCGTTTGCACTAGTTTTCTGGGTTAATAATCTTTTCAGATTCTAACATGGTATCAGATCTATTCTATGTGCAAGAGTAGATTTTAGTTTCCATATTTGAGAGATTTGGGGGGGGGCTAATAAATTTTATTGCAGTTTTTCAAAAAAACCCAGTATGCTCTTCTCTTGCATCTTTGGATGATCTTGAGAATCAGAAAAGTTTGACGAAAACTTTTTTAATCTCTGGGGTTTGCACATGTGTTTTATGAAATTTGGGTGATTGTAGCATTTCTAGTTATATTGGCAGCATTTCTAGCTATTCCAATGCATCCAGGAGGCTTGAGAAAGTCAGATTTGGCTTTTGTTTCACCGAAATCAGAGATCGTCATACATAGTTACGGAACTAGGGTTTCAAGCTCAAATCTGACAACCAGCTTGCATATTTGGTGTTTTCAATCAATATTGCAGGTTCCAGCATGCCTTTGCTTGTCTTAGGTAGCTAATTCAGCCTTTGCATGCCATTTTTTGGTTACTGGGGTCATTTTTTGTAGTTAAAGGCATTCTGTTTACACTAGATCAACATCTTTTGTACATCAAAAAGAAAAATATCTTCTAGGTTTTGTTTGCAACATAGAAAAATCATCTGGGTATCTTTCCATTTTTGCATGTAGTCTGTATATTTTGTAGAAACATGCTCAAAAAGCTACAGCAAGACCCCTCTCTGTTGGCAGTTGCAATTTTGAAAGAAGTTTTCAAATGCTTTGTTCTTTCTCATATGGACTCCTTTTCCCAGGAAATTGTTTTTGATTTTGGCTATTTTTTCGTGCTCTATGCACTAGTGCAGTCATTTTTTAATTTTGATGCAGAGATTTTTTAGAAATTACAGATTCTCAATTGTGACATTGTACAATTCTCATTTTGGGAACTTTGAAGGATCATAACTTTCACATATGACCTCGTATCGAAGTGATTCTTTTTTTGAAAGTGGATGATTTTTTGAGTATATTGCAGTGGTGTTATTTATTTCTTTGAGTATTGTGCCAAAGTTGTATTTTTAGCATATGCTCTTCGTGAGGGTTTTGTAATGTATTGAAGTCAAGACCACTTAGTATCTCTTGCTAGTGGTAGTTGTAAACGCACTAATATAAAGTGCCAAATCATATTTTCTTGGGTGGGGTTCTTTGATTGAGTGAAAAGGGGGGGTTGTCTTGGTTGTGTTCTCTTCTTTTCGACATTTCTTCTATGCATTTCTTCATCATGGATCAAACAAATCTACCCATCCTAACTCCATACAATTACTTTGAGTGGAAATCACGCATGACAATTCACTTAAGGAAAGCTAGATTAAATAGGATAACTATGGGACTTAAAATTGAACCTGCTAAAGATGAAGATAAGCCTAAGTGGTTTAACAAATGTGATGAGGCATATGGAACATTGTGTTTGTCTATTTCTCCTGATTTCTCTTTCACATTGAGTCTTTGAATACACCAAATGAAATCTGGACAAAGCTAGAAACACTATTTGGCACACAAGATTCAATAAGGGGTCATATGTTGGAAAATGAACTAATTAGTTTAAGTCCAGGCAATTTCAACACAATCCAAGATTTCTTCACTAAATTGAAATCACTAAGGTTGCAGTTAAAACAATGTGGAATTGAAAAGAAAGATGAACAACTAATTCTTAGTATTCTCTCTAAGCTAAGTTCAGAATATTCTGTGTTTGTTTCTACCTTCTATGCTACTAAGGGTGCACTTGGTACTTAATTCACCATGCCATCTTTAGATGATTTTGCTATCAATCTCACTCGGGAATAGGACAAGCTAATCTAGATGGGCACTCTTAACTCCTCTAGGTCACATGCCTTGGCTGCCAACCAAGGCACAAAAGAACATAAAGGACAAAGTAGTAACCACAATAGTAAGGATAAGAAATAGAAGAATAGCAAGGAGAAGAAGGATTAGATTTCAGTTGCTTCAAAAGCAACTAATGAGACCCAATCTTCCAAGGGTGACAAGCCTAAGAAAGAGAGGGTCTAATGTGCCTATTGTAAAAGACCCGGTCATGATGAACATAAATGTCTAAAGAAACAAATTGATCACTTGACACACATTCTTGAGAAGAATAATATTAGTGTTTTCGAGTCTATCAAATAGAGTTCTAATGAGGGGTCTAATAAGGTAAAAGAAAACAACAAGGGGAAAGGAAAGGGCAAGGCCCTTGTTGTAGTTGCTTCTTCACCATCCACTTGGGTTCTTGATTCGGGTGCTTCACACCACATGGCTTCATCTAAGGAAGAACTTGCATCTTTGGAGCTGTGTACTATGCCTTCTATTTTGATGGGTGATGACACTCCTGTTGAGGTGTGTTAGAGAGGGTCTGTTGATGTGGGGGATGGCACATTCCATGATGTTCTTGTTGGATCTAGGGCATACAACTGAGAGGGGGGGGTGAATCAGTTGTATAGAACTTCTTCTCTTTCAAACACTTAATTCTCTGTTGTTAGTTAGCAGCATATCAAATAATCATCCATGGAGGCATAATACATAAACACAAGAGCAGATAAGCATCAACACATTGAACACCAAGATTTTGACGTGGAAAACCCGGTTAAGGGAAAAACCACGGGGTGATTAACCCAAGAATTATTCTCTGTTAGAAGAATAAAGAAAAATGAATGGCACATGCCAATAAGGGCTCACTGCCCGAGCACACTGCTCACAAAGAGGCCCACTGCCTACAAGGAGACACACTGTCTACAAAGTGATAAAAATCACAGTCTTGAACTGGAGAATGACATCTCTACCATGTTCGGATCAGTTCCAATTAAGCCCAACAATCTCTGCTCTGCCTTTCGCACGTTTCTTCGCTATACCATACTCATCCTCACACCACACACTGAAATGAACTCACAAACCGTTATTTATACAAGACATCGACTTAGGAACAAACATCTAAGTCGGCAAACAACCATAGGAGTATCCGCAAGATGAATAACACATCCGGTCGGCCTTCACAAGAACATTCGCAGGATGAACAACTCATCCGGTTGGCTACACAGAGCAAGAACTTCATCCGGAAGAATAACTTCAATTCCGGGCTCTACCATCAATGCGGACCAACAACACAACCTAACCATGATCCAAGAACCTTCACAAGCCTGTCTGAATTGTCCGGATACATCCGCACTTCCTCTGCTTACTGGGATCTCTTGTCTTCCTCATCCGGAACTTCAAGAACACAGTCTGTCGCCACTGTCATAATGCAAGAGGTACTTCTGAACCTCCAAATCATACACAAATCAGGATGAAACATCACAAGGACATCCCAAACACTCCTTCCAATCCGCAGATTAGGATAATACAATTCCGGACCTCACCGGACCTTTTTGTGATCCTCTGTCACCTCCGGATACTTGCCGGACCCGGTTCTATACTGGCAGCCACAACTCCTTCAGATCTTCATGCGGACCTCTGAAATCTTAACTGTAGCATCTCAAGACTCATATCTACTAACCCTTTAATCCGCATCCTCCGGTTCTCATCCTATACAGTACATTTACCTTCTTCTCATCACTGTTCTTCACTGTTCCTGACTGAGACTAATTTTCTCAATATCCTCAGCACACAGCTCATCAAATCCTTCTTGTCAATGCAATATGAGTATGTTGACATCAATGACAACACTGGATAACCTCATACTTGCAACAATCTCCCCCTTTGTCATTGATGGCAACATATGATGTGAAAAACCTTTAAGACAAGAACTTCAACTTTTCATATGTCTTCTCTTCCTTTACTGCTCCCCCTTTGATCATCAACCACTTGTTTTTCACATGTTTTCTCTCCCCCTTTGACATCAATGGCAAAGGGCTCATACTTGCAATTCTCATGCATCAGAATCATACCAGCTGCTCCCCCTTAGTTGCAGCTCCCCATTAGTCCGGATCACAAGATATGACTGTGATAGCCACCGGACTGATGCACAACAGTGCATCTTAGTTCATCACCGGAGGGGCCATGACCCCTAACTTCTCCCGGAGATATTCAAACGAGTCCTTGGGAAGAGGTTTTGTAAAGATATCTGCAATCTGATCCTTGGAGGGAACATACTCCAATCTGACTTCTTCCTTGTTTACTTGTTCTCTCAAAAAGTGAAATTTGATAGATATGTGCTTAGTCTTAGAATGCAATACCGGATTCTTGGAAATATTAATTGCACTTGAATTATCACAGAAAATTGTGATAGGCTCCTCATATTCAACTTTGATGTCTCTTAGCATCTGCTTCATCCATAAGATTTGAGTGCAACTACCTGCTGCTGCAATGTATTCTGCTTCAGTTGTAGACAGAGATATTGCATCTTGTTTCTTGCTTAGCCAAGAAACCAATCTCTTCCCCAAAAAGAATGCTCCACCACTAGTGCTCTTCCGGTCATCCACATCTCCTGCCCAATCTGCATCTGTGTAAGCATGAAGAGAGAAATCCGGATCTCTAGGATACCATAGACCATACTCAACTGTTCCTTTCAAGTATCTAAAAATTCTTTTGATTGCCATAACATGAGATTCTCTAGGATCAGCCTGGAATCTTGCCACAAGACCAACAGCCTGCATTATATCTGGTCTAGTTTGAGTGAGATACAACAATCCACCAATCATTGATCTATACTTTGTCTGATCTGCTTTTGGAGAATCATCATCTTTGCTTAGCTTACATCCGGTTGCCATAGGAGTGTTCATAGGCTTTGAGTCTTCCATACCAAATTTCTTTAACAATTCTTTCACATATTTGGTCTGAGAAATGAAGATCCCTTCTTTTGTTTGAGTAATTTGCAGACCCAAGAAGAAATTCATTTCACCAAGCATAGACATTTCAAACTCACTTTTCATCTGATTTGCAAAAGTTTTGCACATACTATCTCTTCCTCCAAAAATGATATCATCCACAAACACTTCAACAATCAGAATGTTTTCATGATCAATTTTGAAATATAAGTTACTGTCAGCAGTACCTTTGTTGAATCCAATCTGCACAAGATGCTTATCCAACCTTTCATACCATGCTCTTGGGGCTTGCTTCAATCCATACAAAGCTTTCTTCAACTTGCAGACCATATCATTATTATCAGACAATTGAAATCCATCCGGTTGTTCAATGTAGACTTCTTCTTCCAGATCACTATTTAGGAAGGCAGATTTGACATCCATCTGATATACCTTGAAGTCTTTGAAGGCAGCAAATGCAAGAAGTAATCTGACTGCTTCAATTCTTGCTACCGGAGCAAAAGTCTCTTCAAAGTCAATTCCTTCTATTTGAGAGTAGCCTTTGCAGACCAATCTAGCTTTGTTTCTGATTACTTCACCAGCTTCATTTAGTTTGTTCCGGAAGACCCACTTGGTTCCAATTACATTCCTGTCTCTAGGTCTGGGAACAAGATCCCAAGTATGATTTTTCTCAATTTGCATCAGTTCATCTTCCATTGCTTTGGTCCAGTTTTCATCATTGCAGGCTTCATTTATTGTTTTAGGTTCAATCTTTGAAATCAGACAACATTCATTCTGATCTTGAGCAATATTCCTTCTAGTTTGTACACCTTTGCTTCTGTCACCTATGATCTGATCTTCAGAGTGATTCAATCTTACATACCTTGGAATTTTGGGAGTATCCAGCACTGCTGTTTCTTGATCAGGCTCATTCAAACCTATCTCTTCTTCCTGATTTACCGGATCAGGCTGACTCTGTCTCACCGGAGAGGATTGAGGTCCTTGAACACTGTCTTGGTCATCTTCATCAAACTCATAAAATCTTGAAGGCTTCTCAATTCCTTCATCAACCTTTACATTGGTGCTTTCTATCATCTTCCTCAATCTCTTATTGTAACACCGGTATGCTTTGCTTTGAGTGGAGTAGCCCAAGAAAATTCCTTCATCACTTCTAGCATCAAACTTTCCTAGATCTTCATCTCTTTTAATATAACACTTGCTACCAAATACTCTGAAATATTTCACAGTAGGAGTGATGCCAAACCAGAGTTCATAGGGGGTCTTACCGGTGTTGTTTCTGATTTGAACTCGATTGAGAGTGTAGACTGCAGTGCTGATAGCTTCTTTCCAAAACATTTGAGGAACATTTGCTTCCAACATCATTGTCCTAGCAGCTTCCTGGATGGTCCGGTTCTTTCTCTCAACTACTCCATTTTGCTGTGGAGTCTTAGGAGCAGACAACTGTCTCCTTATACCCTGTTTCTCACAAAAGTCAATGAATTCACCAGATGTAAATTCACCACCTCTATCAGACCTTAGACACTTTAGTTTCAATCCGGTTTGATTCTCCACCATAGCTTTGAAGATTTTGAACTTCTCAAAAGCTTCTGATTTTTCTTTTAGAAAGGTAACCCACATCATCCGGGAATGATCATCAATTAACAACATGAAATATCTATCACCTTGCAGTTGATTCTTGTCGGACCACATAGATCAGTATGTACTAATTCCAACAATCCGGTAGAAGACTGATCTTTGCTTTTAAAAGAGACTCTGCTTTGTTTGCCTAACTGACATTCTTTACACACACTATTTGTAGGTTTCATCAACTTTGGAAGATCTCTCACAGCCTGAGTATTGCTTATTTTGATGATGTTATCAAAATTTACATGACACATTCTTCTATGCCATAACCAACTCTGATCAATTTGAACAAACAAACAACTTTTATTTGAACCAACCAGATGAAAGATGTTACCTCTTGTCTGAGTACCGGATGCAATTTCAGTTCCGGAGCTTGTAAAGATTCTGCATTTTCCATTCTTGAACCGGAGATCATAGCCTTTGTCCACTAACTGACCAACACTGAGAAGATTGTGCTTCAATCCTTCAACATACAGTACATTTCCTGTTTTGCTCTTACCATCAAAGGAAATAGTTCCCCTACCTCTGATTCTGCCAGCAGAATTGTCACCAAACTTTACCATTCCTCCTTCATATCTTTCCAAGTCTAAGAACTTATTCTTGTCACCAGTCATATGGTGAGAACATCCACTGTCAATAACCCAATCATCCTTTTCTTCCACTTGAGCAGCCAAGGCTTTTTCAACAACTTTGTGATTGACAGATTCAGAGAGCATGGAATCTTCTTCCTTGATGGCTATAAACACCCACTCATTTCCGGATTTGTTTCCTGGTTCTGATTCATCATCTGTTACTCCTTCATTGTCATCTTCTTCATGAACATAATAGCAATTCTTTTGAAACCTTTGTCTGTGAGTATTAGATCTTGCAGATCTCTCCGGACATCTTGAGGCAAAATGACCAATCTTATTGCAGTTAAAACACTTAAAGGGTAGTTTTCCTTCATACTTACCAGATCCTCTTGGCAGTCTTTTTGCAATGAGGGCTTCAAGTTGAGCTGTTTCTGCTTCTTCTTCTTCCATGTCTCTTCTTGCTTGATCGTACCATGACATTTTCCTTGATGAGTTTTCACCCGGATCAAATCTCTGTTTGCCTTTCACATAGGCACTGGCTTTGAAAGCAGATTCAGTCTTGGGTGGATCATCTCCAAACTCGGTCATTTCAAATGCAGCTAGTTTGCCAGCCAGTTGTTCTCTTGTGACAGTTGTGTGGGCTCTGAATTCATCAATGGCAGCCACTTTGATTTTGTAGGCAGCAGGAAGGGATCTTAAGATTTTGTAGACAATCTCATTTTCATCTAAAGTTCCACCAGCATTTCTGATTCCACATACCAGCTCATTCACTCTTGGCATAAAGGTAGTGATGTTTTCATCATCTCTCATTTTCAATCTTTCAAATTTCCCTTTCAGACTTTGCAATCTTGCACTTTTGACAAACTCATCTCCTTCATACAGAAGTTCCAGTTTAGTTAGGATCTCATATGCAGTTGGTAGGTCAATGACATTCGAGAGATCTGAGTCATTCAATGTGCTTAGAAGAGCTTCCTTGGTCCGCAGATTGTTTTCAGCTTCTGTGATTTCATTCAGAGTTGTCGGACCACCTTGTGGAGGTACATATGGTTTTGAAATCATACCCAGATATGCTTTTCCCATGCATTCCAAGTGACACTTCATGCGACCTTTCCAGAGAGTAAAGTTGGTTCCATCGAACTTCAGACTATCCTTCTTGTATGACGACATCCTGGATCTCCTCAAGCGGTTAAGCTTTTGTCAGAGGAACCTGGCTCTGATACCAATTGTTGGATCTAGGGCATACAACTGAGAGGGGGGGGTGAATCAGTTGTATAGAACTTCTTCTCTTTCAAACACTTAATTCTCTGTTGTTAGTTAGCAGCATATCAAATAATCATCCATGGAGGCATAATACATAAACACAAGAGCAGATAAGCATCAACACATTGAACACCAAGATTTTGACGTGGAAAACCCGGTTAAGGGAAAAACCACGGGGTGATTAACCCAAGAATTATTCTCTGTTAGAAGAATAAAGAAAAATGAATGGCACATGCCAATAAGGGCTCACTGCCCGAGCACACTGCTCACAAAGAGGCCCACTGCCTACAAGGAGACACACTGTCTACAAAGTGATAAAAATCACAGTCTTGAACTGGAGAATGACATCTCTACCATGTCCGGATCAGTTCCAATTAAGCCCAACAATCTCTGCTCTGCCTTTCGCACGTTTCTTCGCTATACCATACTCATCCTCACACCACACACTGAAATGAACTCACAAACCGTTATTTATACAAGACATCGACTTAGGAACAAACATCTAAGTCGGCAAACAACCATAGGAGTATCCGCAAGATGAATAACACATCCGGTCGGCCTTCACAAGAACATTCGCAGGATGAACAACTCATCCGGTTGGCTACACAGAGCAAGAACTTCATCCGGAAGAATAACTTCAATTCCGGGCTCTACCATCAATGCAGACCAACAACACAACCTAACCATGATCCAAGAACCTTCACAAGCCTGTCTGAATTGTCCGGATACATCCGCACTTCCTCTGCTTACTGGGATCTCTTGTCTTCCTCATCCGGAACTTCAAGAACACAGTCTGTCGCCACTGTCATAATGCAAGAGGTACTTCCGGACCTCCAAATCATACACAAATCAGGATGAAACATCACAAGGACATCCCAAACACTCCTTCCAATCCGCAGATTAGGATAATACAATTCCGGACCTCACCGGACCTTTTTGTGATCCTCTGTCACCTCCGGATACTTGCCGGACCCGGTTCTATACCGGCAGCCACAACTCCTTTAGATCTTCATGCGGACCTCTGAAATCTTAACTGTAGCATCTCAAGACTCATATCTACTAACCCTTTAATCCGCATCCTCCGGTTCTCATCCTATACAGTACATTTACCTTATTCTCATCACTGTTCTTCACTGTTCCTGACTGAGACTAATTTTCTCAATATCCTCAGCACACAGCTCATCAAATCCTTCTTGTCAATGCAATATGAGTATGTTGACATCAATGACAACACTGGATAACCTCATACTTGCAACAGTTCTTTGTGTGCCCTCATTATCAACTAATCTCCTATCAGTATACCAGATCACTCACACAGGTTCAAGCAAGCGGGTTGAGTTCACTCCTAATTCAGTGGAGATTTGTGAGTTGCACAGTGGTTCTACAGTTACAGTTGGGAGAGCAGATCATCAGTCACAACTCTATCTATTTTCTCACTTTGCTCCTAATCCTCCTTCAACTGTTTTGCTCACTCATTCTAATGATGTGAGTAGATTATGGCATGAGTGGTTTGGCCATCTTAACTTCCGCTACTTGCAACAGCTCAACCAACAGAGCATGGTTATAGGGTTGCCTTCAGTTCAGTTTTAGGTGGTGTTTGCCAAGGTAAGGCATGGAGAGCTTCACAGTTACTGGAGTTAGTTCACAGTGATTTGGTTGGTCCATTTTAGCATCCTTCTTTTAGCAGGGCTAGATATGTCCTCACATTCATTGATGAATTTTCTTGATATACTTGGGTGTACTTTCTCAAACAGAAGTTTGAGGTATTTGATCACTTTCAAGACTTCAAGACTTTTGTAGAGAAGCAATCCGGGAAAGCCATCAAAGTTTTACGCACTGACAATGGTGGTGAGTATGTCAACCATCGGTTTGAGAGGTTTTGCACTTCAAAGGGGATTGATTTGCAGCATTTAGTTCCATACAATCCTCAGTAGAATGGTGTTGCAGAATGGAAGAATAGGCCCTTGAAGGAAATGGCAAACTGCATGATTCACTCCAGATCTCTTGCACCACAGTATTGGGCAGAGGCCATTAACTGTGCTTGTTATATCCAGAACCGTGTTCCTCACCGAGCCTTGAAGGGAGTCACTCCTTTTGAAGCTTGGAGTGGTCAGAAACCATCAATTAAGTACTTTTGAGTTTTTGGTTCTCCTGCATATGCCCACATTCCTGCAGAGAAACGCAAGGCCTTGGATCCGCATAGCAGACCTTGCATATTTGTAGGTGATCCTGATGGTTTGAAGGATTATTGGTTGCTCCACCCTACTACACATGAGTTGTTCATTGAGAGGAGTGTTTAGTTTGAGGAGGGCTCTTTGAGAGCTCACTTTTTATCACTTCTCCAACTCCTTCTACTTTGACATTGGAGTCACTTGGGATGCATGACAGATCTTCTTATGAGTCAGATTCACCTGAACAGTCTTCTACCTCCACTTCCGATGCAGAGAGTGATTTAGAGTACTCACCTCCTTCCTCTCCTAGTCATCATTCTGAGGTTGATGATTCTCCTCCAGATTCTCCATCTTCTGGTCCACTTTGGGCTAGATAGACCTTGCAGTCTATAGGTGATTGGGTTGGGGATCCATCAGACACCAGGCGGACTTGTTCACAGTTCTAGGATGCTCCACATGTCTTTATTGCTACTGCCTCAGATCCACAGTCTTTTCATGAGGCTTTTGGTATTCTTGAGTGGGATATAGCTATGCAGGAGGAGTATAGTTCCTTGATGAGGAACCACACTTGGGATCTTGTCCCTCTTCCTAAGGGAAGAAAACTTGTTCGATGTAAGTGGATCTATCAGACAAAATTTGCAGCAGATGGGTCGGTTGACAAGCATAAGGCTCGCTTGGTCGCTAAAGGATTCTCCCAGGTTGCTAGGATTGACTACTCTGAGACTTTTGTGCCAGTTGCCTGAATGAATTCCATCTGACTTGTTCTTGCCATTACTACAGCTAATCGTTGGGAAGTACACCAGATGGATGTGAAGAGTGCTTTTCTTCACAGTGACCTTCAGGAGGAGATCTACATGGAGCAGCCACAGGGGTTCCTTCAGGATTCCTCACTTGTGTGTTGTCTTTGGAAGTCTCTCTATGGCCTCAAACAGGCTCCTCGGGCCTGGTATGCCAAGATGGACTTCTTCCTTCTATCAGTTGGGTTCATGTGGTGCCATTCTGATCCTAATATCTACATTCTGTAGCAGGATGATTCACTCCTATTTTTGGTTCTTTATGTTGATGACTTGCTAATCACAAGGACTTCTTCATCCACCATTGGGGCTGTCAAAACTACCCTTCATGATAGGTTTTTGATGACTAACTTGGGCTTGTTGCATTACTTTCATGGGATTGAGATCTACCAGTCTACTTCTGGGATAACCATCAACCAGTCCAAGTATGCTCTAGATTTGCTCTCGAGGTTTCATATAGCTAACTGCAAGCCTGCTCCGACTCCCTTTCTTTTTGGAGTCAAACTTGAGGCTCAGTGTTCTTCTCCACTTGTTGATGGCACTTTGTACTGACAACTTGTTGGGAGTCTTATTTATCTGACTCATACAAGACCTGACATTTCATATGCTATAGGCATGGTCTCTTGATTCATGCAGGAGCCTCATGAGTTGCACTGGAAAGTAGCCAAGTGGATCCTTCACTACATTTAGGGTTCTCACAGTTTTGGGATTCACTATGCAGTGGGCATTGAACTTGACTTGGTGGGCTACACAGATTCAGATTGGGCGGGTGATTCTTAGGATCGCAAGTCTACTTTAGGTTACAGCTTCTCACTTGGTTCAGGTCCTGTTTGTTGGTCGAGCAAGAAGCAATCTGCTATTGCTCTATCTTCTACTGAGGCTGAGTATTGGGGGGTTGTGAATGCCGCCCCTGAGGCCATTTGGCTTCAAAATCTTCTCACTAATTTTGGTATCCAGATTCGACGGCCATCAGTCATATTTTGTGACAACCAGAGTGCCATTCAAATCTCATAGAATCCGGTCCATCATCAGCAGACCAAACACATCGAGGTCCACATGCACTACATCTGGGAGCTCATCCATGGCCATGTCATCGACCTTTGCTGCTATCTAACTTCTGAGCAGGTTGCTGATATCTTCACCAAACCCTTCACTGAGAGCAAGTTCCTTCATTTGTGAGCTTTGTTGGGGGTGCGGGATGCTTCATCTTCTGGGGGGGCTTCTTCCTCTCACTCAGAGTCTTGACTCTCTCTACTTTGGGGGGGTCTCTTCTCTCTCTATTTGGGGGGGCTTTTCTCTCTCTTTGGGGGGAATTTTATGTACATGGGTACCTCATCAGGCTTGATTTGTCAGGACCCATTTCTTCATCCACCTAAGCTACGCTTATGGGGGGTGTTAGTGTAGGTTTTTATTTCCTAGTTGGCTTATTTATTTTTCCCTATATTCCTAGGTTTTTCCTTCACTTCTATTAATCTCGCTTAGGTTAATAAAGAATGTCTTATTATGTGAGTGGTTGCGAGGTGTCACCTTCCTACATGTGAGTATCCATTAGCTATCTTGGGAAGATACTTTGCTATCTTTAGTCTGATAGATGGTTTCTCCTCATTGGTCGGTGTTGCCACCTTCTCCCTCTTCCTAGTCTATATAAGCATGCTACCTGGCTTATACTTGGAGTCTTTTGCTTTTGCATCCTCTTAATGCTATTTTGCTTCTAGCATTTGCATTACTCTCTTGGATATTGACTCTATGTTGCTATTTTGATTTTGCATCATTTGCACTAGTTTTCTGGGTTAATAATCTTTTCAGATTCTAACAATAAAGAGGCATAGTCTCAATAATAACTTAAGTATTAAGAAAGTATGAAAGCATTAAAGAAACTTTTAAGAATACATTTCTTTGTCCTCACCTTCCCCTGCATCATATCTTGTACTCTTTTCATGAAAAACATGTCCATCAGTGTCATCTTTCCCTGTCTAATCTCCTGACCGTTTTCAAGCATCCAACTTGGCTCGAAGAATCTTAAATTTGTTTAGAATCGAGATGATAACCTTGGAATTAGGAATAATGGTAATCATTAACCTTGTCCTCCACATCTATAGCATGTTGCTAGCTTCCTCATATTTATTGTGTATTCCCACTATATCTTTCTTGAAAGTCATAAGACAGGCAGCCATATTATTTAGTTTCTCCATAGGATTACTAGTTGAATCCTCTTTATCCTTTAGCTCTTCAACCAACAGGTCCTTGAAAGCCTATTTGACAACTGCAACATCCAATAGGTTGGTCTCAGTTTCATCAAAGATGTCCACCCCCAAAGAAAGACAGGAGCTCCTAAGATCTAGCAAATGAGATTTATTGTCTTTGGCTACATTCTTCATATCAATCAGACATTGCTTCACCATGATGAGTTTCCAATCAACTAAATTCAACCATTTGACTGATTCATTCTCTTCTAGTTTTCTAATGATCTACTTTGTGACCAAGACACTGGAATCAATTTTCACCATTCCCATCAGTCCATTCTTTGCCACATTCAACATGGTCTCCTCTTTCTTAATAATTTTTAAAATAGTCAAAATCTCATTTTGCTTATTGGACATTTTAGTATACAAAAGAATAGTTTCATGGATGAAAAGAAATCCATCCATAGTGAGCTTCTCCACCCACTCTTCTATTACTTTACCCAGAAATTGGTACCCCTTCTAGATTTTCCCTAGATTAAACCCTACAATCACAATTATAATAAATTAGGGTTAGGGAGATGACTTACAAGTAGTTATTTCTTTGTTATTCTCTTGAATAGAACTCCTGAAATCATCACATAGAGAACACAAGTGCATATATATATATATATATATATATAAACTAATGCCATTGTTAGGGTTAGCTACAAATATATCAAACTCAGAATACAATTCCAACATTACTATGACTATCAAACACATTTGGAGCATCGGGATAGGGGCATGATAGGTTTGACCCAGCCAATCCCAAGATCAGAACTTTGGCCCTCCTAGCTTTGGTGGTAGGACTTAGACATCCACCAAAGTGGGGTACTTAGTAGAATGCTATTCTTACTTCCCTATCCATACCTTATCTCTTATAATTAACAAATCATCATGGTAGGAATGGTACGAGGATCATAGTAGAGTTCTCAGTTTATCCAATCTAATCCCAAGAGTGGGACTTTCACCCTCTTGGCCTTGATGGTAGGGCTTTGACATCCATCCAAGGTGGGGTACTTAGATGGAAACCTTATAGCCTCTTACCTACATCTCCTTCTTTTCCTCCATGATGATATAATTTATATCTAAAATACATTGATGCATAATAAATACAAACATTATCATTTACTGTATTATCATCTCATATTCTATACATGATTCATTATACATAAGTAATGCAATTTGCAAATGGATATTAATTATTGATTTCTACTATATTATTAGACTTATAGATTATTATTATATATGGCTTCTTCTAATTCTATATTCTTTTTGTCTGCTACTCTTTCCTTGTATATCTGTAGTTTAAACTATAAGAAATAATCTGTGTACTTGTAGATTTGAGACTGTAATCTATGAATATTATAGTCTGCCTTAAATATCTAATGTCTACAACTCTTAATATTTTTTATGCCTTCTTCTCTGTGTTGAATACTCTAATATCTCTGTTGCTTGCTTCCCCCAAAATGCTAATCAACAATTATATATATCTCATGTTTATGCGAATGGATGCACTACTTCCAAGGGTGGCATCCTTCCACCAAATCGCATCTATTAATAAATGGTTCTTTTATCCTTATGGTGTGCTTCCTTAGTTTTGATTATTTTCTTAAAAAAATCGTCACTTAGGAGATGCTTTGTCTTATGTGTTAGATAATAATAATATTATGTTATAAATAATTGTTGACGGGTTATTGATGCATATATTCTGCCAGGTTTATGACAACCTAATAATCTGATCAATTACCTATTGGCAAGAGACACTGTGTGGCTTCATAAGTGTTGTCATTGATGGCAACAAAGTCTATCCCACACATCCACAGTACATAGTATGTCTATACTGGAAGTCAGATTGAAGATTGTTTTGGTCTGGTGAACAAGAACAGAGTATGCAACAAGGTCCGACAATCAGGTCCAGATCTCTCAGATGGTGTAACTCAGCAAGTTGCGGACTTGGATAAGTCAAGAGGGGTATTATATTCCAGAGATTTAGCCTCTGGTGATAAAGCATGAAAAATATATGAGCATCTGAGTGTTGGGTTCTAGACAGGCAGAGTAGATAGAGAAAGAACTGACCGGCAGAGCATTAGACTTCAATTTGGATGAGTAAAAGATGTTGATCAAGCTATTTGGGGGATTATACATTGTTGGCTGACATGATTAAAGACTTCTATGCCCATTTTTTTTGATACGCATCATAAAGCAAGCATGGATTCTGCCGACCAATCAGTAACTTGCAAATATCTTAAAGTGCTCTTGTTGCTGACTAGAAAGTTGATAAGAATCCTTTATGTGGATATATATACTAGATGGATTCCAATATTTAGGTGTGTGTGGTGTATGTGGTATGAAATAAAGTGTGAAGAAAAGCAGGGATAGGTGTGAAAGCATCAAATCAAGTCCGGTATGTGACAAAGCAACAACATTAAAATAGAGGAAGAATGAAGTGCATCAAATCAGTGTATTGTGCCTAACCAGACCTGAACTCTTGCATTTGTAGATGCTTCTCATTAGTTCAAACACCTAATTACCTTTTGTAAGTTTTGTAGATAGTGAGTCTCTCTTAGGCAGTGTGCTTCTTATGAGCAGTGTGCTCAGGCAGTGAGCCCTAATTGGCAAGTGCCATTTTGTACTCCATTATTTTTTTAACAAAGAATACAATCTTGGGTTAGTCACCCCATGGTTTTTCCCTTAACAGGGTTTTCCACGTAAAAATCCTTGTGTTATGTGTGTTGATTTTATTTCTATTCTTATGATCACATATGCTTATATGTTTTGATGCTACACTAATTATTAAAGAAGAAAAGAAAGTTAAAGTAATTTGAGATAATTGATTCACTCCCCCTCTTAGTTATCTACCTTATTTCCAACATTACCTTCGTACTTACACCCTTAGAAGTGTTTGTGGTAGCATGCAAGGGTTGTGATGTAGTATCAATAATAGACCTGATGTAGGTGGTCAAAATATTTACTTGATCCTCTAAAAGCTCAGTCTCTCTTTCTTTTTCCTCTAACCTGGTAGCTAGAATTTCAACAGAAAGCTTAGCAGTATGAATACCCCCTAAATAGAAGGAGGTCCCAAGTCCACTTTACTAACATAAAAATCATCAATAGACACCTCCCTCTCCTCTTTGTCCACCATTGGTTTAGTAATTTCAACATATTGGTGCTTGGTGATGGGGTCAACCATGAGCCTTGACATTCTTCTAGCTTTCTTGGGGTTCACTCTCAGTTTAGGAGTCTTGCCACTATATCAAACTCTATATCTATAATTTGTGAATATCTCCTCTTATTGCCAACCTCCATTTTCAGCCAAGCAGGAGTTGACATCACTAAATAGTCATATGTTGCAACATGAGGTATACTATATGTTTTGGGAGTATCATCTACTCCTTGTTGCTGCTGGGAAGGTAGGGGGACTCTGAGACATTCCATCTTGAAAGACATGAGGAGGACTCTATGCAAAGGGTGGACGAGCTGTATCTTGAGTTGGAGTGGGTGTTGTCTCTTTGTCTTTTCCATTCTATGACAACTGTTCCTACTCTGACAGCCTATTGGCATGGGGATTCAAACACCTTTTAGTCTTCAGTTTTCTCCTAGGTGGGTCACTGTCCCCTTCACATTGTTCTTTCAATTCTATATTTTGCTTGGGATCCTCCCCACCATCACTCCCATCCCTTACTGGAGATTGTGGGCTTGTGTTGTGGGTAGTGATAGGTGTGTTTGGGCTATAAGTGTTGGCAAGAGACACTGTGTGGCTTCATAAGTGTTGTCATTGATGGAAACAAAGTCTATCCCATGCATCCACAGTACATAGTATGCCTATACCGGAAGTCAGATTGAAGATTATTTTGGTCTGGTGAACAAGAACATAGTATGTAACAAGGTCTGACAATCAGGTCCAGATCTCTCAGATGGTGTAACTCAGTAAGTTGCAGACTTGGACAAGTCAAGAGGGGTATCATGACTAGTATATTCCAAAGATTTAGCCTCCAGTGATAAAGCATGAAAAAGATATGAGCATCTGAGTGTTGGGTTCCAGTTAGGCAGAGCAAACAAAGGAATAACTGACTGACAGAGTATCAGACTTCAATCCGGATGAGTAAAAAGTCTTGATCAAGCAATTTGTGGGATTATACATTGTTGGATGACATGATTAATTGACTTCTATGCTTAAGCTTTTGATACACATCACAAATCAAGCATGGATTCAACTGACAAATCAATAACTTGCAAATATCTTGAGTGTTCTTGTTGCCGACTAGAAAGTTGATGAAAATCGTTGATGCGGATATATATACTAGATGGATTCCAACATGTAAAAGTGTGTGTTGAAGATGTGAAGAAATAAGATGCGAAGAAAAGAAGGGATAAGTGTGAGAACAACAATTCAAGTCTGGTATGTGACTGAATAACAACATTGAACAGAGGAAGAATGAAGTGCGTCAGATCAGTATATTGTGCATAACCAAAACTAAACTCTTGCATTTGTAGATGCTTCTCATCAGTTCAAAAACTTGATTATCTTCTGTAAGTTCTATAGACAGTGATTCTCTTGTAGGCAGTGTGCCTCTTGTGAGCAGTGTGCTCGGGTAGTGAACCCTAATTGGCAAGTGCCATTTTGTACTCCTTTATTTTTTTAACAGAGAATACAATCTTGGGTTAGTCACCCCATGGTTTTTCCCTTAAAAGGGTTTCTATGTAAAAATCCTTTTGTTATGTGTGTTGATTTTATTTTAGTTCTTATGATTACATATGCTTTCACGTTTTGATATAACACTGAATATTGAGATAACGAAAGAAAAGAAAATTAAGGAAATTTTGAGATAACTGATTCACCCCCTCTCGATTATCTTCCTTGTTTTCAGCAATTGGTATCAGAGCTAGGTTCCTCTAAACAAAGCCTAACAGCTTGAGGAAGATCTGGGAATCTCAATGGATGCATATGGTATGAAGGAACAACTTCAATCTACCCTAGATGATCTTGAACAATCCCACTTTGAAGTCAACAATTTGAGAGAAAGACTCAAACAAGCTGATGATTTCATAAATGAGCTAAAAGAAAAACTTAGTATCTCTGTGAAAAAGAGAAAGGAACTACTTCAAAAATTAGCCAATCAGAGTGAAGTCAATGATACTAATGAAGATCTGAATGAGAAAAATAAGCTATGTGAGAAGCTGTCAAAAGAAGTCATTATGGTAAGGCATGAAATGGAATCAGGGGTTATGAGATTCACCCAAAAAATTGAAGAAAAAAAAAAGATTGAAGATAATCTAAAACAATCCCTCAAGGAGAAAATAGAGTACTGCCACAAAATGGACAGAATAATTAGGCATCTTGAATCTGATCTTGAAGAAGCTAGAGACAATGAAGAACAACTTGAGAATTAGATAGACACTCTTAAACAAGATCTTCAAACTGCAAATGAATACAAAGAAAAATTCAATATAAGATTAGCCCAACTTGAAGTTCTTCTTGAAATCCAAAAGAGGGTAGATGATAAGTGTGGCTTGGGATATGAGAAAGGTGAAAGATCTGGATCCGGTTAGAAGAACTATGGATCAGGAAATCAAAGAAACGGGCCTAGAAGACCTCTGATAGGGCAACCTAATGCTCAAAGATATCCATCCTTCAATGGATACTACTTCAATTGCAACAAATTTGGTTACAAAGCAATCCAGTGCAGAAACAGAATGAATAAATTCAATTCATCCTTCTCCGATCAATGTTTCAGTTGCAAAAGGTATGGTCACAAATCTCATGAATCCAGAAATATGCAAATAAACAATTCTTTCAATGGTAAATGCTTTGCATGCAATAGGATTGGACATATGGCTAATGAGTGCAGATCAAGAGGATATCATTCAAATAAGCAAAGAAATGTTGTGTGTTACAATGCAATAGATCTAGTCATATTGCCAAATTCTACAGAAGCAGAAATAGGATAGAAAAGGTCTGATGGAACATAATCAGAAACAAGATAAAGGCAAAGGTAAAATAAATGCAGATGAAGTTCAAAAGGAGATGAGCAAGATTTGGCTAAAAAGGAGTACAATGAATATTGGGGATGGATCCACACCGGAATCTAGTGCTAATATTCCTTCCGGAAACTAAAAAGGTGAGCTCTGGCTCAGGGGGAGTCACAAAGAAAAATAATTTCCCCCAACCAGTCAGCTAGTGCCTAAATTTAGCACATTGAGTAAACATCTGATGCTGTGGATTAAAGGGTTCTCAGAAAAACATCCAAATAACCTTAAGTCAAAATGTGAAAGGTCTGCAAGGAGTTTTGCAAGATTTATAACCACTCAAGTTAATCTAATTCTGATAGCTATCTAGTAAAGCATAATTTCACAGATAGATTTGGTATGATTCAAAATTGAAATGCTTTAATCTGCAGACCCATGCATGATTGAAGAAAAGAGGATATGTTGTCAATCCTCATAGACAATTATTCTAAGTTTTGCACAGTGATTCAAGAAAATCTCTCTCAAAATAGGGCAACCAGATAGCTTAAGTTGTGCATTTATCACAAAAGGAAATTAGGGTTTGCGCAAGGATAAAAAGGTTCTTTCACTAATTATTTACACACTTGCACTCACAAAGAAGAAAAGAAGAGCTCTACAAAGAATATTCTACAATTCACTCAAGTTCAACTGAAAATCAAATTCAACAACGATTCATTTCGGCTCCTGCTTTAAACCCTAAAGCGTGAAAAGGTACTTCCATTATGAAAATGTCTCTCTGAATCTCTTGCAAAATGGATACTCCAATGGTTGTCAATAATTCTGATAGGCCAAGACCTAAATTCAAGAAACACCCTTACAAATCTCTAGAAGTTGATCCCTTGGGTGCGTTTTCTAGCATTCTGCAAGGAGTGTTGCATGTAGAAGATGTTAGGGTTTATATCCATGCAAACATTGAAGAATTTGGAGACTCAAAATTGATGGACATTTATCACAAATAGCGAATAGATGAGAATTTTGAACTCAAACCTAAATTCAAGGCTCTCCAGAACAAACACTTCAGACATTGCATACATTTTTCATGTTTTGTAGAAGAGGATTGGGTCCGGTATGTTCTAAGTAGGATGCATGATAATTTTATGTGGCTAATGAGGCCATTCAAGATAACTAAAGATGCCATTAGGGCAGTGACCGGACTGCATTCATCAGGTGGGTTACCCATACTCAAATCTATGAAGAACCAAATGGTAACTAAAGCCACCAAATCAAAATTTGACAAAAGAGCAATGACTATAGATGACATCACAAATATGGATGTCAAGTTTACTTCAATGATAATCAGCTACAAAATTTACCATTCGAGCAGGGAGAATTTTGTGTTTGGTACAACAATCTATGCTGCATATCAGATGTTGAGGGAAGATGCAGATTATGATCTGTGTGAGCTTCTTCTAAATTAGCTATTGGAGAACTTACAGAAGATCAAAAAGGATAAGAAAAATTCATTTAAATATGGTAGTCTAATATTGTGTCTGTTCTATTATATGAATGAGCTACCTGGACCAAATGGTTGGGTCTAGCAAAATGATAAACTCGTTGCAATTCAGATCAGAGATTACATGTATGGACTTGGTGATGTTCAAGCCTAAAACACAGCCCTCTGGGGTTACTTTAAGAATTTCCAAAGCATAATGCAAGCCGGAGAGAGAATACCACAGCCTATAGTTGAGAAATACAAGAACACAGTTTGCTTTATGGTTGACACTGATCAATGTCTAATGGAGGCAGTTGAGCCAAGAATTGTGTGGATAATGCCCATGGGATATGAAGTCAATGAAAAAATCTTGGAGCTATATATTCAACACCTGCTAAGCCAGCCTAAGGACACTGAAGCAGAAAGGTTTGGCACCTTTGAAGAGCTAAGTATAAAAATAGATGTTGAGTTAAGATAGCTGGAGATGAAGAGGAAAGTAAGAAAGGAAGTTGAAGAAATTGCCAAAAGATTTGGCTTATCAAAGGAGGCTGTAGATGCTAACAGAGAGAAAATAGAGAGTGCAAAGAAAGAGAGACAAGAAGCAAAGAAAGAAAGTGCTCCTATACAAACCTCCTCTCTGACTAGATCCTCCAAAAGCTCTGCTCCTGTCGCTTCCAAAAGCTCAAAGTCTACCAAACCAGAAGTCAAGACATCTAAAAAAGGAGAAAAGAGGATGAAGACCAAAACCACAAGTACATATAAAAGCCATAAATATGATGAAGAAATAGAATCTAATGAGGAAATCAAGAAAATGAAGAAAAAGAAAACATCCGAGAAGTTCTCTGATAGCAGAAATGGGGAAGAGAAGGTAGAGGAATTTGTTGAAAATCCCACTCTTTCCATTAATAACATCATCAAGGCAATTACTATGGATGGGAACCTGCAGCCAGTTACTGAGTTCTATGATGCATACAGTGATGCTAACAACAGAATTCTGGAAGAGGCTACTGTCAGGTACTTGAACATTTACAATAAATCTTTCATTGAAATTATATCATTGATTCCTAAGAGCCTAGAAAAGGTACTTGAGCTAAGAAAAGAGAATGCAATGGCAAAAGTCTTAGAGATTTGGGAGTAGATAGCAATTCAACTTTATCCTTCCATCACTCCAAAATAAATGGACATGATTTTCAAGGAGTGTAAAGATGATTTCCGGAGCAAATCCAGAATGAACAAACTCATGCTCGGTGAGACTGAACAAATAGCCAATGAAATAAAAGAAATCCTTCGGAATGCCTTGAAGAGATTCAATCTTCCCATTATAGAGGAAATAGATGAAGAACCTTCTACCATGGGTGTTGAAGGATCAAATGATATCAATGAAAAACCTTCTGACAAGGATGTTGAAGGATTAAAGAAAATAAATGAAGAAATCTCTGAGAACTTAGACTTCTCAGTTCTGGAAGAGGAAGTTCATAAAGCAGCAAACATAGGTGACATCTCTCCTCTAGATCCTACTGCAGGTATGATAAACATTCCAAACACTAAATCTGAAGGGGAAGGTAGAAGAGAGGAGAAGAAGATTCAAGGAAAAGAGGATAAAGGAAAGGAAGAAGAACAAGTAGAAAAGACTAATGATGACTATTCTGATATCTCAAAAGGAAAGAAGTCTCAATCACCAGCAAGAGACACTGCAGAGATAGTGAACTTCTTGGACAAAGAAATGATGGAGCTAGATGAACCTGAGCTATTTCAAGGACCACTAAATTTTGACTCTCTCTCCCTAGTTCAGACAATGAAAATAACATCGTTTACTCAAGCCAAAGCAAAAGAAAAAATCTTGAAATCTCACATGGAGGACTATGAGCTGTTGGAGATTGCATCTGGGATGCTAAAGAAGATTATGCCAACCTACCAAAAGGATCCTTTTGCCTCTCCATCTGGTAATTTGAAAAACTTAGTCAATTCTGTTAACACTCATTTTGAATCCTTAGAGAAATCAGCAGAGATTAAGGTCTGGAAGGAGTTCTTGGGAAAGAGGTTCAATGAAGTATAAGGGCTAATTACTAATGATAGAAGAACCTTAGACATTGGCATAAAGAACCTTGAAAATGTTCTTAAAGATGGTGGGGACATATATAAATTTTGTTTAACTTGGCCTAAAGTGAAAGAACAAGAAGGAAAATTGTCAAGTTTGTCTCAGAATTTTGATCCCCTTACTACCTCTCTGGTGAATCACGAATGTCAAGCTATTTCTATAATAAATGAAATTAAAGAACTAGTTAAGGAGAAAAAGAACATAATAGATAGAATGGGTGAGCTCAGAGGGATAATCATCCCTAAGTTAGAGGCAATGCATGATGCCTTGATAGAGGCACAAAACACAATCTAGACCAGTGATCCAATAGACCTAAAGAGGGAAAAAGCATATGCATTTTTGCTAAGTGGACACATCTCTATTTTGGATAGAATGAAGAGGAGTTGGGCCACAGAAATTATCCAGTTGAAGACAACCTTTGCGGATGTACTTAAGTATATGTAAGTATAACATATGATTTATATATACTTATGCGGCCATGTTTAGAATAATTTTTGCAAAATTTTGGTATGCGGATTCCACCCTTTGCCATTGATGTCAAAGGGGGAGTAAAGAGTAGTGAAAAATGTGGAGTCCAGCTAAGGGGAGCTCCAGTAAAATAGTGCAAAAGATAGAGCATCAGCCAAGGGGGAGTTACTGCGACACTTAGCCATTTTTCACTAAGTGTTGCCATCAATGCCAAAGGGGGAGATTGTTGGCAAGAGACACTGTGTGGCTTCATAAGTGTTGTCATTGATCACAACAAAGTCTATCCCACACATCCACAGTACATAGTATGCCTATACCGAAAGTCAGATTGAAGATTATTTTGGTCTGATGAACAAGAACAGAGTATGTAACAAGGTCTGACAATCAAGTCCGGATCTCTCAGATGGTGTAACTCAGTAAGTTGCGGACTTGGACAAGTCAAGAGGGGTATCATGACTATTGTATTCTAAATATTTAGCCTCTGGTGATAAAGCATGAAAAATATATGAGCATCTGAGTGTTGGGTTCCAGTCAGGCAGAGCAGACAGAGGAAGAACTAACCGACATAGTATCAGACTTCAATCCGGATGAGTAAAAGGTGTTGATCAAGCAATTTGTGGCATTATACATTGTTGGCCGACATGATTAATGACTTCTATACTTAATCTTTTGATACGCATCACAAATCAAGCATGGATTCAGCCGATAGATCAATAACTTAAAAATATCTTGAGTGTTCTTGTTGGTGACTAGAAAGTTGATGAAAATCCTTGATGCGGATATATATATAGCAGACGAATTCTAGCATGTAAAAGTGTGTGTTGAGGATGTGAAGAAATAAGGTGTGAATAAAAGTAGGGATAAGTATGAGAACAACAATTCAAGTCCCATATGTGACTAAATAACAACATTGAATAGAGGAAGAATGAAGTGCGTCATATCGGTATATTGTGCCTAACCAGAACTGAACTCTTGCATTTGTAGATGCTTCTCATCAGTTCAAACACTTGATTATCTTCTGTAAGTTCTGTAGACAATGAGTCTCTTGTAGGCAGTGTGCCTCTTGTGAGAAGTGTGCTCAGGCAATGAGCCCTAATTGGCAAGTGCCATTTTGTACTCCTTTATTCTTTTAACAGAGAATACAATCTTGGGTTAGTCACCCCGTGGTTTTTCCCTTAACAGGGTTTCCACGTAAAAATCCATGTATTATGTGTGTTGATTTTATTTATGTTCTTAAGATTACATATGCTTTCATGTTTTGATATAACACTGAATATTGAGATAATGAAAGAAAAGAAAATTAAGGAAATTTTGAGATAACTGATTCACCTCCCCTCTCAGTTATCTGTCTTGTTTTCAACAAGAAGTGCCTGTAGAAACTTGTTGTTCCCCCATGATCTACTCCTTATGGGAAGGAGAACCTGCACCATGACCACTCACTTTAGATCTCAACCACTGTTGGCATCTATTCAACACAAAATAAGATCTAGCACTAACATCTATAACTTCATTTACAATCCATTTTATATTAGGTAGGGGTTTAGAATTTTTAGCAGAAAAAGTAGGGTCAATTAAATCAGCATAATCATCTACTAGGTTAGGAAGATCCCAAACAAGCTTGTAGATCCTCATCTGGTCTAGGGTCAACCTTGACCAATCTCTTCTCCTTACTTCATACTTATCTACATAGTCAACCCAAAAATCCTCCAAGTGAGGTCGATGTTCTCTTAACATAGAGAAATAATGATTTTTCTTTGTAGACTCTTTACTATCAAAGAAACTTCTGGAGTTGTATGATGCTAAGTAAAATTTAGCAAGAAGTATGTCCACATTCTTAGCATTCTCTGGTTTTGTACAAGTGTAATGAGTCAATCTCAAAGGAAAAGGATAACCCCTTTTCTTAGAATCATGATATCTCTTGCTTGCAAGAGATGCCTGCCTACATACTTGCAGGAATACTAGATAATCAGAAACATATCTAGGTAGCTTCAGGGTAGGAAATTCAAAGCCACCTATTCTGAGGTAGGTAAACTTATCAAACTGAATAAAATAATGCCTGAACTACATTACCCAATTTGCTACCTCTGTTGAAATTCTAACCTCAGGGTTTTCATAGATTCTTCTCACCATTAGCATAAGGAAAGCATCATTGAATCTCAGGTATAATCTTTGTTTCCATTCTCTTCTTGTAACTGAGAAAAATAGTCATACACCTGAGTATCTTGATTCATGGGGCTAGCAATGTTTAACCCTAGACAAACCTATTGGGTTGTGGCTAGCAAATAGATCAAATAAGATTACATGTTGAATTTGTTGCCTCTCCTTTGAAAATTGACCAATTGGTCATGTAAATGTTCATTAATTATTTGGGACCAATCTATATACTACTTCCCAGTGTAGATGACAAGAATGACCTGACACATCAACAAAATGAATTCATTAGAATTTTCACTTTTGACCACTCTGTGTAACAATGTAATGATGTCTGAAATGTCATCCTTGAACAAGGCTTTGACTAAGTTTTTGGGTAACTATGATCCACCCTTCTTCTCCTTCTTGAGCTATGTAGTAGCAATGACATCTTTGCACATATTCTTGCCATCAATAAGATAACTCCAGCCAGTTTGCTCTGAAATATTAATGTATTCATCTCTTACTCGCAATCCCAATCTATCATTGATGTTATATGCATTTATATTGTAACGTCAGAAATTGTCCTCCTGTATGGAATGGTACAATTTCCCTTAGTTTAGCTCCTCACTCTTGGTGACCTCTCAACCTTTTCTTTTTCAGCCTTCCTGAAACCCTTATTGATTAAGTCTAGAAGCAGATTATTCACTTTTTGAGGTAACTTATTAATACAACCTGAAAAGAGATTTGAGATTTGGGTCCCTAGGACCCCCAAAAATGCAAATCAGAGCTGAAATTGGGGGCTAGGACTTGGGTACCCACGCCCTAGTCCTCCCCTATTTCACAGGATTTTGAATTTTGGCGGGGTGTCGGTTCTTGCCGAGTGCCTCGAGATTCCATTTTCAAATTCTCAGTTTTCGAAGGATATCGAGATGTTATTTTGAAATTTGAATTCCCTAAATCTAGATATAAAAAGACATTTGCAAATCATTTTATCACACACAATTCTTATGCAAGCTTGATGCTAAAACTCTGCTACAATTGCTATTGAAGATCAGTGACTTGTTGAAGCTCTTGAAAGCATTTTGGTATTTGCTATCATGGAGACAATGGATGGAGATTAGGAAACAAGATCTTGAGTCTATCTTGCTCTTCCTAGGGTTTGTACACCCTTTGCATGATCAGGAGAAGGGTTGAAGCCTCCAACAGCAAGCTTGGAGATCATCCGCGGACATTGCTGATTCGCCTTCTTGTTCATGCAAGTCTACATTTTTTTCATCTCCTTGAGGTGAAGTTGTATGTGTTTATTGATGCAAAGCAATTTGTTGATCTTACCTTGATTGAGACACCTAGGGTTTGAATTTTTGCATACACATTGCTAGGTTTGCACACACTTCTGCAAATCTTTTCCTTTGGCTATTGTTGAGGTAGGAATACCAAAAATGGGGCTTGACTGAGGCAAGCTCCCATATAGCCACAACATCTTCTCTCTTTTGTATATGCAGACCGTGTATTGCAGGTTCTAACAGAAAGAAGCTATAGAAGGGAAGATATTGTGGATACAGTTGCGACAAACTTTCAGATTTCAGAATTTTGACACTTTTAGGACACTGGAGTGGGACCCTAGTCCAACTAGGAGATATCTTTGGGATCTGGAAGCCATTTAATAGTCTCAAACACTTTGTGCAGATGATTTTCATGTTTTAAAACTTTCAGGGAATTGGAGCAGGTGCCCTAGTCCAAATGGCCCTCAAAATCTAAGTGCACAACCTCTAGAACCCTATCTCTACACTTTTGCAATCAGTTTTGCCAATTGTTTCATCAATTTCTGTATTTTACAGATTTAAGGAATAATTAGGGTTTTACTTGGTTGAAAGGAAAACAATTAATAAAATCTTGATTAGGGCCTTAGGTTTCACAACCACGTGAGCAAAAGGGACAGACAAAGTGATTAGAAGCTTGTCCACAAGCTTAGTCCTTGTCCTCCCAATGCTTAGTAGTTAGATTGTGGTATTTGACCTAGTTTAGACAAGTTCACAATTTCCTCCTAAACATTTTGGTGAACTCGAGCTTTAAAGAATTTGCATCCTTTTAAACTTTAGATCTGAAATAATTTGTTGTTCTAGAGTATAATTTGATTGAAAAACCTTTTTAGTGAAATTGCATATGTTAAGTTGTGGATTACATTCTTTATCTTTTCACTAAAAGAGTTGGAAATTATCAATTAATGTTGGAAAATGTACTTCAAAGGCCATCATTGTGCATGTAAATCTTGGTTTAAATAGAGCATGTTATAATGTCAGATTATTTTTTGCAAGATTTTCATGCTTATGATGAGCCATTTAGTCGTGATGACTTTGATATGTTAGATGAAGCCCTTGAGGACTTTATCTCGATTGAACATTCCACTACGGCCTCTAAGCCTTCACTATTTCAAAGATTTGTAAATGCAATTTATGTGCCTAAACCTAAAGAAGAGATTGAAAAACCAAAAATTGTGGTCACTTTATGTGCAAATGTGGTTCAACCACCCTCTAAACCTGTGCTTGTTGTTAAAGGTCTTGCATCTTCTTCTCGACCTCCTGATCACATTTATGATTATGCTAAACAAATAGTGAAACAAGATTCTCAACAAACCAATCATAATGTGGTTGCTCATGCATATAATACTTGGAATAACAAACAAAATACACAACACATGAGTGATCCAATATCTTTACCAGCTTCTCAACCTATGCTTCCTCAAGCACCTCATTTAACGTATCAAAGTGGTAAAGACTAAGATCTTGTAGAGTAGGTCTGTGCTACTCCTGCAAAGATATCTCTTTGGGAACTTATACAAACTTCACCTACTTATCATGGAATACTTCAAGAAGCTTTGCAAAAGGTGATAGTTCCTCTTGCTATTAAACCAAATGATGTTGTCGCTTTACTAGATTGTATGCATGCAACAAAAATAGATATTTTGTTTCAACAACATGAATTACCATCTCTTGAGGTTCAGAATCAATATGATCCTTTGGTTATCTTTATTACAATCAACAAAACATTAGTTAAGAGAGTTATGATTGATAATGGGTCAGCCCTTAATGTTTGTGGCATTAATTTATTGCATAACGTTAAGATTGATATATCTTCCATCAAACCAGAATCAATAAGTATCTATGGCTTTGATAATGTTGGACGATAATCCGTGGGCACTATAACGGTACCTATACAAGTAGGACCTATGATTGTGCCTACCTTGATTCATGTGATGCCTTGTTCTCTATCTTATAACATGATTCTTGGTAGACCTTGGATACATGCACTCGGAGCAGTTCCTTCTACTTTACACTGATCGATTAAGTTTATATTTAAAGGTAAATTGCATACTATCCATTCGGATCCTGAACCTGATAATTGTTTGCAAATGTAAGTGCATAAGCATGTTATTTGTCCTAAGACTTTAAACAATCTGAAAGCTAATCTATCAGCTCCTCTTGCCTCTAAAAGTGTTATGCAAGAGTCTAAGCAATCGAATGCATTTGTTGGAGATGACTGGGGTTCACTAGATTTTGTATCCTCCTCCATAGGAGAATATAAACTTAAAAAACCTGTCCCTGAAACATCAAATATTGCATCGATCACATCACATGATTCAAATGATAAACATAAGATTTCTTTGGTGACAAATAAGGATAATACTTTTAGTTATACTACAAATTGTGAAACTTATGAAGCTCTGCCTTCCTCTAAAGAAATGGTCTCTCTTTATGGCAGATGATTTTGAATCCTTTACAAAAATTGTGACTATGTAGGTAATGGTTGTGGTATAAATCAAGAAGGAATCAAAGTCCCCATCAAATCCACTTCACAACATTACTCAAGTGGCATTGGATATAATCCTTTTAAGGAATCCAAATCCTATAAACGCCCTACTCTAAATGTGAATACAATATCAACACTTAGTTTGATATTCCCTGAGATGATTGACAGCAGTTGTCCTCCAAGATCACTTCCATTAGATATGTTTACGATGGATGAAGCGATAATGGACTTCTTAGGTGTTTATGATGGTATTCCTTGTTATCACCATAAACGTGGCCTACCTTATCATTTAAACAATGATGCATATTTTGGAAAGACTACTAGCACAATAACTGCTATAGTAGAGCATAGTGAAGAACTGGAAGAATAATTGCAATCCTATAATCCTCCATACCATAGTACTCTCCTTAACGAAAAGATTGTTGATGTCGTTATGGACAAGGATAACCCTGAAAAAGTTATCCCTATTGGTGATTGTTTAAATGTGGAAGAAAAAGAAGAAATGACTAAACTGTTGACTGAGTTCTCAGAATTATTCGCTTGGAATTATTTAGACATGCCTGGTATAGATCCTCAGATCGTAACGCACAATATCATCTTGAAACCAGATGTTAAGCCTTTCAAACAAAAGATTCGTAAGATGAATCCTAAGATTGCTTTGCTTGTTAAAATTGAAATAGAAAAACTCCTACAAGATGGCTTTATTAGACCTATTGATTACTCTCTGTGGATCTCGAATATTGTTTCTGTCGCTAAACCTGATTGTCATATAAGAATGTGCACATATTTTTAAGATTTACATTTGGCATCTTTGAAAGATGATTTTCCTCTTCCTAATATCGATATGATTGTTGATTCCATAGCTGGACATGAATTACTCTCTTTCATGGATGGATTTTCAGGATATAATCAAATCCTTATAAATCCTCTTGATCAATATAAAACAACCTTTATAACACCTTGGGGTACATTTTGTTGGGTAGTCATGTCGTTTGGACTTAAGAATGCAAGAGCTACTTACCAACATGCAGTGACTTATATTTCATGATTATATGCACAATATCTTAGAAGATTACGTTGACAACATCCTAGCGAAGTCTATCCATCATAAGGATCATGTTACAAATCTTCAACAAATATTTGAACGCACACAAAAAAATAATATGTGATTGAATCCCCGAAAGTGTGTTTTTGGCGTAGACAATGGAAAGTTACTTGGATTTATTGTTTCAAATATAGGTATAGAAGTCGATACGACGAAGATAGATGCGATTGTTAATATGCCAATACCTAAGAACATATCTCAACTTCATAGCTTGCAGGGAAAGATACAGGCCATCCGCCGATTTGTTTCACAACTCGTGGATAGGACTCGCCCCTTTACACAATTACTAAGGAAAGATTCTCATTTTCAATGGAATTCAGAATGTCAAAAAGAATTCGATGAATTAAAGAATTACTTAGCTAATCCACCTATTTTGCAACCTGTTGTTTCTGATAAACCATTTTTGTTATACATCTCAGCATCTAACAATGCCCTAGCAGCTTTGTTAGCACAACATAATGCTGAAGGCAAAGAATGTGTTGTTCATTACATCAGTCGTACTTTGCTTGATTATGAGGTTTGATACATAGCTATAAAGAAGCATTGTTTATCTTTAGTGTTTTCCACTCAAAAGCTTAGACATTATCTTTTAAATGCTTAAGTGCATGTAATGGTCAAATTTGACCCTTTGAAACATCTCTTCGCAAGAACAGATTTATCAGGTCATCTTGCTAAATGGGTCATGTTGTTAACAGAATTTGATCTCAAATTTATTTCACAAAAAGCAATTAAAGGACAAGTGATAGCCGATCAGTTAGCTAACGCTCCCTTGCCCTTTTCTATACAAAATGTTGATACATTTCCTGATGAACAAATTTTAACAATCTCTACAAATGAAAAATGGGAACTTTACTTTGACGGATCAAAATGTCGAACTGGCTCCGAGGCTGGTGTTATATTGATACCCCCCATTGGTAAGCAGATTCCCTTATCTTACCGCTTAGATTTCGTATGCATGAACAATATAGCCGAATACGAAGCGCTCATCACTAGACTTCGTGCAGCCTTGGCTCTTAATATCAAAAACATTACAATATACGAAGATTCTCAGTTGATTGTTAAACAAATCACGAAATTGTATCAAACTAAGCATGATAAGTTATCTCGGTACCGTGAGTTTGCATTATCTTTCTTAAAACAATTCAACTCATATTCGATCGATACCATTCCTAGGAAAGATAACCGACATGCGGAGGCAATGGCAAGTGTAGCTTCCCTTATATCCCCTGATGGTTCTCCTGAGGAACTTACCTTTGTTGTTCATAATCTTATGACATCGATAATTGAAAGCCCTATAGTTGCAAATTCAGAACTATGTGGTAATACATACACAGACAAATGGTTCTCCTACATATTCAACTATTTACGCGATGGAACCATTCCAAATTCGACATCTAAGAATGCCCGACTCCGTTTATGCAAACTAGCAGCGCGATACATTATATTATCGAATGCCTTGTACCGACAAAGTTATAATGGTGTTTTACTTCGATGTTTAAGCAATTCATAGATTCTAATAGCTTTAGAAGAAGCTCACTCTCGTGCCTGTGGAGGGCATTTTGGTGGAAAATCTTTGGTGCAAAAATTGTTACATATGGGGTACTATTGGCAGCATATGGAACAAGATTCCTTTGCTTACATCAAGAGATGCCCGCAATGCCCTTCAACATAAACACCTAATCCATGCTCTCACTCAAGAGCTTCATGCCTAGGTGTCACCATGGCCATTCTCTATCTGGGATTTGGATCTAATTGGTAAAATTTCCTCGTCCTCCTCTCAAGGACCTACGTTTATCATTATTGCTACTGATTATTTTTACAAAATGGGTCGAAGCAGTCCCTTTGCAATCCATGACCACTGATGTAATCTGTTGATTCATACAAGATAACATAATTTCTAGATTTGGAATACCTTCCTCCTTATTTTCAGACAATGGTACACCATTTAAGAACAAGGATGTGAAAAAGTTCCTTGAAAAATATCATATACAACAGCGCTTCTCTACGCCTTATTATCCTCAATCAAACGGCCAAGCAGAAGCTTCAAACAAGGTTATTAGATAGATTTTATGGAAAAAGATTGGCATACACAATAATTTTATGCACTATGGGCTTATAGAACAAGTATTCGAACAGCTACTGGTAACACACCATATAATCTTGTCTATGGCACAGACGCGATAATGCCCTTGGAGTTAGAAATTCCTACCTTGTGAATCTCCCTAAGAGACATCATGGATGATGACATAGAACAAGAGAAAAGATTATAGGAACTTGAGATGCTTGATGAAAGACGTATTAATGCTCTTGAACATCTCAAGGCTTATCAAAAAGGTGTGCAACGAGCCTATAATGTGCAAGTCATACAACGTTCATTTAACATTGGGGACTTGGTTCTTTATGAAAATCAACGCAACATAAACGCACCACCTAGCGAAAAAGGTAAGTTTAGCCATAATTCGCTTGGACTGTATATAATCACTGAAACCTTTGGATCCAAAGCATATAAATTAGAAGATGAACAATGTACGCCGCTTAAAGAACCTATTAATGCAGCGCACCTCAAAAGATTTTACGCTTGAGATCTAATGTTAAATGTTCCTAAGCTAATTTAGCACATAGATTAGCTTCAATTTTGACAAGCTATTATTGTTTTGTCTTAATTCATTTGACATTATATCTTTGTTCAGTTGATCATTGTTGTATCGTGTTTAAGTAGTAATTGCTTAGGTCACTTTTGTATTAACTAAATATAGCATGAAAACAATTGTATGTGTAAAATAATTAATCATTGTGTTTGTTACTACATGTTCTTTTTTTAGAATGGTTAGTATAGCACAATAGCATTAATTATAGCATTTAGACATCATCACTAGTTGCATTTTTACAAAAATCACATGCGATAGATCAAAAGAAATAATCATATATATATATATATATATATATATATATATATATATATATATATATATATCAGTTTCATGTATACATCCGCTTCAACTATCCCTCAAAACAAAATGGGATGTCGTAGTGCCTAAAGTCTATACATCACATAGATGAGCCTCGATCGCCAGTACCCTCAGGCCCTCGTGGTGTGTGAGTGACAAAAGCCTGACCATGTGTGGCTACAGATTGTGAATGACTCCTAGAGACACTTCGCGATCGTAACCCTCTAATCTTGCCTCTCATCTCTATCATCTTCTCATGTGCCTCCTAGTACATCATCTAGTACCAATCTCTCTTAGCCTGAGCCCTGTCTCTGTCAGCTCTAGTCTACTAGACCTCCCACAGTAAGAAATCACTGACAGCTGGCCCTTCCTCCGATGTAGGAACTGCTATCGTTTGCTCTCACTGTGCCCTGAGCTTAGCCTCGGCGTGCTCAGCTCTCTATCAAAACTCCTCTCTCTCGCATGTAGACTGCTCTAGCATGGCCTCTGTAGCAATCCTGTACCTGACAAATGGCATAAATATCTCAGCATGTTGTCCAATAGATGATCGTGGTGAATAACCTACCCACACTCGCTGCTCTGAGGCATCTGTTGGTATTATGTCTCCTATGATGTGACTCACAAAGTCTCACCATGCATCAGTCCCAACTGCAAAACAGAGG
The DNA here is from genome assembly GCA_027924645.1 of Cunninghamia lanceolata. Taxonomy (NCBI): domain Eukaryota; kingdom Viridiplantae; phylum Streptophyta; class Pinopsida; order Cupressales; family Cupressaceae; genus Cunninghamia; species Cunninghamia lanceolata. The sequence continues at coordinate 27,734,250 of BSBN01000500.1, forward strand.
ATGAGATAGACGTTAGACTCCCATATAAAATCACAAATAATAAACTATACAAAACATAAACTAATAAATCAAGCCTAACCTGGATCTCCATCTCACCAAGATGGATCTCGGATCACTAATGGTGTGATGACATCTGCTATCTAATCTGTAGCTAGGGGTACAGACCTACTACTCTCCCCTCGTTCTCTCTGACTAGGCCTTGCATCATCTGCAGGTGTAGGACCATGAGCCTTTGACCATGGTCTCTTGACCATGGTCTCGACTTAGTCTCCTCGTCAGTGACCACCTCCTGCTAGCTCTGTCGTGATCTCACTCTGAAGACGTACTGTGATGGGACCTCCTTGGACTCATCCTCATCCTCATCCTCATCCTCCTCAAGATTGTAGTATCTTGCGAAGTTACTGACATCGTCCTCCACCCCTGTGTCACTAGCATGACCAAGCCAAGGTCAGGCATCCCTTGTAGTGTACCCAGGTGGAAAGATAGGTGCAATCTGTGTTGTGTGCCACCAGGTCTGATATGCTCAGGTACACTTGACATCATTTGCATCTGAAACTGGCTCTACATCCTCAAGACCCTCATCATCGCTAAGTGGCACGTTTACTATAGTCAGTCGTCAGACGGTATTAGCCCTGACTGCACTCTGAGCTACATGTGCATAGCTCGGATGAACTGCGAGAACATCATGTATCTATCTGAACTACTACGCTACCCTGTCATAGTAGAACCAAGATATGGTATGATCGAGTTGATTGGCCATCAGTCAATCCCTCTGCATCCCAGCTAATTGCCTCTACTAGCCAGGCCATCTTATGTAGCCACGATATGGTCTCCAAATGATTTCACCAGGTTGTAGTATGTCAAATACTACTCTCTAGTATAGCAAATTGCTGTGCCTCCAAGACCTAACTAGCGGATAGGCATAGAAACATGGATGGGTGAATGCTGTCTCTATAGGAAATCCCACCGGTCATGTGCACCTGATGTGCTCAAAGGCCCAGACCTGTAATAATGTGTAGACCATCAGACTATGCATCTCATAATGGATGTATCACCCTAAGTCGTGATATAGGTGTGTAAGCATACTGCGCCCCCATGCATAGACAATTTGATGCTCCTCCATCACTCTGATAGTGTGAATGAGACCCCTGTGAAGGTGAGTGCCTCGTCCATCTGGTGCAATGGCTAATGCGACTATGACAATCATGATCCTCCATAGTAAGGGAATGTCTCTACATCCCTGCTTTAGTAAACAGAGCTGAATGTGTCCTCGCTCTGCTTGTGAAATAGTGTAACCCAAGTAGTACAACTGACTCTCATGGGTATAATCCGCTGAGCGATGTCCAACAATCCTCACTATCTCTCCTCTTACTGGTAGTCGAAGGATCCTATACACATCCTCTAGTGTGATGGTAATCTCACTCGTCGGTAAGTGGAATGTGGAGGTATCTGCATCCCATCTCTCCATAAATGCCATAAGCATAGCACAGTGGAATCTGATTGTGGGCATCTCAAACACCCACCATAGGCCCACCATCTATAAATGCTCCTTCTTGGCAGCAGTCAAAGTGCTAGTGTGCTCTCGTAGAAGTTCTATCAAACGACTGTTTGTGTGCTCACGCATCTTAGGGACATCTTGCAGATCGGAAAGTAAGCAAGAATATCATAATCCCCTCCAAAAATTAAAGTAAGCTATCAAAAATTAAACAAGAGTGCCTATGCCTAGGACTTGTGTCCTCTGTGGACCAAGGCACCCTAGAAAGACTAGGGCAACCTAGAAGGACACTGGAGCTCCTGTGGGACTAGGGTACTCCAGAGAGACTTTAGCGCTATAGGTGGACCTGGACGCCCCTATCTGGGACACCTGTCCACCTTCCCCTCTTGGCATAGACATCGATAAATGTGAAAGCAACGAAAGATGACAGAATAGTTAGATCAGAACCCTACCTTAGCCTCGAAATGTCTCTCCGCTACCCAAGCTCGAAGCATCTCCAGTCGTGGTGGATGATATGGATGTTGGCTCGGCATGGTCATCCTCCTATTTTCCTTCTCTCTTTGCACTGAAAAGAAACAATAATGAGTTAATGATAAGTGACAACTCCCTTTTACATAAAGTAAGTGACTAAGAATTCCTATCCCTAACTAGGTGCAACAGTGTGCTCTTTCACTCTTGAGCCCTTTTCTTGAGCTGTCAAACTCTGATTTCAGTGTCATTTGTTGCGTTGGAATCTTGGTTTCGCTCTATTTTTCCCAATGTGTTATGTTTGAGCATTGTTTCTTCAAATGACCCTGATAACACATTTCCCTTGAAATCGATGTGCATGGATATCTCCTTGTTTCTACTCTTGGACTAAGCAAGCAGAAACAAGGGGGGCATATATCTCCCTCAATTTCCTCCCTTCTCATCACTCAACCCCCTTAGAATTTTTGTTACTGACTCATGGGTGGTGGTTGAAGGTTGATTTGGTTTTGATTTCTCTAACAAGTGTTCCTTGTAGGTTGTGGTTCTTGACTTTGTGGTCTTGCAAGATTACAGAGTTGGGGACTCCTACCTTCTCGGCGACAACACTTCGGCTTCCTCTACAGTATCCTTTTGGGTATCCTTATTCATGATTGATGCATTTTACTTTCCTTTAGTTACATATGTACGTAGTGTCATATGGCCACTAAAGTGGGGGCTAAATGTAACGTGAGAAATTGTCCTCCTATATGGAATGGTACAATTTCCCTCAGTTTAGCTCCTCACTCTTGGTGACCTCTCAACCTTTTCTTTTTTAACCTTCCCAAAACCCTAATTGACTAAGTCTAGAAGTAGTTTATTCACTTTTTGAGGTAACTTATTGATAGAACTCAGAAAGAGATTTGAGATTTGGGTTCCTAGGACCCCCAAAAATGTAGATCTAAGCTGAAATTGGGGGCTAGGACTTTGGCGCCCACGCCCTAGTTCTCCCCTGTTTCATGGGATTTTGAATTTTGGTAGGGTGTTGGTTCCCACCGAGTGCCTCAGGATTCCATTTTCAAATTCTCAATTTTCGTGCGATATCAAAATGTTATTTCAAAATTTGAATTCCCTAAAGCTAGATATAAAAAGACATTTGCAAATCATTTTATCACACACAATTCTTATGCAAACTTGATGCCAAAACTCTGCTACAATTGCTATTGAAGATCAGTGACTTGTTGAAGCTCTTGAAAGTATTTTGGTATTTGCTATCATGGAGACAATGGATGGAGATTAGGAAACAAGATCTTGAGTCTATCTTGCTCTTCCTAGGGTTTGTACACCCTTTGCATGATCAAGAGAAGGGTTGAAGCCTCCAACAGCAATCTTAGAGATCCTTCGTAGACATTGCTGATTCGCCTTCTTGTTCATAGAAGTATTCATTGTTTTCATCTCCTTGAGGTGAAGTTGTATGTGTTTATTAATGCAAAGCAAGTTGTTGATCTTCCCTTGATTAAGACATCTAGGGTTTGAATTTCTGCATACACATTGCTAGGTTTGCACACACTTCTGCAAATCTTTTCCTTTGGCTATTGTTGAGGTAGGAATACCAAAAATGGGGCTTGACTGAGGCAAGCTCCCATATAGCCACAACATCTTCTCTCTTTTGTATGTGTAGACTATGTTTTGCAGGTTCTGATGAAAAGAAGCTACAGAAGGGAAGATATTGCAGATACAGTTGCGACTTTCAGATTTTAGAATTCTGACACTTTCATGACATTGGAGTGGGTGCCCTAGTCCAACCAGGAGATATCTTCGGTATCTAGAAGCCATTTAACAGTCTCAGATACCTTATGTAGAGGATTTTCATGTTTGAAAACTTTTAGGACATTGGAGCGGGTGTCCTAGTCCAACTAGCCCTCAAAATCTAGGTGTACAGTCTTTGGAACCCTATCTCTATACTTCTACATTCAATTTTGCTAGTTGTTTCATCAATTTTTGTATTTTCTAGATTTAAGGCATAATTAGGGTCTTACTTGGTTGAAAGGAAAACACTTGATAAAATCTTGATTAGGGCCTTAGGTTTTGCAACTACGCGAGCAAAAGAGACAGACAAAGTGATGAGAAGCTTGTCCACAAGCTCAGTCCTTGTCCTCCCAATGCTTAGTAGTGAGATTGTGGTATTTGACCTAGTTTAGACAAGTTCACAATTTCCTCCTAAACATATACATAGAATCGTTTTACCACTGGCTATCTGTTGCAAGTATGGGCCTAACCGGTGTTGTCATTGATGTCAACATACTCCTGTTGCATTGATGTCAAGGATAGGATGAGTTGTATGCTAAGGATATTGAGAAAATTAGTCCTATTAGGAACAATGAAGACAGTGATAAAGATCCCAGCTAAGATGAAGATCAGAGGATGCGCATCAAAGGGTTTGTAGATATGTGTCTTAAGATGATCCAGTAAAGATTTGAGAGGTCCGCATGAATATTTGAAGAAGTTATAGCCACTTGAGTTAAACTGGTTCAAGCAGATGTTCAGAGGTGACAGAGTGACACAGATAGGTCCGGTGAGATCTAGAAATGCAATATCTTGTTCTGTGGATTTGATGGAGTGTTTAGGAAGTCAATGTGAATTGACAACTCAATTGGTTCATGGTCTGGAGGTCTGGAAGCATCTATTCCAATATGACAGTGATGACAGACTGTGTTCTTGAAGTTCCGGATGAAGGAGAGAATGATTTTAGTAATCAAAAGTAGTGTGGATGTTCTTGGTGATTCAGGCAAGCTTGTGGAGGTCTTTGGATTGTGTCCAGTTTGTGTTGGTGGTCTACATTGAAGATTGAGCTCATAATTAAAGAATTACATCCAGATGATGATGTTCTCCTAAGTTTGGCCAACCAAATGAGTTACACAACTTGCGGATGATCTTGAAGATGTTCTGTGAAGCATGGAGTGTTCCTAAAAGAAAATTGAAGTCTCAAATTTGTGTAGCTAACAGTGTAATGATCCGCATGAAGTCTTTTGTAATTAGTCAAGTTGTATTTTCTCTGTAATGTATTCTAACTTGGATGATTATCCCAAAGTCAATGTCTTGTATAAATAAGAGTTGTGAAGTCATTTCAAAAGTATCTTGGTGGAGATGAGAGTGTGGTAGAGAGGAGCACAGCGAAAGGCGGAGTATTGAGCTTAAATGGAATTGACTCAAGCATGGTGAAGATGCTATTCTTCAGTTCAAGTATGTAATATTTATTATTCTGTAGATAGTGTGTCTCTTGTAGGCAGTGGGCCTCTTGTGAGTAGTGTGCTCGGGCAGTGAGCCCTAATTGGTGTGTGCCATTTTGTTCTTCTTATTCTTTTAACAGAGAATACAATCTTGGGTTAGTCACCCCATGTTTTTTCCCTTAACCAGGTTTTCCACGTTAAAATCTTGGTGTCATATGTGTTAATATGTTTTTTCTCTTGAATTGTTGCATTATGTTTCCATGATTAATTTATTATTATGCTGCTGAATTACAAGAAGGATTTAAGTGGTTAATAAGAGAAAGTTTTGGGACAACTGATTCACCCCCCCTCTCAATTGTCTGTCTTGAAATTAACAATTGGTATCAAAGCTAAGTTCCTCTAAACAAGCTTAACCACTTGAGGAGATCCAGGATGTGTTCCTACAAGAAGGATAGTCTGAGGTTTGACGGAACCAATTTCACTCTTTGGAAAAGCCGCATGGAATGTCACTTGCAATGTATGGGAATGCAATATTGGATCATGGCTTCAAAGAAGTATGTTCCTCCACAGAATGGTCCGAGAACCATAGATAAAATCATAGATGTTGAAAACAATCTTCGAGCTAAAGAAGCTCTTCTAAGTGCCTTATCTGATTCAGAGCTAACAAATGTTATAGATCTAAAAACTACATATGAGATTTGAGAAAATTTGGAACTTTTGCATGAAGGAGACAAGTATGTTAAATGTGCCAAGCTACAAAGTCTGAAAGGAAAATTTGAAAACCTAAAGATGAGTGAAGATGAAAATATCACTACATTTATGCCAAGAGTAAATGAACTTGTTTGTGGCATTAGATGTGCTGGTGGAATCTTGGATGAAGATGAGATTGTTGCCAAAGTTCTCAAATCCCTACCTGCTTCTTACAAATACAAGGTTGCTGCTATTGAAGAATTTAGATCTTTTTCAAATATCACAAGAGATCAATTGGTTGAAAAATTAGCTACATTTGAATTGCCCAAGTTTGGAGATGCACCCCCCAAGACTGAATTTGCATTCAAAGCTAGTGCCTCTGTAAAAGGCAAACACAAGTTTGATTCAGGAGAGAACTCTTCAAAGAAACTTTCATGGTATGAAAAAGCAAGAAAAGATCTGGAAGAAGATGAAGCAAAAGCTGCTCAACTTGAAGCCCTTATTGCAAAAAGACTGCCAAGAGGATCCGGTAAGTATGAAGGAAAATTGCCTTTCAAATGTTTTAACTGCAATAAGATTGGTCATTTTGCCTCAAGGTGTCCGGAAAGATTTTCAAGGGCAAATCCAAACAGATCAAGATTCCAAAAGAAGTGTTACTATGTTCATGAAGATGATGATGAAGGAGTAATAGATGATGAATCAGAGACAGGAAACAAATCCAGAAGTGACTGGGTGTTTATTGCCATCAAGGAAGAAGATCCAATGCCCTCTAAATTTGTCAATCATAAAATGGTAGAAAGAGCTTTGGCTGCCCAAGTTGAAGAAAAGGATGATTGGGTCATTGACAGTGGATGCTCCCACCATATGACAGGTGACAAAAATAAGTTTATAGATTTGGAAAGTTATGAAGGAGGAGTTGTAAAATTTGGTGATAATTCTACTGGCAAGATCAAAGGTAGAGGAACCAATTCTTTTGATGAAAAGAACAAAACCAGTAATGTACTATATGTTGAAGGTCTAAAGCACAATCTTCTTAATGTTGGACAACTGGTGGACAAAGGCTATGATCTCTGATTCAAAAATAGAAAATGTAAGATCTTTGAAAGTTTCAGAACAGAGATTGCATCCAATACTCAAACAAAAGGTAATATCTTCCACTTGGTTGGTACTAATAAAAGTTGTTTATTTGTTCAAATTGATCAAAGTTGGTTGTGGCATAGGAGAATGTGTCATGTGAATTTTGATAATATCATCAAAATAAGCAACACTCAGGTTGTACGAGATCTTCCAAGGCTGGTGAAACCTTCTAATAGTTTGTGTAAAGAATGTCAATTGGGTAAGTAGAGCAGAGTCACATTCAAAAGTAAGGAACAATCTTCTAACAGATTGTTGGACTTAGTACATACTGATCTATGTGGTATGGCAAGAATCAGGAGTTTGCAAGGTGATAGCTACTTCATGTTATTAATTGATGACCACTCTCAAATGATGTGGGTGACTTTTCTGAAACAAAAATCTGAGGCTCTTGAGAAATTTAAAATATTCAAAGCTATGGTAGAGAATGAAACTAGATTAAACATAAAATGTCTTAGGTCTGATAGAGGTGGAGAATTCACATCCAGAGAGTTCATAGAATTCTATGAGAAACATGGGATAAAAAGATAGTTATCTGCTCCAAGGACTCTACAGCAGAATGGAGTAGTGGAAAGAAAGAACCGAACCATCCAGGAAGCATCTAGAACTGTGATGATGGAAGCAAATGTTCCTCAGATCTACTAGAGAGAAGCTATAAGCACTACTGTCTATACTCTTAATCGAGTACAAATTAGAAGCAATACTGGTAAGACCCCTTATGAACTCTGGTTTGGCATCACTCCCACTGTGAAGTATTTCAGAGTCTTTGGTAGCAAATGTTATATTAAAAGAGATGAAGACCTTGGCAAATTTGATGCTAGAAGTGATGAAGGAATATTCTTGGGTTATTCTACTCAAAGCAAAGCATACCGGTGTTATAACAAGAGATTGAGAAAGATTATAGAAAGTACAAATGTAAAGGTTGATGAAGGTATTGAAAAACCCTCAAGGTTTTATGAATATGATGAAGATGATCAGAATGATGTTTTGGGCCAAGAAGTCCAAGCCCCTTCTAAAATTCAGATCCATATTGATCCAGAGAATCAGGAAGAAGAGATAAGTTTAAATGAACCTGTTCAAGAAATAGAAGTGCAAGAAACTCCCAAAATTCCCAGGTATGTAAGACTGAATCACTCTGAAGATCAGATCATAGGTGATAAAAGCAAAGGTGTTCAAACAAGAAGAAAGATTGCTCAAGACTCATAAAAGTATTGTCTGATTTCAAAGATTGAAACAAAGACAGTGAATGAAGCATGCAATGATGAAATCTGGACTAAGGCAATGAAGGAAGAGTTGATGCAAATTGAGAAAAATCACACTTGGGATCTTGTTCCCAGACCTAGAAAAAAAAATGTGATTGGAACCAAATGGGTCTACCAGAATAAACTAAATGAATATGGTGAAGTAGTCAGAAACAAAGCCAAATTGGTCTGTAAGGGTTATTCCCAAGTAGAAGGAGTTGATTTTGAAGAGACTTTTGCTCCGGTGGCAAGAATTGAAGCAGTCAGATTATTTCTTGCCTTTGCTGCCTTCAAGGACTTCAAAGTATATCAGATGGATGTCAAGTCTAACTTTCTGAATGGTGACTTGGAAGAAGAAGTTTACATTGAGCAACCAAATGGATTTCATTTGTCTGATCATGGTGATATGGTCTGCAAGTTGAAGAAAGCACTGTATGGACTCAAACAAGTCCCAAGAGCCTGGTATGAAAGACTGGATAAGCATCTTTTGAAGATTGGTTTCAACAAAGGTACTGCTGATAGTAACTTGTACTTCAAAATTGATCATGAAAATATCTTAATTTTTGAAGTGTTTGTTGATGATATCATTTTTGGAGGAAGAGATAGTATGTGCAAAACTTTTGCAAATCAAATGAAAAGTGAATTTGAGATGTCCATGTTTGGGGAAATGATTTTCTTCTTGGGTCTGCAAATCATTCAAACAAAGAAAGGAATCTTCATTTCACAAACCAAATATGTGAAAGAATAAAGGAATCTTCATTTCACAAACCAAATATGTGAAAGAATTGTTGAAGAAATTTGGGATGGAAGACTCAAAACCAATGAGTACTCCCATGGCAACTGGATGTAAATTGAGCAAAGATGATGACTCTCCTAAGGCTGATCAGAAAAAGTACAGGTCAATGATTGGAGGACTATTGTATCTCACTCAAACTAGACCTGACATTGTGAATGATGTTGGTCTTGTTGCTAGATTCCAAGCTAATCCTAGAGAATCTCATGTCATGGCAATCAAGAGGATTCTTAGATATCTAAAAGGAACAGTTGAGTATGGTTTATGGTGTCCTAGAGATCATGATTTCTCTCTTCGTGCATATACAGATGCAGATTGGGTAGGAGATGTGGATGACCGGAAGAGTACTAGTGGTGGAGCATTCTTTTTGGGGAAAAGATTGGTTTCTTGGCTGAGCAAGAAACAAGAGGCAATATCTCTGTCCATTGCAAAAGCAGAATATATTGCAGCAGCAAGCAGTTGCACTCAAGTATTATGGATGAAGGAAATGCTAAGAGACATCAGAGTGGAGTATGAGGAACCTATCACAATCTTCTGTGATAATTCAAGTGCAATAAATATATCAAAAAATCCAGTGTTGCATTCAAAGACAAAACATATATCCATCAAGTTTCACTTTTTGAGAGAGCAAGTAAATAATAATGAATTTAGATTGGAGTTTGTGCCCTCCAAGGATCATATTGCAGACATTTTTACTAAACCTCTACCTAAGGACTCTTTTGAGTATCTTAGGGAGAAGTTAGGGGTTATTACCCCTCCGGTTCTGAATTAAGGTGCACTAATGTGCATCAGTCTGGTGGATCTCACAGTCATACCTTGTGGTCTGGATTGATGATGGGAAGCTGCTACTCTGGGGGAGCAGTTGGTATGATGCAAGTATGTGCCCTTTACCATTGATGTCAAAGGGGGAGAGAAGACATGTGAAAAACAAAAAGTGGTTGCTGACCAAAGGGGGAGCAATAAAGGAAGAGAAGACATGTGAATGGTTGTTGTTGATAGGGGGAGTTATGTCAGTCAGGAGAAGTTCTTGTCTTGATGGTTAAAATAGTTTTTCACATCATATGTTGCCATCAATGACAAAGGGGGAGATTGTTGCAAGTATGGGCCTAACAGGTGTTGTCATTGATGTCAACATACTCATGTTGCATTGATGTCAAGGATTGGATGAGTTGTATGCTGAGGATATTGAGAAAATTAGTCCTATCAGGAATAGAGAAGAATAGTGAAGAAAGTGAGGTAAAGATCCCAGCTAAGATGAAGATCAGAGGATACGCATCAAAGGTTTTGTAGATATGTGTCTTAAGATGATCCAGTAAAGATTTGAAAGGTCCGCATGAAGATTTGAAGAACTTATGGCCACTTGAGTTAAACTAGTTCTAGCAGATGTTCAAAGGTGACAGAGTGACATAGATAGGTCCGGTGAGATCTGAAAATGCAATATCTTATTCTACGGATTTGGTGGAGTGTTTAGGAAGTCAATGTGAATTGACAACTCAATTGGTTCATGGTTTGGAGGTCTGCAAGCATCTATTCCAATATGACAGTGATGACAGACTGTGTTCTTGAAGTTCTGGATGAAGGAGAGAATGATTTTAGTAATCAGAAGTAGTGTGGATGTTCTTGGTGATTTAGGCAAGCTTGTGGAGGTCTTTGGATTGTGTCCAGTTCATGTTGGTGGTCCGCATTGAAGATTGAGCTTGTATTTGAAGAATTACTTCTAGATGAATGATGTTCTTCCTAAGTTTGGCCGACCGGATGAGTTACACATCCTGCGGATGATCTTGAAGATGTTCTGTGAAGCATGGCATGTTCCTAAAAGAAGATTGAAGTCTCAGATCTGTGTATCGATAGTGTAATGATTTGCATGAAGTCTTTTGTAATTAGTCAAGTTGTATTTGCTCTGTATTGTATGCCGACTTGGATGATTATCCCAAAGTCAATGTCTTGTATAATAAGACTTGTGAAGTCATTTCAAAAGTATCTTGGTGGAGATGAGTGGTAGAGAGGAGCAGAGTGAAAGGCAGAGTAGAAGTATTGAGCTTAAATGGAACTAACTCAAGCATGGTGAAGATGTAACTCTTCAGTTCAAGTATGTAATATTTATTATTTTGTAGACAATGTGTCTCCTATAGGCAGTGGGCCTCTTCTGAGTAGTGTGCTTGGGCAGTGAGCCCTAATTGGCGTGTGCCATTTTGTTCTTCTTATTCTTTTAATAGAGAATACAATCTTGGGTTAGTCACCCCGTGGTTCTTCCCTTAACTGGGTTTTCCATGTTAAAATCTTGTGTCATATGTGTTAATGTGTTTCTGCTCTTGAATTGTTACATTATGTTTCCATGATTAATTTATTATTATGCTACTGAATTACAAGAAGGATTTAAGTGGTTAATAAGAGAAAGTTTTGGGACAACTGATTCACCCCCCCTCTCAGTTGTCTATCTTGAAACTAACACTATCCTGATCTCACGAGATTCAGCATGGTAGTTATGGATACAAGCCATGATTAAGTTCGTGCATTGAACTACTGGGGCAAAACCACTCACATATGCGAGTCCACTCTCTAAATTTTTCTGGGCAATGGGTGTCCTTGAGTTGGCATTCATCTAGACCTAGAACCCTTTAAGGTCAATGTGACCTAAATTGATGTCTTTAACCCCCTATAGCTTGTTCTCAATTGTAAAGGTGATATCGAGTCCTTGGTATTTATACTTCATTTTGACAAACTTGAGCAAACAATCTATTGAGCTACTGATGCTAATCAGGATTAGGGGGTTTAGGTTTGATGAGAGAAGGTTACGGCTAACGATTGCGAGCAATGGGGTTTCACAAGTCATGAAAGGTGAAAAATTTGCATTGTACAACCCTCCCACTAATTCTAGCACTAAATTTCAACTGAAAAGATGAAGAAGCAATGCACTCACCTTGACTGCAACGCTTACGGGGAGGAAGAAATTAAATTGACTATGACTAGCCTCCAAATTGCGTTCCCAACAGCAAATGTGAATTATACAATAAGAAGTGTTTACTTTATAAGGTAAACAAAGTGAGTGGGGTTACATTAAATATTGTCTCGTAATAAATACCTTTACAACTCATTAAACCAAATCGCTTTATCGGGAAACTTAACTTTCCATGAACAACTCCTTTTATATGAGGTGCTTTGTTGGCAAAATGACAATCGTCAAACTTAACTATCAGAAAACCTTCAACTTCTCAAACTAAATCTCAACCTTAGTGTACATATATATCAGCAAAAAGTTAATTTCATGAACTGAATCTCCTTCTAGCTATATGTTTATCACTTTATCGACAACTTCAAGAGTTTGTGAACCAAGCGATTCTCTGACATGCTTTGTAAAGGCCCAAAGTTTGTAATAATAGTTAGCAAAATCTTCCTTCCATGATTTTCAAGCAAGAGCCATGGCAAATAAGATTTCCCCTTTATTGGCAAAGAGACTTAGCACAAATAATTGCACTATCGGGTTATTGGCAAAAAAACAAACGCAAGAAATAAGAGATAATGGTGATAACATAAGTAAACTTCGTGAAAAATAGAAAAAGTTGATAAAGGGGATTTACTTGGCAAAATATTGACAAGAAAATAATGGAAGAAAGGTTATCAGAAAAACAGAAGGTTTGCAAACTTGAAACTTCTCTGATAAGTTCATGAACTTGAGAATTTTTCTACGAAGTTCACCAAAAGGAGATTTCCTTGATAAGGTAAGAAGAAAGCCCAAGTTTGAGAAAACACAAAAATGTCGATAACCAAGGAAAATGAAAAGGAAAACTTCAAAAATTTAAGGATCGAAAAATGATAATTTTGCCGAAAAAGGGGGGAAATGGCTTGAACTTAGAGAGACAACATAAAGGTAAGGAAAGAGGGAGCAAATAGACCAAGTCAAGTTGTACAAAGATAGAAATCAAAATTGGGGCAAAAGTTGGCTATAATTGGGGACAAAGACTGAACAAGATGAAGAGAACATAGAGTCTCTGGCTGGCTAGAGCCTTATTCATTGGGCTATAGGGTCACACCAAAACTGAGAAATAAAAAGGATGACAAAAACAACTATGATACATATGGGGGACAACTCGTTAATCTACATGTAGCATTGTTTCAAATTGTGGCCATTATATGGAAGAGGTACAGGAGTACCATCTAGATAAGATAACATAAAAGCATTATTTCCACACACCTATGTTATAATGAAGGCCCCCTTCCACAAATAGTTAAATTTTTCATGAGTCCCTTTTGGCTCTCTCCTTCTATCCCAAAGCAATACTGAAACCCCTACTAAGAAATCCCTCCTTTTGGCCTTCTTTTTAAAGATCCTCTTTACTTGTAACTGATGTTGTGAGATCCTGTCAACCACTTCTTCCCTCTATTCTTCAACTTTCTTTAGGAACATTATTCTTTTATCTAGGGCATTCTAAAATTGCTCATCAGCAATGGCTTTCTACAAGTTGATAGTTGATAGTTCCAATGGAATAGATAATGCATTGTTCATGCCATAAACCAATTTTAATGGAGATATACCTATGGCTCTCTTAGGAGTGATCCTATCAGCCCAAAGAGCATCATATAGCTTCTTATGCCAATTCTTCTGATTGTCATCTACCAGTTTCCTTATAATAGATATCAGGTTCTTATTGCTTGATTTTGCTTGACCATTTCCTTGTGGGTAATAATTAGAGGAATGAGCCAAAGAAATACTATAATCATAGCAGAAAGAAGATACCTCATATGAATTAAAACTTGAGGCATTATCAATAACAATTTTTGTAGTAACTCCAAACCTGACCAAGATGTTTTGTTTGATGAAAATCACACACTACCTCAAATGAAGTTTTCTTAACTAGAGTTGCTTCTACCCACTTGGTGAAGTAATCAATAGTAGTCAAAATGTGAGTATGAACAACACTAGATTTAGGATTGATATGCCCTATAAAATCCAATCCACATTGTTGAAAAGGTTCATCAATAACGACTGGTCTTAAGGGTAAAGCTATCAGTTGAGGTTTACCAGTAAACTGAATAGATTTTTCACATTTTCAAACCCATTCATAGGCATCCTTGAACATCCCTAGCCAATAATATCCATGTCTCATAATATTATGAGATGTTATAGAAGAGAAACAACCCCCATAGGCTTCATCATGAAAAAGTCAAAGGAGTCTCACTTGTTTCTCTCTATCAATACATTTGAGAAAAGAACCATCAATACCCTTCGTATACAAAGAATTATTCCACAACACATATTTAGCTACCTTTAGTTTTACATTCCTCTTCTCTCTTGTAGACAAATAAGGAGGGCAATCTCCATAGGTTAGATAATAGGTAATTTGAGAAAACCAGTCATCCTTGACTCTGACAAATAAAACAAAAGGCAAATCTTTTGAATCAGTTTTATTTTCAGAAATGATTTGACATAAACATCTACCTCTAACAAGTTTGGTTGGATTAATCTCTATATCATACTCTTGTACTCTAGCTAACCATGCCCCTCTTCTATTGTAGCTCAGATCATGTTGAGTTAAAATGCTTTTGACAGTCGAGTCAGGAACAAACATAGTTGTATGAGAATGTAATATATAAAACCTAAATTGTTTCACTTCTTTGACCACTATGTAAGCATGCTTCTTAGATTGTGAATAATTTAATTCATACTTCTTAAGTGGGACACTCATAAAAGAAATGGGTGATTCCATCCCTTGTTTATCCTTTTGAACTAATATAGCAGACAAAGTATGCTCTAAAGCATAGCTATAAATGATGAAATCCTTATCAAATTCAGGGTGTACAAGAGTAGGAGCATTGGTAATCATAGTCTTAATATCAAAAAAGGCTTGTTTACCTAGTTTAGTCCATTTGAAAGTTTGATTTCCTTTTAACATATTAGAAATGTGCCTTGTGAGATCATAAAATTCAGGCATGAACCTCCTTAGGAAATTGACTTGTTGAAAGAAAGACCTTACACCTTTCACATTCACAAGAGGAGTGAGTTTCAATATAGCTTCTACTCTTTCTGATCAATTTTAATTCACTCTTTAGAGACTATATGCCTTAAAAGCTTACCTTCAATAACTGCAAAAATAGATTTCTTTGGATTTAGAGAAATACCATGTTGTTTACAACGCTCTAGCACTGTCTCCAGATCTCTATAATGGTTCTCCCTCTTCTTTGAGAAGATTGTAAGGTCATCTAAATACATGACAATAATTTTGTTTCTTAGTTCATTGAAAGATAAGTCCATTGCTTTTTGAAAGGTGGCCCCAGCATTGATCAAACCGAAAGGCATACAGTTATAAACAAAGGTTCCAATAGGGGTGGTAAATGTTGTTTTGTGTTGATCTTCCTACTTCACACTGATTTGAATATATCCTGAGAAGCCATACAACATGGACATCATTTCTGAACCTGATACTGCATGTAGTATATGATCCATTACTGGGAGGGGATAATTGTCTTTAAGAGAGGATTGATTTAGATTCCTGAAGTCCACACAAATTCTAATCTCTCCATTCTTCTTATGGATTGGTACTATATTTACGACCTAGGTAGAGTGATGTATTGAATATTTAATCTTGGCCTTTAACATCTTATCAATCTCTTAGAAAATAGCTTCTGCCACCTTCGGGTTATAAGGTCTATGCTTCTACCTAATCAGTGACACGCCAAGTTTTAATGGAATCTAGTGTTGCAACTTACCCTCCCTAAAATTATGTAAATCTTCATAACTCCAGGAAAATACATTTTTATACCTAGTCAAGAGTTGAATCAATCTCCTTCTTTCTTCTAGTGTACAACACTTTCCTATGCAAACAAGCTTTGGGTTTTCTTCAGTTCCTATGTTCACCTTATCATATTCTGAAGAACAAATCATATTGCCCTAGACTTTATGCTTAACATATATATCGTGTCTATAAAATAAATTTTCTAGAGAAACCAAGCCCTTAGGAATTACATTACCCTTGAGTTGTATAACTCCATCTTCTTTCTTTTCTCCAGAGTCTAGGCACTTCTCCCTGCAAAGAAAAGAACTAACCTCAAAATAGAGATCAACAAATTTTCTAGTTGTTTTGAGGAAACTGATTATCTTCTTATCATCTTCAAATACTTGCTAGTGGCAAGCATTATTAGGCATACTAGGGTGACAAATCAGCTCTACTTGGTAGGTTTTGTCTTTGATGTTCAGATGAGGTAGCAATAAAGAGGTTGTCACTGCTAGAGAATCAGCTCTGGAACTCTGTTCTCTAGGAACATTTTCAATATTAAGGCATCAAAGTGTTCCAAATTATCCCATACCTGATTTCTGTAATGTCTTAATCTCTCATTTTTTATAGTGAAAACCTTTCTCACATGTTTTACAATCAGCTCAGCATCTCCCATTGCCCTTAACTCCTTGATTCCCATTCCTTTAGCTACTTCAAGTCCTAACAATAAGGCTTCATATTCTATGGTATTGTTAGTGTTTTAAAAATCTAATTTGTAAGAGAAAGGAAACTTCTCTCTAGTGGGTGAAATCAGCACAAACCCTACCCCAAATCCTAAATTTGAACAACTGCCATCAAGTTCTAAAACCCACAATCCAATTGGAACTTTGTTTTCTACTAAATCAGGTGTCTCACTCATAGGTATGCAAGAAAACATATAAGTCTCGAAATTAGTTTCTTCATATAAAATTTGTGCCTTTGGATCATCTGATTTCAAGACTATGAATTTAGCTTTAGGTTTAGGTTCTAGCCTGACTTTCTTCCCTCTGACTGGTATCAAAGCATGTGACCAATCTAATTGTATCTCATGCCCCATATCCCTACAAAAATTGTCTTAAAAGCATCCCGTAACTAGCTGGTACATCAGTAATTTGTATAGTCAACTTCATTCTCTTGTTGGGATAAGCAACTAGGGCTACCTATGCATCTTTAATTTGACCTATTAGAGGGACTTGTTTGGATTCCTTAGAAAACATTTCTCGTGGGTCTTGGTCATGGTGAGGCCTAAAGGTCTGGCTACTTTTGCAGGCATAATGTTATCAGAGGCACCAAAATCAATAATACAATTGTTGAGTTTACATCTGGCTATATATAAGGATACATAGAAGTGATTAGGCTTCTCAGATGCTACCAAGGGATTAGGCTCTTTATTTTTCACCAAGGAAGAATTGCAGGTTGAGATTTCAACACAAGACTCTAAAGACTAAGTATTTACATGAGATGGCCCATTTTCAGACTTCACATAGCTTACAAGATGTTCCAATTCTACTGGGTTTAGTTTTAAATATTTAACTTGAGATATCTAAATTTTTTTATTTTTATAGTTCTCTAATTCTAAAATGTCAAAAGAATTGAGAGCTTTATCAAGAGGAGGTGTTACCGAATATCAAGCAATATCTTTCACATGTGTTGCAAAATCTTTTCCAACAACTGCATTGCGTGACAAAATATACTTGGGTGTAAAAGTCCCCTCAAGTCTTTGCTACATTCTAATCTGTTGTTTCTCTTTTAGAGACTGATTAACCTAGCTCCTTGTATGAACTAAGAAAGCTTGACCATCTAACTCTGTGTGAATATCTTCTCCTCTCTCTAAATCATATTCGTATTCCAAATAAAATAGTGTAGAGTTGCTAGAGGGCACAGGTCCCTCATCTTCAGAAGTTTCCTCCATGGTGACTTCTCACAATGTCACCATCTGCATGAATCTATTCATTTTAGGACATGAAGCCCCATTTTTTTATCAAAAGTTAGATGGAAATTGCACACTACATTTCCTTTACTATTTATAGAAGGCCCTTCTATGGCTAGACGTTGAACTGCTAGAAGTAATTCTGATGTTTTTCCTTTATGATTATTTGGGGGAAGATACCCTTTCCTTGGTATGTCCTAGTAGAAGGGCTGCTATGGTTGATGAACCTTTGCTAACTACCTTTTGAGAGCAACTATTTCATTAGCAAGCTTCTAGATCATAGATCTATGGAGGTGGTGGTAGGGCCTTTTTTATTCTGTAACTCTCTTTTCCACTTCCCTACTAATAATAAATCATCTTCAATCCCTACAGCAGAGGCTTGAGCATCCACCAAAGTAGCTACCCCATCTCTTTTTAGCTGGTAGCTAACATCAGGAGGTTGTGCATTGATAAATAACCCTTTATTAAATTCATCAGAAGGCCTCTTAGTTGTTGGAATCTAATTAACCAGTTTATTAAATCTATCAATAAACTCCCTCATTGGTTCTTTAATCTCCTTTTGCATATGAGTTAACTCTGCAATTAGAGAATGCTCATCCTACGTGATTTTGAACCTATCTTCAAATTTTTGGACCACGGAGGCCCAATAATTAATAGATACTAAAGGCGGGTGATAAAACCAATCAGCAACAATGTTTGTCAAAGACTTTGTTGACACTCATTTTGACCAGGGGTTGATTTATCATGATCAGGAGGTTTCTTCATTTGAAGCCTTTATCTTCTTGCCCATTTTTTCTAAGTGTTGGACCTCCTCAGCATTTTTCAACTGCAGCATCATGTTTTCCTGAGAAGGAGGTCATCATCATCATCTTGTCTTCGATGATGATCTGCATCATCATGTTCCTCGTCGACTTGTTTTTCAACGTCATCATCATATTTCAACTGTCGGGTGATGTTTGGTTTTTATCATGATGATGCTGCCGAGCTACAGTGCGCCCTGATCTGCTTGCGAGGGTGATGTTTCAAAGTCTCCGGTGATCTTCCATTTATCACCTTGCGCGAGCATGATGATGATGTTGCTTATTCTTTGAATTGCTCGACCTAACTTGTTTTTTCCTAAGGGTCGTGTTCATCATCATCATATTTCCAGTTATTATCCTGCTGCTTGTGGAGGTCATCATATTTTCTGCCTTCATGATATTTCGCTGGGGTGATATTTTTATCATCGGGTGATCTTGGTTAACATCATCCTGATGATGTTGTTGAAGAGTTGTAATTGCGACCCGATATTCACTAGGGTCATCATATTTTGGAACGTCAGGATGATCTTAGTCAATATCATCCTGATGATGTTGTATCACTTCTTGTTCTTTGTTTCTCATCCTGATGATGCTGACGTCATCCTTATCTCAGGGTGATATATTTTTCTTTCTGCCTATCTGCATCATGATATTCGCGAAGGAGGGGGTGATATTTTCATATCACCCGGATATATGTTTGTTTGAACATCATGATGATGTTGATATCAGGGAGATATCCGCCTGCTAGTTTCGCGTGTTATCTATTGAGGGTGATCTTTTCAAGCAGCATCATCATATTCAGTTTTCGCCCCGATCTTACAGAGGAGCTACAGTGCAACCTGATATTTGAACATCAGGAGGATATTTCCAAATATCCGGTTGTCTTCCGAATATCATGATGATGTTAATATGATGATGACGTCATCAAGGTCCCGCGGGGGTCATATTTCTAATACTGATCATCTTGAAGAGACCTCCTGATATTTGCAAACATGGTGATGACGTCATCCGGATGTGAGGAGGTGCGCAGTAGGCGGATATGATGATGACGTCATCAGGATGTTCATCGGCCAGACTTTTGTTATAAGCTCAGCAGGAGGATGTTCCTCCGAAGGATCAGGTTGTGCCGATTATCATGAAGGTTATATTTCAAATATCATGATGACGTCAGGGTGATATTTCGAACAACAGGATATCATGCTGCTGGAGGATGATGATGATGAAGTCTATACTAGTGTCGTCGGGAGCAAAAGTACCGACATGATATATGCTCATGACCTAGTATATAAAGTGCAAAGGAGGTTGCTGCGGGGTGCATGTGGGATAATGTGATCCTGCATATTCGAAATATCATGATGATGAGTCTCGGCGGGAAAAGCTTGCGATGGTCTGTATGATGTTCTTCCCGAGGCCGCGGGTTGGTGCGCCATTAATGGCGATTGTTGCAGAGGTATGGGCGATGGCGTGGGTCGATCTTGTACCCGACTGGAGGTGTCAATCAGCGGGCAGGAGCGCAGGGCTCGAGAAATCTTCCTGTCTCCTCCCCTACCTGCTGCATTCAAGTTTGGGCGCCAATCCGGTTGTGTTTGAGCGCCATTTTCATGATACTGTGTATCTGGCGAAATTTTGGTCAACAATGTAATTAATTGCTGAGCACCTACCTGGCTGATATAAGCAGGTTGTGTTGTTCATTTGTGGTTGTTGAAAGTTGAGGATTTTTGGCTCTGTAATCCAAAACCAGCTGATCTGGTTGCTCTGTACAGTCTAACCTGTGAGTTTATGTATCTCTTGTTGTATGTTTTTGGCATGAACCCACTGATTTCATGATTGATCTTATATGAGAAATGCTATCTTAGCATGTGTTGTGTTAATTCTGTCTCCAGTATTGCATGTATTCTTCTTCTGAATCTGGATATTTGGGTAATGTTTAGATTCTAGAGCATAGAATTCCTATGTTGAATGTCTGATCTTTTAACTTCTGCTCAAGGGGTAGATTAAACTGTTTTCAGGTTGAACATTGGGAAGGGTATACTGCAGTAGGGATGCCATAAGTAGAGATAACTTAACACTCTGTATTGGGAGATATCTGTAAGGCAGGTATCACATATATCCCCTTGAAATCCAGTTTTAGCTGTTCATGCTGATCATTCACAGGTGTATGTCTACTGACTCTAAGCCCTGGATAGGCACCAATCATGCTTTGTTTTGTGTTATAACCATATCCAGCTTTGCATCCACACTTAAACTCCAAAGCAAAATCTAAAACCAACATTAGGACATTAGAGTTAGTTTTAGGAACCTCAGTCCTCTGTCTACAACTGCAAATAGGCCCAAAGCTAGCCCCTTTGCCCTTATCTTTCAGTTTTGGTCTACTTACAGGAGGACCATCTGCTTTCTGTCAACATCCCAGCCTTGCATGCATATCCTTATGGATGTTGAGTAGGGAATACCCCCCTAGGTCTTGCAGAGCCTGAAGAAGAAGAGGAGATAAAATATAGAGTCTATCTCCTATACTGTTGACCCCCTGGCCCAGAGCTCCTGTTGATCACTGATGGCTACCTTGTAGGGATATCTGGGAATAAGTCAACAGACTCAACAAATAGTCTAATTGAATCATCCTCATGTTGAATTTCTAGGACATAACATGTTGTGAAGAAAGCATTGATGTGTTCATTCATAAACACCTTACCATCTCCTTTGAATTTATGGATGATTTTTCTAGACTCGTGAGGGAGATCATGTAATTGATTCCCCAAGGATAATGGGCCTAGAGTGGCTCCCCAAGGTACTAGTGGTTGTGTTGCTTTCATGTGTCCCATAATGTTTTGGAGGTTTATGGTTAAAGGACTATACCGTGCAAGACTAAGGCTTGACACACAAGTGAATTATTTTCAACTTTGGTAGGGGAAGGTGGCCTACTAGTTGTCCTTGATAATTTTCTAGTGGAAGGGAACTTAAAAGAAAAACTAACCTTCTGTAATGCTCAAATTCTAAATCAATTATTCCTCTCCTTCACTCGCTCCTTGTGTATATTTTTGTTTCCAGTGTGATGATCACCTCTAATTATTATGTATGTTATTTGCTGGTTATTTTGTATGTTATCAGGAACAACGTGTATTTGAAAGGGTCGATTCCTCCTTAGCACTGGAACTATTTTGACAACAATTAGGTTGTCATGAACTACCCTAAATTCCCTAGCTTGTCTTCTTAGGTCTTGACCAATATCATCTTCTTCATCTAAAACCTGGTTAACCAGGTGGTATTGTTGGTTGTTTCTCCTATTTGCCTAGGCTAAATTATGTAAATAAATGATTATATCTTCTTGTTCTACATTAAGCCAATTAATATTAGGTTGGAGAATAGGGCCAAATCTCCTCTGTAAAACCATAGATATTATATTCTCTCTTTTAGAGATAACAGTTTCAGAATGCAAAAATATTAGCTTCCCGTAGCCCCTACAAATCAAGAATTTATAATATCCTTTGAATTTCTCATTTTGATTCTTGCCGCAGTAATTCTTGAGTCTCTTTGAAATGGTTGTAACCATATTCCTATAATATTAGACTCAAACAATACATACACAGTGGGGAAAAAATAACTTTCAATGGCAGGAGATCTTACTGCTTGTTCTCCCCAATAGAGTCACCAGAAATCTATTAGTGAACAGATTTGTCACCACTTGTGTAATATTTGACTTGCCCAATTTGTAGTAACAAATTGTACTAACAATTGAACAATTTTATCAACTATCCTTTGAATTTTTAGAAGGTACAACTTCCTTCATATGATAGGGTTTATAATTTTTTTGGTACGCTTTTAACCGGAAAGCGGGAAAGGAGGTTTTGTTGATTTGAAAGTGATAAAAAAAACTCCAATGCTCAATACACTGCAAATATATTAAATGTAACTTATGATTGTAAAATCACCAGAAAGCATCCAAACATAAGAATGGAGAAAATCTGGTAAATGAATGATAAATTATTGAGTTACCACCTTTGCATCAGATTCACATGTAAGAGTGAAGACATGCTAAATGGCAATGTAAATCAAACAAAGGCATGTTATCAATATCTCACATAGAAAAGATGCAACTTTCTATACCCAAGATGCCATTTATTCAACATAAGAAGAATAAAACAAAATACACAGAGACAATCAACCTAATGTCTACTTTCTCCTGTATTAATGAGCAAGAGATAGAGCCAAATACTCTATTTTCCCCCAAGAAATATTACACCAAAAACTGTATATGAATATCCCCCTTTCCTCAAAGATTTTTAAAAAAAAATCCAATTGATCTAGTCATGAAAGTAATTTCACCAAAAGATCCAAACTCTCTTTTACTTATTCATTTTATAGTAGAAGAGTGGGAACTAAGTTTTTCCCGTATAATAGGCTTTCACAACTAGTAATTAAAAACAACAAAGTTTCTTGAATAATAAAGAGAATCTCAATAATAACATAAGTCTTAAGAAAGTATGAAAGCATTAAAGAAATTTTTAGGAAGATATTTCTTTGCCCTTGCCTTCCCCTGCATCATATCATGTACTCTTTTCATGAGGACCTTGTCCATCAATGTCATCTTTCCCTATCTAATCTCCTAACCTTTGTGAAACATCCAACTTCGCTTGAAGAATCTTAAATTTCTTTAGAATTGGGATGATACCCTTGGCATTAGGAATACTGGTAATCATTAACCTTGTCCTCCACCTCTGTAACATGTTGCTAGCTTCCTCATATTTCTTGTGCATTTCCACTATATCTTTCTTGAAATTCATGAGACAGACAACCATATTATTCAGTTTCTCCATAGGATTACTAGTTGAATGCTCTTTATCCTTTATCTCTTCAACCAATAGGTCCTTGAAATCCTATTTGACAATTGTAGCATCCAACAGGTTGGTCTCAATTTCATCAAAGATGTCCACCCCCAAAGAAAGACAAGAGCTCTTAAGATCTAGCAAATGAGATTTATTGTCTTTGGCTACATTCTTCAGATCAGTTAGACATTGCTTCACCATGGTGAGTTTCCAATCAACTAAATTCAACCATTTGATTGATTCATTCTCTTCTAGTTTTTTTATGATCTACTCTGTGACTAGGAAACTGGAATCAATTTTCACCATTTCCAGCAGTCCATTCTTAACCACATTTAACACGGTCTCCTCTTTCTTAATAACTTTTAAAATAGTAAAAATCTCATTTTGCTTATTAGACATTTTAGTATACAAAAGAATAGTTTCATGGATGAAAAGCAATCCATCCATAGTGAGCTTCTCCACCCACTCTTCTATTGCTTTACCTAGAAATTTGTACCTATTAATCTGATCAATTACCTCTGTACTCACACCCTTAGGAGTGTCTACGGTAGCATCCAAGGGTTGTGATGTAGTGTCAACAATAAACCTGATGTAGGTGGTCAAAATATTTACTTGATCCTCTAAAAGCTCATTCTCTCTTTATTTTTCCTCTAACCTGGTAGCCATAATTTCAACAGAAATCTTAGCATTATGAATATCCCTCTGAATAGAAGAAGGTCCCAAGTCCACTTTACTAACATGAAAATCATCATCAGACACCTCCCTCTCCTCATTTTCCACCACTAGTTCAACAATTTCTACATATTGGTGCTTGGTGATAGAGTCAACCATGAGCCTTGACATTCTTCTAGGGGGTTGACTCCAGTTTTAGGAGTCTTACCACTGCATCAAACTCCATATCTATAATTTGTGAATATCTCCTCTTGTTTCCAACCTCCGTTTTTAGCCAGATAGGAGTTGACAACACTAAACAATCATTTGTATCAACATGAGCTATATTATTTGTTATGGGAGTACCATCTACTCCTTGTTGCTACTGGGAAGGTGGGGGACTCTAAGACATTCCATCTTAAAAGACATGAGGAGGGCTATGTGCAAAGGGTGGAGGAGTTGTATCTTGAGTTGGAGAGGGTGTTGTCTTTTTGTCTTCTTCATCCTGTGACAACTGTTCCTGCTCTGATAGCCTATTGGCATGGGGATTCAAACACCTTTTAGTCTTCAGTTTTATCCTAGGTGGTTCACAATCCCCTTCACACCATGCTATCAATTTTGTATTTTTCTTGGGATCCTCCCCACCATCACTCCCATCCCTGAATGGAGATTGTGGGCTTGTGTTGTGGGTAGTGATAGGTGTATTTGGGCTAGAAGTGCCTATAGAAACCTATTGTTCCCCCATGATCTGCTCCTTATGGGAAGGAGAACCTGCACCATGACCACTCACTTTAGATCTCAACCACTATTGGTTTCTATTCATCACAAAATAAGATCTAGCACTAACATCTGTAACTTCGTTTACAGTCTAGTTTATATCAGGTAGGGGTTTAGAATTTTCAACAGAAAAAGCAAGGTCAATTAAATCAGCATAATTATCTACAAGGTTAGGAAGATCCCAACCAAGCTTGTAGATCCTCATCAAGTCTAGGGTCAACCTTGACCAATCTCTTCTCCTTACTTCATACTCATCTACACAGTCAACCCAAAAATCTTCCAAGTGAGGCCGATGTTCTCTTAACATAAGGAAATAAATATTTTTCTTCACAAAATCTTTACTATCAAAGAAACTTCTAGAGTTGTATGATGCTAAGTGAAATTTAGCAAGAAGTCTATCCACATTCTTAGCATTCTCTGGTTTAGTGCAAGTGTAATGAGTTAATCTCAAAGGAAAAGGATAACCCCTTTTCTTAGAATCATGGTATCTCTTGCTTGCAAGAGATGCCTACCTACATACTTGCAGGAATACCAGATAATCAGAACCATATCTAGGTAGCTGAATAGGGGAGGAAATTCAAAGCCACCTATTATGAGGTAGGTAAACTTATCAAACTGAATAAAATAACTCCCAAACTACATTACCCAATTTGCTCCCTGTGTTGAAATTTTGACCTCAGGGTTTTCATAGATTCCTCTCACCATCAGCATAAGGAAAGTGTCACTGACTCTCCTATAATCTTTGTTTCCATGCTCTTCTTGTAACTGAGGAAAATGGTCATACACCTGAGTGTCTTGAGTCAAGGGGCCAGCTATATTTAATCCTGGCCAAACCTATTGGGTTGTGGCTAGCAAATACATCAAATAAGAACACATGTTGAATTTGTTGCCTCTCCTTTGAAAATTGACCAATTGGTCATGTAAATGTTAATTGATTATTTGGGACCAATCTATATATTGCTTCCCAATATAGACGACAAGAATGAACTGACACATCCACTGAATGAATTTATTAGAATCTTCACTTCCAACCACTCTGTGTAACAATGTAATGATGTTTGAAATATCATCCTTCAACAAAGCACTTACTAAGTATTTGGGTAACTATGATCCACCCTTCTCCTTCTTGAGCTATGTAGTAGCAATGGCATCTTTTCTCATCTTCTTTCCATCAATGAAATAACTCCAGCTAGATTGCTATGAAATATTAACGTATTCATAGATCTTACTGGCAATCCCAATCTATCATTGATGTTATCTGCATTTATACGTAGAATCATTTTACCACTGGCTATCCTGATCTCATAAGATTTAGCATGGTAGTTATGGATACAAGCCATGATTAAGTCCGTGCATTGAACTGTTGGGGGAAAACCACCCACATGTGCCAGTCCATTGTCTAAAGTTTTATGGGTAATGGGTGTCCTTGGGTTGGCATTCATCCGAACCCAGAACTCTTTAAGGTCAATGTGACCTAAATCGGTGTCTTTAACCCCCAATAGCTTGTTCTCAATCATAAAGGAGATATTGAGTCCTTGGTATTTATACTTCATTTTGACAAACTCAAGCAAACAATCCATTGAGATGTTGACTATGATCAGGATCAGGGGGTTTAGGTTTGATGAGAGAAGGTTAGACTAATGGTTGAGAGCAGTGGGGTTTCACAAGTCATGAAAGGTACAAAATTTGCAATGTACAACCCTCCCACTAACACTAGCACTAAATTTCAACTGAAAAGAGGAAGAAGTAGTGCACTCACCTTGACTACAATGCTTATGGGGAGGAAGAAGTTAAATTGACTGTGATCAGGCTCCAAATCACGTTCCCAACAACAAATGTGAATTATACAATAAGAAGTGTTTACAAGTTATAAGGTAAATGAAGTGAGTGGGGTTACATTAAATATTGTCTCGTAATAAATACCTTTACAACTCATTAAACCAAATCTCTTTATCAACAAACCTAACTTTCCATGAACAACTTATTGAAAATAAGGCAGATAACTGAGAGGTGGGTGAATCAATTATCTCAAAATTTTCTTAATTTTCTTTTCTTTTGTTATCTCAATATTCAGTGTTATATCAAAACATGAAAGCATATATAATCATAAGAACAGAAATAAAATCAACACACATAACACAAGGATTTTTATGTGGAAACCCTGTTAAGGGAAAAAACACGAGGTGACTAACCCAAGATTGTATTCTTTGTTAAAAGAATAAAGGAGTACAAAATGGCACTTGCCAATTAGGGCTCACTTCCTGAGCACATTGCTCACAAGAGGCACACTGCCTACAAGAGACTCACTATCTACAGAACTTATAGAAGATAATCAAGTGTTTGAACTAATGAGAAGCATCTACAAATGCAAGAGTTCAATTCCAGTTAGGCACAATATACTGATTTGACGCACTTCATTCTTCCTCTGTTCAATGTTGTTATTCAGTCACATACCAAACTTGAATTGTTGTTCTCATACTTATCCCTATTTTTCTTCACACCTTATTTCTTTACATCTTCAACACACACTTTTACATGCTGGAATCCATCTGGTATATATATCCGCATCAAGGATTTTCATCAACTTTCTAGTCGGCAACAAGAACACTTAAGATATTTGCAAGTTATTGATCTGTTGGCTAAATCCATGCTTGAATTGTGATGTGTATCAAAAGCTTAAGCATAGAAGTCATTAATCATGTCGGCCAACAATGTATAATCCCACAAATTGCTTGATCAACACATTTTACTCATTTAGATTGAAGTCTGATACTCTGTCGGTCAGTTCTTCCTTTGTCTGCTCTACCTGACTAGAACCCAACACTCAGATGCTCATATCTTTTTCTTGCTTTATCACCAGATACTAAATCTTTGGAATACAGTAGTCATGATACCCCTCTTGACTTGTCCAAGTCCGCAACTTACTAAGTTACACCATTTGAGAGATCTGGATCTGATTGTCGGACCTTGTTACATACTCTATTCTTGTTCACCGAACCAAAATAATCTTCAATCTGACTTCTGGTATAGGCATACTTGTTGATAACTGAGAGGGGGGGTGAATTAGTTATCTTAATTACTTCAACTTTCTGATCTTCCTTAACAATTTATGCAGCATCAAATCATATAAGAAAACATAACTATGAAATGGAAATAACATCAATACACATGACACAATTATTTTGACATGGAAAACCCTGTTAAGGAAAAAAACCATGGGGTGATTAACCCAAGATTGTATTCTCTGTTAAAAGAATAAGATAGTACAAAATGGCACTTGCCAATTAGGGCTCACTGCTCTTCTACTTTTATTTGCACACCTCAACCACACACACACACCTTCATACCTAAATCAATCTGGTATATATATCTGCACCAAGGATTTCATCCACTTTCTAGTCGGCACCCAGAATACTTACTATTTTCCCAAACTCTTGGTCTGTCAGCTAAATCCTTGCTTATCAAGTGATGTGTATCAAAGAGATGCTTATAGAAGTCATCAATCATGTTGGCCAATCATGAATGATACCTTAAGAAACTTGATCACCATCAATAACTCATCTGGATTAAGGTCTGATGCTATGCCGGTCAGTTCTTCCTCTGTCAACTCTACCAAACAGGAACCCAACACTTAGGTGCTCATAACTTTTCACTCTTTCATCACCGAAGGCTCAATCTCTGGAATGTATCAATCAAGGTACACCTATTGACTTCCCCAAGTCTATACTTTACTAAGATACTTCCTCTGAGAGATCCAGAATTAACTGTCGAACCTTGCCACATGCTCTGTTCTTGCTTACCGGACCACAACACTCTTCAATCCGACTTCTGGTATAGGCACACCATGTCCTTCAGATCTGTGGGATGAACTTTGTTGCCATCAATGACAACAATCATGAAGCCACAATGTGTCTCTTGCCAACAATCTCCCCCTTTGGCATTGATGGCAACACTTAGTGAAAAATGACTAAGTGTTATACTACACTCCCCCTCTGTTGATGCTCTATTCTAATGTACACTTTACCAGAGCTCCCCCTTAGCTGAATTCCACATTTTTCACTGTTCCTTACTCCCCCTTTGACATCAATGCCAAAGGGTAGGGTCCACACACCAAAATTTCCAAAAATAGTCTATACATATCCGCATAAGTATATATACAAGTTGTACTTACATATACTTAAGTATATCTGCAAAAGTATTCTTCAACTATACAACTTCTGTCACCCAACTCTGCTTCATCGTGTCCAAAATTGAGATGTGACCACTCAACAGGAATGCAAACGCTTCTGCCTTCTTAAGATCTGTCGGATCATTAGTCTGGGTTGTGGCTTGAGCATTAGTTAGGACCTCATGCATGGCCTCTAACTTAGGGATAATGATCCTTCTGAGTTCACCCATCCGGCTTATTATGTTCTTCCTTTCCTTCTCAAGTTTCTTTATTGCATTTGTGACTGCAATAGTCTGACACTCTTGATTTACTATGGAAGAGGAGAGAGGATCTAAACTTTGAGACAAACTTAGTAGTTTATCCTCTTGCTCTTTTACTTTCTTCTCAATATCTTTGGTCACTTTAGGCCAGGATAAACAAAATTTATAGATATCTCTGCCATCTTTAAGAGCATTTTCTAATCTCTTTATACCAATATCCATAACTCTCCTATCATTGGTTATTAGACCTTGCACTTTGGAGAATCTCTTTCCCAAAAACTCCTTCCTGACCTTTTCTTCTGCTAACTTCTCTAAGGAATCAAAATGCATATTAACATAATTTACAAGAGACTTTAGATTATCGGATGTGGAGGTCAAAGAATCCTTTTGGAAGGATGGCATAATCTTCTCCAATACACCAGATGCAACTTCTATGAGCTCACAGTCTTCCATGTGAGACTACGGAAGTTTTTCTTTTGCCTTTGCTTGAGTGAAGGATGCTAGCTTCATGGTTTGCACCAGAGAGAGGGAATCAAAATTGAATGGACCTTGAAGAAGTTATGGTTCATCAAATTCCATCATCTCTTTGGTTAAGAAATCTTTGACTGCTTCTGTTGTGTCTCTTGCCGGTGACAGGGTTTTCTCCCCTTCTACAGCCTTAGCACTGTCATCTATGGTCTTTTCTGTTTGACCTTCTTCACTTCTTTTTACTTGTTCTTCTTGACTGATGCTCTCTTCTTTTCTTTCTTCTCCTTCAATTCCAGAGTATGCAAGGGGATCTAGAAGAGAAGTGTCTTCTTCTTCATGAACTTCCTCTTCCGAAGTAGAGGAATCTAAGTCTTTAGCTTTCTCTTCACTTGTCTCCTTTGCCTCTTCTGCCATTGTCTCAGTAGATTCTTCTTTGTCATCCATGGCCAAGGGATCATCACCTAAGTCCTCTATAATAGGAATATTGAGTCTTTTGTATGCATTCCGAAGGATGTCTTCTGTTTCTTTAGCCACCTTGTCAGTTTCTCCAAGCATAAGCTGATTCATCCTAGCTTTGCTCCAGAACTCATCCTTGCAATCTTTGAAGATCATATTCTTTTGCTTAGGAGTGATAGAAGAATAGAGCTGAATGGCTATCTGTTCCCAGATCTCCATATCCTTTGCTTTAGCATTGTTCTTTCTAATTTCAAGTTCCTTCTCAAGGCTTTTAGGAATTAGAGATATGATCTCGATGAAAGCTTTGTTGTAGATATTCAGATACCTGACTATGGCATCTTGTAGGATCTTCTGGTCAGCTTCACTATGTTCATCATAGAATTCTATTAATGTTTTCAGGTTTCCATCCACAGTAATTGCCTTGATGATATCGTCAAGAGTAGGCTTCTCAACACTTTTATGTGTCTTTTCTTCTTCCTTGTCTAGACCAGTAGATGATTCACCCAATGTCTTCTTTTTCTTCTTCATTTTCTTTACTTCCTCATCTAATTCTGACTCTTCATCATCTTTAAGGCTTGTGTATGATCTTGTAGCCTTTGTCTTTGTTCTCTTTTCTCCTTTACCAGATGATTTTTCTTCCAGTTTTGATGCCTTTGAGCTCTTAGCAGTGGCAGATGCAGAGCTTTTAGAGGATCTGGTCCGGGAGGGGGCTTCTACCAGAGCACTTTCTTTTTCTGCCTCTTCCTTTTCTTTTCTTGTCCTTTCCATCTTTTCTCTATGTGCATCAAGTGCCTCTTTTGAGATGTCATACCTTTTGGCAACATTCTCTACTTCTTTTCTCACTTTTCTCTTCATCTCTAGTTGTCTTAGTTCCACATGAATCTTTACACTCAATTCTTCAAAGGTTCTAAACCTTTCTGCCTTGGGATCTTTGGGCTAACTTAGCATGTGCTGAACATGCAGTTCTACAATTTTCTCATCCACTTCATACCCCATTGGCATGATCCATACTGTTCTTGGTTCCACTACCTCCATTAGGCATTGATCAGTGTCTACCATAAAGCACACTATATCCTTGTATTTTTTAATTAGGGATTGGGGAATTCTTTCTCTAGCCTGCATCATGCTTTGGAAGTTTTTAAAATAACCCCACAATGCAGTGTTTTGAGCCTTGGCATCACCAAGCCCATGCAAGTAATCTCTGATTTGAATTGTAATAGGTCTGTCATTTTGCCATACCCAACCACTGGATTCGGGCAGCTCATTCATAAAGTAGAAGAATAAACATAGTATTAGCCCACCATACTTGAAGGAGTTCTTCTTGTCCTTCTTGATCTTTTGTAGGTTTTTCATCAGTTGGCTCAGAAGGAGTTCACAAAGATCATAATCTACATTCTTTCTCAACATTTCATAAGCAGTGTAGATTGTTGTTCTGGATATAGAATTTTTTCTGCTGGAGTGATATATCTTGTAGCCAATAATCATGGAGGTAAACTTGATGTCCGGATCTATGATATCCTCAACTGTCATTGCTCTTTTATCAAATTTAGATCTAGTAGCCTCACTCATAGTTTGGTTTTTGACTGATTTTAGAGTAGGTAGCCCACCAGATGAGTGCAATCTAGTTATTGCCCTAATTTCTTCCTTAGTTATCTTGAATGGCCTCATTAACCACATAAAGTTGTCATGCATTCTGCTCAAAACATACCGGACCCAATCATCTTCAGTAAAATAGGGGAAATGAATGCACTGTCCAAAATGTTTATCCCGAATGGCCTTATATTGAGGTTTTAGTTCAAATGATTCATCTATCAGTTCCTTGTGGTAGATATCCATCAGCTTGGATTCACCAAATTCTTCAATGTTTGCGTGAATGAAAACACTAACGTCTTCTACATGCAGAATTCCATGTGGAATGCTAGAAAATGCACCTAGAGGATCAATTTCTAGGGATTTATAGGGATGTTTTTTGAATTTAGGGCATGGCCTATCAGTAATCTTCACCACATTCAGAGTAGCCATCTTTCAAAGATTCACAGAGAGATTTTCAAGAGCAGAAAATACCTTTTACGCTTCTAGGGTTCACGATATGAACCAGATCGGATTGCTAGATGAATCGACTTCTGTAGTTGATCTTTGATGGGCTTGAGGCAATTTGTTGTAGAGCTCCTTTTTTTCTTCTCAAATGTAGAATGAGCACATGTTCAATAAGAGAACCCTTATATTTCTCTACAAACCCTAATTTCATTTTGCAATAAATGTGTAACTTAAGTCATTCTGGTTTGCCTTGTTCTCCTTGTTCTGAGAAAAAAAAATTCTGGATTACTAAGATGCATTTAGAGTTGTTCTAAGTGATGATTGACAATCTATCTTCCTTTCTCCAAACATTTCATCTATCCGCAGATCAAGATTCCTTAGTTTGAATCATATCGAGTCTAATTGTGAAAGACCTACTTCTTACCGGATGACTGTTAAACGGATTAATCTCAGATGATTAACCTCTTCAAATTCATTGTGGATCTTTCATATTTTCCCTAAGGGTTATTTAGATGTTTATCTGAGACCCCTTTTAGTCTGCAACCTTCCATGTGCCAATTTCAGGCACCAATTGACTGGCTGGGGAAAATATTTTCTTTTGTGACTCCCCCTGAGCCAGAGCTCATCTATTTAGATTCTGGAAGGAATATCAGTACCAGATTCTAGTGTGGATCCATCCCCATCAATTTATGTGCTTCTCTTCACCTAAATCTTGTTCATTTCCCTTTGAACTTCATCCGCATGCATTTTTCCTTTTCCTTTGTCTTGGTTTTGATTATGATGCATCGGACCCTTTTTGTCCAAATTCTTGCTTCTGCAAAATTTGGCAATATGACCGGATCTATTGCAATTGTAGAAAACAACATTTCTTTGCATATTTGACTAATATCCTCTTGATCTACACTGATTAGCCATATGTCCCATTCTATTGCATGCAAAACATCTACCATTGAATGAATTGTTCATTTGCATGTTTCTGCATTCATGAGTTTTGTGACCATACCTTTTGCAATTAAAGCACTGTCTGGAGAAGGATGAATTAATCTGATTCATTCTTCTTCTACATTCATTTGCTTTATGACCAAAGTTATTGCAATTGTGGCAGTATCCATTGAAGGAAGGATATCTTTGAGCATTTGGTTGCCTTACCGGAGGTCTCCTAGTCCTATTTCTTGGATTTTCTGACCTGGAGTTCTTCTGAACAGATCTGGAGCTTTCACCTTTTTCATACCCCAAGCCTTGCTTGTCATCTACCCTCTTTTGTCTTTGAAGAAGAACTTCAAGTTGGGCAAAGCTTATCTTGAATTTCTCTTTGTATTCATTTGATGTTTGAAGATCCTTTTTAAGAGTGTCAATATGATTCTCAAGTTGTTCTTCATTATCCCTAGCTTCTTCAAGATCAGATTCAAGATGCCTGATTATCTATCCATTTTGTGGCAGTCTTCTAATTTCTCTTTGAGAGATTGTCTTAGATCATCTTCAGTTTTTCTTTTCTCTTCAATTTCTTGGGTAAATTTTATAACTCCTGATTCCATTTCATGTCTTACCATAATGACCTCTTTTGATAACTTTTCACATAACTTGGTTTTCTCCTTCAGATCTTCATTTGTATTATTGTCTTCACCTTGACTTGTCAATTGCTAAAGTAGATCCTTTCTCTTTTTCATAGAGATACTCAATTTCCCTTTTAGTTCATTTATGAAATCATTAGCCTATTTAAGTCTTTCCTTCAATTCATTGACTTCAAAGTTAGATTGCTCAAGATCATCTGGGGAAGATTGAAGTTGTTCCCTCATACCATACACATCCATTTGAATTCCCAGATCTTCCTCAAGCTGTTAGGCTCTGTTTGAAGGAACTTAGCTCTAATATCAATTGTTGATAACTAAGAGGGGGGGTGAATCAATTATCTTAATTACTTCAACTTTCTAATCTTCCTTAACAATTTATGCAGCAACAAATCATATAAGAAAACATAACCATGAAATGGAAATAACATCAATACACATGACACAATTATTTTGACGTGGAAAACTTTGTTAAGGGAAAAAACCACGGGGTGATTAACCCAAGATTGTATTCTCTATTAAAAGAATAAGATAGTACAAAATGACACTTGCCAATTAGGGCTCACTGCCCGAGCACACTGCTCACAAGAGGCTCACTGCCTACAATAGCTTATACGAGGAAACTAGATACTTGAACTGATGAGAAGCATCCACATATGTTGAGGTTCAGTTCCAGTTAGGTTTAATACACTGATCTGCTCCACTTCATTCTTCCTCTTCTTGGTGCTGTTGTCCTATCACATATCAGACCTGCCTTACTACTTCCACACTACTCTTCTACTTTTATTCACAGACCTCAACCACACACACACACCTTCATACCTAAATCAATCTGGTATATATTTCCACACCAAGGATTTCATCCACTTTCTAGTCAGCATCCAGAATACTTACTATTTTCCCAAACTCTTGGTCTGTCAGCTAAATCCTTGCTTATCAAGTGATGCGTATCAAAGAGATGCTTATAGAAGTCATCAATCATGTCAGCCAATCATGAATGATACCTTAAGAAACTTGATCACCATCAATAACTCATCCAGATTAAGGTCTGATGCTCTACCAGTCAGTTCTTCCTCTGTCAACTCTGCCAAACAGGAACCCAACACTTAGGTGCTCATAACTTTTCACTCTTTCATCACCGGAGGCTTAATCTCTAGAATGTATCAGTCAAGGTACACCTATTGACTTCCCCAAGTCTGCACTTTACTAAGATACTTCCTCTGAGAGATCGAGACCTGACTGTCAGACCTTGCCACATACTCTGTTCTTACTTACCAGACCACAACACTCTTCAATATGACTTCCGATATAGGCACACCATGTCCTGCGGATGTGCGGGATGAACTTTGTTGTTATTAATGACAACAATCATGAAGCCACAATGTGTCTCTTGCCAACAATACTATGTATTGTGGATGTGTGGGATAGACTTTGTTGCCATCAATGACAACACTTATGAAGCCACACAGTGTCTCTTGAAAACAATCTCCCCCTTTGGCATTGATGGCAACACTTAGTGAAAAAGGGCTAAGTGTCGCAGTAACTCCCCCTTAACTGATGTTTTGTCTTTTGCACTATTTTACCAGAGCTCCCCCTTTGTTGGATTCCTCATTTTTCACTACTCTTCACTCCCCCTTTGACATCAATAGCAAAGGGCAGGATCCGCAAACCAAAATTGTACAAAAAGTTTCCACTTAAGGCCGCATATGTACATATAATTCATATGATAAACTTACATAAACTTGAGTATATCTGCAAAAGTAGTCTTCAGCTGTACAAACTCTATTTCCCAACTCCTCTTCATCCTATCCAAAATGGAGATGTGACCACTCAACAAAAATGCATAAGCTTCTACCCTTCTTAAGTTCGTTGGATCACTGGTCCGGGCCGTGGTCTGAGCTTCTATTAAGGCCTCATGCATTGCCTCTAACTTAGGGATAATTATCCCTCTGAGTTCACCCATTTTGTTCATTATGTTCTTCTTTTCTTTGCCTAGTCTCTTTATTTCGTTTATTATAATAATAGCCTGGCATTCTTGATTCATTAAAGAGGAGGAAAGAGGGTCAAAATTCTGAACTAGGCTTGACAGTTTTTCTTCTTGTTCTTTTACTTTCTCCTCAATATCTTTTGTCACTTTAGGCCAAGTCAGACAAAATTTGAATAGGTCCCCACCATCTTTGAGAGCATTTTCAAGGCTCTTATTCCAATATCTAGAGTCCTCCTATCATTTGTAATAAGTCTTTGCACCTCAATGAATCTTTTTCCTAGAAACTCCTTTCGAACCTTTTCTTCTACTGATTTCTCTAGAGGTTCAAAATGAGTGTTAACAGAATTTACTAAGTTTTGCAAGTTACCGGATGGTGAGGCTGAAGGATCCTTTTGACAGGATGGCATGATCTTCTCTAGCATCTCGGATGCAATCTCCAATAGTTCACAGTCCTCCATGTGAGATTTCAAGAGTTTTTCTTTTGCTTTGGCTTGAGCAAAAGATGTTATTTTCATTGTCTGAACCGGGGAGGGAGAGTCAAAATTTAGTGGTCCTTGAAATAGCTCAGGTTCATCCAGCTCCATTATTTCTCTGTTTAAGAAGTTCTTCACTGTCTCTACAGTGTCTCTTGCTGGAGATTGAGACTTCTTTCCTTTTGAACTATCAGAACATTAATCATTAGTCTTTTCTGCTTGTTCTTCTTCTTTTCCCTTATCCTCTTTTCCTTGAATCTTCTTCTCCTCTCTTCTACCTTCCCCTTCAGCTTTAGAGTCTAGAATGTTTGTCATAGCTGCAATGGGATCCGGAGGAGAGATGTCACCTGTGTTTGCTACTTCATGAACTTCCTCTTCCGGAACAGAGGAATCTAAGTTCTCAGAGATTTCTTCATTTATTTTCTTTAATCCTTCGACATCCTTGTCAGAAGGCTTTTCATTGACATCATTTGATCCTTCAACATCCATGGTAGAAGGTTCTTCATCTATTTCCTCTACTATAGGAAGATTCAATCTCTTCAAGGCATTCTGGAGGATATCTGTCACGTCTCAAATTCTAATACAGTATGAACTTACTATATTTAGAACTATTTATGGATAATTATGTGTGGGTTAAATAAATGTTAGTTAATGGACTTGAATTAAATAGATAGACACTTAGTTTATGTTGATTTGAATTAACTAGATGGTATTTTATTTTAATTTGAAAGATGGAATAAGTGAATATTATTTGAAATGATAAAGTGAATATTATTTTATTAAATAAATTGTTATGCTTCGGTTATGTTTCGGCTATTGGTTACTAACCTATTAATGGAAATTTGAGTTTCATGAGTTGCAGGTTGTCGAAGACAAGGGTGTGGTCAAGGTTGAGATGGTTAGCTCCCTGGCAGGGTTAGGATGGAGGGGATACTCTCGAATACACACACACACACACACACACACACATGTAGATGGCATGTAGATGCATTAGTGTTGCTTTAATAAAATGTTGTTCCTTAGTATTTTATTAGAAAAGATTCTTTATATTTTTTTAGTTATTATTTTATTTATATTAAAAATATTATAAAGTAAAATTAAATTATATATTTTTATAGATATATATTTACATATTTTATTTTAAATAATATGTGAATTATAAAGTAAATTAAATTATATAATTATATAGACATATATTTACATATTTTATTTAAATTGTATGTGGGAAAATAATAATAATAATAATAATAATAATAATTATTATTATTATTATTATTATTATTATTATTATTATTATTATTTTAGAAATAAGTTAGGTGCCAAATTTATTATTAAAATCATATTAGATATTAAGCTTATGTCTTTTTGGAATTAAAATTATTATTTTCTTTTATTTCCAAGAAGTAATGACAAAGCAGTTTTAAAATTAGAAAAATCTGCTTTATGCTAGAAGTAGAAACTAAGAACTTAGAAAAAGAAATCTAAAAAGATTCAAAATAGAAAAAGATAAAAATCTTTAAAAAAATTAGAAAGTGAAAATGGAAAGTATTTGGGAAAAGAAGAAATAAAGTAATTGAAATAAAGATTTAACTCTTATTATTCAGACACAGAAAATAGGCACAGGAATTTGGAAGCCAAAGGGAAAATTAGTGTAAAAAGAGAGAACAAAGAAGAGTAGGAATTACAGAGGAAAGAAGAACAAGAAAAAGAAAAAAAAAATCAACAACAGAAAGCATTACCAGGTTCTATGCACATCCATTTTGCCAATATTTGATTATTTACGGGAAATATTAAATCCATTGCATTTATTAATTGGTATTTTAAAATTATATATGTATTTACCTCTTAAAATTGCTGCTGTATATTTTGGTATTTTGCCATATAATTATGAAATTACCCTGAATGCATATTTCTCAGATATATATATTTAATGGTGACTGTATTATAAATTAGATTATTATATTAATAAATTATAATTTATATATATAAATGGTATATATATATATATATATATATATATATATATATATATATATATATATATATATATATATATATATATATATATATATATATATATATATATATATATATATATGTGGTAATATACGAATCATATATTAAAAATCTCTATGAAAATGGAATAACTGTTGGATGCAATGTTTAAAGTTTATTGGAAGTATGAATAAAAATTTAAATAAACAAACCAAGATATGTGTTATTTTATTTTATTTTTCATTTAGATTCCTGTGTAAGTTTTTCACGTGAATTTCAATCACCATTAAAATTTAT
Organism: Cunninghamia lanceolata; assembly: GCA_027924645.1. Taxonomy (NCBI): domain Eukaryota; kingdom Viridiplantae; phylum Streptophyta; class Pinopsida; order Cupressales; family Cupressaceae; genus Cunninghamia; species Cunninghamia lanceolata. The sequence goes on from BSBN01000500.1 coordinate 27,772,713, forward strand.
AGCATCTGCTATTTATTTAAAGGCATTTTGCTGAAGTTTAACTTACGCCGTGCTTAAAGTCCGCCGGATGTATATATATTCTCGATCTCTTTGATATATATATATATAGTTATTAATATACATGGAATTAAATTATTATATATATATTTAGTTTATGTGATCAAAAATACTTTTATTTAATACTGTTTATATATATATATATATATATATATATATATATATATATATATATATATATATATATATATATATATATATATTGCCATAAAATATATTGTAGTATGCTGGAATTAAATTATTATATATATATTTATATATCTATGTTCAGCTTACTTTAACTTCTGGCAGAAATATAATTGTTGAGTTGGGTTTATATAATTTAATATAAATGAATATATATATATGAATATATAATTGTATATAGATATATATATTATCTTATAAACAAGTTGTAGTCTATAGTTTGAATATAAATTAAATTTATTATTCTTTCAAATTGGACAAATAAGGTCTTTAATTGATTTCAAACTTTCTATATTAGTTTATGCAGAAAAACATGATTTAATGTGATCATCATTGTCCAACTTTTTATCTGTAAAAATTGCCAAAACCAATAGGATGAAAATAGACCAGAACTGAAGTAAACTCATAGAATCAATTTATTATTACCCAATTAGAAAACCTCTCTTTTCGACAGATCATTATAAACCATCCGAATTTGAAAATTTAGATAACATGCAAATGAATAAATCTCTCTTGGACAAATCACTATTTTAACTTTGGACTATGAATTACACCTTCTTTCTGGGTCTATAGTATGCTTTGTGAGTTACTTTACTTCCGGGACAGGATGCCGAATGTGGGCTCCAGAGACGGTAATCTACTTTTTCTAGATTACCATTTTGTTTTGTTAAGCTTGGCCAAGCTGATAGACCATTGAAAAAGATGGATTTGAAAAGCCTAGAATTATATATATGTCTCTGCCACATCCTATTGCGAGAGTTATGTCATTTCTAGTATATTTTAGGAATGCATACAGGCACTAGGCATGCATCGAGAGCTCCCTCCTGCCTTTACCGTTCTGGGTTGCTAGGCTCCTCTTGCAAGGTCGGTGCTTCCTTCGAGTTAGGAAGGAAACCGGGGAAGTCTAGTACTTTGTGGCTGGGTAGAAAAAGCACCTTGACCACATTCTTGACCTCAACTTGCGGAAGACCATTGGGGTCATGGCGATTGAGATCAAAGGATTCTTTTATATATATGGTTCATATGGATATTCTTGTATTAATTTTGTATGGCTTGCTTAAGCCCAATTGTAATTGTACTTTTATTGAAGTAACTGAAATATTGATACAATCTCTTGTAACATGGAATCAAATGTCTTGAAAACACCCTTTTTAGTGAAAGTATATGGAAATGTAATTTATTGATTGATTAAATTTGTACTTCATTATTGGAACTTGCTATCTTTATGCAACTATGAATAATTGAGTATTGAATCATTTTTCTTTCCAAATTTAGAATTGCATTTTCTTTTGAGTTCCTAGTTTTAGTAAGTAAGATTTTAGCATCATTACAATATCTTTTGTTTCTCTTGCTACTTGGTCAGTTTCTCCAAGCATGAGTTTGTTCATTATTGCCTTGCTCTGGAACTCATCCTTACAATCCTTGAAGATCATGCTCATTTGTTTTGAAGTGATGGAAGGATAAATCTCAATTGCTATTTGCTCCCGAATCTCTAAGTCTTTTGTCTTTGCATTCTCTTTTCTTAGCTCAAGTACCTTTTCTAGGCTCTTAGGAATTAATGATATAATTTCAATGAAAGCTTTATTGTAAATGTTCAAGTACCTGACAGTAGCTTCTTCCAAAATTCTCTTGTCAACATCACTGTATTCATCGTAGAACTCTGTCACCGGCTGTAGGTTCCTATCCACAGTAACTGCCTTGATGATGTCATCAATGGAAAGAGTGGACTTTTCAACAAATTCCTCTACCTTCTCTTCCTCATTTCTGTGAGCAGAGAACTTACCAGATGTTCTCTTCTTCTTTATTTTCCTGATTTCTTCATCTGATTATGTTTCTTCATCATCTTTATGGCTTGTATATGTCCTTGTGGCTTTGGTCTTCATCCTCTTTTCTCCTTTTCCGGATGTCTTGACTTCCGGTTTGGTAGACTTTGAGCTTTTGGAAGCGACAGGAGTAGAGCTTTTGGAGGATCTAGTCCGAGAGGAGGTTTCTACAGGAGCACTTTCTTTCTTTGCTTCTTGTCTTTCTTTCTCTACCCTCTCTATTTTCTCTCTATTAGCATCTACGGCCTCCTTTGATAAGCCAAATCTTTTGGCAATTTCTTCAACTTCCTTTCTTACTTTCCTCTTCATCTCTGGCTATCTTAACTCAACATCTATTTTTATACTTAGCTCTTCAAAGGTGCCAAACCTTTCTGCTTTAGTGTCCTTAGGCTAGCTCAGTAGGTGTTGAATATGTAGCTCCAAGATTTTTTCATCGACTTCATATCCCATGGGCATTATCCACACAGTTCTTGGCTCAACTGCCTCCATTAGACATTGATTAGTGTTAACCATAAAGCAAACTGTGTCCTTGTATTTCTCAACTATGGACTATGGTATTCTCTCTTTGGCTTGCATTATGCTTTGGAAATTCTTAAAGTAACCCCAGAGGGCTGTGTTTTGGGCTTGAGTATCACCAAGTCCATACATGTAATCTCTGATCTGAATTGCAACGGGTTTATCATTTTGCCAGATCCAACCATTTGATCCAGGTAGCTCATTCATATAATAGAAGAACAGACACATTATTAGACTACCATATTTAAAGGAATTTTTCTTATCCTTTTTGATCTTCTGCAAGTTCTCCAACAGCTGATTTAGAAGAAGCTCACACAGATCATAATGTGCATCTTCCCTCAACATCTGATATGCAGCATAGATTGCTGTACCAGACACAAAATTCTCCCTGCTCGAATGGTAGATTTTGTAGCCAATTATCATTGAAGCAAACTTGACATCCAAGTCTATGACGTCATCTATAGTCATTGCTCTTTTGTCAAATTTTAATCCAGTGGCTTCAGTTACCATTTGGTTCTTCACATATTTGAGTGCAAGTAACCCACCTGATGAATGTAGTCTGGTCACTACCCTGATGGCATCTTTAGTTATCTTGAATGGCCTCATTAGCCACATAAAATTATCATGCATCCTACTTAGAACATACCGGACCCAATCATCTTCTGCAAAACATGGAAAATGTATGCAATGTCTGAAGTGTTTGTTCCGGAGGACCTTGAATTCAGGTTTGAGTTCAAAATTCTCATCTATTAGCTGTTTGTGATAAATGTCCATCAATTTTGAGTCTCCAAATTCTTCAATGTTTGCATGGATATAAACCCTAACATCTTCTACATGCAACACTCCATGTGGAATGCTAGAAAATGCACCCAAGGGATCAACTTCTAGAGATTTGTAAGGGTGTTTCTTGAATTTAGGTCTCAGCCTATCAGAAATATTGACAACCATTGGATTATCCATTTTGCAAGAGATTCAGAGAGAGATTTTTAGAATGGAAGTACCTTTTCATGCTTTAGGGTTTGAAGCAGGAGCCAGAATGAATTGCTAGTTGAATTCAATTTTCAGTTGAACTTGAGTGAATTGTAGAATCTTCTTCGCAGAGCTATGCTTTTCTTCTTTGTGAGTGCAAGTGTGTAAATAATGAGTGAAAGAAGCCTTTTATCCTTGCGCAAACCCTAATTTCTTTTTATGGTAAATGCACAACTTAAGTTATCTGGTTGCCCTGTTTTGAGAGAGATTTTCTTGAATCACTGTGCATAACTTAGAATCATTGTCTGTGAGGATTGACAACATATCTTCTTTTCTTCAATCATGTCATGGGTCCGCAGATCAAAGCATTTCAATTTTGAATCATACCGGATCTGTCTGTGAAATTCTACTTTACCGGATAGCTATCGAAACTGGATTAACTTGAGCGGTTATAAATCTTGGAAAACTCCATGCGGACCTTTCACATTTTGACTGAAGGTTATTTGGAGGTTTTTCTGAGAACCCTTTAATCCGTAGCATCAGATGTTTACTCAATGTGCCAAATTTAGGCACTAGCTGATTGGCTGGGGGAAATTATTTTTCTTTGTGACTCCCCCTAAGCCAAAGCTCAGCTTTTTAGTTTCGGGAAGGAATATCAGCACTGGATTCCGGTGCTGATCCATCCCCAATATTCATTGTACTCCTTTTTACCCAAATCTTTCTCATCTCCTTTTGAACTTCATCTGCATTTATTTTACCTTTGCCTTTATCTTATTTCTGATCATGTTCCACCGGACCGTTTCTATCCTAATTTCTGCTTCTATAGAATTTGGCAATATGACTGGATCTATTGCAATTGTAACACACATTTCTTTGCTTATTTGAATGATATCCTCTTGATCTGCACTCATTAGCCATATTTCCAATCCTATTGCATGCAAAGCATTTACCTTTGAAAGAATTGTTCATTTGCATATTTCTACATTCATGAGATTTGTGACCATACCTTTTGCAACTGAAACATTGACCAGAGAAGGATGAATTCAATTGATTCATTATGTTTCTGCACTAGATTGCTTTGTGACCAATTTTTTTGCAATTGAAGTAGTATCCATTGAAGGATGGATATCTTTGAGCATTAGGTTGCCTTACCAGAGGTCTTCTAGGCCTGTTTCTTTGATTTCCTGATCCAGAGTTCTTCTGACCGGATCCAGAGCTTTCACCTTTCTCATATCCCAAGCCACGCTTATCATCTACCCTTTTTGGGCTTTCAAGAAGAACTTCAAGTTGGGCTGAGCTTATCTTTAATTTTTCTTTGTATTCATTTGCAGTTTGAAGATCTCATTTAAGAGTGTCTATCTGATTCTCAAGTTGTTCTTCATTGTCTCTAGCTTCTTCAAGATTAGATTCAAGATGCCTGATTATTCTGTCCATTTTGTGGCAGTCCTCTATTTTCTCCTTAAGGGATTGTTTTAGATTATCTTCAATCTTTCTTTTTTCTTCAATTTCTTGGGTGAATCTCATAACCCCTGATTCCATTTCATGCCTTACCACAATGACTTCTTTTGACAGCTTCTCACATGGCTTATTTTTCTCATTCAGATCTTCATTAGTATCATTGACTTCACTCTGATTGGCTAATTTTTGAAGTAGTTCCTTTCTCTTTTTCACAGAGATACTAAGTTTTTCTTTTAGCTCATTTATGAAATCATCAATTTGTTTGAGTCTTTCTCTTAAATTATTGACTTCAGAGTGGGATTGTTCAAGATCATCTAAGGTAGACTGAAGTTGTTCCTTCATACTATATGCATCCATTGAGATTCCCAGATCTTCCTCAAGTTGTTAGGCTTTGTTCAGAGGAACCTTGCTCTGATACCAATTGTTGAAAACAAGGCAGATAACTGAGAGGGGGGGTGAATCAGTTATCTCAAAATTTCCTTAATTTTCTTTGCTTTTGTTATCTCAATATTCAGTGTTATATCAAAACATGAAAGCATATGTAATCATAAGAACAAAAATAAAATCAACACACATAACACAAGGATTTTTACGTGGAAACCCTGTTAAGGGAAAAACCTTGGGGTGACTAACCCAAGTTTGTATTCTCTGTTCAAAAAATAAAGGAGTACAAAATGACACTTGCCAATTAGGGCTCACTGCCCGAGCACATTGCTCACAAGAGGCACACTGCCTACAAGAGACTTACTGTCTACAAAACTTATAGAAGATAATCAAGTGTTTGAACAGATGAGAAGCATCTACAAATGCAAGAGTTTAGTTCTGATTAGGCACAATATACTGATCTGACGCACTTCATTCTTCCTCTGTTCAATGTTGTTATGCAGTCACATACCGGACTTGAATTATTGTTCTCATACTTATCCCTGTTTTTCTTTGCACCTTATTTCTTTACATCTTCAACACACACTTTTACATGTTGGAATCCATCTGGTATATATATCCGCATCAAGGATTTTCATCAACTTTCTAGTCAGCAACAAGAACACTGAAGATATTTGCAAGTTATTGATCTGTCGGCTGAATCCATGCTTGAATTGTGATGCGTATCAAAAGCTTAAGCATATAAGTCATTAATCATGTCGGCCAACAATGTATAATCCCACAAATTGCTTGATCCACAGCTTTTACTCATCCGGATTGAAGTCTGATACTCTATCGATCAGTTCTTCCTTTGTCTGCTCTGCCTGACTAGAACCCAACACTGAGATGCTCATATCTTTTTCTTACTTTATCAGCGAAGACTAAATCTTTGGAATATAGTAGTCATGATACCCCTCTTGACTTGTCCAAGTCTGCAACTTACTGAGTTACACCATCTGAGAGATCTGGATCTGATTGTCGGACCTTGTTACATACTCTGTTCTTATTCACCATACCAAAATAATCTTCAATCTGACTTCTGGTATAGGCATACTATGTACTGTGGATGTGTGGGATAGACTTTGTTGCCATCAATGACAACACTTATGAAGCCACACAGTTTCTCTTGCCAACACAACTCCTTTTATCCTAGGTGCTTTATCGACAAAATCACAATCGATGAACTTAACTATCGGCAAACCTTCAACTTCTCGAACCAAATCTCAACCTTAGTGTACATACATATTGGCAAAAAGTTAATTTTCACGAACTAGATCTCCTTCTGGCTATATGTTTATTGCTTTATCCACAACTTTGAGAGTTTGTGAACCAAGTGATTCTCTGACATGCTTTGCAAAGGCCTAAAGTTTGTAATAATAGTCAGTGAAATCTTCCTTCCATGAACTTTCAAGCAAGAGCGATGGCAAATAAGACTTCCCTTTATCGACAAAGAGACTTAGCATGAACAATTACACTATTAGGTTAGCAGCAAAAGCACAAACTCAAGAAACAAGAGATAATGGCAATAACATTAGTAAACTTCGTGAAAAATAGAAAAAGTTGATAAAGGGGATTTACTTGGCAAAATACTAACAAGACAAAACTAGAAGAAAATTATTGGAAAAATAGAAGGTTTGAAAACTTGAAATTTCTCTGATAAGTTCATGAACTTGAGATTTTTCTAACGAAGTTCCCTGAAAGGAGATTTTCCTTATAAGGAAGGAAGAAAGCCCAAGTTTGGGAAAACACAAAAATGCCGATAACCAAGGAAAATGAAAAGGAAAACTTTAAAACTTTAAGGTTTGAAAAATAGTAATTTTTTCAACAAAGGGGGAAAATGAATTCAACTTAGAGAGACAACATAAAGGTAAGGAAAGAGGGAGCAAATAGACCAAGTCGAGTTGTACAAAGACAGAAATCAAAATTGGGGTAACACTCTATTAGGTGGTGCAATAAGTTAGATGAGTAAGCAATAGGTTGTGGTCGCTTTGTCCACTATATAGGCTAAGTATATAATAGCAAATCATGCTTGTAAGGAAGCCATTTGGCTTAAGAGATTATGTTCAGACATTGGATTAAAATAGGGAGCCGTAACAGTGTATTGTGATAGTTAGAGTGTGATCTTCCTAGCAGAGAATCTAGCATTTCATGCTAGGACCAAGCATTTTGATGTTCAATATCATTTTCAGAGAGATATGGTTGAGGATGGTAGGGTAAAGATGGAAAAGGTAGAGACTTTGATGAATGTTGTAGATGCATTAACTAAGCTCATGAGGACATAGAAGTTTAGATAGTGTTCAGAATCTATGGGCCTTTCAGCCCCTAGCAATTAGATTTCAGTGTTGGTGTTTCCCTTTAGCTCTTGCAAGGTATTCAACAAGTGGAAGAATATTGGGAATTAAGGTGTCTAAACCTTTGCAAGTTCCTAGAATTATTTATTAAATATTATTTGGCATCTTCCCATAATTCGTTAGATTTTTTCATATTTTATTTTATTTAATAATTATGCTCCACCAAAATAGGGCGTGAGATTTTTGAGGTGACATTTATGCCAAGTGTCAATGCCTTGCAACGGAAATTAGGTATTATTTAATAATGTTTATCTATGGCAAATTTGGATGCCCTACTTTTGTGGGGGCCTATGGAAGATGCTATAATAAAATCTATGACGCGTAAGAGCATGTAAGGGGGAGTTACATTGGAATCTTGACTAGCTATGATAGAGTGTTAGTTGTTTGCCATAATAGCTTATTTTAGATTGTTTATATTTGGCAAACTTAGGCACCCAAGTTGGTTGGTCAACTATGACAAATTATGATAGGTGTAAGAGGCCATTTTTAACTTGTATGATAGAGTCCTTTGAGGGCATTGGAAATTGGGCCCAAGTTGGGTGTCATACCTCTTGGGGGTATTTGTACATGGTCTTGTAAACCATAGATTGTTTCTAAGTTGACAAAAGTCTATAAATTGAGAGCTTGTGGAGTAGCTTGATATATGGGAGTTTGCAGGTACATAGCTGTTGATAGAATATTGTCAAAATTGCTTCATATTTGAATGCAAGTGTATTACTCCTATAAAAACTTGCATTGAAAGTGTATTGTAATCCTTTTTTGATTTGATAATACATTTTGTAGGCTTTGGAGTGTGGATTTTTTCTCTTGAATGGTTTTCCCCACATAAATCACTATGTTATGGTGTATTTCTTATTGTTAATTCTATGTGTTTCTCTATGACAACTGTATAGGCATAATGTTTGGTGGGTGCATGTAAAGAATCTATGACAACTGTAAACTCAATAGTAAAGGTGTAGGCGCCACCTTGGAAGAATCTACTATTTTAAACATATATGATGCACGTCATAATGTTTGGTGGGTGCATGTAAAGAATCTATGACAACTGTAAGTTGTCATAAGATTCTATGACACTATGATGCATATGACAGATATTCATTAGTTGTAAGTTGCTATGTTTAGCACAAGGTGCCCATCTTGGAAAGATACTCTTTGGTGGAATCTATGATAGTCATGACGCGTCATAAGATGTTGTAAGAGGCCAGATTTAGTCTTGGGCGCCCAACCTTGCATGTTTGTTTTTGGACAAGTGGAAGGTGCTTGTAAGATGGCATTTAATGTTTAGAGGTTGGAGATTCTCATGAGAGAGAAAGTGAACTCCTAGGGAGGTGTGAGAGCATTTCTATATGTATTTTCCATTGTATTTGTTGCTGCAATACATGTTTTAGGTACTCAGGTGCTACAGGAATGTTGTCGGATTGAGGACTGGTGAAGAGAGTTGTGTAGTTGATGTATTGTACAATCTTTTACATATTAATACAAACTTATGCCTCTTTCCTGGTGGAATTTTTTACCTGCAAGGGTTTTCTCCACATAAACACTATGTCATTATGCTCAGTTCTTCATGCTTGATATTTTCTCTATAGTGGGTTTTTTGTTTTGATGCAATCTCCATTGATAATACACTGATATAAGATCATTAAATATATTTGAATCAAATTTCCATTTGAAGTAGTTGTGCTTTCATTTCTAACAGTTTCTAAGTCGACAAAAGTCTATAAATTGAGAGCTTGTGGAGTAGTTTGATATATGGGAGTTTGCAGGTACACAACTATTGTTGGAATATTGTTAGAATTACTTCGTATTTGAATGCTAATGTATTACTCCTGTAAAAACTTGCATTGCAAGTGTATTGTAATCCTTTTTTGATTTGATAATACATTTTGTAGGCTTTGGAGTGTGGATTTTTTCTCTTGAAAGATTTTCCCCACATAAATCAATGCGTTATGGTGTATTTCTTATTGTTAATTTCTATGTGTTTCTCTACTTCCCGTAATAAGTTTGGATTTGATTTTAAGTTATTTGCACAACACTCCTCTCAAAGATAGCGTAGGAAGTTGTTTTTGCACACCTTGCTTCCATTCATTTTTTAACTATGGAGAAGGGTTTAAAGGAACATATGAGGCCTTTCTTACGAAAGATTTTGGAGATCTTATTAGAGAGGCCTTTTATGTAGGGGAGGTTGGCTGCATAAGTGGTGCTTCAGACACTGGTCTTGGGTTTGGAGTTAATATGGCTTTTGGTGGGGTCAAAGGCTCTAGAGATGTATTTATTATGGCACCCATTAAATTTAAAAGCTTGGGCTAGGTCAAAGAGTTCTTGGTAATGTGTTCCGCGTCATAGATGCAATAAACTCAGGTTGCCATTGTCTTTAGGACACTAACTTTATGGCCAAGATGGTGATGCAAGAAAGCATGGAGGTAGAGGTCGATGTGGGTGGATTTTCTATAGACTCAACAAGCAAGGGAACTGTTCATTTTCCTAATGATAAGGACATCCAGGAAAGGAAGTTGGATTCAAGCTTTTTGGTGAATTGGATGCACACTCAACTAAATTGTTTAAGTGCGAGTGAAAAGAGCTAATTGTTTAGGGCTATGAGGCTAGCATATGTTGGTATTGTGAACATAACACTTCCACCATTTAGGCTTGAGAGTGAAGGAGTTCAAGGCTAATTCCTCAAAATGCTCCATATATAGGTTAGCTACAATGGGGGACAACAAAGATCCCATGGTGATTATGTTGGATTGCTCATAGACCACATCATGGAAAGTGAACAATGTGGAATGAAGGCACAACTCGACAAGAGAAGCTATTTCATCATTGGTTTTGTGCATAATTAATTCTAAGGAGTTGCCTAAAAAGACTTTGGTAAATAAGGACACTAGATCAAAACTAATTAATTTGTTATAAAACGTTGGAAATTTGTCATAATTTCATAAAATTTTAGATGGGTATTTCAATTTTTTTCTTAAATATTGGAATAAACAATTTTTTTTACAAATTACATTGAATAGAAGAATGGACAGTTATTGAACCCGGCCAGAAGTTCGAACCATTTTACACGGGTATTGAAGTCGTGGCAATAATAAGTATATTATATTGTAAAAAGTGGCTCCATTGCACTAAAATCTAGATACACGCTAAGATACACTCAGATGCCCGCTATGTCTAGATTCATTGAACCATGTGAGTGCACCTAGACGACGAGAAAAATAATTATGTCTACATTCAATGGACCTGTGCACATACATAATAAGGCATAAATAAGACAATTAACGAATTAGACTTGGCCAAGGTTTGTTTCAGTCTAATCTTGCGGAAGAGGGGCATCCATTCCTCATCCGTCACGCTCTCTCCCTTGACACTTTCCTCACCTTTTATGTATAGTTTTGAAGCTCGCCACACAAATTCTCCCATATTCCTCTTCAAAACCATTTTTCATTAAAATTGATTCCAGGAATAAGGTGAAAATTGGAATTTGGAAGTGATCAACATGTACAGTTTGCACGCCCTTCCAGCTAGGGGAGGCTCTGCCTCTGCTTCGGCCTCTTTCACAGCCGAACAAGCAAATCAAATATTTGTGGAGAGGCGTCATATTGTTCATGTTGAGCCATATCCTCTTCCATTGCGTCCTCTTAATTCGCGCTACATCAAACCCAAACAGGTGACCGACCCTCTCAATGAAGCCGTCCGCGCAAGGCTGATCGGAAACTGCTCAGATAATGCTCTGCTTCGAACGGTGGAAACCCCAGGTGCAATCGCAAACCCTGATTACAGCACTAGTGGAAGTGATCACGGGATCGATTCCTCCATTCTTACCGACATGAGATTTCTCGAGGAGGACGAACAAGAGGAAGAATGCGCCGATTCTTCGCAAGACAACGAAAGCGATGACGAGACCCCGGGTGCTCAACTTTTCTTGGAAGAGCAACTGCGCCACATACTAGAGGTACTTTTAATTTTCCATTCACATTCCTTGGTTTCAAAATTTGATGTGTTAGTTAATGAAATGTATACTTCCTCCCATGAATGTACAGCGTGTGTCCTCCTCCACTGCTAAACTGGAGGTGATGGTGCTGCGAGATGTAAGAAAAGCTCTTGGGATGGCGGAGACATTAAATGTTGGGCATTCTACTGAGGAAGAGAGGCACAGCAAGAGTTACCTGCGGCGGTTCGTAATCAAGAAGCTGCGAACCGCAGGATACAATGCCGGTATTTGTAAGTCGCGATGGGAGCAAACAAACGGCTGCCCTGCAGGTCAGTGTGCATTGTTCATTGTTGCAGAGGATAGGCAAGAAAATTAAATGGGCTGCCCTTCATTTTTTTAAATTCTCAATTCTGTGTGGATTGGTGTTGCAGGTGATTATGAATTGGTCGATGTAGTTGCTACTGGAGAGGGTTGTTCGCCCAACAGCCGTACCGGCGAGTGCGACGAATTTCGTTTATTAGTGGACATCGATTTCAGGGCGCAATTCGAGATAGCTCGGCCGACGGCGGAATACGCACGTCTCGTAGAGCAGCTTCCGGCGATGTTCGTGGGAGATGCGGTTAAACTCCGTGACATCATCAGGACAATGTGTGACGCGGCGAAATTATCTCTGAGAGCGAAAGGAATGCACCTGCCGCCGTGGAGGAAATATCGTTACGTGGCAGCCAAGTGGATGGGTCCGTACAAGCGCACTACTAACACCGTGGCAGTCGCAGTCGCACGCATTGATGAGCGGCAACTTGTTTTGAGGGAATTGAGCGGCATCACCTCCTTCAAAGGAATGGACGCCGCCTTCACTCACCAACTCGAGTTGCATTTTGGGAAGGCCGTTAGAGAAGCCAATAGAAGTGCTCAAAACAAATTAAAAAGCCAACGGCAGCCTTCCTCGAATGATCTATTTTTGTCCGAGGCTAAAAGTAAATCCGGATTGAATGCCGTAAGGACTTCGGCCTTGGCCACGGCGCTGGCAGAGGCAGCAGCTCACATGCATTAATTCTTATCTTCATTTTGTACTCTATCCACACTATAGTCAAGATTGTATCCCCTTAATTAACGGGGTTGAAGTAAATGGACTCGACAAAAGTGTCTTGGGAGCTGAGATTGAGTGTGCATATATGGTGTGAAATTTCCATATGCATGTGTGTTGTAACTGTAAGGTATTGTTGGTTTTCATATCAAAATACCTTATATTTTATAACTAGCCGTTGCACAGTATATGTGTGCAACGGACCTGTGGATAGGCTATTTCAGTCAGAACATAGTAAATAGACTGGTAGTTTTGCAATTGAATTATACTATTGTTTATCAAATAAGAAAAATAACAACCCTGTATTGAATAATATGAAATAAAATATTGAATGTAATGCCAAATATTGTAGGCAAATTAAATATTGAACGAAATGGAAAGTTTTATTTAGTAGTATATTCAAAATTAAATATACCAATTATAGTAATTGTTTTACAAAGATAGTTTTTTTTTTTAATTGTTTTACAAACTTTGCTTATGTTGTCTTAACAATAGAAGTAGGAGATTCTAATGCTCTAACTCAAGTTGAGTTGGATGGGATTGTGATATATTGTGATGCAATATAGACTGTATGTGTTAGAATAACTTGTGAATCCTCTATCTTGATTGTGGATTTGTAAACCTCTTGGATAGGGTAAAAAACAACCCTTGGCAAATCATAAGAATTTTCATTCATGAGGTAGTCTATCAAGCATTTACTAACCTTATTGGAGAAACATAGTTTAATTTGGTCAAAAAATGTAGACATCCCATCTTCTATGGAAGCTCTGCGATGATGTACATGATTCCCCAGAGGATATCTGGCAAAGTAAATACTGATAGACATCAGATTTCCACAGTCCATAATGATTGAATGTAGTGTTTCAGGATTAAACTGTGTTAGAATTTTTTCTCTCTAACACAGTTTAATCCTAAAACACTACATTCAAAGTAAATACTATTAACTACTCCTATGGAGCACAATTCGAGAACATTGTCTTTGTTTTTTGGTGTCCAGTGTTGTAGAGTTAGATGCAATAAAATAACATCAATAGAACGTTCATTTGTTATGTGAATAGTGAAGGGAGCTCATTGTAGTGCTTGCAATATGGCATGGCCGTACCCTTCAATATCAAGGTGCCCAAATATTGAATACGAGTCTTGATCATGTTCAACCACCTATTAGCATACCAACTTGAAAGTAGTAAATGTAAAACATTTGAAGGAAGTGTCAGAAGCCTCATGTGGGCCTTCTTTAATGTTTGTCATTTGCAATCTGTGTATAAAAGGACTATAGTCATGATGAGTTCAATCAACACATTTTAGCTAAGTTATATGCATTGCACAAAATATACATCATTATAGAATATGTAAACATTTGTAGGCATATAAAATGTAAAATTTGGAACCATGAGACAATAACAATGTCAGAGCTATATTCAATGTGAGACATCTAATTTAGAAGACATGTAAATATTATAGTGGCCTTTTTTTATATGTATAATTGTAGTTTTTAGGCAGAAACAATGGCATTGATAGTAAGGACTATTTGGAGTTTACAAAGAGGAAATCAATACTAGGTCTTAATAGAGATTGTGGAGTTAACTGCATGAAGAATTGGAGTGCCCAAGTCACCATGAAAATATCTAAATGTTGGTGTCACAAAGTAAATACAAATTTCTATATGGTGATTGGAATGGATGTTTTATTCGAGCCACTGATGTATTTTTATGAGTTGATTCCCTTTCTTTTCATTAGATTTCATTGATTGTAGAAATCGTAGACTAAGTTGTTATATTAAGTCATAACTCATCATAACAAGCGGGTATATTATTAGAATCTTGTACATGAAGTTTGAAAGGAAGAAATCACGAAGCTCTTTGTATAGGCCATAAGACCATCCCTTGAAATCAAAGATGTATATCTTGACCTGTCCACTTTGATTGTTAACAATCAATTTGACTTTATGCTCATATTTGAAATTGAATAGCTCAAAATAAGACATGGGCACACTACTTTGCATATACTCCCATATTATTCTATATTAGCAGATATGGTGTTTTTTTATTGGAGAAGGATTGTTTCTCGTCACTTATAAGAGAGGGAAGAAAGATATAAGACATGAATGCAAATGCATGTATTTTTTTTGATGCCTAATTTAAAGAAGACATGATGTATCAAAACGTGCAATTGTTTAATAGAAGTTTAAGCACATGGGAGCAAGTTTACATTTGTGATGTGCATCAACTTGATTAATAGGCAGAGATCCATCAAGATTATAGTTATTGAAGAAGCATGAAAAGATGAATGAAAATGAAAGCATACATGTTATGTCGAAAAATGTCCCCTTGGGGGCTTTTCCCTCTTAAGGTTTAGCTCTTGGGTACTTAAATTGCATTTAGAGCATCTTGTGTGTTATTTTTGACTCTTGATGAGAAAACCCTAAAGTCTTATGGCAAATAGGACCTAGGGGATTACATTTTGATGAATCTTGAACAAAAATGGCAAGGTGGACTTGGGCGCTAGCGCCAAAGTCCTGCCCTATTTTAGGTCTTCCCTAATTTCAAATGTTAGTTTAGTGACTGTTATTTAGGTCCTACATCGACATCTAAAGTTTGAATTACAAAATTCTTAGAGGGAATCTTTGTAGTTGCATATATAAGCATGATTAGGGTTCATTTGCAAATTAGATGGCCATTTTGATTGATAAGCTTATGTGAAAGTAATTCAAGGCATTCATTGTGTTGCAGAGTAGTACTTTATTGTTATTGTGTTTGTATTTACAGATTTGACATCCATCTCCTCATG
The DNA here is from genome assembly GCA_027924645.1 of Cunninghamia lanceolata. Lineage (NCBI taxonomy): Eukaryota > Viridiplantae > Streptophyta > Pinopsida > Cupressales > Cupressaceae > Cunninghamia > Cunninghamia lanceolata. The sequence goes on from BSBN01000500.1 coordinate 27,788,298, forward strand.
GCATGAAGAGCATCTTCCTTCCATGAGATCTACACTTCAAGGTGATATCTATTGTATTTTCAATCATTTATCATTTAGATTTTTGCTTCTATCCCGTTGGGATACACACTTTTATCTAACAACGATGTTTGGAAGACTTGAATGTCTCTCCAGGGCTTGACTGAGAAAAGCCTCTAAACACCACAACCCCCTCCCACACTCCTTGTGATTGCAGGTTACAGGTACCGAGTTTCGCGGAGTGGAGTTGCAAAAAGGGAGTGGCAGACATTAAGGATTCAAGATCTGAGAAGAAGAGGACTCCGATGAACATTCCTGGACTAGGACGCTAGTCCCTGTGTCCTCTAATTTTCCTGAGGTAGAAACAGAAGTTATAGTGCAGATCAGTGTCGAGAGAAGTTCCAGATTCTGTGACGAAAAGTGTACCTTGGACTTGGGCGCTAGTCCCTGTGTCCCTGACTTTTTTGTTTTCTAGACTTTAAAAAATAGTGAGTTAAATATCTTTGTCCCTCATCTCAATCTGAAAGGATTTGTCGTGATTCGATAATTTGCTTACTGTTTTGCATATTTAGGGTTTTAAGTGAAATTGAGCATTAAATTGAGACATTGTTTGACACATCCAAGATTTCACATCTTCCCAAGTGGTAGCCCAACCTGATAGGTGAATCCTCTTACACAAATGGGAGGTTCAACTCGGTTAATATGCCCTTGGAATGTTTTGTGTGAAAGGAGGATTCTGCATAAACCCTTAAAACAACAACCCACCTCTTTTCCTATAAAATATTTTGGTGAACCCGTGTTTTTGGACTTTTTGGCACCTTGCTGAGTGTTGTGTGATAGATTCGCATTCATTCATCTTATTGCATTCAAAAAATTACAAACAAATTGAAAATTTTGAAAAAATTGGCATCTTTGGCTTGCACTTTAGCATAATTTGAATTATTTGGCATTTAATTTCATTAAATTTCTGTCATTTTCATTAGATCTTATTTAAATTATAGAAATTCATCATTTAGTATTCACTTGCATTGCACTTTTGTGCTTAAATTGATAAAAATTGATTGAAATTGTGCATTTTTTTCATAAAAACCTAGTTTTGTATTAACTAGGGCTTGTAGTCAAATTCTTGGTTTCAAACTTTACTACCCTTTTCAAACACTCATTAGGATTGATTTCTATTAGTAGTGTTGCATCATAGTGGTCTTCTTGCAAAATTTCATGTCTAGGGTTTGAAAACCTTGCATTTTCACTAGATTTGGCCATCTCTCTAGATTTGCACTGCAAGCATGTTGTAAGGAATTTTGCTGCATTAATTGGCTATTATTAGGGTTACTATCTACTACTCCTCCTCAAATTCCTACAACACCCTTTTTACTAGGCCTTTTGCATTGAAAATTTGTGAAAATTTGCATATTTTAGCCATATTTTCACTAGGGTTTGACTTAGATTAGCACTATAGGTGTGTTGTGAAGGACTTTATTTCATTAGGTGACTGATATTGCTATTATAATCTACTTTTCATCACAACTTTCCTCACAAGACCCTTTCTCTAATTCATTTGCATCGAAAATTGTTGAAAAATTTGCATATTTTAGCACATTCTCACTAGGTTTTGACTTGTCATCACTCTAATTTTGCATCAAAAGCATGTTGTGAAAGATATTACTACATCATTGGACTGGTATTAGGCATATTATTCACTATCCCTCTTGAAATTTTTCACAACACCTCTTCTCCTAGTGCTTTGCATTGAAAAGAAAGTTGAAAAATCAAGCATTTTGGATCTTAAACATATCTTGCTCCTCGGATTTGTTTTATTAGTTTGTGCATTGAGTGTTGCATGCTTTTGTATGAGTCTTATGACCCACTGCCCTAATAGAAATATTCCTTTGAGAAGAAGTAGAAGACTTATGGTATCTAGTGTTTTTGAAGAAAATGATATTCCTACCTCTGAAAATCCATTGAATACCTTCTTTACAAAAGATGAGGCACAAATTTTGCAAGACATTATACCTCCTACAACCACTATGGAAGATCAAATATTTCATGATGTCGATGACACTATTGAGGTGGTCGCACATGTACCTAATGAGCAAATAAACAAACTTGACAAAGAGTTAGCCGATTTCTAAGCATTTGTTGAAACTGAAAGGATAGCAGAAGTTGTACCTATGATTCACAACATAAGAGAATTGATAAAAGAAGGACAAGATGATATTTATGTTGTTCGAGGATTAACACATATAGTACACTATAATGTCATGATGGTGACTGAATGTGTGAATGGTATTAAGAACATGTCGTCACCATCTCATACACAAGTATCAGCACCTATACCGACTATGGGAGTATCAACATTTACATCTACAATTTTAACTACTAATGCAAATGCTTGTAGTAATGCTACCACTAGTATTGGAGTATCTAATGGGACAAATTCACAAAATTACAAAGTTGTGGGATTTAACTATCAAAACTTGGTATCTAAGGGGATCTCTTCTATGAATAATTACTCTCAACCACCTCTCCATCCCACTTATTCTCAGCCACCTGTTACATATAACTATTCGCAACCACCTTCCACCTATCACTATGTCCAACCACCACTGAATTATTCACAGCCTCCACTCATCACTACTTAGGCTCAATCACCTCCTCACTTTGGTTCTAATTCTTCACAACAAACCGCATCTCCTAATGATGCCATCTTAAACCAACTATTGCAAGGCATGACTTCTTTACAACAAAAGGTGACAAACTTGACGAATTCTTCACAACCTAATATACCAACCTATCATGCCCATAATCCCCTATCTTATGCAATCTTGATAACCCCTATGCTTGAGAGGTTTGAGACTCCTTGTTTTGAAAAATATGGTGGAAAAGGTGATCCTAATACTCATGTGGCAGCATTCACGGCTATGTGTAGTGATTTCTACTTTGAAAAAGATTTGTTAGTAAAACTTTTCCCGCGATCTCTCAAAGATACGGATCTAGAATGGTTTTTCTCTTTACCTCTGAATTTAATACATTCTTTTTCACAGCTAGTTGATAAATTTTTGCAACATTTCCAAGCAAACATTGGACCTCAAGTCTCCTTGATTGATTTAGTTCATTGCAAACAAGGTCCGAAGGAGAAGTTAACTGAGTTTATAAGTCAGTATTAATCTCTCTATGTATAAATTCAATATCAAATGAAAGATGGAGATGTTTAGAAGGTATTTATTACAAATTTACAACCTAACATCCGTGATAAGATTCTCTTAATGAAGTATAACTCCTTTCAACATTTGGACTATGATGAGATAGTTGCTACAATTGAAGTGGATAAGGAAAATACTCAAGTACCACCTCGTCCATGAGGAAAAGGTATTTATTTTGAAGTTCCTCCTTCGTTATCCCTTCAAGGATCGGGAGTTAAGCAACATATATCAAAAAGAAAAATGGAACAACTGAAGAAAGAGACTCTGACAAATGAAAAGATTGAGATAGTACAAGATAGTCCTTGTCACTATGGTAACAAACTCAACAAAGAAAGATAGCTAAAAATCAAAAAAGAGTAAGAAGATTATCATTAGTTGGAAATAATAGTGGTTCTCCTCCTCACAAGCAACAAAAGATATCATATACACAAGAATTTGAGAAACAACCATCACATGGACTTCTTGACAACAAACAAGACTCTCATACGAACCACTCAAGCTTTGCACAAAACTTGATAGAGCATCTCTCCAAGAGGCTCGCAAGTTCCAAATTTTAGTACAATCATATTGGCAGGTAAGTATTTCTAACCCTTTACATCCGTGTTGTGTTGTTTAGGCCTCTTGGGATGACCCTTAATACTCTCATAAGGTCAAGGATATTGGGAGACTGCCTCTATTGTGACCCTTCTTCTATTTGTATCATCATTCTTCTATATTGATTCTCCTCTATTTTCATTGCTATGTGTTGTGTCTTACGGACATAGTGTTACGGTTGGTGACTTAGGGGCACCCTCCTACGTGACTATCCCTAAGGCACTTGTTTCTCCTCTCTTGATTTATTGTTTCCCTTCCTCTAGTGGTTCTACCTAGAGGGTGGATGACGAAAAACATATTATACTGATGCGGACCTAGTGCCCCTTTAGCGAGTAATCAAAAAATGGACCTAGTCCATACATGACTACGGGGTTGTTATTCTTTATCTGACGCTTGGCTAGTAGAATCACTCCGTGTGATCTTGACGTTGTCTTATCCACTTACAAAACATAACAATATTGTTGCTCCGTGCACTTTGTCTATCTTGAATCTTGCATTCCTCAGTTCTTTATGTGAATGATCATATGCATTGTTGTTTATCATGATTATATGGATGCTAACACCTTTTCTTGCAGGGAATTGTGTGTTTGTGGGAACATTTGGTGATCATAAAGTACATGTCACCTTCGGGGGGCATGGGCTTTGCAAGAGCTCATGTTCCCTTATGTGTTTTCTACCTACCTTAACGTGCTTGATATCGGTACACGATATCAACCACCTTAAGGTGGAAGCATACATAAGGTAAGTTGTCTAATTTAGATGATAGTAAAGTGTGTTTAAACTGTCATGCCCACATTTCCCATGCGGTCACAACATGCATCACACGTGTCATGTCCACATTTGTCATGTGGTCATGACACGCAATATCAAAAAAATTTCTACGCTTCCCTAGAAACCCCCTCACATGCGTAAGTGTGCTCGGTGGCGTACGCTTAAGGTGTAAACAATACAATTGAAAGTGAGGTAATACACACACTTGCACATACCAATCGCAAGAAGGCCATCAAGGGGGTCATCGCGACGCAGTTAACGTCGCTAATAGGGTTAGACTTCCCTAACCTAACTAAACCCTAGATTCTAGAAAAATCTGGCAGCATAACGCCTCACGGGCGTGAGTAGGGTTTATTGTACTAACACTAAATTCGATCAAGAGGTTTCCTAATTTGGGTTAATAAATTTCTTACATCTCACTAGTTGCATTGGTAATACAGTTGATTAAGTTAATTGAACATTTTTCAACAAAGTCTGATCATCTGCTCTCCTTCACGTTTTTCTAAAATTTAATATTAATTTGTTCTCCTTCACATTTTCTAAATTTTAAAACATTTTTCAACAAAGTCCGAACATTTGTTCTCCTTCACATTTTCTAAAATTTAATATTAATTTGTTTTCCTTCGCGTTTTCTAAATTTAAAACATATTTCAACAAAGTCTGAACATTTGTTCTCCTTCACGTTTTCTGAAATTTAATATTAATTTGTTCTCCTTCACGTTTTCTAAATTTAAAACATCTTTCAACAAAGTCTGAACATTTGTTCTCCTTCACGTTTTCTGAAATTTTATATTAATTTGTTCTCCTTCGCGTTTTCTATCAATCAGAATTATCACTACATCCTTTACATTATTCCTAATTTCTTAGTAGATCAGATCTCGTAAACAGAATTTATTAACTTCATTTGATGAAGTTCACTAGGTTTCTGTTCTATGTTTAAATCAATGTTTGAATTAATTTTGTTAATTAAATTACCCCAATCATGATTAAAGGAATATTAAATCTTAATTAGTACTCTTAGCCCTATTTTGGAAAAGTCATGCATTTTCTCCTCTTTGTTTTCACTTTTATCTTTCTTTCTCTTTTTCTCTCATTTTTCTCATTTTCTCAATTTGTCATTTTCTCATTGTGCAGGTTGAGTTTAAATGGCCACATATGAAATGCATATGATGGCTTCAAATAAATATGAAAATGTAAATATACACACACACAAATATATATATATATATATATATATATATATATATATATATATATATATATATATATATATATATATATATCTTTTCTTTTTCTTTGTATTTCATTTTTAAAAAGTTGAAGCCCTAAATCTTTGATGCAAGTATGGGTCTAACTGGTGTTGTCATTGATGTCAACATACTCCTGTTGCACTAATGATAAGGACTGGATAAGCTGTGAGCTGAGGATATTGAGAAAATTAGTCTCAATCAAGAACAGTGAAGAACAATGATGACAGTAAGGTAAAAGTCTAAGATAGGATGAAGATCAGAGGATGTGGATTAAAGGGTTTGTAGATATGTGTCTTAAGGTGGTCCAGTAGAGATTGCAGAGGTCCGCATGAAGATCTGAAGAAGGTGTGGTGGTTCAAGTAAAATCGGTTCCGACAGATGTTCAGTGGTGATGGAGTAATATAGATAGGTCCAGTGAGATCCGGAAATGAAAGATCCTACTCTGCGGATTTGAGGGAGTGCTAAGGAAGTCTTTGTGGAGTGTTATCTAGATTAGTTCATGGTTTGAAGGTCCGGAAGCATGTGTTCTTCTGTGATAGTAATGACAGACTGTGTTCTTGAGGTTCCGGATGAAGAAGAGATGGTTTTCAGTAAACAGATAAAGTGCAGATGTTCTTGGTGAGTCAAGATTTCTTGTAAAGATCTTTGGATTGTGTCCAGCCCGTATTGGTGATCCGCATTGGAGTTGGAGCCCACAATTGAAGAATAACCTCTGGATGATGATGTTCTTCTTGGGACAGGCCAACCAGATGAGTTATCCATCTAGCGGATAATCTTATGAATGTTTGCCGACTTAGATGATCATTCCTAAGTCAATGCCTTGTATAAATAAGGGATTGCAAAGTTAGTTTGAAGTTGTCCTTATGGTGATGAGTGTGGAGTAGCAAGGAGGAGAGCGAAAGGCAGAGAAGAAGTATTGGGCTTAAATGGAACTAATTCAAGCATGGTGAAGATGCTATTCTCCAGTTCATGTATGTGATATTTATTTCCTTGTAGACAGTGTGTCTCTTGTAGGCAGTGAGCCTCTTGTGAGCAGTGTGCTCAGGCAGTGAGCCCTAATTGGCATGTGCCATTTTGTTTTTTCTATTCTTCTAACAGAGAATACAATCTTGGGTTAATCACCCCGTGGTTTTTCCCTTAACCGGGTTTTCCATGTCAAAATCTTGGTGTCTTATGTGTTGATGTGTTTCTGCTCTTGATTTGAATGCAATATAATTCATGATTAATATACTGCTAATCACTAAAAGGTTTTTAAGTGTTTGAAGAGAGAAAGTTTTGTACAACTGATTCACCCCCCCTCTCAGTTGTATAACCTAAGTCTAACAATTGGTATTAGAGCCAAGGTCCTCTAAAAAGAGCTTAACCGCTTGAGGAGATCCAGGATGTCGTCATACAAGAAGGATAGCCCAAAGTTTGATGGAACAAATTTTAATCTATGGAAAGGTTGCATGAAGTGTCACTTGCAATGCATGGGTATGGCATACTGGACCATGGTTACAACACAGTATGTACCTCCATAGGGTGGTCCAAAAGCTGCAAATGAAATCACAGATGCTGAAAATAATCTGCGGACTATAGAAGCCCTTCTAAGCACATTATCTAATTCAGAGCTCTCAAATGTTATTGACCTACCAACTGCTTTTGAGATTTGGAAAAAATTGGAACTGTTGCATGAAGGAGACCAGTATGTCAAATGTGCAAGGTTACAGAGTCTGAAAGGGAAATTTGAAAACTTGAAGATGAGAGATGATGAAAATATTACTACTTTTATGCCAAGAGTAAATGAGCTTGTTTGTGGAATTAGAAATGCTGGTGGAGTCTTGGATGAAAATGAGATTGTTGGCAAAATTCTCAGATCCCTTCCTACTTCTTACAAAATCAAGGTTGTTGCCATTGATGAATTCAGAGCCCATACAACTGTCACAAGAGATCAATTGGCTGGAAAATTGGTTGCATTTGAAATGACAGAGTTTGGAGATGACCCCCCCAAGACTAAATATGCATTGAAAGCCAGTGCCTCTGTTAAAGGCAAACAAAGGTTTGATCCGGGAGAGAATTCATCAAGAAAACTATCATGGTATGAAAAAGCAAGAAAAGATCTAGAGGAAGAAGAAGTAGAAACTGCTCAACTTGAAGCCCTTACTGCAAAGAGGCTGTCAAGAGGATCCGGTAAGTATGAAGGAAAATTGCCTTTTAAGTGTTTCAACTGCAATAAGATTGGTCATTTTGCCTCAAAGTGTCCGGAAATATTTTTAAGGCCAAATCCTAACAGATCAAGGTTCTAAAAGAATTGCTACTATGTTCATGAAGAAGATGATAATGAAAGAGTTACAAATGATGAATTAGAGACAGGAAACATATCTGGAAGTGATTGGGTGTTTATTGCCATCAAGGAAGAAGAACCAATGTCTTCTGAATCTGCCAATCATAAAATTGTAGAAAGAGCTCTGGCTGCTCAAATTGAAGAAAAGGATGATTGGGTCATTGACAGTGGTTGCTCTCACCATATGACAAGTGACAAAAATAAGTTCATAGATTTGGAAAGGTATGAAGGAGGAGTGGTAAAATTTGGTGATAATTCTGCTGGTAGAATCAGAGGAAGAGGAACTATTTCTTTTGATGGAAGGAACAAAACCGGTAATGTACTATATGTTGAAGGTTTGAAGCACAATCTTCTTAGTGTTGGATAGTTGGTGGACAAAGGCTATGATCTCTGGTTCAAGAATGGAAAATGCAAAATCTTTGAAAGTTCCAGAACAAAGATTGCATCCAGTACCCAAACTAAAGGTAATATCTTCCACTTGGTTGGTACTGGTAAAAGTTGCTTATTTGCTCAAATTGATCAGAGTTGGTTGTGGCATAGGAGAATGTGTCATGTGAATTTTGATAATATCATCAAGATAAGCAATACTCAAGTTGTAAGAGATCTTCCAAAATTGGTGAAACCTACAAATAGCTTGTGTAAAAAATGTCAGTTGGGCAAGCTGAGCAGGGTCACAAACAAGAGCAAGGAATTGTCTTCTACTAAATTATTGGACTTAGTTCATACTGATCTTTGTGGTTCGGCAAGAACCAGGAGTGTGCAAGGTGATAGGTACTTCATGTTGCTAATTGATGACTATTCCCAAATGATGTGGGTAACCTTTCTGAAAGAGAAATCAGAAGCTCTTGAGAAGTTCAAAATATTCAAAGCTATGGTAAAGAATGAAACCAGATTAAAATTGAAATGTCTGAGGTCTGATAGAGGTGAAGAATTCACATCCAGAGAGTTCCTAGAATTCTGTGAGAAGCATGGAATAAAAAGATAGTTGTCTGCTCCTAGGACTCTACAGCAGAATGGAGTAGTGGAAAGAAAGAACCGGACCATCCAGGAAGCATCTAGGACCATGATGATGGAAGTAAATGTTCCTCAAATGTATTGAAGAGAAGTTGTCAGCACTACAGTCTATACTCTCAATCGAGTTCAAATCAGAAGTAATACCGGTAAGACTCCTTATGAACTCTGGTTTGGCATTTCCCCTACTGTAAGGTACTTCATAGTCTTTGGTAGCAAATGTTACATCAAAAGAGATGAAGATCTAGGAAAGTTTGATACTAGAAGTGATGAAGAAATCTTCTTGGGTTACTCTACTCAAAGCAAAGCATACCAGTGTTATAACAAGAGACTGAGAAAGATAATAGAAAGTACAAATGTGAAGGTTGATGAGGGAATTGAGAAACCCTCAAGATTTTATGAACATGATGAAGATGATCAGAATGATGTTCTAATTCAAGGAGCCCAAAACTCTTCTAAAAATCAGATTCAAACTGATCCAGAAGAAGAGTTAAGTTTGAATGAGCCTGATCAAGAAGCAGAAGTGCAAGAAACTCCCAAAATTCCAAGGTATGTAAAACTGAACCACTCTAAAGATTAGATCATAGGTGACAAAAACAAAGGTGTGCAAACTAGAAGAAAAATTGCTCAAAACTCAGATGAGTATTGTCTGATGTCAAAGATTGAACCTAAGACAATAAATGAAGCTTGCAATGATGAAAACTGGACCAAAGCAATGGAGGAAGAGTTGATGCAAATTGAGAAAAATCACACTTGGGATCTTTTTCCCAGACCTAGAAATAAGAATATGATTGGAACCAAATGGGTCTTCTGGAACAAACTAAATGAAGTTGGTGAAGTAATCAGAAATAAAGCCAGATTGGTCTGCAAAGGATATTCTCAAAGAGAAGGAGTTGATTTTGAAGAAACTTTTGCTCTAGTAGCAAGAATTGAAGCAGTTAGATTATTTCTTGCATTTGTTGCCTTCAAAGATTTCAAAGTATATCAGATGGATGTCAAGTCTGCCTTCCTAAATGGTGACTTGGAAGAAGAAGTGTACATTGAGCAACCGGATGGATTTCAATTGTCTAATCAGGGTAATATGGTCTGCAAGTTGAAGAAAGCACTGTATGGACTGAAGCAAGCCCCAAGAGCCTAGTATGAAAGATTGGATAAACACCTTTTGAAGATTGGTTTCAACAAAGGTACTGTTGACAGTAATTTGTATTTCAAAATTGATCATGAAAACATTTTGATTGTTGAAGTATTTGTTGATGATATCATTTTTGGAGGAAGAGATAGTAAGTGTAAAACTTTTGCAAATCAGATGAAAAATGAATTTGAGATGTCCATGCTTGGTGAAATGAATTTCTTTTTGGGTCTGCAAATCACTCAAACAAAGAAAGGAATCTTCATTTCTCAAACCAAATATGTGAAAGAATTGTTGAAGAAATTTGGGATGGAAGACTCAAAACCAATGAATACTCCCATGGCAACTAGATGTAAATTGAGCAAAGATGATGATTCTCCTAAGGTTGATCAGACAAAGTATAGGTCAATGATTGGAGGGCTGTTGTATCTCACTCAAACTAGACCTGACATAATGCAGGCTGTTGGTCTTGTTGCTAGATTTCAGGCTGATCCTAGAGAATCTCATGTCATGGCAATCAAGAGGATTTTTAGATATCTAAAAGGGACAGTTGAGTATGGTCTATGGTATTCTAGAGATCATGATTTCTCTCTTCATGCATATACAGATGCTGATTGGGCAGGAGATGTGGATGACCAAAAGAGTACCAGTGGTGGAGCATTCTTTCTGGGGAAGACATTGGTGTCTTGGCTAAGCAAGAAACAAGAGGCAATATCTCTGTCTACAACTGAAGCAGAATATATTGCAACAGCAGGTAGTTGCACTCAAGTTTTGTGGATGAAGCAGATGCTAAGAGATATCAAAGTAGAGTATGAGAAGCCTATCACAATCTTCCATGATAATTCAAGTGCAATAAGTATATCCAAGAATCCAATGTTGCATTCAAAGACTAACTATATATCTATCAAGTTTCACTTTCTGAGAGAGCAAGTGAACAAGAATGAAGTCAGATTTGAGTTTGTGTCATCCAAGGATCAGATTACAGATATCTTTACTAAACCTCTGCCTAAGGACTCTTTTGAGTATCTCAGGGAGAAGTTAGGGGTTATTGCCCCTCCGGTGATGAACTAAGGTGCACTAATGTGCATCAGTCCGGTGAGTATCACAGTCACATCCTGAGATCTGGATTGACGTTGGGAAGCTGCTACTCAGGGGGAGCAACAAGATGGAGGATTTGCAAGTATGTGCACTTTGCCATTGATGTCAAAGGGGGAGAGAAGACATGTGAAAAACAAGTGGTTGATGATCAAAGGGGGAGCAGTAAAGGGAGAGAAGACATGTGAATGGTTGTTGCTGATTAGGGAAGTTGTGACAGTAAGGAGAAGTTCTTGTCTTGATGGTTTTTCACATCATATGTTGCCATCAATGACAAAGGGGGAGATTGTTGCAAGTATGGGTCTAACCAGTATTGTCATTGATGTCAACATACTCCTGTTGCACTAATGATAAGGACTGGATGAGCTGTGAGCTGAGGATATTGAAAAAATTAGTCTCAATCAGGAACAGTGAAGAACAGTGATGATAGTAAGGTAAAAGTCCAAGATAGGATGGAGATCAAAGGATGCGGATTAAAGGATTTGTAGATATGTGTCTTGAGGTGGTCCAGTAGAGATTGCAGAGGTCCGCATGAAGATCTAATGAAGGTGTGGCAGTTCAAGTAAAATCGGTTTCGGCAGATGTTCAGTGGTGACAGAGTAATACAGATAGGTCCGGTGAGATCCAGAAATGAAAGATCCTACTCTACAGATTTGAGGGAGTGCTAAGGAAGTCTTTGTGGAGTGTTATCTAGATTAGTTCATGGTTTGAAGGTCTGGAAGCATGTATTCTTCTGTGACAGTAATGACAGACTGTGTTCTTGAGGTTCCAAATGAAGAAGAGATGGTTTTCAGTAAACAGATAAAGTGCGGATGTTCTTGGTGAGTTAGGATTTCTTGTAAAGATCTTTGGATCATGTCCAGCCCGTATTGGTGATCCGCATTGGAGTTGGAGCCCACAATTGAAGAATAACCTCTGGATGATGATGTTCTTCTTGAGACAGGCTGACTGGATGAGTTATCCATCTAGCGGATAATCTTATGAATGTTTGCCGACTTAGACGATCATTCCTAAGTCGATGCCTTGTATAAATAAGGGATTGCGAAGTTAGTTTGAAGTTGTCCTTGTGGTGATGAGTGTGGAGTAGCGAGGAGGAGAGCGAAAGGCAGAGCAGAAGTATTGGGCTTAAATGGAACTAATTCAAGCATGGTGAAGATGCTATTCTCCAGTTCATGTATGTGATATTTATTTCCTTCTAGACAATGTGTCTCTTGTAGGCATGAGCCTCTTGTGAGTAGTGTGCTCAGGCAGTGAGCCCTAATTGGCATGTGCCATTTTGTTCTTTCTATTCTTCTAACAGAGAATACAATCTTGGGTTAATCACCCCGTGGTTTTTCCCTTAACCAAGTTTTCCACATCAAAATCTTGGTGTCTTATGTGTTGATGTGTTTCTGCTCTTGATTTGAATGCAATATAATTCATGATTAATATACTACTAATCATTAAAAGGTTTTTAAGTGTTTGAAGAGAGAAAGTTTTGTACAACTGATTCACCCCCCCTTTCAGTTGTATGCCCTAAGTATAACAATTGGTATCAGAGCCAAGTTCCTCTAAAAGGAGCTTAACCGTTGAGGAGATCCAGGATGTCGTCATACAAGAAGGATAGCCTGAAGTTTGATGGAACAAATTTTAATCTATGGAAAGGTCGCATGAAGTGTCACTTGCAATGCATGGGTATGGCATACTGGACCATGGTTACAACACAGTATGTACCTCCACAGGGTGGTCCAAAAGCTGCAAATGAAATCACAGATGTTGAAAACAATCTGTGGACTATAGAAGCCCTTCTAAGCGCATTATCTGATTCAGAGCTCTCAAATGTTATTGACCTACCAACTGCTTTTGAGATTTGGAAAAAATTGGAACTGTTGCATGAAGGAGACCAGTATGTCAAATGTGCAAGGTTACAGAGTTTGAAAGGGAAATTTAAAAACCTGAAGATGAGAGATGATGAAAATATTACTACTTTTATGCCAAGAGTAAATGAGCTTGTTTGTGGAATTAGAAATGCTGGTGGAGTCTTGGATGAAAATGAGATTGTTGGCAAAATTCTCAGATCCCTTCCTGCTTCTTACAAAATCAAGGTTGCTGCCATTGATGAATTCAGAGCCCATACAACTGTCACAAGAGATCAATTGGCTAGAAAATTGGTTGCATTTGAAATGACAGAGTTTGGAGATGACCCCCCCAAGACTGAATCTGCATTCAAAGCTAGTGCCTCTTTTAAAGGTAAACAAAGGTTTGATCCGAGAGAGAATTCATCAAGAAAACTGTCATGGTATGAAAAAGCAAGAAAAGATCTAGAGGAAGAAGTAGAAACTACTCAACTTGAAGCCCTTATTGCAAAGAGGCTGCCAAGAGGATCCAGTAAGTATGAAGGAAAATTGCCTTTTAAGTGTTTCAACTGCAATAAGATTGGTCATTTTGCCTCAAAGTGTCCGGAAAGATTTTTAAGGCCAAATCCTAACAGATCAAGGTTCTAAAAGAATTGCTACTATGTTCATGAAGAAGATAATAATGAAGGAGTTACAGATGATGAATCAGAGACAGGAAACATATTCGGAAGTGATTGGGTGTTTATTGCCATCAAGGAAGAAGAACCAATGTCCTCTGAATATGTCAATCATAAAATTGTAGAAAGAACTCTGGCTGCTCAAATTGAAGAAAAGGATGACTGGGTCATTGACAGTGGTTGCTCTCACCATATGACAGGTGACAAAAATAAGTTCATAGATTTGGAAAGGTATGAAGGAGGAGTGGTAAAATTTGGTGATAATTCTGTTGGTAGAATCAGAGGAAGAGGAACTATTTCTTTTAATGGAAGGAACAAAACCGGTAATGTACTATATGTTGAAGGTTTGAAGCACAATCTTCTCAGTGTTGGACAGTTGGTGGAAAAAGGCTATGATCTCCGGTTCAAGAATGGAAAATGCAAAATCTTTGAAAGTTCCAAAATAGAGATTGCATCTGGTACCCAAACTAAAGGTAATATCTTCCACTTGGTTGGTACTGGTAAAAGTTGCTTATTTGCTCAAGTTGATCAGAGTTGGTTGTGGCATAGGAGAATGTGTCATGTGAATTTTAATAATATCATCAAGATAAGCAATACTTAAGTTGTAAGAGATCTTCCAAAATTGGTGAAAACTACAAATAGCTTGTGTAAAGAATGTCAGTTGGGCAAGCTAAGCAGGGTCACAAACAAGAGCAAGGAATTGTCTTCTACTAAATTATTGGACTTAGTTCATACTGATCTTTGTGGTCCGGCAAGAACCAGGAGTGTGCAAGGTGATAGGTACTTCATGTTGCTAATTGATGACTATTCTTGGATGATGTGGGTAACCTTTCTGCAAGAGAAATCAGAAGCTCTTGAGAAGTTCAAAATATTCAAAGCTATGGTAGAGAATGAAACCGGATTAAAATTGAAATGTCTGAGGTCTGATAGAGATGGAGAATTCACATCCGGAGAGTTCCTAGAATTCTGTGAGAATCTTGCAACATGACCGGATCGGTTACAATTGAAGCATACAACATTTCTTTTCCCATTTGATTAATTTCCTCTTGATTTTCACTGATTAGCCATATGTCCAAATCTATTGCATGCAAAATAGTAGCCATTGAAAGAATTGACATTTCTTTTGTTGTTAGAGTAGTTCATCATACTTTTGCATTCATTGGATCTATGACCGTACCTTTTACAATTGAAGCATTGACCGAAGAAAGATGGACCATTTTGATTCACTCTACTTCTACACTGAGTGGCTCTAAGACCAAATTTATTGCAATTGAAACAATATCCATTGAAAGATGGATACCTTTGAGCATTAGGTTGTCTTATCGGAGGTCTTCTAGGTTTGTTTCTTTGATTCCTTGGTTTAGGATTTCTTTGACCGAATCCAGCGCTTTCACTTTTTTCATATCTTAGACCATGCTTATCATCTGCCTTCTTCTGACTCTCAAGCAGTACTTCAAGTTTAGCTGAGCTTATCTTGAACTTCTCCTTGTATTCATTTGCAATTTCTTGGTCATCTCTGAGAATGACAATTTACCTTTCAAGTTCCTCCTCATTATATCTGCATTCTTGTAAATTAGATTTTAGGTGGCTAATTGTTCTGCCATTCTGCAACATTCTTCTATTCTTTCCCTCAGAGTTTGATTCAAGTCTTCTTCAGTCTTCTTCCTTTCCTCAATTTCTTTGGTTAGCCTCATCACCCCAGATTCCATCTCATGTTTTAGAACAGAAACTTATTTTGTCATCTTTTCACATTCCTTTGTCTTTTCTTCCAAAGCCTCATTCATGCCATTTTCTTCAGTAGAATTAGCTAGCTACTGAAGTAGCTCCTTCCTCCTTTCCATACATTTTTTTATTTTTTATTTTAACATCTCAATGCAATCATCAGCACCTTTAAGATTCTCTTTCAGTTCATTTACTTCTGCTTTGGACTGATCAAGATCTTCTAAAGCCAATTGAAGTTGTTCTCTGAGTGAACCCATTGAAACTCCTTCCCAGATCTTCCTCAAGCTGTTAGGCTTCTTCCAAGGAACCTTGCTCTAATACCAATTTTTGAAATAAGGGTAGACAACTGAGAGGGGGGGTGAATCAGTTGTCTCAAAAACTTTTATCACTTGTAGTAGTTTACCTTCTTTATTACTTTTTAACAAATTAATGATATAAGCATGAAAGCATAAATCAACAACACATGACCAGAAACATAATCAACACACATAACACCAGGTTTTTTACGTGGAGACCCGGTTAAGGGAAAAACCACGGCGGGGGTTAACCTACAAGAAATTATACTCTGTTAAAAGTATTACAAATAGGGAAGGCACATGCCTTCAAGGTGCACTGCCCAGAGCTCACTGCTCCAAGAGGCTCACTGCCTATAGAGATGATTATAAGAAGTTTACAGATTGTTTGAACTGATGAATAGCATCTAACAATGCAGAAGTTTAGTTCTGGTTAAGCATAGAATACTGATCTTACACACTTCGTCCTTAGTGTGCACTGTTTCACTCTTAGGCCATAATATGAGCTTAGATCTTTATCTTCGCACTTCTTTCTGCCTTTTTCACACTTACTCCATCACCACTTCACTCACTCTTCAAAACACTCAAATCCATCGACTATCTATATCCGCATCAAGAAATTAAATCAACTGTAGTCAGCTTCAAGAAAACTTAGAACATTTGTTAAGAACTCTTCTCTGTCAGCTGAATCCATGCACAATTAACAATGCAGACCAAAAACTTGTGTTCTCAAATTATCAATCATGTCAGCCAATACCACTAGTTATCACAAATTACTTAACCAACATCTTTTTTTCATCCGAACCGAGATCAAATACTAGGTCAGCCTGTTCTTCTTCTGACTGTACTGACTAACTAAAAACTGATACTCACATGCTTATAACTTTTAAATCCTTCATCACCAGAGGCTAAATTCTTGGATTTAGATAGTCCTAACAATCCTTATTACTCCCTCAGATCTGCAACACACTGTGATTTACCATCAGAGAGATCGGGACCAAGATACTGGACCATATCACATGCTCTATTTCTGACTACCTGGACTTAGACAAATCTTCACTTTGACATCCGGTAAGAACAAATTATGTAATGCGGATGTGTAAGATAGACTTAGTTTCCATCAATGACAACACCTATCATGCATAGCAGTGTCTCTTCCCAACAAGTTAAGGGTTTAGGGTTTAGGGTTAAGAGTTTAGGGTTAAGGGTTAAGGGTTTAGAGTTTAGGGTTTAGGGTTAAGGGTTTAGGGTTTAGGGTTTAGGGTTTAGAGTTAAGGGTTTATGGTTTATGGTTTAGGGTTAAGGGTTTAGGGTATAGGGTCAAGGGTTTAGGGTTAAGGGTTTAGGGTATAGGGTCAAGGGTTTATGGTTAAGGGTTAAGGGTTAAGGGTTTAGGGTTGAGGGTTAAGGGTATAGGGTTAATGGTTAAGGGTTTAAAAGGGTTTAGGGTTGAGGGTGGGTTAAGGGTTTAGGGTTTAGGGATAAATGTACAATGGCAAAAGAATAGATAGATGTTAGATGACACCAATATCTCATGATAGTGTAAATTAAAATTTTGTAACTTCCTCTCAATAAAATATATATTTGGATTTGGGGGATTTTATTTGGAAATTTGTATTTACATAGTCACAATATGATGTTTCAAGCCTTACTATCACTATAGAACACCTTTTTTCATTATAATAGATTAATTACACCTACGAAGTGTAGAGAGGTGTAGGAGAATAAATTTTTTTACATATATTTAGGTTAAAAAAATATAATTATTGAAGTATAAATTAACTTGGATTAATTAAAGTTAGGATTTATAAATAATTACAATAAATATATGACAGTTATATGCATAGGATAGAAGTACTTATCTTTAAACTTGATGATGTTTTAGAACAATGTGGATGTTATGTTGAATTGATAAATACCATTGATAGATAATTAATTGGTACTATATGATTCCTATTTTAGGTTTTCTGTCACCTCAAAAAACTCTACAATTTATTACCTAATGCTACAAGTTCAATCCCAAGTGTCGTGAGATTGATTTACTACATAAATTTGATCTATGCTACACAATATCAATTCGACATAACATGCCCTTAAAAAATATTCACCTTTGTCTTCTAGAAAGCTAAATTTGTTAGGGTAGTGTTTATAGAAGTTGTTTAGGAGTTTGTCAACTCAATAGGTGAATGGATTCTCTTAGGTCAAATACATTTCATGGGTTAGATTAATAGCAATCAATGATATCAAAGTTTGCATACACATTTCGTGGGTTAAGGTTAAATAGGGTTAAGGGTTTAGGGTTATGGGTATAGGGTTAAGGGTTAAAAGTGTTTAAGGTTAATGGTTTAGGGTTAAGGGTTAATGGTTTAGAGTTTAGGGTTAAATGTTTAGGGTTTAGGTTTTACAGTTAAGGGTTAAGGGTTTAGGGTTAAGGGTTAAAGGTTTAGGGTTTAGGGTTTAGGGTTAAAAGGGTTTAAGGTTAAGGGTTTAGGGTTAAGGGTTTAGGGGTAAGGGTTAAGGGTTAAGGGTTTAGGGTTAAATGTTTAGGGTTAAGGTTTAAGGGTTAAGGGTTTATAGTTAAGGGTTTAGGGTTGACGATTTAGGATTTAGGGTTTAGGGTTTAGGGTTTAAATATGTCCTAAATACATTTAAAAAAATAGGATATGTAAAATGAAAAGTGTACTATCAATTAATTATAGGTAGTGATGAAATGCACTAGACAAATGAGAGGGGGGGTGAATCAGTTGTCTCCAAAACTTTGACCACTTATGAACATTAACAAATCAAACACTTGTTCACTTGTTATTCAGATTTAATCATGAAGGCATGAAATAAGAAACTCAACATAAGAACATAATCAACACATGAGACACCATATTTTTTACGTGGAAAACCCTATAAGGGAAAAACCATGGTGGGTGTTAGCCAATAGAAATAAATATGTTATAACAATACCAAAAATCAGAGGCTCACTGCCCAAAATGCTCACTGCAAATGTTAAGGCTCACTGCCAAGGGTTGGTGAACTGATTTGATAGCATCTACTCCATGCCTGGGTTTAGTTGCATTGAAGCGCATTATAACTCTTCTACTCTGCTCTTCTTACACTTTTTCACCTATCTTCATATTTTCACACAAGGACATCTTTTTCACAACTACATTACATGTTTTTATACAATTCACCAACCTTGGAATGTACATCAAGGTCAGCATTACATTCATCAACCATTGGAACAATCTCCAAGGTCGGCACTACAAACATACATAGAAATAGGTCTGGGACTAAACAAGATTTGCTAAGGTAAAGATGTATGTAGATCATGTTATGCCTTAGCTGGTACTCAAATGCAATCTTCCATGCCACGACATGCTTCCACAATCTTCAATGCAAATTTACAAGTAGTGAAAACAACCAAGTCGACCAAGACTGGTGTTAGCACTAGGTCTTCTAGGAACAGTCTTCTTCCACGATCCAAATTACTCTTCATGGACCAATCAAAAGATAGGAACACGATTAGGAGACATCCAAAATCACATTATAATCATCAGGATCTTCTGCACCACCTCTGATCACTTTATTCATTAGATTCTTCAAACCAGAGCACATTAACATAACTGTTAGCCACTGTCATAAGAACAAGATCACTTGCAGACCACCAAATCATGAACCATTAGAGTTAAAGGCACATAACAACATTACAAACTTAATTCCAGAACCGCAGATAAAAATACTTAAATGCGGAGGAATGTGAAGCAAAATACATTCTCCCTGTCACCACCAAATATATATAAAAAATAGTTTTCACTCTGGCGAACATAACTCACTCAAAACTTCATACCGGAGGCTCAAACTTGGAACATGGCATCTTCAGACATGCCTCTAAATAACTTCCAATCCGCAAACAAAGATATTTAATCTACAAGAAATGTTGAGTAATCTACTGGACTGTTCTTCAGTAAATAGAGATACTCTTCACCACACTATTTCCACCAAAGGAGCAAATTTTCTCAAAAGCACTTGGAAACTCAATATCAGGATCACTTACTCATTATCTCCAACACTTACATAGGCAAACAAGCAAGCATCAAAACAAGAGCACAGTTGACACCAATGACAACACAGATATATTGACATCAATAACACCGGTTAGGCACATACTTGCAACAGGTAGGGGGTTTAAACACCAATAATTAACCTACAAAAATAGTTCATCAAAATGTGGCCCTACAAAACTAGATTTCACATCATAATAACAATTATTTGTTTTTCAAAGGTAGACAAACCACATGTCATTGTCAAGTGTTTAAAAGGGTTTAGGGTTATAAAATCTCAGTTACATATATTTAGGTTAAATAAATATAATTATTGAAGTACTTAGCTTTAAACTTGATGATGGTTTAGAATGATGTGGATGTTATGCTAAATTGATAAATATCATTGCTAGATAATTAATTGGCACTATTTGATTCCTATTTTAGGTTTTGTGTCACCTCAATAAACTCTACAATTTATTACCAAATGCTACAAATTCAATCCCAAGTGTCGTGAGCTTGATTTACTACATAAATTTGATCTATGCTACACAATATCAATTCGACATAACATGCCCTTAAAAAATATTCACCATTGTCTTCTAGACTAGCTAAACTTGTTAGTGTAGTGTTTATAGAAATTGTTTAGGAGTTTGTCAACTCAATAGGTGAATGGATTCTCTTAGGTCAAATGCATTTTGTGGGTTAGATTAATAGCAATGAGTGATATCAAAGATTGCATACACATTTCATGGGTTAAGGGAAAATAGGGTTAAGGGTTTAGGGTTAAGGTTTTAGGGTTTATAGTTAAGGGTTAAGGGTTTAGGGTTAAGGGTTAAGGGTTAAGGGTTTAGGGTTAAGGGTTTAGGTTTGACGGTTTAGGGTTTAGGGTTTAGGGTTTAATTATGTCCTAAATACATTTTAAAAAATAGGATATGTAAAATGAAAAGTGTATTATCAATTAATTATAGGTAGGGGGTTGAAACAACCAATAATTAACCTACAACAATAGATCATCAAAATGTGGCCCTACAATTTTACTAGAATTTCACATCACATTAACAATTATTTGTTTTTCAAAGGTAGACAAACCACATGTCATTATCAAGGGATGATCATAAAAACCCCTTAAGCCATTAATAATAGCACTAATGGACCCTTGAAATCTACTCATTGTCAAGGGATGATCTAAGAGGATGTACATATGACCTACAACTTGAAATCTACTCATTAATCCACTTAAGCCACTAATAATAGTTGAAAATTGATCATTCACATTTGATCTTGATTTGTATAATGTTAGATGAGATTGAATTTTTTACAAACTTGTTTAAGATATATATAAATTAAACTTCGTCAACTATGGACAAAATCATTCCATTAGCATGGTTTAGGGACCTAGAAAAGATGACATGTGGATTAAGGGGATTTAATTTAAATTAGGATTTAAGGGGAAACTTCACTATTCCTTGTAAACACTTTAAAGTATGTATTGAAAGCCACAAAATTTACCTTTTTTATGTACATGTTTTCAGTTTATTTTTTAGTATATGTACACATGTATAAAAATTACATAGAACTAGAATATCTTAAATTTTGAAATTTGTATTTATGCTCAAGTTGAATGATGTATACATATGTGTATGTAGATCCTGATTTTTCTTTTAAATGTAGTCATGTACGTTTAATTTAAATATTTCTTGTAATTTCTCAACATGTATAATATCTAGTTTAAATGATATATGCTTATTTATAATTTATATATATACATTCTTGAAAGTTAATTTTGTACTTGTTTGTATATTTATGTATATATGTAGGTTCATCTAGTTTTTATATCATGGATCATGATATTCACTTTGATGTTGAGGATTTCCTCAATGTGCCACCTCTATGGTCCCCATCACCTACACACCATGATCCACCTCCATCTCCACCTCAAAATACCCCACCTCCACCCCCACCTAGATTAGACGAGGCTCGCTTGTGAGCCAGAATTAATGAAAATATCACATCCATTGAAGAAAAAATTAATGCCATTCAAAGTGAACAATTCATGCCACCTCACTTCATGTGTTTTGCATCTTTGATGCAAAACATTGTAGATTCGGTTAGGTCCATTGATGTGGACTTGGACACTTTTAGAATATGGAGAGAGAAGAGGTGCCCATTTTATGCTGATGGCCTCTCTTATAGGCAGTTCTTGGATTTAAAAATCACAAAAGCCAATTTAGCTCAATATTTTAGGCACCCCATCACCAATGAACCAATTCCACCAAATAAGAAAATAATATCAATTAGGTGGTGTAGACATGCAGGGATGTCTACCAATTTTTGGGATAGGTGGTGGATGGTATTTGATTATCCACCTCATGCTAATTATGAGGTTCCTCTATATTTTTTGAGAAATTTATATGCAGAGTTTGTTTTGAATAGGAAACCCAATTATTTTGATTTTAGATCATTCCAGGGTATTGGTGGCGGCATGCCACAATAGAGGTTAGGGGCATAGGTTGATCCCCAATGACCCGTGTCTACTCAACCTCTTGTTGACCCTCCTTTTGCTACCATTCCTGCACCCATCCAGCATCATGCGGTGGTATCTGCATTAGAAGCATTGAGTACGCTCTCGGCTATCCTAGATGAGTAGACTTCTGTGATGGTAGTTGATGTTTGAGAGCATGGAGGAGCGGATGGTGGAACTAGTCCTAGTACCAGTCCACATGTGTCGATGCCTCATACGTGTATGAGTTGTAATCAGTTATGTCATAGACCTAATCAGGCAGCACCCACTTCATCTGAATGTGTAGCATTTGATGATATGGGTTCATTTGTTGATTTTCTAATTGTTGAGGATCACCCCATTGATCATTCGACATAGGTATATATATTATAGGTACACATGTTGAATTTATAACAATTTTAAGCACGTGTTTTTAATGAACATATAGATCAATTAAATTGTAATATTTTAACAACCAAATTGTTTGGTGTAGATGATGGCAAACAGGCACAATGAGTTCTTTTGATCATTTTTGTTTTTCATCAACACCTATTCATCTCGACCACCCATTTGAGGTATTTTGATTATTTTTGAAATATATATTAAATAATTTTAATAAGTTGATTTTAATTTATATTTCAGTCCTGAGCATGTACATTAAATATTTATGGTGGTTCAAGGAAGTAATCCGACTTCCACATCAAATCCTCTAGAGGGTGTCTCGAGCACTCCTCCATTGTTGGGCGTCTCACTTGAGCCATTTGTATGTATACTGTTTTCAAAAACTATACTTAGATTTTTGTATTTTAAAATTCACTATATCAAATGTGCATGTACTTATATATATTAAAAATATATGTCTACGTAGGTTGACACAATGATGAGGATGGGTATTGCAGTACACTGGATTATCCAACTCAATTTCAAGAATCATCTGCAATTCAGGTTGTTGAAAAAATTATCTATGTGTATGTACAATTTATGTAGGTCTTTTAAATCTAGATTAAAACAAAAATTGGGTGTACACAAGTGAAAATATGTTTAACCTAATTTGTACACATGTGCTTTATAAATGACCTTGTAGGACCTTGTCAGTGACACGTTTCGTCCTGCTGATGCCACACCAACTACAACACATGCAGAGCAAGATGACGGAGGAGATGAGCAGCCTCATATGGTATAATTTAAATTTTAGATTATATAATTTAAAGTCAATTATAATATACATTGTGAACTTAAAGTAAATTTCAATAGAGTATATGTTGACACATGTTAAATTCTTTTTCTTCTATAGCATGAGATAGGTCATGTAGTAGAGCATGTAGAGCAGCTCGTCACAAGAGATGAGCGGCCTGATACGATATTTTTTATGATTTAATAAAATAAAATGAATTAAATTATCATTTCTAAACATTTTAAATCTAATTTCAAGTAAATCTTTGTCTTGTTCAGGACCAATTCAGATCATCTTACTCAGCGTGGAGTGAAGAGGTCTCTTGATTAGAGGGACGATAGGAGTTAGACATATATATGTTTTAGTACATTTCATGGACTCTACATATGTTTCAGTACATGTTGCATACGTACTATTTATACATGTTTTAGTATTTTAGTATTTTATGGACTAGATCTATATATGTTTCAGTATTTCATGGACTCTATATGTACATGAACATTTATGTATTTCAGTATTTTACATGTGGACTATATCTATATATGTTTAGTATTTTCATGGACTTTTGTAAGGACCTGACTCATCCTAATCAAATAACATTAAACTCTATTTTAAAAATACCAATGAATAAAAAATTTTGATCTGGCAGATGTAGGAAGAGTGAAATTTTTCCAGAAGTGCTATAGAAATGCGATGAAACTTGAAATTTAGTTTCCTAGAATCATCAAGTTCTTAAAAGATCATCAAGTTTAAATCCAATGAAGCTAGAGTACATTACGAGAGAAGATACATTATGTAAAATAACCTAGAAGATCAATGGATCGGTTCATACCGTAAGTCATGCATGACATCCTGCATTCATTTTCGATAGCTTGCTTCTCCTCTAGTAACTATATCCTTATCATCTGCACAAAATTAACTTACAATCCCATGTTAACACAACTCAAAAATCACTACTCAGAGAATTAAGATCACGATGTTAATTGTAGGACACCCTACATCTAGGGGACTTGAGTACTGGGGGCATCCTTCGCCGTCCAGACTGCCTACATACCCTGTATCCACAGGATCAAGGCCCCCTCCTTAGGATGTGACTAACGTGGAGAATGTGAACATGTAGTTCTGTTTTGCACTATGTTTGATGTAACTGTGAGCGGGTACCCAACCCTTTCTAGGGTTATTCCCTGCCCCAGACAGTTCTTCATCGGCTGCCACCCACTCGGTGAAACAGAGATGGAAGTTAGTCCACTACCACAAACACCTAAGGGGGTGTTAGCTAGTCCTAGTGTGGAGGAATCCCTATAAGGTGTCTACCCATGAAATCTAGCTTACTTCCATAAGCCAAATTGTGACTAAGTCCGTTCCTGATTCCCTAGTATTTTCACCACGATATGCAAGGGCAAGGTGAAAGCATATGATAGATAGCGTTTCTGGATTTGCCTAGTTGGCCTATCTGACATTTCACATGTCCTCCCCGATCTATACTCACATGTCAATAAGCCTCATTTTCTGTTAGTATGCTCGGAGTGTTTTCCAAATGAGCATCATGGTAAACATTAGTTGAATAGAATCATCCTTTCTTTTTAGTTAATCTTCTTAGTGGGATATCTGAGGAGATTTTCCCTTCCTGCGGATTTAATTTCTACATGTTCCTTATTACTCCCCGATGATTTAGAGGGACGGTGCCCAAACGTCGTTGTTGCAGCTATGTTAGGCGCGAGGTACTTGGTTCAACGTGACGACATTACCCGTAAACGTGACCCAGAGGTACCGTAAATACCGAACACTGCGATTGGGTTGAGTTTGGACGTTGATTTATAAGGTTTACCTAACGAAATTGAAAGAACTTGCATAAAGCAAAGATACTAGTTTATAGGACATTAACGGGAACAACCAGCTTGAAACAAGTATCATGTATAAAACAATATCAATGTAATCGTACAGATACAAAACTATTAGTGTTAAGACCACTCTTAAAATTATGTTTAACCGATAACTTTGTTCTTCAAATACAATTCCAAATACAATATGAATAAATTCTGAATAATCCTTGGGAAGCAATATGACCTTTAATGAACAGATCAACTTATCAAGCTTGCTCATTCATAATTAAGATAAAAGAGTGTTATCGACCAAGGTAGCTCAAGTAATTTTTAGAATTCTAATTCCACATAATACTGTTTATCTAATTCTTAGGATTCAAACAATTTATAGAGTAGAAACAAGATTCAACCGTGCAGCATCTTTGCATACATTCACAAACCAATTTACTCACTCATACTATCACATTCCCAATTATTCATAAACTTCAACAAGAAAGGATACTCAAGCTTTCATATGGAACCTGTTTGTGAGAAAGATGCTAGTAAGATTTGAATGCATCTTAGGTTCCCCTACTCATGATTATGGAAAAGGAGATTATTCCAAATTATAGGGACATGATTAAATAGCAACATTGAAACAATAGTTTTTCAAGGGTCAAGTCAAAGGGAACTTTTACATGGTATCATACTTCACCAATGCTATTTGTGTGACTAGGAGTTTTCCTCCTCCCCTTACAAATTAGAGACTCACTCTACAATCTTGCTACACATTATTTTTAGAGAGCTTCATGACAATATTTATGATAGTATAATTGTAGTGGCAAATGTACCCTATAGCATAATAGAATTCACAAGAAACACATGGTTCATATGCACTTGATGCTAACAGATAACTCAGAGCTATATTCAAAGAAAACTCTCATATAAGTTAAAGGTACAATAATTGATTCCCACATTATTTCAAAGGATGTGCTTCCATATGAAATATATTTTCAATGGTCTAATTCATTACATCAATATTAAGGGAGAATTCTATCTAACCTATTAAAACTCATAGGTGAAAATTACAATTTCAAAACAAAAATTAAAGATCTCACATACAAACATGATGAGAAGTCCCTAGATAACAAGTACAATAGATAGGGTCTATTTGTTGAGGATGTAAGGATTGCTTGTGATGGAGACGTAAATCAATTCCACCAATACCATTGACATCAAGAAAATTTATTTATGAGCTAGATGGTAAATTATCTCTTAGGGATATGAAGAGATCCACAAAGAATAGTTATAAGCAAGGGCATTGCCAAGTAAGCTACTGTAAAAATTTTGTAGTGATTCGAAAATGCCACGTCTGATTTTGAGAGGTGTGAAGTTAGGGTGCACCACTACTGGGTCCTCTTCCCTAAGCTACAAAGAAAATTTATCACAATTTGACATCATTCAAGAGATAATTTGTGCATAAGTTTTTGTTAAGGTTATAATGACTGAAAGTAGCAAATGGCCGATGGATGCTGGGTAGGAGTTGGTTCATGTACTAAATAGGTCATACATGATATACACTTTTATTCCCTTAAAGTAATCCATTCAAATCTGGCCTTCAAATGCTAAGAAAAATATCATGGTTAAAAAAAGAGAAACATCACAAAAAGATATAATACTTCCTAGAGGATAAGAAGTTGGAAGGAGTCCTTGTCTATTGCTTCTTAACTTTTTACTCAATACACTTATATTTTATTGGCGTTAATGGAAGGTAACAAGATAAACAATTATTATATTCGCTTAGAGATAAGAAGTGGAGGAGTCCTTGTATAGCTGGCACTTGGAATCAAACCCCTTCTTTACGCGCAGATTCAGTCACCCTGCCCTATTCACTTAGAAACTGCCACAAACTTCTGCGCCTGACATACATGTTAATATGTTTATTCTAAAAGTTGTGCATGTGGCAAATGCAAATTGCCTGTGAGGGATGAAAGAGTGGATTTTTTTTAACTTTATGAAAGTGCGTTCTT
Source organism: Cunninghamia lanceolata (assembly GCA_027924645.1). Classification (NCBI taxonomy): domain Eukaryota; kingdom Viridiplantae; phylum Streptophyta; class Pinopsida; order Cupressales; family Cupressaceae; genus Cunninghamia; species Cunninghamia lanceolata. Next base: position 27,815,738 of record BSBN01000500.1, read on the forward strand.
GAAAATGCAGGTTGTTAGACAAAAGAAAATTAAGTGTCTCACATTAGACAAATCTCATACAGTGTTTCACCAAACGCAATGAACGAACCTCCAACCCATTCAATTCACATTTGCCAGCGTGCTCCTAGTCCGTGCCAAAATGGCGTGACTGGCTATGTAAAGAGATAGGAATCTAAAGTACGATATGTAAATCATGTCAAAGCCTAAATATTAGATAGCTTATTAATTTTTGTTGTGAATGCAAAATGCATTGTAGAATATTAGTTTGCTTTACTGCTTTGTTAAGTCAATTGAGAGCCCACTTAAATATTTAGTGCTTAGGTCCCTATAAAAGTAGGGAAATGACGGTAGATTTTATTTTAAATACATGGATGGGAATCTAAGGTACGATATATAAATCATGTCAAAGCCCCAAATATTACATAGCTAACTAGTTTTCATTGTGAATGCAAAAATTCAAAACCTTTACCAACGTCCTCCTTGCCTGTGCTCAATGGGCGCTTAAGAACAGAAAGGGCGATCTTGGCTAGCACATCAAAATCCATCAAAGAATTGTCACCTCAGGGAATGCAATGATTGCAGGATTTCACAAGATGGTTTGAAAAAAAAGGCTTATAAAACTTTTGAGCAAATACAATTAGCCGGTGTAAGGCCAAAAGTGGTAGGCAGAGCACGTGGGATTCCTAAAAGAAGTAAGATCACAGGATATGCACAAAACAGATTGGTTGATGCAATTGGTAGCTTGTAACGCCAAATTTATACAACCTTTGACGATAGCCTTCTTGCCTGCGTCAGAATGGGACTACGTCTAAAGGGGAATTTTTGTCAGGTATCATCACCTACAAATTTGGCTTATAACAGAAAAATGGATAACTACAAATGGATACTCTAACAAAACCGTAACTCTTCTCTTATAATAGAAAAATGTAATCATCACCATTACCCAATCATCATTGGCTTATAATCCTTAAAGTGACTCGATCTAGTTACTCAAAACAATTAAAATAAGCAGATCCACGAGCAACTCCCTGAAAAAAAAAATGCAGAACAAAAGAAAATAGCAGATCTATGTGATAGGGTCAAAACTTACTTATTATTGGCCTCCAAGATCTGATGAAGAAAGCCTCCTCAAGAGATGATGTCCCTTCTTCATCAAATCCTTGCAATTTATAGAAAAACCAAGCATCTTCCACTCTTTTTTTTTAATGCTATTGCATCCTCCACTCCTTTAATTTATTGATAATGCTTTCTCCACTGTCTTTGTTTAAGGAAAATGCATCTTCCACTCACTAGTGGATTTGCAAACTTGTAATCCATTTTGTATTTTAAATGAATATATTGTTTTATATTAGTTTTTTTTTTAAAAATGAGTTGTGACATCCTTCTCCCCTAAATTTATGCATCGTCTCGATGCATGTTCGAATTAAGATCAAACATATACATATAGATATAACCATCGTTTACTATCAGTATGCTTGCCTACCTTCATAGTCCATCAGAGTATCATCTAAAAATCATTGTTGTATCATCTAAATATCAGTGAAGTTATAGTTCGTAATTAAAATTCTACTAGGTTCCAATATGATAAAGTATCCATGTCTTATCATGACATTGTGAGTTTAAAAAAAAAACATCTTTAACTTTTCAAACCTATTTGAGCATATCCTTGTAACTTGTCCTCGAGTCTGAAATGTTGAATGGTTATTCAAATTTTACTGTGTCTAGAATAAACACTTGCAATTCACTTTAAACTTCCATCTTCAACTTTCAAAGTGCGGTCAATAAACATTCTGGTTCATAAATTCTCCCTTGGTAATCCAAAGCTTTATCAAAAATTTCAGTTACATTTGAAGTTTACTCCAACATGTGGTCAAATCCAAGAGTAGTGATGCACCACTGTAGATTAGAAAATTATATTCTCTTAGTCAATCTGAGTACTCAAGAAACAGCCAATCCAGGCTAAAGTGTCCAAAATGGGACATACTGAAATATAGCCAACCGGGCTCTTCTGTCCTTTGGGCAAACTGGTAAATGCAGTTCAGTCACACTATTATCTTCACTTTCATCTTCTGAAGAAACTTCTGCAACTTCACGAAATATCACAAGGTTCAGGCTTAGATTTCAAGTTTTCAGTTTCTGCATGCAACAAGTGACTTCTCCAATTGATTAACATGTTCTTTGTCTCCTGTTACTGTTCTCCCTTTTCAATGCTTTCAAACCGTCTTCTGTTCCTTTCTCTGTTTCCAACAACTTTGAATTACACCTTTTGATTTTGTGATTTGCATAATTCTCCAAAATAATGGCCAAACAGCCTACACTGATCAAACGGACCTTATCGCTACCTGATTTGGGTAGAACAAACAAATAGGTTTATACAGAACTAGGTCAAACGGACCTATACTTTATCCAATACGGAATAAGTAAACACAACAGCCAACCAGGCTAAATAGGATAGGAATCATTATGCTCTGGCTAGAGACTTTTGACTCCTTCAGAATCAATCCAGATCCATAAGTCACTTCCTGGAGACCACAGTATCGGCCCAAGAACTGTGCTGAGGATGTCAACCAGGGATACACAATATCAACTTGTACACACCTCAGTTTTGGCAAAGCTGGGTATAAGCAATCCACCCTGAGGATTCTTCTGAGTACCAGTGACTTCTTAGTTTCGGCAAAGTCGGGTACAAGTAATCCACCCCGAGGATTCTTCTGAGTACCAGTGACTTCCATTATTCTAATATCATATTATACACATCAACATTCATGTGAAAGGTAACGATTCTAGCAATCACGCATGCTGATTTATCAAAAACTCTTCCAAACTTTCCATCCATCTCTCTTCGCAACTGTCACATCAATTAGTGCCACCTTAGGGCTTGTTATCGAAAAGTAGTGATAGTATCCCAAAATTGATAGTAGCTTCCCAAAATAGGAGTCAATGAATGTCATTAGTTTCTCAAAAGTCAATAGCTATCTCTAGTACTCATCATATAGTCTCAAGGATTTATGGAAGCTGCAAGGAAGTGCCAATAACAGAGGAGGACTTAAATGTTGATGATCAAGAGTGTAAGATGAGTAAAATCCATACTCTAAAAACATAATCAGAGATCTGTAAAGAGTGCATAGAGGAGGACAGAGAAAGAGTTGTGAATTTATGCGTAAATTGGAATATAGAAATGAGGAGATTCGTATACATATTTTTCGATGTAAAGAACCTCCTAGGTCCATTTTAGCTTCCTCTGGGTCTTTATCTGATGTTGAATGGCACACATCAAAGAGGTCTCAGAAGACATCGACAAATGGTAGCTCAATTAACTTGAGAGTTTCTGGATGCACAACTATGTATCAATTGAAGATGATAGTGTGGGAGTCCCTTGGTGTGGTGAAGGAAAATCAGAAGCTTCATAAAGACACAATGGAACGGGTCAATGAATTGGCCACTTTAGTCGACTTGAATGTTTTTCCCTGGGGATAGTCTGTGGGTTATGGATACTAAAGTTTATGAAAATCGAGATATTGCTAAGGAGCTATCAGAGCAGGAAATGGAAAATGAGCAATTGGAGGAAGGATTCAAAGGAACACTTTTGACATCAATTGTCCCTACTCAAGTGGTTGCAATAGATGCATGGAGGATATACTTAGAGATACGGTTTTGCCCCCAAGTGTAGGGATACAAAATGAATGGAGAAGGGATTACGCATGACGCCCACAAGGGGTTTTCATCATGGTCTTCTTAATGCCAAGTAACCGAGCAATAAAGATGGTTTTCAGGGCCCTCTCAAGAATCCCTCCACACGGTTCCTAATACCTTGCGCTTGTTTAAGGTGTTATTCTCCAAGAGGGAGATATGTAAGAAATAGACACATAGATCTAGGGGGATGGATGAATTATGACTATCCCATACCAATCCCATCTGCAACCCCATCCTTACAGTAGAATCTCCCCAAGTCACCTACTCCCCCATACAACCTGCCAGGCCCCTACCTATATATGGCAGTTTTACAGAAGTCACATTACTCCACACATGCCAGTAGTTGTAAAATTAAAAATGCCTCAAAATAAGAAGGATTAAGTGAAACAAGTCAATAAGTTAAATCCTTAATTAAAATAAAACAAGCCAAAAAAAATGAAGATCAAAGATAGAAATTATTGCAACATCCCAAGTTCAACAAGGAACAAGTCCTTGAGGCAAAAGGACCATCAAAATTTAAATAAAGAAATAAAACAGTGCGGCTTTTAAAATCTTTATCACAAGAATAAATAATGCAACAATCTCATAAAATTTGCACAGTACAATCACCATGTAGCCTTACAACAAGACCACCTAAGGGGAGTACAGAAACTGGGTAGACTTCTATCACTCGAATAACTAAATCGTACAATGGTCTCAAACCACATAGAGAACAATGATAATCACCATGTCACGTTAAGCATTCACCACAAAACTTGAAACAACCTTATCACACTTCTCTATCGAAAGTCCAAATGAATAGTCATATGACCCCATACAACCTAGGGCATGCCATTCTAAAACATTTACGATGCGCCACGGAATATGATATTCACTTCACCAGTCTTACGATTGTCATGTACCCAATTACTGTTGTCCCGTTACACATACCATTCTTGTCATCAAGCTATCCACTTCACCTTCTAGGGAGGGTTTACTTATGACCTTATCATGTTTCTATCCAAGTTTATCATTTACTAGACGATCATTAGATCACAAGAGGGAAATACTATTAGTCTTATGTCTTAATTCTGACCATGCATTAGGTTAGCGGACCGTCAGGCCTAGTGTCCAAACCAAAAGCTCTAATACCACATGTAAGGACCTGACTCATCCTAAATCAAATAACATTAAACTCTGTTTTAAAAATACCAATGAATAAAAATTTTGATCTGGCAGATGTAGGAAGAGTGAAATTTTTCCAGAAGTGCTATAGAAATTCGATGAAACTTGAAATTTAGTTTCCTAGAATCATCAGGTTCTTAAAAGATCATCAAGTTTAAATCTAGTGAAGCTAGAGTACATTACGAGAGAAGATACATTATGTAAAATAACCTAGAAGATCAATGGATTGGTTCATACCGTAAGTCATGCATGACATCCTGCATTCATTTTTGATAGCTTGCTTCTCCTCTAGTAATTGTATCCTTATCATCTGCACAAAATTAACTTACAATCCCATGTTAACACAATTCAGAAATCACTACTCAGAGAATTAAGATCATGATGTTAATTGTAGGACACCCTACATCCAGGGGACCTGAGTACTGGGGGCATCCTTCGCCATCCAGACTGCCTACATACCCTGTATCCACGGGATCAAGGCCCCCTCCTTAGGATGTGACTAACGCGGAGAATGCGAACATGTAGTTCTGTTTTGCACTATGTTCGATGTAACTGTGAGCGGGTACTCAGCCCTTTCTAGGGTTATTCCCTGCCCCAGACAGTTCTCCGTCGGCTGCCACCCACTCGGTGAAACAGAGACGGAAGTTAGTCCACTACCACAAACACCTAAGGGGGTGTCAACTAGTCCTAGTGTGGAGGAATCCCTATAAGGTGTCTACCCATGAAATCTAGCTTACTTCTGTAAGCCAAATCGTGACTAAGTCCGTTCCTGATTCCCTAGTATTTTCACCACGATCTACAAGGGCAAGGTGAAAGCATATGATAGATAGCATTTCTGGATTTGCCTAGTTGGCTTATCTGACATTTCACATGTCCTCCCCGATCTATACTCACGTGTCAATAAGCCTCATTTTCTGTTAGTATGCTCGGAGTGTTTTTCCAAATGAGCATCATGGTAAACATTAGTTGAATAGAATCATCATTTCTTTTTAGTTAATCTTCTTAGTGGGATATCCGAGGAGATTTTCCCTTCCTGCGGATTTAATTTCAACATGTTCCTTATTACTCCCCGACAATTTAGAGGGACGGTGCCCAGACGTCGTTGTTGCAGCTATGTTAGGCGCGAGGTACTTGGTTCAACATGATGGCATTACCCGTAAACGTGACCCAGAGGTACCGTAAATACCGAACACTGTGATTGGGTTGATTTTGGACGTTGATTTATAAGGTTTACCTAACGAAATTGAAAGAACTTGCATAAAGCAAAGATACTAGTTTATAGGACATTAATGGGAACAACCAGCTTGAAACAAGTATCATGTATAAAACAATATCAACGTAATCATACAGATACAAAACTATTAGTGTTAAGACCACTCTTAAAATTAGGTTTAATCGATAACTTTGTTCTTCAAATACAATTCCAAATACAATATGAATAAATTCCGAATAATCCTTGGGAAGCAATATGACCTTTAATGAACAAATCAACTTATCAAGCTTGCTCATTCATAATTAAGATAAAAGAGTGTTATCGACCAAGGTAGCTCAAGTAGTTTTTAGAATTCTAATTCCACATAATACTGTTTATCTAATTCTTAGGATTCGAACAATTTATAGAGTAGAAACAAGATTCAACCATGCAGCATCTTTGCATACATTCACAAACCAATTTACTCACTCATACTATCACATTCCCAATTATTCATAAACTTCAACGAGAAAGGATACTCTATCTTTCATATGGAACCTATTTGTGAGAAAGATGCTAGTAAGATTTGAATGCATCTTAGGTTCCCCTACTCATGATTATGGAAAAGGAGATTATTCCAAATTATAGGGACATGATTAAATAGCAACATTGAAACAATAGTTTTTCAAGGGTCAAGTCAAAGGGAACTTTTACATGGTATCATACTTCACCAATGCTATTTGTGTGACTAGGAGTTTTCCTCCTCCCCTTACAAATTAGAGACTCACTCTACAATCTCGCTACACATTATTTTTAGAGAGCTTCATGACAATATTTATGATAGTATAATTGTAGTGGCAAATGTACCCTATAGCATAATAGAATTCACAAGAAACACATGGTTCATATGCACTTGATGCTAACAGATAACTTAGAGCTATATTCAAAGAAAACTCTCATATAAGTTGAAGGTACAATAATTGATTCCCACATTATTTCAAAGGATGTGCTTCCATATGAAATATATTTTCAATGGTCTAATTCATTACATCAATATAAAGGGAGAATTCTATCTAACCTATTAAAACTCATAGGTGAAAATTACAGTTTCAAAACAAAAATTAAAGATCTCACATACAAACATGATGAGAAGTCCCTAGATGACAAGTACAATAGATAGGGTCTATTTGTTGAGGATGTAAGGATTGCTTGTGATGGAGACATAAATCAATTCCACCAATACCATTGACATCGAGAAAATTTATTTATGAGCTAGATGGTAAATTATCTCTTAGGGATATGAAGAGATCCACAAAGAATAGTTATAAGCATGGGCATTGCCAAGTAAGCTATTGTAAAAATTTTGTAGTGATTCGAAAATGCCATGTCTGATTTTGAGAGGCGTGAAGTTAGGGTGCACCACTACTGGGTCCTCTTCCCTAAGCTACAAAGAAAATTTATCACAATTTGACATCATTCAAGAGATAATTTGTGCATAAGATCAAAATATTAGACAGCTTATTAATTTTTGTTGTGAATGCAAAATGCATTGTAGAATATTAGTTTGCTTTACTACTTTGTTAAGTCAATTGAGAGTCCACTTAAATATTTAGTGCTTAGGTCTCTGTAAAAGTAGGGAAATGACGGTAGATTTTATTTTAAATACATGGATGGAAATCTAAGGTACGATATATAAATCATGTCAAAGCCCCAAATATTACACAGCTAACTAGTTTTCATTGTGAATGCAAAAATTCAAAACCTTTACCAATGTCCTGCTTGCCTGTGCTCAATGGGCGCTTAAGAATAGAAGGGGCGATCTTGGCTAGCACATCAAAATCCATCAAAGAATTGTCACCTCAGGGAATGCAATGATTGCAGGATTTCACAAGATGGTTTGAAAAAAAGGCTTATAAAACTTTCGAGCAAATACAATTAGCCGGTGTAAGGCCAAAAGTGGTAGGTAGAGCACATGGGATTCCTAAAAGAAGTAAGATCACAGGATATGCACAAAATAGATTGGTTGATGCAATTGGCAGCTTGTAACGCCAAATTTATACAACCTTTGACAATAGCCTTCCTGCCTGCGTTAGAATGGGACTGCGTCTAAAGGGGAATTTTTGTCAGGTATCATCACCTACAAATTTGGCTTATAATAGAAAAATGGATAACTACAAATGGATACTCTAACAAAACCGTAACTCTTCTCTTATAACAGAAAAATGCAATCATCACCATTACCCAATCATCATTGGCTTATAATCCTTAAAGTGACTCGATCTAGTAACTCAAAACAATTAAAATAAGCAGATCCACGAGCAACTCCCCGAAAAAAAAAAAAACGCAGAATAAAAGAAAATAGTAGATCTATGTGACAGGGTCAAAACTTACTTATTTTTGGCCTCCAAGATTTGACGAAGAAAGCCTCCTCAAGAGATGATGTCCCTTCTTCATCAAATCCTTGCAATTTATAGAAAAACCAAGCATCTTCCACTCTTGTTTTTTTAATGCTATTGCATCCTCCACTCCTTTAATTTATTGATAATGCTTTCTCCACTGTCTTTGTTTAAGGAAAATGCATCTTCCACTCACTAGTGGATTTGCAAACTTGTAATCCATTTTGTATTTTAAATGAATATTTTATTTTATATTAGTTTTTTTTTTAAAAATGAGTTGTGACAACTTTATATATTATTTCATGGACTTTATTAATTTCAGTATTTTCTGGACTATTGTTGTACATTTACATGTATATAGTTAGATTTATGAAATTTAATTACTTGTAGTACTGATAACAATAATAAAATATTCGAAAGTTAGCAAAACATATACATTTCAAATATTTTTACTTTACAAATTTGATTCATGTAGTCAAAACATTTTGTCCTAGGACCTGAATTCATAGATCCCCTTAAGCCATCCTATTACCCTAAACCCTAAAGCCATCATTTTGTCCTAGGACCTTAATTCATAGATCCCCTTAAGCCATCATATTACCCTAAACCTTTTGATAACCATTTAAAATATTAACTTATAGTAAATACATAGAGTTGAGAAAGTGCTTCATGTGATTTACCATGTATTTAGTTTGACATTAATGTAAAAATAATTAGTTAAAGCTAGAAGCATTGTCTTGCACTTCACCAAATCTTATCCCCTTAAGCCATCAAATGTTTTGTCCTAGGAGCATACTTCATAGATCCCCTTAAGCCATCCTATTACCCTAAACCCTAAACCATAAAGCCATCATTTTGTCTTAAGACCCTAAAGCCATCCTATTACCCTAAATCCTAAACCCTAAAGCCATCATTTCAAGTCCTAGGACCTTAATGAAATTTGGTTGCCTTGGGCAAATTCATCAAATTTTAATTCCTTAAGCCATCATTTTGTCCTAGGACCTTAATTCATAGATCCCCTTAAGCCATGATGCCTTGGACAATTAATGAGATTTCACAGATCACATTAACAATTATTTGTTTTTTCATTTACATGCCTTAGACATAAATGAGCCTTACACATTTTTCATTTGTATTCAATAAGGTCATTTATTTTTATAAAGAATTTGACCTTGGATGGATATTTTATAAAGAATTTGGTTGGATGGATATTGTTTGGTTGGATGGATCTATTAATTAATATTGTATTAACTTTTTAATTGGTGTTTTTTTAATGAGATTTCATATCACATTAACAATTAAATTTTATCCCCTTAAGATGACACTGACCATAGGGGAATCATATTTGTACTTTACAAAAAATTCATAGTCAAGACATTAATGTGAAATTATATACAAATATGAAATTAAAGTTGAAATTAATAGGACATTTAAATATTTGTACTTTACAAATTTAGTGATTCATAGTCAAGGCATTAACTTATGAAAGAAGTTCTAAAAAAATTACTTAAGGGGATCATATTTACTTCAAAGTACATGTCTCATAATTAATTGCTACAATTGCTTAAGGGGATTAAAGAAGTTCTCAAAAAATTGCTTGAGGGGATAAAATACTTCAAAGTACATGTCTCATATTTAATCACAATTTCAATATAATTAAGTATTAGACTTTAGGGAGAATCATCATATAACAAATGATATAATTAAGTAGTAGAAATTAGGATGACACATCATTTAACGATCACAAATGTTATAGGAAAATATGTTTAATGTTAATATAATTTATGTCGTAATAGGATGTCTTAAGGGGTCCTAATAGGACTTCTTAAGGGGATCAAAGAATTCAAACTACATGTATGATGTTGGATCACAATTGATATAATTACATATTAGACTTTAGGGTGACTCATCATAACAAACGATATAATTAAGTATAAAAATTTGGGATATGTCCTAATAGGACATCTTAAGGGGATCAAATACTTCAAAGTACATGTCTCATATTTAATCACAATTGATATAATTAAGTATTAGACTTTTATGGAGACTCGCCATATAACAAATGATATAATTAAGTAGTAGAAATTAGGATGACTCATCATTTAACAATCACAAAAGTTATACAAAAATATTGTTAATGTTAATATAATTTATATCGTAATAGGATGTCTTAAGGGGTCCTAATAGGGCTTCTTAAGGGGATCAAAGAATCAAACTACATGTCTCATATTGGATCACAATTGATATAATTAAGTATTAGACTTTAGGGTGACTCATCATAACAAATTATATAATTAAGTATAAATATTTAGGATATGTCTTAATAGGACATCTTAAGGGGATAAAATACTTCAAAGTACATGTCTCATATTTAATCACAATTTCAATATAATTAAGTATTAGACTTTAGGGAGACTCGTCATATAACAAATGATATAATTAAGTAGTAGAAATTAGGATGACACATCATTTAACAATCACAAATGTTATACAAAAATATGTTTAATGTTCATATAATTTATGTCGTAATAGGATGTCTTAAGGGGTCCTAATAGGACTTCTTAAGGGGATTAAAGAATTCAAACTACATGTATGATGTTGGATCACAATTGATATAATTAAGTATTAGACTTTAGGGTGACTCATCATAACAAACGATATAATTAAGTATAAAAATTTAGGATATGTCCTAATAGGACGTCTTAAGGGGATTAAATACTTCAAAGCACATGTCTCATATTTAATCGCAATTGATGTAATTTAGGATGACTCATCATAACAAAAATAGTGTCAATGTTAATTTAATTTATGTCATAATAGGATGTCTTAAGGGGTCCTAATACGATGTCTTAAGGGGATCAAAGAAGTTCTTAGAATTTGGTGAAGTTGCCCAAGGAAACCAAATTTAACAATAATATAATCAAATTTAAAGTAAATTCAAAGTAGCAAAACATGCACATTTAACAAACAAAATAAATATAATATTGATTTTGATATATAAAAGTGTAGAGTATAATTGTGTATGTACATGTATACAAAATTGTACAAAATGTGTAATTGTGTAATTGTGTATGTACATATATGCCAACTCAAAAGAATATTTACAAAATGTGGCTATGTCATCTCAAGAAAATCCAAAACTTGTAAGGAATGTAGCAAGTCTTCAAGCCACTTGATATCAAAATGTGTTAGGGTTAGCCGGTAGAAGATATCAATTAAATGCAAATAAAGATTAAATAGAGAAATGGAAATACATAGAATTAATAACAGCGAGAGACAAGTTTTAACGTGGTTCACCCAAACTCGAGCTACATCCACCAAACAGAGAGTCCAATATTATTATCTAGTAAATTAAATTGATTACAATCAGCAATCCCTACAACTCAATACCACTGCAAAATGCTACAATACAATATATCAAAACCCTAACCCTTAGTCACTTTTATCAAGTTTTTTGTCGGTTACAAAAATAGGGTTTTCTTATGTCGGTCAATGAAAAAATAACTCTCAATGCCTTTATAAAATAATAAAAAATCCCAAACCCCCAAACCCCCACAAGGGGCGCTGCCCCTTGACCCTGTAGGAATTTGGGGAGAAATCACGCCAATAAAAGTGGGGAAAATGTAACCTCCGAGTCTGATTAGGCTCCATATAACAACAATCTCCCACTTGGAGACTGATCAGACTCCACACCATATCATCTCCCACTGGGAATAAGCACCCTAGACTCTGCTGTTCTATTTTTGTTGTTTTTAGTTGAGAAGACCAACCGAAGCTGAAGAGGAGCTCAGCTTCTCCCTTCTCACTGCCTTTGTAAACATATTCGTTGGATTATCATCTGTATGTATCTTTTCCAACTGTAATTGTCCATCATCCAACACTGACTGAATGAAGTGATACCTCAACTGTATGTGTTTGGTCTTTGAATGCAAGGCATAATTCTTTGCAAGATGTATGGCACTATGGCTGTCTGTAGACAAATAATAATTAACCTGTTGTTTGCCCAATTCTTCCATGAAAGATTGCAGCCATATCATCTCCTTGCTTGCCTCTGTGGTGGATAAAGCAACCACCTTTTGCAACCTGGAAATCTAACTCACCGCTATTCCACCTACAGTAAAGACATAACCTGTAGTACTCCGCCTGGTATCAATATCGCCTGCCAAATCTGAGTCTACATAACCTGCTAAATCATCATTAGAGCCCCCAAAACATAAATGTATATTGGATGTACCTCTCAAATATCTAAGAATCCATTTTACCACATTCCAATGCTCCAATCCGAGATGACTCATAGATGAAGAGACTTAATGTCTCAAGTTACTGCTTGGAACTTCATATCTTCATGTTTTCTATTTATCTTTCATCAGCAAAGTTTGAACTGTTCATTGGGTTTGAATTGATTCATTGGGTTCATTGTTTCGTCAAACTGACTCGTTGAACTGTTTTGTTGAACTGTCCGTCGGGTTCAATGGTTCATCGGGTTCGTTGGTTTAATCGCTATTCTTTGGTCACTTCGATGAAAGTTTGAACTGCTTCGTTGAACTGTTTCATTGAACTATTTATCGGTTCAACGGTTCAACGATGGTTCGATGGTTCATTGAGTTCCAAGGTTCAACGTCGGACATCGGGTTCAATAGTTCAAGGGTTCATTGAACCTATCAAGAGTTCAACGGGTTCAAGGTTCAATGTCAACAGTGAATCGGTGTAGAAAGTGAAGCGCTCACCGATGACTTATGTCTATCGGCAGGAGTCTGGGATTCGGTGAGACCTTTGTGTTCTATGCCAATAGTTGTTGTCATACCGATGGTGCTTTAGACATCGGCAAGAGGATATCTGTCGGCATAGCCTAAAGGTTTTGGGCTGATGCACTGCGGTAATCCCGATGGAGGTTCCTTTGTTGGTATCGGTGAGATGAAGCACTGTCGGAGTGAGAGCTGAATCTTTTGCCGATGGTGAAAGTCATTCCGATGGTAACCTTGGTGATTGGGGAGACTCTGCTTATCGGTGGGAGATGAAGTCTGATGGCCGATGGGGTTTGTTATGCCGATGGACTTGAAGGCTTGGTATCGTCGGCAACAAAATTGCCGACAATACTCTTTGGTTCATTGACGGTTATAAACCGCAGTGACTTAGGCAACATGCTACATGTGGGACTAAACATCTCGCTGAAATATGAGCAGTTACGACTGTTACACATGTAACGTTGCTGGAAGAAGTTGATACATTCAGTTAGGGTGACAGTTGGGTAACTGATGCTTTTGTAGACTGAAGTTAAAACTGATCTTTTGGCATTAGTGAGAAGTGATGATGAAATTCTTTTGTACAGTTTATTTCTTGTATAATGTGTAGATGAAATAAACGATCTAATACATAGGAAAGAATTAAACAAAAGAACAGTTGAGCAAATTTCTTTATTTGTAATTTTCATTTACTGAAATAAAGAGGGTTATTCTGTGGTAGTGGGTTTTTTACCCGTAAGGGTTTTCCCACGTAATACTGTGTGTCTGTGTTATGAATATTGTCTATATTTAGTTTTTCTCGTGTATTTATCTGAGTTATTTAGTTTGAAAAGTGACCTGTCTAAACTGTCCCCTGGGAATTAACATTAGGGAAGCTGTATTACGCACTTGTGCTTTCCTTACAAGTGGTATCAGAGCCTGGCCCGTTGTGTTATCCTTGTCGGTAGTTTGGGTTTTTTGTGTTAATTCTATTGTGTGGGAGTTCTGTAGAGTGTTATTTTTAAATTAAATAAAGATGGCTAGTACATCAGACAAAATAGACATTGAGAAATTCAATGGCACAAACTTTGAGTTGTGGAAACTTAAAGTTGAAGACATGTTAGTCTATAGAGATCTTTGGGTTGCTGTATCTGGAGTTCAACCTACAGGCATGAAGCAAGAAGATTGGGATCTGATATGTAGAAAAGCCAAAGGACTGATAAGATTGAGTTTATCTGACTCTATTCTATTGAACGTCCATGAGGAGAAGTCTGCAAGTGATTTGTGGAAAAAGTTGAATAATATTTATCAGGGCAAGTCCTTGGTAAATAAACTTTTCCTTAGAAAGAAATTGTATTCTCTAAAGATGGATGAAGGTGCATCTATAGCAGAACATCTGAGTGCATTCAATACGATTGTTGCTCAGTTGACATCTATAGGTGTAAAAATAGAAGAGGAGGATCACTGTATGCTTCTGTTATGTTCCTTACCTAACTTGTGGGACCATCTGGTGATGGCTATTGGAAGTACAACAACTACATTTTCACAAGAAACTGTTGTTGCCTCTTTGTTGTCTAAAGAGATGCGGAGGAAGTCTTCTGGAATGGCCAAAGAGGCTTTGTCAGTTTGTGGTAGATCAAAGGAAAGAGGCAAGAAGAAGGACAAGAAGTCTAAGTCCAAATCAGAGGGGAAATCAAAATCTCCTGGTAAGAAGTCCAAGGTGAAGTGCTGGAATTGTGGGCAGAAAGGTCATGTCAAGAAAGACTGCAAAGAGGAGAAAAAGAAGAAGAAGAACTTCTTTGACTCTGAGTCTTCACACAGTGATGCTGATGCTTTCATTGCTGCTCTGGCAACACCTGCTTCTGAAGATGTTTGGCTGATTGATTCAGGAGCATCTTTTCATATGACATCTCATAGAGAGTGGTTCACTAAGTATGAACCCTATGCTGGTGGCAAGGTGTTCCTGGCTAGTGATTCAACGCTGGAAATTGTTGGCCGAGGTCGAGTCAGAATCCAGTTCCCGAATGACAGAATAAAGGGAATGAATGGAGTTCTTCATATACCAGGTCTGGCTCAAAATTTACTTTCTGTTAGTAAGCTTAATGATGTTGGAGTGCAAGTTACTTTTGTGAATGGTGGATGTAAGATGACTAGAGGTTCTATTGTTCTAGCGAAGGGTGAATGCATTGGAACTCTGTATAGGTTAGATGCTAAACCAGTGTGCTGTAATAGTGTCTCTGAAAAATCTGGAAAAGCTACTATTGTAACACATGATGCAAATTCTATGGAAGTTAAACTTCCTGCAGAGAAAACAATGCTTTGGCATCATAGACTTGGTCACATAGGTGAAAAAGGTTTAAAAACCTTGAAAAATAAAAACCTGGTAGATGGGCTGATTGATTGTAATCTGGAGTTCGATTTCTATGAATATTGTATATATGGAAAGCAAAACCGTGTTTCATTTTACTCTAGTTCTCATAAATCTTCTAGTGTTTTGGACTATGTGCATTCTGATGTTTTTGGTCCAGTTGATGTTCCTTCTTTATCTAAGTCAAGATACTACGTATCGTTTATTGATGATTATTCGAGAAGGGCATTTGTATATTTTTTGAAAAATAAATCAGAAGTGTTCAGTCGATTTAAAGAATTTAAAACTCTTGTGGAAAATCAGATTGGTAGAAAACTAAAATGCTTGAGAACAGATAACGGTGGTGAATATTGCAATGCGGATTTTGATAAGTATTATGTAGACCATGGAATTAAAAGGCATAAAACTACACCTTATACTCCACAACAGAATGGAGTTGCTGAAAGGTTAAATCGATTGTTGATGGAGAAAGCAAGAAGTATGTTGAGTTATGCTGGTCTTGAACAGAAGTTCTAGGCTGAGGCAGTTGCTACAGCTTGTTACTTGTTGAATCGTTCTCCCACTTTAGCATTGGTTGATAAGACACCTATGGAAGCATGGTCTGGTAAGAAGCCCTCTCTAAGACACATTCGAGTCTTTGGCTATGAGGCATATGCTCATATTCCTGAAGTTAAAAGATCTAAGTTGGATAACAAGGCAGTTAAATGTATCTTTGTTGGCTATGGAGTCGGTATTAAAGGGTACAAGCTTTGGAATCCTGAAACTGAAAAGGTAATCTACAGCAGGAATGTAATTTTCAGAGAGCTAAAACCGTTGGTTTTTGATCCTCAGCCAGAAAAGACAGAAGAAAAGAAAGAAAAGAGTGTTGTGAATATTCCTCTGACCCCTGTAAAAGAGGAACAACAAGCACCAAGTGTAGATGGTTCAGATGAGAGTTCAAGTAGCTCCGAAGATTCTGATCTAGAGCAAGAACTTGACCCTACACCTCAACCTTTGAGGAGATCTACACATGAAAGGAGACAACCAGATAGGTATGGATTTTTAGTACTTGATTCAACTTGTGCCTATGCTTTACTTACTGATATTGATGAACCTAGGACTGTGAAAGAAGCTATTAGTTTACCTGATTTAGATTCTTGGTTGGAAGCCATGGATAGTGAAATGACATCATTGGAGAAGAATGGAACCTAGGATCTGGTGCCCTTGCCTGAAGGAAGAAAACCTGTAGGCTGTAAGTGGGTATTTAAGAAGAAATATGGTCCAGATGGTAGTATTGAGAAGTACAAGGCAAGACTGGTTGCTAAGGGGTATTCCCAAAAGGAAGGTATTGATTATGGAGAAATCTTTTCTCCTGTAGCTAAGCTGACATCCATTAGATTTCTGTTGTCACTTGCAGCAGCATATGATTTTGAAATTGAGCAGATGGATGTGACAACAACGTTTCTTCATGGAGACCTTGAAGAAGAAATTTATATGTCCCAGCCAGAGCATTTTGTGGAAAAAGGTAAAGAACATCTGGTATGTAAACTTAAGAAGTCTCTTTATGGTTTGAAACAGTCCCAGAATGTGGTATCAAAAGTTTGATACGTATGTTTTATCCTTGGGGTATGTGAGATCTAAATCTGATCATTGTGTCTGTTATAAAACTGAAGGTGATTGGATTCTTATAATTGCACTATATGTGGATGACATGTTGTTCATTGGCAATGGTAAGGGGATGATCTCAGAATTAAAATCTCAGTTGTCCTTGAAATTTGAAATGAAAAATCTGGGGGTAGCAAAGTACATTCTGGGAATGGAGATCAAAAGGGACAGATCTAAGAGAAAAATTTGGCTCAGCCAGAGGAAGTATATTACCAATGTTCTTGATAAGTTTCATATGTCTAATTCTAAACAGTTAGTTGTTCCAGTTTTGCAGGGAACAAAATTATCTATTGAAGATTGTCCAGAATCTTCAAATGAAATTGATGACATGAAGAGAGTACCTTATGCAAGTGCTGTTGGTAGTTTAATGTATGCAATGGTCTGTACCAGACCAGACATTGCCCAAGCAGTGGGAGTTTTGAGCTAGTTTATGGCGAATCCAGGCAAATCACATTGGGATGCTGTGAAAAGAGTTATGAGGTATTTGAAGGGAACTTCTGACTATGCTATTTGCTATCATGGAAACTCAGAAGGGTCTAAGAGATCTATCAGCATTTAGGGATATGTTGATTCTAATTGGGCAGGGGACATTGACAGTAGGAGATCCACCAGTGGATACGTGTTCACATTACATGGTGGTGCTATCAGTTGGATGAGCAAGTGACAGGCTGTAGTCACTTTGTCCACAATAGAGGTAGAGTACATGGCAGCTACTCGTGCATGCCAAGAAGCCGTTTGGTTGAAGAGGTTGTGTTCTGATGTTGGTTTTAATGCAGGGCAAATACAAATTCACTATGATAGTCAAAGTGCCATATGTTTGGCAAAGAATCCTACATTTCGTGCTAGGACAAAACATATTGATGTCCAATATCACTTTGTTCGTGATATGGTGGAAGACAAGAGGGTGAAGCTGGAAAAGGTTGACACTTTGGAAAATGTTGCTGATGCCTTAACTAAACTAGTGAGCACGGCCAAGTTCAAATGGTGTTCAGATGAAATGGGTCTTCGGGCCAATAGTTCTCAATAATTGAAAGAGGACTAAGAGGTAGCAGTAATCTCTTCGACAAGTGGGAGATTGAAGAGACTTAATGTCTCAAGTTACTGCTTGGAACTTCATATCTTCGTGTTTTCTATTTATCTTTCATCAGCAAAGTTTGAACTATTCATTGGGTTTGAATTGATTCATTGGGTTCATTGTTTCATCAAACTGACTTGTTGAACTGTTTTGTTGAACTGTCCATCGGGTTCAATGGTTCATCGGGTTCGTTGGTTCAATCGCTATTCTTTGGTTACTTCAATGAAAGTTTGAACTGCTTCGTTGAACTGTTTCATTGAACTATTTATCGATTCAACAGTTCAACCAATGGTTCGATGGTTCGTTGAGATGTTTCGTTGAACTGCTTCGTTGAACTGTTTCATTGAACTGTTTATCGGTTCAAAGGTTCAACCGATGGTTCAATGGTTCATTGAGTTCCAAGGTTCAACATCAGACATCAGGTTCAATGGTTCAAGGGTTCATTGAACCTATCAAGAGTTCAACAGGTTCAAGGTTCAATGTCAACAGTGAATCAGTGTAGAAAGTGAAGCGCTCACCGATGACTTATGTCTATCGGCAGGAGTCTGGGGTTCGGTGAGACCTTTGTGTTCTACACCGATAGTTGTTGTCATACCGATGGTGCTTTAGACATCGGCGAGAGGATATTTGTCAGCATAGCCTAAAGGTTTTGGGTTGATGCACTGCGGTCATCCCGATGGAGGTTCCTTTGTTGGTATCAGTGAGACGAAGCACTGTCGAAGCGAGAGCTGAATCTTTTGCCGATGGTGAAAGTCATTCCGATGGTAACCTTGGTGATCAGGGAGACTCTTCTTATCGGTGGGAGATGAAGTCAGATGGTCGATGGGGTTTGTTATGCTGATGGACTTGAAGGCTTGGTATCGTCGGCAACAAAATTGCTGACAATACTCTTTGGTTCATTGACGGTTATAAACCACAGTGACTTAGGCAACATGCTACATGTGGGACTAAACGTCTCACTAAAATATGAGCAGTTACGACTGTTACACATGTAACGTTGCTGGGAGAAGTTGATACATTCAGTTAGGGCGACAGTTGGGTAACCGATGCTTTTGCAGACTGAAGTTAAAACTGATCTTTTGGCATTAGTGAGAAGTGATGATGAAATTCTTTTGTACAGTTTATTTCTTGCAGAATGTGTAGATGAAATAAACGATCTAGTACATAGGAAAGAATTAAATAGAAGAACAGTTGAGCAGATTTCTTTATTTGTAATTTTCATTTACTGAAATAAAGAGGGTTATTCTGTGGTGGTGGGTTTTTTACCCTTAAGGGTTTTCCCACGTAATACTGTGTGTCTGTGTTCTGAATATTATCTATATTTAGTTTTTCTCGTGTATTTATCTGAGTTATTTAGTTTGAAAAGTGACCTATCTAAACTATCCCCTGGGAATTAACATTAGGGAAGCTGTTTTCCACACCTGTGCTTTCCTTACAATATACCTACTGACGACTCCTACAGCATGTGCAATATCCGGTCTCGTGCATACCATGGCATACATTAAACTTCCTACAGCTGAAGCATATGGTACCTTGGACATTTTCTCTTCCTCCTCTTGTGTCTTAGGACACATCTCCTTAGTTAATTTCAAATGACTAGGCAAAGGTGTGCTGACAGCTTTTGCGTTCTCCATATGGAATCTCTGCAACACCTTTTCAACATAAGCAGCCTGAGATAGAGTCAATTTTTTGTTCTTCCTATCTCTACAAATTTTCATACTAAGGATTTGTTTCGCTGCCCCCAAATCTTTCATATCAAATGACTGTGCTAATTGCTATTTTAACTCTCTTATGTGATCCATGTTAGACCCAGCTACAAGCATGTCATCTACATATAAACATAAAATAATGTAGCTGTCATTATCCAACCTCTTAAAATAAACACAATGGTCAGAATTACACCTACTGTAGCCTTGCTCGGCCATAAAACTATCAAATTTCAAATACCATTGCCGAGGTGCTTGTTTCAGGCCATACAAACTCTTCTTCAATCTGCACACTTGTTTCTCCTTACCTTTGACCTCAAATCCCTGTGGTTGTGCCATGTATATCTCCTCCTCCAAATCACCATGGAGAAAGGTAGTTTTCACATCTAGCTGTTCCAAATGCCAATCTTCAGCAGCCACAATACTTAAAACAGTACGAATAGAAGTCATCTTGAGAACCGAAGAAAATATCTCATCAAAATTAATGCCTTGTTTCTATGCAAATCCTTTTACAACTAACCTGGCCTTAAATCTTTTCTTACCTCCATCTTCCTCTTTCAGCCTGTAAACCCATTTGTTTGGTAAAGCCTTTTTACCTACAGGTAACTTACATAATTCCCAAGTCTGATTTTTCAGCAAGGAGTCCATTTCTTCTTTCATGGCAAGCTCCCACTGAACCTGTGTATTCACCTGCATAGCTTTATCATACCCTTCTGGTTCACCAGCATCTGTTAA
This sequence comes from Cunninghamia lanceolata, assembly GCA_027924645.1. Lineage (NCBI taxonomy): Eukaryota > Viridiplantae > Streptophyta > Pinopsida > Cupressales > Cupressaceae > Cunninghamia > Cunninghamia lanceolata. Next base: position 27,836,432 of record BSBN01000500.1, read on the forward strand.
CAAAATAGAATACAAAAAGGGAGAAAACTTTTCAGGAGGTCTACTTATCCTTGTTGACCGTCTAACATTCACTGGAGTTTGTGGTATTTCTGGTTGCTGTTGCGGAGCATGAGGAACCACTGGAACATCACTATTTGGAGTATCATCCAACACCACATAATCTTTTGCTTTCTTCTCATGCTGCTGCAATTGATCTTTGTACAACACCTTCTCATTGAATATGACATCCCTGCTTCTCACAATTTTCTGATTTTTAAAATCTCAAAGCCTATAACCAAATTTATCAATGCCATATCCAACAAAGGTACACTTTTTTGATTTTGCATCTAGCTTGGTTCTATTTTCAAAATCTACATGTGCAAATGCTTCACATCTGAAAGTTTTGAGAAAAGAATAACTCACCTTCTTACCTGTCCATGCCTCCTCTGGAATACCACAGCCCAAAGGAACTAAAGGACCTCTATTAATTAAATATACAGCAGTGTTGACAGCCTCTGCCCACATGTTTAAAGGCAGCCCAGCATGCAATCTCATGGTCCTTGCATGCTCCATTATTGTCCTATTCATGCGTTCAGCCACTCCATTTTCTTATGAGTCCCTGGAACCATTTTCTACCTACGAATTCCATTAAAGGAACAATAATCCTCAAATTCTTTGCTGCAATACTCACCACCATTATCAAATCTGAGACATTTTAATCTTTTACCTGTCTCATTCTCAACCAAGCTTCTCCATTTCTTAAATGTTTCAAATACATCAGATTTCTGTCTAAGGAAATAAATCCAGACCTTCCTAGTTGCATCATCTATGAATGTAACATAATACCGAGAGCCACCGAGAGAAGATACCTGAGCTGGTCCCCATACATCTATATGCACAAGCTCCAACTTTTTATTTTTCTTTTGCTTCCCATCTCTGAGAAAACTGACTCTCTTTTGTTTTCCATACACACAACTTTCACAGAAATCCATATTAATACATTTCAGACCTGGTAAAACTTTCTTAGATTGAAGTACCTTCATACCTTTTTCACTCATATGCCCAAGTCTGTTATGCCACAGCGTTGTCTCAGAACTTGCAGCAACTGTTTCAGTCTCTTCCTGCGAACCTGTAGCAACTGTTCCTGAACCTATTTATTTTTTCTCTGTAACAGCTAAAGTAGAAGGAATAGTATGACTTGTACAAAGATATAAGGTGCCTACTTTCACACCTTTTGCTACTACTAAGGCACCTTTTGAAACCTTCCAATTTTTATCAGTAAATGTAACAATGTAACTTGTTCAGCTAATTGTCCTGCTGAAATTAAATTCCTACTGAGCCTTGGAATGTGCCTTACCTCTTGTAGTAGCCAATGATTCCCATTCTGTAACTTAATCTTGATTCTTCCCTTTCCAACAATCTAATAGGGTTCATTATCTCCCAAATAAACCAGCCCAAAATCCCCTTGGACATAATCAAGAAAATAACTTCTATGGGGCGTAGCATGAAATGAGGCCCCTGAATCTAAAACCTATGAATCATCAGCATTATCTAGAGAAAGAATTAAAGCATCATCTTCAGATTTATTACTTACCACATTTACTTCCTTATTGCCTTCTTGTTTGTCTCCTTCTTTATTTTTCTGAGACCAGCAATCTTTCTTCAGATGACCTGGTTTCCCACAGTACCAGCAATCCTTCTGTCCTCTGATTTGGGATCTTTTGTCCTTTGATTTTTCTTGTGACTTCCCATGACCTCCAGAACCTTTTCCTCTCTCTTTTGATCTACCCCTGCTTTCTGCATTCAAAACATTGCCTGATGTGGATCCACTTGAACTTTTCTTACGAATTTTCTCACTCAAAATAACACCCATAACATCATCAAATTTCAGGGTATTTGAACTAGAAACAGAGTTACTAATCACCATTACCAAACTATCCCAACTTTCAGGTAATGAACATAATATCAAGAGAGCTCTAACTTCTTCATCAAATTTTACATTTACAGAAGTCAATTGACTGACAATCGTATTAAATTCATTTAAATGACCTGTCATAGATCCACCTTCAACCATTTTCAAATTAAACAAAAGCTTCATGAGAAATACCTTATTTGAGGCTGAGGGTTTTTCATACAATTTAGCCAAAGCTTTCATCAGACCATCTGTTGTCTTCACTTCCGTTATATTGAATGCCACCGATGGTGCTAGGCACAACTGAATGGTTCCCAGTGCCTTTCTGTCAAGAAGATTCCAATCCTCATCAGACATTGTTTCTGATTTCTTGGCTACTCCTTCCAGCAGCCTCCATAAATCCTTTTAATAGAGGTAATCCTCCATTTGCATCTTCCATAACTGATAGTTCTACCCATTGAATTTATCGACCCTCAATTTACCCTCGTCTACCATTGCTCCCACTCAACCGTGAGACTTTCTTGCAGACGATAATCGAACACAACCCGCTCTGATACCACTTGTTAGGGTTAGCCGGCAGAAGATATCAATTAAATGCAAATAAAGATTAAACAGAGAAATGGAAATACACATAATTAATAATAGCGAGAGACAAGTTTTAACGTGGTTCACCCAAAATCGGGCTACATCCACCAAACAGAGAGTCTAATATTATTATCCAATAAATCAAACCGATTACAATCAGCAATCCCTGCAACTCAATACCGCTGCAAAATGCTACAATACAATATATCAAAACCCTAACCCTTAGCCGCTTTTATCAAGCTTTTTGTCAGTTACAAAAATAGGGTTTTCTTATGTCGGTCAATGAAAAAATAACTCCCGCTGCCCCTTGACCCTGTCTTGGGGGCACTGCCCCTTGACCCCGTAGGAATTTGGGGGGAAACCGTGCCGATAAAAGTGGGGAAAATGTAACCTCCGAGTCTGATTAGGCTCCATATAACAACAAAATGATACAAGCAATATCAATATATCATCAAAACATGTATTTTAATTTATATAAAACTATCTATATACACAACTTGTACCTATATTTACAAGTGCCTCAAACATGTGTATAGGCTTAATCTGCATCCTCTCCTTTTTGTTTCAAAGTATGAGATTAATGTGATGATGGCTTAAAGATACAAAAAAGGATAATAAATCAATTTTAACTATTAATGTCCAAGCAATATCAATATATAATCAAAACATGTATTTAAATATATTTTAACTAATAATTACCTATTTTTACCAAGTATTCCATGTTGTCTAGGTTGAATCGATACATGGACTCTCCTTTTTGTCTCAAAGTATGTGATGAATTTGTGATGATGGCCTAAGGATATAAAAGGACAATTTAAATCAATTTCAAGTTATAATAACGCACAAGCAATATCAAAACATGTATTTAATGTATTTAAATGGATAATATAAAACTAAAACTATATTTACCTATATTTACTTATTCCATTGTACCATCTGCATCCTCTCCTTTTTGGAACGCATCTATGACTATCTCATGCTCTTCCATAAAAATTGTCCATAGCTCTTTATTTCTAGGTCTTCCACGATACCTCACTAGTTTTATAATTTTTTTCCACCACCAAATGTAAGTAGTGTATAATCTTCTTATGTGTTTCATAATCTTTGAATGTAGGCAAACCATTCTTCCTTATTAGGTATTTTTGTAGCCAAGTGCCAACAACCACCACTGAATCTATTGGATAATGATAGACATCATTAAAGAAGTTCTCAAAATTTGCTTAAGGGGATCAATGACTTGTTATCAAATTTTGCTTAAGGGGATGTCTTAAGGGGATCACCGAACCTATTGGATAATGGTAGCCATCATCATCTTCTCCGGGTGCTATTAACTTATGTTTAGTCTCCACACAACAAGACAACCAATATTTTGTTTCCTCTTCATTCTCCTCAGGTGCAACAATAGCGTACACATGTCCTACAAACAAAATTTGATTCAATAACTTGCACATGTCCATATAATTTGACCAATCTACATACATGCATTCATATGTATATAAATAAATAAAAGCACTACAAAATAGTAATAAAGTGAAATAAAATGAAATAAATTGAATTAAATTACCTTCTTGTACAAGGTCTGAAACACAATCAAAATCGTTTGATGCAAACACTTGATCATTGTCTTCAATTGTTGTTTCATATTGATCATGTGCTTGTGCAGGTGTCAACAATCTTTGCTTCCACTCTTCAACCCATTCTGTATTCTCTATTGACCACAAAGAATACTGAGAGGGGGGGCGAATCAGTATTCTGTAAAACTTTTCTTTCACATACTTATTAATCCATTTACCACATTCAATAATATGAAAGAAAAATAAACATAAGAATAGCAACCACAAAGTCATAACACATAGACACCAAGATTTTTACGTGGAAAACCTAAAAAGGGAAAAACCACAGTGAGTGTTAGCTCACAATATATTATGATAATAGTATTGAATTACATAAAGGCTCACTACCTTAGGGATCACTGCCCAAGGGCTCACTGTCCAAAGAAGTGCTCATTGTAATAGGCTCACTACCAAGAAAATAGAAGAGAAGATAGAAGAAGGATTGGCTCACTGCTGAGAGGTGACTGCTACAAATGCATCTATAGAATGTTGAAGTGCAATTCCATTAATAGCTCAGTATATAAACTCAAATGTCTTCATAATGTATGTCTTTCTTTTTCTTCTCTGCTTCACATATACTCTGCTCTTCCGCCCTTACTATCCTTTTCTGGTCACAAAACTTCCTTACATCGCACACACATTTAATTCGCACTATGTTCGCACACATCTATACCTCCAAAGCCAAAATCTATCGAGTATATATATCCGCATCAAGAATTATCTCAATCTAGGTCGGCATGCAAAAGATAAATCTTATATATTCAAGTTATACCTTGTCGGCCTGTTATTGTGCCCAAACAATAATACGGACCCAATCAATCAAGCAAGACTCTTCATATGAGTCTAGAACTATTGTTTTACCACTTAGGTTGATGATTCCAATCTTATACCTTCATGGCATAGATTGATTTACCTTCTGTGTCAGCCTTAATCTTAAGAACATACTTAGTTGCTTTATCTATCAACCCATAGCTTGAAATGTAATCATTATGAAACTCTAAAATCCTTGTTAATGATTCATTACTCAAGTACTCTGCACTGTTTCTGACTTAACTCTGTTCACCCAGACTTAGACATTTCACCATATGACTTTCGGAGGAAATCAAGACTTGAACACTGAATCATGACTTCAAAAAATAGTTGAGAGTAACATACCAGAACCGCGTGACAAGATCTTCAATTGCGGAGGAGTACCAATTGAATTATTGTCATTATCTCAATGTGCTATCAATACTTATTCAATTTGGCTAAGTTAATCTTTCTAGACAAAAATACTATACACACCTTTATCTCAGGAGTTGTCTCCAAACATGTCAGGTTGTTTCCATTAATGACAACATCATATTAGCAGTGTCTCTTGACTATGTTGCCAACAATCTCCCCCTTTGGCATTGAGGCAACACTTAGTGAAAAATTCTTGTCTGCTCCCCCTTACTATATACACTCTGTTTTTCTTCTTCCCTTGATATGTTTGGCCATTTTTCACTAGATCTTCTTCTCCCCCTTTAACATCAATGGCAAAGGTGTATGTACAAGTAGCAAAATTGTGTCAAAACTCCAAAACTGTCATACTCTATTGCATATGTATAGGTACAATCTTTAGCTTGACTTGTTAGTTGTAGGAGGTAGAATATCATTATAAATGGTCTTTATCAGAGGTAACTCTCCATCCCATCTATTCTTTGCACTTTCTAAAATTTGAATGTGACCATTTAGCAAAAAGACTAATTTTTCTACCTTCTGCACATCTAAGGGTGTATCAATTATTGCTTTTGCCTTCAAAGCTTCTTCTGCAAGATTAGTCATTGAATCTATTTTAGGACTTATCAACCCTCTTAACTGGCACAACCTATTTTTAACTTCTTCCCTCTTTTTAATCAGATTGCTTAAGTCATTATGGATGTTAACAACTTATATCTCTTTACTATTTATTGATTCAACTGCCGGATCATATGCCTTAGAGATATTTGACAATTAGAGTTCTAGATCCTTGATTTTTCTTCTAACTCCTTAGTAACATCCGACCATGATAAGAAAAATTTGTATATATCATGTGATTCCTTAATAGCCTTTTCTATACCTTTGATTCTATTATCTAGTAGAATTTTATCATTATCCACCATGGTCTTCAATTCAGCTAACCTTTTCTCATTATATTCTTTTCTAACCTTTATTTTTGCAGAATTTTCAAATGACTCAAATTGAGAACTTATAGATTTGATTAGGCCTTTGAGCTGATCCATTGGTGGCAGTGATGTGTCTTTTTGGTATGAAGGCATCAACTTTTCTAGGATGTTGGATGCTTCACCAAGGAGTTCACTGTCCTGCATATGTGACTTTAGTATCTCTTCCTATGCCTTTGCTTGAACAATTGACACTAGTTTGAATTTTTACACCCTGAGACATTGAGGCCAAATTGATCGGTCCTTGTAGGAGCTTAGACTCATCCAAATCTTGTTGTCTTTCCAAAAGTCCCCTAACAAAATCACCTGGGGAAGCAACAATGTCTCTTGTCATTTCTTCAGACACTTCTTCTTCTTGATTTTGTTCCGGAGGTTCCATGTCCATATTTTCTTGTTGACTAATATGTTTCTCCGGTGTAGGGCTCATCTCAACTTGATCAAGTTCTTGATCATCAACTTTATCTTGTTCTACAATTTCCTCCTTATTTTCTTGATCATCAATTTTCTGATTAGGAGAAGGATTTATCCCTATTTGGTTTGTGTCAACCTTGTCTTGATCATTAGCAGTAGGAGCTTCATCAAATTCCTCCTTTTCTGAGGCTACTTCCTTAAGGTCTTCCTCAGTTTTCTTAAGACTTTTCTCTTCCTCTTGCTCTTCCATTGCTTTGTCTCTTACCAGATGATTTGTATCAGTTTGCTCCAGGCCTTGATCCATGTTGTCTTCAGGAATATATATGTCATCTCCAAAACTTGTTTCTTCATTGTCATATATGGTTAGGAGATGAAATTCCTTCAACACTCTTAAGGTGATCTCCTTAGTGTCTTTGACTGCTTTCTCAATGTCATCTGCCATTAGAGTTTTCATTCTCCTCTTTGTTCTGAATTCTTTATCAAACACTTTGGAGACTTTTTCTTTTTCTTCTAGGGTGATTTTAGGACATAGCTTTATCAGTGTATGCTCCCTAAGCTCAATGTCCTTGGCCATAGTAGCTTCTTTTCTTGTAGACATTATACTTCCCAAACTATCTAGAAGATTAGAAATTATCTCAATAAGACCTTTGTTGTATATGTCTAGGTATTTGACAATAGCAATCTCAATGATACTTTTGTCTGCATCATCATAGTCATCATACAGCTGGGCAATAGGTTTTAGATTACCATCAACTGTAATGGCCTTCAATACATCCTCTAGGGTTATTGTAGCTTGTACTTTTATAGGCTCTATTTTCTTTTCCTTCTTTCTTCCCTTCCCCTTACCGGAGGACTTGCCTTGACCAGCACCGGAGGCTTATATTGATTTAACCTTCATCTTTTTAATCTCTTCATCAGATTATGTTTCCTCCTCATCAACTCCTATACTTAAATGCACTTTTTTCTTTTGTCTTCATTCTTTTGTGACTTGTTGTAGGGACTTCCACACTTGTAGAAGGTGTGGGACCAGAGGATTCAGGTGCAGTATTGGATGCAGTTTGGGAGGTAGAATCTCTTGTTTTCTTCTTGGTAACTGCAGGCTCTTTTGATTTCTTCTCAAGCTCTTTTGGAGCCTCCATAGGTTCATCTTTCTTTGCTTTGGCTATATTTTCTGCTTCTACTCTTGCCCTTGTTTCTCTGATTTGTTCTTTGGTAAAACCCTTTTTTAGGGCATACTCTTCTGCCATCTTCTTGGCCTTCTTTGATATTTCTGGCATTCTCTGCTCAACAAAGACTTTTGTTGAAAACTCCTCATAGGTTCCAAATCTTTCTTCTTTGGGGTCCCTAGGTTTACTTAACATGTGTTGGGCATAGTTATCTAGTATTTTTCCATCTACTTCATACGCCACTAACATAATCCAAACTGTCCTAGGCTCAATAGCCTCCATCATACAATGGTCTTTTATGACAATGAAGCATCAATCATTTTTGTATTTGTCCATAATTCCCTTAGGAATCCTTTCCCTAGACTGCATAGCTCTTTGAAAATTCTTGAAATAGCCCCATAGGGCTGTGGTTTGTTCCTCATAGATTCCTATACTTCTTAGATGATTCCTAATTTGTACTGCAACTAATTGATTGTTTAACTAGAACAAGTTTTTCATTCCGGGTAATTCTTGCATGAAGTAGAAGAATAAGCAAATGATCAGCTTACCAAATTTGAAAGGGTATTTGCTTTCCTTTAACTTCTTCAAGTTTTCCATTAGTTGTTGTTGTAGCAATTCATAGAGGTTATAGTCTGCATTTTCTTTAATCATCTGATAGGCAGTGTATATAGCAGTACCGGAGACATGTTGAAATAAGGACAGACAACTGAGAGGGGGGTGAATCAGTTGTCACAAAAACTTTTATCACTTGCAACAATTTACCTTCTTTATCACTTATTAACAATTTAATGATATAACCATGAAAGCATAAATCAACAACACATGAGAAGAAACATAATCAACACACATAACACTAGGATTTTTACGTGGAAACCTAGTTAAGGGAAAAACCACGGTGAGGGTTAACCCACAAGAAATTATACTCTGTTAAAAGTATTACAAATGAGGAAGGCACATGCCTTCAGGGCTCACTTCTCCAAGAGGCTCACTGCCTACAGAGATGATTACAAGAAGATTACAGAATGTTTGAACTAATGAATGGTATCTACCAATGCATAAATTCAATTCCGGTTAAGCACAAAATACTAATCTTACACACTTCATCCTTACTTTGCTTTGTTTTACTTTTCAGCCATAATCTGAGCTTAGATCTTCACCTTCACACTTCTTTCTACCTTTATCGCACTTACTCCATCATCACACCTCACACACACTTCAAAACACTTGAATACATCGGCTATATATATCTACATCAAGAGATTCAATCAACTGTAGTCGGCGTCAAGAAAACTTAGAACATTTATTAAGGACTCTGCTCTGTCGGCTGAATTCATGCACAAACAACAACGCGGACCAAAAACTTATGTTCTCAAATCATCAATCATGTCAGCCAATACCACTGGTTATCACAAATTACTTGACCAACAACTTTTCTTCATCCGGACCAAGATCAAATACTAGGTCGCCCTGTTCTTCTTCTGACTGTACTAACTAACTGGAACCCAATACTCAGATGCTTATAACTTTTGAATCCTTCATCACCGAAGGCTAAATTCTAGGATTTAGATAGTCTTGACAATCCTTATTAGTCCCTCAGATCCGCAGCACACTATGATTTACCACCAAAGAGGTCTGGACCAAGATACTAGACCCTGTCACATGCTCTATTTTTTACTACACGGACTTAGACAAATCTTCACTTTAACTTTTGGTATGAACAAATTATGTAATGCGGATGTGTAAGATAGACTTGTTGGAATTAGGCCAGACAACTGAGAAGGGGGGTGAATTAGTTGTCCCAAATCTTTAATACTTGTAACAATTTCTTTATCACACAAAACTGATTAATGATGTAAACATTTAAAGCATGAATTATCAACACATGAATAGAAATAAGTGAACACAGAACACCAAAAAATTTTATGTGGAAACCCGGTTAAGGGAAAACCACGGTGGGGGTTAACCCACAAAGATTTTGTACCCTGTTAAAAGTACTTTAGAAAAATAGAAGGCACATGCCTTTGGGTGCATTGCCCAGAGCTCACTGCTCAAAAGAGGCTCTCACTGCCTACAGAATTTATTTAGAACAGAAAGAATTAACTGAGAAATAGCATCTACTTCATGCCTGGTTCAGTTTCATTGAAAGCTCACAAAACTTTTACTTTGCCCCAAATTCTTCTTCACTAAATTTTCACTCTATACTTCTCTCACTCCTTTTCTTCTCTGTTCTACCTCTGATCCTTTATTTGGATTTAATTCATTTTGTTCAAGGATGATTTTCCATAACTCATCAACAAGTATTTATACACTTCATCAACCTTGGAATGAACATCAAGGTTGGCACTACAAACATCTGAATTAATGTGAATCACTAAGCTGTCAACCAAACATAACTGGGACTCAAATCTTCCTTGATCAACATGCCACGCTTCAAAGAATTGCTCTTAGATAATCCACAACATGCTTGAATCATCTGGTCAGCCAAGACTGGGAAGAACAACAACACCAAGAAGAAAATCTTTATTTACAAGCTCAAACTTAAATGCGGACCTCCAACATAGCAGTCACACGATCCAGAGACTTCCATAAGCACATTGAATTCAACAAAAACATCCGCACTCCTCCAAATCATCTGAATCACTTGCATCTTCCTTTGGAACCTCAAGAACACTATCTGCCATGACTATCACATTAGAAAGATTGCTTGCGGACCTCCAAACCATGAACCATTTGAATGGATGATACACACTGACTTCCCAAACATGCCTCTAGATCTGCAGATCATCATTTTACATTACCGAAGCAATCCGGACCTCTATCCTATCACTTTGTCTCTCCTGAATAATGTAGGAACTAATTTTACTCAGATAGCTATAACTTCTTTAGATCTTAATGCGAATCTCTCAAATCTTAACTGGAGCTTCTTCAGACAAACCTCGACATAGCCATATGGTCTGCCAAATAGGACATAGTTGACACCAATGGCAACAAGGATATGTTGACATCAATAACAACATCACTTAGGCACATATTTGCAACAATTGCCCCCTTTGTCATTGATGGCAACATATGATGTGAAAAATTGAATTCAACTATCAAGACAAGAACTTATCCCCCTTTCTCTTCTCACTTCTGTAATTACTTTCTTCATTGCTCCCCCTTTTATCAGCAACTAGTTTTCACATGAACTTCTCTCCCCCTTTGACATCAATGGCAAAGGGCACATATTTGCAATGTTTTCTCCCTTTTTATTTCAGACTGATCTCAACATTTGCACACTAACTACTCCTCCAGAGTAGTATCTCCTTAACATCAATCCGGATCACAAGATATGACTGTGAATTCCACTGAACTAATGCACCTTAGTGCATCTTAGTTCTGATCAGGAGGGGTAATAACCCCTAACTTCACTCTGAGATACTCAAAAGTATCCTTGGGAAGAGGCTTAGTGAAGATATCCGCAATCTAATCTTTTGAAGACACAAACTCCAACTTGACTTCATTCTCATTTATCTTCTCTTTTAAGAAATGAAACTTGATGGATATATGCTTTGTCTTTGAATGCAACACTAAATTCTTTGAGATGCTTATTGCACTTGAATAATCATAGAAGATTGTGGCTGGTTCCTCAAACACAATTATGATGTCTTTCAACATTTGTTTCATCCACAGAACTTGAATACAATTAATTGCTGCTGCTATATACTCTACCTCTACAGTAGACAAAGATATTGCCTCTTTCTTTTTGCTCATCCAAGAGACCAATCTTCTTCCCAAGAAGAATGCACCACCACTAGTACTTTTCTTGTCATCCACATCTCCTGCCCAATTAGCATCTGTATATGCATGAAGAGTGAAGTCATTATCCTTTGGATACCACAATCCATAATCAATTGTCCCCTTGAGATATCTGAATATTATTTTGACTACCACAACATGGGATTCTTTTTTATTAGCTTGAAATCTAGCAACAAGTCCAATGGCATTCATGATGTCAGGTTTGGTCTGAGTCAAATAGAGCAATCCTCATATCATTGATCTATACCTTTTCTGATTTGCCTTGGGGGAGTCATCATCTTTGCATTAACTTACATCTAGTTACCATAGGCGTACCTACTAGCTTTGAATCTTCCATTCCAAACTTCTTCAGCAATTCTTTCACATACTGGGATTGAGATATAAAGATACCTTTATCTGACTGAATAATTTACAGACCTAGGAAGAAATTTATCTCACCAAACATTGACATCTCAAATTCACTTTTCATCTGATCAGCAAATGCTTTGCACATACATTCATTTCCACCAAAAATGATATCATCAACAAAGACCTCAACAATCAGGATGTCCTCATGATTAATCTTAAAGTAAAGATTACTATTAGTGGTACCTTTGCTAAATCCTAGCTTAAGAAAATGCTTATCCACTCTTGCATACTAAGCTCTTGGGGCTTGCTTGAGTCCATACAATGCTTTTCTTAGTCTGCAGACCATATCTCTCTAACCAGGCAACTGAAATCCTTCCGGTTGCTCAATGTAAACTTCTTCCTCTAATTCTCCATTCAGGAATGTTGATTTGACATCCATCTGATAAACTTTAAAATCTCTAAAGGCAGAAAATGCAAGAAATAATCTGACTACTTCTATTCTTGCCACTGGAGCAAAAGTTTCTTCAAAATCAATTCCTTCCACTTGGGAATAGCCTTTGCATACCAACCTTGCTTTGTTTCTCACAACTTCACCATCTTCATTTAGTTTATTTCGGAAGACCCATTTGGTTCCAATCACATTTTTGTCCTCAGGTCTAGGAACAAGATCCCAAGTGTGATTCTTTTCAATTTGCATCAATTCTTCTTCCATTGATTTTACCCAGTTTTCATCATTGCAAGCTTCACTTACTGATTTAGGTTCAATCTTTGAAATCAAACAAATTTCCTCTTGATCTTCAGAAATTTTTCTCCTAGTTTGAACACCTTTACTCTTTAATTCCTTCCACTTGAGAATAGCCTTTGCATACCAACCTTGCTTTGTTTCTCACAACTTCACCATCTTCATTTAGTTTATTTCGGAAGACCCATTTGGTTCCAATCACATTTTTGTCCTCAGGTCTAGGAACAAGATCCCAAGTGTGATTCTTTTCAATTTGCATCAATTCTTCTTCCATTGATTTTACCCAGTTTTCATCATTGCAGGCTTCACTTACTAATTTAGGTTCAATCTTTGAAATCAAACAAATTTCCTCTTGATCTTCAAAAATTTTTCTCCTAGTTTGAACACTTTTACTCTTATCTCCTATGATCTGATCTTCAGGATGATTCAGTCTTACACACCTAGGAGTTTTGGGAATTGCTTTAACTTCTATTTCTTGAGCTTATTCCTCAACATCTGAACTATTCTCTTAAGTTCTTGGAGTTTTCGGATCAATCTAAATTTGAGTCTGAGCTTGAACTAGCCTTGCTTGACTTTGACTTTCATCTTGATCATCTGAATCATATCCACAAAACCTGGAATGTCCTTCCTTGCTCTCATCAACTCTAACATTAGCACTTTCAACAATCTTTTTCAACCTCTTGTTAAAGCACCGGTAAGCCTTACTTTGAGTAGAGTATCCCAAAAATATTCCCTCATCACTTCTTGTATCAAACTTGCCTAAATCCTCATCTCTTTTGATATAGCATTTACTACCAAAAACTCTAAAATATCTCACAATAGGAGGATGACCAAACCATAGTTCATAAGGGGTCTTACCACAATTGCCTTTGATCTGCACCTGATTAAGAGTGTACACAGTAGTACTCACAGCTTCTCTCCAATAAACTTGAAGAACATTTGATTCCATCACCATAGTCCTGGCAACTTCTTGAATGGTCCAATTCTTTCTTTCCACAACTCCATTTTGCTGGGGAGTCCAAGGAGCAGATAACTATCTTTTTATGCCATGCTTTTCATAGAAAGCATCAAACTCACTAGAAGTAAATTCTCCACCTCTGTCGGATCTCAGACATTTTAATTTCTCACCAATCTCATTTTCAACCATCACCTTGAACACCTTAAACTTGTTAAAAGCTTCTGATTTTTCTTTTAGGAAAGTTACCCACATCATCCTGGAGTAATCATCAATCAACAACATGAAATATCTATCTCCTTGCACACTCCTAATTCTAGCAAGACCACAGAGATTAGTATGTACCAGTTCCAATCGTCCACTTGAAGCTTGTTCCTTACTTTTGAATGAAATTTTGTTTTGTTTCCCTAATTGACATTCTCTACACATGCTATTGGTTTCACAAGTTTTGGAAGATCTCTTACAACCTGAGTGGTACTTATTTTGACAATGTTATCGAAATTCACATGACACATCCTCCTATGCCATCACCAACTTTGATCTATCTGAGAAATCAAACAACATTTGCCAGAACTACTTAAATGAAAAATGTTACCTCTAGTTTGAGTACCGGATGCAATTTTAGTTCCAGAGCTCTCCAAGATTCTACATTTTCCATCCTTGAATCGAAGATCATAACCTTTGTCAACCAACTGTCCAACACTGAGAAGATTATGTTTCAGTCCTTCCACATATAGAACATCATTGGTGCTATTCTTACCATCAAAAGAGATGGAACCTCTTCCATGGATTCTACCAGCTGAGTTGTCTCCAAATTTCACAAGCCCTCCTTCATAATTTTCAAAACTAACAAACTTACTTTTGTCACCAGTCATATGATGAGAACATCCACTATTAATCACCCATTCATCTTTTTCAATAACCTGAGCAGCCAAGGTACTTTCCACATTTGCATAGCTAGTAGATTCAGTAGACACCAGATCTTCTTCTTTGATAGCAGTGAACACCCAATCATTTTCAGAGGAACCTCCATGATCAGATTCATCATCTATGACTCCTTCTTCTCCAACTTCTTGGACATAGTAACATTTCTTCTGATTTTTGTATATGTTAGGGTTTGGTTTTGTAAACCTCTCCGGACATCTTGAGGCAAAATGACCAATATTATTACAAGCAAAACATTTGAGTGGCAATTTTCCTTCATACTTACCAAATCCTCTTGGTAATCTTTTGGAAATAAGAGCTTCAAGATCTGCAATTTTAATTTCAACATTTTCAAGATCCTTCCTTGTCTTCACAAATCTATTTGATCTTGCAAAAGAGCTTTCACCTGGATCATATCTTTGTTTTCTATATACACTGGCCTTAAATGCAGATTCAGACTTGGGAAGAGAATCACCAAACTCACTTAATTCAAAAGCTAAAATTTTTCCAACCAGCTGATCTCTTGTAAATTTTGAGACAGTCTTGATCTCCTCTATAGCGGCAACCTTATGTTTGTATGAATCAGGTAAAGATCTAAGCACTTTTGCCACAATCTCTGATTCTTCCAAAGTCCCACCAGCACATCTGATACCACACACAAGATCATTTATTTTTTGCATGTAGATTGTGATGTTTTCATCTTCACTCATCTTCAAATTTTCAAATTTTTCTCTCAGACTTTGTAGCTTGACACATTTGACAAATTCATTGCCTTCATAAAGATTCTCCAACTTCTTCTAGATTTCATGAGCAATTTTTAGTCCAAAGACATATGTCATTTCTGAATTAGTCAGGGCACTTAGCAAGGCTTCTTTGGCTCAAAGATTATTTTCAACTTTTTTTACTTCATCTGGAGTTGAAGGTTTCTCCGAAGGCTCATACTTATCCTTAGTTATTGCCCAGTAAGCATCACCCATGCATTGCAAATGGTACTCCATGCAACTTTTCCAAATAGAGTAATTTTTCCATCAAATCTTGGGCTATCCTTCTTGTAGGTCGACATCCTAGATCTCCTCAAGCGGTGAAGTTTCTTCTAGTGGAACTTGGCTTTGATACCAATTGTTGGAATTAGGTCAGACAACTGAGAGTGGGGGTGAATCAGTTGTCCCAAATCTTTAATACTTGCAACAATTTCTTTATCACACAAAACTGATTAATGATGTAAACATTTAAAGCATGAATTATCAACACATGAACAGAAACAAGTGAACACAAAACACCAGAATTTTTTACGTGGAAACCCGGTTAAGGGAAAACCACGGTGGGGGTTAACCCGCAAAGATTTTGTACCCTATTAAAAGTACTTTAGAAAAATAGAAGGCACATTCCTTAGGGTGCACTGTCCAGAGCTCACTGCTCAAAAGAGAGGCTCACTGCCTATAGAATTTATTTAGAACAGAAAGAATTAACTGAGAAATAGCATCTACTTCATGTCTGGTTCAGTTTCATTGAAAGCTCACAAAACTTCTGCTTTGCCCCAAATCCTTCTTCACTGACTTTTCACTCTATACTACTCTCGCTCCTTTTCTTCTCTGCTCTGCCTCTGATCCTTTATTCAGATTTTATTCATTTTGTTCAAGGATGATTTTCCACAACTCATCAACAAGTATTTATATACTTCATCAACCTTGGAATAAACATCAAGGTCGGCACTACAAACATCTGACTTAATGCGAATCACTAAGTTGTCAGCCAAACAAAACTGGGACTCAAATCTTCCTTGATCAACATGCCATGCTTCAAATAATTGCTCTTAGATCATCCACAACACGCTTGAATCATCTGGTCAGCCAAGACTGGGAAGAACAACAACACCAAGAAGAAAATATTCATTGACAAGCTCAAACTTCAATGCGGACCTCCAACATAACAATCACATGATCCAGAGACTTCCACAAGCACATTGAATTCAACAAAAACATTCGCACTCCTCCAAATCATCTGAATCACTTGCATCTTCCTCTGGAACCTCAAGAACACTATCTGTCATGACTGTCACATTAGAAAGATTCCTTGCGAACCTCCAAACCATAAACCATTTGAATGGATGATACAGACTGACTTCCCAAACATGCCTCTAGATCCGCAGATCATCATTTTACATTACCGGAGCAATCCAGACCTCTTTCCTATCACTTTGTCTCTCCTGAATAATGCAGGAACCAATTTTACTCAGATAGCTATAACTTCTTCAGATCTTAATGTGAACCTCTCAAATCTTAATTGGAGCTTCTTCGGACAAACCTCTGCATAGCCATATGGTCTGCATATATTGATCTCCATTAATTTTCTCAATATCCTCAACAATCTGGTCTTCTAAATAGGCAGCAAAATAGGATACAGTTGACACCAATGGAAACAAGGATATGTTGACATCAATGACAACACCGCTTAAGCACATATTTGCAACAAGACTTAGTTTCCATCAATGACAACACCTGTCATGCATAGCAGTGTCTCTTGCCAACAATCTCCCCCTTTGGCATTGATGCAACACTTAGTGAAAAATGACTAAGTGTCAGAATAGCTCCCCCTTACTATGTACACTTATGCTTTTCACTGTTCTCCAGTGCTCTCCCTTTGCTGGATTCCTCATTTTTCACTGCTCTTCACTCCCCCTTTGAAAATCACTGGAAAAGGTTGGACTTGATGTAACAATTCCATAATCTCACATTCTTCCACAATGGAGTGTATATGCAATACAACTTTATAGCCAGGAGTGAATATTGCCTTATGGTCTAGTAGTTCCAATTTCTATAATTGAGCATCAAACTCAACAAAATCCACATACCAAAATTCACCAAAAATTTTATGTACATGGGCATATATACAAACAACCCTATGACTTATTTACATAAGTTTGAACACATTACCAAAGACATTCCTCAACAGCGCCAACTCATTGTCCCAACTCTTCTTCATGTTGTTCAAAACTGAGATGTGACCACTAAATAAGAATGCTTGAGACTCTGCTTTCTGCAAGTCAGTAGGATCACTTGACTTAACAATAGCTTGGGCTTCGGTCAAAGCACTGAACATTGCTTCTAATTTGGGGGAAATTAGTCCTCAAAGCTCATTCATCCTTGCCTCAATGCTCTCCTTCTCTTTTGTCAATTTCTTTATTTTTTCAATCAAGTTGATTGCCTGACACTCCTTGCTTGCCACAGATGTTGTTACAGGATCAAAAGATTTGGATACACTTGATAGTTTTTGCTTAGACTCCTTTATTTTATCTTCAATATCCTCTATTACTTTAGGACAAGATAAGCAAAAATTATATACATTTCGTCCTTCTATAAGAGCATTTTGAATACTCTTTATACTGGTATCCAACACAATTCTATCTACTCCAAACATGCCTTTTAGAGGATCAAATCTTTTATAATTGAATTCATTTTGAACCTTGACCTCTGTAGACTTCTCTAGAGATTCTAAATGAGAACTTACCAAGTTTATTAGACTTTTCAATTGGCCAGAGGGAGATGCTGAAGAATCCTTCTGAAAGGTGGGCATGATCTTCTCCAAGATTCTGGATCCCAGACCAAGTAGCTCACTGTCTTCCATGTGAGACTTCAAAATATCTTCTCTAACTTTATCTTCTGAACTGGTGAAAGACTATCCAAATTGATTGTACCTTTCAACTCTTCTGCAACTAATTTATCATTTTCCAAAATTTCTATCACTGCTTCTGCAGTGTCTCTTGCCCAAGACATTGATGTATCTATTTGATCCTTGCCAGTACTGTCAACCAGATTGTCCTGCTTGGGCTCTTCCTCAACCTTTGCCATCTCTTCTTCCTTTTCATTTTTGTCCTTGGCCTTTTCTACTTCTTGGTCCTTAGCTTCTTCTGTTTCATGCTCTTTATTTTTCAATGAATCATCTTTATCTGTTTCAACAATCAGCTCTGTATCTTCTTTGCCAAATTTATCTGGTGGAGTTTGAATACCTCTTACATCATCAGTTTTATCTGTCATCTTTTCATCTTCTTTGTTTATTGCTTCCTCTTCAGGAATAGAGGAGTCATCTATCTCAATTTGCTGCTCTTCATCATTCAGAATTGATGCATCCTCAATATCAACCAGTTCTTCTATAACCACATAGAACTTGTTCTTGTCCAGTGCTTTTTTCAGAATCTATTTTGTTTATTTAACAACTTCATCAATATCTCCAATCATCAGCTTATTCATCCTTGTTTTGCTTCTGAAATCATTCTTGACCTCTTTAAAAAAATTATTTGCTTCTTTGTTGGAGATCACCAGACACAAACTAGATAACACATGTACCCTCAGCTCCAAATATTTAGCTTTAGCAGCCTCTTTCCTCATTTCCAAAATGTTACTCAGACTCTTAGGAATTTTAGATAAAATTTCCACAAGAGCTCTATTAAATGTATTCAAGTATTTTACAGTGGCATCCTCCAAAACTCTCTTGTTTGCATCATCAAAAGTGTCATAGTATTTTACTATGGGTTTCAGATTCCCATGAATTGTCACAGTATTCACAATTTCTTCTACAGACAAAGTGGATTTTCTAGTTGGGGTTTCAGTCTTTTGTCTTTTACTTACCTTCATACTTCCGGAAGGCTTATCTTTTGCAGTCTTTGAAGCTTCTGCTTTCTTTGTCTTTATTTCCTTTACTACTTCATCTTATTCTCTTTCCTCATCATCTTTAATGCTCTCGTATGTTTTGGATGCTTTAGTCTTCATTCTTTTACCATCTTTACCGAATGGTTTGTCTTCCAGTTTCTTTGTTCTGACAGGTTTTGTGTGAATAGAGGTAGCAACAGAGCTTCTTGTTTTTCTAGGCTAGCTGATGGAGACTTCCGGAGCACTTCCTTGTTTCTTATTCTGCATCTCCTTCTCAGCTTTTTCTATCCTTTCTCTATTCTGCTTCACAACTTCCTTAGTTATGCCAATGCTTTCAACATACATTTGTACTTTCTTTTGAACTTTCCTCTTGATTTTAAGTTTTTTGAGCTCAACATGCAGTTTCAAACTGATCTTCTTATATGTCCCAAATCTCTCCATAGAATCATCCTTGGGTTTGCTCAAGAGATGTTGAGCATGTAAGGAAAGCAGAGGTGTAGAATACAACTTCCCTAATGTCAATTCAAAGGGGATAATGCAGACAGGTAACGCTTAATTCAAATACAAAAAGAACACACCAAAAAATATAGAATAAACATACAAGATAACAGAGAACAACACCAGATGTACGTGGGAAAACCCTTTCGGGTAAAAAACCCACCACCACAAGAGAGACAATTTTTATTTACAGTAAGCTTAGAAAGGTTACAATAAAGATCCCAGCCTTCTCGTTCAGGTATCGATTCTCAAAATCATACACACAGTTCACTTCCTTTGTACATCTATAGAATGAACAATTTGATCGAATCTCATCATCAACCCTGACGACCTCACCAAATCTGTATATATCATAGTCTTCAAGAGCAAAACTGTTTTGAACTTCTACCCTAACTGTTCGTTCCAATTGACTCAGCATCGCTATCTTCCAACCATTACATAACTATTCATATTCATGTGAGACCTTTAGTCCCACATTCACCAGTTCAAGTTTGATATCTCAGTTTACATACACGAACACTCAGTAAGACTATCGTCAGCAATTTTGTTGCCGACGATGCCAGTCTAAGCCTCATCGGAATAGCCCAAGCCATCGAAGACCACTCCACCATCCACACCAATGGTTCCTTGTCCCACCGATGCCCAAGCCTTCATCCTTCATTGGAGTAACAGAAGACCGTCGAAGTACCTACCACAGGCTCAACTGATGGCCAACCTTATGCCGATAGACATATCACATCGATATGACACATATTGATTAGAGAAATAACATCAATCCAAACCGATAAAGCATGTCAACCTGATAGCTAGCCCTTCGTCGATGAAACCTTGTAGATAGCCCAAAGACTCCTCACTCCCGCTGATACAAAAAGTCTACCCGATAGCTCACTACCATCGGTGAGAGAAAAATGATCGGTGTAGCATTAACAAAGTCTACCGAAGCTCCAGTGTGGCCGATGACCAAGCAACTATCAGAGAGACACTATCCATCGGTAGAACAAGACAAGAGTTCGTCGACAATTTAAACCTTGCCGATGAATGATGAACGATGAACATGTACTTGCTATGAACAAAACCAATGAATGAATGAGGTTCCAAGCAGTAACTTGAGACATTAGGTCTCTTCAATCTCCCACTTGTCGAAGAGATTATTGCTACCTCTTAATCCTCATACAATTACTGAGAATTATGGGCCCGAAGACCCATTTCATCTGAACACCATTTAAACTTGGTCGTGCTCACTGGTTTAGTCAAGGCATCTGCAACATTATCCAAAGTATCAACATTTTCCAGCTTTACCTTTTTGTCTTCCACCATATCACGAAGTGATATTGGACATCAATATGCTTTGTCCTAGTGTGAAAAGTAGGATTTTTTGCCAAACAGATAGCACTTTGACTGTCACAATGAATTTGTATCTGCCCTACATCAAAACTGACATCAGAACACAACCTCTTCAACCAAACGGCTTCTTGGCATGCACGATTAGCTGCCATGTACTCTGCCTCTGTTGTGGACAAAGCGACTACAGCCTGTCGCTTGCTCATCCAACTAATAGCACCAACCTTGAAAAACAAAAACCTGGTAGATGGGCTGATTGATTGTAATCTGGAGTTTGATTTCTGCGAACATTGCATATATGAAAAATAGAACCGTGTTTCTTTTTACTCTAGTTCTCATAAATCTTCTGGTGTTCTGGACTATGTACATTCTGATGTTTTTGGTCCAGTTGATGTTCCTTCTCTATCTAAATCAAGATACTACGTATCGTTTATTGATGATTATTCAAGGAGGGCATTTGTATATTTTTTAAAAAATAAATCAGAAGTGTTCAGTCGGTTTAAAGAATTTAAAAATCTTGTGGAAAATCAGACTGGTAGAAAAATAAAATGTTTGAGAACGGATAACGGTGGTGAATATTGCAATGCAGATTTTGATAAACTAGACTCTGAGTACATTTTATGATTAGTGACTTTTTTAAAGATTCCATCTCTAAGTGCTTCAAATTTTAAGGTCAAATGTGACAAATTCTGAAAATCAGGGAAAACACTTCCACTTTTTGGCCAAAAAGTGGACTCAACTTCTTGCCAGCACCCTTCTAGAAGATGGTATTCTTCCTCTCCTAGCACAAGTGCTAATGGTGCTTATGAACACCATCATATTCAAACATCAAAGGTGAACAAATTTATGAAGAAGCCAAACAATAGGTTCAAAACCACATGAAAGGTCAAAGCTACATGAAAATTTCAAGACTATAGGTGTGTGGATTAGTTCTATAAGTGTGGGATTGAACTAGAGAAAAGAAGATTTAATTTCGCAATCTATTGGGAATTGATTAAAGCAATTCTAATTGTTGGACATAGTTGAATCATAGAACTTGATCTCAAATAAAATATCCCACATTGTTCGTAGAGATAAATCTTGAGGGCATCACTAAATAGGCAATATAATAGCACATTAGCTCATAATGTAATATTTAATATTAAAAAAAAGTAGATAGATAAATACTAGGTGTTAGGGGTAGAGGATAATTTTATTAATGTTTTCGTAGGTATTATGGGAATGAAAATGGAAGGGGTTGGGGGTTTAATGTAAGAGATACGAAGTGATAACAAAATATAAATTTAAATGTATCTCTTTGCTTTCAGCTTTAGTGAAACCATAAAAGGAATTGGTTATGCTATTTATGTAGGGATTTCATATATATTTGTTTATTCAAATGATGAAGGTGTTTCTACATGATAGAGGAGATGCATGTTGGATTCAAAAAGAGAGATTTAACCTATATACACCTTGTAGGAAAACATATAAGGTAAATGCAAAAGGACTCTCCTTGTGGGTAATCCACCAATAGGGTCTCATACATCAAACTAGTTTCTCACTTTGCAATGATAAGGAAAAATATATACCTTTATTAAACCATTTTTAAATATCTTTTTAGTAGAGGTTAGTAGATACCTTATTAAAGGATTGCAACATGATAATACCAAAGAGTTTTTTTTTGTGAATAGTAGCTATGCTTGCAATTTATGCTATGCATAAGTATTAATTTATTTTCTTGATCCAAACATGTAAAGGAAGTCAAGAATGACTAAATATTCACATCAAATAGTTATCCTTAAATAAATTTATTATATTTTCAATAAGGAATCAATGTTAAATTATAATAGTCTAAAAATATTTTTAATGTATTTTATTTTTTATAATCTCCTATATAAAAACTCATCCAAGACTTTTCATCTGGAGTTGGGTGTGATAGTGATAGATTTGAAATGTTCAATTGAACATGTGAGAGTATAATAAATAGGGGTATAAAAATGCCATTAAAAGATAAGTACTTGAAATATATGATAAAAAGAGGAAATATTTTAATAGAAAATGTGTACTAGGAGGTTTTAAAAAAATTAAGATATAAAGATAAAAATTAAAATTAAAATTAGTATTTAAAAGTTCATAATCAAAGATGGTATAAAATAAATTTATTGAATAAATTTTCAAAAACTAAATATATTTATTCTCTTTTTCAATTTTAACACTTATTTATAAATAAATTTTTATATAATATTTTAGAACTCAACTTATAATATATAAAGATTAATTATTATAATTATTTTATTTCCTTATAATTTTATATTACATAAATTGTTATTTTGAAAAAGAAAATCACTTTCTATGCTAAAACTTAATCTTTATAATATTAAAGAAAAAATCTTTATTGGATGCATTAGAATCTATAGGTTAAAAATAGAAGTCTTCTCTAATCTATTGTTGGTGTTCATTACATATAATTTTTTAAATGTCTAAAATTTAATTTTAATCTATCTATATTTCATTTTCATATTTAAATGATATGAGATTATATTAGTTGAAGTTGTCAATGTTTAAATTGAGTAAAAATATAAAAGAAGAGAAAGAAAAAAGAAACATGTTTGTTTTGGTGTTTGACGTAGGCGTATAAGGTTGAAAGATGATTAGGAGGAGGTTCTAAAATGTTAGAACTAGATTTTGAGATCTTTGTTTTTATAAAACTATGTGTCAAGATAGGATCATGTATAACTTACCTCTCTAGGCGCTATACTAGTTACCTCTCTATGCGCTAGTGTCCTCTAATGCAACTAATGTCCTAAATGTAGTCACATCCTATGCAACTATTTAAACAAATTTTGACCTACACCTTAAGGGGAAATATAGTGCCCTTAAATTATTTCTAGACCCTGCCTCGATCACATTCCAAACTTAATTCTGACAATTTATTTATGAAACATTTGAATGTATTAAATGCTTGTGTAATATACTGATCTATGTTGTAGTTTTGTTTGTTTTAGGTGTCCATAAAACTTTACTGAAATGTATTCTTTATTTTCTCATAACATCCTCTTTTATAAAATTCTGGCCATTTCTAACTGTTCAAAGTGAGATAGGATTAAAGTTGTGTGAAAAAAGAAAGCATTTAAATAGAAAAAACATAATTTAAATGCCTAAGACACTACCTCACATAATCTTGTCTAAAAGGATAATAACATGAACTAAAGGCAAAATAAATAGATAATTAAAACTTAGTACAAGGAAAAAAGAAAGTTGATGTGAGTTCAATTTAAAATGCATGGTGTAGAGTGAGACAATCCAGGAAAATGTTCAATGTCTCCTTACATAATCTAAACAAAAATAAGATAATAAATCTGGCTCTTAATTAGTATTGGGTGGAAACTGAAATGTAGTATTAAATGTTGAGACATGGCCCTTCCATAACGTATTTAAATATAATTCATGTAGAAAGTCGTTAGATGATAGTTTTCTTAAATCTTAATTAAAAGCAAATGTGCAACTTCATTGATCACCTTCACCTGCGTCCACACGAGTGGATACATAAAAACTTATCCGTTTGCGCAGTTTGTCTACTTAACTAATTAAGTATCAGGATGGCTTCAGCATATTCCTTTTCTACACGAATTTTTTTTTCACAAGATAGGTACATGAGCTTTTATATAAAGCTGTCTTGGCTGCCTTGAACCCCAAGCAATCGCCATTTCTGACACCGCACTCTCTCATTTTCCTCTTGCCCTCAATTCATCGGAAATTGGAATGTCGCACTTGCGCTTCCTCCCAGCGTGAGGATCACAGATTTCTGCCTCGCCATTCTCCACACTTCACTCTTCACACTTCACACTTCACACTCCAACAAACGCAGCTTCCCAGCGTGGGCAGGCGATATATGCCGCTGCTTCAGCTAAATTTGCAGCACATCAAAGCGAAGAAGGTGAGTTATTCTTTGAATGAATCCATCCGAGCAAGGCTGTGCGGAAACAGGTCAGATGATGGAAATCCAGTTGGCAAAACAAGCGGAAGCGACCACGCAATGGATATGAAGTTTGTTGAGGAAGAAGATGGCGATTGCCCTCCACACTGCGTAAGCGAGGCCGACAGCATTCCTATTTTGGCAGAGTGGCTCGCGGTCATAGTAAAGGTACACTCGCACTCACACTCACATCCACATTCACATTCTGCAGGTTACGATGGAGTACCTAGTCTAACTGCACTTCATTTGTTTCAACGGTGCGGCAATTAAAATGAGCCTCCATTTATTTCTGATCGAATCTATGTCTGATTTTATACAGGCGATTACGAATACATTGATGTGACTACGGAGGCGCCTTCGTTCAAGCCCACCAACAACGATCGTTTATTGGTGGACATCGATTTCAGGGCCCAATTTGAGATCGCTCGGCCCACAGCGGAATACGATTCCCTGCTACACATGGTACCCTCTTTCTTTGTGGGAAGGGCGGATAAGCTCCGCGCCATGATCAAGAATCAAGATCATGTGTGACGCGGCCAAAATATCGCTGAAAGCGAAAGGATTGCACCTGCCACCCTGGAGGAAATATCGTTACATCGAAGCCAAATGGGTGGGCCCCTCTGCGCGCACTCCGCCGCCCCTGTGTTAAGACGGAATTTGGTGGCCGCCTTCTCTCACTATTTTAAATGTAGGTCCCTAAAACGACGCAGCTTTTTACCTATTTTACTGGTTTTAGAACGATTACTGTAGATGGACTGCATACCTCTTGTAAGCTCCATATCTTTTCCGCAGTTTAGTAGGGTTTTCTTTCTTGCTTTCCTGCTAGTTCGAGTGCAAAGGTCGATATTTTGTCGAGGGGGCAGTTCACGAGAAAGTTGATCGACCAGTGATATATATTTATAATAATAATAATAAGATGATCGACCCATCCACTGCAACTTAAAATATAAGAAACCTCGGTATATGCGTGGCGGTAAGCGCAATATAAGAAAGCTGAAGAGCCATTTCCGGAGATAGTCATGAATGGAATATAAAGATTGACAGTCCAACGACTAGATTTGGTCAAAATAATCCAGTCATTAGTGTACTTTACCAATTCGCCTTAATCCCGGCGAGTCGCGACAAGCGAAACTATAAACTTCCTTGGCTTCTACCTTGGTAATTTGCGAGCGCTTAGTTGTACTTGTCAATGCATGTATAGCCACTCCATGTATTCCCTGTTTATATTTTATTATATTCCAGAAACACCCAAATCAATCTGTTTTTTTTTTTAATTATCCCTGATTCCCTGCCAAAGCCTGCCACTGTAAGGAAGATTTTGCATTCTGATTTCGCTGTACTTTTCCTATTTTCAAGGTGGAATTAGTGGGACACTTGCTTTCCATTTCTAATATTTATTTATTTATTTAAGACGAGGTCATTTTTTTACCTTGGGTTTTCTGATAGTTTTATTAGTACATGCCTTCGGTAGTATGAGTTTTTTTTATCTAGTGATTAATCTATCTACAGTAAATCAATCAAAACAGAGTATTATTTATGAGTTTTTTTAATCTAATGATTAATCTATCTACAGTAAATCAATCAAAACAGAGTATTATTTTTAATGTTAAACAAATTTTAATTTTTCCTAAGTCTACATGAAAAAATTTTAACAAAAAATATTCCGAAAACCATTTATCTGTGTTGTGAGTGGCTCAAAATTTGAGCTCTTAAGGATGAATTTTACGGAAATACTATTTTGAGTGAAACAAACACACTAAAATCAAAGAGAAAAATACGATGGGAGGGAAGTAGCTGGCAATACAGATTAACTTGTTTAATTAATTTCTGAGTGGCTAAATTATTGCTAGAATTTGGTTATTAAACAAATAATTTTTTTAATGTTAAACAAATAATATTTTTTTCTTTACCTCTATGCAAATATTATAACAAAAATTCTAATATGTATATTAATATAATATTCATATTAATGTGATTATTTAATTTTGATTCATTGTATATATTATTTATAAATTTGATATTTTAAATATTAATGAAACCATATAATTAATTATATATTAATAATAGAATGTATATTAAATTATTGATTATACAAATTATTTACTTCTATGTTTTTAGTTTTTGGGATTCGTATGGTCATGAAAATTGTCAATTATTTAAAACTAACTAAAAGATAACTAATTGTCAACTTTATATTCTAAATGCATGTAAAGTTTGAAAAATAATTAGAAAAAACAACTTAGAAAAATCTTGAAAAATCATTAAGACCTCATTTTGAGGACCTAGATGATCGAAAAAGGTCCTGAAAAAGTGTCAAAATGGCGACCTACCGAACTTGTCAGTTCATGGGATTTTCAATCAACTCCTCAAGACGCATATGCCCACCAAATTTCAGCTCAAACGAACCCCCAGGTCAAAAGTTATGACCTCCAAAAGTTTATCATATATATTTGTGTCATCGCAATAATAGCAAGTAGTAAAATTCTATAATAAATGAAAAAGAGACTCAAGAATTGGAAATATTAGACTAAAATTCACATTTTCTACATTCTCCAATGAAAACTCCATTGTAGTCTATGTTAACCAAACAAATATTAAATCAAACTCAAAACCAACTAATCAATTCATGAAGAGTATTTACCAATAAATTAGTTCCACATCAATATTAAACAAATATTTAATCTAAGAACAAAAATTCAACTACAAAACGCATACTATTATTACAACACCACAAGGTAGGTACTGGCCACTACGTGGCACCTGACAAGTTATGACAAGTTTAACTATTTTAACCATTTTTTTAAACTAGTTATTGTTGTTTTGATTTATGAATAAATCACATGTTAGTATTTTTTACCCAAAACAAATATTTATGCTTTGTAATGTTAAAATTTAAACGTTTTACTTTAAAATATTTTTTCAATAATTATTGCCAATCTATTGGCTGTAAATAAATTATTCTCAATCTGATTAGTTGTAAACTTTTACCTCTTATGGAGGTCCTCATGTCAATCGAAAAAAAAACATTTAATTGTGAGATGAGTTTAGACGTAGGCTATGAGAAAGGTCATTTTATCATACTTTTGGTATGTATTTGTCAATTTGATATATTTATTGTTTGGTCAAGGTTATTGCTCAACATTACAGCTAGATAACATAATTTGTGTCACTAAAGTACGGTTTTGAAAGCTTAAATCAAAGCTTCAACTATTGTGTGACATTTCCACCATATGATTTTCAAAGGTCTTTTTAACATTCAACGATTGGTGTTTTTTTTTAATGAATAAGTGCCTATATTACTTAATTATGAAATAATATAAACACATATTCACAAAAAAACGTGGGTGGAAAAATCACACCCCCAAATAGGGAAAACCCTGGAACAAAAAGCACAAACAAGCCACTATGTGGTAAGTGCTATATCACTAAAAGGAGGAGGAGGGTCCCAGTCATCCAGCTTACCCCATACACCAATAGAGTCCAAAGTATCCACAGAGGGTTCCCAACCATCATTATCTTTGTCATCTTTTGTATCTTCAACATAGGGTTGATTGTCACAAACAAATGAAATTGTAAGATCTAGGCGAGGAAACTTGTCAAAATTTGACCAACCACTGAGCCCACAACCAAGAGCCTAGGGAGAAGCATAGTGGAGGCAGTGGGCTAAGACCACCCTTTCATTTTTTTTAATTTTAAACTATGCTAACTTTTTATTCCTTTTTAATTTTAATTGAACTATTTAGTACTTTTTGGCATTAGGTTTTTCTAGAAAGCAGCAAATTTTGATTCGAATTCCAAACTTTTTTGGCACTTAAAATATAAAAAAACTAATCTAGGTGAACATTGAGCAAGTCCAAAGAAGAGTAGTAAATAATTTAGTATAAAATAATATTATATTAATTGCAATATATATTATTACAATCAATAATTTAGTATAAATATTAATATTAATAAGTTAATTAAATTATATTTATATAATACTAGACTAATTATAATATAATAGAAATATAATATAATTATATTGATATTAATTATTATAATCAATAATTTAGTATAAATACTAATATATTGATTATATTATTAATATATATTATAGTAGTTATTAATGTATTTTATATGCCACTTAAAAGTTAAAATATAATTTTTTCATAACTAGTATAGATATCTTAATTATATTTATTTAAAAAACTTTAGTCTTGAGTTATTTTATTTACTTAAGATTTATTTTGTTTTACCTTAGAACTATGGCTTCCACCTATGCAATGTGGCTTTGATTCATTCTACACTCTAGTTCACTTATGCAGCTATGAAACTAATCCTGCATGTGTAGCTTGTTGGGGATTTACTCAAACCCTGTTATAGACAACCAATAGATTACACAAAATCTATCTAACATTCATAGAAGTAAATGGAATAGTATGCATACACAAGATTACACAAGACTCAAAGATTTTCATGGGAAACCCTTACAGGAGAAAACACAACACCAAAAGATGTTCTAGATTATATTATTCAGAATTAAAGATTCAATACAACAAGGCCTTTTTATAGAGTCTCAATCTACAACATACTTATTTTGCACCCACTCTAATGTCTCACACCAATAATATTCAATCCAATGCTAACCTAATTAGTCTATACAATCATCCAACCTTGGTTCCTTCACATGAGATGATACATATAGATGTGCAAATGAGAACTCTAACCGTCTAATTATCCAATCAACATGTGGAATACTAAGAGGCATTGGTGCAGGAGCACCTACCTGACAGCTGGCCTCCATGAGGTAGTTAGTTTGTTATAGGTCTTGTTAATGTTTCCAAGAAGGTCTTATAAGACCAATGCATGTAATAAGGTCCAAGTTGACCGTGCTTTTCTATTTTTAGGTAGTTTGTTATGACAGCTGATGACAGCTGTATAGTTTGTTAGTTCAGTTGGATCCTCCCAGCCGCTTGGAAGCTCCCAGCCGCTGGGAATCGAGTGGTAGTACTCGCAAGCAGTTCCTATTTATGTAGTAGGATCGGTTGGTCTTAGGACAGATTGAGATATAGATACATTGAGGAGCTAGGTTGCAGAGAGTGAGACAGAGAGAGAGACTGAGTATTGTACTTGCATCTTTTGAAATCAATAAAGAGATCCTGTTTGTGTCAATTTTCTGTTTGGATTCCATTGTGTAATCGAGTTGCTGTTCTGGTGGTTACATGGATTCACTGATCCATTCCACCGGTTGATTCATCGAATCGGTGGAATGGCTATGTACAATAGTTTAGGATTTAGTTTGCATTTTCTGTTTGTTCACATGTATGTTTGCAGGATCGCAGTCGAGAGGTGTTGAGAACCCTAGCATGGGCATGTGCTAGGTCGTGCTGGTTGTTAGAGTCTGGAAAGTTGTCCAGGAAGCAGATCGGGTCACCCCAGGAGGTTCAGCGGATCAAAATTTGCTAAGGTTGGAAAATCCATCGCAACGGCATCATCAGGATATTTCTGTGTATATCCTGTAGTTACTTCAGGTGTCATCTGAGTAGATGGAGGTGAGCATGATGCAGTAGTTTGCATAAGGTGAATGCGCATTGGGGTGATGATCGCAAGGTGTTGCCGAGGAAGAGTATATCGGCATAAGTTAGTCGATCGGGTTGATAAAATCATCGCGGGCCGATAATGTTAAGTTTGGCTGACAGCAGGATATTGAAGGAACTGCATATGACGTCATCGTCATCAGGATAATCGTCATCAGGACATTCCGAAATATCACCCGATAAAGGTTTATCCTGCTGACCATAAGTGTTTTGGCATAGGCGTAAGGCATCGGGGAGATAAGTGGATCGTGAGAGGATATTCGGCAGAATATTCGTCATCAGTATAAAGTTGAGTATCATCATCAGGATGTTTCAATATGACCGGATAAGTCATATCCTGATGTTGTTGTTTAAGTAGTCGGATATCAGGGTGACGTAAGCATCAAAGGAAAGGTGCGTGAAGTGTCGTCATCAGGATATATGGAGGGAACCAGATATTTTATATCCTGCTGATGAAGATGATGTCGAACATCATGATGCTGCAGATAGAGGTTGGCGGTAAGATGAACAGTGATTGTCAGGAGGATGATTGCGCTAGCCGAATATGATGATGCTGCTGACAGGCGAAAGGTCGAAGGTTTGTCTGCAGGAGGATATCAGTCGGTAGAGAAAATATGATGATGCTAACAGTGTTAAGGGAAATATGATGATGATGATGAAGGGTTGCAGACATACATGCTGTATGTCAAGGTTTTAGTGTGGATGCCTCTGCATCATAGTGGATTAATGGCTTTTCCATCTTATTTGTAAGCTTCTGTTGCGTTTCCTCTGCATCATAGTGGTATCAGAGCAAAGGAAGGATCTTCTGGAAAAGATCAGGATATAGCAGGATGTCAGATGAAGAAGGAACATCTGAGATTCCGGCAAGGATGACCAACGTTGAGTTGGCAGTTCTGGTAAAGAAACAGATTGCAGAGAGCAAGGCCGTGAAGGCTCAGAATCAGGAATTGAAGGATGAGTTAGAGAAGTTGAGGAACAGAGTAGGTTCTGGTAGAGAAGAAGATAGGGAAGAAGAAGAGATCCCTAGTTGGAACAAGGAGGACGTTCCTGCAGACCAGAGACCACTGTTGAACGCCCTCAAGGCCATGGAGAGGAGAACCATGGATGTGAAATTGGATTTGCCAGTGTTTACAGGAAAGATGGAACCTGATTCAGTGATGGAGTGGATAGACTCCTTGAACAATTTCTTTGAAACAGAGGAGATACCAGAACAACAGAGGGTGAAAATAGCCCAGTCAAAAATGAAAGAAGCTGCCTTGACATGGTGGAATTTTGTCCAAGATGATAGAGTACAGGAAGGAAAGCGTAGAGTCACTACATGGAAGAA
This sequence comes from Cunninghamia lanceolata, assembly GCA_027924645.1. Lineage (NCBI taxonomy): Eukaryota > Viridiplantae > Streptophyta > Pinopsida > Cupressales > Cupressaceae > Cunninghamia > Cunninghamia lanceolata. The sequence goes on from BSBN01000500.1 coordinate 27,868,391, forward strand.
AATGATGGCATTAGTAAAGGAAGCTTATGTCCCATTAGATTACAGTATCCAATTACACAAGAGGAAGCAAAACCTGAAGCAGAAGGAGCTAGATGTCAGCTCATATACAGAAGAATTCATGAAACTTTGTATGAAAACAAAGGTAAAGGAAAGTGAAGAAGAGAAGGTAGCCAGATACCTTAATGGATTGAGGTTCAACATTCAGGAAGATTTAAGTCTGCATAATCCAGATACAGTTCAGAAATGCTTTCAGTTGGCATTGAAAGTGGAAGAGAAGTTAAAGAGAAAACAAGAACAACACAATAGAGGAAGAGGAAACAATATGAGGGGAAGAGGATCAGCCCCTACAACAAGGCAAACCAATGAGGGTCAAGAAGACACTGGTAAAGGACAGGGACAGTCTGATTTTAGAGGTGGATGGAAAGGTAATAGAGGCAGATTTGGAGGTGGTAGAGGTTCTACTACATTTTCAAGAAAGTGTTACACCTGTGGTGAGTTTGGTCATCCATTTTTCAAATGTCCAGAAAACAAGGGTTCATCATCCAGAGATGATAGAATGAATGACAAGAGAGTACAACTTGTGCAAGAAGAGAAAGTAGAGCAAAGTGTGCAAAGTTTAAACACTTATCAAGATAGAGTTCCTGACAATTATGGATATCCTGAGGAGGGAGAAGCATTGATGCTTAGGAGAATTAGTTTGTAGGCATCAAAGGATATGATGTAAAGAAGAGCTCTTTTCAAGACCACATGCAAGAGCAAAGGTAAGGTATGTAAGGTTGTCATTGATACTGGTTCAACAGACAACATGGTATCTTAGGAAATGGTGAATAAACTAAATTTGGAAAGGATTCCACACCAACACCCTTACAAGGCATCTTGGGTGAGTGATAGTCAATCACTTTTTGTACATGAACAGGCATATGTGGATTTTCAGATTGGAGCATATCATGATAGAGTTTTGTGTGACATTTTGCCCATGGAATGTTGTCACCTACTGTTGGGTAGACCATGGCAATTTGACAGGAGGGTACTGTATGATGGGTATGCTAATACCTACACCATCAAGAAAGATGGGAAGACTATTATGTTGATGCCATTGCAGGCAAATGCTGCAGCACAAGAGGCAGCCAAAATCATTTTAGTGGGAAGGAAGGAATTTGTGCATATGCCTATAGCAGCAGGCATAAAGGTAGTTGAGGACATTGCAGGGAAAGAAGTTGTTAAGGACAACAGGTTGAAGAAAGTTTTAGTTGTGACTGACAGAGGTCAGCAGCAGGTTCAGAAACAGGTTTGCAAACAGTAACCAGTTGAGAGGAATGACAAGGATGTTGTCATAGTTGGGACTATTGTTTGTCCTATAAAAGTTGAAAGGAAGACAGATTTGAACATGGCAGAAGTTCAAGCGGCAGTTCAGATAGAGGTTCTGGTCAAACAACCTAACAAACACAAGGTATGTGAGAGAAGGGCCTACATTGACAGGCCTGAGGGTTTACTTGCAAGAAAGCAAGTTACAGTTCAGAAGTCTTGGAGCAGCCGAGAGCCAGTAGAGGACAAAGCTGGAACAGGTCAAGACACTGCAAAGGCAAAGTGTAAAGGTGGAGGACTTCCACAACCTAACTCATGGGACATGAGTTCTTTTCTATTGGGGAGTATGGTGCAGGAGCACCTACCTGACAGCTGGCCTCCATGAGGCAGTTAGTTTGTTATAGGTCTTGTTAATGTTTCCAAGAAGGTCTTATAAGACCAATGCATGTAATAAGGTCCAAGTTGACCGTGCTTTTCTATTTTTAGGTAGTTTTTTATGACAGCTGATGACAGCTGTATAGTTTGTTAGTTCAGTTGGATCCTCCCAGCCGCTGGGAATCAAGTGGTAGTACTCGCAAGCAGTTCCTATTTATGTAGTAGGATCGGTTGGTCTTAGGACAGATTGAGATATAGATACATTGAGGAGCTAGGTTGCAGAGAGTGAGACAGAGAGAGAGACTGAGTATTGTACTTGCATCTTTTGAAATCAATAAAGAGATCCTGTTTGTGTCAATTTTCTATTTGGATTCCATTGTGTAATCGAGTTGCTGTTCTGGTGGTTACATGGATTCACTGATCCATTCCACCGGTTGATTCATCGAATCGGTGGAATGGCTATGTACAATAGTTTAGGATTTAGTTTGCATTTTCTGTTTGTTCACATGTATGTTTGCAGGATCGCAGTCGAGAGGTGTTGAGAACCCTAGCATGGGCATGTGCTAGGTCGTGCTGGTTGTTAGAGTCTGGAAAGTTGTCCAGGAAGCAGATCGGGTCACCCCAGGAGGTTCGGCGGATCGAAATTTGCTAAGGTTGGAAAATCCATCGCAATGGCATCATCAGGATATTTCTGTGTATATCCTGTAGTTACTTCAGGTGTCATCTGAGTAGATGGAGGTGAGCATGATGCAGTAGTTTGCATAAGGTGAATGCGCATTGGGGTGATGATCGCAAGGTGTTGCCGAGGAAGAGTATATCAGCATAAGTTAGTCGATCAGGTTGATAAAATCATCGCGGGCCGATAATGTTAAGTTTGGCCGACAGCAGGATATTGAAGGAACTGCATATGACGTCATCATCATCAGGATAATTGTCATCAGGACATTCCGAAATATCACCCGATAAAGGTTTATCTTGCTGACCATAAGTGTTTTGGCATAGGCGTAAGGCATCGGGGAGATAAGTGGATCGTGAGAGGATATTCGACAGAATATTCGTCATCAGTATAAAGTTGAGTATCATCATCAGGATGTTTCAATATGACCAGATAAGTCATATCCTGATGCTGTTGTTTAAGTAGTCGGATATCGGGGTGACGTAAGCATCGAAGGAAAGGTGCGTGAAGTGTCGTCATCAGGATATATGGAGGGAACCGGATATTTTATATCCTGTTGATGAAGATGATGTCGAACATCATGATGCTGCAGATAGAGGTTGGCGGTAAGATGAACAGTGATCATCAGGAGGATGATTGCGCTAGCCGAATATGATGATGCTGCTGACAGGCGAAAGGTCGAAGGTTTGTCTACAGGAGGATATCAGTCGGCAGAGAAAATATGATGATGCTAACAGTGTTAAGGGAAATATGATGATGATGATGAAGGGTTGCAGACATACATGCTGTATGTCAAGGTTTTAGTGTGGATGCCTCTGCATCATAGTGGATTAATGGCTTTTCCATCCTATTTGTAAGCTTCTGTTGCGTTTCCTCTGCATCAGGCATGCAACCAGATTTTGACCATATTATGAAGTTAAAATACTACACATATCACCAAAAATGCTATTCACACATGGATAATCACCTTGTATACATAGCTGATGTTGCACGCTATGAATCAATAATTACACCCTTAACACTATCGATGAATTTATATTTTCCTATATAACCACCACTACCAGTTCCATGATTGTGGTAGCACATACAAATACAACATCAATTTTGATTGCTTTTGATACCTTGTGTCATCTTCTAGAATATTATCTTACTCTCATATTTTGTCACATAAACTCCAAATCTATCGTAAGTGCCCCTACATTTTTATTCATGCTTCCAGCAACATTGTTTTCCATATACAGTTGTGAGTTCTTCAAATGACTTGCAGTCATTCTCATAACACCACCATATGTAAACTAACATAAATGTTGTATTGTAACACCTAAAACTCACTACATCTTACCACATTACATTCTATAGATGAATATCACCTAAGACCTAACATTCTCCACTTGATATTTATCTCAAGAGAGAGTGTGGTATTCAACCCTAGAGATTAACCTCATGTCAAGAAATGGGAGAAGCCCATCTCATCCCTACACCACATGAACTTAGTAATACTTATAAGGTATGTCAAAGAATTAGGAGTATTTACCTAAGTGTCAATCTTCTTCATTCAAACTTTCTTGTTTTTAACTATCTCCCTCATAAAATGATACTAAACATAAATATGCTTTGTGATAGCACCTACAACATATTTTGAAGATATATCTTGAGGTAGATTTCCTATCAATAGGATCACTAGTATGGTGCATGTAATATCTAGTCTAAATATGGTTTAAGGTAAATAAACTTAATACACTGAGGTAAATTTGATCTTTTTATATGATAGATTTATGATTTGATTAGGGTGCTACCACAATAATGGGTTACACTTTCTGGGACATCCAAATTTTTGCTGAAATCGCATATTTTTAGAAAATATAATGATTTAAGCCTTGCAAGGTTCCATTTAAAGGATTTTAATTGAAGATTGTTTGATCAAAACCCTTTAGATTCAAAACCCCTTGGATAGAACCCCACTAGTTTTAAACCATACCTATAATAGAGTCTTCTCTAGACCTATCAAAATGCTGATAAAAAACCACTTCTGATTTACCTTTTGGGGGATCAAATAAATTCATTGAAAATTTATGTTTTGTAAGTATGTAGTCTTTATTATAAGCTTCCCAAAAAATATAATTTTAAATATATTTAATTTGATTATTATATTTATTTTTTATTTCTTGTGAATATAGGTTTTTCACCGAACATCAAGTTCTCTATTCTGCACACATGGAAAATTAGTAAATTAATGAAAAAAATTCTAAAAAATATCTATGCCCTAGGTATTGATGTCCTTGTTTCAACAAAAAAAATAAAATTGAATTTCGATACATATAGAAAAAGTTATGTTTTACGGAATACGCCTATATCTAAATTATAATTGGTTTGACTTCAAAACTTAATTAAAAAAAATATTCAACAAAACATTATGAAACCAAATGCATGCCCTATATATTAGTGTTACCAATCTAAATTCAAAAGAATCATAATTTTATCCTTCGTAGAAAAAAGTTATGTGTTACATAATACACATCATTTTAAAAAAATGTTGTTTACTATTAAAAACTAGTTATTAAAGGAGATGCAAAAAAAATTACAATTTAACTCCAAATTTTTTTCAAAAAATATTTTTAGAATCTACAAACAAAATCTCACAAATCATTAGTTTGCATCATCTTCAAATTCCTAACGGTTTAGCGGCTATAGGTGTCAGAAAGTGAAGATTTAGTTCAAAATGTTGATTTCAATGTCAAGTTTGGCCAAAAAGTGTAACCCATTATTGTGGGATGACCCATTACATACCAACCTTTATAAGTAAAACATCCAGTTTGATCATATTATATTTCTTAAGTGCACACTTGTTTAGATATACTTGTAATTGATCCTAGAATATAGTCAATTTGAATGAAGATGATCTAACGATCATTAGCAAGGAGATCATATGAGATTTTTATGAACATAAGTATGTATAATTTTCCATGTTTCTTTAAGGAAAGAATAGTCATCCTACTAAACATATAGTAATGGCTAAGCTATCATTTTTAGGTTTTCTCCATAAATAGTCTCTAAGGTGACAACCACCCATTATAAGTAGGTGCTTTATACCCAAGAAATTTATAGGTTATGCTAATACATGGCATTTCAGTGTCACAACTACTAGTTTTTGACATTAGCAAATAACATTTCTATGTCCATTTATTAAGACTTTAATATCAAGGAATTTCAATCCATTATTCTAAATAAATGCATTAAAATTTTTAATTATAATTGTATCTTATCTAGGATTAATGACTTTGGTTTCTAATATACTTTTAAAATTTGATCGAAAAAAGACATCTTCAAAAACACCAAAAAAGGGGAGCGACAATACATAGAGGCTTTTTGGTAGAAGCAAGGGCTTCCATGGTTGGATTTCATGAACAAAGAATACTGACAGAGCATAGATTCAAGAGACCTTTTCGAAGGGGAGCAAATCCAATGAGGAGAGGAGAGCATGCTCCTTATGCACCTAAAAGATTTGGGGGGAAAGCGCCAAGAAATTTCAATGAAGCCTTCACAAAGGATCTAGAAGAAGCGAAAGTCTGGGTTTGGAAGGAGAAAAATAAAATTACATAGCAAGGCAACTGGAGATTAGAAGGAAATCAACATCCCTCCTTGCGCTACGAGTGCAAACAGAATACCAATCGTTGCTAGGGTTGAGGGAAAAACCTTGAATATCAGCAATGACCTTTTAGAAGACTCAATGAAGGAGTTGAGAGACAAGGCCTTCTTTCTCAAATGGGTAGACTTATGGCCGACTTGGGATAGGATCAAATCCTGGTGCACCAAGAACTAGGGCGATTTGATTTCTTTGAGGAATTTACCTAAAGGTTTCTTCTTGGTATTATGTGAAAATAGAGAAACCAAAGAAAGGATTTTTAGCAACAAGACTTGGATGATGGATGGTGTGGGCTTTTATATTATGGATTGGGAGCTGAAATTTGATCCTATTGAACATACAGTCACCATAACCCCTTAATGGGTTAGATTGTATAATCTTCCCTCAGAATATTGGATGGTGGAGATTTTGAATGAAATTAGGAATTGCTTAGGGACCTTCTTGGATATAGATGAAACAATAGAAAGGGGAGCTTCTGGATTTTATGTGCAATTGTGTGTTAACATAAATATGGTCAAGGATTTTCTTGATCTTATAAACATAGTAATGGTGAATGGGGTTTGGAAACAAAAAGTTGAATTGGAAGGTCCAGTTGAATTAAAGGGTGAGAACTCATGCGAAGTGTCTGTTCAAGGTGAAGAGAGTGAAAAACTAGAGGAGACCGAAAATCTTGAGTTGGGAGATCACAAGGTGGAGGAGGGTCTCTAAACCAGGTAATGATAATGTAATTTAAGAAAACGAGACGAGGGTAGAAGAACAGCTAGATGAAACCAGTAACTCTCCGTCCGAGGACAAAAAATTAGAAGATCTATGGGATTGGATAGAGGAGGAGGAGCGCCTGGGTTTCATCTAAGGCAAAGTAGACATGACGGATTTAGACAAATTAACTAATTTTAATTTGGCATTGGAACTCTTTGGATTATCTGATAAGGAAAAGAAGGAAATGAAAATCAAGGAGATGGAATTGGGCCTTTTGGCTCAAAAGGAAGCTGGGAAAGGGGAGATTTTGGTTCAGAATGAAGGACTACTCGAGGACAATCCACCGAGGATGGTTGAAGTTAATCAACCTATAATAGAGTTAAAAACCCTAGTAAGAACTAGAGAACTTTCGAAGGTGGAAGAAGGAGAAATTTTGTCTTTGGAAAAGTTAGGGGTTTCACAGATAGATACTTATTTGATTACTCCTCATTGTGGGAATCGAAAAAGAAGGGGAGAAAACCCAACAGTGTAAAGATGGTAGATGATGGAGATGTTGAAGGGAAATTGAAGATCACCCAAATGATGTTGAGGTTTGGGAAGGGTATTACCCTTCCCAGACAATCATGAAGATCACTTCGTGGAATGTTAGGGGCTTAAACGCTCCTAACAAGAGGTGTCTGGTGAAGTGCCAGATAGAGATTTCAGATTCTTGCATCTTTCTCTTGCAAGAAACAAAGCCTATTGGTAAAGACATTGACTTCTTCAAGCTTAGATTGAAAGGATGGGATGGTTTCTTTGTGGATGTAGAAGGTTTATCGAGTGGCATTGCAATCTAGGTTAAAGGTCAAATTTTGTTTCTATGGAGTTGGTAAGTAGTTCTATATTTTTGATAATGTCTAAGGTGACGTGTGTCTCAACAAAATTGCAATTCTTTCTGATTAATGTTTATGGTCCCAACTCTCATCTTCTAATAAAAAGAGTTTGGGATGAATTGGAGTTAGTGCTTGCAAACATTTCAAATTCCTTTTGCTTTGTGGGTGGTGATTTCAATGCCATCCTCAGTGGGGATGATAAATTGGGGGGTTAATAAGTGCAACCAATCTCAATTGGACTTCACAGATTTTGTCTCAAAAAACAATCTCTTAAATATTCTGCTGGAGGATGGAAATTATACTTGGACAAACCGTAGGCTTGGTTTTTGTAATATTGCAGAGAGATTGGACAGATTCCTCTGGCAAGGGGATTTAGGGGCTTTTTGGAGAGAATGTAAATGTTTTTTGTTGCCGATCTATGGCTCGGACCATTTTGTGATTCGGTTGCAGATTAAGGAGGACCAAAAACTAATTAGATGCCCCTTCAAATTTGAAAACATGTGGATGCACGATGAGAGATTTCTCAATCTTGTGGAATCTTGGTGGAAGGAAGTAGATCAAAAAGGAACAAAAATGTTCAATCTCTTTCTAAAATTAAGAAAGTTGAAAGAAAAATTGAAGATTTGGAACAAGACTTAGTTTGGAGATATCTTCAAGGAAAAGGTAGATTTGGAGGCACAACTCAGTGGTCTCAATGAGGAGGTTTTCAGGAATAGAATGAATCAAGATTCTTTCTTGGCTGAAAAAGATCAGATGTTAAAACATGTTGAAGTTTTTGCCAAAGAAGAAATCTTTTGGAGCCAAAAATCAAGAGATCTTTGGTTGAAGGACGAGGACAAGAACACAAATTTTTTTCACAGTTCCATAAGAATTAGAAGACAAAAAATTGATTGACTAAAATTAAGTTGGAAGGTGGCGGTGAATGTGATGATGAGGATGCTATCAATTCTTTGGGGGTCAATTTTTTTTAGGAATTGTTGAATAACAGAGAGGCTTCAAATCTAAGCACGCAATCCAAAATCTGTGAGTGCATTCCCAGAAAGGTCAAAGAACACAATGAGATGCTTAATGTGGCCTTTACTAAAGATGAGCTTGAAGTGGCAGCAACACAACTCCACCCTGACAAGGATCTTGGACCAGATAGTTTTCCTACGAGTTTTTTCCACAAATGTTGGCACATTATAGGAAAGGATGTTTGGGTGGCTGCGGAAGAATCTTGGAAGAAATGGACACTGTTGAAGGATCTATATAATACTTGCATTGCATTATTGCCAAAGACAGAGAAGGCCCTTTCCTTTGAAGACTTTAGACCCCTTTCTTTGTGTAATGCGGTTTATAAGATTTTTGCCAAGGGTATAGCGAATAGGTTGAAATTTTTTCTCGATGAGGTCATTGCAGAGGAGTAAAGTGGGTTCATTCTAGGGAGGTCAATTTTTTATGGCACAATCATTGCTTAGGAGACTATCCATTTGCTCTTGTCTTCCAAAAGAAGTGGGACGTTGGTGAAATTAGATATAAGAAGAGCTTATGACAAGGTTGATTAAAGATTTCTATTCAAAGTCATGGAGGCTTTCAATTTTGATAAGCATTGGCTTGATTGGATCTTCAACTATGTGGTGAGCCCAAGATTTTCAGTTCTAATCAATGGCAGCCCCAATGTTTTTTTGAAGCATCCAGGGGTTTAAGGCAGGGAGATCCTCCCCCCCCCTTTCCTATTCATCTTAATGGATGATGCTCTTAGTAGATTTATTCAGCAGGCGACGAACTTAGGGGACTGGGAAGGTCTACAAATTACTAGAGATGTCGACCCATTGACACACCAACAATTTACTGATGACACTATGTTGTATGGGATAGCCAAAAGGAGGGAGGCTAGATGTATGAAGAACATTTTGGATGCTTACTTGGTTGCATCTGGCCAGTGTGTAAATACTTCCAAATCAGAGATTTTTTTCTTCTTCACAGATCAAAGGAAGCAAAGGGAGATTAGGTTAGAATGTTAAAGTTCAAAAAAGGGGTGTTTCTAAGCAAGTATTTAGGATTTCCCTTGTTTGAAGGGGGTAAGCAATCAAGGCTCTGGGAGCCTCTGCCAAAACAGATAAATGACGGAATGGGAGCTTGGAAGGGGAGATGGCTCTCTTGGGCTAGGAGGATAATAATGCTCAAAGCTGTAATTTTTGCGATTCATATTTTTTTGCTTTCCTACCTTTGGCTTCCAAAGTCCACGAGCAAACTCATTGATCAAAAAATGAGAAACTTTTTTTGGCAGGAACCTTCAAAGGAGAAGAAGTTCCCTCTGATTTCATGGGACAACATTTGTAAGCTGAAAATGGCTGGTGGAGTTGTTCTAAGGAACCAGGTCATTCAAAACAAGGCATTGAGTGCCAAAATTGTATGGTCCATTTTTGCAAGGCTAGAGTTGAAATGGGTCAAAATCCTTAGAAACAAATATTTGGATAGCCCAGAGGATGATAGTGTCCTCACCACTGCAAATCCCATCAAGGGGTTGAGACTTTGGAATTTCTTGCTTTCTTGTAGAAGGATAATCACAGACTGTCTCACTTGGGAGATTGGAAATGGAGAGACTGCTTTATTTTGCGAGGATTCGTGGATGGGGTATTCAATAATTAGTGAGGCCTATCTAGTTGCAAAACATATTATTTCAAAAAGATGGGGTATCAGGGTGGCAGATTATGTGGAGAAAGTAATGGCATCAAATGGTGGGAGTGGAAGAGTGCAGAGTGCCCTGACATTTCAGAAGTGAAGTTGATAGGTTTGAAGGCAATTTTGAAAAATAGAAGGATCTCTCTCTCCTCTAGAAGGGATAGGGCGCACTAGAATTATTCTTCCACATGAGAATATAATGCCAAAATTGGTTATGTGGTAGCCGATGGGGAGAAAGAACATATGGAACTTCCAGTGCAACTATCCTGGAATAAGGTTTGTCTCCCAAAAGTTGGCGTGTTCTCTTGGGCAACCCTTTAGAAAAGAGTCCTGATAGGTGATAGATTCAAAAAATTGGGTTATGAAGGGCTAAGTAGGTGTGTGATGTGTCTGAGGGAGAGTGAATCAGCTGGTCACCTTTTTTTGCAATGCCCTTTTGCTCAAAAATGTTGGAGGTGGTTGTGCGCCAAATTGGAATGGAGTGGGGTTCTGCCCAATGATATTTTGAGCCTTTTCAAGGCATGGCCTATTCTGCATGTTAGTTTTTAGTATAGAGGTGTATTTGGATAATCTGTCCTTCTATCCTTTTATGGGAAATTTGGGAAGAATGTAATAGGAGAATTTTCCAAGACAAAGAAATGGAGATGATTCCCTTTTAGATTAAGGTTGAGACATCAATCACAGAGGTTGTTAATAACAGCATTCTGGTTGGAGTGAAAAGTAGGTTCACCAACGAAGATGACAAGTTGAGGAAAGCATGGAAAGGACTAATCATTCCCCCCATTAATGTGGTTCAGGGTGCTAACACCCTAAGGAAAAGAAAGGAGACTAAGTGGGAGCCGCTAGCGAAGGGTTGGGTTAAGGTAAACTTTGATGGAGCATCGAAGGGAAACCCAGGAGAATCAAGAACCGGCTGCCTGGTTCGTAATTGGAAGGGTGAAATCATAGGCGTTTGGATCAAATAACAAAGTGGAACTCCAAGCTCTCATCATGGGACTCAATTTGTGTGGACAACTTAAAGTGCCAAAGGTAGAAATTGAAGGCAACTCCCTAATTGTGATTAATGCAATAAGGAAAGCCGGGATTGCAAATTCGAAACTAAATATTTTATTAAAAGAGGCCCTACTCTTGTTGGAAGGTTTTGGGAGTGTGGTTATAAACCACATGTATAGGGAGGGGAATGTGGAAGCTGACATGCTAGCCAATCTGGCTATTATTTCTTGGCAAGCCCTTCTTTGGGAGGTAATGTTTAATAATTATGCCGGCTTGAATTCAACTTACACTCCATCTTGGCCTTGAGAAGCGATGGAGCTGGCGAAGCGTGTAGATTGTTATATCTTGTGATGTGGGTTGGTTCGGGATGCAGGGTAGTTTTCTTGGGCAGTGAGTGTTGTTGATCTCTCTTCTTTGTCTGTGATGGATACCCCAATCAAGTTGGTCTGTAGGAAGAGGCGGATGTCTTTCCTGGGACTTATCTCAGAGAAGCGATTGAAGCAATTTTTCAAACCAAAGAGTGGAATTGTTTTATTTACAATTGAGTGGGTTTTGGGGGAAGAATTTATGGTGACCTTGCATAAGGAGGTAAGAAGACATGTCTCCACTTTTTACTCCATAACAAAAATAATAAACCCTAATTCATTTGACATCATCACTAAGGACTTCATGATCTAGCATTGCATCCACATTACAAAATCACCTAGAAATAACATTTTCACTCATAAGGATAGATTATACATTTACATTCTACTTGGTGTGTCTATAAACCTGCCAAAAGTATTACATTGATACAGGGGCTTGACTAAGGTGAAAGGTTCTAGAAGATGGCCTTCTTCCTCTACTAGCACAAGTTCTAAAGGTGCTTATGAACACCATCATATTCAAACATCAAAAGTGAACAAATTTATGAAGAAACCAAATAATAGGTTCAAAACCACATGAAAGGTCAAAGCTACATGAAAATTTCAAGATTGCAAGTTTGTGGACCAGTAGCACATTAGCCCATAATAGAATATTTAATATTAGAAAAAATAGGTGGATGAATGTTAGGTATTAGGGGTAGAGAGGATAATTTTATTAATGATTTTTTGTAGGTATTATGGGAACGAGAGTGGAAGGCGTTGGGGGTTTGATGTAAGAGATAGGAAGTGGTAACAAAATTTAAATTTAAATTTATCTCTTTACTTTTGACTTTAGTAAGACCATAAAAATAAATTGGTTATGCTATTTATGTAAGGATTTCATATATATTTGTTTATTCATATGATGAAGGTATTTTTACATCAAAGAGGAAATACATGTTTGATTCAAAAAGAGAGATTTAACCTATATACACCTTGTAGGAAAACATATAAGGTAAATGCAAAAGGACTCTCATTGTGGGTATCCACCAAGAGGGTCTCATACATAAAATTAGTTTCACTTTGCAATGATAAGGAAAAATCTTTACCTTTTTTAAATATCTTTTTAGTAGAGGTTAGCAGATACCTTATTAAAGTATTGCAACATGATTACTAAAGAGGTTTTTATTTTATTTTTATGAGTAGCTATGAGATGGCTAAACAATTATATTATTGGTTTCTTGTAGTTTATGTCATGCACAAGTATTAATTTATTTTCTTCATCCAAACATGTAAATGAAGCCAAGAATGACCAAATACTGACATCAAATAGTTATCCTTATAAAAAATTATTATATTTTTAATAAGGAATCAATGTTAAATTATAACGGTATAGAGATGTTTTTAATATTATTTTCATAATCTCCTAGATCAAAACTCATCCAAGACTTTTCATTTGGAGTTGGGTGTGATAGTGATAGATTTGAAATGTTCAATTGAACATGTGAAAGTATAATAAATAGGGACATAAAAAATGTCATTACAAGATAAGTACTTAAAATATATGATAAAAAGAGGAGATATTTTAATAAAAATTATGTACTAGGAGGAGGTTTAAAAAAATTTAAGATATAAAGATAAAAATTTTAATTAAAAATATTATTTAAGATTTCACAATTGAAAATGATATTAAATAAATTTTCAAAAACTAAATACATTTATTCTCTTTATCAATTTTAACACTTATTTATAAATAAATTTTTATATAATATTTTAAAATTCAACTTATAATATATAAAAAATAATAATTAAATTTATTTTATTTCCTTATAATATTATAATACATAATTGTTATTTTGAGAAAAAAACACTTTCTATGCTAAAACCTAATCTTTATAATATTAAAGAAAAAATCTTTATTGGATGCATTAGAATCTATAGGTTAAAAATAGAAGTCTTTTATAATCTATTGTTGGTGTTCTACTTGTGATTACATATTTATTAAATGTCTAAAATTTAATTTTAATCTATCTATATTTAATTTTCATATTTAAATGACATGAAATTATATTAATTGAGGTTGCCTGTGTTTAAATTGGGTTAAAATATAAAAAAAGAGAAAGGAAAAAGAAACATGTTTGTTTTGGTATTTGACATAGGTGTATAAGGTTGAAAGATGATTAGGAGGAGGTTCTAAAATGTTAGAACTAGGCTATGAGATCTTTATTTTTTATAAAAGTATGTGTCAAGATAGGATTGTGTATAACTATACTTGTCTAGGCGCTATACTAGTTACCTCTTTATGTGCTAGTGTCCTTCAACAGAGCTAGTGCCCTAAATATATCATGTCCTCTGCAACTATTTAAACAAATTTTGACCTACATCTTAAAGGGAAATAAGGTACCCTTAGGTTATTTCTAGAACCTGCCTCAATCAAATTCTAAGACTAACTTCAATAGTTTATTAAAGAAACACTTGAATATGTAAATCTAAGTGTGTAAATCATTTGAATATGTAAATCATTTGTGCATATGTGCAACAACATGGAACTCTAATAGAAGTTTTGTTGGTTTCAGGTGTCCATGGAACTTTAGTGAAATGCATTCTTTATTTTCCTCATAACATCCTCTTTATAAAATTCTGGCCATTTCTAACCATTAAAGGTGAGATAGGATTAAAGTTGTCATTTAAGCAGGAAAAGCATAATTTAAATGTGGAAGACACTACCTCATATAATCTTGTCTAAAAGGATAATAACACCAAAAATAAATAGATAATTAAAACTTAAGTACAAGGTAAAAAAAAATAAAATTATGTGAGTTCAATTTCAAATGATGGCATAGACTGCAAAGAAAATAGTAAACAATGACAGGAAACGAGAGGAAAATGTTCGGAGTCTATTTACATAATCTAAACAAAAATAGAGAATAAATCTGGCTCTTAATTAGTATTGGGTGGAAATTGGAATAAAGTATCAATTAGGCTTGACATGTGTGCAAAACTCAACGTATTTAAATATAAATCATGTGGAAAGTCGTTAGATGATAGTTTTCTTAAATCTTAATTAAAAGCAAATGTGCAACTTCACTGTATCACCTTCACCTTGCTTCCAAATGAAAGGTGGATATATAAAAACTTATCCGTTTGCAGCAGTTTGTGCCTAGTTAATTAAGTATCAGGATGGCATCGGCATCGGCATCCTCATCCACGACAACACCGCATATTCCTTTTCTACACGAATATTTCTTCACACGATACATTAGCTTTTATATAAAGCTGTCTTGGCTGCCTTGAACCCCAAGCAATCGCTATTTCTGACACCGTACTCTCTTATTTTACTCTACCCCTCAATTCATCGGAAATTGGAATGTCGCACTTGCGCTTTACCCCAGCGGGGGGATCATAGACTTGTGCCTCGCCCTCCTCCAAAACTTGACTACACTTCATACTTGATACTTGATACTTGATACTTCACACCCCAACAAGCGCAGCTTCCCAGCGTGGGCAGGCGACATATGCCGCTGCTTCAGCTAAATTTGCAGCACATCAAAGCGAAGAAAGTCAGTTATTCTTTGAATGAATCCATTCGAGCAAGGCTGTGCGGAAACAGGGCAGATGATGGAAATCCAGTTGGCAGAAGAAGCGGAAGCGACCACGCAATGGATATGAAGTTTCTTGAGGAAGAAGACGGTGATTGCCCTCCACACTGCGTAAGCGAGGCCGACAGCTCGGGGGGAGGAGTGAGCATTCCTATTTTGGCAGAGTGGCTCGCGGTCATAGTAAAGGTACACTCGCACTCACATTCACATCCACATTCACATTCTGCTCATGCCTTTTATACCCCCGTGAATGTGCAGGGCATCTCCTCCTCCGACAGTAAAAATCTAGAGGCGATACTGCTGCGAGAAGTTACAAAAGCTAAAGAAAAGGCCGGCCTTTCTACTGAGATGGAAAGCCATAGGGATAGCTATCTGCGACGATTCGTGATGAAGAGTCTGCGATGCGCAGGATACGATGCATGTATTTGCAAGTCGCGGTGGAAGCAAGTTAACGGCTACCCTGCAGGTGACCCACCCTGGGGATCGATGGAGTAGTCTAACTGTAGTTCATTTAATTCAACGGTAGAGAGATTAAAATGCGCCTCCATTTATTTCTGATCGAATCAATGTCTGATTTGATGCAGGCGATTACGAATACATTGATGTGACTACGGAGGCGCCTTCGTTCAAGCCCACCAACAACGATCGTTTATTGGTGGACATCGATTTCAGGGCACAATTTGAGATCGCTCGGCCCACAGCGGAGTACGATTCCCTGCTACAGATGGTGCCCTCTTTCTTTGTGGGAAGGGCGGACAAGCTCCGCGCCATGATCAAGATCATGTGTGACGCGGCCAAAATATCGCTGAAAGCGAAAGGATTACACCTGCCCCCGTGGAGGAAATATCGTTACATGGAAGCTAAATGGCTGGGCCCCTTCGCGCGCACTCCGCCGCCCCTGTGTTGAATTTGGATTGCCTGCCGTGAAACGACTCAGCTTTCTATCTGTAGATTGTGTACCTACCTATTATACTGCTTTTGCAACGATTACTGCTGATATGACACATACCTCTGGTAAGCTCCATACCTTTTCCGCAGTTTGGTAAGGTTTTCTTTCTTTCTTTCCTGCTAGTTCGAGTAGGGCAAAGGTCGATATTTTGTAAGGGGGCAGTTGACGAGAAAGTTCATCGACCAGTTATATATATTTATAATAAGATGATCGACCCAGCTACTACAACTTAAAATATAAGAAACCTCGGTACATGCGAGACGGGCAGCGCAATATAAGAAAGCTGAAACCATTTCCAGAGATTGTCATGAATGGAATATAAAGATTCACAGTCCGACGACTAGATATGCTGCAAAATAATCCACCAATTCTCCTCCCGAAAAAGTAACCCCGGCGGCGACGAGCAAAAGTCCAAAACTCCTAGGATTCTGCCTTAGTTGTCAATGCACGTATTCCCTATTTATTATATTAAACGATCTTTTTTGTTTTTATTATCCCTGCCAAAGCCAACGAAGATTTTGCATTATGATTTCTCTCGACTTTTCCTATTTTCTAACTGGAATTAGTGACTTGCTCGCCATTTCTATTTTTATTTATATTTAATACGGCGTCATTTTTTTAACTTGTTTTGTGATAGTGTTATTAAATTCTCAACTTCGTACTACTAGCACTTGCACCAAAAGGAGGTGCTCAAGGTTCATACTACTAGTACTATGTTCAAAATTCTTACTACTAGCACTTTACTAAAAGGAGGTGCAATGGTTACCCCAATTGTAATTTATATAGAATCTCCTATAAATTTGAAAGTAGCATTGGGTCAACAAACAAAAAGTTTTTTGACATGCTAATCTAAGATAAAGTCTCAAAATTAACTAAATATATTTGAAAAACTATTTGATAAGGGTGCTATGTGGATCATTTACAACATTAACTCCCTCACTCCTAATATGTAGAAATCTAATCTCATTCCTAAATATAAATACAGTATTCGACATGGAAAATGAAATCTTATGATTTTTATTGTGTATATATAAAACCCCAAATCTATATTGATTTAGGAGTGTGTAATAAATGATTTAGCTTGGGAGTTGTGGTGTCAGGGCAAGGGAATTCAAAGTAAGTATTGACGAAGGAGCTTTTCTCCAATGAACAAATTTGGCCCCTGCATTGTCTCCTTGATTTCGATAGGGTAAAGGAGAGTTAAGATGCCAAAACAATGATATCCAATCGCAAAGACATGCTTGTCAACAACGAAAAGATTCGCAAACAAATTTGGTGACACCACTTTGATTGTGCCCTCCTTCCATTCAATAGAGGCTCTCAAATGCATTATTTGTCCCCATGCCTGCATGGTACCTCTTTAGGTCTGCTTCATTTGGTTCTTTGATTTGTGAACAAGAATAGTCCCCATGAAACTTTAAAATGCAAGATTCCATTGAAAGATCCCTAGAAACCTTACCTATGAGCAGTTGTGAGGGGTTTCAATAAAGTGAATCCCATAAAACTTCAGTCTACACTACAATTCCTCACATGGGTGTCTCTCCAAATTCCCCATTTTTCCCTACAATACACAGGTCTAACGTAAATTCATCAACCCACAAAACTAATTTTAAAACCAGATAGAACTGTGTGAATAGGGTTATTACCTATCTGGTTTAACCTTTGTTGTGTAGAAAATTCATATTATTTAACTATTTATTAGTTAAATAATACTCACACACATGTTCACATCTTAAGTTGACTTAGGAAGCATTCTAGTTGTCTTCTAGATGTTTCTAGTTGTTGATAGTTGTAGTTGATAGTTGTCATCTTATCTTATAGTTGTCATATGTCATAGGATTGTGACACTTGTCAGATGACTACAACATCTTGTATCTCACTTTGGTCTTTATAACCAAGGCCTCATTGTACATTATGTAATCCAGTACATTGTTGTATTATGGCAATATAGCATTCTCTTTGCTTGTCTCTCTTGTGTGGAAGGTTATTTGGTTTTGCAGATTTAATCCTGGTGGTTGATTGCTCCAACATGGTATCAGAGCTTTGATCCTGTAAGCCCCTTCTCATTTTTTGTTGAGAGATTTTGCTGTCAACATTTTGCTGGTGCATCCTAGCTGAAAACGGAGTTCATCGTCAAGTTCAGATAGCCCAAATCAGTAAGGATTGACTCTTCAAATTTTGATTTTGGACATAGTTGAATTTTTGACTTTTTTGGGCTTTACATGCATTTTTGCAGAAATTTTTTGTCAAAAAGGCAAAAAAATTTTTAGCAGAGGGCAATTTTGCCCCCTGCATTTTCTGCATCATTTGTTGTGTCTGCTTCATTATTAGATTCAATTTTTTAGTTTGGGGGATATTTGGATCAGATCTGGTCTTTGCAGACTTTTTCTTCTTGCAGTTGTGGGTCGATTTATCTGGTGTTTCAGGGTATTTTGGCCTATACAACCTGTTTGAGGATTTCTTCTAGTTCAAGATTAGATTCCGAGATCTGGTTGCCTTCTTCAGTTTTGCTCAAGATCTCAAATCATATTGCATTTTTGTTTGAATCACGACCTGAATTCCATAGTGCTCTCTGTTGTACTTGGACCAAATCAGGAGATATCAAGCCTACCCGGTCGCGTAAGCTGTTCTCATTTGGCCTTAGTGGCCCCTTTGGCACCCAAATTGACCTCATAGGTTGTGGTTTGTGTTGGATCAGCTAAAAGACCTCGAATAAGATATTGAGTAGGCGTCATTTGAAGACTCCGTGTTCTCTTTTGTTACAGACAAGTTTTTTCATTGCAAGATCTAGCTCTAAGATCAGCATTTAGCACTTAGATTTTGCATTGCGAGTCTTGACTGGTATATTCCGCCTCTACAAGCATCTGTATGGAAGCACCCTGTCTTTGCATCGTCGACCGCAGCTCAATGTCCATCTAGATTCATTTCTCTGGCGGTTCCTTGAGTCTATTGGCTGTCAGCGTTTGATATCTTCTCAGCGGCAGTTTTTTTTGTAATCGGTGGCGGATTTATTAGGCTATTTTGGCCAAAGTTTCATTCTGTGGTTTATGCTAAATCACAGTCAGCGTAGACATCTGACGTCAGCAGGCCTTCTTAGATCCGCCCTTGGCGGTCTCTCTGGAGTCGTCAACCAAATCCCGATCTCTTGACTTCTTTGCAGTCGTTTCCCACACATTCCTTCGGTGGTTAATACCTCGACCAGCGGTGAGCAAGAAATCCGTGCTGGAAAATAGTCTAAACTTGTCGGTTGTTTTCAACAATCGGCAGATTTCTACTCTGTGAAGACTTTATTCCCATCTGGTGGTTTCTATCAAACGTGCATCAGTTGCTTCCTTTGGTAGCAGTTGTTGGTTTCTCAAACGACTTGGCAGTTGCAAAACCACCAGCGATCACCACTTCTTCCGGCTGCATAGGCCGTCTTTGATCCTTGGCCGTTTTCACTCCCAGCTGGTATACATTGTCACGAAGTCTTCTATTTTTGACAGTTTGGATCTTGCCGTCAGCAGGTGTCTCACGCTGGGAACTTTTAATATTCTTGTCGTTTGTTTCACCAGTCGACAGTCATCAATCGGCGACCAGCGGGCTTGTGCGATGTGAATTGTCTCACACTGGAAATTTTCTAAGGCATCGGTTGTTCCCACCATCAGCGGTGGCAATTTCAACTGGCAACATTGTCTTACGCCAGAAACATTTCACATTCATCGGCGACTGGCAGTTTTAAAGGAGAACAATTATTTGTTTATTCGTTTGTCAAAGACAGTGATTGAGGCCCGGTTAGGCAGGTGGCCTACCCCCTCACAAACAAACTCCTTCACCTTACTTGCTGGTTCAATTGACTGATCATTTCGTTGATTTTGTGGCATGCAAGCCGAGGACATTTTTTTGCAAATTTCGACAAAGAGAAGCTTTTTTCCTTTTGCCATATCTTGCAAACCAAGAGGCAGATTTTCGCGTTCATATAGTCATTGGAAAGGTGGTTCAGTGAATTTCACTGTTGTGCAGGTGATTTTTTCAGATTTCATCATTTTTTGCCAGTTTTAGCAGCTTGAAGGTTCAGATTGTCTTTTTCTTGCAACTGGCGTATCTTTTGCATACGACATCGAAATTTGGTGAAATTTTTTTTAAAATTGCTCAAAAAATCGCAAGGAATTTGATTGTGACTTTTGTTTTTCCCCTTGACAAGCTTTTTTTCTCAAAAATTGTAAAAATCACCGTGTGTTATAAACGGTTGATTTACGCTTGTCAATTGTACAAATTCTTACATTGTACTTTGTTGGGGGGGTTACAATCACATTGTTAATACATTCTGGGGGGGTGAAAGGTATGATTTAAGTGCCCTTGTGTGTTTGGTTCTTAGTGTTTTTCTCCTACACATGGCGGAAAGTGTGTCTATAAAACCACTCACTCCACATAATTACCACACATGGAAGTTAAAAATGAAACAACTACTACAATCTAAGGGCCTTTAGCAAATGCTAGAGGATAATCCACTTGTTTTCACTAAGGAGTTTGAAAGATTTGATTATAAGAACAAATTAGATGAAGCTATAGGAATCATAGGATTACATATATCAGACAACTTGTTGTTTCATATTGCAGAGTGTAAAACACTTAAGCAAATTTGGGATAAGCTTGCAAAATTGTATGGTACTGTCAATGAATTCTGAATCTTGCAACTTGAGGCAGAATTGACATCACTCTCTCCAGACAGTTTTCCTACTATCCAAGATTTTCTAGAGAAATTCAAGATGATATTGTCACAATTGAAAGGGTGTGGGCATGATAAAACCGAAAAGGAATGTATCTTCTTGATTTTGTCAAAGTTGAAGGGCCCATTTCAGGTGTTTTCATCTACCTTCTATTCTACTATGGATGCCTTTGGAAAGGACTTTAAGATGCCTAGCTTTGAGCTATTTTGTGAGCGTCTTACTAGGGAGCAAACCAAGTTACTTCAAATGGATGCACTTCCTAGTTCTAAGAGTCAAGCCTTGATGGCCTCATCTTCCAAGGGTAAAGGTAAGAATAAGAAGAAGCCCAAGACAGAATCTCCTTTATTTAGTGAGTCTCCCTTCAAACCAAAGCCAAAGAATGATCAGAAGCCCACTCCACCACCTAATCCTTCCAAATCTGGTGAGTCTTCCTCCAAGACAAAGAAGAAAAAAGGTGGCACTTGTTCTTTTTGTGGCATGACAGGTCATGATGAGTCTCATTGTTTCAAGAGGTTAGAGGCTTTGGAGGAAGCTATGAAGAAGCACAAGATTTCACTTCCCAAGCCCTCCTCTACAGGCAAAGGACATGCTCTTTCTGCACATGGCTTGGTTGCATCTTCAGATAGCTGGATACTTGATTCAGGTGCTTCACATCATATGACCAATTCACTTGATCTACTTGAGACTCTTTCTGATACTAGCACTTCTTAGATTGCAGTGGGGAACTCTTCACAGATTTTAGTCATGGGGACAGGCACCGTTCAATTGCAAGATGGTTACATTGAGGATGTTCTTTTTGTTCCCAAGATTTCTGACAATCTTCTCTCCATATATCAGATTTGTCATTCTGGGGATGGAAAGAAAGTTGAGTTTACTCCTCACAATGTGGCTATTCGACAGCTACAGGATCCTGAGACAGTTGTTGCTACAGGGAAAGTGGATCATGGATCACGACTATACAGATTTGATGGATTTGAGTCTTCATTAGGATCATCTCTTATAGCACATGCCGATGCCTTGAGCAAGCTTTGGCATGAAAGGTTTGGACATCTGAATTACAATTATCTTCAGCAAATGAGCACAAAGAAGTTAGTTGTTGGCCTCCCTAAGATTTCTTGTAGAGAGGGAGTTTGTCCAGGATGTGTACTTGGCAAACATCATCAGGATCCCTTTCCTAAGGGTCAGGCTACACGAGCTTCGGCACCCTTGGAGTTGGTTCATAGTGATCTCATGTCTTTTCCAACTCCTTCATTTTTAGGGGCCAAGTATGTGCTCCCTTTCATTGATGATTTCTCACGACGCACATGGGTGTACTTTCTTAAGTACAAAAGTGATGTTTTTAACACATTCAGGACATACAAGGTGTTTGTGGAGAAACAGTCAGGTCTTTCTCTTCGACGGATACACATAGATAATGGGGGGGAATATGTGAACCAAGCTTTTTAGGATTTCTGTAGTGAGCATGGAATTTAGCATCAGTTTTCAGTTCCTTACACTCCTTAGCATAATGGTGTGGCCGAGAGAAAGAATAGGACATTACGGGAGATGGCAAATTGCATGCTACAGTCTAGGTCTATGGATCCCACCTTTTGGGTTGAAGTAGTAATTTGTGCCAACGATATTCAGAATCGTATGCCTCACAAGGCAGTGCATCATATGACTCCCGAGGAGGCTTAGTCCCAAGTCAATCCTAATGTATCCTTCTTCAAAGTATTCGGTAGTGAGGCTTGGGCATTCATTCCGAATGGTCGGCGTAAGGCTATGGAGAAGAAGAGTCAACCTTTGATTTTTGTTGGCTATTGTGAGGATGTGAAGGGTTACAGGTTGTTTGATCCTGTCACTCAGGATGTCTACTTTCGTAGAGATGTCCATTTTGATGAGTCCTTCACACAAGAGGATTCCTCCTCCACTTCTTCTTCCTCACTACATACTCCACCTACTTCATCATCCCTTGACGATGTTTTGCTTCTTCAAGATGATACTGATGAAGGTCCTGCCCCACCACCTCCTCAAGCACCAATTTTGCCCCGATGGGCCCGCACTACTCTTGAGGAGGCTAGTCCTCTTGTTGGTGATCCCACAGATACTCGCCGCACTCGTTCACAGACAACAGGTGTCAGTCTTTTGAGTCATTCCATTTCCACGGATCCTCAGAAGTTTTCAGATGCCGCAGGTATTCCAGAGTGGGAAAATGCAATGGTTGAGGAGTATTCTTCTTTAATGAAGAATCATACTTGGGATCTTGTTCCTCTTCCTATGGGAAGAAAATTGGTTCGGTGCAAGTGGGTGTACCGCACCAAATATGCAGCTGATGGTTTTATAGATAAGTACAAGGCTCGTCTTGTTGCTAAGGGGTTTTCTCAGGTTGAGGGTATTGACTACTCTGAAACCTTTGCTCCTGTCGCCAAGATGGATTCCATTCGTCTTGTACTTTCTATTGCTGCATCTCAGGGATGGTCAGTGTATCAGATGGATGTGAAGAGTGCCTTCTTGCATGGTGATCTTCATGAGGAGATCTACATGGAGCAACCTCCAGGTTTTGTGCAGGACTCTTCACTTGTTTATAGGCTTCGTCGTTCATTATATGGTCTCAAACAAGCCCTTAGGGCTTGGTATGAGAAGATGGATAGTTTCCTGCTTGCTTCCAGTTTCACACGATGCCATTCTGACCCTACAGTTTACACTCAGAGACATGGAGATGATCTTTTGATCCTTGTGCTTTATGTGGATGATTTGATTCTCATAGGCAGTTCTACCTCCATGATCCAGAGTATTCAGCAAGCATTGATGGAGTGCTTTGATATGACAGATCTTGGTCTTCTGCACTACTTCCTTGGTCTTCAGGTTCACTAGACTATTGAGGGGATCTTCATTTTTCAACAAAAGTATGCTCTTGATTTGCTTCAGAGATTTGGCATGGCTGATTGTAAGCCTGCCCCTACACCATTTCAGTCAGGTGTTGTACTGTCTTCTAGTTGTACTTCTCCCACAGTTGATGCTACATTGTATCGGTAGTTGGTTGGCAGTCTTTTGTACTTGACACATGGTCGTCCTAATATTTCCTTTGTAGTTGGACTTGTCTCCCGGTTCTCTTAGGAGCCACATGAGAGTCATTGGAAGGCAGCTAAACGTATCTTGAGGTATATTCAGGGCACATCACATTTTGGCATTCATTACACATCAGGAGCTTCTTCGATTATGGGCTTCACTGACTCAGATTGGGCTCGTGATGTTAATGATCGAAAGTCCACTTCTGGGTTTGTTTTCTGCCTTGGTTCTGGTTTGATTGCATGGTCTTGCAAGAAGCAGACATCTATTGCATTATCATCAACAGAGGCTGAGTATCGAGGTGCAGTTTTGGCTAGCTAGGAGGTTCTTTGGCTTCGACAGTTGATGACTGAGTTTGGATTTCCTCCAGATCAGCCCACTACTCTTTGGTGTGATAATCAAAGTGCCATTCACATTTCTCGCAACCCGGTGGAGCATCAACGTACTAAGCACATCGAGATCCACATGCACTTCATCAGGCAGCTCATCTAGGATGGTGTTCTCAGCTTGGAGTACTTGCCTACTGAGGAGCAGGTTGCGGACATCTTCACTAAACCTTTGGCATTGCCTTGTTATCTTCAGTTGCGATCGATGCTTGGGGTGAAGGAAGTTGTCCTTGGGGGGTCTTCTTGAGTCCTCCTTCCTTCACTTTTTCATGCTTTTTTCTTTGCATGTTTCTCTCTTTTGGAGAGGAGTTTTTTCCCATGAGGTTTTCTCCTTTTCTCCGTTTGTGCGAGATTGTTTGTACATGGGTACCTAACATGGCCTTGTTGCCAGGACCCATCTTTGCATTTGTTTGTTCCTCCCTAAGTTACACTTAAGGGGGGGTGTTGGTGTGAACAGGGTTATTACCTATTTGGTTTAACCTTTGTTGTGTAGATAATTCATATTATTTAACTATTTATTAGTTAAATAATACTCACACACATGTTCACATCTTAAGTTGACTTAGGAAGCATTCTAGTTGTCTTCTAGATGTTTCTAGTTGTTGATAGTTGTAGTTGATAGTTGTCATCTTATCCCATAGTTGTCATATGTCATAGGATTGTGACACTTGTCAGATGACTACAACATCTTGTATCTCACCTTGGTCTTTATAACCAAGGCCTCATTGTACATTATGTAATCCAGTACACTGTTGTATCATGGCAATATAGCATTCTCTTTGCTTGTCTCTCTTGTGTGGAAGGTTATTTGGTTTTGCAGATTTGATCCTGGTGGTTGATTGCTCCAACAAACTGGTTGCTAAAAATACCTCCATAAATAACTTAGAGTTGCAAACTCACCCTTGTTGAGAAGAAAGTTTTGATTTGAATGTCATGCCTTTAGGTTGAAAGTCCAAGGCAGTAGACGCAACTATTATAACAATTGCCATTCAAACTTCTACTACCTTCACTTTGAATCGAAAGAAATATAGTCATCAGTTTTATAAGAAAATGCAGTTGGAATCAATTCTCCATTAAAACACCTCCACCATGAGGATTCTAATAAATGACTCATGAACTTATCTGCATGCGAGGTCACCGTATCGAATCGCATACAACCAATAAATTAGAATAAATTAAAACACAAATGGACTATTGGAAAATAAAACTAGCGACTAAAAACATAAAACCGTAATGAGAAATAAGTAATAAAACTCTTACATTCAGTGCCAAGTATTTTCTTTCACATATGCAATTTCTAAAAGAACCAAGTCTTGGCAAGCCTAAAATCATCTAATGGGTTTTGATTTGTTTTTATCCCAAATTTAAAATGATTAAAGAGTGAGTATTTTTATAACTAGTAAAAGCAAAATTTTAATGTAAGCCAATTTATTTATTTTTTTCATGCTCAAAAATAAAAAAAAATTTAATTCCAAAGTGATTGGGAATTAATAGATGGTGGAGCTAAAATAATTTAAACTTTAATTGTTCTTCTTTTGCTTCCATGGTTTGAGGGTCTTAATGTGTGAATGATCCTTTTGTTTGAGAGGTCCGAGTGTCTTCGTGTTTGGCAAGACCAAAAGTATAACTTAACCAATTTTATTTCATTTTCATATTTGTTGCTCTAAGTTATCTTTTAAGTCTAAGTTTTGTGGTGTGCAACAAACGTGTAGTAGCTATTACGGGTTAAATATGGTTTTTCATCTATAGGTTGGAACTCAAGATCTCTAAAGATTTCAACAAAATTGTGACCAGTTTTAGCTCTCATTTTATTTCGACTTTGCATATGAGGTTTTCATGTCCGAAGTCCCTTTGAAGTATGGAGGAGCCTATAGATCATGTGAACCCAAAACAATAATGAAGTCTAAGTTAATAATATTTCCACATCTAAGGGAATGAACCTTGAGAAGCCCCAAGGATTCTGAGTGCTAAGCGAACCCAAAATCAAGCTATCTAATTTAGTTTAAAATCTCATGTTTGAATTTCCTTAGAGGAGCCTTTGAAATCTAGAGAAAATTAGTGACACTTTACAATCTAGTTTACAATTATTCGGTGAGCAACTATTGATTATATTGGCCCAACTTGACTTGTGATAAATGTAGTTCGATGACATAGCTTAGCCTAAGCATGCCATTTGGTGAACCTAAAATTGATAGTCCTACCACCTAGTCTTCTATTTGCCTTAATGTATCTACACTAGCATGATACATTAGATAAACCTATAAGTAAATTTGATCTTCATTTTACATAGAACAAACTACAAAACAACCTGATATAAGAGGATTTATCTAATAGAGATATTTTAAATTAATTTTTTTTTGTTATCTATTAATAGATTAAATATGAATGTGCGTGTAATAACTTGAATATAAATTGGATTGCTTTAGCAATACCATTCAAAATCTTATATTCTTATTGTGTGTAAGAAGCTCAAGGCATTAGATTGAAGGAAAAACTTAGATTTCCTTGGGATTGAAGCAAAGATTGATCATTAATATATATGATGGTAGAATTTGTAAGTGGTAAATCATGTTCTATGTACCTATCTGACCTAGAAAATTAAAGAAGCGTTGTGATGGGGTAAATTATCATGAGTTAGATTTGCAAGACAATGATTCTCAAAGGTGCATTTAATTATGGAGCCAAATTACATATGAACACATTGTCAATGACTTTAGATAAAATTTCATTTAGGAAATCAAATCTTAATTAAATACTTTGTACTATAGAAAGCTCCAGACATTGATTATTATAACCAACTTAGTTTAGGACACTTAGTAAGGAAATTGACTACGTTTTATAACATGGGAATATTTATATACCATGCTAATTAGCATTGTAAATGGTTAGGAAATAAAGTTGAGAAATAAAAGCAAAAACCAAATAAACATTGTTTAGTTTATTTTCTTGAGTTCAATATAACATTAGTTGTTATCCTTCTCTATTTTTCCAATCTAGGAATCATAATTCCAATTTCTTGGATTACTGTTGTTTATATTAGTCCTCTTCTTATAAGCAATTTTTTTATGAGTCAGATTTTTATCATATGTATTTCATGACTAGTATATATTCTTGAGTGATATGTGTATTTAAAAAGTTGTTAATTCACCACCTTTTAAAAATTATTGAATATTTGTTGATATCTAAAGTATTAAGATTTTCCAATGTGTTAAAGGAAACAGTTTGGCATGATAAATTTGTCAGTGTAGGTTTTTTATTTTCCTTAGGGATATTTCTTTTTCCTACACATTATCAAGTTTTCTTAGGTTTATTAGATGTGGTTAATATGAGGACAAGTGGAGAAATACATCAGCTACATGTGTAACTCTCTCCCACACATGGGTAGTTGAGTTACACACCTTCTTTTGGCTTGTTGTGCCACCTCTCATAACCACTATTTTGTCTTTACCTGAGTATGTTATGGGGTAGTTGGGTTTCTCACCCTCTTTTGGCTTTATGTGCCACCTCCTTTCTGTCTTCACTTGAGGAGGTTATGCCACATGTTTTTTCATTTGCCAAGTAGGTAAAACCTCCCACCTTTTATGGGTAGTAGGAGTTAATGCACCTCTTGGATGTATATGCCCTATTTTTGCTATATATATAGCTCTCTACTCTCACCTTCACAAGTTCAATATTAGTTCAGTGAAAGCTCTCTGAGAGTATCGAGAGTATTCTCAACTTATCTTACTTTGACTCTATTTTTCTCTCTTTTCAGATTCTCTCTCCATTCCACTATTTTGATCTTCGATCATTTGTTGACTGGAGTGTATGTGATCTACGATCGACATCAAATCTTGGCTTGGTTCTCACTTCTCACAGAATCTAACATGGTATCAGAGCATGATTTGTCTAGTATAACTTACTTTGTTATCTATTTTTTTGAGAGATTTGAGGCTCATAGATAGCTAATATTTTTTCTCAAAAACTCAGTATGCTCTTCTCTTGCATCCTCGGATGATCTGGAGAATTAGAACAATTGAAGGGAAAATAAGCATCTTTATACTCTATTTTTCATATTGTGTTCCTGTGAGATTTGGATGATTGCAGAATTTTGGTAATATTGGAGGCATTTTCAGCCTTTCCAGAGTGTCCAAAAGGTCTGAGAAAGTCAATATTGGCTTTTATTTCACCAAAATCAGATATTGGAGGACACAATAACAAATTAGAGTAAAAAATTTGAAATCTTTTTACTGGAGCCGTTTTCATTTTCACTTCATAAATCCATCTTCCACTTTCTAGAAAGAAAAACGATTTATGGGTTTTGTTCCCAAGGTCGAAAAAACATCTGAGTACCTATTAAATTTTGCATACATTTAATAAATTTTGCATAAATTAAGTCAGAAATAGGTGTGAGTCATTTCTGACAGGCAAATTCAGCATCTTTTTTTCAAAAGTGCATAACATTTGCCTCGGGTGTTGGATTTTCGCAAACAAATACTTGACGGAAAGTGGGAAATGAGAACTTTCCATCCACAAAGGTTTTGAAAAAAAATTCTATCCATTTTTATTAGATATTTCAGGTTGAAGTTTGCTGCACATTTTTTATTCAACATGTCATAACTTTCACCTCAGATCTTCATTTTTAAAAAACAAATAGGCGGTCGAAAGGTATTGAAAAGTAATACATAGCTGCAAGGTTAATTTTTTTCAAATTTTGGATCAGATTTAAATTGTACAAAAAATTGTAATTTTGGCCATTGTAGGCCTAGAAAACATTGTAAGTTGGTAAAAGCCTTGTAAGTGCACTGATTATAAAGTGCCAACATTGTAATATCTAGGGGGCTGATTTTTGAGACTAGTGGAAAGGGGGGGGTGTCTTATGTGCTCTCTTTGAGTTACATCTTTTGTGGGGTTATTGTAATCATTTTGAAGGTTCATCATGGATTTCAGTTATTTCCATCCTTTTGTTGTTAACCTCATAGAACTATTTGTCTTGGAAACAAGGGATAAAGAATCAATGCCTTGAGCAGGATCTATTGCCCTATCTCCTTGGACTCATTCTTGAACCAAATGACTATAAACAGAAGAATGCATGGTTTAACAATAATGACATGGTCTATGAACTAATATGTATTACTGTTTCTGAGGATATTCTACATCACTTAGAGCACACTGAGTGCCCTTTCATTGCTTGGACCATCATCTAGTTGTTGTATGGAGACTTTGGATCTTCATCTGATAGTGATGTTTCCTTGGATGACTAGGGTCTTGTGGATGATACTTAGACTTCTTTTGTCCCATCTTGTGTGACATAAATTGATACTCCATCTTTGAATATAGCACCTGTTGCTTCATTAGATTCCAGAGATGCTTCTTTGAGAGCTTCCAGTGATTCTTTGCAATAGGATCATTATAGTCTTCATGATTGGGATTCCTATCTATCAGACATTGCATCTTTATTTGTGGAGTCTCACATTTTAGATTTGGAGGACACATTTGACAGGTTATCTCTCCTCTTTCAGGTCAGTTCTATTGTCCTTATGCCTACTATTACTACAGAGTTTAGAGAGGCTTCACCGAGGGCTTCCAATGATTCTTCACATGACATCTCGTGGGATTTGCATTGTAGCCACATGGTATGCATTGACATTCCACATCCATGTACATCAGTTCTTCGAATCTTGCTCTTCAGTTTTCACATGATTTTGAGAGGTCACTTGTTTTAGTTAGGCCTGAAACTCCTTATTTGATTGTGACTCATTTCAACATCAACATGACGACACTTGAGCAGAGTTCTGAGACAAGATACATCATGAGGCTTCCTTCCTCACCTTGCTTCTTTGAGTGGGAGTTATTTCGACATTCACCATTGGATTTGTTTCTTCCTAAGGGGAGAAATGCCATTTGCCACAAATGGATCATCTTCAGCATTCATATATGTGCATCCTCCTTTGACATTGGAGCCACTTCATTATGGGGGGCTTCATAGTTTATTTCACTCTCTCTACTCTGGGGGCTGTTTTCCTTCTCTTTTGGGGGGAATTCTTTGTACACGGTTACCTCACCAAGCTTCACTTGCCAGGACCCATATCTTTTCACCCACTTAAGCTACGCTTAAGGAGGGGTGTTAGTGTAGGTTTTTTATTTTCCTTAGGGATATTTCTTTTTCCTACACATTATTAAGCTTGCTTAGGTTTATTAGATGTGGTTAATATGAGGACATGTGGAGAAATATATCAGCTACATGTGTAACTCTCTCCCACACATGGGTAGTTGAGTTACACACCTTCTTTTGGCTTGTTGTGCCACCTCTCATAACCATTATTTTGTCTTTACCTGAGTATGTTATGGGGTAGTTGGGTTTCTCACCCTCTTTTGGCTTTATGTGCCACCTCCTTTCTGTCTTCATTTGAGGAGGTTATGCCACATGTTTTGTCATTTACCAAGTAGGTAAAACCTCCCACCTTTTATGGATAGTAGGAGTTAATGCACCTCTTGGATGTATATGCCCTATTTTTTCTATATATATAGCTCTCTACTCTGACCTTCACAAGTTCAATACCAGTTCAGTGAAATCTCTGTGAGAGTATCGAGCGTATTCTCAAATTCTCTTGCTTTGTCTTTATTTTTCTCTCTTTTTAGATCCTCTCTCCATTCCACTATTTTGATCTTTGATCATTTGTCGACTAGAGTGTATGTGATCTACGACCAACATCATATCTTGGCTCGGTTCTCACTTCTCGCAGAATCTAAAAAAATTTCAACACAACGTTTTGGAGACTGACATAATTGGAGGTGATTAACATTTAAGTGGTTTTGAGGACTTGTTAAAGTAATATTATTCACTAAAGTGATATCATTCACTCAAGTATTGTTATATGCTCAAGTTCTCCAAATCTCTTTTTAATTTTGGTTTTTTCTAAAAATGTTTCTTTTTTTTTAATTCCACATGTTTGTTAAATAATGCTTCTTGATAATTCATACCTTTTAATTTCCTAAATTCTTCAACTATTTCATCCTCTAATTCATTTAATTCTTGTCTTTTTTATATCTCTAGTTTTATTTTATAATGTTTATCCTTCAATATTTTGTCTTATCCCTTAAGTATTCTCTATCTCTTATTCCAAGAAGTCTTCAAATCTTGCTTCTAAGGATTGACTTTTCCCTTTTATTTGTAATTATGAAAAATGCTCTTTTCCCTTTTGTTTTGAGTTCATGTTAACTTGTTGTTCCTAATGCAAATACTAATGTACAAAATGATGTATTTTTCATGTAATCTGGCAAATGACCTAATCTGAGATTGTTTCCATGTCCACTTAATTTATATATGTTAGTGTGAATGGATTTCTTAAGTTTAACTTAGGTAGTTACCAATATTTAATATTGGTTTCCCATACTTTTGATTATCAGGTAGTTTCCCTCGTTATGTTTTTACCTTGCCTTTAAATAGGTGCTTGTTGTAATATGTCATACCTGTTTGTATTTTTTAAAGATCTTTTTATGTGTTATTTTTATTAATTTTTTGTGTTCTTTTAGACTAGACAGAAGAGTGCAGAAGGGGTTTTTAGTTTCCCTGCAGATGTGTTGTCGGAGCATACAATATATAGCATATATGGAAAACCCAAAAAAAGTACAACATATATCAACAAAGTAACAATGACCCAGATGGTGTTTAGCCAAAATATGAATTATAAGAACATACCCATATCATGTTTTACAACTTCATGTCAGGGTCATAGTTAGACCAGCAATGGGTGTAGCTAGAATCACTCCAAATCTCCTATATACTGAAAGTATTGTGCATACAAATGATAACAACAATAAATAAGGCTCTAGTTGCCTCGTACAATGCAGAATAGAAGATGCTCACAAAGAGAAATGAAGCCCAAAACCCCCAACATCAAGCCTGGATGTGTACGACCATGGCTGGAAGAGAAAATCAATCACCACTCTATTGCAACCTCTTTAAAAAACCCTCTATTACCTCTTATTTCTTCTGCAAACCCTAAGCAACCAAGTTAAAGAGAGTTTTATGCAAATATATCACTCCAAATAGCTGCCAAGAGGAAGTACGGCCTACATAGGGAAATATGGCCAGCATGGATCAAGACATGGCTGCAACAATGTTTATTTTAGCGGCTAATAATCGCTCCATCTGTATGGATATTCATTGCTCAATACAAATCTACAAACGATGTAGCAAGTTGTTCCTCAAACCTTCGAAAATCAAACTCAAATGAAGCACATCTATGAACACTGAGTGTATTCACGTCGAAAGCACCTTTGGGTGGTATTGCACACCTGTAGAATGCTACTACTCATGGAGGTTTTTAGCTCCAAGAGCCTCTGGTTCAAATCCTCAAACCCTAGATCCAAGCTCCAAAACCCTAGCAGGGGAAATCTTAAAGAGAAGGAAATAATAATCCAAGCATATCTCAAATGAGGCACTTTTCCCTCTTTTATAACTCTCCAAGAGGGATGTTTTACTTTGGAGGGAAATATTTCTTTTAATTTTACTTTTTAATATTTCCCAATGTGAGCTCTCCATAAAATGACTTAAGTGATTTTTAAATATTTTATTTTTCATCACTTAACCAATAAAACCCAAAGTCCAATATTAAATAATAATATTAATTTACGGACTTTAAAATAGAGGCCCAAATGAACTCAGAATTTAGTGATCTATAGCTTGCTGGAAAGGTCTCAATGAGATGTATCCAACCCCACTCTAGAAATCTCAATCCGACACTGAACCTAAACTTACTAAAAATAGCAAGTAACGGCCATAAGCAAACTTAGCCAACACAGAGGGTGCCAACTAGATCCACAAACCGTCTAATAACTTTAAGCTCAATGCAAAGTCTGAGAGAGCCAATAGCTGACTGCCAAGTCACCAAAATAGTGCCAAACTAACACTTACTAAAAATAGCAATGTTCCCCGAGGACCAAAGAGAACAAACCCAGAAAGATTATCAACATGCAAGCACTTACTATAAATAGTAAGTACAAACAAGTTATCTAAAATCTCTCCAGAAAGTGTCAACCTGCTCCATTGGATCACCTAAACACCCTGGTGACATCGAAATACTCCTCTGGTTATGCTGTCACCAACTCAGAAAGTCAACTCCAATTATACTGCAATAGGACTCAAAAATGGGGATGTTACAATCTGCCCTTCCCAAAGATTGCTTGCCCTCAAGAAATCTGCACCTGCATGCCAAAGCTGAACACTGGGATCCCAAATCAATCTGAAGAATGTACAACATCATCTCTATTGCATCTGCTGGGTAGAGGTAAAACCATGCTCAGCACCAATGTAAGTAGCTACCCCAGTATCGAACAATTTGCTAGACATAGGAGCCCCTGGGTTCCAAAGCCAATATGGAAGTCTGCCATACACATTACTTATTGACTTCCACTGTGCTACTTTGATATAATCTTCACCATGTAGAGAGTGGTGAAGCAACACAATGGAATCCAACTGAACTAACATGCCAAACCTGTCACCACCTGGATCCAACACATCAGAACCTCACATCCAACAATCATGAAGGGGTAAGTAAATCTTGAAGTGTCTGAACCACAACATCCCCTATCATCCCTTGCTAAACTCCTATGGATGTGTTGACTATGCAACATAGGTGTTGGAAGATATGAAACTGCTCCTCTCAAATCGAGGGAATGATAAAACTCTCCTCCATCACCGCTGTAAAAACTAAACAGGCCATCATGCCTACTGACACTGCAACCTCTCTGAAGCCATGTCTCCAATGGAAATTTCAGAGAGAAAGAAGTTGCAAACTCTGTTAGGTGCATATCATCATGATGGTAATCTAATCTCTGACTCTGCAAATAATCCTTTGAATGTATCTGAGTCAGCCACCTGCAATCCCTAGTTCCATATTTTGTAGATAGCAACCCTTCATCCCATAATGGATGGTATAAATCCTGAGCCAATCCACACTTATGTATCATCAGGTCATCCATGTGTGGACTAAATGAGAGATGATGAGCACTCCTCACTGTGTAGTCAAAATAAAAAGCACCCACCTGTGACAATGGTTGACCGTCATAGTCATGGGGAACACACTCCTCATCACTCTCATTACTCGAATCAGATGATGGCTCATGTCTTTGATCCTGAATGGCTAATTGGGTAGATAAACTGCAAGTCCTCTCTGCATACCCAATAGCAAAGTCCCAATCTGAAAGTAACTAGAGGTATTCTGATTTAATCCACTCCATGGCATGTTGGATAGTTCGTAAATTAGATATAGAATTGTCTGCTACTACCCCTATCCACCTTTCCTCCAATTGTGCCATCCAAAAGAGATCCTCCACAAACTTGTGGGTACTGTCAATACGAGTTAAGGTTTGAACAACCTTATCCTCGGTAACCTTCAACTGATCTCTCCATCCCTATGGCTTAATAAGTTGGTGATCATAATTAGCTGCATAGGATGCAATCTCTGATTCGCTTCTAGGAGAGGGAAACAAATCATCATGAGAATCAATCTCCCCACTAGAAGATGCCCTGCATGTCTTCTGTGAAAAAGAGGGAGTAGTGTGGTGATCTATCACACAACTTTTAGGGAAATCCACCAACTCTTTGCAAGAGCTATCAATCATCTACTTTACATCACCTGAAATGGGACTAACCTTAGAGACCCCTAATGCAACATTTGGTTCTCTGCTACTCTCAACTACAACAATCATCCCATCTATGTCACCTGTACCAGTAAATGAAATGGATGTAGCCACATCCTTCACATACTCATTACCACTATCCATGGATGTATTCTCATCACCACACGCTGCCATAGATATCTGAGTTGTATCTGCAGGTGATGAAGACTGCGTCAAGCTCAACTCCATGGTAAGCTCATCTATCTGTAGCTTTTACTCCTGAAGGGTTGTTTGAGTGCTCTTTAAAGAGTCCGTGGTAACCTCAAGCTCATAGGTGATCTCATCAACCTCCTCATCCTTTCCCCTTAGAGCATCGTGATAAATATCGTCAATCGTGAGAAGATGATCTCTATCAGATAACAGTTGTAGGTAATTATTCTTCATGATCCCAACTACATCTCTAAGTGCCTAAAACTCAGCAAGGGAAAGTCCACTATCAAGGTGCTCATATATACCTTGAGTCTAACAACAATGTGTCACCAACTGCTGTGCAACATCAAGTGTTTTAAGGCTAAAGAAATCATGCTTTCGTTCACCTTCAATTGCCCTGCCAAATGATTAGACCCCTCTGACAATTTGTCTCCATACAAATTTTATGATTTGTATTCTGCACTATGGAAAGAGGCCGAATCATCATCACTCACCGATTGGTAAGCATCCTCATGTGTGCTATCAGCTCTACACACTTCCTCAACAAAGGTACTGTTGTTATGTACCTCACGAGATGGCTCCAATGAAATAATAGAAGTAGTTGATTGGACATAATCATTGCACACTGCTGCCTCCAATGTAGATGCATGCTCATCCAAAGTGCTATCCTAGGACCCATCATTAACAAGTAAACTTTTTGATTTGTTCACATCTTCTAAGATCTGATTTGCAAAATCAGACTTGCTGTGCCTTGAATCCGCATCACATAATTTATTTTTAACACTCAAATCTTGAGTGTCAACATTAGGGAACTCCCCACATACATCATTCTCATTTGCACATTTCACATCTGGCTGTCTCCCAGAAGGATAACCAAACTCCCCATAAAGTAAACCTGCATCAAAACCAAGCTGAGTGCCACGCTCTGACTCAAGTTCTGAATCTTCTCCCAGATCCCACACCTAGTTATTTTTCCCAAGTGCAATGCTATAAATGAAACAACTCTATCATCCAACTCTAAAGGTGGATTGTCATATGTCATATCAACACCCATCTCAAGTAATGGGTTATCAGTAATCACCACAAATTTATTCTTGCAATCATATTCATGCAAAGGAAATGAATTGCTGTTATGACGAATACTAAAATCAGAACCTTCATACCTATCATCAATGACTCCAAGGCTGTCCCAAATCACCTGTACCTCTTCCTTACCATCCTTAACAGTGAACTGTGAATCTAAATCAACAAGGCCACAAGGTCTCTGCTCAGGATCAGCTACATGCGATGTGAAATCAGATTTGTTTTCAAAATCAAGAACACCAACTATATCATCATTACTAAAAATATAAGTAGAGTCATCATTATCAGCTGATTTAAAGGCTTCTTCATATCTGTTTTCATTATGCCCATCACCTGAAAGCATATTAATGCTCTCAATTATCCCAACATTTGTATTTGTGTTATCAACTTCAGTGGGAAGCTCAAACTGTGTATCTAAAGTTGCAGTTTTGTCACTTTTATTGCACACATCTTCACCCTTAGTAGCGGCATTAGTTTCCCCAATATCCAAGAAAGGCTTCAACCTTCCCTCACATTGTTTGAACACTCTTTCAACCAACTCATAAGAAACGATAGAGACATCCTATTCTAGCCTCAAAATAGTCATCAACATGGATATAAGCGGCTAGGGAATAGTAACATATCCATCAATGATTTGGACCATAATGGTTCTCATGTAGGAAAAAACATTATGTCCATGATTCTCACAGATCGATGCTATGAAATTCTGAAACAATTGAAGAATAAGATCATCACATTCTAAATCAATCAAAAGATAACAAGATCTGACTTTTGCCATCACTTCTAACATCTTAACCTTCCTACCAAAGGTAGGGCCTTCGTCATGACAAAACCCATGAAAGCTCTCAACAATCAGCTGTAGAACCTCTCTCAAAATGTTATCTTCGTAAGGTTCCTTAGGAGCTATAATCCTTGTGATCTCACTAAGATAGCTGGTGACTAAAAGCTTTACCCTTTTACTATGATGTCTCATAAGCATTGGCTTAACCAAAGAATGCATCGCAGGAGCCATAGCAAGTTGCATCAACTTAGAAGGTGGGTGTTCAACCTTGTAAAAACACAATTCTATTTCCTCTAAAATGCTACGTAGAACCCTTTTGACTGAGGTAGGTGTTCAAGTTTCTTACCGACATTGTATAGTTTCTTTTGTAATTCTTCTTCACTGAACCTGTCCATGACTCTGAACACTCATGCAAGTGCTGATCACTCACATGCAAAGCTAAGTTGTATGTCTCATATTTTCCTCTGCATGTCTGAGTTTGACCTCACATGATGGCAAGATCTTTAGCTTTGATACCACTGTAATGTGTCGTACCTGTTTGTATTTTTTAAAGATCTTTTTATGTGTTATTTTTATTAATTTTTGTGTTCTTTCAGACTAGACAGAAGAGTGCAAAAGGGGTTTTAGTTTCCTTGCAGATGAGTTGCTGGAGCATACAATATAGAGCATATATGGAAAACCCAAAAAAAGTACAACATATATCAGCAAAGTAACAATGACCCATTTGGTGTTTAGCCAAAATATGAATTATAAGAACATACCCATATCATGTTTTACAACTTCATGTCATGGTCATAGCTAGACCAGCAATGGGTGTAGCTAGAATCACTCCAAATCTCTAATATACTGAAAGTATTGTGCATACAAATGACAACAACAGTAAATAAGGCTCTAGTCACCTCATACAATGCAGAATAGAAGCTGCTCACAAAGAGAAATGAAGCCCAAAACCCCCAATGTCAAGCCTCGATGTGTACAGCCATGGCTGGAAGAGAAAATCAGTCACCACTCTGCTGCAACCTCTTCAAAAAACCCTCTATTACCTCTAATTTCTTCTGCAAACCCTAAGCGACCAAGTTAGAGAGAGTTTTATGCAAATATATCACTCCTAACAGCTACCAAGAGGAAGTATAGCCTACATAGGGAAGTATGACCAGCATGAATCAAGACATGGCTGAAATAATCTTTATTTCAGCTACTAATAATCGCTCCATCTCTATGGATATTCATTGTTCAATACAAATATGTAAATGATGTAGCAAGTTGTTCCTCAAACCCTCAAAAATCAAACTCCAATGAAGCACATCCGTGAACACTGAGTGTATTCACCTCAAAAGCACCTTTGGGTGGTATTGCACACTTGTAGAATGCTGCTACTTAGGGAATTTTTCGTCTCCAAGAGCCTCTGGATTGAATCCTCAAACCCTAGAGCCAAGCTCCAAAACCCTAGCAGGGGAAATCTCAAAGAAAGAAGAAAATAATAATTCAAGCATATCTCAGATGAGGCACTTTTCCCTCTTTTGTAACTCTCCAATAGTGATGTTTTACTTTGGAGGGAAATATTTTTTTTAATTTCACTTTTTAATATTTCCCAATGTGAGCTCTCCATAAAATGACTTAAGTGACTTTTAAATATTTTATTTTTCATCACTTAACCAATAAAACCCAAAGTCTAATATTAAATAATAATATTAATCTACAGACTTTAAAACAGAAGCCCGAATGAACTCAAAATTCAGTGATCTATAGCTCGCTGGAAAGGTCTCGACGAGACGTATCCAACCCCTCTGGAAATCCCAATCTGACACTAAACCTAAACTTACTAAAAATAGCAAGTAACAGCCATAAGCAAACTTAGCCAACACAGAGGGTGCCAACTAGATCCACAAACCATCTGATAACTCTAAGCTCAATGCAAAGTCTGAGAGAGCCAACAACTAACTGCCAAGTCATCAAAACAGTGCCAAACTAACACTTACTAAAAATAGCAGTGTTCCCTGAGGACCAAAGAGAACAAACTCAGAAAAACCCAGAAAGATTGTCGACATGCAAGCACTTACTATAAATAGTAAGTATAGACAAGTTGTCTAAAATCTCTCCAGAAAGTGTCAACCAGCTCCACTAGATCACCTGAACACCCTGGTGACATCGAAATACTCCTCTGGTTATGTTGTCACCAACCCAGAAAGTCAGCTCCAACTGTGCTGTAATAGGACTCGAAAATGGGGACATTACACTTGTATACTATGTAATATATCTCATCTCATCTCATTTTCTCAAATATTTGATGGAAGAGCATTTCGCTTCTCTCGTATATTTGTGAGGGTATTTTTGTTTTGCATACTAAGGATCATGGGAAGGAGTTGATCACTCCTACATGGTATCAGAGCTCCTCTTCCTGCTCATCTTCCTAGAGAGTTTCTGTTGCGTTGAGGAGATCCAGGCATTCTGATCTTGCTTGCATTTGCTGGAGATTATTTAACATTTGAAATTTTTTAAATTTCTATTTTACCTTTTTTTAGATATATACTTCGATTTTATTTCTGTGTGGATAATGAGAATTTGTATAAGGGATGGGCCTTCATCTCTTATTCAGCTGGATTTGCTGTCGTTAGCTCTACGCCTAGTCATTCTCCGCCGGCATATCATATGTGTTGTGTTGGGACCTAAAATTTCCTACCATATTTTGCTAAATTTTAGGTTCCCATGATGTGAAATTTGATTCTAGCACCATTAAAAGACCAAAGTGAAGCACTATAAAACATCATTCCACAACTAAATGATCCTATTTCAATTAACATAAAGATGGCAATTGCAGATAAAAGTAATGTTTCATCGTCAGTACCCATGACATCCACACCAAGCATTATTTTGATGGGCTCTAATAGTAAAGAAATGAGAGAAATGTCTTTGCCGGGGCAAGGCAGACGTGGCCTGGTCATTACTTGTTGAGGAGCAATCACAACATATTATTGTTATGCATAAGGGAATACTTGACCCTTTGGGAAGTTCACTTACTTGACTCTCCCAACATTGTCATCAAAGGCAATGAGCTTCAGTTGCCATTCCAAGCTTGATAAAAAATTGAAAAGTTTGTTGACCTGATTCAGAAGGCTACTGAGCCCCAAATGGTTCTCTTCAACATTTATGATGATTGGTTAAGGACTATCTCTTCATACACATCATTTTCTCGCCTGATGTTGACCCTTCCCCCTTTCCATGCATCGGTCCCTGCCATGTGTCACAATTCTGGCGCTGAGCATTAGCGAGTGGGCCATTTTCCTTTTGGCTCTGCAGAATCGCACAAAGAACTTCCACATGGCCACCATCTATAAGCCCTTTCATTTCTTTTGGGAACAATCCATGTGGCAAAATCGCACAGTAACACAAGGAATCTCTACCTTCGCTAAGATTCTTCTACAGGGGCGTGATATCATGGGATCCTTTTATAACTATGACCCCACCACTTAGACATATGTCACATTATCGCGGTTGCGTAGGGGTAAGGTGACGTTACTCATAACGCACTGCGACATTCATTTTTACAAGGCTTTTAAAGTTTATTTTTTTATAAATCCAGACCCAATAGCTTTTCATAAGCATGCTTCATAATGTTTGAAATCTGCATTTGTATATCATAATGCATGTATATCATATACAAATCCAATATACATTGGTAGATGTCAAAAGGAATTCAAAACTAATAATTCCATGACCCTACCACATGTATACATTGCACACATAGAATTGGACCTTAAAAGAATATTCAAAACTGGGACAGATGGCAGACTGGCGCGCCTTCAAAAGCTTCTTTTGTTTCTCAACCTTCAATCACCTATGGTGGCATACTCCACTGCACTTTAGAAACTTTAGACATGATACCTCGGGGCCCACCATACTGTACCTTGACACTTCAAAGCTTACTAAAGAAAGAGACACGTGACCCGCTCCGCACATTGCAACAAAAGACACATGGCACTGCTGCGCTCCTTCTCGATGCCTTTCTCAAAAGTTTCTCTGTGAATTCCCATGGGGGCGATACGTGGCTCGTTCCGGTAATAGATAGAAATTATACAAAAGAAACATAGTCAAAGATATGTGGCAGAGTTATGTGGCACCTGGGAACCACAAACTAAGAAGAAGACACATGGCACTGTCCACCACTCCCGGTCATGATTCTTATTGCTTCTAATCTCCTTACCACGTGGCAGATCCGCGCATCTTTTGGAATCATCTTTTCTCTAGGGTTTTCAAAACCCCGCCATGCTGACATATGGCACTCTCCGCGCACAAGAAAGATAACAACACAAATTGGAACACAAACTAGAAATGAAAATAACAGCTGCGACCAATTAATATCAAAATGTAGAGTTTTAACTCTACACAAATCACGAGTAAGAACTAGATCATTTCAGAGACAAAGAAGGTTAAAATTAAAATGTTTTAATCTGTTGAAGATAATTAGTTAAGTGAAGAATTACATCGGGTGGTTATCTCAAGGGTCACGACCCTTGGAAATGCAATGTATATATGAAGGATGAAATTAAAATTAAAAAAAATAATCATCAATAGTAGTAGATAGGCTCACCCATTCAGTCATAATATCCATATATCATCTCTCACTCATCCGCTTCCATTTCAAAAAACTTATGCTATTAATGTATAAATTTTAAAGTATAATCAATGGAGAAGACTGTTTCAGGTTGGTGATTTATTTCCAATGTTCAACTGTTGTGTTAATATTCAATCTTATATGTTGTTGTGTTGTCTCCAAATTGGTTTTCCTCTATTATTCAAATTTATACAATTTGTCAGGACACATTTGCTGTTGCTGTGTGATTATCTCGATTTGGTTCTGACTAGAGTGAATTAAATTCCTTTCAAGTAATTCATCTTAATTGGTACCTGCTCGGGATTAAAATCCTTTTGAATTAATTATCTTGATTGGTTTCCCTCAAGTCAAGAATCAAAGATTCTTGCATGATATCATAGTAATTTGGGAAAATAGCACTGGGATTTATAAAGAAGAGTACAGTAACTGACAAACTTGCACGATTTGTACATGCTGCAAACATTCAAAGTATCCAACAAGTTAGAGTTAAGCTGAGAAATAGATCTACCTACCTTATACATCTGTCTCCATCAATCCATCATACAAATTTGACTCTATCCACCCAATAGGATTAGGCATTAGTCATACTTATAACATTTTAATACAAACTTTATCCATATATCTGATTCTCAAAAACATTTACAGTAGGAATTAGTTATTCACCCTTATGTCTACTTCACACCCATTTGCCATTGTGAAGGTCAAGTTAAGTCTGCACTAATCATTCGGGTACACCCACGTAGGTCTAGCAGAGCCTGAAGTGAAGGGGTTTTTATCTATATCTACCTTGTGTCGTTAGCCAAAAATGTTAAGAGAGCTTGGCAACCTCTTAGGGTTAACAACCTGTGTTTTTGTGTCCTAATAGAATTGGCAACTCTACCGGGGAATATATATAGGAACTCAGTAGTAGACCATATTATTAGAGTCAAGAAATTAAGATCATAACTCTGTTGGTGGAGAAAAGCCAGAAGATTATTCAGTCCTCTTAAATAAGAGGCGACAACTCTACCTAAAATTCAAGTCATCATTAAAGTACCATAATGGATGGTAGAAGATCTAAAGCGGATGGCAAAAAATTACAATCTTCCCCTCCTGGAAGGATCCTTTCCAAGAAAACTAGAATATCAAATCAGTCAGAACGTGTTAATAATCAAAATACTCAAGAGAATGCTTCAGAACAGCTTGTAATAACACATAACAGCTTCACTCCCCTGCATGAATCAAAAG
Organism: Cunninghamia lanceolata; assembly: GCA_027924645.1. Classification (NCBI taxonomy): domain Eukaryota; kingdom Viridiplantae; phylum Streptophyta; class Pinopsida; order Cupressales; family Cupressaceae; genus Cunninghamia; species Cunninghamia lanceolata. The sequence goes on from BSBN01000500.1 coordinate 27,911,171, forward strand.
AATTTCAATCTAATAGTTATCATACCCAGTATGGCCAAAATAGATCTGATAATATTTTAGACTAGTACAGACCTGATAATCAAATCTAGCTAGAGCATCAGGCTCAGATTATGAGGGAAATAGACCAAAAACAGGCTGAATATGACTATAGAATGTCATTAGAACAGGGTGGAGAAGCTTAGGATGAATTCATAGATCAGACAATGTCCACACAAATTCATGATAGTTTACCAAGAGACATATGAAATAAGGATGAGATGCAACATGATCTACTTAAATTAGAAGAGGAACTTGAACTAGTTAAACTAAGAGAAAAGGAAGAACGATTGAAACAGGAAATACAACAGATAAAATCTAGAACCCCAACAACTAGCTCCAAGTATGTACCTCCACATAAGCAAAGTGGGCATGCTCTGACAAGCAATCCTCAAGGATCACATCAAAACATAGGTGGTTCAAATACTTCAAAAGCACCTCATCATCCAAATAACACTAGCCATATGCAATACAATCTTCCACCAAGAAATCCAAGACAACCCAATGCCCATATCACATCCCAGCATGTAAATAATCCTTATCCATCACCTGGTCAACAATATGTCCCACCTCACCAGCAAAATGCAAATATGAATCCACACCATAATAAACACCAACATCTGCCTCATAATCAATATCAACTAAACTAGCTTTTACAAGGACCCCACAATATAAACAGCTATAGATAGCTGGATTTGTGTAGGTATCAAATTTGTCCTGATCCCATTGACAAAGATTTGAGAAATGCACTTCTAAAATTTACTGGAAATAATGTCGTTTCAGCAGAAGAGCATATCAGAAGTTTTGAGACAGTTATTGATGATGAAGTACAATATGAAGATGTTCAGATGAAATTATTTGCATTATCTCTGGTTGAAGATGCAAGAGACTGGTATAAAAATCTACCTGATGCCTCAATCAGTTCTTTGGTAGATTTCAAAGATCAGTTCAAAGAACAGTATGGCAATCACTATGATCCAAATTTTGCTATACATGAATTGACAAACATACAAAAGAACTACAGTGCGACAGTAGTAGATTTCAACCAAAGATTTTCAAAGATATATCACAAGATGGCTCCTGAAATAAAACCTCCTAATATGATGGTCTTAGAAATATACTTAAAGGATTTTGATCCTGAAACTGGATATGAACTCTGGAATAGAAATCATATAACTCTTGAAGAAGCTCAAAAGACAACTGTGAGTATTGAAAATAATAGAAGAGCTATTGGGAAGCTTGGTAAAAGGGATAATATTAGAATTCTACAAAATCCTAACAACCATCAGTCTAAGCAAGCTAATTACTATAGAAATGAAAGGCCTAGACTGCATGATATGCCCTATAACACAAATTGGAAGGATGGAAAGCCTGTGGATAATAGACAGAAACATAATTACAATAGGGAAACCCCTGATCCCCTGAAGAAGCATGGGACACATGTAGTGGACAACAACCCATGGTGCATTGCGTGTAACCTCCCTCGCTCACCTAAATACTATGTGGTAGCCCAGTCACTCCAAGAAAATGAAATGACTTATGATCAAGATAGGGATGATCATACCATAAATATGTTGGGAATGATGCCTCACTCAATTGATGAAGGATACTCATCCTTCGAGGAAGATGGGTATGAATATGATGTGAGTAATCAGAAGTATAATATAAACATGGGTAGCCAAGAAATATTCTCTGATTAGGAAAAGAACAATGAAGAAAACACTAATAGGTCTAACATGCTCCCACAATTTCAATTAAGACTGCCTAATGAGGAGGAAAGGAGAGCCCTTACAATTGTTGTTGTGGCTCAAGCTAGAAACAATTACAATCTGAGAAATAGGACTGTGAATGTAGACCAAGGAACACCTAGAGGTTTGTTTATCAAGGAACTAAGTCATAAAAAGGATACTTTGGATAACAATAAGAAAGGAGAAAATCAGAAGATTCCACATAAGGAAACCCCCAAGGTTGAGCCCAATAAGATAAAGAATAAGCAGCAATCTGAGGAGAAAGGTTATAATAAAGAAAAATTAGAACAAATCATTGTTGCTCCTTCTTTTGACATAACACAAGCATTATCCCAAATCAAGATATCAGTACCATTGATGGAGATGATGAAAGTAGATGAATATAGGGACAGTGCTCTCAAGTTGATTTCTAACGTGCCAAATCAACAAAAAGGTCACAACAAAAATGGGCCAGAAAATAAAGTGAACAATCTTGACAAGAAGTTATGAGGACTCCTAAAATATATCTTGGCGATACTATAACAAAAAATCCTTCTCAAGTAGACCCCTTTTATATAACACTGCTAATCAATAACAAGTTGGTAAGAAATTACATGATCGATTCTGGAGCTGCGATAAACATCACGCCAATAGCAATCATGAAAGAGTTAGGTCTATGGGTAGATACGACATATGGTAAATGTTATGCAATGGACAACAAATCTATTCCAATTGTTGGAATCATGAGAGATATAGAGCTGAAACTAGCCTCATGCCCTGAAGCTACCTACAGAATTGATATAACTATGATAGACACTCCACCATACTATGGTATGTTGTTATCTAGACAATGGACTGCCGCAGTATGGGGAAATGTCTAGCTAGACCTATCATACGCGACCATACCAGTAAATGGGAGGGACATCAAAATATACATGGAGCCAAGATATGAGAATATAATAGAGCGATTAGATCCAAATCAGATAAATTGTTTCTATGATGTAGATCTTGGGAGTTTTAGGGTTGAGAAAGTACATCCTGAATTACAAAATATAGAACCAATAAGAAAAGAGGCTCAAACAGATGAAAATGGTGTATGGAGGATGTATTTTGATGGATCTTGCAGTAAAGGAGGAAATGGAGCAGGAGTAGTATTTATCTCACCCACAGGCAAGACATTCAAATACTCATTCTTATTATCCTTTGAATGTACAAATAACATTGCTGAGTATGAGGCATTTCTATTGGGTTTAAACATCGCCCTAAAACATGGAATCAAATTACTAACAGTATGTGGTGACTCTGAATTAGTCATCTCACAAATCAGGGTGAAATATTCTTCAAAGAACAAAAGACTGAAGCAATACAAGAATGCAGTGTGGGATACAGTAGAACTCTTCGATGCATTCTCTATAGAATGGATAGAAAGGTCTAAAAATATAATGGCAGATTTCTTGGCCAGTGTAGCCTTGAAAAGGGATGACATTACATTATCAGGAATAGCAGAGGTAGAATTCAAGGCTAGACCAGCGATCCCTGATAATATTTATAACTGGCAAGTTTTCAATGATGACCAAGACCTCATTAAGTTCCTTCATTGTGTGGACCAATATGAATCACAAGAAATTGACTTCAATGCATTCGTTGAAGAGGTAGATGGCAAACAGACTCTTTTCGGAAAAGAAGTGGTCCAACTTAAGACCAACAAAATTCCTAAAGGCCTGGTAGCTTTGGAAAGAGTATTCGATGGGTAGGACAGATAGAATCTTAAATAGGTGCAACATGGATCTTAAGGATATGGAAGAAATTAATTTGGGAACAGATATAGCCCCTAAGAAGGTTTACATTAGAAAAAGGATCAGTCCAAAAATCAAAGAAATGCCTATAGTCCTACTCAGAAAATATAAACATGTGTTTGCCTGGTCTTATGATGATCTAAAGGCATATAGGTAAGATCTATTTCAACATGAAATTCTGCTGAAACCTGATGCCAAACCATTTAGGAAAAGACAAAGACCCATCAATCCAACGCTGGCACCTAAGATGCAGGAGGAGCTTATGAAGCTTAGAGAAGGAGGTATTATCAAACCTATTAGACATTCTTCTTGGGTATCAAACTTGGTACCCGTAAGAAAAAAGAATGGTGATATAAGATTGTGTGTGGACTTCAAAAACTTGAATATCTCATCACTGAAAGGCAATTACCCTCTTCCAAATATGGAGACAATGTTGCAACAAGTGACAGGGTGTGAATTACTGTCCATGATGGATGGTTTCTCTAGGTATAACCAAGTAAAGGTTAAAGAATCAAAATAGTATAAGACTACCTTTACAACACCTTGGGGAACGTATGTATATGTGAGAATGCCATTTGGTCTTACAAATGCTGGGGCAACATTCGAAACGGCCATGGATGTAGCCTTTACCGATTTGATTAATGCAATAATGGTGGTTTACCAAGATGATTTAACAACATATTCTAAAAAGGCAAAAAACCATTGCTCACACTTGGAGAAGATCTTTATTAGGGCATTGGAATATGGTATTTCTCTAAACCCAAAGAAATGCCTTTTTACTGTGACAAAAGGAAAAATGCTATGGCACATAGTCTCAAAGCATGGTGTTAGGATTGATCTTGAAAGGGTAGAGGCTATTGACAAGATTCCTATTCCAAGAAATGTGAAAGCTATTCAATCTTTCTTTGGACAAATAAATTTTGTCAAGAGATTCATATCAAACTTTGCAGAAATTGTTAAACCAGTCTCTAAAATGTTGAAGAAGGGTGCGAAGGTGGACTGGACTAAAGAAGTTGTTGATGCATTTACATCCATCAAGAAGCCTATTAAAGAGGCCCCTATACTAAAGTCCCCAGATTTTGATAAGCCATTCCTAATATTTTCCTTTGCATCTTTTCATACAGTGGCAGTTGTAATGCTGCAGAAAAATAATGAAGGGTATGAAAGCCTATATCATTTTTTAGTAAGTCACTCTAGGGGGCAGAATTGAAGTATGATATTACTGAAAAATAGGCTTATGCCCTAGTAAAAGCAGTAAAAGCATTCAGGCCATATTTAGTTGGAGCTCATGTGATAGCATATGTACCAAATGCTATAGTAAAAGATGTTTTTATCCAGAATGAAGTTACAAGACAGAAGTACAGATGGATTAACAGAATCCAAGAATTTAACATTGACATTCAAATAACTAAGCTTGTTAGGGGCCAGGGTTTGGCCAAATTGATGGTTGAATCAAACTTGGAGGCTGCACAAATTTACAACATACAAGAAGGAGATAACTTCATTGCAAGCATTGAGCATACACCTTGGTATACCAATATAATGTATTATCTCAAAATTATGAAATATCCTCAGGGTCTGAATGATAATCAGAAGAGAACTTTGAAACTTGTTGCATCAAAGTATGTCTTCATGGATGGAGATTTGTATTGGAAAAACAGAGATGGTATTTTATTGTTATGCTTGGATAAAACACAAGTTGAGAAGATATTACAAGAAATGCATGAAGGAGTGTGTGGAGGGCACTTCTCAGTGAGGAATATTGCCCATAAGATAATAAGAGCAGACTACTACTGGCATGAAGTCTTTAAGGATGCTCACAAATATGTGAGAAAATGTGAAGCTTGTCAATTTTTTTTTGGAAAATTGAACTATCAAGGAGCTGTACCATTGAGACCCATGCAGGTTGAAGCTCCATTTCATCAATGGGAGATTGATTTCATAGGGGAAATCACAGAGAAATCTAGTAGTGGACATAAGTGGATTTTGGTGGGAACAGACTACTTTACAAAATGGATAGAGGTTATTCCGACTAGACAAGCCACAAGCAAGGTGGTGGTAAATTTTCTATTGGAGAATATTATTACCAGATTTGGAGTTCTAGTCAGACTCATTACAGACAATGGCATGTGTTTTAGTTCAAAAGAGTTCAGAACATTTTGTGAAACATATGGCATAACAATTTCATACGCCTCTCCATATCACCCTTAGGCTAATGGACAGGCGGAATCAAGCAACAAAACCATCCTGAAAATAATCAAGAGAATGTTAGAGAATAACAAGAAAGCCTGGGACTCAAAACTAAGATTGGCAATGTGGGCAGACAAGGTTACTGTAAAGAAGAGCATAGGAAAATCCCCATTTGAACTGGTATACGATACACAAGCCAGGCTTCCTGTGCATAATCTTTTTCCAGTTTATAAATTTATTCTTTAGGAAGACATAGATGTTCCTGAGCCTATGGAAGAGAGAATGGAGCAATTGGCTGAACTGGATGAAATAAGGATCCAAGCTCAGGAACAAAATGAAAAGATGCAATTACAGATGAAATACTTGTTTGATAAAAAGGCAAAGGAAAGAAAGTTTAAGGTGGATGATATGGTGCTAATGTGGAATGCCAGGGGACAAGATAAAGGAAAACATGGTAAGTTTGAGGCATTATGGTTGGGCCCATTTATCATCACTGGTAAATGTGGAGAGGATTCTTATTACCTATAGAACATGAGTAGTGAAGAACAAGAATTGCCAGTGCATGGACAATTCCTGAAACACTTTTTCTCATAGGATCTTTCCATGCACAATATATTTAAGAAGGATAGGAAATTGCCAATGCATGGATAATTCCTGAAATACCTTCTCTCTCTCTAGGATTTTTTCCATGCACAGTAGACTAGGATTCCATCTCCCACACCCCCACTACCATTGGTCTGCGTTCTAGAGAGCATTTTCTAGATTCTTGCAATGACTTCACAGCCATTCATCCCCAGACAGAGCCACTATTGGGACCTAAAATTTCCTACCATATTTTGCTAAATTTTAGGTTCCCATGATGTGAAATTTGATTGCAGCACCATTAAAAGACCAAAGTGAAGCACTATAAGACATCATTCCACAACTAAATGATCCTATTTCAATTAACATAAAGATGGAGATTGCAGATAAAAGTAATGTTTCATCATCAGTACCCATGACATCCACACCAGGCATTATTTTGATGGGCTCTAATAGTAAAGAAATGAGAGAAATGTCTTTGCCGGGGCAAGGCAGAAGTGGCCCGGTCAGCTAGCAGAATGGAAGACAGTTAAAAAAGTGGCTACAAGATTATTGTTATGCATAAGGGAATACTTGACCCTTTGGGGAGTTCACTTACTTGACTCTCCCAACATTGTCATCAAAGGAAGTGAGCTTCAGTTGCCATTCCGAGCTTGATAAAAAATTGAAAAGTTTGGTGACCTAATTCGGAAGGCTACTGAGCCCCAAATGGTTCTCTTCAACATTTATGATGATTGGTTAAGGACTATCTCTTCATACACATCATTTTCTCTCCTAATGTTGACCCTTCCCCCTTTCCATGCATTGGTCCCCGCCACGTGTCGTAATTATGGGGCCGAGCATTAGAAAGTGGGTCATTTTCCTTTTAGCTCTGCGGAATCGCATAAAGAACCTCCATATGGCCACCATCTGGAAGCCCTTTCATTTCTTTTGGGAATAGTCCACGTGGCGTAATCGCATAGTAGCACAAGGAATCTTTGCCTCCGCTAAGATTCTTCTATAGGGGCGCGCTACCGTGGGATCCTTTTATAACTATGTCCCCACCACTTAGACAGATGTCACATTATTGTGGTCGCATAGGGGAAAGTGACATCACTCATGACGCTGCGACATTCATTTTTACAAGGCTTTTAAAGTTTAATTTTTTACAAATCTGGACCTGATAGCTTTTCATAAGTGTGCATCATAATGTTTGAAATCTGCATTTGTATATCATAATGCATGTATATCATATACAAATCCAATATACATTGGCGGATGTCAAAAGGAATTCAAAACTAATAATTCTGTGACCCTACCACATGTATACATTGCACACATAGAATTGGACTCGAAAAGAATATTCAAAACTGGGACAGATGGCAGACTGGCACGCCTTCAAAAGCTTCTTTTGTTTCTCAACCTTCAATAACCCACGGTAGCGACACCTGGCATACTCTGCTGCACTTTAGAAACTTTAGACATGATACCTCGGGGCCCACCATACTGTACCTCAACACTTCAAAGCTTACTAAAGAAAGAGACACGCGGCCAGCTCCGCACATTGCAACAAAAGACACATGGCACTGTTGCGCTCCTTCTCGATGCCTTTCTCAAAAGTTTCTTCGTGAATTCCCATGGGGTTGACACGTGGCTTGTTCCGGTAATAGATAGAAATTATACAAAAGAAACACAGTCAAAGATACATGGCGGAGTTATGTGGCACCTGGGAACCGCGAACTAAGAAGAAGACACACGACATTGTCCGCCACTCCCTATCATGATTCTTATTGCTTCTAATTTCCTTACCACATGGAAGCTCCGCGAGTCTTTTGGAATCATCTTTTCTCTTAGGTTTCAAAACCGCGCCATGTTGACATGTGACACTCTCCGCGCACAGGAAAGATAACAACACAAATTGGAACACAAACTAGAAATGAAACTAATAGCCGCGACCAATTAGTATCACTATGTAGAGTTTTAACTCTACACAAATCATGAGCAAGAACCAGATCATTTCGGAGACAAAGAAGGTTAAAATTAAAATGTTTTAATCTATTGAAGATAATTAGTTAAGTGAAGAATTTCATCAGGTGGTTATCTCAAGGGTCATGACCCTTGGAAATGCAATGTATATATGAAGAATGAAATCAAAATTAAAAAAAATAATCATCAGTAGTAATAGATAGGCTCATCCATTCATTCATAATATCCATATATTACCTCTCACTCATTTGCTCCCATTTCAAAAAACTTATGCTATTAATGTATAAATTTTAAAGTATAATCAATGGAGAAGACTGTTTCAGGTTGGTGATTTATTTCCAGCATTCAATTGTTCTGTTAATATTCAATCTTATATGTTGTGCTTTCTCCAAAGTGGTTTTCCTCTATTATTCAAATTTATACAATTTGTCAGGACACATTTGTTGTTGTTGTGTGATTATCTCGATTGGGTTCTAACTAGAGTGAATTAACTTCCTTTCAAGTAATTCATCTTAATTGGTTCCTGCCCGGGATTAAAATCCTTGTGAATTAATTATCTTGATTGGTTTCCCTCAAGTCAAGAATTAAAGATCCTTCCATGATATCACAGTAATTTGGGAAAATAGCAATGGAATTTATAAAGAAGAGTACAATAAATGACAAACTTGCACAATTTGTACATGCTGCAAACATTCAAAGTGCCCAACAAGTTAGAGTTAAGCTAAGAAATAGATCTACCTACCTTATACATCTATCTCCATGAATCCATCATACAAATTTGACTTTATCCATCCAATAGGATTAGGCACTAATCATACTTATAACATTTTCATACAAACTTTATCCATATACCTAATTCTCAAAAACATTTACAGTAGGAATTAGTTATTCAGCGTTATGTCTACTTCACACCCATTTTCCATTATGAAGGTCAAGTTAAGTCTGCACTAATCATTCATGTACACCCACCTAGGTCTGGCAGAGCCTGAAGTGAAGGGGGTTTTATCCATATCTACCCCGTATTGTTAGCCAAAAATGTTAAGAGAGATGGGCAACCTCTTAGGGTTAACAACCTGCGTTTTTGTGACCTAACATGTTGATTGTTGTTAAGGGTGCATTGGAAGGAGGTAGATCCTTCTTTGCAAGGTTGCGGACATTTGCAAATCTTTGCAGGAATTGATGACCTTACGCGACCCCCACCGGCCATGACTCTATTCGCAGTAGCAAGAAATCCATTGTTTGGCATGAGTGGATTTATCTACAGCCATGGTGGACACAGATGTGGATTGTGGGCACCAGTTTGCATAGCTCACATATCTGAGCATATTGTTGAATGCATATTTTAAGAGGAAGGCGATCTTAGAAAAAAATGTTTTTTTAAGAGTTTTCTTATCTGCAAGTGTGGCAGCCACAGTTTTATTTGGCAGATTTGGAAAATCAAACTTTATATATTATAAAGTTTGCCTCAAACATTTAATTTTAGGGTTTGCTGTGTGGCAATGCTACTGGTGGGCCAGTACGGATTTCCTAGGGCGTTGTTTTGAAGTGTATAAGGGACTTTTTGTCCCACATTGTTGGTGCAAACACTTTTTGGCTATTAATATAGCTCTTCACTCTCCAATACTAACATGAGCAAGGCTCACAAGAGTCTATTTTTGTCACTCTTATGTGTGGAGTTTGGTGAACATGCTCACTGGCTTGGAGATTTGGCATTCAGACTTGGTGGAAGCTTGTGGCGCAGGAACCCAACACCAATCACCCCTCAAGGGCTTATTTTTTGCCTCTGTACACTTTTTTGAGATTCTTCCTCAAATACATGTTTTTTGCATTATTGTTTCCTGAGTGATATTTGGATCTTGGAAAGGAAAAATCAATTTTGAGAGGCTTCATTTGTTGTTATATGTGATATCTTGGAGCTTTCAAACCTGATTGTATCAGTTTGGTGTCTATTTTGCTTGCTTTTGGTGCATTTGTTGTCATGGCTACTCCTAATTCATTTGAGCTTTTAACTCCTCATAACTATCATATCTAGAAGATTAATATGTGTAGGTTGCTCCAATCTAAGGGTTTGTGGTCCACATTGCATGATAAACAACCCACTCTTACTAAGGAGTATGAGATATTTTCTCACAGGAACAACTGTGATGAAGCTATGGGTTTGATGGATTTGCATGTTTTTGACAGTTTGCTTTTCCACATTGAGGAGTGTAATACACCCAAGGAGTTATGGGATAAGTTAAATAACTTGTTTGGTCAAATCAGTGAGTTTTGTGCTTTGCAATTAGAGGCAGAATCAACTTCTCTTTTCCCAGATGTATTTCCTTCCATTGATGATTAGCTAGTCAAGTTGAAATCTGTGAGGTCACAATTGGCAAGATGTGGAAAGGATAAAATAGATAAGGAGTCTATTTTCTTGATTCTGTCTAAGCTAAGAGGTCCATTTGTTGTTTTCTCTTCTACATTTTACTCCACCATGGATGCTTTGGGTAATGCTTTTAAAATTCCTTCTTTTGAGACATTTTGTGATCATTTGACTAGGGAGCAAGCCAAACTTGCTTAGTTAGATGGGGTCTCTAAGAATAATGCATTAGTTTCACAAGCATATTAGAGCATAGGGAAGAAGAAACCTAAGGCTAAGATAGAGTCTAACAAGTCCTCCACCTCTTCTAAGAGGATAAACCAAAGAAGGAGAAGTTTAGTTGTGTGTATTGCAAGAAGAAAGGTCATGATTGTTTCGGGGTAAAAAGAGGGGTTTCAATTTGAAGGTTAAATCCTCCTTTCACACCTTACATTCAAGGACATAAATCGAGTCAAGACACAACCCTTTGCAAGAGGGCTCTGCTAAAGATTTAGTGTCCCTTAAAAAAGATGAAACTTGGAATGTGCTAATTAATTGATCAATTAAAGTCCAATTATGCTTAAAATCCTAATTTCATAAAATCGTAAACAAACAAATGAAACATGACAAATGCTCACAGACATAGAATATTTAGAGTAAATATATACCAAACTTTGAGATTTTAGATGCAGGAAAGTCGGGGACTAATGAGCGGGCGTTTGAGTCCAAGATATCGGTTTTTGTCAGGATCTCTAAAAGTTGTCTATAACCTATTTCTATTGTTCCGAGGATTTCTGTGTCTTGGGATTCGAAGGACTAATGAGCGGGCATCCAAGTCTAGGTCTTGCTTTTCTGCTTTGATATGCAATTCTGACACTCTGTTATATCTCCGTCAACTCGACTCCTTCTGCTTCTGCACCTGTAACCTGCAATCACAGAAAAGGGGGTTGGGGGTTGTGGTGCTTAGAGGCTTGCCTCGGTCAAGCCCCGAAGAGACAATCAAGTCTTCCAAACACTACATTTGTTACATCCCTAATTTCTAACTTGCTATACTTTTACTTTTTACTTGGACATAAGTAAATTTATTGTGATGTTATAGATTTATGACAAGATATGACATGGAATTATATTGAATATCATTTATGAAATCATGGAAATGATTATGTTATTATCGATTTAATATTTGTATTATGAGATTTGATTTATTAGTTGAATTAATTGAATAATGATGCACTGATCACATATTGTTTGATGACAAGTGAAACAGGAATACAAGTTATCAGATGACTCTCAGAGGAAGAGAGAGAGTATCTTTTGAGAAGAGAGATATAGACCTTGGATTACGAGTGGTCTATTTGCCAAACGAGTATAGTGTTAAACGATAATGTGAACCAATGAGTCGTAAGATTGCTAGTTTACTTTTGAATCAAATCGACAGGTAGTCGATATCTTGAATATCATCTAGTCAAGTCGATGGTGAGTCGACATAGTCATTTGTGAAGTAAACAACGTCATTTACGTAAAACGGTTGTGTTATTCTTCTTGAGTCACTTGAGGTTTTATTGTCGCTTCTTAACGTCAAGACGTTTTCATCAAGTTAGATGATGCGAATATTGTCAACGGATTGTGATGGGGAGATAAACTCGACCCATTCACATCATCTGTAATCCTTAGTGGTCAAATTGAGTGGATCATCAAGTTTCTACTAATCGCTTTCTCTATTATCATGTCTATCTATTCTTTACTTGTGATGTATTGAAGAGGGAATCTTTTATACATTTATGAGGAAATTACAACCTCATTGTCATTTTAACCATTCATGCCTATCCTTTAGGAGAAGTCCGTGATGAGGACATAGGCTTTTAAACTTTTTAGATAGTGATCAAAGTGGGACAAATAGAGGAGTTTTTAACAACTTCGGGTAGAGGTTTTTCATAGCTATGTGATAACTAAATGAAAACTTGAGTCTTGTTCTACATTTGCGCCCAATTCGTCGTTATCGTCGAAAAAAGCTTCAAGTGTATGTCGTAAACTCCTTTTTGTGAAATTCAACGGATGTTGAATTAGAGACCATGGTGTGTTATGACTTTGGTCGTATTATAAAGGAATATACTAAATTATATAAGTTATATTTAGTAGTCGTTTGAGATACTTCTTTATTCTTTTATGATGTTAGTAATCGAGCAATAGTTGGAGTTCATTCAAGTCTTTATTTATGATGTCTTCCATTTCGAATAAGTCTTTTTGCCTTCTACCTTAAGACCTCAAGTTAGTCATCGGTCTAACCTTTATTATTATGTTGGCATTTGTTTATTCTCATGAACGGTTTTGAGTAGAGGAACATTTTATTCAACTAAAGTCTGCCACCCCGCAAGAGTTTAAACTTCACTTTTCAGTGTAGTTGCGAATTATGTGGTAATGAAGCCTTCATTCTTGAGTAGTGGATGGGTTGTTAAGTCCACCAACTGCCACCTCACCTTGTGGAGCTCCATCTTGGAGAGTGGTTGCATAAGGAGGGAGTCGTGTTTACATGTCGAAAATGATTCCCTTCTTAATAGGCATGGTCGGGAGTGGAGAGGCCGTTACTCCTTCACCATGGGCAGGGATTTAGAGTAGAGTTGGAGTCAGTTTTGGGGGGTGCAATTTAGAGGAGAAGAATAACGTGACTGTGGAAGGAGCTGCGAGGAGAATCAGCTGAGAAAATTGCTAGTGTCTGGACAGTTTGTCAGCGAACACTAGAGACTATCAATAGGCTTTCATTCTCTATCACTGAGTAGTCTTAGTTTCTTGTTTTGATTCATACCTTTACAAGCTTTTGCGATAGATCATTGAATGTAATTGAAAATGCAAAGTGTTATTTTATAACTGCAATCTGTGTGAAGTTTGTCTTCATTAAAAAAATGAAAACACTGTGTAAATCTGCTACCCTACACTACGTCACACCAAGAGTGCAAAAACCACAGTTTATATATGTTTTGACGTAGGTTGAGAATGATTGAGAAGCCTATGGTTTTTCTTTACAAGGTTTGTAGTGAACATAGAGTGCAAGTCTGAGTAGGAGTTGGTTCAAAACGTCTCATAGCCCATGCAAGCTGTAACAACAAAACACTTGTCGACAAAGAATAAGATCTTTATCGACAGTCAGATACAAATCCGTGGCCCTAAAGGACAGTAAATATTAGAGTGAAAAACTTGTTTTTGTCAACCATCGACGGAGGATTGTTATCAGTGAGAGGTGTAAGACTTAACATGCAAATCAATATAGTCTTCCTCTTTTTCAGAGATAAAACTAGTCAGATTGACCATGGCAAAACTGTTAATTAGCTGTGAATAATAACAAGATTTAGATTATATGCTTTGAAGGTAATACATGTGCTAATTGAAGTATTTTAACTTGTGTTTTTCCAAGGAAAGATCTTATTGATAATCCAATCATTATTATGAAGTTTTTGCAAACAAATAATGAGCTTTTTGTCAAGTCTCAAGTATAGACTTTCATACAACCCAATTTGTTAGAAGAAACATTATGTCAAGGCTATCCAATGAATAGATCGACAAGATTAAGCTGTGTCAAAGGTTTCAACACGTCGAAGTAGTACATTGTGAGTGTTAAATTCTAACGTAGGGTTTTCGAACATTGTATTCTTGAAATGTCTTTTAGAAAAGCCCTTCCAAATCGACAAAGATAAAGTTATGTCGAAGAATCGACAGTCGAAGAAGATTCCTTAGAATGATAAATTTTAAACTTAGGGACTTCGAATACTTTTGTTCTATAAATTGGGTTATAGTAACCTCTTTCTGAAAACAACAAAGTTGGGTTTAGTTCCCACTCAAGAATGGATGAAATAAACAATGGGATAACTTTGAGATTGTTATAGCAATGTATAGCGTTATTCGAAAAATCAATATGCTAGGAAACCGTTCATTTATCATGTAGATGGAGATGTTTCCATGAGTTTAGAGAAAGAGTAAATCTCAATGCCATGCGTTAATGCATGATGAATTTCAAACACCTTGAGGTTATCAAGGTTGTTATATAGAACATATAAATAGGTAACTGTTGGATTGCGATTAATTCGAGTCGAGTGGGGTGGGTGAACTTATTTCATGAGTAGACATTAAAGTGTCGCGAACCCTAATTTAGTAAATGTTTATATCTATCTTATTGAAAAGAGATTTGTTATTAGTCGACAATGTTTAACCTTAGGTAGGGAAAACTATTTATTGGGCTACAATTTGACTTAAAACATAAGTCATAAGCTTCGGGTTTTGCAAGCATGCAAGAGGTACTATTAAATGGATAATCAAACCTAAAGTTTATTATACCTTTTGGTCACAATTTCTTTTAGTTATTACTTATTGAAAGTAAGGAATCTCAAATGATTGCAAAGATGCAAGGGATACCTAAGAATGGATAATCATTTCATAAGGATTATGGAGTGATGACAGTGTTGTGTGAATCCACCTAAATCATAAAGACTAGGTTTGAGTTAGTCAAAACTCTTTAGTTAAACCTTAACTTAACCTAGATATGGTAATTATTATATTAAGGCATTGAGATCATTATTTAGATCGTGATTGAAGGGTCAAGTGCCCTGATTGTGTAATTATTTTTACTTACAAGAAGAGAATTAGATTCCTAGATTATAATGCTTAACCTGGGTAAGGTTATCATCTTAGTCGTAATTATCTATCTATAATTCTTATGAGACAATAAGTTGTGGACCTCAGGTATTGCAATGATGCAATGAGAGTCCTCGTAAAGAAAGAAAGACGAATAGGTCTATGGATTATAGATAATGAAAGAAAACATGTAAGGGTTGGGAAGACTATATTGCTGAAATCGTCATGACTTCATAAGTTAAACATAGTTGACCAAGTCGAACTGTAGGAATATGATAGTATCCAAGTTGAGTTGGAGTGGGTGAACATTATGACAACGTTCATTGCGAACGTCAATTTACATTGAAACTATGGCCATAGTAATGGATATGTCTCTGCATGCATGGTCGGTTCACTGTATCTGGATTGCACATCCTATCGGGAATCATACTTAGCTAGAGGGTATCTAGGGTTGTATGATTGATAGAGTTGTGTAGGATACAACACTATGTACTCGGAAAGGCAACTTACCGCTGGTCACCTTTGGTGTATATTCCTCGTAAAGGGTAGGGCCACTTCCTATGTGGAAGATGTGTGGGAGATCGCCGGTCTGTGGTTGGAGGTAAATCACTAGAAAGATACTCTCTCTCTCTAGCAGAAGACATGTCGAGGCTTGTGATAAAGATGTCAAATTTCCAGATGCAGTATATCTTTGAGACTTGTGTTTATTGAGACTATGTAAGACATTATCTAAAGCAAATATTTGTAATTGATTTACTTTTGTAAGCATTGTACTTGAGAAGGACAATATGACTTACTATATTAGTAGTGAGAAATCTTGTAATTGTAGTTACTTGATTATATCGAAATAAAAGAAAGAAAAAAAAATTATCTATCTCATTTTACCTTGTTTAAATTATTTAATGGTAAATTTCTGATTTTACTTTGTTTATAGAATGTGGATGTTACAACATTGTTAGATAAGAGTGTGTATCCCTGCGGAATAGAGGCAAAAACCAATTGATAAACAATTGAAAACACAAATAAATGTCACCTGAGAGGTGTAGCTCACATATAGATGAAAATATTTCAAATAATGAGAAGATGAAGCCAAATCTGCATAACAAACACAATAACAAGACAAGTCTACTCTGCAACAATGAATACTTTGAATGCTCTAAAATCACAAGTGCGCCAAAAGTTCATAATCATCTTCTAGTTTACAAATGAATCCCTAAACATGCTTATATATGCAACTAAACAACTTCTCACCTTAATTTCGTAATTCAAACTTGAGATGTCGACAACAGACGCTTATAACGGTCACATAACCGACATTTAAAATTTGGGACCCCATTAGGCAGGACTAGGGCATGGGCATCCAATTCCTCAACCCCCATTTAGGTCAGGGTTAAGCTCACAAGAGTTCCCTAGGCCCCATTTAACATGGCTTTATAGGGATTTCCATCAGGAGTTAAAACAAACATGCTTCATTACACTAAAAGGACCTAGGAGCTAAACATAGGAGGGAAAAAGTGCTAGGGAGACATTTTTTGACGTAACATTTAGCCCCCACTTTAATGTACGAATGAACACAAGGCCCATACATGCATTAAAGTACGGTCAACAAACATAGCAAACATGCCAGGCACTTAGAGCTAATGTATATGCAAAGATTGAGAACTATTGCTAGCCCCTAGTCTCAGGTAAACATTATAGAAGATACATTGTAGACATGCAAAACACGGAGAAGGCAGTAACAGTCATACAAAACATGGAGAAGACAACATTGAAGACACGTAAAACACAATGAATACAGAGATGCAGTGATTATTTTTTTTACATTTTCTCATTTATGAATGTAGATGCAAGTACATGGAAAGTAAACACACAACCCAAAATGTAGGGAGGGACATTTTTCCATGTAACTTTAGACTACATATGGGGCAACAGACATAAAATACAAATCTCAGAGTGTAGGAGGGGCATTTCGCCATGCTCTTGAAGACTACACTTGAGAACAAACATGCCATACAAATCCCAAAGCATAAGAGGGGCATTTCACCATGCTCTTGAGACTATACTTGGGAACAAAAATGCCATACAAAAGTCGAGTGTAGGGAGGGGCATCTCATCGCACAGTTTAGACTACACAAGGGGGATTCAAACACATGGAAAACACACAGAAGACATGAGCAACATATAGCATGCGAAAGACATACTATACGTCTTAAACACGACAAACAAGCGATGGAAGGAGCCTATTTCTAGGTTCACCATCATCCCAGGCACATTACAGGCACACCTAATGGTTGGGCTTATGCCACAACAACCGCCAAAGACACGCTTAAGGGAGGATACACCAACCTCGCCTACTCGGAGGACTTTTGAAATAAAAAGGATGTGCACTAGCTCAAGAGATAGACCATCCCCACCTCCGCAAAGGGATTTAAATAAAAGGATACACACTAGCTCAAGAGATATGGTATCTCGCCTCCGCAGAGGGCTTTCTCATTGCAATATAAAATAAAGATGTGCACTCACACAGAGATACAACATCCCGCCTCTGTAGAGGGCTTACAAACATGCTTCGTTAGTACCAAAATCATCAGACATCTTAGCTTATATGCCCCCACCTTAAGGTAGTTGATATCATGTACCAATATCAAGCATGTTAAGGTAGGAAGAAAACACACAAGGGAACAAGAGCTTTCACAAAGCCCATGCCCCCAAAGGTTCAACATGTGCTCACGATCGCCGAATGTTCCCACAAACACACAATTTCCTGCAAGAAAAAAGGTTAGAAATCTTTCTATAAGATAATAACCACATCACATGATCATAAGAAATGCATGTACATCATTCACATAAAGAGCCGAGGCTATATTATGGGTTCGAGATCCGAGTATAACCATGGGGCTATACTATAGAAATCTCAAAATCGAGTGTAACCAAGGTGAGATTCAAAGATAAACGAAGTGCACAAAGCAGATGTATTGTTATGGTTTTTTAGTATGATAAGGCAACATCAAAATATCACATGGAGTGATTCTACTAGCCATGCGTCAGATAATATATATCAACCCCATCGTCATGTATTGATTAGGTCCATTTTTGCTTACTCGTTGAAGGGACACATGGTCCATATCAATAATATTTATTTTTTGTCATCCGCCAGCTAGATAGAACCACTAGAAGAAGGTAAATAATAAATCAAGAGAGGAGAACAAGTGCCTTAGGGTCGTCACATAGGAAGGTGCCCCCAGGTCACTAACTGCAATGCTATGCCCCTAGGACACAACACACAACAATGAAAATAGAGGAGAGGCAATATAGAACAATGATGATACAAATAGAAGAAGGGTCACAACAGAGGTGGTCTCCCGGTATCCTTGACCTTACAAGAGTATCAAGGGTCATCTAAGGAGACCTAAACAACACATAACACATCATGAGGGGAACACAACATAGAGGTAAAGGGTTAGAAATACTTACCTGAAAGTACAACTATACTAGAATTTGGAACTTGCGAGCATCTTAGAAAGATGCTCCATCAAGTTTTGCGCAAAGTTTGAGTGGTTCATATTAGATTGTTCTTTGTTCTCAGAATGTCCATGCAGTACTTGTTTCTCGAATCCTTGTCTATGTGAGACCTTTTGTTGCTTATGAGGAGAAGAACTGTGTTGTTATTTCCATTGATTATAACCATCTTACTCTTTTCTGATTTTCCTGTGTCATAATCTCTTGCTTCAGTTGTTCAAGTTGTTTTTCAAATGCATTTTGGTTAACTCCTAATCCTTGAAGGGATAATCGAGGAGGAACCTCAGCATATATACCATTTCTTTGTGGATGAGTTGTGTTATCAAGCTTTTCCTTATCCACTTCTATCATACCCACTATTTCATCATAATCCAAATAGTCATCTTCCACTTCTACTATATTTTGTTCCATCATGTTGTTATCGGTATGCTTAGGGAATGGATTAGTAAAGATTTGTAAGTTCTGATTCGGAGGAGCAACCGACTTATTTTCATTATCATTCACACCAGATACTTGTATAACATTCGAGTCAATGAGGTCTTGTATTTCATGTTTAAGACGCATACATCATTCAGTATCATGTCCTTGTTGTCGATGAAAATGACAAAAAACATTAGCATCGAAGTAAGGTCCTTGCATTCTACTAGGATCCAATGGTTTAATTGAAGGAAGCTTCAAGAGGTTATTACTCATAGCTTGATTCATGATAGAATGTAAGGATTCAGATATCGGAGTAAACTATCTTTGTTGTTGTTTATTCTAAAACGGTGTCCTCTTCGCATTAGTGATAGCAGACACATGTGAAAAATTGTTTGAATTTTGTCCATTAACCTTGATGAAAGTCTGAAATTATTCCTCTTAAAATTGTTTTGTGAAGGTCCACCCGTGGATTGACCAACTTGAGCCGATGAGTTTTGGTTTCCATACTGACTAGAGGAAAGTTGGTAATCACGAAGGGCAATGCATAAATGTTGAAAAGAGTTATACTTCATCAAGAGAATCTTATCACGAATGTTATGTTGTAGATTTGTAATAAACACCTTCTAAACATCCTCATCCTTCATATGATATTGAATTTGTGCATAAAGAACTTGATACTGACTAATAAACTTAGTTAACTTCTCTTTCGGACCTTGCTTGCAATGAACTAAATCAATCAAGGAAACTTGAGGTCCAACGTTTGCTTGAAAATGTTGTAAGAATTGATCAATTAGTTGCAAAAAAGAGTGTATTGAATTCAGAGGTAAAGAGAAAAACCATTCTAAAGCCGTATCCTTGAGAGATCACGGAAAAAGTTTTGCTAACAAGTCCTCTTTAAAGTAGAAATCACTACATAATGCCGTGAATGCTACCAGATGAGTATTAGGATCACCTTTTCCACCATATTTTTCAAAGCAAGGAGTTTCAAACTTCTTAGGCATAGGAGTTCTCAAGATTCAATAGGATAGAGGATTACGAGCATGGTGAGTTTGTATATTAGGTTGTGAAGAATTTGTCAAGCTTGTCACCTTTTGTTGTAAAGAGGTCATGCCTTGCAAGAGTTGGTTTAAGAGGGCATCATTAGGGGATGCGATTTGAGAATTAGAAGCTGTGTGCATGACATTTTGAGAAGATTGATTGTGAGTGGAAATGAAAGGTGGTTGAGAGTAATTGTAAGTGGAAGGTGGTTGTGAATAGTTGTATGTAAGAGGCAGTTGAGAATAAGTGGGATTGAATGGTGGTTGAGAGTAATTATTCATAAAAGAGGTCACCTTAGGTGCCAAGTTTTGATAGTTGAAACCCACAACTTTGTAATTTTGTGAATTAGTGCCATTAGATACTCCAATACCAGTGGTAGCATTACTACAAGCATTTGCATTAGTTGTTAAAATTGTTGATGTAAATGTACACATTCCAGTGGTCAGTATAGGTGCCGACACTTGTGTATGAGACGGCGATGACATGTTATTAATAACATTCACACATTCAATCACTGGCATAACATTATTATGTACTATATGCGCTAAACCTCAAATTACATTAAAACCATCTTTTCCTTTTATCAGTTCTCTTAAATGTTATGAATCGCAGGTATAGCCTCTTTCGCTATCCTTTCATTTTCCATAAATGCTTGAAAATCGACTAGCTCTTTATCAAGTTTGTCTATTTGTTCATTAGGTACATGTGTTTCCACCTCAATAGTGTCATCAAAGTCATGAAATATTTGTTCTTCCATTGTAGTTGTAGGAGGTATAATGTCTTGCAAATTTGTGTCTCTCCTTTTG
The DNA here is from genome assembly GCA_027924645.1 of Cunninghamia lanceolata. Lineage (NCBI taxonomy): Eukaryota > Viridiplantae > Streptophyta > Pinopsida > Cupressales > Cupressaceae > Cunninghamia > Cunninghamia lanceolata. The sequence goes on from BSBN01000500.1 coordinate 27,932,211, forward strand.
TAAAGGTGTTCAATGGATTTTCAGATGTAGGAATACCGTTTGTTTCAGGAGCACTAGAACCCATTAGTCTAATACTTCTTCTTAAATGGATATTTCTATTAGGGCATCGAGTTATAAGACTCATACAAAAGCATACAACACTCAATGCACAAACTAGTAGAACAAACCCTAGGAATAAGATATGCTTATACACCTAAAATGTTTGATTTTTTTTTCAACTTTTTTCAATGCAAATGAGTAAAAGAAGAGGTGTTGTAAGGAAATTGATGAGAGGCAGCCAATAATATCCCTAATATCAGTCCAATGATGCAACAATATCCTTCACAACACACCTTTAATGCAATTCTATATGCAAAATAAGTTAAAATCTAGTGAAAATGCAAGATTTTAAACCCTAGACATGAAATCTAAATGCAAAAATGCACTATGATGAAACACTAAAATTAGAAATCAGTCCTAAATGAGTTTTTAAAACAGTAGTAAAATTTGAAACAAGATTTTAACCACAAACCCTAGCTAATACAAAAACTAGGTTATATGAAAAATGAACAATTTCAAGCAATTTTTAACAAATTAAGCATGAAAATGCAATGCAAATGAATAATAAATGATGAATTTCTATAATTTAAATCAGATCTAATGAAAATAACAGAAATTAAATGAAATTAAATGCAAATTAATTCAAATTATTTGAAAATGCAAGCCTAAAATGTCAATTTTTTCAAAGTTTTCAATTTTTTTATAAATTTTCAAATGCAATAGGAAAATGATGAATGAAATGAATGCAAATTTGAAGTACAACATTTAGTAAGGTGCAAAATTCAAATAAACATGGGTTCACCAAAATGTTTCAAGGTAAAAGGAGGGGTTTCAATTTCAAGGTTAAATCCTCCTTTCACACCTTACATTCAAGGACATAAATCGAGTCAAGCCACAACCTTTTGCAAGAGGGATCTGCTATAGATTTAGCGTCCCTTAAAATGAAGAGGAAACTTGGAATTTGCCAATTAATTGATTAATTAAAGTCCAATTATTCTTAAAACCTTAATTTCGTAAAATTGTAAACAAACAGATAAAACACGACAAATGCTCACAGACAAAGATAGAATATTTAGAGTAAATATATACCAAACTTTGAGATTCTGGATAAGGGAAAGTGGGGGACTAATGAGTGGGTGCCTGAGTCCAAGATACTAGTTTCTGTTGGGATCTCTGAAAGTTGTTTGTAACTTGTTTCTGTTGTTCTAGGGATTTATGTGTCTTAGGATCCAGAGGACTAATGAGCGGGCACCCAAGTCCAAGTCCTGCTTTTTTGCTTTGATCTGTAATTTTGACACTCTGTTATATCTCCCTGCAACTCCACTCCTTCCGCTTCTACACCTATAACCTACAATCACATAAAAGGGGGTTGGGGGTTGTGGTGTTTAGAGGCTTGCCTCGGTCAATCCCTAGAGAGACATTCAAGTCTTCTGAATATCATTGTTAGATAAGAGTGTGTATCCCTGTGGGATAGAGGCAAAAACCAATTGATAAATGATTGAAAACACAAATAAATGTCACCTCAGAGATGTAGCTCGCATATAGATGAAAATCTTTCACATCATGAGAAGATCAAGCCAAATCTGCATAACAAACACAATAACAAGACAAGTCTTCTCTGCAACAATAAATACTTTGAATGCTCTAAAATCACAAGTGTGCCAAAAGTTCATAATCATCTTCTAGTTTACAAATGAACCCCTAAACATGCTTATATATGCAACTAAACAACTTCCTGCCTTAATTTCGTAATTCAAAATTAAGTATCTGTTGGCAATAGACACTTATAACGGTCACATAACTGACATTTAAAATTTGGGACCCTGCTATATAGGGCAGGACTAGGGCACGGGCACCCAAGTCCTCAGCCCCTATTTAGGTCAGGGTTAAGCTCACAAGAGTCCCCTAGGCCCCATTTAACATGGGTTTTTAGGGATTTCCATCGAGAGTTAAAACAAACATGCGTGATTACACGAAAAGAACCCGGGAGCTAAACATGGGAGGGAAAAAGTCCTAGGGAGACATTTTTTGACGTAACAATGATAAACACCATTGTTATACTAAGAAGATTGATGAACTTTCACACCTTCAAAAGAACAACATTCAGCTTCCCTCATATGTGACTCCTTCTTCTACATCTTCTCCATCGACAGCACCTTCATCTTCATCTAAACCTACACAGTCAGGGAATGTAGGATTTGCAAATGGCATGAAAGATCAAGAAGACAAGCTCAAAGGACATGCATTGGTTACTTCTATAGTTCACTCTGGTCATGATAGATGGTTTTGGGATTCAGGAGCATCACATCACATGGTTTTTTCTCCCTATCCTTTTTTGGGTCTTCATCCTATAGATACTTCTAAGTTCTTGTTGGGGGATAGTAAGTTTTTTGATGTTACAAGGATAGGTAATGTTGAGATTGGTGATGGTTGTTTCAGAGATGTACTTTGTATTCCTAATTTGTACACAAATCTTCTTTCTATCTATCAGATTACTCATGGTGAGGTACCTAAGATTGTATAGTTCACTACAGATTCTGTTTTCATTAGAGAGGCTGATACTGGCAAAGTCATTGGAGTTGGTAAAGCTAATCATGGTATCATTATAAGAGCATAGAATCAACATTAAACATCATAATATCGAAGGCATACTACATTACTACTTACTATCTTCAAGTTCCAAGTCATTAAATCAATCCATCCATGGGTTTGACTAAAGAAGAAAATTCCTTGTCTTTTAGGTTCTTAAATAGTGTATATTAAGACCACCCCATTTAGACATAGTGTTAGTGAAGGTTTTTTATTTTCCTTAGTTGGATATTAAGTATTTTCCTACATATTTATTTTAGCTTGCTTACATAGATAGAGTGGATAATTTATGAGGGTAAATGACATATTCCATGAATGCAACTCTCACCTATTTTTGGGTAGTTGGAGTTACATCTCTCATTAGTCATATTTTCCACTGAGCTCTTTTCTATATATCTATCCATTCACCTTGCATTTTATTTATGTGATTGTGAGCTTTTGGTTAATGCATTTTGTGTTGAGCCATATTTTTATCTTACAATCTCGTGCTTGTCTCTCATTCTTGGAAGCCATCCTTATTTTAATAGTTTGATTCTTTGGTCATTTGTTGAATAAGGTTTTAAGTGTCTATTCTACAATAGATCTAGGTTATCAAAGTTTTTGCATATTCTAGAATGGTATCAAAGCCTCATAGTGTCTAGGGTAGATCATTATGTTTCTAAAATTTGAGAGATAATTGTTTTTTGAGTTTTAGGTGTGAGTTTCTTTTCAACATGCCATGTAGAAAGACTTTCGTTTCACTTGAAACAAATTCTAGAAAGCTAACACTCATTTTAGTTTTTACATGTGTTTGTTTGATTGCGTTTTGCAAACGATACAAATTTTGGTGTATCTTGGCCTAAATTTGATTGCACCATTGTTCTCAATGACACATAAAACCCTAAGATCAACTTTAAATTTGTCAATTTTTTAGTTCATGATCTTGAGGGGACCCATTTTTGTCATTTAACAATGTTCATCATGTATGTATGACCATACAAATCATATTATCTACACATGTGTTTTTATAGGTATTACCTCCCTTGGTATGGGCTACCACTAGTTATACCAGCCCTAGGCAATGCCTCCCTCAGCGCGCACCTCCACTAGGTTTGCTACCCTCAATCAACACCTCCCCTAGACATACCTATGATTGTGCATGCTACGTATGGTGTTGACATCGTGCCTACACATTAGAGAATATTCCCTATACCATATAGTTACATTAGATAATTGTATAAAGGAATCTTTGACTATGGGAGTTGTATGACTCAGGACCTACCCACCACATCATCATAAAGGAGTCTTTGACTATGGGAGTTGTATGACACGAGACTTGTCTACCACATCATCAATACAACCTACCACATCACTTTCCATTTAGACTATCACATCACTAGAATGGCCTGCCACATCACCTACCACATATATTGCCACATCATCCCACCACATGAATTTGCCATGTCACCATATGACAACTGACATCATTCATATAAACTAATGATTAGACCAACAACTAGGCTATTGACTAGAATGTATATATTGCTGACATCATCCATATAGAATTGATACCATTTTTTATTAAGGGGTAAAAATAGGTTTTGAAAGGACCTGCACCACAACACAATTATGTAGCTAAGTTATCGCAAAGAACAATAGCCCAAAAGTTCAACAACCTACACAATGCCTGAATTAGTCCTAGCAATCTGCACACCCTTTGCATCGGTATGGGATTCTAAAATAAAATTAGGAAGACCTTTCTTCCTTCTTTGAACAATAGTTCAAGACATACCATTATCTAAATCTACAGATTGAGGGGACTCCTCTAAAGTCACATCAACCTAAGTCACTTCTCTAAAGTCACATCAACCTGAGTCACTTCTCTTGCACAGGAAGAATGTCCCAAAGATGATAGAAGAGGGGACTCCTCTAAAGTCACATAAACCTGAGTCACTTCTCTTGCAAAGGAAGAATGTCCCAAAGATGATAGAGGTTGCAAAAAAATTGAAGGGCCCCCCCACAATCAACCAAGGGGGAAATGGGAACTATCTAAGATAACACCAGAGCCACACCAGTCCCAAGGGGAGCCAGTATAGAAGAAGGCCGCGAAGGCCACATCAAGATTTGTCTCTTGGGAGAAAGAATCGATACCATTGTTGATGTCATCATCCTTGGCTTGTGGAGGGGACCCCTCTCCATTGACATTTTCATTTTGCACCCCAACTTCAAACAACCATATCTCACTCATCCATAAGGTTATTCAAGTGCAATTTTTTCATTGGCTACACACCTACGCTTCGAAATTTTCATTGTCTAGGATTTCTTCACTAAGCTAAAATAATTGAGATTGTAGTTAAAACAATGCAAGATTGAAAAAAAAAGATACCTAGTTGATCCTTAGTATTGCCTCCAACCATGATTTAGATTAATCAAGTTTGCTTCTACCTTTTATGCCACAAAGGTGCACTTGGAACTCAGTTCACTATGCCATCTCTTGGTGACTCTGCTACTACTCTCACTAGGGAGCAGGGTAATCTCATTTAGATGGGTATTCTAAAATCCTTTAAGTCACATGCCTTGGTTGCAAACCAAGACAGAAAAGAACAAAAGGGTTGGGCAATAAGGAAAATAAATAGAAAATAAGGATAAGAAGAAGAAAACAATTAGAAATCCAATGCTTCCAAAGCAACATCTGGGATCTCCTCTTCGAAAGGTGACAAGTTTAAGAAAGAGATGATCAAATCTTCTTGTTGTAAGAGACTTAGTCATGATGAGCATAATTATTTGATGAAAAAGATTGATCGCTTGACACACATTCTAAAAAAAAATGACATAAGTAAAATAAACACTTGAAAATGATATCTTTCAACATCTTTCACATAAATTTACTAAGACAAATATACTAATTTATATTTATACATGCTTATTTAATAAATTTTAAAAAAAAATTCCAATTTGGGAGTTGTTAGGGTTTACACTTTTTATCTCTATATAATCTCAAACAAAAAAATATAGATACTAAATCTTAGTATTGGGTGGAATTTGATACTATTTCGGCACGACATCTGCGCAAATGTCAAAATTCATTGTAATCACCTCTTGCTTAGAAATGAATTGATAAAGCCAAGGTATATAAAAAATTATTCATCTTTCAATGTTTGAGCAGTTTCTCTGGGTAGCTAAGTGCCAAGGTCAGGATGCCAAAATATCAGGTGTGACGCGGATAAGCTCCGCGCTATGATCAAGAATCAAAATCAGCTGTGACGCGGCCAAAATATCGCTGAAAGCGAAAGGATTGCACCTGCCGCCCTGGAGAAAATATCACATCGAAGCCAATGGGTGGGCCCCTCCGCGCGCACACCTGTCACCGCCCGTGTTAGAAGGAATTTCGTGGCACTGGGATTGCCTGACGTGGAACGCCGCCTTCTCTCACTATTTTAGATGTAGGTCCCTAAAACGACGCAGCTTTTTACTTCTAGATTGTGTATCTATTTTACTGTTTTTACAACGATTACTGTAGATGGACTGCTGATATAACGCATACGTCTTGTAAGCTCCATATGTTTTCCGCAGTTTGGTAAGGTTTTCTTTCTTGCTTTCCTGCCGACACCAAAGGTCGATATTTTGTCAAGGGGGCAGTTGACGAGAAAGCTCATTGACCCAGCTACTACAACTTAAAATATAAGAAACCTAGGTATATCATTATATGAGTGGCAGTAAGCACAATATAACCGACGGAAATGGAAATAGATCTTTTTATAGTCTAAAATGTGGGGCTGCCTAATTTTGGGTCTATAGGTGACTTATAACATATAAGACTACTTCATACTCTCAGTATGCAGGAGGCACCTAACTGTACTTTTAATATAAGGCATATATACCCTACATACCCTACTCTACCCTACAAGATTTGAACTTGTAACCTTTCTTTGAAAATAACTGAAGAGCCATTTCCACAGATATAGAATATAAAGATTGACAATCCAACTACTAGATTTGGTCAAAATAAGCCAGTCACCAGTGTACTTCACCAATTCTCCCTCCGAACAAGTAATCCCAGCGACAAGCGAAACTCCAAACTTCCTGGGCTTTCAGCCTACCTTGGTAATTTGCTAGCGCTTAGTTGTATTTGTCAATGCATGTATAGCCACTCCGTGTATTCCCTGTTTATATTTTATTATATTCCAGAAACACCCAAAAGTCTTTTTTTTTTTTTTTAAATCCCTGCCAAAGCCTGCCACTATAAGGAAGATTTTGCATTCTGATTTCGCTGTACTTTTCCTATTTTCAAGGTGGAATTAGTGACGCTTACTATTTCTAATATTTTTTTAATACGGGGTCATTTTTTACCTTGGTTTTCTGATAGTTTTATTAGTACTGGTTTTGACCATTTTTTTAAACTGTTGTTGCCTCTGTTCTAGCAGAAAGTGTATGTGCTGTTAGCTGTTTTCTTCTTTTCAGCTGCTCTTCTGAGCGCTGATCTTTTCTTTTTTTGGGGTACTATTGCATTTTTTTCCATACACCAAAAAAAAACCATTTTTTAAAAAACTGGTTATTGTTGTTTTGATTTATGAATAAATTATATGTTAGTATTTTTTACCCAAAACAAATATTTATGTTTTGTATTGTTAACATGTACGTAAAAATATTTTTAAAATAAATTATTGCCAATCTGATTGGTTGTAAAGTTTTACCTCTTATGGAGGTCCTCATGTCAATTGAAAAAAATCATTTAATTGTATTATACAAGACGAGTTTAAACGTAGGCTATGAGAAAGGTCATTTTATCATACTTTTGGTATGTATTTTTCAGTTTGATATATTTATTGTTTAACATAATTTGCATCACTAAAGCACAGTTTTGAAAGCTTAAATCAAAGCTTCAAATATCGGGTGACATTTTCCATCATATGATTTTCAAAGGTCTTTTTAACATTCAACGGTTGGTGTTTTTTTTAATGAATAAGTGCCTATTACTTAATTATGAAATAATATTACACATATTTACAAAAACAAGTGGGTGGAAAAATCACACCCGAATAGTCCAAACAAGGAAAACCTAGAACAAAAAGCACAAACAAGTCAGTATGTGGTAAGAGCTATATCACTAAAAGGAGGAGGAGGGTCCCAATCATCCAATTTACCCCATACATCAGCGGGGTCCGAAGTATCCATAGGGGTTCCCAACCATCATTATTTTTGCCATCTTTTTTATCTTCAACATAGGGTTGATTGTCACAAACAAATGAAATTGCAAGATCTAGGCGAGGAAACTTGTCAAAATCTGGCCAACCACTAAGCCCACAACCAAGAGTCTAGGAAGAAGCATAGTGGAGGTGAGTGGGCTAAGACCAACCTCTCTAAACCCAATCCCTTTTTTTTTTAAAAAAAAATTTTAAACTATGCTAACTTTTTATTCCTTTTTAATTTTAATTGAACTATTTAGTACTTTTCCACATTAGGTTTTTCTAAAAAGCAGCTAATTTTGATTCAAATTCCAAGATTTTTTGACACTTAAAATATAAACAAACTAATCTAGGTGAACATTGAGCAAGTCCAAAGAAGAGTAGTAAATAATTTAGTATAAAATAATGTTATATTAATTGCTATATATATATATATATATATATATATATATATATATATATATATATATATATATATATATATATATATATATATATATATATATATATATATATATATATATATAATCTAGTATAAATATTAATATTGATATGTTAATTAAATTATATTTATATAATACTAGACTAATTATTATATAATAGAAATACAATATAATTATATTGATATTAATTATTATAATCAATAATTTAGTATAAATATTAATGTATTGATTATATTATTAATATATATTATAATACAAATTAATGTATTTTATATGCCACCTAAAAGTTAATTTTTTTTCATAACTAGTATAGATATTTTAATTACATTTATTTAAAAACTTTAGTCATGAGTTATTTTATTTACTTAAGAGTTATTTCATTTTACTTTAGAACTATGGCTTCCACCTATTCAATGCGGCTTTGATTCATTCTATACTCTACTTCACTTATGCAGCTATGAAACTAATCCTACATGTGCAACTTGTTGGGGATTTACTTGGGCCATGTTGTAGACAACCAATAGATTACACAAAATCTAACATTCATAGAAGTAAATGGAATAGTATGCATACACAAGATTACACAAGACTCAATTATTTTCATGGGAAACCCTTACAGGAGAAAACACAACACCAAAAGATGTTCTCGATTATATTATTCAGAATTAAAGATTCAATACAGCAAGGCCTTTTATAAAGTCTCAATCTACAACATACTTATTTTGCACCCACTCTAATGTCTCATACCAACAATATTCAATCCAATGCTAACCTAATTATTCTATACAATCATCTAACATTGGTTACTTCACATGAGATGATACATATAGATGTGCAAATGAGAACTCCAACCATCGAATTATCCAATCAACATGTGGAATACCAAGAGGCATGCAACTATATTTTGACCACATTATGAAGTCAGCATACTACACATATCACCAAAAATGGTGTCTCCACATGGATAATCACCTTGTATACATAGTTGATGTTGCATGCTATGAATCAATAATTACACCCTTAACACTATCGACTAGTTCCATGATTGTGGTAGCACATACAAATACAACATTAATTTTGATTGCTTGTGATACCTTGTGCCATCTTCTAGAATATTATCCTACTCTCATATTTTGTCACATAAACTCTAACTCTGCCACAAGAGCCCCTACATTTTAATTCATGCTTCCAACAACATTATTTTCCACATACAGTTGTGATTTCTTCAAATGACTTGAAGTTGTTGTCATAACACCACCACATGTAAACTAACATAAATGTTGTATTGCAACACCTGAAACTCATTACATCTTATCACATTACATTCTATAGATGAATATCACGTAAGACCTAACATTCTCCAACTTGATATTTTCTCAGGAGAGATTGTGGTATTCAACCCTAAAGATTAACCTCATGTCAGGAAATGGGAGAAGCCCAACTCATCCATACATGACATGAACTTAGTAATGGTTATAAGGCCTGTCAAACAGTTAGTAGTATTTAACTAAGTGTTAATCTTCTTCATTTGAACTTTCTTGCTTTTAACCATCTCCCTCACAAAATGATACTAAACATAAATATGCTTTGTGATAGCACCTACAACATATTTTGAAGACATGTCTTGAGGTAGATTTCCTATCAATAGGATCACCAGTATAGTGTAAATATGGTAAGGTAAATCAACTTATTACAAAGTAAGTTTGATCTTTTTATATGATAGATTTATGATTTGATTACATACCAACCTTTATATGTGAAACATCTAGTTTGATCATATTAGATTTCTTAAGTGCACACTTGTTTAGATATACTTGTAATTGATCCTAGAATATAGTCAATTTGAATGAAGATGATCTAACGATCATGTTAGTGTAAACAGGTTTTACCCTTACATGATTTTCTTAAGTTTAACTTAGGTTTAATAGGTAGTTGCCAATATTTAATATTGGCTACTCGTATTTTGGTTATCGGGTATTTTTACTCGTTATGTTTTTTTCTTGCCTTTAAATAGGCACTTGTACATTGTGTAATATATCTCATCTCAATTTTCTCGATATCAATCATTGATATTTGGTGGAAGAGCACTTTGCTTCTCTCAAATCTGTGAGGGTGTTTTTTGTAGACTGAGGATCTTGGGAAGGAGTTGATCACTCCTACATGGTATTAGAGCTCCTCTTTCTACTCACCTTCCTGGAGAGTTTCTATTGTGTTGAGGAGATCTAGGCATTCTGATTTTGCCTGCATTTGCTAGAGATTATTTAGCATTTGAAATTTTTAAATTTCTATTTCACCTTTTTTGATATATACCTCTGGTTTCTTTATGTGAGTATGATGGGGGAAAATCTATTTTGCTCTATCGTGGCTTGATTTGATAGGTGATCGAGTGTTTTGGTATCATTCTTTTGGAGGCTCATATTTGTATCCCATTATATTTTGCTCGCTGCTCTCCTCCGTCCATACGTGATTTGGCGTCTTGTGGCCTGTTGCCTATTGGTGTGTTGGTCTCCTTACTGGCACATTTCAGGTGGCTGAGTGGGGTGTCTAATTCCCTAACACTGCTAATAGTTGCTAGGGATTTCCTTTCCTGGAGATAGCGCCTTATCTCTGACAGGCATTTCTTCCTATTTCTGATCGCTATCAAGATTTTTTATCATCTCTTATCTTTGAGTGCACCTGAATCAAGTAGAGTTATAACAGATCATGACTTGCAGTATAGACGCCTATGACAACCTACATTTTAGCAGCCATGGTTTTATTCTGGCAGATCAAAATTTATACATTATATAGTTTCATTGAAAAATATTTATTTAGGGTTGCTATGTAATAGGCCCAATTGTAGGCAGTTGAGCATTTTTCTAGAACATTTGTCCCACATTCGCTGGGAAGGAGTGTTTTTGGGCTTTATATATGCTAGCACTCACATTGTGTATGTGAAGTGCTTGTAAAGGCTCGTGTGAAGTTTGTGGAAGTGGACAACCCCTCTTGTGTGGTTGATGACTTTACCCTTGGTGGAAGCTTGTGGCGTGGGAAACTGCCACCAGTCACCCCTCAAGGGCTTATTTTTTGCCTATGTGCACTTTTCCTCAGGTACATGTTTTTTGCATCTTGAGATTTTTTGGATCTTGGAAAGGTGAAATCAATTTCAAGAGGCTTCATTTGCTATTATCTGTGATATCTTGGAGGTTTCAGACCTGATTGTATCAGTTTGGTGTCTATTTTGCTTGTTTTTGGAGCATTTGTTGTCATGGCTACTCTTGATTCATTTGAGCTTTTAACTCCTCATAACTATCATACCTAGAAGATTAAAATGCATAGGTTGCTCCAATCTAAGGGTTTGTGGTCCACATTGCATGATAAATAGCCCACTCTTACTAAGCAGTATGAGATATTTGCTCACAAGAACAAGTGTGATGAAGCTATGGGTTTGATAGCTTTGCATGTTTCTGATAGTTTGCTTTTCCACATTGAGGAGTGTAATTGGTGCAGGAGCACCAAGAGTTTGGAACCCATGTATATACTTGCACATTTTTGGTGTGATGTTTTTGATTTTCCTTAGGAAGGCGCGGGCCTGATGCTAGCGTAGGTTCATTTGATATCATGTCAATTAATTTATGCTTATTCAAAATTGGATCCATCAGAGTGAGAGAGCTCATCAGTGAAGTTTTATGAAGGTATATCGATAGCAGGTGTCCCACCGATAAAACAATATATCGGTAATGTTCATCAGCGAGAGATTGGCGTCGGCGGAGGTGAAGAAAGCCTGGCTGAAGTAAGAAGTCTTACCGATGGCTTCTTGGTGATAAGCACATTGGTGTGAGATACAATATCGGTGGAGAAGAGAAAAGTCCCACCGACGATCAAGTCAGACCGATGGAGAGTTTGATGTTAAGTCTTTCGGCGTAAAGTTGGTATTAAGCCATCGGTATGAGAATTAAGATCGGAAGAACTGTTGGAAGTTGGGTCGAGGATATATGTCACACTGACAAGGGTGATGGGAAGAGTTTCCATCGAGGAGAAGGTGGTTATCGGCTTAGCTTCCTCAATGTTCACCGATGATGTTAAGTCTGGCCGATAGGAGACAAAAGGTGTTGGTTAGCGAGGAGAGGACGAAGCTTGGTGTTTAGCATATCGGTAAGAGATGTGAGGTCAGCCGGAGAGTTTTCAAGTATGCCGACAGTGGTCTGTCTCACTGATAGGCAAAAACCAAAGCCGCAAATTATTATTTTGGGGTGATATGCATTATCGGAGAAGAAGGGAAAATGCATTGCCGATAAGGCAATATTTTTCGTTTCAAGGGTTTTCAACCCGGGGAGAACAAAGGTGGAAAAAGAGACTGCAACGATGACCATTTCCAGTCACAGAGAAGGAAATCTAATATCAGGCTATTGCCCAGACTGAAGATAGAGTTCCCACGATGGAACGATAGCATAGAGTTGAACCGGGGCAGTTAGAATACGAACTGGTCTGAGAACTAAAACATCCTGTAATGGACATGTGATAACTATAAGATGTAGAATTCTCTCTGTAAGGGGTTCAGGGGGAAAGATTTTGATTTGAGAAGCATTTTGATGTAAGAAGAATTTTGAATAAAAATCCAATTCAGCAGTTCATCCAATATTGTATTTTTGTACAGTTTTCAGTTTGTTATTCTGAGGTAGATTAGTCGTTTCCTTTTCTGCAATTTTGTTCTCTTTTGCAAACCATGACTTTGTCTTGATGTCCCTCAAATTCCTATGTACAGTATGGAGGTCATCAAGTAGAGCCATGCCTTTTGTTTGTTTTTCTTTTGTGGGATGGTTGGATTGTCGACTAGAGGCAATGCATGCTTGTTCTAGGCGAGCTCAGTAAGGAGTCCGGCTAGATAGACAAGTAGGAGAACAGACTTGCAGGGATGGAAAACAGAGAGGGAGAAAGTGAGCACCAAGCAGTCAAGATCCTTGAACAGAGAGAGAAGGGTGGACAACGGGCTCAGAAAAGTTATGTGCCCTTGAGGCAGTATCTTGGAAGCAGTGAGGACAAGGAATGTGTCCCACACCAAGTAGAGTGATAGAATTTTCCATCTCTGCAAAGAGTTGAGGAATTTAGCAGACATTTTTGTGTAGAAAGATGTCATGAGCACTTGAATTGGTAGAGAGGCTAGAGTTGTCCAGAGTCTTGAATTGATTCAAGATAGGTAGAATTGACATTCTAGAGTCCTTCCCTATCAAATTGGTATCAGAGCAAGTTAAAGATTTGGGCTATTCCTAGGTTGGAATAGAAGAAGTTGTATGTTATCACTGAGTTCAAGTGAGTCTGTAGATTCATCCAAGAAGATGGTGACTAATGCAAAATTGGCAAAGAAGGTTGAGGATCAAAAAGAGGAGAATAGGCTCCTATAGGAAAGATTGGCAGAAATGGAAAGTAAACTGGGTGTAATGATGGAGAAGACTGAAGAAGTCAGGCAGAAAGTAAACAAGGAAAAAGGTGTGTCTATAGAAGATGAAGAGCCCACACCTGATCCTAAGATGGAAGAAGAACCTTTCTTGAAGGCCTTGAAATCCATGAGTGGTAAGACATTGGAAGGAGTTCCTCTTTTCAGTGGGAAAATAGACCCAGATTTGGTCATGGAATGGATAGAAGGACTTGAGAATCACTTTGAATGTGATGGTGTAAGCAAGGCATAGAAAGTAAAGGTGGCCAAATCAAGACTTAGGGGAGCTGCCTTAACCTAGTGGAAATTTGTGCAGACTGAAAGAGAAAAAGAAGATAAGAAACCCATAGCTACTTGGAAGGGGATGGTAGCTAAAATCAAAGAAGCATATATGCCAGAAGATTATGAAATATAGCTACACAGGAAGAGACAGAATCTGAGACAGAAGGAATTAGATGTCAGTGCATACACTGAAGAATTCCAAAAGCTATGCTTAAGGTCCGAAGTGATGGAGGATGAAAGCATAAAGGTAGAAAGGTACCTTAACGGTCTGAAGTGGAATATACAAGAAGAGATCAGTTTGTTGTGTCCTACAATAGTGTACAAATGCTATCAGCTAGCACTGAAAGTAGAGGAAAAGAGCAAGAGGAAACAAGACTCAAATAGTAGAGGAAGAGGAAGAGGTAGAGATAACAGAGGACACAAAGAAAGTTTTGGTGGAAGGAATGCTGACAATAGATCCCAAGCATAATCCAAACTCACAGAGCAGAGTGGGGAGTCGAGTGGTAGAGGAAACCACAGAGGAAGAGGATCTAACAGAGGAAGGTCAGGAGGATTAGGCAGAGGATCCTATTTCACCACCATGAAGTGTTACAACTGTGGTAATCTAGGTCATCCAGCATATAGGTGTCCAGAAAAGGCCACATCCTCTTCTCAAGGAGGTGACAAGAGAAATCACTATGTCCAAGATAATGCATCCAACAGCTAGTCACCTGAGGTCAGTCTGAACTCAGAAGAGGGAGAGAACCTGATGATAAGGAGAACCTTGATGAAGGAACTAGTAAAGTCTGAACCAAGCCAGAGGAGAGCACTATTCAGAATCAAATGCAAGATTTTGAATAAGGTATGTAAAATTATCATAGACTCAGGATCTACTAATAATATCATTTCTAATGAGGCAGTTAAGAAACTGAATTTGAAAAGAATAACTCATGCAAACCCATATAGAGTCACATGGTTGAATAAGGGTCAACATGTGGTAGTAAATGAACAAAGTTGGGTAGAGTTTAGTATAGGTGGCTATAAGGATAAGGTATTATGTGATATACTACCCATGGATGCATGCCATCTCTTATTGGGCAGACCATGGCAGTATGACCGAAAGGCAATACATGATTGTGAGAAGAATGCCTATTCTTTTCAGAAGGATGGTGTCACCTATAAGATTCAGTCATTGGAGGATGAGGATGCAGTTCAAACAAAGAGTCCCAATATCTTGGTTGTGAGTGGAAAAGAGTTTTTGAATACTCTTAAGGAGGATGGTATTGGTTATGCCATCATAGTAAAACCAAAAGAAGAGTAGTAGGATAAGAAGACAGTGATTCCCAAGGAGATGCAGCCTATACTGGAGAAGTATAAGGGCATAATCAGTGATGGTGCACCAGCCACATTGCCTCCATAGAGAGCAATAAGTCATAAGATAGACCTGATTCCAGGAGCATCTTTGCCAAACAAGGCTCCTTACAAGATGACTCCAGACCAGCACAAAGAAATTGCCAGACAAGTGCAAGAGTTGCTCGATTGGGGATTGATCAGGAAGAGTATTAGTCCTTGTGTAGTGCCCACAGTGTTGACACCAAAGAAAGGAGGATCATGGAGATTATGCACAGATGCCAGAGCCATAAACAAGATAAGTATAAGGTATAGATTTCCAATTCCCAGAATTGAAGATCTCATGGACTGTATTGGAAAAGCAAAGTACTTTACTAAGATAGACCTGAAGAGTGGTTACCACCAAATAAGAATCAAGGAAGGTGATGAGTGGAAGATAGACTTCAAGACCACAGAAGGACTGTATGAATGGCTTGTTGTGCCATTTGGTCTATCAAATGCGCCCAACGCCTTTATGAGACTCATGAATGAAGTCCTAAAGGATTATATTGGTAAATTCGTAGTTGTTTTTCTAGATGATATTCTAATTTTTAGTCAGACTAAGGAAGAACATCTAGAACATGTAAATATTGTTTTGCAAAAATTACATGATGAACAACTAACCATCAATCTGGAGAAGTGTGAATTCATGAAGCAGGAATTGGTATACCTTGGTTTTGTGGTGTCCCAGGGAGAGTTGAAGATGGACAAGTCAAAGGTAGAGGCAATCTTAAGCTAGCCTACTCCCAGAGCAGCCACAGAGGTGAGAAGTTTCCATGGCTTAGCCCAGTTTTACAGAAAGTTTATTAGAAATTTTAATGGGATATGTGCACCCATGTTGAATACAATTAAGGGTGGAATGAAAGCAAAATTCAGATGGACACCAGCTGCAGATAGAAGTTTTGAACAATTGAAGAAAGAGATAGCAACACAACATATACTATTGCTACCTAGTTTTGATAAGCTATTTACTATTGAATGTGATGCAAGTAACATAGCTGTAGGAGCAGTGTTAAATTAGGAGAACAGACCTGTAGCCTTTTTCAGTGAGAGACTGAATGAAGCAAAGAGTAAGTACTCTTCGTATGACTTAGAGTTGTATGCTCTAGTCCAAGCACTTAGGAAGTGGAGACATTATCTCCTACCTAAGGAATTTGTTGTCTACACAGATAACCAAGCCCTAAGTTTTCTAAACTCACAGGATAAGTTGAGTAGCAGACATATCAAGTGGATGGAGTACCTGCAATCCTACACTTTTATAATTAAGCATAAGAAGGGGCAGCTCAACAAAGTTGCAGATGCTTTGAGCAGGAGGTTGCTCACAGTGTAGGAAGTGCAGTTGAAGAGCATTGGAGTTGAAGACTTCAAGGATCTCTATAGAGATGATGAAGACTTTACTGAGGCATACAAGGTATGTCAAGATTTTGAGAATCACTTTCATAGTGAGTTTGCAGATTTCACCTTGCAGTAGGGATTGCTATTCAAAGGTGGACAATTATGTGTGCCAAGGGGATCTATGAGAGAAAATCTCATATAGGAGAAGCACAATGGCAGTCTAAGTGGCCATTTTGGTCTGAACAAAACACTGGAGCTAGTCCAAAGGTTCTATTATTGGCCGAGGATGCACAGAGACATCAGAAGGTATGTGCAGCAGTGTATTGTATGTCAGAAGGCCAAGGGAACCACTTCAAATGTAGGACTATACCAACCTTTGCCCATTCCTTCCAGGCCATGGGAATGTGTAAGTATGGACTTTGTGGTTGGTTTGCCTAAGACTAAGACTGGTTATGATAGCATATATGTAGTTGTGGACAGGTTTAGCGAGATGAGTCGTTTCATTCCCTATAAAGTGACTCATGATGCCATTTATATAGCACACTTGTTTTTCAGAGAAGTGATAAGGATTCATGGACTTCCAGCAAGCATTGTGTCTGACAAAGGTGCTAAGTTCATGGGGCATTTCTGGAAAACTTTGTGGGAGAGACTAGGGACAAATTTATCTTTCAGCTCAGCATACCATCCACAAACAGATGGTCAGACAGAGGTGGTAAATAGGACACTGGGTAACCTGTTAAGATGTATAACCAAGGAATATGGGCAGAGCTGGGATCAAGTCATTCATCAGGCAGAATTTGCCTATAATGACAGTGTGAATAGGACTACTAGTAAGAGTCCATTCGAAATAGTCTATGGAATGCACCCCAGAGGTGTATGTGAGCTCAGGAATATGGGAAACATAGAGAACAGAAGTGGTCATGCAGAGGATTTTGCACAATCCATGAAAGAAGTACATGAACAGGTGAAGAAAACCTTGACAGAAAACACACAGAAGATCAAGGACAGAGTAGATGCTCACAGGAAGGACATCCAGTTTGAAGTTGGTGATCTGGTTATGGTGCACCTGAACAAAGCCAGAATGTAGAAAGGAATGCCAACCAAATTGCAAATACGAAGAATTGGTCCTTGCAAAATCCTGAACAAGTATGGTAACAATGCATACAGGATTGAATTGCCAGAAGACCTGACAATCTCACCAATGATTAATGTTCAAGACTTGGTGCAATACAAGGGTCCTCAGTCAGCAGCAAATGGATCCATTTCAGAGAAGGAACAGATAGTCAAAAATGTGACTTTGCCACCAAAACCCAAACTACAGGCAGAGAGAATACTGGATTCTAGGGTACAAAAGCAGACCAAACATGGTGTCTACATGGAGCATTTGGTCAAATGGAAGCAGTTGCCTGAGGCAGAAGCTACCTGGGTTGCAGAGTTAGAATTCAAAAAGAGGGGCATTGATTTTGCCTCATTGTCACCGAAGGTGACTTGACTTCTTCCGCGTAGGGGGAGTATGGTGCAGGAGCACCAAGGGTTTGGAACCCATGTATATACTTGCACATTTTTGGTGTGATGTTTTTGATTTTCCTTAGGAAGGCGCAGGCCTGATGCTAGCATAGGTTCATTTGATAGCATGTCAATTAATTTATGCTTATTCAAAATTGGATCCATCGGAGTGAGAGAGCTCATCGGCGAAGTTTTATGAAGGTATACCAATAGCAGGTGTCCCACCGATAAAACAATATATCGGTAATGTTCATTGGCGAGAGATTGGCGTCGGCGGAGGTGAAGAAAGCCTGGTCGAAGTAAGAAGTCTTACCGACGGCTTCTTGGTGATAAGCACATCGGTGTGAGATACAATATCGGTGGAGAAGAGAAAAGTCCCACCGACGATCAAGTCAGACTGATGGAGAATTTGATGTTAAGTCTTTCGGCGTAAAGTTGGTATTAAGCCATCGGTATGAGAATTAAGATCGGAAGAACTGTTGGAAGTTGGGCCGAGGATATATGTCACACCGACAAGGGCGATGGGAAGAGTTTCCATCAGGGAGAAGGTGGTTATCAGCTTAGCTTCCTCAATGTTCGCTGATGATGTTAAGTCTGGCCGATAGGAGACAAAAGGTGTTGGTTAGTGAGGAGAGGACAAAGCTTAGTGTTTAGCATATCGGTAAGAGATGTGAGGTCAGCCGGAGAGTTTTCAAGTATGTTGACAGTGGTCTATCTCACCGATAGGCGAAAGCCAAAGCCACAAATTGTTATTTTGGGGCGATATGCGTTATCGGAGAAGAAGGGAAAATGCATTGCCGATAAGGCAATATTTTCTGTTTCGAGGGTTTTCAACCCGGGGAGAACAAAGGTGGAAAAAGAGACCGCAACGGTGACCATTTCTGGTCACGGAGAAGGAAAGCTAATATTAGGCTATCACCCAGACTGAAGATAGAGTTCCCACGATGGAACGATAGCATAGAGTTGAACTGGGGCAGTTAGAATACGAACTGGTCTGAGAACTAAAACATCCTGTAATGGACATGTGATAACTATAAGATGTAGAATTCTCTCTATAAGGGGTTCAGGGGGAAAGATTTTGATTTGAGAAGCATTTTGATGTAAGAACAATTTTGAATAAAAATCCAATTCAGCAGTTCATCCAGTATTGTATTTTTGTACAGTTTTCAGTTTGTTATTATGAGGTAGATTAGTTGTTTCCTTTTCTGCAATTTTGTTCTCTTTTCCAAACCATGACTCTGTTTTGATGTCCCTCAAATTCCTCTGTACAGTATGGAGGTCATCAAGCAGAGCCATGCCTTTTGTTTGTTTTTCTTTTGTGGGATGGTTGGATTGTTGACTAGAGGCGATGCATGCTTGTTCTAGGCGAGCTCAGTAAGGAGTCTGGCTAGATAGACAAGTAGGAGAATAGACTTGCAGGGGTGGAAAATAGAGGGGAGAAAGTGAGCACCAAGCAGTCAAGACCCTTGAACAGAGAGAGAAGGGTGGACAACGGGCTCAGAAAAGTTGTGCCCTTGAGGCAGTATCTTGGAAGCAGTGAGGACAAGGAATGTGTCCCACACCAAGTAGAGTGATAGAATTTTCCATCTCTGCAAAGAGTTGAGGAATTTAGTAGACATTTTTATGTAGAAAGATGTCATGAGCACTTGAATTGGTAGAGAGGCTAGAGTTGTCCAGAGTCTTGAATTGATTCAAGATAGGTAGAATTGACATTCTAGAGTCCCTCCCTATCAGTAATACACCCAAGGAGGTATGGGATAAGTTCAATAAATTGTTTGGTCAGATCAGTGAGTTTCATGCTTTGTAATTAGAGGTAGAATTGACTTCACTTTCCCCAGATGCATTTCCTTCCATTGATGATTATCTAGTCAAGTTCAAATTTGTGAGGTCACAACTAGCAAGATGTGGGAAGGATAAAACTGATAAGGAGTCTATTTTCTTGATTTGTCTAAGCTAAGAGGTCCATTTGTTGTTCTCTTCTACTTTTTACTCCACCATGGATGCATTAAAATGCCTTCTTTTGAGACATTTTGTGATCATTTGACTAGGGAGCAAGCCAAACTTGCTTAGTTAGATGGGTCCTCTAAGAGTCATGCATTAGTTTCACAAGCATCTCAGAGCAAAGGGAAGAAGAAACCTAAGGCTAAGACAAATTCTAATGAGTTCTCCTCCTCTTTGAAAATGAGGATAAACCTAAGAAGGAGAAGTTTAATTGTGTGTATTTCAAGAAGAAAGGTCATGATGAACACCATTGTTATACTAAGAAGATTGATGAGCTTTCACACCTTCTTCAGAAGAATAACATTCAACTGCCATCATCTGTGACTCCTTCTATAGCTTCTCCATCTGCAGTATCTTCATCTTCATCTAAACCTACACAGTCAATGAATGTAGGATTTGCAAATGGGATGAAAGGTCAAGAAGACAAACTCAAAGGACATGCATTGGCTACTTATATAGTTCACTCTGGTCATGATAGATGGTTTTGGGATTTAGGAGTATCACATCACATGGGTTTTTCTCCCTATCCTTTTTTAGGTCTTCATCCTATAGATACTTCTAAGATCTTGTTGGGGGATAGTAAGTTTTTGGATGTTGCAGGGATAGGCAATGTTGAGATTAGTGACGGTTGTTTCAGAGATTTACTTTGTATTCATGATTTCTACACAAATCTTCTTTCTATCTATCTAATTACTCATGGTGAGGTACATAAGACTATAGAGTTCACTGCAGATTATGTTTTCATTAGAGAGGCTGATACCGAAAAAGTCAATGTAGTTGGTGAAGCTAATCATGAGTCTCATCTCTATGCTTTTTCTCATTTTGTTGAGGATGATGATTATGAGCCTCGCACTCGACTTGCTAGTGTTGGTAGCAATTCCTAGGGAGAGATTGGTTATTTGAACTTTGGAGTTCTTCAAACTTGTGTTGATTCTTCTCCTACTTCAGATCCTATTGCTTCAGAGGTTGGTTCTTCAGCACACCAGGATGTTCTTGATCCTTCAGATCTTGCTTTGTGGGATAGTCACTTGATAGGTCTTTTAGAGTTGTTTTGTGAATCTGACATTGCTGATTTGGATGATGTATTTGAGGGTATATCCCTTCTTTTTTATGACAGTATTAGCACTGCTGTCACACTATCTGTGTCTTTGGAGATTGTTTCTTCAGAGTTTCCACATGGTCTTGTTGATCCACCTTCTTCAGTTGAGGTTGCACCTGATCATGATGTGACATTTGGTTATGTGGAGGTACCGGGATAGTTTTCAGAGGCATATTTCATGTTGATTCTTCCTCTCCCTTCTCTTGTTTAAGAGTTGGAGCTTCTCTTGCATCAATGGTTGGACTTGTTTCTCCCTAAAGGGAGGCATGTTGTTTGTAGACATTGGATATTCTTTTGTCTTCAGGCTTCCAGGATCAGCATAGGAGTTTCTTCATCATGGGGGGCATCTTTAGCATTTCTATTCTTTACTATGGGGGGCTACATTGTCTCTCTCCTTTTGTATTTTGCTAAGATCATTGATATCAGTACCAAAAGTTGTCCTTGGGGGGTCTTGTGGAGTCCTTCCTTTCACCTATTTCATCTTTTTTCTCTCTTTTGGAGAGGAGTTTTCTCCCACAGGGTTTTTCTCCTTTTCTCTGGTTGTGAGAGATTGCATTGCATTGTAAAGTAGTTGTGCATGGGTACCTAACATGGCCTTGTAGCTGGGACCCATCTTGCATCTCATCTTGCATAATAATCTCCCTAAGTTTGCACTTAAAGGGGGGAGGTGTTAGTGTAAATAGGTTTTACCCTTACACGATTGTCTTAAGTTTAACTTAGGTTTAATAGGTAGTTGCCAATATTAAATATTGGCTACCCGTATTTTGGTTATCAGGTAGTTTTACCCGTTATGTTTTTTCTTGCCTTTAAATAGGCACTTGTACATTACATGTAATATATCTCATCTCATTTTTCTCAATATCAATCATTGATATTTGGTTGAAGAGCACTTTGCTTCACTCGTATCTGTGAGGGCGTTGTTTTGCAAACTGAGGATCTTGGGAAGGAGTTGATCACTCCTACAGATCTTTAGCAAGGAGATCATATGAAAGTTTTGTTGGAAACAATGCAGATAACTGAGAGGGGGGGTGAATCAGTTATCTTTAAACTTTTCTTCTTTTAGCTTTCTTTTCTTATCTTATCATTTAGTGCAATATCAAAACAATGTAATCATAAAGACTGAAAAAGAATTAATATATAACACAAGTATTTTTACGTGGAAACCCTGCTAAGGGAAAACCATAGGGTGACTAACCCAAGATTGTATTCTCTGTTAAAGGAATAAGAGTACAAATTTGGCACTTGCCAATTAGGGCTCACTATTCGAGCACACTACTCACAAAAAGATCCACTGCCTACAAGAAACTTACAATCTACAAATGCTTACAGATGATATCTAGGTGTTTAAACTGATGAACAACATCTATGCATGCAGGATTTTAGTTCTAGTTAGGTACAGTATACTGATCTGGGACATTTCATTCTTCCTCTGCTCAAAATTACTTTCCTATCACATTGTGGGCTGGAATTACTACCTTCACACTTGACTGCTTTTCTTCGCACTTCATCAATTCATCTATTACTTCCACTTGTTCACAAGCTTGAATCTATCAGGTATATATATCTGCATTAAGGATTTCCAACAATTTCTTAGTCGGCAACAAGAACACCTAAGATATTTGCAAGCTATTGGTCTGTTGGCTAAATCCATGCTTGATTAGAGATGCACATCAAAGACATAGGCATAGAAGTTATTAATCATGTCAGCCAACAATGTAAAATGCCACAAATTGCTTGATCAACACATTTTGCACATCTGGATTGAGATCTGATACTCTGTCGGTCAGTTCTTCCTCTGTCTGTTCTGCCTGACTGGGACTCAACACTCAAATGCTCATATCTTTTTCATGCTTTATCAATGGAGGCTAAATCTCTGGAATACAATAGTCATGATACCCCTCTTGACTTATCCAAGTCTGTAACTTTCTGAGTTACACCATCTGAGAGATAAGGACCTGATTGTCAGACCTTGTTACATACTATGTTCTTGTTCACCGGACCAAAACAATCTTCAATCTGACTTCCAGTATAGGCATATTATGTACTATGGCTATGTGGGATAGACTTTGTTGCCATTAATGAAAACACTTATGAAGCCACACAGTGTCTCTTGCCAACAATCTCCCCCTTTGGCATTGATGGCAACACTTAGTGAAAAATGGCTAAGTGTCGCAGTAACTCCCCCTTGGCTAGTGTTCTGTCTCTTGCACTATTTTACCAGAGCTTCCCCTTTGCTGGATTCCACATTTTTCACTACTCTTCACTCCCCCTTTGACATCAGTGGCAAAGGGTGGAATCTGCATACCAAAATTTTGCAAAAAAATTCTATACATGGCCGCATGAGTATATACAAATCATATGTTATACTTGGGTAAGTGCAAGAAGATGGGGGGCCAAAAAGTGGCCAAAATAATTTTAAAAAATTTAAGTCATAACACGAGTGCGTTATAACACGCTCACGTTATGGCTTGGTAATGACACCTCAGGCTCGTCATTATCGAGCCATAACGCGAGCGCGTTATAACGTGCTCGCGTTATGACCGAGTATAAATAAAAAAAAAGCAAGTGAATTTCATTTCACTCTCATTTTCTCCTCTACCCGCAGCTTCCAAACCCTCAAAAATGCGCTCGCGTTCTGCAAAACGCCAATCAACACAAAAAGCTTATCAATTCATTGCCAAAATGCCGCCGCAACGTCGAGCACGCCAAAGGGGTGAGTTATCTTTGTTTTTTTGTTTGAATTTCTTTCTAAATAGGTAGGTTTTTGTTAATTTTTGATGTATATTTCGTTAATTGTCAGGAAATGTTAATGCACCTCCTCCTCCTCCTCCTCCTCAAAATCCACAAAATCCTGAGGAGGAAATACCTGCAGAACAACAACCTCCTCCATTCATTCCTCGACATGCCCCTGGAACACAAGATAATATAATGGGGCAAATTGAAAACAACAAAAAATAAATTGAAGATATAATTGCAAGGTTGAAAGATCCTTCCACTTCAACCTTGCATAGGTCCACGCTTGCCGAATCTCTTGAGTCTATGTTATCAAATGTAAATTTAATTAGCAAGCAAATAACTAGTTGGACCGATAAAAAGAGAGAGTTTAGAGATTACTATGCAGATAAATTATCATACCAAGATGCCAAAAAATTACAAATTAGAAAATTAGACTTGTGTTCAATTTTCACAAAACCACAAACAAATCAACCTCCACCCATTACATGCAAGAGGTTCCCTATCCATTGGTGCAACAACCAAGTGATAAGGGACAATTTTGGGCAGAGGTGGTGGATGGTTTTTGACCATCCTCCATGCAATAATAATGAGGTCCCGCAATACTTTTTGAGGAAACTCTACTACGAGTTTGTCCTCAATAAAGTGCCAAACTATTTTGATATGCGAGACTTCCAGGGTAGAGGTGGGGGCTCAGCACAGGATAGACCAGGGGCACGTCTTGACCCACAGCAGGTAGTGAGATGAGTAATCAGTAGACTAGCCCACGAGCATGTTTCTATCCCTTCCATTGTGAAGGAGAGTGTTGAGGTCGATACACTAAGGTCGATTAGTGCCTTGACCCAGAGCATCACAGAGCATGCTGATCCTGCAACACAGAGTGGGTTGGGAGATAGTGCGAGGAGTAGGGTCCCACCGCATACTTGCCAGGTTTGCGGGTCAGCCTGTATTTATGACCCCATGGACAGTTAGGACGTAGGTGCACAGGCTACATCTGCAGCTGAGCAGATGGTGATGACAGATACCCTTCTAAGTGAGACTTTCAGCCTTGATACTCAGGTAAATATTAGTAAGTTTATTGAATTTAATTTATTAAATTTCATTTTTGAAATACAAGATTAACTAATTTAAATTGATGATTTTAATGAAATTTCAGGGTCATAGCGTCGATGCAGTTTTCAGTGGTTCTCCACCTACATTTTTCACTAGATCATCTACTATCGAGGTATGTAACTAGTAAACAATTATAAATATTACATGTGAATAGCATCATTATATGAATGGTATTCTAATTTCTGATTTTGGATGTTGAATAGGTTAATACTGTAGATTTCATGGCAACACCTGCCAGTGGTGGTGGACTTCAAAGCTTTACGGAGGTAATAAAGTAAATAGTTTAATGAATGAATTGTACTTACTAAATTTTTGTATGTGATTTGTGTGTTTTATTGTGTGTACTTCCATGTTTAGATGAACGTGTGTGTATGTTAGGAGCCATGATTTGCATCACTATTATAGTTTTCATAGTTGAATAATGTTGTTTTATTTCCAGATGATGCAGGCTATGGAGACACCTCCCCATGTTCATAGGGCAATGGAGTAGGGTGTGGCCTCTGTGATTCATAGCTCCATGGCATTGACAGGGGTATGAGGCAGATTAGTAAATTTCAATTTACATTCATTGTTATAGTTGTCTATTTTTGAAAAATCAAAAGATTATTGATTTGAAGTTTAATTTCTATCTGGATGGTTTCTATAGGACATGACATCACCAGGGCCTATTCCTGCTACTGAGGCAAGCGAGGAGATAGATTATATGTCAGCGGTAAGTGATTATTTTGTTAAATGTTTCATTTTTTTATAACATGTAATTTCTATATATTAATGTCTATACTTTTTTTGTAATAGGTAAAGGTGCAAGAAGAACTAAATAGGAGGAGTAGCCCTCGGGTTCGTAGTAGACCACCCACATGCATGTCTCCATCCCCTAGAAGATCAAAGGCTGCTCGTGATTTATTCTCTTCACCAGCTAGAGGGGAATGACTTTTTATTGTGTTCCTTTGTTGTATGCCTATATGGCATTTGTGGACATATATTTTGTATTGTACATAGTTGACATTGTATGCCTATATGGCATTCTTGTAAGCCTATATGGCTATTTTGTATATATGTTATACTTATATCGACAGATATTGATGTATGCATATATGGATATTTGGTTAATACAAATCTTTTTTATTGATGGCGTCCATACTTGCATTATAAATCCACTTTTGAATGGATATTTGTAGATGGCTACTTCAAATATTTAAAGTCCGATTGTATTACATAGGATGTTTGCATTTTCTTTGATAGGCTTGATAGGCCATGGATTACATGATGGTGTTTGATGGAAAAGTATGGTACTAGAAGACTCTAGTTCATTCTTAATAGGCTTGTGATTGATAATATCTTTGCATGATTGCACTTGATCTTGGATCATGGGCATGTTGTTAGGATTTTGATTGCATTGTGATGTTTGATGGATAGGCATGGTGTAAGATACCCAACTAGTTCTACGAAAATTTTTCCTTACTTAAACAATTTTACTTGCTATCAATTCATCAACTACTTCAACAACACAAAGATATACATCAAAGATAACTACTTGAATGAATCAACCTTAGAGTTGGGTACTTGTCTAGTTATTTGACTCAATCAACTTGCAATGTCTTATTACATGGATAATGCTTTCAATAGCATGAAGTTACAACTTATTCAATGGAGATACAAAAGAAAGGCTTTGAAGCCTTGATGTTTACAATGGCATCTACACTTGATCAACTCAATCAAACCCAATGATGTCAACTAAATGTCAACACCTCACAATATCACAAGGGAGCATCACCTTGCTTGTTGCATGGATGAACGTCATAGTTACAAGACTCTTAGGGTTAGGCGCTAACTGAAGGTAGTAGAGACCAGACTAGGTGCCATCCTAAGCTGGGCACTTCCTTGAGGTGGTAGAGACATGGATGAACGTCTGGTGGGGTTTGATGACTCTATATTGACACTCAAATTCACTTAGGCGCAATATTAGTGTTCTTCTAACTAGGCGCCAGATAGGAGGATTCTCAGGGGTTTTGGCACCTAGGTTACAACTTGTCAATTTCTCAAAGAATCTTTGAAACACTTGACTTCCAAGGATTATCATCTTACCCTCTGATGGAGCGCCTTGTTCCAAAATTGGTCTTGGGGACTTGCATCTCTCTTAGGCGCATGTTTGGAGTAATGTCAACTGGTATCAGTGCCTATTATCTCAATTCACACTTGACATCAAACTTTTGAAGCTCTTTTACCCTAGCGCCTTTATCTTCTATCAAGCGCCTAACATTCTGGAGGTGAATTCCATCTTAATCCAAGTCTTCAAGGTACTTCCAAGTTTAGGCACCAAAACAGGGTTATGGAGAAGCAGAACCACGCCTTAGGAGGATGACTGAACCCTAGGCACCAATTTGAGGTTGCAAGAGCATAGGTATGCGCCAAGTAGAGTTTGATGCTCAAAACATTAACAATATTCAGTGAAATCCTTTTTTGACTCTAGGCGCCATTTGGAGGCTAGAAAGAGGGAAGTTGACACCAACTGCATTAGGTGCATTTTTGAGGTGATGGAGACCAATAAGTGTGCCTTGTCCTCTGGCTCTATTCCTTGTTAACTTTACAACTTAGATTATCTAAACAACACTGAGAATGCTTCCCTTCTTCCTGATACAAGTTGAAAGATCCACTGGGTGCCATTTCAGGTGTCTGGAGAGATCATCAACCAAGGGCGCTAATAGAGCCTTTGGCAAATGGAAAGAGCGCCTTACTTAGATTTGATTTCTGGATGCAAGAATTGACAAATTTTGTGCCTTGGCTAGGAGTTTCTCATTTCAATCTTGATTATTCATCTAAGTGACTTTCCTTAGCTCCTAAGCCTTCAATCTATCCATTACCCCCTGCTAGGCGCTCAAAATAGAGTGTTAACGCCTTATGAAGGTTAGGCGCATTCTGAGGGTGGGGTAGGCAAGTGAGGGTGCCAGACCAGGCCTTGAGACTTCTCTCCTCATCAAAGGCTTTCAATCCTAGGCGCCAGATCCAAGGAGTTCCAACCAACACATGCGCCTAGTGCTGTGAGTTCACCCAAAGGACATCTTTAACTTGAAAACTTTCAATCTTCATCCATCTATGCTAGGCGCTCAATTGGAGGATCCGTAGAAACATGTATAGGTGCCTTGAGGTTCTTAGGCGCTTAATTTGGATGATCCTTGTGCTAGGCGCTTAGTAAGGAAAACTGGAATGAAATGGGCGCCTAGGCTTCGAAGCTTCCATACTTAGTCAAATTTTAGGGTTCTGACCTTGTTCCTGCAAAACAAACAAATAGAGTTAGTCCGAAACCAATTCATTCCCTCATCATTTGGAATTAGCCTCCGAGAATGAGGAATAGGCTAATCCATTAGACACTTGATGATCAAGCCAGGAACGGGGACATGACACATGGTAAAGGCTAATCATTTTGGGTTTTGCATGAGCCTCGGACAAGGTAATAGGCATAGGGTTTTTATCTTGCATAATGATTTTTTCAAACCAAGGGTCCATGATGGAAATGATTAAGGATGATAGAATGTTTGGATTTTGGACTTTGAGATGTTTATTGTTGTAAATGTTTATTGTTTGGACTCAAATTTTGTTAAATGGTTGTTTGAAAGAGGACACATCAAACACAACAATAAGATTGGTTTAAGTATGGATGCAAATGATGTTTACTAGTTTACTAATGTGATGATGTTTACTAATGTGATGATGATTACTAATGTGATGATGATTTTACATGTTTTCAATGGTTGGGATCTACAAGTTATGCATTTTTTTGGGATGCACACCTCATTGATTGTAGTGGGATGACTTGAATGCATATTGCCTATATCCACAGGATGACTTTGTTATTTTTCCTTGTCTATGCTCATTTGCGCATTGGTATGTTGCATTGGGATGAGAGGATGGATGTTGCTTTGATAGTGATGTGTATTCGTCACCTAGTGATGGATGATCTTATATAGTGGTTGGGTGTAATGGTTATCTTCATGTGGTTGTAGATGTTGATCCTTGGTTTAGAGGTGTTTGGTAGTGTGTCTTGGTGGACTCTTGATTCTAGATTAGAGTATTAGCATGATACAAGTTCTCTTGAGACTAGGATGTCTATATTGGTGCATGTGATCTTCTAGGAGGAGATGTTAGATCATGATGTCATGTTTGGATACCTAATTTTGTAGTTGGAGTTTTGACAGTGGTCTTGTTGGTTCTCTTGGTATTGAGCACATTGGTCATGTGCTTGGGAGCTTCATGATAATGTGGTGTTGCATTTGGAGCTTAACACGGATTGATTGGTTGTAGGTTCTCATACATACTTCGAGACTTGGGTGAGGCTAGAGTTCTCTTGGGATTAGAGACACTTGTTGAGATGGTTACCCTTTAGAGGTTTTAGCAGGAAGACCAAGGAGACTTTCACTTGGATATGGGCGTGAGTTAATTATGGACCTAGAGAAGATTCTTATTGGTTTTAGAGGGTTCATTCGAGGGGTGTCTCTAAACATGCTTTTTCTCAGGCGCTAAACTGGAGTTGTCTAGATGCACAAGTGCGCCTCCCTCAATGAAGTTCCTTTTGTTAACTTAGTTCATCCTAGTGACTCAAGGGGTTGTTATATTCTTTAGGTGCAATCTTTCATAGACTAAAACATTCACTCCATGTTAAGGCACTCAAAGGAGGCTCTGGAGATGGAAAATGGCGCCTTAACTCACTTATGTAAATTTTGAACTTTTAGGCAATTGCAAGATGTCTTGGAGGGCTCAATTCTTCAAGGCGCCCATTTTGTTCACCACTTGTAGCATCACTTGTTCAAGGTGCATGTGTGATTTGGTCAAAAACAGGCACCTAGAGTGAATAGGCTTTCATCCTGACTTAATACATTGCCTCCTTCTGATGATTTTTGGGGCAGCAGAAAACCTTTCACCACGGGCAAATGCCTCAGAGCTATAAAAATTGAGAGAGGTTATTGTAGAGGCACTCTACATGATCGTGTTGCCTTAGAAGGAATGTTTCTAAGTGACACGATTTTCGAGTAACATCTCGTCAAAGATTGCTGCCTTTTTGCATTTTGGACTCTTCAGGGATATCGTCGGTACAATGTAGCTCCGACTGTTTCGACATGTTTGGGTGGAAAATAGGACCATGCCTAGCGTAAATGTACCCATTCAGACGCGTTGGAATAGTTAGTTTGGTCGCATCAGAAGCAGGACGAAAGTTATACCCCTTTGCGACTTTACACTGCCTCCTTCTGACGATTTTTGGGGCAGCAGAAAACCTTTCACCACGGGCAAATGCCTCAGAGCTATAAAAAATTGAGAGAGGTTATTGTAGAGGCACTCTACATGATCGCGTTGCCTCAGATGGAATGTTTCTAAGTGACATGGTTTTCGAGTAACATCTCGTCAAAAATTGCTGCCTTTTTGCACTTTGGACTCTTCAGGGATATCGTCGGTACAATGTAGCTCCGACTGTTTCGACATGTTTGGGTGAAAAATAGGACCATGCCTAGCGTAAATGTACCTATTTGGATGCGTTGGAACAGTCAGTTTGGTCGCATCAGGAGCAGGACGAAAGTTACACCCCTTTGCAACTTTACACTACCTCCTTCTGACGATTTTTGGGGCAGCAGAAAACCTTTCACCACGGGCAAATGCCTCAGAGCTATAAAAAACTGAGAGAGGTTATTGTAGAGGGACTCTACATGATCGCGTTGCCTTAGACAGAATGTTTCTAAGTGACACGATTTTCAAGTAACATCTTGTCAAAGATTACCGCCTTTTTGCACTTTGGACTCTTCAGGGATATCGTCGGTACAATGTAGCTCCGACTGTTTCGACATGTTTGGGTGAAAAATAGGACCATGCCTAGCGTAAATGTACCCATTCAGACACGTTAGAATAGTCATTTTGGTCGCATCAGGAGCAGGACGAAAGTTACACCCCTTTGCAACTTTACACTGCCTCCTTCTAACGATTTTTGGGGCAGCAGAAAACCTTTCACCACGGGCAAATGCCTCAGAGCTATAAAAAACTAAGAGAGGTTATTGTAGAGGCACTCTACGTGATAGCATTGCCTCAGACGGAATGTTTCTAAGTGACACAGTTTTTGAGTAACATCTCGTCAAAGATTGCAGCCTTTTTGCACTTTGGATTCTTCAGGGATATCGTGGGTACAATGTAGCTCGGACTGTTTCGACATGTTTGGGTGAAAAATAGGACCATGCCTAGTGTAAATGTACCCATTTGGACGCGTTGGAATAGTCATTTTGGTCGCATCAGGAGCAGGACAAAAGTTACACCCCTTTGCAACTTTACACTGCCTCCTTCTGACGATTTTTGGGGCAGCAGAAAACCTTTCACCACGGGCAAATGCCTCAGAGATATAAAAAAATGAGAGAGGTTATTGTAGAGGCACTTTACGTGATCGCGTTGCCTTAGACAGAATATTTCTAAGTGACACGGTTTTCGAGTAACATCTCGTCAAAGATTGCTACCTTTTTGCACTTTGGACTCTTCAGGGATATCATTGGTACAATGTAGCTCAGACTGTTTCAACATGTTTGGGTGAAAAATAGGACCATGCCTAGCGTAAATGTACCCATCCGGACGTGTTGGAATAGTCAATTTGGTCACATCACGAGTAGGACACCAAAAATGCAAAAGTTGCTTTGTGCAACTTGACAACATTGACACTTTTTTGCAACATGACTCAAAGACTCAAACTGACCCCAAATGACTCAAAGTGACTTAAAATCACCTTGATTTGGTGCCCAATGTACACTATAGAGGTCGAAGCGCTCCTTATCATTCAAACATCTTAGATGAGCGCATAGGAAAGGAAAAAGCTCTAAGTTTCATCATCATGAGTGCCTAATATCAAGAGACTTTAATGGCTCAAACCTTAGCATGGAGTCCTAAGGCGCATTTCATGTCTCCTTTCATCCAGTTTGGCGCCCTTATGTAGATTTTTCAAATTGATTTGGCGCCCTATATGTGAAGGAAGATCTAAAGGCATGAAAGTGGATGTCATATTGCAAGAGTTTGGATCATCAAAATTGAAAGAAATAAGTCTATTAAGCTTGGGCGCCCTTGGTCTTCTTTTCATTCATTATGAGTGCCTTGGGAGAATGGTATATAGGTCATCATCATGATTGGGCGCCCTGGATCCAGAGTGTTGGAGAGATCATCAAATGGTGTCTAGTAGGGTGAGTTATGAGTTTGGTTGCATCAGGAGCAGGACACCAAAAATGCATAACATGATGATGTAAAAATGTGTACATATGTGTAAAAATGCAGGAGGAAATAAAAAAAGACAAACCTTACAAATTAATGTGCATACTTACAACTCAATGTAACATAACTTTACAAAATCAATGTGAATACTTACAAATTAATCCAATGAACCATCCGGGTCTGCTCTACTCTTTATTGTGTCAAGTATTGCTTCATGGTCAGACTCACGCACTTTCCACAATATTTTGTTCAAAGGTCTACCCTGATACTTTATCAAATGAACATTGGATGCCACGACAAGGTTCGAGTAATGAAGAATCTTCCGATGCATGTCAAAGTCCTGAAATAGCCAAATATTAACACTCTTATGTGGGTACCTTCTAAGCCATGTTCCAGTAATAACCACTGATCCTATAGGGTATTCAATGTTTTCTCCATCTGTAATAGGGGCCTCCAATTTCTTTTTGGCCTCAACACAACGACATAAGTAATAATCTATTCCCTCTTCATTATCTTCATCTGCAATAACTGCATATACGTGCCCTACATTGATATGTGTAGCAAATTAGATGAAATTAGTCAACATTACAAAAACACTACAAAGTAAGATGACATTACCTGGTTGAACTAGATGAAATTAGATGCATATACGTGCCCTATATTACCTGGTTGAACTAAATCTGATATGTGGTCAAAGTCAACTGACGATTCCATCTGTGTTAGTTCCAGTGCTGTCAGGGGTTGATACGTGTCAAGTGGGCTAAGATAACTTAACTGCCATTCGTCAACCCACTCATTTGACTCGCACTCATCCCAGACTTGAATTGTATAGGAAGAACAAAAGCATGACATCTTTCGTGTATGGATACTCCATGAACCTGCAATTGAGCTTCTGAAAGAGTGCATCTCATTTGATCCTGTCAGTGTACAACAATCCTCATATGGTGCAATGTTAGTATCATCTATCAACCAAAAAAATTTACGAACTAAAGACTTACCCTCATTACCTGGACCCATGGAAACATTACACCACTCGACAATTGATTTTGCATCTATCAACTTTGCATTGTCTTTATACTTTAACTCTTCTCGTGCTATGGCTCTTTTGATACATGCTCCTGCACCATCATGCTCCCCCTTTCCATGCCTGGCCTCACAAAAGTTCCACATATGTTGAATACCTGTAAAATTATGCCTCCTACTCAGCCAATAGAAATTCCACGAGTTCTTGAATTGTGACACACAATTATCCGACCATATGATATGCTGACTAAACAATATGCCCCTTCTAGCCAAATCATTGTAGAACACCTGAAAGCAACCTTGCATGAACTCCATAGAATGCGTGCGATCATCACTAATATAGAAATTATACTCCCTTATGATCTTTCTGTCATCCTCTATACTATCATTCGCATGAATGAATGCGATGTGCACAAATATAGAAACCTGTGTGGAGTTGTAATATTGTGATTGCACCTCACGCTGTGGCTGTAGACTGTAGTTCTCTGCAAAGTCGACAACTAAAGTAATGCTACCAACTGAAAATGTGTCCTTGTATAACTTGAATTGCAAGTCCAACCATCGAGCTCTATGGGCATGTCTTGCATACTCATACACTATGCTGTCACGAAATATAGGCATAAACTGATACACTGGAATCTTTTCAATAACTAATTCACACCTCTTTGCTTCTTTACCATCTTTTGTATTGTATGCCACTATTTTATACTTGCCAAACTCTACTAGTTCATTTCCAACCGCATGTGTTATTTCCATATGTTCACATATTGGCAAATGTTGCAAGCCACTGCAACGATGACATGTGCCATCCAAGCATAATTTCTTGTAGAATATTTGACCTTCCTCTCTTTCACATAAAATTCTTGATATGAAGTCTCTTGAAGATGTTGGTGGGGCACATATGGCACAACCCTGCAAATCATTGTTAGTATGCATATCTAAACATATAGACCTATAAGCATCAAAATGGTTAGAAAATTCAATATGTAATCTACAACAACAAGTAGTGCGTGTGTGATTTATCTTAACATAGAAAGGTTTTAGCATTTCAAAATATCTTTGACAAATTTTAATTTGAGGATACTTCTCTAGAAATTTACCATAAAACTGTGTTTGAGTCTCATCCAAAAATGCTTTGGATGTGGCTCACGGTTCTGACTACCAATTCTCCTTCTTACCACATCCCTTTGATTCGGAGATACCCTTGTGTAATTCTTCCAAAAGTCTTCAATTAGTGATCTCAATGCTTCAACAATTGGTTTATCTTTTCGTGGTAGTCTCCCCGAGAATGCCCATAATTCATTGGCATTAGTGTCCTCAATTCTTTGGCGTCTTCCAACGGCTCTTGATAAAGTTTTCCTATTAATTCTCAATTCTTAACTTGTCTTTCTAATGAGATGAGATTTCCTCGTTTGACTACTTACTATAGTCGATGTAATCACACGCCGTGTTGCATTACTATATTTTGTGCGTGAGGTGTTACCCACACTCTCATACGCACTCATTAGATTCTTGACAATAGATTTTTCACTTGAAGCCTCTAATGTTCTCAACCCAAGAATCTTCATGATAGACCTATACTTTATACTTCGCATCATTTCAACGAATAGTTGACATCTTGCAGTCTCATTTAACTTTTCAAAGAACAATCTCCAAATCTTATTAGCATATCTTCTACAAGTGCGTTTTGGAATCTTACCTTCCATTGGCTGCAAAATATTCTCATCAATATCAATCAAATACTTTGGCTTTCTATGCAAAATTCTAGGTGGTGTCAAGTTAGGTAAATTCATCTCAACATTAGGAATTTCATCAATATTTAAATGAGATGGGTTAGATGGCATACCTTCGATCGAAGATGGAATAGATGACATACCTTGAGGTTAAGGTGGGAACGATGGCGTACCTCCTTCATCACATGTGAGTGATGATGTACTCTCAACTTGAGATGTGGTAGATGGTGTCCCTACATGTTGACTTGCAGTAAAGGACGTGTCTCCAACTATGGTATTCAAATCTCGCATACCACGAAGTTTTTGCATTCATTCTCTTTGTGCCACCAATACCATATCTCTTTGTGATGGTTGTGGTTCCTCTTCAATTGGTATGTCTTCATTTATTGTGTCCAATTTCCTCTTCTCATGAAGTTCCCTCATAGCCATTGCTTTCTTTGCATTCTTAGCTTCTATCTCTTCCTGTGTTGGTTTAATTCTTGATCGTTTCCTCGGCATGACGGAGAATTTGTCTGTAGCATGATAAAGAGACCAATATTAGTTCCTAAGAAATGAATACATGATAATAGTGGGATTGTATTTTTTTTATGTTGTAAGGATTTATTCTTGTATAGTTTGACATCATGGTATGAACTAAGGTTTGTTTATTACACATAATTATTAAAGAGCCCAAGTGTAGAAAATATACATGGCATCATGTGAGATTGTAGGTTGCTTTCTTGATTGGGAATGTGTCTATTTTAAACATGTATGATAAAGCATGATAAAGTAATTCAATTTGAAATAAGGAAAATGTAAAGAACATGCATGTAAAGACGACATACCTAAAAAAAGAAGATTTGAATGGAGAGAGTACCCAATTATGTAGTGTTTTTATCTTCTTGCATCAAACTCCTCAACAATTTGAGTTTTTCACCACTTGCTTCCTTTTCAATGTTAAATTCCTAAAATTGAATCACAATTAACATTGCAACACTACAAAAATTGAAACTTGAATAGATATATATCAAACTTGGTGTGAAAACTATCTTATTTCCTCCTTCTCAAGTTGGCAAAGCTAGAAAAGGTGGTGGAAAGATCATGCAAAGGTGGTACAATGTGTCAAATGTGCATGTGAACTTCCCAATAGCATGAAAGCACTTCTTTTTTGTCGGAGCACGCGCAGAATCAGTAAGAAAATAGAGCATGTGGGCCTGGATCACGGGGGGTAACCACTTTTTTACCGTTTCAATATAAATACAAAATGCGAGTGTTATAATGCGCTCGTGTTTTGTCCTGCTATAGATTCATCACATCCTTTGCATTGATCACATCTTTTTCCTGCAAGGGCTTGCCAGATGCTCTGCCATATGATAGGCATAACAATGAAGGGGCAAGCCCTCATAATCAAGCTCGTGATAGAAAATGCCCTCAACCCTCAACATCAAACCCTAATCCCTAAACCCTCAACTCTAATCCCTCGACCCTCAACTCTCAATGTCAATCCTAATCCCTCAACCCTCAACGTCAAATCCTAATCCCTCAACCCTCAACCCTATCCCTAAACCCTCAACCCTCAACGTCAAATCCGTCATCCCTCAACGTCAAATCCTAATCCGTCATCCCTCAACTCTAATCCCTCATCCCTAAACCCTAAATGCTATCCCTAATCCTACACCCTTAATAGACTCAATACTATACCTTAAACTCTAATCCCTTATCCCTAAACCCTCCAACCCTATCCCTAATCCTTACAACCCTCAACCCTAATCCCTCAACCCTTAACTCTGATCCATCAACCCTCAACACTATACCTTAAACCCTAATCCCTTCAACCTCAACCCTATCCCTAAACCCTCAACCCTCGAACCTCAACCCTCAACCCTCGACGTCAAACCCTAATCCCTCAACCCTTAACTTTGATCCCTCATCTCTCAACCCTAACCCTAAACCCTCAACATCAAATCCTAATCCCTCAACCCTTCACTCTAATCCCTCAACCCTAAACCCTATCCCTAAACGCTCAACACTATACCTTAAACCCTAATCCCTCATCCCTCAACCCTAAACCTTATCCCTAAACCCTAATCCCTCAACCCTCAACCCTAATCCGTCATCCCTCAACTCTAATCCCTCATCCCTAAACCCTAAATGCTATCCCTATTCCTACACCCTCAACATAATCGATACTATACCTTAAACCCTAATCCCTTATCCCTAAAGCCTCCAACCCTATCCCTAATCCCTAAATGCTATCCCTAATCCTACACCCTCAACAGACTCGACACTATACCTTAAACCCTAATCCCTATCCGTCAACCCTTAACCCTTAAAACTTAAACCCTATCCCTACACCCTCAACACTTGACACTATATCTTAAGCCTTAAACCCTCATCCCTAAAGCCTCAACCCTCAATCCTTAAACCTTCAACCCTAAACCCTATCCCTAATCCCTCTACCCTCGACACTCCAACCCTAACCTCGACATTAAATGCTAATCTGTCAACCCTAAACCCTAATCCTAGACCCTCAACCCTCAACCCTCAACACTATACCTTAAACCCTAATCCCTCAACCCTCAACCCTAAACCTTATCCCTAAACCCTAATCCCTCAACCCTCAACCCTAATCCATCATCCCTCAACTCTAATCCCTCATCCCTAAACCCTAAATGCTATCCCTATTCCTAAACCCTCAACAGACTCGATACTATACCTTAAACTCTAATCCCTTATCCCTAAACCCTCCAACCCTATCCCTAATCCTTATACCCTCCACACTCTACTTTAACCCTAATTCCTCGACCCTCAACCCTATCCCTAAACCCTTGACCCTCGAACCTCAACCCTCAACCCTCAACATCAAACCCTAATCCCTCAACCCTTAACTCTGATCCCTCAACCTTCAACCCTAACCCTAAACCCTAAACCCTCAACGTCAAATTCTAATCCCTCAACCCTTCACTCTAATCCCTCAACCCTAAACCCTATCCCTAAACCCTCAACACTATACCTTAAACCCTAATCCCTCAACCCTAACCCTAAACCTTGTCCCTAAACCCTAATCCCTCAACCCTCAACCCTAATCTGTCATCCGTCATCCCTCAACTCTAATCCCTCATTCCTAAACCCTAAATGCTATCCCTATTCCTAGACCCTCAACAGGCTCGATACTATACCTTAAACCCTAATCCCTCTACCCTCGACACTCTTATTTAACCCTAATCCCTTGACCATTAACCCTATCCCTCAACCTCAACCCTCAACCCTCAACCCTCAACTCTCAACATTAAACCCTAATTCATCAACCCTAAACCCTAATCCCTCAAACCTAAACCCTATCCCTAAACCATCAACCCTCAACACTATACCTTAAACCCTAATCCCTCAACCCTCAACCCTAAACCTTATCCCTAAACCCTAATCCCTCAACCCTCAACCCTAATCCATCATCCCTCAACTCTAATCCCTCATCCCTAAACCCTAAATGCTATCCCTATTCCTAAACCCTCAACAGACTCGATACTATACCTTAAACTCTAATCCCTTATCCCTAAACCCTCCAACCCTATCCCTAATCCTTATACCCTCCACACTCTACTTTAACCCTAATTCCTTGACCCTCAACCCTATCCCTAAACCCTTGACCCTCGAACCTCAACCCTCAACCCTCAACATCAAACCCTAATCCCTCAACCCTTAACTCTAATCCCTCGACCTTCAACCCTATCCCTAAACCCTAAACCCTCAACGTCAAATTCTAATCCCTCAACCCTTCACTCTAATCCCTCAACCCTAAACCCTATCCCTAAACCCTCAACACTATACCTTTAACCCTAATCCCTCAACCCTAACCCTAAACCTTGTCCCTAAACCCTAATCCATCAACCCTCAACCCTAATCTGTCATCCGTCATCCCTCAACTCTAATCCCTCATTCCTAAACCCTAAATGCTATCCCTATTCCTAGACCCTCAACAGGCTTGATACTATACCTTAAACCCTAATCCCTCTACCCTCGACACTCTTATTTAACCCTAATCCCTTGACCATTAACCCTATCCCTCAACCCTCAACCCTCAACCCTCAACCCTCAACATTAAACCCTAATTCATCAACCCTAAACCCTAATCCCTCAAACCTAAACCCTATCCCTAAACCATCAACCCTCAACACTATACCTTAAACCCTAATCCCTCAACCCTCAACCCTAAACCTTATCCCTAAACCCTAATCCCTCAACCCTCAACCCTAATCCCTCATCCCTCAACTCTAATCCCTCATCCCTAAACCCTAAATGCTATCCCTATTCCTAAACCCTCAACAGACTCGATACTATACCTTAAACTCTAATTCCTTATCCCTAAACCCTCCAACCCTATCCCTAATCCTTATACCCTCCACACTCTACTTTAACCCTAATCCCTCGACCCTCAACCCTATCCCTAAACCCTTGACCCTCGAACCTCAACCCTCAACCCTCAACGTCAAATTCTAATCCCTCAACCCTTCACTCTAATCCCTCAACCCTAAACCCTATCCCTAAACCCTCAACACTATACCTTAAACCCTAATCCCTCAACCCTAACCCTAAACCTTGTCCCTAAACCCTAATGCCTCAACCCTCAACCCTAATCTGTCATCCGTCATCCCTCAACTCTAATCCCTCATTCCTAAACCCTAAACGCTATCCCTATTCCTAGACCCTCAACAGGCTCGATACTATACCTTAAACCCTAATCCCTCTACCCTCGACACTCTTATTTAACCCTAATCCCTTGACCATTAACCCTATCCCTCAACCTCAACCCTCAACCCTTAACCCTCAACTCTCAACATTAAACCCTAATTCATCAACCCTAAACCCTAATCCCTCAAACCTAAACCCTATCCCTAAACCATCAACCCTCAACACTATACCTTAAACCCTAATCCCTCAACCCTCAACCCTAATCCCTCATCCCTCAACTCTAATCCCTCATCCCTAAACCCTAAATGCTATCCCTATTCCTAAACCCTCAACAAACTTGATACTATACCTTAAACTCTAATCCCTTATCCCTAAACCCTCCAACCCTATCCCTAATCCTTACACCCTCCACACTCTACTTTAACCCTAATCCCTTCAACCTCAACCCTATCTCTAAACCCTTGACCCTCGAACCTCAACCCTCAACCCTCGACGTCAAACCCTATTCCCTCAACCCTTAACTCTGATCCCTCATCTCTCAACCCTAACCCTAAACCCTAAACCCTAAACCCTCAACCCTCAACGTCAAATCCTAATCCCTCAACCCTAAACCCTATCCCTAAACCCTCAACACTATACCTTAAACCCTAATCCCTCAGCCCTCAACCCTAAACCTTATTCCCTAAACCCTAATCCCTCAACCCTCAACCCTCATCCATCATCCCTCAACTCTAATCCCTCATCCCTAAACCCTAAATGCTATCCCTATTCCTACACCCTCAACAGAATCGATACTATACCTTAAACCCTAATCCCTTATCCCTAAACCCTCCAACCCTATCCCTAATCCTTATACCCTCCACTCTCTACTTTAACCCTAATTCCTTGACCCTCAACCCTATCCCTAAACCCTTGACCCTCGAACCTCAACCCTCAACCCTCAACGTCAAACCCTAATCCCTCAACCCTTAACTCTGATCCCTCGACCCTCAACACTATACCTTAAACCCTAATCCCTATCCCTCAACCCTTAACCCTTAAAACTTAAACCCTATCCCTACACCCTCAACACTTGACAC
This sequence comes from Cunninghamia lanceolata, assembly GCA_027924645.1. Lineage (NCBI taxonomy): Eukaryota > Viridiplantae > Streptophyta > Pinopsida > Cupressales > Cupressaceae > Cunninghamia > Cunninghamia lanceolata. Next base: position 27,973,024 of record BSBN01000500.1, read on the forward strand.
TATATCTTAAGCCTTAAACCCTCATCCCTAAAGCCTCAACCCTCAATCCTTAAACCTTCAACCCTAAACCCTATCCCTAATCCCTCTACCCTCGACATTCTAACCCTAACCTCGACATTAAATGCTAATCCATCAACCCTAAACCCTAATCCTAAACCCTCAACCCTCAACCCTCAACACTATACCTTAAACCCTAATCCCTCAACCCTCAACCCTAAACCTTATCCCTAAACCCTAATCCCTCAACCCTCAACCCTAATCCATCATCCCTCAACTATAATCCCTCATCCCTAATCCCTAAATGCTATCCCTATTCCTAAACCCTCAACAGACTCGATACTATACCTTAAACCCTAATCCCTTATCCCTAAACCCTCCAACCCTATCCCTAATCCTTACACCCTCCACACTCTACTTTAACCCTAATCCCTCGACCCTAAACCCTATCCCTAAACCCTTTACCCTTGAACCTCAACCCTCAACCCTCAATGTCAAACCCTAATCCCTTAACCCTTAACTTTGATCCCTCGACCCTCAACCGTAATCTGTCATCCCTCATCCCTAAACCTTAAACGCTATCCCTATTCCTAGACCCTCAACGGGCTCGATACTATACCGTAAACGCTAATCCCTTATCCCTAAACCCTCCAACTCTATCCCTTATCCCTTAACCCTCATGATTAATAGCCTTGAACGTAAAAAAATTTGAGTGGGACATAACGTGAGCGCGTTATAACGCGCTCGCGTTATGTCAAACATGACAAAAGATAGACTTGCGGAAAAGAAAAATGCAAGGCAAAACATAACGCGAGCGCGTTATAACGCACTCGCGTTATTTCTTGCTTTGGGAATCCCAAGCCTTGGGCTTGGGATTTGCTTTGGATTTCCAACCCAAAGGCTTGGAGTGCCTTATGAACAGTCACAAACGTGTTTTTCTATATTCTTCAAAATTTCACATAATTTCGTTCATGCTAACCCTCAAATTTGCACGTGTTTCAAGGTCGAACAAATCAAACACATGGGTAATGTTAGGCTTTCTCTTAGCTATTTGACGATGTGATTTTTTTCACATTTTAACAATGTTAAGCCTTTCATCTTTAATTTCTTTTGTTTGTGTCCGTTTTTAGGCAAAAACCACTGTTTGGTCTTTTTTTCATTGTAAAATAACTATTCATTCAAATTTCAAAAAAATTACATATTTAGAAACTAGACTCCATTCTACAAATATTAAAAAAATAAAATAATAATTTTCAATTAGTTTTCAAAATTTATAGGGGTAGAACGGCCAAAATTCTCTTTTTTAGGATTTTTCAAAATTTATAGGGGTAGCACGGCCAAAATTCTCTTTTTTAGGATGTGTCCACTTTAAAAATTAGTAAAAAATCAAATATTCATCAAAAAATTATCAGAAAAATCAGGCATAAACTACATGCTATTAGCTAATTTCTCACTGAAGCGATTTTAAAAATACCAAAAAAATGTTGACCTTTTGAGGGAGCCACAAAACATGCTATGTTATGTTTTTTTTACAGAAACAACACCAATTTATGTGGCTCCCTCTTTTGAACCCCTTAATCTATGCCATTTTCAAAACAAAATAGTAGTTTAGAAAGTAGACTCGGAGCACTACGAACATTGTTTTGGTTGCATCTCCAAATTTTGAGTGTAACTATGCTCAATTTCTCATCCAAGGCCAGTATTTCCTGATTTCAGAAAAAAAGTGGCCACTTAAGACCCCTTTTTGGCCCCCCATCTTCCTGCACTCACCCACTTACATATACTTAAGTATATCCGCAAAGGTTGTCTTCAACTAGATGATTTCTGTGGCCCAACTCCTCTTCATTCTATCCAAAATGGAGATGTGTCCACTTAACAAAAACACATATGCTTCTGCTCTCTTTAACTCTGTTGGATCACTGGTCCGGACTGTACTTTGTGCCTCTATCAAGGCATCATGCATTGCCTCTAGCTTGGGGATGATTATCCCTCTGAGCTCACAAATTCTACCCATTATGTTCTTTTTCTCTTTAGCCATCTCTTTAATTTCATTTATTATAGCAATGGCTTGACATTAATGTTTCACCAGAGAGGTAGTAAGGGGATCAAAATTCTGAGATAAACTTGATAGTTTTTCTTCTTGTTCTTTTGCTTTCTTCTCAATATCCTATGTCACTTTGGGCCAAGTTAAACAAAATTTGTACATGTCCCCACCATCTTTAAGAGCATTTTCAAGGCTCTTTATGCCAATACCTAAGGTTCTTCTATCATTAGTAATTAGCCCTTGTACTTCATTGAACCTCTTTCCTAAGAACTCCTTCCAGACCTTAGTTTCTGTCGATTTCTCTAAGGATTCAAAATGAGAGTTAACAGAATTGACTAAGTTTTTCAGATTACTGGATGGGGAGGTAGAAGGATCCTTTTTATAGGTTGGTATAATCTTCTCCAACATCCCAGAAGTAATCTCCAATAGCTCACAATCCTCCATGTGGGATTTCAGAAGTTTCTCTTTTGCTTTGGCCTGAGCAAAAATATGCTACCTTCATTATCTGAACAGGACATAGAGAGTCAAAGTCTAGTGGCCCTTGAATTAGCTCAGGTTCATCCAACTCCATTATTTCTTTGTCCAGGAAATTTTGTACTGTCTCTGTAGTGTCTCTTGCAGACTCTACTTCCTTCCGTTTGGGGACAACCAGACTTACTTGCTTATTGATCTTTGTTTCTTCTACCTGTCCTTCCTTTTCCAGAGCAGAGGAGTCTAGTGCCTCAGATGGCTCTTCATCATTTTTCTTTAATCCTTCGACATCCTTGTCAGATAATGTTTCTTTTTTCTGCCCTTCATCTTCCAGAACAGAGGAATCTAATGCCTTTGATAATTCTTCGTTATTTTTCTTTAATCCTTCAACATCCATGGTAAAGGGCTCTTCATTTGTTTCCTCTACAATAGGAAGATTAAATCTCTTCAAGGCCTTAAGGAGAATTTTTTTTGTTTCATCAGCTATTTGATCAGTTTCTCGAATCATGAGTTTGTTCATCGGGGACTTGCTTCGAAAATCATCTTTACAAACCTTGAACACCATGTTCATTTGTTTTGGAGTGATAGAGGGACACCGTTGTATTACTATCTGCTCCCAGATCTCCAAGTCTTTTGCCTTTGCATTCTCTTTTCTTTGCTCCAATACTTCTTCTAGACTCTTAGGAATTAAGGAAATTATTTCAATGAATGCTTTGTTATAGATATTCAAATACCTTACAGTGGCTTCCTCTAAAATTCTCTTGTCAACATCATTGTATTCATCACAGAACTCTGTCACCAACTGCAGGTTCCCATCCACAGTAACTGCCTTGATGATGTCATCAATGGAAAGAGTGGGGTTTTCAACAAATTCCCTATGCCTTCTCTTCCTCATTTTTGCTAGAAGAGAACCTCTCAGATATATTCTTCTTCTTCATTTTTCTGATTTTCTCATCTAATTCTATTTCTTCATCATCCTTATGGCTTGTATATGTCTTTGTGGCTTTGGTCTTCATCCTCTTTTCTCCTTTTTCGGATGACTTAACTTGCGGTTTGGTAGACTTTGAGCTTTTAGAGGTGACAGGAGCAGAGCTCTTGGAGGATCTAGTCCTAGAGGAGGTTTGTACAGGAGCACTTTCTTTCTTTGCTTCTTGTCTTTCTTTCTCTACCTTCTCCATTTTCTCTCTGTTAGAATCTATAGCCTCCTTTGATATGCCAAATCTTTTGGCAATTTCTTCAACTTCCTTTCTTACTTTTCTCTTTATTTCTGGTTGTCTTAACTAAACATGGATCTTTATTCTTAGTTCTTCAAAGGTGCCAAACCTTTTTGCTTCAGTGTCCTTAGGCTGGCTCAGCAGGTGTTGAACATGCAGCTCCAAGATTTTTCCATCGACCTCATAACCCATAGGCATCATCCATACAGTTCTTGGATCAACTGCCTCCATTAGGCATTGATCAGTGTCAAGCATGAAGCACACTGTATCTTTGTATTTGTCAACTATTGTTTGTGGTATCCTTTTTCTGGCATGCATCATGCTTTGAAAATTCTTAAAGTAATCCTAGAGGGGTGTGTTTTGGGCTTGAGCATCACCAAGTCCATACATGTAATCTCTGATGTGCATTGCAACAGGTTTGTCATTTTGCCAGACCCAACCACTTGATCTAGGTAACTCATTCATATAATAGAAAAATAGACACAGCCTTAAACTACCATATTTAGAGTTTTTCTTATCCTTTTTGATCTTCTGCAAGTTCTCCATTAGCTGAGTCAATAGAAGCTCACACAGATCATAATCAGCATCTTCCCTTAACATCTGATATGCAACATAGATTGTTGTACCAGACACAGAATTCTCCCTGCTCGAGTGGTATATTTTATAGCCAATTATCATTGAAGCAAATTTGACATCTAGATCCATGATGTCATCTATAGTCATTGCTCTTTTGTCAAATTTTGATCCGGTGGCTTCAGTTACTGTTTGATTCTTTACAAATTGAAGTGCAGGTACCCCACCAAATGAATGTAGTCCGGTCATTGCCCCAATGGCATATTTAGTTATCTTGAATGGCCTCATTAGCCACATAAAATTATCATGCATCCTACTTAGAACATACCGGACCCAATCGTCTTCTGCAAAACATGGAAAATGTATGCAATGTCTAAAGTGTTTGTCCCAGATGGTCTTGAATTCTAGTTTGAGTTCAAAATTCTTATCTATTAACTATTTGTGATAAATGTCGATCAACTTTGAGTCTCCAAATTCTTCAAGTTTTGCATGGATATAAACTCTAACATCTTCTACATGCAAGGCTCCGTGCGGAATACTAGAAAATGCACCCAGGGGATCAACTTCTAGAGATTTGTAAGGATGTTTCTTGAATTTTGGTCTTGGCCTATCAGAAATATTGACAACCATTGGAGTAGCCATTTTTGTAAAAGATCCAGACAGAGTTTTCAGATGGGAAGTACCTTTTCACGTGTTAGGATTTGGAACAGAAGTCGGAGTGATTTTCTGGTTGAATACGGTCTTCAGTTTTGAACTTTGAGTGAACTATAGAATCTTCTTCTCAGAGCTCTTCTTTTCTTCTTTGAGAGTGCAAGTGTGGAGATAATGAGTGAAAAGAACCCTTTTATCTTTGCGTAAACCCTAATTTCCATTTGCAATAAATGCACAAGTTTTAAGTCATCTCGTTACCCTGCTTCTCAAATGAGCTTTTCTTGAATTGCCTTGCTGATCTTCAAATCATTGTCTAAGAGGATTGACAACACATCTTCACCCTTTTTTTTTTAAAACATGTCATAGGTCCACAGATTGAAACATTTCAATTCTAGATCATACCGGATTTGTCTGTGAAATTCTGCTTTACCGGATAGCTGCCGATACAGGATCTCCTCAAAACTTGCTCAAATCTACATGTGGATTTGTCAAATTTAGACTGGATGACCTTCAAGTGACTCTCCTCAAACCCTTTAAACTGCAAGCTCTTATTTTGACTCAAAGTGTCGAATTCAGGCACTCATTGGCTGGCTAGGGGAAAGGGATCTTCTTTGTAGCTCCCCCTTAGCCAGAGCTTACTTTTCAGTTTCTGGAAGGAATATCAGCACCGAATTCCAGTCCAGATCCATTTGCAATATTCATTGTACTCCTTTTGAGCCAAATCTTGCTCATCTCTTGTTGAACTTCATCCGTATTTACTTTACCGTTGCCTTTATCCCGTTTTTTATCATGTTCCATCGAACCCTTTTTATCCTGATTTTTGCTTCTGCAGAATTTGGCAATATGACTGGATCTATTACAATTGTAGCACACAACATTTCTTTGCTTATTTGAATGATATCCTCTTGATCTGCACTCATTAGCCATATGTCCAATTCTATTGCATACAAAGCATTTACCATTGAAAGAATAGTTCATTTGCATATTTCTGCATTCATGAGATTTGTGACCATACTTTTTGCAACTGAAACATTGACCGAAGAAGGATGTATTAAGTTGATTCATTCTGTTTCTGCACTAGATTGCTTTGTGACCGAACTTGTTGCAATTGAAGCAGTATCCATTAAAGGATGGATATCTTTGAGCATTTGGTTTCCTTACCGGAGGTCTTCTAGGCCTGTTTCTTTGATTTCCTAATCCAAAGTTCTTCTGACCGGATCCAGAGCTTTCACTTTTCTCATATCCCAAGCCACGCTTATCATCTACCCTCTTTTGGCTTTCAAGAACTTCAAGTTGGGCTGAGCTTATCTTGAACTTTTCTTTGTAATCATTTGCAGTTTGAAGATTTTGTTTAAGAGTGTCTATCTGATTCTCAAGTTGTTCTTCATTGTCTCTAGCTTCTTCAAGATCAGATTCAAGATGCCTGATTATTCTGTCCATTTTGTGGCAGTCCTCTATTTTCTCCTTGAGGGATTGTTTTAGATTATCTTCAATCTTTTTTTTTTCTTCAATTTCTTGGGTGAATCTCATAACCCCTGATTCCATTTCATGCCTTACCATAATGACTTCTTTTGACAGCTTCTCACATAGTTTATTTTTCTCTTTTAGATCTTCATCAGTATCATTGACTTCACTCTGATTGGCTAACTTTTGAAGTAGTTCCTTTCTCCTTTTCACAGAAATACCAAGTTTTTCTTTTAGCTCATTTATGAAATCATCAGCTTGTTTGAGTCTTTCTCTCAAATTGTTGACATCAGAGTGGGATTGTTCAAGATCATCTAGGGCAGACTGAAATTGTTCCTTCATACTATATGCATCCATTGAGATACCCAGATCTTCCTCAAGTTGTTAGGCTTTGTTCAGAGGAACTTAGCTCTGATACCAATTGTTGGAAACAATGCAGATAATTGAGGAGGGGGGGGTGAATCAGTTATCTTAAAACTTTTCTTCTTTTAGCTTTATTTTTTTATCTTATCATTTAGTGCAATATCAAAACAATGTAATCAAAAAGGTTGAAAAAGAATTAACACATAACACAAGTATTTTTACGTAGAAACCCTGCTAAGGGAAAAACCACGGGGTGACTAACCCAAAATTGTATTCTCTATTAAAAGAATAAGAGTACAAATTTGGCACTTGCCAATTAGGGCTCACTGCCCGAGCACACTACTCACAAAAGACCCACTGCCTACAAGAGACTTACAGTCTACAAATGCTTACAGATGATATCTAGGTGTTTGAACTAATGAACAACATCTATGCATGCAGGATTTTAGTTTCGGTTAGGTACAGTATACTGATCTGGCACATTTCATTCTTCCTCTGCTCAGAATTACTGTCCTGTCACATTCTGGGCTGGAATTACTGTCTTCGCACTTGACTCTGCTTTTCTTCATACTTCATCAATTCATCTATTACTTCCACTTGTTCACAAGTTTGAATCTATCGGGTATATATATCCGCATCAAGGATTTCCAACAACTTTTTAGTCGGCAACAAGAGCACCTGAGATATTTGCAAGCTATTGGTTTGTCGGCTGAATCCATGCTTGATTAGAGATGCACATCAAAGACATACGCATAGAAGTCATTAATCATGTCGGCCAACAATGTAAAATGCCACAAATTGCTTGATCAACACCTTTTGCACATCTCGATTGAGATCTGATACTTTGTCGGTCAATTCTTCCTCTGTCTGTTCTGCCTGATTGGGACTCAACACTCAGATGCTCATATCTTTTTCATGCTTTATCACCAGAGGCTAAATCTCTAGAATACAATAGTCATGATACCCCTCTTGACTTATCCAAGTCCGCAACTTGCTGAGTTACACCATTTGAGAGATCCAGATCTGATTATCAGACCTTGTTACATACTATATTCTTGTTCACCATTGGAGTGTGTGACTAAAGTGCTTATATAATACACTGTGTGTGCAACAAGGTGAAACTCTAATAAAAGTTATATTGATTTTAGGTGTCCATAAATTTTTGTTGAAGTCTCCAAATAACTAATGGATTCTTTATTTTCTTCTTTTATAAATATTCTGGCCATTTCTAACTGTTAAGGTGAGATAGGATTAGAGCTGCGTGAAAAAAAAAAACATTTGAGCAGGGAAAACATAATTTAATGCGGGAGACACTACTACCTCATATAAACTCGTCCAAAAGGATAATAACACACACTAGAGTCGAAAATTAAAAAAATGAAAGTTAATTGAGTTCAATTTAAAATGCATAGCAAACACCGAAAGACAAATTGGGGCTCCAAACAACGTAAACAATCACAAGTCTGTGCGGAGTCTCCTAACAAAAATAGATACTAAATATTAATACCTGTGGAACATGGTATTAGTTAGGTTCGACATGTGCGCAAAGCTCAACGTATTTAAATATGATTCATGTGCCAAGTCGTTAGATCTTAGGAAGCATTTTTTTTTATATTGTATGAAGCAAAACAGATTACAGAGAATACAGAAATAATAGATTACAGAAGGAGAAAAGCAAGTTTTTACAAATGGTCATAACGAATAGGCCCCAGCTGCTAACTCTGACGTAGCTTCTCAAATTGGGTAGCATTCTTAATTAAAAGCAAATGTCCACGTTCATTGTATACCTTGCTTGGATAGGATGTTATATAAAAAATTATCCGTTTGTGTAGGCAGGTATAACTTACAAGGCCCAAGGTCAGGATGGCATCGGCATCCTTATCTTTGTCTAGGCGCATATTCCTTTTCTACGGAATATGTCTTCGCACGATACATTAGGCTTTATATAAAGCTGTCTTGGCTGCCTTTCACGAGTTTCACCACATCCAACCGCCATTTCTGGCCCTCAGTTGATTGGAAATTGGAATGTTCCACTTACGCTTCCTGTCAACGGGGGATCAGATTTCTGTTTCCCAGCGTGGGCAGGCGTCCATATCTTTTTTCCTCATTATGGTAGGGTTTTCTTTCCTGCTTTGCTGCCTACACAAGTAGGACAAAGGCAGACATTTTCTCAACGGGGTACATGAGTAGAAAGTTCATCGAGCACAGATATATATTTATTATAGGATGATCGACCCAGCTTCTTGAACTTAAATATGTGACTGGCAAGAGCAATTTAAGAAACCTAGAGCCACTTCTGGAGATAATCATTAATGGAATAGAAAGATTGACAGACTGACAGTCTAACGACTAGATTTGGTGTAAAATAATCCAGTATACTTCACCATTTCTCCCTCCGAACAAGTAATCCCGGCGACGAGCGAAAGTCCAAACCTCCTCGGATTCTACTTTGGTCATTCGCTAGCGCTTAGTTGTTAATGCATGTATAGCCGCTCCATGTATTTTGAATGTCTTTTCGTCAAGTTAAAATCTCCAATTCAATTGCTACGAAGAGCCGCAATAACCTAGAGGACCCGTCGAACCCTCATAGAGCACAACTTCAATTTTTATTTTTTATTTTTGTCCCTGCTATTTGTAATGGTGAAATCTCTACAGCCATGCTATTTTCTGTTTAGTTTTTGTGTTTATTTAAGGGGATTATTTTGATACATAGACATATTGACAAATGATATAATCTTCTGACACTATATAATTCACCTATTTTAGTACACACCTTTTGTATACATCTACCACTTATTTCTTTTCTCATGTTCACGAGCCGTATACATTCATCTTATCCTCTTATTTATCACTACTATGTTTGCACTTATTCCCCTGCACATGTTATCCATTGTGATCTAGACCCCTTTTTGCCTCAGGACTAGTTTGCAACAACAAGGCCATCCTCATGTTTGGAGGCTCATCTCACCCTAATTTAAATTTTTAAATTCAAAATTGACCAACTTCCTACCTTTACCCTTCATGCCTAGGGTCAACTACATTCAAGTGTGCTTGATATGTTGCTATGTCCTTGTATTTAAAAGTAGTAAACGCATTCATTCTAATCATTGAAGAAAAAGAGAAATCATTCACATCTACAGACTTTGATTGGTGCTCTAAAAGAATCTAGTACTGCATAATTAGTCTAGAGACATATGCATGATTGAAGAGTGTTATCCTCAATTTTGTCTACTCTTAAGGGGTTGATCAATGTGAAGAGCTCTCACAACTCAATCATATTCCAACCTAGCATAGGTATTTATCAATACCTCCAACCTTGAAGATATCAAGAAAATATTGAAGAAATGGAGGTACCTTGGATGAGGTAAAGAAAAATAGTCTACATACTATATAGGTTGAGTTTGTGGGTACATGATAGTTAGATTTGTCTTTATACAAACTCAATTGAAAATCCTAATTCCAAGGCAATCACCAATTTAATATTAACTATTCTATATTTTGAGCAACATTAGATTTAGATCCATATTAGTCATTAAGCCATAATTGATTATTAATCTAAGTATATTTGTTTTCTAAATTTACATTTCCTACATTCATTTATTACAAATTATTAACATCCAATTTTTAGAGTTATGATCACCTGCAATAACTCTTCTACCAAATAGAGCTTACACACAATAGCAAGAAACCAGAGGAAAAGGTGTAGAATAATTGATGCAATAATTTCATTATTCATAAAAGAATAATACAAAAGGAATATACATCCACATTTGCCAATAATAGGTAGAGCAGAAGCTAGAAAAACAATCTTATCTTGTGATACAAGTCACAAGGATAAGATACTAATAAAAGGAAATAAAATCCTAATTAAGCCCACCTAATTAACTTATGATAAAGGTGTAAATATAAATTTACACCAACACCCCTCCATAAGTGCAACTTATGGAGATTACACACAAACTAAAAAGGAAAGAGAAGATGGGTCTCGACAATAAAGTTTGATTAGGTACCTATTTACAAACAAGAAACACTCATAAAAGGAGCAAAGGGCAAAAACCTAGTTGGAGAAAAACTATAAACAATTATATACAAGTGATGGAAGAAGATTCGACATGAATCACATACAATAAAGTCCATCACTAATATAAAAAGCCCCCCATAAGAAGGAAAATAAGAGACTATGAAATCCTCTAACACTGTAGAATCTCCTCTACCAGAAGAGGATGTCTAACCATTAATGTTGAAGATGATCCACTTGTGGAAAATGACATTTCTTCCCTTAGAAAGAAACAACTCCAATGGTGAATCTTGAAGAACCTGTGAAGTAGGAAGTCTCATGATGAATACCTCTAAAACCGTATAGGTGTCCACATGCCAAAATCAGAAGATGCCACAATAAAATTTGGAACTACATGCCTAATCAATGAGTGTGACAACTCAAGGCAAAATGGAAACACATAATCAACAATCTCCAAAGTCAAAATAGAACTGATAACAATAGTGCCATTCAATTCTCATCAAAGAGGAATTGCAAATCCTCAAGAGTGTCCTCAAGATTTGTAATGTGAGACTCGGTAAATAACTTAGAAATACCTGTCAGATAATCATCCCACACAACAGAATCAAATGAAAAAACAATATCCTGCTCAACCAAAGAATCATTGGAATCAGAAGAAGTAGGAGGTAGAGGAGAAGAAATAGAGGCACTAGTCTAAAAAATTGAATCAGAAGTGAGAACAACAAGATTCAAATATCCAAACTTCTCCTTAGAAATAGTATTCACACTAGAAGTGTGATGAACAACTAAAGGATATGAACCATCATCAAGGGCAAAATTTAAAAAGGTATATAATCAAGATGCATGATCAACCATCTCAGTATGCAATAATTTGTGTGCTCTCCAAGTATCTAATGATAACTAAATCAGGCATGAACTCTACAGTTGTCCCTGCTCCACTTTGAGTAATTTCTGATATATAGAAAAAAGACTGTTTGACAAAGAAGGCACACAAAACACATCATTAAAAGTACCCTCACCAATATCACTAGATCCCTTCCCAATTACATTCATATATGTATTATTGTTATGTTGTAAAATGTCCCTCTAGGACTTTTACCTCCTAAGTTTGGCTCCTGGGTCCCTTATTTTTTGTCATGCATGTTAGAATTAACTCCCAAGACAAAATGGCCTAAAACCCATACCAAATGGTGCTTGAAGGAGATTGTTGAGCCTTAACCTTGACCCAAAATAGGTCTTGGGGAAAGGGCACTCGCGCCCTTGTCCTGCCCTATTTTGGCAGGGTCCCAAATTTGAATGTCAGTAAGTGATCGTTAAAGGCATTCCTTGCTGACATCTTAAGTTTGAATTACAAAATTTGTAGTAGGAATGCACATATAAGCATGTTTAGGGTTTCATTTGTAAACTAGAAGATGACTAGAGATGATTATGATATTTTGGCAAACTTATGATTTTAGAGCATTCAAAGCATTCATTGTGGTAGAGCAGACTTGTGTTGTTGTTGTGTTTGTTATTGCAGATTTGGCTTCATCTTCTCATGTTGTGAAAGATCTTCATCTACATGTGAGCTACACCTCCAAGGTGATATCTATTTATGTTTCAGTCAATCATTTATCAATTTATTTTTTTGTCTATCTTGCAAGGATACACACTCTCTATCTAACAACGATGTTGGAAGGCTTGAATGCCATTCCAGGGCTTGACTGCGGCAAGCTCCTAAACACCACAACCCCCAACCCCTCTTCTTGTGATTCCAATGACATGTATCAGATCTTGAAGAGTGGAGTTGCAGAGGATAAGGATCCTGGATCTAACGGAAGGAAACATAAAAGAGCACTGTCAGGGCTTGGGTACTAGTTCCTTTGCCCTCCGGGTTTGTAGAGCCTAAAATCCCAGGAATAGGGATAATCAGTAGGAGTCTGGAAACCCCCGAAGAAAATCCTACCTTGGGCTTGGGCGTGAGTCCCTTTGCCCCTGACATTTTAGGATCCTGAACTTCAAAATCTGGTATGTATCTTATCTTCATTTGGTATGTCTGTGTGCGAGCATTTGTTGGAATTTGTCTATTTGTTTACGATTTTGCATAATTAGAGTTTTGAGTACAATTGGGCTTAAATTAACACATTAATCATCAATTTCCAAATTTCCCTATAATTACAAGTAACAACCAACCTATAGGTGAATCCTCTTGCAGAAGTTGTGATTTGACTCAGTTAACTATCCTTGAATGTGTGTAGTGAAAGGAGGATCTAGCTAAATCATCTATCAACCCCATTTTCCCCCTTTCTTACATAACAATTATTACCCATCAAAATTGGTGGAATAACACAAGGCTCAAAAGTAGAGAACATGGACTATCATGAAGCCATATGATGAGAGGCTCCAAAATCAAGAAGCCATTTACTTGATCCAAGACTTGTACTTGCACAAAGTGCCTTAACTTTATATTTATCAACCCCATTAGCAATGCCTACATGGCCTATTTCAAAAGATCTTAACTATTTTTTTGATGGAGTAGAAGTAGATGAACTAGTAGGCATAGTTGAAGGCAAACTTACATTATTTTTTTTATGAAGAAGATGCTTCAACTCATCAATCTATTTCATGTAGCAAACATATTCATCATGCCCACATTTCTTACAATATGCACATGTGAGTTTCTCCTTTTTACTGGATGAAGATGACTCACGGGTAGCATGTGATGTAGATTCCTTGCCTTGCTCACTATTTAGAGGCTTCTTCGATAAGATGTAATGTCCTCCAAAAATTAATTTAGCAACTAAATTTCAGATTTGAAATGTTTAACAAGATCTTGCAAAATACCCAAATTTCTACACATTTTCAACAAACTATGCAATCCAAACTTTGGCAATTTTACTCTAAAACACCTAGAGTCTTCTTCATTGATATAAATCTAATCAATACACTGATATAGAAGAAATAAAACACAACAAACTTTCTATAAATGAACAAAAATAACAGATCTAAAATTATTACAAAATCTAAAAAGTAAACTCATACATTGACAACCTAGTTAGATATAAAAAGACATTTGAAAATCATTTTATCACACACAATCTTAATGCAAGCTTGATGCCAAAACTTTGCTAAAATTGCCATTGAAGATTAGTGACTTGTTGAATCTCTTGAAATTTATTTGAATTTGCTATCATGCAGATAATGGATGGAGATTAGGAATCAAGATCTTGAGACTATCTTTCTCTTCCTAGGGTTTGTACACCTTTTGCATGATCGGGAGAAGGGTTGAAGCCTCCAACATCGAGCTTGGAGATCCTCCACAGACATTGTTGTTTTGCCTTCTTGTTCATGAAAGTCTTCATTTGTTTTCATCTCCTTGAGGTGAAGTTGTTTAAGTTTATTGAATCAAAGCAAGTGATTGATCTTCCCTTGATTGAGACATCTAGGGTTTGATATTTTTGCATACACTTTATTAGGTTTGCACACACTTTTGCAAATCTTTATCTCTGGCTATTGTTGAGGTAGGAATACAAAAAATGGGGCTTGACTGAGGCAAGCTCCTATATAGCCACAACATCTTTCTCCTCATTTTGTAGGTGCAGATCATGTTTTGCAGGATACGATGAAAAGGAGTTGTAGGAAGATAGATATTGCAAATACAGTCATCATTGAATTTTAGAATTTTAAATCCCAACACTTTCAGGGCTAATGAGTGAGCGCCCTAGTCCAACTAGGGAGATTTTCTGAGATCTGGGAGCTATCAGAGGTCATTTGGCAGCTGGTGCGGAAGATTTTTATAGACAAAAGTTTTTGGGACTAATGAGTGGGCGCCCTAGTCCCTGGTCAGCCCTCAATTTCTAAGTGCATGATCTCTGAACCCTATTCTCTGTATTTCTATGATTTGTTTTGCCTACTTCATCTCTGAACTCAGTCAATTTTTGCTATAAGGTGTAATAAGGGTTTACTTGATTAGTGAATAAGGACACTTGATAAAACCTTAGTTAGACACCTGAATCAAACCTAATAAGCATTAGGGAACAAACAAGTAATCAGTACCTTGATCCCAAGCTCGGTTCTTATCTTCCCAATGTTTAGTTAGGTGAAAGGATATGACTTAACCTTGTTTAAGAAAACCTACTTTTTAACCCTAAACATTTTGGTGAACTAGAGCTTTAAAGAATTTGCATACTTTTTAATATTAGATCTGAAATAGTTTGTTGTCCTAAAGCACATAAATAGATTGCAAACCCTCTTTTGTGAAAGTGCGTGCATTGAATTTGAATGATATTCTTTATCTTTTCACTAGAAGAGTTGGAAATTATAACTTGGTGTTTTGCATAGTGTTTCATTTTTATAAAAGTTCATACAACATCATTTTACATTTAAATCTTGGGTTAATTAGAGCATGTTAAAAAATGTTAGATTATTTTTTGCAAGATTTCCATGTATATGATGAGCCGTTTAGTTGTGATGACTTCGATATGTTAGATGAAGCCCTCAAGGAATTTATCTCGATTGAACAATCTACAACGACTTCTAAACTGTCGTTATTTCAAAGGGTTGTAAATACAATTTATGTCCCTAAAACTAAGGACAATTTTGGAAAACTAAAAATTGTAGTCACCTTATGTTCGGATGTGGTTAAACCACCTTCTAAACTGGTGCTCACTGTTAGAGGTCTTCCACCTTCTTCTCAACCTCCTGATCACATTTACACCTATGCTAAACAAATAACACATCAAAATTCACAACAACCTAGTCATAATGTGGTTGCTCATGCATATAACACTCGGAATAATAAATAAAGCAAACAACAACTGAGCATTCTGATATGTTTACCAGCTTCTCAACCTATGCTTCCTCATGCACCCCATTTAATAGAAAAGGTTGGTCAAGACTATGATCTTGTACAGCAACTTCATGCTACTCCTACAAAGATATCTCTTTGGGAGCTTATACAAACTTCTCCTACTTACCATGGAATGCTTCAAGAAGCTTTGCAAAAGGTGATTATCCCACCTACTATCAAACCAAATGATGTAGCAGCTCTATTAGATTGTATGCATGCGACAAAAATAGACATTTTGTTTTAACAACATGAGTTTCCATCACTTGAAGTTCAGAATCAGTATGATCCTTTGATTATCTTCGTTACAATAAACAAGACACTGGTTAAGAGAGTTATGATTGATAATGGATTAGCTCTTAATGTTCGTGGCCTTAACTTATTACATAAGATCAAAGTTGATACATCTTTGATTAAGCCAGAAACATTAAGTATTCGTGGCTTTGACAATGTTAGATGATAATCTATGGGCACTATAACGCTACATGTACAAGTAGGACTTGTGATTGTGCCTACCCTGATCCATGTCATGCCTTGTTCTCTATCTTACAACGTGATTCTTGGTAGACCTTGGATCCATGCATTGGGGGCAATTCCTTCTACTTTACATCGTTCAATTAAATTCATATTCAAAGATAAGTTGCACACTATTCATACCAATCCCGAACTTGATAATTGTCTACAAATTGAATCACAATAACAAGTTATTTGTCCTAAGATTCTAAATAATTTGAAAGTTGATTTATCAACTCCTATTGCCCTAGACAATGTTGCATAAGAGTCCAAGCAATCGAATGCATTCCTTGGTGACGATTGGGGTTAATTAGATTTTACATCTTCTTCCATGGGAGAGTATAAAGTTAAAAACCCTGTCTCGAAAACATCAAATATTGCATCGATATCATCTCATGCTTTGAATGTAATACATAAAGCTTCTTTACTAACAAACTCAGATAATACCTTTACTTACACTACAGATTAGGACACTTATGAAGCCCCACCTTCTTCGAAAGAAATGGCTTCTCTTTATGGTCAAGGATTTTAGATCCTTTATAAAAACTACGATTATGTAGGTAATGGCTGTGCTATTAATCAACAAGAGACAGGGAGAGATAGATATAGGGGGAGATGGAGAGGGAGAGATGGAGGAGATAGAGAGATAGGGATAAAGAGGAAGAGATAGAGAGACGGGGGAAGACAGGGACAGATGGGGAGAGGGAGATAGAGAGATAGGTATAGAAAGGGATAGATAAAGAGGGGGAGAAAGGGAAAGGGGGAGAGAGAGATAGAGAGAGAGGGAGAGATAGAGAGGGGAAAGAGACAAGGGGAGAGAGATAGGGGGAGATTGATATATATATATATATATATATATATATATATAGAGAGAGAGAGAGAGAGAGAGAGAGAGAGTTGTTATAGGTTTATATGGCTTGGGGAGAGGGGAGATAGAGATAGGGATAGAGAAGGAGAGATAGAGAGGGGGGAAGAGATAGGGAGAGAGAAGGGGGACATTGAGATACAAAGAGAGAGGGAGTGATATAGAGTGATAGATGGGAGAGAGGTGGGGATTTAGGGAGGGATAGATGGATAGAGATAGAGACAGGACAAGAGAGGGATAGGGGGAGAGAGAGAGATCGAGAGGCAAGATAGAGAGATAGAGAGATAGGGGAGAGGGGAGATAGAGAGGGGGAAAGAGACAGGGAGAGAGATAGTGAGAGAGGGAGAGGGGGAGATTGAGAGATATAGAGAGAGGGACAAATAGAGAGAGATAGAGGGGAGACATGGGGGAGAGGGGAGATAGAGAGATAGGGACAAAGAGGGGGAGATGGAGAGGGGGAAAGAGATAGGGAAGAGAGACATGGAGAGATAGGGGAGATTGAGAGATATAGAGAGAGGGAGAGATGAGGGAGATGGGAGATAGAGAGATAGAGATAGAGAGGGAGAGATAAAGAGAGGGGGAGAGAGGGGAAGATGGGGGAGATGGGGGAGAGGGGAGATAGAGAGATAGGGATAGAGAGGGAGAGATAGATAGGGGTAAAGAGACAAGGGAGAGAGATAGAGAGAGAGGAGAGAGACTAAGAGATATCTAGAGAGGGAGAGATAGAGGGGAGAGAGAGGTGGGGATATAGACAGGAGATATAGATAGAGATAGGGAGGGGGGGAGAGCGACAAGGGGGAGAGAGAGGAGAGAGATAAAGAGATAGAGAGATGGGAGATGGAGAGATAGGGATAGAGAGGGAGAGATAGAGAGGGGGAAGAGATAGGGGAGATTGAGAGAGAGAGAGAGAGAGAGAGAGAGAGAGAGAGAGATGTATTCCTCATTATCACTTAATAATATAACAATTATCTCTTCTTAGACATGAGGCTACTATAGAGGGAAATAAGATGGAGGGGTGAAATTAGTTTTCTAAAGCATATTAACAAAACATCCAAAATATTTCAATAGTTATAAAATGCACACACTCGTGTTATAGTACGCTCATGTTGCGCGCTTTTCATGATTTGGAAATTTCCAAGCCTAAGGGTTGGATTTGTCTTGGGTATCCAACCCAAAGGGTTAGACCTACCTTTTGGACGTCACAGACATATTTTCAATAAAACATGGAAAATTAACAAAATCTCGATCATGCTCTCCATCAGGTTTATATGTTTTTCAATGTTAATATGAAAAAATGTCAAGATGACTTGAAGTTTTTTATTATCTCTCTAACCATGTATTTTTTTCTAAAATATGATAATATTAAGGTTTCCATCTTCAATTTATTTTGCTAATGTGTTCCTTTTTTGTAGATAACCTACGTTTAGTATTTATGGTTTCATTTATTACATGTTTGTCGAAATTTAAAAAATTACATTTTTAGATTCTAGACTCTATTGTATACACATTTTTAAAAAAATGATTTTTGATTAGTTTTCAAAAAAATTAGGGGGAAAACACTCAAATTTTCATTTTTCAGGATGTGTCCACTTTGAAAAATCATAAAAAATCATATATTCATTAAAAAACTAGTAGATAAATCAAGCATAAACTCCATGATGTTAGCTAATTTTCTACTAAAGTGATTTGTGAAATACTTGAAAAAAGTCAATATTTTAGGGGGAGCACACCAGATGCTATGTTATATTTTTCTGACAAAAATAGGAGCACTTTGTGTGCTCCCCATATTTGAACTTCTTAATCTCCACCATTTTTAGAAAAAAATAGTAGTTTAGAAACTAGATTCTTAGCACTACAAATCTTGTTCTTATCACATATTCTAATTTTGAGCATGACTATCTTCAATTTCTCATCCAAGATTAGTTTTTACTGATTTTAGAAAAAAAAGTGGCCACTTTTGACCCCCTTTTGGTCCCCCATTTCCATGCACATACCCTCACACCATAAGCACTCTTGGGTCCCATGTACCTTGATATTTATTCCTTTGAGGCCACAAACTCTTAAAAGTTGTCACATGCCATGAATAATGAAATTGACTGTAAGCTTGCTAAGCTCGGTGATAAATCAAAAACCAAATTATTCCTTTGCAATGAACAAAAACTCCTAGATATCGAATACAATGTTGAAGGATCATTATAGAATATATATTCTCAATTATGAGTTGAGATGTGCAACTGCAGTGAAATGCAATAGGATCTATGGTAACTAATCATGACTAGAATGTAAATAGAAACCTGCAAACAAATAAAAGAATATTTTTGGTTGATGAAAGATTGCTCATACACCTTGGGATGCTCTTGCATTAGTCTGATTCAAAAAGAGAGATTTAACATATGTACACCAAGTTGTAGGACAATGTATAAGGCAAATGTGAAAGTCCTACTCTCCTTGTGGGTATCCACTAAGAGGGTCTCATACATCAAATTAGTTTCACTTTGCAATGATAAGGAATTTATAACCTTTTTTAACTATTTTAAATATCTTTTTAGTAGATTTTAATAGATACCTTATTAAAGGACTACAACATGATAATACTAAAGAGGATTTTTCTCAAATTTGATGGGTACCTATGAGATGGATGAACAATTATATTATTGGTTTCTTGTGGTTTATGCTATACACAATTATTAATTTATTTTCTTGATCCAAACATGTAAATGAAGTCAAGAATGACCATATATATTCACATTAAATAGTTATCCTTAAAAAAATTAATTATATTTTCAACAAGGAATCAATGTTAAATTATTATAGCACAAAAATATTTTTAATGTATTTTATTTTCATAATCTCCTAGATCAAAACTCATTCAAAACCATTGATTTGGAACTAGGTGTGATAGTGATAGATTTGAAATGTTCTTGATTGGACATATGAAGGATATAAAAAATCTCATTAAAAGAATAAGTACTTAAGATATATGTAAAAAGAGGAGATACTTTAATAGGAATTATGTACTAAAGGAGATTTTTTAAAATTAAGATCTATAAGATCTAGAAATTAAAACTAAAAATATTATTTAAGATTTCATACTCAAAAATAATATGAGAATAAGTTGATTAAATAAATTTTCCAATAACTAAATAAATTTATCATCTTTATCAATTTTACACTTATTTATAAATAATTTTTTATATAATATCTTAGAACTCAACTCATAATATCTAAAAAATAATTATTAAATTTATTTTATTTCCTTATGATATTATACTATATATATTGTCATTTTAAAACAAAAAGAGTCACTTTCTATGCTAAAGCTTAATCTTTATACTATTAAAGAAAAAATCATTTTTGGATGCATTACTAGCTATAGGTTAAAATAGAAGTCTTATCTAATCTATTGTTGATGTTCTACTTCTAATTACCATAATTTCCTTAAAATGTCTAAAATATAATTTTAATCTATAACTATATTTAATTTTCATATTTAAATGACATGAAAATTATAATAGTCGAGGTTGCCCATGCTTATATAGGGTAAAAATATAAAATAAGACAATGGAAAAAGAAACATGTTTGTTTTGGTGTTTGAAGTAGGTGTATAAAGTTGAAAGATGATTAGGAGGAGGTTCTAGAGTGTTAGAACTAGGTTAAATTGAGATCTTTTTTATGACATTATGTGAAGAGAGGATTGTGTATAACTATGTTTGTCTAGGTGCTATACTAATTACCTCTATTTGTGCTAGTTGTTGGTGTGAACAAGGTTATTCCCTAACCAGTTACCCTATTAAGTTCTTTTCACACCTATTTAGTTAAGATTGCTTAGGGAATTTACTTTTTGTGTCTCAAGCCATAAGATTAAGAAATTTGTCATAATCTTATGTTGTCCTATGTTTTGTGCATGTTATATGTATTAATAGTAAATGTCTATCTTAAGTAGATGTGTTTTACTAGTTAATGATATCTTAAGTAGACTCATCCTTTTAGATAACTACTCTCCAAATCCCATTCCTAGCATCTGCCTTATCTATATAAGAGCATAGAGAGCTAGTGGTTTAGGAATTCTTGTGGAAGAGAGTTATTGTATAACTATTGGGAATGTCTTTTTTATTGCAAATCTCCTTTGTGGAAGGTTCTTTGGTGTTATAGAGGATTTTTAGCTCATGTGAGTCCTTTCAGTGAATTTTACATGGTATGAGAGCCAAGTTGAATCTGCAAGCCCCTTCTCTTTTTTGGAGATTTCTTCTAAGCTCTTTCATATAATGCTTCTTGGAGAAAAATTAACCTCATCATTGAGTTTGGAATGCCCAAAAACTTATGGATCAACATTAAACTTGATAGGGTTTGTTGTTGTTCATGTGACATTGGATTTTTTAAGAGAGATTAGCAAGTATGTACTATCATATGACCATTGTACTACGATTGCACCATACCACCTCTGCATCTATCTTGTGCCATCATTGTGCCCATGCATGTGTTAGATCTGGTGTATTAGTGTAGTTTTTTACAAGTTTTAAAGTATTTATTTTTAAAATTATTTTTTTCTACCACCCAATAGCTTGATACTGGCCCAATGACATCTCACCTCCACTCCACTCTTGTGCCACTTGTGCTTAGTTAGAGGGCCACCACCGCTAGGTTCATCACCACTCCACTAACTTTGGCATTATTTTTGGTAGTTCCATCAAACTTAGCATCTCCACTATTTTGGCTAGGCTCCTCTTCATTTAGTAGTGTGACTAAATCTAGTGAAGTTCTATTTTATCTAGTGATAGTTAACTTCCACAGACCTCCAAACTTAGCAACATTTCTACCAAAGTTGGCAATGACATCGTGCTAATGTATGCAAGCTCTATTGAAATTTTTTCCCCCTTCATTAATAGTTTAAATTTTAGAGGGCAACTTCGGAGGCATTTTTCTTACTCATACATCATCCTTTTTTGAGCATTTTTTTGAAACAGGGTAGAATTCCATGCTTTCCATGATGGTGTAAACAATTTTTAGTTTGGAATTCTAGTTTTTTCTAGAAATCAACTTTCTTATTGATCTTGTTGTGGGGATTTTATTTTTAGAACTTTGAAGGGCCATAACATGCACATATAGACTCCTTTTTGTGTCTAATTTTTTTGAAAATGCATATTTTTCTATGTACTTCAGAATGGTCCTTTCTATTTCCTCTTCTCTTGAAGTAAAATTATAGTTTAAGCATATGATCCTTTTGGACATTGTAAGAATCCATTATATGCACTTTCAAATTTAGAAAAGCACTAAAATAAAGTGCCACACAATGTACTTGTTTTTTGTGATCTTGTACATCATGTTGTGTCATTCTTGTACTTGCATTATTTATGAATTTCCATGGGGAGTTTGTTGTGTGTGCTTTGAGTTACCCATCACAATCTTGTCTACCTTCATGCAAATGTGTCTTTTATGAGCACACCCTTTATAATAGTGTCATGAGAGGTTAGTTGTGTGTGCCTTATATTCAAAACCTCATCTACCTTCATGCAAGTTTGTCTTGTATGAGCACACCCTGTTTTAATTGCAAGTACATTATATTGTCCTTTTGATGTTTCTTCTTTACCTTCTTACACTACATTGTGACACATAGTTTTATGAGATCTTCCATGCCTCTCCTGTATCAACATTATGAGGGTATCATACTATTTATGCTAATGCTTCATTGGTTTCATTTGGAGTGATCTATGTATCTAGTCTTTGTTCCAATGTACTAGGGAAATGCAACAACTCATTACCCATGTGTTTGATGAGATGGAACACATACCATATAAGCGCTTCTATATACCTAGATATAGAGGCATTTTTCTATCTTCTTTGATTGATCAACATTCTCTAGACTATTGGAATTTGTATTTCTGACTATCAAATTGTTGCCTTATATCCATCTATGCATTATTTGAGTAGTGTCATTAGGGTCACTTATAAAGATTTGTACCTATTTGATCTTGATCCTCATCCTAATTTTAGAGGAGGTTTTTTAGTTCTAATAGTTGTTCTTTGGTAGTTGCTTGTAGCTTCTTTGTGCTTCATGCATTTTTTCATGTTCATTTTCTTGTTTTTAAATCTTTCAAGGACATCTTTTGACAAGGCTTCTTAGTCTTTCTAATGTTCTCTCTTTTGGGGAGGAGATTTTTCCTACAAATTTTCTCCTTTTTCTCCATTTTTTGAGAGATTTTTTTATAGAAAGGTACCTCATCAGGCCTAGTTGTTAGGACCCAACTTTGCATTTTTTATCTAAGTTACAGTTAAAAGGGGTGTTGATGTTAAGGGTTATTCCCTAACTAGTTACCCTCTTGGGTCCTTTTCATTTACTTAGGTTATTTACTTTTTGTGGCTCAAGTCATAAGATGAAGGCACTTGTCATAATCTTATGTTGTCCTATGTTTCATGCATGCTATTTGTATTAATAGTAAAGTTCTATCTTAAGTAGATGTGTTTTACTAGTTAAGGATCTCTTAAGTAAACTTATTCTTTTAGATAACTACTCTTCAAATCCTATTCGTAGCCTTTGCCTTATCTATCTATATGAGAGCATAGAGAGATGGTGGATGAGGAATCACTGTGGAAGAGAGTTATTGTATAATTATTAGCAATATAGATCTTTGTTTTCAAATTTTCTTTGTGGAAGGTTCTTTGGTGTTGTAGAGGATTCTTGGAGGCCCTCCTACGAGTATTTTTAGTGACTTTTCCACTAGTGTGGACTCCTAAATGTAATCACGTCCTTTGCAACTATTTAACCAAAGTTTGACCTACACCTTAAGGGGAAATAAGGTGCCCTCATGGTATTTATAAGGCTTGTGTTAATCAGATCCTACGACTAATTGAACAGTTTGTTTAAATGAAGTATTTGAGTGTGTGACTTAAGTGTTTGTATAGTACACTGGTGTGTGCAGCAAGGTGAAACTCTAATGAAAGTTATATTGATTTTAGGTGTCCATAAAATTTTGTTGAAGTGTGAATAGTTGAAAATGTTAATGTTATTCTGGCCATTTCTAATTGTTAAAGGTGAGATAAGATTAAAGATGTGTGAAGAAAGAAAACATTTGAGCAGGAAATATATAATTTAAATGTGGAAGACACTACCTCATATAAACTCGTCTAAAAGGATAATAACACGCACTAGAGTCAAAAATAAATAGATAATTAAAACGTAAGAGCAAGGTTAAAAAAAGTAACATGATTTCAATTTAAAATGCATGGCAAAGACTGAAAGACGAATTGGGGCTCCAAACAATTTAACCATTTAAAAATCCTATTTATACAAGAGGATGATCAACTAAATAAAAAATGAGAGGAAAATGTGCAAAGTCTCTTTACACAGTCTAACAAAAGTAGATACTAAATCTTAGTACTGGGTGGAACGTAGTATTAACTAGCAGTTGCACAGTATTTGTGTGCAACAGATCTGCCGATATGTGTATTTGTAGGGAGGAAAGTCGTAATATTGCAAACTAACTATAATGTTCTTTAGATAACTTTGGTTTAAAAAAACTTTCATTGATCTAAACTTGTAATTCGTAATGTTTTTTTTATGCCTTATAAGCATAGGAGGACACTCCAAAAATGGTAGAAGAACAATTTTTGTTATTCTGATATGATGGGTTCAGTAGACTATGAAATTAATAGAAAACTGTAAACATTGGAAAGTACAAATCTGGAAAATATTTATGTGCAATAGATTTGTTATATGTAATTTATTTGAAATATATTAAGAAGTTTATTTTGGTGTTGGTAAAGCCATACTTTAAAATATTTATCTCACATAGAGCTCACTTAAGATCAATTTTGCCTACTTAGGAAGTAAAATATATTTATAAAGGAAAACAAATTTCTTGTCAAATCACTCTAGATGAATAGTAATATGAGTTGATCATCGCTACTATACCATTAAAATACAAATAATAAGACTTTCAAGACACGCACATGAACTTGCAAAACAACTCACAACTTAAAATAAAACCTAAGACCTAGGATAATCTTAAACAAGAAGCTAGTCCCGCACTACTAACTAATAAGAAAACTTCCCATATTTTTGAGTGCAGAATGAAATGCACATTCGTCGGTGGTTGTGCCACACTCAGTAGAGAAAAATAATTAGCATACACATATAAAATCATTTTTCCAGTAAGATATGAGATAAGCAAAACTTGTTTCATCTCCTTGCCATTTTCCTTATAATTATTTTCATTTATCTATATAATGAATCGTTACAAAAACTTTAAGGTACACTTTTAATAATACAATGTTATTATGTCAAGTTATGTTTGAATCGCACACCTTATGTAATTCACAATCCATGGAAATTCATAGAAAATAGAGGAATGCTTCCTCTATAGCCCACCCCTTGTGCACTTGTTGTTTCCTATCAGATTATTACAAGGGCCTACACCTAATAGAAATCAAAACCTTCAATTTAATTAATCATTTCATCAAGTCTTTCTTCTATTAGATAATCTTTTGATGTGATTTTTCCCACCAGCATCTATGGATAAGCCTATTGTCTTTGCAAATTTCTAGAGATACAACATAATTGAGTGGTATACCCAAATGATGCAAAGCAAATTCTAGACCCCCAATCTGAAAGAACAGAGAAAGGACATTGATCCCCTTTGGATAAATAAGTTTCAAAATGGAAAGATGGTATCATACCATTTATAACTTAAAAGCATTTCCAAGGGATCTTGTAAATTTTCTATCCTAGTAGAAGAGTCACACATGTGGTTCAAAACAAATTGGTACACAAGGTCCATTTCATGAGGCTCCATTGGATCTAGCTAATCTGTACCAACCCATACCAAATAGCTATATACCCAAATGTGTAAGGCGCAGAGAAAGCGGTGTAAAAGGGACAGCACATTGCAGGGTGAGAAAATGTGT
This sequence comes from Cunninghamia lanceolata, assembly GCA_027924645.1. Taxonomy (NCBI): domain Eukaryota; kingdom Viridiplantae; phylum Streptophyta; class Pinopsida; order Cupressales; family Cupressaceae; genus Cunninghamia; species Cunninghamia lanceolata. The sequence goes on from BSBN01000500.1 coordinate 27,998,923, forward strand.
AAGTTGCAGATCAATCCCCGTACAAATAGGAAGATAAAAAAAATGAAAACTAAAACAAATACCAGTCAAAAAAACAGTGACGGTTTCCCGAGATATTGAAATGTTTGCAGGCAACCCTCGACAGTTTCAAGGAAAAAAGGGGAGCAAAAGCTCCCATAATGAGCCTATCGGCTAAAAATAATTCATGTTCAAAGTCGTTAGATCATAGCCTTAGTATTCTTAATTAAAAGAAAATGTCCAAGTTCATTGCATCACCTTGCTTGGATAGGATATTATATAAAAAATTATCTGTTTGCAGCAGTTTGTGTAGGCAGGTAAAACTTATAGGGCATCCTTACCCATCCATCACAACACTCTGACAACGCCATTAAATCCAACTACCACCATTTCTGACACCGCCCTCTCTCATTTTACTCTTGGCTTGAATTCATCAGAAATTGCAATCACAGACTTCTGCCTCTTCCTCTTCCACACTTCTGCTTTAATTCTGCTAATGCCTTTTATACCCAAGTGAATGTGTAGGGTATCTCATCCTCCGAGAGTAAAAATTTAGAGGTGATACTGCTTCAATATGTTATAAAGGCTACAGAAAAAGCTGACCTTTCTACTGATATGGAAAGCCAAAGCCACAGAAAAATTGTCTGCGACGATTCGTAATGAAGAGCATGCAATGCGCAGGATACAATGCATGTATTTGCAAGTCGCAGTGGAAGCAAGCTAACAGCTACCCTGCAGGTGACCTACTCTAGGGATCGATGGAGTGATCGATCTGCACTTCATTTGTTTCAACGCTATAGCGATTAAATGTGTCTCCATTTATTTCTGATCGAATTTGTCTGATTTGATGCAAGCAATTACGAATACATTGATGTGAATACAGAGGCACCTTCCTTCAACCCCAACAACAACGATCGTTTCTTGGTGGACATCGATTTCAGGGCACAATTTGAGATTGCTCGGCCCACGACGGAGTACGTTGCCCTGCTACAAATGGTGCCCTCTTTCTTTGTGGGAAGGGTAGATAAGCTTCGCGCCATGATCAAGATTGTGTGTGACGTGGCCAAAAATATCGCTGAAAGTGAAAGGATTGTTGATGTTATTGTAGCAACAGGAGATTTACCCAGGCTGACTCAATGAAAAGTCACATATGAAGAGACACCAAAGCATATGAAGAGACGCCGACGCATATGAAGAGTCACCTTGATTTGTATATATACATCAATTCAATCACTTCATTTACACCTCCAGCAGAAGTTATGTCATTCCTTTAGCAGCAGAGCAAATTTCAAGGAGAAACATAATCATTTGTATCTTTGCATCTAGGAGAGATGCTATTATTCATTGTATCAAATTCAGCCTTGTGTTGGGCCTGAGTTGTAAGCAGATTTTTGCTCTTATTCCTTCAATATATAAGAGATATATTTGCTGGGTTTTTCTCCCTCGAGTAGGAGGGTTTTCCTAGGGTACCTATTGTATTTATTGTCTTATGTGTTGCATTTTCTGATTGCTTACATTTTTTATCCTAAAAACTAACATGGTATCAGAGCGGGTCTAAGAAAAGATATGATCAGATTTGTTTAAGCAGTCAACTTTTCATCTAAGGTTGCAAATTATTTCAGACCTAAGGGCAGATCTTTGAAGGAGAATTTGTGCAAAAAAGAAGATGGTGAAACATGACGTCTAGCGTTCTGGCAGGGATGGACACAACCATTTCAGACGGTGTGGACATGCTTTCGCTCTCTCTTGGTGGAAATTTTATCATTTTATGTGGACTGGATTGCAAGTGGGGCCTTCTGTGCGATGGAGAGGCGTTTTCATGAGATGAGCGGGAGAAAACAACAGGCCGGGGGAGCCTTCTGATCTTTACAACATTGCACCTTGGATCATGACCGTGGGCACCAGCTCCATGGACAGACACTTTGTTGTAAATGTCAAGCTTGGAGATGAAAGAATTCTTTATGGTGAGTCACTATTCCACGCCATGAACAGCCAGACCTCAGAATTGAGCCTTGTGCAAGGAGACTCATGTGTGAATAGTACTCTAATTTTAAACCTAATGAAAGGAAAGCTTGTGGTGTGCACATGAGATAGTCCTACTGATCCAGTGGAATAGGGAGAAGCTGTTCGAGTGGCCAGAGAGGCCGGCGTGATATTCATTAACGATAACACTGATGGGGAGGAAATCCGAGTATATGCTCAGGTTTTTCCATCAACAACCCTTGGTTATAAGTTGCCCTAGAAGCCTATATGAAATCTACAAAGACCCCCACGGTGGCCATTCATTTCGAGGGCACTGTCTTTGGCTCCACTAACAATATTTCAGGTGTGACAAGTATGGTCACTTTGCTCAATTACATATCCTAGTAGGGGGAACTCACGGGATGCATAAAGAGGCAAATGGAGGCTGAGGCTATTGAGTTTTTGTTTCTACAGCGGATGAAGATGAAGTGATAAGAGCATCACAATAAAGAGATAAGTATTTTATGTGTGTACATTTGAATAATGATGTAGCTAATTCATGCACTAACATTGGGAATAGTGAATCATGTATGCTTCTAGCATTGGTCTGAATATTTCTCTTTGGGGTAATTTGATTCTATGAACTATTAGTAATCTCTCTAAAATGCTTCTAGGACGGATCGAGGAGCAAAAGGATGATGAGAGACTGCATAAGGAATTCAAAGGGAGGAAGAGCTTAAGGCATCCTGTGAGGAAGGCATGCCGGCTGGAGAAATGATTAATCATGGAGTCATAGCTTGCAACCATGGGACTGAGTTGATGGCACATAACTTCACTAGAGACATCTCTGGAGGGCACAAGGTTGGGTCAGCCTTAGATGAGGAATTTGCATTAGCAAAGAAGATTGAGAAAGATTAAGACACTAAACAATGGAGAACCCTTTCAGATTGTCATTGCGATCAGCTACTTCGAAGAGGAGGAAATGACATTCAGAGGGAGTTAAATTCTGATAATTCAAGGCACGAATTGAGAGCATGTCCAGGAAAAGGACTAAGGCTCTGTGATCAGTCAATGGAGGGGAGTTCACTTCTAGAGGATTTCCTTGCAATCTCTGAGGTAGGGATCAAGAGAGAGTTATGTGACTCGGGTAAATGCAAGAAGTTGTGTCCACTTAAGGTGGAAGTTTCAGAGTTAGAAAAAAATCCGAAATCGGGTTAACCAAAACCGGATCCTGCTTTTTATGAAACGGGATCCCGTTTTGCTTCGGGTTCCCGAGCCAAAAGCGGGATCCCATTTTCAAGAAACAGGATCCCGTTTTGAGTTCCATAAAAGGTTAATATTTTAACCTTTATGAAACGGGATCCCATTTTTAAAACGGGATCCCGTTTTCAAAACGGGATCCCGTTTCATAAAGGTTAAAATATTAACCTTTTATGAAACGAGATCCCGTTATTTAAAATTTGAATTTTAAGCTCGGGTTTTGCTTTGTATCCCGGTTCGGGAAATGCTTTGGGGACGCGAACCTAACCTCTGAACCAGGTTTGACCTGCAACTTGAAGGTCCTGTCAATGTCACAACAAAATAGTGACTTTGGGCATATATCTGAAGATCTATTTTGTAGAATATTTTGACGAAATTAAAACCCATTATAGATGAGACAGTGTAGATTCCAAATATGTAATTTTTTTTACAATTGGATTAATTTTTCTATTTTTTAATCAATTTCTGATGAAATAGGTCCATAAACTTGAATTATTAGGGTTTTTAGTATTTTAATAACTTTTTATTAACATATTTTTTTGTAAAAAAAATTGTAGGAAGACGTACTTTAGACAATTCTTTTCAATTTAAAAAAAAAATTCAAAAAATGTTAAGTTTAGGTCATCTTATGCGTGACGTACACGATGATTTTTTAAAAGACCAAAAATGGCCAATAAAAAATTAATAAAAAAAAAATTCAATAAAAAATTACAAAAAAATATGGAAAACGTGCTTCAGTGAGTTACAAATATTTTTCCAAAAGGATTTTGAAAAATATGATTATTTAGGTCAAAATATGGATGACGTACACGTACATGGTATAGTAAAAAAAAAGTGACTTTTAAACAGTGGTTTTTAGAAACACCTATTCAAAATCACTTTCTATCATCTGGGTATTGAAAAAAATTACATATTTGGAAACTAAACTCCGAGTACTACATTTCATATTTAGTGAATTTTTCCAAGATTCTACTGTTAAGTGCTTCAAATTTTTTGGTCAAATGTGACAAATTCTGAAAATCAGGGAAAACACTTCCACTTTTTGGCCAATAAGTGGACACAACTTCTTGCACACACCCACTCACTAAGAAGAAGTGAAGGTTGTAGTGCTTGGAAGACCTCTTCAATTGCTGAGAACAGAATTGAACAAGACTATCAAATTGAATTTGACATTGGTAGCTCTGTAACCCTATTCAGAATAGGGTGATTTGGGATGAGATCGAGGAGGACAGTCCTGAACTCTCGCAAGTCAGTAGTGCTGGAGGCGTGTGTTGAAAACTGTTCCTCTAAGGCAAGCATTGCAGGAAATCTTGGACGAGGAGGTCTGTAACATCTGCGTTCTAAAAACATAGTAAAAACCAAAAATTCACCATAAAGTAAATTTACAAGGTAAAAATGAGAATTTTTCTTTTATTCAACATATAGTCGAGTAACTACAATTACAAGATATCTCATTGCAAATACAATCAACCTTATTGTCTTTCTCAAGTACAATGTTTACAAAAATAAATCAATTATAAATACCTGAATCAGATAACGTTTTACTTAGTCTCAATAAACACAAGTCTCAAAGATATACTACATTCGGAAAATCTGACATCTTTATCACAAGCCTCGGCATGTCTTCTACTAGAGAGAGAGTATCTTTCCAGTGATTTACCTCCAACCACAGACCGGCGGTCTCCCACACATCTTCCACATAGGAAGTGGCCCTACCCTTCATGAGAAGTATAGACCAAGGTGACCAGTGGTAATTTGCCTTTCCAAGTACATAGTGTTGTATCTTACACAACTCTATCATACAACCCTAGATACCCTCTAGCTAAGTATGATTCCCGATAGGATGTGCAATCCAGATACAGTGAACCGACAATGCATGCAGAGACATATGCATTACTATGGCCATAGTTTTCAATATAAATTGATGTTCACAATGAACGTTGTCATAATGTTCACCTACTCCAACTCGACTTGGATACTATCATATTCCTACAGTTCGACTTGGTCAACTATGTTTAACTTGTGAAGTCATGATGATTTCAACAATTTAGTCTTTTCAACCCAATACATGTTTTCTTTCACTGTCTACAATCCTTAGACCTATTCGACTTTCTTTCCTTATGAGGACTCTCATTGCATCATTGCAATACTTGAGGTCCATGACTTATTGTCTCATAATAAAAATATATAGATTAATTACGACTAAGATGATAACCTTACCTAGGTTAAGCAATATAGTCTAGGAATCTAATTCCCTTCTTGCAAGTAAGAATAATTACACAGAGTCAGGGCACTTGACCCTTCAATCACGATCTAAATAATGATCTCAATGCCTTAATATAAATATTTACCATATCTAGATTAAGTTAAGGTTTAACTAAAGAGTTTTGACTAACTCAAACCTAGTCTTTATGATTTAGGTGGATTCACACGACACTGTCGTCACTCCATAATCCTTATGAAATGATTGTCCATTCTTAGGTATCCCTTGCATCTTTGCAATCATCTGAGATTCCTTACTTTCAATAAGTAATAACTAAGAGAAATTGTGACTGAAAGGTATAATAAACTTTATGTTTGTTTATCCATTTAATAGTACCTCTTGCATGCTTGCAAAACCTAAAGCTTATGACTTATGTTTCAAGTCAAATTGTAGCCAAATAAATAGTCTTCCCTACCTAAGGTAAAACATTGTCGACTAATAACAAATCTCATTCCAACAGGATAGATATGAACATTTACTAAATTAGGGTTCGCGACACATTAATGTCTACTCAAGAAATAAGTTCACCCACTCAAATTAATCACAATCCATTAGTTACCTATTTATATGTTCTATATAACAACCTAGATAACCTCAAGGTGTTTGAAATTCATCATGCATTAACACATGGCATAAAGGTGTACTCTATCTTTGAGCTCATGGAAACCTCTCCGTCTACATGATAAATGAACGGTTTCCTAGCATATCATTTTTTCAAATAATGCTATATGTTGTTATAACAATCTCAAAATTTATCCCATTGTATATTTCATTCATTCATGAGTGGGCACTAATCCCAACTTGTTATTCTCGGAAGGGGATTACTAAAAACCAATTTTATAGAACATAAATATAAGAAGTCCCTAAGTTTAAAATTAAACATTCTAAGGAATCTCCTTCGACTGTCGAACTTCAACTGACGATTCTTCGACTGTCGATTACTCGACATAGCTTCATCTTTGTTGTTCTGGAAGGGTTTCACAATAAACCAAAACATAGAATACGAATACTCGAAGGCCCCGAGTTAAAGTTTAAGGATTCTTATAGGTCTTCTAAGAACTATCAGATTTTTGAGTAAAATTACTATTGATTGTTTGACCATAGAATTGGATAATATTTGAGGAGACATTTGATCTCTCAATCTTAGTTGGATCAGGGATGCCCTTGAGACTTGGACTTTTTAAGCTAGGGCTCTTTTGGGACATTGTAGAGCTTGCATCCAAGCTTGTGTCCACAGCGGGAAATGACAATCTTTTCTTTACAGATCAAAATGAGTTGTTGAAGGAAAATATATCTCTTCTAGAGGTTAAAACATCTCATAACCTTTCCCATGTTATAGATGAGGTCTTAATAAGGAATAGTTTTATTATATAGAGAAATTCGACTTAGAGATTGTAATATCAATTTACCTTTCTCACTAACTATTTACTTACTCAAGGGTCTCTAATTATCGATTATATTCACATATACACCAATAGTAAATCAAACCATACCTTAATAATAGATCGTTTACAAAAGACGTTTTTATTTTTTTAGAAATACTCATGGTCATATTCTCATATTCGGCTTTCCCATATGAGATTCAATTCCCCTTTCGTATTGGTGACTCTCGGTTCGAAAATACAATCCTTACTACTAGCATATACAGAGATATGCAAAAATAAAATAACATAAATCAAGGTATATATATATCCTTACAACTTCTCGCTTACACAAATAATACATGCATGAACCCCGACAGGTATTAAACTCTTAAATCAAACATTCCCAAAACCATAATACAATATCGACCTCACAGTCTTAAATAGGGGGGGGGGCAACTCCTCAGTGTTTCACTACTATTTCTTCAACTAACAGTAAAGTTTTCATATAAGTTTTATGTACACTGCAGCATATCGTTGAACCACCTTGCCACATTGTGACAGTTTTCAGTGATAGACTTCACACTTCTAACATCTCCACTATGTATACATGCCGTAAGTTTAAGATACATTAAAATCTCGATCTTGGTTTAACAAAACAACACACTTACGTTTTACTACAGTGGTGCAATGCAGCTATATGTGGAAATTGAAACTTTTCATCATTAAACAGCGTTCAACCTCCAGTGACTGACAACAGTAAGTAGTTTCCTGTCCCTAACTGCTCTAGATTCTCATATAATACAAGATAAATGTTGCATTTAAACCTAATGACAGAAATCATTGCAATATAAAGAAGAGAACCTATAAATGGTCTCTATTGTCGCTTGCAAACTGGCTTAGTCATTAGCTCTTTCTTCAGTCGATCCGCTTCCAACTAATAGCTCAGTCTTCAATACCTCTATACCCCCCGCGATCTCCCTTAAACTAACCTCCAAAAGCACTATAAAACCTTCCTAAGGCAAGGCATAGTAACGGCTCCAAAAACTGTTGACCATGCCTAATAAGACGGAAATTTTTATGGCATGTAAAATTGGTTCCTATCCTTCAGTGAACTCTCTCTCCATAATGGAGCTTTCTAAGGCGATGTGGCGGTTGGATAAGGTAACAACCCGTCCACTACTCATGAGTTAAGGGCCACAATACCATTTGATTCGCCATTACACGTAGAAGTGGGGCTCAGATTCTTACGAGGTGGCAGTTTTAAATAATAAAAACATCCCCATACTCTAAACCGATCACGAGTACAAATGTTTGCCACCTTAGCAATAATAGTTTGGTCGATAGTGATTTGGTGGTCTATAACTAGAAAACAAAAAGAGTTATTCAAAGGAAATAGACATTATAAAAAGAACTAAAAGGTATCCCTCTTCGAACTTCCAATCGATTCCGTCGACAAACTAGAATAAAGAAATACCTTATGATTACTAAAATATAACTTATATAATTTTGGCATATTCCCCCATATATTATAACAAAACAAGTTATAATATGCCTTGGTTTCTAATTCGACGTCCGTCGAACTTCGCAAAGAAACGAGTTTACATTATATGCTCCAAGCGTTTTACAACAATCATGAAGGATTGGACTCAACGCAGAACAAGACTCAAGATTTCATTTGGTTATCACATAGCTGTGAAAAACCTCTACCCGAAGTTGTTAAAAATTCCTCTATTTGTCCCATTTTGATCACTGAGGATTTCAGATGATGTGAATGGGTCGAGTTTACCTCCCCATCACAATCTGTCGACAATATTCACGTCATCTAACTTGATGAGAATGTCTTAACGTTAAGAAGCAACAGTAAAACCTCAAGTGACTCAAGAAGAATAACACAACCGTTTTACGTCTATGACGTTGTTTACTTTACAATGACTATGTCAACTCACCATCGACTTGACTAGATGATAATTAAGATATCGACTACCTGTCGATTAGATTCAAAAGTAACTAGCAAGACAGGACTTACCTCTTACGACTCGTTGGTTCACATTATCGTTTAACACTAAGCTTGTTTGGCAAATATATAGACCACTCTTATTCCAAAGTCTATATCTCTCTTCTCGAAAGATACTCTCTCTCTCTCTCTCTTCTCTGAGAGTCATCTGATAACTTGTAATCCTGTTTCACTTGTCATCAAACAATATGTGATCAGTGCATCATTATTCAATTAATTCAACTAATAAATCAAATCTCATAATACAAATAGTAAATTGATAATAACATAATCATTTCCATGATTTCATAAATGATATTCAATATAATTCCATGTCATATCTTGTCATAAATCTATAACATCACAATAAATTTACTTATGTCCAAGTAAAAAGTAAAAGTATTGCAAGTTAGAAATTAGGGATGTAACAAGGTCAAAAGGTTGATGCAAGTACTTGGAGCTTCAGAGGGAGTCACATCATCATGAAGATTTGTTGCAATGTATATTTCTCTGTGATGGAGAAATATGAGGTGAAAGCCCTTGTAGTATATATTTCTCTATGACGGAGAAATATGGGGTGAAAGCCCTTGTAGTGTATATTTCTCTGTGACAGAGAAATATGAGGTGAAAGCCCTTATAGTATATATTTCTCTGTGACCGAGACGTATGAGGTGAAAGCTCTTGTAGTGTATATTTCTCTGTGACAGAGAAATATGAGGTGCAAGCCCTTGTCCATCTCTGAGATGTGGTTCTTTCCACCCTCTGGGAGTAGCCATGGTGGACGTCATGTTGAGTGACTCCATGACGATGTATTTTTTCCACTAATGGGAGTAGCCATTGTGGACATCACATTGAAAGACCTCGTGATGATTCTCTTGTACTTGTGTTTATTCACCCTCTGGGAGTAGCCATGGTGGACATCATGTTGAGAGACTCCATGACAACATCACATTGAGTGACTCCGTGATGGGCACTTGTGCACATGTTTATTTCCACTCATGGGAGTAGCCATTGTGGACATCATGTTGAGTGACTCCATGATGATATAACGTTGAGAGACTCCGTGATAAATTCTTCTCACTAATTGGTGTAGCCATTGTGGGTGTCATGTTGAGAGACTCCATGACATGGATATCTGGAAAGATATTTCCCTAGCTAAGAGGGAGTGTTGATGTTATTGTAGCGGTGGGAGATTTACCCAGGCCGACTCAATGAAAAGTCACATATGAAGAGACACCAAAGCATATGAAGAGACGCCAATGCATATGAAGAGTCACCTTGATTTGTATATATACATCAATTCAATCACTTCATTTACACCTCCAGCAGAAGTTCTGTCATTCCTTTAGCAACAGAGCAGATTTCAAGGAGAAACATATTCATTTGTATCTTTGCATCTAGGAGAGGTGCTATTATTCATTGTATCAAATTCGACCTTGTGTTGGGCCTGAGTTGTAAGCAGATTTCTACTCTTATTCCTTCAATATATAAGATATATTTGTTGAGCTTTTCTCCCTCGAGTAGGAGAGTTTTCTAAGGTACCTACTGTGTTTATTGTCTTATGTGTTGCATTTTCTGATACATTTCTGATCCGAAAAACTAACAAAGATTACACCTGCTGCCGTGGAGGAAATGTCGTTACATCGAAGCCAAATGGCTGGGCCCCTCTACGCGCACTCCTCCGCCCGTGTTCGATGGAATTTGGTGGCATTGGAATTGCCTGCCGTGGGACGCCGCCTTCACTCGCTATTTTGAATTTAGGTCCCTGAAACGACGCAGATTTCTACTGTAGATTGTGTATCTATTTTACTGGTTTTGCAACGACTATTGTAGATGAACCGCTGATATGACGCATACCTCTGGGAAGCTCCATTTCTTTTTTCCGCATTTTCGTAGGGTTTTCTTTCTTGCTTTGCTGCCTACACAAGTAGGGAAGAGGCAGACATTTTCTCAACGGGGTGGATGACGAGAAAGTTCATCGAACACAGATATATATTTATTATAAGATTATCGACCCAGCTACTTGAACTTAAAATATAAGAAACCTCGGTATATGTGTGGCGGGCAAGAGCAATTCAATAAACCTAAAGCCATTTGTGGAGATAATCATGAATGGAATCGAAAGATTGTCAGATTGACAGTCTAACGACTAGATTTAGTGCAAAATAATCCAGTACACTTCCCCAATAATAATCCAGTATACTTCACCAATTCTCCCTCCGAACGAGTAATCCCGGCGACGAGCGAAAGTCCAAACCTCCTCGGATTCTACTTTGGTCATTCGCTAGCGCTTAGTTGTCAATGTATGAATAGCCGCTCCATGTATTTTAGATGTCTTTTCGTAAACTTAAATTCTCCAATTCAATTGCTATGAAGAGCCGCAATAACCGAGGGGACCCGTCGAACCCTTCGTAGAACACAACTTTAAATTTTTTATTTTATTTTTGTCCCACTATTTGTAATGGTGAAATTTTTATATCCATGTTATTTTCTGTTTAGTTTTTTGTTTATTTTAAAGGGGAGTATTTTGATACATAGACATATTGACAAATGGCATAATCTTTTGACACTATATAATTCACCTATTTTAGTACATACCTTTTGTATACATCTACCACTTATTTCTTTTCCCATGTTCACGAACCCATATACATTCACCTTATCCTCTTATTTATCACTCCTATGCTTGCACTTATTCCCCTACGCATGTTAACCATTGTGACCTAACCCCCCTTTTGCCTCAAGAATAGTTTGCAATAGCAAGGTCATCCTCATGTTTGGAGGCTCATCTCACCCTAATTTTAAATTTTAAATTCAAAATTGACCAACTTCCCACCTTTACCCTTCATGCCTAGGGTCAACTATATTCAAGTGTGCACGATATTTTCTATGTCCTTGTATTTAAAAGTATTAAATGTATTCATTCTAATCATTGAAGAAAAAGAGAAATCATTCACAGCTACACACTTTGCTTGGTGCTCTAAAAGAATCTAGTACTGCATAATTAGTCTAGAGACATCTGCATGATTGAAGAGTGTTATCCTCAATTTTGTCTACTCTTAAGGGGTTGATCAATGCAAAGAGCTCTCACAACTCAATCATATGCCTTTGCCTAGCAAAGGTATTTATCAATACCTCCAACCTTGAAGATATCAAGAAAATATTGAAGAAATTGAGGTACCTTGGATGAGATGAAGAAAAATAGTCTACATATTACATAGGTTGAATTCGTGGGTACATGACAAATTCATGGTTGCGGATTTTTCCCTAATAGTTAGACTTGTCTCTGTACAAATTCAACTGAAAATCCTAATTCCAAGGCAATCACTAGTTTGATAAAAACTATTCCAAATTTTGAGCCACACTAGATTTAGATCCATATTAGTCTTTGAGCCATATTTGATTATTGAGCTAAGTATATTTGTTTTCTATTTACATTTCCTACATTCAATTATTACAAATCATCAATATCCAACTATCATTTATTTATCTAGGTTGATTTGTGCTTATTTATATACATTTGATCATATTAGCCTAGATTAACCTATGGTTTATTTTTCCTTACATTTTTTGTGAACCCATTTGATCCACACATCTCAACCTTCTTCTAATGTTTTTAATTCACAATCCTAGATATGATTTTATTATGATTTTGTATATATTTATAGCCCTACCTAGGGTTTGATCCTTATTTTCTTATTAACTTTTGATTAGGGTTTGGATTTACATGACTTGAGTTATCTTTTATCCCAGTCTCCCACCCTAGGATATCCTATCATTATGGCACCTATTACAGTTTGTTCCATGGTTGATATTCATATAAACATTTCAAATTTTGGTAAATTTAAATCTTCTAATACACAACATCCTCTATTCATTCTATTCTCAAGACATTTTATAAGGATAAGGATGTGTTCTCTATCAAGGGTTTTTTCTATCACATTTCATCTTTTCCTTCATGGAGTTGATTAATACTAATCTATGTTCATTTGATACACTTATTTCACCTACTCATGTGCTTAATGATGATCATTTATATTGTGATAATGATGAGTGATGAGACCAAAATTGGTTTACCTTTCTAGAAACTACTACCAAATATATTTACTATTTTTAGTTATGGGAGAAATTACAATATTCCTACAACACTATATGCAAATATCAAGATATTTCGTCAAAATGTAAGCACAAAACTACCATTCCATGAGTTTTTTTTTTAAATGACTAGAGTAGTTATATGCGTTTAACCTCTCAACATGCACTATATCTCAAACCTGGAACCATAAAACAACCAAATCATTGTATGAGGCACAACCTTGTACAATAACATACCCAGATTTAGTAAAGGGATTATCTCTTTCTTTTAATTGGACACTTTTATATTTGTGGTATCTTGTTAATGCATTAAGTTCTTGAATGCTGGCTTCTATGGGCAGAAACATAATTTGGTGGATCTCAAAAAGAAAAACCTAAAACTGTGGAGAATGGGCTTAGGTTGCCAACACCAGAGATGAGAGTATTTGAGATGGGCTGGGTTGTCTGAATAAACATCTTTTCCTAAAAAGAAAGTTCTAGAATTTCAATTTATTTTTGCACTAAGACATTTGCTTTTTGGCTTCCATCGATTTCCACATCCATAAACCGAATGAAAATGCAAAGCGACGTACCTTAACAAAATACAAAAATCCTTATTCTATTGAGAATTTGTTAGTTTGGTTAAGGTTTCTATCTAGCAGATATTTTTATTAGGAAATTCTGTTCACAACTAGGAAGGATGGCTTGATGATTCACCTTGTTCAAAATTCCTTGGTGTTCTCAACTCTTATAAATTATCTTCCTAAGGATTTCTTGATGGAGTACCTTCTTGTGGACTAGGTTGATCACCTTGCATTCTTTGTTCATTCGATTCTTTTTTATTTTGAGGTATTGTTGTTGCAACTGTACTTGTTTTTATCAATACTTCCATCCCATCGTTCTTCTTCTTCTTTGAATACATCTCTATTGATGATTACCTTCTCAGTAATGGGATTGTACAACTTGTAGGCTTTTGACTATTCATAGTTTAACCAACAAAGATACATTTTTTGCCTCTATCATCCAATTTTCTTCTTGTCTCTTCTACCACACGCACATATGCAACACAACCAAAAATTATTAAATGAGACACACAATGATGCCTACCACTCCATGCTTCCTGTGGAATCCTATCCTTGACACTCTTTGTAGGACTTCTATTCAGAATATACACCACAGATGCTACTACTTCTACTTAGTATTCATTAGGTAAGTGCTTGACCTTTAACATGCTCTACGACACCATTTTGTTGTGGTGTGTACCTTGTAAATTGCTTCTTAATTCATGAAATCTACAAAAATATAAGAACTCATTTGATTTGTATTCTCCATCTCTTTCTGACCTGAGTACCTTGATGCATAGGCCACTTTGCTTCTCAACCAATGCTTTGAAATCCTTGAACATTCCAAAGGCTTCAAACTTATTCTTAAGAAAGTAAATCCATGTTTTCCTACTAAAATCATCAATGAAAGTTAGGAAGTAAATACCTCCTCCTAATGATAGAGTTTGCAGTGGACCACATAAATTAGTATGCACATTTTCTAATGGTACACTTGCTCTATAAGACATCCCTTTTGGAAAACTTTCTCCATGTTGCTTTGACAAAATGCAACTCTCACATGTACTGGTTGGCTCCTTAATTAGTGGCAGTCCTCTCACCATCTGCTTCTTTTGTAATAAGTGCAATCCTCTGAAATGAAGGTGTCCATACCTTAGACGACATAGTCATGTCTAATCTAAATAAGTTGCCTTGAAATTCACTTAGCTTCTCTTTGAACTATTTGTTCACTCTTCATTTGAAGTGGGAACATTCGGTTCCTTATCATCTCAACCCTTGCAATCAACATGTTACCAGGAGGTCTATCCAATATGGTACAAATATTATCTTCAAAAGTTATTCTATAACCCTTTTGTATAAGTTGTCTAATACTTATGAGATTATGCTTCAATCCATGCACAAAATAAACATATGGAATGGACCTTCTACCAAGATTTGTAACAACATTGATTACTCCTTTACCCATGTTTGACACTATATTATCATTACCCAACTTTGCTTAGATGACTTCACAATTCTACAATCTAAACTTGCAAACAAATATTAATTTCCTGTAATGCGATTACTACACCCACTATCTAGAAACCGACTATCACTTGAGCTCTCTTGAGAAACATGACATGTAACATGAATAATATCCTTGAATTACTTATAAAAAAAATGACATTTTGTTTTCCCACATCTACCTATTTTTTTCAACATTCATGTGTAAAATCACCAAATTTCTTGTAGTAATAACATTGAATGCTAGACTTGTCATACCTTTGAGATTGCTAATCACTATTACGCACTTTGGAGCTAAAATTTTGATTTTTCCTTTCTCTTGGATCTAGACTCTTCCTTCCTTCTCTTTGATAATTATTTTTGCGTCTTCCTCTAGATCTTGACCTTCCTTTTCCTCTACCAAATGAAACCTGTGATTTGAATACATTTTTTAGTTATACCTTTTCAATCTAGGTTCATGCGATAACAATGATCCCATCAACTCATCTACAGATAACTATGTTAGATCTTTAGATTCTTCAATTGTAACCACAATAGCATCAAATTTATTAGGCAAACTTCTAAGAATATTTTCTACAATTTTATAATTTGTCATCTCCTCCATGTGATCTAATCTGATTAACAATGTTCATAACCTGACTTGAAAACTAGTTTTCAAACTTTGAATCCTTCATTTGTAAATTTTCAAAACTCCTTTTAAGGGACTGCAATTTTTCCACTTTCACCTTGGTTGTACCTTGAAAAGCAATTTCAAAAATTTCCTATGCCTTTTCAGATGTAATTGCTATTACAACCCTAGGAAATATAGACTTATCCATTACTTACTAAATAAAAAATAAATCTTTTGCATCCTTTTTCCTAATTTCCCAAAGTTCATCTTTTTGGTTTCTTATCAAAGCCTAATAGGCTCCTTGATCTTGGGGCTCTACAAATCAATTTTTTACTATGTCTCATATATCTTGCAAAAAAAATAAAGTTTCCATTTTAATTGTCCAAAAATTATAATTCTTACCTGTTAAAATGAGAATTTGGGACTGAGTGAGATGGTAGATCGATGCCATGCTTACAAATTGATCTGCTATAGTGATCCAATTGTGAAATTTGATTATCCAATTGAATTTTGACAGCTTCGTGCACCTTCACCCTACAATCTTTCAATTTTTGGCGATGGCTTTAATATTTCTCCTTTAACAATGCTTCTATGATCTACCTTATATTACCTTGGATAAAAAGTCAGCTATCCCTTTTGACTATTGATAGTGCTCAAACCAAGATCTTTTGGAGGAATGTCGATATTAGTTGGCCATGAGAGATGAATAATCATATTCCTACAAGTTATGAAAACAAGAGTATGCAATACAAACAAGGTTAAAAGCAATAGGTCGCAATGAATTAACTTGCAATATGGATGTACAAATATAGAGTTGAGGAAGTGCAATTGTCACCTGAAATAATGGCATGTAACTCCATTAATTAAAACTAGTGGCATGTGAACTTCATGTGAAAAACACACATAAGAAAGCTTAACTCCAAATATAGAAGTAATCCATGCGAAGTACATTTGTATGAATATCCTAATAATATCCTACACTAACACTCCCCTTAAGCATAGCTTAGGTGGGCAGAAAGAAATTGGGTCCCAGCAACTAGGCTTGACGAGGTACCCAAATACAATGCAATCTCTCATAAAGTAAAGAAAGGAAGAAAACCCAATGGGAAAAGACATCCCTCCAAAAGAGAGAAAAGAAAGTGAAGAGGACTAGAAATGCCTCCCTAGAATTGATAGTCCTAAAATCCATGCAAGATAGGGCCCATGTGTGCCTCCATAAAGAAGAGAAATGAAGTCAACACATAATTTCACATGGAGAATGCTATAGTAGGTCCCTCTACAACAAATGATGCCTCTTCCTTTCATAAGATAGAAACCTTGAGTTATCAAACAATTTAATTCCAACTCAAGTGGAATGTATGAAGGAATCAGGATGTATGTTTCTGTAAACTGAGCTCATGTTTCTCAAAGATGATGTTGAACTATGACTGTGCCATGCAATATTTGGGAACAGTGACCACTAAAGTGTGAGCTTTTAATCGATGTGAATTAGGATGTGTCAAGATAGTAGCATAAGTGGCAGAGAAAGAATAAGAGGATCCAAACCAAGAGATGATGCAACTTGATGTTGTCAAAATTAGGATCAACTGGAAAAATGCAAGTACCGAGTCACGAGTGATAAGACGATCTCACACTCAACATTGTCAAAACACAAGCAATATGCAAAGAAAGAGATGATAAATTAGCTTACAAGATGTAGTACATATAGGGCATAATCAAGTAAGAATAGTCAAACCAAAGATAGGGAAAGCTCACTAAGAATAGTGGTGCTCCAAGTATAGGAAAACAAACCACTTAACTCGGTTAAGCTAATATACGACGCCAAGAATAGCTTGAGGCAAAACATAGACTGATGCACTCCTAAGCAAGCTTAATATACACCAACACCCCCCCTTAAGCATAGCTTAGGTGAGATAAATGAAGATGGGTCTCAAAAACTAGGCCTAATCAAGTACCCATGTACAATGCAGTCTCTCATAAAAATGGAGAAACGAAGAAAACCACGTGGAAAAAAACTCCCCTCCAAAAAGAGAGAAAAAAAATACAATGACTAGGAAGCCTCCTCGAGGATGATAACTCTAAACCAAGCCTAAAACCATGTCACTCTGACTATGATGATGCAGATATCTCCCCCCCATAGGAGAGAGAAAGAGACTATGTAGCTCCCCACAATAAAGTAGCCCCTATGCTAAAAGAGAATGCTCATGTATGAATGCTGAAAATGATCCATTTGTGGCAAATGAAATTTATCCCCTTAGGAATAAATAACTCTAATAGTGAATGCTGAAGTAACTCCAACTCAAAGAAACAAGGTGAGGTGGTAAGTCTCATGATGTACCCTGTCTCAGAATACTGCTCAAATGTCTCCATATCGATGTTGAAACAAGTCACAAACAAATAAGGAGTCCCAAGCCTAATTGAGATAAGTGACCTCTCAAAATCATGTGAAAGTTGATGAAGAACATGATCTGAAGAATTGATGTATGAAAGTGGAATGTCAATGCATGCCATGTGCCTACAAAACAAATCCCATAAGATGTCATGAGAAGAATCATTGGAAGCCCTCGGTGAAGCCTCTTTGAACTCTATAGTAGTAGCAAGTGTATGTATACTGTCATCAAATAGTAAGATGAGATCCTCCAAGGTGTCATCAAGATCCGATATGTGAGACTCTACAAACAACCAAGAGATGTCTAGCAGAAGTGTGTCCCAATGAAGTGAGTCTTGAATACATAAATGACCCTACTAAAGAGAATCACTGGAAGCTCTCGAAGAAGCAACATTGAAATCTAAAGTAGCAATAGGTACTGTAGGATTATCCTTAATTGTAGATGAAAGAGATGAATTCTTGATGTCCTAGTGCAAAGATTCACTAGAGGCTCTGAATGGAACATCACTGAACTCTATTGAAGCAACATGTGCGAAAGCATGAAGAGAAGTCTATATGTCATCTGACCATCTAAGACTAGAAATATACTCAAACTCCTCTTAATTATCATCATCAAAGGGTATGTTTTCTACTTTAGCAAGAGGAAGAAGACAATTTGTAGTAGGATCATCTGGATATGTAGAGATATGTGGATCTTTGTGAATCTCCCAGATTCTAGTCCAAAGTGTGTGAGGACACTCAATGTCTAATACATCACTGAGAGTGTCAAAATCAACACAAAGACAAATCAAACCTACTACATGGTCAATGATATTTCCCCAAGCTAATTTTCTCCCCGGTGTGTCTGGTTCAGGCATGAGTCCATAGAGATAAGGAAAAAGATTAAGCCATCTGAGGTGTGTTAGGATACCATTTTGCCAAGATTCATAATTGGCCTCCTCTAAGATTACCATGGAAGGATGAGTAGTGAAACCCATGATGAAACTGAGACCAATAATCTCAATATACAAGAAAGGCGGGAAAGTAGGAAGTGTTCAAAGACATGACACACAAGATCCCTCCTTCATTTGATTTTTGAGACCCCCCTAAATTTTGGCACTTTATAATTGAGTGCGTAGGCAAAAAATCCAATTTTGGGTCGTGTAGTGGCACTTTATAAATTAGTGTGATCAAGACCAAATTGGTTACAATGTGTTTTTAAATTTAGCATTCTAATCGAGTTGCCCTTTAACAAGATTACGAATTTTCCATAAAAAATCTAATTTAAATACACTCTAAATTTAGCCCTTTTTCTTTTAAAATAAGCTATTATATTTTAATTTAAAAAAAAAAACTTTTTCTAAAAAAAGGTCAAAGCCCTAATTTGGGCATGTGAGCCAAAAATAGAAGATGTAGGGGTGGCTACTCTCTACAAACAAGGACACCTTGCAAATAGGGGCAAGTGAATCAAGATCCTTTCTACCAGAAATTTGGATGCCTTGCAAAGATTTACATGCCTTGGACACTCATGAAATAGACTTGGATGTGATTGGATGCCTTCAGGGAAAATTTAAATGCCTTCCTGTGCTATTGGGTGGGCTTTGTTTGATGACCGTGAGACTTAGGATAGGCTACAACCTTTTTCCTTCAGCCATGAGCCTTGAAATGGGCTGTGAGCATTACAATAGCCTGTGGCCTTGTGTGTAGGCTACGAGCCTCAAAATAGGTCATGAGCCTCACACAAGCTGCAGCCTTTTAGTTTTCCTCTTCAAAAAATTGGTTATAATCCTTCAGTATCTTCTAAAAGTGTGTTTTGCTTGTTCGTTGAAATGAAGTAAACATGGGAGGCCAAGACAATTTAGTTTTTGAGGAGAGATGAATACTACAAGACAAGTGTGTAGAAGGAAATCAATTCCCTAAGGTGTTGCTTCATGCTCGATCTTAATCCTTCTCCTCAACTGCTCAAGTGGGTGAGGCCATAATAAGCCATAAAATGTGGTTGGATTCTCTTCTGCATTCCATTTGGGCTCTATTATTTAGAGGCTTTCCAATCCACTCACCAGCGGACTTCCATCATGTGGTAGAAGCATTTGGGTATGACAAATTGCCTTATGTTGGGGGCACTGCTCCTAGAATAAATGTTTTTTGGTAGAGTTTTCACTGCAAAAAAAGTAAAACCTCCTCCTTCACTATCTGCATGTGCCTTGGATCAGACTTTCCATGCCCTTTGACTATAGTCTAACAACAAACAATTCCTTGGATGAAGAATCGACCTCTACACAGGCTGCCTCTTTCCCTGAATCGACCTCCTCTATGCACACAACCAAGGATCGGCCTTCTTTCCTGATCAAATCATGCCCTCTGCACAAACTGGCAAAAAACACAAACATAGAAAAGATATGATATGCTCAAAATTTGAACAATGAAAAGTTACCAGACTTGTAATCTATACCAACACCGCTCTGATACCATGTTGAAATTAGGATCAACTGGTAGAATAAAAGTACCGAGACACGAGTGATAAGACAATCACACACTCAACACTATCAAAACACAAGAAATATGCAAAGCAAGAGATGATAAATTAGCTTACAAGATGTAGTACATACAGGGCATAATCAACTAAGAATAGTTGAGCCAAAGATAGGAAAAGATCACTAAGAATAGTGGTGCTCCAAGTATAGGAAAAATAACCACTTAACTCAGTTAAGCTAATCTAGGACGCCAAGTATAGCTTGAGTCTAAACATAGACTGATGCACTCCTAAGAAAGCTTAATATACACTAACAGATGAGAGATGTCATCAAATAGAAGACATATGTCCTCAATGTTGTCGTCAAGATCAAGGAGAGATTCTACAAACAAATGATGGATGTTTAAAAAAATGATATCTTATTGATCAAGAGGACAAGTGTGAACCCGCTAGAAGGAATCTAAAGTAGCATGCAGAGAAGCCAAGATCTATGTCGAAGTGGCAGGTGGAGGTGGTAGACTAGCTGCCAATGCTAGAGGTGTAGAAAAAGGAGAAGCAAGAGGAAATGTCTCTGTGTCATCAAAACATTCAAGACATTCCCAATAAGCAAGTTCCTCTTTAGTATCATCCTCATACAAAGGATCATCAACATCATCAAGAGAAAGAAATATGTCCATAACAGGATCATCTGGGAATGGAGGTTCATTGGGATCTCCATACATTTTCCATAGTGTGGTCCAGAGAGTGTGAAGGCACTCAATGTG
Organism: Cunninghamia lanceolata; assembly: GCA_027924645.1. Classification (NCBI taxonomy): domain Eukaryota; kingdom Viridiplantae; phylum Streptophyta; class Pinopsida; order Cupressales; family Cupressaceae; genus Cunninghamia; species Cunninghamia lanceolata. The sequence continues at coordinate 28,020,114 of BSBN01000500.1, forward strand.
TGATAGAGCCCATGATGTGTGGTTCCCAACACTTAAACCAATTAATCCTAAGACATGATCATTTTTAATTCCTCATGCAGTTTTCTGCCAATATGTACCTGGTTCAAGAATAAGCCCATACAAATGCGGCAATAGATGAATCCATTGGTAGTGCTTTAGGATGCCATTGTGCTAGGACTTGTAGTTTCATTTTTCCAAAGTAATGACAGAGGGATGATTTGTTATCCCCATTATTGACTTAGATAGATTACCCCCTTAGCAAATTTGGAACTTTATGTGAGTTCATTGATTACAAAATGCATGTATAATCCCCCCAAGAATGATACAAAAAGAGTACTTTATAAGTTGAGTACATACATGAACTCTTGAGGAGTCCTCCTTCCTTTCACTTTTTGCTTTTCATCATTTTTTGTTTTTCTCTCTTTTGGAGAGGTTTTTTCTCCCACAGGGTTTTTCTCCTTTTCTCCAATTGTGAGAGATTTCATTTGATTGCATTGTAGTTATACATGGGTGCCTAACATGACCTTGTTGCCGGGACACATTTTGCACCTCATATTGCATAATAATCTCCCTAAGTTGCACTTAAGGGGGGTGTTAGAGTACGCTTAAGTTTACTTAGGCTACTTTAACATTTACATTATTAGATATTTTAATAATGTTAGGTGCATTTTTTATTTTTCACCATTGAGGTAGTTGGGGTTGGTTGTTCTCGTACCTCATCTTTTACCCAACTATTTATACCTGGGTTTGTACATTGTAAAATATCTCATGTCTAGTATTTATTCATTCACTCCTGATAAAATAACTTCTCCTACGTGTTTCTTCTCTCATTCATGAAGGTTTTTCTCTTGGTTTGCAAATGCTCTTAGATGCTTTGCTCTAACATGGTATTAGAGCCCATCTTTGAGAGGAACCTCCTGCAATAATATAATGAAAAATGCACGAAATAATAGAAATAGCATAACTATTTTAACTTAGCCAACCCTAGGGCTTCCATCATTATGCTGGGATGGAACATTTTAACCTCAGATCGGATTGCATCCTTCAGACCACTGACAAAACAACTCCTGAAGAATTCATCAGACAATCCCTCTGTGTGATTGGCCAGTTTCTCAAATTCTGTCTAATATTCTCTCACAGTGCCAGTTTGGTGAAGTTTAGTGAGTTCTCCTATGAAGTCATCAAAAGCACTAGGGCCAAATCGTTGCAAAATGAGTTTGCAAAAATCTGTCCATTTTGGCTCTTCATGAGCCTTGATGTACCAACGGAACCATTGAAGGGCTTCATGTTCCAAATGAAAGGATGCAAGCGGGACTTTGTTGACATCAAAAGTATTATGCAGACTAAAATATCGTTCTTCCCGATATATCCATCCAGTCGGATCATCACCATTGAAGTGAGGAAAATCAAGCTTCGGCCCACAAAAATTGATGGAAGAAGAGAACCCAGTGTCTACAAAAGACTCTGGCTGCCATCTATTGTTCATGGATGAATGTTGAAGATTGAGGCTGAGAATTTTTTCATCCAGATCTTGGAGTTTGGTCTTGAGGGCTGCAAGTTCATCCTCCATATTTTTTTCTCCTGCGTGGGTGACAACCATAACCAGGATTTTTTTTTGAATGGGTAGAAAAGCAAAAATAGAAACTTTTTTAGTAAAGGAAAATTTGGATTTGGGAAAAACTCTGATGGGTAATTGGGGTTGGACTAAGTTTTGGACAGTTTCTAAGGGACAGGGAAGCAGAAAATGGGGATTTCAGAAGCGGGGTAAAAGAACGGAAAAATTTGTGCAAGAGGGACAAAGGAGCGGAAATAGGAAATAAACACTATGGCAAGATTTGAAGGCAATTGGGTGAGAATCCAATAAGTTATGGCAAACCCTAAAAATAGAGAAATGTGGGGTTTATGGCTTCGATAAGTGCAATTTGGGATAGGGTCCTCAAGGAAGGAAATATGCAGAATGGAATTTCAGGGGTTCTAGTGAATTTTCAGAGGAAACAGAGCTAAAGCAAGGAAGATATGGCGAAAAAACAATTTTTTTTTCTGAAAACGATCTGCAACGGGATCTGTAACGGCTTTGGACAGATTAAATCTATGATTTGTCAGTTGACAATAGATATGGACCCCAGGTATGTTCGGCTTCCAAAGGTTTAAGGGATTCACTCGGCTACCAATGATGTCTAATGACTTGCGTATTGGGGCTTTACCCCTCACTCCACGGCTCAGGTAAAACTGATAACTGCTTTGCCACAAACGACAGCTCTTGGTTTACCTCACGGATGGGAACTAGTCAATCAGGTAGGGGTCGTTGCCCTTTTCGCTGGTAGGTCCTCTCAATGGGCTAGCTACTTCGGGGTTCCTGTGGTACTCCTCACAATGAGTTTTAGGGCTATGCCCAGGCACTTCCCACAGTTAAGCGGATAGGGATTATTCCTTGATCCGAACTTGCAATTGAAATGAACAATACAGATGCAAAGAAAAAAGAACTACTACAATAATCACAGCGCCTGGAGGCCACTGCAAAAAAAAATTTGGTAAAAATTCCACCCAGTGAGCCCAAGAAAGCGCTCCGATACCAGATGAGAGGAACCTCCTTCAACAATATAATGAAAAATACACGAAATAACAGAAATAGCAGAAACACAGAAGGAATTTATTGATCGTAGGCCACTTCGAGGGGGCAACCTCCTTTGAGCAAGCTCAATACAATAAATTCACGGATGCCTTCATTGGCCTCAACACGTACTTATATACTAAGTCTAATCTAACAACTATTACTCCCCATGAATGTGGGATAATACAATATACTCACGGGATGACTTACAAAGCATATGCATCCAATAGCAATATACTAACAAAGTAAAGAGAAGGGCTAAACACAGGTTCCTAACAGTCTTCTACAACAACCTTCCATGCTGAGAGTTTTCATCAGAGTCTGAGATCATTTATTCGGTGGAGTTTTTTGATCTGAATATTTTTTGGGATACCCATTTGCTGACAATTTGAGGGTCGATCTGTTTGTAGGAATTGATTTCCATGTGGAGGGATGACTTGGAAAGAATTGGCATGGGCCATAAGGCCGAACTCTAAAGCCCAACGGTGATGCCAAAGGGGAAAGAGCCTTGTTGAAACACTAAATCTGTGAGAAAGAGTGTGTAGAAGGAGGTTGTGCCTCACATTCTGCCTCCCTCCAATGCAAATATTGCACACAAGGCGTGTGACCTGCAGATCTGCGGATGCCTTTTTCAACTGTGAGCAGCAATATATATTACCTTAGACTATATAGTTGCAGCGAAAATATTTGAAGATCAGACTTTGGCATTTATAAATTTTCTAGCAGAATATATTTGTTAGGGTTGCTGTGTGGTGGGCCCATTTGGACAGGCAGTTGAGCTATTTGCTAGAACATTTATCCCACATTGGTGGTGGGAGTCGTTTTTGGCTATTGAAAGTCTTTCACTCCCTTTCTTTGTTGTGAGCAAGTCTCATGAGGTTGTGGAGAGTCTATCTCATGCGTGGTGTTTGGTGACTTGTGCTCGGGTGATGACTTGGTGATTTTGATTTTGTGCCCAAGAGGCCCATTTTTTTGCCGAAATTGCTTCATATTTTGTAGATATATTCAACAAATTGTTGTGGATGAGGTATTTTCTAAAAAAAATTGTCATTTTTAGTTGCAAGTTACTTCTATTATTTGGCAAATTTGGTGTTGGGAATTGCAAATTCAGATTTCATTCATTCTGGGGGTGTGTGTATATTGAATTTTTGGTCCTTTTGTGTTCCCTTGTTTATCATGTCAGACCCAAGGATTGAATTGCTCACTCCACACAACTATCACACATGGAAGCTCAAAATATCATAGTTGTTGCAATCTAGGGGGCTTTGGTAAATGTTAGATGCCGATCAACCTGAGTTCACAAAACCATTTGAACAATTTGTCCATAGAAACAAAATGGATGAGGCTATAGGACTCATAGGTCTCCATGTGTCTAATAATTTGTTGTTTCACATTGCGAAGTGTAAGACACCTAAAGAAGTGTGGGATAAGCTTGCTAAGTTGTATGGTAAAGTCAATCAGTTCAAGATCTTGCAACTTGAAGCCGATCTCACCAAGCTCTCTCTCCAGATGCCTTCCCCACTATTCAGGATTTCCTTGCCCAATTCAATTTGATTTTATCACAATTTAAAGGATGTGGTCATGGAAAAAATGATAAGGAGTGTATTTTCTTGATCCTGTCTAAGCTGAGAGGTCCTTTTCAAGTGTTTGCCTCTACCTTCTATTCTACTATGGATGCTATGGGAGAAGACCATGAGATGCCTTCATTTGAGGTATTTTGTGATCGATTGACTAGGGAGCAGGCCAAGTTGATTTAGATGGATGCTCTTCCTAAGAGTCATGCTTTGATTTCTCAATCTTCCAAAGGCAAGGGTAAGAACAAGAAGAGGCCCAAGACAGATTCATCTGTAGGTGGTGAGCCTCCCTCCAAACCTAAGGTGAAGAATGATCAGAAGACTAATCCTCCACCACCTCCTCCTCCTTCTAACTCTATGGAGTCATCCTCTAAGTCTAAGAAGAAGAAGGAAACTTGTTCTTTTTGTGGAAAGTCAGTGCATAATGATGCACATTGTTTTGAGAGGTTAGTAGCATTAGAGGAAGCTATGAGGAAGCACAATATTGCCATGCCTAAGTCTTCTTCCTTGGGAAAAGGGAAAGCTCTCATATCAAGGGCTTCATCCCCTACTAGTAACAGTTGGATTCTTGATTCTGGTGCTTCACATCATATGACTCATGCTGAGGATATTTTTTATTCTATTTCCTCTTGTAGTACTTCTCATAGTGTGGTTGGGAACTCTTCACAGATTCTGGTTGTAGAAACATGCTCAGTTAAGATGCAGGATGGTTTCATTGATGATGTTCTTTTTGTTCTTGATATTTCACATAATCTACTTTTTGTCTATCAGATTTGTCATCATGGTGATGGAAAGGTAGTTGAGTTTTCTCCCACTGATGTGACTATTCGAGAGTTACAGGAGCCTGAGAAGGTTGTTGCTACAGGGATAGTTGATGATGTGGTTCATTTGTATAGGTTTGATGGATTTGAGTCTTCATTAGGATCATCTCTTATTGCTCATGCAGATTTAGTGGGCAAGCTTTGGCATGAATGGTTTGGGCACCTGAATTACAGATATCTTCAACAGACAAGCACATAGAATTTAATGATTGGCCTACCTAAGATCTCTTGTTCTAATGGAGTTTTTCAAGGTTGTGTTCTTGGAAAACATCATAGGGATCCTTTTCCAAAGGGTATGGCCACACGTGCTTCAACACTCCTTGATTTGGTGCATAGTGATCTTCTGTCATTCCCAACTCCTTCATTTTTAGGGGCTAAGTATGTGCTCACCTTTATTGATGACTTCTCTCAGCGCACATGGGTGTACTTTTTGAAGTACAAGGATGAGGTTCTTCAAATTTCCATGACATTCCTTGCATTTGTGGAGAAGCAGTCAGGGCATTCCCTTCAGAAGATTTGAATAGATAATGGGAGAGAATATGTCAATCAGGCATTTTAGGATTTTTTTCATGCTCGAGGTATTATTCATTAGCACACAGTGCCATACACTCCTCAACAGAATGGTGTGGCCGAGTGGAAGAATAGAACCTTATAGGAGATCGCCAATTGTATGCTTTAGTTTCGATCCATGGCTCCAGCATTTTGGGCAGAGGTTGTCAATTGTGCCAACTACATTCAGAACCATGTGCCTCACAAGGTAGTGCAGAATATCATGATTCCCAAGGAGACTTGGTCTCATGTCAAGCCCAAGGTGTCCTTTTTTAGAGTATTTGGCAGTGATGCATGGACATTCATTCCAGATGGGAAACATAAAGAAATGGAGAAGAAAATTCAATGGTTCATTTTTGTTGGCTATTGTGAGGATGTGAAGGGTTATCAGTTGTTTGATCCTATCACTCGAGAGGTACATTTTTAGTGTGATGTTCATTTTGATGAGTCTTTCACTCCGAATGATTCTCCATCACATGCACCTTCCTCTCTTCTTCCCACTTCTTCTTCAGATGATGTTTTGCTTCTTGTAGATGATGATGATGATGTGTGTGATGATGGTATTAATCTTGTTGTTGACATTTCTCCATAACCTCCTCCACCTGAACCCACAAGACCGTTCTTGGCTTGTACACTTCTCGAGGATGCTGGTTCTCTTGCACGTGGTCCCATAGCTACACGTTGCACTCATTCCCGAACTTGAGGTATCATTCTTTTGAGTCATGCAATTTCTATTGGTCCTCAGAAGTTTTCAGATGCTTCAAGTGTTCTGGAATGGGAAAGTGCTATGATTGAGGAGTATTCTTCTTTAATGAAGAATCATACTTGGGATTTGGTTCCTCTTCCTAAGGGAAGAAAGTTGGTTCGATGGAAGTGGGTGTATCGTACCAAGTATGTAGTTGATGGTTCTATTGATAAGTATAAGGCTTGTCTAGTGGCTAAGGGCTTCTCTCAGGTTGAAGGTATTGACTATTCCAAGACTTTTGCTCCTATAGCCAAGATGGATTATGTTCATCTTGTACTTTCTATTGTTGCATCTCAAGGTTGGCCAGTGTATCAAATGGATGTGAAGAGTGCTTTCTTGCATGAAGATCTTCAAGAGGAGATCTACATGGAGCAGCCACCAGGTTTTGTGCAGAACCCTTCACTTGTTTGTAGGCTGAGGCATTCATTGTATGGTCTCAAACAAGCCCCTCGAGCTTGGTATGAGAAGATGGATAGTTTTCTTCTTGCTTCTGGACTCACTAGACATCAATCCGATCCTACACTTTATATTCAGAGACATGGGGAGGATCTTCTCATTCTTATTTTTTATGTAGATGACTTGATTCTTGCAGGGAGTAATCCTACCATGATTAAGCATACTCATGGAGCTTTGATGGAGCATTTTGATATGACTGACTGATGCAGGAGCATCCTTGGTTCAAGAGAAATCTTGAATCAACCAAAAACATTGGCATTTCAGTTTGTTTGCAGTTTGTTTCTGTATTTTGATCCGCATTTAATCCCAGTTGCATTTCAGACCCTATGGAGTTGGACTTAGCATCTAGATTCATTCATGCACATCATATCCAAAATTTAGAGCATTTAGATTAGGTACCGGAAAGATATCACTATCAAAAGATCGTTTGTTTTCTCAGAACAGAGCATCTTGACAGTCTTAGACAATCAGTTAAAGGAGAAGACTTGCAGAGCATTTCACAACTTACAGAGCTAAATGACACATCACTCAATGTTGTTTGATTCATGGCCAACCTTCCCTGAGATCCACACATTGTTCCATTCATTTGTGGAGGAGTTTTACATGATTAGGTCTGACCTATCTGTGCACACACATTAAAACTCTTCATTGGAGTTTGTGACCTTCCTTGGCCGACGTGGAGGAATCTTAGGTTTCGAAGATGATATATATTGATGTAATAGATGCCTAGGAAAGTAGTGAAATTCATAGAGATAGTTGATAGTTTGAAATTCTTGTGAAGGAGCTTAAAAGCTATATCTTGTGCATATTCTACAATTCTAAAATCAGGCTTGTGAGCCCTAATTGTAAGCCTGCATGTTGCTAGCCAATTTGTATTTGAATTCTATGATATACTGAATGACTGAATCTGCATTTGCTTTATATCTTTGAGTTGTTTCCGTTGTGTTTACTCTATCTGCATGGCAGGTGGATAGTTAACTTTGTGGACCCTCCTAACCGTGATTGCACCAAGTGGTATCAGAGTGAAATTTCAAATCTTTGGGAGTGAATTGAGTAAAGTTGGTGAAGGAATTTTGTAAGATCTTGTTGTGAACAGATCGCCAAATTTGAGGCTGGTTACTTGTGTTGCAACCGATCGTCGATTGTGAGGTAGTTGTCACCTTATAGCTCGATCACCAAAATTGAGGCAATTACACTTGATCTTAGGAAGAATGCCACCGAGGACAATCCCTGTTTTTGGAACAATGGCTGGAAGAATGGATGAGATGATGGAAATGATGAAAACCATGCGAGTTTTCTTAGATGTTGTTGAAGAAGATCATAGAAGAGGACTTACACTAGACCTAATGTTTCAAGTGATGATGATGAGGAATATCAATCTGCTGATCAAAATGGTGAAACCCTAGGAGAAGAAGAAGAAGAAGAATTAGATCAAGTCAAGATGTTGTGAGCTATTTCAAAGATTGGGAAAAGACCTAGAGTTGATGTACCAAACTATATTGGCAATTTGAATCTTGAGGAGTTGATTGATTGGATAAATGACATGGAAAAATACTTTGAGTATGAAGAAATTAAAGATCCGAAGAAGGTGAAATTTGCAAAGACAAAGATGAAAAGGCATGATACTATATTCTACTATGACAAAATTGAAGAATCGGTTTATACCTGCTGACTATGAGTTGGAACTGTTAAAAAGATTGCAAAACTTAAGACAAAAGGAGAAATCTGTGAAGGAGTAAACTGAAGAATTTCACACGATGATCATAAGGACAGGACATAGTGAAGCAAGCAAGGAGAAAGTGGCTAGACACATCAATGGACTAAGATTGAACATTCAAGAAGAACTAAGTTTGGTAAGGATGACAACAATGGAATAAGCATATCAGTTTGCCCTGAAGGTTGAAGAAAAGTTGAGCAAGAAGCATGACCAAAGACAGAGAGGCAGAGAAGGTAAATTTTAGAGAGGTAGAACATTTTCTGGATGAGAGAGATCATATGTGGAGAAGAACAGACAAGAGAACACATTCAAGGAGGAAAAAGATAACAATGCATATCAGAGAGATGATAGAACTTTCTACTGCAGAGGAAACCCTAGTCCATATCAGAGTGAAGGATACAGAAGAGAAGGAAGAGGACTTGATTGGAGAACATTCAGAGGAACCTATTTCAAGTGTGGAGGTGAAGGACATAGAGCATTTGAATGTAATCAAGTGAGTACAAGCAAGAAAATAGAGAATGGTGGAAGAGCAACCTATGTGGAAGAAGAACCTGTTGGATCACCAAGTTCAGTTGGTAAACTTGAGAACGAAGAATCACTGGTGATGAGGAGAGCACTATTTCAAGCAGAGACAAATGATGAACCACCGCAGAGGAAAAGTTTGTTCAGAACCAGATACAAATCAGGAGGCAAATGTTGTAAAGTTGTAATTGATAGTGTTAGTTCTGATAACCTAGTTTCCGAGGAGATGGTGGCTAAGTTGAAGTTGGAAACATTGAAACGCCCTAAGCCCTATCAAATATCATGGATTTAGGATGATCATAAGGTACTGGTGAGTGAACAATATTTGGTGAAATTTCATATTGGTTCTTATCATGATGAAATATTGTGTGATATTTTGCCTATGGATGTATGTCATATCTTGTTGGGTAGACCATGGCAATATGATAGAAAATCTATACATGATGGAAGAAAGAATACATACACTATAACATCAAATGGAAAGAGAATTAATTTGATCCCTTTGGAAGATGATCCTTAGAGTGAAATATGTGGGAATGCTAGAATCTAATTGGTAGATGGAAGAAAATTTCTTGATGGTTTAAGACATGAGAATATGTGTTATGTTTTGATTCTTAAGAAGCTTAAAACATTGAAGGAGACTGAAGAATCACAACCAGAGGAGATAACTGAGTTGCTGATAGAATATGAAGACATCATTTCAGATAATGTACCTGAAGGATTGCCACCAATTAGAAGTATCATTCATCATATGGATCTTATACCAGGAGCTAGTTTGCCTAACAAAGCAGCACACAGGATGACACCGACAGAGAATGAAGAATTGAATAGATAGATACAAGAGTTGTTGAGGAAAGGTTTGATTAGATAAATTTTGAGTCCTTGTGCAGTACCTACAGTATTAGCACCGAAGAAAGATGGAGAATGGAGAATGTATACAGACTCTAGAGCAATCAACAAGATCACAGTTAAGTATAGATTTCATTTACCTAGGATGGATGATATCATGGATTGTTTGAGTGGAGCAAAATATTTCACAAAGATAGACTTGAAGAGTGGATACCATCATATCAGAATCAGAGAGGGAGATGAATGGAAGACTGCTTTTAAGACAAATGAAGGATTGTATGAGTGGTTAGTGATGCCTTTTGAATTGACAAATGCAGTGAGTACTTTCATGAGATTTATGAATGAAGTCTTGAAAAAATTCTTGGGTAAGTTTGTTATTGTATATTTGGATGACATTCTGATTTTTAGTAAGACAAAAGAAGAACATTTGTGGCACCTGAGACAAGTATTGTAGAGACTGAGAGAAGAGCAATTATTGATAAACATCAAGAAATATAGTTTCATGAAGGAAGAATTAGTATACTTGGGATTTGTGATTTATGCGGAAGGATTGAAGATGGACCTTGAGAAGGTAAGAGCAATTGTTGAATGGCCTACACCAGAGAGCATTGGAGAAATTAGATCATTTCATGGATTGGCTAGTTTCTACCTGAAGTTCATCAGAAATTTTAGTTCAGTTTGTAACCCTATGACAAAGACAATGAGAGGTGACAGAAAAGATTTCAACTGGACATCAGGAGCAGATAAAAGTTTTGAATTGTTGAAGTAGAAAGTGACAGAGCAACCTGTGTTGGCATTACCAAATTTCAATAAGGTATTTCAAGTAGATTGTGATGTAAGTGGGAATGTAATAGGAGCAGTATTAAGTCAAGAAGGTAGACCTGTAGAATATTTCAGTGAAAAGTTGAATGATACAAGGAGAAGATATTCAGACTATGATTAAGAGTTTTATGCCATAATTCAAGCCTTGAAGAAGTGGAGACATTACTTGTTGCCTAAGGAGTTTGTGTTGTATGCAGATCATCAAGGTTTGCAATATTTGAATAGTCAAGGGAAGTTGAACCAGAGACATATGAGATGGGTATAGTTCATGCAGAGTTATACATTTGTATTAAAGCATAGGAGTGGAAAATCAAACAAAGTTGCAGATGCATTGAGTAGGAGAACTTATTGATAGAGATGAGAGTTGAAGTGTTGGGATTTGATGAATTGATCAACATGTATGAGGAAGATCTTGATTTTGCAAAACCTTGGAAAGCATGTAAGGAACATGTTGTGATAGATAGGAGTAAGTGGTTGGATTATTTCATTCAAGAATATATGTTGTTCAGAGGAAATCAGTTATGCTTACCTAGAAGTTCCATGAGAGATAATTTGATCAAAGATAAGCACGTGGTGGATTAGCAAGACATTTTGGCATTGATAAAATAGTGGCTTTGGTAAATGAAAATTACTTTTGGCCTCAAATACATAAGGATGTTAAGAAATTTGTGCAGAGTTGTAGAGTTTGTCAAGTTGCAGAAGGAAGTAGTTAGACTATTAGATTGTATAAACCTTTGACAGTACCAGAGAGACCTTGGGAAGACATAAGTATGGATTTTGTAATGGGATTTCCGAAGACACAAAGAGGGCATGATTCAATATTTGTAGTGGTGGACAGATTTTCAAAGATGGCACATTTCATACCTTGTAAGAAGACAACTGATGCAATGCATGTAGCTGACCTATTTTTCAAGCGGATTGTGAGATTGCATGAATTACCTAAGAGAATAGTTGCAAACAGAAATGCAAAGTTTGTTGGTTACTTTTGGAAGACACTTTGGAAGAAGATGAAGACAGATTTGAATTTCAATTCATCATTTCATCCACACACTGATGGACAGATAGAGGTACTATGAATACGAGTTTGGAAAACTTGTTGAGATGTTTGGTTGGAGAGAAGGCATGAAGTTGGGATTTGATTCTTTCACAAGTAGAGTTTTCATACAATAATTTAGTGAATAGGAGTATCGTAAGAATACCTTTTGAGATTGTTACCAGAGTAAACCCTAGAGGAGTAGCAAAGTTGAAAGACATCAGTATGGAAGATAAGAGAAGTGCAAAAGTAGAAGAATTTGTAGGACATATGGAGACAGTGCATAATTAGGTGAAGAAGCATTTGGAGGAGATGAACAGTAAGTATAAAGAATGAGCAGATGAGAAAAGAAGACATAAGGAATTTGCAGTTGGAGATGAAGTGATGGTATACTTGAGAAAATAAAGATTTCCAGTTGGGACATATAACAAGTTGAAGATGAAGAAGTTTGGGCCTTGTAGGATACTCAGAAAGTTTGATTTAGGAAATGCATATGAAGTGGAGTTTCCAGAGACATTGAGTATATCACCTATTTTCAACATTGTAGACCTATATCAACTGTATCATGAAGCAGAGTTCAATGACAACATTGAAGGAGCCCTGAAGAAGTAGTTACCACAACAAGCACCGGAGCAGATTGAAGACATCTTGGACAACATAGTTGGATGCGGCACCAAAGGAAGACAATACAAAGAATATCTTGTGAAGTGGAAAGGCAGACCGGAAGAAGATTCATCATGGATTTATCAGGCTGAGGTAGACCGTCTTGGTTTTCCTCTAGCCCCAGCAAACTGAGGGACTCACTTTTTTAATAACCCCAGATGTCTGATGAAGGAGCATTCCTGGTTTAAGAGAAATCTTGCATCAACCAAAAATATTTGCATTTCAGTTTGTTTGCAATTTGTTTATTTTCAGTTTCTGGTTCAGTCAGTAGGATTTTCTGTATTTTGGTCCGCATTCTATCGCAGTTGCATTTTAGACCCTGTGGAGCTGGACTTAGCATCTAGATTCGTTCATGCACATCATATCCAAAATTTAGAGCATTTGGATCAGGTACCAGAAAGATATCACTATCAGAAGATTGACTATTTTCTCATAACAGAGCATCCTGACAGTCTATTAGTAAAGAGATTTATCACCGCAAAATAACCTTTGAAAATGACCCGTTGCCCTTAGAGCAGTGACTAAATTGTCCCAATAGTTGGAGAATTTGTTACTGGACTAACAACTTTCCTCTACGTTTGAGAGGGGCAGCTCCCTCGTATGATGGGGGTATTTGTGGTTTTTGTGTACTTTTATCCTAAAAGTACAAAAAGGAAGAAAAGCAAAATAACAAGAGAAATGGGCATGTAGAAACCCTCATGATAGACGTGCAAAAACCAACAGGAGTTTCACAAGCTTATTGAAAAGTACGAGGGGGTTTCACCACAAAGCTAGAAACCACTTTCCTAAACTCCGTGATGAATTTCATGACGTATGTGCAACAATGATGAAGAAAGATGGCATATCTCAACATACGAAGAGATCATTTCTTTTAACACACTCAAATTACAATCACTGCATTCCCTGACATGACAAATCTTGGAGGTATTCCATAAAACAGTTCATGCACTTATACTACAATGATTATAGCCTTCAAGACCACATTTCTTAGAGGCATTCTACCCAAGAGTTTCACCACCTTGTCTAGGCATCCATATTTTTCATACATATTTAACAAAGTATTTGCAAATGTAATATCATACAAAAATCCCTTTTTCATTGACTTGATAGACGCTCATACCCTTTAGGTTATGGGTGAACATTCACAACAATTGTGAAGTTTGGATTCCATGGCTTCTAAATGTAATGAGATCCATTTAATTCATATCCTGCACCCATCGTAACCCATGAAACCATGGTTCTTTAAGGTGTTCTATCAAACAGTTCACGTGCTTTGTCTGGTTCCAATGTTTTGAATGCATTATCTGCCAGGGTTCTTGTAACCACATCTGACAAAAATCAACTTTCAACTATGTTCTTATAGATGTCCATACCCTGTTTGAATGCTCCCATTGTGGCACAGGATGGGAAGATGCTGACAAAGGTTATGGAGATTGTTATTACGCCCACTAGATGTATTCATTTCAAAAACCTTTTTAACATATTCTTTTCTTTGTATTTGAGTTGCAACCATTGTATCAAACGTGATAATACTTCTTTGAGGCAATATGCTAAGCCGATCACATGCCTTGCATATGATTTTATATTTCTTATACAATGTCTGCTAGATCATTGTACTAATAATATCTGACAAAACTCATACTTCCGTTATTCTTTGTGGGTGCCCAAAACCCTACCGCGAGCTGGGAAGATACTGGCAAGGGTCGTGGAATCCAATTTCTCATCTACGAATTGCATTTACTTGAAAGTTTATAAAACATTTCCAATGAACCCATCACTACAATTCACCTTTGTCTATGCTCCAATAATTTGCATTTAGTAATAGTTTAATCTTGGTAAAAATCCACTTTGTCCATGCTCTCCTTTAATGTGCAGCAGAAATATTGTGTTTTTACAATCAAACTGATTGATATGCCTTGTGCATGCTTCGCTGGCTTAAACTAACTTATCTAACTATTTGCATGCCTATTTTTATGCCTCCACCTTCTTTATGTATGGCATAGATTTCCTTATTCAGCAATGAGACTTAAACTCCTTTAACTTCCAATAGCTATGTTTCACATTGCACGTGAGAAAAAGAAGGAGATTAGCTTGATTATGGAAGAGTTTAGTGGATGTGGACTAGTGGAATCTCACTTCGGTGGAAGTGCAAGTGGAGCCAAAACTTGAAAATTGTGCATTTTGTTAAATTGGTTAGCCAAAAGTGAAAGTGAACGTGAACTTAGCCGAATTTGAAAGTTAACGCAAACTTGGCGGAAAGTGAAGGTTGATGCGAGGTTTGCGAAAAGCAAAAGTTGATGTGAGGTTTGCGGAAAGAGAGTTAACACAAAGTTAGCAAAAAGCAAAAGTTGACGTGAGGTTTGCGAAAAATAAGAATTGACGCGAACTTTGCAGAAAATAGAAGTTGGTGCAAGCTTAGCGAAAAATGAAAGTTGGCGCAAAAATAATGTTTCGAAGCTAATTCCATTTAAATTTTGACTTGGAATAATATTGCTATACAAAGTTTCAATGGAGAGAGGTAATATGAATAGCACAAAATATGACGTCTCGTTAATAAGTTATTAACATGATTGACACATGAAGTATAACATTGATGAATTGCAACCAAAAGGATAAATTGACAAAAGGTTTTGATGCGTGATTAAGCTCAGGTTGTGATATCAGAAGTTTAAATTTTGGGTAGTGGAACGGGGTCAACAGCTGGCTCTACTCGGGGACAAGGACTGTAATGGACGTAGATGAACCCCAGTGTCTTTGACAAGACTAGTAACCTTATCACTGGGCAGATAGAGTCAGAAGATAATATGATGTAAAAGGGGAATAGGAAGAATCAAGCGAGAGACAACAAAGAGACAAGGCAACCAACAAAAGACACACAAGAACTAAAACAAGACGGACACAACAAAAATTCCAAATTAACCTATGTACATAGTAGGTGACTCCTACCTCAAATTGCTTCCAGAAAGATTATGTAAAACCATTAACAAGTTGAGAAAAATAGGCACCTAAATGAAAAAGAGATGTGTATGGATGAGGTGCCTGTGAACTCAGTAACCATCTCAAAATGAGGAGAACAATAAAATGCATGAAATATGAGGGCTCCTTAAATAATACACCAAACAACCATTTCTCATCACAAGTATAGGAAGCCTCTGGATTTTCATTTACACTTCTCTGTTCTTCATGCACTGCACTGAGTATACTGATATTCTCTATCTGAATATATCTTAAATTATCTGGATCAAAAGAAATTAAGTCGTGAATTGGACATCCCTTGTGCAAACTATGAGGTGAGGAGACCCTTTCAAGTGTAAATGATGAATTTAGTTTTTGAATATCAACTCCTACTTGCATATGACTATTTCTCATTATAAAGCCCCTCTCTTCCTTTGCAGCAAGAAACTCAAGCAATGTCTTATCAAAAGATGATGAAAAGAGCGAAGAAGACAACCAATTTGTATCTTGTGACTGACCTATAGAAGTGATTTTATCTACACCATAGTCACCTGATCTAGCTTGTACATCTCCCTTATGAGTAACATCCTCATTTATTATGGAATCATCTCTTGTAAAAGAAAATTCCTCCTCTTTTATCACAACTAACCCAGAATGCCCATTATCCAAAGATGGTACACGAGGAAGAAGAAGTAATGGATCTGCATCATACATCTTATCATCCTAAAAATCCTCTTCTACAATTTATGAGGAATAAATAATATTTTCATCCCTTAGATGTAGTAAAGGAGAACAAGTCAGAACATGTAGTTCCTCATCAATACCTTGCATATTTGCAATCTTGTGCATGCTCTCAAAAACATTTCTCACACTAGCTTCTTCAGCACTCTCATCAGCATCCAAGGACAAAGGTATTGAGAATAGGATATACCAGAACCATTCAAACAAGGAAATTTAGGCACAAACTTGTTTCTAACCTCTCTTTGAATAGATTCATACCCAGTATCCTTATGATCTTTTTGTGCATTTGGAGTACTCAACTCTTTGTCTTGAGTAGTACCTTTATTTTCAATAGTTGAGTATTCTTGTTCAACATATGATAAAGGAGAAAGGATGGCTTCTTCTTCACAACAAAATCATCAATAGGAGTATTGAGATGCCAATCTGTGATGGAAAACTCCTGAGAGAGATCTTTCGGTGCCATTTCATCATGATTCTCCTCTTGCTCGAATTGCATATATGATAAGAGATCATTTCATGACTCATCTTCATCCTCTTCGTTTACACTTTTTGTATTTCCTTGAACATTAGCCATGTCACAAAAATCTTTCTCGGAAGATATAATTGTGGAACTAGAACAAGTTGTCACAAGAGGCGTGCCATCGTCTGGAAAAACTTCTTCTTCATTATTGCATGTTTCCATACAATCTTCTTCTTCCATCTCCATCACTTATTCTTGTCGGTCTTCTTTAAGTGGACATGTATGTTCAAATAAGTCTGTTTCATATCTTTGATTAGAAGACATTTCATTCAATATAGGTTCATTTGTAGGAAAAACTTTTGACTCTTTATTGTTGTTCTCATCATGCAAATGATCTATCTCAGCATAATTTCTTTCATGAATCTCCTCTGATAGGGAAATACAATCATGAGCAAGAAAACAAGTCTCCTTCCCATCATATTGTTCAATCTTCTGCAACATTTGAAGCAAGGAAGGATGAAAATTGCATGCCGCCATAAAAACTCTTCAAAAACTCTACTTGCTTCAGGTCATCAAGAACTTGATTTTGTTGAGAAGAGGATGTAGAAAATGGATAATCTTCATCATCACTATCACTATCTGATTCAGGAAACTACATGTTATGCCTCTGGCTTCTTTGATGCCAAACTATTTTTTAGGGTTCTTTCAGATAGAGCCACCAATTTCTTTTTTGGGAGATACTTGTATATTCTTGAGGAATCAAAAGGCACCAATGCTTCAGCTCGTTTCCCCAGTAGAGTTGCCAAAAATCTGTTGATAAACAGATTTGTCACCGCAAAATAACCTTTGAAAATGACCCGTTGCCCTTAGAGCGGTGACTAAATTGTCCCAACAGTTGGAGAAGTTGTTACTGGACTAACAACTTTCCTTTGGGTTTGAGAGGAGCAGCTCCCTCGTATGATGGGGGTATTTGTGGTTTTTGTGTACTTTTATCCTGAAAGTACAAAAAGGAAGAAAAGTAAAATAACAGGAGAAATGGGCATGTAGAAACCCTCATGGTAGACGTACGAAAACCAACAAGAGTTTCACAATCTTATTGAAAAGTACGAGGGGATTTCACCACAAAGCTAGAAACCACTTTCCTAAACTCCGTGATGAATTTCATAACGTATATGCAACAATGATGAAGAAAGATGGCAAATCTTAACATACGAAGAGATCATTTCTTTTAACACATTCAAATCAAGATACCGAGACATGATTATGCTTCATCACCCCAATTGCATGCTTCAATCAATAACTTTGATTTACACAAATACATAGAGAGATCACCAATTTAACATACGAGAAACTAGTAATCATAACTCAAAAATACATCAAGAACATACGAACTAAAATGCATTCTTCATTATCTTTTTGAAATTATATAATTCCAAAAGTAAACTATACAATGTGTAGGACCAAAAATGTTCCAAGAAGTTTCTTCATAAGTTCCCCTATAAAAGTTCTCTCTAAAGAGTCTTTTTTTTTACATTTGAAATAGCCTTGTATTTATAGGCTTTTTCCCATAACCACCTAGTAACCACTTTGTAAATACCTCACAACTACCTAATAACTACCTTTTTGAAATACAATAATATAATGAACCTTATTTTTGGTTATATTTTACACCACTTTTTTAGAAATAAAGTTCATTTTCTAACTTGTGAATTACAATAAGTGACAAAAGTCACTTTTTCAAAAAGGTAACCTAACACTTGCAAATTGTGAGTTGTAAACTTCGCTAAGTCCTTTCTATCTTTGTCTGCTACTTTTTGACAATTAAACCTTGCCGGATCTTGACAAACCCTCTGAATCTCAGAATACCTAAATTTTAGACTCCAGTGTTCGCACATACAAAGCTTGGATGAAGAGAACAGTTGCACATTTCCCCACTCCGATCATAGCTATAGAATTCCATTGCCATCAATTTCTTGTTTCAATCTCAAAGCATTATGTAGAGAGAGCTAGTTGAAGGAGATACTGCATTTTCTTCTTACATCATACCCTATTTCTATTTGATTAGATCGATGTTGGTGGTCAATCACCAAACTGTGTATTCCATATTGCAAATTTGATAACCTGTTGAATTGGGTACTTTCACTAATTAAGATGTAAGGAACTCTTTGTTTCGAGATGTTCTTGATTCTTCCCATCATCTCTTCTAGCTATATATCAACATCTAAGACTGAATTTTCGTATTCGGATCGTGAGTTTTCAAATGGGGTTTTTCATCATTCCAAGGTTTCTCATACTCATGCTTCGTATTACCTGGTGTGACTCTGAATGTAGCATCAAATCTCAGCCTATCAACCACGCAAAAGGAATTGTCCATGCAATACCCATCATCAATGATCTCCTTGAAGTTTTTCATTCCACAAGTTGCATCAAACTCAATTCATAAAGAAGCTGGGTCTTTATAGAAACTGACTTGTTTACTTTTACATATAGCATATCACCACTCCTGGAATCTCAAATAGAAACTCTTGGAGGATAGAACACTCAGCTATCGACAATAACCATAACCACTGTAGAAATAAATATTACCAACTTTATGGTTGTCGAGAACTATTTTCATCTGGCACAAGTTTGGGCTTGGCATCCTTGCTATGTCCATTGCATTATGCATCCTACAATCACTGCATTCCCTGAGATGACAAATCTTGGAGGTATTCCATAAAACAGTTCATGCACTTATACTGCAATGATTATAGTCTTCAAGACCACATTTCTTAGAGGCATTCTACCCAAGAGTTTCACCACCTTGTCTAGGCATCCATATTTTTCATACATATTTAACAAAGTATTTGCAAATGTAATATCATACAAAAATCCATTTTTCATTATGACTTGATAGATGCTCATACCCTTTAGGCTATGGGTGGACATTCACAACAGTTGTGAAGTTTGGATTCCATAGCTTCTAAATGTAATGAGATCCATTTAATTCATATCCTGCACCCATCGCAACCCATGAAACCATGGTTCTTTAAGGCGTTCTATCAAACATTTCACGTGCTTTGTCTAGTTCTAATGTTTTGCATGCATTATCTACCAGGGTTCTTGTAACCACATCTGACAAAAATCAACTTTCAACTATGTTCTTATAGATGTCCATACCCTGTTCAAAAGCTCCCATTGTGGCACAGGCTGGGAAGATGCTGACAAAGGTTATGGAGATTGTTATTACGCCCACTAGATGTATTCATTTCAAAAACCTTTTTAACATTTTCTTTTCTTTGTATTCGAGCTGCAACCATTGTATCAAATGTGATAATACTTCTTTGAGGCAATATGCTAAGCCGATCACATGCCTTGCATATGATTTTATATTTCTTATACAATGTTTTCTAGATCATTGTACTAATAATATCTGACAAAACTCATACTTCCGTTATTCTTTGTGGGTGCCCAAAACCCTACCACGAGCTGGGAAGATACTAGCAAGGGTCGTGGAATCCGATTTCTCATTTGCGAATTGCATTTACTTGAAATTTTATAAAACATTTCCAATGAACCCATCACTGCAATTCACCTTTGTCTATGCTCTAATAATTTGCATTTAGTAACAGTTTAATCTTGGTAAAAATCCACTTTGTCCATGCTCTCCTCCAATTTGCAACAGAAATATTGTGTTTTAACAATCAAATTCATTGATACGCCTTGTGCATGCTTTGCTGGCTTTAACTAACTTATCTAACTGTTTGCATGCCTATTTTTATGCCTCCACCTTCTTTATGTATGGCATCGATTTCCTTTTTCAGCAATTAGACTTAAACTCCTTTAACTTCCAATAGCTATGTTTCACATTGCACGTGAGAAAAAGGAGATTTGCTTGATTATGGGAGAGTTTAGTGGATGTGGAGTAGTGGAATCTCACTTCGGCAGAAGTGCAAGTGGAGTCAAAACTTGAAAATCGTGCCTTTTGTTAAATTGGTTAGCCAAAAGTGAAAGTGAACGTGAACTTATCCGAATTCGAAAGTTAATGCAAACTTAGCGGAAAGTGAAGGTTGATGCAAGGTTTGCGAAAAGCAAAAGTTGACGCGAGGTTTGCGGAAAGAGAAAGTTAATGCAGAGTTAGCGAAAAGCAAAAGTTGATGCAAACTTTGCGGAAAATAGAAGTTGGCACAAGCTTAGAGAAAAATGAAAGTTGGCGCAAAAATAATGTTTCTAAGCCAATTCCATTTAAATTTTGACTTGGAATAATATTGCTATACAAAGTTTCAATAGATAGAGGTAATATGAACAAGACAAAATATGACGTCTTGTTAATAAGTTATTAACATGATTGACACAGGAAGTATAACATTGACGAATTGCAACCAAAAGGATAAATTGACAAAAGGTTTTGATGCGTGATTAAGCCCAGGTTGTGATATCAGAAGTTTAAATTTTGGGTAGTGGAACGAGGTCAACACAGTCTTAGACAATTAGCTAAAGGAGAAGACTTGTGGAGCATTTCACAACTTGCAGAGCTAAATGTCACATCATTCAATGTTGTTTGGTTCATGGCCGACCTTCCTTGAGATCTACACATCATTCCATTCATTTGCGGAGGAGTTCTACATAATTAGGTCTGACCTATCCATGTACACACGTTACAACTCTTCATTGGAGTCTATGATCTTCCTTGGCTGACACAGAGGAATCTTAGGTTCTGGAGATGATATATATTGATGTAATAGATGCCTAGGAAAGTAGTGAAATTCATAGAGATAGTTGATAGTTTTAAATTCTTGCGAAGGTGCTTAAAAGCTATATCTTGTGCATATTCTACAATTCTATAATCAGCCCTCTGAGCCCTAATTGTAAGCCTGCATGTTGGCGGCCTATTTGTATTTGAATTCTATGATATACTAAATGACTGATTCTGTATTTTCTTTATATCTTTGCGTTGTTTCCATTGTGTTTACTCTAGTTGCACAGCCTGGATAGTTCACTTTGTGAACCCTCCTAACCGTGACTACACTTCCCTTGGTCTGTTGCATTACTTCCTTGGTCTTCAAATTCATCAGTCTTCTGCCGATATTTCTATCTTTCAGCAAAAGTATGCTCTTGATTTGCTTCAGAGATTTGGGATGGTTGACTGCAAGCCAGCCCCTACTCCTTTTCAGTCAGGGGTTGTGTTGTCTACTATTGTTATATGGCGCCTAATCAGACTCGAAGGTTACATTTTTTCCCACTTTTATCGGCGCGGTTTCCCCCCAAATTCCTACGGGGTTAAGGGGCAGCGCCCCTTGCAAGGGTTTGGGGGCAGCGCCCCCAAGACGGGGTCAAGGGGCAGCACCCCTGGCGCATTCCTTGTCGCGATACAGGGCAGGGTCGAGGGGCAGCGCCCTCGAAACCTCACACGGTTTTTTATTATTTTATAAAGGCACCAGGAGTTATTTTTCATTGACCGACATAAGAAAACCCTATTTTTGTAACCGATAAAAAGGCTTGATAAAAGTGGCTAAGGGTTAGGGTTTTGAGATATTGTATTGTAGCATTTTGCAGTGGTATTGAGTTGCAGGGATTGCTAGTTGTAATCGGTTTGATTTACTGGATAATAATATTGGACTCTCTGTTTGGTGGATGTAGCCCAAGTTTGGGTGAACCATGTTAAAACTTGTCTCTCGTTGTTATTAATTCTGTGTATTTCCATTTCTTTGTTTAATCTTTATTTGCATGTAATTGATATCTTCTGCCGGCTAACCCTACCAAGTGGTATCAGAGCGGGTTGTGTTCAATTATTGTCTGCAAGAAAGTCTCACAGTTGAGTGAGAGCAATGGCGGATGAGGGTAAATTGAAGGTCGATAAATTCAATGGGCAGAACTATCAGTTATGGAAGATGCAGATGGAGGATTACCTCTATCAAAAGGATTTATGGAGCTTGTTGGAAGGAGTAGCCAAGAAATCGACAACAATGTTTGATGAGGATTGGAATCTTCTTGATAGAAAGGCACTGGGAACCATTCGGTTGTGCCTAGCACCATCAGTGGCATTCAATATAACGGAAGTGAAGACAACAGATGGTCTGATGAAAGCTTTGGCTAAATTGTATGAAAAACCCTCAGCCTCAAATAAGGTATTTCTCATGAAGCGTTTGTTTAATTTGAAAATGGTTGAAGGTGGATCTGTGACAGGTCATTTAAATGAATTTAATACGATTGTCAGTCAATTGACTTCTGTAAATGTAAAATTTGATGAAGAAGTTAGAGCTCTCTTGATATTATGTTCATTGCTTGAAAGCTGGGATAGTTTGGTAATGGCGGTTAGTAACTCTGTTTCTGGTTCAAATACCCTGAAATTTGATGATGTTGTTGGTGTTATTCTGAGTGAGGAAATTCATAAGAAAAGCTCAGGTGGATCCACATCAGGTAGTGTTTTGAATGCTGAAAGCAGGGGCAGATCAAAGGAGAGAGGAAAAAGTTCTAGAGGTCATGGGAAGTCATGAGGAAAATCAAAGGACAAAAGATCTCAAACCAGAGGACAGAAGGATTCCTGGTACTATGGGAAACCAGGTCATCTGAAGAAAGATTGTTGGTCTCAGAAAAATAAAGAAGGAGACAAACAAGAAGGCAATAAGGAAGCAAATGTGGTAAGTAATAAATCTGAAGATGACACTTTGATTCTTTCCCTAGATAATGCTGATGATTCATGGGTTTTAGATTCATGAGCCTTATTTCATGCTACACCCCATAGAAGTTATTTTCTTGATTATGTCCAAGGGGATTTTGGGCTGGTTTATTTGGGAGATAACGAACCCTGTCAGATTGTTGGAAAGGGAAAAATTAAGATTAAGTTGCAGAATGGGAATCATTGGCTACTACAAGAGGTAAGGCACGTTCCAAGGCTCAGTAGGAATTTAATTTCAGCAGAACAGCTAGCTGAACAAGGTTGCATTGTTACATTTACTGATAAAAATTGGAAGGTTTCAAAAGGTGCCTTAGTAGTAGCAAAATGTGTAAAAGTAGGCATCTTATATCTTTGTACAGGTCATACTGTTCCTTCTACTTTAGCTATTGCAGAGAAAAAACAAACAGGTTCAGGAACAGTTGTTGCAGGTTCACAGGAAGAAACTGAAATAGTTGTTGCAGGTTCTGAGACAATGCTGTGGCATAACAGACTTAGGCATATGAGTGAAAAAGGTATGAGGTACTTTATTCTAAGAAAGTTTTACTAGGTCTGAAATATATTAATATGGACTTCTACGAAAGTTGTGTGTATGGAAAACAAAAGAGAGTCAGTTTTCTCAGAGATGGGAAGCAAAAGAAAAATGATAAGTTGGAGCTTGTGCATATAGATGTATGGGGACCAGCTCAGGTATCTTCTCTCGATGGCTCTCGGTATTATATTACATTCATAGATGATGCAACTAGGAAGGTCTGGATTTATTTCCTTAGACAGAAATCTGATGTATTTGAAACATTTAAGAAATAGAGAAGCTTGGTTGAGAATGAGACAGGTAAAAGATTAAAATGTCTCAGATTTGATAACGGTGGTGAGTATTGCAGCAAAGAATTTGAGGATTATTGTTCCTTTAATGGAATTCGTAGGCAGAAAACGGTTTCAGGGACTCCACAGGAAAATGGAGTGGTTGAATGCATGAATAGGACAATAATGGAGCGTGCAAGGACCATGAGATTGCATGCTGGGCTACCTTTAAACATGTGGCAGAGGCTGTCAACACTGTTGTATATTTAATTAATAGAGGTCCTTCAGTTCCTTTGGGCTGTGGTATTCCAGAGGAAGCATGGACAGATAAGAAGGTGAGTTATTCTTTTCTCAAAACTTTCGAATGTGAA
Source organism: Cunninghamia lanceolata (assembly GCA_027924645.1). Classification (NCBI taxonomy): domain Eukaryota; kingdom Viridiplantae; phylum Streptophyta; class Pinopsida; order Cupressales; family Cupressaceae; genus Cunninghamia; species Cunninghamia lanceolata. The sequence goes on from BSBN01000500.1 coordinate 28,044,459, forward strand.
GCATTTACACATGTAGATTCTGAAAATAGAACCAAGTTGGATGCAAAATCAAAAAAGTGTACCTTTGTTGGATATGGCATTGATGAATTTGGTTATAGGCTTTAGGATTTTGAAAATCAGAAAATTGTGAGAAGCAGGGATGTCATATTCAATGAGAAGGTGTTGTACAAAGATCAGTTGCAGCAGCATGAGAAGAAAGCAAAAGATTATGTGGTGCTGGATGATACTCCAAATAGTGATGTTCCAGTGGTTCCTCATGCTCCACAACAGCAACCAGAAATACCACAAACTCCAGTGAATGTTAGATGGTCAACAAGGCTAAGTAGACCTCCTGAAAGGTTTTATCCCTCTTTGTATTCTATTTTGTTAACAGATGTTGGTGAATCCGAAGGGTATGATGAAGCTATGCAGGTGGATACACAGGTTCAGTGGGAGCTTGCTATAAAAGAAGAAATAGACTCCTTGCTAAAAAATTAGACTTAGGATTTATGTAAGTTACCTGCAGGTAAAAAAGTTTTACCAAACAAATGGGTTTACCGGCTGAAAGAGGAAGATGGAGGTAAGAAAAGATTTAAGGCCAGGTTAGTTGTGAAAGGATTTGCATAGAAAAATGGTATTGATTTTGATGAGATATTTTCTTCGGTTGTCAAGATGACTTCTATTCGTACTGTTTTAAGTATTGTGGCTGCTAAAGATTTGTTTTTGGAACAGCTAGATGTGAAAACTGTCTTTCTCCATGGTAATTTGGAGGAGGAGATATACATGGAACAGTCCCACGGATTTAAGGTCAAAGGTAAGGAGAAACAGGTGTGTAGATTGAAGAAGAGTTTGTATGGCCTGAAACAAGCACCTCAACAATGGTATTTGAAATTTGAAAGTTTTATGGCTGAGCAAGGCTACAGCAAGTGTAATTCTGACCATTGTGTTTATTTTAAAAGGTTGGATAATGACAGCTACATTATTTTATGTTTATATGTTGATGACATGCTTGTAGCTGGGTCTAACATGGATCACATAAAAGAGTTAAAACAGCAGTTAGCACAGTCATTTGATATGAAGGATTTGGGGGCAGCAAAACAAATCCTTGGTATGAAAATTTGTAGAGATAGGAAGAACAGAAAATTGACTCTATCTCAGGCTACTTATGTTGAAAAGGTGTTGCAGAGATTCCATATGGAGAATGCAAAAGCTGTCAGCACACCTTTGCCTAGTCATTTGAAATTGACTAAGGAGATGTGTCCTAAGACACAAGAGGAGGAAGAGAAAATGTCTAAGGTACCATATGCTTCAGCTGTAGGAAGTTTAATGTATGCCATGGTATGCACGAGACCGAATATTGCACATACTGTAGGAGTCGTCAGCAGGTATATGAGTCATTCCGGATTGGAGCATTGGAATGCGGTAAAATAGATTCTCAGATATTTGAGAGTACATCCAATAAGTTCATTTATGTTTTGGGGGCTCTAATGCTGATTTAGCAGGTTATGTGGACTCAGATTTGGCAGGAGATATTGATACTAGGCCGAGTACTACAGGTTATGTCTTTACTGTAGGTGGAACAACGGTGAGTTGGATTTCCAGGTTGCAAAAGGTGGTTGCTTTATCCACCACAGAGGCAGAATATGTAGCTACAACAGAGGCAAGCAAGGAGATGATATGGCTGCAATCTTTCATGGAATAATTGGGCAAACAACAGGTTAATTATTATTTGTATACAGACAGCCAGAGTGCCATACATCTTACAAAGAATTCTGCCTTGCATTCAAAGACCAAACACATACAGTTGAGGTATCACTTCATTCGGTCAGTGTTGGATGATGGACAATTACAGTTAGAAAAGATACATACAGATGATAATCCAGCGGATATGTTTACAAAGGCAGTGACAAGGGAGAAACTGAGCTCCCCTTCAGCTTCGGTTGGTCTTCTCGACTGAAAACAACAAAAATAGAACAGCAGAGTTCAGGGTGCTTATTTCCAGTGGGAGCTACAGGGTCAGTGGTGTTATTATCAGTCTCCAAGTGGGAGATGATATGGTGTGGAGTCTGATCAGTCTCCAAGTGGGAGATTGTTGTTATATGGCGCCTAATCAGACTCGGAGGTTACATTTTTTCCCACTTTTATCGGCGTGGTTTCCTCCCAAATTCCTACGAGGTCAAGGGGCAGTGCCCCTTGCGGGGGTTTGGGGGCAGTGCCCCCAAGACGGGGTCAAGGGGCAGCGCCCCTGGCGCGTTCCCTGTCGCGATACAGGGCGAGGTCGAGGGGCAGCGCCCTCGAAACCTCACACGGTTTTTTATCATTTTATAAAAGCACCAGGAGTTATTTTTCATTGACCGACATAAGAAAACCCTATTTTTGTAACCGACAAAAAGGCTTGATAAAAGCGGCTAAGGGTTAGGGTTTTGAGATATTGTATTGTAGCATTTTGCAGCAGTATTGAGTTGCAGAGATTGCTGGTTGTAATCTTTTTGATTTACTGGATAATAATATTAGACTCTCTATTTGGTGGATGTAGCCCGAGTTTGGGTGAACCATGTTAAAACTTGTCTCTCGCTGTTATTAATTCTGTGTATTTCTATTTCTCTGTTTAATTTTTATTTGCATGTAATTGATATCTTCTGTCGGCTAACCCTAACAGTCTACCACTTGCACCACTCCATCAGTTGATGCTACCTTGTATCAGTAGTTAGTTGGCAGCCTTTTGTACTTGACACATAGTTGTCTTGTTATTTCCTTTGCAGTTGGTCTTGTCTCCTGTTTCTCTCAATATCCTCATGAGAGTCATCAGAAGGCAGCCAAATGTATCTTGCAATACATTCAAGGCACTAAACAATTTGACATTCACTATACATCAGGAGCTACTGAGATTGTGGGTTTCACTGACTCAGTTTGGGCTAGTGATGTTAATGATCAAAAGTCCACTTCTGGCTTTGTCTTTTGTCTTGGTTTTGGTCCAGTTGCTTGGTCTTGCAAGAAGCAAGCTGCTATTGCATTATCATCAACTGAGGCTATGTATCGAGGAGCAGTCTTGGCTAGTCAGGAGATTCTTTGGCTTCGACAGTTGATGGTTGAGTTTGATTTTCTTGTTGATCAACCCACTACTCTTTGGTGTGATAATCAGAGTGCCATTCATATTTCTCGCAACCCAGTGGAGCATCATCGCACTAAGCATATTGAGATCCACATGCACTTCATTAGGCAGCTCATTCAGGAGGGTGTTCTCAGTTTGGAGTATTTGCCTATGGAGCAGCAGGTTGCAGACATCTTCACTAAACCTTTGGCATCTCCTCACTATCTTTTATTGCGATCGATGTTAGGGGTGAAAGAAGTTGTCCTTGGGAGGTCTTGAGAAGTCCTCCTTCCTTTCACTTTTTACTTTTCAGTATTTTTTGTTTTTCTCTCTTTTGGAGAGGAGTTTTCTCCCATAGGGTTTTTCTCCTTTTCTTTGGTTGTGAGAGATTGCATTTCATTGCATTGTAGTTGTACATGGGTACCTAACATGGCCTTGTTGCCGGGACCTATTTTGCACCTCATATTGCATAATAATCTCCCTAAGTTGCACTTAAGGGGGGTGTTAGAGTACGCTTAAGTTTACTTAGGCTACTTTGACATTTACATTATTAGATATTTTAATAATGTTAGGTACATTTTTTTATTTTTCACCGTTGGGGTAGCTGGGGTTGGTTGTTCCCGTACCTCATCTTTTACCCGACTATTTATAACTAGGTTTGTACATTGTAAAATATCTCATGTCCAATATTTATTCATTCACTCCTGGTGAAATACCTTCTCTTGCATGTTGCTTCTCTCATTCGTGAAGGTTTTTCTCTTGGTTTGCAGATGCTCCTGGATGCTTTACTCTAACATTAACAACCCCCCAAAAATTTCTCAATTACACCCCCCAAACTAAAAATGCAAAAAGGAAGTGTGGAAGTATACAAAATACAACACAAAAGACACCCCTTCCTTATTCAATATGAGATCCCCCTAAAATTTGTAGTTTATAATTTTAGTGCATATGCGTGTTTAATTGGGACAAAAAATGGTACTTTATGCCATATCATTTCTAATGGATCGGACTAAAAAAATTATCCACTTTAAAAAAAACAACACTCAATTTTGAGTAGCTAGTCAAAAGTTACAATAAGTTTTTGATTTGCATATGTTGTCTATTTTGCACTTTATTAAAAATTGCCTTGCAAAATTAAATTGGGGAAAATAAAAGAATTGCCTTTGTAAAATTAAATTGGCGAAAATTTAAAAAATTGCCTTCAAAAATCAAATTGAGGAAGGGCTGAGGATAGCGAACTAGGGCTCCCATGGGGTTTTGCAGGGTTTGGGGCTGATTTCTAGCCAATTTAGGGCTGATTTGTGCCCTTTATGGGGCATGAGTCATCTTCCGTAGATGCAGGCTTTATGCAGATGTCATTTTAGGGTGAACAGAGGTTGGAACAAGCCATTCTTCCTATGTTTTGGCATTTGCCCTTTATGCAGGGTGGCTCCTCTGTTTTGGCGTGTCATTCGACCTTTATGTAGGGATGCGCTAAGGTGCAAGGTCTCCCAAATTGGGCGGCGTGGCCGATTCTTCGCCCTCTCCAACTACTCCCATGTTTGGCAGATTGGCCTCGCCCTTAGCGTCTTGGCCTAGGTGTTGCCCTTGGCGTCTGAGCCTGGGTGTTTCCTTTCTCGCCTTGGCGCCTTCTTACGGGCTTTCTTGGGCCTTCTTGGCAAGTCGTGGATGCTACCGTGGACTTGCACACACGACGTACACCTTTCCTTCTCCACAAGCCTTGATCCACCCTCCTCCTCACGCCTCGATCGTCTAGTTCACCTCTTTGAGTTTGGCCTCTATGTTGTGCACCTCTACACAAATTGGAGAACACAAAACACAAAAAAAAAACTTAGATGCAAACTACTATTTTCAATTAAATTATGCAAAAATACCAGAGCAACACTTTTCAACCAAATCTACTCTGATACCCATGTGAGAACCAAGATCTTCTGGAGGAATGTCGCTACCGGTTGGCCACGAGAGATGAACAATCACACGCTGGCCACGAGAGATGAACAATCGTATGCATGCAAGTTATGAAAAACAAGAGTATGCAACACAAAGAAGATTGAAAGCAATAGGTCACAATGCATTAACATGCAATATGGATGTACATATATAGCGCAGAGGAAGTGCAACTTCTGCCTAGAATAGTGGCATGCAACTCCACTAACTAAAACGAGTGGCATGCGAATTCCATGCAACTCCATGTGAAAAAGCACATCTAAGCAAGCTTAACTCCAACTATAGGAGTAATCCATGTGAAGTACATGCGTAGGAATGTTCTAATAAAATCCTACACTAACAACAATGGCATCTAGATTTGGATGATTTAATTTTCTGCTACCCTTTATCCATTCTATAATTTTAGTGACTTGACTTCAAAAACTAGGGCTTCCTTTCATTGGGCATCCTCCTATGATTTCAAATCCTTAGCGGCTTATACAAATGAATGTTGCGGCTAGCTTTTATTCCCCTTAAAAAAATGACGACTTCAATATTTCTTTTGATCTTCAGCAGCCCTAAAAATTTGCAACTCCTTCCTACACTTGTGTGACTTTTGGCGACTCAATAAAAACTTGGCAGCTTCAATCTTTCTACAATCCTTCCTTTTTTCTACAGGCCACTTTTAGGTCGTTTCTTTTAATCTTGGCAACCCTCTAAAGAGTTGCAATTGATTTTTTCAAACTTGGCGACTTCAATTTTTTTTTAATTCTGATAGCTTTCAAACTCCAATCCCTTTTAGCGTTTTTAGTAGCTTCAACATTCTTGTAATCTGGGGCTTCCAAAAACTGCAACTCTTTTGACAATAATTTAGCTTCAAGTTGGACAACGACCTCTACTCTCTACAAGCAAGACTTTTGTCTCTTGATCTTGCTTTGATACCACTATGTCAGTGGATATGGATAGAGGCAATGATAGACACACTGTGCTCCAACACAAATAAAAACTTATATTCAACATGATGAAAAAGGATTACATACTGCTTCAATTTATAAAGGCCTCTGAAAGTTCAATGAATAACCCAGAAACCTAGTCAACATACTACATTAGAGGGAAAAAAAAACTCAATAACTAAATATTTAATAATTTTTTTCTCTTATAGAAACTACTACCAAATATTTACTATTTTTAATTATGAGAGAAATTACAATATTCAACACCATGTGCAAATACCAAGACATTTCGTCAAAAGAAACACAAAACTACCATTACACGAGGTTTTTGTTTTTAAACGACTAGAAGAGTTACGGGTATGTGTTTAACCTCTCAACGCACTAAAGCTCAAACGCCCAAATCAGTGTATGAGGCACGACCTTGTACAATAGCGTGCCCAGGTTTAGTAGAGGGAGCATCGCATCCGTATCTTTGAATTGGCCGCTTTTATATTTGTGATAACTTGTCTTGAACGCTGCCTTCCATGGGCGGAAACATGATTTGGTGGATCTCAAAAGCAAAACCTAAAACAGAGAATGGGATTAGGTTGCCGACACCAGAGACGAGACTATTTGACATAGGCTGGGTTGTCTGAATAAACATCTTTTCCTAAAAAGAAAGTTCTGGAATTTCAGTTTAGTTTGCACTATGACATCTCCTTTCTGGCTTGCATCGATTTCCACATGCACAAACCGAATGAAAATGCAAATCGGCGTACCTTCTCAACAAAATACAGAAATCCTTATTCTGCTGAGAATTTGCTAGTCTGGTTAAGGTTTCTGTCTAGCAGATATTTTTATTAGGAAATTATATTCACAACCGGGAAGTATTTCTTCCTATCTATGTACAGAACAGTCCCCCTTTCCTATTTAATAACAAGAGAAGATGCAAATTCCAAAATGGGACTAATCGAAACTGCATTATTGAAGTTAATATACGTCGTTGGTGTTCTTACGAGTGACTTGCTGTGCCAATGCCTTGCGTAACCCAGAAACTCTTGTGGCAGGCGTCTCGCTCTTATCACTAACTCTGGATTTGAGATTATTCTGAAAAAAAAGCAGGGCAGTGGAGGGATGCTCCAGCCGCTGGCTTTTAAGCTTTTGGCGAGCGGCCTTGTTAGCTTCTCTGACTGCCTTTTCAAAGTGCAGTTCCATCTGGTGAAGAAAGCAGGCGTTGAGCCCCATGCCTTGGAAGGAACCGACATGCCTCAGAAGAAGCGTCTGCTGCTGCTCATGGCACTCACGCAGAGGGCTTGTGCTGCGCGTGTGCGAGACCAACCATTTGGCTTCAATATATCGTTTTTTCCTCCACGGCGGCAGATGCAATCCCCTTGCTTTCAGCGATCTCTTCGCCGCGTCACACATTATCCAGATGATGTCACGAAGCTTATCCACCCGTCCCACCAGCAAAGTGGGAAGCACCTCAACCAGAGCTGCGTATTCTGTTGTGGGCCGAGCGATCTCAAATTGCGCTCTGAAATCGATGTCCACCAAGAACCGATCATTATTACTCTTTGCCTCCCCAATCACGTCAATGAACTCGTAATCACCTGTGCAGAGATAAGAAACACGTTAGGGAAAATCACAACTAGGTAGACTACCTGGATTTGCTTCTTCAAAATTGCAGAAAACAGTAGTCTTAACCTGCAGGGTATCCGTTCGTTTGCTCCCACCGCGACTTGCAGATGCCTGCATTATACCCTACGCATCGTAGATTGTTCATTACGAATCGTCGCAAATTACTGTTTCTGTGGCCCTCGTTTTGAGTAGAAAGGCCTACTCTTTCTGTAGCAATCCGCAGAGCTTCTCTCGCATCTCTAAGCAGCGTCACCTCCAGTTGTGTTGTGCGGCCTGAGCACACCCCCTGCAGTTGCATATATTACATGAACAGAGCACACAGAGAATAGAGGAGGGTTTGTGAGGGTGAAAGTGAAATTGAAAGTTACCTCTAGTATGTGGCACAGCTGTTCTTGCGAAAATAGAACAGGCGGTTGATGACTGGAGAGATCGGTGTCACTTTCGCAGTCATCACCCCATTCTCCTCTGTCTTCTTCTTCCTCATCTTCCTCTTGAGGAAAGCTCAAGTCGGTGAAAGTGGAAGAGTCGATCCCGTGATGGGTGTTGGCCGCAGGGTTTGCAGTTGCAGGCGGAGGTTCCATTGTTTGAGCATCATCTTCTGTCAGGTTGCCCAAATAGAGGACCCGTCTGGCTTTTGTGGGCTCAAAATTTAGATGTGGAGACGCCTGCACAAACTCGGCCTTTCGTGGGGTTGTTCCGACTCGAGGGTTCGATGGCACCTTCGCTGGTACGGCGTGGTAGCGGCACATTTCGATGATTGTCCCTGTCAAATTTATTTCTTCATGCTGCTTTGAAAGACGAGTGGGAGAGAGTTTTAGCGCTCTTAAAACGTGGGTTGCGGAAGAAAAATGGGTGTAGACGGGGAATATGCCTGGATATCCATGGCAGAAAAGAATATGTGGATGAGGATGCCATCCTGGCCTTGAGCCTTTAACGACATAAATTACTCATCATGACATCATTTCGCTTGCTTTGCCTTCTGAAAGGTGGCAGGTTTGTGGCGAACATAAAAGAAATTAAGTAATTCACGTGTAAAGCACAGCGACAGCCTTCATCGAAATTAAACATTACAGTGGATTACACAATTATGACATGGAGAGCGCGCCTCCGACATCGTCCTCAATACGGAGGATAAGGTTAATGCGGGACGAAAACTGACAGCGCATGGATTCTATTTTAAGATTTAGACCTCAATTACCTAACTACTGTTAAATTTTTCATATCTATGCAACTTGTACAAAATTCAGGTTTGATCGAAAGTAAAACAACAATATGAATATGAATTTGTAATGGTGAAAAATGTATAGCTTCCACTATTCCTGTTTGTTATCAGTATAATAACTAGCATGTGAAGCAATGCATTTTACGTAGAAATCGATGAATAATTTGATTTTAGCTTTTATTATATTTGCAATCTTTTTTAGGGTTCCGATTTGATTTTCAGTTTAACTTATTCTTTCTTGATTTTCAGTTGTACAAATAAATAATGGAAATGATCATAGATTTTTCAAATTTTAAATTTTAGTTGAAATGTTTTGTTTAAGTGTGAAATATTTAAATTGGATGTTAGGGTGTTGTATTTAAGAACAAACCCTAATTTATTTAACACATTTTATATCTAATAAAAAAGCTTTGTAATTATACAATATTATCTTTAGAGCATTGATATCTGCATAGCATCATAGAGCATACGACATGACTACCTGTTGTCCTTGATGGTTTTATAGAGTTGCTTATGGATATCCTAACTTGATTTGACACAAGGGAGAAACTATCCTTGTCATGTGCAAACTATTGACATGACAACCTGCTATTAGGAAAATGGGATAATATTAAAATGAATATAAAACCCAATAACTTCAATGGAATATGCAAGTAACAAAGAATAAAGCAAGTGAACAACTTATAGTGCTTTGTTACCTAGCGGCTTCCATTGTTCATCTAGTCTCGATCGATCTTTTGTATGAAGAATGTGGCCCTCAGGGAGCACACTTCCTTGCTTTGTTCTTCAAGATGGTGATGGAGAAATGGCTAGGATACTTCTTGCAGTGAAGATGAACTTCAAATACAAAGGAGGATGATCACAAGCTGTAGATTGATATGGAATGATATGGTGCACTATAATTCTGCAGAGTAACGATATGGAAAGCTTGGATCTTTGAAAATGAAGAAGAGGGTTGTATTTATAGAGTTGTGAGAGAAAAGATCAACGGTGTAGAAGAAATAAGAAGATCAATGGTTGAGAAACCTTGAGAGGATGTGCGCGAATAGAGAGAAGACAAGTGTCACAAAGAACGCTGTTTTATTTCAGTTAGTTGCTTTCATGACAAAGATAAGATTTGCTTTTACAAAATTAGAATGTTTTATTCTAATTTAGGAGTTGATAAAAACAAGATTGTTTTAAATCAATAACTTAACTTTTGCTTTTGTATGACAAGGAAGATTTATTTTAAGAAAATTTGGAAAATAAGAAAGCAAATTAAATAAATAAATGAGGAATTAGAAGATAAGAAAGCAAAATAAATAAATTTATTTAATTGTTTGTGTATGATTTGGAAGAATAAATAAAATATTTGATTATATTTTATTTTTAAAGATTGAGAGGATTTAAATAAATTTAATTGATTTATTTAAATATGGAGGAATGAATGACTTAATTAAATAATTTAGAATTATTTAATTGTTTTGGAAGAATTAAATTAAATAAAGGATTTATTTAATTTTGACTTTAGAAGAGGCAATTAAATACTTGATATTTAATTAACTTAGAGAAATATGAATCAAATAAATAAATTTGTTTATTTATTTATTGATAGCGGAAATAGACTTAAATAAATATTAAGAATATTTATTTAGACAATGTCGTGTCATTTTTAAGTGTATACACAACCAAGTTATTATGTAGGAACATATATAGATATTCAAAACAAGCTAAAAATACATAGAGATCATATATGTACACCTATGTTAGATCCATAGTTGCACGATCAAATTTGTAGTTACACAGACCACTTTTGCAATTGTAGAAATGACCAACATAGTTGAGCAAAATTTCTATTGATTCTTATTCACTTGTCTAACATCCCCTAATTTTATAATGTAGGGATGAATTAATTGAGAACATATGGCAAAGTCAAATTCAATATTGGATTAAGAGCTATGTGCCATTAATTATTATTTAAAATTTTTGAGCATTTATTTCAATATATTTAACAATCACATCTCTTATTTCTAGGATATATGTTTATCAATTCTTATATAATTAATTTATCTTAGGATGTATGTAGAGATTTTTTTTTTACATTTTTGGTGAACCTAGCATTCAAGTCTTTTAGGGTTTTACTCTAGGGTTTAGACTTTCTTTATATTACTAAGTCCTAAATCTCATGATTCTTATTGTCATATTTTCGTTGCAAATTTGATTTTCATGGTTTGGGCAATGGAGTTTGATGGAAGTTGTTCTTCTTCAGGGTTAGGGGCTAGAATTATAAATTGGAGTTTGAAACACCAAAATTGTCACAAAACTTACTTTTCCTAATATTTAAATTAAATTTTAAATAATATTATTAGGATTAATTAATTGACTTGATGGCAAGAATGACACTCTCTTGACGGAGAGAGAGTATCATCGAGGAGGGGACTTCTAGCTGATTGATGGCAAATTGCGTTGAAGGGATCTTTGCACACATCACATAGATTTCATATAAATTAAATATTTGCATTTATTTTGTATAATTAATTTAAAGGTTAGACTGAACTAGTTACTCATAAATAAAGTTATGAATTGTTATATTACATTTAGAATAATTATTTTAAATGATCTAGACTTTTAAATATCTAGTCACAATATATATTTTATTATTTCAAATTATTATTTTAAGATATTTAAAATATCTAAAGATTCTTTGCATATGAGTAAGTGGATTCTATTTTAGGCCAAGGTAGAGGTGGCAGTTTAATGAGGGATATTATTTAAATAGTCTTTTATTAAAATATTATTTGCATGCTTTTAATAGTTGTGTGTTGTCGAAAGAGATTAAATAGGAATCTTTTTAAAATTATTTCAAGAACTTATTTTTATTGTGGCAGTTATTTAATATAGGGGTTTGAAATAGAAATAGTGTTAGTGTATATTTTACCTCACATGGGTAAAATACGCATGTCGTAAGCCTACTTAAGTGGTTGTGTGGTGACTTGGAGAGTTTGACACAACTCTCCAAGATATGTGTCACCACTCTTACGACACTTGGTGGAAACCTTCTTCCACCTCTAGTTGAGTGTTGAAGTTGACTTCTGAATTGACTCAACCTCTCTCATCTATATGTACTCTCATTGTGCATAGTTTATCTATTACAATTCTTATTGCTTTCACTCCATTTTGTAATCAACATTCACTTAGATGATTGTGGTTTCTAATATGGTATCAGAGCCAGGTTAAGTTTGTGTGATGGTTCATCTTGGAGACATGAATCTCAGCTGTAACGGGGGTTTGTGCGTATGTCTATGTGCCCAGGCCAATCTATGATTTGATATGTTTACATTGTGCTTTCTGTTTGGTGTGATCTTTTTGGGGGCCCTGAGTTTCAGTATGGCACATCATCATGTGGCAGCTCGATTTATGGTGTATGAACTCTACTTTTGCTTGATTTGTGGCATATAAACCATACTTTGTGGGTTGATCTAGGCATGAGAAGGCCATAGAAACCCTACCTCAAAGACAAACTATCCTCTATTTTTGGTCACATCTTGAATGTAAAGTGCCCCTTCCTGGTGACCCAACAACATACAAATTTGTCTTCTGGTGTAAGGCAGTTTGTTGCAAGGTCAATTAAGGTTGATTTGGGGGTTTTAAACCCATAAAATTCCTTAGATTATTCTCTGTCTGGGTAGATAAATTGATTTGGGTGGCCTGTTTGGTGTGCAAGGCATTAATCCCTCTATTTGAAGGCATTCAAAGATCTCCTACAAGGCCGCTACCATATCTTGCAATCCTCATGCCTCTACCACGCCTCAGACGGTCTATAAGGCATCCAGAGGCACCTATGTAAAGGGAAAACCATGTCATGACCTAGCAAGGCGTGAAGCTAGAAGCAGAGGGCCAAAGGCCACACCAGTTCAGAGATCTCCATTCCCATGGGAGCAATGATATGTTTCTGTGTGAAAGAGAGTAGGCTGTATACCAAAGGACCCTACCAAGTCACTCTTGCACCTTCTAGCTGTCATTTCTCTTCTGCGTGGCTTTCCCTTCCATATTTTTTGTTCTCTTTTCTCTACTTCTCCATTTTCCCTAATTTGTGAGCTCTAACATTTTGTTTTTTATATTTTTCAAAGAATATAAATTTATGTTTTTTTAATGTTTAATATATGGCAATTTTTTAATTGTCTAAAAGCACTAAGGCAATATAAAATACAAATTGGGGGGTAATTTAAATTTTGGAGAAAGTTAAGGTTCTTTTAAAAATTGTTAGTGTTAAATTGTAATTTTTTTTGTAAAAAGGCTAAGTATTAGGGATCGATTATATCAAACTACTTAGACCTATAACACTGCATGATAACCAAAACTAGGGGGTAATCAAGCAAAGTGGGTTATACACACACTCAATTATAAAGTGCCAAAACTGGGGGTCTCAAATATTGATTCAAGGGGGTGTCATTGAGTCTTTTCTTTCCGTACTTCTAAGTCTATAACATATATCTCATCTACATAGTTTTATAAGTGTGATCATGACTATCTCCAAGAACCTTTGTTCATAGTGTGACCTTGAAAACACCCAATGGGAAGGTCAATGAACAAAGAAGTCACGAGCTAAGACCTCATAAGTATAAGTCCAAGAGACTCTAATACTATTAAGGATTATGTCACATAATTTAACTCAATGAGATTGCAACTAAAAGGTGGGATTGAGAAACAAGTAGATCAATTGATTCTTACAAACACTTTTCAAATTGAGAGCCTATGGTAAATGATCCTTAATCTTGCAATGGAATCACATCGGTTCACATCTCACATTGAGAACCTATGGTAAATGAACCTAAATCTTGCATCGGGATCACATCTCAAATTTGGTGTAAAGTAAGCATTCCATAACAAAAGTTACATAAGTAACTAATCCACTTATCTATATCCACTCAAGTAAAAAGATAGATCTCATAATCATTAATCAATATTATCATTAAATCTTACAAATTGCGTGCTTAATCCAGGTGTTAGCACTATAAATAATATACAATGTCTATTGGCTCTCATGCCATAAATCATCAAATGTTAAATACAAGATGCAATAATCATGTGTACAATATAAGAAATAATAAATAGATCAAACTCTCTACCCACCATAGACCCACATGGTCCTCTTGCAAGCCAAGAGATGGGAACATGGCTCAGGCACTTTTCTGCCCAACTATGAAGCAATTACACTTCCTTAGATCCCTTCATGACATGAAGGAAACCCATCCCTATACGAAATGTCTAGCAACCTGAAAAAAATGACAAGAGGGAACACCCGATGCAACTTGATATCTAATGTGCAAATCTAAATAATGATATGCAAATTGTCTCACAACAGGATGTGGCAAAGCTATATATAAATAAAGTTTTGCTAAACAAATATTCATCTATTTCAATGAATTCCCAGCTTGGCCAAGCATAAAAATAGTTTAAGGTCAAATCCTGAAAAGAGGAAAAGCCATCTCTATTTTTCCACATCCAGCATCCTAGCCTAGGAAGTAACCCCAATCACACATAAAAGATAAACTGTCTTCTTTCAGAACAAACCAATTCTTTTCTTTTGCACAATCAATATGAATTCACTTTCAAGCAAACAATTCTAATGAAAAAGCTTTCACATATGTTTATTCAAGATACATAAATAAGACATAAACTGAAGACAACTCATTCCATTCTTAATTACCTCAAAAGAATCTTGTGTCTAGATCTTATAACACATACTTTTGCCTAGATACAGTTACTACTTCATTTCTTTGCTCAATCAATGAGAATACATTTCTAGCAATATTTCTATCAAAGAGTTGCATTTAATCATTCAAGATATACATAGATCACTATAAAACTAGTTATAATCTTTATCCCATAATTCATTCTTAATTTCTCAAAAATAAAATAAAACAAATAAATCTAGATTTGCCTTTAACCGCAAGCAAAGTCATATTTGTAATATAGTTATAATTAAATTTGTAATAAGGAATAAATGAGAATCATCTTTTCTAACAATTTTATATTCATGTTTGTCAAGCAAGAACACCATTTAAGTGAAGGCATAAACAGATAAGTCAGTTAAATTAAACCTACAGGTGATCAAGATGATGTTACAAGAGACATAACGGTAGGACAACAAAATTAAGCATGGACATCAACACTACAAGTGACTTTAAATGTGGTCTGAAACACTATAATTTCCAATTCATGCTCACACCCTCATAACTAATATTCACATAGTAATTTCAACATGCTTACAAAGTCACAAAACCATGTTGGGAGATCACACATAAACCAAACATGACTTTCATGCCAACAACTTAGATTTATATTGCATAAAATATAGTTTTCACTAAAACATACATAACTTTCTCAAAACACAACATTTTTTCTAATTTTTAAAATGCGTTAGAAAAATAATACAGAGATCTACAGAACCTAATAAATATTTTTATACTAACTATATTTAATATAATTTTATATAAATACAATATAATCACATATAAACATCATGCTAAAAATAGCAGCAAAGATAGACAATCACTAATTAATACATATCTTAAACTTTACAAACTGGGTAAGGCTGATTTTTTTATATGATTTAAAAAATATATTTCCTCACCTCCCATGAAAATTTCAAGAAACCTTATTCATAAAAATAAAGTTATTGATGCCGCAACATACTGTGTTTTTTCTCATGACAGATTTATGAATTAAAAAAATAGTCAACTTGTTTTAATAATATAAAATAAAAGATAAAAGATAAAATGACAAAAATAATAGATAAATTTTATCCCCTACTTTAAAACCATATATCCAAAAAATAGAAATACCTAGATCATTGTTTAAGAGATATGTCTAAACTAATATAGGTTACTATTTTTCTCCTTTCAGTCTCTTCCCAAGTTTTCTATTAGGTTTTTTTTATACAAGAAATTAATATTTCAATATTCTAAAAACCATATTCAGGTCAAATAACCTATCAAATCATACTACTAACTTTTAAGAATTCCCAACAAATCTAATTCAACAAAAAATATTTTCTAATCTACAAAATCAATGAAACTATAATTTGTTTAAATTTTTCTTTTTGCACAAGAAGCATATAAATCACATTTCTTCACACAATCCTATATTCAATTATTAACCAAAGTATTTCTTTGTTAAAGCCTTTCATGACAAGAATCTACCTCAATCTTTGTAGAAATTTGGTAAAATAAATGGAGATGAACCAATCAATTCAAAAAGCACAACAATCCTTCAATTCTTCACAAAAAAAAAGTACTTTCAAATCCCTGAGCTTTTTCTTCTCCTTTGCATAATAAAATTCATAACCTAAAAAGAAGAATGAAAAAAGCCAATTCTCTTCTTTTAATAACTCTTCCTATTTTTTTCAAAACCTAGAAAGCAAAATATAATATTATATTCTTAATAAAAGAAAAATAATATTAAAATGACTTTATTCATATTCATGCACATCCTACTTAAAACTAATATTAGAAAATATAATTTTCTAATTCACAAATATGATAAATTTAATAATTGATTCTCTAAATCTTTAAAATAGACATGCACATTCAATAATTAAATAAATTAACAAATGAAAATAATTCAACTTATTTCTTTCCAAAAGAAATTAATTACCAAAATAAATAAATAAATAAAAGAAATAATGTAATGCTTATATATATATATATATATATATATATATATATATATATATATATATATATATATATTAAATTATAAATATGTACCTATAAATATATGCTTATTTTAAGTCTATCTAAAATTCCATCTCCCCCTACGCTATGTCAAAACATAAGCATATTTATGAAACTCTCAAACAAAGGACACACTAGCACAACACTCTTCAAAAGCAAGATTCAATCCAACGAGCTCTATACATGTCTCATTCACATAGACAACATTTAATTTCACACAAAATTCAACTCATATGAGGTGATCCATAGTGACACAAAATTCCATTTCAGAACTTTCTCAATGTTTCAAACAATTTTCATTACATCTAACAACAATTAATGAATTCAATCAACCAAAGCTCTTAGTAACACATACACCACAAAATAGTATATTCTCTACATCCTACTCCCTTATACACCCATCAGAGGCCCATCATGGACATGATACATGACCAACAGTTTAAAACATTCAAGCATAGCCACCAATAATAAATAAATAAATTCTGAAGAAAAAAAAGTTGATTCCAACAATAAAGCATAAAATGAGCTTAATTTCAATAGTAAATCAAACATGACCATCAAGGTGGTGCAGTCATGGTAGGAGGGTTCACAAACCATGTAGCTAGATTAAACACAATGGAAACAACTCAAAGATATGAAACAAATGTAGGTTTAGTCATTCATTATATCATAGAGTTCAAATACAGATCGGTTGGCAACATGCGGGCTTACAATTAGGGATCACAAGTCTGATTACAAAATATCAGAATATGCACAAGATGTAGCTTTGAAGCTCCTTCGTCAAGAATTCAAAACTAAGAACTATGAATCAATTGCTAACTATCCCAAATTTGCTTTCCTAAGGATCTATTACATCGATATATATCATCTCTGGATCATAAGATTCCTTTGCGTCGGCCAAGGAAGATCACAAACTTCAATGAAGAGCTGTAACGTGTGTACACAGATAGGTCAGACCTAAATGAGTAGAACTCCTCTGCAAATGAATGGACTGATGCGCAGGTCTTGGGGAAGGTCGGCCACAAACCATAGATCATTGAATGATGGTGTCATAAGGCTTCGAAGGATGTGAAATGCTCTGCATGTCTTCTCCCTCAGCTGATTGTTTGAGACTATGAGGATGCTCTGTTCTAAGAAAATAACAAATCTTTTGATAGCGATATCTTTCTTGTACTTAACCCAAATGCTCTGAATTCTGGGTATGATGTAGATGAATGTCAATCTAGATACTAAGTCTAGCTCTGTAATGTTTGAAATACAACTGCGGTAGAATGCAGACCAAAATATAGAAATTGCTACTAACTGAACTGCCTAAACTGAACTAGAAAATAAAAGAAACAAACTAAACTGCAAACAAACTAAAATGCAAATATTTTTGGTTGATGCAAGATTGCTCTTGAACCAGGTATGCTCCTGCATCAAACATCCAAGGTTATTGAAAAAAGTGAGTCCCTCACTTTTCTGGGGCTAGAGGAAAACCAAGGCGGTCTACCTCAGCCTATGAAATCCAAGATGAATCTTCTTCTGGTCTGCCATTCCACTTCACAAGATATTCTTTGTATTGTCTTCCTCTGGTGCTACGTCCATCTCTACTGTCCAAAATGTCCTCAATCTGCTTCGGTGCTTGTTGTGGTAATTGCTTCTTCAAGTCTCCTTCAATGTTGTCACTGAACTCTACTTCATGATACTAATATAGGTCTGCAATGTTGAAAATAGGTGATATACCTAGTGTCTCCGATAATTCCACTTCATATGCATTTCCTGAATCAAATTTCCTGAGTATCCTAGAAGGTCCAAACTTCTTCATCTTTAACTTGTTATATGTGCCAACTGGGAATCTTTCTTTTCTCAAATACACCATCACTTCATCTCTAACTGCAAATTCCTTATGTATTCTCTTCTCGTCTACTTGTTCTTTATATTTGCTATTCATATCCTCCAAATGTTAATTAACTTGATAATGCACTATCTCCATATGTTATGCAAATTCTTCTACTTCTGCACTTCTCTTTTCTGTCGTACTGATATCTCTCAACTCTACAACTCCTCTAGGGTTTTCTCTGGTAACATTCTCAAAAGGTGTTCTTCCAGTACTCTAATTCACTGAATTATTATATGCAAACTTTGCTTGTGAAAGAATCAAATCCCAACTTCTTGTCTTTTCTCCAACCAAACATCTCAACAAGTTTCCCAAACTCCTATTCACTACCTCTGTCTATCCATTAGTATATGGGTGAAATGTTGAACTGAACTTCAAATCTGTCTTCATCTTCTTCCAAAGTGTCTTCCAAAAGTATTGTTGTCTCTCAGATTTGCACCCTTTGCTGCAGTTGTGGAATTTTAGCAATTTGGAGAAACATGGGAATGATCTCTAAGTGTGGGACCTTGTGAAATGAGATCAGATCTCCACAGAAGGCTGGCTTCCTCTCTCTAAGCCTAATGCTCAGAGGAAAAATATCTAAACCTAGTGCTAACATTTGCTGGGAAAAGGGTTAGAAGGAATGCTGAAATGAAATAAGAAAGTGATACACCAGATTTAAATGTGTTTGGCTACAACTAAATCAACACAGTAATAATCTCATAGCTAGAAAGATTTACACAGACTCATATTAATTCTAACAGAGGTCAAGATAGAATAATGGAGGAGTGAAAGGGATTGCTTTATCCACAATACACAGCCTACCAATCCAAAGAGTAGACATAGTGCTAAAAATAACAAAACACATGCAAAAATTCCAGTTTATATTGATTACAGAGGCCAAGTAACCATTACAAAATAGCCCAGAAGAACAACCAACCCCTATATACATCTGTTTTACATGTATTTATAGCATTTTACATTTTGGCCTCAGTCGGTTACAATAAATTCACCCATGGGCTCAGTAAAAAAATATCTTGCCAGAAGGGACATCTATCTACAAGAATTCATGGCATGAAACATTTGGAACAAGGCAGCTGGGAGATATTTCTGCTCTTTAGTGCAAGCTGCTGCATCATCAATCTGCAACCATAAATGCCATAAATATCTGCATTTGCATATGCCAAATAAGACTGTTGAAACATCCAGCCAATTAAGCATGCAACATCAGATCCAAATCTGAAAGTGAATATATCCTCCTCAAAATCCTGCCAAATGAAAGAGGAGGCCAAAACAAGTAATTTTGCCTTTTGAAGCATGTTGAAATTCACCAGGATGGAGGAGCTATGGACAGTCAAAGTTTCAGTCAACTGCCTGTGTATATCGCTTTGCATCTGGCGCTTGTATATGCTTTTGTATGTTTCCATTGTATATACAATGGCAACTACACTTTTAGGTTCACCTGGTGCAAATGTGCTTTCTTTCTCCTTGCATATTCAAAACGCTTTGCATATGCATACATGCAAGCGCGGGCTTTGTCTATTGAAATGACCTTTGTATCACTCCTGACATGTGGCACCACTTGGTTCATCGCTAAAATAAACTGAGAAGCATCACCGAGCATTTGCATCCTTCCTATTGGCCATCAGAACAACTTGAAACAGAGCGGCCGATGTGCAATGTCTCATCGAAATTCCCCTACATGTCTGACTCTTTGTATATCGGATTGTATATGCAAACATACAATCGCAAATATACATACAATTTGCAGACCTGAAAAGATCATCCATCGTCTTTGATTCTTCAGTCGGATCCACCTTGTATCTTTCCCCTTACGTCTCCTTTGAATGTCGCAATATGCAACGCAAAATAAACAAGCCTCGGACCTGAACCTTTGTATTTTGTCAAAATTGACCTCTGGGTCGAGTCTACCTTGCATATTGCCTTTGTATCTTTGCCTTGTATATCGCATATGCAATGCGAAATATACAAGCAAAACATGCAAGCCGAGCCCTTATACATTGCAAACACTTTACTTCGGCATATGCATGTAACCTTTGCATGTCGGCTTGTATATCGCATATACAATGCGAAATATACAAGCAAAACATGCAAACATACAATCAGACCTTAGCATTTATCAAATAGAATGTATGCTCCTTTTGGTTCTGGGCTTGTATCTCAGGAATGCATATTCGCTTTGTATATGTGATTGTATGTACAAAGATACAATCACATATACAAAGCTTTGGTGGCCCCAACCTTTTGTATGTTGCCTCTGTATCGATGCACATTTGTCTTTGTATATTTACTTTGTATGTGAGACTTGTATCTACAAACATACAATGACCAATGTATATTGCCGATGTTCATTTTCCTTGCATCTTTTCTTTGCATCTTCAGTCTTGTATGTCGGCCTTGTATATGCGAACATACAACCCGATATACACTCACCCTTTGCACATTGACCCTTGCATATATGCTGATATACATTCTGCCTTTCTATATGGCTCCTATATGTATCTTTTCCTTTGTATTTGCGATTGTACATACAAGCATACAATGCATATACATACAAGGAAACATATACAATTGCATATGAATGTAAAAATGACTAAGTACAAAATTGAGAAATCTTTGGGATGGGAAATACTTGAAGCTAAAAGATTTTTGGGTTTTTTTTGGGTTTTCAGCAAAGATTCTCAAGGTGAGATTTTTGGAATTTTTGGCAAGGCATAACATGGGCCTTTTTTAAGAATTTAAGCTTTCTCTCCTTCTATTAAGGCTTTCTCTGATCGGATTTCTTTGATAAAAAGAGGGGAAAAAGAATTTTTTTTTTGGGGGGGGATCAAAATATGACATCTTTGGCAACCTCTCAGGGGTGTTTGCCTACTAAACAAATTGATCAGTGGCCTTAAGCATCCATTGGGCATGGAGTCAAGTCTTAAACATGCTGGAAAACTGGAACCTGCCTCCAAAATACAAAAAGGGGAAAAGGCCTGCATTATCCTAATGACAATGCAGCCTGTACAGAAGCACTTAGGAAAAGGGAAAACTAAAGCAGAAATGAAACCTACTATAATCCTAAACTAATCAGTCAGACATGACCTTAAACAAAGCCATTAACTAGTTCTTGAAAGTAACTTCCCTTCCTTAACAATTTACAATGTTTATCATGCATGTTGGCAGTTAAAAAAAGGTGAGAGGGGAATGGGCATATGACAAATGGATAAAATACCCCCCACAAAATGGAGATAAACTCACCTATCCACCTGGACTGATTGTTGATGTTGCTAACTTGTGGTGAATAAATGGGCTGATCCCACTCATTTTGATGCTCAACTTCATGCTTAGAGGTAAGCATGACAAGTGGTGACTCTTCTTGATGTGTCTCCAGTTGGGCTAGATGCCTGATTGGACATCCCCTTGAAGTGACATGAAAAACATCATGTTTGCTCTCATGTCTCTGTTCTAATTTTTTCTCTTCTTGCTGGTCATTTGGTATGATGGTGACCTCCAGCTTGCTCTCATGATGCTCTTGTGTGTGAAGCAGCTGACTTGGGATCTCATGGTTTTCTCCTTCTTCCTTCAAAGAACTCAAGAAGGCTGATATAATGTCTTCATGGCTACATTCTTCAAATCCTTCTGCCTCTTGTTCATGGTTGTCTTGGCTCATGGCTAAGGTTGGACAATAGAGAAGACAATTTGAAAGCTCAAAAATGATATCATTATCTTCACCTGGCATGATAGTTTGTCATGTTGATTCCTCCTCCATGGTCACGTTCATAGATTCATTTGGTTTAAAAGATGGACTTGTTTGAAGCTAGGAACAGGCTCCTGTGAAGGCTAAGGGCCTCTAAAACTTAGGATTTTAAAACTGGGAAGTGGTTTTGGAGGCACAGATGGATTATCCTGCCTGAAGCTTGGAATCTTAAATTTTGGGGTTTCTTCAACAGTAGGTTGAATAGGTGTCACCCTTATAGCGAGGTTTTCTTGAAAAACCCCCTCTTGTGCCTATCACTGCTGGTCACGTTTTAACATTTCTATAAATTCATCAGCCTCCCTATTTAGATTTAGAGACAACTTCTTGAGACCATATAAGCTTATGATGTTGAGGTCATAAAACCGTTGAGGCCGACTGTACCCTGCTTCTCTTTTGGCTTTATCCAAATTTATGTCAAGCTTTAGGAAACTGTCCATGAGCTCATTGAAGGCATCAATATCCTCAAGGGCAATAACTTGGGATGGATTAGGAGGGTAAACATCATGAGGATGCTAATATTTTGCAGCAGCAAGGCTATATGGCATAAAATCAGAGGCATTTGGGGCCTGGTATTGCTGATATGGGGGCCAATAGCCTGTATTTGGATTAGAGGTAGGGGAATAGCCATGATTCCCATAAAATTTTAACATTTTATAGCATCTAAATGCTAGATATTCATAAAAATGTCAAAAGTAGAGCAAAGTAGGTCTACAACCAAAAAGAAACTGGATACATACCAGAGAGGGAGTCGCCAGGTGATTGAGATGGTTCTAGAAGCTGAATAGACCAGGAAAACCACCAAAATCTTGATCTTTGATGAAATTTTAGGCACTTGGGTTGCTTTAACCAATTGATTCATTCAGTAGAGTTGCCATGATGTTGTTTGTATCACTTCCAAAGGCTAGTAATACTAGGAGAAACACCAAATCTCTTAGTATCTTGATAAGAAGTTCATCGAACTAGTCCCACCGAGTGTGCTAGAAATTGTTGTCTCTTAGATTTGCACCCTTTGCTGCAGTTGTGGAACTTTAGCAATTTGGAGAAACATGGGAATGATCTCAAAGTGTGGGACCTTGCGAAATGAGATCAGACCTCCAGAGAAGGCCGGCTTCCTCTCTCTAAGCCTAATGCTCAGAGGAAAAATATCTAAACCTAGTGCTAACATTTGCTGGGAAAAGGGTTAGAAGGAATGCTGAAATGAAATAAGAAAGTGATACACCAGATTTAAATGTGTTTGGCTGCAACTGAATCGACACAGTAATAATCTCACAGATGGAAAGATTTACACAGACTCATATTAATTCTAACAAAGGTCAAGACGGAATAATGGAGGAGTGAAAGGGACTGCTTTATCCACATTACATAGCCTACCAATCCAAACAGTAGACACAATGCTAAAAATAACAAAAGATAGGCAAAAATACCAGTTTATATTGATTACAGAGGCCAAGTAACCATTACAAAATAGCCCAGAAGAATGACCAACCCTGATATACATCTGTTTTACGTGTATATATAGCATTTTACATTTTGGCCTCAATCGGTTACAATAAATTCGCCCATGGGCTCAGTCAAAAAATATCTTGCCAGAAGGGATGTCTATCTGCAAGAATTCATGGCGTGAAACATCTGGAATAGGGCAGCTAGGAGATATTTCTGGTCTTTAATGCAAGTTGTTGCATCATCAATCTGCAACCATAAATGCCATAAATATTTGCATTTGCATACGCCAAATAAGACCGTTGAAACGTCTAGCTGATTAAGCATGCAACATCAGATCCAAATTTAAAAGTGAAGATATCCTCCTGAAAAGCCTGCCAAATGAAAGAGGAGGCCAAAACAAGCAATTTTACCTTTTGAATCATGTTGAAATTCGCCAGGATGGAGGAGATATGGACAGTCAAAGTTTCAGTCAACTGCCTGTGTATATCGCTTTGCATCTGGTGCTTGTATATGCTTTTGTATGTTTCCATTGTATATACAATGGCAACTGCACTTTTAGGTTCACTTGGTGCAACCGTGCTTTCTTTCTCCTTGCATATTCAAAATGCTTTGCATATGCATACATGCAAGCGCAGGCTTTGTCTATTGAAATGGCCTTTGTATCGCTCCTAACACGTGGCACCCCCTGGTTCGTCACTAAAATGAACTGACAAGCATCGCCAAGCATTCGTATCCTTCCTATCAGCCATCGGAATGACTTGAAACAGAGTGGCTGATGTGCAATGTCTCGCCGAAATTCCCCTGCATATCTGACTCTTTGTATATCGGATTGTATATGCAAACATACAATCGCAAATATACATACAATGCATGGACCTGAAAAGATCATCCACCATCTTTGATTCTTTAGTCGGATCTGCCTTGTATCTTTCCCCTTTGTATGTCTCCTTTGAATGTCGCAATATGCAACTTAAAATAAACAAGCCACGGACCTGAACCTTTGTATTTTGTCAAAATTGACCTATGGGTCGGGTCCGCCTTGCATATTGCCTTTGTATCTTTGCCTTGTATATTGCATATGCAATGTGAAATATACAAGCAAAACATGCAAGCTGAGCCCTTATACATTGCAAACACTTTACTTCGGCTTATGCATATAACCTTTGTATGTCGGCTTGTATATCGCATATACAATGCAAAATATACAAGCAAAACATGCAAACATACAATCGGGCCTTAGCATTTATCAAACAAAATGTATGCTCCTTTTGGTTCCAGGCTTGTATCTCGGGAATGCATATTCGCTTTGTATATATGATTTTATGTACAAAGATACAATCACATATACAAAGCTTTGGTGGCCCCCACTTTTTGTATGTTGCCTCTGTATCGATGCACATTTGTCTTTGTATATTTACTTTGTATGTGAGACTTGTATCTGTGAACATACAATGACCAATGTATATCACCGATGTTCATTTTCCTTGCATCTTTTCTTTGCATCTTTGGTCTTGTATGTTGGCCTTGTATATGCGAACATACAACCCGATATACACTCACCCTTTGCACATTGACCCTTGCATATATGCCGATATACATTCTACCTTTGTATATGGCTCCTGTATGTATCTTTTCCTTTGTATCTACGATTGTACATACAAACATACAATGCATATACATACAAGGAAACATATACAATTGCATATGCATGTAAAAATGACTAAGTACAAAATTGATAAATCTCTACGATGGAAAATACTTGAAGCTAAAATATTTCTGGGTTTTTCTGGGTTTTTAGCAAAGATTCTCAAAGTGAGATTTTTGGGATTTTTGGCAAGGCATAGCATGAGATTTTTTGAAGAATTTAAGCTTTCTCTCCTTCTATTTAGGCTTTCTCTGATCGAATTTCTTTGATAGAAAGAGGGGAAAAGAATATTTTAGGGGGGGTCAAAATATGACAACAAGTATCCAACAAACTTTGTATCTCTCTCTAAAACTATACTCTTAGGTAATCCATGCAATCTCACAATCTCCTTGAAAAATCGATCAACTACATGTACTGCATCAGTTGCCTTCTTACAAGGTATGAAATGTGTCATCTTTAAAAATCTATCTACCACTACAAATATAGAATCATGTCCTCTTTATGTCTTAGGCAATCCCATTACAAAATCCATACTTATGTCTTCCCAAGGTCTCTCCAGTACTGCCAAAGGTGTATACAATTCAGTATTCTAACTACTCCCTTTTGCAACTTGACAAACTCTGCAACTTTGCACAAATTTCCTAACATCCTTATGTATCTGAGGCCAAAAGTAGTTTTCACTCACCAAAGCTACTATCTTATCAATGCCAAAATGTCCTGCCAATCCACCACTGTGTTTCTCCTTGATCAAATTGTCTCTCATGGAACTTATAAGTATGCATAATTGATTTCCTCTAAACAACATATCCTCCTGAATGAAATAATCCAACCACTTACTCCTATCTATCACAATATGTTCCTTACATGCTTTCTAAGGTTCTACAAAATTAGTGTCTCCCTCATACAGGTTCTTCAATTGACCAAATCCCAACACTTCAACTCTCATCTCTGTCAGCAAGTTTCATCTCCTACTCAATGCATCTACAACTTTGTTTGATTTTCCACTTCTATGATTCAACACAAATGTATAACTCTGCATGAATTCTACCCATCTCATATGTCTTTGATTTAACTTTCCTTGACTATTCAAATATTGCAAAGCTTGATGATCTGTATACAACACAAACTCCTTAGGCAACAAGTAATATCTCCACTTCTTCAAGGCTTGAATTATGGCATAGAACTCTTGATCATAAACTGAATATCTTCTCCTTGCATCATTCAACTTCTCACTGAAATATGCCGCAAGTCTACCTTCTTGACTTAACACTGCTCCAATTGCATTCCCACTTGCATAACAATCTACTTGAAATACCTTATTGAAATTTGGTAATGCCAAAACAAGTTGCTCTATCACTTTCTGCTTCAATAACTCAAAACTTTTATCTTCTCTTGATGTTCACTTGAAATATTTTTTATCACCTCTCATTGTCTTTGCCATAGGGTTACATACTGAACTGAAATTTCTGATGAACTTCTGGTAGAAACTAGCTAATCCATGAAATGATCTTACTTCTCGAATGCTCTCTAGTGTAGGCCATTCAATAATTGCTCTTACTTTCTCATGGTCCATCTTCAATCCTTCCATAGAAATCACAAATCCCAAGTATACCAATTTTTCCTTCATGAACCTACACTTCTTGATGTTTATCAACAATTTTTCTTCTCTCAGTCTTTGCAAAACTTGTCTAAGGTACTGCAAATGTTCCTCCTTTGTCTTAGTGAAAATTAGAATGTCATCCAAATATACAATAACAAACTTACCCAAGAATTTCTTCAAAACTTCATTCATCAATCTCATGAAAGTACTAGGTGCATTTGTCAATCCAAAAGACATCACTAACCACTCATATAATCCTTTATTTGTCTTAAAAGCAGCTTCCATTCATCTCATTCTTCGATTCTGATCTAATGGTATCCACTCTTCAAATCTATCTTTGTGAAATATCTTGTTCCACTCAAACAATCCATGATATCATCCATCCTAGGTAAAGGAAATCTATACTTAATTGTGATCTTGTTGATTGCTCTAGAGTCAGTACACATTAGAACTCCATTCTCCATCTTTCTTAGGTGCTAATACTGTAGGTATTGCACAACGACTCAAACTTTCTCTTATCAATCCTTTCCTCAACAACTCTTTTATTTGTCTATTCAGTTCTGCATTCTCTGCTGGTGTCATTCTATGTGCTGCTTTGTTAGGCAAACTAGCTCCTATTATAAGATCCATGTGATGACTGATACTCCTGAGTGGTGGCAATCCTTCAAGTACATTGTTTGATATGATCTCTTCATCCTCTATCAGCAATTCAATTATCTCCTCTGGTTGTGATTCTTTAGTCTCCTCCTTCAATATTTTAGGTTTCTTAGACATCAAAGCATAACACATATTCTCATGTCTCAAACCATCCAGAAATTTTCTTCCATCTACCAAATAGATTCTAGCATTCCCACATACTTCACTCTTAGAATCATCTTCCAAAGGGATCAAATTAATTCTCTTTCCATTTGATGTTATAATGTATGTATTCTTTCTCCCATCATGTATAGCTTTTCTATCATACTGCCAAGGTCTACCCAACAAGATATGACAAACATCCATAGGCATAATATCACACAAGACTTCATCATGATAAGATCCAATATGAAATTTCACCAAACATTTTTCACTCACCAATGCCTTAGGATCATCCTAAATCCATTCTATCTGGTAAGGCTTAGGGTGTTTCAATCTTTCCAACTTCAGCTTAGTCACCATTTCCTCTAAAACTAGGTTATCTGAGCTACCACTATCAATAGCAACTTTACAACATTTACCTCCTGATTTGCATCTGGTTCTGAACAAGCTTTTCCTCTGCGGTGGTTCCTTATTTGTCTCTACTTGAAAAAGTTCTCTCCTCATCACAAGTGATTCTCCTTTCTCAAGTTTACCAACTAAACTAGGTGATCCAACAGGTTCTTCTTCCACATAGGTTGCTCTTCCACTATTCTTTGTCCTTTTGCTTGTATTCCCCTGATTACATTCAAATGCTCTATGTCCTTCACCTCCACACTTGAAAAAAGTTCCTCTAGATGTTCTCCTATTAGGTCCTCTTCCTTCCCTTCTATATCCTTCACTCCGGTATACACTAGGGTTTCCTCTCCGGTAGTAAGTTATGTCATCTCTCTGGTATGCATTATTAACTCTATCTTCTTTCCTGAATGTGTTCTCTTGTCTGTTCTGCTCCACAACTGATCTCTCTCCTCTAGAAAATGTTCTACCTCTTTGAAATTTACCTCCTCTGCCTCTCTGTCTCTAAGCATGCCTCTTATTCAACTTTTCTTCAACTTTCAGGGCAAACTGATATACTTCTTCTAGTGTTGTCATCCTCACCAAACTCAGTTCCTCTTAAATGTCCAATCTCAATGCATTGATGTATCTAGCCACTTTTTCCTTGCTTGCTTCACTATGTCATGTCCTTATGATCATCTTATGAAATTCTTCAGTATACTCCTTCACAGATTTATCCTTTTGTCTTAGGTTTTGCAATCTCTTCAACAGCTCCAACTCATAGTCAGTAGGTACAAATTGATTCTTCAATTTTGTCACCATCCTATCCCATTTAGTGATCTTTTATTTTCATCTTTTGTCTCTATCCAACTAAAGTTCCTTCCACCATATAGTGGCATGTCCTTTCAACTTTGTCTTTGCAAATTTTACCTTCTCCGAATCTTCAACTTCTTCATATTCAAAGTACTCTTCTATGTCATTTATCCACTCAATCAACTCCTCAGGATACAAATTGCCAGTATAGTTCAGGACATCAACTCTGGGTCTCTTCCCAATCTTTGAAATAGCTTGCAATGTCTTTACTTGATCTAATTCTTCTTCTTCATCACCTCCTAGGGTTTCACTAATTTGTTCAACAGATTGAAATTCCTCTTCATCATCACTTTCAACATTAGGTCCCGGTGTCAATCCTCTTCACCTATCTTCCTTGACAACATCTAATAGAATTCTCATTGTTTTCATCACTTCCATCATCTCATCTATTCTACCAACCATTGTTCCAACAGTAGGGATTCTTCTTGGTGGCATTCTTCCTAGGATCAAGTGTAAACTGCCTCAAGTTCGGCGATCAGGCTACAAGTGACAACTGCCTCACAATCGGTGATCGGTTGCAACATGAGTAACTTGCCTCAGATTCGACGATCTGTCCACAACGAGATCTTACAAAATTCCTTTGTCAACTTCGTTCAATTCACTCCCAAAGATTTGAACTTTTGCTCTGATACCACTTGGTGCAGTCACGCTAGGAGGGTTCACAAAATGAACTATCTAGACCGTGCAGCTAGAGCAAACACAATAGAAACAACTCAAAGATATGAAACAAATGCAGGTTCAGTTATTCAATATAACATAGAGTTCAAATATAGATCGGTTGGCAACATGTGGGATTACAATTAGGGCTCACATGCCTAATTATAGAATATCAGAATATGCACACGATGTAGCTTTGAAGCTCCTTCATCAAGAATTCAAAACTAAGAACTATGAATCAATTTCTAGCTATCCCAAATCTACTTTCCTAAGGATATATTACATCAATATATATCATCTTCGAATCATAAATTCTTCCACGTCAGCCAAGGAAGATCACAAACTCTAATGAAGAGTTGTAACATGTGTACACAAATAGGTTGGACCTAAATGAGTAGAACTCCTCTACAAATGAATGGACTAATGCATAGGTCTCAGGGAAGGTCAGCCACAAACCATAGATCATTGAATGATGTGTCATTAGGCTTCAAAGGATGTGAAATGCTTCGTAGGTCTTCTCCTTCAGCTGATTGTCTAAGACTATCAGGATGCTCTGTTATAAGAAAATAGTCGATGTTCTGATAGCGATATCTTTCCTGTACTTAACCCAAATGCTCTGAATTTTGGGTATGATGTAGATGAGTGTCTCTATATGCTAAGTCTAGCTTTGCAATGTCTGAAATGCAAATACGGTAGAATGCAGACCAAAATATAGAAACTGCTATTGACTGAACTGCCTGAACTGAACTGGAAAATAAAAAGAAACAAACTGAATTGCAAACAAACTAAAATGCAAATGTTTTTGTTTGATGCAAGATTGCTCTTGAACCACGGATGCTCTTGCATCAAAAGGTCACAAGATAAGTAAATATCAAATTTTGATGGCTATACTTTATTCATAATAAGAAAAAAATTTCAATCTTGGTCCTTACAATGTTTAGATAAATTACCAAAGTCAAATGAATAAAAATATGAAAATTCAAAAAGTTCCACATCACATGAACTATGTGACTAATTCTAGCTACTAAAGAGGGAGTACGATGCTACACTCCACCTGGGTCCCAAGCTGGGGAGAGTAAGAGAATATACTCAATCACACCAAACATACAAGTCCTCTAAGACTCCAAACACATCTATAACATAAGATCATTTCTACTTAACCACACGATCGTCACTCAAGCTGCCCAGCAACAAAGGTTGCATCTCATTCAAGGGAATCATAATTATCATGCAAAGACACACATAGTCATAAAACACCCAGCAATCAAGATTAAGCTAGGACAAAATCAAGTTCACCAACCAAGATATCTCAACACACCAATCTTTCCAACAAGCAGCGGTTAACATTTCTCACCAAACAAGGATTCACCAAGCATAGGGACAATGCATTAATGCAACATTCGCATGAAGCCAAATTTCTTCACAACATGATGACAAGCATACTAAATGCACACTAAACAATGAGGAAATCACCACTCAAAGTCACAAGATACAAGGTTTGCTAATTCACTCAAGATTCGAACACCTCAACATCACAAGGACTATGCAAATGACCCTTTTCACACCTCTTTTTCCTCTTTATCTTAAACAATGTAATGGAATAAATACACCCAGGTTCCCACATGAATTTTAAGGAAGAATGCAATCTAGGAACATAAGTTATTAACTCAATGATTTATCTAGCAATATCATAATACTATCTTTGCAAAATGAATCCATACTCAGTGACATGTGCTCAATAAGACAATGGAATATGCATTTCAAGCAAGCATTACCATTGACCATGCAGAGGCAGTTATTAAACAATTATGACAAGCATTTCAAGGATATGCTACTCTTGCAACAAACATACACACAATAGGGTGCATAATGCAAGGAATATTTAAACTAGAATTACCACAACAATTTTCTTCACATATCAAGTATATGATCAAACATCCTCTTTCACATACTAATGTATAACTCTTAAAAGAGTGAACCAAGTTCAATCACACTCAAGAACATAGTATTCTTCTTTCACACAAAGGTTCTCATAACTTCCACTATCAAAAGTGGTCACACAAGCATGAACATGACCCTACTATGGTCACTCGAGCACTCACACACACTACAAGGGTTCATGCCAAGCATTCGGGACATCTAGAAGAAAAACACACATAAGTAACTTCTCGACAACCACTGGGTATATCTAACCCCGAAATAATGTATTCCTCATTGCACACATGTAAGGAAGACACAACAAAAGAAGGAACATGCTACTCACAACATGCCAACACACAACGACCCACACATGCTCGAATAAATTGAGAAACACAACACCCAGAGCTCCCAATGCTGGAACCATGCTCTGATACTAAATGTAAAGTATGTATTGCATAACAAAAGTTACATAAGTAAATAATCCACTTATCTATAGACATCCACTCAAGTAAAAAGATAGATCTCATAATTATTAATCAATAATATCATTAAATCTTACAAATCGCATGCTTAATCTAGGTGTTAGCACTATAAATAATATACAATGTCTATTGGCTCTCATGCCATAAATCATCCAATATTAAATACAAGATACAATAATCATGTACAATATAAGAAATAATAAATCAATCAAACTCTCTAGCCACCACGAACCCACATGGTTCTCTTGCAAGCTGGGAAACAGGAACATGGTTCAGGCGCTTTTTCGCCTAACCATGAAGCAATTACACTTCCCCGAATCCCTTCATGACATGAAGGAAACCCAACCCTGCACGAAACGTCTAGAAACCTAGAAACAACTGGCAGGAGGGAACACCTAATGCAACCTGATGTGTAATGTGCCAATCTAAATAATGATATGCAAATTGTCTCACAATAGGATGTGGCAGAGATATATATAAAGAAAGTTTTGCTAGATAAATATTCATCCATTTCAATGAATTCCTAGCTTGGTCAAGCATAAAAATAGTTTAAGGTCAAATCCCAAAAAGAGGAAAAGCCATCTCTGTTGTTCCACATTCAACATCCTAGCCCAGAAAGTAACCCCAATCAAACACAAAAGATAAACTACTTTCTTTCAAAACAAACTAATTCTTTTCTTTTGCACAATCAATATAAATTCACTTTCAAGCAAACAATTCTAATGAAAATACTTTCATATATATTTATTCAAGATACATAAATAAGACATAAATTGAAGATAACTCATTCCATTCTTAATTACCTCAAAATAATCTTGTGTCTAGATTTTATAACACATACTTTTGCCTAGATATAGTTATTACTTCATTTCTTTGCTCAATCAATGAGAATACATTTCTAGCAATATTTCTATCAAAGAGCTGCATTTAATCATTCAAGATATACATAGATCACTATAAAACTAGCTATAATCTTTATCACATAATTCATTCTTAATTTCTAAAAAATAAAATAAAATAAATAAATCTAGATTTGCCTAACTGCAAGCAAGATCATATTTATAATACCGTTATAATTAAATTTGTAATAAGGAATAAATGAGAATCATCTTTTCTAACAATTTTATATTTATGTTTGTCAAACAAGAACACCATTTAAGTGAAGGCATAAATAGGTAAGTCGGTTAAATTAAACCTACAGGTGATCAAGATGCTGTTACAAGAGACAGAATTGTAGGACAACAAAATTAAGCATGGACATCAACACTACAGGTGACTTTAAGTGTTGTCCGAAACACTATAATTTCTAACTCATGCTCACACCCTCATAACTAATATCCACATAGTAATTTCAACATCCTTACAAAGTCACAAAATCATGTTGGGAGATCACACATAAATCAAACATGACTTTCATGCCAACAACTTAGATTTATATTGCATAAAATATAGTTTTTACTAAAACATACATAACTTTCTCAAAACACAACATTTTTCTGATTTTTAAAATGCATTGGAAAGATAATACAGAGATCTATAGAACCTAATAAATATTTTCATAATAAATATATTTGATATAATTTTATAAATACAATATAATCACATATAAACATCATGCTAAAAATAGCAGCAAAGATATACAGTCACTAATTAATGCATACCTTAAAATTTACAAACTGGGTAAGACTGATTTTTTTATATGATTTAAAAAACATAGTTCCACACCTCCCATACAAATTTTAAAGAAACTCAGTTCATAAAAATAAAGTTATTGATGCCGCAACATACTATTTTTTTCTCATGACAGATTTACGAATTATAAAAAACAGTCAACTTGTTTTAATAATATAAAATAAAATATAAAAGATAAAATTACAAAAATAATAGATAAAGTTTATCCCCTACTTTAAAACCATATATCCAAAAATTAGAAATACCAGATATGTCTAAACTAATATAGGTTACTATTTTTCTCCTTTCAATTTCTTCCCAAGTTTTCTATTAGTTTTTTTTTTAATACAAGAAACTAATATTTCAATATTCTAAAAACCATATTTAGATCAAATAACCTATCAAATCATACTGCTAACTTTTAAGAATTCCCAACAAATCCAATTCAACAAAAATTATTTTCTAATCTTCAAAATCAATGAAACTATAATTTGTTTAAATCTTTCTTTTTGCACAGGAAGCATATAAATCACATTTCTTCACACAATCCTATATTCAATTATTAACCAAAGTAAATCTTTACTAAAGCCTTTCATGACAAGAATCCTACCTCAATCATTGTAGAAATTTGGTAAAAAAAAATGGAGATGAACCAATCAATTCAAAAAGCACAACAATCCTTCAATTCTTCACAAAAAAAGCACTTTCAAATCCCTGAACTCTTTCTTCTCCTTTGCATAATAAAATTCATAACCCAAAAAGAAGAATGAAAAAAGCTAATTCTCTTCTTTTAATAACTCTTTCTTTTTTTTTTCAAAACCTAAAAAGCAAAATATAATATTATATTCTTAATAAAAGAAAAATAATATTAAAATGATTTTATTCATATTCATGTACATCCTACTTAAAACTAATATTAGAAAATATAATTTTCTAATGCACAAATATGATAAATTTAATAATTGATTCTCTAAATCTTTAAAATAAACATGCACATTCAATAATTAAATAAATTAACAAATGAAAATAATTCAACTTATTTCTTTCCAAAATAAATAAATAAAAGAAATAATGTAATGCTTATATGTTTATATAATTATATATTGCTTTTTTATATATATTTTAAATTATAAATATGTGTCTATAAATATATGCTTATTTTAAGTCTATCTAAAATATCATTTCATGCAAGAATATATATATATAAACATGCACATTCAATAATTAAATAAATTAACAAATGAAAATAATTCAACTTATTTCTTTCCAAAATAAATAAATAAAAGAAATAATGTAATGCTTATATGTTTATATAATTATATATTGCTTTTTTATATATATTTTAAATTATAAATATGTGTCTATAAATATATGCTTATTTTAAGTCTATCTAAAATATCATTTCATGCAAGAATATATATATATATATATATATATATATATATATATATATATATATATATATATATATATATATATATATATATATATATATATATATATATATATATATATATATATATATATCAACTTATACAATTCTATTAAATCTAAGTCAAAATAATATATAAATACATGGCTAACTTATGCAAATCAAATGAACATATTGTAGCAACAAAATTCACATTTCATATAATTATTAAGCATCAATCACATTCATTCACTATATAAAATACTCAAACAAGACTAGCAACCACATAATGATGCATAAATAAAGCTAGTCAGAGATGCAGTATGACATGAAACTACGTGAGTGTGTGCATACATCAGATTTATCCATCCTATCAAATTCTCTCCGGGTGGTTAGAACATCTCTACCTCAACCATGTTCTCATTTTCGACATTTCTCCTGCAATCAGTCGCACTTAGATTTTCATTAATAGGTTAGTTTCCCCAAAACCATAACCGAAGAAAAACAAGATGTACATTCATAATCGTACTAGTAATATTCAATTATTAAATTGACTTTCAAAATCACGCATTTATAACATTACAATACTTACTTTCACACACATGTGGAATCACTCAATAGTAAAACAATCATAGTAAAAATTTCCAATAATCAAAATTATAAATAAGGTCCAAAAACGTGATGTGACATTTGGTTAATGTTCTTGAATATTCATGATACTTGCTTCTATGGAGTCATTTCAGTCATAGTTCAGCATTGACATTGAGGTACACAAGCAGCATCCAGGATTCATGTATCTTTTCTCTCTTTTGGAGGGTAGTATTTTCCCACAGGGTTTTCTACCTTATCTCCACTTCATGAGAGATTTTCATTGTATATGGTTACCTAATCAGGCCTAGTTGTTAGGACCCGTCCTTATTTGTGCCCACCTAAGCTATGCTTAAGGGGGTGTTATTATATATTTTACCTATGTATTATTTTACCCCACATGGGTAAAATACACATGTCATAAGCCTACTTAGGTGGGTTGTGTGGCGACTTGGAGAGTTTGACACAAATCTCCAAGATATGTGTCTCCACTTTTACACCACTTGGTGGAGACCTTCTTCCAAGTCTCTAGTTGAGTGTTGCAGTCAAATTCTAAGTCTACTCAACCTCTCTCATCTATATGTACTCTCAGTATGCATAGTTTATCTATTGCAATTCTTATTGCTTTCACTCCATTTTATAATCAGTATTCACCTAGATGATCGTGATTTCTAATAAATAGTGGGTAGAGTGGGGAAAGTAGGAAAAAGAAAATAAAATTATTTTTCTTTTTAAGGGATTTCATAAAAGATGATTTGGAAAACTAAATCTTTTAAATAGAGAAGAGAAATAGAAATTTGGGGGGCTCTTGGTTTTGGGGGAAATTTGTTCATGGGTTTGGAAAATAGATTCATGGTGCAGGTATGAAGGAATTGTTGATTGGGGCTGCCAAGAATTAATTATCCCTGTACAAATTTTATCCCAGGTGTGTTTTACTGGAAATATTTTCTCATAATCATTTCATAGATTGTCTTTTGCTTGAGGAATGAAGAATGCCGAGAAACTAAACAGATAATGAATAATGTGTGATCATTGTTGCATGTATGTAAAATTAGTTTTTAATCACTTGTTGGAATTGCATTATATTCTATGAATGATTGAATCTAGATTTAAATTGGATTGTATTATATTACCTCTGTAAATTTCTTCAAATTATATTTGTATGTTGCTCCTCTGTATCATTTGGAAATCTATTGATTTTTTTTTCTATAAGTCATTTATTTGTGGGTTCTAATAATCTAGATAGAGGAACCATTCTATGATAACCTCTGTTATCCTTTGTGATTAAATCTTGTATTTATATCTTGATGGGCTGAGGCAGACCGTACCAATTTAGTGCCTCCAATACAATGATCTACTCATATGTTGATCCATACCCTATCTATTATTCTTCCATTTTCCTCAACCAGTTTGAGAACCTTGGTTAAATCATTTACATACTGCTATGTGGAAGTTGATTTCTATGGTTGTCAGGAGTTTGATAGGTACTCATTTATCTGGGCATAGAGCATCTATTACTAAGCCATATTTTTGCTATATCAAGTTGATTTGCAAGCTTTCCTTATTATTGTTTTGATGTGAGTTTAATCTACAATATAACCATTCTCAGAGGCGTTGTATATATATTTAGAAGTTTAATTAAATTAGAACTACATTATATTTCATTTGTAGAGACGTCAAATCATCTTTAGAAGATCATGAATGTTTGCATCTGTATTTGTGGTGGTGTCGAATATATATTTAGAAGTTCATAAATGTTTGCATCTACAACCATAGTGGCATTGATTCATCTCTTGAAGTTTATAAATAATTGCATTTGCATTTATGATGGCATCGATTGATCATTAGATAGTTTATAAACGTTTGTATCTGCTGAAGTTTCCTTTCTCTTAGGCATAATTGTTGTTAGAGGATTTTAATTAATGGAATCTATATCATAACTTATTCTTAGGCATTACGTTAGTCATTAAAAGCATGTGTTTGATTTGCATCTGTGGAGCCTTAGGTGTATTACTGGAAGTTATAAACAATCAAGTAGTAGAGGCATTGGATTTGTTTTAAGAGTTAAATAAATATGATTTGCTTCTGCCTCATAAAGGCATTGATTCATACTTAGCAGTATGCTTATGATTTGCAATTGCATGTCATAGTATCATTGCATCATACTTAGCCATATACATATGGTTGCATATATTTCATAGTGGCATCAAATTTTATTATATATTTCAACCTGTCATTAATCCTTGCATAAATCATCATGTATGTTGTGATGTGATATTTAATCCTAATTTTATTTATCATGATATCACAACATCCCCTTAGATTTTTTTCCTCGTCTTTAGACCTCGGTTTTGTCTATGTTTCCAAATTTGAGTGTATATCAACTAGGGCACTTACTACTTCATATGATAAGTTACACTTCTGTAATGCTTTGTAGGCTCCTATAGATCATATTTGAATGTAGGCTTTTTAACTATATTTAATTTCTATTATGTTGTGCTTCACTTTGGCTTGATTTTGAGCATAATATTTGGAGAAATAACATCTTTAATGATGCTTTTGCTATTGGCTTGATTGATAGTTCTATGAAAGCTCACCAAGGTAATGCAACCATTGTACACCCAAAACCATGTTAATCTCTCCTAAACCCACAACATAGAAATCATCACATACCTTATGATCTCCCATGGCTATGTTGAGTTGTTAGATTATTTGGTGTACAAAATGGTGAATTCATCATCAACAATGACATTAAAACCTTCAAAAACCTCAAGTTTCAATCCCCTCTTAACCACCAAACAATCATTGATGAAATTTTGGGTTTCCCCACTATTAATAAAAATTGTAATCCATTGTCTAGATAGCACTCCTCAAACTCTGAATGGATGACATCTAGGTGCTCTTGAAAGAGATGCATGTGTATGCCCTCCAATTGTGCCTTTATCTTCCATCTTTTCAAGTTCATGATCCTCTATAACCATCTATGGCTCGAGTTCTTCAAGATCTAAGTCATCATCATATATTACCTTAATGTAATGAACTTGGCCTTTGCCAAGGCATCTATTATCAAGTTCCCATGGTTCTTTGCAAGAAAAAAAAGCTTCTTCCTTCCAAGTTCATCTTTAGTGGATTCATCTATCCCCTTTGTGATAGATGGTTGAGCTATGGTCTTTTGTAGAAATGCATGTGATCCCCCTTTCTAAAAATTCCTTTTTTGTGGTACAAAGGTAGGTACCTTTGATTGATATGGAAATTTTGTCTTTAGCATAGATGCCTCAAGTGTCAGAGCT
Source organism: Cunninghamia lanceolata (assembly GCA_027924645.1). Lineage (NCBI taxonomy): Eukaryota > Viridiplantae > Streptophyta > Pinopsida > Cupressales > Cupressaceae > Cunninghamia > Cunninghamia lanceolata. The sequence goes on from BSBN01000500.1 coordinate 28,083,336, forward strand.
TTTTTTATGGCTTCTTTTAGAGTAGAGGGTGCAAAAGCCTTATCAATACCTTTGAGGAATTCAAACAAACCCTCGACAAAGAGAAAAGTGATTCTCTTTTCTAAAATATCTAGTGTCATTACTACAACATGCTAAAATTATTCAACATAGGATTCCACTAAGTTTCATTGTTTGATTCCTACAAACTCTTTGAAATACTCATCTTCCTCTTTTCATTAAAAGTAGTCCATAATCTTTTGATTGAATTCATTATAATTTTGCACAAGGTTATGTCCTTATGTGATTAACCCATGGTGCCACCAATCATAAGAAACACATTCTAAATGTAATGTGAAAAATAATATGGCATCTTCCTCCTCCATAGGCCAAAGAGTGAAATAAGTTTGTAGTTTTTGTAACTAGGCATGAGAAAAAATTTTATTGCTATGTCAAATGTAGGGGCATTTAGCTTACCAACATTTTATTGCAACACCTTCTTTTCATCATTTTTGTTACCATGTGATATTCTTCCATTATGATTTTTTTTCCAAGGATGTCTAAATAACTCTCAAATGAAATTATATTTTTAAAATCTTTAGATTTACCTTGATATTCTTAAAAAATTCTATCAAGCTCCTATGTGGGAGGGGCCTTTAGTTCTTTCTCCTCATTTTCCTTTTTTGTAGGAACATGAGATTAGATGGATTTGGTATGTAAATAACCACAAACCAGCTAATTGTAGATGTACTCCCTTCTCCTAGAGATGCTTTGGGAGGATCTAGGGTTTTAGAATTTGGGAGAGCATCATTTGTGCCATGAGGTTGCCAATCTCTCTTGTCCTTGATTAATTTGAATCAAAATCTCATGGAAGAAATCTACTCTTTCTTCATCTATTAACCTATGCTTTCCTCTTCCTCTTTCTGCCATATCTTTGCTTTTATCAAGATGTTGTGCTTGTAATTATGTTTTTTCTCATCTCTGATACCTGATTTCTCTTTCATTGGAAATCATCAACCATTTTATTAACCCTATAGGCTAGCGAGATCAAAGCTCTAATACCACTATAATGACCCAATCATATATTTTTGCAAATTATATCAGATTTAAAGTATGCATAATAAATATTACATGAAATACACTAAAATAACCTCCATCCAATTTGCATGTCGAATATTGTAACATTAAATGTTAATTTTACAATAAATTGTCATAGAAGTACTCAATGTTTGTGTACATAAAATAAAACTTCACCATAGTTGATTTATATTGATTGAATGTACATCAAGATGCTATTATAAATAAAAAAATAGCAATACAAATGATATTCAGATATGCAAACAAAACTATGTATGTTGGAGCTCCTTCCTTCACAACTCCTAGAAATAAACTATTGAAAACCATGTTGGAATCCAAACAATCTTTGAAGTGCAGATTACAACCTCTGTGTGATTCCCTTAAGAAACCAAAAAGATTTCATCCTTCAATTTTAGAATCCAGGGGGTTTCATCCTTATATTGATGAATGAACACAAATGCTCAAACAATTTTGGCAAAGTCTTGGTATGATAAAAATGAGATGTTGAAATCAAGAGTCTGCAACTTGCATTTTATAGATGTTGATGACCCAACTTGGGCACACAAATTTCAATGCCCATCTTTTCTAGCAAATAATAATTAATATTATTTTTAATATTCTTCCTTCTAAAGTTCCCACCAAAAGATAAGTCATTACCTCCATTCGATACCTAACTAAAAATAGATGGTAACTCCTCCATAAAAGCTCATCATAGAATATGCTAAAATAGTGGGAGTTACACAAGGCCCATTAAGAATATCATGCCTCATTGGAAGTTGAAATGGAAAGTAGACAAGGACATACTAGCTACAAAATTAAATAAGATGTATAAAAATATTTATTTTAGGTACCCCAACTTGGTGAGGTCCTAACTCCTAGCCCTATGGGTAAAAATCAAACTTCTTTTGTGTGTTGGAAAGATCTCCAAAAGACCTACACCGAAACACAAAATTATATAGATTTTAAGACAAACTAGGCCCCATAAATGCTCCAAAGACCTCCAAAATACAATTTATAAAAATGTAAGAAATACTAAAATTTAAATATTAAATTGAAATTATTTCCTTGTCACTTTTCCTAAGCCCATGGGAAATATGGAATGGGCTTTTGGGTCCTTGAATTAAATTATTAGAAAGGGGACATTACATCTTGGCTAGAGATGACATAGGTCCAAAATTCCATTGGTTTTGAAAAGACTGGAGAGAAATAGTTCAAAATATGTTTTGGTATGCTTTCAAACTTTGATGTAAGTTTGTAATTACCAAGGAAGTAAAAATATTTGGTTCTTATCTTTTGATAGAGTTTTGGACTTTTGGTGTAATAATGCAATAATTACAAGTGTGCTTTGAAAGTCTGAGATTCCATGGAGGATAAATAAGCGAGGTTTTAGGCTATTGATGTAAGCATGTAGGACTATAAACAAATCTAAAAAGTGTGAAACTAAAATAAGGCAGTGTTCTCTAGTTTTATTTTAAAGATGTAACAATTACAATGCTGCGAGAAATGTCTAGAAGTTTAGTATGTAGACTAGTATGGGGCTTTGAGGTGTGTATGTAACTTAGTAAAAGTTACAAGGGAAGCATGAAAGATTGGAAACCCAAAGACTAGGATTCGGTGGAGTTTTATGACCACAATGTAACTTGCATATGATTACAAAACAAATTTAAAACTTTGAATCATAAGAACATGTATGAACTCAAGAAAGCAAGCTTTCAAAGGAAACCATAATTTTGGAGGAAAACATAGCAAAGAATGCAAAGGATTAAGTGCAAAACAAGGTACGTGGAGAGCTAGAAAAAAACACTTGAATGAAGAAACCCTTATTAATATGATTACAAACCTTAGATATACCAAATGCCTTGAAACCCTATCTTGGTACAAGATTTCCTACATTGATATTGACATTTTTCACCTATGAAATCAATTAGATCAAGGGAATCAATGGCTTTGTAGAAGTTTAGAGCTATATTGTGAGCTAGGATGGACATGGAGCACAAGAAACAATGAGAAAATGTGTTGTGAATGAAAGGGAAGTTGTGAAGATATATAAGCTTTTAACATATGTGTGGGTCATAAATGCTCTCTTCTTTTAATCATGTAACCATCAAGTATGGGGCATTTTTACATAGGCTTGTAATTTGCAAAATGAGTCAAAAACCCTACATGAAGAAGTGACATGGGTTTCCAAGGTTTTGTTGTAAGTGTGTAAAGATTACAATGTTGCAATGAAAGTCTAAATCTCTAGCTCATACACATAATGTGAACTTTCATAATTTTTTTGTAAGTGGATAAGAATTACAAAGCTACTTCAAAGGTATGAAATTATGCCATAACACAAACCATGTGTGGACTTTCAAGGTTTCTTTGTAGCTTGATAAAAAAATACAAAAATGGATGAAAATGCCAAAACTCCACTTAGGGTAAATCCTCAACTTTTAACTTGGGAATTTTAACTTTCCTCATGACCTGATCTTTCCTAGGAGCATAGGCATTTGAGCATTTTAACATTGTGAATTTTTATGCAAATTATCCATGCTTGAGACGCAAACAATGAAACTTGACACATGGTGAGTTGAGGACTTAGGAAATACATAAGACAACTTTGACTAACACGGAAGACATGGAATTTGAAAATTGGAGTTAGAAAATATTATGACAATAAATAGTGATCTATTTTCCTTCACCTTTGCCTTCCCCTTCCCTGCTTCTAATTCTATCAATGTAATGCTTATAGACACCTTAAGGGAGTTTGTCAGATTGCTAGGTTTAAGTTCTTAAGAGTTGGTATAGAATGCTCTATACCATACAAGATTTGGTTATGGAGGTAGCCACCCAAGATCTAGGAGCTTCAATGAAAGCATAAGAGAGGCCCAACATGAAAGAATAATTTTATTCTATCAAAGGATGCAAATACACAATATACATGAAAATACATTAATGAAATTACAATGAGAAGCCTTTGGTTATATAGACCAAGGTAAAACATGTTGGAAACTTGTTGGTGTTGTCATTGATGTCAACTTCTAGCAGATAGTTCACTTGGTTTCCAAGTGCTTTTGATAAAATTTGAATAAAAGGTGTGTAGTGTGCTAGAGATGTGCTCAATTTTGTGCTTCACATTTCTTCCTAGTTGAAGATATGATTGTGCAGTTTGGAAGTATTCATCAGAGGTGTTCATAGGTGTTATATCTAGAGTTTGAGGTTCTAGATCATGTGGTAGTGGAAGATGTATCTAACAGAGTGTTTGCCTATGTAGAAGACTGTTTGAAAGAAATGAGATTGCTTCGCATTGAAGTTTCTTATCTTGCGGATCTAGGAATATGCTTATACAACCTATATCCACCTTCCCTTGAAGTTTCTAGTGATGGGTTGCTCCGCAAGTTCAGTTATAGTGTTAGTGTTCAGAGGTAGTGGATCTTAATGTGCAGAGTGAAGACATTCTTTGTTTTAGGAGGTTGCGGAAGTGTTGCAAGAGATTCTGATGGTGTTGAATGTTATGGAAAGGTGTGTGAATGATTTGGAGTGTCTCTTTTTGGTACACATGATGTTTTTGGACTTGGAGAAGTGTGGATGTGGGCATTAGCTCAAGTTTGGCCGACCTAGCTTACTAAAGCCACTTGCGGAGGTACCTCGTGGATTGTGGATGTGATGAATAGCTTGGTGATACAAATTTAACCCTTGACATGGTCCACTTTCACTTCTTTCCATCGCGGAAGTATTTAAGTGCTGACCTATTTGGTGTTGCATGTTTAAGGTGCATGGGCTTCATTAGGACCAGCCTAATTGAGATAGGTCTTGGTTGTGGATGGTATATATGCAAGATGAAGTTGAGTGGAACAAGATAGAGAAGAAAATGTGAATGTGAAGCAAGGGTAGTGAGTTGTGTGCAAGATTAAATGCTTATGACTCTGAAATGTAGTGAAGAGAAGGTGTCTACATTTTAGTGTGCTTGAAGTTGTTGGAGGTAGTGAGCCAAAGGTTGCGGATAGCAAGAAGATACAGTGGTGGATCTCTCCTATTGGCTTGAGATAGTGAATCTCTATATAATAGTTTTCTTCTATTCTTCTCTCTTTTGGACAATGAGTCCTTTTGGGCAGTGAGCCTTTCTTCTGGGTAGTGATCTTATTTATTTTTTATGTTGCTATTCATATATATGTGAGCTAATACTCACCGCGGTTTTTCCCTTCTTGGGTTTTCCATGAAAAACTAGTGTTCCTATGTGTTTGAATATTGATGCTTCATATGTTTACATTCTACTGATGCATGTTAAGAGGTTGATGTTTGGAACTTCTTTGAGGATTTACTATTTTAATACATAACTGATTCACCCCCGTCTCAGTTGTCCTGTGGATACTAACAATTGGTATCAGAGATGAGTTCCCTTGAAGAAGCTTAACTACTTGGGGTAGATCCAGACGACGCATAAGAAAGGTATGGAGGTTCTAGTGTTTGATGGAACAAATTATGCTTTTTGGAAGACCAGGATGGAAAGCTTTCTTGTATCATTAGGATATGGCATATGGAAGAAAGTTGAAAAAAAGTATATTATACCTACTAATGGTCCAAAGGATGAAGATGAGATTAAAGAATATGAGAACAATAGCAAGGCAAGGAGTGCTCTTCTGAATAGTCTTTCTGATTCTGAAGTAGGAAGGTAATGAGCTACAAAATTGTTCATGAGATCTAGAAGAAGCTAGAAAGTACCTATGAAGGAGATGACAAGGTCAAGCAAGCAAAGATGCAGATTTTGAAGGCCAAGTTTGAAACCCTAAAGATGTTAGAGGATGAAAATATTGCAAGCTACATGCAGAGAGTGGATGAAGTTGTCAATTCCATCAACGGTCTAGGTGGGGAGCTAGAGGAAAAAGAAGTTGTAAATAAGGTACTAAGAACTCTTCCAAAATCTTATAGTGCTAAAGTTTCTTCTATTGAAGAGATTCAAGATTTGGATAATTACTCTAGGGATAAAATGTTTGGTACTCCAACTACTTTTGAGATAAGAGAATTTGGTCAAGATGATTCAAGAAAAGAAATTGCTTTTAAGGCTAACAAAACATAAAAGAATGATGAATCAGATTCATATGACTAATAAAATAGAAGCAAATTTGTAGGCAGATTGAAAAAGGGGTCTGGAAAATACAAAGGTAAGTTACCTTTCAAATGTTTTTAACTGTGGAAAGATAGGTCATTATGCTTCAAAATGTCCAGTCAAGATTTCAAATGACAAATACAAGGATAACAAAGGAAAATCATTCAAGATGAGTTACTATGTTAAATAAGATGATAGTATATCTAATGGTGAGTCTAACTATCCAGATGATGAAAGTGATGAATGCTTGTTCATGGCGTTGAATGTTGGAACTAATTCTACTAATCGTGGAAGATGCATAAAGGAAACTACTCTAGAAATAGAGCATAATATCAAAGGAGCTCTAGTAACTTACTTTCATGTAAGAAAGGAGGAAAATGACTAGTTAATTAACAGTGGGTGTTCAAATCATATGACAGGTGATAAGAATAAGTTTGTAAAACTTGAGAAGTTTGATGGAGGTCTTGTTAAGTTTGGAGATGATGCATCTACCAAGATTTATGGAAAAGGCTCAATTAGTTTTGATGGAAAGCACAATACAGATGATGTTCTTTATGTTAAGGGTCTCCGACATAATCTTCTAAGTGTAGGACAAATGTGTAGTAGAGGCTACAACCTTGTGTTTTAGAATGGAGTTGTGGAAAGGAAGAATAGGACAGTTTAAGAAGTAGCAAGGACAATGTTGAAAGAAGTAAATCTATCGGATATATATTGGAGAGAAGATATTCACAATGCAGTCTACATACAAAACAGAGTGCAAGCAAGGCTCAACAGTTCAAAGACTCCATATGAACTATGGTATGGAAGAACTCCTACTGTTAAATACTTTAGAGTGTTTGGAAGCAAGTTCTACATTAGGAGAGATGAAGAAAACTTGGTAAACTTTGATACAAGATTAGATGAAGGAATCTTCCTTGGGTACTCCACAAAGAGCAAGGCTTACAAGTGTTACAACAAGAGGCTAAAGAAGTTGGTTGAAAGTGCAAATGTCAAAGTGGATGAAGATCCACATCAAAGCTCAGTGCTAATAGAAGGATATGAATCTGACGAGCTTCCTTGCATAGAAGAAGAAAGAGAAGAAGAGAAGGAAAATGAGATGCAAGTTGATGAAGAAGATGCTCCAGAAAGGGTTCCTAAGACTCCCAAGTATGTATAGAAGAATCATCCTGAAGATCAAATCATTGGAGACAAGAACAAAGGTGTACGAAGAAGAAGAAAAATTGTTATGGTAGATGAACAAGTAAATTTATGTTTATTATCTAAAGTAGAACCCAAAACAGTGACTGAAGCATACAAAGATGAGCTCTGGATCAAGGCTATGGAAGAAGAATTGATGCAGATTGAGAATCAAACTTGGGAAGTTGTCCCAAGACTAGCAGACAAAAATGTGATAGGAACTAAATGGGTCTTCCGAAACAAATTGAATGAGAATGGAGAAGTAGTCAGAAATAAGGCTAGGCTTATGTGTAAAGGCTGTACTCACAAGTGGAAGGAATAGATTATGAGGAAACATTTGCTCCAATGGAAAGATTGGAGGCCACTAGAATGTTCTTGGCCTTTGTAGCTCATAAGGACTTCAAAGTCTATTAGATGGATGTAAAATCTACATTTTTGAATGGAGAGTTGGAAGAAGAGGTATACATTGAACAATCGAAAGGATTTCGGTTGTCAAAAGATCCAAATATGGTCTACAAATTGACAAAGGCATTGTATGGACTCAAACAGGCTCCTAGAGCTTGGTATGTAATGTTGGATAGGTACCTACTGCAACAAGGATTCAAAAAGGGCACTACAGATAGCCATCTATATTTCAAAGTTGAAGAAAATCAAATCCTGATTGTGGAAGTATATGTTGATGATATAATCTTTGGAGGTAATGAAGGTATGTGCAAAAGATTTACAGAAAGAATTTGAAATGTCGATGTATGGAGAAATGAATTTCTTCCTTGGGTTACAAATCAATCAATCATAAAAAGGTATTTTCATTTCACAGTCAAAATATGCTAAGGAAATGTTGAAGAAGTTTGGAATGGAAGACTCCAAATTGGTGTCTACTCCCATGACTACTGGTTGTAAGTTAAGAAAAGATGATGAATCCCTAAGGCTGATTAGAGTAAGTACAGATCAATGATTGGTACACTATTATACTTGAGTGCTACTAGACCGAATATCATCCATGCAGTTTGCCTTGTGGCTAGATTTCAAGTAGATCCCAGAGAGTCACATGTTTTAGCAGTAAAGAGGATATTTAGATACTTGAAAGGCACTCCAGAGTTTGGCCTATGGTATCCCAAGGATATTGATTTATCCTTAAGTGCATATATAGATGTAGACTAAGCAGGATGTACAGATGATAGTGTTGGATCTAAGGCATACAACTGAGAGGGGGGGTGAATCAGTTGTATAAAACTTCTTGATATTCAAACACTTAACTCACTGTTGTTAGTTAGCAGCATATCAAATAATCATCCATGGAAGCATAATACATAAGCACAAGAGCAGATAAGCATCAACACATTGAACACCAAGATTTTGACGTGGAAAACCCGGTTAAGGGAAAAACCACGGGGTGATTAACCCAAGAATTATTCTCTGTTAGAAGAATAAAGAAAAATGAATGGCACATGCCAATAAGGGCTCACTGCCCGAGCACACTGCTCACAAAGAGGCCCACTGCCTACAAGGAGACACACTGTCTACAAAGTGATGAAAATCACAGTCTTGAACTGGAGAATGACATCTCTACCATGTCCGGATCAGTTCCAATTAAGCCCAACAATCTCTGCTCTGCCTTTCGCACGTTTCTTTGCTATACCATGCTCATCCTCACACCACACATTGAAATGAACTCACAAACTGTTATTTATACAAGACATCGACTTAGGAACAAACATCTAAGTCGGCAAACAACCATAGGAGTATCCGCAAGATGAATAACACATCCGGTCAGCCATCACAAGAACATTCGCAGGATGAACAACTCATCCGGTCGGCTACACAGAGCAAGAACTTCATCCGGAAGAATAACTTCAATTCCGGGCTCTACCATCAATGCGGACCAACAACAAAGCCTAAACATGATCCAAGAACCTTCACAAGCCTGTCTGAATGTCCGGATACATCCGCACTTCCTCTGCTTACTGGGATCTCTTGTCTTCCTCATCCGGAACTTCAAGAACACAGTCTGTCGCCACTGTCATAATGCAAGAGGTACTTCCGGACCTCCAAATCATACACAAATCAGGATGATACATCACAAGGACATCCCAAACACTCCTTCCAATCCGCAGATTAGGATAATACAATTCCGGACCTCACCGGACCTTTTTGTGATCCTCTGTCACCTCCGGATACTTGCCGGACCCGGTTCTATACCGGCAGCCACAACTCCTTCAGATCTTCATGCGGACCTCTGAAATCTTAACTGTAGCATCTCAAGACTCATATCTACTAACCCTTTAATCCGCAGCCTCCGGTTCTCATCCTATACAGTACATTTACCTTCTTCTCATCACTGTTCTTCACTGTTCCTGACTGAGACTAATTTTCTCAATATCCTCAGCACACAGCTCATCAAATCCTTCTTGTCAATGCAATATGAGTATGTTGACATCAATGACAACACTGGCTCACCTCATACTTGCAATAATCTCCCCCTTTGTCATTGATGGCAACATATGATGTGAAAAACCATTAAGACAAGAACTTCAACTTTTCATATGTCTTCTCTTCCTTTACTGCTCCCCCTTTGATCATCAACCACTTGTTTTTCACATGTCTTCTCTCCCCCTTTGACATCAATGGCAAAGGGCTCATACTTGCAATTCTCATGCATCAGAATCATACCAGCTGCTCCCCCTTAGTTGCAGCTCCCCATTAGTCCGGATCACAAGATATGACTGTGATAGCCACCGGACTGATGCACATCAGTGCATCTTAGTTCATCACCAGAGGGGCCATGACCCCTAACTTCTCCCGGAGATATTCAAAAGAGTCCTTGGGAAGAGGTTTTGTAAAGATATCTGCAATCTGATCCTTGGAGGGAACATACTCCAATCTGACTTCTTCCTTGTTTATTTGTTCTCTCAAAAAGTGAAATTTGATAGATATGTGCTTAGTCTTAGAATGCAGTACCGGATTCTTGGAAATATTAATTGCACTTGAATTATCACAGAAAATTATGATAGGCTCCTCATATTCAACTTTGATGTCTCTTAGCATCTGCTTCATCCATAAGATTTGAGTGCAACTACCTGCTGCTGCAATGTATTCTGCTTCAGTTGTAGACAGAGATATTGCATCTTGTTTCTTGCTTAGCCAAGAAACCAATCTCTTCCCCAAAAAGAATGCTCCACCACTAGTGCTCTTCCGGTCATCCACATCTCCTGCCCAATCTGCATCTGTGTAAGCATGAAGAGAGAAATCCAGATCTCTAGGATACCATAGACCATACTCAACTGTTCCTTTCAAGTATCTAAAAATTCTTTTGATTGCCATAACATGAGATTCTCTAGGATCAGCCTGGAATCTTGCCACAAGACCAACAGCCTGCATTATATCTGGTCTAGTTTGAGTGAGATACAACAATCCACCAATCATTGATCTATACTTTGTCTGATCTGCCTTTGGAGAATCATCATCTTTGCTTAACTTACATCCGGTTGCCATAGGAGTGTTCATAGGCTTTGAGTCTTCCATACCAAATTTCTTTAACAATTCTTTCACATATTTGGTCTGAGAAATGAAGATCCCTTCTTTTGTTTGAGTAATTTGTAGACCCAAGAAGAAATTCATTTCACCAAGCATAGACATTTCAAACTCACTTTTCATCTGATTTGCAAAAGTTTTGCACATACTATCTCTTCCTCCAAAAATGATATCATCCACAAACACTTCAACAATCAGAATGTTTTCATGATCAATTTTGAAATATAAGTTACTGTCAGCAGTACCTTTGTTGAATCCAATCTGCACAAGATGCTTATCCAACCTTTCATACCATGCTCTTGGGGCTTGCTTCAATCCATACAGAGCTTTCTTCAACTTGCAGACCATATCATTATTATCAGACAATTGAAATCCATCCGGTTGTTCAATGTAGACTTCTTCTTCCAGATCACCATTTAGGAAGGCAGACTTGACATCCATCTGATATACCTTGAAGTCTATGAAGGCAGCAAATGCAAGAAGTAATCTGACTGCTTCAATTCTTGCTACCGGAGCAAAAGTCTCTTCAAAGTCAATTCCTTCTATTTGAGAGTAGCCTTTGCAGACCAATCTAGCTTTGTTTCTGATTACTTCACCAGCTTCATTTAGTTTGTTCCGGAAGACCCACTTGGTTCCAATTACATTCCTGTCTCTAGGTCTGGGAACAAGATCCCAAGTATGATTTTTCTCAATTTGCATCAGTTCTTCTTCCATTGCTTTGGTCCAGTTTTCATCATTGCAGGCTTCATTTATTGTTTTAGGTTCAATCTTTGAAATCAGACAACATTCATTCTGATCTTGAGCGATATTCCTTCTAGTTTGTACACCTTTGCTTCTGTCACCTATGATCTGATCTTCAGAGTGATTCAGTCTTACATACCTTGGAATTTTGGGAGTATCCAGCACTACTGTTTCTTGATCAGCCTCATTCAAACCTAACTCTTCTTCCTGATTTACCGGATCAGGCTGACTCTGTCTCACCGGAGAGGATTGAGGTCCTTGAACACTGTCTTGGTCATCTTCATCAAACTCATAAAATCTTGAAGGCTTCTCAATTCCTTCATCAACCTTTACATTGGTGCTTTCTATCATCTTCCTCAATCTCTTATTGTAACACCGGTATGCTTTGCTTTGAGTGGAGTAGCCCAAGAAAATTCCTTCATCACTTCTAGCATCAAACTTTCCTAGATCTTCATCTCTTTTAATATAACACTTGCTACCAAATACTCTGAAATATTTCACAGTAGGAGTGATGCCAAACCAGAGTTCATAGGGGGTCTTACTGGTATTGTTTCTGATTTGAACTCGATTGAGAGTGTAGACTGCAGTACTGATAGCTTCTTTCCAAAACATTTGAGGAACATTTGCTTCCAACATCATTGTCCTAGCAGCTTCCTGGATGGTCCGGTTCTTTCTCTCAACTACTCCATTCTGCTGTGGAGTCTTAGGAGCAGACAACTATCTCCTTATACCCTGTTTCTCACAAAAGTCAATGAATTCACCAGATGTAAATTCACCACCTCTATCAGACCTTAGACACTTTAGTTTCAATCCGGTTTGATTCTCCACCATAGCTTTGAAGATTTTGAACTTCTCAAAAGCTTCTGATTTTTCTTTTAGAAAGGTAACCCACATCATCCGGGAATGATCATCAATTAACAACATGAAATATCTATCACCTTGCAGACTCTTGATTCTTGTCGGACCACATAGATCAGTATGTACTAATTCCAATAATCCGGTAGAAGACTGATCTTTGCTTTTAAAAGAGACTCTGCTTTGTTTGCCTAACTGACATTCTTTACACACACTATTTGTAGGTTTTATCAACTTTGGAAGATCTCTCACAGCCTGAGTATTGCTTATTTTGATGATGTTATCAAAATTTACATGACACATTCTTCTATGCCATAACCAACTCTGATCAATTTGAACAAACAAACAACTTTTATTTGAACCAACCAGATGAAAGATGTTACCTCTTGTCTGAGTACCGGATGCAATTTCAGTTCCGGAGCTTGTAAAGATTCTGCATTTTCCATTCTTGAACCGGAGATCATAGCCTTTGTCCACTAACTGACCAACACTGAGAAGATTGTGCTTCAATCCTTCAACATACAGTACATTTCCTGTTTTGCTCTTACCATCAAAGGAAATAGTTCCCCTACCTCTGATTCTGCCAGCAGAATTGTCACCAAACTTTACCATTCCTCCTTCATATCTTTCTAAGTCTAAGAACTTATTCTTGTCACCAGTCATATGGTGAGAACATCCACTGTCAATAACCCAATCATCCTTTTCTTCCACTTGAGCAGCCAAGGCTTTTTCAACAACTTTGTGATTGACAGATTCAGAGAGCAAGGAATCTTCTTCCTTGATGGCTATAAACACCCACTCATTTCCGGATTTGCTTCCTGGTTCTGATTCATCATCTGTTACTCCTTCATTGTCATCTTCTTCATGAACATAATAGCAATTCTTTTGAAACCTTGGTCTGTGAGTATTAGATCTTGCAGATCTCTCCGGACATCTTGAGGCAAAATGACCAATCTTATTGCAGTTGAAACACTTAAAGGGTAGTTTTCCTTCATACTTACCGGATCCTCTTGGCAGTCTCTTTGCAATGAGGGCTTCAAGTTGAGCTGTTTCTGCTTCTTCTTCTTCCATGTCTCTTCTTGCTTGATCATACCATGACATTTTCTTTGATGAGTTTTCCCCTGGATCAAATCTCTGTTTGCCTTTCACATAGGCACTGGCTTTGAAAGCAGATTCAGTCTTGGGAGGATCATCTCCAAACTCGGTCATTTCAAATGCAGCTAGTTTGCCAGCCAGTTGTTCTCTTGTGACAGTTGTGTGGGCTCTAAATTCATCAATGGCAGCAACTTTGATTTTGTAGGCAGCAGGAAGGGATCTTAGGATTTTGCAGACAATCTCATTTTCATCTAAAGTTCCACCAGCATTTCTGATTCCACATACCAGCTCATTTACTCTTGGCATAAAGGTAGTGATGTTTTCATCATCTCTCATTTTCAATCTTTCAAATTTCCCTTTCAGACTTTGCAACCTTGCACTTTTGACAAACTCATCTCCTTCATACAAAAGTTCCAGTTTAGTTAGGATCTCATATGCAGTGGGTAGGTCAATGACATTCAAGAGATCTGAATCATTCAATGCGCTTAGAAGAGCTTCCTTGGTCCGCAGATTGTTTTCAGCTTCTGTGATTTCATTCAGAGTTGTCGGACCACCTTGTGGAGGTACATATGGTTTTGAAATCATACCCAGGTATGCTTTTCCCATGCATTCCAAGTGACACTTCATGCGACCTTTCCAGAGAGTGAAGTTGGTTCCATCGAACTTCGGACTATCCTTCTTGTATGACGACATCCTAGATCTCCTCAAGCGGTTAAGCTCTTGTCAGAGGAACTTGGCTCTGATACCAATTGTTGGATCTAAGGCATACAACTGAGAGGGGGGGGGGTGAATCAGTTGTATAAAACTTCTTGATATTCAAACACTTAACTCACTGTTGTTAGTTAGCAGCATATCAAATAATCATCCATGGAAGCATAATACATAAGCACAAGAGCAGATAAGCATCAACACATTGAACACCAAGATTTTGACGTGGAAAACCCGGTTAAGGGAAAAACCACGGGGTGATTAACCCAAGAATTATTCTCTATTAGAAGAATAAAGAAAAATGAATGGCACATGCCAATAAGGGCTCACTGCCCGAGCACACTGCTCACAAAGAGGCCCACTGCCTACAAGGAGACACACTGTCTACAAAGTGATGAAAATCACAGTCTTGAACTGGAGAATGACATCTCTACCATGTCTGGATCAGTTCCAATTAAGCCCAACAATCTCTGCTCTGCCTTTCGCACGTTTCTTCGCTATACCATGCTCATCCTCACACCACACACTGAAATGAACTCACAAACTGTTATTTATACAAGACATCGACTTAGGAACAAACATCTAAGTCGGCAAACAACCATAGGAGTATCCGCAAGATGAATAACACATCCGGTCAGCCATCACAAGAACATTCGCAGGATGAACAACTCATCCGGTCGGCTACACAGAGCAAGAACTTCATCCGGAAGAATAACTTCAATTCCGGGCTCTACCATCAATGCGGACCAACAACAAAGCCTAAACATGATCCAAGAACCTTCACAAGCCTGTCTGAATGTCCGGATACATCCGCACTTCCTCTGCTTACTGGGATCTCTTGTCTTCCTCATCCGGAACTTCAAGAACACAGTCTGTCGCCACTGTCATAATGCAAGAGGTACTTCCGGACCTCCAAATCATACACAAATCAGGATGATACATCACAAGGACATCCCAAACACTCCTTCCAATCCGCAGATTAGGATAATACAATTCCGGACCTCACCGGACCTTTTTGTGATCCTCTGTCACCTCCGGATACTTGCCGGACCCGGTTCTATACCGGCAGCCACAACTCCTTCAGATCTTCATGCGGACCTCTGAAATCTTAACTGTAGCATCTCAAGACTCATATCTACTAACCCTTTAATCCGCAGCCTCCGGTTCTCATCCTATACAGTACATTTACCTTCTTCTCATCACTGTTCTTCACTGTTCCTGACTGAGACTAATTTTCTCAATATCCTCAGCACACAGCTCATCAAATCCTTCTTGTCAATGCAATATGAGTATGTTGACATCAATGACAACACTGGCTCACCTCATACTTGCAACAGATAGAAGGAGTACAAGTGGTGGTGCTTTCTTTTTGGGAAGCAGACTTGTCTCTTGGTTAAGTAAGAAGCAGGACTCAGTGTCATTATCTACTGCAGAGGCAGAGTACATTACAGTAGCATCTTGTTGCACACAGGTGTTATGGATGAAGCAGATATTGAAGGATATCAAAGTGTCATATGATGAACCTATTCCATCATATGTGATAATACAAGTGCTATAAACATTTCAAAGAATCCGGTAATGCATTCATCGACAAAGCATATTTCAATCCAGTATCACTTCCTAAGAGAGAAGGTTGCAGAGAATGAGGTGAAATTGGAGTGTGTGCCTACCAAGGATCAAATTATAGACATATTTACAAAGGCTTTTCCTAAAGAAACTTTTGAGTATCTCTGGCAGAAGTTAGGGGTTATTGCCCCTCCTTTTAATCAGATGCATAATTGTGTGCATCTGTCTGGGAAACATTTTAAGATACATTCCTAGTCCTGGACTAATGTTGGAGGCTACCTCTCAGGGGGAGTAGGTAGTGATGTTGGATTGGTGTAGTCAGATGGAGCATATCTTGTGACCCTAAGGGGGAGAGTGCAGAAAAGTAAGAGAAGGTACTTGCTGGTGTTGTAATTGTTGCCCTTTGTCATTGATGTCAAAGGGGGGGAGAGTTAGAGTGGATGAAAAACCATAGTACAGGAAAGAGTGTGAAGAATAAGAGTTGCTCCAGTTAGGGGGAGTACTACTGTGTTGCTGACTTATTACTTTTGGTCTTGATGGTTTTTAGAAAGTTGGTGTTGCCATCAATGACAAAGGGGGAGATTGTTGGAAAATTGCTAGTGTTATCATTGATGTCAACTTCTAGCAAATAGTTCACTTGGTTTTCAAGTGCTTTTGAGAAAAATTCAATAAAAGGTGTGCAGTGTGCCAAAGATGTGCTCAGTTTTGTGCTCCACATTTCTTTCTAGTTTAAGATATGATTGTGTGGTTTGGAAGTAATGATTAGAGGTGTTCATAGGTGTTATATTCAGAATTTGAGGTTCTAGATCGTGGGACAGTGGAAGATGTGTCTAATAGAATGTTTGCTTGTGTAGAAGACTATTTGGGAGAAATGAGATTGCTCCACATTTCTCCACATTGAAGTTTCTTATTGTGTGAATCTGGGAATGTGCTTATATAGCCTATATCCACCTTCCATTGAAGTTTCTAGTGATGGGTTTCTCTGCAAGTTTAGTTATAGCATTGGTGTTCAAAGGTAGTGGATCCTAATGTGTAGACTAAAGACATTCTTTGTTTTAGGAGGTTGCAGAAGTGTTGCAAGAGATTTTGATGGTGTTGAATATTATGGAAAGGTGTGTGAATGATGTGGAGTGTCTCTCTCTGGTCTGCATGATGTTTTTGGACTTGGAGAAGCGTGGATGTGGGCATTAGCTCAGGTTTGGTCGTCCTAGCTTACTAATGCCACTTGCAGAGGTACCTCATGGATTGTGGATGTGATGAGCAGCTTGGTGATACAAATTTAGCCATTGACCATGGTCAACTTTCACTTCTTTCCACCATGGAAGTGTTTAAGTGCCAACCTATTTGGTGTTGCACGTTTAAGGTGCACAAGCTTCATTAGGATTGACCTAATTGAGATAGGTCTTGGTTGTGGTTGGTATATATGCAAGATGAAGTTGAGTGGAGCAAGGTGTTACATTTTGAGTCGCCCTTGTTTATTTATGTATCGGTAATATTTCTCAAACAAGAGTCAGTTTATCGTACTATATTTTTGGTCATACCTTTGCTTTGTAAATCGACTCTTAGTCCTTCAATTTTTATCTGTGTGTCATCTTTGTATAAAAGGTTTGGACCTTTGAACCTGAACCATTCTCAAAGTTCAAAGTTCAATGGTTCAATATGTCTGAAGTGTCATATAAAGCAAGCTGTCTTTTTGTTTGTCTTCAGCGTCTTTGTACTTTCGAGTTGAACTTGAACCTTCCGCACGTACTCTATAGCGGGGTTCAAGGTTCAATGGTTCAACGGTCTTAAGGTTCAGCACTCATTGTCTTCTTATGAGTCGGGTCATGTAGTTACCTTGTCTACTAATATATCGTTGAACCTTCCGCTTGTACTCTGCCGCAGGGTTCAATGGTTCAAGGTTCAATAGTTCACTATTTTATAATTGGAAACCTTTTACCAAAGCCGCATAACTTTTTGTTGGTCTACATAGCCATTGCGTCGTTGAACCTTCGTATTGAAACATGTCTTCACAAGTTCAACGGTTCATGAGTCAAGTCCCTGTTTCCGTAAGTCAATCTTTTGCCTACCTATAAAGTCCAGTTGGCATGTTTGAACCATCACATTGAACCACTACGTTGAACCATGTCCTAAAGGTTCAATGGTTCAATAAGTTCGAAGATTTGGTAATTTTGGTCCCGTTTGCTCCCGCGGATTTCTAAGTCAAATTTAGCGGGAAAGTTGGAGGAAAATTTGTCAGAAACTCATCATGAAACCGAGAGCTCTAATTTAGCAGAGACTATGGATAATCATTGTACTTCATGATGGTGCATGAACATTACTTGTTATTAATGAAGAAATCAGAGTTCACGTCTTTTCAAATATTTTTGGCACGTATTGTTCCGAGCGATAATTATTCATTCTGGTAAGTGCCATTATTAACCAAGAACAAGCTAATTTTAGCAAGAAAACATACTGTGCAATGCGGAGAAGGAAAGCGCTGGAAGTGTAAGGCTCTTGTTATTCAAGTTTTCGCAGTGAATTCAAATATCCTGAAGGTGAGTTCTGTTTCCCCTGTGCTATTCTGAATTCTTATACTGGAAAGAAGAGCCTCTGGAATTTCTGTTATTTTCAAAATTCGAAGTGTTTTATTATAATCATCCAAGTATGTCTTTGAAATCTACATGTTTGGGGGATGAACATGGCCCTGGTCTCACTTACTCTCACTCAGAATTTGGAGATACTGCATCAGTTCAATATGATTTAGAGGAATTCATAGAAAGAACTAGAAACCCTGTTCAAACCCCCACAATGAAGAAAATTCTAGACAATGCTTTAGTTGTAGCCACAGCCTTTCCTTAGGCTATATTCTACCCAGAGTTAGTTCAAGAGTGTATGAACAGATACGATCCCCAAGACAGGTGCATCAGAAAAGCAGACGGGGATGTGTTATTCCATGTTGACAGACAAACCCTCATGTCTGTGATGAAGATACCGCCTAAGGAGGCGTATTCCAGTCTTGACATTACTGCCTCCAATGGGTATTTCTCAGAAAAGAGACCAACTTACAAAACTGTAATAGCAAGGAACTGGCTGCTAAAATTTCAAAAGGGCGGTTCAAGGCTGCCCAGGCCCCTTACTAGAGATCATTTGATACAGGAAGTAAGGGATATTATGGTGTTGTTGCACAAACTGAGAGGCAATCAGCATCCACAAGAGATTGGTTTGACCTGCCTCATGAGCCTTTAGATGAGAACAGTAAAATTTATGAATATTATTCACAGTTGCAAAGAAAAAATTGTTATGAAAATTATAAAAGGATTAATGATGTCTTCACTGGAAAGATGACCTATGAACTAGCAGGCAACCTGGGTAAGAGAATGACTAGTGAAGCAATGCAACTGATCAGTATCTATGGTAGCTTTTTCATCCAATTTTCTGAGTTCACTTATATCAGAGTTGGAGGATTTGATGGTGAACTTGTGAAGTTGCCTAGATATGTATTTGATCGTTTTGTACTGATGGAGGTATGTCGGCAATTGGCACATGTTGATAAGAAATTCCCATCAAAAAGGGGTTGTGGTATTGCTTTTCCTATTGAACTTGGGCATTATTCATGCCATTCAAAATCTGATGCCCTGGAGGTGAACCTCAAAAGGTTCAATTTTCAATTCTTCACTGCCAGGACTTAATTCGACAGTAAACAGTTTGTCAAAGATAACCTAGATTCTGGAACAGGGCACTCACACCTTCCTAAGCTGGAAGATTATTGGGAAGACTGTCCAGATGAATTTGAGGTTAGGAGAAGGCTGTGGTGTAGACTTTCTTTGGGGTAGATAATTACCCTTAATTTGAACATGGACGTTTCTGGAATTTTTAACGATGATGAACAAGTGGTTGATCCACAATACCCATTCCAGAGGTGGACTGGAGCAAGAAAGAGGAAGATAGAATTGAAATTAAAACCCTTCCTGTGATAAGGAGGACTGAGAAATGGTTGAGAGAAAAGAGACAGGAACAGCTTCAGAGTAAAACTATCCAACAATTCTCTTCAATGGTCGCATCATCGCTTCCCATGGACTCTTCTAATCAACCTCTTGCTATCTGTGGTGCAGGTGCTTCCAAGCCATCGACTGAGAAAAGCCCTGTCACCAAGAGATCCAGAAGAGTCCTCACGGATATTCTGCCATCTCGTGTTACCAGGTTGAGGACAAAAGGGAAAAGAAAGAAGCAGACTTCTAAAACAATAATTGTTGATTTAAATTCAGAGGAAGAATCAGAAGAGCCTATGGGTGACAAAGAGGCAAGCCCAAACAGAACAGAGGTAGTTGACACTGGGTTACAGCCAGGGGCCATTCTGTAGATCCCTGAGGTGTTAATGATCTCAAATGAACCCTTTGATGGAGAGAACCCCAGGAGGACAACCTCAGCCCCTGCACGAAAGTGGCTGGAGAGCTCCATATCTGACAAAAAGAATGTGATTCCTTTTGTTGTCCCTTTAGAGGACATGGTAAGTAAATGTCTGGGGAAGACCCCCAAGTCCAAGAGACTCAAAACAACGTCCAGAATAAATATTGACCCAAACACTGGTAACTGGAGTGCAGAAATAGCTAAGCCAGTGACTGAGGAAGAGGTTCAAGATCCTATAGTGCATGATTTCACTGTGGAGAGGATAGATCTCGGTACTGCCTCCAGAGCTGCAGATGTGCACCACCTTGAAGCTTCCACTAAAAGAATGGTTAGTCGAACAATGAAAGATGAGAAGGACAAAAAAGACTTGAAACAAGCTCTACGTTCAATGGTAGAGTACATTGAGGCCATTAACAATCCTAACCCACAGCCGATCTCACAGGTCCCCTTGTCTTTCGACCCGAAATCACCTGTCAATCAAAAAATGTTAGATCAAGTTCATAGAAGCAAAATGGTCTCAAAAACATTTGACAACTGGTTGGACAACATAGAACAAAAAGGAACTGAATATATTCATGAACTCAAAAATATATATGATCTGACTACTGCCACTGTTGAAGATTTTAAAGCACAGGTTGCTGTTTGGGCAAAAGACGAAGGTAAGTGGACAAGTGTAATAAACCAAATAGAGGAAGTTCAGAAATATGGGCTGGAGAAGTTTTTGGTAGAAAAGAACTTGACTGGTGTGGACGAGGATTTGTTATATGTGAACAAGAAGAATATTGAATGGAGGAACTCCATATCTCGACAAGGACGCTTTGAGCTCACAAAGCTAATTAAGGAGATAATAGAATTCACCCAATCACTGCAACATGATTTGCAATGTATCGAGGTTAAATACTTAAAAGATGATGGAAAGCCTGTGGAAGATGTTGAAGCAGGGGTTCAATCTTTTAGAGATAAAATCAACTTTGTTAAAGAAAATGATAATATTTTGATTGAGGATTTCTCCAGGATTTCTAAAGTCGAGTCACTGCTCTATCTCTGCATTGATGCACTCCCAGAACACAGGGCAAGGTTTGGGAAAATGCGAAGGGAAAAGGAAGTTTGGAAATCAAGAATGAAGCATATAGGTATACCAAACTTCCCTAAAATTCAGGAGTTTGTTGCTGCCTTTCAGGAGTGGAAGACCCAACATGCTTCCCAGGCTACTGATAGCAAATCAGGAGATGCTGATCCGTCGCTCCAGTCATAACCTCATTGGCTCGTTCTCTTTCAGTTCCTTTATTTATGTTATTTCCAGCAATCTTGATCTTTTATAATCAGTTGTTAAAAGTAAATCCCGTATGGGTCAGAGTTATGTTAACTCTGGGTTTAATTTGCTCAAGGACATAGTTAAGGCATTCATATATATATGTTTTTATATTTTGAAAGAAAGGGGGGTTTTTAGAAAAGAAAAGAAGAAGAAAGTTTTTTTTGGGCTGAACGGTTGATATTTTACATTACGTGATAATTGTCTGAATAATTTTCATCTGTGAATGAGAAGAAGAAATAATTACTGCCTATTTTAGATATGTGCGTCTGAATGTGTGGAATTAGATTTTCTGTGTAAAATCTCCTTTCATCTGGTAATTGCTCTTTATTTGGACAATTCGTCATATGTGTTCTGTTCTTTATTGGTTCAGCAAGTTTGTATGAATGTATTTATGTATTTGAACGTATCAAAGTAGAATTTGTGCATTCTATCCTATTACTGTATAAATTTATCATGTTCATGACATGGTTATGTATGAATGTTAGTCTGTCTTAAGCATTTTCTGGTTAAAAATGCATTTGGTTAGTTGAATAGGTTAAATTCACTGAAAATCTTAAAGGGAGCTGTACCTAAATTCAGAGGGGAACTAATTTAAAAGGTTCACCCATTTGTTGTTTAACTCATTTGTTCTTAAAAAGAGGGGTATAGAGTCAGAATAAATTATTTTCAGAATAAGGACAAATCCGTTAGCCAACAGTTTTTGGCGACTCTACTGGGGAATAGAAATACAATCATTAATTAAAGATTGGTCGCCTGAATATGAAACAACAATGGTGCTTCCGCACGAAAACATAATTCCTGTTCTGCAACCCAACCTTGGATTTCAAGACGAGCAGGAAGACATTATTGGCCAATTGAATACCCTTGCTTGGCGTACTCGTCGGAATAGTGAGGATTATAGAAGAGCAAGCAGAGTATTAGAACAAGAAGAGGAATTGGCCAATAACCTGAGATTGTTGTTACTCAGGCAGAGAAGAAGACAGGCATGAAACGCAGCAAGAAACCAAGTCCTTGAAGCACAAAGAAATCAAGAACAGCAAAGAAATCAATAATTGCCCATCCAGTTTTGATATTTTAAGCTGGATTCCAAACCGTATACCAGGTCTTTGACAAGAGAGGGAGTTGAGGACCCTACCTTTCAAGCACTGCAAAATCTTAATTTTCCTTATATCCCTACTCATGCAAGAAGAGCTAGAAGTAGACCCCCTAGCCCTCCCAAACCTGCTACTTCCCCTGTCTGTCAAGCTTTAACCCTTTCAGGCACTGTTATCCCCTTAGCTATAAATTTTCTACCCATGGCTCAACCTTGGGGAGCTGCCATAGGGCCTCTGAACCTAGGGGCCAACCTAAATCCATTACCTAAAAATGCAAGAGAAAATTTGCCCAGGTTCAATAGAGACAGTAAAACATCACCAGAAGAACATTTGTGTGCTTTTGCAGCAGCATGTAGTGTGTTAGGTGTACAACACCAAGATGTCGCCATAAGGCTCTTTGTGCAGACTTTGACTGACACTGTGGAACAATGGTTTTACCACCTGACTGATTCCTCAATTACAAATTGGAACGAAATGAAGACCGCTTTTGAAAATAGGTTCAAAAGTGTAGAGGATGAACATTACCTCCTTGTACAGCTGACTCAGCTTAAGAAAGAGATTCATGAACCTATGAGGGAGTTCGTGGCTAAATTTAATAGAATTGTGAACAAAATCCCTGCTACTAAAAGACCGTCTGGCGAAAATAAAAAATGTTTCTTTATTAATTCTATGCCTCCTGATATTAGCTTTCATCTCAGAAGAGGTGTAATTGCTGATTTGCCAGCTGCACAAGCCTTAGCAGTCGGATTGGAGGATGATCTCATTATGGCCGGTAAATGGAAGAGAGAGGTTCAGGTGCCAAATACCCAGCCCTCATCATCTACGGACCCTATAGTGCAGAGGTTGGTTAATGATATGATTGCTTTAAAGAGGCAACTACCTAAGACCGCTGCCCCTTTCCAACAATCATATCAAGATATAAGCAGAAGGAATTTGAATCAACAAGCAAATGCTGGTAGAGCTTTACCCTTGACAACAGCACAGCCAAGACTGGCTATTGAAGCTGCTCCTGGGAGAGGAAACATGTGTATTTTTAACCTGACTACCGACCATGATGGAAATTCTTGCCAAGACATGCTCAGGTATACTCAGATGACTGCTACTCAAGACATGTTAGGGGAAGCCACAGAAGAAGAAAGGAACTTCGAGGAACCTGGCGGCTTGGAGATACACTTCCTGGAATATGAATCTGATTCAGAAAGGGGAGGTGAAATATTGGTAACCCTTGAAGATCCTTCATGCGCTGTGCTCACTAGGAGTCAGAGGAATATGAAATCCTCTAATACTCAAGAAGTACCTGGCAAAGGTAAGGAGCCTTTAACTAGAACTCATGATGCTAATTTGAAGGCTCAGGAAAATAGATTGCTACATAGAAATGATCTAGATGCTTCTTTTGATATTGTAGATTTCTGTAAGTCTACAAAAATTCAAATTTCTCCTATTGAGTACCTCAAGTTGAAACCTACTGAACTTGACAAATTAGTCAAACATGTTAAGGGTAGTCCTACACAAACTGAATTTGAGAATCAATTGGAGGTTGATACTGAATCTCCCATTGCTAGATTATTTGCTTACTCATCTGAGCCATCCTTGTCTGCCTCTAAAACAACTCCCAATTCATCCACCAATGCTCCTTATATTGATTTGAAACCTAATCCTTTTTATGTGTCTCTGTTTATCAATGGCCATAAACTTAGTAACTGCATTATAGATTCAGGAGCCTCTGATAACATTATGCCTTCCTCTGTGGCTAAAGCCCTAGGATTATCACTCACAAAAACATTTGGAAGATGTTATTCTATGGATGGAAAAAGGTTTCCTTGCTTGGGCAGATCAAAGATGCACGAGTCGCACTTGCAGCTTACCCTAACAAGAGGGTGAAATTGACTATTCTAGTAGCAGATATTCCTGCCAGTTATGGAATGCTTTTGAGCAGGACATTTTGCAAGGATTTAGGTGGACAAATCAAACTAGATTGGTCAAACAATCCTAGTGGGGAAGCAGAAAGTGAAATTGGAACCTGAGCCCAAGTGCAAATTCACTGTCTATCCCTCTAATGATCCCAAGGCCCAAATTTTGTATGAGGAATGTGAATTTGGCAACTATTTTCTCTCCTCTGAATAGAGCTGTGAGTTAGTTTCCAAAGAGGAATTAATGCAAATGTCTATACATTCTGATGATTTATGGGTTATGGAATTTGATGGCAGTTGTGCTACTGCTGGTTCAGGGGCTGGAGTTGTGTTGATCTCACCTGAAGGTGAAATTTTTTCTTACTCTTTTAAGCTAGAGTTTAAAAACACCAATAATACTGCAGAATATGAAGCTTTACTGCTTGGATTATCTAAAGCTAAAGGAAAGGGTGTGAAGGTACTTAAGGTGAAGGGTGATGCTGAACTAATTGTGAAACAGGTAAGGGGGATCTTTTCCGTTAAGAATGAAAGACTAAGGCATTACAGAAATAGGGTATGGGATGAGATCGAATATTTTGATGCCTTCTCTATAGAAACAATTCCTAGAGATCAAAACTCCCAAGCAGATTCTTTAGCAGTATCAGCTTCTCTCCTTTTGCAACATCCAGATTTCAAGAAAGATTCTTATAGGATAGAAATGATATATCGCCCTAATGTCCCCGACAATGCTGAGAACTGGCAAGTTTTTGAAAGTGATAATCAGATCAGAAAGTTTTTAGAAAATGCTGAAATGTTCCTGGGGACCTATTTTGAAGGTTCCGAAACAGAGTGTAAAGAATTCAGCCCTGACCCTGGGATTAATCCAAGAGATGACATCATTCAGTTAAAGGGAAATAAAATCCCTAAAGGGTTGGTATCTTTAGAACATCTATTTTCTCAAAGAGATGAATATGTTAAAGGCAAACCTCCCTGTATTCCTGATAAAGCAGAGGATTATGAGAAGATAAATATCGGGGATGAAGCTAATCCTAAATGGATATCCATTGGCAAGTGCTGCTCTTTGGAAGAGAAAAACAAATTGATCAAATTGCTAATCGAATATAAAGATGTTTTCGCCTGGTGCTATGATGATCTCAAAAATTTTAGACATGGACAGTTTCAACATCATATTCCTTTGAAACCAAATGCAGCTCCATTTAGACAAAAACTGAGGAATTACAACCCAAAAGTTGCTGAAACCATTTTTAAGGAGATTGATAAGATGTTGAAAGCTAGAATTATCTATCCAATCCATCACTCCACTTGGGTGGCAAATATTGTTCCAGTACGAAAGAAGAATGGAGAAATAAGGATCTGTGTTGACTTCAGAAACTTAAACCAAGCCAGCCTGAAAGATAACTATCCCTTGCCTGTGATGGACCACATCTTGCAGATAGTTGCTGGGTCTGAAATGATGTCTTTGTTGGATGGTTTCTCAGGTTACAATCAGATAGGTGTAGCTGCAGAAGATCAACATAAGACCGCTTTCACCACACCCTGAGGAACTTTTGCCTATAGTCGAATGCCCTTTGGCTTGATTAATGCGGGAGCAACTTTTTAGCGGGCAATGGATTCATCTTTTAGAGACCTGAAGAACAGGATTATTGTTATTTACCTTGATGATTTGACTGTCTTTTCAAAGAATAGAAAGGATCACTTGAGAGATCTAGAGTCTGTCTTGCAAAGGTGTTGAAGCCATGGCATCTCACTCAACCCCAAGAAGTCAGTTTTCTGTGTGACTGAGGGAAAATTGTTGGGGCATCTAGTCTCAAAGGACGGAATCAGGATTGATCCAGAGAGGGTCAAGGCAATTCAACAGCTTAGTCTCCCTTCAAATAGGACTGGAATCAAGTCCTTCTTTGGTCAAATCAACTTTCTCAGAAGGTTCATTCCTGACTTTGTTGAGATTACAAAACACATCGTTGGAATGATGAGCGAAAAACAACCTTTCAAGTGGAATGAAGTTGCTAAGAAGGCGTTTGAGGATATCAAGGAGGCGATTGCAAACACTCCCACTTTGGTAAATCCTACTTTTCAAAAGGATTTTATCATTTACTGTTATACCTCGGAACACACCATGTCAGGTATTTTGTTACAGAAAAATGAATTGGATGAAGAGGTTCCTATAGCTTTTATGAGTGTCCCCCTTAAGAAGCATGAGCTGAAATATTCTTTGGTTGAAAAACAAGCTTTTGCAGTAGTAAAAGTTGTTAAACAATTCAGATATTATATACTTCATTCCCATTCAGTTGTATTTGTTCCAAATTCAGCTGTGAAAAGTATTTTGACTCAGCAAGAAGTAGGATTAAACAATAGAGCAACGTGGGTTGCTAAAATTCAGGAATATGATCTGGAAGTTAAGCCTACTAAGTTGATCAGGGGTCAAGGCTTATGTAAGTTGATTGCTGAGAACAAAGAACAAGAAGGAGAAGGACTCCCCACAGTCTTATTGGTAAGCTTGCAGGATCCATGGTTTCTGGATGTGGCACATTATCTTACATATGGGGATTGTCCTGATCACCTGACTCCTAAAGAGAAAAGAAACCTGAAGCTAAAAGCTGCAAAATATGTTATTTGGGGAGATGTCCTTTACAAGAAAGGGTTAGATGGAACTTTCTTGAGGTGTGTAGATAAAGAGCAGCAAGATAAACTCTTAGAAGTTTTCCATAATGAAGCTTGTGGTGGACATTTTTCTTCTTCAGTTACAGCTTTCAAAATCCTCAGAAATTGTTACTACTGGCCAGGAATGTTCAAGGATGCGTATAGATGGGTGGCCAATTGTGAAAAATGTAAAATGTTCTCAGGAAGGCCACAACTTGCAGCTCTGCCTTTAAGGCCTGTTGTTGTTGAAGAACCCTTTAAACAATGGGGATTGGATTTTATTGGGCCTATCTCACCCCCCTCTAGTGCAGGGCATACCCACATCTTAACAGCAATAGATTATTTCACAAAATGGGTTGAGGCAGCCCCTGTCAAAAGAACAACTTCCGAGGTGGTTTGTGATTTTCTCAAAGAAAATATCTTGGTACGATTTGGTGTGCCCCAGAAGATTGTAGCAGATAATGCTACCAGTTTCTCTTCAGGTGAAATGACTTCTTTCTGTTATGAACATAGTATTTCTCTTTCTCATTCATCAGATTACTATCCCCAAGGGAATGGACAAGCTGAGTCCAGTAACAAAAACCTGATTACTATCATGAAGAAATTGGTGAATGACAACCCCAGAGATTGGCATAAGAGGTTGTATGAAGCACTCTGGGCCGACAGAATAACTCCTAAAAGAGTAATTGGGATGGCACCTTTTGAATTAGTTTATGGGATAGGTGCCCAATTATCTTTACCCCTGGAGCTATCTACAGCCAAGCTGCAAAGTGTAATTGAGGATCAATATTTCTAAGATTCCCTGGAGAAGAGGATTATGTATTTAGCCAAGATTGAAGAAGAGAGAAACGAGTTGGTTGACCGAATTACTGTGCATCAGGCCAGGGTCAAAGAAATTTTTGACAAGAAGACAAGACCCAGGAAGTTTATGGAAGGAGATGAAGTATTACTGTGGGACAGAAGGAGAGAACCAAAAGGTGCACATAGCAAATTTGACTCACTCTGGAGTGGGCCTTTCAAGATTCACCAGGTATTGGGTCCAAATTCTTTCAAACTGGAATATCCTGATGGAACTGTTTTACCCCTGTCCTATAATGGACAGGATCTCAAGCTGTATCGTCTGTAAACAGGGTCCCCTGTTTTGTACATAGTCTTCCCTTTTGTTCGGTTTTGTGTTTTCCTTTCCCATTTTTGTTTTGCCCCGGTCTGTTTCCTTTCTTCTCTTTCTTCCATTTTCTGCGAAACCAGAGCTTCTGAGTTCTCTGCATTTTGCCATAAAATGCAGTCCCCAGCCAGAGCCAATGTTACATTTTGAGTCACCCTTGTTTATTTATGTATCGGTAATATTTCTCAAACAAGAGTCGGTTTACCGTACTATATTTTTGGTCATACCTTTGCTTCGTAAATCAACTCTTAGTCCTTCAATTTTTACCCGTGTGTCATCTTTGTATAAAAGGTTAGGACCTTTGAACCCGAACCATTCTCAAAGTTCAAAGTTTAATGGTTCAATATGTTTGAAGTGTCATATAAAGCAAGCTGTCTTTTTGTTTGTCTTAAGCGTCTTTGTACTTTTGGGTTGAACTTGAACCTTCCGCGCGTACTCTATAGCGGGGTTCAACAGTCTTAAGGTTCAGCACTCATTGTCTTCTTATGAGTCAGGTCACGCAGTTACCTTGTCTACTAATATATCATTGAACCTTCCGCTTGTACTCTGCCACGGGGTTCAATGGTTCAAGGTTCAATAGTTCACTGTTTTATAATTGGAAACCTTTTACCAAAGCCGCGTAACTTTTTGTTGGTCTACATAGCCCTTGCATCATTGAACCTTCGTATTGAAACATGTCTTCACAAGTTCAACGGTTCATGAGTCAAGTCCCTGTTTCCGTAAGTCAATCTTTTGCCTACCTATAAAGTCCAGTTGGCATGTTTGAACCATCACATTAAACCACCGCGTTGAACCATGTCCTAAAGGTTCAATGGTTCAATAAGTTCAAAGATTTGGTAATTTTGGTCCCGTTTGCTCCCGCGGCTTTCTAAGTCAAATTTAGCGAGAAAGTTGGAGGAAAATTTGTCAGAAACTCATCATGAAACCGAGAGCTCTAATTTAGCAGAGACTATGGATAATCATTGTACTTCATGATGGCGCATGAACATTACTTGTTATTAATGAAGAAATCAGAGTTCACGTCTTTTCAAATATTTTTGGCACGTATTGTTTCGAGCGATAATTATTCATTCTGGTAAGTGCCATTATTAACCAAGAACAAGCTAATTTTAGCAAGAAAACATACTGTGCAATGCGGAGAAGGATAGTGCTGGAAGTGTAAGGCTCTCGTTATTCAAGTTTTCACAGTGAATTCAAATATCCTGAAGGTGAGTTCTGTTTCCCCTGTGCTATTCTGAATTCTTATACTGGAAAGAAGAGCCTCTGGAATTTCTGTTATTTTCAAAATTCAAAGTGTTTTATTATAATCGTCCAAGTATGTCTTTGAAATCTACATGTTTGGGGGATGAACATGGCCCTAGTCTCACTTACTCTCACTCAGAATTTAGAGATACTGCATTAGTTCAATATGATTTAGAGGAATTCATAGAAAGAACTAGAAACCCTGTTCAAACCCCCACAATGAAGAAAATTCTAGACAGTGGTTTAGTTGAAGCCACAGCCTTTCCTCAGGCTATATTCTGCGTAGAGTTAGTTCAAGAGTGTATGAACAGATACAATCCCCAAGACAGGTGCGTCAGAAAAGTAGACGGGGATGTGTTATTCCATGTTGACAGACAAACCCTCATGTCTGTGATGAAGATACCGCCTAAGGAGGCATATTCCAGTCTTGACATTACTGCCTCCAATGGGTATTTCTCAAAAAAGAGACCAACTTACAAAACTGTAATAGTGAGGAACTGGCTGCTAAAATTTCAAAAGGGCGGTTCAAGGCTGCCCAGGCCCCTTACTAGAGATCATTTGATACAGGAAGTAAGGGATATTGTGGTGTTGTTGCACAGACTGAGAGGCAATCAGCATGCCTATTACTGGGAGGACTGGATGTACTTTTTCATACAAGTCATCCTTCAAGGCGAACAATATTTGGATTAGGCTGAGATAGTGGCCGACTGTCTACATCAGAGTTTAAGTAATTGTCTGGGCAACAGGGATTTCTATATGTCTTCATATCTGTTCTACTGTTTAGCATCCACAAGAGATTGGTTTGACCTGCCTCATGAGCCTTTAGATGAGAACATAAAATTTACAAATATTATTCATAGTTGCAAAGAAAAAATTGTTATGAAAATTATAAAACGATTAATGATGTCTTCACTGGAAAGATGACCTATGAACTGGCAGGCAACCCGGGTAAGAGAATGACCAGTGAAGCAATGCAACTGATTAGTATCTATGGTAGCTTTTTCATCCAATTTTCTGAGTTCACTTATATTAGAGTTGGAGGATTTGATGGTGAACCTGTGAAGTTGCCTAGATATGTATTTGATTGTTTTGTACTGATGGAGGTATGTCGGCAATTGGCACATGTTGATAAGAAATTCCCATCAAAAAGGGGTTGTGGTATTGCTTTTCCTATTGAACTTGGGCATTATTCATGCCATTCAAAATCTGATGCCTTGAATCTAGAGGTGAACCTCAAAAGGTTCAATTTTCAATTCTTCACTGCCAGGACTCAATTCGACAGTAAACGGTTTGTCAAAGATAATCTAGATTCTGGAACAGGGCACTCACACCTTCCTAAGCTAGAAGATTATTGGGAAGACTGTCCAGATGAATTTGAGGTTAGGAGAAGGCTGTGGTGTAGACTTTCTTTGGGGCAGATAATTACCCTTAATTTGAACATGGACGTTTCTGGAATTTTTAATGATGATGAACAAGTGGTTGATCCACAATTTGAGAAGGTAGAACACTTACCCATTCCAGAGGTGGACTGGAGCAAGAAAGAGGAAGATAGAATTGAAATTAAAACCCTTCCTGTGATAAGGAGGACTGAGAAATGGTTGAGAGAAAAGAGACAGGAAGGGCTTCAGAGTAAAACTGTCCAACAATTCTCTTCAATGGTTGCATCATCGCTTCCCATGGACTCTTCTAATCAACCTCTTGCTATCTGTGGTGCAAGTGCTTCCAAGCCATCGACTGAGAAAAGCCCTATCACCAAGAGATCCAGAAGAGTCCTCACGGATATTCTGCCATCTCGTGTTACCAGGTTGAGGACAAAAGGGAAAAGAAAGAAGCAGACTTCTGAAACAATAATTGTTGATTTAAATTCAGAGGAAGAATAAGAAGAGCCTATGGGTGACAAAGAGGCAAGCCCAAACAGAATAGAGGTAGTTGACACTGGGTTACAGCCAGGGGCCATTCTGGAGACCCCTGATGTGTTAATGATCTCAAATGAACCCTCTGATGGAGAGAACCCCAGGAGGACAACCTCAGCCCCTGCACCAAAGTGGCTGGAGAGCTACATATCTGACAAAAAGAAAGTGATTCCTTTTGTTGTCCCTTTAGAGGACATGGTAAGTAAATGTCTGGGGAAGACCGCCAAGTCCAAGAGACTCAAAACAACGTCCAGAATAAATATTGACCTAAACACTGGTAACTGGAGTGCAGAAATATCTAAGCCAGTGACTGAGGAAGAGGTTCAAGATCCTACAGTGCATGATTTCATTGTGGAGAGGATAGATCTCGGTACTGCCTCCAGAGCTGCAGATGTGCACCACCTTGAAGCTTCCACTAAAAGAATGGTCAGTCGAACAATGAAAGATGAGAAGGACAAAAAAGAGTTGAAACAAGCTCTGCGTTCAATGGCAGAGTACATTGAGGCCATTAACAATCCTAACCCACAGCCGATCTCACAGGTCCCCTTGTCTTTCGACCTGAAATCACCTATCAATCAAAAAATGTTAGATCAAGTTCATAGAAGCAAAATGGTCTCAAAAACATTTGACAACTGGTTGGACAACATAGAACAAAAAGGAACTGAATATATTCATGAACTCAAAAATATATATGATCTGATTGCTGCCACTGTTGAAGATCTTAAAGCACAGGTTGATGTTTGGGCAAAAGACGAAGGTAAGTGGACAAGTGTAATAAACCAAATAGAGGAAGTTCAGAAATATGGGTTGGAGAATTTTTTGGTAGAAAAGAACTTGACTGGTGTGGACGAGGATTTGCTATATGTGAACAAGAAGAATATTGAATGGAGGAACTCCATATCTTGACAAGGACGCTTTGAGCTCACAAAGCTAATTAAGGAGATAACGGAATTCACCAATCACTGCAACATGATTTGCAATGTATCGAGGTTAAATACTTAAAAGATGATGGAAAGCCTGTGGAAGATGTTGAAGCAGGGGTTCAATCTTTTAGAGATAAAATCAACTTTGTTAAAGAAAATGATAATATTTTGATTGAGGATTTCTCCAGGATTTCTAAAGTCGAGTCACTGCTCTATCTCTGCATTGATGCACTCCCTGAACACAGGGCAAGGTTTGGGAAAATGCGAAGGGAAAAGGAAGTGTGGAAATCAAGAATGAAGCATATAGGTATACCAAACTTCCCTAAAATTTAGGAGTTCGTTGCTGCCTTTCAGGAGTGGAAGACCCAACATGCTTCCCAGGCTACCGATAGCAAATCAGGAGATGTTGATCCATCACTCTAGTCATAACCTCATTGGCTCGTTCTCTTTCAGTTCCTTTATTTATGTTATTTCCAGCAATCTTGATCTTTTATAATCAGTTGTTAAAAACTAAATCCCGTATGGGTTAGAGTTATGTTAACTCTAGGTTTAATTTGCTCAAGGACATAGTTAAGGCATTCATATATATATGTTTTTATATTTTGAAAGAAAGGGGGGTTTTTAGAAAAGAAAAGAAGAAGAAAGTTTTTTTGGGCTGAATGGTTGATATTTTACATTACGTGATAATTGTCTGAATAATTTTCATCTGTGAATGAGAAGAAGAAACAATTACTGCCTATTTTAGATCTGTGCGTCTGAATGTGTGGAATTAGATTTTCTGTGTAAAATCTCCTTTCATCTGGTAATTGCTCTTTATTTGGACAATTCGTCATATGTGTTCTGTTCTTTATTGGTTCAGCAAGTTTGTATGAATGTATTCATGTATTTGAACGTATCAAAGTAGAATCTGTGCATTCTATCCTGTTACTGTATAAATTTATCCCGTTCATGACATGGTTATGTATGAATGTTAGTATGCCTTAAGCATTTTCTGGTTAAAAATGCATTTGGTTAGTTGAATAGGTTAAATTCACTAAAAATCTTAAAGGGAGCTGTACCTAAATTTAGAGGGGAACTAATTTAAAAGGTTCACCCATTTGTTGTTTAACTCATTTGTTCTTAAAAAGAGGGGTATAGAGTCAGAATAAATTATTTTCAGAATAAGGACAAATCTGTTAGCCAACACAAGGTAAAGAAGAAAATGTGAATGTGAATCAAGGGTAGTGAGTTGTGTACAAGCTTAAATGCTTATGACTTTAAAATGCAGTAAGCAGAAGGTGTCTACATTTCAGTGTGCTTGAAGTTGCTCGAGGTAGTGAGCTAAAGGTTGTGGATAGCAAGAAGTTGCAGTGGTGGATCTCTTATGTTGCCTTGAGATAGTAAATCTCTGTGTAAGAGTTTTCTTCTATTCTTCTCTCTTCTGGACAGTGAGCCCTTGGCAGTGAGCCTTTCTTCTAGGTAGTGAACCTATTTGTTTTCATTGTTGTTATTCATATATATATGTGAGCTAATCCTCACCATGGTTTTTCCCTTCTTGGGTTTTCCACGTAAATTTGGTGTTCCTATATGTTTGAATATTGATGCTTCATATGTTTACATTATGCTAATGCATGTTAAGAGGTTGATGTTTGGAACTGCACTTTGAGGGTTTAATGTTTTAATACACAACTGATTCACCCCCTCCCTTTCAATTGTCTTGTGCATACTAACAAAACAGAGGACAACATAAGATTATGACAAGTGTCTTAATGTTATGACTTGAGACATAGAAAGATGACCATTCTCAATGTACCCTAAGTATGCCCTAAGTAAACTTAACTAGACAAGTGTGAATACGGCTTAATGTGGAACCAATTAGGTGATATACTCTGTTCAACCAACAAATTTTGTTACATCCCTAATTTCTGACTTGCTATACTTTTACTTTTTACTTGGGCATAAGTAAATTTATTGTGATGTTATAGATTTATGACAAGATATGACATGGAAATAAATTGAATATCATTTATGAAATCATGGAAATGATTATGTTATTGTCAATTTAATATCTATATGATGAGATTTGATTTATTAGTTGAATTAATTGAATAATGATGCACTGATCGCATATTGTTTGATGACAAGTGAAATAGGTTACAAGTTATCAGATGACTCTCAGAGTAGAGAGAGAGAGTATCTTTCGAGAAGAGAGATATAGACCTTGGATTACGAGTGGTCTATTTGCCAAATGAGTTTAGTGTTAAATGATAATGTGAACCAATGAGTCGTAAGAGGTAAGTCTTGTCTTGCTAGTGTTTTTTTTAAATCTATCAATAGGTGGTCGATATCTTGATTATCATCTAGTCAAGTCGATGGTGAGTCGACATAGTCATTTGCAAAGTAAACAACGTCATTAACGTAGAATGGTTGTGTTATTCTTCTTGAGTCACTCAAGGTTTTATTGTCACTTCTTAAACCTCAAGATGTTCTCATCAAGTTAGATGACACGAATATTGTCGATGGATTATGATGGGGAGGTAAACTCGACCCATTCACATCATCTGTAATCCTTAGTGATCAAAAGGGGACACATAGAGGAGTTTTTAACAACTTCAGGTAGAGGTCATTCACAGCTATGTGATAACTTAGAAACAAAATCTTGAGTCTTGTTCTGCGTTGAGTCCAATCCGTTGTGATTGTTGCAAAACTCTTTGAGCATATGTTGTAAACTCTTTTCTTTGCGAAGTTCGACGAATGTCAAATTAGAAATCAAGGCGTGTTATAACTTGTTTTGTCATAATATAGAGGAATATGCTAAAATTATGTAAGTTATATTTTAGTAGTCGTGAGGTATTTCTTTATTCTTGTTTGTTGACGAAATTGATTTGAAGTTCGAAGAGGGAATCTCTAAACATTTTAGAAGGTAATTTCTACCCACACTTTCTTCATAAGTAGTGCATTCTTTTTACTATGGAGAAGTACACAATTTGTGGGCATTTGTTTTAACCAACTCTGAGTGGATGAGAGTGGTTAAACTTGATCAGAGTCATTATTAAATATTATAGTTGTGTGCTCATTATACCGTTGAGTGGTGCTTCTAAACCGCCAACACCTCTTAACTCGTTGGAAAATCCTTGTGCTATTAATGGCATATTTCTTGCTGCCTTGGAGGGTGTCATTCTATTTTGGGTAAGTAGTTATTTGGAATGTAGTAGGAGTTTTATGAAATAGGGACTCCATTGTTAAAGGAAGTGAGTATGGATGTTAGTGGGAGTGGGGAGTCCTCATGTGACATTTGGGTTGCTTTAACAAAACTCCGAAGAGGATGTCGCGAACAGAAGGAACTCACTCTAACTATTTGAGTGAAGTCTTAGTGATAGAAGTCGTGGAGTTATCTTGCATGCTGATCCTTATGATTGTAGTTAGTCATGGATTGGTGAGGGAGTGGCAGTTAGACACCGACATTCCCACTTTCTATAGGGGATGAAAAGAGCATTCGAAGGCACTCAAGAAAGATAACCGAAAACAATGAAGTTGTCATAGGATTGTTGGCATAAGTCTCTCTACTGGACTAAGCCGAGATGATCCAAGGAAGGAGAGACAAATTTCTTAGAAGGAAGAGAAAATTGTTATCTGAGGAAGAAGCTTAGCATTGCGAGGATGACACTTGACTATCAAAGCAACCTATCAGGTTCATTTCTTGTGTGAAATCTTTAATCGTCATATGATTTCTTTTTATATTGATTCATATTTTTGATAAGAGGTTGAGTCAAAATGTCTAAGTATTTAGAGGACGATGTCTTTTAATGACGTGGGCCGGTATACTGAGAATAATAGCTTTTACGTATAGTGATCTCATTTACCTGTAATAAACATGAATGGTTTTTGTTTTTAAAAGAAATTTGGTTGGTCTATAATAATGTTTACCTTTGTTTATGGGATGATAATTTAATTATTCATGTGTTGGACTGAATGATAGAAGGGATACATCGAGATTAAGAGAGTTAATACTTATATGTTATGGTGTCCTTGATATAGGTTTAATAATAAATAGCAGATTTGGAATGATACTATATATTAGGATTATATGTATCCTTTTGATAACACATATCATAGGTGTTAGCATAAAACTATTCATCATAAAAATGTAGATATTGTAAAACATAGAATGCTAAGCCAACTGCATCGTTTACCATAAGGATACTTTAGTTTTTGAATGTTTATAAAATCATTATGGGGTTACCTTCTAATAGATCCAATGGATGAATTGTTCCCCCTCATCACTCATTTATTATTGTTTTGATTTAATTTAGTATTGGAAGAGAAAGAGAAACTTAACTTTGAGTTCAAAAGGACAGCAACTTAGAAAAGTCTTTTTATCTTATCTTTTCGTATCAAATCAATTCAAACTTAGACAAGATTAAGCTTGTCAAGAACCTTTAGATTATCTATAACTGAGCTTTACTTGTATATGAACTAGAATAAACTTGTCTTTGTTCAATATTTGATACCACATCAAACTTGGACAACATTCTAGACTCTTGTGAACCATAGGATTTGTTATATTAAGATTTTAAGGTTAATCTAGACATAACCTTGTTGTAAGGATTGAATGATCCTTTAATATTTAACAACATTGGAAAACAATCTTCTTTCTAGTCAAGAGTGGTGAAACCTAGAAATGACTTTGTAGTCAGAATAAGAGCTAGGGGTTAATCCTTTTGGCTTATCAAATGATTACTTTATGGGAATATATGTTTGTAATTCCATTATGATGGTATATGAAGGATAAAACCTAAAAATTTGGTTTGATAGGGATATTTTGTATACTAAACTTTTGTGATCACCAAATGATCAACAAGGAAAAGGGCTAGTACTCTATATATGGATGTTTATTCTTACTTGGCAGAGAAGAATTTGCAAGTCTTAAGATGTCTTAAAAATAGTATTCTCTTGTACTTTTAATGTCATTAAGAGAATACTTTGCTCTAGGGATGTTCAAAGAGAATGGATTTTCCCTACATCAACTTAGAATAAAAACACTCATTTATATTTGACTCTATATAGTTCAATATGCAAAAGGAGAAGAACTTTAAACATGATTTTAATGGATAACAAATGGGATTAGACTGTCAACCAGTTACAGTCCAACTAAACTTGGGAGAAGCTTAGACTTGGAGTTGAACCATTTGGCATTATTGTTAGGCTTGTTTGGAAATGACCTTTAGGTCAAAAGAAGACTAAAGGAAAATTGTTTACTTAAACTCTATTCTTGATATTCCATTATCATGGAAAAGGAAATACAAAACCCTAGAGTGACCCAGTAGGGTAAGGTTATAAATTAGACCTTTTGGGTTACAACTTGTTTTAGTTGATTATATATGGGTCGACAAAGAAGGTCGAGTACCCTAAATAATAATGTTCATTTTAAATACTTGTACAAAGGAAGACGTGTCCTTATCGATAATTTTTATCTTTGGTTTGATAACCTATTAGATTGTTTACAAATTGACTTAAGTTTAAATAAGTGTCGATAAGTCATGGAACCTAGGTTATGCAAGGATACAAAGGGATATCCTTGTATAAAAGTAAATCCATGAGATCTATGGACTAATGATAGTGTTTAAAACCCTATCTAAGTCGGAAAGACAAGAACATTGAAGTTGTCAAGACTATATAAGTTGACCAAGTCAAACTGTAGGAATATGATAGTATCCAAGTCGAGTTGGGGTGGGTGAACATTACGACCATGTTCATTGCGAACGTCAATTTATATTGAAACTATGGCCATAGTAATGCATATGTCTCTGCATGCATTGTTGGTTCACTATATTTGGATTGCACATCCTATCGGAAATCATACTTAGCTAGAGGGTATCTAGGGTTGTATGATTGATAGAGTTGTGCAGGATACAACACTATGTACTCAGAAAGGCAAATTACCACTGGTCACTTTGGTCTATACTTTTGGTGAAGGGTAGGGCCACTTCCTATGTGGAAGATGTGTGGGAGACCGCCGGTCTGTGGTTGGAGGTAAATCACTGGGAAGATACTTTCTCTCTAGCAGAAGACATGCCAAGGCTTGCGATAAAGATGTCAGATTTTCTAATGCAGTATTTCTCTAAGACTTGAGTTTATGTAAAACATTATTTAATGCAGACATTTGTAATTAATTCATATTTGTAGTCATTGTACTTGAGAAAGACAATATGGTTTATTGTATTTACATGATGAGATATCTTGTATTTGTAGTTACTCGACTATATGTTGAATAAAAGAAAAATTTTCTGTCTCATTTTTACCTTGTAAATTTACTTTATGGTGAATTTTTGGTTTTTACTATATTTATAGAACGTGGATGTTACAAATTTCTCCTAGGTCAACCGCCAGTTTGGATTGACTTTATAATTTTAGGCAAATGATTAAAGACAACATTCTCAAGTATGTAAATGTCCTATATGATTCTAATTCCTTTTGCTTTAGATGTTCTTTTCAGTGTTGAAAATTCTAGCATGATAACAAGTGCAGATTGAATGTCTTTAAATACGAAAACATAACACCAAGTCACATAATTGTGTACTAGGTTCACTCACAATGACTATTAGGAAAGGGTGGGACCTTTATAATTTGAATTTAGTTTTTTCTAAATTTGGGGTCAATCCTAAGCCACTCGAGATTGACCCATGATAGCAAAGTTCTAATCTTGAGGCAATGAATGAATGTATGGGTATGGATGTGAAACTAAGTGCAATAAATGACTAAAAATAACATATATATCGAAATGTGTGTAAAATAAGAATGAAAAAAGTCAAATTTACATAAAAATAGATGCAAATAAATATAAAATGAACAAAAAATCAAACTTAAATACAAAAATCGTCACATATCAATATAAATAATTATATTAAATCATTCTATCAAAACAAACCTAAATACAAATTAGCATGAGTAGGTATGCAGATTTCACCATTACACTTTTTTACTGTCTACTCTTATGATTTATTATAAACAACGTTTTTGCTAGGGATTTTTAAGTGTGTTCGATCCTTTCTATTTTTGTTTATGGGGGAAGGCCCTTAAAAAACAACTCATTTCACCAATTAAAGAAATTACAATAATAATAATTAAGCAGATAACAACCAGCCTAGTTAAAAAACATTTCCCTTCACTCATTTCAATGCCACAATTATTATAATGCGCCGAAAGCAGTTTATTGAATAGAATAAAATAAAATGTCCCCAGGTGGGTCGATAACTAGAATTCTCCAATTATGGTAAGCACATAGCTAACACTTGCGTTTACTAAAAAAAGTGGCTAAAATGTTTAAAGTGCAGATTCATTCCACAGAGCTTGGAGTGCATTCTATAGAGTTTGAATACCTGGAAATTATGGCTTTCACGTGGTTTTACAGGGGACGGTAGAAGAGCACAGGTACCATCTACCTTATCCATTTGACACGACTTTAATGCAAAGCTCGAGGTAGCCAATGTTTGAAGGAGCAACTGTTGGAAATGGGTCCTTTGCCTTTTCCAAGAGCCAACAGACGCTTACCAACCTACCTACTTTATCCCCTCAGTGTCTCGAGAGCCATTTTTCATCTCCACTTTCTTGGCTTTCAAGTTTTCCGGACCATTTCTCCTCTGTCGTGGATTGCACGCCAATGTCGGCCGTATAATTTGAATGACTCAAATGATGTCACCCCTTGATTATCAATCCTCCATGTGCAAAATCCAATGTTGGTGTACTACAGATTTCAAATGTAGTAGACCCGTGGGCATCCAGGATACTATGCACATTTGACCAAAATAATAATAAAAATTAAATTTTAAAATATATGGGTTGAATGTTTTAATTGTATATTATTTTGATTGAACGTGTATCTTGGATAGATATTGCCTGAAATTAGTATGTTTAGGATGTCATTTTTTTGGGTTTAGTTTTGTGTTTTATCTTTTACTAGAATGTCTTATTGTTTTTATAACAAAGGTTAAAAAATATCTTAAAACAATAATTGATTACGAAGTAGGTCTTTTAGGCTTAAAAAGATTCATGACACAACAATTTTTGAGAATCAAGAAAATTCGGATGGATTGAACATAGACAATCAATAGGAGAGGAGGAAACCTCCAAACTCCATAGATAGGCAAGAAGCACTTGTTCCTCTGGGGATTGTACATGTTTTGAATATTAGAAGTAGTGTTTGTCCTTATGTTAAAAAAATTGGACCAATAGGAAAACCATTTAAAAATATTAATAATAAAGTTAGCTACAGGGCAATACATAGGAAGAACACCAGAAAAACCCACACACTAACAAGAAACACTATATCAAGAAACATGAATCTAAAGAGGCAGCATAGTCAGCATTCACAAAATCACTAAAGTCTCTGGGGGAGAGGACCCAATTGTTGAGCATGTTCCAATAGGTGTGATAGTATTTGTGTATTTAAGGCCCAATATTTTTAAAAGTATAGCACTAGTAGTTGTGACTTTAAGGTTTTTAGTGTTACTATAAGTACTTATAATTGATCGAAATGTGCTCATTAGATTTAAAAAGCAACCAATCATGTGATGCCACATCAGCACACCAACAAAACATGACTTAATGCACACCTATTGGTCCACCCTTTTTTGGGGGAACTATTTGACACCTCAATAGAAAGCATACTGATGTGGCATCCCCGAAACCTTAGTTATAGCCAGAAGCCTTGCCAAATAAGCTATTGCAAAATTTTTGGAGTGATTCAAAATTGCCACATATGATTTTGAGAGGCGTGAAGTTAGGGTGCTCAACTACTGGGTCCTCTCCCCTACTCAAGTTCCAAACATGGCAATCCTGGTTATTTCCAGTATCAACCTTGATGTCATTCCAACTAAAAGTTGATTTAGCCCAAAAATCAACTTGATTTAGCCAAAAAATCAACAACCTAATTTCATTCCCTTCTAGTATGGTTCCACTTAACAACATTGAAACCATGAATGAGGATGTTGACTTACATTCATTTAGCTACCGCTATTGGAAGTGAGAGGGAGACTTTCTTTTGAAATGATCAACCAAGATTTTAAAGTATGATTCCAGAATAATATTGGCAAAATGCCTTAGCTTAGCTTCTAAAAGGGCTTGGCGAATGGTCATAGCCCTAGAAAAATTATTAAAACAAACACCAAGGCTAGTGAGAAACCAAAAATTGACCTTGCCAATATGTTCACAACAAACACCTCCCATGCCAACATTTCCAAGATTGTCTTTTGAAGCTTCATTAGTATTAATTTTAACCAAGCCCAGAGGAGGACATTCCCATTTAGTAAGTTGATATTCCAGAGGGTTATTATTGGAAGAGGAAGAAGAGAGAGAAGCCACAAGAATACCAAGTCTCATCAGAATTCTGAATTCCCACCAAGAACTCACTTGATAATCTTGAATCCAAACTTGATATGTTTCTTTCAAATTGGCCACTATTTTGCCCCAAACCTGACTTATATGCCTTGTTGTACCATTGAAAATCCTCTAATTTCATTCCCACCAAATATTTCAATAGATCAAACCAAGACTAATGTCATGCAACAAATTAAGGGCTTGTAGTTTTAAAGGTCATGGATGATTCACAAGAAAGTAATGGATAGAGTCATACTTATGCCATGAAATTCCTAACAAGTCACACCATAAACAACATAGGAAAGTGGAAAAGGGGGGTAAGCTACAAGAAGATGTCTACTAGACTCTTCATCTTGAAGGTGGAGGATACATCTATTTAGACCAAAACCCCCTCATTTATGAAGATTATCATGATGAAGAAATTTATCTAAAGTTGCAAGCAACATGAAAGCATTAACTTTAGGCCAACATTTATAATGCTAGATCCTTTTCCAAATCTTAAAGATCTTAACTTCAAGGTTTTTTGACAAAAGAGTTTTATAACCAGTTTGCATTGTGTAGATCATAGAACCTTTCAAACCCCAACCAAGGAAATATGAATGTTTGTCTACAAAGACCTTCCATGATGCTAAAATATGAGTTAATCAATGAGGAGAGGGAATTGTTGACTTGGCCAAAGATCTGTAGGTTTTCATTTCCAAAGCCTCACACCATCCTGCATGACCACATAGTGAAAATGAGAAGCATAACTCTAGCCAACTTTAACACATTTATATTTTAATTCCAAAAGATCATGGAATTCCACACAAAGAGGGTTATGTTGGTCCCACACATCATCCCAAAAAAGAGTAAGGTCACCCTTCCCCACAATCCAGAAAAAGCCAGCTTTAATCATACTATCTAGCTTCATTATTTTTCACATCTGAGAACCTCTACCAAGGGTCAAAATCCTAGGGATGAAAGAATGATTCTCTAGGTTCAGGTACATGAGCTTAAGAATTCTTC
Organism: Cunninghamia lanceolata; assembly: GCA_027924645.1. Lineage (NCBI taxonomy): Eukaryota > Viridiplantae > Streptophyta > Pinopsida > Cupressales > Cupressaceae > Cunninghamia > Cunninghamia lanceolata. Next base: position 28,126,100 of record BSBN01000500.1, read on the forward strand.
CCCATAAAGCTTATTCCTCTGCACACCATCTCCAATATAATTTGGTAGCAAGAGCTATATGTTGGTAGCAGCTAGTGCAGACTAGAACCCACCGCATATGACCGCAAAGAGATTGCGAAGCACAAGGCCAACTAGGCCTAGTAGGAATAAACATGTTTTGTAAGGGACATGTCCCCAATGTAATATTATGTATATAGTAACATAGAATATGTTACATCCCCAATTTTGGCTTTGCTTTACTTTTACTTTTTACTTGGACATAAGTAAATTCATTATGATATTTAGATTAATGACAAGGAAAAATATGGATTATATTGAATGTCATTTATTGAAAGTATAGGAATGATTATGTTAATATCGATTTAATAATTGTTTTATGAGATTTGATTTATTAGTTGAATTAATTGAATAATGATGCATTGATCACATGTATTGTTTGATGACAAGTGAAACATGATTACAGGCTATCAGATGACTCTCTGAGAAGAGAGAGAGTATCTTTCCAGGAGAGAGATATAGACCTTGGGATACGAATGGTTTATTTCCCAAACAGATTTAAAAGTGTTTAACGAAAATGTGAACCAATGTGTCGTAAGAGGTAAGCTTTGTTTTGTCAATTCACTTTTGAACCTAATCGACAGGTAGTCGATATTGTTTTACAATAATTCTTAGTCATATTAAGTCGTCTTAGTCGTTAAATACGTTAACGACATCGTTAAGTTTAATTTATGACTATTTATGTTTAACATAAATATTACAACGTTATTGTCGTAAAAAGGTTGTCATATTATTGCTAAGTCATTGGAAGTGTTTAAACCCATTCTTAACATTAAGACTTTATCGTCGAGTTAAGATGACTTGCTTTGTCGACGGATCGTGATGAGGAGACTAGCTCAACTCAATCACGTTATCTGTAACTTTCATTTTAGTATTATTCTCTTATTGATTAAATCGTGAAATCAAATAGAGATAACGTTATATAAATAATATTTGATTTGATCAAAATATATATATAAATGAATGAGTCGAATGAGGAAATACCTCATGATATAATAGTATGGTTTTAAGTTGAGCAGCCAAAGGCATCTTTTGAGGAATGCTTTAAAATGATAAAAGCATGATGGATCGAACTTACTCATTAAGAGTAACTGATTGCTTAGGTTAGTTTTTAGAAGTTGGCAGCCTCGTATAGGAGGAGTGGCGGATGCCTCCACCACCATCACTGATCTCCTCAAATGATGTATCCATCATTAACATTTGTTAATGTCTACACATTTTTAGCGAAGTTGAAGTCGAACCGTTGGTCATTACCGTTTGATTTTAATGAGTTTTGAGAACTATTTTGCAGTGGGAATGAATAGATAGGACGACTCTTTATGAGTCTGTTTTGAGCTCTTAAAATCCACGGCTTGGATGGTCAATGGCATACATCTGGTAAGTGCTTAAGTTTTTTGGAGAGGGGGGTCTGGTTATGAGGTAGAAGAGAGTTTGCAGTGAGGAAGCTGGTAAAGTTAAGAGTGTGGTCATTAGGGACGAACTCAGAAGCTTATCACCAGTCCATATACTCAGTAAGCTGACGTTGTCAGGTAGATATTCCTGTATGTTTGTTTTATCAGACAGAGATAAACATATTGTATAGTTGTTATGAGAAATCGTTAACTAAGTTTGGTTATCCTGTCAGTGTTAAATGTAAGCTATGTTATGTAATAAGCCGTTTGTGTTAACTTTAATACTATCATTGTGACTTATTTTTATGAGTCGATGGTAAAGGTGAGTTTTAGTATATCTGAGAAGCGTCGTTTAGCCTGTTATGGGTCGATGCTAGTTCTGGAAATGTATTTAGTATTGAATAATCACAGTGAGTCGATAATATATCTATCTTTAACCGATAGGTAGACTCTTCTATTGTTTAGTTTTATATAAACAAATTTTCTTAGAAAAAATTATAGTCTTCTATCGATTAGAAAACTAGTCGCATAGTGAGAAGAGTAATCTTCAAGAATAAGTCGACTATTCTTATCATAGGTGGAATATGTATTGAATTCTTATGAGAATAGTGTAAAGGGTTTTCATTAGTAAACTCTCCAATCAAGAGTAATACGAAATACAGTATTTAGTGAATTCAATGGTGTTGAAACCAATCTTGCTTTCTTTTCTATGCTTTGTCTAAATGGTATCTTATCCAAGAAACTTAGATTCATGGAGAACTATGGTGACTATGAGGTATCCTTTGAAACGATAGAATAACTACTAATAATTAGTTGAACAGGATAATGAGTCAAAGTTCTCCTATCTAAACTAGAACCATGATGAGTTTGGTCAATAGTAAACCAATTTGTAGAAATAGACCAAGGCTACATAGAAGTAAACTTCTATAGAGTATATAAGGGTACAAATATGTAGTGATGAGCATTGGCATCACATATGGTTGAATTGAATAGGTATTCATATTCTTGTTGAGTAGAGGATAATACCTTAGTAAGATTTATTGTAAACCTAGTTATGGTTGGGTTAAACCAAAGGTCTTTTCTAATCTTTTATGAGGAATGATAAAGTAGAAGTATTATAGTACTTAATGGTTGTTTAAAACCCTAGATTCGATTGGGACCAAATGAGGGTTAATGTCATTTAGACTTAACTAAGTCTAAGTAGATTATTATCAGGTCATGATGATTAAACCAATTGTGTATAGATAGTCGTAGTGAATAACTGCATGAATATGACATTATCCAAGTTGAGTAGGAGTGGGTGAACACAATGACTATGTTCATATGAACGTTATTTATAGTTAAAAACTTTGGCCAAAGTAATGCATTTATTTTTTGCATGCATTATTGGTTCACTATATTCGGATTACTCAACATATTAGAAATCATACTTAGCTAGAGGGTATCTAGGGTTGTATGATTGATAGAGTTGAGTAGAATACAACACTATGTACTCAGAAAAAGGAAAATAACCACTAGTCACCTATGGTCTATATTCCTCGTGAAGGGTAGGACCACTTCCTATGTGGAAGATGTGTGGGAGACCGTCGGTCTGTGGATGGAGGTAAATCACTGGAAAGATGCTCTCTCTCCAAGTAGGAAACATGCCAGGACTTGTGATAAAGATGTCGGATATTCAGAGGCAATAAATATTCCAATTTTTTTATATTGTAATTGATTTACGTTTGTAAACAATTGTACTTGAGATGACCAATATAGTTTATTGTATTTATATTGAGAAATCTTGTAATTGTAGTTACTTGATTATATGTTGAATAAAAGAAAAATTTTCTCTATCTCATTTTGTTTTACCTTGTTAAAATTACTTCATGGTAAATTTTTTTATTTTACTATGTCTATAGAATCAGGATGTTAGATATGGTATCAGAGCTACCAGGTTCAACACTAGGGCTTATGAGACCACTATGCTTGCCTATAGTCAACATTAGGTGGTTAGCTAATGCTTGGAAAATTTATGTGCCAGGATGGTATGCTTTAAGAAAACAACAAGAAAGTCTGTCAATTCAAGCCAACGTTTCCTTAAAGATAAAAGAGAATGTGAGGCCATTATTAAAACCTTTGAGGGAACCAATGATGAGAGTGACATTTGGTTGAGTGATAATGAAACTCTAGCAACTGCCTTAACTTGAATTAAGTGAGTGAGAAGGGAAGATAAAGAAAGAGTTAAGATCACTACTAAAATCGTAGAGTATATGTCAGATGAGGAAACAACTATAGTTAGGCGAGATCCCCGCATTCTGTCAACTGTTGAGATCATAGAAGTTAGGTCTGATAGTGAGTTAGAAGGTTATATACCTCGAGATTATGTATCTAAAAATGAGTCAAAGGGATATACTCCTCTAGATCATGACTTTTGAAGTCATTTCTTGTAAAAAAAAGAGAGAAGGAAACTCTTTACTTTTGAAAAAGAAATTATAAATAAAAGAGTTGTTTTTGTGCCAAACTATTGTTTAAATTGAGTTTTATGTTTAGATTTAATGGGCTACATTATAATCTTGAACTAATGGACAACTCAATATTCTCAGGTGTGAGAAATTGATAAACATGGTGCGGACAAGAACTAACCAAGGAGAAAGTGAAGAGGGAAACCACTCGCTAGATAATAAGCTGGACCAAATCATAACCATGCTTGAGGAAACCAAGAAAAGATTGGGGTATTTGGAAAAGAAGGTGGATGATAAAGGGAATACTGGGGGAGGAGGTGAAAACTCTCATGGTGAAAGCGGAGAAAATCATGAAGATCAGAGTAAAAGTACTGAAACACATAAAGAGGCAAGGGATAGATTGACCTTGGAGCTTTCAAAGGATATGAAGAAGGTTGTTCCACAAAAATTTGATGGGACAGAAATCAAAGATGCTGCAGAAGCTTGGTTGACAGAGATGGAAAAATACTTTGAGATAAGAAATTACTCGGAGGTGACCAAGGCAATATGGGGGCATTCCAACTGGCTAGAGAAGCATCCACTTGGTGGATGAATAAAAAGATGGAATTGAATTTAAGCTCTCTAAGGGTAACTTGGGATGAGTTCATGGAACTCTTTCACAAGAGGTGGTTACCGCAACTTTACTTTGATCGGAAACTTACTGATTTTTAGAATCTTCGACAAGGAGATATGACAGTGGTAGAACATGGGGAAAAATTCACTCGACTCCTGAAATATGTTCCACAATGTCAAAGGAATGAGAGATTCTAGATCAGGAAATTCATCATGGGCTTAAATGCTCAAATAGGTGGTGAAGTGGATGTTCATGGTCCTACCACAATGAATCAAGTGTATGAGAAGGCGATTAAGCAAGAGCAAAAGCTGAAATCCATCCCAGCTTATTGTGAAAGAAGCCATAAGAGGTTTCATGGAACTCGTAACAATCAACCCTACAAGAAAAGATATGAAAAGAATCATGATAACAAGAGAAAAGATAAAGGACCTCAAAAGAACAAAGGTGGATTAGGCAATGAGAAGAAATATGGCAATTATAAAAGAAATGAGGATAACAATGGGAAGACTTCAGATAAGAAAGGACCCATTGGAGGATGCTTTACTTGTGGGGGTGACCACTATGCAAATCATTTCCCTAACAAGAATCAAAATGGTCAACAAAGAGGTACTGCACTACCTACTCAGCAAGAAGCATTCCAGCAAAGGATTCATGCATCTCTTGACAATTGTCAAGTCGAGTATCAAATCACACCCATTGAGATGACAGGTACTTTGTTTGAAGTCCCTATATCTATTGTGATTGATACAGGAGCAACTAAAATTTAACAATATTAGACTATTCTACTCAAATCCTAATATACCTCTGATAGAGAAATAAAGGAATGCAAAACAAGAAGGAAACTAAACAATACTAGTTATCATGCAAACCTTGCTTAAGTGGATGTGCTCTTAGATGTTGTGTTGATGTAGGTGACTCCTCAAAATAGTAGCATAACATTAGAATTCATGGAGTCTTGAAAGTGCTTCGGGTGAGGCTCTATTTATAGGATTAGCAATTCAAAATATATAGTGTTAATAAGTTTAAATGACTTAAGTAGAGTGTTTTTTAATTTGTAAAGCAATGTAAAGTTTTGAGACTGATTTCAATAGTTAGCAACATTGGTCATGGAGGAGGCTAAAATGCACCATGGACCTTAACACTGAGGAATAGATAGTAATATTGATCGTGGAGGAGGCTAAAATGTTACGCCTACAAGTTGATAAAGATTTCACTATATTTGTTATAGTTGTGTTTGTTGTATTATTCCCACATTGTGAAATGTTTCTGTTTATGCATCATGACCTTGTGGATCATGCTAGTCATAGATGATTATAGTCTATGTGATTATTTTATGTCATGTGTGATTATACCATGTTGGAGTGGATTATGTTGCTTTGGCTAAATTATATGTGTAGTAGGTATGCTTAATGGTTGACTTGAGTGTGCAGGTAATTACAAGTGTTAACTAATGTGGGAAATGTGGAGAAGGTTGACATGGGATGCTAAGCCATCTCACCCTTATCCTTGTGTTGTGGAAACACGTAATGTGTGCTTGAAGTCAATTGCATGTGTTTCCTTAGTATTTTGCACTTTATTTTAAATGATCTCGAAAAACATGTTTTCCGTATTTTTAGATTATTTTAATGATTAATTATCTTAGTGAAAATATCTATTGCATTATATTATGCTAGACTATATTTGTTATAGTTGTGATTGTTATATTATTCCCGCATTGTGAAATGTTTCTATTTATGCATCATGACCTCATGGATCATGCTAGTCATAGATGATTATAGTCTATGTGATTATTTTATATCATGTGTGATTATACCATGTTGGAGTGGATTATGTTGCTTTGGCTAAATTATATGTGTAGCAGGTATGCTTAATGGTTGAATTGAGTGTGTAGGTAATTAGAAGTGTTAACTCATGTGGGAAATGTGGAGAAGGTTGACATGGGACACTAAGCCATCTCACCCTTATCCTTGTGTTGTAGAAACATGTAATGTGTGCTTGAAGTCAATTGCATGTGTTTCCTTAGTATTTTGCACTTTATTTTAAATGATCTCGAAAAACATGTTTTCTGTGTTTTCAGATTATTTTAATGATTAATTATCTTAGTGAAAATATCTATTGCATTATATTATGCTAGAGGAATAAATTTAAATGATTTCGAATACTAGAAAAGCTGGTTACATGTCTAAACCTTGGTCAGTAGAATATGCTAACCAATCTAAGGCTCAGGTAGAGCAATGTTTGTTTGAAGCCAAGGTTGACCTTCCTAGTTTCTCAATTGAAGTAAATCTGTATGTAGCTCCCTTAGGTTCTTATGATGTGATCCTTGGAATGAATTGGTTATGGAAACATAGAGCTAAGGTTGACTATTTTTCAAAAATAGTTGAATGCTTAGATGACTTGGGAAATCTGACCCAATTCCAAGGGATTCAAAGAGAAGTTAAAATCAGGACTATCTCTGCTAAGCAATTAAAAAGGGCTAGAAGGAAAGGTTGTCAGCTATTTGCAGTTAAGATGGAACAAGTGGAAGAAGGGGTAGGAAACCCTAGTTTATCTTTTGGGGAGAAGTATCCTTTTCTTCAGGAATTTTAGGATGTGTTTCCAGAAGAACTTCCAAGATTGCCTCCCAAGAGGGTGTTTGATTTTGTTATTGTTATTAAACCAGGATTTGAGCCTATATCAAAAGCACCCTATCATATGACAACAACTGAGTTAATGGAATTGAAAGCACAATTACAAGAATTGTTGGCTAAAGGTTTAATCAGACCCAGTGTTTCACCTTGGGGTGCCCCAGTTATTTTTGTTAAGAAGAAGGATGGAACCCTTCATTTGTGTATAGATTATCGTAAGCTTAACAAAGCAACGGTAAAGAATAAATATCCTTTGCCACGTATTGATGATCTTTTTTATCAGATGAGGGAAGCTGTCGTGTTTTCAAAGATTGATTTGCGATCAGGATATCATCAGTTAAGACTAAAGGATGAAGATATTCATAAGACAACTTTTAGAACCAGATATGGACACTATGAGTTCACAGTGTTGCCATTTGGTTTAACAAATGCTCCTGCCGCATTTATGAATCTCATGAATAGTATATTCAGGGATTGTTTGGATAAGTTTGTTCTAGTCTTTCTAGATGATATGCTTATTTATTCTAGGAATGAGGAAGAACATCATCGACACTTGCAAATAGTTCTACAAAGGTTAAGAGAACATAAGTTATTTGGGAAGCTATCTAAATGCACATTCTTCCAGAAGGAGATCAATATCTAGGGCATATCATATCATCTAATGGAATATCTGTTGATCCTGCAAAAATCATAGCTATTCTGGATTGGCCTATACCAACAAATGTGCATGAGGTGTGTAGTTTCATGGGCCTGGCAGGCTATTATAGAAAGTTTGTTCTAAATTTCTCTAGTATTTCTAGTCCAATCACATCCCTGAAGAGGAAAGGAAAGAGATTTGAATGGATAGACAAATGTCAGGAAGCATTTGATCTCTTTAAAGAAAAGTTAACTACAGCTCCAATTTTAAAAGTTCCTGACCCCGAAGGACAATTTGAGGTAATCACAGATGCCTCAGGAGAAGGATTAGGAGGAGTGCTTATGCAAAAAGGAAGACTCATAACATATGAGTCAAGGAAATTGAAATCTTATGAGAAAACTTATGCACCACATGATCTGGACTTGACAGCAGTAACTCATGCCTTGCAAATGTGGAGACATTATTTGTTGGGAAAGACTTTTGTACTTAAATCAGACCATCAAAGTCTTAAGTATATTTTCTGTCAACCACGTTTAAATGCACGACAAAGGAGATGGTTAGAATTGATATCTGACTATGACTTTGAGATAAACTACATCAAAGGAAAAGAGAATAGAGTAGCTGATGATTTGAGTCGTAGAAGACATACAGCTTATATTATTTCTATTTGTGGAAATTTTAAGGATTTGGTATTGCAAAATTTGTCAGGTGATGAGTTTTATAAACAGGTTATGCAGGCTTTGAAAGATAATCCTAAAGATCCAAGATATGATGGTTTTCTGTCCGAGTCAAATGGATTAATGAGGTATAAAGATAGAATTTATGTGTCTGATTCAGCTAGATTAAGGGACTTGGTATGTAAAGAAGTTCATACAACCCCGTATTTAGGACATCTAGGAGTAACTAAACTTCTAGCGGATGTTAAACCTCTTTATTTCTAGAAAGGAATGAAGAATGATGCTACAAGATTTGTAGCAAGTTGTTTAGAATATCAAAGGGTAAAAGCAGAGCATCATCACCCCACATGATTGTTATATCCACATGATGTACTAGAGTGGAAATGGCAAGTTATTAGCATGGATCTTTTTCAAGGACTTCCTATGTCAAGGAATCAACATGATGCCATTTTGGTGGTAGTTGATAAACTCACAAAGGTAGCACATTTCATACCAGGGAATTTGACAGATGGAGCACCTGTATTAGCTCGTAAATTTGTGCAAGATGTATTTAGATTGCATGTTTTCCCTGAAAAGATTATCTCGGATAGAGATGCGCGTGTAATATCAAGGTTTTGACAAACTTTGTTTTCTGTGCTAGGGACTAAACTCAATGTGAGTATAGCTTACCATCCTAAAACTGATGGGAAAACTGAGAGAGTTAACCAAGTCTTGGAAGATTTGTTGTGTATGTATTGTATGGATCAACAATATAAGTGGGAAGAATACTTACCACTTGTGGAATTTGCTTACAACAATTCCTATCATTTCACTATTAAGATGACATCATTTGAAGCATTGTATGGAAGAAGATGTCGAACTCCTATAAGCTAGGATAAGCTAGAGGATAGGATTAACATCGGGCCAGAAATGCTAGTTGAAATGGAAGAGAAAGTTAAGCTGATTAGGAAAGGATTGGCAGAAGCCAATGATAGGCAAAAGAGCTATGCGGATGCAAAACGTGTTCCAAGGCAATTCTCCATAGGAGAAAAAGTTCTTTTGAGGGTTAAACCTCAGAAAAGTTCTATTAAGTTTAGGAAATCTTCTAAATTGGCCCCTCGATACGTGGGACCCTTTGAAGTGCTTGAAGTAGTCAATCCGGTTGCCTACAAAATCACTCTACCACCAGTCTTATCTAGAATGCACAATGTTTTTCATGTGTCTTATTTGAAGAAATATATTGCAGGTAATAATCATATTTTGACTTAGAATTCTTTACAGATGCAAGACCCAGGGGTGGTCATGATCGAGCCACTCAAAGTGTTAGAAACATGCAAGTTCTGCTTGCATAATAGAGAAGTCTTGCAATGCAATGTCCAATGGGACCAGTTGCTGAGGAAAATGCTACATGGGAGGATTACCATGAATTTTATCAAAAATTTCCTCATTTATTTAATAATGTTACCAGTTGAAAACAATGAACTTACTTTTTAGATACTTTTAATACCTTATATCATCGAGGACAATGAATCTTTAGGGGAAGGATATGTTACATCCCCAATTTTGGCTTTGCTTTACTTTTACTTTTTACTTGGACATAGGTAAATTCATTATGATATTTAGATTAATGACAAGGAAAAATATGGATTATATTGAATGTTATTTATTGAAATTATAGGAATGTTATGTTAATATCGATTTAATAATTGTTTTATGAGATTTGATTTATTAGTTGAATTAATTGAATAATGATGCACTGATCACATGTATTGTTTGATGACAAGCGAAATAGGATTACAGGCTATCAGATGACTCTCGGAGAAGAGAGAGAGTATCTTTCCAGGAGAGAGATATAGACCTTGGGATATGAATGGTTTATTTGCCAAACCGAGTTAAAAGTGTTTAACGAAAATGTGAACCAATGTGTCGTAAGAGGTAAGCTTTGTTTTGTCAGTTCACTTTTGAACCTAATCGATAGGTAGTCGATATTGTTTTACAATCATTCTTAGTCATATTAAGTCATCTTAGTCATTAAATACGTTAACGACATCATTAAGTTTAATTTACGACTATTTATGTTTAACGTAAATATTACGACGTTATTGTCGTAAAAAGGTTGTCATATTATTACTAAGTCATTGGAAGTGTTTAAACCCATTCTTAACATTAAGACTTTATCATCGAGTTAAGATGACTTGCTTTGTCGACGGATCATGATGAGGAGACTAGATCAACTTAATCACGTTATCCGTAACTTTCATTTTAGTATTATTCTCTTAATGATTAAATAATGAAATCAAATATAGATAATGTTATATAAATAATATTTGATTTGATCAAAAAATATATATAAATGAATGAGTTGAATGAGGAAATACCTCATGATATAATAGTATGGTTTTAAGTTGAGCAGCCAAAGGCATCTTTTGAGGAATGCTTTAAATGATAAAAGCATGATGGATCGAACTTACTCATTAAGAGTAACTAATTGCTTAGGTTAGTTTTTAGAAAGTTGGTAGCCTCGTATAGGAGGAGTGGTAGATGACTCCACCACCATTGCTGATCTCCTGAAATGATGTATCCATCATTAACATTTGTTAATGTCTACACATTTTTAGCTAAGTTGAAGTCAAACCACTGGTCATTATTGTTTGATTTAAATGAGTTTTGAGAACTGTTTTGGAGTGGGAGAGAATAGATAGGATGACTCTTTATGAGTCTGTTTTGAGCTCTTAAAAGCCATTACTTGGATGGTCGATGGCATATATGTGGTAAGTGCTTAAGTTTTGTGGAGAGGGAGGTTTGGTTATGAGGTAGAAGAGAGTTCGCGGTGGGTAGTGAGGAAGCTGGTAAAGTTAAGTAAGAGTGTGGTCGTCAGGGATGAACTTAGTAGCTTATCACTGGTCCATATACTCAGTAAGCTGACGTTGTTAGGTAGATATTCTTGTATGTTTGTTTTATCAGACAAAGATAAACATATTGTATAGTTGTTATGAGCAATCGTTAACTAAGTTTGGCTATCCGTCAGTGTTAAATGTAAGCTATGCTATGTAATAAGCCATTTGTGTCGACTTTAATACTATCGTTGTGACTTATTTATCTGAGTCGATGGTAAAGGTGAGTTTTAGTATATCTGAGAAGCGTTGTTTAGCCTGTTATGGGCCGATGCTAGTTCTGGCAATGTATTTAGTATTGACTAATCACAGTGAGTTGATAATACATCTATCTTTAACTGATAGGTAGACTCTTCTATTATTCAGTTTTATATAAACAAATTTTCTTAGAAATAGTTATAGTCTTCTATCGATTAGAAAACTAGTCACATAGTGAGAAGAGTAATCTTCAAGAATAAGTTGACTATTCTTATTATAGGTGAAATATGTATTGAATTCTTATGAGAATAGTGTAAAGGGTTTTCATTAGTAAACTCTCCAATCAAGAGTAATACAAAATAGACTATTTAGTGAAGTCAATGGTGTTGAAACCAATCTTGTTTTCTTTTCTGTGCTTTGTCTAAATGGTATCTTATCCAAGAAACTTAGATTCATGGAGAACTATGGTGACTATGAGGTATCCTTTGAAACAATAGAATAACTACTAATAGTTAGTTGAATAGGATAATGAGTCAAAGTTCTTCTCCTATCTAAACTAGAACCATGATGAGTTCAGTCCATAGTAAACCAATTTGCAGAAATAGACCAAGTCTATATAGAAGTAAACTTGTATAAAGCATATAAGGGCACAAATATGTAGTGATGAGCATTGGCATCATGTATGGTTGAATTGAATAGGTATTCATATTCTTGTTGGGTAGAGGATAATACCTTAGCAAGATTTATTGTAAACCTAGTTATGGTTGGGTTAAACCAAAGGTCTTTTCAAATCTTTTATGAGGAATGATAAAGTAGAAGTATTATAGTACTCAATGGTTGTTTAAAACCCTAGAGTCGATTAGGACCAAATGAGGGTTAATGTCATTTAGACTTAACTAAGTCTAAGTAGACTATTATCAGGTCATGATGATTAAACCAATTATGTATAGATAGTCAGAGTGAATAACTGCATGAATATGACATTATCCAAGTCGAGTAGGGGTGGGTGAACACAATGACTACGTTCATATGAATGCTATTTATAGTTAAAAACTTTGGCCAAAGTAATGCATTTGTTTTCTGCATGCATTGTCGGTTCACTGTATTCGGATTACTCAACATATCAGAAATCATACTTGGCTAGAGGGTATCTAGGGTTGTATGATTGATAGAGTTGACTAGAATACAACACTATGTACTCAGAAAAGACAAATAACCATTGGTCACCTATGGTCTATATTCCTTGTGAAGGTTAGGGCCACTTCCTATGTGGAAGATGTGTGGGAGACCGCCAGTTTGTGGATGGAGGCAAATCACTGGAAAGATGCTCTCTCTCTAAGCAGGAAACATGCCAGGACTTGTGATAAAGATGTTGATATTCAGAGGCAGTAAATATTCCAAAGTTTTTATATTGTAATTGATTTACTTTTGTAAACAATTGTACTTGAGATGAACAATATAGTTTATTGTATTTGTATTGAGAAATCTTGTAATTGTAGTTACTCGATTATATGTTGAATAAAAGAAAAGTTCTCTCTCATTTTGTTTTACCTTGTTAAGATTACTTCATGGTAAATTTTTCTATTTTACTATGTCTATAGAATCAAGATGTTATAGAATAGAAGGAAGATGTAGAAGCAAGTGAGAATAGCAAAGAGAAATAGAGAACAAAGTTGAAGTTCCATACATGCTATTGTAATACAGAATGGATATATAAATGTAAAGGAAGATATAAGGTTTTGGATGACTCAATTGAAAGTTTAAAATCTGTATGATGAATTATCTATTACATTAAGCTACTGCATTATGATATTGCTTACCACAAATGATCTAATCCTTCTCTGAGTATCATAATTGGGGTACAAACACTACAAGAAAGACACCAAGGTTCAAAACTTTGGTCTGTGACTCCCTCATCTTGCCAACATTTTGGTTTTGTTACTAGGACCCTAGAAAAACAATGAAGAATGGACATGATCACTAAAAAGGAAGAAGTGTGGAATAAAAGGAATCACTAAGGGAAACATTATAAATAAGGGAAAAAAATTCATTATTTATGGAAGGTTCTCTTAGGTCCTAACCTTGTGAGAGGGGGTCAGGCACCTACGGGATGACAAATGGAAAGGGGGAATTTGAATAGGTCCCTCAAAGAGATGTGATCAATCAAAGTAGACCAACCATGGGATACATAAAAGGACTAATGAAATACCACATCCTAAACACCCATGGCAAAAGAAGATAATAAAAGATTAAGGGAAGTGAAAGAAAACATCCAATTAGAAATGGAATTGAACATGGAAGAAAAGAAGCAAAAACATAGGAATGCCAAGAAACATACCACAAAAGAATGGAAAAAGTAGAAGAGATTGAGTTAGAGTGCACTAGAAGGGCTATGATAGGAAAGGATATGGAGGAAGAGATAGAGTGCACTAGAGGGGTTGTGGCTGAATAGGATGATATTAGTCTACCTAATTATGAAGAAATAAGTGAGTGCACCATATGGGTTGAAGATGATAATGAAATATTAGAAATTATTATCTCTCCAAAACAAATGAACTCTAATCTAGAAAAAGCAACATAAATTATCAATAACTTAGAAGGAAGTATCACGACTTATGGGATATCTTGGAAAACAAGGGAAGGAGGATATAGTAGCATGGAGGCTCCACCACTCTTGAGATTAAATAGAACACCACACATTGAACCTAACCTATCTAATATTTAAATCGCAATTGATGAAAATTTTGAACAATTCTTAAATCCCATGAAAAATTTACAACCTTTAAAATTTGATGTGGAATATTTGGAGCAATTGGTTAACAAAAGTCTAAGGAAACTAAGAGATCAGGGTTTGCACCAAGTGGTACAAGACAATAATAATACCATATTCAACTTGAATAATAACACAATGGAAATAAGGGATGAAAATTGGAACACACCATTAACTAATAGTATGTGTCTAACTAATGGAAACACATCTCCTAAAACAAAGCACCACTTTGAAGAGTTACAACCCCTAGACCAGGAGTCATCTCCCATGCCCTATAAGTCAAGAAGGATATTAACACCCGATACAAGTGAAAATTTAAGTGAAGTAGGAAAATCTAAAAAACAACTATTTGTGGAAATCTGCAACACCATACTGGGAAATGAATAGTTTGATATAGAACTATCCAAGGATAAGGGAAGAAGAAACACAACAACATAACAAATAAATCCAAAGAACAAAGGTCAGACACCAAAGGAACAACACCGCAAAAAGAACAAAAGACTTAAATCCACCATGGATACACCAGTGAAACTCCTAATTTTTGTCAAAGATACTATAGAAGCCACATAACACATTTTTTTTAGAATCATTATGACAAAGGAAATGAATTGCAAGAGATCAGGCCAAACTATTTGACTTTGTGTGAACCTTACAGAATGAAGCACTAAGTTGGTATAGAAAGACATGCCCAAAACATGATAAGGAATGAGATGAAATCAAGGAGGAATTCCTATCCAATTTTGAATCACTAAATATCCCCACATAAAGTGTAAGCAAAATGAGGGAAATGGTGCAAGACGAAGGGGAATCCATAAAAGAATATGATAGAAGATTCAAAGAGGTATCCAAAAAGCTGGAAGAACCTTTGATGGAGAAACAATACATTGAATGGTTTATTTCCATATTGACACCTGAAATAAGAACATATTTAGATGGAAGGGCATTTGACACATATACAAAAGCGATGACATTAGCCTGCCACATAGAAGCTTAGACATAGAGAAGAAAAGAAAAAATAAATGAAAATAAATAAATAGAGAAACTAAAATTAGAATTGGAGCAATTAAAAATTAAACAAGAGATCCAAGACAAGTAGGAGACTAGTCCGTAGAAGTAAAGAGTGAACATTTGGTGTACATATTGTTCTAGAGAAGGTTATATAATAAAAGAATGTCTAGTGCTTAAGGGAGATAAGAGAGATTCTGCATTGAGGGTAGACCTAAAAATAGTCCCAAGAAAGACTCAAACTATCCATTATGGAATATGCATAGAGTGGGATGACCATGAAATAGATGATTGCCCATCCTTGCTATTTAAACTCTAAGGTAAAGAAGAAGAACATAAGCCATGGTTTAACCACCAATGCAACAATCAAGGCATGGTAGATTAGTAAATGGCCTATGTGACAGGATTAGTAGAGAGACATCTTTATGCACATAATCATGGATATTAAGCACCCAACTGGAGAAATCAAAGAAATATCAATACACTCTAGAATACACCTCCATAGAATCAAATAGAATATCCAAATAACTATTCAAATTAAGACAAAGGATTCTATAATAATTATAGAGGTGGAAGGGGATGAGGCAAAGACAGAAGAAGAAGAGATGATGCCACTTGTTATAAATATGGTAAGCAGGGACACTATGCAAACGAGTGTTGGTCAGATAAGAGGAAAGAATGTGGGTTTTGTAGAAACCTTGACCATGATTTGTTCACATTTGAGCAAGCATAAAAATACTTTAAGAATGCTCCACCACATTGTTAGAAATGAAGGAAACCACTACAATATGAAAATCTGAAATATAACTTGTAGAATATGAAGTGGAGATAAACCAAGCATCAAAGAAAACAACAATAGGGTAAAATCACAAAGCTGTGTCACACTTTCAGCCAACAAAACAATTTAGAGTGAGCCATTTTTGTGTGAGTCAATTTGGGGGGGAGATAGTTTTGCCCAAAATCATGCTATTAAAAACAAAAACAAAATGAAATTGCCACATTTCATGGCTGCCATTTTTTGACAGCAATAGTGACCTAGGGTTTGAAAGCTTTTCACGTTGAGGACGTTCCCGCCAACCGCCACCTTTTGCAACAGTCTCAACCAGGTATACCATCTTCACCTTGGCATGCATTTTTTGTCAAACATTTTGCATGGCACGATGTATCTAGATCTTCACATTGGCATTTTCTGTCAAACATTTTTTATGGCACGATGTATAGTTCAGTTTTTGAAATAAACATGCACCTTATATGATTGTATGTGCAAGTAAAATGGGTTTGTAAAATTTCGTCCACACAATATAAGCTAAAAAAATATATCAAAATTTGAAATGATTCCAAAGAGAATTTGTCAATAAATTCTTCTTTATTGAATTTTGTGCATAAGTTTTTATCAAGGTTGTGGTGATAGAAAATTAATCACAATTTGAAACCATTTAAGAAAGAATTTGTGCATAAGTTATTGGAAAGGTTGTGGCACGATCAGAAGTAGCAAGTGGCTAATGGCTACTGGGTGGGAGTCAGTTCACACATAAAATAGGTCAAATCAAGTGCTACAGCAATGTAGGACATGCACTTTTATCCCTTGTAAGGTTATCCATTCAAATTTGCCCATCAAATGCTAGCGAACATGGCTTAAATACTATGATAGTTATCTATTCAATACCGCCTTTAAAATACTATGACAATTATCTATATAAATAACCAAATATATATATCAACATAATCCCATATAAATTTTGACAGTTTGTCCAAAATCTCTCCTTTCATATGATATAGTCTTTTTAAAATTTTGATTGTATTTTATAGTAAAAATACCTGATACAGTAAAAATTTCAATGCTGGCTTAAATACTATGACAATTATCCATATAAATAACCAAATATATATATCAACATAATCCCATATAAATTTTGACAGTTTGTCCAAAATCTCTCCTTTCATATGATACAGTCTTTTTAAAATTTTGATTGTATTTTACAGTAAAAATGCTTGATACATTAAAAATTTTAATACTGCCTTTAAAATGATACAGTCTTTTGCAAGTGGCTGATGGCTACTGGGTGGGAGTCAGTTCACACATAAAATAGGTCAAATCAAGTGCTACAGCAATGCAGGGCATGTACTTTTATCCCTTGTAAGGTTATCCATTCAAATTTTCCCATCAAATGCTAGGGAACATGGCTTAAATACTATGACAATTATCTATTCAATACTTCCTTTAAAATACTATGACATACCTTAGTATAAATAGATTATATAAATAACCAAGTATATATATCAACATAATCCCATATAAATTTTGACAGTTTGTGCAAAATCTCTCCTTTCATATGATACAGTCTTTTTAAAATTTTGATTGTATTTTACAGCTAAAATTTGAAACCATTCAAGAAAGAATTTGTGCATAAGTGATTGGAAAGGTTGTGGCATGATCAAAAGTAGTAAGTTGCTGATGGCTGTTGGGTGGGAGTTAGTTCACACATAAAACAGGTCAAATCAAGTGCTACAACAATGCAGGACGTGCACTTTTATCCCTTGTAAGGTTATCCATTCAAATTTGCCCATCAAATGCTAGGGAACATGGCTTAAATACTATGATAGTTATCTATTCAATATTGCCTTTAAAATACTATGACAGTTATCTATATAAATAACCAAATATATATATCAACATAATCCCATATAAATTTTGACAGTTTGTCCAAAATCTCTCCTTTCATATGAATTTTGACAGTTTGTCCAAAATCAATCCTTTCATATGATAGTCTTTTAAAATTTTGATTGTATTTTATAGTAAAAAATATTTGACAGTTGTATAGCTGTATTTAGCCATTTTTGTTGTAAAATACAATCAAAATTTTAAAAAGACTGTATCATATGAAAGGAAAGATTTTGGACAAACTGTCAAAATTTACATAGGATTATGTTGATATATATATTTGATTTTTATATAATCTACTTAAATTAAGATAGGTCATAGTATTTTAAAGGCAACATTGAATAGATAACTGTCATAAAAAAATGCTTGACAGGCAAGGTTGACTGTCAAATTTAAGCCCTGACCCTATACCATGATGCAATAGGAAACTACAAGGAACATCAAATTTCATCCACACAATATAAACTAAAAAAATATATCAAAATTTGAAATCATTCCAAAGAGAATTTGTGCGTAAATTCTTCTTTATTGAATTTTGTGCATAAGTTTTTATCAAGGTTGTTGGGATGGAAAATTAATCACAATTTGAAACCATTCAAGAAAGAATTTGTGCATAAGTTATTGGAAAGGTTTTGGTGATCAGAAGTAGCAAGTGGCTAATGGCTACTGGGTGGGAGTTAGTTCACACATAAAATAGGCCAAATCAAGTGCTACAGCAATGCATGACATGCACTTTTATCCCTTGTAAGGTTATCCATTCAAATTTGCCCATCAAATGCTAGGGAATAACATGGTTAAAGAAGGAAACAACATACACTAGATATATATACATATATATTAGTCTCGAATGTTAAATAGAGTCTGCCTTTTCTAGATTGTCGAATGGTTTTTTTCTAGATTGGAAATATACCTTCTTATGACTCCAACTACTATAGGATAAAATCTGATTTATATGAATTATGATAAAATCTAATTTATATAAATTCCTATATGGCTGTCATATCAATATGCTACATGCTAAATGAGACTTTAAATTTGGATTTTCTATGCATTCTTAGTTCTGTATTTTATGGTTGATTCAGATTTGGTTGATAGGCCTATTATTTATGTATTTGTAAGCATCTAAGGTGCAGGTTTATTTGAGAAGCACGTGTGCATTTATATCATGAATTTTTTAAAGATGTATGTAGTAGTTGGAAAATTTATATGCAGGTTTATTTACATTGTGACATACACTATGTTTGATAGAAAATTTAATTATCATACTGCAATTAAATTTAGGTCCACATGGATGATCAATCATCACATCAATCACATCAGTCAGGTCAACCTCACAATAGTGATAATTCTACATTATATGCTGACACCATTTAGAGGTTTCAAAGAGCTTTGAATGAACTGAATAGTTCTATTCACAATACACCAAACTTGTCAGGTAGAGATGGGTTGGTTAGGATTAGGGATGAGATCACACGTATGATCCAATTTGTTCGATCATACAATCCCTATGATGACATTAGTGTTGACAAGTTCTATGCATCACTTTCTCAAAGTGTTGTTGGCCAGGAGAAATGGTTATCTATTTCTAGGCTGGTTTCAATAGATAATGTTCTCAGCATGTTCCCTTCTTATAGGGGAAAAGAGAGAGTGAGAGGCTATTCTCCCACCAATTGTGTGGATGCAGTTGTTGGTCCTTTCATTTATCCTAGATTTTTGGCAGCTCATCACCAATGGCCAAACAATGATGAGTTGCCATTGTATTTTTGCAAACAATTATATGCAGAGTTCCATTTAGATTTATTTGTTGATTATGCATCTTTCCCTAAACATGCTAGTCAGGGGAAAGGGAGGTTTATAGAGAGACTTGAGTATAGAAGAGCAGATGCGCCACCTCTTTTGAACAAGAGGTCCTTAGTTGGCACTATTGGTGCTTGCACAAACATTCAGGTTTCAAGCATTTAAACATGCAGGTACCTTCCCAAAAAATCCAAAAAATTCTAAGTCTTTTGGCCTTTGCAGTTGAAAGGTGCAAAAAATAGTTTTAAATGCATGTATCTTTGTATATACAATGGGGTTTGTATGTACAAATGCAAATATACCTTGGCGGGCTTGCATAAATTTCAAACAGCCTTTGAAAATGGTAAAAAATGGTTGTATGCATCTCTGTATGCATACCGGGTTTGCATGTACATTTGGGGAATGTATCGTAGATTCTGAGAATATTCTATGCTTGTATATCAGGTTGCATGTATATTTTGTGTTGTATGTTCAGACATACAATGGAAAGATACATTGGAAATGTGCAAGAAGAAACATGTACATTGCAAAGGTACAAGGGGCCTTGTATATTCGGCAACATACAAAGCAACAGGGATACATGGGGTGGGGTCTGCCTCACATACAAAGTAGAATGTATATGAAATATACATTCACTATATGCAAAGTGAAAAGTGCAAGGGGCCGATATACAAAAGGTGGGGCCCACCGATTACAAATTTTTATGATTGTATGTTCGCACATACAATCAAATATGCATTCGCAAACATACAAGCTAGATCTGAAATGGGCATGCATTCCAGTTGATAAGGTTGAAGTCCACTATTTGTATGTATAATCTGCTTGTATGTTTGCATTGTATATGCGACATACATTGGTCACATACAATGGAGCAATATACAAGCCGGACCTGATTCAAGAGTTAGATTTGGCTAATTGAGCACTAGCATCTGCGGCTTGCATGTATATGGCATTGTATATGCCGATATACAAGAAATTAGAGATACAAGCTAGATTTCAAAGCGATTGCAACTTGTTTCATAATGATTTGAGATCCGCATTGTATGTATATTGCATATTGTATATATGCAATATACAAGGAGTTATACAAGGAATCAAAGTGCAAGCCGGACTTGATGGTGATTTTCAATATGCTTTATAAATTTTGGGGTCTGTGCCTTATATGTAGGCAATTGTTTGTATATGCAAGTTCTTTTGCATATACAGAGGGGTGAAAAAAGGCCAAATAAGTGGTGGAAAGGTCAGCGATAGAAGCACAGGCTGCCTACGTGGTAGGTTCTGATTGGTTGGCAACTTTTTAGCGTGTTTGGGTGCCATTGATTTTGGCGATAGGAGGAGGATCGACCACTAGTTTTAAACTTTTAGGCAGAGAAGGATTTCTTTGTATCTATGACCGCATTTTAGGCGGGAAAACTTCTTATGAGTTCGATGCTGCTTTTCAAGAGGAGCTGCAGGTAGCTGGGCCATTAATGGCAGATTTTGCAGTAGTTGGGTTGATGATTGACAGGCCACCCACCGTATTTCATGAGAAAATCTTCAAGCGGTGGCACATTTTCGAATCCCACCTGCTCATCCTTCTTTTTCTACCTGAATCACTCAATGTTTTAGGCGCCATTCTCATGGTGCATTGTATTTGGCAAAATTTTAGAATTTTGAAAGGGCCATGTAATTAATTGCTGAGTGTACACACTTGTGCTATACGAGACAAGCTGTGTTACTCATTTTGGGTTGTTGAAGACTTAGGCATTTTTTGAGGGAAAAATAATGAAAGACAGAGCATTTTCCCGGTTGTTTTATCCCTGTTGGAGTTTATGAGTTGCATCTGAGTGCACCTTGCATATATGTTCAATTTCATGTCATATTTATATGAAAAATGCATTATTGCATGTGTTTATCTGTCTGTCTCCATGTGTTGTATGCATTCTCTTCTTTTGAATCCAGTTGCTAAGGGTTTCTCAGATTCTAGGGTATGGCTTTCTGTATCACATGCTTAATCTTTAACTTCCTTTCAAGGGGTGGATTAAATTGTTCTAGGTTAAGTATGGAGAAGATTGTATGTCAGCTGAGATGTATGTAAGTAGAGACAGTTAAATACTTATCCTTGGGTGGTGTTTGTAAGGCAAATACCAGTCCTAACCCCTTGAAACTTGAATGCCAGTTGCAAGCCATTCTCTTGTATACGTCTAGTTGACTCCTTGCCCTAAGATAGGCACTGGTCTACTTCTAGATTAGTAGTTATGATCCAAAACCCCCTTGTCTTGCATCCAAATATTAATACAAATCATTCCATTTTTCCAACCTGTTAGTTGTAGGAGTAGGAATAGGACCCCTGCATACTCTCATCCTTAACCAATCAGATATGCCCAAGAGTGTTGCCAAACTTGTGATCTATCATTCAAACCTTGGTCCATACGTGAGAGTATTATGCCTATTGTTGTAGAGCTAAATCTTTCCATCATTGGGTGAGTCAAAGATCAAATCTTTAGCTATAGGGATACCCCCCTTGGTGCGGCAGAACCAGAAGTGAAGGGGAGGCAACTCACGCAACCTCCTGTATTTGTTGGCCGAGTCTACCTGTGCATAGGAACTGGCAAACCCTTTGCTGATTCAGAAGAAACACCAACAGATGGTGACTCTGCTGGGGATTGATTTCTTGATCTTTCATGTGAATGATGGTGCTTTGCTGGTGGTATGAACTCAAAAAAATATTTGTTCTTTGATGAGCTCTCAGTTGTTTGAAAATTGTGTCCTCTTTGGAGAGGTGGCGATTCTGCAAAAAAGATTTTTGTGCATATGAAAGGTTGATGTATGTTATTGTAATAAAAGATTTTCTATTCAAGACTTCAACATCTGGATGAGAAAAGGTACATGGTTTTTTCCCGCTTGTATTTATTGTTCTATTGCATAAGTTAGATGCCAGGGGGAAGCCTTAGGCCTTAGGAAGACATAAGATGTCTGAAAGTAAAACTTATATGAATCCAAACATGTATTCACCCATACTCAGCTAGGAGGGGGATGAAATGTTGTGTAAAAAAATTGAAGACATAAAGAATAGGTTGATATCCTTAGAGGCTCGGCAGGCTCGATTAAATAATAACCCTGTTGTGTCTGCCAATCAGAATGCTAAACCTCTTGTCAGCCCTTTTGATCCTTTATATGACCAATTAGATTTGTCATGGGTTGACTATAAAGTTGAAAGTATGCCTACTCAGATTTATATCAGATGCCTAGATTTAGTGGACACAGTGTGTGTGATGGGGGTGCACATATCCAAAACTTTCACAGCTTTATGGAGAAAAATTCATTTAGAGATGAGGATATGTGGATGAGGTTTTTTGTTAGATCCTTTGGTGCAAGAGCTAGAGATTGATATTGGAGCTTTCCAAAGAGATCCTTTGCCTGTTGGGATGAACTTGTTGACTGTTTTAGAGAGGAATTTGCAAGAGAACCTGCTGATCTTGTTGCAAGAGTAATAGAAATTAGAAGACAAGATGAAGAGCCCAGTATTGATTTTAGTCATAGATTTGCAGTTGCCCTTTCACAAATCACTGAAGTCTTAAGACCTGATACTCCATCATGCATTAGTATGTATTTTGAAGCTTTTGAGGAGGGATCTAGTGAAATGTTGAGGGAATTCAAGATAACAAGTATGCAGATGGCATACAAGTTTTTAGAAAATATTGAAAAAATGAAGAATGAGCACTTACAGAATTCCCTGTCCACAGGCTTTGGTATGAATAGTAGCTGTATGGCTGCAAATGACCAAGTGATCATGGCATCATTTGAAGATAAATGTGTAAATGAAAAGATTGCAGTTGACAATGCTGCTATTTTTAAACATAATGCTGATAACAATGCTCAACTGGATTACTCACTAGTTGAGGATGCCAAAGAGAGGATCAATGATGACTCCCATTTCAAGGTTGAGGTATTTGGTTCTGAAAACAATGATGAGGTTATGGACAAAAATGAATACTTGTTTGAGTGCGTTTGTGGAGATAATTATGAGTATTGTGCACAAGATAGAGAAGAAATAAGCAAATAGAGGAGCAATTCCATGTTTGAGTCATTGCCTTTTATTCAGACACATGGAGGTGAAGAAGAGCAATCAAGGATTGAAACAAGTACTAGTGCCAAGCATGACTGTCCTTTATTTGATTATTGTTTTGTTTATGACACACAGGCTGATACTCCTCCACACAAGGTATTCATTGGTGATGAAAATGCATGTTTGGTTGCCCATGAACCAATGTCATACTATAATGAAGCTGAAACACTTGGATCAACCCTTTTTGATACACATAATGATGAGGATCTGTTTGAGTATGGTGAAAATCAAGGCACTATTATTGATAAGGATTCTGATTTTCATCATGATGAAAGAGAAACCAACATTTATCATGAAGGTTGTTGCAGCGTGATGCCAGAGTTTGATCCTTTCCAGTTTGGTGTAGCTAATGATTGTGTGCATGATGAGCACAATTGTGAATGTGAAAGCTTTTTCTTTGATATGCCAGCTTTTGATAGAATGATAACTGATGATCCTAGCTACATGGTGGACTTTGAGTGCTTTCAGTTTTCAGTCCAGCTCGGAGATCATTTTACAATGCATATTGCTGATATAGATGATGATGAGTATTATATGTTATATGATAATGCATTGTTTGGTAAATATAACATTCACATGTTGCTTGATGCTGAAGGTTGTTTGCATAAGGTTGACAGTGACAAGCTAAATAAGATGGTTGAATATGCAAATGACAAGGGTTGTTTGTGGGTAAATCATGGCAGCATCTTCAGGCTTGACCCAGTGAGATCAGAAGAAAATTAATTGTTTGACAGAGGAAAATTCTCATTTTTCCTTTTTGGTGGCCCTGGGCCACCAAGTAAATTTTTAAAATATATGATTTGTGATGTAGATTGGTGCAATGTTTGACTCTGTTGCCCAATGGATAGGGATTGGTCTGCATCCCAGAGTTCTATGGTTCTCGCCTTGCTTGCAAGAGGCATGCGTCCCCAGACAGAGCCAGTGTTGGTGCCTACATAAACATTCAGGTTTCAAGCATTTAAACATGCAGGTACCTTCCAAAAAATCCAAAAAATTCTAAGTCTTTTGGCCTTTGCAGTTGAAAGGTGCAAAAAATAGTTTTAAATGCATGTATCTTTGTATATACAAATGGGTTTGTATGTACAAATGCAAATATACCTTGGCAGGCTTGTAGAAATTTCAATTAGCCTTTGAAAATGGTAAAAAATGGTTGTATGCATCTCTGTATGCATACTGGGTTTGCATGTACATTTGGGGAATCTATCGCAGATTCTAAGAATATTCTGTACTTGTATACGCGTTGCATGTGTATTTTGTGTTGTATGTTCAGACATACAATGGAAAGATACATTGGAAATGTGCAAGAAGAAACATGTACATTACAAAGGTACAAGGGGCCTTGTATATTCGGCAACATACAAAGCAGCAGGGATACATGGGGTGGGGTCCACCTCACATACAAAGTAGAATGTATATGAAATATACATTCGCTATATGCAAAGTGAAAAGTGCAAGGGGCCGATATACAAAAGGTGGGGCCGACTGATTGCAAATTTTTATGATTGTATGTTCGCACATACAATCAAATATGCATTTGCAAACATACAAGCTAGATCTGAAATGGGCATGCATTCCGGTTGATAAGGTCGAAGTCCACTGTTTGTATGTATAATCTACTTGTATGTTTGCATTGTATATGCGACATACATTGGTCACATACAATGGAGCAATATACAAGCTGGACCTGATTCAAGAGTCAGATTTGGCTAATTGAGCGCTAGCATCCGCGGCTTGCATGTATATGGCATTGTATATGCCGATATACAAGAAATTAGAGATACAAGCTAGAATTCAAAGCGATTGCAACTTGTTTCATAATGATTTGAGATCTGCATTGTATGTATATTGCATATTGTATATATGCAATATACAAGGAGTTATACAAGGAATCAAAGTGCAAGCCGGACTTGATGGTGATTTTCAATATGCTTTATAAATTTTGGGTTCTGCGCCTTCTATGCAGGCAATTGTTTGTATATGCATGTTCTTTTGCATATACAACGAGGTGAAAAAAGGAAAAATAAGTGGCGAAAAGGTCAGCGATAGAAGCACAAGGTGCCTACGTGGCACATTCTGATTGGTTGGCAACTTTTTAGCGTGTTTGGGCACTATTGATTTGGCGATAGGAGGATCAACGACTGGTTTTAAACTTTCAGGCAGCGAAGGATTTCTTTGTGTCTATGGCCGCATTTTAGGTGGGAAAACTTCTTATGAGTTTGATGTTGCATTTCAAGAGGAGCTGCGGGTAGCTAGGCCATTAATGGCAGATTTTACAGCAGTTGGGTCGATGATTAACAGGCCACCCACTGTATTTCATGAGAAAATCTTCAAGCGGTGGCAATTTTCCAATCCCACCTGCTCATCCTTCTTTTTCTACTTGAATCACTCAATGTTTTAGGCACCATTCTCATGGTGCATTGTATTTGGTAGAATTTTAGAATTTTGAAAGGGCCATGTAATTAATTGTTGAGTGTACACACTTGTGCTATAAGAGACAAGCTGTGTTACTCATTTCGGGTTGTTGAAGACTTGGGCATTTTTTGGGGGAAAAATAATGAAAGACAGAGTGTTTTCCTGGCTATTTTATCTCTGTTGGAGTTTATGAGTTGTATCTGAGTGCACCTTGCACATATGTTCAATTTCATGTCATATTTATATGAAAAATACATTATTGCGTGTGTTTATCTATCTATCTCCATGTGTTGTATGCATTCTCTTCTTTTGAATCTGGTTGCTAAGGGTTTCTCAGATTCTAGGGTATGGATTTCTATATCACATGCTTAATCTTTAACTTCCATTCAAGGAGTGGATTAAATTGTTTTAGGTTGAGTATGGAGAAGATTGTATGTTAGCTGGGATGTATGTAAGTAGAGACAGTTAAATACTTATCCTTGGGTAGTGTTTGTAAGGCAAATACCAGTCCTAACCCCTTGAAACTTGAATGCCAGTTACATGCCATTCTCTTGTATACGTCTTGTTGACTCCTTGCCCTGAGATAGGCACCGGTCTGCTTTTGGATTAGTAGTTATGATCCAAAACCCCCCTATCTTACATCCAAACATTAATACAAATCATTCCATTTTTCCAACCTATTAGTTGTAGGAGTAGGAATAGGACCCCTGCATACTCTCATCCTTAACCAATCAGATATGCCCAAGAGTGTTGCCAAACTTGTGATCTATCATTCAAACCTTGGTCCATACGTGAGAGTATTCTGCCTATTGTTGTAGAGCTAAATCTTTCCATCATTGGGCGAGTCAAAGATCAAATCTTTAGCTATAGGGATACCCCCTTGGTGCGGCAGAACCAGAAGTGAAGGGGAGGCAGCTCACGCAACCTCCTGTATTCCTTGGCCAAATCTGCCTATGCATAGGAACTGGTAAACCCTCTGCTGATTTGGAAAAAACACCAACAAGCCCAAATCTTTTGGTTCTTCCAAATCATGTGGAACTAGAAAATGCCGCCCAACCAGCATTGACCCCCTCGAGACGCACGTTTTTTGAGAGCATGGTGACTATTACCACTGAGGTTGATCAGTTGTCATCTGATCGTGTTGGTAGGTATTTGTTATGCTTGAGGATTGACATTCCATCCACTAAGGCCACATCGACCAGCTATTCAGATCGTTACATTCATGATGATATACCATCGCCACATGATGTGGCACAGATTAGTGGAGAGAGTGCTTTGTGGAATATGTCTAGATGCCTGGCTAGTGATTTATTAGATTCATACTAGTTCATCAATGATCAGTATGGGATCCCACTTGATGCTATATCCTCACATCTTGAGTGATATTTTGGTAGACAGAGGAGCCATGGTGAGTCAGGTTCACAAGGTTTTGGGTGACATCAGGATGTTCCAGTTGGTCCTACAGGCTCCGCCCCTTCGCATGTTCCAGTTGGTCTTGAGGTTGAGGTTACTGCACATGATGTTATGGGAGGTGAGTATAGCAGGCTACTTTTCGGCACTGATACTGCATCATCTACACGTATTGTTGTCTCTCCATGATTCTGACCTCAGTGGGATTGGGAGGGCCTTTGCTGGTGCAGTTGAGGTACAATTTATTTAAAAATTATAATCTAAATTCATAAATTATATATTTAAAAATTATAAGTTCAATTTTAAATAAAAGCACATACATTGAAGCTCTGACTCTTGATTGCAATCTTGAATGTACAAGTGTATTAGACACAAGCTACTGTTTTACAACCTGGATATGGAGATTTGCATCATGCTGGCGATCCTAGTCATCATCATGAGGTATTTAAAAACCAGGTCTATATATCACATGTACATATAAGTTTGATTTAAGTGTACATACACACATATCAAGTTAACTTTATACATACAGACATCAAGTGTACAAGTTTTCTAACTAAATACACATATGCTTATATATTGTATGAACACATGTCATTTATAGGTTGCAGGATTAGGTCATGCTTCTATTGAGACTCCTCTACATGATGCAGACCGTGTATGTCAGGTAATTTATATTTGTCAAGTATTTTTTATTTATTTAAAATCAAAACAAATTATATTTGTACATGTATATATATATATATAGAATTTGAAAATTTTATGGTGTTTTATGTGCAGACCCCGGCCCACAACTCAGCACAGCGCTCAAGTCACAGATCCGTCGAGGGCTCCAATCAGGGATCAGGATGTCATAGCTCGAGACACAGCTCGAGACAGAGTGAGGCTCAATCCAATCGTAGAGTGAGACATTTATGAGTTGTTATTATGATTCAGATGTTTTATATTTATAGTACATTTGGACATTATGACTTACATGTTATTATATTTTATCTTAGAGACATTTTTATGAGTCACATGAACTTTTATATCTAGAGACGTTATTATGAGTCACATGTTTTATATTTGGACATTATATGTATGTACTTATGTCTTATATATTAGAGATGTTCGTATTATGAGTCACATGCTTTATATTTACATTTCAAAATTTATATTATGACTTACATGCTTTATAAGGTAGTGTTATTTTTCTATTTATCTAAATTTCTAAATGTGTCCTAATTAGGCTATATTCCTAATCTAAAATAAGATTAAGTTGGGAAATAGAAAATGAATATAGGAAGATATCTAAGGAAATGAAGTAGTACATATTTAAACCTAGTAAAATTAGAAACTACCTAGAATTTAGCTAAAGTTGCTAGATTTAACAAACTTAAATTATTTTTAAAAACTGTAAATCCAACAAAACATATCTATTAATAAATATAAAATCCACTATCTCATATATTAAATTATAAAAGTGGGCAATATGGTAGTGGTCTTTTAAATCATAGGATATATGTGCCACCACTAACAAAATTTATTATTAATAAAATCAACAAAATTCTAGAGGCTACATGATAGGTCAATATTTAAGTCATAAAAAATGCTAATGTTGCAAATATGTGGAAATATCTACCAATCACCCACATTATTAATCACAAATAATATGAGCCACATAAACATAAAAAATCTTAATTAGAGTTGTCTTAAGAAGTTCAAAATAGGAAAATATGGTTTGCATCTATTCATCAACACCTAATAGGAAGAGTATTTGGGGATCCCATCCAATGCCATGTGTTCCTAGTGCCTCTAATCTCCCCATGTTCAAAATAAGTGTCCTAATATGAAGCTTTACCAATGAATATGTTAATTGTGTATAATTCAATCTACACTAAAGACTTGTGTTAGTGACTTCAACTAGGATTGTGAATTTTGATTCTAAGGTTGTTTATGAACTCTTAGTGTTGAATATTAGGAGTACAAATATAAGTGTGTTCAAAGGTTAGTTGATGACTCAAAAATGTTTGAGTAATTTGATTTAATCCAGTGTATAGACTGCTATCTTCAAATTCATGTTTAATTTTATCCCATTCGATGTATATAGCTATGAAAATATACAATATACTATTGAACAACTATACTAGGTTGCAAATGAAGAACACCAATATAGCTATTTATTTTTTCACTATTTGTCTACTTAATAATTTAATTTTCATGATACTATAAATTTTTTAAACTAACTAGGACAATTGCAAAAGAGACAATTCTAAGGTTTATTGTTTATCAAGGACTTTAACTTATTCTATATTTCTCTAAAGGAAAATCTAATTGCTAATGTTATGTTTAATTTCAAACAAAATAATTAAACAATTTAAGATTATACAATATCTAAGAAGCCTCATAACACACTATTTCAAAGGTAACAAAATCTAAAAAGGTATAATATTTATTCATGATTAAACATGTAGTAAATTTGAAGTAAAGCGACCATTGATTATATGAAATTTAAATAACAATATCAAGCCACCTTTCATTTAAAAGAACTTAATAACATAAAAATAATTGTTCCTTTTGTAAACATATTTATACATTTGCTTTTCCATACAATAATATACAATACAACTTATTTTATCATTATAAGTGATAAGTCATAATCACATGAACACATTCCTCTTTCTCAAATAATAATTTATAAGTACTTTAAGTCCACTATCTCATGCCACCAATATATAAATTTTAAAACAAGAAACCATCAAGTGGTCTCCAGGTCTTGTTTTCCTCATTTTTATTCTTCTTGACATAGAGCCTCAAATGTCTTTTATTTGTCATTTTTATTTTTATTTTGTAAATTACTTGAACTCCTCTATTTTTACATATCAGCCTTTGAAATAAACAATCTTTTCAGTGAAGCACCCATCTACATCCACTGGGACTATAAGATCCACACCCTTTTTAATAATACTTTCTTCTGAATAGACACGATAATCATCTTCTCTAGATAAAGGAGCACAATGCACTACCCCAGTACCACTGTCATCTATCATATAATCATCAGTCATATAATTGTCTACAACAACTTTGAAGGCAGCGCCTAAGAGCTCCAAGAAGAAGTCAAATATTGGTTGGTACTTTTTACCAACCAGAACAGAGCCCTGAAATGTCTCTAGTAATTCATATGAATTAGTATCTAATGCAAGTCTTGTTTTTTTCTGAACCTGAGAAACTTTTGGCTTGCCTCCTACTTTTGTTCTTGTATCTTTTGATTTTGAAAGAGGACCATTAGAAACATCCACCTTTACCTTCTTTGATGGCAATTGAGATAAGTGAGATAAGCAAGATTTGTCTTGCTTCTGACCTTTACATATTCAAAATTTGAATTGACGCATAGAGCAAGATTAATAGGAAGAGTCCAAGGTGTAGTGGTCCATGCCAAAAAGCAAATCTTTGCAACATTTCGATGAGATATTCATGCCTCAGACATTTGTGCTTGGTGTATCTTCTTAGTGTTGAAATTGATTTTCATCATAGGGACCTAAAATTTTTGTGAAAAATGGTAGGAAATTTTAGGAAATTTTTGTTGTTCAATTGAACCCCTTCAAAGGTTATATATCAACTTTAGAGATCACTTGAATACTTTTAGACAAATTAGTATCCAATGCAAGTCTTATTTTTTCTTCCTGAGAAACTTTTGGCTTGCCTCTTGCTCTTGTTCCTATATCTTTTGATTTTGAAAGAAGACCATTAGAAACATCCGCCTTTACCTTCTTTGATGGCAATTGAGATAAGCAAGATTTGTCTTGCTTCTGACTTTTGCATATTCAAAATTTGAATTGATGCATAGAGCAAGATTACTAGGAAGAGTCCAAGGTGTAGTGGTCCATGCCAAAAAGAAAATCTTTACAACATTTCGATGAGATATTCATGCCTCAGACATTTGTGCTTGGTGTATCTTCTAAGTGCTGAAATTGATTTTCATCATAGGGACCTAAACTTTTTGCAAAAAATGGTAGGAAATTTTAGGAAATTTGTGTTGTTCAATTGAACCCCTTCAAAGGTTATTTATCAACTTTAGAGATCACTTGAATACTTTTAGACAAATTATACTAATCTTGGGCTTGGGAGTCATTATTGGTTTACGATGATGTCATTCCCACATAGTTCAAGGTATTTCAATTGTTTGTTGAAGAGATTGTCCAGTGTTAGTGCCATTTGAAGTTGTGTAGCCTTGTTACTTGGTCATATCAAGTTAAAGAGAGTTTAATATGATTGAAAAATGATTGAAATATGTTCCTGTTTGTTAAGTTTGAGAGGTCTCCACATGATAAGGATACAAAAAAAGAGCTTACCTTAGCTTCGAGAAATATTTATTCTATACTGACAAGACCAACCATGCGAAGGTGGAAGCTTAGTGGCCTCACCTAAGACCTAAGACACCTAAGACCTAAGACACCTAAAACCTAAGATCTAAGACCTAGAACACAACTAAGACCTAGAAGACACCTTTAAGACACTTAAGACATACATTAAGACACCTAAGACCTTTAAGACACTTTTAAGACATACACTAAGACACCTAAGACCTTTAAGACACTTAGAAGACATACCTACTTGACACATTTAAGACACCTAGACACCTTTAAGTCTTAAAACACCTAAGAAACCTAAGACCTATAAGATACCATAGTACACCTCTAAAACACCTAAGAATTAAGACATATTTAGAAGACACCTAAGGAACTTAAGACATACAGTACTTGACACCTAAGACCTTTAAGACACTTACTTGACATATCTACTCAAGACACATTTAAGACACCTAGACACATAAGATACCTAAAACACCTAAGAAAGGTCTAAGATGCCTAATCTACCTTTAAGACACTTAGGACATATATCTAAGACACATAAGACCTAAGATGGATCTAGAATCTACATATTTAAGACACATTTAAGACACCTAGACACCTAAGACCTAAAACACCTAAGAAACTGTAGACACCTAAGACATATAAGACTATCTATATATAGTTTAGAAATCATACCTGCACAACATGAAGTTCAATTTTATTTAACTTGAAATCCTTGTAGGCATAGACCTACATAATTGCAAAAACAAAAATCTGTGTAAATAAATTTATAGCTCGTTTGTAGCTTGATCAATTTTGATTATAATAAAATTTGAACTAAGAACCATTGAAATTAAAATTTGAAAGAAAAGAACTATCAAGAATCACAGGTACATTTTAAAATAAATCAATAACCAATAGATAATTCAAGTGTGCATATACCTTCATACCATGTATCGATTGGTTCAACTCACTCTTCAATAATGTAGTTAGAGCTCTTGGTACATATAATCTGGATCTTCTCTATCTTTTATTATTTCTAAAATCATTTCATGATCTTCAATAGACAACCTCCACTTTTGTTGGCCATGTCATCTTTTTCGTAAAGTTTCCAAACTTAATATTGTTTCTATAACTAAGTGACTATACTATAGAACCTTTTGTCCTGGCATATAATCAATAAATATAATACCATTTTTATCTATCTTTACTTGTTGATAATAGGTGCCTTCAACAACACTGATCCAATGGGATATGATTGTCCATCACTATCTATCATTGATTCTAACAATTTTGATTTTACTTGTGTGCATCTTAGTAGATAGTAATCTACACCTTCTGTATTGTCAGGATCTATAACCATAGCAAAAGTATCTCCTGTACACGTGCCACAAGTAAACATGTTTGTACATTTGAGTTGAACAAAGTAAATCAAATGTTCAAAACTTTATTACAATCTACAATATAAATCAATTTTATAACTTACCTATAACAACTAAATTTGATACACGTTCATAATCAACTGAATATATAGGATCATATACATCTACAATGTCACTACCTTCAAAAGGAGGCATTGATACTATTTGTTTTATTTCCCATTGTGAAACATATCCATCCCTTACATTTGGACATTATAGAATATTTGCATTGTTCTCAATGCAATCAACACAGAAACAAGATTTTTCTCTCACTTGAATAGTAAGAGGCTTTCTATGTCCTATAGTCATGACTTGATGCAAACTTCTAGCACCATTAATTACTTGACAATTATATGGATTTGACCGATCAATATCTACATGTATGAACAAATTCTTGAGCATCTCAATTAAAACTAAAATTCAATTAAATCACGTGTACTTAAATTCAAATCTTAAAGTTTTCAAATAACATAAATTCAATTAACATACCTTTAACTTCCCAAAAATAACATTTGTTGTATATTGAGTCACGAGCACGAAAATGGCTTTTGCACCATTCAACAATTTAATTTGCATTTTGTATGGTGTTACCTACAATTTCATGTTGGTGAAGTGCCCAGGTAAGAGGTAAGAATTTAAAAAAGTTCACATGTACATCCAACTATTACAATACATGTAGATAAATTACATAAATCATTGTAGACTTGTATTCAACAATTTTAAATTTTTACAAGTAAATTCTGTGTCTAGTGTACATTACCTGCAAGTTCATATTGGCGAAGTGCACACTTTACACATGCTCCTACTCCATCATGCTCTCCTTTTCCATGTCCACTCTCAAAAAAGTTCCACAAAAATTTTATGCTAGATTTAGCATATTGTTGCATTAACCAATT
Organism: Cunninghamia lanceolata; assembly: GCA_027924645.1. Classification (NCBI taxonomy): domain Eukaryota; kingdom Viridiplantae; phylum Streptophyta; class Pinopsida; order Cupressales; family Cupressaceae; genus Cunninghamia; species Cunninghamia lanceolata. The sequence continues at coordinate 28,160,429 of BSBN01000500.1, forward strand.
AAATGCTTTTGCAGACTTAAATTGTCATGTATAAATAGTTATATATAAACAACGATTTGAAAACCAAAAGTTAGTTAAAAATTCAAGTCTTAAAATTTTATAAATTTTTAAATAAAAAATTAAAAATTAAAAAATAATAATAAAATCAACACTTATCAGCACATCCATCAGACCAAATCCAGTGTTGTAATGCATTAATGCCACGTTGTCTCAAATCTTCAAAAAACATTTGAAAGCAATGTGCTACATAGCTTCTATCATGACCCGTATCATCACTGATATAAAAGTGAACCTCCTTGATGATAATTCGATCATCTTCAGTACTCCCTACCTCATCTACAAATAACTCAGCATGTCTATAGCAAACTTGTACAAAGATTGCGACTTGCTTTGAATGATAATATTGACTTTGAATCTCAGTTTGAGGACTAAATGTATAATTTTTAGAAAAATCTACAATAGAAAATACAACCCAGTGGAAAACAGTCCTTTGGGTCACGAAATTGCTTAGCCTGCCATCTTGCACCATGACAATGTTGGATATGTGGGTATACAATGTTACAAAATTTATTCATAAACTCGTTGCAGGGCAATTCACTCTCTCAAAACATTTTTTTCTAGATTCAGCTCCTAACTTTGTTGAGTATTTCTCATATTCAAATCTCTTCCAAACAACTGACATTGAATGATCAATATTCTCAAATGGTAAAAATTTCGTCAAATTTCTACAATCTACACATATATTTCTTATACAATGTACATTGAATTTATTTGAATCTTTTGATTTTTCACATAAGATAGACTTCACAAATTGTGTTGTACTTCCAAGGATGGCTACATTTGGATTAACTATTGCCATAAGATTTTTATATGACTATAGGTGTAGATGAAATTCAACATGATTTTGATAGCAACAAGTTTCACGTACTTTATTTATACATACAAAACTTGGTCGTAAATTCTCAAACATCCTTTGAGAAATCTTCACCTGTGAAAATTCTTGTCTAAATGCTTCAAAAAATTCACTTTGTGTTGCATCTATAAAATGCTTTAGATGAGCAATTTTTTTACCATCTTCATCTTTTATTTGTATAGTGTCCCTTCTATTGGAAGAAACACGGGACTGATCAGTCCAATATCCAATTACTTTTTGTTTTACATCTTCTGAAATTCTATCTCTCTGAGGGACTCGACAAATATTTACCCAATTATTTTCAAGGTTTTCATCTAATCTATTTCTCTTCTTGATATATCTTTGAACAGTTCTCCTAGATACATTTACTAATTGTGCAATTGCTTTAACTTGTCTTCTATGTGATAATTTCTTACTAGAAATTATAGTTATCAATGCTCTACGTGCAACACTTAAATTAGAACTTCGAGTCTTGGTTTGAATAGAATATAATGTTGTTTGCAAGTTTTCAATTACTGTCTAATTTAATAAATTTGAAGATTTTTCTTGTTATCAACTCCTAACAACTCCAAAACAGGGGTCATTTCTTTTCACCTAAATAACTTTGCACATAATTGTGCTCTTCCAATTAGAGATTTATCTTCAAAAAATTCTTCCCAAATTCTTTTATAGTGTAATTTTATTGTGCTTTCAGGTAACATATGTTTAGGTAAAATATTTTTGAAAAGAACATCCTCATCCATCTCCATAAGATTTTCAATTCCATGCAAAAAATTTCTATCACTACTACCAATTTCATCTTGTACTTGTTCATTAACACGCCCTTCAACTTGTTCATCAATAATTTCAATGGGTTGTTCTTGATTAGATGTTCCTAGGTTTTTTTCATCTCTTTTTTGGTCATACAACCTTGCTCTAGTTCTTTTATTCCCCATCACAAATTGCTTGTTTTAATTCACCTACACACACATATACATCCTAATAAATAACTCATGAAGTTCAATTTCTACATGGTAAAATGAGTAAATAAGTTGGGAATCATGTTACATAACTTGAAAATTTGTAGCCTCTCTTGCCAAAAAAACTCCTTTTGTGTGGTTTCTCCAAATGCTTGAATTGAAAAAAATTAAAAAAATAATTTTTAACCACTATTGTGAAAAATTCTGTTTCTTCTATTTTCTCCTTGATGCTTGAATTGAGAAAAAACATAAAAATGAAGCTATATATATATTTAAGTTAAAAAAATAAAATAAAAATAAATAAATAAACAAACTGCCGATCAGTGGTGGTCGTCGAAATTATTTAATTTCGGGCGAGTCGATTTTGCCCCCAAATAATTTCGCCCCCAAATCGATTCGCCCGAAATTATCTATGTGGCATCTTACATGGCAGCCACCTCCTCATTTTCTATGGTTTTCTGAAATTCTCAAATTAAACTAAATATTTCTTCAATTAGAATGGATTATTTCAAAAATAAAGAAAAATACTCTTTTGTAGAGCTCCGAATCTAGAATCCAAATATGATTTTTTTAATATTTTGATTAGTTTTAATATATTTTTTTTAAATTATTGCAAGTAGGTTGTTAAAATCAGAGATGACACTAATTAGAAATTAAAAAAATATATCAAAACAAATCCAAATTTTTTCAAAATTATATGGTGCACTAGAGGAAAGAGTCCTCTCCAAAAGGGTATAATTGGTTTTGTGAAAATGATAAAAAAAATTATACAAAAGTTGACGTGGAATGAAAACTATCAGATTCTGTAAAGTTTGACTTTAAAACGATATTACAAAGAAAATATGCATTGAAAACTAATTTTTTTTCTCCATGCACTAGATATTGAACTCCTCTATTTGGGAAAAAAAATTAGGGAAAAATAAGATTGTTTACTCCTTTTTTGGGACGTGGACTCAAAGTCACTTTTTCCTGAAATTTTTAGCAATTCAAAATTTGCTCTTAAATTTATAAAAAAATTGTCAAAAGATTTTTTTAAATTTTTTTAAAAATAACAAGCATAAAATTCATCAAGAGATCTACATTTCATTAGTTTACATTATTTTGAAATTCAAAACATAAATGCCACTTTAATGAGGTTGAAGTTCAGAATTTTTTTTGCTGTTGGTCGATTCCTTTATAAAGTGTGACACAGGTTTATGCTTTTACCCAAATTTACTCAAGAGGCATACACATACCACAGATTTATGTGGAAAAAACCCTTTCGTGTAAAAAACTCCACCAGAAAGAGAGGGAAAATTTGTACTATCTTCGAAAAGACTACAATACATCAATTTCCTCCAATCATGCTCCAATCTGACAACCTCTGTGTACTTGCAAACAAACCCATTACTTTACACTCCTCCAAAGATTCATTTTATAGAAATTACAAGCTTCATGAGAAAGCCACCAAATCCAAATGCCCTTATATTAGGTATATCACCTACATGTTCAAAAGAGCCCCCTTATAGATTCTCTTACATCTGTCATAGACATCTTCCCAATATGGGCGCCTAGGACCAATAATAGTCACTTACATGATAAGAATTGTTGTCATATGCTATCATAGATTCCCTTACACCTTATGATAGTTGTAAGCTATCATAGATGCTCTTACAACTTATGATAGTTGTCATAACAAACCAAAAATAGCTCTCCCAAAGATGGATACCTAGATTCTTCAACTCACCTCATTTACTATTACCAAGATGCTTTGACCAATAAATGTAACCCGGTAACTGCATGTTGGTAAATAATTAATTACTATTGGTACTAAATAATTAATTATTGTACCAGTAAAAATAAACTACCATGTCAGTGGATTCCTCATCCCTTATGATTGCATTAACAAATACAATATTAGGAGTAATTAAAATTAATTGGATTTACAAGGTAGATGGCACATTAATCATAACATTCTCCCACTTGACATCATACATTGTAAATACAACCATAGGAAAACATAAATCAACTAAGTACATGAAACAAGGCCCATGGCCTCCTTGCACTAAGTAAATTTTTCTATGCTCATAGGTTTGGTAAGATAATATGCAAAATTCAACTAAGTGTCAATTTTTTAAACTCAATCTATCCATTTGCAACCATTTCCTAAACAAAGTGGTACTGAACATCCACATGCTTAGTTTGAGCATGATACATAGGACTCTTGGCCAAACAAATTGTACTCTAGATATCACAACCAATCTAAATAGTTCTACAATCAAAACTAATACCTATACGCAATCTTTATAACCATACTGCCTCCATACTCATCCAACTCATGACTCCTCCAAACAAAGTAAACACATAGTCACTAGTGGACCTTCAACTATCCAAGTCACCTACCTAATCTGCATCAACAAAACTCTGTATGTCTAATGTCTTATCCACACTTTTAGTACTAGAATAAACAAAATAGTAATCAGAAGTACCACACAAATATCTTAATACCATATTTACATAATTTCAATGCTCTCTACCAAGGTTAGACATAAACCTGCTCAAAACTCCCACTACTTGAGCAATATCTGGTCTAGTGCAAACCATTGCATACATCAAACTTCCTAGAGCACTAGCATATGGCACATTAGACATATCCTCAAAATCATCTTCACAGTTGGGACACATATCCAATGTAATCTTAGTTCCAAATGGTAAAGGAATTCTAACTGTCTTACAGTCCTGCATATTAAATATGTGCAAAATAGTTTTCCCATACTTTGAGATAACCAAATCTTTCTATTACCTTGATCTCTCTTGATTTCCATTCCCAATATGTACCTTGCTGCCCCCAGATCCTTTATCTCAAATGTACCTCAAAGTTGAGCTTTTAGTTCATTAATCATACCCTTGGTGTTATTGAAAAACATATCATCCACATACAAGGCAACAATTAGTATACGATCATCAATACATTCAATGTAAACACAATGATCTTCATTTTTCACAAAGCCCAATTTGAACATAAAAGAATCAAACTTTTGATACCACATCTAAGGGTACTGTTTGAATCGATAAAGAGACTATTTCAATCTACAAATCAAGTGTTCTTTCCCTTTTAATTCAAATCCTTTTGGTTGCATAATTTCCTCTTTCAAATATCCATGCAAAAATGCAGTCTTAACATCTATTTTCTCAACTTCAAAATCATAATAAATAGCTATGGATAAAATAAATCTAATAAAATATAATTTAGCAATAGGAGATAAAATTTACTAAAATCAACTCCCTTTCTCTGGGAGTAGTCCTTATCTACTAGTCTAGCCTTGTACTTCTCCAATGTATTGTCTACTCCAAACTTCTTTTTGTAGACCCACCTAAAACTAATGGCCTTCCTTCCTTTGGGCAAATGAACAAGATCCCAAGTGTTGGTGCTCAAATTTTATGCTCCTCCAATCCCTAAAGCTGACCAATTCTTGAGTATCAGGGGTGTCAAACTCAAGACAAAGATCACACACTTATGATCAAGATGAGGCAACTAAGGACAACATGGTTAAGGTGGGTAAGACCTATAACATCGTAAAATGTGTACATGTGATGTTGACTATTTTACCTTCCTTATTTTGATCGTTATGCATTTTAGTTGATGACATTATCAGACTTTTATTGACTATGGTTTCATTATGCAAACTTGATTTTATTTCCCGATTATGATAGGACATTGATTAGACATATGTGATTCGATTTGATCATATTGATGCTATTTTGTGATTCAACATACGAGATACATATTTGATGATGCTTGTGATGAGATTCTAGTTATTATGTGATGTGAACTATTTGACATGTGATTGAAAAAAATGCAGTTTAATTTGGAATTATGTATTGATGATTATTATTGTATTCGATTGTGTGAATTTAATTCCAGTTGCTTCAGCTATGATTTTTCATGATGTGATTGACACTTGATCGAGATGTGCAAGTTATACATTCCCTAGCCACGGGAAATTGGAGGTAGAATTTACACTATGTTATCCCCTGTAAAACCAATCCATTCCCAAGAGGGATAAGGATCATGTTTGAATTTGAATGTTGATTTAAGTGCTTGATTTAATTTTATTATTTTGGCCTTAGTATCCTTTGTTTAAATTAATTAATAATAAGTGTTGTATAAATTTTATTTGATTTACACCATTTGGTATTTATTTTATTTTTGAGGCCATTTAAAAGTGGATTTTTAACCCCCTTTATGAACCCTAGTGTCTCAAAAGTTACCCTAGGTGGTTACCCATAGGTCTAGGGTCAAGTTTGACTAAATAACCCTTGGATTAACTCACTTTTGGTCACTCTAAACTATGGTGTTGTCAAAGTGACGAAATTTGAATTAAGGGAAGGTGGGAGATGAGTCATGCCTTGGAAAAGACTCATCTCCCTTCCCAAAGTTTGGTAATCCTTTCCCAAGTAAGACTTGGGAGGTCTCCAAGACTCCCAAGTGTGTGGGAGCTTCCTCCAAGACTCTCACACACGTGTGAGAGCATCTTGGAGGGAGATGGCTCTTTGAGAGAATAAGAGGATGCCATTGGCATCCCTTATCCTCTTGAAGGTGTGAGTGGGAATGCCACCTCACCACTTGTCCTCTCACACATGTGTGAGAGCACAAGTGGATAAGGTGAGGATTGAGGTGGAATGAGAGGATGACACTTGTCATCCTCACAATTCCTCTCCCTTGCAAGTGGCATTAGAAGAGGAAGGAGAAGGTGACAAGTGTCACCTTCTCATTCCTCAAGGCCAAATTGATGGCCTATATTATCTCCTCTTGTTGAGGAGTGTGGGGTTCTTGCAATTTTAATTTTTATTGCTATTTTGGAGGAGTTTGGGAGAGTTAGAGGAAGTTCTTGGAGATTGGAAGGTTTGGGAAAGCTTGGAGCTCTTCACCAAATGTGCTTCCATTATAGGGCTTTGAAGGTAAGCCTCTTAAACTATTTTTCTCACCCTTGCTTATTTATTGTGTTGTGATGTAATTTTGGTTATTTGTTGTTATTCATTGTGTTTGTGTGGGATGGGTGTATGGTGAGAGCACCTCCAATGGAGGTAATGCTCAACTTGTTTGGGCAGGGGAAAGGAACCTCCTTGAGGCCAATCCCACATTGTGTATTTATGCCTTGAGGGCTTTTATTTGTTGAGGATATTATTGAATGACAAGAGTTGCATGGAGGTTATTTTGTGATATTGTGGAGAGTGGTGTTTTTGGAGATTTTTGGCTTGAGGCCATGAGCTTGATATTTTATCATTTGGGTGACCTTTGAAGTAGAGGGGTCCATTCCCTACCCTCAACAAACTCATTTTCATGAGTTGAGTTTTGTGTTAAACCTATGGGCTGGTTTTTGTGCTGTTGTGTTTAATTTTTTTGTTGTGGAATGTTGTACCTGTGTGAATCCCTACCTCCCTAGCTCAGGGGTGACCCTCTTGCAGGTCTACAGTAGGGAGGAGGGCATTTCGAAGTGGCTAGGTTGTTCTTTTTGTTGTGTTTTGAATTGCAGGTGTTTAAATGAAGAGTGAAGTTGAGAGGAGTGCATTTTTAGTGTTCTTTTAGTTTCTTTGTGTTGGCTGTTGGAGCCATGGCCATTATGGCCTTATTGTATGTATTTTGGCAAGTTTATACTTATGGACTTGGCTGTCCAAAGACTTGTAATGTTACAGTCTCTTCATCTCATTTAAATGTTGTATGTGACATATTCTTGTTATGTTATTTGAATGCTATTTATTTCTTATTTCGTGGAGTTGGGCAGTTGTGAAATACATGTGAAATTTTATGCAACTTCTTGTTGTCACTTATCCTTGCAAAGAGAAAATTTATATTCATTGCTGTCACCATTCTTTTTCAAAAAAAAAAAAATATAAAGGAACATGCATCAGTTGCTATTATATTTCATTGCACATATGGATGAGAAGGTTTAAACTAAGTTTTCTATTTTTCGTTGCCTGAGAGTTTATGTCATTAGTTACTGTTAGAAGGGTCAAATGAGAATGCTCATTTTGCCATGTTGATTTCTTTCAAAAAAAAAAGTATATACATTTCTGTCACTTTATGCAAAAAAGAAATAAATAAAGTTAGGATTGTGCTATCTATTTATTTAGGATTTAGAAAAGAAATGTTAGTATGCAAAAGTAGAAATTAGAGGAGAATGATAGTATCTTGTTTTACAACAATGTTTTATAAAAAAAATAGAATGCTATGGGAAAATATATATTCTTGCTTTTTTTCTTTTAAACATATAAATGCATCTGGTTGTTTTATTTTTATTTTTTACAAAAAAAATATATTGCTATTCTTATCATTTCTTTTTTTTTACTGAGTTTATAAGAGAAGAAATAAAAAAAATTGTGATATTGTTTTTATTACTGAATATACATCTTTCCAGGGAAATATACATATATATACACATATATGTATATGCATATATGGATATATATATATTATATATATCATTAACTAAATGTTAAATAGATAAAAAATAGATTAAAAAAATAGTATACTGTGAAAAACAAAAATATTACAGAGACTTGTATAGACCATGGCGGACAGCTTGGAGTACTGGGTGTAGCTTTTTATATAATATAAAACAAAAAAGAGGGGGGGGCTATGGGTCGCGCCCACAATCCCGTGTTTTAAGGAAAAAAGGGGGTGTGGGTGGAGGCTCTGCCTCCCCCACACCCCCCCATACCCCTTAGCAGTGGTCGCCCCCAACAGCTGCTTCAAACCTTATCTCTGCCTCCCCTTCCCCATCATCTCCCCCTGGCCATGCAGCTTCGCTACCTCCCGCGCTCCCCAGCACCACCTATGATCCGCTAACTCGCGGTCCCCTTCACCTTCTCCCCTACGCAGAACGGCGCTGCCACTCTCACCGCCCCTCCACCTTTTGGCCACCGTCGGCCCTAACCCCTACACAACAAGCATTTTTTTTGGTGAACTATTACAAAAAAAGGGATGCTAATTACACTTTCACATATATATACAAATAACACTATATCTGGTCATGCATACCTTCGTGGAGGTTATGGAAGCATCCATGGCTTCCATTCCTAGTCAAAACCCTAACTTGAAAGCTTAAGGAAAAAGAAAAATAAAACAAAGAAAAGAAAGAATGTTGAGATGAGAGGATTAGGGTTTCTAATAGAAAGCAATTTCTAAAATGGGATTACGGTTATCTTATTAGGAAGCATTATGATTTTCTTTAAGAGGATATTTATTTTATGAGGAGTTTATTGTGGAGTTTTATTTATTTCTTTATTTAAAACCTCTTTTCCTTCTATGTGTTTTTAATTTTTCTTTTGGGTTCTTTTAAACAGTTTTCCATTTTTCGAATGGGTTATTTTTGCATATTTATTTTAATTACCTTGTGAAATAATTTTATCTTGGGGAATTGATTTTATTTCATTGGGAGGAATACTTTCCTTGGCCATGAAATTTATTTTAGTTGAGATAATTAAAGTATTTTATTTCCTCCTTAGTGTATTCTATTTCACTCTAATTATCTTCATCGTTTTTACAATTAATTTTATGGGAAGGACTATTTTAATCTCCTTCCTCCTTCCTTATTCGAGTTTGTTAATAAATGTAATATTGCAATTTTATTTATTAACAAATTCAATTTTTGAGATCCATTTTGACGATTATTATTATTTTATTTTCAATTTCAGATTCCTTTTAATCTTTTATGTAAGGCCAGATTATTTGACCTTGTAGGACATTTATTTTATTATCATAGATCGATTTAAATTTGTCCTTAAGTTTCTTTTAAAATTCTATTCTTAAATTTCATTTAATTTCCTTATTGATGATTTATTTTAAATTCTATTTAGCGTTTATCGAAAACGTGTTATGCTGCCAAAATTTTGCTAGGTTTCTAGGATTTATTTTATCTGTTGTTTTATTTAATTTTAATCCATCATTCCATTTCAATCATGCACCATCATGCCATATTATTTAATCACTTTTCGATTTGAGTTAAATTAGGGTTTGATGTTGGCAAAATCTTCTTCACCTAGGAAACTTAGGGTCAGATTAAAATCAGTCTAACCCTAGGAGCGACACACTACGTGTCACATACCCCCTAGAGGGCCTTCACCATCGTGGTTATGTTGACATGTTTATGCCTTAGGCATATTGCCACCGAGCATGTAAATGCGTGTGAGGGGGTTCCTAGGGATAGGTAGAAAAGTTTTCCGTAGTTCGTGTCATGATCACATGGCAAATGTGGACATGACACGTGTGTTGTGTGTCGTGACTGCATGGGAAATGTAGGCATGACAGTACACTACCATTTTACACTTAGTTTAGCACCTGGTTGGACCTATTTTGTTGCCTTTGTTAATTAGGACCTATTTTAACACCTTTTTGAGCTTAAAATGATAAAATCTTGATCTTGATGAAAAAACCTGATAGAATCAACTTAGGACTAGACTAAGCCCACTATATTTGGCACTCCTTGAAGTTTGTGGGCTAATGGTCTAGGTTGCCCAAGCACCTTGGTCCCAGTTGAAATCTTTAGCCCCTCTTGTCTAGTGTTGGCTTGGGATACTTCCTTAGTTTGCATTTGTCCATCTAATTATGTTTTATTTGTTGCAAGTGAGCGAGATTGCATATTTCAAGGAGTTTTGTTTTTCATTTTATACACTAGACGACACCTAGATGAATAATGACAAGTTTTCTCTCATATTGTGTGCTATGATAAAGTGTTCTTCATGCTTGGAAGTGTTATCTACTTGTGGATGCTATTGAATTTTGTTTACAGGTCTTGAAGGGAGTTTCAAGCTTTCTTCATCGCTCTCTTTTGTTGGTGTGAGATCTTGAGTCATCTTTATCAACTAGGGTTATACCTCTTATGGTAATCATTATCATCATCATCATTCATATTTCTATCATATTATTACAGATTTGACCTCTGCCCTACTAGGGCATGCACTCTTGGATCTAATCATCGCTGTAGTGGAGGTGGAAACACTAACATAGGGTTTGACTGAGGCAAGACCTTATACAAAACATAACCTTTTCCTCTTTCTTTGTGTGCAAGTCAGAGAAATAGGTTTCTTGAGCTGATTTTTGAGAAGAAGATAGAGCAAACAGGTACAAGTCTATTGACACTTGAGATTCTGTAAAACCCTAAAAAAGACCTTGGACTCCCAAGTGCCCTGGTCCTTGGCATTTTTTCTCCAAGATCTAGATTTTTAATTATTTTGTAATCTCTGTTGTAATTTCTATTTTCTAAAATTTGTTTCTGTCTGTTAGTTATAAGATGATCTTTGTCTTCTAGGGTTTGACCATTTGTCTTGGCTTGCTTGCTTGAACTTGGTTGACTTATCTATATACAACAAAAGGGTAGAACCCTTGTAGTTTGACTCTCCTTCTTGAGTAGAAGCCAAGCTCGGTTTGTGTCCTAATGTTTGTAGAAGAGGGTTTGACCTAGTTTAACTCCTTAGGCTAGATCACTCTTTTCTCCTAAACATTTTGGTGAACCCGTCATTTATTGCACTTTTGCATCCTTCTTCTTTCAGATCTGAGTTGTTTATCACCCTAGATCTAATTGGGAGTTAGTTCATTAATCATTTTGCATTCATACATAGTTAAATTTTCTATACTTTCAAATCTAAGGTTTGAAAAACTTTGCATTTTATAGAAAATCTAGCTAGTTTTGAACCTGGGGTTTATAGATTTGTGAGTTGTTTTAGATTTTGTTGCATTGTTAGTTTGTTTAAAGCATTTGCATTTTTTGTACCTCATTATTCTTTCTATCCAAAATATTCTTGCATCCTTGCATTTGAAATTTGGAAAAGAAAAACTTCATTCTAGACTTGGAAAAAACATATTTGTCACTTTGTTTACATCTCATAAGGATAGATCATCATATCATAATTTAATTTTCTATTTTTTTGCATCAGATCAGATTGGAATTACAATAGTTAATCATTACATAGTGTTACATTCGGCATTTGAATCCTTTTTATTGCTAGAAATTGTTGAAAAAAGTTGCATTTTGTGAAACCTAGTTGATGTTGCAATCTAAGGCTTATGATTGATGTTAGTTTCATATTTTTCTACTATCATTTGCATTTTAAATCTAATTTTTCATTGTTCTACAACATTACAATTGTCATCTTGCATTTAAAATTGAAGATAGGAACAATTTTGAGTTGTTGCATTTTGGAAAAAAACATTAAAATTTGGGTTTGATTTAACCATTGACATTACTGATATTTAAGTGGATTTGAGCAGAATTGAATTTGATCAAGGGTATATTATTGCTTTACTTAAAAAAAACTCAAATCTTTATTTTTCTTCATCATTCATTTCATCTATTGGTGCATCTTGTGTGTGACTAAAGCTTATAGACACTTTATGAGATTTGTGACTCAGTGCCTTGATTCTAACATTCTTGTGCAAATAAGTCTTCAAATCGTGGGTTCTAATGCTTTGCATAACAATGATACCAATACATCAGAACCCCAAATTCCTAGGATTCTCACACAAGGAGGTCCATCAATTCTTCATGATATCCCTACTTCGCATCTTCCTGAAGGATCAAACTTCTATGAATCCATTAACATTGATGACCTTATGTCTCATGTTCCTGAAGCTCAAGTTCATAAATTAGACACGGAGTTGGCTAATTTCCATCAACTTGTAAGCTTGGAAGACATAGCTAAGGAGGCCTTCTCTATTGTTGAGAGTCTATGAAGTCTTTTGCTCAAAGGTCAAGAACGATTGGAAGTCTTGTGTGGACTTGCACATATAGTGCATAACAACATTCTATCTACATCTAGTTGCACTGAAATCATCACAAGTATCACTTCTTCTAATCAAATAGGGACTCAAGTGTTGGCACCCATACCTACACTCCCTATTCCTACTTATTCTTCTACTATTCTCACCACTACTACACATCTGAGTAATAATGCTACCACATGTGTTGGGTTATCCATTGGGAATCCTATTCACCATTATAATACCGTTCCATATAGTTATACACCCAATGTGACTCCACCTACATCAAAACCTCCTATCACATTCCAAAAGGCTACTCATACACCATGACCTAGTCCTTCCAATTCATTCCAATCTCAACCTAGTTCAGCTTTTGATCCCGTCATTAACAAATTGTTGCAAAATATGACCTCCATCCAACAACAATTGGCTAACATGAGTAATAGTCCACCTAAGCCTAGTATGACAACATATTATATCCATATCCCTTTGTCCTATTCCATCCTAAGAACTCCAATGCCCGAGAAGTTTGGAACCCCTTGCTTTGAGAAATATATGTTGGCAGCATGGTCAAGAGACACTGCTGGTATGATTGTGATATGATGTTGCCATTGATGGAAATAGTTAGATATGATTGGGAACAAGTCTTGAGACAAATTACAGATAGTATTTGTGGTCTGGTAAGAATGACTTAGTCAAAATGACTAAGTGTTGGCAGTTTACTAAGTTAGTGACAAAGATCCAGTTGGTACTCCTCTACATATGAAGATTTTGGCATGTAGTTTTGGTATGTTGTACATGGTTGTCTAATGATGTTATGTTTCATGTTTCATGTCCTAGCAATGTCTAGAAGTTATACCTTGAATTACTTAAGTCCGGCTTATCTGAGTTCAGTCACAAATAGTGTAGAACACCTCAGTATTTTAGTCTGCATTCCTCTGTGATTGGTTCTTTTGATTTGTATTTTGAAGGTGTTGTAAATACATATTAGGAGTATCTAATTCCAAATTTGTAGAGTCTGAGGTTCACCGGATAATCATCTACAAGCTCTTAAGTATCGACTCTCAGTTTGACAGTGTTTCATAGTGACAAAGTTAGTAGTTCAGAGATCCACATTTTACCCCATAAGAATATTATGACTCGCAGTTCTGAAGGTATGTTCGGTGATGTGTAATGAATGTTTGATATGAATTTTAGAGTCCCATGTGGTCTGCATTAGAAGTTGTGATATGATAGTAGAATTGGCTAAGTGTATACTTAAGGACGAGGCCGACATACAAGTTGGATCGATGTGCAATAAAAACACCAGTACAAAAACAACAATATATGATTAAAAAAACTACTAAAAACTGCATATAAATGACTAAACATGGTCACATGACCATTCGTAGTTTATTGTCAATCATTTTTAATGCGACTGGATTGATGACAACCATTTTTAGTCATTTATTGGTTGTTTTGATTGATCAATTTGGTAGTATATTTAGTTGTTAATTTAGTCAATGATTTAGTCATATTTATTCACTGAGCTTGGTCACATAACCATTAGTAGTTTATTTCCAATCATTTATTTTATCACATGGCCAAATTTATAACGTGACCAAATTTGCGTCAATTGGTAGTATATTTATTCAGTGATTTCTTTCAACTTGTAGTATATTTAGTCATATGTGTTGCAAGTATGAGGTGAACCAGTGTTGTCATTGATGTCAACATACTCATATTACATTGACAAGAAGGATTGGATGAGCTGTGTGTTGAGGATATTGAGAAAATTACCCTCAGTCAGGAACAGTGAAGAACAATGATGAGAAGAAGGCAAATATATTGGATAGGTTGAGAACCGGAGGATGTAGATTAAAGGGTTTGCAGATATGAGTCTTGAGATGCTTCAGTCAAGTTTTCAGAGGTCCGCATGAAGACCTAAAGAAGTTATGGCTGTCTGTGTGGAACTGGTTCCGGCAAGTGCTTAGAGGTGACAGAGGATCACAGAAAGGTCCGGTGAGGTCCAGAATTGTACAATCCTAATCTGCGGATTGGAAAGAGTATTTGGGATGTCCTTGTGATGTGCCATCTTGAGTTATGTATGATTTGGAGGTCCGGAAGTACCTCTTGCATTATGACAGTGGCGACAGACTGTGTTCTTGAAGTTCCGGATAAGGAGGATAAGAGATTTCAGTAAGTAAAGGAAATGTGGACGTACCTGGTCATTCAGATAGGCTTGTGAAGGTTCTTGGATCATGTTGAGGTTGTGTCATTGGTCCGCATTGATAATGTATGATTTGAAGGTCCGGAAGTACCTTCTACAGTGGCGACAGACTGTGTTCTTGAAGTTCCAGATGAGGAAGACAAGAGATTCCAGCAAGTAAAGGAAGTGCGGATGTATCCAGACATTCAGGAAGGCTTGTGAAGTTTTCTGGATCATGTTGAGGTTGTGTTGTTGATCCGCATTGATAGTAGAGCCCGGAATTGAAGTTATTCTTCCGGATGAAGTTCTTGCTCTGTTTAGCCGACCGGATGAGTTGTTCATCCTGCGAATGTTCTTGTGGTGGCCGACCGGATGTGTTATTCATCTTGCGGATACTCTTATGATTGTTTGCCGACTTAGATGTTTGATCCTAAGTCGATGTCTTGTATAAATAACCGTCTGTAAGTTCATTTCGAGGTGTGGTGTGTGTGGATGAGTGTGGCATAGCGAAGAGAAGTGCGAAAGGCAGAACAGAGGTTTTTGGGCTTAATTGGAACTGATCCGGACATGGTAGAGATGTCATTCTCCAGTTCAAGACTGTGATTTTTTATCACTTTGTAGACAGTGTGTCTCCTTGTAGGCAGTGGGCCTCTTTGTGAGCAGTGTGCTCGGGCAGTGAGCCCTAATTGGCATGTGCCATTCATTTTTCTTTATTCTTCTAACAGAGAATAATTCTTGGGTTAATCACCCCGTGGTTTTTCCCTTAACCAGGTTTTCCACGTCAAAATCTTGGTGTTCGATGTGTTGATGCTTATCTGCTCTTGTGTTTATGTATTATACTTTCATGGATGATTAATTGATATGCTGCTAACTAACAACAAAGAATCAAGTGTTTGAAAGAAGAAGAAGTTTTATACAACTGATTCACCCCCCCCTCTCAGTTGTATGCCCTAGATCCAATAATATGTTTAGTCATATTTATTCACTGATTTCTATCAATTGGTAGTATATTTAGTCAATTTAATTATTAATTGACATCATTTAGTAGTATATTTAGTCATTTTAATCAAGGGCATGAAGCATCACCACAAGATCACATCAACCATTTTGAAGCACAATGAAACAAGTTTGAGAAGGTAAAAACAACTTGTTTTATTGATAAAAAATGCTTACAAACATCATATAGATCTGAAAATAAGTTACAATGCTTTCTCTTTGCTAAAAAAACCTTCATGGCTACAATACATAGCTCAAAGAATGAGCAAGAAATTGATTTTTTGAGTTACAATGCACCAAAAGACAGAAAGAAGCTTGTTTTAGCTTACAATGCTTTTCCAAAAGTGAAAAGAACTGAGGAAAAATGAAAGTAAACTATGCTTTTGACTATCCTATGCTAGAGGAAAAGTAGGACAGGTTTAAAATTCATTAAATGTTTCCTTTATGACTATTGCTAATTGCTTCCTTGAACCATGGGCGCTTGAAACTGCCTTTGTCTCATGCTTTGAATGCTTGGAAACTTCTTGGTGGTGTTGGAAAAAGACAAGTTGATCTTTTCAACTGTTATCTGCTCCTAGATGCTTACACATGTCATCTTTCTATTCAAACTAACTTTATAAATGCTCCAATTGTTGCTATATTCTGTCATGCCCACATTTCCCATGCAGCCACGACATGCAACACATGTGTCATGTCCACATTTGTCATGTCCACATTTGTCATGTGGTTATGACATGAAATATCAAAAAAATTTCCACATGTCCCTAGAAACCCCCTCGCACACATCAGTGTGCTCGGTGGCAATACGCATAAGGCGTAAACATGTCTATCAAATCTTAGGGAAGAATGATTACATACATAATCCACTGCGTGATGATAGCCAACTAGGGGGTTATGCGACATGAGGAGCGTCACTACTAGGGTTAGGATCGATTTGACCCAAACCCTAAGTTTCCTAGGTGAGTGATATGATTTTGATAGGAGTCAAAATCCAACCCTAATTCTAAAGAAGTAAAGATAGATTAAAACATGCATACATTAAAATAATAATTGCAAGGCAAAATAATGCCAAGGAAATTCTTTTAAAACAACTGCCCTAAGTCTCAAAAAAGTTTGACAGCATAACGCGTTATTAACGTTTGAAATAAACATTTTAAAAAGGTCCCCCTTTCAAACATTTAGGAGAAAAATTATATAAAAAGATTGAATTGAATTTACCTAACTCACATCATAAAAATTACCCACCCAATTAATCAAAAATCAAATTAAATGAAACTATTACATGATTTATCCCAAAATAATAAAAGTCTATGAATAAATATAATTCCAACTATTATATTTATTCAATTAAATCAACATAAAATTTCCAAGGAAAGAGAATTAAATTGATCTTCTCAAATCCCTTACAAAAATCAATTAACCAATTTAAATCATTACCAAGGGATCTCCAATTTAATTAAATTAAATCCCACTAGGAAAGAATAATATAGAAGTTAAAATAGACATTTTAGGAAAAACCCACTAAAATCCCTAACTACCATACCCCAATTTAAAATAGACATTTAAGTTAAAACCCCACATAAAAATATTTAATCCCTAGGTAACAATAAACATCTATCAAAATTAAATAAAGACACCCACATGAAAATGACCCCAAGAATGTAAATAAACATAAAAATCCCAATAGATAAATTTTAAAATGGAGAGTGAGAGGGAGAATTGAAATTCACATTCAAAAGAAAATGAAATAAAATTAACTTATTCTAATTTCCCACTCAACTCCTCAACCCTAAAATCTCTCTATTATTTTATTGTTTTCTCATCTTACCCTAACCCTATTCTTTTCTTTCTCCTATTCTCTATTCTTCTTGTTGCAAGTATGAGGATAACTGGTGTTGTCATTGATGTCAACATACTCATGTTGCATTAATGAGAAGGATTAGATGAGCTGTGTGCTGAGGATTTTGAGAAAATAAGTCTTAATCAGGGACAATTAAGAACAGTGATGACAAGAAGGTAAAAGTCCTCAATAGATTGAGGATCAGAGGATGCAGTTTAAAGGGTTTGTAGATATAAGTCTTGAGATGCTCCAGTCAAGATTTCAGAGGTCCGCATGAAGATCTAAAGAAGTTATGGTCACTCTAGTAGAACCGGTTCCAGTAGGTGTTCAGAGGTGATAGAGGGCCACAGAAAGGTCCGGTGAGATCTGGTATTTCATTATCCCGTTCTGCGGATCTGAGGAAGTGTTGAGTACGTCCCTATGAAGTATCAACTAGATTAGTTCATGGGTTGAAGGTCTAGAAGTGCCTATTCATTTATGACAGTGATGACAGACTGTGTTCTTGTAGCTCTGGATGAAGGTGAGAAGAATTCCAGTAGGATAATGAAGTGCGGATGTATTTGGTGATTCAAGGAAGGTTATGATAATCATTGGATCATGTCCAGTTAATGACAATGATCCGCATTAAAGTTAGAGTTTGCATTTGAAGAATAACCACGGATATTGGTGTTCTTCTTGAGACTGGCTGACCGGATGTATTACATGTTTTGCGAATGATCTTGTAGGTGTTTGCCAACTTAGATGATTGTTCCTAAGTCGATGCCTTGTATAAATAAGGGATTGTGAATTCATTTTGAAGGGTGTCTTGCGTCGATGAGTGTGGCATAGCGAGGAAGAAGAGTGAAAGGTAGATCATTAGTTTTTGGGCTTAAATGGAACTGATCCAAGCATGGTAAAGATGTCAATCTCCAGTTCAAGTTTGTGATACTTGTTACTTTGTAGACAATGTGTCTCTTGTAGGCAGTGTGCCTCTTGTGAGCAGTGTGCTCAGGTAGTGAGCCCTAATAGGCATGTGCCATCTATTTTTCTTATTCTTCTTAACAGAGAATAATCCTTGGGTTAATCACCCCATGGTTTTTCCCTTGACCAGGTTTTCCATGTCAAAATCTTGGTGTCTCATGTGTTGATGTGTATCTACTTTGGTGTTTATGCTTTATGCTTTCATAAGTGATTAATTGATATGCTATTAAATAACAAAGAGGATCTAAGTGTTTGAATTAGAAGCAAGTTTTGGACAACTGCTTCATCCCCCCCCTCAGTTGTCTGTCCTGAATCCAACACTTCTCACATTTTGTTTTCCTCCATTTTTGTTTCTCTTTGTTTGTTTGTTTGTTGCAGGTTAGGCTTTTCTCTATGGACTTGGGCAGTCATGAAAATATTGCCACAGAGTTTCTCCTACCACAAACTAGTATATACTCATTATGTAATATACATAGGGATTTTCTTTATTTTTATTATACATATATTTATATACACACACACACATATATATTTATAAATATATATATAAATATTTTCTTTGTTGCAAATCTAAGAATACATATACTTTTTGTTGTAAAAAAAATAGAGAATGATATATATATATATATATATATATATATATATATATAACTGCAAACAAATTAGAAAAATCACATATTGAAATAACAGATCAAAGGAGGGGCGACGGATTGCAAGCAGTGCCGCCGCCGTGCAAGGAAACTGCAGTTTTTTTTTTTGTTTAAAGTTTAGTGATTGGTGTGGGGTGGGTGTGGGTGGGGGTTCGACCCCCCTCCCCACACCCCCTTAACAGTACCGACGACTGTGTGGATGGGGGCCTGTGGCCGCCATCCCCACAGCCTCTTCCTTTCTTAAAAAAAACAATACAATCAACCCTAATTCTAGGGTTCAGCCGACACACATAAATTTTCATTTCTCTTTTTTTTTTATTATTGTTAAACACTATGTAAAATATGGGGTTTAACAATATCAAATGCTATTTGATTTATAATAAATTGCATATCATTTGAATATGTGTGTGTGTGTACTACATACTTTAATAAACAAATTTTAACTAACATTAAATATAAATCTAGGAGAGCTTTAGGAAACCATTTTTTTTTAACAGTAGAATTATGATATGACAGTGATGTTATTTTTCTCCCTATCCTTCTTTTTTTTTACAGCATTAATAAAATAGAACAACCATATTATTTCTTTAAAACAACAAACATTATGAGGAGAATAAATTTACTATGAACCATAAAATAAGAGTTTATCTATTTTCTTTTCTATTCTTGCATTTAAATAGCAGCTATTGCATTTGCACACAAGTAAATTTAACCACAATAATTATTCCTTTCTTCCTTTCCATACAAATGCACAACAAATAATACTAATCAATGAATATCTATTTTAGGACAGCAAAAAGGAATTTACACCAGCCATTTTAACATTATAAAAAAATTGTAGAAAACAATAACATACATAAGAAAAATTTTATTACACAACGTCAACATTAAGAGTACTTTTTTTTTGCAACCAAATACAATAGGGTCTCCAAGACCATGGCTCACAAAACAACCAACAAAATAATACAAATAAAGCTACAATGACCATTTCTCCAAGCTCCAAGACCACCAAAATAAACCTGCAAGATTCTAACACAAAGAGGGGGAAGCCAAGCCACAAAAACCGCTCTCCTCCCTACCATAGACCCGCTAGTGGGTCACCCCCGAGCTGGGAGGTAGATCATCACACGGGTTCAATCATTCCACAACAAAAATCAAAATACAAGCCAACAACACAAAATCACCCATAGCTTTTACACAAAACAAAACTCATAGAATGAGTTTGGAGGGGTAGGGAAGTGGACCGCTCAACTCAAGAGGTCACTCTAAAACTCATAATCTCAACACCACAAGGCCTCAAGACAAAAAATGATATCTCCATGATACACAAAATCAGCATGGCACTCATGCCAACCAAAATAATCCCATACTCCATATAATGCCCTCAAGGCCATAAGAATACCAACGCCAGGAGGGTGACCTCGAGGAGGTTCACTCCTCCCCCACCCTACACAAGGAAGGACACACCCAAATGGGTAGTCTCATCCCAACACACCCAAAACCCACACAAAGAAAATACTCCCAAAACACAACCAAGCACATAAGCAAAAATAAATAACAAGCATAAGGAATGGCTAAATTCCATGAGGCTTACCTTAATAGCCCAACAATGGATGCAAGTTAAAGAAGAGCCCACAAGCTTTCTCTAAGCCTCTAATCCTCCAAATTGCTCTAACTCCTTCCCAAAACTCTCCAAAGATAGAAAAATTGCAAAAAACAAGAACCCCCAACTCCTCTCCAAGAGGAGTTAAAATAGGCCTCCAATCTAGGCCTTGAGGAATGAGAAGGTGACACATGTCACCTTCTCCTTCCTCATCCCATGCCACTTGCAAAGGAGAAGGAATGTGAGGTTGACATGTGTCACCCTCTTATCCATTCAAACCCTCACCCTCTCCACTTGTGCTCTCACACGTGTGAGAAAAAGTGGAGAGGTGGCATCTCTCCCCATGGCTCCATGAGGATAAGGGATGACACATGTCATCACCTTGTTCCTCAAGAGAGCCCCTTCACTCCAATATGCTCTCACATATGTGTGAGAGTCTTGGAGGAAGGTTCCATACAATTGGGGGTCTTGAAGACTCCCCAAGTCTTCAAGGTGGAGGAATCCCCAAGCCTTGGGAAGGGAAATGGGCCTTCTTTCAAGGCATGACTCATCTCCCACCCTTAGCCATTTTGAATTTTCACCATTTTTATTTAACCCAAGTTTAGGGTGACTAGATGGGAGTTACTCTAGGGTTTAGTAAGCCCAAATGGACCCTAGACCCTAGGGGTACCACGTAGGGTTAGTTTAGACCTCTAATAAACACTTAAGGAGGTATAAATTCACATTAATGGCCCAAAAATAAAAAGAACACCAAATGGTGTGAATTAAAACAATTATTTACAACATATCAATTAAATCAAAGAAAAGGGGTGAACTAGGCCAATTATTTAAATACAAGCATTCACAAAAACATCATTCAATCACACATGATCCTCATCTCTCTTGGGAATGGATCAGCTTAACAAGGAAACACATAAGTGTAACACTCATGTCATCACATAATTCATACAAAACATTAAATAACTCACATCATAATTAAGATTCATAATTGCATTTTCTATATACTATCTTAGAATCAGAATCACTTAGCAAAACCATATAATGAGCTCATAATTAACATCACTAATAATCATCAGGTGTATCTCACATGTCTAATATCATATGAACATCAAAGTAGGATATAATCAAATCACCACATACTAATCAAAGCTAATCCAAAATAAGGAGATATAGTCTAAATTTGCATAATGGAAATCAATAGTCTCTAAATATCTAAAACGTCTCCAACTATAATATGAAATGATCAAAATAGGGAAGTGAAATAAATCAGCCTCACATATTCCTTCAAATTGGTGATACAACCTAAAAAAAAAAGTAAAAAGAGATCATAAACAAACAATGATAAGTAATTGCAAAAATACCCATACAACAATATGTAATTACAACTATTTGATGCATCTACAATAATAGAGGCAGTATAATGTGGAAGTAAAAGCAAATATAAGTCACCTTGGCAATTTGTTTAACATTGATAACATATTTTGCATCCTCGGTATTTGTGTTTATTATCTTGGTACACCTTGCCACCTACACAACAGAAACAAGAACTGACTAAATATGCACTGAAAATCAAAGCATAAAAGAGAGGAATTTTGATAGATGTTGTAGTTGCAACAGGCCTCGTAGACATGTATGCAAAATGTGGAAGCATAGAGAAGGCACGTGAACTAGTTGACAAAATGCCTCAAAGAATTGTAGGATATGCACAAAATGGATTTGTTGAAAAAGCTTTAGAAAATTTCAAGCAAATGCAAATGGCATGTGTAAAGCTAGACTCCACAACCTTTGCCAGCATCCTCCCTGTTGGTTTTTTCCCAGACTGGATGCTTATTCCCAGATTTCCCTACAAGGTAGCCATCAGTGATCAACAGGATCTCTGGGCCAGGGGCCAACAGTGTAGGAGATAGACTCTATATTTTATCTCCTCTTCTTCTTCAGGCTCTGCAAGACCTAGGGGGGTATTCCCTACTCAACATCCATGAGGATATGCATACAAGGCTGGGATGCTGACAAAAAGTAGATAAGTCCTCCTGTAAGTAGACCAAAACTGAAAGATAAGAGCAAAGGGGCTAGCTTTGGGCCTATTTGCAGTTGTAGACAGAGGACTGAGGATCCTAAAACTAACTCTAATGTCCTAATGGTTGTTTTAGATTTTGATTTGGATTTTAAGTTTGGATGCAAAGCTGGACATGGTTGTAACACAAACACAAAGCAAGATTGGTGCCTATCCAGGGCCTGGAGTCAGTAGACATACACCTGTGAATGATCAGCATGAACAGCTAAAACTAGATTTCAAGGGGATATATGTGATACCTGCCTTACAGATATCTCCCAATACAGAGTGTTAAGTTATCTCTACTTATGGCATCCCTACTGCAGTATACCCTTCCCAATGTTCAATCTGAAAACAGTTTAATCTACCCCTTGAGCAGAAGTTAAAAGATCAGACATTTAACATAGGAATTCTATGCTCTAGAATCTAAACATTACCCAAATATCCAGATTCAGAAGAAGAATACATGCAATACTGGAGACAGAATTAACACAACACATGCTAAGATAGCATTTCTCATATAAGATTAATCATGAAATCAGTGGGTTCATGCCAAAAACATACAACAAGAGATACATAAACTCACAGGTTAAGCTGTACAGAGCAACCAGATCAGCTTGTTTTGAATTACAGAGCCAAAAATCTTCAACTTTCAACAACAACAAATGAGTAACACTTCCTGCTTATAACAGCTAGGTAGTGTACCACAACAATTAATTACATGGTTGACCAAAAATCCCGCCAGATACACAGTACCAGCAAAATGGCACTCCACGCATTACCAGATTGGCGCCCAAACATGAATGCAGCAGGTAGGGGATGAGACAGGAAGAAATCTCGAGCCCTGCACCACTGTCCGCTGATGTACACCTTCAATCAGGTACCAGATCCACCCATACCTCTGCAACCTTCGCCATTAATGGCGCACCAACCCGCGGCCTCGGGAAAACGTCAATTCTGCATCGCAACCATTTCCCGCCGAGATTCATCATCATGATATTTCGAATATGCAGGATATCAATTATCCCACATGCACCCCGCAGCAACCTCTTTAACACTTTATATACTAGGTCATGAGCATATATGATGTCGGTGCTTTTGCTCCTGACGACACTAGTATAAGACTTCATCATCATCATCCTCCAGCAGCATGATATCCTGTTGCTTGAAATATCACCCTGACGTCAGCATCATATCGCAATATCACCTGCATGATAATCGCCTTCATCCGCACAACCTGATCCATCGGAGGAACATCCTCCTGCTGAGCCTATACCAAAAGTCTGGCCGATGAACATCCTGATGACGTCATCATCATATCCTACTGACGTCATCATCATATCTGCCTACTGCGCACCTCCTCATATCCGGATGACGTCATCATCATGTTTGCAAATATCGGGGGATCTCCACAAGATGATCAGTGTTAGAAATATGACCCCCCTGGACCTTGATGACGTCATCATCATATCGACATCAGGATGATATTCGGAAGATAACCGGATATTTGGAAATATCATCCTGATGCACAAATATCAGGTTGCACTGTAGCTCCACTATAAGATCGGGGCGATAGATGAATATGATGATGCTTGAAAAGATCACCCCCCACTAGATAATGCACGAAGCCGGCAGGCGGATATCTCCTTGATATCAGCATCATCATGACGCTGGAACAAACATACATCCGGGTGATATTCAAAAATGAAAATATCACCCCCTCCTTCGGAAATATCATGATGCAGATAGGCAGAGAAATAGATATCACCCTGACATAAGAATGACGTCAGCATCATCAGGATGAAAAAACAACGAACATGAAGTGATACAACAACATCAGGATGATATTGACTAAGATCATCCTGACGTTCAAAATATGATGACCCCAGTGAATATCGGGTCACACTTAGAACTCTTCAACAACATCATCAGGATGATCATAACCAAGATCACCCGATGATAAAAATATCACCCTGGCGAAATATCATGAAGGCAGAAAATATGATGACCCCCGCAAGCAACACGGTGATAACTGGAAATATGATGATGATGATGACAACCCTTAAGAAAGAACAAGTCAGGTCGAACAACTCAAAGAATAACCCCTTCAGAATATTGGGGCAACATCATCATCATGTTTGGGCAAGGTGATAATTGGAAGATCACCGGATACTTGAAAAATCACCCCCGCAAGCAAATCAGGGCACACTGTAGCTCATCAGCAGGATCAGGATGATATCCAGACATCACCCGATATTGAAATATGATGATCCTGATGAAAAACAAGTCGACAGAAAACATGATAATGCAGACCATCATCGAAGACAAGATGATGATGATGATCTCCTCCTCAAAGAAAATATGATGCTGCAGCTGAAAAATGCTGAGGAGGTCCAACACTTAGGAAAATGGGCAAGAAGATAAAGGGTTCAAATGAAGCAACCTCCTAAACATGAAAAATCACCCCTCAGGTCAAAAAGAGTGCTAACACTGGCTCCGAATGGGGACGTCACCTGCAGCGAGAACCAGATCTCCGGGCAGACCAGACAAAAAGCCAAAAAGCACGAGCTGTACAAGGCATTTACACTACATACATGTTTTTACAAATGTGCACAGCAAGAAGTTATTTATGCAAAATAGAACTTAAGGAATTGGCCATGCACAGGCAATTCCAGAACTTCACCATCTAGGGCCTGGAGGAAATAAGAATCCTCCCCATGAGTATTGCAAATCTGATATGGGCCCATCCATAAGGGTTCAAATTTACCATGTTTACCCTTTTCCTAACCTTTAGCATTCCAAATGAGCACCAGATCATTGACTTGAAACTTCCTTTTTGTAGTTCTCCTGTCAAACTGATATTTCACATCTTGTTGTCTTTTGAGATTGATCTGGTGGGCTTTCCTTCTGTTTTCATCCAAAGCAACCAGCTGATTCACTCTTTCTGTCATGGAATCTTAAATCTCCTCATCATTTTCCTGAATGAATCTGTAAACTGGTAGGAGATTGTTTATGGGCAATCTAGCTGATGCACCATATACTAGCTCAAAAGGTGACGTCCCAGTAGCCCTTTTCACTGTCACTCTGTCAGCCCATATTGCTAAGTTCAATTTTGAGTCCCAAGCTCTCTTGTTCTTGTCCAGTATCCTCTTGATAATTTTCGTGATGCTCTTATTGCTTGATTCTGCTTGACCATTTCCTTGTGGGTGATATGGTGATGTATATGATAGATTTATCCCATACCTGTTGCAAAAATCAACAAATTCACCTGATCTGAAGCACATAGCATTATCAGTGACTATCTTAAATGGTACTCCAAACCTGATGATAATATTTTCTAGTATGAAATCTGTCACCACCTTACTTGTAGCTCTCTTAGTTGGAATGGCCTCAATCCATTTGGTAAAGTAATCAGTTGCCACCAAAATCCAACTGTGTCCCCCACTTGATTTGTCTGCAATTTCCCCTATGAAGTCAATTCCCCATTGCTGAAATGGAGCATCCACAGTTACAGTTCTGAGGGGTAAAGCACCATCATATTTCAGCTTTCCTGAAAATCTTTGGCAAGGGTCACACTTTCTCACTAACCTTTGTGCATCTGAAAAGAGAGTGGGCCACCAATATCCTGCTCTAAGAATTTTATGAGCTGTTGTTTGGGCAGTATAATGTCCACCACACAATCCTTTATGCATATCAATCAAAACATTGTTAGCCATATCCTCATCCACACATCTCAGCAGCACACCATCAGGGTTTTTCCAGTATAGCTCACCTTGAACAATAACATACCTGATTGCATGTAACTTTAAAGTCCTCTTTTGACTGTCACTGAAATGGGAAGGACAATTCAGATTTTGCAAGTAGTAGATAATATCCTTGTACCATTCAGATCCTGATACATTTACACTCTCATCTTGGACTGCATTAACTTGGCATGCTTCCAAGTTTGACTGTGCCATCATCTTGGCTAATCCTTGTCCTCTTATCAACTTAGTAACTTGTATGTCTATGTTGAACTCTTGCAGTTTGTTTATCCATCTGCACCTTCTTCCAGTCACTTCCTACTAAGTGAATATGTCTTTGACTGCTGCATGAGGTACATATGCAATTATACATGACCCTACCAAGTATGGTCTGAAACTTTTGATGGCTCTGACTAGTGCATATGCTTGTTTTTCCATAATATCATACTTCAACTCAGAGGCCTGCAAGGACATACTGAAGAAAGCGATGGGCTGTTCAAAACCATCTTCATTTTTCTGTAGCAAACATGCAGCAACAGTATGAAAGGAAGCAAATGAAAATACTTGGAATGGCCTAGAAAAATCAGGAGATTTAAGAACAGGGGCCATCTTGATTGCCTCTTTGATACTCTGAAATGATTCTATTGCTTCCCTTTCCCAGTTGACAGTTGCATCCTTCTTCATCATCTTGGAAATGTTCCTTGTGGTTTCTGCAAAGTTGGGAACAAATCTCCTAACAAAATTTATCTGTCCAAAGAAGGACTGAACTCCTTTTACAGTTTTTGGCATTTGAATCCTGTCAATAGCAGCCACTCTCTCTGGATCTATCCTGACTCCATCCTTGGAAACAATATGTCCCAGGAGCTTTCCTTCAACTACCCCAAAGGCACACTTCTTTGGATTTAAAGAAATACCATATTCTAGTGCTCTTATGAAAATCTGCTCCAGATGCAAACAATGCTGCTCTTCTTTCTTTGAGTAAGCAGTCAGGTCATCCTGATATACAGCCAGGATTGAATCAATCAGCCCTGCAAAAGCAACATCCATTGCTCTTTGAAATGTAGCACCTGCATTGGTTAGTCCAAATGGCATTCTAACATACACATAAGTTCCCCATGGAGTGGTAAAGGCAGTTTTATACTGTTCTGATTCCTTTACCTTCACCTGATTATATCCTGAAAATCCATCCATCATGGATAAGAGTTCACAACCAGTCACTCTCTGCAACATAGCTTCCATATTAGGCAGTGGATAGTTATCCTTTAAAGAGGATACATTCAAGTTCCTGAAGTCAACACAAAGCCTAATATCACCATTCTTTTTTCTGACTGGGACAAGGTTAGACACCCAAGTTGAATGTCTGATTGGCACAATTATTCTAGCTTCCCTGAGCCTTTTGAGTTCTTCTTGCATCTTGGGAGCTAAGGTAGGATTAATAGGTCTTTGCTTTTGTCTAAATGGCTTAGCTCCAGGCTTCAATGGGATCTCATGCTGGAATAAATCTTCCCTATAGGCTTTTAGGTCCTCATATGACCAAGCAAAAACATGTTTATACTTTTTCAGTAATGCAATCAGCATACTCCTAATGTGTGGTTTGAGCTGTTTACCAATGTATACCTTCTGAGGGGCCTGAGATGTCCCCAAATTTATCTCCTCTAAATCTTCCTTATTTGTGGGAGATGTCCTTGTGACCAGTTTATCTCTACTGTCAAAAACTCTTTCCAAAGCTACCAACCCTCTAGGGATTTTATTAGTCTTCAATTGAATTATCTCTTTTCCCACAAGAGTTTCTTTTCCATCTACAGTCTCTACAAAAGCTTGGAAATCAATTTGTTGATTCTCATATTCATCTATGCAGTGCAAAAATTTCAACAAATCCCTATCATCATTAAACACTTGCCAACTGCATATATTTTCTGGTACTGCAGGCCTAATTTTAACTTCTACATTTGTAACACCTGACAGAGTGATGTCATCTGGCCTGATTGCAACATTGGCTAAGAAATCAACCATAACATTCTTTGACCTCTCTACCCAGCCTATTGAAAATGCATCAAATAGTTCAATGGTATCCCAAACAGCATGCTTGTATTGTTTCAGTCTTTTATTTTTTGCAGCATACTTATCTCTGACTTGGGATACAATCAGCTCAGAATCCCCAAATACTCTTAACATCTTAATTCCATGTTTGAGAGCAATATTTAGGCCTAAGAGTAAAGCCTCATATTCTGCAATGTTGTTCATGCAATCAAACCTTAGCAAGAAAGAGAATTTGAGGAGCTTACCAGTTGGAGACAGGAAAACAACTCCAGCTCCAGAGCCTTCTTTTGCACAAGCTCCATAAAAAAACATGGTCCATAAGCCTTGCTGATCCAGCTCTTCAATGCAGACATTTTTCTTTTTATCTTCTGTATCATCTGAGACAACCTTGAAGTTATCACAGTCAGTGTCTACAAAGCATACCTGTTCCTCTGCTTCTTGGTCTTCCACTGTCTCTGATGATCTTTGTTCTCTGATTAACTTAACATCCATGCCATTCATTGGAATCATGGCATATGACAGGTCCAGCTGCATACTTCCACCAATTAGTGCTGCCCATCTTCTTGACAACAACATACCGTACTGTGGCTTGATGTCAACCACTGTTATATTCATTTTATATCTCTTTTCAGGAAATGCTGCCAGTTTGAAATCTACATCCTTCATGATTCCAATAACTGGTACCTCTCTGGCATCCATAGCATAACATTTTCCACATGCCTTGTCAATTTTTAATCCAGTTTGTTGCATGATGGCCAAAGGCATGACATTTGTAGATGCTCCAGAGTCAAGCATACAATTTCTAATTATTTTTCCATTTATAACCAGGGAAACATAAAATGGTTCCACTTGTGAAGGACACTTTGTCATAGTCACTCCTAAATAGACTTCAGGAGTCTCATCTTCTTCATTACACATGATATGTTTCTCACCCTGGGTCTGAATATTTTGTTTAGCTTGAAAAGGTACCCTTGAGATTAGGGATATTGTCCTATTCTTGATCTCTTCCACTTTCATGAGTTCCATAAGTGGAACAGAGACTTTTACCTGAGAGAGGACCTGAGCTATATCAAATGGAGCATAATTTTGTATAACAGTTGTAGCTTGCTCCACAATCTTGCTTTTATCCTGAGCTGATTTAGCTTTTACTTTCATAGTTCCCTGATCATCATTCTTGTCTTGGGAACCTTTACTTTGATCTTCAGCCTGAGGGATTTTGATTTCTGGTCCTTGAGATTCATGACCTGTTCTGTGTCTAAAGTTCTGTTTATTATTTACCCACTGCCCTTTTTGTGGTTCAATTCCTTTATGACCATGCACTAGTTGACCTGCAGAAATATCTTCTGGCTGATGTGGACTGCCTACTTGATTTTTACCTCTGAGATTGTAGTTGCTTTTGACTTGAGCAACTGCTGCAGCTGTGAAGGCTCTAATTTCCTCATCAGAAGGTCGTTGTAAGTTACTCAGAAAATTGTGTGAGTTCTGAGCATACACATAGTTATCTTCATTATCTTCATCATATGGGAACTGTTGGCAGGCCTGAATTTGATGATCTGTATTCTCATCAGCATCATAAAGAGTGTATCCATTGCCTATGGACATCATATTAACATCATCATCCTGCACATGATGTGGCTCATTGCATTCATTACAAGATGTAGCATTATCATACAAGGATTGAGCAATCATACACTGTGACTGTGAATGTGGCATCTGACAATTTATACACCATGGAGCATCATCAACAATATTTATAGCTTTCTTTAGAGGATCAGGAGTTTCTTTGACATGTTGAGCCCTCTGATTTGTGTTGTTACGTGGGAATACAGGCTTACCATCATGCCAATTGGTGTTATAAGGCATATCATGTAATGATGGCCTCTTTTCCTGCCTTTGATAGACTTGCCTATCAGGACCCATCCCTTTTTCACTTCTAGCTAATCTATAGCTTAGGTCCTTAACAACATTTGCCAATTTGTCTATCTTATCTTCAGGGGCAGATGTACTACCTTGAGTGTTCTGAGGCTTGTTTGGGTTCTGCAAAATTTTTATATCATCCCTTCTATTTGTCTTGCCCGATGCTTTCCTATTGTTTTCAATATTCACTGCAATTCTGAAAGCATCCCTGAGAGTAGCAGGACCTTTATCTCTTAATCCATATGCAGTTTTTGCATCAAAGGCATTGATATACAATATTATGCACATTGGTTCATTTGGCCTCATGTGATGTGGCAATTTGTTCAACACTTTAGTAAATCTTGCATTAAAATCTGCAACCTGCTCATTTGACCCTTTGGTGATACTGGTGAACTCATTTACAAAAAAGCTAGGGTCAGTTTTATCACCATGTTGCTCCTTGAACATCCTTTTAAAATCATCCCATGATGAAATACTCCGGTCAGGCAGATTCCTGTACCATTCTCTTTCCTCATCTATTAAGGATTGCATGAATGACTTCATGAAAACATCCTCATGTTCAACCTCAAAGTTATCCATGACATTTTGAAAGGCTTTTAGATGATCTTCTCCTGACACTGTGTTGTTTCCTGAAAATTTAGGCACTTGCAGCCTCAGATGCTTATCAATGGGGTTAGGATACCCAGGAATACCATCAAACACCAGCTGCCTGAATCTATCTAACTGCATGGGCTGTCTATTTAACTGATTAACATTAACATTTCTGTTTGCATTCTGGTTTCCTACATTGTTCAGTGGTATCCTAGCATCATTCACATTTTGTCTCTCATCATGATGCTGATGTTGCACTTCATATCTTTGCTGATGTCTCTGCACATTTGCATTCTCTAGGGTAGGAACTGAATCATTTTGGGCAGTTCTTAAGGCTTGCACTTTCTGCTTCATATCATCTCTGATTTTCATGGCTTGTAGATATTCTAGTTCTGCTCTTAGACTTCTGATTTCTTCAGCTAACTGTTCATCCTTAGGCCTGGAGGTAGATGGTCTCATACCATTCTGGTCATCATCTTCATCATCCCTCAGAGACTCTGCCTCTTCAAACCTTTCACTTGGGTCTAGAAATGGGCGTTCTTGGAACACCTCTGACCTCATTCTCATGCTACCACCCTGTTGCCTCTCATATGCACCTTGAATATCAGCTTCTGCATTTGAAAAGTAAGGCACATGCTGTCCTGATGGCCTAGGGTTATCTTGTACATCATCACTTTTTCTGGGGGAACCCTCATGACTAACTGAGACAGCTCCCTTTCTTCTGTACATCATTCTTCTTGTTACTGGTAACTCTTTAAATAAAGGATTTTGTTGGGATCTTCTCCCCTGCATATAAATTTTACTTTGACCGGTTGGGAGATTACTTCGGAGTCGCCACCTATTACTAGGAACTGTTTTCTTTTGAAAACCAGGGTTCTTTCACAAACTCCCCAGCGGAGTCGCCAATTTCTGTTGGTTTTTTCCCAGACTGGATGCTTATTCCCAGATTTCCCTACAAGGTAGCCATCAGTGATCAACAGGATCTCTGGGCCAGGGGCCAACAGTGTAGGAGATAGACTCTATATTTTATCTCCTCTTCTTCTTCAGGCTCTGCAAGACCTAGGGGGGTATTCCCTACTCAACATCCATGAGGATATGCATACAAGGCTGGGATGCTGACAGAAAGCAGATAAGTCCTCCTGTAAGTAGACCAAAACTGAAAGATAAGAGCAAAGGGGCTAGCTTTGGGCCTATTTGCAGTTGTAGACAGAGGACTGAGGATCCTAAAACTAACTCTAATGTCCTAATGGTTGTTTTAGATTTTGATTTGGATTTTAAGTTTGGATGCAAAGCTGGACATGGTTGTAACACAAACACAAAGCAAGATTGGTGCCTATCCAGGGCCTGGAGTCAGTAGACATACACCTGTGAATGATCAGCATGAACAGCTAAAACTAGATTTCAAGGGGATATATGTGATACCTGCCTTACAGATATCTCCCAATATAGAGTGTTAAGTTATCTCTACTTATGGCATCCCTACTGCAGTATACCCTTCCCAATGTTCAATCTGAAAATAGTTTAATCTACCCCTTGAGCAGAAGTTAAAAGATCAGACATTTAACATAGGAATTCTATGCTCTAGAATCTAAACATTACCCAAATATCCAAATTCAGAAGAAGAATACATGCAATACTGGAGACAGAATTAACACAACACATGCTAAGATAGCATTTCTCATATAAGATTAATCATGAAATCAGTGGGTTCATGCCAAAAACATACAACAAGAGATACATAAACTCACAGGTTAAGCTGTACAAAGCAACCAGATCAGCTTGTTTTGAATTACAGAGCCAAAAATCTTCAACTTTCAACAACAACAAATGAGTAACACTTCCTGCTTATAACAGCCAAGTAGTGTACCACAACAATTAATTACATGGTTGACCAAAAATCCCGCCAGATACACAGTACCAGCAAAATGGCACTCCACGCATTACCAGATTGGCGCCCAAACATGAATGCAGCAGGTAGGGGATGAGACAGGAAGAAATCTCAAGCCCTGCGCCACTGTCCGCTGATGTACACCTTCAATTGGGTACCAGATCCGCCCATACCTCTGCAACCTTCGCCATTAATGGCGCACCAACCCGCGGCCTCGGGAAAACGTCAATTCTGCATCACAACCATTTCCCGCCGAGATTCATCATCATGATATTTCGAATATGCAGGATATCAATTATCCCACATGCACCCCGCAGTAACCTCTTTAACACTTTATATACTAGGTCATGAGCATATATGATGTCGGTGCTTTTGCTCCTGACGACACTAGTATAAGACTTCATCATCATCATCCTCCAGCAGCATGATATCCTATTGCTTGAAATATCACCCTGACGTCAGCATCATATCGCAATATCACCTGCATGATAATCGCCTTCATCCGCACAACCTGATCCATCGGAGGAACATCCTCCTGCTGAGCCTATACCAAAAGTCTGGCCGATGAACATCCTGATGACGTCATCATCATATCCTGCTGACGTCATCATCATATCTGCCTACTGCGCACCTCCTCATATCCAGATGATGTCATCATCATGTTTGCAAATATCGGGGGATCTCCACAAGATGATCAGTGTTAGAAATATGACCCCCCCGGACCTTGATGACGTCATCATCATATCGACATCAGGGTGATATTCGGAAGATAACTGGATATTTGGAAATATCATCCTGATGCACAAATATCAGGTTGCACTGTAGCTCCACTATAAGATCGGGGCGATAGATGAATATGATGATGCTTGAAAAGATCACCCCCCACTAGATAATGCACGAAGCCGGCAGGCGGATATCTCCTTGATATCAGCATCATCATGACGCTGGAACAAACATACATCCGGGTGATATTCAAAAATGAAAATATCACCCCCTCCTTCGGAAATATCATGATGCAGATAGGCAGAGAAATAGATATCACCCTGACATAAGAATGACGTCAGCATCATCAGGATGAAAAAACAACGAACATGAAGTGATACAACAACATCAGGATGATATTGACTAAGATCATCCTGACGTTCAAAATATGATGACCCCAGTGAATATCGGGTCACACTTAGAACTCTTCAACAACATCATCAGGATGATCATAACCAAGATCACCCGATGATAAAAATATCACCACGGCGAAATATCATGAAGGCAGAAAATATGATGACCCCCGCAAGCAACACGGTGATAACTGGAAATATGATGATGATGATGACAACCCTTAAGAAAGAACAAGTCAGGTCGAACAACTCAAAGAATAACCCCTTCAGAATATCGGGGCAACATCATCATCATGTTTGGGCAAGGTGATAATTGGAAGATCACCGGATACTTGAAAAATCACCCCCGCAAGCAAATCAGGGCGCACTGTAGCTCATCAGCAGGATCAGGATGATATCCAGACATCACCCGATATTGAAATATGATGATCCTGATGAAAAACAAGTCGACAGAAAACATGATAATGCAGACCATCATCGAAGACAAGATGATGATGATGATCTCCTCCTCAAAGAAAATATGATGCTGCAGCTGAAAAATGCTGAGGAGGTCCAACACTTAGGAAAATGGGCAAGAAGATAAAGGGTTCAAATGAAGCAACCTCCTAAACATGAAAAATCACCCCTCAGGTCAAAAAGAGTGCTAACACTCCCTGCTTGTGCCAAAATGGGAACATTGGAACATGGTATGGACCTCTATCAAAGCATAATGAAATGAGGATTTTTGTCCAATATTGTAGTTAAAAATACTCTGGTAGACATGTATGCAAAATGTGGAAGCATAGAAAATACTCATGAATTGTTTGAAAGCATGCCTCAAAGAGATGTAATCTCATGGAATGCAATAATTGTAGGATATACACAAATTGGATATGTTGAAAAGGCTTTCAAAACTTTCAAGAAAATGGAATTGGTGGTTCTAAAGCTAAACTCTACAACCTTTGCTAGCATCCTCCTAGCCTGTGAAAAAATGGGAGCTTTGCAATAGGGTATAGAAATCCATCAAAGCAAAAAGGATAGAGAAATTTTGTTAGATGTTGTAGTGGCAACTGCCTTGGTAGACATGTATGCAAAATGTGGAAACATAGACAAAGCATGTGAACTATTTGACAAAATGCCTCAAAGAAATGTGGTCTTATGGACTACAATGATTCAAGGATATGCACAAAT
Source organism: Cunninghamia lanceolata (assembly GCA_027924645.1). NCBI lineage: Eukaryota > Viridiplantae > Streptophyta > Pinopsida > Cupressales > Cupressaceae > Cunninghamia > Cunninghamia lanceolata. The sequence continues at coordinate 28,195,793 of BSBN01000500.1, forward strand.
TGAACTTTTTGAGAAGACTTTAGAAACTTTCAAGTAAATGCAATTGGCAGGTGTAAAGCTAGACTCCACAACCTTTGCTAGCATCCTCCCTGCCTGTGCCAAAATGGGAGCTTTGGAGCAGGGTATCGACATCCATCAAAGCATGAAGGATAGAGGAATTTTGTCAGATGTTGTAGTTGCATCTATCTTAGTAGACATGTATGCAAAATGTGGAACCATGGACAAGGCACATGAACTATTTGATAGAATGCCTAAAAAAAATGTGGTCTCATGGACTGCAATGACTGTAGGATACACATAAATTGGATTTTTTTGAAAAAGCTCTAGAAACTTTCAAGCAAATACAATTGGCAGGTGTAAAGCCAGACTGCACAACCTTTGCCAGCATCCTCCTTCCCTATTCTAAAATGGAAGCTTTGGAATAGGGAATGGGCATCCATCAAAGCATAATGGAAGGGTGATTTTTGTCAGATATTACAGTTGCACAGAATGCCTCAAAGAGATGTCATCTCTTGGACTACAATTATTGTTGGATATGAACAAAATGGATTTGTTGGAAAGGCTTTACAAACTTTCAAGCAAATGCAATTGGTAGGTGTAAAGCTAAATTCCAAAACCTTTGCCAACATCCTTCCTTCCTGTGCCAAAATGGGAGCATTGGAACAAGGTATGGACATCCATCAAAAAGTAATGGAGGAATTTTTTCAGATGTTGTAGTTTCAACTGCCTTGGTAGACATGTATGCAAAATGTGGAAGCATTGACAAGGCATGTGAACTGTTTGGCAGAATGCCTCAAAGAGATGTCATCTCATGAAATGCAATGATTACGGGATATGCACAAAATGGATTTTTTGAAAAGGCTTTAGAAACTTTCAAGCAAATACAATTAGTAGGTGTAAATCCAAATTCGACAACCTTTGCCAGCATCCTCCCTACTTGTGCCAAAATGGGAGCTTTGGAACAGGGTATGGACATCCATCATAACATAATGGAAGGGGGATTTTTGTTAGATATTATAGTTGGAAATGCTCTAGTAGACATGTATGCAAAATGTGGAAGTATAGATAAGGCACATGAATTGTTTGATGGAATGGCTCAAAAAGATGTCATCTCTTGGAATGCAATGATTGTAGGATATGCACAAAATGGATTTTGCATGGATGCCCTGAAAATATTTGAATTAAAGAAGCACTCTGGAACATATCCTAACATTGTAAACTTTTCTTGTGTTCTATGTGCATGCAACCATACAGGTTTAGTGGATGAGGGATATACATACTTTAATCAGATTAGTAACCCTTATTGAATTACACCTACAATTGATCATTATGTGTGCTTGCTCGTGCTAGCTATCTTGAGGACACTCTGTAATGTCAGAAATTGTCCTCCTATATGGAATGGTACAATTTCCCTCAGTTTAGCTCCTCACTTGGGTGACCTCTCAACCTTTTTCTTTCCGACCTTCCCAAAACCCTGATTGACTAAGTCTAGTTGCAAAATATTCACTTTTTGAGGTAACCTTCTGATGGAACCCGAAAAGGGAATTTGGATTACAGGTCCCTGGGACCCCCAAAAAAGTAGATCTCAGTGGAAATAGGGGGCTTGGCCTTGGGCACCCTCACCCTAGTCCTCCCCTATTTCCCGTGATTTTGAATTTTGGTGGGTTGTCAGGTCCCGCTGAGTGCCTCAAGATTCTGTTTTCAAAATCTCAATTTTCACGCGATATCGAGACGCTATTTCAAAATTTGAATTCCCTAAAATTAGATATAAAAAAGCATTTAGAAATCATTTTAACACACAATTTTTATGCAAGCTTGATGCCAAAACTCTGCCAAAATTTCTATTGAAGATTAGCGACTTGTTTAAGCTCTTGAAAGTATTTTATATTTGCTATCATGGAGACAATCGATGGAGATTAGGAATCAATATCTTGAGACTATCTTTCTCTTCCTAGGGTTTGTACACTCTTTACATGATTGAGAGAAGGGTTGAAGCCTCCAACATTGAGCTTGGAGATCGTCCGTGGACATTGTTGATTCGCCTTCTTGTTCATGCAAGTCTTCATTTGTTTCATCTCCTTAAGGTGAAGTTGTATGTGTTTATTGATGCAAAGCAAGTTGTTGATCTTCCCTTGATTGAGACATCTAGGGTTTGATATTTCTTCATAGACATTGTTAGGTTTGCACACACTTCTGCAAATCTTTATCTCTAGCTATTGTTGAGGTATAAATACCAAAGACGGGGCTTGACCGAGGCAAGATCATATATAGCCGCAACATCTCTCTCCTTCTTTTGTAGGTACAGATCGTGTTTTGCAGGTTCTGGTGGAAAGAAGCTACATGATGGAGGATATTGTGGGTACAGTCATCATAGACTTTTGACTTTTCAGATTCTGACACTTGTGGGACTAAGGAACGGGCACCCTAGTCCAACAGGGGCAATTTCAGGGATCTAGAAGCCATTTGGGAGTGTTAGATAGCCTGTACAGAAGTTTCCCAATTTTAGGAACTTGTGGGACTAAGGAGCAGGCACCCTAGTCTAGTCAGCCCTCAAAATCTGGGTGCATAGTCTTTGATACTCTTTTTCTGCATTTTTGTGATCAATTTTGCCTATATTGTTATCAGTTTCTGTATATCTCTGATTTAAGGCATAATTAGGGTTTTACTTGGTTCATGAGCAAAATACTTAACAAAACCTTAGTTAGGCTCTTCAAATCAGATACCGTGAGCAAAAAGGAGTAGACAAGCAACTTATAGATTGACATTACATTCAATCCTTGTCCTCCCCAATGCTTAGTGGAGAAATGGTAGTACTTGACCCAGTTTAAACAAACCACCAATTTTTCCACTAAACATTTTGGTGAACTCGAGCTTTAAAGAATTTGCATCCTTTCATACTTTAGATCTGAAATAATTTGTTGTCCTAGAGCATATTTGGATTAAAAAAACTCTTTGGTGAAATTGCATGCATTGAATTGTAAATCATATTCTTTATCTTTTCACTAAAAGAGTTGGAAAAAAATTGTTATTTATTGTTTTACATTGTATTTCATTTTCATAGGCCATCATTGTGCATTTGTATCTTGGATTAAAAAGAGCATGTTAAAATGTCAAATTCCTTTTTGCAAGATTTTCATGCTTATGACAAGCCATTTAGTCGTGATGACTTTGATATGTTAGATGAAGCCCTTGAGGACTTTATCTCGATTGGACATTCCACTACGGGCTCAAAGCTGTCACTATTTCAAAGATTTGTAAATGTGATTTATGTTCCTAAATCTAAAGAAGAGATTGAAAAACCTAAAATTGTGGTCACTTTACGTGCAAATGTGGTGCAACCATCTTTTAAACATGTGCTTACTGTTAAAGGTTGTCCATCTACTTCTCAAACTCCTGATCACATTTATGATTATGCTAAACAAATAGAGCAACAAAACTTACAACAAACTAATCATAATGTGGTTGCTCATGCATACAATACTCAGAATAATAGACAAAGTACACAACAATCAAGTATTCTGATATCTTTACCGGCATCTCAACCTATGCTTCCTCAAGCACCTCGTTTAATATATAAGGGTGGTAAAGACTATGATCTTGTAGAGCAGTTCCATGCTACTCCTGCAAAGATATCTCTTTGGGAAATTATACAAACTTCACCTACTTACCATGGAATGCTATAAGAAGCTTTACAAAAGGTGATTGTTCGTCCTGCTATTAAACCAAATGATGTTGTTGCTTTATTATATTGTATGCATGCAACAAAAATAGATATTATGTTTCAACAACATGAATTGCCATCTCTCGAAGTTCAAAATCAGTATGATCCTTTGATTATCTTTATTACAATAAATAAAACATTGGTTAAGAGAGTTATGATCGATAATGGATTAGCCCTTAACGTTTGTGGCATTGACTTATTACATAAGGTTAAAGTTGATACATCTACAATCAAACTAGAATCATTAAGTATCTGTGGTTTTGACAATGTTGGACGACAGTCCGTGGGCACTATAACTTTACCTATACAAGTTGGACCTGTGATGGTGCGTACCTTGATTCATGTCATGCCTTGCTCTCTATCTTATAACATGATTCTTGGTAGACCTTGGATACATTCATTAGGAGCATTTCCTTCTACTCTACATTGTTTGATCAAGTTTATATTCAAAGATAAGTTACACACTATTCATGCTAATCCTGAACCAGATAGTTGCTTACAAATGGAAGTTCATAAGCATGTTGTTTGTCCTAAGACTCTAAACAATCTAAAAATGGATTTATCAACTCCTCTTGCTACCAAAAATGTTGTGCAAGAGCCTAATCAATCAAATGCATTTATTGGTGATGACTGGGGTTCATTGGATTTTACATCTTCTACAGGAGAATACAAACCTAGAAACCCCATCCCCAAAACATCAAACATTGCATCAATCACATCACATGCTTCGATTGATAAACATAAACATTCTTTGGTGATAAATAAGGATAAATACTCTTACTTACACTACTGATTATGACACTTATGAAGCTCCACCTTACTCTAAGGAAATGGTTTCTCTTTATGGTCGAGGATTCTGAATCCTTTATAAAGATTGTGATTATACAGGTAAACACTGTGGTATAAATCAACAAGGAATCAAAGTCCCTATAGAATCTACTTTGTGACATTGCTCTAGTGGCATTGGATACAATCCTGTCAAGGAATCCAAAGCCCATAAACGCCCTACTCTTAATGTGAATCTACTATTTCTTGAGATGATTGACATCAATTGTCCTCTAGGACCACTTTTATTGGATGTATTCTTGACAGATGAAGAAATAGTAGAATTCTTGGACGCTTCTGACAATATTCCTCATTATCATCATAAACGTGGCCTACCTTATTATTTAAACAATAGTGCATACTCTGGAAAAACTACTAGCAGAATAAATGCTATTGTAGAACCTAATGGAGAATTTGAAGAACAATTACAACCCTATAATCCCTTAGACCATAGTACTCTCCTTAATGGAAAGACTATTGATGTTGTTATGGATAAGGATGATACTAAAAAAGTTCTCCCTATTGGTGATTGTTTAAATGTGGAAGAAAAAGATGAGATGACTAAGTTATTGCATTAATTCTAAAAATTATTTGCTTGGAAGTATTCTGATATGCCTAGCATTGATCCTCAGATTATAACACATAATATCGTATTAATACCAGATGCTAAGGCATTTAAATAGAAGATTCGTAAGATGAATCCTAAGATTGCAGTGCTTGTTAAAACTAAGATAGAAAAGGTTCTACAAGGTGGTTTCATACGACCCATTGACTATTCACCTTGGATTTTGAATATTGTTGTCGTCGCTAAACCCAATGGTCGTATAAGAATGTGCACAGATTTTTAAGATTTAAATTCAGCATATCTGAAAGACGATTTTCTGCTTCCTAATATCGATATGATTATCGATTCCATAGCTGACCATAAATTGCTATCTTTCATGGATGGTTTTTAAGGATATAATCAAATTCTAATAAATCTTCAAGACCAATATAAAACAACTTTTATAACACCTTGGGGTACATTTTGTTGGGTAGTCATGTCGTTTGGACTTAAGAATGTAGGAGCTACTTATCAACGTGCAATGACTCTTATATTTCATGATTATATACACAATATTTTAGAAGACTACATCGATGACATCTTGGTGAAGTTTATCTATTGTAATGATCATGCTACAATTCTTTGACAAATATTTTAGTGCATATGGAAATATAATATGTGATTTATTCCTCATAAGTGTGTTTTCAGTGTAGACAATGGAAAGTTACTAGGATTTATTGTCTCAAATCATGGTATTGAGGTGGATATGAAAAAGATAGATGCAATTGTTAATATGCCAATGCCTAAGAACATATCTCAACTTCGTAGTTTGCAAGGAAAGATACAGGGCATCCACTGATTTGTTTCGCAACTCGCGGATAAGACTCACCCCTTTACGCAACTATTGAAGAAGGATTCTGATTTTCAATTGAATTCTGAATGTCAAAAAGCTTTCAATGACTTAAAAGATTATCTAGCTAATCTGCCTATTTTACAACCCATTGTCTCTGATAAACCATTCCTATTATATATCTCAGCATCTAACAATGCCCTAGCAGCTTTGTTAGCACAAAATAATGTTGAAGGCAAAGAATGTGTTGTCTATTACATCAGTCAAACTTTGCTCAATTATGAAGTGTAGTACACTATTATAGAGAATCATTGCTTAGCCTTAGTGTTTGCAACTCAAAAACTTTGACACTATCTCCTAAATGCTAAAGTACATGTGATGGTAAAATTTGATCCGTTGAAACATCTCTTTGCGAAAATAGGTTTATTGGGTCGTCTCGCTAAATGGGTTATGTTACTAATAGAATTTGATCTCAAGTTCATTTCCCAAAAAGCAATTAAAGGGAAAGCATTAGCTAATTAGTTAGATGAAGCTCCTTCACCCTTTTCTACACAACATCAGGATGTATTTCCTGAAAACCAAATCTTAACAATTTGTGTGGATGAAAAATGGGAATTATACTTTAACATATCAAAATGTCAAACTGGCTCTGGGGTTGGTGTTATATTGATACCCCCTGTAGGTAAGCTGATTCCCCTATCTTACCACTTAGATTTCTTATACACAAACAATATAGTTGAATACGAAGCTCTTATCATAGGACTTTGTGCAACCCTAGCTCTTAATATTAAAAAAATTCCAATATACAGTGATTCTTAGTTAATTGTAAAACAAATAACAGGATCATATCAAACTAAGCATGATAAGCTATCTTAGTACCGTGAGTTGGCCTTATCTTTCTTAAAACAATTCACATCATATTCAATTAGCACTATTCCCAGGAAAGATAATCAACATGTGGATGCAATGGCAAGCTTAGCTTCCCTTATATCTCCTGACGATTCTCCTAAGGAATTTACTTTTGTTGTTCATAATCTTAAAACACCGATAATTGACTATCTTCTAGTTGCGAATACGATGTGGTAGTACATACATAAAACATGCACAAAGAAATTATCTTCAATGAATGAATCTACTAAATATGTGAGATTATTAGCTTGGTAGCGAAGACTCCTTTGTTGATGCTTCCATCGGAGACTCCTTCAAACACAATGTGCCATAAACCTAAACCTCCTTATCACGCAAGTGTAATGAAGGAAAAACTAAAACCATTTCCCACTTTGGTGCCTAAGCTTTGAACATTTTCTATTTTCCATTATCTTTTGATTTTCCCTTTCAAACAAAAATGCGCTTGCTTTTAGCTCTTCAAATTTTAACAATATGCTTTTCAAAAGTGCTTCTTTGAAGACATAATAAAAGTGTCAACAAGTGATTAGTTATTTAGTCATTTTTATTTGTGTAACTAATTATTTAGTTGTGTTTGTTACCTGACAATCAAATTAGTCATTTATTTAGTCATTTATAGCTGTGTTGCAAAAAATTAGTAGAATGACTAAAAGTTCTAGTCCTGTGACTAAAAGTTTTAGTCACGTAGTCATTTATTTGCCCAAATTCTACTAGTGAGATATACTATTTGGATCATCATTCTAAGTGGTTCTATAATAAGTTCATACCTATATGAACATTATTGAAGGATTGCATTGGTCCGCATAACTTCCTGTGAAAAGAATTCAAGTCAACAAAGTATAACTTTTTGTGTACACATTTCACTCTGGCAAGCCAACCTAGTTTTGAGTTAGATCTTGTTGTAGATATAAATACTTGATGGATTTCTATGTTAATGCATGTGACAAATTATTGAGTTCATGTGTATGCAATGTAATACCATTTTTGTGATGCGAAAAGTGCAGTAAGAGTGCAGAGGATAGAAAAATAGAGTATATGTGACAGAGAAAAAAAACAAAGTGGTCATGATGAAGAGCTTTGAATTTGTATTTTGAGATATCAATGGAACTATATTCCAACATTCAATAGATGCATTTGTAATAGTTCTTTATTGGTAGTGAACCTTTCTCTCTTCTCTTCTATCTTTCTTTCTTAGTGGGCAGTGAGTCCACCTACAGTGAACATTTCTATGTAATATCTTGTAACCGGTTATAATATATTGTGAGATAACACTCACCATGGTTTTTCCCTTTTTGAGTTTTCCACATAAAAATCATGGTGTCTATGTGTTATGACTTTATGGTTGCTCTTTCTATGTTTATTTTTCTTTCATGCTATTGAATTTGGTAAATGGGTTAAAGAGTATGTGAAGGAATGGTTTTATAGAATACTGATTCACCCCCCTCTCAGTATTCCTTATGTTCAATAATTGGTATCAGAGCAAGGTTCCTTAGAAGAAGTCTAACAGCTTGAGAAAGATTTGGGAAAGTGAACACATGGCAGCCAGAAGATATCCTACTCCTTAGAAGAAATTCATCCAGGTAGTGTTACAATTGATGATTGCATATATGTCAGCAATGAAGAACTAAAAATTGCTCTTGAAGATCTTGATAAGTCTGAAGCAGATATCTGAGATTTGAAGGAAAATGTTAGGGAAGCTGATGAGTGTATCCTGAAGCTAAGGGAGAAAGTCAAGAAATCCAAGGAAAGGAACAAGGAGCTAAGTGAACAATTGAAGGCAGCAAATGAAACCCTAAACAATTTATCAATATTAATTGAAGAGAAAGCAAATGTTGAGGAGCATTTAAATCAAGTTGTGAAAGGCAAGTCTGAGGAATGTGAAAAGCTGACGAAAGATGTTGTAATTCTGAAACATGATATGGAAATAGCTAATAGTTACAAAGAAAAATTCAAAAAATCTCTGTAAAGCTTGATGAGTTGATTGACAGTCAGAAAAATCCAGATGATAAGAAAGGTTTGGGATTTGAAAGAGGATAAAGTTCTAAATTAGGAAAAGTTAACACTGAAATGAAGAAAGACAAAGGCAACTAGGTCCAAAATCAAAGAAACAGACCTAGAAGAGCTCTAGTCAGGTAACCAAATGCTCAAAGGTACCCATCTTTCAATGGCTATTGTTTTAATTGCAATAAGTTTGGTCATAAGGCCACTCAGTGCAGGAGCAGAATGAATCAAAATGTTCCATCATTCTCTGGTCAGTGTTTCCTTTGCAAGAGAATTGGTCATAGAGCAAATGAACAAAGAAGTCAGATAAGGAATGGTTTCAGCAATGGAAGGAATACTCAATCTTTCAATGGAAAATGCTTTACTTGCAATAGATTTGGGCATATGGCTAACCAATGCAGATCAAGAACTAATCCAACCTATGGAAGGAACCAAGGACAAAGGAATTTTGTTTTCTACAATTGCAATAAACCTGGACACATTGCAAAATTCTGCAGAAGCAAGAATGTGAAAACAAATAATCCTATAGAAAAGAGGAAAACAAAGCAGAGGGAAGATCAAAGAAAGAACAAGGTTCAGCTGGTAGAAACCAAGAAGTAAATGAACAAAATATGGATTAAGAAGGATGTAAATGAGGTCAAGGATGGATCCGCACCAGTCTCTAGTGCAGATGCTTCCTTTGGGAAGTAAATTAGGAACTCTGGCTTAGGGGGAGCTTTTATTGAAAATCTTGATCTCCTAGCCAGATAGTTGGTGCTGAGATCTAGCATGAGGATATGAGTTAATGAGCTATTTGATAAATCTTTTGAAGAAGTTACTGGTAGGAAAAGATATAATGTGATGCATTGTGGAGCAATCTTCATTGACTGTGTTTGACAGTGAAATCTTTGACAGCTTTTTGGAACTTGGCATTTATGACGATTAGGTTTTGGCAAATAAAGGATAAAAGGCTTGCATTCGAAGGAATAATCACTTCACGTTCAAGTTTTCAAACTTTCAAGAAGATCAGGAGCTAAAACCTAAGCAAATTTAGTGATTTCCAACGATTCAAAGTGAAGAAACCCTAATTCGGTGAAAAGAGGTATTTACAATTGAAACTTCTCTATGAAATTGTTTGAATTATTACAAAATTATGTTGACTCCACAAGTAATAGATATCAAAGAAAGAACCTGACCAAAATTTAAGAAACACCCATTCAAATCAATGGAAGTTGACCCTAGTGTTACATTTTCAGAAGTGTCATATGGTGTAATGCATGAAGAAGATATTAGGGCATATATTCATGTTGTCCTAGAAGAACATTGTGGAAGCCAACTTATAGATCTGAACTCGAAACATCTGAGCGGTGATGATTTTGAATTGAAGGAAGAATACAAGGCATTGGCAGAGAAGAAATTCATACAATATGTAGACTTCCCAATATTTGTAGAAGACAGTATGGGTCCTTTCTTTGGGATATGAAGTAATTGAGAATGTGTTAATTGGCTCTACCTGTTGATAACTGAGAGGGGGGGGTGAATCAGTTATCCTAATTATTTCCCTTATTGAACTTTCTTATTAATTGATGCAGCATTGAATCAAACACCAAAACATTAACATGAAATAAGAAACACATAACACAGTATTTTGACGTGGAAACCCTGTTAAGGGAGAAAACCACGGGGTGATTAACCCAAAATTATTCTCTGTTAGAAGAATAGGAGATTACAAAAATGGCACTTGCTAATTAGGGCTCACTGCCCGAGCACACTGCTCACAAGAGGCCCACTGCCTACAAGAAGACACACTGTCTACAAAGTGATAAGAATCACAGTCTTGAACTGATTGGAAGCATCTGCATATGTTGGAATTCAGTTCCGGTTAGGCTCAGTACACTGATCTGCTGCACTTCATCTTTCCTCTGTTCTTTATTCTGCTATCTTTCACATACCGGATCCTTTTTGCTACTTCTGCTCTGTTCTGGACTTATTCGCATATCTCTTTTCACCATCACACCCTTCACAACTAAATCCATCCTCTATATATATCCGCACAAGTAATTTCATCACTTTTCTAGTCGGCATCCGGAACAGTCTAGTTTCTTACAAACTTTTGTTCTGTCGGCTGAATCCTTCCTCACCAAGCAATGCGGATCAAGCATATCATTAATCATGTCGGCCAAACATGATTCATGCCTTCACAACTTCTATCATCAATAGTAACACATCCGGAAAGTAGTTTGATACTCTGTCAGTCAGTTCTTCCTCTGTTTTCACTGTCTCTCAGGAATCTGGTACTCAACTGTTCATATCTTTTTCCTTGTCCATCACCGGAGGCTAAATCCTTGGAATATACCACTCAAGGTAGTCCTCTTGACTTCCCCAAATCCGCACTGCACCAAGACACTTCCTCTGAGAGATCCGGACCAATCTGTCGGACCTTGCCACATGCTCTGTTCTTGTTCACCGGACCACAACATTCTTTATTCTGACTTCCGGTAGAGACACATCATGACTTCCGGATATGTGGGATGACCTTTGTTGCCATCAATGACAACAACCATGAATCCATATAGTGTCTCTTGCCAACAATCTCCCCCTTTGGCATTGATGGCAACACTTAGTGAAAAATGACTAAGTGTTTTCACTATGCTCCCCCTTTGCTGATGCTCTGTCTTTATATACAATTTCCGGAACTCCCCCTTAGTTGGATTCCTCATTTTTCACTGCTCCTCACTCCCCCTTTGACATCAATGGCAAAGGGTGGGGTCCGCACACCAAAATTTTCAAAAATTTTCTATACATAGCCGCATATTTACATACTCACATATACGGAAGAATGTCTGCAAAGGATGTCTGCAATTGGATCATTTCTGTAGCCCAACTTTGCTTCATTCTATCCAAAATTGAAATATGAGCACTCAACAAAAATGCAAAAGCTTCTGCCCGTTTGAGATCTGTCGGATCTTTTGTTTGGGCGGTGGTCTGAGCATCACTGATGGCTTCATGCATAGTTTCCAACTTAGGGATTATAATCCTTCTAAGTTCTCCCATCCGGTTAGTGATGTTCTTCCTTTCCTTCTCAAGATTCTTTATTTCATTCAAGACTGCAATAGTCTGACATTCTTGATTTATTATGGAGGAAGAGACAGGATCAAAACTTTGAGATAACCTTTGTAGCTTGTCCTGTTCCTCTTTTATTTTCTTATCAATTGCTGCTGTTGCCTTTGGCCAGGATATGCAAAATTTGTAGATGTCACCGCCATCCTTAAGAGCATTTTCTAAGCTCTTTATTCCAATGCTTACAATCTTCCTATCTTTAGAGATTAATTCTAATATTTCTGAAAATCTCTTATCCAAAAATTCCTTCCAGACCTTTTCTTCAGCTGATTTTTCTAGAGAATCAAAATGTGTATCAACACTGCTGACTAAGGTTTTTAGATTACCGGAAGTGGAGGCTGTTGGATCTATCTGGATTGATGGCATAATCTTTACAAGTACTCCGGAAGCAGCCTCTATCAACTCACAGTCTTCCATATGAGACTTCAGGAGTTTTTCATTTGCCTTGGCATTTGCAAATGAAGCTATCTTCATTGTTTGTACCGGAGAGAGAGAGTCAAAGTCGAATGGGCCTTTTAGGAGCTCTGGTTCATCAATCTCTAAAGTTTCTTTGCTCAAAAATTGTTGAACAGTTTGTGCAGTGTCTCTTGCCGGAGACAAATGTTTCTTTTCTTCTGCAGTCTTGGAACTGTCAACCTCTTTGTCTTTCACCACTGCTTCCTTCTCCTGTAATTGCTCTTCTTCTTTGGATCCGGAGACTGTAGGGGAAACCGGAGGAGAGATGCTTGTATGCTCAGGGTCCACTTCTTCCGGAACAGAGGGTTCCAAGTCCTCAGCTGTTTCTGTACCTAGGTCCTCTACAACAGGAAGATTGAACCTTTTGAAGGCCTTCCGGAGGATCTCTTCTGTTTCTTGGGCCACTTTGTCAGTCTCACCAAGCATGAGTTGATTCATCCTGGCTTTGCTTCTGAACTCATCTTTGCAGTCCTTGAAGATAATGTTCATTGTCTTGGGATCAATTTGAGGATATAGCTGAATAGCTATCTGCTCCCGGATCTCAAGATCTTTAGCATGAGCATTATTCTTTCTTACTTCCAATTCCTTTTCTAGGCTTTTAGGAATAAGAGATATGATTTCAATGAAAGCCTTATTATATATGTTCAGATATTTAACTGTGGCTTCCTGCAGAGTCTTTTGGTCAGCCTCACTGAAGTCATCATAGGATTCAGTCATTGGTTGAAGGTTTCCATCCACCGTGACCGACTTGATTATGCTCTCTAGAGACAGAGTGGGCTTTTCAACAGATACCTCTGCCATTTCATCCTTGTCTTGGCCTGTGGAGGGCTTACCGGATCCTTTCTTCTTCTGTTTCTTTATTTCTTTTACTCCCTCATCTGACTCTGTTTCCTCTTCATCCTTTTGGCTTCCATAAGCCCTTGTGGCTTTTGTCTTGGATCTCTTACCGGATGCCTAGACTTCCGGTTTTGAACTTTTGGTTGTGGGAGGTGCAGATCTCTTTGATGATCTGGTCCGGGTGGGAGCTTCAACCGGAGCACTTTCTTTACTTTTCTCTTCTTCCTCAGCCTTCCTCCTCTTTTCCCTGCTGGCATCAAGTGCCTCCTTTGAGATGCCTAGGCCTTGAGCAATGTGCTCTACTTCTTTTCTCACCTTTCTTTTAATCTCAGGTTCCCTGAGTTCTACATGTATTTTTACACTCAGCTCCTCAAAGGTTCCAAACCTTTCTGCCTTAGGATCTTTGGGCTGACTTAGCATGTGTTGAACATGCAGCTCCACTATTTGTTCATCCACTTCATACCCCATGGGCATGATCCAGACAGTCCTTGGCTCCACTGCCTCCATTAGGCACTGATCAGTGTCAACCATAAAGCACACTGAGTCTTTGTATTTTTCAACAAGAGACTGGGGAATTCTCTCTCTTGCTTGCATCATGCTCTGAAAGTTTTTGAAGTATCCCCATAGAGCTGTATTTCTCGCTTTTGCATCCCCAAGTCCATGCAAATAGTCTCTTATCTGGACTGCAACAGGTTTGTCATTCTGCCATACCCATCCACTTGTTCCGGGTAGCTCATTCATGAAGTAGAAGAATAGACATACAATAAGAGTACCATACTTAAAGGAATTCTTCTTATCCTTCTTGATTTTCTGTATATTTTCCATTAATTGGCTTAGCAGTAATTCGCAGAGATCATATTCTGCATTCTTTCTTAGCATTTCATAGGCAGTGTATACTGCAGTTTCGGATACAGAATTCTCCCTGCTGGAGTGATAGATCTTGTATCCTATTATCATGGATGCATATTTGATATCCGGATCTGAAATATCTTCAATGGTCATTGCCCTCTTATCAAATTTTGATCCGGTGGCCTCAGTTACAATGTTGTTCTTGACAGATTTGAGGATAGGTATCTCTCCGGAAGAGTATAGACCAGTTACTGCTCTAATTGCCTCTTTTGTGATTTTGCAGGGTCTATCCAGCCATAGAAAGTTGTCATGCATCCTGCTCAGTACATACCGGACCCATTCATCTTCTTCAAAGCAGGGGAAATGAATAAATTGCTCAAACTGTTTCTTCTGGATATCCTTATACTCTGGTTTAAGCTCAAAGGCATTGTCTATCAGTTGCTTGTGATAGAGGTCTCTTAATTTGAATTCCCCAAATTCCTCAATGCTTGCATGTATGTAAACCCTAATGTCTTTAGTATGTAAAACTCCGTGAGGAACACTAGAGAAGGCTCCTAGTGGATCTACCTCCAATGATTTGTAGGGATGTTTCTTGAATGAGGGGCGAGGTCTATCAGAGATCTTAACTATGTTTGGAGTAGCCATTCTTCAAAGATTTGCAGTGAGGTAATGAAAAACGGAGAATACCTTATGCGCCTTCGACTTGCACGGAGTGATTGGATTGATTTCTTTATGTAATGACTTCGGCAGGAGATCCTTGGTGTGCTTGATGAATCCTGTTGCAGAGCTCCTCTATTCGCTTCTTCTTGAGTGCAGAATGAGCAAATGACTTTTGAGAAATCCCTTATATTGCTCCGCGAACCCTAATATCTATCTGCAATAAATGCTTCACCTACATTATTCCGGTTCGCCTTGTCTGGATAGCTTGGAGTATCCCGGATTAGTCCTGATCTGTGAATATCATCTGGATCTTTCAATCATGAATAAAGAGAGGTAACATACTACAAGAACATCCCAAACATTCTGTCCAATCCGCAGAACAAGATAGTGCACTTCCGGATCTCTCCGGACCCTTTTGTAATCCTTTGTCATACCGGAGCATCTCCCTGAACAGGTCTTATTTGATCGATCACAGCTTCTCCATAACTCCATGCGGACCTCTGAAAACTTGACTGAAGCATCTCAAGACTCATATCTGCAAACCCTTTAATCCGCATCTTGTGCCACATTCGGCACCACTTGTTTGGCTGGGGGAACAGGATTTTCTTTGAGTCTCCCCCTGAGCCTGAGCTCACCTTTTAATTTCCGGAAGAAATATCAGCACCAGAGTCTGGTGCGGATCCAACCTCTACATTCTCTGAACTTTTCTTCACCCAAATCTTGCTCATCTGATTCCTAACTTCATCCGCATTCATCTTTTGTTTACCCTTGTCTTGATTCTGATTATACACCGGACCTCTTTTGTCCTGATACTTGTTTCTGCAGACTTTAGCATTATGACCGGACCTATTGCAGATTTGGCAAATAACATTTCTTTGCATATTTGACTGATATCCTCTTGATCTGCATTGATTAGCCATATGACCTACTCTATTGCATGTGAAGCATCTACCTTTGAATGATTTGTTTACTTGCATAATTCTGCATTCATGGGATTTGTGTCCATACCTTTTGCAGTTGAAGCACTGTCCGGAGAAGGATGAATTAATCTGATTCATTCTTATTCTGCACTGATTAGCTTTGTGACCAAAGTGGTTGCAGCTGTGGCAGTATCCATTGAAGGATGGATATCTTTGAGCATTTGGCTGTCTTACCGGAGGTCTTCTAGGCCTGCTCCTTGGATTTTCTGATCCAAGATTCTTCTGACCGGATCCGGAGCTTTCTCCTTTCTCATATCCCAAACCATACTTGTCATCTGTCCTCTTTTGACTTCCAAGAAGAACTTCAAGTTGAGCAGAACTTATCTTGAATTTCTCTTTATATTCATTTGCTGTTTGAAGGTCTCTTTTGAGAGAGGCAATTTGATCCTCAAGTTTTTCTTCATTATCTTTGGCATCTTCAAGATCAGATTCAAGATGTCTGATAATCCTGTCCATCTGGTGGCATTCTTCTGATTTTTCTTTAAGAGATTGTCTTAGATTGTCTTTAGCCTTTCTTTTTTCTTCAATCTCTTGAGTAAACTTTATAGTTCCTGATTCCATTTCATGTCTTAACATAATGACTTCTTTTGATAACTTTTCACATAACTTGGTTTGCTCAGTCAATTCTTCATTTGTATTGCTTTCTTCACTTTGTCTTGCCAACTGTTGGAGCAGCTCCTTTCTCTTTTTCATAGAGAGACTTAATTTGTCTTTTAATTCTCTCATGAATTCATCAGCCTGTTTGAGTCTTTCCTTTAATTCACTAACTTCAGAATTTGACTGTTCAAGATCCTCAAGAGCAGTCTTGAGTTGCTCCCTTAAACCATATGCATCCATTTGAAATCCCAGATCTTCCTCAAGCTGTTAGGCTCTATTTGGAGGAACTTAGCTCTGATACCAATTGTTGATAACTGAGAGGGGGGGGTGAATCAGTTATCCTAATTATTTCCCTTATTGAACTTTCTTATTAATTGATGCAGCATTGAATCAAACACCAAAACATTAACATGAAATAAGAAACACATAACACAGTATTTTGACGTGGAAACCCTGTTAAGGGAGAAAACCACGGGGTGATTAACCCAAAATTATTCTCTGTTAGAAGAATAGGAGATTACAAAAATGGCACTTGCCAATTAGGGCTCACTGCCCGAGCACACTGCTCACAAGAGGCCCACTGCCTACAAGAAGACACACTGTCTACAAAGTGATAAGAATCACAGTCTTGAACTGATTGGAAGCATCTGCATATGCTGGAATTCAGTTCCGGTTAGGCTCAGTACACTGATCTGCTGCACTTCATCTTTCCTCTGTTCTTTATTCTGCTATCTTTCACATACCGGATCCTTTTTGCTACTTCTGCTCTGTTCTGGACTTATTCGCATATCTCTTTTCACCATCACACCCTTCACAACTAAATCCATCCTCTATATATATCCGCACAAGTAATTTCATCACTTTTCTGGTCGGCATCCGGAACAGTCTAGTTTCTTACAAACTTTTGTTCTGTCGGCTGAATCCTTCCTCACCAAGCAATGCAGATCAAGCATATCATTAATCATGTCGGCCAAACATGATTCATGCCTTCACAACTTCTATCATCAACAGTAACACATCCGGAAAGTAGTTTGATACTCTGTCAGTCAGTTCTTCCTCTGTTTTCACTGTCTCTCAGGAATCCGGTACTCAACTGTTCATATCTTTTTCCTTGTCCATCACCGGAGGCTAAATCGTTGGAATATACCACTCAAGGTAGTCCTCTTGACTTCCCCAAATCCGCACTACACCAAGACACTTCCTCTGAGAGATCCGGACCAATCTGTCAGACCTTGCCACATGCTCTGTTCTTGTTCACCGGACCACAACATTCTTTATTCTGACTTCCGGTAGAGACACATCATGACTTCCGGATATGTGGGATGACCTTTGTTGCCATCAATGACAACAACCATGAATCCATATAGTGTCTCTTGCCAACACTACCGACCTCATGTTGAGCAAACCTAGGGACACCACTGAAGAGAGATTTGGAACTTATGAAGAAATCTCAGTCAAAGTGCTTGTTGAATTGAGAAAGCCTAAATCTGTAAAGAAGGCTAGGAAAATGGCAGAGGAATATGCTCAGAGCAATGGGTTCACTAAAGAACAAATTTCTAAAACAAGAGCAAAGCCAGAAGCAGAAAGGGCAACTAGAGAAAAGAAGCAAGATGAACTGGAAAACGGTCTGGAAGAGCCAGAGAAGAAATTAGAGAAGCCTACAACAACAAAGAGGAGAACAAGAGGTTCAACCTCTATTGAAACAACATCCAAGTCCTCTGGTCCCACTCCTTTAGTGAGTGTGGAAGCACCTACAAAGAAACACATTGAAAAAGAGCACAAAAGAAAGAAAACTTAAGGTAAAAGGATGTATGTAAGTGTTGATGAAGAGGAGATTGAATCAGATGAAGAAGTAAATAAAATGAAGAATAAGACCAGTGAAGTCTCTAAGAGTAAAAAGGAGAAGCCCTCCGGTAAGGGAAAAAGCAAGAAAAAGCCAAGGCAAACAAAGTCCAAGGAAGCAGAGGCCACAATAACCTTGGAGGATACCTTGAATGCTATGGCAACTCATGGAAATCTTAAGCCAATAGCACAACTATATGATGAGTATAATGATGTAGACAAAAACATCATCGAAACTGCAGTGGTTAGATTTTTGGAGATGTTTAATAAGGCTATCCTTGAAGTAATTACAGATCTACCAGATAGCTGGGAAAGTATTATGTCTACTAGAAAGGAGGCAGCAATGGCAAAAGACTTAGAGTTAAGAGAACATGCATTGATAGAGTTGTGTCCGGATATAACTATTGAGGAGAAAATAAAAGTCACCAAGATAGTTGGAAAAAGGTTTGACATAAAGAAAAGGACCAACATTTTGATGTTTGGGGACATAGAGAAATTGGTAGAGGACATAGAAAAAGTAACTCTAAATGTCTTAAGAGAGCTCAATATCCCAACAATTCATGACAAGGAAGAACCAAATGTTGGTGATGATACTTCTCTACCGGAAGTTAGCTCATATTAGGGCTTGAACCAAACAAAGACAACTTCTCTGGTAAGCCCAAGGGAAAATAAAGAGAGGAAGGAGCAAGAAGAGGACAAAGCTCCTAAGAATACTGAAGCCCCTCTGGAGCAAAATGAAATTGATAATCAGGGAAATCAGGATAATGAATAGGGCAAGGCTAGCCCTTCTCTGAAACATAAAACTGATGAGCAAGAAGCTATGGACTAAACACCTTCGGAGCAGACTGAAGAGGAAGAAGTGTCTCATGATATGGTAAGAGACATTGCTGTAGACACTCAAGATCCTATTAGAGAGTTTTTGGAGAGGCAGAAAGAAGCTCAGATTTTGGATTCGCCCAAGTTGCTGCAAGGTCCTATCAACTTGGACTCCATGACACCTCTGTAGAAATTAAAGTTCGGGTCATTTTTCCAAGCCAAGGATCAAGAAGAAATTTTGAAGTCCCATATTCAGGACAATGAGCTCATTGATAAGGCATTTGGTGTCTTAGAAAAATTGATGCCTGGACTACAGAAGGACACATCTCTAGTTCCCACTGAGCAATTCAAGAGGCTAATAAACTTTGTAAGTACACATTTTGAGTTCTTTGAAAAGGTTGTAGAAAAGAAAGCAAGGGCATAAATTGATGCTAAAAGGTTAGTACAGTTAAATAATAAAGCTTCTCAAGATAAAGTCTTGTTAGATAAAAGTATAGAGTATGCATAAATGGTAATTAAGGAAGATAGTCAAATATACCAACATTGTCTCACTTGGATGGATACAACAAAGGACATAAAGGAGAAAATAAATGAGCTAGGAGATAAGATCATGAGAATATCTAGGAGCTATGATCTGGTAAAGGATGCCTTTGGGACTCAATGAGATGAAGTAGAATTAGTCCACTCTACTATTCAAAAACTAAAAATCAAAGAGAAGTCATCAAACATAGAATGAGCCAGCTCAGGGAGATAGTGAGTTTCAAAATTGCATCAATATCTAGACTAGTAGTTGCTGCAGAGAAAACAAAGCAAATCATTGAAATCCCTGCTACTCTAAAGAAGGCAGAAGATATGGTGTCTCAGATCAATGGACACATCTTAGTTTTGAGTGATGTCAAAATTTGATGGGATCAAGATGTAGCTAAGCTAAGGCAACTTTACTCAAACATCCTCCCAGCAAAACCATAAGGTAATTCAAATTTTCTTGTATATATGCAGATAATACATAAATTTTTTTAAGTTTTGGCAACATGTACATACATTTGTATCATATACCTTTTCCATTGATGTCAAAGGGGCAGAAGAAGAACCGGTGAAAAATAGCTAAATATCTAAGGGAGAGTAGAAAAATAAGGTGAACTTAGTAAGGGGGAGAAGTATTAACATTTTTCACCTAAGTGTTGCCATTATTGCCAAAGGGGGAGATTATTGGCAACATGGTCAAGAGACACTACTGGTATGATTGTGATATGATGTTGTCATTGATGACAATAGTCAGACATGATTGGGAACAAGTCTTGAGACAAATTGCAGACAATATTTATGGTCCGGTAAGAATGACTTAGTCAAAATGACTAAGTGTTGGTAGCTTATTGAGTTAGTGATAGAGATCCAGTTGGTACTCCTCCGCAGATGAAGATTTTGGCATGTGGTTTTGGTATGTTGCACATGGTTGTCTAATGATGCTATGTTCCAAGTTTCATGCCCTAGCAATCTTCGAAAGTTATACCTTGAATTACTTAAGTCTGAATTATCTGAGTTCAGTCACAAATAGTGCAGAACACCTAAGTATTTCAGTCTGCAGTCCTCTGTGATTGGTTATTTTGATTTACAATTTGAAGGTGTTGTAAACACATATTAGGAGTATCTAATTCCAAATTTGTAGAGTCTGAGGTTCACCAGATAATCATCTACAAGCTCTTAAGTATTGGCACTCAGTTTGACAGTGTTTCACAGTGACAGAGTCAATAGTTTAGAGATCTGCATTTTACCCCATAAGAATATTATGACTCACGGTTCTGAAGGTATGTTGGGTGATGTGTAATGAATGTCTGATATGAATTTTAGAGTCCATTGTGGTCTGCATTAGAAGTTGTGATATGACAATAGAACTGGTTAAGTGTATACTTAAGGATGAGGCTAACATACAAGTTGGATCGATGTGTGATAAAGATATACTATTTAGATCATCATTCTAAGTGGTTCTATAATAAGTCCATACCTATATGAAGATTCTTGAAGGATTGCATTGGTCTGTATAACTTCCTGTGAAAAGAATTCAAGCCGACATAGTATAACATTTTGTGTACATGTTTCACTCTAGCAAGCTGACCCAATTTTGAGTTAGATCTTGTTGCAGATATAAATACTTGATGGATTTCAATGTTAATGCATGTGATGAATTATTGAGTTCATGTGTATGCAATCTAACACCATTTTTCTGATGCGAAAAGTGCAATAAGAGTGCAAAGGACAGCAGAACAGAGTATATGTTAGCAGAGCAGAAAAATAGAGTGGTCATGATGAAGAACTTTGAATCTATATTTTGAGCTATCAATGGAATTGTATTCCAGCATTCAATAGATACATTTGTAATAGTTCTTTATTGGTAGTGAGCCTTTCTCTCTTCTCTTCTATCTTTCTTTCTCAGTGGGCAATGAGTCCACTTGGACATTGAGTCCACCTGGACAGTCAGTCCACCTGCAATGAGCATTTCTATGTAATATCTTGTAACCGGTTATAATATATTGTGAGCTAACACTCACCATGGTTTTTCCCTTTTTGGGTTTTCCACGTAAAAATCTTGGTGTCTATGTGTTTTTACTTTATGGTTTCTCGTTCTATGTTTATTTTGCTTTCATGTTATTAAATTTGGTAAATGGGTTCAAGAGTATGTGAAGGAATGGTTTTATAGAATACTAATTCACCCCCTCTCAGTATTCTTTGTGTTCAACAATATAATGGGAAGGGAGACCCTAACAACCATGTGGTAACCTTTACCATTATGTGTAGTGATTTCTTCTTTGAGGATGCAATCTTGGCAAAAATATTTCCTAGGTCACTCAAATACACAAACTTGGATTGGTTTTGCTCTCTACCTCCTAATCCTATAACTTCTTTCTCACAATTAGTTGATAAGTTCCTTGAGCATTTTCAAGTGAACATTGGACCTCAAGTCTCTTTGACAAAATTGGTTCATTGCAAACAAAGAATGAAAGAGAAAATAATAGATTTTATGGGTCGTTATCAAGCCCTCTTCTCACAAATTGAATATTCTATTCTAGATGCTGATGTGCAAAGAATATTTTGTTAGTTTTAGGACAGACAACTAAGAGGGGGGTGAATCAGTTCTCACAAGAGGCCCAATGCCTACAGGAGACACACTTTCTACATAATAATAAATATTACATACTTGAACTAGAGATTAGCATCTTCACCATGCTTGAGTCAGTTCCATTTAAGCTCAATACTTCTGCTCTGCCTTTCACTCTTCTCCTCTCTACCACACTCTCATCTCCACGAGGATACTTCGAAATGACTTCACAACTCTTATTTATACAAGACATCGACTTTGGGATAATCATCAAAGTCAGCACAATACATACTTTATTTTATTACAAGGAAAATTACACAAATACAACTTGATTTGTTACACGAACTTCATGTGTATCACCACACTGTCAGCCACACATATCTGGGACTTCAAACTTCTTTGAGGAACACGCCATGCTTCGCAGAACATCTTCAAGATCATTCCTAAGATGTGCAGACATCTAATCGGCCATGTTTAGGAAGAACATCATCACCCAGAAGTAAATCTTCAATTACAAGCTCAATCTTTAATGTGGACCATCAACACAAATTAGACACAATCTAGAGACCTCCACAAGCTTGCCTGAAACACCATGAACATCCACACCACTTCTTCTTATTAAAATCATTCTCATCTTCATTCAAAACCTCAAGAACACAGTCTGTCATCATTGTCATATTGGAATAAATGCTTGCGGACCTCTAGACCACGAACCAATTGAGTTGTCAATTCACATTGGTTTCCTAAACACTCCACCAAATCTATAGAACAAGATATTGCATTTCTGGATCTCACCAGACCTATTTGTGTCACTC
This sequence comes from Cunninghamia lanceolata, assembly GCA_027924645.1. NCBI lineage: Eukaryota > Viridiplantae > Streptophyta > Pinopsida > Cupressales > Cupressaceae > Cunninghamia > Cunninghamia lanceolata. Next base: position 28,218,685 of record BSBN01000500.1, read on the forward strand.
TATCACCTCTTAACATCTGCCAGAACCAGTTTTGCTCATATCACCATAACTTCTCCAAATCTTCATGCGGACCTCTCAAATCTTGATTGGATCATCTTTAGACACATATCTACAAACCCTTTGATGCACATCCTCTGATCTTCATATTAGCTGGGATCTTCACCTCATAGAGCTTCACTGTCTTCACCATTCTTCTCTGTTTCTGATAGGACTAGTTTTCTCAATATCCTCAGCACACACCTCATCCAGTCCTTGACATCAATGCAACAGGAGTATGTTGACATGAATGACAACACCGATTAGGCCCATACTTGCAACAATCTCCCCCTTTGTCATTGATGACAACATATGATGTGAAAATCTATTTTAACGATCAAGACAAGAGCTTCTCCTCACTAGCTAACATAGCTCCTCCTATCAACAACAATCATTCATATGTCTTCTCTTTATTTACTGCTCCCCCTTTGATCAACAACCACTTTTGTTTTTCACATGTCTTCTCTCCCCCTTTGACATCAATGGCAAAGGGCACATACTTGCATCAATCAGAATCATATAGACTGCTCCCCCTAAGTAACAACTTCCTATCATCAATCCAGACCACAAGATATGACTATGAGATCCAGTGGACTAATGCACATCAGTGCACCTTAATTCATAACCAGAGGGGTAATAACCCTAACTTCTCCCTGAGATACTCAAAAGAGTCCTTAGGTAGAGGTTTAGTAAAAATGTTTGCAATCTGATCCTTGAAGGGCACAAACTCCAATCTAACTTCATTCCTGTTCACCTGCTCTCTCAAAAAGTGAAACTTGATGGATATATGCTTTGTCTTTGAATGCAACACTAGATTTTTTGATATATTTATTGCACTTGAATTATCACAAAAGATTGTGATAGGTTCCTCATACTCCACTATGATGTCTCTTAGCATTTGCTTCATCCACAATACTTGAGTGCAACTACCTGCTACTACAATATATTCTACTTCTGGAGTGGAAAAAGATATTGCCTCTTATTTCTTGCTTAACCAAGAAACCAATCTTTTCCCTAAAAAAAATGTACCACCACTGGTACTCTTCCGGTCATCCACATCTCCTACCCAATCCGCACCTGTATATGCATGAAGAGAGAAATCATGATCTCTAGGATACCATAGACCATACTCAATTGTTCCTTTTAGATATCTGAGAATCCTCTTGATTTCCATGACATGAGATTCTCTAGGATCAGCTTGGAATCTGGCAACAAGACCAACAACATTCATAACGTTAGGTCTAGTTTGAGTAAGATACAGTAGTCCTCCAATCTTTGACCTATACTTTTTCTAATCAGCCTTAGGAGAGTCATCATCTTTGCTCAATTTACATCTGGTTGCCATGGGAGTAATCATTGGTTTTAAGTCTTCCATCCCAAATTTCTTCAATAAGTCTTTCACACATTTGGTCTGTGAAATGAAGATTCCTTTCTTTGTTTGAGTGATTTACAGACCCAAGAAGAAATTCATTTCCCCAAACATGGACATCTCAAATTCACTTTTCATTTGATTTGCAAAAGTTTTGCACATACTATCTCTTCCCCCAAAAATGATATCATCAACAAATACTTCAACAATCAAGATATTTTCATGATCAATTTTGAAGTACAAGTTACTGTCAGCAGTACCTTTGTTGAAACCAATCTTCAAAAGATGCATATCCAATCTTTCATACCAGGCTCTTGGGGCTTGTTTGAGTCCATACAGTGCTTTCTTCAACTTGCAAACCATATCACCATGATCAACCAATTGAAATCCATCCGGTTGCTCAATGTATACTTCTTCTTCCAAGTCACCATTCAGGAAGGCAGACTTGACATCCATCTGATATACTTTGAAATCCTTGAAGGCAGCAAAGGCAAGAAATAATCTGACTGCTTCAATTCTTGCCATCAGAGCAAAAGTTTCTTCAAAATCAACTCCTACTTGAGAATAACCCTTGTAGACTAGTCTGGCTTTGTTTCTGACTACTTCACCATCTTCATTCAGTTTATTCCGAAAGACCCATTTGGTTCCAATCACATTTTTGTTTCTAGGTCTGGGAACAAGATCCCAAGTGTGATTTTTCTCAATCTGCATCAACTCTTCCTTCATTGCTTTAGTCCAGCTTTCATCATTGCATGCTTCACTTACTATCTTTGGTTCAATCTTTGAAATCAGACAATACTTTTCTGAGTCTTGAGTAATCTTTCTTCTTGTTTGAACACCTTTGCTTTTATCACCTTGATCTGGTCCTTAGAATGATTCAGTTTTACATATCTGGGAGTTTTGGGAATTTCTTGCACTTCTATTTCTTGGATAGGTTCAATCAAACTTATCTCTTCTTCCTGTATTTTAGGATTCTTCGGATTAGTCTGGATCTGAGTTTCAGAAGGGGCTTGAACCAAAACATCATTCTGATCATCTTCTTCATATTCATAAAACCTTGAGGGTTTTTCAATGCCTTCATCAACCTTCACATTTGTACTTTCTATAATCTTTCTCAATGTCTTGTTATAACACTGGTATGCTTTTCTTTGAGTAGAATAACCCAAGAATATTCCTTCATCACTTCTAGCATCAAATTTGCCAAGGTCTTCATCTCTTTTAATGTAACATTTACTACCAAAGACTCTGAAATACTTTATAGTGGGAGTGATGCCAAACCAGAGTTCATAAAGGGGTCTTACCAGTATTGCTTTTGATTTGTACTTGATTAAGAGTATAGACAACAATGCTTATAGCTTCTCTTCAGTAGATCTGAGGAACACTTGCTTCCATCATCAAGGTTCTTGATGCTTCCTAGATGGTCTGGTTCTTTCTCTCCACTACTCCATTCTGTTGTGGAGTCCTTGGAGCAAATAACTATCTTTTTATCCCATGTTTCTCACAGAATTTTATAAACTCTCCAGATGTGAATTCTCCACCTCTATTAGACCTAAGACACTTTATGTTTAACCCAGTTTCATTTTCGACCATAGCCTTGAATATTTTGAATTTCTCAAGAGCTTCATATTCTTCTTTTAGAAAAGTCACCCACATCATCCAGGAATGATCATCAATTAGTAACATGAAATATCTATCACCTTGCAAACTCCTGATTCTTGCCAGTCCACATAGATCAGTATGTACTAAGTCCAACAATCTGGTAGAAGATTGTTCCTTACTTTTGAATGTGACTCTGCTCTGCTTACCCAACTGACATTCTTTACACAAACTGTTAGTAGGTTTCACCAGTCTTGGAAGATTTCTTACATCCTGAATGTTGTTTATCTTGATGATATCATCAAAATTCACATGACACATTCTCCTATGCCACAACCAACTCTGATCAATTTGAACAAATAAATAATTTTTTCTATTACCAACCAAGTGGAAGATGTTACCTTTTGTTTGAGTACCGGATGCAATCTCTGTTCCAGAACTTTCAAAGATCTTACATTTTCTATTTTTGAATCAGAGATCATGGCCTTTGTCCACCAATTGCCCAAACACTGAGAAGATTGTGCTTCAGACCTTCAACATACATTACATCACTAGTTTGTTGGAAATAAGGCAGATAACTGAGAGGGGGGGTGAATCAGTTATCTCAAATATCTTAACTTTCTTTTCTCTTTTAACAATTAGTGCAGTATCAAAACAAATAAGCATACATAATCATGAGAGCAGAAATAAAATCAACATACATAACACAAGGATTTTTATGTGGAAAACCCTGTTAAGGGAAAAACCACGGGGTGACTAACCCAAGATTGTATTCTTTGTTAAAAGAATAAGAAGTACAAAATGGCACTTGCCAATTAGGGCTCACTGCCCGAGCACACTGCTCACAAGAGGCACACTGCCTACAAGAGACTCAATGTCTACAAATTTTATAGAAGGTAACTAGGTGTTTGAACTGATGAGAGGCATCCACAAATGCTAGAGTTCAATTCTGGTTAGGCTCAAAATACTGATCTAATGCACTTCATTCTTACTCTACTCTAGTGCTGCTGCTCTGTCACATACCAGACTTGTATTGCTACTTCCACACTTATCTATACCTTTCTTCACACACTATTTCATCTCCTCTATATTTACACACACCTTCATACCGAAATCCATCTAGTATGTATATCTGCACCAAGGATTTCAACAATTTTCTAGACGGCAACTGGAATACTCAAGATATCTACAACTTACTGATCTATTGGCTGAATCCATGCTTGATATGTGATGCGTATCAAAATCATAGACATTTAAGTCATCAATCATGTCGGCCAATATTGTATGATCCCTCAAATAGCTTGATCAACATCAATTGCTCATCAGGATTGAAGTTTGATACTCTACTGGTCAGTTCTTCCTCAGTCTGCTCTGCCTGTCAGGAACCCAACACTCAGATGCTCATATCTTTTCCATGTTTTATCATCGGAGGCTCAATCTATGGAATCTAGTAGTCATGATACTCCTCTTGACTTGTCCAAGTTTGTAACTTGCTAAGTTACACCATCTGAGAGATCTCGACCTGAATGTCAGACCTTGTTGCATGCTCTGTTCTTGTTCACTGAACCAAAATAGTCTTCAATCTGACTTCCGGTATAGGCATACTATGTGCTATGGATGTGTGGGATAGACTTTGTTGCCATCAATGACAACACTCATGAAGCCACACAATATCTCTTGCCAACATGGTTTTGTTCTTTCCATCAAAAGAAATAGTTCCTCTGCCTTTGATTCTGCTAGCAGAATTATCAACAAATTTTACAACTCCTTCATATCTTTCCAAATCTATGAACTTATTTTTGTCAGTAGTCATATGGTGGGAGCATCCACTATCAATGACCCAATCATCCTTTTTTTCAACTTGGGCAGCCAGAGCTCTTTCTATCATTTTATGATTGACAGATTTAAAGGGCATTGGATCTTCTTCCTTGATGGCAATTGTGATCAATGAGAATAAAATGAAGATTAAATATGAATCAAATGCAAAAACAAATGATTATACCTTTCTTTGACTCACAAATCCAAGAGAAGGAAGGAGTTGCACCCGATAGCTCCTTATATTTTACCCATGATGACTGAAATGTGGATTGCTCAATTCTTGCAATACAATGTAGATGAGATGGGGATTGATAGATTAAGGGATTAGATGGAGATGGAGATAGGAATGAGGCATGATTTTGACATTGTGGTAGTATGATGAGGAGATTGTGGAGAGATTTTGGCAGAGGTTGGATGTAATATGAAGTTCCTTCCTAATGGCTTAGAGAAGGGTCTCATTTATAGATATTTGGAAAAGAGGATGGAGGGTGAGGATCAAAAGATGAGATCAAGGGCTAGGAATAAAAGTAAATCTTTTATTCATTTTGGGGAAAGGGGTGATTAAATGAGCATGGGTGTGAAGGAATATTTATGAATTAATGATTCATATGGGGAATGGCAAATGAATTAAAAATTCATTTGGGGATAAGAGGTGATAAATGAGGTATGGGGGTGGTAAGGGGTTTGTAAGAGAAGTAAATGTGATGTGTGATACGTTTCAATTTTTTATTTGGAGGATGTGGGGAAGGGTGTTAAACTAGGTTTGACCACCCAAATGAGAGGTCAGGATTAATTAACATAGGTTTTGTTTAATTAATCCTAGGGCTAGGATGAGGTAGGGTAGGGTAGGGTAGGTCAATTAGTAGGCTAGATTAATTAGATAAGAATGATTTATCTAATTAATAGGGATTAGAGAGATGGACAAAATAGCCAAATAAATATTAGAAATATTTATTTAATAGATGAGGATAGTGTTGTAAGGTCTAGTGATAAATTAAATGAATTAATTGATCACAAGGGATAGACAAATGGTTAGGGATTAATTAAATTTATTCAATTAACATGAGGGATAAATTGGTTTGCAGAGAAAGTCAATTTTAGGTGTCTACATTTGCAACTCTTTGAGATGCTATTGCGGCTAAGTAATATCATTTAAAAGAAGTTAAAACATAGAGTTGGATTGGATAGAAAAAAGATTTTGGCTCAGAAGAATAGGGTAAGGTTTGGGGATAATTGGTAAGGGTGATGCCCCCTCGAGAGGATAGGCGGGTTGCAAGAACATGGTTGTGCTCTCGAAATGGATGGAAGAGATTGGTAGAAGTGGTTGGAGGATAAGGGGCGAGATGAAAGTGTGATAATGTTGGGAGATTGATTGGTGGTTGATCATTGTGCTGAAAAATGATTTAGAGCAATCCTAGGTTTGATATAGAAAAGTGGATATTTTCACCAAGGTATAGAAGACCAAGGTGATGATGTTTATCCAACATTTGCATGGACTAGACACGCAAACAAAGGGATGATCCCATGCATGCCCAAGATAGTACAACCTTGTCTTGACGAGGGAAGGGGACTCATAGCATAAGTCCTTAGTACACAGAAGGTATGATGAACCTTAGATGCATAAGGGGATCAATATGCTAGAACTAACCCTTTGATCAACAAGATATGAATACTAGCTTGGAGTAATGAAAACAACCCACAAGCATAGCATACAAAAGCAAGACTATGCCTCATTCTAGATGTTTTTGACACATACCATGATATAGTGAGATCAAGGTAGCTTTGATGTGATCTTCGAATGGGACAAAAGATAAAAATCAAAAACAAAAAGACCAACAAACCAAACAAGTAGCCATTGTATCTCTTGCCAAGATGGATAATGATTGGATAGACTCTTCCTATCGTAGGAATGATATATCCTAAGGCAGGAATCGATTGATGATTGGATCTTGCTTAGTTGATGTTGTAAGATTGGCTCAAGATATGATGGTGACAAGTTGTGGTTGATGCTGATTTGATAGTTGATGATTTTTTATTAAGGGACAATGCTTTGATAGGTGATGCAATGCTTGGATCTAGTGTAAGCTCAGTGGATTGGATGGGTGCATCTTATGGACCTGAGTACTGGAAACTTTCTGCGTATTCCAGACTGCCTACATACCCTGTATCCATGGGATCAAGGCACATTAAGATGCAGGTGATTATGATATGTAGTTTTGATTTGTGATGATGATGTGGGATGATGATGTGTTGGATGATTTGGGTGATTTTGAGGATATTGGAAGATGATGAGATGTTGATGGAGCAGTGTTGATTTTGTGATGGATATTTATTTTTTGGGGATTTTTTGTGTTTTCTATTGTTTTTGTATTTTATTTGATTTTGTGGTGTTTTTGGATTTTTTGATTTTGTGATGTTTTTGGATTTTTAGATTTTGATTTTGTGATGTTTTTGGATTTTTTGATTTTGATTTTGTGATGTTTTTAAATTTTTTTGATTTTGTGATGTTTTTGGATTTTTTTATTTTGTGATGTTTTTGGATTTTTTGATTTTCTGATTTTTTTTGGATTTTTGTGATTTTGGAAAGGGAATGATTTATTATGAGAAGGTTGTATTGGATTTCATGTGGGTAACCTTTATGCTAGATACCAATGACAATGGAACACCAAGTCTAGAGGTGAAGGTGATGGGGTTGGATAGGGGGATTGGTGATGAAAGATGATGGATAACTGATTCATGATAGATGAATGGACAAGCGATAGGGATGCATGTTAGATAGATGGAAGATAGGGATGAAGGATAGGATAGGTATGTGTGATATATGGATGGGGGGTTTTAGGATTTTCTCCAAGGGCTAGGTTGCAAGGAATCATATGCCCCAATGCTTAGAATTTTGCATGATGGGTTCATGTTTGAATGGATGGACTTTGTAGTAGGTTGGATGGAGGATATGCTTGAAAAGGGAGTATGCCAAGAGGTGTCCAAAGCACATTTTTGATATTTTTCCCCTTGTCTTTATCACGATCTAAGGTGGGAGATGGTAAAAGCAAGATATAATGGTTAGGATGGATGGGAAATGATAGGATAAATAAGGGGATGGTGGATAGGAATATGATAGGATAAGGATACATGGATAGGATATGCAAAAGGATGTTATGGATGTGGATGATTAGATGGTTTTGCCCCCAAGTGTAGGGATACAAAATGGATGGAGAAGGGATTACACATGACGCCCACAAGGGGTTTTCATCAAGGTACTTGCCCAAGGCAGCACAAGGAATGGTTTTCACCATTAGACCGATTTATCTCTTTACTATTTTCTTGATTTTTGATTTTTTTAATTTTTTTTTCTTTTTTGATGGAATGGGGACTATAGCATCTATTTCCATAGCAAGGCGAAGATGGTTCCATGTTGGATAGCATTTTGGATGATGATTGTATAGATGTTGGTAGATAGAAGAAGATGGAATGGATGGTGGGTAGTGGATTATGATGTGGATTATGCAGATTATGATGTGGATTATGCAAAAGCATGGACCATAGCAATGTGATGGGGAAGATATGTAGGATAGTGAATGAAAGATGGAGAGATGGGGGTATGTGGGAATGTTAAGTGGTGGAGGGGAACCAAGACCAATGGCTGCACACATCGTGATGTATTTGGAAGCTTGTATTTTGGATGTGGAGTTGGGAGTAATGGGGATCAGGATGGAGGATTTTTGGATGGTCGATTTGGGGTTTTAGGGACCCAAATAGACTTAGGATTTGGGGAATTTTTAGATGGGGAGCGAGATGTTTGGGGGTTTGGAGTGGGTTGGGATGTGGATGCCTCATTTGTTTTGATTGATCTTTGCTTAGGGACCCACACCATTTTTGTTTTTGCTTTTTCTTGTGATGGTGTGGGCTTTGATAGCCTTTTGGATTTTTGATTTTTCTTGGAAGGGATAACATCTTTAGGCTTTTGTGCTTTATGAGTTGAGGCATTCAAATTATTGTTTTTGAATCCCATGGGTTTGATGGAAGCTTCATGTTTGGATGATGTGTGCTTTTGTTGGTCTTGATTGGGAAATTTAGGGGGTTTATGGATGGAGGGGTAAAAAGTCAATTTATGGGTAAATGGATGAGGGGATTTGAGGTTAGGGATGTTGCGAGTTGGTAGGATAGGAGGTAAAGTGGATTTAATAGGAATATTTGGAGTTGGAAGTAGTGGAGGTAAATTTGATGGAGGAAGATGGATCATCACATGCTTTTGCAACTGATATGATGATGGAGGAGGGATGGTGACATATGTTTTTGGAGTGAGATGAGATGCACCATGTTTGGGATTGGATGAATGGATTTTGGAAGGTGGGTGGATGGTATCACCATGTTTAGATTGTTTTTCTTGTGGTGTATAACCAAGGCCATGCGAGGATGGATGGAATGTGGTGTGGATGGGCTCCAAGATGCCTTGTTCGTGAAGGCCTAAGCCTTTGCCTTGATAGTTCATATGTAGGAGTATGCGACATGCGATGGGATGTTTGGTGCTTTGGAAACAAGACGTGAGTCCATTATTTTCTAGAGAAGGATAGATGGTGGATGGAAGTTGTTCACCTCTTATGAGGGAGTCACCGCAGATGAAGGTGCTTTTTCCAAGTGAATAGGAGGATGGATTTGGGATGAGATTGGTAGATGGAGGTAAAGGATTCATGGTGGATGGTAAAGGGGTGGTAGAAGATGGTGTGAGATCAATAAGTTGATCAATAGATGGGAGGGGATCATGGATGGGATTAGATGGGATGGTTAGATCTTGATTAAGAGAAGGACTTGATGTTTCAACATGCTTTGGATTTGATCCTTGACATAGCTCATGTGCTTGGATAGAAGTGGGAGTGACTTGGATAGATGTGATAGGTGCTTGGATGGATTCAATAAGTGTTTGGATGGATGTGATAGGTGCTTGACTTATGTGTTCTTGAACATGGCTACATGATGGTTCTTGAGTTATGATAGGAGATTGTTCAAGAGATTTGTTGGATGTTGGATTGCATGAGGGTGTTTGATTCCTTGCTAATAGCCAATGGATGGTGTCTTTTATGAGTGTATGGGTTGATGAACAATATAATGGATGGATAGTAAGGGTGGTTGGTGTGGGATTAGGATTGGGATTGGATAGGTGGGTGATAGGATTAGGTAATGATGGTTCTTGGATGGGTTCAAGGACAGGTGTGGGATTAGATGGTGGTGTTGGAGGGGTGGAGGATTTGGGGGATTCCTTTGCTTTGCTTGGTGATGTTCTTTGGAGGAAATCCCACAAGGATTCTTTGGATGTCGTGGGCTTATGACTTGGAAGATTTGATGGTGGATTAGGTGGTGGATGGGTGATAGGGATTGGTGGATTGGGAGATGCATAGGGTTATGGATTAAGATTGGAGGAACATTGTGTTGGGGTGGTTGGGATTGATGGATTGTAAGGTAGGTAGTGTGATGGATTAAGGTTGATAGGATGTGGATTAGGGGATTGGGGATTTTCTTGGGGAAATGGTTGTTGATATGAGCTTTGGATTTCAGAGATAAGGTGTGATAGATTGGTTTTTCCTTGGTCAAAGTAAGCATGACAAAGGTTGGGGGGTGGATAATGTGGAGGTATTGATTGATTTGATAAGTATGATGGCATGGATGTGAAAGGGGATGGTGATTGATATGAGGGTGAAGGTTGATATGATGAAGGTTGATATGATGGAATTTGGTATGAGGTTGATGGTGTGGATATGTAGGATGTTGGTTGATAGGATGGTTGAAAGAATGAAGATCGGTATGATGTGTAGGGTATTTGTTGATATGATGAAGGTTGGGTAGGGGCTTTGGATTCTCCAATGATGAGGTGTGCTAAGGGCATATCTATAATGTCATTTTTGCATTTTTCCTTAGCATTAGGATCCATGTTTTCATAGACTTTTCTAAGTCTTTGTAAGTGTTGCATTTCTTCATAAGGATCCATTTTGTTGGGGAGGTATGGGATGATTGTGATGTTGGGAATCAAATTTCAAGACCTTAGGATGATTTGATTTTCTTCAAATGATGGATGATTGTCTATACTTAAGGTGGACTAATGACTCTCAAGTAATAGAATTGGTTTGGTTGATTTGATTGGATGATCAATTAAGGTCTTGGTTTTGATTGGGTTGATTTGGATTTGGAGTTTGATAATGATGTTGGGGGATTTGGATAATGATTGGGATCAATGTTGATATGATGTGATGATGACTTGGATATGATTAGGGTTTGATCTAGAATGATTAGGGATGATGTTGATAGGATGAGGATGAAGGATGGAGATGTGACTAGGATGTGCTTAGGGATGATTGGGATTGAGGTTGATTTGACAAGAATGGAGATAATGATGTTGTGTGATGATTAGAATAATGTTGTTTGGATAATGATTTGGATAGAATGATGATGATTTGATTGTGTAGAGTGACAAGGATATGATTAGGATTGAGTTAGGATGACTTGGATGTAATTAGGAATGAAGTGGCAGAAAATGAGTGATTAGGATGAATGTGATTGGATTTTGAATGTGTTGAAAGAATGAGTTGAATGATTTGTCTTTATGTGTTTGATGTTTAGCTTGATTTGGCAATGTTCAATGAAATGATCACACATGTACAATCATGAATCACTCACACAAGACGCAAGCAATTTTGAATTTTGAATTTGAAGAATATGATGATTAAACAAGCACATGTGCAAGACACATCAACATGCCCTAATGTCTAGTTTGATGGGGTATGGCCAATTAGGTATTGGGCAATGTTTACACGAGGTTGACTAAGAATTGAAAGTGAAATCCTGTCACATAGCTGGGAGAAGGGGGTAACCCACCCTTCACCTTCACTTCCCAAAGGTAGAAAGTTCTTTGGGGCTTAGCCAAGAGTGACAAGATTCTAATTTCAATGAGGGTGTCTTTCGATTTAGCTTCGAATGAGGTCATCCCTAGGGGTGATGAAATCCCCTAGCAGGCCTCCTAGGAAGGAGTAAACAAAAGCAAATCAAGTGAGGTGTTTTTGATCTCCAAGATCACCTTGTGGTGTGAGGAGACAGCATACACACGCACACTTGGTTAATTGCCCTTAGAAATTGAAATGTGTGAAAGATACGTCAAGCAATGGTTCTTTTTATGTCCAAAATCCAAATGTGTGATGAAGTCACTTGTTGATTTTATGCCCAAGTTTGATATGTTATGAAGACAAATGTTTTTTTTATGAGCCCAAATCAAAATGTGTATGCAAACAATGATTCGTTTATGTGCCAAATTGAATTGTGTTTGAAAACAAGATTATGATGAAATGAGAAATAGAATGAGTGCGCCTGATTAAATTACTGTCCAAATTGCCATATTTTCTGATCCTGATGTTGTTCCAACTCTGTTGATGTCCCTACAAGTCACCAAAATCAAAAAGAAACCAGTAGACTAGCATAGGAGATTGTTATGCAAAAATTGATAATCTGATAAAAATATGATGAAGAATGAAATGATACAGAAAAATGAAGTACACGAACAGATTGTAGATGAAATTCCATGCAATTTGAAAAAAAAATTCACTGAAAAAAACTGAGTTTTGTTCAAGTTATGCTCGATTGAAGTTTGCAATGAAGCTAAACTTTGACTGATAAAAAAAGATGAAAAATAGTATAGTCACCTAATAAAAGTGATACAGCTGCAAAGTTCATCCTCCTAGCTTTCCAATGAGTCCAATTTTGTGAAAATCTACCTCTGTATGGCCAAGTTATGAGTGAGAGAAAAAAAATGCCTCCTTTGGTATGTAGAGGCAACAAGGGTACTTGCTGACCATTTGATGTTACTTCTGGTGGTTTTCCATTCATGGTCACATGTGAAGTTTTCTATTGGTAGTTAGCATTTGGGAGTCAAAGTTTAGATCAGTCCCTAGTCACCCATGTGACTAGGGGCTGAATAAGAGAAAAAGAAAAAATAGTAAAAGAGAAGAGGGACGATAGCCCCTCCCCCTCGCCTCTCTACAGTCACCAAAAAAACCATGTGGTCACTGCTTGCCCACCATTTAAGGCAAATAAACCTAAGGTATTTCAAGCCTGGATTAAAGTTTGGTAGTTGCAGTTAACACCCCCTCCCTAGTCACAATAATAAGAAATGGCCACAGTCAAAAGGATTTTGGGGTCTCGCCAAACCCTAGATATAGTGAACCAGGGAACCGAGCCACCTCAAAAGAAGTGGTGACAAAGGATACGAGGGTGGTGACAAAACCCTAAGGGAGTGCAAAAATCAATGGCATAGTGGTCGAGTGGAGCTGATGGTCGTGTGAAGAATGGGCAGCAATCGATTGTTGAAGACTGTCACGAATGAATGTTGCAGAGTACCGAATGAAATAAGAAGCCAGGAATGTGTGCTTGACTATCGAAAGTATAAGATTGCCGCTTGTGTTGGATTTTTTCAGGGCTTGAATGGTTTCTGTGAAGATTGGAATGGCGTCGGTGTTGGTTTGTAATATTTCTCAAATAAATGCTGCCAATTGTGTGATGTTTGAGACTTGCAGACTGCCGGAGGGTTTATGCTTTGATTGCCGAAGGATTTCAGCCTTAGATCGCTGTGGATTACAATAAAATGCTAGAGATTCAAAAAGACCACCAATATGTGGAGATCATAGGCACAAATGCATTGAGTCATGGGCTCTAAAGTAGACAGTCGATGATCTAAACAAGGTAGCGATGGGCATATGATTTGGAAACGGCAGATTTCAGACTTTGACTGGCAGATTTCAGACTTTGACTGGTGATGCTAAGATGTCGACTTTATAGATTGATAATGACTATCGTCTAAGACTTTAGACCAGTCAACTAACTCTATGGATCGAAAGACTCTTATGGTTTGACTGCTATTATTGATTGACAGTTATTATTAATTGACTGGTATGGTGGGGGCGACTGGACTAGGCAGAGGTGGCTTGGGACAATGGAAAAAGATTCAACTGGGTGGTGGTTGGCGTTAGAAGGCAAACCTAAAAGTTGACAAGGAGGTGACAGAGGAGAGTAGGGATATGGGTGGTAGAGGATCTTTAGGTTTTGGTGTCGACCTTCACAGAAACCTTCAATGCAAAATCAGTCATCGACCAGACAAAATGTAAACCATGCAATCAACAATGATAAACTTAAACCTGCAGTATACAAGCAAAGACAATCATGCAATAAAAACCATAAAACCTATAAAACATGAAAAACTTCAACAGAACTAGAGATTAGTACACAAGGGGTCATGGGATCCATACTGTACGGACCTGCGGCCCTAAAAAAAATTTCAATTTTTTTCAAAAATTACAGTCACCAAAAACTATCAAGTTTATAGTCAAAAAACTTAGAAGCAATGTCCTGATTGCGATGGCGGGGTTAGTTTATGCATAGGACGCAACTTGCAATAGTTCACTCCCAAAACTTGCAAAACTTGCCAAAACGAGAGTTAGAAAATGAAGATTTTGACAACAAAACCTGCACAAATTGACAATTAGATCCAAGACCGGGAGTGCCAATGTGATCAATGAGAACAAAATGAAGATTAAATATGAATCAAATGCAAAAACAAATGATTATACCTTCCTTTTGACTCACAAATCCAAGAGAGGGAAGGAGTTGTACCCGATAGCTCCTCAGATTTTACCCATGATGACTGAAATGTGGATTGGTCAATTCTTGCAACACAATGTAGATGAGATGGGGATTGATAGATTAAGGGATTAGATGGAGATGGAGATAGGAATGAGGCATGATTTTGACATTATGATAGTATGATGAGGAGATTGTGGAGAGATTTTGGCGGAGGTTGGATGCAATATGAAGTTCCTTCCTAATGGCTTAGAGAATGGTCTCATTTATAGATATTTGGAAAAGAGGATGGAGGGTGAGGATCAAAAGATGAGATCAAGGGCTAGGAATAAAAGTAAATCTTTTATTCATTTTGGGGAAAGGGGTGATTAAATGAGCATGGGTGTGAAGGAATATTTATGAATTAAAGATTCATATGGGGAATGACAAATGAATTAAAATTCATTTGGGGATAAGAGGTGATAAATGAGGTATGGGGGTGGTAAGGGGTTTGTAAGAGAAGTAAATGTGATGTGTGATATGTTTCAATTTTTCATTTAGAGGATGTGGGGAAGGGTGTTAAACTAGGTTTGACCACCCAAATGAGAGGTTAGGATTAATTAACATAGGTTTTGTTTAATTAATCCTAGGGCTAGGATGAGGTAGGGTAGGGTAGGGTAGGGTTGGGTAGGTCAATTAGTAGGCTAGATTAATTAGATAAGAATGATTTATCTAATTAATAGGGATTAGGGAGATTTTCAAAATAGCCAAATAAATATTAGAAATATTTATTTAATAGATGAGGATAGTGTTGTAAGGTCTAGTGATAAATTAAATGAATTAATTGATCACAAGGGATAGACAGATGTTAGGGATTAATTGAATTTATTCAATTAACAGGAGGGATAAATTGGTTTGCAGAGAAAGTCAATTTTAGGTGTCTACAACAATAAACACCTAGTCACTTCCAGATTTGTTCCCTATCTCTGATTCATCATCTGTTACTCCTTCATCATCATCTTCATGAACATAGTAACATTTCTTTTGGAATCTTTATCTGTTTGGATTTGTCCTTGAAAATCTTTTCGGACATCTTGAGGCAAAATGACCAATTTTGTTGTAGTTGAAACATTTGAAGGGTAATTTTCCTTCATACTTGTTAGATCCTCTTAGCAGTCTTTTCTCAATAAGGGCTTCAAGTTGAGCAGCTTTTGCTTCATCTTCTTCCAGATCTTTTCTTGCTTTTTCATACCATGATAGTTTCTTTGAGGAGTTCTCTCCTGAATCATACCTTTGTTTGCCTTTTTACAGAGGCACTAATTTTGAATGCAGATTTAGTCTTTTGGGGGGAATCTCCAAATTCAGCCAATTCAAATGCAGCTAATTTTCCAACCAATTGATCTCTTGTGATATTTAATAAAGATCCAAACTCTTCAATAGAAGCAACCTTGTGTATGTAAGCAGGAGGTAGGGATCTGAGAACTTTGGCAACAATCTCATCTTCGTCCGAGGTTCCACCAGCACATCTAATGCCACAAACAAGCTCATTAACTTTTGGCATAAATGTAGTGATATTCTCATCTTCATTCATCTTCAAGTTTTCAAAATTTCCTTTCAGACTCTGTAGCTTGGCACACTTAACATATTTGTCTCTTTCATGCAAAAGTTCTAGTTTTTCCCAAATCTCACATGTAGTTTTTAAATCTATAACATTTGTCAGCTCTGAATTAGATAAGGCACTTAGTAAAGCTTCTTTATCCTAAAGATTGTCTTTAGTATCTTTGATTTCATCTATAGTTGTCAGACCATTCTTTGGAGGAACATACTTCTTTGAAGTTATGGTCCAATATTGCATTCCCATACATTGCAAGTGACATTCCATGCGGCTTTTCTAAAGAGTGTAATTAGTTCCATCAAACCTCAGACTATCCTTCTTGAAGGAAGACATCCTGGATCTTCTCAAGCGGTTAAGCTCTTTTAGAGAAACTTAGCTCTGATACCAATTGTTAGTTTTAGGACAAACAACTGAGAGGGGGGGTGAATCAGTAATCTAAAACTTTCTTTACTTAAATCCTTCTTGTATTTCAACAGCATAATAATAATTCAATCATGGAAGCACAATGCAATAATTCAATAGAAGAAACACATTAACACATATGACACCAAGATTTTAACGTGGAAAACCTGGTTAAGGGAAAAACCATAGGGTGACTAACCCAAGTTTGTATTCTCTGTTAAAAGAATATGAGAAACAAAATGGCACTTGCCAATTAGGGCTCACTGTTCGAGCACATTACCCACAAGAGGCCCACTACCTACAAGCGACACTGTCTGTAGAATAATAAATATTACATACTTGAACTGGAGATTAGCATCTTCACCATGCTTGAGTCAGTTCCATTTAAACTCAATACTTTTGCTCTACCTTTCGTTCTTCTCCTCTCTACCACACTCTCATCTCCACCAAGATACTTTGAAATGACTTCACAACTCTTATTTATTCAAGACATGAACTTTGGGATAATCATCAAAGTCGGCACAATACATACTTTATTTTATTACAGAGCAAATACACAAATACAACTTGATTTGTTACAAAAACTTCATGCGTATCACCACACTGTCGGCCACACATATCTGGGACTTCAAACTTCTTTGAGGAACACACCATGCTTCACAGAACATCTTCAAGATCATCCACAAGATGTGTAAACATCTAGTCGGCCATGTTTAGGAAGAACATCATCACCCGGAAGTAAATCTTCAATTACAAGCTCAATCTTAAATGTGGACCGTCAACACGAACTGGAGACAATCTAGACACATCCACAAGCTTGCCTGAAACATCATGAACATCCACACCACTTCTTCTTACTGAAATCATTCTCATCTTCATTCGGAACCTCAAGAACACAGTCTGTCATCATTGTCATATTAGAATAAATGCTCGCGGACCTCCAGACCATGAACCAATTGAGTTGTCAATTCACATTGGTTTCCTAAACACTCCACCAAATCTGCAGAACAAGATATTAAATTTCTAGATCTCACCGGACCTATTTGTGTCATTCTATCACCTCTGAACATCTTCCAGAACTAGTTTTGCTCATATGGCCATAACTTCTCCAAATCTTCATGCGAACCTCTCAAATCTTGACTGAATAATCTTTAGACACATATCTACAAACCTTTTGATGCGCATCCTTTGATCTTCATCTTAGCTGGGATCTCCACTTCATAGAGCTTCATTGTCTTCATTGTTCTTCTCTATTTCTAATAGGACTCATTTTCTCAATATCCTCAGCACATAGCTCATCCAATCCTTGACATCAATGCAACAAGAGTATGTTGACATCAATGACAACACCGGCTAGGCCCATACTTGCAACATATTTATAGGAAACTTACAACCTCACATCCATGATAAGGTATTATTGATGAAATATAATTCATTCACTCATCTTTGCATGGCTCTTTGTGATTATCAACTTTTAGTTAGGCAGTATGAGCATATCCCCTCATCATCTCTAGTTGGTCAATCCAAAGCCTCTCACAATTACTCTTTCAATATACAAAACAAAAACTTCATCAATATAAATTAAATTTTAGTGAATAACATAAGAAAACATGTGGTGGGAGTGTCATCTCCTACTCCCACCCCTTACAAGTTGAAACCAAAAACAAGAAACTTCACACCATTATCTGAATCTCTTTATGCTATCATGACACAACTTTTGCAAAGTAATCTCATCAAGCTTCCACCTGTTAGACCTCTCGATCTAAGTAAGATGTGATCATCTTCATTTTATGCAAAGGCCTTTTGTCAATTTCAGCACGTTGTTGACCATGACATTGAAAGAAGTATGCATCTTAAACATGAAGTTCAATACCTCATCGACTCCAATGTCATCCAAGTTGCTGGTGTGAATGACAAATGGAATAAATCAGTGGCAGCTCGTAATCAAAATATTCAAATATATACTGATCCTTTACCTCATCATGAGTCTAATGTAATTGATATTTTCATGATGGATACTCACCCTCACAAAGAGTGAGTGGAACTAGAACCTACTATATCTTTTACTCCACATGATGCTACTATCGAAGCTCCTGATGGGCCTCTTTACATTACTATTTAAATCAATGATAAACCTATTCTGGGTGTTATGATAGATCCTATATGCATGGTGAATTTAGTAACTGAGGATTTTATCTACATGCATGGTTTACATATAGATACCTATGATGTATTAGAGGTGGCTATTAGAGCACATGATGGGTCTATCCTTCCAACTCTTGGTGCCTTAACTCTTGAAGTTAAGGTTGGGCCAAGAGCTTTGGATGTTAATTTTGTCATCATTCCTACATCAGACTTAATTCATGTGAAGTTGGGCTACCCATGGCTCTACTCCATGAAGGAGGTCCCCTCTATGGTTCACAAGTGCTTAAAGTTTCCATTTGATCGACATGTTCATGATGTACATCATAGTTAGTACTAACCCATTGCTCGCAATGGATATTTTACACTTGATTGCTTCTAGCCACAACCAGTTGGATTCACTTGAGTTAGAGAGGATATATTCTTCTTATCATATCAAAATTTTAAAGCAAAGAAAATAACAGAGTTATCTCTTAGTAGTAATCCTCCTCGTGATGTCCCCAAACCTCCTCGATCTTCTAAGGCTATGACTATAATTCCTCTTGTAACACAGGCAGTGAATGAAGCTAAGCCCAAATCAAAGGTTATTCCCTGTCCTTGAGCATGTGGTAGATATGTCAAGGTTCCCCCTCCACCATCCCTTAAGGACAACAAGGCAACCTTCAGGCACAAAATAGACCTTCGCACAATTGTAATGTCACTTTTGTACCACATGCCTCCGCAAAGACAAGTGGAAAGCAACCAATGGTGCATTTTTTATTTCTTGAGGTTTTTCAACTACTTCAGAATGCTCATGTACTTCCACCTATTTCACAAGTTGAGAAGGAAGAGTATCCTACATTGAGGAACCCTTCCCCCGTAGTCTCATAGCTTTTGGTGGTTCCTCCTATTTCTTCTAATGCTCTTGAAGCAAATGAAGAAAAGGAACTTGTGTTGGAAGATACTATGATTCCCCTCACAAACATCACAAATAAAGCTAAGTAAAATAAGATTGTGAGAGGAAGAAAGAAGTGTCATCATGCTATGAATCACCGTTCCGCAGGAGAGGAGAATCTCCCTCCTCACAAGTGTTTATCACTGATGGACGCCGAAGAGACATATACTACAATTATGTCTCCTACAAAGAAAGATGAAGCTTCACAAGCCACTACAGAACCTATTATGTTATATTCCAATAGCAAATCCAAAGATAATATAGGTATGGCTCTTGTTTCTTATAGCTCACATGCTATGGTTTCTCTTGCATCTTATCCACCTTTCCAAACAAATGATGAGCAAGATTGGGAGGAGGATGATTTACTTTAGGTTGACTTGCAAGTGAGGTACCTTATTTTTATGTTACGAGTGCATGTGATTGTTTTCCTTGTGATGTGTTGCTTGATACTTTATTTATGTCATTATTATTGTTGTTGTTAATCTCTCTTTGGATGACCATTGAAACACTTGTAGGTTCAAGGATACATAGGGACTGAAATCTATTGTGACATTCTCTCTATTTGTATCATCATTCTTCTATATGTCATAATTTGTATTGTTGTTGTGTCCTTTGGCGATGATGCAAGGCATAGAATGTTTCAGCATTCTCCGTTGTTGACCCAATGGATGTTTATCATCAATTTCATGTGATACTTCTTCCTTTGTCTCTGTAGTTCTACTAGCTGGCAGATGATGACAGTTCCATATATATAGTCTTGAGGATTCTCCTATCATACAACCATTCATATACTGACACCAATTAAGTAGATCCCTTTGTGTCATTACTTAGTTGCTTCTTTTGTTTTGATTTATATGATACCTTGTTTCTATGCTCGACGTCATACCATGACTGCACAGGCCATTGTGTATCATACCTGTAGCATCACCTCAGTTTACCTTTTGTGGGGGCTGTTGGAACTAAAAAATTCACTAATGTCCCTCATTTCCAAGACCAACCACTAAAATTTGTGTAACAAGATCCATATCAGAGTCCGCACATAAAAGATCCCATGAACATACCTAGCTCTGTGACCATAGCTCAATTCTGATACTAGTTCATCCATATCGGAAAGACCTTAAGTAACTAACCCTAAATGGCAAAATACATTTTGGAAGTATAATATGATAATCGGTGAGAGATGATTGATGTCTGAACGATCAAAATTGCATATGTTAAAAATTTGGGGAGAAATTTTGTATGTATCACCGACACATACTCATCAGCATGAGTAGAACAATTGGAGTGAAATCCTAAGGTCACACCAAGCCTTTAAGTCACACCAATCAATGACTCATCAGAAGGAAGACAAGCAATCTTTCACCGATGAATAATGTTAAGACTATCAGCATGACATACACAGTCGTAATGAAATCTTTAAGCTTCACCGATCATAAAAGTCACCCCGACATAAGGAAAAAAGGGCTTTTTCGACAAGACTCTCACCGATATGTTCTAGTAAAATTGAGCGATGAAGATAAGACCATTGGGAAGACATGACCTATCAGGAGACCATCACATTTTCTTAGCGATAAAGATTGTCATGCCGATAAAGCCAAAGTAATGCCTGTTTGTCAAAGAAACACTCATCGATGCCAAGATGAATGTTCGCCCAACCTGATCAAATGTCATCGGGATGAAAATTATAATATCTTCCCGAAATGATGATAAAAAGTTCATAACTCTATGAAAGTTCAAAAGACTATTTCAGGGAGACACCAATGTACCCTTGGTGACGAATTAGAAACATATGAAAGAAAATGGAACCAAGACAATATGAAGATCAGAAAAAGAATGGAATGGCCTCACTGATATGATAAAAAAGCATTTCCCTGACATTTTGAAATTCATGAACTCCCGGCATTCAATTCAGGTGGCAGCCATTAATGGCTGATTGAACATAAAATGTATAAACTAGACTGAACCCAATTAAAATTAATAGAAAGGTTGTAGACGGAGAAGATGGAGTTCATCGGGAGCCAGGAAAAATTGTGTAGAGCACGTATAGGTAAGTCCTTGAACTCTCTCTGGTATAGTCAAGTTCTAATAGTCACCAAAAATGGAAGGCTCCTCTGAAACAAAGAAAAGGCAACACATTGAGAAGAGCCAAACCAAGGGCAAGAAACATAAAATTGACACAGAGAAGGGAGAGAGAACACCATAAAGGAAACTAAACCAAGACCTTGTGGACCAATTGCCTGGTTTCGGACCCAAGGCCAGAAGAACTACACAATTAAGGGTGAAAGTGGAAAAACTTGACAAATACAAATACGTAGGAAATATATGGCCTCCTATCCGAGGGTGTGAATTATTCATGTTCCACTATCACAGAAGACATAGGATGGAATCCGTTTCCAACCCCTGGCAACTCAATTTGGGGAAATTGATAGTCATAGATGTTTTTGTCAATATTGACCTTTTGAAACTACTAGCATACCATTATGAGCCCGACCAAAAGTTCATATGAGATCTACAAGGAAAATCCTTGTTTCATGTATCTAAAAATGCAATCTAGTGAAGTGTTTGACTTAAATGACACATACAACAGCCCAATTGTGCATGAAGCCCTAGAAAAAGAATATTTCAAATTGGATACTACATATAAGGGTTGGAGACTACCATTACATAGGCCACGGAATGAGGGGAGTTTGGTACCATTTGAAAAAGGGGATGAACCACCGTTTCATGTAGAATTGTTTGAACCTTACCTGAGATACACATATTACTCAGTGGGACAGGTATTAGGAAATGAAGTTCTAGAGTTTATGTCTATAGTACCTATGGTTATCTCTACAGATATACAATGCCATCAAGCTAGGACATTTGATTATGCTGCTTTTATTTTTAAAGAAATAGACTCAGATCTGAAGGCCTTAAAGAGTAATTCCCATATAGTAGGCTTCAGACACTATTCTATTCTCATGCATATGGGTTTGTATTTTGGACAAGAATTGAATCTATGGCCAGAGAAGCTGAAAGTTTCACAAATTGATAAAAATAGTCAACCTCTACCCCCACAATTATGAACCTATGTTTGGGACAGTAGGTTTAGA
Organism: Cunninghamia lanceolata; assembly: GCA_027924645.1. Classification (NCBI taxonomy): domain Eukaryota; kingdom Viridiplantae; phylum Streptophyta; class Pinopsida; order Cupressales; family Cupressaceae; genus Cunninghamia; species Cunninghamia lanceolata. The sequence continues at coordinate 28,241,280 of BSBN01000500.1, forward strand.
AATTCTAGTTATGTTTATTTTGAAGAATTCTTTGTGAAAACCCTGTACAGATGTTACAGCTACTCATGCAGTTACACTTTGTCAGAAGAAATTAAAAGGTTTTTGAGACCCAAGGATTTTGGTGGGCCACCTACTGTGAACCAGAATTGGGGGGATTGGTATAGTTTTTGTGTTTCCACAATGATAAGAGTATATGGGTTTGAGGATACCGCTTTTCTATTGCCAAAAAAAGTACCAGACAGGGTGGCATATCTGGAAATAGTTAGACAGCTTGACCACTCAAATATGATGAATCTCAGTGCATATGATAAACAATCCTTTATGCTGAGCACCTTATGTTTTGGTAACTTCACAATTCTGCATCTTGTCTACCTTTCTCTTTAAGGTGCTCAAATAATTCCATCTGCAGAGAGGTTTTTACCACATCTTCAGCTCCAACAAATGCTGATAACATCCATTTCTCTATCACCATCGCCTCATGCTTCATTAGGTCCAATTTGGTAACCTCCTCTTGTGATATAATATCCAATGGGATGGCCGGATCAGTAGGTACATGATTAGGGTTAATTAACCCTTTTATAAAAGAATGTGATTGAGCAATGTGCTCTTTATGTACCTTATTCTTCTCCTTCTCTTTCTTTACCCTTTGGGTAAGAGAATCAATAATATCTTTTCCCTCTTGACCCTCTTGGTCCTCATTAGAAAAACTTAGATCAACATTAGTGATCTGAAACTCTTCTAGGCTTATTTTACCTTTCTCCTTTTCAACTGTAGGGAAGGCTATTTGTGCGGTCCTCCTACTTGTGGTAGGATCTCTTTTTATTGCAGATGTCAACTTGGCCTTTCTCCTTGACTTCATCATGCTTTCGACAAATAGGGAAGACACATCAAAATTTGGAACATCTTCCACTTGTTCCACATGTATTTCCCTTCTCAACCAATGAGGTATATCACCTTAAGATTCTTGGTGACCTCTTTCTATATCATAGGTGTCCTGCCTTCCTGTATTAGCTTCTATCCTTAGGGGTGAAGACACTTTTTTGATTTCTTGCTAATGCAATTCATCATGCGGGGGATCTCGCTGGGGTTCCTCCTATTAAGGGTCTTTGTTTTGTAAATGAGGATCTTGTGGAACACTCATATTTTGATCTGATGTCTCCTTTGGTGAGATTTCTTTTAGAATCCCATCCCCTTCCTTATCTTACTCACCCTATGATACATTAGCCCTTTGAAAGGCTTGTACATTTTGACCTTGGAGATCACCCTTGGTCAGATCTTCTGTTTCCCTATTAGTACCCCGGTCATGGGTTATTTTATGTTCTCCTTCTTTTGGTGTACTGATATTTTCTGAACTAGGCCCTCCTTGACTTGATTTTTCTTCAATCCCTGGTGCATTTCCTAGATCTCCCTGCTCAATATGTGATGGAGATGCGCCCTGTTCTTGCTGAGCATCCTTGTGAAGCATCTCTTGATTAGCCTTACCTTGAGACAATGATGAACTACTTTGGGCCTGACTAGCACTCTTGTCTGGTATGCCCTGATCACCCCCACTCTGTTGTTATGTTTCTGATGTTTTCAATTTCGCGGGTGTCTTATTTTGTTCTTGATCCTGATCAAGAGTAGCATTATCTTTCTTTGTATTCCCTACCTCTTCAGTCCTTTTAGGCTCTATAAGCAGATTATCATCTTTACCTGGGCTTACATCACCCCCATATGTTAGGTCTATTGCTACAGGGCCAGTGACCTATTCAACTACCAATTCTTGGGCATCCATGGCATAGGAAAAGCCAGTTGCATGCTGCATACCAGAAGTAAACACTTTGTCGAGAATAGGATTGTCTGTATCATTATCCAACCTTGTTGACCATGCTTCTAGGTCTGTACTCCCTTGATGTGTATCACTAATGATCCCATATCTAAATCTAACTTTGACAACTAACCTCAGCTAGTGGTAAATCCACCCTCTCAAAGGTGACATATATGACTAATTTTACCAAACCACCCAAAGCCAGAAACAAGCAAGCAACAAGTAGAAAGAAAAAGTTGGGTCCCTATTTTGTTAAGGCAAAATGGGGCGTGTTGTGTAACCACACAACAAGGGGCTTTTCCCTCATAAGGTTTAGCTCACGGGTCTTTAGTATGCATTTAGGACATATTACATCATAATTTGACATCCCGATGAGAAAACCCCTAAGTGTCTTGGCAAATAGGACCTAGGGGGACCACTTGAGATAAACCCTGCCCAAAATAGGGAGGGAGGACTTGGGCACCTGCACCCTAGTCCTGCCCTATTTTGGGGCAGTCCCAATTTTTGGGTGTTGGCTTGTGACTGTTATTTGGGTCCTATGCTGACACAGTAAGTTTGAATTACAAAATTATTGGTGGGAGTGTTTGTAGTTGCATATATAAGCATGTTTAGGAATTCATTTGTAAACTAGATGGCTATTGTGAACTTTATACATTCTAAAGGTGATTCAAGGATTTCATTGTGTTGCAAGAGCAGATTTGTGTTGTCTATGTGTTTGTATTTGTAGATTTGAGCATCCATCTCCTCGTGGAATGAAGAGATTCTTCCTCCCATGAGATCTTCACTACAAGGTGACATCAATTGTGTTTATTGAGCATTTATCATTTGGTTTTTACCTCTGCCTCCCAAGGTATGTACTCTCTATTTGACAACAATGTTCAAAAGGCTTGAATGTCTCTCTGGGGCTTGACTGAGGCAAGCCTTTCAACACCACAACCCCCTCCCAAAGTTTTCATGATTGTAGGTTATAGGTTAGAGTTGCAGACAAAGTGAAGTTACAGGAGGGTACAACAGAGTGTTTGAATTGTAGATCAGTGAAAGAAATAGCTACCTAGACTTGGGCACCCACTCATTAGTCTTCAAAGTTCCACAATGGGAAAATCTCTGGTACAACATATACAGGTTGTAGACTAAGTTTCTGAATCTCGACAAAAACAGGGCACTGGACTTGGACACTCGCTCTTTAGTCCCTGACTTTTTTGCCTCAAAACCTCAAAAATAGGTGCACAATTATTTGTTATTTTACATCTTTCTGTAGAAGCATTTTTCGTAATTCATTTGTTTACTGTCGTATTTGCATAATTAGGGTCTTGAAAAATTTACAAAAAAAATGAAAAATTGGAAAAATTTGAAAAAAATTGCATTCTAGGGTTTCCATGTTGCATAAATTAATTTGAATTTCATCAAAATTCTAATTTTTACATTAGATCTAATTTAAATTACAGAAAATTACAAAAATTCATTAGTTTGCATGGCATTTTTATCATAAAATTGCTAGGGTTTTGTTGAAAAATGTGAATTTTACATATAACCTAGTAATTCCAAAATCTAGGGTTTGTAGGTAAAATCTTGTTTCAAAATTTTCTACTGATTTTAGAAACTCATTCAAATTTGCATTTGGCTGTAGTCTTGCATTTTGGAACAAATTTGCATTTATATTTCAAATATTTGCATTTTTGTATAGAAAATTTTAACAAAAAACTAGCAATTTTCATGCATTTTCATTAGATTTGCACTTGCATTTTGCGTCCTAGGGTGTGGAATTCATTTTCAGATCTGAGCGTATTTTATTTTCATCATAAATCAGATTTTAAAACATTCATATAACATTTTGTGTCAAGATCTAAAACCTAGGGCTTGAAAAACATTGATTTTCACTAAATTTGGCCTTATCAACTCTCTAAATTTGCCACATAGGCATTGTGTGAAGAGTATTTTTGCACTAATTGGTTTTTATCAGGGTAATTATTTGTGTCCCCTCCTAAAAATCTTCACAGCACCTTTTTATTGGCCTCTTGTATTGAAATTTTGGTGAAAAACTACACATTTTTGCTATTTTTGCCCTAGGGTTTGGCCTAGTTTGCACTCCAAGTGTGTTGTGACAAATTTTATGGCTTGCGGTGACTGATATCATTGATATTATCTTTTTACAGCTCCTAAAATTCTTCACAACACCCCTTTTGCTAGGTATTAGAGTTGAAAAATTGTGAAAAAATTGCATATTTTGCTATATTTTCACTAGGGTTTGACCTTGAGTAGCAGTACAAGTGTGTTGTGACAAATATTTTGGCATTAAGTGGCTGTTATTACTGATATAATTTTCTATCCATCATCATTTTCCTCACAGCACCCTTTGTCATGCTTTTTTGCATTGAGATTTGGGAAAAAAAATCGCATATTTTAGCATATTTTCACTATATTTTGACTTGTCGTCATCTTAGATTTGCATCAAGAGTGTGTTGTGAAGGATATTATTGTTGTATTAGACTGATATCAGACATATAATTTTCTTCCCCTAATCAAAATCCTTACAACACCCTTTGTCTCATTCATTTGCATTGAAAAAGTACAAAAAAAACAAGCATTTTAGGTCATTTTTGCATACTTTTGAGAAAGCTTTTAAAATATGATTTTACATCTCATTGTGGCCTCTTCATTTTATTCATCTCTGAAATCTTTGCATGAGTATATCCTATATTTTGAAAATTTCTCTAATTTCACTAATGAGAATCCTCATGTTCTAGAGCACATAGCTTCTGTATGTAGTATTGATGCTTCTATATGTTCCACATATGAGCTGCAATTTCTTTGTTATACACATGATTTTAATAGCTTCACATTACTCATAGGAGCATATCCTTTAATATTGTAAAATTTGATTAAATTCATCTCTAGGGATACTCATGAGAAAGATGAGAGTGAAAATCCTTTTTCTGCTAATACTTTGATATGAGTAGAACAATAAGAGTGAAATCCTAAGGTCACACTGAGCCTTTAAGTCACACCGAGCCTTTAAGTCACATCGATCAATGACTCATTAATAGGAAGACAAGCAATCTTTGCTCGATGCATAATGTTAAGACTATCGGTGTGACATACAAAGTTGGAATGAAATCTTTAAGCTTCGTTGATCATAAAAGTCACCCCGACATAAGGAACAAAGGGATTTTCCAGCAAGACTCTCACCGATATGTTCTAGTAAAATTGAGTGATGGAGATAAGACCATTGGGAAGACATGACCCATCGGGAGACCATCATATTTTCTTAGCGATAAAGATTGTCATGCCGATAAAGGCAAAGTAATCCCTGTCTATCAGAGAAACACCCACTGATGCCAAGATGAACATTCGCCCAACCTGATCAAATGTCATCGGGATGAAAATTATAATATCTTCCCGAAATGATGATAAAAAGTTCATAACTCTATGAAAGTTCAAAAGACTATTTCGGGGAGACACCAACGTACCCTTGGTGATGAATTAGAAACATATGAAAGAAATGGTGCCAAGACAATATGAAGATCGGTAAAAGAATGGAATGGTCTCACCAATATGATAAAAAGAGTATTTTCTTGACATTTTGAAATTCGTGAACTCCCAGCATTCAATTTAAGTGGCAGTCATTAATGGCTGATTGAACATAAAATGTATAAACCAGACTGAACCCAATTAAAATCAATACAAGGGTTGTAGATGGAGAAGGAGTTCAACGGGTGCCAAGAAAAAATGTGCAGAGCATGTACATGTAAGTCCTTGAACTCTCTCTGGTATAGTCAAGTTCTGATAGTCACCAAAAATGGAAGGCTCCTTTGAAACAAAGAAAAGCCAACACAATGAGAAGAGCCAAACCAAGGGCAAGAAATCAAAAATTGACAAAGAGAAGGGAGAGAGAACACCAGAAAGGAAAGTAAACCAAGACCTTGTGGACCAATTGCCTGGTTCCGGGCCTAAGGCTAGAAGAACTACACAATTAAGGGTGAATGTGGAAAAACTTGAAGACTATAGATACGTAGGAAATATATGGACTCCTATCCGAGGGTATAAATTATTCATGTTCCACTATCATAGAAGACATAGGATGGAACCTGTCTGCAACCCCTAGCAACTCAATCTGGGGAAATTGATAGTCACAAATGTTGTTGTCAATATTGACCTTTTGAAACTACTAGCATACTATTATGACCTCGACCAAAAGGCCATATGCAATCTACAAGGAAAGCCCTTGTTTCATGTATCTAAAAATGCAATCTATGAAATGTTTGACTTAAATGACACATAGAATACCCCAATTGTGCATGAAGCCCTAGAAAAAGAATATTTCAAATTGGATACTACATATAAGGGCTAGAGACTGCCATTATATAGGCCATAGAATGAGGGGAGTTTGGTGCCATTTGAAGAAGCGGATGAACCACAGTTTCATATCGAATTGTTTGAACCTTACCTGAGATACACATATTACTCAATGGGACATGTATTAGGGATTGAAGTTTCAGAGTTTATGTCTATAGTACCTATGGTTATCTTTGCAGATATCCAGTGCCATCAAGCTAGGACATTTGATTATGCTTCTTTTATTTGTAAAGAAATAGACTCAGGTCTAAAGGCCTTAAAAAGTAATTCCCCTACAGTAGGCTTCAGACACTATTCTATTTTTATGCATATGGTTTTGTATTTTGGACAAGAATTGAATCTATGGCCAGAGCAGCTGAAAGTTTCACATATTGATAAAAATGGTCAACCTCTGCCCCCACAATTATGGACCTTTGTTTGGGACAGTAGGTTTATAAATTCCAGTTATGTTTATTTTGAAGAATTCTTTGTGAAAACCTTGTACAGATGTTACAGCTACCCATGCAGTTACACTTTTTTAGAAGAAATTAAAAGGTTTTTGAGACCCAAGGATTTTGGTGGGCCACCTACTATGAACCACAATTGGGGGGATTGGTATAGTTTTTGTGATTCCATGATGATCAGAGTATATGGGTTTGAGGATACCCCTTTTCTATTGCCAAAAACTGTACCAAATAGGGTGGCATACCAAGAAATAGTCAGACAACTTGTCTACTCAAATGTGATGAATCTCAGTGCATATGATAAATAATCCTTTATGCCGAGCAGCTTATGTTTTGGGGACTTCACTGTGTTGGCTAGAGCAGGTTATGATCTCATTCTTGATAGATTGCCTCATTTTAATCTTGGGAAAGGGATACAGAGAAATTTTTTTGACCTGGAAGGCTTTATTGATTATGCTAGAAAAAAGAAAAAACTGGGAGGATATGCTCATGTACCATTCCCTCATGATGATGTAATCAGAAATTTTGAAGAAGTAGATACTGAAGTAGCCATTGATGAGTATAACCAGAAAGTGAGAAGAGAAGCACAAGAAATTGAAGTTATTTCCTCTGACAGTGAAGGATCTGTGGCATCTAAACTCCATAACTTTTCTAATACAATTTGAAAATGTAGAATTGAACCATATCAGTCCCAGGAAAGAGAATTGGAGATTGAAGAAACAAGCGATAATGATGCTAGATAGGTTGCATATAAATCCTTTATTTTAGATGACTAGTTTGTTCATACCCTTGAGTTCAGATCTTTTCTGTACAAACACAAGGGGAAGGCTATCAGAGAATCAGTCCTAGATGTTACACCAGAAAAGGCATCTACGTGCTCGGTGGCAATACGCATAAGGCGTAAACATGTCAACATAACTGCGATGGTGAAAGCCATCTAGGGGGTATGCGACACGAAGTGTGTTGCTTTTAGGGTTAGACTGACTTAAATCTGAACCCCTAGTCTCCTAGGTGTGAAGATGATTCTGCTAACATCGAGCCCTAACTTAACTCAAGTCTAAAAAAGAATTGAAAAGTGATTAAGAGAAGATGGATTTGATGATCGCATGATTCAAGTGGGATGGTGGATGAAAAGCTAATAGAATAACACCAAAATCAAACCCTAGAATTCTAGGAAAAATTGGACAGCATAACGCTTTTTTGATAAACGCAAAATAAAATTTTAAAATAAATCACCCATAAGGAATTAAGTAAAGTTTAATAATAAAATTAAATTAACTTAAAAATTATTTCAAAAATGATTTAAAATAAATTAATAAAATAAAAGTAAATGACAAGACATCAGATAAAACCAAAAGGAAAAGTTGAGTCCATTATTAAATATAATTATATTTAATAACTAACTCGAATATTTAATTTAGAAGGGGGGGAGAGTTTAAATAACTCATCCCAAAAAATAATGATAAAATTGATAATAATAAAAAAATGTTTAAATAATATCTCGCTAAGGTAAATTAGAAATAAAAAACTCCCCAACTAGGATGAATTTATCAACAAGGGAAAAATTTCTTCCCAAAAGGAATAAGATTAACCCTTCCCCAAATTAAATTCAAATCATAAGCCAATAGTCAAAATGCAAAAAGAATTGTCCCATTCAAAATTTAGAAATCAATTTAAAAGTCCCCAAGAGATAAATTAAAAACCAAAGAGAAATAGAGGTTTTCCAATAAAGAATAAAATAAAACCCCATAATTAAAATCCTTCCAAATAAAATAAGCTCTCAATGAAAATCAGATTTCTTACTAAAAATTAAAATAACCCTAATCCCATTTTATTTTTTTTCTATTTTCTATGTTGCCCTAATTTTGTATTATGTTGTTTCACATTTTGAGTTTCCCTAATCTCTTAATCTCATTCAACCTTCTCTTTGTTTTGTTTCCTTCCTTTTGTGAGCAGGTTAGGGTTTTGCAACCAAGAAAGGAAGCCATGGATTTGGAGACTACCTCCCACGGAGGTATACATAGTAGTCTTTAGAAATATAGACATCTACATATTATCTCTTTTTTTTTTGTTGAGAGAGGTTAGTATATTTTAATGTAAATTTGCCATCAAAAATTATAGAGCAAAGGAGAAGAGAGGTAGGCGGCGATGGCCGTCGCCGCTGAGCAAAATCTCGAAGGAAGGGTTGAAGGCCGAATGGGGGTTAAGGGTGCAGCGGCCGCAAAGGAGAGGAGGATCCCAGCGTGGTGGGAAGGAGCAAAGCACAGGGGAAAGGGGGTCTGACGACACTGCGAAGGTTGTGGTTTGGGGGGGGGGTAAGGTGTGGCGGAGCCACCGCTATGGGTTGGAGTTTAGGGGGTGTGGAGTAGGAGGCGGAACCTCCAACCACACCCATGGGTGTGGGTGGAGGCTCCACCTCCCACCCCACACCCCATAGTGTTTGTGATATGTGGGACTATGGGTGCTACGGCCCATAGTCCCATTTACTTATTTTTTTTTTGTTTTATTTTTTTTTGAACTCAAACCATTGTAAGCACAGTCCAACCACAGTCTTAAAACCCTCTCAGACATTTTTGCTAGATGTTATCTGTGTTTCGCCCTATACATATTTGTATATATATATATATACATAATATATTTGTATATATATATACACATAATATATGTATATATATATACTTGGATGTATATTCACAGGATGTCTATGATAACCCAAACTAGTTATATTTTCCACTTTAGCATAACTTTAATTATATACAGTATACACTTGTAGTTATATATATATATATATATATATAAATAGAAGTGTATCTGTATATTGTATTATAGGCAGCAAATAAATTATTCCTGTATTTTCTTATAAATCACAACATATGCACAAACAAAATAGTAAGCTAGATATATATGTATATGTATATGTATATGTATATATATATATATATATATATATATATATATATATATATATATATAAAGTTATTAAAACAGCCAAGTGCTCTAAATCAGAATGCTAACTTACAGGTTGAAACATAAATAACTCAATAGCTCATTTCATTTTTTTTTAAAGCATAACTATAAAAATAGAATATATATTATATTCTTTTGATGCCAAAATAAAATAGAAACCCACAACTTCATATGAATATTAATTCAACTCTTTTCTCTTCTTTTTTGAATAAAAATGAATAGATATCTGAGTATTAAACCCTTATTGTTTTTTTTTAAAACATACAATAATGGAAATATATCCTTTCCTTTTTTTTTCTTTGTTGAAACAGTAAAAAAATATATATAGAATGCATTATTTCTCTTTTGAAACAACAATAAGGTAGAAACTACATTTTAGTCTAAGCTTTTCTTTCTTTCCAACAACAAATAATATGGTGGAACTTTCAAAAACAACCAGATAGCAAGTCTCAAGTTTCCTCTTTCTTGTTCAAAGTACATTCCATATAACAGCACACACACACACACACACACACATATATATATTTTGTAAAGAACAATGGTAGAAAAATATTTATACTCATTTTCACATGCATCTCTCAACACAATGCCAACTTCACAATAAAGGAAATAAACCACTCTAAATAGAATAACCAGAATGTTTACATTGCAATATTTTGCATAGCCATCTCCAAGGCATAAAACTTGCCAAAACAATTACAATAAGGCCACAATGGCCATGGCCCAAAACAGCCAATAAATACTACTAAAACCACACAAAAATGAACTCCACCACAACTGTATTTCCTCACACAAAACCTACAATTAAACACAACAAAAAGAAGCACAACCCAACCACTTCGAAATGCCCTCCTCCCTACCATAGACCTGCAAGTGGGTCACCCCCGAGCTAGGGAGGTAGGGATTCACACAGGTGAAAACATTCCACAACAAGAATCAACAATAACAACACAAAAACAGCCCCAAAGGTTCATCACATAACTCAACTCATGAAAATGAGTTTGATGAGGGTAGGGAATGGACCCCTCTACTTCGAAGGTCACCTAAAAGATAAAAATACCAATCTCAAGCCAAAAATCTCCAATACCACAACTCTCAAATATCACAAATAATCTCCATGGCACCCTTGCCATTTAAAATATACTCCACAACAATGAGAAGCCCTCAAGGCATAAATATCACAATATGGGAGTGACCTCAAGGAGGTTCCTTTCCCCTACCCAAACAAGTTGAGCATTAGCTCCAAATGGAGGTGCTCTCACCATACTCCCATCCCACACACAAAAAAAGAAGACAACAAAACAACCAAAAAATACAATACATCACATTAAATAAGCAAGGGTAAGAAGCAAGGCATAGATCTTACCTTCAAGAGCCCTATTATGGAAGCATGTTTGGTGATGAGCTCCAAGCTTTCCCAAACTTCCAATCTTCAAGACTTTCTCTAACCTTCCCAAATTCCTCCAAAATAGAAAGAAAACTCCACAATCCAAGAACCCCACACTCCTCAACAAGAGGAGATAATATAGGCCATCAGTTTGGCCTTGAGGAATGAGAAGGTGACACTTGTCACCTTTTCCTTCCTCCTCCAATGCCACTTGCAAGGGAGAGGAAGTGTGAGGGTGACAAGTGTCACCCTCCAATTCAATGTCACCTTCTCCTTCCTCCTCCAATGCCACTTGCAAGGGAGAGGAAGTGTGAGGGTGACAAGTGTCACCCTCCAATTCCTTCTCAATCCTCACCTTATCCACTTGTGCTCTCACACGTGTGAGAGGACAAGTGGTAAGGTGGCATTCCCACTCAAACCTCCAAGAGGATAAGGGATGCCATATGGCATCCTCTTATTCTCTAAGAGAGCCATCTCCCTCCAAGATGCTCTCACACGTGTGTGAGAGTCTTGGAGGAAGCTCCCACACATTTGGGAGTCTTGGAGACCTCCCAAGTCTTCCTTGGGAAAGGATTCCCAAACTTTGGGAAGGGAGATGAGTCTTTCGCAAGGCATGACTCATCTCCCACCTTCCCTAATTTCAAATTTCGTCACTTTGACTAAACCAATGTTTACAGTGACCAAAAGTGAGTTAATCCAAGGGTTAGATAGTCCAAGTTGACCCTAGACCCATGGGTAACCACCTAGAGTAACTTTTGGGACACTAAGGTTCACAAAAGGGTCAAAAATCCACTTTAAATGGCCTAAAAATAAATAAAACAATTACCAAGTGGTGTAAGTCAAATAAAATTTATACAACACTTATTATTGATTAATTTAAACAAAAAGGGTACTAGGCCAAAAGATTAAAAAAAATTAAATCAAGCACTTAAATCACATTCAATTTTCAAACGTGATCGTTGTCCCTCTTGGGAATGGATCGGTTTCACAGGGGATAACATTGGTGTGAATTCTACCTCCAATTTTCCATGGCTAGGGAATGTAAAACTTGCACATCTCGATCAAGTGTCAATCATATCATGAATAATCATAGCCGAAGCAGTTGGAATTAAATTCACGCAATCGAATACAACAATAATCATCAATACATAATTCCAAATTAAACTGCATTTTTCTATCACATGTCAAATAGTTCACATCACACAAATAATTAGAATCTCATCACAAAACATCATCTAATATATCTCATATGTCGAATCACAAAATATCATCAAATCTGATCAAATCAAATCACATATGTCTAATCAATGTCCTATCATAATCAGGAGAAAATTAAGTCTGTATAATGAAACCATAGTCATGTTGATAACTGAGAGGGGGGGGGGGTGAATCAGTTATCCTAATTATTTCCCTTATTGAACTTTCCTTTTAATTGAAGCAGCATAAAATCAAACACAAAACATTAACCATGAAGTAAGAAACACATGACACAGTATTTTTGACGTGGAAACCCTGTTAAGGGAGAAAACCACGGGGTGATTAACCCAAGAATTATTCTCTGTTAGAAGAATAGGAAATTACAAAAATGGCACTTGCCAATTAGGGCTCACTGCCCGAGCACACTGCTCACAAGAGGCCCACTGCCTACAAGAAGACACACTGTCTACAAAGTGATGATAATCACAGTCTTGAACTGATTGGAAGCATCTGCATATGCTGGAGTTCAGTTCCGGTTAGGCTCAGTACACTGATCTGCTGCACTTCATCTTTCCTCTGTTCTTTGTTCTGCTATCTTTCACATACCGGATCCTTTTTGCTACCTCTGCTCTTTCTCTGGACTTATTCGCATATCTCTCCACATCCACACAACACTTCACAACTAAATCCATCCTCTATATATATCCGCACAAGTAGTTTCATCACCTTTCTAGTCGGCAACCGGAACAGTCTTAGTTTCTTACAAACTCTCATTCTGTCGGCTGAATCCTTCCTCACCAAGCAATGCGGATCAAGCATATACTTGTAGATATCATTAATCATGTCGGCCAAACATGATTCATGCCTTCACAACCTCTGTCATCAACAGTAACCCATCCGGAAAGCAGTCTGATACTCTGTCAGTCAGTTCTTCCTCTGTTTTCACTGTCTCTCAGGAATCCGGTACTTAACCATTCATATCTTTTTCCTTGTCCATCACCGGAGGCTAAATCCTTGGAATATACTACTAAAGGTAGTCCTCTTGACTTCCCTAAATCCGCACTGCACCAAGACACTTCCTCTGAGAGGTCCGGACCAATCTGTCGGACCTTGCCACATGCTCTGTTCTTCTTCACCGGACCACAACTTTCTTTATTCTGACTTCCGGTAGAGACACATCATGACTTGCGGATATGTGGGATGACCTTTGTTGCCATCAATGACAACAACCATGAATCCATATAGTGTCTCTTGCCAACAATCTCCCCCTTTGGCATTGATGGCAACACTTAGTGAAAAATGACTAAGTGTTTTCACTATGCTCCCCCTTTGCTGATGCTCTGTCTTTATATACAATTTCCGGAACTCCCCCTTAGTTGGATTCCTCATTTTTCACTGCTCCTCACTCCCCCTTTGACATCAATGGCAAAGGGTAGGGTCCGCATATCAAAATTTTCAAAAATTTCTTATACTTAGCCGCATATTTACATACTCACATATATTGAAGAATGTCTGCAAAGGATGTCTGTAATTGAATCATTTCGGTAGCCCAACTTTGCTTCATTCTGTCCAAAATTGAAATGTGACCACTTAACAAAAATGCAAACGCTTCTGCCCGCTTGAGATCTGTCGGATCTTTTGTTTGGGCGGTGGTCCTAGCATCACTGATGGCCTCATGCATGGTTTCCAATTTAGGGATTATAATCCTTCTAAGTTCTCCCATCCGGTTGGTGATGTTCTTCATTTCCTTCTCAAGATTCTTTATTTCGTTCAAGACTGCAATAGTCTGACATTCTTGATTTATTATAGAGGAAGAGAGAGGATCAAAACTTTGAGATAAGCTTTGTAGCTTATCCTGTTCCTCTTTTATTTTCTTGTCAAATGCTGCTGTTGCCTTTGACCAGGATATACAAAATTTATAGATATCACCGCCATCCTTAAGAGCATTCTCTAAGCTCCTTATTCCAATGCTTACAATCTTCCTATCCTTAGAGATTAATTCTAATATTTCTGAAAATCTCTTATCCAAAAATTCCTTCCGGACCTTTTCTTCAGCTGATTTTTCTAAAGAATCAAAATGTGTATCAACACTGCTGACTAAGGTTTTTAGATTACCGGAAGTGGAGGCTGTCGGATCTATCTGGATTGATGGCATGATCTTTACAAGTATTCCGGAAGCAGCCTCTATCAACTCACAGTCTTCCATATGAGACTTCAGGAGCTTTTCATTTGCCTTGGCATTTGCAAATGAAGCTATCTTCATTGTTTGTACTGGAGAGAGAGAGTCAAAATCAAATGGACCTTTGAGAAGCTCCGGTTCATCAATCTCTAGAGTTTCTTTACTCAAAAATTGTTGAACAGTTTGTGCAGTGTCTCTTGCCGGAGACAGATGTTTCTTTTCTTCTGCAGTCTTAGAACTGTCAACCTCTTTGTCTTTCACCACTGCTTCCTTCTCCTGTAGTTGCTCTTCTTCTTTGGATCCGGAGACTGTAGGGGAAACCGGAGGAGAGATGCTAACTTGTTCATGGGCCACTTCTTCTTGAGCAGAGGGTCCCAAGTCCTCACTTGTCTGTTCAGGGCTCACTTCTTCCGGAACAGAAGATTCCAAATCAGCAGCTGTTTCTGCACCTAAGTCCTCTACAACAGGAAGATTGAACCTTTTGAAGGCCTTCCGGAGGATCTCTTCTGTTTCTTGGGCCACTTTGTCAGTCTCACCAAGCATGAGTTGATTCATCCTGGCTTTGCTTCTGAACTCATCTTTACAGTCCTTGAAGATAATGTTCATTGTCTTGGGATCAATTTGAGGATATAGCTGAATAGCTATCTGCTCCCGGATCTCAAGATCTTTAGCATGAGCATTATTTTTTCTCACTTCCATTTCCTTTTCTAGGCTTTTAGGAATAAGAGATATTATTTCAATGAAAGCCTTATTATATATGTTAAGATATTTCACTGTGGCCTCCTGCAGAGTCTTTTGGTCGGCCTCACTGAAGTCATCATATGATTCAGTCATTGGTTGAAGGTTTCCATCCACCGTGACCGACTTGATTATGCTCTCTAGTGACAGAGTGGGCTTTTCAATAGTTACCTCTGCCATTTCCTCCTTGTCTTGGCCTGTGGAGGGCTTACCGGATCCTTTCTTTTTCTGTTTCTTTACTTCTCTTACTCCCTCATCTGATTCTGTTTCCTCTTCATCCTTTTGGCTTCCATAAGCCCTTGTGGCTTTTGCCTTTGATCTCTTACCGGATGCCTGGACTTCCGGTTTTGAACTTTTGGTTGAGGGAGGTGCAGATCTCTTTGTTGATCTGGTCCGGGTGGGAGCTCCAACCGGAGCACTTTCTTTGCTTTTCTCTTCTTCCTCGGCCTTCCTCCTCTTTTCCCGGCTGGCATCAAGTGCCTCCTTTGAGATACCTAGGCCTTGAGCAATGTGCTCTACTTCTTTTCTTACCTTTCTTTTAATCTCAGGTTCCCTGAGTTCTACATGTATTTTTACACTCAGCTCCTCAAAGGTTCCAAACCTTTCTGCCTTAGGATCTTTGGGCTGACTTAGCATGTGTTGAACATGCAGCTCCACTATCTGTTCATCAACTTCATACCCCATGGGCATGATCCAGACAGTCCTTGGCTCCACTGCCTCCATTAGGCACTGATCAGTGTCAACCATAAAGCACACTGAGTCCTTGTATTTCTCAATGAGAGATTGAGGAATTCTCTCTCTTGCTTGCATCATGCTCTGAAAGTTTTTGAAGTATCCCCATAGAGCTGAATTTCTCGCTTTTGCATCCCCAAGTCCATGCAAGTAGTCTCTTATCTGGACTGCAATAGGTTTGTCATTCTGCCATACCCATCCACTTGTTCCGGGTAGCTCATTCATGAAATAGAAGAATAGACATACAATAAGAGTACCATATTTAAAGGAATTCTTCTTATCCTTCTTGATTTTCTGTATGTTTTCCATTAATTGGCTTAGTAGTAGTTCGCAGAGATCATATTCTGCATTCTTTCTTAACATTTCATAAGCAGTGTATATTGCAGTTCCGGATACAGAATTCTCCCTGCTGGAGTGGTAGATCTTGTATCCTATTATCATTGATGCATATTTGATATCCGGATCGGAGATGTCTTCAATGGTCATTGCCCTTTTGTCAAATTTTGATCCGGTGGCCTCAGTTACAATGTTGTTCTTGACAGATTTGAGGATAGGTACTCCTCCAGAGGAGTATAGGCCAGTTACTGCTCTAATTGCCTCTTTTGTGATCTTGCAGGGTCTATCTAGCCATAGAAAGTTGTCATGCATCCTGCTCAGTACATACCGGACCCATTCATCCTCTTCAAAACAGGGGAAATGAATAAATTGCTCAAATTGTTTCTTCTGAATATCCTTATACTCTGGTTTAAGCTCAAAAGCATTGTCAATCAGCTGCTTGTGATAGAGGTCTCTTAATTTGAATTCCCCAAATTCCTCAATGTTTGCATGTATGTAAACCCTAATGTCTTCGGTGTGTAAAACTCCGTGAGGAACACTAGAGAAGGCTCCTAGTGGGTCAACCTCCAATGATTTGTAGGGATGTTTCTTGAATGAGGGGCGAGGTCTATCGGAGATCTTAACTATGTTTGGAGTAGCCATTCTTCAAAGATTTGCAGTGAGGTAATGAAAAACGGAGAATACCTTATGCGCCTTCGGTTTGCACGGAGTGGTTGGATTGATTTCTTTATCCAATAGCTTCGGCAGGAGATCCTTGGTGTGCTTGAAGAACCTTGTTGCAGAGCTCCACTTTTCGCTTCTTCTCGAGTGCAGAATGAGCAAATGACCTTTGAGAAATCCCTTAAATTGCTCCGCGAACCCTAATACCTGTCTGCAATAAATGCTTCACCTACATCATTCCGGTTTGCCTTGTCTGGATAGCTTGGAGTATCCCGGATTAGTCCTGATCTGTGGATATCATCCGGATCTTTCAATCATGAATAAATCGAGGTAGCATATTACAAGATCATCTCAAACACTCTGTCCAATCCGCAGAACAAGATAGTGCATTTCTGGATCTTTCCGGACCTTTTTGTAATCCTTTATCATACCGGAGCATCTCCCTGAACAGGTCTTATTTGATCGATCACAGCTTCTTCAAAACTTCATGCGGACCTCTGAAAACTTGACTGAAGTATCTCAAGATTCATAACTACAAACCCTTTGATCCGCATCTTGTGCCACATCTGACACCACTTGTTTGGCTGGGGGAACAAGATTTTCTTTGAGTCTCCCCCTGAGCCTGAGCTCACTTTTAATTTCCGGAAGAAATATCAGCACCAGAGTCTGGTGCGGATCCAACCTCTACATTCTCTGAACTTTTCTTCACCCAAATCTTGCTCATCTGATTCCTAACCTCATCCGCATTCATCTTTTGTTTACCCTTGTCTTGATTCTGATTATACACCGGACCTCTTTTGTCCTGATTCTTGTTTCTGCAGACTTTAGCATTATGACCGGACCTATTGCAGATTTGGCAAATAACATTTCTTTGCATATTTGACTGATATCCTCTTGATCTGCATTGATTTGCCATATGACCTATTCTATTGCATGTGAAGCATCTACCTTTGAATGATTTGTTTACTTGCATAATTCTGCATTCATGGGATTTGTGTCCATACCTTTTGCAGTTGAAGCACTGTCCGGAGAATGATGAATTATTCTGATTCATTCTTATCCTGCACTGATTAGCTTTGTGACCAAAGTGGTTGCAGTTGTGGCAGTATCCATTGAAGGATGGATATCTTTGAGCATTTGGCTGTCTTACCGGAGGTCTTCTAGGCCTGCTCCTTGGATTTTCTGATCCAAGATTCTTCTGACCGGATCCGGAGCTTTCTCCTTTCTCATATCCCAAGCCATACTTGTCATCTGTCCTCTTTTGACTTCCAAGAAGAACTTCAAGTTGAGCAGAACTTATCTTGAATTTCTCTTTATATTCATTTGCTGTTTGAAGGTCTCTTTTGAGAGAGGCAATTTGATCCTCAAGTTTTCCTTCATTATCTTTGGCATCTTCAAGATCAGATTCAAGGTGTCTGATAATCCTGTCCATTTGGTGGCATTCTTCTGATTTTTCTTTAAGAGATTGTCTTAGATTGTCTTCAGCCTTTCTTTTTTCTTCAATCTCTTGAGTAAACTTTATAGTTCCTGATTCCATTTCATGTCTTAACATAATGACTTCTTTTGATAACTTTTCACATAACTTGGTTTGCTCAGTCAATTCCTCATTTGTATTGCTTTCTTCACTTTGTCTTGCCAACTGTTGAAGCAGCTCCTTTCTCTTTTTCATAGAGAGACTTAATTTGTCTTTTAATTCTCTCATGAATTCATCAACCTGTTTGAGTCTTTCCTTTAATTCACTGACTTCAGAATTTGACTGTTCAAGATCCTCAAGGGCAGTCTTGAGTTGCTCCCTTAAACCATATGCATCCATTTGAAATCCCAGATCTTCCTCAAGCTGTTAGGCTCTATTAGGAGGAACTTAGCTCTGATACCAATTGTTGATAACTGAGAGGGGGGGGGGGGTGAATCAGTTATCCTAATTATTTCCCTTATTGAACTTTCCTTTTAATTGAAGCAGCATAAAATCAAACACAAAACATTAACCATGAAGTAAGAAACACATGACACAGTATTTTTGACGTGGAAACCCTGTTAAGGGAGAAAACCACGGGGTGATTAACCCAAGAATTATTCTCTGTTAGAAGAATAGGAAATTACAAAAATGGCACTTGCCAATTAGGGCTCACTGCCCGAGCACACTGCTCACAAGAGGCCCACTGCCTACAAGAAGACACACTGTCTACAAAGTGATGATAATCACAGTCTTGAACTGATTGGAAGCATCTGCATATGCTGGAGTTCAGTTCCGGTTAGGCTCAGTACACTGATCTGCTGCACTTCATCTTTCCTCTGTTCTTTGTTCTGCTATCTTTCACATACCGGATCCTTTTTGCTACCTCTGCTCTTTCTCTGGACTTATTCGCATATCTCTCCACATCCACACAACACTTCACAACTAAATCCATCCTCTATATATATCCGCACAAGTAGTTTCATCACCTTTCTAGTCGGCAACCGGAACAGTCTTAGTTTCTTACAAACTCTCATTCTGTCGGCTGAATCCTTCCTCACCAAGCAATGCGGATCAAGCATATACTTGTAGATATCATTAATCATGTCGGCCAAACATGATTCATGCCTTCACAACCTCTGTCATCAACAGTAACCCATCCGGAAAGTAGTCTGATACTCTGTCAGTCAGTTCTTCCTCTGTTTTCACTGTCTCTCAGGAATCCGGTACTTAACCATTCATATCTTTTTCCTTGTCCATCACCGGAGGCTAAATCCTTGGAATATACTACTAAAGGTAGTCCTCTTGACTTCCCCAAATCCGCACTGCACCAAGACACTTCCTCTGAGAGGTCCGGACCAATCTGTCGGACCTTGCCACATGCTCTGTTCTTCTTCACCGGACCACAACTTTCTTTATTCTGACTTCCGGTAGAGACACATCATGACTTGCGGATATGTGGGATGACCTTTGTTGCCATCAATGACAACAACCATGAATCCATATAGTGTCTCTTGCCAACAAGTCACTCAAAGTCTTATAATGTCATCAACTGAAATGCATAACGATCAAAATAAGGAAGGTAAAATAATCGGCCTCACATCCTCCCCCCCTAAGACTAAACTTTCTCCTGGAAGTCATCAAAAAGGTGAGGATAGAGTGCCCTCAAACTAGCTACATCCTCCCAAGTCAATGTGACCTCATCATAACGATCCCACTAGACCCTAACCTGGTCTAGCTCTCGACCTCGAAGGCCCAGTGTCCGATGAGCCAATATATGAATTGGCTCCAAAGCCAATTGCCCGTCTGACAAGCCAATATGTGAATTGGCTCCAAAGCCAATTGTTTGTTCGCCTTTACCTGTAGAGCACTCCAATCTAGCACGTGAGATAAATCAGATATATATCATCTCAAAATAGAAATATGAAAGACATTGTGGATACGTGACAGGCTAGGTGGCAACGCTAGACGATAGGCAACTGGTCCTATCCGCTCCAAAATCTCAAAGGGTCCTACAAACCGTGGTGTGATCTTAGAGCCCTTTCCCTAATGGATAGGACTCTTGTGTGGCCGCACTCTAAGGAATACCCTGTCACCCACTGAGAAGCTCCGATCAGTCCTCTTAGCATTGGCATACTTCTTCTGTCTATCATGTGCCTCTTATAACCTCTGCCTAATTAGTGTGACCTGCTACTCTATATCTTGAACTAGCTCCGGACCAATGGCAACTAGGTCGTCTATCCGATCCCAACTCAATGGTGTCCTACATGGTCTGCTGTATAAAGCCTGAAAGGGAGGCATACCCAACGAGCTGTGATGCCGATTATTGTAGAAAAACTCAACCAGATACAAATACTCCTCCCATCTAGACTAATGGTCCATAACATACATCTAAAGCATGTCCTCCAACACTTGATTCACCTGATTTATCTATCCATCTGTCTCGGGATGATAAGCGGAGCTAAAGTTGAGCAGTGTGCCCAACGCCTACTGCAAGGCTCTCTAGAATGCTGAAGTGAAAACTGAATCTCTATCAAAAATAATACGGCGAGGTACTCTATGTAATCTCACAATATCATCTAAGAATACTCTCGCCACTACTGGTGCATTGTACGTCGTGCGTATAGGTGAGAAATGCGCCACCTTGGTTAACTTGTCGACTGTCACAATGATGGCATCATGGTGACATGAAGACATAGGAAGACCAACAATAAAATCCATGGAAATGGTGTCCCATTTCCACTCAGGTATCTCATGTGGGTATAGAAGACCCACTGGATGCTGATGCTTGGCCTTGAGTGTAATGTCCCCTTTCTAGAGGAAACATTATATATTAATATTTTTTGATGATAAGATAAAATAAGATCAACGATAATGTATTTACATCATTCCTTGTTGAAAGATTATTTATTTGCTATTGTCACTTGCTATTGATAACTATTCTATAATACATTCCATAATTCAATCATGCATATTTTCCTTATTACTCTTCCTCATGGAACTAGGCTTTACATGTATAGGGTGCGCTGAAACCATCTCTTGACTCAGCCTACGGGAAACTATGTCCTAGCCTATGGGCCTTAATACAGATGGAATTACTCTGCCTCTCCCCACAATACCTAACATTCCTTTAAGGATGAAGTAATAGAGAAATATAGAAGTAATAATCTAAGTTCATCTTCCCATATCATCTCCCTTCTATTCCTTAACCATGGATGGGGAATTATTTGTCTAGGGCGCGTTGAACCCTCTCCAATGCAATTGGGAATGGAATTACTCTGCCTCTCCCTAGCATCCTTGTCTAGGGCGCGTTAAACCCTCTCCAATCCATCGCGATGGAATTACCTCGCCTTTCCCTAACAAGACCGCCTCTCCTATAGTTATAGGAAATGGAAGTGATGGAATGGTTATGTTTTTCTCCTCAAGTCTCATAATGTATATTTGTTCATATATTTGTGTAATGATGTGATTGTCATGTATATATTTCTAAATGGTGCATATTAAGATAGACACACACACATATAAATATAAATATAAATATGTGATCTCATAGCTCTCTATACTTATAAATTATTATTTACATTAAACTATCAATGATTTAATATCACTTACCTTGTGCCTTTACTTCCTTTAGTTCCTTCTGCAGAATTGATTTTAGTTTAAAATCTTTGAATTGTTCTTACTGGCTAAATACAGAATTTGTGTATCTGTTTTTGATTTCTTTTTCCTTACTGTTATATCCTCTTGTGTGGATCGATGCCCTTTTTGAAACAATGAATTCCTCTTTAAATAACATAGTGCTGTACTTTGTGAAGGGTGACGTAGCTTCCCATAAGTCATACCCTTTCCAATCTTTGATGACTTTTAGTCATCCACTAATCGCTGCAATGTAATATGTTCATTGCATTTCCTATTTGGTTTAATATTACTTCTTTATTGTAATCGCTTCTTTTCATAAGGTTTGTCTTATGAAACTTATTAAAACTTCCTAATATATATTGTTGCTTTTCACATAGATTGTGGTCCCATTTATTTAAATCGCTGTTATACAGCCTATTTAGTTTAGGCGCTTACTATGTAAAGGGGTCGGCCATTACAAGCTGGGAATCGGCCCCCTTTTACTATATAATATATTATTTAATCTATATTAATTAATTTATCAAATTTATATAATAATATTTAATATTTATATTTATATTAATAATTATATTAATAATATATCTTGTTAATTAAAATAATTATATTATATTTATTTTTACAATATATATTATATTTTAATTGTTAGATTATTTATTTAATAATACTATTTATTATTGTTTATCAAATATTAGATATTAATATTATTATTTATATGTATTAAATATTAATACATACATAATTATCCGTCTTTCTCAGAAGCGACTTTCATCTTTTATCATGATGTTTAAATCTTTAATTTAAACAATCCCTTAAAATCAGGACATGACAGTCCTCTCCGCTCGAGATTGCTTGTCCTCAAGCAATCACAACGAGTTCTTTGCATTTTTTTAACATCTACCTTGAGCATATACGATACAAGGGATGATCAATATAACTAGGTTTAATCCTTAATCAATCCTAACGATCAATCCCAATGGAGATGGGGAAGTATCTCTTGTTAGGGTGCCATGAAACCATCCTCCATAGGTAGTGCCTTTGTATGATGTAACACGTGCCCATTCCACTTTAGGTCTTATCCATTGCCTTTGTATGATGTAGCACATGCCCATTCCACCTTAGGTCTTATCCATTGCCTAATTATGATGTAGCACATACCCTCTCCACCGTAGGTCTTATCCTAAATATGATGTAACACATGCCCATTCCACTGCGGGTCTTTTCTATCCTGCGAGGTATTAATATTGTTTCTCCCTGACCAATCCACATCCAATCTCCCAATGTATTCTATGATATTGCCTGGCATTCAATTTTTTTATTTTTATTTTTTTCTTATTTAAATACAAGTATGTAGGCAAGTAGCTCAAGCAAGTAGGCAAGTAGCTCAAGTAGACAAGCAAGTAGGCAAGTAGCTCAAGCACATAGGCAAGTAGCTCGAGCAAGTAGACAAGTAGCTCATGCATGTAGGCAAGTAGCTCAAGCACATAGGCAACCAACTCAAGCAAGTAGACAAGTAGCTCAAGCACGTAGGCAACTAGCTCAGGCAAGTTGGCAAGTAGCTCAAGCACATAGGAAAGTAGCTCAAGCAAGTAGGCAAGTAGCTCAAGCACATAGGCAACTAGCTCAAGCAAGTAGACAAGTAGCTCAAGCACACAGGCAAGTAGCTCAAGCACATAGGCAACCAGCTCAAGCAAGTAGAAAGCACATATGCAAGTAGCTCAAGCAAGTTGGCAAGTAGCTCAAGCACATAGGCAAGTAGCTCAAGTAAGTAGGCAAGTAGCTCAAGTAGACAAGCAAGTAGCTCAAGCATGCAAGCAACCAACTCAAGCCATTGGAAAGTTAACATCTTTAACATTCTCATAGTTTTAAAGCATAAAGTAATTATAAGAACACATCTTGTTGAAGATACATGAAGTAACACATCAATACATGTGATACATAAAGTATAAATAGAGTATATACAAGAAGCATGAAGCATATATGCGAATAATACATGAGGTATACGTATGAGTACATTAAGTCACAAAGCATACATGTAAGTCATAAAGTATACACTTAATTACATAAGTTGCATGAATACATGTATACACATAAGCCACAAGGTATACCCCTGAATACACTCGAGTACACAATGTATACACTTGAATACACATAAGTCATGGAGTATACACTTGAATACAAATACATAGGTCATGGAGTATACACTTGAATACAAATACAAAGTCATAGAGCATACACTTGAATACAAATGCATTCAAATACAAATACAAGTCATAGAGTATAAACTTGAATACGAATTCAAATTGTAGAGTATACACTCGAATACAAATACAAGTTATGGAGTATACACTCGAATATAAATACAAGTCATAGAGTATAAACTCGAATACAAATCACAGAGTATACACTCGAATACAAATACAAATCACAGAGTATACACTCGAATACAAATACAAGTCATAGAGTATCATAGAGTATACACTTGAATACAAATACAAATCGCAGAGTATACACTCGAATACAAATACAAGTCATAAAGTACCATAGAGTATAAACTTGAATACAAATACAAATCATAGAGTATACACTCGAATACAAATACAAGTCATAGAATATCATAGAGTATAAACTTGAATACAAATACAAATCACAGAGTATACACTCGAATACAAATACAAGTCATAGAGTATAAACTTGAATACATATACAAATCACAGAGTATACACTCGAATACAAATACGAGTCATAGAGTATCATAGAGTATAAACTCGAATACAAATACAAATCAGAGTATACACTTGAATACAAATACAAGTCATAGAGTATCATAGAGTATAAACTCAAATACAAATATAAATCATAGAGTATACACTCGAATACAAATACAAGTCATAGAGTTTACACTTGAATACAAATACAAGTCATAGAATATACACTCAAAAATACTAATACAATCATAGAGTGTACACTCAAATACAATTGCAAAGTCATAGAGCATACACTCGGACACAATTGCAAAGTCATAGAGCATACACTCGAATACATAGTCAAGTCAGAGTACACACTTGAATACAAGTACCCTCGAATGACGTATACCGTAGGACAATTGGGAAGGGGATTCAGTGCATCCCATACTACACTGTGGACCCATCCACCATCCCAAGGTCATCAAGTATACACATGAGTATGAAGCATGTGCGTGAATACACGTAATACACAAAGTATTCACATGAACATATGTTACAAAGAATACACATAAGTCACAAAGTAAACCTTTTAATACACTTGAATACATGTAAGGCACACATAGTATACACAGGATGGCAGGATGACTGCTCTGATACCACTGTAATGTCCCCTTTCTAGAGGAAACATTATATATTAATATTTTTTGATGATAAGATAAAATAAGATCAACAATAATGTATTTACATCATTCCTTGTCGAAAGATTATTTATTTGCTATTGTCACTTGCTATTGATAACTATTCTATAATACGTTCCATAATTCAATCATGCATATTTTCCTTATTACTCGTCCTCATGGAACTAGGCTTTACATGTATAGGGTGCGCTGAAACCATCTCTTGACCCAGCCTACGGGAAACTATGTCCTAGCCTACGGGCCTTAATACGGATGGAATTACTTTGCCTCTCCCCACAATACCTAACATTCCTTTAAGGATGAAGTAATAGAGAAATATAGAAGTAATAATCTAAGTTCATCTTCCCATATCATCTCCCTTCTATTCCTTAACCATGGATGGGGAATTATTTGTCTAGGGCGCGTTGAACCCTCTCCAATGCGATTGGGAATGGAATTACTCCGCCTCTCCCTAGCATCCTTGTCTAGGGCGCGTTAAACCCTCTCCAATCCATCGTGATGGAATTACCTCGCCTTTCCCTAACAAGACCGCCTCTCCTATAGTTATAGGAAATGGAAGTGATGGAATGGTTATGTTTTTCTCCTCAAGTCTCATAATGTATATTTGTTCATATATTTGTGTAATGATGTGATTGTCATGTATATATTTCTAAATGGTGCATATTAAGATAGACACACATATAAATATAAATATAAATATGTGATCTCATAGCTCTCTATACTTATAAATTATTATTTACATTAAACTATCAATGATTTAATATCACTTACCTTGTGCCTTTACTTCCTTTAGTTCCTTCTGTAGAACTGATTTTATTTTAAAATCTCTGAATTGTTCTTACTGGCTGAATACAGAATTTGTGTATCTGTTTCTGATTTCTTTTTCCTTACTATTATATCCTCTTGTGTGGATCGATGCCCTTTTTGAAACAATGAATTCCTCTTTAAATAACATAGTGCTGTACTTTGTGAAGGGTGATGTAGCTTCCCATAAGTCATACCCTTTCCAACCTTTGATGACTTTTAGTCATCCACTAATCGCTGCAATGTAATATGTTTGTTGCATTTCCTATTTGGTTTAATATTACTTCTTTATTGTAATCGCTTCTTTTCATAAGGTTTGTCTTATGAAACTTATTAAAACTTCCTAATATATATTGTTGCTTTTCACATAGATTGTGGTCCCATTTATTTAAATCACTATTATGCAGCCTATTTAGTTTAGGCGCTTACTATGTAAAGGGGTCGGCCATTACAAGCTGGGAATCGGCCACCTTTTACTATATAATATATTATTTAATCTATATTAATTAATTTATCAAATTTATATAATAATATTTAATTATACAATACCTTATTTTAATCTCTATATTATTATATAGTAATAATATTTAATATTTATATTTATATTAATAATTATATATTAATAATATATCTTGTTAATTAAAATAATTATATTATATTTATTTTTACAATATATATTATATATTATATTTTAATTGTTAGATTATTTATTTAATAATACTATTTATTATTGTTTATCAAATATTAGATATTAATATTATTATTTATATGTATTAAATATTAATACATACATAATTATCTGTCTTTCTCGGAAGTGACTTTCATCTTTTATCATGATGTTTAAATCTTTAATTTAAACAATCCCTTAAAATCAGGACATGACATTGAGCCTCTGGAACTCAAGGCATCAAGCAACAAACTCTATTATATCTCGTCTCATACCCACCCAATGGTACAGTTGTTGTAGGTTGGCATGCATCTTCTTCACCCCCGGATGTGCCGCATATGTTGCTCTCTGAGCTTCTAAAAGCACTACAGTACATAGGTCACCTGCGTAGGGTACATAGATGCACTGTCGATGACGAAGTAACCCATATACCTCAAGTGAATACCCTACAAACTTGCCCACAAGGGCCCTCTATGAACTGATCTCCTGCTGCACCTCAAGAAACCACTCATCCTCTGGTAGATGCTAAATAATGCAACCTCTCAAGTCCACACTCAGAGTCAAGGTCAAGAGCTCGTGGCACCTTCGACTCAATGCGTCGGCAACCACATTCTCCTTCCCTTTGATGTAGTGGACATCAAATTCATATTTGCAGAGGAACTCCATCCAACGCCGCTGACGGGCGTTCAGATTCGGCTGAGTAAAGATATACTGAAGGTTGTGATGATCTGAATGGAGCTCAAAGCGATGACCCAATAAGACATGTCTCCAATGAACTAGAGCATGAACCACTGCCACTAACTCCAAGTCATGCATGGGGTAGTTCAGCTCATGGGTCTTGAACTTTTGTGACTCATACGCGATCGCACTACTACCCTATATAAGTACTGCTCCCAATCCCTCAAGTGATGCATCAGTGCAAACCATAAAATCTGCTGCATGATTAGGTACCGCTAAAATAGGAGCGCTAGTGAGACGCTCCTTGAGGACCCCGAAGGCCCTCTCACACTACTCAGTCCATAGAAAGCTCTTCCCTTTCTGCTGAAGGGAAGTGATTGGGTACGCTATCTGATAAAATCCCTCAACAAAGTGATGGTAATAACCAGCTAACCCCATAAAACTCTTGACCTCTATCACACTATTGGGTGCTGGCCAATCCCTGATAGCCCTGATCTTCAATGGATCTACTGAGATTCCATTGCCAGATAGGATATCCCCCAGATACTAAACCTCTGTCTTGAAAAATGCACGCTTCACCAAGTTCCCATAAAGATTCTACTCTCTCAAACATTGTAGAACATGATGAAGGTGCTCCTCATGCTCCTCCTCGGTCCGTGAATAGATCAAAATGTCATTTAGGAAAATGATCATGAACTGATCCAAATAGGTATGGAACACCCCATTCATGAGACTCATGAATATTACAGGGGTGTTTGTCAAGCCGAAGGGAACCACAGTGAACTCATAGTGGCCATATCAAGTCCAGAAGGCGGTCTTATGGATATCCGCCTCTGTGATATGTAGCTGATGATAATCAGACTTCAGGTGTATCTTAGAGAACACCCTAGCTCCCTGCATCTGATCAAAAAGATCGTCAATCTTGGGCAGAGGATAATGGTTCTTCACCATCACCTTATTCGACTTCCTATAGTCCATGCACAAATGAAGAGACCCATCCTTCTTCTTCATGAAGATGATAGGAGCGCCCCAAGGTGAAACGCTCAGTCGGATGTGCCCCTTCTTGAGTAAGTCCTCCAACTGTAACTTGAGCTCTATGAGCTCATGTGTGGTCATCCTATAGGGTGCATGAGACACTGGCTCGGCACTTGGCACTAAGTCTATGTGAAAGTCTACCTCACGTTGGGGTGGCATCCCCAGTAACTCTACTGGAAACACATCGGCAAACTCTCTAAGGATGGGATGATCATCCAAAGATGCTTTGGGCTCGTCATCTGATCTGTCACTCATTGTGATGGCAAACATCCGGCATCCCTTCTGCATGCAACGCTTAAGCTGCTGAGCAGATATCATATGTACTACTGTGGGCTTCTGAATGCCCACTATCTCAACTAATGTATCATGATCGTCTAAACAGCTGATCGCCTTTTGGCGACAATCGAGCCACAAGTCAATCCATACCCAACACCACATCATAGGATCCTAATGTCATGACTCTAAGGTCACATACTGTGGTAAAGGGTCCCAAAGAAATCTCATAGTCGTGGACTAAGGCATCTATTGTCATCTTGGCCCCTAAGGCCAACTCAACCACCCATGTATCACCCTGCCTAGAGGCCACTAGCTTGCAATGCTCCACTAATGATGGAGATATGAAAGAGTCAGTAGCACCAGAATCAAAGAGAATAGAAATGGGGTTACCCCCAATCATACCTAACATCTCAATCACTAACGCCTAAAAATTAGCCTGCGGTTATCAACCGCTACGAACATATGGTGGGATCTACCCACATCACCAATAGTCTGCTCGGATCCTGTTGCACGAGGTTGTCCCCCTGCTGTAAAACCTTGTGGACACTCTCTAGCTAGGTGTCCAGCTCCACCACAAACATAACAAGGGCCCCTAGCCAGTACCTATCCAGTCTGAGTCCTACTCGACTGCTATTGTCCTGATCTACCAGTAGACCCCTGTGAGCCCCTATAAGACTGCTGCGACCTCGCGGGTCTCGTAGGTGGTCCCTGCTGCCTCTGATCTTTGCACTGGCCCTGCTACTGCAAATCTCTATTATGTCCCCCATGTGCCCTCTATTGTGTCCTAGCTCTCTACTGCTGCTGTGGGGGCCTAGGAGGTAAAGGTGCGGAACTAAATCCTCCTCTATGAGGTGGTTGTGATGGTCTGCGGAAACTCTATTGATGCTACTGTTGTCCATGATCTTGAAACTGAGGGCGTGAACTCTACCCTCGTCCCTAAATCTCCTCAACAACATATGCCTTCTCGGCAGTATCACTCAAGGTCTAGGGGTCTGCCATATGAATAGGCCCTGCTATACTATGATTCAGTCCTCTTATAAACTTATGGACCAAGAGTTTCTCATCATGGAGATACTCTGCATAATAGGATAACTCGATAAATCTACCCTCATACTGTGCCACTGTAAGTCCCCTCTCCTGAAGGTCATGGAACTCGTCTATACAATGCTGCCTGTAATAATCTGATAAGTATCGCGCATTGAAGTGCTTAATGAAGGTCTCCATGTGAGAGTGTCTAAAGAAAGGCGACGCTTGCACTCCTCAGTGCACCACCAGGTAGCTGCTGCATCTCGGAATAGGTGTACTACCACACGGGCCTTCATGTTTCCCTCGTAAGGATGCAATGCAAAGCATCTGTCTAAGCTGATAAGTGAAGCCTCTGCCTCGGTGGTGCAGGAGCACCAAGACATCAGGGTTTTGTTTGATCTTCAAGTAGTTGTTTTGTCAATAAGGTCTATGAGACCATCTACATGTTGTAATAAGGCTTCCATGCCATACTTGTAAGGGACTATGTCCAAGTGTCTAGAATCTATTCTCATGTTGTAAGTCCTATTGAGGATAGTCATGTGGTAAGAGTCAGTCATACAAGTTTGTAGCCCTCCTAATGTGTGTAGGAGGTAATCCTCATGTTTGAAGGCATGTCTAAGGTTAAAAGGTATGTTAAGAACCTTGTCAAAGGTTACCAACGATGGAGAGTATTATTTAAACATTAAAATAGTCATTATAGTCCAAAAAGAGATAGGACAGTTACAAAAACTGTAATCTTGTGCAGATCGGGCAGTTGATGGGTTGGGGACAGTTTTCTTCTCCCTCCATCGATTCATCTTCCCTCCATCTTGTGCAAGGCATTAGGGCAGGCTTAAAAGAAGCAAAGAATCTATCCATTTGGGGTGTGTGAAGGAAGATTGAAGAAAAGTGAAATAAAGAAACCGTTCTCTTGCATTCTTTTCTGTGTTTTCTGTGTTTTTCTGTTGTTTTCCTGCCGTACTCAACCCTGTACAGATTTGTCATAACCCATGTTTGTAATGGAATGTTAGAGGATTGAAGTACCTTGGTTTTGACCTTTGTTTGGGGTCTTGACAGTAAACTAGGAGAGGGAAAACCATTGTTTTGTGCTAAGCTATCTTAAACCCTGAGTTAGGGTTCTTCTGAACAAACCGATGGAACTCTCCCCATTCCATTGATCTTTTTCTATTTCTGCTTAGTGGAATGGGTTGTATAGTAGTTAATGCAAGGGCTTGTGAAGGTTTTGGAGGCAAGAGGATGGGTTGTGTTGAGGTTTCCATGTAAATGACTTTGCAAATCCATGTATTAGGAATGGAGTGAAGGGCAGCAGCAACTAGGTGGTAGTAGTGACTATGTTCAATGGTCAGTCAGTGAAATGCCATGCATTGTACCCAAAACAAAGGGCTCCTAATCTTGAAAATGATCCTATGACAAGAGGAAGGAAGATATCTCTCTAAGGAAACAGTCCATCTTACCTTATGCTATCTCTGACAGTCCTCCTAGAGACAGTCACTACACAGAAGGTAATAGGCATGTTGTTGTGTTATTGACTTGTGAAGGCATTAGGTATGCTTGGCATGTCATTGATTAGGCATGTTGCAATAAGATTGAGTTTGTGTTAGAGGGAGATCATCCCAAAGAGGTTATTGTGACTGTTATCCTTATGGAACAACAATGTTATGACTGTCTTGAAGACTGCTATCCTACAGACCCTGCACAGTGGGTTGGATGAAGCCTTGAATGGAGTTAGGCATCTTGGGATAGGTGTCCTGGAGTCCTCTCACCTTGTGTCATGAACATGTGTAGTTTGGAGTTAAAACCCTGTCTTATGTGAAGTTTGATCTCTGTCAAAGAAACAATGAAGTTGAGAGTCATTTCATTAAAGTTTTGAAACATGCTTCTGCTATCCTAGATGCTCTGCATCACTCGGCTCCCTCTTTGGTCCCGATGAATGTAGGAGGGTTCAGCCTCAATATATCCCTAATGGGATCTCCTTGGTCTCTGTGCCTCCTGATAGGCTCATCTATATAATAATCATAAGGTCTATGAACCATGTGCTCTACTCGTACTACCTCATCATACCTAGCATGACATGAAGGGCTCCTGCTACGAGCCCTATCGGTCGAACCAACCTCCTCTGTCTCTGGCACCTCAACATAAGGCTCCACATGTGGTGCCCCTCGTGGCTCAACGCAGGGCTCCACATGTGGCTCATCACGGGACTCAGCTCATGGCATATGCGTGGCTCCTCTCACAGATCCTTGTAGGGCTCTACATGTGGCTCTACGCGTGGCTCAACACATGGCTATACGTATAGCTCGGCTACGGCCAGTGGAAGCCTATCTAAAACTGCCTGTAAAGCCTTGTTGGCCTCATTTCTAATCTGTCAAAGTTTAAACTTTTGTGTCAAGAGTCCAATGCCTAGTTGCCCTAGTCACAAATTCTCCTGAAGTGTGCCACAAGTATTCTATTGAACAGAGATGCCTAGGGGCATATTTCTCTAAAAGTGATGATTATCCAAATAAGAGTTCGAACTTAACAAGGGAACAAGAAAAGCCGATATGTGAGGACATGATATGCATCAGTGAAGGAATGAGGTTTTCAAAGTAATTCAAAAAGGCTGATTAAATTGTGAAGACACCGATAGCACTTATCAAAACATAATAAAACGCCGAAAAGAGAAAGTCTTAAAGTTTTATTTTTCGGCAATGTCATGTGGTTTCGAAAGAAGCTTTGGCCACCAATGAATTTTGGAAAGACGTTCAAAAGGCCATTTTATTTTCTCTATTGACTTTTAATTTAGTTTCAAAACTTTCATTCATTGTTTATAAAAGTATTGAAAACCTCTGATTCAAGTTCCTAAATCATCGATAAAGGATGTAAAAGTAGTTTCTATCATCGGGGTGTGATATTTGAAAGTTGTTTCGTAAAGTGCTCATGTCCAGAAAGGATAAGTTGGTTATTTTAACCACCTATGCCGAACATATTTTGAAAAGACTTTTGAAACCTCCTTCAAAAGTTGATGAAAGGTTTTAAAAAGCTCTTAAGTTGCCGATGAAGACTTAATAAGAAGATGGTTAGAGCAAGTATTTATTATAACTACTTAGATGACTATAATCTACACATGGATGGAACTGTTCAAGAAGTTTTAAAAGCTTTCTAGCAAATACAATTGTCAAGTGTAAAGCTCTACCAAAAATTTACCAATGCACCAAATGGAGACTTTAGAATGAGAGTTTGAACGTCCTCCAAAACACATTGAATGGGAAGATTTTTGCCAGATATTCTAGTTGGAACTACCCTGGTAATAATGAAAAACACTTGCAAATGTGGAAGCATAGACTAGACGCATAGAACATAATGCCTCAAAGAGTTCATGCGGCCTTATTGATTACAAAGATTACAAGTTAAGATAAATTTATTTTAAAAAAAAAGATTTAAAAGATATCAAGAAAATGCTTGACAATTGTAAAACTACCTTCCATGACCTACAATCACCCTAACAGCATATGACAATTTTCAAGTGTAAAGATAAATTCCACAACCTTTGCTAGTGTCCCTGGAGCCTATGGAGATCCGTCAAAGTATGAAGAACTAATGATTTCAATAGTTATAGTTATAAAAGCTTTGAAAACCACGGAATGCAAATTAATTTGAATATGGATGCATGGATAAGGCGCGACAATTGTTTGACAGAACACCTCAATGGAATGCAATATGCACAAAATCTATTTGCTGAAAAAGGCTTTGGAAACCCTCGATCAAACCTTTCCTAGCATCCTTGCTGCCTGCAAAAAGTCATGAACATCCAGTAAAGCATAATTGAAAGTAGATTTCTATCAGATATGGTATTTACAACCGCTCTGGTAAACATCAATGAAAAATGTGGAAGCCTGGACATTGCACACAAACTGTTTGATAGAATGCCTCAAAGAGACCTTGCCGATAGGTTTTATATGTTAGCATTATAGAACTCAAATTTATCCCACCCCTGAGAATTTAGTTGTTCCTAGCGGTGTATTCCTTAAAACCTTCTATGGGCACAAGTACTTGTATATTTTGAAATGCACTAATGGATATGCATGAAAAAGTTGAAAGCATACAAAGAAATGTGGTCTCATGGAATTCAATGAGTGAAATATAGTGCAGTTGCTGAAGCCATGTTCCACAACCTTTGCCGGCATCCTCCCAGCTAGTGCCAAAATTGGTAAACTATACAATGGGATATAGACATCCATCAAATCATAATTGAAATTGAATTCTTATTGGATATTGTGGTTACAAATGCACTGGTCGACATGTACGCAAAGTGTGGACTTAATTACAAAGCATAATCTACTGTTTCCAGCCACTACTCATCTCAATCTCAAGAACCCGTGCAACAAATGAGTTTCAGAACAACATATGGGTGTCCCTCAGAGCATAAAGAATAAGGAAATTTTGTTAGTTATTTTTTCAACTACTCTAGTAGACATGTATCTAGAGTGCATTCATGGAACATAGACAAGCAATGTAAAATATTTGACAAATTGCCTTGAAGAAATGTCATCTCATGGACAAAATTGACTTCCAATATATGCATTCAGCTATTGAAAATTCATTCCACAACCTTTCTAAGTATCTTCTAAGACCTACGCCGGCATCATCTCCAATAACACCAAAATTGGGAGCTTTGGAATCAGCATTCGAAAGATTGGTAGTAAGGATCTAGACCTCTATTTATTATACAAGGAAGTAACTGCTCGTGGAGGACTGCAAATGGTCATAAATGATAGAAAATGGAAGGAGATCACAGTTGTGCTTAACATTCCTCGCACTACCGCAAGTACTTCATTTGTTCTTCGTAAGTACTACATTAATTTGCTCCACCATTTTGAGCAGGTTCACTTCTTTCAAGTCTAAGGGCCCTTGGTTCATCCCAACTCTTTCTTACAAAGTAGTTATTTCAAGTGCCTAAGCAAGGTAGTTACTCTAAGTGACTAGCTTTGTGAAATAAAGTTAGTTATTCAAAATTAGGGCATTTATGAAGGTAGTTAAGTCAACTAGGTTTTTTTAGAAGTGGTTGAGGTAGTTACCCTAAGTGGTTACTAACCTCACCTATAAATATATCATTGTATTTCAATCAAAGGGGGTTCCACTATTTCACATGACAATGTATGAAAGACTCAAATAGTATTATTCAAGTTGGAAAGCAATAAAGAAATGTTTTGAATGTGTGTTCAACTCGATTTCATGTATTGTTATTGGTATTCATATGTTTAATCAATAATGATCGTGTGCTTTCCTTTCTAAGTTGCATTGTGAGAAAGATATTTCACATCAAGTTTTGGTATCTCTACTTGGATGCATGGAACTTAAATTCATGATTTTAACTCTTATTTCATCACTACTATTTGTTATTTCTTTGTTTTTGTTCTTATAATTCTAGAAAATCCAAATACCCCCTATCATATGAGGGAGCTGCCCCTCTTAAACGCAGAGAGCAATCAACATAGACCTGTGATTGTTCAACTGTTGTGAGCAGGTTGTTGCTAATCCAAGGGCAAACGGAGTTACTCAAGAAGATTATTTTAAAGCAACAAATTTGTTTACCAACAAGCCTGTAATATCTGTGGCCCAATATCTGGTAGGGTCGATGGTGCCTATGGTGCTAGTAGGTCTGTCTGTGCCTATGGGACTGGATGATCTAGTCCCTTAGCTAAAGAGTTAGTGTGCACCTTAGTGGGGGGAGTGCGGCAGGACTGTGCTCACCGAACTCTTCAGGGAGGCATCCTACAAAAATGAAGTAACCACAAATTAATCAAAGTTGCAGAAATAATAATGTACCCAAACAAGCCCAGTGTTTAAACTTAGGCTCTGATACCAAATGTCATGCCTACATTTCCCATGCGGTCATGACACACAACACACATGTCATGTCCACATTTGCCATGTGGTCATGACACGAACTACAAAAAACATTTCTACCTATCCCTAGGAACCCCCTCGCATGCGTCTACATGCTCGGTGGCAATACGCATAAAGCATAAACACGTCAACATAACTGCCATGGTGAAAGTTGTCTAGGGGGTATGCGACACGAAGTGTATCACTTTTAGGGTTAGACTGACTTAAATCTGAACCCCTAGTCTCCTAGGTGTGAAGATGATTCTGCTAACATCGAGCCCTAACTTAACTCAGGTCTAAAAAAGAATCAAAAAGTGATTAAAAGAAGATGGATTTGATGATCACATGATTCAAGTGGGATGGTGGATGAAAAGCTAATAGAATAACACCAAAATCAAACCCTAGAATTCTAGGAAAAATTTGACAGCATAACGTGTTTTTGATAAATGCAAAATAAAATTTTAAAATAAATCACCCATAAGGAATTAAGTAAAGTTTAATAATAAAATTAAATTAACTTAAAAATTATTTCAAAAATGATTTAAAAAATATTAATA
Organism: Cunninghamia lanceolata; assembly: GCA_027924645.1. NCBI lineage: Eukaryota > Viridiplantae > Streptophyta > Pinopsida > Cupressales > Cupressaceae > Cunninghamia > Cunninghamia lanceolata. Next base: position 28,277,461 of record BSBN01000500.1, read on the forward strand.
AAATAAAAAATAAGGGACAAGACGTTAGATAAAACCAAAAGGAAAGATTGAGTTCGTTATTAAATATAATTATATTTTATAACTAACTCAAATATTGAATTTAGAAGGGGGGGAGAGTTTAAATAACTCATCCCAAAAAATAATGATAAAATCGATAAGAATAAAAAAAATGTTTAAATAAAATCTCGATAAGGTAAATTAGAAATAAAAAACTCCCCAACTAGGATGAATTTATCAACAAGGGAAAAATTTCTTCCCAAAAGGAATAAGATTAACCCTTCCCCAAATTAAATTCAAATCACAAGCCAATAGTCAAAATGCAAAAAGAATTACCCCATTCAAAATTTAGAAATCAATTTAAAAGTCCCCAAGAGATAAATTAAAAACCAAAGAGAAATAGAGGTTTTCCAATAAAGAATAAAATAAAACCCCATAATTAAAATCCTTGCAAATAAAATAACCTCTCAATGAAAATCAGATTTCTTACTAAAAATTAAAATAACCCTAATCCCATTTTATTTGTTTTCTATTTTCTATGTTGCCCTAATTTTGTATTATGTTGTTTCACATTTTGAGTTGCCCTAATCTCTTAATCTCATTCAACCTTCTCTTTGTTTTGTTTCCTTCCTTTTGTGAGCAGGTTAGGGTTTTGCAACCAAGAAAGGAAGCCATGGATTTGGAGACTACCTCCCATGGAGGTATACATAGTAGTCTTTAGAAATATAGACATCTACATATTATCTCTTTTTTTTTGTTGAGAGAGGTTAGTATATTTTAATGTAAATCTGCTATCAAAAATTATAGAGCAAAGGAGAAGAGAGGTAGGCGGCGGCGGTAGCCACTGCTGAGCAAAATCCTGAAGGAAGGGTTGAAGGCCGAATGGGGGTTAAGGGTGTAGCGACCGCAAGGAGAGGAGGATCCCGACATGGTGGGAAGGAGCGAAGCACAGGGGAAAGGGGGTCTGACAGCACTGCGGAAGTTGTGGTTTGGGGGGGGTAAGGTGTGGCGAAGCCGTCGCTGCAGGTTGGAGTTTAGGGTTGTGGAGTGGGAGGCGGAACCTCCACCCACACCCGTAGGTGTGGGTGGAGGCTCTGCCTCCCACCCCACACCCCATAGTGTTTGTGATACATGGGACTGTAGGCGCTACGGCCCACAGTCCCATTTACTTGTTTTTTTTTTTTAAATTTCGAACTCAAACCATTGTAAGCACAGTCCAACCACAGTTTTAAAACCCTCTCAGACATTTTTGCTGGATGCTATCTATGTTTCGCCCTATATATATTTGTATATATTTATATATATACATAATATATATATATATACTTGGATGTATATTCACAGGATGTCTACAATAACCCAAACTAGTTATATTTTCCACTTTAGCATAACTTTAATTATATATATACACTTGTAGTTATATATATATAAATAGAAGTGTATCTGTATATTGTATTATAGGCAGCAAATAAATTATTCATGTATTTTCTTATAAATCACAACATATGCACAAACAAAAGAGTAAGCTATATATATATATATATATATATATATATATATATATATATATATATATATATTTTAAGTTATTAAAACAACCAAGTGCTCTAAATCAGAATGCTAACTTACAGGTTGAAACATAAATAACTCAATAGCTCATTTTTTTTTAAAGCATAACTATAAAAATAGAATATATATTATATTCTTTTGATGCCAAAATAAAACAGAAACCCACAAATTCATATGAATATTATTTCAACTCTTTTCTCTTCTTTTCTGAATCAAAATGAATAGATATCTAAGTATTAAACCCTTATTGTTTTTTTTTTGAAAACATACAATAATGGAAATATATCCTTTCCTTTCTTTTTTTTTTCTTTGTTGAAACAGTAAAAAAAAATACACAGAATGCATTATTTCTCTTTTGAAACAACAATAAGGTAGAAAATACATTTTAGTCTAAGCTTTGCTTTCTTTCCAACAACAAATAATATGGGGGAACTTTCAAACACAACCAGATAGCAAGTCTCAAGTTTCCTCTTTCTTGTTCAAAGTACATTCCATATAATAGCACACACACACACACATATATTTGTAAAGAACAATGGAAGAAAAATATTTATACTCATTTTCACATGCATCTCTCAACACAATGCCAACTTCACAATAAAGGAAATAAACCACTCTAAATAGAATAACCAGAATGTTTACATTACAAATTTTGCACAGCCATCTCTGAGGCATAAAACTTGTCAAAATAATTACAATAAGGCCACAGTGGCCATGGACCAAAACAACCAATAAATACCACTAAAACCACACAAAAATGAACTCCACCACAACTCCATTTCCTTACACAAAACCTGCAATTAAACACAACAAAAAGAAGCACAACCCAGCCACTTCGAAATGCCCTCCTCCCTACCGTAGACACGCAAGTGGGTCACCCCCGAGCTAGGGAGGTAGGGATTCACACAGGTGAAAACATTCCACAACAAGAATCAACAATAACAACACAAAAATAGCCCCAAAGGTTCATCACATAACTCAACTCATGAAAATAAGTTTGATGAGGGTAGGGAATGGACCCCTCTACTTCAAAGGTCACCCAAAAGATAAAAATACCAATCTCATGGCCTCAAGCCAAAAATCTCCAATACCACAACTCTCAAATATCACAAATAATCTCCATGGCACTCTTGCCATTTAAAATATACTCCACAACAATGAGAAGCCCTCAAGGCATAAATATCACAATATGGGAGTGACCTCAAGGAGGTTCCTTTCCCCTACCCAAACAAGTTGAGCATTAGCTCCAAATGGAGGTGCTCTCACCACAAAAACAAAGAAGACAACAAAACAACCAAAAACTACAATACAACACATTAAATAAGCAAGGGTAAGAAGCAAGGCATAGAGCTTACCTTCAAGAGCCCTATTATGGAAGCACATTTGGTGATGAGCTCCAAGCTTTCCCAAACTTCCAATCTTCAAGACTTTCTCTAACCTTCCCAAATTCCTCCAAAATAGAAAGAAAACTCCACAATCCAAGAACCCCACACTCCTCAACAAGAGGAGATAATATAGGCCATCAATTTGGCCTTGAGGAATGAGAAGGTGACACTTGTCACCTTCTCCTTCCTCCTCCAATGCCACTTGCAAGGGAGAGGAAGTGTGAGGGTGAAAAATGTCACCCTCTAATTCCTTCTCAATCCTCACCTTATCCACTTTTGCTCTCACACATGTGTGAGAGGACAAGTGGCGAGGTGGTATTCCCACTCAAACCTCCAAGAGGATAAGGGATGCAATATGGCATCCTCTTATTCTCTAAGTGAGCCATCTCCCTCCAAGATGCTCTCACACGTGTGTGATAGTCTTGGAGGAAGCTCCCACACACTTGGGAGTCTTGGAGACCTCCCAAGTCTTCCTTGGGAAAGGATTCCCAAACTTTGGGAAGGGAGATGAGTCCTTCACAAGGCATGACTCATCTCCCACCTTCCCTAATTTTAAATTTCGTCACTTTGACTAAACCATAGTTGAGTGACCAAAAGTGAGTTAATCCAAGGGTTAGATATACCAAGTTGACCCTAGACCCATGGGTAACCACCTAGAGTAACTTTTGGGACACTAAGGTTCACAAAAGGGTCAAAATTCCACTTTAAATGGCCTAAAAAAAATAAAACAATTACCAAGTGGTGTAAGTCAAATAAAATTTATACAACACTTATTATTGATTAATTTAAACAAAAAGGGTACTAGGCCAAAAGATTAAAAAAAATTAAATCAAGCACTTAAATCACATTCAATTTTCAAGCGTGTTCCTTGTCCCTCTTGGGAAAGGATCAATTTCACAGGGGATAAGATTGGTGTGAATTCTACCTCCAATTTCCCATGGCTAGGGAATGCAAAACCTACACATCTCAATCAAGTGTCAATCATATCATGAATAATCATAGCCGAAGCAACTGGAATTAAATTCACGCAATCGAATACAACAATAATCATCAATACATAATTCCAAATTAAACTACATTTTTCCATCACATGTCAAATAGTTCAGATCACACAAATAACTAGAATCTCGTCACAAAACATCATCTAATATATCTCATATGTTAAATCACAAAATATCATCAGATCTGATCAAATTGAATCACATATGTCTAATCAATGTCCTATCATAATTAGGAGATAAAATCAAGTCTGCATAATGAAACCATAGTCACTCAAAGTCTAATAATGTCATCAACTGAAATGCATAATGATCAAAATAAGGAAGGTAAAATAATCAGCCTCACAAGTACCACATGGATCTAAGTTGACTGACCAAACTACTTTGAGTATTTACTTGAAAGCGTTTGATCCTAAAACATGATATTAGATCAGAAATCGTTGCCCTAGGAGCTTAGCTGAAGCACAAAAAATAGCATTGACTATTGAAAATAATAGAAAAGCTGTAGGGATGATTGGAAAAAGAGATAATCTCAGAGTTCCTTAAAATCCTAACAATCACCAGACTAAATAGGAAAATCAATACAGAAATGAAAGACCTAGGTTGCATGGCATGCCATATAATACCAATTGGAAAGATGGAAGACCTGTAGAACAAGGTAGAAGGCAAAATTATGGAAAAGATACTCCTGACCCTCTGAAAAGAAATAGGGTACATATGGTAGAAGATAACCCATGGTGCTTGGTATGTAATTTGCCCCATTCACTTGAACATTGCATAGTGGCCAAATTAGTACAACAAGAAGAAATGTCTTATGACTATGAGAGAGATAGTCACACCATAAATATGCTAGAAGCTACACCCTACTGGATAGATGGAGAGTATTCTTCTGCAGAAGAAGATGGGTATGAGTATGACGTAGGAAACCAAAAATACAATGTCTATATGGGAAGACAAGAAGTATTTTCAGATCAGGAGGATAGCTACAAGGGAAATCCTAACAAGCCACCGTACAGACAATGGAGAAAGCCTACTAAAGAAGAAAAGAGAGCTCTTACAATGGATGCGGTGGCACAAGCTAAGAATACTTATAATTTAAGAAATAGGACAGTCAATACAGATCAAGGAACACCTGGAAATGTCTTTATAAAAGATCAAAATTATAAAAATAACATGAAACCCACACAAAAAGAATCAAGAAAGACCGAGCAAAATAAAACAAAGGACAAAATACCAGGTTAAGAAAAGGGGCATATGAAAATAGAAAAGAATGATCAAATAGTAAGTCCCTCATTTGATATTGCTCAAGCAATATCTCAAGTAAAAATATCAATACCACTCCTTGAAATGATGAAGGTAGACAAATACAGAAATACAGTGGTCAAAATAATTTCAGATATACCAAATCAAGAACAACAGAGATCTGAAAGTAAAATAAACAATGTCCAACATGAGACCATCAAAATTCCTGAGGTATACCTGGGTGATACTCTGACAAAAATTCCCTCACAAGTAGATCCTTTCTACACTACCTTGTTAATAAAAAATAGTCTAGTAAGGAATTGCATAATTGACTCGGGTGCAACAATGAATATTATGCCAATAGCAGTAATGAAGGAACTGGGAATGTGGGTTGACACTACATTTGGAAGGTGTTATGCAATAGACAATAGGTCCATTCCAGTTGTAGGCATTATGAAGGATGTGGAAATAAAATTGGCTACTTACCCTGAAGCAATATATAATGTTGATATTACTATGGTTGATATCCCACCATATTACGGGATGTTACTATTAAGACAATGGGCTGCAATGGTAGGAGGGAATGTTCAGTTAGATTTATCATATGCCACGATACGAGTGGGAGGCAAAGAAGTTAAGCTTTGGAGGGAACCAAGATATGAGAATATCGCAGAACGTATAGATCAAAACCAAATAAATTTATTCTATGATATAGACTTGGGTACCTTCAAAATTGAAAAATATCATCTAGAATTACAAAACACTGATCCAGTGCATATAGAAGCTTAAAAAAATGAATGTGAAGTATGGAAAATGTATTTTGATGGTGCATGCAACAAAATGGGAAATGGGCCAGGAGTGTTATTTATCTCACCAATGGGTAAAACATTCAAATACTCATTCTTGTTGACGTTTGAATGCACCAACAATGTGGCAGAATATGAGGCCCTACTCATCAGTTTGAACATTGCAATAAAGCATAAAATAAGAAACCTGGCTGTACATGGGGACTCTGAGTTAGTTATCTCAAGTTAGAGGGAAGTACTCATCTAAAAACAAAAGGTTGAAACAATACAGAAATGTTGTTTGGGATGACATTAAGTTATTTGATGCTTTCTCAATTAACTAGATAGATAGGTCAAAAAACATAATGACATATTTCCTGGCAAACATTCCATTAAAAAGGGATGATATCACATTAGCAGGTATCACTGAAGTAGAATTCAAATCCAGACCTACTATCCCAGATAACATCCGTAGTTGGAAAGTCTTTAACGATGACACATATTTAATCAAATTCTTACATTGTGTTGATCATTATGAAAGCAAAGAAATTGATTTCAATGCATTTGTGGAAGAACATGATGGAAAAGAATCTCTTTTTGGTCAGGAGATAGTTTAGCTAAAAACAAATAAAATACCTAAGGGACTCGTAGCATTGGAGAAAGTATTTGATAGACATGACCAGTTTAAAACAAAAAATATACCCATAATACAAAATGATCTTGAAGAAATAAATCTGGGAATACAAACCACCCCAAGGAATGTATACATTGGGAGAAAACTGAGTCCCAAAATTAGGAGCACGCTCATCAACTTGCGTAGAAAATATAGACATGTATTTGCATGGTCCTATGATGACTTGAAAGCATATCAGGAAGATCTTTTTCAACATGAAATACCATTGAAGCTAGATGCCAAACCATTCAGGAAAAAGTAAAGGCCTATCAATCCCACGCTAGCCCCTAAAATGCTTGAGGAACTAACAAAACTAAGGGATGGGGCTATTATTAAACCCATTAGGCACTCTTCTTGGGTTTCTAACTTGGTGCCTGTTAAAAAGAGGAATGGTGATATTAGACTATGTGTGGATTTCAGAAATTTAAATAAATCCTCACTTAAAGATAATTACCCCCTTCCTAACATGGAAGTAGTACTATAAAAGGTCACAGGCTGTGAACTACTATCCATGATGGATGGTTTCTCAGGATATAATCAGGTGAAGGTCAAGGAATTAGAACAATATAAGATTGCCTTCACCACACCATGGGGAACATATGTTTATGTGAGATTGTCATTTGAGCTCACAAACTCTTGAGCAACATTCCAGAGAGCTATGGATGTAGTTTTTGTAGGACTAATTAATGAAATCATGGTGGTCTATCAGGATGACTTGACCACATATTCCAAGAAGGCTGAGGATCATTGTACACACTTGGAAAGAATTTTTATTAGAGCCTTGGAGTATGGGATCTCGTTGAATCCTAAGAAGTGTTAGTTCGCAGTCATAGAGGGCAAGCTGTTAGGCCACATAGTTTCAAAAGATGGAGTGAGAATAGATCATGAAAGAGTAAAAGCCATTGACCAAATCCCAATCGCTGAAACTGTGAAGGCTATGCAATCTTTCTTTGGCCAGATCAACTTTGTTAGGAGATTCATACCAAATTTTGCAGAGATAGTTAATCCTATATCAAAAATGTTAAAAAAGAATGCAGAAATAAATTGGACAGCTGAAGCCTTAGAAACATTTACCACTATCAAGAAAGCAATCAAAGAGACTCTAGTTTTAAAGTCTCCTAATTTTGGTAAACCATTCCAAATCTTCTCATCTGCGACCCTTTCACATAGTTGCAACAGTCATGTTACAGAAAAATGACGAGGGGTATGAGTAGCCCATTTTATTTTTTAGCAAATCTCTCCAATGTGCAGAATTAAATTATGACATCATAGAGAAACAAGCCTATGCATTGGTGAAAGATGTCAAAGCATTCATACCATATTTGGTTGGGGCAAAAATAATAGCCTATGTACCAAACGCCACAGTCAAGGATGTATTTATGCAAAATGGGGTGACAGGAGAAAGATGCAGATGGATTAACTGGATCCAGGAAATTGACATAGAAATTCAAATTACAAAACTTGTGAGAGGACCAAGGGCTAGCAAAGTTAATGACTGAAATAAATTTGGAAGCTGCCCAAGTATCCAGTATGAATGATGAAAAGAATATGGTCACAAGTATTGAAAAAACTCCGTGGTATATTGATATTGTATACTATCTTAAACATTTAAAATGCCCTGAGGGATTTGATGACAATGGAAAAAGAACACTTAAACTCCATGCCTTAAAATATGTGCTCATAGAGGGTGACCTTTATGGGAAAAATAAGGATGGCATTCTACTATTATCCCTAGATGAAGATCAAGCAAGACATGCTTTGATAGAGATGCATGAAGGAGTGTGTGGGGGCATTCCTCAGCAAAAACCATTGCACATAAAATATTGAGGGCTAGCTATTATTGGCCTAAAGTGTTTAATGATGCTTATGACTATACCAGGAAATGTGAGGCATGTCAAAGGTTCTTTGGAAAATTGAAATATCCAGGAGCACTACCCTTAGGAGCTATGCAGGTTGATGCCTCATTCTACCAGTGGGGAATTGATTTTATAGGAGAAATTATGGAAAAATCTAGTGAAGGGCATAAATGGATATTGGTGGCCACAGACTACTTTACAAAATGGGTAGAGGTCGTACCTACAAAACAAGCAACCAGTAGAGTTGTGACAAATTTTCTAATTGAAAATGTCATCACTAGATTTGGGGTACCAGTAAGAATCATAACTGATAATGGAATGTGCTTTAGATCAGATGAATTTAAGGCATTTTGTGAATCTTATGGTATAACAATGTCATATTCCTTACCATATCATCCATAGGCTAATGGGCAGGCTGAATCTAGCAATAAAAGTGTTTTAAAAATCCTAAAAAGTATGTTAGACAACAATAAAAGGGCTTGGGATTTCAAGCTAAAACTGGCATTGTGGGTAGACTGAATCACAGTGAAAAAGGCTACTACAAAATCACTCTTTGAACTCATGTATGGCACTCAAGTTAGGCTCCCTATGCATAATCTGTTGTCAGTGTATAATCATGCAAGAAAATGGGGAAGTCCTTGATCCAATAAAAGAAAGAATGGAGCAATTGATCGAGTTAGATGAAATCAGAGATCAAGCATAGCAGAAAAATAAAAAGCTGTAGTTACAGGAAAACCAACTTTTTGACAAGAAAAACAAAGGAAATATAAGAAAAATGACATGGTCCTTATGTGGAATGCTAGAGCACAAGAAAAGGGTAAACATGGCAAGTTTGAAGCATTATGGGTAGGACCATTTGTTATCATTGGCAAGGGAGGAGAAGATTCATATTATCTACAAAATATGTCGGGAGAAAATCAGGAATTGCCAATGCATGGATAGTTCTTGAAACATTTCTTTTCTTAAATTTCCATGCACAGTAGTTTAGGAAAAGGTAAAAGAATTGCTAGTGCATGGACAATTCTCAAAAATACCTGTTGCAAACATATTTTACATGCACAGTAGTATAGGTTTTCAATCCATTCCATCCATTCACATCTACTTCCAAAATACCGTCAAATTATCCCTTCCAATAAATAAAATACTTGGTCCACTCTCCCAGAGATCTAAATTCTTGTCATACTCTCCAGAGAGTATGCATCCCTAGAAAGAGCCACTGTTGCAACTAAAAATTTCACATTTTTAATCTGCTAAAAAATTCACTAATGTCCCTCATTTCCAAGACTAACCACTAAAATTTGTGTGACAAGATCCATATCAGAGTCTACACATAAAAGATCCCATGAACATACCTAGCTCTGTGACCATAGCTCAATTCTGATACTAGTTCATCCATATCGGCAAGACCTTAAGTAACTCACCCCGAATGGCAAAATAGATTTTGGAAGTATAATATGATAATTGGTGAGAGATGATCGATGTCTGAACGATCAAAATTGCATATGTTAAAAAAATTGGGGAGACATTTTGTATGTATCACCGATGCATACTCATCGACATGAGTAGAATAATCGAAGTGAAATCCTAAGGTCACACCGAGCCTTTAAGTCACACCAATCAATGACTCATCGGTAGGAAGACAAGCAATCTTTCCCCGATGCATAATGTTAAGACTATCGGCGTGACATACACAGTCGTAATGAAATCTTTAAGATTCACCAATCATAAAAGTCACCCCGACATAAGGAACAAAGGGCTTTTTCGACAAGACTCTCACCAATATGTTCTAGTAAAATTGAGTGATGGAAATAAGACCATCGGGAAGACATGACCTGTCGGGAGACCATCATATTTTCTTAGCAATAAAGATTGTCATGCCGATAAAGACAAAGTAATCCCTATCTGTCAGAGAAACACTCACTGATGCCAAGATGAACGTTCATCCAACCTGATCAAATGTCATCGAGATGAAAATTCTAATATCTTCTTGAAATGATGATAAAAAGTTCATAACTCTATGAAAGTTCAAAAGACTATTTCAGGGAGACACCAATGTACCCTTGGCGATGAATTAGAAACATATGAAAGAAAATGGAACCAAGACAATATGAAGATCAACAAAAGAATGGAATGGTCTCACCGATATGATAAAAAGAGCATTGCTATGACATTTTGAAGTTCATGAACTCCCGGCATTCAATTTAAGTGGCAGCCATTAATGGCTGATTGAACATAAAATGTATAAACTAGACTGAACCCAATTAAAATTAATACAAGGGTTGCAAATGGAGAAGATGAAGTTCATCGGGAGCTAGGAAAAATTGTGTAGAGTGCGTACAGTTAAGTCCTTGAACTCTCTCTGGTATAGTCAAGTTCTAATAGTCACCAACAATGGAAGGCTCCTCTAAAACAAAGAAAATGCAACACATTGAGAAGAGCCAAACCAAGGGCAAGAAACATAAAATTGACACGGAGAAGGGAGAGACAACACCATAAAGGAAACTAAACCAAGACCTTGTGGACCAATTGTCCACTTTCGGACCCAAGGCCAGAAGAACTACACAATTAAGGGTGAATGTGGAAAAACTTGAAGACATACAAATACGTAGGAAATATATGGACTCCTATCTAAGGGTATGAATTATTCATGTTCCACTATCATAGACGACATAGGATGGAATCCATCGGCAACCCCTGGCAACTCAATTTGGGGAAATTGATAGTCACAGATGTTTTTGTCAATATTGACCTTTTGAAACTACTAACATACCATTATGACCCCGACTAAAAGTTCATATGAGATCTACAAGGAAAGTCCTTGTTTCATGTATCTAAAAATGTAACCTATGAACTGTTTGACTTAAATGACACATACAACACCCCAATTGTGCATGAAGCCCTAGAAAAAGAAAATTTCAAATTAGATACTACATATAAAGGCTGTAGACTGCCATTACATAAGCCACGGAATGAGGGGAGTTTGGTATCATTTGAAGAAGGGGATGAACCACCGTTTCATGTAGAATTGTTCGAACCTTACCTAAGATACACATATTACTCAGTGGGACAAGTATTAGGGACTAAAGTTTTGGAGTTTATGTCTATAGTGCCTATGGTTATCTCTGCAGATATCTAATGCCATCAAGCTAGGACATTTGATTATGCTACTTTTATTTTTAAAGAAATAGACTCAAGTCTGAAGGCCTTAAAGAGTACTTCCCCTATAGTAGACTTCAGACATTATTCTATTATCATGCATATGGGTTTGTATTTTGGACAAGAATTGAATCTATGGCCAGAGCAGCTAAAAGTTTCACAAATTGATAAAAATGGTCAACCTCTGCCCCCACAATTATGGACCTTTGTTTGGGACAGTAGGTTTAGAAATTCCAATTATGTTTATTTTGAAGAATTCTTTGTGAAAACCCTATACAGATGTTATAGCTACCCATGCAGTTACACTTTGTCAGAAGAAATTAAAAGTTTTTTGAGACCCAAGGATTTTGGTGGGCCACCTACTATGAACCACAATTGGGGGGATTGGTATAGTTTTTGTGTTTCCACAATGATAAGAGTATATGGGTTTGAGGATACCCCTTTTCTATTGCCTAAAACTATACCAGACAGGGTGGCATATCTAGAAATAGTCAGACAGCTTGACTACTCAAATATGATGAATCTTAGTGCATATGATAAACAATCCTTTATGCCGAGCACCTTATGTTTTGGTGACTTCACAATTCTGCATCTTGTCTACCTTTCTCTTTAAGGTGCTCAAATAATTCCATCTCTGTAGAGAGGTTTTTACCACATCTTCAGCTCCAACAAATGCTGATAACATCCATTACTCTATCACCATCGCCTCATGCTTCATTAGGTCCAATTTGGTAACCTCCTCTTGTGATATAATATCCAATGGGATGGCCGGATCAGCAGGTGCATGATCAGGGTTAATTAACCATTTTATAAAAGAATGAAATTGAGCAATGTGCTCTTTATGTACTTTATTCTTCTCCTTCTCTTTATTTACCCTTTGGGTAAGAGAATCAATAATATCTTTTCCCTCTTGACCCTCTTGGTCCTCATTAGCAAAACCTAGATCAACATTAGTGATCTAAAACTCTTCTAGGCTTATTTTACCTTTCTCCTTTTCAACTGTAGGGAAGGCTATTTGTGCAGTCCTCCTACTTGTGGTAGGATCTCTTTTTATTGTGGATGTCAACCTGACCTTTCTCCTTGGATTCATCATGCTTTTGGCAAATAGGGCAGACACATCAAAATCTGGAACCTCTTCCACTTGTTCCACATGTACTTCCCTTCTCAGCCAATGAGGTATATCACCTCCAGATTCTTGGTGACCTCTTTCTATATCGTAGGTGTCCCACCTTCCTATATCATCTTCTATCCTTGGGGGTGAAGGCACTTTTTTTATTTCTTGCTCATGCAATTCATCAGGAGGGGGATCTCGTTGGGGTTCCTCTTGTTGAGGGTCTTCATTTTGTAAATGAGGATCTTGTGGAACACTCACATTTTGATTTGATGTCTCCTTTGGTGAGCTTTCTTTGAGGATCCCATCCCCTTCCTTATCTTGCTCACCCTATGATGCATTAGCTCTTTGAGAGGCTTGTGCATTTTGACCTTGGAGATCACCCTAATCACCCTGGGTCAGATCTTCAGTTTCCCTATCAGTAACCTGGTCATGGGTTATTTTTTGTTCTCCTTCTTTTGGTGTACTGATATTTTCTGAACTAGGCCCTCCTTAACCTAATTTTTCTTCAGTCCCTGGTGCATTTCCTGGATCTCCCTACTCAATATGTGATGGTGATGCACCCTATTCTTATTGAGCATCCTTGTGAAGCATCTCTTGATTAGCCTTACCTTGAGGCAATGATGAACTACTTTGGGCCTGACCAACACTCTTGTCTGGTATGCCCTGATCACCCCCACTCTGTTGTTGTGTTTCTGATGTTTTCAGTTTCGTGAGTGTCTTATTTTGTTCTTGATCCTGATCAAGAGCAGCATTATCTTTCTTTGTATTCTCTAGCTCTCCAATCCTTTTACGCTCTATAGGCAGATTATCATCTTTACCTAGGCTTACATCACCCCCATATGTCAGGTCTATTGCTACAGGGCTAGTGACCTATTCAACCAAATTGTCTAGCCCTATTTATTGGGCTACCCTTTCGAGACTATCCTGTTTCATTTCTTCCATATGTTTTTCTTCTTGCAACACCCTCATCTTGGCTAATGGAGTCCCGTGGGGTGTCATCCTAGTGTTAGCAACCAGGGTTTCCATACGTTGAGTAGCCACATCTTAGACTATCTCATCAACTAATAATTCTACAGTATCATCCAAAGGGAAAGGAAGCTCCTTACTTGCCATGAATACCTCTCTGGTCTGCTCCTCGGCCTTTTTAGTTTTAAATTTGATTATATCAGGAATGGGGACTTCATGCTATAGTTCTTTTCTGAAAACCTCACCACCCATTCCCCTCAACAAGATGGGATTAGTGTTGACATTCCCCCTCATGGTTGTTCTCTGTTTCTTAGGAGGTGGTGTTTGCAACACCTTCTTTCTTTTCCTACTTGCAATTAGCAAGTCATCATCCCTTGGCTCATTTCCTAATTGTTCTTCTTCTAAAGGGGAATCTCCTCCCAAATCACCTTGTAGAGCGTATTCATCTACTTGCATCTCTGTGCTCTCAGTAACAGGTCTCAAAATCCTCTTGGTTTTGGTCTCTTTGTTGATGCTTGTGAGGTGGAGGCATGATCTAATGTAGATGCCTAAGTAGATGCAGATGTACCCTCTACTTTAGTAACAACTCTTTCTATGATCACCCCCTTTTGTTGACCTTCAACTTTCTTACCCTTAGCAGGTATCTTATTTTATTTCTCAGTGGGCAATCTCTCCCCATTAGATTTCCTATTTTCAATAAGGAAATCATCATACTCATCATCAGAAAATTCCTGTCTCTTTTTCTTATTGTCAACAGTAAGGGCCATGCCCTTCTTCTTTAGCTTAGCAATTTTTGCATCCACCCAGTTCTAGGTCAATTTAATCACCCCCTGCATCATTTGATCTAAGGATATATCCTCTGTTTATGTAAGATCAGGGGCTAATATGGTGTCATTATACACCTTTTTGTCCTCATATTTGTTGGACATTATCTTTCCATCATCTTTATGTAATTGTGTTGGCATTGGGATGCAGTCAAAGGTCCTGATTTGATTTAAGGCGAGCCTTTGATATTTCCTTCTTCTCACCTCAGCCTCATCATCACAATCAGTCCAGAAATCCTCCAAATGCTTTTGATGTATCTATTTTCCCAATATCTTCTGCATCCTCCCATAAGGGTCATATGATCTGGCTAGAGAAAATGGTTGTAGGTACATTAATTTCAACCCCCCAATAGCATGTTTTATGCTCTCTGAATCTAAGCACATGTATCCCCCCATATACACTGGAAATAAAACTAGAGGAAGCTTCTTCTATACCTTATAGGCCTCAACCGCTATGGACACCTGTCTAACAAACTCCATCAAGATGACCTTATCAGTAGGGTATCTTGGCAACATAAGAGTCTGTCCCTCAAATCCCTCAATCATAATATATGAGA
This sequence comes from Cunninghamia lanceolata, assembly GCA_027924645.1. Classification (NCBI taxonomy): domain Eukaryota; kingdom Viridiplantae; phylum Streptophyta; class Pinopsida; order Cupressales; family Cupressaceae; genus Cunninghamia; species Cunninghamia lanceolata. The sequence continues at coordinate 28,292,583 of BSBN01000500.1, forward strand.
AGTAGCAAATTGGATGAACCATGCTCCATGTTTATAAATGACTTCTTGAGCTTCCATGCTCAGCCTATTAGTCCTATCCTCCTCCATTGTTCTTACCAAATGGATCGAGAATGCATCATTTACCAATTTGTAGTCTTGGAGATATACTTTTATTTGTAGCTGGGGATAATGATCCCATATGTGCACATCATCTACATCACTGCCAACCTTACCTACTATTCGTAAGGCATCAAGCATCCCTCTGAATGTGCAAGAGTATACCACATATGAGGTCATGTAGAATAAGCATGCCTATCTTCCCAGGTTCCTCATCCCCTCATCCAGTGAATCATTGATGATCTTGGCCCATAGGGGTTTGTTATCTGAGTATAACACCATTTGGATGATCCCAAACATCTAATTCTCAAAATTACCAGCATTAGGTCTGTCAGTCATCCTGCTTAGCAGTGCAATTATATATTGGTACTCATCATCAAAGTCAAACTTGTATAAGTATACTGGTCGCTTGGTTGAGGCTATATAAGTGTTATTCTTTGCTCTCCATTGATACATCCTCTTCCCGGCCTCTTTCTTTTTATTGTTATAATCTATCTCCAGTTTATGGAGATCCACATTAACCACCTTATTTCCTACTAGTAAGTTGAAAGTGGTGGTGAGCCCTTTAACTGAGAAGTCAATATATATCCTACCATGTTTCTTAACCCGCCTAGTTCCTAGGTTATAATTCCTTGCACATTCAACTACCAATTCTAGGGCATCCATGGCATAGGAAAAGCCAGCTGCATGCTGCATACCAGAAGTAAACACTATGTCCAGAATAGGATTATCTGTATCATTATCCAACCTTGTTGACCATGCTTCTAGGTCTGTACTCCCTTGATGTGTATCACTAATGACCCCATATCTGAATTGCACCCCCTCTCATTGCACAAACATGGGCTTCAGAAACTCAGCCTCAAACCTGTTTCTTCTGACATTGGCCATTGATTCCTGCAATAGACATGATATATTTTACCCTATGGTACCCATATGTACTTTCAACAATATCATGTATCTCTATCATATCATGTATTTTTTATCTATTATCCTTCATTTTACCCTTCCCCATACATCACCATACAGATTTACCCCACTAAAGACAAACATTCTACCTGGATTTGTAGAAAATGGCATCGAGGAGGTTTTTGAAGTTACTTACCTAATAACACTTTGCTTTGGATTATATGAGTGATTATGGGAAAGACTGTAAACATGCAAGGTCACTCGTTATGTTCCCTTACGCTGAAGGATCTAATCCATTGGTAGGTAGCTGATAAGGGTTTGACTTTGGAGCTCTGTAATTTTTGATTTATCACAAGGTAAATGAAAATGACCTTTGAATTTCACTTTTAAATAGGTCAATAAGGCGAATTAGGGTAAAGTGTGTTGTCTTGATTAAATTTGTCGATCATTTGCATGGAATCCATAAATGTCACCAAGTGTTTGATTTGTATTTGTAATCAGCGGGATTTCATCTACCGCATTAATTGCATTTAATGTTAGGGGGTGACCTTTGAAAGATCAGGGATATTTAGAAATATGACCCCCATGGATAATATGACCCCCCATCTTGCACAGGATAATCATGTACAAAAGATCAAGTGATATGGTCACTTTTAACTATGAAGCATATCAGGTCATGGAATTAAGATCAGGGGTACTTCAAAATATGACCCCCCGCGCGTCAGATGAGATGATGATGTCATCATCAGGGTAATTTCTTTCTTTCATTGGAATTGGATGATGTCATCATCATATCGGCATGGGGTGATATCTGCAGAGGGGGTGATATTTGTAAGATGATTGATATTAGGGAATATGACCCTCGGGATAATACGTGAGGCTCTTTGATGGGCAGATATCGTCTCTTATTTAATTTTTGATGCTTGCATATTGTGCACCTAGTGGTTATCAGGTGATGATTTTGAGATCGGCTGATCTTATCGAATATGACTGATGTTAGAAATATGACCCCCCTCGAGTAATATTAGGTTTGACCATACTTCGACTCAACATAATTTTCTACCCTTAAACGATACTGGGGTGATCCAAAAGGCAAACCTGTTTAGAATTTTGTGTACTTTCCAACCATGAGGTTAATAATAGCAACTGCTAACTTTGACAATTGACCTCATCTAGTGGTAAATCTACCCTCTCAAAGGTGACATATGATTGATTTTACCAAACCACCCAAAGCCAGAAATAAGCAAGCAACAAGCAGAAAGAAAAAGTTGGGTCCCTGTTTTGTTAAGGCAAAATGGGGTGTGTTGTGTAACCACACAACAAGGGGCTTTTCCCTCATAAGGTTTATCTCCTGGGTCTTTAGTGTGCATTTAGGACATATTACATCATAATTTGACATCCCGATGAGAAAACCCCTAAGTGTCTTGGCAAATAGGACCTAGGGGGACCACTTGAGATAAACCCTGCCCAAAATAGGGAGGGAGGACTTGAGCACCCGCACCCTAGTCCTGCCCTATTTTGGGGCAGTCCTAATTTTTGGGTGTTGGCTTGTGACTGTTATTTGGGTCCTATGCTGACACAGTAAGTTTGAATTACAAAATTATTGGCGGGAGTGTTTGTAGTTGCATATATAAGCATGTTTAGGAATTCATTTGTAAACTAGATAGCTATTGTGAACTTTATGCATTCCAAAGGTGATTCAAGGATTTCATTGTGTTGTAAGAGTAGATTTGTGTTGTCTATGTGTTTGTATTTGCAGATTTGAGCATCCATCTCCTCCTGGAATGAAGAGCTTCTTCCTCCCATGAGATCTTCACTACAACGTGACATCTATTGTGATTATTGAGCATTTATCATTTGGTTTTTACCTCTACCTCCCAAGGCATGTACTCTCTATCTGACAACGATGTTTGAAAGGCTTGAATGTCTCTTCGGGGCTTGACTGAGGCAAGCCTCTAAATACAACAACCCCCTCCCAAAGTTTTCATGATTGTAGGTTATAGGTTGGAGTTGCAGACAAAGTGAAATTGCAGGAGGGTACTGTGTATGAGGAAAATTGACTAAAGATAAACTAAACAAATCAAAAACCCAATAACATAAAGAGAACCGATCTAAATAAAAGTTATTAATAATAGTCAATGAAACGTGAAAGCTTTTATCGAGATTTGTATTGTTCCCTTTGGATTGAATGTGGATTGCTCAATATTGCTACAAAACCATAGTTGCAACAAACAAGTGTAGTGCTCAAAAATCAATGTCAAGAGATTGTGAAGTTGCTCAATCGATGTGATGTATGCTTAAAGCGCTGTTAAGTATGCCTGAGAATAAGTGATCGAAGAAGATTTGTGAAGGAGATGAGGGGGGTTTATATAGGTTTCAACAGAGATCAATCAATGGTCCAGATAATTCAGAAGAATCAACGGAGGAGAACAGTTGAGGAACGTGCAATGAATAAGAAGACAAGTGTCACACAAAAGCTATTTTATTTGAGTTAATCACTTTCTTTTCTAAAGATAAGACATGCTTTTCATAAATTAGAAATCTTTTTTCTAATTTAAGAGAAATTGATAAAAACAAGGTTGAGTGAATAGATAACTCAACTTAAGATTTGCTTTTGCATGAGAGGAGTTATCAAGAATAGAAGAATGAGTTAAAGCAATTAAAAGAATATAACAATCAGTTAAGTGATTTAAAACAAGAAGAAGGGATTTGCATGAGAATAAGAAGATATTTTGCTTTATTAAATATTAAGAATATTTAATTGTATGTGCAAGAAAGCTTGAGTTATGTTTAGAGATAACTCAATTTAGAAGAAAAAGCAACTTAAATAAATACTTGATTTATTTAAATTTAGAGAAGATATTATTGGAAGAAATAATTTAAATAATTAGAATTATTTAATTTATAAGATTTGAAAGCAAATTAAATAAATAAATTTATTTAATTATTGTGCATGATTTTGGAAGAATAAATAAAATATTTGATTATATTTTATTTTTTGGAAGAATGAATTTGATTTAATTAAATAATTAAGAATTATTTAATTGTAGATAAGAGTGAATTTGTGAATTAATTAAATAATTGGATTTATTTAATTAATGTAGACTTGAAATTTGAAAGTGGATAATGATCTAATTAAATAATTGAAATTATTTAATTGTGGAAGAATAATATAGGAATTTAATTTAAGTAATTAAATAACGAGGATTTATTCAATTAATGTCAAATTTAGGAGATTTAGAAGAAGTTAATGATTTTAATTAAATAATTAGATTATTTAATTAATATTGAAATGCAGGTGATTAGAAGAATTAGATGAAATGCAAGTCGTGCGACGACATGGTCATTTTAGGGTGTCTACATTTTGCCCCTCTTTGATGCAATGTAGTTTATAGCGTTGCGTCAAAGAAATCGATAGTTGAAGATATGATACAATTTTTGATGCCCCAGTGTAGGTAGTTGCCCCAGCATATGCCCCCTTGAGCGGAAAGACGAGGAAGCGACAGAAGGACTGGGTGGATGCTCTACTAGAGGAGTGCGCAAGTAGGTTAGAAGGAAAAATCAAAAGGGGTTGGGAAGACAGAAGAAAGAGGGAGGGATGCTATAAATAGGTCCCATGGGGACCACAATCCTCATTTGTACACTAGAGCTTCTAAATTTAGAGAGTAGAGCCTCCAAACTTAGGTTGAGTGGAAGGAGCAGACAGCATGGAAAGATGCCGATTCCAGCGCATAGGCATCGGGCGGAGTTAGTGCAGACATACGGGAGGCTAGCAGGAGCTCCGGCAGCAGTAAGTGTCCAAAAACCCCATTGTAATTTGTTGTTTTTTGGTTGGTTTACGGCTAGGTCTAGGTAGAGTTTTCAGGTCAACCAAAAGCACTTTAGGGCAGCGCAGCACTATTGGTAGTCGGTTAAGGCACTTTTGGCACACCGCAGTGCGTTTGGTAGGTAGGTTCAGTGCTATTGGTAAAATCAAAGCGTGTTTGGTGTTGGGGCTCCATGTCGCAGCGTGTTTGGTATAAAGTCGCAATGCCTCTGGTAGTGCAGTGTGGCGTGCTTGGCTGTAGAGTGAGGTGCACTTGGAAGGGTTAGCAAGAAATCAGGTCGCAACTGGTAGCGCAATGAGGCGCACTTGGCTGCAAAGTGAGGTGCACTTGTAAATCAAGTCACGTTTGGTATAAGATAGTGCAGCGTGACTGCATAAGCATTAAAGCGCTTTTGGCAGAACAGAACATCGCCTTTGTGTGAAACAAAGCACTTTTGGTTAGCTAAGAAGAGGAACCTAGTTAAGGTTGACCGAAGGGTTGACTACCCTAGTTTAGAAAAGGGGTTGGATAGAATAGAAGCAGATAGGAGTTGGGGGATATGATATAGAAAAACTGACAAGTGGTTTGTTTATGAATGCAGAGGATTATGCTGCTGTTGATGTCGAGAGAGCGACACCACCTGATAGCACATGAGGTAGTACAGCTGATATGGGAGGAGGACACGTTCCTAGAGCACACAGGATTATGGCACGTTGCACACTTGACACACATTAGGGTGAATCTCGCCCTAGTGATAGCAGTGGTGGAAAGGTTCTGTAGTGAGACAGGCTCGTTTCACTTTCTAACAGGGGAGGCGACAGTGACCTTGGAGGATGTATATTGCATCCTGAGGATTTGGATTGATGGGGAGAGAGTGGACTTTGACCCGGTGCGGGGAGAGGCAGGCATGGTAGAGGTATTTTGCACTGATGATTTGCGGCTAGACGATGGAGAGATTCAGTGGGCAGACATCCCAAGACTCTGCGACAGGATCAGGTGGATAGTATCTTCATTGATTGGCGGCTTCCTCTGCCCAGACAGGAGATCTAGAGGATTATCGGTTGGCTGGTGTACTGTACTATCTGGGATGTTCATACATGGCATTCAGTATACATGGGGCCCATGTGTACTAGGATAGTTATAGCATGATATGCACCATTGTGTGTACAGGAGAGGCAGGAGTCTCTCAGCAGGGGTGACTCTTCTACAGGTGTGGGCATGGGAGCATATCCCAGTGATCTGACCCATGACACAATGCCACCAAGATAGGGGAGAGCCATACACATTACTATATGAGGGAGTGATTACACATCAGAGGCTAGGATCTATAAGCCACTGGAGGCGGCAGATCGATGAGATGGACCTATTTATTTGGAGGCCATGGTTACTATGTGAGGAGTGGGAGGATGAGCATGAGTAGCTGATGTATTGTAGATAGGCTCAGTATCTGTTTGGGAGATGGACAGACACGATTGAGAGATACCTGCCAGAGCAGGTACTTAAGCAGTTTGGGTTACCACAGGGGCTACCAGTGGGGGAGGTGACACATGCCAGGACATGGCGGGAGGTTAGAGACTGGGATGCAAAGATTCCAGTGGCTACAACTCTAGTAGAGGTACGGGGACTTGTCCCCGTGAGATGGGATTGGGACACAAGACTGGTAGATCCAGGTACACTGCCAGAGTATGACAGGTACTGGCAGACACAGGCTAGTGAGATTGACTACACCAGGTGTGGCAGGGGCAGTGGGGGAGGTACTAGTCCTAGGTGTAGAGGCCAGGATCGGATGACAAGCTAGAGCGGCCAGACAGCAGGCAGTTGGAGAGGGCAGCAGCCAGTAGGCCGATGTGGAGATGGCGGAGGAGGGGCAGCCAGCCGTAGAGACTAATTTGGAGAGGGCTGAGCGGCTACTACAGGAGGAGACAGCCCAGAGGACTCAACTAGAGCTTCGGATGGTACGATTGAGGAGGGATAGGGATGTAACGAGGGTTGAGGCGAGACAGGCTAAGGCCTTAGCCTAGGTGTAGACACAGGTAGCAACAGCAGCATAGATAGCTCTGGCTCATGCACAGGCACAGCTACAAGTCCAGGCACAGGCACAAGCATAGGTACAGATATAGTCGCTAGCTGCACCAGCAATAGATGACAGGTAGCTAGCCCATGTGATGAGGGAGAGAGACGCAGAGGTACAGCTACAACTGATAGCAGAGGCCACACTCCATAGAGTGAGGTGAGAGAGGGATAAGGCACACCGTGCACTGGGTGCAGATCAGAGGACCCTATATAGTGAGCTCATCTAGGTTTAGGGAGAGCTAATATCAGCCGGCAGAGAGGCAGAGTACTACAAGGCACTTTACATAGGTGCGGTGCTAGTGGCGCAACCAGAGCTGAGCTACAGAGACAGGAGTAGGTTCGGAGCATCAGGGTCTCGCAGGACAGGGCAGTCATTGTCCTCAGTGAGAGGACCATTTGTGCCACTAGGGGGAGGAGGAGGACTAGCAAGGGGACCATCCGAGGGACCTGCACTGAGTACAGGTGGAGGATAGGGGCCACAACAGGAGGGCAGCTCTACCCACTAGAGCATGTATATTTGTATATTGTATCACCATGTATTAATTTGTATCACTTTGGACAGATGCCTGCGTGCATCCTGATGTATATTTTGCGGGCTCTTGATAGCCTTGATGTATTATATTGATGTAGACACATACATTTTGTATTTTATGATGACCTTTACATGAGATATATGATGATCTATTCCACTCATTGATGTTCATGCGTGTATATATGCACTTCTTGATGTCATGGATGTGATGATATGTATGTATGATTATGGATTTATCTGATAATGTATATTGCGTATATGATGCTTATAGATGTATGATGATATAGATGCTATGACTAGTGATATCTAACATGTGGGTTTTATAGATAGCACCAGAGAGAAGAAAAGGAGGAGATAGAAGACAGAGATTGTTGATTGATCATTGTTTTGAAAATGATATAAGGCCATGGGCAATTGAATGGGTGAATGATGAGCTTGTTGCAATGGTTTCACATTTGTATATAAAGAGCAATCCTTATTTTTGATATAGCACATGGATAGTTTGCCACCAAGGTATAAAAGACCAAGGTGCAGTAATATCCAAGTGCGTGGACATTGACTCTGCAAGGAAGCGGTTTGAACTTAGATCCCTTAGACATAATATAACCTTGTTGGAACATGTGAATAAAACCATAGTCTTGAACATAAAATAAACTTCAATACATGTAAATGCAAGAAGAATTATTAATATGTAAGATGCTAGGTCATAACACACACAAGATAAATATAATGCTAAGAAAGATGCTAAAGATCATTCCTCAAACACGGCACACAAAAAGCAATGACTATGCCCCCAATCCATACTACATCGCAACATACCAAGATTATAGATAAATCAAGGTAGCCTTGAATAGGTAATGGAGAAAGGAACAAAAGATAAACCATAACACAAATTGACTAACTTACAAAGAAAAGATAGCAGCCTTATCGTAGGAACTCTATGTCCATTAAAGGGGGCTATCTACCTAAAAAGATAATGTCTTGCTACAGGAAATGCTATATGTCGCAGGAGACGCGTGTGTTGGTCTCGACAATGGAACACTTCACAAAAGACAAGCTTGTAGATCTAGGGCTTTGGTTAAGTGGGACTTAGCTAATGTTGGCAATCAGAACAGTAGGACAGTAGATGACTCTGGAAGGAAGTTGCTTGGCTTCAAGTTTGTTAAGGACTTTCGCTTTGAAAGGATGTGTTAGCTTGCTGCTTGAGTTAGTCAAGTCGAGGCAAATGGATTTTGACAAATGGAAGACCAGAAAGGTGAAACACTAATGGATTGGGGTGGGTGGAAAATGATGGATCGTGTGTGCCTGAGCACTGGATACATCCTTCGTATTCTAGACGGCCTACATACCTTGTATCCACGGGATCAAGGCACATTATGATGAAAGATGAAAATGATAAATATGTAGTTCTGGATAGAGTGATGAGATGGGTCAAAGTGGTGAGGGGGAGATCTTATGTACCTAAGTATTGGATACTTCCTTTGTATTCCAGACTGCCTACATACCCATATCCATGGGATCAAGGTACCTTAAGATTGAGAAGATGATAATATGTAGTTCTGGATAGAGTGATGAGATGGGAAACACATTGGGAAGATAATAGCCTTATCATAGGAGCGATGTGTCCGTTAAAGGATGCTACCTGTGAACAATGAGAAAGAGATTGAAGAGTGCATTGTGAACCACGAACAAGGAACCAATCCTAGACCTAAGTTAAGGAAAGAGTTGCCCCCATTCCGGTAGAGGAATTTGCATGGGTGACTACCAAAGAAGACATAGAAAGCTTTGACCTAGGACAAGACAGTGCAAACTGTTGACATAGATCAAGATGTCGGATGACGACGAGGGACATTAACAAATTTCCAAGCTATACTAGATAGGGAGATGGAAATGCAAACCAGGTCAATGGTTTTATTATGGATGGATGGATTAAGTGCGTTGTGAACTAGACATGGAGTGGACAGGACTCGATAGATGATGGATGCGGACTCTACACATAGCGCCTATTTGCTAGGTTTTCACTATGGTACTTATCCAAGGCACCCGTTTGCCAGGTTTTCACCAGAGGATGATTTTTTTTTTTGGGTATACTCTGAAGATCAAGCATAGAACTTCTTGAGATGGACACTGTTAAGTGGCTCATCTAGAGGAATGCCGTCAGGTGTAGCTAAAGTATAAGCTCCTGATCCATATGCTGCTGTGACAATAAAGGGACCTAACCAGTTAGGCTCAAACTTGCTCTTCTTTTCTTGATCTGCTTGATTTCTCTGATTCTCTTTAAGTACAAGATCACCAACTTGAAACCATCTTTCTTTGATCTTGTTGTTGTCATTACACTGGAGGTGGTTTTGATAGACATGGAGATGATTAAGCGCGGCAAGGCGCCTCTCATCTAGTAGTTCAAGCTCAGCTAATCTGGAAGTGCGATACTCATCTCCGTCGATCAGGTCCTAGATGGATACTCTGAGGGATGGGATCTCGACCTCTATAGGTAGGATGGCTTCAGAGCCATAGACCAAGGCATAAGTTGTGGCACCAGTTGGTGTTCTGATACTAGTGCAGTAGGCCCATAGGGCGGGATTGAGTTGCAAGTGCCAATCACGTCCAACTTCATTGACTGTTTTCTTGAGGACGTAGAGAATGGTCTTATTAGAAGCCTTAGCTTGGTCGTTACTCTGCAAATAGTAGGGAGTTGAAAAGTGATGTTGGATATTGTATTGTGTGCACAAGGCGTGGACCTCTTGATTCTTGAATGGTTTCCCATTATCAGTGACAATGGCTTGGGGAATACCATACTGGCATATGAGGTAGTTAAGGATAAACTTGGCTATTTGCTTACTGGTGATATAGGTCATGGGAATGGCTTCAACCCACTTCGTGAAGTACTCAGTGGCAGTAATGATAAACTTGTGGCCATTGGATGAGGATGGGTGGATTTGTCCTATGAGGTTGAGACCCCATTGAGAAAAAGGCCATGGAGTTGTCATAGGTTGTAATTCATGAGTTGGTGCATGAATCAAATCTCCATGCTGCTGGCATTGTAGACAATTCTTAGCAAACTGTGCAGCATCTTGCTCTATTGTAGGCCAGTAGTAACCTGTTCTCAGTATCTTCTTAGCGAGATTAGGACCAGTAGAATGTATGCCACAAACACCTTCATGTATGTCTCGTAAGGTAGCTTCGACTTCTTCTGCATTAAGACATCGTAAGAGGATACCATCAAGACTCTGGCGATATAATGTATCACCCAGAATGGTGTAATGGGAGGATCAACGGATAAAGGTTTTGTGTTGGGTGGATGATAGGTCTGGGGGAAAGGTATTGTGTTTAAGGTATTCATAGATATCTTCATACCATGGGGAATTGGGACCAACAAGTTTGCAGATGATTTTAGTAACTGGGACATCGACGGCTGGTATCAACAATTGCTCGATCAAGAATTCACATTTATGTGTATTTGCAGGCATGTCAATCAGTGACCCTACAAAAGCCATAGAATTTGTAGCATAGTTATGCTCTCTTGGAATTTGCTCAAATGTAATGCTAGAAAAGTGTGGTTTATATGCATCCACTAGTTTCTTGTAGGGGACCAACTTTTCATCTTTTGTTTGGTACTCATATGTGACTTGGTGAATGACTAACTGTGAGTCTCTGTATACTTGTAATTCTATGATGTCCCATTGAACTGCTGTATTAAGACCTATGAGGAGTGCTTCATACTCAGCAATGTTGTTAGTGCAAGGGAATGCAAGCCGATATGACTTTGGAATATAGTCATTCTGAGGTGTGATGAATAAGATGCCGGCCCCAGATCCATGCTCTATGTAGGAACCATCAAAGTATAACTTTCACATTATTGAGTTAGAAAGAGTGAATAGATTCTCATCTGGAAAGTCTGCTACCATAGGGTGTGTATCTATCATGGGTGCTTCTACTAGTTGATCTACTAGAGCTTGTCCTTTGATTGCTTTACGATCTATATACTCAATGTCAAACTCACTAAGGATCATGACCCATTTAGCTAGTCTACCTATAAGAGCTACTTTTGCCAGTAGATACTTCAAGGGATCAATTTTGGCTATAAGATTTGTGTGTTGGTTCAACATGTAATGTCGCAAATTTTGGGAAGCGAACACTACTGCTAAACAAGCCCTTTCCATTGGTGAATAATTGAGCTCATATCCCACCAAGGTTCTACTGATATAATAAATTACATGCTCTTTTCCTGATTCATCATGTTCTGCTAGCAAGGCCCCTAGGGCCGAAGTTGTAGTTGAGATGTATAATATCAAAGGTTTATTAGCAACTGGTGGAACTAATACAGGAGGTGTAGCTAGATACTCTTTGAGTTGATCAAATGCTGCTTGACACTTATCATCCCATCGAAATGAGACATCCTTTTGGAGTAAGCATTGAAATGGTTGACATTTATCTGGTAGTTGTGAGATGAAACACCTGATGGATTGCAACCTTCCCTGAAGGCTCCTTAATGCTTTGAGGTTCTTTGGTGGAGGCATCTCCACTATAGCCTTTACTTTTGCGGGGTCTACTTCAATGCCTCTACAAGATACATTGTATCCCAATAGCTTCCCTGAAGTGACACCAAAGACACACTTCTTTGGATTGAGGTGCACTTGGTATTGCTTGAGCCTGTCAAAGATCTGTCCTAGAACTTGTATGTGATCTGCCCTAGCATATTTAGCTAGTATGTCATCCACATAGTCCTCCATGATATGATGAAATAGATTGTGGAATATCATTGTCATTGCTCTCTGATAAGTCGCTCCTACATTCTTTAGACCAAACGGCATGACACACCAACAATAGTTGCCCCAACGACAAGTAAAAGTTGTTTTATGTTGATCTTCTTCTGCTATCCTTATCTGATTGTAGCCTGAGAATCTGTCCATGAGAGAAAGAATTTCATGACCTGCTATCAAGTCTACTAAATATCAATGTTCGGTAATGGAAAGTCATCTTTGGGACATGCTTTATTAAGATCTCTAAAATCATTGCACATGCAGATGCACCCATTGGGTTTAGACACAAGTACAATGTTTGATACCCAATCTGAATAGTCAATAGGTCGTATGAACTTTGCATCTAACAACTTCTGTATTTCCACTTTTACCAAGAGAGCTATCTGTGGGTGCATCTTTCTTAGCTTTTTCTTGACTGGTTTAACTTTTGGATCAACTGTGAGATAGTGAACAACTAGCTTGGGGTCTAGCCCTGGCATATCAGCATAGGTCCACGAAAAATTGATGGTTCTCTATAAGAAGAATGTATTAAAATTCCTGTGCTTTGTTTCTGATAATGATGCTGCTAGGAATGTGGTCTTTGGATTTTGCTCTATGCCAAGGTTTATCTCTGTAGAATCTTCCACTAGGAGAGATGACTTCTCTTAATACATAGATGGTAGGGGAAGGTCAAATCTTCCATCCTCAGGTACCACAATTGGGTTTTCACTTTTGGATACGTCCTTTGTTTTTACTATTTTGTGATCAGGAGGTGTCACAGTGTGGTTTTCACCTAGAGATCTTTCTTTATTTTTACTTTTGCGACTGGAGGATTTGACATTCTCACCAAAATAAGTTGTTGGCTCTAGTTCTATTACAAAACCTACTTTATGATCGCCAAGAGGGATACCTTCCCGAAGTCCCATGAACTCAGCTAGAGCTTCATCATTCTGAAATACATCTATAACGGGGACCCTTGTTGGTCCCAATCGATAACTTCAGGGTAGACAAGTGTTACATTCTAGGTGTTAGTGGTGGAGGTTAAGGATATGAAGGATAACATAAAAATGGAGGATTCTACAAATAGGTTGGTCATATGGAGGGAAGAGTCATCGATGATATCCTCATTAGATGTTGAAATAGCGGGAAAAGTTTTAGCTACCTCGTCAAGAATATACTCGATGTCCAAGGCACACGATACCTTCTTACCAAATCCTAAACCCTTCTTGTCTAGTTTCTTTGTCACAGCAATGGGTTCCATAGTTCCTTGATTCTGTTTCCCAAGGCCACCTTTAGCTTTATAGCCCATGTTTTTTACTATCCTTAAGCCATTGCCATATTGCTTGACTGGTATTGTGACCGGTTCTTTCTCTTTATAGAGCTAAGAAGAAATGTCCTCAATAGTTTCTTCCTCCAATAACCATCCCTATTGGAATTGGGTTAGGAATGCTGGGGGAGGAATAGCTACTTTTTTGGCAACTTTGGCAATGGGTGGTTGGCTGTAAGATTTTGGAGATAAAGGCATCCGCCCTACACAACAAGACTTGGAGATATCATAAGTGCCAAAGACTATATCACGGATGTTCGCTTTGATTGTAGGGATAGGATTAGGTTCACTTGTAGAGGCTGGTGTTAGAGTTTCAGGATCAACATATAGTGGGGATTCAAGGGCTTTTGCATTGTTAGGCACTTGGTTGCAATTTTTATAACTGCCTTGCAAGACACGGCAGAATTCAAAAGGATTGGGGTCTCCTGGGATAGTGATCTCTGTACCATTGAAGGGGAACTTTAGGGACTGATGGTACGTGGAGGGGACAGCTTTCATTGCATGGATCCATGGGCGGCCTACGATAATGTTGTAAGGCAACTCAATATCAAGGACTTGACATCTGGTTTCAAGCATGACAGGGCCCAGTTGTATAGGCAAGTGGATAATACCTTTTGAACAGCATTCAACATCATCATATCCCTTGATTGTAATACTTTGATCAGTGTTGACATGATCCTCAGAGTATCCCAATTGCTTAAGTAACTTTAAAGAATAGATGTTGAGACCAGCCCCACCATCTATGAGTATACGCTTGATTTTGCACTTATGCATGAGAACCTCAATATGAAGGGTATCATTGTGACACGGATCATGGGATGGGAGGTCCTTTTCAGAGAAGACCACATTATAGGGCGAAGCAATGTTACCTACTATAGCTTGGAAATCTATAACCACTATGTTGTTAGGCACCAACGACTCTTGGAGGGCTTTTTCTAGCACTACTCTATGTGCAGGTGATGACCGTAGAAGGTCTAAGATAGAGATCTGTGTTGGCATTTTCCCTAGATGTTTGACAAGATTATAATCAGATTGACCCAGAAGACTGGGTGTAGGACCACGAATGGTGACACGACCACGATGAGTTGTAACAGTGCAATCCGTAGATTTGCCTTTGATTGTGAGTGTAAGCACGTGACTCTCTTCAAAACGACCTATAATGGAATCAAAGGAAGTGGAAGCATGATTGATACCTTTACCTCTATCCTGAGGAGGAGGTGGACCATGATGAGGGAATGGTTCCTTGTACATGACGAGATCTCTGTTCATGTGTTGAGCTAGTGGATCTTCATGTAGAGATATTTGATTGCCTTTGATGAGATTTTGGATTAGGTGCTTGAGTTTCATGCACGATGCGGTTCTATGCCCTTTGCTCCTATGGAATTCATAGTATTCATTTTCTCTATACCGCACAGTTTTGTAAACAGGTTCACCATACGAGGGAGCATCAGGTAGGGTGATGAGTCCTTTTTGTAAAATCTTTTGTAAGACTATCTCTATGGGCTCTCCCAAGGGAGTGAATTGACGCCGCGGAGGGTAATCTTGTTGAGGCCTCTCTTATTGTCATTGCTGCTGGTTTTGATAAGGTTGCCTTTGTTGTTGCTATTGTTGAGGTGGAGTTTGACTTGGTTTAGAAAGCTATAGCAGCATTTGCAAAGTTTGGACATGCTTAGAATCAACCACACCATCGTTGACCACATTTTTATTTTTGTTCCAATATTTGGGTTTATCACTCAATTGTTGATGAGGAGTATTGTCTTTCATTTCCTTGAAGATTTTGACCACACCCTTAGCAATGAGGGCCTTCTCAATGTTGATTCCCTTGTATGTGATTTCATCGAAGGTTGTAGCACTAAGGATTTGCAAATGAAAACCTAACTTTTGGTTGAGGTTCTGCACAAATATGCTAACAAGCTGTTTCTCCAGGATCTTGAAAGGGAATTTGCTAGCCATTTGTCTCCATCATTGAAGGAAAGAAATGAAAGTTTCACCATTTTTCTGTTTATTGTTGCATAGATCAGTCATGGAAATCTCATGCTCTGCGTTGTAAGAAAAATGGGTGGCAAATTTCTCTGCTAGCTCGTTAAAAGACTTGATGCCCATAGGTAAGTGTGAGAACCATTCTATAGCTTGACCTCCAAGACTGCAAGGAAAGAGACACATAAGGTATGTGTCATTATGTGAGACCTCGAAGCAAGCAAGATAGAATTCCCTGAGATGGTCTTTTAGGTCACCTTTTCCTTTGTATTTATCAAACTTAGGAATAGTAAAATTTTGAGGAAAAGGGATCATGGGTAATGACCGATCAAAAGGATAAGGACACACTTCTTCTAAAGAGAAGGTCTTCTTGGTGTGGCCAAATGTAAGATCAGATAGTTGTTGTTGAACTTCTGTAATTTTTAGCTCCATTGCTGTGGGAGGTGTTGGAAACATCTCCTATTGTTGTAGAAGTGGTTGTTGTTGCCCATACGGAAGATTGTAGTGTAAGCCATGAGCATTGCTATTATAAGGGTTGTAAGATTGGTTGGGGTTGTATGCATTGTACGTTGGGTTTAGATTGGGTTGGAATTAGATGTTTTGATTTGGAAGAGGTGGAGGCAGCACAAGGTAAGAATGTTGGCTTTGCGATGGTTGAAGAAAAGAATTGGGTGGAGGAAAGCTAAAGTGTGTTTGATTAGGTTGCGATAGCGGCACATAGCTTTGGGAAACTTGATGTTGGGAATGTTGAGGGTGGCTAGGTAATGTGTGAAAGAAATTGAGCGAGGACGAACGTAGCGGAGGAGGGACATAGGTAGAAGTGATTTGTGATGGTTGATTGGGGATGAGTGTAGAAGAATTTTGTGGGGGGGACTGCATGACTCTAATTGGTTTGGAGACATGGAGGTTTGATGATATGGGAGGTGGTATGTGTTGAGACCCTTGTTGCATGGCTACATAGTTGTTCCCTGGATTGTAATTGGGTGGAAAACCTATTCATGAAGGAGTAACCAGAATTCCACTTGCGATTTGTGTGGACACTTCAGGAGTTTGTTGTATATTTGCTTGAGCTAAGGTGGCTTGCTTAGCTATCTCCGCCTGACGTTGTAGAGTCTCCTGTTGATTTTTGTAGATTTCCATAGGAGTCAGAAGCAGTGATACGACCCTCTTTCCTGTTAGGTTTTGAAAGAGGGGATTCTTATATTGTACCATTGTTTTCCCTTGTAAGCCTTGTTTGGGTAAAGGCATGGTCACTGTTGACATGGTTTGCACCACTTGTATGGTCTCTAGGGTATTGTTTGTCTCCTTGAGATTGGAAAGATCAAAATCCTTAGGTAGTTTGGCTCCTTGCTCTGCTAGCGAGTGAAAGAAATGATCTTGGTTCTCACTAAAGATTTTGTCAAAGGCAGCTACAACTCTAGGATCTTGTATGAATTCATCAAGATCTTGCCCACCTTCTTGAGAGGATTGACCCATTTCAAAGTGTCACTCTTCTTGAGATGGGGCTAGCTCGACAGTATAACCTTGTGGGACAAAATTGGGAGGCAAGCCGATGGTGTAATGAGGTGTACTTACCAAAGGAACTCTTTCCTCGTGAGACGAGACCAGATTGGAAATATAACCTTGTGGGACAAAATCTGGAGGCAATCCGGTGGTATAGTGGGATGTATTTACCAAAGGGACCCTACCTTCTTGAGAATTGCTTGGTTGGTCAATGTGCGGCATGTTCGAAGAGCTAGTTGATTTTGCCGCGGGTGTCCTAGGAGTAACCTTGGGAGTAATGTTGAGACGGCCCGATTGCGGTGTGTGAGGAGGCTATTTGCACTTCTTAGGGACAACCTGCTTGGACTTCATAGTTTGCGGGAGCCTAGTGGTTACCATGGAATACACTAAGACAAACAGGTAATGTTGGGATTTCTGCTTGTGCTTTGAGAGAAAGACAAACTCTGATGCACAAGTAACTAGACCAAAGGCACTATACTGTTTGACCAGAGGCACAGGACTGTGCAACCAAAAGTGTGCTACTGTAATACCAAAGGTGATGGACTGAGCTACCAAAGGCGAGGTACTGCTATACCAAAGGCGAGCTAGAGTGACCAAAAGTGAGCTACTGTACCACCAAGGGCGAGTTGCTGTAATACCAGAGGCACTGAAGTAGTGTCTGATGTTTTTAAAGGCAATTTTAATAGATTTGGTTATGGTTCTAATTGGATTTGTCTTTGGCAAGAGAAAACACAACAAACAAGTGGTCAAAAAAGGACTGACACAACAGATAGTGTATGTTTAGGCTCACGAAAAAAGCCCAATGTTTCCACAGGTATAAGACAATTGCAATCAATAACAAGCACTTTTTATCCCTAGAGACAAGGTTTCATTGTAGTAGATCAGCTCACAGCTTAATACTTTGTCGATAAAAATATCATTCCATAAAGGTAGGGATATCTCACCCTCCCCTTGGAAAGCTCAAGTAGGTCACAAGAGCTTTATGGCCAAAGGAATACTATCTCTTCTTAAGGGAGCCAATGGTGAGTATCTTAAGGGCTTAAATCAATTCCCCTTGCACTGATGATTATCGCAATGTTCAGAGGTAGATCAAGTAGTCTTTATCTAGAATGGTTCTTAGTAACTTTGAGGGACCAACGCCTTACGAGCAATGTGACAAGCTACTAAAAGTTTTAACCAATCCTACTAAGAGTATCAAACACTTCACTCAATGTGAAAATTATTTCCACAAAGAGCTAGTACACCTCTTTTCAGTTTGGCACCACAAGGTAAGGCTGATGTCCGTTAGGACTTGGCTTTCACCTTATCCCTCTTACATAGCAGTTCAAAGGAAAACTTCGCTTAGGGTCATCCCTTTTGGATGAAATGCAATCCAAAAGCAGGCCCTTCTATAGGAAATACTAAAATGTAAGAGCAAGCACGTCAAACAAAGGTTCAATTGTCCCATTATAAGAAAAATAAGGTGTAACTAAATTAGGCACACACAAGTTTTTAGTTGTCAATTGTCCCTTATGAAATTGAAGTGTTTCGCATTCATGTCCATTGTCCCTTAGAAAATTAAGGTGTTTTTGCATACATGTCCATTGTCCCTTAAGAAATGCAATATGTTCTTAAGACTTAGATTGCCGAAATGATTTATTCAATTATCCCTTAAGAAGGCAATGTGTTTCTAAGACTTAGTGAGATAAATCAAGAGTTCTTCAATGCTCGTCCTACATGAACATGTTAGAAACCTATTTGCTCTGTGTGAGTGATAAGAAGCTGCAACAAGTCAATTAGTTCCCCAAAAACTCACAAGTTAGCCAAAAATAAATCAAATTGACCAAAAGTGAGTTACTGTCTTACCGAATGTGACTTACTATGATACCAATAGCGCCTCACTGTGTTTCCAAAAGCACTGTGATGCAGACTAGAAGCAACTCACTGTGCTACCAAAAGCACTGAAACATAACCCGAAGCGTGGTATTGTGCTACTGGAAGCGTTGTACTACGTGACCAAAAGCGTTGTTCTGTCTTAGATCAAAAAGGTTATATTTTGTCAAAATTACTAGGTTCAGATAGGATTTCATGATTGATCCAATGTTTTAAGAAGTAATATTTGCTAAATCTGTATCCTGCAATCAATCAAACTCAAAAAGGTGTTGCGAATAGATAGGTTAACCCAAATATTGAAAAAAATACCCCTAAATAAGTTAGCTTAGGAAGTATCAAAAGACAATTTGAATGACAAATACAACAGCTTGTCAGACAAATCAAAGATTTGTATATGAATAAAACCCTGCAAAAACACCAGACAATGTCAGAAAACCTATTTTGCCAAAAGCGCTTAACGATACTACCAAAAGCGTCGTTCTGTGTTACCAAAAGCACCTCTCTACGCTACCATAAGCGCTGCAATATCACCAGAAGGTGCTGTACTGTGCCTCCAGAAGCACTTTAGGATATTGCCAAATGCACCTTTCTGTGTCTTTTGCGTTGTTCCATACTGTAACTTAAAAAAAATTCAATTTCTCAAAGAAAAAAAGGGATTAGTGGGTCCCACCGGGCGTGCCAGAATGTGTATGAAGAAAATTGACTAAAGATAAACTAAACAAATCAAAAACCCAATAACATAAAGAGAACCGATCTAAATAAAAGCCATTAATAATAATCAATGAAACATGAAAGCTTTTACCAAGATTTGTATTGTTCCCTTTGGATTGAATGTGGATTGCTCAATATTGCTGCGAAACCATAGTTGCAACAAACAAGTGTAGTGCTCAAAGATCAATGTCAAGAGATCGTAAAGTTGCTCAATTGATGCGATGTATGCTCAAAGCACTGTTAAGTATGCCTGAGAATAAGTGATCGAAGAGGATTTGTGAAGGAGATGAGGGGAGTTTATATAGGTTTCAACATAGATCAATCAACGGAGGAGAATAGGTGAGGAATATGCAATGAATAAGAAGAAGACAAGTGTCACACAAAAGCTGTTTTATTTGAGTTAATCACTTTCTTTTCTAAAGATAAGATATGTTTTTCATAAATTAGAAAAAAAATTCTAATTTAAGAGAAATTGATAAAAATAAGGTTGAGTGAATAGATAACTCAACTTAACATTTGCTTTTGTATGAGAGGAGTTATCAAGAATAGAAGAATGAGTTAAAGCAATTAAAAGAATATAACAATCAGTTAAGTGATTTAAAACAAGAAGAAGGGATTTGCATGAGAATAAGAAGATATTTTGCTTTATTAAATATTAAGAATATTTAATTGTATGTGCAAGAAAGCTTGAGTTATGTTTAGAGATAACTCAATTTAGAAGAAAAAACAACTTAAATAAATATTTGATTTATTTAAATTTAGAGAAGATATTATTGGAAGAAATAATTTAAATAATTAGAATTATTTAATTTAGAAGATTTGAAAGCAAATTAAATAAATAAATTTATTTAATTGTTGTGCATGATTTTGGAAGAATAAATAAAATATTTGATTATATTTTATTTTTTGGAAGATTGAATTTAATTTAATTAAATAATTAAGAATTATTTAATTGTCGATAAGAGGGAATTTGTGAATTAATTAAATAATTGGATTTATTTAATTAATGTAGACTTGAAATTCAAAAGTGGATAATGATCTAATTAAATAATTGAAATTATTTAATTATGGAAGAATAATAGAGGAATTTAATTTAATTAATTAAATAACGAGGATTTATTCAATTAATGTCGAATTTAGGAGATTTAGAAGAAGTTGATGATTTTAATTAAATAATTAGATTATTTAATTAATATTGAAATGCAGGTGATTAGAAGAATTAGATGAAATGCAAGTCGTGCGACAACATGGTCATTTTAGGGTGTCTACAGGTACAACAGAGTGTCTGAATTGTAGATCAGTGAAAGAAACAACTACCTGGACTTGGGCACCCGCTCATTAGTCCTCAAAGTTCCACAACAAAAAAATCTCTGGTAAAACAGATACAGGTTGCAAACTGAGTTTTTGAATCTCGACAAAAAGCAGGGCACTGGACTTGGACACCTGCTCTTTAGTCCCTGACTTTTCTGCCTCAGAACCTCAAAAATATGTGCACAATTATTTTTTATTTTACATCTTTCTACAAAAGCATTTTCTGTAATTCATCTGTTTACTATCATATTTGCATAATTAGGGTCTTGAAAAATTTACAAAAAAATTAAAAAATTTGAAAAATTTGAAAAAAATTGCATTCTAGGGTTTGCATGTTGCATGAATTAATTTGAATTTCATCAAAATTCTAATTTTTGCATTAGATATGATTTAAATTATAGAAAATTACAAAAAATCATTAGTTTGCATGGCATTTTTATCATAAAATTGCTAGGGTTTTGTTGAAAATTGTGAATTTTACATATAACCTAGTAATTCCAAAATTTAGGGTTTGTAGGTAAAATCTTGTTTCAAAATTTCCTACCGATTTTAGAGACTCATTCAAATTTGTATTTGTCTGTAGTCTTGCATTTTGGAACAAATTTGCATTTATATTTCAAATATTTGTATTTTTGCATAGAAAATTTCAACAAAAAACTAGCAATTTTCATACATTTTCATTAGAATTACACTTGCATTTTGTATCCTAGGGTGTGGAATTTATTTTCAGATCTCAGTATATTTTATTTTCATCATAAATCAGATTTCAAAACATTCATTTAACATTTTGTGTCAAGATCTAAAACCTCCTTATCGACTCTCTAAATTTGCACCATAAGCAGTGTGAAGAGTATTTTTGCACTAATTGGTTTTTATCAGGGTAATTATTTGTGTCCCCTCCTAAAAATCTTCACAACACCTTTTTATTGGCCTCTTGTATTGAAATTTTGGTGAAAAACTACACATTTTTGCTATTTTTGCCCTAGGGTTTGGCTTAGTTTGCACTCCAAGTGTGCTATGACAAATTTTATGGATTGAGGTGACTGATATCATTGCTATTATTTTTTTTCATCTCCTAAAATTCTTCACAACACCCCTTTTGCTAGGTATTGGAGTTGAAAAATTGTGAAAAATTGCATATTTTGCTATATTTTCACTAAGGTTTGACCTTGAGTAGCAGTACAAGTGTGTTGTGACAGATATTTTGGCATTAAATGGCTATTATTATTGATATAATTTTTTGTCCATCATCATTTTCCTCACAACACCCTTTGTCATGCTTTTTTGCATTGAGATTTGGAAAAAAAAATTGCATATTTTAGCATATTTTCACTATATTTTGACTTGTCGTCATCTTAGATTTGCATCAAGAGTGTGTTGTGAAGGATATTATTATTGTATTGGACTGATATCAGACATATAATTTTCTTCCCCTAATCAAAATCCTTACAACACCTTTTGTCTCATCCATTTGCATTGAAAAAGTACAAAAAAATAAGCATTTTAGGTCATTTTTGCATATAGTTTGCATTGGTCTTTTGCATACTTTTGAGAAAGCTTTTAAAATCTGATTTTGCATCTCATTGTGGCCTCTTCATTTTATTCATCTCTAAAATCTTTGCATGATTATATCCTAGATTTTGAAAATTTCTCTAGTTTCACTAATGAGAATCCTCATGTTCTAGAGCACATAGCTTTTGTATGTAGTATTGATGCTTCTATATGTTCTACATATGAGCTACAATTGCTTTGTTATACACATGATTTTAATAGCTTCACATTACTCATAGGAGCATATCCTTTGATATTGTAAGATTTAACTAAATTCATCTAGAGGGATACTCATGAGAATGATGAGAGTGAAAATCTTTTTTTTGCTAATACTTTGAACTCAATAGCTAAAGAATATGATGATGATGATTCCATAGGTTATTTTCCTTCTCCTCTAGTTGAATGTCCAAAAACCTTAGATGAGAAGACTATGGATAGCTCTATTAACAATACAACACCTAACCTTTTAAATCCTTTAGGGATAGATGTCGGGTATAATCAAGAGGAAAACAATGTTAATTAGATCTTCACTAATAGACTTTGTAGCAACATTCCTAAGATAATTGTGTGGGGGGCACCTAGTGCACCTTCTTGCTTAAAGCTAGTGATTACGGTTCAAGGTGCTCAACAACCATACCATAATGTGATTTCTCACGCATACAACACTTGTAATAATAAGAAAAGAAAGCAAGCACCTCATGTGTCAGTCCCTCTTCCATGTTCTCAACCTATGCTCCCTCCGCCACCTCGTCTTACTCATAAAAATGGTCAAGAATATGATCTTGTCAAATAGTTCCATGCTACTTCAGCTAAGATCTCTCTTTGGGATTTAGTACAAACATCACCTACATACCATGGAATGCTCCAAGAAGCTTTACAAAAGGTGAGTGTACCACCTACTGCTAAGCTGACTGATGTATCAGTTGTGTTAGATAGTATAAATGCGACAAAAATAGATATTCTCTTTCAACCACATGATATACCTACGATAAAAGATGAATATGATCCTCTTATAATCTGTCACTGTCAATATAAAGCTGTTAAAGCGAGTTCTGATTGACAATGGCTCAGCTCTTATTGTTTGTTACATTGACCTACTACACAAAATCAATATTGACACATCTTTAATTAAACCAGATAAGACTAGCATTCATGGATTTGATAATAAAGGTAGTCAATTTGTAGGTATTATAATCATACCTGTAATGGTTGGACCTGTGACATTAGATACCCTTTTTCATGTTTTGCCCCTTTCACTTTCATATAACATGATTCTCGATAGACCATGGATTCATGCCATGGGGGTAGTTCCATCTACCCTTCATTGATCAATTAAGTTTGTTTATCAAGATAAACTCTACACTTGGAAAGTTGATCCTAATCCAAAAACGTGTGTAGACACCTAAAAATGTCTCAACCACCAAACTGACTCCCGACATCCCTAAACACACCAATTTCCCTTCTAAACCAATTAATTAAATTTTTATTTAATTAATTATCCCTTCATCACCTATTTTTTCTATCATTTTATCCCTAAAATTGGATTGATTTCATTAATTCAATAGTCCCAACCTTAGCCAATTGATTTAATAAATATGCAATATTTATTTAATCAATTTCCCTCTTTTTACTAAATCTAATTAATTAGCTAAACCATGTTTAACTAATTAATTCAGCCTATTAATTGACATATCCCTACCCTAGACAATTAAATAGCTATTATTTAATTACTTACCCTAGCCTACCTCATCCTAGCCATAGGATTAATTAAATAAAACCCATGTTTAATTAATCCTAACCTCTCATTTGAGTGGTCAAACCTAGTTTAACACCCTTCCCCACATCCTCCAAATAAAAAATTGAAATAAATTCACATAAGTTAATTTTTTATTTTAAAACATCCCACATCATAATTAATTCCCCTTACATCCCCATACTTCATTTATCTCCACTTATCCCCAAATGAATTTTTAATTCATTTTACATTCCCCATATGAATCTTTAATTCAAATTTAATCCTTCACCCCCATACTCATTTAATAACCCTTTTTCCCAAAATGAATAAAAGATTTACTTTTATTTATAGCCCTCCATTCCTCCAAGATTGAATCTAGGTCCTCCACATCACTTTTATCCTCCACCATTGATCTTTCAAATCAATCTCCACCATTGGATCAAAATCCCTTCCAAAAGTCTATAAATACAACATCTCTCAACCCATTTGAGGATCCAAGTCTTAAGTAATGTTACTATGTCCAAATGTCCACTTGAGCTAGAATTATGAGTTGCATAATTAGAGTATCATTTCACATTTGAATTCTTAATCTAGGGAATATCATGTCTTAGGAGCTCTTGGGTGCAAGCTTTTTCCTCCCTTGATGAGATTGGGTCTTCATGTGAGCTATAACTTTGTGTTTTATACATTTTGTTAGTATTTTTAACTTCACTTATTTTCCTAATCTACATTGGCACGCCTGGTGGGACCCACAAAGTCTGAATCTAATCTTTGTTTGTGAGTTTTGGTGTGAAGGACATGATTTTGTAGGTTCAGTGCTATCTACCCCACGTAGTAGCGCTATCATTGGCACGGATTAGCGCTATTTACTATTTTAGTGCCATTTTGCAGAAGCTTTCTCGTTTCTAACTCTCACTCACAAAAGTCTATTCATCTCTTTTTAGGGTCTTTCTGTTGTGTTTCTTGTTAAGATTGCTCTTTTTTTCTACAGAAATCTTGAAAAAGGAAGGGGAGGTTATGCCAATTTTTTTATAAAGTTTAAACATGCATTTTGGCTTCTCTTTTGTCCTATTTTTTCATTTATCAAGACTAACAATGCTAATGAGACCTCTTATGTGTGAAGCCTAACCCTCTGTATTGGTTAGAAGATCTCTATTTTGCAGGACGGGCGATTTCAAACACGTATTGGCACTATCTACACCCAGAACGACGCTATCTTCAAAACTGTGAACATAACCTTTGACAGTGTGTAGTGACGCCTTATTACCCATATATTAGCACTATTGTGTATTTTGATGCCTTCTACATATCATTGTAGCGCTATGTTCTATTATAGCACCTTCTATAATTCATTGTAGCACCATATTCTATTTTAGCACGTTGTGTATTCAGTTTTAGCGCTATCTTATGGTTTAGCGCTATCTGTGTAGAAAGTGGACTTTCCTGTCTATTTTTTTGTCAGCGTCACCATTTCTGTCCATAGTGGTGCCATTTGACCTCTGTAATAGTGCTATTTCTGAAACTGACTTTGCTGTCTATGCAGGTACTGACAAGTGTTTTTGTAGGTCACCAACATCATCTCGAGGACACTAACAAGTTTTTGTAGGGTTCTTTTATCTTTGTTTAAAACACTTCAATTGGAAACTTAAAATGAACTCTTGCATGTTAGCTTAGACACACATTTTGATTTGGTGCAATAAAATTGAACAAACAAACAAATCTTTGTGTGTGTGTGTGTCAAAATATTTAAATTTAGTGTTCTAAAATTCACAAATTGTGTGCCAACAACAATCAAAACACTTCAATTTTAGGCTTTAAAAAGAACCACAAATTGCATCAATCAAATCATTAGATTTAAAAAGAACAACAATCTGCATTCATGCATATAATCAAGAAAACCAATCTAAAATTGTATGAAGTGTTTTCGTGGTTTGTGTTGGTAGTGTGAGAAGTGTATGCTCTTCCCTCGCACCATTTGGTGACCTTGGGAATCAAAAGCTTCTCACAACACTTACATTAATCACCCCAACTTAATCTGAAGAACTAAAATGAACCATGTTTAGTGTGATGCAAGCACAAGGAATACATATGCTCTCCCCTCACATCTTTGTATGAACTTGGGGATCAAAAGTATTTTTGTGGTTGTATTACTTTTGTTAATCCTTAGAGGGCCTGCCACCCCGCTTTGAAAGGTGGGAATGACCCAAGTGGCAACAAGATAAAGCCAAGCTCTTCCAAGCTGCTATATAAAATAAGGTGTTTGGGATGAAAGTCACAAGCAATAGGTGTTGTGTTATACCAATAGTGAACCTCCCCCAAAACCCTCCAAGGCATAACCCTTGGAGGCTGGGAGACTCCATAAAAGAGAGTCGTGCTGCCACACGTATAACCACCCGAACGGATGCCCTTACTACGAACCATTGTTTAGTAAGCCAAAATCCTTCTATTTGTTGATGTAGAAGGGAAACTTTTGAAGCAACCTCGATTCATGCGGTTCTTAGCCGAGGTAGTAGGGATAATCTAAAGGTTTGGTGAGGGACAAACCTTATA
The DNA here is from genome assembly GCA_027924645.1 of Cunninghamia lanceolata. Classification (NCBI taxonomy): domain Eukaryota; kingdom Viridiplantae; phylum Streptophyta; class Pinopsida; order Cupressales; family Cupressaceae; genus Cunninghamia; species Cunninghamia lanceolata. The sequence continues at coordinate 28,319,272 of BSBN01000500.1, forward strand.
AGAAACCTGGATCTTGGTATGCATGAGAAGTGTGTGCAATTGTAAGGAGGAGCCGGTGCTACCAAGATCTTGGAGACCTACTTTGAATAGGCACAGCTAGGGGATTCAACAAATACTGTCATATCTTCACTTTAGGTTGTGCAAAGTGCTTGTTTAACAAAATCACACATCCTTTCACAAACAAAAATCTTGGTTATTGTGCATTCATGTGCTTAATTGAGTGTTAATGTGCTTAAATTACTTTCAAACAAACAGCCAAGAGACAAACCAAATTAGTTGATCAAATTCCAAATCAAAACAAATCCAAAATCTGTCTTTTTCAGGACCTCTCTATCTGATTTTAGCACTATTTCACCCATGGATTGGTGCTATTTTTAGATTGACTTGCCTAAGATGAAGACCCATTCAGTTGTGATCTTCACCATCTGCTCTGCCATAATCCATATTTACATTCCAAAAAATCATCCATACCCCATCCATTTTCTCCTCAAAATTTTTCAAAACATACCATCATTTGGGGCCTTAGAGAATCCACCATCATCTTTATTGGACCTTTTTCTATATCATAACCCACTCAAGTCTATATCTGTTAATCCCCCTTAATCTTTTTTGCATATCTTCTTGGACCAAAACAAATAATTTCAAAAAATTCAAATCAAAATCAAAACACCCATCAACAAATCATCAACCAAAGCTTGTCATCCTTTTGAGCCAAAGTTAGATCTAGATCTCATCATTCACATCATATTTTCCTTGAAAAGTCATTAATCTACCTTTCAAGAAAAACAATCATCCCTCTTTGCGTAAGGTCATTAGTCTACCCTAAACAAAGAGAAACATCCCTTTGTGCCAACACAAAATCTAGATCTTACCTAAAGCTCAACTTATTGACCATCATATCCTTTTGAAAAACATCATCCTAATCAATCAAATCAACATCAAAATCAAAACCCCTTCCATCAAAATCATCCTCAAAACACACATCATCATCATCCATATTTGGTCCAAAATTTGTGCAAAAGTCAATATCGTCCTTTCTTATCACCCTTAGGTTAACAGCTTTTGGCTTATCACCCTCTCCATCTTATAACCACATCCATCTTTGGGTCCAACACAATCAATCAGATTCTCGAAGGTCTCCATCCCCATATCACTCTACTTCTAGAAATCAAATCCATATGCGTGCATGCCCATCACAAGATCACAACACAAAAAGAATAAAAAAATGGCAGAATCTTGGCAATATGGCATGCCTAACACCAACAGCAACAACATACCCATCAATCAAACATTCAACCCACCTATGTACTCTTACATCCCCCCATACAATCCCAACAAAAATCCTTTTCATTTCTTACAACAATCACAACCACCACCACCACCACTGACACAAAACATCCCCACCATATCCCAAGATGATCTAGATGTCTTGAGCTTTACACAAGACGTCAACAACATGGACCTACTTGATAAAATCCTAAGGTCGGACCTAAATAGATATCTTGATCATCTCCTCAAAATTGGTGCTCAACTACCCCCCATCACAACATCATCACAACCATCCACCTCTAACACTATTCCTACTACATCAAACAACCAAACATCCACCTCCAACATCTCTCAAACATCAACACCTACCGTATCTACCACCTCCACAAGCTCTACCACTACCACAACTACCATAAACCCTTCCGTCCCACAAATCACCTTAGGCATACAAGGGAACACCACACAGGCAAGTACCTCCATGAGTGTGCCTCCACCCAATCCTCAAACCATCGCCTACCTAAGACAGTTATTCTCACAGCCACCTTACAATACCACTAACCCCTCCAACGTCCACTCATCTAATGTCACAATCTACAAAACCCCATCACATCATCAAATCAACACAATCTCAACCCCTAAATTCCACCACATATTCTCCAACCACTATACACATATCAACAACATCAAGCAAACATCAACCAAAACACCAACCCGCAGTACCAAAACCTCAGCCAAACAAATCTCCAACATCAAATCCCACCCCATCTCCAACATCTCACCAATCAACAAGCCTACACACCTCAACCACCACCACCACAGGATCTCACAATTGTTGTACAGTCCTTGATCCAAAAGGTAGATGACATGCAAACTGGGGGCAAGCGTAAATAGTATTCCTTTGAGGATATTTGCCCCTATCTGTTTGATCACACATTGTACATGCCCCCTTTCCCCAAGAACTTTGAAACGCCAAAATTTGACAAATACAAGGGAAAGGGAGACCCTAGGGACCACCTTAGGGAGTTCTACATCGCTTTCTTAGAAGTCTCAAATAATGATACCTATCTAATGAAACTATTTCTAAGAAGCCTCGGCGGTCAAGCCGCTGAATGGTTCGCACATCTTCCCCCAGGCATTAGGACTTTCCCTGAGCTTGCGGAAAAGTTTGTAAACCATTTCTCCTACAACTTTGAGTAGGAAATGCCTATGACAGACCTTTGCAACACCAAACAAAAGAATGGAGAAGCCTTCGCTTCTTTCTTGCAAAGATGTAGGAGCTTAGCAAGCAAACTCCCATGGCCAATTCTTGAAAAACAACTCATCACTATGTTTGTGACCGACCTCAACAAGGAATTAGGGTTTCATTTACAAATCCTTTGTGCATCTACCTTTGAAGAGGTCATCGACAAAGGTACCACTATCGAATGGGCCCTCATTGCCAAGGGCTTCATCAAACTGTACAACTCCAAGTCCAACAACAAACCCCATAACAACAGCCCCAATACAAACAACAACACCAACATGCAATCAAATGACAAGCCACATTGTTGGGGGAAGAACAAGAACAATCTGAACGATGGTGTCACAGATGTGAAAGATGTCCAACATGTACAAAATCAAACACCTGCACATACATATGCCACCAATGTAAATAACCAAAGGGGGCAAACTAAATGACGCAAACCTCGAAGACAATTTACGCCCTTAGGGGAACCCATCAAGGACATCCTTGACAGATGTCTCAAGAAAGGTTTGATCACACTCCCACCTATTAGACCCTCTCAAGAGAATGAGCTCAAAGCCGTGTGGTACAATGAAAATGACTATTGTGAATACCACCGCATTGCAGGTCATAAAACTGCTGACTGCATGCAACTAAAGCATTGCATCCAAGACCTTACAGATCAAAATCAAGTCAGCCTCAATCGAAGCACCCAACCATCACCAACCGCCAACCTTAGAGCTTACAAGGATCCACTTCCTAACCATAATAAAGCCTCCTCATCCAATCAAGCATATAATGTCACCCCACCACCCACATCGTATGACTCTATCGTGGAGCGAAAAGAACCATCATCCCACCATGTCAACACAATCACCATTCGGGCACAAGCACCCGATCTCACTATCACAACTCGTCATGGCCGTGTATCTATCCACACAGCCCCTACCACTGAACAAATGCCTGCATCCACATCCAATCCCCTACCCCCTCGTCCAACCCCATGTCCATCACCTACCAATCAGTATAACCTCCTAGAGCACCTAGGAAAGACCCCTGTACAAATATCCATACTTGAGTTGCCCCGTACATCCCCCCTTCACAAGGACATCCTTGACAAAGCACTCTTACAAACTCAAGTCCCCGCCAACTTGAATGTGACCCAATTCCAAGCCATGGTAGAACATATCGCTGCACCTCACTATCTCACATTTTTAGAAAAGGACCTTCCCTCTTCTAAACACCCACACAACGATGCCTTACACATTGAAGTCTGTATCCACAAACACATCATTAAAAGAGTCTTAATAGATGGTGGCTCTAGCCTAAACATATGTACTCTAAAACTATTAAAACACTTGGAGTACTTTGATATGGTTATAGACACCAGTGAGTGCATCACAATCAAAGGCTATGATGACACCGAGAGGCTATCAGAAGGCACCATCAAGCTCCCTATTCAAGTGGGATAGAAAATACTAGAAACAAAATGTCAGGTCCTTGATCTTGACCTCCCCTACAACATTCTTCTCGGCCACCCATGGATCCATGCCATGCAAGCCGTCCCATCCACATTCCATCAATGCCTCACGTTCCCTCACAATGGCACAGAGGTAACTATCTACGCCAACCCCCGTCCCTTCCAATACTGCAGTTTCTTGGAAGGTCACAACCACACCTTCTACCCATACAACAAAGCCACCACCAAAGCCAATCCAACACCTTCCACCTCATATATCGACCCCGCAAACATTGCCACCACTTCATCCTAAGCACCTCCACCACCTAAGGTCAAGATCAAGCTCAACGACATGGGATGTGGAGAATATGACCTGCACGGTACTTTTTGTGTGGGCACATTACCCAATCCTAAAATTTTTGGCATCCCAAAGATAGAAGCAGCCAACACAGTCGTCATCAAGTGCAAACCCTTGCCCATCTTTGAGAAGAAACATCTTCTAGTTCAAGATGTGCTCGACAATATCTCATCTTGGCTATATAAGGATGAAGAAACAGAACAAGAAGCTCCCACCATACCAACAGAAATCTATGGTAAAGGGTCTGAAATCGGCCTTCATGAATAGGGGATCGTGGAACTCGTCCAAGCAACAAGAAACCCCTATACCCAAGGGTTAGGATATGGTAAAAAACAATGTATCCTCACTACTGGCGAATGTATCTTATTCGAGGTTGCTACAGCTTCCCCTGAAGTCGACAACGTTAATGAAACAGGCCATCAAGACTCCTTTAGTGACTTTGCTAACTTCTTTGACTCATCCATATGCACCATCCGCACAATCACCACCCTAGCCTCATCCTCCAATGACTTACCATTGCTATACCCAGAACTTATAGATTGGGACCAACGGGGACCTCCTGTTTTCGACATCGCACCTAATGATGAGGCCATCGCTGAAATGATGGGGGTTAGAGATCACTTCCCCTTGGGAGATCACAAAGCAGGATACATCATGGACATTAACATGCATGCCTATTTTAGGGAGACAACCCCTGCTTCCAATCATAAAAACATAAAAATAAAAAATGGATCTGATGGTGAAAACCATTCTGCGGCAGTGTTAGATCCCAAAAAAGTAAAAACAAAAGATGTATCTCCTAGTGAAAACCTCAACGAGGTGCTAGGAGATGGAAGCATGGGCCTTCCTAAGATAGAAAAAGTTTATCCAGACAGATCACCTATCCTAGTCGAGCCAACCCAAGAGATGAATCTTGGGACAGAAGAAGAACCGAAGATCACTTTCAAGGCAGAATCTCTTAGCACACAAGAATAGGAAAACTTCCTAGCATTCTTCACATGCCAAAATTGCAATTTTGCATGGACCTATGCAGACATGCCAGGGCTAGATCCCGCCTTGGTTGTCCATCATCTTGTATGCCTTGATGCGAAGCCAGTAAAGCAGAAACTTAGAAAAATAAATCCTCAGGTGGCCCTCCTTGTCAATGCAAAGCTAAAGAAACTACTAGATGTTGGATTCATTCACCCAATTGATTATCCTGAATGGGTTTCAAACCTCGTACCAGTAGCCAAACCAGATGGCCGAATCCATTGCTGCACTGACTTCAGAGACCTCAACAAGGCCTGCCCGGAAGATGACTTCCCACTACCAAACATTGACATGATTGTGGATCTCATGGTAGGACATGAGATGTTATCCCTCATGGACGGTTTTTTAGGATATAACCAAATCAAAATCACCAAAGAGGATTAGCATAAGACAACCTTCATATGCCCATGGGGAACATATTGCTGGGTCGTAATGCCATTTGGCCTAAAAAATGTTGGAGCTACATATCAAAGAGCTGACTGTCATCTTCCATGACCTTTTCCACCACATCATGGAAGACTATGTGGATGACTTACTAGGGAAATTGAAGACAAGAGAAGAACACCTGGATGTCTTGGCCAAGATCTTCGATCAATTAGAGCAATACAATGTTCGCCTAAATCCAAAGAAGTGCATCTTCGGGGTCACCTCAGGAAAATTGTTGGGATACATAGTCTCTAGAAGAGGAATTGAGGTAGATCCCGCAAAGGTCAAGGCCATCATTGAAATGCCTCCTCCGAAAATATTGAAACAACTAACAAGTCTGCAAGGAAAACTCTAGTCTATCCATTGGTTCATTGCCCAACTTGCTGATAAATGCCAACCATTCCAACATCTACTCCAAAAAGATATAGCTTTTGTCTGGAACACTTAGTGTCAAGATGCCTTCGATCAACTAAAAGAATACCTGGCTAATCCCCCTGTTCTAACTCCACCAAGGCAAGGAGAACCCCTCCTGCTATACATCTCTGCCACAAAGACAGCTATTGTAGCCCTATTAGCACAGCACAATGAGCATGGAAAAGAAAGAGCCATCTATTACATCAGTCATACTCTAATATCTTATGAGCTCAACTACACACAAATTGAACAAGCATGTCTAGCCCTCGTCTTTACTTCACAAAAGTTAAGACACTATATGCTCAATTACAAGACCAAGCTCATCGCCAAGATCGACCCACTAAAGTGTCTGCTAAACAGAGCTACTCTTACTGGGAGAATGGCAAAATGGGTCATGATTCTCACTAAATTTGACATTGAATACACTGAGAGAAAGGCCATCAAAGGATAGGTTATAGCCAATCAGCTGGTTGAAGCACCCATTCCAGCAGAACATCCTACACTAGAAAAGTTACCTAATGAAGTTATCTTGACAATCACACCAGCCACAAACACATGGAAGATGTACTTCGATGGATCATACACACACAAAGGCTCGGGGGCAGGTGTCCTGTTTGTTACCCCTCAGAGTGACACCATCCCTAAGTCCTTCAAAATCACATTCCCATGTACCAATAACATGGCAGAATATGAGGCCCTCATCACAGGTCTCCGCATGGCAATAAAATGGAAAATAGAGAACCTGACTGTGTATGGAGATTCTCAACTGTTCATCTGGCAGGTAAATAATGAGTACAAGATCAAGGATGATAAGCTCCTGCCCTACAAAAAGATGGTCGATGATTTCAAAGACTACTTCAATGACATCCACTTTGAGCAAATCCCAAGGCCCAACAATAAAGCTGTGGATGCCACGGCTACCATCGGATCTCTAGTTGACATGAAGAAAGACAACAAGAAATGTGAGTTCCTAATAGAAGAACTCCCCATCCCAACATACAATGTTCCTCAATCAGAACTAGTGTGCGAAGTCATTGGTCCCCTATCTCCGTGGTATTAGGAAACCTACCTATACCTCCACGATAATATCCTCCCCCCTAACCTATCCAACTCACAGCGAAAATTGTTCATCCGTCGAGCCTCTCGCTTCATCCTTGTAGGTGACACCCTGTACAAAAGGAGTCTTGATGGCATGCTTCTATGATGTTTAGACTCTAGGGAAGCTGAGGTAGCCTTGGAAGAGGTACACACAGGCATCTTTGGGGCACATTCAAGTGGACCCACTCTTTCTAAAAAGATCCTCAGGACCGGATATTACTGGCCAACCATGGACCGAGATGCCTACTAGTTCATCAAAAAATGCCTCCCATGTCAACAGCATGGCGATCTCATCCATGCACCAACACAGGAGTTGCAACCCATCACAACACTGTGGCCTTTCTCACAATGGGGACTCAACCTCGTAGGAAAAATACATCCCCCATCCTCCAATGGCCATAAGTTCATAGTCACTGCTACTAAGTACTTCACCAAGTGGGTGGAAGCAATACCACTCACCTTCACCACTAGCACCCAAATCTCCAAGTTTATCCTCCATTACATCCTCTGCCGCTATGGTATCCCTCATTCCATTGTCACTGACAATGGAAAGCCATTCAAGAACCAAGAAGTTCACACCTTGTGTGAAAAATTTGATATCAAACACCATTTCTCCACACTGTATTACCCTCAAGGAAATGATCTAGCAGAGGCTTCCAATAAAACCATCATCCATGTTCTCAAGAAGACAGTCAATGAAGCTGGCTATGACTAGCACCTCCAACTCAACCCTGCCCTATGGGCATACCGCACAAGCATCTGCACCCCCACTAGAGCCACTCCATTTTCACTAGTATTCAGATCTGAAGCCATTTTACCTATTGAGGTCGAGCTCCCATCCCTACGAGTATCCCTACAAAACATAATCTCTGATGAGGAATATAGAGTCGCAAGGTTGTATCAACTAGAACTACTGGATGAGAAACGCCTGAATGTGTTGAATCACCTACAGGCATATCAGAACTACCTTAGAAGAAGCTACAACAAGAGGATTAGAACCCAAAAATTTGAAGTAGGTGACCTTGTCCTTATGGAAAATCAGAACAACTTGCAAGAGCGTCCTAAGCCAGGAAAGTTTGAACCCAATTGGCTAGGACCTTATGTCGTCACAGCCAACTATGGATCAGGAGCCTACCAACTTGCAACACCTGAGGGGTAGTGTTTGGATGAGCTGATGAACATTCTGCATCTAAAGAAATTCTATGCATAACCCATCAGGTATCCCAATCAAAAAATAAAAAAAATTAGAAAATAAAATAGAAAAATAAAAAATCAGGAAAAACCTGAGTGCAATAAAAAACTTCCAATGGTGAAAATCACTTCGGTGACGCCTTGGATAGGTACCATGGTGAAAACATGTTTCAAGTGCCATGCATAGTGGCTGGTGTTACCATCTAATAAGTCCTCTTTCTGTCACACCACTCCATATTGCACACATCCCATGGCTTGGAGTTGAGACACATCGAGTGCTATCGCCCATCTTGCACCATCCATCCCAAAGCCCTATCCATGGAACAAGGATCCTTGTAAGCTCCCCTCTGTACAACTGAAAATTAAAAAATCCAAAAACAATACAAAATCAAAAAATCAAAAAATAATACAAAATAAAAAAAAATCCAAAAACAATAGAGAAAACACAGAAAATTCAAAAAATGACACAATTCACTGCAAATCACCCCATACATCAATCTCGCTGCAAAATCGTAATCATCAAACATACATCAAAATCCTCACCATCACAACCATCCTAAACCATACCCACATCATCAAGTCATGCTAGAACTACATATTCATTTTTCCCACATCTTGAAAGTACCTTGATCCTGTGGATACAGGGTAAGTAGGCAGTCTGGAATACGAAGGACATTTCCAGTACTTAGGTACATAAGATGCACCCATCCAACCTATTTGGATGGTCCCCATTCACTGAGCTTTCTAGATCTAATAAATGATACACACGCTACGTATACCCCTGAAACATGGTCCCTACCATAAAAATCATCAATCAATAGACCAACTATAATCTTACACATAGCCTGACTGTTCCTTTGCCCACCTTTTAAAAACAATTCCATCATCAAATCCAACTGATCTACGTCCTAGGATATATCTTTCCCACAATGGACAAAAATCTGTTATCCTATCAACATGTCTCTTGGCAAGAGTACACAAAAGCTATTTGTATCTTTTTGTTGGTCTTTTTGATTATTGATTTTTATTTTCTGTCTCACTCTCGGTCATCTCCAAAGCTACCTTTATCTCATTATATCATGGTAGGTGGTGGACAACACCTGGAGTAGACATAGTCATTGTTTATGTATGCTGTGCTTGTGGGTTGGTTTCATTACTCCAAGAATAGTATTCATATCTTGAAGCCTGGATCAGTTCTAGTACGACGTACCTCATTTGTATATACAGGCATCAAACACCTTATATGCACTATCGACACTCATCGCTATGAGTCCCCTTCCTAGGGCAGGCAAGATTATACTACCTTGGGCATGCATGAAATCAACCTATTGTTTGTGGGTCTAGTTCATGCAATCGTGGGATATACATCATCACCTAGGTCATTTCATACCTTTGTGAACTGTATCCTACATTGCTATAGTAAACTAAGAAATGCTCTCAATTAATCTTATGCAACTACTGTTACTAGCTCAAAATCACCATCTTAATCACACATTCAACCATACCATCTGGGCTTAGATTTCGTAATCACCTAACCCTATTTCCCGAACCCCAAAAAAGTGACATAAACACAAAAATGAAAAAGTCAAGGTTAGACCCTACCTGGGGTCCAGCCTCCAGTGCCCCACCAAACGATTGGAACTGCTCTAAGATGTGTTGAAGTCAAGGGAACTGGGGGTTGCGCTCTGCCATCTCTCCTTCGCTCCTTCTTCTCTAAAGTCAAAGTGTGCAAATGTGGCACTCTAAGGGCCCACTTTTCCTAATATAGTGGGCCATGACATCCTTCCACCCCCTCTTTTTCTTCCAGGGTGTAGATCTTAGCCTTTTTCCTCCGTTTTTCTTGCTACCATCTTCTTTTTCCATCCCCATTCCAACTTTCATTCCCGTCACGTCCTTTCGAGAACTCGCCTGAAATTTTTTTTATTTTCTTGCTGACCTCTCGAGGGGGCATCCCTCATCCACCTTATTCCTTCTCGATAGCTAGGGCATATTTTTCTTCGACCTGATGCCACTTCCCTCCTAGGTCCTCATGCCATGTCAAAGAGGGGCAAATGTAGACACCTAAAAATGTCTCGACCACCAAACTGACTCCCGACATCCCTAAACACACCAATTTCCCTTCTAAACCAATTAATTAAATTTTTATTTAATTAATTATCCCTTCATCACCCATTTTTTCTATCATTTTATCCCCAAAATTGGGTTGATTTCATTAATTTAATAGTCCCAACCTTAGCCAATTAATTTAATAAATATGCAATATTTATTTAATCAATTTCCCCCTTTTTACTAAATCCAATTAATTAGCTAAACCATGTTTAACTAATTAATTCAGCCTATTAATTGACCCATCCCTACCCTAGACAATTAAATAGCTATTATTTAATTGCCTACCCTAGCCCACCTCATCCTAGCCCTAGGATTAATTAAATAAAACCTATGTTTAATTAATCCTAACCTCTCATTTGGGTGGTCAAACCTAGTTTAACACCCTTCCCCACATCCTCCAAATAAAAAATTGAAATAAATCCACATAAGTCAATTTTTTATTTTAAAACATCCCACATCACAATTAATTCGCCTTACATCCTCATACCTCATTTATCTCCACTTATCCACAAATGAATTTTTAATTCATTTTACGTTCCCCATATGAATCTTTAATTCAAAAATAATCCTTCACCTCCGTACTCATTTAATAACCCCTTTTCCCAAAATGAATAAAAGATTTACTTTTATTCATAGCCCTCCATTCCTCCAAGATTGAATCTAGGCCCTCCACATCACTTTTATCCTCCACCATTGATCTTTCAAATCAATCTCCACCATTGGATCAAAATCCCTTCCAATAGTCTATAAATACAACATCTCTCAACCCATTTGAGGATCCAAGTCTTAAGTAATGTTACCATGTTCAAATGTCCACTTGAGCTAGAATTATGAGTTGCATAATTAGAGTAGCATTTCACATTTGAATTCTTAATCTAGGGAATATTATGTCTTAGGAGCTCTTGGGTGCAAGCTTTTTCCTCCCTTGATGAGATTGGGTCTTTATGTGAGGTATAACTTTGTGTTTTATGCATTTTGTTAGTATTTTCAACTTCACTTGTTTTCCTAATCTACAACTTGTTCACATATCGGAATACAAAAACAAGTTAGAAATCAGTAAAACCCTCAACCATCGAATGCACTTTTTGGTGATGATTGCGGTTCATTAGATTTTAATCCTTATAGTATAGGGGAATATAAACTTAATAACCCTAACACATCAAAAGTTGCATCAATCTCACCTAAGCACTCTTTTGAAGCACCTAAGAAACCTAAAGTCCCCTTAGTTGAAAATAAAAACAATACTCTTACTTATACCACAAATTACGAGACCTATGAGGCTTCACCATCTTCTAAGGAAATGACATCCCTTTATGGTTGAGGATTTAAAATCCTTTATAACAATTGTGAATATGTAGGTAAGGGATGTGGTGTAAATCAACAAGGAATTAGAGTACCTATAGAATCCACTTCAACACATTACTCAAGCGGCATTGGATATAATCCTTTTAAAGAAAAGAAAGCCTCTTGTCGTCCTAAACTTAATATAATATCAAAACAACATGAGAGATATCCTAGATATGTATGTTCTTAACGATGGTGCTACCAGGTAAGTATCTCTAACCCTCTATCTCTCTCATGATGTGCTTCCCCCGTGATGTGTTATGTGTTGTTTAGGCCTCCTGGGATGACCCCTGATTCTCCCATAAGGTCTGGGATACCAAGAGACCGCCTCTGTTGGTATCATCATTCTTCTATATTGCCTCTCTCTTTGATTTCATCGTTGTGTATTGTGTCTTACAGACATAGCATTGCGGTTGTTGACTTGGGGGCACCCTCCTATGTGACTGTCCCTAAGACACTTGTTTCTCCACTCTGATTTATTGTTTCCTTTCCTCTAGTGTTTCCATCTAGTGGGCGGATGATGAAAAATATTTATACTGATGCGGACCTAGTGTCCCTTTAGCAAGAAATAAAAAATTAGACTTAGTTCCTAATATGATGATGGGGTTGTATATCTTATCCGACGCTTGGCTAGTGGAAGCACTCATGCTTTTCGCATAGTGATTTTGATGATGTTTTTATCTCATTTACAAACCTTAACAATATTGATGCTCTGCACACTTTGTTTGTCTTAGAATCTAGCCTTGGTGGTACTTGATGCAGAGATCTTCATGATATAGCCCCATGGTTATCCTCAAACTCTGAATTCGTAGTATAACCTTGGCTCTTTGTGTGGTTAATCATATGCATTGATGTTGTTTATCATGATTATTTGGACACTAACATGTTTCTTGCAGGGATGTGTTTGTGGGAACATTTGGTGATCATAAAGTACATGTCACCTCCCGGGGGCATGGGCCTTGCAAAATTCTGTGTTCCCTTGTGTGTTTTCTTCCTACCTTAACGTGCTTGATATCGATGTGTGATATCAACCACCTTAAGGTGGGGGCATATATAAGGTGAGTTGTCTGTTGTAGCTGTTAGCAATGTGTTTGTCCTCAGGTGCAGTTTAAGGACCTGTGTGATGAGTACATCCTACATCCTGAGTTTGTTTGCAATCAATCAATCATGTAAGCCCTCTATGGAGGTGGGATATCGAGCATATCCTTTTTCTTAAGCCCTCTATGGAGGTGAGGATGGTGTATTTCTCAGAGCAGATTGCATCATCTTGTCATTTTCAAAAGTCCTCTACGGAGGCGGGGAGCGGTTATGTGACTAACTCAACCCCTAAGTGTGTTTTTGGTGATTGTTGTGGCGAAGCCCAATCGTCGGTGTGTGCCTGTAATGTGCCTGAGATGGTGATGAACCTAGAAATAGGAACACTCCATTGCTTGTCTGTCATTTTTTCTCCATGTCTTCAAAGTGTGTGTTTAACGTGCTTGCTTTGTTTCATGTGTCTGTTTCCCCATATGCAATTTGAAGACCTGCGTGATGAGTGAATCCTACATTGTGGGAGGTTTTGCGTGTCTTGCATGTGTGTTGCCCCATATATGTAGTTTAAAGACATGTACAATGAGTACATCCTACATTATGGGAGGTTTGTTTACTTTCCTGTACTTGCATCTACATTTCATATATATGAGAAAAAGAAAAGAAAAGAAATCATTCCTATCTTCTATGCATTAATGTGTCTTCTATGCATTCAATGTATTCTCTGTGTTTTGCGTGGTTGTAATTGTCTTCTCCATGTTTTGCATTCATGTCATTGTCTTCAATGTGTTTGGCATGTCTTCTTCATTCTTGGCATGCTTGTTGTGTTTGTTGACCGTACTTTAATGCATGTATTGGCCTCATGTTTATACATACATTACAGTGGGGGCTAAATGTAACATCAAAAAATGTCCTTTTGGAGGCTTTTCCCTCATAAGGTTTAGCTCCCAGGTCTTTAGTGTGCATCTAGGACATATTACATCATAATTTGACATCCCGATGATAAACCCCTAAGTGTCTTGGCAAATAGAACCTAGGGGGACCACTTGAGATAAACCCTACCCAAAATAGGGGGGAGGAATTGGGTGCCCGCGCCCTAGTCCTGCCCTATTTTGGGGCAGTCCCAATTTTTGGGTCTCAACTTGTGACCATTATTTGGGTCCTATGCCGACATGGTAAGTTTGAATTATGAAATTCTTGGCAGGGCAGTCCCAATTTTTGGGTGTCGGCTTGTGACCGTTATTTGGGTCCTAAGCTGACATGGTAAGTTTGAATTATGAAATTATTGGCAGGAGTGTTTGTAGTTATATATATAAGCATGTTTAGGCATTCATTTGTAAACTAGATGGCTATTGTGAACTTTATGCATTCTAAAGGTGATTTAAGGCTTTCATTGTGTTGCAAGAGTAGATTTGTGTTGTCTATGTCTTTGTATTTGCAGATTTGAGCATCCATCTCCTCATGGAATGAAGAGATTCTTCCTCCTATGAGATCTTCACTACAAGGTGACATCTATTGTGATTATTGAGCATTTATCATTTGGTTTTTACCTCTGCCTCCCAAGTTACGCACTCTCTATCTGACAATGGTGTTCAGAAGGTTTGAATGTCTCTCTGGGGCTTGACTGAGGCAAGCCTCTAAACACCACAACCCCCTCCCAAAATTTTCATGATTGCAGGTTACAAGTTGGAGTTGCAGACAAAGTGAAGTTGCAGGAGGGTACAACAGAGTGTCTGGATTGCAAATTAGTGAAAGAAAAAGCTACCTGGACTTGGACGCCCGCTCATTAGTCCTCAAAGTTCCATAATGAGAAAATATCTGGTACAACAGATACAGGTTGCAGAATGAGTTTCCAGATCTCAACAAAAAGCAAGGCACTAGACTTGGGCACCCGCTATTTAGTCCCTGACTTTTCCACCTCGGAACCCCAAAAATAGGTGCACAGTTATTTGTTATTTTACATCTTTCTGCAGAAGCATTTTCCATAATTCATTCGTTTACTATTGTATTTGCATAATTAGGGTTTTAAGGTACAATTGAGCATAAGAGAAGAAAATTGTTAATCAAATTATAAAAATCCAAGTTTCCCTACATCTCATAGTGACCTAGAGTATGATAGTACATTGCAACTTGACCCTAGGTCTTTGAATGTAAGGGTGAAAGGAGGATATACACCAAAACTACCAAAAACTTAACTATCCAAATTTTACCCTTTACAACCTTGGACCATATAACTCCTCTACACAAGCTCTAATGGTTGACCTATACATGTTTCATCCTCTGTAAAACTCAACCCTGTGCAAATGGGCTCTGGAACAGTTTGTCTTGTCTTTGTCTAGGTGATGGTCGATACTCTATCCTTTATAAATTTTTATGCTAATGATGTGAGGACGTGAAAACCTGGATTTATCATTTCAATACCTAAATAAAGCTATCTCCAAAACCACAAGACCAAAATGTGAAAACTTGGATTTATCATTTCAATACCTAAATAAAGCTATCTTCAGAACCACAAGACCAAATCTTACACTGCAGAGGAATGCAGACTAGAACCAGATGACTCTACCTTAGGATGTGCATTGTAAATGCCCTAGTCAGATTTTTGCTTCTTGTCATTAAGTGTGGTACACCCAACTAATTAGATATACATGTAAGGATACTAGAATCATGCAAGAACGTAAGTGATTACCTCTGCATCATGTTCACACACCAACCTGATCATCTTACCATACTTAGACTATTTTCTCTTCTCCCATACTGGGTTACCTTGACCATACAGACTCTTCCTTTGTACAAGTCTGTCTATACATTATGCTGACATCAATGTATATGTTGACATCAATGACAATACATATTGCCAACATTCATATGCTTAAGACACTTGTCATCATATTATGTTGTCCTATGTTTTACCTTAGCATATATAACCAAGGTCTTCTCATTCTAATTTCATTCATTATATCATGTACATATTGTATGCATATTGCATCCTTTGATAGAATAGAATTATTCTCTCATATTGGGTCTCTCTTGTGCTTTCATTGAAGCTCCTAGATCTTGGGTGGCTACCTCCATAGCCAAATCTTACATGGTATATTAGGAAAGGTGCCTCAACCTTGCAACTACAAAAGGTTTCTATACTTCCCAATTTTGGTCTTTTTGAATACCCTTTATCTTGAAGAATGGTTTAGAACTTTTAAAGTTTCCAAAAGGGGCTAAAATTGACAGGGCTTAATATTTTTAGTAAGTCAACATTTGAGCACGAATGGACCTAAATTTTCTATAAAAGGTGTGAAACTGCTAAATAAACATCCTAAGTGAGTTTCAACTCAAGATCATGTCTGGATTGCAAGATATTAAAGTTTTCATTTTTAAAACTCCTAGAAACGTTTTGAACTTAGGTTTGAGGAACTTAAAGGTCCCTAAATTCCCTAAAAGTTGTCATAACTAATGAATTAGGTTAGATCTTGATAGATCATCTCATGAGCTTTCCAACGTGTCAAACAGTTCATCAATCAGAGACTTGGATCAAAAGTTATGGCCTCTAGAAGTTGGGCCTCCTGTATTGGGAAATGTGAAAACGTGTTGGATACTTAAAAGGGTTGTAAAAGGGAGAGTTACACACTTTGGTGTGTGATTTGACACATCACAAGAAATTTATGATTGGAGATAACTTGGTTACCATTTTTGGGTGGTTTTGGCTCATAATTTTGTAATTACTGTTGATGATTTACTGTATTGTATCTTCTATATATTAGGAGCTTGAGATGGAGGTTGTGTGTGTGAGTCTTATAAATGTTGAGTTACCTTTAGATCTCTAGTTGGTTATACTCCTATGAAAGCTTTCTCTGCAAGTATATTGTAATTTTGTTGATTCCTGAATAATATATTGGGCAGCTTTTGGAGTGTGGTGTTTTTCTCCCAAAAGGGTTTCCCCATATAATTACTGAGTTGTGGTATGATTGCTATTTGTATTTATTTATGTATAATTTCTATAACTGTTGTAAAGATTTAAAAATTTCTTCATATCCCTCCTCTCAAGATTAGTGTAGGAAGTTGTTCTGCTACATTAGCTTTCTTACAAGTGGTATCAGAGCTTTATCACCTTTGGTTTCAGTTGTGGGTTGTTGGGTTTTTTGAACTAATCCAGTTTTGAGTGGGAGCTTGTGTAGAAGATACTTTGTGATCTTGTTGCAGGAATTTTCAAATGGTGAGCACATCAAGGATAATAGAGGTAGAAAAGTTTTTTGGTAATAGTTTTGAGACATGGAAGCTAAAGATGGAGGATCTATTAATTGATTGAGATATGTGGGGTGCTATTGATGAGAATGATTCAAGGTCCACAAATGTTACTGTATATGATGAATATTATGTTATAGACCATAAAGACAAGGGTCTAATCAGATTATGCATGGCAGACTCTATTTTCATCAATGTCCATGAAGAGTCATCTGCAAAGAAATTATGGAAGAAACTCGGTGAGATATATCAAGCCAAATATTTAGTGAACAAGATTTTCTTGAGGAAGAAATTATATTTCTTGAGAATGGATGAGGATGGATGAATTTTAGACCACTTGGAATAATTCAATATGTTGGTGGCTCAATTGACATCAGTTGGTGTAAAAATGGATGAGGAGGAGAGATGTCGGATCCTACTTTGTTCTTTGTTTGATTCATGGGATTCTCTTGTTATGGAAATTGGGAGTACTTCTATTGTCTTGAAAGTTGAATATGTTGTGGGTTCTTTTCTTTCTGAAGAAATGAGGAAGGTATGCATCAATGCAAAAGAAGCCCTAAGTGTTCATGGAAGACCTAAAGAAAAAGGCAAGAAGAGCCAGAAGCGTGACAAGTCCAAGTCTAAGGGGAGATCCAAATCTCCTAGAAAGTCCAAAGTTATTTTCTATAATCGTGGTTAGCCTGGACACTTCTGTAAGGAGTGTAAAGAAGAAAGGAAGAAGAAAAAGAAGAAATTTGATTATGATTCTGAGTCTGAGAAGGAAGATAGTGATGCGTTCATTGCAGCTTTGGCCACTTGTGCAGGTAATGGTCCATGGTTAATTGACTCAGGTGCATCTTTCCATATGACCCCTAATAGAGATTGGTTTTTTGAATATGAAGAATTTGATGGAGGTAAGGTGTACTTTGGTGATGATTCTCATTTAAATATTGTTGGCCATGGAAAAGTTAAAATCATATTTCCTAATGGTAGAATAAAAAGGATTAATGGTGTATTGCATATCCCTAGATTAACATGAAATTTATTATTTGTGAGAAAACTAATAGATGTGGGTGTGCAAGTAGTCTTTTCTGATATAGGATGCAAGATGGTAAGAGGTGCTATAGTGATTGCTAGAGGTGTTAGATTTGGCACATTGTATACGCTTGATGCATGCACTGTTGAGTACAATAGTACTTCTATGAAAAGAAAATCTGTGACTACTTCATTGGAAAAGGAGAGGGTTTCATTTTTAGTGGATGGTCATGGCTTCTGGGTACCTAAGGGTGCTCTTTCTTCTGAATCAAAATTTTCTGCTGAGAAGACTATGCAATGGCACTAGAGATTAGGCCACATAGGAGAAAAGGATCTAAGGACCTTGAAACATAAATACCTTGTTGAAGGGTTGACTGATTGTAATCTTGATTTTGATTTCTGTGAGCATTGCATTTATGGTACAAACAAACCAGCATTTAGTTTTACTTGATTTATCATAAATCTTGTGATGTATTAGATCTTCTTCATTCTAATGTGTTTTGTTCTGTAGATGTTCCTTCTATTGTGAAATTCACATATTATGTTTCATTTATTGATGATTATAGTAGAAGGACATGGGTATATTTTCTAAAGAGTAAATTTGAAATTTTTAGTCAATTTAAATAATTTAAATAAATGGTTGAGTTACAGACTGGAAAGAAAAGAAAATGTTTGAGGATTGACAATGGTGGTGAATTTTCTCTAATGATTTTGATAGATTATGTAAAGACTGTGGCATTCAAAGATAAAAGACAACTTTGTATTCTCCACAATAGAATGGAGTTGTAGAAAGAATGAACAGGACTCTAATGGAGAAGGCTAGGAGTATACTTAGTGGTGCTAGTCTAGAAAAAAGGTTTTGGGCTAAAGTTGTTGCCACTGCTTGCTACCTGATTAATAGGTCTCCTACAATAACTCTTGTTGATAAAACACCTATGGAGGCATGGTCGGGGCACAAGCCTTCATTGACACATCTTAGTGTTGCAAGTATGAGGTGAGCCAGTGTTGTCATTGATGTCAACATACTCATATTGCATTGACAAGAAGGATTTGATGAGCTGTGTGCTGAGGATATTGAGAAAATTAGCCTCAGTCAGGAACAGTGAAGAACACTGATGAGAAGAAGGCAAATGTACTGTATAGGATGAGAACCGGAGGATGCAGATTAAAGGGTTAGTAGATATGAGTCTTGAGATGCTTCAGTTAAGATTTCAGAGGTCCGCATGAAGATCTGAAGGAGTTGTGGCTGTCGGTATAGAACCGGTTCTGGCAAGTATCCAGAGGTGACAGAGGATCACAAAAAGGTCCGGTGAGGTCCGGAATTGTATTATCCTAATCTGCAGATTGGACGGAGTGTTTGGAATGTCCTTGTGATGTGTCATCCTGATTTGTGTATGATTTGGAGGTCCGGAAGTACCTCTTGCATTATGACAGTGGCGACAGACTGTGTTCTTGAAGTTCCGGATGAGGAAGACAAGACATCCCAGTAAGTAGAGGAAGTGCGGATGTATCCGGACATTCAGACAGGCTTGTGAAGGTTCTTGGATCATGTTTAGGTTGTGTTGTTGGTCCACATTGATGGTAGAGCCCGGAATTGAAGTTATTCTTCCGGATGAAGTTCTTGCTCTGTTTAGCTGACCGGATGAGTTGTTCATCCTACGAATGTTCTTGTGATGGCCGACCGGATGTGTTATTCATCTTGCGGATACTCCTATGGTTGTTTGCTGACTTAGATGTTTGTTCCTAAGTCGATGTCTTGTATAAATAACGGTTTGTTAGTTCATTTCAAAGTGTGGTGTGTGGATGAGTGTGGCATAGCGAAGAAACGTGTGAAAGGCAGAGCAGAGATTTTTGGGCTTAATTGGAACTGATCCGGACATGGTAGAGATGTCATTCTCCAGTTCAAGACTATGATTTTTATCACTTTGTAGACAGTGTGTCTCCTTGTAGGCAGTGGGCCTCTTTGTGAGCAGTGTGCTCGGGCAGTGAGCCCTTATTGGCATGTGCCATTCATTTTTCTTTATTCTTCTAACAGAGAATAATTCTTGGGTTAATCACCCCGTGGTTTTTCCCTTAACTGGGTTTTCCATGTCAAAATCTTGATGTTCAATGTGTTGATGCTTATCTGCTCTTGTGTTTATGTATTATGCTTTCATGGATGATTATTTGATATGTTGCTAACTAACAACAAAGAATCAAGTGTTTGAAAGAAGAAGAAGTTGTATACAACTGATTCACCCCCCCCCTCTCAGTTGTATGCCCTAGATCCAACAATTGGTATCAGAGCCAAGTTCCTCTGATAGGAGCTTAACCGCTTGAGGAGATCCAGGATGTCGTCATACAAGAAGGATAGTCCGAAGTTCGATGGAACCAACTTCACTCTCTGGAAAGGTCGCATGAAGTGTCACTTGGAATGTATGGGAAAAGCATACTTGGCTATGGTTTCAAAACCATATGTACCTCCACAAGGTGGTCCGACAACTCTGAATGAAATCACAGAAGCTGAAAACAATCTGCGGACCAAGGAAGCTCTTCTAAGCGCATTGAATGACTCAGATCTCTCGAATGTTATTGACCTACCAACTGCATATGAGATCCTGACTAAACTGGAACTTCTGTATGAAGGAGATGAGTTTGTCAAAAGTGCAAGGTTACAAAGCCTGAAAGGGAAATTTGAAAGATTGAAAATGAGAGATGATGAAAACATCACTACCTTCATGCCAAGAGTAAATGAGCTGGTATGTGGAATCAGAAATGCTGGTGGAACTTTAGATGAAAATGAGATTGTCTGCAAAATCCTAAGATCCCTTCCTGCTGCCTACAAAATCAAAGTTGCTGCCATTGATGAATTCAGAGCCCACACAACTGTCACAAGAGAACAACTGGCTAGCAAACTAGCTGCATTTGAAATGACCGAGTTTGGAGATGATCCTCCCAAGACTGAATCTGCTTTCAAAGCCAGTGCCTATGTGAAAGGCAAACAGAGATTTGATCCGGGTGAAAACTCATCAAGGAAAATGTCATGGTATGATCAAGCAAGAAGAGACATGGAAGAAGAAGAAGCAGAAACAGCTCAACTTGAAGCCCTCATTGCAAAGAGACTGCCAAGAGGATCCGGTAAGTATGAAGGAAAACTACCCTTTAAGTGTTTCAACTGCAATAAGATTGGTCATTTTGCCTCAAGATGTCTGGAGAGATCTGCAAGATCTAATACTCACAGACAAAGGTTTCAAAAGAATTGCTATTATGTTCATGAAGAAGATGACAATGAAGGAGTAACAGATGATGAATCAGAACTAGGAAGCAAATCTGGAAATGAGTGGGTGTTTATAGCCATCAAGGAAGAAGATTCAATACTCTCTGAATCTGTCAATCACAAAGTTGTTGAAAAAGCCTTGGCTGCTCAAGTGGAAGAAAAGGATGATTGGGTTATTGACAGTGGATGTTCTCACCATATGACTGGTGACAAGAATAAGTTCTTAGATTTGGAAAGATATGAAGGAGGAATGGTAAAGTTTGGTGACAATTCTGCTGGCAGAATCAGAGGTAGGGGAACTATTTCCTTTGATGGTAAGAGCAAAACAGGAAATGTACTGTATGTTGAAGGATTGAAGCACAATCTTCTCAGTGTTGGTCAGTTAGTGGACAAAGGCTATGATCTCCGGTTCAAGAATGGAAAATGCAGAATCTTTACAAGCTCCGGAACTGAAATTGCATCCGGTACTCAGACAAAAGGTAATATCTTTCATCTGGTTGGTTCAAATAAAAGTTGTTTGTTTGTCCAAATTGATCAGAGTTGGTTATGGCATAGAAGAATGTGTCATGTAAATTTTGATAACATCATCAAGATAAGCAATACTCAGGCTGTGAGAGATCTTCCAAAATTGATGAAACCTACAAATAGTGTGTGTAAAGAATGTCAGTTAGGTAAACAAAGCAGAGTCTCTTTCAAAAGCAAAGATCAGTCTTCTACCGGATTGTTGGAATTAGTACATACTGATCTATGTGGTCCGACAAGAATCAAGAGTCTGCAGGGTGATAGATATTTCATGTTGTTAATTGATGATCATTCCCGGATGATGTGGGTTACCTTTCTAAAAGAAAAATCAAAAGCTTTTGAGAAGTTCAAAATCTTCAAAGCTATGGTGGAGAATCAAACTGGATTGAAACTAAAGTGTCTAAGGTCTGATAGAGGTGGTGAATTTACATCTGGTGAATTCATTGACTTTTGTGAGAAACAGGGTATAAGGAGACAGTTGTCTGCTCCTAAGACTCCACAGCAGAATGGAGTAGTTGAGAGAAAGAACCGGACCATCCAGGAAGCTGCTAGGACAATGATGTTGGAAGCAAATGTTCCTCAAATGTTTTGGAAAGAAGCTATCAGCACCGCAGTCTACACTCTCAATCGAGTTCAAATCAGAAACAACACCGGTAAGACCCCCTATGAACTCTGGTTTGGCATCACTCCTACTGTGAAATATTTCAGAGTATTTGGTAGCAAGTGTTATATTAAAAGAGATGAAGATCTAGGAAAGTTTGATGCTAGAAGTGATGAAGGAATTTTCTTGGGTTACTCCACTCAAAGCAAAGCATACCGGTGTTACAATAAGAGATTGAGGAAGATGATAGAAAGCACCAATGTAAAGGTTGATGAAGGAATTGAGAAGCCTTAAAGATTTTATGAGTTTGATGAAGATGACCAAGACAGTGTTCAAGGACCTCAATCCTCTCCGGTGAGACAGAGTCAGCCTGATCCGGTAAATCAGGAAGAAGAGATAGGTCTGAATGAGCCTGATCAAGAAGCAGCAGTGCAGGATACTCCCAAAATTCCAAGGTATGTAAAACTGAACCACTCTGAAGATCAAATCATAGGTGACAGAAGCAAAGGTGTACAAACTAGAAGGAATGTTGCTCAAAATCAGAATGAATGTTGTCTGATTTCAAAGATTGAACCTAAAACAATAAATGAAGCCTGCAATGATGAAAACTGGACCAAAGCAATGGAAGATGAATTGATGCAAATTGAGAAAAATCATACTTGGGATCTTGTTCCCAGACCTAGAGACAGGAATGTAATTGGAACCAAGTGGGTCTTCCGGAACAAACTAAATGAAGCTGGTGAAGTAATCAGAAACAAAGCTAGATTGGTCTGCAAAGGCTACTCTCAAATAGAAGGAATTGACTTTGAAGAGACTTTTGCTCCGGTGGCAAGAATTGAAGCAGTCAGATTACTTCTTGCATTTGCTGCCTTCAAAGACTTCAAGGTATATCAGATGGATGTCAAGTCTGCCTTCCTAAATGGTGATCTGGAAGAAGAAGTCTACATTGAACAACCGGATGGTTTTCAATTGTCTGATAATGATGATATGGTCTGCAAGCTGAAGAAAGCTTTGTATGGATTGAAGCAAGCCCCAAGAGCATGGTATGAAAGGTTGGATAAGCATCTTGTGCAGATTGGATTCAACAAAGGTACTACTGACAGTAACTTATATTTCAAAATTGATCATGAAAATATTTTAATTGTTGAAGTGTTTGTGGATGATATCATTTTTGGAGGAAGAGATAGTATGTGCAAAACTTTTGCAAATCAGATGAAAAGTGAGTTTGAAATGTCTATGCTTGGTGAAATGAATTTCTTCTTGGGTCTGCAAATTACTCAAACAAAAGAAGGGATCTTCATTTCTCAGACCAAATATGTGAAAGAATTGTTAAAGAAATTTGGTATGGAAGACTCAAAGCCTATGAACACTCCTATGGCAACCGGATGTAAGTTAAGCAAAGATGATGATTCTCCAAAGGCAGATCAGACAAAGTATAGATCAATGATTGGTGGATTGTTGTATCTCACTCAAACTAGACCAGATATAATGCAGGCTGTTGGTCTTGTGGCAAGATTCCAGGCTGATCCTAGAGAATCTCATGTTATGGCAATCAAAAGAATTTTTAGGTACTTGAAAGGAACAGTTGAGTATGGTCTATGGTACCCTAGAGATCCGGACTTCTCTCTTCATGCTTACACAGATGCAGATTGGGCAGGAGATGTGAATGACCGGAAGAGCACTAGTGGTGGAGCATTCTTTTTGGGGAAGAGATTGGTTTCTTGGCTAAGCAAGAAACAAGATGCAATATCTCTGTCTACAACTGAAGCAGAATACATTGCAGCAGCAGGTAGTTGCACTCAAATCTTATGGATGAAGCAGATGCTAAGAGACATCAAAGTTGAATATGAGAAGCCTATCACAATTTTCTGTGATAATTCAAGTGCAATTAATATCTCCAAGAATCCGGTATTGCATTCTAAGACTAAGCACATATCTATTAAATTTCACTTTTTGAGAGAACAAGTAAACAAGGAAGAAGTCAGATTGGAGTATGTTCCCTCCAAGGATCAGATTGCAGATATCTTTACAAAACCTCTTCCCAAAGACTCTTTTGAATATCTCCGGGAAAAGTTAGGGGTCATGGCCCCTCTGGTGATGAACTAAGATGCACTGATGTGCATCAGTCCGGTGGCTATCACAGTCATATCTTGTGATCCGAACTAATGGGGAGCTGCACCTAAGGGGGAGCAGCTGGTATGATTCTGATGTATGAGAATTGCAAGTATGAGCCCTTTGCCATTGATGTCAAAGGGGGAGAGAAGACATGTGAAAAACAAGTGGTTGATGATCAAAGGGGGAGCAGTAAAGGAAGAGAAGACATATGAAAAGTTGAAGTTCTTGTCTTAATGGTTTTTCACATCATATGTTGCCATCAATGACAAAGGGGGAGATTGTTGCAAGTATGAGGTGAGCCAGTGTTGTCATTGATGTCAACATACTCATATTGCATTGACAAGAAGGATTTGATGAGCTGTGTGCTGAGGATATTGAGAAAATTAGCCTCAGTCAGGAACAGTGAAGAACACTGATGAGAAGAAGGCAAATGTACTGTATAGGATGAGAACCGGAGGATGCGGATTAAAGGGTTAGTAGATATGAGTCTTGAGATGCTTCAGTTAAGATTTCAGAGGTCCGCATGAAGATCTAAAGGAGTTGTGGCTGTCGGTATAGAACCGGTTCCGGCAAGTATCCAGAGGTGACAGAGGATCACAAAAAGGTCCGGTGAGGTCCGGAATTGTATTATCCTAATCTGCGGATTGGACGGAGTGTTTGGGATGTCCTTATGATGTGTCATCCTGATTTGTGTATGATTTGGAGGTCCGGAAGTACCTCTTGCATTATGACAGTGGCGACAGACTGTGTTCTTGAAGTTCCGGATGAGGAAGACAAGAGATCCCAGTAAGTAGAGGAAGTGCGGATGTATTCGGACATTCAGACAGGCTTGTGAAGGTTCTTGGATCATGTTTAGGTTGTGTTGTTGGTCCGCATTGATGGTAGAGCCCGGAATTGAAGTTATTCTTCCGGATGAAGTTCTTGCTCTGTTTAGCCGACCGGATGAGTTGTTCATCCTGCGAATGTTCTTGTGATGGCCGACCAGATGTGTTATTCATCTTGCGGATACTCCTATGGTTGTTTGCTGACTTAGATGTTTGTTCCTAAGTCGATGTCTTGTATAAATAACGGTTTGTGAGTTCATTTCAAAGTGTGGTGTGTGGATGAGTGTGGCATAGCGAAGAAACGTGTGAAAGGCAGAGCAGAGATTTTTGGGCTTAATTGGAACTGATCCGGACATGGTAGAGATGTCATTCTCCAGTTCAAGACTATGATTTTTATCACTTTGTAGACAGTGTGTCTCCTTGTAGGCAGTGGGCCTCTTTGTGAGCAGTGTGCTCGGGCAGTGAGCCCTTATTGGCATGTGCCATTCATTTTTCTTTATTCTTCTAACAGAGAATAATTCTTAGGTTAATCACCCCGTGGTTTTTCCCTTAACCGGGTTTTCCATGTCAAAATCTTGATGTTCAATGTGTTGATGCTTATCTGCTCTTGTGTTTATGTATTATGCTTTCATGGATGATTATTTGATATGTTGCTAACTAACAACAAAGAATCAAGTGTTTGAAAGAAGAAGAAGTTGTATACAACTGATTCACCCCCCCCCTCTCAGTTGTATGCCCTAGATCCAACACTTAGATTTTTTGGTTGCGAGGCATATGTACATGTAAGGAGAAGTGAACAAAGTTGGGGAATAGGGATGTGAAATGTATCTTTATCAAGTACAGTTATGGTGTGAAAACATACAAGCTTTGGGACCCTGTTGCACAAAAGGTAATATATAGTAGAAGTGTTATTTTTAGAGAAACTAAGCCTTCTGGTAGAACCTCCCCATAATTTTTAAAAACCTTGGAGTTGATTAGGTCTATGCCTAGAAATCTTAAACCCTAAACTCTTGAGTTTCTGAGGGATCTGTGTTCTAAATTTGAAGTAACTTGTGATAGGCAGTTACCCTAGGCTTAAGTCATGATTTAATATCCTTAGCTTCATTCGCAACCAGTCCTATGAGCCTAGTGACTCAATTTTTCTATGTAAAATATTCTTAGGGTTGATAATATGTCCTTCGATGACAACCAGGTGTCCATCGCAGCATCGCGAGCATCAAAACTATCAGGTTGGTCAACACTGCATTGTTGTGATGGCTGTTAATTTTGAGTTGGCAAGCTCAAGGTCCTGATTGTTGATTCAAGTGCTACATTCTTGATCCCTGTTGGATCACGGTAGCATACTGTGAAGAAATAACATGGAATATTCTTTACACTGTTGCAATGGCATAACAACTACGAGGTGGGACCTAGATTTATCTTAAAAGAAGATGAGAAAGTGTATAGCGCGCAAGCACAAAAATAGTAGTGTGGGCCCCTACTCAGTTTGCGCTACTGCGATAAGGTGACCTATGGCAGATCATTTTTTAGATCGACAGATTAGATTTAAATGTAGGAATTTTCTTGTAAGCAATTTGGTTATATGCTGGCATAGTAAAATTCTAAATTTTGATTTGACAAGTGGCACATTTCCTCACCAAATCTTAGTTCTTAGTCAGATTTGGTATGTGTGAAAGTGTATTCATAGTCAGGATTTGGTAAGCAATGACTGCCTTGTGCCTCTGTTTCCTTCTTTAAAGGTTGTGATGTAATCTCTAGATATTCCCAGATATGAATTTAAGCATGCAAAGCCTGCTAAAGCTTGAAATGGAATTAAGGGGGCTACTGAAGAAAGAAAATTTCTTAGGAAAAGGACCTCCTTCCATTCTTTCTATAAGTAGGCATTTTTATGATTGTTTACATCAGCTCTCAGTATGGATATTGTGTAGAATATTTCTTTCCTATTGCTGATGTTCTTTGTTTCCCGAGAAGGCAAGCTCTTGTTCTCTTGGTTGCAGGTTTGTTCATTCTAAATTACGGAGGGAGCGAGTATTGACCATTAGAATTGGAGGAATCAGAAAAAACAAGACTTTGGCTTCAGTGGCCTTGTTGCTTTCACAAGACCATAGATGAATAATGTCATTCTGGTGAGGAAAGGAAAAGGTTGGCTAGAAACTCCAATGGCATGAAGATACTTGGTAGGGGTGGACCAACTGGATGAAATTTCACCAGCCTCGGCCAAAATTGAAACCTATATGCACAAGAAGAGAGGAATCATTGTGTTCTCTCTCTTTCCCTTCACTTGGTGGCACTCATCAAATATTCATTTGCAAGAGGGGAAGGCCATCATATTTGGTTGGCCCTATTGGTGATGAAGAATTGGGACTCTATTCATAGAGTCAAAGAAGTTCTTACTTAAGTGAGGGCAACATTTGTGGCATCACCTTCTTGAAGGCGGTCCCAATTGTCATTTTGCTCAACTATTGGTAGTCTTCTCAATAGTATTAGGGTACCAGATGGTTAATAACTAGAGATTGAAAGATGGGGAGTCATGTTGCCTTCTCAACAGCCTATGATTTGAGTATGAAAATGGGACGGAATAGGGAAAATTTATCTCAAAACACTTGATGTTCCTAAAATCTTCTAGAATGTTCTTATACCCTAGAATATTATTGTCAAGGGAGTAGCGTATCATACAAGGATTGGTCGAAGGAGCTTTCTTTCAAATCGGACAATTGGGAAAAGGGAATGAAAACTCTCAAGTCACAAATATTAAATGCATTGTAACTAAAAATTTGTACTACAGAAATCCTAGCTGATATAGTTTGTCTATTTATAGAATCTCTAAAGTCGTAGTATGAGAGGTAGATAGTGTAGAAAAACATTCCTGAAATAGAAGCAGGTAGGGGGAATTCTACTTTGGGCTTTGGATACAAGTTATCCAGATCTTGGGGAGTGGTTTCTATAATAGTTAAGTAGGTATATTATCAAGATTGTAGAGAAAAACTTTGCCTGCATATGAATAAAATTCTTCTGTGACAATTTTGAGTTCAGATTGCAATATATGAATAACACTATATGTGTGTGTTTTCTACAATTGTCTCCTTGAGTGTATGCATTTCTTTTGTGAATGAATGAATCAAGGGTTCTGGATTTCACTTATACACATTTTCTATACTAAATGTTTTTGTTTACTGCTTCTAATAAAGGATTGGATTAAATATGCTTTAAGCCAAACATAGGAAGTGATGTATTACATTAGGGATTATTGAAGAAGAGTTGTAGGAATTTCTTTTTCTTGGGTGTGTCATTGCAAGTCATTGATATAGATATACCCTCTGAATTTGAAGTTATCTCATTATAAAAGGAGCATTTGTAGTGTGGAATTTTGACTCTTTACCCTTGATAAGGCACTAATCAAGAAATTTACTTGCCTAAGGGCCTAGAAGGAAAAAAAATCTAAGGATAAATCAGTTGAAATATTTTAATTTGTTTGGTTGTGGTTTGAATAGGTCTTACTGCATGTTCTTAGAATTAAACTGTGAAGATAATTCCAGAATGTTGCTAGTCTAGGGTTAATCTTACATATCTGCTTGATGCAATAAAAGACAAATCTGTTGATTGTAGAATAAGGGACACCCCCCTAGGTTTGGCAGAGCTTAAAGTGTAGGGGAGATATGCATAAACAATCTCCCACTCTGTTGGTCAAGTCTCCATTGAACTTGATCATAAGAAGTGGCAAACCTTTAGAGTTTGATGTGTTCAGATTTGGGAACCAACACCTTCTTCTATTACATTGCATCCAGAACAAAGTGAATAGAAAGATGTGATTCAACTCCCTTTTACACCTGAGAAAGTTGAATTGAGGCCCCTAGATAGACAACAAGTTGAGGAGAGCTCATTTAGCTCAGAATCTTCAAAAGAGGAGGAAGAACCTCCAACTCAGCTTATTCTAAGGTCTACAAGGCATAGACAACCACCTGAAAGGTATTCACCTAATGATTGGAGATATAGTTTTTTCTTTGAATACTAACTTAGATGAATCTAGATCTGTAGAAGAGGCAAATTAGGTATGAATGATACTGTAACATCCAAGTTCTAAAAATATAGTAAAACCAAAAATTTACCATAGAGTAAATCAACAAGGTGAAAATGAGATAGAGAAATTTTTTCTTTTATTCAACATATAATCAAGTAATTACAATTACAAGATTTCTCTTTACAAAATACAATAAACCATATTGTCTTTCTCAATTACAATGTTTACAAATGTAAATCAATTACATATTCAAATTTTGGAATAAATACTACTTCTAATTATCTGACATCTTTATCACAAGTCCTGGCATGTTTCCTGCTTGGAGAGAGAGTATCTTTCTAGTGATTTACCTCCATCCATAGACTGGCGGTCTCCCACACATCTTCCACATAGGAAGTGGCCCTACCCTTCACAAGGAATATGGACCTTAGGTGACCAGTGGTAATTTGCCTTTCCCAAGTGCATAGTGTTGTATCCTACTCAACTCTATCAACCATACAACCCTAGATACCCTCTAACTAAGTATGATTTCTGATAGGATGAGCAATCTGGATACAATGAACCGACAATGCATGCAAAAAACAAATGCATTACTTTGGCCAAAGTTTTTGATAACAATATCGTTCATAATGATTGTAGTCGTTGTGTTCACCCACCCCTACTTGACTTGGATACTGTTGTATTCTTGCAGATATTCCCACTGACTATATTTATGTAATGTTTTAATGATCTTGTCATGATAAAAGTTTTCTTGAATTAGATAAGTCTAAAAGACATAACCATTCTTTGGGTTCATAATCAACTCTAGGGTTTTTATAACAATCCATTGGATATATATATATATATATATATATATACTCATATATGATTTTATTCAAGGTTGTTTCTATATAGACCTAGTCTATTTCCTGTAATGGTTTGCTATAGCTAAACTCATCAAGATTACAAGTATAGACATTAAGAAGATCTTTGGACATTTATCCCATTTATCTACTAATCCTGGTTCTTCTACCATTCAATAGATTATACCAAAATTACCATAGAACACTAAGAATCTAAGTTTCTTGGGATAAGATATCATTTTCAACATGTATAGAAACTTAACAAGAAAATGTTTTTGAAATAACATTACCTTGACTCAAGGTCTAAACTATACAACTTAAGGCTATGAATATAACTATTCAAGTTAAATCAATACCAATAAAATTCAAGAGTCTAATATATGATTATCTCGTGAACATATCATTGGTTTCTACAAACTTATTCAATAAGTAATTTTTTTTTTCAAAACAAACATCAACTAAGACAACCTCCTACTATGGTGGTCGTTTATCCTCCATACTATGATTTGATATGAATATCATTTAGATATCTATAAGAAAATAGTCGATTCAGAATACTATAACACAGTGTTCACTTGTATTACCAAGTATCGGCCCTATAAAATGCATTCGATGCCTAATCATTTAAAAAATAGATCTAAATGGTTTACTAATAATGCTATCTGCATTATCCCATGATTGACACTAATATATTTTTAACAGTAAACACAATGAATACCAGAGGATATACCACACTGGAATTCTCATATGACCATCCAAAAAACACAACGATGGACATCCTAAAAGAATCATATGATTTCCTCATTGTTATTAACATATAGAACTGAGGAATACCTATTAGTCGACAGTCTTAGAGTTGGCAATACTTGCTGATAGAACTCTATAGTCGATGTCTCTAGCTATGTATCTCCTCTCAGCCATGATTTCTCCTCTGTGTATCCCTAAACTTCACACAAGTTTCTTCTTAATCCTCTCTGCTCCTCACAGCTCAATTGTGTCATTTAATAAAGGCTCATTCATGACTCCTATAGAGTCGCCTTACTCCTCACTTCCACTCATTCCAGTTGCAACTTAATTGAATGCATAACAGTCCATGTTCGATTTGGTTCTAACTGAAGCCAAGTTTAATGCAAAGTTTACACATGTCAATGGGAGATAACCGTCCCATGGGCTCGTCGATGGTGGTAGTTAATACCACAGTCCTTCTCTTTTGGAAGAGGCTGACACATCTCTTAACTATTGCTAATTATTTAATGATCCCTAATAAGTGATTCAACTCACTACTACTATTATTGAAGGCTTTCCTATTTGCAAGCTAGAATAACAATATTGACTTATTATGAGGTATTATCCTCACTTGACACATAAGCATATTCTTATTTGATTATGTAAAATATGATTCGCATAACATCACCTCAATTAGATAGTTATGGTTTAATCAAATAAAAAGATAATATTTAGACAAAGGATTATGGATATTGTGATTAGGTTGAGCTTGTCTCCCCATCACAATCCGTCGACAATATTCACGTCTTCTTAACTCGACGAAAACGTCTTAATGTTAAGAATCGTTTATAACACCTCAAGGGGACTTAATAATAATAAGACAACCATTTTACCACAATAATGTCGTAATATTTACGTTAAACATAAATAGTCACAAATCACACTTCAAATGACATCATTAATGTTATTAATGACTAAGATGACTTACTATGACTTAGAAAGATTTGTAAATAATATCGACTACTTGTCGATTAGGTTTAGTGTTAGGAACCTATGTTTAACCCTTCTCTTTACTTTGTTAGTATATTGATGTTAGACGCATATGCTTTGTAAGTCATCCCATGAGTATATTGTATTATCCCACATTCATGGGAAGTAATAGTTGTTTATATTAGAATTAGTATATAAGTACGTGTTGAGGCCAATGGAGGCATCCATGAATTTATTGTATTGAGCTTGCTCAAAGGAGGTTGCCCCCTCGAAGTGGTTTGCAATCAATAAATTCCTTCTATGTTTCTGCTATTTCTATTATTTCATGCATTTTTCATTATATTATTGCACGAGGTTCGTCTCATCTAGTATCAGAGTGCTTTCTTGGGCTCGCTGGGTGGAATTTCTACCAAATTTTTTTTCTGCAGTGGCCTCTAGGCGTTGTGATTATTGCAGCAGTTCTTTCTCTTTTTGCATCTTTATTGTTCATTTCAATTGTAGGTTTAGATCAGGGAATAACCCTATCCACTTAATTGTGGGAAGTGCCTGGGCATAGCCCCAAAACTTATTGTGAGGAGTACCACCGGAACCCCGAAGTAGTTGGCCCATTGAGAGGACCTGCTAGCGAAAAGGGCAACGACCCCTACCTGATTGACTAGTTCCCATCTGTGAGGTAAACCAAGAGCTATTGTATGTGGCAAAGAGGTTATCAATTTTACCTAAGCTGTGGAGTGAGGGGTACTACCCCAATACGCAAGCCATTAGACAGCATTGGTGGCCGAGTGACTCCCCTGAACCTTTAGGCAGTCAAACATACCTGGGGCCCATATCTATTGTCAGGTGGTAAATCATAGATTAAATCTATCCAGAGTTGTTTGTAGATCCTATTACAGATCATTCCTAGAAAATAAATTAAAAAAAGAGTAAAAAAATTTCTATTTTTTTTGCCATATCTTCCTTACTTTAGCTCTGTTTCCTTTCAAAATTCACTAGAACCCCTAGAATTTCATTTTGCATATTTCCTTCCTTGAGGACCCTATCCCAAATTCTACTTATGAAAGCTAGAAATCCCACATTTCTCTATTTTTAGGGTTTGCCATAACTTCTTCGATTCCCACCCAATAGCCTTCAAATTTTGCCATAGTCTTCATTTCCTATTTTTGCTCCTTTGTCCCTCTTAGACAAATTTTCCCATTCTTTCACCCCACTTCTGAAATCCCTGTTTTCTACTTCCCTGTCCCTCAGAAAGTGTCCAAAACCTAGTCAAACCCCAACTACCCATCAAAGTTTTTCCCAAATCCAAATTTTCCTTTACTAAAAAAGTTTCCATTTTTGTTTTTCTACCCATTCCCAAAAAAAAAAAATCTCTTGGCTATGGTTGTCACCCACATAGGAGCAAAAAACATGGAGGATGAACTTGTAGCCCTCAAGACCAAACTCCAAGATCTGGATGAAAAAGTTCTCAGCCTCAATCTTCAACATTCAGCCAAGAACAATAGACAGCATCCAGAGTCTTCTGCAAATTCTAGGTTCTCTTCTTCTAGTAATTTTCATGGGCCGAAGCTTGATTTTCCTCACTTTAATGGTGATGATCCAACTGGATGGATATACCGAGTAGAACAATATTTCAATCTGCATAATACTTTTGATGTCAAGAAAGTCCCACTTGCATCCTTTCATTTGGAATATGAAGCCCTTCAATGGTTCCGTTGGTACATCAAGGCTCATGAAGAGCCAAAATGGACAAATTTTTGCAAACTTATTTTGCAACGATTTGGCCCTAGTGCTTTTGATGACTTCACAGGAGCACTCACTAAACTTTGCCAAACTAGCACTGTGAGAGAATATCAGACATAATTTGAGAAACTGGCCAATCACATGGAGGGATTGTCCAATGAATTCTTTAGGAATTGTTTTGTTAGTGGTTTGAAGGATGCAATCCGATTTGAGGTTAAAATGTTCCATCCTAGCATAATGATGGAAGCCCTAGGGTTGGCTAAGTTGGCAGAGGACAAGATCACAGCTCAACAACACTCTAAATCCACTTTTGTTCCATTCAGAAATATGGTTTCCCAAAGACCTCCAATCACCCTAGCTCCTAGAACAACTCCTATCAAGCATTTGTCTGAAGTAGAGATGTGGGTACATAGAGAAAAAGGGATTTGTTATAATTGTGATGAGAAATTCACTCGGGGACATAGATGTGTTGAGAAAAATCTCTATCTCTTGGATGTGGATTCTTCGCTTGCAACTGAAGTTTATGAAGATGCTCAAGATACAGTAGATGATCAGGTCAAAACTCAGTAGCCACGTGTTGACCCTACTTCTCAGGAAGACCACCCAGAGATCTCTCTCCATGCTTTAGCAGGAGTCACCATAGCACAAACCATGTGGGTCAAGGGTTACTTCAAGAATCTCCCTCTTACAATACTCATTGATTCTGGTAGCACTCATAACTTCATTGACCCTCGAATCACCAAATAGGTTGATTATTTTGTGCATCCTTGCTCTAGCTTTGAAGTCATGATTGCGAATGGGGGCACATTACCTTGCAATGGGAAGTGTCGCAATGTGCATATCTCTATTGGAGATTATAATCTATGCTCTGACATGTTTGCCTTGCCCTTAGGGGGATGTGATGTGGTTTTGGGTGCTCAATGGTTACACACACTTGGACCCATCTTATGGGATTTTGCTGAACTTTGGATGCAGTTTTGAGACAATGGGAAAAAACACACATTGAAGGGATTACAACCAGGGTCTCTTAGCATCATCAGTTCACATCGCATGGAAAAGATCGTTAAGAAGAATTCACATGGTGTCATCACTTAGCTCCATTCCATTCAAATACAACCATCACCGGTCTCCACTACTCCTTCAGATCTACAACAAATTTTGGATAGATATGCATGTGTCTTTGTTGAACTAGTGGAATTGCCACCTTCACGACCAAAGGACCATCATATTCAACTCCTTCCTAGAATTGTTCCTCCCAACATCAGGCCCTATCGCTACCCATTTCACCAAAAGACATATATTGAGATACTTGTTCAGGACTTACTAAAGCAAGGTATTATTCTCCCTAGTACCGGTTCCTTTTCTAGCCAGTTCTTCTTGTCTAGAAAAAAGATGGGTCATGGTGCCTCTGCATTGACTTCTGAGCACTTAATCACATCACAATCAAGGATAAGTTTCCAATTCCTACTGTTGATGAGCTTCATGGTGCTCATTTTTTCTCCAAGTTGGATCTTCATTCTGGGTATCACCAAATTCAGGTTCATGAGGATGATATCCCTAAAATGGCTTTCCGCACACATGATGGCCACTATGAGTTTTTGGTCATGCCCTTTGGCCTCACTAATGCTCCTTCCACATTCCAGGCATTGATGAATAAAATATTCCGGCCCTACTTGCGAAAATTCATTCTAGTCTTCTTTGATGATATCCTCATCTATAGTAAAACATGGGCTGAGCATCTCCAACATTTGGATCTTGTATTGCAACTTCTCTCTGATCATCATCTCTATGCAAAACAGTCTAAATGTGTTTTTTAGTAGGAGGAAGTGGAGTATCTCAGGGATATTGTTTCAGCCCAAGGGGTTTGAGTGGATCCTGCGAAAATAGATGCCATGAAAAATTGGCCACATCTTCAGACACTCAAGAGCCTCCATGGTTTTTTGGGACTAACTAGCTACTATCACAAGTTTGTCAAGGATTACGAGAAGATTGCAGCTCCATTAACAACTATGTTGAAAAAGGATGCTTTTACATGGACACGTGCTGCTGAGTGTGCATTTGAAAAATTGAAACAAGCTATGTGTACTACACTTGTTCTAGCTATGCTAGATTTTTCCAAGACCTTCATTGTTGAGAGTGATGCTTGCGG
The DNA here is from genome assembly GCA_027924645.1 of Cunninghamia lanceolata. Classification (NCBI taxonomy): domain Eukaryota; kingdom Viridiplantae; phylum Streptophyta; class Pinopsida; order Cupressales; family Cupressaceae; genus Cunninghamia; species Cunninghamia lanceolata. The sequence continues at coordinate 28,355,253 of BSBN01000500.1, forward strand.
CAATGGACTTGGTGTTGTTCTTCAAGATGAACATCCCATTGCATTCACCAGTAAATCCCTTTCTAGTAAGCATTTAGTACTCTCTACATATGAGAAGGAAATGATCGCTATTTTGCATGTAGTATAGAAGTGGTGGCCATACCTACTAGGGAATCGTTTCTGCCTCAAGACTAATCACCAGAGTTTGAAATATTTCTTGGAACAATAGGTCTCCTCCCCAGCACAATAGAAATGGGTTAGCAAACTCATGGGTTATGACTATGAGATCACTTACAAGAAGGGTAAGGACAATATTGTGGCGGATGCTCTTTCTTGCACATTTGATGACCAAGCTTCTCTTTCAGCTATTTCTATGCATGTTCCAAATTGGTTGGAATCTATCCAGCAGGGCTATGTGAATGACTCTTCATTATCCCAAATCATCCAACAGTTGGCCAATAACCCTTCTGTTGTACCACATTACTCTTGGGATGGTGCTTCTCTGAGATACAAGGGTCGTCTAGTGCTTCCCCAGAGCACAGATCTTTAATAAGTTGTCTTCTATGAACTCCATGCTTCTCCATCGGAAGGGCACTCTGGGTTCCTCAAAACTTATGAGCGGGCACGGTTTAACTTCTTTTGGAAAGGAATGAAAAGGGAAATTCAATAGATGGTAGCTGAATGTGATACCTGCCAATGCAATAAGGGTGAAATAACACCCCTTCTTGGATTGCTCAAACCCTTGCCCATCCCTACACAGATTTGGACAAATATTTCTATGGATTTCATTAAGGGGCTCCCTAAATCTAGAGGGAAGATAGTGATATTGGTTGTGGTTGATCGCCTCTCCAAATATAGTCATTTTTGTGCCCTCAGCCATCCCTATACCGCCTCCTCAGTTGCACAAATTTTCATGGACCAGATCTTCCGTCTTCATGGCATCCCTTCTTCCATTGTCTCAGATCGTGATGCAACTTTCACTAGTCATTTTTGGACAGAACTATTTCGACACACTGGCACCATATTGAAGATGAGTTTAGGGTATCACCCACAAACAGATGGTCAGGCTCAAATTATCAACAAATGTTTGGAAACTTATCTTTGTTGCTTCACTTTAGAACAACAGCATCAGTGGGCAAAGTGGCTCCCTCTCGCTGAATGGTAGTACAATACCTCCTACCACACTGCATCTAAAATGACTCCATATGAAGTAGTCTATGGTCAGGCACCACCAATGCTCCTTCCATACACCCCCAACAGTTCACCAATTTAGGTAGTTGACATGGATCTCTGAACCCGAGATTAGATTCTTCACATTTTGTAGGACATTATTCACATGGCAAGAAATCGAATGAAACAACAACCCGATCAACACCATTCTGAGTGTACTTTTCAAGTAGGTGATATGCTTTTTCTTTGTCTACAGCCATATAAGCAATCATGCCTGAAATTCAAAGGGTGTCATAAGCTAGCTCCAAAGTTCTATGGGGCATATAATGTTCTTCAGAAGATTGGGTCAGTTGCTTATAAATTGGAGCTTCCTCCTTCCCATGTTCATCCAGTCATTCATATCTCTTGTCTAAAGAAAGTTCTTGGCACCAACATCAGAGCACAAACTATTTTACCAGAACTAGATAATGAAGGATCCATCAGTTTGGAGCCGGAGGCAATCCTTAACAGGCGCACTTGTCAGCTTCGTTCTTGCTCCATCACAGAGGTATTAATTTAGTGGCACGGAATGCAACCAAAAGATGCTACGTGGGAACCACTCCTTCGGATTCAGCAACAATTTCCACATCTTAAGCTTTGAGGACAAAGCTTTTCTAAGAGGGAGGGGATGTTAGGAACCCATGTTTAACCCTTCTCTTTACTTTGTTAGTATATTGTTGTTGGATGCATATGCTTTGTAAGTCATCCCGTGAGTATATTGTATTATCCCACATTCATGGGAAGTAATAGTTGTTTAGATTAGAATTAGTATATAAGTACATGTTGAGGCCAATGAAGGCATCCACGAATTTATTGTATTGAGCTTACTCAAAGGAGGTTTCCCCCTTGAAGTGGCCTGTGACCAATAAATTCCTTCTGTGTTTCTGCTATTTCTGTTATTTCATGCATTTTTCATTATATTCTTGCAGGAGGTTTCTCTCATTCAGAAGTAAACTGACAAGACAAGACTTACCTCTTACGACACATTGGTTCACATTTTCATTAAACACTTATACTTGATTTGGCAAATAAACCATTCATAATCCAAGGTCTATATCTCTCTCCTAAAAAGATACTCTCTTTTCTCCGAGAGTCATCTGATAACCTATAATCTTGTATCAAACTCGTTACCAAACAAATTATGATCAATGCATCATTATTCAAATAATAGATCAAATCTCATAATGCAAATATTAAATCGATAATAACATAATAATTTCCATAATTTCATAAATGACATTCAATATAATCCATTTCTTTAATTGTCATTAATCTAAACATCATAATAAATTTACTTATGTCCAAATAAAAAGTAAAAGTATAGCAAGACAAAAATTGGGGATGTAACAGATACATTGTCCTGGAAGATTGCTATGGATGAAGAAATGTCAGCTTTGAAAAAGAATGATACATGGGACCTGGTACCATTTCCTAAAGGACAAAAAATTGTTGATTGCAAATGCGTGTTCAATAAAAAAATTGGTTCAGATGGAGGTATTGAGAAGTAAAAAGCAAGGTTGGTTGTGAAAGGTTACTCTCAAGTTGAGGGTGTTGATTACAGTGAGATATTTTCTCCTGTTGCAAAAATAACATCCATTAGATTCTTGCTTTCTATTGCTACTGCTTATGATCTAGAGGTTGAGCAAATGGATGTCAAAATGACATTCCTTCATGGTGATTTGGAGGATATTTATATGACACAACCAAAACACTACATAGTGAAAGGTAAAAGTAATTTGGTTTGTAAATTGAAGAAATCTTTGTATGTTTGATAGATATGTGTTGAATTTGTGACTTGAGTGTTTGAAATCTAATCATTGTGTTTATTATAAATCTAATGGTGATCATTTCTTTTTTATTGCATTATATGTTGATGATATGTTATTTATTGGTAAAAGTAAAGGAATGATTTCAGAACTAAAGTCTCAACTTGCAGCTAAATTTGAAATGAAAGATCCTAGTCTAGCTAAACACATTCTTGGGATGGAAATAAGAAGAGATAGAGTGAACAAAAAACTATGGCTAGGCCAAAGCAAGTATGTCAATTTAGTTTTATAGAGGTTTAACATGCAAGATTGTAGACCATTATGTGTTCCTTTTACAATTGAAACAAATTTATCTACTTCACAATGTCCAATATCTCCATCAGAGATGAAAGACATGAGTGGAGTACCTTACCAGAGTACAGTCAGAAGTTTGATGTATGTTATGGTTTGTTCTAGACCAAACATTGCCCAAGCAACGGGAGTTCTTTATAGATATATGTCTAATCCTGGTAGAGTTCATTGGGATGCAATTAAAAGAGTCTTTAGATATTTATAGGGTACCTCAAAATATTCCTTGTGTTATCATGGTAATTTGATAGGATACATGCATTCCCTTGATATTCATGGTTATGTGGATTCAAACTGGGCAAGTGATGTTGATAGCAAATGATCCACTAGTGCTTATGTGTTTACTTTATTTGATGGTGAAATTAGTTGGATGAGTAAGCGACGGGTTGTGGTTACTTTGTCCACTACTGAGGTTGAGTATGCATCTACTCATGCTTGTAAAGAAGCCATTTGGCTTAAGAGACTGTGTTCAGATATTGGAATAAAACAAGGTGTGGTGATAGTCATAGTGTGATCTACCTAGCTAAGAACCTAACATTTCATGCCAGGACCAAGCACATTGATACATACAATATCATTTTTTAGAGATATGGTTGAGGATGGTAGGGTGAAGCTAGTTAAGGTATAGACTTTGATGAATGTTGTGGATTCATTAACTAAGCCTATGAGCACAAAGAAGTTCATATGGTATTCGGAGTCAATGGGTCTCTCGACCCATAGCAATTAAATCATGGTGTTGATACTCCCTTTTCTGTTGCAAGGTGTTCGACAAGTGGGAGAATGTTAGGTTAGGTGTCTCAACTTTGCAACTACAAAAGGTTACTATTCATTCCAATTTTGGTTTTTTCAAATACCCTTTATCTTGAAGAATGGTTTAGAACTTTCAAAGTTCCCAAAAGGGGCTAAAAATGACAATGATTACTATTTTTAGTAAGTCTACATTTAAGCACAGATGGACCTAAAATTTTCCCAAAATGTGTGGAACTACTAAATAAACATCCTAGCTGAGTTTTGACTCAAGATCATGCCTAGATTGCAAGATATTAAAGTTTCCATTTTTAAAACTCCTAAAAAAGTTTCAAACTTAGGTTTGAGACACTTAGATGTCCCTAAATGCCCTAAAATTTGTTGTAACCAACTAATTAGGTTATAGCTTGATAGATGTCTTCACAATATTTCCAACACATCAAATGGTTCGTCAATCACACTTAGGTCAAAAGTTATGGCCTCTAGAAGTTGGGCCTCCCATTTTGGGAAATGTGAAAATGTGTTGGACACTTAAAAAGAGCTGTAAAGGGTAAAGTTACATGTGTTGGTGTGTGATTTGGCACACCACAAGGCATCTTTGATTTGAAATAATTTAGGCACCACTTTTGGGTAGTTTTGGCTCATGGTTTTGTAATTACCGTTGACAGTTTACTGTAATGTATCTCCTATATATCACTTGCTTGAGATGGAGGTTGTGTGTGTGAGTCTTATAGATGTCGAGTTTCCTCTAGATCTCTGGTTGGTTATACTCCTGTGAAATATTGTTCTACAAGAATATTGTAATCTTATTGATTTCTAAATAATATATTGGACAACTTTTAGAGTGTGGGGTATTTCTCCTGAAAGGGTTTCCCCACATTATTACTATGTTGTGGTGTGATTGTTATTTGTGTTTATTTTTGTATAATTTCTATAAATGTTGTAAATATTTAAAAAAAATTGCATATCCCTCCTATCAAGATTAGTGTAAGAAGTTGTTTCTCTACCTTAGCTTCCTTACATATATAGAATTCTATACCAGCTCTTACACAATTGTCCTTTGTTGTCATTCATCATCCATTGGTACCATTGATAAGGTTCATATTCTAAATGTAGTGAGGCTATGTCAACTATTACATTGTCTAGTATATTATGAAGCTTAAAATATTGTCCCACGAAGTCACATTTGTGCCATAAAACTTATGAATGTCTATTTTGGGTACGTTCAATTTTAAACCTTGAAAACATTGTCCTATCCCTTGATTTTATCTATTAGGATTATACTCGCCTAGTTAATTTTATTGGGGCTTCAATTTAGACAATAGTTCTTATTTAAACCTATCTAAACCTTCATTTAAAGATGTTGCAAATGGGGTAAACAAATTATCCTTAATAAAATGTACCACTATTTCACATCCAAGTGGAATTTTCTCTCAATTTCAGGTGGTGGACAATAAAGAGGGTCATTAGATTCATTATTTATAGAAAAGTCCCCTAATCCTAAAGATGACATAGCTTTTGATGTGTTTTATTTTCTGAACTGTGGGTTTTTTATTATGTAAGGAAGGAAAGCATCCAATGTGAGTTGTAACCATCAAAATTTTAAAAATGATCTATAACTAAATTTGACTTTCATCTTTCGACCAAACTTTGACCACTAAATTAAGGAATTCATCTTTCCTCTAATTATAAATTATAAAGAGCTAACCCTACCTAATTTTTCATGAGCTTTCCAAAAATGTAAAAAGAAATTAAGAATTCCAAAAATTGTGGCTTATAGAGCAAATAATGAAAAATCATAAAATGTTGACCTAGCTTTGACCACTAAATTACATAATTAATTATTATTCTAATCAAAATTTTTAAAGAACTAACCCTACCTAATTTTACACAAGCTTTCCAAAAATGTAAAAAATCTAAAATATCCAAGTTGTAGAGCAAATTAATGAAAAAAATAAGTGTAATAACTTGCAAAAAATGATCATAGAAAGCTCATTTTTTACCTGAAGCTTCCTTGATTATATACCTCAAAACTTGGAAAAATCAAGTCCAAATTGACAATGGTTTATAAGTTATGGAGAAAACAAAATTCTTGGCTCAAATCATAGCTCGATACCACTTGTTATGATATTTCTTGGAAATAAATGCAAAAATCAATAAAATAGCAGACCATTTCAAAGGGGTGACCTCCAATAATAAAATAATAATAATATGAATTCAATATTAAAAGTCATGATGGTTTGGGAGAGCCTTTCTCTTCCATATTTATAGGTATAACTATGTAGGGTCACATCCCTTCGTCCTAATGAAGTTAACTTAAGGAATTAATTAAATTATTAAGGTTAAACATGCCACAAGTGCTTATCCTCATTACACTTAAGAAATATAGAATATTAGGATCATAACATATTTTGGTGTTTTGAGGTCAAAATACATAAGTATGATGGGAATATATTAGAACCAAATGTATTCGTTCATATTGTTTATGTGCCACAAATAGCGCCTAGCTATAGATAAAAGAGCACATTTCTAAGTTCATGCATGCACATAAATAGGGATAATCAAACATATGATGTATTTAAGGATATCATGTACTTTAGTATACATGTGACTTACAATTCACTATGAGCAAGTTTGTGCCACAATTGTAATGATACATGATGCTATGAATAGTTTATCACATGACACTATTGAACATGAACGTATATATACCCCTCATAATTGAGACAATAGAGATTGAGGCATGGTAAAATATTAACATGTGCTTGATTAATATATTGTGATCTATATTATGTTTGAATACTACTATAATCGGATTGTATATGTTTCCTTACTGATAGTATGTGTAGGGTGGTTAGAATTTGTCATAGGGTGGAGCATGTGGTTCAAAGAAGAGGGTGAAATACTTGGCCTACTTTGAGTGAGATGTGCCAATATGTGTGAGGCCTTAAGTGGTTTACCTTCAGTTGTTGCACACAAATATAAGAATGGCTAAAATGGGCTCACCAACTCATGATGAAAATAAACACTTCCCAAGGGTAATCTAGATCTAGGTAGGGCCATGTTGTGTGGATTACTTTGTGTGATGCAATCCATATTTATAGGTATAGCTATGTAGGGACACATCCTTTCGTCCTAATTAAGTTAACTTAAGGAATTAATTAAATTTATTAAATTTAAACATGCCACAAGTGTTTATCCTCATTACACTTAAGAAATATATAATATTAGGATCATAACATATTTTGGTGTTTTGAGGTCAAAATACATAAGTATGATGGAAATATATTGGAACCAAATGTATTCATTCATATTGTTTATGTGCCACAAATAGCGCTTAGCTATAGATAAAGAGCACATTGCTAAGTTCATGCATACACATAAATAGGGATCATCATGCATATGATGTATTTAAGGATATCATGTACTTTAGGATACATGTGACTTGCAATTAACTATGAGCAAGTCTGTGCCACAATTGTAATGATACATGATGCTATGAATAGTTTATGTGACACTGTCAAACATACACATATATATACCCCTCATAATTGAGACAATAGAGATTGAGGCATGGTAAAATATTAACATGTGCTTGATTAATATATTGTGATCTATATTATGTTTGAATACTACTATAATTAGATTTTATATGTTTCCTTATTGAAAGTATGTGTAGGGTGGTTAGAATTTGTCATAGGGTGTAGCATGTGGTTCAAAGAAGAGGGTGAAATACTTGGCCTACTTTGAGTGAGATATGCCAATATGTGTGAGGCCTTAAGTGGTTTTCCTTCAGTTGTTGCACACAAATACAAGAATGGCTAACATGAGCTCACTAACTCATGATGAGAATAAACACTTCCCAAGGGTAATCTAGATCTAGGTAGGGTTATGTTGTGTGGATTACTTTTTGTGATGCAATCCATCCTTCTATTGATATGGCCTTTTGAATTGACTCACCTTTGCTTTGGATTTGTTTCTTAATGGATTGTGGTTGGAATCATAATTGGGCTTAAATTTTAAGATAAGAGGATGATTGATTCTTATTTATGTAATATTTTGAATTAATTAAATAATATGTAGTTTGAATTATCATAAAGATATTATTGTTTTTTTTTTAATTTTTAATAATTATAATGTGAGATATTTATCTTTAAACAATTTTAATAATGTAAATAAAAAATTTAGTTAATTTTTTTTAAATTGGTAAAGGATATTTAAATATTAGTTTATTTTTTCTTGGTCAATGAAAGTTTATGAGCTCCCTAATCTATGGAACATAAACATGGGCTTAAGAGATATATAATTTTTTGCCCTACGGTATGTGTATATATACATAGAGGTTCAAGAATAATTCAAACATTTAAAATAAACTTTAGTTTAATTCTTTTTTGGTTAATGAAAGTTGAAATCGACTCGTAAGACATAATCATGAATTGAACTTGAATATTTATTTTAATAGCACTCCATCTTTACTACTTAATTACACCTACTAAGTTAACTATAATTCAAATTTAAACCTAAATCCATATTTAATTGAAGGTAGAAAGCATATACATAGCATTACTATTTAAATGGTTAAAAGAGAGTGCCATCATCACCTACCAAAAACCAAAAGTTAGTAGAAGATCTAGAATGATTTTCAAAAGAGACTAAATTATTTTAAAGGACTTAACTTTTTGAAAAAAGGGCCAATCTTGTATAGTCAATATTAAAAGCAAATTAACAGTGAAGCTCTTTAATCTTTATAAAAGTAATAATGCCTATGTAATTCCCACCTTGACAAACATCACGAAAATACTCTTGAAAACATACACACAAAACATAGACAAACACCACACATTTATTGAATGGAAAAAGAGACTAGCTTAACAACTACAAACACACATGCTGGCTTCTATACAACATATATACCTCACATCACTTCAATGCCACCTTAATGATGTTACATGCCTAACTTTGATCCATGTGGTTTTGTACATTAATACTCTGTGCATTCTAGGATCCTACAACTGATTACCTAGGTAGGTTTCTTCTACCACACATTATATTGTGAGTTAACATTAAGGTTATTTCAAGCACTACACAACCATCAAAGGGTTGTAGCTACTAATAATGGTCCAATACTGGTCACCTAGTGACTAGTGTCTCTCTACCTAGAGAATGCATAAAGACTATGGATGATGCAACATACATCACACACTATGCATGTGGATCTAACAATTAGGTTCTAGTTTAAAACAGGCACCAATGACATTGTATTCTTATGTCATCTTATGTGTTCTACACTACTCACAAGAACAACTAACTACAAGGTACCTCAAAGTGTGACTATGCTAATTCATGTTGATCATGAGAGGCGAGGATGATGGCAAAAGAGTGGCCTCCCTAACACCCACCCCACACATCAAATGCTATGCACACATGAGCTAAACATCTTATCAAAGGTGGGACTTCCATAGTTGTGTAGCTCAGTTCTATGACACACCACAAGCATACTATTTCCATGATAGGCCAATTGATCTAAGCAAAAGGGGTGTCCATCAAGGACTTTCGCTTGATTACTAACCTCAAAATAATTCTTAGTTGCATCTAGGTTATTCTATGCCACATCTACACATCCTAATATAGGCATTCCTTAGATAAGTAGATAAGTGTAATACATCAATGTTAGTCATGCAACATGAAGACCATCACACTATCTCATAATGACTCATGACATTCAAATGGATCATTCCAAATCAATGCCCACATAGTTGAATGCCTGGAGCCTATTGCTTCATCAATTGACACACCTCAAGGTAGCAAATGGGTATGTGCAGGATCATGATGGGCCAAACTATACCTCTAAGTGGCAATGAAAATACAAAAAATTAGTCTTAATCAAGTTCATGTGAAAATTTGAATGGATTATCAACATAATTTGAAAAAGATGTAAGAACAAAATTTGTAGAGAATTGAATGTAGTTTATGGGATACTATTTTTAAAAAAAACCTAAATTTACTTAATGAAAAATGAATATTTCAATGAATAGCTATTAAATTTTTCAGAAAAAAATAAAAAAGTGGGTATCATTCCAGCCAACCTAATTATGAGCAAAAAAAAAATTGAAACTTTCAAAATAAGTAGAGGACTCATGCCCGGATGTGACACATATTTTTTTGAATTTTTTTTTTCAATAAAATAATTAGTTATGATTTTTTTACTGACTTTTTTTAAAAACTAAAAAGTAATTTTCCAGCCAACCTAACCCAATAAAAAAAATGGAATTCAATTTTTTTTAACCTATAGCCAAAAAAGTAGAGAGTGTGACGTAGCTTTCGGATCTCAAATAGGTGAAATGGTTTGAAAGTTATGGATGTTTTTTAATCAGTGTGTCCATTAGGATTTCAAACACACACTATTTTGAAAATTATTAATAATTATTTAATAAAATGATAACCAAACAAATCTTATATTTTTAAAAAGCTCACAATTTATTCTATAAACCCTTTCCATTTTATCAATTTTGCATAAAAGAAAAGTCGTCAGCACAAAGGGTGAAGTTCAAAGAAGAGAGTGAAACCAATAAACACATTAGAATTCAGGGAAAGTCAACTATGACAGTCCCAAGCCTAAATACAAGGCAAAAATGAAGCAAAACAGACATCCGTTACTAATGGATATCCATTTTTTTATGATAAAAATCAATTGGTAGTGAAAACAAAATGGATATCCATTTCTGGAAAACAGATATCCATTTCTAGGAAATGGATATCTATTTTGGGGAGCCCGGAAATGGATATCCATTTTGTTTTCACTACCAATTGATTTTTATCATAAACATTAGATCTACCACTACCCTATAAATTGTTTCCCCGAACCTTAAATGCACAGGAGACCTGATTTATTACTACAATTTTAACAAACAACACTTGATCAACTGGGGGAGAGTGATGGTTCAACTTGACATTTCCTTTAGATCAACATACGCTTTTACTGAAAGAAATACAGTGAGTCCAAGACTCCAAACAAACCTTCAATTGTAAACCTTTATTTGTTGATTAATGCCATTTATGATCATTATTTCCATATAATTTGAAGGAAGCTCTTAGTTGACTTCATACACTCCAGCATAATACAAAGAAATGTATAAGTATCAACACAAACAATACTTAAGAGTTTCTTACCCCATTGACAAATCTAACAGCATTTTTATTTATGTCACTTGAGATGAGGAAATGGAAAGTGTTTTCACACTTGATCCATACTAAATCTGGAAAATTCATGGGAAGCAAAAACTTGAATAGTAAAATGAAACCAGGTACCAAGATAGGTTTATTAATAGAAACTGATTGCAAACCACAAGTGGACAGGACCACAATTGTAGTAATTATAAGGCATAATCATTTTCTAACAATTTCTCTTGTATTTAATAAATTCAATTATGTAGATGGTGATATAAGAATTAAGAAATAGGATATTTGTTTATTCATAAATATTATGTTTTAAGATTGTTCTAATCTATTTTTAAGAAAATGAGATATGTAGAGTCTCTCTTGATGGGAAGACAAAGAGTCATCTGATCAATTTTAAAATATTAAGAAATCTTTGAAGAGGTATTCTTTTTGGGAAAATGAGAGGAGAGGATACTGGAAGGATGGGGGAAGAAGACGTCGGTAAGATAGAAGCTCTGCAAGTTTGATGTGAATTCATCAGTATATTAGTCGCTTATTGGTATCAAGTATGTCAGAGTTGCCTTTGTTGTAGTACTGGATTGTAGTACTGGATTGTAGGTACTTGCTTGTTTTATCTATTTTGTCTATGAAAGATCTAGGTTTCTATAATCGTTTCAACAAATCCATAAACTCATTGATTGTTCCTATCGGCGTATTCTTTGAACCTGTAAATTGCATTTGCTTGATATCATTAGGTCAGATTATAGTGTTGACATAACATTACGGCCTTACCCATTCATGAAGCCGTCATTGAATTGACAGCGCCTTCTTTTCTAAGGCTGCACTTTGATTAAATTACATGTTTTATTTCAAACATGTTGTAGTCTTGAGTTTGAAGTGACTAGGCCTTTACTACGGGTCGTGCCTTGTAACGATCTTATGCTTGCTAATTGCATTAGCCTAAAAGTTTCAAATTCCATATACAATAAATCTATTTTGTGGTATCCTGCAATCATTGCATTCCATAAGATAATATCTCTTGAGGCATCTTTCTTTAATCTATTGTAGGTGTTACATAGCTTGTATTGAATCTTCACGGTGCATGCATTTTCCATGATGTCCTCTATGACTGTTGTGATGAACAAAAGATCAAAAAATGATTTCTTTTTCAATACTAAAAATGTAGACTTGTCTTTTTAGAAGTTCTTAACTGAATTCTTTCCTTATGGAGACATCAGTTACACTTAGTAGTTTTGGTAGGAGTTGGCATATACCTATAGTAGGTGTTGAGTCACCTTTGGGAATCATGGATTTAATTGTTTACATTAATGAGGGAATTTGAAACCATTAGAGCTAGTGTTGACAGACTTGAAAATACATTTTGTATGGCCCTTTGCATCACATTTTCCATCAAGTTTGACTCCATTATATGCCAGCTAGGAAAATACTCCCTAACAGGTGGGGTACCGTTGTGTTAATGAAAGTGCTAGATAGAAAAAGGCGTTAGCCCTGGTTGGCTTGCCCATATGTGCCCACTTGGCTTCGTTCTAGGCAAAATGGTATGGTCCTAAATTCTATGTCGTGAGGAAACAAGGTGGATCCTTTCACATCTATCAATCGCTAGCGTTATGCAGAGAAAAATATTAGCAATTCTAAAAGGAGGGAAAAGAGTGCTCATAGTAGAACCCATGTGCGGATAACGGCTAATGTGGTTCCTCTTAGAACAAGGTCTTACCAAGTCCTCTCCCACATTGGTAAGTTCAATGTTGTGTGATCCGAAATGTCGATGCAAAAAAAGCAACACAATTTTTCCAGAAGCTTACAATTACTGATTGTCATATAGTTGTGAAGAAGAGAAATCAAGATGACACCAAGGAGACTGTCATGTAAGACTGCCTTTTTGTTTTACCATGTTTTTCTAGTTATGCTATAGCCATGCGCTAAATCTGTGTAATGTTGGTTTTTCTTGCTAAATGCCAGCTATGTGTTTTCCCTTATTTCACCTCATAATAGATGATATGGGATTTTTTTGATTGAGATCTCATTGTTTCTGGTCACATTGAAAGTTAGTAGTTATTGGTAGTTTTAAATGTCTTTTTGTTTTCTTAGATCTCTGCCCAAGCAGAGGAAGTAGATATTGGTGATTTTAAATGTTTCTCTTTCTTTCTTTCTTAATAGAAATCTATATAAAATCCTTGAAAGAACATGGAACTCGACTTGATCTCCTCTCTGTGTAGTGGTATGGCTTGATAGTTTCTAAAGATTCTTCTTCATGTCTTCTAGGGACAAACTCTTAAAGATATTTGTTTCCTAAGATTAAATCTATGTTTCACCACTCTTTTTTTAATTTGATTCCCTCCACCTTGCTTGATATTATTATGCTTTTGACCACATAGAAAATGTGATATTTTGGTTATCAGATATCAAAGCATGTGGTAGTATAGAAATATGGGAGGAATATTAAGGTTTTAGGTTGGGTTATCTATAGTGTTATTTTATTATCTTGATCATGATTATTAGAACCATAAATAATGATATGAGTAGAATAAATAAGAGTTGTGGCATCTAATGTTGTTAGGTCTATAAAGATTTTGCATCCTTTTGCAATTAACATAGTACTATGCAAATTTATTACTTAAGAATGTGATCTAATTATCAAATGGTAATTCATGAAATTATTTATAATATTTTCTAGTCTCCTACCATGTTGGTGTATGAACTATATTTTGGGCTTGAATGTGTATTATGGTTATAAGAGTCAATCTTTTTAGGTTAATAATGAAGCATTCTTAATCCTTTCCAGATCATCTCTATGATATGCATTGAGAGAGAGAGAAACCTTCATATAATACCTCTTTCCATTTACCTTGCCTAATATTGATGGTCTTATTGAATCATTTATGAAATCCTTATTAAATATGTTGCTATTTTAAATATTTGATAAATTGTCAATATCATGTGAATAATTTCTTAGAAGTTTTGATTTGTGTGAGACTATTTTGTAGTTACAAGTTCTAGTCCTGAACTACGATGTCTATACGCTACGCATATGTAGCCAAGGCCATCATGAGCCCCTGAGATATTAGGTCAGTCCCTTAGGGCCTTAGGCTAGTATATTGTTCTCTAATTTGTTTATTGTTGAACTTTCTGGAAACTAATGTTCATGTTTAGATGTGCAGATACAGGTCTGTTAATTGAGCAGATTATTGGAGCAAAGAATATATTTTTCACTATGCTTAAGGATGAACATATAGTTCTTGTTGTAACTAAGTGTAATTACAAGGGGAATGTATTATCTATGAAAATTATCAATTGCAATGCATGATATTAAACTTACGATTAATCAAAAATTGTGTTTGATTTAGTTAGAACAAGTGAATATTCTTCTTTCATCAAATTATATTTCATTATTTCTGACTAATTTTAATTTATTATTGTTATTTACTGATAATTTCTTGTGTAGGCATTACATATGTATCAGAGCAGCAGGTTGCAATACTTGGGAGATTTGGGGAAAAAGTATTGGTAATGTGAACCCATTTTTGGGTCTCATCATGGTAAGTAGAGGTAAATTTTGATTGATGAATGATATAGAATGGATGTCTAGTAAATTAATTTCAACTTATATACAAATATGTATTCTTGGAATTGTAAGTCTCTGTAATGTTAATTAATGATTTTTATCAAACATGAATATTTATCACCTTAATCTGTGATGATATTGACAAACTTGTGTGTTTGGTGATGGTGTTATGGCTAGATTGTATGGGAGTTGGATGGATGGTTGATGGGTGTGTTGTGGGAGCTACATGTGCTGTGTGTGAGCTGTTGGGAGTTGATGTTGCTTTGTGTCAGCTATTGGGAGTTGATGTTGCTCTGTGTGTGCTATTGGGAGTTGATGTTGTTCTATGTGAGCTATTGGGAGTTGTTGTTTCTTTGTGTGAGCTATTGGGGTTGATGTTGCTCTATGTGACCTATTGGGAGTTGTTGTTTCTCTGTGTGAACTATTGGGAGTTGATGTTTCTTGCGTGAGCTATTGGGAGTTGTTTCTTTGTGCACGAGCTATTGGGAGTTGAAGTTGCTCTGTGTGAGCTATTGGAAGTTGTTGTTTCTCTGTATGAGCTATTGGGAGTTGTTGTTGCTCTGTGTGAGCTATTGGGAGTTGATGTTTCTCTATGTGAGATATTAGGAGTTGTTGTTGTTCTGTGTGAGCTATTGGGAGTTGATGTTGCTCTGTGTGAGTTATGATTGCTCTATGTGAGCTATGGTTGCTCTGTGTGAGCTATGATTGTTGCAAGTTGTTGGATCAATAGAGGAATATATATGGACAGTCAAGGTAAGAAAATCAATTGTATTTCTATTTTATATAACTTCATGAATGAGATGAATGTATACAAGTTAAATCTTGAAATAAATCTATTGTTATTGTTTGCATGTTTAAATTTGTCATGAATGATGAAATTTTATATGAGTATTAATATTATATTGCCTGAAATTGGTGTTACGATGAAAATGATTGTTGGGAGTTATTAATTTTATTGTGAAACAAAGTGAGATAAATTTAAAATTATTGAAAAGGAATTGTTTATCGGTTTAATATGTTGAACATCAAGAAAAGTGTTTCTCTTTAATTGCTCGGGGGTGGATTCGATTGGTCGAATCTTATGGCTGGGTGGTGAGCAAATCTGGATTGTTACTAATTTTGTGGTTGTAGATCATGTGAGCTAACTCTAGTTGGATGTGTTGAAGTTAGGAAATATTCATTTTTCCTAATGACTTCCAGGAGGAAGTCCATTCCTAGGGGGAAGAATGTAAGGCCTAATCGTTTTCTAACAATTTATCTTGTATTTAATAAATTCAATTATGAATATGGTGATATAAGAATTAAGAAATATGGTATTTGTTTATTCATAAAGATTATGTTTTAATATTGCTCTAATCTATTTTTAAGAAAATGAGATATGTAGAGTCTCTCTCAATGGGAAGACAAAGAGTCATCTAATTGGTTTTAAAAGATCAAGAAATCTTTGAAGAGGTATTCTTTATGGGAAAATGAGGGGAGAGGATATTGGAAGGATGGGGGAAGAAGATGGCGGTAAGATAGAAGCTCTGCAAGTTTGATGTGAATTCATCAGTATATTGGTCTCTTATTGGTATCAATCCTGTTAGAGTTGTCTTTGTTGTAATACTGGATTGCAGGTACTTGCTTGTTTTATCTATTTTGTCTATGAAAGATCCAAGTTTCTATAACCATTTCAACAAATCCATAAACTCGTTGATTGTTCCTATCGACATATTATTTGAACCTATGAATTGCATTTGCTTGATATCAATAGGTCAGATTATAGTGTTGGCATAACATTACGGCCTTACCCATTCATGAATCCATCATTGAATTGAATGGGCCTTCTTTTCTAAGGCTGTACTTTAATTAAATTACATGTTTTGTTTCAAACTTGTTGTAGTCTTGGGTTTGAAGTGACCAGGCCTTTACTGGGGCAGGTGCAAAAAGTTGGGGGGCCAAAAAGTGGCCAACTTTTTTTGAAAATCTAAGCCATAACGCGAGCGCATTATAACGCACTCGCATTATGGCTTGGTGATGCCGATCCTAAGGCTCGGCAACACCAAGCCATAACATGCTCGCACTATAACGCGAGCACGTTATACTCTACTATTTTAAAAAAAAACCTATGTTTCATTTCATTGTTTCATTACATTTCACAACAAACCCATGGCTTGCAGACAAAGGAGTGTGCACTCATGTTATCAAAGGGCATATCATCAGTAATTTATCACTAATTCATTGTAAAAATGCTACCATGACATTGGGGAGGCTGAAGGAGTAAGTTCTATTTGCTTTCTTGTGTGAATTTGTTGCTAAATAGGTAGGTTTAAGTAGTTTTTTAATGTAAATTTCTCTAATTTAAATGAATTGATAATGCACCTCCTCCTCCTCTTGAAAATCCTCAAAATCCTCCATCACCTGAATAACAAATACCTGCTAAAGAACAACCCCAACAACAAACACCTCCATTCATTCCTCTATATGCCCCTCGAACACAAGAAAATATAATGGGGCAAATTGAAAACAATAAAAAACAAATTGAGGACATAATTGGAAGGTTGAAAGATCCTGCAACTTCAACCTCACATAGATTCTGTTGAAATTAGGGCAGACAATTGAGAGAGGGGGTGAATTAGTTGTCACAAAACTTTAACTTTTGCTACATTTAATCTTCATTACCACTTATAAACAGATTAATGATGTAACCATGAAAGCATGAATCAACAACACAAGAGAAAAAACACAATCAACACACATAACACTAGGATTTTTACGTGGAAACCCGGTTAAGGGAAAAACCACGGTGGGGGTTAGCCCACAAAATTTATTCTCTATTAAAAGAATAGAAAAATGGGAAGGCACTTGCCTTCGGGCGCACTGCCCAGAGCTCACTGTTCAAAGGAGGCTCACTGCCTACAGAAATATTCACATGATTAACACTGAAAGGTTAAACTAAGAAACATCATCTTCTCCATGCCAAAGTTTAATTCCATTGAAGCTCACAACACCTCTGCTCTACCCCCGAACACTTCCTTGCTACCTTCGCATCTTCGCTCACATCCACACATTTTCATGACTTCATAATGTCTTATTTATACATGACATCAACTTTGGAATGAACATCAAATTCGGCCTTACAATCATCTATCTGGAACATTCTCCAAGATAGGCATTACAAGTAATTACAATCACAAGACTTAAAATGCTACATGAAAACCATTACACTATCAGCCAAACAAAGCTGGGACTCAAATCTTCCTCAAATAACATGCCACACTCCATAGAACTCTTCTTAGATCATTTGCAATATGCACCAAGCATCCAGTCGACCAAGACTGGAAAGAACAGCAACACCCAAGGAGAAATCTTTAACTACAAGCTCAATCCTTAATGCGGACCACCAACATAATAGGCATGTGATCCAAAGACCTCCACAAGCACAATGAAATCAACAAGAACAACCGCACCACCTCAAATCACTAGAATCACTTGCATCTTCATACAGGAACTCATGAACACTAACTATCATGACTGTCACACTAGAAAGATTACTTGCGGACCTCCAAACCACAAACCACTTGAGTTGAGGATACACACCAACATCCCAAACATACCTCTAGATCCGTAGATCATAATATTCCAATGCAGAGCAATCTAGACCAAATTCCTGTCACTCTGTTACTTCTGAACAAATACAAAACCCGGTTCTACTCAGATGGCCATAGCTTCACCAATCCTCCATGCAGACCTCTCAAATCTTAACTGGAGCAACTTCAGACAATCCTCTACAAAACCCTTTAGTCTGCAGACTCTGATCTTCATCTCACCGGAAATGCTGAGCAATCTACTTTGTTGAACTACACTATCTTCACTGTCTCTAACAAAGAAATATGTTGATATCAATGACAACACATCATAGGCACATATTTGCAACAGATTCATGCTTACTCAATCTCTTGAATATATGTTATCAAATGTAGATTCAATTAGCAAGCAAATCTGTAGTTGGTTAGAAAAGAGGAGAGAATTTAGAGAGTTCTATGTAGACAAGTTGTTCTATGAACAAGTTAAAAATGAACAAATTACAAAATTGGACTTGTGTTCCATTTTCACAGACCCATAAACAAATCAATCTCTACCCTTTGCATGCAAGAGGTTCCCTATCCATTGGTGCAACAACCAAACAATAAGGGACAATTTGTTGACCCCAGTTGGCATTAGTGTTTGGTAATGATGTCAAACATCAGTATAGTTGGCATGAGTTCAGTTGATTTGGTAAGTTGGTACAGTGTTGAAGTGACAATTGAGATCCTACTCCGTCTTCCTATAATCTGAGTTGTATTAGTTCAGTTGGTCTATTACATGATAGCACTTCTTGATCAATTTGACATACTCATTTTATAAGGTCATCATTTGTTACATTAAATGAGATAAGGTGACTAAGGGTCACTAAAGGCATTACCTTGTCATTTGATTCATTTAAAAGGTGACATTTGATTTTAATTTCAATGTTATAAATATGTCATATACAGGCCATTTAAGTCATTAACTTGGCCAGTAGGTATTGGGTATAATGAGTAGGTTCCGTGCAAGGCATGGAATGTGCATAACTCCAGTGAACCTCTTTACTCGTCCATCAAGGAATCGAATTAAGACTCTTCCACAACCAACAATCTTTAGATGAGAGTCGTCACCTAGGTACACTCTTCCACCATCAAACTCTTCATATTTTGTGAACCAGTCTCGATGTGGGGTCATGTGGAATGATGTACCAGAATCAATCAACCACACATCATCAGATGCATGGGTGGCCAAGGCTACGATGAAGGCATCACCATCATCTTGTGACTTGTCAGAATCTGAGTCAGGAGCTTTCTTCTTCTTTTTCTTCTTCTCTTTGCATTCCTTTCAGAAATGCCTAGTTTTTCCATAGTTCCAATAGAGAGCCTTGGACTTTCCAGGAGATTTGGATCTCCCACGAGATTTGGGTCTGCCCTTATCACCTTTCTTGTCCTTCTTCTTCCATTTCTCTTTAGGTCTTCCACGAACCACAAGAGCCTCTTTGGCTACCTCAGAAGACTTCCTCTACATTTCTTCTGATAATAGCGAGGACACCACATCTTCCATCTTCAAGGTGGTAGTGGTGCTTTCGATAGCCATGACAAGATGATCCAATGAATCTGGTAAAGAACAAAGAAGGGTCATGCAATGATCCTCCTCCTCCATTTTCACACCCATAGATGTCAACTAAGCAACAATCATGTTAAAAGCATTCATGTGTTCTGCAACAGATCCTCCATCTTCCATCTTTAGAGCGAACAACTTCTTTTTCAGGAAACGTTTGTTTACCAAGGACTTGGCCTGATAAACATCACCCAACTTCTTCCAAAGATCTTTCATGCTCTTCTCCTCATGGACATTCATTAGGATAGAGTCAGCTAAACAGAGTCTTATGAGATCCTTAGCCTTCTGATCTTTGAGGTCCCAATCAGCTTGTGACATTGTTGTAGGTTTCACATCAGATACCATTTCCCATAGGTCACGATCAACAAGTAGGTCCTCCATCTTGAGTTTCCACAACTCAAAATTAGTGCCATTGAATTTCTCAACCTCTAACCTTCTAGATGTGGTTGCCATCTCCTTGTTGCAACAAGATACATAATTGGTGTAGGAGCACCTACCTTACAGTGGCCTCCATGAGGCAGTTAGTTAGTTTTAAGTCTTGTTGATGTTTCCAAGAAGGTCTTATAAGACCAATGCATGTAATAAGGTCTGAGTTGACCATGCTTTTCTATTTTTAGGTAGTTTGTTTGGACAGTTGTTTAGTTTGTTAGTTCGGTTGGGTCTCCCAGCCGCTTGGAGGCAAAAATAGTACTACTGTAAGTAGTTAAATACCCCCAGAATTGGGTCATTTTGGAGAGAAGGAGACATACTATGAAGTTAGATTGTACTGTGGGAAAACAGAGTATTGTAATTGCATCCTTTGAAAGCAATAAAGAGATTCTGCTTGTGTCAATTCTCCATTTGGATCTCACTATGTAATCAAATTTCTATTATGTTGGGTGCATGGATTCGTCTGTCCATTCCACCAGGTGATTTGTAGAATCGGTGGAATGGTTATGTACAATAGTTTAGGCTTTCGTTTTGTGTTTCTATTTGTTCACATGCAAGTTTACAGGATCGCAGTCGAGGGGTGTTGAGAGCCCTACCATGGGTATGTGCTAGGCTGTGCAAGGTAGATCAGATAAAAAAATTGCCAGAGAAGTGAATGACATCATTGCTAAGGGTTGACGGGTCGCAAGTGTAAGGTTTCATTAGTGTGAGACAAGACATTGGGTGAGCAGAATTGTGGTAAGCCAACAATAGAGTTCTCACCAATCGGTTGCATCAGGGTGACAATCGGCAAATGTCACTGAGGGGAGTTCGTCGGCATGAGATTTGATATTGATGAATGTGTTGGAAGTAAACCCGACGTGGGATGTTTGGCTGACGAAGGCGGTCATAAGGTTCATCGGGGTGACTGCAGGCATTGACAAGAGATACAAGGAGGTTGCCGATAGTAGAGGTCCCGCTGATAGGCAAAGAGTCGATTCCCATCGGCAAGAGGCTAGTGATCGGCGGTGGAAATAAAAGTGGCACCGATGGTGTAAGGTGTTGCTGATAGGCAACTTGACCGTATGTGAAGTAGTCGGTGAGAGTTGGGTTAAGTATGGCCGATGAAGGTGGTTTGGAGTCTCATCGGGGTGACACAAAGTATTGGCATAGCAGACTTGAGGGAAGCCGATAGTATAATGTTTGGCTGACGAAGGAATTAACATAATGATCGGGGTAACAAACCAAAGGTGTCACCGATGAAGGGTGTGTCAGTATGAGAACAACCATCGGGGAGACTTCAAGCAAAGTGGCCGATAGTTAAAGTGTTGCCAATAGGCAACCAAGGGCGATGTGTCGAGGAGACAATAGAGATCGGCAAGAAGGTTGGAGGTGTTCGCCAATAGTTCATGTCTTACCGATGGGAGTGTGGTCGTTGGTGAGAGATGGTGAGAGGTCTGACCGATAGGTGTGTTAAGGGAATGGTATTGGCACGACCAAAGGCATCGGTATGAATATTTTGAAGGTGGCCGATAATGGATGTGTTGCCGATGGAAGAGTGAATGCATGTTTCGGTGAGATAATAGAGACATCTTGCCGAGATTGACAGAAATAACTATTTCTGTGGGTTTTAAAGGATTTTCACCCAGTTTGTGAGCTTCTACTATGTGGCTCTGCATCAAATTGGTATCAGAGCTCAGCAAAAGGTCTGGGTTGATTATGTGTTGATTATGTCACTGAGAAGACAGAGGTAGAGGAGTGAGAGGTTGACAAAATGCCTCCGAAAGGTAATGGTACTGCAAGGGATTTGCAGGAGATGAAGGAGTTTGCTGAAGCACTTCAAGCCAGGCTTGTAGCCTTGGAGAAGAACAAAAAGAGGGAAGTGGATGACAGTGAATTAGAAGAAGATGAAGATGCTATTGAAGAATATGAAGAGGTAGCTGAAGATTTGAATGCTAAAGACCAGAGGTTTGCAAAACTGTTAAAGGTAGTGTAGAGTGAGAAACCTAAGGTAAAGGTTGATGTTTCAAAGTATAATGGAAGTTTGGTTGAAGATGAGTTACTGGATTGGATTGCTGCATTGGATAATCACTTTGAATGTGAAGATGTTGCTGAGGATCAGAAGGTAAAGATTGCAAAGACCAAGTTAGGAGGTCATGCTTTGGTATGGTGGGATTATGTACAATCTGAGAGAAGGAAACAAGGAAAGTCAAAGATCACTTCATGGGATAAGATGGTAGCAAGGATCAAAGGTAAATTCTTGCCCAAGGATTATGAAATTCAGATGTTTAAGAAGCTGCAATTCTTAAGGCAAAAGGAAATGGATGTGAAGGCATACACTGAGGTGTTTTACAAGTTGAGTATGAGGTCTGGTCATCATGAGAATGAGGTTGAAAAGGTTGCCAGATATTTGGCTGGCTTGAGATTGAACATACAGGATGAGTTAGTTTTGGCTAACCCTAAGAGTGTAGAGGATTGTTATCAAATGGCAATCAGGATTGAGGAGAAGATGAATAGAAGACAGGATAAGTCCATGAGAGGAAGAGGCAGCAATGTAAGGGGAAGAGGATTAGCTCCTACAACAAGACAAGGCAATGAGAGTCAAGAAGGCACTAGTAAAGGACAGGAACAGTCTGATTTCAAAGGTGGATGGAAGGGTACTAGAGGTAGATTTGGAGGTGGTAAAGGTTCTACTACATTTTTAGGAAAGTGTTACACCTGTGGTGAGTTTGGTCATCCATTTTTTAAATGTCCAGAAAGACAAGGTTCGTCATCTAGAGATGATAGAATGAATGACAAGAGAGTACAACTTGTGCAGGAAGAGAAAGTAGAGGAAAGGGTGCAAAGTTCAAACACTTATCAAGGAGATAGAGCCCCTAACAATTATGGATATCCTGAGGAGGAAGAAGCATTGATGTTAAGAAGAACAGTCTTGAAGACATCAAAGGATATGATGCAAAGAAGAGCTCTTTTCAAACCCACATGCAATAGCAAAGGTAAAATATGTAAGGTTGTAATTGATTCTGGCTCAACAGATAATATGGTATCTCAGGAAATGGTGGATAAGCTAAATTTGGAAAGGATTCCACATCAACACCCTTACAAGGCATCTTGGGTGAGTGATAGCCAATCACTTTTGGTATATGAATAGGCATATGTTGATTTTCAGATTGGAGCATATCAGGATAGAGTTTTGTGTGACATATTGCTGATGGAATGTTGTCACCTACTGTTGGGTAGGCCATGGCAATTTGATAGGAGGGTACTGTATGATGGGTATGCAAATACCTACACCATCAAGAAAGATGGGAAAACTATTGTGTTGATGCCATTACAAGAAGAAGCTGTAACAATGAAGGCAGCAAAAATCATTTTAGTAGGAAAGAAGGAATTTGTGGAAATGCCTACAGCAGTAGGCATCAGGGCAGTTGAGGATACTACAGGGAAAGAAGTTGTTCAGGACAACAGTTTGAAGACAGTTTCAGTTTTGACAGACAGAGGTCAGCATCAGGTTCACGTTTGCAAACAGCAACTAGTTGAGTGGAATGACAAGGATGGTGTCATAGTTGGGACTATTGTTTGTCCTATAAAAGTTGGAAGGAAGATAGATTTGAACAGTACAGAAGCAACAATTACTAAGGTTATTCAACCAGGTATTCAGACAGAGGTACTGGTAAGACAGACTGGCCAACATAGGGTATGTATGAACAGAGCCTACATTGACAGGCATGAGGGTTTACTTGCAGGACAGCAAGTTCAGAAATCTTGGAGCAACCAAGCGACAGCAGCATATAAAGATGGAACAGTTCATAACACTGTGATGGCAAAGAGTAAAGGTGGAATCTTTCCACAACCTAACTCATGGGACATGAGTTCTTTTTCTTTTGGGGAGTATGGTGCAGGAGCACCTACCTTATAGTGGCCTCCATGAGGCAGTCAATTAGTTTTAAGTCTTGTTGATGTTTCCAAGAAGGTCTTATAAGACCAATGCATGTAATAAGGTCTGAGTTGACCATGCTTTACTGATTTTAGGTAGTTTGTTTGGACAGCCATTTAGTTTGTTAGTTCGGTTGGGTCTCCTAGCCGCTTGGAGGCAAAAATAATACTATTGTGAGTAGTTAAATACCCCCAGAATCAGGTCATTTTAGAGAGAAGGAGACATACTGTGAAGTTAGATTGTACTGTGGGAAAATAGAGTATTGTAATTGCATCCTTTGAAAGCAATAAAGAGATTCTACTTGTGTCAATTCTCTATTTGGATCTCACTGTGTAATCAAATTTCTATTCTGGTGGGTGCATGGATTCATTTGTCCATTCCACCGGTTGATTCGTAGAATCGGTGGAATGGTTATGTACAATAGTTTAGGCTTCCGTTTTGTGTTTCAATTTGTTCACATGCAGGTTTGCAAGATCGCAGTCGAGGGGTGTTGAGAGCCCTAGCATGGGTATGTGCTAGGCTGTGTAGGGTAGATCAAATAAAAAAAAAATCGCCAGAGAAGTGAATGACATCATTGCTGAGGGTTGACGGGTCGCAAGTGTAAGGTTTCATCTGCGTGAGACAAGACATCGGGTGAGCGGAATTGTGTTAAGCCGATGGTAGAGTTCTCACCAATCGGTTGCATCAGGGTGACAATCAGCAAATGTCACTGAGGGGAGTTCATCGGCATGAGATTTGATATCGACGAATGTGTTGGAAGTTAGCCCGACGTGGGATGTTTGGCTGACAAAGGCGGTCATAAGGTTCATCGGGGTGATTGTAGGCATCGACAAGAGATACAAGGAGGTTGTTGATAGTAGAGGTCCCGCCGATAGGTGAAGAGTCGATTCCCATCGGCAAGAGGCTAGCGATTGGCGGAGGAAATAAAAGTGGCGCCGATGGTGTAAGGTGTTGCTGATAGGCAACTTGACCATATGTGAAGTAGTTGGTGAGAGTTGGGTTAAGTCTGGCTGATGAAGGTGGTTTGGAGTCTCATTAAGGTGACACAAAGTATCGACGTAGCAGACTTGAGGGAAGCCGATAGTATAATGTTTGGCCGACGGAGGAATTAACATAGTGATCGGGGTAATGAACCAAAGGTGTCACCGATGAAGGGTGTGCCAGTATGAGAACAACCATCGAGGACACTTCAAGCAAAGTGGCCGATAGTTAAAGTGTTGCCGATAGGCAACCAAGGGCGATGCGTCGAGGAGACAATAGAGATCGGCAAGAAGGTTGGAGGTGTTCGTCGATAGTTCATGTCTTAGCGATGGGAGTGTGGTCGTCAACGAGAGATGGTGAGAGGTCTGACTGATAGGTGTGTTAAGGGAATGGTATCGGCATGACCGAAGGCATCGGTATGAAGATTTTAAAGGTGGCCAATAATGGATGTGTTGCCAATGGAAGAGTGAATGCATGTTTCGGTGAGATAATAGAGACGTCTTGCCGAGATTGACATAAATAACTATTTCTGTGGGTTTTAAAGGATTTTCACCCAGTTTGTGAGCTTCTACTGTGTGGCTCTGCATCAATAATACTCTTCACAACACTCCCACTCAACCTAAGATCAGCTCAAAAAACCCCTACCCAGCAGCTAGAACCAAAACTGGCCAGGCTCTAATACCAACTGAAAGAAAGCTAGGTGTGCACAAATTGCTTCCTACACTAATCTAATGAGGGGAGGGGAGTGCAAATTCAATTTATACTTACTATTACAACAATGTTAAACCCACTAACAAAGATATTGCAGAAAACACATAAACAAGAAAGTGAGATAGAAGAAGAGAGACACAAGATATACGTGGGGAAAACCCTCATCGGGTGAAAAACCCCACACTCCAAAACCGCACACAATGTATTAACAAAACTGAAATGGTTTACAATACACTTGCAATGCAAGCTCTCAGGAGTCTTCGACATTCGTATATGGAGACAAATCGGCAGCATAACAATACCTGTCAAACCTATAATACATGTCCTCTCAAAAGCACCTATTTATATAACAAATACAAGGAAAAAATGGTTCCACATTGGGATGGGTGTCCAACATGGCCTCATGGCCCAAAACCCACACCTAAGGACACTTATCCAACTCTGTAGGATGCTCCTGACACTTGTCAAGTCACCCCATCCCAAGGAGGTCGCCTATTTCCAAAATAGGCTATGATAGATGCTCATACGACTCTTACAACAGTCATAGAATCTATCATAGCTGTCATAACTTACAGCTATAAGAGAATTTGTCATACATAGGCTATAAATAGCATATTCTCTTACAACATGTCATAGTCCACCTTGGGGCACCCAAAGATGCCTTTTTCAAAGATGCTCTCTGACACATATCTTTACCTCTCATAGAATCTCCTATTTCTGACTCTTACATGTCATAACTTCCTCATAGGAATCTGTCATGACCGTTACAGTCAATATTCCCTTACACAACATCCAAGATGCCGACACATGGCAAAATATTCCTACCACTAAATGGGACGCCTATCTCCTCATGTGAGGACAAAAATACATGTGGCTATATGCCATGTAGGATGACACATCACCGTACGAACTCCTACAATATGACAACATAGGATTTGCATCCAATTAATACAATAGGCAATTAATAAATAAATACAATGTAAAAATACAAGCAATTACCAAGGTTGAGACACCATAATTCCCAACACATTCCCTCCATATTGATGGTTATGTGGATTCAAACTGGGCAAGTGATGTTGATAGCAGACGACCACTAGTGCTTATGTGTTTACTTTATTTGGTGGTGAAATTAGTTGGATGAGTAAGCGATGGGTTGTGGTTACTTTGTCCACTACCGAAGCTAAGTATGTAGCTACTTATGCTTGTAAAGAAGTGATATGGCTTAAGAGACTATGTTTAGATATTGGAATAAAACAAGGTGCAGTGACAGTCAAAGTGTGATTTACCTAGCTAAGAACCCGACATTTCATGCCAGGACCAAGCACATTGATGTACAATATAATTTTTTTAGAGATATGGTTGAGGATGGCAGGGTGAAGCTAGTTAAGGTAGAGGCTTTGATTAATGTTACAGATTCATTAACTAAGCCTATGAGCACAAAGAAGTTCAAATGGTGTTCAAATTTTATGGGCCTCTCGACCCATAATAATTAAATCATGGTGTTAATACTCCCTTTTCTCTTGTAAGGTGTTCAACAAGTGAGAGAATGTTACCTAAGAAAGGTGTCTCAACCTTGCAACTACAAAAGGTTACTATTCTTTCCAATTTTGGTCTTTTCGAATACCCTTTATCTTGAATAATGGAACTTAAAACTTTCAAAGTTTCCAAAAGGGGCTAAAAATGGTAGGAATTACTATTTTAGTAAGTCTACATTTGAGCATGGATGGACCTAAAATTTTTCCAAAATGTGTGGAACTACTAAATAAACATCCTAGCTGAGTTTTGACTCAAGATCATTCCTAGATTGCAAGATATTAAAGTTTCCATTTTTGAAACTCCTGAAAAAGTTTCAAACTCAGGTTTGAGACACTTAGAGGTCCTTAAATGCCCTGAAAGTTGTTGTAACCAACTAATTAGGTTATAGCTTGATAGTCTCTTCATGATATTTCTAACACATCAAATGGTTCGTTAATCGGACACTTTGATCAAACGTTATGGCCTCTGGAAGTTGGGCCTCTCATTTTGGAAAATGTGAAAACATGTTGGACACTTAAAAAGAGTTGTAAAGGGTAAAGTTACACATATTGGTGTGTGATTTGGCACATCACAAGGAATCTTTGATTGGAGATAATTTAGGTGCCACTTTTGGGTAGTTTTGGCTCATGGTTTTGTAATTATCGTTGATAGTTTACTGTATTGTATCTCCTATATATTAGGAGCTTGAGATGGAGGTTGTGTGTGTGAGTCTTATAGATGTTGAGTTTCCTTTGGATCTCTGGTTGGTTATACTCCTATGAAAGATTGTTCTACAAGTATATTGTAATTTTCTTGATTTTTGAATAATATATCGGACAACTTTTGGAGTGTGGGGATTTTCTCCTAAAAGGGTTTCCCCATGTTATTACTATGTTGTGGTGTGATTGTTATTTGTGTTTATTTCTGTGTAATTTCTATAACAGTTGTAAAGATTTAAAAAGTTTTGCATATCCCTCCTCTCAAAATTAATGTAGGAAGTTGTTTCTCTACCTTAGCTTCCTTACATATATAGCATTTTATACCAACTCTTACACACTTGTCCTTTGTTGGCATTCATCATCCATTGGTACCATTGACAAGGTTCATATTCTAAATGTAGTGAGGCTATGTCAACTATAGTGCCCCTTTGTTTTTTACCTTGGTTGTGCAGGTGGTCTGACTAAGGAATCTGAAGATAAAGAGGGAACATGAGCTTCTGTAAGTAAAATGCATATTGTTATGTTAATAGTACAGTCAGATGATGTAGTAGTATGTCGTTAGGTTAGGTGGAAAGGGCGACATCGTACCATTGAATGTATGGACATACGGGAATGAGATACGAATGTTAGAGGTCATTTCCTAGTGCTTCGACTATTATGTGTACTCTAATTTGGGATGCTTGAGTGAACAGGTATCAGCCATCGACTCCACCTGAATTAATAGGTCTGAGCATGCTCTAACCAATGGAGATTGTTGAATGGAGATAATGTAAGGTTTTCCCTCAGCTCATCATCATCCTCAAAGAGGATGAGTTTTTGGTTCTGTATCCTGTCTATTTGGTCATGGTTGTGAGTCTCTATTGTTCGATTCTGTATTGTCGTCCGATCCTGCTTGGTGTGTAGCTCGTCAAGTTGTTATTGAAGGTTAATCGGTTCATTATAAAGGAATTAATAGTTCTCTTTAATAAATAATTTGTACGTGGAGGTAAATAAAATATTATGTATGGGGTTATAATTAATGAATTTAATGTGAGGAATAATCTCGAATTAATTAACACTCCTTGTTGATGCCATGAAATAAATTTATTGTGTGTGTGTGTGTTGTCAAGATATTCTAATTTTAACGTAAATCTTCTAATAACGTCATTCTGAGTTGTCTTGGTCAGAAATCTTTTTTTTAGTAAGAATCTGACAGTTTTGTAAAATGTAATAAATAAGTTTTGTTTAAGAGAGAGTGGTCGTTGGGAAGTTATGATGCATTAAGTTTTTCTATTTGCTAATTTTGAAGGGGGGGAGGCTCTCTTTTATTTTTGGGGCTGGTTCTCTTTCACGAGGGGCTGGGATTACTTTTCGTTCTGTTGGTCATTCTCTTCTTGGGGGGGAGTCTAGAAAAGTGGGAATCTCTTTATTTTTTAGAAATTTCTCGTAAGATTGATTGAGCAGGTTTAGGAGAATTGTGGATGGGAAGAAATTTTGGATAGCATTTTTCTACCTAGGAGATTTGTGAAGAAGGATTGGTGTTGTGGGTTGACCAGGTTTTCTTCTACTCTACTCCTCACCTTTTTAGCATAGTTGTGTTGTCCTCTGGGGTTTCCTAACGGGGCATTACATCAACCACTACATTGTCTAGTATATTATAAAGCTTAAAATATTGTCCCACGAAGTCACATTTGTGCCATCAAACTTACGAATGTCTATTTTGGGTAGGTTCAATTTTAGACCTTGAAAAGATTATTCTATCCCTTGATTTTGTCTATTAGGATTATACTCGCTTAGCTAATTTTATTGGGGCTTCAATTTAGACAATAGTTCTTATTTAAACCTATCTAAACCTTCATTTAAAGATGTTGCAAATGGGGTAACCAAATTGTCCTTAATAAAATGTACCACTATTTCACATCCAAGTGGAATTTTTCTCTCAATTTCAAGTGGTGGACAATAAAGAGGGTCATCGGATTCATTATTTATAGAAAAGTCCCCTAATCCTAAAGATGACATAGCTTTTGATGTGTTTTATTTTTTGAACTAGGTTTTTATTATGTAAGGAAGAAAAGCATCTAGTACGAGTCGTAACCATCAAAATTTTAAAAATTATCTATAACTAAATTTGACTTTCATCTTTTGACCAAACTTTGACCACTAAATTATGGATTTTATCTTTCCTCTAATTATAAATTATAAAGAGCTGACCTTACCTAAGTTTTCATGAGCTTTCCAAAAATGTAAAAAGAAATTAAGAATTCTAAAAATTGTGGCTTATAGAGCAAATAATGAAAAATCATAAAATTTTGACCTAACTTTGACCACTAAATTACATAATTAATTATTCTTCTAATAATTTTTTTAAAGAACTAACCCTACCTAATTTTGCACAAGCTTTCCAAAAATATAAAAAATCTAAAATATGCAAGTTGTAGAGAAAATTAATGAAAAAAATAAGTGTAATAACTTGCAAAAAATGATCATAGAAAGCTCATTTTTTACTTGAAGCTTCCTTGATTATATACCTCAAAACTTGGAAAAATCAAGTCCAAATTGACAATGGTTTATAAGTTATGGAGAAAACAAAATTCTTGGCTCAAATCATAGCTCGATACCACTTGTTATGATATTTCTTGGAAATAAATGCAAAAATCAATAAAATAGCAGACCATTTCAAGGGGGTGACCTCTAATAATAAAAAAATAATAATATGAATTCAATATTAAAAGTCATGATGGTTTGGAAGAGCCTTTCTCTTCCATATTTATAGGTATAACTATGTAGGGGCACATCCCTTCATCCTAATTAAGTTAACTTAAGGAATTAATTAAATTATTAAGGTTAAACATGCCACAAGTGCTTATCCTCATTACACTTAAGAAATATAGAATATTAGGATCATAACATATTTTGGTGTTTTGAGGTCAAAATACATAAGTATGATGGAAAGATATTGGAACCAAATGTATTCATTCATATTGTTTATGTGCCACAAATAGCGCCTAGCTATAGATAAAGAGCACATTGCTAAGTTCATGCATACACATAAATAGGGATAATCACACATATGGTGTATTTAAGGATATCATGTACTTTAGGATACATGTGACTTGCAATTCACTATGAGCAAGTTTATGCCACAATTGAAATGATACATGATGCTATGAATAGTTTATGTGACACTATCGAACATGCACGTATATATACCCCTCATAATTGAGACAATAGAGATTGAGGCATGGTAAAATATTAACATGTGCTTGATTAATATATTGTGAACTATATTATGTTTGAATACTACTATAATCGGATTGTATATGTTTCCTTACTGATAGTATGTGTAGGGTGGTTAGAATTTGTCATAGGGTGTAGCATGTGGTTCAAAGAAGAGGGTGAAATACTTGGCCTACTTTGAGTGAGATGTGCCAATATGTGTGAGGCCTTAAGTGGTTTGCCTTCAGCTATTGCACACAAATACAAGAATGGCTAACATGGGCTCACTAACTCATGATGAAAATAAACACTTCCCAAGGGTAATTTAGATCTAAGTAAGAGGATTAAACAATATCAAATATTAGATGACATATATATATATAGAAAAGTTGAGTAACTAATGCAATTGAAGAGGCATACAATGCTTATCCATTTTTTAATGTGGTGATCATTTGTCCTTATAATTGTAACAACATAGAATCAAAATCAAGAACCTAGATACAAAACAATGATTATGGTGATGTAATAAAATTGTGTAGAGAATGATGATACTATAGATAAGACCATATCATGTGACCTAATCCTAGGTAGGGCCATGTTGTGTGGATTACTTTGTGTGATGCAATCCATCCTTCTATTGATATGGCCTTTTGAATTGACTCACCTTTGCTTTGGATTTGTTTCTTAATGGATTGTGCTTAGAAACATACTTGGGCTTGCATTTTAAGATAAGAGGATGAATATCAAGCTTGTCTTGGTAACAATCAAGCCCCTAAAGATGAACGACGTGTCTCATGAACTAGTGTAACTTGAATAGATGTAGCTTTTTGTACTCATGAATTGAATATATCTATTATAATATGATTTCTAGATGCTTTCACATTCTCTTTTAATGACATCTAGGAATGATCTTAAATATATGCCCATAGTTGCTCAATTCAAAGTTTTTGGCACATAGGCTATTATGGAAATTATTGATTTCTAAAAGGTCTAGCCTTGGAGAACTAGATTTGAATTTGATTATGGTATATCAGGTCATACTACATGGCCTAATAAAGAGTGTCAAAAGACCCACAAATACAGATTAATCCATACTAGAGTAGTATGGAATAGAATTTAGATGATGGATTTTCAATAAAAATTAATTTATATTTTATATGCCACAACTAACTAACAAAGACAATGTTTAAAGCATATACCATTTTCCTTTACCTAACAGATAAACAAAGTTGATCCATAATGTATATATTCAATTATTTGCAATTTTTTAATAACTCATTTTAATATTATATTTATTATTGATCACTTGTTTTCAAAATTTAATATTGAAAGAACAAGTAACTATGCCTTTCGTTTAGAAAACTCCTCAAATACAGGATCACTCCGATCACTCCACAAAAATGCCAATGAGAATAAGAGGAAAATAATACATCATTTAGCAGCTCACATTGTTCCGGTTGACGTCTGCGAGTGATTTGCCCTCTTTTGTCATGGTTCTATTCTCGCCTGCAAAGCAGCTATTTCATTTTTTAATTTTTTTTCACATACAGTGTCATAAGAGTCGAAATACAAAACCAGAAAAGCAAAGTCCTCAATCTACTGTACAGTGTTGGGCTCCCAGTCAGGCAGCTGCCAAGGCCGTGGTCAAGCCGGGAATTATCGCCGGCTGTTTTCTACTACTAGTCCCGGGCACGACAAGGCCGGCGCAAAATTGCAACCTATAATTAGCAGGGGCCATGGATTCCTTTTCATCGCCCTCTCTCACAGTCGCACTTGCCGCCCTTTCAAAATGCAACTCTATTTGGCGAGGGAAAGCTGCGTCCGGCGCAGCAATGTCGGAGAATCCGTTAAGAAGAAGGCGGTGTAGAGGGAGAGGGAGAGGGTTAGTGCTGCGCTTGTACAACCCCAGCCATTTGGCTTGAGCGTAACGATACTTCCTCCAAGGGGCCAAATGCATGCCTTTCGCTTTGAGTGATCGCTTCGCCGCGTCACACATTATCTTGATGACATCACGGAGCTTATCCGCCCTACCTACCCACAATGTGGGTAGCACCTCTACCAGCGCGGCGTATTCTGCTGTCGGCCGAGCGATCTCAAATTGTGCTCTGAAATCGATGTCCACCAGAAAACGATGAGCTTTGTTTAGGGCCTCCACTTCCACCATCACATCAATGAACTCGTAATCCCCTGTATTACCAAATCGTATAATAAAAATCAGCACCACAAAAGATGCCACCGAATATTCGAATAAATTGGGGTTTAAGAACAGACAGAGCAACAGACCTGGAGGATGCCCATTCGTTTGTTCCCATCGCGTCTTGCACACAGCTGCGTTGTATCCTGCGCTTCGCAGACTGCTCATTACGAATCTTCGCAGATAATTCTTTTCATGCCTTTGGGGCTCTGTATGAGCCGAGAGGTCGGCCTTTTCTAAAGCTTTTGTTACATTTCGAAGAAGCAGCTCCTCCAATTTAGTACTGGAGAATAAGACACCCTGTAAATATACAGTTGGTCAGGTAAGCAGAAAAGAGGAATCATCTACAGGTAATACTCAAAATATCCGCAGATCTTTTTGGTGATGTACCTGTAGTATATCGCAAAGCTGCCCTCCCAAAACTGGAACGTCGCCTTGAGAAGTGGAGCTCTCGGCGTGGCTTTCGCAATCAGGACAATCTCCTCCTCCTTCCTCCTCCTCGAGAAACCTCATGTCGCTCAGAGTTGCGGAATCGACTCCGTGATCGCTTCCACTGGTTCCGTAAACTGGCGTTGCAGCTGCGCTTGGCAAAGTTGTCTGGGCATCACCTGCGCAGTTTCCACAGAGCATTGCCCTCACGGCTTCGTTAAGAGGAGCGGTAACCCGCTTCACTTTTACAGGTTGATAATTCAGCTCAATAAATGACTCGCCATGAACAGCCTGCTGGTTAAGGTGGCATCTGTTGAAAGAAGAAATGTGCCTTCTCTGCCGATGCGATTCGGCCATGAACAGGGCAGATGCAGAGGCAGAGGCCCCTCTGCTTGAAATACCATTCATGCGGGACATTCCGCTGCTGAAAACTTGTGCAAAAGATAAAATATGCACATGAGGCTGAGTTGGGTTAAATGGCAGGTAAAGGCAGGGATATATAGAGCATCGTTTGCAGAAATATACCTCCACAAAACGAATATGTCCAAAGGCATATGCGTGGATATCCAAATGCTGTAACAGTTTCCAGAGAAGAGTAGGGGATGAGGATGCCACCTGTCCCTGTCCCGTCTTGACAACATAAATCCTTAGACCTCTCTCACCATGTTACTTTAAGTGCGCTGCGTCCTTTTTTTTCATTTTCGACTCAATATGAAACGACGCGTCTTAATGTTTGGATTTTATTGAAACAATGGGTTTGCTCTATCCATCCGTTGGGACATTGCTAGGATTCTAGGAGGAACTAAATTCCATCATCCACGTCTACATGCACATCCATCCCTTGTGGAGATTGAATTGCCCAATATTCGGTTCAAATCCGAATATTATTCCATAGATGGGGATCATATCACATCACATCTTCCTTGTGGTTTACTGGTAAGATCATTGGATCACTTTGCTAATATGTTTATTATAATGATTTATTATCCATTTAAAAAATGTAAAGTGATGTAATGATTTTATCACCCAAAGGACAAGGTGATTGATTCTTATTTATGTAATATTTTGAATTAATTAAATACTTTGTAGTTGTTATTATCATAAAGATATTTATTTTTATTTTTAATTATTATTTTATAATGTGAAGATATTTATCCTTAAACAATTTTAATAATGTAAATAAAAAAATTTGTTAAAATTTATTTTTAAATTATTAAAAATTATTTAAATATTAATTTATTTTTTCTTGGTCAATGAAAGTTTATGAGCTCTCTGATTTATGGAACATAAACGTGGGTATATATATATATATATATATATATATATATATATAATTTTTTGCCCTACTGTATGTATATATATACATAGAGGCTCAAGAATAATTCAAACATTTAAAAAAAGACTTTAGTTTAATCTCTTTTTTTGGTTAATGAAAGTTGAAATCGACTCGTAAGACATAATCTTGAATTGAACTTGAATCTTTATTTTAATAGCACTCCATCTTTACCACTTAATTTCATCTACTAAGGTAACTATAATTCAAATTTTAAACCTAAATCCATATTTAATTAAAAGTGGAAAGCATATACATAGCATTATTATTTAAATGGTTAAAAGAGAGTGCCATGATCACCTGCCAAAAACCAAAAGTTAATAGAAGATCTAGAATGATTTTCAAAAGAGACTAAATTATTTTAAAGGACTTAACTTTTTGAAAAAAGGGTCAATCTTGTATAGTCAATATTAAAAGCAAATTAATAGTGAAGCTCTTTAATCTTTATAAAAGTAATAATGCCTATGCAATGCCCACCTTGACAAACATCACGAAAATACTCTTGAAAACATACACACAAAACATAGACAAACACCATGTATTTATTGAATGGAAAAAGAGACTAGCTTAACAAATACAAACACACATGTTGGCTTCTATACAACATATATACCTCACATCACTTCAATGCCACCTTAATGATGTTACATGCCTAACTTTGATCCATGTGGTTGTGTGCATTAATGCTCTATGCATGCTAGGATCCTACAACTGATTGCCTAGGTAGGCCTCTTGCACTACACATTACATGGGTAAGTTGCTCCTACATTCTTTAATCCAAACAGCATAATGACCCAACAAAATTTTCCCCATGGGGTTATAAAAGCTGTCTTGTATTGATCTAGAGAGTTGATGAAAATTTGATTATATCCTGAGAAACCATCCATGAAGGAAAGTAATTCATGGCCAACTATTGAATCAACAATCATGTCAATATTTGGAAGAGGGAAATCATCTTTCAAAGAAGCAAGATTTAAATCCCTAAAATTGGTACACGTCCGAATACAGTTATCAAGTTTAGCGACAGCCACATTATTCAAAATCCAAGGTGAGTAATCAATAGGGCAAGTAAAACCAACTTGTACAAGCTTTTCTATCTCAACATTAACTAACAATGCAACCTTAGGATTCATCTTGCGAATCTTTTATTTAAACGACTTAGCATTAGGTTGTAATATAATATTATGTGTTACAATCTTAGGATCAATGTCAGACATATCTAAATAATTCTAAGAAAATAATTTAGAAATTCATGTAAAAGCTTGGTCATATCTTCTTTTTGTTTTATACTTAAACAATCACGTATAGGGATAACTTTTTCAGTGTTATCTTTCTCCATGAAGACATCAACAGTATTTTCATTAAGCAAAGTATTGTGGTCTAGGAGGTTGGGTGATTGTGGTAGTTATTCAGATTCTTCATTAGATTTTATAGTAGTATTTACCAAGCAAGTGGACCTCCCAAAATATGCATCGTTATTTAAATAATAAGGTAATCCACATTTATGATGATAACGAGGAACATTGTCATAAGATCCCAAGAATTCCATTATTGTTTCGTCTGTTGAGAAAGTATCTAAAGGGATATCTCTTGGAGGACAATTGTTGTCTATCATCTCAGGATATATCAAATTAAGTATTGATATTGTGTTCACATTAAGATTATGACACTTATAGGCTTTGGTTTCCTTGAAAGGATTTATCCAATGCCACTTGAGTAATGTCGCAAAGCATCTTCTATAGGTACTCAAATTCCTTGTTGATTAATACCACAACCATTACCAAAATAGTTGCAATTCTTATAGAGAATCTAAAATCCTTGACCATAAAGAGAGGCCATCTCTTTAGAAGAAGGTGAAGCCTCATAGGTCTCATAGTCTGTAGTGTAAGTAAGGGTGTTGTCTGTGTTTGTTACTAAAGAAATTTTAGGTATCTTCACAAATTTCTTTGATGAAATCGATGCAACGTTTGATGTTTCAAGATTAGAGTTGTTAAGTTTATACTCCCCTATAGAGGTAGAGGTAAAATCTAATGAACCCCAGTTGTCACCAAGGAATGCATTCGATTGTTTAAAATCTTGCACAACATTGTCTGTGGCAAGAGGAGTTGACAGATCAACTTTTAAGTTATTTAGAATCTTATGATGAACAACTTGCTTTTGTAATTCAATTTTTAAACAACTATCTAGTTCAGGATCAACTTCAACAATATGGAGTTTATTTTTATAAATAAACTTGATTGAATGATGAAGGGTAGATGGAACTACCCCAATGCATGAATCCAAGGTCTACCAAGAATCATGTTGTATGATAAGGAACCAAGCATGACATGAATCAGGATAGATAAAGTCACAGGCCCAACTTGTACAGGTAAAGTTATGGTGCCTATAGATTGTCTTCCAACATTATTGAAGCCATAACTACTAAGTCTATCTGGTTTAATCAAAGAAGTACATCAACCTTAATATTATGTAACAAATTAATACCACAAACATTAAGTGCTAATCCATTATCAATCATAACTCGCTTGATCAATTTCTTGTTTATTGTGATGAAGATAATTAATGGATCATACTGATTTTGAACTTCAATAGAAGGCAACTCATGTTGCTGAAATAAAATGTCAGTTTTTGTTGCATGCATACAGTCTAAAAGAGCTACTAAATCATTCGGCTTGACAACAGGTGGTACAATCACCTTTTGTAAAGATTCTTGGAGCATTCCATGGTATGTAGGCGAAGTTTGTATAAGTTCCCAAAGAGAAATCTTAGCAAAAGTAGCACAAAGTTGCTCAACAAGATCATAATCTTGACAAACTTTATGTGTTAAATGAGGTGCTTGAGGAAGCATAGGTTGAGAAGCTAGTAAAGATATTGGAATGCTTGACTGTTGTTTGCTTTGTTTGTTATTCCGAGTGTTATATGTATGAGAAACCATATTATGACTAGGTTGTTGTGATCGTTTGATGCAGCCCAGCTCAAACACTTAAATGAAAAATATGCAATAAACATATATGCTTATTTTATTGAATTTAAACTTGTAAAAAATTACATAAGTCTGCAACATTACAAAAAACAAACTTATTACATTTGGCCTTCCATGGCTTCTCATACAAGAATCTCTCTTTCCTTATGCTCTCAGCTTTTCATTTATTTTTCCATTCCCTCTCATCCACATATTTCTTACTCTCAAAACTCCTTTTTCTTCCTCCAAAAATCTACAAGAAAAACCCCTTCAAAATTTGCCAAAAATCCTTTTTATAATGACTCCACAACCACCATTTTCTCTCTCCTCCAACTCCCACACCCAAATTGGGAGAATCCTTTTTAAAAAATCATCAAAAAATAATATTAATTGCTCAATAAA
Organism: Cunninghamia lanceolata; assembly: GCA_027924645.1. Taxonomy (NCBI): domain Eukaryota; kingdom Viridiplantae; phylum Streptophyta; class Pinopsida; order Cupressales; family Cupressaceae; genus Cunninghamia; species Cunninghamia lanceolata. The sequence continues at coordinate 28,393,995 of BSBN01000500.1, forward strand.
ATCCACTCCCACAATTTGTTAAAAATAAGTGACAACTCAAATTTCCACTCCTAGAAAATAGCTCCAAACATGGAAAAAGACAAAAGCCATACAACTTGGGCATCCAAATTAGCCATGCTATAGTTGAGGGAATTTAATGAGTTGTCTCCACTTTCAACTCCCCAAAAATCCACTCCCAAGATTGCCTTTTGATTTTCCACTTCAAATTGCCTTTATTAATTTTACACTCCAAAATTGTCTCCTAAACTATCTCCCACTCCTAGATTTTTGCAACATTATTATTTTTGCAATATTGTAATAAGGACAATTTATTTAATATATTATTTAGGCCTAATATTGCATTTATTTTCCAACTTCTAAATTAGCAAACTATAGGAAATTAAAAATATTTTCTTTTTTTGGTTGATGAGGATTACCGTTGACCGTGGATGCTCCTGCATCATTCTCCTTTGGTTGAAAAGAATGCAGTTCCTACAAGTGAGTGTCTTTAAACTGCTACCACTTGACTGGATCCAACCTTTGCACTTCATTCTTCTCTTTTTCCTCTTTTTCCAACATCTTTCTAGAACAAGCTTCACTCTCGAATAAATCTACACTTCATTCTTCTCTCCTCTCGTAGATTTGCATCCACCAAATATTGTCTTCCTCTGCCAAATTATTTCCCCTCTCCTTTCCTTCTTCATGGGATCCAACCCACCACTAACCAACCACCTCCACCAAATCTCTCCTATAGCTTCCTCTACAACCTCTACTTGCAAGTGTACATCTGTATACCACTCTGCATCTACACAATCCTTTTTCTTCTCTAACTCTTTACTCATTTCAAAATGCAAATCCTTTGCAAATTCAACATTATAAAAATTAGATTTTACCTTGATGACTTCTTTTGTCACAACGTCTTCTTCTTCACTACTAAATACTACTACCTTTGTTGTTGCTCTGAACAGCTTTTCTGCCTCCACGATCTCTTCCTCAAGAAACTCTTGGTCTTCATCAGGTTCCTCATCAAACACTTGGTCCTCATACACATCCTCAACTATTGTAAAGTTACTCACAACTACTCCTATACTCTGTACAATCTCCTCAATGCTCATTTGTAGAACCCTTCCATCTTCAACCAATGCTACAAAAAATTTCTCTGCTTCACTTTTCTCCACTTCTTCCATGCTTTCATACAAGCATACTGTTGTAACTTCTATGTCTTCAATAGGACCAACTACTGCAATTTATTTCACTACATCTTCCATGCCTTCAATGAGACATGTTGCTACAACCTTTTCTTCTACTTCATCCTTTACATTCATCTCCATTAAATCATTAGGTTCATCTAATAATTTTCCTTCCAATAGACTATTTATTTTTCTGATCTCTTCTTTCAATAAGGGGTCATCCTCATCTTCACCAATTTTCTCATCAAATATAGGACCCTCAAAGTCCATCATCTTAGCTTTTGCTGCAACCTCTTTTATCTCACTATTTATGCCTTCCAATAGACATGTTCCTACTGCAAACTCATTCTTTTCTTCTTTTTTCATTATCCTCGAGGACTTCCACTTCTTTGTCTTTATTTTCCTCTTTATCTGCAAATAAAATAATTTTAGTTAAAATAAGGTTTTCATCATCACTCTTCTTTGTTGCAATCTCATCCATCAACACATTCATGCCTTTGAAAAGACATGTTTCAGTTGCAATCATGTTCTTTTTATCTTTCATGCCACTTTCATGACATTCTTTCTCGCACCTTTTATCATCAACATTTCTTCTCTTCATTTCATCTTTTAATACATTCACTATATCCTGAAGTCTTATCAACGAAATCTTTATTGGTCTCTTCATGACCCATCTGATCCTCTTCTTTGAAGACATTTTGCTCACACTCTCAATCTACAATTTTTGCAACTTACACATATAAACACTTTAGAGCCAACGCTCTCTGCAGTTATAGGTCCTCCCTGCAACAAAACTCACTCATAACTATCCTCTACCAAACAAAGACTCTGGAAGATGCACATCTCGAAGTCCTCTTCTACCCACTTTCTCTTAGTGGAAGAAGTCTCTACACCTTCTACCTAGATTTTATCTCTATTGGAGGACAACAAACATATATCTCACAAAATCAATTTTCTCTGCAATTACAAAAATTTCTCATACTTCAACACAGGAAAATAATTTACTTCACAAACTCCTCTCGGTCCTGGTGCATACGCTGCACACTCAAGATCAACCTAGCTTTGATACCAAATGATGCAGCCCAGCTCAAACACTTAAATGAAAAATATGCAATAAACATATATGCTTATTTTATTGAATTCAAACTTGTAAAAAATTACATAAATCTGCAACATTACAAAAAACAAACTTATTACATTTGGCCTTCCATGGCTTCTCATACAAGAATCTCTCTCTTTCCTTATTATCTCAAATTTTCATTTATTTTTCCATTCCCTCTTATCCACATATTTCTTGCTCTCAAAACTCCTTTTTCTTCCTCCAAAAATTTGCAAGAAAAACCCCTTCAAAATTTGCCAAAAATCCTTTTTATATGACTCCACAACCACCATTTTCTCTCTCCTCCAACTCCCACACCTAGATTGGGAGAATCCTTTCTAAAAAATCATCGAAAAATAATATTAATTGCTCAATAAAATCCACTCCAACAATTTGTTAAAAATAAGTGACAACTCAAATTTCCACTCCTAGAAAATAGCTCCAGACATGGAAAAAGACAAAAGCCACACAACTTGGGCATCCAAATTAGCCATGCTATAGTTGAGGGAATTTAATGAGTTGTCAACTATAGGAAATTACATAAATCTACAACATTACAAAAAACAAACTTATTACATTTGTCAAAACTTTCAACTCCCCAAAAATCCACTCCCAAGATTACCTTTTAATTTTCCACTTCAAATTGCCTTTATTAATTTTACACTCCAAAATTGTCTCCTAAACTATCTCCCACTCCTAGATTTTTGCAACATTATTATTTTTGCAATATTGTAATAAGGTCAATTTATTTAATATATTATTTAGGCCTAATATTGCATTTATTTTCCAACTTCTAAATTAGCAAACTATAGGAAATTAAAAATATTTTTTTTTTTTGGTTGATGAGGATTGCCATTGACCGTGGATGCTCCTACATCATCTTTCTTGTTGGCTTCGATGTGTTATTTGTTTAGCATAGTTATAGATGTGATCAAGAGGTCGAGAAGAAGGTGAAAGACCTCTAACAATGAGCACCAGTTTAGATTGTGGTTGAACCACATCTAAACACAGGTTGACCACTATTTTCAGCTTCATAGGTTCTTCTTGAGGTTTAGGAACATAGATTGCATTTACTATTCTTTGAAACAACAATGGTTTAGGAGTCATAGTGGAATATTCAATTGAGATAAAGTCCTCAAGGGCTTCATCTAACATAGTGAAGTCATCACAACTAAATGACTCATCATACACATTAAAGTCTTGTAAAAAGTAATCCAACATTATAACATGTTCTAATTAACCCAAGACTTAAATGTATAGAATAAACTTTGTGAAAAATGAAACAATATATCACTATGCAAATCACAAAGTTGTAATTTCAAACACTTTTAATGAGAAGTCAAAGATATCAAGCAAGATTCAATACACACACTTTTCATAAAAGAGGGTTTGCAATCTAAATGTTATTTAGGACAGCAAACTATTTCGGATTTGTTGTTAAAAAAGATGCAAATTCTTTAAAGAATAGGTTCACCAAAATGTTTAGGGGAAAAAGTGGGACAAATGATAATTTGCCTAAACCAAATCAAGCTCCTCTTTCACTCACTAAACATTGGGACATAGGAACCGAGCTTGCTCACTATGAAGGATCAAACTACTGATTTCCTATGACCTTTTTATGCTTGTTGTGATTGATTAGATGTCTCAATTAGATTTAACAAGCTTCAAGCACTCAACTAGCATGAAACCCTAATTGAAAAGTATATGATAATAGATAGATTTCCTACACAGATACTAATAGACAGATCAAATGAATGCATAGCAAGGATCACAAAGAGTGTGTACCTGGTGTTGGTCAATTCTCCATCCTTCTTTGGTGCTAACATTGCAGGTACTGCACAAGGGCTCAAGATTTCTCTGATCAAACCTTTTCTCAACAATTCTTGTATCTATCTATTCAATTCTTCATTCTCTACTGGTGTCATTATGTGTGTTGCTTTGTTAGGCAAACTAGCTCCAAGTATAAGATACATGTGATGACTGATACTCCTGATTGGTGGCAATCCTTCAGGTACTTTATCTGATATGATGTCTTCATAATCTGTCAGCAACTCAGTTATCTCCTCCGGTTGTGATTCTTCAGTCTCTATCTTTAGGGCTTCATGCTTCTTAGGAATCAAAGCATAACACATATTATCATGTCTCAAACCATCCAAAAATTTCCTTCCATCAACCAAACAGATTCTAGCATTCCCACATATTTCACTCTTAGGTTCATCTTCCAAAGGAATCAAAGTAGTTCTCTTCCCATTTGATGTTATAGTGTAGGTGTTCTTTCTCCCATCATGTATAGCTTTTCTATCATACTACCATTGTCTACCTAACAATATATGACATACATCCATAGGCATAATATCACACAATACTTCATCATGATAAGATCCAATATGAAATTTTACCAAACATTATTCACTCACCAGTACCTCATGATCATCCTGAATCCATGCTATCTGATATGCCTTAGGGTGTTTCAATCTTTCCAACTTCAGCTTAGTCACCATCTACTCTAAAACTAAATTATCAGAACTACCACTATCAATTACAACCTTACAACATTTACCCCCTGATTTGCATCTGGTTTGGAACAAACTTTTCCTCTGTAGTGGTTCCTCATTTGTCTCTGCTTGAAATAGTGCTCTCCTCATGACAAGTGATTCTCCTTTCTCAGGTTTACCAACTGAACTAGGTGATTAAACAAGTTCTTCTTCTACATATGTTGTTCCTCTGTTGTTCTATGTCTTCTTGCTTGTACTTCCTTGATGACATTCAAATGCTCTATGTCCTTCACCTCCACACTTAAAACAAGTTCCTCTAAATGTTCTCCTATCGAATCCTCTTCCATATCTTCTATATCCTTTACTCCAATATTGTTGAAAATAGGACAGACAACTGAAAGGGGGGTGAATCAGTTGTCACAAAACTTTGTTTATTTCTGTAGCTAATCCTTTCTTTTGCTACTTAATAACAATTCAATAATTTAATCATGAAAATAATCAATCATAAGTGTAAGAAAAGCAACATAATAACACACTTGACAACAAGATTTTTGATGTGGAAACTCAGTTAAGGGAAAAACCACAATGGGGGTTAACCCACAAAAATTAATACCCTGTTAAAAGTATTTTACAAATAGGAATACACATGAATTTAGGCTCACTACCTAGAGCTCACTTCTCAAATGGAGGCTCACTGCCTATAGAAAGATTACAAGAGAATAACAGAGATTTTGAATTGATAAATAACATCTATCCATGCAAGAGTTTCAGTTCTGGTTAAGTACAAAAACTGATCTTACACATTTCATCTTTGCTCTGCTCTTCTTATTGCTTTGCCTTCATTCGCATCTTAGATTTCTACTCTTCACATTTACACCTTACTCGCACACACTTCACACACTAAATCATCCAATTCCATCGATTATATATATCCACAACATGACCTACAATCATTTTACCAGTTGGCTTCAAAAACATTTAGAACTTTGTTGAGAACTCTGCTCTGTCGACTAGATCCATACATAATATGAGATGTGGACCAAAACTTGCACTCACAAATCATCAATTAGGTCGGCCACTAACATCGGTCGTCACCATTTACCCAAAGAACAACTTCTATACATCCAGAATTGAGATCATTCATAAAATCAGCCCGTTCTTCTTCTGTCTGTTCTATCAGACTGAAACCTAATACTCAAAAGCTAATATATTTTGAGTCCTTCATCACTGGAGGAAAAAACTTTGGATTTAGAGTGTCTTGACAATGCTTTCAACTACCTTAGATCTGCAACAAACCATACCTTTCCACTGGAGTGATCCGGACCAAGATACCGGACCCTGTTACTGCTCTGTTCCTAATTGCCCAGACTTAGAGAAATTCTTATTTTGACTTCTGGTAAAAATAGATTGTGTTATGCGGATGATTGGGATGATCTTAGTTGCCATCAATGACAACACCCATCAATGCAAAGTAGTGTCTCTTGCCAACAATCTCCCCCTTTGGCATTGATGGCAACACCTAGTGAAAAATGACTAAGTGTCAGAATAACTCCCCCTTTGCTTGTACTCCATATTGCTATTCATACTTCTTTCCAATGCTCCCCCTTTGCTAGATTCCTCATTTTTCACTGCTTTTCACTCCCCCTTTGACATCAATGGCAAAGGGTGGGGTCTGCAAGCCAAAATCTTCCAAAAATTTTGTGTATAATGCCACATATGTACAAGTAATTATTAAGTTCTATTTACATGAACTTGAGAATGTCTACAAAGTTGGTTTTTATTTGCACATGTTTAGAGGCCCAAGTACTCTTCATTCCATCCAAAATTGAGATGTGCCCGAAATGAAAATGCTTATGCCTTTGATAGATTTGATGAATCACTAGTTAGTCTGAGCTTCAGATAGGGCATTATGCATTGTCTCTAATTTACAGGCAATCAATCCCTGGAGCTCACACATTCTCTTCATAATGTTGCCTTTTTCTTTAACAAGTCTTTTTATCTCATCAGTCAAGTTAATTACTTGGCATTCCTGACTTATGGGTGAGATAGTTAGACTCGGATCAAAATTATTGGATAGATTTGATAATTTCAGTTCTTGTTCCTTTATCTTCTTTTCAATATCATCACTTACTTTGGGCCAGGATAGACAAAATTTATATATATCACTTCCATCACTAAGAGCATTTTGAACACTTTTTATACTGATAGCAAGTATAGTCCTATCATACCTTATCAGATTCTTGAGTTCACTAAATCTCTTGTCTAAAAACTCATTTCTGACTCTTGTCTCTGCAGACTTCTCAAAGGACTCAAAATGAGTATTTACAGAACTTACAAGATTTTTCAGATGTCTGGAGGGAGAATCAGATGGACTTTTTTGGTAGGAAGGCATTAACTTTGCCAAAATCCCAGTTGCAAGCCCCAGCAGCTCATTGTCCTCCATGTGGAACTTTAACATATTTTCTCTAGCCTTTACTTGGGTGAATGATGCTATTTTCATCAATTGAATTGGAGAGAGAGCATCAGGATTGGCTAAACCTTGGAGTAGTTCAGGTTCATCAAGCTCAATCATTTCTTTCTCAAGAAGACTTTTCACTGCATCTGCAGTGTCTCTTGCAACATTTTCTGAACCATCCTTTTGTTCATCAGATTTCTCAGTATCTGCTTTAGGTGCTTCAACGTTTGCACCATCTTCTTATGAGTTATCTTTCTTTTCTTTTTCCTCCTCTTTCTCTGCTTTACTTTTCTCTGTGTTCTCTACAGAGGGACTCTTTCCTATTTGTTCACCACTTGCAACTAGATCCTGAGGGCTCTGTGTAGTGGCAATATCCTCTTCTTTTTTAGACTGATCAGGTGGAGGAGTTACTTCTACATCAACTATTTTGTCTATCATATCTATGTCCTCTTGCTTGACTTGTTCCTCTTTCTAGACTTCTCCAGCATTTAGATATGAAAATCCAACATCAGTCTCTTCATAGGTTAACTCCGGAGGATCTAAATTAACACCTTCATCATCAATTATTTTGTTAATCTGTTCTTCTGGAGCTTCACGTTCTGGAACTAGAGGATTGACTTCTTCTACTTGTTTTTCTAAAATAATATAATATTTATCTTTGTCTAAAGCCTTTCTCAAGATTTTTTCTATTTCTTTTGCAATTTCCTCAGTTTCACCAAGCATTAGTTTATTCATCTGGACCTTGAGTCTGAATTTATCTTTAACTTCTCTAAGGATTTTATCTGCTTCTCTTCTGGTCATCACATGACACAAAGTGGAGAGAACATACTCTCTGAGTTCTATGTCTTTAGCCTTAGCTGCTTGTTTTCTCATTTCCAGTACTTTCCTTAAACTTTTACGAAGTTCTTGTAAAATTTCCAATAGGGCTCTATTGAATTTATTCAAATATATGATAATGGCATCTTCCAAAATTTTCTTATTTTCTTGATCAGAATTATCATAGTAAACTCTGATAGGCTTTAAATTTCCATGAACAGTGATTTTTTTTACAATTTCATCAATAGTCATGGCGACCTTACCAGTGACTAGCTTTTTACTGGCCTTATTACTTCCGAAAGGTTGGTCTTCAGAAGTCTTTGAAGTTCTGACTTTCTTGGATCTTATTTCTTTCACTTCTTCATCTATCTCTATCTCTTCATCATCTTTTGTGCTTGTGTGGGTTCTTGTGGCCTTGGTTTTCTTCCTTTTCCCTCCATCACCGAATGGAGTCACTTCCAACTTCTTAGTGGAAGTGGAATTGAGTTGCTCAGCAGGAGTTACATAACTCCTTGTCTTCCTTGAGGAGCTTGGTGGGATTTCTGGAGCGACTGTCGGCTGACTTTCTTCTTTTTCTTTTGTAGTCTACTCAGTGCTTTTCTTCATCTTTTCAATTCTTTCTCTATTCTTCTTTACTGCCTCCTTGGTTAGGCCAATGCTCTCAACATACCTTTCAACTTGTCTTTGCACTTTCCTTTTGGTCTTAGGCTGTCTGGGCTCCACATGTAATTTTAGATTTAATTCCTTGTAGGTTCCAAACCTTTCCACAGAGGTATCTTTAGGTGTGCTTAGAAGATGCTAAGCATACATATCCAACACTCTTCCATCCACCTCATAACCCATAGGCATTATCCAAACTGTCCTTGGTTCTACGGCTTCCATCAAGCACTGATCTATGTCAACCATGAAACATATGTCATTTTCATACTTCTCTATAATTATTTTAGGGATTCTTCCCCTTGCTTGCATTAAACTCTGGAAGTTTTTGAAGTAGCCCCAAATGGCAGTCTTTTGGGCTTGGGAATCACCAAGACTGAGAAAGTGATCTCTTATTTGCCATGCTACTAGTCTATCAGTTGTCCAATGCACACTTTGAATTCCAGGTACTTCATTAATAAAGTAGAAGAACAAGCATATAATCAAGGAACCATATTTGATGGAATTTTTCTTATCTTTCTTTATCTTGCTCAGATTCTCAATCAACTAATTTTGTAGTAGTTCACAAAGATCATAATCAACATTTTCTTTTAACATTTGATAGGCTGCATAAATTGCAGTTCCAGAGACAGAGTTTTCTCTGTTGGAGTGGTAAATTTTGTACCCAATCACCATGGAGGCAAATTTGACATCCAGTTCTACAATATCATTGATGGTCATTGCCCTTTTCTCAAACTTGGCACTGGTAGCATCTGTCACTGTCTGGTTTTTCATGGCTTTCAGCATGAGTAATTCACCGGAGGAGTTTAACCTAGTTACAATCTTGATAACGTCCTTTGTAATCTTGAATGGTTTCAATAGCCATATGAACTCATCATGTATCTGGCTTAAGATGTATTGAACCCATTCATTTTCATCAAATATTGGAAACCTAATGACTTGTAGAAACTATTTGCTTTCTAGGGCTTTATATTCTGGTTTCAATTTGTGGCTATCATCCGTTAAGTAGTTGTTAAGCAAATCCAAGAGTTTTAGGTTTCCAAATTCATCCATGTTACAATGGATGTATGCCCTAATATCCTCAACATGTAGTACACCATGTGGAACCTCAAAGAATGTGCCCAACAGTTTAATTTCAACTGATTTGTGTGAATGCTTCTTAAATATTGATCAGGGTCTTTCAGTTACATCAACAACTAGAGGTGAAGCCATTTGCAGAGATTGAGAACTCAAGAGATTTCACTGAAAACAGAAAATACCTTGTTACACAGACGAGGGTTTTTGCTTGGAAATCCTTTTCTTGTTTCCAAATCTTGAGAATTCTCAACTCTAAGTTTGTCCACTTCTTTCTTCTTATTTTCTCCTAATGCAAAGTATTTCAAATGAGGAATGAATAACCCTTTTAAGCTTCATATCACCTAATTTTCCTTTGTAATAAATGCTCTACCCTAGCACATCCGGTAGCTCTATTTTTGAATAGTCTTTCATGTATCACTCTACAATTTGCCATAATCACTTCCTTTCTTCTGGAAATCCTTCCAAATGTTCTGAGTCAATTCAAGGTACCTTTTCTCATTGTGCCAGAACTACGCACTCAACTATTGGCTGGGGGAATTTGATTTACAATGCTGCTCCCCTTGAGCCAAGGCTCCCAAATCAATTCCCGGAGGAATTTTCAACACTAGATTCCGGTGCTAATCCATTACTATCATTCATAATTTTTCTTGACCCATATCTTGTTTGATTCATTCTAAGTCTCATTCGTATCAATTTTTTCTTTGCCTTTATCTTGTCTCTACTCATCCAGTTTTCTGTTTATCGGACCACTTCTTCCATTGTTCCTACTTTAGCAGAATCTTGCAATATGACCAGATTTATTGCAGTTAAAGCACACAACATTTCTTTTCTTATAAACCTAATTTTCTCTTGATCTACACTGATTAGCCATGTGTCCAAACCCATTGCAAACAAAACAATAACCATTGAAAGAATTGCTAATTCTTCTATTGTTAGCATTATTCATTATCATACTTCTACATTCATTTGATCTATGATCATACCTCTTACACTTGAAGCATTGACTGTAGAAGGATGGACCATTTTGATTTACTCTACTTTTGCATTGAGTAGCTCTATGACCAAATTTGTTGCAGTTGAAACAATTTCCATTGAATGATGGATATCTTGGAGCATTAGGCTGTCTTACCAGAGGTTTTCTAGTTCTGTTTCTCCCATTCCTAGGTTGAAAATTTCTCTGTCCGAATCCAGAGCTTTCACCTTTCTCATATTCAAGACCATGCTTGTCATCAGCCCTTTTCTATCCTTCAAGTTTTTTTGAGCTTATCTTGAACTTCTCCTTATATTCATTTGTAACATCTAGGTCACGTCTGAGAATGATAATTTGCCTTTCAAGTTCTCTCTCATTGTCTCTACTTTCTTGTAAATTAGACTCTAGATGGCCAACTATTTCATCCAATTTGCAACATTCTTTAGTTCTTTCTTTTAGTTTTAGATTCAGATCTTCTTCAATTTTCTTCCTATCTTCACTTTCTTTAGTTTGCCTCATCACCCTAGATTCCATTTCAATTTTCAGAACAACAACTTCTTTTGACAGCTTCTCACATTCCTTTGTCTTTTCTTCTAAAGCTTCATTCATGCCATTTTCTTCAAGTAAATTGGATAGCTGTAGAAGTAGCTCCTTTTTCCTTTGCATAGATTTCTTTAATTTATCTTTTAACATTTCAATGGTATCATCAACATCTTTAAGTTCACCTCTTAGATTACTAATTTTTGTTTTAGACTAAACAATCTCTTCTAGGGCCAACTGAAGTTGATCTTTGAGTGAACCCATTTAAAACTTCTTCCAAGATCTTTTCCTCAAGCTGTTAGGCTTCTCCAAGGAACCTTGCTCTGATACCAATTGTTGAAAATAGGACACACAAATGAGAGGGAGGGTGAATCAGTTGTCACAAAACTTTTTTATCTTTCTGCAGTTAATTCTTTCTTTTACTACTTAATAACAATTCAATAATTTAATCATGAAAACAATCAATCATAAGTGTAAGAGAATCAACACAATAACACACTTGACACCAAGATTTTTGATGTGGAAACCCAGTTAAGGGAAAAACCACGATGGGGGTTAACCCACAAAAATTAATGCCCTGTTAAAAGTATTTTACAAATGGGAATGCACATGCATTTGGGCTCACTGCCCAGAGCTCACTGTTCAAATGAAGGCTCACTACCTATAGAAAGATTACAAGAGAATAATAGAGATTTTGAACTAATAAATAGCATCTATCCATGCAAGAGTTTCAGTTCTAGTTAAGTACAAAAACTGATCTTACACATTTCATCTTTGCTCTTCTCTTCTTACTACTTTGCCTTCATTTGCATCTTAGATTTCTGCTCTTCACATTTACACCTTACTCGTACACACTTCACACACTAAATCATCCAGTTCCATCAGTTATATATATCCGCAACATGACCTATAATCATTTTACTAGTCAGCTTCAAAAACATTTAGAACTTTGTTGAGAACTCTGCTCTGTCGGCTAGATCCATACATAATATGAGATGCGGACCAAAAATTGCACTCACAAATCATCCATTAGGTTGACCACTAACATCGGTCATCACCATTTGCCCAAAGAACAACTTCTGTACATTCAGAATTGAGATCATTCATAAAGTCAGCTTGTTCTTCTTTTGTTTGTTCTGTCAGACTGAAACCCGATACTTAGAAGCTAATATCTTTTGAGTCCTTCATCACCAGAGGAAAAAACTCTAGATTTAGAGTGTCTTGACAATGCTTTCAACTACCTTAGATCCGCAGGAAACCATACCTTTCCACCAGACATATCTGGACCAAGGTACCGGACCGTGTTACTGCTCTGTTCCTAACTGCCCAGACTTAGAAAAATTCTTATTTTGACTTCCGGTAAAAATAGATTGTGTTATGTGGATGATTGGGATGATCTTAGTTGCCATCAATGACAACACCTGTCAATGCGAAGCAGTATCTCTTTCCAACAAGTATGAATTAGGGTTTCCTCTATGGTAGAAAGTTTCATCATCTCTCCGATATGAACTGTTATCTTTGTCTTCCTTCTTGAATGTGCTATCATGTCTTCTCTGCTCCACAAATGATCTTTCTCCTCCAAAAAATGTTCTACCTTTTTGAAATTTACCTCCTCTACCTCTTTGTCTCTGCTCATGCTTCTTATTCAACTTCTCTTCAACTTAGGGCAAATTGATATGCTTCTTCCAATGTTGTCATCCTTACCAAACTTAGTTCTTCTTGAATGTTCAATCTTAGTCCATTGATGTATCTTGCCACTTTCTCCTTGCTTGCTTCACTATGTCCTATCCTTATGATCATCTTATGAAATTCTTCTGTGTACTCCTTCACAGATTTCTCCTTTTGTCTGAAGTTCTACAATCTCTTCAATAGTTCCAATTCATAGTCAGCAGGTATAAACTAATTCTTCAACTTTGTCACCATTCTATCCCATTTTGTGATCTCTTTTCCTCTTCTTTTTCTATCCAACTGAACTTCTTTCCACCAAATAGTAGCATGTCCTTTCAACTTAGTCTTTGCAAATTTCACCTTCCCTGGATCTTCAATGTCTTCATATTCAAAGTATTCTTCTAGGTCATTTATCCAATCAACGAGCTCCTTAGGATTCAAATTACTAGTATAGTTTGGTGCATCAACTCTAGGTCTTTTCCCAATCTTCGAAATAGCTCGCAACATCTTTACTTGATCTAATTCTTCTTCTTCTAGGGTTTCTTCATTTTGATTAGTGGTTTGAAATTCTTCATCATCATCACTTTCAACATTAGGTTGAGGTGTAAGTCCTCTTCTTTGATTTTCTTCAACAGCATCCAATCAAACTCGCATTGTTTTCATCATCTCCATCATCTCATCCATTCTTCCAGCCATAGTACCAATAGTAGATATTCTCCTTGGTAGCATTTCTTCCTAGGATCAAGTGTAATTGCCTCAAATTTGGTGATCATGCTACAAGGTGACAACTACCTCACAATCGACGATCGGTTGACAACACAGGTAGTCTGCCTCGGGTTCAGTGATCTGTTCACAGTAAGATCTTACAGAATGCCTTTGCAAACTTTGCTCACTTTGCTCCCAATGGATTTAAACTTCACTCTGATTCACTCTACTTCTCTCCCAAAGGATTCAAACTTCACTCTAATACCACTTGGTGTAGTCACGGTTAGGAGGGTCCACAAGGTGAATAGTCTAGACCATGTAGCAAGAGTAAACATAATGGAAGCAACTCAATTATGGAATGCAAATGCAGATTCAGTCATTTAGTATATCATAGATTCAAAATACAAACATGCCAGCAACATATGAACTTAGAGATTAGTGCTCATAGGCCAGATTCTGTAGTTACAATATATGTGCAAGATATAGCTTTGAAGCACCTAATACAAAAGAATTAGCACTATCTAACTTGTGAATTATGCTAACTACTTTCCTATGCATCTTTACATGATTATATATCATCTCCAGATCACAAGATTCCTCTGCATTGGCCAAACAGATTACAGACTCTAATGAAAGAGATGTAACATGTGTACGCGGATAGGCCGACCCAAAACATATGGAAATCCTCTGCAAGTGAATGGAACAACGTGCGGATCTCAGGGAAGGTCGGCCAAGACCCAAAATATCTTGAATGATGTGTCATTTAGCTCTGCAAGTCTTCTCCTTTAGCTAATTGTTTGAGACTATCTGAATGCTCTATTATGAGAAATAGTTGATCTTCTGATAGTGATATCTTTTTGAAAACTAATCCAAATGATCTAAATTTTGGATATGATGTGCATCAAGATGTCTAGATTCTTTGCTAACTAACAATGTAAATCTCATGAATTACCTAGGTAGGCCTCTTGCACTACTTATGAAGATGTCTTAATTTCTTCCCCTCCTAAAAAACTTCACAAAACCCTTTGATTGGCCTCTTGGATTGAAAATTTGGTGAAAAACTACATATTTTGACTATTTATGCCCTAGGGTTTGACCTAGTTTGCACTCCAAGTGTGTTGTGATCAATTTTAAGGATTGCGGTGATTGATATCATTGGTTTTATTTGCTTCACATCCTAAAATTCATTAAACACCCCTCTTGCTAGGTCTTGGAATTGAAAAACCGTGAAAAATAGCCTACTTTTGCTATATTTTCACTAGGGTTTTACCTTAAGTGGCACTAAAAGCGTGTTGTGTTGGGTATTTTGACATTAAGTGGCTATTATTACTGATATAATTTTCTATCCATCATCAATTTCCTCACAACACCCTTTGTTATGCTCTTTTGCATTGAGTTTTGGTGAAAAAAGTGCCTATTTTGACATATTTTCACTATATTTTGACTTGGCATTAACTTGAAATTACATCAAAAGTGTGTTGAGAAGGATACTATTGCTGTTTTGGACTTATATCAAACATTTAACTTGCTTCCCTTGACTAAAATCCTTACGACACCCTTTGTTTCATTTGTTTGCATTGAAAAAGTACAAAAGTCAAGCATTTAAGGCCATTTTTACATTTAATTTTGCACTTGTCTTTTGCATAAAGTTGGAAAAGCTTTTCAAAATCTAATCTTACATTGAAATGGAACTTTCATGTCATTTTTCAATGGTATCTCTGTATGTATTTATCAAAGATCTTGATTTTGACAAATTCCTAATCCTCATGAGTGAGCATCCTTTGTTATTAGAAGACTTAACTAAATTCATCTCTAGGAATACTCATGAGAAAGATAAGAGTGAAAATCCTTTTTCCACAATAGAGATTGATGATGATGATATACCTTCCTCTCATCCCAATTCTCTCCTTGGCCACGATGTAGTATTAGTGGATGAGAAAAGGTCTCTCACATTAAATCCTATAGGAATGGATGTTGGGTGCAATAAAGAGGGAAACAATGTTAATTAAATAATCATTAATAGACTTTGTAGCAATATTCCTAAGATGATTATCTGAGGGGCACCTAGTGCACCCTCTTGCTTAAAGCCAGTGATTATTGTTCAAGGTAGATCCCCTGATCACATCTACGAATATGCAAAGCAAATTGCTCCAAGAAATCAGGGTGTGCAAAATGTGATTGCTCATACATATAACACCCATCATAAAAAGAAAAGTAAGGAAGCACTGCATGTGCCTATCTCTCTTCCATGATCTCAACCTATGCTCGCTCCACCACCTCGCCTTACTCATAAAAGTGGTAAAGAGTATGATCTTGTCGAACAGCTTCGCGTTACTCTGGCTAAGATCTCTCTTTGGGATTTGATACAAACATCACCTACATACCATGGAATTCTCCAAGAAGCTTTACAAAAGGTGATTGTGCCACCTACTATTAAGCCGAATGATGTAGCAGCTCTATTAGATTGTATGCATGCGACAAAAATAGATATCCTCTTTCAACCACATGAATTGTCATCAGTCAAAGTTTAAAACCAAAATGATCCTCTTGTAATCTTTGTTACAATAAACAAAACATTGGTTAAGAGAGTTATGATTGATAATGGATCAGCTCTTAATGTTTGTGGCATTGACTTATTGCATAAGATTAAAATTGATGAATCTGCCATCAAGCCAGAAACATTAAGTATCCATGGTTTTAACAATGTTGGACGACAATCCGTGGGCACTATAACTTTACCTATACAAGTGGGACCTATGATTGTGCCTACCCTGGTTCATATCATGCCTTGTTCTTTACCTTACAACATGATTTTGGGTAGACCTTGGATTCATAAATTGGGGGCAGTCCCTTCAACCCTGCATCATTCAATCAAATTTATATTCAAAGGTAAACTTCATACTATTCATACTAATCCTGAACCAAATAACTGTTTGCATATTGAAAAGCAAAAAATAGTTCGCAATCATATGAGCTTAAACAATTTGCGAGGTGATCTATCAAAGCCTTTAGCCACAAATGATGTTATGAAGGAATCTAAAACTATCGAATGCACTTTTTGATGATGATTGGGGTTCATTAGATTTTAATCCTTACATCATAGGGGATTATAAACTTAATAACCTCGACACATCAAAAGTAGCATCGATCTCGTCTAAGCAATCTTTTGAAGCATCTAAGAACAACAAAGTCTCCTTGGTTGAAAATAAAGACAATACTCTAACTTATACTACAAATTATGATACCTATGAGGCTTCACCTTCTTCTAAGGAACTAGATTCTCTATATGGTCGTGGATTTCAAATTTTGTTCAAACATAATGACTATGTAGGTAAGGGATGTGGTGTAAATCAACAAGGAATTCAAGTACCTATAGAATCCGCTTCAACACATTTCTCAAGCGACATTGGATATAATCCTTTTAAAGAAAAGAAAACCTCTTGTCATCCTAAACTTAATACAATATCAAAACAACATGAGAGATATCCTAGATATGTATATTCTTAATGATGGTGCTAAATAGGTAAGTATTTCTAACCTTTTATCTCTCTCGTGATGTGCTTCCCCCGTGATGTGTTATGTGTTGTTTAGGCCTCCTGGGATGACCCTTGATTCTCCCGTAAGGTCCGGGATACCAGGAGATCACCTCTGTTGTGACCTTCTTCTATTTGTATCATCATTCTTCTATATTGCCTCTCTCTCTGATTTCATTGTTGTGTGTTGTCTTACGGACATAGTGTCGCGGTTGGTGACCTGGGGGTACCCTCCTACGAGATTGTCCCTAAGACACTTGCTTCTCCTCTCTTATTTATTTTTTCCCTTCCTCTAGTGTTTCCACCTAGCGGGCGGATGACGAAAAACATTTATACCGATGTGGACCTAGCGTCCCTTTTGAGAGCAATCAAAAAATGGACTTAGTTCCTAATATGATGATGGGGTTGTATACTTTATCCAACGCTTGGCTAGTGGAAACACTCATGCTTTCTGCCTAGCGATTTTGATGGTGTTCTATCTCATTTACAAATCATAACAATACTACTGCTCCATGCACTTTTTCTACCTTGAATCTTGCATGCCTCAGATTTCATATGCATTGATGTTGTTGTTTATCGTGATTTTGTAGACACTAACATGTTTCTTACAGGGATGTGTTTGTGGGAATGTTTGGCGATCGTAAAGTACATGTCACCTCTAGGGGGCATGGGCTTTGTGAAATTCAGTGTTCCCTTGTGTGTTTTATTCCTACCTTAACGTGCTTGATATTGATAATTGATATCAACCACCTTAAGGTGGGGGTATATATAAGGTAAGCTATCTGTTATAGATGTTAGCAATGTGTTTGTCCTCAGGTGCAAAGACCTGTGTGATGAGTGCATCATGCATCCTGAGTTTGTTTGCAATCAATCAATCAATCAATCAATCATGTGAAGCCCTTTGTGGAGGCAGTATATCGTGTATATCATTTTTATCTTAAGCCCTCTGCAGAGGTGGGGATGGTGTACTTCTCGAAGTAGATTGCATCATCCTGTCACTTTCAAAAGTCCTCTGCAAAGGTGAGGAGCAGTTTTGTGACTAAATCAAACCTTAAGCATGTCTTCGGTGATTGTTGTGGCGAAGCCCAATCGTCAGTGTGTGCCTGTAATGTGCCTAATATGGTGAAGAGCTTAGAAATAGGGAACACACCATCGCTTGTCTACTGTGTTTTCTCCGTGTCTTCAAGTGTGTGTGTTTTGGCGTGCTTGTTTTGTTTGGGGTGTTTGTTGCCCCATATGCAGAATAAAGACCAATGCTTTAGGGTATTGATTCTTGCATTTTGGGAGGTTTTGCGTGTCTTACATGTGTGTTGCCCCATATATACAAAGACCTACGTGAAGAGTGCATCATGTATTATGGGAGGTTTGTTTACTTTCCAGTACTTGCATCTGCATTTCATATATATGAAAGAAAAAGAAAAGAAAATAAATCATGCATGTCTTCTATGCATTAATGTGTCTTCTATGCATTGACTGTCTTCTCCGTGTTCTGCCTGATTGTAATTGTCTTCTCCGTGTTTTGTGTGCCTGTTACTATTTTCTATGTGATTGGTGTGTCTTCTCCGTACTTGATGTGTTTGCTATGTTTGTGACCTTACTTTAATGCATGTATAGGCCTCGCATTTATACATACATTAAAGTGGGGGCTAAATGTAACATCGAAAAATGTCCCCTTGGGGGCTTTTCCCCCTTAAAGTTTAGCTCCTGGGTCTTTTGCATGCATTTAGGACATCTTAGTTCATAATTTGGCATCCCGATGGAATGAGCCCTAGGTAACATGACAAATGAGACCTAGGAGGACCCCTTGAGTTGTACCCTGCCCAAAATAGGGGGGAGAACTTAGGTGCCAGCGCCGTAGTCCTGCCCTATTTTGGGGCAGCCCCAATTTCCAAGTGTCAGTTTATGACCGTTAGTT
This sequence comes from Cunninghamia lanceolata, assembly GCA_027924645.1. Lineage (NCBI taxonomy): Eukaryota > Viridiplantae > Streptophyta > Pinopsida > Cupressales > Cupressaceae > Cunninghamia > Cunninghamia lanceolata. The sequence goes on from BSBN01000500.1 coordinate 28,413,094, forward strand.
GGGTCCTTTGCCGACACGGTAAGTTTGAATTACGAAAATCTTGGCGGGAGTGTTTGTAGTTGCATATAAAAGCATGCTTAGGTATTCATTTGTAAACTAGATGGCAATTGTTATGTTTATGCATTCTCAAGTTGATTCAAGACTTTAATTATGTTGCAAGAGCAGACTTGTATTGTTTATGTGAGGCCACCTTTTCACTCCCTTATTTTGATCATTTTATATTACTGTTGAAGACACATTCTAGACTTTTGGGGATTGTTGATCCTGATATGCAGGAGTATTAGACTAGATGCTTTTACCTTTGATTTATTATGTTATAATGATTATGATGAGATTAGATGTTGATTTGATTCACTGACAATGATTTGATATATGATTTACATTATGATGTTATTGAGATACTAGTTATGTGATTATGAGATGGATTTATTATGAGATGTTATCTTGAGATGGATTATTGAAATGCAAATTATGAATCTATTGTGATGTGATTTTATGATGTTTTATATGATCATGAGATGATGTGAGTGTATGTTTTCCTTTGCTTCGGCTATGATCTACATGTTGGATTAATCTTTTGTTTAAGTGCGTAGGTGTTCTAACTAAGCCACGGATAATTGGAGATGATCCCACGCACTTTGTGAATTCCTGTGTAAGCTGATCTAGTTCCAAGAGGAACCAAGATCAACTATGTGATGCGTGATGAAATTTCGTAATGTAATTGTGTGGTGTTGTTTGGGATAGGTCTACCCCTTTATATATTTGATTTTAATTGGTGTTGTAAAGGTGTAATGTTCATTTAATTTTTATTTTTGAGTTTTTATTTTTTGTGACCTCTTTTTATGTGATTTTACTCATCCTATGGTGCTCAAAACGAGTTAAAAGTGACCCTAGGTTATACTCCTAGGGTCTACAGACCTTTTGAGCTTATCTAACCTTAGGTAAACTCCCATTTGGTCACTTAAACTTCACCCTGAAGTAAAGTGACGAAAATAGAAGTTTGGGAAGGAGTGGTAGGTTGGGTCAAACACTCAACCTCATCCACTCCTCTTTCCAAGGTTGGGGGAGTCTTCAAGACCCCTAAATTGTGGAGGACTCAACTCCAAGGCTCTCCCACAATTGGTGAGGGTACCTTGGGGTTTTGTGGGCTTTCATAGGAGGAGATGATTGGGGCACTTGTAGTAACCACTCCTTCTTTAGCTCCACTTTTCTCTCCCACATGTGTGAGAGAACACAAGTGGAGGGGGCAAGACTTGGTGGAATGGGTGAGTGACATGTGTTAGCACCACATTCCATGAAGCTTGCAAGTGGTTGTGTGGAGGAGTGAGGAGGTGACATGTGTCACCTCCCCATTCCTCAAGGCTCATGAGAAGAGCCTATTTTAATCCCTCTTGAAGAGAGGGAGAGGGTTGTTGATTTGATTTTAATTTTGGAATTTTATTTGAATTTGGGGAGAGTTAAGAGGATTTTTGAAGGCTCATTTTGGAGAAAGATTTGGAGGTGGAGTTGGAAGGGCTCTTCTTCAACTATCTTCCTTTTGGGCTATTAAAGGTAGGATTCAACGCTTTGGCCTTTCCTTATGTATTTACATTTCAGGTGTGATGCTTATGTGTGTATTTTCATATTGTATTGTTGTGGGTGTTTTTGTTATGGGTGTTATGAGAGCCTCTCCACTTGGAGAAAATGCTCAACATGTGTGGGGTGGGGGAGGAGTGAACCTCCTTGAGGTCACATCCTTATTTTTGTGGCATTTTAGCCTTGAGGGCAAGATGAGAAATTGAGTATATTTGAATGGCTTGAGAGCCATGGAAAAATTATGTGAAAGTTAGTTTTTATGTGATGGCTTGAGGCCTTGTAAAATTAGTTCTGGGAGATATTTGGAATGGCACTCTTGAGTTGAGTGATGTCCACTCCCCTACCCCTTTAAACTCATGTTTATGAGTTTTATTTTGTGCAAACCATGGGTGTTCTTCTTGCTTTGTTTGAGTGTGTTGTTGTGAAGTGGTGTGAGTGTTCCTTGTGTGTGGATGACCTCCAAGCTTGGGGGTGACTCATGAGTGAGTCTATGGTAGGGAGGAGAGTGGCTTTTAGTAGCTTTTTCCCCCTTCCTTTATTTGATTTGTAGGTTTTGTAGCATTGGAGCTTGGAGGAGAGGGCATTTTATAGTTGTTGTTCAATGTCTTTTTGGCTATTGTGAGCCATGGCCAAGTTTGGTCCCTTGTGTAATTGTTTTCAAACTAAGAGAGAAGATTTTTCCTCTCTTGCAATGTATAGTAAAATGTCTACATTTTGTAATGTTTAGATTTTATTTTAAAGTTGGAAATCAAAATTTAGTTGCTGGTTTAAATGTTGTGATTGAGAAAATGTGCATTCAAAGAGAAAAAAATTATATGCTCAAAATTCGTTAGTATCTTCTTATGTTTCTTCCAAGAAAAAAAAATATATTACCTTGCTGTCTTTTTTTTCAATTAGTGGTATAAATAAAATAGAAAATAGATGGTTGCTATTTTTGCATTGAAGATTTAACAAAAGAGAAGGTTGTTGTAATGTCCCTCCATTCTCATCTTGGATGTGCAGATGGTCTGGCTAAGGAGCATGAAGATGAAGGTAAAATAATAGGAATATTTAGGGTATGTTAGATAGTTGATGTTGTACATTATATGATGTTGGTAGATGCTACATTCATGCTGATGACATTCCTGATTATGCTCATGTGTGGTTTCATATGACAATTGGTATGTTTTATCGATAATCTTTGTTGCGACACTGATAATTTATATGCTTAGAAATTGTTTTACATTCAGGTGATTATGATGTTGATCTTACTATGATTGTCATATGTTAGAATTAATTTTTATGCGACTGATTCTGTAACATAGGATGTTATGTTGTGATGTTTTGTGTGGATTAATCTTATTATGTGTATCATACAATTATCTGATGATGGTTCTTATTTAGTCGTTCAGTAACTGATTGCTATGTGTGTTATGATTATGTGTTTGATGTGATGGTGAAAGGGACAGTGTCGCATTACTCATGTGTGAGTACCTTGCTACACTACGATTCCCTTTCATAGTGTATTTGACTATATGATTATATATATGTCTATTTGTTTGACTATTTGGTTGCTGCAGGATGCAGGTACCAGGCATCGACTCTATCTGAATTGACAGGTCTGAGTGCGCCTTAAACCTAATGGAAACTGTTGAATGGAGATAACATGTGGTCCCCTAGTTAGCCATCATCCTTGAAAAGGATGAGTATCCAGTTTTGCACCCAGTCAGTGTTGTCTGTATGAGCATAATGGTCAGTCATTGTCATTGTGGTCATGCTTTCGATCATGCATTGTGTCAAGTATTGTTTGGCATTTGACTTATTTTTTTTGGAATTATTTGATTAATGTTTTGGTTAATTGCTTCATTACAATAAAATTATTAAGTCAACAGGGCACTTTGATAAATAAATATAGACGCTTTTATGTAAATTATAGTTGTGAGGAAATGTGTATTATTATGTTTGAAAAAGATTCTTTTTCTTTATCATTAAATTGCCTTAAGTAATTATTTTCTATTTTGGCCACTTGGAAGAAGTGGCAGTTATGCACCTCAAGAGGGAATCTTAGAAATAATTGTTTCTTTTGTGTATGAGACTAATTTTAGAAAAGTAGAAAGAAACTATTTTTGTTTGGTTGTAAATGAAATAAATAGCAAATTCTAAAATAAATAAAATCAGAGAGAAATTATTGTTTGGTAAAAAATAGCAAATTGTAAGAAAGTAATAAAGGAGAATCTTCTGGAAGAAATTATAGGGGTGGTTATGCATGCTCAACTTTATTTTTAAATTTCAAGACATAATTTGGGGAAGAGGGTGCATTTCAAATAGAGAATATGTTTTATGTTTTGGGGATCTCTCTCTCTTAGGAAGTTTTCATTTTTGTTTTGGCACCATAAACCATAGTTTCCAGAAGAAAAGACTTGGGGGAAAATGGATGCGAGCTAAGAATTTTGTGAAGATGTGATAGAAGTAATATTCGAGGTATGGACTGAGATATGAATCTGATTTATTGTTGCATTAGATTTAGTAAAATATTGTGTGAATTCTCTTCTACATTTTCTAAACCCAGTCTATTGCGTTAGCCATAAATTTATTTTTACAAACTGGGTTTCTCTAATTTTTTTTATATATGGTGCACAGCCTAGATATCTAACTCATATCCGAAAATCACCCATACCTAGTTTGTCATTTTTGAGATATGAATATTTTGTAACTGTCTACCTCTCACCCATTTCGTCTCTATTTTAGCAGTCTGTTACGTTAGCTATAACTTTAGTTTTACAAATTGGGTTTCTCTAATTTTTGGATATGGTGCACGACCTGGATGTCTAAATCATATCCAAAAATCAGCCATACTCAGTTTGTCATTTTTGAGATATGAATATTTTGTGACCGTCTACCTCTCACCCATCTTGTCTTTGTTTTAGCAGTCTGTTGTGTTAGCCATAGCTTTAGTTTTACGAACTGGGTTTCTCTAATTTTTTTGATATATGGTGCACGACCTGGATATCTAAATCATATCCTAAAATCAACCATACTTAGTTTGTCGTTTTTGAGATATGAATATTTTGTAACCATCTACCTCTCACCCATTTCGTCTCTATTTTAGCAGTCTGTTGCGTTAGCCATAACTTTAATTTTTACGAACTGAGTTTCTCTAACTTTTTTATATATGGTGCACAGCCTACATATCTAAATCATATCCGAAAATCAACCATACCTAGTTTGTCATTTTTGAGATATGAATATTTTGTGACTGTCTACCTCTCACCCGTTTCGTCTCTAATAAAATAGTTAGTTGCGTCACCAATAACTCTATATTTTTGAACTGGGTTTCTCTAAGATTTTTTAACAAATTCATTTTGTGCATATCCTACGATCATTGCTTTCCATCATATGACTCTCTTTGAGACATTTTACGAATTAGTCTGCGTGCCCTGTCTATGCTTTCACATTTTGCATTGTTGGTAGCTTGTAAAGCCTCCTCAACAAATTCATTTTGTGTTGATCCTATCATATGCATGTGCTTAAAAGTGTGGTAGATTTGATGAAGATGTTAGATCTATAGGAATGTTTTGTTGTTCTGTATTCCTTTCCTCTCAAGCTAACCTTAGAACAAGGTTCTTTCATTGTATCTTCGAGTTTTGTATCTTGTGATTCTAACTAGTGTAAGATATGTATAGCATTCTAATATTATAGTCTTTTAGCCTTGCTTATACAGTTATATTTAATAGTATTTACAATTATCTAAATTATTAATGAAACCTAGATATCAGTGTAAATAGTGTAAATAATTGTTGTGTTTAATTTGTATGCCTTAAAGTTATTTGCAATTTGTTTGCAGTCATTTTAATTAAATTAAATTAACATAAGTCTTGGAAACTATTAGTTAAAATATTGTTACTCATGAGACTCTTATATCTTATGATCATAAAAGTAACTATTACTAGTGGTTGGAATATGATAGTTCTATATTGTTAAGGAAAATTCACTTTATGATTGTTAGATGATTGATCATGATTCAATTAATATTACATTCTTCAAGACCCATAATTAGTGCATTATGTCATATGTCGCAATTGTGGTGTTGTATTTGAATTATTGATGAAGGATCTTAGTTTGGTCTATTAGGTGATGATGTGCATTTGAGAGTGAATGTGATGTGAGACCATAGTGTTTAGTGTGTCAAGTGTTTGTGTCATTTGGGAAAGTTGATTCCAGAGGCCAAGATGGGTAGTCGTGTGTATGACTCCTGTGATTATATAAGCTTGCTAATGGTTGAATATGTATTGGTTATATGTTGACTCCACTCTATTTATGGATTCATGTGGTTATGATGACTATGCAAGATGGGTAATGCCTTGCTCTGTGTAAAGTGAGATGATGTATATTTTGTGTTGTAAATGTATCATGATGAGAAATGTGATAGTTCATGCTTGAGTTTTGTTTTGGGCTTTGAGAATCTAGATGTAGTGAAGGGAGAGTGGCTTTCAATGTGGGGTCGGCACCCAAAGTAGCTTGTTAGGGTAACCCATTGGAAGTTGTTAATCCAGTGATAACTTAATAATAAATTTAGAGCGTCGAGTAGTTTTCACACTGTATACTAGGGAAAAATCTATTATTAGATCACACCATGCAAATCAAGATTAAAAACCCAAATACCTTCAAGAAATCTAACCTAAGTGATTAAAACAACATGCAACATAAATGTGATCACCTAGATGCTTTGATTCCTTGGTTCAATTATGGATTGGTGGGGCATGAGACACACCGTCACCTTGGTCCTTATACCCTGGTGCATAACATCTGTGCTATATCAAATATATGGTTGCTCACTTTCATTGCAGCATAACGCATCCTTCCTTCTCTTTTCTCCATTTCCTTCTCCTTCTTCCTTGCCCTATCCGTTTCATTTCAAGAGCCTATCCGTGTTTGTCCAACCCACCTATCCTCTCGAGGGGGCACCATCATCCTATCATTCCATCTACATCCTGTCATTCTTTCCCTCATCCCATCTTTTCCTCTATCCATATCTTAGCTTCTTTGAAATGATGCTACTCAACATAAATCACATCATCTCGAACATCATCTCAAAGATTTTTTGGTGAGAGAATGGAGGGATAAACCTTCTAATTTTGCAAGTGACAATCGGATTAGAAAGTTGCTATGTGCAACTTGGGAAAAGAAAAGGAAAGTGGAAGAGTGACGAGTTGAGTTGCAGATGGAATTGGAAAGGTGAATCAAGTTAACTTGTGAGGAAATTAGAAGGTAGGTAAATAATTTAAATAATTTAATATTATTTAAATTATAAGGAATATAAGGATAAAATGATAAATAAAAATAAAATAAAAAGATTTATTTTATTTTATTTAAGAGGAAAGGGATTAAATAAATAAATAAAATTTATTTATTTAATAAAGGTGAAGGATAGGATTAAATTAAATAAACGTTATATTTATTTAATTTAATAGAAGAAATGCTAGTTAGAATGGCGAAGGAGTAGTTTAGAGTAAAAATGTCATCAGATGCCTAGATGATGTGACATTGCGACAAGTGGACATTTTTGGGTGTCTACACACACTAATCAAGATAATTGGATGTCTCACTCATGCCTGTAGTGCTCGTTCGGGCTAAGGATGAGATGAGAAGGCTGTGGTTGGCAAAATCAACTTCCTTGTCCTCACGAAAGGAATGTTGGTTCTGCATGTGTCACTCTATGGGGCGGCATCTAGTGAGAGACTGTTAGGGTAACCATAGATGGGGGCCGGCGCCTAGCGAAAGACTGTCAGGGTAACCCATGCTAGGACCATGCGATGACACTCATCCCTATTGCAGTCTAGTATTCTCTAGTTGTGTTCTCCCCTTTGTTTTGTGAATGCCTCTAGAAGTGATGTCCTTATTGACTAGTTTTGTTTTGGAGTCATGTGTAGTCCTTGCACCTATTAGTCTATTGTCTTTTGACTGTTGGAGGAAGTGGTGACTCTGTTGTGAATGTCATGTGTATTTGTATGTTGGAGTCATGTTAGCCTTTTATGTTGTGTTCCTGTCTTCTTAATTGTTTCATGTTGTGGGACCTTATTGTTATCTCCTAGTACGGGGGTGGACCTTAAGGTTCCACATGGTTGGGTGGTTGTGCTTTTATCTCCACTGGTTTCCCTTACTGTTGTTCGTGTGTGAGAAGGATGTACCTTGTATGGCAGATTTCAGATCCTTTTCTAGCTTGAGGAGACATATACATATGTTCATGTTCCAGTCTTGTATATCAGTTGAATCATGTACTGTTATCTTGATATATGTACTCCAATGTAATCTGGATAATGATATTGTAAACAATGTAATGTTGTACTCTCTTGTAAAGGAACTTGTCTATGTACTCGTGATCCTATGTCCAAGATTCTGATGTTATTTATCTGAAGCAATTAGACTTAGAATGAACTGTGTTTGTTAGTTAATTCATAATGTTGGTTAGATCTTGTTTTAGTTCGTTAGTAATGTAGTTGTGGAACCCTAGAGGATAAAGCTTAATTTAAATGTTATGAATAAATCTATGATTGTTGTTATTTCTTCGTTTAAATTTTTTTTTTGACCTTTTTGTAAGCTTAGTTGTGTTATCCTTTGGGTTCCTTGGTGGGGTGTTATAGTTGTAGTCTTATTCTATAAAAGATATGTTGCTGTGTTATCTCAAAAAAAAAAAAAGATAGATCTAATGTGCTTGTAGTCATTTATAAAATATATATATAAATAAATACATATGTTGCTTATCTTTCCTTTCAAAAAAATATGCTTGTTGTCTCTATGAGAGTTGCATTGGTGAATATGTTATATATATATATATATATATATATATATATATATATATAGTTGTATATATAAAGGAATATTTGCATTTATTTATTATAAATTTTCTATTATTTTTAACTTGCTAGAAAACTTGTGAGTTAATATATATATATACACCTTTATTATAATTATTATTATTATTCTGATAAACTAAAAAAAAATGTATGTTTATGGGATCGCTGAGTATATATATATTAAAACTTTATTATGCAGAAAATAGTTTTCAGAACAAAAAAAAAGAAATATTCGCTGGTAGTCGAACTGTTTTGGATAGGGTTTAGATTTATGTTAGAGAAATGAAATGGAAACAAAAAGTGGCCCTGTGGACGGTGGCTAGGCCGCCACCCACAGGGCAGTCATTGTTTGATGGGGGTGGGGAGGGGGCCGAACCCCCACCCACACCCCCCTTATATATATATTAAAATTGTATTATGCAAAAAATAGTTTTCAGAACCAAAAAAAAGAAATATTCGTTGGCAATCGAACTGTTTTGGATAGGGTTTAGATTTATGTTAGAGAAATGAAATGGAAACAAAAAGTGGCCCTGTGGACGGCGGTCAAGCTGCCACCCACAGGGCAGTCATTGTTTGATGGGGGTGGGGGTCGGGCCAGTCCCCACCCTCTTGCATCCATGTGTGGGTGGGGGTTCGGCCTCCTTATATATATATATTAAAACTCTATTATGTAGAAAATAGTTTTTAGAATGAAAAAAAAGAAATATTCGCTGACAATCGAACTATTTTGGATAGGGTTTAGATTTATGTTAGAGAAATGAAATGGAAACAAAGTCAGGTCGTCACCCATAGGGCAGTCGTTGTTTGATGGGGATGGGGGTTCGGCCCCCTCCCCACCCTCTTGCCTCCATGTGTGGGTGGGGGTTCAACCCCCTCCCCACCCTCTTGCCTTGATTAAAAACATTGAAACCTGTAGCTTTTGAAACACAAAAAAATAAACGTCACCCCTTTGACCTCTGTTCGCCCTTCTCTTTGGCCGTTCAGCCTTCAACCTGCCTGGTCTGCATAATAAATATCATATATATATATATATATTCAATGTATATGTGTCTCAAAAAAATGAAAACCTTCGGCTATTATATAAACATCTCTGGTTATTTTGACCAGTATATATATATATATATATATATATATATATATATATATATATATATATATATATAAACACCCACAAGGATATACAAAATGAGTATACCTCCGTGGTGGAAATCTATGGATGCCTTCCTCCTGCCTGCAACACAAACAAAAAAAAAACTTGAGAGAAAACAAAGAGAAAATGAGAAGGAAAAAAATGATGAAGAAAACAAATAGGGTTAGGGTTAGGGTAGAAAACTCATAAGGAAATATTATTTTATTTGGAGATTTTTAGGGCAAGGGAGACTTTTTAAATTAGATTTTTTTTTAATTATTTTTCCTCTCCTTTTGGGATTTTGACTCTTTTTAACATTCTTTTTTAATTTGGAGAGAAAGGGGGGAAAATTCATTTATATGTGGGAAATTTTAATTCACTTGATTATTTCAAATGTTGGGGTTAGAGATTTATTTTTACTATTTAATTTTAAGAGATCTTTTAAAGTTTAGTTTATTAAGTTAGAGGGCTTTTATTAAATGTTTTAATTATTTGAGGTGGGGAATTAATTATTACTATTGTTACCTTTCAAATTAACTATAGCCACCTTATTTAATTTAATTTAATTTATCGCATGTGAGTATTAAACAAGAGGTTAATTTTTACCTTATTTAATTTAGTCGATTTAATTTATTTAATCTTATGTGTAATTAATAATTAATTAACTTAGTCATTTTATCCAACTTAGCAAACCTAGGAAACCTTTGATTAAAAATTTAATTATTAGAATAATCCCTATTCACACCCATGAGGCATTATACTGCCAGATTTTTATGGGATTCATGGCTAACTTCCTTTAGAGATTTAAATCTTGCGTAGAGATAAAATTTAACTTTTTCGTAAATTTGTTGATCGTAATTAAGTCATTATTTAATTCATTTATGCTTTTGAATGTCTTTTGATTTCGACTCTTGTCGAAATCCTTTCACTCACTTAGGTAAACTAGGGTTTTGATCTTTTGATCCTAACCCTAAAGGTGACACTTCTCGTGTTGCATTGACTCCCTTAGTCAGCTTTCATCTTGTAGGGGAATGCGCATGTGATCGCATTACCCCGCATTTGATTGACATGTTTATGCCTTATGCGTATTACCATCGAGCACGCTGACGCATGTGAGGGGGTTTCTTAGGATGTGTGGAAATTTTTTTATATTTCGTGTCATGACCACATGACAAATGTGGACATGACACGTGTGTTGCATGTCATGACCGCATGGGAAATGTGGGCATGACATTTGGTATCAGAGCCTAAGTTTAAACATTGGGCTTGTTTGGGCACGTTACTTATTCCACAATTTTGATTAATTCGTGACTACCTTGTTCTTGTAGGATGCCACCTAGAATGAGGCGAGCGTGTTCACGCTGCACTGAGTCCATAGAGGTGCATAGCGACTCATCAGTTGAGGGTTAGGGACCACCAGCATCGCAAGCACCACCCGTACCTGATATAGGACCACAGATTTTATAGGCCTTATAGGCAGTGCTAGATAGGTTACCACCAGCCATAGTTGAGCTGCATATCGAGCCGTGTGTCAAGCCCTGGGTTGATCCATGATAGGAGCCACGTGCTGAGTCATGTGTGGAGCCACGTGTAGAGCCCCGCATCGAGCTACAAGTGGCACCACATGTAGAGCCTTATGTTGAGATACCTGATACAATAGTGGAGGAGGTTGGTTCGACTTACAGAGCTCATAGCAGGAGCACTCCGCATCATGCTAGGTGAGAGGAGATGGTGAGAGTAGAGCAGGTTTTTCACAGGCCTTATGGTTATGGTGTGGATGAGCCTATCCGAGGACAGAGAGATCGTGGGGACCCCATCAGAGATTTGCTAAGGCTAAATCCACCTACCTTCACTGGTACCACAGAGCAAGCCGAGGCGGAGGCTGGGCTCATTAGTTAAGACAGGTGCTTTGCATTGCGTGCTTATGAGGGCAACATGAAGGCACGCGTGGTGATGCACCTGTTGAGAGACGCAGCAATGACTTGGTGGTGCACTGAGGAGTGCAAGCACTGCTTGTCTTTGGATACACTTTCATGGGACACTTTTATTGAGCGCTTTAATGTGCATTATCTGTCAGACCATTACAGGCAGTGTCGTATCGATGAGTTCCATGATTTATAGTAACGAGGTTCTACGGTAGCACAATATGAGGGCAGGTTCATAGAGTTGTCACGTTATGTGGAGTATCTCCATGATGAAAAACTTCTGGTTCACAAGTTTATCAGAGGTTTGAATTAGGGGATATCAGGGCCTGTGCACATGGCAGACCCCCAGACTTTGAGTGAGATTGCCGAGAAGGCCTACATTTTTGAGGAGATACAGGGATGAAGTCAGAGTTCACGCCCTTAGTTTCAGGATCGTAGCCAGCAGCAGTGCAGTAGAATTTTTGTAGACCACCACCACCACCACAGAGAGGAGGATTTAGTTCTCTATCCTTACCTCCTAGGCCTCCACAGCAACAGCAACAATATCAGCAGAGGTCCAGGCCCCTGCAGAGGGCACAGGGAGGACAGAATCATGGTTGGTAGTAGCAGGGCCCGTGTAGGGATCAGAGATAGCAGGGGCCACCTGTGGGACCCGTGAGATCACATCTGTCTTACAGGGGTTCTCAAGGGTCCACTAGTCAGACTGGACAGTAGCAGAGTAGTAGGACTCAAACTGGATAGGTACAAACTAAGGGCCAATGCTATGTATGTTGTGGAGTAAGACATTTGGCCAGAGAGTACCCACAGGGTTTTACGACAGGGGGACAGCCTTGTGTAGGAGGTTCAGAGAAGATAGTTGGTGATATGGGTAAATCCCACCGTATGTTTGCAGTGGTTGATAACCACCAGGCTGACTTCCAGGCCTCAGTTATTGAGACAATAGGTATGACTAGGGATGTCCCCATTGCTATTTTATTTGACTTTGGCACTACTGATTCATTTATATCTCCATCGTTAGTGGAGCATTGCAGGCTGGTGGCCTCTAGGCAGGGCGATAGATGGAAGGTTGAGTTGGCCACTAGGGCCAGGATGTCAGTAGATGCTTTGGTTCGAGATTGTGAGATATATTTGGGGGCCTTCACTACATTATGAGACCTTAGGGTTATGCCTTTAGGATCCTATGGTGTAGTTTTAGGCATGGATTGGCTTGCAGCTCATAGAGCCAAGCTAGATTTCTGCTGAAAGGCAATTAGCTGTTTAGATGATCATGGCATGTCAGTTGAGATAGTGGGCATTTAGAAGCCCATGACAGTTCATATGATATCCGCTTAGCATCTTAAGCGCTACATGCAGAAGGGATGTCAGTTGTTTGCCATCATGGTTAGCGATAGATCAGAGGATGAGCCAGAGGTGTCATTAGATGACCATCCTATCTTGAGGGAGTTCGTCGATGTCTTCCCACTAGAGTTGCCAGGTATGCCTCCTTACAAAGAGGTGGACTTCCACATTGATCTAGTGCTAGGTGCTGAGCCAGTGTCTCGTGCACCCTACAGGATGACCACACATGAGCTCATAGATCTCAATTTACAGTTAGAGGAGTTGCTTGAGAAGGGGCACATCCAACCTAGCATTTCACCATGGGGCACACCGGTTATCTTTGTGAAGAAGAAGGATGGGTCGCTTCATTTATACATGGACTATAGGCAAGTGAAGAACTTTTATCCTTTGCCTAGGATTGATGACCTTTTTGATCAGATGCAGGGAGCTAGAGTGTTCTCTAAGATAGACCTGAAGTCTGGTTATCACCAGTTGCGCATCATAGAAGCGGATATCCACAAGGCTGCTTTCTAAACTAGATATGGCCACTATGAGTTCACTATGGTACCCTTCAGTTTGACGAATGCCCCTATAGTGTTCATGAGTCTCATGAATGGGGTGTTTCGCACTTACTTAGATTGGTTCGTGATCATTTTCCTTGATGATATTTTGATCTACTCGCGGACCGAGGAGGAGCATGAGGATCACTTCCGTCATGTTTTACAGTGCTTGAGAGAGCAGTAGCTTTATGGCAACTTGGTGAAGTGTGCCTTTTTCAGGACCGAGGTACAATATTTAGGACACATCCTATCTGGCGATGGTATCTTCGTAGATCCATCGAAGATCAGGGCTATTAGGGATTGGCCAGTGCCCACCAATGTGACAGAGGTCAAGAGTTTCATGGGCTTAGTCAGTTATTACCATAGATTCATAGAGGGCTTTTCCAGGATAGCGCACCCCATCACTTCCCTTCAGTAGAAAGGGAAGAGTTTCTCTTAGATTGAGCAGTGCGAGAGGGCCTTTGGGGTCCTCAAGGAGCATCTTATCAGTGCTCCCATCTTAGCGATTCCTGATCTTGTAGAGGATTTTGTGGTTTGTATAGATGCATCACTTGAGGGTTTGGGAGCCATTCTTATGCAAACTGGTAGGGCGATCGCGTATGAGTCACGAAATCTCAAGACACATGAGATGAACTACCCCACTCACGATTTAGAGCTTGTAGCAGTGATTCATGCTCTTGTTTGTTGGAGACATTTTCTATTGGGTCATCGCTTTGAGTTTCATTCATATCATCACAGTTTGTAGTATATATTCACACAGTCGAATTTGAATGCCCGCCAGAGGCGTTGGATGGTTTTTCTTTGTGAGTACGACTTTGATGTCCACTACATCAAAGGGAAGGAGAAAGTGGTTGCTAATGCATTGAGTCGAAAGTGCCACAAGATCCTGACCTTGACCTTGAGTGTGGACTTGAGAGAGCGCATCATTTAGCATCTACTTGAGGATGAGTGGTTTCTTGAGGTGTAGCAGGAGATCCAGTTACAGAGGGCCCTCTTGGGTAAATTTGTAGGATATTCTCTTGAGGTAGATGGTCTTCTTAGACATCGACAGCACATCTATGTACCCTATGTGAGTGACCTACATGCAGTAGTTCTTTTAGAGGCTCACATAGCACCTTATGCAGCACACCCAGGGGTGAAGAAGATGCATGCTGACTTGCGACAGTTATACCATTGGGCAGGTATGAGATGAGATATTGCAGAGTATGTTGCTCGTTACCTTGAGTGCCAGAGGGTTAACGCCGAGCATCAGTATCCAACGGGTCTTTTATACACTCACGAGATACCTGAGTGGAAATGGGACACCATTTCCATGGATTTCATTGTTGGCCTACCTATGTCATCTCGCCGCCATGATGCCATCATGGTGACGGTTGACAAGTTGACCAAGGTGGCACATTTCTCATCTGTATGCATGACATACAATGCACCATCAGTGGAGAGGGTATTCTTGGATGAGATTGTTAGATTACATGGGGTACCTATCATTTCTGACAGGGATTCAGTGTTCACATCAGCCTTTTGGAGGGCATTACAATAGGCATTGGGCACACAGCTCAACTTCAATTCCGCTTATCATCCTAAGATAGATGGGCAGACAGAGAGGGTGAATCAAGTTCTAGAGGACATGCTCCATATGTACGTCATGGATCACCAGTCTAGATGGGAGGAGTATCTGTATCTAGTTAAGTTTTCTTACAACAATGGGCATCACAGCTCGTTGGGTATGCCTCATTTTTAGGCCTTGTACGACAGACCTTATAGGACACATTTGAGTTAGAACCGTATTGAGGACAGGGTTATGATAGGGCTAGAGTTGGTGAAGGACATGGAGCAGTAGGTGACCTTGATTAGACAAAGACTTCAGGAGGCACAGGATCTATAGAAGAAGTATGTCTATGCTAAGAGGGTAGATCGGAGCTTCTTGGTTGGGGACAGAGTATTCTTGAGAGTGCGACCGCACAAGAGTCCAATCCATTATGGAAAGGGCTCTAAGCTTGCACCATGGTTTGTTGGACCTTTTGAGATCATGGAGCGGATAAGACCCATAGCCTACCATCTAGCCTTGCCACCTAGCCTGTTGCACATCCACAATATTTTTCATGTATCTGTTTTGCGGCATTACATATCTAATTTATCTCATGTATTGGATTGGAGTGCTTTATAGATAGAGGTAGACGGGCAATTGGATTTGGAGCCAATTCACATATTGTCTTGTCAGACGCTGGGCCTTCGAGGTCAAGAGATGGACCAGGTTAGGGTCTAGTGGGACATGTACGATGAGGTCACGACGACTTGGGAGGATGCAGCTAGTTTGAGGGTACTTTATCCTCACCCCTTTGATGACTTCTGGGAGGAAGTTTAGTTTTAGGGGGGAGGATGTGAGGCCTACCTTTTCACTCCATTATTTTGATCATTTTATATTACTATTGGAGACACATTCTAGACTTTTGGGGACTGTTGATCCTGATATGCAGAACTATTAGACTAGATGCTTTTACCTTTGATTTATTATGTTAGCATGATTATGATGAGACTAGATCTTGATTTGATTCACTGACAATGATTTGACATATGATTTGCATTATGATGTTATTGAGATACTAGTTATGTGATTATGAGATGGATTTATTATGTGATGTTATCTTGAGATGGATTATTGAAATGCAAATTATGAATCTATTGTGATGTGATTTTATGAAGTTTTATATGATCATGCGATTATGTGAATGTATGTTTTCCTTTGCTTCGGCTTAGATATACATGTTGGATTAATCTTTTGTTTAAGTGCGCAGGTGTTCTAACTAAGCCACAGATAATCGAAGATCATCCCACACACTTTGTGAATTCCCGTGTAAGCCGATCTAGTTCCAAGAGGAATCAAGATCAACTATGTGATGTGTGATGAAATTTCATAATGTAATTGTGTGGTGTTGTTTGGGATAGGTCTACCCCTTTTTATATTTGATTTTAATTAGTGTTGTAAAGGTGTAATGTTCATTTAATTTTTATTTTTGAGTTTTTATTTTTTTGTGACCCTTTTTTATGTGATTTTACTCATCCTATGGTGCTCAAAATGAGTTAAAAGTGACCCTGGGTTATACCCCTAGGGTCTAGGGACCTTTTGAGCTTGTCTAACCTTAGGTAAACTCCCATTTGGTCACTTAAACTTCACCCTGAAGTAAAGTGACGAAAATGGAAGTTTGGGAAGGAGTGGAAGGTTGGGTCAAACACTCAATCTCATCCACTCCTCTTTCCAAGGTTGGGGGAGTCTTCAAGACCCCTAAATTGTGGAGGACTTAACTCCAAGGCTCTCCCACAATTGGTGAGGGTACCTTGGGGTTTTGTGGGCTTTTATAGGAGGAGATGATTGGGGCACTTGTAGTAACCACTCCTTCTTTGGCTCCACTTTTCTCTCCCACATGTGTGAGAGAACACAAGTGGAGAGGCAAAGTGCTACACCCTTAATATTGGTGTACATAGGGTTATGAATAGTCACCTTGTGGCTATCTTAACTCCTAATTAAGTCATATTATCATTATTATATTGTTATTTAGTTGTTTAGGTTGGCCTAAGGCTTCTATAGGGCTATCTAAGTCGGCCTAGGTGATATCCTAGGCATAAATAGGTATATATAGGAGGTAGTGAGTCTCATTTCACATCATATTGAGTATTGTGTTCTTACTAAAGACTATTGGAGGTATCCCCCTCGAAGAGGATTAGGAGGTTGCCCCCTCGAAGTGGCATATTATTATCAAGTATTTGCAGCATATTACTATTATATTTAGATATTGTGCAAGTTGTTTCATTACAAGTGGTATCAGAGCATGATCTTGGCACCATAGAGGCAAGATTTTTTCTCAACATTGGAGGCGATTTTGGGAAGAGCATAACTTTCAGATTTTAGTAAATTTTTTAAATATTTTTAAAAGGTTTTTGAAGACCATATTAAAGAAGATACAATCCAGATTTTAGAGGAATTGAAGCAAAAATAAGTGAGTTATTGCAAAATTAGGGTTTCCAACAAATTCGCTCTCAAGGTAGCAAATTTGCTAATTTTTTGGATTTTTTTCTGGGTAAGTGGTATCTTGGCCTTAGTAAGTTACAGTAAAAATTTTAGAAGATTTACATTTCATTTGTGTGATTTATTTCAAAAATATTGGTTTCCATCATGACAGGGCCTGCAATAAGAGGCAAAAAGAATGCTGCCACACCAAGGAAATCCTCTAATAAGGATGAGAAAATAATAGAGGATAGTAATCCCAATGAGGAAATAAGTAAGTTCAAGGAAGAGATTAAGAGGGATATGTGTGACCTAAGAGGAGATATATCAGATATACGAAGCATGTTAAGCGCCTATATGAATGAACCAAGAAAGGAGTTCTCAAGCAACCAAGGTGAAACCTTCAAGTCGGCTAATAATGACACAAATTTTAATACTCCTATGGGATCTAGGAATTTTTTTCTAAAGATGGATATGCGCAAATTTGATGGTAAGGATCCTCTAACATGGATAAACCAAATGGAGAATTTTTTTGAAGTACATCAGATCCCATATGGACAAAAGGTCACGATGGCTTCCCTATATCTAAAACCAGATCAATTCATTTGGTGTCGTTGGCTTTGTACTCATCAGAGAAAAAAGGGTCTCACCGTCTCATGGTCAATTTTTACAGAAGAACTCCAAGCACAATATAGCAATAGTGTGACAGACAACTTCTTCAGCCAACTTGCTAAAATTCAACAAACAGGATCAGTTAAGGATTATATTCAAAGATTCCAAAATCTATCCTTAAGAGTGGATACAATTACAGAGGAGAACTTGAATGATTTATTCTTGGGTGATCTCAAGGATCATATTCAACATGAGGTACGCATGTTTAGTCCTAGCTCAGTAAATGAGTCTTTTATCTTGGCACGCAGGGTAGAGGAGAAGTATTTGATTCCTAGAAAGCAAGGGGCTAATATGACAAGAGAGAAAGGATATTCAACACCTTCTCTTCCTCAACCTACCAGGTTGACTCCACAGCAAATTGAGGAGAAAAGAGCAAAAGGGTTGTGTTTCAATTGTGATAGCAAATACAGTCGAGGACATAAATATAGTGAAAAGAAATTGTTCTATATTGAAGGTCCAAGTGAGGAAGAAGAGGAGGAACCCATATTAGAGAAGGATAGGGGGTCAAGTGAGGAATCACATGATTCTCAACCAATCATTTCTTGTCATGCACTCTCAGGTTTCAGTGCACCACAAACTATCAAGGTAGTGGGTTTCTTAAAGAAGCAGAAAGTAACAGTGTTGATCGACTCAGGTAGTACTCATAATTTCATCAACAAAAAGTTGGCAACTCGTCTAAATTGTTTTATATATCCAGCCCCAGAGTTTCAAGTTTTGATTGCAGATGGGGGTACAATTAGTTGTTCGGGGAAGTGTCATAGCATTAAATTATCCATGGGAGATTATCAACTTGATACCCTAATGTATGCAATATCCATGGGTGCAGCATATATTGTTTTGGAAGTACAATGGCTTACTACATTGGGAACAATTGAGATGAACTTCTAAGAACTATTCATGAGATTTCAATCAGAAGGAAAGGTAGTGGAGCTAAGGGGGTTGAGGCAAAATCCCCACAGATGGTAAGCTCTCATCAAATGCAAAAGTTGCTCAAGGAGTGGATGGATTTGTGGCCCAACTATGTTCATTAGAAGTCTCTCAATCTAATGCTCCTACTCATCCAGATTTATAAGCAATAATTGATCGTCACTCAGTGGTTCTTGGAGATATGCCTAAAGGACTTCCTCCTAAGAGGGATCATGACCATGCCATACAACTAGTTCTAGGTATCCAACCACCAAACATCAGGCCTTATAGGTACCCACACATACAAAAAAGCAAGATAGAAAAAATTGTTGAGATGCTAGAGGTAGGAATTATCAGGCATAGCCAAAGTGCTTACTCCTTGCCTGTGGTGATGGTGCGTAAGAAGGATGAAACTTGGCGCATGTGTCCAGATTATAGAGTGCTCAACATGTACACCATTAAAGATAAGTTTCCTATTCCAATCATTGATGATTTTCTAGATGAATTGAATGGAGCTATGTATTTTACCAAGTTAGATCTTAGGTCTGGTTATCACCAAATTCGGATTAAGGAGGAAGATATTTGTAAGACAGCATTCCGAACTCATGAGGGTCATTATGAATTTTTGGTGATGCCATTCGGCCTTACCAATGCACCATCTACATTCCAAAGTTTGATGAATTCCATTTTTAAGAAGTTCTTGAGAAAGTTTGTGTTAGTGTTCTTTGATGATATATTGATTTATAGCAAGACTTGGGAAGAACATTTGCAGCATGTAGATCAAGCATTACATTACTCAAAGATCATCAACTCTATACTAAGCCATCTAAGTGTGCTTTTGGTCTTAAGGAGGTGGAGTATTTGGGACACATAGTTTCACATGAAGGAGTAAAGGTGGACCCTAACAAAATTAAGGCTATCATGGAATGGCCTATTCCAAAAACCATTAAGAAACTAAGGGGTTTCTTGGGATTGACAGGGTACTATAGAAGATTTGTGAAGAATTATGGTCGTATAGCAGCACCCTTCACCACTCTCTTGAAGAAGGATTCTTTTCATTGGAATGAGTCTGATAATGTAGCATTTGAGCAATTGAAGGAGGCTATGTGTACAACTCCAGTGCTTTCCACTCTGGACTTCACCAAGGAATTCATTGTGGAATGTGATGCTTTTGGAAATGGGATAGGAGCAGTTCTCATGCAAGAAGGTCGACCAATTGCTTTTGAGAGTTGTCAATTAAAGGGTAAAAATCAGCTCAAACCTATTTATGAGAAGGAAATGCTAGCAATCCTTCACGCAGTTAAACAATGGAGGCCTTATTTAATGGGCCGACACTTCAAGGTTAAGACAGATCATGATAGCCTAAAATATTTTTTGGAACAAAGACTATTCTCTGAAGAGCAACAAAAATGGGTCACTAAGATGTTGGGATATGACTTTGAGATCGTATATAAGAAAGGGAAGGAAAATATTGTGGTTGATGCACTTTCTAGGAAGGATGAGAAAGATGAAGCCTTATTGTGTGTCCTTTCAATATTACAAGCAAATTGGGTGGAAGAAGCCAAAGCAGAGTGGCAAAATGATGTTGCAACAAGTAATCTCATCCAACAATTAAAAAGTGATCCTTGTAGTTCAGATAAGTTTTGTTTGAAGGGAGATATTCTTTAGTATAAAGAGCGCTTGTATCTCTGCAAGAATTCCACTCTTAAACACAAGATTCTCACAGAGCTACATGAGTCCCTAGTTGGTGGTCATTCAAGATTTTTGAAGAAATATCATCGGGTCAAGCAAGATTTTTTTGGGAAGGGCTAAAAGGTGAGGTGAAAAAATTTGTGGTTGAATGTTTGGTTTGTCAAAGAAATAAGGGGGAGACAATTAAGACACCAGGTCTCTTGCAACCCTTATCTATTCCTAGCCAGCGTTGGGAAGAGGTATCCATGGACTTCATCATAGGGCTTCCCAAATCTAAAGGTCATAATGTCATCATGGTAGTAGTTGATCACCTCACTAAATATGCACATTTCATTGCATTATCACATCCTTTTACAGCAAGTGCAGCGGCAAAAGTTTTCTTGGAAAATATCCAAAAGCTACATGGTACACCTAAGGTTATTGTCAGTGATCGTGATCCTATCTTTACTAGTCACTTTTGGAAAGATTTATTCTTATGTTTGGGTACTCAATTGGCTCATAGTTCTTCATACCATCCTCAATCAGATGGGCAAACTGAGGTTGTTAATAAATGTTTGGAAGGATATCTATGTTGTTTCACTTTAGAGAAACAATCTCAATGGGTAGATTGGCTACCACTTGCAGAATGGTGGTATAACACGTCTTTTCATAGCTCATAAAAAATGTCTCCATTTTTGGCACTTTATGGATATCATCCTCCTTCCATCACATCATCATTAAAGGTGTCACCAAGAGTTCAGGCAGTAGAGGACCACTTGCTTCATCAACAACAGGTACTTTCAAGACTCAAGGATAATTTAGCTATGGCACAAAATCGAATGAAACAACAGGTGGACCAACATTGTAGTGAAAGAAATTTTGAAGTTGGGGATTGGGTCTTCTTGAGATTGTAGCCTTATAAACAAATCTCAATGAAGCAACAAAAAAAGAATAATAAGTTGTCTCCAAGATATTATGGGCCATACCAAATCATGCAAAAGATTGGTAGTGTTGCCTACAAGCTAGAGTTGCCACCAACAACAAAGATACATCCAGTTTTTCATGTTTCTTATTTGAAGAAGGTTATTGGGCAGAATATTCCTACTCAAATAGTACTACCAGAGCTTGATGAAGAAGGAAGAATAATTTTGGAACCAGAGGGCATTCTTCAAACACGCACGAAGAAGCTGAGGAATAGAACCCTCACTCAGTATCTCATCCAATGGAAGAATTTACTAGTTGAAGAGGCCACATGGGAGGATGAGGAGTTCATTCAAAAGAATCCACACTTGGTTAGCATTGAGGACAATGCTTCTTTGAAGAGGGGGGGCATGCTACACCCTTAATATTGGTGTACATAGGGTTATGAATAGTCAGCTTGTGGCTATCTTAACTCCTAATTAAGTCATATTATCATTATTATATTGTTATTTAGTTGTTTAGGTCAGCCTAAGGCTTCTATAGGGCTATCTAAGTTGGCCTGGGTGATATCCTAGGTATAAATAGGTATATATAGGAGGTAGTGAGTCTCATTTCACATCATATTGAGTATTGTGTTCTTACTAAAGACTATTGGAGGTATCCCCCTCGAAGAGGATTAGGAGGTTGCCCCCTCAAAGTGGCATATTATTATCAAGTTTTTGCAGCATATTACTATTATATTTAGATATTGTGCAAGTTGTTTCATTACACAAAGACTTGGTGGAATGGGTGAGTGACATGTGTCAGCACCACATTCCATGAAGCTTGCAAGTGGTTGTGTGGAGGAGTGAGGAGGTGACATGTGTCACCTCCCCATTCCTCAAGGCTCATGAGAAGAGCCTATTTTAATCCCTCTTGAAGAGAGGGAGAGGGTTGTTGATTTGATTTTAATTTTGAAATTTTATTTGAATTTGGGGAGAGAGTTAGAGGATTTTTGGAGGCTCGTTTTGGAGAAGGATTTGGAGGTGGAGTTGGAAGGGCTCTTCTTCAACTATCTTCCTTTTGGGCTATTAAAGGTAGGATTCAAGGCTTTGGCCTTTCCTTATGTATTTACATTTCATGTGTGATGCTTGTGTGTGTGTATTTTCATATCGTGTTGTGGAGATTTTTGTTATGGGTGTTGTGAGAGCCTCTCCACTTGGAGAAAATGCTCAACAAGTGTGGGGTGGGGGAGGAGTGAACCTCCTCGAGGTCACATCCTTGTTTTTGTGGTATTTTAGCCTTGAGGGCAAGATGAGAAATTGAGTATATTTGAATGACTTGAGAGCCATGGGAAAATTTTGTGAAAGTTGGTTTTTATGTGATGGCTTGAGGCCTTGTGAAAATTGGTTTTGGGAGATATTTGGAGTGGCACTCTTGAGTTGAGTGATGTCCACTCCCCTACCCCTTTAAACTCATTTTTATGCATTTTGTTTTGTGCAAACCATGGGTGTTCTTCTTGCTTTTGTTTGAGTGTGTTGTTGTGAAGTGGAGTGAGTGTTCCTTGTGTGTGGATGACCTCCAAGCTCGGGGGTGACTCATGAGTGATTATATGGTAGGGAGGAGAGCAATTTTTAGTGGCTTTTCCCCCTTCCCTTATTTGATTTGCAGGTTTTGTGGCATTGGAGCTTGGAGGAGAGAGCATTTTATAATTGTTGTTCAATGTCTTTTTGGCTATTGTGAGCCATGGCCAAGTTTGGTCCCTTGTGTAATTGTTTTCAAACTAAGAGAGAAGATTTTTCCTCTCTTGCAATGTAAAGTAAAATGTCTACATTTTGTAATGTTTGGATTTTATTTTGAAGTTGGAAATCAAAATTTAGTTGCTGGTTTAAATGTTCTGATTGAGAAAATGTGCATTCAAAGAAAAAAAAAATTATATACTCAAAACTCGTTAGTAGCTTCTTATGTTTCTTTCAAGAAAAAAAATGTATTACCTTGATGTCTTTTTTTTCAATTAGTGGTATAAAGAAAATAGAAAATAGATGGTTTCTATTTTTGCATTGAAGATTTTAACAAAAGAGAAGGTTATAGTCTTATTCTATAAAAGATATGTTGCTATGTTATCTCAAAAAAAAAAAAAAAAGATGGATTTAATGTGCTTGTAGTCATTTTATAAATAAATAAATAAATAAATACATATGTTGTTTATCTTTCATTTCAAAAAAAAAATGCTTGTTGTCTCTATGAGAGTTGCATTGGTGAATATATATATATATATATATATATATAAACTGTATTATGCAGAAAATAGTTTTCAGAACAAAAAAAAAGAAATATTCGCTAGCAGCTGAACTGTTTTGGATAGGGTTTAGATTTATGTTAGAGAAATGAAATGGAAACAAAAAGTGGCCCTGTGGACAGCGGCAGTTGTTGTTTGATGGGGGTGGGGAGGGGGTTGAACCCCCACCCACACCCGCCCCCTCCCCACCCTCTTGCCTCCATTAAAAATGTTTAAACCTGCAGCGTTTGAAACACACAAAAATAAATGGTGCCCCCTTTGCCTCTGTTCACCCTTCTCTCTAGCCGTTTGGCCTTCAACCTGCCCGATCTGCATAATAAATATCATATATATATTCAAGTAAAAAAAAAATGAAAATCTTCAGCTATTATATAAACATCTCTGGTTATTTTGACCAGTATATATATATATATAAGCACCCACAAGAATATACAAAATGAGTATACCTCTGTGGTGGAAATCCATGGATGCCCTCCTACCTGCAACACAAACAAAAAAAAAAAATAATCTTGAGAGAAAATGAGGAGGAAAAAAATGATGAAGAAAACAAATAGGGTTAGAGTAGAAAACTCATAACGAAATATTATTTTATTTGGAGACTTTTAGGGCAAGGGAGACTTTTTAAATTAGATTGTTTTTTTATTATTTTCCCTCTCCTTTTGAGATTTTGACTCTTTTTAACATTCTTTTTAATTTGGAGAGAAATGGGGGAAAATTCATTTATATGTGAGAAATTTTAATTCACTTGACTATTTCAAATGTTGGGGTTAGAGATTTATTTTTGCTATTTAATTTTAAGAGAACTTTTAAAGTTTAGTTTATTAAGTTAGAGGGCTTTTATTGAATGTTTTAATTATTTGAGGTGGGGAATTAATTATTACTATTGTTACCTTTCGAATTAACTATAGCCACCTTATTTAATTTAATTTAATTTATCACATGTGAGTATTAAACAAGAGGTTATTTTTTACCTTATTTAATTTACTCGATTTAATTTATTTAATCTTACGTGTAATTAATAATTAATTAAATTAGTCATTTTATCCAACTTAGCAAACCTAGGAAACCTTTGATTAAAAATTTAATTATTAGAATAATCCCTATTCACGCCCATGAGGCGTTATGCTGCCGGATTTTCCTGGGAGTCAGGGCTAACTTCCTTTAGACTTTTAAACCTTGCGTAGAGATAAAATTTAACTTTTCTGTAAATTTTCTAATCGTAATTCAGTCATTATTTAATTCATTTATGCTTTTGAATTACTCTTTTGATTTTGACTCTTGTCGGAATCCTTTCACTCACTTAGGTAAACTAGGGTTTTGATATTTGATCCTAAACCTAATGGCAACGCTTCTCATGTTGCATTGACCCCCTTAGTCGGCTTTCATCTCATAGGGGAATGTACATGTGATCGCATTACCTCGCATGTGATTGACATGTTTATGCCTTATGCGTATTACCACTGAGCACACTGATACGTGTGAGGGGGTTTCTAGGGATGCGTGGGAAATTTTTGATATTTCATGTTATGACCACTTGACAAATGTGGACATGACACACATGTTGTATGTCATGACGACATGGGAAATGTGGGCATGATAGTTTATGTGTTTGTATTTGCAGATTTGAGCATTCATCTCCTCATGGAATGAAGAGCATCTTCCTCCCATGAGATCTTCACTACAAGGTGATATCATTGTGCTTTCTATCATTGTTTCATTTGGATTTTGCCTCTACCTCACAAGGGCATGCACTCTCTATCTGACAAAGGTGTTTGGAAGACTTAAGTGTCCTTTCGAGGCTTGACTGAGGCAAGCTCCTAAACACCACAACCCCCTCCCAGAGTCTGTGATTACAGGTTACAGGTGTCATATCTAAAGGAGTGGAGTTGTAGGAAGGATTAGCAGACATCAAGGATTCGGGATCTGAAGAAAAGCCAGACATTGGAGCCTTTTCAGGACTTGGGCACCCGTACCAGTGTCCTTCATAGCTGAATTTCTAGAAACAGAAGTTACAGTGCAAATCAGTGTTGGAAGGAGGTCAGGATCCTACAAAGAAACTGGCACCTTGGCCTTGGGCACCCACACCTTAGTCCCCAACATTTCCATCTCTGAACCCCAAAAATATGTATGCAGTGATTTGTTATTTTACATCTTCCTATAGCAACAATTTCTATAATTCATCCGTTTACTGTCATTTTCATACAATTAGGGTTTTAATGGTTAATTGAGCATAAGAGAGATAAAATTAACAATTAAACACCCTAATCCAAGTTTCCCTACATCTCACAGTGCTCTAGGGTATGATAGTGAATTGCCACTCAACCCTAGATCCTTGAATGTATAGGGTGAAAGGAGGATTTAAACATATAAACACTTAAACATTGAACAATCCAAATTTTACCCTAAACATGTATAAACTAAAAAATTGACTTGACTCCACCTAAGTCATGTATTGGAGTTAGAGCCAAAAGGAGTTGTACCAGAAACCACTCTATATATTCCGCATATATACAAGAAGTCTAAAACTAAAAACTGTAAGTGCATAAAGAAAGTGAAGAGTATTATCACCTAGATGAAGTAGGTGCCTACAACTTCTACACTTTAGTCTGCCATTCCTATTTGCTATCATCCCAAACCTTCTTGGCTTCTTTAAGTATTTTGAATTGAGTTTTGATGTCCATCAGGAACTCTTCTCCTTCTTCTAGAGTGAAGGGTACATGATTTATTTGTGAAACTTTTGTTGCACTCAAAAGAGCTCTTGAAATAATCATGAATTTGGGATTTACCAAATCCTTTATTTCTCCAAATTGTAAAATAATGTTCTCTTTTTGGGCCCACAGTTGAAAATATTTCTTATCTAGATCTTCAATGGCATTCCTTGTGTTCCCATCAGGATCTAGTGCCAGATCATAGGCACTAGAGGCATTATTGATCTACGACTCAATGGATTCCATCTCTTTTATGATGCTTTGAGTGGCTTCAAGCCACTTTAGGCCAAATTGGAAAAGGGCCTTTGCCTGACCTACACAATCTTGAGCATCTTTCAGTTTCTCCTAAAACCTTTTATGTGCAATGGCATATTTCTTAGTAAGCTCCTTCATTCTCTTTTCATTTAATTTATTTTCAACCTCACCTTCAATTTGTTCCTTGAGTCCAAAGGCATATTCTTTAAAAGCATCAATTAAACATTTGAAATTCTCTATAAGTGAAAGTGATGTATCATTATCTACACCAGGTATGGCATCTTATAATGCCTTCACTACTTCATCAAGATCTTCACTTTTTTGATGTGTCTCTATTACTTCTTTTCTAGAGGATGCAAGGAATAAGTCTCCTAGTTGTAGCTTTTGGAGAGAAGAGATCTTATCCATGTCTATGTTTCCTTGTTACATTGGTAAATGGAGTACATGTGATGAAACAATAGGTTGGAAGTCAAGTTGTATGCTTAATAGGTTCTTTAGAGAATCTTCAAAGGAACTAGAGGAATCACAAGAAGTCTTTACTAATTCCACACCTTGCTCCATCAAATCTTTCTCTATATCATCACCAGAGTCTTTAATATTTTCTTCCTTCATCTATGAATATCTGGGAAAACTTTTGTCCTTATCTTCATCTTCTTTATTAATTTCTTGTTCCTCTTTTTTATTTTCCTTGTCCTTTTCTGCTTCATCTTTCTTTGCATTTTCTGCCTCTAAGGTTTTCACAGTGTTGTCCAGAGGAGAAGTGATTTTATCTTCTTCAGTTCCTTGCTCATTTATGAATTTGTTAACATTATCGGTAGGAGCAAAAATATCAGTTACCAAAGGAGGAGAGGATGCATCTTCCTTTTCATCATCCTTACTAGTAGTAGTCTTTTCTTCAATGTTCTCTTCTACTTCCTTATAGGTCTAAGCAATTTCTTCTAATATCAAAGCAACATTGTCCAGATTTTGTGTACTGTCTACTTCATGCTCATGTTGAGCATCAATGTTTTGGACCTCTTCTTCAATAACAACATCCAAAACATTGCTCTCTGAGAACATTCCATATTTCTGAGCTATGTCAGAAATCTTCTCTACAGTCTCTTTCTACAACTTCTCAAAATCATTTTTATCTCTACTCATTAGAGTAGAGCTAATGTAGCTTTATTCTTAGCAGATAATGAAGTACCAACCTTTTGCATAGAGTATTCTTTTATTTTTCCCTCTTTTAGGATGGCTTCATGTCTCCTTTTCAACAAAATCTCACAAAGTTCTGGAGGGATTTGATCCTCTATATTTTTCATGTCTACTTCTAAAACAATAATATACTTAACTATAGCCTCTATTATGGTGGCCTTATCCACCTCATTATCTTTATTATATAAGGCAATAGTTTCTCCTAATGCATCATACTGTACAATACTATTGAATAATGATTCTAACTTTATAGGTGTATTTGGTCTTACTAATTCTGATTTGCTTTGTTCTTTGTCTTCATTTGGAGACCTTTCTTTGCTTGCCTCTATCTTCTTCTTTTTTGGTGCCACTTTCTTGGTGGCCTCTTTCTTCTTTTCTCTCATATGAATAATAAATTTTTCTTTTTCTTTCTCTAAGTCTTCTTCACTATCAAAATCAAAAATCTGTGTTTTTATTTTCTTGGCACTAACTTCACCTTGTGAAGCAACCTTTCCAAACCAATTTTGGTTTTGCCTCCTCTTCTTCTTCTTCCTCTTCTTCTTCTTCTTCTTCTTCTTGAACACTTGTACTTGCATCCTTCTTTCTAAATGCCTTTGTCTTTATTCTTTTCTTTCCAGGAGCAGTAGGAGGAGTTACTATGGTTGTTTTCTTCTTCTCTGCCTTAGCAACTTGTACAACCATAGGAATTTTTTTCCTTACCAGAGGACCAGTGGTAGCTTTTCTCTTCTCACCAACAATTGGCACAGTCTCAGAGGACTTCTGGAGTGCAGGAGGGGTGGTAGCAGTTCTACTTGATCTTCTTGTACTCCCTGAGCTCTCCACAACGGTAGATTCACCTTTATATTTTGCTCTAGCTTGTTGCACTTGCTCCTTAGAGAGTCTCATTCTCTCAGCATAGTCATCTACCATTCTTTCAACTTTATTCTTTATATCTATTTTTTTGTGCTCTAAATACACTTCTAATGATTTATCCTCATATGTACCAAATCTTGCTTTAGTTGTGTCCTTAGGGCTCTTTAACAATACATCAGCCAGACCATCAATTGCTTGCTCATAAATTTCATATCCCATAGTAGGGATTCACACAGCCCTTGGCTCAATGGATTCTAACATGCATTCATCAGTGGAAACCAAAAATGTAATATCATTTTGATACTTCTCAACCATTTTCCTCCTATACATCCTTAAGCTTTCATATACATCCTTAACCTCTATTTCTTACTTCTTTCTCCGGATCTTTTCCATTTCCTTCTTAGTTTCCGTAGGATCAATCACTGTTTCATTCCTCTCAACCAGTTTATTTGTCTTCATGTTTCTACTTCTGCAAAACCTAGAAATGTGTCCAGGCCTATTGCAATTGTAACATATAACATTTTTTAGACCAGTATTCCTTTCATTCATTCTGGATCTGCATTAATTAAATTTATGCCCAAATCCATTGCATGTATAACATTAGCCTTTAAAAGATTGAACCATTCTACCACTGTTATAGCCATTCATCATTTGACTTCTGCATTCACTAGCTCTATGACCAAATCTCTTGCATGTAAAACATTGACCAAAGAAAGATGGAACATCCTGATTCATTCTTCTTCTACATTCTATTATCTTATGTCCAAATTTATTACAAGAATGATAAAAACCATTGAAAGATGGGTACCTTTGTGAATTTGGTTGTCTGATTGGTGGTCTTCGGGCTTTATTTCTTTGATTCTGGAATTATTTACCATTGTTCTTCTTATTTTTAGGTTTTGATATCTGACTTGATTTTGAACTTTCACCCTTTTCAAATCCTAAACCCTCTTTATCAATAGGACCTTTCTAATTTGCAATCATTTCATCAAGCTCTGTAGAACTCATCTTGAATTTGTCTTCATGACTCCTTGCTTTCTCTAGATCAGATTTCAAATTCACAACCTCTTGGTCAAGCCTTGTACATTCTTCAGATTTGCTTTTCACAACTGTATTAAGACATTCCTCAATTCTTTTCTTTTCTTCAACTTGTACTTTTAGATTGGTGATGGTTTCATTTACTTGCTCCAATTGTTCATTAACCTCCCTATGCTTTTCTCTAAACTTCTTGATTTTCTCTTTCAATTTCTTGATGTATTCATTTGCTTCCTCAACATTTTCTTTCAGATCTCTATTTTCATTTTCAATTCTTTCAAGATCTTCAAGGGCAACATTGAGTTCTTCTATCTTCTCAAGTTATAAGTGCCAGGTAGCACCCATGAAATACATCTTTTTACCTCTCTTTTTCTCCTTTTTGATTCCATCTTCTTGATGATTGCACCTCAATAGGCTAGCAAGAATGTTCTAAATAATAATTAATAAGAGATGAATTACTTAAGATCATGATTTCTGATTAAAGGACTAATGTGCATGGAATTGATGGAAATATGCAGAAAAACTTCTCTTTTTGAATCAACAGGTGCAGATGTTCGGGTTGGCAATTTTGTGCATCTTCGGAGGTAGTCCTAATGATCTCTGGAGACAATATCAGAATACCACGACATCAGAAGTTTTGGAGTAAAGAGGAAAAGCATCTCTGGAGCTGGATTGAAGTTTGGAGCATCTTTAGAGCTGAGCAAGAAGGCCACAATCATATCTCCAGAGCTATAGATAGAGACACACATCTCTGGCGCCTCTTTAGAGTAGAGTAGATTTCTAGCACAACTGTCAGTCAGACACTTTCAATGGTGATCGTGAGACCCCTGATATTACTCAAATCATCACCTGAGTGATTAAGGGCAATCTATAGTTAACTGCTAGGAGTTTTTATCTCTTTTTAGTTTTTGCATGAGTTACTGATAAAACTGATTTAATATCCATATTTTCAGGGCCTCGTTGCCCAAATGTATTAAGACTGAAACTTAGATTTAGAGTGGACTTATGTTCCACTCAATCTATTTTTATTGCATGGTTATTTTCTGTAGTTAGACAGCTAGTATAATAAAGAGATGGATGTCATCTCATAGAAGAACTGGTAGATAAGATAAGTGATATCTCATCACTAATTTTATATATACTTACAGAAGAAGCAGAAAAAAAGAGTGATTATTTCTTTTGATTTATGTAATCTCATTTTGATATTAATATTTTGTAAAATACAAAGCTGATGGAATTGGACTGAATTAAGTTGTGATATCATTCTCTTGTGCTGATTCTTTACTTTAGTCTTTAGCCCTAAGGGTGTGGACCAAGGGCCCACTCTCACCACCAAGGCAGAAGGCTAGTACTGTTGTTTTGTTGTTTTAGATTTTGCTTTAAAAGATATTTATTGTTTTCATAGATAGATGCATGTTTTAGTTTATAGATTTGCTTTAAGTAATTTACTGTTCAGTTCCATTTTCAATATTCTTAGAATTCATTTCATAGTAGATAGATCGGTTCCTTTAAATCAGTAGAAGTCATTAGAGTTAGTTAGATAAGACTGGAAACTATAGGATTCCTAATTGCAGATAGCCAAGGACACAACCCTGGATTTGACAAAAGAAATATGATTAAATGATAAGGTACAATGACCCTTTTCATTTTTAGTGCCGTTGCAGGGAATATTGTGTTAATTAAGGAAACTTAACTAAACAGTTTAAGGTTAGATCTATATGGTTAGAGCTAGAGATTCAAAAGGAAGATACATAAAACAGACACCCCATCAACAAACTATAGGAGAAAGCAGTGGGGTGGCACAAGATCTTGTTGAAGAAAGAAACCTAGAACCTACCTTGGAAGCTACACCTCAAATCAATAATCCCTTAAATCCTCCAAATCTCCCACTCGCTGATTATATCCAAGAATTAAAACAAAAGTTCCAGGCAAATCCTTTGATAGAACCTAATTTCCTAGAATCTCAGAGAGAAGAACAGTACTAGACATGGATGATAATCATGATAATCATGAAGAGGAGGAAAATTAGGCTCCAAGAACCTTCTCATATCCCATTGTTCTGGCTGCTGGAGACAATGCTCCTATGAAAAATATTTCACTAGCACACTTGCCAAATTTGAGAGGTCTTTCTTCTGAGGATCCAGATCAGTTTTTGTTTGAATTCAAAGTGGTATGCCAAACTTATGATTATGGATCAGATAGCCAAAAACTCAAACTATTCCCTTCAACCCTGAAAGATTCTATAATGAGATGGTTTATGGGTTTACCCCAAAACTCTATCCATTCTTGGGATCAGATGGAAACAAAGTTTTTAGGAAAGCACCAAGATTACTATAGAATCAGTAATAAAAATGAGGAATTGTTCAAAATTAAACAAGGAGAGGAAGAAACATTAGAGGACTATGTGGACAGGTTTAACTTCTCCTTGAGAAGGTATGGCAACCTAGTAAATCACTCTTTGGCCAGAACCTTGTTTGTAAAAAGGATTGGATAAAGAATTAAAATAGGCACTGGATCTGATGGGAAAAGGAAATATCAAAAAATGGATATACCTTCTATAGAAGAACTCTGCAGGAGCTATTCTAGAACCCAAGATGGAGTGAGATCATCCAAAACCTTCAAAGGGAAGAATGAAATAGGATAGTTAATGGAAGAGATTGCAAATCTGAAAATAGATATTTTTGTCTAGCTAAATACCACATTGGATGGGATTCAAGCAAAAACTAGAACAACTGATCAAAATAGAACAATTGAACCACTCTCCATCTATTGTCCTAGGTGTAGAAACAAGCATATGTTGAGAGAATACCCTTTAGACAAATTAGAGATCTGTCAGATCTATGACAGGAAACATCCTACTAGTCAATGTAGTGAACTTCCAACCTTAAAAAGGTTGAGTAAGAAGAATGCCATCATAGAAGAAGAATTGAAATATCTGGGACAAAAACAGGCTAGAAATTTTCCTTATAATTAGTATCCAAACCAGTCTTCTTACAGGGGTCCTTCTAATTGGGGAAATAATCAATGGAATCCAACTTGGTATGGGCCTTAGAATAATCCTCCTTGGGGACAACAGGATTGGCCAAATCAACATTGGCAAAACCAAAATTGGCAATAAACAGCCCTGGGGGAATAAACAGTGGCCACCACAGTTTGGATCACAAAACATGCAACCTCAATGGGGTGCTCAACAGGGATATAATCAACAATACCAGGGACAACCTAGATGTTTCCAACCTCAACAACAAGAATTACTAACTAGACCCTCCAGCACACAAGGTCGATCACAAAATGAGCTAGTTAGCCAACCACCCTTACCAGCTCAGCCTATACCAAATCCACGAAATAAACAAGGAGCAACTGTTTACATGACATAGCAAGAAAACATGGCTGGTATTAATGCTATATATCCAAAATAATGGATAAACACAAACATGAGTGGATAGGTGGGCGTTTCAGACCCCCTCTCATAATTGAGCCACTACCTGTCTGGGTTGAGTAGATGGAAGATGATAAGTTGTAGGAGTGGTTGAAATAGGTTGATCAGTATAGGGGAAATAGTAATACCTACCGCACCACTTGGCTACCTATGCACAAGACTACAGCTTGATTGAAAGTCTACTCCACCAGAATAAGTCCAGATTGTGAGAAGCAGGAGGACCTGCTAAACCTTAGGTATGTGGGGATGATGAGTACCATGTAGCACCCATGAAATACATCTTTTTACCTCTCTTTTTATCCTTTTTGATTCCATTTTCTTGATGACTGCACCCGAATAGGCTAGCAAGATTGTTCTAAATAATGATTAATAGGAGATGAATTACTTAAGATCATGATTTCTGATTAAAAGGACTAATGTGCATGGAATTGATGGAAATATGCAGAAAAACTTCTCTTTTTGAATCAACAGGTGTAGATGTTCAGGTTGGCAATTTTGTGCATCTCCGGAGGTAGTCCTAATGATCTCCGGAGACAATATCAGAATACCACGACATCAAAATTTTTGGAGTAAAGAGGAAAAGCATCTTCGGAGCTAGATTGAAGTTTGGAGCATCTCTAGAGCTGAGCAAGAAAGCCACAATTATATCTCTGGAGTTGCAGACAAAGACATATATCTTCGGTGCCTCTTTAGAGCAGAGCAAATTTCTAGCACAGCTGTCGGTCTAACACTTTCAGTGGTGATTGTGATACTCTTGATATTACTCAAATCATCACCTGAGTGATTAAGGGCAATCTATAGTTAACTGCTGGGAGTTTTTATCTCTTTTTAGTTTCTACATGAGTTACTAATTATAGACACTAAAAATTGTCTAGGTCTTGTTTACACATGACCTTGTATGTCTTTGCCCTAGGTCCTGGTTACATTGTTGACATGAACTTGTATATGTTCCCCTAGGTCCTAGTTCATCCTAGTTCATCTAACCTCATCCCACTTAATCCCATTCATCCCTAGGTCCTAGTTCATCCCATCACATTGGTCCATCTTAATCATCTTCTTGATTAATTAAATAAACCCACTTTATTTAATTAATCCCACTTGATCACGTTCAATTTAACTAAATAAATCCCATTTATTTAGTTAATAATCCCCCTTCACATGTCTCACATAATTCAAATTAAAAATTTGAATTATGCCCTCACCTCTCATCTCATTGCGACACATGTCGCATGTCTCCATCATCTACTTAATGCCTTCACATGTCAAACTAATTCAAATATAATATTTGAATTAGATTCCCTTTATTCTCCATCGCACACTTGTCATGTGACTACAATCCCTCTTTGAGTGGGAAACCCTAATCCAACCCTAGTCGATCTTGACCATCCATATCCTCCAACATAACTCTCAATCACAACTGTCCATTCAAATCAGCCCTTTTCTATAAAGGTAGCCTCTCTTGAGCCATTTGGATGGAATCTTCTTCTAGCATCCTTACTCTACCAAAATTTCTCTACAATCTTCTATCTTCCATCTTTTCATCCATCATCTATCATCTTCATCTTTATGTTATGCTGTAGAATCGAGCAATCAACATATCAATCTTTGGGTAAAGCTAGAGTGCTTCGGGTGTGGCACTCTCCACCCTATCAATGGATCGTGGGTCGATATGAGGTTTGCATTTCATTTGATTTGCATTTGTCATCATTTCCTTCATGTTGATTTTCTGAGATTTCCTTTAGCACGCCTGGTCTCAGATCTAATCGTGAGTTTTTTGCATATTTTGTTGTCACAAGTTTGCTTTTTCTAACCCTAGTTTGGTCAAAATTTGCAAGTTTTGGGGGGTAAAGTGTTGCAGGTCACCTCCTGGGCGAAAACTAACTACACCGTTATGATCAGGAGCCCTGAGAAATAAAAATTGACATAAAATTCGACTAGTTTTGCTCACTGTGAAATTTTTTGTTTTTGACAGAATTTTTTTTGTACGACAGTCTGTATTGTACGGATCCGTACCGTACGAACATACCATACCATTCTTGTGTAGGGACCTTGAATTGAATCACTGATTGAGTGTTAATATTTTCACTGCTAACATTTTTCTTTGGTGGTTGCGGGTCAAATTCCATGTTAACACTATTGTTTGCAGGCTTTATTTTCTGACTAAGGAACATCTGTGACAGGGTTCAAGGTTTTAGGCTTTATTTTGGTTGCAGGGTCGGTTTTGATTTGTTGCAGGTGACTATTTTTGGGTATCTCTGAGTTTGCACCCGCCAAAAACTCTAAGTTGATCTTTATTCCCATTCTGCTGACCTATATCCAACCGCCGTCCCATTGCCATAGCCAAAAGCCCTTATAACTCCCATCGACATTTTACCTTCTTTGCTCCTTCTCACCGCCGCTACATCTCAAACTCCCCTCTGCCTCTGCTAAGTACCTCTCTCCTGACTGCCACTATCCATCCTCCTTACATTCTCCCAGTCGCAACTCTTAAGCGACGGTCGACAACCCTCTACTCGGCCCCTACTCATTGTCACCGCTTCTCCCGATCACTGTCACTGCCTCTTAGTAGACCTTTGCCTTAAGCTTTGTCGACCATCATTTGGATGCTTATCACCACTCTGTCATTGTTAAGAACCATCACAGTCTATTCTCCTCTCAATCTCCTAGTCACAACTCTGCCTACCTTGCATTAAGACTTAGCCTCCACAAAAGACCTCCCATTCCACCGCTCCTACAATCGATGACCCACTGTTAAATATTATTACCGCTATCTTTAACTCTAGGTTGCATATCATACACACCAGCCACCATCATTCATCCACACATTTCCCCTACAGGTTGCCGTCCAAAACTTACCTGTCGACTCGCGCCCTTTGCTGACCTCCCATACATCCCAAGTGGCCTTTCTTTATTAAGAAAGGCCCACGGAGCCACTTGCAAACTGGTGGCCTTTCTCTGTTAAAAATAAAACCTAAACTGTCGTCCGAAGCCCTAGCCTTAACTGCTAACCGTAGTTTATCACCAAACCATCGATAAAATTGAAACATATGATAAATTCACATTATTTTTATTGTTTAATTGTTTCAGTCAGTCGGTAGTTCCTATAGGGATGTCATATTAGTGATCTACAATAAAGGGAGGGGGGCCAGTAGGCCCCATTACCTTTTCTCTTTTTTTTTAAATTTTGACTGGGCCTCGGTCATATCAACGACCAAGGGCCCTCGCTAAGATAAACTGATGACAGTCAAAACAAACCACCTAAACAAACTGTCCAACCTAACTACCAGCATGTGAACACAAGGAGAAAACATTTAGTAGTCAAACCACACAGTCAGGTTATCGTGTGCTTCCTACATGCCAAAGGAGGTTGTTTTTTTTATTTTATCATAACTTTCACATACGGAGTTGAAAATTCTCAAACAAGGACTTGACGGAAAGAGGATTTGGCAGACTATGTAGTGGCAAATAAATTTTTAGGTGACTATACGTTTTTCCATCCTTTTTTCTCAGTCAAAGTCAAAGGTTCTTTAAAACTTCAAACGCACATAACTTTTGCATATTTCATCCTTTTTTAGTGAATTTTTTTTTCAAAGTGCATAAAATTTCATCTAGAATCTGTTGATGCTATTCATGTTTCTATCACTATTCATTTTTATCAAACTTTATCAGATTCTTTATTTTCACATAACAGTCTTCTTGGCTAGTCTACTTGCTTCTTTCTCAATTTTGTGGCTTACAGGTGAACTTACAGGGCTGGAACAACATTAGGATCAACAAACACAGTAACTTGGACATCAAATTAATTAGGTACACTCATTCTATCTCTCATTTCTTCATAATTGTGTTTGCAAACACACTTCAATTTGGGATATAAAATGAATCATTGTTTGCATACACACTTTGATTTGGGCTCATAAAACGAACATTTATCTTCATCACATATCAAAATTGGGCATAAAATCAACAAGTGTCTTCATCACACATTTGGACTTGGGCTATAAAAAGAACCAATGCTTTCATTGCTTGGTTAAGGTGCATGTGATTAGTGGTGTGTATGCTCTTCTCATGCGCTTTGTGCAATCTTGAGAATTAAAAACACCTCTTATCCATTCATATTCACATCTCATATTTTGATTTCTAAGGTTTAATTTACAAGTGAGAGTGTGAATCAAGTGTACGTGTGTATGCTCTCTCCTCACACCACAAGGTGATCTTGGAGATCAAAAACACCTCACTTGGTTTGCTTTTGTTTAACCTTCTTAGGAGGCCTGCTTGGAGACACACCACTCCAAGGGACAACCTTAATCGAGGCTGAATCGAAAGACACCCTCATTGGGAGTTGGAATCTTGTCACTCTTGGCTAAGCCCCAAAGAACTTTATACCTTTGGGAAATGAAGGTGAAGGGTGGGTTACCCCTTTCTCCTGGCTGTGTGGCAGGATTTTGCTTCCAATTCCTTAGTCAACCTCATGTAAACATAACCCAAAACCTAATTGGCCATACGCTATTTCAAACTAGACATTAGGGCTTGTTGATGTGTCTTCCATGTGTGCTTGTTTAATCATCATTACATTCATTCACAGTCAAATGCAAAATTTCTTCTGTGTCTTCTGTGAGTGATTCATGATTGTACATGTGTGATCATTTGATTGAACATTGCCAAATCAAGTTAACACCAAGCACATCAAGACAAGTCATTCAACTCATTCTGCCAACACATTCAAATCTAATCACATCATCCTAATCACCCTTCCTAGCCACTTCAAACCCTAATCATTCCAAACCACCTTCTTTCTAATCAACCCCTAATCATCCTAGTCATCATCCTAATCAATCCAAATCATACAATCTTGCCATTCTTAATCATATCCAAATCACATCCTCCTCAGTCATCATCCCAACAAATCAACATCATCCTACCCATCCTAATCATCATCTTGATCATTACACATCATCCAATCATTTCAAGACAAATCACATCCCAACTACTTTCATCCCAATCTAAATCCAAATCAACCATCAAGACCTTAGTTGTTCACCATCAGCCATTATCCAAACTTTCTTGAGATCATTAGTCTATCTTAAGTAAGTCATCTAATTCAATCAATCTAATCAACCCTCTATTACTTAAGTGTCATTAGTCTACCTTAAGTATAGAGAATCAATCCAAACAACCCTCTTCCTTGAGATCATTAGTCTATCTCAAGAATAGAGAGCTATCCATAAAAAAAAACAAAACAAAACAAATCAAATCATCCTAAGTTCTTGAAATTTGATCCCAATCACTTCACATCATCACCTACATTTCTCATTTAAACCACTTTCATCCCAATCCATTCATCCTAATCACCTCAATCCAAGTCATCCCACCTTGTTATCCCACATCACCCTTACCACTATCCTAAATCATCCTCATCACCTACCCTAATAATTCCACCATTATTCATCCTAATTCCTTCAAGTCATCCAATCTCATTACCTTAGTCATCTTTTACATCCTAATCATCATCACCATAGTCCTCATCATCCAAGTAAAACCCCTAATTATTTCTGGCCATTACACATCATCAAATCTTCATCCAATCAATTCTCCACATCTATCACTTGTAAACATGGACATGGAATTTCTAAACAAAACCTATGAGAATGATCCTTATGGCACCAATGGAATGCTTAACCAACTTAGGTAACTTAGTTGGTTATATAGAAAGGAAGAAGATCCTGTGTCACCACAACATCAACAATTCCCACAACATCAAGTCCTAGGTCAATATCAAACTAATCCACCCAATTATCACATTCATTCCACTTCACCTTATCCAACATCTTTCCATAATAATGCCACATCCATACCACAATTCACCCTCACTATTGCTAGCAACACCCCAAACGCAAGTACTTCCATAAGTCTAGCATCCAACAATCCTAACTCCATTGCCATCATATCCCAACTATTTTCTCAACAAGCCTCCAACATAAACCAATCTCCACAACAATCCACCTCACAAAACCTTTCACCTACATATCCTATCATGCCATCTCATCACCAAACCTATCCACATGGCAATCAAATGTCCTTACAAGCACAAAAAGCAAGTCCAAATGGCTCTATCTACATAAATCAAGAACGTCCAAGTTATCATATGCAGGACCTAAAATCCTTTGACAAGGGGGAAACCAACCTAGCATGTGCCTCCTTTGAGTCACCTTCATAATCCAATCATATGTCAACACATGAGCCCACTAGTCCCATCCCAACACCTTTATCAAGCCCTTCATCGCCTTCATCACCTTCATCCCCATGTTCCACTAATCCTTCATTAAAAGATTCCATGGAGATACTTTTAGAGAAATTGGTCCAAGAAAATTTGATTGAGCTATAGCCGCTCAAAGCATATTCTCCATTTATGATTAAGCCTAGAGGGTATAATGAAAACCATTATTGTGCATACCATAGGTATAGGGGCCATACCATATCCACTTGTGTCCGATTTCAAAGATTGGTCAAGAACCTAGAAGATGGTGGTAAGATTGTCTTGGATAAAACCAATACCTCTAATTCCATTATCTTTCCATCTAGCCCAAATCCTAATCCCATTATCCATCCAACAAATCCCAATCCTAAGCCTTTAACTTCCACTATTATCATCCATCCACTATATTGCCCATTCACCCGTACCCTTGCAAAGGATGTGATCCATTGGCTACTAGAAAGGAATAAAACATTGCCATGTCATCAAACACCTATTCTTTAGCCTCCCCATGAATATTTAAACACTTTCTCTAGTCCTATAACCCCATCATGCGATCTACAAGCTATCAAGCTTATTAAAAATCCTTCCACTTCCATTCAAGAAAACCAAGAGTTATGTCAAGAGCACGATCCTAAGCATGAAGAAACAATGGCCCTTAAATCTAATCAAGATCAAATCATCCCCATCCAATCTATCCATAACATGTATCTTCTTTATGATCAAGATAATACCTATGAAGAAGCTATCCATGAGCACCTTGATCCTATCCATAATCCTATAATCCATGAGCAAGACATCCAAATTACTCCTAGTCATCCTCCACCTAGCCATGATCCCACAATATCCACTTCTCACGATGAGACACTTGTCCCCCAAGTCAACATAGAAGATCAAACAAATAATTTGGATCCCAATGAATATAAGCAAGATCCTAATGATCCTTCCACATCCACCATTGATCCCATTTCAAATCGACCATATCCTACTAGTCTATTCACATTCATTCATAAGTGTTCCTCCTTAGAACACCAACAACCATTATCCACTTTACCCTCTCCATCTAATAATCAACTCAAGTCTAGTGTCCAAACTACACCTAGTCCTATAGTCAATCGCATGCTCTAAAAAATGAACTACCAAGGCAAAGGTTTAGGCCTACATGAACAAGGCATTTTGGAGCCAATCCAT
Organism: Cunninghamia lanceolata; assembly: GCA_027924645.1. NCBI lineage: Eukaryota > Viridiplantae > Streptophyta > Pinopsida > Cupressales > Cupressaceae > Cunninghamia > Cunninghamia lanceolata. The sequence continues at coordinate 28,453,808 of BSBN01000500.1, forward strand.
CTCAAAGTCCCTCCTTGCTCATTTGGCCTTGGATACACACCCCAAGGTCAACAATCAAAAGATGTTGGTACTTCCTCCACATTTCCTAAATCCACTTCCTTCCATCATAAACACCATCATATTCCTAAAACATACGTGGCCATTCCACCCCCATCATCCTACAAATGTCAAAAGCATGTGACCATTCACCTTCCACCATCCACTTTACCTCCACTTCTTCCAACTCCTAATATCCCTCCATCCACTTTGCCTCCACTTCTACCAACACCTAATTATCCACTTATCCATAAAAATCCTAATCAATGCCAACAAATGCGCACATCGTCTAAAAAAGGAGCTTCCACTCATTTCATCCGCCACATGGGATTCAAAAACAAACATTTGGATGCCTCCTTACATAAAGCCAAAAATCCTAAGGGTCCTAATGCCTTAGGAAATCAATCCAAAAATTCAAATCAAGGTACCTTCAAAAATCCATCCAAGCACATACCTCCAAAAGCAAAGTCAAAAACTAAAATGATATGGGTCCCTAAATAAAAATCAATCAAGTCAAATGAGGCATCCACCTCTCAAAAATCCCAACCATCCCCCTCCATTCAAAAATGCCATTCAATTCAAACATTTCAAACATCCCACATGAAAAGCAAAAAATAGAAAAATACTAAGTCCTTGTGGGTTCCAAAAGTCCTAAATCATCCATCTCCTAAGCAAACATCACCATTGCTTCCTACACCACCATCCAATCAAAAGCTTCCATGTCTAACATGGTGTGTGCAACCGTTGGTCATGATCCCATTCCCACATATCTCCATTGCTCCATCATTCACTCGTTATCCTACATATCTCCCCCATCACCTTCCTATGGCCCATGCTTTTGCATAAGTCCATTATAATCCACATCATAATCCACTTTTGATCCCTCCATAATCCACATCATAATCCACTATCTACCTTATCCATCTCACTTTCACGCAATCACCCTACCAACATCTTGAGCATAATGACTTGACAAGGTCCATTCGCAATGACATCCTTCTCTCATGGGACTATAACATTACATGGAACTAGACACTTGAAGTCTCACTCGTCTATATCCACCTTCTTCCATTCAAAAAGTCAAAAAAGTCAAAAATAAATGAAAAAAAAAAAAAAGTAAAGATAAATCCTTTCATCCAATGGTGAAAACTGGCAAATAGGCACCTTGGATAAGTACCATGATGAAAACCTGGCAAACAGGCGTCATGTGTAGGTTGATCTTCTATCCCACTTACACTTGGGGGCACCTTGTCTCATTTCCATATACATACCTATCACATTACATCCATTCATCCTACCTTCCGCTTTTGGTCTTGACAAAGATTGGGGGCAAATGTTGAAACATGCTTTGATATCTCTTGATATACCTTATCCTTTTCCAAGCAATCCTATCATCATCCACCTATCATCCCATTGTCCTAAGCATTGTCATGAAAAAGCCTAAGTCTACTATCTAGAATGGGGCATGTTATTCCTATGCGACATAGCCTTTGGAGATCACAACCTTATGCATACATCCATTGTGAGTTTTTTCATCCTATCTACTATCGTACATCCTTTTATCCATCCATTTATCACGATCCTTTCATCCTATCCACTATCGCACATCCCATTATCCATCCATTTATCGTGATCCTTTCATCCATCCACTATCGTCCATCCTTTTGTCCAATCCCATTCATTCCCTTGCACCTAGACTTGGTTTCCCCCTTGTCATTGGTACCTAGCATAAAGGCTATCAAAATGATAATCCAATGCAAATATTTCAAAAATACAAAAAAATCCAAATATTTCAAAAGCCCAAAAAAATCAAAACATTTCAAAAAACCCAAAAAATCAAAACATTTCAAAAAATCCAAAAAAAAAAATCACATCAATCCAATCCACATCATCTCATCAACTATCATTGTCATTCAATCAATCCCAATCAATCCATGACTTGATCAATCCAATTCAAATCATCGCCATCAATAAAACACAAAATCAGAACTACATCTCATTTCCATCGTTAAGTGCCTTGATCCCATGGATACAGGGTATGTAGGCAGTCTGGAGCACGAAGGAAGTTCCTAGATTCAGGCACTAAGATGATATTCCTCTTTCTTCTTTCATCATTCTTCTATCATCTATCTTCATCACTTCATCAATCAATTCTTCAATACCTTCATCAAATCAATCTCCTTCAAATCACTTCTTCCAATTCTTCAATCAAATCACTCCAAGCAATGATCCAAATGCAAGTTATCCTTTATCCATACCAATCAAGTTAATCAATCAAGTCAAATTATCCAATTGCAATCCTTAGTCTTGATCCTAATCTTGTCGTAAACCAAATCAATCAATCAATCATCATCATCATCAATGGGATATATCGTTCCAGCATCCTTGTGTTGATCTAGGCATATATCGTTCCCCGCAATGACAACACTATCATCATCAATCAATCAATCAATCAAACAATCAATCATTGGTTTACAGCTTGACAAGGGCAATACCTTGTTTGTTTTTGTATCATTTGTGCATGCTTGCTTTCTTGCTTGTGTGTTATCATTTTATCTTGCATTTGTATCTGAATCCAACCCAGCTAATATTCATATCTTGTACCTAGACAAGGTTGTATTATGCTGGGGCACGAGACACATCGTCATCTTGGTCCTTATACCTTGGTGCATAACGTCTCGTGCTATATCAAACATCATGGTTGCTCACTTTCATTGCAGCATAATGCATCCTTCCATTTCTTCTCTCCATTCTCTCATCTTTCTTCCTTGACCAATCCATTTCATTTCGAGAGTATACCCATGTTTGTCCAACCCGCCTATCCTCTCGAGGGGACATCATCACCCTATCATTTTCCTCTATCTGTTTCCTTAGATTCTTTGAAATGATGTTACTCAACTTAAATCTTATCATCTCGCAACATCATCTCAAAGAGGGGCAAATGTAGACACTGAAAATTGTCTAGGTCTTGTTTACACATGACCTTGTATGTCTTTGCCCTAGGTCCTAGTTCATCTAACCTCATCCCACTTAATCCCATTCATCCCTAGGTCCTAGTTCATCCCATCACATTGGTCCATCTTAATCATCTTCTTGATTAATTAAATAAACCCACTTTATTTAATTAATCCCACTTGATCACATTCCAATTAACTAAATAAATCCCATTTGTTTAGTTAATAATCCCCCTTCACATGTCTCACATAATTCAAATTAAAATTTTGAATTATTCCCTCACCTCTCATCACATTGCGACACATGTCGTATGTCTCCATCATCCACTTAATGCCTTCACATGTCAAACTAATTCAAATATAATATTTGAATTAGATTCCCTTTATTCTCCATTGCACACTTGTCATGTGGCTACAATCCCTCTTTGAGTGGGAAACCCTAATCCAACCCTAGTCGATCTTGACCGTCCATATCCTCCAACAACATAACTCTCAATCACAACCATCCATTCAAATCAGCCTTTTTCTATAAAGGTAGCCTCTCTTGAGCCATTTGGATGGAATCTTCTTCTAGCATCCTTACTCTGCCAAAACTTCTCTACAATCTTCTATCTTCCATCTTTTCATCCATCATCTATCATCTTCATCTTCATGTTATGCTACAGAATCGAGTAATCAACATATCAATCTTTGGGTAAAGCTAGAGTGCTTCGGGTGCGGCACTCTTCACCCTATCAATGGATCGTGGGTCAATATGAGGTTTGCATTTCATTTGATTTGCATTTGTCATCATTTCCTTCATGTCAATTTTCTGAGATTTCACTAATAAAACTAATTTAATATCCATATTTTCAGGGCCTCGCTGTCCAAATGTATTAAGACTGAAACTTAGATTTAGAGTGGACTTCTGTTCCACTCAATCTTTTTTTATTGCATGGTTATTTTCCATAGTTAGAAAACTAGTATAATAAAGAGATGGATGTCATCTCATAGAAGAATTGGTAGATAAGATAAGTGATATCTCTTCATTAATTTTATATATACTTATAGAAGAAGCAGAAAAAAAGAGCGATTATTTCTTCTGATTTCTGTAATCTCATTTTGATATTAATATTTTGCAAAATACAAAGATGATGGAATTGGACTGAATTAAGTTGTGATATCACTCTCTTGTGCTAATTCTTTACTTTAGTCTTCATCCCTAAGGGTGTGGAGCAAGGGCCCACTCTCACCACCAAGGCAGAAGGTTAGTACTATTGTTTTGTTGTTTCAGATTTTGCTTTAAAAGATATTTATTGTTTTCATAGATAGATGCATGTTTCAGTTTATAGATTTGCTTTAAGTAATTTACTGTTTAGTTCTATTTTCAATATTCTTGGAATTCATTTCATAGTAGATAGATCAGTTCCTTTAAATCAATAGAAGTCATTAGAGTTAGTTAGATAAGACTGGAAACTATAGGATTCCTAATTACAGATAGCCAAGGACACAGCCCTAGATTTGACAAAAGAAATATGATTAAATAATAAGGTACAACAACCCTTGTCATCAAGCATACCATCTTCTTCAGTGAAATTAATGGTAGGAATCTCTTCTAGAGGAATAGGTAATTTTCTAGTAGCCATGTATTCAATCTCGGGTATGTAGGCAGTCTAGAATATGAAGGAAGTTTCCAGTACTTAGGTACATAAGATGCACACATCCAACCCACTTGGATGGTCCCTATCCCCTGAGCTTACATTAGATCCAAACGCAATTTCCAAGCATTGCACCAAGCATTGTCCCTTAACCAAAATCATCAACTATCAAATCAACATCAATCGCAACTTGTAACCATTATATCTTACACCAATCTTACAACATCAACCATCAATATCATCTAGCAGTTCCTACCTTAATGGATATACCATTCCTACAATAGGCATAATCCATCTTGTCATCATCCATCTAGGCAAGAGATACAATGGCTATTCGTTGGGTTAGTTAGTCTTTCATTCCTATTCAAAGATCACATCAAAGCTACCTTGATCTCACTATATCATGGTATGTGGCAAAAACATCTAGAATGGGGCATAATCATTGCTTTTGTATGTTGTGCTTGTGGGTTGGTCTCATTACTCCAAGCTAGTATTCATATCTTGTGGATCATAGGGTCAGTTCTAGCATATTGGTCTTCTTTTGCATCTAAGGTTCTTCATACCTTTTGTGTATTAAGGGCTTATGCTATGAGTCCCCTTCCCTTGCCTAGACAAGTTTGTACTATCTTGGGCATGTATGGGATCATCCCTTTGTCTGTGCGTCTAGTCCACGCAAATGTTGGATAAACATCTTCACCCTGGTCTTCTATACCTCGGTGAAAATATCCACTTTGCTATAACAAACCTAGGATTGCTCTAAATATTTTTCAACACAATAATCATCCATCAACTAGTCTAGCCTAAAATCATCATTCTTTCATGTCACCCCTTATCCTCCAACCACTTCAACTAATTTGTTCCATCCATTTCGAGAGCACACCCGTGTGCTTGCAACCCGCCTATCCTCTCAAGGGGGCATCACCCTTACCAATCATCCCTAAACCTAATCCTATTCTTCTAAGCCAAAATTTTTTTCTATTCAATCCAACTCTATATTTTAAACCTCTTTGAAATAATGTTACTTAGCCACAACACCATTTCAAAGAGGGGCAAATGTAGTTACCTAAAATTGACTTGCACTGCAAACCAATTTGCCGTATCTCTACAACACCAATTATCCCTCCTATTAATTAAATAAATTTATTTTATTTAATTAATTTATCCCTAATCATCTACCCTTAACCATTTATCCATCCTTTGTGATCAAGTAATTCATTTAATTTATCACTATACCTTACAACACTATCCCTCATTAATTAAATAAATATTCTCAATATTTATTTAGTTAATTTGCCCCTCCCTAATCCTTATTAATTGGATAAATCATGCTTATTTTATTAATCTACCCTACTAATCAACCTAAACCTAGCCTAGTTAATTAAATATCAATTATTTAATTAGCTACCCTAGCCTACCTATCCCCTAGACCTAAATTAATTAAGCTAAACACTTAATTAAAACTTGCTTAACCCATTCTCCCACACACTTTGAATAAAAACCAATTTTTTTATTCAAAGGGTCACATCTTCCTCTTACACATGTAAGTGTACATGTGTCCTTGACCTTCCCACTTGTCCTAGTCTCCATTAATGGAACTCTTCCCCATGTGAATTAAAAATTCACATCTAACTTGTCACATCCAACTCTTCCCCCAAAATGAATTTTTAATTCATTTTTATTCCCATCCTCACACTCTCCCATGGAAATGAAATTCCTCATCCTTCCCAATGTGAATTTAAAATTCACAAATAATGGGAGCTATCCAATCTCATTGACCAAATATTAACCCTTGATCTCTCTCATCCAACCCTTTTGTGACACTTGTCACAAGGCTACAACTCTAATCCAAACCCTAATCCTCAAGAATTCCTAGCCATTGATCTAAACTTTCAATCCTTATCCTTCATCCTTTTACCAAAAATCTATAAATGGAGCCCTCATCTAAGACATTTTCATAACTCCTTGCATCAAAACTACCCCCAAATTTCTCTCATCTTCTCTCATCATACCCTTACCATGCCAAAATTATTCTAACCTATCTATCCATATCCAATCTCTATCTAATCTTCTATCAATCTATCACCCTATCCTCATCATATTGTCTTGAAGAACAAGGAATAATCCACATTTCTCTATCTCAACATTGGGTAAAGCTAGGAGAGCTCTTGGGTTCACTCTTCTACACCTTATCAAGGAGAAGGAAAATCTTGAGGTATAAACATTGTGTTTTTACATTTTGTTTGTGTTTTCTAACCTTTAGATTTCTCCTAATCTTTGGGATGAAAAAAAATATAGAGAATCGGGTGTGTGGTGCAAATTGTTGAATCATAGAGTGCGAATGTGCAGTGCAGTGCGAAACTTCATGTGTTAGACTACTGGACGCAGTGAGCAGAAGGTGTATATAATTCCTTAGTGATACTACAGAAGGGTTAATGGTGTTGCAGTGGAACTCTCTATTGCAATGAGATAGTTTTCTCCTTGTAACAATCTTCTCTATCTTCTCCATTCTGGCAGTGATCCTTTTTTTGGGCAATGAGCCCTTTGACAGTGAGCCTATTATTTTTTGGTGTTGATATTACTTTATACTGTGAGCTAATCCTCATCATGGTTTTTCTCTTCTTGGGTTTTCCACGTAAATCTGGTGTTCTCTTGTGTTTGATGTTGATTTGATTCAGTTTCTGTTATTTGCTTTCATGCTTAATCATCATAACAGTTTAAGAGTTAATTGAATTGATGTGGATCTAAATGTGTTTAAGAGTTTTGGAATTATAAGTTACAACTGATTCACCCCCCGCTCTTAGTTGTCTTGTGCATTCAACAATTGCTCATATCATTAACATACTAATTTATATGTTTCATCTTATTAATAGCAACTCACTATACAATCGCTAGTATAACCTCTATAAGTTTTGTAATTGTCTTCTAAACCACAAATCTCTTCTATATGCTAAGTTTTTTTTAAAAAATTAAAATTTTATTCGTAGTGTTGAGCATACCTTATACAAACATGTGGAATTAAAAGAATTAAAGATGTGAATGAGAGATGAAATCATTTAGTCACAAAAAATACAATGAATTGTCAATACACCATTACAACCCATCGATAATGACCTTTAGGGAATTTCATATTCATTATTCAATAGCATCCATAAAAAAAGCCTACTATGATTCAACTTGGAAATTCAAAGAAGCAAGGGCTGAACTCAACTTCCCCGATTGAGCATCCCTTCACCCTCATCGTCCACTTAACTATAGTAATAAATTCAACCCAACGCAAATGATGAAAATGGTTGGCATTATTGTTAATAGTTCACACACAAACTCCATTTTGAAGGATTATCAATTTACACAACTCATGAGATGTTAGTGGTATTGGTAAGTCCTAATGTTTTAGCACAGGATATAAGTTATTTGACTTTAATAAAAAAAACTTTACTAAGAGTGAATAACATCCCTTAAAATAGGACATGTCCTTTAAAGTGAATCATGTCGAATAGCCATGAAGCTCACTTGAATGGTTATATATCATGAAGCTCTGTAGAATTAAAGAATAAGACAATAATTTTTTTTTTTTTTTTGGTAAGAACTTAAGTACATGAGTAGTGAAGCGTAGGGGGAGATATTTATGGAAAATGTTATTTATTAAGTATTATATATATATATATATAGTGTGTGTGTGTGTGTGTGTGTGTGTGTGTGTGTGTTTAGAGTTGATTTTCTTTTTAATCATTTGAGTTTTAATATATGTATCAAAATTTTTTAAAAATTAGTTATGGGTTAGAAAGTATTTTCAATGTATCTTTTTATATGCTTGTTGATTTATTTTTACCATTATGAGATAGAATTGGTAAAAATAAATCTCATAATTATAAGTTATAAGAAGGAAGGAAAACACCAAAACATAATGGAGGGAAAGATGCTAACAAGTGATCTCATTATCATAGGTCTCAAAGGAATTCTTTCATAGGCACAAGATTGTTTAGGCTCATATAGTCTTATCAGAAGATGGATATGATCCAAGATTTTCAATAATGCAAATGAAGAACTAAAAAATTAGTATATGGACAAAAGTTATAATTTAGAACTTGTAAAATTGGGTATGGTGTCTTAGAGGTTAGGGTGAATGTATAATGTTGGATATACACAAGGAGTACATTAAAGATTGGTCAATATGAAATTTGAACGCGTATAACACACTTTAGATAGAAAGGCTTGATCATTAGGCTCTAATACCAAATGTAACGCTACTTTTCCCCATAGTTATTTAATTAATTATAGTAGTTTTATTATAGTTAACACTAGAGTTAATATAATTTAGACTATTAATTGATGTGTAAATAACAAAAATAAATTACAACATGTGATAATTTAAAAAGAACTTTAAAGTAAATTATTAACAAGACAAACTGGATAACATAATCACATAGTCACATTGTAACATTGGAAAATGTCCCCTTGGGGGCTTTTCCCTCTTTAGGTTTAGCTCTTGTGTCTTTAGTGTGCATTTAGGATATTTTACATCATATTTCAACAGCCCGATGAGAAAACCTCTAAGTGTCTTGGCAAATAGGACCTAGGGGGCTTGCTTGAGATAGACCCTGCCCAAAATAGGGGAGGAGGACTTGGGTGCTCGCGCCCTAGTCCTACCCTATTTTGGGGCAGTCCTAATTTTTTGGATGCCGACTTGTGACCGTTATTTGGGTCCTATGTTGACACGATAAGTTTGAATTACGAAAATCTTGGCAGGAGTGTTTGTAGTTGCATATAAAAGCATGTTTAGGCATTCATTTGTAAACTAGATGGAAATTGTTATGTTTATGCACTCTCAAGGTGATTCAAGGCTTTCATTGTGTTGCAAGAGTATATTTGTGTAGTCTATGTGTTTGTGTTTGCAGATTTGAGCATCCATTTCCTCATGGAATGAAGAGCATCTTCCTCCCATGAGATCTTCACTACAAGGTGACATTATATTGTGTCTGTGATCATTATTTCATTTGGTTTTTGCCTCTGCCTCCCTAGGCACGCACTCTCTATTTGAGAAAGGTGTTCGAAGACTTAAGTGTCCTTCAGGGCTTGACTGAGGCAAGCCTCTAAACACCACAACCCCCTCCCAAAGTTTTCATGGTTGCAAGTTACAGGTTGAAGAGATGGACAAGTGAAGTTGCAGGAAGATATCTTGGAGTATCAGAATTGCAGAACATAAAGAAAATCTGCCCCCTGGACTTGGGCGCCTGCTCATTAGTCCTCCAAATTCCATGACGAGAAAATCTTCAGAACAGCAGGAAAGAGTTGCAGATTGAGTTCTTAGATCTGGACAAAAAATAGAACCTTGGACTTGGGCGCCCGCTCTTTTGTCCCTGAATTTTCCGCCTCCGAACCTTGAAAACAAATACTCTGTGATTTGGCATTTTACATCCCTCTGCAAGAGATTTTTCTACAATTCATCTGTTTACTATCACATTTGCAAAATTAGGGTTTTAATGGCCCATTAAGCATAAGAGAAAGAAAATTGACAATTAAACACCCTAATCCAAGTTTCCCTACATTCACAGCAACCTAGGGTATGATAGTGCATTGCCACTCGACCCTAGGTCCTTGAATGTAAAGGGTGAAAGGAGGATTCAAACATCTAACAACTAAAACATTAAACAATCCAAATGTTACCCTAAACACACATTAACATCAAAGACTATATAATAATCCCAATATCTTTTATTAATAATAAGTGATGAGGTATAAATAACCTCATTCTTATGATGAGCTAAATACCCCTTTTTGTTCTTGCCAACCACCTCAGTCATGCCAATTTAATTATTTTTAGAAGCAATAATTGTCTGCTTTTTATAAAATGGTGTATAAATCTTTATTTCTCAAATTGATTGGAATTAGCTAACTAATGTTGATATAATGGTATAGACTTTGAGTAATTGTGTAGGACTTATGCATAGCCTATGAAAGGAGTGGACATTAAGTGGTTGAAGTCAAAGTGCCAGAAGTTGGGGCGCCAGAAATTTAGGCGTGCATAGTGAAAGACTTCTTTGAAAGCATTATGTTATTTTCTGTTAAGCCTATTTGAGACTTTATAGCTCCACTCGGAGCCTTTATTATGTTTTATTTCATGAGCACCAGTTAGTTGTAATTCTATTTAAGACTTTTTCAATGGCATTTACCTGCCATCTGTAAATTAGGATTTTATAGTAGTGCAGTATATATATGTAATGCTCAAAACGAGGAGATGTTGTTATGATATATTCTGAATATTGTTTAGTTATGTTCTCTGTGGTGTTAAACTTTTATGATATGAATGAATGAATATCGCCAGTATTGTTCTAAGTAATGGAAGTACTATGAATGGATTTACTTTGAAGCTGCTAAAGTACCACATGTGATTTGAACTGATAGTAAGAATGCCCAAGAGCTGGCCACTCGAGGGATCGTAGAGTAGATAAATATTTTTATTGTTAATGTTGTTATTTCTATTATGTGCATGTTATATTTAGATAAATGTTATTCTATGGTTAGTTCTGTTGTGTGTTCCTATAGGTTGTGTTTTTAAGTTACTGATCTCTGAATTTTATTTACTTGAAATTTCTAGAGCATCCACTCTGTTTGTAAAACTATTGTTAGCTATTAATTAAAAGATGTTAGGTGTGCTTTCAGTTAGTAGTTAGTTGCATTTGTTTGAATTCCACAATTAAACTGCAAGTGTTGATTCTTAGATAGTTACATGCTTTCTAGAATAGGGATTTGAATGATTTCTAGCTTAAACAATTTCATACTTTCCAATTTAATTTTTGTTTTCAAACTTTACAAAAATTTAGAAAATATGTACTAAGTGAGATGTCCAAAATATCCCCTATTGCATATAGCCTTTGGACACTACCCGGTCGATATTATCAATATATTTTTCAACTAAAGTGTTAGGACCTCACGATAGCCTGTCAATAAGTTTAGTACTTATCTGAATCACTAAGCACTTGGATTGGCCACTCTCACCCTAGGAAGATTTCAGCGATCTTGGCCTTAATTATGTTTATGGCACACTCCAAGAGGAACCAGTTCCTTTTAGAACACAACATGCTATTATGCTCTTGCACAAGTGTTGGTTTTTAAAAGAATAATGCTTAACACAAGTGTGAACTTGTTATGTCATAAAATATCCCCTTAGGACTTTTACCTCCTATGTTTAGCTCCTGGGTCCCTTAGTTTTAATCATGCATGTTAGAAATGAATCCTGAAACCCATGACAAATGGGACTCAGGGGACATCTCTGAGCTTAATCCAACCCCAAAATAGGTCCCAGGGCTTGGGCGCCCATGCTCTTGCCATGTCCTATTTTGTTGGGGTCCCAAATTTGAATGTCGATTGGTGATCATCAAAAGGTTTCTGTTGTTGGCATCTTGAGTTTGAATTACAAAATTTGTAGCGAGAATGCATATATAATCATGTTTAGAAATTCATTTGCAAACCAGAAGATGATTTTGAGATTTTGGCAAACTTATGATTTTAGAGCATTCAAGGCATTCATTGTGTTGCAAAGCAGACTTGTGTTGTTGTTGTGTTTGTTATTGCATATTTGGCTTCATCTTCTCATGGTGTGAAAGAGCTTCATCTCTATGAGAGTTACACCTCCAAGGTGATATCTATTTGTGATTCAATCTATCATTTTTATCATTGCTTTTTCCTTTGTCTTGCAAGGATACACACTCTCTATCTAGCAATGGTGTTGGAAGGTTTGAATGCCATTCCAGGGCTTGACCGAGGCAAGCTCCTAAACACCACAACCCCCAACCCCTCTTGTGATTGCAGGTGACAGGTATCAGATCTTGCAAAGAGGAGTTGCAGAGGGACATTACAGAGCATAAGGATCCTAGATGTGAATAAAAAGGTAGGGAATATCACAAAAAGGTCAAGGGCACTCACTCTTTTGACCCTCAATTTCGCAGTGTAGGAAATCTCTAAAGTGGTTGCAGTCTGTAGCAGGTTTTATCCCGAAGCCCTCTGAAAAAGCAGTACCTTGGGCTTGGGCGCCCGCCCCTTTGACCCCAACTTTTTTTCATTTTGAAGCTCAAAATCTAGTATGTATATGATCTATCTCTAGTTTCTTTCTATAGAAGGATTTGTCATGTTTCATCTGTTTGCTTATGATTTTGCATAATTAGGATTTTAATCTTAACTGGGCTAAATTTAATAAATGAATCAACAAATTCCAAATTTCCTTATCATTCCAAGTGATAGCCAACCTGATAGTTGAGTCCTCTTGCAAAAGTTGTGATTCAACTCGATTAAATGTCCTTGAAAATCTTACAAAAAAATTGAAAATTTTGAAAAAAAACCAAACATCCTAGACTTGCATTTAGACATAGTTTACACTATTTGCATTTCATTTCATCTAAATAATTTAAATCTCTAATATTTACATCAGATCTGATATAAATTTCAGAATTACATCATTACATAATCATTTACCTTGCATTTTCATACTTTATTTGTTAGGGTTTGCTTGAAATTGTGCATTTTTCAGATAACCTAGTAATTCCAAAAACTAAGGTTTGTAGCTAAAATCTTGTTTCAGATTTTACTACTCATTTTAAACACTCATTCAAATCTAGTTTTAGACTATATTGTTTCATCATAGGGTGTTTTTGCATCTACATTTCAAATTTTGCATTTACACATTGTGTATTTCAACAAAAAGAGGCATATTCATTCATCTTTCCTTAAAATTTCACTTGCATTGAGCATTAGAGGATTTTTGCATCATTTTCAAATCTGATCTGAGTTATTTTGTATATTAAATCTGATTATACTTCATTCATTCATCATTTTTCATACTTTCATGCCTTAATTTCACTATTAGGGTTTCAAAAATCCTTGCATTTTTAGTACAAAATCTTTCATCTACCATTGCAAGATTGGTGTGTTGTGACAAATTTTGCTGCATTACTTGACTGATTAAAAGGTTTTAATTTTCTGCCCCTCATCATTCTCATAATTCCATTACATATTTTGCACTTTTGCATTGAAAAAAGTGAAAAAATTAAGCATTTTAGGAGCATAAACAAGCATAGATTGGTGTTGTTTCATTGCATTCATCTTAGACATATTGCATTTCAGATCTTGCACTCATATCCAAGCATACATTCATTGGTCATGTGAAAATTTTCCATCAATTCATAGCTTTTTGTGAAAATTGGCACATTTGTTAAAATACACATTGTGTATTTCAACACTAGGTGTTTAAATGGTTGGTTCACACTTTCTTGATCAAAACATTTAAAACTATCAATTGGGCATTGTTGTGTAACACTCTTCCCTCCTATCCATTGTGTTTGTTGTGGACTCTCTGTCTCTCTTAGTACCCGCTTTCCTCAAACAAGTGCTTACATGTGAAACAGTCTCACTTATCTTACTTGATTTCCTTCATCATGGATGCATCTTGTTATTCATTTTTGGAAGCTTTATTTGCATACATCATAGATGTTGACAATTTCTATAAATTCATTGATAAGTATCCTTAAGTATTAAAACAAATTGCATATATCTATGATGTTGATATTTCCATGAGTTCTACATATGAAATCCTTTGTTATATATCTGACTTTGATATTTTCACAAATCTCATGGGAACATACCCTCCAATATTAGATGATCTCACTAAATTCATAGATATTAATAAATATGTTGCATCATTTAGTAGTGATGACTTCAATATGTTAGATGAAGCCCTAGATGACTTTATCTCTATTGGACATTCCACTACGCCTCCTATTGCTAATACATGTGATGGTAACTTAGTTCTACCTTATGATCTCTCTCCCAAAGTTGTTCCCACTTATGAGGACACTTTGGCACAAGAAGATGAATTCATTGACACATCCCTTAACATCACACCACCATCTCTTTATTCCAATGCTCTCTCTGGCCAAGACGAAGCATTAGTGAATGAAGAGTTCACACCATCTCTTTATTCCAATGCTCTCTCTAGCCAAGATGAAGCATTAGTGAATAAAGAACCCCCTCCAACAAAGAACATTCCATGGATAGATAATAAGCATTCATATAACAATAATAAAAATTCTCTCCCTACCATAGTGCATGAAGCTTCTATGGATCATCCTATTGACCTTCCTCCTTTAGCTGAATATTCAAGTACTTTGGACATCACTAAGGAAGTGAAGATCCTTGATATCCCTCCTTTGGTTGAATGTTCAAGTCCCTTGGATACCTCTGCTTTGGTTACGTATTCCTTGAACATCACTAGAGATACAATCACCAACAATTATCCTCACAACACCTTACCTTCCCTTCATTCCTATGCTCTATCTTCAAAGGATGCAACACTAGTGGATGAGGAAAGGTCTCTCACATTAAATCCCTTATGGATGGATGTTGAGATCACTCAAAACAAATTACTTCTTCCTCTTAAGAAGGTAGTGAATAAGTGCCCTAATGATAATACAACATCAACAAGTTTAAGACTAAATATGATATATCCTGAGATGATAGACATGAATTGTCCACCAGGAAATATCCCATTGAATCAGGGAAGTACTTCTTGCCCCTTTGGCCACACTCGATGTAGCACCTATGCTAGTTGCTCTTAAGGGTGGCCTCCTCCTAGATATATATGTTGCTATCATTGTGTTGTGTTCCCTTGTGATGTGCTATGTGTTGTTTAGGCCTCCTAGGATGACCCTTGATACTCTTGTAAGGTCAAAGATACCGGGAGACCGCCTCTATTGTGATCATTCTTCTATTTGTTTCATCATTCTTCTATCTTGCATCTCCTCTATTTTATTGTTGTGTGTCGTGCCTTAGGGTCATGGCATTGTAGTTGATTACCTAGGGGCATCCTCCTATGTGGTGTTCCTAAGGCACTTGTTCTCCTCTCTCATTTTATTGTTTACCTTCTAGTGATTCTATCTAGTCGGCGGATGACAAAAACAAACTAAATGATACAAACCGCGTGTCCCTTCAGCAAGCAAGCAAAAATGGACCTAGTCCATACATGAAGACAGGGTTGATTTATATATCCGATGCTTGGCTAGTAGAATCACTCCATGTGATATTTAATGTTTTCTTATCTTTATAACAAATCATAATAATACATCTTCTCCGTGCACTTTAATTGTTTTGTATCTCACCTTGTTTTCACACTTGGTTCTGAGATGCCTGTAGTATAAGCCCAATGGCTATACTTGGATTCGAACCCACAGTATACCCTTGGTCCTTGATGTGACTATTTTTATGCATAGATTTCATGTTTCGCTTTGGTTACTATCTTAGAGTAAGATTTGTAACCTCTCTTATCTTGGCATATCTTATCATTGTGTTTGTGGTAACATTCAGCAATCATGAGCACATGTCACCTTGGGGGCATGGGATTAGCAAAAGATCTTGTTTCCTTGCGTCTTTTCTCTCTACCTTAACGTTCTTGATATTGGTACAGAACATCAACCACCTTAAGGTGGAGGCATAGATAAGGTAATCTGTCTGATGATTTTGGTACTGACAAAGCATGTTTGTAAGCCCTCTGCAGAGGTAGGATGTTGTATCTCTAGCGTGAGTACACATCTTTATCTATATTGCAATCAAAGAAGCCCTCTACAAAGGCAAGATAATGTATCTCTTGAGCTAGTGTGTATCCTTTTATTCAAAATCCCTCTGCGGAGGCAGGATGGTGTATCTCTTGAGCTAGTGCACATCCTTTTATTTCAAAAGTCCTATGTGGAGGCAGGGTTGGATCTTGAGACTATCCTTCATTAAGAGTGTCTTTGGTGGTTGTTGTCGCATAAGCCCAACCATCAGGTGTGTCTGCAGCGTGTTTGAGATGGTGGGACTTAGCAATAAGTTCTTTCCATCGCCTTGTTTGTCATGTTTAATATGTATAGTATGTCTATGGCATGTTATACGACGCTTGTGTTTTCCATGCGTCTTCCATGTGTTTTCCCCCTCATGTAGTGTAAAGGGTATGGCAATGAGTCCCCCCTATGCTTGGGTTTGTTTTGCATGTTTTCCCCCTCGTGTAGTGTAAAGGGTGTGGCGATGCGTCCCCCCTACGCTTGGGTTTATATGGCGTGGTTTCTCCCTCGTGTAGTGTAAAGGGTGTGGTGATAAGTCCCCCTTGCACTTGGGTTTTGTATGGTGTCTTTTCTCCCCTTGGTGTAGTGTAAAGGGTGTGGTGATGAGTCCCCCCTACATTCTTGGGTTTTGTGTTGCATTTTTATTTTCATGCATCTATATATATGAAAATGAAAAAAATTATATCATTCCATTCATCATGTTTTACATGACTGCTCTCATGTCTTCATAATTTTTTGCATGTATTCAATACTATCTTCTCCGTGTCTTGCATGCCTGTTACTATCTTCATTATGTTTTACGTGTCTGCAATGTGTTTTCTAATGCTCACCTGAGACTAGGGGCTAGAAATAGTTCCTCAATCTTTGTGTATGCATTAGCTTTAAGTGCCTAGTGTGTTTTTTGTGTTTTTGACCGTACTTTAATGCATGTATGGGTCATAAGATCATATATACATTAAAGTGGGGGCTAAATGTTATGTTGTAAAATATCCCCCTAGGACTTTTGCCTCCTAAGTTTAGCTCTTGAGTCCCTTAGTTTTAATCATGCATGTTAGAAATGAATCCCAAAATAAAATCCCCTGAAACCCATGACAAATGGGACTTAGGGGACATCTCTGAGCTTAATCCAACCCCAAAATAGGTCCCAAGGCTTGGGTGCCCGCACCCATTCCCTACCCTATTTTGTTGGGGTCCCAAATTTAAATGTCGGTTGGTGACTGTTAAAAAGTTTTCGTTGTTGACATCTTGAGTTTGAATTATTAGATTTGTAGCGGGAATGCATATATAATCATATTTAGGACTTCATTTGCAAACTAGAAGATGATTTTGAGATTTTGGTAAACTTATGATTTTAGAGCATTCAAGGCATTCATTATGTTGCAAAGCAGACTTGTGTTGTTGTTGTGTTTGTTATTGCAAATTTGGCTTCATCTTCTCATAGCATGAAAGAGCTTCATCTCCATGAGAGTTACACCTCTGAGGTGCTATCTATTTGTGATTCAATCTATCATTTTTATCATTACTTTTGCCTCTGTCCTACAAGGATACACACTCTCTATCTAACAACAGTGTTGGAAGGCTTAAATGCTATTCCAGGGCTTGACCAAGGCAAGCTCCTAAACACCACAACCCCCAACCCCTCTCTTGTGATTGCAAGTGACATCTATCAGATCTTGTGGAGAGGAGTTGCAGAGGGATATTGCAGAGCATAAGGATCCTAGATCTGAAGAAAAAGGCAGGAAATATCACAAAAAGGTAAAGGGCACCCACTCTTTTGACCCTCAATTTCGTAGTGTAGGAAATCTATGAAGTGGTTGTAATCTATAGCAAGTTTTATCTCGAAGCCCTCTGAAAACATAGTACCTTGGGCTTGGGCACCCACCCCTTCGATCCTAACTTTTTCGCATTCCAAAACTTAAAATCTAGTATGCATCTAATATGTCTCTAGTGTCTTTCTATAGAAGGATTTGTCGCATTTCATCCATTTGCTTATGATTTTGTATAATTAGAGATTAATCAGGGTAAAGTTAATAAATCAATCAACAAATTCCAAATTCCTTATCATTTCAAGTGATAGCCAACCTGATAGTTAAGTCCTCTTGCAAAATTTGTGATTCATCTTAGTTAAATGTCCTTGAATCTATTGAGTAAAAGGAGGATCTAATCAAACTATCAATCAATCCCATCAACCCTCTTTTCACCCATTACAGAACCAAGCCGTGGCTAGTCCACCATCCCGGGTTGTATGTTATACCCCTGGTTAGGACACACTCTATGTGCCCCCTTCTCCAATGCCCATAGCCCACCAAACCACCTACTTCTTCCTTGAGTGTTCTCCATGCCCTTTCCAAGTCTCACACAAATGCCTTAAATATAACCTTTTAAGTGATGGTTTTTAAGCCATCACACTCTTTCGCAAAGATTGTTATTAATAATGATTAATAAACATAATAATTCCTCCCTTTTAAAAGTGGTTTTTATAATTATTCTTTATTTATCTCCATTTTAACCAAAGGATATTATATATCCTTTATTTTTTCATCTCCTTTTAATTATAAAGGGTTAAATAAACTTTACCCTCTTATAATTTTAAAGGGCTATTCATAATTAGCTTTCTTTTTCCATTTAGGTGAAAAAGTCACATAACACAAAGAGTGAACCAAATGGTGTTTTTGATCCCCCAAGATCACACTAGGTGAGAGGGGAGAGCATACACACACATTTGATCCACCAAGACAAGATTGATTAACCCTTAGATAAAAATGATCTATGTGTGAAGATGAATATGGCTCAAAGATGCTTTTGATTCCCAAGATCACATTAAGTGCAAGGGAAGAGCATACACACCCTAATTCACAATCAAATCCACCAAACAAAGCAAACACAAAGTTTCAAATGATGTGTCTTTGACAAGAGAAAACCTACAACAAACTTGTTAATAGTTTGAGATATGATCTTTGACAAGCATAAACAAGGTACACAAATGTGTTAGTGCCAATACAACCCCAAAATGTTAGCTAAAAACTAATAATTAGACAAAATTAGCACAAAAGTACAGCTACATGCATAGAAATAGAGATAAATAGAAATTAGAAGACTACACTGTTATACTTGATTTACCTGTCAGATAGAGGCACACCGACAGAGGACGCAAGCATGGTGACAGAGAGCAAAGGTGCGCTGGAAAATAATAGAGGTGTGAAACTATAGAAACAAAGGTACAATTCTATTGAGAAAAAGCATAGTGATATGAAGCGTAGGCATGTCAATATGAAGTGTAGGCACGGATCTAGAAATGATTGACAAAACCTACAAGAAAAGTATGATAAAACCCTACAAAACTGATAATTAGATTATCAATATGTCAGATCTGAAGGTTGGATAGAAAAGTAAACTAGAATCTTGTAGAAAAAATCAAAATAAAACCATTGTTAGAGATCTACAAACACAAAAGTTAATAATAGACAAGGGCACCTCGACAACCAACGCAAGTGCGTCAGTTTCAGATGTAGGTGCACCACCTGCAAACGCAGGCACGCTAATTGAGAATACAGGCACACTGTGACAATTAAAGGCATGTATCTGTAACCTATAACGAAAAAGATAAATTTCTTCTAAAAAAGCTTAGTACAGGAATGTGGGTCCCACCAGGTGTGCCAAAAATGTGTATCAACAATAAAGAACAATACACAATGAAAGTACTTATTCCATACTTAAACACAACCTCATCTAATGATCAAAGGACTAAGAAATATAATGAAAATTACTAAAAAATCCTATGATATTTGATAATGATTTTGATATGTTGGTTGCTCACTTTGGCAGCATAACATTAGATAAAGATGATAGATATGATAATGGGAGATCTATGAGGAAATTGACAACATGGTGTTGCATAAAAATTGTGGATGTCTCAATGGCTTGATTTATAGATGCTGGATATGATGAATGAAGGGTTAGAATTAAAAGATTAAATCAATGGCTAGAATTGGTTGATAGCACATTAAGGTAAGGATAAGGATTTCTAGGGCAACAAAGGAAGCTTCTAGGGTTTATCCTTATGTGAATGGCTAGGATTGATAGATGTAGTATGAAATGAATGGTGAAGATGACAAGCTCATTTAATTTTTATGACAGTCATTTATTATTTGTGGCAAGTGAATGAGGATGAGGACAACCTAGTCATGTGACTCTCAATAACTAAATTAAATAATAAAATTATTTAATTAATTATTGGAGAGGGGATGATGGGAGGATAAATTAATTAAATAAATAAGATTTATTCAATTAATTATGGCAAAAAGGGATAATGGATTAAATAAATAATTTTTTTTAAAAATTTTAGGTGATGGAGGAAATGGATTAATTAAATAAATATAATTTATTTAATTAATTTGGGAAAGGGATTAAGGGACGATGTGTTGTAAGATGAATGTCTAGGGGATGTCGAAGGGTTATGAGGACATGGTCAATTTTAGGTTTCTACACTACCTGTTTTAAATGTGTGATAGATGCTACTCACTACATTCCTTTTTTTTGTTTTACATGTTTTTGTTGGAACACTCATTGCAAGGAGAGTACATGAGAGTCATGACCTATTATGTATCTTTTGAGTGTGAAATATTTAATTTCCATGTTGAAGTTCCTTGATTTTACTTTGTCATGCATCCTTATAGAAATCTGCATGCAAGTCAAAGTGGGGTCAAAATGGAATGCAAAATATTATATACTTGTTTCCTTTTCCCTTATATTTGGATGCATGATGACTAAGTTATCCTTTATATGTTGACTAGTGTGTAGTTTAGCATATATTTGCATGGAAGTTAACAAATAACCTTATCCTAGGTTGTCCCATATTACTCATCCTTAAGATTTGAAACTAACTCTACATCTAGGCATTCACCACCTTGGTTCAAATCCATGAGTGTGTCCGATTGACCAAGTCATTTCCATGCCCACAAATCTAACCTCAAACTTTTAAATTTAAATTTCAAATTTTAGACATTGCCATCATTTTCCTATTAGTTCTTATGAGCTAAATAAAATGTGAATTATTTTAAATTGCACACTAGGGTGGTGTATTTAAGGCCTAACCCTAATTCATTTGGATCATCAAGGAGCATTCACATAAGAGTATCATAGAGCATCCTAATTACATTATCATCCTAGGCATATTGCATGCTTGCATGTTGTCTTCAATCTTGGTTCATCACCATTAAATTAGTGCACCTAGGGGCTTGACTAAAGAAGAAAAGGTCTTTGCCTAACAAGTTTCCAAACAATATCTCTCAACACCACTCCATTTCAAATAGATACAACAAGTGAAGGCACAATTGCTACAATCACTACTAGTTCACTTTTGTGGGTCTAGGTTCAACTTTCTATGTTAGATCAATTATGCAAGTACAAAGATCGCATTCACAAGCACAGATCTTAACTAGAGCAAAGTATAATCAATTTGTAGATTTTGAAACATCCGTCCAAACAAGACCCTATTTATTAACATATTGACAAATTAATCTACAACATCTTTAATAATATATTCCTCCATCTTATATCTAATTCAATATCATATTTAAATTACCTAAATTTAATTTACATTTATTAGCCGATAGGCTTTTATATGTGAGCATTATAGTGCTCGGAATTATCTCACGCCGTAAAAAATAAAAATTCACGCCGGAAAAGTTTCTAAACTCATCGGTTTATCCTGTCAGCGTATTCCTTGAACCTCTCCTACGGGTGCAAGTACTAGTTATTTAATTTTAAGTGACAAGGCAACCGTGAAAAAAATCAAAATTTGAAGTTTGTTATATTAAAAGATGGAGTGTTACCATCATCTTATCCGTTTGCCACGAATTTGCCAATTTGATAAGCGTTGGGATGTCCATCAACGATAGCGATATTTGAAATAATCCGTCGGAATGTTCCCATTTCTGTGGTCGAATTTATTTATTTATTTTAATTGGATGAAGCTCAAAATAATAATACAAAGATGAGATAACAAAATCACAAGTGGTTGAATTTATTGAAGCTCGAGATAATAATAATAATAATGGTGTTCACTTGTCAGCATAGCATGTTCGAGAATGTTGGCACTCACTCATTTTCAGCATACCTGTTTGGAATTACAATACAAAACAAGGGCCAAAAACTCGCAAACTTTTTTAGTTAATAAATTTTTATGTCATATTTTAGATTTTGGGTAATTTTTTTTTAAATATAAATGCAATTTAACTCTCTATGAATTTAAGATAAGTGGATCCGAAGTTAGATTAAAAAAAATAGAATTCTAATATGATGTTTTCAATTTAATTATTAAATTTGCTATATTATTTAAAATCTGGTTTAAAATAATAAATGAAGTATTTGATTTGATATATAGATTGGTGTTTAAATATAAAGTAATAGATTTTAAAATGATACCAATATTTTTTATTAGTCTTGAAAAAGATTCTAAATTATAAAAATGTGACTTTTAGATATTTTAGTTTAATTTATAAGGTATATAGTTTAAATACTAGTTAGTTTAGTTAAGTTGGGTCATATAATTTAAATATTGGATGTTTTTTAATTGTTTAGTGAACAAATGAGTTGTATATGATGTAAATTTTATTACCTATGTTAAAATTTACATAATTAATCACATAAAAATTTATAATAGAGCTATTGCATTCTATC
This sequence comes from Cunninghamia lanceolata, assembly GCA_027924645.1. Classification (NCBI taxonomy): domain Eukaryota; kingdom Viridiplantae; phylum Streptophyta; class Pinopsida; order Cupressales; family Cupressaceae; genus Cunninghamia; species Cunninghamia lanceolata. The sequence goes on from BSBN01000500.1 coordinate 28,476,701, forward strand.
AATATTGTCACCCTCATTCAAAAATCAAATTATTGAAACATGAACTATATATAATATTTAGATGGGAAAGGATACAATGAAAAGAAAATTTTAAACTAATATAATTGGAACTTTCATAAACACATAATATTTGATGGAATATACTTAATAGTTGTTAGAGATTATATGTGAATATATTAAAATGTTCAAAACTTAAAAGTTCTGTCAAGTGGAGTGTGGTTAGGTGGTTGGACCACTTGGTTTTCCATGATGGAGATCATTTTTCAAATCTCATAAAGGCACCTTAGCACTATGAAAGACTTTTGTTTTTTGTGATGTACATTTTATGATACAAAAGAGATGTCAATACTGTCTCTATGGTTCTAGAAGGCGCTGAATGTGTAGCAACATTAATAAATGTTCTTATTGTAAAATATTTTGTATTTGAAATTTGGAAAGTGAGCTTTGTAATTTGCATTTAGGATATTCTATCTTGGATAATGAAACCTACAATTTCATATTACATATAGAATATGAAAGACTTATTTAATTTTTTTAATATTTTTGTATTTTAAAGTTGGAAAGCCAGCCTTGTAATTTGCATTTAGTTTATGATACAAAAGAGATGTCATACTTGTCTATGTGGTTCTAGATGGGGCTGGATGTGTAGCAACATTAATAAATATTCTTATTGTAAAATATTTTGTATTTGAAAGTTGGAAAGTGAGCTTTGTAATTTGCATTTAGGATATTCTATTTTGGATAATGAGACCTACAATTTCATATTCCATATAGAATATGAAAGACTTATTTAATTTTTTTAATATTGTAAAATATTTTGTATTGTAAAGTTGGAAAGTGAGCCTTGTAATTTGCATTTAGGATATTCTATCTTGGATAATGAGACCTACAATTTCATATTGCATATAGAATATGAAAGAATTATTTAATTTTTTTAATATTGTAAAATATTTTGTTTTTGAAAGTTGGAAGGTGAGTCTTGTAATTTGCATTTAGGAGTATTTGAAAATTGGAAAGTGAGCCTTGTAATTTGCATTTAGGATATTCTATCTTGGATAGTGAGACCTACAATTTCATTTTGCATATAGAATAGGAAAGACTTATTTATTTTTTTGTGATGTACATTTTATGGTACAAAAGAGATGTCAATACGTGTCTCTATGTATAGATGTATCTAAAATTTTAATAGGTAGCCTAGCAATGATATGACATGTATAAATAAATTAAAGTATTTAAATAATAAGTTGGATTCTTTGTTTTTTTTTTTTTCTAATGATAGATTGTTGTGCTTAACAGCTCATCATATTAGCAATAAGAATTGGGACTTCCCTTCTTAACAACTATCACAATAGTTGATTCCACTTAACAATTGATTTCAGTCGATTCCACTCAGCAATTGGCCTCAGTTGATTCCACTGAACAATTGGTCTCCTTCTCCTAATTACATTGAATCATTAATATTTCATTATATATCATTAAAATAATAAAAACTTATTGTTGCAGTACATATTCAATTCATTTCAATTATATAAATAAATGGACCATGCTTCTATCTAATACTAAATAAACACCAAAGTTTCATAAAATTAAATTAAACTTTAAAATTATAATGAGAAGTATTAAACAAAGCTATCTTTAAGAAAAACAGATTTAAAATAAAAATATTCACATGTCCTCTAGTGAATTTTTTTGGTCCAAAAACCCACTTAAAATCATTTAATATTAGATCATCAGCCAGATTTAATGAAAATAATGCTATTAGTCCCCTTTCTCATGATTAGGTAGCATGGCTCTCTCTACTTTAAAAAATATTATATTTAACAATTAATTTTAAGAATAGGTATGTGGGATAAGAGAGAATCGATTTTCCGAATCCTATCCCAGAACTATCATAAAATATCGTAAAGTGGTTAAATGGTTGATTTAGAGAGACCCTGGATTCATTTCTGCTGGTTTAATTTCTGCAGAGCTGTCTTTCTTCAGTGGACGTGATCTTATCCATTTACATGCTGCAGCCAATAAAAGTTGCTTTTGGATGTCTGTCACCTGCGCCTGGAATTTGACAGCCACCTTGCCTGTCAAGAGAAAAAATTATGGTGGTTTGATCATTAGTCAATCAATAGGTTATATTTGTGGTAGCTTTTAGTTGGGAAATTGGAAAACAGGTTTCAACTATTGGTAAATACCATCCTCCACCAATGTTAGTATTGAACAGCGTAAGTTTTTATTATGGGAAAAAGTCGGTGAGTGTTTAAAGGCAAAGCTGGTCATGGAAGTTTCCTGTAGATCATGTTCTCTTTCGGTTGGCATGTGAGTAAATCTATATGACAAGGAAATGAGAAACTGATATATATGAAGGCTCTCCAAGCCGTCGGAAATGGATCTATGCATTTAAAGATTTAATCTAATGTCCTTGAAGTAATAGATCTCATTCACTGCTGGCAGGCATGTTTAATATCAAAGAGTATGTTTACTATTTTCCTTGTCCAGATGCTTTTCCAATATATATTTTCAAATATATTGTTTTGATTTCAGATTTTAATTCACTCAAGGTACTATTTCAATTATCATTCTATTGCCCAAGCAATCTTACAGGTTCTATCCTTATAACTAGCAATTGGACCCATAGGTTCAATGGGCACGCTGATTTTTTTTTGTTAAGAGCGCAATTTTGTTAGAGTTATATAAATTTGGCACAAGTTTTCTACAATTGTAGTCAATGAATTCAACAACATTGTCCACCAAGGAGGGGGCAATTGTAGTGGCAACCCAATTGTGGCTTGTGGCAAAGTCTCAATGGCCAAACATGTCTAGTTGATCCCTAGGCATAGAATCAACCTACACAAATTTCCAAGTCTGCATTTAATTTGAGAACAAGCATTACAAGATCCTAGTTTTTTACGAATTGATTCATCAAGGTATCGACATTCATACCCTCTCCTTAGTCGAGACCTAAGTACACTCTTTAAAAGCAATTTCCTAAAATAACATTATTTTACATGCTTTATCATTCCCAATTCTCATTAATTTAATCTAGTTTAATTTGTGTCTAATCGTATGCATTTATTTAATTAGCCTATATTAACCCTAAGGAAATAGTATCTTCCTTTAAACACATTTAATTTGTAGTAATAATCAACACCACGAACTTTGAAGTGACAAGTAATAGTGCTATAGTATTAAAATACATAGTCTTTGAATGCCCCAATGCACCCACAACTATTGGGTCTATACTGGAAGAATCAAAATTACTTTAGGACTATTCATTGTCATATATAATATCATGTGAGTCAAACTTGACACAAAGCCAAGAAGCTAAAAAGTAATAATAGCATAAACCAAGAGATTAAAAATCACGTTAGAGCTATGAAAATCCTTCGAGGACATTATTTGAACTCTGGAAAGATTGGGATGATTGAAAATGTTTTACTTCGATACTTTAATATCAAATCATCATGAATTCACCCAACAACATAGCTATGAAAATTACATAATTCAAATGGTTTTATATCATTTATTATGCATTTCTTCTAAATATAGTAATATTGAATAAGTTTGAAAATTATCATATCATTCCATAGAGTACAAACACTAATATGTTTCAACGTCATCTACTAACTCAAAAGTAACAATTACATTCGGGGCTTTGGATCTTGTTGTCGTATTTTGCTCCCCAGCCAAATAGCCCAAATCAAAAAATCTCTAAGTGTTTTCCTTTTTTTCCCCTTTAAGCCCTAGGTTTTGCAGTCGTCTTCCTTCACATTATAATCCATCATTGATTGCCTAAGCCAGGGTGCCGGTCACTTAAGTTACAACCTTGAGCCCTTTATGTCATGAAGTGATCGGCCCTGAGTCCTTAGGTTTACCTTTTGTCACCCGTCCACTTCATTTCTTAACTCTTAAGTCCCTTTGGGCCTGAGGGTGCCACATGGCGGTATTTGGTGTGCCCGCAGACAGCCGAAGCTGACGTCACATTCATTTCGTGCAGCTATGAAATGAAGATAGTTGTAAAGTATATCGAGGGCCCATGGCCATAGGATCGATGACTCCGTTGGATGGTGAAGATCGCGCCAAGTGTCAAAGGATGAAGCAAAGAGGAGGGGCCGATAAGAATCAGACGGTAACACAACGTCGAAGGGGAATCTTGTCTGCAAGAAAGATTCACTATGCGGCTACAAAATGATGATGTGTGTGTCTTGTTCCTTGAGAAAGGAAAAGGTCTTGAGTAATTAAGATCCATATGGAGGGCTTAGCGCGCTCCCACAAAACCAAATGGAGATGACCCACTTCCTACTGCGCGACCACGATATATAACCACATAAGTAGAATCTTTGGGCCAGAATTGCGAAATAAAAAAGGAAAAGTGATGGATGTTGATTTTAAAGGCAGATTCATCTACGACTAAAATTCAAAAGGGACTTTCAGACATCCTGAAGGCAGCAAGATGCGTGAACTCAGCCAGGTAGCATTGCAGGGACCAATTTTTCAAAGGATTCAGAGCCGATGAAGAAATAGAGACTCAAGGGTTCAAATTTTAAAGTGTTGTAAAAACTTTGCTTGATTAATTTGAAGAGATTTGCCTCGTATGCCATCAATGCAGGTGCTATGCCTTTCAGCTACCCCTTCCTTCTCAAATATTTGTTGCATTTATGGTTGCAGGTCGATGAATCAGCTGCTTGCCTTGAAGAGGGACAAAATCTATCTCAACCACCTATGGACTCTAGATATTTTCTACATTAATTCTTGCAGATAGGCATCTTTCAGGCAGAGATATTTTTTGACAGAGCCCATGGGGCAATTTATTATAACCTCATTAGGTCATTTGGAATCAGATGCTATATATGCATGAAAGTAGGATGTAAAAAAGGTTGGAAAATAGTTAGTCTTATGCTTATATATTCCAAACAGAACTCTCCTTTGCTATAATTGTGCCTCTTGATTAATACATATGGTGTTTTAATTTTTCATGCTTTTAACTCTGTGTAGTCTTAGAATTGGCTATTGTTTGTGAATGTTTAATTCCTAGCAATCCATTATTTACCTCTATTAAAATCTCCATGATCTATGTAAGTTTATCAGTTGTATTTCTTTATTTGTGCATCTTAGCTCTATGAATATTCTTTATTCAAACCTGGTGTATCACCTCTCCTTCATTTTTAGTTTTTACCCCCTCTTCCTCTTTTCCTAACAGGTGGATAGATTAGGTTTAGTCTTAGGATCACTGAATTCTTCTCATTCAGCAAAGGAACCAGCCTCTCTTTGGAGATTCAGCCTCCCTATAGGGTCCCACACCTGGAGGTCGTCTCAATGTTTCACTAGATTGTTGAAGCCCTAAAAGCCTTCAACACTGGGTGCAAATCTATGTGACAAAAGATCCCATCAATTCTATTATATGACCCAACTCTATTCTCTAGATTATAACTACAACATCAGACAAAATTTCTCTTCTATTTAAGTGTAGACGGGGTCGATGTTGGCCAAAGTTGAAGGTTACAGATTTACAGTTCCGCCAGTTGCATTTACTTAAAAGATATCTTGAGACCTTTTTAAATAGATCCATAGCCTGTCATTGTAACATTCCATGAGGTTATAGTCCTTTGAGACATTCTGTCAAATAGTTCACACATGCCTTGTGTGTGCTTCTAAACTTTGCATTCGTGTCAAGCAGGGCAATTGCATCATCTGACAAAATCCCTCTATCCTCCAAGCTTTGATGGATGCCCATACCTTGTAATTGCGAGATTCTTTGATACTCATAATTTTTTGAGGTGTTTTGACAAATAGTTCACAAATCAGGAAATTCTAATTATCCTTTATCCATAACGATTAAGGTTTAGCAAATATTTAAGAGGATAATGGATTTTTTTCAAAGTAAATCCTCATATGCATGCAAAGAAGTTTGGGAATGTTAAAAATGTAATTTGTGTGAAACTTAAATAAAGAATTTTAGCATTAAAAGGGTGCAATATTATCACGAAGACCCTCTATTGTGATTAGCAAAATTGTAAACTACTGATACTATATATAATATTTTCAAGTTTGTTAGAGTCCATTTCCTCTAAACTTTGATCTTGTTTAATAGCTAATTTCATTTGTGTAATGTGAGTAATTTCTTCTGGTTGTAACTACGTAGATGGAAAAAAAAACTTACATAGTTACAACAAGAAGTATGCAATTACATTATTATGGAGGAAATATTGTCTTTAATTTGCCTAATGTTAATACATAATTTATTTTGGTGATTTAATAGTAACTTCTGGGACTTTATATTATTATGATGCCTCACAACAAAGCAAACAAACAGACCTCTTTTTAATTCCTATTATTGTATCGTTGCACCTCTAGGTGCTATTTCTAGTTGGTACACATAACAGACAATATACCCTTCTACACTCTGTTGGTTCAGAAGCTAAATTTTGAGTCAAATTCAGATAGTTTTTGAAGTATGAGAATTGGTTGAATGGAAGAGGCAGGGGATTTGAAATTCACTTATCAATAGGCTGATTATTTTACAAACCCATTGAGATATCCAAAATGGCTAGGCAGAAGACAACAGTTCTAAGGAAGAGAACTGGTACTACTGCTGCTTCCACTTCTGTTGTTGAATCTTCCAGTGATGGTGCAAGGGGCACTCGGCGTGCATCTAGAAGACATTCTGGTGAGGGTCCACATGCAATTGCAGCAATAGAGACTATGAGGAAGCCTCACTGGTTTAAACCAGGAACTATTTCTCTTAGAGAGATTAGACATAATTAGAACTTTGAGCTGCTTATCCTAGCTCTTCCATTTGCAAGGACTGTGAGGGAGGTGATTGCACATTAAACATTAGCCAGTTACTTCTAGCCTTTTTCTCTAGGGATTTCTCACCATCACCTCTTTCTTTTCTTCCTTGTCGGTGGCAAGTGTGGCCTTAGGCATTGCCAATCACCATCACTTGGGCAAGACGTTAGTAGACATGAGTTATGGGAAGAACTATCTTTTATAGGCGAGCTAGAAAAATTGTGGGAGTTGGCAATAGATATCTAAAATAGACATGTTAAAATTGAAATCAACTATGATCAGATATGCTAGCGACTAATTCAATCAAAGATTTTATTTTGCCAGCTACTAGTTCGATTAAAGAGTTTAATTTATTTGACTTTGTAAAGATATTTTGGCCAGCTATTAGGAAGAAATTGGTTTAATCTTTAATGAATTTTTATTTCACTTTTAACTGTGAGCCTTTTTAGTTGAATAATGAATGTTTATTTCACTTTAACTGTGAGCCTTTTTAGTTGAATAAGAGCTTGCCTTGTGATTGATTTAAAGAAAATAGTTTATATGTTTTTTATTTAGATTTTTTGTGGAGATTCTTTATCCTAGCCTATTTGATGTCAATACATCTTATTCAAGATGTGTATGGAGTTGGTGTACTTGACAACAATTTGACATTAATCTTATTCATCAATTTCAAAATTTTATGATCAATATTTTTAAAATAGTTATGGTGGTAAAAAGTCAAATACCTCACCCAAAGAGTAAAGAGATCTATAAATGATTATTTAAGTAATATTGATTGGAAAATTGTAAGGTTAAGATTTCTTCTTGCTCAACATTATAGAAAACAAATATATTTTATAAAAGAGAAAAAATATTACTTTTTTTTAAATATTAAGAATAAGACAACAATAAATTAAAATTGTCATAAATGCAAAGTGAACTTTTTATTTGTTTCTTATCATTTATAGTATTGTTTCTAAAATCTTTTATAAAATAGGAAAAAAAAATATTACTATTTTTTTCAAATGTTAGGAATAAGACAAAATAAATTAAAATAGTCATAAATGTAAAGTGATTTTTTTTGTTTCTTATCATTTATGGTATTGTTTCAAAAATCTATGGTCAAGATCTCTTTCATGGTAGTCCCTTTAATCTGGACCCTTTATCTATATAATCCATCATGTGCTTCTCACATAGGGAACACTTATCAGTGTAAAAATAGGAAATTGTAGTAATCTTGTCTAGCTTGATGTTGGAATAAACCTTATTAAAGGACCATTGGTCATGAATATGTCCATGCTTCCTCTCTCCACCTTTTATTTATTTGGAAATCTATTTCAAGGGACACTACCAAAAGTAGTCTTCGATAATGACTCAATTGACCACGTTAGTCCCTTGACAATTGTAAAGCCTAGGAATTTAGTGCATTTGGCTTTAGGTGTAAATGGGTTAATAGGTTTGATGCTAAAGGGCATTGGAAAACTGCCAAAGTTGTACTTGAAATTCCTCCCAACCCATAAGAAATAAATTGATAGCTACTAAACAACACTATAAGTTTACACTTTCTAGCCCATATGAAAGAGCTTTTAGGTTTCGAAACACTTATATACCAAGCATGATCTAACCAAAAAAAAAATCTTGTACCATCAGACCATATAACTCCATAATTATTGATCCTTTAACTCTAGGACTCTGACCATGAATCTAAATAACATTTATTGGATGCTTATAATTATTCTTTTTCTTTTTTTACATAGAATTTTTGCTCTCTTGTCACCACTTTGATTCTCCTTGATTCTCCTATTTCCCTACTTTGTCAACAATTGATAGGGCTCCAGCTATGCATGCTTTTATAGCTACTACCCATCATCATCTTTACAACTACATGATTTAAATATTATTAGCACATCTAGCCATTCCTTGTGTAGAAGTAAAAACAAAGTAGTATGATCAAGATGAGTAGTGATTGTCTTACATAACAAAAAATAACATAGAAGCACTAAGTAAAGCATGAGGATGAAAAGTTTCTAGTGTATAAATTTTGGTAATCAAACGAGTAGCTAGCTATAGTAAAGATGTTTTGATAGCTTAGATAGAGGTCTAAAAGTAAATAGCTAGTACTTTTTTGGGGGGTGTTAATTTAATTTACATATATTAATATTCATCAAGGTTAAGAATGGTTCATAGAACTGCAATTAAGTGAAAAGTAATTAAGTAAAAGAGTTGAGGCTATTTTTACATTCCAAATTTAACTGTAATTTTAATGGAAGAGATTTGCAAAAGATTGAGGTTGCAATAAAGATAGTGTTTGGCAAGTCATTTAATTCTACCCAATAAAAACATTAGTTGGGGATTTTGCAAGTTGTTTCAAACTATCTATTGGTTGTTATGTTTATCTCATTAAACATATTGATAGTGGAGTTCAATCCTATGAGAAAAACTTTGATCGTGATCTATTAAAGTAATAAACTCCATTTGTAATTTATACCCAGATCCCAAAAAAAATAGTTCATTGTGTCTTAAGGTCATAGGAATATGGGGTCAATCCCATCCCAAATTCTATTAAGTTAAATGGCATGTAAGATGTGAAAAAAAATATGTAAATTTCATTGTAACATTTTATAATCAATCATAAATGGAGTAGTTATGAGATCTACAATAGTCTTAAATAAAAATATTTTAATTCTATCACAATATATTCAATACAATTATTATATGTCCTATAGTTTTAATGGACCAACATATTAGAAAATTAACATTGGTTGGTTTTGTTTACTTCATTTGGATGGTCCAAACCCAATTCATTACTATATTAAAATTGAATGAAATATAAATCAACCTAATCAAACCATGATTGGAGTATACATCTCTTAACAGAGAGGGTATGCAAAGAAACATAATTGTTATACATCATTTCAACTTCCTTATACAAGTACCAAAAATATCATATTCAAATTTATATGAGGGTAGGTTATTTATAAAAAACAAATATCTAAAGGACAACATGGTTAAATGCAATAAATTTTAAAGTTTACCAGGCCATCTTTTATCAAGAATATGAAATATAGGGCACTTTCAATCCTATCAATATAAAATATATAGATTTAGGGCTATGAAACACCAAAAAAAATGGATTCAATAGAAGTGCACTTTGATAGAGAGCCTAAATAAATATTTAAATAGTTATTAGGTCATGAAGAGCAATAGTTTTTTTATTGTCTAAGTGTTTTCTTTAATTGGCTGTACTTTTTAATGGAATAAAAATTAGATAAAATTTTAGAGAAAATTTATATGCATTATTTTATATATTTTTTAATTAAAAATTAAATTAGATACAATCTATATGTATGATTTATGTTAGGTTTATATTCAAAAGTGAATTAAATACAATTTATATGTATGATTTTATGTTTGGGTTTATATTGACATGATTTTTTTATGGGAGAAAAATTAAATACAATTTATATGCATCATTTTATGTTTTAACTTATACCAAAGTAATTTTTAGAAAAAAGCAAATTAGATACAATTTATAAACCATTGCAAAACTATTTTGTTGTTTATTTTGTGGAATGTATTCCATTCATGCTATGGCAAACTCTTGTCAACCTATAGATATTATTGACATCTCAAGTAGAAATTATGAATTACATGTAGGAAGCTTGTTGGTTACAATAAATTCCCCCTTGGTACCAACTAAATCATGTTCATCTGTCGATTGGAATGGATTCCCTAAAAGCAATATTTAAACTTTTGCAAGTAATATTTCACTGATTTGCCTTGAACTACTTCAACAAGCAAAGACAACTTGCTTGGATGCACATGTCATGTAGGACTTTGAAATCCAATCAATGGAAGCAACAATAGATGAATTGTATGCAACGTACAAGAAGTTGTCTATGTTGAAATTAAGGAACACCGAGCGGGGGGTGAATCAATGTTCTACAAAAACTTATTATTATGTTCCTTTATTAATTTACCACATAAATTCAAGAGAAAGAAGCATGAACTTAAGAGAAGCAACAACAAGATCATCACACATGAACACCGGGATTTTTACGTGGAAACCCAGTTAAGGGAAAAACCATGGTGGGGGTTAACCCACAAGATTTTATACTCTGTTAAAAGTATTACAAATGGTAAGGCACATGCATTCGGGTACACTACCTAGAGCTCACTGCTCAAAGGAGGCTCACTATCTACAAGATCAATTACAAAGAGTTTGCTGAAATACTTGAACTAAAGAATAGCATCTAATAATGCAAGATTACAGTTTTGGTTAGGCTCAATATACTGACTTCACACACTTCATCTCTCACTGCCCTGTTTCACTATTCTGCCATGATCCGAAGCTTAGATCTCTTTGCTTCGCACTTGATATTGCCACACTTCACACCTATCACATCATATTCAAACATCCATTTCACAAAATGCTCAAACCCATCGATCATATATATCTGCAACATGAAATTTCATCAACTACAGTCGGCCTCAAGAAAACTTAGAAACTTTTTCAAGATCACGATTTTGTCAGCTGAATCCATGCACAAACATTAATGTGGACCAAAACCTATGTATTCAAGTCACCACACATGTTGGCCAATACCACTGGATCTCATAAATTACTCAACCAACCACTTCTCTTAATCCACACAAGGATCAAACACCAAGTCAGCATATTCTTCACCAGATTGAACTGACTAACCAAAACCCGATACTCAAATGCTTGTAACTTTCAATCCCTTCATCACTGGAGGCTAAAACTTTGGATTTAGGTATCCCTAACATCCCTTAACATTCCCTCATATCCACAACACAATATGAATACCTATGGAGAAATGCGGACCAAAATGTTGAACTCTGTCATATGCTATGTTCCTGTCTATCCGGACTTAGACAAATCTGCAATCTGACTTCTGATATGATCAAATGATATAATGTGGATGTGTAAGATAGATTTAGTTGCCATCAATGACAACAACTGACATGCCTAGCAGTGTCTCTTGCCAACAATCTCCCCCTTTGGCATTGATGGCAACACTTAGTGAAAAATGACTAAGTGTTAGAACAGCTCCCCCTTACTATGTACACTTGTGATTTCCAATTCTCCCCCTTAGATGAATTCCTCATTTTTTACTGCTTTCCACTCCCCCTTTGACATTAATGGCAAAGGTTGAGATCCGCATACCAAAATTCACTCAAAAACTCTATGTACATGGGCACATATATACAAACAATCCTTATATCTTGTCTACATGAACTTAAACACATCACCAAAAATGTTTTTCAACAGTGCCAATTCACTGTCCCAACTTTTCTTCATGCTATCCAAAACTGAAATATGATCACTGAATAAAAGTACATGTGACTCTACCTTCTGTAGATTAGTGGGATCACTTGTCAGAGCAGCAGCTTAAGCTTCTGTCAATGCATTGAACATTGTTTCTAACTTAGGGGAAATCAGTCCCCAGAGTTCACACATCCTTGCCGCAATGTTTTCTTTTTCTTTCACCAATTTCTTTATTTCATCAATCAAGCTAATTACTTGACATTCTTGGCTCACCGCAGATATTGTCAAAGGATTGAGATACATTTGACAATTTTTTCTCGGACTCCTTTATTTTCTTCTCAATATCCTCTACAACTTTTGGCCAAGATAAACAAAATGTGTACACATCTCCTCCTTCAGTGAGGGCATTTTGAATACTCTTTACACTAGTATCCAACACAATTCTATCAATGTCAATCATTCCTTTCAATTCACTAAATCTTTTATCATTAAATTCATTCCAGACTTTGACTTCCGCTAACTTTTCAAAAAACTCAAAGTGAGTACTTACAGAATTTATTAAATACCATGTTCTTAAGTATGATTGAACTTGGTTTACTCTTTTAAGAGTTATGCATTAGTATGTGAAAGAGGATGTTTTATCATATGCTTGAATGTTTTAAACTATTGGTCATGTATCATGTTATTTTTTCTATGATGTCCATGATGGGCATCTGATGGGTTTTATAAGGGAGTAGGATGTGGAGAATATACTATTTCGTGGTGTGCATGTTACTAAGAGCTTTGGTAGATTGAATTCATTAATTGTTGTTAGATGCAAAGAATATTGTTTGAAGTGCTGAGGAAGTTCTGAAATGGATTTTGTGTCACTATGGATCACTTGATGAGAGTTGATTTTGTATGAAATTAAATGTTGTCTATGTGAACGAGATATGTAGAGAGCTCGTTGGATTGAATCTTGCCTTTGGAGAGTGTTGTGTTGGTGTGTCCTTTGTTTGAGAGTTTCATAACTGTGCTTATGTTTTGACATAGCATATGGTGAGATGGAACCTTAGTTAGTGCATGAGCATGTAATGCATATATATTTATGGTATTATAGTTGTCTTCTTACTTGTGTTGAGTTTCCAACCTTGGGAATTTGGTTATTTTAGAAGTTTTTCCTTAGTAGTTGAAGGTTTTCTAGCTTGATGCTGGAAGGGATGCAATTCTTGTGTGATGAAGTTATTTTCCTTTGTATTCCATTTTATGAATACTTGGTGTTAGGACATGAGGAAGCTTTGTGTTTCCTAGTAGATCATGAACTCGTGATCATGTTGTGTTGTTGACCTTTTGGTCTAGCTTAGTTAAGAGTTGAAGTGGTGTTGTGAGTAGTCTTGCACCTTGTTGGTGAGTTATGCCAGCCTTAGATTTTCTCCTAGTGAGTAACAAGTTGATAAGCCTTGCTTGATGGAAGTGCTTATGCTATTAGAGGGTGTGGTTAGATTCTTCCCTCTAAGAACCTATTTGGTTGATCCTAGTTTTGGTAGTATAGAGATTGAGTGTTAGTGAAACCCTCTCTTTTAGGAGTGAAACATGAGGAAGTACCTCATGTAGGGAAACCATGTCTAGAGTTGAGGCATGCTTTTGATCAAGATAAAGGTGTGGTAGTGATGCCTAAAACATTTTTGAGTTAACTTTTCATGAACCTTGAGTTCTTTTATTGCGGGTAGTGCTTGAGGAAGGAATGTTGAGAGAGTAATCTTTCTTTTGCAATTCTCCTTGAGAATGGATATGGTAGCCTAGTGAGTTTCCTTAGACTTAGTTGATAGCTTGAGAGGTTATCCTAGCATAGTTGTGGTCCTAAGTTTTGTGGACTTTGTTAGCCATATGTGTTGTCATTGATGTCAACATAGTAGCATACATTGATGTCAACATTGCATACACTAATGTCAACATACTATCATGAGAATAAGAGATTGTTCATGGTTGGATGTCATATTCCTAAGAAATATAAATCTCAATGTTACATCCCTAATCAAAGTAGAGTTAATTTTCAAGCCTGATCAATGTGAGTTCGAAAAATTAGTTGTGTTGCTAATAAATCAAAGCAGAGTTGAGTTTGAAGCCTGATCAATATGAATTAAAAGAATCAGGTTGTGTTGCTCATGCTGAGGATGTTTTCTTATTTTAAAGCATGTTGTATGATCATCCCTACTGATCTTGAGTTGTATATGCTGATGCAAAGAATATTTGGCCTCCAGAAGCAAGTTGAAGACAATGTGGGTTCTGTGAAGATGTTCCTAGCATGGCAATTGAATGCTCTGCATTCCTCTAATTTTGAAGCTATGGTCTTGTGGTTCAAGAGTTAAGTTGAGAATGATGTAAATATGTTAAATCCTATGTTTCAAAGTGTTCTTCCTTCCAAAAAGAAAGATATAAGTGGTTGAGTTTCGGTTCAGGTTCTGACAGTGTAATATGATGTTGAAAGGTGAATGGAATGCTTTGTATTCCTCCGCATTTGTAGATATGGCTATGTGGTTCTAGATCTTTGTTCATAGGATGGTAAATGTGTTGTTTCCAAAGTTCCAGTCCATCATTGCCTTTGCAGTGAAAGTTATGATTGATAAAGTACCGGTATGTGCTCTAGTAGAATGGAATAGTATTAAAGACTCACTGGAATGCTATGCATTCCTTTGGAAATGAATGATTGACCTTGCATTTTTGTGGACATGTTCTTGAATGTGAATTGCATGCCTCTTTCCTATTTCAAGCTCAATTTTTTCAATTGATAGCATGTTGCAGCGTGTTTCAGATAATAGTGTGCTCTTAGAGTTAATGATTGAAGGTGTGCAACATAATTCCTTGATGTGCAGTGGCAAAGAAGTGTTTGGATATGTTGTATGAGTCATGTGGACTCATCTAGAATAATTTCATGAAGATCTTTCTTGTTTCTAGTACCGCACAAGCTTTCCTAGTTGATATGGTCATTACTCTTCAAGTTTTCATGAGCTTACCTTAAATCTGTCCTATTTTAAAATGAACGGAGTGTGCGGAGGTAATTCCTTGATGTTTGAAGCTGTGAAGGATGTTTTGGACCTAGTTAAGCAAGTGTTGGGGTTTGCAAGGCTTGAGTCTTCTGATGGTGTAATGTGTTGTCCTAATTAGACATATCTTCTACACGTTTCATACTGTGTATTGTATGGTCGACCTGTAAATACACTTTTCATGTTTAATCTAGCTGACAAGATATGTAATCAATGTAATATCATGTATAAATAGTAGATCAAATTGAATGTGGAGGATATGATTGCAAGTTGATGAAAAAGGTTCGCAAGGAGATAAAGCAGAATAAAGGTATTATTGATGTGTGATAGTGGGAGAAAAAGTAGATGTTGTTGATGTTGTTTGGGTTCCTCTTGAAGATATATTTGTGGTAGTGATCAAGTATAGAGTGTGTCTGACTGATCAGATCTTCAGAAGAAAGTGTGAAGAGATAGAAGTGCAATCATCATGTGTGAGCTTCAAAGGCAGTTTTCAAACAGTTGAAAGATTGTCATATTGTAATCGTTTCTAAGTTTGTTCTTAGATTAGGGAGTAGTTGCTTCCTTGGGTTAAAGCCCCTAAAACAAAGTCATCATGGAATAGAAGCTTCTTTGGGAGTGACCCTAAACCAAAGTCACTTAGGGAGTAGCAACTTCCTTGGGTTAAAGCCCCTAAAACAAAGTTATTATTTGAGCTTCATTTATTGTGAGTTAATCCTCACCATGGTTTTTCCCTTCTAGGGTTTTCCACCTATATTTGGTGTTGTGTTGTTGTGCATTGTGTTAATCTTTTATGTTCATGTTAATGTTATGATGCTTAAGTTTTGATCTGCTCCGGATAAGTTGAAGTTGTTAAATTTGATGAATAGTTTAGATACTAATTCACCCCCCTCTCAGTATCCTGGTGTGTCTAATAGACTTGACTTGCTTGTAGTCTATTGTGGCTTTTGGCTAGAGCATCTTTTCTTTGCAATAGTATTTGGAGGATGGAGTGACATAGTCTCAGAGGAGTTGTATGCACAATGGGTGGTTATGATCTAGTTGATGCACTATTAGAGTTTTGTGACCTTGACCTAGTGTTGGTTTGGAGGGCTGATCTTTTGATATTATATTGTATTACCATGAGATTGCATGTGCATTGTGATGTTGATTCATGCTTGTATATGTCTATGATGAACTATGATTTATGTCTCGTATGGCATGCATTAAAGATGTGATTATTATTCTTATGCTAGAATGAATGCAATTGAGTGGTAGTTGTACCATGTGTTGGATTATATACATTGTATTGGTAGTGGTGCCATGTGTATTGATTGTATTGATTGATTATATACTTGAATTTTTTTTAGACGCAAAGTTAAGTGCGTAATAGAGATATTGCTTAGTATAAGGTCGAGTAGGACCAATATTGAAAGGAAGCTTGGTGTGCGGAAATCGCTTCCTAAACTAATCTAATGAGGGGAGAGGTATGCAAATTCTTTACAACCTTTACAATTGCAGCAATATGAAACATATATCAGAGATATTACAGAAGCAAACACAAACCAAGAATGTAGACAGAGAGAAGAAGACACAAGATGTACGTGGGGAAAACCTTTTCAGGTGAAAAACCCCACACTCTAAAACCTGCACAATGTATTATCTGAAATAATGGGTGTTTACAATACACTTGCAATGCAAGTTCTTACAAGAGTCTTCAAATGTTGATTTTGGAGTTATTCTGGTAGCATAACAGTACTTGTAAAAACACTACACAACTACAACTCCAAACTATGCAATATATAGGGATTACAAGGCAAATATTGAGAGCATCTTAGGATAGGTGTCCACCTTGGCCACATGGCCATTATCCCACATCAAAGGACACTTGTCCTTGTTGAACATACATCCCTTACATCTGTCATACATGGCATATTTGACTTTCCCAACATAGGAGTGCTCCATGCTAAAATAGACTATGACAGATGCTCTTACGCATCTTACAATTGTCATAGATTTCCCAAGATAACAACCTTAAATGTTGTAACAGAATCCGTCATACAATGCTAAATATAGCATATTCCTCTTTCAACATGTCATAGCCCAACTTGGGCACCCAAAGATGCCTTTCCCTCATGCAAAGATCCTCACTCACACTTGTCATCACTTGTCATAGGAATCTCCAAACTTGGCTCTTACGCGTCATAGATTCTGTCATATGGAATATTGTCTTCCACACACCACAAGATGGTGATACATGGCATATTAGTGCCACCTCAATGCGATGCCCAAATCCATGTAGGTTTGACTTGACCATCCAAGTCGTATTCCAAGTAAGATGACATGTCACCATGCCACCTCACTAAGTGACCAAACTGAATGTGCAAATAATTACAACATGAGGCAATAAATTATTATACAAATAAATAAATAATGCTAGGAATTTGCAAAGGTTGAGACACCTTAATTCCCAACATTCTCCCACTTGTCAAACACCTTGCAAGAGCCAAAAGAAATGACAAGATTTAACTACTAGGGGCCAAGAGGCCTATAGACTCTGCACACCATCTGAACTTCTCTGTGCCCACTGGTTTTGTCAATGCATCTACAACATTCTTCAAAGTGTCTACTTTCTCCAATATCACCTTCCCATCCTCTACCATGTATTGTACAAAATGAAACTAAACATCAATATGCTTTGTTTTGGCATGGAAAGTCAGATTCTTTGCTAAGCAAATCGCACTCTGACTATCACAACAAATAGTAATCTATCCTGCATCAACACCAATATCTGAACACAACCTCTTAAGCCAAATGGCTTCCTTACAAGCATGAGTTGCTGCCATATACTCAGCTTCTGTCATAGACAAAGCAACTACAAGTTGTCGCTTACTCATCTAACTAATTGCACCACTAAACATAGTAAACACATAAGCACTAGTGGATCTCCTACTGTCAATGTCACCTGCCCAATCAGAATCCACAAATCCATGAATACTCACAGAATGTGGAGGTCCTGTAGGATGACCATGATAACATAGGGAATACTTGGAAGTACCCCGCAAATTTTTGAACACTCGCTTTACTGCATCCCAATGTACCCATCCAGGATTAGCCATAAACTGACTAAGGACTCCCACTACTTGGGCAATGTCTAGTCTTGTACAGACCATAGCATACATCAAGCTGCCAACAACACTAGCATAAGGTACTCTGCTCATATCCTTCATCTCAGAAGGAGACTTCGGACAATCATTCACAGATAACTTTATCCCCAATGAAACAGGAACACACAATGGTCTGCAATCTGTCATGTTGAATCTATCCAACACGGTCTTCACATACTTACTCTAGCTTAACCAAAGTTTTATATTTTCTCTGTCTCTTCTAATCTCCATTCCCATAATGTACCTGGCTGCCCCTAAGTTTTTCATCTCAAACTGTGCTAACAACTGAAACTTCAAATCATAAATCATATTCTTACCATTCCCAATTAGCAACATATCATCAACATATAGTGCAATAATGAGAATATGATCATTGTCAAACTTATAATACACACAATGATCTAATTTTGATCTCAGATATCCAATCAACAACACAAAGGCATCAAATTTCATGTACCACATCCTAGGAGATTGCTTCAAACCATACAAAGACTTCTTTAACTTGCAAACCAAATTTTTTTTACCTCTTTCTATGTAATGCTCTAGCTATGACATATAAATCTCTTCTTCCAAGTCACCATGAAGGAAAGTTGTCTTCACATCCACTTGTTCCACTTCTAGATCATAAGCAGCTGCAAGAGATAACAGGAACCGAATAGATGTCATCTTTGCAATGGGAGAGAAAATTTCACCATAATCAATTCCCTCCACTTGTAAGTACCCCTTCGCAACCAATCTGGCTTTATACTTTTCAACACTACCATCTGCACCAAATTTCTTCTTGAAAACCCATTTGCATTCAATAGGATTCCGACCATTAGGCAAAGGCACCAAGTCCCAAGTTTTATTCTTTTCCAAAGAAGCCATCTCATCTTCCATGGCCTCCTTCCAGGAACTTGCATCTTTCATGCCCATAGCCTATGTCACAGTTCTAGGCTCATCAACATTAGTAAGCAAAGCAAAAGCACAACTAGAATCAAGCAATGTATAACCAAACCTCTCAGGTTGCTTCCCGACTCGTGTGGATCTCCTCAAAGGCTGAGGTGGAGGTTCTACTTCATCTTCTAAACTTTCAGAGCTTCTAGAGTTCTCCTCATCATCAGGTCCAATAGGGTCATTCAGTTCAGTCTTCTTAGGGGTAGAAGGAAATTGAACCACATCTTCTTTCTTTTCTTTCTCTTCTGGCTGTAGAATAGTGGAAGAAGCTGTTAGCTCTTTGAAAATAACACTTTTGCTATACAACACTTTTTCAGCCATAGGATCCCAAAGCTTGTATCCTTTCACACTGACACCATAGCCAATTAAGATACACTTAACAGCCTTGTTCTCCAATTTTGACCATTTCTCCCTAGGCACATGTGCATATGCCTCACAACCAAAAACACGAAGGTGTCTTACTAAAGGCTTCTTACCAGACCACACCTCCATAGGTATCTTACCAACAAGAGCTAATGTAGGAGACCTGTTTACCAGGTAGAAAACAGTGGCTATAACTTTAGCCCAAAACGTTTGTTCAAGGCTTGCTCCACTAAGCATACTCCTAGCCTTCTCCATCAGTGTCATGTTCATCCTCTCTACAACTCCATTTTGCATAGGGTGTATGGAGTTTTCTTATGTCTTTCAATCCCTTTCTCTTTATAGAACTTATCAAACTCTACCGAACAAAACTCACCACCGTTGTTAGTTCTCAAACACTTAATCTTTTTACTAGTCTGATTTTCAGCAAAAGCTTTAAACTCTTTAAACTGACTAAAGACTTCAGATTTGCTTCTGAGAAAATAAATCCATGTCCTTCTACTGTAGTCATCTATGAAAGATACAAAATATATAGATTTAGAGATCGAAGGAATATTAACTAGACCAAACACATCAAAATGAATAAGATCCAATACACCAGAACACTTATGAGAACTTGAGTAAAACTAAACACGGTTTTGCTTTCCATATATATAATGTTCGCAAAAGTCAAACTTGAGATTACAATCATTTAACCCCTCAATGAGGTTTTTATTTTTTAGGGTTCTAAGACCCTTCTCACCAATGTGGCCAAATCTCTTATGCCATAACATTGTCTTTTCAGCAGGAAGTTTAACTTCTAGAGCATGCGCACCCTTGGGTACCCAAAATGCACTACCATTAGAATTTGTTACAACAAACATTTTCACTACCATTTCCAATGGTGGGGATGAAGTTACTGCAGCTCTTTTCTTCAAGTCAGAAGAATTATTGCACTGTGAAGTGCATGCCTCTAGTTGAAATAGAGTACCTCTCTGAGTACCCTTTGCAAGCACCATAGCTCCTCTAGTCATCTTGCATCCTTCTTTCGAAAAGACAACCTACACACCTACATAATTCAATTTACTTACAAAAAGCAGGTTCTGTGCCAAGCCTGGGATGTGCATAACCCTAGAGATCCCCTTCACTCGACCATCAGGGAATCAGATTGAGACTCTTCCATGACCAACAATCTTCAGATGAGAATCATCACCCAGGTATGCTCTTCCACCATCGAACTCTTCATACTTTGTAAACAGTCTCGATGCGAGGTCATGTAGAAAGATGTACCAGAATCAATCAGCCACACATCATCAGATGCATGGGTGGCCAAGGCTGCAATGAAGGCATCACCATCATCTTGTGACTTCTCAGAATCTGAATCTGGGACATTCTTCTTTTTCTTCTTTTTCTCTTCCTTGCAATCCTTTCAAAAATGCCTAGTTTTCCTACAGTTCAAACACAACACCTTGGACTTTCCAGGAGATTTGGATCTACCCTTCTCACCTTTCTTGTCTTTCTTTTTCCCTTTCTCATTAGGTCTTCCACGAACCGCAAGAGCTTTGGTTGACTCGAATGACTTTCTCCACATCTCTTTAGATAACAATGAAGGCACCACATCTTCCATTTTGAAAGTGGATGTGGTACTCCCTGTTGATTCTTTCTCTCCGGATCAGCATAAGGTTTGCCAGTTCCAATGCACAGGCAGATCCGGCCAACAAATATAGGAGGTTGCGTGAGCTACCTCCCCTTCACTTCTAGTTTTATCGCACCAAGAGGGGTATCCCTATAGCTAAATATTTGACTTTGACTCATCCAATGACAGAAAGATTTAGCTTTACAACAACAGGTAGAATACTCTCATGTTTTGACCAAGATTTGGATGATAAGACCACAAGGTTGGCAACTTTCTTGGACATATCTGATTGGTTATGGATGAGAGTATGCAGGGGTCCTAATCCTACTCCTACAACTAACAGGTCAGAATTATGAAAGGATTTGTGTTTATGTTTTGGATGCAAGATAGGGGGTTTTGGATCATAACTACTACACAAGGGCAAACCGGTGCCTATCTCAGGGCAAGGAGTCAACTAGACGTATACAAGAGAATGATTTGCACTGGCATTCGAGTTTCAATGGGTTAGGACTGGTATTTACCTTACAAACACCATGCAAGGATAAGTATTTAACTGCCTCTACTTATAAATATCCTTGCTGACATACAACCTTCTTCATACTTAACCTAAAACAGTTTAATCCACTCCTTGAATGGAAGTTAGAGATCAAGCATGCAATACAACAAATCTATATCCTAGAATCTGAGAAACCCTTAGCAACTAGATTCAAAAGAAGGGATGCATGCAACAAATGGAGACAAATAGATAAACACATGCAATAAAGCATCTTTCATATAAAAATGACATGAAACTGAACATATATGCAAGGTGCACTCAAATACAACTCATAAACTCCAAAAGAGACAGAACAACCAAGGAATACTCTGATCTTCGTTATTTTCTCCAAAAAATTTGCCCAAGTCTTCAACAACAGAAATGAGTAACACAGTTTGCCTTTTATAGAAAGAATGTGCACTCAGCATTCAAGATACATGGTCATTTCAAAATTCTACCAGATACAATGCACCATAAGAATGGTGCCCAAAACATTCAATTCAGCCGGTAGAAAGAGAAAGAAAAGCAGGTGAGATTGGGTAATGTGTAGCCTCCTGGAGATTTTCCTCACAAATTTGGTAGTTGGCTGGTCAATCATACCCATACCTCTGCAAATCGCCATTAATGGCCAACCTACCCATGGTTTCTTGGAATTCAGCAGCTTCATGCTTTTGCAACTTTTCCTGCTTGAAAAACAGCTGCAAATACAAAGAAAATCCTTCGCTTTAAGTTTTAAAATAGGGCCATTGATTTCCTCCCTATCGTTGAGATACACGGCCTCAAATCACTTTGAAAAGTCGCTGACTAATTAAATCGTGCCACGTAGGCACCCTTTTCCCATCGCTGACTTTTCCCTCTATTTTTTTGCCTTTTTCACCTTTTGCCATTTTTGCCCATTTTGCCTTTAAAACCTTGTATATGCAAAAGCATATACATACAATCACAAACATACAAGGTGTGGACCCCAAACAATTCTAAAATAAATTGAATTTGCATTCAGTTCTGGGTTGTATCTCCTCCTTTTGCATATCTCATTGTATATTGCATATACAACATGCAATATACATGCCACAGATCCCAAACCATTATGAAGCACATTGCAATCGCCATCGGGTCCAAACCTTACATCTTCATCCTTTGTATATCGGCTTGCATATCGCATTATACAAATGCAATATACATATAATGCAGACTCCAAATGTTTATGAAACACTCTGAAATCTCCATCGGGTCTAGGCGTTGTATGTTGCCACCCTTGTATATTTGCAATGTACATTCTACCTTGTATGTCGCATATACAATGTGACTTTCATAGGAGATACAATCACCATTGTATGTGAAGAGAACCCCACCAAATGTATCTCCCCCTTTGTATCTTTTCATTGTATCTTCACTTGTACATTGGGAACATACAATCCCAACATACAACCCGCGGACTTCACCTATTTCACAAATGTTGCAAACTTATCGGCCGTGTCCACTTTGCACTTATCCGCTTGTATATTTCACTTGTATATGCAAATGTATGTCACATATACAAATAGCTTGACATACAAGGAAAAACCTTTGTATCTAACCTTCTTTGATTGCCTTGTATGTGCGCTTTGTATGTCTAACATACATTCACCCTTGCATGTTTCCTCTTGTATGTGTAGCGGCCGTCAGGGAGACTTTGGACTTAGCTGCCAATGCATATTGTCTTGGTGATGATCCCTTTTACTGTAGCGAATGTATGTCAGCCTCTTCATACATTTTCCATTGTATATCTTCCTTGCATGCCACTGATGTATCATTTGCTTAGATGTGGCGAATGTATCTACTTGTTGTATGTTGACCTTACATATCTACCTTGTATATTCGAACATACAAACATTTTTTACATACAAGCAAGGAATATTCCCAGAATCTGTGATGTACATACAACTCATTTTTTCCACCTTTTGAAGCTGATTGAATGCTTTTTGGGCCCGTCAATGTACATTCGTGCTTGCACGTTCAAATGTACATACAAACAACAATGCATATACAAAGACATATGTATGAAGCCGAGGGACTTAGAATTTTTGGTTTTTTATGAAAGAGCTTGCAAATGAATATTTGAAACCTGAACTAGCAGCAAGCACCAACATTGGCTCTGTCTGGGGACACATGCCTCTTGCAGGCATGGTGAGAACCATAGATCTCTGGGATGCAGACCAGTCCCTTATCCATTGGGCAATAGAGTCAAAACTGCACCAACCTGCAGCACAAATCACATTTTTTGAAATATACTTGGTGGCCTAGGGCCACAAAAAAGGAAAAACCAAAATTTCCCTTTGTCAAATACCCTATTTTCTAATTTCTTCAAATGAAGCCTCAAAACATTTTGCTGTCTGCAGCACCCTACTTTGCAATTGATTGTGCTATTGCCCATTTCTCTTTGTTTAACAAATCTACAACAAGATTCATAAGCATCTACCATTCTCAGCAATAGATTGTCATCATCATATGAGTCATTAATGTTGCATGGAAAAATAACAGACTCACATGAAACAAATGAATCCACATTAGAATTTTGCCCTTCTTCAAAAAATAAGGGCTCCTCTATATCAAACATGCAATATTCAGGCACAAGCAACACCTCATAATCATATTCATTTTTATAAACATTCATATATCCATCATCATTGTGCTCAACAACTTTATTATTAATGTCCACCTGGAATGTCTCAAAAGAAGGGATGAATAGCTCAGAGTATAACCCTACACTAAAAGCATCATAGTCACCCCTACAACCAACACTATCCCCAACTGTATCAGTACACACATCTGCAACTTGTCCATTCACAACTGAATAGTGACCCTATTTTTCCTCTTCACCAATGCCCTGATAATAAAAAGTGAACATGTCAACTTCAGCATTATAAAGGCAGTCAGAATTTTCAAGGAAACGGTCATATTCAACATCCATATATATTTCATCATCTGAAAGGCTCACATATGTATCTTTGATAATCACTAATATATTCACTGTCATCCCTTGAAACAATATCTTCTATATTCAGAGTGAAGCTCTGCATATCCACCTTGTACAAATAATCAGGAATAGATGGGATATGCCTATCACTGCAAGACACCACTTCATGTATATCTTTCATTTCATCATTTGAAGGGCATTTTGCATCTACAGGCTTGTCTTTTAGAGGCTAATAACAATCTTTGTCTTCATCATTATAGGATGTGCCCACATTTTTGACAACATCATCTTCATGTTTATGCATCACATCATGACTACACATACTGTTCTGAAATATATTTCCCTTTGCAAAATCATCTCTCAATGAACACAGTGGGAAAGCTGAAATATATTCACTTTGAAAACTATTTTGAAAACTTGCAGCCATGAAACCTACTGGCATTCCATATTTCTGATTGTTTTCAATTTCCATAGCAAATCTGTAAGCCTGGTGAAGTGTGACTGGTTCTTTATCTCTCAATAAATAACTCATTTCTTCATCAAATGCAGCTAAATAAATTGCCAAGCACAATGCATCATTAGGTCTCATATATTCAAGGATCTGCTTGAGCAACTTAATAAATCTAAGATTAAAGGCTGGAACCAGTTCCTCATCTTCCTTTTGAATATTCATGAATTGTATGATCAATGAGGCCAAATCAAATCTTTCACCAAACTGCTCTAGGAATGCAATTTTTAATCTACCCATGAAGAAATTGAACACACAGGCAGGTCTGAAAACTAGACCCTAGCATCATCCTCTAATGACTAAACAAAAAGTTTCATTACTACATCTTCATCTTCTACCTCATAATCTTCTATCAAATTACAAAATTTTTGCAGATGTCTGTTTGCAGACTCAGAATTTGATCCAC
Source organism: Cunninghamia lanceolata (assembly GCA_027924645.1). NCBI lineage: Eukaryota > Viridiplantae > Streptophyta > Pinopsida > Cupressales > Cupressaceae > Cunninghamia > Cunninghamia lanceolata. Next base: position 28,502,232 of record BSBN01000500.1, read on the forward strand.
TATATTTCAGCAAACAATATCTAATCTTATTGGGAATAACATTTGGGTAACCACAAATTCCTTTGAAATTCAGGGATTTATATCTTTCAATAAAAAATGGTCTTCTTTGAGAGCATAACCAGGACTGTTACTCTATACTCATTATTTTTGAATCAAAAGATGGAATACCTAGAAATATGTTGCAGCTTTGATAGGTTCAATCAACAGAGTCGCCACCTCTCACAAAGAGGACAAAATATCAACAAGGCACTTTTGTTTTCTGGATTCATCACACAGCAAAGCACCACATGGTCATTCTTGGGTATTGCATTTTCCAGCCTTTAAATCACTTGACTCTATCCCCATCGGAGTCACCATTTTGTTGGTTCTTTCTCTCCAGATCGGCATAGGGTTTGCTAGTTCCAATGCACAGGCAGATCCAGCCAACAAATATAGGAGGTTGCGTGAGCTGCCTCCCCTTCACTTCTAGTTCTGCCGCACCAAGGGGGTATCCCTATAGCTAAATATTTGACTTTGACTCACCCAATGATAGAAAGATTTATCTTTACAACAACAGGCAGAATACTCTCATGTTTTGACCAAGATTTGGATGATAAGATCACAAGGTTGGCAACTTTCTTGGACATATCTGATTGGTTATGGATGAGAGTATGCAGGGGTCCTAATCCTACTCCTACAACTAACATGTCAGAATTATGAAAGGATTTGTGTTTATGTTTTGGATGCAAGACAGGGGGTTTTGGATCATAACTACTACACAAGGGTAGACCGGTGCCTATCTCAGGGCAAGGAGTCAACTAGACGTATACAAGAGAATGATTTGCACTGGAATTTGAGTTTCAAGGGGTTAGGACTGGTATTTTCCTTACAAACACCACCAAAGGATAAGTATTTAACTGCCTCTACTTACAAATATCCTTGTTGACATACGACCTTCTTCATACTTAACCTAAAACAGTTTAATCCACTCCTTGAATGGAAGTTAGAGATCAAGCATGCAATACAGCAAATCTATATCCTAGAATCTAAGAAACCCTTAGCAACTAGATTCAAAAGAAGGGATGCATGCAACAAATGGAGACATATAGGTAAACACATGCAATAAAGCATTTTTCATATAAAAATGACATGAAACTGAACATATATGCAAGGCGCACTCAAATGCAACTCATAAACTCCAAAATAGACAGAACAACCAAGGAATACTCTGATCTTCATTATTTTCTCCAAAAAATTTGCCCAAGTCTTCAACAACAGAAATGAGTAACACAATTTGCCTTTTATAGGAAGAATGTGCACTCAGCATTCAAGATACATGGTCATTTCAAAATTCTTCCAGATACAATGCACCATAAGAATGGTGCCCAAAACATTCAATTTAGCCGGCAGAAAGAGAAAGAAAAGCAGGTGAGATCGAGCAATGTACAGCCGCCTGGAGATTTTCCTCACAAATTTGGTAGTTGGCTGATCAATCATACCCATACCTCTGCAAATCGCCATTAATGGCCAACCTACCCATGGTTTCTTGGAATGCAGTAGCTTCGTGCTTTTGCAACTTTTCCCGCTTGAAAAACTGCTGCAAATACAAAGAAAATCCTTCGCTTTAAGTTTTAAAACAGGGCCGTTGATTTCCTCCCTATCGCTGAGATACACGGCCTCAAATCACTCTAAAAAGTCATCGACTAATTAAATTGTGCCACGTAGGCACCCTTTTCCCATCCCTGACTTTTCCCTCTGTTATTTTGCCTTTAAAACCTTGTATATGCAAAAGCATATACATACAGTCGCAAACATACAAGGTGTGGACCCCAAACAATTATGAAATAAATTGAATTTGCATTTAGTTCTAGCTTGTATCTCCTCCTTTTACATATCTCTTTATACATTGCATATACAACATGCAATATACATGCTGCGGATCCCAAACCATTATGAAGCACATTGCAATCACCATCGGGTCTAAACCTTGCATCTTCATCAATTGTATATTGGCTTGCATGTCGCATTATACAAATGCAATATACATACAATGCGGACTCCAAATGTTTATGAAACACTCTGAAATCTCTATTGAGTCCGGGCATTGTATGTTGCCGCCTTTGTATATTTGCAATGTACATTCTGCCTTGTATGTTGCATATACAATGCGACTTTCATAGGAGATACAATCACCATTGTATGTGAAGCGAACCCCACCAAATGTATCTCCCCCTTTGTATGTTTTCATTGTATCTTCACTTGTACATTGGGAACATACAATCCCAACATACAACCCACGGACTTCACCTATTTCACAAATGTTGCAAACTTATCGGCCGCGTCCGCTTTGCACTTATCCGCTTATATATTTCACTTGTATATGCAAATGTATGTCACATATACAAACAACTTGACATATAAGGAAAAACCTTTGTATCTAACCTTCTTTGCACATTGCCTTGTATGTGCGCTTTGTATGTCTGACATACATTCACCCTTGCATGTTTCCTCTTGTATGTGCATCGGCCATCGGGGAGACTTTGGACTTAGCTACCGATGCATATTGTCTTGGCGATGATCCCTTTTACTGTAGTGAATGAATGTCAGGCTCTTCATACATTTTCCATTGTATATACCTGATGTACATTCTACTTTGCATATCTTCCTTGTATGCCGCCGATGTATCATTTGCTTGCATGTGGCGAATGTATCTACTTGTTGTATGTTGACCTTACATATCTGCCTTGTATATTCGAACATACAAACATTTTTTACATACAAGAAAGGAATATTCCCAGAATCTGCGATGTACATACAATTCATTTTTTCCACCTTTTAAAGTCGATTGAATGTTTTTTTGGGCCCGTCAATGTACATTCACGCTTGCACATTCAAATGTACATACAAACAATAATGCATATACAAAGACATATGTATGAAGCCGAGGGACTTAGAATTTTTGGTTTTTTATGAAAGTGCCTACAAATGAATATTTGAAACTTGAACCAGCAGTAGACACCAACACTCTTGATGGCCATAACAAGATGATACCATGAATCCAGTAAAGAACAAAGCAGTGTCATACACTGATCCTCCTCCTCCATATTCACACCAACGGATCTCAATTGTACAACCAACATATTGAAGGCATTCATGTGATCAGTAACAGATCCTGCATCTTCCATCCTCAGAGAATATAGCTACTTGTTGGCAAGAGACACTGCTCAGGTAGGGATCTGTATGTTGTCATTGATGGCAACAAAGCTTAGAGATCCTATCACCATGAAAGGAAGAGATAACTCTCGAAGAACATATTAGAATTTAAGTCCGGTTGACAGGAAATGGCTAAGTATGGAAAGCATGTAGAATAGAGGACAATAAGTAAGCTAGTATGCCTCCGCAATTGAAGAGTTGAAGATGTGGTTCAAGTATGATGTCAGTTGGTGTTTGATATGTTGATAACTGAGAGGGGGGGTGAATCAGTTATCTTAATTAATTCAACTTTCTGTTCTTCTTCAATAATAAGTGTAGCATCAAAGAAAACAAGCATCCATAAGCATGAAAGTAGAAACAAAGTCAATACACATAACACAATGATTTTGACGTGGAAAACCCTATTAAGGGAAAAACCACGGGGTGACTAACCCAAGAATGTATTCTCTATTAGAAGAGTAGAAGTACAAAATGGCACTTGCCAATTAGGGCTCACTACCTGAGCACACTGCTCACAAGAGGCTCACTGCCTACAAGAGACTCACTGTCTACAAGTTATAAAGAGAGTAACAAGATACTTGAACTGATGAGAAGCATCCACATATGCTAGAGTTCAGTTCCGGTTAGGCTCAGTAAACGGATCTGCTGCACTTCATCCTTCCTCTTCTTTTGTGCTACTGTCCTTTCACATACTGGACCTTCCTTACTGCTTTCACTCTGCTCTTCTGCTTTTCTTTGCACTTTTCACAACACAACTCAACTTCACATCAAAATCCATCTGATATATATATCTGCACAAAGGATTTCATCCTCTTTCTAGTCAGCATCCGGAATAGTCAATATTTCCCAAACTCTAGTCTGTCGGTTGAATCCTTGCTTACCAAGTGATGCGGATCAAAAAGAAACTTATAGAAGTCATCTAAAAAGTTGGCCATTCTTGAATGATACCTTAAGAATCTTTATCACCATCAACATCTCATCCGAAATAACTTCTGATGCTCTGCTTGTCAGTTCTTCCTCTATCTGTTCTACCAAACCAGACCCCAATACTTGAATGCTTATATCTCTTTACTCTTTCATCACCGGAGGCTCAATTCCTCGAATCTATCAATCAAGCTACTCCTCTTGACTTCCTAAAGTCCGTACTTTCCAAAGATACTTCCTCTGAGAGATCCAGACCTGACTGTCAGACCTTGCCACATGCTCTATTCTTGCTTACCGGACCACAACACTCTTCAATCTGACTTCCGGTATAGGCACACCATGTCCTGCAGATGTGTGGGATGAACTTTGTTGCCATCAATGACAACAATCATGAAGCTCCAATGTGTCTCTTGCCAACAATCTCCCCCTTTGGCATTGATGGCAACACTTAGTGAAAAATGACTAAGTGATATACTATACTCTCCCTTGGTTGATGCTCTCTTCTAATGTACACTTTATCAGAGCTCCCCCTTAGCTAGATTCCACATTTTTCACTATTCCTCACTGCCCCTTTGACATCAATGGCAAAGGGTAGGGTCCGCACATCAAAATTTCCCGAAAACAATATATACTTAGTCGTATAAATATATACAAGTTGTACTTACATATACATAAGTATGTCTACAAAAGTATTCTTCAGCTGTACAACTTCTGTCACCCAACTTTGCTTCATCCTGTCCAAAATTGAGATGTGACCACTCAACAGGAATGCAAAAGATTCTGCCCTCTTGAGATCTGTCGGATCACTAGTCCGGGCTGTGGTATGAGCATCAGTTAGAGCCTCATGCATGGCCTCTAACTTAGGGATAATGATCCCTCTGAGTTCACTTAACCTGTTTGTTCTATTTTTCTTCTCCTTCTCAAGCTTCTTTATATCATCTATGACTGCAATAGTCTGACATTCTTGATTTACTATAGAAGCGGAGAGAGGATCAAAACTTTGAGATAAACTTGTCAGTTTATCCTCTTGCTCTTTAACTTTCTTCTCTATATCCTTGGTCACTTTAGGCCAGGATAAATAAAATTTGTAGATATCTCTGCCATCTTTAAGAGCATTTTCCAAGCTCTTTATTCCAATATCCATAACTTTTCTATCATTTATTATTAGACCCTGTACTTCAGAGAATCTTTTGTCCAAAAACTCCTTCCAGACCTTTTCTTCTGCTGACTTCTCTAAGGAATCAAAATGCGTATGAAAAAAATTTACAATAGACTTTAGATTACCAGATGTGGAAGTCGAAGAATCCTTTTGGAAGGATGGCATAATCTTCTCTAAAACACTGAATGTAGCTTCTATGAGCTCACAGTCTTCCATGTGAGACTTCAGAAGTTTTTCTTTTGCCTTTGCTTGGGTGAAGGATGCTAGCTTTATGGTTTGCATCGGAGAGAGGGAATCAAAATTGAACGGTCCTTGAAGCAATTCCGGTTCATCAAAATCCATCATCTCTTTGGTTAAGAAATCCTTGACTGCTTCTACTGTGTCTCTTGTCGGAGATAGAGTTTTCTCCCCTTCTACAGCCTTACCACTGTTATCTGTGGTCTTTTCTGTTTAAACTTCTTTTCTTCCCTTTACTTGTTCTTCTTGACTATATTTTTCTTTTATTCTTTCTTCTCCTTTAGATCCAGAGTCTGCAAGGGAAACTGGAGGAGAGATGTTTGCTTGATCATGGACCTCCTCTTTCGGGGCAGAGGAATCTAAGTCCTTACCTTTTTCTTCACCTATCTCCTTTACCTCTTCTGCCATTGTCTCAGTAGATTTGTCTTTGTCATCCATGGCAGATGTTTCATCACCTAAGTCCTCTATGACAGGAATATTGAATCTTTTATAGGCATTCCTGAGGATTTCTTCTGTTTCTCTTGCAACTTTATCTGTTTCTCCAAGCATGAGCTGATTCATTCTAGCCTTACTCTGGAACTCATCCTTGCAATCTTTGAAGATCATATCCATTTGTTTTAGAGTAATTGAAGGAAAGAGCTGAATAGCTATCTGTTCTCTAATCTCTAAGTCCTTAGCCTTGGCATTTTATTTTCTCATTTCAAGTTCCTTTTCTAAACTTTTAGGAATTAGAGAAATTATTTCAATAAATACTTTATTGTATAAGTTCAAATACTTAAATGTGGCTTCCTCCAGAATCTTTTTATCTGCATCATAGAATTCTGTTATTGGTTGTAGGTTCCCATCCATAGTAACTGCTTTAACTACATCATCTAAAGACAGAGTGGGCCTTTCAACAAACTCTTTTGACTCTGCCTTCTTGTCTTCACCGGATACTTTCTTACTTTTCTTCATCTTCTTTACCTCCTCATTTGACTCAGTCTCTTCTTCATCCTTTTGGCTTCTGTAAGACATTGTTGACTTTTTCTTGGTTCTCTTCTCTCCTTTTCCAGATGTCTGAGCTTCCGGTTTTGAAGCCTTTTGACCCTTGGAAGTGGTAGGTGCAGAGCTTTTGGTTGATCTAGTCTGGGAGGGGGCTTGCACCGGAGCACTTTCTTTTCCAGTTTTGCTTTTCTTTCTCTTCTCTCTCTATTTTCTCTCTGTTGGCATCAAGTGCCTCTTTTGAGATTCCATGCCTCTTGGCCAATTCTTCTACCTCTTTTCTCACTTTTCTCTTCATCTCCGGTTGTCTGAGTTCCACATGGATTTTTATACTTAATTCTTCAAAGGTTCCAAACCTTTCTGCCTTAGGATCATTGGGCTGACTTAGCATGTGTTGAACATGCAGCTCTACAATTTTCTCATCAACTTCATACCCCACTGGCATGACCCACATTGTTCTTGGTTCCACTGCCTCCATTAGGCATTGATTAGTTTCTACCATAAAGCATATTGTATCTTTATATTTTTCAACTAGGGATTGGGGAATTCTTTCTCTAGCCTGCATCATGCTTTGGAAGTTTTTGAAGTAACCCCATAGTGCTGTGTTTTGTGTCTTGGCATCACTAAGCCCATGCAAGTAATATCTGATCTAAATTGCAACCGGTCTGTTGTTTTGCCATACCCATCCATTGGATTCGGGTAGCTCATTCATGTAGTAAAAGAATAGGCAGAGTATCAAACCACCGTATTTGAAAGAATTCTTCTTATCCTTCTTTATCCTCTGCAGATTTTCCAAGAGTTGGTTCAGGAGGAGCTCACAAAGATCATAGTCTGCATTCTTCCTCAACATTTCATAAGTAGTATATACAGTAGTTGCGGATAGTAAATTTTCCCTGCTGGAGTGATATATCTTGTATCCAATTATCATTGATGCAAACTTGATATCTAGATCTGTGATAACCTCAATTGTCATTGCTCTTTTATCAAATTTTGATCTAGTAGCCTCACTCACAATTTGGTTTTTGATAGATTTGAGAGTAGGCATCCCACCGGTTGAGTGTAATCTGGTAACTGCCCTAATTGCATCCTTAGTAATCTTAAAAGGTTTGTTCAACCACATGAAGTTGTCATGCATTCTGCTCAAAACATACCGGACCCATTCATCTTCCGGAAAGCAGGGGAAAAGAACACATTGTGCAAAATGTTTGTCTCGGATGGCCTTATACTGAGGTTTGAGATCAAGAGTCATCTATTAACTGATTGTGATAGATGGCTGACAGCTTGGATTCTCCAAACTCTTCAATGTTCGCATGAATGTATGCCCTAACATCTTCAACGTGCAAAACCCCCTGTAGAATGCTAGAAAATGCACCTGAGGGATCTACTTCTAAAGATTTGTATGGATGCTTCTTAAATTTAGGGTGAGGCCTATCAGAAATCTTCACCACATTTGGAGTAGCCATCTTTCAAAGATTTGTAGAGAGATATGCAACAACGAAAAAATACCTTTTTACGCTTCTAGGGTTCGCTGAATGAGCCGGATTAATTTGTTGGATGAAGTGACTTCAAAGGTTGATCTTTGAGAGTTTGAGATAATTTGTTGCAGAGCTCCTTTTCTTTTCTTCTTGAGTGCAAATGTGTAAATGACAAACAAATGAACTCTTTTATTTTTGGGAAAGCCCTAATTTCACACTGCAATAAATGCTCGACCTAAGTCATTCCGATTGCCTTGTTCTTCTTATTCTGAGACAGATCTTTTCCAGATCACTGAGTTACACTTAGAGTTATTCTTTGAGAATAGTGATAATCTATCTTCCTTTCCCTAATCATTTGATCTATCCGTAGATCAAAAACTCCATAATTGTTGAATTAAGCCAAATCTAACTATGAAAGACCTGTTCTTACCGGATGACTTGATGAACCGGATCAATCTTGGTAAATTAACTTGTTCTAAACTTCTTACGGATCTTACATATCTTAACCACAGATTATTTAGATGTTTCTCTTGAGAGCTCTTTAATCTACAACTCTCCTTGTGCTAATTTTGGCACCAATTAACTGGCTGGGGGAAAAATGTTTTTCCTTGTGTCTCCCCCTGAGCCAGAGGTCACTTTTTAATTTCTGGAAGGAATATCAGCACCAGATTCTGGTGTGGATCCATCCCCTATATTCTCTATACTTCTCTTCACCCAAATCTTGTTCATCTCACTTTGAACTTCATCTGCATTCACTTTCCTTTTTCCTTTGTCTTGATTCTGAATATGATGTACCAGACATCTTTTGTCCTAATTCTTGTTTCTACATAATTTGGCAATATGACCAGATCTATTGCAAATTTAGAAAACATTTCTTTGCATATTTGATTGATATCCTCTTGATCTGCATTGATTAACCATATGACCCATTCTATTACATGCAAAGCATCTTCTATTGAATGAATTGTTCATTTGCATATTTTTGCATTCATGAGATTTGTGACCATACCTTTTGCAGTTGAAACATTGTCTGGAGAAGGATGTATTAGTCTGATTAATTCTCTTTCTGCACTGATTAGCTTTATGACCAAAGTTATTGTAGTTGTGGCAGTATCCATTGAAGGATGGATATCTTTGAGCATTAGGCTGCCTTACCGGAGGTCTTCTAGGCCCGTTCTTTAGATTTTCTGATCCAAAATTCTTCTGACCAGATCTAGAGCTTTCACCTTTCTCATATACCAAGCCACACTTGTCATCTACCCTCTTTTGGCTTTCAAGAAGAACTTCAAGTTAAGCAGAACTTATCTTGAATTTCTCTTTGTATTCATTTGTTGTTTGAAGATCCCTTTTAAGAGAGACAATTTGATCCTCAAGTTTTTCTTCATTATCTTTAGCATCTTCAAGATCAGATTCAAGATGTCTGATTATTCTATCCATCTTGTGGCAGTCTTCTGATTTCTCCTTGAGAGATTGTCTTAGATCATCTTCAGTTTTTCTTTTCTCTTCAATTTCTTGGGTAAACTTCATAACTCCTGATTCCATTTCATGTCTTACCATAATGATCTCTTTTGATAATTTTTCACATAACTTGGTTTTATCCTTCAGATCTCCATTTGTATCATTAGCTTCACCTTGATTGCCAATTGCTGAAGTAGCTCCTTTCTCTTTTTCATAGAGAGACTCAGTTTCTCTTTCAATTCATTTATGAAATCATCAGCCTGTTTGAGTCTTTCCTTCAATTCATTGACTTCAGAATTTGACTACTCAAGATCATCTAGGGCAGACTTAAGTTACTCCCTCATACCATACACATCCATTTGAATTCCCAGATCTTCCTCAAGCTGTTAGGCTCTAATACCAATTGTTGATAACTGAGAGGGGGGTGAATCAGTTATCTTAATTAATTCAACTTTCTGTTCTTCTTTAATAATAAGTGCAGCATCAAAGCAAACAAGCATCCATAAGCATGAAAGTAGAAACAAAGTCAATACACATAACACAATGATTTTGACGTGGAAAACCCTGTTAAGGGAAAAACCACGGGGTGACTAACCCAAGAATGTATTCTCTGTTAGAAGAATAGAAGTACAAAATGGCACTTGCCAATTAGGGCTCACTGCCCGAGCACACTGCTCACAAGAGGCTCATTACCTACAAGAGACTCACTATCTACAAGTTATAAAGAGAGTAAGAAGATACTTGAACTAATGAGAAGCATCCACATATGCTAGAGTTCAGTTCCGGTTAGGCTCAGTAAACTAATCTATTGCACTTCATCCTTCCTCTTCTTTTGTGCTGCTATCCTTTCACATACTGGACCTTCCTTACTGCTTTCACTCTTCTCTTCTGCTTTTCTTCGCACTTTTCACAACACAACTCAAATTCACATTGAAATCCATCTGATATATATATCTGCACAAAGGATTTCATCCTCTTTCTAGTTGGCATCCGGAATAGTCAATATATCCCAAACTCTAGTTTGTCGGCTAAGTCCTTGCTTACCAAGTGATGCAGATAAAAAAGAAACTTATAGAAGTCATCTAAAAAGTCAGCCAATCTTGAATGATACCTTAAGAATCTTTATCACCATCAACATCTCATCCGGAATAACTTCTGATGCTCTGCCTGTCAGTTCTTCCTATGTCTGTTCTACCAAACCGGACCCCAATACTTGAATGCTTATATCTCTTTACTCTTTCATCATCGGAGGCTCAATTCCTGGAATCTATCAGTCAAGCTACTCCTCTTGACTTCCCAAAGTCCACACTTTCCAAAGATACTTCCTCTGAGAGATCTGGACCTAATTGTCAGACCTTGCCACATGCTCTGTTCTTGCTTATCGGACCACAACACTCTTCAATCTGACTTCCGGTATAGGCACACCATGTCCTGCGGATGTGTGGGATGAACTTTGTTGCCATCAATGACAACAATCATGAAGCTCCAATGTGTCTCTTGCCAACATGATAGTGTTATGCCTCAGAGATTAAGTCTTGATCCTCTCTGAAAGTCATCTTGAAGAAATGTGTAAGTCCTGGCAATCAAAGGTATAGCGGGAACAATGAACAGGGTCTAGTGCAGTGGTCCGCATTCCTCCATAGACAAGTATTTCATTATGCAGTTTTGAGGTATTGTAAACACTTATATGAAGTGTCTTATTCCAGAGTGAGGAGATTTGAAGTTCACTGGAAGGACAGCTACAAGATGTTAAGTATCGGTACAGTGTTTGACAGACCTTGATAGAGATAGAGTCTAAGTGTTGATGGTCCGCATTTCTCTACAAGATGATATCATGCCTTATGGTTCTGAGGGTAAGATTGAGAATGTGTAAAGAGTCCTTGATATGATTTTGGAAGTGCTTTGTGATCAGGAGTAGAAGTTGTAAGTCAGCAAAGTAAGTTGGCAAGCATGTTCTTGAGGAACAGGCTAACTAGTGAGATAAATTGTTATGTGGAGAAGAGTAAATGTTTGGAGGACTTATGTAAGCAATTGAAAGATTAGAGATGGCCTATATGAACACTCCTGGGAGAAGATTTGGGTCCATGCGACCCATAGTACATTGGATTGAGCAACAAGGTACATCTTTCTATATACACATTTCACATCTTGGATGCTGACCTAATTATGGATCAAATTAGGATGTGGATATATATAAGAGTGATGATCTTTGGTTGAGGTTGTGGATGTGTAGTGAGTGTGAGTGTGTGATGCGAACATGTGAATAGAAGAGTAGAGTTAGAAGAGAAGCAGCGATGAAGACTTGGGATTTAGAATTTAGTTGCTAAATGACTGCAACCTGGCATAGTGGCAGATGCTTAAGCAGTATTCAGTTATCATGTGTGATCTGATTGGAAGCATGTTTTTGTCATCAAGGCAGTAAGCTGAAAGTGAGCCTCTAGTAGGGTTTAACATCCCTCAGGGTTTAACATCCCTTATTGTAATCTTGCTAGGTTTAGGGTTGAGGCAGTGAGCCTGCTAAACTTAGTTGTACACCATGGTTGTGAGCCAGCATTTTCTAGGCCCGTGGAGTGACCAATCCTGAACATCATTTTTGTAAAGATTGTAATATATATTTGAGATCTAATCCTCTCCATGGTTTTTCCCTTTTTGGGTTTTCCACGTAAAATCTTGGTGTTATGTGTCATGCTTTTGTGGATGTTGTTCAGTTGTTTATTTTGCTTTTGTTTGATTATTCTTTTGAAATGGTTAAAACTAAAAGTTTGAGAAAAGATTTATAGAACACTGATTCACCCCCCCTCTCAATGTTCCTGACAATCAACAATTGGTATCAGAGAAAGGTTCCTCGGAAGAAGTTTAATAGCTTGAGGAAGATCAGGGATAGTGTGATCATGGCAGCAAGAAGGTATGGAAATTATGAAAGGTGCAACCAATTAAAAGTAGCTCTTATGGATCTTGAAAATTCTGAAGCAGAAGTTAGGGAGCTGAAAGAAAACTTGCAACAAGCAGATGAATGCATCTTAAAGCTAAAAGAGCAAGTCAAGAAATTCAAAGACAAATACAAAGAAGTTAGTGACCAATTGCTATCAGCAAATGAAGCCCTAGAGGATTTAGAAGCAAAAGTTACAGAAAGAACAAAAACAGAAGATGATCTGAACTTGATTGTGAAAAATAGATCAGAAGATTGTGCAAAACTTGAAAAAGAAATTATAAGTTTGAAAATAGATCTGAAAAAGGCCAGAAGTTTTGAAGAAAAATTTAGGATAAGTACTACCAAGCTTGACGAAATGATTGCTAGTCAGAGGAATGTTGATGACAAACATGGTTTAGGATTTGAGAAAGGAGAAAGTTCAAACTCTGGACAAATAAGCACGGAGTCAAGGGAAAACAAAGTATATCAATTCAGAAATCAAAGAAGAAGACCTAGAAGACCTCCGGTCAGACAACCAAATGCTCAAAGGTACCCATCTTTCAATGGTTATTGTAATTCATGCAATAAGTTTGGTCATAAGGTTACTCAGTGTAGAAGTAGAATAAATCAAAAGACTCCATTATTCTCTGGTCAATGTTTCAATTGTAAGAAAATTGGTCATAAAGCAAATGAATGTAGAAATCAGATCAAGAAAAGTTTCAGCAATGGAAGGAATGAACAGTCATTCAAAGGTAAATGCTTCACTTGCAATAGAATTGGTCATAGAGCTGTTGTATGTAGAAGTAAAGTGAGTCAGAATTCTATTAGGTGCAATGCATGCTATAAAATGGGACACAGATCAAATGAAAGTAGAAGTTTGGTAAGAACTAATTTCCAAAATATCAAGAACAGACAATCACTTAATGGAAAGTATTTTGCATGCAATAGATTTCGACACATGGCTAATTAATGCAGATCAAATTCAATCAATAGGAATCAAGATCAAAAGGATGTAGTATGTTTCAATTGCAACAAATCTGGACATATTGCAAGATTTTGAAGAAGCAGGAATGTGAAGAGAAATCACTATTCTGGAGAAAGGAAAATAGAGCAGAGAAATGATAAGGGAAAAGAGAAAGTTGTTCTAGTTCAAACCAAGAAAGAAATGGACAAGGTATGGATCAAGAAAGAAGTAATTGAAGCCAGGGATCAATCTGCACTAGTATCTGGTGCAGGTACTCCGTCCGAGAAGTGAATTGAGAACTCTGGCATAGGGGGAGCACTGTTGAAAATCCAAAACCCCCAACCAAAAGGTGGGTGCTAGAATCTGGCACGAAGGTATATGATGAAATTTGATTTGACACATCCCTTGAAGGAAGAATCGGAAGAAAAAGAGTTAATGCCGCATACTGCGGAGAAATCCTAATCGATCATATTCTACAGTGAGGGGTTTTCAATAGCCTTTTTGGAATGAGCATTTAATGGTGACTAAATCAATTGCGCTGAGGGTAAAAAGGAATATGTTTTCACCTTGCATTTGGCAGCACAGTGTATCAATTGGCTCTGCAAACTATAGGATTCTTCAACCTGCACCATGGAAATTCTTCTTTTTGACTAAGGATAAATGATTCTATTTTGTCATGCTCACATATAGAAGCCCTAGGAAGGTTGTATTTGTAGTAATTGTAAATCAAGCAAGGAGTATGGTGAATCTTGAGAATTCGTTGCTGGAGGTCGTTGGTTGAACTAATGCCCATGATGGAAAGCATAAGGAATCAAGCTCCAACAAAGAGGAAGCAATCTGATTATTTTTTTATGATGGCAGCAATTCCAATTCTGATAATGATGATTCTGATGATGAGGGCTAGAGAGATGATTCAGACAGTGATGGATTATCACTTGGGAGTGATTTGTACAAAGATAGGGAATGGCTTCAAAAGATGTCTAAACTAGACAGGGAGATGTTTTTGGCAGAGAGAGAAGAGGCGAGGGATAAAAAAAATTTGGTATGGAAGAGGGTTGAAGCTCGACAAAATGAGACTAGGAATTAGAGGGAAAAGACGTAGGGCCACCATCTTCATGTATGCACTCTTCTGTGAAATCTACCAGGATAGTGTAAGAAATTGCCTTAAATGAATTAGTTGCAAGGAGACAGAAGGCACAAGATTTAGATGTACAGAGAAAGAAAAGGAACACTATTGGGTCATCTAGAAGACAAGATTCTTCACCTGGCAGACGAAAGTCTCATGCTAGTTCTAGTGTTAGTCCATCATCCTCTAGTAATAGGGATCAGAGTCCAAACAGTCAAGGAAATCCAGATGATAGTGATGGAGAAGGCACAAATTCTAATATTCCTTCCTTTGAAGATATTAATAGTATAACAACTTAGGGATCAAACCTTGCCAAGTTGTTCATGGAGCCATTCTTCGAATAGATCATTGTGGGTTGTTTTGTGAGAATTGGATTGGTATGTCAAGGTCAGGACATCATATTTACTATCTTTGCATGGTCACAAATGTAGACGCAACCAAGGCTGACAAGCATTACAAATTTGAGAATAGGATTATCCACAAGTACTTGGATTGTGTTTGAGGCAGTGATGATAGTGCAGTTAGATGGCAGATGGAGAGGGTGTTTGATTAGTTGCCCCTTAAGAAAGAGTTTAAGAAATGAGAACAGGAAGTAGAGCACACTAAGGGCCAAAATTTAGGTAGAGTTGATGTGGAAGAGTAGAAAAAGGCACTGAAGGAAATAAATAATTTTGTCTCTTCTAAAGAAATTGTAAAGCAGATGCTGCAGGAGAAAAAGATGGCTTTTGCAAGGCCATCAAATCTGGCTGCTGAGAAGGATAGGCTGAGGAAGGAGATGGAGATTGCAGAAAGCAAACATGATTATTTAGAAGAAGTAAAGATCAAAACAAGGTTGAAAGACTTAGAAGTCCCTTCACTTCAGAGAAAAATCAAGGATGCAAAAGCCATAATGCTTATAGAGATGAATAAGAAAAACAAATTTGAAAAGTTTAAGAATGCTTCAATGATCAAGCTTGCTAACTTCAATATCCTTTCTCTTGTCGTTGGACTAGATCACAAAATTATTATAGTGCAAAGAGTGATGCTACAGAAGCAAACACAGAGGCAATTTAGGTAGAACTAAAATGGATTTGTCTCCTGAGTATCAAACTAAGGATGTAAAAGATAGGGAACAGTTAAGGAGCCCTCACCGGAACAAAACACAGAACAACAAGAAAATATGGACATAAATCATCCGGAATGAAGTCAAGAAGAAATATTTGAGAGAGCAAGAGACACTACAGATGTCTTAGTTGGTGCTAGAAGGGAACAAATTGTAGATGAGTCCGAACTTCTTCGAGGACTCGTCTGAACTAGGACAAGGTCTAGAACTGTCCAAGACTATGGCAGATAAAGCACCTAAATCAAAGATCATTGAGTCTGAACCTGCAAAGGTAGAAAATACTGCCAGATGAAGCTAACACTGAACCTAAGGGACCTAGGGAATCTGCAGTAGCAAAGAAGGAAAAAGAAAAAGGAAAGAAGGCAACAATAGCAATTGTTGAAGAGAAGGGAAAGAGATTAAAGGAAAGGTCCTAGGAAAAAAGGTCCCAAAATGCGTGAGAGAAATACAGGAAAGGTTAACAAGATTGAAAGAAGAAAAGGAGAAAAGGAAGCTTCAGAGGAACAAGGCAGAAGGCAAACCATCAATAGGTAAGCAGAAAAAAAAAGCTCACATGGATGTGAAGCAGGAGAATATGGAAACCGAAAAGGAGGAAGATGATTGGGATGCTAAAAGTTGAAATAAAAAAAGGGGGGGTTTAGAAGAGAGACTGAATTAGAATAGAAAAGTGCAAGTATGTACCCTTTTTCATTGATGTCAAAGGGTGAGAAGTAGATCAGTGAAAAATGGATAATCATCTCAGGGGGAGCAGTCAAGCATTTTTTACTAAGTGTTGCCATCAATGCCAAAGGGGGAGATTGTTGGCAAGAGACATTGCTCCGGTATGGATATGTATGTTATCATTGATGGAAACAAATCTTAGAGATCCTATCACCATGATAGGAAGAGATATCTCCAGAAGAACATATTAGAATTTAGGTCCAATTGACAGGAAATGGCTAAGTATGGAAAGCATGCAGAATAGAGGACAATAAGTAAGCTAGTATGCCTCCACAATTGAAGAATTGCAGATCCAGTTTAGGTATGATGTTAGTTGGTGTTCGATAGTGTTATGCATCAGAGATTAAGTCTTGATCCTCTTAGGAAGTCATCTTGAAGAAATGTCTAAGTCTTGGTAAGCAAAGGTATAGCAGGAACATTAAACAGGGTCTAGTGCAGTGGTCAACATTCCTCCGTAAACAAGTATTTCGTTATGCTGTTTTGAGGTGTTGTAAACACTTATATGAAATGTCTTATTCCAAAGTGAGGAGATCTAAAGTTCACTGGAAGGACAGCTACAAGCTGTTAAGTATCAACACAGTGTTGACAGACCTTGACAGAGACAGAGTCTAAGTTCTGATGGTCTGTATTTCTCTGCAAGATGATATCATGCCTTGTGGTTCTGAGGGTAAGATTGGGAATGTGTAAAGAGTCCTTGAGATGATTTTGGAAGTGCTTTGTGATCAGCAGTAGAAGTTGTAAGTCAGCAGATGAAGTTGGCAAGCATGTTCTTGAGGAACAGGCCAACTTGTGAGATAAATCATTGTGTGGAGAAGAGTAAATGTTTGGAGGACTTATGTAAGCAATTGAAAGATTAGAGATGACCTATATGAACATGCTTGGGAGAAGATTTGGGTCCGTGCGACCCATAGTGCATTGGATTGAGCAACAAGGTAAATCTTTCTATATACATGTTTCACTTCTTGGATGCCAACCTGATTATGGATCAAATCATGATGCAGATATATATAAGAGCGATGATCTTCAATTGAGGTTGTGGATGTGTAGTGAGTGTGAGTGTGTGATGTGAGCATGCGAATAGAAGAGCAGAGTTAGAAGAGAAGCAGCGATGAAGACTTGGGATTCAGAATTTAGTTGCTAAATGATTGCACCCTGGCATAGTGGCAGATGCTTAAGTAGTATTCAATTATCATGTGTGATCTGATTGGAAGCATGTTTTTGTCATCAAGGTAGTAAGTCAACAGTGAGCCTCCAGTAGGGTTTAACAACCCTTAATTTAATCTTGCTAGGTTTAGGGTTGAGGCAGTGAGCCTGCTAAACTTAGTTGTACACCATGGCTGTGAGCCAACATGTTCTAGGCCCATGGAGTGACCAAGCCTGAACATCATTTTTGTCAAGATTGTAATATATATTTGAGAGTTAATCCTCTCTGTGGTTTTTCCCTTTTTGGGTTTTCCACGTAAAATATTGGTGTTATGTGTCATGCTTTTGTGGATGATGTTCAGTTGTATATTTTTCTTTTGTTTGATTATTCTTTTGAAATGGTTAAAAGTAAAAGTTTGAGAAAAGATTTACAGAACACTAATTCACCCCCCCTCTCAGTGTTCCTGACAATCAACACTTCTTCCATAGGAACAACTTGTTTACCATGGATTTAGCCTAATAAACATCACCAAGTTTCTTCTGTAGATCCTTCACAGTTTTCTCCTCATGAACATTTAACAAAACAGAATCAGCCAAACAGAGTCTCACAAGACCCTTGGCTTTACTATCTTTGAGATCCCAATCATCTTGGGACATTGCCACTGGTTTTACACCAGAAATTGCTTCCCATAGGTCTCTATCAACGAGCATGTCTTCCATTTTGAGTTTCCACAACTTGAAATTGCTACCATTAAACTTTTCAACCTCTATTCTTCTAGATGTGCCTGCCATCTCCTTCCTACAACAAGATTTTATAATACTCTGCATAGACTCCCACTCAATTTAAGATTAGTACAAAAAACCCCTACCCAGCAGCTAGGACCAAAACTGGCCAGGCTCTGATACCAACTGAAAGGAAGCTAGATGTGCAGAAATCGCTTCCTAAACTAATCTAATGAGGGGAGAGGTATGCAAATTCTTTACAACCATTACATTTGAAGCAATATGAAACATATATCAGAGATATTACAGCAGCAAACATAAACCAAGAATGCAGATAGAGAGAAGAAGACACAAGATGTACATGGGGAAAACCTTTTCAGGTAAAAAACCCCACACTCTAAAACCTCCACAATGTATTATCTGAAACAATGGGTGTTTACAATACACTTGCAATGCAAGTTCTTACAAGAGTCTTCAAATGTCAATTCTGGAGTTATTCTGGCAACATAACAGTACTTGTAAAAACACTACACAACTACAACTCCAAACTATGCAATATATAGGGATTACAAGGCAAATATTGAGAACATATGGGGATAGGCGTCCACCTTGGCCACATGGCCATTATCCCACATCAAAGGACACTTGTCCTTGCTACACATACATCCCTTACATCTATCATACATGGAAGATTTGACTTTCCCAACATAGGAGCGCTCCATGCTAAAAATAGACTATGACAAATGCTCTTATGCATCTACAGTTGTCATAGATTTTCCTAAGATAACAACCGTAAATGTTGTAAGAGAATTTGTCATGTATGATGCTAAATATAGTATATTCCTCTTACAACATGTCATAGCCCAACTTGGGCACCCAAATATGCCTTTCCCTCATGCAAAGATCCTCACCGACACTTGTCATCATTTGTCCTAGGAATCTCCAAACTTGGCTCTTACGTGTCATCGATTTTTTCATATGGAATATTATCTTCCACACACCACAAGATGTTGACACATGGCATATTAGTGCCACCTCAAATGGGATGCCCAATCCATGTAGGTTTGACTTGACCATCCAAGTCACATTCCAAGTAAGATGACATGTCACTGTGGCACCTCACTAAGTGACCAAACTGAATGTGCAAGTAATTACAACATTAGGCAATAAATTATTATACAAATAAATAAATAATGCTAGGAATTTGTATAGTGCCACATGGAAAGATGCAGAAGACATAGACAGATCTTTTTCTTATTGAGGATTTAGCAAAGAATCTTTTATTTTTGCATAGTAGAGATACTTTGTTCAATTTGATGATACTTATTGATACTTGAATGTTATAGTGATATACTTTTATTATTTTAGTATGAGTGTGATAAGACATCAGGATGATGTCCCTTCCTAGTGGAGAAGGATGTTACATCTCATTTTTGGACCTTATTTATAATTCCAATTATTGGACATTTTACTATGAGTGATTCCATGTATGTGAAAGTAATTATCGTTAATGTTATAAAGCATGAATTTGAAAGTTGATTTTAATTAATGGAATATTATTGGAACGATTATGGATATTTTGTTTTAATTCAGCTATGATTATAAGGACTAACCTATTAATGAAAATCTAATTGCGACTGATTGCGGGAGAAATGTCGAAGATGAGAACATGGTTGAGGTAGAGATGTTCTAGTCACCCGGCAAGAACTGATGGGATGGATAAACTTGATGCATGCACACACTCACGTAGTTTCATATCATATTACATCATTAAATAGTTTTATTGTGCATCGTTATGTGGTTTCTAGTCTTGGTTGAGTATTTTATATAGTAAATGAATATAATCGATGTTGAATGACTAGAAAAAATGTGTTTCCATTGCTACAGAATGTTCTCTAAATTATATAAGTTAGTCATGTAATTATAATATCTTCGATTTTAGATTTTATGAAAATTATATGAGTTGTTTTCAATTGATTTATTCGTTAATTATTAAAGGTGTTTATTTAAAATATGTATATATATTACTATTGCTTAAAAAAAACAATATCTTGTTAGATTAAAATAAATATGTTTTATTAAAGATAAAAATATAAAATCAAGAATATGTATTATAATAATGAAAAGATAATAAATAAATACATGTTAGCCAAATCTAAAAATATAAAATAATCTTTTGCATGCAAATTGGAGCGGCAATGATAAAAGAGTTTAAATATCTAAATTAAATCCGAGGTTTGAGACACCAAGGCATGCAAAAGTGAAGAGAATTGTCCAGATAAATAAAAAAGCATGATTTAAAAATATAAAAATGTCATTTTTAGAGAGGGTTTATTAATTAAAAGTCAAGGAGAAAGAAGAGGGGAGATGATTATTCAGTGACAAAGGAAGAAAAAGGATGGAAATCAAGACACAACAGTGATAGAAGGAGGCAGAAAATTTGATTTATTGAGAAGATCAAAGATACTGGGTACATTATTCTGAATTATTGTTAAAATTTCTAGTTTTTGTTGTATATTCCATCATCCTATGAGTTATTTATCTTTGTGTTGGCCTGAGAGGTGTTGTATTGGACTATGTTTTCCTGTAGGCTTGCTCTCCATTTTATTCTGCCTTTTATATGTTCTTGGAGCGGCCTTTACTTCTTTTAACAGTCTAAGCACCATTTTCTTTTGGATTGTATACTATTTCTTTTGCCAGTTCTTTATTTATTTTAATAATGGTCTGATATCCCTCATGCTTGGTGGCCTATGCCTTACTTAAATTGGCCTGAGTTTTTTTAATTTCTATCGGCTTTTCTTTGCCTTAACCTATTTTTGTTTGTTTTCAAACAATCTCTTGTTAAATACTCCTATTTGTTCATGTCACAGATATAATCCTATCATAGCAGACTGTTTATTCATGTCATTGTATTTTTTCCTATTGTAGAATAGTATTTCTTGTCACAGATTGTTATTCCTATCATAGGTTGTTTATTTTCCTGTCAGCCTGCATTGTCTTTCAAAAAATGACTTTATGCCAGATAAAGTGGCCTTTATCTCTTTAGCAACCTACGTGTTAGCCTTTTGGACTGAGCATGATCTTAGTAGCCTTTTATTTATGTTTTTCTATAGTATTCATGTGTTTTTGTCACAGCATTTTTGGGTTCCTATCATAGAACAATATTTTTGTGTTCATGTCACAATTATTTCTGTCTTTCTGTAGCAGATTTACCCTTACTCCCGTAGTTGCATACCAAACTCCCCATAATGGTTAATTTTATACTTGAAGCAGTAGTTTTAATACCTTTCACAACAGTATATCTTAAATCCATGTCGCAAATTATTTTATTCTTGTAGTTGTTTTTGTTCCTACAACAATTCTTAATCTTGTCACAAATTATTTTGTTCCTATAGTTGTATGTGTTCCTGTCATAGTTTTAATCATGTCACAACAGTTAGTAATTTATGTCGCAGTAGTTTATTTTGTTCATGTCGTGGTAGTTTATGTTATTCCTGTCGCAATTATTTACTCATGTAGCAGACTTATATGCATTTCTTTTGAGGTAATTAAGAATGGAATGAGTTATCTTCGGTTTATGTCTTATTTATGTATCTTGAATAAACATATGCATAAGCTTTTTCATTAGAATTATTTTCTTGGAAGTGAATTCATTTTGATTGTGCAAAAGAAAAGAATTAGATTGCCTTGAAAGAAAGTAGTTTATCTTTTGTGTGTGACTGGGGTTACTTCTTGGGCTAGGATGCCGAATGTGGGCAAACAAAGATGACTTTTCCTCTTTTCAAGATTTCACCTTAAACTATTTTATATGCTTGGCCAAGCTAGGAATTCATTGAAATAGATGAATATTGTCTAGCAAAACTTATATATATATATATATATATATATATATATATATATATATATACACACATACATACATATATATATTTATATATCACATCCTGTTGTGAGACATTTGCACATCATCTTTTAGATTTGCATTTAGACTTCAGGTTGCATAGGGTGTTCCCTCCTTCCAGTTGTTTCTAGGTTGCTAGACATTTTGTGCAGGCCTAGGTTTCCTTCGTGTTGTGAAGGGATTCAGGGAAGTGTAATTGCTTCATGGTTGGGTGGAAAAGCACCCGAGCCATGTTCCCGTCTCTCAACTTGCAGATGACCATGTGGGTTGGTGGTGGCTGGAGAGTGTAATTGATTTATTATTCATTACTTGTACTTGATTATTGTATCTTGTTGCTATTTAAGATGACTTATGGAAAGAGAGCCTAAGAAGGATTGTATATAGTGCTAACCTAGATATAGCACGTGTTTTTGAAAGATGTAATGTTATTATTGATATATATATATATATATATATATAAGATTTATTCTTTTTATTTAGGTTAATGTAAATAAGTGGATTATTTACTTAGGTAACTTTTGTTATGGAATCCATACTTTACAACAAACAACAATGATATATCAAGTAGATATGTGTCCCAATGTGGCAAATCTAGAAAACTAAAACATGTCCTACTATAAGGAATCATTGGAAGCTCTTTGAGAAGCAACACTGGACTCAGATAAAGCAATAGGAGATGGGGTAATGTTTGCACATGATGGGTTAGAAGAATCTCTCAAAATGATGTCATTGGCAATGCAAAGTTGTTTTTGTTAGGGATTACATGTAGAAGATATCAATTAAATGCAAATAAAGATTAAACAAAGGAATGAAAATACATTGAAATAATAACAGCGAGAGACAAGTTTTAACATGGTTCACCCAAACTCAGACTACATCCACCAACAAAGAGTCCAATATTATTGTCCAGTAAATCAAACCGATTACAACCAGCAATCCTTGCAACTCAATACCACTGCAAAATGCTACAATACATCATCAAAAACCCTAACCCTTAGCTACTTTTATCAAGCCTTATGTTGGTTACAAAAATAGGGTTTTATGTCAGACAATAGAAAAAATACATCCCAATGCCTTATCAAAATAATAAAAAATCATTGGAGGTTTCGGGGGCATTGCCCCTGAGCCCCCGCGGGGGCGTTGCCCCTCGACCCCACCCTGTATCGTAGCAGGGAGCGCACCAGGGGTGCTGCCCCTAGACCTCGCAAGGGGCGCTGTCCCCAAACCCCCGCAAGGGCCACTGCCCCTTGACCCCGTTAAATAATTTTGGAGGAAACCATGCCGATAAAAGTGGGGTAAATTTAACCTCCAAGCCTGATTAGGCTCAATATAACAACAATCTCCCACTTCGAGACTGGTCATAACACTGCTGACCCTGTAGCTCCCACTAGAAATAAGCACCTTGGACTCTATTTTTCTAATTTTTTGTTTTCAGTCTTGAAGACCAACTGAAGCTGAAGAGGAGCTCAGTTTCTCCCTTGTCATTACCTTTGTAAACATATTCGTTGGATTTTCATCTGTATGTATCTTTTCTAGCCTTAACTATCCATCATCTAACACTGACAGGATGAAGTTATACCTGAGCTATATGTGTTTGGTTTTTTAATGCAAGGTAGAATTCTTTGCAAGATGTATGGCACTCTAACTGTCTATATATAAAGAACTGTTAGCTTGTTTTTTACCCAATTCTTCCATGAAAGATTGCATCCATATCATCTCCTTGCTTGCCTTTTTTGTAGCTACATACTCTGCCTCCGTGGTAGATAAAGCAACCACCTTTTGCAACCTGGAGATCCAACTCACTGTTGTCCCACCTACAATAAAGACATAACCTGTAGTACTCCATCTAGTATCAATATCTCCTACCAAATATGAGTCTGCACAACCTGCTAAATCAGTATTAGAGCCCCCAAAACATAAGTGTTTATTGGATGTACCTCTCAAATATATGCGAATCCATCTTACCGCATTCTAATGCTCCAATCCGGGATGATTCATATACCTGTTTATGACTCCTACAACATGTGCAATATCTGGTCTCATGCATACCATGGTGTACATTAAACATCCTACAGCTAAAGCATATGGTACCTCCTCTTGTGTCTTAGGACACATCTCCTTAGTCAATTTCAAATGACTAGGCAAAGGTGTGCTGACAACTTTTGCATTCTCCATATGGAATCTCTGCAACACCTTTTCAACATAATCAGCCTGAAATAGAGTCAATTTTATGTTCTTCCTATCTTTGCAAATTTTCATACCAAGGATTTTCTTTACTACCCCCAAATCCTTCATAGAAAATGATTGTGCTAACTATTGTTTAACTCTCTTATGTGATCCATGTTAGACCCATTATCGAGGTGCTTGTTTCAAGCCATACAAACTCTTCTTCAATCTGCACACTAGTTTCTCCTTACCATTGACCTCAAATACTTGGGGTTGTTCCACATATATCTCCTCCTCCAAATCACCATGGAGAAAGGTAGTTTTCACATCTAGCTATTCCAAATGCAAATCTTCAGCAACCACAATACTTAAAACAGTACGAATAGAAGTCATCTTAACAACTGAAGAAAAAATCTCATCAAAATAAATACCTTTTTTCTGTTCAAATCCTTTGACAACTAACCTGGATTTAAATATTTTCTTACCTCCATCTTCCTCTTTCAGCGTATAAACCCATTTGTTTGGTAAAGCCTTTTTACCTGCAGGCAACTTACATAATTCCCAAATCTGATTTTTCAGCAAGGAGTCCATTTCTTCTTTCATTGCAAACTCCCACTGAACCTTACATCGCTTCATCATACATTTCTGGTTCACCAGCATCTATTAACAAAATAGAATACAAAGAGGGAAAAAACCTTTCACGAGGTCTACTTAGCTTTGTTGATCATCTAACATTCACTGGAGTTTGTGGTATTTCTTGTTGCTGTTGTGAAGCATGAGGAAATGGAACATCACTATCTAGAGTATCATCCACCACCACATAATCCTTTTCTTTCTTCTCATGTTGTTGCAACTAATCTTTGTACAACACCTTCTCATTGAATACAACATCCCTGCTTCTCACAATTTTCTAATTTTCAAAATCCCAAAGCCTATAACCAAATTCATTAATGCCATATCCAACGAAGATACACCTTTTTGATTTTGCATCTAGCTTGGTTCTATTTTCAGAATCTACATGTGCAAATGCTTCACATCCAAAGGTTTTGAGAAAAGAATAATTCACCTTCTTACCTGTCCATGTTTCCTCTGGAATACCACATCCCAAAGGAACTGAAGGACCTCTATTAATTAAATATACAACGGTATTAACAACCTCTGCCAACATGTTTAAAGGTAGCCGAGCATGCAATCTCATGGTCCTTGCATGCTCCATTATTGTCCTATTCATGCGCTCAGCCACTCCATTCTCCTATGGAGTCCCTAGAACCATTTTCTGCCTAGGAATTCCATTAAAGGAACAATAATCCTCAAATTCTTTGCTACAATACTCACTACCATTATCAGATCTGAGACATTTTAATCTTTTACCCATCTCATTCTCAACCAAGCTTCTCCATTTCTTAAATGTTTCAAATACATCAGATTTCTACCTAAGGAAATAAATCCAAACCTTCCTAGTTGCATCATCTATGAATGTAACATAATATTTAGAGCCACCAAGAGAAGATACCTGAGCTGGTCCCCATACATCTGTATGCACAAGCTCCAACTTTTCATCTTTCTTTTGTTTCCCATCCTTGAGAAAACTCTCTTTTGTTTTCCATACACACAACTTTCACAGAAATCTATATTAATACATTTTAGACCTGGTAAAACTTTCTTAGAATGAAGTACCTTCATACCTTTTTCACTCATATGCCCAAGTCTATTATGCCACAATGTTGTCTCAGAACCTGTAGTAACTGTTTCAGTCTCTTCCTGTGAACCCACAGCAACTATTCCTGAACATGTTTGGTTTTTCTCTACAACAACTAAAGTAGAAGGAACAATATGACCTCTACAAAGATATTAGGTGCCTACTTTCACACCTTTTTCTACTATTAAGGCACTTCTTGAAACCTTTAAATTTTTATCATTGAAAGTAACTATACAACCTTCATCAGCTAGCTGCCATGCTGAAATTAAATTCCTACTCAGCCTTGGAATGTGACTTACCTCTTGTAGTAGCTAATGATTCCCATTCTACAACTTAATCTTGATTCTTCCCTTTCCAACAATCTGATAGGGTTCGTTATCTCCCAAATAAACTAGCCCAAAATCCCCTTGGACATAATCAAGAAAATAACTTCTATGGGGCGTAGCATGAAATGAGGCCCCTGAATCTAAAACCCATGAATCATTAGCATTATCTAGGGAAAGAATCAAAGCAAGGGAAAGAATCAAAGCATCATCTTCATATTTATTACTTACCACATTTGCCTCCTTATTGCCTTCTTGTTTGTCTCCTTCTTTATTCTTCCGAGACCAGCAATCTTTCTTTAGATGACCTGGTTTCCCACAATACCAGCAATCCTTCTGTCCTCTAGATTGGGACCTCTTATCCTTTGATTTTCCTTGTGACTTCCCATGACCTCCAGAAACTTTTCCTCTCTCCTTTGATCTGCCCCTGCTTTCTGCAGTCAAAATACTACCTAATGTGGACCCTCTTGAGCTTTTCCGTCGCATTTCCTCACTAAGGATAACACCAACAACATCATCAAATTTCAAAGTATTTGAACCAGAGACAGTTACTTACAGCCATTACCAAGCTATTCTAGCTTTCTGGCAAAGAACATAAAACCAAGAGAGCCCTCACCTCTTCATCAAATTTCACTTTTACAGAAGTTAACTAACTGGTAATCATATTAAACTCATTTAAATGATCTGTCACAGATCCACCTTCAATCATTTTCAGATTAAACAAATGCTTCATGAGAAATACCTTATTTGAGGTTGAGGGTTTTCATACAATTCAGCCAAATCTTTCATCAGTTCATCTGTTGTCTTCACTTCTATTATATTGAATGCCACAGATGGTGCCAGGCACAACCGAATGGTTCCCAGTGCCTTTCTGTCTAGAAGATTCCAATCCTCATCAATCATTGTTGCTAGTTTCTTGGCTATTCCTTCCAACAGCCTCCATAAATCCTTTTGATAGAGATAATCCTCCATCTGCATCTT
This sequence comes from Cunninghamia lanceolata, assembly GCA_027924645.1. Taxonomy (NCBI): domain Eukaryota; kingdom Viridiplantae; phylum Streptophyta; class Pinopsida; order Cupressales; family Cupressaceae; genus Cunninghamia; species Cunninghamia lanceolata. The sequence goes on from BSBN01000500.1 coordinate 28,529,417, forward strand.
CCATAATTGATAGTTCTACCTATTGAATTTATCTACCTTCAATTTACTCTCGTCTACCGTTTCTCCCACTTAACTGTGAGACTCCCACTCAACCGTGAGACCTTCTCGCAGACGATAATTGAACACAACCCACTCTGATACCACTTGTTAGGGATTGCATGTAGAAGATATCAATTAAATGCAAATAAAGATTAAACAGAGGAATGGAAATACATAGAAATAATAACAGTGAGAGACAAGTTTTAACGTGGTTCACCCAAACTTGGGCTACATCCACCAACAGAGAGTTGAATATTATTATCCAGTAAATCAAACCGATTACAACCAGCAATCCTTGCAACTTAATACCATTGTAAAATGCTACAATACATCATCAGAAACCCTAACCCTTAGCCGTTTTTATCAAGCCTTATGTTAGTTACAAAAGTAGGGTTTTTTTATGTTAGACAATAAAAAAATACGTCCTGAAGCCTTAATAAAATAATAAAAAATTATTGGAGGTTTTAGGGGCGCTACCCCCCGACCCCCTCCTATATCGCGACAAGGAGCGCGCTAGGGGTGCTGCCCCTGGACCCCACAAGGAGTAATGCCCCTGGACCCCGCAAGGAGTGCTGCCCCTTGACCCCGTTAAATAATTTGGAGGGAAACTGCATCGATAAAAGTGGGGTAAATTTAACCTTCGAGTATAATTAGGCTCCATATAACAATAGTTTTAACTGATGAAGCTCAATTAGCAATTTTAAATCATCAATTTTCTTTTGCAAGCAATCATCTATCGTATGTCATTTTCTCCCATAATAATGACATTTTAAATTCCACAAACTAGGAGACATAATTGTACTAGCAAACTAAGTGTAGAAATATAGAAGCTAATATGAAGCCCACCAAAAAAAAACTTCTCCAAGTGCTATTATGTCCAAGTTATCAACCAGAATGCATAAAACTAAAAAATTAAATAAAAGATACCTAGGGTTGAATCTTAAAAAAGTGCATGGAATAAAAGGTACCAGAGATAAACTATAAGAGCATGTTGAATTTAAAAATCTATCTGACATTTGAGTCTTAACATGTTAGTTCTCCTTTGTGCAATATTTTTTATCTTTCAGGTTTGAATCCATCTAACAAAAAATTAACCTTTTTCTTCTTGATGCAAGAGCATCCAGGCGAACTGGCAATCAACATCAACCAAAAATATTTTCAGGTTTAGGTTTTAGTTTTAAGTTTTTTTTTGTCATGTTTGGCATCTATCAGCTTTGGGAACACTTCATGTTTTCATATTAGTAAGAATTGAGTTTCCATCAGGTGGTAGTTTTGGCACACAACATGTTGATTTCATGGAAATAATTATTTTGGGAGATTCTGGAGGTTTGGTGACAAATCCTTTGATAGGCATGTTCTTGAAGACATTTTGCCAAATGTACAGAAAGAATTGAAGGCATATCCTCCACTGTTTGGGATATTTTAATGTCAGAAGTTGGTACTAGAAGTTTTACGAAAAGTTTAATATCTCATGATTCTTGAAGGTTGGAGCAAAATCCTTCTACAGGGGACCTTGGGATGTTATTCCAAGTTTACTCGCTAGTTTTTAGGTTAAAAAGAGAACTTTGGATTTTTTAGCTTGCTGACATCCAATTTTGCACATCCTATCACAGTTGCGTAAATGGATTTCTTCATTTGGTAATGTTGGCAACTTTCTAATTTTGTATATGTGGCAAGCTCTTCATGAGTTGTAATGGCAAAGAAATACTAATGCCAAGGTGTATGCAAAGTCTCCATAATATGTAACTAGTCATTGTGTGATTGAAGAATAGTATGATTTCTTTATTCTTTGGTTGGTTATGCAACTTTAACATGGATATAAATTATAATGCATTGAGATCGACTTCTCTACAATTCGTGGGAGTCTAGAATGAAATGTCTTTACATTGAATTCTTCCTCAAACATTTTTGTTGAGCTACCTCAGGTAAGATGGGTTCGTGGGGTAAATTTCCTTCTCAAGAATGAATCCAAGCATACAACAATTTTAATGATACATATAATAGTATTAACAACAAGGTAAGATCATTGAGCAGGGTGGTCTAAGTTCTCAAAATTGGGGCAGCAAGAAGAAGTCTTTTGAAGCTGAGAAAGATGATCTCTTGAGGTTCGTTAAGCTGCATGAAGAGTTCTATAAACAGGAGCTGGCAGCGGTTGAGACCCTTAAGAAGATGTGACCTTGCTAGTGGTTTTTTGTTGGTTTGTTATTTGTTTGTTGCTTTTTGTTTTTTGATAGTAGGCGTGGATTATTTATCTTAGGGCAGCATTTTATTTGTGGTTTGTGTCTTTTGTTAGCTTGCGGCCATCCAATTATGTTTAATCCTTGGGGTAGCACTTTGATGAAAGGGTTTTGGGGTCCCTTCAATACCCATTTTACCCCTTTTATCAAAAATAATAGTCATGTGGTTGATAGCATATAACTATGCTCTTGTTTGCCACTAGAAATTCCTCAGAGCATTGGGTGAAGGTTTAATGTTGAAGTCAATGTTGCATGATAAGTCTCCTTGGACATTGACTAGATCAGTTGCGGCCTAGGAGTGTAAGATCAATAAGTTAAAATTATCCAAATTCTTCATGAGGGACTCAATTCAAATTTGAGGAGGCATACCATTTGTTATATTTTCATCTCCTTCCAAATAGAGGTATTTAAGTAAGAGTTTTGGTCTGTGAGGGGGTTCAGCCTAGAAGAAAAAGAGAGAACCTATCTAATTTGATACATTGCAAAGATGGCAAATGTGAAGGGGTTTGTTGGGCTGGTAGTAAAGAAAATACAAGAAGTGTAAAGAAGTGCCTTATTTAGTCGTAAAATGTCCCCCTAGGACTTTTACCTCCTAAGTTTAGCTCCCGGGTCCCTTGTTTTTCATTATGCATGATCATTTTAACTCCTGATGCAAAATGACCTAAAACCCATGTCAAATAGGGCTTGAGGGACATCTGTGGCTTAACCTCCCCTAAAATAGGACCCAGGGGCTTGGGAACTCATGCCCTAGTCCTGCCCTATTTTAGGCAGGTCCTAAATTTAGATGTTCATTATGTGACTGTTAAAAGGTCCCGCTGTCGACATCTTAAGTTTGAATTATGAAATTTGTAGCGGGAATGCATATATAAGCATGTTTAAGGTTTCATTTGTAAACTAGAAGATGATTATGAACTTTTGGTGAACTTATGATTTTAGAGCATTCAAAGCATTCATTGTTGCATAGCAGATTATTGTTATTGTGTTCATTATGCAAATTTGGCTTCATCTTCTCATGTCTTGAAGGATTTTCATCTACATGCGAGCTACACCTCTGAGGTGATATCTATTTGTGTTGAATCAATCATTTATCAATTTGTTTTTGCCTCTATCCCATAGGGATATGCACTCTTTATCAAACAATGGTGTTGGAAGGCTTGAATGCCATTTCAGGGCTTGACTGAGGCAAGCTCCTAAACACCACGACCCCCAACCCCATTCCTTGTGATTGCAAGTGACAAGTGTTGTATCTTGTAGAGTGGAGTTGTAGAAGGCTATGACAGAGTGTGTAGATTCTAGATATGAGAAGAAAAGCACTATGAGGGCTTGGGCGCCCACCCTGAAGCCCTCTGGATATTTCAAGCTAAAAACCTCTAGAATAGTGGTGGACAGTAGAAGACAACTTCTGAGAATCCCTGAATAAATTCCTACCTTGGGCTTGGGCGCCTACTCTTTAGCCCCTGAATTTTTCACATCCTGAATCCCAAAATCCAGTATGTATCTACTCTGAATACAACATCTTTGTGTGCGAACATTTGTCATGATTCATCTGTTTGTTTATGATTTTGCATAATTACAGTTTTTAGCATAATCAGACATTATATTAATACATTAATCAATAAATTCCAAATTTCCCTATCATTTCAAGTCACAACCAACCTGTAGGTGAATCCTCTTGCAAAAGTTGTGATTCAACTCGGGCAAATGTCCTTGAATGTGTATAGTGAAATGAGGATCTAGGCATATCATCAAATAAAACCTATTCCCACTTTTTCTACCTAACATGCCTGAACAAAGGAGGTCACCCATATAGAGAGTGGGGGAAGTTGAGAAGGTGTCTGGCAAAGGTAGAGGGGAAGACTATAGAATTTGAATGCCTCATAGAAGCTGAAATATATAAGAGTTGGGACCAAATACAAAGTAGAAGGGGGATGCTACAGGATTTTGAGATGCCTCTTTGAGGCTCATTGCCATCCATTTTATTTCTCTTTGAAATGTGTAGAGTGGGGGAAAGAGAAGAAACCCATCCTGGGTAGGAGAGGTGAGGTAAGCTACCTGTGGAAGGCACTATAGATTGGGAATTAAATTGCATATTGTTGCATATTTGAAAGGAGAAATGTAAGTGTTGTAGGTCAATGTAGAGGCCATGGAAGGCCAATTGTGTGTAACATTTTGTTGCAGGACAAAATGTAAATTTTTTGGTTGTGTGTAATGCAAATTTATTTCTGTAGAAAAGCATTGTAACTTGTTGATGAATTGAATAAAAATCAATGAGGCATATTGTGTTTGCACTCAATTGTGAGCTTGAGTATGTTGAGTTTCTGAGTAGAGAGTTTCTATTGTAATGATTTTGGTTGTGTTGTGAAATTTAGTGTGTGTACAACGAGAGGGAGTGCCTCTTGCATTAAGTGGTTTCAAAGTGGCAAGATCCTGAGTGTGTAGAGTATGCACCAAGACCTGTGGGAAGAGGAAGTGGTTGAGAAGAGCTCAGAAGGATTGTTGGTGGGAAAAGAATCATGAGTAATTGAGAGATAGGAATCCATGGAGGAAATAATCTTTGCAAATTGCAGAGCATGAGAAGTGATGGTGAAAGATTGTAGTAGCAGATAAGATGAAGATATACGTGTGGAAACCCATGATATGGGAAGGCTAGAGGTAGTACCAAAGGAGGAAGATCCTTAAGATTATGGCAGGTGTATATGAGAGATTGGATAAGAGATTGGGTAAATTGGAAGCATTTTAGTGTGGTGAAGTTGTCAAGCATGATGAAGACAAGAGTGATGAGTTTGCAGCAAAGACATGGCATGATGAAAGCATGAAAAAAAGAGTGAAAAAGTGGAATTGGATGTAGCAATGACCAAAGACAAAGAAGAAGTGAGCAACAAAGATGAAGAAGAGAAAGTTGTAGAAGAGATTTCAGTTGTAGATGATGTGGTTGCAGCGATAGAGCTTGAGGATGTTGCAGTAGATAAGAAGAATAAAAAAGAAGATGAGGAAATCCTTGTGCAAAAGGATCAAGAGGACAACAAAAAGAGAAGTAAAGAGAAGAAGTGTTGCAGCCCTTTGATAGAAGGTGCATGGAAGGAGAAGCATGTGGGAACAACCCATATAGTCCCAAAAGAAAGAAAATAAAAAAGGAAAGGAAGCAAGGAGAGAAAAGAATGGAAGAAGAAAGAGTTTCTAGTTGTAGCATGTCCTTTTGATGAGGTAAAATATGAAGTTTCAGTAGAGAATGATCTATTGAAAGACATGGAATGTTTGGGACAACAATGTGGAGAAGAGGCAATTCATGAAGAATTGAGAAGAGTGGAGGTAAGACAAACTGCATTAGGGATTGTAGCAGCATGCCATGAGGAAGGCATGGCAAAAGAGAGTGAGAAAGAAGAGGAGATTGCAGCAGAGGCATGTCTTTTGGAAGACATGAATGAACAAATTGAAATTGATGTTGCAGCAACAACTACATATTCTTTGGAGGATGAGAAGATAGAAGGAAGTAATGAGATCGCAGTTGAACATGAAGAGCAGAAAGTTGTAGCAAATGATGTGGAAGAAAATTATTGGAGTAAATGGGTTTTTACCATTTAGTTTTCTTAAGTTTTACTTAGGCATCATAATGCATTATTAGGTGCATAGTAGTTTATTATTCAGTAGTTGTTGTCAGTTATCTCTTTACCGACTTTTTCCTTGCATTTATAAGCAAGGTATATGTACATTATTTTGCTTCTCTCATATTGTGAAGTTTTATCCTGCAGGTTGTGATCCTGGGAGGTGCTTGACACCAACAAAATGAAAGAGTTGTAGTAGTAGAAACATACCTTTTGGAAGGTATGGCAGATGCGGTGAAAGAATTCACATCAGAGGTTGAGGCAGAAAATGATGTTGCAGCAGTTGTGTGTCCTTTGGAGGACATGAGGATGGTGATAGCAACAGATGATGAAGATGAAAGAAAAGTTGCAGCAGTGAAAGAAAGTGAGGTAAAACTTGAGAGTTTTGAGTTTAATTTATTTGATATGATGAAAATAAGGGAGGATGTAGAGTAAGAAGAAAGTAGATACATGGAAAGCTTCAATTTCCATGCAGATTTGTGTAAGGATGCTATAGATTTAGTTGTTGTTGAAGAGCATGAATTTCTTGAGGAAGAGATTGAGAAGATCAAGAAGTTGTTCAAGTAGAACAAACACTTGAAGGAGAATGAAAGTACACCAGCAAACATGGTGAAAGAGGTTATTGTAACAACAGAGTTTATAGAGGTAAGTATTGATTTTTCTAAATTTTGTGATGAGGGAGTTGATGTGAATCTTCATGTTGCTGAAGTGAATAAGAAATTGAAAGTAGATGGAAAGAAGAATGTAGTTGCAGGTTGGTGTGTAGATGTATATTTGCATGTAGAAGTTGTAGAGGATGCTACAGGTGAGACTTGGTGGAGGTGGTTGGTTTGTGGTGGGTCAAAAGCCATGAAAGAGGAGAAGAGTGGTGAGATTGTTTGGTGGAGGAGGCTGGATAATGGTGAGTTGGATCCCATGAAGGAGGGGAGGAGAGGAGAAAGTCTTTGGAGGAGGAGGATTGTTCATGGTGGACATGAGTCCACAAGAGGAAGGAGGAAGAGAGTGCAGAATTGTTGGAGGAGGATGACACTTGTTTCGGTGAGATGTCGGAAAACAAGGAAGAAAAAATAATTTTGTGCACATGTTTCAGTGATGGAGTTCACTACAAATTTCTTTCAATCTGAAAGAATGGTTCTACCATTCAACTCCACCTTTGTGAGCCTATGCTCACAAACTTCTTACCTGGTGTATCTGATATAGGAGCATCCAGGAAAAATGGCAATCAACATCAACCAAAAACATTTTTAGGTTTAGTTTTCATTTTTGGGTTTATTTTTGTCATGTTTGGCATCTATCAGCTTTGGGAACACTTCATATTTTTAGATTAGCAAAAATTGAGTTTTCGTCAGGTGGCAGTTTTGACACACAATGTGTTGATTTCACAGAAACAATTATTTTGGGAGATGCTAGAATTTTGGCAACAAATCCTTTGATAGGTGTGTTCTTAAAGACATTTTTCCAAATGTACAAAAATAATTGAAGGCATATTGTCCACCGTTTGGGATATTTTAATGCTAGAAGTTGGTACTAGTAGTTTTACGAAAAGTTTAATATCTCATGATTCTTGAAGGTTGGAGCAAAATCCTTTTGCAGGGTACCTTAGGATGTTATTCCAAGCATATTCACTAGTTTTCAGGTGAAACAAAGAACTTTGGGTTTTTTTGCCTATCGGCATCAAATTTCACACATCCCTATCATAGTTGCATAAATGGATTTATTTAATTGGTAATGTTGGTAAATTTTTGATTGTGTATATGTGGCAAGCTCTTCATGAGTTGTAATGGCAAATAAATACAGATGAAGGTGTATGCAGAGTCTCCATAATGTGTATCTAGTCATTGTGTGATTGAAGAACAATATGATTTATTTATTCTTTGGTTGGTTATGCAACTTTAACATGGATATAAATTATAATGCATGGAGGTTGACTTCTCAGCAATTCATCGGAGTCTAGAATGAAATGCCTTTACATTGAATTCTTCCTCAAACATTTTTGTTGAGTTGCCCCAGGTAAGATGGGTTCATAGGGCAAATTTCCTTCTCAAGTGTGAATCCAAGCATACAACAATTTTAATGATACATATAGTCTTATTAACAATAGTCATGTGGTCGATACCATATAACTATGCTCTTGTTTTGCATTAGAAATTACTTAGAGCATTGGGTGAAGGTTTAACGTTGAAGTCAATGTTGCATGATAAGTCTCCTTGGACATTAACTAGATTAGTTGCAGCCTAAGAGTGTAAGATCAATAAGTTAAAATTATCCAACTTATTCATGATGGAGTCAATTCAGATTTGAGGAGGCATACCATTTGTTGTCTTTTCATCTCCTTCAACATAGAGGTATTTAAGTAAGAGTTTTGGTCTATGAGGGGGTTCAACCCAGAAGAAAAAGAGAGAACCTATCCAATTGAATACATTGCAAAGAAGAAGGTAAATGTGAAGGGGTTCGGTGGGCTAGGAAAAAAGAAAATACAAGAAGTGTAAAGAAGTGCTTGTATAGAAGAGGCCACCCATACAGAGAGAGGGGGAAGTTGAGAAGGCACCTAGCAGAGGTAGAGGGGAACACTATAGAATTTGAATGCCTCATAGAAGTTGAAATATATAAGAGTTGGGAACAAATATAGAGTAGAAGGGGGATGCTATAGGATTTTGAGATGCCTCGTTGAGGCTCATTGCCATTAATTTTATTTATCTTTGAAATGTGTAGAGTAGGGGGAAAGAGAAGAAACTCAGCATGGGTAGGAGAGGTGAGGTAATTTGCCCATGAAAGGCACTGTAGATTGAGAATTAAATTGCATATTGTTGTAGATTTGAAAGAAGAAATGTAAGTGTTGTAGGGAAATGAAGAGGCCATGGAAGGCCAATTGCATGTAGCATTTTGTTGCAGGCTAGTATGTAAAATTTATGTTTGTGTGTAATGCAAATTTATTTCTGTAGAAAAGCATTGTAACTTGTTGATGAATTGAATAAAAATCAATGAGTCGTATTGTGTTTGCACTCAATTGTGAGCTTGAGTATGTTGAGTTTGTGAGAAAAGAGTTTCTTCTATAATGATTTTTCTTGTGTTGTGGAATTCAGTGTGTGTGCAGTGAGAGGGAGTGCTTCTCGCATTACTTCTCCACTATTCTAGAATCAAAAGTTACCTTATCTATATCTTCCTAAACATGTTTCCCACTATTGGGGGTGAGTGAACCACATCAAAAAAATGAGATAGAGAGGGGGAGACATGGTTTCTTATCCATTGGTTGTACTAGAATCTTAGGAAAATGACCATCCCTAGGCATTGTTGGCAATCTTGTAATGTTTGGAAAGATGAATTATGTGGTTAAATAGTTCAATTGTTTGTTGGTCTATTAAATTGTGGATATTAGTTTGTAATAGAGAATGTTATCACATTTCACCACAGTGGAAGATTGGATCTTGTGGTTTTGGGATATGTTTTATTTGTGGTTGATGGGTCTAGTGTTAAATTTTTAGAAGATTTGGATGAGTAGAAGATTATAAATTGGTTTGTGAGTGTCTAAGGGTTGACAGTTGTGCAAAGTTGAGATTGTTTCTATTTGAGAAGGATTATTTGGAGTTTGGGACAAAAAATAAATATTTGCATGGTTTTAATTAATTATTATGAGTGTATGTGGTGTGCCACATGGAGATTCTCCATTATTTTACCATTTGAATTTGTATATTTGTTATTTTTAGTTGGCAACACATTTCATGTGGTTTTGAGGTTTGCACCATCTTATAGTTGACATAGATCACTTGGAAAACTTAAGGATGATATAAATACCTGGTTGTGAGAGTTTGAAGGTAACAAAGAAGACATGGTATAGTAGAAGGTTAGAGAGTGAGTTTTGGAAGCAAGGGGTGAGGTCTGAGAGGTTGAGGTACAAGGAATATGATGTGGATGAGGAAACATATAGGGAGTTAAGTGGATGTCATTATAGTAGAGCAGTAGTAAAATTCAAAAGTTATATTTTATTGTGTGTCTCATGCAGTAGGTTCTAGAAAATGGTGTTTCCATAGATTAGTTGCTAAGTGTGTGTAGGAAGCTAGTGTGGCAGCTATCCATTTGTGAATCTTATTGTAATTAAATAACTATGGCCTGGCATGTAAGAGGGCCCATTACAGAAAGTTATGTGGTTGTAAAGATGGTGATAATCATACAAGATTATATCAATGAGAATGATGTGGTTATTTATGTGAATTTCTATTATTTGTGGTTGATTGTGTATATGTTGTGTTGGCTACATTAATGGATAGTCCTTCATTGGGCCCTCCTACCATGACTAAATTATTTGGTATTAGAGTAGAGGTTGGATCATTAGAATATTATTGGAGTGTGGATGTGGATGTGAGTGCACCCAATCGATGTGGTTTCTTAAGAATGAGTTTGATTAAAGTTTGAGCTATGGTAGTCCACAGACATTTGTAGATAGGGCATTGATTGTGGGGATATTTACAAAGGGTAGTTGTGGGTAGATCATTGACCTAGTTTTCATCAAGATAAGATGCCACCAAAGAGAGGGTGAGGTATTGTCAATATTGCAAGAAGAATAGAGGAGATGTAAGACATGTTGAAGGCTATCCAAAAATGGATTGATGCACTAGAGAAGGACTGCTAGAGAAACCCTAATCGTAGGGTTGAGGAGAGTGATGAAGAGTAGGAGATAAATCTTGTAGAATTAAGTGGAAGTGAAGAGGACAAGGAAGAGAGGATGTTGAAGGCCATAATCGGCATTGGCAAGAGAACCAGAGTGGACATTCTAAACTATTTTGGGAATTTGGATCCTAAGGAGTTGATAGAGTAGATCATTGATCTAGAGGAACATTTTGTTTCTGATGATATTATGGACCTGGATAAGGTGAAATTTGTGAAGACCAAGTTGAAAGGTCATGCTGTGATATGGTGGAAGTCCATTTATAGAGGAATAGAAGAGGAAAGTTGAGCATTAAAAAGTGGGATTAGATGGTGAAGAAGTTGAAGTCCAACTTTCTAGCAAATTACCAATTGGAACTATTGAAGGAGTTGCAAAATTTGTGGCAAAGAAACATGACTATGAAGGACTACACTAAGGAATATTGCCTTCTAACAATTAGGTTAGGGAATCATGAAGAAGGAATAGAGAAAGTAGTAAATTATGTCAATAGATTGAGGAAATCCATCTGAGGGGAGTTGGGTATGTGGAATATCCAAATAGTAGAAAAGGCCTACTAGCTGGCACTGACCACAAACAAGAAGCTAAACTAGAAATAGGAGGAAAGACAAAGCCAATAGAGGGAGAAAGAGGAGAGGTGCAGTGGCATAAGATTGAGGTGTGACAAAAAAGGAGCAATCCCAAGCAGTCAAGGAAGAGGTATCGAGTACCACAATGAAGGGAAAGGCCAAAATTCCCACCACAAAGAGAAAGGAGATGATAATTGTTACTGCAATAGTAGGGGAGATGATAACAACAACTGTACTAGAGGTAGAGATGTTAGTAGAGGTTACCATAAAGATGAAAGAGTGGGATATACGTACCACAGAGAGGAACAATAATATCATGGAGGATATTCTTAGCAAGGTAGAGGAGGATATGAGAGGAAAAGGCAAAATTATTCAGAAGAACATGTTTCAAGTGTGAGGAAGAGGGACATAGGGCATTCAAGTGCCAAGGAAAGAGGATAGAGGGTAGTGCATTATGTAAATTTGGGGATGAGAGGCTACCTACCTTAGATAGGGACCTTGAATGTGGGGATTCACTTGTTTCACAGAGAGCCTTGAGGTGTGACAGGTGGGGTGATCTAACACAGAAGAAGAGTTTGTTTAGAACCAAATGCAAGGATGGTGATAAGTGTTATGATGTTAGTGGATAATGGAAACATAAATAATTTGGTGTCTATGGAAATGGTGGAAAAGTTGGGGCTAAGGACGATGAAACATCTACACCCATACTAGATTGGTTGGTTGCAATAAGGGGGTAGAATTCTAGTGGAGGAACAATGTTGGGTGAGTTTCAACATTGGAGTGTATTATGATGAGGTGTTATGTGACATTACACCGATGGATGTATGTCATTTGTTGTTAGGGTGGCCATGGAAATTTGACGGAGAAGCTATGTATAATAGGAAAGCTAAAACCTATGTGATCTAGAAGGATGGCCAAAAATGCTAATGCCACTAAGGGAAAGTGAGGGACAATTTTACAATAGTGCTTTATTGTGCATTGGGGAGGGATGATATTCATTGATTCCAAAGATGTGTGGCATTTTTGGAACATTGGACAAAACTTTAAATACAAAAGAAGTATTGTAGAGGAAGGAATGTGAGAGTGGATGTCACCAAAAAGAAGCCACCTAAAGGATAGGGTAGATGAATAAGAGGATGAGGAGTTGTACTAAGAAACATCCAGTAGTAGGAAACATAACATAAGGGTATACAATAGACAAGGAGGATGATAGATGTGAGGGATTGGATAATGGGAAGAACAAGTTGGCTATGATAGAATACAAGTCAAAAGAAGTAGTTGTTAGAAATCTGAAATAGATGTTTAACCCAAGAACTCTTTAAGAGAAATTCTAAGCTATAAAAGATGTAAATGCATAAAAAAAAATAGACCAACAATTCCAAGAGATATGCAAATGTCAAGATGACAGAATTGCATTAGGAGCTCAAAAGAAGAAGCTAAAATAAAGATTGGCAAAATATTACCAAATACAAGCTAGGTAGTGAGTTTATTTAGACCAGGGAGAGGGGTGGAGGTGGAAAAACTGACCAATAGGGAGAGACCACCAAATGGTCTAAACATAGTAAATATAACTACCTCATAGGATAGTGACACCTCAAACTACCCACTCATTAAACTCACTTTATTAACCTAAGTAAGCTTAATAAAAGTGTAGAAAAAACCTAGGAAATAGGAAAATAAAAAACCTACACTAACATCCGTCTTAAGCGTAGCTTAGATGGGTGAAAAGATGGGTCCTGATAAATGAAGCCCGATGAGGTACCCATGTACAAATATTTCCCCCCAAAGAGAAGAAGCCCTCCCCTCAAAGAGAGAGAGAACACCCCAAAAGAGAGAGAGTAAAGAGAAGGATTAAGAAGCCACCCCAAAAGTGGACACCTACCACACCCCTAGAAAAGCTCACAAATGAAGGAACTTTCTCTTAGTGAAGGGTTTGGTAAATATGTCTATGATCTACTCTGATGTCGAACAATACTTGAGGTCAATAACCTACTCATGAATCAACTTCCGAATGTAGCGCATGTGGATCTCAATGTGTTTAGTATGTTGGTGATAGACCAGATTGTGAGAGATTTGTATCACACTTTGGTTATGATAAAAGATGATTGTAGGCTTCTGGAAGGGAATGCCATACTCAGTGAGAATGTTCTAAAGGTAGATGGTCTCAGTAGCAGTATTAACTACTCCTTGATACTAAACCTCTATAGATGAAAGAGTGATTGTAGACTACTTCTTGTTTGAACAAGAAACTAGACCAGAACCAAGTGAGAAGAAATACCCTAAAGTAGACCTATGATCCTGAGAATCACCCACCCAATCTGAATTTGTGTGTCCCACCAAGTCAATATTCATACCTGCTACATAGTTAATCCCATAACTACGAGTGTCGTGCACATAGTGGAGAATCCTCTTAGCTGATTTCCAATGTCTAGCTTATGTGGCTCCTGCATGAACCTAGAGACCAAGCCCATAGCATATGAAATATCATGCCTCATGTGAGTCAAGTATATGAGACTCCCAACTAATTGGTGATGCAAAGTAGCATCCACCAATGGTGAAGAATAGTGAGCCTCAATTTTGACCCCTAATAGAAATGGATTCAGTGAAAGCTTATAGTCAACCATGCAAAATATATAGAACAAATCAAGAGTGTACTTGGGTTGTGCAATGAAGATACCAGAAGAAGATTGAGTGATCTCAATCCCTAAGAAGTGCAAAAGGCCCAAGTCTGACATCAAGAAATGATCATGAAGTGTAGTTTTCACTACCTTAATGGTGGATGAGTGACTCCCTATTCGCAACAAGTCATCAACATAGAGAATAAGAAAGGTAAGAGTATCATCCTACTACAGAATATAAACATTCAAATTAGAATGGAACTAAGTGAACCCAAATGACAAAAGGAAGGATTCCATCTTGGCATACCATACTTGAGGGGCCTATTTGAGGCCATAGAGAGACTTTGGAAGATGACAAACAAGTGAAGGATCTTGTACAAACCCCTATGGTTGCTCCATGTATATTTTCTCTTGAAGGTCACCATGAAGAAAATCACTCTTCACATCTATTTGATGAACTTCCCAATGATGGGTTGTATCAATAACAAGGACAATTCAGATGGAGTTCATTCTAACGACTGATGCAAAAGTCTCAAAGTAGTCAATCCCAAGAACCTAGGAGAACCCTTTGGTGACTAGGTGAGCCTTATGCTTATCAACTGGCCCATCTACAAAAAATTTTGTCTAATAGATCCACTTGCATCAAACAAGTTTCATTCCCTTAGGAAGGGGGACTAGACACTAGAAGCTTCCCAAAAGGATTGTCGATTGGAAGCTGAAGCAATGAAGAGATGTGGAGCCTGTTGAAATTGTGACCTTATTCTTCTTGTATATAAAGGATCACCAACCCAATCACTTGTTGACTCCAATGTCTAATGAGCCCAAAAAGGCCCAGTAGCTAAAGAATCCAGAGAATTTGGAGGATAATCATAACCCTATGAATGATGACTAGGAGAGGAGGAAGATGGATCATCATCATCATCACCACCATCTAAGGTGGAGGGAGAAGACTGCTCAGAAGAACTATCATCATGCCACAGTGTCTCCAAAGTGATGGTAAATGGAGAAGTGATAGGAGAAGAACTAGAAGCATTCTCCTCAAAACAAACACTCCTCTCGATGAATAGCTCATGAGTGGTGGGGTGGAGAAGCCTATAGCCTTTAACACCATCTAGATATCCAACAAATATGCAAGGCTTGATCTTTGGATCCATAGCCTTGTTTTTCTTTGCTAGAATGTGGGCTCATGCAAAAGAAATAAACACTCAAAAGTGTTTTAATGTGGTTTTCCGACTGATCCAAGCTTGAAATGAAGTTACCCCCTTCACAGCTCAATGAGGAACTCAATTTTGGATGTAACATGCACAGTTGATGACCTCCACCCAATACTAAGGTGCCATGAACCTAGAGTGAATCATACAATTGGCCATCTCTTTCAAGGACATGTTCTTGTGTTCTGTGATACCATTCTACTATTGACTAGAGATCAATGCCCTCAAAGGCACAAAACTGCTCAAACATATTGTTGACATGTTCCCCCCATTATCTATATGTAGAATCTTGATGGCCTACCCTAACTATTTCTTTGCAAAAGACTTGAAGTCCTAAAAAGACTCAAAAACCTTAGACTTCTATTTGAGAAAATATACCCATGTGTATCAGGAAAGATCATCAATAAAAGTCAAGACATATCTAGCCCTACTGAAAGATGGATATGGAAATGGCCCTACCAAAGTCACTATGTACTAATTCCAGAAGCTGTGTGGTCCTCATGCTTTGCCTTTATCATATTTCTCCTCAGGATGCTTACCAATAATGCATACCTAGAAAACTCCTTCAGAAAAGTGAATAGAAGGCAACCCTAAAACCATGTCATGTTGACTGAGCTACTACAAGTAGCGGTAGTTCAAGTGGCCAAACTATTGATGCCTCAAACAGCTCACCTCATATGAGTGATTGAGCAAAGAAAGTGAAGGAGAATGAGGAACAACATGAGAAAAGTGATACAGTCTAGACTAGTTATCAAGTTTCCCCACAACAACTATAGACTCACTATGCAATCCACTGATTAGCAATGTGTCTAGAGTGAACTCAACCTACTTTCTAGAGCCAATGTGAGTGATCTGATAGACAAATAGGAGATTAGTTGATAAACATAAAACATAGAGAACATCATGAAATGTTCCTTCACCCATGTCAATAGACCCTTTCGCATGCACCTCAATAGGAGTATCATCTCCCATTACAATGGTTGGCATAGTGCATGACTCCAAAGAGGCAAAACCATCTTGTGACAAAGCCATGTGGTGTGAAGCACCTGAGTCAATGATCTAGGTATCAAGCTATGAATAAAAAACAACTAGGGCCTTGCCCTTTCATTTCCCCTTACTTTTATTTGTGTCCTTTGAAGACCCTTCTAATGAACCCAGTTTGATAGAGTCAGACACCTTGATATTGTTCCTTTTAAAAAGATGTGTAAGGTGATTAATCTATTTCTTTAAACACTTGTGTTCATCATAACTAAGTTTCATACAATAGGGACATTTTACCTTCTTCTTAGGACTATTACCTTTGGAAGAAGAGGACTCATTAGCTACATTATAAGCAACCAATTTCTGATCTTTCTTCTTCTCTCCTTGGTACTTTTGTTTCTTATTATGCTTTCCAAACCTTTTCTGATCTTTAGTGCCATGATTTGTAACCAAGGCATGAGAATTAGAAGGTTTTATAGTGCCCATTTGAACAAGCTTATCCTACTACCTTCTGCGTTCAATAGAAAACTCATATAGAGAAGGCATTTTGAATGTGGTCCCTATAGCAATTTTAGTGGCATAAAATGTAGAAACAAACACTGAATAATTAGGACCAAGTTTAGAAAGAATGTTTCAGATCAACTAAGTTCATCTTTCTTCTCAATTCCACATTGTTTTAACTACAATCTTATAGCTTTTAGCTTAGTGAAGAAGTCTTGAATAGTATCAAAACTAGGACTTAACCCTATGAGCTCATTCTCTAGTAGATGTCCTCTTATTTCATCTTGTGTACCAAAGAGATTTTCCAAAGTGGTCCATACATCATTCAGTGTAAAAATAGATTCAATATGAAAAATCAAATATGGAGATATAGACAACACAAGGTTCCAAATGCTTCATTACACTTATTAAACCACTTTGGTTTTTCTACAATTAGAGTTGGTTCAATTTCAAGCCCCATTGTTACTCTATAAAACCCTTGTTTCTTGAGAGAGGTTGTCATTTTTTTATTTCCAATCAAAATAGTTATATGGAGTTAAAATAGGAACTATTATTTGATCCATCTTATGTAGAAAAGAAGATTGTAGTTTGTAGTTGTGTGGAAAAGAGAATGCAAAAACTCAAAGAAACCACACAATACGCCCCCTCTTTTTCACTAGATCAGAAATTGCCCCTAGAGATTACCAGTTTGGCACTTTATAGTTTAGTGCATTTACAAAGCCTTTTACCAAATTATAATAGCCTCAGGACCCACAAATGGCCAAAAATTAACTTTTGATACAAAATCTAGGAAAAATATCTATGTGGTTGTGCATATCTCTCCAATAAATTTCCAACACCTGTTCATTTTTTAAAAATGGAATTTTGGGGCACAAGATATGGCTTGTCGAAGAAAATATCAACTACTAGTTTCAACCTATAATTTCTAGTGAAAATGACATAAAAACTTATCAAAAACACCTTGGATGGAAAGAGCTCATCTCCATATTTCTGTCACCTATTTTTTTGCAAAAAATTTGTCATTGTATGACCAAGTTATGTCGATTTGAAAAAAATGCCCTATTAGGCTTAAAATTCAGGACCAAGTGGCCCTTGGGTGGCTCGTGGGAGGAGTCATTAGTGATGGTGGCCATAAGGGTGGTGGTGCAGTGGCTAGCAAGTGGATCTTCTTTTTTGGCCACTCGGGTAGCGTCTTAAGGTGATAGTTAAAATAGCCACTAGCAGTTTGAGATTGGCAGGTTTGACCGCCACTGAAGGCTTTGAAGCCTTAGTTGCAGTTAAGGGAAACCTGTGGGAGTTTACATGTGGGGATCGGTCTCCAAGAGGCTAAAGCCCTATGTATAGGGCTTTAAATCCCTTTCATCTTTGTATTTAGAGTGCCTTAATACATAACACTTAGTGCCTAAAGTGATATATGCGCTATGAAGAGCAATTTCATTTCCCACTAAACCTAATGTAGCTAAGGCATGCATATAACCTGATAGATGCCACCATCCCTAAATCAAGCAGTCCAACAGGTGAAGAGATGCTAAATTTAATTATCAACCCAAGGACGTGTTTCTTGAAATAATGTCAGTACTATATGTATAGCTGGGGAATAATGGGTACCTAGTTGTGTATAGTGCTAATAAACAAACTTAAAGCAATGTTGAATTGAAATTCAAGGAATACTTGAAAGGAGATTTCAAATGCAGAAAGTAAATTGTTGTAGGAATATAAAAGCATAACAATTTATAAACTAAATCATACATCAAATCAATAACTGAAAACTAGTTCACAATCTATTCTAAGATTTCCAAATCTACTTGCATAAGAAGGAAACTAACAGCCTAGAGTAGCCTAACTGCAAGTAGGCCCTTGCTTGGGTTGACTTCTTCCTTCACAATTTAAATATTAATCAACACATTCACTTTCAATCTTCATTTAAAACTAGAATAGGACAAGATGCAAATGATAGAATAAAATCTCTATTGCTGAAATCAGGTTGAATACAAAAATCTTGAGAAAATCCGTGTGCTAGATATCTAGAAAGAAATAGATATATAGACGCTCACATAGTTCAGCTATTAATTAAATAACTATAAAAATTGATTCACTCTCCTTCATAGAATGAGAGGATTCCTTATTGTATAGTGTTACAAACAAACTAGGAAGCAAGAGCTTTTATTAACTAGAAAGAGAATTCTAACTAGAATACTTAACATTGAACCAACATGTCCCCAAAAGCATGGAAATAGTTATCTCATCCTTACACATCCTCTCTTGAAGAGTTATTATCTTCATCATGATGTTCCCCTTTATCTTGTCTCAGTCTTCCAAAGAGCGTGGGTCACTACAGGTTAAAATGTGTGCTCTACTGCAGGAATCTGCCTTTAGCTACATGAACTCCTATAGGTGTGAGTGTAGAACCTTTTGCACTCTATTTGAAAGATGCCTATGGTGTGGCTATAGGAACTATATGGAATGACTTCATGATGGTGATCTTGGATGCTTCATGAAGAGTTAGTCCCAAAAAGTATCTAACAGTAAAGATTATTGTAAACATACTTATTCACTCACGTTGCATTTGAAAAATAACCATTTTAACTACACAACATCCATTAAACATTATATAATTAATATAGTGATTTAACCAAAGTATAGTATCAAGTCTTATCCATAATCAAATAAAATTATCAGCAGAGGGTACTTGTAAACTTATAAAGAGGCAATTATGGGGCTCATCATCACCCCCCAAATTAAAGGTTTGCTTGTCTTCGAGCAGATAAGGAACTAAACAAATCAAACACTAGGGCCTAGAATTAAGCGTAAGTGCAGTTCCCCTGAAGTCATATGGATCAACATGTCCCTCCTCCTTTAGGAAGAATCCTCTTTGAGCCTTTATGTGCTCCCACCTGCTATTTTCATCTTCTACTCTGTATGGTCACCTGCCAATCCAGTGGGGAATAGGATACCACAGGAGAAGAGGATGGGAAGTCAGTGGCAACCATTCCAATCCCATTGCTCTAGATAGACTTATGTACCTGTGACCTCTTCTCACTACTACATGAAAATTATATAAATAATGTGGTTCCTTTTGCTTCAATTCTACTATTAATTCCTACCACCTAATTTTACAATTGTCAAATCCAGTGTTTCCTTTTTCCCTAAGTAATTCCTGATTAGCTGCATAAATCATTCTCTGATCTCTGAGGAGCTTTGTGGCTACACTTGGAATATTTTACAAAATAAACCACTCATCATTAATCTCAGTGGGATCCTTCACCTTTGCCCTGATTACCAAAGCCATTGATTTCTCTCTTTCCCGATAACTTCTCATCTGCACTCCCCTATCATATGCATTTCTGATGAAGGAAGTGAGGGTTCTAATTTGTATATCCCTAGCGTAAAGAATGGGGTTCTAGTACAATTAATAGGGAACAACTAAATCATGCAAATAAAATTCACAAAGTTGATCTTGCACTTCTGGGCAAGATGTCCTAAAAATCTAGAAAAATTTTGTGCAGTATCTAACAAGAATGGGAGGTTGCTCACAAGTTGTATAAATTAAAAAATGAGAAATGTTTCTCTCAAAAACAAGATGTATACTCTAGCACGAGGTTTACATTGCATGATCTGACTAGTTAGTTCTGTAATCTTTTATATCCTCTGCTTAAATTCATCAATTTCTTTTTCTTTTCCCTTCATATTTTCTACAAACTTTTTCTCCATTTCCTCCTCTTCATTCCACTTATTTTGCATTATTCTTATTTCTTTGTCCCTCCTCCATAAAAAATACCCAATAGGAGGAGCATCCATTTGTGTGGTTTCATGATGGTTGGAAGGACCAACTAAAGTGGAAGGAGTGTTATTCCCTATAGCCAACAACATTTTTTTTCATTTACCTCTGCTTCTTCATTCATTTCTTCCATAGCCACCTCGACTAACCTATGTAATTCACTGTTGCCTTGCTCCTTTTCTCTCAATTCTACCTGCAACTGCTAATTAACAATTACTTGCTCTTCTAGTTGTTTGCTCAATAAACTTATTTTTTGGATGGAAGCTTGGAGTTCCCCTTCATCTTCTATTTCCATATCAACATGGACCATCCCCTAACCTTTATGATGCTCAGTGAATTCAAAAGAGGATGAAGTAGAATCTCCTTCAGGGTCAAACTTTGGGGTGCTTGACACATTTTGTTTATTCCTATAGACAAACATGTCTTCTCTTTCAGAATTAGTGTTAGTTTCTACTCGCACCTGTTTAGGGTTAAAAAATGAAGAGGATTGATTTTAATGTTTTGTGTTGATCCTCCTTTCAACACTAAACATTCAAGGACATTCAACCGAGTAGAGAACTCTACTACAAATCTCCTGTCACTTGGAACATAGGGGAAGATTGGAATTGTGTGAATTTATTGTTCAATTAAGCCCAATTATGCTCAAAACCCTAATTTCATAAATTCGTAAACAAACGGACAAATCAGGGAAAATGATCACACATAGAGATACCAAATGACAATCAAATACATACTAGATTTCAAAGTTCGGAGTGTGGAAAAGTCGGGGACTAGTGAGTAGGTGCCCTAATCCAGTGCCTCAGTTTTTGTTAGGGTCTGGGAATGTTGTTTGCAACACACTTCTGTTGTTCCAGAGATTTTACAGTTGCGAGATCTGGAGGACTACATAATGGGCACCAGAGTCTAGGTCCCTATTTTCTTTTTAGATTTACAATTTTGACAGTCTACACTGCTCTCCTGCAACTCCATTTTTTTCACTTTCGCAACCTGTAACCTACAATCACAGAAAAATGGGTTGGGGTTGTGGTGTTTAGAGGCTTGCCTCAGTCAAGCCCTAAAGAGACATTCAAGTCTTATGAACACCATTGTCAGATAAAGAGTGTGTATCCCTGTGGGATAGAGGCAAAATCCAAATGATGAATGATAGAAAACACAACTGATATCACCTTGTAGTGTTGATCTCATGGAAGGAAGATGCTCTTCATGTCATGAGGAGATGGAGCCAAATCTGCAATCACAAACACAATAACAACACAAAATACTACTCTATAACACAATGAATGCCTTGAATTACTTTCAAATAAAGCCACAAGTTCACAATGCCCATCTAGTCTACAAATGAATCACTAATCATGCTTATATATGCAACTACAAACATTCCCACTAAGAATTTTGTAAATCAAACTTAGGATGTTGGCATAGGACTTAAATAACGGTCATAAACTGACACCCAAAAATAGGTCCTGACCTAAAATAGGGCAGGACTAGGGCGTGAGTGCCCAAGTCCTCCCCCCTATTTTAGGTAGGGTTTATCATAAATACACCCCATAAGTCCCATTTACCATGAAACTTCATGGTTTTCTCATCGGGAGTCTTCAAAATCATGCAAGATGCTCTAAATGCATTCTAAAGGACCTGAGAGCTAAACCTTAAGAGGAAAAATCCCCCAAGGAGACATTTTCTGACATAAAATTTATCCCCCACTTTAATGTATGTATAAATGCAAGGCCAATATATGCATTAAAGTACGGTCAACAAACATAGCAAACACACCAAGCACGGAGAAGATATGCCAATCACAATGAAGGTAGTAACAGGGATGCAAAACACGGAGAAGACAGTTACAGTCATGCAAAACACGGAGAAGACAACATTAAAGACACGCAAAACATAGTGAATATAGTGAATGTAGTGATTATTTCTTTTTCTTTTTTCTATATATGAAATGCAGATGCAAGTACAAAGAAAGTAAACACACAACGCAAAATGCAGGAGGGACTCATCACTAGTGGTCTTTAAATTGCATATGGGGCAATAGACACACAAAACAAATCTCAAAGTGCAGGAAGGACTCATCGCCACTAGTCTTTAAGATTGCACTTGAGAACAAACATGCCATACACACACATAAAAGACACGGAGAAAACATAGAAGACAAGCGATGGAGTGTACCTATTTCAAGGTTCATCACCATCTCAGGCACATTACAAGCACACACTGATGATTGCACTTCACCACAACAATCGCCGAAGACACGCTTAAGGGTTAGGATAGTCTCAGATCTGCTTCCCACCTACTCGAAGCAATTTTGAAAATGCAACCCCACCTACATCATAGAGACGCCTTATAGTGAAAAGAAAGCATGGCATACAACCCCACCCGCATCATGGAGATGCCTTATGGTGAAAAGGAGGTATGAGCTCAAAAGTATACAACCCCACCCGCATCACAGAGACGCCTTATGGTGAAAAGGAGGTATATGCAATAGATTCTAAGATGTTCAAACACACTTTGCTAGCATCTAGAATAGACAGCTTACCTTATATATGCCCCACCTTAAGGTTGTTGATATTGTGTACTGATATCAAGCATGTTAAGGTAGGTAGAAAACACACAAGGGAACACAGGCTCTCACAAAGCCCATGCCCCCTGGAGGTGACATGTACTTTACGATCGCCAATTGTTCCCACAAACACATTCCTGCAAGAAAAGTGTTAGCGTCCATATAATTATGATAAACAACAATGCATATGATCATTCACATAGAGAGCCGAGGTTATACTACGGATTCAGAGACTGAGTATAACCGTGGGGCTATACCACAAAAATCTCAAAATTGAGTGTAACCAAGGTGAGATGCAAAGATAAACAAAGTGCACTGAGCAACAATATTGTTATGGTTTGTAAGTGCGATAAGACAACATCAAGATCACACAAAGTGATTCTACTAGCCAAGCATCGAATAATATATATTCCAACCCGATCATCATATATGGACTTGGTCCATTTTTTTATTTCTCACTGAAGGGACACTAGGTCCGTATTAGTATAATAAGTTTTTTGTCATCTGCCTACTAGATAGAACCACTAGAGGAAGGGACAATAAATGGAGAGAGGAGAAACAAGTGCCTTAGGGATAGTCACATAGGAGGGTGCCCCCAAGTCACCAACCGCAACGCTATGTCCATAAGACACAACACACAATAGTGAAAATAGAGGAGAAGCAATATAGAAGAATGATGATACAAATAGAAGGTCACAACAGAGGCGGTCTCCTATTATCCTTGACCTTACAAGAGTATCAAGGGTCATCCTAGGAGGCCTAAACAACACAACACATCATGGGGGAATGGTGCAGGGGCACCATGGCAAATTTTAGTTTTTTTGTTCTCAATAAGAGCCTAGGTGGAGTTTGGATTCATAAATGATGTAATAAGGTCTATTTAAGACCATTTTAGATGTATTTGTGGTCACCTAGGGGCAGAGTTTTAATTATTGCATAATATTGCACAATCTATTTTAGCATTGTAGTGGAGAGACTATTTTTAGCCTATTTTTGGCATTTTGAGGAATCTTAACGACCATGGGAGTCATGTAACAATGGAATATGAGGGAAAACATGTTTTTTTGGCCTCACACACCTCGAGGTAGAAGAGAGAAGTTTTGGAGAGAAAAATGGATAAAGATTTCTAGTTTTCTGCACTTTTTTTTTTGTATTTTTGTTGTTTCAAATATTGGTACGGATCTATACAGAATTTGTATGACTTGCATGTGGTATGGTTGAAAATATAATGGAATCTACTTTCTAATTTTTTTTTCATTGTGTTTTGTGAAAGTTATGGTTAAATTAGTGATTGTCATTTCTAGATTTTAGGCTTAATTGGCAGAAGGACGGTCCATTTTTTAGGGTTTCTGTACAAAATAACCTACCTTGATTTTGAGATATGTTAAATAAGGGCCAAATGGGTATTTAAATCAAATTTTCTTTCTTCGAGATCAATTCTGATTTGAAAGTTATGGCCGCAAAACCCTATTTGCTGCTCCACTTCAAATCTAGTCAAGAGTAGGACAAATCAAGATTTGACCTCTATGTTCCCAAACAAACCCACCTGCACTTGAAGTATGTTGTGTAAGAGGATAGTGGGTATCCAAAACAGTTTTTAGATCATAGGTTTGAGTTGTATTTTGAATTTTATGTCAAAAAAACCCTATTTACTGCTCTCATCAAAACATAGTGGAAGTTTTTGAGAAAAGTCAATTGCTTGTATTGTGTTTGTTTGGGTGAATCCTCCATGCTCTGCATCAATTGGTATTAGAGCTTAGAAGGTCTTGGAGAGAGAGTTTGGTTTTGTGTTTGTGTGTTTGTGCAGGTTGAAGAAAGGACCTAGATGCCAAGAAACTGGGTGGTGAAGAAAAGAGGAAACCTAAGTGAGGTGTCACAAAGACAAGAGGAAGCAAGGTTAAAGGGACTTGCTTGAAGAGAAGATGGATTTGTTGAGAAGGTTCACAAAAGAAGAAGCAAGAAAAAAAAGAGAGGAAGAGGAAAGAGGAAAAGATGAGGCAAATAGAGGTTGAGAAAGAGATAAGAGAACTGAGGCAAGCTATGGAAGAGATGGAAAAAGATATGGAAAGAATAGTTCAGAAGTTCCAAATGAAGATGCAGCAGTTGCAAAGTTGGCACTTATCGGTGAAGAGGAAGGTTACATGGCCCATCAAGAAATTGTCCAAAGAAGAAGAAGACAAGCAAGGACAACAACATTAGACGAAGAGCAAAAACAATCTCAGATAAAGGAAGAGGTAAGCAATGGAGTGGTGAGTAAATCTATGACTGTTTTGACATCAAGCATGGAAGAAATTCAAAAGGACAAGGTAGACATAGTTGTGGATGAGCCTTCATTTCAATTTTAGTTGTTTGAGTCTCAAGAGCAAGTTGAACAAGTAGAAGGGCATATTACTGTTAATGTTGTTGAAAACATTGATATTGATAATGAAGTTGCTGATAGGGTTGCTGTTACAGAGTTATAGAGCAAGTTCTTGCAGTTGGATGTTGTTATATTGCAAGGGTCACCAAGAGAATGTGAAAAATAGAGTAAAGAATGCATTATTGGTAATGGTACTAACCAAGTTGTTTTGGTGTATGAAGTTGTTATTGTTATTATTCCAGTGCAGGGATATAGAGATGTAGATAGGAAGAAGCTTATGCCATTTGACAGGCCTAAACATCTTAGCAAACAGTTGGGGAAGCCTAAAGTGAATATGAAGACTACATGGAGCTACTTTAAGGAAGACATAGGGCAGATCATAGAAGGCATCAAGAAAGAGCATTCAAAGTGGATATCTCTTGTTACCCTCAATCCAAAAGGGCTTGGAATTTCTTTTGGTCAGGTGTATGGTGCAGGGACACCATGGCAAATTTTAGTTTTTTTGTTCTCAATAAGAGCCTAGGTGGAGTTTGGATTCATAACCGATGTAATAAGGTCTATTTAAGACCATTTTAGATGCATTTGTGGTCACTTAGGGGCATAGTTTTAATTATAGCATAATATTAGACAATGTATTTTTAGCATTGTAGTGGACATGCTATTTTTAGCCTATTTTTGGCATTTTGAGGAATCTCAACAACCATGGGAGTCATGTAACGATGAAATATGAGGGAAAACATGTTTTTTTATCCTCACACACCTCGAGGAAGAAGAGAAGAAGTTTTGGAGAGAAAAATGAATAAAGATTTCCAGTTTTCTGCACTTTTTTCTGTATTTTCATTGTTTCAAAGATTGGTATAGATTTGTATAGAATTTATACGACTTTCATGTGGTATGGTTGGAAAGATAATGGAATCTACTTTATAATATTTTTTGTTACACTCAATTTTATCATGTTTTGTGAAAGTTATGGTTAAATTAGTGATTGTCATTTCTAGATTTTAGGCTTAATTGGCAGAAGGACGGTCCATTTTTTAGGTTTTCCATACAAACTAACCTACCTTGATTTTGAGATATGTTAAATAAGGGCCCAATAGGTATTTAAATCAATTTTTTTTCTTGGAGATCAGTTCTGGTTTGAAAGTTATGGCCGCAAAACCCTATTTGCTGCTCCACTTCAAATCTAGTCAAGAGTAGGACAAATCAAGATTTGACCTCTCTGTTCCAAAACAACCCCACCTGCACATGATGTATGTTGTGTAAGAGGATAATGGGTATCTAAAACAATTTTTAGATCATGGGTTTGAGTTGTATTTTAAAAATTATGTCAAAAAAATCCTATTTGTTGCTCTCATCAAAGCATAGTGGAAGTTTTTGAGAAAAGTCAATTGCTTGTATTGTGTTTGTTTGGGTGAATCCTCCATTCTCCACCTTTCTTGGGTGCTAAAATAGTAGGGATAGCACATGGACTTAAGATTTCTCTGATGATACCTTTATCTAACAATTCTTGGACTTGTGCCTTGATTTCTTCATTCTGCTGTGGGGTCATCTTGTATGCAGCCTTGTTAGGTAGACTGGCACCAGGTATCAGGTCTATGTGATGGGTGATATCTCTCATGGGAGGTAAGGAACTTGGCAAATCATCTACCACAATATCCTTGTACTTGTTCAACAAAGGCTGAACTTCACTAGGTATGTCTTCCACCTTATTTGATGTTGCATCAGACTTGGTCTTAGGTCTAATCACTACTGCAAATCCATGTCCTTCCTCCTTCATTGTTTGCAAAAACTCTTTCTCTCCTACTTATACCCAACTTGTTTATCAGATTCTTCCTCTTGAAGGGGTGTTAAAGAGAATGAGACTCCATCCTTCTCTATCACATAAATGTTAAACTCTACCCATGACTGCTCATTCACCAAGACTTGTTGGCCTTTGTTTAACGATGACACAGTTTTTAGATCACGGGTTTGAATTATATTTTGAAAATTATGTCAAAAAAACCCTATTTTCTACTCTCATCAAAGCATAGTGGAAGTTTTTGAGAAAAGTCAATTGCTTGTATTGTGTTTGTTTAGGTGAATCCTCCATGCTCTGCACCAGGGAAGCACAACACGAGAGGTAAAGGGTTAGAAATACTTATTCGTAGGGACAACCGGGATAGCGGTCATCACGGATCTTGATCTTTACCTTCATGGTTATAGCTTTATCTCTTCTTCTCTCTTCCACATTTTCATGAGTTTGTAAGGGTATCCTTGTAGGAGGGTTGTCTATTAATGATGGTAGAGAGGGGATATCATGGTTTTCTGTGTCAGTTAAACAGGGTGATGTAGGAGCTCTTATAATTCCATTTCTAGTTGAATGAGGTTGTTGAGAAACCTGAAAAGTACCCATTTCAATCCATATATAGGGTGTTGGAATACCTTGGATTTGAGGGATAGTTTGTTCTTCAATGTCGTGTGAAATTTCATTATTTTCCAAGGTATGTGAAGGTTCAGGAAAAGATGCATTATCTATTTCTTTGTTTAAGATGTAATTGAGAAGTTCTTAAACATCAGGTGGTAAATTTTTAGTTTCAGCAGGTTGAAGCAAATGTTCACAAAGGGAATCTGCATCATCCAATGTGTCATCCTAGCTAGGGAGAGCAGGAAGGGATGGCAGAGTAGTGTGAATAAATGTATCAATGATGTCTTCTTCTTGTGCCAAAATATCCTCACCAAGTGGGGTTATGTTGGGACAAGTCTCTTTATTAGTTGAATCACCCATTGCTATATCATTATCATAGGTTTTAGAAAGAATGTCCATTATGTCATCATGAAATAAAGGGAGAGAGGGAATAATATTTTCACTACTACTTTCCCCATGCTTATTTTTAGAAATGAAATTAGTGAGATTTTTCAAGATTGAAGGGAAAACACCCACGATAGTGAGAAAGCTTTCAAAATAAGCTATTGTTCGAAGGATATCACAGGTAGTGCTTATGGACAAGTCAATACCGGCATAGATGTATGCTATTTGATGCAAGAATTGACGATGTTTATCAGTGAATTTGCAAAAATTATCATAATTCATAATGTACTCAAATAAATCTTCCAATGATGAATGGCAAGGAGAATCCATTAATGCAAACTATGTGTGAAAATGACCTAAAATGCTTGATTTTTTCAACTTTTTCCAATACAAATAAGTGAAATAAAAGGTGTTGTAAGGAAATTGATAAAGTGCAGCAAATAATATGTCTGATATCAGTCCAATAAAGCAATAATATCCTTCACAACACACTGTTGATGCAAACCTAGAGTGATGACAAGTCAAAACCTAGTGAAAATACACTAAAATATGCAATTTTCACAAATTTACAATGCAAAGACCCAATAAAAAGGGTGTTGTAAAGAATTTTAGGAGGTGCAGAAGATTATAACCCTAATAAGGCCAAATCTAGTGAAAATGCAAGGTTTTCAAACCCTAGGCATGAAATTTTGTAAGAAAACCACTATGATGCAACACTACAATTAGAAATCAGTCCTAATGAGTGTTTTAAAAGGGTAGTAAAATCTGAAACAAGATTTTGACTACAAACCCTAGCTAATGCAAAACTAGGTTATATGGAAAAATATAAAATTTCAAGCAATTTTTATCAATTTAAGCATGAAAATGCAATGTAAATGAATGATGAATGAAACAAATCTATAAATTAAATAAGATCCGATGATAATGATAGAAATTTATCAAAATTAAATGCCACTAATTTAAGTTATTTGAAAATGCAAGCTAAAAATGCTAATTTTTTCAAATTTTTTAATTTTTTTGTAATTTTTCAAATGCAATAAGATGAACAATGAAATGAATGTAAATTTGAAGTACTACACTCAGCAAGGTGCAAGAAAAAGTCCAAAAACATAGGTTCACCAAAATATTTAGGGTTAAAAAATGAAGAGGATTGATTTTAATGGTTTGTGTTGATCCTCCTTTCACCACTAAACATTCAAGGACATTCAACCAAGTAGAGAACTCTACTATAGATCTCCTGTCACTTGGAACATAGGGGAAGATTGAAATCGTGTGAATTTATTGTTCAATTAAGCCCAATTATGTTTAAAACCCTAATTTCATAAATTCGTAAACAAATGGATAAATCACAGAAAATGATCGCACACAGAGATATCAAATGACAATCAAATACATACCAGATTTTGAAGTTCAGAGTGTGGAAAAGTTAGGGACTAATGAGCGGGCATCCTAGTCTAGTGCCTTAGTTTTTGTCAGGATCTGAGAATGTTGTCTGCAACATAGTTTTGCTATTCCAGAGATTTTGCAGTTGTGGGATCCAGAGGACTAATGAGCGGACACCCGAGTCTAGGTCCCTATTTTCATTTTAGATCTACAATTCTGACAGTCTGCACTGTTTTCCTGCAACTCCACTTTTTCTTCTTTTGCAACCTGTAACCTGCAATCATAGAAAAATGGGTTAGGGGTTATGGTGTTTAGAGGCTTGCCTTGGTCAAGCCCCAGAGAGACATTTAAGTCTTCTGAACACCGCTATCAGATAAAGAGTACATGGATCCCTCTGGGATAAAGGCAAAATCCAAATGAGAAATGATAGAAAACATAATTGATATCACCTTGTAGTGTAGATCTCATGGAAGGAAGATGCTCTTCACGTCATGAGTAGATGGAGCCAAATATGCAATCACAAACACAATAACAACACAAAATACTACTCTGCAACACAATGAATGCCTTGAATTACTTTCACATAAAACCACAAGTTCACAATGCCCATCTAGTCTACAAATGAATCACTAATCATGCTTATATATGCAACTACAAACATTCCCGCTAAGAATTTTGTAATTCAAACTTAAGATGTCGGCATAGGACCTAAATAACGGTCATAAACTAACACCCAAAAATAGGTCCTAACCTAAAATAGGGCAGGACTAGGACATGGGTGCCTAAGTCCTCCCCCTATTTTAGGTAGGGTTTATCATAAATATACCCCCTAAGTCCCATTCGCCATGAAACTTCAGGGTTTTCTCATCGGGAGTCATCAAAATCATGCAAGATGCTCTAAATGCATTCTAAAGGACCTGAGAGCTAAACCTTAAGAGGGAAAAGCCCCCAAGGGGACATTTTCTGACATAACAACACCAATTTTAGTTTTGGAATTGTAAGTTTAGGTTGTGCCTTCTTTGTTTTAAGGCGGTGTGAGTGCCCGGGCTTTTGAGTTGGCAGAGGTTTAACTATTTTGGTTTTCTTTTTGCTTACTTTTGGTAAAGAAAGGGATAACTTTCATTTCCTTTTTGACCTAGTAGAAGAAGAGGGTAAAGGTTGCTCATGGACAGATAGAATATCTTTAGAAAAAGGTAATTTCTCTTCACATGTGGGTGAAATAGGTTCCAATGGATTTTCTATCACAAGGGATGAAGTTTCAATTGCAAAAAATGGAGTCTCAGGTTCAGGAGATGAAGTTACATGCATAGGGGTTCCTACAGGATTAGGTGTAGATGTTGTAGGGCTCTCCAAGGGTGTTGCAGGGTCAAATGTTGGTGCAGGAGCACCCTAGGTTTAGTAGGTTCAAAATTGGCATTTTAGTTTTGTTTGAGTTCTTAATATGTAATAAGGTCTAAGAAGACCATTTTAAATGTGTTGGTGTCTAATTTAGATCAATAGGTGTTAAGTTTGTGTGCAAATGTAAAAAGTGCCAAGGTTGTTGAATGTTGTCAAGTTGCACAAAGCAACTTTTGCTTTTGTTGCCAATGTGGGAAGATGAACAGTCATAACTTGAAAAGTTGGTTGTAACCATTTGGGAATATTTGTAAATGCCTTAAAAAGGCTTTGTAAGGTTGAACACAAGGGGGAGAGGTGGTTGGAGATGGTGATTGTTGAAAATCTTGAAGTTGAAGTGATAAAACATCTTTGTTTTCTGCATTTTGAAACATTTTTCTCTATTCTGGTGAATGGTATGGACCTATATGGTCATTTCATGGTGTGAGACTAATTGGAAATGAAATATAATTGAATCTACTTTCTACTCTTTTTTTTTCCATTCAATTTCATTGTGTTTTGAGGGAGTTATATCTATTTTACTGCAAACAAGTCTCAAACCCTAGTTAGGGTAATAGTGAGAAAACAAACCAATTTTTGAAGAGTTCCGTACAAAGTGACCACCCATAATTTTGAGGTATGTTGTATAAAGCCCAAATGGGTGTCAAAAACCATGTTTACATTCTTGATATCATGTCTGCACTGAAAATTATGGCCGAAAAACCTAATTTTTTGCTACCATGCTTTAGGCTCAAGAAATAGGACAGTCAGATTTTGAAACCCTCTGTACCACAAAAACCCTAGCCAATTTTTGGATATGTTGTAGAAAAGCCAAATGGGTATCTAAATATGCTTTTATATTTTGAATTATCTATTTGCTTCAAAAGGTATGGTGGAAAAGGTCAAGTTGCTGCCCCACCTTAAGCCTAGTCAAGAAAGAGGACAATAAGTTTTGACCATTCCGTACAAAGGACCCCTATCTAGTTTTGAGATATGTTTGTAAATGCCAAAAAGGGTATCTGAAAGTGCCTTTACATTTTGAATTTCATGCTCCCTCTGAAAGTTATGAAGGAAAACCCACTTTGGAAAAGCTACAAGAAGAATGAGGGCTAATGAAAAAAAACCCACCATTTGGATGCTTAGAGATTAAAAATTTGCTTGTTTGAAGATAGTTTGAGTTGTCCACCCCTACTTTGCATCAAATTGGTATCAAATCCCGAAGATCTAGGCAAGATAATTTTTTTTGGAGTTTGTGTATTGTCTTTTTGCAGGTTGAAGGAAGAGCCTAGATGCCAAAAGACTAGGCCAAGGGAAAAGAAGGGGGTCTAAGGTGAGGTATCATAAAGACAAGAAGGAGTGAAGAAGAAGCAAGGTGAAAAAAACTTTCTTAAGAAAGAAGAATGGAAATGTTGAGAAGATTAGTCCATGGAGACTTGCAAAGTAAGGAGGTGTGGATGATTGTTTTTATATAACAACAACATTAGAATAAAACACCAAGTGCTCTATCCTCTCTTGAACAAAGCGTCTTGAATGCTAAACTACGTGATCAAACAAGAATGCTCCAAGGTTCCTTAGACATGATTTTCAATGGATAGCCTCGGTGGTATGATGTGATAATGTTGTTTACTCAAAGGGACTTACACAAAATTTATTCATCACTCCATTCAAATATGTATTCCTCCTTATTATGAAATGGATCTTTTCTAATCATCTATGAAAAGAAAATGAAAATGGAGAAAGGGTTAAGAAAGCTATTCTAAGGACAATGACGTGATGAATGATGCCATGGTAGACAAATTCCCTTAAAAACCAAATTTCACTTCACCATGACAAGCAATAACTACATGAAACAGGTGCAATCTCCAAAGGATAAACCAAGGATTTTCATATTGTTGACACACTCCAAAGTACCCATAGCTGGCGCAACTCAAAGGAGCATCAACAATCAAACTATTTGCAAGATGTGGTTCAGGCTAACTTTACATGATGACCTACCATCGACAGGCCATCAAAAGTATGAACCAATGGGAATTTATCAAATATCATTGCATATATTCATTGCATCAATGACCTCTATCTACTTTATCATCTAAGCTACTTGGAACCATGTCTCAACCATCTTGGAGAATAAGAAACCATGCAAACATTCCTTGACCGTACAAGATCACCATGCGAACAACAACAATGAGCTTGTATTGATTTAGGAAGTGTTTTGTTTACAACAATCTCATATATCTCTTCAATGACTTCGAAGAGCTCTTTCTACTCTACTCCTATTGCCATAGTGTCTACTCCTACTCTATCTTCCTCTAATGATGCCTCTATGTATATCTACAAATGAGAGAAGTGAGCTTTATATAGAGCTCAAGAATTACATGAAGGGCCAAGATTGATTTAGCAATCAACGACCGAGATTGAGACAACAAGGTAGTTTGTTGCAAAATTTGCCAGTTTAGAACATGAAAGAGGCAATGAAGGCATGTTTCCTAATGTGATAAGCATCTTTGGAGCATCTTTATGGTGGGCCCTCTTGAATGAATGACATGGTAGAATGCGATTGGCTTGATGATGTGTACGTGGCACCTCAGCATTTTCAAACAAACTAGTCTAGTTCACCTCATGTTCACTTTACTTAGAATATTTTCTTCTTGTTGTCTTGATATAACTCATGGATCGCTTTGATGATCATGCTCATCTCTCATCTTGTGATGTTGTTCTTGCAAGACTCTAGACTCTTGGAGTGTTGAGGTGGAAGATGTCTTATGCGTGACTTCTTATAGTAGACTGGCATATGATGGATGTACATGAAATAGACAACTCTAGATGATGAACTCCTTCAAGATGTGCATGGTGAAGGGACAACCTTCCACTGATCCTCGCCTCGTACGGATAATGCTCTTGATGATGAACTACACTTGTAACCTTGATCATCTTAGACTAGGTCCCCTATGCATGGCATTGATGTCTTCCTCATCCAGACATACTAAGCCTTGATGTAGGAGCTCCTTCGTGTGGTGATGATGACAGGTTTGACCAATGTTCTTCCACCTTCAAAACTTCTTATGTATGAGCTCTCGCCATTCACCTCCTTGGATCCTCCATCACCTACAAGAAGAAACACATCAAATTAAGACTCGATATAAAGGATTTTCAACAACAAATTACATTCATCTTATGCATGTGGGATCAAAAATAGCATTTCAAAACATACCCTTTAGTATGAAATCGATGCCTAAGTGCCTAGGTGGGTTGGTGCAGGAGCACCTACCTGACAGCTGGCCTCCATGAGGCAGTTAGTTTGTTTTAGGTCTGGTTAATGTTTCCAAGAAGGTCTGATAAGACCAATGCATGTAATAAGGTCATGTTGACCATACTTTACTATTTTTAGATAGTTTGTTAGGACAGCTATTATGCTGTGTGTTCGGCTGGATCCTCCCAGCCGCTTGGAAGCTCCCAGCCGCTTGGAGTTGGGTCGGTAGTACTCGCAAGCAGATCCTATTTATGCATTAGGATCGATTGATTTTAGATATTGCATTGAAGAGGAGAGACAGAGAGGAGAGACTGAGTATTGTATTGCATCTTTTGAAATCAATAAAGATCCTGTTTGTGTTCATTTTCTGTTTGATCTCCATTGTGAAATCGATTTGCTGTTTTGGTGGTTACATGGATTCGCTGATCCATTCCACCGGTTGATTCGTCGAATCGGTGGAATGGCTATGTACAGTAGTTTAGGATTTAGTTTGCATTTTGTGTTTGTTCATGTGCATGTTTACAGGATCGCAGTCGAGATGTGTTGAGAACCCTAGCATGGGTATGTGCTAGGTCGTGCTGGTTGTTAGAGTCTGGAAAGTTGTCCAGGAAGCAGATCGGGTCACCTCAGGAGGTTCGGCAAATCGAAATTCGCTAAGGTTGGAAAATCCATCGCAACGGCATCATCAGGATATTTCTGGGTATATCCTGCAGTTACTTCGGGCGTCATCCGAGTAAGTGGAGATGAGCATGATGCAATCGATTGCATAAGGTGAATGTGCATTGGGGTGATCATCATCAGGTGTTGCCGAGGAGGAGCGTATCGACATAAGGTAGAAGATCGGGTTGATAAAACCATCGTGGGCCGATAATGTGAAGTTTGGCCGACAGCAGGATATTGAAGAAACTGCATGTGACGTCATCGTCATCAGGATAATCGTCATCAGGATATCGGGGCAGCAGGATATTGAAGGAGCTGCATGTGACGTCATCGTCATCAGGATAATCGTCATCAGGATATCGGGGTGACGTAAGCATCGAAGGAAAGGTGCATGAGGTTGTCGTCATCAGGATATATGGGAGGAACCGGATGTTCTATATCCTGCTGATGAACATGATGTTGAACATCATGATGCTGCAGATAGAGTTTGGCGGTAAGATGAATAGTGAACATCAGGAGGATGTTTGTGCTTGCCGAATGTGATGATGCTGCCGATAGCCGGATATGATGATGATGATGAAGGGTGTTAGACATACATGCTATATGTCAAGGTTTTAGTGTGGATGCCTTTGCATCATAGTGGTATCAGAGCTCAGCAAAAGGTCTGGGCTGTTGTGTGTTGATTCTGTCACCGAAAGGGCAGAGGTAGAGTTGATTCTGTCACTGAAAGGACAGAGGTAGAGGAGTGAGAGGTTGACAAAATGCCTTCGAAAGGTAATGGTACTGCAAGAGAATTGCAGGAGATGAAGGAAAAACATGCCAGAGAGATGAGGAAGATGAAGGAGCTTGCTGAAGCACTTCAAGCCAGGCTTGTAGCCCTGGAAAAGAACAAAAAGAGGGAAGTGGACGACAGTGAATCAGAAGAAGATGAAGATACTGTTGAAGAGTATGAAGAGGTAGCTGAAGATCTGGATGCTGAAGACCAGAGATTTGCAAAACTGTTAAAGGCAGTGCAGAGTGATAAACCTAAGGTAAAGGTTGATGTTTCCAAGTATAATGGAAGTTTGAATGAAGATGAGTTGCTGGATTGGATTGCTGCACTTGATAATCACTTTGAATGTGAAGATGTTGCTGAGGATCAGAAGGTAAAGATTGCAAAGACCAAGTTAGGAGGTCATGCTTTGGTATGGTGGGATTATGTACAATCCGAGAGAAGGAAACAAGGGAAGTCAAAGATCACTTCATGGGATAAAATGGTAGCAAGGATCAAAGGTAAATTCTTGCCTAGGGATTATGAAATTCAGATGTTTAAGAAGCTGCAATTTTTAAGGCAGAAGGAAATGGATGTGAAGGCATATACTGAGGAGTTTTATAAGTTGAGTATGAGATCTGGTCATCATGAGAATGAGGTAGAAAAGGTGGCTAGGTACTTGGCTGGTTTGAGATTGAACATACAGGATGAGTTAGTTTTAGCTAACCCTAAGAGTGTGGAGGATTGTTACCAAATGGCAATCAGGATTGAAGAAAAGATGAATAGGGGACAAGATAAGTCCATGAGAGGAAGAGGCAACAATATGAGGGGAAGAGGAGCAGCCCCTACAACAAGGCAAACCAATGAGGGTCAAGAAGACACTGGTAAAGGACAGGGACAGTCTGATTTCAGAGGTGGATGGAAAGGTAATAGAGGTAGATTTGGAGGTGGTAGAGGTTCTACTACATTTTCAGGCAAGTGTTACACCTGTGGTGAGTTTGGTCATCCATTTTTCAAATGTCCAGAAAGCAAAGGTTCATCATCCAGAAATGATAGAATGAATGACAAGAGAGTACAACTTGTGCAAGAAGAGAAAGTAGAGCAAAGTGTGCAAAGTTCAAACACTTATCATGAAGATAGAGTTCCTGACGGTTATGGATATCCTGAGGAGGGAGAAGCATTGATGCTAAGGAGAATTAGTTTGCAGACATCAAAGGATATGATGCAAAGAAGAGCTCTTTTCAAGACCACATGCAAGAGCAAAGGTAAAGTATGTAAGGTTGTCATTGATACTGGTTCAACAGACAACATGGTATCTCAGGAAATGGTGGATAAACTGAATTTGGAAAGGATTCCACACCATCACCCTTACAAGGCATCTTGGGTGAGTGATAGTCAATCACTTTTTGTCTATGAACAGGCATATGTGGATTTTCAGATTGGAGCATATCATGATAGAGTTTTGTGTGACATTTTGCCCATGGAATGTTGTCACCTACTGTTGGGTAGACCATGGCAATTTGATAAGAGAGTACTGTATGATGGGTATGCTAATACCTACACCATCAAGAAAGATGGGAAAACTATTATGTTGATGCCATTGCAGGCAAATGCTGCAGCACAGGGGGCAGCCCAAATCATTTTAGTGGGAAAGAAGGAATTTGTACAGATGCCTATAGGAGCAGGCATAAAGGCAGTTGAGGACACTGCAGGGAAAGGAGTTGTTAAGGACAACAGGTTGAAGACAGTTTCAGTTTTGACTGATAGAGGTCAGCAGCAGGTTCAGAAACAGGTTTGCAAACAGCAACTAGTTGAGAGGAATGACAAGGATGTTGTCATAGTTGGGACTATTGTTTGTCCTATAAAGGTTGAAAGAAAGACAGAGTTGAACATTATAGAAGTTCAAGAGGCAGTTCAAACAGAGGTTCTGGTCAGACAACCTGACAAACACAAGGTATGTGAGAGAAGGGCCTACATTGACAGGCATGAGGATTTACTTGCACGACAGCAAGTTACAATTTAGAAGTCTTGGAGCAGCCAAGAGATAGCAGAGGACAAAGCTGGAACAGGTCAGAACACTGACATGACAAAGTGTAAAGGTGGAGGACTTCCACAACCTAACTCATGGGACATGAGTTCTTTTCTGTTGGGGAGTATGGTGCAGGAGCACCTACCTGACAGCTGGCCTCCATGAGGTAGTTAGTTTGTTTTAGGTCTGGTTAATGTTTCCAAGAAGGTCTGATAAGACCAATGCATGTAATAAGGTCATGTTGACCATACTTTACTATTTTTAGATAGTTTGTTAGGACAGCTGTTATGCTGTGTGTTCGGTTGGATCCTCCCAGCCGCTTGGAAGCTCCCAGCCGCTTGGAGTCAGGTCGGTAGTACTCGCAAGCAGATCCTATTTATGCATTAGGATCGATTGATTTTAGATATTGCATTGAAGAGGAGAGACAGAGAGGAGAGACTGAGTATTGTATTGCATCTTTTGAAATCAATAAAGATCCTGTTTGTGTTCATTTTCTGTTTGATCTCCATTGTGAAATCGATTTGCTGTTTTGGTGGTTACATGGATTCGCTGATCCATTCCACCGGTTGATTCGTCGAATCGGTGGAATGGCTATGTACAGTAGTTTAGGATTTAGTTTGCATTTTGTGTTTGTTCATGTGCATGTTTACAGGATCGCAGTCGAGATGTGTTGAGAACCCTAGCATGGGTATGTGCTAGGTCGTGCTGGTTGTTAGAGTCTGAAAAGTTGTCCAGGAAGCAGATCGGGTCACCTCAGGAGGTTCAGCGAATCAAAATTCGCTAAGGTTGGAAAATCCATCGCAACGGCATCATCAGGATATTTCTGGGTATATCCTGCAGTTACTTCAGGCGTCATCCGAGTAAGTGGAGATGAGCATGATGCAATCAATTGCATAATGTGAATGTGCATTGGGGTGATCATCATCAGGTGTTGCCGAGGAGGAGCGTATCGGCATAAGGTAGAAGATTGGGTTGATAAAACCATCGCGGGCCGATAATGTGAAGTTTGGCCGACAGCAGGATATTGAAGAAACTGCATGTGACGTCATCGTCATCAGGATAATCGTTATCAGGATATCGGGGCAGCAGGATATTGAAGGAGCTGCATGTGACGTCTGTTGGCAAGAGACACTATATGGATTCATGGTTGTTGTCATTGATGGCAACAAAGGTCATCCCACATATCCGCAAGTCATGATGTGCCTCTACCGGAAGTCAGAATAAAGAAAGTTGTGGTCCGGTGAAGAAGAACAGAGCATGTGGCAAGGTCCGACAGATTGGTCCGGACCTCTCAGAGGAAGTGTCTTGGTGCAGTGCGGATTTGGGGAAGTCAAGAGGACTACCTTTAGTAGTATATTCCAAGGATTTAGCCTCCGGTGATGGACAAGGAAAAAGATATGAATGGTTAAGTACCGGATTACTGAGAGACAGTGAAAACAGAGGAAGAACTGACTGACAGAGTATCAGACTGCTTTCCGGATGGGTTACTGTTGATGACAGAGGTTGTGAAGGCATGAATCATGTTTGGCCGACATGATTAATGATATCTACAAGTATATGCTTGATCCGCATTGCTTGGTGAGGAAGGATTCAGCCGACAGAATGAGAGTTTGTAAGAAACTAAGACTGTTCCGGATGCCGACTAGAAAGGTGATGAAACTACTTGTGCGGATATATATAGAGGATGGATTTAGTTGTGAAGAGGAGTGTGGGTGTGGAGTGATATGCGAATAAGTCCAGAGGAAGAGCAGAGGTAGCAAAAAGGATCCGGTATGTGAAAGATAGCAGAACAAAGAACAGAGGAAAGATGAAGTGCAGCAGATCAGTGTACTGAGCCTAACCGGAACTGAACTCCAGCATATGCAGATGCTTCCAATCAGTTCAAGACTGTGATTATCATCACTTTGTAGACAGTGTGTCTTCTTGTAGGTAGTGGGCCTCTTGTGAGCAGTGTGCTCGGGCAGTGAGCCCTAATTGGCAAGTGCCATTTTTGTAATTTCCTATTCTTCTAACAGAGAATAATTCTTGGGTTAATCACCCCGTGGTTTTCTCCCTTAACAGGGTTTCCACGTCAAAAATACTGTGTCATGTGTTTCTTATTTCATGGTTAATGTTTTGTGTTTGATTTTATGCTGCTTCAATTAAAAGGAAAGTTCAATAAGGGAAATAATTAGGATAACTGATTCACCCCCCCCTCTCAGTTATCAACAATTGGTATCAGAGCTAAGTTCCTCCTAATAGAGCCTAACAGCTTGAGGAAGATCTGGGATTTCAAATGGATGCATATGGTTTAAGGGAGCAACTCAAGACTGCCCTTGAGGATCTTGAACAGTCAAATTCTGAAGTCAGTGAATTAAAGGAAAGACTCAAACAGGCTGATGAATTCATGAGAGAATTAAAAGACAAATTAAGTCTCTCTATGAAAAAGAGAAAGGAGCTGCTTCAACAGCTGGCAAGACAAAGTGAAGAAAGCAATACAAATGAGGAATTGACTGAGCAAACCAAGTTATGTGAAAAGTTATCAAAAGAAGTCATTATGTTAAGACATGAAATGGAATCAGGAACTATAAAGTTTACTCAAGAGATTGAAGAAAAAAGAAAGGCTGAAGACAATCTAAGACAATCTCTTAAAGAAAAATCAGAAGAATGCCACCAGATGGACAGGATTATCAGACACCTTGAATCTGATCTTGAAGATGCCAAAGATAATGAAGGAAAACTTGAGGATCAAATTGCCTCTCTCAAAAGAGACCTTCAAACAGCAAATGAATATAAAGAGAAATTCAAGATAAGTTCTGCTCAACTTGAAGTTCTTCTTGGAAGTCAAAAGAGGACAGATGACAAGTATGGCTTGGGATATGAGAAAGGAGAAAGCTCCGGATCCGGTCAGAAGAATCTTGGATCAGAAAATCCAAGGAGCAGACCTAGAAGACCTCCGGTAAGACAGCCAAATGCTCAAAGATATCCATCCTTCAATGGATACTGCCACAACTGCAACCACTTTGGTCACAAAGCTAATCAGTGCAGAATGAGAATGAATCAGAATAATTCATCCTTCTCCGGACAGTGCTTCAGCTGCAAAAGGTATGGACACAAATCCCATGAATGCAGAATTATGCAAGTAAACAAATCATTCAAAGGTAGATGCTTCACATGCAATAGAATAGGCCATATGGCAAATCAATGCAGATCAAGAGGATATCAATCAAATATGCAAAGAAATGTTATTTGCCAAATCTGCAATAGGTCCGGTCATAATGCTAAAATCTGCAGAAACAAGAATCAGGACAAAAGAGGTCCGGTGTATAATCAGAATCAAGACAAGGGTAAACAAAAGATGAATGCGGATGAGGTTAGGAATCAGATGAGCAAGATTTGGGTGAAGAAAAGTTCAGAGAATGTAGAGGTTGGATCCGCACCAGACTCTGGTGCTGATATTTCTTTCGGAAATTAAAAGTGAGCTCTGGCTCAGGGGGAGACTCAAAGAAAATCTTGTTCCCCCAGCCAAACAAGTGGTGCCGGATGTGGCACAAGATGCGGATCAAAGGGTTTGTAGATATGAATCTTGAGATACTTCAGTCAAGTTTTCAGAGGTCCGCATGAAGTTATGAAGAAGCTGTGATCGATCAAATAAGACCTGTTCAGGGAGATGCTCCGGTATGATAAAGGATTACAAAAAGGTCCGGAAAGATCCGGAAATGCACTATCTTGTTCTGCGGATTGGACAGAATGTTTGAGATGATCTTGTAATATGCTACCTCGATTTATTCATGATTGAAAGATCCGGATGATATCCACAGATCAGGACTAATCCGGATACTCCAAGCTATCCAGACAAGGCAAACCGGAATGATGTAGGTGAAGCATTTATTGCAGACAGGTATTAGGGTTCGCGGAGCAATTTAAGGGATTTCTCAAAGGTCATTTGCTCATTCTGCACTCGAGAAGAAGCGAAAAGTGGAGCTCTGCAACAAGGTTCTTCAAGCACACCAAGGATCTCCTACCGAAGCTATTGGATAAAGAAATCAATCCAACCACTCCGTGCAAACCGAAGGCGCATAAGGTATTCTCCATTTTTCATTACCTCACTGCAAATCTTTGAAGAATGGCTACTCCAAACATAGTTAAGATCTCTGATAGACCTCGCCCCTCATTCAAGAAACATCCCTACAAATCATTGGAGGTAGACCCACTAGGAGCCTTCTCTAGTGTTCCTCACGGAGTTTTACACACCGAAGACATTAGGGTTTACATACATGCAAACATTGAGGAATTTGGGGAATTCAAATTAAGAGACCTCTATCACAAGCAGCTGATTGACAATGCCTTTGAGCTTAAACCAGAGTATAAGGATATTCAAAAGAAACAATTTGAGCAATTTATTCATTTCCCCTGTTTTGAAGAGGATGAATGGGTCCGGTATGTACTGAGCAGGATGCATGACAACTTTCTATGGCTAGATAGACCCTGCAAGATCACAAAAGAGGCAATTAGAGCAGTAACTGGCCTATACTCTTCCGGAGGAGTACCTATCCTCAAATCTGTCAAGAACAACATTGTAACTGAGGCCACCGGATCAAAATTTGACAAGAGGGCAATGACCATTGAAGATATTTCGGATCCGGATATCAAATATGCATCAATGATAATAGGATACAAGATCTATCACTCCAGCAGGGAGAATTCTGTATCCGGAACTGCAGTATACACTGCTTTTGAAATGCTAAGGAAAAATGCAGAATATGACCTCTGCGAACTACTGCTAAACCAATTAATGGAAAATATACAGAAAATCAAGAAGGATAAGAAGAATTCCTTCAAGTATGGTACTCTTATTGTTTGTCTATTCTTCTACTTCATGAATGAGCTACCCGGAACAAGTGGATGGGTATGGCAGAATGACAAACCTGTTGCAGTCCAGATAAGAGACTACTTGCATGGACTTGGGGATGCAAAAGCAAGAAATTCAGCTCTATGGGGATACTTCAAAAACTTTCAGAGCATGATGCAAGCAAGAGAGAGAATTCCCCAGTCTCTCATTGAGAAATACAAGGACTCAGTGTGCTTTATGGTTGACACTGATCAGTGCCTGATGGAGGCAGTGGAGCCAAGGACTGTCTGGATCATGCCCATGGGGTATGAAGTTGATGAACAGATAGTGGAGCTGCATGTTCAACACATGCTAAGTCAGCCCAAAGATCCCAAGGCAGAAAGGTTTGGAACCTTTGAGGAGCTGAGTATAAAATTACATGTAGAACTCAGGGAACCTGAGATCAAAAGAAAAGTGAGAAAAGAAGTAGAGCACATTGCTCAAGGTCTTGGCATCTCAAAGGAGGCACTTGATGCCAGCCGGTAAAAGAGGAGGAAGGCCGAGGAAGAAGAGAAAAGCAAAGAAAGTGCTCCGGTTGGAGCTCCCACCCGGACCAGATCAACAAAGAGATCTGCACCTCCCTCAACCAAAAGTTCAAAACCGGAAGTCCAGGCATCCGGTAAGAGATCCAAGACAAAAGCCACAAGGGATTATGAAAGCCAAAAGGATGAAGAGGAAACAGAATCAGATGAGGGAGTAAGAGAAGTAAAGAAACAGAAGAAGAAAAGATCCGGTAAGCCCTCCACAGGCCAAGACAAGGATGAAATGGCAGAGGTATCTGTTGAGAAGCCCACTCTGTCTCTAGAGAGCATAATCAAGTCGGTCACGGTGGATGGAAACCTTCAACCAATGACTGAATCCTATGATGACTTCAGTGAGGCAGACCAAAAAACTCTGCAGGAAGCCACAGTTAAATATCTGAACATATACAATAAGGCTTTCATTGAGATCATATCTCT
The DNA here is from genome assembly GCA_027924645.1 of Cunninghamia lanceolata. NCBI lineage: Eukaryota > Viridiplantae > Streptophyta > Pinopsida > Cupressales > Cupressaceae > Cunninghamia > Cunninghamia lanceolata. Next base: position 28,572,599 of record BSBN01000500.1, read on the forward strand.
CATTCCTAAGAGCCTAGAGAAGGAAATGGAAGTAAGAAAGAATAATGCTCATGCCAAAGATCTTGAGATCCGGGAGCAGATAACTATTCAGCTATATCCTCAAATTGATCCCAAGACAATGAACATCATCTTCAAGGACTGCAAAGATGAGTTCAGAAGCAAAGCCAGGATGAATCAACTCATGCTTGGTGAGACTGACAAAGTGGCTCAAGAAACAGAAGAGATCCTCCGGAAGGCCTTCAAAAGGTTCAATCTTCCTGTTGTAGAGGACTTAGGTGCAGAAACAGCTACTGATTTGGAATCTTCTGTTCCGGAAGAAGTGAGCCCTGAACAGACAAGTGAGGACTTGGGACCCTCTGCTCCAGAAGAAGTGAGCCCTGAACAGACAAGTGAGGACTTGGGACCCTCTGCTCCAGAAGAAGTGGCCCATGAACAAGTTAGCATCTCTCCTCCGGTTTCCCCTACAGTCTCCGGATCCAAAGAAGAAGAGCAATTACAGGAGAAGGAAGCAGTGGTGAAGGACAAAGAGGTTGACAGTTCTAAGACTGCAGAAGAGAAGAAACATCTGTCTCCGGCAAGAGACACTGCACAAACTGTTCAACAATTTTTGAGCAAAGAAACTCTAGAGATTGATGAACCGGAGCTTCTAAAAGGCCCATTTGATTTTGACTCTCTCTCTCCGGTACAAACAATGAAGATAGCTTCATTTGCAAATGCCAAGGCAAATGAAAAGCTCCTGAAGTCTCATATGGAAGACTGTGAGTTGATAGAGGCTGCTTCCGGAGTACTTGTGAAGATCATGCCATCAATCCAGATAGATCCGACAGCCTCCACTTCCGGTAATCTAAAAACCTTAGTCAGCAGTGTTGATACACATTTTGATTCTTTAGAAAAATCAGCTGAAGAAAAGGTCCGGAAGGAATTTTTGAGATTCTCAGAGATATTAGAATTAATCTCTAAAGACAAAAAGATTGTAAGCATTGGAATAAAGAGCTTAGAGAATGCTCTTAAGGATGGCGGTGATATCTATAAATTTTGTATATCCTGGTCAAAGGCAACAGCAGCATTTGACAAGAAAATAAAAGAGGAACAGGATAAGCTACAAAGCTTATCTCAAAGTTTTGATCCTCTCTCTTCCTCTATAATAAATCAAGAATGTCAGACTATTGCAGTCTTGAATGAAATAAAGAATCTTGAGAAGGAAAGGAAGAACATCACCAACCGGATGGGAGAACTTAGAAGGATTATAATCCCTAAGTTGGAAACCATGCATGAGGCCATCAGTGATGCTAGGACCACCGCCCAAACAAAAGATCCGACAGATCTCAAGCGGGCAGAAGCGTTTGCATTTTTGCTAAGTGGTCACATCTCAATTTTGGACAGAATGAAGCAAAGTTGGGCTACCGAAATGATTCAATTACAGACATCCTTTGCAGACATTCTTCAATATATGTGAGTATGTAAATATGCGGCTAAGTATAAGAAATTTTTGAAAATTTTGATATGCGGACCCTACCCTTTGCCATTGATGTCAAAGGGGGAGTGAGGAGCAGTGAAAAATGAGGAATCCAACTAAGGGGGAGTTCCGGAAATTGTATATAAAGACAGAGCATCAGCTAAGGGGGAGCATAGTGAAAACACTTAGTCATTTTTCACTAAGTGTTGCCATCAATGCCAAAGGGGGAGATTGTTGGCAAGAGACACTATATGGATTCATGGTTGTTGTCATTGATGGCAACAAAGGTCATCCCACATATCCGCAAGTCATGATGTGCCTCTACCGGAAGTCAGAATAAAGAAAGTTGTGGTCCGGTGAAGAAGAACAGAGCATGTGGCAAGGTCCGACAGATTGGTCCGGACCTCTCAGAGGAAGTGTCTTGGTGCAGTGCAGATTTGGGGAAGTCAAGAGGACTACCTTTAGTAGTATATTCCAAGGATTTAGCCTCCGGTGATGGACAAGGAAAAAGATATGAATGGTTAAGTACCGGATTACTGAGAGACAGTGAAAACAGAGGAAGAACTGACTGACAGAGTATCAGACTGCTTTCCGGATGGGTTACTGTTGATGACAGAGGTTGTGAAGGCATGAATCATGTTTGGCCGACATGATTAATGATATCTACAAGTATATGCTTGATCCGCATTGCTTGGTGAGGAAGGATTCAGCCGACAGAATGAGAGTTTGTAAGAAACTAAGACTGTTCCGGATGCCGACTAGAAAGGTGATGAAACTACTTGTGCGGATATATATAGAGGATGGATTTAGTTGTGAAGAGGAGTGTGGGTGTGGAGTGATATGCGAATAAGTCCAGAGGAAGAGCAGAGGTAGCAAAAAGGATCCGGTATGTGAAAGATAGCAGAACAAAGAACAGAGGAAAGATGAAGTGCAGCAGATCAGTGTACTGAGCCTAACCGGAACTGAACTCCAGCATATGCAGATGCTTCCAATCAGTTCAAGACTGTGATTATCATCACTTTGTAGACAGTGTGTCTTCTTGTAGGCAGTGGGCCTCTTGTGAGCAGTGTGCTCGGGCAGTGAGCCCTAATTGGCAAGTGCCATTTTTGTAATTTCCTATTCTTCTAACAGAGAATAATTCTTGGGTTAATCACCCCGTGGTTTTCTCCCTTAACAGGGTTTCCACGTCAAAAATACTGTGTCATGTGTTTCTTATTTCATGGTTAATGTTTTGTGTTTGATTTTATGCTGCTTCAATTAAAAGGAAAGTTCAATAAGGGAAATAATTAGGATAACTGATTCACCCCCCCCTCTCAGTTATCAACAACGTCATCGTCATCAGGATATCGGGGTGATGTAAGCATCGAAGGAAAGGTGCATGAGGTTGTCGTCATCAGGATATATGGGAGGAACCAGATGTTCTATATCCTGCTGATGAACATGATGTTGAACATCATGATGCTGCAGATAGAGTTTGGCGGTAAGATGAATAGTGAACATCAGGAGGATGTTTGCGCTTGCCGAATGTGATGATGCTACCGATAGCCGGATATGATGATGATGATGAAGGGTGTTAGACATACATGCTGTATGTCAAGGTTTTAGTGTGGATGCCTCTGCATCATGGGTTTAGAAGGGTAGTGAGGAATGTGTGATGTGAATTCCGAGGGTTATGGTCTAGGCCACCCAGGCTGGGTGGGCTGGAAGAGAGTATGAGGACTTTTATACTTAGGCAATTCTTGCTTCATTTTCATGATATTTTTGATGCAGAGCCATACAACGAAAGCCTTCAATTCAAGGGTGAAATTTCCATGAATCACATTTTCAAATTACATACACTATTTATTCATTATCACCAGTTTGCTACAGTGCAACATACACCGGTTTACCACGACAGCCAATCACAAATTGTATCGGGTGCTTGTATATCCCCAATGTACATCCTTCCCAGGCATTCCAAATATACATTCAAAATATGCATTTGGTGGGACCCTCGATCTTTACTCCCCATTGTATTTTTCACCACATACAATTTAATGTGCAATGCCAATACAAACAAATTTCATATACAAAGCTTAACTTGTTTTTCTAATGGGCTAAAGGATTCTTACCTGCTACTGCCGGTCACTTATTGTATCTGCAAACAGATACCCGTCCAACATACTTTCTAACTACTACTCCTGTCGATCATCCTTTGCATCATATGCAATGTAGGTTTTTGTTGTATCTTCACAACATACAATTTTAACATGCACTCGGAGCATACAATCAACAACCTCCTATTGCCAGTTTCCTTTACCTTTGCTGCCGGTAGCCTTATGCATCTTAACCCGATGTATATTTGAAATGTGCATTTCCAACATACAACCTTTAACAACCAAATGTAGGATATACACAGAATGATACTCAAATGCGATAGCGATATACACAGGGATTGTATCTTCATACATTCGTGATATACACATGAATTGTATATCCGATATGTTTTAACCTTTATTCATAATATGCATTTTCAACATGTTTTCACACCCAATATGCTTTGCAATATATACGCAGACTATATATCTGACATGCAAATGTAGTATATACACAAAATGTATATTTGAACACCACGAATCTTCCGTCGATAATCTTCTCTGCAACAAATCTCGTAGTCTCTAACTGTCAAACCCTAGCACCACAAAATGCTAGGCCTTCTACTACGACACTTCTTCGACCGGTCGGATCCTCTATGCCATTCTATCGTGACTGCGAACAAAAAAGAAAAGAAAACAAAGAAAACTATATACAAGGTCCATTCCACTAATTTCAAGGAAATCCACCAGTGGAATGGTCTCAATCTAGCATTTTCGACAACAGAAAACTAGAGCAGTTAAATCTAGAAAATATATACAGAATACAAAATCTGCAAACACAAAAACTCAATTAAACTTCGGTGTCTCCACATAATGTATTATTCAATCTTCTATTCTCTCTAAACCCCTTCAAAAATCCTCACCTCTATCTTTTTAATGCCAATCTCATGGTCTCTTCTAGTTCCAACCGGAATACCAAAAGTTGGAGTCGTTAAAACTTCCACGTTTTAGATTAAGCTTTAAACAAGATTATCAGCCAAAACACAAACTAAGCACACGACACATGTTTAGCACACAACAAGATTTAAACACATCAACAAGACACTTCAAAAAGAACATCCACATACCCCAATTGTCCAAGATATCCAAATTGGCTTATAAGGATACCAAATTTGAGACACTGGTTTACATGGTGGAGTTTTTATTACAAACATGAAAACCCAACAACAAGGACAACATAACCAAACATATAAATGCATAAAACATAACAACATAACAATACCTTAGTCTTCTCCCTCAGATGTATAATTAGCTTGCTGAAGGGGTGCTCCTACACCACTTTTCCTTCCTCCTTAGCATGACTTAATGTTCTTCATGTAAATTACCTTCATTTGAGTGAAGTCAAGAAGTGATCTGAATGGCATTTGAGGTATTCTCCATGTGCAATGGTGGAGACCTCCTATGATGAGCAACCTTGAAGGTGATGTGTGGATTTGACTCCAATACTTATGATTTTCAATGATTTTCACCTCCTTATTGGACTTGCATGTGTGTGGAAGCAGATGGGTGGAGTTGGTAGGCAAATGATGAGTGGCATAAGTGCTCAAACACTTGATTCCATGCTCACCTCCCTAGTTCGCCCAGGTAGGGCAGTTTGGAGGATACCATGTGGATTTTACTAAAAAATGCTCTTGCTTTGCTTCAACTTGCAATTCAACCTTGAAAATTTTCATTGTAATCACCTCTCTTGACATTTACTTGCAAGTTTTTATAACACTCATCTCCTTGGGTGGTATGGAATGCTCTGTGTGGAGAGTATCACGTGGATATGGATTGAATCCAAGACCTCCTCTCTAGGCCACCCATGTTGGGTGGGTTTGGAGGTGTTGTTTGGAGGATGTCATGTGAATGACGTGATGTTGTCCAAATGAAGGGCTCAAGGCCGTCTAGAATGGGTGGGATTAGAGGAGGCGTAAGGATTTTCATAACTTAGTATTTTTTAGCTTGATTTTGACAACATAAGACATCTTTACTTGCTTCCTTGATAATTTAACCTCCTTGCATGAGATGGACAACCTTGGGAAGAAGGGAGGACTTGAAGAGAGTGCATGGAGAGTGTGTTGTGGAGGAGGTGATGTTGTCCAAGTGAAATGCTCAAGACTGCCTAGCATGGGCGGCTTGGTAGGTAGGGTGTGGACTTTAACCTTATTTGATGTTCATTTGTTCCATTTGATAACTCCTTTCTATCAACTTCAAGACTTAGTAAAATTTTGATATGTTTGTAAAGTTGAAAGACACATCATGGATGTTAGGTGACGATGTCCATCTATCTTGGTGGAATCCACCTAGGAAGGGCAGCTTTGGAGTGCTAGTAAGGATTTGCCATGTGAACACTATCTATCTTAACCTTAGCACTCTTCCTCCATTTGCATGACTTAGTGATTTTTCAAACTTACTTCTCCTAAAATGACCCTACATGGATGTGAAGCACCATGGTGAGTTGGAGGAATCAGGATGGAGTAGTTGCAATGCTTAGACATCAAACTCCAGACTCACCTCTCTAGGCCACCCAGGTAGGAGGGGTTTGAGAGTAGGCCTTGGACTTTTGACACTTAGAAACTTTTCACTTGATTATCTCATCCTCCTGGTGTCATCTTGATCATTCTCATTAAATAAACTTACAACTTATGGTGTTCTTCACCATGGGCGGCTTTGAGGACAGTGTATGGAGAATTTCATGTGGGACATGACATAGTCCATGAGCACCTCTTGAGGCCACCCAGGTTGGGCGGGTTTGAAGGTGACCCGTGGAATTTGACTTAAAATGCATTTAACTCCTTCAAACTTGCAAAATTTCATTGGAATTTCATCATCTTCTTGTGCTTTATGCTACAAAACCTTATAAACTTAGCCACTTTTCTCCTTGGGTACGTTTGAAAATGTTGTCTAGAGAGTGTCACTTGGTGGAGACATCATCCATAAACACCCTATGAAGCCGCCCAAGATGGGCGGGTTGGGATACCACCCTTGGATTTTGTCTTGAACTCACTCAAAATCTCTTCTAAACTTTGAAAATTCTCTCCCTAAGGTGGATTTGGAGGCAGTGTATGGAGAAAGTGCGTGATCACAACCTTGAATCCAAGACCCCATGCAAAGGCCGCCTAGGTAGGGTGGGTTTGGAAGGTGTGCTTGGAATGTAAGTCTTGTCGCCATATCGAAAATATCCTGAATGGAAGTATATTGAAAATATGTTTAAGTATAAGTTAGATATTGAATTTCTTATACATTAAATATTTAATAATATACTTCCAAGATGTTTGAGATGGGTCTCGGATCTATAGGATTTAACATGCAAATTCTAGATTTTGGAGGATCCACCAGATTTCAGACTTAGCCAATTTTTAGGATTTCAAGACATCAGGCTTAGTGATCTTTCATCATTCTTTCCAATTAATTCATCCTTTTTGGGAGGAATTTAAGTAATGCTTGGTTTGGATATGATGAATGGAATGTTGCTTGTAGTCTACTTAACTTCCCTCCAACTTGCAAACCTTGCTTGAAATTCATCATTTCTCAGTGCCTTGTGCTTGAAAACCTTCTAAACTTAACCATTTTCTCCTAGGGCGGATTTGAAGGTTCTGTCTGGACAAATGCATGTGCAGGAGGCTGAGTCCATGACCTCATGCCAAGGCCACCCAGTCTAGGTAGGTTTGGAGGTGAGGCATGGAAGTTTCATCAAAATCTTAGTTTTAGACTCCATCATCACTCCCTAACTCCCTTCAATCGACAAAAGATCATGAAAATATCCTAACTTTCCATGGGCGGGTTTAAGGGTGTTGTCTGGACAATCTCTCCTAATGGTGAAGACACTGTCCAAGAGGACCTTGTGAGGCTGCCCAGTCTGGGCAGGTTTGGACATGGAGTGAGGAATTTCTTGCCTTAGTAAAATTTTGGATTTCCTGAATGGAAGTATATTGAAAATATGTTTAAGCATAAGATTGAGTTTCTTATACTTTAATTATTTATCAATATACTTCCAGGATGTTTGAGATAGGTCTTGGATCCATAGGATTTAGCATGTAGATTCTAGATTTCTGAGGATCCACCAGATTTCAGACATAGTCATTTTTTCAGGATTTTCAAGATATCAGACTTAGTCATTCTCAGGGTCTCAATGACATGCATCAAGATGAAGGCATATAGACCTCTTGGAAAGAAACTATCGATACATGGGCAAAACAACACTACCAAAACCCTACAAGCTAAGACCAAAACTAAACTTTAAAGCAAAATGAAGCGAGAAAGAAAAAAAAGAGGGGGTCCTCATTTGCAATGGGGCGATGTGTGATTACATCACAACAGGAGGTACCAAGCAAGAAACAAGAGAAAAGAAAAGAGAAAAGTGAGATAAAGAAGAAGGATGAGAAAAGAAAGAAAATTGATATTGAGCAAGAGATAGTAGATTTGAGGCAAACCTTGGAACAAATGGAGGAACAAATAGAAAAAGTTCAAGAAAGAATGGAACTTGAGATGCAGCAATTGCTTGAGAGAGCAAACCAAGAAAAAGGTTTGCATTTACCAATAATGAAGAAGGTAAAATGGCCCATCAAGGAGATCATTCAAAAGAGAAGGATACAGGAGAAGATAGCAGAACCAGACTTTGAAGAATCTTCGTTGATGAAGGAGGAGAAACAACCATCTAAGAAAGAGGAAGAGGTAAGTAATACAATGGTGACCAAGCCTAGGACTGTTTTGACATCAACAAGCATTGAATAATTGCCTTGGGAAGTTCAGGAGGTATTGAAGGATAATATGAACATAGTTGTGGAAGATCAAGTTGCTATTGTGGATTTGCAGACCAAGTTACTTCAATCAGATGTTGCCATGTTGACAAGGTCACTAATAGAGTGTGAGAAGCAGGGCAAAAAAGGCATAACCGATGATGGTGTTACACAAATAGTTTTAGAGAACAATACTACCATTGTTATCATCCACGTGAAGGAGGAAGATTATCATCAACTTGATGGGAAGACTGATCAATTCTATTTGTCATTGCACACGATATCTCTGGAAGGTGACTTGCAACATAGTTTATGTCGCTACCTTTTCCAAGTGTTCAATAAAACCTACAGTCAAGATGAAGCAAGCACAGGTCGGTTTCAAAGAAGGTAATATGAATGGATCTAAAAACATCAGTCAAGAGCTTTCAAACATAGTTCTCATGTTGTTTCTCTCCATTCAAGTGGAGCTTGAATCTTTCTTCCCCGGGAGTATGGTGCAAGAGCACCCTAGGTTTAGTAGGTTCAAAATTGGCATTTTAGTTTTGTTTGAGTTTTTAATATGTAATAAGGTCTAAGAAGACCATTTTAAATGTGTTCATGTCTATTTTGGGTCAATAGGTGTTAATTTTGTGTGCTAATGTAAAAAGTGTCAAGGTTGTTGAATGTTTTAAGTTGCACAAAGCAACTTTTGCTTTTGTTGCCAATGTGGGAAGATGAACAGTCATAACTTGAAACGTTGGTTGTAACCATTTGGGAATAGTTGGAAATGCCTTAAAAAGGCTTTGTAATGTTGAACACAATGGGGAGAGGTGGTTGGAGATAGTGATTGTTGAAAATCTTGAAGTTGGAGCAATAAAACATCTATGTTTTCTGCATTTTGAAACATTTTTCTCTATTCTAGTGAATCGTACAGACCTGTATGGTCGTTTCATGGTGTGAGACAAATTAGAAATGAAATATAATTGAATCTATTTTCTACTACTTTTTGTTACACTCAATTTCATTGTGTTTTGAGGGATTTGTGTCCATTTTACTGCAAACAGGTCTGAAACCCTAGTTAGGGTAATAGTGAGCAAACAAACCAATTTTTGAAGAGTTCTGTACAAAGTGACCACCCTTGATTTTGAGGTATATTGTATAAAGCCCAAATGGCTATCTAAAACCATGTTTACATTATTGATATCATGTATGCACTAAAAATTATGGCCGGAAAACCCAATTTGCTGCTACCATGCTTTAGGCTAATAAAATAGGACAGTCAGATTTTGAAACCCTCTGTACCAAAACAACCCTAGCCAAGTTTTGGATATGTTGTAGAAGATCCAAATGGGTATCTAAATATTCTTTTAGATTTTGAATCATATGTCTGTTTCAAAAGTTATGGTGGAAAAGGCCAAGTTGCTGCCCCACCTTAAGCCTAGTCAAGAAAGAGGACAACAAGTTTTGACCATTCCATGCAAAGGAACCCTATCCAGTTTTGAGAAATGTTTGTAAATGCTGAAAAGGGTATCTAAAAGTGCCTTTATAGTTTGAATGTCATGTTCCCTTTGAAAGTTATGAAGGAAAAACTAGTTTGGAAAGGCTACAAGAAGAATGAGAGCTATTGAAAGAAAACCCACCATCTGAATGCTTAGAGATTGAAAGTTCGATTGTTTGAAGATGGTTTGAGTTGTCCACCCCTGCTCTGCATCAGATGTTGACACTGCATGCCCTTCAGAAGAGGATGCATGCTTAGCAGATGATGTTGAATGTTCTTCAAATAGTGCGTCATGAGCACGAGACGTGGATGCATGATCAACAGAAGGTGTTGCCTATTCTTTCCCCATATTTTCTCCCCTTTCTTCCTGAACCTCCTCTACTTTTTGCACCCTATTTATTTCCATTCTAATCCTCCTATCGTATGGCCCTACATCAAGCATTTCTTCTTATATGATGCAAACCCAAAAATACCTCCCATGTCACATGAGGAAACCAATTACTTAGAAACTGGTCACTCAAACCCTTTTTCACTAACAACTAAATAAGTGCATGGTGAGATAATGCAGTTGCGGTTCCCTTCTAGTATTCACTTGCCATTACTTTTAACAAATTAAATAGAAAGTTTGGAATATTGACATTTCTCCCATGTCGCAGATGGTTTAACAACTTAAAATGTACAACTTGGAGATAAGATATCCTACCTTCATAGGTTAAGTATTTGATGATGTATGTAGTTGCTTGTGCCCACTATGGATTGAATGACAAATGCCAAGTCTCCTATGAAGTGACCTTAAGATGCTCACCATCCTCCACAAAATCATTTCTGGCTGCCGCTACATCACCTCTTTGTGGGAAATTCTCCCCAACTACCAACAAACTTGTTACTTCTACTTTGGCTACTTTTGAAGCATCCACACTCAGCCATTTAACTACTATCCTTCCATCATTCGAAGTAGCAAATTTTGTAGCTATATCTTCATCATACCCATTAAGTCTCTAAAAATAAGCGAACCATCCAACCTATTGGAATATGGCAAGAGAATCAGCATCATTTTCCAAGACTGTGATCTATAAGCTCTCTTCTCACTAAATCACCCCCCATTATTCGTGTCAACCTTAGTCAGTTTTCTAGTAGCTCAAAGATAGACACAATTGTCATTAGCTCAATTATAGCAGAGGGTTTTTTAGACGAATAATCTTAAACTGCAATGTGGTTTGGTTTTTTTCAAACTTAGAATACTTAAAGTACTATGGGTTTGTTGCTGGATAATCATAGCAAATGAAACAATTTAAATATTAAGTTCAAATGATGTTGCATGTGTATTAACATTTGCAACTCTCTAAGTGATTATGTTGGCAAGTAAAGAGGTTGTACAGTATGATCCAGCTTGGAACACATCAGTTAATGGTTGACAAATAGGCATAAATAGTAGTCGACAAGACTACTACCACCCCTCAATTAAGTAAAAGACATATCCTTATGGCTGATGATGTGTGAAATGACAGGTAACGACAAGGTGAGATGGCTTAGTTACGTGAAATGTTTAAAATTACATTATTAATTATTGTGTGGCAATAAATGTTGCATAAATAAAAAATAATCATAATTCAATGTGAAATGAGTTAAAGTAGTTACAATACCTTGTACGGTGTGCTAGAATGATGTACTAATAGTGATTGGTGATGGCAAAGATATCAGTAAGTTGGTTACTATGTCACTTATTGATGACAACTGCTTATTAATGTGACATATGTGATGGGTTTGTTAGAGCTCATGTACATGTGTATTAAATGTGATGGTGGTGGCATATGTGGTGGGAAAATGGCAGCGTGAGGCTGAATGAAGTGGTCAAGGCATGTGGATAAGATTTTGAAGGAAGTGTTTCTAGAGGAATCTTGGTGTAGGAATGGACGGTACAGCTATAGGAAAGGAGTTGCACAAGATGCAGGATGGAATTGGCAGAATGTGTAGAATGATAGGTAGGTGGATTGTAAACTGTGGGTGTGAATGCTATAGGAAAGAATGCCTATTACTATAGGAAAAATGGTAGAGAATTCCATATGCAATAGGGAATGATGTTGTATGGTGCAATAGGTGATGCTGCAGGAAAAATGACTGACAAAAACTAATGGGAAAGAAGGTGGGCAAGTAAACTTGCATTATTAGGGAATAATTGATAACACCCAAAGGGTTTTCACTGTTAATTGAATTGATTTTTTTTGTGTGTGTGCATAGTCAAGTTATACCTGAGAGATGATAGGGTTTGAGCGATAAGTCTTATTCTCTATCTAATGTTGTGTTGGTGTTATCTCCATGTGATTGTCTTGTGTTATCTTTTGCATGAATTGATCTTTGTCAAGTGGCTTTTTATAGAGCTTCAGGCAATGGCCATTAACCATCAGAGAGAATCTAATAGGATCAATGGTGATTAACTTAATTGCCCCATTTGGAAACACTTTAGCTATCTCGTAGGGAGGTCTAAACATTGTGTTTGTAGTTTCTCTTTGTGATCTTTATAGCAGGAGTCATATAGAAGTGCCCAATTAGTGGGCTGAAACGCTCTAGTCTTTATAAACTTATCATGCCATTTGATTCTCTGCTTTTGTACATTTTTTGTATGATGAAAAGCCTCTTTCCTAAATTTATCTAGGGCATTTAGCTGAGTTATCCTTTCTTGTTGTGCCACTGAAAGATCTATTCCTAGCTCCAATGGTGTCCTGAGTGTTCGATGTTCAAATTCAATAAGTAAAACTGCTATTTTACCATATTCCAACTCATGAGGTGTAAATCCTATGGTGGTCTTCCATGTTGTTCTATAGGCCCAAACTGCTTCAAGAAGGCAGTTTGCCCAATATTTCCTATGTAGAACTACAGTTTTGGTCAGAATGGACTTAATTTATTTGTTGGTGATCTCTACTTGTCCATTGGACTATGGATGGTAAGGTGTAGATTTCTTGTGATGAAGTGCATATTCTTTGACTAGTGCAACAATCAACTTAGAAGTGAATTGCGGTCCTTGGTCAGTAACAATCTCCCTAGGCACTCCATACCTAGTGAATATTTCCTCATAAAGGAATTTTTCTACATTCTCATCTCATGCATGTGTCAGAGGCTTAACTTCTACCCACTTTGTCAGGTAGTCAGTGCAAACTAGAATGTATTCTTTGTTGTTTGACTTTGGATCAATGGGTCATATGAAGTCTAGACCCCATTTGTCAAAAGGTTCTTGCACTAGCTAAGGTTGCAAGGGTATTTCATCTGTCTTAGTTGGTCTCCCCATTTTGTGACAATGGTCACATCTTTTGGTGTATACTACTGCATCCTTATGCAATGTTGTTCAATAATGCCTAATCTTCAAAATCTTGAATATTGTCCTCTTTGCTGCAAAGTGCCCTCCACAAGGTTCATCATGGCAGGCCTTTAAAATATCATCAATCTCATCTTCTCTAATACATCTTCTCATGATGTTATCATGTCGAATGCAGAACAGATATCCTACAATCCATGAGAATGGAAGGCTCTTTTCTACCAGTTATTTCTTTTCTCTTGGCGAGAAGTGAGGTGGTGTTTTTCCTACAACCAAATAGTTAGCAATAGTTGCATACCAAGGGAGATGCAAAGTTAATGCAAACAAATGTTCATCTAGAAATGAGTCATCAATAATGGGCTCCTATGCATTACATGTTAATCTAGAAAGGAAATCTGCTACAACATTTGTTTTTCCTAGTTTATCAATAATCGTTATATTAAATTCTTAAAGTAGCAACAACCACCTAACCAATCAACTACTAAATATAGGTTTGTTATTTAAGTACCTAATTGTTGCATGACCTTAGTGTGGACTGTTGCAAGTATGAGGTGAGCCATTGTTGTCATTGATGTCAACATACTCACACTGCATTGACAAGAAGGATTTGATGAGCTTTGTGCTGAGGATATTGAGAAAATTAGCCTCAGTCAGGAACAGTGAAGAACAGTGATGAGAAGAAGGTAAATATACTGTATAGGATGAGAACCGGAGGATGCGGATTAAAGGGTTAGTAGATATGAGTCTTAAGATGCTACAGTTAAGATTTCAGAGGTCCGCATGAAGATCTGAAGGAGTTATGGCTGCCGGTATAGAACCGGGTCCGGCAAGTATCCGGAGGTGACAGAGGATCACAAAAAGGTCCGGTGAGGTCCGGAATTGTATTATCATAATCTGCGGATTGGAAGGAGTGTTTTATATGTCCTTGTGATGTTTCATCCTGATTTGTGTGTAATTTGGAGGTCCGGATGTACCTCCTGCATTATGACAGTGGCGACAGACTGTGTTCTTGAAGTTCCGGATGAGGAAGACAAGAGATCCCAGTAAGCAGAGAAAGTGCGGATGTATCCGGACATTCAGACAGACTTGTGAAGGTTCTTGAATCATGTTTAAGTTGTGTTGTTGGTCCGCATTGATGGTAGAGCCCGGAATTGAAGTTATTCTTCCGGATGAAGTTATTGCTCTGTTTAGCCGACCGGATGAGTTGTTCATCCTGCGAATGTTCTTGTGATAGCCGACCGGATGTGTTATTCATCTTGCGGATACTCCTATGGTTGTTTGCCGACTTAGATGCTTGTTCCTAAGTCGATGTCTTGTATAAATAATGATTTGTGAATTCATTTCAGTGATGCAGCGTGTGGATGAGTATGGAGTAGCGAAGAAAGGTGCGAAAGGCAGAGCAGAGATTGTTGGGCTTAATTGGAACTGATCCGGACATGGTAGAGATGTCATTCTCCAGTTCAAGACTGTGATTTTTATCACTCTGTAGACAGTGTGTCTCCTTGTAGGCAGTGGGCCTCTTTGTGAGCAGTGTGCTCGGGCAGTGAGCCCTTATTGGCATGTGCCATTCATTTTTCCTTATTCTTCTAACAGAGAATAATTCTTGGGTTAATCACCCCGTGGTTTTTCCCTTAACCGGGTTTTCCACGTCAAAATCTTGGTGTTCAATGTGTTGATGCTTATCTGCTCTTGTGTTTATGTATTGTGCTTCCATGAATGATTATTTGATATGCTGCTAACTAACAACAGAGAATTAAGTGTTTGAAAGAGAACAAGTTCTCTACAACTGATTCACCCCCCCCCTCTCAGTTGTATGCCCTAGATCCAACAATTGGTATCAGAGCCGAGTTCCTCTGATAGGAGCTTAACCGCTTGAGGTGATCCAGGATGTCGTCATACAAGAAGGATAGTCCGAAGTTCGATGGAACCAACTTCACTCTCTGGAAAGGTCGCATGAAGTGTCATTTGGAATGTATGGGAAAAGCATACTTGGCTATGATTTCAAAACCATATATACCCCCACAAGGTGGTCCGACAACTCCTGATGAAACCACAGAAGCTGAAAACAATCTGCGGACCAAGGAAGCTCTTCTAAGCGCATTGAATGACTCAGATCTCTCGAATGTCATTGACCTACCAACTGCATATGAGATCCTAACTAAACTGGAACTTCTGTATGAAGGAGATGAGTTTGTCAAAAGTGCAAGGTTGCAAAGTCTGAAAGGGAAATTTGAAAGATTGAAAATGAGAGATGATGAAAACATTACTACCTTTATGCCAAGAGTAAATGAGCTGGTATGTGGAATCAGAAATGCTGGTGGAACTCTAGATGAAAATGAGATTGTCTGCAAAATCCTAAGATCCCTTCCTGCTGCCTACAAAATCAAAGTTGCTGCCATTGATGAATTCAGAGCCCACACAACAGTCACAAGAGAACAACTAGCTGGCAAACTAGCTGCATTTGAAATGACCGAGTTTGGAGATGATCCTCCCAAGACTGAATCTGCTTTCAAAGCCAGTGCCTATGTGAAAGGCAAACAGAGATTTGATCCGGGTGAAAACTCATCAAGGAAAATGTCATGGTATGATCAAGCAAGAAGAGACATGGAAGAAGAAGAAGCAGAAACAGCTCAACTTGAAGCCCTCATTGCAAAGAGACTGCCAAGAGGATCCGGTAAGTATGAAGGAAAACTACCCTTTAAGTGTTTTAACTGCAATAAGATTGGTCATTTTGCCTCAAGATGTCCGGAGAGATCTGCAAGATCTAATACTCACAGACAAAGGTTTCAAAAGAATTGCTATTATGTTCATGAAGAAGATGACAATGAAGGAGTAACAGATGATGAATCAGATCCAGGAAGCAAATCCGGAAATGAGTGGGTGTTTATAGCCATCAAGGAAGAAGATTCCTTGCTCTCTGAATCTGTCAATCACAAAGTTGTTGAAAAAGCCTTGGCTGCTCAAGTGGAAGAAAAGGATGATTGGGTTATTGACAGTGGATGCTCTCACCATATGACTGGTGACAAGAATAAGTTCTTAGACTTGGAAAGATATGAAGGAGGAATGGTAAAGTTTGGTGACAATTCTGCTGGCAGAATCAGAGGTAGGGGAACTATTTCCTTTGATGGTAAGAGCAAAACAGGTAATGTACTATATGTTGAAGGATTGAAGCACAATCTTCTTAGTGTTGGTCAGTTAGTGGACAAAGGCTATGATCTCCGGTTCAAGAATGGAAAATGCAGAATCTTTACAAGCTCTGGAACTGAAATTGCATCCGGTACTCAGACAAGAGGTAACATCTTTCATCTGGTTGGTTCAAATAAAAGTTGTTTGTTTGTTCAAATTGATCAGAGTTGGTTATGGCATAGAAGAATGTGTCATGTAAATTTTGATAACATCATCAAAATAAGCAATACTCAGGCTGTGAGAGATCTTCCAAAGTTAATAAAACCTACAAACAGTGTGTGTAAAGAATGTCAGTTAGGCAAACAAAGCAGAGTCTCTTTTAAAAGCAAAGATCAGTCTTCTACCGGATTGTTGGAATTAGTACATACTGATCTATGTGGTCCGACAAGAATCAAGAGTCTGCAAGGTGATAGATATTTCATGTTGTTAATTGATGATCATTCCCGGATGATGTGGGTTACCTTTCTAAAAGAAAAATCAGAAGCTTTTGAGAAGTTCAAAATCTTCAAAGCTATGGTGGAGAATCAAACCGGATTGAAACTAAAATGTCTAAGGTCTGATAGAGGTGGTGAATTTACATCTGGTGAATTCATTGACTTTTGTGAGAAACAGGGTATAAGGAGACAGTTGTCTACTCCTAAGACTCCACAGCAGAATGGAGTAGTTGAGAGAAAGAACCGGACCATCCAGGAAGCTGCTAGGACAATGATGTTGGAAGCAAATGTTCCTCAAATGTTTTGGAAAGAAGCTATCAGCACTGCAGTCTACACTCTCAATCGAGTTCAAATCAGAAACAACACCGGTAAGACCCCCTATGAACTTTGGTTTGGCATCACTCCTACTGTGAAATATTTCAGGGTATTTGGTAGCAAGTGTTATATTAAAAGAGATGAAGATCTAGGAAAGTTTGATGCTAGAAGTGATGAAGGAATTTTCTTGGGCTACTCCACTCAAAGCAAAGCATATCGGTGTTACAATAAGAGATTGAGGAAGATGATAGAAAGTACCAATGTAAAGGTTGATGAAGGAATTGAGAAGCCTTCAAGATTTTATGAATTTGATGAAGATGACCAAGATAGTGTTCAAGGAACTCAATCCTCTCCGGTGAAACAGAGTCAGCCTGATCCGGTAAATCAGGAAGAAGAGTTAGGTTTAAATGAGCCTGATCAAGAAACAGCAGTACTGGATACTCCCAAAATTCCAAGGTATGTAAAACTGAATCACTCTGAAGATCAGATCATAGGTGACAGAAGCAAAGGTGTACAAACTAGAAGGAATATTGCTCAAGATCAGAATGAATGTTGTCTGATTTCAAGGATTGAACCTAAAACAATAAATGAAGCCTGCAATGATGAAAATTGGACCAAAGCAATGGAAGATGAACTGATGCAAATTGAGAAAAATCATACTTGGGATCTTGTTCCCAGACCTAGAGACAGGAATGTAATTGGAACCAAATGGGTCTTCCGGAACAAACTAAATGAAGCTGGTGAAGTAATCAGAAACAAAGCTAGATTGGTCTGCAAAGGCTACTCTCAAATAGAAGGAATTGACTTTGAAGAGACTTTTGCTCCGGTAGCAAGAATTGAAGCAGTCAGATTACTTCTTGCATTTGCTGCCTTCAAAGATTTCAAGGTATATCAGATGGATGTCAAGTCTGCCTTCCTAAATGGTGATCTGGAAGAAGAAGTCTACATTGAACAACCGGATGGATTTCAATTGTCTGATAATAATGATATGGTCTGCAAGTTGAAGAAAGCTTTGTATGGATTGAAGCAAGCCCCAAGAGCATGGTATGAAAGGTTGGATAAGCATCTTGTGCAGATTGGATTCAACAAAGGTACTGCTGACAGCAACTTATATTTCAAAATTGATCATGAAAACATTCTGATTGTTGAAGTGTTTGTGGATGATATCATTTTTGGAGGAAGAGATAGTATGTGTAAAACTTTTGCAAATCAGATGAAAAGTGAGTTTGAAATGTCTATGCTTGGTGAAATGAATTTCTTCTTGGGTCTGCAAATTACTCAAACAAAAGAAGGGATCTTCATTTCTCAGACCAAATATGTGAAAGAATTGTTAAAGAAATTTGGTATGGAAGACTCAAAGCCTATGAACACTCCTATGGCAACCGGATGTAAGTTAAGCAAAGATGATGATTCTCCAAAGGCAGATCAGACAAAGTATAGATCAATGATTGGTGGATTGTTGTATCTCACTCAAACTAGACCAGATATAATGCAAGCTGTTGGTCTTGTGGCAAGATTCCAGGCTGATCCTAGAGAATCTCATGTTATGGCAATCAAAAGAATTTTTAGATACTTGAAAGGGACAGTTGAGTATGGTCTATGGTATCCTAGAGATCCGGATTTTTCTCTTCATGCTTACACAGATGCAGATTGGGCAGGAGATGTGGATGACCGGAAGAGCACTAGTGGTGGAGCATTCTTTTTGGGGAAGAGATTGGTTTCTTGGCTAAGCAAGAAACAAGATGCAATATCTCTGTCTACAACTGAAGCAGAATACATTGCAGCAGCAGGTAGTTGCACTCAAATCTTGTGGATGAAGCAGATGCTAAGAGACATCAAAGTTGAATATGAGGAGCCTATCACAATTTTCTGTGATAATTCAAGTGCAATTAATATTTCCAAGAATCCGGTATTGCATTCTAATACTAAGCACATATCTATCAAATTTCACTTTTTGAGAGAACAAGTAAACAAGGAAGAAGTCAGATTGGAGTATGTTCCCTCCAAGGATCAGATTGCAGATATCTTTACAAAACCTCTTCCCAAGGACTCTTTTGAATATCTCCGGGAGAAGTTAGGGGTCATGGCCCCTCCGGTGATGAACTAAGATGCACTGATGTGCATCAGTCCGGTGGCTATCACAGTCATATCTTGTGATCCGGACTAATGGGGAGCTGCAACTAAGGGGGAGCAGCTGGTATTATTCTGATGCATGAGAGTTGCAAGTATGAGCCCTTTGCCATTGATGTCAAAGGGGGAGAGAAGACATGTGAAAAACAAGTGGTTGATGATCAAAGGGGGAGCAGTAAAGGAAGACATGTGAGGAGTTGTTGTTGATAGGGGGAGCTGTGACAGAAAAGAGAAGTTCTTGTCTTGATGGTTTTTCACATCATATGTTGCCATCAATGACAAAGGGGGAGATTGTTGCAAGTATGAGGTGAGCCATTGTTGTCATTGATGTCAACATACTCACACTGCATTGACAAGAAGGATTTGATGAGCTTTGTGCTGAGGATATTGAGAAAATTAGCCTCAGTCAGGAACAGTGAAGAACAGTGATGAGAAGAAGGTAAATATACTGTATAGGATGAGAACCGGAGGATGCGGATTAAAGGGTTAGTAGATATGAGTCTTAAGATGCTACAGTTAAGATTTCAGAGGTCCGCATGAAGATCTGAAGGAGTTATGGCTGCCGGTATAGAACCGGGTCCGGCAAGTATCCGGAGGTGACAGAGGATCACAAAAAGGTCCGGTGAGGTCCGGAATTGTATTATCATAATCTGCGGATTGGAAGGAGTGTTTTATATGTCCTTGTGATGTTTCATCCTGATTTGTGTGTAATTTGGAGGTCCGGATGTACCTCCTGCATTATGACAGTGGCGACAGACTGTGTTCTTGAAGTTCCGGATGAGGAAGACAAGAGATCCCAGTAAGCAGAGAAAGTGCGGATGTATCCGGACATTCAGACAGACTTGTGAAGGTTCTTGAATCATGTTTAAGTTGTGTTGTTGGTCCGCATTGATGGTAGAGCCCGGAATTGAAGTTATTCTTCCGGATGAAGTTATTGCTCTGTTTAGCCGACCGGATGAGTTGTTCATCCTGCGAATGTTCTTGTGATAGCCGACCGGATGTGTTATTCATCTTGCGGATACTCCTATGGTTGTTTGCCGACTTAGATGCTTGTTCCTAAGTCGATGTCTTGTATAAATAATGATTTGTGAATTCATTTCAGTGATGCAGCGTGTGGATGAGTATGGAGTAGCGAAGAAAGGTGCGAAAGGCAGAGCAGAGATTGTTGGGCTTAATTGGAACTGATCCGGACATGGTAGAGATGTCATTCTCCAGTTCAAGACTGTGATTTTTATCACTCTGTAGACAGTGTGTCTCCTTGTAGGCAGTGGGCCTCTTTGTGAGCAGTGTGCTCGGGCAGTGAGCCCTTATTGGCATGTGCCATTCATTTTTCCTTATTCTTCTAACAGAGAATAATTCTTGGGTTAATCACCCCGTGGTTTTTCCCTTAACCGGGTTTTCCACGTCAAAATCTTGGTGTTCAATGTGTTGATGCTTATCTGCTCTTGTGTTTATGTATTGTGCTTCCATGAATGATTATTTGATATGCTGCTAACTAACAACAGAGAATTAAGTGTTTGAAAGAGAACAAGTTCTCTACAACTGATTCACCCCCCCCCTCTCAGTTGTATGCCCTAGATCCAACATGGACAAAGATAGGATAATCTGTTATGTAATGCCTTTAATTATTAATTGCATAGACCACAACCAAGATCTCTTTCTCAGTGACAATATAATTCAACTCTGCTTCTTGGAGGTTTTTGTTGATAAAATAGATGGCATATTATATAGAACTATCCTTCTATCCTAAAACAACCCCTGTAGGATAATCAAAGGCATCAATGTGGATGTGGAAAGGTACTATCCAATTTGGTCCTCTTAGCACAGGTGTGGTAACCAAAGAATCTTTTAACGATTGAAAAGCTTCCTGACATGCAGGTGTCCAATTGAATTCAGTATGTTTTGTAAGTAGAGTAAATAAAGGTGCAATTGTTTTACTAAAATCCTTTACAAATCTACGATAGTAACCTACATGGCTAAGGAAGCTTCTAACATCTTTTTTGTTTTTGGGGTATGGGTAGATTAGAAATGACTTGTATCTTTGCTGGGTCTACCTAAATACTTTCCTGTGAGACATAATGCCTTAAAACTATTCCCTCTTCCATAATCAAATAACATTTTTCATTTTTGAGGGAAATATTATGATCTTGGCAGTGTTGCAAGACCTTTTCTAGATTGGATAAAGCTTCAGTGTACCTATTACCATGAGCTGTAAAGTCGTCTGGATATAGACTTCTAGATATTCATGAGTAAGATCAGAGAAAATGCTAAGCACTGCTCATTGGAAAGTAGCAGAGGCATTACATAGTCCAAATGGAAGGACTGCATAAGCATAAGTTCCCCAGGGACAGGTAAATGTTGTTTTATCCTCGTCCTCAGGTGCAATTCTAATCTGGTTATATCCACTTTAACCATCTAAGAAGGAAAATTATTTCTTTCTTGCTAAGGAATCTAGAACCTGATCAATAAAAGGTAAGGGGAAATGGTCCTTGCACGTGGAAGAGTTGAGTTCTCTATAATCTATGCAAACATGTTATTTTCCATCTTTTTTTGGAACTATAACCAAATGAGAAACCCATTGGCTATCTGACATGGGGTAGATAAAGCTAGCATCCAACACCTTCTTGAGTTCCTCTTTTACAATGTTCTAGAATGTTTAGTTCATTCTATGTTGTGATTGTCTGGCAAGTTTACAATTGTAATGGATGAAAAGATGGAAGATGGGATTGATTGATAGTTTGATTAGGTCCTCCTTTCACTCAATTTATTCAATGACATTTAACTGATTTGAATCACAACTTTCACAAGATGACTCAACTATCAGGTTCGCTGTCACTTGGAATGATAAGGAAATTTGGATGATGTTAATTGATTTTTTAATTCTTAGCCTGATTAAGCCTAAAACCCTAATTATGCAAAATCGTAAGCAAACAGACAAAACATGACAAATCCTTCTATAGAAAGTTACTAAATTCATATTAGATACAACTAGATTTTAGGTTTGAGAAGATAGAAAAGTTGGGATCAAAGGAGTAGATGCCCAAGCCCAAGGTACTGCTTTTTCTGAGGTCTTCAGGATAAAACCTGCTATAGACTGCAACCTGCTCCAATATTTTTAGCACTGCAAAAACTGAGGGTCAAAAGAGTGGGTGCCATTGACCTTTTTGTGATATTTTCTACTTTTTTCTTCAGATCCAGGATCCTTCTGCTCTGCAATGATCCTCTACAACTCCTCTCCACAAGATCTGATATCTATAACCTACAATCACAAGAGAGGGGTTGAGGGTTGTGGTGTTTAGGAGCTTGCCTCATTTAAGACTCGGAATGGCATTCAAGCCTTCCAACACCATTGTTAGATAGAGAGTGCATGTCCTTGTAGGACAGAGGAAAAAACAATGATAAAAATTATAGATTGAATCAAAAATAGATATCACCTTGGAGGTGTAGCTCTCATGGAAATGAAGCTCTTTCACGCCATGAGAAGATGAAGACAAATCTGCAATAACAAACACAAGAACAACACAATGAATGCCTTGAGTGCTCTAAAATCATAAGTTCGCCAAAATCTCAAAATCATCTTCTAGTTTACAAATAAAGTCCTAAACATGATTATATATCCATTCCCACTACAAATTTCATAATTCAAACTCAAGTTGTTGACAACGGAAACCTTTTAACGATCACCAACTGACATTCAAATTTGGGACCCTGACAAAATAGGGTAGGGCAAGGGCATGAGCACCCAAGCCCGGGGACCTATTTTGGGTATGGATTAAGCTCAGAGATGTCCCCTAAGTCCCATTTGTCATGGGTTTCAAAGGATTTTGTTTTGGGATTCATTTGTAAGATGTATGATGAAAATTAAGGGACCCGGGAGCTAAACTTAGGAGGTAAATGTCCTAGGGGGACATTTTATGATATAACATTTAGCCCCCACTTTAATGTATGTATGATCTTATGACCCATACATGCATTAAAGTACAGTAAAAAACACAACAAACACACTAGGCACTTGAAGCTAAGGCATACACAAAGATTGAGGAACTATTTCTAGCCCCCAGTCTCAGGTAAGCATTAGAAAACACATCGTAGACATGCAAAACACAATGAAGATAGTAACAAGCATGCAAGACACGGAGAAGACAGTATTGAAGACACACAAAACATGATGAAGACAAGAGAGTAGTCATGCAAAACATGATGAATACACTGATATTTTTTTATTTTCATATATATAGATGCATGAAAATAAAAATTGCAACACAAAACCCAAGAATATAGGGGGGGCTCATCGCCACACCCTTTACACTACTCCAAGGGGAGAAAGCATGCCATACAAAACCCAAGCGCAGGGGAGACTCATCAAGACACCCTTTACACTACACAAGGGGGAAACACACACCATACAAAACCCAAGCGTAGGGGGGACTCATCGCCACACCTTTTACACTACACAAAGGGAAAACATGCCATACAAAACCCAAGTGTAGGGGGGACTCATCGCCACACCCTTTACACTACACAAGGGGAAAACACAAGCACTGCATAGCATGCCATAGACATACTATACATCTTAAACATGACAAACAAGGCAATGGAAGGAGCTTATTGCTAAGTCCCACCATCTCAAACACATTGCAAACACACCTGACAGTTGGGCTTATGCCACAACAACTACCAAAGACACTCTTAAGGGAGGATAGTCTCAAGATCCAACCCTGCCTCTGTAGAGAACTTTTGAAATAAAAGGATGTGCACTAGCTCAAGAGATACACCATCCCTCCTCCGCAGAGGGCTTTTGAATAAAAGGATATGCACTAGCTCAAGAGATACGTTATCCTGCCTTCATAGAGGGATTCTTTGATTGCAATATAGATAAAGATGTGCACTCGCGCTAGAGATATAACATCTCGCCTCCACAGAGGGCTTACAAACACACTTCATTAATACTAAAATCATCAGACAGATTACCTTATATATGCCCCCACCTTAAGGTGGTTGGTGTTGTGTACCGCTATCAAGCATGTTAAGGTAGAGAGAAAACACACAAGGAAATAAGAGCTTTCGCAAAACCCATGCCCTCAAGTTGACATGTGCTCACGATCACCAAATGTTCCAACAAACACATTGATAAGATATGCTAAGATAAGATAACAAGAGAGGTTACAAATCTTACTCTAAGATAATAACCAAAGCAAAACATGAAAGCTATGTGTTGGTGTTCTCAACTGATGATCTGAGTTTCCCTAAAAAGTTGCCATCTTTTATGCTCAAGATTCTCAGGTCAATGGCCAATGAACAGGAGACAATTTTTTATTCTCCTCTGCACTTCAATCTCTACTAGACCTAGGGGGTATTCCCTTACTTCAATATCTATATGACAAATCCTTATTTCATCGAATATTGACACCTAAAGAAGATATGTTCTCCTATATGCAGACCAAAATTGTATAATCACTTCAAAGTTGGCTATCTTTTTTAGTTACTTTGTTGAATGGCTTAGAGAACATGAAACTAAACCCTACTCCTAAAAACTAACAAGTTGATTTGTTCTTTTTAATGTATGTGATTGTTTGATTGTGGGTATTTTGTGAAAATAAGCCCAACTCTTATCAGTGCCAATCCTAGGGTTTGGAGTCAATTCCTTACAAATGCATATTACTTCTCATAAGCATCACAAACATACAGATTCAAAGGATTTACTATGTTCCTGTCTTAAAGAAAAAAAATCCAAGAATGGGTATTTACAACAATTCTTCTTATTAATATCCTTATTGCAAAACACATCTCTTCATATTTGATTCAAAGCATTTTAATTTATTCCTTGAATAGAAGCAACAAACCAGACATGTAATATAGCAAATGTATATCCAAGAACTGAGAAACCCTTAGTATCTTCATTCAAAAGAGAAATGCAAACAACACAAGAGACAACTGATGGAAAAACATGCTTAGAGGTATTTTTCATATATTGTAATTTGAAACTGATAGAAATGCTTATAGAGAAAATACATTCAACAATGCAAGAAACTGAAACTTACAACTCAAAATATGGACAACCTCTCAGAATTTCATTATCAAAGTTTCCCAAATCTTCCAACAACCATTACAAAGTAGTACAACATGCTTTTTTATAGACACAAGAACATGGTACTCAAAAACTTGTTACCAATAGGTGGTTACAAATCTTACATTACAAGCCATTGCCCATTGGCATTGGGAAACCAATTCAAATTACATATGAAAGAGAAAAGAAAAAAATACAATTTATCTTGGAGATGACAAAAAATTGTTGGAGATGATTTATCCAATGATGAAGAAGACATATCACATGATTGGATCCTCGTTCATCCTGGACACATTTATCCATACTTCTCCACCTAGGATGCACATGATTTCTCTTATGGCCATTGGAAAGGAATCAATTTTGCTATTTTTTCATTATGCCCTGTATACCTTGCATCCAATAAAA
This sequence comes from Cunninghamia lanceolata, assembly GCA_027924645.1. Taxonomy (NCBI): domain Eukaryota; kingdom Viridiplantae; phylum Streptophyta; class Pinopsida; order Cupressales; family Cupressaceae; genus Cunninghamia; species Cunninghamia lanceolata. The sequence goes on from BSBN01000500.1 coordinate 28,598,235, forward strand.
TCTTTGTTTCCTTACAAAATATCTCAAAATTCAATTCCAACACATGTAGCTTATCGAGTGTAGAACTTAGAATTTTCATGCTTGGGTCACCATATACACAACTGGAAGATATGAGTTGCCGGCTATACTTTCAAAATCAGCCTTCCATTTGTCTAAACTTTTTATTTCTCCATCATCCTCCAATATACTTGGCATAATCTCTTTATCTATTTTCTCAATTGATTGTCTTTTCTCATTCAAAACCTTATCCAATTTCAGCTGGAAAGCCACTACCTCTTCTAATAAAATTAACATATCAAGCATCAGTTTTATTTCTGCTAGAGCATTTGGGGCAAACCTTGAACATCTGTGAACTTCCCTTATTTCTCTAGTTCTTGGTAGCCACACTCTACACATGTCTTTCAGGCTTTCCTTATCCCTCTCATGTTTGTCCAAAGCTGTCTTCAAATTTGAATAAGACATCCATGTGTCATCAATCCTAGCTATAATCTTGGATAACCTATGGTTGATTAGATTTATAACTATTTCTTTGACAGTGTTCTTTTTCTCATCCTTCAGACTCTTTACCTCTTCTTTCAACTCCTTAATCTATGAGAGCAATGCCTCTCTGTCTGTTGGAAATGATTCTACAGTCTCTACAAGAGTAGGAACACTCTGAGTTGAAGTGCCTGGAGCCAACAACATTTTCTCCTTACATTTATTCAATTCTAACATAGCTTGCCCATACTTCAATAGAAGTTCATCATAATCCTTTTGCAATTTATTTGTGACAGCGTCAACAAATTAGGTTGTATGAACACTCAAGCTTGCAGCTTAAGGAGATGGAGTGTTTGACACTCTCTTTATTATCACATCACCTGTTAATTCTCCTAGACCCACCCTTGGCTTATTATTGTTTGGGGTCAATACCCATATTGCCAGGGTTTCAAATTTGGAATTAAAGCCTGCACCAGAGAGTGTCTTATCCACTTGATCTTCTGATATGTTTGTGCCCATTCTCTGGACAACATCAAAAGCAATTGCATCTACTAGAGTCCAATGTGGAAGTAACATCAGACCACTCTTTGCAACTAAGGTTCTTCCTTCATCAGGGGTCATTCTACTGACGTCCTGACCTACTTCATTCAACACCCTCTGAGTTATCTCTTCATATTTTTCTAGATCAGCTCCTCTATTGGCTTCCTCTACCCTCTTTTGAAATTCTTCATTCCTTACTTTCAACACATACCCCTTAAATTATAGGGTATTGATAAAGGCATCATCTTCTAAGAATTGTGACCAAGCCAACACTCTATTGTGCTCTGTATCCATATGATTGCCAGCAAGAGATCTGCTTAATCTACTATCAAGGGAGGCATAAGGCCTTATTCTCACAGGTGAACTCACCTATTGGGAATTTTCTTGTTCTTGTTCATTTGTTTCCTTCTCAAAGTCTATCAATTCTAGTTCCTCTTCATGATCCCAGTTAATGACTTTTACTTTCTTGGCTAGAGGTGAATCATGGGACTCATTTCCTCTTTGGTATGCCTTGCCTGAACTGCTTGGATTATATGTAGGCCTCTCTTCACCTGTTGGAGCACTTTCAATCAAGTTATCTGCATTGGCAAAAATCTTCTGGATCCTTATTATTGGATCACTTTCATCTGCAAATGCCCCTGGATATGCATAATTCAATTTTTTTCTCATTCTTTCTCCTTCCATTACTGCTTCCCACCTTCCCCTCAAAAAATGAATTTCCTCCATTGTGGCATAGTTTCTCACTACATCTTCATCAAACAAAACCTGGTGGATGAACTGGGGCCTTTTGATGCCAAGCCTCACTCTGTTAATGAATCCTTCTAGGTCAAACACCCTTGGCTGCTCCAAGCCAATCCTGTAGACTGTCAATACTAACTCAACTTGATCCAGAGCATCCTTATTAGTAGCCCAAAAGTCACAAAACTTGATAGAAGTGGGGAAGAAAGACCCCTTCTTTTTCAATCTGAGATGCTCTTTATCTAATTCATTTAATTGTCTGATGATTTCTAAATATGCAATTCTCTTCGGCACAAATTTTGGAAATATATATGGGGCAACCTTACTCCCATAAACTCTTATACAAGTGGTGTGAGTATGTAGAAACCAATCTCCCCGGTTGTGTTGAATTCCCAACTCAGGGGTTCTATCCAATAGTCTCAAAAAATCCAGCACATCCTTTGGAACCCTTTCCCCTTTAGGCTCCAAGAAACCCAATAGATTTATGACAAAATGCTCCTAAAAAATTACATAGTCTGCATCTACATAGTGCAAATCTATCATACACGTCCACATTTGAATAGGGAATAAAGTATCATCATGATCAACTTCTCTAGCATGCAGGGTTTGATGCCACATCCCTGATCCAGCATGTAAAAACATATGGCACATGACTGAGTACCAATTAAATTCCACCTTTGCATCTATAGTATACAAATTATTCTTAATCTTCATCAACTGATTATGCATTTTATCTACTATGTAAGTTGCATAATCAAAGGCCTCTATTGTTGAAATGTCTTGTACATTATCAACTATCATCATCATAGAGACTGGAATTTTATCTAATGCATCCCTTCCCAACACATGACATAAAGTATGATATGTCTTCACAAAGTAATGCATAAATTGTGACACATCAAAGGGTTCATCTTCCTTGTCTGATATTTTAACCAATTTTCCATCAATGCCCCTTGACCTGTGCTTGGACAGCTTGAAAGTTTTGTATGCACGCCGAGCATTTTTATATTTATCCTTCAAAGCATTGAGATCAATTTTCTTGTTGGCAGCAGGGTTTAAGCCAAACACTTTTGTGATGGAGGCCTTTGTGATCCTGATCATGATTGCATTATTTCTTGCCCTGACAGCCCTAGACCCAGGATCATACCTCTATGCAACTACCTTTACAAAATCTGGGTTTATGAATACATTAGGGCACATTAACTTTGCCAAATCTAGATTCCAAGCATTACAATTAGGGGCTTTGTACTCCCTCCTATCGTACCAATGTTTAAATAGGATCCATCCTGGCATAGGTAATTGAGCATCCTAACATCCAAAGCATAGGTCCAATAGTCTGTCATTCGGCCCACCAGGACCATGCACATTTATGGGCCTTCTTGAGGACCCAGGCAGCTAAATCATCAAGTCTTCATTTAGACCCCTTTTTGAAGTTGAAGGCTGGCTAGTTTGACTCATCTTGAAACAATTCTTTTCCAAACTAGGGTTTTCTTTTTAACAATACTCAAAAGACAACAACTTCAATTGAAATAAACGCAGTTGGCAAAGATTTAACTTACTAGTTTTAACTGCAAAAGCTCAGAATTTTAATATTTCATCGACCAAATGCTCGTTGCATGCAGGAATTTTCTTCGTGCTTGTGAAAATGTTGTGAAAATCCCTTACCTTCTACTTTAATTGGGCTTAGATATTAGGGCTCACCTCATTACTGCATGTCACTTTGGCCATTATTGCAAATTCACGACATAGGGGTGGCACCAAACGTCTACACAAAAAGTTGAAATTCAGACCATCGATTGAATCTTCAAACTATGAGATCAATGGTTGTAAATCAATTGCTGGATTTGAAAATCTGAACCTTTATGTGAAAAGCCAACAGCCAATCAAATTTCTCCATCTTGGATGCTCTTTTTGCTGACCTTTCTTCCCCTTTTGTCATACATGGCCATGTGGAATCATTCCACGTAGTAACAAGTGGGCCACCTCTTTTTGGTTCTGCAAGATCACGCTAAGCCTTCCACATGTATCCCCTTATACAAGCCTTTTCATTCCTCCTAAATACAAGCCACGTGTCCTCATCTCGCAACTGCGCATAGAATCTTTCCTATAGACCAGATTCTTTTGCGACGCTACGCTACCATCTGATCCTTATCGGCCCCACCTCTTTACTTCATCCTTTGACACCTGGAACAACCTACTTCATCATCAATCTTATGTCTAGAGGCCACGATATACTTTACACCTATATTCATTTTGCAACCGTGCAGTGGAGATATGACTTCAGCAACGGCAGCCTCTGGACTTGCAATATCCTGCCATGTGGCACCTTTAGGCCCTTGCAAAGACTTAGGACTTAAGAACTTTATAAGGAACATGACTTTGATGGGCAACAAAGGGTAAACACTAGGTCTTGGGGTCGGTCACTTCATGACATATGAGACTCAAGGTTATATCTTAAATGACCGGTAACCTAGGCTAGGCAGTCAATGATGGATTATAACATAAAGTAAAGATATAACCACAAGACTTAGGGTCTTAAGGGTAAATAAGGAAATCACTATTGGAGTACAGACCACTGAGAGTGGGGGGGGTGAATCAGTGGTCTATAAACATTCAACTTTCAAAACTTAACTCACTAGTATTGAAAGCAGTCATAATGATATGCAAATTAGGACATAAAACTTGAACAAAGATGATCAAACAAGAACAATATAAAAACATCAAGAGGAGACATAACATAGTGATTTATGAGCGGAAAACCCTCATAGGGATAAAAAAACCACTCTTGAATGTTTGCATTTTATTGTGCCTCACTAGCAAATATCAAAAACCTTCACTAGGTACAATTAGTGTCTCACTGACACAGCCTCACTGGAAAATATGTATCTAGGAGCATCAACTCCTTATGGAGCACCAACTCCAATAACAAACAAGAGCACCAACTCGAACACCAATAAGAGCACCAACTCCAATATCAATAGGAGCACCCACTCCTTGACACAGCCTCACTGGCAAAAGGATTGTCTCATTGACACATACATTGTCTCACTAACATAATAGCATACATTACAAATTTGATTGAAAAAGAAAACAAATATAGAGGAACACTCTGTTTCACTGTAGTACAATACACCTTATGTCTCCCTTACAGAATCTAATCAATCTCACAAAAAGACAACTCTTCATTTCAAAATCATACTCTGCTCTTTGTAGTATCCATCATATTTATTCCTCTGTCATACTATCTGCACACTTTACACATCCTTCTCATGCATACACTCTATGTTATTCACTATATATATGTAGTTACATCATATGTTCTTGTGCTATCAAAAATCTTTGCAAGAAAAAACCTCTCATATATTCTTGTGCTATCAAAAACCTCAAGTATACACAGCCAAAACCTCATACTCTGTATTCATTCTTGCTGTAAAATCTTTGCATCACTTCAACTCTTCTCCATAAACAAGTTTTTACCTCTCTAAAAACTATGTAAAACATGTTAGAACTTGATCTATGTATACATGAATATGTAGGTATCTCACACACAAACACAGAATACCAACTAGCATCACTAAATTTTTCATTCAAAGTGACATTAATTTTTCTGGCCCACTTGGTCATTGAGGAAACTAAATGGAGCAGTTAGGGATCAGTTGGAAGAAACCAACCATCAAAATTAACTTTCATGAATGTCTATTGGAATTTAAACTTAGTTTAAATTGTGGCCTTTGATCTTTCCTTATTCCGCCAATTCAAACTTTAAACATGAGCCATCAATTTCCATTTGGACGCCCAGACTAAGATCAATTGACTGAAGGAGCCAGTGTCATAAGGTGAGAGGGTCAGTTTTCATATGTTCTTGTGCTATCAAAAACCTCAAGTATACAAAAACCTCTACAAGAAAAAACCTCTCATACATTCTTGTGCTATCAAAAACCGCATACTCTGTATTCATTCTTGTAAAATCTTTGCATCACTTCAACTCTTCTCCATAAACAAGTTTTTTACCTCTCTAAAAACTCTGCAAAACATGTTAGAACTTGATCTATATATACATGAATATGTAGGTATCTCACACATGAACATAGAATACCAACTAGCATCACTAAATTTTTCATTCAAAGTGACATATTAATGTTTTTGGCCCACTTGGTCGTTGAGGAAACTAAATGGAGCAGTTAGGGCTCAATTGGAAGAAACCAACCATCAAAACTAACTTTCCTGAATGTCTGTTGGAATTTAAACTTATTTTAAATTGTGGCCTTTGATCTTCCTTATTCCTCCAATTCAAACTTTAAACATGATCCATCAATTTCCATTTGGATGCCCAGACTAAGATCAATTGACCGAAGGACCCAGTGTCATAAGGTGAGAGGGCCAGTTTTCATATGTTCAGAAACCCTTTAACAAGTTAGCTTGAGTGATGCAACTTATGATAACAAGTCACTTTAAAACATAACATAAATTGGCCTTTTTAAATGACGATTAGAACTAGGACTTATATGACATAGTTTAGGGTTTGGAAAAAGTAGGGTTTAGGCCTTTGTAACCAGCACAAACTTTTCGGTCCAAAAACATAGAATGCTATAAACTCTCATATCTTGCCAAAGAGAAATTTAATTTGTAGTAGTTTATAATAGATTGATAAATATGACGAAGACAACCATTGACTATAGCATGAAGCAAGAGCATTACTTTGATCAAACCCTCAATAAGCATGATCATCAATGCTAAACTCTCAATAAACAACTTGATCCTGACATGCCATATGAAACATACACATGAAGGCATGACTAAAACAAGATGTATCAACACATGAAACCCTTATTTAATGAACTCCATCTTTACCACTCCAGACTGATATCAATGATGAATAGAAAATGACATGCACCAACCTCTTTGTCTAACCTTTTGTCACCTTGACCAACTAAACAATTTGACTCTTCTGTATGAATCTTGCATCTTTTTAGAAATATCTTGTTATGTCAACTCCAATCATCCTGAGCATTCAACCATTATTCTCAATGACAAACAAACCCTCATCAACATATCAAGAACACACTATGAAGTATGATGATAACCTGATGATGTACTTCTCAAATCAATTCTAATCAAATATCACGAACCCTTGCTCAAATCAGACATCATGAACTCAATACATGAAGCATGGATAATATATGAAGCATGAACAAGAACTTCCATCTAAATACATCATATAGACATGACTCCATCTATCATCAAATCAACACCATTGCAACACCATGTGAACATTCTACTAACCTTTGACATCAATGACAAACAATGCAACAATCATTTAATAAAATTGACTCAAAACCCTAAAACCTAGACAGGTACTGTTGCAAGTATGAGGTTAACCAGTGTTGTCATTGATGTCAACATACTCATATTGCATTGGTAAGAAGGATTGGATGAGCTGTGTATTGAGAAAATTAGTTTCAATCAGGAATAGTGAAGAACAGTGATGAGAAGAAGGCAAATGTACTCAATAGGTTGAGGATCAGAGGATGCGGATTAAAGGGTTTGTAGATATGAGTCTTGAGATGATCTAGTTAAGATTTCAGAGGTCCGCATGAAGATATGAAAAAGTTGTGATCGGTCAAGTAGAACCGGTTCTGGGAGATGCTCCGGAGGGACAGAGTGTTACAAAAAGGTCCAGTGAGATCCGGAGGTGCATTGTCAGACTTTGTGGATTGGAAGGAGTGTTTGGGATGTCCTTGTGATGTGTCATCTCAGTTTGTACATAGTTTGGAGGTCTGGAAGAACCTGTTTCAGTTTGACAGTCACGACACACTGTGTTCTTGAAGTTCCGGATGAAGAGGAGAAGAGATTCCAGTAAGTAGAGGAAGTGCAGATGTACCTGGTCACTAAGGCAAGCTTGTGAAGGTTCTTGGATCATGTTGAGGTTGTGTTGTCGGTCCACATTAGTGTTAGAGCCCGGAATTGAAGATATTCTTGTTTAGATTGGCCGACCGGATGAGTTATTCATCTTGCGAATGTTCTTGTGGATGATTACCAACTTAGATGATTGTTCCTAAGTCGATGCCTTGTATAAATAAAGGTTTGTGAGTTCATTTCAAAGTGTGTGTGAAGCGGATGAGTGTGGCATAGCGAAAGAGCGAAGGGCAGAGCAGAAGTATCTCAGGCTTAAATGGAACTGATCCAGACATGGTAAAGATGTCAATCTCCAGTTCAATTTTGTGATTCTTATCACTTTGTAGACAGTGTGTCTCTTGTAGGCAATGTGCCTCTTTGTGAGCAGTGTGCTCGGGCAATGAGCCCTAATTGGCATGTGCCATTCATTTTTCTTATTCTTCTAACAGAGAATAATCCTTGGGTTAATCACCCCGTGGTTTTTCCCTTAACCAGGTTTTCCACATCAAAATCTTGGTGTCCAATGTGTTGATGTTTGTCTGCTCCTGTGTTAATGCATTATGCTTTCATGAATGGTTAACTGATATGCTATTAACTAACAAAGAAGAATCAAGTGTTTGAAGTAGAAGCAAGTTTTTGTACAACTGATTCACCCCCCCCTCTCAGTTGTGTGCCCTAGATCTAACAGGTACCACCACTATGTATGAGATCACATGTGAAATCACATCAAAGAAACCAAAGCTACACATACAGGTTTGAATCTGAGTATAGCCGTTGGGTTTATACTGCAAGCATCTCAGAACTGATTGTAACAACAAGGTGAGATATAAGACAATCAAAGTGAATGGAGCAGATGTCTTGTTATGATTTGTTAGAAATATAGGACAACATCAATATCACATGGTGTGATTCTACTAGCCAAGCGTCAGATATTTAGATCAACCCTGTCTTCATGTATGTACTAGGTCCATTTTTTATTTTCTTGTTGAAAGGACACACGATCCATATCAGTTAGTTGTTTGTTTTCATCATCCACCAACTAGATAGAATCACTAGAAGAAGGTAAACAATAAAATGAGAGAGGAGAACAAGTGCCTTAAGAATACCATGTAGGAGGATGCCCCCAGGTCATCAACCACAATGCTATGACCCTAAGGCACGACACACAACAATAAAATAGAGGAGAAGCAAGATAGAAGAATGATGAAACAAATAGAATAATGGTCACAATAGAGGTGATCTCCTAGTATCCTTGACCTTACAAGAGTATCAAGGGTCATCCTAAGAGGCCTAAACAACACATAGCACATCACAGGGGAACACAACACAAGAGTGGAGGCCACATAAATGAACAAACTATGCTACGACAAAGGTGACCACCAAGGTTAGAAATACTTACCTATTTCTAAGAAGGGCTCAAAGTTGTGAGCATCTTAGAAAGTTTCTCCATCAAGTTTTGTAAAAAGTGTGAGTAGGTCGCATTCGTTTGATTTGTATTTCCAAGATGATCAAGCAGTGTTTGTTTCTCAAATCCCTATATATTCAAAATCTTCTATTGCTTGTGAGGAGGGGAATGATTACTATTTCCCACTGATGATAACTTCCTTGTTCTTTTCTGATCCTTTAATTTCTTGTTAATCTTTTTGCAGTGGAATGGGGTTTTTTCCACCGTGGTAACCTTGTCTTGTGTTATAATATCTTGTCATGGTTGTTCAATTTGTAACTTCGGTGCATCTTGGTTCACTCCGATCCTTGAAGGGATAACAGTGGAGGAACCTCAGCATAAATACCTTTTCCCCGTGGATGAGGTGAATTTTCAATTTTCTTCTTATCCACTTCTATCATACCAACTATTTCATCATAATCCAAATAGTCATCTTCCACTTCTATTGTATTTTGTTTGACCATATTGTTCTTGTGATGTCTAGGAAGTGGATTAGTGAAAATATGTAAATTATGATTTAGAGGGGCAACCGACTTATTTCCATTCTCATTCACACTAGTTACTTGTATTACATTCGAGTTGATAAGGTCTTGAATTTCATGTTTAAGACGCATACATCATTCAGTGTCATGCCCTTGTTGTCGATGATAATGATAGAAAGCATTAGCATCAAAGTGAGGTCCTTGAATTCTATTACTATCCAATGGTATGATGGGAGGAAGCTTCAAGAGATTATTACTCACTAATTGGTTCATGATAGTGTGTAGAGAGTCAGATAGTGGAGTAAACTGTCTTTGTTGTTGTTGTAAATGAAATGGTTCCCTCTTTGTATTAGTGATAGTGGACACTTGCAAAAAAATGTTTGAATTCTACCCATTTACTTTAATGAAATTCTTGTTGTTCCTCTTGAAATTATTGTGAGATGTTCTGGCATGAGCTTGATCACCCTGAGCCGATGAGTTTTGGTTCTCATATTGACTAGATGAAAGTTGATAATCATGAAGATTCATGCATAGATGTTGGAAAGAGTTGTATTTCATCAAGAGGATCTTATCACAGATGTTAGGTTGTAGATTTGTAATAAACACCTTTTGAACATCCTGATCATTCATCTGGTATTGGATTTGTGCATAAAGAGCTTTATATCAACTAATAAACTTAGTTAACTTCTCTTTCAGACCTTGTTTGCAATGAACTAAATCAATCAATGAGACTTGAGGTCCAATGTTTTCTTGAAAATGTTGTAAGAATTGATCAACCGGCTGAGAAAAAGAGTGTATTTAATTTAGAGACAAAGAACAAAACCATTCTAAAGCAGTGTCTTTGAGAGATCATGGGAAATTTTTTTCTAACAAGTCCTCTTCAAAGAAAAATCACTACACATAGACATGAATGTTGCCATATGATTATTAGGATCACCTTTTCCACCATATTTTTCAAAGTGAGGAGTCTCAAACTTATCAAGTATAGGAGTTCTAAGGATTGCAAATGATAAAGGACTATGAGCATGATATCTTGGTAAATTAGGTTGATAAGAATTTGTCAAGCTTGTCACCTTCTATTGTAAAGAAGTCATGATTTGCAAGAGTTGGTTTAGGAGGGCATCATTAGGAGATACGGTTTGAGAATTAGAGGCTGTGGTCATGAAATTTTGAGGTGTTTGATTATGATTGGTAACAAAATGTGGTTGGGAATAATTGTGAGTGGAAGGTGGTTGGGAATAGTTATAAGTGAAGGGTGGTTGAGAATAAGTGGAATGGAGAGGTGGTTGAGAGTGATTGTTCATGTAAGAAGTCATCCTAGGTTCTATGTTTTGATAATTGAATCCCACAGCCTTGTAATTCTGTGTATTAATGCCATTAGATACTCCAATACTAGTGGTAGTGGTGCAGGGGCACCCATAGGTCCTAGAGGCCTATTTTGAATTCTAGCCATGTTGTTTTGCTATTGAGTTGAAATAAGGCCTTGAAGAACATTTATGTATTGTGATAAGGTCATATGACCATTTGAAAACATGTTGAGGTCATTTTTGTATGGCATTGATGCCTATAGTTGTGTGTAGACATTCAAGTCCTACTTGATCAATAAGGGTCATAATGGAAGGGCACTCATGTCATTGGCATTGGGAGACCATTCTTGGCATGTTCACATTTTATAGAGGAGTTTGTAATAGCAATTTGTTCACATTGTGATCCATGTATGTCAATGAGCATAGTCACAAGCTGAAAAAAAAATAGAGGCAGTTTTGATAGTTTGGAGGTTACAAGGCAGTTTTTGTTGCCTATCAACCCAAAAACTATTATAGGAAGTTGAAAGCATGTCTATAAACCTCCTCAGACCTATGGAAGAAGTTGTTGAAGGATTTTGTAAGCAAATCAATACAATAAACTCAGTTTCTCTGCAATTTTGTGTCTTTTTTCATGTTACAAGCTGTACCCTGCTACTGTACGGGACTGTCATAGAGTCTCATGATACTAATTTGATAGGGGAGTGAACTAACAATAGTTTTCAAGTGATTTGAGTTCTTGACACAAAAATTGAAGGGAGTTCTAAGTCATTTTCTTCAAATTGGTCATGAAACCCTAATCTAGGGTTTTGTGTGTAAACGATGATATTGAATCCATTCCACTAAATGTCGATGCCCTAGAATTAGTGGAATGGATCCATATTTATGTGTTTTAGTTTTTGTGATAGTTTTCATGCAGAGGGAGTGGCTTTGGAGGTAGTTTGCTTGACAGGGCTTAGCAAAGCCATGTGCTAAGCTTCAACGAAGAAACAACAATATAGAAAACCAACATAGTTGACTATAGGGACAAAATACCCCTGAAGTATGTTGATTTGTCATGTACTTGACATGTTCAAATAGGTGAGAAAGTTTTGTGAGTCTATCTTAGAGGGGTCTCTTTGTAAGGGTGACCTAATTAGGGCTCTTCCCATTAGGTCTGTCATAAAACAAATGACACATGTTCTTAAAGAACCCATATCAAACTTTTAATATGTTGTCAAGGTCCATAAAGGGTACTCAAATCCACTTTCACAGTCCCATGAAAATGTTTAAGTTTGAAGTTATCCTCTGTCAAACCCAAAAATAGGGCTACAAGGATTAGGACAGCATTGTAAAGGAAGTGTTGCTTGAGTAGGTGTAAGAACTCATTGGATGGTTTGGATAGGTTGTCCTAGGTGTCAAAGGACCCCTCCATGTCTGTCTTGAAGAGATTGAATGGTTTAAGCCATATAACATGTAAACCTTGGGTAGGTTTATGGGTTTTGAAACTTGTGAAACAATAATTCAATTGAAGTGGTGTTGATCTCCATTATCCTCTGCATTAGGTAGCATTACTACGAGCATGTGCATTAGTAGCAATAATTGATGATGTAAAAGTAGACATCCCAATAGTTGGTATAGGTGTCGATACTTGTGTATGATTTGGTGATGACATATTATTAATAATGTTTGCACATTCAGTCACAGGCATAAAATTATGATTTACTATATGTGCTAAGTCTCAAAGCATGTTAACACCATCTTGTCCTTCTTTTAATAGCTCTCTTATGTTGTGAACAATAGGCACAATTTCTTCTGATATCCTTTCTTTTTCAATAAATGTTTGAAAATCAGCTAGTTCCTTATCAAGTTTGTTTATTTGTTCATTAGGTACATGTGTTATCACATCAATAGGATCTTCAACATCATTAAATGTTTGTTCTTTCATTGTAGTTGTAGGAGGTATAATATCTTGCAAAGTTTGTATTTCTCCTTTTGTAAAGAAGGTATTCAATGGATTTTCTAATGTAGGAACACCATTGCTATCAGGAGCACTAGAACCCATTAATCTAATACTTCTCTTTAAAGGGATATTTCTATTAAGGCATCATGTTATAAGACTCATGCAAAGGCATACAACACTCAATGCACAAACTAATAAAACAAACCAAAGGACCAAGATATGCTTGTTGAAATACACAATGTGTAAATGTAAAATTTAAAATTTGGATACAAAAACACACTATGATGAAACAATACTATCAAAATCAGATTTGAATGAGTGTTAAAAATGAGTAGTAAAATCTGAAACAAGATTTTAACCACAAACCCTAGCTTTTGCAAAGACTAGGTTATATGAAAAATGCACAATTTCAAGCATACCCTAGCAAATAAAGTATGAAAATGCAAGGTAAATGATTATGTAATGATGTAATGCTGCAATTTATGTCAGATCTGATGTAAATATCAGAGATTTAAATGATTAAGATGAGATTCAATGAAAATAATATAAACTATGTCTAAATGCAAGCCTAGGATGCTTGACTTTTTCAAATTTTTCAATTTTTTTGTAAGATTTTCAAATGTAAAATTATGAAAATGAGATGTATGAATGAAAATCTGATGTACAACACTCAGCAATATGCAATGTTTAGAAAAAAACATGGGTTCACCAAAATGTAATGGATGGAAAGAGAGAAGATGGGATTGATTGATAGTTTGATTAGGTCCTCCTTTCACTCAATACATTCAAGGACATTTAACTGAGTTGAATCACAACTTTCACAAGAGGACTCAACTATCAATTTGGCTATCACTTGGAATGATAAGGAAATTTGGATGATGTTAATTGATTTGTTAATTCTTAGCCCGATTAATCCTAAAACCCTAATTATGCAAAATTGTAAGCAAACAGACGAAACACGACAAATCCTTCTAGAGAAAGTCACTAAATTCAGATCAGATGCATACTAGATTTTGGGTTTCGGAAGACAGAAAAGTCAGGGTCAAAGGAGCGGGTGCCCAAGCCCAACGTACTGCTTTTTCTAAGGGCTTTGGGATAAAACTTGCTATAGATTACAACCTGCTCCAAGATTTTCAGCATTGCAAACCGAGGGTCAAAAGAGTGGGCACCCTTAACCTTTTTGTGATATTTTATGTCTTTTTCTTTAGATCCAGGATCCTTCTACTCTACAATGATCTTCTGCAACTCCTCTCCGCAAGATCTGATACCTGTAACCTACAATCACAAGAGAGGGGTTGGGGGTTGGGGTGTTTAGGAGCTTGCCTCGGTCAAGCCCTGAAATGGCATTCAAGCCTTCCAACACTGTCATTAGATAGAGAGTGTGTGTTCTTGCAGGATAGAGGCAAAAACAATGATAAAAATGATAGATTTAATCACAAATAGATATCATCTTGGAGGTGTAGCTCTCACGGAAATGAAGATCTTTCATGCCATGAGAAGATGAAGACAAATCTGAAATAACAAATACAACAACACAATTCTTCTCTACAACACAATGATTGCCTTGAATTCTCTAAAATCATAATTTCACCAAAATCTCAAAATCATCTTCTAGTTTACAAGTGAAGTCCTAAACATGATTATATAAGCATTCTCGCTACAAGTTTTGTAATTCAAACTCAAGATGCCAACATTGGAAACCTTTTAACGGTCACCAACCGACATTCAAATTTCAGATCCCAACAAAATAAGGAAGAACAAGGGCACGGGAGCCCAAGATGAGGGACCTATTTTGGGTCTAGATTAAGCTCAGAGATGTCCCCTGAGTCCCATTTATCATGAGTTTTAGGGGATTTTGTTTTGGGATTCATTTCTAAGATGCATGATTAAAATTAAGAGACCCGAGAGCTAAACTTGGGAGGTAAAAGTCCTAGGGGGATATTTTACAACATAACAACAATCATCCTTGATATAAATATGGTGTGTGTAGAGGTTTGGGTCTAATCCCTTCATATCATGGTAGTCCCATGCAAAGGCATTTTTGTGAACCTATAGCATAGGATTCAATTTGTTTTGTTGTTGCAGGCTCAATTCATTGTTGATGTTTAACATTTGACCTGGGGTAATTTATACTTGTTTCATGAGAGATTGCATGGTTGATATGTTGGAGCGGGACATTATGAGTTAGTAGTTATGGGGTAACAAATGATGAAATCTACTAATATTGGAATCAAGGTTAGGCGAGTGTTCCCTTGGGAAAATATTCTACAAGTGGTAGTTTACACAAGTCAACCCTTCATCCATTGATAGGTCTACTCCATAAATGTTCAGCAATATATTTGCAAGCACATTGTCCTCATCCTCATTGACTAATAATGGGCTTTTCTCTATCATCATCAGCATTTGAATGGAGCACTGGTCATTGTCTTCTGGGATTGACCATATAGATTGGTCCATATATTAGAGAAAGGCTAGGTCAGAGGGTACAAGACTAACTTTTTGTGACATTCCCATTGGATATGATCATGTTGCCTGACCTGTAGCTAATAAATGCATCTGCAATCGCTAACCATGGTCACTCTAAGATAAGTGGGTATCCTCCTAGCATAGCCTTTGGCTGCAAGACCATGAAATTAGTAGGGTATTCCTAGGAATCCAGTGTGATAACCAAATCCTCTATTACTCCCTCTAGTTTGACTGTTGACCTATCTCCTAGTTGCAAGATAGTGGGTGTTGGCCTTAAGTTCAGTAGTTACAAGTGTACCATTGTTTATTCGGTCATCATGTTAATGGTTTCCCCCAAATCAATCAGTGTATTTTTTATGAGTGTACCATTAATATGCACATCTACAACAAGGCTTCCAGGGTTTGAATATTTTGGGATCACCACATGACCTAACATAATGTCAACAAGTTGTCTAATTACTTGGATAGTTTAGGGGTCTTTTTGTTTCCTTCCTATCTTCTTTATACATAGTTCTTTCACCATTTTATTGTAAATGGGTATGTCCTTAATAGCTTGGAACAATGGAATCTTGATATAGACATTCTTTAATTGGCCTAGAAAATCAAACTCAGGTTCCAACACTTGTTAATGTATGGCTAATCTCTTAGGAAATGTGGGTCTATTAATTTGTGCCTCTGCTTGTGGTGTTAATTGCTAAGGATGGGTGTGTTGGCTATTGATAGGTACGTTGGTATTACCATTATTTTCTTCATCTAAGAGTTTGGTGATGAGCGGTTATATATTATTGTATTATTTCACTTCTTGATTTATTTAAAGTGATTGTGTTTTAATAAAAAAATAGTTAAATTGTGTTAATAATATCATTATTATATCAAGAATCTAAAATAAAAAGAATTAAAAGTAACTTACTATCATGCATGTGACAGTAAGCTAATTAAAAAGTTGTTACTTAAGTTAAATAGAAAAATTGAAGCTTTTTAAATTTGCAATTCTCATGCAAACAAAAATTAAAACTTCAGTCTTCTAAACCTAAATCTGGGACGCTAAAAATAAGAGGGATTTTTTATAAAAGAGGAGAAATGATAGAGTATTGGATAACCACGATTTTCAGCAGAGAAGGATGTTTTTGTGTAACAGTAGAGAGAGGATGTGGATTCTATTTTTGGTAGTAATAGGAAAGAAGTTTTCTCAATGACTACAGCAAGTATTTGACCCATTTACAAGCAAGATTACTGGGTATTTTCCTTTTTATGCATGTAATCTGTTAATGACTGTTTATGATTACTTAACATAGAAATCGACCTATGCTTTGATTCCTTTGTGATCTGTATTTAACTTGGATCAGCCTGCTAAAACAACTCGCCTCTATTTTGTTGTTATTCTCTCTCTTCCTAGCATCGGCACACTTTTAGAAAGTATTGTTAGCTCTTTTAAATCAGATCGACCTACCTTGATTTATTTTCTAGTCGCCAATCTGTTCAAACTACAGCGTAGCATTTAGCATTGACCTATTATTTTTCCTAGCCTGTGAAATGGTTATTATTTAGATCGTTGAATATAAAATCTCATATCTACGCTTGCCCAAGTAATTAGTTGTCAATTGCTTCATGGTTAAGTCCAACCCTACCGTCGATAGGAAGTGGGGTGACCTGTTGTTCCTTGTTCTTGTTTTGCTTAGTAAAACGCCTTCATCTTGATCTTGATGTAGCCGTTGGAAAAATAGAGTTAACCAAAATCCCCAGATGTATTGTTAAAATATTCTCTATTAGACGTAGATAATACAACTGTTATATTTCTATTTGTTGTTTGGGATCATCTCTTGTTAAAGAATCAACGTATTTTATTGATTAGAACAAGGTGCAAATAAATTCTTTAAACTTAGGTGAAAATAGGGGATTCCTATAGCTGACTATTCTTTATTGTTTGTTGTCCAAAAACATATTTTAAACATTATCTTTGAATGACATAAAAAGACTAAAAACTCTTTTCTATTATTATTTCTGCTACAGTTCCTATCGCAAATGCGATAGGAAGTCTATTTATTATTTTCTGGAGTTCATGTCGCAGTTTTGACAGTAAGAATATTAAGTAGCTAGACTGCTTATAATATTGGGAAACTATGATTGAAATATGGACTTGGTGATTATATCAATTTGATAACCTCACGGATGCAATTGTATGTACGAATGATGGATTATTGCTTGGAAAGTGTATTTCCTTGATTGGTGTTTTAGGAAGGGATTTTAATGATTTATTGATGAACTGTGATCCTTTTATTTTATTATTTATTTACTTGCTTCTTGGTGAAAGAAGTAGTTTTTAAGATTAGGAATATTATTGGGTTACTTTCTGGGCTAGGATGTCGAATCTGGATTTTCAGAGATGGCTTTTCCTCTTTTATGAAATTGAACTAGGTTACTATTTTAAAGGATTAGATCTAATCAAGTTGACATTGAAAAAGATGTTTATTTTGTCTAGCAAACTTATATATATGCCACATCCTGTTGTGAGACAATCTACTTTTCATTATTTAGAATTACACATTCAGACATCAAGGTTGCATCAGGTGTTCCCTCCTGCTAGTTGTTTCCAAGTAGCTAGGCATTTTATGTAGGGATGGGTTTCCTTCATTTCATGAAAGGATCTGGGCAAGTGTAATTACTTCATGGCTGGGTGGAGATGCACCTAGGCCATGTTCCCATCTCTCGGCTCGCAGGTGGTGGACCACTTGGTTCATGCGACTGATGAGCGTATTGAATTATTTGTTCTTGTTGCACATGCTTATTGTAACTTGAAATTGGATGTAATATGGCATGAATGCCCATGGATTTTGTATATTATTTATAGTGATTTTACCTTGATTAAGCATGTGATTTTGTAATATTTAATGACATTTGATTCATATTTATGAGATTGTTCATTTTACTTGTGATATTGTAATTAAGCGGATTAATTACACCCTTTTTATCTTTTATATTGTAATTAAGCAGATTAATTACATCTTTTTACTTTGGATATTGTGATGTTGTATTTAAGTGGATTATTTACTTCATTTACTTTTTGTGATGAAAATGTGGGCTTTACATGTGCAAAGTTTGGAAAGGTCAGTAGAAGGTTGAAGCTATCACTTTTGTGAAAGAAGGATCTGAATCATATAAGTGTTTTGTTGTAGAGATTGTTGCCTCATTTTGTTGTAAGTGTTGTAGCACTTGAGGGAGTTGCAGCTTCCTTTGGGTTGTAGCCCATAAATTTTAATGTAAACCTTTTTAATTTGTGAGGCTGGATTTGGACAGTAGATCCAAGCAGCTTGCTCACCGTGGTTTTTCCTTCCTAGGGTTTTCCACATAAATATGGTGCTATGGTTATGTGCTTATGTGTTCTCTTTGTTTGTCATGATTTAAATACTTACATTTGATTGAATGCTATTGAAAGAAAAGAATTTGATTAAGTATTGATTTACCCCTCTCTCAGTACTTCTATGTGTTCAATAGATGGGTGTTGCACTATGTGGTTGGATTTGGTTAGATTTTGAGGCTATCTCAATGATGTAATCCATGACAAAGGAAAACTAAGGTGAGGGAAAATAATGAAGGGAAAAGTGCATGGATGGAATGGTGAGTGATGGGATGATGAAAGGATTCTAATAAAGGATGGGATGGTCAAGGGGTTTCAAGATGGATGGAAGAAGGATTTAGGATGGGAGGGATGGCTTGATGGGGAATTTAGGATGTGATCTCCAAGGAATACATCACATAAGGATAACATGCTCCCACTCTATATATGCCCCTCATGATGCTATGCTAAAATGTGAATAGTTTGTAGGATTTGTTGCAGAAGATGGAATGTGCCATGTACCCAAAGCATGTTTTAGAATCATACCCCTATCCTTATCAAGATCAAATGTAGGAAGGGAGGATGGATGTGTATGATGGAATGGGTATGCAAATATGATGGATGGGTGGGACAAGATGGTATGGATGGGAGGGATGGGGATGATTTGATGGATGAAGGTGTAGGGAGGAAAAATTACACCTTGACTAAAATGTATTAGTCAAAGGAATTTTCCACTACAACTACACTAGGATATGTTTTAGTTTTGTTATCTACTTATTTTTGATAGACTAACATTATCAGATCCTTTTATTATGCTAAGAAGTGTGGAAAGAGACTATATAAATAATTGGAAAGATGACAAAATGATGATAAACTATTGAAAATGAAATGCTATAGACGAAATCTAGAAATTTTAGATACAGAACAGAAAAAGAGAGATACAAAAGAACATGATATTAGAAGATGGAGCCTTATGCCAGGGATGCCAATGAATTGTGGTGATGTTTGTGCATCGTGTTGTAGTCCAAGACATACAAGAAACTCAAAACTCTATTTCTATTTCACTTCTAATCACTTGTACAATGTGCAACAAAAGATGAAATACAAATCTAGTAGTCTCCAGGTGACAAAAATGAATGTAAATTGAAAAGAAATGAATAATACAACTTCAAATAGATAACATGAGTGATAGAAATTAAAGGATTCAAGGAAAAATCTTACAAAACCTCAAAGAGGAATGAAGCTTTCCACTCAAATTTGTGACCTGCAAAAGGAGAGGAAAATTTGTTTAGGTTGCTTGGGAGATTGCCTTCAAGTCAAGACCCTATTTAGGTCTTTAGACCTCCACAAGCACCCAAGATGGAAACTATGAAAATAAGTGTGTGCTACTATTTTCTATGTGCAATAAGAATGGAATGACAATAGTGACAAGATAGTTTACAAATAAAAATGAAAACTAATCTAGTCAAAACCAATGAGAGCAAACTAGTGTGATAGCTTAGAAGAAATAAAATAAGGTGGAGGTAACCCACATAATGTAATCAAGAAAACAATGGATTACACTACAAAATAGAAATAAAAGAGGGTAAATGAAACCCAATCACCTGGTAAACACAAGTGCAAACTACCCAGTTGAAGTAAAATAATCCAGCAAGTAATGGTCTTAATAAACCCCATGAAGAAGTCACAAAACCCTCAAGAAATCTCACATTATCATGTGTACAACAACACAACCACGGAGGATCCTTGAGAATTCCAAGAGAATATTGTAGATGATCACACTAAATACAATACTTCACAATAATCTCACAAAGTTACAGATGAGAGGCCAAGAGTTTTCCAAATTGCTTGAGAATGAAGAAGATAGATTCAAAATCCAAGAGTAGAGGGAAAGATGAGGAAGATAGGTCAAAGGACATTTTGGGATGCACAAAGGCATTACAAAGAATCTTAGACATCACTAAAGGTGGTTAGTAACACCTATAAATAGTCACTTCGTACAACATAGATGTGGGACGCTAGCGCGAAGCAGAAACGTTTGCGCTAAGTGCTAGCATTCAAGTGACTCTAGCTCCTGGTCATATGAAACACCATAGGACAAAGAGAAGTACAAGGCATTAAAGCAAATTTTGATGAAAATAAACACAAAGGGTTAAACACAATGTAAAAGCATATGTGTGGACTAGGGAAACATGCTAAGGAAAGGCCAAATTTATCCTAAAAATATACTAGGGGAGCAGACACCAAAATGAGTGCAAGACGTAGCATGAAATTGCAAGGGTATGCATTTTTTGATGCTACAGAAAGTTCCCCCCAAGTGTAAGGTTCACATAGACAACTAATTTACATATGACACCCACTAACAAGTTTTCATCATGACACTTTCCCAAGGCACCATGAGAATGGTTTTCACCATTGGAGGAATTTTATATATTTAATCTTGATTTTTTAATTTTTTTCTACTTCAGGTGTCAAGTTCTTGTCATTCAGATGTAGTTGTCTTGGATGTTCTTGTCATGATGTGCCAGTACTAGCTTGCCTTGAGAATTGCTTTGTCAAGATTGTACTACTGATGTACAATTCATGGATGTTGTTGTGATCTTCTTTGATAGATAATTTGGTTTTATTTAAATATGAACATCTCAATAGAGTACCATCACAAACCCTATGATAGATTTGGGATTTCAGGTTTGTAGATTCAAGTCTTGATTTGGAATGTTGGTTTAGGAGTTTGAATTTAGGGTCATGGGATTGGGAGTTAAGATTTAGATATTTGGATTGGGATAGGGTATTTTTGGATTTGAAATTGGGATTGGATTTGGGGATTAGGGATTTGGATTTAGGATTGAGATTGGGACCAACAATCTAATTAGATCATGAGACTTTACTCATTGAGATTGATAATAAATATGGAGGTGGCACAAACTTGTTGTATGTAAAGTGCATCATTCGATTTTATGCTAAATTGGGACTAATTGTTTTATTGTTCTTTGGGACCCATGTTAATTTTTTGCTTCCTTTTGGATTTTTGGATTCATTTGGATCTTTTGTTTGATTTTGATTTGGTGTTTGATTTCAATTCTTTTCTTTGTATGACATATGATCTTGTTTGTCTAAATCAATGGGCTTAAGATGTGGGACATGAAGGTGATGATGAAAGGATTAGTGGCAACAATATTATTGAAGGGTCTATGAGTGGCCTCCATTTCAACATTTACATCAGATCAAGTTCCCCAACGTTCATTGAAGTATCACGAACATCACTAGGGTGCTTGTTTGGAGGTCTATAGCTTATGTCGTGATGATCATGATTTGCATAAACTTGTATAGGTTCTAATATTCCTTACTTGTGAATGCCCAATCATTTTCCATTGTAACCCATGTGTAGACACCTAAAATTTATCATTCTTCGTCACATCCCTAATTCATTCCTACTTACCCCCAGTACATCCCTAATTCATCCCTATTCAACACTAACTATCCCTATTCATCCCTAAGCCATCACTAATCATCTTTAGACAACCCTAAATCACTATTTCTACCACATTAACTGAATAAACACATGTTTAGATAGTTAATTAACCAATTCCCCTTCAAACCATGATTTGACAATATTTTATTATTAAAATAACTATTCATGTACTATTCACTATTCATCTGTACCTTCAACCATACCTGCATTGATACCTAGCCCTAGCCAAAATAATTTATTAATCATTTATTGATCCCTATCTATAGTCCAAACATTAGATAAATTTAATTTATGTAATATCCCCTTATCCCATCCCATGAATTAAATAAATATTTATATTTATTTAGTTCCTATTTTCTACACTTTTGATTAGGTTTTCTTAAACCTAATTAACTAATCTAATCCCCCACTTGCACAAACTAAATCTTAATCTAATCTTGGTCAAATCCTCTCCATTCCACCAAATGTACAAAGGTATGGGACTCTTGTACATGTACACATGGCCTTCTTACAAAAGGCATGGTCAAGGACCCATGTACAAAGGTCCTTTTGTCCTCCATCCACTATTCCTCCAATTTTAAATTGCGCAATGTACTCATGCTCCCAATTTAAAATTTAAATCAATTCCAACTCATCCTTTTTTCCTCCAATTTTAAATTGGGCATGTACCCATGCTTCCCAATTTAAAATTCCAATCAAATCTAACCCATACCTCCCATATACCAAGACAATCTCATCCATCCATCTTCCCAAGGTCAAATCTCAACCCTTCATCCTTCATCCAAGAACATCTCCTCTCATCCAATCCTATCATGACACTTGGCGAGATCTCCTTTCTTGAGAGATCTCAAGCATCCTCATCCATTGATCTCCAAATCAAATCCTAACCATCCAATTGAGCCTCCAAAAATCTATAAATTAGAGCTCACCCCTTCACAATGAACACAACTTCTTCTTGCAACATATTGCTGCATATTTTCCTCCAAAACTCCACGAGAAGCAAGGTTTTGCTGCCCATTTTAGGAGCCATCTACATCAACACATCAAGGAGCACATCGACAATCAAGGTTTCCATGTAATTAATGGTTTAACTTCTTATTTTTGTTGAAATTAGGGCAGACAACTGAGGGGGGGTTGAATCAGTTGTCACAAATCTTTATCTTTTGCTGCATTTAATCTTCTTTATCACTTATAAATAGATTAATGATATAACCATGAAAGCATGAATCAACAACACAAGATCAAATACATAATCAACACACAGAACACCAGGATTTTTACGTGGAAACCCGGTTAAGGAAAAAACCACGGTGGGGGTTAACCCACAAGATTTATTCTCTGTTAAAAGAATAGAAAATGGGAAGGCACTTGCCTTTGGGTGCATTGCCCAGAGCTCACTACTCAAAGGAGGCTCACTGCCTACAAGAACATTTACAATGTTAACACTGAAAGATTGAACTGAGAAACATCATCTTCTTCATGCAAGGTTTAGTTCCATTGAAGTGCACAACAACTCTGCTCTGCCCCTATTCACTTCCTTGCTACATCCAAATCTTCACTCACTTCCCACATTTCCATGACTTCACAACACTTATTTATACAAGTCATCGACTTTGGAATGAACATCAAAGTCAGCCAAACAATCATCTATCTGGAACATTCTCCAAGATAGGCATTACAAGCAATTACAATCATGACTTTAAATGCTACATGCGAACCACTACATTGTCGGCCAAACATAACTGGGACTCAAATCTTCCTCAAACATCAAACCACACTCCATAAAACTTCTCTTAGATCATCTGCAACATGCACCATGCATCTGGTCGGCCAAGACTAGAAAGAACAGCAACACCCAAGGAGAAATCTTCATCCACAAGTCCAATCCTCAATGCGGACCACCACCACAATAGGAACACAATCTAGAGACCACCACAAGCACAATGAAATCAACAAGAACAACAGAACCACCTCAAATCACTAGAAACACTTGCACCTTCCAGGAACTCAAGAACACCAACTATCATGACTATCACACTAGAAAGATTGCTTGCGGACCTCTAAACCATGAACCACTTGAGTTCAGGATACACACCGACATCCCAAACACACCTCTAGATCCGTAGATCATAATATTCCAATGCGGATCAATCCAAACCAAATTTCTGTTACTCTATCACCTTTGAACAAATGCAAAATCTAGTTCTACTTAGATGGCCATAACTTCACCAATTCTCCATACAGACCTCTCAAATCTTGACTGGAGCAACTTCAGACAATCCTCTACAAACCCTTTAATCCGTAGACTCTGATATTCATCTTACTGGGAATGCAAAGCAATCTACTTCACTGAAATGCATTGTCTTCACTATCTCTGACAGAGAGATATGTAACTTGTTTCTTCCAGAGAGGCTAATTTTCTCAATATCTTCAACATACAAGTCTTCTAAACAAGCAATAGAATAAGATACAGTTGACACTAATGACAACAAGGATATGTTGACATCAATGACAACACCGATTAGGCACATATTTGCAACAATCTCCCCCTTTGTCATTGATGGCAACATATGATGTGAAAAACTATTTCAGCCATCAAGACAAGAACTTCTCCCCCTTTTTGCAACCACTTTCTTCACTGCTCCCCCTTTCATCAGCAACTACTTACTTCCAAGTTTTTCACATGACTTCTCTCCCCCTTTGACATCAATGGCAAAGGGCACATATTTGCAATCATCTCTCACCTTTTTTGTTTCTTAGACAAGACCAAACTGAACTCAGAACATGCTGACTACTCCCTCTAATTGGCATCCCCTTACCATCAATCTGGATCACAAGATATGATTGTGAGTTCCACCAGACTGATGCACACTGGTGCACCTTAGTTCTGAACAAGAGGGGTAATCACCCCTAGCTTCCCTCTGAGATACTCAAAAGTGTCCTTAGGTAGAGACTTAGTGAAGATATCTACAATCTGATCCTTTGAAGGAACAAACTCCAATCTGACTTCATTCTCATTTACCTTCTCTCTCAAAAAGTGCAACTTGATGGATATATTCTTTGTCTTTGAATGCAACACCAGATTCTTTGAAATGTTTATTGCACTTGAATTATCACTGTTGTCAATTCAAGTATGCACCCTTGTTAAGTTTGTGAAAACTTAACTACCTATTGAAACATGGAATCATTCTCAGATGTGGGTCTCCTTTCATGAGAACAAATCTCCAGAGTGAGTTGGTTCTGTTATAATTACTAAACTACTAACTTGAGTGGAAAAATGATAGAAGGATGTAACCGAAATGCAAACTAACTCTAGAATCTAAACTTGATGAAATTCTATCACTCACAAACAGATCCTCTAACTTGAATCCTCACAATTTCACTGATAGTTTATTCCTTAAGTAATTTGCAAAAAGGTTTGGATCAAACACAAACTGCAACCAGGAAAAAACTAAGTTTTAACAGCATTGAGACATAATAAAGGATAGAAAAAGTCACAATATAACATCAAATCAAGACTGTAAAATATGTGAAATAGGATGATTTGCTATTAGAATTGGAAGGAGTACAATGCATGAAAATAAAATATGAGCCAACTGCCTATATACAACTCTGCCTATGAACAAGAGAGAAGAAACTGATGCTAATTGACTCCCCCAGAAAAACTAACTCTTCCCCTATAAATGCCTCAAAAGATCTCAAAAGAAAGCTCAAAAAGCTCCTAAAAATAGATATGCAAATCCATTTTCGAGCTTCAGGAAAAAGTTGCCAAATAGCCTCAAATTGTCTCCAAACCACAAGTAAAAGCTTCCAACTTGATGTCCTAGGTGGTCCCCACCAAATCTGCATCCAAATCTATCCAATCTGCCTCATAAAAGCAAAACTTTTGTCCTATTATGCTCAATTTCGCCCAAGAAAGCAAAATGCTTTAACTGCCTAAAAATAGTTCAACTTTAAAAGCAATTTATAACTACATTGCTTTAAAGTTAACTTTACAATGCTGGCAGTTTTAATCCTATCCTATTCAATATGATTTTTGCAAAAAAAAATAAAGAAATACCCCATGACTTATAATTTCACCATCTTGCATTACAATGTTTGATTTTTTCAATAAAAATCATAAAATAATGAAGGGCATCACTATATACTTTTACAAAAATAAAGCCTAAATAGGCCTATCTCCATGTGATCTGTAAAAATATCTCTAAGGCATGTGTCCTACAGCACATTAAAGATATCAAAGGGGGTTTATGATATATCTCCTATTTTCAAATGACTTGCAAAGGACATCAAGGCAAATTTGAATTATCTTCACAAGAGTCAAAAGGCTCCATAGCACAAAGGCATTTGTAATATCACTAAGGCTTAAGGGTTTTAAACACATACAAAAAGACCCTAAGCCTTCTAATGTCAATCGACCTCTCATAAATCTTAAGTTTCTAAGGCAAAATGTGGTTGACTTACCATGTTAAGACCCCACCCCAATGTCATTAGTGTGGGCAAGTAAAATAGTTTTAGAATGTGGTGAAATTACCCACTTCAAACTAGGGCAAAAGTAAACCCTAAGACAAAAAACAAGTTTTGCCGTATTATTTCGCATTCCATTTTTTATCTTTTCCAATTTTGGAGCTTGGCTCTGCCTCCGGCTGCCATCACTAGGGTTTTGAGCTAAAGATCTTCATTTTGTCGTGTCTCTAAGCATGAATCTTCACTGATCTTACGCAGAAAATATAGGTAAAGACCGTTTGATGTAAATATGGTTGATCTTCTTTGATTTTCTTTCATTATCTGAGAAGAAAATGGCCTCTGCAATATGCTTTGATGACTTGTTTGCATTTTTCCTCTTGATCATGACTATTCCAAATGTTCTTTAGACCCATTTCTTCTTTGTTGTTCCAGAACACTTATAAATTGTGATATCAACACACATGATATGATTTCTCGTATTTATTGTGGCTCTCAAAATTGTGTACATATATTTCATTTGATGACTGTTCTTGAGTGCATCCCTCTTTGGATTGATTTACCTGATCCATCTTTTGAAAAGGCTGATGGTCTCTATCTTCTTCTTCTTCATTATCAGTAGAGGGCAGATCTGAAGGATTAAAATCATTCAAGGTGGTCTTTTTTTATCACCTTGCCTACATTACTCTTCCCCGCATATTCTTCCTTGGTTTGCAAAACATAATTCTTATTACCATGGCAAGGATATCTTGATACTCAAACTCATACAACTTTACATCTGAAACAAAAGAATGAACTGAAATATATGTTGTTATTACTTGGTATCTCCTGTAGTTGTACCTTTATCTTGTATGGCTATCAACTCTTGTCTATCCAATTTGCATATTTGATTACTCCTTCATCTTTTCATTGTGATTTGGCATTAAAATAAACCAAAGATCGCATAAGGATAGTAGCTCAACATTGGTATGGTAATCATAGTTATAGCTGATTCAGATTCATTCATGGCTGCTCCATGGCCTCTTGCTGCCCAAGATGCTTTAAGCTGATTGTATTGCTATCCAACATGATGTATGTTTATGATAACCAAAAGGTGTTAATCAGGAAAATGTTCTCTTTTCTTACATATGAACATGGAGATTGCAAGCATATCTTGATACTCATAGTTATTCTTCAGTGGCATCCATTTTCCTCCATTTTTGAGATGATAGATGCATATATATATATATACTCATGATGGCACATAGATGTCTCAATGCTCTTTTCATTTGTACATGAACCTTCATGACACTTTACATATTCATGAACTCAGGAATCCTTGTTCAATAAACTTCTCTACATACTTTGTTCAATTTGAAATACTTGGCATATGTATTACAGGTTATTTCTATGACATTACATCAAAGTGTTTATTGAAGAAACTGGATATTGGGAACTCCTGTGTATAAGTTGCAACCATCATCTGACTATGCACATACCTAGTATGATTATTGCAACATGATATATACACCTAGCAATGCAACAAGCCATATTGAATAATATAACTCTTCCTTTCATTGCAGCATGGAAAATGATGACTATACCAATGTATGACAAGGTTATTCCTTTCTTTTGATTTGCAATATATGATGCAAACTATTGTCCCATACATGCATCTGTGATACTTATGATGAACAAAGGTGAATATATGGCTGCCTCATAAATGTAATATGACAGGATGTTCAACACTGCTACCTTATAGATGCAATCTCCTTGTCATAACTTATCTACTTTGCAACATGATGTAATCTACATTCTGATTGCTTGATATTTCTTCAGTTTAATCAATTTGATTGATACATTTGTAATCCATTCTCCTTGAGAATCGGGGCAGCGCGCTGAGCTTGACCTTTATGGGAGCCCATTTTACACCACATGCTAAAATGTCTTCAAACCAGCTACATGACTTATCCTATACCTGTACATGAGACAAACAAGTTAGTTAATGAAATACAATGATTGTTTCTTTCTCTCTTAGCAACTGATGGATATTTGTACTTTCTGATCTTGACTATCTCATACAATCTGCTATGTATTCTGTTCGTACTGATATAGAGTATGGATGAGATGATGTCATGAGTGCTAAACCCCCCTTTTCTCTCCTCTAATGTAGGTTATGACAGTTTTAGAGCTTAACAACGAATGGAGCAGCTGCCACATGATTGATCGACTTAGAATTCAGGCAATGATTGGCACCCTGTCCTTCATATGCTTTGTCAGTTCTTTTACAGTTGCATAACATATTGTATTAGGTATTCAAATCCAGCTACTCCCATGGCTTGTTTGGGACAATTAATTTCTCTTTTGTTCTTCATTCAATGCATGAAACATTGTAATATTCTGTCTATCTCATTTGATCAAATGAATGAAACATTGTAGTATGAAATGAGACAACTTTCTGCAATGATGATCACTGACATAAGCAATGAATGTTAACTAATTTGTACTTTCTTCTGCATAACAAGCAATAAGAAAATGATAAACTGATAAAATAAACTTCCCACTTAAATGACTTCAAACTATGCAAACTGATATAACATTATGAATCTTTCATCCTTAAATCAAACTAAAAGCAAATTAGTTCTGCTAATTTTTAGCTGTGATAAAAAATGGTAACATTTCTAGTGACATCTGCTACATGCGTACCTGCTAAGCATTATGATCAATTGCCTTAAATATCCATTGTGCATTGAGTCATTCTCTACTCCTTTCAACCCAGAAAACACTAAAATTCAACTCTCCAATTAGTTCAAACAACAACAGAAAATTGAAAAACAAACTAAACCAAAAGCAAACTAACAGGCCCTGGTGGCCAAAAACTTGTCCAACGGCACTTAGGGAAACAAAACTAACTGAAAGAAACATGCATAAAGCACTTATTAACAAAAACACCTAATCTAACCTACTCTAACTAGCTCAGAAAGCAGATCAAACAAAACCATCCACTGGTTCAAGAAAATAACTACTTTTTTTCCGCAATCTGCAATACTTCATCAGTGTGTAACTTGACCTTGAGAGGTGAAGTAAAGACAAATAGATAGAAAATAGCCGCAACACTTCTCTAAATAGGAACATGCATTTACTCACCCATCTAACTTGTTCGGTAAACTGATAATGCTCAACCTGGTACCTTTCTTGACGATCCGGGTGAGTATCACTAAGAGGTCGTTCCTCTTTGTTGGCTACCAATCTAGCTAGATATCTAATGGGGCATCCTCTCGAGGGCTTGGGACTAGAAACAATATCATTAACTACACTTTGCATGATAGCCTACCATGTGGCTTCTTCTTCTTTAGTCAATGGATCATCTTCCTTGGTCAAGGTTACTAATAGCTCATCAAAATCAGGCTCAAAATACATATCATCATTCAATGAAAAACACTTTGAATCAGAAGTCCCCTCTTCTATGAATGAAAGTAAATGGCCAGACGAAGAGCTAACCTTTTCCATCATACCACCAATTGGCATAACATCAGCCTCAAACTCCTTTGTGTCATGGTTGTCCCCACTGGATTCTTCCCAAACTTGTACCTTACCTAACTGATTTTCCTCCTTATGATCAACTGGCTTGGGCTCTTGATATGGTTGCAATTAAGGACTAATAGATTAGTGTTGAATACAGACAGGCTCTTGAGCAAAGTCGGGACTTTTGAAACTCAAGATTTTGATCTCCTGAGGAGTCTATTTGCATTCAAAACCCATCTCTTGGCCTTGGGGATAGTTTTTATCACAAAAATTAGGGCTTTGCCAATTCATAAAAACTACCTCAGGGGTACAATTTCTTCTTAGGGCCTGTGGATCAGTTAGGAAGGGAAGCCTACTCTGCTGATTGGGCTGGTATGAGGCCTGATAAGGTCTGCACTCTTTGATGATTTGCCTCCTGATAATAACAAATTCTTCACCAACAGCTTGCAACATAATTCTACCCTCTTGAAGCTCTTGAGCTTGGACTGGAACAATAGTCTCTTGGGCTACAGTTGGGTATTCTACTATTGGGACGGTTGGGACAACAGCTAAAATAGGAATTGTCACAGGTTTAGATGACTAGATTTGCAGAAAAATGGGTAGAGGAGGCCTTGGGGGTATTTTCCCTTCTAGAATAAGGTAGTTTTCTGCTCTAACAGCAATCTCAAAAGCATTGGGAAGGGTAGATCCACCCAGAGCCTGAATCATAACAGATATTTCACTATCTAAAGCTCTAAGATAAAACAGAAAGGTATGTTGTGGTGTAGGCCTTACAGCTACGAGGATTCTATCCCAAGTCCTCCGAAAGCAGTAGTTGAAATCAGACATATGTTCATGCGGATGCCTCTTGATGGTACTCAACTGCTGCAGTAGAGACAAAAGATCAGATTTGTCCTCAAATAAGTTTGTGCAATCCATCTCCCAGATCATCCCATGAAGTGACTAAGCCTACTATGAGTCCTTGAAACCATTGCAAAGCTTTCCCTTTCAACGATGCAGCCAAGAGTCTGATTGCAATGTTCTCTTGGGTAACATCATGTACTGAACACAACGTTGCCACATCCTGAATGTGCTCGATAGCTATAGTGTGATCCTCTCTGATGAAATATGGTAGTCCTCTAAGGGCTGCGGCTGGAATTTCATCGCGCTAGACCAGTTGTAACGGGCTACCCCCATTAAATGCAGCAAAAGGATACGGTCTGGCCATTTACTTTGAGTCACCAAGGTGTTTTAAAAAAAAAATTTACCTCCATAGGTTGTTGATATTGAAGAAAACACCTAATTCTTCAGCATGTGCTATTCTTCGTGTGTCGATCACTGGATCTGCATGCAAAGCCATAAATTTGAGTCGCCAAGTATGATGATTTCACCTCTGAAAGGCTAAAAACCTTGTTGCGCATACCAAATAGCAGAGGAAAAATGCATTTTGGTCCCACCGGGCATGCCAAAAACTGTTGTCAATTCAAGTATGCACCCTTATTAAGTTTGCAAAAACTTAACTACCTGTTGAAACATGGTATCATTCTCGGATGTGGGTCTCCTTTCATGAGAATGAATCTCCAAAGTGAGCTGGTTCTCTTATAATTCCTAAACTACTGACTTGAGTGGAAAAAGGATAGAAGGATGTAACTAAAATGCAAACTAACTCTAGAGTCTAAACTTGATGAAATTCTATCACTCACAAATAGATCCTCTAACCTGAATCCTCACAATTTCACTGATAGTTTATTCCTTAAGTAATTTGCAACAAGGTTTGGATCAAACACAAACTGCAACCAGGAAAAAACTAAGTTTTAACAACATTGAGACATAATAAAGGACAGAAAAAGTCACAATATAACATCAGATCAAGACTACAAAATATGTGAAATAGGATGATTTGCTATTAGAACTGGAAGGAGTACAATGCATGAAAATAAAATATGAGCCAACTACCTGTATACAACTTTGCCTGTGAACAAGAGAGAAGAAATTGATGCTAACTGAATCCCCCAGAAAAAACTAATGCTTCCTCTATAAATGCCTCAAAAGATCTCCTCAAAAGCAAGCTCGAAAAGCTCCTAAAAATAGATATGCAAATCCATTTTCGAGCTTTAGGAAAAAGCTGCCAAAATAGCCTCAAACTGCCTCCAAACTATAAATAAAAGCTACCAACTTGATGTCCTAGGTGGTCCCCACCAAATTTGCATCCAAATTTGTCCAATCTACCTCATAAAAGTAAAACTTTTGTCCTATTATGCTCAATTTCGCCCAAGAAAGCAAAATGCTTTAACTACCTAAAAATAGTTCAACTTTAAAAGCAATTTATAACTGCATTGCTTTAAAGTTAACTTTACAATGCTGGCAGTTTTAATCCTATCCTATTAGATATGATTTTTGCAAAAAAAATAAAGAGATATCCTGTGACTTATAATTTCACCATCTTGCATTACAATGTTTGATTTTTTCAATAAAAATCATAAAATAATGAAGGGTGTCACTATATACTTTTACAAAAATAAAGCCTGTATAGGCTTATCTCCATGTGATCTGCAAAAATATCTCTAAGGCATGTGTCCTATAGCACATTAAAGACATCAATGGGGGTTTATGATATATCTCCTATTTTCAAATGACCTGCAAAGGATATCAAGGCAAATTTGAATTATCTTCATAAGAGTCAAAAGGCTCCATAGCACAAAGGCATTTGTAATATCACTAAGGGATAAGGGTTTTAAACACATACAAAAAGACCCTAAGTTGCCTTCTAATGTCAATCGACCTCTCATAAATCTTAAGTTTCTAAGGCAAAATGTGGTCAACTTACCATGTTAAGACCCCACCCTGATGGCATTAGTGCGAGCAAGTAAAATGGTTTCAGAATGTGATGAGATTACCCACTTCAAACTAGGCCAGAAGTAAACCCTAAGACAAAAAACAAGTTTTGCCCTATTATTTCGCATTCCATTTGTTACCTTTTGCAATTTTCGAGCTTGGCTTTGCCTCTGACCGCCAGCACTAGGGTTTTGAGCTGAAGATCTTCATTTTGTCGTGTCTCTGAGCATGAATCTTCACTGATCTTACACACAAAATACAGGTAAAGACCATTTGATGCAAATATGGTTGATCTTCTTTGATTTTCTTTCATTATCTGAGAAGAAAACAGCCTCTTCTATATGCTTCAATGACTTGTTTGCATTTTTCCTCTTGATCATGGCTATTCCAAATGTTCTTTAGATCCATTTCTTCTTTGTTGTTCCAGAACACTTATAAATTGTGATATCAACACACATGATATGATTTCTCGTATTTGTTGTGGCTCTCAAAACTGTGTACATATATTTTATTTGATGACTACTCTCGAGCACATCCCTCTTTGCATTGATTTACTTGATCCATCTTTTGAAAAGGTCAATGGTCTTTGTCTTCTTCTTCTTCATTATCAATAGAGGGAAGATCTAAAGGATAAAATTCGTTCAAGGTGGTATTTTTTAATCACCTTGCTTACATTACTCTTCCCCGCAC
The DNA here is from genome assembly GCA_027924645.1 of Cunninghamia lanceolata. Taxonomy (NCBI): domain Eukaryota; kingdom Viridiplantae; phylum Streptophyta; class Pinopsida; order Cupressales; family Cupressaceae; genus Cunninghamia; species Cunninghamia lanceolata. Next base: position 28,631,801 of record BSBN01000500.1, read on the forward strand.
ATTCTTCCTTGGTTTGCAAAACATAAATCTTATGACCATGACAAGGATATCTTAATACTCAAACTCATACAATTTTACATCTGAAACAAAAGAATGAACTAAAATATATGATGTTGTTACTTGGTATCTCTTGTAGCTGTACCTTTATCTTGTATGGGTATCAACTCTTGTCTATCCGCTCTGCATATTTGATTACTCCTTCATTTGGTCATTGTGATTTGGCATTAAAATAAACCAAAGATCGCATAAGGACAGTAGCTCAACATTGGTATGGTAGGCATAGTGATAGCTGACTTAGATTCATTCATGGCTGCTACATGGCCTCTTGCTGCCCAAGATGCTTTAAGCTTATCGTATTGCTATCTAACATGCTATATGTTTATGATACCCAAAAGGTGTTAATCAGGCAAATGTTCTCTTTTCTTGCATATGAACATGGAGATTGCAAGCATATCTTGATACTCAGAGTTATTCTTCAGTGACATCCATTTTCCTCCATTTTTGAGATGATAGATGCATATATATATATATATATATATACTCATGATGGCACATAGATGTCTCAATGCTCTTTTCAGTTGTACATGAACCTTCATGACACTTTGCATATTCATGAACTCAGGAATCCTTGTTCAATAAACTTCTCTACATACTTTGTTCAATTTGAAATACTTGGCATATGTATTATAGTTTATTTCTATGACATTACATCAAAGTGTTTATTAAAGAAACTGGATATTGGGAACTCCTTTGTATAAGCTGCAACCATCATCTGACTATGTACATACTTGGTATGATGATTGCAACATGATATATACACCTAGCAATGCAACAAGCCATATTGAATAATAGAACTCTTCCTTTCACTGCAGCATGGAAAATGATGACTGTACCAATGTATGACAAGGTTATTCCTTTCTTTTGATTCGCAATATATGATGCAAACTGTTGTCCCATACATGCATCTGTGATACTTATGATGAATAGAGGTGAATATATGGCTGCCTCATAAAATGTAATATGACAAGATGTTCAACACTGCTACCTTATAGATGCAATCTACTTGTCATAACTTATCTACTTTGCAACATGATGTAATCTGCATTCTGATTGCTTGATATTTCTTCAGTTTAATTGATTTGATTGATACATTTGCAATCCATTCCCCTTGAGAAATGGGGTAGCACGCTGAGCTTGACCCTTGTGGGAGCCCATTTTACACCACGTGCTAAAATGTCTTCAAACCGTCTACATGACTTATCCTGTACCTGCACATGAGACAAGCAAGTTAGTTAATGAAATACAATGATTGTTTCTTTCTCTCTTAGCAACTGATGGGTATTTGTACTTTCTGATCTTGACTATCTCATACAATCTGCTATGTATTGTGTTTGTACTGATATAGAGTATGGATGAGATGATGTCATGAGCGCTAAACCCCCCTTTTTCTCTCCTCTAATGCAGGTTATGACAATTTCAGAGCTTGGCAACGAATGGAGCAGCTGCCATATGATCGACTGACTCTGAATTCAAGCAATGATTGGAACCCTCTACTTCATATGCTTTATCAGTTCTTTTACAGTTGCATAACATATTGTATTAGGTATTCAGATCCAACTACTCCCATAGCTTTTGTGGGACAATTAATTTCTCTTTTGTTCTTCATTCAATGCATGAAACATTGCAATATTCTATCTATCTCATTTGATCAAATGAATGAAACATTGTAGTATGAAATGAGACAACTTTCTGCAATGATGATCACTGACATAAGAAATGAATGTTAACTGATTTGTACTTTCTTTTGCATAACAAAAAATAAGCAAGTGATAAACTGATAAACTAAACTTCCCACTTAAATGACTTCAAACTATACAAACTGATATAACATTATGAATCTTTCATCCTTAAATCAAACTAAAAACAAATCAGTGCTACCAATTTTTAGCTATGACAACAAATGGTAACAATCACAAAAGATTGTAATAGGTTTTTCAAACACAATTATGATATCCTTCAACATTTGCTTCATCCACAAAACTTGAGTACAATTGCTTGCTGCTGCTATATACTCTGCCTCAACAAAGAAACCAATCTCTTACCCAAGAAAAATGCACCACCACTAGTACTTTTCCTGTCATCCACATCTCCTGCCCAATCAGCATGTGTATATGCATGAAGAGTGAAATCATCACCTTTAGGATACCATAAGCCATAATCAGATGTTCCCTTCAAATATCTAAAAATTCTTTTGACTGCTACAACATGAGATTCTCTAGGATCAGCTTGAAATCTAGCAACAAGGCCAACTGCATTCATAATATCAGGTCTAGTATGAGTTAGATAAAGTAGTCCTCCAATCATTGATCTATACCTTTTCTGATCTGCCTTAGGGAATCATCATCTTTACTCAACTTGCATCCAATTATCATAGGAGTACTCACTAGTTTTGAATCCTCCATTCCAAACTTTTTCAACAACTCTTTTACATACTTAGACTGAGATATGAAGATGCCCTTATCTAACTGAATGATTTGCAGACCCAAGAAGAAATTCATTTCACCAAGCATGGACATTTCAAATTCACTCTACATCTGATCAACAATTTTTTTACACATGCTCTCATTTCCACCAAAGATGATATCATCAACAAATACCTCAACAATCAAGATGTGTTCATGATTAATTTTGAAATAAAGATTACTATTAGCAGTGCCTTTGCTAAAGCCTAACTTTAGCAGATACTTATCTAACCTTACATACTAGGCTCTTGGAGATTGTTTAAGTCCATATAATGGTTTCTTCAATCTGCAGACCATATCTTCTTGATGAGACAACTGGAATCCTTCTGGTTGCTCAATGTAGACTTCTTCTTCCAACTCTCCATTCAGGAATGTTGACTTAACATCCATCTGGTAAACTTTGAAATCTTTGTAAGCAGCAATGTCAAGAAATAATCTGACTACTTCGATTCTTTCCACCGGAGCAAAAGTTTCTTCAAAATCAATTCCCTCTACCTAAGAATATCCTTTGCACACCAATCTTGCTTTGTTTCTCACAACTTCACCATCTTCATTCAATTCATTCTGGAAGACCCATTTAGTTCCAATTACATTTTTGTCTTTAGGTCTAGGAACAAGATCCCAAGTATGATTCTTTTCAATTTCAATTAATTCTTCTTCCATTTCTTTTACCCAATTTTCATCATTACATGCTTCATTCACTGATTTTGGTTCAATCTTTGAAATTAAACAATACTCCACTTGTTCTTCAGAAATTTTCTTCTAGTTTGAACACCATTATTTCTATCTCCTATTATCTAATCTTCAGAATGATTCAACCTTACATACCTCAGAGTTTTGGGATTTTCTTGAACTTTTGATTCTTGAATTTGTTCCTCAGCATTTTCATTTGCTTCTTGAGTCACTGCATTTTTCGGAGCAATTTGAATCTGAGTCTGACCTTGAACTTGCTTTTCATTTTCATCATCTGATTCATATCCACATAACTTGGAAGGTCTCTCCATGCTTTCATCTACCTTGACATTAGCACTTTCAACAATCCTTTTCAATCTCTTGTTAAAGCACCGGTATGCCTTGCTTTGGTTAGAATAACCCAGAAATATTCCTTCATCACACCTTGCATCAAACTTGCCTAGATCTTCATCTCTTTTGATATAGCATTTGCTACCAAAAACTCTGAAGTATTTCATAGTAGGAGCATTACCAAACAACAGTTCATAAGGGGTTTTACTAGTATTACCTTTGATCTGCATTCGATTAAGAGTGTAGATAGTAGTACTCATAGCCTCTCACTAATAGACATGTGGAACATTTTCTTCCATCATCGCGGTTCTAGCAGCCTTTTGAATAGTTTGGTTCTTCCTTTCCACAACTCCATTATACTGAGGAGTCCTACGAGCAGATAATTGTATTCTTATTCCATGCTTTTCAAAAAATGCATTAAACTCACCGAAGGTAAACTCTCCACCTCTATCAGATCTCAGACACTTTATCTTCACACCAATCTCATTCTCCACTCTAGCCTTGAACACCTTGAATTTGTCAAGAGCCTCTGATTTCTCTCTCAAGAAAGTGACCCACATCATTTGAGAGTAATTATCAATCAGCAACATAAAGTATTTGTCTCCTTCCAAACTCCTAACTCTGGTAGGACCACACAAATCGGTGTGCACAAGTTCCAACAATCCACTTGAAAATTGTTCTTTACTTTTGAATGTAGTTCTACTCTGTTTGCCCAACTAACATTCCTTACACATGCTATTAGCAGTTTTACGAACTCAAGGAAGATCTCTCATAGCCTAATTAGTACTTATCTTGACAATGTTATCAAAATTTACATGACACATTCTCCTATGCCATAACCAAATCTAATCAATCTAAGCAATCAAACATCTTTTATTAGTGCAACTTAAATGAAAGATATTACCTCTAGTCTGTGTACCAGATGCAATCTCAGTTCTGAAGCTTTCCAAGATTCTACATTTTCCATCCTTGAGTCGGAGGTCATACCCTTTGTCAACTAACTATCCAACACTGAGAAGATTATGCCTTAACCCTTCTACATACAAAACATCATCAGTGTTGTGCTTTCCATGAAAAGAGATGGATCCTCTGCCATGGATTCTACAAGTTGAATTGTCTCAAAACTTCACAATTCCACCTTCATATCTTTCCATACTTACAAACTTACTTTTATCACCCGTCATATGGTGAGAACATCCGTTGTCAATCACCCATTCATCCTTTTCTTCAACCTGAGCAGCCAAGGCACTTTCCACATTCATATAGCTAGTAGATTCAGTAGACACCATATTTTCTTCTTTGATAGTAATGAACACCCATTCATTTCTAAATGTACTTCCCTTATCAGATTCATCATCTATAACTCCTTCATCAATAGCTTCTTGGACATAGTAGCATTTCTTCTGAAACCTAGGTCTGTTAGGGTTTGGCTTTGAAAGCCTCTCTGGACATCTTAAAGCAAAATGACCAATCTTATTGCAAGCAAAACATTTGAAAGGCAACTTTCCTTCATACTTACCGGATCTTCTAGGTAATCTTTTGGCAATAAGGGCTTCAATTTCTTTGAGCTTTGTTTCATCTTCTTCAATTGCCTTCCTTGTCTTCTCATATCTGGTTAGTCTTCTTGAAGAGATTTCACCTAGATCAAATCTCTGCTTCCTAGAAACACTGGCCTTAAAAGCGGATTCTGATTTAGGAAGGGAATCGCCAAACTCACTCATTTCAAATGTTGAAAGCTTGCCAACCAACTAATCCCTTGTAATAGTTATCACAATCCTGATCTCCTCAATAGCAGCAACTCTATGCTTGTATGAAATAGGTAAGGATCTGAGTACCTTTCCAACAATCTCTAATTTTTCTAGTTTTCCACCAGTACACCTAATACTACACACAAGTTCATTCACCTTCTGCATGTAGGAAGTGATGTTTTCATCTTCACTCATCCTTAAACTTTCGTATCTACCCTTCAGGCTCTGTAACTTAGCACATTTGACATATGCATCACCTTCATATAGAGTTTCCAACTTCTTCCAGATTTCATGAGCAATTTTCAATTCCAGGACATTTGTCATTTCTGTATCAGTCAGGACACTTAACAATGCTTCTTTAGCCTGAATGTTGTTTTTAGCATCTTTGAGTTCATCTGGAGTTGAAGGACCTTTCTCTAGGGGCTTATACTCATCCTTTGATATCAACCAATAAGCATCACCCATACATTGCAAATGGCACTCCATGCAACTCTTCCAAAGAGAGTAATTAGTTCCATCAAATCTTGGACTATCCTTCTTGTAAGTCGACATCTTGGATCTCCTCAAGTGGTTAAGCTTCTATTAGAGGAACCAACTCTGATACCAATTGTTGAAATTAGGACAGACAACTGAGAGGTGGGGGTGAATCAGTTGTCACAAATCTTTATCTTTTGTTGCATTTAATCTTCTTTATCACTTATAAACAGATTAATGATATAACCATGAAAGCATGAATCAACACACATAACACCAGGATTTTTATGTGGAAACCTGGTTAAGGGAAAAACCACGGTGGGGGTTAACCCACAAGATTTATTCTCTATTAAAAGAATAGAAAATGGGAAGGCACTTGCCTTTGGGTGCACTGCCCAGAGCTCACTGCCTATAAGAACATTTACAATGTTAACACTGAAAGATTGAACTGAGAAACAACATCTTCTTCATGCAAGGTTCAATTCCATTGAAGTGCACAACACCTCTCTCTACCCCCACTCACTTCCTCGCTACATCCACATCTTCGCTCACTTCCCACATTTCCACAACTTCACAACACTTATTTATACAAGTCAACGACTTTGGAATGAACATCAAAGCTAAACAATCATCTATATGGAACATTCTCCAAGATAGGCATTACAAGCAATTACAATCACAAGACTTAAAATGCTACATGCGAACCACTACACTGTCGGCCAAACATAACTGGGACTCAAATCTTCCTTGAACATCATGCCACGCTCCATAAAACTCTTCTTAGATCATCTGCAACACACACCATGCATCCGATCGGCCAAGACTGGAAATAACAGCAACACCCAAGGAGAAATCTTCATCCACGAGATCAATCCTCAATACGGACCACCAACACAACAGGTACACGATCTAGAGACCACCACAAGCACAATGAAATCAACAAGAACAATGGCACCACCTCAAATCACTAGAAATGCTTGCACCTTCTTCCGAGAACTCAACAACACCAACTGTCATGACTGTCACACTAGAAAGATTGCTTGCGGACCTCCACACCATGAACTACTTGAGTTGAGGATACACACCGACATCCCAAACACACCTCTAGATCCGCAGATCATGATATTCCAATGCGGATCAATCTAGACCAAATTTCTGCCACTTTGTCACCTTTGAACAACTGCAAAACCCGGTTCTACTCATATGGCCATAACTTTGCCAATTCTCCATGTGGACCTCTCAAATCTTGACTGGAGCAACTTCAGACAATCCTCTACAAACCCTTTAATCCACAGACTCTGATATTCATCTTACTAGGAATGCAGAGCAATCTACTTCACTAAACTACATTGTCTTCACTGTCTCTAACAGAGAGCTATGTAACTCACTTGTTTCTTCAGGAGAAGCTAATTTTCTCAATATCCTCAACATACAAGTCTTCTAAACAAGCAATAAAATAAGATACAGTTGACACTAATGACAACAAGGATATGTTGACATCAATGACAACACCGATTAGGCACATATTTGCAACAGTTTTATGCATTCCTTTTGCTCAATTGGAGGTAGCTTAGGTTTTGGGTGAAATAGGTTAGTGTTTAGCTTGTTTCCTTAGCTCAATTTCTATGCTATACACCATGATTTGACAAATTTTGTTTACACTAGGATACTTGTTACTTTTGAAACATGATGCTAGTTGTTAGCAGGATATAGCCAACACTAGAGAAATAATCACCTGTTTTAGAAGGAATGCATCAACACATAAGCCAAAAGATATAAGAAACAAAAGGAGTCACACCCTTTTGCTTATACTTAGGTATAAGTAAAGATGCCACAAAGATAGAAGATAGATAGGTGGAAGGAGAATAAAGAAACATAGAAGAAGATAGAGAGGAGAATAAAGAGAGGGAAAATGAGAGACAGAGATAGAAAGAAGATAAAGATATATAAAGAGAAATAAAATGTAATATGTATGAGATATGCTATGGATCAATATGTGAGTATGATTTTTGTTGGAAAAAGTGTCTCAATGATTACAAAAGTGTAATTTTGGGTTATAAAAATGAATAAACTCAATTTCTAGGCTATAGAGTTAGTTTTTGGACAAAATAAATGTTTCAGGTTGCCTGACATCGCTTTCAAGGGTGCTCAGTACGCAGATCTCTTTGAAATCTACAATTTTAAAAAAACATGCTCAATCCACCTCCTGGATCAAAAGTTATGGCCTCCATAAGTTGGGCCTCCTGCATTGGAAAATGTAAAAATGTGTTGGACACCAAAAATAGTTGTAAAGGGGAGTTGGGTGATCCCACAATAGTGTGTCCCACTTGTGGGACATCCTGATTTTTACTTGAAATCACATATTTTTTAGAAAAAATAATGATTTAAGCCTGGATGTATTCCATCTAAGGGGGATTGATTAAAGGGGGTTAGATCATAGAACCCCCTAGATTTAAATCGAACCCCTAATGGAATCTTCTCCACACCTACCAAAATGCTAACAAAAAACCAATTTTGCTTCACTTTTTGGGAGATCAAATGAATTCATTAGAAATTTTTATTTTGTAAGTATGTAGCCCTTAGTTACCTTTTGAAAAACTATAATATGTCGTATGTTTTATTTAATATTATATTTAAAAAAATTATAATGGATATAGGTCTATTTTGAAAAAAATAAAGACATGTATTCAAGACATTAGGAAAAATAACAAACATTGTTAGAAAAATTTCAAAAAAATACGCTACACTACACATAGATGTCCTTATTTTGATTGAAAAATAAAATTTTAATTTTGATAAGTATTCTTAAGAGAAATGTGTTACGAAATAAAATAGGTCTGAAATTTAGTTAGTACTAATTCAAAAATTAATAATAAATAAAATATTTAATAAAAAATTTCCAAAAAATATCCATGCACTAGATAGTGGAGTTAATGGCCTAATTCCAATAAATCATGAAAAAAGTTTATTTGTAGTAAAAGTTATGCATTATGGAATAATGCCATTTAATAAAAAATAAAAATTGATTAAAAAATAAAAGTAAAAAATGATAGAAATAATTCTTTTAAAAATATAAAAAAAAATTAGCTTGAGTCTACATAGAAAATGTCAGAACTCATTAGTTTACATCATCCTTAAATTCTTGACCATTTGTTCCCTATAATTGACACAAATTAAAAAATGTTGAAAATTTTGATTTTGAGGATCCCACTTTGGCCCAAAAAGTGGGACACACTATTGTGTTGTAACCTAGTTACACTGGTTGACCAACTTATGATGCATGTTATGACATATCATAAGGCATGTTTAATTGGAGATAATGGAACCCTAAGGATTTGGATGCCACTTTTGGACCATGGTTTTAGCTCATGGTTTTCTAATTAAAGTTTGATGGTTTTATGTATTGTATCTCTTATACAATAGGTGCTTGAGATGGAGGTGTTGAAATGCATTGGACAACTGAGAGGGGGGGTGAATCATTTGTCACAAAAACTTAAACACTTCTTCACTTACACATTAATCACTTATCCACAATTATTATGAAATAACAATGAATTCATGAAATTAGAAACTTAAACATAGATGCAACATTATACACAAGAGACACCAGATTTTACAAACATTTACAAAATAGGTCCTGACCTATTACAACATTATGCAAAGGAAATGAAGTAAGTATGTGGATCATGTCACACCTTAACTAGGACTCAAACACGATCTTCCACACCACAACACGCTTCAACAATCTTCAAGGAATCTCCACAATTACTGGAATTAACCAAGTCGGCTAAGACTATTACACGCTATATTATTTGGGAACAATCTTCAAACACAATCTCAATTCCTTAACGCGGACCAATGTCAAGATAGGAACATGATTAGGAGACATCCACAAGCACATTATAATCATCAAGAGAAACCGCACAAACATTAACCACTTTAGCCATAGGAATCTTCTCATCAGAACACATGAACTTGACTGTCTTCAATTGACATAAAAGAAAGATAGCTTGTAGACCACCAAAACATGAACTACTACAATTATAGGCATTTATCATCATCCCAGACTTCCCCTTAGAACCGTAGAGAGAAATACTTTATTGCGAAAGAATGCAGAGCAAAATACTTTCTCCCTGTCACCAAAGAATAATCAGAGAAAGCAGGTTTTACTTTGGTGAATGCAACTCTCTTAATTCTTCACACCGGAGGCTCAAACTCAAGATTTAGCATCTTCAGACATCCCTTTAAATAACTTTCAATCTGCAAACCAAGATATTCAACCAGTAAGAAATGCGGAGCAATCTACCAAACTATTCTTCAGCATACAACTCACTATCTATACTACACTTCACTGTAACTCACTTGTTTCTTTCGGAGGGGCCAATTTTCTCAATATCCTCAACATACAAAGCTTCTAAACAAGTAATAGAATAGTACATAGTTGACACCAATGACAACAAAGATATGTTGACATCAATGACAACACCGATTAGGCACATACTTGCAACAATCTCCCCCTTTGTCATTGATGGCAACATATGATGTGAAAAACTGCAATAGCCATCAAGACAGGATTCTCCCCTATCTCTTTACATATCTTCACTCTTTCTTTCTGACCAAGATTCTCCCCCTATCTTTTTACACATCTACACTCTTTCTTTCTAATTTTTTCACATGACTTCTCTCCCCCTTTGACATCAATGGCAAAGGGCACATACTTGCACTCTTCTGCTCTGATTCAATTTCTCTTCTGAACTCTCTAACTACTCCCCGTAAGAAGTAGCCCTAAAAGCATTAAATCTGGATCTGAAGAAGCACCACCAGACTGATGCACTCTTGTGTATCTTAGTTCAGAGCAGGAGGGGTATAAACCCCTAACTTTTCTTTGAGATACTCAAAAGTATCCTTAGGCAGAGGTTTGGTGAAAATGTCTGCAATCTGGTCTTTTGTAGATACATATTCCAACTTGACTTCATTCTCTGTCACTTTTTCCCTTAGAAAGTGATATCTTATGGATATGTGATTTGTCCTTGAATGTATTACTGGATTCTTTGATATATTTATGGTACTTGTATTGTCACAAAAGATTGCAATTAGATCTTCATACATAACTCTGATGTCCTTTAAAGTCTGCTTCATCCATAATACTTGAGTGCAACTACATGCTGCTACAATGTATTCTACTTCTGCAGTAGACAAGGATATTGAATCTTGTTTCTTGCTCAACCAAGATACCAACCTTTTTCCCAAAAAGAATGCATCTCCACTTGTACTTTTCCTGTCATCCACATCTCTGGCCCAATCTGCATCAGTGTATGCACTGAGAGTGAAATCATTTTCTTTTGGATACCACAAACCATAATCTATTGTACCTTTCAAATATCTCAAAATTGTCTTGATTTTCATCACATGTGACTCCTTGGGCTTTGCTTGAAATCTTGCCACAAGACAAATTGCATGCATTATGTCAGGTCTGGTTTGAGTCAGATAAAGTAATCCTCTAATCATAGATTTGTACCTTTTTTGATTGGTCATAAGTGAATCATCATTTTTGCTCAACTTACAACTGGTTATCATGGGAGTATTTACCAGTTTAGAGTCTTCCATCCCAAACTTCTTTAGCAACTCTTTCACATACTTAGACTGAGAAATGAAGATGCCTTTATCTAATTGATTTATTTGTAGACCCAAAAAGAAATTCATCTAACTAAACATGGACATTTCAAATGCACTTTGCATTTCTCTGGCAAAAATATGCACATACCTTCATTACCTCCAAAGATAATGTCATCAACAAAGACTGCTACAATTAGGATTTGTTCATCATTGATCTTGAAGTAGAGATTGTTGTCTGTAGTACCTTTACTTAACCCTATCTGTATCAGATACATGTCCAACAGTGCATACCATGCCCTGGGGGCTTGTTTTAATCCATATAGAGCCTTCTTCAATCTGCATACCATGTCATTCTGATCTAATGACTAGAATCCTTCTGTCTATTCAATATAGACTTCTTCTTCCAACTCTCCATTCAAGAATGCAGACTTTACATCCATTTGATATTCCTTAAAATCTTTGTAGGCTACAAATGCAAGAAACATTCTTATAGCTTCAATCCTTGCCACTGGTGTAAATTTTTCCTCAAAATCTATTCCTTCAACTTGAGAGTATCCTTTGCATACCAGCCTTGCTTTGTTTCTTACTACTTCACCATTCTCATTCATCTTGTTTCTGAAAACCCACTTGGTACCAATGACATTTTTGTCTACTGGTCTGGGAACAAGATCCCAGATCTGACTCTTCTCTATCTGCATCAATTCTTCTTTCATAGCCTTTACCCAATTCTGATCATTGCAAGCTTCATTCACAGCCTTAGGTTCAATCTTGGAAATCAGACAGAAATTTACTTGTTCTTCTGTAGCTCTTATTTTGGTCAGAATTACTTTACTTTTATCTCCTATGATTTGATCTTTAGAATGATTAAGTTTTACATAACTTGGTGTCTTGGAAGCACTTTCCAAATCTTGATCCTCTTCATCTGAGCTGTCTTCATGCTGCACCACTTCTAAAACATCTGGTTTATCTAATTTATATCCACTTGAATCTGGAGACCTTTCCTTGCTTTCATTGACTTTGACATTTGCACTCTCAATGATCTTATTTAGCCTCTTATTATAACACCGGTAGGCCTTGCTCTTGGTTGAGTAACCAAGGAAGATTCCTTCATCACACCTAGCATCAAACTTGCCTATATCTTCTTCTCTTTTGATATAATATTTGCTACCAAAAACTTTGAGATATTTCACAGTAGGAATTTTACCATACCATAATTCATAAGAAGTCTTAGAACTGTTACCTTTGACTTGGACTCTGTTTAGGATATATACAGCAGTGTGAATTGCCTCTCTCCAATATACTTTCGAAAGATCAGCTTCCTTCATCATGGTTCTAGTAGCTTCTTGAAATGTTTTGTTCTTTCTTTCAACGACTCCATTTTGTTGTGGAGTTCTAGGTGCAGATAATTGTCTCTTTATCCCATGTTCTTCACAAAAGAAATTGAATTCATTTGATGTGAACTCTCCTCCTCTATCAGACCTTAAACATTTGATCTTCAAATCCATTTCATTTTCAACCATTGCCTTAAATGCCTTGAACTTATGCAGAGCTTTTGATTTTTCTTTCAAAAAGGTAACCCAAGTCATTCTAGAATAATCATCAATAAGCAACATGAAATACATGTCTCCTTGCAAACTTCTTACTCTGGTAGGTCCACATAGGTATGTATGCACTAGTTTCAGTAATCCATCAATTGATTGGTCCTTGCTTTTGAAACTTGTTCTTGTTTGTTTCTTTTATGGGTAAAATTGGATAATATTAAAATGAATTATAAACCCAATAACTCAATGGAATATACAAATAACAAAGATTTAAAACAAATCAACAAACTTACAGAGCTTTGTTACCTCACGGCTTCCATTGTTTGCCAATTCTTGATCGATCTTTGGTGATGAATGTAGGCCTCAGGAAGCTTGCTTCCTTGCTTTGTTTCCTCAAGATGACGATGGAGAAGTGGCTAGGATACTTATTGTATTGAAGGTGAGCTTCAATACAATGCGAGATGGATAATGAATAATGCGAGAGTGGGGGTGCCAATGGCGTGCTATGGATTTGATAGAGTAATCTTACTTGAAAGCTTTTTTTTATGAAATGGAAGAATAGAGGGATATTTATAGCCTTGTATGAGAGAAGATCAATGGTGTAGAAGAAGTAAGAAGATCAATGGTAGAGGATGTTTGCGAAAACATGCACGAATAGAAAGAATACATGTGTCATTCAAAAAGTTGCTTTGTTGAGTTAACTATTTTCTTGATGAGGATAAGCTTTGATTTCACAAATTAGAATATATTTTTCTAATTTAAGAGTTTGTTGATAAAAACAAGGTTGCTTTAAATCAGTTAACTTAGCTTTTCTTTTTGCATGACAAGGAAGATTTATTTTTAGAAGATTTGGAAGATAAGAAAGCAAATTAAATAAATAAATTTATTTAATTGTTTGTGCAAGATTTAGAAGAATAAATAAAATATTTGATTATATTTTATTTTTGAAGACTGAGATTTTATTTAAATAAATTTGCATTTTATTTAAATTTGGAAGAATGAATGATTTAATTAAATAATTAAAATTATTTAATTGTTTGGAAGAATAAAGTTGATATCAATGAAATTAATTAAATAAATGTAATTTATTCAATTAATGGGAGGGAAATGAATCAAATAAATAAATTGATTTATTTATTTATTGATAGAGGAATATTATAATGAAATAAATATTTAAAATATTTATTTAGATAGAGTCATGTCATTTTTAGGTGTATACATTTTGCCCCTCTTTGATGCAATGTGTTTTATCACGTTGTTTCAAAGAATAAGAATTTTTGACAATGATACATGCCCCAGTTTGTCCTTGGTACAGGTTTAACGATGACAGGATGCCCCCTCAGGAGATTGGACAGGAAGAAGGCATAAGGCATGAGATGGACAATCTCACAAAGAAGAAGGTAAAAAATAGGCTAGATTGAAGCAAATAGGACGTGATTTGGAGAAACAGGCATGGGAAGTAGTCACAGTTGTCACACAGTCAGCTATGGTTCACTTGCTATATATAGGAGCTGGGTCCACAAGTCCTATTCATTTGCACACTTGTCTTTAGTTGATTTGTCCTTGAGGGCATAGGAGAGCAGAGGAGCTAGAGCAGTCGACAGAGATATGGATATTCCACGCAAGGAGCATCGTTTTGAGCGAGTTCGACGGTTCGATCGGCCACCCAAGGCAGGACCACCAGTATGTAGTTCGACAAAACTCACTTAAAGTCATTTATTAGGGCAATAAATGCTAGGGAAAACTTAGTTAGGACAGATGCGCTGAACTACAGTTCAGCGCATATGCACCCCAAAATGGTGCATATGCCAAGAAACTGCACATGTGAGCGATCTTTCAGCGCATATGATAAATATGCGCATATAATCCAAGAAGCGACGCATCCACTACAGAATTGCGCATGTGACACAAGAAGCGGCGCATATGTCAGAACGATGCATACATGTCAAGGAATGACGCATTCACGGTGAAGCGACACATTTGATATGATTTGGCGCATTGGCTACCTGGTTCGGTGCTTTTGCACTAGGATAGTCAGCTGACTTAACGAAATTAACCCAATTGGCACCTTGATTGATGCATCAATTGATAAGTAATCTCCAAGATTGTCAGGAATCTAGTCAAGAGATGATATGTTTTTTTGATTAATTTTGATATGTTAAGTCAGTGATAGGATAGTTTGATTACTTTGAGTAGGTTTGTTTGGATATGGGCTTTTGCCTGACGTTATGCTTTGCTTGGTTATAGGAGGACATTCGTGATACTCTGATGTCACTGGAGTAGTTCCCTTTGCCGTTGTTGCAGTGGTACATACTTACGAAGATGGATCGCGAGGCTCTTGGTACTATAGGTCTGGATTATGTTTTCTTCATGCTTGAGGTTCACGCGAACCTCGGTCTATTGACTGAAGTGGTGGAGTGATTCCATAGTGAGGACGGGACTTTCCATCTACCGACTGGGGAGATGATGATCACTTTGGAGGATGTTTATAGGATTATGCATCTTCCTATTCAGGGAGAGTTGGTAGAGTACGATCTGCAGCGCGATGTAGGTTTGGCAGAGTGCAAACACATTTTTGATGACCCAGAGCTGGATGAGCAGGTGATTTCATGGCAGGACATACATGACTATTATGACTACTTCTCGGGGATAGTGGCAGGATTGATCGGCGGCATAGTATGCCCCAATAGGAGATCACATGGGTTCTCAATTGGCTGGGGGAGGGTAATGGAGAGGATTATCACTTACGGGACTCAATATGCATGGGGTGTGTGCGTGCTTGCACACTTGTACAGGAATATGCACCAGGTTGTGTACCATAGAAGGGCCAGTTATTAACAGGTGTGTCTCTTTTGCAGTTTTCGTTGTGGGAGCACATAGCGATCACACGATCGATCTGAGTTTTTGTGAGACAGTGGGGAGAGCCATACATTTATGGTTATGTAGGAGTTAATTCCCAGCATAAGCTGGGAAAGCTCAAGTACTGGAGACACGCGCTAGATAATGTAGATGCAGTTATCTGGCACCCATACCTAGACTATGAGGTATGGGATGATGAGGACGACGAGCTATCGTACTATTTCCAGACTTGGTGGCTCATTAGTAGGATGCGGTACATACTAGAGCATCAGATTGTCAGTAGAGTATAGAGGCAGTTCGCTAGAGTACAGGGCAGGCCACAGGGGTAGGCTTGATTTGTGAGGACCCATGCAGAGAGGCTGAGGTGAGGTCCAGTGGCATCATATGATGAGGCCTTGGTGGATTTTTAGCATATCCCTTATGTAGCTTGACCGATGAGGAGAGAGATAGTAGACACGGGGATGACTCCAGACTATGAGGAGTGGTTTACGACTCATCCATTTCCTAGATATTCAAGACCTAGAGAGTCGGTTCCTCGTATAGACGAGGAGGATTTAGATGACGAGGATGGGGCTAGCAGGAGGAGGAGATAGATGAGGGGTAGAGGGGGTTAGGGAGAGGGAGATAATGGTGGAGATGGTGGAGGAGGAGGAGGAGGAGATGGAGGCAGACTTAGACAGAGGAGGAGGTCTGGGGAGGGACCCTTGGGACAATAGTATGTTGTGCGTCCACAGGCTAAAGGGCAGGTACAAGTGCAAGCACAACAAGGGGGATAGCAGAGACAGATGCTGCCACCACAGCAGGTGTAGGGACAGTAGGCTCCACAGCCTGACTTACAGCAGTAGGCCATTACTGTGCTTCAAGGTCAAGTGAGGTAGCTGAGGGCACACCTTAGAGCAGTAGAGTCTCAGAGAGAGGCAGACACAGGATGCATATCAGAGATCTCTAGAGAGCGAGACTTAGCCTTGGCGAGGCTGCAGACCATCAGAGTAGAGAGAGACGCGGCAATGGCAGCCCTAGGTACAGATGGTACCACGAGCTTTTTAGTTAAATAGGTGCAATAGGCACAGACAAGCTTGCACAGGCACAAGCACATCTGGCACATGCACAGGGGCAGCTGGCACAGGTATAGGGTGAGCTCGCCAAAGCGTAGGCTCAGACACAGTATTATAGAGGACTATATCATGGGGCCGTGCCAACAGACCAGTGTGTACCTAGCTATAGGAGCTAGTCTAAGGCTTCACAGAGGGTAGGTGGATCCTGATCTGGAGCATCAGTGAGAGGCCCCCAGCAGTCAGGGGGTGACAGAGGAGAGGGCAGTGCAGGGACTAGTGTTCCATGGCAGTAGGGCTAGCCGGTTCTCGACTTTTGTACCAATTTTTGGCTTTTATGTATACACATTTTTGATGGCTCAGATAGCTTGATATGTATATGTTTGTATTATTTTGCCCCGAGACATGTATCATTATATTTTTGCACTTGTATATATTTCATGACATGATTCTGAGAGATGGACAGATATTTTGATATATTGTACATTTGGACATGTTTTATGCTTATATGATGATGCAGCTATTGATGTTCTACATGCACTTGTTCTATGTTTTTTTATATGCCATGGATGCAATCTATCTTATGATGTTTTTCACACGTTTTACATATTTTGATTATGTGATGTTAATACAGTCTTAGATGGATTATGATGATCTAATATGTAAATGTAAATGTGAATGTTGTTGATATGATTATGTAGCTTGTGAGATGATCTATATGTACTTGTCTATGTTTTTTGATTTTGTTGTTGATATGATGTACTGATGCGAATGTATATGGATGACTTGATGCACTTATTATGTATGCAAATGATTTAATCATGTGAATGACTATCTCATGTGATATGATATGCAATTTTATGCTATGTTTTTGGTATGTCCAAATGTACTCAATCGACACAGAGATGACCTAGTGATAGGTGGAAGAAGATGAATGAAAGGATCATAGGCTTTCATTTGTAAACATTGATACTCTGCAGGATTTGCTTATTGCACGGATGATATGAATTTCTGGATATGAAAGGAATGTGGATATTTTGTCATCATTAGAGTGCAAGTACTTTGCTTTCATCATTGGGTGCTTTTTGTTTCTTTTCTCTTTTTGAAATGTTGTAAGAAAATACAAGCATCTAGGTATAATTAAACCTGAGATGACCTGAGTATTCCTTACATTGATTTTGATATAGCAAGTTGATACAAGCATCTAGTCAAACTTAAATCTAGATGACCTGAGTACCTCTTGCATATCAACAAACAAGGATTGCCCCTTTTCATGTTCAGACCTCCGAAGTCCTTGATGATCTTTTGCTGATCATGTCGTTAGAAAAAAGTGGTCACATTACTAAAGTTTGATCCACAAACAGCAGACAAAGAAAATGATTATACCCCCATCATAGCATCTCTATCTTTTGCCATCCTTGAGTAGCATAGAAAGACATAATGACAAAACTTCAAGACCTTGTAAGTTAACCGGTTCATAAAGCACAAAACAGTCTTGCATTAGATGTGTCTTTTTGCCATAGTTGATATAGAATCAGTTTGAGTGCTTTGGTATATGTTTTGCTTTGCTTTGGAAAGGTTGATGTTCTCTACCAAGATTTTTGTTTTAGGAAGTTTGCTTTGCTATGCACGCTTGTCTAGTGAAAGGTATCAAATCCTTATTGGTATCCTCTTAGAACATGTGGCATTCAAGAATCCAAATCTGCAACTAGGTCGAGGAGTTGTCCCTAGTTTAGACAAAGGATCGACTTATTATGGGTGTCTTGACAAACAGACACGGAGAGACAGACCCTAAGGGACTGACCTAGTGCCTTGGGGGCTCATTGCTAAATGGACTTGCCTACGTGACGACGCAGAGGCAATGTAGTTCGGGGTGAACCTGATGGACCTAGGACCTAGGCGATGGCAAAGATGCAGAATTGGTATGGAGTAGGATAGATGACACTTGATGGAATGGATAGGAAAGAAGTGGAGCGGAGCCTCGCGGGCGCATTGAGAATGACCTTGCCTACATGATAACTCAGAGGCGACGTAGTTCGACAACGGTTCAATGGATCGGTTCAAGATGAACGATATGATGGACACAAGAGAGATTAGGTCACACCAGATGGAGGAAGCGGTTTGTCGCAGATAGCGCCTATTTACCAGGTTTTCACCACTTACTTTTATTTGCACAATAGCTAAAAATACGCATGATGCCTGTTTGTTAGGTTTTTATCATGGTATCTATCCCAGGTGCCTGTTTGCCAGGTTTTCACCAAAGGACGATTTGTTTTTGTTATTTTTCCATTTAAAAAAAAAAATTGTTTGTTTTTTTATCACTTTTTCAATTTTTTGTTATTTTTGGACTCCCTTGCATTGGGGTTTAGGTATAGAACTTGCAAAGATGCATGTTGTTGATAGGATCATCAAACAGTTCACCTTCAGATGTAGCCAATTGATAAGCTCCTGACCCATAGGCCGCGATGATGACATAGGGACCCAGCCAGTTGGGTTCGAACTTGACTTTCTTCTCTTGATCTTGCTGATTTCTGGGATTTTCTTTGAGAACTAGGTCACCAACTTGGAATACTCATGGATTTACCCTGTTGTTGTAACTTCTAGACATTTGTTGTTGATAAGCTTTGAGATGGTTAAAGTCATGTTGCCTTCTCTCTTCGAGCAGCTCTAACTCTTGAAGTCTAGACACTCTGTACTCTTCATCGGATATGAGACCTTTTAACAAAACTTGCAAGGATGGGATCTCAACTTCAATGGGCAAGATGGCTTCAGATCCATAGACCAGGGAGTATGGCATTGCACCTGTGGGTGTACAGATACTTGTACAATAGGTCCACAGTGCTAGATTTAATTGGATATGCCAATCACGGTCCGCATCATTGATAGTCTTTTTCAAGATTTTCAAGATAGTTTTATTTGATGCCTCCGCCTGGCCATTGCCTTGGGGGTAGAAAAATAGTGTTGGATATGGAATTTGTCACATAGTTCCTTGGCATCCTAATTTTTGAATGGTCGTCCATTATCTATGATAATGGACGAAGGGATACCATAGCGACAAATGATATAGTTCAAGATAAAGGAGGCAATTTGCTTGCCTATGATATTGGCTAAGGGCACGGCTTCAATCCACTTCATAAAGTACTCAGTGGTGGTGATTATGAATTTATGGCCGCTGGATGAAGGAGGGTGGATCTTGCCCACTAAGTTGAATCCCCACTGATAGAAAGGCCAAGGAGTTGTTAATGGTTGTAGCTCATGTGCTGGTGCATGTATCAAGTTCCCATGGATTTGGCACTTCTTGCACTTCTTTACAAAATGATAGGAATCTTGTTCCATAGTTGGCCAATAGTATCCCATGCGTATGAGTTTCTTGGCTAGGGTAGGGCCACTAGAGTGGGTCCCGCATATACCGTCATGCACTTCGTTCAGGGCGGTTTGATATTCCTCACTATCGAAACACCTAAGGAGAGTACCATCGAGACCTCTACAATATAGGGTATTGGTGACAATGGCATACCGGGATGCCTGCTGGAGAGATTAGGTGGGAGGGTATTCTCTTTAAGATAGGCAAATATTTTTCCATAAAGGGGGGAATTAGTTCCAACAATGTGGCAAATGATATGGGATTCAGGAGTGTCATATGCAGGACGGGACACTGGCTCTACCAAGAACTCATAACGTGATTGATTATTTGAAATATCGAGGAGAGATGCAATCATGGCCATGGCGTCTATAGCTTTGTTCTCAATCCTTAGTATCTACTCAAAAGAGGTTTCAACAAAGTATTCCTTGAAATCATCTACCATCCATTTGTAAGGGATTAATTTCTCATCCTTTGTCTGGTAGTTGTCATTTACTTGATTTATGACCAGTTGTGAGTCACCATACACCTAAAGTTCTTTGATATTCCATTCAACTTCTAGCTTGATGCCAATGACTAGGGCTTCATATTCTGCCAAGTTGTTAGTGCAGGGAAAGAGTAATCTGTATGATTTAGGAATGGTGTCACCACTAGTGGTGATCAATAAGATACCTACTCCTGACCCATGCTGAGTGTATGAGCCATCGAAGTACATTTTCCAAGTTGTTGTGGTTATGTGAAAGATAGATTCATCTGGAAATTTAAAGCTCAAAGGGCTGTCATCTATTAGAGGTACATCTACCAGTTGATCTACAAGTACTTGGTCTTTTATTGCCCTCCTATCTATATATTCAATGTCAAACTCATTGAAAAGCATGACCCATTTGGATAATCTACCTGTAAGGGCAGATTTGTTGAGTAAATACTTGAGTGGATCAATCTTTGCTACTAGTTTGACAGAATGTGACAACATGTAATGTCTCCACTTTTGTGAAGCGAAGACCATAGTGAGCCATGCTCTTTCAATTGGCGTGTATTGTAGTTCATACCCAACAAGTGTTCGGCTGATATAGTAAATCGCTTGTTCTTTCCCTTCATAAATTTTGTTGTGTGAGGAGAGCTCCCAGAGCTGTTGGTTTGGCCGAGATATACAGTAGCAGAGGTTTACCCTAAATCGGTGGCATCAATACAGGTGATTTCATGAGATACTCTTTTAACTATTGAAATGCCTGTTCACATGAATCATTCCATTTGAAAGGGACATTCTTATGTAGAAGGTGGGAAAAAGGGTGGCACTTGTCTGCCAATTGAGAAATGAATCTTTTGATAGATTGCAGTTTTCCCTGCAGAGACCTTAGTTGAGTGAGATTCTTAGGAGGCGGCATTTCCATGATGCCTTTACTTTAGCTAGGTCGACTTCAATTCCATTGGCAGACACTATGTATCCAAGTAGCTTGCCTGATGTAACTCCAAACATGCAATCTTCGGATTGAGGCACACATTAAACTGTTCCAGTCTTGTGAAGATCTTGTCCAATACTACCAGGTGTCCTTCTCTTGTGAGTGATTTTGCCAAGATGTCATCAACATAATCTTCCATTATAGTGTGCATCATGTCATGGAAGATTGTAGTCATAGATCTCTGATATGTTGCATCGGCATTTTTCAAACCAAATGGCATGACACACCAACAATAGGTGCCCCATGGACATGTGAACGTAGTCTTGTGTTGGTCTTCAGGTGCAATTTTGATCTGGTTGTATCTAGAGAAACCATCCATTAGTGACAGCATGGTGTGCCCTACTGTGAGATCTACGATAATGTCAATGTTTGGCAGGGGGAAATCATCTTTTGGACAAGCTTTATTCAGGTCTCTAAAGTCATTACATATTCAAACTCTTCCATCTAGTTTGGCAACTGGCACTATGTTTGAAATCCACTCTCAAGATAGTCTATTGGTCTGATGAATCTGACATCTAGCAGTTTCTTCAGATCTTCTTTCACCATGAAGGCTACATGCGGGTGCATCTTCCTGAGTTTTTTGCTTTACTAGCTTAGCTCCTAGAGCTAAGGATAAGTGATGCATTATGAGATTTGGATCTAGTCCTGGCATATCCACATATGTCCAAGCAAAGTTGATTTATTTTCTTTTGAAGAATTCAGTGAATGCTAGCTTTTCTTGTGTGGTTAAAGACTGTGCCATGTGAATCATTCTGGGACTATCACCTGTGCTGACATTGATCGGCTTTGCTAGTTCTATCAAGCTTGAAGATCTTTCCTGATGTGTGAGATTGGGTAGAGGGTCAAGCCTTCCATCCTTCAGCGCCTCAAAGAGGTTTTCACCATTGCATACGTCTATATTTTTACTTTTTTGATGATCTAACACTGCCGCAGAGCGGTTTTCACCATTAGATCTTTCTTTCATTTTGACATTTTTGAGACTAAAAGGTCTGGCACTCTCTTCAAAATAGGCCTTGTCATTGAGTTCTATGGCATAGCCAGCCCTGTGGTCCCCTAGGGGTATGTGATCTCTAAGCTGAAGATAGTCTATGATGGCTTCATCATTTTGAAAGGTATCGAGCTCAGGGGTAGTGTCTTGCAAGTCCCAATCTATGAGTTCTACGTGCAATAATGGTAAAGGGTCATTAGGTTGGTCTGGTTCAATGGCATTGATGGTCAAGATAGAGGTGTTATGGTGGTCATTATAAGCATGGACAATGCCTGCGATGGTACTCTCCATTAATTGATCCGTCAAGGGGGGTATCATTCTTTCCTCACAACTTTCACTATCGTTATTATGTGGGTCAGACTCTAGCGGTCTAGCCCTTGAACTTTGCCCTTCAATTGCATGGGTTGGGTCATACTCATGGACCACATCGATATCTTTTTTGTCACAAGATAGCTTAGAGAGACTATCACACTCATATTCATTGGAGTCAGTCTCACTTCCAATTTGCAATCGGTGAATTTGATCAACCAGATTAGTAGTAGATGTTTCTAGTTGTTGGCCTTTATGCTTATTTGCTCTGTTGGTTCTTGTTGTGCTAGTGTAACCTAGCCCTGTAGTGTCTCGGGCTATCAAGGTATGAGGTTGGATGGGTTCAGTGATACCATCCTTTCTTGAACTGAGGGGGCCATGTCCTTCATACCCCATTCTTTGTAGCATTTGGAATCCTTGACCATATTGCTCAGTTTGTATTGTGGAGTGATGGTCTTGTTGTGTTGATAGACTAATTTCATCCTTATATAACCATTGAAGGATGTATTTTTCATCACTCTCATCTTCAAGGCTTCCGCATTTGATAAATAGACCTTTGGTAGTTTCGACTACCTTGGATTTGTTCATGGAAGGCCTTCCATTTGATCTGGGAGATAGAGGGAGTTGTGCCAAACAGAAGGATTGGGCGATTGTGTACTCACCCAGGCCCTTATCTTTGAGTTTGAGGTCAGGTTGGGAAGCCTTTGATGTGGAAGTGAGTGAAGTTGGGTCAACATGGGATGAATATGAAGTAGAAGCACGGTTATGAGGAATCACAACCTCATGTCTAGAATGAATGGAATTGCAATATTGAAATGGATTGGGATCACCTTGGATTGTTTTCTCTTGACCTTCATAGGGGAATTTGATACACTGGTGGTATGTTGACGATACCGCTTTCAG
This sequence comes from Cunninghamia lanceolata, assembly GCA_027924645.1. Classification (NCBI taxonomy): domain Eukaryota; kingdom Viridiplantae; phylum Streptophyta; class Pinopsida; order Cupressales; family Cupressaceae; genus Cunninghamia; species Cunninghamia lanceolata. Next base: position 28,655,657 of record BSBN01000500.1, read on the forward strand.
AGCATGTATCCAGGGTCTCCCAAGAAGAATGTTATACGCTAGCTCCATGTCAAGAACTTGGCATGCCACATCTATTACTACAGGTACAACTCTAATTGGTAAAACAATTGTTCCCTTGGAAGTTCTCTCCTCGTCATAGGCTTTGATAGTGATTTTCTTTTTGGGATCAATAGCTTTCTCCACAAACCCCAACGCAAGGATTAGCTTTAAGGTGCAAATATTCAAACTGGCTCCTCCATCAATTAGAACCCTTTTTATCTTGTGTTTGTGGATGAAGGCTTTGATATGAAGAGATGTGTTATGAGGTTGGGTAATTGACATATCATCATTTTCAGTGAATGTTAGGGAGTGAGGTGAGGTAATGTGACCTACCATGGTTTGAAACTATTCTTCGGCAAGGTTCATTGGAATGGAGGCTTCTGATAGAGCTTTGTCAAGTATGGCCCTATCGGACGGGGATAGATGCAGAAGTTCCAGGATGGAGATATGTGCATGTGTCTTATGGAGTGGATCCAGGATATTGTACTAATTAGATGGAGAGGCTAGGACTCCTCTAAGAGTGACTCTATTACTACGAGTGGTAGCATTACAATCCGAGTCTTTGTTTATAGTGATCACATTGATGTGTGGATCACTTTCCGAGATGTGGTTAACAACATAGTCGAATGACACGTTTGTGTAATTGGCGTTGTTAGTTCCACCGTTGTTTTGATTGGAAGACCCTCCCTGCTCATAGTTGGGAAGAGGATCCTTGAATGCCTAGTGATCATTATTAGAGGTATGTCCATCAAGTGACACTTTGTTTTGATCTATTAAATCTTGGATAGTGTGCTTGAGCGCAATGCAATCATTGGTTTTGTGCCCCCTATTTTGGTGGTACTCGCAAAAATCATTGTCATTCCACCAAGGAGGTTTAACTTTTGGTTCATATTCTCACGCTGTTGGAAGTGTTATGAGTTTATTTGTGATCAACTTCTGTATGGCGGTTTCCATTGTTTCCCCTAGGGGTGTGAATTTCCTCTAAGGCTGATAACTTGTAAACCGTGATTCAGTGTTTTGTGGGGGGTTGTTTTGCAGCTTCGACAAGTTGAAGATTGGTTGTTTTGGTGCCACATTTTTGGTATCCACCACCCCATCATTCACAATGTTCTTGTTCTTTGTCCAGAATATCTGTGTTGGTATTGGGGCTAGGAGTGTCCTTATAAAGCTTTATTTGACCTTTGGTGATTAAAGCCTTTTTGATGATTAGACCGATCTTAATGACCTTACTAAAGGAAGTAGGACATTGGATTTGTATCTGGTAGCTTAGGTCAGTTTGTAAGTTATGGACAAACATCTCCAGCATTTGTTTTTTAGGCATTTGATGTGGGCACTTACTTGCCAACTGTCTCCATCTTTGTAAGAAGGTGGCAAAGGATTCTCCACCTTTTTTCTTGGTGTTATAAAGATCTAAAATTGAGGTGTCATGCTCAATATTGTAGGAGAAGTGCGTGACAAATTTGTCCACAAGTTTTTTAAAGGTTCTAATGCCAAGATGTAGTCTAGAAAACCACTCCATGGCTTGTCCTCATAAGCTTCTTGGAAATAGTCGCATAAGATAGGTATCATTGTGGGTGACTTTAAGGCATGCAGCGTTAAATTCCCTGATGTGGTCTCTGGGATCACCCTTTCCACGATATTTGTCAAATTTTGGTACCTCAAATTTAGAGAGGAAAGGTATCATGATCAAGGTCCTATCAAAAGTATATGGTGAGATATCCTCTAGGGAATAATGCTTAGTTGATGTCCTTGTTTGCATGTCTATGAATTGTTGTTGTAAAGCTTGGATCTGTTGGGTCATTAAGCTTAGGGCATTTGTAGAATCAATGGTTGCTTTGCTTTTGTCTGTGGTCATTTCCTCTCGTGTGCTTCCCTCAAGGTTTCTTTCTTCCTCAGGTTCTTAGTTGTGCTAAGTGAAGAAAGAATCTAGTAGGGTCTTGGGCAAGTACCTTGTCCATTATGCGTTGAAACATTCGCTCTTACTAAGTTTGTAGAATCTCTTCTTGAGAAATTTCCTCATCACTGTCATGAGGGGATGGAATAGTTTTGTCCACCATTTCAATTTGCTTTTGTTTTTGGGACGTTGTTAAGACCATGCTGTTGATAACTGAGAGGGGGGGGGGGTGAATCAGTTATCCTAATTATTTCCCTTATTGAACTTTCCTCTTAATTGAGGCAGCATAAAATCAAACACAAAACATTAACCATGAAATAAGAAACACATGACACAGTATTTTTGACGTGGAAACCCTGTTAAGGGAGAAAACCACGGGGTGATTAACCCAAGAATTATTCTCTGTTAGAAGAATAGGAAATTACAAAAATGGCACTTGCCAATTAGGGCTCACTGCCCGAGCACACTGCTCACAAGAGGCTCACTGCCTACAAGAAGACACACTGTCTTACAAAGTGATAAGAATCACAGTCTTGAACTGATTGGAAGCATCTGCATATGCTGGAGTTCAGTTCCGGTTAAGTTCAGTATACTGATCTGCTGCACTTCATCTTTCCTCTGTTCTTTAGTCTGCTATCCTTTCACATACCGGATCTTTCTTGCTACTTCTGCTCTACTCTGGACTTGTTCGCATATTCTTTTTTTTCACACTCCACACTTTACAACTAAATCCATCCTCTATATATATCCGCACAAGTAATTTCATCATCTTTCTAGTCGGCATCCGGAACAGTCTAGTTTCTTACAAACTTAGTTCTGTCGGCTGAATCCTTGCTCACCAAGCAATGCGGATCAAGCATATACTTGTAGATATCATCAATTATGTCGGCCAAACATGATTCATGCCTCCGCAACCTTTATCATCATCTGTAACACATCCGGAAAGTAGTTTGATACTCAGTCAGTCAGTTCTTCCTCTGTTTTCACTGTCTCTCAGGAATCCGGTACTCAACTATTCATATCTTTTTCCTTGTCCATCTCCGGAGGCTAAATCCTTGGAATATACTACTCAAGATAGTCCTCTTGACTTCCCCAGATCCGCACTGCACCAAGACACTTCCTCTGAGAGATCCGGACCAATCTGTCGGACCTTGCCACATGCTCTGTTCTTGTTCACCGGACCACCACAATCTTCAATCTGACTTCCGGTAGAGACATATCATGACTTGCGGATATGTGGGATGACCTTTGTTGCCATCAATGACAACAACCATGAATCCATATAGTGTCTCTTGCCAACAATCTCCCCCTTTGGCATTGATGGCAACACTTAGTGAAAAATGACTAAGTGTTTACACTATGCTCCCCCTCTGCTGATGCTCTGTCTTTATATACAATTTCCGGAACTCCCCCTGAGTTGGATTCCTCATTTTTCACTGCTCCTCACTCCCCCTTTGACATCAATGGCAAAGGGTAGGGTCCGCACACCAAAATTTTCAAAAATTTTCTATATATAGCCGCATATTTACATACTCACATATACTGCAGAATGTCTGCAAAGGATGTCTGCAGTTGAACCATTTCAGTAGCCCAACTTAGCTTCATTCTGTCCAAGATTGAAATGTGACCACTCAACAAAAATGCAAAAGCTTCTGCCCGCCTGAGATCTGTCGGATCTTTTGTATGGGCGGTGGTCTGGGCATCACTGATGGCCTCATGCATAGTTTCCAACTTAGGGACTATAATCCTTCTAAGTTCTCCCATCCGGTTGGTAATGTTCTTCCTCTCCTTCTCAAGATTCTTTATTTCATTCAAGACTGCAATAGTCTGACATTCTTGATTTATTATAGAGGAAGAGAGAGGATCAAAACTTTGAGATAAGCTTTGAAGCTTGTCCTGTTCCTCTTTTATTTTCTTGTCAATTGCTGCTGTTGCCTTTGACCAAGATATACAAAATTTGTAGATGTCACCGCCATCCTTAAGAGCATTTTCTAAGCTCTTTATTCCAATGCTTACAATCTTCCTATCCTTAGAGATTAATTCTAATATTTCAGAAAATCTCTTATCCAAAAATTCCTTCCGGACCTTTTCTTCAGCTGATTTTTCTAGAGAATTAAAATGTGTATCAATACTGCTGACTAAGGTTTTTAGATTACCGGAAGTGGAGGCTGTCGGATCTATTTGGATTGATGGCATGATCTTTACAAGTACTCCGGAAGCAGCCTCTATCAACTCACAGTCTTCCATATGAGACTTCAGGAGCTTTTCATTTGCCTTGGCATTTGCAAATGAAGCTATCTTCATTGTTTGTACCGGAGAGAGAGAGTCAAAATCAAATGGACCTTTTAGAAGCTCCGGTTCATCAATCTCTAGAGTTTCTTTGCTCAAAAATTGTTGAACAGTTTGTGCAGTGTCTCTTGCCGGAGACAGATGTTTCTTTTCTTCTGCAGTCTTAGAACTGTCAACCTCTTTGTCTGTCACCACTGCTTCCTTCTCCTGCAATTGCTCTTCTTCTTTGGATCCGGAGACTGTAGGGGAAACCGGAGGAGAGATGCTTGCTTGTTCATGGGCCACTTCTTCTGGAGCAGAGGGTCCCAAGTCCTCACTTGTCTGTTCAGGGCTCACTTCTTCCGGAACAGAAGATTCCAAATCAGCAGCTGTTTCTGCACCTAAGTCCTCTACAACAGGAAGATTGAACCTTTTGAAGGCCTTCCGGAGGATCTCTTCTGTCTCTTGTGCCACTTTGTCAGTCTCACCAAGCATGAGCTGATTCATTCTGGCTTTACTTCTGAACTCATCTCTGCAGTCCTTGAAGATCATGTTCATTGTCTTGGGATCAATTTGAGGATATAGCTGAATAGCTATCTGCTCCCGGATCTCAAGATCTTTGGCATGAGCATTATTCTTTCTTACTTCCATTTCCTTCTCTAGGCTTTTAGGAATGAGAGATATGATCTCAATGAAAGCCTTATTGTATGTGTTCAGATATTTAACTGTGGCTTCCTGCAGAGTCTTTTGGTCTGCCTCACTGAAGTCATCATAGGATTCAGTCATTGGTTGAAGGTTTCCATCCACCGTGACCGACTTGATTATGCTCTCTAGTGACAGAGTGGGCTTTTCAACAGTTACCTCTGCCATTTCCTCCTTGTCTTGGCCTGTGGAGGGCTTACCGGATCCTTTCTTTTTCTGTTTCTTTACTTCTCTTACTCCTTCATCTGATTCTGTCTCCTCTTCATCCTTTTGGCTTCCATAAGCCCTTGTGGCTTTTGCTTTTGATCTCTTTCCGGATGCCTGGACTTCCGGTTTTGAACTTTTGGTTGAGGGAGGAGCAGATCTCTTTGTTGATCTGGTCCGGGTGGGAGCTCCAACCGGAGCACTTTCTTTGCTTTTCTCTTCTTCCTCAGCCTTTCTCCTCTTTTCCCGGCTGGCATCAAGTGCCTCTTTTGAGATGCCTAGGCCTTGAGCAATGTGCTCTACTTCTTTTCTCACTTTTCTCTTAATCTCAGGTTCCCTGAGTTCTACATGTAGTTTCACGCTCAGCTCCTCAAAGGTTCCAAACCTTTCTGCCTTAGGATCTTTGGGCTGACTTAGCATGTGTTGAACATGCAGCTCTACTATCTGTTCATCAACTTCATACCCCATGGGCATGATCCAGACAGTCCTTGGCTCCACTGCCTCCATTAGGCACTGATCAGTGTCAACCATAAAGCATACTGAGTCCTTGTATTTCTCAATGAGTGACTGGGGAATTCTCTCTCTTGCTTGCATCATGCTCTGAAAGTTTTTGAAGTATCCCCATAGAGCTGTATTTCTCGCTTTTGCATCCCCAAGTCCATGCAAATAGTCTCTTATCTGGACTGCAACAGGTTTGTCATTCTGCCATACCCATCCACTTGTTCCGGGTAGCTCATTCATGAAGTAAAAGAATAGACATACAATGAGAGTACCATACTTAAAGGAGTTCTTCTTGTCTTTCTTGATTTTCTGTACATTTTCCATCAATTGGCTCAGTAGTAGTTCACAAAGATCATAATATGCATTCTTTCTTAGCATTTCATATGCTGTGTATATTGCAGTTCCGGATACAGAATTCTCCCTGCTGGAGTGATAGATCTTGTATCCTATTATCATTGATGCATATTTGATATCCGGATCCGAAATATCTTCAATGGTCATTGCTCTCTTATCATATTTTGATCCGGTGGCCTCAGTTACAACGTTGTTCTTGACAGATTTGAGGATAGGTACCCCCCCGGAAGAGTATAGACCAGTTACTGCTCTAATTGCTTCTTTTGTGATCTTGCAGGGTCTATCTAGCCAAAGGAAGTTGTCATGCATCCTGCTCAGTACATACCGGACCCATTCATCTTCTTCAAAGCTAGGGAAATGAATGAATTGCTCAAATTGTTTCTTCTGGATACCCTTATACTCTGGTTTGAGCTCAAAAGCATTGTCTATCAGTTGTTTGTGATAGAGGTCTCTTAATTTGAATTCCCCAAATTCCTCAATGTTTGCGTGTATGTAAACCCTAATATCTTCAGTATGTAAGACTCCGTGGGGAACACTAGAGAAGGCTCCTAGTGGATCTACCTCCAACGATTTGTAGGGATGTTTCTTGAATGAGGGGCGAGGTCTATCAGAGATCTTAACTATGTTTGGAGTAGCCATTCTTCAAAGATTTGCAGTGAGGCAATGAAAAACGAAGAATACCTTATGCGCCTTCGGTTTGCACGGAGTGGTTGGATTGATTTCTTTATGCAATAGCTTCGGCAGGAGATCCTTGGTGTGCTTGATGAACCTTGTTGTAGAGCTCCACTATTCGCTTCTTCTCAAGTGTAGAATGAGCAGATAACTTTTGAGAAATCCCTTATATTGCTCCGCAAACCCTAATATCTGTCTGCAATAAATGCTTCACCTGCATTATTCCGGTTTACCATGTCTGGACAGCTTGGAGTATCCCGGATTAGTCCTGATCACTGAATATCATCCGAATCTTTAAATCATGAATAAATCTAGGTAACATATTACAAGAACATCCCAAACACTCTGTCCAATCCGCAAGACAAGATCGTGCACTTCCGGATCTCTCCGGACCTTTTTGTAATCCTTTATCATACCGGAGCACCTCCCTGAACAGGTCTAACTTAATCGAACACAGCTTCTTCATAACTCCATGCGGACCTCTGAAAACTTGACTGAAGCATCTCAGGACTTATATCTACAAACCCTTTAATCCGCATCTTGTGCCACATCCGGCACAACTTGTTTGGCTGGGGGAACAGAATCTTCTTTGAGTCTCCCCCTGAGCCTGAGCTCACTTTTTAATTTCCGGAAGAAATATCAGCACCAGAATCTGGTGCGGATCCAACCTCTACATTCTCTGAGCTTTTCTTCACCCAAATCTTGCTCATCTGATTCCTAACTTCATCCGCATTCATCTTTTGTTTACCCTTGTCTTGATTCTGATTATACACCGGACCTCTTTTGTCCTGATTCTTGTTTCTGCAGACTTTAGCATTATGACCGGACCTATTGCAGATTTGGCAAATAACATTTCTTTGCATATTTAACTGATATCCCCTTGATCTGCATTGATTAGCCATATGACCTACTCTATTGCATGTAAAGCATCTACCTTTGAATGATTTGTTTACTTGCATAATTCTGCATTCATGGGATTTGTGTCCATACCTTTTGCAGTTGAAGCACTGTCCGGAGAAGGATGAATTAATCTGATTCATTCTCATTCTGCACTGATTAGCTTTGTGACCAAAATGGTTGCAGCTGTGGCAGTATCCATTGAAGGATGGATATTTTTGAGCATTTGGCTGTCTTACCGGAGGTCTTCTAGGCCTGCTCCTTGGATTTTCTGATCCAAGATTCCTCTGACCGGATCCGGAGCTTTCTCCTTTCTCATATCCCAAGCCATACTTGTCATCTGTCCTCTTTTGACTTCCAAGAAGAATTTCAAGTTGAGCAGAACTTATCTTGAATTTCTCTTTATATTCATTTGCTGTTTGAAGGTCTCTTTTGAGAGAGGCAATTTGATCCTCAAGTTTTCCTTCATTATCTTTGGAATCTTCAAGATCAGATTCAAGGTGTCTGATAATCCTGTCCATCTGGTGGCATTCTTCTGATTTTTCTTTAAGAGATTGTCTTAGATTGTCTTCAGCCTTTCTTTTTTCTTCAATCTCTTGAGTAAACTTTATAGTTCCTGATTCCATTTCATGTCTTAACATAATGACTTCTTTTGATAACTTTTCACATAACTTGGTTTGCTCAGTCAATTCCTCACTTGTATTGCTTTCTTCACTTTGTCTTGCCAACTGTTGAAGCAGCTCCTTTCTCTTTTTCATAGAGAGACTTAATTTGTCTTTTAATTCTCTCATGAATTCATCAGCCTGTTTGAGTCTTTCCTTTAATTCACTGACTTCAGAATTTGACTGTTCAAGATCCTCAAGGGCAGTCTTGAGTTGCTCCCTTAAACCATATGCATCCATTTGAAATCCCAGATCTTCCTCAAGCTGTTAGGCTCTATTAGGAGGAACTTAGCTCTGATACCAATTGTTGATAACTGAGAGGGGGGGGGGTGAATCAGTTATCCTAATTATTTCCCTTATTGAACTTTCCTCTTAATTGAGGCAGCATAAAATCAAACACAAAACATTAACCATGAAATAAGAAACACATGACACAGTATTTTTGACGTGGAAACCCTGTTAAGGGAGAAAACCACGGGGTGATTAACCCAAGAATTATTCTCTGTTAGAAGAATAGGAAATTACAAAAATGGCACTTGCCAATTAGGGCTCACTGCCCGAGCACACTGCTCACAAGAGGCTCACTGCCTACAAGAAGACACACTGTCTTACAAAGTGATAAGAATCACAGTCTTGAACTGATTGGAAGCATCTGCATATGCTGGAGTTCAGTTCCGGTTAAGTTCAGTATACTGATCTGCTGCACTTCATCTTTCCTCTGTTCTTTAGTCTGCTATCCTTTCACATACCGGATCTTTCTTGCTACTTCTGCTCTACTCTGGACTTGTTCGCATATTCTTTTTTTTCACACTCCACACTTTACAACTAAATCCATCCTCTATATATATCCGCACAAGTAATTTCATCATCTTTCTAGTCGGCATCCGGAACAGTCTAGTTTCTTACAAACTTAGTTCTGTCGGCTGAATCCTTGCTCACCAAGCAATGCGGATCAAGCATATACTTGTAGATATCATCAATTATGTCGGCCAAACATGATTCATGCCTCCGCAACCTTTATCATCATCTGTAACACATCCGGAAAGTAGTTTGATACTCAGTCAGTCAGTTCTTCCTCTGTTTTCACTGTCTCTCAGGAATCCGGTACTCAACTATTCATATCTTTTTCCTTGTCCATCTCCGGAGGCTAAATCCTTGGAATATACTACTCAAGATAGTCCTCTTGACTTCCCCAGATCCGCACTGCACCAAGACACTTCCTCTGAGAGATCCGGACCAATCTGTCGGACCTTGCCACATGCTCTGTTCTTGTTCACCGGACCACCACAATCTTCAATCTGACTTCCGGTAGAGACATATCATGACTTGCGGATATGTGGGATGACCTTTGTTGCCATCAATGACAACAACCATGAATCCATATAGTGTCTCTTGCCAACACATGCAAGGTGATTTGAGATGGGATGGAGTGAGCTTGAAAGTTTTGAACAAGAGGTGATAGAATGTGTCAAGGTTTGAACAAGGTTTTCCTTAGATCTGTTGGTGTCAAATAAGTTGGTTGGAACAAAACGATAGTCAAAAGTAAGGATGATAGAAATCCGGTTACTTGATGTAGACTAGTTTTTGCACAAGCCACTAGTGGAGTTCTGAGAGAAAAGGATGATTGATCCTTGATAGTGGAGACTCACTACGTTTGTTTCAGGTTGATGCGATCAAGAATAGCTTGGTACTAACCTAGTTTTGGATACATGGTTTGATTTTGGAAGATTTTTGCGAAGTTTTGGATGATGCGAGTGTGGGAAAAGTAGCTATGTGGTGGAAAAGAATGAGATGACTGACTTGCACGGTTTTAATCAGATCTAGGAAACTAAAACAAGTTTGAAAATAGGTGTTTGAAGAGTTGAAAGTTTTTCTCAAAATAAGTATGGAACAACTCTCTGGAATGGATGCGCAGTAGTAAAAGCGCAGCAACAGAAGGCAAAAGCGCGGCAAGTCAAAGCACATGCGCAGATCTGGCAAAGTTTATATGCACAACAGTAGGTAAAAGTGCAGTAGGTCTCAATACATGTGCAGCAAGTCTCAATGTATGCACAATTCTAGTTTTCTGGTGTTTTTGTAGAGTTTTTGACATGTTTTTAAAAAATTTCTATTTTTGGTTGAAAACTTAGTCTTTTTTTTGCTTTTTGATTTTCAATTATGGCAGATAAAGATAGCAAATGCAAAGAAGTTTTCATGATTTTTATCTTTTATTATTTTTTTGTATTTTTGTGGACTTTTTTGACACAAGAACAATTACAATCCTAGGCTGGAAAAGACAGTATTTGTTGAGTCCCCTAGCTGTGCATATTCAAAGTGGATAGCTTCAGGATCTGGTAGCACCAGCTCCCCTCCACGGCACTCACTTCTCACGCATACCAACATCTGGGTTTCCTTAGGCTCGTCCCCCCACCATACTGATGGTGATTGGTTGTCATTGATGTCAAAAAGGACTTGTTTGATGAGTGGTCTTGCAGAGAATGTTTCAGGGATGCAGAGTGTTTGATAGAGTTGTGTTTGATCTTGTGCAAAGACTTCATGAATAAATTCTCAAGGATGGTGCAGATTTAATTCAGGATGTCTTCAAGTGGCAGAGATTTAATGCAAGACAATGTATTGTTTGTTTCTTCTTTGAAATCCTTAATGTCTTGTGATGATCACATCATGTGAGTCTTGCAGATGCAGAGAATGGACTTATACTCTTGGTCTTCACAGGTTTGGCCTTCTTGGTGCTTTTGAAATTTATAGGTTGATCATTATGTAAGGTTTGGTAAAGAATTGGTGGGTTGTTGATCAAAACACTTACCAGCTAATTTGTTTTATGTCTTCATTGCTACATCCTTGCATATGACATATCAAGGTTCTATAAGGAGATTTGCATCACAATGATATCCTTTTGAAATCAAAGGTATGGTGTTGTTGGTAAGAGATCATTGATTTTGATATTATCTTGAAGATAATACTATTATGCATATCATATTACTGTTGGCACTTCATACCTACTGTGCTTCATGCCTACTGCCTATTGGTGTTCCTTGTTCTTAAGTCTTTATTAAGGAGGTATGGTTGAAGATTATGATTGAATCATTAAAAGATAATTATTATGCATACTCTAAGTATACCTTCTCTGCTCGTCTAAGGTTGAATTGCACTTCATGTTTTAAACGATTGGTGACTTGGGATAGCGGGTTTACAACTTAAATGTCACCACTTGAAGGGTCCTCAAGACATGGTAGTAACCGGCCCTCCCTCTCTAGTGCTACCGGCTCTGTCAGTCTATTCACCATTGCTCAAGCACCAAATCAAAATCAACGGTTCCTTTTAAAAGTATTCAAGGCGCGAATTAAAAGATCCATGGTCGGTGTTTAAACTAAGGCCTCCTATCTGCTTGTTAACTTTGACACTCGAATGGCCGTCATCTGCAGTTAAGGTGTTTGAGAAAAGGTTATTTTTAGCATGTTTGGTGGCAGATTTTTTTGTGACTATTTTTGAGGGATCTTCTTCTATTTTTTAAGAGTTCTCCCGTAGTGTTAAAAGCAATACTGAAGGAGCTTTTATTTCTTTTTATAAAAAATAAGAAAGTTTCTTCAAAAGCATTTTTTTTGAGAAGGTTTTCTAAGGAATTGGTATGTAGGGAAAGGTGAAGAGAGTAGAGTGGAACGAATTTTTTTTTTAATGAATATTCTTTTGCAGAAGATTGATGGGTATCATTCATAAATTCATAAAGAGAGCTCTTTATTGAAGATAATTTTTAATGAGGGAGTTTCCTATTTTCTTTCAGAGGCAGATTAAGATTTCATAGAAGAAGATGAAAAGTTTTTTTTTATGCAGAGAATTTTTGAAGAGGATCTGAAGATATTTTTTGTGAGAATTTTATTGAAGAGAAGGTGAAAAGTTTTATTGGAGGAGATTGATTTTATTTTTTCTTTTGAAGATGAAGTTATTTTTGCAAATTGAATTTGTACAGGCAAAATGATTTTATTTTTTGACAGGGGCAATATTGAAGATTTTTTTTTATGCAGGAATTTTATTGAAGACAAATTTGTTTAGGTTGAAATGTCATTGAATATGAAGAGGTATTTACAAATATGAGGACAAAAATAAGCTATTGAAGATCACTAAATTATCTTGTGTAGAATATAAAAGGTTTTATGCTCACTAAAATGGATTTGCAGGATAGAGAATTTGAAGAGACTGTATTTGCAAATGCAAGAATATCAAGGATTGAAACAATTGTGGAGAGATGACAAAATATGAAAAGCCATCTTGTATATAATGGCTTTACAGGTGGATTGATGTGGAAGTTGTCGAGTGGATCAGAATTCAGGGTTGTATATATTTTGAATATCCTCTTGAAAAGAAAATTTAGATGATGAGTTTTGATTTGAGTTGATGAGAAGAATTGTCATATGACAGACACATGTGAAAGAAGAAGTGTTTTGTATTGAAATAGAGAAACCATCTGAGTTCTTGTTTTTAATTTGTTCTGTATTAGGGGTTGGTGCTCCTTGAAGTTGGTGCTTCTAAAATATTAGGGGTTGGTGCTCTTGGAAGTTGGTGCTTCTAAACATTGTAACCAGTGAGGTTTTCACTTAAGCCAGTGAGGCAGTTTTGAGTGGTTTTTTACCCAAGAAGGGTTTTCCACTCTTGAAAAGCATGTGTCTTGTTTAATGTTGTTTTCATCTGTATGTGTGTATAGTAGTGCTTTGCTTATTAAGTTTTGTTCACATCCTTCATTATTAATTTTGTGCACAAATCATTAATGTATTCCTCTCTATTTGTTCTGTAAGAGAAAGTTTGCAAAAAGTTGTAAAATATTAGAAAACTATTACAACACTAATTCACCCCCCTCTCAGTGTTGTCCTGGACTCCTACACAAACCTTAGGATTGTCCCTGCTATCTCTACTAAGAATCACATGAATCGGGGTTGCTTCAAAGGTCCCACCTTTTGTGCCAACAAATAGAAGGATTTTGGTATACTAGACAATGGATGAGTAGTCAGGGAAACCATTCGAGTGGTTATACGTGTGGCAGTGCTACTCTTCGTTATGGAGTCTCCCAGCCTTCAAGGGATAGGCCTTGAAGGGTTTTGGGGGAGGTTGGCTATTGGTATAACACAGCGGCACTCGTTGCAGGAAGCCTTCACCTCAAGCACAATTTATTTATAGCGGATTGGTAGGGCTTGGCTTTAGCCTGTTATCACTTAGGGTCGTTCCTACTTGGACAGGAAGGCATCGAAGGGCATGCCCCTCTAAAGGTTATACATGAAGAATGACAAGTCTAGCATTTTGGTCACCTAATAAAAGGGAGAGCATAAGCCTATTGTCATTCAAAAGACACAGTAAACAGTGGTTTACCCAATTCTATTTAAAATGAGAAAAACTATATTCGTTATTCTACTTGGGCACACACACAGTTGTTAACTTTGAACTGATTAAAGATAGCAATGGTTCTTTCCTTTGCAAGATAGCAATATTCTTAACTTTAAAGAGATAGCAATGATTTCGTTACTATCCTCCTAGTTAAGAACTATGTGATATTTGCATGCATATTTTTACTTTCCTTGCTAGCTAACCTATGATGTGTGTTTTAAGAAAATGAAACTATCCAGCTCTTAACCCTGCATGAAAATTAGAAAATCAATCCTACAAGACAAGTGTCAGCGTTAGAAAGCCAGCAAGAAAACCCCTAAACTACTCCTCAAGACATATGCGCAGCTTAAGAGACTGAATGTGCAGAAACAATACTCAAAAGTGTAGTAATTACAAATGCACATGAGAATAGGTTATAAGTGCAAAGAGAAAGAATTTATGCACAGAAAAGGTATAAGTGCCGCAGAATAAGTCAAATGCATAGCTTCTTGGAACAGATGCACTGAAGAAATTGCATGTGCCGAAACAGATGTCAAAAGTGCAGCTTCTGATGGTATATGCACCGAAATAACGTATGCACTAAAATAGGGATCAGATGCACTGCGAGATTGCTCGTATGCACCGATTGAACCTATGTACGGAACCTGTCTTACAAAAACTCAATTTTTGAGGTTAGAAATTTGGGGCAAGGCCCCACGGTGGGCACCCGAAATGTTATGGGTAAAATTGGATAATATTAAAATGAATTATAAACCCAATAACTCAATGGAATGTGCAAATAACAAAGATTTAAAACAAATAAACAAACTTACAGAGTTTTGTTACCTCACATGTTCCATTGTTCGCCTATTCTTGATTGATCTTTGGTAATGAATGTAGCCCTCAGGAAGCTTGCTTCCTTGCTTTGTTTCCTCAAGATGACGATGGAGAGGTGGCTAGAATACTTATTGTATTAAAGATGAGCTTCAATACAATGTGAGATGGATAATGAATAATGCGAGAGTGGGGCTACCAATGGCGCGCTATGGATTCGATAAAGTAATCTTACTTGAAAGCTTATTTTTATGAAATGGAAGAATAGAGGGGTATTTATAGCCTTGTATGAGAGAAGATCAACGGTGTAGAAAAAGTAAGAAGATCAATGGTAGAGGATGTTTGAGAGAACATGCGCGAATAGAAAGAAGACATGTGTCATTCAAAAAGTTGCTTTATTGAGTTAACTGCTTTCTTGATGAGGATGAGCTTTGATTTCACAAATTAGAATATATTTTTCTAATTTAAGAGTTTGTTGATAAAAACAAGGCTGCTTTAAATCAATTAACTCAACTTTTGCTTTTGCATGACAAGGAAGATTTTTTTTTAGAAGATTTGGAAGATAAGAAAGCAAATTAAATAAATAAATTTATTTAATTATTTGTGCAAGATTTAGAAGAATAAATAAAATAATTGATTATATTTTATTTTTGGAGACTGAGATTTAATTTAAATAAATTTGCATTTTATTTAAATTTGGAAGAATGAATGATTTAATTAAATAATTAAAATTATTCAATTGTTTGGAAGAATAAAGTTGATATCGATGAAATTAATTAAATAAATGTAATTTATTCAATTAATGGGAGGAAAATGAATCAAACAAATAAATTGATTTATTTATTTATTGATAGAGGAATATTATGATGAAATAAATATTTAAAATATTTATTTAGACAAAGTCATGTCATTTTTAGGTGTATACAATTTCTCAAATTGACACTCCTTGCAAATAGGATTAGCGGGCTTCACAAGCTTGGGCAAATCTCTAACATCCTGTGCAGTACTTATCTTCATAATGTTGTCAAAATTGGTGTGACACAACCTTCTATTCCATAGCCAACTTTCATCAGTCTAAGCCAACAAACAATAATTATCAGTTCCTTTCAAGTGATAGATATTACCTCTGGTCTTCTTACCAATTGCAATGATTATTCTGGAGCTTTCCCTATTCTTGTATCCATTGTCCTTGAAGCTTAGGTCATAACCTTTGTCACACATCTGACCCACACTCAAAAGATTGTGCTTTAATCCTTTCACATACAAGACATCTTTAGTATTATGCTTGCCATCAAAAGAAATAGATCATTTTCCACAAATCTTACCAGCTGTATCATCTTCAAACCTAACCGGTCCACCATCATATCTTTCCAAGCTCACAAACTTACTTTTGTCACCAGTCATGTGGTGAGAGAAGCCACTATCAATAACCCATTCATCTTCAACAACTTGAGCTGCCAAAGCACTTTCCACTAGTTTTTCTTTCTTCACACAGCTAGCAGGATTAGTAGACACAGGTTCTTCTTTAATAGAAATAAACAAGCATTCATTACCAGAAGTACTAGCATTATCTGGTTCACCATTATCTGATACTCGTTCATTATCATCAAGATCTTCAACATAATAACATTTCTTTTGGATCCTAGGTATGTTCTCATATCTTTTCCTATTTCTTTCAATTCTTTCAAGACATATGGAAGCAAAGTGGCCTACTTTACCGCAAGAAAAACATTTGAAAGGTAATTTACCTTTAAACTTACTGGATCCTCTTTGCAGTCTATCCACAAAGTTGGCTTCAATTTCATTGAACTCATCATCTAATTCTACCTTGTACTTTTCTGATCTAGAGGTTTTCCCAGAAGTACTAGCTTTGAAGGCAGACTCTACTTTTGGCAGGGCATCACCAAACTTTCTCATTTCAAAGGTAGTAAACTTACCAAGCAACTAGTCTATGTCAATGTCTTTTACTTTGGCAGTGATCTGAGAATTTTCATTACAACTTCCTTATCACCGAGGGTTCCCCCCACACCTTTTATTCCAGTGACAAGTTCATCAACTCTTTGCATAAAGGTTGTTATGTTTTCATCTTCATTCATCTTCAAACTTTCATATTTCACCTTCAAAATTTGTAGCTTGGCTTCTTTCACTGAATCATCTCCCTCATACAGATTTTTTAGCTTTTCCCATACCTCATTTGCAGTTTCAAGATCCACCACTTTTGTCAGTACTAAGTCATTCAATGAACTTAGCAAAGCATCTTTTGTTTTAACATCCACTTCATATTCCTTGATTTCATCTTCAATCGTCAAACCATTTTGAGGCAAGGTGTATTTTATTTCTGTAGCTCTCCATACTTTGTAACCAAGACAAAGAAGATGACTTTTCATTCGTGCCTTCCAAAGAGCATAGTTTGTCCCATCAAAATGCGGCGCTTCTTTCTTATAAGACATTTTTGGATCTTCCTCAAGCTATTAGACTTTCTTCAAAGGAACCTTGCTCTGATACCAATTGTTGAACTGTGTCGAACAACTGAGAGGGGGGGTGAATTAGTTGTTACAAAAATTTAAACACTTCTTCACTTACACATTAATCACTTATCCATAATTTCTATGATATAACAATGAATGCATGAAATCAGAAACTTAAACACAGATGCAACATTATACACAACAGACACCAGATTTTTACGTGGAAAACCCCAAGGTGGGGAAAAACCACGAAGAGGATTAGCTCTCAAAATATATTTCAATCTTTGAAAAATGATGTTTAGGCTTGGTCACTCCATGGGCCCAGAACATACTGGCTCACTATCATGAAGTACAGCTAGGTCTAGTAGGCTCACTGCCTCAACCCTAAACCTAGAAAGATTACAATAAGGGATGTTAAACCCTACTGGAGGCTCACTACCAGGCTCACTACCACAATCACCATCTTCTTCATGTCTGAGATTGAAACATAGAAGTACAATCGGTCCTCTGCTCTACTCTGCCCTTCTCAACCTTATCTCCTTGCCCCTTTTCCTTATCTTCCCATTTTCACTCAAGGACTCCTTTTTCATGACTCAATTACAAGTATTGTTACACTTCATCAACCTTGGAATGATCATCAAGGTTGGCATTACAATCATCAACCATTGGAACAATCTCCAAGGTTGGCATTACAAACATTTACAAAATAGGTCCTAACCTATTACAACATTATACAAAGGAAATGAAGTAAGTATGTATGCGGATCACGCCACACCTTAGCTGGGACTCAAACACGATCTTCCATGCCACGACACACTTCAAAAATCTTCAAGGAATCTCTGCAATTACTGGAATTAACCAAGTCGGCTAAGACTGGTTACACGCTATATTATCTGGGAACAATCTTCAAACATGATCTCAATTCCTTAACGCAGACCAATGTCAAGATAGGAAAATGATTAGGAGACATCCACAAGCACGTTATAATCATCAGGAGAAACCGCACAAACCTTAACCACTTTAGCCATAGGAATCTTCTCACCGAAACACATGAACTTCACTGTCTTCAACTGACATAAAAGAAAGATAGCTTGCGGACCACCAAAACATGAACCACTGCAATTGTAGACACTTATCATCATCCCAAACTTCCCTTTAGAACTGCAGAGTTAAATACTTTATTGCGGAGGAATGCGGAGCAAAATACTCTCTCCCTATCACCAGAGAATAATCAAAGAAAGCAGGTTTTACTCTAGTGAATGCAACTCTCTTAATTCTTCAGATCAGAGGCTCAAACTCAGAATTTAGCATCTTTAAACATCCCTTTAAATAACTTCAAATCCACAGACCAAGATATTCAACCAGTGATAAATGTGGAGCAATCTACCGGACTGTTCTTCAGCATACAACTCACTATCTATACTACACTGTAACTCACTTGTTTCTTCCGGAGGGGCCAATTTTCTCAATATCCTCAACATACAAAGCTTCTAAACAAGTAATAGAATAGGACATAGTTGACAGCAATGACAACAAAGATATGTTGACATCAATGACAACACCGATTAGGCACATACTTGCAACAGGAGGTTGTGTGTGAGAGTCTTATAGATATTGTTAAGCTGCTTCTAGATATCTGGTTGGTAATACTCCTGTGAAGGCTTTCTCTACAAGTATATTGTAATCTTGTAAATATTTCTAAGTAATATTGGGTTGCTTTTGGAGTGTGGGGTTTTTTCTCCTGAAAGGGTTTCCCCACATGAATCATTGTGTTGTCATATGACTGCTATTTATGTTTATTTCTATATAAATTCTAGAACTATTGTAAAGATTTGAAAAAATTTTCATAATCCTCCTCTTAAGATTAGTGTAGGAACTTTGTTTTGCTACCTTAGCTTCCTTACAAATGGTATTAGAGCTTGATCACCTTTGGTTTCAATTGTGGGTTATTGGATTTTTTGAAATAATCCAGTTTGAGTGGAAGCTTGTGCAAAAGATACTTTGTGATCTTGTTGTAGAAATTTTTAGATGGCAAGCACATCAGGAAGAATAGAGGTAGAGAAATTTTTGGTAACAATTTTGAGATGTGGAAGCCGAAGATGGAAGATCTGTTAATTGATCAAGATTTGTGGGATGTTGTTGATGAGAATGTTTCAAGTCCTACTCAAATTTTATAGATTGTAAAGCCAAGGGCCTAATCAGATTATGTCTGGGAGATGCTATTTTAATCAATGTCCATGAAGAGCCCTCTGCAAAGAAATTATGGAAGAAACTTGGTGAGATATATCAAGCCAAATCTTTAGTGAACAAGATTTTCTTGAGAAATAAATTGTATTCCTTGAGAATGGAAGAGGGGATAAATTAAATACCACCTAGAAGAATTTAATATCTTGGTGGCTCGATTAGCAACAATTGGTGTAAAAGTGGATAGGAATGAGATATGTCAGATCTTTCTTTATTCTTTGCCTAATTCATGGGATTCTCTTGTTATGGGTATTGGGAGTACTTTAGTTGTCTTTAAAGTTGAATATGTTGTGGGTTCTTTGCTTTTTGAAGAGATGAGGAGGAAGGTATCCATCAATGTAAAAGAGACCCTAAATGTTCATAGAAGACCTAAATAAAGAGGCAAGAAGAACAAGAAGTATGACAAATCAAAATCCAAGTCTAAGGGGAGATCCAAATCTCCTAGAAAGTCCAAAGTTATTTGCCAGAATTGTGGTAAGCCTGGACACTTTCTTAAGGAGTGCAAAGAAGAAAAGAAGAAGAAAAAGAAAAAAATTGATTTTGATTCTGAATCCAAGAAGGAAAATGGTGATGCATTCATTATAGCTTTGTCCACTCATGAAGGTAATGATGCATGGTTAATTGACTTAGGTGCATCCTTTCATATGACCTCTAATAGAGATTGATTTTTTGAATATGAAGAATTTGATGGAGGTAAGGTGTACTTGGGTGATGATTCTTGTTTAAATCTTGTTGGTTTTGGTAAAGTTGAATTATATTTCTTGATGGTAGAGTAAAAATTATTAATGGTGTGTTGTATATCTCTGGATTAACACAAAGAAAACTAATAAATGTAGGTATGCAGGTAGTCATTTCTAATACAAGATGCAAGATGGTTAGATATGCTATGGTGATTGATAAAGGTGTTAGATTTGACACATTGTATAAGTTTGATGCATACACTATTGAGTGCAATACTACTTCTATGAAAAGCAAGTTTATGATTAATTCGTTGGAAAAAGAGATAGTTTTCTCTTTGGCAGATGGTCGTGGCTTCTAGGTACCTAAAAGTGCTCTTTCTTCTGAATAAACACTACCTACAAGGAAGACTATGTTATAGCACCAAAGACTTGGCCACATTGGAGAGAAGTATCTAATGACTTTGAAAAATAAAAAATTTGTTGAAGGGTTGACTGATTATAATCTTGACTTTGATTTATGTGAGCATTGTATTTATGGTAAAGAAAACTATGTCTAGTTTTACTTGAGTTCTTATAAATATTGTTGTGTATTGGATCTTATAAATTCTTATGTGTTTGTGCTTGTAGATGTTCCTTCCATTGGAAAATATGCATATTATGTTTCATATATTGATGATTATAGCATAAGGACATGGGTATATTTTCTAAAGAGTAAGTTTGAAGTTTTCATTTGATTAAAAGAATTCAAAGCAATGGTTGAGTTATAGACTAGAAAGAGAATATGTTTGAGGAATAAGTAAATGCAAAGAATTTGGGTCCACTTTTAGTGGAAGTGTCGCAGGTAGAAAAACCCCAATAGAAACGTGTACACATTTCGTAAAAAACACGTAAGGCACTCAGGAATGGGAGCCCGAACCTAAAATAAAATGGGTACCCATTTTGGTTTGGGCTACCGTTCCCATTTTGGTTTGGGCTACCATTCCTAAACATGTACCCATTTAGGAACGTGTACCCATTCTAGAAAGATAAAATTGGGCTGACAATTGATGTAACTGAAACGGGTACCCATTCTATTTTAAAATGGGTACCCGTTTCTTTTTAGTATGTTCCTATTATTTTTTAGAATGGGTACGCGTTCCACAAAATTTCAGGTTTGAAGCCTATGGCTTTTCTTTGGTTTTAGAATTGGAAACCCAACCCTCAGCTTTAGACCTACAAATACAATGTCGTGTTAACAGCAACAGAAAAAAATGACTTTATGAATATGGCTGACAACTTTTTGTTTAAAATTTTTAGACCAATTAAAACCCATTACAAATGACAATGTCTAGTTTTTTAATATATAATTTTTTTTACTATTGAACATATTTTTCAATTTATTAATTAATTTTTAAACAAAGGGACTCATAAACTTGAAATGACACGCATTACTATTTTTTTAATAACTTTTGATTTTGAAAGTTTTTTTAAAATAAATTATGTTTGACCAATCTAGACATCATTCTCTACATGATAAATCTTTTTTTCATGTTATGATTATTTTATCTCAAATTATGTTGGCCATACATGAGGGGTTTTTAAAAACATAAATTAGGGCTAGTAAAAATTAATAAAAAAATTATAAAATATATCCTGAACATAAAAGGAATTAGAACAATATTTGCATTGGGGTCAAATTATGTTGGCCATACATGTGCATGTTTTATCCCAAGACAAATAAAAAGCCACTTTTTGTACATCCTATACAAAACCAACTTTTATCATCTGGGTATTAAAATAAATTACATATTTGAAAACTAGAAACAAAATCCTACATTTCATATTTTTACATCTATGTGTAAGTGCTTCAAATTTTTACTCCAACTATGACAAACTATGATTTCCAAGAAAAATACTTCCATTTTTTGGCCAAAAAGTGGACCCAACTTTTTGCACTTACCCAACTAACATTGGCAGTGAATTTTTCTCTAATAATTTTGATAGATTCTGTAAAGATTGTGGCATTTAGAGACAAAAGACAACTCTATGTTCTCCACAACAAAATGGAGTTGCAAAAAGAATGAACATGACACTAATGGAGAAGGCTTAGAGTATGCTTAGTGGTGCTAGTTTGGAACAAACATTTTGGGTTGAAACTATTGCCACTGCTTGCTACTAGATTAACATGTCTCCTACATCAACTCTTGTTGATAAAACACCTATGGAGGTGTGATTGGGTCACAAGACTTCATTGAGACATCTTAGAGTTTTTGGTTGTGAGACATATGCACATGTGCCAAAGGAGAAGTGAACAAAGTTGGAGAACAAGGCTTTGAAATGTATCTTCATCAATTACAATTATGGTGTGAAAGGATACAAGCTTTGGGATCCTATTTCATAGAAGGTAATGTATAGTAGAAGTGTGATTTTTAGATAAATTAAGCCTTCTTTTGTTAGATTATAGCTAGAACAAAGTGAATAAAAAGATGTGATTCAACTTCCTTCTATGCTTGATAAAGTTGAATCGAGGCCCCTAGATAGACAAGAAGTTGAGGAGAGTTCATCTATCTTTGAAATTTTAGAAGAGGAGGAAGAACTTCCACCCCAACTTGTTCAAAGGTCTACAAGGCATAAACAACCACATGAAAGGTATTCATATAATGATTGGAGATGTATTTTTACTTTGAATACTAACATGGATGAATTGAGATCTATAGAAGAGGCATTAGGTATGAATGATACAGAGTCCTAGAAGATTGTCATGGATGAAGAAATGACAACTTTGAAAAAAATCATACATGGGATCTAGTACCATTGTCTGAACGATGAAAACCTGTTGGTTGCAAACGGGTGTTCAAGGAAAAGATTATCTTAGATGGAGGTATTGAGAAGTACAAAGCATGATTGGTTGCAAAAGGTTACCCTCAAATTGAGAGTGTTGATTGCTATGAGATATTTTCTCTTGTTGTAAAAACGATATCTATTAGATTCTTGCTTTCTATTGCTATAACTTATGATCTGGAGGTTGAGCAAATAGATGTGAAAATGATATTCCTTCATGGTGATTTTGAGAAGAATATTTATATGACACAACTAGAGCACTACATTGTGAAAGGTAAAAGTAATTTGATTTGTAAATTGAAGAAATCCTTGAATGGCCTAAAACAGAGTCATAGGATGTGGTACTAGAAATTTGATACATGTATGTGTTGAGTTTGGGATTTGAGTATTCTAAATCAAATCAATGTGTTTATTATAAATATAATTGTGATCATTTCCTATTTATTGCATTATATGTTGATGATATGTTGTTTATTGGTAAAGGGAAATAAGTGATTTAAGAACTAAAGTCTCAATTTGTAGCTAAATTTGAAATGAAAGATCTTGGTGCAGCTAAACACACTCTTGAGATGGAAATCAGAAGAGATAGAGTGAATAGAAACTTTGGCAAGTGGCTAGAGTAAGTATGTCAATTAAATTTTATAGAGGTTTAACATGTAGGATTGTAGACCATTGTGTGTTCCTTTAATAATTGGAATGAAGTTATCTACTTCACAACGTCCAACATCCTCATTGAATATGTAAGACATGAGCAGAGTGCCTTACCAGAGCACAGTGCCTTACCAAAGCACAATCGGGAGTCTAATGTATGTTATGGTTTGTACTAGACTAGACATTACTCAAGTAGTGGGAGTTCTTTCAAAGTATTGTCTAATCATGGTAGATTTAATTGGGATGCAGTTAAAAGAGTCTTCAGATATTTGTGGGGCACATTGAAGTATTCCTTGTGTTATCATGGTAATTTGATAGGAGATGAGCATTCCCTTGAATTTTGTGGTTATGTCGATTCAAACTAGGAAGGTGATGTTGATAGTAGAAGATCCATTAGTGCTTATGTGTTTACTTTATTTGGTGGTGTAATTAGTTGGACGAGTAAGCGACAAGCTACGGTTGCTTTGTCCACTACTGAGGCTAAGTATATAGTAGCTACTCATGCTTGTAAAGAAGCCATTTGGCTTGAGATATTATTGTGTTTAGACAATGGGATAAAATAGAGTACAATGATAGTTTATTGTGATAGTAAGAGTGTGATATGCCTAGCAAAGAACCCAATTTTTCATGCCATGACCAAGCATATTGATGCACAATATCATTTTGTGAGATATATGATCAAGGATGGTAGGGTGAAGTTGGTTAAGGTAGAGACTTTGATGGATGTTGTGGATTCATTAACTAAGTCCATGAGCACAAAGAAGTTCAGATGGTGTTCAAAGTATATGGGCCTTTCAACCCTTAGCAATTAGATAATGGTGTTGATACTCCCTTTTTTTCTCTTGCAAGGTGCTCAACAAGTGGGAGAATGTTGGGAAAAGTGTATCAACTTTGCAATTATAAAAATATAATTTTTTAGGTTATAAAAATGATTAACTTAATCTTTGGGCTATAGAGTTGGTTTTTGGTCAAAATAACTACTCCAAGTTGCATGGAATCACTTCCAGGGGTGCCCGGTGTGTAGATCACTTTTGTGCTCTACAATTTTAAAAACGATCTCAATAGGCCTCCCAAATCAAAAGTTATGGCCTTTAGAAGTTGGACCTCCCACATTGGAAAATGTAAAAATGTGTTGGACATGGAAAATAGATATAAAAGAGAGTTACATGTGTTAACCAACTTATGATCTTCATGTTATGACACATCATAAGGCAACTTTGATAGGAGATAATGGAGCCCTAAGGATTTGGGCACCACTTTTGGGTGGTTTTGGCTCATGGTTTTTTAGTTATCATTTGATGATTTTATTTATTGTATCTCACATATATTAGATGCTTGAGATGGAGGTTGTGTATGAGAGTCTTATAGATATTGTTAAGCTACTTCCAAATCTCTGGTTGGTGATACTCCTGTGAAGGTTTGCTTTGCAAGTATATTGTAATCTTGTTAAGATTTCTGAACAATATATTGGGTTGTCTTTGGAGTGTGGGGTTTTCTCTCAAAAGGTTTCCCCACGTAAATCATGGTGTTGTGGTATGATTGCTATTTATGTATACTTTTTTTAATTGTTGTAATGATTTGAAAAGTTTTGTATAATCCTCCTCTCAAGATTAGAGTAGGAAGTTCTTCCAATACCTTAGCTTCCTTACACTTGCAAGAGAGAACAATGAATGAACATATCTCAATGTAATCTCCTGTTTTATATATATATATATATAAGATACCATATATTATTGATACTCTCTTATGATGTGTTATGGTGAATGTCATAGTTGTTAATAGTTTCCTTTTATTAACTACACTTGTTATTTCTTGCCACAACCTTCTGTAATCTACTATAGTCACTCTAACTCTCTTCTTATCCCTAACATGGGCGTATAAATACAAATTTTCAAGTATCTAAGCACAGATATTTGTTCTACGCCCATACTTGCCAACACTAGTCTCTTAGTGTATTGCTAGAAACCATTAGAACTTACAATTTTCTCATTTGCAAGATCAGATTTGATAAAGGTGGTTGGACCAACTTGATAAGATGTTTGTGCTTTCTTCTTGTTCACAATGGTAGTGGCTTGGTCAATTATAGGCTCAATGTGATCACTTGCGACTTTCTTGACCTCATGCTTGATGCGAGTAACATTGTTGACAAGTTAATTACCATTATGCTCGTTATGATCATCTTGATCATCTATGTGTTCAACGGGGACAACGATCTCCTCATGGGAAGGAGGAGTTATGGGATGGTGGATATGATTGCTTTGGATTTGTTGATCTTGATTTAGTTGGGGGTAATATTGACCATGCTTTGGAACAAGCTCTTAACATAGCTTTAATTGCTTCTTTGACAAGAGAGATGTATATTGTCTTTCTTTGATATCCCCTTGAATGATTATCTCATGGATATACTTGATTCTTTCACATTGATTGGTGAGAGGCCTTTGATGCTTATGTGTTTGATGGATCTTGTGGATTTTCGATCTTATGGATTAGCTTCATTTTCCTTCCCACATAGGTTGGATTTGTAAGGATAATGACTCTAAGGGGATCTTAATTGGGCTTAATAGGTTTTGGATTGGTAGTGTTTTTACATGATGGTACTTGACATTGGGTGGGAATGGTGCTAAGATGATTTGGGACAACTTGAATAAGTATTGCATCTATAACCTTATTTCTAACAACACACTTGCATTTTTCAAAGAATGGTGGCATGGGATTATAGGTGTTGCAAGACTCTTCAACTTTGCTCTTTCTATTTCAATGGTGATCCTTCAC
The DNA here is from genome assembly GCA_027924645.1 of Cunninghamia lanceolata. Classification (NCBI taxonomy): domain Eukaryota; kingdom Viridiplantae; phylum Streptophyta; class Pinopsida; order Cupressales; family Cupressaceae; genus Cunninghamia; species Cunninghamia lanceolata. The sequence continues at coordinate 28,681,668 of BSBN01000500.1, forward strand.
TAGTAGTCCTTGGATAAAATCCTTCATAGATTGTTTGGATGAGGTAGGATTAGATTATTGATGGGATTGTTGATTAGATTGTCGATGGGTTTGTGAAAGTTTGGATGATGAAGGATTTACATAGGAGGGTGAGGCTTTGATTTGGTTTTGGAGGGTTTAGAATTTAGACAAAATATTTTATAAGGTCTTTTTTTGAAATGGTGTTTCCCTTGCCAAGGTTACCATGGGGATGACTGATAGACATGCAGCTTGGGCTTAAGGGATATAGCTAGTTCTAGGAAGTTCTTGGTTTAAATGATTTTTATATTTGGGATTGGTTGATTAGAGCCTATGGAAGGCTTGCTCATAATATTGTTGTCAAGGGCATCACGGGTATAATCATCTTGATCCACAAGACTACCACCACCATCATTTGTTAAGTATTTCATTATTGGAATACTAATATTTGTTTACAAGACCATCACCATCATGTTCAAATGGATTTTTGGGTTGGTTGTGACAAGGGGACTCATCAAAGTATATTGGATTTGTAATTGGCATGTCTTGTGTTTGGATTTGGGACGAGGTTCTAGCTTTCTCAATGAACTTTTCAAACTAGTCCATGATGTTTGGTTTGATTAGGATTTGGATCATGGATTTTATTTGATACACAAGGTCTATGACCTTATGGAATTTGGATTTATCTCAATTTGTTGATGACTTGATTGAGGTCCAGGACCTTGGGGTAGCGTGATGATGGTTTGATTTAGATGTCGATTTAGTTTAAGGGATATAGGTCCCTAAAAATTAGATTTATGATTATTCATTTGGATTTATGATGATGGTTATAAAGTTCTCATAATTATCTTTCCAATGCCTATAAGAACATGAAAATTGGACACCGTATGCAAAAGTTATGCTCTCCAAAAGCAAACTTCCTACAACAAAAAATATAGACGCCTTGACTAATTGTAGAGATACTGTATCAGAGGCTACACAGATGCCTTGGGATAAGGTAAATATTCCTTATTTGATGAAGACACCTCTATCGACTATAGAGATGCCTTAGAGGCTGCAAAAATGCCTCAAGATAGGATAGAGACACCTCAGTTGATGCATATGTCTCTATTGACTATATAGATGCCTTAGAGGTTGCATAGATTCCTCTAACTAGGGTAGAGATGCCTTGAGCCCTTGGATTTTAGACAATTTTAATAGGGGATAATGGATTTGGGTTCTGTTGTTGTATAAATTTGCACAGGTTCTAACACCAACATGGGAAGTTTCAAGAATGTGGGACTTGATACTTGAAACAACCTCCAGATTTTACAGAAGCTGGCTCCTCCTATTTCAATGGGGTTTTGAGTAAAAGAGAAAGGAAGAAACAAGATTACAAATGCAATAAGTAAAATATAAACCTATGGCAATGCGCCTGAAAATGTATTTCTTTAACTAGCACAGTGAACCAATTCTCAAGATTTAGCTATATTAAAAAGCAAATGTTGCATGATCAATATAAGCAGATTGTAAATGAATTAAAAGATCAAAGGCTAAACTTAGAAGATTTATGCAAAGACACAGATAACATCACCAACAGCACAGAATAGAGCTTCTTTCATTAACAATTTAGTAAATACAAAAGGCACAGTGACATGCACAAGTATATCAACTTTCTTATCAAAAATAGCTAGACTAAGGCAAAATGATACAATCTGGTCACAACAAGATCTCCAAATCTTTCTAATCAATTCTCTCTCTGAATTACAATATCTTCCTATATATATAGCCACAAAATTTGGCTCAAGACCGCCTGTAACCACCTAGAATCTTCAACGACGTCAACGGAACTAGAATTAACTGGGACTTGATCTGACACTGAGATTTCTCTGAATCTGCAATCATCTTTCCCTGCGCGCTCATTGGTTGAGCGATAAAATATGTGACACACTAACTATAGTTTGGTTGAGACACATGGCAGCACCCGAGGGTCTTCAAACAACTTCAAAATATACCACGGGGCAACACCCGCTTAACACTTAACTTCTTTCCCTTCGTAACAAGGCACACAAAATAGTGCCACTTATTGCCATCTGCCAGACTTTGAAACATGATACGTGGCAGTACCCGCTGTTACTTAAAACTTTCTACCTTTATGCCCCGAGCACCTATGATTATGACATTTGTCGCCTTCCACAACATTTGAAACTGTGACATTATTTATGGGCCCCACCACATACTTCTTAATCCCTACATAGAGAAACAATATTGCAACACATGGCTCCTCCCGCTTAAAGCAAAATTGGAAATGTGGCACCCTCCGGCAATATCAATAGCTTTATGAAAAGGTCCCTTGGAATCTTGCAGAGATGATACTTGTTGAGCTCCGGCAACAACTAAAAATTACAAGAAAATATACGTGTCTCCATCCGGGAGCATCAAAATAAAAGTAGTTCGATCCTATGATTTCGCCATGTGGCACACTCCGCACAACCTATAAAACTATGTCATAATATTATGGGCCCACCATATATGCCAGTACTATTAAATCTTGTCAAAAGAGATACACGCGGTAGCATCCGCACACACTTCAATATGAAAACACTTGGCAATACTCGCGGACTCGCTGTATCAAAAGAAACTTTTATCACCCCCTCTGGCATCAACACATGGCACATTCTGTAGCAAGCAAGAAACTTCAATAAAAGAAACAACACCATAGATACGTGGCGCATTCCGGCAAAACCAGAAAGGAAGCATATGAAAGAAACACGCGACAGCCTCCGTGGAACACTTAACATTTTTCTTTGTTGCTCCAAAATGACACATGGTGTGATCCACGCACAAGAAACATATAGCCACAGATAAAGAAACATCAACTGGAAATTACACTGAGACAGAAACCAAGCTGAAACAAAATGTAGAGTTTTTTAGCTCTATAGGTTCCCAAGGGTGGCCTAAAGATTTGGATTATTGGATGATCAAACTTTGGATTCCTAGGATGATTTTGGATGATTAGGTTGGGGGCCTAGGAATGACATAAGCTCCTAAGGATAAATTTGTGATGGTTGGATTTGATCTAAGGATGAATTTTGAATTTAGGTAGTTTCTTTGGTTAGACAATGGGATCATGGGTCCTAAATATGGTTGAAGGATCCAAACTATTGGATGATTAAACTTGGATGGTTTTGGATGTGTTTGGATGATTAACTTTGGAACCTATGAGTGACAAGGCTCCAAAAATGAACTTGTGATGGTTGGGTTTCTATTTAGGGATCTAAAGATTACTTAGGAAGATGGGATTTTGATTAGGACCTCTTAGGGATGAAGTAATTTTAATTTTTAGGATAATTTGAGATGATGGGATTAGGTGTCTTCTGATGAGGACCCTTCAAGGGAGAGGTAGTTTGGATTTTGGACTAGGGTTAAGGCACAAAGAGTGTGATGATTTGATATTAAACTTAGATTAAGGGTTTAAGGATGGCTTTGATATGGATGTGGAAGAGGATGGATTTGATATAATGTGGATTAGGATCATTTGGATTGGAATTATTTAAAAAGAAAGGAATTTGGATTTTGGACTAGGGTTAAAGATGGGATTGATTTGGGTTTGGGTTGGATTTTGAAAGATAGGTTGATTAGGGGTTGGATTGGGATTTGATGGATGGAATTTATTAGGGCATCAAGGATGGGGTTATTTGGTGTTTGGGAATGGGATTACAAAGGTTTGATTTGATTTATATTTGGATTAGAAACCTTAGCTTCAAAACATGCTTAGATTTATTAGTTTTTGATGTGTGTTGTGTAGTTGATGATATGATCAAAGTTTTTTTAGTTTTTAGGTTTAAATAAAAGCATGGGTCTAACACAAATTTCAAGAAATAAAAACACACCAACAACCTATATTATTCAAAATATGGGTGCGTACACACTTGTGAGCCCACCACTAATGCCTTGCCTAGGCGTGGAAAGTAGGGCCCATCAAGAGGCACTAACCACTTTTGATCCTCAAGATCATACTACAGTTTCATTTCTAGGGGCATGTGGTGAGTAACTTCCTAGGGATAAGTGATTACAAGTGTATCACAAGAACGTACAACCAAAGTTCTCTAACTAGGCTTGACATGGATTTCTAGGGTTGTCCTCTTTATACCCAAAGGTACATAAGGCCCAAGTCTATGAAATGATGGGTATGTCTAATGGCTTGGTGCGAGAGGGTAAACCACTCCTTGCCTTCACTTTGTATGATATAAAGTTCCTTGCAAGCTTAGCTAGAAACAACAAATGTCCCTCAATGGGAGAGTCTTTTGATTATCTCCCAAATTTTTATACCCTATTGGAACATGAGGTTCAGGTTGCCACTTGGTGATAAAATCCAAGGTAGACATGCTAAAAAGTGACATTTATTTTTAATCTCTAAGATTGCACTAAGACACGAGGAGGGAGTATACACAGGTGCTCCTTAGGTGATGTAAGTGGGGAAGGGTGTTTTTGATCCTCAAGTTTGCCTTGTAGCTTGAGAGGAGAACATACACACCCTTATCTAGGAACACAAGACACAAACAAGAAATGAGATACAACACACACAATGATTAATGTTCCTTATTAAAAAAGTATGATTAAAGTTTGGTCAACAAAACATGGCTACAATCACAAAGAGTGTTAGTATTCTCAAAGTCTAGGGCTTCGACAATTGGACCTGCAAATGGTTAGAGATAAATCCACAAGATAATCAAGTCCACAAGTTAAGCAAAGGTTAGTAAAAATAACAAAAAATATGTTGGAAAACTATGATATTACATAGACGCAAAGACATAGGGAACAAATGCTTTATAGAATGCAAAAACACTAATTTTAGAAACTAAAAGTGTGAAATTAAGCTAAAATAGACATAGATTCTTTGAATTGTTGCATAGATGCCTCACCTGACAATGCAAACACCTTGGATACTATGCAGATGCCACAAACTAGGGAAGAGATGCCTCGGGCCCAGGAAACACATGAAAAATAGGGTTAACAAAAAAAAACTAGTATGAGACCAAAAACTTGTAAAACATTAACAAAATAGGCTAGTAAACAATGTCTCTTGCAACCAGGTTAGTCCAGCTAAGCTAAAAACAACAATGGTGAAGAAAAAACATGATGATTCTAGCCAATGTTCAAGAGAGAGGTGTATACTCAAAATTAACCTAACCAAGGTTTAAAATATGCAAATGCCTACAAAACTATGAATTAGGGCTAAAATCAATAACAACTAAACCTCACAAAGAGAAAGAACCTACACAAGACAAGTGTTTGGGTTGTAAAATGCAAGAAATAGCATATATGCCTTGACTAATGGCACAAACACCTTGCACCAAGGTGCAGACACTTTGAGTTCTAAAAACAAGGGTTAGTCTAAGAAATTAATCAAAAACTCTACAAACAAAGGTTAGCCAAGACCCTAAAGGCGATAAATGGCATCTCTTTCAATCTAAGGCTAGTATGGAAGCCAAATGGACTAAAATCTTGCAAGAGAACAATCCACAAAACCCTAATCAAATGTGCAACAAAACAACAAACAAGACCCTATAAAAATTCTAAGGAATATAGAGGACATTTCCAAGAAACCCCAAATATCGAAAAACATGCACAAAATCAAAGTTAAGGTCACAAAATGAAAGGAATTGCGTAGACACCTTGTTTGCTTGTGCAGATGCCTCGAGCCCAAGAAACACTCAAAGAGTTAGCCAGAGAAGACACACATGCTTCAGGGAACTACATAGATGTTGGGAGGTATGTGTAGATGCTAGTACATAGGGAAGAAACACCTCAAACCTAGAAACATGTCTGAGAATGTGAAAAACTTGCAAAAACAACTCAAAACACTCCAAGGACAAAGATTAATGCTCAGACAAGAGTCCCACTGAGTGTGCTCAAAATATGGACATCAAATTTGGACCAAAAAAAGCTGAGGTAGATGCAAATATTAAGCAATGAAACTCAAATCCAAACTAGACATTAATGTTCAATTTGAGCAAAATGGAAGAAAATAACAATGAAAAATATGAACAAATTCATCGATTATACCTCCATTGATGTTGGTGATATGCTCCAAGGTTGAGTGGTTATGTTGTGATAAGACATGGTTTCTCTATTGCTTGATTATTACCAAATTAGGTAGCATGTACGTACTATGGATGAAGATGATGAATGTCCTTCAGGTAAAGCCCTTTAAATAGACTTTCCAACTTGGACATGGGGGGTTGAGATTCAATGATGAAATCAAGGGCTAGGATTTACTTACATGGGTGTGCAAGCTAGCCTCTACTAGAAACTTGTGTATGATGTTTGAAGATGTTGTCATTGATCGCAACAAGTAAAGGAACAAGATTGGAATAGTGTTTTGATCCAGAGAAGAAGACTTAGCTATTTTAGCTAAGTGTTAGCAGTATACAGGAGATAGAGACAGAGCAATAGTATAATAGATGACATTGGTCCATAGTAGAAGATCATATCATGCGGATTAGGTATGTTGTTCACAGTCCTCAGATGATCAATTGTCTAAGATTTCAGTCTTTGATGAGTATCGAAAGTTCATCTTCAAGAAGTCTAAGTTTGGCAATGCAGTGAGTAGAGGAGATTATAACAAAACACTTAACTGAATTGCTCCGCATTCCTCCGCTATTACATATCTTGCTATGCGGTTTTGAGGTGTTGTAAACACATGTGTGAAGTATCCAAATCCAGAGTTGCAAGTTCTAAGTCCCACTGGAGAGTCAATTATGAATGCCTATGTATCGCTACTTGACATGGTGCAGTTTGACTGTGATAGGGTATGTGTTCCAATGGTTCGCATTCTGCCACAAAAGAATATTTTTCCTTGTAGTTTTGAAGGTGTGATCTATGACATGTGAAGATCCTCTGATATGGATTTGAGAAAGTGGTGTGGTCCACAATGAAAGATGTTGTCTGATAGTTGAACTAATCCAGTGAACAATCTGTGGATAAGGCCAACATGACAGTATGATGTGTGTGCGGTAAGTTTTGGTGTTTGAAACTTAATTCTAAGTAATGAAGTAGTTGAGGCCGACATGTGAGAAGGTGTTTCATAAATTGTTTGGGTCTGCTATCGATTTTGGAGAATGAATTTGGCTGACAGAGTATATAATATATGACTACACGGTACATCTTATCTGGCAGACCTAGTATGAAGATTTTGTTTGTTGTGGATACAAATATGAGATTGAATTCGACGTTTAAGGTGTGAATTGTGAGAATGTATGTGTAGAATATATGAAAGTGTAGAGCAGGTGACAAGAACAGAAAAAGAGGGTAATGTAACGGCAGAGCAGTGAAACAGAGCAGTCAAGATGAAGAGTTTTGAGATAGTATTTTAAGCATTCATTGGAGTTGCATGAGTAGATGCAATCTGAGCAATTCATTTTGGCAGTGAACCATCTCCTTCATATTTCTTTCTCTAGGCAATGAGCCTTCTTGTAGTGAGCACTTCTTTGGGCAGTGAGCCTTTATTGTAATTTGGTATTGTTCCTACATAATATATTGTGAGCTAACACTCACCATGGTTTTTCCCAGTTTTGGGTTTTCCACGTAAAAATACTGGTGTTCATGTGTGATGGTTTGTGGTCGTTTCTTCTTTGTTTAATTTTCTTTATTATTGCATGCGGTAAATGGATTACTAGTTTAATAAGTAAGAGATTTAATAAAGTACCAATTCACCCCCTCTCTTAGTACTTTGGGTGTTCAACAAGCCTCTTGGCAAGTGGCAGCAGGAGATGTAATATGCTTGATGGATGGATAGGATTTCCTTAAAATACATGATGGAATGAGATGCAGGCAAGTGGAGGATGAAAATGGATAGAGGAGATTGAGTTTTGGAATGAAGGGTGATGATTTCTCTAGGGTGCATGCTCACACATGTGTGAGTAAGAAGTGGTGATGCGGACATGACCAGGGAACCTTATCAGGCAACCCAATCATGAAACCCAACAACACAATAGAAATTAAAAATCTAAAATTATTTTATTAAAAATTCACAACACTAGAAATTACAAACTCGTTGGCCTTCACAATTCTGCCTAAATCTTTACAATGCAATACTCAATCAAATATGTGCTTACAACACCAAATAATTTTAAAAGGATCACCCCCAATCTATGATCATCCACCTCTATTCTGCCAGGAATAACCACCCCCTATGCTGGGTGGAACCTCTTCCCCCAAAAATAATTGAATTTTTTTTATATTCTCTAGTAAGGAAGTTAAAACGTCTCAAAGTTAGTTCAACCGTTTGAACAATTTTCCCACAAATAAAACTAAATCACCACAGTCCTGTTACTAGGACTTAACATGTGCTTGTGCCAAGGATAATCCTCTATATTATTAAAATTATCCTTCATTTCACTAGGACCTCTTATTGGCAAACATCACTTAACAAACTTCCTTTCTTTTGCCTCAATAAAACATATTCCCCCCATACTAGGTCAAAATGTCTTCATTGGAAAAATTGCTTTTCCAATCACTGTGTTCATTATCGACGTTTCTTCAAGTTTGGGTGCTACCACAATAATGGGTTACACTTTCTGGGACATCTTGGTTTATGCTGAAATCACATATTTTTAGAAAATATAATGATTTAAGCCTTGAAAGGTTCCATTTAAAGGATTTTAATTGAAGAGGGTTTGATCAAACCCCCTTAGATTCAAACCCCCTTGGATAGAACCCCTCTAGTTTTAAAACATACCTATAATGGAGTCTCCTTTACACCTATCAAAAAGCTGATAAAAAACCACTTTTGATTTACCTTTTGGGGGATCAAATGAATTCATATAAAATTTATGTTTTATAGGTGTGTAGTCCTTATTATAAGCTTCCCAAAAAGTATAATTTAAATATATTTAATTTTATTATTATATTTATTTTTTATTTCTTGTGAATGTAGGTTTTTCACCAAACATTAAGTTCTCTGTTCTACACACATGGAAAATTAGTAAATTAGTGAAGAAAAATCTGAAAAATAACTATGCCCTAAGTATTGATGTCCTTGTTTCAACAAAAAAAAATGAATTTCGATACATACAGAAAAAAGTTATGTTTTACGGAATACACCTATGTCTAAATCATAATTGGTTTGACTTCAAAACTTAATTAAAAAATATTCAACAAAATATTATAAAACCAAATGCAAGCCCTATATATCGGTGTTACCAATCTAAATTCAAAAGAATCAGAATTTTATCCTTTGTAAAAAAAAGTTATGTGCTACAGAATACACATCACTTTAAAAAAATGTTGTTTACTATTAAAAACTAGTTATCAAAGGAGACGCACAAATTTTTACAGTTTAACTCCAAATTTTTTTTTAAATATATATTTAGAATCTACAAACAAAATCTCACAAATCACTAATTCGCATCATCTTTAAATTCCTAACAGTTTAGCAGCTATAGGTGTCAGAAAGTGAAGATTTAGTTCAAAATGTTGATTTCAATGTCAGGTTTGGCCAAAAGTGTAACCCATTATTGTGGGATGACCCATTTCAAAACTCCAACATTCCCAGAGACCCACTATGAACTGGTTATTGACAAAATGAGCACTTTGCAAACTTAAAAGTTCACCGTCACATGTTATCAGTGAATTTGTTAGTTCGTAAACTAAAAGGTTTGTCGATACAAGCCTTAAGACATCAGATCCCCTTTATCAGCAAAATAGCCATATCGCAAACTAAAGACTTGTCAGTACAATCCCTTTGGTCACCAAGCTCTTTGTTGACAAAATTGACCTTTTTCAAACCTTTTATTGGCTTATTGGTGATTTGTGGAAACCAAGAACTAGTTCGCAAACTTAAAAGTTTGCCAATACAAAGTCTCAAGACATCAACTTCTTTTATCGGCAAAACTTGTCCTTTACGAACTCTTTGACTTCTCAAAAGCTCCATTTGTATTCTTGTCAACGAATCGATAACTTTTGGAATTCAAGACTTGGCCAAAGACTTGAAACTTTTCTTCTATCGATGAAATTCCAATTCCATGAACCAAAGAAATATTGACTTAAAATTTGAAAACCTTTATCAGCGAAGTGAGTCATCGACGAACCTAAGGGTTATTAAACTAGTGACTTTGCCAACTAAGTTTCAACTTCAAACTTTTGTCGACTGAAGGCTCCTTTTCAATGAACATAAGCACTTGCAAACTTGCCCTTAAGTTGAGTTGGGGAAATCACTGATGCGGGAGCATCGCATCATTAGTTTAGTTGTTCTCTATTTTCTGGCAGCTAGTTTATGTTGTGTCAGTTTTCCTCTATTTTTGTAATAAGTTTCCTCTATCCTTAATTTACCTCCTATCACCATTAAGACAGGAACAAAACAACTATCTACTTATTTCTTACTTCTGATAGGCGAACAAATTGTGACCGGTGAAGAACAGTTGATAACCAATTTTAGGAAGTTGATTGGAGTTCATTGAGGAGGATTGAAGTTCGTTGGGCATGGGAGGTCATTGTGAAGATCGTTGTGTTTGAAATGAAAGAGAAGGAACCAAAACGTACAGGAAGGAGGTCTAGGGGTAAGGAAAGGGGAATGGTCATGTAATCTATCGCAGAAAAGAGGAACTGGAGACATGTAAACTGCCGAAGGAAATCTATTAAGAAAACATTATGTTTTTAGTTTAGTTTTTGGTCTCTTGTATGTTGTTACAATCTAGTGTTGATTTCATTCTTTGATATATCTTTCTAATTCTATTTTGTTGGATGTAGATTAATAAATTTGGAAGAATCACTTTCGATTTGTAAATTTCCTATCCTTGTTACTGTCATTACATGTTGTTATGATTCCTTGTCTGTGATTGACCAGAAAGGACTGTGTAAGTTTTGAAGACTGCTACTATCAATTTGGTATTAGAGCGTGTGATTGAGGAAGTCTGCTATCAATTTGGTATCAGAGCCAGAAGATCGTTGGCATGGTGAGAAGTATGCTTGAAGATTGAGGTATGAGAGAATTGAAAAGGAGAGAATTGTGAGAGAGTTTATTTATCACAGGTATGAGACAATTTGTTGTTGTAGGCATGAGAAAGGGTCTGTAACTTCTATCCTCCAGTAGAGATAAACTGGGTAGAAGGTGTATAACTTCCTCCACTAATAGAGAGTGGGTAGAGGGGATTTTTGAGAGTGGCATCTTCCAGGGTCCTTGTTGGGTAGAGGGTAGTTGTTGAAGGTGAGAGATTCTGCTGCAGTAGTAAGCAAGATGTATTTAACAAAGAGAAGGATGATTGTCTTGAAGAAGCCAGTTGTGTGGGAAGCTATTGAACAATATTGGGAAGAAAAAAAAATAGAAGGCTCTATGAAGAGTTGAAGAAAATAGAAGCAAGAATGGATACCCTTGAAGATGGGTTTAAAAAGAAAGATGCAGATAAGAAAGAAAAGGATGAAGAAAAATAGAAAATGAGTGAAGTGAAGTTCCATTGTTCTTTTTGTGATGACAGGTTTGCAAGTGATTTTTGTGTGCAAGAAATGAAGATGCAAAAGTGCAGAAAATAGACTGTGAAAATCTAAAATTTGACAAGGAGATAGATGAATATGAGGAGATAGATGAAGATCTCCTATTGGAAAAGGAGAGGAAAGTGTCCATAAAGGAGACACTTAAGGAGACATCTTGGTCTCTTGATTTATTTTCTAATGTCATGTTTGAGAATGTGAATACAGGTAAGAGGAAGATTAAAAACCAGACCTTGAAGATGATGAGAGAAGGGGTACATGGCAAAGCACCTGAGAATGAAGAAAAGGTTAATGCTAAAGTTTTGCAGTTTGATAAAGGGGATGAGGAAGAAACCCCAAAATCTCACGATGCCTTGGAAGATGTTGCAGAAGTAGGGCAAGATGCCTATGAAGAATAAAAGTTGGAAAACAAAGAAGCCAATGATGAAAATAAATCGGGACAATAGATGAATGGAGGTAAGAATGTTGTTTTTAGTCATGTATGTGGAAGTAAGAATGTGGTTATGCATGATGATAGAGAAAATAGGGATGAACATGGATATATAGTACCAAGGTGGCAGAAGAAATCTATTAAGGAAGGGCAGCAGTTAGAATGTAAACAATGGGTGACTAATGGTGGAGTCTATGATAGCAAATAGAGACAAAGGATGAAAGAAATGACAAATTATCAAGGTAAACATGAAGGTAGGCCAAGTGCAGAAATAGACAAATATCAACCTAAGAAGATGGAAAACAAAATGTGGGTAGTGTTGCTATATAAAATTGCACGGGTTTCAGCACCAACATGGGAAGCTTCAAGCATGTGGGATAGCTTCTTGAAACAACCTCCAGATTTTACAGAAGTTGGCTCTTCCTTTTTCAATGGGGTTTTAGGAAAGGGTAGAAAAACAAGATTACAAATACAATATAAACTTAACTACTAAGGCAATACGCCGAATCTTATATGTGTTTCAACAATTAGCACAGTGACTAAATCCTTATGATTTCAGCTATATCAAAGAGCAATGAGCATGATCAATATAGACATATTATGAATAGATTTAAAACCAAAGGCTAAACTCAAAGAAATTATACAAAGACATAGAAAATATCATCGAATAGCATAGAACCGAGCTTCTTTCATTAATGGATTCAGCAAAATACATGAGGCACAGAAACATGCACAGATCTATATGCTTTGTTCTTGAAATGACTGTGAAGGCAAAAAATGATATATCCTAGTCACAATAATATCTCTCTATATTTCTCTATATCCTTCAGTTACAAAATTTCCTCCAATTTATAGAAGAAAAATGGGGCTCAAAACATCTCCAGCCGTTAAGAATCTTAACAACTTGCAACCGAATTGGAACTAAACGCACATAGGAAATCTATCTGAATCCACACCTGTATCATCCTCGTAGTCATATTGGCTGACTGGTACTAGAAATGTGGCCCAATAACTACCAGTTCTGTTGGGATAGGTGGCTTCTTCCGTAAGCTTCAAATGGTTCCAAAATTGCTATGCGGCTATCCTACGTTCATTAGACATAGTTTCCCTTTTACATAAGGAGAACACACGCCACACTGACACTTAGCACTATCCGCCTCCTTTTATTGTTGATACGTGGCAACATCTAAGAGCCTCAAAAATGGGACACATGACAAACTAGCACGCCTTTAAAAGTGTCTTTTGCTTCTTATCCTTCAATCACCCATGGTAGTGACACATGACACATTCCACTTCTCTTAGAAACTATACTTATAATATCTCGGGTCCCGCCATATTGTACTCTAATGCCTCTTAAAACTTATTAAAGAAAAGAGACATGCAACAATCTCTGCATATTGCAACAAAAGATACGTGGCACAATGACGCTCCTTCTCAATGCCTCATAAGTTTCTCCTCAAATTCCCGCTGTAGTGACACTTGGCACACTCCGAGCAGCAGATAGAAACTTTACAAAGAGAAATACGGCCGAAAATACGTGGCAGATTTCTATGGCACCTGGGAACTATGAACTGAAAAGAAGACACCTGGCACTCTTCACCACTCCTAGACACTAATCTTACTGCCCCTTAATCACTCGACCACGTGTCGACTCCACACATCTTTTGGAAGCATCATCTCTTTTGGTTTTTTAAAATCCCGCCATGCTGACACTTGGCGCATTCCACACATGGGCAACATTTACAACACAAACAGACTGAAAATAAAACTATACAGCCGCAACCAATCAATATCACAAAATGTAGAGTTTAACTCTACAGTTCTTGGCGATCATATGGGACTCTGTGCCTGCAGAGAAAGAAGCCTGAAAATATATGAAAAGATTCAAAAATCAAAATGTACTGCCATCACCCAGAGAATCACAACTTCTGCAGAGCGACTTGATACCCAGACCACTCTGAGTCTGACAAGCCCTATCTCTTTTGTAAATTTTGAAAAGCAAAATCCAAATTAATAATGTTGTGAGAAAAGGACTGAAGAATCTGCACCACAGCATGCAATTGGAACTCGAGCTGGGCCATGGGAATGAGAACTATTCCAATTCCTCCATGCTTCAAGAATCACTCAAACTTTGAAAAATAGTCTGATCATTTTATTTTGTCAATAGGAGGGCCTTAATCTCATCATTCATCAAGAATGTGTATCATCTGGGAAAGGAGATGGCAACCCAACTCTACCAACTCCTCAACGTGTCCCTTCATGCCTTTGACACCTTCCTTCACAACATTCAGAGGTGTCTTGCAACTCATAGCATCTTTATTATAGCTTAGGACTTCATTCACCTTTTTTGTTGCAATCATTATGTCATTCAACCCTGCAGCTAACAAGGCTTCATCTGTTGTATCATAGAGCTTTTGCAACAAAAGTTGAGAATCTCATACTCTTAAAGAAACAGTAGATAAGGTTGCTTCAACTGAAGACTCTACCATTTTACATAGTTGTTGAGCCTTTCATAGGAAACTGAGGGTAGTCTTAAGCTGCAAAATTTCCTCAGAAATTCTTTGCAATGTAGACACATAAAGCTCCTTAACCATCGCCAACACTCTAGCATTTTGTGGCCTCTGACTCGGCTCAATAGTCAACTGCTTAGTCTTTTCTTGTTCAGCCATGAACTGGGCCTAATAAGCACTATATTGATTATGTTCCCTCAGCAGGGTCTGCTGCAATTGTGACACTTCTTGCACCTTATCATGATATTTCTTCTTAGCAATGGCATGTTCCTGCTTCAATGTGACTGCAGTGGCCCTCACCTATGTAATTTCAATTTACAGGTTTGCAACTTGAGCTTGTGATGCTTGGTATATCTCCAAAGACACAATAGACTGCATGTCTTTATTAAGAGTGTCAATCTCCTTGTCCTTAGCCCTTATTTCTGTTGTAAGGCAATTATTTGTGGCTTTTATTTTTGCTAAGTCTACTTCCAGCTTCTGCAACTTTCTTGTCACTTTAAGATAATCAGATGTGACAACTGTAGTAGTTTCATTCATTAGCTCCGCCTTATCTTGTGGCCTGAGGTGGGCTAAATCCATAGCCACTGCATTCATGGTATAGTCTTCTAGCTTCATTTGCTCTACAGGCTTGACTACATTGGGAGTCAAGTGGGTGATAGTCAAAGACTGCTGAATGGAATCAAATAATGATCTCGTGTGGGGGGCAACAAGGCTTTTGTTTTCTGTCTTCCTCTTCTTCTCAATTCTAGCTTCCCTCACCTTCCTAGCAGTATCTTCCTGTGTTTGAAAGGTGAGCGGGGAGGTAATATGTCCTCCAACAAAAGGGTAACCTTGTGGCAAACCATACGGGATGGTAGTGATTTGTTGACTGGGGTCAACCTGAGGTGAAGCCCACCTAGGCATAGATGGGGAAAACAAAGGCAATGAAATGGCCTGTGATGACACTAAGGCTGGTGAACTAGCAGTAGGGGCAAAAAATTGTAATGGCATGACAGAGGTGGTAGGAGACGTGAAGAATAAGTCATTTGGGTTGCCACCCCTATTGAAGAAGAAGCAGAAGAAGGGGAAATAGGAGGAGGGATACTTACCTGGGCCGCCGTTGTGATCGTGAGAACTTCTTGTTGTGGGGGCTCCAAGACATCGAATTTAGTATCTTCTTTTTGCAATACTAATTTACGCCTTCTTTTCAAAGGCCTTTCTGTTGTATCCTCAGGGTCTTCTTCCTCTAATACTTCTTGTAATGCTATGAATGCCTATTGAGAGATTGCCACTCCAAGACCCCCCAATGTTGAAGCTATATGGGTCTCAAGAGATGGTGATATTAAGGCTTTTTGTTTCATAAGAGCACTAAGAGGTTGAGGCCACGGCCCTAGGAGCTTTTGTAGTTGCTTTCTCTGTTTCCTCTACCTCCTGAACTTTCTCTATTACTTATGTTTCCTCTACCTCCTGAGAGCTACCCAGAAGATTACTCATGTCTGGGATTGATACTGGGGTCATATGATACTCGTCCCATATTTGGTCCCATTGCTCATCTGTTGGAACTCCCCTGAAAGTGTGGGTGAATTCAACAATCTCATGCCTATACTTCCAATAGGCAGCTATCTTTTCATTGCTCCAATCTTTATTCTTTAGAGTTTGCTTCAAACCATGTGTCATAAGTTTCTTAGGATCATGCTCTTGTTGTTTCGTAAAGAAATTTTCCCATGGTTTGGGACCCTCAAGTGGTAGATCTTTGAGTTCCACATAAAAGACTAGATTATCCTACTGTGGTGACCTTCTCTATTCCCAGAAAGGTTATTCTCATGAATGAAAACAATAGAAACCTTGTTATTTATCTTGGACTATTACAAAACCATAAGTTGCCAATTTTCTTAACAAGAGATGCTCAATTTCTCTTCTTTCTATTGTAATATTTCCCTTACTCCAAGGCATATCATAAAATTTCTTCTTTCTTTTCTTGTTACCAAAATTATTGTCAATAATAGACAGCTGGAGACCCACTTCCAAGGCTGCAACCCTAGGAGTTAAGATCTTCGGGAGCAAGACAGGCTCACCAGCAAAGCCATGAAGTCTAATAATTGTAGTATGGGCACCAAAGAAATAATCACAAGAAATTTTGGAATTGGTCAAGAAGCCTTTCATGCTATTTTTCATCCTATTCTCAATAGCCTCAAACTCTAATTGTTCAAAGACAGGTGCCACAAAACACTTGGCAAATTCATAGGGGTCTATAGCCTCTGAGAGGACATGAGTCCATGCGGACACTAGGATTGTCCTCTTATTGCTTGCCTTAGATTCATACATGTCTAGATGCATATACTACTAGAAGAGATGATAATTTTGATACAAAATCAACTGGAAAAGATAGGCTGAATACCTGAACGTTCGCTCCTGAGAAAATTTGGATAGCGGCTCAATCATAGCCTAGGAGATATGCTTTGAAAAGTTGAATCTATATTCAGCAGACTTATCCACTATTTTGAGCCTAAAGATGTGGTGCAGGAGCACCTTCACAAATTGATGTTTCCATAGGAGTTTGATTAAAATTTGATGATTTAACAATGTAATGAGATAATTTAAGTCATTTTCCTTTTATTAAAGTCACTAAGAGAGGAAGTTCAAATTTGTGTAAATGATGCAAAATTGTAAAGTTGCAATGCAACATATGGAAGATGAAAGGTCATAGAGTAGTTTCATTCATTTGGAGGTAGTTAGAAATTGAAAGGACAATTTGTAATGCCTTTAAAAGGCCTTGTATCCATTTAAGAATTTGTGGGTGATTGAAGAAATGAAAGTTTAATAAAGAAAACCATTGTTTCCTGTATATTTCATCAGAAATTTGCTGTTTTCAGTTGTTGTACGGCTTGGTACGGATGGGAAATGATATCTAATTCATTGTAAGTGGTAGTGTATTCAATCACCTTCCATTTGCTTCTTGTCCCATGCATTTTGGTTCTGTTTTGAGTTAGATATTGTTAGTTTTCTGAAAACTGTCAAAAACCCTATCTAGGGTTACCCGTTTTGGGAAAAACACCATAACTTTTGTTTTCACTGTTAGATCTTTATGTAACTTTGGGAAAATGTCTATACCTATGTTATCTAAAATCTTATTGAAGCAATTGACTTCATTGTCTTTTATGTGGAAGTTATGAATGACTGTTCTTGGCATTTCACAGTGAAATTTCTGAGTTTGAACCCTTGTAGCAGAATTACCAGTCCATTTTTAGAGCACATTTTCCAAAGTAACCTATACCCATCTTGGAGTATGCTGTGGGGAGGCATAATGGGTATCTAATACATGTCTTAGGTTGACATTTGAAGGTCTGTGCAAAAAGATAAGAGGATTGTTCTCTTTTTCTAGGGCTACAAGCCATTTAGAGGATTTGTGAAGCAAGTGCATGTTCCGGGAGTGATCTGCCTTAACCAATGGGTGGGATGAGTCATTTGGTACCCCAATACAACTTTTCCATGGGCAAATAAAGATTCCTTTCTGTTGTTCCCACTTTTCCATGAAGGACTTGGTTTTGGACCTATAGGTGTGGTTGAGCCTTGTTGAATCGATTCCTCTTCCTTGCATCCTATATGCTCCGCATCAAATTGGTATCAAAGCTGGTAAAAGATTTGGGTGGTGTGTATTTATTTCCTGTCACTGATAAGGCAGGTGAAAAACTAAAGGAAAGCTGAAGAGTTGTGTTGGTGACCGTTATTTTGTTTGCTAAGTTGTTTGGTTGCAGGTGCTTGGTCCATCTAGCTGCGAGAAAGAAGTTTCTGAGGTTGTGTGTGAGGGCAGACAAGAGAAGGTCTGTCATGACCATTCTCCAATGGAGATTAGGCTAGATGAGGGTGCAGAGAGAAGCCACTGAGGAGAGAGTGGTAGGATGCATCACCAGAATCTGTTGTTGGGTGAGATGGATGGTTTGGTGAGTTGGTGTTGTGAAGCAGTGAGAGAGATGGATACCTAACTGAAGAAGCACTTGAGGTTGCAACCTGAAGAGTACTCCACTAATGGGAGTAGAAGGAGCCTAAAGAAGCTCTAAAGTTGATGATAGTTTGATTTTGTTGGTTGGTTGGTTGGTCATCATTTCTATTAATCTGAAGATTGGAAGACTGAAGCTGAAGAAGATGAAGAGACAGACAGAGATGTAAGAAAAGATAGTTTTGTTTTGCAGATACATTTCCAAGGGACTTGGAAATCTTTGTTGGTTGGTTGTATGGTGTAGGAGCACATTCACAAATTGATGTTTCCATAGGATTTTGATTGAAATTTGATGATTTAACAATGTAATGAGATAATTTAAGTCATTTTCCTTTTATTAAAGTCACTAAGAGAGGTCTAAGTTCAAATTTGTGTAAATGATGCAAAATTGTAAAGTTGCAATGCAACATATGGAAGATGAAAGGTCATAGAGTAGTTTCATTCATTTGGAGGTAGTTAGAAACTAAAAGGACAAGTTGTAATGCCTTTAAAAGGCCTTGTATCCATTTAAGAATTTGTGGGTGATTGAAGAAATGAAAGTTCAATAAAGAAAACCATTGTTTCCTGTATATTTCATCAGAAATTTGCTGTTTTCAGTTGTTGTATGGCCTGGTACAGATGGGAAATGATGTCTAATTGATTGTAAGTGGTATTGTATTCAATCACCTTCCATTTTCTTCTTGTCCCATGCATTTTGGTTATGTTTTGAGTTAGATATTGTTAGTTTTCTGAAAACTGTCAAAAACCCTGTCTAGGGTTACCCATTTTGGGAAAAACACCATAACTTTTGTTTTCACCGTTAGATCTTTACATAACTTTGGGAAAATGTCTATACCTATGTTATCTAAAATCTAACTAAAGCGATTGACTTCATTGTCTTTTATGTGGAAGTTATGAATGACTGTTCTTGGCATTTCACAGTGAAATTTCTGAGTTTGAACCCTTGTAGCAGAATTACCAGTCCGTTTTTAGAGCACATTTTCTAAAGTAACCTATACCCATCTTGGAGTATGCTATGGGGAGGCATAATGGGTATCTAATGCATGTCTTAAGTTGACATTTGAAGGTCTGTGTAAAAAGATAAGAGGATTGTTCTCTTTTTCTAGGGCTACAAGCCATTTAGAGGATTTGTGAAGCAAGCGCATGTTCCGGGAGTGATCTGCCTTAACCAATGGGTGGGATGAGTCATTTGGTACCCCAATACAACCTTTCCATGGGAAAACAAAGATTCCTTTTGTTCTATTCCCACTTTTCCATGAAGGACTTGGTTTTGGACCTATAGGTGTGGTTGAGCCTTGTTGAATCGATTCCTCTTCCTTGCATCCCATATGCTCCGCATCAAATTGGTATCAGAGCTGGTGAAAGATTTGGGTGGTGTGTATTTGTTTCTTGTCACTGAGAAGGTAGGTGAAGAACTAAAGGAAAGATGAAGAGTTGTGTTGGTGACCGTTATTTTGTTTGCTAAGTTGTTTGGTTGCAGGTGCTTAGTCCATCTAGCTACGAGAAAGAAGTTTTTGAGGTTGTGTGTGAGGGCAGACAAGAGAAGGTCTGTCATGACCATTCTCTAATGGAGATTAGGTTGGATAAGGGTGCAGAGAGAAGCCACTAAGGAGAGAGTGGTAGGATGCATCACCAGAATCTGTTGTTGGGTGAGATGGATGGTTTGGTGAGTTGGTGTTGTGAAGTAGTGAGAGAGATGGATACCTGACTGAAGAAGCACTTGAGGTTGCAACCTGAAGAGTACTCCACTGATGGAAGTAGAAGGAGCCTAAAGAAGCTCTAAAGTTGATGATAGTTTGATTTTGTTGGTTGGTTGGTCATCATTTCTATTAATCTGAAGATTGGAAGACTGAAGCTGAAGAAGATGAAGAGACAGATAGAAATGCAGGAAAAGATAGTTTTGTTTTGCAGATACATTTCCAAGGGACTTGGAAATCTTTGTTGGTTGGTTGTATGGTGTAGGAGCACCTTCATAAATTAATGTTCCATAGGAGTTTGATTGAAATTTGATGATTTAACAATGTAATGAGATAATTTAAGTCATTTTCCTTTTATTAAAGTCACTAAGAGAGGTCTAAGTTCAAATTTGTGTAAATGATGCAAAATTGTAAAGTTGCAATGCAACATATGGAAGATGAAAGGTCATAGAGTAGTTTCATTCATTTCGAGGTAGTTAGAAACTGAAAGGACAAGTTGTAATGCCTTTAAAAGGCCTTGTATCCATTTAAGAATTTGTGGGTGATTGAAGAAATGAAAGTTCAATAAAGAAAACCATTATTTCCTGTATATTTCATCAGAAATTTGTTGTTTTCAGTTGTTGTACAGCCTGGTATGGATGGGAAATGATGTCTAATTGATTGTAAGTGGTAGTGTATTCAATCACCTTCCATTTGCTTCTTGTCCCATGCATTTTGGTTCTATTTTGAGTTAGATATTGTTAGTTTTCTGAAAACTGTCAAAAACCCTGTCTAGGGTTACCCATTTTGGAAAAAACATCATAACTTTTGTTTTCACCATTAGATCTTTACGTAACTTTGGGAAACTGTCTGTACCTATGTTATCTAAAATCTGACCGAAGCGATTGACTTCATTGTCTTTTATGTGGAAGTTATGAATGACTGTTCTTGGCATTTCACAGTGAAATTTCTGAGTTTGAACCCTTGTAGCAGAATTACCAGTCTATTTTTAGAGCACATTTTCCAAAGTAACCTATACCCATGTTGGAGTATGCTATGGAGAGGCATAATAGGTATCTAATGCATGTCTTAGGTTGACATTTGAAGGTCTGTACAAAAAGATAAGAGGACTGTTCTCTTTTTCTAGGGCTACAAGCCATTTAGAGGATTTGTGAAGCAAGTGCATGTTCTAGGAGTGATCTACCTTAACCAATGGGTGGGATGAGTCATTTGGTACCCCAATACAACCTTTCCATGGGAAAATAAAGATTCATTTCTGTTGTTCCCACTTTTCCATGAAGGACTTGGTTTTGGACCTATAGGTGTGGTTGAGCCTTGTTGAATCGATTCCTCTTCCTTGCATCCCATATGCTCTGCATCAAGATGGCTGCCAACTGCCACTCATATACGTTTGCATCATCATTTTGACCTAAAATGAAAGACAACATAGACAGGGCATCCTGTACATCAGTATTGAAGCAACCTCAAGCCGTGGGCAAGAAAGGTAATTGGGTGTTGTCTTCATCCAAATGTATCTTAGTATTCAAAAACCTGACCTTACTATGAACCCCATTCCATATATTTTGTAGCTTGGGTATGGTAGCGAAAGTGGTGTTCCTGTCATGATACAGGGCCAACATGTCCCAAATTGCTTTGGGGGTTATCTGGAGCATAATTTTTTTGTGTTGAATCGTTGAAGTTTGTGGGTCAAAAAGCTCTACACACATCTAAATCAATTCAGGATAGGGTTGAATAGCAGGGACCAAGAATTGAGCCAACTTGGAAGTCCAAATCCTCATCCCAAACGTTTCAGACTCTCCCTTTTCCGCTCGTCGAAGACATCTCATATGTGCCCCCTCTCTCAAATTCTTTAGATTTTTGGTCATCCAGGTGTTAAAGATATTGTCTGTTTAGTCTTTCACCTATGTAGGGTCTGCATTAACCCCCTTCTCTATGGCTCTAATCCTCGGATAGCTAATTCTTGGCTAGGCTTTGGCAGACGCATAAGCTTTACTACCCTTCCATTTTTCAGGCAAATCAAACAAACCCTCTCGCGGCGTGTTGGTTATTTTTCCTGAATCAGCAGAGGGTTTGCCAGTTCCTATGCACAGGCTGATTCGGCCAATAGAAATGGGAGGTTACATGAGCTGCCTCCCCTTCACTTCTGGTTCTACCGCACCAAGGGGGTGTCCCTATTTGATAAAGATGTAACATTTACTCTCCAAATGACATAAAGATTTAGCTTTCTAATGACAGGCAGAATACTCTCATTTTGGGACCAAGATTTGTGTGACAAATCACAAGGTTGGCAACATTCTTGGACATATGTGTCTGGTTAGGTATGAGAGCATGCAGGGGGTTCCTAATCCTACTCCTACAACTAACAGGTTGAAATTATGGAAGGGTTTGAAATTATGGTTTAGATGCAAGACAGGGGTTTTGGATCATAACTACTTCACAAGATCAGACCAGTGCCTATCTTAGGGCAAGGAGTCAAATAGACATATACATAAGAATGGATTGCAACTAGCATTCGAGTTTCAAGGGGTTAGGACTGATGCTTGCCTTACAAACATCACCCAAGGATAAGTATTTGACTGTCCATACTTACAGATATCCTAGCTGACATACACTCTTCTCCATACCTTAACCTAAAACAGTTTAATCCACTCCTTGAATGGAAGTTAGAGATCAAGTCTGCAATACATAAATCTGTATTCTAGAATTTGAGAAACCCTTAGCAACCAAATTTAGAAGAAGAGATGCATACAACAAGTGGAGACAGACAGCAAAACACATGCAAGAAGCATTTTTCATATAAAATTGACACTAAAACTGAACATATGTGCAAGATACATCATAGATACAATACATAAACTCCAAAATGAGATAGAAAAATAAGGAAATGCTCTGTATTTCGTCATCTTTCCCCTAAAATTGCCCAAGTCTCCAACAACCAATGAATAACATAGTTTGGCTTTTTATACCAAGACTGTGTACTCAGCAAAATTAATTACAAGGCAAGTCAAAAATTTGCCAGATACAACACATGAGAAAATGGCGCTCAAAAATTCAATGCAGCAAAGGGGAAACAGAGGACAAAGCAGGTGAGATCAGGATCTGCACCACCGTCCAAGTATTTCCTTCATTACACGGGTGGTTGAACCTGTCAAATCCATCGACATCCTCTGCAAGACTACCATTATTGTCTTAGCTACCTGCAGCTCCCTCTGAAATGCAGCAACAACGTTCCTCTGTTGTTTTCCCGCTTAAAAAATGACTTCAAACACTCAGGAAAAAACCTTCGCTGCAGTCTCAAAGCATGGCCGTCGATCACCCTCCTGTCGCCAGGATCAATGGTGCCAAAAAATGTTGAAAATTTGTTGGCAAGTGAAATTGTGCCACGGAGACACCTCATGTTTCTATCGCTGGCTTTTCCCTTCTTCAATTTTGCCTTTTTCGCCTTTGTATATGCATGAACATATACAAGCCGGATCTCAAATTTTATAGAACAATTTGAGAATTAGTTCAAATCTAGCTTGTATCCCTTTCATTGCACATCGGCTTGTATATCGGCATATACAAGCGCTTTATACAATCCACGGACCTCAAAATTTATTCAATGCATTTCATTCCCCCATCGCGTCCAGGTTGTATGTCTTTTTTGCTGGCATATCGCATTGTATAACTACATATACAATCGCCTCACATACAAGGTGGATCCCAAAAATTATGAAACCCATTACATTCACCTTGAAATTCGGCTTGTACCTCACCTTTTGCATATCGGCATGTACAAATGCTATATACATGCACGCCACGGACCCCAAAATGTTTATGAAGCAACCTGAAATTTCTATTGGGTCTGGAATGTACATTTTTCCATTGTATATCTTGAATGTACATCAGCATACATACAACTGCTTTTGTATACAACTGGTGGGCCCGACCATTTTCTCTCTCCTTTGCACTGTTCACTTTGCATGTCGTGAGCATTTGTATAACTTTCAATGTACATTCCCTTGCACATACAAACAAGGAATCTTCTCCAGAATATTCCTGCAATGTATCTAACCATTGTATGTGCGCCCGAATGTATATTGCATATACATTCCACCTTGTATGTCCATGGGCCCCATCACATCCATCTCTACCTCGCCACTGTAGAAAATGTATATTTGCACCTCCTTGTATATTTTGCTTTGTATATAACCCGATATACAAAGCGGGAATATTCCCTAGAATCTGTGAAAGATTCCCCCTTTGTATATGCACCTTTTAGAGCCCGATATACAATTAGAAATGCACCTAACTCAATTTTTCAAAGGGCGATAGAGTTTTTGCACCCGCCAATGCACATTTTGACCTATATGTATATACAAACACCTTTGTATATACAAATACATGCATATGACCGATTTTTTGTATTTTTTACAATTGCAAAGGCCGAAAGACATAGAATTTTTGGATTTTTGGGAAAGGGCCTGCACATACATTTTTAAGTACTAACATAGGCTTTGTTTGGGGACGCATGCCTCTTGCAGGCATAGCGAGAACCTTAGAATCTCTGGTTTCGCAGATTGGGCCTTGTCCATTGGGCTACAGAGTCAAACTTGCACCAACCTGCATCACAAACTAAATTTTTTGAAAATTATTTTGGCGGCCTCGAGTAGCCAAAAAGGAAGAACCACAACTTTATCCTGTCAAATACCTGATTCCAAACTAAGTAACCCCAACCACAGCTGAAAACATTAAAACAATCTGCCCATATGCTGATCCTATCAATTACATGCTTCACCATTTTTGAAAGCTTGCCACTGTCAGCACTGCCTTTGTCACTCTACATCTTATAATTAGACATATAACCATACATAGTAGAATATGTTTCAACATTAGGTAACATATGCAGGTTATAATCCTCAAATAGTATATCCTCATATTGCATTTGGCAATATTCATTATCTACCTGGCTGTTGCATATAACCAAACACATATCCAGCTGATCCAAAAACTAAAAACACTCAGAAAGTATGAGACCCTCAATGTAATTCATATCACTTGTTGACATTGAAAGCAAAACCTGATCCACACAGCCATTACCATCACTACGCATGTCTGAAACAACCGATGTTGAGCATTCATTATCCACAGTTTGCAAATCAGTATTATCATTTTCAAACAGAGGGTTAATTCTGCACCAATGAATGTCATAACTCACAATATCAAATGCATCCACAAGCTCATCATAAAGGGGATTTACACTCATTGCAAAAGTCTATGTTTCCTCTTCATGACAATCTAGCTCTTTGTTATCATTAAATCCATAGTCATAAGAAGAACAAACCTGATCCATGAACTGATCATGGATATCATCACTATCAATTGATTTATCTGATTGCCCCACATACAAAATTTCTGCTACTTCAATGCACTCTGAAGTTGAACTGTCTACATCATTTTCCAGCCCTCTAATGCTTCCTAATGAAACTGATATTGACTCTTGATCCATATGATTACAACTTTGCACAACTGGATCATTTAAACATGAATTCTCTTTGTTTAGGACTGGCATGCAAATATTACTTGGGAAATTATTGTTGTCAACTTCATTTGCTGGGTAAAATAGGACATCCTCCTCTATAACAGAAACATCATCAACTTGGAATGATGCAAAAACTGGGACAGTAGGGGTGTTAGCACTTTGACATTCATCTTCAACATTAAGATTATATCCCTCATTAACATTTGGGACTACAGGGCAGCAAAATTTTTCAGAGAAATACCCTTTTTGAATCCCATACCTCTAGTTATTTTCAATGTCTATTGCAAACTGTCGTGCCTGATGCAATGTGGTGGGCTCTTTATCTCTCAATCTATAGCTCATTTTCCTATCAAATGCTCCCAAATAGACAACTAGGCACAGTGCATCATTTGGTCTCATGCATTTTGGAATTCTATTCAATGCCTTCATAAATCTGAGGTTAAAATTTGGGATCAACTCATCCTCTTCAATATGGATATACATAAAATTACTAATAATTGCATATTCAGATATTCTTTCACCATATTGTTCTAGAAATGTAGATTTAAAATCATGCCAAGAGCTGACAAAGTATGCTGGAAGATAGGAGAACCAGTCCCTTGCATCTCCATCTAGAGATTGAACAAATAATCTCATAACTACATCTTCATTGTCAATCTCAAAATCATCTACAACATTTATAAATTGCTGCAAGTGTTTCTCAGCTAATTCATCCCCTACACCATACAATTTGGGTAAATACTTTCTGATTTTAGATGGAAAGGCATTAGGGTAGCCACAAATGCCATCAAAATTTATGGGCTTATATCTGTCAATACTGAAACTTCTCTTCTCACATGGTTGGGATTGACTATTATGCATTTTTGCATTTAACACCTCACAAGGGTGCAGGGGCTGATAATACATCTTTATATGTTTTGCAATCCTCTTTTCAACTCAGATTTTCAATTACAACAATGACCTTAGGCCCTTTTAAAAATTCAGACGGTTGTTTTAACTTACCCAAAGTCCTCTAAATGAGTCTTTTGAACAATATTGCATGCCTCTTTTGAAATACAAATTAGGTTCTTACAATAGCATGCAACCTTTCACTATCATCTCCCTTTTAACCAGTGTTGTTTCACCAAATAGGGAGTCTTTTAAAATAATATGAAATACCTGGATATATTGCAGCAGCTACAAATTTAACACCTCTGGTGTCCTCTTATCAGGTTCTTTCTTATGCAGAGTTGCCACCTCCTTAGCAGAGGAATGAACTTCAAATAGGCTGAAGCTGAAAATTGATTTCTTTCTTTCTGGGTTCTCCCATAGCAGAGTCACACATACAACTTTTTCCTTTGCTGCAACAAAGCACCTCCAGGTCTGATTTTTCAATCTTTTAGACTCAAACTTTCATGGATATGACATTGTCTCCCCAACAGAGTCACCAATTTTGTTGGTGACTTGGATGGGCAAAACTTCACCAAAGATTGCAGGATAACACTTTCACATTCGATCCCCAGCAGAGTCGCCAATTTTGTTGGTTATTTTTCCTGAATCGGTAGAGGGTTTGCCAGTTCCTATGCACAGGCTGATTTGGCCAACAGAAACGGGAGGTTGCGTGAGCTGCCTCCCCTTCACTTCTGGTTCTGCCGCACCAAGGGGGGTGTCCCTATTTGATAAAGATGTAACATTTACTCTCCAAATGACATAAAGATTTAACTTTCTAATGACAGGTAGAATACTCTCATTTTGGGACCAAGATTTGTGTGACAAATCACAAGGTTGGCAACGTTCTTGGACATATGTGTCTGGTTAGGTATGAGAGCATGCAGGGGGTTCCTAATCCTACTCCTACAACTAACAGGTTGAAATTATGGTTTAGATGCAAGACAGGGGTTTTGGATCATAACTACTTCACAAGATCAGACCAGTGCCTATCTCAGGGCAAGGAGTCAAATAGACATATACATAAGAATGGATTGCAACTAGCATTCGAGTTTCAAGGGGTTAGGACTGATGCTTGCCTTACAAACATCACCCAAGGATAAGTATTTGACTGTCCATACTTACAGATATCCTAGCTGACATACACTCTTCTCCATACCTTAACCTAAAACAGTTTAATCCACTCCTTGAATGGAAGTTAGAGATCAAGTGTGCAATACATAAATCTGTATTCTAGAATTTGAGAAACCCTTAGCAACCAAATTTAGAAGAAGAGATGCATACAACAAGTGGAGACAGACAACAAAACACATGAAAGAAGCATTTTTCATATAAAATTGACACTAAAACTGAACATATGTGCAAGATACATTACAGATGCAATACATAAACTCCATAATGAGATAGAACAGCAAGGAAATGCTCTGTATTTCGTCATCTTTCCCCCAAAATTGCCCAAGTCTCCAACAACCAATGAATAACATGTTGGCAAGAGACACTATATGGAAAAATGATTGTTGTCATTGATGGCAACAAAGTTCATCCCACACATTCGCAGGACATGGTGTGTCTCTACCGGAAGTCAGAATGAAGATTGTTGAGGTCTGGTAAACAAGAACAGAGCTTGTGGCAAGGTCTGACAAATAGGTCCGGATCTCTCAGAGGAAGTATCTTGGTGAAGTGCGGATTTGAAAAAGTCAAGAGGACTACCTTGAGTAATAGATTCCAAGGATTTAGCCTCCAGTGATGGACAAGGGAAAAGATATGAATAGTTGAGTACCGGATTCCTGAGTGACAATGTGAACAGAGGAAGAACTGATTGACAGAACATCAGACTACTTTCCGGATGTGTTACTGATGGTGCTAAAGGTTATGAAGGCATGAATCATGTTTGGCCGACATGATTAATGATTTCTACAAGTATATGCTTGATCTGCATTACTTGATGTGTAAGGATTCAGCCGACAGAACAGAGTTTGTGAGAAGATTGACTGTTCTGGGTGCCGACTAGAAAGATAATGAAATCACTTGTGCGGATATATATAAAGGATGGATTTAGTTGTGAGAAGTGTTGTGGTGATATATGTGGTATGCAAAAAATAATAGAGTAGAGCAGAGGCAGTAAGGAAGGTCCGGTATGTGAAAGGAAAGCAGCATAAGAGAAGAGGAAAGATGAAGTGCAGCAGATCAGTGTACTGAGCCTAACCAGAACTGAACTCCAGCATATGTGGATGCTTCCAATCAGTTCAAGTATTGTATAACATTCTTTTGTAGACAGTGTGCCTCCTTTGTGAGCAGTGTGCTTGGGCAGTGAGCCCTAATTGGCAAGTGCCATTTTGTATTTCCTTATTCTTCTAACAGAGAATAATCCTTGGGTTAATCACCCCGTGGTTTTCTCCCTTAACAGGGTTTCCACATCAAAAATACTGTGTCATGTGTTTTTCCTTTTCATGTTAATGTTTGTTTATTTGAATTAATGTTGCATTAATTAATAAGAAAGTTCAGAAAGAAGAAATAATTAGGATAACTGATTCACCCCCCCTCTCAGTTATCAACAATTGGTATCAGAGCTAAGTTCCTCCTAACAGAGTCTAACAGCTCGAGGAAGATCTGGGAGTCCAAATCGATGCATATGGTTTAAGGGAGCAACTCAAGACTACCCTTGAGGATCTTGAACAGTCAAACTCTGAAGTCAATGAATTAAAGGAAAGACTCAAACAGGCTAATGATTTCATGAGAGGACTAAAAGACAAATTAAGTCTCTCTATGAAAAAGAGAAAGGAGCTGCTTCAGCAATTGGAAAGACAAGGTGAAGAAAATAATGCAAATGAAGAACTGACTAAGAAACCAAGTTATGTGAAAAGTTATCAAAAGAAATAATTATGGTAAGACATGAAATGGAATCAGGAGTTATAAAGTTTACCCAAGAAATTGAAGAGAAAAGAAAAATTGAAGATAATCTAAGACAATCTCTCAAGGAGAAATCAGAAGATTGCCACCAGATGGATAGAATTATCAGACATCTTGAATCTGATCTTGAAGATGCTAAAGATAATGAAGAAAAACTTGAGGATCAAATTGTCTCTTAAAAAGGGATCTTCAAACAACAAATGAGTATAAAGAGAAATTTAAGATAAGTTCTGCTCAACTTGAAGTTCTTCTTGGAAGTCAAAAGAAGGTAGATGACAAATGTGGTTTAGGATATGAGAAAGGAGAAAGCTCCGAATCCGGTCAGAAGAATTTTCGATCAGAAAATCCAACGAACAGGCCTAGAAGACCTCCGGTAAAACATCCCAATGCTCAAAGATATCCATCCTTCAATGGATACTACCACAGCTGCAATCACTTTGGTCACAAAGCTAATCAGTGTAGAAAGAGAATGAATCAGACTAATTCATCCTTCTCCGGACAGTGTTTTAACTGCAAAGGTATGGTCACAAGTCTCATGAATGCAGAAATATGCAAATGAACAAATCATTCAATGGTAGATGCTTTGCATGCAATAGAGTAGGTCATATGGCTAATCAATGCAGATCAAGAGGATATCAGTCAAATATGCAAAGAAATGTTGTTTGCCAAATCTGTAATAGGTCCAGTCATAATGCAAAATTCTGTAGAAGCAAGAATCAAGAGAAAAGAGGTCCGGTATATCATAATCAGAATCAACATAAGGGTAAACAAAAGGTGAATGCGGATGAAGTTAGGAATGAGATGAACAAGATTTGGGTAAAGAAAAGTTCAGAGAATGTAGAGGTTGGATCTGCACCAGACTCTGGTGCTGATATTCCTTCCAGAAACTAAAAGGTGAGCTCTGGCTCAGGGGGAGACACAAAGAAAACTTTGTTCCCCCAGCCAGTTAAGTGGTGCCTGAAATTGGCACATGAGAAGCTGCGGATCAAAGGGTTTCTAGAGAAACATGTAAGGAAGGTCAGGTAAAGATCTGAGAGATCCACAAGAAAATTTAAAAAGTTCAAATCCTTAAGAATTGGTCTGGTTAAGCAAGTCTTCCAGTAAAACAGGTTTCTCACAAGATTGGCCCGGTATGAATCCAAATTGATACAGCTTGATCTGTGAATACATAAGATGATCAGAAGGACAAGTGGATATGATGATTCATCACTAACATTGATCACAAGGGAATCATAATGATCCGGATGAGTTTCTTCCTCCTTGAACAAGGAAAACCAGGCAAACCGAAATAATGTAGGTCGAGCATTTATTGCAATCTGATATTAGGGCTCACGGAGCAATATAAGGGTTTTTCATTAATCACTCGTTCATTCTGCACTCAAGAAGAAACGAAAAGTGGAGCTCTACAACAAAATTCCTCAAGTTCATCAAAGATCACTTGCAGAAGTCATTACTTCCAGAGATCAATTCAACCTACTCCGTGAAACCGATAGGTGCAAAAGGTATTTTCTGTTTTCAAATATCTCACTGCAAATCTCTTGATAATGGGTACTCTGAATATTGTAAAGATTTCTGATAGACCTCACCCTACATTTAAGAAACATCCATACAAATCCTTGGAGGTAGACCCCCTAGGTGCATTTTTTCCGCATGGCGTTTTGCACACTGAAGATGTTAGGGTTTATATACATGCAAACATTGAAGAGTTTGGGGAATTCAAACTAAGAGACTTATACCACAAGCAGTTAATAGATGATTCTTTTGAGATCAAACCTCAGTATAAGAGCATCTGGGAAAAACACTTTGATCAGTTCATTCATTTCCCCTGCTTTGAAGAAAATGAATGGGTCTGGTATGTATTGAGTAGGGTACATGACAACTTTCTATGGCTGAACAGACCTTGCAAAATCACCAAGGAAGCAATTAGGGCAGTAACTAGTTTACACTCCTCCGGAGGAATACCTGTCCTCAAATCTGTCAAAAACAACATTGTAACTGAGGCCACCAGATCAAAATTTGATAAGAGGGCAATGACCATTGAAGATATTACTGACCCGGATATCAAGTATGCATCTATGATAATAGGATACAAGATATATCATTCCAGCAGGGAGAATTCAGTATCCAGAACTGCAGTATACACGGCCTATGAGATGCTGAGAAAAAATGCAGAATATGATCTATGTGAACTTCTCTTGAGCCAGTTAATGGAAAACATACAAAAGATCAAAAAGGACAAGAAAAACTCTTTCAAATATGGTGCACTAATAGTATGTTTATTTTTCTACTTCATGAATGAGTTGCCCAGATCAAATGGATGGGTATGGCAGAATGACAAACTGGTAGCAGTTCAAATCAGAGACTATTTGCATGGGCTTGGGGATGCAAAAGGAAGAAATACAGCCATGTGGGGATACTTCAAAAACTTTCAGAACATGATGCAATCAAGAGAAAGGATTCCCCAGTCTCTTGTTGAGAAATACAAGGACACAGTCTGCTTTATGGTAGAGACTGATCAGTGCCTAATGGAGGCAGTAGAACCAAGGACAGTCTGGATCATGCCCATGGGGTATGAAGTTGATGAACAGATTGTGGAGCTGCATGTTCAACACATGCTGAGTCAGCCTAAAGATCCAAAGGCAGAAAGGTTTGGAACCTTTGAGGAGCTGAGTGTAAAGATCCATGTGGAACTCAGAGAACCAGAGATGAAAAGGAAGGTGAGAAAAGAAGTAGAACATATTGCACAAGACCTTGGGATCTCAAAGGAGGCACTTGATGCCAACCGGGAAAAGAGACAAAAAGTTGATGAGGAGAAGAAAGAGGCAGAAAAAGGAAGCAAGAAAAGTGCTCCGGTAGAAACTTCCACCCGGACCAGATCTTCAAAGAGACCAGCACCTGTCCCAGCTAAAAGCTCAAAACCGGAAGTCCAAGCATCCGGCAAAGGAGTGAAAAGGTCAAAGACAAAAGCCACAAGGGCTTATGCAAGTCAAAGAGATGAAGAAGAAACCGAATCAGATGAGGGGGTAAAGGAAATAAAGAAGCAAAAGAAGAAAGGATCCGGTCAGCCCTCCTCAGACCAAGACAAGGAAGAAATAGCAGAGGAATTTGTTGAAAAGCCCACCCTATCTCTAGAAAGTGTAATCAAATTAGTCACTGTGGATGGAAACCTTCAACCAATGGCCGAATTCTATGATGATTACAATGAGGCCGACCAAAAGATCCTGCAGGAAGCTACAATCAGGTATCTGAACATTTACAATAAAGCTTATATTGAAACTATCTCTCTAATTCCTAAGAGTCTAGAGGAGTAGGAAATGAGAAAGACCAATGCCATGGCAAAAGACCTTGAGATCCGAGAACAGATAGCTATTTAGCTATATCTTTCAGTTGATCCCAAGACAATGAACATGGTATTCAAAGACTGCAAGGATGAATTCAGGAGCAAAGCAAGGATGAATCAGCTTATGCTTGGTGAGACTGACAAGGTAGCCAAGGACACTGAAGAGATTCTTCGAAAAACCTTCAAAAGATTTAATCTTCCTATCATAGAGGACTTGGGTACTGATCCTACAAATGTTGCAGAAGAAACTCCTGAGAAAATGTCAGAAGAGGTGGGCCTCGAACAGACCAACATTTCTCCTCTGGTTTCCCCTTTCAGTCTTCGGATCTAAAGGAGAAGAAAAATCACAGGAGAAAGAAGCAAAGGTGAAGGAAAAAGAAGGTGACAGTGCAAAGGTTGCAGAAGGACAGAAGACTTCAGCAGAGAAAACCACAACTGCTAGTTGTGGGAATGTAGAAGGAGAGAAAACTCCAAAAGATAGCTCCAAGACTGTAGAAGAGAAGAAACATCTGTCTCTAGCAAGAGACACTGCACAAACTATCCAAGAATTTCTGAGCAAAGAAACAATGGAGATTGATGAACTGGAGCTTCTACAAGGTCCATTCAATTTTGATTCTCTTTCTCCGATACAGACAATGAAGATAGCTTCATTTGCAAATGCTAAGGCTAATGAAAAACTCCTAAAGTCTCATATGGAAGACTGTGAGTTGATAGAAGCTGCATCCGGAGTGCTGGAAAAGATCATACCATCTTTTTGAAAGGATCCCACAGCCTCCTCTTCTGGTAATCTCAAAACCTTAGTCAGTAGTGTTAGTACACATTTTGATTCTCTAGAAAAATCAGCTGAAGAAAAGGTCCAGAAGGAGTTTTTGGATAAGAGATTCTCAGGGGTACAAGGATTAATCACTAATGATAGGAGAAATATGAGTATTGGGATAAAGAGCTTAGAAAATGCTTTTAAGGATGGTGGTGAAATATACAAATTTTGTATCTCCTGGTCCAAAGTAACAGTAGAGATTGAGAAGAAAATAACAGAGCAAGAGGATAAACTACTAAGTTTGTCTCAAAGTTTTGATCCTCTCTCTTCCTCCATAGTAAATCAAGAGTGTCAAACTATTGCAATCACAAATGCAATAAAAATTTTTGAGAAGGAAAGGAAGAACATGATCAGCAGGATGGGTGAACTTAGGAGGATCATTGTCCCTAAGTTAGAGGCTATGCATGAGGCCATAAGTGAAGCTCAAATCACAGCCCAGACAAATGATTCGACAGATCTAAAAAGGGCAGATGCGTTTGCATTCCTATTGAGTGGGCATATCTCAATTTTGGACAGGATGAAGCAGAGTTGGGCGACAAAAGTTGTACAGTTGAAGACAACTTTTGCAGACATACTTAAGTATATGTAAGTATGCCATATGTATATACTTATGCGGCTAAGTATAGTAAATTTTTTTGAAAATTTTGGTGTGCGGACCCTATCCTTTGCCATTGATGTCAAAGGGGGAGTGAGGAGTAGTGAAAAATTAGGAATCCAACTAAGGGGGAGCTCCAAAAAATGTATATAAAGACAGAGCATCAGCCAAGGGGGAGCATAGTGTAAACACTTAGTCATTTTTCACTAAGTGTTGCCATCAATGCCAAAGGGGGAGATTGTTGGCAAGAGACACTATATGGAAAAATGATTGTTGTCATTGATGGCAACAAAGTTCATCCCACACATCCGCAGGACATGTTGTGTCTCTACCAGAAGTCAGAATGAAGATTGTTGAGGTCCGGTAAACAAGAACAGAGCTTGTGGCAAGGTCTGACAGACAGGTCCGGATCTGTCAGAGGAAGTATCTTGGTGAAGTGCAGATTTGGGAAAGTCAAGAGGACTACCTTGAGTAATAGATTCCAAGGATTTAGCCTTCGGTGATGGACAAGGGAAAAGATATGAATAGTTGAGTACCGGATTCCTAAGTGATAGTGTGAACAGAGGAAGAACTGACTGACAGAACATCAGACTACTTTCCGAATGTGTTACTAATGGTGTTAAAGGTTATGAAGGCATGAATCATGTTTGGCCAACATGATTAATAATTTCTACAAGTATATGCTTGATCCGTATTACTTGATGTGTAAGGATTCAGCTGACAGAACAGAGTTTGTGAGAAGATTGACTGTTCCGGGTGCCGACTAGAAAGATAATGAAATCACTTGTGTGGATATATATAAAGGATGGATTTAGTTGTGAGAAGTGTTGTGGTGATATATGTGGTATGCGAAAAATAGTAGAGCAGAGCAGAGGCAGTAAGGAAGGTTCGGTATGTGAAAGGAAAGCAGCATAAGAGAAGAGGAAAGATGAAGTCTAACCGAAACTGAACTCCAGCATATGTGGATGCTTCCAATCAGTTCAAGTATTGTATAACATTCTTTTGTAGACAGTGTGTCTCCTTGTAGGCAGTGTGCCTCCTTTGTGAGCAGTGTGCTCGGGCAGTGAGCCCTAATTGGCAAGTGCCATTTTGTATTTCCTTATTCTTCTAACAGAGAATAATCCTTGGGTTAATCACCCCGTGGTTTTCTCCCTTAACAGGGTTTCCACGTCAAAAATACTGCGTCGTGTTTTTCCTTTTCATGGTAATGTTTGCTTATTTGAATTAATGTTGCATTAATTAATAAGAAAGTTCAGAAAGAAGAAATAACTAGGATAATTGATTCACCCTCCCTCTCAGTCATCAACATAACACAGTTTGGGTTTTTATACCAAGACTGTGTACTCAGTAAAATTAATTACAAGGCAAGTCAAAAATTTGCCAAATACAACGCATGAGAAAATGGTGCTCAAAAATTCAATGCAGCAGAGGGGAAACAGAGGACAAAGCAGGTGAGATTAGGATCTACACCGCCGTCCAGGTATTTCCTTCATCACACGAGTGGTTGAACCTGTCAAATCCATCGACATCCTCTGCAAGACTGCCATTATTGCCTCAGCTACCTGCAGCTCCCTCTGAAATGCAGCAACAGCGTGCCTCTGTTGTTTTCCCACCCAAAAAAAGACTTCAAACACTTAGGAAAAAACCTTCACTGCGGTCTCCAAGCATGGCTGTCGATCACCCTCCTGTCGCCAGGATCAATGGCGCCAAAAAATGTTGAAAAGTCGTCGGCCAGTGAAATTGTGCCACGGAGGCACCTCATGTTTCTATCGCTGGCTTTTCCCTTCTTCAATTTTGCCTTTTTCGCCTTTGTATATGCATGAACATATACAAGCACTTTATATACAAGCCAGATCTCAAATTTTATATTACAATTTGAGAATTGATTCAAATCTGGCTTGTATCCCTTTCATTACACATCAGCTTGTATATCGGCATATACAAGCGCTTTATACAATCCACGGACCTCAAAATTTATTCAATGCATTTCATTCCTCCATCGCATCTGGGTTGTATGTCTTTTTTGCTGGCATATCGCATTGTATAACTGCATATACAATCGCCTCACATAAAAGGCGAATCCCAAAAATTATGAAACCCATTACATTCGCCTTGAAATCCAACTTGTACCTCGCCTTTTGCATATCAGCATGTACAAATGCTATATACATGCACGCCATGGACCCCAAAATGTTTATGAAGCAACCTGAAATTTCTATCAGGTCTGGAATGTACATTTTTCCATTGTATATCTTGAATGTACATCGGCATACATACAACTGCTTTTGTATACAACTGGTGGGCCCGACCATTTTCTCTCTCCTTTGCACTGTTCACTTTGCATGTCGCGAGCCTTTGTATAACTTTCAATGTACATTCCCTTGCACATACAAACAAGGAATCTTCTCCAGAATATTCCTGCAATGTATCTAACCATTGTATGTGCACCCGAATGTATATTACATATACATTCCACCTTGTATGTCTACGGGCCCCATCACATCCATCTCTGCCTCACCACTGTAGCAAATGTATATTTGCACCTTCTTGTATATTTTGCTTTGTATATGACCCGATATACAAAGCGAGAATATTCCCTGTAATCTGCAAAAGATTCCCCCTTTGTATATGCACCTTTTAGAGCCTGATATACAATCAGAAATGCACCTAACTCAATTTTTCAAAGGGTGATAGAGTTTTTGCACCCGCCAATGCACATTTTGACTTGTATGTATATACAAAGACATGCATATGACCGATTTTTTGCATTTTTTACAACTGCAGAGGCCGAAAGACAGAATTTTTGGATTTTTGGGAAAGGGCCTGCACATACATTTTTAAGTACTAACATGGCGACTGCCCTTCTGCCATCTCTATATCTCCTTAGAAGCTTTAGAAACTACAAATGAGCCCAAACTATAGCTAGAACTGAAGATAGAAGTTGAAACTTCTTGACACAGACAATAGGAAATCGAAGGATTTTGGAATAAGAAATAGCAACTGAAACTATTTGAGAAGCTTAAAACTTGGCTTGGTGGAGGTATTAAGTGATGTATTAAATGACCCATCACATCCAATTAATGTCATTAATAAACATGCCAAAATGACTGCTAGTGCATCATTCCAAATCTGCATAGGATTGTGTGTCAAATCAGCATTAAAGACGATGATCTTTTGAAATGATTGGCTACCTTTATTGAAGTACAAGAACCGCCTAATGACTTGGGAAGCGTAACTGCTAACTATAAGAGCTAATGCGCTACAAACATGTGTTCCTAGAACACTTATTTAAAAACAAAGTTGGAAAAGCAAGACAAAAGAAGGAAAGAAAACTAAAGACACCTAATTAACTATAATATAGAGTTAGGTTTCAAAATTATGTGAAGTGTTTCAAAAATATCCCATTAACGGGAATCTCTTCAAGCTCTCCTTCCATATTCTCCATCTCAAATGCATTCTGCTACTTGCAAGTGCGAATCTTAAAAGGGCCAGTCCATAGTGAATAAAAATTGTTGTGTCAACCTGGTTTAGCAGCTCTCTCATCCCATTTCAAAACGAAGGACCCAACTTCAAATTTTGTTTCAGAAGTCTTTCTATCGAACCAATTCTTTATGGTATGTTGATGCCTCATCAAAGATTCATGTGCCACTTCTCTTTTCTCTTGAACCTCTAGTAATTCAGCAAGCCTCACATGCATTGGGCCATTTTCCTCTATCTTTAATTGTTTGATCAACTACAAAGTGGGGATTTCTATGTTCAATGGCATAACTGCATTCTTGCCATAGACTAGTTGATATGGGGACATCTTAGTCACTTCCTTTGGCATAATTTTGTCTGCCCATAGTGGTGAATTGAGAGACTTGTGCCAATCTCTCTGATGATCGACCCCCATTCTTTTGATGAGTCTAATCAGGTTCTTATTCGTGGATTCTGCCAAGCCATTGCCTTGCGGATAATAATTGGATGAATTCTTCAAATATATCCCATTCTTTAAGGCAAACTCTGATAGTTTGGTACCTAAAAATGCTTTAGCATTATCAGATATAATAGTGTGTGGAGGACCAAAGCGGGTAACTATTCCTTCAAGAAACTCTAGAATTACCTTCTTAGTGGTTTCCTTAAGTGGCATTGCTTCGCTCCATCTTGTAAAATAATCAGTTGCAGTAAGCATCCACTTATATCCCATACTTGAGATTGGATTAATCATCCCTATAAAATATAAACCCCACTTTGCAAAGGGTTTGTCTACTACTATGGGACTCAAAGGTAAAGCCGCATTCCTCCTCCTTCCGGCATAGAATTGACAAACCTGACACTCCTTGACCATCTAATGACAATTTGCAAACAATGTGGGCCAGTAGTAGCTAGCCTATGTAATCTTGATGGCAGTAGTTCTTGCTGATAAATCTCCCCCTGAGGTTCCATGATGGACTTCATGTAGTATCTTTTGAGCTGTGTCCTTTTCAACACATCTTAATAGTATCCCATCAAAATTCCTTTTAAATAAAACGTGATCAATTAGCACAAAATGGCTTCCCTATTGTCTATAGTATCTTATTTTATCAAGGGAGAGCTCACTAGGGAAAATACTAGTCCTCATGAACTATATCCTATCATTAACCCAAGAATCTTGGTCAAGCTCTTGTAGCTTCAACACTATTTCATCCTCTATTTCTTCCAACATTGACGTTTTTGTGTCTTGGGCAATATATTGGCAGAGTCCCCTTCCTCTGACCAATTTGGTAGGCCTTACCTCTACATCATATTCAAAAATCTTGGTTATCCAGTTAGCTCTCTTTTCTGTAATTTCACCTTCCATAATGTATTCTCTAACACTTGAGTGAGCTACTAATATCAAGATTTTGTTTCCTGTTACTAGATGCCTAAATTTCTTAAGAGCTTTAACCATAGCATAAGCTTGCCTTTCAACGAAATTATACCTGGATTCATACTCCCTTAGTGTCCTAGAGAAGAATGCGATTGGATGCTCCCCTTCTTCCTTGTCATCTTTCTGAGTCAGAACAGCTGCAATATTGTGTTCCCCTCCATATACATACATTATGAAGTGTTTAGAGAAATCAGGATTTTGCAGTACTGGGGAAGTTGAGATAGCTTTCTTGATTTCTTCAAAAGTCTGCCTCCCCTCAATTGTCCATTTAAAAACTAAATCCTTCTTCAACATCAGGGTAATGGGCCTTACTAGCCCTACAAAATCAGATATGAATCTACTGACAAAATTAATCTTACCCAAGAAAAACTGAATTGCTTTTTTATTGATTGGTAAGGACAAATCTAGTATAGCTCTGACCCTTTCTGGATCAATAGAGATTCCATCTTTTGAAACAATATGCCCTAAAAGTTTCCCTTGAGGTACAACAAAAACACACTTCTTAGGATTTAAAGAAATCCCAAACTCTTGACACCTCTGAAAAATAGCTTCTAAATGCTCAAAGTGATCTTTGGCTTTCTTGGTAAATATAGTGAGGTCATCTAAATAGATCAAAATGATCTTATTTATGAGTCCCTTAAACGTTATATCCATAGCGCGCTAAAAAAGTGGCTCTAGCATTTGAAAGACCAAATGGTATTTTGGCGTATGCAAAAGTTTCCCACTTTGTTGTGAATGTTGTCTTGTGTTGGTCTTCATCTGCTAGCTAGATCTTATTGTATCCTGAAAAATCGTCAAACAAGGAAAATCTTTCTGATCCAGCCACTATTTGTAAAATCTGCTCCATGGATGGCAGAGGATAATGATCTTTTAATGAAGCTTTATTTAAGTCTTTGAAGTCCACACAGAGCCTAATCTCCCCATTTTTCTTTCTCAATGGCACCAGGTTAGATACCCAATTTGAATTCTTAATAGGGAAAATAATTTTAGACTTAAGAAGCTTTTGTAACTCATCCACCATTAAAGGTTCAATTCTAGGATTCACTGGCCTCTGTTTCTGGCGAACAGGCTTTGATCCTTCAGCAGGCTCTATGGTATGTTGGATGATGTCTCTATTAAAACCATGAAGGTCGTCATAGGTCCATGCAATCACTCTATCATATTTATTGTATAAAGAAATCAGCTTATCTCTTTCCTCCTGAGTAGTAGTATTACCTACCGTCAACTTCCTTCCTTCGTTGTCATGAATTTTAGAATAATCTTCTTTGCTTGCCTTAAACTTCCTCTTATCTAGGCTCGCATCATCTGGGTCAAATAGGTTCTCCAATGTTATTAACCCCCTCATAAGCTTATTAAATTTCAATTGAATAATCTGGTCACCATATGCTTCTTCGATCTTAGGTTACAATTGGTCAGCAAATTCTCCAGACTGTTGTAGAAACAACAACACCTGAAGATCATTGTCAAAAACTTGCCAGTTTCAAACGTTATCAGGGATTGTTGGCCTAATGACTTTCACTACTTCATTATTAATGAGTAAGTCACTTGTTGGAGCAAACTGAGAGCTAATTTGTGTCATTCTATTTGTTTCAGTATTCTGAACTCTAGGGACAACTTCTATGTTAAAAGCATCGAAGCCATCAATCAGATCCCAAATCCTGTGGTGATAAGATATCATCCTCACATTCTTTGCCACAACCTTTTCTCTGATTTGTTTCACAACTAGCTCTGAATCACTTTTGACTATTAGATTCTTTATCCCTTTCTTCTTGGCTAACATAAGACCATGTACCAAAGACTCATATTCAACATCATTATTTGTACAAGCAAATTGGAAGTGTGTGGTCCTAAGGACTTTCTCGCCATTTGGAGAAGTGAGATAGATACCTGCTCCTACACCATTCTTACTCCTAGCCCCATCAAAGTTCAAGGTCCAGATCTCGGAGTCTTTATTAGAATCCTCCTTTTCAAATATCTTTCGACTCATTATATTTGGTATTTCTTGACCCTCTTCA
The DNA here is from genome assembly GCA_027924645.1 of Cunninghamia lanceolata. Taxonomy (NCBI): domain Eukaryota; kingdom Viridiplantae; phylum Streptophyta; class Pinopsida; order Cupressales; family Cupressaceae; genus Cunninghamia; species Cunninghamia lanceolata. Next base: position 28,722,760 of record BSBN01000500.1, read on the forward strand.
AAGATTACATAAGTCCCCAAACCAGTAGAATCATAATTACCATAAGGGTCACTCTGCATCATGGCCATCAACTAATTGTTCTCTTCTTCATTTTGATCATATTTAGTCCATTCTCCCACTTCTTCAACAAAAGTTCTATCCTCCCTATTCATCATAGCATGAGATGCTTCAATTCTTGGAGCTAGTTCTTTGGTGATATGTTCTTTAGATAGGGGCTCAGACAACACCTTCATCTTTGTTCCATATTTAGTTCTTAAGATCAGATGTGACCAATCAAGTGACATGTACCCTCCTATTTTAGCTATGAAATCTCTAGATAGGCATAGCCCGAAGACAGAGGATATCAATGATCACCACATCTTGCAAGACAATTATATTTGGGCAAGTATACAACTGTAATGGGAGTTTTTTGATCATTCCTATGGTTTGGACAAACTTTCCATCTAATTGCATAACCCCTTTAGCTAGTGGCTCATATTCTATTTTTAAAGCATCGGCTACTTGCTTTGGCATGACTATAGTACTAGCCCCCGAATCTATCATTGAGTTATGCAGCAGTTTCTTGCCCACTATTAAGGTTAGATAAAATGGATTTGGCTTAGATTTGCTTACCTCTGGCACAATATTTAGCAGAGTGGTTGTCTGTAGAGGTGGGGCATGTTTGTTTTGAGTTCTCCCTTTGTTCATACCTCCTTTTGTATTAACAGCGTTAGGGTCTATCTGAGTCTGCAATGCTTCTTGCAATAGCGTCTTTTGTTCAGGGATAGCCAGCATATCCCATATTGACACATGTGCAGGGGTTTTCTTCAACTGTTCCACCACATTCATGTGCCCCAATGTTTGTGTCTTAGGATAGTAAGGATACCTTGCTCTTTCTATCACTGGGTTAGAGATTCCTTGATTTAGAGCGCCCATAGGTACTTCTTGCCTTGAAACAAGTATGTATTGACTTTGGAATGGAGGATTCTTAGTCGCTTCATTTGAGTTAGTTTCAAGTTGTTCTAACATTCTTCTTTTTGACCTGGTATAATAATCAGATTGTACCAAGGGCTTCTCGGAGGTAGATGCTTCATTTACAAACACCGAGTCTTCTTCTTCAATCAATGAGAATAAAGCATGCTCTGGGGCAATCTCTTCTTCTTGTTCAATGGACATTCCTTGCATTTGAGCCACCATTACTGCATTTTGAACACCAGGTGACTGATATGGAGGAGTATTAGACACAACAACTTGACTTTCCATTCTTCTTTGTTCTACTATCTTCTGTTGTAAATTGCCCCTAGGACAATCTCTGGGCATATGGGCATTGTTGCAAGGGAAACACCAAGCATTGGCATCTTCTGCTAGGTTGTTTTGTCCAGGGACCATTTCTCTGCCTAGGTTAGATGGGACAGCTTATGGTGTGGGTACTGTAACCAACTAGTTTGAAGGTTGAGGATTATTTGGTCTTTGAGCCCCTTGGTATTGGTTTGGCTAGTATGGAGGTCTATTACCTTGGAATCCCTGGTAAGGAGGTTTTGGATAAGAAGTCTGTTCCCTTTTAAGATTAATAATTTCATTTGAAAAGGTCCTAAGAATATTCTTGACATCATCCATTTCAGATGGAGGGGCAGAAGGTGTTGATGTAGTGGGTTGTTGAGGTGTCAAAAAAGTGTACATGGACACAGGGACAAATGGCAGATTAGGAACTTCTTGTGGCAAGGGAATAGAAATCTCTGGGAACATAGGTATGGGAGGCCTCAGAGGCAATTTCCCAGCATCTATTAGGCTATTTACAGCTCTTACAACTAATTCATATGCTTCTGGTGGGGTCTGTACTCCTAGGGACTGAATCATCATTGAGATATCAGAATTGAAAGCCTTGAGATAAAATATGATTGCCATACCTGGTGATGGTCTAGTTGTGGCAAGGATTCTATCCCGGATCTTTTGAAACCTAGTGTTGAAATCTGTTATGGCTTCTTCAGGCGCTCTCTTTATGGTGATCAGTTGCTGTAATAGGGATGATCTATCACCCTTCTCACTGAATCTTGCAAAGAAAGCATCTCTTAGCTGATCCCAAGTAGATATTGAATTTGAGGGAAAAGAACTATACCAATCCATAACTTTTCCCTTGAAAGAAGCAACCAACAATCTAATAGCAACATTTTATTTTGTGATGACATGCATGGCACACACATCTGACACATCTTGGAGGTGTTCTCCTGGAGTCTTGGGCTCTTCTCCACTAAACTTGGGCAATGCCTTCAAAGCATTAGTTGGAATTCAATTCCAAGTATCTGGTGGCATTGGGAGAATAAGGGGGCTGCTATTATCCCAATTTGCAAAATTCTGTGGTGGATTAGGAGGAGCAGCTACTGCCATAGTTATTCCTAGTACTCTTGCTAGTCAATTTACTCCTCTCCTTGGAGTAGCTACTAATGGGGGCAATAAGATTCCCAGATTAGCGGTTGATTATGTTCTTGTTGTTGGTCCACAGCTCTGACTCCTTCCTGGCTGCTGGCTCATACGACCTTGATCAAGATCTTGTGAATGGTCCCACCGGGCGTGCCAAAAATTGTTGATGTATAAAATTGCATGGATTTTAGCACCAACATGGGAAGCTTCAAGAATGTGGGATAGCTTCTTGAAACAACCTCTAGATTTTATAGAAGTTGGCTCTTCCTTTTTCAATGGGGTTTTGGGAAAGGGCAGAAAAACAAGATTACAAATACAATATAAACTTAACTACTAAGGCAATACGCCGAATCTTATATGTGTTTCAACAATTAGCACAGTGACTAAATCCTTATGATTTCAGCTATATCAAAGAGCAATGAGCATGATCAATATAGACATATTATGAATAGATTTAAAACCAAAGGCTAAACTCAAAGAAATTATACAAAGACATAGAAAATATCATCGAATAGCATAGAACCAAGCTTCTTTCATTAATGGATTCAACAAAATACATGAGGCACAGAAACATGCACAGATCTATATGCTTTCTTCTTGAAATGACTGTGAAGGCAAAAAATGATATATCCCAGTCACAATAATATCTCTCTATATTTCTCTATATCCTTCAGTTACAAAATTTCCCCCAATTTATAGAAGAAAAATGGGGCTCAAAACATCTCCATCCATTAAGAATCTTAATCGCTTGCAACCGAACTAGAACTGAACACGCACAGGAAATTTGTCTGAATCCGCACCCATATCATCCTCGTGCTCTTATTGGCTGACTAGTACTAGAAATGCGGCCCAATAACTACTAGTTCTGTTGGGACAGGTGGCTTCCTCTGTAAGCTTCAAACGGCTCCAAAATCACTATGTGGCTATCTTGCGCTCATTAGACATAGTTTCCCTTTTACATAAGGAGAACACATGCCACACTGACACTTGGCACTATCTGCCTCCTTTTACTGTTGATACATGGCAACATCTGAGAGCCTCAAAAATGGGACAAATGGCAGACTAGCGCACCTTTAAAAGTTTCTTTTGCTTCTTATCCTTCAATCACCCGCGGTAGTGACACATGGCACATTCCGCTTCTCTTAGAAACTATACTTATAATATCCCAGGGCCCACCATATTGTACTCTGATACCTCTTAAAACTTATTAAAGAAAAGAGACACGTGGCAATCTCTACATATTGCAACAAAAGATACGTGGTACACTGATGCTCCTTCTCAATGCCTCTCTCATAAGTTTCTCCTCAAATCCCCGTAGTAGCGACACTTGGCACACTTCGAGCAGCAAATAGAAAATTTACAAAGAGAAATACGACCAAAAATACGTGGCAGATTTATGTGCAACCTGGGAACTATGAACTAAAAAGAAGACACCTCGCACTCTTTGCCACTCCTGGACACTAATATTACTGCTCCTTAATCACCCAACCACCTGTCAACTCTACACGTCTTTTGGAAGCATCATCTCTTTTGATTTTTTAAAATCCCGCCATGCTGACACTTGGCGCATTCTGCGCATGGGCAACATTTACAACACAAACAGACTAAAAATAAAACTATACAGTCGCAACCAATCAATATCACAAAATGTAGAGTTTAACTCTACAGGTAGTAAAGTATGGGACAACAATAGAGGAACATGGTAATGTAAGACAAGGTGAAGAAGAGGACAAGTCCAACAAACAAAGAACCATGAGGAAGCTAGCAAAGGATGACAAGAGGACATTACAGTCGGGCATACATCAAGAAGAATTAGCACTCCAGGAAGATGACATGATAGTGGTGTTTGAAGAAGGAGAAAGAACGAGGTAGCAACTTGGAGAGAGTTGGAAGAGAATACATCCAATATGTAAGGTAAGCAAGTTAATTTTGATGTTGGTACTTTTGAATTTTGGACAGAAATTGTTAAAGGAAAGAATTTTTCAAGTTGAAAATGATAAGAAAGTGGAACTGGATAGTAACAATGAGTTATTAGAATGTGAGATGGAACTGTGGAGGCTTATGAATGGAAAAGACATGAGAAGAGGAAAATACAAGAAGAAAAAGGAAAGCAAAAGGAGGCAGCTTGGAAAGAAGAAGAAGAAGATGAAAATAGTGGTGGATAAGTTTGATTACTAGCCTCATGTGTAGGAGCACATGTTTTATTTTATCTCCTAGGGAGTTTGATGCAGGAGCATCGCATCATTAGTTTAGTTGTTCTCTGTTTTCCAGTAGCTAGTTTATGTTGTGTCAGTTTTCCTCTATTTTTGTAATAAGTTTCCTCTATCCTCAATTTACCTCCTGTCGCCATTAAGACAAGAACAAAACAACTTTCTACCTCTTTCTTACTTCCGACAGGCGAATAAACTATGACCGGTGAAGAACAGTTGATAACCAATTTTAGGAAGTTGATTGGAGTTCGTTGAGGAGGATTGAAGTTCGTTGGGCACGGGAGGTCGTTGTGAAGATCGTTGTGCTTGAAATGAAAGAGAAGGAGCTAAAACGTAGAGGAAGGAGGTCGAGGGGTAAGGAAAGGGGAATGGTCATGTAATCTGTCACAGAAACGAGGAATTGGAGACATGTAAACTGCCGAAGGAAATCAATAAAGAAAACATTATGTTTTTAGTTTAGTTTTTGGTCTCTTGTATGTTGTTACTGTAGGGGTAAAATGCGGATCAATCAAATGAATTATATAAGACCCAAACATCAACAGAATAGGAGATAACAAGAAAGATTAAACGAAAATAGCAATGAATAACACAAAGCAAACCTTCCCTGAAATCGATGCTTCTATTGTTTGCCTATTACAACCGTCCTTTTGCAGATGACGTGAGCCCTCAAAGAGTGCACTCTTTTAAGCTGTGTTCGAGGAAGTCGATGGTAAATGGCTGTTGTGATATGCAATGAAGATGAGCTCCAAGGCAAGTATGTGATCTCAAGCTTGTGGATGGTAAAAGGGTGCCAAAGGCGCGCTGGTGATATTTCTGCAGAGTAACGATGTCAAAAGCCTGGATGATTAGAATGGAGGGATGAAGCTTCATTTATAGACTTGGAAGAATGGAAATCAACGATTGAGAGGAGATATGAAGATCAACGGCTGAGAATGGTTGAGGAATGTGCAACCAGTAGAAATGTGACAAGTGTCCCAACTCCATCACGAAAGAGGGGATGTGACAAAATTGATTAGAGAGTTAACTCCATTGACTGAACAGTTAACAGACTTGTTTGATCAGTTAGAAGAGTGGATTATGGGATTGACTGAATTGATTAACCAGTGAACTGGGTTGATTGAGGAGTCAACAAAATAGATTGACCAATGAACTCAAATGACTAATTAGTTAACAGATTTGATTGATTAGTTAACTAACTTCTGATTTGAAAAGAAATAGGCCATGTGGGTGAGAGAAAAATAGGTAATTAAATATTAAATATATTTAATTACATGTGCAACCTGATGAGGTGGACAAGGTGAGGTGGAAAGGTGAGGTGTAAAGGTGAGGTGGATTTTTGAATTTAGAACTTAGGATAGAGGAATTTGGATTAACTAAATAATTTATGATTATTTAATTGTGTAGGACATTTAGAAGAATTTTAATTAAATAAATTGAATTTATTTAATTATGGAACAGTGAATTGATTAAATAAATTTGGAACATTTATTTAATTGATAGAAGAATGGAATAAATATTTAGAATATTTATTTAGGATGAATCATGTCATTTTTAGGCGTATACAGTTACAGTCTAGTGTCGATTTCATTATTTGATATATCTTTCTGATTCTATTTCATTGGATGTAGATTAACAAATTTGGAAGAATCACTTTTGATTTGTAAATTTCCTATCCTTGTTACCGTCATTACCTGTTGTTATGATTCCTTGTATGTGATTGACCAGAAAGGACTGTGTAAGTTTTGAAGACTGTTGCTATCAATTTGGTATCAGAGCGTGTGATTGAGGAAGTCTGCTATCAATCACCCATCAATGAACTAAGTTGTCAATGAACTAGTCAGTTCGTGAACTAAGAATTTTCCTGACAAAGCATCCTTCAACCAACTTAGAAAATGTGAACTTTCCTTTATGACTTAGTTGGTGAAATCGCCCATCGGCGGACTAAGCCGTCAACGAACTAAACAGTTCGCGAACTAGGAACTTTGCCGACCAAAGGCTCCCTTAGTCAAACTTGTTAAAATTTAACTTGTCTTGAAGAGTTGTTGGTGAAAGTGTCTATCGGCTAACTGGACTATCGACAAACTGTTGGATCGGTGAACTGAACAGATCGTGAACTGGGAAATTCTTTGACTGGCTCTAACTTAGCCAATTTTTCCCAATCTTTCACCAAAATAAAACTAGAGATACCCAATTGGGTCTTTAACAAGATAATTCTCTTCGCTTGGCCAATTTGAGACTGAAAATATTCCTGAAGAAGATTACCCAAAACTAACACAAAAGAAGACAAAACACAACTAAAACTGAACTGAAACTGAAACTGAAAACCTAAAATAGTTTTGGTTGATGTTGATTGCTCATGGACCTAGATGCTCCTACATCAAGTGGGGACAAGTGGATTGAGAAGACATGTGAAGATGGATGGTCCAAATTGCTCCTAGGATTTTAAATGAGCAATGAGGATTAGAGGACAAAGTCTCTTGGATTTTAGTGGAGAGGCTTGAAATTTTAATTAAAAAAAATGGAAGAAGGCCTAATTAATTAAATAAGCATGTCTTAATAGTTGGAAGAAGATTATGATTTAATAAATTGATGAAGGGGGGTTAGTTTGACTAGTTAAATAAATATTCAATTTATTTAATTAATCATTAGAGGAAAGATGATAGTGAGCTACTCCTTTCGGTACTAGGTTCCTCTCTTCACCCTCTTTTCAACTCTAAATTTCATTTTTGAAAATTAGTTTCCAGTTTCTGTAAATTTGTAATTTCCATTCCATCATCTATGTAATGTAATGCAAAAAGTGATTCATTCACTTTTTCTTCATTACATTTTGGTGAACCTGTCGCTCTAACACAAAAACTTCTTGCTTTTTCTTTCCTCAAAAAAATTTTCAGGCCGCTACCCCAAACTCTGGCCTTCGGCAAGATTGTCAATTCCTTTCTTAAACATGTTCTCTTCTTTCTTACATCACTTTCCAACTTTACTCAAAAAGTCTATGAAAGTGATGTTCCATTCGATACATCTAATGGTGACTTATCTCTTCCTATGTCACTCTATTCTTGTGATCCCTCTCCTAAAATTCCTCCTACTTGTGAGGATATTTTGGCACAAGAGGATGAATTCACTGATACATTTATTAACATTACTTTACCTTCTCTTCATTTTGATGCTATCTCTTCTAGAGATGAGGCATTAGTAGATGAAGAGTATCACCTCACATCGGATCCCCTACAAATAGATGTTAAGCATATTACTTCTACTTCTACCAAATCTTCCATCATCCATGATGATTCAATATCTCTTCCTATTTCTCTCCCTCCTTTGGTTGCATGTTCAAGTCCCTTGAACATTACTAAGGATGTGGAGACCTCTTTACCTTCTCTCCCTCCTTTGGTTGCATGTTCAAGCCCCTTGGACATCACTAAGGATGTGGAGATCTCTTTACCTTCTCTCCCTCCTTTGGTTGCATGTTCAAGCCCCTTGGACATCACTAAGGATGTGGAGACCACTACACCTCCTCTCCCTCCTTTTGTTGCATGTTCAATCTCCTTGGACATCATTCAGGATGTGAAGACATCCTTCTCTTCTCTCCATTCTTTGGTTACATGCTCACACTCTTTGGACCTCCCAAAGGATGTAGAGACTTCTCTCTCTTCCTTCATCACCTGTGAGGATCCTATACTTACAGTTGACGATACTTATTCACCACATAACTCTCAAAGTTCTGTTGAAAAAATCTCTTTCAGTGCTTTTGATGACTCTCCTTTGAGTGATGATGAGGCTCATGTTTTTATAGACCCCTTATCATATCACAATGGACTTTATTCTTATTCATCCCCTCCTTTTTCCTCAGAGGATGAACCCCCTCTTGAAGATAAAGGTGAGCATGCTAGTATCATTCATCACTTCAAGAATGTCATTTTGGCCAAAAGTTCTCCTTTGATACATATTGAACATTCTTCCACTATATCTCCTAAGAGTATTCTATCCACTTTTTTGTAGAATCAGTTATTCACTCTTCCCCATCCTATGCGCAAGAAATTTTATATGCATAGTCATTCCACACTTCCTTCCTGTGGGTATCATAGAGTGCTTGGTCATTCTACCAATCAATGTCAAGCATTAAAAGACATAATACAAGGCCTTATTGATACAGGTGTCATTAATGTCTCATCTTATGATGCCCCTTTTCCTTCTTTACATAATAATGACATTAATTCGGTACTTAAATCTGCACAAAGTCATGATACTTTTCTTGTTCATGATGAACTTATAATATTGGATATGATGCTTCTCACACATGTACTTCTCCCATAGATCATCCTCCTGTAGCTATGAACCCTATTTCTATTCATACTGACTCTTATAATTCTCTTCATGCAAAAACTGAACAAACCTCTTCTAATGAGTTGATGTTTCAGTCTCTTGTTGATGTTCCTTTTCTATCAAGTCTACATTTATTAGAGGCACATTGTTATCTTCATACAATTTTATTTCTTCTTCTCTTGGCTAGGTGCACTTTGCTGGGACATCAAGATTTGCCTCTGTCTAGCTCACCTAGGCTTTCATGCTTCTTTGGTATTTACACATGGCATTGAGATTAGCTTTGTCATCATTTTGAGACTCTCCTTTTATGATATCGAATTTACCTCTGTTTTAATATTGTGAGTCATTGGTTATGACATCAAGCTTACCTTTGTCATCCTATTGAGATTCCTCTATTATGGCATTGAGCTTACCTTTGTAATAATATTGAGAGTCCTGGGTTATGATATTGAGTTTACCTCTGTCATCACTTTGTGACTACCTCTATTATGATATTGAGATCACCTCTATCTTAATAGGAAAACCACTTTATTTTCCTATAACCTTAAATTTGATAACACACTTCTCTCTCCTTGTGATGAGAAGTTGTTTTAGTCCATTGTTGGTGTTACTCCTATAACTTCTAAATTCACTCATGTTGTAGCTCTACCCTTGGAGAAATCTTTACTTCAACCTCCTTGTGATGTGGATTTCACTGAGTCATTCTAGTCACTTCGTTGTTGACTTTGGTTGATTCTATTATCACTTTGTTGTGTTGCTACCTGTTATGTGGCACATAGATTTCTCTCTTTGCTTGTTTCCATTTGTGGCTATATAATCTCAGGTGCAACCACCTTCTCTTTTTTCAGGTAATAGCACAACCTTTTTACCTTTGTTGTCCTCACTCCTACTCTGGGGGGGCAATGGCAACTTGCTCTAGAAATAGACACCCTACGGGTGTCCTTCCTATGGACACTCTTCTTTCTTTACCCCCTCTCACTTAGTTTAAAATCAATTGCGTACATTTCTTTATGCAATTATTTTAAGGGGGAGCATATATTCTACTCACATGTGCATCCATACATGCACCTTGCTTTATTTTCACCCCCTAAGGTGTTGCATATTAATTCACCCCCTGTGGTATTTTTTATTTCACGCTCCCTGAAGTATTCACCCCTTGTGGTGTTGGTGTTGCTTATTTTTAAGATCCTTGAGGCATTGCTTATTATGACTCTCCCTAAGGCGACGTTTATTTTTATGCTCCCTGAGGCATTGTTTATTTTTACACTCCCTGAGCTATTGTTTATTTTTATGCTCCTTGAGGCGTTGTTTATTTTTATGCTCCCTGAGGTGTTGTTTATTCTTATGCTCCCTAAGGCATTGGTAGCATATGAGCTACCTAGCATAATATAATTTGCTAGCATGTGTGCTTCATATGACTTACCTTTTTACACTCATGATCACCTAGCATAATGCAATTTGCTAGCTTGTGATCCATGACGAGTAGTCTATGAGTCACCTAGCATAATACAATTTTTTGGCCTGTGTGCTTCATATGACCTACCTTTTACACCCATGGTCACCTAGCATAATGCAACTTGCTAGCCCGTGATCCATGAGGGTATTTTAATTTGTATGACCCCTAGTGATAGAGCAAGCTAGTACCTGAGTCATGTACTCTTCTTCGTTCGTATTGATTGCTTCCCTATCCATTTGTATACATTCTCTTCTTGAAGCAATCGATCGACTCATTATATTATTCTCCTCTTTCGAAGTCCTCTATTTGTGGTTTTCTTTATCTTTATTATATTTTGGGGACAATGCATAGTATTGAGACAACCTTTCACATTAAGCTCTCTTTCACTTTGCTGACTCAAAACTTTTTTTCTTTTCTTTGTTTGTTGTGTGTGTTGTTTATTTTTATATGTATATGTTTGTGATGCTCTGACATAGTGGTTTTGCAGGTTTATGCTTTCTAACACTGTTGTCTTGTAGGTTTTTGTTTTCTAACGTATTTGTTTTGTAGGTTCTCAGCCTGGGGGCTTGGTTCTTCTACTTGGAGAGCTCTACATCCTCTACAATATCCTTTTGGGTATCCTTTTATGATGCTATTTACTTTTAATATTTCATTGTTATACATTAGCATAGCTTATCACTTAGTGTCATTAGCTCGCTAAAGTGGGAGCTAAATGTAATGTAGAAAATTGCATGGCTTTGCAATTTCACGCTATATTTTGAGTTTTATTTAGTCTCCATTCCCTTAGTATGTTTTAAGGATCATTTTAGCCTAGCCTTAGCCTCTTCATTCACTAGATTACCAAATTTTTTATCAAATTCTAATTATTCACATTATGTTGGAAAAACGTGTTGAATTTTTGTGCGATTTCAGTAGGACACTAGCGCTATGCGCAGACATCCGCATGATGCGCTAGCATCCTGAAAGTCCCAAAATTTAAAATTTTTAATTTCCTACTCAACCACCTATTGTTGCCTGCTGTAATGCTTAGGCGTTAGAAAAATGCTTCCAACATTTGAATCTGACCCTTCCACTTCTCTCAAACGCTTGTGCAAACACTGATTTCGAATATCTCTCTCAATCTATCTCTCTTGGTTATATCTGGCTACATATACCTCCATTGTTGAGTCTATTGAAGCTGCATGTTGCTAAAATCCTCTTGGACATTATTTTATCTTCTGCAATATTGTTGGTAATATTGTTCTTGTTTTTGCTTTGAGTAATATTGTTGAATCTTCTTTATCATTTGTTTCTACATTTCTATTTGGCAAATCTTGGTGTAGACCACCACCCATTTTATCTCAATATGCACACTAGGGCATTTTCCCCGTAGACCAGGGATTATGCTTATAGATTTTATTTTATTGTCACTGCTCTAAATTCCTAGATGCACATAGGATAGGAGCACACACACTACTTTATATCTTTTTATTATTTGCTATTATGGAGGTAGAAATACCAAAATAGGGGTTTGACTGAGGCAAACCCCCAAATAGCCCCAAACATTCTTCTTGTCCTTAGCGACATGTACTTGGAAGAAGAATCAACCGCATGGAGGTTTGCTAGTATTCTTCCCTTATCTTATCCACTCTTTTATTTCATTTGATTTAGTGAGTTTATCTTCACCATTTCCATTTTTGTATTATCTAGTACCTTGTTGTTGTTTTCATGTGTTCTAGTTTTGCAAACTGGGTAAGTTGCTAGATGGATTTTTGTGTATTCTGGAAGCAGTTTGCATTTTTGGGCCATATGGACGACAGTGCTTAGCGTGGATGTCCATGCGATGTGCTGACATCCTTGACAATGAGCTTCCCCTTTCAGTATCAAGTTCCTATTTTCACCCTCTTTTCAACTCTAAGTTTTATTTTTGAAAATTAGTTTCCAGTTTTTGTAAATTTGTAATTTCCATTCTAGCATCTATGTAATGTAATGCAAAAAGTGATTCATTCACTTTTTCTTCATTACAGATATTGATACAAGAAGTTCTTCATAGAATGTTGGCTTCAAGATGATCAAAAGAATGGGTTATGAAGGAAAAGATTTAGGAAAATATGGACACGTAATTATAGAGCCAATTGGACCAAAAGTGAGGCCAAGGAATCAAGGTCTTAGATATAGAGGAAAAGAAAATACAAATCATGTTATAAGTAAATACAATTCACTTAAAAAAATCAAGTGTTCTTATTGTCACAGGCTAGGACATAGCAAGGAAACATGTTGGGAACATCATCATTGTACTATTTGTGGCTTGAAGAATCATAGTGAAAAGATGTGTTGGAATAAACAATGGAAAGAGGAATATATGACAACTTGCATGAAAATGAGTTGTGGATGGATTGACGCATCAACTTAGAAATAGGTTTCAACTATGTTTAAAGTGTTGTATAGGCATAAGTCTTCTCATGTCGAACAAGAAATGAATCCGTAGTTATATGGCAGATGATTATTTCAAGGTATCTTTGTCGGTATTTGTATGATAAATTCAAGTGGAGAATTCACAGAGATGATTGATAGATAGAGAGACAAAGAGCTGATGAACAATGGAGAAATCAATTTGGAATTTTGTAGATCCAAAGATCAATTAGCAGACATATTTGCCAAGGCTTTAGCTAAGGAGAATTTTGAATAATTAAGACAAACTTTGGGCATTGTAAATGTTGACACAATTAGTGGTAGAAATTAAGGGGGAGTGTTGGAAGATAATTTCCTCACTAATTGTACAAATATTGCATTTGTTTGCATTTTAGTTTTGTGTTAGTTGTTTTGTGTTAGTTATCTGCAACTGATTCTTTACCCAATTGCAACCTCTATTTATTGGAGGTGTATGTACACATTTGGTATGGTGTGTTGAATAAATTAAATAGTTTCTTTGTTTGTTGTAGCAAACTCTTTTTCTCCCCTTCCTTCAAGTAAGAAGAATAAAAAAACTTTAGACTCAAAAACACATTTATAGGACAAGATTTTGTTGGAGGAAACTAATTTCTTCACCAATCGTAAGTAGTTTGATATTAGTTTTCTTTATGTTTTGTAACTTGCTCAAACAGTTCTTTATAACCAACTGTATTTTCTATTTATTGAGGTTTTGTGTAATTAGTTTTGTGACCTATTGAATAAAATTCTAGACTTGGTTTTTTGTTTTCCGTAGCAAACTATTTCTCTTTCCAACCTTCAAACTGGTATTAGAGCCAGGGAATCTATTTGTCAAGGGTTTGATTATTTGCAAGAGATTTAGAAATCGAGAGAAGGAAAGAAGTTAGAATATTAAAGCCGCTCATTTTCTCTTAATGGAGTCTATTTAATGAAAATGATAAATCATAACTAGTAGGAAGCAAAAGGAGATCATAGTGTCTGAAGACACAAAAATTGTAGTCTTTTGTTGCCAATAAAGATTTAAATCCTTGAATTCACTGTTGTTGGGAGTCATTGTCAAAGGAAGATCCTGCCAAAAGGAAGTTGCAATATAATAGTGGTGTTGTTGTTCTACAATAATCTGCCAATAATAAAAATGCCTAGGGAGAGTTCACTGAAGTTGCCATAAAAAAATCAAAGGAGAAGCGGCCTTTGGAAGTCACATTGAAGCCACAGATAAGAATAAACATTGAAAGGAGTTTACAGAAAGAATCATTGAAAGTCTGAAGACACAAAACACTGTCCTAAATCAAAAAAGCCACCAAGGAGTTATTTTTGTGTCTGAAGATAATATATATCGTAGAAGGCATTGAAAAGATTGCAACCAAGGAGGAGATAAGGCATGTGAAGCTACCAAAAGGAGGATTTTTTCGCTATACCAGATCATCCAACATTAGGTAGCAATTATTTGTAGCCTCAAATTCCTATTCTTACTGGTAAGAATTGTGATTTCTAGGCAATTAAGATGAAAACATTGTTTTGTTCACAAGAAATTTGGGAAATAGTTGGAAATGGATTTGAAGAACCCCAAAATCAAGTAGCCTATCAAGCTTTGACCAAAGCACAAAAGGATGAGCTTAGAGAAAATAAAAAAAGATGCTAAATCCTTGTTTATAATTCAGCAAGCAATGGATGACTCTATTTTTCCTAGGGTTGCTACAACAACTACATCTAAGAGGGCATGGGAGATTTTGGAGACAACCTATCAAGGTTCCATAGAGGTGAAAGTACCTAAACTACAATCTCTTAGGAGAAATTTTCAAAATTTACAAATGAATGATTCAGAGTCTATAGACCAATTTATGAGTCAAGTAAAGAATGTAGTGAATCAAATAAGATTTAATGGAGAAGAAATGTCAAATCAGAAGATTATAGAAAAAATTCTCAAGAGTTTGCCTAGCAAAATTGATTCAATAGTTGTAGCAATTGAAGAATCTAAGGATTTGACACAATTATCAATAGATGAATTAATGGGATCTTTGTTATCATGAGTTTGAAGAATGAATAGAAATAACAATACTTATTTTGAGAATGCTTTCAAGTCTCAGGCATCATCTGGGAAAGGAAAAGGAAGGTCAAGTTTCAGAGGAAGAGGAAGAGGCAGTAGTAGAGGTGGAAGGAGTAATTTAGACCAAGGTGAAAGGAATAGTCAAGGTGAAAGGAATAAACAAGCAAATTAGTACTACAACAATAGAGGACGTGGTAACAATCATTTTCAGCAACATTCACAGAGGTTTGACAAATCTAAAATTTAATGTTTTTATTGCAAAAAATATGGGCATTATGCATATGAGTGTAGAAAGAAACAAGGAGAGATGAGCAAATAGAATGCTAATTACATAGATGAATCTAATTCTAGAAGTTTATTTATCACTTTCCATGTTACTCAAGAAAGTGTTGAGGATATTTGGTTTTTAGATAGTGGGTGTAGCAACCACATGATAAAGAATAAAGAATTGTTTTCTAGTGTTGATGGTTCTGTTAAATCTGAAGTGAAATTGGGAAATGATAATAAAGTACCTGTAAAGGGTAAAGGAACAATAAATGTTTTGACAAAGAATGGTGAAAGAAGATTTATTTCTGATGTTTATTATGTGTCTGGTTTAAAACATAATCTTGTGAGTGTTGGACAATTAACACAAAAAGGTTATAAGGTATCTTTTAAGGATAATGTTTGCACTATATTGGATAGATTTTCAAATGACATGTTGATTGCAAGAGTGGAGATGACAAGGAATCGGATGTTTCCCCTCCGAATTCAGTGCACCCAAGGAGAAGAGGAAGTAAATTTCAAGACGGTGCATCTAGACCAATCATGGTTATGGAATTTAAGGTATGGACATTTATATTTTAGAGGTTTGAGTTTGTTACAAAAGAAGCATATGGTGAAAGGTTTGCCACCAATAGAGCAACCAACTAGTTCATGTGAGAGTTTCATTCTAGCAAAACAACATAGAGAGAGTTTCCCAAGTGGAGTCTCATATAGAGCAAGGACATTATTGGAGTTAGTTCATAGTGATTTGTGTGGACCAATGCCAACTACATCACTTGGAGGAAGCATTTAATTTCTAACCTTCATTGATGATTTCGATAGGAAGATTTGGATATATTTTCTCAAGTGGAAGGCTGGAGCCTTTGGAAAGTTCAAAGAATTCAAAGCTATGGTGGAAAAGCAAAATGGCCATTATATCAAGGTATTGAAATCAGACAGAGGAGGAGAATACATGTCTAATGAATTTTTGGATTTTTGCAGATATTATGGAATCAAAAGGTATTTTACTACAAGATACACACCACAATAGAATGGTATAGCTGAAAGGAAGAACAAAAAAAATCATGGAGATGGATAGAAGCATGTTGAAGGTCAAACATTTACCAAATGAATATTGGGCAGAAGCAGTAGCATGTGCAGTATATATTTTAAACAGAAGTCCAACAAAAAGTGTCAACTACCAAATTCCACAAGAAGCTTGGAGTGGTAAGAAACATAGTGTACATCATTCCAGAATTTTTGGTTGTCTTGCATATTCTCTTGTGCCATCAAAAATAAGAAGGAAACTTGATGATAGAAGTGAGAAATGTATTTTTATTGGATATAGTGAAGAATCAAAAGCATATTATAAGTTGTTTAATCCCATTACAAAGAAAGTGATTGTTAGTAGAGATGTAGAATTTAAAGAAGAAGAAGCATGGGATGGAAGCATTGATAAAACAATCACAATTGGAGCATCAATACCCTTGGATGATGAAGAATCTAAAGATCATGGTGTGCAAGGTAATCAGCCAAGTCCACAAGCATTAACACCAAGTCCTCCAAGGAATGTTGAACAAGGTGAAATCTGTTCTCCCAATACACAAAGTGATGATTCTTATCCTACTTTGGCCCAACTAAGAGATCAATCTACAAGAAGAGTAAGGAAAACAAGAAGCTTGAAGGAGATTTATGAGCAAGGAGAAGAAAGAGAAGGTAACTTAGATTTCCACTCAAATTTTGCTTTATTCACTCATGATCTTGTATATTTTGAAGAATCAATTAAGGAGGACCATTGGATCAAAGCTCTGAATGAAGAAATGGAGTCTATTGAGAAAAATCAACGTGGGAGCTAGTTGATTTGCCTAAAGGTAAGGATTGCATAGGAGTTAAATGGGTTTATAAAAACAAATTTAATACAGAAGGTAAAATTGAAAAGCATAAGGCAAGGTTAGTAGTAAAAGGTTTTGCACAACAAGAAGGAATTGATTAGAATGAAACAAATTTGCTCCAATTGCTATACTTGATACTATTAGAATGGTTTTAGCATTAGCTGCACAAAACAAATGGAAAGTTTCTCAAATGGATGTCAAATCAGCTTTCTTGAATGGTTTTCTAGAAGAAGTATATTTGAAACAACCACTAGGTTATGAAGTGCATGGACATGAAGACAAGGTCTATAAATTGAAGAAGACGCTCTATGGTCTCAAACAAGCACCAAGAGAATGGTATAGTAGAATTGATTCATACATGATGAAAAATGGATTTAGCAAAAGTAGTATTGAGCACACATTGTACACAAAGATCAACAAAGAAGGTCAGGTGTTGATTGTATGTTTATATGTTGATGATTTGCTTTTCACTAGAAATTTGTATGTAGACACATTTAAATTAGCAATGAAGAAAGAATTTGAGATGACAGATTTAGGATTGATGAAGTATTTTTTGGGCATTAAAGTGGTTCGATCAGATAAGAGAATTTCTATTTGTAAGTCTATATATGTGAAGGATGTGTTAAAAAGGTTTAAGATGTTGAATTGTAATCTAGTAACTACACCAGTTGCTACATGAACTAAAATTGGCAAAGAAGACAAAGGACCAAATGTTGATTCTACAATATTCAAAAGATTAGTTGGAAATTTGATGTATCTTACAGTTACAAGACCAGATTTATTGTATGGAGTTTCTCTAATCTCAAGATTCATGGAGTCACCAAAAGACTCACATTGGCAAGTTGGAAAGAGGATATTGAGATATGTGATAGGAACAATAGGATGTGGAATTTTATATTCCACAACTAATTATTTTTGTTTGATTGGCTATACTGACAATGACTTCACATGAAGCATTGATGATAGGAAGAGTACTTTCGGATATGTCTTTCATTATGGAACAGGTATAGTCTCATGGCATCAAAGAAGCAACCCATAGTGACACTTTCATCTGCTGAAGCAGAGTATGCTGTAGGCACATCAACATCATGTCAAGCTGTTTGGATGAGGAGAGTATTGACAGATTCGTTTCAAGCCCACGAAGAGTAAACACCATTTTTTTGTGACAATAAATCAACAATTGCATTGTCAAAAAATCATGTTTTTCACAAGAAGAGCAAGCACATTGATACAAGATATCATTTTATCAAAGCATTGGTGAACAATTGAGAAATCAATTTGGAGTTTTGCAAATCCGAATATCAATAAGCAGATTTATTTACCAAGGCTTTAACAAAGGAGACTTTTGAATATTTAAGACAAAATTTGGGCATTGTAAATGTTGACACAATTAGTGGTAGAAATTAGGGGGGAGTGTTGGAGGAAATTAACTTCTCCACCAGTTGTAAGTAGTTTGATATTAGTTTTCTTTATGTTTTGTAACTTGCTCAAACAGTTCTTTGTAACTGACTGTATTTTCTATTTATTGAGGTTTTGTGTAATCAGTTTTGTGGTGTTGAATAAAATTATGGGATTTGGTATTCTCTTTGCCGTAGCAAACTATTTCTCTTTCCAACCTTCAAATTTCACTTGTAAAGTTACATTATATCCTTATCATTCTGAATTCATTAACTCCATGTGCCCATGCGACTACTTAAGTTATTTTTTACTTAAATTTAAGCAGTTGGAGTGGCCAATGGAAATTTACAATTATCATAAAAAGATAATATAGAATCTTTCCCTATTTTGGGGAGCAGCTACTGTTTAGGAATTGCAAATAAGTTGTGGAAAAAAGTGGGGGTGGAAATAAACAGCGACTGCATAATGAAAAATATGCCATGTGGTTGCATATATTTCCTTCCCTCTTTTTTTTCTTCTAAATTAAGATAACTAAGATAATTTGTTTTTATTTTTTTTATATAGTAAAAACTACACATGGTGTCACTAGCTCCACAAATATCTCCTAAAAAAAATTGAGTCGCTGCTAGCCAAAATAAGCTAAGTAGCATGGGGCCATGCCCTAAGAGAAGGGCATTTGGTTAGGGATCTCTATTTTAAGTTATGAAAAATATATATTATTTACTTCAGTAGTCAAAAGTCAATTTTAGCCAATAAAAACAGGACAAATATTTACCCTTTTTTTTGTTGGGGATGAAATATAAATTTGCTATGAGCTGTTTGACCATTCAAAATAAATAATGTTTAAGTAGAGTAGATTAAATTTCGTTCAGGGAATAAGAATTCCACTCCAAGATAGTACAGTATTCAAGTCTGGACCACACACTCGAAGCCGTAACATTCGCCGATAGAATTCCCGCTTTTGCATAGGATGCTATTTTAATCCCTGTACGAAAGCTGGACTAAAAGACTTTCCAGCTCAAGAAGGCGGTGTTACGATCCTTTCGTCTCTCCTCGGTCCTCTGCATTAAGACGGTGATTATTGATTGATGGGTTCACAGAATGAAAATGCTTTTGAGGGGATAGCACCCGTCTCACTTTCATCTCAGTCGGAGTCTGTGCAATCTGCAGAGTATCCATCCTACGATGTATTTATAAATCACAGGGGACCAGACGTTAAGAAGACGGTGGCGGAGGCACTGTATCGCCATCTCAGTGCCTTCAATCTGCGGGTCTTTTTAGATCAGAAAGAATTACGGACAGGAGATTTCTTACCGGCGGCCATACAGCATGCTCTCGCCACTTGCAAGATTCACATTGCAATTTTCTCCCCGAGATATGCGCAGTCGCCGTGGTGTTTGGCGGAGCTCTCTTTCATGCTTAAAACCGGGGCTAAAATCATTACCGTCTTCTATGACGTGCAGCCCATTCACGCTCGAGACATCAATTCTGGGCCTTATGCACAGGCCTTCAAAGATTTCCACGACAAGAACAGAATTGATCTCAAGATTGTTAAGAAATGGAAAGACGATCTCCACAGGGTTTCTTTTATTTCGGGCTTGGAGTTCGACACAAGCAAAGAGTAAGAACATTTTCCCCCATATTTAGGTTTTGAAAAGCTGTAGATTAAAACATGTCGGATTGTTTTTAATTTATTTTCTGTGATTTGGTTTTGTTCTAGTCACGAGGATATGCTGTTGAAGAGTATAGTGGATAGAGTAGTAGAAGAAACGAAAGGAGAAGTGTTAGATGTAGCTAAACACCCCGTTGGACTGGATGAAGCCCTTCAAGCTTTCCAAAACACAATATTGAAGTCAGATCAAGAGCAGATCGGTTATGTAAATGTTGTGGGTATTGTTGGAATGGGAGGATCGGGCAAGACCACTCTCGCTAAGAAGATATACAACGAGAGGAGTTGGGCATACAAGGGGCGCTGCTGCTTCTTGTCAGATGTCAGACTGGAGGCAGCCAAAAATGGCTTGGCATCTTTACAGTGTAAGCTTCTTCAGAAACTTTTGCATTATGACTACAAGATTGATGATACCAGCCAAGGGAAAGAAATTCTGAGAGATAGTCTGCAAAATCGTGAGGTTTTAATGGTTTTAGATGATGTGGACAAGGAGGAGCAAATGGATGCGTTGCTAGTGAGGGAAATGGTTGGAGCGAGGAGTTTAGTGATTGTGACATCTAGGGAGAAGGGTGTTCTCACAAGCTGCGGTGTCTCCTTATTTCACGAGGTAAAAGGAATGGGAGAGACTCACGCCAGAGAGCTCTTCTGCTGGCATGCGTTTCTCCTGCCTTATCCGCTACAGGGATTCGAAGCTCTGGTTGAAAGTTTTTTGATAGCATGCTCTGGTTTACCACTTTCCTTGAAGGTCATTGGATCGCTTCTTCGTAATAAGAACATTGCCTATTGGAATGGAACGCTGGAGAAAATTGGCAAGCATATTCTGCATCATAATATAACAAACACACTGAAGCTCAGCTACGACGCCCTTGATAGAGAGGAAAAGGAGATATTCCTCGACATTGCTTGGTTTTTTGCGGGAGAAGAGAAAAATATGCTCATAAATATATGGGATGGTTCAGGGTGGAGTGGTTTACAGAGTCTTGAGAGCCTTGAGCAAAAATGCCTCATTGAATTTGTTCACGAAAATCAAGGGTATGAGAATAAGGGGGAGGACCGCCTGGTTGTCAGAATGCATGATCACCTGAGAGATATGGGAAGAAGTGTCGTAGATAATCAAAGCCAACCCAGTCGCCTCTGGCGCCCGGAAGATATTCGGAGTTACTTGTCCCGCTGTCAACTTGTAAGTAAATATAATATTCAATTTAGAATTTATCCATAATAACTAATTACTTAGAGATTTCAGGCTTTGCAAAACATGTGAAAAGATGTGTATTGCATAGAATGACTCTGACTACCCTATGTAATTCATTATAAGATGGATAATGTGTTTTGATTACAAAATAGAAAATCTATTCAACAGTAGCAGACAAGATAGTGTAAATAGAACAGTATCGATTTCCATAATTTGGAATGCTTTACATTTGAAATTTTTTAGGAGCTTTGGTCATTTCTCATATTTATTTAAAATTATTTTGGAATGCTTAGGAGAGTTCTTTATAAATTATAAGGAGTTCCATTACCATCATTTTGTTCAATAGAGGGATTTGCATGGCTTAAATTTGATGGCTGTATGGCCGTATTTAGTCATTTTAATCTTAAAATACAGTTAAAATTTTAGGAAAGATCCTTTCATTTGAAAGGGAAGATTTAAGGTAAATTGTCAAAATTTCTATGTAATTATTTTATATGTATATTTTTTTAGTCTATATATATTTCCTAAAATAGGTAGGCATTAATATTTGAAAAGCAACTTTAAATAGATGACCGTCACAAAAAAATTGCTTGATAGGCAAGGTTGACCGTCAAATTTAGGCCTTGAGAGAGAAACTCAACTCTCATTTAAAAAGGAGCTTCTTAAACATCACGTTCTTCATTATGTAAAAGGAGTTCTACTTTATAATTCAATTACATTTTCCTTTCAATGATGAATTAAAATGCCCACTTAGTGTGAACCCCAATATGGATGCAATATAAACATTTTCCTAGAAGCTCTTTAGTATTATTAAATTATTCTTTTAGTAAAAAGAATAAATACAATAACTAAGAAACTAGAAAATATTACAAAGGACTTCCAAACAGCAACAATTTTTGCTAGAGCCCATAGAATAAAAATTCAAGGAGATTTTCTACAATCCCACCATCTCCAAGAACCAAAGGAAACCACAAAACCATCAAAGTACATAGAACCAAGGAAAAACAAACTAGAACTATCAAACCAAGTCATTATGAAGGAGCTTTAGAAACTGCAAAGAATGAGTAGAAGATAGGGAACCCCATTCAGTGACATTACAATTGTGATCAACATCAAAGGCCCATTTAGCCAAACAATTAACAACAACATTCCACTCTCTGGGAATATGAATAAAAGAGACAATCAAAGTTTTGCACAAGGCCAAGAATTTGCTCCACAAAAGAAGTCAACCTCCAAGAAGACTCGTGAAACTTCCCATTATTCAGAAGGGAGATCAAAACCATGGAATCCATCTCATAGATTATCTTCTTATATCCTAGCTCACAAGATTTCTCAAGATCCACAAGGATAACCCAAGCCTCCATCTAATTATTAGTGCCAAACCTCATAGCAGAAGAGAAAAAGAAGAAAACCGAACCAGCACTATCTCTCCCAACTCCACCAATCCCTACAACGCCTGGATTGCCTCAAGAAGAACCATCAATATTAATTAAAAAAAAATCCAACAAGTGAGGAGACTATTTACCAACTCTATTCACCTTATTCGAAGATTTGATCCTAGAACCTTGATGAGTAGAGCCAATCAAATGACCCAAATCTAATTGCTTTAAAATTAGAATATCATAGGGAGATAGGACTTCATCCACAGAGCACATAGCCACCGAATTTTCTTTTACTGAGTCTAAATCTTCTACTAGACATGCCCAATAAGACTATGATGGCCTTGGAACATTTGACGATTTCTTTCTAACCAAACTTGCCAGAGAATAAAGACAAGACCAATGTCCTAGGCTACCAACATGAAGGAGGCCAAAGCAAGAGGACACCCCAAGCTAGCCCAAAAGTCTGATAGAAAAGTAGCATGAACAAAAGGTTGATTCCAGATGTGCCACTATTGCCTCCAAAGACCCATAGAAAAGGAGCCACACACTCCTCATTAACCCCATAGAGAACACATTTGGACAGTCCTTGGAATCCTTTCTTTTCTATGTTGTCCCAAGTAAGCCATTTATTTTGACAAATAAACCAAAGAAAGAAACTACATATAAACCAACAATAATTATTCCAGATCTTTTTCCACCAAAAAAATTATTATACAATTACCTGGATACTTTTTAATAATATTTTGTATGCTGAGGAGAGTTCTTTATAAATTATAAGCAACTCCATTACCATCATTTTGTTCGATAGAGGGAGAAACTCTAACTCTCATTTAAAAAGGAACTTCATAGACATCACGTTGTTCATTATGTAAAATGAGTTCTATTTATAATTCAGTTACATTTCCATCCCTACCATGAATTAAAATGCCCACTCAGTGCGATCCCCAACATGGATGCAATACAAACATTTTCATAGAAGCTCTTCAGTATTAAACTAATTGTTCTCCATTTTTCTCATGAGTTTTCTATACCGCAATTGTAGGGACTAATTATGGAGATCCGAGGAATTTGTGCATCTCCAGCTCCAGATTTATATGCAAGCGAAAGAATGGCAACGCCAATGTCGACATGGAAGGCATGCTGGTTGCAGGTATTGGAGATTTGTGGCGTTTCAAGTATGCTGAGAGGCTTCCCTGCTGAGGTTGTAGGAAGCACCTTAAGGCTGCTTGCAGCCCAAGATGAATCTGTTATCACAGAATTCAGCGATTTCTCAAGAGAACTGCTATGGCTTCGATGGGATGATTGCCCCTACACCAGCATTCCTTCCCACTTCTCCATGCAAAAGTTGAGAGTTTTAGAGCTTTTAAGGGGATCTTGTCAGCTCGACACTTTGTGGCAGAATCATAATCAGGTACAATTACACTGCTGTTAATTAACTACTTTGCGATCCAAGCTTCCTTGTTACTTATCCGATGAGAAAACTTGTGCTTGCAGGCTCCCACACAGTTGCGCGAGCTCTCTGTCCACCACCTCAAGAATTTGCCGGAATCAATAGGACTTCTCAAGCATTTAGAAAAGATAGTTTTGCGTGCAGGTCTAATGGAAACTTTACCAGATGAATTTTGTAAATTGAAATCCCTGAATCACCTCGACCTAGGTTATTGCTTCAATTTACAATCGCTTCCACATAACTTTGGCGATTTAACAAACCTAAGACACCTTGACTTCACTAATTGTGGTAACTTGCAAGCTCTCCCAGATTCCTTCATTCAATTAATACAGCTTCAATACCTGTCCTTCTTCTATTGTGGCTGCTTGATGATCTCCTCGGATATTCTGAGAAACATCAGGACGCTTGAATATTTAGACTTTACATCCGTCAGAGCGGAGAGCTTACCTACCCACATTACATCTCAAAGCTTTCTCACAAATCTCTACGTGCATGGCCCAAGTCTGAGAGAGTTACCCGTAGACATAGGAGAACTGGGCAATTTAAAAGTCGTAGAAGTAGAAGACACAGCGTTTACATCAGTACCGTCTTCCCTGGAGAAGCTTACCCTGTTAAAGTCATTGACTCTGAGGGGTTGCCTAAAGCTCAGCTATATACCAGAATCTATTGGACAACTTAAAAATTTGCAACACTTAACTTTAATCGACACTGGAGTACGAGTTTTACCCCAGGGACTTGTACGTCTGAGCAATCTTGTGACATTGTCTGTACAAGGTAGCCCAATAGGGGATGTGATACTTTCGACCGGAGATGAAGAAAATAGTGTAGGATTGTCCAGTAAGCCGAATTCAATCCATTCTCCCCATGCCATGTTGCGACTTAAATCCATAGCATTGAATTACACAAACACAGTGAAGTTATTCATTAGTAAAGACGCGTGCCCCAACCTTGAAACTCTTGAAGTTGTAGGGTGTGTAAAGTTAGAGGAGGTTAAAGGGCTGCCAATAACATTGGTGAGTCTAAGGCTATACCTATGTGATAGACTGAAAAAGATATCGGGGCTTTCTAATTTAACAAAGCTTAGATACCTCAATCTGTGTGGATGTTTGGATTTGCACGAGCTTGAGGACCTCTCACAACTGACTTCCTTGGAAAGCCTTGTAGCAGATGGGTGTTGTGTGCTCACAAAGATGGAAGGACTGGACCGGCTCTCACTGCTCAGAGACATCCAAATTGCAGCCTGTCATAGTGGTGTTTGGAAAGGCATAGAATGTTTTAAGGTAATTTTTTCCCAAGCAATATACATATTCAGTAGAAATTCTGATTTGCTATCTCAACACAAATGGATTTTAAAAAGATATTCTTATTTATTTCAGAGATTACCCTCAAAGGTATCTTGTATAACTTTGAATATGAAGACGGTGGGTGGTGATGAAAGAGAAGTGGACTCAATTCTTTCTTCTTTCATATTTCCAACCTCTGTACTTAAGTTCCCAACTTCGTGGGTGTGCAAACTTGGACTAGATGAGGTGAGTTCCTGCGCTGCACTTATCCTGGTCTTCTTGTGTGAAAGCTCAGCAGAGAAACATAATCCTCATCTATACCAGGACATCATAAGATTGGGCAATAAATATTCCATGCAAGAGTACAAGGTAATTGTTAAGTTTGAGAGCGAATGCCAGTGGATAATTGTCAGTCTTTTTACTAGAGAGTCAGCCTTTGTTCAAGACCTGAAGATAATTAAAGTTGAAGATGATATAGGCGTGTATGCCAATCTGCCTTTTGAAAGGAACAAGGGCTGGGTGGTACTCCTGCGAGAAGGAGAAGAATGGAAAATTAAAGAAATTTGGGAAAAGCTCGTCACCTATGCCTACTCCAAACAAGCACTCTAGTGTAAAGTATTTGTTATACTCTCCTTTCGTTGCTAGTAATATCCATAATAAAAATGATAAAAGATAGGGGAGTATGGTAACACATTCTTTACTCAAGATAACATCTTATTGTTACATATGTTTTCATACTATTTATTGCTAATAAGTTTAAAAAGAAAAAAATTAAGATGCAATATTTTCCCTCTTTTGAATTTAATAGTTTAATTAAATTTTGGTTATAAAGAATTATAATATATAATATTTATAATAATAAAGGGGCATTATTCAAGAGGGTTTCTTGACACTATATTGTCAAGTAGAAATTTTGTTTACAAACACATATATTGGAAGGTAGATGTTATAAATATTAGAACATATATATTATAAATATGATATATGTAGGTGCTTGACTGATGCAGTGGCATCCCGTTCATCAATTTTGGGATTGCATTTTTTTTCAGTTTTTGGGTTTATGGTGTTGTTGAACCTCCTGTCGCCCTTATGACAGTATCTTGATTTAACTATTATATTTTATTCAACCATGGATGAGTTATTAATTTCTATTTTTATCTGAGGTCATGGTAGCCAGTTATTTGCAGATTTAGGAATAAAAGGCCTCAGAATGTGGGTGGATCTAGCTGGCGAAGCATTTAACATTCTTTATGTTCTTCTTTCCTGGTGGTTCAACCATATTTAAAATAGCGAGTGATATTTGGAAGTGGGCCGATCATTTAAGATTTTTTGCCTGCATGCATCGACGGCTCCATCCGTATCTCCTCTTCAGGTAATGGGCAAGATGGACAATATGACGGATAGTGGAATATTTATGGGCAATTTCATGCATCGATGGTTTCCTGGAGTTTTCTTTCAGGCATCATCTCTATTTCTGGCATTTCACTTTATGATGGTATTGATTCCCCTCATCGTTGAGCACTAGCAGTTGCCTACATATACTTCGAATACCTCTCTTTCAAAGGGGGGATGATAGAGGCCTTTCATATGGGCCGTAGTAATTGAACGATGAAGGTGAGAATTGGAGTAGAGTAAAGAGCGACCAAGGAGGTCAATGGTTTTATGATACAATGGTCTGAGATAGAAGTTGAGGTCGACAGTTTATGCAAAGTCATTTTGGGCAAATGATAGATAGGTTTAATCATGTCATTTGAAGTTCTGCAATGGGAGGCTGATCATAGAGGAAGATGAGGTGAATTTACAAGAAGATAGATTGAATGGGATAAGAACCAACATAGGAGAATCCAATCGGAGTTTGGCATTTTGGGTTGTTTGATTTTCTGTAGTTTTGAGGCCATCAAATGGTATCAGAGCATAGAAGGTCTTGAGTGCTAAGTAGATCACCGAAGGAGGCAACTTAGCCAGGTTGTGCGAGAAGGAGAGTATATGAGAGTTGCTGATTAACACAATGACAGAAAGGAGAAGCACCAAAAGACTAGGCAGAGAGGAAAGAGAGAAGGCCTAGGTGAGGTACAGAGGTGTGTTGTGTGTGAACAGATCGCCGAAGGAGAGGTAGTTTGCACTTAGAAATTGAATAGAGACTATGGATTGCAGCAGTAAGAGAAATGAGTTTGTGTAAGAAGACTTGTGATAATCCCATATTGGGATAGATATTGGGATGAAGTAGAAAGTAGAAGGTACCGAGAGGGATTGGAAGAGATCTCAAGAAGAATGGAAATATTAGAAACCTGATTTATTTTCCTAATAAGGTTGTGACTGCAAAAAGTGGACAAGGAGAGAAGAAGAAAGTTCTCATTACAGAGAACTTGGATAAAAGTAAGAAAAGAAGAAAAGAGAAGGTGCAGCAAGGAGCACTAGAAAAAGAAGAGAAGAAGGTGTCCATGATGAAGGCACCTGAGGAGACATCATGGTCTGTTGATTTATTTTCTAATGATTTGTTTGAAGTTGTGAATACAAGTGTGAAGAAGACTAAGGACAAATCTTTGGAGGCAAAGAAAGAAAGGGCAAGAAGAGAGCCCGTCAATGGAGCCAGAGATAAGAGCAAAAGAAGCCAGATTACAGCAATAGATAATAAAAGACAGTTTGTAGTAGTAGTACCTGAAGGTGGAAAGAGGGTTGATCAAGAAAATAAGAAAGCCTGTGAAGAAAGGAGTTGGCAAGACATGCAACCAAGAATATTTGCAAATTGGGGCAGTAGACCAATGACAAAGTAAAAGTTCGTTTTGATTGTGCAAGTGGTAATGGGAAGGTAGATGTGCAAGTTCAAAAGGAAAAGGGTAAATTAGTAGATCATGGGTATATAATCCCATCTTGGCAAAAGAAATAAATTGTTGATGTGCAACAAAGAGGAGTAGTTTGTATTAACCTTTGTGACAGAAAAATGGCATCAAGGGTAGAAGAAGTTGACAGCAAGAAAGCGAAGGATGTTGATGAGGACTGCGAATAATTTGGTAAGGAAGAAGATTATCTAGTGATAGAAACTAGTACAAATATTAATTCTCTGAATCTAGTAAGTTCATATTTTGATTGTTTTGATAATCTGGGAAAAGATGGTGCTCAGCCTGATGATGGAAAAGATTTTGTTCCTGTTTTCATTTCTAACGATGGCAAATGTAGTAAGGATGAGGAGAAATTTGTGGTTGCAAAGGAGAATCTGGGAGTAGAAGAAATGTTTAGTTCGAAAGAGTATTTGGAAGAAGAGAGT
The DNA here is from genome assembly GCA_027924645.1 of Cunninghamia lanceolata. Lineage (NCBI taxonomy): Eukaryota > Viridiplantae > Streptophyta > Pinopsida > Cupressales > Cupressaceae > Cunninghamia > Cunninghamia lanceolata. The sequence continues at coordinate 28,751,376 of BSBN01000500.1, forward strand.
ACAAACGTAGTGAAGGCATATGCACTAGAGAAAGGAAGTACAGAAGGTTCAATGAAAGAACCAGAGGATGTAGAAGAGGTAGAAGACTCACTGTTACCAAATAACATTGCAGTCATGAAGATTCCGGAGGTAGTTTCTTTTACACAAAATAAGGATGAAGTTTTGTTTTCATTTGAGATAATGCCAGTAGATGATTCTGACGATGAGTCAGAATGGTGGAGACCTGGAGTTAATAATGAGAATCAAAGGAGGAAGCATGCACAAAGAGAGAAGCCAACAAATGCGGACAGCAAAATTTTGAAGGCAACAATGCACATATGGAAGTGCAGAATTAAGGAATTGGAAAGCAAGGAAAAAGAAAAGAGGAATTATGGACCTCATGAGCAGGAGCTCATGAATTTTTCTACCTGGGGAGTCTGATGCAGTGGCATCCCATTCATCAATTTTGGGATTGCATTTTTTTTTTCAGTTTTTGGTTTTGTGGTGTTGCTGAACCTCTTGTCACCCTTATGACAGTATCTTGATTTGGCTAGTATATTTTATTCAACCATGGATAGGTTATTAATTTCTATTTTTATCTAAGGTCGTGGTAGCCAGTTATCCATAGATTTAGGAATAAAAGGCCTTAGAACGTGGGTGGATCCAGCTGGTGAAGCATTTAAGATTCTTTATGTTCTTCTTTCCTGGTGGTTCGACCATATTTAGAAACAGCGAATGATATTTGGAAGTGGGCCGATCATTTAAGCTTTTTTGCCTGCATGCATCGACGGCTCCATCCTTATCTCCTCTTCAGGTCGTGGGCAAGATGGACAATATGACAAATAGTGGAATATTTATGGGCGATTTCATGCATTGGTGATTTCTTGGAGTTTTGTTTCAGGCGTCATCTCTATTTCTGGCATTTCACTTTATGATGGTATTGATTCCCCTCATCGTTGAGCACTGGCAGTCGCCTACATATACTTCGAATACCTCTCTTTCAAAGGGGGGATGACAGAGGCCTTTCATATGGGCCGTAGTAATTGAACGATGAAGGTGAGAATTGGAGTAGAGTAAAGAGCGACCAAGGAGGTTGATGGATTTATGATACGATGGTCTGAGATAGAAGTTGAGGTCGACAGTTTATGCAGAGTCGTTTTGGGCAGATGATAGATAGGTTTAATCATGTCATTTGAAGTTTTGCAATGGGAGGCTAATCATAGAGGAAGATGAGGCGAATTTACAAGAAGATAGATTGAACGGGATAAGAACCGACATAGGAGAATCCAATCGGAGTTTGGCATTTTGGGTTGTTTGATTTTCTATAGTTTTGAGGCCATCATTGATTCATTATTGTATATTCAAATATTCTATTATATCATAGTGTATGAAGTACCTTAAATAATGAGAACAAATATATTATGATGGCCATTCACTTAATAAAATTATGTATCACATTTCTTCACAGGGTAATAAATAATACTTCTAATTTCATTTCTATGTATGTTAATATATTTTATTTTAAAACCCTCTCTTTTGCTATCATTTTCAGTTAAAATATTCCATAATTTCATGAAATACCTTAGCTAACCTTTTTTATAGACATTTTTATCTCCTTTTAAAACTTGCCTCTCAATATATTTGATATATATGTCTGGAATAGACCACTCACATTCAATTTTTAGATCATAAAAGTTTTAATATCAACTCAAGAGATAAGCACACATGTGCAAAATTTTGATGTGAGACTAGATGCAAACCAAAAATCATTTGAAGATAATTTCATTATCTTAACCATAAATGTAAAAAGAAATAATTATATCATGTTAATTGTGTGCTTTCAATGTGTATAATGCACATCCATTACTCCCAACAATATGAATGGAAATGATATTGCATTGAAGTATGTTGTTAATAAATATCAGTACGATGAATCAAAACCTAAGATTAAGGACTATAATAAAATTTATAACATTATCAAATTAATTCTATATTGAATGCTTGTGAAGACATCTAGGAAATTATTCTTAATATTATCTTGAAATTAGAAATTATTATAAACTTAGTTTATAATCTACTTTTTACAAATTTTTATAAAACCCCACCTTTCAAACACATAAGGCAAAAAGATCAACAAATCATGCAACTAATACTCTATTATGAATAATACACACTCTAAAGTATAAAGAAATCAAGTTGGTCAATTAAAAATCATTCTAGCAAATAAATAAGAAGTCTTAGCTTTGAGGCCTAAAAAATTCATGTAAACTTAACAATTGCTATTACTTGTACACAAGCACCAAAAGCTTTTGACAACCCAAAAACTATATTTAGGGTGTAAGTATAGGTATACTAAGAATGTTGAAATAGAATCCCTAGATATCCAAGTAATAATATATTTTTCAAAAAAGACCATTAAAGGAAATTTAAAGGCTTTATATATTATATTTGCTTGAGAAGTCCAAGAACTATTGGGTTTATTGTAGATCAATAGTCTTTGGTATTTGAATGACCAAAGAAAGATTTTGCATCTCTTAATCTTGAAGCACTTTGAGAGTTGTTGATCAAATCATATTCCATGCCAATAGATGGTGTTGTGGTTTGCTCCCAGAACACACCCAAGTTTTGTAAGTTCAACTCAAGGCCTCTTGCAAATTTCATGCTTACCCTAGTTTTAACTTATTTCTTTGTTGTTTTTGTTCAAGTCCAAGTTTGTTTTGTTTGAGTTATGGTAAAATACCAATAACAATGCTACTAAGAGATTTGTGTAGGAGTAAATGTTTATTCCCTATAATGCCCTAGCCATACGTGTCTCCTTCTATTGATCATGTTGTATTTTGGATTCTAATACTATATTATGCTTGTCTTTGGTGTTATTTTTGTATTGCCATCGAGGTGTATAAATCTTATATTTTTTATTTATATGTATATGTGTGGATTTGTGGATTTGTGGATTTGTATATATTGGGACTCATCTTATGTTTTGGTATTGCTATCATGCTTCTCAATTATGGTCTTGTGTCCAGATTAACATTGAGGTGTATGAATTATGTGTATGGATTCATGTACATGAGTGGGCTTGTTTATGCATGGTCTCAGGAATGTTTAGCTTCACTATTTTTACTGTGATGTATGATTTTGACCATGCTCATTGAGTTCAGCATTGTGATTATCTATTACGCACTTGTATATTAGAATCATGCTAGTGTTAGATGTTTTTTAGTTAGAACTAGATTTTGATATTATCTCATTGGTGGTTATTTTGTATTGGGTAGGTACACCTAATATTTTTCTTGAGTGTACAGGTGTAGGTTTCCCCAATGATAACTAATTAGAGGTAGTTGGCTTGGGTAAAAATATGATGTTTTATTCCCGTTTCGCTCGAATTAGAGCTACGAGATGTGTTTTGTGTGTCCATGTGAGCCTAAATCTAAATTAGTTGATTATAGATTCTTGAGTTATATAGAAACTTGTAAAATGTGTTTGTGTGTTTGTCACAATCGTTTGACTCCTATAATTTATTCTATTTAATCATTTTTTTGTAAATTATGTTGTGTTGGCAAAGTGAATTTTTAGGCTAGTGATAGATTAAATTATAGTTTTATGTGTTTTATAATGTATTTTAATGTCGTGTTAAATGATGTAACATATGTTTAATTGGGAAATGATTAATTTTTATTGCGTAGAATATTTATTTCTCCTGTGTCATCTTCAATGTAATAATTAAATCAAATTAAGCATATATTATTAAAAGATATGCAAAGGTTATTTGTTTACAAAATATTTTCTATTTTATGGTTTTGGAGGCTTTTTGGAAAAGGGTATGTTTTAGATAAAAGAAAGAAAGAAAAGTCCAATTTGGGGGGCATTGGAAGTTTTAGGTCCTTTTTTCCTTCTCTTTTTCTCTCCCTTCCCCTCTTTTCTTGGGCATGGGAATTGCTGTTGGGCATTGAGATTTGCTTGGGTAGTTCTGGTTGCTTGGATTTTTTCTTGTGAAAGGAAGGTTTGTTGACTATAGAGGGACAACAACAAGAAATTCACCATTTGGTAAGAGTTAGCATTGGAGGTAGCTTCCTTGGTTTACTCCATGCTTCTTATGTTTAAATTTTCCTTGTGCATTTGCCATGCCCACCCTAAGTGGTTATATTAGCTTTTATTATAGTAGGGAAAGATTGTATGGGTGGATTATTGAATTGATGGGAGTCAATTCAACAATCCCCATTTATTTATTTGGAATGTTTGCATATTGCCTCGAAACTACGAGAAAATTTTTAGAAAAAACTTGTGTTTGGAAAAGAGTGTTTCCTATGCCCTTGGCTTCAAAAGATTATGCTTGATTTATTATTTTTGACGTTTGAAAATCCGGGAAAAATCTTTTATTGGTTGAGATATGAAAATGGAAATAACTTGGAACATGCAAGACTTGGAAATTGGCAAACAACAAATTTGACTAATTGTTGGAAATAAAGAGCAGTGAATAAATGGGTTCAAATGCACCTTTGAGATGAAGTGGTCCAAATAGAAAATGATCAAAATCAACTCCTGATGCTACATGTGAAATTTGGGAGTTACTAAACCAAAAGGACAAGGCCACTCTATGAAAAACAACCTACCTAACAACACTGACCTATCCTAACAACCACCATGACTACAATGTCCAAAGCAAAAGCTTGACCAAAGAGTAGGTATAGACTTGAAATTTGTTAAGGATCCTATTGATAGAGAATCCTAACTCCTAAGAAGTGTTCACTTGTCATTTACCAATGGAAGACATGTAATTTGTAGTATAACTTACACAGTCTTGATAATCATGAATAATAAAGTGAATGCAAGTCAAAGAATTGGAAACATTTCACCTAGTAAATGGAATGGTAAAGGTCTAAAACTAATAGGGATCAATGTTAACATCATGAAGAAGTATCCCAAGAGATTTCAAGTCTTGATCTATAAAAGAACCGTGAAAATGAACTGAAAACCTAGTACCCCTGATTCATTGGATAAAGTGAGATAAAATGAATAATTGGAGTGGTTTCACTTAATAAGATCCAAATTTTTTAGTATGGATGGGTCCCTGGGAATGATACAAATCTTGAATAGAAAAATGGACTAAAAAACTTCAAAATAGGGCCTAAAAAAACAAATGGCAACCTATAGTGTGGCCTTGACCTCTTCTAACAACCAACAAGGTAGCCTTAACTACCTAGGGTGGACTCGACTATGTCGGATAGACCTCTACAACATTTTTTGAAGGATTACTCAATTGATTTAAGGAGTACTTTGATACAAGCACTTCTTCTAAAACTAACCTACAAGTACACTTTCATGAAAGGGAACTGTAAACACCTAAAATTGACTTGCTCCACAAACTAATTTCCCGTATCTCTACACCACCAATTATCCCTCCTATTAATTAAATAAATTCATTTTATTTAACTAATTTATCCCTAATCATCTACCCTTAACCATTTATCCATCCTTTGTGATCAATTAATTCATTTAATTTATCACTATACCTTACAACACTATCCCTCATTAATTAAATAAATATTCTCAATATTTATTTAGTTAATTTCTCCATCTCCTAATCCTGATTAATTAGATAAATTTTGCTTATTTAATTAATCTACCCTACTAATCAACCTAAACCTAGCCTAGTTGATTAAATAGCAATTACTTAATTAGCCACCATAGCCTACCTATCCCATAGACCTAGATTACTTAAGCTAAACACTTAATTAAACCTTGCTTAACCCATTCTCCCACACACTTTGAATAAAAAATCAATCTTTTATTCAAAGGGTCACATCTTCCCCTTACACATGTAAGTGTACATGTGTCCTTGATCCTTACACATGTCATAGCTCATTAATGGAACTCTTCCCCATGAATGGAGCTCTTCCCAAAATAAATTTTTAATTCATTTCTAATCCTCCTCTCTTCCCAATGTGAATTTTTAATTCACAAATAATGAGAACCATCCAATCTCATTGACCAAACCTCAACCTTTGATCTCTCTCATCCTGATGCAGGAGCATCCCTGGTTCAAAAGCAATCTTGCATCAACCAAAAACAATTGCATTTCAGTTCTTTCATTTTCCCAGTTCAGTTCAGGCAGTTTAGTCAGAAACAGTTTTAGCTTGAGGTCTGGTATTGGCATTTCACACCCTGTGGATTTGGACTTAACATCTATAATCATTCATCTACATTATATCAAGAATTCAGAGCATTTGGATCAGTTACCAGAAAGATATTGCTATCAGAAGATCAACTATTTTCTCATAGCAGAGCACCCTGACAGTCTTAGACAATCAGCTAAAGGAGAAGGCTTGTGGATCATTCCTTGATTTGCAGATCTCAATGACACATCATTCAATATCCTTTGGTTCGTGTTGACTTTGCCCAAGGGTCCGCACGTTTTTCCATTCATTTGAGGAAGTGTTCTATGCATTTAGGTCTGACCTATCTGTGAACACGTTATAGCTTTGCATTGGAGTTTGTGACCTTCCTTGGCCGACGCAGAGGAATCTATTGGTATGGAGATGATATATATTGATGTAATAGATCCTTAAGAAAGTAGTTATTCACATAAGAAAGATCTGATAGTTTAGATTTTGTGCGAAGGAGCTTCAAAGTTTTATCTTGCGCATGCATGTAATCAGGCCTGTGAGCCCAAATTGTAAACCCGCTTATTGCTGGCCGGATTGCATTTGAATTCTATGATATACTGAATGGCTAAATCTACATTTGCTTCATTTCTTTGAGTTGTTTCTGTTGTGTTAACTCTTGCTGCACGGTCCAGACAGTTCATCCTGTGAACCCTCCTACCGTGACTACACCAAGTGGTATCAGAGAGAAAGTTTGATTCTTTGGAGTGAATTGGCAAAGGGGATTCCATAAGATCTTGTTGTGAGCAGATTGCCGATCTGAGGCAGGTTACTTGTGTGCAACCGATCACTGATTGAGAGGCAGTTGTTTCTTGTAGCCCAATCATCAAATTTGAGGCAGTTTGCACTTGATCCGAGGAAGATGCCGCCCCAGAGAGTTCCTCCTGTTAGTACAATGGCTAATAGAATGGATGAGATGAGGGAATTGATGAGAACAATGCGAATCCCTTTGAATGTTGTTGAGGAAGATAGGCGAAGAGGATTGACACCAAGACCTAATGTTGAAAGCAATGATGAAGAAGAATTTCAATCTGCTGAACAAACTGGCAAAACCCTAGAAGGTAATGAGGAAGAAGAATCAGATCAGATAAAGATGTTGCAAGCTATTTCAAAGATTGGAAAGAGACCTAGAGTTGATGTGCCGAACTATAATGGTAATTTGAACCCTGAAGAATTGATCGATTGGATAAATGACATGGAAGAATACTTCAAATATGAGAAAATTGAAGATCCGAAGAAGGTGAAATTTGCAAAGACAAAGTTGAAGGGACATGCTGCTATATGGTGGAAAGAAGTTCAATTAGAGAGAAACAGAAGAGGAAAAGAAAAGATTACAAAATGGGATAGGATGGTGACAAAGTTGAAGAATCCGTTTATACCTGCTAACTATGAGTTGGAGCTATTGAAAAGATTGCAGAACCTAAGACAAAAAGAGAAGTTTGTGAAGGAGTACACTGAAGAATTTCACAAAATGATCATAAGGACTGGACATAGTGAAGCACACAAAGAGAAAGTGGCTAGATACATCAATGCATTGAGATTGAACATTCAAGAAGAACTAAGTTTGGTAAGGATGACATCTTTAGAGGAAGCATATCAGTTTGCCCTGAAAGTTGAAGAGACATTGAATAAGAGGCATGATCAGAGATAGAGAGGTAGAGGAGGTAAATTTCAGAGAGGTAGAATATTTTTTGAAGGAGACAGATCATATCTGGAGCAGAACAAGTTTGACATCCCATTTAAGAAGGATGACAGAGATAACAATGCTTACTGGAGAGATGACAAAAAATTTTACTAGGGAGGAAACCCTAATGCATACTAGAATGAGGGATACATAAAAGAAGGTAGAGGATTTGATAAGAGAACATTCAGAGGTACTTGTTTCAAGTGTGGAGGTGAAGGACATAGAGAATTTGAATGTAATCAGGGTAGTACAAGTAAGAAGACAGAAAATAGTGGAAGAGCAGCCTATGTTGAAGAAGAACCTATTGAATCACCTTGTTCAGTTGGCAATCTAGAGAAAGGAGAATCATTGGTGATGAGGAGAGCACTATTTCAAGCAGAGACAAATGAGGAACCACTACAAAGGAAGAGTTTGTTTAGAACAAGATGCAAATCCGGAGGTAAGTGTTCTAAAGTTGTGATTGATAGTGGTAGTTTAGATAACCTAGTTTTAGAGGAGATGGTGACTAGGCTGAAGTTGGAAAGATTGAAACACCCTAAGCCCTATCAGATAGCATGGATTCAGGATGATCATAAGGTACTAGTGAGTGAACAATGTTTGGTGAAATTTCATATTGGATCTTATCATGATGAAGTCTTGTGTGATATTATGCCTATGGATGTTTGTCATATCTTGTTGGGTAGACCTTGGCAGTATGATAGAAAAGCTATACATGATGGGAGAAAGAATACTTACACTATAAAAGCAAATGGAAAGAGAATTACTTTGATTCCTTTGGAGGATGATCCTAAGAGTGAAGTATGTGGGAATTCTAGAATCTGTTTGGTAGATGGAAGAAAATTTCTGGATGGTTTGAGACATGAGAATATGTGCTATGCCTTGATTCCTAAGAAGCTTGAAGCGTTGAAGAAGGAGACTGGAGAATCACAACCGGAGGAGATAAGAGAGTTGTTGACAGAGTATGAAGACATCATATTAGATAATGTGCCTGAAGGATTACCACCTATAAGGAGTATCAGTCATCACATGGATCTTCTTCCGGGAGCAAGTTTACCTAACAAAGCAGCGCATAGAATGACACCGGCAGAGAATGAAGAATTGAATAGACAGATACAAGAGTTGTTGAGGAAAGGTTTGATCAAAGAAAGCTTGAGTCCTTGTGTCAGTGTTAGCACCAAAGAAGGATGGAGAATGGAGAATGTGTACTGACTCTAGAGCAATAAACAAGATCACAGTTAAGTATAGATTTCCTTTACCTAGAATGGATGATATTAAGGATTGTTTGAGTGGAGCAAGATATTTCACAAAGATAGACTTGAAGAGTGGATACCATCAAATTAGAATCAGAGAAGGAGATGAATGGAAGACTACTTTTAAGACAAATGAAGGATTGTATGAGTGGTTAGTGATGCCCTTTGGATTGACAAATGCACTGAGCACTTTCATGAGATTGATGAATGAAGTCCTGAAGAAATTTTTGGGTAAGTTTGTGATTGTATACCTAGATGATATTCTGATTTTCAATAAGACAAAAGACCATTTGTGGCATATTAGACAAGTTTTGTAGAGGTTGAGAGAAGAGAAATTGTTGATAAACATCAAGAAGTGTAGTTTCATGAAAGAAGAGTTGGTATATTTGGGATTTGTGATTTTTGCAGAAGGATTGAAGATGGACCCTGAGAAAGTGAAAGCAATAGTTGAATGGCCTACACTGAAGAGCATTGGAGAGGTTAGATCATTTCATGGATTAGCTAGTTTCTACCGGAAGTTCATCAGAAATTTCAGTTCAGTTTGTAACCCTATGATAGAGACAATGAGAGGTGACAGAAAAGATTTCAAGTGGAAATCAGGAGCAAATAAAAGCTTTGAGTTGTTGAAGCAGAAAGTGACAGAGCAACCTGTTTTGGCATTACCAGATTTCAATAAGGTATTTCAAGTTGATTGTGATGCAAGTGGAAATGCAATAGGAGCAGTGTTAAGTCCAGAAGGTAGACCTGTAGCATATTTCAGTGAGAAGTTGAATGATGCAAGGAGAAGATATTTAGTTTATGATCAAGAGTTCTATGCCATTATTCAAGCCTTGAAGAAGTGAAGACATTATTTGTTGCCTAAGGAGTTTGTGTTGTACATATAGATCATCAAGCTTTACAATATTTGAACAGTCGAGGTAAGTTGAATCAAAGACATATGAGATGGGTAGAGTTCATGTAGAGTTATATTTTTATGTTGAAGCATAGGAGTGGAAAATCAAACAAAGTTGTTGATGCATTGAGTAGAAGAAGAAACTTGTTGATAGAGATGAGAGTTGAAGTGTTGGGTTTTGATGAATTGAAGAACATGTATGAGGGAGACAAAGATTTTGCAGAGCCTTGGAAAGCATGTAAGGAACCTGTTGTAACAGATAGGAGTAAGTGGTTGGATTATTTCATTCAAGAAGATGTGTTGTTCAAAGGAAGTTAGTTGTGCATACCTAGAAGTTCAATGAGAGATAATTTGATCAAGGAGAAGCATAGTGGTGGATTGGCAGGACATTTCGACATTGATAAGACAGTGGCTTTGGTGATTGAAAATTACTTTTGGCCTCAGATACATAAGGATGTTCAGAGATTTGTGCAGAGTTGTAGAGTTTGTCAAGTTGTAAAAGGGAGTAGTTAGAACACTAGATTGTATAAACCTTTAACAGTGCCGGAGAGACCTTGGGAAGACATAAGCATGGATTTTGTAATAGGATTGCCAAAGACACGGAGAGGACATGATTCAATATTTGTAGTGGATGAGAGATTTTCAAAGATGGCTCATTTCATACCTTGCAAGAAGACAATTGATGCAGTGCATGTAGCTGACCTATTTTTCAAAGAGATTGTGAGATTGGTTGGATTACCTAAGAGTATAGTTTCTGACAAAGACACAAAGTTTGTTGGATACTTTTGGAAAACACTTTGGAAGAAGATGAAGACAGATTTGAAGTTCAGTTTAACTTTTCATCCACAGACATATGGACAGACAGAGGTAGTGAACAAGAGTTTGGGAAACTTGTTGAGATGTTTGGTTGGAGAGAAAACCAGAAGTTAGGATTTAATTCTTTCACAAGCAGAGTTTGCATACAATAATTCAGTAAATAGGAGTGCCAGAAGAACACCTTTTGAGATTGTGACCAGAGTGAATCCTAGAGGAGTTGTAGAATTGAGAGACATTAGTACAGAAGAAAAGAGAAGTGCGGAAGTAGAAGAATTTGTAGATCATATGAAGACAGTGCATAATCAGACAAAGAAGCATTTGGAGAACATGAATAGTAAGTACAAAGAGAAGGCAGATGAGAAGAGAAGACATAAGGAATTTGAAATTGGAGATGAAGTGATGGTATATCTGAGAAAAGAAAGATTTCCAGTTGGGACATATAACAAGTTGAAGATGAAGAAGTTTGGACCTTGTCAGATACTCAGGAAATGCATATGAAGTAAAGTTACCAGAGACATTGGGTATATCACCTATTTTCAACATTGTAGATCTATATCAGTATCATGAAGCAGAGTTCAGTGACAGCTTGGAAGAAGACTTGAAGAAGCAATTACCACAACAAGCACCAGAACAAATTGAAGACATTTTGGATAGCAAAGTTGGATGCAGCACTAGAGGAAGACAATACAAAGAATACCTTGTGAAGTGGAAAGGCAGACCAGAAGAAGATTCATCATGGATTTCTCAGGCTGAGGTGGACTGTCTTGGTTCTCCCCTAGCCCCAGCAAAGTGAGGGACTCACTTTTTCAATAACCCCAGATGTCTGATGCAAGAGCATCCCTAGTTCAAGAGAAATCTTGCATCAACCAAAAATAATTGCATTTCAGTTCTTTCATTTTCCCAGTTCAGTTCAGGCAGTTCAATCAGAAGCAGTTTTAGCTTGAGGTCCGGTATTGGCATTTCACACCTTGTGGATCTAGACTTAACATCTATAATCATTCATCTACATCATATCAAGAATTCAGAGCATTTGGATCAGTTACCTGAAAGATATCGCTATCAGAAGATCAATCATTTTCTCAGAGTAGAGCACCCTGACAGTCTCAGACAATCAGCTAAAGGAGAAGGCTTGCGGATCATTCCTTAATTTGCGTATCTTAATGACACATCATTCAATGTCCTTTGGTTCATGGCCGACCTACCCCAAGGGTCCGCACGTTGTTCCATGCATTTAAGGAAGTGTTCTATGCATTTAGGTCTGACCTATCTGTGAACACATTACAGCTCTGTATTGGAGTTTGTGACCTTCCTTGGCCGATGCGGAGGAATCTATTGGTTCAGAGATGATATATATTGATGTAATAGATCCTTAGGAAAGTAGCTATTCACATAAGAAAGATCTGATAGTTTAGACTTTGTGCGAAGGAGCTTCAAAGATTTATCTTGCGCATGCATGTAAGCAGGCATGTGAGCCCAAATTGTAAGCCCACTTATTGTTGGCCGGATTGTATTTGAATTCTCTGATATACTGAATGGTTGAATATGCATTTTCTTCATTTCTTTGAGTTGTTTCCGTTGTGTTTGCTCTTGTTGCACGGTTCGGACAGTTCATTCTGTGAACCCTCCTACTGTGACTGCACCACATCCACTCCTCTTGTGACACTTGTCACAAGGCTATGACTCCAATCCAAACTCTAACTCTCAAGCATTTTTAGCCCTTGATCTAAACTTTCAATCCTCACCCTCTATCCTTTTATCAAAAGTCTATAAATAAGACCCTCCTCTAAGCCATTTTCATCACTTCTTCATCATATCAAATCCATGCCAAAATTCCTCTAAAATCCTCTCATCATACCCTTACCATGCCAAAATCACTCTAGCCTTATCTCTCATCTCTATCCAATCTATCAATATATCATCCAATCCCTCATCTTATTGTGTTGAGCAAGCAAGGAGCAATCCACATTTCACACCACATCAACTTGGGAAAAGCTAGAGTATTTGGGTGCATTACTCTCCTCCTTATCTTGGGTTTTTGGATCACATTTGAAGGATAACACTTGTTTTATTGCATTTGTTTTATGTTTTGCTTTCATTTTTTTTTCCATTGACTACAGGAACCCTACAAAATTAAATGTTAAGGGGGAGTCTTCCTCAACCTGTCCCCTTGTGGGCTTTCAATCATGAATCCACATTGAAATTCTAATAAATAGTGGGTCATAAAATTCATCTATGCTAATAAATTAATTTGAATTAAAGCATACCCATGAAAATTTGTAGGATGATAGAAATGACACATGGAAACTCAAAAAAGCAAGTGGGTTGGGAGAACAATTTTGGGAACAAGGTGTTGGTTTAATCCAAAAGGGTTTTGGGGATTCAAATAGGATTGATATATAAATGGGAAACATTACAAACTTATAAAGAACTCTAACAAGGGTTTAATATGGTAATGGCTCTCAACTCCAAAAGGTGTCAAACAAAGGTTTGCACTCACAAAGGGTTGATGGGAAACACATTAAAATAACAAAATGACTCCATGGTAACTTAATGGAAATGAGAGAGAATTGTATAAGGTTTAAAAATCTAAAGTACAAAAGTGGGTTGATGGTGGATTTAAGAAAAACCAAGTGAAAATGGCAATACACTAAGGTAAATGCTTAAAAAATGGAAATAGTGAGATGGGGAGATGGAAAAATGGATCAAAATGTGATGAAAATAGATGGTGATGACTTGAAACAGTGTGGAGGAAAGGTATAAAGAGGAACCTATAGTAAAATTAGAGAAATAACTCCATTTCAAACAAAAACCATAAATGGAAATGGCTCATCTATTGAAAGCCTTAGAAATAAGCCGTGACCTACTATAAAATATCATGTTGTAGCATTATTTAGTGGAAAAATAAAAATTGTCTAAGACTTCGGGGATGAATCTAGCTCACTACTAAAAATTTTGAAGCAATGTTGGGGTGCCATATGTGGGTAGAAATAGCTAAAACCATGCAAGAAACTCAAGATTTATCTTTTTCTTTATAAAATAAGACAAAGCTGGTCTCTTTTAAAGAGCTTGCTTAGTAAATTATAAGATGAAAACTTAGTAGATGGGAAGCCCTAGAAACTATCTTACATTTGAATATTATGGTAGGAGGATGAAAATTCAAGGCCACCTTATTAGGTGGAAAATTGTGAGCATTGTCTACGAATGAAATTTCAGCTTAATTACCTAAGGGACCTTAACCTCGACGGGGGTCATCTAGTGGCGGGTGTCCTTGCTAATTTTGTATTCATTAAGGTAGGATTTAGGATGCATAAAGGTGTGGTTTACACATAGGATGGGGCTAGGTACAACATTTAATGCTTTGACAAGGGGGTAAAGGGAGATAAATCAATGGGAAAATAAAGGTAGGGTTAGGACATGGGATGGGGACAAAAATTAAATGAAAAGAAACACAGAGGAACTCAAAATAAGACCAAGGGAACAACATAGGAAAGTGGATTTGGATGGCTAAGGTTGGCATATGCTAGATAAAAGGGGTCAAAATAACATAAATTGCAAACAAATGGGCTAGGATATAAAATGAACACAAAAGTACAATAAGGAAGTTGTAGAGTATGCAAATTCTATTATTACACACATGAAAGGAGACAAGGTAAAACATGCACACTATGACTAGACTAGGGAAGACAAAAAATGGGGACTAAAACACACAGGTGACAATGACAACTAAAATGAGTGCAAATGCAACAAAGGAAATTGCAGAGTATGTATTTTTTATCTTAAATTTCCCCTCTTTAGTAGACTTATGACTCACTATGGAAGAAGTCTACTAAAGTAAACTACAATAAATTATGAAATACAAAGAATAGACTTTACCATAGCGAGAGATACTAGTCTTTGACTAGGTTTTGTTCTTCATTCTTGTGTGGACACCTAACCTATTAAAACATCCATAGAAATAGTAGTTAGTGTATGCCAATAACAGTAAACATTTAACTCAAACAAGGGATACACACAAACATAGGGAACACACACATATGCAATACAATAGTGAAATGCATGACTTTATCTAATGATAAATGAAATACATATCTACTATGTCTATTATGCCATAATATTCTAAATGAATAACTAAAAACACCACAAAAAAACTTTAGCCCTCTATTTTGGTGGAGAGATCTATGAAGATATGCTCCATAAAAGAAACTAAGGTGAGGAAGCATAGAAGTGAGCTATCTCAAAAACTAGAAGAGGACCTTGGCTAAGGGTAAAGGGTAATGATAAAGGATAACTAGGATCTGGTAATAGAAACAAGCTAACAATGACAATGGCTATAAGGTATCCATATGTGAAAGAGGCTAGGAGAGGCCAATGATCAAAGGTGCTAATGACAACAAATAGTAATTGGAATTAATGAGCTAAAGGCTTTGAGTTTGTCAGCCAATGAATTAGCTATTTGGCAATTGCCACCTTGGTTGTAGGTTTGCACCCTAGATATTAATGATCGCCACCTAAGATATTAGTTATTTGGCAGTTTCCACCTTGGTTATTAATGATTACCACCCAAGATATTGGCTAATTTGTAGTTTCCACCCTAGATATTATTGATTGCTACTTGAGATATTGGCTATTTGGTAGTTGCCACCCTGGCTATAGGTTGCCACCCTAATAAAAATAATATGATGTCATCATTGGTAAAACCCGATTAGATAAAATGGTTCAAGCCAAGCCCATAGTAATGGTAAAGGCTAGTCATCATCAAATATAAGGCCAAGGGATAAGGATCGAGGATCAACAATCAAAAAGGATATAAGGGAATAAAGTGAGTGAGGTAGGATATATTTCCCCTTAAAGTGACTAGCAAAAGAAGATGTCAAGCAAAGAGAACTAGTCATTTTAAGGATAATGGTTAATGCGAACGGTAAGTGCACGGAAATGGGGGACAAAATGGGGTTCAAAAGTGACCATTTTTTCCTAAAATCGGCTAACCTTGAACATGGATGAATAATTTTAGATGCATGCAGTCAAAATTTGAAGATACAACAAGAACAAAAATTGTAGTACTTTGAATCTAGTTTCTAAACTACTAAGATTTTTTTTAAATGGTTAATATAAAGATGGTCAGATATTGTGTACACACAAAAGTGTTCTAGTTGTTCTCACTAAAATATAACATAGTGTTTGGTGCGTGCCCCCCTAATTTTTGGTTGCATTTAGTATTTTTTAAAAGATCACTTGGTAAAAATATAGTTAAGAGTGAGTACTAGAAGTTGTGTATTTTTATATTATTTTATTAAATATTTTTTGTGATTTTTCAAAGTGGATGCATCTTGAAAAATTGCATCATTGAGCATGTGTGTCACATAACTTACACAAAAATAATTGAAAATGTTTTTTTTCAATGTGTAAAGAATGAAGCGTAGAATGATCCTATATAGGTTTTTTTAAATTTTAATAAGCAGATCAAAAGTTATAAAAAAAATTAATATATATGTATCTGAGGAATATAAAATGTCAAAATTGTTATAAAATGAGTAAATCTAATGATGTTGAAGTTTAAAAATGCTATTGAAGATTAAAAAAAATTAGTAGGGGGCAAGCTAGAAGACCAACCATTTGGGGTTGTTATCCAAGGCTAAAAGGGTTGGAGAAGATTTTAAAATAGCAATGTGAGTGCAACATATAACGCGAGCATGTTATAATGCGATCATGTTTTGAAAATCCTTAAAGTTGCACAAATGGGTAGAAAAAGTATGAAACCCATGATTTGGTCCCACTGCAACTCTCTGCACATGCTCCTTGTGCACTTTCTATGGTATTCTATGAGATCTTTTTGTTTTATATGACTACAAATGATTGAATTGCATTGGAAATCAACAATTCTTTGATTATTACATACTTTTTGTTTTCTTAGGAGTTTTAGTTGTCAATTTTAATCACTATTAATATAAATTTGACAATTTATTAATTGTTGTGACTAGTAATCATTTACTTGTATTTTAATTCTATTTGTGATCATTCTATTATTTTTCATGTAATTGATAATTTCAATTAAGTGAGGAACCTCTGAGAAAATTGAAGCAGAGAAAGAAAGACAAAGGGAGTGCATGAAAAGGCTTCATCAAATGAGAAACGTTGGAGGAGAAGGTGCATTATCAATACTAGTTGATATGAATTTGTGGAAACAAGTCCCAAATCACCTATTGAAATAAGAAATAATGAATAAAATTTACCTAATGCAAACAAAGAACATGTGCCTTGATAAAAACACCACCTAAAATTATTTGTAAAAAACCAAAGTATCTAATTGAAATTGAAGCAGGAAGGTATCAATTATTTATTGAAATGATTAGAAATCTTAATTTTAGAAACACTATGAAGATCCTCAGTCTAAGATCATACAATACCGATAGTGAAAAAAGTATTGTAAGAAATCTAATTAATGTAGACCAATCAATAGGTTCAACCTCATGCACTAAAGATAGTAAAGTTATGTAGTGTGTTCTTACATCAAATATAGTAAGCAATGAAACAAAAAAAATATTGTTTAATTATCAAACACGTAGATCACTAAAGATAAATAGGAAAATAGTATTGAAACCTGTTGGGAGACATGAAAGAATTGAGGGTCTTAATAGTAATGAACTATAGGCATTCTCAGGTAGACTCCCACGCAAAGACAAAGTTATTGTTGATGTCTTAAGAGAATTGATTAAATAATTTAACAAATATAACACAAGAGTTTCACCTAATCAAAAATATGTTGTAAGAAGGAGAATTAGATCTCAAAATTGTGAACCACATGGACTAAACATTTCTTGGGTATGACTCAAACACAATTTTATCACAAGTATATTGAGAGTTATCCCCAAACAAAAATTAGTTAAAGGTATTTTGAGATGGACATACCTTTTTATGTTAAAATAAATCATGCACACACTACTTGTTATTGTAGGGTGCATAGTGAATTTTTCATGCATTATGATATTTATCATCATATATGTGTTACTTTGCATACTAATGATGTTTTGTAAGAATGTATGATACAAGTCCCACCTAAATCATCAAGAGATTTTATTTCAATTGTGTTATGTGAAAGAGTGGATGGATAATTTTTTATAAGAAATCATGTTTGAAATGATCATGTGTTAGTTGTGGTGGTTTACAACATTTACAAAAATGTATACATACAAAGAGCACAATGTAATTGGGAAAGAATTAGTTAGCTTTAAAAAATACAAGTTAGTAACATATGGAGTAAAAGATAGCAAAGAGTTAAAGAGATGTGAGTTAGTGAGTAAAGTAGCCAAATTTATGAGAATATTTAAGGAGAAAATAATGTATGGGTATGTAATGAATACACACAAAGCTCGATGGTTGGATGAACAATGCAAGTTATGTAAGGAAACATTTCCTCTTGGTACCATTATGTAGGTTATAGATTTTGTTGAGAATTATACGTAACAACCACTTGGTAATAATAATGAATACATGTACATGTCGACACCATCAACACTTATCATAAGAACGATAGAATACTCATATTGCTATAAATGGCTATCGAGTATGATGTATTGAGCTACAACTCATACCTGAGATTAAGTTTATTCAAAGGTGAAATTGGCTCTAAGTACAAACAGCTTCCCAGCTCGACTCCGCCCAGCTCCCACTGTATCAACGATCACCCTGCGTATGATTCTCTATCTCTCTTTTTCAAGAGTTGTCCAAAGCTGAACTCCTGACTTAGAATCCTCCAAGAAAATGATACATGCCAAAACAAAAGCTAAGTCTCCCTAACCTTAATCGGCAGAAAATTGATTCTTGTTGCATGCATGCAACTTCCAAAAATAGTTTTTATGTTGAGCTAATAGCTCGCCATCTATTCACTCAATGATAGGTTGGCAAGAATAATGGCATGGGAATAGGGTATACTCAACTACCACCCTCCTTCCCACTCCTCATGGGTGGTGACTGGTCGAGTGTCCCTATCGACTTAAAAACAGTATTAGAGTAAAATGATAATATAATTATTAATCAGATTTGGCCTCTTAAAAGGCTTAAACCTTATAAATCATATATATATATATATATATATATATATATATATATATATATATAATACACTTCTTATGTAAGGGTTAAGGATATTAATATCTAAGTGTCAATAATATCAAAACTATGAGATAAGGACATAAACTTATGATGCGACTACGAGGTTGAGCACTACTCCCCTGGAAAGCATCGTTCACCAAAAGACATAAGTAATCATATAAAATAGTCACAAAACATAATGCAAGATAATAAACGTGGAACACAAGGGTTCACAACAACTTGCTAGAATCAACAAACGACTCGAAAAGACATTCTTGCAAACATCGACATTTTGACGAATTGACATTAAAGATGTCGAGAAGAATCCAGATGACTAGTCGAAAAGAGAAAATGAACTACTGACACAGGTGACATAATCTCACCTAAAGCAAAGATTCAAAGGACAAAGTTTGGACTTAGATGGTTGTTTAATCCCTTTTCCCGACATCTACCTCTTCCTCTGGGATGATACCCTCCTTCCATCTTCAAAGGACGATTACTTTTCTAATCAAACTCACCACCAGAAAATTATGATAAGTGTATCATCATATGATCGATAAATCATAATAATTAAATAATCATTTCAATTTTGGAATCTCATATCCAACTAGCATTAGTTAGTTTCCTCATAACCAATGATTAATCTGATATTTTCCACAAACATCTAATCATTCAACTCTAATTAATCATCCTGATTACCATGCAAAAGTAATATTAAGCTAAATCACAAGTTGGGGATGTAACATATCTCCCCCCATAAGAATCATCATCCCAAATGATTTAATGTCTTCATAGTCAATCAACATAATAAGGAAATGTTTTGAGAATCATAATAAAAAGTTTTTCAGAAAAGATGAGGAAATCTAGCATAAAAATCATCATAGTTTTCCTAGGTGGCATTTTCCTCTGCATATTGGTCCCACTGGACCTTGCACTGTGTTATCTCTTTGTTACATAAGTGTAGCTTACGCATTTCGAGCACCTTGATGGCCTCGATCACCACCACCCCTAGGTCCTTCACCTGTATAGCATTCCAATCAAGCATAGGAATTTGATTATCTACAATGTTAAACTTTTTCAAATAAGAAACATGAAACACATTATGCATCATGGCAAGAGATGGCAGTAGAGTAATTTTGTATGCTACTGGGTTGACTTCTTCGAGAACTTTGAAGGGTCCCACGTATCTAGGTGCTAGTTTGGACATCTTTCCAAATTTAATGGAACTTTTCTGAGGTTTTACCCTTAAGAGAACTTTCTCTCCCACTGTGAAATGCCTTTCGATGTGCTTAGCATCTGCATAACTCTTTTGTCTATCATTGGCTTCCGCTAGCCTTCTCTTAATCAAATGGACTTGCTCTTCCATCTTTGATAGCATTTCTGGACCAAGGCTAACACTATCGTCTAGCTTGTCCTAGCTTATAGGGGTTTGGCACTTGTATCCACATAATGCCTCAAATGGAGCCATCTTAATAGCTAAGGGATAGGAATTATTATAAGCAAATTCCACTAGAGGAAGATAATCCTCCCATTTGTATTGTTGGTCCATTCAATACATCTCAATAAATCTTCCAGCACTTGGTTTACCCTCTTAGTTTGGCCATCCATTTCAGGATGATAAGCAGAGCTTATATTCAACTGGGTTCCAAGTGAAGAGAATAAGGTTTGCCAAAACCTTGATGTCATTCGTGCATCCCTATCTGAGATAATTTTCTTAGGAATGCCATGCAGTCTAAAAATCTCTTGAATAAATTTTTGAGCTATGATGGGTGCCCCATCCGTCAAGTTGCCAGGTATAAAATGAGCGGCTTTGGTGAGTCGATCCACCACAACCAAGATAGCATTGTGCTTGTTCTTGAACATAGGAATCCCTTGCACAAAGTCCATGCTTATAATCTGCCATTTCCACTCAGGAATTTCATGAGGGTATAATAATCCTATCGGGTGATGGTGTTCTGCCTTCACCCTCTAGCATTCCATACATGTAGCTACAAAATTTGCAACATCCCTCTTCATACCTTTCCAGAAATATAGGGGTTTCACATCAGCAAGGAACTTTTTTACTCCAGGATGATGTAGAGGAGGATGGGAAAACACAAACTAACTCAAACAAACCTTTGACAAAGTCTCAACATCTCAAATACAATGATTTCCTTCACAAATCCACTTACCACAACTTGTAATAAACAACTCAAACGTACATTTTGAAGGCTGATAAAGATACTTTTTTTGGAGTTTCAAAACATATTAAGAGTGTAGGTATGATTGTTTTAGAACAAACCCCTCAAAAACTTGCCGCTACGCTACTCACAAGGCCTAATTAGGACATCAAAACTAGTTTTTCAAGCATAACTTTTAAAGAAGACTTAAAACCCAAAAACCAAACATCGTTATAGATACCCTTTTGGTTGTTCTTCAACATATCTAGATTTGGGATGTGGTTGTTTTGGAACAACACCCTCAACAATTCGTCGGTATTCCGCAACTAGGTCAAATTAGGCCTCTTTTACAAAGCAACTATGAGAAATCCAAAACCCACAACACAAAACCCAACTTCAAGACTCCCCTTAGGTCACATGGGGTTTGAAAATGTAGATTTCATCAACTGGAGCAATACCCATCTTGTCTTTTTACAAAACCCTACCTCTAGCTACACAAACAAGCCTAAAACAAGGAGATATTAGACCAGGGCTGCTTGAAATTCACCCAAAACTCTATTTCCTACAATACCCAATTTCAAAATCTTAAAGAAGAAACTAAACCCCTCCATTCCACCGATTTTCATAATTTTCCATTAGTGGAATGGCTCAAAATTCTATTTTTTTCCTCTCAAACCCTAGCTAACTAGGTTTTACAGGCAGTTTTCACAAAATGTGTTATAACTTATTCAAAATCCAATAAAAATTGACCAAACCAGGCTCAAATGAAAGCTAGTTCATAGTTCTATCACATGTAATTAGTTTTGAGACTTGACCGTACTGTACTAGGCCGTACAAGTCATGGGAACAACAAAAAAATTGAAACAGTAGGAAAAATAGAGATTTTATTGATTCTTCTTCAAACTTATCACTTCTAAACCTCCATTTGAACATCCTCTCCCATATTTAAATACATTCTACTAAAAAACAACTGATTCTACTACCTTTTCACCTCCTTGTCCTTTTAACTTCCCTAAAACACACTAAAAATGCCACTTTTATAGATTTTTAACTGTTTTTTCTACATAAACTGACCCCATGAAACTTATTACATTAAAAATGGTCTAAATAAACCTTATTACATGACCAAAACCTAAAACTCAAACCAAAATAATAAAATGGTCTCATGGAGGCATGAACTCAACTAGGTGCTCTTGCACCATACTCTCGGAGAAAGAAGAATTCAAGTCCCTCTTGAATTGAGTGTAGTAACAGGGATCCACCTTTGAACTCTCTTGCTTGATGTCTTCTATCCTCTGCACTTTTTCTTCCTTGGAACAATTCCATGCTATTTTCATTTTCACCTTGGGTTTCTTGAACACTTGGCAAAGGTGTTCATCTTGTCAATGCAAACTTGTTTCCCATCTGTCTTGCTACCTTGTAACTGATCCTTTTTGCCCTGATGGACCACATACACCACCACAGCACCTTTTTCCTCTTCCATAGTTTGCTTGATCTTGAATTTAAGTCTATCCCTCCTTAAGGCTGCAATCACAACAAGAGATTTGTGTATTCCTTCCTTGCTTCTACTTGCCATGTCATCTAACCAACTTTCTTGATCAGCATCATATCCACCTTCCAATACCTCATTGTGCTAGACCTGTAAAACAAAACATGGAACCCCTTGTTTGAAATTGGGCCCCTCAACTTCATCTTCACCAATCTGCTTGATCAATGCAAACATATAGTAGGTTGCACCCTCATACTCCAACTGCAAATGTGGAGTGTTTTCAATCACCTTGAAAGCTTGGTCTTCCCCTTCTGAAAACCTTGCATGAGAACTGACATTTTTCCTTGAAACACCATCTATTACCACATCAACATGTTCTTACAACAAATCTTGAACCTCTAATGGTAATTGATTAATCCTACTTGCTGTTATGACAGACATGTTTTTACTCACCATTTTATTATTTGCCTCTTCCTCGTCTATTGGATTTCACTCTTCCTTCATCAACAAAGGTTCTTCAAGGTCTAGTTCTATCATCCCCTCATGCCTTCTCCTCTTAATGATATTCTTGATGGGCCATTTTGCCTTTTTCCTTATGGTAAATGCCAACTACCTTCTTGTTGTTCTCTCTCAAGAAGTTGCATCTTCATTTGGAACTCCATATCTATTCTTTCCATATCTTTTTTTATTTGTTTCAAGGCTTGTTTCAATTCTGCTATCTCTTTCTCAGCATCCATTTTCTTGACCTTCTCATTCCTCTTCTTTGTCTCGCTTTCCTCTCTTGTTCTTTCTTGTGTCTTATTCGGTAAACCCTTACTCTACAAATCTCCACAGACTATTTTCCACAACACATACATTCTTCTTCCTCAAGCAAGTCTCTTTCACCTTACCTCTTCTTGTTTTTATGATACCTCACCTAGGTTTCCTCCTTTCTTCATGACTTAGTCTTTTCGCATCCAAGTTCTTCCTTCACCTACAAAAAGACAACACAAACTCCAAAAACTCACTTGCCCAGATCTTTGTGGGCTCTTATACCAATTGATGTAGAGGAAGATGGGAAAACACAAACTAACTCAAACAAACCTTTGACAAAGTCTCAACATCTCAAATACAATGATTTCCTTCACAAATCCACTATTTCTCTCGTAAGACAACAAACTAGGTATTTTTGCCATAACTTGTAATAAACAACTCAAACCCACATTTTGAAGGTTGATATAGATACCCTTTTTAGAGTTTCAAAACATATTAAGAGTGCAGGTATGATTGTTTTGGAACAAACCCCTCAAAAACTTGCTGCTACACTGCTCACAAAGCCTAATTACAACAACAAAACTAGTTTTTTAAGAATAACTTTTAAACAAGACTTCAAACCCAAAAACCAAACATCATTACAGATACCCTTTTGGTTGTTCTTTAACATATCTAGATTTGGGATGTGGTTGTTTTGGAACAACACCCTCAACAATTTGATGGTATTTTGTAACTAGGTCAAATTAGGCCTCTTTTACAAAGCAACTATGAGAAATCTAAAACCCACAACACAAAACCTAACTTTAGGACTCTCCTTAGGTCACATGGGGTCTGAAAATGTAGATTTCATCAACTGGAGCAATACCCATCTTGTCTTTTTACAAAACCCTACATCTAGCTACACAAATAAGCCTAAAACAAGGAGATATTAAGCTAGGGCTGCTTGAAATTCACCCAAAACTCTATTTCTTGCAATACCCAATTTCAAAATCTTAAAGAACAAACTAAACCCCTCCATTCCACCGATTTTCATAATTTTCCACTGGTGGAATGGCTCAAAATTCTTTTTTTTTCCTCTCAAACCCTAGCTAACTAGGTTTTACAGGTAGTTTTCACAAAATGTGCTATAACTTATTCAAAATCTAATGAAAATCAACCAAACCATGCTCAAATGAAAGCTATTTCATAGTTCTATCACATGCAATTGGTTTTGAGACTTGACTATATTGTACTAGGTCGTACAAGTCACGGGAACAACAAAAAAATACTGAAACAGTAGAAAAATAAAGATTTTATTGATTCTTCTTCAAACTTATCACTTATGAACCTCCATTCAAACATCATCTCCCATATTTACATACATTCTACCAAAAAACAATCCATTCTGCTACCTTTTCACATCCTTGACCTTTTAACTTCCCTAAAACATATTAAAAATGCCACTTTTGTAGCTTTTAACTTGTTTTTTCTACATAAACTGACCCCATGAAACTTATTACATTGAAAATGGTCTAAATAGACCTTATTACATGACCAAAATCCAAAACTAAAACTAAAATAACAAAATGGTCTCATGGAGGCATGAACTCAACTAGGTGCTCCTGCACCACAGGATGTCCAGAATATGGTGCAGAATGCACCTCCTTCCATACCATATTCCTTAACTCTGCAGAGTTAGGTACATACATCCTTCCTTTAAACCTTAATAACCCATCTAGTTTAAGGTTGAATCCCTCATATCTCAGATTTTGGGGGTTTTCCTCAAGGACCTGTTTTACCTACTCGTAAAACTCATCTCCCTTAGATTTCTATAACACCTGATTCCTAAAATTAGAATGTATGGAGATCATTGAGGAGATGTGTCTTCTCCTACTCAAAGCATCTGCCACTCAATTTTCTTTTCCTTGTATGTATTTAATCTCAAAATCATAATTCGAGATGAATTCCAACCATCTTCTTTGTTGAGCATTAAGATGTGGTTGAGTGAATAGATATTTGAGTCCTTGGTGATCTGTTTTCAGCTCAAAAGGTTTCCCGAGTAAGTAGTGTCTCCACATTTGTAGTACATGAATGACTGCTACCAGTTCCAAATCATGTGGGGCATAGTTTTGTTCATAGTGTTTTAGTTTACGTGACTCATACACAATGACTTGTCCATCCTGGACTAGTACACCACCTAAGCCTTCCCCTGAGGCATCAGTGATGACTACAAATTGACCCTCTAAGTCAGGTACCTTCAAAATTGGTGTTGAAATCAATTTTTCCTTCAGTAGGTCAAAGGTCTCCCAACACTTTTCTGACCACTCAAATCTCTTACCTTTTCTCTGCAAAGAAGTTATAGGGTATGCAATTTTAGAAAAAAAAAATCACAAACTTCCTATAACAACCAGCAAGGTGCATGAAACTTCAGACCTCATGAATATTTCTTGGCATCGGCCATTCTAAAATAGCCTTAATCTTAGCTGGGTCCATAGCTATTCCCTTAGCTGAAATTATGTGGCCCAAATACTGTACTTCCTTTTGAAACAAAGTACATTTAGAGAGCTTGCCATATAGTTTATGCTCTCTCAATCTCTGAAGAACAATTCTTAAATGTTGCATATGCTCCTCCTCATTCTTAGAATAGATTAGAATGTCATCAAGAAACACTAGGACAAACTTGTCTAGACAGTCCCTGAACACACTGTTCATTAGATTCATAAATGTCGTAGGTGCATTCGTTAACCTAGAAGGTAGGACGGTGAATTCATAATGCCCATACCTTGTTCTAAAGGCTATCTTTGTTGGCAAGAGACACTATATGGATTCATGGTTGTTGTCATTGATGGCAACAAAGGTCATCCCACATATCCGCAAGACATGATATGTCTCTACCGGAAGTCAGAATAAAGAATGTTGTGGTCCGGTGAAGAAGAACAGAGCATGTGGCAAGGTCCGACAGATTGGTCCGGACCTCTCAGAGGAAGTGTCTTGGTGCAGTGCGGATTTGGGGAAGTCAAGAGGACTACCTTGAGTGGTATATTCCAAGGATTTAGCCTCCGGTGATGGACAAGGAAAAAGATATGAATGGTTGAGTACCGGATTCCTGAGAGACAGTGAAAACAGAGGAAGAACTGACTGGCAGAGTATCAGACTGCTTTCCGGATGGGTTACTATTGATGACAGAGGTTGTGAAGGCATGAATCATGTTTGGCCGACATGATTAATGATATCTACAAGTATATGCTTGATCCGCATTGCTTGGTGAGGAAGGATTCAGCCGACAGAATGAAAGTTTACAAGAAACTAGACTGTTCCGGATGCCGACTAGAAAGGTGATGAAATTACTTGTGCGGATATATATAGAGGATGGATTTAGTTGTGAAGGTGTAGTAGTTGTGGAAGGATATGCGAACAAGTCCAGAGTAGAGCAGGAGTAACAAGAAAGATCCGGTATGTGAAAGGACAGCAGACTAAAGAACAGAGGAAAGATGAAGTGCAGCAGATCAGTATACTGAACCTAACCGGAACTGAACTCCAGCATATGCAGATGCTTCCAATCAGTTCAAGACTGTGATTCTTATCACTTTGTAAGACAGTGTGTCTTCTTGTAGGCAGTGAGCCTCTTGTGAGCAGTGTGCTCGGGCAGTGAGCCCTAATTGGCAAGTGCCATTTTTGTAATTTCCTATTCTTCTAACAGAGAATAATTCTTGGGTTAATCACCCCGTGGTTTTCTCCCTTAACAGGGTTTCCACGTCAAAAATACTGTGTCATGTGTTTCTTATTTCATGGTTTATGTTTTGTGTTTGATTTTATGCTGCTTCAATTAAAAGGAAAGTTTAATAAGGGAAATAATTAGGATAACTGATTCACCCCCCCTCTCAGTTATCAACAATTGGTATCAGAGCCAAGTTCCTCCTAATAGAGCCTAACAGCTTGAGGAAGATCTGGGATTTCAAATGGATGCATATGGTTTAAAGGAGCAACTCAAGACTGCCCTTGAGGATCTTGAACAGTCAAATTCTGAAGTCAGTGAATTAAGAGAAAGACTCAAACAGGCTGATGAATTCATGAGGGAATTAAAAGACAAATTAAGTCTCTCTATGAAAAAGAGAAAGGAGCTGCTCCAACAGTTGGCAAGACAAAGTGAAGAAAGCAATACAAATGAAGAATTGACTGAGCAAACCAAGTTATGTGAAAAGTTATCAAAAGAAGTCATTATGTTAAGACATGAAATGGAATCAGGAACTATAAAGTTCACTCAAGAGATTGAAGAAAAAAAAAAGGCTGAAGACAATCTAAGACAATCTCTTAAGGAAAAATCAGAAGAATGCCACCAGATGGACAGGATTATCAGACATCTTGAATCTGATCTTGAAGATGCCAAAGATAATGAAGAAAAACTTGAGGATCAAATTACCTCTCTCAAAAGAGATCTTCAAACAGCAAATGAATATAAAGAGAAATTCAAGATAAGTTCTGCTCAACTTGAAGTTCTTCTTGGAAGTCAAAAGAGGACTGATGACAAGTATGGTTTGGGATATGAGAAAGGAGAAAGCTCCGGATCCGGTCAGAAGAATCTTGGATCAGAAAATCCAAGGAGCAGGCCTAGAAGACCTCCGGTAAGACAGCCAAATGCTCAAAAATATCCATCCTTCAATGGATACTGCCACAGCTGCAACCATTTTGGTCACAAAGCTAATCAGTGCAGAATGAGAATGAATCAGATTAATTCATCCTTCTCCGGACAGTGCTTCAACTGCAAAAGGTATGGACACAAATCCCATGAATGCAGAATTATGCAAGTAAACAAATCATTCAAAGGTAGATGCTTTACATGCAATAGAGTAGGTCATATGGCTAATCAATGCAGATCAAGGGGATATCAGTTAAATATGCAAAGAAATGTTATTTGCCAAATCTGCAATAGGTCCGGTCATAATGCTAAAGTCTGCAGAAACAAGAATCAGGACAAAAGAGGTCCGGTGTATAATCAGAATCAAGACAAGGGTAAACAAAAGATGAATGCGGATGAAGTTAGGAATCAGATGAGCAAGATTTGGGTGAAGAAAAGCTCAGAGAATGTAGAGGTTGGATCCGCACCAGATTCTGGTGCTGATATTTCTTCCGGAAATTAAAAAGTGAGCTCAGGCTCAGGGGGAGACTCAAAGAAGATTCTGTTCCCCCAGCCAAACAAGTTGTGCCGGATGTGGCACAAGATGCGGATTAAAGGGTTTGTAGATATAAGTCCTGAGATGCTTCAGTCAAGTTTTCAGAGGTCCGCATGGAGTTATGAAGAAGCTGTGTTCGATTAAGTTAGACCTGTTCAGGGAGGTGCTCCGGTATGATAAAGGATTACAAAAAGGTCCGGAGAGATCCGGAAGTGCACGATCTTGTCTTGCGGATTGGACAGAGTGTTTGGGATGTTCTTGTAATATGTTACCTAGATTTATTCATGATTTAAAGATCCGGATGATATTCAGTGATCAGGACTAATCCGGGATACTCCAAGCTGTCCAGACATGGTAAACCGGAATAATGCAGGTGAAGCATTTATTGCAGACAGATATTAGGGTTTGCGGAGCAATATAAGGGATTTCTCAAAAGTTATCTGCTCATTCTACACTTGAGAAGAAGCGAATAGTGGAGCTCTGCAACAAGGTTCATCAAGCACACCAAGGATCTCCTGCCGAAGCTATTGCATAAAGAAATCAATCCAACCACTCCGTGCAAACCGAAGGCGCATAAGGTATTCTTCATTTTTCATTGCCTCACTGCAAATCTTTGAAGAATGGCTACTCCAAACATAGTTAAGATCTCTGATAGACCTCGCCCCTCATTCAAGAAACATCCCTACAAATCATTGGAGGTAGATCCACTAGGAGCCTTCTCTAGTGTTCCCCACGGAGTCTTACATACTGAAGATATTAGGGTTTACATACACGCAAACATTGAGGAATTTGGGGAATTCAAATTAAGAGACCTCTATCACAAGCAACTGATAGACAATGCTTTTGAGCTCAAACCAGAGTATAAGGGTATCCAGAAGAAACAATTTGAGCAATTCATTCATTTCCCTAGCTTTGAAGAAGATGAATGGGTCCGGTATGTACTGAGCAGGATGCATGACAACTTCCTTTGGCTAGATAGACCCTGCACGATCACAAAAGAAGCAATTAGAGCAGTAACTGGTCTATACTCTTCCGGGGGGGTACCTATCCTCAAATCTGTCAAGAACAACATTGTAACTGAGGCCACCGGATCAAAATATGATAAGAGGGCAATGACCATTGAAGATATTTCGGATCCGGATATCAAATATGCATCAATGATAATAGGATACAAGATCTATCACTCCAGCAGGGAGAATTCTGTATCCGGAACTGCAATATACACAGCATATGAAATGCTAAGAAAGAATGCAGATTATGATCTTTGTGAACTACTACTAAGCCAATTGATGGAAAATATACAGAAAATCAAGAAAGACAAGAAGAACTCCTTTAAGTATGGTACTCTCATTGTATGTCTATTCTTTTACTTCATGAATGAGCTACCCGGAACAAGTGGATGGGTATGGCAGAATGACAAACCTGTTGCAGTCCAGATAAGAGACTATTTGCATGGACTTGGGGATGCAAAAGCGAGAAATACAGCTCTATGGGGATACTTCAAAAACTTTCAGAGCATGATGCAAGCAAGAGAGAGAATTCCCCAGTCTCTCACTGAGAAATACAAGGACTCAGTATGCTTTATGGTTGACACTGATCAGTGCCTAATGGAGGCAGTGGAGCCAAGGACTGTCTGGATCATGCCCATGGGGTATGAAGTTGATGAACAGATAGTAGAGCTGCATGTTCAACACATGCTAAGTCAGCCCAAAGATCCTAAGGCAGAAAGGTTTGGAACCTTTGAGGAGCTGAGTGTGAAATTACATGTAGAACTCAGGGAACCTGAGATTAAGAGAAAAGTGAGAAAAGAAGTAGAGCACATTGCTCAAGGCCTAGGCATCTCAAAAGAGGCACTTGATGCCAGCCGGGAAAAGAGGAGAAAGGCTGAGGAAGAAGAGAAAAGCAAAGAAAGTGCTCCGGTTGAAACCCCCACCCGGACCAGATCAACAAAGAGATCTGCACCACCCTCAACCAAAAGTTCAAAACCGGAAGTCCAGGCATCCGGAAAGAGATCAAAGGCAAAAGCCACAAGGGCTTATGGTAGCCAAAAGGATGAAGAGGAGACAGAATCAGATGAAGGAGTAAGAGAAGTAAAGAAACAGAAAAAGAAAGGATCCGATAAGCCCTCCACAGGCCAAGACAAGGAGGAAATGGCAGAGGTAACTGTTGAAAAGCCCACTCTGTCACTAGAGAGCATAATCAAGTCGGTCACGGTGGATGGAAACCTTCAACCAATGACTGAATCCTATGATGACTTCAGTGAGGCAGACCAAAAGACTCTGCAGGAAGCCACTGTTAAATATCTGAACACATACAATAAGGCTTTCATTGAGATCATATCTCTCATTCCTAAAAGCCTAGAGAAGGAAATGGAAGTAAGAAAGAATAATGCTCATGCCAAAGATCTTGAGATCCGGGAGCAGATAGCTATTCAGCTATATCCTCAAATTGATCCCAAGACAATGAACATGATCTTCAAGGACTGCAGAGATGAGTTCAGAAGTAAAGCCAGGATGAATCAGCTCATGCTTGGTGAGACTGACAAAGTGGCACAAGAGACAGAAGAGATCCTCCGGAAGGCCTTCAAAAGGTTCAATCTTCCTGTTGTAGAGGACTTAGGTGCAGAAACAGCTGCTGATTTGGAATCTTCTGTTCCGGAAGAAGTGAGCCATGAACAGACAAGTGAGGACTTGGGACCCTCTGCTCCAGAAGAAGTGGCCCATGAACAAGCAAGCATCTCTCCTCCGGTTTCCCCTACAGTCTCCGGATCCAAAGAAGAAGAGCAATTGCAGGAGAAGGAAGCAGTGGTGACAGACAAAGAGGTTGACAGTTCTAAGACTGCAGAAGAAAAGAAACATCTGTCTCCGGCAAGAGACACTGCACAAACTGTTCAACAATTTTTGAGCAAAGAAACTCTAGAGATTGATGAACCGGAGCTTCTAAAAGGTCCATTTGATTTTGACTCTCTCTCTCCGGTACAAACAATGAAGATAGCTTCATTTGCAAATGCCAAGGCAAATGAAAAACTCCTGAAGTCTCATATGGAAGACTGTGAGTTGATAGAGGCTGCTTCCGGAGTACTTGTAAAGATCATGCCATCAATCCAGATAGATCCGACAGCCTCCACTTCCGGTAATCTAAAAACCTTAGTCAGCAGTATTGATACACATTTTAATTCTCTAGAAAAATCAGCTGAAGAAAAGGTCCGGAAGGAATTTTTGGATAAGAGATTTTCTGAAATATTAGAATTAATCTCTAAGGATAGGAAGATTGTAAGCATTGGAATAAAGAGCTTAGAAAATGCTCTTAAGGATGGCGGTGACATATACAAATTTTGTATATCTTGGTCAAAGGCAACAGCAGCAATTGACAAGAAAATAAAAGAGGAACAGGACAAGCTTCAAAGCTTATCTCAAAGTTTTGATCCTCTCTCTTCCTCTATAATAAATCAAGAATGTCAGACTATTGCAGTCTTAAATGAAATAAAGAATCTTGAGAAGGAGAGGAAGAACATTACCAACCGGATGGGAGAACTTAGAAGGATTATAGTCCCTAAGTTGGAAACTATGCATGAGGCCATCAGTGATGCCCAGACCACCGCCCATACAAAAGATCCGACAGATCTCAGGCGGGCAGAAGCTTTTGCATTTTTGTTGAGTGGTCACATTTCAATCTTGGACAGAATGAAGCTAAGTTGGGCTACTGAAATGGTTCAACTGCAGACATCCTTTGCAGACATTCTGCAGTATATGTGAGTATGTAAATATGCGGCTATATATAGAAAATTTTTGAAAATTTTGGTGTGCGGACCCTACCCTTTGCCATTGATGTCAAAGGGGGAGTGAGGAGCAGTGAAAAATGAGGAATCCAACTCAGGGGGAGTTCCGGAAATTGTATATAAAGACAGAGCATCAGCAAAGGGGGAGCATAGTGTAAACACTTAGTCATTTTTCACTAAGTGTTGCCATCAATGCCAAAGGGGGAGATTGTTGGCAAGAGACACTATATGGATTCATGGTTGTTGTCATTGATGGCAACAAAGGTCATCCCACATATCCGCAAGACATGATATGTCTCTACCGGAAGTCAGAATAAAGAATGTTGTGGTCCGGTGAAGAAGAACAGAGCATGTGGCAAGGTCCGACAGATTGGTCCGGACCTCTCAGAGGAAGTGTCTTGGTGCAGTGCGGATTTGGGGAAGTCAAGAGGACTACCTTGAGTGGTATATTCCAAGGATTTAGCCTCCGGTGATGGACAAGGAAAAAGATATGAATGGTTGAGTACCGGATTCCTGAGAGACAGTGAAAACAGAGGAAGAACTGACTGGCAGAGTATCAGACTGCTTTCCGGATGGGTTACTATTGATGACAGAGGTTGTGAAGGCATGAATCATGTTTGGCCGACATGATTAATGATATCTACAAGTATATGCTTGATCCGCATTGCTTGGTGAGGAAGGATTCAGCCGACAGAATGAAAGTTTACAAGAAACTAGACTGTTCCGGATGCCGACTAGAAAGGTGATGAAATTACTTGTGCGGATATATATAGAGGATGGATTTAGTTGTGAAGGTGTAGTAGTTGTGGAAGGATATGCGAACAAGTCCAGAGTAGAGCAGGAGTAACAAGAAAGATCCGGTATGTGAAAGGACAGCAGACTAAAGAACAGAGGAAAGATGAAGTGCAGCAGATCAGTATACTGAACCTAACCGGAACTGAACTCCAGCATATGCAGATGCTTCCAATCAGTTCAAGACTGTGATTCTTATCACTTTGTAAGACAGTGTGTCTTCTTGTAGGCAGTGAGCCTCTTGTGAGCAGTGTGCTCGGGCAGTGAGCCCTAATTGGCAAGTGCCATTTTTGTAATTTCCTATTCTTCTAACAGAGAATAATTCTTGGGTTAATCACCCCGTGGTTTTCTCCCTTAACAGGGTTTCCACGTCAAAAATACTGTGTCATGTGTTTCTTATTTCATGGTTTATGTTTTGTGTTTGATTTTATGCTGCTTCAATTAAAAGGAAAGTTTAATAAGGGAAATAATTAGGATAACTGATTCACC
Organism: Cunninghamia lanceolata; assembly: GCA_027924645.1. Lineage (NCBI taxonomy): Eukaryota > Viridiplantae > Streptophyta > Pinopsida > Cupressales > Cupressaceae > Cunninghamia > Cunninghamia lanceolata. The sequence goes on from BSBN01000500.1 coordinate 28,784,859, forward strand.
CCCCCCCTCTCAGTTATCAACAATCTTATGGATGTCCTCATCCTTAAACCTTAATTAGTGGTACCCAGACCGAAGATCAACATTTGAAAACACGGTTACACCCCTCATTTGATCGAAAAGATCATCGATGTGAGGTAACAGGTACTTATTCTTAATGGTTGCTTTGTTCAACATGCGGTAATCTATGCATAACTGCAAGGTACTGTCTTTCTTTTTCACAAATATGACTGATGCTCCCCAGGGTGACACACTGGGTCTAATCAACCCTTTATCCAACAATTCCTGTAATTGAGCTTTTAGCTCTATTAGTTATGTGGTGGTCATTCTGTAGGGGGCTTTAGAAATGGGTTCCGACCCTAAAATTATATCAATGGAGAAGTCAAAGGCTCTTTTAGGAGGTAATCCCAGTAGCTCATCCTTAAATACATCCTTAAAATATCTAAGGAAAGGATATCTGTCCATATCTGATCTTTCCTAACCTAGGATCCTTCTTCCCAACTTCATTGAGTTTATGAGATTCATAAAACATTAAGTCATCTTGGAAATAGGTTTCCTTAGTCTCATTTAGTTTTTCCATTTTGACAGCAAAAAGCTAGCATCCTTTTCTTTGAGCTCTTTTCATTTGTAGGGCATAAATTTGTCTTAGTTTGACTTCCCTAGGGTTCCCTTGAAGAAAGACTTCGTTTCCTAAACCATCCAGACACTCTACTGTTTTGGCATAACAATCCACTTTGGCTCAATGTCTTCATAGCCAATATATCCCTAGGATAACATAATACGAGCCTACTGGGGCTACATAAAGATTTACCTCTGTGAAGAAACTCAGAAGTTCAACCCTAGCCTCAAACAGGCATTGCTCTATGTGAGCCTTGGTTTGGTTTGCATATTCTATAGACCATGTGTTTGCCATGAATCCAACCTTTCTAGGAATTTTGCTTACAATTTTAGGAGACACTAAACATTCGGTAGTACTAGTGTCAATCAAAACTGAAATCGGAAGACCAAATAAAATACCTATTGTTTCAATGGTAGTTATTTGGTATTCGGCTTGCCTGTTGTCCAAGGCTACATGAATGTGTTGCTGGAACACCACTTGTTGAGAGGGTAGAGGGTTTCTCCTTGGTTGTACTCCCGGTGTCTTGTTAGGACACTGGTTGGCGTAATGATCTCCGCCACATGTGTACCACCCTCCCACTAGTCCTCGCCTCTCCTGAGGTTTTCCAAAATTGTTTCCATTCTTCTTGGAGTAGTTATTGCCCTTTTCTCTCCCTTGGACTTAGTTTGCTTATGCTTGGTCCCCTTATCATTTTTTTCTCCCTTGGACCTAGTCTTATACTCTTGTCAATTTTCATATAGAAACTCTTTGTGCATCAATTTGCAGTATCTTCTTCTTAGTCGATGGTAGAGGCCTCATTGGTGGTATATGTTTTTTTATTAGTTCAAAATTTTTATTTAGTAGTCTAAACTGCGTATTTTCTATTGAAATAATTAATAAAATTTATGGTTTGATTTGTTGTTGCAACCAAATTTGCATCCATCAAGTAGCAGGCATTGTGGCACCAAGAGACCACTTGTGATTAGAGGCAACCCTTAATACTTTACAAATGAGTATCTTATAAGTCTTCATAATAGTTTCTTGTGTAAGTAGTAACCTTTTCTATCCATGACTGTTGAGGTTCAGCTTTCAATTTGAATTGTTCAATGTTCAAAGTTTATCATCCAAGGTTCATCTAAGGTTTGTGTTTCAAGGTTTACAGTTCTAGGTGCTTCGTCTAAGGTTTAGCATTCATCATTTCATAGTTAGGGTGTGGCATTCATTCATCATTACATAGTGATTTAGGTGTTAATCGAAGTTATTATGATTATGTATATATAGTCTTACTTTCTTGTCAATTTTTATACAGGAACTCTTTGTTCATCAATCTATAGTATCTTCTTCTTATTCAATGGTAGATGCCTCATCAGTGTTATATTTGTTATCACTGGGAATTGCACTCATATGCAAGACTGGAAAAGTTCTACAATTCCGTGTAACATGGGACTAATTTCAGGTTGTGGGTGCCCTATAATGAAATTAGACCTCCAGATTATGGGCTGGTTCCCTTGAAATATTCTATTGGAATGTGTGTTTTCTGTTTTGGAAAAGGGAAAGAAGGAATCTATATGGAAATGAAACTGTAAAAAATTGGTGATGCACCTAATATGGATGAAAATATGCAATCTGGTTCACAATATAACTTAGAAATTTGTCTTTCACACAATCTAATCTTGGCATAAATATCACAAAAAGTGATTCTAAGGGAGGCTTGAAAACAGGCTTTCTATGAAGGAAATAGTTTTTTCACAACACAAAAAGATTATTTTCGGTTAACACAACCTAAGACCTATGATGATTATATGCTTAATGTTGTAAGCAAAAAAGTGAGACAATAATTTTAAAGGTTTAATGGTTGAACATAGTAAAATTTCATCAAATCACTTCAAACAAAAAACATTAAATGGAAAGGTAACTATTTGATTCTAAAGAACAAAGGAAATATTGCACAAAAAACACAAAGGAATTAACCTGTAACCTGCTGTGATCTCTCTATAAAACTGTCGAAAATGAGCTATAAAAATTCTCTAATCTGTTTGAATCAAAATGAGAACCAAGAACTAACTTCATAATGAGTGAAGTTTTACAATATATAGAAAAGATAGGTCAAAAGATTGACCTATAGACAACTGGAATTTGAACCTTAGTTATGTCAAAAAAGCACATGTATAAATGATAATTGATTACCATGCAAGCCCTGAAATCATGCAAAAGACACCTCCAAACTGATGAAAAAATAGATATAAGGTGTTAAAACTATCTCTGATCCATGCACCAACAAAATGAAGTGCTTGACTCAAGGTGAAATGCTCATATAACTCATCAATCTGCTCCTCAAACTGCTCCTAACTGAAAGATCAAACTGATGACTTAGTTCCCGTTATCACTCCATGCACAAGTCAACAATAACTCGTATCTTCATCAACCCATGCAATGCAATGGCTAGTAAATAATATTCAATAAATGAATATTCCATCAAGTCCTCTTGTGTGCTAGATATATGACTTATATTTAAAATAATTTATTTAAGTTATTATTAGTAACAATTAGTGTAATTGTCCTAATAATATCTTAAATAAATTATAATATATTTGTTATTCATAACATAAGTCAAAACCTTATGTCTCCCTTTGACTTCACATCCTAACCATGCATTAAGGCCAAAAATATCCTTATTACTCCATTCATAATGCATTCACCATGCAAAACAATATCAAGGATAAAATGCATTACAAACACTTATCACTCCATATGCAAAGAAAAAAACTTATGACAAGTCTTCGCCACCTTGTAATTCTATCTTGTCTTCATTCATATTCTGACTTTACAAGGAATAAGAAAACATGCTTTGACCATATTAGGCCACCTCACATTATTCAAATACTATCAGGATCTTTTAGCATGTGATAGTGGCATCTTTGGACTATAAAGATAGTCGACCATAAGGTAATAATCATATGTTTGAATCTTGCAAAGTATCATACTTATCTTTGACTGTTGACCACCTTTGTCATGTAATACAGCTCTCCTGTCGGCCACTCCTTATAATAATCCCTAAGGATTACATTATGATTATTGTTGACTTCGGTGACAATTTGGATAAGGCAATGATAAGTTTACAAAGGTCAAAAAATACAATGAAGAGGAAGAAGATTCAAAGAAAAACAAAAAAAAAAACCCTAACATGAAATCATTTTCATTTTCTCCTCCTATGTTAGCCGTCGCTTTGCTATGCAACCTCTTGGCACTTAGGGTTTATCCTATTCTCCATGGCCTCTCTTTGCATCTTTTAGGCCTCGGTGCTTGATTCTTTTGCATTTCTGAGTGAAATGAGACAACGAAAGTGGTAAGTGTTGGACCTTTAGTTTCTTACTGGTATTTCTTTCATTTTCTACAACTTCTTGTGGCAATGGCCGCGGCCATACCTATTTTCTCTTTCTGTATTCTCTCTTTGACATTACTTTTGCTTTCTCTGTTTGAAACTCCTTGCAAAATGTGAGAAAATATGATAAGACCCTCATCAAAGAGGGCCGCCGCTATGCTTTTCTACTCTCTGCAAATGAAGGTAAGCTCTTTTTGTTCTCTCCTTGTATATTTTTTTGACATTGCATCTAAAAAAACAAAGGTTGCTTTTGCGAGAAATCAGAAAGAATGAAATGGGTATTATATTTCTTTGCACAGACCATTTTCTATATTACGGCCATGCTTGTAGGCACCTTGGGATATACTCTGCTTGACTGTTTCTGCAAAAAGAAGAAAGGTTTCAAATTTTGACAAGGGTTTCTTCCAGAATGTATACAATTCTTTCCATTTTATGGCACGACCTTGACAAAAGCACATTGTATCATCATTTTCTTCCTGTAATATCAAAAGACATGTTAGGGTTTCATAAGAAAACACATGGGTATCTTCAGAAAACCCCCTTTAGGCACGGCCATGATGTAAAAAACACATCTCTGTAACTTTTCTCCTTCACTTTTGGTCACGGTCATGCTAACAAATGTATTGTAACTATTTCTTTTCACTACTTTCTATAAAAAGATGAAGGGTCTAAAAAATAAATGTGACAAGGGTTTGATTAAAATTGCATTTATTGTCTCATTTTGTAGTCGAGCCATGACAGAAATGGTTATATCTTCATTCTTTTCTTCTGACATCAAAAGGATATGTTAGGGTTTCAAACGCTCTTGTAGCAATTTATATCTTTATGAATTTTGTTGCTTGTCTATTTGTCTCTGAACATTTCTTGATGATGATTAGTCTCTTTTCTTGTAGAAGAAATGTATAAGTCTTGATAGCATCTCTTTGCCTTTTCAACATGACATATACTTGTCATCACTGCATCATTTTGACATATGATCAATGAATACCTAACACAGAAATTTGAATGATAATGCTTGACTATCACCAATCAGGGCATTATGTCTTGCTATATTGATCACTTGTTTTGTTGTTTCTAGATTTCATTTATGCTTCTGTCAGAAGTAGTAATACTTGTACATTATTTTTTTTAGACTGTAAGGCTGTAGCATTAACTTATCTTGACATGCCTTCATTTTTAACTGTATCAGTCAGATGGTCTATTCTTGATGTATCATTTCAATATGTGTCCTAGTGGCTGCATATCATAAGCTCTTCATGATGAAACTATATACTGGTTGCTTTGACTATGAACAACATTTTATTTCCAGATTTCATTTAGCTTCCTAAATATGTGTGCCATGTCTTCCTGTCATCTGAAGCTATGACTGTGACCTTAAAATTTCAGATTGTCCTTCATTATATACTTGTACTTGTCAACACTGGCATTGTCATTTAGCTTTATCAGATGCTACTGATGGTGAACCTATATGATTTTTGCATTAGTTTAATTTGGTCTTTTTCCCTCTATACAACATCATATGAATAGACAATGAAGACTTTTGTAGCATGATCTTTCTATTTGTTATGTAGTAGAAACCTATTTAACTTATATAATCATATCTACTCTTGATGATTATACCTGGTCATTATGAATACTTTCTACATGATGACTGTACTTATCTCTTTCACTTTTCTCTTTGCTTAAGTCTGGTTTGGTAAAATGTGACAAGAGACAAAACAACAATAAAATACTCTGCTAATGACATGAAAGAGATAAAATACCTTTCCTTGGCTATAATTCTGATTTCTGCATTTTGCCAACTTGATTCAGGCATTTTAAGTTATTCTGATTTAATTCAATCAGCTGCAATGAATGACATAACTTTTCTGCAAGTTGATTAGATGATGCATAGTGTAACTTGGAATGATGCATCCTATCTTTATTGATACTCTTTTTCAAATGAAAAGAAAACATGTTGGGCTAAAACCCTTGTGGGAGCCACATTTAATCCACATGTTTATTTGTCTTCAAATCAGCAACAATACTTGTCCTATACCTACACAGTGAACAAACAAGTTAGCATAAAAAATATACCTAATGGTATTGACTAACCTCCTTCATGATTTTTTTTCTAATTTGTAGCACTTATCTGATCTGATCTTTCATATGCAATTGCCTGATGTGATAAGTACATAAATCTGCTTGATAAAAGCATATGATAACTTTAAACATTTGGAGCGCTAACAAGGCTGTCCCAAAAAAAAATTGCAGGTTCAACTGATGATGGAAGCTGAAGATAAGACTAAAGACTGAAAGTCGGCATCAACAAACAACCTTCTTGCTTAGGCAATGATAGATGTTTCATTTTAACATGGGTTCATTTCTTTTCTTTTATCAAACAGATATATCTAGCTTGAATGTCTGCAATTGCTTAGTCTAGTTACTCCCATGGCTTGTGTGGGAAACATTTGAACACTTCTTTTAAACATGATCAGTTAATTTCTCTTATGCATATGGTGTATATGTATTTCCTTTTTAATCAATGCATAAGATAAAGTAACAGATATTGAATGTATGTTCAAAATATGACATGAAATAACAGTTCAATACAAATATCTTTCTTTCTTTTATTCAAAATTGATTAACTGAATAATCAATCTAACTTATAAGTCCTGAAAGATAACATGATGCAAAACAACTGTATCTCTTGAATGATTGGTACCTTGGCAAATCTTATTCTCTTGTCATGATGACTCATCGGTCTTGATTAGACTGATGGGCTATCCTGTCAACTGAATTCCATATCTGCTCTTTCAAGATATCAACTGTTCAATGAATGCATAACTTCAAATTTTCCTTTTTCCCTTCTGAACAATTGCACTTAGGTCAAACTAATTTTAGTGTGAAAAAAATTAGTAACAATGTTTTTGTTTATTAGTTCAAAATTTTTTATTTAGTACTAGTCTACATTATTTATTTTCCATTGAAACAATTAATGAAATTTAGGGTTTGACTTGTTTTTACAAAAAAATGCATCTATTAAGTAGTAGGTATCATGGCCCCAAGAGACCACTTATGAATGGAGGTTGTCTTTAATGCTTTATGGTTGAGTGTTATATAAGTATTTATAAGGTTTACGATTCTAGGTGCTCTGTCCCATTGTTCAATAAGAACTTTTGCTTATGCATGGCACTTGTGAATGGATAGATGAATATAATAAGATCAAGTTCCCATTGTTAACAAATAATATTTACATTTATAGATTTGAATCCAAGAGTGGATCATTTCTCTTTCCTTTGGTGAACAACTTGCACGAGCTTCAAATTTTATGTCTGTATCTATTTTTTATCGAGTTTTGATATAGTTGTGTTGCTCTTATTGATTATGATTTCTCATGGTGACTATAATGAATTGTGCTAATGACAATGATTACATTTAGTATGAATTGATACTAAATGTTTTATTCATGTTGTTCATACATTAACACATCTACAAGTTTTAGTAGATTAAAGCCATACAAAAAATTGAGGCATGGAACATGTTAAACAAATTAGCATGTTGCTCTAGTCATTCAACAGTTGATGTTATTTAGCACTTGAAGCAAATGACAATGTTGTTTGTTCCCTAAGTTATCATGAATACTACACATTGAGTCTATAATGCTTATATTTTACTTGGTTTGGGTATTAAATTTTGGAAATCGATTTACTTTAATTATTATTTTCTACCTGAATCCATATTTAACATAGATTCTAGCCAAACCATGATTGATCACAAGCCAATAAAATTTGCATGGACAAGTTTATGGTTCACTTCTAAAGTGCCTCATTCACCATTATAAATATTATATTTAATCCAAGTTACATCTCATCCTTGTATAATTAGGATTTTCTTTCAATAATTGTCTTGAAACTATTTTTTAGTTTATAACTTTGATAAAAAAATTTAAAAAGTCATTACTTTTCTTAACTTAAAGTTATAAATAAAAAGTAACTTTATTAAGTCATATGAAATGACTTAATTTACATTTCAAAAATAATTATAAAGTGAACTAAATAAAAGAGAGAGTCTTCAGCTTTGTTGTTCCAAATTTTTCTCTTTTGAAGCCTCTAATTGCTTTGAAGAAGAAGATAGCCCCTTGAAGATTCTGAATTGTTTAACTATTGGTGCAATTAACTTAGCCCTATTGGGAAAGGTGTGTTGTACACCTTGATAATACATATAATGAAAAATGTAATATTTAATCATGGTGCATCCTAGAGGTGTGAACATTACAATGGGTTAGGCGTTCTTGGGGCCACTTGTAAGTTGTATGTAACATTGGGATAAATATTTAATGTGGGTTGTACATTAGGAAAATATTTAGTATTGAGAAAACTTAGTACCAAAAAGGGAAAACTTAGTACCAAAAAGTAAATGAGGGGGACATGGTTTAGTGAGCACATAGTTTAGAGGGACATGGTTATGTAATACCACTTAGTGGTTTTCTACAAGCTTATTTCTAGAAAATCAAGCACATGAGTAGTTTTTTAGGTTGGTTGTTTGGCTTGCATAACCTTTGGTTTGTTGGCTAAGGTTGGATTGAGCTTCTCTTGTAGGTTGCATATGTGAGGAGAGGAAGCATGGATTTGGATGTGTGGTTACATAATTCTCATTTTATTCTTCACATGTAGTGCAATTAGGAAGCTTGATGTTTCATAAGTATTCATGGAGGATATGTATTGTAATCTTTATTCACGAGATAGCACATAATTGAGTGTGGATGCTTTTGGAGGTTGGGTTTTTCCCTCATGAGGGTCTTTCCCAAGGTACATCATGTGTCATCTTGATGGTATGTTTGTCTATTCTTTTAGTTGTAGATTTTGAATACTTATTTGCATATTTATCTCTCGTGGGGTTATGTGGAAATAGTTCATTATGGCTACAAATTTCCTTTCATTTGGTATCAAAGTTTGACTCACAGGTTGTAGAAGGAGATCTCTCGGGTATTTGTAACCCTTGCTATGAGTAGATTCATGTGCATAGTTGAATCCATGGCCTTGGAGGAAAAATAATGAAGGCATTTTCAAGGTTACAGATGTGTTTACAGACTTGGGTTATTGCAAATCTAGGGTTTGATGGAGCTTTGGCAAGTGGGTTTTCTATTTGGGCTCTTTTTATGAGGTTTTTAGGGGTGAGATTTTGTTGGAGACCTCATGGACAAAAATAGACCTCACCATTGAGTTCAAAAGGCCTAAAAGTTTAAGGATTCATATATAACTCAACTATATACGGTGACATAAATTTTAGCCATTTTAGGGGCATGGGGAATATTGGCAAATAAAAGATTTTGTATCATACAGAATCTGTATGGTCATACAGTTCCATACCATATGAAAAATTCATCAGGTACAAGCAAGTCACAGGTCTACAGGACATTATGCTTGCATTGGCAAAATTGTACAAGTCTGCATTATACATATATATTATAAAATGTGGGGGGCCATTGGGCGTGGACCCCCCACATGGTAGCCAAGGTATAGTGTACAAGGTTGACTGGCAAATTGTACGTAGATAGGTGTATGAAGCTCGGCAAGGAGGACTTGTTAGTGTATGTGGTGGTACTGTTATCACTTGGAATTACACCCTGCTTGAAGCATGTTCAAGCATTCCAGTGACACAATGGGACTGATCTCAAGGTGTGGGACCTTGCAGATGATATTAGACCTCCAGAGAAGTTGTTACATCCCCAAACTTTAACTATGTTTTACATTTACTTTTATATGATTAAGTGGATAAATAATCATAGAATAATTATTTGGTTCATTTAGGGAAAATGCCAGTATAAATCATTGATTTTATGAATTATGGTTAACGCATTGAATTTGACACGTGTTTGAATGAATTTGAGATATTTGTTTTTGATGTATAATGATTTACTGATGATACACCGACCATAGTTTGTATAACTGTGAGTGTGATTAGGAAATAGATTTCCACCTCCAAGAATGGAAGGAGAGCATCATTGGAGAGAAGGAAATAGATGTTGGAAAAGATAGGATTTGTCATTTGAGTTCCAAGTCATGTATTTAGTGAACCTTCTCGAGACAGGGTTTTTGTTATCACTTGAAATTACACCCTTTTGTTGGATCTTTGACAATTCCAACAATTTTAAAGTAACATGGGATTGGTCTTAAGGTGTGGGACCTTTGCAGTTGAGACCAAACCTCCAGAGAAGGTCAGTTCCTCTTTCTAAACTTAAGGTTCAAAGTAATCAACTAAACCTATGCTAATGATCACCAAGGAAAAGGGAGAGGAGACTAAAAATTAAAGGGGAGGCAATGCACTAAGATTTAGTATGTTTAGATAGAATTGACATAACACAACGACCTAAATACTGAAAGAAACTCACAGACTTACAACTTTAATAGAGGTTCAAATTAGAAATTTGTAACTACAGAAGGGACCATTTTATCCATAGAATAAGCTTATAGGTTTCAAGTAAACACATAGCAAAAGCATAAGAGAGGCAAAATATCAGTGATTGTATTGATCATGAAGGCTAAATAGCCATTACAAAGGGAAGATAATTTGTTAGAGAAGAGTAGACACAGAATAACCATTTACATTCATTGATGAACAATCAACTAGAAACATCAAAGGCTCAAAAAAAGTGCATAATGTATCACATCTAGTTGGTTCTGTAGGTGCATTACAAGGTCTAAAAATAACAAACAATCTACCTAGTGTAACAACCCAGAAGAATAGCTAACCAATGGAAATAATCTCTAACACATGCATATATAGCTTTTCAAATCACGTTGTAGTAGTCATTGATGTGGAAAGAGAAATCAACAAGGAAGAACATCTCCCATACTACAATAAATCCATTCTGATGTCCTTGGAGCGCACCCACATGGCTCTGCCCATGAAATCTGCTAAAGAAGAGTGTTCGTACATGCCATGGGTACAAAGATTTAATGCAAATGAGGCTATAGTAGCATGGGGAAGCGAGGAATCCATCTTCTACAAGAAATTAGGCTATGAAGAAGCATTAATGGTTACCCGGAGGGTCGCTGAGCAGTCCCGTCACATTGTGAATAGTAGAAAATGCCTCTATCTAAGGCAAAAAGGTCAGACTCTAACATATCAAACTTCCTTCGATCAGTCTTGTTAGATTCAAGACATAGAACTGAGAGGGGGGGTGAATCAGTTATCCCAAAACTTTCTTCCTATTAATCACTTAAATCCTCTTTGTAATTCAGCAGCATAATAATAAATCAATCATGGAAACATAATGCAACAATTCAAGAGCAGAAACACATTAACACATATGACACCAAGATTTTAAGTGGAAAACCAGTTAAGGGAAAAACCACGGGGTGACTAACCCAAGATTGTATTCTCTGTTAAAAGAATAAGAAGAACAAAATGGCACATGCCAATTAGGGCTCATTGCCCGAGCACACTGCTCACAAGAGGCTCACTGCCTATAGGAGACACATTGTCTACAGAATGATAAATATTACATACTTGAACTGAAGAATAGCATCTTCACCATGCTTGAGTCAGTTCCATTTAAGCCCAATACTTCTGCTCTGCCTTTCGCTTCTCTGCTCTCTACCACACTCTCATCTCTGCCAAGATACTTTTGAAATGACTTCACAACTCTTGTTTATACAAGACATTGACTTAGGGATAATCATCCAAGTCGGCACACTTTACAAAGCAAATACAACTTGACTAATGACAAAATACTTCATGCGGATCATCACACTGTCAGCCACACAGATCTAGGACTTCAATCTTCTTTTAGGAACATGCCATGCTTCACAAAACATCTTCAAGATCATCTGCAGGATGTGTAACTCATCCAGTTGACTAGACTTAGGAAGAACATCATCATCCAAAAGTAATTCTTCAATTACAAGATCAATCTTCAATGCAGACCACCAACACAAACTGGACACAATCCAAAGACCTCCACAAGCTTGCCTGAATCACCAAGAACATCCACACTACTTCTACTTACTGAAATCATTATCTCCTTCATCCAAAATCTGAAGAACACAGTCTATCATCACTGTCATATTGGAATAGATGCTTGTGGACCTCCAAACTATGAACCAATTGAGTTGTCAATTCACATTGACTTCCTAAACACTCCATCAAATCCGTAGAACAAGATATTACATTTTTGGATCTCACTAGACCTATCTGTGTCACTCTGTCACCTTTGAACATCTACCAGAACTAGTTTTACTCAAGTGGCCATAACTTCTTCAAATCTTCATGCAGACCTCTCAAATATTTACTGGATCATCTTAAGACACATATCTACAAACCCTTTGATGCGCATCCTCTGATATTCATCTTAGCTGGGATCTTCACCTCACTATCTTCACTGTTCTTCTCTGTTCCTGATGGGACTAATTTTCTCAATATCCTCAGCATACAACTCATCCAATCCTTGTTCATCAATGCAACAGGAGTATGTGACATCAATGACAACACCGGTTAGGCCCATACTTGCAGTAGGTCTTCCACCTATCGGGCTTGGAAAGGTGAAACAGGAAACCCCGGCCTCTGAAGTCTAAGAGAAGAGAAAACGTCAAGCTTTGGGGGTCGGGACTTCACCACTACATTGTTCTTTGGAAAGAAGAATAACCTGACCTCTGCCTTTGCAACACTTAGTCAATTTTATGAAATCAATGGAGATTGGACCTTGGGCCTTCCACCTTACGCCTTCCCAGAGAAGGAAGAAGAGAGAAAGTCTGAGCCTTGCAAGTTTGAACACTTAGCCGCTTTTACAAAGGTTCGGTAGAGTTCAGGGTTCGGGCCTTCGGCCTTCCTCCTTGGATGATGTCACGGCCACTTGGTAGCTTCCTGCTGTTCCGTGGTCACCCTTTGCCTTAATAAAATAATCCTCATAGAATGGTAGAAATGAACCAGAATACACCACGTGTCCCATCGGGAGTCGACCGTCAGGCCTTCCACCTTATGCCTTTAATGAAGAAGATGGAAGGCGAGAAGCCTGAACTCTGACCTCCAACATACATAGAGCATTTACTTGTCAGGCTTCGACAAGCAGACCTCCAGCCTTCGGCCTTCCAAAAGAGAAAGCGGAAGAGAGAATTCCTGACCTCTGAAGACCAAAACACTTATAATACTTTGGAACAAAACGGAGTTCAGCGCCAATTAGGATGGTAGGGTGAAGGGAAGAACTCTGAACTCTCAAACTCTAAAAAGGTAAAAAACATAAGGAAAACTTAGGATTTTGGGGACTTAATTGTTTTGGGTGGTCTTCTCTTGCATTCCAAAGGGTGAAAATACTAGGATCTCATGTATCTTTAGGCTATTTGGCAAGGAAAAATAGGATAACATTTTGGCAACTATGCAGGGGTATTTGCCTGCTAAATACAAGGATCCAGCTGCCTTATCAATCCATTAGGCACATAGTCAAAGGGCACATCAACAAGAATAGGGGGTTGCCTAGACCAACACAAAACTGAACACTACCTCTGGGAAACAAGACAAGGTAAAACAAACAAGGCAAACAATTTCCTAATGAAAATGATGCATGTGCAAAAGCACTTATTGAATGGAAACACCTAACATATTTACAAAATCCCACAACCATGCTAAAAGTAAGGTTTGAGATGGATCCCATTGACCGGAATTGGCAGAACCTCTCCATTCAGCTTGGAATGTTGAAATGCATTGGCCTGTTTGCAACTGGTAATAATATAAGGGCCACTCCACGTGGCATCAAATTTTGAATGTCTCCCAGCTTTAGCTTTGTCTGTATCCCATTTCAACACCAAATCTCCCTCACTGAATGTTCTGTCAGGTAATTTTCTATCAAAAGTTCTTTTGACCTGATCTTGGTGAGCCTCAAGAGTCCTTATGGCAGCATCTTTTTTTTTTGTTATGTCAGAAAATGTCCCCTTGGGAACTTTTCCCTCTTAAGGTTTAGCTCTTGGGTCCTTAGAATGCATTTAGAACATCTTGTGTGTTAATTTTGAATCCCAATGAGAAAAACCTGAAGTCTTGTGGCAAATAGGACCTAGGGAGTTCTATTGAGATGAATCCTACCTAAAATAGGGGGGTGGACTTGGGCGCTCACACCCTAGTCCTGCCCTATTTTGGGTCAGGCCCTAATTTGAAGTGTTAGTTATATGATTGTTGTTAGGTCCTATGCCGACACCTTAAGTTTGAATTATGAAATTCTTAGTGAGAATGTTTGTAGTTGCATATATAAGCATGTTTAGAACTTCATTTACAAACTGGATGGACATTGCAAACTTATGACTTTATGCTAAAGTGATTCGAGGCTTTCATTGTATTGCAGAGTAGTATTTTTTTGTTATTGTGTTTGTTGCAGATTTGACTCCATCTCCTCATGGCATGAAAGAGATTCTTCCTTCCATGAGAGCTATATCATCAAGGTGACATTTACTTATGTTTTCAATCATTTATCGTTTGGATTTTGCCTCTATCCCGCAGGCATATGCACTCTTATCTAACAACGGTGTTCAAAAGTCTTGAATGTCTCTCCAGGACTTGACCGAGGCAAGCCTCTAAACACCACAACCCCCAACCACACTCATTTGTAATTGCAGGTTACAGGTACCAAGTTTCATGGAGTGGAGTTGTAGAGGAAGGTTGCAGATGACAAGGATTCAAGATCTAAAAGGAAGAAGTGAAACGGAGCATTTTCAGGACATGGGCACCTAAGGCAATGTCCTCCAGAGTTACAAAGACAGGAATCAGAGTTACAGTGAAATTCTTGATCTAAAGGAGTTTCTACATCATGAGAATCAGCGTGCCTTGGACTGGGACGCCCGGGGCAGTGTCCTTTGCATTTTGAGTGACAAAAACAAACAGAACAGTGATTATCAGTGCTAGAAGGAGTTCTGCATTCTGCGAAGAAAATAGTGCCTTGGACTTGGGTGCTCAGGGCATTGTCCTTGAATATTTTGAATTTTGAACTTCAAAAAATGGTCAGTTATTAATCTTTGTCCTCTTCCTTAATTTGTGAGCATTTGTCTGAATTTACCAGTTTATTCATTGTTTTGCATAATTAGGGTTTCTTACATATTTGAGGATTACATTAAGGCATTAATTAGCAATTTATGAGTTTCCACATCGTTCCAAGTGATAGCCCAACCTGTTAGGTGAATGCTCTCGCTTAGTAGAGATTCAACTTGATTGATATGTCCTTGAATGCTTGTTGTGAAAGGAGAATCTAAAACCAATCAACCCCATCTCATCCCCCCCTCTTTTCACATCCTAAACATCTTCAAGCTCCATTAACTCAACAAACCTGACTATCATAGCATCACTTTCTAGCAACTCCAACTGTTGTGCTAGCTCAAGGGAGGGAAACTCTAATGATAATGGAACTTTTGCTTCCCTTTCCTAAACAAGCATGAAAGGAGAATTGCCTATGGCCCTCTTGGGAGTAATTCTATTAGCCCACAGAGTTGTCTTCAACTTGGAATGCCAAGTTCTTTGATTATCATCCATTGTCCTCTTAATGAACATGATCAAGTTTTTGTTTGTGGACTCAGGCAGGCCATTCCCTTGGGGGTAGTAATTGGATGATATCTTCAAATAAATTCCATAATACAATGCCCATTCATAATTTTTTGTGCCTACAAAGGCTTTGGCATTGTCAAAAATAAATGGTGAATGGAACAACAACCCTGGCAACTATCCCCTCAAGGAAATCTAGAATGGAGGCCTTTGTGGCATCCTTCAATGCAACTACCTCTGTCCACCTTGTAAAATAATCTGTGGCTACTAAATCCACTTGTGACCAATGTTGGATGGTGGATTAATCATCCCAATGAAGTCCAAACCCCATTGGGCAAATGGTTGATTAGTCTGAATTAGACGAAGAGGAAGAGCAACCAACCTTTGTTTCCCTATGAAGAATACACATTCATTGTAGCTTCTTACCCATCTATGGGTGTCTCTTAATAAATTAGGCCAGTAATAACCAGTCTTCGTGATGTTGACAGTAGTTGTTTTTGGAGAATAATGGCCACCAGCAGGGCCATTATGAAATTCTTCTAGCACCTTAGAAGTCCAATCTTGTGTAATACATCTAAGAAGAACTCCATTGATGTCTTTTCTAAACAAGACACCATCAAAAATAACATAAGGGATGGATTGGAGCCAGAAACACCTTCTTTTGGACTGATCCACTCCATCTAGACATCTACCTGACTATAGAAATGTGACCATGTCATGATACCAGCCAGTTGGAGTGTTGGAACCAGCTGGTTGGGCTTGCCCAAGGACACATACAATGTCACTTTTGGCTTCAACATCCACAGCCATTTGCTCACACAGGCCTTTGCCTCATACCAGCTTGGTGATATTGATGTTTACATCATACTCCATCACCTTTGTGATCCACCCAACCCTTTTTTCATTGATATCTCTGCTTAAAATAAATTCTTTAACGCTAGGGTGGTTCACCATCAACTATATTTTGTTGTTTGAAAGCATATGCCTGAAATTTTTAAATGCTTTTACTATAGCAAATACTTGCTTTTAAACAAAATCATACTTCACCTCATATTCTTTTCGAGGTTGACTGAAGAAAGCAATTGGTTGTTCCAATTTCTCTTCATTCTATTGTGTCAGGACCATTGATATGCCCTCATTGTCTCCAAAGGCATAAAGGATAAAATTATTTTCATAGTTGGGGTTTATTAGCGTTGGAGCCTATGCAATGGCCTGCTTGACATATTCAAAACTGTCCCTACCTTCCTTTTACCATGTGAAGACATTGAATTCTTTTTAAGCATGGCGGTGAGGGGTTTTTCCATTGAAGAAAAATTAGGTATGAACCTCCTTACAAAGTTGATCTTGCCCATGAAACTCTGCAGGCCTCTCTTGTGATTGGGAAGGGGAAGAGATAGAATGGCACTGGTTCTTTTTGGATCAATGGCTAGTCCTTCCTTTGAAACCACGTGCCCCAACAATTTGCCTTCTGGGACAACAAACACACACTTTTTTGGATTCAATGATATTCCATATTCCCTGCATCTTTCAAAGACTTTTCTCAAATGACCTAGGTGGTTAGTTGCATGCTTAGAATACATAGTCAAATCATCAAGATATACTAAAATAATATCATTGATCAGTCTTTTGAAGGCCAAATCCATTGCTCTTTGGAAGGTTGCCCTAGCATTGGTCAACCCAAATGGCATTTTTTGGTAAGCTAAAGTACCCCACTTGGTGGTAAAGGTTGTTTTGTACTGATCTAATTCTTTTGTACTAATCTGATTCTTTTGCAAGAATCTGGTTATAGCCTGAGTAGCCATCTAGGAGTGAAAATCTTTTAGCTCCTGCTATTGTTTGGAGAATTTACTCCATGGAAGGGAGTGGATAGTGGTCTTTAAGGGAGGCCTTATTTAGGTCTCTACAGTCCACACACAATCTAATTTCCCCATTCTTCTTCCTAACTGGAACAAGGTTAGCTACACAAGATGAATTCTTAATGGGATAAATGATTTTAGCTTCTATGAGTTTGGATAGCTCTTTTCTCATTAACGACTCTATTTTGGGATTGACTGGCCTTTGTTTTTGGCAGACAGGCTTTGCATCAGGGTCTAGATCAATGGTATGTTGGATTAAACTAGGATCAAAGCATTTTAGATCCATATAATCCCAAGCTAAATCATCAAATTGATTATAAAGTTCAATAAAACCTTGCCTCTCAGCTTGATCACATACCTTGCCATGTTTTAGAAATCTGCCTGGTTCAATCTCCACCTCTTTATAGTCCTCCTTTTTTACTGTCATGTTCATTTTCTCTTTCTTAGGTTGATCATCAACACTAAATATGCTTTCTAAAGTGATCAATCCTCTGGGCAACTTATTAGTCTGCATCTGGATCACCTAGTCACCATATCACTCTTGCAATACTGACTGATTCTTGGTAGCAAACTCTACCTCATCTTGCAAGAAATTTACAATCTATTGGTCAATTTCAAACACTTACTAGCTCATCACTTGTCAGGCACATCAGGCCTCACAACAATCTTCACATGTTGATATGAATTTTATTTGACATTCCAGGAAATGTCAAACTGGGCACCAACTGTAGCTAGCCTATCAACATCTTTGTTTCTTTGTCTGGGCACTGCTTGAATATTGAATTCATCAAAGTCTTCAATCGGGTCCCAGATTCTACGCTTATGACTTAAGCAAGTCATTCTTTGAAGTGTTCTGTGATCTAATTTGGTGGACAACATGCTTGTTGTCACCAAATGCCTGTAAAATTCTTATTTCTCTCTTTTGTGCCAGTTGTATACCTTGAATTAAGGCTTCGTACGCAGCCACATTGTTGGTACAACTAAACTATAGTCTAAAAGCAGATAAATAACTCTCTTTCTGGGGTGAAATTAACACAACCCCAACACCTACTCCATTTTTGCTTCTGGAGCCATCAAAATACATCTGCCATATTCCTTTCAAATCTGATGTTGCCTTTTCAAGATTAGGGATGGTGGCATCCTCTTCATGGATACAATAAGTACCTAGCCCTATTTCTTCTATATGATCAGGAGTGTGAAACTAAAAATAGTTTGCCCACTCATCCAACAGTATATCAGGTATTTCCTCCGCGGGTGTTTCAGCTTCATGCCTAATGTTGTCATCCTCCTCCAACTCGTGGATTGTGCAATTCATGTTCAAGGGAGTGGGTGTATAAGGCTCTATATGATCATTAGCAATAGGCTCAGCCTTAATGGTCACCTTAGTGCCATATCTAGTTCTAAATAACATGTGGGACCAATTAGAAGATAGGTACCCACCTATTTTAGAAGTGAAATCTCTAGATAGGCATATGCCAAAGTATGCAGGGAAGTCAATGACCGAGATATCTTGTGAAACAGAGCAGCCAGGGTATGCATGCAGAGTGAGTTTTAAATCCTTAATCACACCTACTACCTTAATAGTAGTGTCATCTAATTGCATAACCCCTTTATTCACAAGATCATATTCAATGCCTAACTTATCAACTATGTTTTTGCGCATAACTGAAGTACCTGCCCCAGAATCTATCATGCAATTATGCAACAATTTATCACCAATGATTAGGGAAACATAGAATGGAGGGGACTTACTGGTTTTGTTTGTGCTCACTTCCTCCTTGGGTTGTCATAGGTTTGCTAGGGTGGTTGTCTTTTCTTTTGTTGTCTCCACAACAAGTTGACTGAAGCTTGTTAGGGCTTCCTAAAGTAAATCTCTCTAAGCTAGGATTAACAAGGCATCCCGCATAGTGACATTCAGGTTAGTCTTTTTCATCTGATCAACTATGCTGAAGGGAATCTGACTAACCTTCTGGGATACCTTTCTGGAATCTGATTTGTCATTCTTATGGGGCATCATTATTCAATCACAACTAAGGTAGAATGATTCTGCCACTTGTAATGAATAATCCACTATAATTTTGGTGACTCTATTGGGCATAGAGTCAAACCACAAAACTAAAAAAAATTAAAATTGTGGAACAACTGAAGGATACCCACCTTATAAGTGGTTGAGGGTCTTTAGGTAGGTCGACTCTTTACAAAATCCAGTATTGATACTCCAACTTGATTATCTGCTCATAAGAGATATCTTGCATCTGAGTGATCAACACATGAACAAGTGTCCCTAATTCAACTAGAGGCTTGATGATTTCTAACATTTCCTCTATGATATCTAGGTTGGGGATAGCCCATCTAATTCAGACTCATCTTTGCTTCTCTTCTTTATTAGCTCCTAGGATTATATTTGTGGGATCACCTTCTCATTGTTGTCAAATCGAGATGGTAATCCTTGTCATGTCAACAACTAAATATGAGCATGGATTCCCTGAATGGACTCTACCGCATCCTCAAGTTATGCCTACTCTTGGTTTAATCTATCCTTGTCCAAGACATCATTTATCTTTTGACCAATGGTTATCCTATTGGTAATTCCTACCTCAACAAGGTTAGGTTGGCTAGCATTGTAAAGTCATGAGATGCAAGCACATACATCATCCATGATTAGAGATTGAGTTGACTTCTTGGAATCGACCTCCTTTTTCACCATATTTCATAGCACCTTGGACAACTCCATAAATTGAAGTTTTGGTGTAAAGGATTTTATAGTTTCTTCAATTTCTTTCCAATAGGCCTTTCTAAGAGCCCTAACAAGCTCAAGGGATCCCATAAATAACTTGAGCCCCTATATCTTGGCTTGTAGCAACTTGATTTCTTCCTTCGATGCTTCTATCTTAACCTCGAGATCATCTTGTTTCTTCGTGATCCCCTTAATGGTTTGTGCTTAGGTGTCCATTTCATTCTATAACTTGGTGATCTAGTAGTCCTAGGCACTCATCTTATATTTCATGGACCTAATCTCTATTATTGCAACACCTATGTAAGCTTTTCCTTGAGAAAGTTGAGCCTTGACGTCCTCTACCTATTTCCTCAATACATCTATTATAGCCTTCTTAGTGATCATTTGGTTTTTCATGGTGGTCAATTCCATCTTGACCTATGCAAGTTGTGTTTGGGTATCTCCCAACCACTTCTTTGATTATTCAACTTGCATGTCTTTAGCCCCAATGGCCTTCTCTACCACTATTAACGTCTAGCCCTCTAGTGCTTTATCCTTTATCTTTGTAGCTTTGATTGTCTATTTTGCTACATCCAACTAAATGCACTTCTTAAACTTCATCTCCATTTCAATTAGAGAGGATTCAATGGCATTTGTTCCCTCCTACAAGAATTCAACCTTGTCTTTGGCCCTTGTGTCCTTGATAGTAATGCTAACTACTTCCACTTGGTAGTCTCTATCCTTCAAGCTTATCTACAATGGGAGTGAAGTGTGCAAAGTGCATTACATCATGCATTGGGGTCATACTTGGTTCTTGCCCTCTTTGTTATAGGAGTAGAATATTGTTTCATCTTCCTTTTAGCCTTCTTCCACTGTGTGATATACTAGATTTGGCTCATTTATTGTTGGTATTAGGTGGGCTCCCTTATCACTATCACACTATGGATAAATTGGGTATCCCCCAAGGAAAAGATAGGCATTGATGGGACAATTTAATGTGTAGAAGTGGAAGGGATGAGTGTTTGGAGAGTTGGAGTTGCATAACCTCCATGGGTAAAGATGTTTGTTGGGAATCCATGGCGTAGGGAGGTGGTGATATTGGTGCTTGGAAAGTGAGAGTGTGATAACCTCTAAGTGATAGAAATTGAGGTATTAGGATAGATAGATCGGGATATTGTGGATAATAAAATTGTGAGGGGTATTGGAATTGCATGCTAGGTTACATGTATTGTTGTTATAGAGGAACTTACAAAGTTCTAGGTGTAAGAGCCTATAGTGAAGAGAATGGAGGGGGAGGAGGAAATTGTGCATATGGGGAAGAGGGAAGAGGAATGAAATTGGATTGTAGGGAAGATAGGATGTGAACTTGTGGGGATAAAGGAAGGGAAGGTGGGATTGTAGAATGATAAGGAGAGAAAAGAGGGATTATAGAGTGAAAAGAGAGGGAGGAGGAACTTATAGTGAGTTGCACTTGCTATGCACCTCCACTAGGTTGCTCTTGTTCTTTATCTTCCTTCACTTTCTTCTTGGTCTTTTTCTTTAGTGGCTCATCTACCTTCTCAAACTTATTTTCTTATTATGGATCATTGTCCCCACCCACAAAATCTTTGAACAAGATTTTTCTTGTTGTGGATGGTCTCTGGGATGATGTAGTGGAAGCACTAGCCTACCCCTTTATCCCTGGTGATCTCCTAGCCACCTGGCTAGTTAAGACTTGTTTGGAAATTACCTTTGTTGTGGTGAGTGCTCCTACTAATTGCATTGTGGGTGATTTTGCTACACAACCTAAAAGTCTAGCATTATTGTTACCTAACATAGGTGATTGGCTGAGATGGGCACATACCATCGATGGATGTTGTAGATGGTTGGGCTACTATCTCAATGAGGACTTGTTGTTCTTCCACTTGAGCCTATGTCATCCCATATCCAAGGGGTCTTGATTCTACTTCTTCTTCCTCCATTGATGAGATTACTTCAATTCTTTATTTTTCTTGGGTGTGGGATGAGGTTGGGTTGGGGTTGGCTCAATTGTAGTGATCTTACCACGTGTCATCCATTATAAACTCCCTAGGCTTCTTTGTTATATGGCTAACCTCTTGTTTGAGTTTCCACCATGTGGCCATCTTGTGGTTGGTCTAGCCCATGTTCTTTAGGGAGGTATTCCAATCGTTGCATAGATCTACCTTGTAAGACTTGACCTTCTTGTAAAATGTTTCATGGGGCTACAAGATTAGAGTTGGGACTGTAATGGACCATGCACCTATAAATTTGTTTACCTCTTCCTCTGTAGGGCTTCTTTTGTCTTCAATCTATGGGTGGGCCCATGAGCAAATTTCTTCTACTTGTTGTTTATCTTTTTAAGCCACACAGAGAATGATCCTGTTGGATCATAATTCCAGTGGTCTTCCACTATATCCAACTATACAACTCTCTCAACTTGGCATCTAGGACCTTAGTAACGTTCATCTTGACCACCACAATCTCATTGCAAGGGTGCAAGAAGTGATTGAAAGGAAATAGAGGTGTGGAATACACTTCTTGACACTAATCTATGAGAGGAGGTATGCGCAAAAATTAAATTAATCATACAGTTACAAGGAAATAACACATAATTGTGTTTGGAGGATGTTGGCACTTGATTGCAACTATTTGAATTAGCATCATAAATAGTACCTAGCTATAGATAGCTTGTGCATGACTTTGTATACATGCACATATATGGATAAAGATCAATCATGCATAGATTATATTTAAGGACAATAATGTATTTTGAGACACATACAACTCATAGTTGGCTTTAAAGAAAGATTGTTTTAAAGACTAATTATATATGGATCTATACATAGTCTAGGCGGTGCTAGGGGACAAGTGTCTATATATACCCTAATACTATATTGTAGAGAGATATATTGAGATACACAAGGACACTAGAATAATATACATTATTGATGCTATGTTGAGTATTGTCTTATAGCATGCATGAATAGGATTTGTAGCAATCAGCACAGAGCAAAGTGGAGGGTTAAGGACTCAACATGCTTTAGGTGAGACAGAGATATGCTAGTATATGTGTAGTATAAGTGCTTAGCCATTGGTCTTTTCTATGCAAGTAGATTATGACATGCTAATCATAATGCAAATGCCTACATATTTGTCCTTATGAATGCATATGTTGATGTAATGATCTAGATCTCTAATTGTAAGTGTTTTTTGTAATGATAATGTGATGTGTGTGACTTAGGGATTTGTTCTTTTATACAATACCCTCACATTCAAATTTGAATATCACGCTTAAGTCGGCATGTAATGTTTAGTTGAGGTCAAGCCAACTTACACCAAATCAATTTCAAGTTTAGAAAATAGAGGTCAAAGCCACCCTTGTAGTCATAACCTAAGACTAAGAACAAAAAGATTAAGAGGCAGATTTAGATCCTTGATAAGTGGAGACTAAAGTTCACCTTAAGGGTAGGACAAATACAACTTCTATACAAAAATGTACCATTTAAATTAAACAATAAACCATTGCATATGAAAACTACAGTAGTGCACTTTCCGCCTCTACATATAGATAACCCATATTTAAATGCTTCGTGGCACACATTACGAATATGCTACGGCACATGGACGCGAGGGTGTAAATGCCCATTTGAGATATTACAGTTCCCCATACAACCTCTTCCCTCGTACAAACAACGCAGTTATCTTGTGGCACCATGACAGAAGCTGAATCCCCAAAATCGGCAAGTTCACAGTTGAGACATGATTCAATTCTAAACAAATGGGTCATCATTTCTACTGCCAGAGGCAGACGCCCCACTGATTACAAATCTACTGTAAATACTTCACACCAATCTGCAGGCCCCTGCCCATTCTGTCTCCATCATGAGCACGAATGTGCTCCTGAGATATTCAGAATCCCTGAAAACGTTTCGCATTGGAGAGTAAGAGTTATAAAAAATCTCTACCCAGCCGTCTCAATGGAAGACACAGAAAGAGAACCCCGTATTGAATTATGTGCTGACGCCCTCCCTGGATTTGGTTCCCATGATGTAGTAATTGAGACTCCCGATCACGCTATGACTTTGGCTGTCATGCCTGAGTTGAATATATTTGATGTTTTATGTGCATATAGAACAAGACTCCAACAGCTTGCCAGTAATCTGCACATCAAATACATTCAGGTAAATTTGTAATGGTCTACCCAGTTAGAGCTTTTATTTCGGTTCTCTGATTTGCATGTCTTTCTTATCATAAAATATTGGAATATTTGGGTTCTCTGTTCAACACCAGGATTGTTTTGATTGATTTTTTCCCTTTATATTTAATATTTGAAACTTTTGGCTTATGTGTTTTCGAAGAATCTGGGTTCTGTCTCTGTTTGGGGTTTCGTCTTTCCGATAAACTGTAACATTATTCTGCTGTCTTTTAGAATGTATGGAAAATGCACCATGAAGCTTAGGTAAGACTGAAGATTTAGAAATTATGTCTCAGAATTATATTTTGCCAGATTTGTCCGCGTTAACTGGATTGCTTTTAACACTAAAACTATATCCAGCTAGCCTGGAACCCGGGTCATCACCATCTTCGCCTTGTAACTAGATCATGGTCTAATGGACCTGTTTATGTATTTTTTTGGGGCTTTGACCAAGTCTCGACTAATTAATTTAAACAATTTCAAATTTTGCTGCTGTTGTAGCTCATAAGAGGAAATGATTTGACGAAATTATCCATGTTTCACAGGTCATCACAATACTACTTGCTTTATATGAAATTTTGGGATGGTTTTTTATGTATTTATGGGGGTTTGGTCAAGTCTCAGCTAATTAATTTGAACATTTTAAAGATTTGCTGGTGCTAAGGATTTAATGAAATCATTCATGTTTGGCAGGTATTCAAAAACCATGGGGAAACAGCAGGAGCATCGATGAGGCATTCTCATAGTCAGATCATTGCCCTTCCCATTGTCCCAAGCAATGTGGTTACCCGACTCAACAATGCCAAGGAATATTTTGCCAGGACAATGAAGTGCAATCTTTGTGAGTGCTTGAGCAGCGAGATTCAGTCCAGAAGTTTGTTGCTAGAAGAATCTTCCCACTTCATTTCATTTGTTCCTTTTGCATCTTCATTTCCTTTCGAGACATGGATTGCTCCTAAGGAACATGCTTCTCGTTATGAGCACATAGAAGATGAACAGGTAAGTTTTGTTTTGCTTTTGACAGGTTTTGTCAAATGCATTAGTTCTAAGGCTCAAAAGCAGTCATAATAGGCTGTATTCCTGATTGGTTTTGGTATTGTGGCTGATGATTTTCTGTTCATATTGAGTATACATGTGTATAGACTCAGTTCTTTTGCACTTTTGTAGTGGAATCCCTTTGTCGGGTATGCAGAGGTTAGACTATTAGCTTTAGCGGTTGCAGGAATTAGTTGATTTCTCCTGTGATTAGTTATAATCACCAGCAGCTTGGGTGCTCTAATAAGTGTGGGTTAGCATTTGTGCCCTAAGCCTCACCAGTTTAAGATGAAGACA
Organism: Cunninghamia lanceolata; assembly: GCA_027924645.1. Taxonomy (NCBI): domain Eukaryota; kingdom Viridiplantae; phylum Streptophyta; class Pinopsida; order Cupressales; family Cupressaceae; genus Cunninghamia; species Cunninghamia lanceolata. The sequence goes on from BSBN01000500.1 coordinate 28,810,434, forward strand.
TTGAAGTAAGAGATATATCAAAACTTATATGTAAGATGCTACCCCAATTTTTTTTTTTTTAAATGTCATACAAGGATTTGACAGTGTTAGCTCAAATGCATAAACCAACTAAAGGCCTCACACTTTCTGATCACCTAGATCCCAGGATGGGCAAGGTGAGAGCATATAGTGATTGGCTCACAATAACAAATATGCAAGAATGAAATACACTTCTTAACAAGTATGCAAGAATGAAATACACTTCTTCCGCTGCGGCGGGCATCCACATATCGTGGGGATTCACCACTTTATCAGTGGGTATGTAATAACATGAAAAGATTACAAAGCCTTCCTTCCACTTATTCAGTGGGTATACTCCACTTGTTCAGTGGGTAAGGAACAAAAAAAGATTCATTGTCCTCACTGGCGGTAAACCATCCAAGGGTTAATGTGTGTATTGCATTAAGAAAAATTACAATGAAACTCAATACAATCATATGCAATTATCACAGGGTTAGAACTTGCTATAAATGCCCCTGAAGATCAATGAGGAAGAGATCATACCCTGCACTTTTACTTGGCAAATGACCCTTCTAAAGACTGATCAAGATTGTAAAATATAATGCATGCTGGCTGTTCACTAACATGGAAATTCCACCAAACTCAATACAAGAAGTATCCCTGCATATCACATCAAGTATCTCTGCCCAAAACTTTCAGGAACTGAAATCAACACTTGCATACAAGACTGAAATATGTTTGCTCATAACTGCTGATCACTATAAGGCTGTACTGCACAAGGAAAATGACTTCATCTCAGCTGATGCAAAACTCACATAAAAACCATTGTAAATTAGGTCCATGATGATTGCTTAGACCCCACAAAAAGACAACAAGCAACAAACAGATCAAAGGAAATCAATATTAATTTCTGATCTTCAAAGACCCGGTTTAGGCATGTACGGCTATGGGCAGTGTGGAATCTTCACAATGAGATCAAACTGCAAAGGGAATCCACTGAAAACCTTATTGAAACTTGGTATTTAGACTATGAAAAGACACTCAGAGACCAAACTTATCAAAATCTATCACAATCGTACCATTTCAGCAGTTGTACGGCACTTATGGTACAGACATACTCATAGCTCTTGAGATGTTCATTCAAACACTATCAAATATACTCAGAATGAATTGCCTAGACCATATAACAATATTGAATTCAATATTCAAGGCAAAAGAATTGATGATGATTTGTAATGTGAATCGTCCATTCCCAGCTAGTACGGCTGATGCAGTACGGAAAAGTTTGAAACAATTCCAAATCAGATCTAATGTGTATCAAAATGATCCAATATGTTTATCTAAGCACACAAATCATTGTTCAAACAAGAAAGGAGGCAATGAGTTCAAGATTTGATTTCCATCCAAATCGTACCATTCCACAACAGTACGGCCAACTGATGTACGGCTATGCTCATTTAATCACCAATATTCATTATAACATCTACAAATAGACTTGGAAAGGGGCATCTACAGAATATAAACAGATTGCAATCAACTTAAACTTCAATAACATCAACATTCATTTCTTTCATGCATTGTACCATTTCTGCTGGTACGGCTCCATGTACGGCAGCTATAAAGAACTCACAACAATATAAGGTATACATTCAAAATCACACACTATAATATCAAAAATGCATTTCCCACTTTGCAAAAAAAGATTACAATGCATATCACAACTAATACTATCAGCCTCTGATAAGCTCCATTGGTTTCCTGAAGTAAAAACCACCATTACCAGCTAGGGCAGATATCACACTACCGAAACTGATATTCTTCGAGTGGGTTTTCGTCCACAAGAAGGAATTAAAATGGAAGAACATGCAGGTTCAATCCAACAGAGTCACAATACAAATTCCAAACATGCCCCCAAATGAGCTCTCATTGTCCCTTTATAACTTTTTGAGAGGAATACAATATTATTTTCCTTTTGTCTCCTCATATTACTTCTCTCAAAAGAACTTTTATTATTTTGCCTCCTTCACTTAATGTATAAAGTGACTTTATTAAAGTAAGCTATCATGTCACTTTATAACCTTTTGACATAATTATTTAATATTACCTTTTAAACTTAGCATTTTCTGCTAGGTAATATTAAATAATTAGAATAATAATTATCCTTTTGGCAGAAGGGCAATTGGGGACATTACACTATATGGCAGTTATAACTTGTGTGAATTTTATGCAGTGTGTGAATAATCACAATGGTCCATGTTGCATTCTCTTCCATTAGACAAATTAAACTTCTTACTATGTAATGTCTCATTCTAGAACTTCCTTAATTTTTCCTTAAATAAATAACTCTAACTCACTGTAGTAGTTGCATAAATAATTCTAAATATTAATTTATTTAAAATTGCAATTTTGATTATAAAATTCAGATTTAAAGCTTATGATGTAACTCTGAAGATATGAAAATATAAAATTTATCCTTTATGCTCTGCTGTAATTCTTCTTTCAATTTGCAGTGATTTCTCTTTGTATGAATGTCTCTGAAATGTCTCTAATTTCTGCCCAAGTTAGGGGTTTTCGTCCACTAGAGGAATTAAGGGTTTCCGTCCTTAATTTATCATTTTGAGGGGTTTCGTCCTCGGATTTCTGAAATCTTAATTTATATTCCACAAGGAAAATAGATATTATGTCTTCATGATGATATGATAGTTTTGATGATCCTTCTCCTCTTTGGATTTCTCTTATATATCTTCTTTCTCTAAGAGACATAACTCCTCATACTACCCTTTGACTTTTGCCAATACTAAAATTATAATTTTAGTTTGTTATTTCCTTAAGGAAGTCACACCTTATGGCCCATTCGTGGGTTCTTAAAAACTGCTGCCCCTTCACTAGAATTATCGCTATCTGAATATTATAGACTTCCATTTAAGCGCCCACCACTAAGGATGATTCCTTAATTACCCAGGCGATTCCTCTATTACCCCCCTTGCAACTGGATTAATTCATGTTGTAATGGTGCGCTTCTACAATCAACTGCTTTGTCTTTTCAGTTAGATCTGTAACAGCTTGCTGTGTCTTGTTGAATGCCACATCTCTTTCAACTATTCTGCGATTTATATCAACAACGTCTGCCATTAGCATTTCCAGCAAAGTGCTTTCTAACTGAATAGGATCCTCAAATATTTTCCTTTCAATCAAAGACAATTCATTAGTTTCTGTAAGATATTTATTGCTAAGATCCACAAGATTTTTTCAATGCATTCGTGGCAGCCTTGGCTTCTAACTTGGCAGCATCAAGCTCAAGCTTCTCCAATGCCAACTGGCGACCGACACCAACAATTACATCACGAATTACAATTGTCTCAATAGTAGGAAAGTCATATTCCATGTAGGTTAGGCAATGTAATGGTGCAATCACGGTTAGGAGGGTCCACAAAGTGAATAATCCAGGCCATGCAACAAGAGTAAACACAGCGGAAACAACTCAAAGATATAAGGCAAATGCAGATTCAATCATTTAGTATATCATAGATTCAAAATACAAACTGGCCGGCATCATGTGGGCTTACAATTAGGGCTCACAGGCCTGATTCCTCAATTACAGAATACGCACAAGATATAGCTTTGAAGCTCCTTCGCAAAGAATTCAAACTATCAAACTTGTAAACTATGCTAACTACTTTCCTAGGCATCTATTACATAATTATATATCATCTCCGGAACATAATATTCCTCCACGTCGGCCAAGGAAGATCACAAACTCCAATGAAGAGTTGTAACGTGTGTTCACAGAGAGGTTAGACCTAATCATATAGAACTCCTTCGCAAATGAATGGAATGGCATGCGGATCTCAGGGAAGGTTGGCCACGATCCAAACAACATTGAATGATGTGTCATTTAGCTCCGCAAGTCGGGAAATGCTCCGCAAGTCTTCTCCTTTAGTTGATTGTCTGAGACTGTTAGCATGCTTTGTTCTGAGAAAACAGTCGATCGTCTGATAGTGATATCTTTCCGGTACTTGATCCAAATGATCTGAATTTTGGATATGATGTGCATGAATGTGTTTAGATGCTGAGTCTAGCTCCGCAAGGTTTGAAATGAAACTGCGGTAGAATGCGGACCAAAATACAGAAACTGCTACTAACTGAATTGAATTGGAAAATGAAAAGAAACAAACTGAAATGCAAATGTTTTTGGTTGATGCAAGATTGCGCTTGAACCAGGGATGCTCTTGCATCAGACATCCGGGGTTGCTAAAAAAGTGAGTCCCTCACTTTGTTGAGGCTAGAGGAAAACCAAGGCGGTCTACCTCAGCCTGAGAAATCCAAGATGAGTCTTCTTCCGGTCTGCCTTTCCACTTCACAAGATATTCTTTGTATTGCCTTTCTCTGGTGCTGCGTCCAACTCTGCTATCCAAGATGTCTTCAATCTACTCCGGTGCTTGTTGTGGTAATTGCTTCTTCAAATGAACTTCAATGCTGTCACTGAACTCTGCTTTATGATACTGATATAGGTCCGCAATGTTGAAAATAGGTGATATACCCAATGCCTCCGGTAACTCTACTTCATATGCATTTCCTGAATCAAACTTTTTGAGTATCCTACATGGTCCAAACTTCTTCATCTTCAACTTGTTATATGTCCCAACTGGAAATCTTTCTTTTCTCAAATACACGATTACTTCATCTCCAACTGCAAATTCTTTGTGTCTCTTCTTCTCTTCTACTTTTTCCTTATACTTACTGTTCATTTCCTCTAAATGCTTCTTAACTTGATTATGCACTGTCTCCATGTGTCCTGCAAATTCTTCTGCTTTCGCACTCCTTTTATCTTCCATACTAATGTCTCTCAACTCTGCTATTCCTCTAGGGTTAGTTCCTGTCACAATTTCAAATGGTGTTCTTCCGGTACTTCTATTCACTGAATTATTATATGCAAACTCTACTTGTGATAGAATCAAATCCCAACTTCCTGCGGTTTCTCCAGCCAAACATTTCAACAAGTTTCCCAAACTCCTATTCACTACTTCTGTCTGTCCATCAGTCTGTGGATGAAATGCTGAACTGAACTTCAAATCTGTCTTCATCTTCTTCTAGAGTGTCCAAAAGTATCTAAGAAATCTTATATCTCTGTCTGAAATTATGCTCTTAGGTAATCCATGCAATCTCACAATCTCCTTGAAAAATAGGTCAGCCACATGCACTGCATCAGTTGTCTTCTTACGAGGTATGAAATGTGCCATCTTTGAAAATCTATCCACCACTACAAATATTGAATCATGTCCTCTCTGTGTCTTCGGCAATCCCAGTATGAAATCCATACTTATGTCTTCTTATGTCTTCCCAAGGCCTCTTCGGTACTGTCAAAGATTTGTACAAACCAGTATTCTGACTACTCCCTTTTGCAACTTGACAAACTCTACAACTTTGCACAAATTTCCTAACATCCTTATGTATCTGAGGCCAAAAGTAGTTTTCACTTACCAAAGCCACTGTCTTATCAATGCCAAAATGTCCTGCCAATCCACCACTGTGTTTCTCTTTGATCAAATTATCTCTCATTGAACTCCTAGGTATGCACAACTGATTTCCTTTGAACAACATATCTTCCTAAATGAAAAAGTCCTACCGCTCACTTCTATCTGTCACAACAGGTTCCTTACATGCTTTCTAAGGTTATGCAAAATCAAGATCTTCCTCATACATATTCTTCAATTCCTCAAATCCTAAGACTTCAACCCTCATTTTTGTCAACAAGTTCCTTCTCCTACTCAGTGCATGTGCAACTTTGTTTGATTTTCCACTCCTATGCTTTAATACAAAAGTATAACTCTGCATGAACTCTACCCATCTCATATGTCTCTGATTCAACTTCCCTTGATTGTTCAAATACCCCAAAGCTTGATGATCTGTATACAACACAAATTCCTTAGGCAACAAGTAATGTCTTCACTTCTTCAAGGCTTGAATTATGGCATAGAACTCTTGATCATAAACTGAATATCTTCTCCTTGCATCATTCAACTTTTCACTGAAATATGCTACAGGTCTACCTTCTTGACTTAACATTGCTCCTATTGCATTTCCACTTGCATCACAATCTACTTGAAATACCTTATTGAAATCCGGTAATGCCAACACAAGTTGCTTTGTCACTTTCTACTTCAACAGCTCAAAACTTTTATCTGCTCCTGATGTCCACTTGAAGTCTTTTCTGTCACCTCTCATCATCTCTGTCATAGGGTTACATACTGAATTGAAATTTCTGATGAACTTCCGGTAGAAACTAACTAATCCATGAAATGATCTGACTTCTCCAATGCTCTCAGGTGTAGGCCATTCAACAATTGCTCTTACTTTCTCAGGGTCCATCTTCAATCCTTCCGCAGAAATCACAAATCCCAAGTATACCAATTCTTCCTTCATGAAACTACATTTCTTGATGTTTATCAACAATTTCTCTTCTCTCAGTCTTTGCAATACTTGTCTCAGGTGCCACAAATGTTCTTTTGTCTTACTAAAAATCAGAATATCATCTAGATATACAATAACAAACTTACCTAAGAATTTCTTCAAGACTTCATTCATCAATCTCATGAAAGTACTCGGTGCATTTGTCAATCCAAAAGGCATCACTAACCACTCATACAATCCCTCATTTGTCTTAAAAGCAGTCTTCCATTCATCTCTCTCTGATTCTGATTTGATGGTATCCACTCAAGTCTATCTTTGTGAAATATTTTGCTCCACTCAAACAATCCATAATATCGTCCATCCTCGGTAAAGGAAATCTATACTTAACTGTGATCTTGTTGATTGTTCTAGAGTCTGTACACATTCCCCATTCTCCATCTTTCTTCGGTGCTAATAGTGTAGGTACTGCACAAGGACTCAAAATTTCTCTGATCAAACCTTTCTTCAACAACTCATGTATCTATGTATTCAATTCTTCATTCTCTGCCGGTGTCATTCTGTGTGTTGCTTTGTTAGGCAAACTAGCTCTAGGTATAAGATACATGTGATGACTGATACTCCTAATTGGTGGCAATCCTTCAGGTACATTATTTGATATGATGTCTTCATACTCTGTCAGCAACTCAGTTATCTCCTTCGGTTGTGATTCTTCAGTCTTTATATTTTTAAGCTTCTTAGGAATCAAAGCATAACACATATTCTCAGGTCTCAAACCATCTAGAAATTTTCTTCCATCTACCAAACAGATTCTAGCATTCCCACACATTTCACTCTTAGGATCATCTTCCAAAGGAATCAAAGTAATTCTCTTTCCATTTGATGTTATAGTGTATGTATTCTTTCTTCCATCATGTATAGCTTTCCTATCATACTGCCATGGTCTACCCAACAAAATATGACATACATACATAGGCATAATATCACACAATACTTCATCATGATAAGATCCAATTTGAAATTTCACCAAACATTTTTCACTCACCAGTACCTTATGATCATCTTGAATCCATGCTATCTGATATGGTTTAGGGTGTTTCAATCTTTCCAACTTCAGATTAGTCACCATCTCCTCTGAAACCAAATTATTTGAACTACCACTATCAATTACAACTTTACAACATTTACCTTCTAATTTACATCTGGTTCTAAACAAACTTTTCCTCTGCGGTGGTTCCTCATTTGTCTCTGCTTGAAATAGTGCTCTCCTCATGACAAGTGATTCTCCTTTCTCAGGTCTACCAATTAAACTAGGTGATCTGTTGATGATTGTTTTTAGACAATTCAACAATAGAGTAAAACACTAAGTATCCCACTCTCTCTTGAATAAAGTTCTTCAAAGGCTAATCGATGTGATTCAATGAAGTAACTTCAAGGTTCCTTATTCGTGATTGTATTGAATAGACTCAGTGAATACATTTGATCTTCCTGATAATCACAAAGGGACTTACGTAGACTTCTTCTTACTTGGCCCAGCTTATTTCTCCTTTTAGTGTGGATGATATATGTACAATGTCTCAATAATGAAGAAAAGGAAAAAAGATGAGGGTTTTGAGAAGTTAATCTAAGCTCAATGAAGCAATGATGATGCAAGAATAGACAAACTCCTTAATCAACCTAACTCCACTTCGCCAAGGATGCCTACAACTACATGGAGTTGGTGCAATCTCCTAAGGATAGCGAAAGGTTTTCAAATCATGAAGGCTCATATAAGCACCCATTAAACAACGCAGCTCAAACAAGCATCCACAATCGAACTTAAGCAAATTACAATGAAACTCAGACTAGTTTTACACCACTTCACAAACGATGAATGTCAAAAGCATGAGCTAGGAGTTGATCAAATATTCAATACACACATGTATTACATCAATGAGCTACTATTCTACTTCTAATCTACTTAGAAACATCTCTCCACTTCATCATGATACAAGAAACCATGTTATTTCACAAGACAACACTTAACACCAAACAAGTTCCAATGTCTTTGCATTAATCTTGAGAAATATTTACAACTTCAAGCACTCTCAGAGAATTTCGAGTCTCTTCTACTCTACTCTACTGCACTAACTATATCTTTACAAATGAGGCAACAAGGCCTTTATATAGAGGTCCAAAATTACAATGAATGGCTAGGATCAATTCAAGTAGCCAAGGGCCAGGATCATGCCACCTCAGCAGGTAGTTACAACAACTTGCTATTTTTAGTAAAGGCACGTTTTCCAAGAAGATAAGGATGAAATAAAATCTTCAGAGCATCTTCCACATAGACGTCTTCTTTGGCTCCTTGTTTGTTGAACGATGTATTGAATGTGGTTGAATGATGTGGCGAATTGTGATTGGTGAATAATATGTTTATGCCACATAGGTGCCATCTCAGCATATTCCCAAATTGCATCATCTGTGTGATGTCTTCGAACATGATCATTCTGAACTTGTATGCTTGGGAATGTATCCTTGTCGATTTTGCCTTGTTCGTTGTAAATTGGATGTATATGATACTTGTTGCTCATTTGACTAACTCTATGATACTTCTTCTCTGCAGGATGTAAGTTGATCTTCTTTGGATGCTTCTTTGCGGAGAGTAGTGTAAATGATGATGATGCTCCCTTCATGATATAGAGTAGATGATGATGAAGTGTTCCATTGATAACATGGAGCAGGAGACTCTTCTCAAAGACTTGAAGATTGAGAGAACTTGAAGTATGGTGGATGAATGTCTTCTACTATGCAGATGATGAAGTATACTTGCACAATGAACTTGATGTGATCCTTTGGAGCAGCTACATGATGCCTCTTCTACAACGACTGCCTCTTGACTTCACTCTTTGTCCATTGGTAATTCCAAGCTCTTGCTCCTTTAATGACTTCCTAGCTCCACCATTCTCCTGCAACACAGAGAAAGCAACAATTAAACCATTGATAAACATTTGATTTCATAGCCTTAAGGAATCATTTCCAAGCATATTCAACATTCTTCTAGCTTAGACGCTGATTTAGGTTTGCAAATAGGTGAAAGTGCGCCTAGGCCTATTTAGTGCAAATTCATTGTTTTTAACCCTTGTAGATGCTTAGAATTGTTTATTTTGGACAAGATAAAGTCTTTTCAAAGGTGAATCATGCCTTTCAAGGCTAGGCGCTAGTTGAGGGTTGCTCAGGTGCAAAAGTGCGCCTAGCATCTAATGACTTCATACTTGCTATGTTTATGATCTCAAACGATTGTGAATGTCTTAGAATGACTCCCCTCATCTAGGCGCCCACTCCAAAATGTCATTTCATGTATTTTTCTCCTAGGCGCTCATTGAGGTGTGGAGAGACAGGGAAATGCGCCTAGCATACTTGGCCTATTTTTTGGCATTTTGATGGTTTTAACTCAGTGAATAAATGTTTAGAGGACTTCTTACCTCAAAATGACATCAAATTTCATAGTTTTAAGTCCTTTTACAAGGCGCAATTTTAGGATCCTCCCAAGTGTGAAATGGCGCCTTGACTTGGATAGTTGCTTACTTCAAGGTTTCATGATTCCAAGTCGTTGTGAAGACACTCAAACACTTTCAAGGTTCATGGAATCCAACATACCTTGCTAGGCGCAAAAATGGAGCTGTTGAAAGGTGAAAATGTGCCTAAGTTCAAGATGAGTATTTTATGAGCTTGATCAACCTTATGAACTCAAGGAGGGCTAGGCCTCTTAAGGCGCCACCTTTCTAAGGGCTTAATCGTTCATTTCAATTCTAGGCGCCATCTTTTATTGGTTTAGACACTCCTTTCATGCTAAGGCACAATATGATGTTTGAAGCTTAGGCGCACTTTGAGGTTGTTCATGAGTGGATTTGCGCCTCACTTGTTAGAGTCATTTCTTTGCAAAACTTTCAATGTTTAAGGCTTTCCAACATCAATTTCAATCAAGGCACCTTAGTTTGGAGTGGTTCAAAGTTTGTTCTCCTCTAGGTGCACATTTAAGTCTCCACCTTAGGCGCACATTTGGGCCTGAGCAAGTGGGAAAATGCGCCTAACTTCCTGGAGCAAATTTTGCGCCTAAGAAATGAAGTCTCCAGGGTTAGGTATATTGAAAAATATTTAAAGTATAAGATCTAGATCTTATACTTTAAATATTTTTCAATATACCTTTTAGGATGTTTGAGATAGGTCTCGGATCCACCGGATTTAACATGTAGATTCTAGATTTTGAGGGATCCACCAGATTTCAGACTTAGCCAATTTTCAGGATTTTCAGGATATCAGACTTAGTCATTTTCAGGATCTCAGAACATCAGGATATCAGGACATCAGGAGACTATGGTATCCACCACAAAACACCACTGACTTCATCATGAAATAAACCTAAGACATCATCCAAGACTAAAGTAAAGCATCAGAGGTCAAAAAAAAGGGGGGGGTCCCCATTTGCAATGGGGCGATGTGTGATTTGGTCACAACATGATCCAACAGGTTCTTCTACATATGCTGCTCTTCCACCGTTCTCTGTCTTCTTGCTTGTACTTCCTTGATTACATTCAAATGCTCTATGTCTTTCACCTCCACATTTAAAACAAGTTCCTCTGAATGTCCTCCAGGTCCTCTTCTTTCTCTTTTGTATCCTTCACTCCGGTATGGACTAGGGTTTCCTCTGCAGTAGAAAGTTTTGTCATCTCTCCGGTGTGCATTGTTATTTCTGTCCTCCTTCTTGAATGTGTTCTCTTGTCTGTTCTGCTCCGCATATGATCTCTCTCCTCCGGAAAATGTTCTACCTCTCTAAAATTTACCTCCTCTACCTCTCTATCTTTGATCATGCCTCTTGTTCAACTTTTCTTCAACTTTCAGGGCAAACTAATATGCTTCCTCCAATGTTGTCATCCTCACCAAACTCAGTTCTTCTTGAATGTTCAATCTCAATCCATTGATGTATCTAGCCATTTTCTCCTTGCTTGCTTCATTATGTCCTATCCTTATGATCATCTTATGAAATTTTTCAGTGTACTCCTTCACAGATTTCTCCTTTTGTCTCAAGTTTTGCAATCTCTTCAACAGTTCCAACTCATAGTCAGCAGGTATAAATTGATTCTTCAATTTTCTCATCATTCTGTCCCACTTTGTAATCTTTTCTTTTCCTCTTCTGTTTCTATCCAACTGAACTTTTTCCACCATATAGCAGCATGTCCTTTCAACTTTGTCTTTGCAAATTTCACTTTCTCCGGATCTTCAATTTCTTCATACTCAAAGTATTTTTCTAGGTCATTTATCCAGTCGATCAACTCCTTAGGGTTCAAATTGCCAGTATAGTTCGGTACATCAACTCTAGGTCTTTTCCCAATCTTTGAAATAGCTCGCAACATCTTGACTTGATTTGATTCTTCTTCTTCTCCTAGGGTTTCGCCATTTTGGTCAGCGGTTTGAAATTCTTCCTCATCATCACTTTCAACATTAGGTCAAGGTGTATGTCCTCTTCTCCGATCTTCTTCAACAGCATCCAAGCGAACTCGCATTGTCTTCATCATCTCCATCATCTCATCCATTCTTCTAGCCATAGTACCAACAGCAGGTATTCTCCTCGGCAGCATTCTTCCTCAGATCAATTGCAACTGCCTCAAATTTGGCAATTAGTCTACAAGGTGACAACTGCCTCACAATCGGCGATCGGTTGACAACACAAGTAGTCTGCCTCGGATTCGGCAATCTGTTCACAACAAGATCTTACGAAATTCCTTCACCAACTTCGCTCAATTCGCTCCCAAAAATTCAAACTTCGCTCTGATACGACTTGGCGCAATCACGGTTAGGAGGGTCCACAAAGTGAACAGTCTAGGCCGTGCAGCAAGAGTAAACACAATGGAAACAACTCAAAGATATAAGGCAAATGCAGATTCAATCATTCAGTATATCATAGATTCAAAATACAAACTGGCCGGCATCATGCGAGCTTACAATTAGGGCTCACAGGTCTGATTCCTCAATTACAGAATACGCACAAGATACAGCTTTGAAGCTCCTTCGCAAAGAATTCAAACTATCAAACTTGTAAACTATGCTAACTACTTTCCTTGGCATCTATTACATGATTATATATCATCTCCGGAACATAAGATTCCTCCGCGTCGGCCAAGGAAGATCACAAATTCCAATGAAGAGCTGTAATGTGTGTACACGGATAGGTTGGACGTAATCATATAGAACTCCGCAAATGAATGGAATGGCGTGCAGATCTCAAGGAAGGTCGGTCACGATCCAAACATCGAATGATGTGTCATTTAGATCTGCAAGTTGGGAAATGTTTCGCAAGTCTTCTCCTTTAGCTAATTGTCTGAGACTGTCAGGATGCTCTGTTATGAGAAAACAGTCGATCTTCTGATAGCGATATTTTTCCGGTACCTAATCCAAATGATCTGAATTTTGAATATGATGTGCATGAATGTGTCTAGATGTTAAGTCCAGCTCCGCAAGGTCTGAAATGAAACTACGGTAGAATGCGGACCAAAATACAGAAACTGCTACTGGCTGAACTGAACTGGAAAATGAAAAGAAACAAATTGAAATGCAAATGTTTTTGGTTGATGCAAAATTGCTCTTGAACCAGGGATGCTTCTGCATCATGTAATGTCCCGCCTGGGACATTACAAAGAAGAAGAAATTGCAATGGCCAAAGGCCACTAATCGATTATATGTTCCAAGGCATATATATATATATATTAATCAAATTAATGAGATCGAAGTGGCAGCAATCAAGAATAACAAGAAGTTTATGATGTCTAAGACAGTGATCATGAAACAAGGAATATTTAATTTAAATATATTTGCATAGAATAAAGTGGCCAACCCCATGAACATGCTTATACTCTTTGCTGGCCGACCACTTAGGCATGTGTTCCGAGAATTGTATAAATAAAGATTAAATCACCCAGGTTTGAAATAAGAAAGATGATAAGAAGAGCATCGAATATTATTAAGGAGAGCAGCGTTTGATGTGTATAAAGGCAATGATTACATTATGAGCAGTGATTACATAATGATGGATGATTAATGTCCAGCGCTAGGAGACAAAACGACACTAGAAGACAAAAAGAAAACCTTAACTAATGTTAACCAAAGGGCAGCGGTGGTAATCAAAAGGTATCGGATGTGTTTAAAGAGGTGCGATTCCTTACTATGAAGGGTATAAAACAAGGATCCAAAGACCATTGAAGGCATCAAGTGCTCAGCAAGAAAATATATCTAAGGCAGAGATAAATCTGCAAGGAATATATCAGCAGTGATATATATATGCAATAATTGATATCAGCAGAGATAATATATATAGCAGCAGATTGGAGTAAACTTGAAATCCATCAAGAGGTACTTTATATCAATCATCTAAGCAATCCGTATTGAAGTCAAGGAGATGTTTACAGGTAGGAAGGATGGCCCTTCCAAGTTCACGAGAGATGAAGAGGATGGCCCTCTCATGCTCTCATCAAGTCGGCCAAGAGATGAGAAGGATGGCCTTTCCATGCTCTTGAGCTTAATCAAAGAGGATGGCCCTCTTGAGCTTGATCAAGGAGGATGGCCCTCCAAGGTGGACAGGGAGCTGCAAGGCTGATGGCCCCCTTACATGCTCTCGGCAATATTAAGGATGACCCGCCTTAATATTGCTACTTGCAAGTATTCCTAAGGAATTCACTATGTGATTGGCTTTGAGGGATTGTGTTATGATAAATTGAACCAAATATTGTTTATGCTATGATGTCTTGATCTCATTATGAATTATGCTATGATAGATGAATTTAATATGAATGATGCTATGATCTGAATATTTTTTGATAACTAATATTTTAATGTCAAATTTTAGTGAGTACTATTGTTTGCAGGTTAAGATATCAGGAATATCCCAAAAAGGGACATTACAGACGAAAACCATCATGTTTGGATGGATTGTGATGCACAAGTTTATGCCTTAATATTGGGGCATTACAGTCCGCCCTTCCCAAAATTGCTTGTCCTCAAGCAATAGAAGATAAAATGCTTAAGAAACTTTGTACCTTTTAAGAGAGATTTTTCTAGTGCACTTAATTTCTCTTCATCCTCACCCCATTTATTCTAATATGATCCACTATGATCCTGGAATTTGACTCCTCATTCCATTTTCATGTTATTTTGGACCAGAAGATGCCATGTAATATCCAAAATTCTCATTACTAGATTCACCTCTGTTATCCTTTTGGTACTTTTTTTTTTTTGTCAATGGTGTCTTCTAAAATTTCCTAAGAGAAACTATTATGCAATTAGAATATTGTTATGGTTATGTATTTTACTTATTCCGTTTTTCCATCGCTTAGTATTGTCTCTGTCCAGAACCATCAAGACTTAATTGGCTCGAACGCACTGGTGTTTTTGTATCTTTGCTTTATGCTTCTCAATTGTAAGTGGAGATACCTTCACACTCCGTGAGTTTCCTAGTTCAGCTTCTTTTCTTGCTAATGCTTTCTTCAAACTATCTACCTGTTCTTTAAGCTTACGGACTTCTGCACTTTCTTTGTTTACACAAGCAGCACCAAGTTCAACAGTAGCCACTCTTTCAACAAATTTAAGAGTGCTAAGTGTCTCTTCATATGAATCCAATTCAGGACTTATGTGCGCAAACATCAAGGTCTTTGCCTAACCACCTAAGGAATTTTGGAGTAATTGAGTCAACTTGCTGTTTCGATAGGGTACATGTCAATTTTTCTGTGCTAGTGCTGCAATGACATCTCCTAGAGATGAAAGTGACTTGTTGATGTGTTGGGCCTCCTTCAACCGATCTCCAGTTACTTTAGATTTGTCCTCCCTCTTGCTCCCAGCTAGATCCACTAAATGTAGGCAGCTATGAAGGGTGCATCCAAAAACACAATCTGTGCCTTGCACGTGCACGGTCAATACACTGTGAGAATGGCTACTGTGGTCATTGAGGGCAGTAGAGCTAACAGTGTGATTCTTTTGATCAAAATTCATCAATTCTAAGACATCGTATGTGGATTTAACTGGCAAAACACTGGCATCTGGTACATTAAATCCATTGTGTCCATTATTTCGAATATCTAATTTCTTGTTCGAGGCATCTGTGCCAAGAAGATCTCTCACTTGTTCATTGGATATCTCTATTATTTGAACATAAATCTCGTACTTCGTCAAATCTTTTCTCTTTTGAGACATTTGGAAAAGGTCAGTAAGTGCTTGATAATTTACTCCCATCTCATTCTTAGAAGCACCGGTCAAGCCAGTCATTGTGTTCGTTTTCCTCCGATCTCATTTAACCATAAGCAAAAATGCAGACATTGTAACCATCAATTACAGATCTGATCAATGGTTGTGTATCTAGGTAAACTTCCTTTTGTGTTGCAAACGACCCAAAAACCTTATTAAAATTAAACATCTTCATGGTATCCTTCCCAGTCTTCAATGTTTTAACTATGAGAAGGGACCCATCTTCCCTAGGAAATTTTACTGTGCTTTGCAAACTATCTACTTGAGAGGGCCTGACCCTGTGGTATACTGTTATGTTGCCTATGAGGTCTTGTAGGGCATTATAAAGGTTATTATTTTCTTCGACAACTCTCTGATATCCAGAAGCAGAATTGGAAAGGTGTTGCACCTCATTCCCTAGTAATTCCCATTGCTTTTGGTGTTTTGGTCTGCATTAATTGTACATCTTCCCTTATTTTTTGTAATAGAACCCTTATATCTGTGAGTTCTTTTCTTTGTGTTTCTAAACGCATCTAGAACTCATTTTTTCCCAATGCTTAAGCATAGTTTTAGACTCGTCATTTTTCCATTCTATAGAATTGGAACATTACCAAATCTCTCGATCCATTTCAGCAATGTTCTGGTCAATGTTTTCCTTTGAATCTTCAATGCCTTTGATCCTCAAGAGATCACTCGGACCCCATGTGCAAAAATAGTTTGGAACTTGAAACAAAGAGTCCACATGCCCTATATTGCAAGTTGTATCCCATACCCTATCACCCCTCTTTGCATGTTTTCCATGGTGACAAGAATTTTGTAGTGACGTAGGAAGCACCAAGTCTGAAATTTCTTCATACCTTAGGCTATGAACAAAATGTTTATTCTCATTTGCAAAAAGTGAATTTGTTGATATATCCTTAACATCTTCATTGTTATGACGTAAAACCCCCATATTATGGCTAACCAAAGTGTTCTTCTCAAATGCATATTCATTCATCATGCTACTCTGTACATCCATTAATGGCTCACTATTTTGAAGTTCGAAAGATAGAGCATGATTTGAGGCATCTTCCTTCAACTTGAATTCTTCCCATTCAACAAGTGGAACCCCTTTTGTCTTACCTTCATCTAGCATCAAACACCTCGAGGTAACTATCTCCATTTGGTCTTCAAGTGTGGTGAAGTGACAACTTGGTGAATGCGTCCATTGTCCTTCAATGTCCATGTTGGCCTCTCCTAGCCCTGTTATGTGCAAACCAGAAGTCTCCTTCTCATGACTACAAACTAACCCATCAATGAACTCATCGATCTTGGAGCAAGGGAGTTCGAATGTTTCCTGGTCAACCTCCATGTAGTCAGTGTGTATCATCATGGAATTTTCTTGATAAACTGAAAATTGGGTGGATGTTTCTTGGGCATCATCTACCGTTATTGACACATCTCCAACACACAATATCGACTCTTCTTCTTCCTTTCTCGACCTCCTTATGTAGTCATATAGGCCTCTTTTATTGGGATACTAGTACCCGAGTGTCTTCAAATACTCCTCAAAGGGAATACAAGCTTTTAAATCATCTGACAACCTTTGATACTTGTCAATAATTTTGGGGGCCTCAAGTTTGTACAATAATTCTTGAATAAGATCCATGTCCTCTGCCTTTCGTAGACCTTCAAGTCTTTTTGACTCAGGGAAGACATCCAGAATGTTAACTTTACCCTGCAGGCTGGTAGGATCAATGCTCAGATACCAAATGTAATGTCCTGTTCTAGAACTTCCTTAATTCTGCCTTAAATAAATAACTCTTAACTCGCAGCAGTAGTTGCATAAATAATTATAAATATTAATTTATCTAAAATTTTAATTTTGATTAAAAAATTCAGATTTAAAGCTTATGATGTAATTCTGAAAATATAAAACTTATCCTTTATGCTCTGCTGTAATTCTTCTTTCAGTTTGCAGTGATTTCTCTTTGTATGAATGTCTTTCAAATGTCTCTAATTTCTGCTCAAGTTAGGGGTTTTCATCCACTAACTTGATAAGAGGAATTAAGAGTTTCTGTCCTTAATTTCTAATCTTGAGGGGTTTCGTCCTCGGATTCTGAAATCTTAATTTATATTCCACAAGGAAATAGATATTATGTCTTCATGATGATATGATTTTTTTGACGATCCTTCTCCCCTTTGGATTCCTCTTATCTACCCTTTGACTTTTGCCAATACTAAACTTAAATTATAATTTTCGTTTGTTATTTCATTAAGGAAATTGCACCTTATGGCCCATTCGTGGGTTCTAAAAAACTGCTGCCCCTTCACTAGAATTATCGCTATCTGAATATTAATAGACTTCCATTTAAGTGCCCACCACTAAGGATGATTCCTTAATTACCCAGGCGATTCCTCTATTACCCCCCTTGTGGCTGGATTATATTCATGTTGTAATGGTGCGCTTCTACAATCAACTGCTTTGTCATTTCAGTGAGATCTGTAACAGCTTGCTGTGTCTTGTTAAATGCCACATCTCTTTCAACTATTCTGTGATTTATATCAACAATGTCTGCCATTAGCATTTCTGGCAAAGTGCTTTCTAACTGAATAGGATCCTCAAATATTTGCCTTTCAATCAAAGACAATTCATTAGTTTCTGTAAGAAATTTATTGGTAAGATCTGCAAGATTTTTTCAATGCATCCATGGCAGCCTCGGCTTCTAACTTGGCAGCATCAAGCTCAAGCTTCTCCAACGCCAACTGGCGACCAACACCAACAATTACATCATGAATTACAAATGTCTCAATAGCAGGAAAGTCATATTCCATGTAGGTTAGATGAAAACCATCATGTTTGGATGAATCGTGATGCACAAGTTTATGCCTTAATATCGGGGCATTACATACTAGCTATTTGCAGCCTGGCCTCACTTTAATATTTGGTTTCTCCCCCACAAACATCTCCCACTGCTAGAACTCTTAGGTTTTATTTACCAGTGGCAATATCAGGCTATCAGCTAGTGATTATGATCTAGTGTGCATTCAATTTCATTCATGTTACTAAGTGTCTAATCTAATTGATTAAATGAATAAATGGTAGGTAGCATAAGCTCTATTATCATGGAAAGCCTGAGCTTACAAGCTTCTGCTTCTTATTATCTTTAATCGGACAAATGCCAAAAATTATGAATGGCTTAACTTACATTATTTACATCCCCATAATACCTTTATTTCTCTTTCCACTTGTAAGGCTGTTTCTTCTGTTTTTCTCTCGATCCTTTGGTCTCATTATAAAATAACATTCTCTATAACGGTTTAGCTCCCATATATACAAATCATTTCTGTATCTTGGAGTTTCCTCTTTCTATTCTTTTATTTTAGCCATCGTGACAGATACATTTGTTAGAGACAAATTCTAGAAACGTAAGACAATTGGTTTTCACTTATCGCTATATAGATAATGCTTTATGTTGCTTATCAATTACTTTGCTGCCTCTAAAGCATTGGGTTTCAACAACAATCACTAGTCTAAAAAGGATTTCATTGAAAATGTCAAACAGGCAATGGATCTAGCATATATTTTGAGGAGTGTTCTGCAGAAGCTGAACCATCAGTTAGAAAATCCTCCATATGACTACATGATTCACTCATCACCTCTTAGAGAACCATATGAACCTTCATATTGTCATTGGTTTATACAGATTGTGCCACAACTCACTCGTCTTGGTGGCTTTGAAATTGCAAGTGGCTGCTATATTAATCCAATATTTCCTGAAGATATTGCTACAATCTTACGAGGAGTGAATTTGCAAAATCAGTGATCTACCAGTAATTCTTGTTTCCAGAGAAGTAAATATGTTGATGCCCTTGCTTAATTTCTTCATATCATATACAAGCATTCTCTATGTGATGCATAATAGGTTTAAAATTGACTGCTACTTCAGGAAGGTTTCCAATATTTTGAGTCTTGACAACTCAAAGTTAACTACTTTATTCATTTGCACTGAACGAAGACCATTAACAAAGCTAGGGCCGTCTGTTACTTACATACAAGAATATGTCCAAATGAGAGAATATTTATTATTCCCTATATAGAAAATTGTATTTCTTTACATGAATTATTCTTTGACCCATTGCATGGTTAATGGATATTATGCTCTCTGGTGAGGCAGGCGACTCTTGTCCCGAGATATTAATTGAGATACATAATTTACAAGCTTACCCAATTTTTTTATCTAAGTTTTAAGGGCTCAATTGCAGCCTTTTATTTTGATGTCAGTAAAATGTGTTTCTTCTTTAGCATGTAGGACATGCTTTTATGGCAACTTATACAGAAGATATTCTGAAGTTTTGTATTGTTTGCAAGGGACAGCAAAATTGTTTCCTCCGTTATATTTGGAAACAGGAATTGCATACATTGCATTGATATGAATTTGTCTCGGTGCATGATCATGTAACAGATTTTTTGGTAGGTTGGCATTAAAATTTCAGCTGCTTTGTTTCATTTTGAGATCTTGCCATGACATCTCCATGCCTACAATATCAAGATTAATCATTGGAGGTCCCCTTAACCTAAGAGTTCCTCATTTTAGACAAGCATTCAGCTGATTTATTTCATTGTGAGATCTTTTGATGTCATTGCCATGTCTCAATATCAAGACTAATCATTGGAGGTCCCCTTAACTTAAGAGTTTTTCATTTCAGACAGGCAGTTTTTAACTCTTTAAAGCAAGTTCTTGCAATTTTTGTTGACACTTCTGGACCCAATCTGGTACATAAATTAATTGGGTTATTTCCTAGTCACCAAGAGACGTGATTACAGGCACATATATAAGGGGATGCTGCATTCCGAATCAGGGTATCAAGGTATGTGGGTATAGGATGCTTGATATATGCGTAGATGTATGCAAATTTCATCAGTTTTAGAAATTAAAATGAACTGTCATAAACATTGAAAAATTAAAATGAACTGTAATAAACATTGAACCATAAACAAAAATGAGGTTGTTCCCTCAGCTGTTCTTTGCTATTTGATAATATTCATTGCAAACCTGTGCTGCCCAAACCCGATTTAAGAAAAATATATATCTTGATCTCTTTTTCCTTTGTAATCTTGCTAATGTTCATTGTCAGCTCCCCAAATTTCTTTCTCATTTCTTTGTTTGAATGAGTGACAAATAGGTTCTATGGAATCTTTTGACCTTTAAGAGTTTATGGCATTTTATTTGCTTTTCTTTGTTTTTTTGTGGTAGAAGATATATATCAAGAGGTCACGAGATATCAGGTGACATCCCCTGCTTGCTAGAGATGCCTCGTCTATGTTTCCCTGTCTTTGAAACATGTACACCCTACCCTAGGGTTCATGTCTCGTAAATTCAATGGTTTATGCATGATATGGATAAAAGCATATATTCACAGGAACTATCGTCCGTGACAGAATCAAGCCCTTCACTACTGCAATCTATAATTATATGACCCAGTAACAAAACAAATTCCCTATTGGGGTGTTTATGCATCTGAGTATGTGAGTTGATGTTGCTAATTTGTGGATTCACTAACCCAAGTCTACTCCATCATTAGACAAATGATTTATTAACACCTATATATTATTTAATGTGTAAATGCAAATTGAGGTTTAGAAGGTGTGATGAAACTCAAGGGGCTTCACTATCTTTTAGTCACAAATGCATATGATCTAAATGACATTTAAGCCAAATATTCAAGAATGGAAATGTTTGCAGTTGTAAAAGTGGTTTTGGCAGATTATTTCTGAAGCAAGTTCTTCAAAAGTTCTGGACAGTTTGGATGTTTATATTTTCACCAGGCTATAAAATTTAATCCACTGTTAGCTAAATATCACTTTTAGACGTATACATTATTTGATTGTTCAATACATATATTCATGCACTAATGAGTCCACCGAGAAGGCAATATATGTAGAAAGTAGAAAGTATTAAATATCACACTAAAATTCTTTCACAATTCAGAATGTCTTTTTTAACCTTGTTGGCACATATTGTGTCCAACCAGTTTATGATGATATTTCATGTTCTAGCCTTGCATTCGCTCAGCTTTTGAAAGGAGGTATTGAGCTCATAAGTACCTTTTTTTATGCTTTACCCCATTTTTATGTCATAAGGAACATCACATATGCAATAATACATCAAGAAGAAAAAACTAACAAATCCTATAGATATGGCCGACAAAGGGTTTGAAAGCATATTCTTTCATTTCATCGATCACAGTCTCTGGTGTACATAGCGCACTTCACTGCTCTTAGTGACTCAAAAAAAATATGCTACATACACAATGAAAAGAAGTTCTCATTCCATCTAGATTTTATATGCTAAGACATTGCAAACAATTACATGAACAATTATACCATTTTTCATTAATCATGGCTATTATTTATTACATCATCAATTGATGATTAGTTGCTACTTAATTAAATTGCCATTGTTTGGTGCTTGGAGTTGTTGACAAACTAGAAAGCATTTAATGCATTCATCTCTCAATAAAGCCGACACCAATGTGGTGATTGATGCAAGGTTTGGTTGATCTTGTTGGAAACTTTCATATCACTATTGAAATGATTTAAGATTCTTCATAGTGATTGTTGACAATTGAAAGGTTCTTCATCCTAATAGCTGATAATCGAATTGAACCAAAACTGATAACTCTACCATTGGCAATGATAACAACTCCCCAAATGTTGGATATTCATCTTACTTGTAAAGAACTTATTCTAAAAGTTGGTAACATGTTCAATTGACATCAAGTTTGTATCCTCTGTTATATTTGGAAATATGAAATTGCATGCATTATATTGTTAAGACATTTTGTTTTAGGAATTCAGCTCATGATTAGTTTACTTTTTTTTTTTTTTTCCGACTAGCATTAAAAGTTGTGGCTTATTTGTTTCATTCTAGGATCTATTTGTGGCATCTCTGTAGCTATAATATCAAGATTAATCAGGGGAGTTCCCTTTAACGTGAGAGTTGCCCATCTTAGAAATGGAGTTAACTCCTTCAAAGCAAATTCTTTGCAATTTTTGTTGACAGGCTCTAGATCAATCTTGTACATTAGCCTATTGGTTTACTCCATAGTTACTAGGGAACATGACTACAGGTACTTATGGTCAAGGATGCCATTTCTAGAATTAGGTATAGGATGTCGTTCGTGTGTGTGTGTGAATAATTTTCTATCATAATGGTGCAGGAGCACCCTAGGTTTAGTAGGTTCAAAATTGGCATTTTAGTTTTGTTTGAGTTCTTAATATGTAATAAGGTTTAAGAAGACCATTTTAAATGTGTTGGTGTCTAGTTTGGGTCAATAGGTGTTAAGTTTGTGTGCAAATGTAAAAAGTGTCAAGGTTGTTGAATGTTGTCAAATTGCACAAAGCAACTTTTGCTTTTGTTGCTAATGTGGGAAGATGAACAGTCATAACTTGAAAAGTTGGTTGTGACCGTTTGGGAATAGTTGGAAATGCCTTAAAAAGGCTTTGTAAGGTCTAACACAAGAGGGAGAGGTGGTTGGAGATGGTGATTGTTGAAAATCTTGAAGTTTGAGTAATAAAACATCTCTGTTTTCTGCATTTTGAAACATTTTTTCTCTGTTCTGGTGAATGGTACAGATTTATACAATCATTTCATGGCATGAGACCAATTGGGAATGAAAGATAATTGAATCTACTTTCTACTGCTTTTTGTTGCACTCAATTCAATTGTGTTTTGAGGGAGTTATGTCCATTTTACTGCAAACAGGTCTAAAACCCTAGTTAGGGTAATGGTGAGCAAACAAACCAATTTTTGAAGAGTTCCGTACAAAGCGACCACCCTTGATTTTGAGGTATGTTGTATAAAGCTCAAATGGGTGTCTGAAACCATGTTTACATTCTTGATATCATGCCTGCACTGAAAATTATGGCCGAAAAACTCAATTTGTTGCTACCATGCTTTAGGCTCAAGAAATAGGACAGTCAGATTTTGAAACCCTCTGTACCAAAACAACCCTAGCCAAGTTTTGGATATGTTGTAGAAGAGCCAAATGAGTATCTAAATATGCTTTTAGATTTTGAACGCTGTGTCTGCTCCAAAAGTTATGGTGGAAAAGGTCGAGTTGCTGTCCCACTTTAAGCCTAGTCAAGAAAGAGGACAATAAGTTTTTGACCATTCTGTACAAAGGAACCCTATCTAATTTTGGGATATGTTTGTAAATGGTGAAAAGGGTATTTGAAAGTGTCTTTACATTTTGAAGGTCATGCCCACTCTGAAAGTTATGTTTGAAAAACCAGTTTTGAAAGGCTATTAAGAGAATGAAGGCTTGTGAGGAAAAACCCACCATTGGATGTTTGAAAGATTGAAGGATTGGTTGTTTGTAATTGTTTTGTAGTTGTCCACCCCTGCTCTGCATCACATAAACATGGAGATCTATTTATCTTGATCTTCTTTTCACTTCAAAATTCTATTGGTTTACTCCATAGTTACCAAGAGACATGAGTGCAAGTACTTATGGTCAAGGATGCCATTTCTAGAATTAGGTATACAATGTTGTGTGTGTGTGTGTGTGTGTGTGTGTGTGTGTCAATAATTTTAGAAACTAAAAGTGATCTATCATAAACATGGAACATAAACATGGAGATCTATTTATCTTGATCTTCTTTTCACTTCAAAATTCTATTGGTTTACTCCATAGTTATTGGGAGACATGACCGAAGGTACTTATGGTCAAGGATGCCATTTCTAGAATTAGGTATATGATGTCACGTGTGTGACATAAACATGGAGATCTATTTATCTTGATCTTCTTTTCACTTCAAAATTCTATTGGTTTACTCCATAGTTACTAGGAGAGATGAGTGTAGGTACTTATGGTTAAGGATGTCATTTCTAGAGTTAGGTATATGATGGCGCGCGCGCGTGTGAATAATTTTAGAGACTAAAAGTGATCTATCATAAACATGGAAATCTATTTATCTTGATCTTGTTTTCGCTTCAAAATTATGCTGGCACATTTTGCAAGCTCCAAACTTCTTGTTCATTTTCTTTGTTTCAATGGTTGAGAATTTAGCGCGTATCGGGTCTTTTTCCTGTTAGAGCTCATACATTCTCTCTGTATGTGCTATAAATATGTAGTGGGTGTCCATGTAAAGGTCAAGAGATGTTAAGGATAGTGTACATGGTCTCCAAGCTCTCGAGAACAAAACTACACCTTACATTGTTTGGTGGGAGCTCCTTTAGTGAACATCATTTTTAGATAAATAATATAAGTGACTTTCTAATAAGTAAGGTTTGACGAAAATAATAGTGTGGTCTCATGTGATTGTTTATTTAGGTTTTCTATTCAAATTTTCACAACACGTGGTCCTATATAAATTTTGAATTAAGTATGAAGGATAATATGGAATCTTCTTCTATAATGGTGGAGGTGCTAAAGTTTAAGGATTAAAAATAAACTATGTATGTAACATTTCGTGGGTTCCTTCATTTCCTTTCTCTCCTTCCATAGCATGCTAGTTTTCTTTAGCTTGAGTAGATTAGTTTTTTGCATGCTTATTTCTATCATTGTCATTGCTATTATTTTTCTAGATACAGTTAGAAAATAAGAGCACATGCACTTATTTTCTAATATTTTCCATTATTGGTTGTCCGTGGAGGTCAAAAGACTAACATAGGGGCTTGAACTGAAGGCAAGCCCCTAAACAACCCTAATATTTCTTTAGTTCCCCTACAGGTTATAGATTTAAAGGACATTTCGACCACATGCTAGTTTTGTAGATTTTCTCCCTTTTATTTCTATCATTTTATTTGTTTTCTTTGAGTATATAAGTAATACCTTTCAAATTCGGGCTATTATTTGTCATGGAAACTCTTGGGTTTGTTGTTGTCTTCTGTTGTGTAGATTGAGTAGAGTAGTCAAGAAAAACTCCATATTTTTAGTTTTTCGTACTGTCTAGACTACAACACGATGCATTGGTGTCTTGGGTAGTCATTTCTTCCATCTAGCACCAAGTTTTGTTCATCTTGCTCTTTTCAGTTCTGTAATAAAACTCTGTAAATTATTCTCTAGTTTTCAATAATTAGCACTATCAATTTTTCTTTCATTTATCCTAGCAAACTAAAGTTGTTCATTTCCTTTATTCAAAGCACTTTAAGGATTGTGGAATCATTTTGTTAAATAGTAGAAAACTAGTGCAATCCTAATGTGGAAGTAGTGAAACATCGTTTGGCTAATACATCTTAGCTAAATCACAATTCTTCCTCTTTTATAGTAGGATCAAGACACATTTGCATGGTGCAAGAACAATACACACTCGCATGAGGGTAAAATCAAAAGATGTAATTATCTCTTGAATTCTTCATTGTCATGGAGGGAGACTCACTAGACAAGGTTGTGATAGAAAATAACAAGTCACACACACAACCCCCCATGGTACTTTATAAAATAGTGCAAGTACGAGAAAGACACCATATGATGTGCAAGAATTCCCCGAGACAAAAAATACAATGGTGGCACAAGTTTATTTCAGTGCGTTTATAAAAGTGCATAAATGGAGTTATACAATGTCCAAAAAGGACTATAGCATGAAACAATGAGACTTAACATGTCCCATTTGCTATAAAAGATGCAATTATCCCTTGAATTCTTTATTATCGTGGAGGGAGACTCATTGGATTTGGAAGAGGGAGTGAATTGCTTATTTATCTTCAAGTGGGAGGGATACTCATGACTTGAAGTTGATTCTACTTTGAATAATGTGGGATTAAAGGTTTTATTTTTCCTTATTTTTGCCATTATGACTACACAAAAATATATAAATGGGCACTTAAATTATGCCTTATAAGCCTCTATAATAGAATAATGTTGAAAGTAGAGCCCCCTAGAAAATTACAAGGTGCACTGAGTAAAAATATTACAAGGACAACTTGAATCAATCGTTTATAACACACGATGATTTTATAAATTTCTAAAAAAGGCTTGTCAAACTGAATTTCTAATATTACAAGTAGAATCCTTACAATTTTTTGATAAATTTGAAAAACAATTTGCCTAATTTCAATATCGTGGGCAAAAGTTATGCCTTATCAAAAAATAAACAACTTAGAGCTTTAAATTACAGTCACAAATAGCAAAATAAAAAAAAGACTTACACCACTATGTAGTTCTCATAAAGAGCTTTCCAATGCCTATAAGAAGTCAAAATTTTGATATATTGGGCGAAAGTTATGCCCCTAGAAAAACCCCCCCTTAAGGCATAAAAATGAGACATCCCCAACATTGTTGGGGTGGCACTCTAGCTGCACTGCCTAGCTGGGTGGCGATGTGGTGGAGCTAGGGGGTTGTAGAGAGCGACACGACCACGGTGGGGTGTCGATATTAGAGATACAATATTAGAGATAGGGAGATATATAAGGGTTTAGGGTTTAGGGGTTAAGGTTTAGGAGCGTTATTTAGGGCTTACGGTTTAGGGTTTAGAGGTTAGGGTTTAGTGTTCAGAGAGAGGACCAATAGCTGGGAGATATAGAGAATGAGGTACATGGCTAGAGACATAGCTGAAAGAGATTATAGGGATATATATGGAGAGTGAGGGACATGGCCAGAGACACAGGGAGAGAGATTGAGAGGTAGAGGAACGATAGAGATAGAGAGATAGCTAGGGAGATAGAGGTTTAGGGTTGCTTGGATTTAGTGTTTAGGGTTTATTGGTTGGGGGTTAGGGGCATTATTTAGGGTTTATATATGTTTTAGGGGTTAGGGTTTAGGGGCATTATTTAAGGTTTAGAGGTTTAGGGTTGCTCGGGTTTAGGGGCATTATTCAGGGTTTACAGTTGCATGTCAAAAGAAGTCTCTCTCTCTCTCTCTCTAAATCCCTCAACCCTAAATAATGCCCCTAATCCCTAACCCCTAACCCCTAAACCCTAAACCTGAGCAACCCTAAACCTCTATCTCGCTATAATCTCTCTCTTATCTCCCTCTCTCTAGCTATCATCCCTCTACCTCTCAATCTCTCTCCCTATCTCTCTAGACATCTCACTCACTCTCTATCTCCCTATCTCTCGCTCGACTGTGATCTCCTCTATCTCTCCCAATCTATCTCCTTTCTCTCGACTCTACGTACCTATCTATCTCTCCCTATCTCTTGCCGTTCTCTCTATCTCTCTAGACATCTCTCTAGTGATCACTCTCTCTCCCCTCTGACTCCTTTATCTCTCCCTATGATCTGTCTCATCTCTATCTCTCTCTACCTATCTATCTCTCCCTATCTCTCTATCTCTTGCCTCTCTCGGCCCCTATCATTCCTATATATATCATTAACGAACAAGCATGGAAAACTTATAGGACTCTCTCTCTCTCTCTCTCTCATCCACAAAGCAAATAGAAACAAGAAAACTAGGACATGAAAAGAGGGATGAGGATATAAATTGGCAGCTGGATGAAATGGAAACAAGTTGATAAAACTAAAGTTCATTGGATGGGAAGATCAAATGATGAGAGGAGAGGTGGAAAATAGTAAAATAGGGAAAAATTGGTGCAGGGATCTAAAGGGAAATTGGAAAGGAAAAGGAAAACTAGGAAAGCTAGGAAAAGGATTTAACTAGCTAGGAGCTGGTAGATAATATATAGGTCAGAGAGAGAGAGACAAAGACAAAGAGTTGCTTGGGGTTAGCGGTCAGGGTTTAGGGGCATTATTTAGCGTTTATGAGTTTAGCATTGCTCAAGTTTAGGGTTTAGAGTTTACTAGGGTTTATGGTTTATGGTTTAGGGGCATTGTTTAGGGTACTTTAGGGTTTATGGTTCAGGGGTTAAGGTTTAGAGGTTTAGGGTTTAGTGTTTAGAGAGAGAGGACCAATAGTGAGATATAGAGAGTGAGGGACATGGCCAGAGACATAGGGAGAGATATTGAGAGGTAGAGGAATGATAGAGATAGGGCTAGATAGGGAGATAGGGAGATAGAGGTTTAGGGTTGCTTGGGTTTAGTATTGTTTAGGGTTTAGGGGTTTAGGATTTAGGATTTAGGGGTTTAGGGTTTAAGGTGGGTCAGGGCCAGGTTAGAGCTTATAAGGGGCATTATTTAGGGTTTATGGTTTAGGGGTTAGGGGTTAGGGTTTAGGGTTATTAGGGGCATTATTCAGGGTTTACAGATCTTCAAGGATCTAGATAGTGTGGCTATACACATTGCTACACATGTTGGTGGCTAGTTAGACACATGGAACATCAACAACCACATGTTTTGCTTCCATACACGTGTGCCACCTAATGACATTTGTACTGCAAAACATGATCATATAATTGGCACTGTATGCATCTGACACATGGTCATGATGTCCACGTGTTGGAATCAGAATTTTCATAAAAGTTCTGAGTGTTTTATTTGTGTATCCATGACTCCTGCTCTTATTTTTCCATAATAAATCATGTTATTACCATTCATAAAGTCATCTTTGCCTTTTACCACGATACCGCTATCACAGTGGCTAGCCTTCATAATACCCATATCATACCTCCTCACCGCAGAACATTCTCAAACAGCCCACGGTATGACAGTAAGAAGAGTTAATACTATACACTACGCACTATACCGCTATACCTCGGGGGGCCAAAACCTAACCTACGGTAGTGCGGTAATCAAGCCGTTGGGTTATTTAAAGCATACCAATCACATCAACATCAAAATATGAAGATTTAAGCTCAACATGAAGATTTGAATCATGCGAATTTAGAAGGATGTGTCTTGGTCTTGAAAATACACAAAACAAATTAAGATTTCTCACTCATAGTAGCGGAAGACAAATTACACAAGAGCTCAAACCGCGGGAGTAAAGAGAATTCTTCAAGGCGATTTTTCCGGGTAAGCTCTGCTCATCATTTCTTGCAAATTTCATAAAAATGGCACCTAAAAAGACTGAGGTAGGAGCTAAGAAGGATGGAGCCAAAACCAGTAAGTCTTCATTGCAATCCCCTCTACTTTCATTGTTGCCTGGCTCAATTGACAAAGGTTCTAAAAAGGTTTTTAGAGACTTAGCTCAAGGCTGTAGGGAGCCCTATATACCTCTGTTGGGATAGAATCTCTACTGGTACTTTTATCTAAAAAGGAATGACCAGGTACCAGCATCAAACCCATGGGCCCTAGATCTGGCTAAATTAATTGTTCCCGACATTTTCATTGACATTGAGCTGATTAAATCCCTTACCCACAGTTACCATGCCCCAACCAAAACTGTGAGGCTTCCAAATGGTGAGTGCTTAGTGGATATCAATAGAGATGCCATTATCAAATGTTTCAACCTCAATAAACAAGACGTAACAGAGTTGAACTTAGTGAAACTTGAGCAAAAATATAAGAGGTTGAGGACAACATATCAAAGTGATGAGCTCCCTTTACACATGAAGAGGGGCGATGATAACAGAAGGCTCTCTATTCCTTCTTCCAAAATGGAACCTTTCCAAGTTTCTGAATTCCAAGTTTATTTCAAGAATACCTATTATGCGTTGTGTCAAGTTTTGGGGATAGATGCAGAGGAGCAAATGCAAATAGGGTTAATGAGAATGGCTATGATAATTCAACATTCTGAGTCAAATGTAGAATTTGATTTTGTATCTGTGATTGAAGAACACATACATGAAGGTTTGCTACAAGTTAGGGAAGCCAAGGCCCCTATTACTTTCAGAAAATATTCTTTTATTGTGTCACTTAATTATGTATTAGAATGAAATGAAGTGGACTACAAGGATGCAATTGTGTACACAAGAAAGAGGAGTTAGACTCCTTGTGCAAAATTGGTGCTACATTTGGGATAGCAGGTGTATAAAAAGTGATTTTGTAGTGTTTCGAGATGATTTTGCTGTCAGATTGATTGTTGCTCTTGGTTACCCAACACCAAGAATGTCTGAGTCATTGATGAAGGTAATGAGGCCTATGCAGTATGGGCCAGACCAAGGCTATACTCATAATTATGCTGATTGGTTCCTTATGCCACAACACACTATTATTAGAGTATATGGGTGCAACCAAGCACCACACGTTTTACCTAAGTTTGTACCTGCAAGAGTGTGTTTCCTGGAGTTTACGTGGCAGATGCTCTGGATGGAACATGACTTGATGCGAAATCAGAGGAAAGGCACATTTTTCCCTGACTTGACTATGTTTGAAGAGCTGGCCATTGGGTCAGATATGCTCGAAGAAGTGCAGAGGTTTATAAGGGTCAATTACTCCCTCAAACCTGGAACAGAAAGAGTATGTGACCCAGAGGGTCACATCAATATGATCAGAAGAACCCTATTGACGAAGAAGGTTATTTCACATGAATTTAATTTTAGAGAGAATGTTATAAGGAATTTGGTGTATTTTGCTGATGTAATGCAGGCCAGAAAAAGGTGGAATGCAATGATGAGGTGGGAAAATCAGAAGAAGGAAAATGATAGAAGCTTCAAAGGCTTTTTTGTAGATGAACCCAACCTTCTAAAAAGAATGCAAATGATTTTGAGTAAATTTGATGAATTATACAAAATGGCCCAAGATGACGGACTCATTCCATTGCCCACACCCCACCAACCACCACATGAAACATCCACATCTCAGATATTACCCCCATCACCTACACGTCCATCCCCTCCATCTCCCACTCATGAGCCACAGGCTAAAAAACAAAAGATGGAGCCATTAGTGGAATATGATTCAAGTGATGATGAAGAACAAAAAAAGTCAAAAGCCTCATGATCCAAAGGTCAGGTTGTCAGAGGAGGGAACTAATGAGATTCAAGAGGATGAGAGGGTAGTGGCCTCTCTGAGATTCATAGAGGATGATAATTTTATACACAGCAATGAGTTCAAAGATTTCTGGATCAAAATGAAAATGAAACAATTTAATGAAAAGTTGAAGATTAATCTTATAGGAGTTGATGAGTCAAAATAGGATGAGATAAAGGCTCGGACATTTGTAGAATTGAATATTGATAATATTAATGTCACTCCCCAGGAGGCAAGAGAAATGGTGTTGAAAAGTGATATGTTGATTATACCAGGGATGGAGTTGTCCAAAATGTTTCTTTTAGATCAGATTAGAGCACAAGATGACCCCATGTTAGTTGCAGAATTTGATTCAGAGGAAGGTGTCTCAGGAGTAGGGTATAACCCTACTACCCAAACACTTGCCCTATGGACAAAGCAGAAGAACACAAGGAAGCCTCGGCTCCTTGATGTAGTACAAGAAATGAGGGGGTCAGCCATGATTAGAACTATGAGAGACACAACTCCTACTGAAGCTGCCACCATAACCATGCACTCTGCAATGTTCACCAGAGATGTGGTAGAAAACATGGAAAAGAAAATTAATTAATATGAGAAAAGGTTAAAGCTATCTAATGATGAGGTGAACAAATTGTTCATTGAGAATAGAAAGCTGAAAGAATAGTTGCAATAAGCCACCACAGTAAGGGGAGATGAATTAATTGTCTATCACCCACTAGTCCATACAGAGGATCCCCAGATCTAACAAATGAAAGAGGAATTGATACGCTGAAAAAGCATAATGAGGAAGATGTTAAAAATCGCATCATAGAGATCCTGAGCAGGATATTAAAGCACATAGTTGATATATTGAAAGACAAAATAAATGGGGTACATGAACAATTCAACAATCTGATCAAAGCTCTGGAACAGATAAACACTAATTCTTCCATTCTTGAAAAGCTTCAAAAGAGATGGCAACCTACCTTCCACATACTGACTACTTTATGCAAAGCCACACATAGAGACCTGGATGCCCCATCAAGGCTCAAGCCTACATGAGAAATGGTGAAAAGCATAATTGAGGAGTATCAGTATTTGGTAGATACAAAAAACAAAGTGGAAGGTAAGAGGAGTACATTTGACTCCATCAAATGTCGTTTCAGCCCATCAATCCTTAAAGATGATAACCAAATGAAGGGTGTAGATGAATGGAGACAAGAGTTTGATCAGATGATTCCTAAATGTTTGGCACATGTACAGAATGATGGGGAAATTAAACTCACTGAGTTCCATACTTTGCTCGATGGAATTATCATGTTGGACAATGGATACACAAAGTTTGTGGTGGATATCATGAACCTCTTGGACAACAGATGGAAAAGCCATTTTGTAAGCTTTGCAGCCACACAAGAATTTAAGTGGCCTAGTGATCTAAAAATAAGTGAATGGCAGGAAACATATTTGGGTCCTGAAGAGGATTGAATGTGAAGAGGAGATACCACATCAGAAAATAGAATGCCTTGCTCAGGCCTTTTCTATCCGGTGAATAATGGATTGGTCTTTCTAATTAAAAATATTTTCTTAAATCTTGTTAGTTTAAAAGTGTTTTCTTAATAGTTATGAACAATTATGTCCTTTCTATTGTAACAGGTCTGAAGCTTGTTTGCCTCTTCTATAAAAAGAGAGACCAAGAGCTGATAAAAAGAAGGGAGAGAGGAGAAGAAGGTAATAGTAGTAGATAGTAGAAAAGCTCCATAATATTTACAAAATGCAAAGACCATGTTGTAAGCATAATTTTGAAGAAGTTAATGGAAAATCTCTGATTCTGTGTTGCCATATTGGTATCAATTGTTTGTTGAAGTTATTCAATTATTTGGTTGTCTCCATTTTAGTGCTTCCTTATTATTAAAATTGATATATCAAGTATATACTCAGTTTATCAATGCACATTTGTTGTATTTGTGTGATATGATTAATTGGTTTCCTCAAAGGAATTAAATCCTTCTAGTCAATCACAGTAATCTGGGAGTATTAATTGGATCAGTAAGAAGAACCACATAATTAGGGTTGGCATTCTGTCTCCAAGTTGATATCATCTATTGTTCTTGTTTGATTTATTCAATTGGTTCCTTCAAGTAGGGATTAAAATCTTTTGATAAATTACAAGTAACCTGGTTGTGTCAGCTGGATTATTAAGAAGAATCTGTCAATTATTTCCTTGCACGTTGATACAATTTATTAACCAATGTTAGTGTGCCAAACAATTAGAATTACTACCAAATATAAGCCACTCATCTCATATTTTCATTTGACTCCATTTACCGCACAAGGCACTGGTCTCACCCGTTTCATTTTACTTAAAACTTTCTATCAATTAAACATAGGATTTACCTTGATATTGCTTATATAATTTATACCAAATTAGAACTATATCTTTCCATTTCCAATTGCCATTGTGGATAGATTGCTAGATTAGGAAACACACAGTTTAAGTCTACCTCATTTACATAGGTATACCCACCTAGGTCTGGCAAAGCCAAAAGAGAAGGGGGTCCTATCACACAAACCCTGTTTTGTTGACCAAAAATGTCTCACTGAGTTCTATACTCTACTTGATGGAATTATCTTGTTGGACAATGGATACACAAAGTTTGTGGTGGACATCAGGACCTCTTGGACAACAGATGGAATAGCCATCTTGTAAGCTTTGCAGCTGCATAGGAATTTAAGTGGCCTAGTGATCTGAAAATAATTGAATGGTAGGAAACATATTTGGGTTTTGAAGAAGATTGAATGTGAAGAGGAGATACCACATCAGAAAATAGAATTCCTTGCTCAGGCCTTGATTGGTCACGGGTTTCTATTCGGTGAATAACGGATTGGTCTTTCTAATTAAAAATATTTTCTTAAAACTTGTTAGTTTAAAAGTGTTTTCTTAATAGTTATGAACAGTTATGTCTTTTCTGTTGTAACGGGTCTGAAGCTTGTTTGCCTCTCCTATAAAAAGAGAGACCAAGACCCAATAAAAAGAGGGGGAGAAGGGAATAGTGGTAGATAGTAGAAAAGTTCCATAATATTTACAAACTCAAAGACCATATTGCAAGCATAATTTTGAAGAAGTTAATGGAAAATCTCTGATTCTGTGGCGCCATATTGGTATCAATTATTTGTTGAAGTTATTCAATTATTTGGTTGTCTCCATTTTAGTGTTTCCTTATTATTAAAATTGATATATCAAGTATATACTCAGTTTATCAATGCACATTTGTTGTATTTGTGTGATATGATTAATTGGTTTCCTCAAAGAAATTAAATCCTTCTAGTCAATCACAGTAATCTGGGAGTATTAATTGGATCTGTAAGAAGAACCACTTAATTAGGGTTGGCATTTTGTCTCCAAGTTGATATCATCTACTGTTCTTATTTGATTTATTCAATTGGTTCCTTCAAGTAGGGATTAAAAATCCTTTTGATAAATTACAAGTAACCTGGATGTGTCAGTTGGATTATTAAGAAGAGTTTGTCAATTATTTCCTTGCATGTTTATACAAGTTATTAACCAATATTACTGTGCCAAATAGTTAGAATTACTACCAAGTATAAGCCACTTATCTCAGATTTTCATTTGACTCCATTTACCCAACAAGGCACTGGTCTCACCCATTTCATTTAACTTAAAACTTTCTATCAATTAAACATAGGATTTACCTTGATATTGCTTATACAATTTATACCAAATTAGAACTATATCTTTCCATTTCCAATTGCCATTGTGGATAGATTGCTAGATTAAGAAACACACCATTTAAGTCTGCCTCATTTACAGAGGTATACCCACCTAGGTCTGGTAGAGCCAAAAGAGAAGGGGGCCCTATCACACAAACCCTGTCTTGTTGACCAAAAACGTATCAAGAGATTGGCAACCTCTTGTGGCCTGAAGCCTGCGTTTTTGAAAACCAACACCACGTACGCCACAATATGCCACAATGATCTACTAGTTGGCATGACCATACAAGTTTGAGTACATTTGTTCTCATCCCATCCATATAAGAAATGCACCATACAATATGTTGGATATTTGTCAACATCTACATGTAGAATAACTGATGGTATTCTTGAACAAATGCCTACTTTGTACATTTTGTAGAGTAAAAGCGAGGTATATATAACAAATTTTCATCTTACCTCTGTGTATATTTCCTTTGTTCATTTTGAATAGAAGTGACATATATGTTAGAACCCTTCTATATTTGAATGTGTTTTGGTTTACATATCTATTTTCTTTTATGTATTATGTGATCTTATTAATTGCATTAATAGATAATATAGGATTGTCCCTCACTAGTTCACCTTGGGAATTAGATGAAATAACATTTGAAGTTGACTGTAAATTAACAACATGGTGAGCATTTTGTTGATTTTCTTGCTTATTTTCACCCTTTTGAAAATTGAATTTTCCTATTGAAAATTTGAAGGATGAGATCGATATTTAAGTGCATTAGACTTAAGAATTTGATAGTGTATCAAAATCATCATTAGGAATTTGATAGTGTATCTTTGTTGACAAAGTTTGAAATCCAATAACATAATCATGATTGCACTCATTAATTTGATTATTGTTTGATTCTCTCCTATTCGTAATTCAATCTATCTTAATAGTGAAGGAAAATAAATACATGGGCAACCCATAGAGAAATTTGTCATCAATTTTCTTCCTCAAAATTGTCTCATGATATGGTGAAGGAAAAAATTACCAAAGATAAATTGTGATCATTATTCATCGACCCAAAAACTAATGCACTGTTAGAAATGTAGACACCTAAATCTTACCATGGCCTAACATCACACCAGATCTATCCCACATCTCCTCTTACAATTTTAATTAAATAAATCGTATTTATTTAATTAACCACTTTGATCATTCCTCCTAATATCAGTTTAATAAGTCACGCTATTTAATTAATAAATCTAACTGTTCTTCTGACATTAATTAAATATTAACCCTTCCTCTAAAGTCTCATCCTTAATTAAATAAATCCACATTTATTTAATTAAATCAATCACCCCCAACATTCCCCCACAACTAAATAAATACATATATATCATGACCATTGTGAAACAATCTTGACTATTTTTTACTATATGAGTGTTTTTGTTTATTATCGTTGTCCCGTAGGTTAATTGATTATCTTTTGCGGTTATGCGGGAACAAGAGGAATGAAATATGGCACATACCACATTCTTGCAGAGCATAAAAGAACAGTTTGAGGCTTGGCAGTTGGAAGCGGTTGATATGAAGAAGCTATCGCTACCCCGTGGATGGTTCATTTGACGCTTGCGGCTTGGTGGTGTTAGTCTCTTCCTGCGGTCCTGCGGAGGTTTGAAAAGTAACCGGTGGCATTGCGGTAATAACACTTACCGCGTTCCCGCAAGGGTTTCAACCGAGGCCCACGGTAGAGCAGCAAGAGGAGAATGTAATTGGTTTTTGCCCCCGTCATCCTGCGACGGTCATTCATAACATTTGTGGTTGGGCGGTAAATAGAAGGACATTTGGCTGAAAATGAAAATGAAAGAATATAATGAAAAAGTTGCAATAAATAAAATGGGTACTGATGAAACACAACATGATCAAATCATTACACAAACTTTCAAAGAATTGAAAGTAGATGAAATTGATGTGAGTCCAGAGGAGGCAAGACAAATGGTGTTGAAAAGTAATATGCTCATCATCCCTGTCCTTGAATTGAAAAAGGTATTTTTGCTTGACCAAGTTAGAAGTCAGGATGATCCACAACTTGTTTCAGAATTTGATTATGAAGATGGGATAAGTGGATGTGGTTTTAATCCAAAGACAGAGACCCTTGCAATCTGGACTACTCAGAAGAATACAAGCAAACCAATATTGCTTGATATTGTTCAAGAAATGAGGGGTACAGCTGCGGTAAAGACTTTACAAGATACATCAACAACAGAAGCAGCTGCTCTCAATGTTCATACTGCTATGTTTACTCATGTTGTTGTGAAGAGGTTAGAACAAAGGCTAACATATTATGAGCAAACTTAGAAAGTAATGAATGATGAAGTAAACGAATTGTATTTTGAAAATGTGAAATTAAATAAACAATTGCAAGCTGTGAATTCTTCTCAAGGTCAAGCCATTGTACCCTATTAGCCCCCTGGGCCACAAATAGCCAGTGATGTCACAATGTCTACTGAAGAATTTAATGCATCAAGATTGAAATTTGAAAAGGAAATTGAAAGTTTGAATAAACAAAATGAAATGACAAAGAATGAGGCAAAGATGAAAGTTTTTGAAATTTTTGAGAAAATTTTGGAGCATAGAGTAAAATTGGTTGTGGATAAGCTTGGGAGTGTGCATGATTGCTACTCTTCTTTATCTCAGGCCATTGAGCAATTGAAGATAAACTTTTCTGTTTTGGATTTGTTGTTTAAAAAATGGCAACCCTATCATCACAATTTGGTTACGATGTGCTTAGTAGT
Organism: Cunninghamia lanceolata; assembly: GCA_027924645.1. NCBI lineage: Eukaryota > Viridiplantae > Streptophyta > Pinopsida > Cupressales > Cupressaceae > Cunninghamia > Cunninghamia lanceolata. The sequence goes on from BSBN01000500.1 coordinate 28,848,307, forward strand.
GCAAAGGAATCTTGATGCCCCTACAACTTTCAAGCCCACTGAGAAAATAGTCAAAATGATCATTGATTAATACCAGTTTGTGAATGGGGAAAAACAGAAGATGCAAGCAAAGGTTGAATCTTTTACTACGTTCAAGCATAAATTTATTCCTTTCATACTGATAGAAGAAGAGAAAATCAAAAGTCTTGACACATGGAAGATGGAATTCGGCCAAACAGTTTACCCAAAAATTAGGAGAACATAATGCTTGTTATAAATGGTAGTGTTGCAAAGGTGACTATGGAATCCTTTATTGTTACAATGCTCAATGGAGATATGAGGAGAAAGTTCAATGATGAAGGTTCTAAGGATGCCTTGCATGTTCCGCAAAGGCCCAAGGACAAAAGTGGATCTAAAGGGGAATGGTATAAATATCAATCCAAGTCAAGAGGAAAATCTAGAATCCCTAGGAAGATAAGAGTAAAGTTTTGGAAATATGGAAAAAGAGGACAAGTGAAGAAGGAATGCAAAAAATCAGTTAATCACTGCCACAATCTCATGATCATTATTCTAGTAGAAAATCCTAGTTTTCATTCTTTTTTCATAATGCATTGGTTAATCACACACTTCACATTTGACATCATGCTAAAAATATCAAATAAGTTTTGTATTTCTTCTCAACTATTTCATTTCTCTATTTTAATTACTTAATATCTCAATATTTTATTCTACTCTCAACTCCTTGTACTTTAAAGTTTAATTAAATCTAGGATTGGGTTAAGTGAAGTGGATGATTTAATTGACAAAATTACATAAGCTCCTTAATATGTTCTGTAGTCACTAGCAAACTTGAAAGTAAATTGTCATTGATGAAACAAGGTAACGCCCACTATTTAAGGAACTTGATGAGCTTATCCTTTGACCTATATCACTTAATACTTCCATCACATAAGGATTATCCATTAACAAGTTATGAAGAACATCAAATCAATCCATTTAATTAACATTATTGCCAACAATTCATACCAAAGATTGAACAATTTAAGGATATTGTAATAGTTAATTTGTCAACAATTGAACAATCCATTTAATTAACATTATTGCCAACAATTTAATCATCATTTTTTAAACATGGATTGCAAATAATTATGAAAATTTAGAAGTCTTGGTCATTAACTTTATTGTCTGCTACAATGTCATCCAGTGTATCATTGTCAATGTTCATATGTTCTTTCAAATATTTAATATTATCATTATCCTCATCTTGACCTCCATCATCTTCATCATCATTGAAATCTGACTGTAGACCATCTATATTTTTACTAGATGTATTTGGATCATCCTTTTGTATACCATCCATATTGTTGTCTTCCATAACATCATCCAACTCTGGATTGTTGTCTTCTTGTTCTTGAACATAACCATCTTCAACATCATCATGGATGTCAATTTCTTTGATGTTCTCTAATCCCTCTCTCATTTTGTTGGCCATCATTGTTTTGCTCAGTATCCACTAATGCATCATCAAATACATGCCTTAATCTTGGATCATAATGTATGACAAATATCCATTTCGGGTCCAAAATATCTTCATAGAAAAATACCTACACATGAACGACATACATATATTAGAAGTATGGTATAACAATTTTATTGATTAATAAACACATGTATATATTCGCAATAAACTATGAATTAATAGATTAATGATCACTACCGCTTCTTGTTTGAGTTAAAGAAATACCTGCTCACAATGAATTGGTAGAACATAGGGCTCTTTATCCTCCGGTAGGAAACATGAGGAATCTATAGAAAACAATCTACTATGGGTATCATGTCTTTGTGTCCTCTCAAATGTTTCATACCATCTACACTTAAAAATACAACATTTAAAAGAGCGGTAATCCAACTCAATAATTTCTTGTATTTCCCCAACATATTGTAGATTCCCTTCAATTATATTCTTATCTTTTGAGCTTGATCGACTCGATTGCTTGAAGTCAACCATGATGCCACAATCGAAGGATCGTCTTTTTACATCTACACTTTTTACATGATAATGTTGACCATATGCCCACATTGCTGGATATTTCCTCACCTGTGAAAGACCATTTATTTCAGTGAAAACAAATATAATGATGAATATTAAAATAGTTAATAGTGTCAAAGCTGTAAGGAAACAACATTTTGTAAAATTCTAACTGTACCTTTCTTTCACATCCTCTAGACATGTTGATTTCATCTTCTATTATGTTTGAATCTATACCTGCATCTTCTATTTGATTTTGAATTTGTTCAGTAACCCATTCTAGTGTGCAATCTTTGCCCCATTCCCCAAGCAGATCAGTGGGAAGTGGAGTATTCCTTGGGTTTGATCTCTTAAATTGTCTCCTTGCTTCTAACACTTCTTCTCTCTTTTTATCATACAGATCAATCCATTTGTTCATAAAGTCCATGTGGTACAGAATGAACTTGTCGAGTATAGCACTTCCGTCTACACCTATTACATGTCAACATGTTTATTTCAAATTCCAAATGTCATGCTGTTAATTTGACAAGTAAATTACAGAGTAAATTAATGATTGCAAGAAAAAAAACCACACTGATCATGAATTTACTTACTAATTTCTACTTGAGCACCATTAGATTGTGGTTTTTCTCCATCAATGATATCTAATGCTCGTTCTTCATCCCAGAAGTGTGGCCCATCTTCAAAATCCTTACCAAGGATTCACACAGGAAGAAAAATGCTTCATTCAATACATACCCTTCAGCCATGCAACCCTCTGGATGTGCCTTTTGTCAGACATATCTTTTTAGAGTTTTCATATACCTCTCAAAGAAAAACATCCACATCGTTGATACTGTTGGTGCCTGCATGAGCAGTCAGTTTTCAAGCATATAAACATGCAGGCACTTTCCCAAAAAATCCAAAAAGTTCTAAGTCTTTGGGCATCCTCAGCATGTTTTAACATCAGCATCATATTTTCTTTGGAGGAGGTCATCATCATCATGTTTCCAGTTATCGCCGTGTTGCTTGCGAGGGTCATCATATTTTCTGCCTGCATGATCTTTCGCGGGGTGATATTTTAACATCGGGTGATCTTACTTAAGATCATCCTGATGATGTTGCTGCAAAGTCCTAAGTATGATCCGATCTTCATCGGGGTCATCATATTTGAACATCGGGTGATCTTAGTCAAGATCATCCTGATGTTGTTTTATCACTTCATGTTCGTTGTTTTATCATCCTGATGATGCTAACGTCATTCTTATGTTAGGGTGATATCTATTTCTCTGCCTATCTGCATCATGATATTTCCGAAGGAGGGGGTGATATTTTCATATTTGAATATCACCCAGATGTATGTTTGTTCCAGCATCATGATGATGCTGATATCAGGGAGATATCCGCCTGTCGGCTTCATGCATTATCCAGTGGGGGGTGATCATTTCAAATATCTGTCATATTCATATATCACCCCGATCTTATAGCGGAGCTAGAGTGCAACATGATATTTGTGCATCAGGATGATATTTCCAAATATCCGGTTATCTTCCGAATATCATTCTGATGCCGACATGTGGTGGTGACGTCATCAAGGTCCGGGGGGTCATATTTCTAACATTACTCATCTTATGAAGATCCCCTAATGTTGCGAATATGACGATGACGTCATCCGGATATGAGGAGGTGCGCAGTAGGCAGATATGCTGATGACGTCAGCAGGATATGACGGTGTCGTCATCTGGATTTTTCATCGGCCAGACTTTTGATATTGGTTAAGCAGGAGGATCTTCCTTCGATGGATCAGGTTGTGCCGATGAAGGCGATTATCATGCAGGTGATATTGCGATATGATGCTGACGTCAAGGTGATATTTCAAGCGACAGGATATCATGCTGCTGGAGGATGATGATGATGAAGGTTTATACTAGTGTCGTCGGGAGCAAAAGCACCGACATCATATATGCTCGCGACCTAGTATATAAGGTGATGAGGAGGTTGCTGCGGGGTGCATGTGGGATAATTCGACCCTGCATATTTTCAAATATCATGATGATGTATCTTGGCGGGAAACGGTTGTGACGCACAGTATTCTGCATTTCCCAAGGCCGCGAGTTGGTGCGCCATTAATGGCGATTGTTGCAGAGGTATGGGCGATGGCGTGGACGGATCTAGTACCCGACTAAAGTTGTACATCCCTAGGCGGCGGCGCAAGGCTCAAGATTTCTTCCTGTCTCCTCTCCCACCTGCTGCATTGAATGTTTGAGCGCCAATCTGATGATACTGTGTATCTGGCGGGTTTTCTTTGGTCAACTATGTAATTAAGGCTGAGCACCTCCTTGCTGTATATAGCAGGTTGTGTTGCTCATTTGAAGGTTGTTGAAAACTGGACATTTTGGCTCTGTAATAAGATACAACTGGTTTTGGTTGCTCTGTGCAGCAAAACTTGTGAGTTTATGTATCTCCTATTGTACGATTTGGCATGAATCCACTGATTTCATGGTTGATCTTATATGAATAATGCTGTGTTTGCATGTGTTATGCTGATTCTGTCTCCAGTTTTGCATGTATCTTTCTTACTGCAATAGGGATGCCATAAGTATAGACAGCTTAACACTCTTTATTGGGAGATATCTGTAAGGCAGATATCATGTGTATCCCCCTGAAATCTAGTTTTAGCTATTCATGCTGATCATTCACAGGTGTATGTCTACCGACTCCAAGCCCTGGATAGGCACCAATCTAGCTCTGTGTTGAGGTTATACACCATGTCCAGCTTTGCATCCAAAATTCAATCTAAACCATTTCATACTTCCACCTGTTAGTTGTAGGAGTAGGATTAGGAACCCCCTGCATGCTCTCATACCCAACCAGACATCATGTCCAAGAATGTTGCCAACCTTGTGATCTATCATACAGATCTTGGTCCATACATGAGAGTATTCTGCCTGTTGTTGTCAAGTTAAATCTTTCTATCTTTGAGCTAGTCAAGGTTACATCTTGAGTTATAGGGATACCCCCCTTGGTGCGACAGAACCAGAAGTGAAGGGGAGGCAGCTCACGCAACCTCATGTATTTAGTTGGCTGAATCTGCCTGTGCATTAGAAGTGGCAAACTCTAATGCTGATTCAGAAGAAAAACCAACAGATACGACACCCGCTAATTCAATGTCATCGACTGGGTGTATAAGTAAATGGACTTGTAGGTCCATGAAACTTGTAGGGAGCTCCTTCTCAAATACGCATACAATTTATGCAATTTCCTTCTTCCATTTTGGCACTTCACATTCGTGGATCTCCTTGGAGGTCACCCACCTAATATAAGAATAGTAAATTAGTATGAACCTTTAGTCAAAAATTAAAATGCAATATAATATATCTATGTCTCTCACACATTAACCACATATCTTGTAAATGCTGACAATTGACTTATGGCATTCCTTAAGTCAACTGTAAGACATGAATCCCCCCTAATTGCCAATGGCATGATATGCTATGAAACACATTTATGAAAAGGTCATTAGTAATTTTTTCTCACACAACATAACGATATCAAAATATATTTAGTACTTAATCAATGTTACCAGTAAATGTTAAATGATGATATATAATACCTTCATAAAATTATGAAAATCATGTGTTTTAAATCCTATGATATGTCCAACTGTAAAAGCTTTAGCCAATGATGACCCATAGCCAGTAGGTGTCCTTATTGAACGGATGACATTTTTTAGTTGGTCTAGCTCTTTTTTTTTCAAAATCCATGGAGCTTCTGCATATGTTTCATTTTCCCTGTTTGGCCACAAATGTTTTCTATCAATTTTGGTACGCGAAAGAGCAATATCTCTCCTCGAAGACAAGGTGTCATTCCCTTTGCCTGATATATGTCGAAATATAGAATCTGGGACATTTTTGAAGACGTGAATAGGATCTAATAGGTGAGATATTAATAGATCCTTCCAGTAAGGGAGCTCATAAAATATGGATTTTCTTTTCATTTCTTTTGGCATATTAACTACAACTTGTTCTAGTTCTTCAATTGAATCACCGCAATTAAAAAAATCCTCCAAACCTTTCAATTCAGCATCTTCATACTTCTTAAGCCAATCACCTGGACCCATAATCATGGGAGGGCCTCTATTTTCAACTTTTCCATCAAATTGATTCTTCAGGCGATTTCTAAACTTATGATCTAGTGGTAGAAAAACCCTGTTGTTTGCGTAAATAAATTTATGTAGATCTTTAGAATACTGCCCTTGAAATTGTTTTGCACATCTTAGACATGCAAATATCCCCCTTGTTTGAAGCCCTACAATTCAATAAGTAATGTTAATAACATCAAAAAAATAGTATAAACCTAAGTATGAAAGTTGGGATGAAAATAAATTATGAGTGTAAATATGTAAATATTTTATCTTACCAAAACAAACACTAAGTCCTGGGAAATCATGAATAGTCCAACATAGCACACCGTACAGCATGAAGGATCTATTTGATGGGGGACGTGATATGTCATACATTCTTATGCCTTTCCATAGCAGTTGCATCTCATCAATAAAAGGCGCAAGATAAACATCCATGTTTTTAACTTGATGTTTTCCTGGAACAATGAGAGTCAGCATAAGGTGCTCCTTTCTAACACTCATCCATGGGGGAATATTGTATACTATCAATCCGACTGGCCAAACAATATAATTTGAGCTCAAGAAAGAGAATGGGCACACTCCATCAATTGTAAGACCAAACCTGATACTACGGGGTTCATCTTTGAATTTTCTTGTCCATTTTTCCTTTGTGTTTCATTGCTTTAGAGTTGGCCAGAATTCGTATGAATCCATCTTTACTCCTGTTCTTTGCATGTCAGTCCATCAATTGTGCAAGTGACTTGCAACGAAACATTCGTTGAAGTCTAGGTATAATTGGCATGTGACGTAAAACCTTCTTTGGAACTGTAGGACCTTGTACATCTGTACAATATCTCTTCTCTTTTCATATAGGGCATTCTACCTTGTTTTGATATTCATCTCTGTATAAAATTCAATCATTTTTACATGAATGAATTTGCTTATATTCAATACCCAACTCAACCAACAACAGAGGCGCCTCTCTGCAAGTTGATGGCAACACACTATCTTCAAGGAATATTTTAGTTTTTAGTGCCCTGTAAGATTGCCATAGATTAAATCAATTGAATGCTTTGACTTATGATGAACATGTTTGATATGTCAATCTATACTAGGACTATTTATATACAATATATGGTTTTAAAATCCCCTTAAAGAAATATAAACGAAGTTGATGAATGTTTACGAATTATGTACACCAATTGACAATTGCAAAGTAAGAAATAGATTTCAACTCACTTCAGTAGGGTAGTGAATCCTTTGTCTGACCAACCAAATAGTGACTCGATTTCTAATAATATTAATGTGCATGCCATTTTTGAGGTTCTACTTGCACCCGATTTGAACACGGGTGTCTTCGCTGCTTGCTTGATGGAGTCTTTCAGGTTGTTATCATAAACATTATGTTGGTGGTAAATACCCCTACTATCATCATTATTGTCAATGATATGATCATTATTGTCATCATTGTTTTCATCCCCAAAGAAATTTGTAAGCATTTCATTCAATCTTTCTTCATACACTGCATTTTCACTATCATGATCATCATCATTAAGGCTAGGTGGCATGTCTCAGTGTATGCGGATCTCATCAGCTCTTCAAATTTCTTAGATGGTAGTATTCTCTTCAATAATGCTCTTTTCACCCTAGTATTGTTTAAAGGATGGTTTGGATCATCCCGTCCAAATCTTAATAACCCAATTGGATCTTGGGTATTAGTATGTGTTTCATCAACATCTTCTACCTATCAACAAATGCAAGCATTATTTAATGTTTGGCAGCAATTGGATAAATCATAATTGTATCAATTTCAAAGAAATATAATCAAATGTCTTAAAAAATAAAAATATTGGTTGTATGAACATATATACAGAACATCCACAAACAACAATTTTCTCAAAGTATTCATCCCATGTACTATAGTCCTGACCAACCTCTTGTTCAGTGCAATCATTTGTTGTGTCTGCAGGATCCATTGTCATATCCTCTTCCACCCACTGTCGTCTACGTGATTTAGCAATTTTAGGTCCACGTCCACGTACATATATTTTTCATTTTCTAGCTGAATGCTTAGGCTTTGCATTTGCTCCAATCTCCATCTAAAATAATCAACAACATGCATTAATTTATGTCAAGATTGGATAATACATTATAAATTTCAATAATACTGTGAAAAAAGATGGACGTATCACAAAATGCCATCAGATCATTTTTTCCTAAGGAAATTGGATTTGAGTGCCTGATTTCCCGCTTTATCTGTTGTGTCCTCATTTGATACGATCTGTTGTCATGGCCTCGCCTGGCCCCTATAATACACAACATAGTAAATAATGTTTAGTACACCAATTATATCATTTCAACGAATATGCTATCCAACACAAAACCTCACTTTAGTCATATATTTGACATATTGATATCATGTTTTGGCCATCCTAATTTTCAAACTTTTCCCTCAATCATAGAATCACATTTAATCACCATTCTTGTGCATTTTCAACCAATAAGTTTGACCTCAGAGGCCTCGTGGACAAAAAAATGACTTTATCTCCTCCATTTTGTAGCATTTGTGAATTCATAAACACCTTCCTCTTTTGGTTGAGGTTGCTTTCTCTTCTTACCTCTATTGTATCTGCAGATTCCATTGTCATATCTATTTCCACCCATTTTCCTCTCTGCGATTTAGTAGTTCTACGCCATCCACGTCCTATCTCCATGGCCTCCTCTGGATCCTGCAATACACAACAATGACAATAGTCACATAACAGCTATGCACCAAGAGAATATTCTTGAATTTATCTTGTTAATACACTCGCTTTTCATTAAGACGCACTATGAAAAACAAAATAGGACATTACAACATTTTGCTCTTCAGAAAAAGTTTACACAGAATCTTGACAACTAGAGCTCAAATCTTATGATTACAAGATGACTACAAATTCACATCAAAAAGACATTTATTTCATATTTGACTCTCCTTTTTCTTTTATGGGTCATTTTAAGGCAATCTATATCTCTCCAAGTGGCCATAAAACCCTCAAAACTATCATAGAACCCTCAAAACAGTCTCAAAGAGTCTTTGGCACCAAAATTTTAAATTCTTGATGGAGGGAAGGATAATTTGGATGTTAATTTTGAAATCACGTCATTAGATCTTTGTTAGGTTAATCCTAGCCATTGGATATTTTTTAATTATAGGGACATTATGTTATATTTCACCATTACCTTTCACTCCAAAATTAATGGTTTCCTTTGAAAAGAAAACCCTCCATTAGCTATCATAACCCCAAATATCTGTTGAAGTGAACTTAAACATTATGTGCAATTGTCATTGCTCATATTAAGCACCTACCTCCCTTCTTAGTGGTCCCACATGTGATGTATGCGAATGAGTCATATGGTACATGTGCTACATGTTTAAAGTTTGAATTTTGCTCATATTGTTGGAAAAAGGCACAAAAAGACCTTTGATTTTTGAGTTTTATACTCTATAACATGCATCTCCTTGATCTTTTCATCTAATCTATGACATGTTGGCTTTGCATTTAAATGAGATCAATTCTTGAAAAATGACAATCCAGAGGTTAAAGAGACAAGTTGACACCTTACCTAAGTTGTCATGTTCTTGAAAGTTTGTCACTATAAAGAGGAGATATCTAGTGAGTAATGTCACAAGGACATAACCAAGGCATGCACTATCATGAGCCATAGGGACAACTTACTACACCATCCAAAACTCCATTTGAAGTAGCTACTATCAATAATTCACATTATTGGGGACTGTCATGAAGAAAACACCATGCATAGGACTGTCATAGTCAAAGTGGAGAGGATTTTCTAGTCAGTGTATGACTGTCATAATAGCTAGCGGGTTAGTTACCATGCTTCAACCTAAAATAGGTTAATGAGAACATAGAAATGAAAATCACAATACCATACGCTGCTAATATAGTCCCAATATCATGTCATCATGATAGTAAGAGAAAAGTTGTTTGTTTTTTCCAAAGCCATATCACTTGCATAAGGATTGTCACCAACCATCTATGTAAGGTCGTGAAAGAGTGAGTCATTATTGAGCTAATCATAAGAGAAGCATGAAGTCAAAATGCTATCATGGAAACAAGATATAGTTACTTATTATAAGGACAATCCAAATTTGGTGAGGTTACGTTTTTATCAACTTCCAAGCAAAATACATCATTTTGCACTGATTGGCGCTAAATTAGGCACACTTTGTGCCGCCTTTGGTGCCCCAAACAGATTACATTTTTGGCCTAAAAGTCGGTGCTAAAGTCGACATTAACTGCTCTGACTATAGCGCTGACTAGTGGATCAAAAAAAATTTAAAAAATTCCCGCCTGCACATACCCCAAAACAAAACAAAACTTTATTGATTTTTGGGGTTCATTTTTTGTTTGGAGATTGAGCGTTTGGGTTGGAGTCCCACCTAAATTAATATATGAGAAATTCGATAATTATAGGAGAAAAACGCCGCGCGAAGAGAAGAGAAAAATGTCGTGCGAAGAGATGAGAAATTCGATTTAGTTTTCGACACCATAGGTAAGGTTACAATTATAATAATTTTTTTTTCGTTCCCAAATATATTTTTGTTTCGATTAAATGGAGAGGATTGTGAAGAAAGGGTTGTAAATATTGTTTTGTTTACAAGCGAATCGTTCAAGTCTCATGTGGTTGCAAAGGAGGAGAGTAAAATTGTAGACATTGCATTATTTCCTTTGCATCGGAGAGCAGTGAACGCATTTTTCAAACCCCAATGCCCAGGTTCGCTTATCATTACCATCAATACCTTTCTCTAAACACAACTTTCTCGCTTCCTTCCTAAAAAAGTAGTTGAGTGCTTTAAGACAAGTCGATTGTGAGAAAACTAAAATTAGGGCTTTTGAGATGAGGGTGAGCAAACTAAAACAAAGGTTGGTCGAGACAATACGAGGAGATAGGGCTTTTGAGACAAGGGTGAGCAAACTAAAATTAGGCCGGGAACTATAGATTCCCTCCCAAGGCACCAATTGATTCATAGGAAAACAACTTCATGATTTGCTCTACAAAGTAAAGGTCAAAAACCTTGAGGAATACAGAAAAACTGGATGAAAACTTTCATACATGGCAGTGTGTAGATGGGCCAACGTTAGGTTCAGCAGGAGGTTCTGGAACAGGTGCAACAGGTAGAACAGGTGCATCGTATAGAACAGGTGCATCAGGAGGATACTCAGGATCATCCTCAGGAATGTCAAACTGAGAATCATCAGAATCTGAAGAATTATCAGCATCCCTCCCATAAGGTGGACCTAATGGAAGACAGACACCCAAGTCAGGAGCCTTCAAAGGCTGATCTTCGGATTGCTGCACAGAAGAGGGAGAGAAGAAGGGTCCCCGCTCTTCATCAAAAACCACATCACGACTAAAGATGAGACTGTCTATCTCAATGTTAATGAGCCGATAGGCCTTGTGGTTATCACTATATCCTGTGAACATTAATTTTTGACTCTTGGAGTCCAGTTTAGAGCGCTTGGCATCGGGAATCCAAACATAGGCAAGAGAGCCAAAAAATTTTAGATGACTGACCCGCGGCTTGCGGCCAGTCCAGACTTCTTATGGAGTTTTATCCTTAACTGCATAGGTTGGAGATCGGTTAAGGAGGTAAACTACAGTGAAAATTGCTTCTGCCCAAAATTTCTTAGGAACACATCTGTGCTCCATCATGGAACGGGCTAACTCAGTTATAGTGCGGTTGCGCCGCTTTACAACACTGTTCTGTTGAGGAGTGTAGGGTGTGGTCAATTGGCGTTTGATGCCATGTGTATCACAGAAGTTGGAGAACGCATTTGAACAAAATTCCCCCCCATTATCTGACCTAAGAGTTACAATGGAACAACCAGACTCTTTTTCTACTAAGGCCTTAAACTTCTGAAAAATTAAAAACACATCTGATTTCTGTCTAAGAAAGTAAACCCACATTTTCCTACTGAAATCATCAACAAACAATAAAAAGTATTTGCATCCAGTAACTGAAAGAGTATTCATAGGTCCACAAACATCAACATGAACCAATTGAAGTTCCTTGGATGCGCGCCAGGAGTCGCCAGCCGGGAATGGCGTGCGGTGTTGTTTCCCAGCTTGACACGATCCGCAGACACCGAAGTTCTGAGTCTGAATCTCAGGGAGCCCATCTACCAGGTGCTGTCGGGAGAGCTAAGACAGGTAGTGCACATTCAGGTGCCCATACCGTTGATGCCAGAGACTAGTAATCGAAGAGTGTCGAGCTACTAGGGCCGATTTAGGAGGACCATCTGAATCCACAAGTCGATAAAGACCATGGTCCTCAATGCCAATAGCTACAATGCATTTGGTCTCCCGGTCGATGATTGAGCACTTGTGAGCGCTGAACACCACATCAAGTTGTGGAGAGTGTCTCATGATCTAGCTGACTAAAAGTAAGTTAAGTTCCATACCAGGAACATAATATACATTGAGGAATATGATTTTCCTCCCACCAAACTGAAGCTGAATAGTGCCCTTACTGGCAACTGTGTACACTTCTCCACCACCGAAGACCACTGAATCACTAAAAGGGGAGAGTTCTGTAAACCAGTCACGAAAATGAGTGAAGTGATGCGAAGCACTTGAATCAATGTACCAGGCAGAGGATTTTGCATGGTCTGCAGGTCTTTTAGACATGAAGGCGTAAAACACAGACTCCTTCTGCTCAGTGTGCTCTGCACTGTTGGCCTTCTGCTGAGACCCTCCCTGCTTCTTCTGTTTAGAAGCGATACGTGCGTGACAATCTTTCTTGATGTGTCCAAACTTGTGATAGTAGTTACACTGAATGTTCTTCTTACCGCTGTCCTAAGATGGCGCTGGCTGATTCTGCTGTGGAGGCTGACTTTTGCCTTTATTCTGAACCCGAAACTTGGTTGCAAAAGCCTGCTCTGAAGATGACGAAGAAGCACTACTACCAAATTGTTGTTTCCAGCGATCTTGCTGCAAGAGGATAGTACAGAGTTCTGGAAACTTCAGATCAACATTAGCTGATGTAATGTTGAGAGTCTCAATGAAATGTTCATAGGACTTAGGTAGACTTTTCAAAGTGATCACAACCAGGTCTTCTTCCTCCATTTTTCGACCAATAGCCTCCAGCTGATCTCTGATCTCCTGGATCTTATTCAGGTGCGTCTGCAAAGATGTCTTCTCATCCATCATGATAGAAAACAATATATTTTTCAGGAACAACTCACGGCTCTTGTCGGAGGTTTCATGCAAACCCTTCAGATGGTCCCAAATCTCCTTTGCTATCTTTCCAGCTGGAATCTGAGGTAGCTGATCATCTGTGACTGATAGCTTAATGAGCATGACTGCTTCACGGGTTTGTTCGTCAAACTTATCCTGGTCTTTACCCGTCGTTGCTGGACGAGTGGTAGTGCCTAGAATGATCTGAGCGAGGCATCGATATTCAAAGATGGTCATCATTCGCTGCTTCCAAGTGTTGTAGTTGCAGCCGTTGAACCGTTGACTGCCTTCCAACATAATATTAGACAAGCTCGCCATTCCACACGCTTTTCGAGGCACGAAAAATGATGAACATAAGTGGATGTGAACTGAAATTCTAGACAGAACACTCCAGGTAGGCTGAACAGAACAGAACTGGCACAAATTTCAGAACAGGTACGCTGCATGAAAAATGGTGCACTGAAAACAATGCACCCAAAAAAAATAGACGAAGACCCAGAAATCTGCTCGAAAAACCCACCAGGAATATGTCTTCGAAAAAAATTTCGTCAAATTTTTGAGGGTCAAAACCCTAAACGAAAAAATTTTGTGCCCTAGGCATTCAGAAAGTTCAGAAAACCAGAAAAAAATTCAGACGAAGACCCAGAAATCTACTCGAAAAACCCACTAGGAATATGTCTTCGAAAAAAATTTTGTTAAATTTTTTAGGGTCAAAACCCTAGACGAAAAATTTTCGTGCCATAGGCACTCAGCAAATTCAAAAAACAGGAAGTCTGCAGAAAAAAATCCGGCCTCACCGAAAAAAAACAAGAACCAACCAAAGAGCCCAAAACAAATTCAAGATTTCGAAAAAAAACTTGAATAATTTCGAATGAAATTATTTTTTCGAAGTCGAAGCAAGCTCTGATACCATATTACACAGGTAAATGGCAGAATGTTGGATGATATTCACATAGAGCAAAGGCTCTTAAAGAGGTTACAAGTAATTACAAAGAAAGCAAGTTTCTATATTTAGAAACTGCCAAAGACTGCCAGAGATCGACACACGATCTTGTCATAATTACATACCGTTACAAGAAACTGACCATTAACTAAAAATAGGAGATTCTAAGTATCAACAAATAAAAGAATATCTTAATAGATAGGGCTTTTGAGACAAGGATGAGCAAACTAAAATTAGGCCGGGAACTATAGATTCCCTCCCAAGGCACCAATTGATTCATAGGAAAACAACTTCATGATTTGCTCTACAAAGTAAAGGTCAAAAACCTTGAGGAATATAGAAAAATTGGATGAAAACTTTCATACATGGCAGTGTGTACTTCGTTTGCCTCCACAGACTGAACGAAAATAATTTGCCCTAGGTTGCCTCAAAATGTCAAGCAATAGAGGGAAGAGAGCAAAGGGAGCAGACTCTGGCCACAATGAGGTAATTCATTGTCAATTTATAGATTTGTAAATGTTTCCATTGTTTCTTTGATTTTTAGTTTTTAGTTTTTTATTTGTAAATTTAAAACAAGAAATTTATTTTATAGGAACATGATACTGACAAAGATAAAGATGCATTGGCTTCCATATTGGGGGTAGAGGTAGTGAACAAATTGGATGGTGTGGACTTGACAATGCTTGCCAGATACATAGAAAAACGATCTGGTAAAGCCCTTGAAACATTACAACCAAATCAATAGTGTCAAAGGGAATCAATTGATTCCCCAACCAGTCATGGATCGAGCAAAAGATCCAGGAGGAAATCAATAACAATAACCTCTAAGAATGTGGAATAGGGAACAGAGGCTTCCAATGTCCCACCCACTCCTAGGACACAGACTTCTTCGACCACCATGCCATGTTTTGCATCTTACATTGGTACCTACGATACCAAGACAGAATACGATGTGGTTTTAGGGGACGTCCGAATGACAGATGCTGGAAAAACATTTATGAATAGGTTGAAGGAATCATGCCTTCAACGGTTCAAAGACCATCTACATTTGCCATTCTCAAAGATACCCATGCACTTGCAAAAAGTAGTTATCCAAGACATGGAGACTGAATTTGGCACAGGTTGGTCTGTAAAGAAGATAAAGCTATGAATGTCTCAAAACTGCAAGAGATTTCTGTGCAACCAAACAAGGAAGATAAAAAAACTCCCTCCCGAGCAAAGGCTCAAAAAAAGGCCAATTGATGTAAGTTTGAAAGTATGGAAAGAGCTTGTAAAAGCATATGAGAAGTTTGATGCACAGAGGAAGTCCGGTGAGGAGAATATGCAGGTATTTGAATTTGCTCATAAGATTATATCAAATTTATTAAATGATTTTTAAATTTTATTTGTGCATAGTTAAATTGAATTAGTATATGTTTCAGGACAAGGCCTTCAAGGCTAGGCTTGACAAACTTCATGCCACACATCATAGTGCCCAGAAAGGTTTACAGGCCTTGATCTGTACATTTGTAAGTATATTTAATAAGTTAAATGATTTTTTTTTTAAAATTTCCTAGGAAAAAGGAAATGGTTGCATATTAATTAGTTTAACTAGTCCATGTGCCATGTTTTGATAGGAGGAGAAATATGGCCGACATCCAAGCCAATTTGAAAAGGAAATGTTACAAAGCACAAAGTGGACCGATTTTGTAATCTCGATGGAGAACGAGGTATCAATAGTTGACTTTTAATAACTTCGTTGGATATTGTTATGTTAATATGTCAATTTGAATTTCTTGTGTTGAGTTGTTTATTGCTGCGTAGGATAAGTTCTAAAGTGCTTCTTTGTTGGCCCTAGCGCCCTTAAATGTAAGATTTCTCTTAGATGACAAATGATTACTCTTATATCTTTGGGGACCCTTCTTAGTGCCATTAGGATCATAATGAGTATACTAGTCTTGTGCTTGCTTATAAAAAGTGGTCGCAATTAACCTAATCTTGTGGTCATTATCCACAATATTTTGTGTGTGCCATGCTATCTCATATGCTTAAGTTTAACGGGATAATAATGAACAAAAAACCCTTGTTTCCCTACCTCCAACTAATGGACTTGTTGGAACCTAAAATTTCCTACCATTTTTTGCAAAAATTTTAGGTTCCCATGATGAAAAATCTGACTGCAGCACTCAGAAATGCTCTTGTACAATATACTTCAGTGGCTTACTTTGAAGGGTTATAATTCGAAGCCTATTCATTTTTATGTCAAACCACTTGGTAGGCATACTTATCTATCATATGTGAGTGTACATGCTTGATTTCGGATTGTATTAAAGGGCAATTGTCTTGAGGTCTTCTTAGAGGGGTGATATGTGACTAGGGTATGAAGACTAGGACTTTGTATGTAATCTTAAGCCCTCCTTTATGATTTGTTGGAAGCCTTCTTCACTAATACATAAGGACTGTCAAGACTCCTATGATAGTGCATTAGAGAGGCATTAAAATCACAAAGGAGATAAATGTTATTAGGCCATCACCCAATGGAGAAGGGATTGTCATAAAGAGCATGACAGTGTTACCTTGTCATAGTCACAAAGGGGATAGTCTTTGTGGTGGTAATTAAAGTCACTAAGTTTACATCCACCTTCCTAGGGTCTATAGAAATGCCTGAAGTTGAATATGCCTATTTTAAAGATCTTGCCATGAGTAGTTTCCATGTTTTTACAAATGGAGACCTCCCCAATCCTCATCTCAAGTTTCAAATGCACAATGAAACGATGGAGGACAATCATAACTGTCATAATAGTACATTAGCATTTTTTGTCTCAAGGTGGCCCTTGAGACTGCCAAGGGGGCCCTTGAGACTGCCAAGGGGATGGATATAGAGTTGGGATTATGGTTTTTGTTTAAAAGCCTTGTGTCATTGACCTAATATTTATTTGTGGCAAGTATCCCAATAGTCTAAAGATTACAAATTGTTGTCAAGAAAGGACTGTCATAGTTAAGTGTGGTATAGTGATACAATTTCATCTTGGTTGAGTATTGTATAAATATCAAGCTATTTAGAATGCATGGGGTATTAGGGTGTGGTATCACTATATAGGTAACCATCAAGTGATTTCTTCAACCCAATCTTGGCCTATATAGTACCCAGTGTGAAGAGCAAGATAGTGTTGTCCAAGAACCTTGTTACGGTCACAAATGAGGGCAGTCTTAGCTATTGTAACCATAGTTGGAATCCCTTGTTGTTACCATAACATACGTGACCTAAAACCATGACTCTACGAGTATGTGTTGTTTGAAAGCCAAATTCCACAACCTTTGCCACCATCCTCCTTGCCTGTGTCAAAATGGGAGTTTTGGAATAGGGTATGGACATCCATCAATACATAAGGTATAGAGGAATTTTGTCAGATGTTGTAGTTGCAACTGCCCTGTTAGACATGTATGCAAAATGTGGAAGCATTGACAAGGCACGTGAACTGTTTGACATAATGCCTCAAAGAAATGTGGTCTCATGGACTGCAATGACCGCAGGATATGCACAAAATGGATTTGTTGAAAAGGCTTCAAAAATTTTAAAGCAAATACAATTGGCTGGTGTAAAGCCAAATTCCACAACCTTTGCCAACATCCTCCCTGCCTATGTCAAAATAGGAGCTTTGGAATAGGGTATGGACATCCATCAATACATAAAGGATAGAGGAATTTTGTCAGATGCTGTAGTTGCAACTGTCCTGTTAGACATGTATGCAAAATGTGGAAGCATAGACAAGGCACGTGAACTGTTTGATAGAATACCTCAAAGAAATGTGGTCTCATGGACTACAATGATTGCAGGATATGCACAAAATCGATTTGTTGAAAAGGCTTTAGAAATTTTAAAGCAAATGTAATTGGCTGGTGTAAAGCCAAATTCCACAACCTTTGCCACCATCCTCCTTGCCTGTGTCAAAATGGGAGCTTTGGAATAGGGTATGTACATCCATCAATACATAAAGGATAGAGGAATTTTGTTAGATGTTGTAGTTGCAACTGCCTTGTTAGACATGTATGCAAAATGTGGAAGCATAGACAAGGCACGTGAACTGTTTGACAGAATGCCTCAAAGAAATGTGGTCTCATGGACTACAATGACTGCAGGATATGCACAAAATGGATTTGTTGAAAAGGCTTCAGAAATTTTAAAGCAAATGCAATTGGCTGGTGTAAAGCCAAATTCCACAACATTTGCCAACATCCTCCCTCCCTGTGTCAAAATGGGAGCTTTGGAATAGGGTATGGACATCCATCAATACATAAAGGATAGAGGAATTTTGTTAGATGTTGTAGTTGCAATTGCCATGTTAGACATGTATACAAAATGTGGAAACATAGACAAGGCACGTGAACTATTTGACAGAATGCCTCAAAGAAATGTGGTCTCATGGACTGCAATGACTACAAGATATGCAAAAAATGGATTTGTTGAAAAGGCTTCAAAAATTTTAAAGCAAATGCAATTGGCTAGTGTAAAGCCAAATTCCACAACCTTTGCCACCATCCTCCCTGCCTGTGTCAAAATGGGAGCTTTGGAATAGGGTATGGACATCCATCAATACATAAAGGATAGAGGAATTTTGTTAGATGTTGTAGTTGCAACTGCCCTGTTAGACATGCATGCAAAATGTGGAAGCATAGACAAGGCACGGGAACTATTTGACAGAATACCTCAAAGAAATGTGGTCTCATGGACTACAATGACTACAGGATATGCACAAAATGGATTTGTTGAAAAGGCTTCAAAAATTTTAAAGCAAATGCAATTGGCTGGTGTAAAGCCAAATTCCACAACCTTACCACCATCCTCCCAGCCTGTGTCAAAATGGGAGCTTTCGACCAAGCAATTTGTAGCACTTAAGGTTACGTAATAGAATTTACAGTTGATAGTTAAATTTATAACAAATTTTTTTATGATCTTTACTAACGTTTATTAGAATTGTTGCATGTTTTACATCATTAGAATGACATATTAGCCGTAACTTTTTTGAAATTTTATTATGGTATGTGCACTTTGATATGATGTAATATGATTATGGTTTCGTTTCATATGTTGCAATATTAGATATATAACAGAAAAATAAATTATTGCATGAAATAAATAATAACTTTTCATTTTAATTTTTTTTTTCATAACACGGGTCTTCCAAAAGATCAATATGATCCTCATGATAGAGATCCAGATTATGTTGGTTCTGGTACAGATCACATGGTAGAGGATGATGATGACGCAGATATAGAAGACACTGAGGCCGATGACGATGACGACAATGATGGTGATGATGATGATGATCACGATGGTGATGATGATGATGAGGCAACTGCTTTTAGTAGCCAGTGACATTCATGATCATATAGACTGCATCATGGATCATTGTTGCTATATCATTATGATGCCTCTTTTCATAGTCGCTAGCTATCATATGTATCATTTTCATGGCCTGCAGTGCCATATTAATGAGTTGTATCATAAATTTATATATCATTTCGACTTATATCATTTGGACATGTATCATCTTGACTTGTATCATTTTGAGTTACGTAATTTATCATTTTTACTTATATCATTTGTACATGTATCATTTGGACATGTTATTGATCTACTGGCATATTTGACTTTCACCTATTTTAGTTATATATGATGATGATCTTATCCGTATTGACTTGTCAATTTATATATATTAAAAGTGGTCGATGATTTTTGGATGGATATTTATTATGTATGATGATTTTAATTTACTGCTCAGGATGGATGTTGTCAAATTCAATTAAATTATAGATATTTGACTCACTTGTTTTAATTATAGATGATGATCATGTTATAATAATTATCTTGTTATTTAATCATATGAGTTAAATAATTAAATTACTTACTTTATAATCATGAGTTATTTAAGAGGCATGATATATTTAACTAATTAAATTGAAATAAAACATATTAAATTAATAAATGTAAGCAAAACAATAAGAATTTTTAGAAGCAACAAAAGACACAAAAATGGAAGCAAGATTGGAAGCAACAAGCGATGTTATATCGGAAGCAAAATTGGAAGCAAAATTGAAAGCAAAAGTGGAAGCAACAGTGGAAGTAAAACTAGAAACAAAATTGGAAGCAAAACCAAACGCAAAATTGGAAGCCAAGCTGGAAGCAAAACCATAAGCAAAATTGGAAGCGAAACTGGAAGCAAAATTTGAAGCAAAACCGGAAGCAAAATTGGAAGCAAAAGTGGAAGCAAAACTAGAAGTAAAACTGGAAGCAAACCTGAAAGCAAAATTGGAAGCAAAACTGGAAGCAAAACCAGAAGCAAAATTGGAAGCAAACCTGGAAACAAAACTGGAAGCAAAACCGGAAGCAAAACCAGAAGCAAAATTGGAAGCAAAATTGGAAGCAAAACCAGAAGCAAATTTGGAAGCAAAATTGGAAGCAAACCTGGAAGCGAAACTGGAAGTGCAACCGGAAGCAAAACCAGAAGCAAAAGTGGAAGCCAACTTGGAAGCAAAATCAGAAGCAAAATTGGAAGCAAAATTGGAAGTAAAACCAGAAGAAAAACTGGAAGTAAACTTGGAAGCAACACAAGAAGCAAAATCGAAAGGCAAACTAGAAGCAACAGAATCCGGCGCTAAATCTGACATTAATCCTGGCACTAAAATCCGGTGCTAAACCTGGCGCAAAACCCGACGTTATAACCAGGCACTAAACATGGCGCAATAGTGAGATGCTATTGGGCACCGAGTTTTGCACCGACAGAAGTGTCCAATTCATGGACTCAAAATGCACTAAATTTCGGTGCTATTTTAGGTGCTAATTGCCTCTTCTGTTGTAGTGTATAGGATCATATGAATCAATACATATGGTATAGATTTATGTACATCTGCTAATAAGCCTCCCAAAAATCTTTGTATGTGATAGTAAGCAAACTCTATCGAATTTACTATTGATCCATACACTTTTGGGCCTTTTGGATACAACAATAAGGTCAATTTTTCTCCAGGATGAACCTTATGAAAGCAGTAGATAAAAATCCCCTAAATAAGAGAAAGGGCTTGCATATTCAGAACTCTAATACCATGTTGGAGTCACCAAGAGACTTATGGGAGCCAAAGGATCCTTACAAAACCAAATAAACTTATACAAGAGAGGTAAAACCCAAAAGTTATAATGTCAATACTCATACAAAATGTGTGTAAATTATACAAAAGACTCCTTGTATATGTGTTGGTAAACAAATTTGTCACTACAAATTCTTGATATGATCTGCCCAACATGCAGTGCAAATGTACCAACAGTTGGAGAAGTTGTTATTATTTAACAACTTTCCTTTGTGTTTAAAGGGCCAGCTCCCTTGTATGATAAAGATTTGGTTTTTGAGGTATTTTTAACCTAAAAATACCAAAGGCAAACATAAACTCAAAGAAAGAATGACTTTAAGAAACCCTAACAACATGCATATGAATATTGTTTTGGATTTTGCACACTTAATGAAAAATAGTTACAAGGGTTTCACCATAAAACAGAGAAACTACTTTCTTGAACAACAAAAATGAAGGGATGATGATTCATAAATCTTAACCTACAATAAGATAGATTTATAAAAGTAGTCTTTAGCACAAAACTTCTAGAATATGTCTGCATATACCTTCAAGATTGTACAGTTCATATAATTTCTAAGATAAGACTAATTGTTTTCACAAAAGACCAAGGGATGCAAAGACCATTATCAACTTAACATATGAAAAATCAATAACGATACATAAAAAAACACCATGACACCACGATCAAAGTATCTTCTATTTCTTTACAAAATTATACAACTATAAAACCCTTGTACAAAATTGTGAGAGCCAAAAATTCCCTTGAATACAACACAACCTTGTATATATAGGCTCTTTCTCCAATAACTATTTTATAACTACCTTTTATTTACAACTTTATATAAATAAAAAAATATTTCTTTCCTATCGTAAATTCATAAATAAAGTGAGTTTATATTAAGTCATATAAAATGACTTAATTTACATTTGAGGAAAAATCAATAAAATAAATTGAGCAAAGAAAGAAAAGTCTTCAGTTTTGCTATTCTACAATTGCTTCTAAAGTGGCCTTAGATTTTTATGAAAAAGAGGATAAACCCTTGTAGATTATGAATTGTTTGACTGCTAGTGCCATTATCTTTACTCTTGGAATGGTTGTGTTAAGCAATCGTAGTTTCCAAGTCATTAAATTTTTCTATCTCTTGTATTTTGTGGGAAATACGGATAAATTTTTTTGACAGCCAATCATTATAGTTGACATTGATGCTAATTTCCTCAATATATTTGTGTCAACAATTTCTTTATTAAATAATTCTTTCGAAATAAAAATTTTAAAGTTCTCCTTGATCGTTTAAACATCTTCAATATCTAAGTTGCCTTCTTTCATGATATCCACTTTAGAGGTTAGATAGCTTGCAACTATTTTAGACTTGATCTGTTCAAATTATTTTACTAGCTTTTTCAGCTCCGAGATAGTTTGCTTGATAATCATCACTTTTCATTCAATGATCTTTGACCATGCCACCGCATTGTACTCTTCTAGCTTAACCAAAATCTTCTAAAAAATCAATGTTTTCACATCATATTTTTCCATTTCTTCTAGATCTCGAGCTACAACTAGCCATATATCGTCTTCTTTCTTAACTACTATGATTTCACTATTTAATTATTTTACTTTTCTATCAACTTCTCGAAATAATTTTATTGCTTCTTTGATGCATAAAAGACCATCTATCATAATCTGCTCAAGCCATGCTTTTGAAGCTTTCCCATATGCTTGATATTTGCTTATCTTTTCTATTGTGTCCTTATCAACATCTTTTATATTTACATTACCTGAAGTTGATGAAGGTGCACTTAATGGTTGGGTTGATGTATCTACAATAGACTTGATATACAATGTCAAAACTTGAATTTGTTCTTCAAGTTGTTCTCCCTAGTCACTTTTTATTTTTCTATCCTTTGTAGCAATTTTGCAGCTGAGATCTAGAAATTGTGAATATCACCCTTGTGAGTGGAAGAGCCAAGTTCAACACAAGAAATTTGATAGTCATCCTCAATTATTTCTTGTTCATTTTTATCGCCCATAGGTTTGGATACCTCTACATATTGATTCCCAAAGGAATCTACCATCAATCTGATCCTTTTTGGGCTTTGGGGTAGCACTATGTAGTAACTTAGCCACTACATCAAAGTCAGGATCAACCATCCATTTATACTTCATCTTCTTAAAGACTACTCCCTTTAATCATTGAGGAGGAACTTTTTGAGGGTCAGAGGTAGATGAGGAAATAATTAAAGGAAAAGTAGTTTTAAGGAAGGTGTCTACAGTGGCATCATCTTGATGTGGGGATGAAGGGGGAGATTTATGAATAGACGATTCTTTTTTGGGGAATGTGGAGGTGATGAGGGAGTAGGGACTTGGGATGAAAGGGGATTTACATCTGGGATAGTTGTGGTTCCAATTTGTTGAGCTTCCCCTTGTGTTTTTTGAGGGACTCGAGGCCTTTTTATTTCCAACTTTAATCTTCCTTTAATATCTCCTTGAGTACATGAAAACTTCAAGTCCATTCCTTTCTTATGATCTTCCCCATATCCACCTCCAATTGCATTTGACCTACCCCTTGATGTATACACATTGGTGTTTGTTGGAGATGAAAACACTCCACTTTGCTTTTCTGCTTTTTTTTCTTCTTTGGGGATGCATTTTGGGGTCTTGAAGCAGTACGCTTAGCAATCTTGGCATCTAACCATTTCCTAGATTTACTTGAAACAAAGAAAGATCTTTCTCTTATATATGTCATCTCTTTATCTACCCAATTAATGGGCATGAGAGGTTGTAATTGGAGGGTGTCTATGTAGATATTATCAACCATGTCAAAACCATCATCCTCTATATTTGTAGTGTCCCATCCTAATTCATATTCTTCCATTTGTTGAACGGTCACTCTAGACTAGTGTCTTCTTCGAACCTCAAAATCATTCTCACAATCAACCCAATAATCCTCCAAGTGTGGACAATGGAAATATTTAGATCCCAAATGTAAATTATCTTTTACATAATTTTTATTATCAAAAAGATACCTCATACTATAGAAGTGCATCATAATCTTGGCAAGATATCTTTCAATTTTTTGGGCTTCAATTGAAGTTGGGCAAGTATAGTAGCTTAAGCCCAGAGGAAATGAATACCCTACCTTCTTCTTATCCTTGCATTTTTTGCTCACACATTCCATTTGCCTGCAAAGTTCAATTAAGATAAGATGATCATTACGGTACCTAGGTAATTTATAAGGGTATTCATCATAACCACCAATTACGATATAGGTAAATCTTAGGAAATTGAATAAAATAACTACCAAATTGAGAAATCAAATTAGTTGCTTCTGGAGAGATTTGTAACCCAACATTTCCATCAAGTTCCCTCAATATAAGCATGGTGAAGGCATCATTGACTCATCAGAAATTTTTGTTGTTTTCTTGTTGCAGTTGGGGATAAAAATCATATATTTGGGTGGTATCATCAAATGTTTCCAGCTCTTGCAAACCAAACCATGGTTTCATGCTTGCAATGTCATAAAACAAATAAGAAGTCATGTAGAATTGCCAAGTGTTTTGGAAATTTATCAACTGATCATGGAGGTTGTCACTAATCAGTTTTCCCCAATCAATATATTGGGATGCATATCTAATGACAATAATGAATTGGCACATCCAATATTTAAAAGAATGGGTATCTTTATTCCCCATAACCCTATTTAATAAGGTGATTCTACCTGATACATCCTCATTGAAATGAGACCTTTGCAAAGTCTTCAGAAGCCTAGACTTTCCTTTCTTGGGTTCTTTTAGCCAATACTTAGCGATATTGTTAAGGCAAAGGTCTTTCTTTTTCTATGAAGTAATGATTTGTTGTTTCCATGTACATATTTACATATTCATCCTTGACTGGAAGCCTTAATGTAATACTTAGAGAAGGCCCATCTAGTCTTGCCATCACTCGATCATTCACTATTCTAACTTCTCTAGTTTTAGGTTTATAGTGCCTCACATAGGCGAGGACCAGGTCAATACATTGCACCGAAGTAGGAAAACCACATGTGTGCCAATCCACTTTGGAAAGTTACTTATGCCATTGGAGATCTAGAATTCTAAGACATTCATTGCCAGAATTCTTCCAGGTTGATATGCCCTTGTCTGCTATCTCCCACATTGGATAATGTATTATGCATAACGGATTCTCATTCATATCCTGGACAAGTGTACTTCATTTTATATGGTTTAGAGACTAGCTAGAATAGACGAATTAAGTTTTGCACAAGGATTTGATCAATGGAAAGAGAGGGGGCAAAATTTGATTAATTGAGGGCACGAGAATGTGTATAGTTCATGAAAACTAGGGCACTACAATGGGATACTCTAAATTGTCACAAACCAAATAGCTTGAAGTAATGAAAAAGAGCAGAGAAATTTTGGGAGAAATTTAGTTTACCTTGCAATTTGAGTGGAGTTGATTAAGGAGAAATGGACTAGTTGCAAATGTGCTAAGTTCATTGTAGTTGGATGCATAGAGCCTTCTTCTTGTTCAAAAGTTTGAGTGTTTTATGAATAACTTGTGAAATTATTTTTATAACATGTTTTCCCTTTGTCAGAGGTTCAACACATTTTTGAACCTATCAGCTTTCAAAACAACCCTTGAATTCTTGAATCACCACCTCTCTTTGTTGTCTTTTTCTCCTTTACATTAGTGTTAGAGGTATTGAGAGATCTTGAACTTCATCAGAGGTTCAAGAGGTTCTTGAACCATGAAGTCCTTCGACATCTTTATCTTGCTTTATATATTTATGTCGGCTTTGTCAAAAGGTTCATGAACTATTAGAACTCCTGACATTTCTTTGTCTTCTTTGTTTGTTAGAGATGGGGAGCTTCCTTGAATTGTTGAACCTTCTAACAAGTTCAAAATGTTAGAGGATCAATGAAGATTTGAACTTTTTATGAAAAATTGGTTGAATGTTGATACCTTCCTAAATGATTGAACCTTGTCGGGGTTTCAAAGGGTTCTTGAACATGTTGAACCTCTGACTTCTTTTATAAGAATTACTTCAAGTGTTCTTGTCGGGGAAAAATACTTTTGACTTTAAATTCACATTATTCGTAGTGTCAGAGGTTTGAGGTTTGTTAAACCAAAAAGATGCCAATAGAGCAAAATGTTGGGGGTTCAAGAGGTTCTTGAACTTGCTGAACCTTCTACCAGTTCAATGAGGAGCAAAAGCTTCGACAAAGACTTAGAAAATTTTCTAAGGGACTTTGAAGGATTTGAATAAACTTAGAAAAACCATACATTTTGAACTTTTAATGTATGACTAATGTAATAACAAGGTATGAAAGAATTTTGAGGGGTTCAAAATTGGGGGCAACAATATGTAGGACAAGGAGGAAGAAGGAAGGTAGGACTGAATGATTGATTACCTCTCCAATATGGTGACATGCGTGGGCACACTTAGGACAAGTGTGAGAACACATGTACGATACTCATGAGGTGAGACCAAAAACAAAAAGTCTCTAAGTGAGATTAAGTGACTAGTGTGAATAGGACTGACTAGTTATGAAATAACACTTTTCACACTAACAATTCATTCATGTTATTGTGAGCTTTCTTAATGCTATTTTGCTTTTTAAGCATTTGGATATCTCTTTGAGGAAACTAACTCTGTTATGCTATTTTGGTTTCAATATCATTTGTAGAATAGTTTCATTATTTCTAATTCATGCACTAGGTTTTGGGTAGCTTAAGTTTATTTGTGAATCTAACAAACTATAAGTTCTATATTTCACTTGAGGGGGTAACAGTTTGTGATAATTGTAATGTTATTAACTTTTTATTTATTTTCAGTTGTAATGTTATCAACTTTTTACTTATTTTTAGTTGAATATATGTAGAAATTGAAATGTAATAATTTTAAGTAATTCATGTTTTATAAAGAAAAAATCCTAAGGTTGATCTAGGTTAATTAAATAAGTACACACAATTAACTTAGATTAATTAGGAAAATAAACGTGTATTAAATACTTGGAAATCAAATGTGAAAGGATAAAATATTTAGTTGTGGAACTATGATGAAGAATAACTAATGCACGTAGAATTTGGTTGCTAATGGTATTGAAATTATTTGTCTTGATCTAAAGAATGCTTTGGGATTGTAAGTTTTGGGATTGCAATAGATCCAATTCTATGTAGATTGAGAGGGCTCATTACAAGACAAAATCTAATGCCAATCACTTTACACTAGACACAATTGTGAAGACACCAAAGGATGTGCCTTATGAGAGGGATGATATCATACACAATTTATATTTAAAATACCTTTAGATGAATTAGAAAGAATTCAAAGAGGTTGAAATGACAATCATATCATCCAAAACATGAAGAGCCTCAAATTACACAACCCAAGGTCAATAAACAAAGCACTCATGCATAAAAGGAAGAAACACAAATAATTATAAGAAGTGATACAAAAACTAGATTTCCATGCACAAAAGACTACATGGATACCAAAGAAAAATGTTGTGGTGCATCAAATGCCAAAAAATCATCCATTGCCACAATCAATGAAGTAAGAAATTTGGGCCAAGAAAGAAATGTCTAATGTGCTACAAATTAATAAAATGTTTATGAAAAAGTATAAAGGATTATCAAGAAGGAACACATGTAATAGAAATACAAGTCATAGAGAACATAATACAAGAATCAACAAAGAGAAGTACATGATGGTATATGTTTGGACAATGATGATATTTTGGTGGATGATGACAATCCTCTTCTAGATTCGTGCAATGATTCATGAGCATCTCCATAGAACATATATTTATATGCATATATTTCTTGTTTGGACTTTTGCATTTTGATTATGCCTTGTTTGTTGTGCCTTTTCACATATTGTTTCATGTTTGCTTTCCCTCCCATTTTGGGGTCATTTTTCTTTCTTTCTTACTTGATATATTTTCTCTTATGGTTGTTCACGCATCTTCCTTCCCTATTGCTATACCCTTGCACACCTTTATCTTATATTGCTCATGTTTACCACTTTGGTTGATCATTTTCCCATTGTTTCCTACTTTAACTTATACATTCATATGCTTGATCTTTGTTTTTTTATGTGTTTCATGCTTATCTACTTATGATTCTATGCTCCATGCATTATGATGTTTACCACAAGCTTATGATGCTTATGCTATTTTGATACCTATGAGCCTTATCATGTCAGTATCTCATGCTTGGTTTGATCCCATGCTCATTACTTATATCTCATGACCCTATATGTACTTTCACCAACCTACAGTGCTCCTAGAGCTACATTACTACATTGGGGGGTGCATCATGCTTTCCCCATTTTATATTATCCTTTCATTGCCTATCACGTTTTTAGAGCCAACCTTTTATATTGGGGGTATCATGCCTCTGATACACGTGCTCAGATGTTTGATCACGATCTTAGATCTATCTTACAATATGGGGGGCATCATGCCTTCCTCATCTTATTGATTTCTTGCATGTTTTATCATGTTCCTAGAGCTACCTTATCATTGTCTAGACATCATGCCTTACTTATACCATTGTATGCTCACATGTTTTATCACGTGCATGGAGCCACATTAGGGGATATGCCTTTCCTTGTGCTATATGTACTTACATGATCCTTATATCACCTTTAGGGCTACCTTACTATTCTCATTTACCTATATAATACCACGGGCAACTTTATTTTCCTAAACAAACATCTCCACTTGATATGATTTTCTTTTGCAAATGGTTAGCACAAGTCATAAGATCTGGATGAAAGGACTAATGCTCTTAATGAAGTTGACAATACCACTAT
Organism: Cunninghamia lanceolata; assembly: GCA_027924645.1. Lineage (NCBI taxonomy): Eukaryota > Viridiplantae > Streptophyta > Pinopsida > Cupressales > Cupressaceae > Cunninghamia > Cunninghamia lanceolata. The sequence goes on from BSBN01000500.1 coordinate 28,877,526, forward strand.
TACTGTTGGCAAGGTAAAAATATGTTTTTTTAAAAAATTGTTTGAGAGAGTGCATCATTTTTTGATGTTGTAATCCTATAATGATGTGAAATTTGATTTTATTTATAGAGATTTGCAATTGGATTAGCTCGATTGGTATCACTTGCATTGTTTGGAGCATTTGTTAGCCATGCAAAAAAATGAATGTCAGTGTCTTGACCCCTAAAGTATTTATTGGTTTTATTGTGAGAGCAATGCCTCTATATTGGTTCTTTGCATTAACAATAAAGAGTGTGTGTAGTGCAGCATTGAAAATGGTTGAAGAGGTTCACAAACAATTCAACACTATCCTAGGTCACATGGAAGGACTTGCCAAACTAGATTATGGAATTTGTGAAAAGATATCAATTGATGCGTAAGTTGGAGCAACAAAACATGCCAAGACACTTAGGTCCTAAGGGTTATGATCTCCATAAGGCTGCTGTCATTGGTGACACCATTGGAGACCCATTGAAGGACACATCTAGACCATCTCTTAACATTTTGATTAAACTCATGGTTGTTGAGTCCTTGGTGTTTGCTCCATTTTTTGCAACTCATGGTGGTTTGTTGTTTAAGCTTTAGAAATTTTCCTCAAGTTGTACTTAGTAGAATCATTTTTCTTCTTGAGTATGATGGTGAAAGGTCGTCAAAATGTTGGATGAGTTTTTGTTATCATTTTCATCAATACATTAGAAACACATATATACTAGAACTAGTCACACTTGCCATTCTGTATATTGGTACTCTTTGAATTAGGCATCTTTAGTTTGCATAGTGCTCGACAATTTTGAAATCTAGGTGAGGAGAAAGAATACACCTTTTGCAAGTATTGTCACTAGGGCTTGTGGGATTCACTTAAATAAACCAATGGAATAGCATGCATATTCATAAGGTACTAATAAACACCCATAGTTTTATTTCCACCCCTCAAATTTATGTTTTTGATATCCTTTACATACATTGGTATAATTAAAATATCTCACAATTTTCACTAGGTATCCTATGCACTTACTTTTTGGGTTACATTTTTAGATCCCCTTATTATTTCCACCCTATCAACCAAGGGCACTACCCACACCTACATCTATCTCAAAGCTAGTTTTGATTGACATTCCATATATTAAAGCCTTGACATAGAAAACCTAGATGAACTATGACAAACATGTCATCCTACAAAAAGCTTTGATTTAAAAGCACTTATGCACCTCAACCTCCAAACCCTTGTCACACCAACTCTAATATTGAATCCCCCTAATATAGATATCTCAACTATAACATACATATTAATCTAAATTAAAATGGAAAGGTTTTAGAGATACTTGGTTATTCTTCATGGTAGGGCTATGGTATTACCAAAAGGTGTCCAATAACTAGTTTTAGAAAAGTTAGGTAGGATTGTATCGAACTTGAACAACTTGGGTGTGACCATTGTTTCCTTTCTTAATTGCATTAAATTTAGGATTAAGCAGACACCCTTCCACCCCTCAAATTTATGTTTTTGATACCATTTACATACATTGGTATAATTAAGATATCTCACAAATTTCATTAGGTATCCTATGTACCTATTTTTTGGGTTACATTTTTAGATCCCCTTATTCTTTCCACCCTATCAACCAAGGGCACTACCCACACCTACATCTACCCTTGGGATTATGCAATTTTGACACAATACAAGACTACATGGTGTAGAAAAAGGATAGTTTCATGACCCTAACAAGACTAACATATTGAATGCCATTTCCTTTGATTGACCAATGCAAAGTGATCTGTAGAGGATTTGGAACGCCACTTATAAACAACTTACCCTCTTCTATGCATTCTTCCTAACCCCTAATACATAGCCATGTCACATTAATTAAATTATCCTCTTTCCCTTTAATAATGAAGTGATATATTGGGTCACATTTTGGTTATTTAAAAAACTCCAATATGACACACACGATAAACTATTGCTTTATAGGTGAAACCCTTGGGCATTAGGGTTGTGTGCTCTTTCTCATATTTGGTTGGCTCTTCGATTGAATCCCATTCACTATTTTTGTTTTGCATGACTTTAACCAAATAGACCAATCTTCTTAGAGTGTAGTTGGTTTGTTGCAGCATTACAAAGAGAGAGGGTGAAAACATTATCATGGATCTAAATCCCATGCATAAACAAGTGCCACAAGTAGATTAATGTCTTAAAATTAAGAAATTATCAAAATAATTACACCCATAATGTGGGTTCCAAGATCAAACACATAAATAAAATTAATAATTACATTTGCAAATAATAAAATATAACACATAAACTATATTATGTTTGGATTTTCCATATTGATTACATTATTTAATGACCTTTATAAAGGGCTTCACTCTTATAACTTTTACAACCACTATTCCCTAGGAACCAACTATTAGCCACCCAACACAAACTATAAATTATTAAACTAACAATATTAAATAACAATAAACTAACATTATGGATCATAAACCTAACACACAAAGCAAGGGTATCCATACAACAAGGACATGTACATGAGATACAATGATTAATCTTCAAACTTTGAACACATTGATGTTAGGACTCTATAGAAATAATGAGTTGAAACTTGCACATACGATCTTTGTTGAAATGGAAGAGGTAGGTTGTTCTACAAATATACCTGGTTACAATACTCTAATGGATGGGTATTGCAACATAGGAAAAATAAAAACAATTAATGGTGGGTAAAGGGTAAGTTGCAGTGTTAATTTTTGCTCATATGCATAGGAACAAGCTACAAGCCAAGCCCCTTGGAAGGAGTGTTGCCAAAACCTTAAAGGTCATGACTCCCATGGGCCACACCCATAAGGGTCACATTTTCCATGTGCCGTGACTAGGGGCGGCAGACTTTATAAGATGCCTTAAAAAAACAAATATTTTTCACACAACATTAGTGTTTTGGTATCAAAAGTTTTGTGGTATTGTTTAATGTCCCTTTACTCTCCTTCCACCTTATCTCCACCAATAAATGATTTATATGCCATGAATTTGGAATTGTTTAGCTAGTTTGATTTATGTAACTATGTTTAAATCCTTTACAATTAGTTCAAGAAATATCATTTATTCAATATTAAACCTTAATTAATAAACTACTATTTATATACCGATTAGACTCTTTTCCAAAGCATATTTAGGAAAAGAAATAGAAAATGTTGGCGGAAGGGAGAGTCGAACATGCGACACCGACCGCAGGGAAAGTGTGAACCAGGGTTTAATACCGACCTGTTCACTGTTTCTATAAAATCCTCAAACGTTAATTCCTCTTAACCTATTCACTCCTTTCCTCGCCCTTCCTGCACAAAGCAAGGAAAACACGGGTAGCGCATTACCAACCAAATCAGGGAAGCGCATCAGCATACAACAACAAGGTCAGAAGATCGAATCCAAGCAAGACCATGGATCAGCAGGGCGACGGTACAGGCACGTGCACAGGTAGTGATCCATTTTATCCTCCTCCTAGTGATAATAACCATGAATTGTCTCCTCCGCCTCCTCCACCGGAGGACCATCCCTCCCATGCCGCCCCTCCTCCGGAGGATCCCAACGACTATTCTTCCCATTACCCACAAAACCACTTTTCATCGGAGGAAACCGCCCAGGGCGGCTTCTACCAGGAACCAGGGTATTCCCAATACCAACAGTCTCAAGAACCAGCGCCTCAGGGGTACGGGCAATACCACCAAGTACAAGAAAACCCTCAAGGATATGAGCAGTACCAGGGTTATAACCAATACCCTAACCAGGAAACAGCTCAAGGATATGGACAGTATCAGGGGTATGCTCAGTACCAGGATACGGCTGGGGGTTATGGTCAGTACCAGAACCAGGAAGCGGCCGATGGATATGCTCAATACCAGGAACAGGTAGCGGCCGAAGGATATGAGCACTACCCAAACCAGGAAACTGCCGATGGATACGACCAAAACCAGAAGGCGGAAACCACCGATGGATTGGATAACCACCAGGAAAAAATTGAAAGGTACGGTCAGAACCCTAAATCTGAGACAGCGGAAGGTTATGAACAATATCAGAAAGAGCAAATGGCCGAAGGATTTGAACAGTACGAAACGGGCGAAGGATATGCGCAGTACCAGAACCAGGAAACTGCGGAGCCGGAATACCACAAACAGGGATCAGGGCAGGATTATTCGCACTACCAGAGCCAGAATGATGCAGAAAACTCTAACCCTAACTCCAAGCAGGAGGAAACTGTCAACAACCTTAAGGAAGAGGAAGCCGCGGTTAGTCGCGAGGGTGTAGGGAGCAGTTATCCAAACCCTAATGATGCCGACAAAGAGGGAAGTTTGAATCCGGTTTTGTCTGAGACGGCAGATAACAGAGGCGAGGGTTCTGGCCTAGCTGAAACTACTCAAGGCGGTGGGCCTTCTCGGTCGGCAGAGATTAGCAGTGGCAGAAAACGGCGGTCTAGATGGGCGCCTCAGGCAGAAGGGGAAGGCGAGACGCAGGACAGCGCCGGGTCTAGGAAAAGGAAAACCAGATGGGCGGAGGATCCAAAGCCGCTTTTGGGAATCCAACTTCCAGGGTTCGTGAAAGAGTTAACTGGAGGTATGGAGCTTGACCCTGAGGTTCAGCAGCTGAACGCAAGGCTCATGGACATAAGTCGGTTAATGCAGTCAGGGTTACCATTGGATGATCGTCCCGAGGGTGCAAGATCACCCTCTCCAGAACCTGTCTATGATAATATGGGTGTGAGGATCAATACCAGGGAATATAGGGCCCGTGAAAAGCTTACCAGGGAACGGCAAGAGATTATCTCACAGCTTATCAAGAGAAACCCTGCATTTAAGCCCCCTGCGGATTATAGGCCTCCAAAGCTTTACAAGAAACTGTATATTCCTGTCAAAGAGTATCCCGGGTACAATTTTATTGGGCTTATTATAGGTCCTAGGGGTAATACACAGAAGAGAATGGAGAAGGAAACGGGGGCCAAGATTGTTATAAGAGGCAAGGGTTCTGTTAAAGAAGGCAGATTGCAGCAGAAGCGAGATCTGAAACCAGATCCTTCGGAGAATGAGGATTTGCATGTTTTGGTAGAGGCTGAGAATCAGGATGCTTTGGAGAAGGCCGCAGGCATGGTGGAGAAGCTTTTGCAGCCTGTGGATGAGGGTTTGAATGAGCACAAGAGGGCACAGTTGAGAGAACTTGCGGCCTTGAATGGTACAATAAGAGATGATGAGTTCTGCCGGCTTTGTGGTGAGCCGGGGCATAGGCAGTATGCTTGCCCAGCAAGGAATTCGGGTTTTAAGAGTGATGTCTTGTGTAGAATTTGTGGGGATGGTGGGCATCCCACAATTGATTGCCCCATGAAGGGATCTGGGAAGAAGATGGATGATGAGTATCAGAACTTTTTGGCTGAATTGGGTGGTGGTACGCCGGAATCTAGTAGCAGATTGGGGTCTGGTGAAAATGGTCGACAGAGTCAAATGTTGGCCCTGCCCGGGCCACAGGGTGGAGGAAATCCTCCATGGGTTTCTGGAGGGACGGGGAATTCTGCTGGGCAGCAAGGGCTGCAGAATAGTTTCCCAGCATCTGGTCTGGGCTCAAAATTTTCCAAGGAGCATGATGATTCAAATTTGTACATCGGGTACTTACCCACCAATATAGATGATGATGGCCTAATACGACTGTTTTCTCCTTTTGGTGAAATTGTGGCAGTCAAGGTCATAAAAGATCGTTTAACTGGGGAAAGTAAAGGTTATGGGTTTGTAAAGTTTTCTGATACGGCTTCAGCTGCACAGGCAATTGTGCATATGAATGGGTACAGGTTAGAGGGCAGGGTGATGGCAGTCAGAGTGGCAGGCAGACCACCACAAGCTGGTTTTCCTGGAGGTGGTCAACCGCCAATTCCGGGTTCATATCCCATGCCTGATCCCTCTGTGGGAGGCTATCCTTCCCAACAGTTTCCACCAGGGCCACCACCTCCAAATTCAGTGGCAGGGAACAGAATGGGTGCACCAGTTCCATGGGGTCCTCCTGTTCCACCTCCTTCATACAACCCTTATGCCCCTCCTCCTCCAAGACCACCCAATATGTATGGTGAACCCTTTGTTCCAATGCAAGGACCACCCCCGCCTGGTGCACCTTCTCAGAACATGATGCCTCTGCCACCATATGGAGGTCCTTACCCAGGAGCTCGATTGCAGGGGCCTCCACCACCTCCACCATCTCAGAACATGCCTCCCACTGAAATGTCCCAAAGCTTGCCTCCTGGTGTGCCACCACAGAATTTGCCATCACAGGCACCGTCAAATGGCTCTCAGGGCGGTCCGCCAGGTGCAATCCATGGTAATACTGGAAGTACAATGACAGCTGTGCCAGGCAGTGTACATATTGGAGGTATGCCACCAGCAGGACCTCCTCCTGCCTACCCTCCTCCTCCACAGTATCAAAGCTATTATGGTGCTCCTCCCACTCCAAATGGACCAACAGGGCCTCCACAGAGCATGAGTGGGACTCCACCACCTTGGGTAGCAAATAGCAATCCGGTTCCACCTACATCATCATCCGAAACAACTTATGCAGTTGAGTCAGAATATGAGAAATTCATGAATGAGATGGCATCATAGGGTCCTTTCAAATTGAAGAGGTATGTTGCAGAATCATTTTTTATATTTTTATGAGAAGGCTTGGGGTTCTGCTCCTATTGGTAGTATATGTGTTATGTCTATCGATTTTTTCATCTTGGTTTTACATGTTACATCTTCCAGATCCTGTTATAACCACTAAGATTTATGTACTGACAAAACATATAACATGTTCAATTCAAATTTATTTTAGTGACATTTTTTCAGTCCCTCACATGCATTTTCCTGAAACGGCTAGTTTTGACTTCTTGAACTTGTTTCTGAGTATTATCTTGTTTTTTATAGAAGTTTTTTTATAATTGTTTTCTGAAAGTTCATTTATTTGTTTTTAAATTATATTTTTTCGTTCCAGTTTTTTGGAATGACCTTCTAGGGATCCTTGCTGATAAATTTCCTTGTTATTCCTCCTTCTATATTATACTAAAATGATTAACTTTCTTGTCCTTACATTTTGCTGAATTGGCAGGTTTGATGTTTCTTGGAGCAATGCTGACATGATTTATATTTAGAATTCTGACATGAGACTATACACAGCTTTGGAACTCACATGAATTATGTTTAACCTTGTTTATGGTGAGGAATAATTGTTGCAGAGCTGTCGAGCGACAACAATGGAGTAATTCAGTTTATTAATGGAGTTGTTGAGATTAGATTGCTGAATTTTTCTAAAATCAGGTCACATATGGGGCTTGTGCCACTGCTTTCATTAATTTTAGGGGGTTGGGAGCCAGATATATTCAATTGCAGGCTTTAGTTGGATAGTTTTATTGTTTTGCTTAAAGGTGTTTTGGATTGCTAATATTTTTGAGCCTGCAGTTTGGCGAATGTGCCCTTGGGAATAGTATTCCACTATCAGAAGCAGATTCTAGTTTCAAGCATATTATAACTCTTATATCTTGTATATATGGCACTAACTTGATGTTGTGACCAGGTTCTTTATTACCCTTCCTATTCTTAAAATTAATTGCATCAAGGTTTGTGGTAGAGAGATATCGATATGGTTGTTTAACCTGTTGGCTGATTTTTTTGTCCTTCCGTTTAGGCCATAATGTTGTGTGTTCTGTGCTGTTATAGCATTCTCTGTGATGACATGACATGCATTCTGCAAAAAAATTGTCACAGACAATTTTTCAAAATGTGAAAAAGTTTTTGCTTGTTTTAGATTTGTTAAAGTCATTTGAAGGATCCATATCTATTGTTAGAACTTAACGAGCTTAGGATTTAAGTAATTATGAAAGATTATTAGTTTTCCTTATTATTACACAATTTATGTGTATTCTAAGAACAGCTTAGCAATTGACTCAGGGTCTCAAGCTTGTTTGCATTAAAAGGGATTTTTTAGGCTTGAAAATAGATAATAATGTTCTGTGGTTGCAAATCTGTTAGTTTGGGCTTGAAACATATAACATTGTTCTGTTGTTGCAAATTGGTTAGTTCACTCCGCACGATGGAATAATAATTTCCGCTTCTTCTGGCTCCATTAAAAGCAGTTGTCTAGTATTTCGTATTCATTGCTGTAAAATCACAAGCGATCTATACCAATCAACATTTCTCACCTATTTTACCAATTTTCTAACCCCATATTTAACCTTGAACAGTCCTATAGTGATTGCAGGACTAGATGCATATTGGATGGGAACTTGGGAATGGTCCCACATTTCAAGAAAGGTTTGTATTAAAATAAGGTCTCTATCACTGCATTCTGCAGTTTTCGAGTCTGACATTTTAATGCTAATGCTTAATTTCTGAGTTTGATGTTTGTCATTTACCTGAAGGCTAAACATTGGTGGACTTACTTGGGATAGGTGAAATCTTTATTTTAACTCTGTATTTTTTAATGTTAACGATCAATTTTCTTGCAAGGTGATTTTCCACTGCTGCCGAAGCCCAACACCACTAAACTTTTGCATCTATTGAATTTAATGGTGAGATGGGTTTCTGGAAATAGCACTTAAGTATTTTTTTTGTAGTACATGCAGCCTCCGATTTTGCCAAAATTATTCTTCTAATACCTGCCTGCAAGTTTGGCTGTAAACATGAGTCACTGACGAGGGGCAGGAGAAGTTCTATGATATCATGTTGCAAAATATTTGAAGGTTATGAAGAGGATGTATTAAATATGTTGTGATATATTTGGTCAGAGATGGGGAAGGAAGAAAACTTTTTATCAACTGAACCCACAGAATAGAGAGATGGGCTTCCTCTCCTCTTAGAGAATATCTTTTGAATTTCTCAATCAGTGTTGTTTTTCTAGGAGACTTAGGGAACAAATGAAATGGGTCAGTCTTCCATTGAGCTTAACTGAAAATATGTTGGAAATATGGGCATCAACAAACTGTTCTGTTTACTGGTTGAGATATAAAGGCCTTGTCAAACTGGTAGAAAATTATTTTCTCAGTATTAAAGTTTTTGCAATAGAGCTTAGAGTTATCGTACCCCATGTCTTTGACGGCTGGTTTCTCACTGTTGTGCATAGAAGTTCTTGTATTAAAATATAGTTTCTTTAGTTTGTGCATACTTTTCTTGCCATAACTGTTCTGGCTGTCAGTTAATAGGTAATTAATGCAATTACAGAGTATTATAGAAGCACATGGGTTCAATATGCATTGCTTCTTACTCTTCAGGTCATAGCAGGTTTGAATTGTATCCTCAAGGGTCTCACATATTGTCATAGTTTTCCACCTTACAGGATGTGCTAGACTAAGCATATATTAGGTAGTACTATTAAGAAAATCCGGAAGTTAAAACCCCCACAGAATGTCCATGAAGTACAGTAGTGTTTCATAGTCCTCTGTGGAGAGCTTTAGGTCACATGGTACTATTGAGTTTTGACCATAGTTGCATTGGTATTAGAATGAAGATTGAAGTGAAGCTTTCACATCACAAATGCTTCTGATCAACCTATGATTTGCCTTGAAGGATAGCAATTATTTTTAAGAATTGCTGTTTATTGGCATTGAATGCTTATCACAAATTTGTATCATTGATCACTGCAAAGTTGACCTATTTTGACTCATCAAGTTGGTAGAGGAGATGTTATGGTCACCTTCAAGAGTAAATGTTCTGCATTTTAAAAAAAGAAACATGTGATGTTTTTTTGTATTCCTCATATTTCCAAGATGCTCTAGTCATGCATTTCACTTCGATAACAAGGTTACACAACCCCACTGTTTAGGCAACCCTGTAATTGTTGGTTTGTGTTTAAGCCTCACTCTTTCATCAATTGTAGGGTTCTGTATACATTGGATTGCAAGAATATATGCAGATGCTCACTCACATTTGATGATGACTGTGATGTGGCAAGTTGAGTGTGGCTAATCATGTATTAAACTGGTGATCCTAATCTTTGACCCTGGTAAAATTCTTTAGCCAAGTGCCTTGAATAAATTGTGTCATTTTAGATCTTGGTTTGGGGGACCATATAATGGTTTCACTTGTTTCAAGGCTTTCGATTTCAAGAATCAGAGGAAAAGGTTTTAGGCTGCATTTTAGTCTCGAAATTTCATTGATATGAATTATAAAGCAATGATGCTTACATGATTGAGAGACCCATGTTGCTTGTGAATGTTATCTATGGTTCAAACCTTTTTTTAAGGTTAAGTGAGTCTTTGTTTTAAGTTTCAAACCTTAAAACAGTCAACTTAAGGTGATTGATCGAGTCTTGGATTGATGTTGCTTTCCTTGAATTTTAATATTTTTGCATTCTCTCAGAACATTAAACTCACTTGACCTTAATTGATTGAACTTAATGTGATTGACGAGTCTTGGTTTAAAGCTGCTTCCGTTGAATTTTAATATTTTAGCATTCTTCCAGAAGACTATGCTAAGATGTGTTGCAGAAAGTGTGGCAGCTGCGGCTACAGATTTTATGCTGAGCAAAGTCTACCACATTAATGTTGTTGAGCAGGCTAATTTTCATTTTGTGTGACAAGCTAGGATACAAGATCTGCAAGCATTATCTCAATGTTTTGACGGTGGGCTTTAAGATATTTCATATGTTGCACGCATAGTTTAGATTATGTCTAAATGTGTTAATTTAAAGTGCTGCAGGAAGACATTCTTGCTAATTATTTTAAACAATTGGCAAAATTTTTACAAACGTGGGTCTCTTGACTTAGAGTGGGTTTGTTTTTTGAAGAATTATTCTTGGAAGTTTATAATGCTACTAATTAAATTTTGTCATGTAAAGCTTCATCATTGATTTAGGCATTTGAACAAATTAGAAACCGTAAAAATGTTGATCACAATCAATAAATTTTTTGCAAAGGAGGCAAGTGATTGAAGTTGAGAAATATATGCGTGCTTAGATATTTGAACGCTTTTGGGAGAATGAATGAATATTGTGACAATCAAATTGAAGTTAACTAAGTTCATAGAATAGGATTTGAGATTTCACAGTTGGACTTATTGTGACAATCAAATTGAAGTTAACTAAGTTCATAGAATAGGATTTGAGATTTCACAGTTGGACTTTTTGATTGATGAGATGAAAGAGGCACTTGATTTTGCTCTTAGAAACCTTGATAAGCAGAGGAATTTGATGTGCTGTTTGTTGAGTTGATAGATACATTGATATTTATCACAAAATAATGGTTGTTAAGGGATTTAATACTCTTAGATAACTTGTAAATGATGTTGAGGTATTGTAGGACTTGTGATGATTAAGTTTTATAGTATCTATCATGCAAAGAAGTGTATCGGGGTATTTCAAGTTCAAAGAGTAGGACTCGAGCTTTGTTCACTTTATTAAATGCAGGTTCACAGTTGGACACCTGATGGGATGGAAGGAACAACTGATTTTTTCCCTTTAGAAGCTCTCATATACATAGAAAAAATGTGCTGTTTGTTATGTTGAAGGACTTGAGCTTTGTTCACTCTATAAAATGCAGGTTCGTAGTTGGACATCCGATGGGATGGAAGGGACACTTGATTTTTCCCTTTGAGAAATTTTCATACAGATGGAGGAAATTGATGTGACGTTTGTTATGAATTTTGAAATGTGGAAATAAATATTTCACTAACATCACATCTCTTACCTGGCCACCCTACAATTCACAAGAGTTACCAATAGACCCCGACTCTTTGAAATATCATTTCAGGGTTTCTTTGACTCTCGTATAGATAGAGGAAACTGATGTGCTGTTTGTTGTGCTGAAGGAACTCAGCGTCCTCTTTCTGTATGAGAGTTAAAGGAACCCTGAAATGATATTGCAGAGAGTCAGGGTCCATAGATGACACTTGTGAATTGTAGCGAGGCCAGGTAGGAGTCATGATTAAGAAATATATTATTTCCACTTTTTGAATTAGTATTGGTTTTATATTAGAGTATTTTTGATAATGTTCTTCAATGTGTTTTTGTATGGATTTTCTCGGAGGCTCTTTTTTTCATGAATGGGATCCTGAATTATTAGTTGTTAAGGGAGTTCTCCCATTTGAAATATAAATCTCTGGATTGTTGAATATTCTACATATTCTAGACCGTTTTTTTGACACGCTGTTGAACAAGAATGGGAAATATTCTTATAGTGGTTTGTGTTCAAAAAATCTTGTATTTTGGGGTGGGTTATCAACTTATTAAGCTATACAATGACTGGTTGATGGGTGACTATAAAGGTCGGGTATTAGCCTTGGGTGTGAAATATCTTTTTAAGGTAAGTTTTAATAATGTTGCATTGTAATGGATTTGGTTGGCTAAACTCTAAAAACTAGCCTTATTTTATTTATTTTCTTGTCAGATCCTATGTTTAATTAATAAGAAACATGTAACTTACATATTTTCCATGGCAACTACCACCACTCTTGGTTGTTAGGTGTACGACTTAGGATGTGAATGAAATGTTTTGTTTCCATCGTGTAGAACTTGTTTGTATGGAGTAGCTTCAACAATGCTCTTTTGTGTATATATATAAAAGTATTTTTTGTTTCCATGAATAAGATCTTGAGTATTTGTTGTTGAGGGAGATATCCCATTAGAAAAATAAATATTTAGATTGTTGAATCTTTTACATATTCTAGCCTAATTTTGTTGATATGGTGGTGAACAAGAATAGAAAAGTCATATTTTGGGAAGCATGTTATCAACTTGTGAGGTTATACAATGATTGGTTTATGCGTGGCTTTATGTAGTTTATAAATACTGGCTTATGGGTGGTCGAGTATTAGTTATTAACATAATTTTAGGGGTGATTCAAGTTTGGTCATCCTTTGTTTTTGATTTAAGGTAAGCCCCAAGGGCAAGACCAAACAAGCCACAGACGAACCAACATCAAACAAATAGCACACAAACACAACATTGTTGTAAGACAAAATTAAACGACCCTTGAACCGAAGCCAACAAATCTAATTGCCTAGACCCTAGGTCGTAGAGCAACAACAAATTTGGGGAGCCCTTTCTTTCTACGTTGAAAACCACTGTCCAGGAGAACTTCGAGTCCAAATCCTTAGAGCAAGGCAAGAGGAGGGGATCCTCAACAGATGTAGTAATCGCAGAACTCTCATGCAATGAAGTAGGTAGAGTTGAAGATAAAACATGAATTGATGGAGTAGTAATCAAGTCTAGGACAGAAGGAGCTGCAATTGGAGAAGCAACTGCAAACACTCCCTTAGGTTCAGCCTAAACCGGTACAAAAGTCTCTATTGAGGCCCAAAAGCCTAGGGGGGTTGAAGGAGAACCAACAGGGGACTCATCATTTGAACCAAACTCTAGATTTGGATCATAAAGTGTCGAGTGTTCTAAACAAGCATTTTGCCACTATGTCGTGCCAGTCTTATGACGAGAGTGAAGGCAATCCGAAGCTAGATGTGCAACAGTGAAGCAATGATGGCAACGAAAGGGTAAGCCCTTATAATCGAGAAGTTGGGATCTAGGACAATCCCCCACCAAGAGTATCTCTCCATGAAGAGGCTTGGAGATTTCAATATCCACAAGAATGCGAGCATACGTACGAAGTCCCATTAAGAATCGGAGGTTTGTCCACCAAAAGGTAGCGACCAATAGTATTGCCAATCACCTCAAGCAAGATTCCTCCTAGAATTGGAGGGGCAAATTGGGAACCTTGACCCAAATCGGCTTGATATTAAGTAGTTCTAATAAAGGATTAATCAGAGGAGTCCAAGGTTTGAGCATAAGGGAATAGGTCATTGAATCCATAGCTTCAGTAGAATCAAAGGTTGCACTAAAGAAACCCTTTGCACAGGGGAATAGGTCAATATTACCTTGGACAACAGGTCTCCAAGATTCAAAAATCCCCTTATTTAGATCAAGGAGGGATGGCTAGAGGCCATTAGATTTGCCAATCAAGCCATGCTTGCTATAATGTTCTTCATTTTCCCCAACTTCTTGTCCACACACCACCAAAGGGGAGGTATGGGAGCAGGGAAGGGACCGGGAATGGTTCTTGTACCTCTGTGGTGGACGGCAGCGCCACCAACAACTGCAATGGAGGAGGGCTTGTGTGTGCCCTAGGACCATTCAACTTCCTTTCTACTCATCCTTTGTTAATTGGGTAGTAAAGCACACTTTGTACTGCAACCTTTAATTATTTATTCAATTTTTTATTAGTGTAAGTTTAATTATTGTGAATTTCATATATGCTTTCGAAATAGTCAAGACCAACTAATGGGGTTTTTCATTAGTTTTGATTATTGTTTTTAATTTAACTTACCTTTTTTGAAAGATTTTTTTTGCTTTGGACTTTGTAATAAAATAATTGCAACATAGATATTTGAAGGTAACATCATCTCTCTTTAAATCACTATTGTCTTTTATTGCTAAAATCATACTCAATTTTTGGATTTGGTCTTTTTGGTGTTGCATTTTTGAGTTATATTTAAAAGTGTGGTAGTGTGATAGAAATTCCTATGAATGTAACCAGTTTTTTTTGTGGTTTGTCAATAATTGTCTTTATTGATTGATAGGACACATAGGGGTTTCTTTTCTCTCTTGATTTGGATGCAAATGTACATGTACTTATAGGTGGTAATTTGAGTGCATATGAAATAAGTAAAATTGTTAGACCGCTTTAGCAAAAGCTCATCAAGAATGAATTTGTAATGTGAGCTTTATTTTGTCTATAAAGGAAGTAAATAACAAAGTTTGTGTCTTACAAATTTTGTGGTTTGTCAATGATTGTCTTTATTGATTGACAAGACACATAGGGGCTTCTTTTCTCTCTTGATTTGGATGTAAATGTACATGTACATGTACATGTACATATTTAATAAGTAAAATTGTTAGACCGCTTTAGCAAAAGCTAATCAAGAATGAGTTTGTAATGTGAGCTTTATTGTGTCTATAAAGGAAGTAAATAACAAAGTTCATGTCCTATAAATTAAAAACAAAGTTTGTGTCCTTCAAGGGGTTCTCACGGCTATAGCCATTCTAACCATTAGACACTCAATTATTAGAAAGATGCCACCCACTCCCTTCTTTATATAGTTGTTGAACTATTTGATTGATAGGGCCTTACCCCTTAATAATAGTTTAGTGGTTAGGATCACCTTATACCCCAAGCATTTGGGTCTCCATGTATTGGGTTGGACTAGTGACATGGAGAATGAACATCATGGAATGTGGGGTGAGGTGGTTAACTAGTCTAGTGGCTTAGTGGCATCTAGCCAATCAAAAAAATGTTGCTAGTTTAGTTATGTGGTTGGAATCAACATCATAGGACATGGCCCTACAAGTCTAACAAAGGAGTTCTTGACTAAGAACTTGATGGCTCTTGCCCAAAATTGACTATAGTTTATTATAGGAAGTTCAAACCCTTGGGGTCTTGCCTTTATTATGGTAGTGGGGTGCCCCTTGTTGGGAATCTCAATATGTATGCCCAACTATAGAGTAGGGGGGCATGTGAATCACTTCAAGATCAAGTGTGAAATGTTGGGTGTGGGATGATGAGAATTCATGTTAAACAAAGACAGGGATGGGATTAATTGGCTACTTTAAGGGATGCCCTAGCTCTACCTTTATAATGGTAGTGCGGTTGGGCCTACCTTTTATAGTGGATGGAGCTTTTTGGATTGTGTAGTTATGTATTTAGTTGATTGAATTATGGAGAAGGGATCTCAATCAATAGAACCCATCTTATCTCAATTGTTGAGTTATAGTGTAGGGGGCTCATTCATGGGGAAGGCATCAATAGTCTTGTTGGGTTATGGAGTAGGGGTCTCAATTGATAGGTTGCCCCAGGGCACCTAGAATCCCAACCTATATAATTATGGTCAATGAATCAATCAACGATTCTCAATCAACTACTAGTTTTATTAAATAATTATAACCAAGTAATTTTGATATCCACTAAAACCATTACAAGAGCATCCATGTTTTTGTCAATTATTAAATTGACAAAGGTCCCATAAGGTTTGCATGGTAGGAATCAACTCAATATTAAATTATATACTAAAAGGAAGAAAGGTGTGTAGAAAATGCTTCCTACGCTAATCTAATGAGGAGAGATGTATGCAAATCATTTTCAATCTTTACAGTTACAGTGATATTAACACAACAATAGAGATATTGCAACAATACACACACAGAGTGTAGATAGAAGAGAGAGAAGATATAATGTGGGGAAAACCCTTTTAAGAGAAAAACCCCACACTCCAAAACTTGCACAATGTATTATCAAAACAAAGAATGTTTACAATACACTTGCAATGCAAGTCTTTCAAGAGTCTTCGACACTCATATCTAGCGATATTCTGGCATCATAACAATACTTGTTAATAACACTATGCATTTCCCATCCAAGCACTTGTTTAAATAGAGTTTACAAGGCAAAATAGGAACCTTCTAGAGATGGGTGTCCAGCTTGGCCTCATGGCCCAAAACCCATGCCTAAGACACTTGTCCAACATTACAACATGGATCTTACACTTGTCATATTACCCAGTCCCAATGTGGGCGCCTAGTCCCAAGATAGGCTATGACAGATGCTCTTACGCACCTTACAGCTGTCATAGAATCAATCATAACTAATAGCACTTACAACTGTCATAGAATCGATCATAACTAATAGCACTTACAGCTGTAAGAGAATATGTTACAAGTGACTAAAAATAGCATATTTCTCTTACATGTCATAAGCCACCTTGGGCGCCCAAAGATGCCTTCCTCAAAGATGCTCTTTGACACGTCTTCCCTGTCATAGAATCTTCTATTCTCGGCTCTTATGCGTTATAGAATCTGTCAGAAGGGTTACTCGTCATGATTCCTTACACATTGCTCAAGATGCTGACACATGGTAGAAAACTTCTACCACAATATAGGACACTTATACCCACTTGGGATGAGTTGACCACCCTAGTCACATTACAAGTGGAGTGACAACTCACCATGCCACTTCACACTAAATGACAAAACATGATGTGCAACATAAATTACATCATAGGCAAATAAATAAATGCATAATCAAATAATTAATGCTAAGAATTACCAAAGTTGAGACACCTTAATTCCCAACATTCTCCCACTTGTCGAACCCCTTGTAAGAGCCAATAGAAATAACAAGATTTAACTGCTATAGGCCGAGAGGCCCATAGACTATGAACACCATCTAAATTTATTAGTGTACACTGGTTTCATCAATGCATCCGCAACATTCTTCAAAGTGTCTATCTTCTCCAATATCACCTTCCCATCCTTTACCATGTCTCGCACAAAATGAAACTGTTACATCTATATGCTTTGCTTTGGCATGGAAAGTTGGATTCTTTGCTAAGCAAATCACACTTTGATTGTCACAATAGATAATAATCTGTCATGTATCAACACCAATATTTGAACGCAATCTCTTAAGCTAGATGGCTTCCTTGCAAGCATGAGTAGCTACCTTATAGTCAGCTTTTGTCGTGGACAAAGCAACCACAGGTTGCCACTTACTCATCCAATTGATTGCACCACCAAACATAGTAAACACATAAGCACTGGTGGATCTCATGCTGTCAATGTCACATGCCTAATCAGAATCCACAAATCCATGAATACTTACAGAATGCAGAGGTCTTGTAGGATGACCATGATAGCATAGGGAATACACGGAAGCACCTTTCAAATATCTGAACACTCTCTTTACTGCATTCGAATGTACCCGTCCAAGATTAGCCATAAACTGACTAAGGACTCCCATTGCTTAGGCAATGTTTGGTCTAATACAGACCATAGCATACATCAATCTACTAACAACACTAGCATAAGGTACTTAGCTCATATCCTCTGTCTCAGAAGGAGAGTTTAGACAATCATTAACAGATAACTTTGTCCCCAAAGAAATAGGAACACACAATGGTCTACAATCTGCACAATTTGCCATGCTGAATCTCTCCAACATGGTCTTCACATACTTGCTTTGGCTTAACCAAAGTTTTTTGTTAGCTCTGGCTCTTCTCATTTTCATTCCTAGAATGTACCTGATTGCTCCTAAAGTTTTCATTTCAAACTGTGTTGACAACTGAGACTTCAAATCATAAATCATATTTTTACTATTCTCAATTAACATCATATCATCAATAAACAATGCAATAATGAGAATATGATCGTTGTCAAATTTGTAATATACACAATGATTTGATTTCAATCTAAAAAATCTAATGGACAACACAAAGGCATCAAATTTCATACACCACATCCTAGGGGATTGCTTCAAATCATACAAAGACTTCTGCAGCTTGCAAACCAAATTTTTTTACCTTTTTCTATGTAATGTTTTGGCTGTGACATTTAAATCTCTTCCTTCAAATCACTATGAAGAAATGTTGTCTTCACATCTATCTATTCCACCTCTACGTCATAAGATGCTGCAAGAGATAAAAAGAACCGAATAGATGTCAGCTTTACAATCGGAGAGAAAATTTCACCATAATCAATTCCCTCCACTTGTGAGTACCCCTTCACAACCAGTCTGGCCTTATACTTCTCAACACTGCCACCTGCACCAAATTTCTTCTTGAACATCTATTTACAGCCAACAGGTTTCCGTCCTTCAGGCAAAGGCACCAAGTCCCAAGTTTTATTCTTCTCCAAAGAAGCCATCTCATCTTCCATGGCCTCCTTTCGGGAACCTGCATTTTTCATGCCCATAGCCTCTGTCATAGTTCTAGGCTCATCAGTGTTAGTAATCAAGGCAAAAGCACAACTAGAATCTACCAATGAATATCCAAACCTATCAGGTTGCTTCTTTGTTCGTGTAGACCTCCTCAAAGGCTGAGGTTGAGGTTCTGCTTCTTCTTCTGAGCTTTCAGAGTTGCTAGAGCTCTCCTCATCATCACGTCTCACAAGGTCTGTTGGTCCAGTCTTCTAAGGGGTAGTGGGATACTGAACCACATCCTCTTTATTTTCTCTCTTTTGGTTGTAGAGTAACAACACGAGAAAGTGTTAGCTCTTTAAAAATAACATTTCTGCTATACAACACTTTTTTGGCCACAGCGTCCCAAAGCTTGTACCCTTTCACACCGACACCATAGCCAATGAAAATACACTTAACAACCTTGTTCTCCAATTTTGACTTCTTCTTCGGCACATGAGCATATGCTGAGTCACAACCAAAAACACGAAGATGTCTAATAGAAGGATTTTGATTAGACCACACGTCCATGGGTGTCTTACCAACAAGAGTTGAGGTAGGAGACCTGTTTACTAGATAGCAAGCAATGGCTACAGCTTCAGCCCAAAACTTTTGTTCGAGGTTAGCTCCACTAAGCATACTCTTAGCCTTCTCCATCAGTGTCCTGTTCATCCTCTCTGTAACTCTAATTTGCTGAGGGGTGTATGGAGTTGTCTTGTGTCTTTCAATCCCATGTTCTTTACGGAATTTATTGAACTATATGAAACAAAACTCACCACCGTTGTCAGTTCTCAAACACTTAATCTTTTTACTAGTCTAATTCTCAACAAAATCTTTAAACTCTTTGAACCGACTAGAGACTTCACATTTGCTCCTGATGAAATAAACCCATGTCCTACTGTAGTCATCTATGAATGATACAAAATATACAGATTTAGAGATCAAAGGAACATTAACTGGACCAAACACATCAGAATGAATAAGATCCAACACACCAGAAGACTTATGAGAACTTAAGTAAAACTGAACACTGTTTTTCTTTTCATATATACAATGTTCACAAAAGTCGAAATTGAGATTACAATCATTTAACCCCTCAACGAGGTTTTTATTTTTCAAGGTTCTAAGACCCTTCTCACCAATGTGGCCAAGTCTCTTATGTCATAACATTGTCTTCTCAGTAGGAAGTTTGACTTCCAAAGCATGAGCACCCTTAAGTACCCAAAATGCACTACCATCAGAATTTGATACAACGAATCCTTTCGCAGCTAGTTCCAATGGTGAGGATGAAGTCACTGCAACTCTTTTCTTCGAGTTAGAAGAACTATTGCACTATAAAATACATGCCTCCAGTTGAAACAAAGTACCTCTTTGAGTACCCTTCGCAAGCACTATAGCTCTTCTAGTCATCTTGCATCCTTCTTTCGAGAAGACAACCTGCACACCTGCATCATTCAATTTACTTATAGAAAACATATTCTGTGCCAAGCTTGGGATGTGTATAACCCCAGAGATCCCCTTCACTCGTTCATCAGGGAATCGAATTGTGACTCTTCCATGGCCAACTATCTTCAGATGAGAGTCGTCACCCAGGTACACCTTTGCACCATCGAATTCTTCATATTTTGTAAACCAGTCTCGATGCGAGGTCATGTGAAAAGAGGCACCAGAATCAATTAACCACACATCATTAGATGCATGGGTGGCCAAGGCAGTGATGAAAGCATCACCATCATCTTGTGACTTGTCAGATTCAGAATCAAAGGTGTTCTTTTTCTTCTTCTCCTCCTTACACTCCTTTTGGAAATGCCCAGTTTTTCCATAGTTCCAACATAGTGCCTTAGACTTTCTAGGAGATTTGGATCTCCCACGGGATTTGGATTTACCCTTCTCAGCTTTCTTGTCCTTCTTCTTCCCTTTCTCCTTGGGTCTTCCACGAACTACAAGAGCCTTTTTAGTTGATTTAGATGTCTTTCTTCGCATTTCTTCAGATAACAATGAAGACACTACCTCATCCATCTTGAAGGTGGTTGTAGTGCTTCCGATGGCCGTTACAAGATGATCCCATGAGTCTAGCAAGGAACAAAGCACGGTCATACAATGATCCTCCTCCTCCATCTTCACACCAATGGATGTCAACTGTGCAACTATCATGTTAAAGGCATTCATGTGATCTGCAATAGATCCTCCATCTTCCATCTTTAGAGCAAAAAACTTCTTTTTTAGGAATAGATTGTTCACCAAGGACTTGACCTGATAAACATCTCCTAGCTTCTTCCAAAGTTCTTTTGCGGACTTCTCCTCATGGACATTTAACAAGACAAAGTCTTATAAGACCCTTATCCTTCCGATCTTTGAGATCCCAATTAGCTTGTGCCATTGATGTAGGTTTTGTATTGGAAATTGTTTCCCATAGGTCTTGATCAACAAGCATGTCTTCCATTTTAAATTTCCACAACTTGAAATTGGTGCCGTTAAACTTCTCCACCTTTACTTTTTTGGATGTGCTAGCCATCTCCTTTTTGCAACAAGATTACATAATACTCTGCATAGATTCCAACTCAATCTAAGATCAGCTCAAAAAACCCCTACCCAACAACTAGGACCAAAGGTGATCAAGCTCTAATACCAACTGAAAGGAAACAAGGTGTGCGGAAAATGCTTCCTATGCTAATCTAATGAGGAGAGATGTATGCAAATTCTTTTCAATCTTTATAGTTACAATGATATTAACACAACAACATAGATATTGTAGCAATACACATAAAATGTAGATAGAAGAGAAAGAGAGAGAAGATATAATGTGGGGAAAACCCTTCAGGAGAAAAACCCCACACTCCAAAACTTGCACAATGTATTATCAATACAAAGAATGTCTACAACACACTTGCAATGCAAGTCTTCCAAGAGTTTTCGACACTCGTATTTGAAGATATTTTGGTAGCATAACTGTACTTGTTAATAACACTATGCATCTCCCATCCAAGCACCTGTTTAAATAGAGTTCAAGGCAAAATAGGAACCTTCTAGAGATGGGAATCCATATTGGCCTCATGGCCCAAAACCCACACCTAAGGACACTTGTTCAACATTACAACATGGATCTTACACTTGTCATATCACCCCATCCCAATGTGGGTGCCTAGTCCCAAGATAGGCTATGACATATGCTCTTACGCACCTTACAACTATCATAGAATCCGTCATAATTGACAACACTTACAACTGTAAGAGAATATGTCATAACTGATTAAAAATAGCATATTCCTCTTACCACATGTCATAAGCCACCTTGGGCGTCCAAAGATGCCTTCCTCAAAGATGCTCTTCGACACATGTCTTCATCTATCATAAAATCTTCTATTCTCGACTCTTATGCGTCATAGAATCTATCATAGTAATCTGTCATAATGGTTACGCGTCATGATTCCTTACACACTGCTCAATATGCTTACACATGGTAGAAAACCTCTACCACAATATGGGACGCCTATATCTACTTGGGATGAGTTGACCATTCTAGTCACATTACAAATAGAGTGACAACTCACCATGCCACTTCACACTAAATGACAAAACATGATGTGCAACATAAATTACATCATAGGCAAATAAATAAATGCATAATCAAATAATTAATGCTAGGAATTACTAAGGTTGAGACACCTTAATTCCCAATAGATACGATGCAAGAATGCTTAGGGTGTAACAACAATCTTGTATCAACATAAAACATTTTATTTCATGTTTGTTTAACATTTTAGACATTATTTGCTCATTGCAATTTGTGGTTCTCACTACAAAGGCACATTTCAATAACAAAATCATTCATAGGCTTATCAAAGTTCAATCTAGAATTATCATTTCTAGTTTGTAGTGAATGTTTGAGCTTTGCAATGACAATTGAAGACATTCACAAGCTCATTGGTCTTAGAGATGTTCATGGTATGAACCACATTGGGATCCTGATGAAGGGGGTAAATCATAAAACATACAATAACAGAAATTGAACACAGAGAATAGAACTTTCTTTTATTGATCTGGGTAACTCATTACATTACAGAAGCTTAATTACAATCAGAGGAATCAGTCCTCCATAGGCTGCAACACACTACAGCTACCATCACCAGGCTCTGGAATCTTCTGCCTTCTGTAACCCCCAAATCAGTTAGGGTTTCTGTTTTCCCACCTATTCTTGACTCTACACTTGCCCCCTTAACTCTACTACCTCCCAGGGTTCCCAAAAATGGTTATTAATAGCTTTTTTGGCGGCCAACAACCTAATTTCGAAATTTGCATCTCCCTCCAAAAATAGGTCAACTTCTGGGAGCCATAACTTTTGATCCGGGTGTCTGATTGACGAACTGTTTTATGCGTCGGAAAGCTCGCGGAGTGCTCTACGTGCTAAAAACTAGCTTTGCTAGTTTCAACCATTTTCAGGCCTGTACGGGGCCGTTTAGTGCCTCAAACCTGGATTTGAATAATTTTCAAGTATTTTTCGAAAAACAGAAACTTTAATATCTTTCAACTCGCAAATGATCTTTACGTGATTCCTTCGCCAAAGGTCTTATATTTCCGTTATGTAACTTCCTGTAAATTGTGACTTCATTCCGTGCCCAAATACAAACTTTCTAAAAATAGCAGGTTACTATTTTTAGCAGTTTAGAAAAACTGAAAGTTCTACATCATTATTCAGGCGATTATGGGACCAGAACCATAAATTTTGAGAAAAAATGGGAAGAACATCAACAATTTTGAAACACATCTTTTTTTGGGTGATACAAGATTGCCCTTACACCACTGGATGCTCCTGCATCAGACACCCAGTGTAATTTGAGAAGTGACCCTGTCATGTCTCATGTGTTTGTGTGAGGAAAACCCAAACGGTCAACCTCTGCCTTAGACAACCAAGAAGAATCTTCAACAGGCCTTCCTTTCCATTTTACCAGATATTCTTCATATTGCCTATTCCAAGTACTTTTTCCCACATGGCTATCCAAGATCTCTTCTATCTCCTCCATTGAAGTAGATGCTGGAATACTCCACTGCACTTTTGTTGGTCCATGCTCTGTTCCACCTTCATAATATTTTGATCAATCAACAATGTTAAAAATAGGGGAAATATTGATCCCACTCGGTAGCTCTACCTCATATGCATTTCCTGAATCATGCTTTTTCAGGATTCTGCATGGTCCAAATTTCTTCATTTTCAACTTATTGTATGTTCCAATTGGGAACCTTTCTTTTCTCAAGTGAACCATGACTTCATCCCCTACCTGGAATTCCTTATATCTCCTCTTCTAATCTTCCTTAGCCTTGTACTGAATATTCATTTTATTAATATGCTTTCTCACCTCTTCATGCAAATTCTTCAGATGTTCTGCAAAGTCTTCAGCTTCAACACTTGTCTTTTCTCCGTTGTCCAGCTTCCTTAACTCAGAAGCATTTCTTGGGCTATTGCCATATACAATCTGGAATGGTGATTTACCAGTACTCCTATTGATAGAATTGTTGTAAGCAAATTCTGTCTGTGGTAAAATCAAATCCCATCGCTTGGGCTTATCTCCTACCAAGCATCGTAGTAGGTTACCCAAACTCCTATTCACCACTCCAGTCTGTCCATCAGTCTGTGGATGGTGTGTAGAACTAAACTTCAAGTCTGTCTTCAACTTCTTCCACAATGTCCTCCAGAAATAACCAACAAACTTGGTATCTCGGTCTAAAACTATGCTTTTTGGTAGACCATGTAGTCTCACCACCTCCCTGAAAAATAATTCAGCAATATGAACAGCATCGTTAGTCTTCTTACAAGGAATAAAATATGCCATCTTTGAGAATCTATCCACCACCACAAAAATGGAATCATGTCCTCTCTATGTCCTTGGTAAACCAAGAATAAAATCCATACTGATATCATCCCATGGCTTCTCTAGTATAGGTAATGGCTGATATAGACCTGTGTTCTGACTTGCTCCTTTTGCCATCTGACATACTCTACAACTCTGCACAAATTTCTTCACATCCTGTTGCAACTGTGGCCAATAATAATTTTCACCAACAATAGCAATGGTCTTATCTCGACCAAAGTGTCCGGCCAATTGTCCACTATGCTTCTCCTTAATCAGGTTCTCTCTCATGGAACTCTTTGGAATGCACAATTGGCTTCCTCTAAACAACATGCCATCTTAGATTATGAAATCCAACCATTTTGTCCTGTCCAAAGTAACAGGTTCCAAACAAGTTTTCCAGGCCTCTGCAAAATCTGGATCCTCAGGATACAAACTTTTGAGCTCATCAAATCTGACAACCTCTATCTTCATTTCTATCAACAAATTTTGCCTTCTGCTCAAGGCATCTGCAACTCTGTTGGACTTCCCACTCCTATGCTTCAAAACAAAAGTATAGCCCTGCAAAAACTCAACCCATTTTAAGTGCCTTTGATTCAACTTCCCTTGACTATTAAGATACTACAAAGCCTGATGATCAGTATATAAAACAAACTCCTTTGGCAACAAATAATGTCTCCATTTCTTCAAAGCCTGAACTATTGTATAAAACTCCTGATCATAAATAGAATACTTTTTCTTGGCATCATTAAGCTTCTCACTAAAATAGGCAATGGGCTTACCTTATTGGCTCAAAACAACTCATATACCACTACCGCTAGCATCACAGTCTACCTGAAATACCTTATTAAAATCTGGAAGTGCCAAAATAGGTTGTTCTACGACTTTCTATTTCAATGTATCAAAACTCTTGTCTACTCCTTTAGTCCATTTAAACTCTTTTCTATCCCCTCTCATTGTCTCAGTTAGGGATGCACAAATGCTACTAAAATTCCTGATAAACTTCATGTAAAAACTTGCCAAACCATGAAAAGATCTTACCTCTGTTGCACTCCTTGGTGTAGGCCATTCAATGATAGCCCTTACTTTTTTTGGGTCCATCTTAAGACCTTCCTCTGAGACAACAAATCCGAGGTATACCAACTCTTTCTTTGCAAAACTACATTTTTTCAGATTAATCAGTAACTTCTCCTCCCTCAGCTTCTCTAGAAATCTTCTGAAGATGCATTAGATGCTCATCCCAAGTCTTACTAAAAATTAAAATATCATCCAAATAAACAATAACAAAACTTTCCAAACATTCTTTCAGTACCTCGTTCATGAGCCGCATGAATGTGCTCGGTGCATTGGTTAGCCCAAATGGCATGACTAACCACTCATACAAACCTTCCTTTGTCTTGAAGGCTGTCTTCCATTCATCTCCTTCTCTGATACAGATCTGGTGATACCCACTCTTCAGGTCAATTTTCGTGCAGTACTTGGCTCCACTCAAACAATCCATGATGTCATCCATTCTTGGCAATGGAAATCTATACTTGATCGTTATCTTATTGATGGCTCGAGAGTCTGTACACATCCTCCATTCTCCATCCTTCTTGGGTGCTAGTACTATAGGTACAACACATGGACTTAGGCTCTCCCTTATCAGTCCCTTCCTCAACAACTTCTGAACTTATCTGTTCAGCTCTTCATTCTTTGCAGGGGTCATTCTATGGGCTACCTTGTTTGGGAAACTGGCTCTTGGTATCAAATCCATTTGATGACTTATATTCCTTACTGGTGGTAAACCTCCTGGTACATTATCAGAGATAATGTCCTGGAACTCTTCCAACATATCTGAAACTTCTGCTGGTACATCTTCACAGTCCTCTTGACTAATCTTAGGAATCAATGCAAAGCAATGACGCTCATGCTTCATACCCTCTAAAAATTTCCTACCATCTACCAGGCAAATTCTGGTAGTACTACATACCTTTTCTTCCACCTCCTTGAAGGGCTTCAACTTATGACGAACTCCATCCTTTGTCAGGGAATATGTGTTTGCATGACCATCATGGACAACGCTCCTATCATACTGCCACTACCTCCCCAACAACATATGACATGCATCCATTGGTAAGATATCACACAACACCTCATCATGGTAATCACCAATCTTGAACTTCACTAAACACTGCTCATTGACCAAAACTCTATGGTCCTTCTGCAACCATGCAATCCGATATGAATGCGGATGCTTTCTTCTTGTCAACTTCAACTTGTCAACCATCTCCTTTGAAACAAGATTATTAGTGCTTCCACTATCAATAATAATATCACAACACTTACCTTCACATTTGCACCTTGTGTGGAATAAACTCTTCCTCTGATTGGGTTCTTTCTCCTCGTTCAACAAGGCTCTTCTAACAACTAGGGTTTCTCCCCTTTCAGCATCTTCAGAATACTCAGAATGTGCATCTTCATCTACATGTGCAACTCATGCATTACCTTCAGGTCTTCTATTTGTCCTTCCTTGATGTTGCAGACATTTGTATGCTCAATGCCCTTCTTCCCACATTGGAAATAGGTTCCTCTAAAACCTCCTCTTCCGGGTCCTTGCCCAGGTCTACCTCTTCCTCTTCCTCTTTGTTCACCATTGTTCATTTCACGAGGGCAGTAGGTGTTATCCCCTCTCTAATTTTGACTGGTGCCAGCTTCTTCACTTTTCTTTTGATCTTCATTACGGCCTCCATAGGGCGTTCCACTAGTCCTTCCACCTTGACCTCTTCCCCTTTGCCTGCTGTCAAATCTTTTATTCAGCTTCTCTTCCACCTTTAGGGAAAACTAGTATGCATCTTCTATGGTGGTCATTTTGACTAGGCTCAACTCCTCTTGAATACTCAACCTCAACCTATTAATGTAATGGGCTACCTTCTCCTTGTTGGGATCTGCATGGCCTGTCCTGATAGTAATCTTATAAAACTCTTATGTATACTTCTTAACAGACTTGTTACCTTGCTTTAGTCCTTGCAACTTCTTCAACAACTCCATCTCATAGTCCACATGAATGAATTGCTTCTTCAGTTTCTCCTCCATCCGATCCCATCTGATGATCTTTCCTTTTCCTCTTCTATTCCTCTCTAATTGGACCTCCTTCCACCAAATACTGGCATGGCCCTTCAACTTTGCTTTTGCAAACTTGACCCGATATGGGTCCTCCACATCTTCATACTTGAAATACTCCTCCATGTCATTGATCCAATCAATGAGCTATTCCAAATTCAAATCTCCAGAATATGTAGAAACTTTGATTCTGGGCCTCTTTCTGATCTTCAAAATGGCCCTCAACAACCTAACTTCTGCAGGATCTCCTACAACTTCTTGCTCTTCCTTAGATAGCTCTTCTTTAGCTTAATCTTCACTTTCTTCTCTTGTTCTCGGATCAAACCCTCTTCACAGCTCCTCTTGCAATGTATCGATTTGCCTTTGTAGGGCTCTAAAACCCTCTTCCGTCAAAGCATTTCTCCTGACACAATTTCTTCATGGAGGCATCTTGATCTCCGCAACAAACCCACAACCTCAGGTCCTAGTGCAAACTGCCTCATGGTCGGCGATCTGTCTACACACTCAGGAACCCTTGCTCTGATACCACTTGATGAAGGGGGTAAATCATAAAACACACAATAACAAAAATTGAACACAGAGAATAGAATTTTCTTTTATTGATCTGGGCAACTCATTACATTACAGAAGCTTAATTACAATAAGAGGAATCAGTCCTCCACAAGCTGCAACACACTACAGCTACCATCACCAGGCTCTAGAATCTTCTGCCTTCTGTAACCCCCAAATCAGCTAGGGTTTCTATTTTCCCACCTATTCTTGACTCTACACTTGCCCCCTTAACTCTACTAGCTCCCAGGGTTCCCCAAAATGGTTATTAATAGCCTTTTTGGCAGCCAACAACCTAATTTCGAAATTTGCATCTCCCTCTAAAAATAGGTCAACTTTTGGGAGCCATAACTTTTGATCCGGGTGTTCGATTGACGAACCGTTTTATGCGTCGAAAAGCTCACGGAGTGCTCTACGTGCTAAGAATCAGCTCTATTGGTTCCGGCCATTTTCAGGCTCGTACGGGGCCGTTTAGTGCCTTAAACCTGGATTTGAATAATTTTCAGGCATTTTTAGGGAAATAGAAACTTTAATATCTTTCAGCTCGTAAATGATTTTTGTGTGATTCCTTCGCCAAAGGTCTGATATTTTCGTTATGTAACTTCTTGTAAATTTTAACTTCATTCCATGCCCAAATGCAAACTTTCTAAAAATAGCAGGTTACTATTTTTAGTAGTTTGGAAAAATTGAAAGTTCTACATCATTATTCAGGCGATTATGGGACCAGAACCATAAATTTTAAGAAAAAAGGGAAGAACATCAACAATTTTGAAACACATCTTTTTTTGGGTGATGCAAGATTGCCCTTACACCACTAGATGCTCTTGCATCAGATCCATTGCATAGTTCTCACCATGTTCATTCTAGATTGTTCCCTTCCACATATTATTAGAATACAAATTTCACCAAGCATCAAGTTTTGTGCTACCTTGTGGTTGATATAGATCACTCTAGAGGCTAAGGATAACTATATAAACACCACTTAGGTTGTGAGTAAAGCTTTTGGATTACACTGTGTTTTTGTCTCAACGTTTCAGATCACACTCAGTGATCCATCATCAAGAAGAGGATACAAAACATTGAGACAAAAACACACACAGTGTAATCCAAAAGCTTTATTCACAATTACTATGGACTGTGGAAAACTCATGCCTACTACCACTTAGGTTATTTAAAAAAAGTGGTTGGTTGGTAGTTCGCAATAGACATTTTACCATAGCTTGCATAATGATTCGAAGTTTGGTGGTAGAATAAGAGCTTTGGATTGTGTTATCCTATAAGAACTTTGTAACTTGTAGATAGTTGTGCTCATATCTCTTTGAAGGTTGAGGCCTTATATTATAAGCCCCTTGTAGTAGATTGTAATGTATTTCATGATTGTGAATCAATAAAGATCTATTTTGTTGGTGTTTACGTCGAGTTTTGTTGTGCTTGTGTATTTCGTTGCATGGTTGGATAATCCTTAATTGGGCTCTTTGGTCATGATTGCATTAGATGGTATTAGAGCATGGTTTTGCATCTTGAAAATTATAAAGAGAATTTTGATTGTGTATAGATAGCGAAATTGAGGCACTTTATAAGAAGTTTGTAAACAAAGTGTTGAAGTTGAAGTAGTCTGTGTTACCAAAATTTTGAAATTTTTGTCATTCATTTACTAATTTAAAGTCCCCTCCCTTGTTCTTTATCATTTAGCCCTTCAACAAAGTCGCACCCTTTTACTTAAGTGTTTGGTCTTCACAGTCAACAATTATATGCTTTTTCAAACCTTAGTTGGTGGGTTTTTAAGTTTTGAAACCTTCCGATTCCCTGACTCTTCTTTAAAGTCATTCATTAAGTCTTTCATTTTCAGCTTTGTGTTAGTCATGGTGCTGAGTCTTTAATAGTTGATGAATCGGGAGTTCTTAGAACTTTCAAACTCCTGACTGATGGTTCATAAGTTCTAAAAGTTGCTGATATTCCAATTCAAAGCTTTGTTCACTTTTCGAGGAGCCATCTTTCCATTTATGAACATGCATGGTAGAAGTGACACTTGTCATTTCATAATAAATAAGGAATGTCTTGAAAAGTACAATTGCACATTTTCTAAAGGGGAATTAAGGCAGCTCATTTATGAATCATATAATCGTGCATTTCGTCAAAATTAATAAGATTTAAGGAGACATTTTATAAGGTTTGCCACCTTCATGAAAGTCTTATCCTGCATTATAGTTGGTATACTTCAAAGAGGCTTTGGAATATGTCTACTACAAGTGATGAACACAGATTCTCATAACCAGGTTAGATAATTGGTGCAGAAGCTCCCAGTTCTAGTCATTTTTTTGGCTATTTCCTAGTTTGTTGTCATGTTATTTTATTTCCTCTAAGGCTTTGAAAGCCATTTTCATGAGTTTGTAATAAGGACTTGGTCCATTTGGTCATCTAGTCCAATATAACCTTGATAAAGTCCATTTTAAATGCATTTTTCCTTAAGAAATATGTGGTTTCTTGAAATAATGTAACCTCCAATGTTTTCTCTGCCCTTGGAGGGCAGTTGTATGGTTGGAGGAGGTGAAGTAACGTTGGCCAAGCCTTCTATAGGCAGGAGAATGTATGACATGCCGAAATTAATGAAAGGAGAGAAGTTTTTGGAAGGAAAAAATAGTCTTTTTTGCATTTTTGTGAAGACAGTCGTACAGTACGGCCTGGTACGGACAGTTCAGGAACTAAGACTTGGAAAATGTTTTAGGGTTTTGAAATAGATTTCATTTGCATATAGTTAGAGCTCTTGACATTTCTGTTGAAGGGATAACCAATTCATTTTGCAAAAACTGTTTTGAAACCCTCCAAACTAGGGTTTTGCGTCAAAATAAGGAATTTTTCCTCTGTCCTCTAAAAGATCTCACCCATTTTCAGTAGGATGGAGGAAGGTAGACTAGGTTTCATGTTTTTTATGGTTTTTTAGGTTGCATGCTTCTCTCCAAGGTATTTGGCATGATTCTATCTAGTCTATACAGTGACTAGTTAGCTATCAATGGTGGAAAACAGTGAAGTTCAAAAAAACAGTCAAGTCCATGACCAAATGGAGGGTGTGTTTGATGTTTATGGATGAAGGTAGACTTGTGCAAATGCTTATTTGTTCCTAAGTGGCTATATTTGATGCATTTCCTTTACAAAGCCTTCAAATTAGTCCTATTTCTATAAGAAGACACTCTGCTGTCTTTGTACGCCTGTGGTACAGTACGGACCTACATGTTGGTGGATGTTTGCATGTCCCTAAAGGGTATTAGAATATGCATTAAGTCTTGGTGATAATTTGGAGATTTGTCAAGTTATCCTCTTGTTAAATGATTTTCAGGGCTACAAGAAGGAGACCTTTCTTTAAACACTATCATAGGACAGTCATATGGTAAACTGCTACTCACTGTTTTGGAAGGTGCAAAACTTAGTTTTTGGGTCAATGACCTTGTGCTGGTCATGATATTGATAACCATATGTTGGGAGTAGTGTCAGGATCTTGTTGGTAGAGGTATTTGGAGTTTGGTTGCTGTCCTAGGAGTGGTGTGTGTTTGCTGATTGGGTTGAGTAGAGACTCCCCAAAAGAGAGTTGAATAGCCTGTGTGGGTGGACACTAGGGTGTGGTCCTAGGCTAGGTCAATCTCTTAAGTAGCCTTGTGTAGGCTTATAATCACATCACCTTTGGAAACCTCTTGAAGGAAGCATTGAAATCTAGGTTCATTGTGTGAACTTCATCAACTACTACCATTACCTCTGCATCATATTGGTATCAGAGCCAATATCTGATTGGAAGTAGTGTATGTTAGACAAGGAGATTGAAACAGAGGCTAGTACAATGCCTCCCAAGACAATGAGTCAAGAAGCCATCAAGAAGTTGGTGGAAGAGATGGTTGAAGCAAGATTGCAAGAAGAAAAGAAGTCTAAGGGCAAGACCAAAGAAGAGGGAAGTTCTTCTGACACAAATGAAGAAGTAGAGGTAAAAGAGAGTCCTCAGGAGTAGGACATGTCTGCAGATCAGAAAGCTTTCTTGAATGCACTTAAGGGTGCTCATGGAGACAGTGGTGATCCCAAGATGTATGTACCTACCTTTCATGGCAAGCTGGATGGAGATGCTCTCACCGATTGGATAGAAGCTATGTGCAACTTCTTTGATTACAAGGAGTTCAATGATAGCAAAAAGGTTAAGTTTGCCAAGACAAGGCTAAGAGGTTCTGCACTTGTGTGGTGGAACTACATACAAAGTAAGAGGGAGAAGATTGGGAAGAGTCCCATCACTAAATGGAGTAGAATGGTGGCTATGCTCAGAAGCAAGTTCATGCCACCTGACTATGAGATTCAAATCATTAGAAGATTCCAGAATTTGAGACAAAAATACATGGATGTGGCTGCCTACACAGAGGAATTTCACAGAGAGAGCCAATCATAATGAAGATGAAAAAGGGATGGTGGCTAGGTACCTGAATGGTCTGAAATACAATCTGCAAGATGAGATCAGTTTAGTGATACCAAAAATAGTGGATGAATGCTTCTTATTGGCCTCTAGAGCAGAGGAAAAGCTGAGAAGGAAGGGTGAACAAAGTGCCAGAGGAAGAGGAGGCAGAAACCAAAGAGGAAGAGGCAGTTTTGGCCGTGGACAGTCCAACAAAACTAAAAATAATAGTCAGCAAGAAACACAATCAGAAACAGAGCATAGAGGAGGCTTCAGAGGTTGGAGAAGGCCTAATGGTAGGGGTAGAAATGGTGGAGGAGGTAGAGGACTAGGAGTCTTCACTGGAAGGTGTTATGGTTGCAACCAAGTTGGCCATACAATGAACAAATGCCCAGAGAAAGCCATCAACTCTCATGACAGTGGAAAGAGAAATCAGATGGTAAAGGATGATGATTGTGAGAGTGTAAGTTCACTAATGGGAAGTGCTGCACCTGTTCTAGAAGGAGAAAGTATGATGATTAAGAGGTCTATGTTGAAGATGCCATTAAAACAAGAGCCCCCTCAGAGAAAGAATCTTTTTAGAACCCAAGGCCTAGCCTATGGGAAGCTTTGCAAGATCATAGTAGATTCAGGATCTCCTGAGAATGTGGTATCCACTGAGATGGTTGAGAAGTGTAAGTTGAAGAGGCTGCCTCATATCAGTCCTCACAAGATCTCTTGGTTGAACAAGAACCAAAGTTTCATGGTGGAAGAACAAACTTGGGTTGAATTTGCAATTGGTGACTACAAGGACAAAGTGCTATGTGAAATCATTCCTATGGATGCATGTCATTTGCTTCTTGGCTGCCCATGGCAATATGATGTCAAAGCACAACATGATGGTGAGAAGAATACTTATGTCATCACCAAGAATGCAAGACCATTCAAGATAGATCCTATGTTGGAGCAGCCTGGGGGGAAGAAAAATGACAACAGTGTCATGTTGGTGAATGGCAAAGAATTTTTGAACCTTTTGAAGGAGAAGGATACCCAAGGGTATGCCTTGGTCATGAAGCCCAAGAGTGGATCAGATCAGCAAGAACAAAAACAGAAGGAGATTCCATTAGAAGTGCAGCAACTCCTAGATAAGTATCAAGACCTTGTGGTAGAGGAAGTTCCTAACTCCTTACCACCCATGAGAGACATAAGTCATCAAATTGACTTAATACCTAGTGCTACATTGCCTAACAAGGCTGCCTATAAGATGACACCACAACAAAATGAAGAAGTGGCAAGGCAAATTCAAGATCTCTTGGAGAAAGGGCTGATTAGGAAGAGTTTAAGTCCTTGTGCAGTCCCAAGTGTACTTGCTCCTAAGAAGGATGGAAAGTGGAGGCTATGTACAGATTCAAGGGCCATAAATAAGATCACCATAAGGTACAGGTTCCCAATGCCAAGGATTGAAGATCTTTTGGATTACCTTGGAGGATCATGCTATTACTCAAAGATTGATTTGAAATCTGGTTATCATCAAATCCGGATCAGATAGGGAGATGAATGGAAGACTACTTTCAAGACCAATGAGGGTCTTTATGAATAGCTTGTTATGCCATTTGGTCTTAGCAATGCTCCAAGTACATTTATGTGCCTGATGAATGAGGTATTAGTTGAATTCATTGGTAAATTTGTTATTGTTTATCTTGATGACATACTTATCTTTAGCAGGACAAGAGAAGACCATGTGAAGCATGTTGGTCAGGTGTTGGAGAAGCTACATGAGCACAAGTTGATGATCAACTTAGACAAATGTGAGTTCTTGAAAATTGAACTTGTATACCTTGGATTTGTCATTTCTAATGGCTGTTTGAAGATGTATCCCTCTAAGGTTGAGGCTATTCTCAGTTGGCCTACCCCAAAAACAGTGGGAGATGTGAGAAGTTTCCATGGATTGGCAACTTTCTATAGGAAGTTTATCAGAGGTTTCAGTCACATTAGTGCTCCCATCCTCAACACCATCAAGGGTGGAGTCAAATGTAGATTCCAATGGACAAAGGAATCTGATGATAGTTTTGAGTTGTTGAAGACAAAGGTGGCTGAGTTGCCTACTTTAGTACTTCCTGATTTTGATAAGGTGTTTGTTGTTGAGTGTGATGCGAGTCAGAAAACTATTGGTGCTGTTCTTAGCCAAGAAGGACATCCGGTGGCATTCTTCTCATAAAATTTAAATGAAGCCAAGCAAAGGTATTCCACCTATGACTTAGAACTCTATGCAATGGTGCAAGCTCTTAAGAAATGGAGACATTATTTGCCGCCCAAAGAATTTATTATGTTTACTGATAATCATGCTTTAAGATTTCTAAACAGTCAAGAAAAATTGAACCATAGACATTTTAAATGGATGGAACAACTACAAGTCTATACCTTCACAATTAAGCACAAAAAGGTGTTTCTAACAAGGTGGCTGATGCATTAAGTAGGAGGCTGCTTATTGTTCATGAAATTTAGTTAGAAAGCATGGGCATTAACTGTTTAAAGGAGTTGTATAAAGAAGATTTAGATTTCAAAGAGGCTTATGATGTTTGTGTGAACTTGGCTAACACATTCCATGGAGAGTATGCAGATTTTGTTTTGCAGGAAGGCCTCTTGTTTAAGGGCAATTTGTTGTGTATCCCTAAGTGTTCCATGAGGGACAACATCATCAAGGAGAAGCATAATGGTTCTTTAGGAGGACATTTTGGCTTAGATAAGACACTAGAACAACTCACAAGGTTCTATTTTTGGCCAAAGGTGCAATCAGATGTGAGGAAGTATGTAGCTAGTTGTGCAATCTGTCAAAGGGCCAAGGGTGTGTCTTCAAATGCAGGTCTATACCAGCCCCTTCCCATTCCCAACAGACTTTGGGAAAGTATCAGCATGGATTTTGTGCTTGGGTTACCTAGGACAGCCAGAGGGGTGGATAGTGTGTTTGTTATTGTTGATAGGTTCAGCAAGATGGCTCATTTTGTGCCATGTAAATGCACAAATGATGCATCTCATGTTGTAGGTCTATTTTTCAGAGAGGTAGTAAGAATTCATGGTTTGCCATTGTCTATTGTAACTGACAGAGATTCTAAATTTGTGGGTCACTTTTGGAGGACCTTGTGGAAGAAGTTGGGCACACAATTGTCCTTTTCTTCAGCCTACCATCCACAAACTGATGGTTAGATTGAAGTGGTTAATAGATCACTTGGAAAACTTCTAAGATGCCTCACAAAAAAACATGGTTTGGCATGGGACTTGGTTATCAATTAGGCTGAATATGCCTACAATGATTCAAGGAATAGGAGCAC
The DNA here is from genome assembly GCA_027924645.1 of Cunninghamia lanceolata. Classification (NCBI taxonomy): domain Eukaryota; kingdom Viridiplantae; phylum Streptophyta; class Pinopsida; order Cupressales; family Cupressaceae; genus Cunninghamia; species Cunninghamia lanceolata. The sequence continues at coordinate 28,913,470 of BSBN01000500.1, forward strand.
TGGTAAAAGTCCTTTTGAGGTAGTTTATGGCTTTCACCCAAGGGGACCACTTGAACTGAAGGATCTCCAAGGATGGGATAGAAGGAGTGCACTTGGTGAAGAGTTTGCTGCCTCCATGAAAATAGTCCATGATCAAGTCAAGTTGCAATTAGAAAAAAATAGTCACAAAGTACAAGGAAAAGGTAGATTTGAAGAAAAGAGAAATGCAATTCAAAGTTGGAGACTTAGTTATGGCATATCTGAGGAAAGAAAGGTTTCCAAAGGGTCAACCAACTAAACTCCTGATGAAGAAGATTGGGCCATGCAGAATAGTGCACAAATTCAGTCCAAATGCATATGAGATTGAGTTACCATCCGGCCTTGGTATCTCTCCAATTTTCAATGTTTGTGATCTTTTTCCTTTCAAACCTCCATTGCCTGTTGAAAGTGGATCAGATGTGGTGGCTAAAGATGCTGATTGGATCAAGGATTTGCCTCCAAGCAAACCTTTGCAGTTGGAATGTATTCTGGATTCCAAAGTTGTCAAGAAGACTAGGAGAGGTGTCTACAAAGACTACTTGGTGAAATGGAAAGATCTTCCTGACTCAGAGGCCACTTGGATGACTGAAGCAGATATCTTGAAGCATGGCATGACACTTCAACAATTGGCAACTCAAGGGACTTGAGTTCTTCCTATAGGAGGAGTCTGGTGCAGAAGCTCCCAGTTCTAGTCATTTTTTTGGCTATTTCCTAGTTTGTTGTCATGTTATTTTATTTCCTCTAAGGATTTGAAAGCCATTTTCATGAGTTTGTAATAAGGACTTGGTCCATTTGGTTATCTAGTCCAATATAACCTTGATAAAGTCCATTTAAATGCATTTTTCCTTAAGAAATATGTGGTTTCTTGAAATAATGTAACCTCCAACATTTTCTCTACCCTTGGAGGGCAGTTGTACGGTTGGAGGAGGTGAAGTAACATTGGCCAAGCCTTCTATAGGTAGGAGAATGTATGACATGCCGAAATTAATGAAAGGAGAGAAGTTTTTGGAAGGAAAAAATAGTCTTTTTTGTGTTTTTGTGAAGATAGTTGTACAGTACGGCCTGGTACAGATAGTTCAGGAACTCAGACTTGGAAAATGTGTTAGGGTTTAAAAATATATTTCATTTGCATATAGTTAGAGCTCCTGACATTTCTGTTGAAGGGAGAACCAATTCATTTTGCAAAAACTATTTTTAAACCCTCCAAACTAGGGTTTTGTGTCAAAATGAGGATTTTTCCTCTGTCCTCTGAAAGATCTCACCTATTTTCAGTAGGATGGAGGAAGGTAGACTAGGTTTCATGTTTTTTATGGTTTTACAGGTTGCATGCTTCTCTCCAAGGTATTTGGCATGATTCTATCTAGTCTATACAGTGACTAGTTAGCTATCAATGGTGGAAAACAGTGAAGTTCAAAAAAATAGTCAAGTCCATGACCAAATGGAGGGTCCGTTTGATGTTTATGGATGAAGGTAGACTTGTGAAAATGCTTATTTGTTCTTGAGTGGCTATATTTGATGCATTTCCTTTACAAAGCCTTCAAATTAGGCCTATTTCTAAAAGAAGACAGTCTGCTGTCTTTGTACGCCTGTGGTACAGTATGGACCTGCATGTTGGTGGATGTTTGCATGTCCCTAAAGGGTATTGGAATATGCATTAAGTCTTGGTGATCATTTGGAGATTTGTCAAGTTATCCTCTTGTTAACTGATTTCCAGGGCTACAAGAAGGAGACCTCTTTAAGCACTGTCATAGGATAATCATATGGTAAACTACTGCTCACTATTTTGGAAGGTGCAAAACTTAGTTTTTGGGTCAGTGACCTTGTGCTGGTCATGATATTGATAACCATATGCTGGGAGTAGTGTCAGGATCTTGTTGGTAGAGGTATTTGGAGTTTGATTGTTGTCCTAGGAGTGGTGTGTGTTTGCTGATTGGGTTGAGTAGAGACTCCCCAAAAGAGAGTTGAATAGCCTGTGTGGGTGGACACTAGGGTGTGGTCCTAGGCTAGGTCAATATCTTAAGTAGCCTTGTGTAGGCTTATAATCACATCACCTTTGGAAACCTCTTGAAGGAAGCATTGAAATCTAGGTTCATTATGTGAACTTCATCAACTACTACCATTACCTCTGCATCAATAATTAACACTTCTTCTCACTCGTTTCTTACTGTGATAAATTGAATTTTCTCGAGTTGTTCTAGTGGGAAGAGTAGTTTTTTTTTCATAAGTTCAGATTATTTGTTTCGCCCAAATGTTCTGGGAAATTCATTTGGTGTCTCTAGCAATTACATAAGCTTTTATTTTTTGGTTTCTTAAACAAGTAAAGATAAAATATAAGTATTAGGGTTTCCCCATTGCTTCCATTATTGAGAATGGTTTAGCTAAAGTGAAAGATACCGAGCTTAGACATATAGAATTAAATGATTTTTGGGCTTGAATGGAGAAAAACCCCAAAACTCCTATAGCAGAGAAAATTCTAACAAGCAGGTTAGCTCACGCTAGAGGTTTTCCACCTGTTGTGCCATGTTTGGACTTGGTTGTTTTGTGTGCAAAGAATTATTTTCCTGACTCACAGGAGATAAGAGCCTTTAATGGCTTTGTGGTTACAAAAATTGATGCTGAGGCTATTTCTCGTGCATTGAGGTTACCGACAGAGAAGAATTTGTCGAGATGTCTATCACCATGGGGTGGAATTATTTTTTGGATAAGAAGGATTGGTGTTTGAACTCTAGTTCGAGGAAATCTAAAAAGAACACATTTCAATGAAGAAATCTATGATATGATCACTCTATTGCATTATGTTGTCGGAAGTGTTGAGTTTGATTTGTTTGAGAAGTGGATGTGTCAATTTATTTTGGTGGTGTGTAGTGAGTGCCAATATATTGACTGGGCCAAAATGATCAGTGATCAATTAAATGAGTAATTGACTTTCACCAGAATGTTTCTTTTCACATGTGCTCATATTTGTTCTAGATTTTAGATAGCAAAAAGGTTGTCTTGGCTGGGTTAAGGACTTAAGGGTCTTTGACATCAGACACACCTGTGTATGAATATTTCCCTCAATTACATAGAGAAAATGGAATGAAATATTATCGCCATGTCTGTGATGCTTTTCTCATGTTTTCTATGAAAAGGATTGAAGGTACAGTTGAATTGAGAACTTCCCCTAAAGTAGCTTCATTGGTGATGAGGTATGGAAGTTTTTATATTTAGTTTGATATATTCACTTATCTTGGGGTTGGGGGTTATGAAAATGCCCCATTGAAATTGCCAAGATATGCATCCGATTACTTTATTCTTTTGGAGGTCTGTCGCTAGATGGCGACTATGAACAATAAGTATCCCAGTATGAATAAGGGATATGCTTTTCTCATGTCATTGTTTTTCTTCACTTACAAAACTAATGATAATTCCATAAATATAGAGAAGATTCTAGTGGAGTATATTTTCATCATTTGGCTGTAAGGTCATTTTTCAACAGCAAAAACTATGTTAAGAGGAACTTCCATAGAGGTAATCTCTACGAGCATCAACCATATGTGGAGGATTATTGGGAAGACTGTGTTGATGAGAGAGAGATCCAAAGAAGGGATTGGATGAGGCTAACATTAGACCAAATCTAGGCCTTCAATTTGCCTCTACATGTCCCAAGTGGTGTAGATGATAATTCTGATATTGTTGATGAAGGATACTATGATGTTGCCTCTAGACCCTTGCCTCAGATACACTGGTCTGAAAAAGAGATTACTGATATTAAAGTTTGGTCCTCCTTCATTTTGGATAAGACCAAAAGGTGGCTTAAGGGGAGAATTTTAGAGAGTGTTGGTTCTTCCTTTGTGCAAAAGGAATCTAGGAAAAAAGAGAAAGGAACATCCTAGGCCTTTGATATTCCAAGAGTTTCAACTGGTGTGGAGACAACTCAACACCAAGTTGGTTCACAATCTGGTGGGGATGGAGAACAACCTGAGGATAATAGGAGACTAAAAGGCACATGTGAGCAGGATGGTCAACCTGTATATGTGAGAACATGAACATCAAAGAAGTTAGATGGCTTACAACAACTACATGCAGACCATGTAGCCTCTCCTAATTCCCCTGTGTCTAGTAATGATTCTTTGATTTTTTAGCAAATTAGAGAAGATAGTGTTTTTCATTCTTTGTTTGATGCTCTAGCTTCCCATGGATTAAATGAAACCCATGTGCATAATACCCCTAATCAGGTAGATAATGTTGTCTTAGGTGTGAATGATAATAATGCTGTGTTACCATCTCCATCTTGGTTGAAAAAGGTTGTTGAGAAGAATAGGAGATACACTCCTATGACTGATATGACTGTAGACATTGTAGCCAAGTTGTTGGAGGTTACACCCAAGCCTAAGAAGGTTAAGAGAATATCTAGGATGGTGATTGATTCTTCTACTGGGCATCAAAATTTGGAGATTGTACATCCTGTTGGTGATAAGAATGAAAATGAAGTCACAGAAGTTGATTTCAACATGAACAAGATTGATATGGGTCCTGCAACTGTTAAAGAAAATATATATTATTCCAAATTTTCTGTAGGCATGTTGATGAAAATAGTCAAGGCCAAACAACAGGAGAATGCAAAATTGCAAGGCCAGATGAACACTTTGACTTCTTTCATTCAATCCATTTTAAATATTACTTCTCAGTCTTCTGATGCAACTCCTAGCATTGATGTTGATGGTATGGATCCTAGCATGTTGCAACAAATTAAGAAATAACAAACCTTAGCCAAGGCCACTGAACAATGGATAGAGAAGGTTACCTTTCATAGCATGTTATACATTGAGGAGGCTATGAGGTAATATGCTCTCATATTTGACAAAACAAAAGGGTTAGTAGGAGAGCTACAAAATGTGAAAAAGGAGGAAAGTGGCTTACTCATGGTTTCTAAGGAGGTGTAGGAGATTATTAAAATTGATACAAGAATTTTGATGACTGAAAAGATCTTGAGTGATCCTAAGGACAATGACTGTTTCTTTGTTTTGTAAGAACACATGCTCTTATCATCATAATCTTGGCTATTGTGGAGGTGGGAACACCATTCACGAGGTTTGACTAAGGCAAGCCCCTAAAATGACCCAGCTGTTCTTTCTCTTGTGTTTGTGCAAGTTGCGACTGATCAGAAATAGGTATTGCAAATCAAAGGGCAAATTGTTGAACAATATCAGAGATTATCGAAGACTGGATTTTACAAAGTAGAAAACCCAAGGGCACTAGCGCCCAAGCACCCTAGTCCTACCCAGATCACTTCAGATTTGAATCAAAATTTCTAGGTACTCTACATACTATTTCTCTGCTTCCAGTTTCAGTCTATCAGTTTGTGGTTATCAGTTTATTTCAGATTTGCTTCACTAGGTCTCTAGAAACCCTAGATCTAGCCTATTTGTCTCAATCTCTTTGGTTACAACAAAGGAACATAGCTCTCACCAACCTAGCTAGGCTCTTCCCAAGGGACAACAACCTAGCTTGAAGTCATTGGTGGCTTATGTTCTAATGTTTGACCTAAAGATTGACTTAGTATATGATTGACTAGCTCTCTTTGTAGATCTAACACTTCTATTCTCATCCCTATGAATAATTTTTTGTCTCATACTCAATGCATCTACAACATTGTTTGAATTTATGCTCCTATGCTTCAACACAAACGTATAACCCTACATAAATTCCACCCATCTTACATGTCTCTAATTCAACTTACCTTGGCTTTTTAAGTACTATACTGCTTGGTGATCTATATACAAGCTTGAATTATGACATAAAATTCCTAATTATGAATTGAATATTTTGTCCTTGCATCATTCAAGTTCTTATTAAAATGTTATTAGTCTACCTTCGTAACTTAGTATTGCTCTTATTGCACTTCCACTTGCATCACAATCGACTTGGAATACTTTATCAAAATTTGGCAATGCCTTGATCATTCTATCACTTTTATTTCTTTTCTCCTCTCACAGTCTCAGTTATTGCTGTACAAACACCACTAAAATTCCTAATGAATTTTCTATAAAACCTGCCAAACCATAAAAATTCTTACCTCTCCAACATTCACTAGTGTCGACCCCTATACTCTTTCTCTAGATCCATCTTCAAACCTCTAATTGAGATTACAAATCCCAAGTATACCAATCCTGACTTCATGAAACTATAGTTCTTGACCTATAATCCATGATTTTTCCTCCCGTAGTCTCTGTAGCAATAGTCCAAAATGATCTAAATGTTCATCTCTAGTCTTATTGAAAATCAATGTGTCATCCAAATAAACAATTTCAAACCCAAATAGTGCTTTAATACCTCATTCATCAATTTTATAAATGTGATTGACACATAAGTCAACCCAAAGGGCATAACCAACCCCTCGTACAATTCTTCATTAGTCATTTAAAGGTGATTTTCCATTCATCTCCTTCTCTGATTCTAATCTAATGATAACCACTCTTCAATTCAATCTCGGTAAAATACTTTGTGCCACTTAAACAATCCATCAAATTACCCATCCTTGGAAATGGGAATCCATATGTGATTGTGATCTTATTTATTGCCTTAGAGTTTGTAGACAATCTTCACTGACCTCCTTTCTTTGGTGCTAGTACTATTGATATCACACATGGATTTAAACTTTCTTTGATCAAACCATTCTTCAATAACTCTTGCACTTGTCAATCCAATTCTTCATTCTCTATTGGTGTCATTCTTTGTGTAGTCTTGTTTGGTAAACTTACTCCTAATATCAAATCCATATGATGACTACTGCTTCTCATTGGTGGTAATCAACTAACATATTGTTTGATATGATATATTTCTTTTCTATCAACAACTTCAAAATTTCTAATTGTCATACTTCTTTTACATCAAGATGTTGATGCTCCAAGTATTAATGCAAAGCACATATTCTCATATCTTAGACCATCCAAGAATTCTCTTCCATCCATTGAACATATTCTAGCATTGTTGTCAACTTCTTTCTATCTCTCATTCATTGTAATTAAAGTATGTTTCTTGCCATCCTTCATCATAGTGTAAGTATTCTCTCCCATTATGTGTAGCTTTACTATCATATTACCATGGTCTACCCAATAATAGATGACAATCTATTAGCATAACATCACATATAAATTCATCATGATATGTATCTATTTGAATTTCACAAAACATCATTCATTTACCAACACCTTATGTTCTTCCCACAACCATGAGATTTTCTATGGACTAGGATGCTTTGAGCTCTTCAATTTCAACTTATTAACCATCTCTTCATATTACCAAATTGTATGTACTTTCACTATTTAATATAACTTTACATTACTTAATTTCAATCTCATACACAATCCTAAACAAATTCTTCCTTTATGCCAAATCCTCTTTTTCCACACCATCTAATTTCAACAAAACTCTCTTCAAGATTATTGAATCACCTCTTTTCAACTCATCTACTGGGCTTTGTGATTCTTTTGCTCCTTCATCAACGTATTTGGTTGTTCTACTAGTATTTCCCTTTGGGAACACTCAAATGCTCCATGGCCTTTTGCTCCACATCTAAAACAAGTTCCTCTAAAAGATCTGCCCTCTCCACCATATCTTCCTCTTCCTCTTTGATATCCATCAAATTTATCATTGTATGAACTATTTGATTCTCTCATTGTGATATGAATTATTGCATTCTTTGTCATTGCACTATGCACTACTACTACTCTTGTTTCAACATCTTTAATATATTAATTTCTCTCATTGTGTTGATATCTACCTCTCATGAATCTTCTACCTCTTCCTCTTTGTCATTTCTATCTAATCTTGAATATTTTGTTCAACTTTTCTTCTGCCTTCAATGTAATTTGATACACCTCTTTAGTTGTATATAATCTTATCATGCTCAATTCTTCTTGAATAATTTATCTTAATCCATTGATGTATATTGCCACCTTTTCCTTATGTTCTTCACTATGTCTAGCCCTAATTTATCATTCTATAGAGTTATTCAATATATTCCTTCACCATCTTCTCCTTTTGCCTTGAGTTTTGTAATCTCTTCAATAGTTCTAAACTAGTAATCAACAAGTATAAACTAGTTCTTTAATTTCACAAACATCTTGTCCTATGCCTCTCTATTTCTACTCCTTTAATTTCACAAACATCTTGTCCATATTTCTTTCCATTTCTACTCCTTTCCACCAAATAGAAACAAGTCCCTTTAATTTATCCTTTACAAATGTAACCCTTTTAGATTCTATAATTTCTTCATACTCAGAATATACCAAAATAACTAGGAATATCAATTCTAGGTCTCTTACCAAATTTTAAATAGTTTTCAACATCTTTACCTAATTTTTATCTTCTTCTTCTTGGTCTTCCACAACTTGTTCAATGAATTGTACATTCTCTCTTCTTTCAATTTCCTCCTCATCAATCTGATCATGTCTAAGGTTATGACATCTTTTTTTTTCCTCTACAACATTCAATTGGATTTACATTATCCTCATCATCTCAAATATTTCCTCTATCCTTCAAGAAACATTGACAACACCTTGGCTTCTACCCACTCTTTGTGGAGGCATATTAACTTCAAATCAGAAGCAAACTACCTCAAAGTTACCAATCTATCCACAATCACCCTTGCAAACTATTACTTTACAGATTTGTCATTTAACGAGCTATTTTCTCACACCCACACAAATGATGAATACATTAACAATTGAGTCAGATTGCAATGACTCTATTACAAGGCACAACTACCTTTGAATGATATTAAATGAATGAAAACAATGTATGCTTTTGACCAGAAAGCAATAAAGGCGATGAATCACAACATACAACTAACAATAAGAAGCACAAAGACTTCATACAACCATAATCATAAGATTATATTTTTCACCACATAATCATCACTGTAAACCATTCATCGAAGAAAAAATTCACAACAATGAGCTTAAATAAAGATTTCCAATCACTTTACTATTAAACTGTAATCCAAGAAGTTTATAGACATTCAACATAAGAACATATATCCATCCACCATAACACAAAGTTTGCGATTTCAGAATTCAACTTCTCAAGCTTCCATCCATATATTGAAAATAACTAAAATATAGCATAACACAAGATTGACCTATCAACAACAAAAAGTTTACCAAAAGATCCTCTATGCATCGATAGACTTAGTATATATAGCCTCGTCATAAAATAACCGTCTTTGAAATAATAACGACTTCTTGAAGACAACCGATTAAAAGACAATTAAAGGTAAGTCTTTTGAAATAACAAATTTTTAGAGAAATTGTCTAAGAAATAACATAAAACACATAAAATGCCATCACATGGCAGTTGTTGAGTCTTGTTCTTGAGTCATTTCACTTTCTTTTTCCTGTTCGCCAATTGTAGCTGAGTCCCCCTATGCTCGAAGTCTTGCCTTGCAACTTCTGTACTTAGAGATGATGGGAGTCAAGATCTTGCCACTTGGAGTGGTAGTAAAATGCACCCTAATTTTCCATCTTCTTATTGTCCTCTCCACATTTGCTAACCTCTTATTAATCTCACTGACTTGAACTTGGAAAGTTTAGATGTAAATAGCCATATTCCCGAGCTTAACCAGTGACTCACCAGTAACAATATCAACACCCACAATTTTCTCAATGAGTACCTTCTTGAAGGATTGCTTTACTTCTCCCACATCACACAAATTTTCTCCGCCTTCATCTAGAATCTCAGTCTCTAAAATGTTACATTTTTTCTGAAGGTCTATAAGGTTTGCATGGTATTGATTGAGAATTCCTCTTATTTCACTCTTATATTGTCCAAGCATGGATAAATTCCAAGGTAACATCCAAGATAAATGATTTCTATTATAAAGAAGCTTTACCACAACATGAAACCCTAGTGAGACTTGGTGTTGCAACATAAAAATGCCACAAGGAGATGGAGGAAGAAGATTCCTCTAAAACCTGCAATAATATCATAAATCTGCAACAATAGAGAGCTTCAAACAAATTTGCATAATAACATCGACATAAGAGAGCTTTGTTGATAGATTACATAATTAGAATATCACTATTGTTCATATCACTTCCAAGTTCAAATGAGAGAGGTGGATTTGTTTATATATGCATTCCAATTCATTTTCGGGAAACCTTTTCAGGCAAGGCCGACAAAGTACATCACCCAAGGCAACAAGGCCAACATCCAAGGCCATACAAAACTTTATTTTTTCAAATATCGAGGACACTAGCACTTGGGCGTGTTGAAAATGAAGGTAGAACTGCTGCTATAAACTTTAAAATTGTGCGTATGCAAATCTGAAATAAAGATTAATATGTAACAATTAATTAACAAGTGCTTATGCACTTTCAAACCAATGTAGAAGAGAAGAAGAGATAAGGAAAAAGCTTGCACAGTATTTACGTGGAGAAACCCTTTCGAGAAAAAACTCCACACTCAAAGATGTTTCCTGCTTGTATTAAGTCTCTTTGGAAAATATTACATTCAATACTGAAATTTCTCTAAGTCCTTGATGCACTTCACAAAAACTTCTTCAATCTTCAAACTTGTAAAAAAATTCAAAAAAGCTTCTTGCTTTTTTTTTAAGTCTTTTACAAAAAACTTTTACTTTTTTCTTCTTAGTCTTTTTTCCTCAAATCAACTCTCTAGAAAATGTATGGGGTTTACAATTAAATAAAAACTGTCTTTTAATTCAAAAGCTTGAAATGCAAATTATAATAAATTACAATTGATAACATAGCTTCCAAAGCTCATGCAAAAATCAAGCTCACTTAAATTGAGAAGATTGAACTCAAACAAAGTCCAAACTTTGAGTTAACTGCCCCTTCATGATGTGTGCACACAAGTATGCTAAAATTAGCTTTGTCAACATCAAACATATTTCCAAATAAAAGAAACAATTGAAAGTCCCAAGATTGGGTGCTCAAGTCAGCCCAATCTATTTCAGTCAACTGAAGTGATCAACACACACCAATTCTCATGCAACAACTTGCACAATTGATGTCCCCAATGTTATTCTAAATTACCTTGTTCTGTACATGCAAACACTGGATCCAACATGCAACTGATACCCATTACCTGAAATACTGAGATGCACCATCCTACAACTTTCGAGAGTTAGAGTGTCCTGCAAGTAATATCTTAAAACTAACATGCAAGCATTTTCAACAACATGCAATTGATACCCATTTCCTGAATCACTGAGATGTACCATCCTGCAACTTTCAGGAGTTGGAGTGTCCTGCAAGTAATATCTTAAAATTGATATTCAAGCATTTTCAACATCATGCAACTGATACCCATTTCCTAAATCATTGAGATGTACCATCTTGCAAGTTTTTGGAGTTGGAGTGTTTTGCAAGTAATCTCACAAAATTGACATGTAACTACATGCAAGGTCATATAACTGACATGCAAGGTCATACAAGTCCATAAGAATGACATGCAATAACATGCAAGTGACATCCATATGAGCAACATGCAACAACATGCATCAACATGCAAGTACATGCAAGTAACATGTAACAACATGCAAGCTACATGCAAAAAACATGTAAGTCCATGCAAGCTATTTTGACCACATGCAAGAAATATCTAATTCATACATCTCTAACAATGTAGTTAACTCCAACATTATATCCATGCAAGGTGTCTCAACATTATCTACTCATGTACATAAAAAGCACAACTCCAAGTCTAAATATAAGTCCCCATCAAAAGGGGACACCCAAGTTTAAAACCCACTCACTAGGAGTTATCAAACTCTCAAAATCTACTTAGAAGTCAACAAAGTCTTCATGGCCCCCACTTTAAAAATAGATGTCCAAGTTTGAACTTATCAATTAAGAATTGATTGCAAAAGTCAAAGTGATATAATTAATAAATAATTAATTTATCTAAGTCTTTATGTGTTGGGAACATATTCCAAGAATTTTGGAGATACATGAATTGGTTAGGATTGCAAGTTAATGGCAACTTATCCCAACATTCTCCCACTTGACATTATACATTGCAATAACTCTAAATGATATAATCAAACTTTAAATCACAAGGAAAAACATTCCTAGCCATCAATGTACCATTGATTCTTCAACATGCTTTTGTGCTCCAACAAGATACTTGCAAAAGCAACCATGATAACCATCATCTCAAACAAGAACTCCTTACATCATGTCACCCATGATAGATAAGAAACATGCTAAGATGAAACATATCAACTGCCACTGAAACTTGCACCAATCTCAAAATGAACACAAGCATCAAATCATATGATAACATAATACTCTGAGTGTCTACCACACTCATACCAAATGGAAAAGCAACCACAGCGAGTTTCTAGCTCATCCAAAATATCCATACCTCAAAACCAGGGTAAACAAACCATCATAAGTAGAACTCCATGCCATCAACATACCAACCCAAAGTTGCAATCAAGTCCCTGTAAAACAATCCTGCTAATCATCCTTCCTCTCATCGCAATGCAACATACCAATGTACAAATGACCAAAGACAAGGCCAACAAACAAAATCTGCAATAACATCGAACGGATCTATGGATATTCACAATCCACATCCAAGTCTTCAATGCAACCAATGGTTAAAGACAACCCATTAAACCTACACAACTCATAGATCCAAATAGTGAAACATGCAAAATCATCTTCACATCAATAACCTGCAAACCGAGATAACCAAGAAGATATCATGACAATGAAGGGCATATAGATCCAAGAACTCTAATTGCATGGGTAATGTCAAATATGAAAATAAGATCAAGGTATTTACAAATCCTCCTATGGCACTTCTCTTAGAGGATGTGGCTAACTCCTCTACCATATAGTGTCAAAACATATAATGATATCCATAAAACATCTCTCTTTACCAATCTTTGAATAACTCTCCCAAGTCCTCTTAACCAATGAAGAAAGAGATCAAGAAGTTACCAAATTATTGTTAACAACAATAACACTTGACTCCAATGCAAACCTCAACTCCATAAACATGAGAACCTTCAAGAAGAAGAAAATATACTAGGAAAAAGAGAAATTGCAAAATCATACCATGTCTTTATACCACACTAACATGTGCCAAATTGTGTAAAGTAAGATCTCTTTCAACACTCCCAAACTAAAAAGGTATCAACATCTAACATCCAAATTATGATGAAAACATGGCATCAATAGATGTTAACCTCTCACTGAAAGTAGATCAAACTAGCCAAATATTCCCACAACAAAGGGAATAAGCCCAAAAAACTACAAACCATTTTTGTACCTCTCCAAAACAAATCTTTAGAACTAGTTCCATAGCTCAAGATCAAATAATAATGAGAACAACAGAAATCCATAAACCCATGCATCTACTTCTCCACAATTATTTTCAAGACTAGTGTAAAAGAGAAGACAAGATACATATAAAGAATGCATCTAATAATCAGGTGGGCAACACCTATTAGATCATTTACCTTCCGAGTAGACCAAGAGTGGGATGCAAGATTGTCCTTGCATATAACACCAAGCAATAAAAGCTTATAATAAAGACAAGCTTCTCATAAGGTCTATAATGGACTCACATCCATTTCCAAGTGTAGGCTTCTCGGTCCTTTTGTTTACATGTCATAATGAGAAATCTTTCCAACACATATCTCTAAGTTCAAGAGATATCAAGCCTCACTCAAGTCTCTCTAGTATCCATAAGTTTTCAGCAATCAATCCATGCCAACTTCAAATGCAATTTGCACAATCATGAAGCTCCAATAAAATGATTAATACTTCAAAACCAAAGAGAACTAACCAAACCATTGTCAAAATTCTAACTCTAGAATTATGAATATATCATGACATCATGATCTAACATCTCAAAAGAAGATCATATGCTCCAATGAACATATTCTGCTCCTAAGAGCACATGTATCATGCCAAAAACTCTAACTCATGATCAAGAGTGCATCGTGACATAATACTATACATCCTCTAAAACAAGGATCATATATCAAAAACTGATAAGTTACAAACTCAACACCTCACCAAAAACTTCAAGAGTCCTCCATGGAAAACTACGATGTCAACACCTCTTCAAAAAACATGAAGATCTATCATCCTTTGTCAATAGAACCAAAAAATGTCAGTGAACTCTTACTGCAAACTAAAGGCATAATCCAAGAGCTTCTTATGACACCAACAACCATTGCAAAAGATCATCCATCTTCTAATCAAAGATTTTGCATGGCTCACAATACTGTAACAACAACAGTTTAGAACCAATATCTTTAAACAAAGAAGATAGAACACTGCACAAAACTCCCACTAAAAGTGATACCAAGTTATGTATGGTATCATGATCAAAATCACTACCAAAAACTCCACTAAAAGTGAAAAAAGATTTTTATGCAACATAACTTTATTGCTATAGATTCTAATGATTAACTAAATCAGGTACTCTAAACTACCCTTTTGTCTCAATACAAAAAATACCAATGTAATTAAGGTGACCAAGAAGAGGCCTACCAAATAGAACCCATATCATCTTATTCACAAAATCTGCACACATGTAACATCTCATAGGAGAAAAACATGATCAGTGCTCCAACCTTTAATAATCGAAAAATAGATTCAACCCCACATCAGTAACATGTAAAACAAATGTAACTAGGCATAACTGTTACTAATTTTTCATTCACACTTAAAATTAATTAGACCTAAGTGTAGTGTTCAGAAGGAATAATAGAAAAATTCAAAGTTATGCATTCTTTGAATGGTTGATGCCTTGACAGAGTGAAAGAGAATATCCAATTGTCAGGATAACCCATCAGTCCAATCAAGACTGCTAAGTTATCATGACAAGAAAATTGATTGTCAAGAAATCAAAGATTCAAGAAATACAATTGTTCTACACAGTTTGATCTTTCAAGAGTTATAAGTTAAATTGATTATTCAGTTAATCAGTTTTGAATGAAAGAAAGAAAGATATTTGTATTGCACTGTTATTTCATGTCATGTTTTGAACATACATTCAGGTATTTGTTACTTTATCTCATGCATTGATTGAAAAAGGAAATACATATACAACATATGCATAAGAGAAATTAACTGATCATGTTTAAAAGAAGTGTTCAAATGTGTCCCACACAAGCTGTGGGAGTAACTAGACTAAGCAGTTGCAGACATGCAAGCCATGTATCTGTTTGATAAAAGAAAAAAGAAATGAACATCTGATAAATCTAAACATCCATCATTGCCTGATGACAGAGATTGCTGTTGAAGCCGACCTTCAAGTCTTCAATCTTCAGTCTTCACTCCAAGCCATCATCAGTTGAACCTGCAAAATTTTGGGATAGCCCTGTTAGTGCTCTAGATGTTTATAGTTATCACATGCTTTTATCAAACAGAGACATCTACTTATCACATCATGCATTCAGATGAGAAATCAGATCATATAATGACACAAATAAGGAGGAAATCATGAAGAAAATCAATCAATGCTATCAGGTACTTTTTATGCTAACTTTGTTAGGAACCCATGTTTAGCCCTTCTCTTTACTTTGTTAGTATATTACTGGTGAACACATATGCTTTGTAAGTCATCCCGTGAGCATATTGTATTATCCCACATTCATGGGGAGTAATAGTTGTTTAGATTAGACTTAGTATATAAGTGCGTGTTGAGGCCAATGAAGGCATCCACGAGTTTATTGTATTGAGCTTGCTCAAAGGAGGTTGCCCCCTTGAAGTGGCCTGCAATCAATAAATTCCTTCGGTGTTATGCTATTTCTATTATTTCATGCATTTTTCATTATATTGTTGTAGGAGGTTCCTCTCATCTAGTATCAGAATGCTTTTTTGGGCTCACTGGGTGGAATTTTTGCCGAATGTTTTTTTCGTAGTGGCCTCCAGGCACTGTGATTATTGCAGTAGTTCTTTTTTCCTTGCATCTATCTTGTTCATTTCAATTGCAGGTTCGGATCAGAGAATAATCCCTATCTGCTTAACTATGGGAAGTGCCTGGGCATAGCCCTAAAACTCATTGTGAGGAGTACCACAGGAACCCCGAAGTAGTTGGCCCATTGTGAGGGGTATTGCCCCAATACGCAAGCTGTTAGACAAAATTGGTAGCCAAGTGAATCCCTTGAACCTTTAGGAAGATGAACTTACCTAAGGTCCATATCTATTACCAGCTGATAAATCACATATTGCATCTGTCTAGAGCTGTTGCAGATAGTTTCTAGAAAAAAAACAAAAATTCTATTTTTTTGCCATATCTTCCTTGCTTTAGCTCCATTTCCTCTGAAAATTCACTAGAACCCCTAAAATTCCATTATGCATATTTCCTTCCTTGAGGACCCTATCCCAAATTCCACTTATAGAAGCCAAAAATCCCACATTTGTCTATTTTTAGGGTTTGCCATAACTTCTTCGATTCTCACCCAATTGCCTTCAAATTTTGCTATAGTGTTCATTTCCTATTTATGCTCCTTTGTCCCTCTTGGACAAATTTTCCCATTCTTTCACCCCGCTTCTAAAATCCCCATTTTTTTCTTTCTTTTCCCTCAGAAAATGTCCAATACCTAGTCAAACCCCAATTACCCATTAGAGTTTTTCCCAAATCCAAATTTTCCTTTACTAAAAAAAGTTTCTATTTTTTTTTCTACCTATTCCTTCCCCCCCAAAAAAAACTCCTGGTTATGGTTGTCACCCGCGCAGGAGCAAAAAACATGGAGGATGAACTTGCAGCCCTCAAGACCAAACTCCAAGATCTGGATGAAAAAATTCTTGGCCTCAATCTTTAGCATTTAGCCATGAACAATAGACGATAGCCAGAGTCTTCTACAGACACTAGGTTCTCTTCTTCCAGCAATTTTCATGGGCCGAAGCTTGATTTTCCTCGCTTCAATGGTGATGATCTGACTGGATGGATATACCAGGCAAAACAATATTTTAGTCTGCATAATACTTTTGATGTCAACAAATTCCCACTTGCATCCTTTCATTTGGAATATGAAGCCCTTCAATGGTTCCTTTGGTACATCAAGGTTCATGAAGAGCCAAAATGGACAGATTTTTGCAAACTCATTTTGCAACGATTTGGCCCTAGTGCTTTTGATGACTTCACATGAACACTCACTAAACTTCACCAAACTGGCACTGTGAGAGAATATCAGACATAATTTGAGAAACTGGCCAATCACACAGAGGGATTGTCTGATGAATTCTTCAGGAGTTGTTTTGTCAGTGGTCTGAAGGATGCAATCTGATCTAAGGTTCAAATGTTTCGTCCTAGCACAATGATGGAAGCCCCAGGGTTGGCTAAGTTAGTAGAGGACAAGATCATAGCTCAATAGCGCGCTCCAAATCCACTTTTGTTCCATTCAGAAATATGGTTTCCTAAAGACCTCCAATCATGCCAGCTCCTAGAACAACTCCTATCAAGCATTTGTCTGAAGCAGAGATGAGGGCATGTAGAGAAAAAGGGCTTTGTTATAATTGTGATGAGAAATTCACTCAGGGACATAGATGTATTGAACAAAATCTCTATCTCTCGGATATGGATTCTCCGCCTGCAATTAAAGTTTATGAAGATGCTTAGGATACAGTAGATGATCAGATCTACATTCAACAGCTACCTGTTGACCCTCCTTCTCAAGAAGACCACCCAGAGATCTCTCTCCATGCTTTAGCAGGAGTCACCACCCCACAAACCATGTGAGTCAAGGGTTACTTCAAGAAACTCCCCCTTACAATACTCATTGATTTTGGTAGCACTCATAACTTCATTGACCCTTAGATCGCCAAATAGGCTGATTGTTTTGTCCATCCTTACTCCAGCTTTGAATTCATGATTGCTAATGGGGGCACATTACCTTGAAAAGGGAAGTGTCGTAATGTGTGTATCTCTATTGGAGATTATAACCTGTGCTCCAACATGTTTGCCTTGCCCTTAGGTAGATGTGATGTGGTTTTGGGCACTCAATGGTTATGCACACTTGGACCCATCTTATGGGATTTTGTTAAACTTTGGATGCAGTTTTCAGACAATGGGCAAAAACACACATTGAAGGGCTTACAACTAGGGTCTCTCAGCATCATCAGTTCACATCGCATAGAAAAGCTCCTTAAGAAGAATTCACATGGTGTCATCACTCAGCTCGATTCCATTCAAATGCAATCATCTGCGGTCTCCACTACTCCTTTAGATCTATAATGAATGTTGGATAGATATGCATGTGTCTTTGCTAAACGAGTGGGGTTGCCACCTTCACGACCAGAGGACCATTGTATTCAAATCCTTCTTGGAAGTGTTCCTTTGAACATTAGGCCCTACCGCTACCCATTTCACCAAAAGACAGAGATTGAGATACTCATTTGGGACTTACTGAAGCAAGGTATTATTCACCCTAGTACTAGTTCCTTTTCTTCATCAGTTCTTCTTGTCCAGAAAAACGATGGGTCATGGTGCCTCTGCATTGACTTTTGAGCACTTAATCACATCACAATCAAGGATAAGTTTCTGATTCCTATTGTTGATGAGCTTCTTGATGAGCTTCATGGCGTTCATTTTTTCTCCAAGTTGGATCTTCGTTCTGGGTATCACCAAATTCGGGTTCATGAGGATGATATCCCTAAAACAACTTTCCGCACACATGATGACCACTATGAGTTTTTGGTCATGCCCTTTGGCCTCACTAATGCTCCTTCCACATTCCAGACATTGATGAATAAAATATTTTGGCCCCTACTTGCAAAAATTCATTCTGGTCTTCTTTGATGATATCCTCATCTATAGTAAAACATGGGCCGAGCATTTCCAGCATCTAGATCTTGTACTACAATTTCTCTCTGATCACCATCTCTGTGCAACATAGTCTAAATGTGTTTTTCGGCAGGAGGAAGTGGAGTATCTTGGGCATATTGTTTTAGCCCAAGGGGTTCGAGTGGATCCTGCCAAAATTGATGAAAAATTGGTTGCATCCTCAGACACTCAAGAGCCTCTGTGGTTTTTTGGGACTAACTGGCTACTACCGCAAGTTTGTCAAGGATTATGGGAAGATTGCAGCTCCATTAATAGCTCTGTTGAAAAAGGATGCTTTTACATGGACACATGCTGCTGAGTGTGCATTTGAAAAATTGAAACAAGCTAATAGCTCTGTTGAAAAAGGATGCTTTTACATGGACACATGCTGCTGAGTGTGCATTTGAAAAACTGAAACAAGCTAATAGCTCTGTTGAAAAAGGATGCTTTTACATGGAAACATGCTGCTGAGTGTGCATTTGAAAAATTGAAACAAGCTATGTGTACTACACTTGTTCTAGCTATGCCAGATTTTTTCAAGACCTTCACTATTGAGAGTGATGCTTGCAGCAATGGACTTGGTAATGTTCTCCTTCAAGATGAACATCCCATTGTGTTCACCAGCAAAGTCCTTTTCGGTAAGAATTTAGTACTCTCTACATATGAGAAGGAAATGATGGCTAGTTTGCATGCAGTACAGAAGTGGCAGCCATACCTATTAGGGAATCATTTTTGCATCAAGACTGATCACTAGAGTCTGAAATATTTCCTAGAACAACGGGTCTCCTCCCCAACACAACAGAAATGGGTTAGCAAACTCATGGGGTATGACCATGAGATCACTTACAAGAAGGTTAAGGATAATATTGTGACGGATGCTCTTTCTCGCACATTTGATGACCAAGCTTCTCTTTCAGCTATTTCTATGCCTGTTCCAAATTGGTTGGAATCTGTCTAGCAGGGCTATGTCAATGACTCTTCATTATCCCAAATTATCCAACAGTTGTCCAATAACTCTTCTGCTATACCACATTACTCTTGGGATGGTGCTTCTCTGAGATACAAGGGTCGTCTAGTGCTTCCTTAGAGCACAGATCTTCAACAAGCTGTTCTTTATGAACTCCATGCTTTTCCATCAGTAGGGCACTCTGGGATCCTCAAAACTTATGAGCGGGTACGACGTAACTTCTTTTGGAAGGGAATGAAAAATTTCTATCATGATATAGTCATAGTAATCAGTTACCATGGTCAAAGATAAATAAAAATACTTGATATACGTGTTACTGTGAGACCTAAATGATAAGATAAGCAATCATTATGTACAAAGGCAGATACAGATGTATTTTAAAAATGCATAATAGCCAAGGAGAGATATGAACATGTTAAGGATGCTACATGTATACCTTTAAAATGCACCAAGACAGCTACAGGTGCAAGGAGAGATAAGAACATAACATCTATGATATAGTATAAATCCAGATGCAACAAAGATAGTACCCAGTCAAAGATGATGCCATATGACAAGGGTCCACCATATACAGTTTGCAAGATTATAAGTTATCATATGCAAACAAATAAAGAGACCATCTATGCTATAGGAGAGTCTCACAGAGGTGCTGATGTATGCTACAAAATATTAGATGATAACAATGTATACTACAAAATATTAAATGATTTGTTGTCATATAGAATATAAAGACTTGCTTATGCCAAGTAGCTACAGTGAGACAGACAACAGAAGTGTATCATCATCATTAATGACGTGACAGTCAGAAGGTGTTATGAAAGCAAAGAAAGAAACTCCATCTATTAACACCTCAAACTCTTAATGCTGTTGCCTACAAAAAAATCCCATGTTCCAGAAGATAATATACAGAAAGAAGCATGACTCATGCTAAAAGTATTTTCTGATCAAGATATCAAACTCTAATATTCATTTTTGCACCCACAATCAAGAGAGTTGAGAAAAAGAAAGATACAGTCATAGCCATGACAAGAGAACAAGGTTTCTCATGATATCAGGTTACCCATTTGACATAAAATAAAACCCTAGTTCTAATTTTTGCACCCACGGTCAAGAAGACTCAAATAAAAGAGAAATACAGTCATATCCATTACAGAAGAGTAGCATTTTTCATGATAAGTATGTACCCATCTACAGAATGAACAAGGTCTTTCAAGATCTCAAACCCTCAAGTTTCTTTTACACTTACAAGTAAAAAGAAAGAGCAGTAAAAAAATACAGGAGAGTGGCCATAACAGTTTGAAGCCTTGAAAGTACAAAAAGAGCAAACCCTTGATAGGAAGTTCAAAACCTTGTTTCTTTTCTTCATTTACAGTCACAAGCAGAAAGAGATAACAGTGAAAGAAGATGGCTGTGGCAGTGTGAAGGAATTTTTGTGCAAGGAGGGTTGAAACCCTAGTTTCAAAACTTCCAAACCCTCAATAGTTTACATAGTTGTGCCTGTATACAGATGAAGCATAGCCGTGAGAGGTTGAGGCCTTATAAGTGCAAGAAGATAGCAAACCCTCAGCTCAAGAACTCAAACCCTCAGGTTTTTCTACATCTACTAATGAAGGGGGTAAATAACAAAACACACAACAATAGAAATTGAACACAGAAAATAGAACTTTCTTTTATTGATCTGGGTAACTCATTACATTACAGAAGCTTAATTACAATAAGAGGAATCAATCCTCCACAGGCTGCAACACACTACAGCTACACCTCACCAGGCTCTAGAATCTTCTGCCTTCTGTAACCCCCAAATCAGCTAGGGTTTCTATTTTCCCACCTACTCTTAACTCCACACTTGTCCCCTTAACTCCACTACTACCTAGGGTTCCCAAAATGGATATTAATAGCCTTTTTGGTGGCCAACAACCTAATTTTGAAATTTGCATCTTCCTCCAAAAATAGGTCGACTTCTGGGAGGCATAACTTTTGATTCAGGCATTCGATTGATGAATCGTTTTATGCGTCAGAAAGCTCGCAGAGTGCTCTATGTGCTAAGAACCAACTCTGCCAGTTCTGGCCATTTTTAGGGCTGTACGAGGCTGTTTAGTGTCTCAAACCTAAGTTTGAATAATTTTTAGGCATTTTTCGAGAAATATAAACTTTAATATCTTTCAGCTCGTAAATGATCTTCGCATGATTCCTTCGCCAAAGGTATTATATTTTTGTTATGTAACTTCTTGTAAATTTTCACTTCAATCCATGCCCAAATGCAAACTTTCTAAAAATAACAGGTTACTATTTTTAGCAGTTTGGAAAAACTAAAAGTTCTACATCATTATTCAGGTGATTATGGAACCATAACTACAAATTTTGAAAAGAAATGGAAAGAACATCAACAATTTTGAAACATCTTTTTTTGGGTGATGCATGATTTCCCTTACACCACTGGATGCTCCTGCATCAGACACCTAGGGTAATTTGAGAAGTGACCCTGTCACGTCTTAGGTGTTCGTGTGAGGAAAACCCAAACGGTCAACCTCTGCCTTAGACAACCAAGAAGAATCTTCAATAGGCCTTCCTTTCCATTTCACTAGATATTCTTCGTATTGCTTGTTCTGAGTACTCCTTCCCACATGGCTATCCAAGATCTCTTTTATCTCCTCTGTTGAAGTAGATGCCAGAATACTTCACTGTTCCTCTGTTGGTCCATTCTCTGTTCCACCTTCATGATATTCTGATAAATCAACAATGTTGAAAACAGGGGAAATATTGATCCCACTCGGCAGCTCTACCTCATATTCATTTCTAGAATCATGCTTCTTCAGGATTCTGCATGGTCCAAATTTATTTATTTTTAGCTTATTGTATGTTCCAATTGGGAACCTTTCTTTTCTCAAGTGAACCATTTCTTCTTCTCCTACTTGGAACTCCTTATATCTCCTCTTCTGATCTGCCTTAGCCTTGTACTGAATATTCATTTTATTAATATGCTTTCTCACCTCTTCATGCAAATTCTTCAGATATTCTGTAAAGTCTTCAGCTTCAGCACTTGTCTTTTCTCTGTTGTCCAACTTCCTTAACTTAGAAGCATTTCTTAGGCTATTGCTATATACAATCTGGAATGGTGATTTACCAGTACTCCTATTGACAGAATTGTTGTAAGCAAATTCTTCCTGTGGTAAAATCAAATCCCATCCCTTCGGCTTATCTCCTACTAAGCATAGTAGAAGGGTACCCAAACTCCTATTCACCACTTCTGTCTCTCCATCAGTTTGTGGATGGTGTGCAGAACTAAAATTCAATTCTGTCTTCAACTTCTTCCACAATGTCCTCCAGAAATAACCAATAAACTTGGTATCTCGATCTGAAACTATGATCTTTGGTAGACCATGTAATCTCACCACTTCTCTGAAAAATAATTCAGCAATATGAACAACATCATGTCTTCCTGCAAGGAATAAAATGTGCCATCTTCGAGAATCTGTCCACCACCACAAAAATGGAATCATGTCCTCTCTCTGTCCTTGGTAAACCAAGAACAAAATCCATACTGATATCATCCCATGGCTTCTCTGGTACAGGTAATGGCTGATATAGACCTGTGTTCTGACTTGCTCCTTTTGCCATCTGACATACTCTGCAACTCTGCACAAATTTCCTCACATCCTGTTGCAACTATGGCCAATAATAATTTTCACCAACAATAGCAATGGTCTTATCTTGACCAAAGTGTCTGACCAATCCTCCACTATGCTTCTCCTTAATCAGGGTCTCTCTGATGGAACTCCTTGGAATGCGCAACTGGCTTCCTCTAAACAACATGCCATCTTGGATTATGAAATCCAACCATTTTGTCCTATCCAAAGTAACAGGTTCCAAAAAAGCTTTCCAAGCCTCTGCAAAATCTAGATCCTCAGGATACAAACTTTTGAGCTCATCAAACCCAACAACCTCTATCTTCATTTCTGTCAACAAATTTTGCCTTCTGCTCAAGGCATCTGCAACTCTGTTGGACTTCCCACTCTTGTGCTTCAAAACAAAAGTATAGCTCTGCAAAAACTCAACCCATTTTAAGTGTCTTTGATTCAACTTTCCTTGACTATTAAGATACTGCAAAGCCTGATGATCAGTATATAAAACAAACTCTTTTGGCAACAAATAATGTCTCCATTTCTTCAAAGCCTGAACTATTGCATAAAATTCTTGATCATAAACAGAAACTTTTTCTTGGCATCATTAAGCTTCTCACTAAAATAGGCAATGGGCTTACCTTCTTGGCTCAAAATAGCTCCTATACCACTACCACTAGCATCACAATCTACTTGAAATACCTTATTGAAATCTGGAAGTGCCAAAACAGGTTGTTCTATGACTTTCTACTTCAATGTATCAAAGCTCTTGTCTGCTCCTTTAGTCCATCTAAACTCTTTTCTATCCCCTCTCATTGTCTCAGTTAGGGGTGCACAAATGCTACTAAAATTCTTGATAAACTTTCTATAAAAACATGCCAAACTATGAAAAGATCTTACCTCCATTGCACTCCTTGGTGTAGGCCATTCAATGATAGCCCTTACCTTTTCTAGGTTCATCTTAAGACCTTCCTCTCATATAACAAATCCCAGGTATACCAACTCCTTTGCAAAACTACATTTCTTCAGATTAATCAACAACTTCTCCTCCCTTAGCTTCTCTAGAACTCTTCAAATATGCATCAGATGCTCAACCCAAGTCTTATTGAAAATCAAAATATCATCCAAATAAACAATAACAAAACTTCCCAAAAATTCTTCCAGTACCTCATTCATGAGCCGCATGAATGTGCTCGGTGCATTGGTTAGTCTAAATGGCATGACTAACCACTCATACAAACCTTCTTTGGTTTTGAAGGCTGTCTTCCACTCATCTCCTTCTCTGATACGGATCTGGTGATACCCACTATTTAGGTCAATTTTCGTGAAGTACTTGGCTCCACTCAAACAATCTATGATGTCATCTATTCTTGGCAATGGAAATCTATACTTGATCGTTATCTTATTGATGGCTCGAGAGTCTGTACACATCCTCCATTCTCCATCTTTCTTTGGTGCTAGTACTACAGGTACTGCACATGGACTTAGGCTTTCCCTTATCAATCCATTCCTCAACAACTCTTGAACTTGTCTGTTCAGCTCTTCATTCTCTGCAGGGCTCATTCTGTGGGCTGCCTTGTTTGGCAAACTGGCTCCTGGTATCAAATCTATTTGATGACTTATCTTCCTTACTGGTGGTAAACCTTTTGGTACATTATCAGAGATAATGTCCTAGAACTCTTCCAACATATTTGAAACTTCTACTGGTATATCTTCATAGTTCTCTTGACTAATCTTAGGAATCAATGCAAAGCAATGACGCTCATGCTTCATACCCTCCAAAAATTTCCTACCATCTACCAAGCAAATTCTGGTAGTACTACATGCCTTTTCTTCCACCTCCTTCAAGGGCTTCAACTTATGATGAACTCCATCCTTTGTTAGGGAATATGTGTTTGCACGACCATCATGGACAACGCTCCTATCATACTACCACGACCTCCCCAATAGCATATGACATGCATCCATCGGTATAATATCATACAACACCTCATCATAGTGGTCCCCAATCTTGAACTACACTAAACATTGCTCATTGACCAAAGCTCTATGGTCCTTCTACAACTATGCAATTCGATATGGATGTGGATGCTTTCTTCTTAACAACTTCAACTTGTCAACCATCTCCTCTGAAACAAGATTATTAGTGCTTCCACTGTTAATAATAATCTCACAACACTTACCTTCACATTTGCACCTTGTGTAGAATAAACTCTTCCTCTGATTGGGTTCTTTCTCCTCATTCAACAAGGTTCTTCTGACAACTAGGGTTTCTCCCCTTTCAGCATCTTTAGAATGCTCAGAATGTGCATCTTCATCTACATGTGCAACTTATGCATTGCCTTTAGGTCTTCTATTTCTCCTTCCTTGATGTTACAGACACTCGTATGCTCGATGCCCTTCTTCTCCACATTAGAAACAAGTTCCTCTGAAACCTCCTCTTCCGGGTCCTTGCCCAGGTTTGCCTCTTCCTCTTCCTCTTTGCTCACCATTGTTCTGGTCAAGAGGGTGGTAGGTATTATCTCCTCTCTGATTTCGACTAGTGCCAGCTTCTTCACTTTTCTTTGCATCTTCATTTCAGCCCCCATAGGGTCTTCCACCAATCCTTCTGCCTTGACCTCTTCCCCTTTGCTTGCTGTCAAATCTTTTATTTATCTTCTCTTCCACCTTTAGGGAAAACTGGTACACATCTTCTATGGTTGTCATTTTGACCAGGTTCAGCTCCTCTTGAATACTCAACCTCAACCCATTAATGTAGTGGGATACCTTCTCCTTGTTGGGCTCTGCATGGCCTATCCTAATAGTAATTTTATAAAACTCTTCTGTATACTCCTTAACAGACTTGTTACCTTGCTTTAGTCCTTGCAGCTTCTTCAACAACTCCATCTCATAGTCTACAGGAATGAACTACTTCTTTAGTTTCTCCACCATCTGATCCCATCTAGTGATCTTTCCTTTTCCTCTTCTATTCCTCTCTAATTAGACCTCCTTCCACCAAATATTGGCGTGGCCCTTCAACTTTGTTTTTGCAAACTTAACCCGATCTGGGTCCTCCACATCTTCATACTCAAAATACTCCTCCATGTCATTGATCCAATCAGTAAGCTGTTTTGGATTCAAATCTCCAGAATATGTAGAAACTTTGAACCTGGGCCTCTTTCCAATCTTTGAAATGGCCCTCAACAACCTAACTTCTGCAAGATCTCCTACAGCTTCTTGTGCTTCCTCGGATAGCTCTTCTTCAGCTTCATCCTCACTTTCTTCTCTTGCTCTCAGATCAAACCCTCTTCACAGCTCCTCTTACAATGCATCTATCTTCCTTTGCAAGGCTCTAAAACCCTCTTCTGTCAAAGCATTCCTCCGAACACAATTTCTTTGTGGAGGCATCTTGGTCTCCGCAACAGACCCACAACCTCAGGTCCTGGTGCAAACTGCCTCATGGTTGGCGATCTGTCTACACACTTAGGAACCCTTGCTCTGATACCACTTGATGAAGGGGGTAAATCAAAAAACACACAACATAAATTGAACATTGAAAATAGAACTTTCTTTTATTGATCTGGGCAACTCATTACATTAGAGAAGCTTAATTATAATTAGAGGAATCAATCCTCCACAGGCTGCAACACACTATAGCTACACCTCACCAGGCTCTGGAATCTTCTACCTTCTGTAACCCCCAAATCAGCTAGGGTTTCTGCTTTCCCACCTACTCTTAACTCCACACTCGCCCCCTT
Source organism: Cunninghamia lanceolata (assembly GCA_027924645.1). Classification (NCBI taxonomy): domain Eukaryota; kingdom Viridiplantae; phylum Streptophyta; class Pinopsida; order Cupressales; family Cupressaceae; genus Cunninghamia; species Cunninghamia lanceolata. The sequence continues at coordinate 28,940,607 of BSBN01000500.1, forward strand.
AACTCCACTAATACCCAGGGTTCCCAAAAATGGATATTAATATCCTTTTTGGTGGCCAACAACCTAATTTCAAAATTTGCATCTCCCTCCAAAAATAGGTCAACTTCTGGGAGCCATAACTTTTGATTTGGGTGTCTGATTCATGAACTGTTTTATGCATCGAAAAGCTTGTGGAGTGCTCTATGCGCTAAGAACCTACTCTACAAGTTTTGACCATTTTTGGGCCTGTACGAGGCCATTTAGTGCCTCAAACCTGAGTTTGAATAATTTTTAGGCATTTTTTGGGAAATAGAAACTTTAATATCTTTCAGCTTGCAAATGATCTTCGCATGATTCCTTCACCAAAAGTCTTATATTTGTGTTATGTAACTTCCTGTAAATTTTCACTTGAATCCGTGCCCAAATGCAAACTTTCTAAAAATAGCAGGTTACTATTTTCAGTAGTTTGGAAAAACTGAAAGTTCTACATCATTATTTAGGTGATTATGGAACCAGAACCACAAATTTTGAAAAGAAATGGAAAGAACATCAACAATTTTGAAACACATCTTTTTTTGGGTAATGCAAGATTTCCATTACACCACCTGATGCTCTTGCATCATCTACAGACAAGTCAAGCTAAAAGGAGATATATATAGTCATGGCCGAAAGTGATAAGCCATTTTTTTGCCAAAAAATGCAATACCCATAACCTCAAACAACCCTTGCCATTTTTTTTAACTATGAAAAAAGATAAACGAAGTTACAGAGGTGAAGAATGACAAGTATTTACCTCATTTTTTGACAGGTAGAGAAGATCTTCCCACGGCCTTACAGTAGCATCAAGTTCTCAAGAACAGGTTACAGTTGCAATGAAAAGAAGATGCAGAAACAAGAAAGAAGGTATTAAGAAATGCATTGCATATGGAGAGCCATGAATGAAGGAGGAGGTTGTAGCCATAAAAGGAAAAAGCCACAGATCAAATATAAATGCCTTATATGAAACTCAGGCAATGTTACCTTCTTTATGAATGATGCAGAGTTCCAAGATGCAACCAAGGATGCCTTTTAAGGGAGAAAGACCAGAGCCATGATGAAAGCATTCAAACCCTAGGTCGGCATAATGTAGTTGCAAAGCTCCGAGGAAAGAAAACCAAATGAAGAATGAACATAATTAGGGTTGTTTCCTCACTTTTCTTCGAAGGTTCTTTTGCCAATTGTGTTTTTGACTTGTAAAAAAAAAAAATTACATTATCCAAAGGAGTGCCATGGTCAAGACCTTTTGTCTTAAATATCCTAACCATCATAGCATGGAGTGGCTGACAAGCAATGCTTAGTGCTTAATTTTATGAAGTCAAGAGGGCCGATGTGATGTGAGGGAAAGGATTTATGCCTTATAAACTTCTTAAAGATTCCTTGGTGGTTGGGTTATGCATAGACAAAGTTTCACATGCTAATGTTCCAAGAAGGTGTGGTTTTAGACATGGCATATGTTCAGGACTATGCATGGAGTTTTCAAAGGTAAGCATTTATGCATGATGGCAGTATGATGTTGCAGTGATGGGTCATGGAGTTATTTTTCTTTCTTGATCTCAAAATGCATATGGGGATATAAGGTGGTTTAGAAAATGTAATGTATGTGCCCTAAGGAAACAAAGGGGAGTCATAAGGATGTTTATGCATATTGTTTTGTGCATAGAGTGTCATGATGCATGGAGTGACTCAGTTTTTTTAATCTTGTAGAGAGAGATAATGTTTCTTTTTATTGATCATGGAGTGATAAAGATATAAATTTTTTGCCTTAATGTATATTTAAATCATGCAAAATAGGGATATTTTCTTACAAGGAGTTATAAGGAGTTTGTATTTGTCCCTAAGTCCTATTTTTTGCTCATATAATGCAAAATAGGCAAATGTAATGGGAGTGATAAGGAGTCATATGTTTCTTCTAATCATGCACGATTTTACAAAGTCATTAATTGTAAATAAATAATAAAGTAATATTCTATAAATTACTTTATTATTTTTCACAAATTGTAAAATAAAAAATAGAACAAATTGTAACCAATAATAAAGTAATATTCTATTACTTTATTATTTACTCACAATCAATTTTGCTTATGCAAAATTATGCAAATTGATTAGTGGATTTAACTAGGTCACCTAGGAGATTTTGCATAACTTTTAGGAGTATTTTTAGGGTCCTTGGTCAACTTTTGGTCAAGCATATGGAGAGGCCCAAATTGAAGCTATTTTTGCTCAATTTGTGGCAGTCTTAGGCCCTAATTTTGAGGATTTTGAAGGTTGCTCAAGAATGAGTATTTTTAGAGGTAGTTATCTGCAAGTCCATATTTTTTGCATGCCTCTTAGAGAGAGAAAACCTATTTATTGTAAAAAAAAAGCTTGTTTTTGCTAGTTCTTGATTCTCATTATGATTTAGACAGATTGGAGAATTCTTGTAGCTCACTTTTATAGTTTTATTAAGAGATCGAAAGGTTACAAGTTATCTTTTTGTCTTATTTCCAAAGATTTCCTTTGTTTGTTTCAGATCAGTTGAATTACCTTTCCTTTTTGTGCTAAATGTTGAAGTGATTTGATGAAATTTTGTTGTGTTTTATTATTAAACCTTCAAAATTATTGTCTCAATTCCTTGTTTGCAGCATTAAAGCATATATTCATCACAGGTCTTAGGTTGTGTTAACCAGAAATAGTCTTTTTATGCTGTGAAAAAACCATTTCCTTCATGAAACCTATTTTCAAACCTTCCTTAGAATAACTTTTGTGGTATTTATGCCAAGTCTGGATTGTGTAAAAGTCAGTTTTCTAAGCAAACATTGTGGATCAGATTGCATTATTTCTACCCAAATCAGGTGCATCACCATTTTATCTTTTATATTCAATTAGTTTCTTTTTTCCCTTTTCCCAAAATGTAAAAATATACATCTCAATAGAACATTTGAAGGGAACCAGCCTACAATCTGGAGGTCTAGTTCATCATAGGGCACCCCCAACCTGAAATTAGTCCCATGTTACATGGAATTGTAGTGCTTTAACCAGTCTCACGTACGGGTGCAATTCCCAGTGATAACAGTTTTTGGCACGCCTGGTGGGACATTGAACATAATTTTAGTTTAATAGGACTTATCATTGCTGCTATTTTTTGGTATGATCAACAGTTAATTCAACCTTTTTAGAGGTTTAATTCAAATACCTGATGACTCTATCTTTCTAGTTTGATAGATCATAGTTTTTGAATGAATAAAGATGTCTTTCCTTCATGGAAATATGTGTTATCATCCAACATATCATGAAAATTTTGCTTATCAACGATATCAGATCAACCATACCACTGGTTTCACTCCTAATTCCTTTGATTTGCAAGGAAATCAGTAGGCCCAACATGGTTACCTCCCACACACCCTTGCTCAACCTTCATATCAGCATTTTCATATCCAAAATCAGTCCCGCGGGGTTGAAGATATAAGGAATAGCATGAATGATATGAAAAACACTTTGTTAGAAGTCACAAAGAACCTAGAAGAGTTCAGGAGGCAACAAGAGTATCAACAACAATAAGAGGAGATGGATTATTAGGTCTATCTCTATGAGTAAGAATTAGAGGCACAAAGGATATAATTTGAACAAGATCTTGCAAGATAGGTTACAGCAAAAGAGGCACAGATGACATTTTTGCTTACATAAATACAAAAGCAGAACATCCAGATAGCTTCATTAATTCTGGATCAACATTCTCAAACTGAGGTTAGTAGGAATCAAGTTTCAAGTTTCAAGAATTCTGATTGTAATCAGGTACCTATTCACATTCAGGATCAGTCTATTAGTTCTCAATATCTGTCATGTCAGGTACCCGAATCAAATCATCAAGCTTATAAACAACCATGGTAGCCTTCTTGAACTGAATGTCTTGATTATAAAATACCAAGTTTTATCAAGACTACCTCTTCCATACCAATCCAAAATTAGAAAAGGGAACAAGTACCAATAGAACTTGAACTAATCAGGATTCCAAGTTTCAATCAAGAAAAATTAGTAGTAGTGCAAGATATGTCTGTTGTTTTTACTGTATCTCCAACTGAAAATGAGCATAATGCCTATAAGCGAGATGCTGGTTCTAATTTGGTACTCAATCCTTTAGTTTTGATTCATTTGAGAAGTTCTCTAATGTTGTTTACAAGATAAATGAAAGCAAGTCACAGATATTAGGGGGACAAAATCTTCAATTTCAGACATAGATTGCTCAATTTCCAAGTGAAAATAGATTTGACAAAGAAAAGGATTCTATCTTTTTGTTTGATCAACTGCCTTCTTTTATTGACCAAGAAGAAGATATCATACAAGTACTAGTTGATTTAAGACAGTCAGTTAACATTGCAAAACATGAGGTATTGTTGATCTCTAATGAAGTTGATGTTTTAGTTCAGCTAGAAGAGCAAAAAGATAGTTGCATTTCAGATGCCAACAAACTTGTTTTATATGTACATGAGATTAACCATCTGGGATCTAAAACTAAATCAAATAGTATTCTCTATTAGAATAAGGCATTTGATTTGTTTTCAGAACAACCAGATGAACTAATTGAATAAGTGCAATATTTTCAAGATATCTTTATTTCTGATTGTCAAGATCCTGACTATTCAGCCTGTAGGGAGCTTGCCAATCTACTAGATTCTTGTAACGATCAAGAGCTTAAGTTAGGAAATGATGAGCATATAATTCCAGTACATGATGTTCAGTCATATGAAACCTTGTTTTTAGGTATTATTGAGGATTTTTGTTCTAACTAGATGATAGTCTAATATTATGTGAATCAACAGTTCTCGATCAACAGGATCAGGCCAGAGAGTACAGATCATATGAGCTAACTATTATAGATTAGATTGAAAGTACAAGTGATCATATGACAGCAGATCCAAATTTGGACATCAAGACCATCAACCAAGTGTACATCATTATGAGAGGACGCCCAATCAGAGACATGGTTGTCAAAGAGCTAAAGAAGCAGGTACAGATTATTGTTGTACCAACTGAACAATTTTCAGCCTTAGAGAAACAGAATCAGATCATCTTTTTACCCCATGACAGAGGTTTACGTGATCAGATTCAACCGGTGAGTGAATTTATCTACATCCTTTATCAAGTATTGCAACAATTTATTCAGTAATTTCTTGTACTTCATCAAATTTTAGCTACTCATAAGCATGTGAATTAGTGTCCCCTGTTGAGAAATGGAAGTTATTTTAACCAAATAGTTAATGGTTTTGTTTGACTAGTGTACTTTGGCTGGTTAGAGTAGGGTAGGTAGATTTTCAGTTCAGTATTTTGTTTCCAAGAAGTGCTTTTGCACATGTTGCTGATTCTATTTTAGACAAATCAGTTTTAGTTTTCAGTTAGTTGTTGCTGCTATTTTTTAATTAGTGTGAGTTGCAGAATTTTTCTAAATTTAGGGCAGAAATGACTCTATGCCCAATGGAAAGGCTAGGCTACTAGGTATTTAAACTGTTTAACAGGCAAACACCCCTGAGAGGTCACTAGAAATGTTACTAATTTTTTGTTCACACTTAAAATTAGTTGGACCTAAGTGTAGTTGTTCAGAAGGAATAATAGAAAACTTCAAAGTTATGCATTCTTTAAATGGTTGATGCCTTGACAGAGTGAAAGAGAATATCCAGTTGTCAAGATAACGCATCAGTCCAATCAGGACTGATAAGTTATCATGACAAGAAAATTGATTGTCAAGAAATCAAAGATTCAAGAAATATAGTTGTTCTACACAGTTTGATCTTTCGGGAGTTATAAGTTAAATTGATTATTCAGTTAATCAGTTTTGAATGAAAGAAAGAAATATATTTGTATTGCACTGTTATTTAATGTCATATTTTGAACATACATTCAGGTATTTGTTACTTTATCTCATGCATTGATTGAAAAAGGAAATACATATACATCATATGCATAAGAGAAATTAACTGATCATGTTTAAAAGAAGTGTTCAAATGTGTCCCACACAAGCCGTGGGAGTAACTAGACTGAGCAATTACAGACATGCAAGCTATGTATCTATTTGATAAAAGAAAAGAGAAATGAACATCTAATAAATCTAAACATCCTTCATTGCCTGATGACGGAGATTGCTATCGAAGCCAGCCTTCAAGTCTTTAGTCTTTAGTCTTCACTCCAAGCCATCATCAGTTGAACCTACAAAATTTAGGGATAACCCTATTAGTGCTCCAAATGTTTACAATTATCACATGCTTTTATCAAATAGAGACATCTACTTATCACATCATGCATTTAGATGAGAAATTAGATTAGATAATGACACAAATAAGGAGGAAATCATGAAGAAAATTAATCAATGCTATCAGGTACTTTTTATGCTAACTTGTTTGTTCATTGTGTAGGTATAGGACAAGTTTTGTTGCTGATCTGAAGACAAATAAGCATGTGGATTAATGTGGCTCCCACAAGGGTTGAGCCCAGCATGTTTCTTTCTTCCTTAGTCAAGAAAGATATCAAGAGTAATGGACAAATGACATCATATGTTGCTTCCTCATGCTATGTTATCAAGAGCTTATGTTCATATGAGATACATAAAAAACATAGATACCATTCAATGCCTTGCTATGTAATAAAGAATACAGGTATAATTTCAAAGATGAGACAACATTCTACATCATGTATTCTTCATATTGTCCTCATATTGCTAAAGATGATTAAAGTTTAATGGTTATATCACATTTGAGTTACAAATGTCTCATAGAGACAGTCAAGTAAAATGCCACATGGAACAGCAGATGAGATAGCCTCCAAGATGAGACAATCATATATATACTATGCCAACTTGACTATCATAAAAGAGGACCTCATCATGATATATGAGTGTAACAGTCACATGCTAGAGGCAAAAAAGCAATGACAGATGCATATAGCATGCTCTCTGAAGTCACTCATCAAATGATAAAGACTGTCACTTACTACCAGTGATCTTAAAAGAAGAACAAGCTAGGAACAACATTCATATATCATCATTGACATGACAGTTAAGGACAAATCCAAAATCAAGAGACAATCATATCTAGAATGGAAAGGTGCAAATACATTAAACACGGTGGAATGTTAGGAATGCCATAGTCCAGAGATAACAAGGTGGATTCCATGCATTTCATCAACTATTTTGATCAAACAAACTCTACCTCATACACTTTGGAGCTAAAGTGATGCCATGGTGCAATCATAAAGAATGATATAGATACAGTCACCTTAACCATGAACAGTCAAGGCAGTGACCAATGAAGTAGCTTATACAAACAAGAGATAATCAGGATATATCATAAGTTGCCATACCGATCTACAGAAGTGCATCAATGATGGAGGAGCCTCAGAAGAAGAATAAGACTTATATCAAGTGCTACAGTGATGATTGACAAAAGAACATGAAATTCACAAGGTAAACAGTCCTCTTTCTTCTATGACATTTTTTTCTATCATGATATAGTCACAGTAATCAGTTACCATGGTCAAAGATAAAGAAAAATGCTTGATATACATGTTACTATGAGACCTAAATGATAAGATAAGAAGTAATTATGCACAAAGGAAGATACAGATGTATTTAAAAAATGCATAACAACCAAGGAGATATATGAACATGTTAAGGATGCTACAGGTATACCTTTAAAATGCACCAGGACAGCTACAGGTGCAAGGAGAGACAAGAACATAACATCTATGATAAAGTATAAATCTAGATGCAATGAAGACAGTACCTAGTCAAAGATGATGCCATATGACAAGGGTCCACCATATACAGTTTGCAAGATTACAAGTTATCATATGCAAACAAATAAAGAGAGCATCTATGCTCTAGGAGAGTCTCACAGAGATGCCAATGAATGCTACAAAATATTAGATGATAACAATGTATACTACAGAATATTAAATGATTTGTTGTCATATAGAATATAAAGACTTGCTTATGCCAAGTAGCTACAGTGAGACAGACAACAGAGGTGTATCATCATCATTAATGACATGACAGTCAGAAGGTGTTATGAAAGCAAAGAAAGAAACTCCATCTATTAACACCTCAAACTCTTAATGCTGTTGCCTACAAAAAAAGCCCATGTTCCAGAAGATAATATACAGAAAGAAGCATGACTCATGCTAAAATGTATTTTCTGATCAAGATATCAAACTCTAATATTCATTTTTGGACCCACAGTCAAGAGAGTTGAGAAAAAGAAAGATACAGTCATAGCCATGACAAGAGAACAAGGTTTCTCATGATATCAGGTATACCCATTTGATATAAAATCAAATCCTAGTTCTAATTTTTGCACCCACGGTCAAGAAGACTCAAATAAAAGAGAAATACAGTCATATCCATTACAGAAGTAGCATTTTTCATGATAAGTATGTACCCATCTACAGAATGAACAAGGTCTTTCAAGATCTCAAACCCTCAGGTTTCTTTTACACTTACAAGTAAAAAGAAAGAGCAGTAAATAATACAGGAGAGTGGCCATAATAGTTTGAAGCCTTGAAAGTACAGAAAGAGCAAACCCTTGACAGGAAGTTCAAAACCTTGTTTCTTTTCTTCATTTATAGTCATAAGAAAGAGATAACAATGAAAGAAGATGGCCATGGCAGTGTGAAGGAATTTTTGTGCAAGGAGGGTTGAAACCCTAGTTTCAAAACTTCTAAACCCTCAATAGTTTACACAGTTGTGCCTGTATATAGATGAAGCATGGTCGTGACAGGTGGAAGCCTTATAAGTGCAAGAAGATAGCAAACCCTTAGCTCAAGAACTCAAACCCTCAAGTTTTTCTACATCTACAAACAAGTCAAGCTAAAAGGATATATATACAGTCATGGTCGAAAGTGATAAGCCATTTTTTGCCAAAAAATGCAATACCCATAACCTCAAACAACCCTTTCCATTTGTTTAACTGTGAAAAAAGATAAACAAAGTTATAGAGGTGAAGAATGACAAGTATTTACCTCATTTTCTAATAGGTAGAGAAGATCTTCCCATGGCCTTACAGTAGCATTAAGTTCTCAAGAACAGGTTACAGTTGCAATGAAAAGAAGATGCAGAAACAAGAAATAAGGTATTAAGGAATGCAATGCATATGGAGAGCCATGAATGAAGAAGGACGCTGCAACCATAAAAGAAAAAAGCCATAGATCAAATATAAATGCCTTATATGAAACTCAGGCAATGTTACCTTCTTTATGAATGATGCAGAGTTCCAAGATGCAACCAAGGATGCCTTTTAAGGGAGAAGGACCAGAGCCATGATGAAAGCATTCAAACCCTAGGTTGGCATAGTGCAGTTGTAGAGCTCCAAGGAAAGAAAACCAAATGAAGAATGAACAAAATTAGGGTTGTTTCCTCACTTTTCTTCGAAGGTTCTTTTACCAAGTGTGTTTGACTTGTAAAAAATAAATAATTACATTATCCAAAGGAGTGCTGTGGTCAAGATCTTTTGTCTTGAATATCCTAACCATCATAACATGGAGTGGCCGACAAGCAAATCTTAGTGCTTAATTTTATGAAGTCAAGAGGGCCGATGTGATGTGAGGGAAAGGCTTTATGCCTTATAAACTTTTTAAAGATTCCTTGGTGATCGAGTTATGCATAGACAAAGTTTCACATGCTAATGTTCCTTGTCTTATTCAAAACAACAAAAGGTTGAATACTTCCTAACAATGCATGATGGCTAACAAAGCCAAGAAGGTGTGATTTTAGACGTGGCATATGTTCAGGACTATGCATGGAGTTTTCAAAGGTGAGCATTTATGCATGATGGTAGTATGATGGTGCAATGATGGGTCATGGAGTTGTTTTTCTTTCTTGATTTTAAATTGCATATGGGGATATAAGGTGGTTTAGAAAATGTATTGTATGTGCACTACGACAACAAAGGGGAGTCAAGGATGTTTATGCATATTGTTTTGTGTATAGAGTGTCACGATGCATGGAGTGACTTAGTTTTTTTTTTATCTTGTAGAGAGAGATAATATTTATTTTTATTGATCATGGAGTGATAAGGATATAATTTTTTTGCCTTAATGTATATTTAAATCATGCAAAATAGGGATATTTTCTTACAAGGAGTTATAAGGAGTTTGTATTTGTCCCTAAGTCCTATTTTTTGCTCATATAATGCAAAATAGGAAAATGTAATTCGAGTGGTAAGGAGTCATATTTTTCTTCTAATCATGCACAATTTTACAAAGTCAATAATTGTAAATAAATAATAAAGTGATATTCTATAAATTACTTTATTATTTTTCACAAATTGTAAAATTGAAAATAGAACAAATTGTAACCAATAATAAAGTAATATTCTATTACTTTATTATTTACTCACAATCAATTTTGCTCATGCAAAATCATGCAAATTGATTAGTGGATTTAACTAGGTCACCTAGGAGAATTTGCATGCCTTTTAGGAGTATTTTTAGGGTCCTTGGTCAACTTTTGGTCAAGCATATAGAGAGGCCCAAATTGAAGCTATTTTTGCTCAATTTGTGGTAGTCTTAGGCCCTAATTTTGAGGATTTTGGAGGTTGCTCGGGAATGAGTATTTTTAGAGGCAGTTATCTGCAAGTCCATATTTGCATGCCTCTTAGAGAGAGAAAACCTATTTATTGTAAAAAAAAGTTTGTTTTTGCTAGTTATTAATTCTCATTCTGATTCAGACAGATTGGAGAATTCTTGTAGCTCACTTTTACAGTTTTATTGAGAGATCGATAGGTTACATGTTAGCTTTTTGTCTTATTTGCAAAGCTTTCCTTCATTTGTTTCAGATCAGTTGAATTACCTTTCCTTTTTGTGCTAAATGTTGAAGTGATTTGATGAAATTTTGCTGTGTTTTATTATTAAAACTTCAAAATTATTGTCTCACTTCCTTGTTTGTAGCATTAAAGCATATATTCATCACAGGTCTTAGATTGTGTTAACCAGAAATAGTCTTTTTATGCTGTGAAAAAACCATTTCCTTCATAAAACCTATTTTCAAACCTTCCTTATAATCACTTTTGTGGCATTTATGCCAAGTTTGGATTGTGTAAAAGTTAGTTTTCTAAGCAAACATTGTGGATCAGATTGCATTATTTCTACCCAAATCAAGTGCATTGCCATTTTATCTTTTATATTCAATTAGTTTCTTTCTTCCCTTTTCCCAAAAAGTAAAAATATACATCTCAATAGAACATTTGAAGGGAACCAGCCCACAATCTGGAGGTCTAGTTTCATCATAGGGCACCCACAACCTGAAATTAGTCCCATGTTACATAGAATTGCAGTGCTTTAATTAGCCTTGCATACAGGTGCAATTCCCAGTGATAACACTAACATGTAGATTTCTAAGACTCAAACACTAGAATCAACTCTAAATTTGATTTGCCAAATAAATCCACAGAGGAGAAACCATAGATCATAGGAACCCAACAAGTAGTGTTGCAAATCTGAAGTTATTTCCATCCAGAATCTGTCTGAACACAATTTTCCACAGATCTACAAACCACAAATTTTGGTTAACATGTAAAACCTGTAAAATCATATCTTTGTAAATTTGAAACCACTTAAACATCCAAACGTTCACACCAATGAAACACCATCAAATATGTCATCTGAAAATAATGGAATATCACAGATCTACAAACCCACAATCTTTTGAAATAGGAAAACTATGAAAACCTACATATTCAAAATAGCATGAATATGAGAAAGGAGAAACCAGGTTGTTTAGGAGTGTCCATATCATAAAAATACCAACTCCACAACCTCCATACAACTAGTGATAAAATTATCCAGTGCTTTCATGTAACCATGGATTGAAACCATGAACCCAACATAAGCACTCCAAACTGTAGTCCAAGAGATGAGTGTTTTTCCATGTGATTAAGGTACCAGAAGAAACCATCCAACATGAACACCCTTTTATTGCACATGACCACAAGGTAGTTAAAAAATACAAGGATACAGTGTGCTTCATGGTAGACACTGATCAATGCCTAATGGAGGCAGTGGAGCCCAAGACAGTCTAGATTATGCCAATGGGCTATGAGGTAGATGAGAAGATTTTAGAGTTGCATATCCAACACTTGTTGAGTCAGCCCAAGGACCCTGAGGTAGAAAGGTTTGGAACCTTTCAAGAGTTGAGTGTGAAAGTTCATGTTGAGATAAGACAATCAGAGATGAAAAGAAAAGTGAGAAGAGAAGTAGAGGAAGTTACCAAAAGATTTCGCATTTCTAAAGAAACAGTCGATGCAAATAGAGAGAAACTAGAAAGAGCAGAGAAAGAGAAATAAGAAGCAGAAAAGGAAAGTGATCCAGTGCAAGCCCCCTCCTGGACTAGATCCTCAAAAGGCTCTGCATCTGCCACCTCTAAGAGCTCAAAAGCCTTAAAGCCAGAAGCAAAGACATCCAGAAAAGGAGAGAAAAGAACAAAGACAAAGGCCACAAGGTCATACACATGCCAGAAGGATGATGAAGAGACAAAATCTGATGAAGAAGTCAAGAAAATGAAGAAGAAGAAGAAATCATCCACTGAACCCTCTACCTGTCATAGCAAGGAAGAAGAGGTAGAAGAATTCATTGAAAGGCCTACTCTATCCATTGATGATGTCATCAAATCAGTCACTGTGAATAGGAACCTACAACCAATGACTGAATTTTATGATGAATATAGTGAAGTTGACCAGAAGATCTTGCAAGATGCTACAGTCAGGTATTTAAACATCTACAATAAAGCATTTATTGAAATCATCTCTCTAATTCCCAAAATCTTAGAGAAGGAACTTGAAATGAGAAAGGAGAATGCTAAGGCAAAGGACTTAGAGATCAAAGAACAAATTGCTTTCCATTACCTCTCAACAAATAAACATGATCTTTAAGGACTGCAAGGATGAGTTCCAGAGTAAAGCAAGAATGAACCAGCTTATGCTTGGAGAGATAGATCAAGTTTCTAGAGAAACAGAGGACATTCTCTGAAATGAATTTAAAAGATTCAATCTTCCTGTCATAGAGGACTTAGGTGATGAACATTCTGCCATGGATGACGAAGGGCTAAGTACTGAAAAAGATGCAGAAGAGCCCAAAGAGATGGATAAGGAAAAGACTAAGGACTTAGATTCCTCTGTTCTAGAAGAGGAAGTCCCTGAAGAAGTAAACATCTCTCCTTCGGATCCCCTTGCTATCTCTGGATCTAAAGGAGAAGAAAGAATAGAGGAAAAAATTAGTCAAGAAGAAGAGGTCAAGGGAAGAGAAAAGGATCAAACAAAGAAAACCCCAGATGACAGTTCTGAAGCTGCAAAAGGAAAGAAGACTCTGTCTCTGGCAAGAGACACTGCAGAAACAATTAAAGATTTCTTGACCAAAGAAATGATGGAACTAGATGAACCAGAGCTATTTCAAGGACCATTCAATTTTGATTCCCTCTCCCCGGTTCAGACTATGAAGATAGCATCCTTTGCCCAAGCAAAGGCAAAAGAAAAACTTCTAAAGTCTCACATGGAAGACTATGAGCTGATAGAAATTGCATCCGGTGTGTTGGAAAATATCATGCCCTCCTTCCAGAAGTATCTTTCGGCCTCTTCATCTGGTAATTTGAAATCTCTTGTTAATTCTGTTAGCACACATTTTGATTCTTTGGAGAAAGCAACAGAAGAGAAAGTCTGGAAAGAGTTTTTAGGTAAGAGATTCTCTGAGGTACAAGGACTTATAACAAATGATAGGAGAAATTTGGATATTGGGATAAAGAGCCTAGAAAATGCTCTTAAAGATGGCAGAGATCCATACAAATTTTGTTTATCTTGGTCCACAGTGACAATAGACATTGCCAAGAAGGTAGAAGAACAAGAGAGTAAACTGTCAAGTTTATCTCAAAATTTTGATCCTCTAACCTCTTCCATAATGAATCAAGAGTGTCAGACTATTGCAGCTATAAATGAAATTAAGAAGCTTGAGAAGGAGAAGAAAAATAGAATAAGCAGGCTAAGTGAATTAAGAGGGATAATTATCCCTAAGTTAGAGGCAATGCATGAGGCCCTAACTGATGCCCAGATCACAGCCCGGACCAGTGATCCGGTAGACTTAAAAAGGGCAGAAGCTTTTGCATTTTTGCTAAGTGGTCACATCTCAATTTTTGATAAGATGAAGCAGAGTTGGGTGAAAAAAGTTGTATAGTTGAAGAATACTTTTGTAGATATACTTTAGTATATGTAAGTATAACATGTATATATACTTATGCGGCCAAGTATAGATTGAGTTTTGGAAATTTTGGTGTGCGGATTCTACCCTTTGCCATTGATGTCAAAGGGGGAGTGAGGAGCAGTGAAAAATGTGGAATCTAGCTAAGAGGGAGCTCTGGAAAAGTGTACATAAGAACAGAGCATCAGCCAAGGGGTGGTGTGCTATAACACTCAATCATTTTTCACCAAGTGTTGCCATCAATGCCAAAGGGAGAGAGTGTTGGCAAGAGACACTGTGTGGCTTCATGAGTGTTGTCATTGATGGCAACAAAGTCCATTCCACACATCTACAGGACATGGTATGTCTATACTGAAAGTCAGATTGAAGAGTATTTTGGTGCGGTGAGCAAAAATAGATCATGTAGCAAGGTTTGACAATTTGGTCCAGATCTCATAGAGGAAAAATCTTAGCAAAGTGCAAACTTGGGGAAGTCAAGAGGAGTACCATGACTGATACATTCTAGAGATTGAGCCTTCGGTGATGAAAGAGTGAAAAGATATAAGCACCTAAGTGTTGGGTTATTGTTTGGCAAAGTAGTTTGAGGAAGAACTGACCGGCAAAGCATCAAATCTTAATCTGTATGAGGAATTGATGGTGATCAAGTTTCTTAAGGGATCACTCATGATTGGCCAACATGATTGATGATTCCTATAACTATCTTTTTGATACGCATCACTTAGTAAGCATGGATTCAACCAACAGAATAGAGTTTGGAAATATCATGAGTTTTTTGGATGCTGACTAGGGAGATGTTGAAATACCTTGATGCGGATATATATAACAGATTGATTTCAGTATGAAGAAAAGTGTGTGTGTTGGCAAGTGCAAAGAAAAGTAGAGAGTAGTGTGGAAGTAGCAATACAAGTCCGGTATGTGATAGGACAACAATACTAAAGAAGAGGAAGAATGAAGTGCAGTAGATCAGTGTATTGAGCCTAACCGGAACTGAACCTCAGCATATGTGGATGCTTCTCTTCAGTTTAATCAACTGGTTACATTCTATATACCCTGTAGACAGTGAGTCTCTTGTAGGCAGTGAGCCTCTTGTGAGCAGTGTGCTCGGGCAGTGAGCCCTAATTGGCAAGTGGCATTTTGTACTTCTATTCTTTTAATAGAGAATACAATCTTGGGTTAGTCACCCCATGGTTTTTCCCTTAATAGGGTTTTCCACGTAAAAATCCTTGTGTTATGTGTGTTGATTTATTTTCTGCTCTCATATTCATTTATGTTTATATGTTTTTATGCTGCACTATTGTTAAAGAAAGAAAAAGTTAAAGAAATATAGGATAACTGATTCACCCCCCTATTAGTTATCTGCATTGTTTCCAACATAGTGTGTTATCAGCAGGCTCATCTGACACAACAAAGAACTTGTTCTTGTCTAATGCTTTTCTCAAAATTTGTTCAGTTTCTTGAACTATTTCATCTATCTCTCCAATCATCAGTTTATTCATTCTCTTCTTGCTCCTGAATTCATTTTTCACCTCTTTGAAGATTTTGTCTTCTTCTCTGCTGGAGATTACCAGACATAGAGTGTTTAGTACGTGTTCTCTTAACTCTATATCTTTTGCCTTGGCAGCTTCTTTCCTAATTTCCAATATATCCTTAAGACCTTTTGGAACTTTAGACAAAATTTCTACTAGTGCTTATTTGAACACATTCAAGCACTTGATAGTAGCTTCTTCCAAGAGTCTTTTGTCAGCATTACTGCAGAGATCATAGAATTTAGTTAATGGTTTCAAGTTCCTATCAATAGTGATTGTCTTGACAATGTTTTTCACAGAGGGAATTTTCTTCTCAGTATCAACTTCTGATTTTTGTCTCTTTATTGTCTTCTTGTTTCTGGAAGGCTTTTCTTCAAGTACTTTAACAGCTTTAGCACCTATGACCTTTAGCCCCTTAAGTTCATCATCTGTATCTATCTTCTCTTCATCCTTTTCAACCAAGCTTTCATATGGCCTTTTTGCCATTACTTTTGTTCTTTTCATTTCCTTATTGGATGATTTATCTTCTGATTTTGCACGTTTGAGGGGAATAGAGGCAGCAACAGAGCTTCTAGTAGTTCTTGAAGTGAAGTATGATTCCACTGAAGTATCTTCTTATTTCTTATCCTGTTTCTCCTTTTCAGCCTTTTCAATTCTTTCTCTATTTTGCTTCATTGCTTCCTTGGTTAGGCCAATGCTTTTAGCATACATTTCAACTTGCCTATGAAATTTTCTCTTGGTCTCTAGTTTCCTGAGCTCAACATGTAATTTTAGACTCAGTTCCTTATACACTCCAAACCTTTCAATAGAGGTGTCTTTTGATTTGCTCAGGAGATGTTGAGAATACATATCTAAGATCTTGTCATCAACCTCATAGCCCATAGGCATAATCCTTATAGTTCTATGTTCCACAGCTTCCATTAGGCACTGATCAGTGTCTACCATAAAGTAGATTTCATCCTTGTATTTCTCAACTATTGAATTGGGGATTCTTTCCCTAGAATGTATCATATTCTAAAATTTTTTAAAGTAACCCTATATTGCAGTCTTCTTTGCACTTGAGTCTCCAATGCTGAGTAGATGATCTCTTATTTACTAAGCAATTGGCCTATCATTTGTCCAGTGCACACCTTATACTCCAGGCACTTCATTCATAAAATAGAAGAACACACATATAACTAGGGAACCATATTTGAAGGTGTTTTTCTTATCCTTTTTGATTTTGCTTTAATTTTTGATCAGTTGGTTTTGTAATAGCTCACATAGGTCATAATCTGCATTCTCCTTCAACATTCGATATGTTGCATATATGGCAGTTAGGAAGACAGAATTCTCCCTGCTAGAGTGGTAAATCTTGTAACCAATCACCATAGATGTAAACTTAACATATGGTTCAATAATGTCATTGATGGTCATTGCCCTTTTGTCAAACTTTGCACCGGTAGCATTAGTCACTGTCTGGTTCTTCACAGCATTCAGCATGGGTAATCCACTAGTTGAATTTAACCTAGTTACAATCTTGATAACATCCTTTGTTACCTTGAATGGTTTCAATATCCATATGAACTCATCATGCATTTGGCTCAAGATATATTGAACCCACTTATTTTCATCAAATGTCAGAAATTTAATGACTTGCAGAAAATCTTTGCTTTCTAGGGCTTTGTATTTTGGTTTCAATTCATAGCTATCATGCCTTAGGTAGTTGAAAAATAAATCTAAGAGTTTCAGGTTTCCAAATTCTTTTATGCTACAGTGGATGTAAGCCCTAATATCCTCAACATGCAAAACTCCGTATGGGACACCATAAAATGCTCCTAAAGGTTTGATTTCGACTGACTTGTATGGATGCTTCTTAAATTTTGACTGGGGCCTTTCAGTAATATCAACAACAAGAGGAGTGACCATTGCAAAAGATTTCAAATTCAAGGCTTCACAGATAAATACCTTTTTCTTCTACGGAGTTAGGTTTAGCAGACAAATTTGCTGGTCGCACTTCAAATCCTTTGAAATCTTAGCTTAGACGCTCTTCTTCTTGCTATCTTCAAATGTAAAGTGATTCAAATGAAGAATGAATGACCTTTTTATGCTCCACAAAAAAATATTTTGCCTTTGTAATAAACGCTCTACCCTAACACATCTGGTTACACTGTTTCTACATATAGTTGATCTTTAATTGCTCTGCAAATTGTTATATCCACTTTTTATCTCTTAGAAATCCTTTCAAATGATGTATAATAATCTAAATTATTTTCTCTCATTGTGCCAAATTCAGGCACCCACTTACTAGTTGGGGGATTTTAGATTTTATTGCAACTGCCCCTGAGCCAGAGCTCCTAATTCAATTCTCAGAGGAATTATCAGCACCAGATTCTGGTGCGGATCCATTACTATTATTCACAACACTTTTCTTGACCCATGTCTTGCTCATTTCATTCTGGATCTCATTCACATCAATTTTTCCCTTGCCTTTGTCTTGTCTTTGGTCATCCAATTTTCTGTTTACTAGACCTCTTCTTTCATTATTCCTACTTCTGCATAATCTTGCAATATGACCAGATCTATTGCAATTAAAGAACACAACATTTCTTTGCTTATTTACTTGATTTCCTCTTGATCTACACTGATTAACCATGTGTCCAAATCCATTGCAAGTAAAGCAGTAACCATTGAAAGATTTGCCATTTCCTCTATTGTTAGAGTTATTCATTATCATACTGCTGCATTCATTTGATCTATGACCATACCTCTTACACTTGAAGCATTGATCGGAGAAGGATGGACCATTTTGATTTACTCTGCTTCTGCACTGAGTAGCTCTATGACCAAATTTATTACAATTAAAAAAATTTCCATTGAATGATGGATATCTTTGAGTATTAGGATGTCTTACCGGAGGTCTTCTAGGTTTGTTTCTCCCATTCCTTGGTTGAAAATTTCTTTGTCTGAAACCAGAGCTTTCACCTTTCTCATATCCAAGACCATGCTTTTCATTAGCCTTTTTCTAACTTTCAAGCAGTGCTTCAAGTTTAGCTGAGCTTATCTTGAACTTCTCCTTGTATTCATTTGCAACTTCTAGGTCATGTCTGAGAATGACAATCTGCCTCTCAAGTTCTCTCTCATTGTCTCTTCTTTCTTGTAGATCAGACTCTAGATGGCTAGCCATTCTATCCAATCTGCAACATTCTTTATTTCTTTCTTTTAGAGTTTGATTTAGGTCTTCTTCAGTCTTCTTCTTTTGCTCAATTTCTTTGGTTAGCCTCATTACCCCTGATTCCATCTCATGTTTTAGAACATAAACTTCTCTTGTCAGGTTCTCACATTCCTTTTTCTTTTCTTCTAAAGCCTCATTCATTCCACCTTCTTCAGTAAGATTAGCTAGCTGAAGAAGTAGTTCTTTCCTTTTTTCCATTGATTTATTTAATTTATCTTTTAGCAAGTTAATGCAATCATCAGCATCCTTAAGGTTTGCTTTTAGATCATCAATTTCTTCTTTGGACCAATCAAGATCTTCTAAAACCAATTGAAGTTGTTCTCTAAGTGAACCCATTAAAACTCCTTCCTAGATCCTTCTCAAGCTGTTAGGCTTCTTTCAATGAACCTTTCTTTGATACCAATTATTGGAATTAGGGATGACAACTGAGAGGGGGGGTTTATCAGTTGTCTTAAAACTTTTAAAGCTTGCTGTAGTTAATTCTTCTTTTCCACTTCTTAATAGATTACTGACATAATCATGAAAAGCAAGAATTAATAATACATAAGTAGAAATATAAACAACACACTTGACACCAAGATTTGATGTGGAAACCCGGTTAAGGGAAAAACCACGGTCGGGGTTAACCCACAAAGATTATACTTTGTTAAAAGTATTATAAAGGGGAAGGCATATGCCTTTGAGCTCACTACCTAGAGCTCACTGCTCAAGAGAGGCTCACTGCCTACAAGAATGATTACAAAAGGATTACAGATTGTTTAAATTGATAAGTAGCATCTGCCAATGCAAGAATTTAGTTTTGGTTAAGCACAAAATACTAATTTTACACACTTCATCTTTATTTTGCCCTATTTACTGCTCTGCCATAATCTGAACCTCAAATCTCTTCTTTTTCACACTTCTATCTACCTTTTTCACACTTACTCCATATCACTATCACATTCACAATACTTGAATCCATTGGTTATATATATTTGCATCAACAAACTTAATCACTTATCTATTGTCCTTATGAAGAACTTAACAAATAATACAAGTACTCTGTTTTGTCGGCTGAATCCATACATCAATATTGATACATACTAGAAATAACACTTGTAGGTCACCATTCATGTCAGGCCACTAACATTATATCCCATACACAACTCACCAAAACACTTCTACTAGATCCACACAAGGATCTAACACAAGTTGGCCTGTTCTTCATTGAACTATTTTGTCATATTAGGACCCAGTACTCAGATGCTCATAACTTTTAATCCCTTTGTTACCGGAGGCTGAAATCTTGGATTTAGATTGTTCTGACATTCCTCTACACTCCCTCAGATTTGTAACATGTAACAATTAATTGGAGAGATCTGCTGATAAAAATACTAAACTTTGCCATATACCCTGTTCCTGTCTATCCGGACTGGACAAATCTTGGAACTGACTTCCGGTATGATCTGATACTGTATTGCAGATGTGTGGAATGGACTTAGTTGCCATCAATGACAACACTTGTCATGCGTAGCAGTGTCTCTTGCCAAAAATTGTGGGCAAGTATGATTTACGACGTTACATTTAACCCACACTTTAGTGGGCGTATGACACTACATACATATGCATCCTAAAGTACATGAAATAAATTACTGAAAGTAAATAAGCATGAGAAGGATACCCAAAAGGATAATGTAGAGGATGAAGATTGTCACCAAATGAGAGTTTGAAGCCCCCAACTTAGGAATCTGCAACACATAATGTTAGTTACCACATCCTGTAAAACCACTTGTTAGATAAATAAAATAATCCTGTAGGGCAAAAAGAAAAATGTCAATTCATAAATTTCTAAGGGGAATGAGACGGGAACATGATATAGAGGGAAAATGAGGGTAGATGTGTGCCCCTTTGTTTTTGCTTTCTCATTTGAATGTAGAAACATGGTAGAAATCTATTGCATCGATTTTCCTAAAAATTGATGAAAAGGCCTTTGGTAGGGTCATTCATTAAAACAACACTATTGTGTGGTTACACAACACGCCCCATTTTGCCACAGAAAAATAGGAACTCAAATTTTCACTTGCTTGCTTGTCCCTTACTTTAGGCAGTACGGTAAAATTAGCATCAGATGCATATCAGGGTAATATCCTAAACATACCAAGACATCCTGATACATATCCAAATTCCAAGTTAAAATTTGCTATCATGAACCTTGCCAGCTGAAAGAGTGCAAAATTTCAAGTAGGTTTTCCTTTTGAATCACCCTAAAATTCCCTAGGGTTAAGAAGTTATGTCTGGTAAAAGTTTGGTCAAACAGTCACGTGGATATCATCATATTCCCCAAATACCTAGATATTCGTCAACATCCTGATCGTGGATTTTAACAAAGGAAAATGCAATGTCCGCACATTAAAAAATATGCAGATGTCAAATTTTAACCCGAGATGCCATAGATCGTCAAAACGCATGGACATTCCACTAGGGTGCAGATTCAACTTAATATGCAAACTTGATAAAATATAACGACAAAATTGGACATCAGCATATTTCTTAATATCCTGCATATATTAACTAATATCTTGGTGACATCATTCCATATCATCGTAAGGAAGTAACAATATGACGATGATGTCACCTAAATACCCTGGAGATCCAACATAACCTTTAACAATGAACGCCCACACGTTAACTTAATGTGCAAATATTTGTTAACATGACGATGACATCATCCCAACTTATTCTAAAGAAACCCTAATAGGAGGATGATGTCACCCAGACATTCAACATCGGAAGGTCATCACATTCCTTAAGGTCCCAGATATTTGTTAATATCCTGACCTAATGCAATATAATGATAAATCTCAATATCATCACATTAACTTAGCACCCTAACATTAGCTAATGTGATGATGATGTCACATTATAACCAATCCAGAAGATCATTTGAAATGTTGACGTCACCCTCATCTTAGGATTTAGAGGGGGATTATTTCACATAACTAAGTACCTAGATATTTATTAATACTACTTATCTACTTTCAGGGCCCACACCACGTAGATTTCCATAAGCCAATGGGGGTATGCCACATGTCACATTGACCTGTTCATATTAACATATCATGAGGTCTTGATATCTAAATAGAAGTAAACACCTTCAGGTCATCATGACCCACTTCTTACCTCTGGTCAATGTTGACCAAGGTGATGATGACGTCATGTGCATATTCTGAAGGTGCATGTGCATCGTGTAAGTGCCCTGCCATTTTGAAATATGTAGATCCTGTATTAAATGTTGTTTGACGATAGGTAGATATTTGAAATTTCAAACCACATGGCGCCATCTGTTGTAATCTTAAGAACTCTATATGTATATCCATGGACATAAATGATCTAGCATTGATTATGCCCTAATTCATCAATGTTAATAATTAAAACAGGAGATTTACACTCATTTTACACTTATGAAACATTCAATGAGAAATTACAGAGCTCCTGTGTGATTAAGACCGCCATTACAACAATCTGCAACCTTAACAAAATGGTGTGCACATTAGATGGCGAATGGAAAACAGGGATTAAATAGTGAACCCACATATCCAGATCTCAGTTAACTATATTTAAAGCGCAAAAATCAGGTATGTAATGAATGAAACCCTTATTTTGTCATTTATGAGCAATAAATAGGTAAATGGTTTTTACTGGGATAAATTCATATGATGATATTCGTATATGCTTTGTAAAAGGTAAAACATCATGATATCCATGAAAAATGGCTAGATCTAAACTCCTAAAATGCATATTAGGTTAAGACATATATACTCTTCATTGCAGGATATAATGGAGATCCGTAAGAATAGGTTAGATACCGAGTTCTTGACGCATATGTACATACAACCTGTGTGAGGCCTACCTTTTTCATTTCCATTCATTTGACTATTTACCTTACTGTTGCTGATACATTTAGACTTGTGGGATTGTTGATCTTGGATTCCTGAACTATTAGACTTTGTGATGTTATGAGAAAACTAATTGGGTGATGTTAGATAGATGCTTTATGTTAAAGGAAAACTAATTGGATGATGTTAGATAGATGTTTTATATTAAGGAAAAAATAATTGGGTGATGTTAGATAGATGCTTATTTTAAGAGAAAACAAATTGGGTGATGTTAGATAGATGTTTATATAATGGGAAAACTAATTGGGTGATGTTAGATAAATGCTTATATTATGGGAAAACTAATTGGGTGATGTTTAGATAGATGCTTATAATAAGGGAAAACTAATTGGGTAATGTTGGATAGAAAATTGTTTTGAGATTCAATCTTGGGAATGGATGTTTAAAATGCAGAAATTAGAACCTAAGTGTAATGTGATTTCCCTTATGCTTAGGTGAATTTGTGATATTTTATGCGAGTGTATGTTTTAAATTGATTTGGATATTATATTTATTTGAGGAATTAACTTTGCAATTGAGTGCGCAGGTATTTCTAACCAGCCACAGATACTGGAGATCATCCCACACTCGATGTTGTAATTCCTTGTGAAACCGATCTAGTTCCACGAGGAACTAAGATCAACCCTGTGAATGATGAAATGCTATAATTTTAATTTGCATGTGGTTAATTGGGTTAAGTCTACCCTCTTCTAATTTGAATTATAAATTGTGTTGTAAGAATTTTGTCTTTGAATTACACTTTTAAATTTGAAAATTTTGGTGACCCTTTTCATGTGTTTTAACTTGACCTTTGGTGCTCTAACTAGGCTAAACTTGACCTTAGGTTATACCCCATGGGTCTAGGGTCATTTTTTACTTGGGTAACCCTTGGTAAACCTCCATATGGTCACCTTAACTTCACACTAAAGTTAAGTGACGAATTAGAGGCATGAGAGGGAGAGGATGAGTAGTCCCAACACTCAACCCCATCCCTCTCCACTTCCCAAGGTAGGAGATGTCTCCAAGACCCACCAATTGTGGAGGACTTGACTCCAAGTATCTCTCACAATTTGTGAGAGTACCCTTGGAGATGTGTGGTCCCTCTTGTGAGGAGAGGAAGGGGACACATGTGTCACCCATTCCCTCTCAAGCTCCACTTTTCTCTCCCACATGTTGGAGAGAGAACAAGTGGAATGGGTGAGGGAGACTTGGGGATGGGTGAGGGACATGTGTCAACACCCATCCCTTGGGACATACTTGTAGTGGGGAGGAAGAGTGAGGAGGTGACACGTGTCACTTCCCCATTCCTCTAACTTCATGGGTTGAGCTTATTTTAATCCCACTTGGGAGAAGGTGAGGGGTGGTTGAATTTTTGGAAATTTTAATTGCTTGAATTTGAATTTGGGGAGAAAGATAGAGGGAGTTTGGTGGCTTATGTTGGAGGAGAATTTGGAGAAGCTCTACATCAACTTTCTTCGATAATAGGGCTTTTAAAGGTTGGTTTTCAAGGCTAAGGCCTTCCTTTTGTATTTTAGCTGGCTTGCATGATGCATATGTGTGTGGTTAATTTCCTTGAGTGTTATTGCTATTGTGGGGAAATTTGGTTGGGTGTTGTAAGAGCCTCTCCCACTTGGGAGAAGATGCTCAACAAGTGTGGGGTAGGGGAGGAGTGATCCTCCTCAGGGTCATTACCTTGTTTTGGGATGTTGAAAGCCTTGAGGGCAATTTATGTGATTTTGAGCAATTTGATACATGGGTTGAGAGCCAAAATATGGATACTTTTGGAAATTTTGTTAAATGTGTTGGTTTGAGGCCATAAGAGAAATTGTGTTGGGATATTTTGTAGGAGTGGTAATCTTGAGTTGAGTGTGTCCACTCCCCTACCCGTTTGAATTCACCTTGGTTGAATTCGTGTTTGTGATTATTCATGGGTGTAATATTGTGTTTTGGGATGTTTGTGTGCGTTGTTGTGAAGTGGAATTGAGTTCCATAGGTGTGTGTGGATGACCTCCCTAGCTCAGGGGTGACCCTCTTGCGGGTCTACGGTAGGGAGGAGAGCAAGATGTGTGGTTTTCTTTCCCCTTTGTGTGATATGCAGGTTCAATGGAGCTAAATGTGAAGTTGGAGAAACTCCTTGTCTTGGAGTAAATATTTTATTTTCATTTACTCTTTAAGCTCTTGGGAAGAGCTTGGCCTATTTAGGTGTTTCATCTTTGGTTGTTGTCCAAGAGGAGAACATGGTTCTCTCTCTCTCATGTTGTAGAAAACATGTATTTTTTTTTAGTTGTTTGTAAGCTAATTATTTGTTATAGAGAGTTAAAATTTGTTGATTTTATTCCTATCCTTCAAAAGTTGAATGAAGAAAATTTTGTTTATAAGTTGTTCTCAAAATTAGCTATGCTCATTTTTGTAGACAACAGCGATGAAACTTTTTTGTTTCATAATCTACACTCTAAGTTCACAAATTGAGACAAGTTTCTCTTGGTCCTGTATGAAGTCATTTGGCATCCTAAACTAGTTTACAACACTCCCACATATCGACTCCTCGAAGTTTGTATGAATCGATTAGGTTGTAAATTGACTAAAATATCAATTTTGGTCATGTTGTGTGGTTACACAACACGCCCCATTTTGATTTGGAAAAATAGGGACCCAACCTTTTTGGTTTGGCTTGTGTTTCTTGCTCTCTGGCGGTCTGGTAAAAGGTAAGTCCTACAGATAACCCTCTAAAGGAGGATGGGGTAAGTCATCATCATGAGGTCAGTTTACATAATTCTTATTTCATTTCATTAACCTCATATTTGGGAAGAGCATTAAATTTCATGAAGGTTTGTCTTTTACATCACCTTGATATTCCTTAAGATGTGAAAGTTATGAATGGTCAAAATCCTGGTCAAACCTAATATTCATAAGGGGGAAGATCATATTTCTTAATATCAGTCACCTTATAAAAGATCACCCCGATCCAATTTATCACTCGATAAATCATCCAGTTCGCGCCCTGTGGACGTCAAACTTAAGTGGTAGTAATACTTACCCGTCAAACAACAACATGTATTTCGCGGGGAGGATATTTCAAAACATCACCCGATATTCTGAATATCACCTTATCTTTCAAATATCATCCGGTCACAAAATATCACCCTAATGCCATTATCCTGATGACATCATCTGATCCTGATAACAAAGCAAATCAACATGATGATGACATCATCATCATTTTTACCTCGCGGAGGTATATTTCACAACATCATCCTTTCATAAAGCATGATGATGATGTCATAATGCTTCAACGATAGACTAAGCCAATATCATGGTGACGTCATCATGATATTCTGAGAAAGGTCACTTCAACAATGGGTAGGGTCATCATCCCTTTCAAAATATCACCTGATATTTTGAACATCACCCGATCTTTTATAACATGACCCGATGGTTTGAAAATAGCTTGACATACCGACATATGTCTCCCGCTAAGATGCGGATGGTCATATTATGAGAGATGGTCATATTCTGAACATCACCTAATATTCAAAATATAACCCGATATTTCAAAGGATCATCCTACTCCTCTTGCCGTGCGAACATTGAATGCTCATTAATACGGTAGGTGGTTCCCGCTGATTGTCGACGCGATGATTACACATGGTAACATCCAGAGATTTCCGTGCAGAAAATCAGTGATTAAGATTGATTCAATCAGAATGTGCCCTAATTGACCAAATTAATGGGTTTAAAGTGAATTTGCAATGTTATTATACACTTACCTTGCGATGAATTCAATTTTTACATAGAGCCGAGCTTCCAAAACCCTTCTACGAATCACTTGCAGAGGTATACATCCTAAACCAAAACGAAGAATGTGATTATCATCAGTCTCAAGATCATTTCTATATAATCATCACTATAATTCAGAAGGATAAGCATACATCAGGTAAGTATCTGACCCCTTCTGCTATGTTTTTCTCTGCATATCCAGGTAGTATGATGTTTACTGGTTTGGAATTGTGAATTTTGTATATCATGAAAAGAAATGTTTAATGAACCTATGCATGACGCCATAAAGATGTAGTATATATATATGCATACATGAGATGAAGTACAAATTGTGAGACCAGTTCTTGTCATTACAGGAAGTCATGGCAGACAAGAGACTGATGAAATTTGAGGCAGAGTTTGTTAAACAGATGTTTGCACAACCTGAGGGGGTGCAATTCAAGTATGGATTCATAGGAGATACGCATCAAGGAAGTACAAATCTGGCCGAATGGACAGACAAGATGCATAGTCAGGAGGAGAATGCTCTGCTTGAAGCTATTTTGGTGTCTGGAATGGGGAATGCAACTGGTTTTCCATATAGCATGGAAGCTCCTGAACTGGTTATTGAGTGTTCCAGAAATTATAATTCACAAACCAGGAGGGTTGAGAAACATGGAAGAGTGTATGTAGACTTCTCCATAAAGAGCCTGTCTACCATATTTAGGTTGCCACTGGGTAGAGATGTTGTCAGCATGAACCTGAGGAAACTGGAAACAAAATATGAGGCTAATAAGAAAGCTGCTAGGAAAAGAATGTATGGATGGAGAGCCAAAAATAGTACTTATCCAGCTGTAGCCAAGCTACCCGTTCATTTATATAAGTATGATTTTGATGATGAATATCAGTTCATGATTGCCTTACTCAGCAGGGTTACAGGTCAATCAACAGCTGGAAGTTTCAAAGACTGGATGTATGGGATCATCCTGATGTGCGTATATACTGAGAACATGCCATTATGGGCCAAAATGATCAGTGATGCTATAGATGAACAGTTGTTAAACCTGGGAGGTACAGATTGTGCTTTTTATATGACTTCATACCTTGTTTATGCATGTGCATACAAGGGTACATTCAATGCATTGACTACAGTGGGGAAAATTGGTGGCACCACCAATGATGCACATATCTGGGATCACTATCCCCAATTACAGAGAGTAAATTACCTCCAGGATTATAAATTGGTGAATGATGCATTCTCTATGCATCTGGTAAGGACCATGGAAGAAGACAGAACTAAGAGATTGAGCATGGAGGCTCAAGAAATCATATACAGGCATGGAGCCTGGTTCATTCAGTTTGCAACCTTTTCTTACATTAGGATTGAGGGCTTTGCAGAACAACCCCTCATGCTCCCAAGATATCCAACTGATGCAGTAGTGCTAATGGAGTTCATGAGACATGTTGTAACAATATTGGATGGTTATAAAGCCAATAACAAAATTCCACCAGTATTGTTTCTAGTGACAATGGGCTATTACATGTGCCCAGACAGTAAAAATATTAAGAAGGCCATAGCTGGCCTAACAATGATGAAGTTATAGCCTTTCCCATTGATAATGTCATATGATCCTTATGGAAGGATGCAGAAGATCATGGGACAGCCCATCCATCAAAGACATATTGAGGATTTTTGGGTAGATTGTGAGGATGAGGCTGAGGCAAGAAGGAGAAGATATCAAAGGTTGACTCTGAATTAGATCAGGACCTTTGATTGTATTTTAGTCCCTGTGCAGTTGAAGAAAGATGATGGAAATATCATGGCTGATGAATATGAAAAGAAAAAGATATATAATGAGACCATATCAGCCCTAGATCTCACTATACAAGAGGATATTTCTTTGGACTAGTTCAATGGTAGAATCCTAAGGCTGACCCAGGAGTGGGTAAATGATCAAGTTAATAACTTGAAGAAAAAGGGAGTTGCTCTCACTGTGGATAATAAAAAGAAAAGACAAGAAATCCCAGCTGATGAGTATGATGATTTTCTTATTGAGAAGAGGAAATCCAAAGGAGAGAGGTTGCCACCTCCACAACAACAAAGCAAAAGACCTCCAAGAGGCAAGAAAGCTGGAGATGAACCGAAAGGGGTCATCATTGAAAGAATAGTCGCAACTGCTACAGAGGCACCAGCATCAGGAGAAGCATCAGCTTCAGGGTAGGCTACAACATCATCTGCACCTCCTCCAGTGGATAAATAGAAGTCCAAAAGAATCCAGAGGATGGATACACTAGTTACCAAGACCTATGAAGAAGGTCAAGCTTCACAGAAACAGGTGGAAGAGGATATTCCTCCTGAAGAGGAAATTGAAGAAATGAAAGTTCTCCCTCTCACTAGAAAAAAAAAGCACCCCAGGTGATGGTGGCTACCACACCTAAGAAGACAAGAACTTCCATGAGAGGTGAGGTAAAACAACCGCCTATAATACTAAAAGGGGCGGGTGGTGAAGTGTTCAATAAGGAGTTGCAGCATAATGTTCCACTTCCCACCATTGTAAAGTTTAAAACTGAGTTGGCAGAAGAGCAAATAAAAGAAACCTCTAGGATACTCCAAAGTGGTGTTGTCTCATTGGATGAGACAGTTGACCTATCTGATGATGAGGTAGTGAAGGATGTAGCTTCGCAAAGAATGGAAACCCTTGCTGCTAGCACCTGGATAACTCCTCATGGAACCCCATCAGTACAAATGGTGTTAGAGGAAATGAAGCAAGTGGAATTAGAAAAAGAAAAGAGCCCAAAGAAAATTGTAGAGCAAATGGGGCTAGATGCACTAGTGGATAAGGTGACAAGTCCTGCAGTTGTAGATTTGACACATCTAGAGGATGTAAATCCTCAGGATATGGCAGGTGCACTTGATAAAGCAGAAAATATTGAAGAAATAAAGATAACAGAGGTGGAAACGTACGCTCCAGATTTGGATCAATCACAACAAGATACATCTGGTGAACCCAAAACAATGGAGGTTCAAGAAAAGAATGAGATTGACAAAGACAGTTCAAGTCATCATGATGAACTGAAAACTCAAGAATTAAGTGCATTAGGTGCAGAGAAGGATGTGATGCAAGATCAAACATAAGCACCTAAGATAGATGAAATAGTAACCATGGACACAAACATGCCTCAAGAGGAGGAAATAAATAAAGTAGATGAAATAAGAGTGGAGGAAGTAAAAGATAAAGATCATGATACACATGCAGATGATCAACAAGATAAATCGGTAGAGAAAGAAGCTCCTCGTCAGGAGGATATACCAAAAGATCCCCCTCTTGATGAACATCATGAGGAAGAGAAAAGAAAATCACCCTCCCCATCAAACATGATGGTGGACACAGGAGATCAGGGTGATCATCATAATGATGATGGTGGAAGCCAAGGACCTAAGGACCAAGTTCCTCAGTGGTTAGAAACTGAAATTGCTACAGAATCAGGTATGGAAATACAGGAATTTGATGTATCTACTTTGTTTTCAGAGACCCTGATAAAACCAAAGAGGAAGGCCAGACTAACTTCGGCCATTAGAAGAGATCCTACAACAGGTAGGAGAACAGCTCAAATAGCAATCCCTACTGTAGATAAAGAAAAAGGTAAGATTACCTTAGATGAATTCTAGATTAACACAATAGATTTGGGGTTTGCTAACGAAGACCAAGAAGGTCAAGAAGGTAAGGACATCATAGATTCATTGATTCAGAAATTTAAAAGAGAAAAGGAGAAAAATAAGCAACACAAAGAGCACATTGCTCAGTTGCATGCATATATAAAAGGGTTAATTAACCCTGAAGACACTCCAACTGACCATGCAGTCCCATTGACTGTTATTTCCCAAGATGAGGTAAAGAAGTTGGACCTCATGAAACATGAGTCATCCATACTGAAGAAATGGATGTTATCCACATTGGATGCAGCAGAAGATGTATTAAAAGCCTCTTTGAAGAGGTGGAGTTCCCTTAGCATCTCCAAGAAGAAAGTGGACAAACTGCAGATGGAGACTGGGAAAAGGTCTTTTCAGTTGGAGAAGACATTGAGTGTATTGGGTGAAATAAAGAGGATCAATCCTCAAATACTCATTAACAAGCAAGTGCTAAATAATAATAATGCCCTATTAATAGACATATGGTATAAAGACATCCAGTTTGAGTGTGATGTGCTTAAAAGATGCAACAATAAGTCGAGAGATATTAGCATGAAGTTGCATGACATGATGTCTTTTGAAGCAGAGATTTTAGAAGCAATAGAAGGAAAGGTAGAAGGAAAGATAGAAAATTAGGATGAAGAATTTGCAATCAAGGCTCTGCATAATAACCTTCAGCTGGTTGTAGATGATCCACTGAGCCACTTGACAAAACAAATCGTGGATAAAATGATGAGAATCAAGGTCAAAGTGGAAAATTATAAGGAGATATTAGATAAAAGAAGGAATAAATTGGATAATCTCTGAAGTAAATACCAAATGCATAAACATGGCATCATCAAAGCAAAGACTCAGGATGGTGAAGTGGAGAAAATAATACAGTTGTATGAAAATGTCAGGATAGTCATGCAGGCTCATATGCAAGGTCACGGTCATCATGATGATGAAGACACAGGAAGCGATGCACTTGATGATGGAGAGCATGAATTTGACGAGTAGATGAAGATGCACCACAAAGAAATATTAGCATCTAATACTTAGCAGAAATAAGTATCTTAGATGGTTGCTAGCTAGCAACTTGTGCCACTTGATGAAATTGACAAAGTCAAAGAGTGAATATTCATCGTAGATATTCATAGACAAATCTTGATCGTTGATTATTTTTGTAACGGCTTCCTCACCTTATTCTATAAAAGGTGCAGGAAAGCCTCATTTTGATTCATTCAGAAACTTAATTGAAATCTGTTTGCTGAAATATTCAGGGCTCATTTCAAAGTTATTGTATACATATATGTTCTTGCATACTTAATGAATGAGAAGACTTGTTTGATTACAATTCATAGTAAATCTTGAGTAATCAGTATATGAATTCTGGATATATGCTGTGATTTGTTGCATCCCTTGGAGTGCATATCTACTTGCATATGTTGTTTTCATACCATTCCTTCGAAGTTAGCATCAACCGTATCTAGCTGTGGAATGTCCTGGTGAACATATGGTTTGATTTTCTTCTCCTCATGACTGTATCTGATATATGTGTGGTTCGATAACTAAAGGTTCAATATTAATTTGAAGCATTTCTTTCAATTTCTTTTAATTTTAGATCATTTCACTATCATAATTGCAAATAATTGATAATCATAAGAAAATACATAAAAAATATGTAGATATCCCATAGGTAACTGTACATCCTTAGCATATTTGAAGATAAAGCATATACAAATGACAAATATCATGCAAAGTTTTGAATATGACTGCATCATTTGATCAAATTACTATGTATAATGATCTTTCTATGAAGAATCTTTATGGAAAAGGATCATCATGCTGATGAATTTCACGTAAGGCCCCAAAATGGAAACATCAATGCACATTAACCTTTGAGTAACGTCAAAAGATTAAGACCTAATCACCGGAGACTTGGGATCATGAATTCTCTGAATTCATTGTATCTTTCAAGATGAATAAAGGTTAATGTGTACTTTTATTCTATGTTTGCTTATGACTAACATCATGACCAATAGGTCATTTTTAGGGTGTTAGTGAAATTTTAAGTCTTCACATGTAAAGTCGGCCTAAACCACCGCTTTTACATGTCTTTTTGTTCACTTATGTAGAGTTGGCTAAAAATGCCGCTTTTACATAGTTTTTTCTTTCTTGCATGTCTGAGTGGTACTTTTTACCACCATTACATGTTCTCTTTGAAAAGGTTGTTGTGCATGCATTGTCAGTGGTTTTAGCCGCTTTTGCATTGTTGGTGAAACACATGTAAAGTTGGCCAAAATCGCTGCCTGTACGAGATCTTTGAGATCGCAAAACTCCAGTGGCATTAATTACCACTCATGTTGGCATTTAGAGCGCATCTTTGACCCTTTTTAATATGATTAACCCATTGTGTTTCATCATTTCATTTATTCCAAACCTCTTAGATGATTTGTGTATCCCTTCTTCGACCATTTGATCACGTGTTTTTGATTGCAATGGATTTCGAGTTGTAGTTGGTGCACCTAGGGTTTCCTCCGTTTAAATAGGTAAGTGTTTTTTGTTGTTTTGCTATTATTTCCTTGTTTGAATCTTCCATTTCTTGTTATTAAAAATGACCAAACCCTTGTCTTCTGAGGGTTATTTTGTTTGTGATTAGTCAAAATCAAAATGTTAGGTTTTATGTCTTATTTCCTTTTTGTGTGTCATTCATATGACCCTATTGTTGTTTAAACCCCTTTGGCCAATATTTTCAATGGGTGTTCACCAAGTTTTCGTCTCATGGGAGGATTGATACCCGTGTGCTCACAAGATGTCATGACGGCTACAATTGCCGATCAAACACTTGCCTCAGCTTGTAAGCAGA
The DNA here is from genome assembly GCA_027924645.1 of Cunninghamia lanceolata. Taxonomy (NCBI): domain Eukaryota; kingdom Viridiplantae; phylum Streptophyta; class Pinopsida; order Cupressales; family Cupressaceae; genus Cunninghamia; species Cunninghamia lanceolata. The sequence goes on from BSBN01000500.1 coordinate 28,973,776, forward strand.
TGTGAAGTCAACATTTTTGCCGCTTAATCCATTTTAAGAGTTTACCCTTACACCAATTCCTATACCTTACATGCTGTAATGACAATTTTGGCCGCTTATGTGTTTCCTAAATGTTTTTAAATAGTTGTATATGAGCGGTAAAATCCGCCACCCATACACAACTTTGCAACTTATATCATATGCAGAGTCAGTTGAAAGCCTCGCTCAAACACTTACGACCCTCCTTATTACTTGCAGCGTCAGAAAAATCCATCGCTCCAACATACAAACTTTTGTCTTATAATGTGCAATGGCGGTTGAAATTGCCGACCATGCATGTGCCCCTACAAATATTTTTCCAAGTGATCACATGCGGTAGCGGTGTTTTTCACCGACTTTACATGATAATCAATGTTCTTCCCAACCACATGCATAAGCTGTGAAAATACCCACTTTTACACATGCAAATACTTCCTCATGCATGTTTTCCTAAATTTTTCCGAACACTGGAAAAATTTATCTTCCAAGGCCTATTAGCCGGCTTTCACCTTTGCCTTGATTTGCGCGCACTCAAGCCCTTCAATGCATGCTTTCCTATTCATGATCATCAAATCGTGGTTATCCCAGTTTATCCATTTTTCCCCTAACTGTGATATCATGGCCTTTTGCAGTTCTCGACTAGTGTTCGTGGCAAATATCAATCTCAGACTTCTCTCTAGAGTTAATGTCAGAGCCATCTCCATCGAAGGCCAAAATCATGAAGTACAAGTACCAAGGTGTCTTTTCGGTGACGACAGTGCAATCAAATATTGATGAAATCAGGGATATGAAAATTGGACATGTGGAAATGGCAGAATTTGTGGAAAGAACAAAATAGACAAATCCTTCCAGACCTATGCAAAAAATCACTGATAGTAATATTCATTTGGTTGAATCATTTCCAATTTCTACACACAATCCTGAGATTGTTCTTCAGGTAGCCAGCCATTACAACAGAGACACTAGAGTTGTGACAGATTCTCACGGGAATGTGATCATGAGATTGGATGCCGAATTCCTTGACAAAATCTTCATGTGTCCACCCATTGAAAATATTGGACGGATTGACTTTGCTCAGGGGCAACAGGATTATGATAAGGATGTGGAAGCTGCTAGAACGTACATAAACAACAAGTGGCTGAAAATCCCTAGAAGTAATTTGACTAGATGGCCAAAAGACCTTCACAGGAGTGACTTTGTAGAAGAAGTTTGTGATTTGATTACTCTCTTGAGTCGCATCAGAGGACTCCCTTCTGCTTCCAAATTCCAGGACTGGATGTACACTTACATCAAGGTGATTCTACGAGTTACTCAGAGAATATACTAGGGAGAATAGATCATCAATACATTGCATGAACAACTGGTAAAGGTCAATACCACATTCAAATTCTATATGACCTCTTATCTTGTCTATGCTGCTGCAAGCATGAGAAACTTTCCAGGTTTAACTCAAGTAGGAGACAGGAGATTGATCCCAGTATATGAATATTACCCTCAAATCACTCTGAAGGGATCGATTCATCATTTCCGAAGGGTCAATGATGCATTCTTTTCCATGTTCATGTGCTTATGGGATAGTGAACTTGTTCAGAAAAGGGTCTCTGATGAAGCTTGGCATGTTGTAAATTCTTTTGGTTGCCTGTTCCTACAATTTCCCACTTTCACATATCTTTGGGTAGGGTATTATCCCGGTTACCCTTATATGCTTCCACAGTATCCTAGTGACTGTATTGTTCTGATGGAGCTATGCAGATAGCTGATTGTAGTGCAAAATAAACAGATGGAGCTGAAGAAGTTAGGAATAAAGTTTGCCATTGAAATTGGAAGGTATTCGGTTCAATCAGCTAATAAAGCAAAAATAATTGATTCTGAATTACAACTGGTCACCATGAGGACTTACAAGAAAAGAGACCATTTTGACTTCAAAAAAGTACAAGATAAAATCAAAAGGAAGTCAACCTTCCATGTACCAATGGTTGAAGACATATGGGCTGATCTTAGGACACAGAACGAGATCAGAAAGCTAGACTTCTGTAGACTTCGCCTGAGTCAGATTGAAGAAATGGGCCTCGTTGATATTCCAGATGGAAAGGAGGATGATGGGGATGTCCTAGGTCCCAAATATAACATAGAAAATGTTGAAGCTTCACCTCTTCCAGAGGTGAAATGGTCAGTCAAAGAAGAAACATCCATCAGGAAAAGGTTTCAACCAATACTGGCTAACACCAATGTGTGGTTGGAAAGTAAAGGAATTAAATTGAAAGAGTTCCTCATAGGGTCAGAGGCTGAAACACAGGAGCAGATAGGCAAGAAGGCAGAAAATAGAACCAAAAACAAGAGTGATGTCCCTTCTTCTTCTAAGATATGCAAACCAAAGATCAAGTTTGTATCCAAAGGGGAAAAGAAGAAGGAAACTGTAGAAACTTCCAACGTCACTAAGTCAAATGTTGAAGATACTAATGTTGATCAAATGGAGGTTGAAGATGTTGAGGCTAAAGAACAAAATATTCAAAAGTATGAGGATGCTCAACAAACAATAGTATCTGATAAATCTAATGAAGAAGATGAAACTGAACAAGGAGAAGATGAGGATGCAGAAAAGGAACAACTTGATGATCCACCTCAATCTCCTGAGAAAAATCTTCCCACAGGAACACAAGTTTCTACACCTCCTCCTCATGTTCTAGTTTCTGGTAGTTTCCTAGTGATTTCAAATGTTCCTATTTCACCTATCTTTGTTGTTTCTTTTGATAATACCCCTACTTCTGTGAAAACTAGTTTTGGGACCATTTTTGATTCTTCCAGTTCCATTCCAAGTTTATCTTCTCCATCTTTTGACATCGGTGAACAATCTATTTTAGAGAATCTTCTGGATGCTTCAGGAAAGGTTGCTGATACAGGTGTGGTTTTTACCAACACTAGTCCTATTGTGACTATCACAGGTCTGAACATGGATCTGATAAAACAAGTGGTAGACTCATCTCCAGTTGTTAGTGCTTCTGTGCTTCCCCCATGGTTATCTGAATATACTTGAAAGAGGAAAAAGCAAGCTATTCACCTGATGAGATTGATATTGAAAAGCTGTTACCTGTAAAAGCAAAGACTCAGAAGAAGAAGCCTAAGACTGTTTCTAGGCTTGTCAATGAGAAAAGAATCAGATACGCCGAAATTGCTAAACCATTTGAAGATGACACCATTGATAATTTTGACATGAGTGATTATGTCATTTCAAGGGTTAAGTTGGGTAAGCTAACTCATGAGGGTATAAAGGTAGATTTTCAAACTACTGCCAGCACTTTACTTGAAAAGTATGATGAGGGCAAAAAAGAAAAAGAATAGTATAAGGCCAAAGCAGAACAACTTGCTGCTGTTCTTCAAAAGATAGTAAAGTCATCAGAAATGGTAGAACCCATGGCAGTGATGATAGAAGATCCCCTAATTCAGAAGGTTGAAAAAGCACAAGCTAGGGGAAGGGTGGTAGGAGATATAGTGGAACACCTATTAGCTCAAGGGTGAATCCTACTGAAAACCACTGTGGAAAGAAAATAGAAGATGGACAAAGCTAAAGATGAGCTAGACAACCTAGTAGATTTACTTTCACAAGAGCTGCAAGATGAAGAAGAGAGCCTAGAAGAGTGGATAGATATGAAAAAGATTAAGATAAAGAATCTGATCATCATTGGGGTCATTACAAATAGGGAATCATATCTTAAGACCAAGGAGACTCTGGCTCATCGTATACACACAATAAAAGGTCTACTTGAAGATCTGTGTCAAGCCCGAGAAGCCAGTGAAGATAGTGATGTCACACTTCTACACCGGGTAGAAGAACTTCCATGCACCCTAATAGGGGAAGATCACAAGTTTCTCTCAGCACAGGAGATGGTAAGTTCTTTTGAAGAGATGGTCCAACGAAAATTCAAAGAGGAGGCGCCCTCAGTGCTTTCAATGGATAATCTATATGATCAACATTCAACTTTAGAAAACCTGAAAGATAATGTGGACAAACATGAAAAGGCAATAAAGGTGGTAAAAGACTCAATTCTCTGGGCCTGCACCATCTCAGAAAACACAGGAAAACTAGATGCATATGAGATGGTAGCCATACAGGCTATGTGCCAGAATTTTCTGAAGAAGAATGATGGAGGAAGCTAACGCCTTAGTTTATTTTTCTTGTATATGATATGTAATTTGAATTTTGTTTTAGACATTTTCACGTGTAATTTTCCAAAATGTAATTACATGTGAGATAATGGAAGTCCTAAGTCAAATAGGACTCTTTTGTTGAATAAGTCAAAGTAGCTGTAGATTTCCTATTTTTGCTCAAGGCCCCTCCCTATAAATAAAGAGGACCTCTATTGTAAATATTATCTTTTTTCTATTGTAAGAAAACTCTAGCGAATTGAAAAGCAAATCAAGACTTTGTACTTCTTTGTGAGAATCAATTATCAAATTTTTATGAATACAAGAAAGCAAGTTCGATTCCAATCTTTGTCTTGGGATTATTTGTGTTATGATAGCATTGTTCTTACATCTTACTATCATAATCTTCTTTTGTAATAATTGAAGTGTGGAGATTGTTTCAAGTGATTAAAGAGCATTCTTAATTTGATTGTGATAGACTTTGTGTTATCAAATCATTTGTGAGGATTGTGTTCATGTTTGTGAGAATAAAAATAGCTTGAAGTCTTTGTGCTGCAAGTTGTTATATTGAATCTACTTTTATCATGTTGGAGAAGAGTGAAGACTTTGGGCTGTATTCAACTTCAAATAGTTCTATTTGCAAATACTAAGTGAGGCAACATAAAACTTTGTGTTTCTGTGGTTTTGTGATAGTTTGTAAGTTCTTTAATATTACTTTCATTGAAATCATCATCTTGAATTGTAAACATCTATTCTAAAAAAAGAGAATGAGATGAAATGGAACCACCACAAATATGGTTTTTAGTGTACGTAAGTTTCATAAGTTATTTGTTTGTAATAGTCAAGCAACTAGAGGGAACCTCCCCTTGCTGAGAGGAGAGACTTTGTCTCATCATAGCTGTGGCTGATATACCTGTTTTTCCATTAGTGAGTTAACGACAAAATATTCACCCAACAGTTTTTGGCGACTCTACTGGGGAAGGAACGTGCAACTTGAAGTCTCATGCTCAGAGTTGAAGCACTTTTAGTTCTTTTCCATTTATTGCAAAAACTTGTTGAGTATACTACATTCTGGAAGATTCACGGTATACAAGAAGCAAGAGAGCTCAAGGTATTATTGATCCTGTATTTGAATTGATGCAACAAAATAATTTTGGTCTTTTGCCTCTACGACCTCGTCTTCAACGAACCAGGAGTTTTCCTCCTACCAACGCCAGGTCTCCAATACCAGGTGAAGCTTCTAGTTCTAGTGCTAGCAGAGTTTTGTCTGTTCATACTCCACAAAGGTTTGTTATCCCGCCTTTTAATCAGTGCATCATGGCAGCCCAAGGCCCTTGGGGTACCACTTTTGGTCCTCTAAATTTAACCCCACCATTGCATGAACTACCTCGTAGTTCAAGAAAGAATTTTCCCAAGTTCTATGGTGATGGGAAAGTTCACCCTGATGAACACATTGCAGCTTTCTGCATAGCTTGTGGTGTGATAGGTGTTGAGCATGAAGATGTAGCAGTAAAGCTTTTTGTGGAAACACTGCAAGGTGCTGCTGCAGATTGGTTTTATCATCTTCAAGCTCAGACTATAACTAACTGGAACACTCTCAAAACCAAGTTTGAGGCTAGGTTCAAATCTGCAGAAGATGCACACACCTTATTGGCTCAGCTTACACAAATGAAGAAAGAGCCTCATGAACCTATGCGAGACTTCATCGCTAAGTTCAATAAGTTGAGAAACAGGATTCCTGCAAATGCTTAGCCAACAACAAAGAATCTTAAGTGTTTCTTTATCAATACTCAACTTCCTGAAGTGATTTTTCTATTAAGGCAGGCTGGTCCTGCAGATCTTTCTACAGCTCAGATATTGGCTATTGAAGTTGAAGATGATCTTATCCTTGCAGGTAAGATAAGAAGAGATTCTAATAGAAATAAAGGTTTCTCTTTTGCTGAAAATTCTTCCACAAGCACCATGGATCCTATGGTGCAAAAGTTAGCAAATAAATTGCTAGCTCTGAAAAGGCAAATGTCCCAAGGTATGTCTGCCCCTCCTTATTGGGATATACCAAGGAGGAAATTTCCAAACAATTCATATCAAGGCAATGCTGCTAAAAATCAAGGGCAACCTAACCATCTTCCACCTACACAAGGGAAGCTTGCCATTGAAGCAGCACTGGTCAACTCAGCAGTTGGCTATTATGAAGCTGAACATGATCATTCCTTCCAACCCAAGTTGGACCAAGAGAATGATGCTAATATCTTTGTAGAAGGAGAAGAAGAATTAGCTGGTGACTCTACTATCGACTTTCTGAATTACCAAGATGAAGCTGAAAAAGAAGAAGTGTATGATGGAGCATATGCTATTTTCACTAGATCCCAAAATTAGTCAACTCAGCAAGTTGATAAGGGAAAAGCAAGAGAAGAACCTCAACCAGTGATCTCAATTGCTAAACGAGGAATTTCGCTGCCTTTCCAATCAAGGGACCCAGTGGGCAATAAGCAAGTAAGTACATCTAACAATCTTGTACCTTCTGCTTTTGTCCCTTAGACCAGTACTACCTTAAATAAAAATTAGAATGATGGATTTCCTTCCTCTATTTCTAGCTCATTCCAGTTATTTGATATAATAGATCATGCTAGGAAGACTAAAATCTAAATGTCAGAAGTTGAGTATTTACAATCTAATCCTAAACAGTTTGATAGGTTAGCTAAATACGTCAAAAACAAGACCGTCCCTATAGGACAAGATTTTCCAAAAGTTGCCCATGATTCCTCAAAAAGCAAACCTACCCAAAATAATCTTGTCACTACTCCGCTTGTTACCTCTGGAAAAATAGAACCTTTCTATGTTTCTCTATTGGTAAATGGTCACAAGTTGAGTAATTGCATAATAGATTCTGGAGCTTCTGATAATGTTATGCCCATTAAAGTAGCAGACTCCCTTGGCCTCACCTTAACTAAGACTTTTGGGAGATGTTTCTCCATGGAAAACAACCAAGTACCACTTTTGGGTCAAATCAAAGATGCCCAATTTGCATTTGCAGCTTTTCTAGATAAGAGAATTAAGATGACAGTCTGAGTAGCTGATGTTCCAGCTTCGTATGGCATTCTTCTTGGGCGTAATTTTTGCAAGGATGTAGGTGGGGAGTTGAACATGGATCTATCTGAAGCCAGGATACCTGTTAAAGGTGTCATGCAGAAGTTGCTTCTTGAGGAGGCAAAATATATTTTTACCCAAATGGCAAATCCCAAAGCTCAAATTTTGTTTGAGTCCTCGAGAATGGGTAATTATTTCCTATCCACCGAAGATGTTTCTAGTTCATCAGATGAGAGTACATCAGGTGATAGCTCAGACATTCCAGATGGAGAATCGGGTGAGTTTTCAGATGAAAGTTCAGGTGAAGGTATAGTAATACCAGATTCTTCCCTCACTGATGAAGAGGAATCTTTTGATCAAAGAAATTCTAAAAAAATCAAATTCTAATGAAGTCTGGATTTTAAAATTTGATGGCAGTTGTTCTTCTATTGGTGCTAGAGCCGGAGTTGTTTTGATATCCCAACAAGGTGATATTTTCCCTTTTTCATACAAGTTACAATTTGACAATACCAACAACACCGCCGAATACGAGTCATTGTTGCTCGGATTGGAAGCTGCCCATGCTAGGGGTGTTAAAATTCTTCATGCTCAAGGAGATGCTGAATTAGTGGTTTGTCAAGTGAGAAATTTGTACCAAACCAAAAATGAAAGATTGAGACACTATCGCAATTGTGTATGGGATTGCATTGAAGGTTTTGATGCTTTAAACATTTTTGCAGTGCCAAGAGAGTTTAATGATCGTGTAGATTCATTGGCTGTTTCTGCCACTCTCATGGTTCCTCATAAAGATTTCAAAGGAAACAAGTACACTATTGAGCTGGTCTTCCAACCAAGTGTACATAATAATGCTGACCATTGGTAGGTGTTCAATGGTGATAACCAAATCATTGCTTTCTTAGAAAAGATGTATAGCTTTGACGAGCTCTATTTTGAGGGTAGTGAATCTCCACCATGGGAATACGTTTATGAAATAGATTCACAAACCGGTGAAGAGTTTCTTCAACTGAAAGGGAATAAGATTCCAAAAGGTTTGGTTTCCCTTGAGAAGCTATTTGATAAGCATGATAGATATATCAAGAAACAACAACAACTAGATTCAAGTTCCTCTATGGAATTTGAGCAAGTAAATTTGAGTTCGGAGGTGGATCCCAAAATGGTCAACATTGGGAAGTGTTGCACTGCTGATGAAAAGTTCAAATTCATTACACTCCTTTGCCATTACATTGATGTCTTGGCGTACTCCTATTATGATCTGAAGTCTTTTAGAGCTAAGGAAATTTAGCATGAAATTCCCCTCAAAGCTGGGTCATTGCCTCACAAGCAGAAACAAAGGCAATACAACCCCCAAATATCAGGTACTATCCTTTCTAAAATTTAGAAAATGTTGAATGCAAGGATAATTTTTCCAATTCATCATTCCACCTAGATTGCGAACATAGTTCCTGTAAGGAAGAAGAATAGAGAAATCCGTATCTGTGTTGATTTCAGGAATCTCAACAAATCTTATTTAAAAGATAACTACCCCCTACCCATCATGGACCAAGTGTTGCAAACAGTAACTGGTTCAGAAATGTTGTCTATGCTAGATAGTTTTTTTGGGTATAATCAAGTGGAAGTCAATGAAGCAGATCAGTATAAAAATGCTTTCACTACACCTTGGGGCACATTTGCATATCACAGAATGCCTTTTGGTCTGATCAATGCTGGCGCTACATTCCAGAGAGCAATGGACCTTGCCTTCAGAGATGAGATGGGGAAGTTCATTGTGGTGTACCTTGATGACTTGACTGTTTTCTCCAAACATCGTCATGATCATGCGCACCATTTACGACAAGTGCTGAACGATGTCAGCAAAATGGTATTTCTCTCAACCCTAAGAAGTTAGTTTTTGGGGTTACAGAAGCTAAACTTCTCAGACACATTGTATCCTGGGAAGGCACTAAAATTGACTCAGAAAGAGTCAAATGTATTTAAAGTCTTACTCTGCCTGCTAGTAAGACTACAGTTCATTCTTTCTTTGGAAAGGTGAATTTTCTGTGAAGGTTCATTACTGAATTTGCAGAGAAAACTCGTCACATCGTCAACATGATGAAGGGTAAGGCTACTTTTTGTTGGAATGTGGAAGGCAAAGTGACATTTGAGGATATTAAGAGGGCTATTGCTCATGCTCCAGTTCTTCTTTGTCTTGACTATACCAAAGATTTCGTAGTTTACAGCTATGCTTCAGAACATACACTTTCAGCTATTCTGGTTCAGCAGAATGAAGAAGGTGTGGAATCCCCCATATCATTTATGAGTTGTCCTATCAAATCTCATGAATTGAAGTATTCAAATATGGAGAAGCATGCTTATGCCATGTTCAAAGCGGTGAAGCATTTCAGGTTCTATATTTTGAATTCACACACTATTGTTTTGGTTCCTGATATAACAGTCAAGTCTATCCTAACTCAACAGGAGTTTAGAACTAAAAGAGGCAATTGGATTGCTAAGATCCAAGAGTTTGATCTTGATATAAAACCTACTAAGCTTGTGCATGGAAAAGGTTTGTGTCAATTGATCGCTGATAATGTACCAAAAGAGACGGGGGACAAAGAAGAAGTTGATGATACACCAACTATTCTTTTTGTCACTACTACTGATGAGTGGTATTCGAATATCACTCATTTTCTTACCTATGGTGAGTGTCCTTCCCATCTGTCTTATAAGGAGAAAAGAACTATTAAGTTGAAGGAAGCTAACTATGTCCTATGGGATAATGGTTTGTACAAGAGAAGCCTTGATGGAGTATTTCTCCGTTGCATGGATAAAGTACAACAAAGTAGACTTCTGGAATCTTTCCACAATCTGGCTTGTGGAGGACATTTTTCTGCACCTGTGACAGCTCACAAGATTCTGCGAGCTAGATACTATTGACCCACACTATTTCAAGATGTGTACAATTGGGTGCGTAGGTGTGAGTTGTGTCAACAGTTTGTTGGGAAATCGAAGTTGGCTGCTTTAGCTCTCAAACCAGTGGTGATTGAAGAACCTTTTTAGCAATGGGGCATTGACTTCATTGGCACTGTGAACCCACCATCGAGTGCGGGACACAACTATGTTCTCACCGTGATAGATTATTTTACCAAGTGGGTGGAAGCCATCCCAGTTAAGCATGCTACTTCTGAAGTGGTATGTAATTTCCTCAAGGAAAATATTATTTCCAGGTTTGGAGTTCCAAACAAGATAGTAGCAGATAATGCTACTTGTTTTTCATCCATGAGATTACTAAATTTTTCTATGAGCATGGGATCATTCTTTCTCATTCTTTAGACTAGTATCCACAAGGAAACAGTTAGGCAGAATCAAGTAATAAGAATCTGGTTACCATTATCAGGAAACTGGTAGATGAGAATTAGAGAATTTGGCATAAAGCATTGTTTGATGCTTTATGGGTAGATAGGATTACCCCCAAAAGGGCAATAGGCATGTCACCATTTCAGCTTCTGAATGGCCTAAATGCGGAGATACCAATTACCTTGGATTTGCTAGCACTGAAGTTGGTAAAGGCATTGGAAGATAGAAATTTTGATAGTTCTATTGATAAACAGATCATGTACCTAACTGAACTTGAAGAGTAGTGAACTATGGTAGTGGATTGTATCGCTGAGCACCAAAGTTAGGTAAAGAAACTCTTTGACAAGAAAGCAAGGACTCATGAGTTTTAGATTGGAGATCAAGTCTTGTTGTGGGACAAGAGGAGGGAACCAAAGGGAATGCATGGAAAATTTGATTCCTTGTGGAGAGGTCCGTTCACCATTCATCAGTTCTGTGGAGAAAATAGTTTTTTGTTAGAGTATCAGGATGGAACACCATTCTTGCTGCCTTATAGTGGACAACATCTGAAGCACTTCAATCCTTGAAGTATCAGATAAGTTCATTTGTATAGTTGTATAGTTTTGTGTTTTTATTTTGTGTTTTTGTTTAGTCTTTTGTGTCTTTTTCTTTTGGTAGCTTGACTCTATAGCCCAATGGCATGGATGAAGGAACTTAGAGACTAGATTCTCCTCCCTTCGATCATTTCAAAGTTTGATCAATGAAAGTTCCCCAGTTAGAGCCAACTGTTCTCAAAATTAGCTACGCTCGTTTTTGTAGACAACAGCTACGAAACTTGTCTGTTTCGTAATCTACACTCTAAGTTCACAAATTGAGACAAGTTTCTCTTGGTCTCATACAAAGTTGTTTGGCATACTAAACTAGTTTACAACACTCCCTCATATCAACTCCTTGAAATTTGTACGAATCGATTAGGTTGTAAATTGACTAAAATATCAGTTTTGGTCATTTTTAGGGTGTTAGTGAAATTTTAAGTCTTCACATGTAAAGTCGGCCTAAACCACCACTTTTACATGTCTTTTTGTTCACTTATGTAAAGTCGGCTAAAAATGCCGTTTTTACATAGTTTTTTCTTTCCTGCATGTCTGAGCGACACTTTTTACCGAAATTACATGTTCTCTTTGAAAAGGTTGTGCGTGCATTGTTGGCGGTTTTAGCCACTTTTGCATTGTTGGTGAAACACATGTAAAGTTGGCTGAAATCGTCGCCTGTACGAGATCTTTGGGATCGCAAAACTCCAGTGGCATTAATTGCCACTCGTGTTGGCATGTAGAGCACGTCTTCGACCCTTTTTAATATGATTAACCCATTGTTTTTCATCATTTCGTTTATTCCAAACCTCTCAGTTGATTTGTATATCCCTTCTTCGACCATTTGATCACGTGTTTTTGATTGCAATGGATTTCGAGTTGCAGTTGGTGCACCTAGGCTTTCCTCCGTTTAAACAGGTAAGTGTTTTTTGTTGTTTTGTTATTGTTTCCTTGTTTGAATCTTCCATTTCTTGTCATTAAAAATGATTGAACCCTTGTCCTCTGAGGATTATTTTTTTTGTGATTAGTCAAAAACAAAATCTTAGGTTTTATGCCTTTCTTCCTTTTTGTGTGTCATTCATATGAGCCTATTGTTGTTTAAACCCTTTTGGCTGATATTTTCAATGGGTGTTCGCCAAGTTTTTGTCTCATGGGAGGATTGATGCTCATGTGCTCACAAGATGTCATGACGGCTACATTTGCCGATCAAACACTTGCCTCAGCTTGTGAGCAGATGTGAAGTTGGCATTTTTGCCGCTTAAGCCATTTTAAGAGTTTACCCTTACACCAATTCCTATACATTACATGTTGTAATGACAATTTTGGCTACTTATGTGTTTCCTAAATGTTTTCAAATAGTTGTGTATGAGCGGCGAAATCCGCCGCCCATACACAACTTTGCAACTTATATCATATGCAAAGTAGGTTGAAAGCCTCGCTCAAACACTTACGACCCTCCTTATTACCTGCAGCATTAGCAAAATCTGCCGCTCCAACATACAAACCATTTTCATATAATGTGCAATGGTGGTTGAAATTGCCGACGATGCATGTGCCCCTCCAAATATTTTTCCAAGTGATCACATGCGGTAGCGGTGTTTTTCACCGACTTTACATGATAATCAATGTTCTTCCCAACCACATGCATAAGCGGCGAAAATACCCGCTTTTACACATGCAAATACCTCATGCATATTTTCATGAATTTTTCCCAACACCGGAAAAATTTATCTTCCAAGGCCTGTTAGCCCGCTTTTGCCTTTGCCTCGATTTGCACACACTCAAGCCCTTCATCACATGCTTTCCTGTCCATGATCATCAAATCGCGGTTATCCCAGTTTATCCATTTTTCCCCTAACTGTGAGATCATGGCCTTTTGCAGTTCTCAACCAGTGTTCATGGCAAATATCAATCTCAGAGTTCTCTCCAGAGTTAATGTCAGAGCCATCTCCGTCGAAGGCCAAAATCATGAAGTACAAGTACCAAGGTGTCTTTCCGGTGACGGTAGTGCAGTCAAATATTGACGAAATCAAGGATACAAAAATTAGACACTTGGACATGGAAAAATTTGTGGAAAGAACAAAACAGACAAATCCTTCCAGACCTATGCAAAAAATCATTGATAGTAATATTCATTTGGTTGCATCATTTCTAGTTTCTGCACACAATCCCGAGTTTGTTCTTCAGGTAGCCAGCTATTACAATAGAGACACTAGAGTTGTGACAGATTCTCATGGGAATGTGATCATGAGATTGGATGCAGAATTCCTTGACAAAATCTTCATGTGTCCACCCATTGAAAATATTGGATGGATTGACATTGCTCAGGGGCAATAGGATTATGATAAAGATGTGAAAGCTGCTAAAAGGTACATAAACAAGTGGTTGAAAATACCTAGAAGTAATTTGACCAGATGGCCAAAAGACCTTCATAGGAGTGACTTTGTAGAAGAAGTTTGTGATTTGATTACTCTCTTGAGTCGCATCAGAGGACTCCCTTCTGCTTCCAAATTCTAGGACTGTATGTACACTTACATCAACATGATTCTGCGGGGTACTAAGAGAATATTCTAGGGAGAACAGATCAACAATGCATTGCACAAGCAACTGGTAAAGGTCAATACCACATTCAAATTCTATATGACCTCTTATCTTGTCTATGCTGCTGCAAGCATGAGAAACTTTCCAGGTTTAACTCAGGTAGGAGACAAGAGATTGATCCCAGTATATGAATATTACCCTCAAATCACTCTGAAGAGATCGATTCATCATTTCTGAAGGGTCAATGATGCATTCTTTTCCATGTTCATGTGCTTATGGGATAGTGAACTTGTTCAGAAAAGGGTCTCTGATGAAGCTTGGCACATTGTAAATTCGTTTGGTTGCCTGTTCCTACAATTTTCCACTTTCACATATCTTCGGGTAGGGTATTATCCCAGTTACCCTTATATGCTTTCACAGTATCCTAGTGACTGTATTGTTCTGATGGAGCTATACAAATAGCTGATTGTAGTGCACAATAAACAGATGGAGCTGAAGAAGTCAGGAATAAAGTTCCCTGTTGAAATTGGAAGGTATTCAGTTCAATCAGCCAATAAAGCAAAAATAATTGATTCTGAATTACAACTAGTCACCATGAGGACTTACAAGAAAAGAGACCATTTTGACTTCAGAAAAGTACAAGATAAAATTGAAAAGAAGTCAGCCTTCCATGTACCAATGGTTGAAGACATATGGGTTGATCTCAGGACACAGAACGAGATCAGAAAGCTAGACTTTTGCAGACTTCACCTAAGTTAGATTGAAGAAATGGACTTCGCTGATATTCTAGATGGAATGGAGGATGATGGGGATGTCCTAGATCCCAAATATAACACATAAAATGTTGAAGCTTCACCTCTTCCAGAGGTGAAATGGTCAGTCAAAGAAGAAACATCCATCAGGAAAAGGTTTCAACCAATACTGGCTAACACCAATGTGTGGTTAGAAAGTAAAGGAATTAAATTGAAACAGTTCCTCATAGGGTTAGAGGCTGAAACATAGGAGCAGACAAGCAAGAAGACAGAAAACAAAATAAAAAACAAGAGTGATGTCCCTTCTTCTTCTAAGATACGCAAACCAAAGATCAAGTTTGTATCCAAAGGGGGAAAGAAGAAGGAAACTACAGAAACTTCCAACATCACTAAGTCAAATGTTGAAGATACTAATGTTGATCAAATGGAGGTTGAAGATGTTGAGGCTGAAGAACAAAATATTCAAAAGTATGAGGATGCTCAACAAACAATAGTATCTGATAAATCTAATGAAGAAGATGAAACTGAAAGAGGAGAAGATGAGGATGCAGAAAAGGAACAACTTGATGATCCACCTCAATCTCCTGAGAAAAATCTTCCCACAGGAACACAAGTTTCTACACCTCCTCCTCATGTTCTAGTTTCTGGTAGTTTCCTAGTGATTTCAAATGTTCCTATTTCACCTATCTTTGTTGTTTCTTTTGATAATACCCCTACTTCTGTGAAAACTAGTTTTGGGACCGTTTTTGATTCTTCCGGTTCCATTCCAAGTTTATCTTCTCCATCTTTTGACATCGGTGAACAATCTGTTTTAGAGAATCTTCTGGATGCTTCAGGAAAGGTTGCTGATACAGGTGTGGTTTTTACCAACACTAGTCCTATTGTGACTATCACAGGTCTGAACATGGATCTGACAAAACAAGTGGGAGACTCATCTCTAGTTGTTGGTACTTTTGTGCTTCCCCCATGGTTATCTGCATATACTCCAAATAAGAAAAAGAAAGCTATTTCACTTTATGAGATTGATATTGAAAAGCTGTTACCTCTAAAAGCAAAGACTCTGAAGAAGAAGCCTAAGACTGTTTATAGGCTTGTGAATGAGAAAGGAATCAGATACGTCGAAATTTCTAAACCACCTGAAGATACCACCATTGATAATTTTGACATGAGTGATTATGTCCTTTCAAGGGTTGAGTTGGGTAAGCTAACTCATGAGGGTATAAAGGCAGAGTTTCAAACTACTGCCAGCACTTTACTTGAAAAGTATGATGAGGTCAAAAAAGAAAAAGAATAGTATAAGGCCAAAGCAGAACAACTTGCCACTATTCTTCAAAAGATAGTAAAGTCATCAGAAATGGTAGAACCCATGGCAGTGATGGTAGAAGATCCCCTGATTCAGAAGGTTGAAAAAGCACAAGCCAGGGGAAGGGTGGTAGGAGATATAGTGGAACGCCTATTAGCTCAAGGGTGAATCTTACTAAAAACCACTATGGAAAGAAAAGAGAAGATGGACAAAGTTAAAGCTGAGCTGGACAACCTGGTAGATTTACTTTCACAAGAGTTGCAAGATGAAAAAGAGAGCCTAGAAGAGTGTATAGATATGCAAAAGATTAAGATAAAGAATCTGATCACCATTTGGGTCATTACAAACAGGGAATCATATCTTAAGACCAAGGAGACTTTGGCTCATCGCATCCACACAATAAAAGTTCTACTTGAAGATCTGTGTCAAGCCTGAGAAGCCAGTGAAGATAGTGATGTCACACTTCTACACTGGTTAGAAGAACTTCCATGCACGCTAATAGGGGAAGATCACAAGTTTCTCTCAGCACAGGAGATGGTAAGTTCCTTTGAAGAGATGGTCCAAAGAAAATTCAAAGAGGAGGCGCCCTCAGTGCGTTCAATGGATAATCTATATGATCAACATTCAACTTTAGAAAACTTGAAAGATAATCTGGACAAACATGAAAAGGTAATAAAGGTAGTAAAAGACTCAATTCTCTGGGCCCGCACCATCTCAGAAAACACAACAAAACCAGATGCATGCGAGATGACAGCCATACAGGCTATGTACCAGAATTTTCTAAAGAAGAATGATGGAGGAAGCTAGCGCCTTAGTTTATTTTTCTTGTATATGATATGTAATTTGAATTTTGTTTTGGACATTTTCACGTGTAATTTTCTAAAATGTAATTACATGTGAGACAATGGAAGTCCTAAGTCAAATAGGACTCTTTTGTTGAATAAGTCAAAGTAGTTGTAGATTTCCTATTTTTGCTCAAGGCCTCTCCCTATAAATAAAGAGGGCCTCTATTATGAATATTATCTTTTTTCTATTGCAAGAAAACTCTAGTGAATTGAAAAGCAAATCAAGACTTTGTGCTTCTTTGTGAGAATCAATTATCAAATATTTATGAATACAAGAAAGCAAGTTCGATTCCAATCTTTGTCTTGGGATTATTTGTGTTATGATAGCATTGTTCTTACGTCTTACTATGATAATATTCTTTGGTAATAATTGAAGTGTGGAGATTATTTCAAGTGATTAAAGAGCATTCTTAATTTGATTGTGATAGACTTTGTGTTATCAAATCATTTGTGAGGATTGTGTTCATGTTTGTGAGAATAAAAATAGCTTGAAGACTTTGTGTTGCAAGTTGTTATATTCAATCTACTTTTATCATATTGGAGAAGAGTGAAGACTTTGGGCTCCATTCAACTTCAAATAGTTCTATTTGCAATTAGTAAGGGAGGCAATAAAAAACTTTGTGTTTCTGTGGTTTTGTGATAGTTTGTAAGTTCTTTAATATTACTTTCATTGAAATCATCATCTTGAAGTATAAACATCTATTGTAAAAAAAGAGAATGAGATGAAATGGAACCACCACAAATATAGTTTTTAGTGTACGTAAGTTTCATAAGTTATTTGTTTGTAATAGTCAAGCAACTATAGGGAACCTCCCCTTGCTGAGAGGAGAGACTTTGTCCCATCATCACTGTGGCTGAAATACCCATTTTGCCGTTAGTGAGTTAACGACAAAATATTCACCCAACATAAGTTAATTCATTTGTATGTAAATTTTAAGCATTTGTCAATCAGTAAAGTGGTGGGTTTTATTTTGTGATAAATATGAAAATTGCATATTATTATTGTGACAAAAGAGAAATTTAGTTGTTCTAGATTAGCACTATCTAAGTTAGTTGTATTTATTCCTTCCTTTAAACAAAAAAAAAATGATTATCAAATATGCAATGAATTTAATTTGTGAGAAAAATATGGATTCTAGCCTTAATGAAAATTTGATAAAAAAAAATGCATATATATCTTGGTTTATTCATTTAAAAATAAAGTTTGTATGTGTAGAAAAAAAAAAGAAATTATGTTGAGAATATATTTAATTTATATATAATTTGAACAATACAAATGATTGTATTCTTTTTAAGAATTTAATTACAACAAATTGATTTTTTTATTAGTCTGCCTAAAATAATTCATAGATAACATTTATATACAAGGGTAATTATATGTATATATATATATACATACATATATAATTATATTATTTTAATTCTATTTTTAAACAAACTATAATTGTGAAAATACTGTGTGTATATATATATATATATATATAAATTTATTTAAGGACCACTAAATATTTGCAGGGTAAAAATGGACCAAACTGTGTTCACAAAATTCATCAGTTCGTAGTTTGTGTATGATATATTAAACAAAAAAAAAATTACAAATGTTGGTGGGCGGGGTTCGAACCCCCCACTGTCGGCCTTTAAAATAGTGGGAATGTGGGGAGGGGGCGGAGCCCCCACTCACATCCCACACAGCACATCCCCACTCCCCTCTACACGCCCTGCACGCTATATCTTCCTCGACGGTCTCCAAACCCCCACACTTGACACTCCTCTGCGGACCTTTCCCTCCCCGGCTTCCTCCTACCTCCGCCATTCCCCTGCCACTTGACCTCTGCTGGTCGTCCGCCCTCTACTGTGGTTACTTTGAATCCACCCCTCTGCCACCATTACTATGACCTCCTTCCACTCAGCACCACCGCCACCACTGCGGCCACCACTCTCTACTACACTCCCTCCATTGACCTTGCCATAAAACAAAAAAAAGGGGGGGGTTTAGGGTTTTCAATGTATCACAAATGAATACAAGAAATAAAACAATATTCATATGTTTATATAAAGAAAACCAAATATTGTAACACAATAAAATATAAATATAAATATAAATATATATATATATATATATATATATATATTATATTTATTAATAATTATTTGAAGCCGTCTATGCATTTTCTAAGTGGTCATTTAACCTGCAACAAATTGAGAAGATGACAAATTGAGAAAATGAGAAAATGAGAGAAAAAGAAAAAGAAAGATAAAAGTTAAAACAAAGAGGAGAAAATGCATGAGTTCAATTTAGGGTTTAAAGAATTAATCAAAATTTAATGTTCTTTTTAATCATTTGAGAAAAATTAATTACGGAAGTTAAGTAGATGTTGTTTGAAACCCGAATAGAAACCTTGCATACCTTTTCACATGATGTTAGTAAATCCTGTTACGAGATCTGCTGTACCAAGAAATTAGGAATAATGTAAATGATGCAGAGATAACTCTGATTGATCAAAAACGTGAAGGAGAACAAATTAATCTTAAATCTAGAACAGATGATCAGAGTTTGTTGAAAAATGTTTCTAATTTTAGAAAATGTGAAGGAGAACAAATTAATATTAAAATACAGAAAACGTGAAGGAGAAAAAATGTTCAGACTTTGTTGAAAAATGTTATAAATTTAGAAAATGTGAAGGAGAGAAAATTAATATTAAATTTTAGAAAACGTGAAGGAGAGCAAATTAATATTAAATTTCAGAAAACATGAAGGAGAACAAATGTTCAATTAACTTAATCAACTATTTTTCCAATGCAACTAGTGTGATGAAAGAAATGTATTAACCCAAATCACTAAACCCCTTGTTTAATTTAGTTTTCCTACAATAAACCCTACTCACGCCCGTGAGGCGTTATGCTACCAAATTTTCCCTAGAATTTAGGGTTTAGTTAAGTTAGTAAAGTTTAACCCTTTTAGCAACGTTAACCGCATCACGATGACCCCCTTAATGGCTTTCTTGCGATTGGTATGCGCACGTGTGCATATTACCCTACTTTCAACTGTATTGTTTATGCCTTAAGCGCACGTCACTGAGCACGCTTACGCATGCGAGGGGGTTTCTAGGGAAGTGTGGAATTTTTTTTTATATTTCGTGTCATGACCACATGACAAATGTGGACATGACACGTGAAATGCGTGTTGTGACCACATGGGAAATGTGGGCATGACATTTGGTAGTAGAGCCCAAGTTTAAACACTGGACGTATTTGGGCACGTTATTTATTCCACAACTTTGATTAATTAGTGCATATCGTGTTTTGTAGGATGCCTCCCTGACATGTTTGACGAGCACGATCGCGCAACACGGTGTTCATTGAGGTGCACAATGATTCCTCTACAGAGGGATAGGCACCCGCAGCCATAGCAGATCTGCCAGTACCACATGCACCACTAGTACTTGACATAGGTCCTCAGATTTTATAGACATTGCAGGCCATGTTAGAGAGGCTACTGCTAGCTATACTAGAGCCACATGATGAGCCTCACGATGTTTCACGAGAGAAGCCACGTGAGGAGCTGCATGCTAAGTCATGAGCTGAGTCACGTGTAGAGGCCTGTGATGATCCACGAGAGGTGCCATGTATGGAGCCTTTTGTAGAGATACCTGATACTATAGTGGAGGAGGTAGGATCAGCCTACCGAGCACAGAGTAGGAGTCCTCTGCGATACCAAAGATGAGATGAGATTGTGAGGGTAGAGAAGGTACATCATGGACCTTATGAGTATGGTGTGGATGAGACGATTATAGGACTTAGAGATAGAGGAGACCCCATCAGAGACCTACTTAGGCTTAATCCACCTACCTTCGTAGGAGCTACAAAGGGAGCTGAGGCTGAGGCTTGGCTCATCAGTTTAGATAGGTGCTTCATGTTGTGACCTTATGGGAGCAACATGAAAGCACGAGTGGCAGTACACCTTTTAAGAGATGCAGTAGCTACCTGGTGGTGCACTGAGGAGTGCAAGCACCGATTATCCTTAGATACACTCACATGGGACATATTCGTAGAGCGCTTTAATGCACATTACTTGTCAGATCATTATAGACAACACTGAATAGATGAGTTCCACGACTTACAGAAGAGAGGACTCATAGTGGCTCAGTATGAGAGCCGATTTATTGAGCTTTCTTGTTATGTAGAGTATCTCCACGACGAGAAATCCCTAGTGCACAAATTTATCAGAGGTCCAAATCACGGGATAGCAGGACCAGTACATATGGCAGACCCCCAGACTATGAGTGAGGCTATAGAAAAGGTGTATATTGCAGAGGAAATTTAGGGACGAGAGTAGAATTCACATCCGCAGTTTCAGGACTGTAATCACTAGCAGCAGCAGAACTTTCGTAGACCACAATCCACACCACAAAGAGGAGGATTCAATTGTTCATCATTACCTCCTAGGCCTCCACAACAGCAACAACAGTAGCATCAGTAGAGGTCCAGACCCCAACAGAGGGCTCAGGGAGGACAAAACCATGGTTGGCAGTAGCAGGGCCCGCATAGGGATCAGAGATAACAAGGAGCATCTATGGGACCCGTGTGGTCTCAACAGTCTTACAGAGGATCACATGGGTCCATAAGACAGACTGGGCAGTAGTAGTCAGGTAGAACTCAGTCAAGGCAGTTACAGGCTAGGGGCCCGTGTTATGTATGTGGTGGGGCAGAGCGTTTGGCCAGAGAGTGTCCATAGGGTTTCACAGCAGGGGGACAACCCTATTCAGGAGGATCTAAGTAGACTGTGGGAGATGTGGGCAAGTCCCACCGTATGTTTATAGTGGTTGACAACCGTCAAGCTGATTTCTAGGCCCCAATTATTGAGACAACATGTATGATTGGGGATGTCCCCATCTCTATTCTTTTTGACTCTGGAGCTACCGATTCTTTTCTGTCTTCATCGTTAGTGGAACGTTGTAGGTTGGTGGCTTCTAGGCAGGACATTAGGTGGGAGGTTGAGTTGGCCTTTGGGGCTAGGATGTCAGTAGATACATTGGTCAGAGATTGCGAGAACTCCTTGGGTTCCTTCACTACGTCATGTGACCTTAGAGTTATGCCATTAGAATCCTACAGCGTAGTTTTGGGTATGGATTAGCTTGCGGCTCATAGAGCCAAGCTGGATTGTCATCGAAGGACGATTAGCTGTTTAGATGACCATGGTGCATCAGTTGAGATGGTGGGCATTTAGAAGCCCATGACAGTTCGTATGATTTCCACTTAACAGCTTATGTGTTGCATGCAGAAAGGATGTCAGATGTTTGCTATTACAGTTAGTGACAAATCAGAGGATGAGCCTAAGGCTTCTTTAGACGATCACCCTATCCTAAGAGATTTTGCTGACGTTTTCCTGCTGAAATTACCAGGTATGCCTCCATGTAGAGAGGTTGATTTCCACATCGATCTAGTGCTAGGTGCCAAGCTAGTGTCTCGTGCACCCTACAGGATGACTACACATGAGCTTACAGAGCTCAAACTATAGTTAGAGGAGTTACTTGAGAAGGGGCACATCCGACCTAGCATTTCACCATGGGGCGCACCTATTATCTTTGTGAAGAAGGATGGGTCTCTTCGATTATGCATGGATTACAGGTAGTTGAACAAGGTGATGGTGAAGAACCATTATCCTCTACCTAGGATTGATGACCTCTTTTACTAGATGCAGGGAGCCAGAGTGTTCTCAAAAATTGATCTAAAATCTAGGTATCACCAATTACGCATCACAAAGGCAGATATTCATAAGACTACTTTTTGAACCAGATATGGCCATTATGAGTTCACAGCGGTACCTTTCAGTTTGACGAACACCCCTGTAGTGTTCATGAGTCTCATGAACGGGGTGTTTTGCACTTACTTGGATTGGTTCATGATCATCTTTTTTGATGATATTTTGATCTATTCATGGACTGAGGAGGAGCATGTGGATCATTTGCGTTAGGTTTTGCAGTACTTACGAGAGCAACATCTTTATGGCAACCTGGCAAAGTGTGCCTTCTTCAGGATAGAGGTGCAGTATTTGGGGCACATCCTATCAGGCGATGGCATCTCCGTAGATCCATCGAAGATCAAAGCTATTCAAGATTGGCTAGCACCCACCAGTGTGACTAAGGTCAAGAGCTTTATGGGATTAGCTAGTTATTACCATAGATTCATAGAGGGCTTTTCCAGGATAGCGCATCCCATCACTTCCCTTCAACAAAAAGGAAAGAGTTTCACTTGGACTGAGCAATGTGAGAGGGCCTTTGGGGTCCTCAAGGAGCGTCTTATCAGTGCTCCCATTTTAGTGGTTCCAGACCCTTTAGAGGATTTTCTTGTTTGCACTGATGCTTCACTTGAGGGTTTGGGAGCCGTGTTCATGCAGGGTGGTAGGGCGATTGCATATGAGTCACGTAAGCTTAAGACACATGAGCTGAATTACCCTACTCATGATTTAGAGCTCGCAGCAGTTGTACATGCCCTTGTTCAATGGAGACACTTTCTTTTAGGTCAATGCTTTGAGCTCTATTTGGATCACCATAGCTTACAGTACATTTTCACACAGCCAAATTTGAATGCCCGCCAGCGGCGTTGGATGGAGTTCTTGTGTGAATACGACTTTGATGTCCACTACATCAAAGGGAAGGAGAATGTGGTTGCTGACGCTTTGAGTCGAAGGTGCCATGAGATCCTGACCCTAACATTGAGGGTGGACTTTAGAGAGCGTATCTTGCAGCATCTGCCTGAGGATGAGTGATTTCTTGAGGTGCGGCAGGAGATCCAGAAACAGAGGGACCTTAAGGGTAGATTCACAGGTTATTCCCTTGAGATTGATGGTTTGCTTAGACATTGGCAGTGCATCTATGTACCCATGTAGGTGAACTTCATGCAGTGATTCTTTTAGAAGCTCATAGAGCACCTTATGTAGCACACCCAGGAGTGAAGAAGATGCATGCTGATTTGCGATAGTTATACCATTGGGCCAGTATGAGACGAGACATTGCAAAATATGTTGCTTATTGCCTTGAGTGCCAGAGGGTCAAGGCCGAGCATCAACATCCAACAAGACTATTGTACCCTCACAAGATACTTGAGTGGAAATAAGACACCATTTCTATGGATTTTATTGTTGGTCTACCTATGTCATCATGTCGCCATGATGCCATCATGGTGACAGTTGACATGTTGACCAAGGTAGCGCATTTCTCACCTGTATGCACGATGTATAATGCACCATCAGTGGCGAAGGTATTTTTAGATCAGATTGTTAGAATTCATGGAGTACCTCACCGTATTATTTCTGACAGAGACTTAGTATTCACTTCAACATTTTGGAGAGCCTTACAACAGGCGTTGGGCACTTAGCTCAACTTCAATTCAGCTTATCATCCTAAGACCGACAGACAGATAGAGAGAGTTAATCAGGTGTTGGAGGACATGCTTCATATGTATGTTATGGAGCATCAGTCTAGATGGGAGGAGTATCTATATCTGGTTGAGTTTACCTACAATAATGGGCATCACAGCTCGTTGGGTATGCCTCCTTTTTAGGCTTTATACGGCAAACCATGTAGGACACCATTGAGTTGGGATCGGATAGAGGATAGGGTTGCCATTGGTCCAGAGATAGTTTAGGATATGGAGCAGCAGGTCACACTGATTAGACAGAGACTTTAGGAGGCACAGGATAGACAGAAGAAGTATGTCGACGCTAAGAGAACTGATTGGAGCTTCTCATTGGGTGACAGAGTGTTTTTGAGAGTGCAATCGCACAAGAGTCCAATCCATTATGGAAAGGGATTTAAGCTCACACCTTAGTTTGTAGGACCTTTTGAGATCCTGGAGCAGATAGGACCTATAGCCTATCGTCTAGCCTTGCTACCTAGCCTATCGCCTATCCACGATGTCTTTCATGTTTTAATTTTATGATGTTACATCTCTGACTTATCTCACGTATTGGATTGGAGTGCTCTTCAGGTAGAGGTAGATGTCAGCTGGCTTTGGAGCCAATTAGCATATTGGCTCATTGGACGTTGGGCCTTTGAGGTCAAGAGTTGGACTAGGTTAGGGTCCAGTGGGACATGTATGATGAGGTCACTGCGACATGGGAGGATGCAGCGAGATTGAGGACTCTTTATCCTCACCTCTTTGATGACTTCCAAGAGGAAGTACAGTCTTAGGGGGGAGGATGTGAGGCCTACCTTTTTTATTTCCATTCATTTGACTATTTACCTTATTGTTGCTGATACATTTAGACTTGTGGGACTATTGATCCCAGATTCCTGAACTATTAGACTTTATGTTGTTATGGGAAAACTAATTGGGTGATGTTAGATAGATGAATTATGTTAAAGGAAAACTAATTGGGTGATGTTAGATAGATGCTTTATATTAAGAAAAAGCTAATTGGGTGATGTTAGATAGATGCTTATTTTAAGAGAAAACAAATTGGGTGATGTTAGATAGATGCTTATATTAAGAGAAAACAAATTGGGTGATGCTAGATAGATGTTTATATTATGGGAAAACTAATTGGGTGATGTTAGATAAATACTTATATTATGGGAAAACTAATTGGGTGATGTTTAGATAGATGCTTATAATAAGGGAAAACTAATTGGGTGATGTTGGATAGAAAATTATTTTGAGATTCAATCTTGGGAATGGATGTTTAAAATGGAGAAATTAGAACCTAAGTGTAATGTGATTTCCCTTATGCTTAGGTGAATTTGTGATATTTTATATGAGTGTATGTTTTAAATTGCTTTGGCTATTATATTTATATGAGGAATTAACTTTGCAATTGAGTGCGCAGGTATTTCTAACCAGCCACAGATACTGGAGATCATCCCACACTCAATGTTGTAATTCCTTGTGAAACTGATCTAGTTCCATGAGGAACTAAGATCAACCCTGTGAATGATGAAATGTTGTAATGTTAATTTGCATGTGGTTAATTGGGTTAAGTCTACCCTCTTTTAATTTGAATTATAAATTATGTTGTAAGAATTTTGTCTTTGAATTACACTTTTAAATTTGAAAATTTTGGAGACCCTTTTCATGTGTTTTAACTTGACCCTGGGTGCTCTAACTAGGATAAACTTGACCCTGGGTTATACCCCAAGGGTCTAGGGTCCTTTTTGACTTGGGTAACCCTTGGCAAACCTCCATATGGTCACCTTAACTTCACACTGAAGTTAAGTGACGAAATTGGAGGCATGAGAGGGAGAGGATGAGTGGTCCCAACACTCAACCCCATCCCTCTCCACTTCCCAAGGTATGAGATGTCTCAAAGACCCACCAATTGTGGAGGACTTGACTCCAAGTCTCTCTAACAATTAGTGAGAATACCCTTGGAGATGTGTGGTCCCTCTTGTGAGGAGAGGAAGGGGACTCATGTGTCATCCAGTCCCTCTCAAGCTCCACTTTTCTCTCCCACATGTTGGAGAGAGGACAAGTGGAATGGATGAGGGAGACTTGGGGATGGGTGAGTGACATGTGTCAACACCCATCCCTTAGGACATACTTGTAGTGGGAAGGAAGAGTGAGGAGGTGACAAGTGTCACCTCCCCATTCCTCTAACCTCATGGGTTGAGCTTATTTTAATCCCACTTGGGAGAAGGTGAGGGGTGGTTAAAATTTTGGAAATTTTAATTGCTTGAATTTGAATTTGGGGAGAAAGATAGAGGGAGTTTGGTGGCTTATGTTGGAGGATAATTTGGAGAAGCTCTACATCAACTTTCTTCTATAATAGGGCTTTTAAAGGTTGGTTTTCAAGGCTAAGGCCTTCCTTTTGTATTTTAGCTTGCTTGCGTGATGCATATGTGTGTGGTTAATTTCCTTGAGTGCTATTGTTATTGTGCGGAAATTTAGTTGGGTATTGTAAGAGCCTCTCCCACTTGGGAGAAGATGCTCAAAAAATGTGGGGTAGGGGAGGAGTAATCCTCCTCAGGGTCATTACCTTGTTTTGGGATGTTGAAAGCCTTGAGGGCAATTTATGTGATTTTGAGCAATTTGATACATGGCTTGAGAGCCAAAACATGGATACTTTTGGAAATTTTGTTAAATGTGTTGGTTTGAGGCCATAAGAGAAATTGTGTTGGGATATTTTGTAGGAGTGGCACTCTTGAGTTGAGTGTGTCCACTCCCCTACCCCTTTGAATTCACCTTGGTTGAATTTGTGTGTGTGATTATCCATGGGTGTAATATTGTGTTTTGGAATGTTTGTGTGCATTGTTGTGAAGTGGAATTGAGTTCCCTAGGTGTGTGTGGATGACCTCCCTAGCTCGGGGGTGACCCTCTTGTGGGTATATGGTAGGGAGGAGAGCAAGATGTGTGGCTTTCTTTCCCCTTTGTGTGATATGCAGGTTCAATGGAGCTAAATGTGAAGTTAGAGAAACTCCTTGTCTTGGAGTAAATATTTTATTTTCCTTTACTCTTTAAGCTCTTGGGAAGAGCTTGGCCTATTTAGGTGTTTCATCTTTGGTTGTTGTCCAAGAGGAGAACATGGTTCTCTCTCTCTCTCATGTTGTAGAAAACATGTATTTTTTTTATAGTTGTTTGTAGCTAATTATTTGTTATGGAAAGTTAAAATTTGTTGATTTTATTCCTATCCTTCAAAAGTTGAATGAAGAAAATTTTGTTTATAAGTTAATTCATTTGTATGTAAATTTTAAGCATTTGTCAATTAGTAAAGTGGTGGGTTTTATTTTGTAATAAATATGAAAATTGCATATTGTTATTGTGACAAAAGAGAAATTTAGTTGTTGTTCTAGATTAGCACTATCTAAGTTAATTGTATTTATTCCTTCCTTCAAACAAAAAAAAAGTGATTATCAAATATGCAATGAATTTAATTTGTGAGAAAAATATGGATTCTAGCCTTAATGAAAATTTGATAAAAAAATGCATATATATCTTGGTTTATTTGTTTAAAAATAAAGTTTGTATGTGTAGAAAAAAAAAAGAAATTATGTTGAGAATATATTTAATTTATATATAATTTGAACAATACAAATCATTGTATTCTTTTTAAGAATGTAATTACAACAAATTGATATTTTTATTAGGCTGCCTAAAATAATTCATAGATAACATTTATTAACAAGGGTAATTATACTTATATATATATATATGTATATGTAGATGTATATGTATATATATATATATATATACATACATATACAATTATATTATTTTAATTCAATTTTTAAACAAACTGTAATTGTGAAAATACTGTGTATATATATATTTAAATTTATTTAAGGACCACTAAATATTCGTAGGGTAAAAATGGACCGACCTGTGTTCACAAAATTCATCAGTTCATAGTTTGTTTATGATATATTAAATAAAAAAAAAATACAAATGTTGGTGGGGGGTTCGAACCCCCCACTGTCGGCCTTTAAAATAGTGGGAATGTGGTATGCCCCCACTCCACATCCCCATTCCCCTCTACATGCCCTGCGCACTATATCTTCCCCGACGGTCTCCAAACCCCTGTGCCCGACACTCCTCTGCAGACCTTTCCCTCCGCGGCTTCCTCCTACCTCCGCCGCTCCCTTGCCACATGACCTCCACTGGTCGTCCACCCTCTGCCGTGGTTACTTCGATTCCACACCTTCGCTGTCATTAATATGGCCTCCTTCCACTCAGCGTCACCGCCACCACTGTGGCCATTAGTCTCTACTATAGTCCCTCCATTGACCCTGCCATAAAACAAAACAAAAAAAAGGGGGTTTAGGGTTTTCAATGTATCACAAATGAATACAAGAAATAAAACAATATTCATATGTTTATATAAAGAAAACCATTTATTGTAACACAATAATATATATATATATTAGATTTATTAATAATTATTTGAAGCCGTCTATGCATTTTCTAAGTGGTCATATAACCCGTAACAAATTGAGAAGATGACAAATTGAGAAAATGAGAAAATGAGAGAAAAAGAGAAAGAAAGATAAAAGTGAAAATAAAGAGGAGACAATGCCTAAGTTCAATTTAGGGTTTAAAGAATTAATCAAAATTTAATGTTCTTTTTAATCATTTGAGCAAAATTAATTACAGAAGTTAAGTAGACGTTGTTTGAAACCTGAATAGAAACCTTGCATACCTTTTCACACGATGTTAGTAAATCCTGTTACGAGATCTGATCTACCAAGAAATTAGGAATAATGTAAATGATGTAGAGATAACTCTGATTGATCGAAAACATGAAGGAGAACAAATTAATCTTAAATCTTAGAAACGTGAAGGAGAACAAATGATCAGACTTTGTTGAAAAATGTTTCTAATTTTAGAAAACGGAAAGGAGAACAAATTAATATTAAAATACAGAAAACGTGAAGGAGAAGAAATGTTCAGACTTCGTTGAAAAATGTTGTAAATTTAGAAAATGTGAAGGAGAACAAATTAATATTAAATTTTAGAAAACGTGAAGGAGAGCAAATTAATATTAAATTTCAGAAAACGTGAAGGAGAACAAATGTTCAATTAACTTAATCAACTATTTTTCGAATGCAACTAGTGTGATGAAAGAAATGTATTAACCCAAATCAGTAAACCCCTTATTCAATTTAGTTTTACTACAATAAACCCTACTCACACCCGTGAGGCGTTATGCTACTAGATTTTCCCCAGAATTTAGGGTTTAGTTAAGTTAGTAAAGTTTAACCCTTTTAGCAACGTTAACCACATTGCGATGACCCCATTGATGGCTTTCTTGCGATTGGTATGCACACGTGTGCGTATTACCCCACTTTCAACTATATTGTTTATGCCTTAAGTGCACGCCACCGAGCACGCTTACGAGTGCGAGGGGGTTTCTAGGGAAGCGTGGAATTTTTTTTGATATTTTGTGTCATGACCACATGACAAATGTGGACATGACATGTGAGATGCATGTTGTGACCGCATAGGAAATGTGGGCATGACAACCTGGAGGGTTAGCTTTCAGATACGAAAAAATAGGTGATACGTACGTAGGGAACACTGATCTAGATGCATGGATAACCAAATCAAAGAAAGGCAGTGGAAATCCTCTACTTATCAACATATATAATTTAGGCATGTGGCATGCTGGGGGTTTTCCATAAGCGATGAAAGCCGTTGAGCTAATAGTAGAGTGTGCTAATAATTACAATGTCCACACCAGAAGGGTAGAGAAACACGATCGGATGTATGCAGATTTTTCAATCGCAGGCATCACCTCCGCATTCAATTTGCCATCAGGATCTCATCTATACAAGATTAACTTGGGAGCCCTAGAGAAACAATGCAATGGTAGTTTCAAGGATTGTAGAAAGATCATATTCTCATGGAGAGCTAGTGACAGTATTGTTGTGCCTTGTACGCACACTCCATTTTACCAAATGGAGACCCCCTTTTTTCTTTCGCTTGGAGTCTCAGTCTTTCTTTCTTCTGACAATGAGAAGGTGAATTTGTGCTTAGAGTCATGATCTGTTCTAGATTTGAGTATTTTGCATGATTGGAATGATTCGATGTCTTTTGTGATTTATTTGGAAGTGTCTTGAGTGGTCTTGTGCTTAAGAAATAGCCATTTGTTGTCTTCTGCACTGAAATTGGGTATTACTGCATTTTGCTCCAAAATCCCATGTCACTAGATATTGCCCTTGAAATTGCTTCTGTAGGATGTTTCATGTTGAAATTCCTAGTTTCTGGGTCTTAGAATTACAAAATCATGCCTAATTCCACAAGATTTCACTAAGGGGTTCACATACTTTCATCCTGACGCATGGTCCTGAAACCTTGATTTGGCTAAGTCTGAAACCCTAAAAACCTTGAAAAATGGCTAAGTCTGAAATTTGGTGAAACTTCAAAAATCTAGAATCTATACATGAAATCTATGGATCTAGATCCTATATCAAACATCCTGAAAGTATATTTAAAAATATTTAAAGTATAAGAAATTTACTTTCACCCTGGCCAATTCAAAATCTGGAACCAAAAATAGCCTCTACTGCACTTTGCACTAAAACTACCTCCTACTGACCTCTGTACTAAAATCATCCTTGACTGACTTCCCTACGACTAGCGCAAGATCAGTTAGATTCAAAATCTGTGCTAGTTGGTCACATCAAAAAGTTGTGTTGACTTAATACTTTACATCTTACGCTAAAATACCTTCTACTGACTTGCACATAAATTGCATCGTACTGCCTTTTGTCGGAGGAACTTGAAAGTCGCTCTAGTCAGTAGCATCCCAAATCCCCGCTGGAAGGTATAGTACTAAAAACAACCACTACCAACTTGGGCAAAAAAGGTGATTGACTGACTTTAGTCAGTCAGACCCAAAATACACTACAGATGATGAAGATGAGCTATAGGGGCTACATGATGCCCAAGATGATGAAGATGGGCTACATGATGCCCAAGACATAAAAAGATCAAGTCTACTTCATTGTTTTTCCTCTAGATCCAGTCCAATGTCCAAGACGTGCATATAGTTGTTCCAAAAGTCTAGTCATCAAGAATCAGTCCAGTAAGCATCCAATTGGATATACCTTCACTACTGTGCCACATACTCCTCTTGATACAGCTAGCACTTGGAATCCCATGAATCCACATCAGCTCAAGTTTTCAAGTGTCATGTGACTCTATTTTGGCTTTATTAGGCCTTGAAAAATGACTTTTCATCACATATATCCAAATGGGTATCCATTTTGTCCAGATTCAATGTATTTACATGCTATTTTTTGTCTTTTTCTTAAAGGACAAATGCAAATCCGAAAATGCAACAAACTGATGTATCTCATTAAATGCCATGTAATCTAGACCATTGGTGTTGAGTTAATCTCCATCATCCATTGAAAAACTTGGTATGGTGCCTTGTTTATAAAAGGGCCATCCTTTTCTCTCATTTGTAAGTAAGATTTGATAATGAATTGCTGAGACTCTGCCAAAATATAGTCAATACAAAGCAAGTTTTGTAGGTTGTTGGGAATTTGTGTTTCTGTGTTGTCTCGTTTTAGATCATTGTTCATGTCAATCTGAAATTAGTTGCTATTTAGTTACATTAGTGATTAATTCTTTAGATATTTGATGGATTTCCTGTCCATACCATTAATGGCTTGTTAATTGTATGTCATTGTGCATGGTTAGTTTGGGCATATTTTATTAGCTAAGTTTGATTGTGTGAATTCATTGAGTTGCGTCAAAAGTTGGGTGTTTGATGAACCCTCCACAATTTGAAAATCATTGCATTTCCTTAGAAGATTGCATAATCTTTGTGGCATTGTGGGCTGCTTGGTAAAATAGAGATTCATTTATTATTGGGAATCTGTCTATCTGTGTGTTGATCATTTCTACAATTGTCTATAGGATTTCTCTTATCCCTTCTCTCTCTCCCTTTCCTTTTGCATTTTCATTACATTAAATTTGTTAGATTTACGGTTTGAACAGCATTTCATTTCCCATTTGTTAAAATTTTAGACTTCATAGTCTGAACCATCTAGGGTTTCTACATATACATTGCTGTCATATCATACAAACCCTATCATTATATGTAAGACCCCTTGTTGGCACAGTTGGTACATTCCACTAAAGTTATTCCAAGCACACTAAGACCTAACTGTATTATCCTTGGGGTAGTCCTATCTTGGATAGGGTACCTTTTTCAAGAGAGGTGTGATACCAACAATCATACCTATGTTGTGTGCTAAAACCACCATCAATAGAATTGGTGCTAGACGGAGGGTGAATGAAGGTTATAATGCAAGATTTCAATTTTGGAATTCATTACACATGCTAAAATGAATTGACTATTGAAGAGATTTAGTTCCAATGGATACACATAAGGGTTTTAGTCATGAAATCCCTTCATTCTTTAGAGGACCATCTCAACAGTCATATCATGAAGAGAACTTCCATGTCAATATCCCACTTTTCAAAGTGTTAGATAGGCAAATAAGAGTGAAGTATCCTCCGCTGACATTGCCTGATTTTAGTTCACCACAAGTCTGCACTGTGCATCTTGGAGAGTCGCATGACAAGATTGACTGTTTAACTTTTCTCAAAGATTGGACCTGCATTTAAAAGGACTACTCCCCATTTTTTAAATATACAAGTCTACAATGGGGTATAAGCATGATAGAAATATTCATATTCAGAGCAAGACCTTGCAAGGAGCTGCAATACAAATGGATACACATTACCATAATCATGTCCCAGTTGAGAGCATATAAAGAGTTGAGGTTGTAGGAGCTATAAATCCACCATTCAGAATTGATCATAGTCAAAAGGATAGTTTTCACACTAAAAAATTTGAAGTCCCTCAAGTTGCACATCAAAATACATGTCTAGATGATGAGGGTAGGAAATACATATGGTCTGTAAGTCACCTAACCAATGAGTATGAGATCCACGACTGGTTAAAATTTCTTTGTAAGTTGGACAAATCAGAAGAGTATGCCATTCCAGCTTGGTTAAAGCTAAGTTTGCAATCATAGGACAACAAATAGAACAATGTGCAAGATTGGATTTCTGTTGTTGAGGGTGTTGATAAGATTGATGATGAATCAACCCTCATGAACAGTCATGTTGAATATGCAGATCAATAATCAAATATTTCATAGACATCAGGTCCTAAGACTGAATTCACTACTACAGAGGTGCAAAACAATGGTTCCTTGCAGGTGGTTGATAATTATGAGTTTGAACAACAATTATATCAGATCAGATGTGTACAAGAACAAGAAATCAGTCCTCCAAATGAAGAATAGTCATGGACAGCAATGCAGAAAATTGTTCCAGTTGACATACTTGAGCCACAATTAGATTATCTAGAGAAAAGTGATCAATCTCCTGAGTATATTAGCACAATGCATTACAAAGACCAGTTTGTTGGCAAGAGACACATTGGAGCTTCATGATTGTTGTCATTGATGGCAACAAAGATTATCCCACACATCTGCAGGATATGGTGTGTCTCTACTGGAAGTTAGATTGAAGAGCTTACAGGTCTGGTAAGTAAGAGCAGAGCATACAGAAGGTTCGACAGTCAGGTCCAGATCTGTTAGAGGAAGTACCCTTGTAAAGTGTGGACTTGGGAAAGTCAAGAGGAGTATCTTGACTAATAGATTCTAGGGTTTGAGCCTCCAATGTAGAAAGGATAAAGAGATATGAATACTTGAGTGTTGGGTTCCCAAGTGACAATGTGAACAGAGGAAGAACTAACTGGCAGAACATCAGACATTATTCTGGATGTGTTACTGATGATGGAAAAGGATCTTAAGGCATAAGTTATGATTGGCCAACATGATTGATGACTTCTACAAGTATATCCTTGATCCGCATTACTTGGTATGCAAGGATTCAGTCGACATATCAGAGTTTGAGGAAATTATTGACTGTTTCGAATGCCGACTAGAAAGATGATGAAATCACTTGTACAGATATATATACATGATTGATTTAGATGTGAAGGTGTGTGTGTTGTGTTGTGGTGCAAAGAAAAGAAGAAGAGCAAAGTGAAGATAGTAGAAGAGGTCCAGAATGTGATAGTACAGCTGCATCAAGAAAGAGTAAGAATGAAGTGCAGCAGATCAGTTTATTGAGCTTAACCGAAACTGAACCTCAGCATGTGTGGATGCTTCTCATCAGTTCAAACATTGTGTTATCTTTCTTTCTTGGAGATAGTGAGTCTCTTGTAGGCAGTGAGCCTCTTGTGAGCAGTGTGCTTGGGCAGTAAGCCCTAATTGGCATGTGCCATTTTGTTCTATCTATTCTTCTAACAAAGAATAATATCTTGGGTTAATCACCCCGTGGTTTTTCCCTTAATAGGGTTTCCACATCAAAATCATTGTGTCATGTGCATTGGTGTTATCTCCATTTCATGGTTATGTTTGCATACTTGATTTGATGTTGTACTAACTGTTAAGAAAATTCAAAAAGTGGAAATTATTAGGATAACTGATTCACCCCCCCTCTCAGTTATCAACAATTGGTATCAAAGCCAAGTTCCTCTATACAGAGCCTAACAGCTTGAGGAAGATCTGGGAATTCAAATGGATATGTATGGTTTGAAGGAACAACTTCAGTCTGCCCTAGATGATCTTGAACATTCCAACTCTGAAGTCAATGAATTGAAGGAAAGACTTAAACAGGCTGATGATTTCATAAATGAATTAAAAGGGAAACTAAGCATCTCTATGAAGAAGAGAAAAGAACTACTTCAACAATTAGCAAGTCAAGGTGAAGCAAATGATACAAATGAAGACCTGAAAGAGAAAACCAAGTTATGTGAAAAATTGTCAAAAGAAGTCATTATGATAACACATGAAATGGAATCAGGAGTTATGAAATTCACCCAAGAAATTGAAGAGAAAAGAAAGACTGAAGATGATCTAAGAAAATCTCTCAAGGAGAAATCAGAAGACTGCCACAAGATGGATAGAATAATCAGACATATTGAATCTGATCTTAAAGATGCTAGAGATAATGAAGAAAAACTTGAGGATCAAATTGACACTCTTAAAAAGGATCTTCAAACAACAAATGAATACAAAGAGAAATTCAAGATAAGTTCTGCTCAACTTGAAGTTCTTCTTGAAAGCCAAAAGAGGGTAGATGACAAGCATGGCTTAGGGTATGAGAAAGGTGAAAGCTCCGGATCTGGTCAAAAGAATTTTGGATCAGGAGATCCAAGGGACAAGCCTAGAAGACCTCCGGTAAGGCAACCCAATGCTCAAAAATATCCATCTTTCAATGGATACTGCCACAACTACAATAACTTTGGGCACAAAGCTAATCAATGCAGAAAGAGAATGAATCAAACTAATTCACCATTCTCCAAACAATGCTTTAACTGCAAAAGGTATGGTCACAAATCTCATGAATGTAGAAATATGCAAATGAACACTTCATTCAATGGCAGATGCTATGCATAATATAGAGTAGGTCATATGGCTAGTCAATGCAGATCAAAAGGATATCAATCAAATATGCAAAGAAATGTTGTTTGCTATAATTGCAATAGATCCGGTCATATTGCCAAATTCTATAAAAACAAGAATCAGGACAAAAGGGGTCCGGTGCATCATAATCAGAATCAAGACAAAGGCAAAAGAAAAAGGAATGCGGATGAAGTTCAAAGAGAGATGAACAAGATCTGGGTGAAGAAAAGCTCAGAAAATGTAGGAGATGGATCCGCACCAGAATCTGGTGCTGATATTCCTTCTGGAAACTAAAAAGTGAGCTATGGCTCAGGGGGAGTCTCAAGGAAAATTATCCCCCAGCCAGTCAATTGGCACCGGAATTGGCACAAAGAAAATTGTGGATTAAAGGGCTCTCAGAAAAACATCCAAGTAAATTGTGATTCCTCAGTCATCCGATGAGAAGTAGGTTTCTCACAGTTAAACCTGACATGATTCAAACTATGGAATCTTGATCTGCGGATAGATCAAATGATTAGTGAAAGGAAGATAGATTATCACTATTATCCAAGAATAACTTTAAAGTTTGTCTCAGTGATCCGGAAAGGTTATGTCTCCCAATAAGATAAAGAAGGCAAACCGGAATGAGTTAGGTTGCGCATTTATTGCAGGGTGAAAACTAGGGCTTTTCAAAAATAAAAGAATTCATTCACTCGTCATTTGCACATTTGCACTCAAGAAGAAAAGAAAAAGGAGCTCTGCATCAAATTGTCTCAACTCTCAAAGATCAGCCATTGAAATCATTTCATCCAGCTAATCAAATCTGGCTCTTTCAGCGAACTCTTGAAACAAAAAAGGTATTTTTCATTGTTGAATATCTCTCAGTAAAATCATTTTGGCAATGACTACTCTGAATATTGTGAAGATCTCTGATAGAACTTGTCCTAAATTTAAGAAGCATCCATATAAATCTCTAGAAGTTGATCCCCTAGGTGCCTTTTCAAGCATTCCGCATGGGGTTCTGCATGTAGAAGATGTTAGGGTTTACATTCATGCAAACATTAAAGATTTTGGCCAATCAAAGTTAATGGATATCTATCACAAGCAGTTAATAGATGATTCTTTTGAGATCAAACCTCAGTATAAAGCCATCTGGGAGAAGCATTTTGCATAGTGCATTCATTTCCCCTATTTTGAAGAAGATGACTGGGTCTGGTATGTGTTAAGCAGAGTGCATGACAATTTCTTATGGTTGAATAGACCATTTAAAATCACCAAAGATGTAATTAAGGCAGTAACCAGTCTGCACTCATTCTGTGGGATACCTGTTCTCAAATCTATCAAGAATCAGACAGTAAGTGATGCAACCAGATCAAAATTTGACAAGAGAGCTATGACAATTGAAGATATCACTGATCTGGATGTCAAAGTTGCATCCATGATAATTGGTTACAAGATTTATCACTCCAGTAGGGAAAACTCAGTACCGGGAACTGCAGTTTATACAGCCTATCAGATGCTAAAATAAAATGCTGACTATGATCTGTGTGAACTTCTTCTAACCCAACTTTTGGAAAATCTGCAAAAGATAAAGAAGGACAAGAAGAACTCCTTCAAGTATGGTGGCTTGATACTCTGCCTATTCTTTTATTACATGAATGAGCTTCCCGGATCCAGTGGCTGGGTATGGTAGAATGATAGACCAGTAGCTATTCAAATCAGAGATTATATACATGTGCTTGGTGATGCTAAGGCACAGAATACAGCTCTCTGGGGCTATTTCAAGAATTTTTAGAGCATGATGCAAGCAAGAGAAAGAATCCCCAAATCAGTGGTTGAGAAATACAAAGATACAGTTTGTTTTATGGTAGATACTGATCAATGCCTAATGGAGGCAGTAGAGCCAAGGATAGTCTGGATCATGCCCATGGGGTATGAAGCTGATGAACAAATTGTGGAGTTGCATGTTCAACACATGCTTAGTCAGCCAAAGGATCCAAAGGCAGAAAGATTTGGAACCTTTGAAGAACTAAGTGTGAAAATTCATATAGAGCTAAGGCAACCAGAGATCAAAAGGAAGGTGAGAAAAGAAGTTGAAGAAGTTGCCAAAGGCTTTGGCATCTCAAAAGAGGCACTTGATGCCAACAGGGATAAGATGGAAAGGGCTGAGGAAGAAAATAAGAAGGCAGAAAAGAAAAGTGAGGAAAGTGTTTTGGTAAAATCTTCCACCCAGACCAGATCATCAAAGAGATCTGTACCTACCACTGCTAAAAGCTCAAGGACATCAAAATCGGAAGCAAAATCATCCAGCAAAGGAGAGAAAAGAACAAAGACAAAAGCCACAAGAGCTTATGCTAGTCAAAGGGATGAAGAGGAGACTGAATCTGATGAAGAAGTCAGGAAAATGAAGATAAAGAAGAAAACATCTGGTGAACCCTCTACCGGTCAAGGTGAAGAAGAAAAGGCAGAGGAATATGTTGAAAAACCCACTCTTCACATTGATGACATAATCAAATCAGTCACTGTGGATGGAAATCTATAGCCAATGGTTGAATTCTATGATGAATGCAGTGAAGCTGATCCGAAGATTCTGCAGGATGCCACAGTTAAGTATCTAAACATTTACAACAAGGCTTTCATTGAGATTGTATCTTTAATTCCTAAAAGCCTTGACAAGGAACTTGAATTGAGGAAGAATAATGCCAAAGAGAAGGATATGGAGATCCGGGAACAGATAGCTATTCAGCTCTATCCCTCCATCACTACTAAGCAGAAGAGCATGATCTTCAAAAAATGTAAGGATGAATTTTGGAGCAAAGCAAGAATGAACCAACTCATGCTCGGAGAGAATGACAAAGTTGCAAAAGAGACATAAGAGATCCTCCGAAATGCATACAAAAGATTCAACATTCTGATTATAGAGGACTTGGGTATTGATCCCTCGGCCACAAGTGTTGCAGAAGAATCTATTGAGAAAATGGCAGAAGAAGTAATGGACACCGGTGCAGAAAAAGCTAAGGATTTGGAATCCTTTGCTCCGAAAGAGGAAATCCTTGAACAAGCAAACATCTCTCCTCTGGTTTCCCCTGTAGTCTCCAGATCTAAAGGAGAAAAAAGAGTAGAAGAGAAAATCAGCCAAGAAGCAGAAGTGAAGGAAAAAGAAGATATCAGTACTAAGATTGTGGAAGGAGAGAAATCTCCAAGAGACAGCTCTGTGACTGCAGAAGAAAAGAAGAATCTGTCTCTGGCAAGAGATACTACAGAATCTGTAAAGGACTTTTTGACAAAAGAAACCATGGAAATTGATGAACCGGAACTACTAAAAGGGCCACTTGATTTTGACTCTCTTTCTCCGGTACAAACAATGAAGATAGCTTCATTTGCCAATGCAAAGGCCAAAGAAAAACTCCTGAAGTCTCACATGGAAGACTGTGAGCTTTTAGCAGCCGCATCTGGAGTATTAGAAAAGATCATGCCATCTTTTCAAAAAGATCCTACAGCCTCCTCTTCTAGTAATCTCAAAACTCTAGTCAATAGTGTTAGCACACATTTTGATTCTCTAGAGAAATTAGCTGAGGAGAAGGTCAGGAAAGAGTTTTTGGACAAGAGATTCTCTGAGCTGCAAGGGATAATATAAAATGACAGGAGAGTTATGGGTATTGGGATAAAAAGTTTGGAAAATGCTCTCAAGGATGGAGGAGATGTATACAAATTTTGTATATCTTGGTCCAAAACAACAATGGAGATTGAGAAGAAAATAAAAGAATAGGAGAACAAACTAATAAAACTTTCTCAAAATTTTGATCCACTTACCACATCCATAATAAATCAAGAATGTCAGACGGTTGCAGTTTTGAATGAAATTAAAAATCTTGAAAAAGAGAAGAAAAATAGAATCAGTAGGTTGGGTGAACTCAGAGGGATAATTGTCCCTAACTTAGAGGCCATGCATGAGGCCATAAAAGAAGCTCAGATCATAGCCCAAACCAATGATCCGACAGATCTGAAAAGGGCAGATACATTTGCATTCTTGTTGAGCGGTCATATATCAATTTTGGACAGAATGAAGCAAAGTTGGGCTACAGAATTCATCCAATTGAAGACAACTTTTGCAGATATACTTCAGTATATGTAAGGATGCTATATGTATATACTTATGCGGCCAAGTATAGTTGAAATTTTGACAATTTTGGTTAGTGGACCCTACCCTTTTCCATTGATGTCAAAGGGGGAGTGAGGAACAATGAAAAATGTGGAATCTAGCTAAGGGGGAGCTCCGATAAAGTGCACATTAGAAGAAAGCATCAACAAAGGGGGAGTATAGTATAACACTTAGTCATTTTTCACTAAGTGTTGCCATCAATGCCAAAGGGGGAGATTGTTGGCAAGAGACACATTGGAGCTTCATGATTGTTGTCATTGATGGCAACAAAGATCATCCCACACATCTGCAGGATATGGTGTGTCTCTATCGGAAGTCAGTTTGAAGAGCTTACAGGTCCGGTAAGCAAGAGCAGAGCATACAGAAGGTCTGACAGTTAGGTCCGAATCTGTTAGAGGAAGCACCCTTGTAAAGTGTGGACTTGGGAAATTCAAGAGGAGTATCTTGACTAATAGATTCTAGGGTTTGAGCCTCCAGTGTAGAAAGGATAAAGAGATATGAATACTTGAGTGTCGGGTTCCCAAGTGATAGTGTGAACAGAGGAAGAAGTGTTTGGCAGAACATCAAACATTATTCTGGATGTGTTACTGATGATGGAAAAGGATCTTAAGGCATAAGTTATGATTGGCCGACATGATTGATGACTTCTACAAGTATATCCTTGATCTGCATTACTTGGTATGCAAGGATTCAGCTGATAGATCAGAGTTTGAGGAAATTATTGACTGTTCCAAATGCTGACTAGAAAGATGATGAAATCACTTGTGCGGATATATATACATGATTGATTTAGATGTGAAGGTGTGTGTTGTGTTGTGGTGCGAAGAAAAGTAGAAGAGCAAAGTGAAGATAGTAGAAGAGGTCCGGAATGTGACAGGACAGCTGCATCAAGAAAGAGTAAGAATGAAGTGTAGCAGATCAGTTTATTGAGCTTAACCAAAATTGAACCTCAGCATGTGTGGATGCTTCTCATCAGTTCAAACATTGTGTTATCTTTCTTTCTTGTAGACAGTGAGTCTCTTGTAGGCAGTGAGCCTATTGTGAGCAGTGTGCTCAGGCAGTAAGCCCTAATTGGCATGTGCCATTTTGTTCTATCTATTCTTCTAATAGAGAATAATATCTTGGGTTAATCACCCTGTGGTTTTTCCCTTAACAGGGTTTCCACATCAAAATCATTGTGTCATGTGCATTGGTGTTATCTCCATTTCATGGTTATGTTTGCATACTTGATTTGATGTTGTACTAACTGTTAAGAAAATTCAAAAAGTGGAAATTATTAGTATAACTGATTCACCCCCCCTCTCAGTTATCAACACAGTCATATCAGGCCAATACATTTTCTGCAAAGGAGTCTCAATATGAGTCAAATGAAGAAGAGCAAGGTGATGCATCACTTCAAGACAATATTGATATTAAGGATCCATTCATAGAAGAAGGAGACCCTATTGCTGCTACAGACAATGGATGTGTAGTCCCAACAGGAAGGTTGCTGATTAACACAGAGGAAGTTTTTTCAGAATATGTGACCAATATGGATGAAGTAGATTCAGATACATCATATGTCCATCATGTTGATTCTATTCACACTAACAATGAGGAAGATCTCCACGTGGTTGATGTTGACCCAGTAATTACGGATGAGAGAAAAAGTCTACAATTTGAGAATAAAAATCAAACAATCATGCAGAGTGATGGCTTGGAGGCTTTTTCATGTCAATCACTTGATCACATCATTGAACTAGTGTCAACAATGAGCAAGGACACGTTGTTGCATGGAAACTCACCACACATGATAGGTTTTGCTTTGGTTGATTCATGCAAAATTCATCCAAATGATCCACATTCTAAAGAAGGTTGTCCAGACTTTTTATTTTCCTAGGAGGTTGTTGCAACATTTAGTAATCTAGAAGTATTTGATACACTAGACATTACTCAGCATGAACTGACATCCCCTGAGGATGAGAAGGCATTTGGTACAATGCAACAAGGTGATGAACTTGCATCTCTAATTGATGGTACTGGAAATTAGGTTGTATCTTCCCTCTCTTCATTAAGTTTCAATAGTTATCAATTTGATTATGGTGATTTAGGTAAGACAACTTGCTTATGGATTGATCATGGCCCTAATGAATTGCCCCAACTGCTGATGCTATATGATTGGTACCCTGAACATGAACACAATCTACCTATACCTTACTTTTCAGAGTACAAAGATGAATTTTCCAGACTTAGGACATTGACTTGCATCTTGTTACTTCTGCATGTCCTAAGAAATAAGTCACGAGGGAATGCAAATACTTGCTTACCGAAACTTTTGTACATAGTCTTGCTTGTTTCTAGTTAGGTTTTTGTTAAGTAGTCTACTATTTTAGATTAGTTTATGCTTTCTATTTTTTGTTTTCTGTAGTTGTTCGTTGTTAGTTGTTTCTTTCTATTTTCTGTTTTCTTTGGTTAGAGTAGTTTTCTTTTTTTAGGTTAGTTGTTTTCCCATTTTTATTTTTGTTTTTGCTTTCTTTGCTAGGGTTCTCCATTTATTGAATGTGGTGGCAGCTATGCAGACCTACTAAAGGTCCTCTTTGGGTAAGTAATCTAGAAAATTTCTTTGAGAAGCTATAGTTTTCCACTCAGGTCTTCTTGTGGGTTACATTGTTACTCTTAGATGGTATGATGCTTATTCATGGGAAATGTGTCATTAGTTTGGTCCACTTGAAGTATTCTCTAGTCATATACCTCTCACACCTTTAAATAATCTTGAAACTTTCAAGGGAGTCTTAGTGATCTTGGGTTAAGTGAAAAATCTATAGGCTTGCCTTTGTCGCCACTATGATTCCCAGTCCAATGAAGTTGAACCAATTTGTAGCCCATGTGATATTTATCATGTGCTGCAAGGATATGTGGTGCTTTTCAGTACTCATATCAAGAGCTAAGCTCCAAATTATTATCAAATGAAAACTCTACTAAATTATACTTCCTAAATTTCTTATAAAATGTTTAATCAGCTGGAGGATTCAAGTAACTCTATCAAGGGCTATGGATTCCTAAGATGAAATAGAGCAATGCTTGAGGGAATCTTAGAGACAACTATGTTAGGGCTATAGATGCCTGTTGGTAGCGAGGCAATGTCTAAGTAGTTAAAAAGGTGTGTATCTTTACGTAGCTTAATGCAAGTGAACCTTGATGATCTTGGCTGTAGAAGGAAGGGAATGAATACAACTGCACACACTCAGACTTTCAGGATATGGTGAGTTGTACTAAGTTAGTGATCTTTGCTTCTTTGATATTGTATCATGCAGTTTAGTCTATATGTGGAAAACACAGATATTCTGGTTTTGAAATTGTCATTTATCTTCGAAATGCTCTAGAGCATTTTCCCAGTAGTGTCATCATTTGTTGTGCCTTGCACACATGCCTCATTTTTCCAAATGGAGACCCCCTTTTTTTTCTTTGGCTTGGAGTCTCAGTCTTTCTTCTGACAATGAGAAGGTGAATTTGTGCTTAGAGTGCATGATTTGTTCTAGATTTGAGTATTTTTCATGATTGAAATGATTTGATGTCTTTTATGATTGATTTGGAAGTGTCTTGAGTGATCTTGTGCTTAAGAAATAGCCATTTGTTGCCTTCTACATTGAAATTGGGTGTTACTGCATTTTTCTCCAAAATCACATGTCACTAGATATTGCCCTTGAAATTGCTTTTGCAGGATGTTTCATGTTGAAATTCCTAGTTTTTGGGTCTTAGAATTGCAAAATCATGCCTAATTCCACAAGATTTCACTAAGGGGTTCACATACTTTCACTCTGATGCATGGTTTTGAAACCCTGATTTGCCTAAGTTTGAAACCTTGAAAACCTTGAAAAATGGCTAAGTTGGAAATCTGGTGAAACTTCAAAAATCTAGAATCTTTATATGAAATCCTATGGATCTGAAACCTATATCAAACATCCTGAAAGTATATTTAAAAATATTTAAAGTATAAGAAATTTACTTTCACCCTAGCCAATTCAAAATTTGATGCCCAAAATAGCCTCTATTGCACTTTGCACTAAAACTACCTCTTACCGACCTCTGCGCTAAAATCATCCCTGACCGACTTCCCTAAGACAAGCGCAAGGTCAGTTAGATCCAAAATCTGCACTAGTCAGTCGCATCAAAAAGCTGTGCTGAGTGAACACTTTACATCTTGCACTAAAATACCTTCTACTGACTTGCGCAAAAATCACATCGCACTGCCTTTTGTTAGAGGAACTTGATAGTCGCGCTAGTCAATAGCACCCCAAATCCCTGCTAGAAGGTCTAGCGCTAAAAACGACCACTACCGACCTGCATGAAAAAAAGATGATTGATTGACTTTAGTTGGTTGGACCCAAAATACATGCTAAGGTTAGTCAGACCTTAGATTAGCATTGAAACAATTTTTGCACTAAAAACCCTCCTCACGAACCTGCGCTAAAATTTACCTCCACTGACTTTTAGTCTGTGACACCCAAAATCAATGCTTTTTGCCAATTTG
The DNA here is from genome assembly GCA_027924645.1 of Cunninghamia lanceolata. NCBI lineage: Eukaryota > Viridiplantae > Streptophyta > Pinopsida > Cupressales > Cupressaceae > Cunninghamia > Cunninghamia lanceolata. The sequence goes on from BSBN01000500.1 coordinate 29,017,947, forward strand.
GGCCCAAAAACACATTTTTTTCAAAGGAAAAATTGGATTTCCTTGATGGATTTGAATTGCATATCTATTTGTCACATCATGACCAACATTTTTACCAAGTTTGTGTGGATTTTGGGCACGTTTGATGATAATTAATGCTACTACACATGAAAAGTTTCTACCCCCCAAAAATCTTGCCTTTTGTAGAAAAGGCTAGAAAAACATGAAATAAATATCTCCAAATGGATTCTAATGACCTCAAAAACTTCCTAGATCAATATATATGCCAAATGGGTACTTGAAAATGGCAAAAAATGCATAAAATCATGTGAAAATCACTGGATTTAAGAGGTTGTTCATAGAGAAAGTGACATTGACAATGAGCTATTTTTGACTGATCCAAGACTGCAAATGAACATATTTTGATCCAAGCCAATGGAAAATGATTGTTTAAGATGAAATTGATGCTTGACTTTGTTTCTTGCAAGTCTACGAGGACACATGACTTTGTTGGAGCTGTCTTGGAGGATGAACACACATGAATACTCCGTTGACCCAGAAATGCAAAATCTTTATTTTATCAACCAAATTGCCGCTACACATGCAAAAGGAAGTTAGTATGATAACTAAGATGATGAAGATGAGCTACAAGAGCTAAAGACATAAACAAATCAAGTGTACTTCATTGTTGTTCCTGCAGATCCAGTCTAATGTCCAAGACATACATATAGCTATTCCAGTAGTCTAGTCATCAAGAATCAGTCCAGCAAGCATCTAGTTGGATATACCTTCACTAAATTGTGCCACATACTCCTCTTGATCCATCCAACACTTGGAATCCTATGAATCCACATCAGCTCAAGGTTTCAAGTGTCATGCAACTGTATGTTGGCTTTATTAGGCCTTGAAAAATGACTTTTCATCATATATATCCAAATGGGTATCCATTTTTTTCCAGATTTAATGTATTTGCAAGCTATTTTTTGTCTTTTTCCTAAAGGACAAATACAAATCCAAAAATGTAACAAACTGATTTATCTCATTAAATGCCATGTAATATGGACCATTGGTGTTGAGTTAATCTCCACCGTCCATTGAAAAACTTGGTATGATGTTTTGTCTATAAAAGGGCCATCATTTACTCTCATTTGTAAGTAAGATTTGATAATGAATTGCTGAGACTTTGCCAAAATATAGTCAATATAGAGAAAGTTTTGCAGATTGCTGGGAATTTGTGTTTCTGTGTTGTCTCAATTTTGGATTTCATAGTTCATGTCAATTTGAAATTAGTTGATATTCAGTTACATTAGTGATTAATTCTTCAAATGTTTGATGGATTTCCTGTCCATACCATTAATGGCTTGCTGATTGTATGCTATTATGCAAGGTTAGTCTGGGCATATTTTATGAGCTAAGTTCGATTGTGTAAATTCATTAGGCTGCGCCAAAAGTTGGGTGTTTGATGAACCCTCCATAATTTGAAAATCATTACATTTCCTTAGAAGATTGCACAATCTCCATGTCATTGTGGGCTTCCTAGTTAAACAAGGATTCATTTATTATTGTGAATCTATCTATTTGTGTGTTGATCATTTCTGCAATTGTCTATAGGATTTCTCTTATCCCTTCTCTCTCTCCCTTTCCTTTTACATTTTCATTACACAAATTTTTTTATATTTAGGGTTTAAGCAACATTTCATTGCCCATTTGCTAAAACTTCAGACTTTACAATCTAAACCATCTAGGGTTTCTGTATATACATTGTTGTCATATCATACAAACCCTATCATTATATGGAAGACCCCTTGTTGGCACAACTGGTACATTCCACTAAAGTTATTCCAAGCACACTAAGACCTAGTTGTATTATCCTTGGGGTAGTCTTATCTTGGATAGGATACCTTTTTCAAGAGAGGTGTGATACTAGCAATCATACCTGCATTGTTGTGTACTAAAACCACCATCAACAAGTACATACATGGCATCAACTAAATTACCGGTACACATGTACAAATTCAACTTTTCCCCTAAGTACCAATACATGATGGTTATGCTTAGTCGGATGAGAGGGAGGCTGAATGTAGGCTATTTTAAGGATTAGATGTACGGCCTCATGAGGATGGTAAAATCCACAAATCAAGTACCACAATGGGAAAAGCTTATTAGTGATAGCCTAGATGAAAGTATGAAGAATCTTGGAGGCAAGACAAACATGTTTTGTATGTCTTGCTATGTAGTGTATGCATGTGTAGCCAAAGGAACATTTGATGGTTTTCAAATAGTTAGCAAGGTTGGCTGTAATCCTAGAGATATAGTTGGGATCACTATCCACAACTAGGAAGGAGAGCATCCCTCCAACATTACAATAAAGTTAATGACTACTTTATTATGCATCTGGTCTAAACAATGGAAGAGGACAGAGCAAAAAGATTCAGCATGGAAGCTTAAGCAGTGGTAGGCAAGAATGGAGCTTGGTTCATCCATTTCCCTGCATTTACTTACATAAGAATGGAAAGCTTCAATGGGAAACCCCTGATGTTTCGAAGATACCCAATAGATAAGGTCATAGTAATGGATATGGCCAGGAAAATATTACCTTCACATGAGGCATTTTCCCAAAAGAATAAGATACCTAAGGTCATGTTCCCACTCAATATTGGTTGGTATATGTGCCCTGATACAGAAACAACCAAGGAGGCAATAGGAGGATTACAACTGATGTGTTTGCATCCTTTCTCCTTATCTAGGTAGCATAATCCTTACCATATGATGGAGATATTATATAAGAAGCTAGTGCACCAGGTGCACATAAAATATTATTGGGTTGAGTGCCCTAATGATGTGGAAGTATGAAGGAGGAGCTACCAAAGGTTCACACTAAAACAAATCCACACCTTGGATTGTATGCCCCCCCTGCAATTACATGAAGATGATGAAGTAATCATGTCTCAAGAGTATGAAGGCAAGAATATATATAATGAAACAATCTCCCCACCTGACTGGAGCCATCTTGAGGAAACCTCACTGGAGATGATAACACAAAGGGTCATGTAATTAACCAAAGCTTGGGTAGATTAGCAGGTTGCTACACTCAAGGCCAAGGGGGTGGACATAACCATTGATAACAAAAGAAAGAGACAAGAATTGGCAAAGGAAGATTATGATGATTTCCTCAAAGATAAAAGGAAATCTTATTAAAAGAGAATACAAGAAGGCTCATCCAGGGCAACCAAGAGGGGAGGAATGAACGTTGGTGTTAAGATAACTCCAAAACCCTCACCTCAGAAAGCACAAGCCTCAACCTTTGCTACCACAACATCCAAGAGGCCTGAGAAGCAACTTGAGCATACAGTAGATCAGGGCATTACCTATGAGGACTTGGAAGAAACTGAGGAAGATAATGAGCCTCTAGTAATAAAGAGGAGAAAGAAAAATGAAGATGTACCGGTGAAAACAAGTGTTCCCAAGTAGAAAGGATAAGCACTGACAATGAGGGGATCTGTAGATAAGCACCTAGGTATTGTATTGAAAGGCCAAGGAGGCGAGGGTATAATCAAAGTTGGGGAGGTTCAACAAAGTCTATAGTATGATATCCCTATCCATACCATTGTCAAACTGAAGACTGAATTAGCAGAAGAGGCTAGATAGGGGATAAAGAAAAGAGAAGGTGATCAACCCCTATCTCTGGATAAAAGAATAGATCTCTCTGATGATGAGGTAGTGGATGAGGTGTCATCTAGCCCTATGGAGTCATTAGTACATAATATAATGGTTACACCTCAAAACACTCCCATAGTGCAACAAGTGAGAGAAGATACAAAAGATGACCTAGAAGCTATGGCACAAAACATAGGCCTAGAAGGATTAATTGGCCATGTCATAAGACCAATAGTAATTGATTTAGCATATCAAGGTAGTGATGATGCAAGCAAAGATGAAGATACAATTGAGCATGATGAAACACAACTTTGTAAAGAAAGATGTATGTGTGCTCCAAATTTACAGCATATGCACTCTCCACACTCCCCTGTAAACAATGGTGGCACATGATCTCCCTCCATGAGATCGATCATGTCTTCTTCCATGCTCTCAACAATCACTGCAGCCTCATGCCCCAAAATGTATGGAAACACCTTTAGCTCCTCTTTTTTTAGTCTAGTCCAGTACATGATATCTAATTTATAGATACTTTTAGTGCCAATGTGGACATCAAGTGCCTCATGGATCTCTCTATAGACATAGTTCATTACTAAAAATATACTCCAAGCGCTGCAACCTCTAAGAAGAGATCAAGTCACTGAGACAATTTGAATGGTTTTGACTACACCCCTAATGTAGTCAGTTCAAAGATTTATTGCTACATAAACATGCTTAGATTCAAAATTGCTTGCCATGATTGTATTCAAAAGATATTACTCTAGATGAGAAGTAGGAGTTAGATGAAGCTTTAAGTGAGAGATTCAAGCTACATTTTAAACAAATGAATTCCAATGCGCTCTTCCTATGAAAAGCATGATGTGGTTGAGGGTATTGAAATCAGTGCAAGCTATGACTACACAGTTTTTTGTGATTCAAAATTGTGTTGAGACTGAATATGGACTGACACCTCAAGCACTTCTTTTTTCTTCATAGAAACATAGGTTTTTCAATCATAGGGATAAGATTGATGGTTTCTCTAATACCATATTGAAATCCAATCTGCAAATGTTATACAAAATAATACTATATTTTTTAATTCATTTTGTTCAATACATATTACATATTTATAGGACTTGTATCTATATTATAGGAGAGCTCCTATAACAACTCCCTTACATAGACAAGTTCTAACAACTCAAATCCCTACAAACACTCATACAACCAACTATTACAATATTATATTAACCTACACATGATATTCTAAGAAACCATAAAAATATGTTAACACACCTAATGATGTAATATTCCTAACAGTTCCACCATCGTACAATGTTTAACATCAATGTTTCATCTAGGGATTTCATTCTAAATTCTTCATTTATAAATGTTATTTCCATTGCTTGAAGATAGTTGAGTAAATCTCCTACTCCAGAATAATGTGGTAACTTGGCATGTGATATTCCTCTCTCTCTATATGTGATTTAGTTCCATATTGTGCAGTATGTGTGCTTGATCTGTCGTATTCATTTGTGTAATTTTTAGAATATTTCAAACCATAAAGACTTTCCTAAGCCCAAATATCATCCTTTTATACTTCTCTAGTTCTTCCCATGCCCAAGCTTTTATTGTGTCATCTTTATTAGTTGCAGAACTATCATCATTTGTGAATATTTCACCTTTAGAATTGAGTTCTCCATCCCATTCTTTCCTAGGTATTGTGCCAATTGCATAAAGTGTTTTTTTGTTGTCATCTTCTTCATCCTTAGAGTGGAATTCCTTGGAATATGTGCCTTTCATTCCTTTATTAAATGGCATATCTACTAGTCTTACACATCCTTGTAATATTAATTCTTCCTTACTTGCATCAAATATTCTATTGTTATCCACAAACCATTCAATATCCAATATGTTGTTGAAGACTTCTTGGGATCCTTCATACATATCCATAATTTTGAAGTTAACTTTTGTCTTTATATCAATGATATCTACTTGCACGTGTCTCCAAGTTCCTATCGGGCATATAGGACTTCTATCTGTTAAATAAATATCATATGGTATCTTATGTAGTTTGTATTATGCCAAATACTTCCCAAATCTTTATAGGCATAATATTAAAGTCTACTCCTAGGTCCAATAAAGGTTTTCTAGCTATTTTACCTTTTACTTTAACATCCAATAAGAGTGGTTGCTTTTTCTGCTTCTTTTGAGTTTTTACCAAAGATCTAATTTGAGGTCTCTTTTTCTCTATAGGATTTTTATTCCAATGTTTGGAAAATTGTTTAAATTTTTCAAGTGAATTTTCCTCTTCTATTAAGTTGGCCATCTCCTAAAAATTTTGGGCCTCTTTTTCTAAAAAAGTTAGGAATTTGTGGGTCAAATAAAACCAATTCCACATAACCCAATAGGAGAACAAGATGCAACAAATAACCATAATGCAAAGATAAAATAAAAAAGCACAAGATAACACAAGATATACCCTAGGAAAGCCCTCAAGAGGGAAAAACCCTGTCTCCAAAAGCATCCACACTCATATGTATTATTCAACAATAAGATATTACAATACATGTCATGAGTCTCCATGAATACCTCTAAACCATCAAGCACCTCCAATGAATCCTCCATTGTGTACAAGCATGAATCCACACATCACCTGCCATGCTTCACAATATGCACTTACATGAGAGAGCTCAATACAATGACAGCCTCTCACAAACCTCCAATAAACCTACAATGAAATAGCCAACCCTTACCCAAACCACTAACCATGTGCTTTCTTTTATAGACCAAGCTCACACAAATACAACTTGAGGTATTGGATAAAACCATGTGTTCCAAAACCATGGATACATGAAACCATTGACCCCCTTATTTAATGTTGGTACTATATTTTCCCAACAATTAAATAATACAAATAATATCCCAATGTTAGATACAACTTTTACAAGTGGCATCCAAATAAATATCTAATGTGTTTAAACACATCAATTAAGATGAACCACACATAAATATTTATTTTACATGAATAAAATAATACAATATTATGCAAGGTATACAACACCTATTTCCCAACAAAAAATAGTCTTTCCTATTTTCTTCTTGTTTTGGTAATTGTTCTATTAATATTTTGGACTTCCTGACCACTATGTCATGGTCACCTTTATTAGGGTATTCACTTTCCTCTTCTTCTTCTAATATCTATTTCTTTTTATTTGTATTTATCCCTTCATGGGTTATTACTGCAAATCTAATCTCTTTTTTCCTTAAATTTCTCAATAGCCTCTTTCCTTAATTGTGTTGAAATGCACAAGACAACTAAGATTGGGGGGTGAATCAGTTGTAACTAAAACTTAACTTCTTATAAACATCAACACATCAACCACTTAATCATTGTTATTATGATTTAACCATGAAAGCATGAAATCATAAATTTAAGCATATCCACACATTCAACATGAGACACTAGATTTTTTACATGGAAAACCCAGTGAGGGAAAAACCACAGTGAGGATTAACTCACAATATAAATGATATATCAAAATTACAACAAGGCTCACTACCTTAGGGCTCACTTCCAAAAGGTCTCAATGCCCAAAGTAGAAGAAGATAGTTATAATGAGAATGGATCTCACAGCAACTAGGGATCCACCACAAACTCAACTGAATCTATCACAACCTCTCTACATCAAAATATATTCTTTAATGGTCACTATCATAACATTCGGATCACACCTACAACAAATGATGCTTCTCATGCAACCATTTCCTCTATCTCAATTATTTCACTAAATTTCCCAATCATTTAACTCATATTTATACATTCACAATCTTGGAAACAATCTTCAAGGTCGACACAAACAACAAACTTAACCAATATTCAAATTAGGTTTGGACCTAAACATTCCCGTGGTGGAAGGGAATGAATGTGAACCACACCACACCTTATTAGGGACTCAAATGCAATCTTCCATGAAACAACATGCTTTCAAAAACTCCAAAGTATAACTGCAAGTAGTGAAAACAACCAGGTCAGCCAAGACTGGTGTTAACACTAAGACCTTTAGGAACACGCTTCAACCATGATCTGAATTACACTTTGTAGACCAATCAAAAAGTAGGAACATGATCTAGAAACATCCACAAGCACATTGCAATCACCAAGAAATTCCACACAACCTCCAAACACTCTATCCAAAAGATTCTTCAAACCAAACCACTTAAACATTACTGTCAACCATTGTCACAAAGAAAAGATTACTTGTGGAGCACCAAATCATTAACCACTTCAACTGAAGACACATAACATCATCCCAAACTTAATTTTAGAACTGCAAACTATAAAACTTAAATGCAGAGAAATGTAGAGTATAATACATTCTTCTTATCACCATTAAATACTCAAAAAAATAGTTTTTACTCTAGTGAAAAAAATTTACTCAAATCTTCACACCAGAGGCTCAAACTTGAGACATGGCAACTACAAAAATCCCTTAACATAACTTTGAAACCACAAACAAAGATATTCAATCTACAGGATATGCAGAGCAAAACACTGCACTATTTTGGGAGATAGAACAATTCTGTAATTGCACTAACTTCTCAAACACTTGCTCAAACTCATCCAAATAACTTCCTTAGATGCCAACCTTAGGTGTTGACATCAATGCCAAAATTTACTTCTCATACTTATAACAATCTCCCCCTTTGTCATTGATGGCAACACAAGATGTGAAAAACCATCAAGATAAATAAACTTGCTTTGCTTCTTTGCTCCCCCTTTATACTTTATCTAGCTACAACTTTCTCTCTTTTGACATCAATCACGATCTCTCTCAATTTTTTCACATGAACTTCTCTCCCCCTTTGACATCAATGGCAAAGGGTGCTAGAACTTCTCTCCCTCTTTAGTTATCAAAGCTTAAATTAGATTTGACTACCACTGCATTACTCCCCTGTCAGGAACACTGCAACACTTACTGCTCTTTATCAGGAACTCATATCAGCAACATCTACCTATTCCCCTTGAGAGGTAGCCATCAAAACATCAATCTAGATCAAAAATGAGACTTTGGGTACCACTAGACTGATGCACTTCCTATGCATCTTAGTTTAGAGAAGGAGGGGTAATAACCCCTAACTTCTCCCTGAGATAATCAAAAGTATCCTTAGGCAAAGGCTTCATAAGAATATCTACAATATGATCCTTTGTAGAGACATATTCCATCTTTACTTCATTCTCTATTACCTTTTTTCTCAGAAAGTGATACCTTATTGATATATGCTTTGTTCTTGAGTGCATCACTGGATTCTTTGAAATGTTTATAGCACTTGTATTGTCATAAAAGATCAAAATTGGTTCTCCATACACAACTTTTATGTCCTTCAATGTTTGCTTCATCCATAGCACTTTAGTACAACAACATGTTGCAACAATATATTCTACTTCTGCAGTAGACAAATAAATTGAATCTTGTTTCTTGCTCAACCATTAAACCAATCTATTACCCAAGAAGAAAGCACCTCCACTTGTACTTTATCTATCATCAACATTTCTAGCACAATTTGCATTTGTATAAGCACTAAGAGTGAATTCAGTATCTTTAGGATACCACAATCCATAGTCTGAAGTGCCTTTTAAATATCTCATGATCCTCTTAACTGCCAACACATGTGACTCTCTAGGATCTTCTTGAAACCTTGCCACATGACAAACTGCATGCATTATATATGGTTTGGTATAGATTAGATAAAGTAGTCCTCCAATCATAGACCTATACATCTTCTGGTTAGTCTTAGGTGATTCATCATTCTTTCTCAGCTTGCAACCAGTTACCATAGGGGTACATACTGGCTTGGAATCCTCCATTCAAAACTTTTTCAACAATTCTTTCACATACTTAGACTGAGAAATAAAAATTCCTTTTTCTGATTGAGTAATCTACAATCCTAGAAAGAAATTCATTTCACCAAACATAGACATCTCAATCTCCTTTTACATTTCTTGTACAACTTTCTTACACATACCTTCATTGCCTCCAAAGATAATATCATCAACAAAGACTACAATAATCAAAATTTGATCATCATTAATTTTGAAATAGAGATTATTGTTTGTAGTACCTTTATTGAACCCTAATTGCAACAAATACTTATCCAGCCTTGCATACTAGGCTCTAGGAGCTTGCTTTAGTCCATACAAGGCTTTCTTCAATTTGCAAACCATGTCATCTTGGTCTGATAACTAAAATCCTTCTTGTCGTTCAATGTAAACCTCTTCTTCCAGCTCTCCATTCAAGAATGCAGACTTCACATCCATCTGGTACACTTTGAAATATTTGTGTGTTGCAAATGCCAAAAACATTCGTATTGATTCAATCCTTTCCATGGGTGCATAAGTCATGTCAAAATCTATGCCTTCAACCTGAGAATATCCTTTGCATACCAGTCTTTCTTTGTTTCTTACTACTCCATTTTTATTCATCTTATTTCTTAAAACTCATTTAGTTCCAATCACATTCTTATCAACAGGGCTAGGAACCAATTCCCAAGTTTGATTCTTCTCTATTTGCATAAGCTCTTCTTCCATAGCTTTTACCCAATTTTCATCTTTGCAGGATTCACTTACAGTTTTAGGTTCAATTTTGAAAGTAAACAGTAGTTCACTTGTTCTTCTGTGACTCTTTTCCTTGTCAATACCCCTTTGCTTTTGTCACCAATAATCTAATCTTTAGAATGATTAATCTTTACATACTTGGGAGTCTTAAAAACACTTTCTGGAGCCTTTTCTTCTTCAACTTGACTGTCTTTTTTTTCAACTTTTTCTTCATTTACTGTAATAGCAGGTTCATCTGATTCATAGCCACTCATATCTGATATTCTTTCCATGTCTTCATCAACCTTCACACTAGCACTCTCAATGATTTTTCTCAATCTCTTATTGTAGCATTGGTAGGCTTTACTCTTAGTAGAGTATCCAAGGAAAATTCCTTCATCACTCCTAGCATCAAACTTGCCTAACTCTTCTTCTCTTCTGATATAACATTTTCTTCCAAAAACTTTGAAATATTTCACTGTAGGAATTCTTCCATACCACAATTCATAAGGAGTTTTAGTATCATTACCTTTGACTAAAACTTTGTTTTGAATGTAGACAACAGTATGTATAGATTCTCTCCAATACACTTCTGGTAGGTTAGCATCCTTCATCATTGATCTAGCAACCTCTTGAACTATCTTGTTCTTTCTTTCAACAACTCCATTCTGTTGAGGAGTCCTAGGAGCAGACAACTATCTCTTTATCCCATGTTCTTCATAGAAAATGTTGAATTCATTTGATGTAAACTCACCTCCTCTATCAGACCTTAAGCATTTGATCCTCGATTCTAACTCATTCTCAACCATCACCTTGAAAGCTTTGAACTTGTCTAGGGCTTCTAATTTATCTTTTAGAAAAGTGACCCAAGTCATTCTAGAATAATCATCAATAAGCAACATAAAGTACCTGTCTCCTTGCAAACTTCTTGTTCTTGTAGGACCACACAAATCTATATGCACCAACTCAAGTAATCTAGCAGAAAATTGCTCTTTACTCTTGAAACTTGTCCTTGTTTGTTTCCCCAATTAACATTCCTTGCAAGTAGTATTAGAAGGGCTCACAAGCTTAGGCAAACATAGCTTGTATTGAACTTATCTTCACCAAGTTGTCAAAATTGATATGACACATCCTTCTATGCCACAACCAACTCTCATCTATCTAAGCCAACAAACAACAATCATTAGTTACTCTCAAATGATAAACATTACCTTTAGTCTTCTTACCGGTAGCTATCACTATTTCAGAGATTTCCATGATCTTGCATTTATTATCCTTGAATCTTATATCATACCCTTTGTCACAGATCTGACCAACACTTAAAAGATTGTTCTTTAAACCCTTCACATATAGAACATCATCTGTATTGTGCTTTCGATCAAAAGAAATAGATCCTCTTCCATAAATCTTACTAGTTGCATCATCTCCAAACCTAACCAGTCCTCCATCATCTCCAAACCTAACTAGTCCTCCATCATACTTTTCCAAACTTACAAACTTGCTTTTATCATTGATCACGTGATGTGAACATCCATTGTCAATAATCCATTCATCCTTATCTTTCTCAACCTAGAAGAAAGACAAAGCACTCTCTTCCACTGGTTTTTCTTCCTTCACACAGCTAGCAGGATTAGTAGACGTAGGTTCTTCCTTGATAGCAATAAACAAGCATTCATTTGCACTAGTATCATCAGACTCATCATCTATTACACCATCATCATCATCATCTCTAACATAATAGCATTTCTTTATGATTCAAATTCTACTTTCAAATTTCTTCTTGGCTTTCTCAATTCTCTCTAGACACTTGGAGGCATAGTGACCAATCTTACCACAAGTAAAGTATTTGAATAGTAATTTGCCTTTGAACTTACCAGTACCTCTTTGCATTCCATCCACAAAGTTGGCTTCAATCTCATCAAGATCATCATCTAGTTCCACATTATACTTCTCTAATCTTGAAGTCTTCTCTGAAGTGTTGGCTTTGAAAGCAGTCTCAGTCTTCGGCAGAGCATCACTGAATTCTCTCATCTCAAAAGTAGTAAAATTTCCAAGCAACTGATCTTTTGTAATTTTGTTCACACTCATAAGTTCTTTAATTGCATACACCTTGTGATTGTAGGATTCAGGCAATGACCTAAGAATCTTCAGTACAACCACATTCTCATCAATAGTTCCTCCAAGATCTTTGATACCATTGACAATTTCATCAACTTTTAGCATGTAGATTGTTATGTTCTCATCATCACTCATCTTCAGAGCTTCATACCTTGCCTTCAGGTTCTGTAATTTGGTACTCTTTACAGAATCATCTCCTTCATACAATTTTTCAACTTGTCCTAGATCTCATGAGTAGTTTCCAGATCCAAAACTTTCACTAACTCAGTGTTAGATAAAGCATTTAACAGAGCATATCTAGCTTTTCCAAATTTAACTCATACTATTTGACTTCATCTTCAGATGATGGACCATTTGGAGGAATAGTATACTTTGTATCTGCCATCTTCCAAACACTATAACCAAGAGAAATGAGATGAATTTTCATCCGTACCTTCCAGATGAAAGGAAGCTAGGTGTGCGGAAAACGCTTCCTACACTAATCTAATGAGGAGAGGGCTATGCAAATTCAACTTTATCCTAACTATTACAGCAATGTTAAACCATTAACATGAGATATTGCAGAAAAACACAAGAACCAGAAAGAAGACAAAAGAAGAGAGACAAGATATACATGGGGAAAACCCTTATGGGTGAAAAACCCCACACTCCAAAACATAGCTCAAATATATTATAGTAAACAATAACATATTACAATACAGTTTCAGAGCCAATGCTCTTTCAGGAGTCTTTGAATGTCGAATCTATAGATATTCTGGCATCATAACAGTACTTGTCCCAAAGTTATCTATCTCCCATCCAAGAACTTGTTTATATAGAGTTTACAAGGCAAATATGGAACCTTCTAGAGATGGGCATCCATCTTGGACTCATGCGCCAAAACCCACACCTAAGGACACTTGTCCAACATCCCATCCTGAAGTGGGTGCCTGGTCCCAAGATAGGTTACGACAAATGCTCTTACGCACCTTACAACTATCATAGAATCCGTCATACACTGACTAAAAATATCATATTTCTCTTACATGTCATAACCTCCCTTGACTGCCCAAAGATGCCTTTCTCTCGTGCAGAGATACTCACCGACACTTGTCATTAATTAAAAGGGGAAACTGCGGTTGCCAAAGTCACCAAAATTTACCCTATTGCATATACACAAGGTGCTGACTATGCTAACTCAACATGGGATAAATAAATACAACATTAGGAATTTGCAAAGGTTGAGACACCTTAATTCCCAACACTAGAGAGCATAGTCCATTCCATCAAACTACGGAGACTACTTCTTGTGTACCATCTCAGATGTACCTCAAGCTGTTAGGCTTTCTTCCAAGGAACCCTTGCTCTGATACCAATTGTTTAAATGCACAAGACAAATGAGATGGGGGGTGAATTAGTTGTAACCAAAACTTATATTCTTATAAACATCAACACATCAACCACTTAATCACTGTTATTATGATTTAACCATGAAAGCATGAAATCAGAAACTTAAGCACATCCACATATGAGACACATGAGACACTAGATTTTTTACATGGAAAACTCAATGAGGGAAAAACCATGGTGAGGATTAACTCATAGTATAAATGATATATCAAAATTACAATAAGGTTTGCTATCAGAGGCTCACTACAAAAAGAAGGGGCTCACTGCCTGAATCTATTGCAACCTCTCTGCATCAAAATATATTCTTTACTACTCACTATCATACCATTTAGATCACACTTGCAACAAATGATACTTCTCATGCAACCATTGTTGCAAATATGTGCCTAAGTGGTGTTGTCATTGATGTCAACATATCCTTGTTGCCATTGGTGTCAACTGTATCCTATTTTGCTATCTATATAGAAGACCAGAATGTTGAGGATATTGAGAAAATTAATGGAGATCAATATATGTGGACCAGATGGCTATGCAGAGGTTTGTTTGAAGAAGCCTCAGTTAAGATTTGAGAGGTTTGCATTAAGATCTGAAGAAGTCATAGCCATTTGAGTAAAATTGGTTCCTGCATTATTTAGGAAAAATAGAGTGATAGGAAAGAGGTTCGGATTGCTCCGGTAACGTAAAATGATGATCTACGGTTCTATAGGCATGTCTGGGAAATCAATATGTATCATTAACTCTAGTGGTTCATGGTTTAGAGGTTTGCAAGCTATCTTTCTAGTTTGACAGTCATGGCAGATAGTCTTCTTGAGGTTCTAGAGGAAGATACAAATGATTTTGGTAATTTGGTTTAAAGTGAATGTTATTGGTAATTTCAATGTGCTTGTGGAGGTCTCTGGATCGTGTGGCTACTATGTTGGAGGTCCACACTAAAGTTTGAGCTAGTTGATTGAAGATTTCTTCTTTGAGGTTGATGTTCTTCCTAGTCTTGGCTGACTAGATGTTCCTAGCATGTTGCAGATGATCTAAGAGCATTTTTATGAAGTGTGGTGTGATTGTAGAAAAGATTCAAGTCTTAGTTGTGTTTGGCCGACACTGTGATGATCCACGTTAAGTTTAGCCGACCTTGTTGATCATTCCAAGGTTGATGAATGTTGATCATGATGTTAGTCATAAGCAAACATAGAATAAAAATTGCACAACCTTTACTCATCTTGAAAGATACAATGAATTCAAAGAATTCATTATCCCAAGTCTCCGTGGATTAGTTCATAACCTACTGACATTACTTAGTGGTTGATGTGCATTGCTGTTTTCCATTTTGGGGCCTTACATTCATCAACAGGATCTGATAAGATGCTACAAAGAAACGTTATTTCACAGTAAATTTCTCTAGATGATGTATTTATACTTAAATCTTTGCATGATATTTGTCAATTTGACATGCTTTAACTCAAATATGCTACTTATTTTTAGTTATCTTTGAGATATCTGCATATTTATGACTATTTGCTTCTGATTGTCAATTATTGCAATTGTGATGGTGGATTATTCTAAAATTAAAAGAAACTGAAAAGAATAGTTCAAATAATGATGAACCTTCAGTTATTGAGCTACATACACATTAGATATAGTCATGAAGAGAAGAAATCAAATCATATGTTCACCAAGACATTCCACAGCTAGATACAGTCGATGCTAACTTCAAAGGAAAGGAATGAAGACAACACATGCAAGCTGATATGCACTCCAAGGGACGCAACAAACCAAAGCATGTATCAAGAATTCATACACTGATTACTCAAGATTTATGATGGATTGTAATCAAAACAGTCTTCTCATTCATTAAGTATGTAAGAACATATATGTATACAACAACTTTGAAATAAGCCCTGAATATTTCAGCAAATAGATTTCAATTAAGTTTTGAATGTCTAAAATAAGGCATCCCCGCACCTTTTATAGAATAAGGTGAGGGAGCGGTTACAATTGACCTACGGTCATGATTTATCTATTAAGATCTATGGTGGATATAAATCCTTGACTTAGTCAACATTTCACATGGCACAGGTTGCTAGCTGGCAACCATCTGAATTACTTGTTTTCTCTAAATACCGGATGGTTATGCCTTCTTTGGTATCGCATCTTCATCTACTCTTCATCAGGAGCATCAGGATCATCACTTCCCGTACCTTCATCATCATGATGAACCTTACTTTGCATATGGGCCTGCATGATTATCCTAACATTTTCATATGCTCCCACCACTCGTTCAACTTCTCCGCCATCCTAAGTTTTTGCTTTAGCAATGGCATGCTTGTGGGCCTGATATTTATTTAAAAGATTCTCCAATTTACTCCTCTTGCCGCTTGATGTTTCATTGTAATTCTCCACCCTGACCTTGATCCTCATGATCTTGTCCATGGCTTCTTCTGTCAGGTGGATAAGAGGGTCATTAGTTATAAGCTGAAAGTTGTTATGCATAGCCTTTACTACAAAATCTTCATCTTGAGTTTCAATCTTTCCTTCTATTTTCCCCTCTAGGGCTTCCAGGATCTCTGCTTCAAATGACATCATGTCATGCAGCTTCATGCTAATATCTCTTAACTTGTTGTTGCATCTTTTTAATACATCATTTTCAAATCTGATATCTTTATACCAGATATCCATCAGTATGACGGTATTACTATTCAGCACCTGTTTGTTTATTAGAACTTGAGGATTAATCCTCTTCATTTCATCCAAATCCTTCAAGGCTTTCTCTAATGGGAAGGACCTTCTTTCAGCCTCCATTTGCAACTTATCAACCTTCCTTCTGGAGATACTTAGAGAATTCCACCTCTGCAAAGAGGCTTTCACTACTTCTTCAGCTCCACTGAGTGCAGATAACATCCACTTTATCATTATTACCGATTCGTGCTTCATAAGGTCTAGCTTATTGACCTCTTCCTAAGAAATTGTAGTCAATGGGACTACTTCTGAATTTGAAGTATCATCAGGGTTAATTAACCCTTTTATGTATGCATGTAGTTGAGCAATGTGCTCTTTATGCTGTTTATTTTTCTCTTTTTCCTTCTTTACCCTTTGGGTCAAAGAATCAATTATATATTTTCCCTCTTGACCTTCCTGGTCTTCATTGGCAAACCCTAAATCAACAGTAGTAATCTGGAATTCTTCGAGGGTGATCTTGCCTTTCTCCTTCTCTACTATGGGAAGTGCTATCTGAGCGGTCCTTCTACCTGTAGCAGGATCTCTTCTTATGGCCAAGGTTAACCCGGCCTTCCTTTTTGGCTTCATGATGGTCTCTGAAAATAGGGTTGACACATCAAACTCTTGAATTTCCAAACCTGACTCTATATCTATTTCTTTCTCAAGCCATGGAGGAACTTGGTCTCTAGATCCTTGGCGTCGACCATCAACATGCTGATCACCTTGATCTCCAGTAACTGTATCTATTTTTGATGGAGATGGTGACTTCCTTATTTCTTCCTCATGATGCTCTTCATGAGGGTGATCCTGGGGTACTTCCTCCTATTGAGGAATTTCTTCTTGTGGTGGAGGATCTTGCGATGCATCCACATGATGATCTTGTAATTGATCCTGTACTTCATCATTTTTTGTTTCATCCCCTTTGGGAATTTCCTCATGATGAGGCACATTTGCAACCGTAGATGTCATTGTATCTACCTTAGGTGCCTCTACCTAATTTTGGATCACATTTTGATTCACACCTGTAGTATCTACCTCTTGAGTCTTTAGGTCATCTTGACCTGATGTATCCTTTTCACCAGAGGCTTCTTGAGTCCAGGGTACTTCTTCACTTATCATGGCTTTATCATTTCCACCCTTTTATTGGACTTGAACTATTTTGAGATCTTTAGATATATCTAGTTGTTGTTGACCCATATCTGTAGTGTGGCTTTCCACTTCTACCAGCTTGATCTCCTCAACATTTTCTGTTCTCTTAGGTGCACCCACTAGATTTTTAGGATGTGCTACATCCTCCCTATATGTTAAATCTATCACTTCAGGGCTAGTCACTTGATCCACTAGTTTATCAATCCCTATTTGTTGTGCAATCCTTTCTGGGTTGTTTTCCTTTTCCTGTTCCACTTGCTTCAGTTCTTCTAACACAACCACCTGTACTGATGGAGTTCCTTGTGGAGTTATGCGGGTTTTAGTAGCAAGGGTTTCCATTTGTTGAGAGGTTACATCCTTTACTACCTTATCATTAGATAAGTCAACTGTCTCTTCCAGTGAGATAAGACCACTTTGAATTGGCCTAGAGGCTTCTTTCATTTGTTCTTTAGCTTGTTCAGTCTTAAACTGAACAATGGTGGGAAGTAGTACATTGTGTTGCAGTTCCTTTCTGAATACTTCTCCACCAGCTCCCCTCAACACTATGGGGTCATGCTTTATTTCACCTCTCATAGATGTTCTTGGTTTCTTAGGTGTGGATGCCATCACTTGAGGTGCTTTTCTTTTTCTAATGAGGGGCATTGGGTCTTCCTCTGCAGGCTCTTCATCAAGAGGAACATCCTCTTCCATTTACTTTTGTGATGCCTAACCCTCCTCATATGTTTCAATAGTTTCAACAGCTGGCCTCTGGATCTTTTTAGCTTTTTGTTTATCCATAGGAGGCGGTGCTGATGAGGTTGATGCCCGTCTTGATACGGATGCATCCTCAACTGTTATAATCACTCTTTCAACTATTACCCCTTTAGGTTCATTATCATTTTTCTTACCTCTGGGGGGTCTCTTGCTTTGTTCTTGAGGCGGCATTCTTTCTCCTTTAGATTTCCTCTTTTCAATCAGAAAGTCATCATATTCATTGTCAGGAAGCTCCTACCTCTTCTTCTTATTGTCAATTGTAAGGGCTACACCCTTCTTCTTCATTGCATTTGTTTGTTCATTTACCCAAGACTGGGTTAACTGCAGTATCTTGCCTGTAAATCGATCCAATGAGATATCCTCAGGCTGTGTAAGATTAGGTGCTGAGATTGTGTCATTGTATATCTTCTTTTCCTCATATTCATCAGCTATTATTTTTCCATCATCCCTCTTTAACTGAGTAGGAATTGGAATACAATCAAAAGTTCTGATCTGGTTGAGAGTCAGCCTTTGGTATTTTCTTCTCCTAGCCATAGCTTCATCCTCACAATCTGTCCAGAAATCCTCTAAGTTCTTCTGATGGATGGGCTTCCCCATGATTTTCTACATCCTCCCATATGGGTCATATGATCTTGCCAATGGGAATGGCTGTAACTTCATCATGTCTAGACTAGCTATGGCCTTCTTAATGCTATTAGAATCGTGGCATATATACCAACCCATTGTTATTGGAAACATTACTGGTGGAATCTTATTATTTGCTTTGTAAGCATCCAGTATTGTGGATATCTATCTCATGAACTCCATCAAAACAACTGCATCAGTGGGATATCTTGGGAGCATGAGGGGTTGTCCTGCAAAACCCTCTATTTTTATATAAGAGAATGTGGTATATTGTATAAATCAGGCACCATGCTTATATATGACTTCTTGAGCTTCCATGCTCAGTCTTTTAGTCCTATCTTCTTCCATTGTCCTGACCAAATGCATAGAAAATGCATCATTCACTGATTTGTAATCTGGAAGATAATTTTGTCTTTGTAGTTGGGGATAATGATCCTAGATGTGGGCATCATTAGTAATGCCACCAATCTTTCCTTCTGTTGCAAGTGCACTAAATGTACCTTTGTATGCACAAGAGTATACCACATATCAAGTCATATGAAATGAACACTCTAGGCCTCCTAGGTTCATGAGCTGCTCATTTAGGGCATCATTTATCATCTTGGCCCATAATGGCTTGTTGTCTGTATACAGACACATTAGGATAACCCCATACATCCAATCTTTGAAACTTCCAGCATCAGGCTGGCCTGTCACTCTGCTAAGTAGGGCTATCATATATTGGTACTCCTCATCAAAGTCAAACTTGTACCTATGCACTGGTAGTTTGGCAGATGCAGTATAAGGACTATTCTTGGCCCTCCATTGATACATTCTCTTCCTAGTAGCTTTCTTGTTGTTTATATATTTGGTTTCCAGCTTCTTCAGATCCATGCTGACAACCTTCTTTCCTAATGGCAAATTGAAAGTGGCCACAATCCCCCTAATGGATAGATCTGCATACACTTGACCATGCTTTTCCACTTTCCTTGTTTGTGGATTGTAGTTTTTGGCACATTCAATGATCAATTCTGGAGTCTCCATAGAATATGGAAATCCAGCTGCATTCCACATTCCTGACACGAAAACGGCATCCAACAAGGTATTATTCCTATCCTCATGCATTCTAGATGATCAAGTGACCAAATCAGTGCTTCTCTGGTGTGTATCTGTGATGATGCCATATTTGAACCGTACACCTTCAGGCTGAGTGAACATTGGTTTAAGGAATTCAACATCAGATTTGCTCAACCTCTTGTTTGCCATCATTTCCTGCAATAAACAGGACCAGTATTACCATACAATACTTCACATACATGCATACAACATTAAATCTTCACGGCATGATGCACATTATATTGATTAATTATCACTTCATCATGATATGCATAACGTATATCTTCAAACCAGAAAAAGCATACTACCTGGACATGCAGAAAATGACAGGAGGAGGGTTTTAATTACTTACTTATAGCATTTAACTCCTTGATTATGCTGATGATTATATGAAAGAGATTCAGATACCAGTGATAATCACGTGTCCTGTTCTGTTGCAAGCCGTGTGTGTCCGCAGGTAGGTCGTATGAGGGTTTGAAAGCTCTGTGCTCTGTAGAAACTGGTTTTATCATAAGATAAGTGTAAAATGACGGTGTAAATTCACTTTATCCTCCTTTATTAGGGTAATTTTAGGGCAACACAGGGTTTACTCAATCTTAACCATTGATCTCTTGTCATTAATTCTTGGATGCTGCCAAGTGTCTGGATCACGTTCGCAATCGGCAGGAATCCACCTACTGCATTTATGGCATTTAATGTTGTGTGGCAAGAGGAGTGGGGTGATCTTCAAAAGATCAGGTGATAATTTGAACATCGGGTCATGTTTAAAATATCAGGTGATATTAAGAAATATCAGGATGACGTCATCAGGATAATGACTTAGTTCATCGTTGTCGCACTATGACATCATCATCATGTTATGTAGAAAGGGTCTCTATTGGAAATATACCTCCATGAGGTAAAAAGGATGATGACGTCTTCGTCATGGCAATTTTCTTATCTATCAGGATTATATGACGTCATCATGATATTGGCTCTCGGGTGATATTTTGTGATAGGGTGATATTCGAAAGATAGGGTGATATTCAGAGTATTGGGTGATAATCTGAATATGACCCTCGTAAAATATATGACATTGTTCGACGGGTAAATGCTCCTGTCACCTAAAATTGACGTACAGATCTTTAGATAAATGATTTATCGAGTGATAAAATTGGATTAGGGTGATCTTTCATAAGATGACTGATGTTAAGAAATATGACCCCCCCCGAATATCAGGTTTGACTAGGACTTTGACTCACCACAACTCTCGTTCCCTAAGGAATATTAGGGTGATCCAAAAGGCAAACCTACATGAAATTTTGTACTCTATCCAACCATGAGGTTATTGACATGAAATATGAACTTTGAAAAAGCTAACCTCATCATGATGACTTACCCAGTCCCCTTATGCAGGATCATCTGCATGACTTACTTTTACTAGACCACCAGCAAGCAGAAAACACCAAGCCAAGCCAAGCAAAAAAAAGTTGGGTCCCTATTTTGTCAAGTCAAAATGGGGCGTGTTGTGTAACCACACAACAATGAAGCATATAAATACTTATTGAAGAGTTGTTGAAAAGCATCCTTGTACACAATGAATTAAATCTAAAGAAGGGATCAAAAGTAGAGCATAGAAGAAGAAGAGTGAAATGAGTATAGAGTAAAGAGTTAGTGAAGAAGAATTTGAAGAGAAGAGCAGAAGTTTTGTGCCTTTAAAGGAACTGATTCAGGCATGAATGTAGATGCTATTTCTCAATTCATTATCTTCGTATAAATCATAATTTCTTATAGGCAGTGAGCCTCTTCTTGAGCAGTGAGCTTTGAGCAGTGTGCCTTCTATTTTCTTAAGTACTTTTAACAGGGTACATATTTTTGTGGGTTAACCCCCACCGTGGTTTTTCCCTTAACCGGGTTTTCCACGTTAAAATTCTGGTGTTGTGTGTTCATGGTGTTTCTGCTCATATGTTGATTTATGCTTAAATGTTTTCACCACTAATCTAATTATAAAGAATATTTAAAAGGTTAAGAAAAGGTTAAAGTTTAGGGACAACTGATTCACCCCCCCTCTCAGTTGTTTGAACTATTTCCAACAATTGGTATCAATGCCAAGTTCCTCTAAAAGAAGCTTGACCGCTTGAGGATATCCAAGATGTTGATCTACAAGAAGGAAAGTCTGAGATTTGATGGAACAAATTACTCCCTTTGGAAGGTACACATGCAGTGTCATTTAGAATGTATGGGTGATGGCTTTTGGACAAAAAACCAAGAATGTGTATAAGATTATGAAGAATGAACCTTCAAATATAAATGAACTCAGAGATGCTGAATGCAACACTCGAGCCAAAGAAGCTTTATAGAGTGCCTTGTCTGATACCGAATTGGCAAATGTCCTGGATTTACAAACTTCTCATGAGATCTGGAGTAAATTGGAAAATCTGTATGAAGGTGACAAATATGTTAAATGTGCCAAGATACAAAGCCTAAAAGGTAAATATGAAAGATTAGTAATGAGTGAAGATGAAAACATTACTTCCTACATGAAAAAAGTGAATGAACTTGTGACTGGTATCAGAAATGCAGGTGGAGTATTGGATGAATAAAAAATTGTTGCCAAGGTGCTCAAATCCTTACCTCCAGCTTACAAGCACAATGCTGCAACCATTGAAGAAATCAGGATAGTAACAACAGTCACAAGGGATCAGTTAGTTGGCAAGCTTTCTACATTTGAAATGAGTGAGTTTGGTGATTCTCTTCCTAAGTCTGAATCTGCATTCAAGGCTAGTTTGTATGGAAAGCAAAGATATGATCTGGGTGAAAGATATTTTGCAAGATCAAACAGATTTGTGAAGACAAGAACAGATCTTGAAGATATTGAAATAGAAACTACAGATCTTGAATCTCTCATTGCCAAACGGATGCCAAGAGGATCCGGTAAGTATGAAGGAAAGTTGCCACTCAAATGTTTTTCTTGTAATAAGATTGGTCATTTTGCCTCAAGGTGTTCCGAGAGGTTTTCAAAACCAAACCCAAATAGGTACAAGGGTTAGAAGAATTGTTACTATGTCCAAGAAGCTGTAGAAGAAAGAGTCACAGATGATGAATCTAATTATGGAGAAGGTGATTGGGTGTTCATTACTATTAAAGAAGAAGATCCAATGTCTACCGAATCTGCTAGCTATGTAAATATAGGAAGTGCCTTGGCTTCTCAGGTTGTTGAAAAGGATGAATGGGTGATTGATAGTGGATGTTCTCATCATATGACTGGAGCCAAGAGTAAGTTTTTGAGTTTTGAAAATTATGAAGGACTTGTGAAATTTGGAGACAACTCAGCTGGTAGAATTTGTGATAGATGATCCATCTCTTTTGATGGTAAGAATAGGACCAATAATGTTCTATATGTGGAAGGACTGAAGCATAATCTTCTCAGTGTTGGACAATTGGTTGACAAGGGTTATGATCTTCGTTTCAAGGATGGAAAATGTAGAATCTTGGAAAGCTCCAGAACTGAAATTGCATCCAATACTCAGACTAAAGATAACATCTTTCACTCAAGTAGTTCAAGCAAAAGTTGTTTGATTTCTCAAACAGATCAAAGTTGGTTATGGCATAGAAGGATGTGTCATGTAAATTTTGATAACATTGTCAAAATAAGTTCCATGCAAGTTGTAAGATATCTTCCAAGACTTGTAAAACTTGATAGTATATGTAGAGAAAGTCAATTGGGCAAACATAACAAAATTTCATTCAAAAGGAAGGAACAAGGTTCAAGTGGGAGATTGGAATTGGTGCATACTGATCTCTGTGGTCCTGCTAGAATTAGGAGTGTGCAAGGAGACATATATTTCATGCTGCTTGTTGATGACTACTCTCGGATGATGTGGGTAACCTTCCTAAAAGAAAAATTGGAAGCTCTTGATAAGTTTAAGGTGTTCAAGATGATGGTTGAAAATGAGATTGGTGGGTAATTGAAATTTCTGAGATCTGACAGGGGTGGACAATTCACTTTCGGTGAGTTTGATACTTTTTGTGAAAAGCATGGGATAAAAAGATAATTATTTGTTCCAAGGACTCCTCAGAAAAATGGAGTTGTGGAAAGGAAGAACCAGACCATTCAAGAAGCTACTCGGACCATGAGGATGGAAACAAATGTTCCTCAAGTTTATAGGAGGGAAGCTGTGAGTACTGCTGTCTACACTCTTAACTGGGTGCAGATCAAAAGAAATTTTAGTAACACTCCTTATGAACTATGGTTTGGTCATCCTCCTACTGTAAGATATTTCAGAGTTTTTGGTAGTAAGTGCTATATCAAAAGAGATGAGGATTTAGGCAAATTTGATGTAAGAAGTGATGAAGGAATATTCTTGGCATACTCTACTCAAAGTAAGGCTTACCGGTGCTTCAACAAGAGGTTGAAAAGAATTGTTGAAAGTGCTAATGTTAAAGTTGATGAAAGAAAAGAAGGTCATTCCAAGTATTGCGGATATGATTCAGATGATCAAGATGAAAGTCCAAGTCAAAGAAGGCAAGATCAAATTCAGATTCAGATCCAGATTGATTTGGTAACTCCAGTGACTCAAGAGATTAGTGTAGAAGATAAGGAACCAGTTCAAGAAATATAAGTTCAAATAATTCCCAAAACCCCCAGGTATGTAAGAATGAATCATCCTGAAGATCAAATTATAGGAGATAAAAATAGAGGTGTTCAAACTAGGAGAAGAGTTGCTGAAGATCAAGAAGAGATTTATTTGATTTCAAAGATTGAACCTAAATCAGTAAGTGAAGCTTGCAATGATGAAAAATGGATTAAGGCAATGGAAGAAGAATTGGTGCAAATTGAAAAGAATCACACTTAGGATCTTATTCCCAGGCCTGAGGACAAAAATGTGATTGGAACCAAATGGGTCTTCTGAAATAAATTGAATGAAGATGGTGAAGTTGTAAGAAACAAGGCAAGGTTGGTATGTAAAGGTTATTCTCAAGTGGAAGGAATTGACTTTGAAGAAGCTTTTGCTCCTGTGGCAAGGATAGAGGTAGTCAAATTATTTCTTGCCTTTAGTGCTTTCAAAGACTTTAAAGTTTATCATATGGATGTCAAATCAACATTTCTAAATGGAGATTTGGAGGAAGAAGAATACATTGAACAACCGGAAGGATTTTAGTTGTCTGATCAAGGAGATATGGTTTGTAGACTAAGAAAAGTCTTGTATGGACTCAAGCAAGCTCCAAGAGCCTGGTATGCTAGAGTGGATACGCATTTTCTTAAGCTAGGATTTAGCAAAGGTACTGCTGAGAGTAATCTGTACTTCAAGATAAATCATGAGGACATTTTAATTGTTGAGGTCTTTGTTGATGATATCATTTTTGGTGGAAATGAATGTATGTGCAAAGCATTTCCTAATCAGATGAAAAGTGAGTTTGAGATGTTAATTTTTGGTGATATGAACTTCTTCCTAGGTCTACAAATTGTTCAGTCAGATAAAGGTATCTTCATATCTCAGTCCAAGTATGTGAAGGAATTGTTTAAGAAAATTGGAATGGAAGATTCAAAGCCAGTAGGTACTCCTATGGTAACCAGATGCAAGCTAAGTAAAGATGATGACTCCCCAAAGGAAAATTAGAAAAGGTATAGATCAATGATTGGAGGATTGCTCTATTTGACTCAGACCAGACTTAACATCATGAGTGCAATTGGACTTGTTGCCAGATTTCAAGCTAATCCAAAAGAATCCCATGTTGTGGCAGTCAAAAGAATTTTTAGATATCTCAAGGGGACAATTTATTATGGATTGTGGTATCCAAAGGACAATGATTTCACTCTTCATGCATATACAACTGCTGATTGGGCAGGAGATGTGGATGATAGAAAAAGTACTAGTGGTGGTGCATTCTTCTTGGGAAGAAGATTGGTCTCTTGGATGAGAAAAAATCAAGAGGCAGAGTATATAGCAGTAGCAAATAATTTTTCTCAAGTTCTGTGGATGAAGCAAATACTGAAGGACATCAAAATTGTGTTTGAGGAGCCAGTCACAATTTCTGTGATAATTCAAGTGCTATAAGCATTTCCAAGAATCTGGTATTGCACTCAAAGACAAAGCATATATCTATCAAGTTTCACTTCTTGAGAGAGAAAGTTAATGAGAATGAAGTCAAGTTGGAGTTTGTGTCTTCCAAAGATCATATTGCAAATATCTTCACTAAGCCTCTTCCCAAAAATACTTTTGAGTATCTCAGAGAAAAGTTAGTGTTTATCACCCCTCCTGATCAGAACTAAGATGCACTAAGGTGCATCAATTTGGTGGAATTCACATTGATATCTTGTGATCCAGATTGATGTTAAGGAGGTACTACTCAAAGGGGGAGTAGTCATTATGAAAGTTTTGGGATCATTCTGAATCAAAAAGAGAGAAAATGTAGCAAATATGTGCCCTTTGCCATTGATGTCAAAGGGGGAGAGAAGTCATGTGAAAAACTAGTTGTTGATGTAAGGGGGATTAGTAAAGGAAGTAATTACAAAAGTGAGAAGAGAAAGGGGGAGAAGTTCTTATCTTGATGGTTAAATTCAGTTTTTCACATCATATGTTGCCATCAATGACAAAGGGGGAGATTGTTGCAAATATGTGCCTAAGTGGTGTTGTCATTGATGTCAACATATCCTTGTTGCCATTGGTGTCAACTGTATCCTATTTTGCTGTCTGTATAGAAGACCAAACTATTGAGGCTATTGAGAAAATTAATGGAGATGAATATATATGGACCATATGGCTATGCAGAGGTTTGTCTAAATAAGCTTTAGTTAAGATTTGAGAGGTTCGCATTAAGATCTGAAGAAGTTATAGCCATCTGAGTAAAATCAGTTCCTGCATTATTCAAGAAAGACAAAGTGACAGGAAAGAGGTCTAGATTGCTCCAATAATGTAAAATGATGATCTACAGTTCTAGAGGCATGTCTGGGAAATCAGTATGTATCATCAACTCTAGTGGTTCATGATTTGGAGGTCCGCAAGCTATCTTTCTAGTTTGACAGTCATGGCAGATAGTGTTCTTGACGTTCTAGAGGAAGATACAAATGATTCTAGTAATTTAGCTTAAGTGAATGTTATTGGTAATTTTAATGTGCTTGTGGAGGTCTCTGGATTGTGTGGTTACTAAGTTGGAGGTCGGCACTGAAGTTTGTGCTAGTTAATTGAAGATTTCTTCTTTGAGGTTGATGTTCTTCCCAGTCTTGGCCGACCGGATGTTCCTAGCATGTTGCAGATGATCTAAGAGCATTTTTATGAAGTGTGACATGATTGTAGAAAAGATTCAAGTCTCAGTTGTGTTTGGCCGACAGTGTGATGATCCGCATCAAGTTTAGCCGACCTTGTTGATCATTCCAAGGTTGATGAAGCATATAAATACTTATTGAAGAGTTATTGAAAAGCATCCTTGTACACAATGAATTAAATCCAAAGAAGGGATCAAAAGAAGAGTAGAGAAGAAGAAGAGCGAAGGGAGTATAGAGTGAAGAGTCAGTGAAGAAGAATTTGAAGAGAAGAGTAGAAGTTTTGAGCCTTCAAAGGGAATGATTTAGGCATGAATGTAGATGCTATTTCTCAGTTCATTATCCCTATATAAATCATAATTTCTTATAGGCAGTGAGCCTCTTCTTGAGCAATGAGCTCTAGGCAGTGCGCTCGAAGGCATGTGCCTTCTATTTTCTTAAGTACTTTTAATAGGGTATGTATTTTTGTGGTTTAACCCACACCATGGTTTTTTCCTTAACTAGGTTTTCCACATCAAAATTCTGGTGTTGTGTGTTCATGTTGTTTTTGTTCAAATGTTGATTTATGCTTAAATGTTTTCATCGCTAATCTGATTCTAAAGAAGATTTAAAAGGTTAAGAAAAGGTTAAAGTTTAGGGACAACTGATTCACCCCCCCTCTCAATTGTCTGGATTATTTCTAGAAACCATTTTGTCTATCTCAATTACTTTGCTAAATTTCCCAATCATTTAACACATATTTATACATTCACAATCTTGGAAACAATCTTCAAGGTTGACACAAACAACAAACTTAACCAATATTCAAATTAGGTCTAGACCTAAACATTCTCGTGATGGAAGGGAATGAATACGAACCACACCACACCTTAGCAAGGACTCAAATGCAATCTTCCATGCAACAACACACTTTCACAAACTCCAAAGCATAACCGCAAGTAGTGAAAACAACCAGGTTGGCCAAGACTGGTGTTAATACTAAGACCTTTAGGAAAACACTTCAACCACTATCTGAATTACACTTTGTAGACCAATCAAAAAGTAGGAACATGATCTAGAAACATCCACAAGCACATTACAATCACCAAGAACTTTCACACAAACTCCAAACACTCTATCCAGAAGATTCTTCAAACTGAACCACTTAAACATTACTGTCAACCATTGTCACAAAGAAAAGATCACTTGAGGAGCACTAAATCATGAACCACTTCAACTGAAGACACATAACATCATCCCAAACTTAGTTCTAGAAATGCAAACTATAAAACTTAAATGCAAAGAAATGCGGAGCAGAACACATTCTCCTTATCACCATTGAATACTCAGAATAATCATTTTTACTCTGGTGAACAAAACTCACTCAAATCTTCACATAGAAGGCTCAAACTTGAGACATAGTAACTACAGGTCACATCCCTTAACATAACTTTCAAACTGCAGACAAAGATATTCAATCTATAGGATATGCGGAGCAAAACACTACACTATTCTGAGAGATAGAACAATTCTACAATCATACTAAATTCTCAAACACTTCCTCAAACTCATCCAAATAACTTCCTTAGATGCTGACCTTAGGTGTTGACATCAATGACAACACTTACTGCTCATACTTGCAACAAATTGTTCTTTCATTTGTTAATATTCTTTTTGCAATAATTCTTCTTCTGTCATAGAATGTTCTCCCATCTTGTATTTGGAATCTATATCTATTTTATTACATCTCCTTTAATGCTTTGTCCTTCCTTTTTTGATATTTTCATTAATACTTTAGCACCATGTAGTGCATTAGAACCTGATAGTTCTTCACTTCTTACCAAATTGTGTAGCTTTGGGACAATTGAATGCATCATGTAAATTATCATAAAGAAATCCACAACTTAATTTTTCTTTTTTCTTCCTACTCCTATGCTCATTTGCATAATGGCATGGTTTACTACAATAATAGCAAGTCAGTTTTTGACTTCTTTCTCTACCTCGGTGACCTCTATAATTGTTATGATAGTCTCCTCTACCATATACCTAGGAATAGTTATTATTATAGCTTGTATAAGGCTCTTTGTTGTGTATCTAGGGCACCACATGGTTTGCATTATTTATTTATCTTGGTTTCTCTTCCATGTCGATTCTTGGTAGTTGTTTTTGTATAGCCATTTAGTGCTATTGCAACTAATCCTTATGCCCTGGCTATTCCTCTATCTATGGAAGATTCCTCCCTATTCATTCATCTAACCAATGGTTCATAGCCTTCTTCTTCCAATAATATGGGGCAATCATCTATTACATGTTTATCCCATTATTTGCATATACCGCAACAGAAATTTAGTATTCTTCCAAGGAATTTTTTAAAATCTATCCTGAATTTAGAAGCATGATTTGTACCTTATATCATTGGGAATTCATTTCTCATGTGTCCTCTAGTACAATATACACCATTTATTGGTCCTTCTAGCTAAGGGAGAAGTCTCACTTTGCCAAAATTATTGATTTAGTTTCAACTTTTCCAATTTGAATTTTAGCTTCTTTATCTCCTTGCTTCCACAAGAGTCATTTCTCCAAGATTGGGATTGAATTTTGGTTTCTAACTCTAATTCTTTATTATATGTGGTGAATACTCTTCCATCTTTCATAGCTCTAATTTGTGATTTTATACTGGATACAACTCATTCTATCTTTTGTTTCTTTGTTAAAGGTTATTCTAATTTGTAAACCACACTTTTGAAATGTTGGTTGTATTCATTTAGATTTATTATTTCCTTATGTCATTTCTCTCATTTTGCTCACACTTTCAGTTTGAGCATCAAGTGAATAGAAGTTTGTCGAAATTAATTCACTTATCCCTTCCAATTTTGTGTTATATTTTTGGCATACATTAATATACCACTTTAAAGCTTCATTTCTTAGTGTCTCTACAAATTCATATAACCAAGTATGATCATCATTAGTGCCATCTCTACTCCAATAAGGTTCCAAGATGAATATATGTTCACTTCCATCTTGAGTCTCCTTACTGAACACAAGAAGCAGGTGGTCCTATTTGTAGAAATTTTTGCAAGGGTAAAAGGTGTATTTGATTTGTCCTTTTATAGTTTGGGGCTTTTCCTTCCCCCTAACTTCTCTTCTCTTCTTGGTTCTTTTGTTCTCTTTTCTTCAAGTCTTTTCTCCCTAGTTTTATCTTTCTACTAGTTAACTAATTTATTTTCTATGTCTGTCTTTAGGCAATTGAATCTCAAAGTACTTGCCATCCAGTATCTCTTCAAAATTCTTCACAAATCTCTTCTTGCTTTATGTTTCTAGCCTTAGAAAGGATTCACTACTTATTTTTTCTTCAAATACCATTTTAACTTATTTGGTATGCGGGATGACTCTTGGTTTGGGGGTTGACCTCTTTAAAGTATCTTTTCATCTTAGGAGATACAACTTTTGGTAGTTTGTCATTGGGTAAGTGCACAAAGTTGAGGGAGCAAAATGGGGTCTTAAGATGCCACTTTTTTTCTAAAATTAGGCAACATTGATGTTGGATGAGAAATTGAAGATAGCTACACTCAAAATTTGAAGATGGAACAAAAACAAGATTCGTAGTGCTCCGAATCTAGTTTCTAAACTATTAATTGTTTCCATAAATGATTGAGATTAAGGGATTCAAAAAGGGGGAGCACACAAATTGGTCCTATTTTTCTCAAAAAAACATAACATAGCGTCTGGTGTGCTCCCCCTAAAATGTTAACTTTTTTTATTATTTCAATAATCGCTTTGGTGAGAAATTAGCTAACACCATGTAGTTTATCCCTAATTTTTCTGATAATTTTTTCATGAATAATTGATTTTTTAGTAATTCTTAAAGTGGACACATCCTAAAAAATAGAAATTTGAGCGTGCTCCCCCTAAAATGTTTGAAAACTAATCAAAAATTGAATTTTTTTGAATACGTGTAGAATGGAGTCTAGTTTTTAAAAATGTAACTTATTTCAAATTTTGATGAACAGTTAAAAAAAGTCAAAAATACTAGAAACTAGTTTTCGACAAAAAATGGACACACTAATAAAAGAAATTCAAGATGAAACCCTTAACATACTCAAAATGTGAAAAAAATTATATGGTTAGATAGCTAACAAAGAGCTTAAGATTATGGTGGTATTTTTTTGAGTTTTCATTGAAAAAAGTGCCATCCTGATGGGGAGCACACTCCAGATTATCTCTAGATTTTGCTAAAAATTGATAAAAACATGTCAAAGAAAGATGAGCATAATGCAAGTGTTATAACACGCTCGCATCATGTGAAATAAATAACGCAAGCACGTTACAACGTGCTTGCATTATGCTAAGCATAATTGGCTATACACATGCTAATTACATTTTCTTGAAAGTTTCTAAAGCCTTTTCAACAAATCCATTTTTTGCATATCTTGCAATCATTGCATTCCATTATAGAACATCTCTTTGAGGTGTTATGTCATACAATAGACATGCCTTGTCTATGCTTCCACACTTTACATACATGTCTACAAGGGCAATTGCACTTCCTATCATCTCTCTCACTCTCTACTTCCCTCCCCTCTCTACATCTTACTCTCTCTCTGAGTCTCTATTTCCCTCCCCTCTCTACCTCCTACCTTCTCTCTCACTCTCTTCTTCCCTCCCCTATCTACCTCCTACCCTCTTTCTAAGTCTCTGCTTTCCTTGCCTCTCTACCTCCTACCTTCTCTCTCACTCTCTTCTCCCCCCCTCTCTACCTCCTACCATCTCTCTCTCACTTTCTACCTCCTACCCTGTCTACCTCCTACCCTCTCTCTTAGTCTCTACTTCCCTCCCCTATCTACCTCCTACCCTCTCTCTTCTTCCTTCCTCTGTCTACCTCCTACCCTCTCCCACTCTCTACTTACCTCCCGTCTCTACCTCCTATCCTCTATCTCACTCTCTACTTCCCTCCCCTCTCTACCTCTCCTCATCATTCTTCCCATCCAATGAAATTTCATAAATTATTTTGTTTCAATTTCATCATCCCAATTTATATCCTCATCCCTCTTTGCATGTCCTAGTTTTCCTGTTTCCATATTCTTTGTCAACATGGGAGAGGAGAGGGAGGAAGCAGGAGAGAGGATGGAGATAGAGGGGAGAGATAGGGTGATAAGGAGAGAGAGAGAGAGAGGGTTGGTCGGGTTTATGAGTTTAGGGTTGCTTAAGTTTAGGATTTAGTGGAATTATTTAGGGTTTAGGGGTTTAGGGTTGCTCGAGTTTATGGTTTAGGGGTTAGATTTTTGGGGTATTATTTAGGGTTTAGGGGTTTTGGGAGAGAGAGAGAGGTTTAGGGTTGCTCAGGTTTAGGGGCATATTTAGGGTTTATGAGTTTAGGGTTGCTCAAACCTTTAGGGGTAAATTATTTAGGGTTTATGAGTTTCTAGGGTTGCTCAAGTTTAGGGTTTAGGGGTTAGGGTTAAAGGGGAATTATTTTATAATTTCCCTTCAATCCTCCTAATCCTAATGCATTAGTCCATCCATCTCCTAATCCATCAATCCCTATCATCCATCCACCATATAACTCACCATTTAATCCACCATCAAACATTCAAAGCTATAATCCATCAACCCATGAACGCTTGAAATTTTTTCTCCAAAGACTCTTTACAAAATCTAAAAATAAAAGCAAAGATATGGATCCATCCAAATCCACTGATCCAATTTCATCCCCCTCTAACACTCCCAATCCTAATCCATCTGGGCCTCCTATATCCATTCACTTGATCCTAATCCTAATCCCACAACATCTTCCATCATTGTCCATCAACTATATGCATATCCTAGTCCATCAACCCATGAATACATGAAGGATGTGACCCACAAACTATTAGTAAGGCATCTAAGAACATCATGTACTCAAATTCCTATCCTTGAGCCTAACAAAGAACCTTCTAATAACATGTCTACCACTTCAACACCATCATCCACTCCTATGTCTATCCATTTCATTGAAGAGTATCCTACCATAAGTCCAAGTCAAACCCCATCATGTAGCCATGTTGTCAAACATCCAAAGATTATTGATCCCATCCAAGAACCCATCACATCCATCTAAGAAACCCAATAGCTATGTTAAGAGCCTAGTCCAAAGCATGTAGAAACACCAACCACCCATCCTAATCAAAATCCAAACATCCCATCTAATCCCATCTCGGTTCCCTTACCATCTCATGGTCAACCCCTCTGTACATCGATCCCATCATTGATCCTCCAACATCTCCTAGTGAACCCCCATCACCACCTCTTACTCCCCAATCCAATGAATATCAATACATCCCCACTTACCCTATCCATATCTAATATCACGCTATCCATGTTTATCCTCCATGTGATCAAGATATTATCTATGATCAAGATCTTATGCATGAGCAAGTAACCCACATCCCTTCTATCCATCATACCATTAGCCCTATCTATCATCTTGTGCTAGTCCTATTCATTATCCATCAATATCCGATGATGAGACACTTGGTCCCCAAGAAAACATAGATAATCAAACAAATAACTTGGATCCTATCAAATCACATCCCAATGAGGATAATGATAATCAAGATCTAAGAATTCTACATCCGTTTCCCATTGATCCTCCATCATCCCCTATCAAACTATATGTTTAGGTGTTTAGCTTGGTTGCATGAGTTTAGGGTTTAGGGGTCAAGGTCATTATTTGAGGTATACATGAGTTTAGGGTTGCTCAAGTAAATAGGGTTTAGGGGAATTATTTGGGCTTTAGGGGTTTAGGGATGCTTGAGTTTAGGGTTTAGAAGTTAGGGGTTTAGGGTTGCTTGAGTTTAGGGGTTAGGGTTTAGGGTTTAGAGAGAGATAGAGTGAGGGGACCAATAGAGATTGGGAGAGATAGGGAGATAGAGGTCTAAGGTTGCTTCTAGGTTTTATGGTTGAGGGGTTAGGGGTTTAGGGTTGCTCATTTTCAGGGTTTAGGGGTTAGGGGTTAGGGTTTAGGGGCATTATTTAGGGCTTATGGTTTAGGGGTTAGGGGTTACGGTTTAGAGGTTTAGGTTTATGGTTTAGGTAGAGAGGAGAATAGGGAGATATAGAGGAGACCAAGCCTAGGAGAGATATCTCTATCTCCTCTATCCCTCTTTCTAACTATACCCACCTCTCTATATCTCTCTATCCCCCTGTCTCTCTACCTTTCTCTCTCTTTAGATCCCCTCTCTCTAACTCTACCTTTCTGTATCTCCCTCTCTCACTATCTCACTCCCCCTCTCTATCACTTTCCCAATCCCTCTACCTCAAATCTATCTCCCTATGTCTCTAGAAGTTGTATCTCTTGATCTCTTTCCCTATCTCTATCTCTCTGGACATATCCCTATCTCTTAATCTATCCCTCGCTACCTCTCTCTCCTCCTCTCTATCTCTCTCCCAATCCCTCTACCTCTTGAAATCTCTCTCCCTATGTCTCTAGACATCTCTCCATCTCTTTCCCTATCTCTATCTATCCGCATAACCCTATCTCTTAATATATCCCTCTCTACCTCTCTCTCTGTATTTCCCTATCTATCTCTCCCTCTCTAGATCTATCTCCCTATATCTCCCCTCTCTCTATATATATGTATCTCTATCTTTCTCCCTCTATAAACCCCTTTGTCTATCTCAATCCCCCTCTCTCCCTCTCTCCCTCTCCCCATCTCTATCTCCACCTATCCTTCTCTATCTATCTATTTTCCCCTCTTTCTATATTTTTTCCTTTCTCTAACTCTATCTCTATCTCTCCATCTCTTTTTGGATGTCCTTGGTCTCTCTCCCTATCCATGTCCATGTCCCTCTCTATCTCTCTCTCTCTCTCTATTTATCTAGGTCTTCCCCTCCCCCTTTCTATGTCTCCCTCCCTTTCTATATATATATATATATCCCTTTCTATCTACCTATTTCTCTCTTTATCTCTTTATTTATCTATCCTCCCTCTATCTAAATATATCTACCTCTCTATCTCTATATCTCTCTCCCTCACATTCCAAGGGGTCAGCAGAGAGAGGGAGAGAGATATAGAGAAAGAGAGGCAGATAGAGTTGTAGAGAGGGAGGATAGAGAAATAAAGAGAGAGGGTGACACAAGTAGTTCTATTTCACAAACCACATGGATATTTGAGTCTAGGGATACTCTTGGATTGTCACTTGATTACCTATTTGATGCACTAGATGCATAGTTACAATATATTTTATGTGAGAGCATGACATCATAGACCATGATTTTGGCACCAACATTGAGAAGGTTATGATTTTTGCATACATGAAGCTTTATGTTTTCATGCTTCCCAGAACACACTCATGTTATAACATGCTAGCATTATGGGAAGCATGAAAAACAAGAAAAAAGCATGTGAAATCCATGCTTCAGACCTCACATGGCTGTTATTCCTACTTTTCATGTAGTATATTGAACAAGAAAATGATTTTCATGTTGTTTGACATATTGAGAATCATTTTTAGATCAATCCACCACCTTTTTTGTTTTTTCAACATAGAAGAATTGATTTTTCATGTTTTTGGAGAAAATTTGATTATTTAAACTAAAAGTTTCATGTTTCATGTGTGATGTTATTTCAAAGCTAATTACCATTGCAACTGCCCTTGTAGACATGTATACAAAGTGTGGAAGCATAGATAAGGCATGTGGATTGTTTGATACAATACCTCAAATCATAAAGGATATAGGAATTTTGCTAGATGTTGTAATTGTTGTTGCCCTTGTAAACATGTATGCAAACTGTGGAAGCATAAAGGATATCAGAATTTTATTAGATGTTGTATTTGCACTTCCCCTTGTAGACATGTATGCAAAGTGTGGAAGCATAGACAAGGCACATGGATGGTTTGGCCTAACACCTCAAATCATAAAGGATACAAGAATTTTGTCAGATATTGTATTTGCAGTTGCCCTTGTAGACATGTATGTAAAGTGTGGAAGCATAGACAAGACATGTCAATTGTTTGACCTAACACCTCAAAGAGATCTTCTGTCATGGAATGCAATGATTGCAAGATATGCAAAAAATGGATTTGTTGAAAATGCTTTAGAAACTTTCAAGAAAATGCAATTGGCATGTGTAAAGCCAAATTCCACAGCCTTTGCCAGCATCCTCCAAATTAGGATCTTTGGAACATGGTATGGACAGCCATTCTTGTATAAAAGATCTAGGAATTTTGCTAGATGTTGTAATTGTTGCTGCCCTTGTAGACATGTATGCAAAGTGTGGAAGCATAGACAAGGTACGTGGACTATTTGATACAACACCTCAAAGCATAAAGGATATAGGAATTTTGCTAGATGTAATTGTTGTTGCCCTTGTACAGACATGTATGCAAACTATGGAAGCATGTAAAGGATATCAAAATTTTTTTAGATGTTGTATTTGTACTTGCCCTTGTAGACATGTATGCAAAGTGTGGAAGCATAGACAAGGCACATGGATGGTTTGACCTAACACCTCAAAGCGTAAACGATGCCAGAATTTTGTTAGATATTGTATTTGCAGTTGCCCTTGTAGACATGTATGTAACATGTGGAAGCATAGACAAGGCATGTCAATTGTTTGACCTAACACCTCAAACAGATCTTCTGTCATGGAATGTAATGATTGAAAGATATGCAAAAAATGGATTTGTTGAATAGGTTTTAGAAACTTTCAAGAAAATGCAATTGGCATGTGTAAAGCCAAATTAGGATCTTTGGAACATGGTATGGACAACCATCAAAGCATAAGGATATAGGAATTTTGCTAGATGTTGTAATTGTTGCTTCCCTTGTAGACATGTATGCAAAGTGTGGAAGCATAGACAAGTCATGTGGACTGTTTGATACGACACCTCAAAGCATCAAGGATATAGGAAATTTTCTAGATGCTTTAATCGTTGTTGCCCTTGTAGACATGTATGCAAATTGTGGAAGCATAAAGGATATCAGAATTTTGTTAGATGTTGTATTCGCACTTGCCCTTGTAGACATGTATGCAAAGTGTGGAAGCATAGACAAGGCACATGGACGGTTTGAGCTAACACCTCAAAGCATAAAGGATACCAAAATTTTGTCAGATATTGTATTTGCAGTTGCCCTTGTAGACATGTATGTAAAGAGTGGAAGCATAGACAAGGCATGTCAATTGTTTGACCTAACATCTCAAAGCGATATTCTGTCATGAAATGCAATGATTGTAAGATATGCAAAAAATGGATTTGTTGAAAAGGCTTTAGTAACTTTCAAGAAAATGCAATTGGCATTTGTAAAGCCAATTTCCACAACCTTTGCCAGCGTCCTCCAAATTAGGATCTTTGGAACATGGTATGGACAACCGTCAAAGCATAAAGGATATAGGAATTTTGCTAGATGTTGTAATTGTTGCTGCCCTTGTAGACATGTATGCAAAGTGTGGAAGCATAGACAAGGCATGTGGACTATTTGATCATACAACACCACAAAGAGATGTCCTCTCATGGGATGTAATGATTGCAAGATATGCAAAAAATGGATTTCTTGAAAAGACTTTAGAAACTTTCAAGTAAATATAATTGGCACGTGTAAAGCCAAATTCCACAACCTTTACTAGCATCCTCCCTATCTGTACACCAAAATAGAATGTTTGGAACATCGTATGGATAGCCACCAAAGCATAAAGGATATAGGAAATTTGTCACATGTAATTGTAGTTGCCCTTGTAGATATGTATGCAAAGTGTGGAAGTATAGACAAGGCACATGAATTGTTTGGCATGATGCCCCAAATAAATGTCGCCTCATTGAATGCAATGATTGCAAGATATGAACAAAATGAAGTTTTTGATAAGGCTTTAGAAACTTTCAAGAAAATGTGATTGGTAGGTGTAAAGAAAAATTCTACAACCTTAGCCAGTATCCTCCTTGCCTATGCCAAAATGGACATCCATCAAAGGATAAAACATATGGGAATTTTGTTAGATGTTGTAGTTGCAACTACCCTCAGAGACATGTATGCAAAGTGTGGAAGCATAGACAAAGCACGTGAACTATTTGGCATGATGCCTCAAAGAAATGTCACCTCATGGAATGCAATGATTGCAAGATATGAACATTTAATGGAATTTTTGATAAGCCTTTAAAAAGTTTCAAGAAAATGCAATTGGCGAGTGTAAAGCCAAATTCCAAAAACCTTAGAAGTGGTATCTTTGGAACAAGGTATAGACATCCATCAAAGCATAAAGGATATAGGAATTTTTTCAAATGTTGTAGTTGTAAGTACCCTGCAAGACATGTATGCAAAGTGTGGAAGCATGTACAATGAACGTGAACTATTTGACACGATGCCTCAAAGAAATGTTGTCTCATGGAATGCAATGATTGCAAGATATGCATGAAATGGATTTTTCATAAGGCTTTAAAAAATCTCAAGCAAATGCACAAAAGTAAATTTCAACCAAACACAAATTTTGGCATGTCTAAAACCAAATTGCACAACCTTATCCAACTTCCTCCTTGCCTATGCCAGAATGGGATTTGTGGAACATGGTGTGGACAACCATCAAAGCATAAATGATATAGGATTTTTGTCACATGGATTGTATTTATAGCTGCCCTTGTAGACATGTATGGAAAGTGTGGAAGCATAGACAAGGCATGTGAACTGTTTCAAATGATGCCTCAAAGAAATCCACAGCCCCACAGAATGCAATGATTGCAAGATATGCACAAAATGGATTATTTGAAAATGATTTATAAACTTTTAAGAAAATGCAATTGGCACGTGTAAAACCAAATTATTGTAACAATAATTGACCATCATATTAAATATTTAATATAAACTGTCATATACATAATGTCATGAACATAACATCTAGTTTACATACAAAACCATATAGGCATGTCCAAACAAAGCCATATAGGCATATATACAAAAATATACATTGGTAACATACAAAAGTATGTATACAAAGCCATCTAGGCATACAAAAAATGTCCCAAAAACTAGTTTCCTTTGGACTTTTATGAAATAATCAGTGGCCCTTACTTGACCATGAAGATGGAGAGCCAATCCATGACTCATCCTCTCTTTTCCGTCGAGTAGACCTCTTAGAAAAAAGTTCATCCAGATCCACTTGTTAATACAATCAAACAATATGCACATTACTATAGAAAATGTACATGAAATATATAACATTGCATATGTAATCGATCACTTATCGCCATTCGATGATCACTCTCCATCATCTTGTCTCCAGCTTCTTTGTTCGTAGTTGGACGGGCTAGAGTTGTGACCTCCTGTGAGAAGCATCAAGAAGCAAAATTGACTAAAAATAAATATCATTTATGTACATCAAATGACATGAGATAAAACAAGAAATATGACATTTTCATGTTATTGGCTCATACCTCGGTCAAAGGATTTGAAGACATCATGGCTACAACAATGCCTATCTGTGCTGACTCACAAAGATGAGGAGGAGTCTCCACATTCAGCGTCTGAAAATTAAGCTCAAGATTATTCAACCAAATAAATACATAACATTATTTTAAAAATGCACAATGATTAGAAATGGTTAAATTTACTCCTTAAAAGTGGTGGATTTGCATCCAGGGGACCAAGGAAACCGTGGAGGTGTCGGTGATTGTTGAAATCATCAAATTGTCACATTGAAATTTAATATTACCATTGACATATCGACAATAATTATGATCATGTGATAAATTACATACATGTTGACTTGACCTCCTCTCATAACCTGCCAATGGACAACTAATGGAGGTAGGATGAAGACTCTGACCCTGGAATTTCATTGCGTAGACAATTACATACATTATTTTTTACTTATAATATAGATAGTCATATAAAATTAATTACAAATTTCAAATAACAATATATTAAATCAAGATGAATCTTGTAAAAACTTACCTGAGAGTCAATACCAAATGTAGTCTCTAATATATCATCAATGAGAACAATATCATCCAATATGGATGTCTCCATCATTGGATGCTACTCCTACGTTGCAGCATCTTGCGGAGGGTCCTGCCTTGAGTCCTACATCCCATAATCACATAGGTTCCTATTGTGTGGTTACACAACATGCCCCATTTTGCCTTAGCAAAATAAGGACCCAACTTTTTGTTTCTACTTGTTTTTACTTTCTTGCTTTGGGCGGTTTGGCAAAAGTCAGTTAAGTATATCACCCTTGCTTATGCATGTGCTCCATAGAAAAGGAGGTTAATTGTTGAAGTTAGAATGGGCTGTCATAAACCTCATAGTCTTGAAGAGTACTACAGTTTAAGCAGGTTTTGCCTTTTGGATCACCATGATATTCATCAAGGATAAAAAGTTATGCTAAGTCAAAGTTTGGTCAAACTGGATATTTCCCATAGGGTCATATTTCTAAATATCAGTCATATCCGTTAGATGACCCCAACATTAGAAGATCACCTGATGTCCACATGTTCCTCAATATGCGAACGTCAAACTTAAGTGCAAGAAAATATATGCCCATCAAATCTGCATGCATATTTTTGGAGGGTCACATTTCTAAATATTCGTCATGTTAAAAAATATCACCCTTCGCAAAATATGACCACGACGTCATCTGGTTCTGATATATAGAAGAACTCATCCTGATGATGATGTCATCAATTTGCCTGACACTCAGAGGGTCATATTTCCAAACATCTGTCATATTCCTCAATATGATGATTATTGGATTTAGGACAGACAACTAAGAGGGGGGGTGAATCAATTGTCACCAAAATCCTATTCCTTATTCACTTTAAAACCTTCTTATATTTCAACAACATATCAATGATTCAATCATGAAAGCATAATGTAATAATTCAAGAGTAGAAACAAATTCAACATATATAACACCAAGATTTTAACGTGGAAAACCTGGTTAAGGGAAAAACCACGGGGTGACTAACCCAAGATTGTATTCTCTGTTAAAAGAATAAGAAGAATAAAATGGCACTTGCTAGTTAGGGTTCACTGCCTGAACACACTGCTCACAAGAGGCCCACTGCCTACAGGAGACACACTGTCTACAGAAGAATATGAGTATTACATACTTGAACTGGAGATTAGCAATATATTAAATCAATATGAAACTTGTAAAAAATTACCTGAGGGTCAATACCAAATGTAGTCTGTAATATATCATAGGTGAGAACAATATCATCCAATATGGAGGTCTCCATCATTGGATGTTGTTCCTGCGTTCCAACATCTTGCCGAGGGTCTTGTCTTGAGTCCTACGTCTCATAATCACACAGGTTCCTGTTGTGTGGTTACACAACATGCCCTATTTTTCCTTAGAAAAACAAGAACCCAACTTTTTGTTTCTACTTGTTTTTTCTTTCTTGCTTTGGGCGGTTTAGCAAAAGTTAATTAAGTATATCACCCTTGCTTATGCATGTGCTCCATGGAAAATGAGGTCAATTGTCAAAGTTAGAATGGGCTATCATAAACCTCATAGTCTTGAAGAGTGCTACATTTTAAGTAGGTTTGCCTTTTGGATCACCCTAATATTCATCAAGGATAAAAAA
This sequence comes from Cunninghamia lanceolata, assembly GCA_027924645.1. Classification (NCBI taxonomy): domain Eukaryota; kingdom Viridiplantae; phylum Streptophyta; class Pinopsida; order Cupressales; family Cupressaceae; genus Cunninghamia; species Cunninghamia lanceolata. The sequence continues at coordinate 29,059,768 of BSBN01000500.1, forward strand.
TTATGCTAAGTCAAAGTTCGGTCAAACTAGATATTTCCCATAGGGTCATATTTCTAAATATCAGTCATATCCGTTAGATGACCTCGACATTAGAAGATCACCCGATGTCCACATGTTCCCTGATATGCGGATGTCAAACTTAAGTGTGAGAGAATATATGCCCATCAAATCCGCATGCATATTTTTGGAGGGTCACATTTCTAAATATCTGTCATGTTACAAAATATCACCCTTCACAAAATATGACCATGATGTCATCTGGTTCCAATATATAAAAGAACTCATCCTGATGATGATGTCATCAATTTTCCTAACACTTAGAGGGTCATACTTCCAAACATCCATCATATTCCTCCATATAACGATTGTTGGATTTAGGACAGATAACTGAGGGGGGGGTGAATCAGTTGTCACCAAAATCCTATTCCTTATTCACTTTAAAACCTTCTTATATTTCAATAGCATAACAATGATTCAATCATGAAAGCATAATGCAATAATTCAAGAGCAGAAACAAATTCAACACATATAACACCAAGATTTTAACGTGGAAAACCCGATTAAGGGAAAAACCATGGGGTGACTAACCCAAGATTGTATTCTTTGTTAAAAGAATAAGAAGAATAAAATGGCACTTGCCAGTTAGGGCTCACTGCCCAAGCACACTGCTTACAAGAGGCCCACTGCCTACAGGAGACACATTGTCTACAAAAGAATATGAGTATTACATACTTGAACTGAAGATCAACAATGTATTAAATCAATATGAAACTTGTAAAAAATTACCTGAGAGTCAATACCAAATGTAGTCTGTAATATATCCTCGGTGAGAACAATATCATCCAATATGGATGTCTCCATGATTGGATGCTGCTCCTACATCGCAACATCTTGCCGAGGGTCCTGCCTTGAGTCTTACATCCCATAATCATACAGGTTCCTATTGTGTGGTTACACAACATGCCCCATTTTGCCTTAGCAAAATAGGGACCCAACTTTTTGTTTCTGCTTGTTTTTGCTTTCTTGCTTTGGGCAGTTTGGCAAAAGTCAGTTAAGTATATCACCCTTGCTTATGCATGTGCTCCATAGAAAAGGAGATCAATTGTCAAAGTTAGAATGGGCTATCATAAACCTCATAGTCTTGAAGAGTGCTACATTTTAAGAAGGTTTGCCTATTGGATCACCCTGATATTCATCAAGGATAAAAAGTTGTGCTAAGACAAAGTTTAGTCAAACTGGATATTTCCCATAGGGTCATATTTCTAAATATTAGTCATATCCGTTAGATGACCCCAACATTAGAAGATCACCTGATGTCCACATGTTCCCTGATATGTGAACTTCAAACTTAAGTGTGAGAGAATATATGCCCATCAAAACTGCATGCATATTTTTGGAGGGCCACATTTCTAAATATCTGTCATGTTAAAAAATATCACCCTTCGCAAAATATGACCATGACATCATCTAGTTTCGATATATAAAAGAACTCATCCTGATCATGATGTCATTAATTTACCTAACACTCGGAGGGTCATATTTACAAACATCCGTCATATTCCTCAATATGGCGATGATGTCATCCCAACCTGATAACAAAGAAGACATGATATGATGATGATGTCATCATGATCCAGACTCGAGATGGTCACATTTTGAAATATCCCTGATCTTAACAAATGTGATGATGACGTCATTCTTTTGAACGAGTTCAAAGGCTTATAAAATGCTGATGTCACCCTCACATTCTCAAATAGGGTGATATTTCCTAGTGTTGAATGACCCAGATATTTCTAATATCCCTTATATTAACCTTTGATGACTCAAGATGCCTAGTTTCTCAATGACCAATCCAACTATGCCATGTTTCATCCCCTAGATCATATGAATACAATGTATTATCATGATTTATTAGCGAAGGTAATGTGACCTAATTTTTCTTATTGGTCAAAGGTTGACCATATCCATGACGATGTCACCCTCATATGTCCGATATCAGTCATATTTTCAAATATCCTTGATCTTCGCAGAGATCACCCTCTGCATTAAATGCAAACACAATGGTAGGTCACGCTTTCAAATTTCAAATGCAAGCCCACCACTTGTCAGTATCCATGCACATCATGTGTTGATCAATGGACTTAAACAAAAGATATTAAGCACACCCTAATTTGTCGTATTGATCAGTTAAAAGTAATTTTTGGGGTTTATTTTACATTTACCCTATGTTTAAACAAGAATTACAGAGCTTCGAAGATCGAAGCATCACCACTACCTGCAAATGGAACGGGACCCACATTCAAACAAAATGAAGGATGGTAATTACAATGCAGTCACATTCATACCATTATCACTCATACAGTGAAAGGGCAAAGAAATTATCAGGTATGTAAATTTGAAACCCTCTCTTTTGTCATTTATGGTAAATCATGAGGTAAAGAATGGTTTTTACTAAGTTAATTAGCATGATGCATGAGATGAACTAGAATAATAGAATTACTACCATGGAATGTATATGATCCCTAAGCCCAGTTGCATACAACTTGTTAGGGTGTTTAGGGTAAAATTGGATTTGTTAATCTTTTGTGATTTTGATGTTAAAATCCTCCTTTCACCCTAACATTGAAGGATCTAGGGTTGAATGGAAAGCACTATCATACCCTAGAGTCACTTTCAGATGTAGGGAAACTTGGATTAGGGAATTAATTATCAATTTTTCCTTCTCCTATGCTCAATTGACCATCAAAACACTAATTATGCAAATACGACAACAAATTAATAAATTATGGAAAAAGCTCTTGCAGATGGGAGTAAAATATCAAATTATAGAATACCTATTTTTGAGGTTTCGAAGCAAAATAGTCGGGGACACTGGAGCAGGTGTCCAAGTCCAAGGTACCTACTTTTTTGGGGAATCTGGACCTCCTTCAGACACTGATCAACCCTGTAACTTTTATTTTCTAGAATCTATCTGTAGAGGACATAGGAGTGAGTGCCCTAGTCCCAAAAGTGTTCCTTTGTCCATCTTTCCTTCAGATCCTGAATCACTGATGTCTACCCAACATTCCCACAACTCCACTTTTTATGGATGCGACACCTGTAACCTGCAATCACAAGACTTGGTTTGGGGGTTGTGATGTTTAGAGATTTGCCTTAGTCAAACCCCAGAGGACACTTTAGTCTCTGAACACCATTTTCAGATAAAGAGGGCATGCCCTTGTGAGGTAGAGGCCAAAAACCAAAGGAATCAATGATAAAAACACAATGATATGTCACCTTGTAGTGAATCTCTCATGGAGGAAGATGCTCTTCATGCATGAGAAGATTGATGCTCAAATCTACAAATATCAACACACAAAACATACAAGTTTGCTCTTACAACACAATAGAAAGCCTTGAATCACCTTGAGAATGCCTAGAGTTCACAATAACAATCTAGTTTACAAATGAATGCCTACATATGTTTATATATGCATCTACAAGCACTCCTGCCAAGATTTTAAAAATCAAACTTTACCATGTTGGTAAAATAACCACCTAACAGTCATAAACCGACACCTAGAAATTGGGGCTGCCCCAAAATAGGGTAGGACTAGGGCACGGGCACCCAAGTCCTCCCGCCTATTTTGGGTAGGGTACAGCTCAAGGGGTCCACCTAGGCCCTATTTTCCAAGGAACCTAGGTCTCATTCCATCAGGGTGTTAAAACATGAACTAAAATGTCCTAAATGCACTGTAAAGACCTGGGAACTAAACCTTATGAGGGAAAAGCTCCCATGGGGACATTTTTTGACGTTACATTTAGCCTCCACTTTAATGTATGTATAAACGTGAGGCCAATACATGCATTAAAGTAATATCACAAACACAACAAACACACCAAGCACAGAGAAGACACTCCAATCACATAGAAAATAGTAACAGGCACGCAAAACATAGAGAAGACAGTTACAATCATGCAGAACACAGGGAAGATAGTTAATGCATGGAAGACACATTAATGCATGGAAGACAGAAATGATATATTTTCTTTTCTTTTTCTCATATATATGAAATGCAAATGTAAGTACTGGAAAGTAAACAAACCTCCCAAAATGCAGGAAGCACTACTCGAAGGCGCTGGTCTCTGCATATGGGGCAACACACATGTAATACACGCAAAACCTATGAAAATTCATGAAGCACTACCCAAAGGCACTGGTCTATGCATATGGGGCAACAAACATGCCATACAAAACAAGCACGCCAAAACACACACACTTGAACACATGAAGAAAATACGGTAGACAAGCGATGGAGTGTACCTATTTCTAGGTCCAACACCATCTCAGGCACATTACATGCACACACCGATAATTGGGCTTCGCTACAACAATCGCCGAAGACATGCTTAAGGGTTGAGTTAGTCACAGAACCGCTCCCCACCTCCGCTGAGGACTTTTGAAAATGATAGGATGATGCAATCTGCTATAAGAAATACACCATCCCCACCTCTGTAGAGGGCTTAAGAAAAAAGGATATGCTTGATATCTAGCCTCCGCAAAGGGCTTACATGATTGATTGATTGATTGCAAACAAACTCAGGATGCACAATGCACTACTCTGGGGGGCAAGTCTATGCATCTGACGTCAAACACATTGCTAACATCTATAATAGATAGCTTACATTATATGCCCCCACCTTAAGGTGGTTGATATCAGTTATCGATATCAAGCACGTTAAGGTAGGAAGAAAACACACAAGGGAACATTGACTTTCACAAAGCCCATGTCCTTTGGAGGTGACATGTACTCCACGATCGCCAAATATTCCCACAAACATATCCCTGCAAGAAACATGTTACTGTCTACAACATCATGATAAACAACAACATCAATGCATATGATTAACCACACAAAGAGCCAAGGTTATATAATGAATTCAGAGTTCAAGGATAACCATAGGGCTATATCACAAAGCTCTCTGAATCGAGTACCGCCAAGGCTAGATTCAAAGGAAAACAAAGGTTCACGGAGCAACATTATTGTTAAGGTTTGTAAATGTGATAGAAACATCATAAAAATTCACTATGCGGAAAGCACAAGTGCTTCCACTAGCCAAGCGTCGGATAAGATATACAACCCCATCATCATATTAGGAACTATAGTCCATTTTTTGATTGCTCTCGAAAGGAACACTAGGTCTACATCAGTATAAATGTTTGTCGTCATCTGCCCGCTAGATGGAAACACTAGAGGAAGGGAAACAATAAATAAGAGAGGAGAAACAAGTCTCTTAGGGATAGTCATGTAGGAGGGTGCCCCCAGGTCACCAACCACGACGCTATGTCCATAAGACACAACACACAACAATGAAATCAGAGAGAGGCAATTTAGAAGAATGATGATGCAAATAGAAGAAGGTCACAATAGAGGCGGTCTCCTGGTATCCTGAACCTTACGAGAGAATCCAAGGTCATCTCGGGAGGCCTAAACAACACATAACACATGAGGATAGTGGGACATATGGTACCATAGCCAAGTTCATAGCTTGTTCATCAAAATGTTTAGGGTAAAATTAGATTTGTTAATCTTTTGTGATTTAGATGTTAAAATCCTCTTTTCACCCTAACATTGAAGGATCTAGGGTCAAATGGCAAGAACTATCATACCCTAGAGTCACTTTCAGATATAGGGAAACTTGGATTAGGGAATTAATTATCAATTTTTCCTTCACCTATGCTTAATTGACCATTAAAACCCTAATTATGAAAATACAACAACAAATTAATGAATTACAGAAAAATCTCTTGCAGACAAGAGTAAAATATCAAATTACAATATACCTATTTTCAGGGTTCCAAAGCGGAACAGTCGGGGACATTGGAGTAGGTGCCCAAGTCCAAGGTACCTACTTTTTTTGGGGAATCTGGACCTCCTTTGGACACTGATCAACCCTATAACTTTTGTTTTCTAGAATTTGTTGACACTGGAGTGAGCGTCCTAGTCCCAGAAGTGCTCCTTTGTCCGTCTTTCCTTCAGATCTTGAATCCCTGATGTCTACCCAACCTTCCTGCAACTCCACTTTTTTTGAATGCGACACCTATAACCTACAATCACAAGACTTGGTTTGGGGTTGTGGTGTTTAGAGGTTTGCCTTAGTCAAACCCTAGAGGACACTTAAGTGTCCGAACACCGCTGCCAGATAAAGAGGGCGTGCCCTTGTGAGGCAGAGGCCAAAAACTAAAGGAATCAATGATAAAAACACAATGACATGTCACCTTGTAGTGAAACTCTCATGGAGGAAGATGCTATTCATGCCATGAGGAGATTGATGCTCAAACCTACAAATATCAACATGTAAAACATACAAGTTTGCTCTTGCAACACAATAGAAATGCTTGAATCACCTTAATAATGCCTAGAGTTCACAATAACAATCTAGTTTACAAATGAATAACTAGATATGTTTATATATGCATTTACAAGCACTCCTGCCAAGATTTTAAAAATCAAACTTTACCGTGTTGACAAAATAACCACCTAACGGTCATAAACTAACACCCAGAAATTGAGGCTACCCCAAAATAGGGCAGGACTAGGGCACAGGCGCCCAAGTCCTCCCCCCTATTTTGGGCAGGGTACAACTCAAGGGGTCCACCTAGGCCCTATTTTCCAAGGAACCTAGGTCTCATTCCATCGGGGTGTTAAAATATGAACTAAAATGTCCTAAATGCACTCTAAAGACCCAGGAGCTAAACCTTATGAGGGAAAAGCCCCCAAGGGGACATTTTCTGACGTTACATAGGGTAAGAAATGCATGGTTTTATCGCAAGATCTAATGGCAATAAAAAAGAATAGGTTCAACACAGAGTTCTTGAAACCCATGTTCTTACAACCAGAAGGGGTTGGATTTAGATATGGGATGATCAATGATACACATTAGGGAAATACCGATATTGATGCATGGATGAGAAGGTTAGATAAAGAAAGTGGAAACCCTCTACTTCAGAGCATATACACCTCAGGATGTGGAATGTTGGGGGATTTCCATATGCCATGGAGGCTACTGAGCTAGTGGTTGAGTGTGCCTGTAGCTACAATCCAGAAACCATAAAAGTGAAGTATGGCAGGGTATATGAAGATTTCTTAATTAAAGGCCTCACCTTTGCCTTTAATTTGCCTACATGACCTAATGTGGTTAGATTGAGCTTGAGTAGATTGGAAAAAGAATATAAGAACAACTAGAAAGAAGCCAGGAGGGTCATGTATCAATGGAGATCTAAGAGCAATACATACAAGGCTTATGCTAAATTGCCAGTATACCTCTTTAAGTTTGATTTTGCTGAAGAATACCGGTACATGATGGTCATGCTTAGAAGAATGAAAGGAAGAAAACATGCTGGAACATTTGAAAACTAGATGTATGGAATTATGCAAATGGTGGAGTATTCAGATGACAAACCCCTCTGGGCTAAAATCATAAGTGATAGTTTAGGTGAGGGCATGAGAAGGCTAGGTGGAAAGATGTGCATGTTTCATATGACTTCTTATGTCATATATGCTTGTGCCTTTAGGGGGAAATTCAATGGGTTACAAATAGTAGGCATGGTTGGAAGCAACCCTGCTGATGTAAACATATGGGAACATTACCCACAGTTGAGAAGGAGGGAATCTCTCCAAAATTATAAGATAGTGAATGACTCCTTTTCCATGCATCTGGTTAGGACCATGGAGGAAGACAGAATGAAAAGATTAAGTATGGAAGCCCAAGCTATCATATACAAATATGGGGCTTGGTTTATCCAATTCCCTACATTTTCATACATAAGGATAGAAGGCTTTGAAGGGAAACCTCTCATGCTACCTACATATCCCAGTGATAAAGTCATTCTAATGTTTCCAGTCATGATTGGATGGTACTTGTGTCCAGACAAGGAAAGTGTTAGGGATGTGATTGGAGGATTGAAGTTAATGCACTTGCAACCATTTTAAATAGCCAAGTCATATGACCCATATGGCAGAATGCATGCATTGCTAGGGAAGCATATACACCAAAAGCACCTTGAGGATTACTAGACTAATTGTGATGATGAAGTAGAAGTCAGGACAAGGAGTTACTAGAGGCTTACCTTGAATCAAATTCACACCTTTGACTGCATATCAGTGCTTGTTCAGTTACACAAGGATGATAGAAAGATCTTGTCCAGTGAATATGAGGACAAGAAGGTATATAATGAAACCATATTAGCCATCGATTTGAGTTAGCCTGAGGTGACTTAATTAGATCAAATAATGCTAAAGGCTATTCATCTGACACAAAGTTGGGTAGATGCTAAAGTCAACAAATTGAAAAGGAAGGGCATTGTAGTCCTTACTGTGGATAATAATAAGAAGAGACAAGAATTGTCTAAAGAAGAATGTGAGAAGAGGAAATCCAATGCAGAAAGACAGCCAGCTATAGAAGAAAAGTAGTAGGTTAAAAATAAGAAAGCAACCCATGTAGCTGGAGGAGTAATCACAAGAAGACCCCAACCAAAGGGAGATGTGGCCTCCACATCAAGAGCTGCATCACCACATACCCATGCTAAACAAAAGAAAGTTGTTACAAAGCCTGCCCCTGTGATTATAGAGGAGGAGGAAGAGCCATTGGATGATGACTTGTTAATAACAAAGAAAAGGAAGAAAGTGCATTAGACACCACTCCAAAAGAGACAAAAGACTGTAATGAGAGGAAATGTGGATATTAATCCCATTTTATTGAGGGGTGCAGGTGGTCAAGGTATTATAAAGAACCTACAACATGAAGTTCACATCCCAGATATTGTTCAATTCAAAATTGAGAAGGTAGAAGAACAAAGAGAAGAGAGACATAGGGCAAGCAAAGAACCACCTCTTCCACTTGATGATATAGTATATTTTTTTGATGATGAGGTAGTTAGAGATGTTACTGCTCAAAGGATGGAGACCTTGGTGTCAAACACAAAGATGACCCCTCATGGCACTCCTATGTTCCAAAAGGAAGCTCATCAGGGGGAGGTTAGAACAGAAGAAATTGAAGAAGATGACCTTGAGGAGATAGCTCAATAGATAGGATTGACAAACCTAATTGATCAAGTCACCAGCCCTACTGTAATAGACTTAGCTTACCAGGGTGATGGAGATCAAGGTAGAGATAATGATCCACCTCCGGAGCCAGAAAAGGTAGAGATCAGTATGCAAAAAGAGACTAATAAGGAGATGCACGATAAGGATAAAGACTAGAATAATGCATCACCACCTGCTAAGGATGATAATCAGGATAGTAACCCACCATCATAAGAGAAAACAAATGAGAAGGAATTGGGTAAGTCCTAGGCCTTGAATAAATAAACACATCAAAAGGTGAGGAACAAAGTTTGCCACAAGATGATGGTTAGCTAAAAGAACCAGAGAATATGACCAAAGATGATCAGGGTGATCCCCATGCTAAAACATATCAAAATGCACAATCTAAGTAGAGATCCTACTACAGGTAGGAGGACTGCTTAGGTAGCATTGCCAATGGCAAATAAGGAGAAAGGGAAAATAAATATTGATGAATTCCAGATAACAAATGTGGATCTAGGCTTTGCTACAGAGGAGCAGAAGGGCCAAGAGGCCAAATATATAATTGACTCATTGACATAGAGTGTAAAGAAGGAAAAGGATAAGAACAAGGTGCTTAAAGAGCACATTGCTCAGTTGCATGCATTCATAAAAGGGTTAATTGACCCTAATCATATACCAACTAACACAGCTACTCCAAAGACTATCATATCTCTAGATGAGATAATAGGATTAGATGTCATGAAGCACAAGGCCCATATAATGGATAATTGGTTTGTTCTTTTTATTTCTGAAGTTGAGAAAGTAATAAAAACCTCCCTCACAAATTGGGATTTGCTTAGTTCATTAAAGAGCAAGGTAGATAAAATGCAGAATGAGGTTGGGCAAAGATCCTTCAAATTGGAAAAGCATTTGGATGCCATAGCTGAGATGAGGCAAATAGATATGAAAGTGCCCATAGATAATAAGGTACTGGATAATAATACAACACGATTGTTGAGCCTATGTTATGTGGATACAAAGTTTGAGAGTGATATCCTAAAGAAATATAACAGGAAGCTCAGGGATATCAGTGTTAAGCTGCACCACTTGATGGTAGATGAGATAAGTATTTTGGAAGCTTTAGAATGTAATGTTGAAGGGAAAATAGAAAATCAAGATACTGATTTTGCAATCCAAGCTTTCCATAATAATTTCAAATAGGAAACATATGACCCTCTTCATCATTTGACAGAGGATGTAATCAATAAAGCTATGAGAATGAAGGCCAAGGTGGAGACATATATTGAGAGGTTAAACAATAGAAAGAGCAAATGGACTACTCTATAGGCACAATTCCATTCTCAAAAGCATGTTGTGGTGAAAGCTAAAGTCCAGGATGGAGGGGAAGTTGAAAGAATAGTACAGATGTATGAATCCATCAGAGGGATAATCAAAGTACATATAGGAATTGACCCTCATGGTGATGATAATGAAGAAGAAGAAGATGATGCAAATGAAGAAGAAGGTGAAGAAGATGATGAAGAAGAAGATGAAGAGTAAGTAAAGATGCACGATGACAGAGTCATATGCATAACAAGACAAAAGAAGTGATCGAGGTCTACTAGATGGTTTCCAAGTGGCAACTTGTGCCATGTCTACATATGTTGACCCAGTTAAAGAAGATATATTGACCATTGATTTAGATAGGCAAATCCTGATTGTTGATCATTTGTAACCGCCTCCTCTCTTTATTCTATATATGGAGATGGAGTGTACCTTGTATCATTATTAGAAACTTAATTGAAGTTAGATTGCTGAAGCTTATCAAGACTAATTTCAAAGCTAATTGTAAATGTACATGTCTTTTGATTACTTAATGGAAGTGAAGATCTAGATTACATGCCATCATATATTTTGAGTAATCTGTAGATGAATTCTTGTCTTGTGCTTTGATTGTTGCATCCCTTGGAGTGCAATTCATGTTGTACATGTTGTCTTCATCTCTGTTGCATCAAAGTCTGCATCAACCATACTTAACTATGGAATATCCTGGTGAACCTATGGTTTGATTCTCTTCCTTTGATGACAGTATCTAGAATGTATGTGAACCAATAGCTGAAGATTCATTAAATTTAGTTAAGATTATAAAGCAATTATCTTAATTTGTTTAATTTCATCAGAAATCACCTTCACAATTGCAAATACAAAGACAATTCCAATCAAATGCAAAGAAATATGCATACATCCTGAAGAAAATTAAACATCTATAGCATATTCGAGTTAATATGCATGTATAATTGAGAATCTCATGCAAATATACACAAATGATAATAGTAATCTTGCAAATATCAGCTTAAAGGCACATTATTTAGATAAATTCATAAGTGCGGAAGTAGAATCAGTTCATGATAGTTGATGTTCAGAAGAATTGATCAAACTTACAAATATGGTCATCATCTGTTGAGTATAGTATAAATAACCTTGTTTGTGAAGTAATTTATAGGAAGCAAGTGTATAACTAGATGTTTAGACATCAATTCATATTATCAGAATAATGTAAGGCCCCTTGAATGGAAAACAACATATCACATCAACCTCTGAGTAACGTCAGATGGTCATGACCTGATCAACGGAGACTTAGAGTCACCAATTCATTCCAAATTGATCATACTTTTCAAGATAATAAAGGTTTGTTGTGTAAACTTTTATGCATATTGTTATGATTAACAATCGTCATCAACATAAATTGGCACTAGGAGGGCCCTTCTCTCTCTCCTAGTAAGTGAATTGGTTACATAGACTAAGTCCTACATCTGTACAAGGCAATCTTCTCAAAGCTCACTGAAATTGTTTATGCTTTGAGTGTTCTTACAAATATTTTCTTGTTTTGTGTTGTTTTAAGTCTGTTTATCATAAATATTTCAGAATTGAGCATAAATACTTTAGGCTTTGTAGTCAATTCTTTGAAATCATTGAAGATTGAGTCATTGTTTAGGTTTTCCTACGAAGTCCTTGTGATGGCTTGCTTGTATTGTTAGATATCCCAATATCCGTATCCAAGAGTTTGATTTTTGCTCATATTTGCCTCTTTTATGGAAATATTGCATAAATATCTTGTCGTGACTGAGTCTTGACTAGAAATATGACCTTTTCTTAGTCAGTTCTCCTGATCTTTGTAAAGATCTGGTCAAATATCCATATCTTGTCATAATTTGTTAGAATCCTAGCTCATAGACCTAATACCAGGTCAAGATCTATTGGACTCTTTGATGAGTTGCCCATTCATGGACTAAGACCTCGTACCATAGATATTCACCATACTCTTAACTCAGGTGTATCATCATCTTCATCAAGACATACTGTAACACCCTTAGGATCACCAATTACACCTCAAGTGCATCAAGCACCAGTCACAATGTCATTCTTTACTGTTGACTCACCCTTGACTTTCATTACATATCATCCTTTACCTAAGAATCGTGATAAGATTTGCCCTAAATATCATCCATATCAGGATGCTGAGGATCATATGAGGACATTTAAGGAAGCCTACTGTATAGCAAGGATTGAGCATCAGGACGTGGTATGTAGACTATTTCCATACCCCTTGGGAGAGGAAGCATACAATTGGTACATTAGTCTTGCTTAGGCCTCAATTGGTTCATGGGATACCTTAGAGAAAGATTTCAAGAATAGGTTTAAGATACCTATAGATCCTTCAATGAATTAAGGAGAACCTATCTTGAATTTCAATTCTAGATTCTAGAAAATGTATTCCAAGATGCTAGCTCCATATAATGTAGCAGATGAGGTAGCTAGAAGTATTTACTACTCAACCTTAGATCCCTTGAATTCTATGTTCATAAGAAGAACACATCCTAATGTCACAACTTTGACAAGAGCTTTTGAAGAAGCAATAAAAGTTAATCAGCAACTAATTCTTGCTTCAACACCTAACATAGCATTCCCTACATATCCCACATATCTTACACATCCTACTCAATAGCAAACCAATGGAGTCATGATGCCTCCTGTCGCAATATCTAGTCCTTTACAGGTACCTCCACTTAGCATCATGCCCCCTCCAAATGGAAATGGTCAGATAGTGCAATATCTAGGACATGCTCAAACATCTTAGGATGTAGGACAAAATAATAATAATGGTTCTTCTTTCTTTAAACATCAACAAGAAAACATAGTGGCCAAAGTTTAGGAAGAGAAAGAAGACATCAAAGAAATATCTGCACAACTGAGGAAATAAACATCAGAGATTACACATCTGAGATGTCAGAACTTTTATTCTCAATCAAACCAAAATAGAGATATAACAATGATAGATCATGATATCCTAACAGAGGATATAATAATGATAGGAACTATAACAATAACAGTGGCAATAATAATAATGCACCTAGGTAGCCTAGAGTGTGGAATACTAGGCCAAACAATGGTTCTTTGCCATCACCCTTGGATAATCAGCCTCCTAGTGAACCAAAATAGACTACTAGGGTGAATCTAGTAGAGGTAGCTCTTACCAACTGGTGTAGAATACATAACACCAATGCACATGCTGAGATGGATTGTCCTCAATTCAAAATAGCAGCTACTATCTTTTAGGCTAAAGTGTCAAACACTGTAGGTAGTCCTCCTTTTATTGAAGGAAATGAGATTGTCCCTTGTGGATATGATTCTGCCCTTGTGTTAGAGAGCTATGTAAATGATGCTCATCATCAAGCAGTTTCAACTCATGAGAACTACACACTAGCATGTTAGGAATCCACTTTGGCATTTGAAACAAACTATGTGTTCCCATTCAAAGATGAAAATGAACCAGCAGTGGAACATGAAGAAATTCATGCCTACCAGTAGCAATACCAGGGTAGACACAATTTTAACCTCAGGAGTAATCTTAATAGATCTTCTGGTCTCGTGACCACATCATTACCGCCTAACAACTTCAACTCTCCTCTAGATCCAGAAGAAAGTAATAACCCTGGTCTTCCCAAAGTCAATGCTCAATACTTTACACCTCAAAACACAGTGTTGAAAGCTAATAATCAATATTCTAAGTCTGATAAGTTAGTCACCTATTTAGCAGAAGAGATGAAAAGGGTTAAAATCAGCCTATCATTATCAGAATTACTTAAAACCCTGACTATCAAGAAAGCTTTCATGAGGTTTTTAGACGAGCCTATACCAAAAGAAGATAGTCATGCCCATAATCCTAGTCAAGTTCTGAATAAAGATCCTATAACTAAAGACAATAATATCAAGCATAAAAACCCAGCTACTGTTCAGGTTGCTGACACTTCACATATGACTCTTTATAAAGATAGGACTAAGCCACCTTCATTCCTAATCACATTGAGGATGTTTGGTAAAAGCCTACACAATTGCCTAGTGGATTCAGGTGCATCTACTAATGTGATGCCACTATCTATCTGTAATGCCTTAGGGTTACATCCATCCAAATCACTCAAGAAGGTGACACAACTAGACAAATATGAAGTAAGTGTAGTGGGAGAGTTAACACATATCCACATGCAGTTAGCATTAGATCCAAGGATTCAATATTATATTGACATCCAAGTGGTGGATATCCCTGACACTTATGGAATGTTGCTTAGTAGGGATTGGTCAAAGACACCTAATGGCTATATGTCTACAGATTTCAGTCACATGTGGTTACCCTGGAAAGGGATTCCTAATCAAATCATAATAGAGACTGAACCTTGAATGAAACACATGATCACTGAGTATAATAACATAAATGAGGTATTGTACGTAGATATAGAACCAAGGGTTTATTTCATCAGTCCCCAAATAGTCAAGATAGAATAAATTCTCATGTATGATACACATATCCCTAAGAATGTTCATCAAGAAGATAGGGTGATCATAGAAACCGATTATAGTTTAGATGATAGTGATGAAGTTGATCATTTCAAGAACTTTGAATTGTACTTATCTAGAGAAATGCAACATTGTCAAACATTGAATATATCCAATGAGGAAATTTTGATTGAAGGATGGTGCAGGCTACATGACGAAGCACATTCAGAGAAATCTTGTGATGCTTGCTTGGACATGATAGAGCTAGAACGAGCGTGTAGCGAGAGGGGATTGTCATCAGTTGAGGTAAGTAATATAGATAGTTATAGTGATGTTGATTCTTGTTCATCATCTACAGGTACAAAAGAAGATACATATCAAGATGAAAGCCACACTCATAACTTAGAGGAGATCCTAATGTATGCTAAGAAGATTTCTAAGGATGCAAATAACATCACCCTAGGGACTGATTGTTTGATTGAGTCAGATTATGAAGTATCTGGTAAAGATAAAGGGAGTAATTTAACAAAGTTTGAAGAGTTCTTGTCAAAACATATTCAGAGGCTTATGTTGCAGGAGATTCCTCCACATCAAGTTTTAATTGAGGGATGGTGTAGGTTGCATGAAGCACCACATTCAAAAACCTCATGCTCATTATGCTTACATATGTTGAATAAACAAAAGATGCTTTATTCAAAGGATCAGTTATCTGAAATTAAATACATGCTTAAAGAGAAAAAGATGGAAGTACAATCTAGTAAAGATAATGATGATACCACAAATGTTAAAAAGGGAAAGGTATCAGATTCAAGTCACTCACCAAAAATGACAAAGGATGAATCACATAAATTGAAGTGGATATCAGGTGGTGCAGCTGCCAAAGCCAAAAAGAAACGAGAAGGTCTTGATAAGCCTTTGACAGATAAACCATGGATCCTTAGGTTTGGTGGATCAAAGTCAAAACAAGGAGCTAGAGTAGGGATAGATCTTATTGATCCAATAGGAAAGTCCTACCTGGCAGCATATAGACTACAATTCCCATGTACCAACAATGTGACAGAATATGAATCTTTAATTCACGGGTTATTGTTTTCTCTCAAGAAAAGAGTGAAGATTTTGCACGTCTATGGAGACTCAGAATTGGTGGTAAGACAAGTAAGGAATATATACTCTTGCAATTATAAGAAGTTGTCTAATTATAGACATAGGGTGTGGGACTTAATAGAAGAATTTGATGCATTCAAAATTACCCATGTGCCTAGAGAACAAAATCATAGAGCAGATGTCTTGGCGCAGGTTGCTAGTGCATTGGAACCATTGTCCATCTCTGGTTTGAAGAGATTCTTAGTTGAATTGGTATCAGTGCCTTCCATACCAAATAATATTACCAATCTCCAAGTATTTGATGATGACCAACACATTTTAGACTTCATATCAAACAGAGATGTATTTGATGCTCAGATCATAAATGAAAAGAATGTAGAAGATCATACATGGGAAGAAGAATAAATCATGGAATTACCAACCAATAGGATTCCCAAGGGTATGCTAGAATTAGAAAAGGATTTTGATTTACATAATATGATGAAACAAAAAGACCTCCTAAAGACTGATGGAGGAGAATACTCACCAATCAATATAGGACAAAATGAAGAGGTAAAGAATGTTTTGATTGGTAGATTTTGTATAGAAGAAGAAATGGCAGGGATAACCCAAGCACTGAAGGATTACATCCATGTTATCACTTGGACTTATGATGAGCTAAAGACTTATGATACCTCAATTATCACCCATACTATACCATTAAAATTAGATGCCAAACCTTTTAGACAAAAGCAAAGACCTATTAATGCCTTGTTGGAACCCATCATCTTTGAAGAGGTTAAGAAGTTGCTCAATGCCATAATCATATTTCCTATAAGACACTCAACATGGGTAGCCAATTTGGTCCCTGTAAGAAAGAAAAATGGTGATACCGCCTATGTGTAGACTTCATAGACCTGAACAGAGCTTCTAAAAAGGACAATTATCCTTTACCTTCACTAGATGAGGTCTTACAAATAGTAAATGGTGCTCATATGATGTCATTCTTGGATGGTTTCTCAGGGTATAACCAGGTGATGATGGATAAAATAGATAGATTGAAAACTGCATTCACCGCAAAGTGGGGGATATTTGCTTACAGACGCATGCCTTTTGGCTTGATCAATGCTGGAGCCACCTTTCAACATGCAATGGATATAGCTTTCAGAGGCTTAATTGGCAAATACATAGTCATTTACATGGATGACTTGACTATCTTTTTGAAGAAAAGAGGTGATCACATAGAAGACCTCAAGAAGGTGCTTAAGAAGTGTGAGCAATATGGCATCTCCCTAAATCCAAAGAAATCTATATTTGGAGTGACCACAGGTAAATTGTTAGGCCATTTGATAAGAAAAAATGGGATCATCATTGACCCTACTAGGGTTGAATCTATCATGAAGTTGCAACTACCTAGAAGTAAGGAGCTTAAATCCTACTTTGGTAAGATAAATTTTTTTAGGAAGTTCATCATTGGGTTCACAGAGATTGTTAGACCACTTAATGCAATGCTCAAGAAAGATGCTAAAATTTAATGGACTCCTGAAGCAAGAGCAACATTTGAGGACATCAAAAAGGCCATATCAGATGCTCCTATTCTGATTAGTCCCGACTATTCAAGAGACTTCTACATTTATTCATTTACTTCAAAACATACTTGTGCAGTAGTACTGACATAGAGAAATGAAGCCAAAGAAGAGAAACCCATAGCCTTCATGAGCTGCCCATTCAAGGATGCAGAGCTCAAATACATGGATGTGGAGAGTCAAGCTCTTGCTTTAGTCCAAGTAGTTAAGAAATTTAGACACTACATCTTAAGAAGTAAGATCATTACTGTAGTACCAGATGCAACAGTAAAAATGCTCCTGATGTAAAGTGAGCCTAGTGAAAAAAGAGCCAAATGGATAATAGTGCTCCAAGAATATGACATGGATATAACACCCATGAAGTTAGTAATGGGACAAGCCTTAATCCAGATGATTTTTGAGATTGACCCTAACATTATGAGCCAACAATATGTAGTGAATTCCAAAGAGGATAAAGATTGGTATTCCGATATCAAGCATATCCTGATCACTAGAAGATGCCCTTCAAAGATGCAAGCTTCAAAGAGAAGAGCCTTGAAAATAAGATCACAAAAGTATATGATCAAAAGAGGAGTCCTTTTCAAGAGAAACTATGAAGGAATATATCTCAGATGCCTAGATAGACAAGACTGATAAAGTTTTAGCCGAGTTACATGATAAGTTTGGAACTGTACATGGATCTCACTTAGCTACTGCCCATGCTATCCTGAGGGCAGGATATTATTGGCCTGCTATTTTTAAGGTTATTGTAGAACATATTAAATGTTGTCATACTTGTCAAGTTGCTGCTAGCCGAGAGATATGCTTCTCAACCCTTGCAACCAGTGATGGAGATGCGTCCATTTGCTTAGTGGGGGATGGATTTCATAGGTTCCATCAATCCTCCATCATCTTCAGGCCATAGGTATGTCCTAACAATCACTGATTATTACACCAGATGGACTGAAGCAATCAATAGCAAGACGTGCAATGCAGACGATGTGATCAAGTTCTTGGAAAATAACATAGTGACTAGGTATGGAGTTCCATGTGCTTTAGTATGTGATAACAGATCTGCCTTTGTATCACTAAAGTTATTTGGTTGGGCTTTTAATCATGGAATTATATTGAAATTTTCTTCAAACTATTATCCCCAAGGGAATGGCTTAGCAGAGTCAACAAATAAGAACTTATTGAATATCATAAAGAAACTGATAGAGAAGAACCCTAGGGAGTGGAATACCCTACTGAAGTATGCCTTGTGGGTAGACAGAACTAGAATAAAGGTTGCATTAGGAAACTCTCCCTACCAATTAGTGTATGGGGTGGATCCTATCCTTCCTGTTAACTTAAAGATCCCCACTTTGTAATTTGCACAAGTGTATCTAGGCATAGACAATAAACAAGAAGTTAGATTACTTCAACTCATGCACCTAGAGGAAAAAAGAGATAGAGCAATTGATCAATTTGCTAAGCACTAGGCTACTATCAAACACTAGTTTGATAAAAGAGCCAAAATAAAAGCTTTTAAGATTTTAGATTTAGTCCTCACATGGGACAAAGCACATGAAAGGAAAGGTGACCATGGAAAATTTGACAAACTTTGGATAGGTCATTTTCAAGTCTTAGAGATCCTAGGAGATAGTACCTACAAACTTAAGACCCTAACCGGTGAGGATGTCCCATTACTAGTCAATGGATAGTTCCTCAAACATTACTTTCAAGCTTAAACAGTGTCATGTAAGTCATTTGTATCATAATGTATATATTCTTTGTGTGTTTGCTTGTTTGCTTGTTGTTGTTGAGTTTTGTTTTGATTAGTCAAGATGATGCACCTTGTCACCCTAAGAAACCAACAAAATTGTTAGGATTCAAGTGACGAGAACAAATTTTTTACATAGGTCGTGACTCATTCTGAGAAGTATCCCTGATCAGGTCTATGATATCCTTTTCATTGGTGATGCCTTTTCTTGATTAAGGAGATTTTCACAATGAATCACCTAACAACCTTGGGTTTGTTGAATACATCAGTATAGGTGTTAAGTGAAAAATCCAAAGGGTCACTCATGCTACCATTGCAATCCCCAACCTAAAACAACAAGTGATCACACCTTGCATATTGAGCTTGCATGTTGATATCATATGAATATAAAAAAAGAAAAGAGATGACTATTGAAAATCCAAAGAAGATAAAATTAGGCCATCTAAGTAACTCTACCAGGGCTATAAATGCTTGTTGGCAGTGGGGCTCTACTTAGGGGGATTGTAAAGATAACCTTGTCGGGGCTATGGATGCCTACTGGCAACAAGGCTCTATCCCGGTTGGCTATGAGGGATGAACCCAAAATATGTAGCTTGACACTAGTTACTAGTGTCTTCAACTTACTTTCAAGATGAGGATTATTAATCATATGCACACACTTGATCCCTTATTAGCATTGTTGCACTTATGAACGTGATATCATTCAACAAGGTCATGATACTTATGCTTAGAGAGAGTTCTGATGATATGTTTTAATGTGACCTCGTCACTTGAATCATTTGAATTTGGTTGATTTCTTTGGTGGCAAGTTGTTGTGTGGTTACACAACATGCCCCATTTTGCCTTAGGAAAATAGGGACCCAACTTTTTGTTTCTACTTGCTTTTGCTTTCTTGCTTTGGGCGGTTTGGCAAAACTTAGTTAAGTATATCACCCTTGCTTATGCATTTGCTTCATAGAAAAGGAGGTCAATTGTTAAAGTTAGAATGGGTTGTCATAAACCTCATAGTCTTGAAGAGTGATAAATTTTAAGCAGGTTTACCTTTTGGATCACCTTGATATTCATCAAGGATAAAAAGTTATGCTAAGTCAAAGTTTGGTCAAACTAGATATTTCCCATAGGGTCATATTTCTAAATACAGTCATATCTGTTAGATGACGCTGACATTAGAAGATCACCTGATGTTCACATGTTCCTTGATATGCGAACGTCAAACTTAAGTGCAAGAGAATATATGCCCGTCAAATCCGCATGCATATTTTTGAAGGGTCACATTTCTAAATATCCATCATGTTACAAAATATCACCCTTTACAAAATATGACCATGACATCATTTGGTTCCGATATATAAAAGAACTCATCCTGATGATGACATCATCAATTTGCCTGACACTTGAAGGGTCATATTTCCAAACATCCATCATATTCCTCAATATGATGATGACATCATCCCAACCCGATAACAAAGAAGACACAATATGATGATGATGTCACCATGATCTAGACCCGAGGTCACATTTTGAAATATCCCTGATCTTAACAAATGTGATGATGGCATCATTCTTTCAAATGAATTCAAAGGCTTATAAAATGCTAATGTCACCCTCACATTCTCAAATAGGGTGATATTTCCTAGTGTTGAATGACCCAAATATTTCCAATATCCCTCATATTAACCTTCGATGACCCGAGATGCCTAGTTTCTCAATGACCAATCCAACTATGCCATGTGGCATCCCCCGGATCATATGAATACAGTGTATTATCATGATTTATTAGCGAAGGTAATATGACCTGATTTCACTCATTGGTCAAAGGTTGACCATATCCATGACGATGTCACCCTCATATGTTTGATATGGGTCATATTTTCAAATATCCCTGATCTTCGTGGAGATCACTCTTTGCATTAAATGCGAACCGAACAGTAGGTCGCGCTTTCAAATTTCAAATGCAAGCCCGCCACTTGTCAGCATCCATGCACATCATGTGTTGATTGATGGACTTAAACAAAAGACATTAAGTGTGCCCTAATTTGTCGTATTGATCAGTTAAAAGTAAGTTTTTGGGTTTATTTTATATTTAGCCTATGTTTAAACAAGAATTACAGAGCTCTGAAGATCGAAGCATCACCGCTACCTACAAATGGAATGGGACCCACATTCAAATAGAAAGGAGGATGGTAATTACAATGCAGTCACATTCATACCGTTATCACTCATACAGTAAAAGGGGAAAGCGATTATCAACTATGTAAATTTGAAACCCTCTCTTTTGTCGTTTACGGTAAATCATGAGGTAAAGAATGGTTTTTACTATGTTAATTAGCATGATGCATGAGATGAACTAGAATAATAGAATTATTGCCATGGAATGTATGTGATCCCTAAGCCCGGCTACATACAACATGTTAGAGTAAGAAATGCATGGTTTTATTGCAGGATCTAATGGAAATTAGAAAGAATAGTTCTGACATAGAGTTCTTAAAACCCATGTTCTTATAACCAGTAGGGGTAGGATTTAGATATGGTATGATCAATGATACACATCAGGGAAATACCTATCTTGATGCATGGATGAGAAGGTTAGATAAAGGAAGTGGAAACGCTCTACTTTAGAGCATATACACCTCAGGGATGTGGAATGCTAGGGGATTTCCCCATGCCATGGAGGCTACTGAGCTAGTGGTTGAGTGTGCCCATAACTACAATCCAAAAACCAAAAAAGTGGAGAAGCATGGTAGGGTATATGTAGATTTCTCAATTAAAGGCCTCACCTCTGCCTTTAATTTGCCTACAGGACCTAATGTGGTTAGATTGAGCCTAAGTAGATTAGAAAAAGAATATAAAAACAACTAGAAAGAAGCCAGGAGGGTCATGTATCAATGGAGATCTAAGAGTAGTACATACAAGGCTTCTACTAAATTGCCAGTATACCTCTTTAAGTTTGATTTTGCTGAAGAATACCAGTACATGATGGTCATGCTTAGCAGAATGATAGGACAACATGCTGGAGCATTTGAAAATTGGATGTATGGAATTATCTAGATGGTGGAGTATTCAGATGACAAACCCCTCTGGGCTAAAATCACAATTGATAGTTTAGATGAGGGAATGAGAAGGCTAGGTGGAAAGATGTGTATGTTTCATATGACTTCTTATGTTGTATATGCTTGTTCCTTTAGGGTGACATTCAATGGGTTACAAACAGTAGGCAGGGTTGGAAGCAACCCTAGTGATGTAAACATATGGGAACATTACCCATAGTTGAGCAGGAAGGAATCTCTCCAAAATTATAAGATAGTGAATGACTCCTTTTCCATGCATCTAGTCAAGACCATGGAGGAAGACAGAATGAAAAGATTAAGTATGGAAGTTCAAGCTATCATATACAAATATGGGGCTTGGTTTATCCAATTCCCTACATTTTCATACATATGGATAGAAGGATTTGAAGGGAAACCTCTCATGCTCCCTAGATATCCCAGTGATAAAGTCATTTTGATAGAATTTACCAGATAGATTTTACCTTTAGTACAGGCTCATATTGAGAAGGGGAAGATTCCACCTATGGTGTTTCCAGTCATGATTGGATGGTACTTGTGTCCAGACAAGGAAAGTGTTAGGGATGTGATTGGAGGATTGAAGTTAATGCACTTGTAGCCATTTTCAATAGCTAGGTCATATGACCCATATGATAGAATGCATGCATTGCTGGGGAAGCATATACATCAAAAGCACCTTGAGGATTACTGGCTTGATTGTGATGATGAAGTAGAGGTCAGGAGAAGGAGTTACCAGAGGCTTACCTTGAATCAAATTTGCACCTTTGACTGCATATCAGTGCCTATTCAGTTACACAATAATGATGGAAAGATCATGTCTAGTGAATATGAGGACAAGAAGGTATATAATGAAACCATATCAACCCCTGATTTGAGTCCTCTTGAGGTGACTTCATTAGATCAAATAATGCTAAAGGTTATTCATCTGACCCAAAGTTAGGTAGATGTTGAAGTCAACAAATTGAAAAGGAAGGGTGTAGCCCTTACTGTAGATAATAAGAAGAAGAGACAAGAATTGTCTGAAGAAGAATATGATGACTTCCTCAAAGAGAAGAGAAAATCCAATGGAGAAAGACAACCAGCTGTAGAAGAAAAGCAACAGGGTAAAAATAAGAAAGCAACCCATGTAGCTAGAGGAGTAATCATAAGAAGTCCCCAACCAAAGGGAGATGTGGCCTCCACATTAGTATCTACATCACCACATACCCTTCCTAAACAAAAGAAATCTATTACAAAGCCTACCCCTATGATTATAGAGGAGGAGGAAGAGTCGTCCGATGATGACTTGTTAATAACAAAGAAAAGGAAGAAAGTGCATCAAACAGCACCCCAAAAGAGACAAAAGATTGCAATGAGAGGAAATGTGGATATTAATCTCATTTTATTGGGCGGTGCAGGTGGTCAAGGTATTATAAAGAACCTGCAGCATGAAGTTCCCATCTCAGATATTGTTCAATTCAAAACTGAGAAGGTAGAAGAACAAAGAGAAGAGAGACATAGGGCAAGGAAAGAGCCACCTCTTCCACTTGATGATACAATATATTTGTCCGATGATGAGGTAGTTAGAGATGTTGTTGCTCAAAGGATGGAGGCCTTGGTGTCAAACACAAAGATGACCCCTCATGGCACTCCTATGTTCCAAAAGGAAGCTCATCAGGAGGAGGTTAGAATAGAATAAATTGAAGAAGATGACCCTAAGGAGATAGCTCAGCAGATATGATTGACAAACCTGGTTGATGAAGTCACCAACCTTGTTGTAATAGACTTAGCTTACCAGGGTGATGGAGATCAAGGAAGAGATAATGATCCACCTCCAGAGCCAGAAAAGGTAGAGATCAGTATGCAAAAAGAGACTGATACACAGATGCATGATAAGGATAAAGACCAAAATAATGCATCACCACCTGCTAAGGATGATAATCAGGATAGTAACCTAGTATCAGAAGAGAAAACAAATGAGAAGGAATTGGGTAAAGTCCTAGGCCTTGAAGAAATAAACACATCAAAAGGTGAGGAACAAAGTTTACCACAAGATGATGGTCAACCAAAAGAACCAGAGAATATGACCAAAGATGATCAGGGTGATCCCCAAGCTAAAACAGATCAAAATGCACAATCTTCCCATGAAGACCAAGTGCCACAAAATACACAAGATCAAAATGTTCAGGAAACTCATGAGGATAAATTGCAAGAAGGGGTACATGATCATAATGTACATATATCACAAGAACCTCTCCCTTAGCAGGAGACCCCTCAATAGGAGATACCTCAGCAAGAAATCCCTTAGGAGAAAGTACATGAGGAAGAACCAAGGAAAGAAAATTCACCACCAAGGGTAGAATAAAATATAGTCTTAGGATGCTCACATTGAGCAAACTAACCAACAAGGACCCAAGGGTGATGTTCCATACTAGCTACAACAAGAAATAAACTTGCAACAAAGTGAAGAGGTACCTGAATTTGATGTCTCTACTTTATTTTCAGCAAGCATGATGAAACCAAAAAGAAAGGCAAGGCCTACATCTACAATAAGGAGAGATCCTACTACAGGTAGGAGGAGCGCTCAGGTAGCATTGCCAATGGTAGATAAGGAGAAAGGGAGAATAAATATTGATGAATTCCAGATAACAAATGTGGATATGGGCTTTGCTACAAAGGCACAGGAGGGCCAAGAGGCCAAAGATATCATTGACTCATTAACACAGAGTGTAAAGAAGGAAAAGGATAAGAATAAGGTGCATAAAGAGCACAATGCTCAGTTGCATGCATTCATAAAAGGGTTAATTGAACCTAATCATATACCAACTAACATAGCTACTCCACTGACTATCATATCTCAAGATGAGATAACAAGATTAGATGTCATGAAGCACAAGGCCCCTATAATGGATAATTGGTTTGTTCTATTTATTTATGAAGCTAAGAAAGTAATAAAAACCTCCCTCACAAATTGGGATTTTCTTAGTACATTAAAGAGCAAGGTAGATAAAATGCAGAATGAGGTTGGGTGAAGATGCTTCAAATTGGAAAGGCATTTGGATGCCATAGCTGAGATGAGGCGAATAGATATGAAAGTGCTCATAGATAATAAGGTACTGGATAAAAATATAACACAATTGTTGAGACTATGGTATGAGGATACAAATTTTGAGAGTGATATCCTGAAGAAATGTAACAGCAAGCTCAGGGATATCAGTGTTAAGCTGCACCACTTGATGGCAGATGAGATAAGTATTTTGGAAGCTTTAGAAGGAAATGTAGAAGGGAAAATAGAAAATTAGGATACTGATTTTGTAATCCAGGCTTTCCATAATAATTTCAAGCAGACAACATATGACCCTCTTCATCATTTGACAGAGGATGTAATCAATAAGGCTATGAGAATGAAGGCCAAGGTGGAGACATATAATGAGAGGTTAAACAACATAAAGAGAAAATGGACTGCTCTGCAGGCACAATTCCATTCTCAAAAGCATGATGTGGTGAAAGCTAAAGTCCAGGACGGAGGGGAAGTTGAAAGAATAGTACAGATGTATGAATCCATTAGAGGGATAATCAAAGTACATATAGGAATTGACCCTCATGGTGATGATAATGATGATGATAATGATGAAGAAGAAGATGAAGAAGAAGATGATGCAAATGAAGAAGGTGAAAAAGATGATGAAGAAGAAGATGAAGAGTAAGTAGAGATGCATGATGACAGAGTCATATGCATAACAAGACAAAAGAAGTGATCGAGTTCTACTAGATGGTTGCCAGCTGGCAACTTGTGCCATGTCTACATATGTTGACCCAGTCAAAGAAGATATATTGACTGTTGATTTAGATAGGCAAATCCTGATCATTGATCATTTGTAACTGCCTCCTCTCTTTACTCTATATAAAGAGATGGAGTACACCTTGTATCATTATTGAAAACTTAATTGAAGTTAGATTTTTGAAGCTTATCAAGACTAATTTCAAAGCTGATTGTAAATGTACATGTCTTTTGATTACTTAATGGAAGTGAAGACCTAGATTGCATGCCATCATATATTTTGAGTAATCTATAGATGAATTATTTGCTTGTGCTTTGATTTGCTACGTCCCTTGGAGTGCAATTCATGGTGTACATGTTGTCTTCATCTCTATTCCATCAAAGTCTACATCAACCATACTTAACAGTGGAATATCCTGGTGAACCTATGGTTTGATTCTCTTCCTTTCATGACAGTATCTAGAATGTATGTGAACCAATAGCTGAAGATTCATTAAATTTAGTTAAGATTAGAAAGCATTTATCTCAATTTGTTTAATTTCATCACAAATCACCTTCACAATTACAAATTCAAAGATAATTCCAAGCAAATACAAAGAAATATACATACACCCTGAAGAAAATTGAACATCTATAGCATATTCGAGTTAATTTGCATGTATAATTGAGAATCTCATCTAAATATACACAAATGATAATAGGAATCTTGCAAATATTAGCTTAAAGGCACATTATTTAGATAAATTAATAAGTGCAGAAGTAGAACCAGTTCATGACAATTGATGTTTAGAAGAATTGATCAAACTTACAAATATGATCATCATCTGTTGAGTATAGTATAAATAACCTTGTTTGTGAAGTAATTTACAAGAAGCAGGTGTATAACTAGATGTTTAGACATCAATTCATGTTATCATAACAATGTAAGGCCCCTTGAATGGAAAACAACATATCACATCAACCTTTGAGTAACATTAGATGATCATGACCTGATCAATGGAGACTTGGAGTCATCAATTCATTCCAAATTGATCATACTTTTCAAGATAATAAAGGTTTGTTGTGTAAACCTTTATGCATGTTATGACTACCAATCATCATCAACAGTTCCCACATGAACTGCACAAATGTGGGGACAAATCACGCCTACTTCTCTCAGCCTCGTCAGCTTGGGTAAGATCACTGACATGCTGTGATAGAGTTTGGTTGAGAGTAGTCAATGAATGTAATGTCTCCACCTCAAAACTCTCCTTCAAAGTCAAAGGGAGTGACCTACATTCTTGCCTCAACATGGGTACAGGCACATGGTTTTCATCTCACTGAGCCCCCTCTCTATCTTGGGCAGAGCCACCACCTCTACCCTAGAACTCACAAATGTCAAAATAATTGGGAATCTTCTTGACGACGAATTTGCAATGGAGTTTCCTCAAGAAATATTGGGGCACCTCGTCATTGTTGCATGGGTGCTCATTGAAGACCATGTACCATCTATCCCAAAATTTTTGGGATATTTCTTCATTCCTACACCAATGAATAGGAAACCATTTGCAAGTTTGTTCTAATCTTTGGCTAGTTTTTGGATTAATAAAGTGTGTACATAGTTGAGATTTTGTAATTATTTCATTCTTCACTTGTTCATATGACAACTTGTTGGCATAGTATTGCCAACACCTCTACGTATAGTCTTGAAATTCACTAATTTTTTTTGTCACCGAATCGGTGTGGGAAACAATCTCATCTAGTGACTTTGCAAGTGCCCTCCTACGATCGATGCTTGCACTCAGATTGTTTAGCATTTGAAAAAGAGTTTGAAGGCGTTTCTTGTTTTCTTCTATTATCCATAGGTAGTTTTCTTGAGTATCCCTTACATTGTGAGGAAGTGAAGGTGGGTTTGGAGGGTTTTGGGGGTTGTTTTCACCCTCATCAACTAGATTTAGGTTTTCTCTTGCCTCAATAACTACAAATGCAATATAAAAACTAAAAAAACATTGTAAAATTAAAAAATTCTTCTCAAACTAACAAAAATTGATCAAGCCCTACTTTCTTCAGCTACTAGACCCTCCAAATTTGTTGCACGACATCTTTGCTGGCGAGGTGGCATCGTGAAAATGATGTTTTCTCTCTTGCACATGCTTGGAGAGGCTTTCCTTGAACGCACTTGTAGTTTCTTCTTAGTTTTTTTGGCACACAAACTCCTTTGTTCGCAGTGAAATGGAAGAAATGGGGTTATTTTGTACTTTATGTCAAAGCAAAATGCGCTCACATTTTTTCTTGTTTTGGACCAAAAAGTCCCATGGTGGCGACTTTTTGGTCCCCCATATTTGTGCATACACCCCATTAGTCAATGATATTTCTTAAAATAATGTGTGGTTCTCCCATTCTTCTTTAATTGTTTCATTTTATCCATGGCTAACTTATTGCACATTGTCCTTATATCCTCTTTTTCTACATTCCTTTTTCTTTCTTGAATTTTTTTTTTTCTATAAACGTACACTTTTACTTTATAAATTTTCTAAGTATTCTTCGCTCAAATTTAGAGGTTTTAATTTTGAAATTGGAGTTAATAAACCCTCAAAATCTTTGCTAATATTGACCCTAACATTTGATAGATTTGGTTTAGAATATGAACTTTTCATCAAATTTCAATTTACAGAGCACCACTTCTAGGGTCAATAATTTATTTTGTGGCTCAACACTATGATTTCCACACTTTGGCTAAGCATTATTGCTTCTAAGCCATTTCTCTAATGATTTATTAAATTCATCATATTTTCTTATCCTATTTGTTAATCTGATTAAATTTTCTTTGGCTATTTTTATGTGGATAATTATTTATTCATATGTTTCATTTTTATTGAGTGATACAGTAATTGTATTCCTTCTGTTGGCAAATTCTCATCATTTTCAATATTTTTAGTGTTCTCAACAACAACCCTTTTAGTGCACTCTATAGAGGCTTCCCTAGCCTTCTCCTTCCTTTTGCAATATTTCTCGTCTTTCTTGGATTTATTTCAACCTTCTTTCTTCTTCCACCCACATCTCATAACCCATTTTAATTTCTTCAAAATTTTCTCTCACCTTGTAATCTCCTTTTGCCATGTGTTTTTTAAATTTGAAATTTCATTAATCTTATTCATCCTTAATGGATCCATCAAGCCTACTTTAGTGGTCACATCTTTTCAGAACCCTTTCTAGGTGCCCCCCATTCCATTTATCACCGCCTAGGTGCCTAATCCCTCTCACAAAATAGGACCTAGTGTGTTAACGTACATATCCTTTAATGCAACCACTATCATTAGTACTCCTTTGTCTAGTAGTATTTCTTACCACAATTTTTTTCTTGTTTCTATAGTTTCTCTTCTTACACACCAATAAAGTGGGGTCAGTCTAGCAAAAGAACCAAATGTTGATAATAAAATACAAGCCTAGGGTCTAGATTAATTATTAGAGAAATTAACCCTAGTGCGATGCAATAAGAAGGAAGTCAAAATAGTGTGCTAGATATCATATGTATAACATAAAAGATCAAACAATTTTACACATTCATAAAAGCCATAAAATAGGTGTGCTCATATATTCATATCATATATTTTTTATACAATGTACATTCTTTACCACAAGCATAGATATACACATAACATATGCTTGGGTAGCTTATATTACATATGTTATATCTATACTCTTCTTCTTTTCTTATGTTATTGTTATGTCCTATTTTATTTTCTCTTATGTTATCTGTTACTTTCCTTGCAGTGAGGCCAAATGTTCATATAGCCACCTTCTAGTGCGGGGGCATGTCCCTCTGTGTATCCTTGTGCCTTTCTGTCCCTAAAGGGGTACCACATGTTAGTTGCTACCACAATAGTCTTCCAATGGTTGTTCGTTGTTCTGTTTCTAGTCCCTAGCCTACCAACACAGAGCTTAAGATCTTAAACTTACCCAATACCACAAAATTCATGGGACCACCTACTTTAAAATGCTCCTAAAAAATTTCAACATCACACACTAAAATATTTTAGGAAGGCCCCCTCCATAAGACCACGACCTAAGCCTAAGGTTAGATTTTATTTTTTCTTACACCTATTATTACCTTGAAGAAAATAGGAAAAAATAATTAAATACATAATTTCATATTTTAATATTAAATTATAAGCACATAAATAACTAATTATAAAGTAGGTAACCAATTATCTTTTGAGATCAAATATTTATTAAGAGGAACAAAAGTATTTTTATAAAGTTAATTTAAGTGTTTTTGGATTTCATGTGTATGATTTTTTTAGCTTAATTTTCAATAGTTCATAAAAATAAAGATTAGGATGATGCAAAAAAAAAAGAAAAAAACTTAGGATAAAATTAAAAATAAAAATACTTATATTATCTTCATAGATTGATATAAAACATTTTTTTTTATGAATATTTCCATTAAACATTATATTAATAATAGTGGAATAGTACAATATTAAAAAAATGGTAGGTGGTATGAAGACACACCCACAAAGTCTAAAAAGATCAAGTCCTAAACAAAGATGAGCAATTTTTTTTTGATGTAAAAGAATGAACATCTATTAATAAATTAATAAAAGAACACTATTACACAAAAAAGGGTTTGGGTGGATACAAAATCACACCCCCAAAGTTTTAAATGGACCTAGCCCAAAAAATAGAAAACATTTTAAAAACAAAGCGGCTTAAGCTGCCACAACTACAACAGATGGAGGTGGATGAAGATCAAGGTCGTCTAGTTTTCCCCAAACATCAACTGGGTCGAAAGTAACATCAGGAACATACCAACCATATAGAAAAACATGGATAATGAAATGATGACAAGTTACACATTTGAGAATTTGAATTAAAGAGAGAGCATTCCTTTGGAGTGACATTAGGTGTGGTTGTCCTCTTATTTGGGTAATGGCCAGGGGAGATCTCCAGCCACATAGTAAAACTAAAATTTCTGAAAAGCTTGAAGACCATCCATTGTAACATTGTAGCTACTCAATGTATCTCTCAGTTTTCTCCATTCTTCCCGTTCTTCTTCTTCTTCTTTTGCCTTTCTTTTGCATTTTCCTTTCTTTGTCTAGAATGCCTTGTGATTTTTTTCCTTGCTCTTTGTGTCATGTTGAAGAGAGCTTTCTTCGGCGTTCGCTTCTTCACCCTCTTTCAAAACTTTCCTCACAATGGATTTTAACCATTCCTCCAGTTCTTTCTCCTCTTGTAAAATCTTTAGTCTTATCACAATCTTTAGCCACTCTTCAGGGTCCTCTCCCTTCCTACCCTCTAGCTCTTCTAGTTTTAGCGAATATGCTCGCTTATGCTCCCTTGTCTCTTCTTTCAGAACTTTCCTTATCACTTCCATTAGGTAGTTCACTCCTCCCTTCTCCACAAAATTATTGTTACTTATGCCATTGTTGATTCCTTTACCCTCTGAATTTTGCCCATTGCCATTCTCTGTATGGATCTTAATGATGTTGTTTCCTTTTGCTGGAGATGGTTTTGGAATATCTCCTTTGATGCCATCTTCATTAGAGACACTTCTACTGCTACTATCTGCCGGCCATCTCTCATCCTTGTATTGCTCCACGATCTCCCTCAAGGAAGGCCCACTTGTTTTTTCCTGGATCACTTCCCCTTGCTGATCATCATTTACGATAATCCAATTTTTAAGCACGCAGAGATTATCCCACTCCTAAGAATTTATTAGTTTGTGTTGATGTTTTCATAGCTTTGGGAGGTAAGCCTAAGGTCAAGTCAGCCAAATCACAAAGCATAAATTATAGAGTGGCAAACAAATTAACAAACATGATTAAAGTTTGTCAAAAGTGGCATCGATTGGAATAGTCATGACTCTTAAAACCAATCGGGTATATATGGCAGTAGATTCACCATCCAAAGGGATGAAGTAAGAAACAATTACATAACAACATATCTGATCTGAGAATTAACATGGTATCAGAGCCAGGTTGATTTTGTGCCTATTCTTTGGTAGTAATAATGTGAAAGGCCAACTTCCAGGCCATACCAAAGGAGCTCGTGAAAGTAAGCAGATGACAGTGTGCAGAGTGAAGCCATCCTAACTCTCACAGAGATGTAGATTTGGGCATTTCATGTGAAGGAAAGGATTGATACTTTATTTTGATCAGTGCTTAAGGTGTTTCCCTATCTATGTTGTCCGGTAATTGAAAGAGGAGCACAAGCATTATTGGAAGCATTGAGGCCATCAGACAAGATCTTTCGCATTATTGGCATATTACTCTAGCCTCGAGCGTAATCCTCCATGTAGTGGAAGTGTGAGGATTTCTATGTCAATTGAGGCATGAAATCTGAATTATTCTTGAAATTATACAGGTGGGCCGACTCGCATGGTTCTTGGCATCGAACAGTGGTCTCCATTTTTACTAGGCCCGACCTGTGGCAGTTTACTCCTTGCAATTTAATTGGCTCTTATATTGTTTGAAGTCCCGTCTATACCAATTCTCATTTGGTTTGACCATTGATTGACCAAGAAAAAAAAAATCTATGAAAGACTTCATCTTTCTTGACATCTATGATGGTAAATTGGATCATTGGATTTGTGAGTCGCAAAGGGCAACATTGCTGTGATAGTTGCGTAGCGGGTTGGTAAGATGTCGCAATTCTTCTTATAATTTGTAGGTTGAAGTCTTCTGTGAAACTCCATATAGTGTGCAAGGCAAGTCCTCATATAGTGATGACAGTGATGAATTCATGTACCTGACATTAGAGACGTAGCGTAGAAGTATTAGGCTCAGCTAAGGATCAATTTCCTTGTCTTGGAAATGAGTTGTTAGATCTAGATGTCATGGTGGTATGCTTGAAGAATGAAGTGACCAATTTCTAATGAGTGTATTATCTGTATTCGACACTCCTTGTAAGAAGTTCACATTAAGGGGATACATAGAACATCGTTCGCTATGAGACCGTTGCATTCACATTTTAGAGCCTTGTTGAGACAAGCACGAAATATTAAATCCCTACACTATTCATAGGAGTAGCAAAGCATGGCCGAGAGTGCCTAGTGAAGCCGGGAAAAGGATCGTAGCATTGTGAATCATCAAACGAATCTGTGATAGATATTCGGTGATTGGACACAATAATTAGTGGATCTGCGGGATTTGTTGCTTCACTATATTTTGTCTCCTCTAGTTAGAGCCACAATCTATCCCAAAGCAAACAACCTGGTGAACTTTCATCACAAGGAGCTACCATAGCAGATCACCATTAGATAGATCATACCAACAAGTTTTATATTGCATTTGCCATCACTTGGAAACCTTAATATTTGCTGCAAGAATGGGTAAATTGCACAGTACAGGTACTAAAAGAATAAGCTGAAAGTACTCAAGACATTATAAGGAATAATTATGAATTCTCAGATGGCATAGGAAAGATCACACTAGATATTTCCATGGAAGTTGCTTAGAAATTACAATTGAACATCAACCCTCCATCAGTCTATCAATATGGTGGCTACAAAGGTGTGGGTGCAACATGGGAAGCAAAAACTAGAAGCAACTATAAGCTCTCATTGAGGCCCAGTATGAGAGAGTTTTAATCTCAACATGGCATGCTTGAATGCTTTCAATGAACTACAAGATTCAATGGTGCATAAGCTCAGTCAAATGATTGAAGATGTGTGCATGGCATTAGTCAAGGCATGACAACTTGGGAAGTCCCTAGGTTTTATTAAAGTAGATTGAGTATTATTCTCTGTTGACAATATGTAAAGATAAAGTTATAGAGATCATTCACCAGCATTTTGTGAGAACTGCCGGAAACAAGGTAGATAATTGAGAGGGGGGTGAATCAGTTATCTTAAATATTAAACTTTCTTTTCTTCTTTAACAATTAGTGCAGCATCAAAACATATAACCATACATAATCATGAGAGTAGAAAATAAATCAACACACATAAAACAAGGATTTTTACATGGAAACCCGGTTAAGGGAAAAACCACAGGGTGACTAACCCAAGATTGTATTCTCTGTTAGAAGAATAGAAAGAACAAAATGGCACATGCCAATTAGGGCTCACTACCTGAGCACACTTCTCACAAGAGGTTCACTGCCTACAATAGTTTATAGAAAGAAACCAGGTGTTTGAACTGATGAGAAGCATCCACATATGTTGAGGTTCAGTTCTGGTTAGGCACAATATACTGATCTACTGCACTTCATTCTTCCTTTGCTTTAGTGTTGTTGTTCTATCACATACCAGACTTGTATTGCTGCTTCCACATGGCTCTCTACTTTTCTTCACACTTCACAACACACCACACACACCTTCATACTAAAATCCATCTAGTATATATATCTACATCAAGGATTTCAACATCCTTCTAGTCGGCATCCAGAAAACTCAAGATATTTCCAAAATCTGGTCTGTCGACTGAATCCATGCTTATTGAGTGATGCGTATCAAAGAGATAGGCATATAAGTCATCAATCATGTTGGCCAACCATGAATAATCCCTCAAATGGCTTGATCACCATCAATTTCTCATCCAGATTAAGGTCTGATGCTCTACCGATTAGTTCTTGCTCAGTCTACTCTGCCTGTCAAGAACCCAACACTTAGGTGCTCATATCTTTTCACTCTTTCATCATCGGAGGCTCAATCTCTGGAATGTGATAGTCATGGTACTCCTCTTGAAGTCCCCAAGTCCGCACTTTGCTAAGATACATCCTCTAAGAGATCCAGACCTGATTGTTAGACCTTGCTGCATGCTCTGTTCTTGCTCACGGGACCAAGATACTCTTCAATTTGACTTCCGGTATAGACATATCATGTGCTGCAGATGTGTGGGATGGACTTTGTTGCCATCAATGACAACACTCATGAATCCACATAGTGTCTCTTGCCAACAATCTCCTCCTTCGGCATTGATGGCAACACTTAGTGAAAAATGACTAAGTGTTATAACAAACTCCCCTTTGGCTGATGCTCTACCTTATGTACACTTTTACCAGAGCTCCCCCTTAGCTAGATCTCACATTTTTCACTACTCCTCACTCTCCCTTTGACATCAATGGAAAAGGGTGAAATCCACACACCAAAATTTGCAAAAATCAACCTATACATAGCTGCATAAGTATATATACATTATACTTACATATACTTAAGTATATCCACAAAAGTTGTTTTCAACTAGACAAATTTTGTTGCCCAACTCTGCTTCATCCTATCCAAAATTTAAATGTGACCACTTAGCAAAAATGCAAAAGCTTATGCCCTCTTTAAGTCTGTTGGATCACTAGTTCGGGTTGTGGTCTGAGCATCAGTTAGGGCCTCATGCTTTGCCTCTAACTTAGGGATAATTATCCCTCTTAGTTCACTTAGCCTTCTTATTCTATTCTTCTTCTCCTTCTCAAGCCTCTTTATCTCATTTATGGTGGCAATAGCTTGGCACTTTTGATTCATTATGGATGAGGTGAGAGGATCAAAGTTTTGAGATAAACTTGATAGTTTACTCTCTTGTTCTTCCACCTTCTTGGCAATGTCTGCTGTCACTGTGGACCAATATAAATAAAATTTATATAATTCACCACCATCTTTAAGAGCATTTTCTAGGCTCTTTATCCCAATATCTAGATTTCTCCTATCATTTGATATGAGTCCCTGTACTTCAGAGAATCTCTTACCCAAAAACTCTTTCCAGACTTTCTCTTCTGCTGATTTCTCCAAAGAATCAAAATGTGTGTTAACAGAATCAACAAGAGATTTTAGATTACCAGATGAGGAGGCAAAAGGATCCTTTTGAAAGGATGGCATAATTTTCTCTAACAGACCAGATGCAATCTCTATTAGCTCACAGTCTTGTTACCTAAATTTCACTACGACTCATTTAGGTAGAGTTTTGATTCAAAACTTGTGAGGTACATCTCATCTAGTCCTTCATACATTACATTCAAGTGCATAAATGAAATAATTCAAGAGATTATGTTTACTAGTTTACTGCATTTATCCAAGTGCATGTAACATAAGAAGGGTTTATCCAAAATCCTTTGCAAAAAATAAATAATCTTTATTGAATGTAAAATGTTCATTATCTCATACAAGCCGTGAGGTTAACTGTCTTATTCAATGAAATAGAAAAACAATCTATACATGAATAAGTAAACAAGTAATGTGCATGTAGGGTCAAAGGCCAGTCATTGCTTGAGAATGACTGGTTCTAGTTCTGGCGTGTTGTCCTATCACCCCGAGTCATCTTTGTCCTTCCTAGCTTCATGTCATCCTTGGTTCCTGCATCTGGAAAAAAACAATGGTGTTAGAGCAATACTCTAAGCAATGAATGGTCCCAAACCATACATGTATAAATTGTTCCTCAATTGCATTAAACAAGAAATGTATACCCTGGATGTCTTAGAGAACAATCAGTCATCAAACACATCCAAAACATGCATTTTTTTTCTAACAAGTTTGCTTTGTGTAATTATGTTTTTGTTTGATTCATCAGGTTACATTATGAGTGGAGGAAATGTGGCTCCCACAAGGGTTGAGCCCAACTCATAGTCCTTATGGAAACATTTCATATGCCATATACAAATGCAAGACAAACTACCAGGAAGGTGAAGATAGTCATAAGAGAACTTACAGAAACAAAGATGCAAAGTCACAGGAATTGCATGAGTGCTACAACAAGAAGATAGTGGTATATGCAATAAGGAATAGGGAGAATCATCTCATTGACCGTAGCATCAGATAGTTTAGAATAGATAAATGATTGTCCAATAAATCCATCCATCAGAGGTAAACTAGAAACAACATCTTGTGCTCAGAATGACTGCATGCTAACAACAGTCAACTATCGAGAGATAGAGTAGCAAACTGGTTTCATCTATCAATAGAAAAAGTTAAAATCTTAGAAAGAATATAACTCACCTTGCATTTCACCTTAGAAAATCGACCAAGATCGACTTAGAATCAACCCAAATTCATACTTTTCTGCCTTCCAAACCCTACAGGCATGGCAGAGGCCAAGTTCGAACAGTAAGAAAACAAATGCAAATGAATTTTTTTTTAGGGTTTTCCTCTCCAAGGGGGTCGAATAGACCTAATTTCATTATTGTATTTTTTGACCTTTTGATTTACAAATCATTACATCCATATGGTGATGAGGGGAAGAATTCATATATCCAAACCTAGTGATGATACAAGGGGGCCGTGAGGCATTTTTATGCCTTTTGATTCTTTTTCAAAGACAGGTCAAAATACATTATGGGAAAATACAAGGTCAAATGCCTTATTTCGCCTAAGGCATGTCATAGTATATTTACAAGGTGAGTGAAGGGGAAGCTAAGGCATTGTGGTGTGTGTGTTGGGAGCTATAAGGTGAAGTGATGCATGTAGGACTTGGTGATGTGTATGGGGAGTCATAAGGGTCTTTTTTCAAAATGTGTTGCTTTAAACCTTGTAGGGATATGATGCTATATATTGTGAAACACATGAAGGGCTAGGAGTTACAAGGTGGATAAAGTGTAGCTATAAGGTATGGTGAGGAGCTATAGAGGTATAAGGAGTTGTGAGATGTTTTGTTATGGCCTTGTGACGAGTGATATGATGCCTTGTGACACAAGAGGTAGTGCAAGTGTATGTGAGTCATTATTTTTGCCTAGGAGCTATGAAGGTATTGTTTTGTTGATTTTGCATAATCTAGGATAGATTAAACGTTGTAAACGAATGATAAAGTAATGAATTATGAATTACTTTATTGTTTGTGATAAAAATGCAAAGAGGCAATATTAGGCAAATTTATCACAAATGACTTGAAGTAAGTCTCATTGATTACTTTGTTGTCTTTTCACGACATTTAATCAGTCCCCAAACTAGGCAAAAATTGGGAAATTAAATGTTATGTCCTAAATGCCATTTTTCTGCATAGGTTTGTATATATTTGGATTGTAAAACATTAACTAAGGTGGTGTAATTATAAACCTCTTAGTTAAATGTTAATTAAATGTAGAAAATGTGTATTTATGTCATTTATTTGGAAAATATCAGACATTTATGATGTTGCAGGGTGGAGTTGACAAACAAGGGTAGAAGTTATTGCATATATTTGACTTATTTCAGTGCCCTTAAAGATCATTTAAAGGCATTCAAAGTCATTTTCAGGTGCCTTTATGATAGCTAATGGAATGCCTTGACTTTTTCTACATTGTCAGCATACTTTGGAGGACTTTGGGCAAATATTTTTGAGATATTTATGAGATACACGAAAATGGAGATGGCTCATCCTTATCTCATGGCAGCTGTTTGAAGAGTTTATAGTCATTCATTTGACTCTTTGGAGGGAGTTCTTTTCCATATACATTCTGGAGTTAGTGATTTTTTTTCTGGATCCTACTTAGTTTGAGTATGTTTTTGTAACTCTTTGGGAATATGAAATACAGAGAACATCTTGGATACCACTGACAGTTAGATTTTGCTTGCTTGTTTTTGCAGTTTTGGGTGTTAGTAAGTGTTTGAACAGGTCATTTGTGAGGTAATTTATTTCCTTGTGACTGTCTTATGTTTTCAATACCCTTTTTCTATAGAAGCTATGTTTATGTAGGTTACAAACTATGTCTTAGAGTGTTATTAGGCTTTAAATTGTGAAGTTTAGCTTCCTTTTTAAGGGTTTTAATGTAGTTAGGCCTCTTTGTGAAGTGGTTTTCCAAACATACAGTGACAAGTTGTGCAGGTCTTATTTTCTGTTGTCTATGGCCAAGTGTATGCAGGTCTGAGTTTCATTTTACCTTGTCAAGTTTGGTGAATCACCCTTATTTTCAAGTTTTCCAGTGTTATCTTTCATTTTTAAAAGCATTCCTTCTTCTTTTTCCTCTGCAAATCCAGTAGTTTTTTAGGTGATAACCAGCTAGGAAGCTGGCCTTATCCGGAGGTTCTTTCCAACACAAGTGACCCACAGACTTGGAAAGATCCCATGTTTCTCCAAATTGCCAAGTTTTACAACTCGGCAAGGGTGCAAATCTGAGAGACAGCAAGTCTTCCATGTGAGACTTCAGAAGCTTTTCTTTTGCTTTAGCTTGAGCAAAAGATGCCACCTTCATTGTCTGGACCAGAGAGAGTCAAAATTGAGTGGTCCTTGAAATAGCTCCAGTTAATCTAATTCCATCATTTCTTTGGTCAGGAAGTCTTTAACTACTTCTGCAGTGTCTCTTGCCAGAGACAGAGTCTTCTGCCCTTCTACAGCCTCAGAATTGTCATCTGGGGTCTTCTCTATTTGATCTTTTTCTCTTCCCTTGACCTTTCTTCTTGACTTTCTTTCTCCTCTTTTCTTTGTTCTTCTTCAGTTCCAGAATCTGTTGGGGCATCTAGAAGAGAGATATTTACTTCTTCATGTACTTCCTCTTCTAGAATAGAGGAATCCAAGTCCTTAGTCTTTTCTTCACCTATCTCCTGTGACTCTTTTGCAATTTTCTTAGTAGAATCTTCCTTAGATACACTTAATCCTTCGACATCCATGGCAGAAGGTTCATCACTTATGTCCTCTATAATAGGAAGATTAAATCTTTTATATGCATTCCAGAGGATGTCTTCAATCTCTTTTGCCACCTGATCAATCTCTCCGAGCATAAGCTTGTTCATTCTGGCTTTGCTCCAGAACTCATCCTTGTAATCCTTGAAGATCATGTTCATTTGTTTTGGAGTGATGGAAGGATAAAGTTGAATAGCTATTTGTTCCTAGATCTCCATATCCTTTTCCTTGGCAGTCTCCTTTCTCATTTCAAGTTCCTTCTCTAAACTTTTGGGAATTTGAGAGATGATTTCAATGAATGCTTTATTATAAATGTTTAGGTACTTGACTCTAGCATCTTCCAGGATTTTCTTGTCAGTATCACTAAACTTATCATAAAATTTAGTCATTAGTTGCAGATTCCCATATATAGTGACTGGTTTGATGATATCATCTATGGATAGAGTAGGCCTTTTAACAAATTCTTCTGCCTCTTCTTCTTTGTTTGCACCGGTAGAGGATTCACTTGATGTTTTCTTCTTCTTCCTTATTTTCTTAATCTCCTCATCAGTCTCTGTTTCTCCATCATCCTTTTGACTTATGTAAGACCTTGTGGCCTTTGTCTTTGTTCTCTTCTCTCCTTTTTTGGATGTCTTGGTTTTTGGTTTTGAGGCTTTTTGACTCTTAGAAATGGCAGGTGCAGAGCTCTTGGAGGATCTAGTCCAAGAGGAGGCTTGCACTGAATCACTTTCTTTTTCTGTTTCTTGTCTCTCTTTCTCTACTCTTTCTATTTTCTCTCTATTAGCATCAGCTGCCTCCTTTGATATCCCATATCTCTTGGCAACTTCTTCTACTTCCTTTCTCACTTTTCTCTTGATATCAGGTTGTCTTATTTCAACATGTATTTTTATACTCAATTCTTGAAAGGTTCCAAACTTTTCTGCCTCAGGGTCCTTGGGTTGACTTAGTAGGTGTTGGATATGCAGCTCTAGGATTTTCTCATCTACTACATACCCCATTGGCATAATCTAGACTATCCTTGGCTCCACTGCCTCCATTAGGCATTGATCAGTGTCTACCATAAAGCACACTGTATCCTTGTATTTTTCGACCATAGATTGGGGGGTTCTTTCTCTGGCCTACATCATACTTTGAAAGTTCTTGAAGTATCCCCAGAGTGCTGTACTTTGAGCCTTGGCATCACCAAGCCCATACATATAA
The DNA here is from genome assembly GCA_027924645.1 of Cunninghamia lanceolata. NCBI lineage: Eukaryota > Viridiplantae > Streptophyta > Pinopsida > Cupressales > Cupressaceae > Cunninghamia > Cunninghamia lanceolata. The sequence continues at coordinate 29,100,578 of BSBN01000500.1, forward strand.
TCTCTGATTTATATGGCAACCGGTCTATCATTTTGCCATACCCAACCACTGGATCCAGGGAGCTCATTCATGTAGTAAAAGAAGAGACATAATATCAGGCCACCATATTTGAATGAGTTCTTGTCTTTTTTGATCTTGTGCAAGTTTTCCAACAGTTGGCTCAAAAGAAGCTTGCAAAGATCATAATCTGCATTCTCCCTTAGCATCTAATAAGTAGTATAAATTGCAGTTCCCAATACAAAATTCTCCTTGTTGGAGTGATATTTCTTATAGCCAATTATCAGAGGTAAACTTGATATCTGGATCAGTGATATCTTCTATTGTCATTGCTCTCTTGTCAAATTTTGATCTGGTAGCCTCACTTACAGTTTGGTTTTTGCCTGATTTGAGAGCAAGCAACCCACCGGATGAGTGCAATCTAGTTATTGCCCTAATGGCATCTTTTGTGATCATAAATGGCCTCATCAACCACATGAAGTTGTCATGCACTCTACTTAGAACATATCGGACCCATTCATCTTCTGCAAAATAGGGGAAATGAATGCAATGTCTAAAATGCTTATCCTAAATGGCCTTGTATTGGGGTTTAAGTTCAAATGTTTCATCTATTAGTTCCTTGTGATAGATATCCATCAGCTTGGATTCCCCAAATTCCTCAATATTTGCATGTAAGTAAGCCCTAACATCTTCTACATGCAGAACCCCATGCGGAATGCTAGAGAAGGCGCCTAAGGGATCAACTTCTAGGGATTTGTAAAGATGTTTTTTGAACTTAGGGCACGGCCTATCAGTGATTTTGACAACATTCAGAGTAGCCATCTTTCAAAAAGATTCAGAGAGATATTCAAGAGTGGAAATACCTTTTTTTACGCTTCTAGGGTTCACGATATGAGCCGGATAATATTGCTGGTTGAATCGACTTCTGCAGTTGATCTTTGAGAGGCTTGAGGCAATCTTGTTGCAGAGCTCCTTCTTTCTTCTTCTCAAATGCAAATGTGCAAATGATGAGCAAAAGAACCCTTATATTTTTGTGCAAACCCTAATTTCATATTGCATTAAATGCACATCTTAAGTTATTCCAGTTTCCTTGTTCTAACCTTGTTCTGAGAGAGATCCTGTCGAATCACTGAGATGCACTTGAAATTGTTCTTAGTGATAAATGACCATTTATCCGTAGATCAAGATATTTCAATTTTGAATCATACTGGATCTAACTGTGAGAATCTTGTTTTTACCAAATGACTGTCTAGCCGGATCAATCTTGGATGATTAACCTCTTCAAAACTTCTTGCAGATCTTCGATATTTTTACCAGGGATTATTTAGATATTTCTCTGAGAACCCTTTAATCCGCAACTTTCCATGTGCCAATTTCAGGCACCGATTGATTGGCTGGGGGAGTTTGTTTTCCCTTGTGACTCCCCCTAAGCCAGAGCTCATCTATTTATTTTTCGGAAGGAATATCAACACCATATTCTGGTGCGGATCCATCCTCAACATTTTATGTACTTCTCTTCACCCAAATCTTGTTCATCTCCCTTTGAACTTCATCCGCATTCACTTTTCTTTTCCCTTTGTCTTGATTTTGATGCACCGGACCCTTTTTATCCTAATTCTTACTTCTGCAGAATTTGGCAATATGACCAATCTATTGCAGTTATAGAAAATATCATTTCTTTGCATATTTGACAAATATCCTCTTGATCTGCATTGATTATCCATATGTCCCATTCTATTGCATGCAAAGCATCTACCATTGAAAGAATTATTTATTTACATATTTCTACATTCATGAGATTTGTGACCATACCTTTTGCAGTTAAAACACTGTTTGGAGAAGGATGAGTTAGTCTGATTCATTCTTCTTCTGCACTAATTTGCTTTATGACGAAAGTTATTGTAATTGTAGTAGTATCTATTGAAGGATGGATATCTTTGATCATTTGGTTGCCTTACCGGAGGTCTTCTAGGCCCGTTCCTTGGATTTCCTGATCCAGGGTTCTTCTGACCAAATCTGGAGCTTTCACCTTTTTCATATCCCAAGCCATGCTTGTCATCTACCCTCTTTTGGCTTTCAAGAAGAACTTCAAGTTGAGCAGAGCTTATCTTCAATTTCTCTTTGTATTCATTTGTTGTTTGAAGATCCCTTTTAAGAGTGTCTATCTGATTCTCAAGTTGTTCTTCAGTGTCTCTAGCTTTTTCAAGATCAGATTCCAAATGCCTAATTATTCTATCCATTTTGTGACAATCTTCTGACTTCTCCTTGAGAGATTGTTTTAGATTATCTTCAATTTTTCTTTTCTCTTCAATTTCTTGGGTGAATTTCATAAGCCCTGATTCCATTTCATGTCTTACCATAATGACCTCTTTTGACATCTTCTCACATAACTTGTTTTTCTCATTTAGATCTTCATTTGTATTATTGGCTTCACTTTGACTTGCTAATCACTGAAGTAGTTCCTTTCTCTTTTTCATAGAGATACTCAATTTTTCTTTTAGTTCATTTATGAAGTCATCAGCTTGTTTGAGTCTTTCCTTCAAATCATTGACTTTAGAGTGAGATTGCTCAAGATCATCTAGGGTAGACTAGAGTTGTTCCCTCATACCATACATATCCATTGTGATTCCTGGATCTTCCTCAAGCTGTTAGGCTCTATTTGGAGGAACTTAGCTCTGATACCAATTGTTGGAAACAAGGTAGATAACTGAGAGGGGGGTGAATCAATTATCTTAAATATTCAACTTTCTTTTCTTCTTTAACAATTAGTGCATCATCAAAACATATAACCATACATAATCATGAGAGCAGAAAAGAAATCAACACACATAACATAAGGATTTTTACGCGAAAAACCTGGTTAAGGGAAAAATCACAGAGTGACTAACCCAAGATTGTATTCTCTGTTAGAAGAATAGAAAGAACAAAATGGCACATGCCAATTACGGCTCACTGCCTGAGCACACTGCTCACAAGAGGCTCACTGCCTACAATAGTTTATAGAAAGAAACCAGGTATTTAAACTGATGAGAAGCATCCACATATGCTGAGGTTCAATTCTAGTTAGGCACAATATACTGATCTACTGCACTTCATTCTTCCTCTGCTTTAGTGTTGTTGTTCTATCACATACCAGACTTGTATTACTGCTTCCACACTGCTCTCTGCTTTTCTTTGCACTTCACAACACACCACACACACCTTCATACCAAAATCCATCTGGTATATATATCCACATCAAGGATTTCAACATCCTTCTAGTTGGCATCTGAAAAACTCAAGATATTTCCAAACTCTAGTCTGTCGATTGAATCCATGCTTATTGAGTGATGCGTATCAAAGGGATAGTCATAGAAGTCATCAATCATGTCAGCCAACCATGAATGATCCCTCAAATAGCTTGATCACCATCAATTTCTCATCCAGATTAAGGATTAATGATCTACCAGTTAGTTCTTGATCAGTCTGCTCTGCCTGTCAAGAACCCAACACTTAGGTGCTCATATCTTTTCACTCTTTCATCACCGAAGGCTCAATCTCTAGAATGTGGTAGTCATGGTACTCCTCTTGACTTCCCCAAGTCTTCATTTTGCTGAGATACATCCTCTAAGAGATCCAGACTTGATTGTTAGACCTTGTTGCATGCTCTATTCTTGCTCACCAGACCAAGATACTCTTCAATCTAACTTCTGGTATAGACATATCATGTGTTGTAGATGTGTGGGATGGACTTTGTTTCTATCAATGACAACACTCACGAAGCCACACAGTGTCTCTTGCCAACGAGAGCAGTAAGGTTCATTTTATTAGTATTGACCTAGTGTCAAGATTTGTTGTATTAATAAACCTAAGAAAATAAACAAATTCAGAAAAATATCCATCAGAGATATTACACTAGTATTCGTGTGCCCAAGGACAAAAGATTAAAACCATAACCTTTAGGCAGGAAGGGTATATTTGTGGGATATAGTGAGTCTTCAAAGGCTTACAGAATATATATTCCAGAGCAGAAACAGATTGAGATCAGTAGGAATGTCTCCTTCGAAGAAGAAGTAGCCTTCAGAAAATCTAAAGGATCTTACATGGAAATAGATGGTGAGGAGCAGGAGACTTCACAGGATATAGATTTATCTCTTAATCATACTCCTAACATTTAGAGGGAGTCCAACAAACCGGTTGAGACTATTGATCCAGTTGATCCTATAGAACCAACTGATGGGCCTAGAGATATTGCCATAGGTTGGAAGAGGCCTCTATGGGCTCAACAAACTATGCAAGAGGTGGAAAAATATGTAGCTCCTCGAGGAATTTTTAGGGAGAGCAAGAGACCTCAAAAGTTCCCAGTTTATGTTGCATTGATGAGTCACATCATTGATTCTGAGCCTTTCAATTTTGAGGAGGCATCTAACCAGTAGGTATGGAGAAATGTAATGACAAAAGAGTATCAGTCCATCATTAAAATGATGTATGAGATGTTGTTCTGAGACAACCTTGGGGTGGTGAAGTATGTTACTGAGAGGGAGTCTCAGCATCATTAAGATATTCTCTCCATGTCAGGGGAATGAATAGAACAACAGACTGATTTGTCATAGTATATATTTCTCTGAGACAGAGAAATATGAGGTGAAAGCCCTTGTAGAGTATATTTCTCTGAGACGAAGAAATATGAGGTGAAAGCCCTTGTAGAGTATATTTCTCTGAACGGAGAAATATGAGGTGAAAGCCCTTGTAACATATATTTCTTTGAGATGGAGAAATATGAGGTGAAAGCCCTTATAATGTATATTTCTCTGAGATGGAGAAATATGAGGTGAAATCCCTTGTAACGTTTATTTCTCTAAGACGAAGAAATATGAGGTGAAAGCACTTGTAATGTATATTTCTCTGAGATGGAGAAATATGACACATCTCTGAGATTGAGTTATGCTTCCCACAATTGGGTGTAGCCATTATGAATGTCATGTTGAGAGAGTCCATGACTAGAAATAATACCCTTGAGTAGGACTCAAGGAAGACTTTACTGTACCTCCCTAGCTAAGAGGGAGTGTTGATGTTTTGGTAGCTTCGGGAGGTAAGCCTAAAGTCAAGTCGGTCAAATCACAAAGCATAAATTATAGAGTGGCAAACAAATTAACAAACATGATTAAAGTTTGTCAAAAGTAGCATCGATTGAAATAGTCATGACTCTTGAAACCAATTGGGTATATATGGCAGTAGATTCACCATTCAAAGGAATGAAGTAAGAAACAATTACATAACAGCATATCTGATCTGAAAATTAACAGTTTGCTCACAACTGATTTAGAAACATATACATAAAACTAATTTAATTAAAAAAAGCTTCTGAAAGACCAGCGATAGAATTTGATGGCATCAACGTTTGAGATCATAAATTCTTTTTTCTCAACTGTGAGAGCTTGAAAACACTTATCAAATGAAAAGAAAAATGTACCTGAAAAAGGGCTTATCTTGGATTATAATAAACATCAAGTTTTCACAGTCCATCACAATCCTTAACTGTCAGATTGGTTGATGAGATAGTTAAAAAAAGAGAACATACCTGAACTAGAGTGTCAATTTGATCTTTCCATTGCCAACAGACAAAAACCCATGCAATAAGTTGAACCTGCCATCCAGCCAATGTCTTGACTGGTGTGCTTTTGGACAAGATGTTCCATGCTAGCCGATGGTAAGTGAGCAAACGTTTCCATTCTCGAGGGAGTTTTCTGTCACCCGTTGTTTTTGTTTCAAGGAAGTAAAAGACATCGCTTTCTCCTTTGCTATATTGAGGTATCAACATTTCAATGGTTATGGGGAAGATTTCCATCAGTCCTTGCTCAATTTCAGTGTTACTGTTTTCTCCCTTGTTGCACTTGTAGGGGAAGCATGATCTCAATTTCTCCCTACACCATTTCATCCAACTCCTGTTGTTCCCATTGTTTGAAATCGGATCGCTTGCACATGTAGAACATATGATATTTGTATTGGTAAGCCCTTACCAGAAAATGAAAACTAAAATAAATGGCTACGCTAAGAATCTTTGAACCTGTATCTTGTCCTCCTCCCTTATCATTGCCATTTGTTTCAGGTATCGTAATTGTTCTATCATCTTGCGTGAACATTGCTCTAATAAACATTTTCAATCACAGTATTCTCAAATCATATGATGGTTCATTTTACAAATAATCCTATAAAAAAATCTCTATTTCAATCTATTCACCTGATATTCCACTTGTTTGTCCGTGTTTTATTTTGTTGGGTAATTGGAAATTCATTCCTTGTCCAATACTTTCCATGCCTAGAAACAACAGCTCTCAAGTTATCATCCATCCCAAGCTCATCAAAACAGATGTAAACATCATCAATCCTCGATTATAAGTGAACTCCTCTCACCTGAAATATCATCTCTTTCTTTTATATCTCCAGTTTCTCCCCGAATTGCCATATCATCTCTTTCTTTTATATCTCCAGTTTCTCCCCGAATTGCCACAATTTCTCCTTCATCTATAGAAACTGTGTAGTTTAAAAGACATTTTTAAGGCATTTTGGTTTCAAAATGTAGAGCATACGCAATCAGTGAAAAACGTATTAATATGGTTGTTTGCAAGGTCATGTAAACTAATATACTTTTACCTGGCTTAGGATTCCTTGAAATAAAGGTTCCCAATCAGAACTTGGGATTCATTTTTCTATGCGCATGGACAGGGGGTATCTCTGTTTGTGCTTCACAGTCAGTAGGCCCTTTGCACGTGTCTGAAATTCCTAGCTGCCCCTGCAAGAAATTCTTAGACTCGGAGTGGCTAGGATCCGGTAGGTCTAATGGCAGCTGTATTATTTTTCTCAAATATTTGTCTGCCAAGGCCTCGTTAGACTTATTGGCATATTTATTATGTTGGTTACCAAACTTTCTTATTATTGGATTTTCGATCATTCTCTTATCCATGCCCAAAACTACGTTTATCTCGCAAGCAGCCAAAACCAGATTAATGGCAGATAATATCTGCAACATATAAACTTTGACTTGAAATCTAAACAAGGAAGAGAGATAATAATCAGAAATCCTCCTTTGGTTAAAGTTTAGATATAATGAATATATACCTACAGAATCACATTTTCTTGACATCTATATGTAGAATTTAAAAAACATAGAAAATAAAGAGTGTAGAGATTTAAAAAACAAAACACATAGAGATGATTGACACATTTTAACGTGGTTCACCTTTTCAGGCTACATCCACAAACAAGTAGAGGATTTCTCTTTTCTATTAAATCTAGAATACTACAACACTATGGCAACATCATAGCTATATATACACCTACAACAATAATACTCCACTCCCTCAATATCTAATAATAGCCAACATGCAACATGCACACCACCAGGTGTAGCAGCAAGAATCTGCCACAAAAGGAAAGTAACCGCAGAGTTGGTAGAGTAACCGAAGAGTGGAAGAGTAGCTGTAACGGTTGGGCTTCACCACCAAACAATCTCCCACTTGAAGTCCAACCAATGCTGCCAAGAGATCCCCTGCATTTCCACATGTATCGTTACATCAACTGCACTGAAGATTTTAGCTTCACCAGATTCAATTCAAGAAAGCTCCGGATGAATCTCCTCCAAAGCACGTCATTTCCCCCAAAATCATATTCACCCATTTAGTCAAAAAAGTGCCTAGCACCGTCTAAGGTTCCACTGCGTAAATATGCTACAATTATCCTATTTCATGATACTGTATTCCGTTCCACCATTGGATCAAACAACTTTACAGCTTGATCAACCATCCCATGCTCGGCATAACCTCCAAGCATCACATTCCATGACACTAGCAAACCTAGTAATTGTGGTCTAAAGTTTTGAACCACCTCAAAAATAGCTAAATCTATTAACATAAATGCACCCTCTTGCTTTGCCAAATGAACAGATTTCTACACGTTCAACAACCCAACCAGCTTGTCATATATGCCGAGCTAAGCCCACGTTATCACCTTTAATAATTCTTCCAGAGTCCCATAGCCACCTGGTAAGGCAATAAAAGCGTCAGATTGATGGGCCATTTCAGCCTTTCTATGATGCATGGCTGCCATGACTTTCACTTCCCCTACTAGTTTCCTCGTAATCTCTAGAGGCATTAGTGTTTTTGTAGAATCTAAATAAAGACAACAGAGATAAGAAAACAACCACAGCAATTTAACACAGCAAAAATCTGAACAATACACAATTCTGTATCATATATTATTAATTGACTTCTGCTGTCGAAATATATAACAGCAAACAGAGTTACAAACTCCAGCGGTTACATGCCAAAAGCTTAAAATTAGACTTTAACTAACAAAGAACTGAAACAAAAAATACATGCACATTACATACTTTTATTTGCTGCACTAGATGACTGCAGTTCGGTACAAACAAAGTTTATTAACTGTTTTCTAATTTAAACAAAGAAAACTATAATTAAATCTTCATTCTCTAAATTTTGCATGACGGAGAAGGCACATGCAAACTCGATGATCAGCATCAGTTATCAACATACTCCCCCTTGATGCTGAGAGGGCTCACAATCTGATCTCTGAGTGTCAAAAACTGATCCTTTGCAACTGCCTTTGTGAGGATATCTGCTAACTGTTCTTTCGTGCTGATGTATTTCAATTCTACCGCTTTCTTCTGCACCAAATCTCTGATAAAATGATGTTTTAAATCAAAATGTTTTGTCCTGCTGTGATGGACTGGATTCTTGGCCAATTTAATGGCACTAATGTTATCACAAAAAATTACTATGGGCTGAATTTGTATCTCTCCAATTTCTTCAAGAAGTTTTCTAAGCCATAATGCTTGTGTACCTGCTGAAGTGACTGCAACATACTCGGCTTCTGTAGAAGAAAGGGAAACTATACTTTGCTTCTTTGAACTCCAAGTAATCAAACCAGAACCAAAAGAAAAGCAATTACCAGATGTAGACTTTCGGTCATCCAAACTACCTCCCCAATCTGAATCACTAAATCCAACAAGATTGAAACTTTTAGAAGTGTAGTAATGAATACCAAAATTTAGAGTGCCTCCCACATACCTTAAAATTCTCTTGGCTGCCTTCATATGTATTTCAGATGGCTTTGTCATGTACCTTGAAACAAGTGAAACTGAATAAGCAATATCAGGCCTTGTGTGAGTTAAAAACATCAAACTACCAATAATGCTCCTATAAGTTGTCTCATCAACTATTTCAGCACCATCATCTCTACACAACACAACTCCATGAGCAACTGGAGTGGAGACTGGTTTACAATCAACCATATCAAATTTCTTCAACATATCTTTGGCAGAGTTTGTTTGACAAACAAAAATTTCATTCTCACTTTGATAAACCTCCATTCCTAAAAAATATTTCATGAGACCTAAATCTTTCATCTCAAATTCATTCATCATAGAAACTTTGAATTCATCATCTTAGAACTGCTACCCATATACAACAAATCATCAACATACAAACTTACAATAAGAATATCATCACCTTCTTGTTTGTAGTAAAGGGTAGGTTCACTCTTACTTCTCTTGAAGCCATTATCCTGAAAGTATCCATCAATCCTGGCATACCATGCTCTTGGTGCTCGCTTGAGGCCATACAAAGCCTTCTTCAACTTGTAGACATGATTTTCTTTTCCTTCCACTTCATAACCTTGTGGCTATTCCACATATACTTCCTCTTCTAAGTACCCATTCAAGAAGGCACTTTTCACGTCCATATGATGTATGCTCCATTTCTTTTGAGCTGCTAATGAAATCAACATTCTGATGGTCTCTTGTCGTGCAACTGGTGCAAATGTCTCTTCATAATCAAGCCCATACCTCTGTGTGAAGCCTTTGGCAACTAATCTTGCCTTATGCCTTTCAACACTCCCATCACTGTTAAACTTGGTCTTGTAGACCCATTTGGTGCCAATCTTCTTCTTTTCATGTGGAAGCTCTATAAGCTCCCAAGTATCATTCCTGTGAATAGAATCTATCTCTTCTTGCATTGCTTGCATCCAAACCTCATTAGTACATGCTTCTTCAAAACATGATGGTTCAAAATCAGCCTTGGTAAATAAAGCAAAATTAATTGTTTCACCTATTGGATTTTCTTCATGTGCCTGATTAGCACTCCTTTGATAAATATCACTTAATCTTCTTACTTTCCTTGTAGAACTTGGACTTGAAACTGGACTTGAGCTTGGAATTGATGAGGGGCTACTTGGTGGACTTGTAGCTCTTGAAACTGAAATGTTAGTGGGCTGCTCATGATCAATATCATCAATAATAATATCATTTAAAACAGATTTTGACTTCACCATATGGCCTTTTTGATGACCATAAACTCCCCCTTCATCAAAAATCACATCTCTTGACACAATAAGCCTATTAGTGAGAGGATTAAATAACCTGTAAGCTTTACTTTCCTCACTATATCCCACAAAAATACATGACTCACTTTTGGGATCTAATTTTTGTCTCTTTTGATCAGGAACATGAACATAGGCTAAACAACCAAAAACTTTGAAATGATTAACATTTGGTTTTTTCTCATACCAGGCTTCATACGGAGTCATCTTCTCAAGTGCACTAGTGGGACTTCGATTGAGAATATATACTGCTGTAGCTACTGTATCTCCCCAAAAAGAATTGCTTAATCCCTTTGTTTGTAGCATACTCCGTGCCATCTCCACCACTGTACGATTCTTCCTTTCAGCTACACCATTTTGTTGAGGTGTGTAGGCAGTGGTGAGTTGCCTTTTGATGCCATGCATATCACAATAATCTTGAAAGACTCTTGAACAAAATTCTCCTCCACGATCTGTCCTCAAGCACTTGATACTACACCCCTTTTCCTTTTCCACAAGGGCTCTAAACCTCTTGAATGTCTCAAGGGCTTCATCCTTAGTCTTCAAAAAAAAACCCAACACATTCGTGAGTAATCATTAATAAAAGTAATGAAATATGATGACTTACCCAAACTCTTTGTTTGCATAGGACCACAAATATCTGAATGAATAAGCTGAAGTGGGTAATGGGCCTTCCATGCATTGCCCTTTGAAAACTTTTCCCTTGCATGCTTGCCTTTAGCACATCCTTCACAAATCTGCTTGTGCTCTTCAACCTTGGGCAACCTAGAAACTAATGCTTGTGATGTTAGAATCTTCAAACTATGAAAATTTAAATGCCCATACCTGAGATGCCACAACCAACTTGTATCCTCATATGCCATATTTGCAAGGCTACTGTTATGTTCACCAAACTTCAATGGGAACATCCTATTCTTTGTCATGGGCACAACTGTAACCACTCTATTGCCCTGATTCTTATCATAAATTATACATTGCTGATTTTCAAACACAACTTTATAATTCTTCTCACACAATTGTCCAACACTCAACAAATTATGCTTTAACTGTGGAGTGTAATAAATGTCTTTAACACTCTTCATACCTTCTTTTGTATGGACTTCCATAGCTCCTTTTGCATCAACCTTCAATGATTTGTCATCACCAAGCTGGATCTTGGATTTGAAACTTTCATCCCTTGTTGAAAACAACTTCTCATTCCTTGACATATGGTTAGAACATCCAGAATCTAAATACCAAACATCTTTGCTATTATTTTCAGCTTTGGCATAGGATAAAAATAAATGATCTGGAGGATTCTCATTACCTTCTTGAGCATAATTAACACTTTTACCTTCTTTTAATCTGCAATCCCTTTCAAAGTGGCCATACCTGTTACAATGGTAACATTGGACATTCCTTTTATCAAATCTGCCTCTACCTCTTCCTCTGGAACTACCTCTTCCTCTTGAACCACCTCTACCTCTATTTCCTCTTGACTGATTCTGATATTGACCTCTACCTTGGCCTTGATTGTTGTTGTTGCTACTGCCGACATCTTCATTCTTTGTGATTTGCAATTTGGATGAAAAAGCTTTCACATCACCTTCAAATGAATCTCTTAATCTCTCTTCATGAGACATAAGAGAGCCAACTAGTTGATCAAACTGAAGAGTTGTCAAATCTTTGCTTTCTTCTATGATTATGGCAACATGATTCCATCTTGGTGTGAGAGTTCTCAACACTTTTTTGATCAAAGGCTCATTGGTCACAATTTCTCCAAGTGTAGCCATCTTATTGACCACATCTTTAACTCTAACACAATATTCGCTCACACTTTCAGCTTCTTGCATCTTCAAATTCTCGAAGTCTCTCTTCAACGTCTGCAACTTGATAACCTTGACTTGGTCACTACCCTGGTAAGCTCCCTGTAGAGTCTTCCAGGCATTTTTAGCTGACGTTGCACCTGAAATTCTTGGAAATAAGCTCTTATCAAGAGCTATTTGAATGTGAAACAAGGCTTGAGCATTCTTCTTCTTGGCCTCCTTCTTGGCTATTTTTTCATTGGCTGTGAGGGCATTCCAATCAGCTGGCTCTGTATAACCTGATTCAACAATCTCTCACAATTCTTTTCCTATCAAAAATGTCATCATTTTAATGCACCAATACTCATACTCATTTCCATCAAATTTTGGAATGGGCAAAGAGTTAGAATTCGACATGATAAAGTTTTGGCAAAAATCTAACCACTAAATCTTTAACCCAAAAGAAAAAAATGGCTCTGATACCAAATGTAGAATCTAAATAAAGACAACAGAGATAAGAAAACAACCACAACAATTTAACACAGCAAAATCTAAACAATACACAATTCTGTATCATATATTATTAATTGACTTCTACTGTCGAAATATATAACAGCGAACATAGTAACAAACTCCAGCGGTTACATGCCAAAAGCTTAAAATTAGACTTTAACTAACAAAGAACTGAAACAAAAAATACATGCACATTACATACTTTTATTTGCTGCGCTAGATGACTGCAGTTCGGTACAAACAAAGTTTATTAACTGTTTTCTAATTTAAACAAAGAAAACTATAATTAAATCTTCATTCTCTAAATTTTGCATGGTGGAGAAGGCACATGCAAACTCGATGATCAGCATCAGTTATCAACAGTTTTGGGAATAACCCCTAAAACATGGTGGCCACCAAATCCACAGCCTCTTGCATATCCTCGTCCCCTTTCAGAGCGACCAAATTCTCCATCCTCTTGGCGAACATAGAAACGAGGCATACTGTCATCATCATCATACACAGCCAAACCATACTCGTGAAATAGAACATCCAGCCTCCATTCGGGCATGGATTCATAGTTAGCCTTGGAATACCTCAAATATTTCATAGGCATCTGAAAGACGTAGCTTCCTCCATATGACAATGACCTATGCTCACTCTCACAAAAACTAGTCTGTGTCAACACTGCACTTTTTTCCCAGCATAATTTCTTCAAGAGATGTTCAAGGGAGTTGACGCAGTGCATGAGGCTGTAAATGCCTCCTCGCTCCTACTCTGCCTCCACATCCATGCCAGGCATATTACTAGCTCTAGAAATGCCTTGTTTTGTGTTATACACAACCCAAATCTGGTTCACTTCAAAACTTTGGGGAGTCCTCTCCTCGTCAAAGTCATGAAAATCAGCATCTGGCACATCAATATTCTCTGAGCCCTCCTCTGCCTGCGACTGTAACAACTTCTCTACTACAAAAACTCTCCCTTTTCTCATCCTTCTACCTCGACTCATCCTTATCATTTGCACTTTGCATGTCCACATCTTTATCCTTTTTTGCCTCTTTATGCTTCTTCGCTTCATTTTTAGCTTTGTTGAAATTAACTTCCAGCTTGGCCTCTGCCATGACAACATCTTCACTGACTTTTTCATCCAATGCTCGAACCAAGATCTCCACCTAAGAATCACTTTTCCCAAAATCTTTCAGAAAATCTTTACCTTCCACAGTTGAAGCCCTAGCAGCATCCAAACCCTCGCCAACCACTACCGCCAGTTTAGAAGCCTCTGTCATGTCCCAACATTAAGACATTATTTGTCATCATCAAATTGGACAATAATTATATATATAATAATATTTAATAAACATATATAATATTATTAAATAATATTATAATATATTTATTGTACTTATATATAATAAATATAAAGACAATTATAATATTATATATATATTATATAAATATAAATATGTATATTAATATTAATATAAATATAAATAAATGTTATTATAATATAATTATCATATAATATATATAAGACAAATGTCTTATAATATATAAATATAAATAAGAAATATTATTATAATCATTTATTATTATAATATAATAAATATAAATATTATTATTATATAATAATTATAATTATCAATGTAAATATTAAATCAAATATTAGTATAAAGTATGATCATTATAAATATAATATTATAAATATATATAAAATTAATAATAACTAATATCCTTGGAAGATATCAATAAAGGGCTATGATTCATATACAACAGCAAATAAAGATAGACCAAGTTTATTAAAAGACAAAGTTTATTAAAACAAAGATAAATGCAACGATTATGTTAGAGGAAGCAAGTTAGATTATTAGTAAATAAAAGAGGCGCATATTAATTAAAGGTTATTTTCAATAAGACACATCCCTTCATTAAAGGAGGGTATAAAGATGGGAAGAAGATAACATAAAGGGCAGAAAGAAATGAATAAGAAATATATATATCGAGAGAGGGTAAGGAAAATAGAAAAGAATACACAAGGAATATAATTCTGATTTATAAATATAACAACAAGAAGGATATAATATAGAATTTTTGAAAATGGTAAATATATTCATGGCAGATTTAAATCTGCAATATATAAGGAATAATATATTTTTGAGTTGTAATATACCATTTCAGAGATACTTATGTACACTAGCAGCCTTATAAGAACATCAGATATATCTAAGATATAATATATATGCTTTGAGTTAAAGAAAAGAAATATATTAAAAGGAAATAATTCTCTTTATGAAGTGTTGCCTCTCTTGGCAATAGTTGCATCCATACGCCATTGAAGATATTAAAAGGAAGTGTGAAGTAAAAAAGATCATATAGTAATATAAATCAACAAACAACAGATTGGTCTTCCATCAAATACAAGTATTAGATCAACACAAGGTATTATATCAGTAAGCATTATTGAGAGCAATTGATCATACAAGAAGTAAAATTGTGTGCAAGGTTAATAAATTTTGTTCTTCCTAAAAGGGGACATTACAGCCTCCATCAACTCTCTTTCATTGGAAAGAGCCGCATACTCCTCAGCATCCAAATAGATAGGAGTATCATCAAATCTAACCTTTTTCTGAGCAGCCACACCACTTTTTATTTCTTGCATCTGCTCCAGGATACTGCCAGGTTTCAACATACCAAGAAACTCCTCAATAACAAAATCAACTTCATCATTTAATTCATCCAAAAATTTAATGAATAGCTCCCACTTCATCATGACATTCTTCATGGCCATGGCACATAGACATGAGAGTTTGAACCCAATCATCCCAGTTGGGGCTCTCTTCCATTTCTGCTCACCTTTCTTCACAACTCCTCCTTGGTTCTAACCAAGCTCTGATACCAATTGTAGAATTTAAAAAACATAGAAAATAAAGAGTACAGAGATTTAAAAACAAAAAACATAGAGATGATTGACACGTTTTAACGTGGTTCACCTTTTTAGGCTTCACCACCCAACACTACCAAGGTTGTCAATGAAGACTATAATCCTAAGATAGTCACTGAAGGCAGGGGCCATCTTGGGAATCGTTGTTCTTGGAATATAGTAATCACCCCAACAAATTGTTGCACAACACCGTAGAAAACTAAAGACGGTCCATAACCAGGAAGGTTTTTTGCCTAGTTCAAATTTCAAAAACTTGATGTAAAAATAACCTTCTATTGATAACCCAGCTCGTTAGTATGATTTGGCAAGCATATATAGTCCGTCATTTGAGAACTGATGGGATGTACAACGATGATCTCACCACTACCCACACAACTACAATTACAGTTGTGGGTAAGCTTCCATATTTAAACTATTTTAAATCTTTACCTTTGGCTTTGTCTAGTATCAACCATAGAATAATAGTAAACTAGAAGGCCATAATTACTGTAAGAAAGCATGGGAGTATCACTCCTAGAAAAATCTTGTGTTTATGAGTTGTCCAATTATATCTCCAACCAGTCTTGAGCTTCTACGCCACCATCATCATCTCCTCTAATTCCTTTGTGATATTTACTGCAAGACCTACCCATGACTCGGATTCATTCCAGTATTGCCAAGCATTATACCATACTGTTAAAATGGAGGCTATTGTGCCCTGCAACTGCATTTCATCTTCCTCCTCTTTGAACTGAAACTCCAACAAAAATAAATCATAATAATGATAAAACAAATTATCATCTATATTAATCTTTGAATGTAACTCCAAAATACCCAAAAAATCATTGAAATTGATCACATTTTAAAAATAATTTTTTCCTTCAATTTTTATGTAATTTAGAAAAAACTGAAAGTCCATCTGCCATATTGCCTATTGTAATATCTTACGTTCCTACTAGTTGTTGTAGCATGTGTGTTTCATAGCATTTCTAATTTTGGTTATCTGTGGACTTTTAAACTAGTATACCTATATTTTAAAAAAATATATCTAAAGTACGCTGAGAGATATCCTTCTCGAGGCACCTATTTTTTTAATCAATTTATTACACATAGGTGGAAATAGGTGCCTCAAGAAGGATATCTCTCAACGTACTTTAGATATATTTTTTAAAATATAGGTATACTAGTAGCATCCGCAACAACAAGCATAATTCTAACTATATTATATATCTTATTAAGAATTATTATTATATAATATAATATTATAACATAGGTTAGATATATTATTATAATATATCTTTTGACATATTTTATACTAAGCTAAGCCTAACTATTAAGGTCTTAACCCTAATTATATTATATTATATAATTATATAGGTTAGATATATTATTATAATATATTATAATAATTCTAAATGAATGTTAGATTTAGATTTATGGTTTTGTTTAGGGATTGGTTCAGGATTAGGCTTATAAATAGGGTTAGATATAGGGTTGGGATTATAAATCAATGCTAAGTGTAATCATTAGATTATGATTAGAATTAGAATTAGGATTGTATTGAGGGTTATGATTACAATTATGGTTTGGGTTAGGTTTAGAACCAAGGTTAGATTAGAATAATCATAATTCTAACCCTAACAATAATCCTAATTCTAACCTAGGTAACCCTAATTGTACCCCTAACCCTATTTCTACCCCTAGATCTACTTAACCTAATTCTAACCCAAGCCCTAATTCTATCTCTAACTATAATTATATTGATAATCTTAATTATAGCCTTAATTTGATAAATCTAATGCTATCCCTAAATGTAAATGTAACTGTAACTCTAATGTTAATTGTATCCCTAATACTAACCATAATTCTAAGTATAATTCTTAACTTGATTCTAACCAAAACATAATTCTAACCCAACCCTAAACTAACCCTAACATTCAAGCCAATACTAACCCTAATTCTAACCCTAATGTAACCCTAATTCTAACCTAAACCCCAAGCCAACCCTAATTCTAACACTAATTCTAACTGTAACCCTAACCATAACTGCAACCATAACCCTAATTGTAACACTAATTCTAACCCTAATAATAACCCTAATTGTATTTCTAACACTAAACCTAATTCTAACCCTATTTTAATTGTAACCCTAATCCTAAACATAACCCTACTTTTAAACAAACCATAACCCTAATTCTAATAATAGATTTAACTCCAATTCTAACCTAAACCCTAACCCTAGCCCTAATTATATCCCTAACTTGTAATTTGAACCCAAATTATAATGATAACCCTAACCTTAATCCTGACAGTAATGCTAACCTTATCTCTAATTCTAACCCTAACCCTAAATCTAACCATAATTCTTATTGTAGGTAATTCTAATTGTAACCCTAGCCCTACTTCTAATACTAACCCTAATACTAACCTCAAGTTTGATTTAAACCTTAACCCTAATTATAACCCAAATTCTAATCCTTAACCTAATCTTTTTTCTAACCCTAACCCTAATTCTAACTATAATTCTAAGTCTAATACTTACCCTAATTCTTTTCCTAATTGTAATCCTAACCCTAATACTAACCTTAACTCTAACCTTAGTTCTAACTATAACTATAACCCTATTTGCAACCATAACCATAATTGTAACCCTAACCATAATTGTAACTTTAATTCTAGTCCTAATCCTAACTATAATTGTAAGCCAACCCTATCACTAATTGCAACCCTAACCCTAATGCTAATTCTAATTATAACCCTAATTATAACTCTATTTTTAACTATAATCCTAACCATAAACATAATTGTAACCATAACCCTAATTTTAATTGTAATACTATAGATCTCTACTTCTAATTCTAATTGAAACCCTAATTCTAATTGAACCCTAACCCTAAGACAAATTCTATACATAATCACAATTCTAATTTCAACTCTAATTCTAATTCTAACCCTAACAATAACCTTAACCCTAATTATAGGCCTAACTTCTAATTTCAACCCAAATTGTAACTATAACCTTAACCCTAATGTTAATCCTAACAATAATTCTTAGAAACCTAACCCTAATTCTATTCTTAATTCTAACCCTAATCCCAACCCTAACCCTAACCCTAACTCCAATTCTAATCTTAATTCTAACCCTAAACCTAATTCTAACAATAAACATAA
Source organism: Cunninghamia lanceolata (assembly GCA_027924645.1). NCBI lineage: Eukaryota > Viridiplantae > Streptophyta > Pinopsida > Cupressales > Cupressaceae > Cunninghamia > Cunninghamia lanceolata. The sequence continues at coordinate 29,119,313 of BSBN01000500.1, forward strand.
TTTTAACCCTATTTTAATTGTAACCCCAACTGTAACCCTACTTCTAAAAATATAAGCCTAACCCTAACCCTAATTCTAACACTAATACTAACTGTAGCCCTAACCCTAACCCTAATTCTCATTCTATCCAAAATCAAACATTTGATTACACTTAGCGTAACCCTAACTATAACCCAAACCCTAATGTTAATCTTGTCAATAATTCTTAGAACCTTAACCCTAATTATACCCCTAGATCTACTTAACCTTAATTCTATTCTTAATATCAACCCTAATCCCAACCCTAACCCTAACCCTAACCCTAACCGTAACTCCAATTCTAATCCTAATTCTAACCATAAACCTAATTCTAACAATAAACATAATTTTAACCCTATTTTAATTGTAACCCTAACTCTAACCGTACTTATAAAAATATAATCCTAACCCTAACCTTAATTCTAACACTAATACTAACTATAACCCTAACCTTGATGTTTAGGCCAATACTGATTAAAATTATGATTAGAATTAGGATTATAACCTTGACCTTAACTATATTCGTAAACAAAACCCTAATTCTAATCTAACCTTGGGTCTAACCCTAACCCAAACCCTAATTGTAATCATAATTCTCAATCTAACCCTAATTCTAATTCTAACCATAATCAAATGATTACACTTAGCATTGATTTATAAGCCTAACCCGATAGTCTAATCCTAATTTTAACCCTAAATCTAATTCTAACAATAGACATAATTTTAACCCTATTTTAATTGTAAACCTAACTCTAACCCTACTTCTACAAATATATGCTTAACCACTAATACTAATTGTAACCTTAACCCTAATTCTATACCTAAATGTATCCATAACCCCAACCCTAATTCTAACCATAGTTCTATATATAGATATAAATGTAAATGACCTTTGTTGTTTTAATTCAATTAAAATTAATTTTATTTCAATTAAAACTAAAGGATAAGATCTTCCCTTAACCTTGCTATTCATTTATTTGTAATACATATATAGAGGGGATTCTCATACAAAATGGGTACGTTTTATAAAGATCATAGTTTATCATATCCTCATCTAGTTATTGTAATTGAATTACTAAATGAAGATAATATAATATATATTATAAATTTTAAAAAATATTTTATGCTATATTATTTTGATATATTTGTCAAATAAATTATAATTATAATTATTAGTTTTAAAAATATAATATTATAATACTATCTATATTATAATGTTACCATAAATTTTGTAATCTCATATCTTATTTTTTTGGCATTCTAATTTTTTAAAAGTACAACATAAAGTAAAAATAGTATAAAAATCAAGTCACCACATTTAAGAGCTTGTTTTTTTATAAAACTTTGTAATTGTTTAACTATATGCATATTTATATTTTAAAATGTATATTCTTTAACCATTTCATTTAACTATGCATATTATTTAAAAAAAATATGCATTAGTTAGTTTTTCTTATACTATCAAATATTTGTTATATTTGTGAAATATGATATGTTGTTATTCAAATAATCCATTACTTCTTGTAATTTATATAGAGAAAAGAGAGAAGCTTTTTGGTTTTAAAAAAGAAAGAAAAATAAAATTAGTAACTTTAAAGAAAATTAAAAATGAAAAAAGATAAAGAAAAGTATTTAGGAATATATATATTTTAAAGTATATATTTTTTAACCATTTCATATTCTTTAAAAAAAATATGCATATATTAGTTTTTCTTATACTATAAAATATTTGTTATATTGTGAAATATGATATGTTGTTATTCAAAATTCAAATAATCCATTACTTCTTGTAATTTATATAGAGAAAGGAGAGAATCTTTTTGGTTTTAAAAGAGAAAGAAAAATAAAATTAGTAACTTTAAAGAAAATTAAAAATGGAAAAAGATAAAGAAAAGTATTTAGGAAGAGGAAATTATTCATTAAAATATAATATAATATTATCAATGATAATATAATATATATTATCTATTCCTAAATATATTATAATTATTATTTTTAAACTATAATATATAATATATCATATTATAATATGATATGAGCCAATAAACAAACACAATTAATAATAATAAAATAATAATAATCCATTACTCTTACCTTTACTACAATAAAGTAAATAAAATTAAATTCCCATTTATATTTAAAATTTAATAAAAAATTTAAATATGGCAAAAATAATTCAATTATAAAGAATAAGTCTAAACAATAATTTAGAATTTCTTTATAGTACTTCTTCATTTCATTTTTTTTGTTTGCTCCAAAAGTTTTAGAGTTGAGCAAGAAGGGGTTTTTATGAGATGAGGTAAATTTATTCATATTCCTCTTGATTTTTTTTAATTGGCACTTTTTCTAGGATGTGAGTTGTTGCAGGGATGAAGGGTTTTGAAAGTTTAAATGAAGAGATCTTGCTCGAATTTTAATTTATCTATTCAACAAATCCAAAGAATCCAACACGCATGTGGCGTTTTCCACTTCAAATGCTTGTATTGTATGGGATCTGGTTAACCCAGATCTAGAGATGAGGTAAATTTATTCATATTCCTCATGGATTTAGGGTTTTTTTTTCCTATTTTTATTTTTATTTGGCTAATCCTTTTGGCACTTTTTCTTAAAAGAAGAGATCTTGGCTGAATTTTAATTTATCTATTCAGAAAATCCCAAGAATCCAACATGCATGTGGGGTTTTCCACTTCAAATGCTAACCCTTAAAAACTGTGTTGAAGAGTTTTGATTCATGTAGATTCAAGGATGAATTCAATTTTATTGAAAAATAAATTTATTTATTATAAAACCCTCTATTTTAATTTTTGTACATATTTTATTTTTGTTAATGGATGCCATAAACTGAAAGTCATCTCCATTAATTTGTAACTGACAACATTAATTTTAAACGGTATGCATTTAACATTTTTTTTAGTTTTTTTAGAGTAGAATCTTATATTTTTTATTTTTTTAGATTGGAATCTTATGAAACTTCACCGAATCTAAAGAATCTTTGAGCTCTTCAACTCCCATCATGTGACTATAGAAACGCCTCTGAGCGTAATTATCATATTTCATTACATCATCCTATTTAAAAGAAATAATCCTCCTCCTTACTACCATTACGGTTACAGAGTTAATTTCTGCAGTTCAGTTCCCTTTATCTGGTATCAAATGTAGGCTAGGATGGAAAAGGGAAAACAAGTCTTCTCACCATATCTCTGCGGTCCATAATTGCCAACCACTTATACACTTAATCATATTTTGGGTAATAACTACCATAAATGGCAGTCGATAGGATTTTCACCTGAAACGTTCGCCCCCGAATGGTCAGGAATTTTTTTCTTTTTAAATATAAAAAATTTAAAAAAATTGTTGTATTCAATGTTCAGGAAACAAGTTGAACAAATGAAGAATAATTTAATATCAAGCATCTACCTCTGTAATCGTTTTTTTTGGTATTGTCTTCTCGGTAGAAAAGATGCATTTCACCAAACCTTTAAAGTTATGGAAAATATCAAACTTCGATTTAGAAACTGATTCATCCTTCTTTGCATATGAGCTATGCAAGACTGAAATGGATTCATCTTCTGATCTTTTGGATAACGATAACCGCTTCATTGAATGTCTAATGGTTTCACCTTTTGTAGATAATTTGGATTTTCTTTCTCCAAGAAAAGCCTTGACTTGCAAGGAATTTGAGAATGCTAACTGAGCCGACGTCTTGAGAAGACTAGATTCTGTCTGAGAAACAAAATCATAAACATAAATTAAATCATGCACAATCTAAAATACTTGTTATTCATTTTATTTTTACCTGCATCATGAGGCTAGACTTTCCCATTCCCCATTCCCCTGAGATGCCCACAGTAATGGGAGGTTTTACGTAAGGATTTAAAAACAATGCAGCCAGACCATTGGCAAACGCACTTCTTCCTGTCTAAAAGATTATTAATTGGCTGTTCTTGAATATCATCCACTTCAACACTCAAAAGTCAATTTTGACCAATAAAAATAGGACAAATATTTACCACTTTTTGTTGTGAATGAGGTGTAAAATTGCTATTGGCTGTTTGACCATTGAAGTGGATGATATTTAAGTAGAGTGTTATTAATTAAAAATTATTCGAAATGGAGTATAAGAATATTGCTTCAATTCTATAATCATTCCTACCAAAATCTTCCCACAGAAGATTTTGTATTTGCTTCAGAATTATTGCAAAACACGGAAAGGTAGTACTTGAATCTTGGTGCTTCTGGATAAAACTGTGTATTGTTTTTTTGCCTCAACGTTTCGGATCACACTCCATGATCCATCATTAGGAAGAAAAGAAGAGAGTTTGAATGAAACAAAAAAGCAATACACAGTTTTATCCAGAAGCACCACGATTCAATAACATGGACTGTGGAAATATCATGACTACAAGGTAGTACTTGTTAGAATAAATTAATAACTAAATAAAGCATGTATTGTGTTGATGTTTTGGTAGCTTCAGGAGGTAAGCCTAAAGTCATGACTTTTGGAATAGTCATGACTCTTAAAATCAATGAAATATATATAGCAGTAGATTCACCATCTAAAGGTGATCAAGTAAGAAACAATTACATTCTGATCTAAAATCAACATGGTATCAGAGTGATATATTTTTGTGCCTATGAAATGATGGGTCCATGAGCAAAGCTTCAAAGAAATTGCATTTCTCTTAAGAGAGAGAGCCTGCAAACATTTTTTTGTGGAGATGCGTCTGCTAATAGAGGAAATGTAGGTGTGAGGATATGTGATCTATTTGATAACCATTTTTTGGAAAATGGATTTGTGTCCAATGAAAGCTGCAACAAATAACATTAAAATGGTGGAAAAGCTTCTTTCAAAGAGATTGATGTCCAAGTCGCAACAACGAGAAGATCTTGTTCATGCAGCAGACGTACTGGGTCAAACAATGCTCCATAAAGCGGCATGCGGAGGCCATAAACAGGTGGTCTAGAAGCTTCTGGATGAGGGAACCCACCCTTTAAATGAGCGGGACTGTGATGGCAAAATAGCTCTACATTATGTTGTTCAAGGAGAAGACGTTGAAGACGCTCTAGGAATAGCACAATTACTGCTCAGCAAATGTGGTTTGGACGAGGAGAAGTCCCTTCTATTGTGCACCTCTACAGTTGGCAATGGTTCTAATGAAAAGAGTTTGACAAACTAACAGAGGCAACCTTGGATGAGGAGGTCAGGAGGTTGATGTTAGTACTTGGAGCTTCAGAGGGAGTCACATCATCATGAAGGTTCCTTGTAGTGTATATTTCTCTAAGACAAAGAAATATGAGGTGAAAGCCCTTGCAGTGTATATTTCTCTGAGACGGAGAAATATGAGGTGAAAGCCCTTGTAGTGTTTATTTCTCTGAGATAGAAAAATATGAGGTGAAAGCCCTTGTAGTGTATATTTCTCTGAGATAGAGAAATATGAGGTGCGAACCCTTGTTCATCTCTGAGACTGAGATGGGACATCATGTTGAGAGACTCCATGACAACATCACGTTGAGAGACTTTGTGATGAATCCTTTGTACTTGTGTTTTTTTTCACACATGGGAGTAGCCATGGTGGACGTCATGTTGAGAGACTCCATGATGACATCACGTTGAGAGACTTCGTGATGGGCACTTGTGCACTTGTTTCCTTCCACACATGGGAGTAGCCATGGTGGATGTCATGTTGAGTGACTCCATGATGATATCACATTGAGAAACTCTATGATGAACTATTTCACAAATAGGTGTAGCCATTGTGGATGTCATGTTGAGAGACTGCATGACATGGATATCTGGAAGGATACCTCCCTAGCTAAGAGGGAGTGTTGATGTTTTGGTAGCATTGAGAGGTAAGCCTAAAGTCATGACTCTTGGAATAGTCATGACTCTTAAAATCAATCAGATATATATAGCAGTAGATTCACCATACAAAGGTGATCAAGTAAGAAACAATTACATTCTGATCTAAAATCAACATTTTTTCATGTGTTAGCAGTTAGATAGAATACTGGTAATAGGAGTCTCAAAGGTGTTTCAATTGAATAGTTAGGTGATAAATTAGTTTCAGTTAGCTATCAAATTCATGTCCACATTTGTAGAGTTTGTTGTGCTTCTATGAAACTATAGAATGTAATCTTCATTCTTTGAATAATATGAAAGTTGCAATAATTAAATCTCTGTTATGGTATCAGAGCAAGGTGATTTAAAAATATCCTAGCCTTCATTGCTCCATATAGTGTGTGATAAGTGGTGTTAGCCACCAGCCTAAAAGTGAAGCATTGTTCATGATTAGTAAAGTGGTGTTAGTGACTAGTCTAAAAGTGAAGCGTTGTTCATGATTAGTATAGTGTTTGCAAAAGGTGAAAGCAGCCAAAAATATAAAGGTACAATTTTCTACATAAACAAATAAAAAAGCTACAATTTGCTAGAAAAACAAACAAAAAAAAAGCTACCGCTACTCTGCTACAATTTGTTGGGGCTTTTGTGCCGAAGCTTTTGGTGTAACTGCTACTACTATTAATTTTTTCTATTGTGAGAAAAGATTGTTGTAATTTAGGTGATTAATGTTCTAATTGAAGTCATCAAAAGGAGCTGTGATTTGACAAAAGAGGAGTTGCTATCAAATCCATAAATCTCTACTACAAGTTGCCCCTATGGAGTGAAGCATTGTTGTTGGTAAAACAAGCTATGGGTGTAAGCCAAAATGAGACTAGTGAAATTTATTTTCTTTGTTTTTTTACCATGTCATATGTCAGAATCTTACCTCATTGAATCAAATAAATTAGATGGTTTAAATTATGTGAATGAGAAATTTAAGATGTAGACTTTAATAGAAGGATGTAATGTCTGGTTAGTTGGGAATGGTAGAGAGGCTAAAACAAGCTATGCCTCTGGCTTCTATTTTAAGATTGGGAGAAAAGAGGGTGCAAGGCAAGGATTCTCTTGCAAATGCTTATCAAAGATTCATACATGGGCAATATCAAAAAGTTTGTATGAAACAACAAATACAAATAAAATTTATTTTTGAAATCTTTCAATTAAAATGGAAGTGAATCAAAGTATTGAGTGACTATTTATCTAAAGTAAAGGAATTAAGAGATAAACTTGGTGATATTGATGAAAAAGTATCAAGTAGTGATCTAATTACTATTACACTAAATGGTATGTTAATTGAATATCAAGTGTTTATCACCAATTTGGTAGCAAGGAAAAATGTACCTTCTTTTGATCACTTAGCAGGTATCCTTCTTTAAAAAAAGATAGGAGAGAAAGCATGTAGACAACATACTTCAAATTTGGTTTTGATGGCTGAAGACAAATGACTATACAAAGAAAAGCAATGGACAAAGAACAAAGAAAACAAAACAAACATGAAGAAGTATAAATATAGGGTGTAAAGTCCCAAACTAGAAATTTCTTATTTTTTTGCAAATGTCATAAATAAACATGCATGCTATGATACAACTATAGAGTCCATTGCAGAACCGTTAGCTCAAATCCAATAATTTTTTTGTGATCACTCAAATTCTAACTTTTTTTTTATCACCAAATCCCTGATGTGGGCAAGGTGAGAGTATACAGAGATTAGAATGAGGATAGTGGAATTAACTGAAAGATGTTGACAACAAGTCGACCAACTTACAATATAAACAGAAACATAGAATCAATCAAGACAAACTACCTAATAGTTCAATGCAAATTTTAATCAAGCCAAATTGGCTAAATGCAAGCAGAATTACATCAATGTCAAAATGGCAGACTAATTCACTCAATTCTGATACACACCATGCAAAGTGGAAAATACAGAAAATTAAATTGGATCCAATAGTTGAATCGACTAGGATCTTGCAATGATTTTCCAAGAATTGCTGGCAGTAAACCATCCAGAGCATTTTTCCAACATGTTGAAAGAAAACATTTCGTCAAACAATTGGCAAGCAAGTTGAAAACACAAAATAAGTACCAAGATTAGGCTGATATAATTAAACGATGATCAATTGTTGTAGCTAGACTAAATTTTGGTAAAGTACTAATGAAAAGAGATATTTAATCGTAGATAGAATGCCTCTAATCACAAAACTCCAATGTGAACAGCAACACAAAAGATTAATCTGATAATCTAATAGCCATATACATTTCCCAACAACAAAAGTATATTTGTAGCACTCTGAAATGAAAGTACAACTTATTGAAGCCACACAACTCTAAAATGTTATTCAAAATATGATAGTAAGTTGTTAATATAGATGAAATACCATTAAAAATTGAATTGAAATATGAGCAGTAGTTGAAATCTCAATTGTACAGTAAATATGAATGAAACAAACACTTCAAAACACATGGTATGGCCTACCAACTAGGCCAACAAGAAGAATAATATGACACTTCTAAAAGTTTGTACGACAGCAAGAACCTCACAACTTCTTACAAGTGCAAAGCTTATCCAAATTTCATCCTTTTTTACAAGTTGGAAAGTGTACGATAGCTCAAGGATGTTAAAAAGATCAACTTCAAACTAAATCGTAGCCTTCAATTTAAACAACTTTTCAAATGATATAAATATGATATGAATTATTCAACAATATTAATATACATATGTTGTCATACAATCTTTAGAATTTGGTACAACAACTTACCCACCACAATGTTTAAAGATTTGATAATAATAAAATAAATAATGAAGTCTTTCATAAATCTGGCATAATATCAAATCCTTCACAAGATAATGATATAACATGAAAAACTTGTAAATAAACTAAAAATCTCCATCAAGCTGAAATATTGAAGCAATCCCATACCATACTAAAACCACACAAAACCCAAAATATTGAAAACCACAACCACAACTGAAACCTGAAAATCTGTTAGTCAAACTGCTACTAAAAATGCCTTCATTCATTTAGCACAACTATGATCTTTATATGAAATCACCAAGCAGGGCAAGAGGTTTTTCGTCCTCAAATCCTGAATAAGAAAAACTAGGAGGGTTTTCATTCTCAAAGATTCACAAATCTAAAGGATTTCCGTGGGAAAAAACAAAGAACTCACGTTCATCATTGGGAAATCAAATTGATAAAATAACTAGATAACCCTTTTCTAGAAAGACAAAAACCCATTTTATAACTTTTTGAGAGAAGATATTTTAATTTATTTTATTTTTCTCCTATTTTCCCACTCAACCCTAAAAGTGTCCTTTTAACTCACTTTTGTACCCCCATACCTAGTGACACTTATAAAGTCATTTTTTGTCTTTTGTTAAAAATGTACCTTTTAATAATATAATACAAGTTAAATAAAATAAAGTTACTTTTGAAAACTGAAGTTAAATTATTAACTTATAGTATGTACTGCAATATATAACTTCACAACTTATGATATGTACTGCAATATATAACTTCCCAAATTGTAGTTTGTAGTATATAATTTCATAGCTTATGGTATGCACTGTAGTATATAACTTTTCAACTTACAATCTACAATATATAACTTCACCCGTAGAAAGTTGACACTCTTCAAGGATGATGAAATTCTCCAAGAATCTTGGAGCTTTCCAAGAATGTTGCAATGGATCCAAAAAGGGACATTACATAGGGCATCATCAAAAGCAAATACCAATGAGAAGAAAAATGGTAATTATAATTGTGGTTTAAATTTGGACATTATACTTGTGACCATATGAAAAAGAAGTTTAATGAGTCCAAAAACAGAAGACAAGAATGTAACTTTGTTGATAGAGTAAAAGAGGTATATAATAACATAAAAATATAAATTTATTTAGTTCAAATGTAACCCTATCTACTAAAACAAATTATTGTAATGTATGATATATTGATTCAAGGACATCCTTTTATACGACTTGTAATAGAGATTGGTTTAATACCTTTCATAAAAAAAATAGATGGACAAAATCTATCTAGGAGATGATAGATCTCATGAAATAAAAGGTTATGGTGATATATGTGTCAAATTACCAAATGGACATGTGAAACACCTTTAAAATGTAAGGTATGCTATAGGAATTAAGGAAAATCTAATCTCAATTTTAGCAATTATAGATCAAGGTTTAAAAGTTGAATTTGTGAAGTTAGGTTGTCATGTAAAGGACATGTAAGATTACTATAACATAATAGTAGAAAGAATCAAATTATAAGGCTTATACAAGCTTAGTGTAATTGTTAAAAATCATCAAGCAATGGCATCAACAAGTGTGTCCACAAAAGAGTCATGACACTTAAGGTATGGTCATTTAAATCTTAAAGATGTTTCATTACAAAGAAAAGACTAATGAAATGCCTTCCAATTTTAAGAATGACCATGTTGAATGTGATGGTTGTGCACTAGGAAAACAACATAGAATTGAGTTTTCAATAAAGATGAATAAAAAGATAAATCATTTTTTGAATTAGTACATACTGATGTGTGTGAGTCTATACAAATTAAATCACTTAAGGGAGTTTCCTTTTTTATGATATTTGTTGATGATAAAACTAGGTTCACATGGATCATTTCATAATAGATAAAATGATATTTTTGAATTCTTCAGAGTTTAGAACTATGGTTGAAAAATAGTATGGTCATAATATCCAGATTCTTAAGTTAGATCAAAGGGGAATACAGTTCAGAAGAATTTCTGAAGTATTGTAAAGGAAATAAAATTTTGTAAAAATATACAATTCCACACAGTCCTTAGCAAAATGAAGTGGTTGAGAGGAAGAACACAACCATAGTTGAGAGTGTTAGAAGTATGGTCAAAGGTAAGAACCTCCCTGATAGTTTGTGGGTTGAAACTATAAGTACAACAATGTATTAGCAAAATAGAAACCCAACCAAGTACTTAAAGAATAAAACTCCTTATGAAGCTTTCATTGGTCATAAACCAATTGTCATTCATTTAAGAGTTTTGCAAGTAAAACCTTTTCCCACATTTGAAAAGAAGATAAAAAGAAACTTAGATGCATTAACTTAAGAAGGAGAGAACAAGTATAAAGAAGAAAGACCATAATAAGAATTATATTAGTAGCATAAGCATTATTGTGTAAAGACCATATTATGATTGGAAGAAAAGGTGAGAAAGGAAATTGGTAAAAACTAAGCAAATCATTATAAAAAGAAAAAATATAATTTATTTAGGAATAAAAATTTAAAATTCAATTCTTCATTAAAAATATATTCAAATAAGTAAATAACTAAATAAAGCATGTGTTATTCATGCACTAGTTAGCAATAAGAGTCTCAAAAGTGTATCAGTTAAATAATTAGATGGCATATTAATTTTAGATAGCTGTCTAAGTCTTGTCCACATATGTAAGAGTTCATTGTGCTTCCATAAACTATATATTGTAATATTCATTGATTGAATGATGTGAGAGTTGCAACAATTAAATCTCTTTAGCGCTAGCAGTACTTAATTTGCACTCTACTTAATTTGTGGGCCAAAGTAATTTAGAAAGAAAGCATGTAAGCATACCAAATTTAACATTTTGATTTTCTATTACAAACAAATTGTCTCTCCATTTCAAACTGGTAATGTCAGAAGCGCGACCAATGAGAATCTCCCTCTGTTAACATACCCTCAGTTGTTGTCCCTGGTAACCAAACCACAACTTGGTACGTGTGGCTCACTCAGTCATTTCATGACTCATTTAGTTGAGATGTTTTCCTTCATGACTCATTCAGTTGAGATGGTTTCCTAACAGGCATATTGGTCTTTTATATTGATATTTCAGTTTTGGCACCTCATGTGGTAATCATGTTCAGTTTGGCATCACCTGTGATAATCATGTTCAGTTTGACATATTATGATCATGTTCAGTTTGGCATCACCTGTGATAATCATGTTCAGTTTGACATATTATGATCATGTTCAGTTTGGTTACATAATGACATCCTTCTTGGTGATGATGAGCTCATATGACAAGATATTATAATCTTGTTCTCTCTCTTGGCACAAATGTTTAACACCATGAGCATTATGGTAAAGACATTTAATACATGTAATATTTTAAGGACTAAGGTTTTGAGGATAAGGCATGAAATTATTATGTTGGTTTAAGTGTTGACCACGATATGTTTGTGTTTGATCTCCTAGCGGGCATATTCAATGTTGTAAATATCAACCTTGTTCTCATCGGCATGCTTTAGTGGTTTACCTCTCAAATAGGTAAGTGCAAATTCAATAAGGAAAAATTAATGAGTTTTCATCATTCTTCTTAGGGTTTACCTGTAATACCAGTTGCATGAATTAAACTTGGGCAAAAGTAAGTTTTTTTTTACACTCATTATGCAAAGTTTGAGCTTCGAGTATGAAGCTTTCATCTTAGGGTTTCATGGTGTTGTAATCATGAGTGGATATGGAAGAGAACCAATAGAAGATTCTAGAATGTTCATCAGTATGTTGTGACTGCAACAATTGACTTCATGATGGCAGGTTTTAGGTGACATTGTAATGATGTTTTCCATTCAGTCTTTGTTTATGCTTTGTCAACGGCAGTTATGGGTATGTTATCTCTTGCATTAAGTTCAGTAACAGTTATGAAGTTTTATCTCTACCATGAATGATTTATGGTGAATGAATAGTCAGTGTTTTTGAATGCAAAACTCAAAAGAGTTTTGAGATAGTTACAACTGTTACCATGCATACGATGCTAGGTTTCTTGTCGTAGATTTGAAAATAGTTTTTTTTTAAAGATACTGTTCATTATCTGTGGATAGTTTTGTCTAACTATGATTTGGTGCTTGACCTTGGTTTAGTTTACTTTACCACTATTTATTTGACTACAAGGTTGTGATGGCCATGGTTTGAATGGATCATGGTTACATTGATACTATGGTTTATGTGGACAGTGCTAAAGGATAATTGATTATTTGTTTCTGTTAAGCATTTGACTATGGTTGTATGTTAAACCGGTTACATTTTTGTGACAGAGATACTTTGATCTATAACTCTTGATAAAGGCAGCAGTGATACATTATTATTTAACTATGACTTCATGGCATTTATGACACCAGTTTATGTAAGGGACAGTTCGATCCTAAACCATGGTTTACAAGACAGTTATTACTTGAAATTGTTCCATGAAAGAAAGAAGGTATTATGAAATGTATAAAAAGGGCATTGAACAGGAATCATATGTGATTGTGTATACACCTGATGTAATGTTGAGGATAGATGAATGAATGCATTATCATTGATATTAGATCAAAGATTGAGGATCAGTAAAATAGAGTGTCCCTCTGTATTTGTTTTTTTTTATGATTGAAACATGTATTGAAAGGTCAAGTCAGTGAGACAAGAAATTACCTTTGCCAGTGAGGCATTTTGTGTAGCCAGTGAGGCATTTTGTGTAGCTAGTGAGCCTTTGCTAGTGATGCATTTTGTAGCCAGTGAGGCCTGTAATCAGTGAGACTCATTAAATAAGCTAGTGAGGCATTTTTTGAGTGGTTTTTATGCCCCAGATGCTTTTCCACTCAGGACAATCTCTGTGTTATGGTTACTTGTTCTTCTCATGAGTTTTTGTTCATTATTTCATAATTTAACTATTATATGATGCTCATAGTAAATTAGTACAAATGCATAATACCTTGAAACTTATATCAGTCCAATGAAGTAACAATCTGCCTCTATTGTTTGTCTTGATGAATTGTTCTAATGATTCCTCAGTTCACAAACAATTTTTCTATCTTTTCATGCTCACAAGTTGGTTTGATAGTTCATCTTGGTTCTTAAATGAATGTCTTGCTTTCACCATTCAAGGTTGAAGTTCACAATTGGTAAAAGTTAATTAGGTGTTGCCAAAAACAAGTTTGTTTTATAAGACACTAATTCACCCCCTTCTCGGTGTCTTGCGTATTCCAACAAGTGGTATCAGAGCACAGGTTCCCTATTTGAAGTCTAATCGACTTGGGTACGTCCTGATAGTGGAGTACCATGGGAAAGGGTAGAAGAATTAAGGCCTCAAATAGAGAAAAGAAGAATGCTGATCAAAAAATTGAAAAACAAGCCTTAGTTAAGCCTAGTAATGATTTGTTGCATACATGTCACCCCTAAAAAAGAATGATCCTGTAGTTGAGAATTTTGATAAAAAGGAAGAAATCATTGTGAATGAAGGAGAACAAAAATTGAATGATGAAGAAATAGATTTCTTTGTGGATGAAGATGGACAGGAGTTCGACAAAGATGATTGTGAAGTTGATATTGAAAGAGAATTTCTGTGTGCCCTAGATACAATCAAGAAACTTAGTAAAGAAAACAGGAGGTTAGAAGACCAACTTCAACAAGAGAAAGATTCAAAAGATAAGGTATGTTCAGATTTTGCAAAAGTTTCTTTAGAACTTGAAGAAGCAAGAAATCTGATTGTGGAACTAAAGAGTCAAGTTTATGAACTTGACATTAGTTTAAGGACTAAAGTTGTTGAAGCAAAAAGGATAATTGAGTGTACAAAATCTTATCTTGAAGTCAAAACTAATGAATTTCAAAATCTTCGAGGAGAAGTAGTTTCTTTAAGGAAAGAGCTTGAGGATGCTAGTAAATAGTTAGATAAGTATTTGAAGTTTGATGATAGTACCAACAAGTTAAATGAAATATTAAGTAAGCAAAGGTTTCACAAAGATACTACTAGTTTTTGTTATGAAGAAGGGAAGTCATCCAAAGTTAAAAATACACCAAGGAAGAAGATTGATTTGGATCATCATGCTGCTGCTCCTACTAATAAAACAAAAGACAAGTGTGGTGATGAAGATAGAAGGACAAACAAGCTCCCAAGACCTCCATCTTTAAGGTACAATTATTCTCAATTTCATGGTTATTGTTATTCATGTCATGTTTATGGCCACAGATCAAGAGATTGTACAAAAAATAGTAGGATATATGAGAGGAATGTCAATAGATGTGTTTATCACATACCTAGAAGAAATTATCCTTTCTATGGTCTATATAATAATATCAGATGTTATAGTTGTGATAGCTTTGAACACAAAGCACAATGGTGTAATAAAAGCTTGATAAAACCATCTAGGAGCTATACATTCAATCAAAAACAAGAGAATACCTTAAAAAAGAAAAAGAAAGAACATATTTGGGTTTGGAAAAGAAAACTGGATCTAGGAAAAGCACACCCTGACCTTATGCACACTGCACAAGTAGTTTCATTGGTTTCATGAGAAGTAGCAGGCTGTAAGGGGGAGGTATTCCAGGCTTTATCTTTCTTTTCACAAAGACAATTTAACATTCAGGACAGTGCCCCTTGTTTTTGTTTCTCAAGATAGATGCGACATTCATTCTTGGAGGGTACTAATTGGTAGTTGGTGACAGTGTTTTTTGTTTGTGCTTTCATGATGGCTCTTGACAATGACTATCAATGATTCTTAATAGTGACACAGTATCAGTGATCTCAAGGTTAAAGCAGTCCTATGGCAGATAGTTTACTTGATAGTAATGGTTCAAGTTCTTGTTTTCAAGAGCAAACTGCAAATGCGTCTCATCTCAATGAGTTCATCTTGAGAAGGATGACATGTGTTAGAGTGTTGATTGAAAAATATAGAGTTCTTGAGATTTTGGAGTTACTGTGATTGTAAGGTGTTAGATGAGTTGATACAGACTCTAAATACAGTGAGTCTTATTGTGAAAGCCTTAATGTGATTGAGTTGTAGTGTTTTAGAGAGTATGCTTGATCTGAGACATGTGTACAGGTTCTTGTAGACATTGTGTGAGGAGAACAGGGACAGAGATGATTATTATTACAAGACTTAATAATATCAATGAGTGGTTTGCATTGTGCCCATTATAGTACAGTAGATCAATTTGGTCCATGTCAATGGAAGTGCAAGGAGTTGCTAGTGGATTTGGTATGATAATGTTTGTGATCCAAAATGTATGAAATTTTTTTTGTAAGTGACAGTGTTTATGACAAAGGTGTCTTGGAAGAGGTATATAAAATAAAGTGTTTTGTTGATATCCATCATAGCATTCAATGGATTCCATTAAGTAGTGAATAGCCTTGTTGTAGCTTCGAGTACCTTTAGTAAACTTGTTTGTAGTGTATGATGCCATGAGATGTAAATTTTCTTCATGTGTTGTTGTATGAGTTAGCATGATTAATCATGATGGAGTAGCATGTTTGAGTAGCATATTTGGAGACTTTTAGTGATTTGGAGTCTTTGATATGATTTGTTGTAATAGTGCATACTGATCTACTTTGACAATGAAAAGATGAAAGTTTTGTGACAGTGCAGTCATGTCTTTTGGTGGAAGGTCTCATGTGTATGTCAGTTTAGTAAAAGGTTATATGATAAATGTGTTTGTATATATTAGTGTTTCATTGATCATGATAGTGCTCACCAGGGATAGTGTATCTACTTTTGACAGTGTATTTGCAATAAGTGTAGTGATAGTGAGAATTTGGTAGCATATTTATTTGCCTTGATTATTTCAATGGGTTCAGGAACTTTGTATGCTAGTGCTTTGGTTTGTTTTGATAGTACAGTGCTTTAACAATGTTGATAGTGCTTTGGTTTGCTCTGATAGTGACTTTGGGAGATGAGTGTCAGACAGGGTTGATTGCTCAGGGTTGGTTTCTCGTTCATTTCTCCATGTTGTTTTGATTGGTTTGGTTATTCATTCATGCTTTGATATGGAGTTCATGCTCTAAAAAATGGAGTTGCTCATGCCTCTTGAAAGTGTTCTTTCAACCTCTTAAAAATGTTCTTTCTGATAGTGGTAACAATAGTGGAATTTGTAGTTTGTAATTGCTTTAACAGTGTGGACATTGAATGACAGCAGTTTGATAGCAGTCGTTGACAATGTTGCTCATGCTCTAATGCTCATGCTATAAAAAGTGCTCTTAAAATTGGAGTTGTTTATGCTCTTGAAAATGTTCCTAATCTACAAGGTTCATGCTCTACATGTTATGATAGGTTTTTCTTTTGGAGGTGGCAATGATATTTTTGGTGCTACAGATTATTTGTTGTAAATGATTAAGGGATCTGATAGTGTTTTTAATTGTTGCCCTTGTGCATTTAGATAGGGGGACCTTCTTTGCATATTATCTATCTCTGTTGTGTAATATGATAAGTGATTACTAGCCTTCTTATTATATCTCTATTGTTTGGTACTTGGTTATACTCAGCTGTTCTTCTGGTGGTTGATCATTGATATGGTGCTTGGCTATTGGTGACAATGTTATTTCTATCACCATCCTCAGTTGTTGTCTATCTTTGCTACATGCTCTTCATGCTGCTGATATTTCATTATGGTGCTGACATCTCATTTTTTGTTTCAGATGTTCTAGATTCTTCTCACTCATGGGACAATCAGATTGGTATAGTTGGTATGTTTTTACATTTTTGCTTATTATTTCACATTTCAGGATTTATGTATATAAATTGGAGGCATTTGCATACTTTCTCTCCCTTTTCCCTGATGTCAAAAAGGGGGAAAGGAAGTTGTGTTTTTTCCATCATGGACAAAGGGGGAGTTTGTTAACTTACCCTTAGTTGTTGTCCTTGATGACCAAACCACAACTTGGTACATGTGGATCACTCAGTCATTTCATGACTCATTCAGTTGAGATGGTTTCCTAATAGACAAATTGGTCTTTTATATTGATATTTTAGTTTTGGCACCTCATGTGGTAATCATGTTCAGTTTGGCATATTATGATCATGTTCGATTTGGTTACATAATGACATCTTTCTTGGTGATGATGATCTCATATGACAAGATGTTATAATCTTGTTCTCTGTAATGTCCCCTTCTAGTGAGTCCCAATTTTTCCTTTGACCTTGCACAATTCAACTTACAGAAGAGAACATTAGAGTTTCATTTTCTTTTCACTTCATCATATTAACAATATAATCATTATTCATCCATATTTAAGTTGTATATTCATGTCCATATATAATGTTTCCAGCTTATCGTTTGTTCATACACTTAATTGTCTAAGGATTTTAGCTATCACATTCATTGAATTACAACATTCATTTTATTGTATTCAATTTAACAATGTTCACATCTATATCCATATTCCATTCATATATGTATGCAAATTTACCTCATTTCTACACTCCTATTTATTCTCATATTATTATACCTATTCTATATGCATACTTATAGAGAATGAATGTATATACATCATTTATGGTAATATATTCCAATTATTATTATGCTGATATGAGCAATATTCATTTATTTATATTCATATTATTCTTCTACAACATTTATATCGCCTAACCTATTACTAAGGAAAGTGTACTTACCTCTTTATGTTGCTTGTCTTGTTGAATCTGCTCACTTGATTTTATTCTCTTTCACCTATTCTTTAATATTTATATATTATAGTATTTGTTATAATATTAATAATCTCTATATTATATTATTATATATGTTATTAATATTATTGTATATATATATTTATTTATTATTGAATAATTCCTCCCTATATGTATTTATGATATCTTTCCTACTTATGACTCAAGAATATATATATAAATATATTGCGGATTTAATTATATTTATTTATAATGTCGATATTCCTTTATTTATTTATTTTCCATACATTTATAATACTTCCTCTTAAATTAAATGCAAGCTATATGGTAATCGCTACCCATAATTGATGACTGTTTTATCCTTACTGACTCATCGCTGTTATTCCATACTTTCTGACTTTCATATTTGAACACTTCTATTTGCTTACTTTAGACTTCCTTATTTTCTTATATCCCAAAGCTGATCCCCTTCATTCCTTGTTGTTGCTATTTATATTATATATGTTCCATTATGCCTCTTACGAAGAATAGTGACTCTTCAAAGAGTCACATACATTGGTCCCCTCTTATATTTAATATCTAGTCACTTATAATATTAATATATAATATATATATTAATTAATTAATTAATTAATATTAATAATATATATTATAATAATATTTATATCTATTAATATCTTATGAGTATAATAATAATAATATTTGATATTTATATTCATGTAATATGATAATATATTATATAACTTATTAATATTTATGTGTAATTAAATATATTGTTTAAATCTTCAATTTAAACAAGGCTTTAATATGGGGACATGACAGGCCTCCCCTCTCGAGATTGCTTGTCCTCAAGCAATCACAATGATTTCTTTCATCACCTTGCACCTTTTAATGTTTACTTGTTGATACGAAATCATGGTTTAGATTGAACATGCTTTAGTGAAGAGAGATTGATTGTGATTCCATGAAAGAGAATTTGTGAAAAAGAGTTTTTGTTTGATGTTTGAATAATAGCGAAGGGATGCAAGTATCATAGATTAAGAAGAATTGAGAGTATTGAGATTCCAAGATGCATCTTGATCTTTGGTCACAAGATTTGGTCTTATATGTTATTGACCTCAAAATCGAGAAGAGTTATGTTCTTTGAGGAGTAATTGATCATATGATGTCATGATCAAAGAAGATTTGATTTGATTTTGAATAACAAAATGATTGAGGTAATGTAGTTAATCAAATGAATGCAAAAAGGAAGAATTTTTCAATGTTAAAGAAAACTTTGGTAGTATTGAAAATCCGAGATTGGAGATTTAGAATGAAATAATATTGATGAATATCCCAGAAGATAATGATGTTGTAATTAAGACTTGAATTGCTTAAGCAAGTTGATGTATAGCATGACCCTAGGGGTTGATGATGAGATAATGTCCCCCCCCTTAAAGCCTTCTCCTTAGATTTTACCCTGAGGCCTTGACTAATCTTTAGGTGTATCTTAGTGATCCAATTCTTCTAGGCCCAAAGGCAAAACCCTTCAACTAAAAGGAAGAACCCCTTTTGGCCCAAGTGAACATTTCATTTCCATCATGAGTGGCATATCTAGACAAGCACATTTCTCTCTAGATCCAAAGGTGGACCTCTTCACTAAAAGGTAGAACCCCTCTAGCTCATGTGGACTTATTATTTCTCATCATGAGTGATGTATCTAGAAGAGCACATCTCTCCTAGACCCAAAGCCAGAACCCTTTAATTAAAAGGTAGAACCCCTTCGGCCCATGTGAACTTATTACTTCCATCATAAGTGGTGTGTCTAGAAGAGCACATCTCTCTAGACCCAAAGGCATAACCCTTTAATTAAAAGGCAAAACTCCTTTGGCTTATGTGGACTAATTGTTTCTCATCATGAGTGACATATCTAGAGAGCACATCTCTCTAGACCCAAAGGCAGAACCCTTTAATTAAAAGGCAGAACCCCTTCGGCTCATGTGAACTTATTACTTCCATCATAAGTGGTGTGTCTAGAAGAGCACATCTCTCTAGACCCAAAGGCAGAACCCTTTAATTAAAAGGTAGAACTCCTTTGGCTTATGTGGACTTATTATTTCTCATCATGAGTGGCGTATCTAGAAGAGCACCTCTCCTAGACCCAAAGGCAAAACCCTTTAATTAAAAGGCAGAACCCCTTCGGCCCATGTGAACTTATTACTTCCATCATAAGTGGTGTGTCTAGAAGAGCACATCTCTCTAGACCCAAAGGCAGAACCCTTTAATTAAAAGGCAAAACTCCTTTGGCTTATGTGGACTAATTGTTTCTAATCATGAGTGACATATCTAGAAAGCAAATCTCTCTAGACCCAAAGGCAGAACCCTTTAATTAAAAGGCAAAACCCCTTCGGCTCATGTGAACTTATTACTTCCATCATAAGTGGTGTGTCTAGAAGAGCACATCTCTTTAGACCCAAAGGAAGAACCCTTTAATTAAAAGGAAGAACTCCTTTGGCTTATGTGGACTAATTGTTTCTCATCATGAGTGACATATCTAGAGAGCACATCTCTCTCGACCCAAAGACAGAACCCCTTTGTCTCATGTGAACTTATTACTTCCATCATAAGTGGCATGTCTAGAAGAGCACATCTCTCTCTAGACCCAAAGGCAGAACCCTTCATTAGAAGGCAGAACCCCTTTGGTTTATGTGGACTTATCATTTCTTCATCATGAGTGGCATATCTAGAAAAGCACGTCTCTCCTAGACCCAAAGGCAAAACCCTTCGTTAGAACGTAGAACCCCTTCGGCCCATGTGACTTATTACTTCCATCATAAGTGGCGTGTCTATAAGAGCACATTTCTCTCTAGACCCAAAGGCAAAACCCTTCGTTAGAAGGCAGAACCCCTTTGGCTTATGTGGACTAATTGTTTCTCATCATGAGTGACATATCTAGAAGAGCACACCTCTCTCTAAACCCAAAAGCAGAACCCCTTTGGCTCATGTGAGTTCCTCGTCCATTTGGTTGTTGTTGTTACATGTGTTGTACCTTCTTGAGTTACCTTGCATCAAATTTCCTCACAGGATGGCAGGTCAAATGCTCTGATACCACTTGTAATGTCCCCTTCTAGTGAGTCCCAATTTTTCCTTTGACCTTGCACAATTCAACTTACAAAAGAGAACATTAGAGTTTCATTTTCTTTTCACTTCATCATATTAACAATATAATCATTATTCATCCATATTTAAGTTGTATATTCATGTCTATATATAATGTTTCCAACTTATCATTTGTTCATACAATTAATTGTCAAAGGATTTTAGCTATCACATTCATTGAATTACAACATTCATTTCATTGTATTCAATTTAACAATGTTCACATCTATATCCATATTCCATTCATATATGTGTGCAAATTTACCTCATTTCTACACTCCTATTTATTCTCATATTATTATACCTATTCTATATGCATACTTATAGAGAATGAATGTATATACATCATTTATGGTAATATATTCCAATTATTATTATGCTGATATGAGCAATATTCATTTATTTATATTCATATTATTCTTCTACAACATTTATATCGCCTAACCTATTAATAAGGAAAGTGTACTTACCTCTTTATGTTGCTTGTCTTGTTGAATCTGCTCACTTGATTTTATTCTCTTTCACCTATTCTTTAATATTTATATATTATAGTATTTGTTATAATATTAATAATCTCTATATTATATTATTATATATGTTATTAATATTATTGTATATATATATTTATTTATTATTGAATAATTCCTCCCTATATGTATTTATGATATCTTTCCTACTTATGACTCAGGAATATATATATAAATATAATGCAGATTTAATTATATTTATTTATAATGCCGATATTCCTTTATTTATTTATTTTCCATACATTTATAATACTTCCTCTTAAATTAAATGCAAGCTATATGGTAATCGCTACCCATAATTGCTGACTGTTTTATCCTTACTGACTCATCGCTGTTATTCCATACTTTCTGACTTTCATATTTGAACACTTCTATTTGCTTACTTTAGACTTCCTTATTTTCTTATATCCCAAAGCTGATCCCCTTCATTCCTTGTTGTTTCTATTTATATTATATATTTTCCATTATGCCTCTTACGAAGAATAGTGACTCTTCAAAGAGTCACATACATTGGTCCCCTCTTATATTTAATATCTAGTCACTTATAATATTAATATATAATATATATATTATTTAATTAATTAATTCATATTAATAATATATATTATAATAATATTTATATCTATTAATATCTTATGAGTATAATAATAATAATATTTGATATTTATATTCATGTAATATGATAATATATTATATAACTTATTAATATTTATGTGTAATTAAATATATTGTTTAAATCTTCAATTTAAACAAGGCTTTAATATGGGGACATGACATTCTCTCTCTTGGCACAAATGTTTAACACCATGAGCATTATGGTAAAGATATTTAATACATGTAATATTTTTGAGGACTAAGGTTTTGAGGATAAGGCATGAAATTATTATGTTGGTTTAAGTGTTGAGCACAATATGTTTGTATTTGATCTCCTAGTGGGCATATTCAATGTTGCAAATATCAACCTTGTTTCTCATCGGCATGCTCTAGTGGTTTACCTCTCAAATAGGTCAGTGCAAATTTAATAAGGCAAAATGAATGATTTTTCACCGGTCTTCTTAAGGTTTACTTGTAATACTGGTTGCATGAGTTAAAATTGGGCAAAAGTAAGTTTTTTTTGGCACTCATTATGCAAAGTTTGAGCTTCGAATATGAATCTTTCATCTTAAGGTTTCATGGTGCTATAATCATGAGTGGATATGGAAGAGAACCAACAGAAGATTCTATAATGTTCATCAGTATGTTGTGACTACGACAGTTGACTTCATGATGGCAAGTTTCAAGTGACATTGTAATGATGTTTTTCATTCAGTCTTTGTTTATGCTTTGTCAACGGAAGTTATGGATATGTTATCTCTTCCAGTAAGTTCAGTAACAGTTATGAATTGTAGACATGATATTTCCACAATCCATGATTAAATGTAAAGCTTTTGGAAACACTGTGTCTTGCTTTTTTTTATAGCAATGTTTCGTATCATACTCAATGATCCATCATCAGGACGAAAAGAGGAGAATGCAATATGGATAAGATTGCAGAGAAGGATATATAAAAAGGAGAGAGTGGGGGCATGTAGGATAAGGAATGGCTCCCAAATAATAACCAAAATTAATAAAAGGAGAAAATAGAAAAGGGGGGCAAAATAGGATATGGAAGAAGGATGGAAAATAAAACAAATAGAAAGAAAGAGGGGGTAGAATCAAAAGTAGAGAGATCACAAAAGTGGAAGGGGCCAATAACAAGAGAATGAATAAAGTGAGAAACCAAAAACAAAGGGAACATAGGAGTAATGAAAAGAGGGAAACAACTAATATATATAATAATGCTTATAACAATATAAAGGAAAAAGATAAATACCAAAGGAAGTATGCAACAATATATATATATATATATATATATATATATATATATATATATATATATATATATATATATATATATATATATATATATATATATGTTTTCTATAAATATAGAATATTTCTAAATATATATTCTATAATAAGTGCATCAAGTGAGCTTTATATGGCTAAAAAAGAGGTAATACTAAGAGGAATATAGATAAGAGTATATGAATTTCAATAATATAAATAAAGTATAAGAAAAGAATAAAAATATTTTATATCTAGAAATGAAGTATATATAAGACTATATAATTAAGCATATATATAGCAAGGAAAGCTAAAATGTCATTAAAGACCAAACCAAAAACAAATTCTTATAAATGGGATATTAAGGACTATAAGTAAAGTATAAGTAAAGCAAAAGAGCTTATAAGTATAAATAAAGCACAGACATATATCAGTATAGACAAGACCAAGAACAAAAAGAATATGGCAATGTGTATTCTAATAATACCCAAGACACAGTTAAATAGAAAAATTAACAAAGCATGTTATATATATATACAATTTATTTATGTAAATAAAGAATAAACCTATAGAAAGAAATTACAGTCCATAGTAAAAATAAGGAGAAATAAGTATTAGAAATGAAGTAAAATGAGAACAATACAAAACTAAAACAATAGGAAAATAATATAAACTAGTTAGAAGTTTTATCTCTGCCATGAATGATTTATGGTGAATGACTAGTTAGAGTTTTTGAATGCAAATACATAGTTTAACTAAAAGCTTTTCAATTCATGTCATGGACTATGGAAATATCATGTCCTTAACCTCAAAGGAGTTTTGAGATAGTTACAACTATTACCATGCATACGATGCTAGGTTTCTTGCCATAGATTTGGAAACAATTTTTTTTTTAAAGATACAGTTCATTATCTGTGGATAGTTTTGTCTAACTATGATTTGGTGCTTGACCTTGGTTTAGTTTACTTTACCACTGTTTATTTGATAGCAAGGTTGTGATGGTTGTGGTTTGAATGGATCATGGTTACATTGATACTATGGTTTATGTGGATAGTGCTAAAGGATAATTGATGATTTGTTTCTGTTAAGCATTTGACTATGGTTATATGTTAAACCAGTTATATTTTTGTGACAGAGATACTTTGGTCTATAACTCTTGATAAAGGTAGCAGTGATACATTATTATTTAACTATGACTTCATGGCAGTTATGACACCAGTTTATGTAAGGGACAGTTCGATCCTAAACCATGGTTTACAAGACAACTATTACTTGAAACTGTTTCATGAAAGAAAG
Source organism: Cunninghamia lanceolata (assembly GCA_027924645.1). Lineage (NCBI taxonomy): Eukaryota > Viridiplantae > Streptophyta > Pinopsida > Cupressales > Cupressaceae > Cunninghamia > Cunninghamia lanceolata. The sequence goes on from BSBN01000500.1 coordinate 29,144,423, forward strand.
AAGGTATTATGAAATGTATAAAACGGGCATTGAACAAGAATTGTATGTGGTTGTGTATACACCTGATGTAATGTTGAGGATAGATGACTGAATGCATTATCATTGATATTAGATCAAAGATTGAGGATTAGTGAAACAGAGTGTCCCTTTGTATTTTTTTTTTATGATTGAAACATGTATTGAAAGGTCAAGTCAGTGAGACAAGAAATGACCTTTGCCAGGGAGGCATTTTGTGTAGCCAATGAGACATTTTGTAGCCAGTGAGGCCTGTAATCAGTGAGTTTCATTAAATAAGCCAATGAGGCATTTTTCAAGTGGTTTTTATGTCCCAGAGGGTTTTCCACTCAAGACAATCTTTGTGTTATGGTTACTTGTTTTGCTCATGAGTTTTTGTTCATTATTTCATAATTTAACTGTTATATGATGCTCATAGTAAATCAACACAAATGCATATTACTTTGATACTTATCTCAGTCCAATGAAGTAACAATTTACCTCTATTGTTTGTCTTGATAAATTGTTCTAATGATTCCTCAGTTCACAAATAGTTGTTCTATCTTTTCATGCTCACAAGTTGGTTTGATAGTTCATATTGGTTCTTAAATGAATGTCTTGCTTTCACCATTCAAGGTTGAAGTTCATAGTTGGTAAAAGTTAATTAGGTGTTGCCAAAAACAAGTTTGTTTTATAAGACATTGATTCACCCCCCTCTTAGTGTCTTGTGTACTGCAACACCCTCGTCATCTCTATATTGGCTAATTTGGCCCCTGCTCTAAGAAAATTCCTCTTTCTTCTACTTCTTTCATCCACAAGATACGTCTTCAAAGAAGAGTTAGATGCTAGAATATCTTCAGCGTAACCAATGCCAACTGCAAAGGTGCACAATAGAAGGGACTTCTCCTCGTCTAAACCACATTTACTGAGCAGTAATTATGTTATTCCCAGAGCGTATTCATCATTTTTTGCTTGAACGACATAGTGTAGAGTTGTTCTGGCATCACAGTTGCGCTCACTTAAAGGGTGGGATCCCTCATCTAGAAGCTTCTAAACCACCCGTTTGTAGCCTCTGTGAGCCGCTTTATGGAGCATTGTTTGACCGAGTATGTCTATTGCATGAACAAAAATATTCTCGTTGTTGTGACTTGGAAATCAATCTCTTTGAAAGAAGTGTTTCCACCATTTTAATGTTGCCTATTGGAGCAGCAATGTGAAGAGGAGTTGTTCCACTAGAATCAATGAGATCACTTATACTTGAAACTTTTCTAGAAGAAGCTGGAAATAGCAAAGCGTCTAAAACCTGATCATCGTCATGGGTGCCAACAACTGCGTAATACAAAGTGCTTTGGCCTTCGCGATCCTTGGTGTCTAGGGCAACGCTGTTGGGGCTCAAAAGCTCCTAGCAAATGGATTTGTGTCCAATGAAAGCTGCAACATGGAGCACATTTCTTCTGTAATTATCACGTGTTGTAACTAGCTCCACACATTCTACTTGACCCACTTCATCAAGTACCACTAGTTCCTTAATAATTGCTTTTACTTCACTTTCCTCCTCACACTTTGCAGCGTAATGTAGTGCCATTTTTCCTTCGTGGTCTATGTCCAGTGGGTTGGCTCCTACATGCAGCAAGCTTACAAAGAGATCCTTATAATCCCTTTGGGAACACTCTACTCAAATAGGGGAGGGGAGCCAGAATGTGCACGGGGACCCTAACGTGCTATAGGATCAGCGTATGTTGGGACCCACACATACGCACCAGGTCCCCGTAACTTACACATTTTTTCTTTCATAAAAAAACACTTTAAGTTCAAAGATAAATCAAATATGAAATGCACATTTTATAGTATAATATTGTCAACATAACATTAAAAATATAGCAGCCAAACACGTAATCTTCTTTTCAACTTGTATTTGACATATTAGCCTATGGCAGGAACTTTAAACTTAAACAGCATTAGCATAGAACTTTGCACCCTTCCCCATAAATATTATAAAGAGAACTGTCGCACCAATCTAGGCATCACTTCCACATTCCTCCCAACTACACAACTACAGAACAATGTCACCTCAACACAATTCAAACCCATCTGTCCCATATTTGACCAAAGTGCTAACCCATTACAATGATTTATCCCACTGTAGCATAACTTGAACCACACGCCAATGCATAGGCCAGTCTCATCAAACATGATACCTACAACACGTATCAGTAGGAGTCTGTCCCATCTCGCTAAGTAGGGTGCGCACGTACTAGCTTCTTCCTCTAAAAACCCACCTGCATCAACAAATTTAAGGTGTAAAGCCGCCATTATTCATAAAAAAAATTATGGAAACAAATGCAAACAATACACCAAACCAATCAACTCAAGAAATAATGGCCCAAATCAATCAAATCTGCAATTCATATCACCCAAAATTCAAATTTGAAACAAGAAAGGGATTTAATTCACCACACCAAACAACCATCAATAAAATTCAAAAAAATCCCAATTCAAATAGCCGTGAAATCCTTGATGTATTCACTTATTCTGCAGTGAGCGACATAATAAACAGAGGAGTGACAAGCACAAATTCTAGTTCAGCAGCATCCATATTGTTCCAGGTATTCCTCTTAGTTTTTTCCATTTGTAAGCTTTATATTGTTCTTCATTATAGCCATGAAAGTCATAGGTTGGCATTTGTCTTTCCCTGTGTTTTATATTGAAACACAAATGCCAACCTATCCACTAGCTTCCATATTGCAAATATTACAATCATAGTTTAGCATTTCAGTTTCCCTAGGGTTTATCTTGCAAATATTACAGTCATAGTTTAGCATTTGTGTTTCATAGTATTTCTATTTCCCTAGGGTTTATCTTGCAAATATTAGTCATAGTTTAGCATTTATGTTTCATAGGTTCTGCATTATCATTCACTCTGCTTATCTTATTCTCATACATTCTGCATTATCATTAACTCTGGTTATCTTATTCTCCTAGGTTCTGCATTATCATTCACTCTGGTTGTCTGATTTTCATAGGATCTGCATTATCATTCACTCTGATTATCTTATTCTCATAGGTTTTATATTATCGTTCACTCTGGTTAACTTATTCTCATAGGTTCTGCATTGTCATTCACTCTGGTTATCTTATTCTCATATGTTTTGCATTATCATTTAGTTAGGTTTTCTTCAATCCCAGTAATAAATTTGGGGGTTTCTCTTTTTATTAGGTTTTGTTTCATATTTTTCATAAGGTTATGCTTCATCAATTCAGTCATTCCAAACATTACATCATTTACACTCTTAAATAATAATAATTCATGTGAATGAATTTATGCCTATTTTTTTATTTGGTCATGCACAAAAGATGTAAAAGTTGTTAAACTCTTACTATTTTTCATTCGTAAGCTTTATACTATGTGACCCTACTATTTATATTGCAACCATTGCAGTCATAGTTAAACAATTATGTTCCCCTATGGTTTATATTGTCAGTCATAGGTTAGCAGTTGTGTAATATTGTGCTTGTCACTCCTCTTTTCCTTATGTCGCTCACTACAGAATAAATGTCCGTTTGTATTTAACAGTATTTCAAAATATTAAAGAAACAAACTAAAAAGAAAAAACACGTACATAAACTAATTAATCTTCTGAACATTAAGCATCACTGTCTTCATACATAAACATAACTGTCATTGAATTTGAAAATATTTTTGTCACAACAAGTAAATATATGGTTTTTTCCCTTCTTTGTTTTGACTGTACTTATTCTGTGTAGATGGCAAAGGGCAATGTAATGGTGATCCGTAGAGGAATGAAAAGAAACAAAAGAGAGACAACAAGGTTTCCCTCCCACAAATAAGGTTGTTTATTTCCCCCAGATGATGATCCTATTGTAGTAGTAGACGTGATTTCTACTCCTTGAGTACCACAAAATGAGGTTGCTACACCTTGAATACTGTAGAATGAGGTTCCTACACCTTGAATACTGTAGAAAGAAACAATGAAACAATGTCTATGGTCTTCAGAGGACATGAAAGGAGTACTATATGACTTAGAGGAAAAAGACATGTCAATAAGGGGAGCTTCCAAAAAGTGGAAAATCCTAACAGCCACACTCTCCAAATGGCTTGGCAGTCTAACAACAACGTCCAAGAAAGGCCCACCAATAGTCCTCACTGCCGAGGAAGAACATCTAATTATTGAATGGTGCAAGGAAATGGCTGAGGTTGGCCATGGTCTTGAGATAGTCAATCTTAAGGCAGAGGTTGCTCAAAGCTGTCAAAATAGGCCAAACCCTTTCACCAATGGGTTCTCAGGGAAGTCATGGTGGACAAGTTTCAAGAACAGACATCCTGAGCTTACGTTGAGGATTACTGAAGGCCTAGACAAAGATAGGGCACTTAACCTTAGGCTTCTTGTTGTATCAGCTTTCTACAATACTTTGTTTGTAGCATATGAAGCACTGCCATATGGTCCTCATCGCATTTGGAATTGCGATGAAACTAGCATCTAGGCTAGTAGGAATGGGTCCATGAAAGTGTTGGCCAGAAAAGGTAGCATAAATGTGCCTTACATTATTCCAAAGAGTCATGAATGGATAACCATTCTATGTTGTGTCAATGCTGCAAGGCAAAGCATTCCAGGATTTTACTTGTTTAAGGGGAAACAAAACATAGATAACTACATTGTAGACTGTGAACCAGGTGCTTGCATGGAAGCCCAGCCCCATGCATAAACATTCAGGCTTCAAACATTTAAATTCGCAGGCACCTTTCATAAAAAATCCAAAAAATTCTAAGTCCCTCGGCCTCATGTTATGCATATCAGCTTTGAATATGCATTCTGGACATACAAAGGCGGAATATACATTGAAGATTCCCAGAATATTCTACAGATGTATCAAAGGGTTTGCATGTATAGTTTGAACATACAAGGCCGACATACAAGGGGGACATACAAAGGTTTTGTTAGTGAGAAGGTATGTATCGGTAGCTCAACAAATTGCTTCCCCAACGACTGATGAAATATACAAAGGAAAATGCATATCGCAGAGACTTTGCCTACCGAAAGCCAGGTCTGATGTCTCACCGATCGCCGATGAAGATATAAAGGCGCTTGTATCTCATGTAGAAGTCACACATGCAAGGTAAGAATCAAAGGGTTGGGCCCACCAGTTGTATATCCGCGTTGTATGTTTGCACATACAAGCTGATATATAAAGGAAAAGCATACAATTCGGACCTGAAGGGGGAATCAAATGCAACAAATAAAATTTGGGGTCTGCAGGTTGTATATACATATTATATGTGCGATATACAAATGAAATGTGCAAGAAAATAGATGCAAAGCCCAGTTGCAAAGGAGAATGTGTTTTGGCAGATTTCAAGTTGAAGTCCGCAGCTTGTATGCATGTGTACTTGTATATGCTGACATACAACGAAAAGATACAATGAGAGAGATACAAGCCGGATTCAAAAGTTTTTTCAATACGATTGATAAGTGGCTGAGCTCCGCGGCTTGTATATTGCATATTGTATATATGCAATGTACAATGTGATATACAAAGGAAACATGCAAGGCCCGGACCCAATGGTGATTGTGAAATGTTTTATAATGTTTTGGGGTCCGCCTTGTATGTAAGGTGATTGTATGCAATCACAAAGGGAAAGAATGAAGATACAATGTGCCATTGGTAAGACATTGTTTATCAACGGACATTTCCTGAGTTCCTCCAATGACCGATGGGATGCAAATGGTGGGTCCCAATGACTCATGGAGGATTTTCTTTGTATATGAAGCTGTTTCTGATAGTGTTAGATTGTCATTGATGTCAAAAGGGTCTTGCAGGATCTTGGGTTGGTATTAGTAAACATTTGAGTAGGAGACATCATCTCATGTGTTCACATCTGAGTAGGAGACATCATCTCATGTGTTCTTTCTATTGTCATATCACAGCTTGTTCAGTATGGTAAAGTGTTGTGTCATTCAGACTAAGTTGATGATAATATTGATCTGTGAAAATGTTGCTTTAAGAATATCAATTGTGTTTGTGCAAAGTCTTCTTGAATAGATTCTCAAGATTGAGCTACATCAGGATGTCAGTGATGTGTTTGAGGATGTTGATCATACAGGAGCTAAAATGGGTTACATGCATGTTCATATTTACGCAGATTGATCATGTTGATGTTACAATGTATGATTGATCTTGGCTTGACAAAGTTCACTTGCTTCAGTTTTACAAGACCAGTGCAGATAAGGTATTTATGTTGGAGGGTTCTCTTTGTGTGTAGTACTTGATCAAGTCTTTATAATCATATTTATGAGAAGGCTTGTTTCATTCTCAAGGTTACATTACAAAGTAGTATTGATTGCAAGAGATGATCAATCATTTCATAGAGATATGATTTTGGAGATCATTTGAGGTTTTCAATTGTCTAAGTTTTTATTATGATGGAGGTAATCTCAGGAGCTTAAATTGTATATGTTGAAGTATTAAATCTTTTTGCTCATAGCTCAAAAGAGTTTATCTTTTCAAGGGTGCCTTGAATTTGATGTTTAGATAATGTGTACTGATTTGCATCAGACATGCTCGAGGGTAAGGTGATCAGTTTGATATGGTGTTTTTGACATTGCAATAAGGATGACTAAAGAAGTATTATCTATTCTAAATCATAATTTATTTCTAAGTCTCTATACCTCCTACCTGTCATACACTTTTAAATCTATTTGGGAGGTGACTTATTATAGTGGGTTTACAACTTAATTATTACCGCTTGGAGGGTCCTCAAGTCACGGTATTAACCGGCCCCATCTTTCTTTCACCGAATGCATTTGTTTTGGTCTTTGGGCAGGCTTTCAAGTTTTTTAAATTTAAAATTATCACCGCCAAATGTGGAGTGGGCACGGGTGATAAAGTTTATAAAGTTTTTTTTTGGTTTTTAAAATGGAAGACCATTGAATAGGTGGAGCCCGATGTCTAAGGTGAAACCGGTCGACAAAATAGTATAAATGGATATGGTTTAGTGTTTGGTGGAGCATAAAAAGGTTGTAAAAAGTATAAACTTTATGCATTTTAGAATGTTTCTTATAAGAAACATTAGTTGCTTGAATAGATAAGTCTCTATTCTTATATAGTTTTTGGAGCCTATTTTTCATGAAGTTTTTTTTTACAAGGCATCGGTTATTTTGGTTCACATTTTATGAAGAATTTTTTTTAGAAACTCTTTTTCACCTAGAGAGATTTTTTGGAGATTAAAAGGAAAGAAGAGATTTTCTTTTTGAGATAGATATATTGTTATTGAAGTTTTTTTTCAGAGAAAAGTTTTTTGTATAAAGAATATGAAGAGTCTTGTTTGAAGAAAATGAAAATTTTTATCAGAGCATTGATTAGATTTGTGGAGATAAAGATTTTATTATCAAGGAAGATTAAAGATTTATTGAAGAGTTTGAATGCAGGAATTTACAGAGAAGGAGATTGAAATGAAAAGTCATATACAATGTTTTTGTAGAAATATTGTATGTATGGTTTTTGTGTGTTTCAATATGCAGGGTTGAAGAATATCTTGATGGGAATGAAATGTATTTTCTTCAAACGAATATGAAGAGACTTTTTGAAGATGATAAAATAGATTTTATTTTCTTCTACAAGGGAAGATTATAAATATTGTTGTTGAAGACAATACAGATAAAGATTTGCAGAAGATGAATTTGAACAGGCAGATTGAAAAAGCAGAGAAGAATTGAATGTGAAAGGATATATAATGACTCTACATGTATTTTGATATGATGTTGTTGAGGGTGCAGATAAATGAGGAAATTTTTGTGAATACAGATGAATGTATAAAATATGAAAAACCAATTTGTAATCGAGGAGAGATGTTTTCCCTGATCAGGTGAATTAGATGATTTAAGAATAAAATTTTAGAGGACTGGAATGATGGAATGAATGTTGAAGATGAGTTGATTTGAATGGTGCAAATCAGATTGACCAGCAATCACTTCTTGCACATGAGATTCAGAGTTCTGATTGATTGAAAAATGCCAGTGAGGCTTGTAGGTCGGTAAGACCATTTGTCAGTGAGACACTTACATCAGCCAGTGAGGCTTGTAAAGATATTTTCAAGGATAAGCCAGTGAGGCAGTTTTTGGAGTGGTTTTTATACCCCAGGAGGGTTTTCCACTCGTGCAAATTTGTGTTATGTGTTATATTGTTTTCATCTGTATGTATGTATGTTAATACATTGCTTATAAGGTTTTGTTCTCCTTCTTCATTCTTAGTTTTGTGCTTGACAAATCAATGATAGCTTTCTCTCCTTTGTGCTCTGCAAGTTAAATTTTGAAAAAGATTTAAAAATTCACACAACACTGATTCACCCCCCCTCTCAGTGTTGTCCTTGACTCCTACAGTTTCCAAGTAGGAAAATTGCAAGGCACGCAGTCTGCTACGTTTCTGAGGCCGCGAGTTGGTATGCCATTAATGGCAGGATTGCAGAGAAGTATGGGTCGAGTAAACAGGTCAACCACCCAATTTAGGGAGAAAATATTGAGGCAGCGGTGCAGATCCTGATCTCATCTGCTCTTTCCTCTGTTTCTCTTGGCTGCATTGAATATTTTTGGGCACCATTCTCATGATGCTGTGTATTTGGCAAAATTTTGAGTTGACCTTGTAATTAATGGCTGAGTACATGTTCTTGCTTTATAAGCAAACCTTGTCACTCATTTTTGGGGGTTGTTGAAGACTGGGGCAAATTTTTTGGAAAATAATGAGAAACAAAGCCTTTCTTGGCTATTTTATCTCTGTTGGAGTTTATGAGTTGCATTTTGAATGTATGTTGCATACTTTTTCAGTTTCATTGTTGTTTTATATGAAAAATGCATTCTTGCATTTATTTAGTTGCTTGTCTCCATTTGCTATATGCATAGCTCCTTTTGAATCTGGTTGCTAAGGGTTTCTTAGATTCTAGAATACAGATTTATGTATTATATGCTTGATCTTTTGACCTCCATTCAAGGAGTGGATTAAATTATTTTAGGTTAAGTATGGAGAAGAATGTATGTCAGTTGGGATATCTGTAAGCAAAAGCAGCTAAATACTCAGTCTTGGGTGGTGTTTGTAAGGCAAGCACCAATCTAACCCCTTGAAACTTGAATGTCAGTGAAAATCATTCACTTGTATATGGCTAGTTGACTCCTTGCCCTAATATAGGCACCAGTATGTTCCCTGTGTTGTGTTAGGTTTCCAAAACTCCTATCTTGCATCCAAAACATTAAACAAATCATTTCATAATTCTAACCTGTTAGTTGTAGGAGTAGGAATAGGACCCCTACATACTCTCATACCCAACCAGTTAGATATGTCCAAGAATGTTGCCAGTCTTGTGATCTATCATGCATGTCTTTGTCCACACATGAGAGTATTCTGCCTATTGTTGTAAAGCTAAATCTTTCTATCATTGGGTGAGTCAAGATCAAATCTTTAGCTATAGGGATACCCCCTTGGTGTGGCAGAACTAGAAGTGAGGGGGAGGTAGCGTGTATTTGTGGCCTGAATCTACCTGTGCATAGGAACTGGCAAACCCTCTGCAAATTCGGGGACCAACACAAAAAAGGCAACTCTACTGGGGAATCAGGTGATTTAAAGATTGAAAAATCTAGTTTCCACTAAAGTTGTTGCAGCAATACCAAATAAAGACCATGTGGTACTCTACTGGCGTGATGAATCCAAAAAACAAAGGTGCCTTGTTGATGTTATGTCCTCTCTGTAAGAGGTGGCAACTCTGTTGATTGAACCTATCCAAAGTTACAACATAGTTCCAGGTATTCCATCTTTTTTTCCACAATGATGAATTTAGAGCAACAAACCTGGTTGTGCTCTCAAAGAAGACCATTTTTTATTGAAAGATATAAAGCTTTGGATTTCAAAGGAATAAATGGTTACCCAAATGTTATTCCCAATAAGATTAGAAGATGTTTGCCAAAATATAGTGGATCAAATTCTGAGTTTGCAAACAAACATTTGTAGAATTTTTGCAATTTGATAAAAGATTATGAGGCAAAGGCTGAAGATGTAGTAATGAGACTTTTTGTTCAGTCATTAGAGGATGATGCTAGGGTCTGGTTTTCAAACCTACCTATGTATTCAGTTTCTTCCTAGGTAGATTTAGAAGTTGCATTCCTAGAGCAGTTTGGTGAAAGATTTGATTTGGCCTCATTGATCATACATTTCATGAATATCCAAAAGGAAGATGAGGAACTGGTTCCAGCCTTTAATCTTAGATTCATTAAGTTGCTTAAGCAAATTCCTGAATATATGAGACCCAATGATGCACTGTGCTTGGCAATTTATTTGGCTGCATTTGATGAAGAAATGAGTCATTTATTGAGAGATAAAGAACTAGCTACACTTCACCAAGCTTATAAGTTTGCTATGGATATTGAAAATAATCCAAAATATGGAATGCCAGTAGGTTTCATGGTTGCAAGTTTTCAAAATAGTTTTTAAAGTGAATGTATTTCTACTTTCCCAGTGTGTTCATTAAGAGATGATTTTGCAAAGGGAAATATATTTCAGAACAGTGTGTGTAGTCATGATGTGATGTATGAACATGAAGAAGATGTTGTAGAAAATATAGGCACATCCTATAATGGTGAAGACAAAGATTGTTATCAGCCTCTAGAAGAGAAACTTGCAAACAAAAAATGCCCTTCAAATGATGAAATGAGAGATATAGATGAAGTTGTGTCCTGCAACAATAGGCATATCCTAGTTATTCCAAAATATTTATGTGAGGTGGATGTGCATAGATTCACTTTGAATATAGAAGATGTTGTTTCAAGAGATGGTAGTGAATATGTTAGTGATTGTTAGCATTCAGATGCATATGTGAGCCTTTCAGATGATGAAATTGTTGCAAGTATGAGGTGAACCAGTGTTGTCATTGATGTCAACATACTCATATTACATTGACAAGAAGGATTAGATGAGCTGTGTGTTGAGGATATTGAGAAAATTAGCCTCAGTCAGGAACAGTGAAGAACAGTGATGAGAAGAAGGCAAATATATTGGATAGGATGAGAACCAGAGGATGCGGATTAAAGGGTTTGCAGATATGAGTCTTGAGATGCTTCAGTCAAGTTTTCAGAGGTCCGCATGAAGACCTGAAGAAGTTGTGGCTGTCTGTGTGGAACTGGTTCCGGCAAGTGCTTAGAGGTGACAGAGGATCACAGAAAGGTCTGGTGAGGTCCGGAATTGTACAATCCTAATCTGCAGATTGGAAAGAGTGTTTGGGATGTCCTTGTGATGTGCCATCTCGAGCTGTGTATGATTTGGAGGTCCGGAAGTACCTCTTGCATTATGACAGTGGCGACAGATTGTGTTCTTGAAGTTCCGGATAAGGAGGATAAGAGATTTCAGTAAGTAAAGGAAATGCGGACGTACCTGGTCATTCAGGCAGGCTTGTGAAGGTTCTTGGATCATGTTGAGGTTGTGTTGTTGGTCCGCATTGATAATGTATGATTTGAAGGTCCGGAAGTACCTTCTATAGTGGCGACAGACTGTGTTCTTGAAGTTCTGGATGAGGAAGACAAGAGATTCCAGCAAGTAAAGGACATGCGGATGTATCCGGTCATTCAGGCAGGCTTGTGAAGTTTTCTGGATCGTGTTGAGGTTGTGTTGTTGATCTGCATTGATAGTAGAGCCCGAAATTGAAGTTGTTCTTCCGGATGAAGTTCTTGCTCTGTTTAGCCGACCGGATGAGTTGTTCATCCTGCGAATGTTCTTGTGGTGGCCGACCGGATGTGTTATTCATCTTGCGGATACTCTTATGGTTGTTTGCCGACTTAGATGTTTGTTCCTAAGTCGATGTCTTGTATAAATAACGGTTTGTGAGTTCATTTCAAGGTGTGGTTTTTTGTGGATGAGTGTGGCGTAGTGAAGAGAAGTGCCAAAGGCAGAGCAGAAGTTTTTGGGCTTAAATGGAACTGATCCGGACATGGTAGAGATGTCATTCTCCAGTTCAAGACTGTGATTCTTATCACTTTGTAGACAGTGTGTCTCCTTGTAGGCAATGGGCCTCTTTGTGAGCAGTGTGCTCGGGCAGTGAGCCCCAATTGGCAAGTGCCATTCTTTTTCTTATTCTTCTAACGGAGAATAATTCTTGGGTTAATCACCCCGTGGTTTTTCCCTTAACCGGGTTTTCCACGTCAAAATCTTGGTGTTCAATGTGTTGATGTTTATCTGCTCTTGTGTTTGTGTATAATGCTTCCATGGATGATTAATTGATATGCTGTTAACTAACAACCAAGAATCAAGTGTTTGAAAGAACAAGAAGTTTCATACAACTGATTCACCCCCCCCTCTTAGTTGTATGCCCTAGATCCAACAATTGGTATCAGAGCCAAGTTCCTCTGAAAGAAGCTTAACCGCTTGAGGAGATCCAGGATGTCGTCTTACAAGAAGGATAGTCCGAAGTTCGATGGAACCAACTTCACTCTCTGGAAAGGTCGCATGAAGTGTCACTTGGAATGTATGGGAAAAGCATACTTGGCTATGGTTTCAAAACCTTATGTACCTCCACAAGGTGGTCCGACAACTCTGAATGAAATCACAGAAGCTGAAAACAATCTGCGGACCAAGGAAGCTCTTCTAAGTGCATTGAATGACTCAGATCTCTCGAATGTTATTGACCTACCAACTGCATATGAGATCCTGACTAAACTAGAACTTCTGTATGAAGGAGATGAGTTTGTCAAAAGTGCAAGGTTGCAAAGTCTGAAAGAGAAATTTGAAAGATTGAAAATGAGAGATGATGAAAACATCACTACCTTTATGCCAAGAGTGAATGAGCTGGTATGTGGAATTAGAAATAATGGTGGAACTCTAGATGAAAATGAGATTGACTGCAAAATCCTAAGATCACTTCATGCTGCCTACAAAATCAAGGTTGCTGCCATTGATGAATTCAGAGCCCACACAACTATCACAAGAGAACAACTGGCTGGCAAACTAGCTACATTTGAAATGACCGAGTTTGGAGATGATCCTCCCAAGACTGAATCTGCTTTCAAAGCCAGTACCTATGTGAAAGGCAAACAGAGATTTGATCCGGGAGAAAACTCATCAAGGAAGATGTCATGGTATGATCAAGCAAGAAGAGACATGGAAGAAGAAGAAGCAGAAACAGCTCAACTTGAAGCCCTCATTGCAAAGAGACTGCCAAGAGGATCCGGTAAGTATGAAGGAAAACTACCCTTTAAGTGTTTCAACTGCAATAAGATTGGTCATTTTGCTTCAAGATGTCCAGAAAGATCTGCAAGGTCTAATACTAACAGACAAAGGTTTCAAAAGAATTGCTATTATGTTCATGAAGAAGATGACAATGAAGGAGTAACAGATGATGAATCAGAACTAGGAAGCAAATCCAGAAATGAGTGGGTGTTTATTGCCATCAAGGAAGAAGATTCAATACTCTCTGAATCTGTCAATCACAAAGTTGTTGAAAAAGCTTTGGCTACTCAAGTGGAAGAAAAGGATGATTGGGTTATTGACAGTGGATGTTCTCACCATATGACTGGTGACAAGAATAAGTTCTTAGATTTGGAAAGATATGAAGGAGGAATGGTAAAGTTTGGTGACAATTCTGCTGGCAGAATCAGAGGTAGGGGAACTATTTCCTTTGATGGAAAGAGCAAAACAGGTAATGTACTATATGTTGAAGGATTGAAGCACAATCTTCTCAGTGTTGGTCAGTTAGTGGACAAAGGCTATGATCTCCAGTTCAAGAATGGAAAATGCAGAATCTTTACAAGCTCCGGAACTGAAATTGCATCCGGTACTCAGACAAAAGGTAATATCTTTCATCTGGTTGGTTCAAATAAAAGTTGTTTGTTTGTTCAAATTGATCAGAGTTGGTTATGGCATAGAAGAATGTGTCATGTAAATTTTGATAACATCATCAAGATAAGCAATACTCAGGCTGTAAGAGATCTTCCTAAATTGATGAAACCTACAAATAGTGTGTGTAAAGAATGTCAGTTAGGTAAACAAAGCAGAGTCTCTTTCAAAAGCAAAGATTAGTCTTCTACCGGATTGTTGGAATTAGTACATACTGATCTCTGTGGTCCGACAAGAATCAAGAGTCTGCAAGGTGATAGATATTTCATGTTGTTAATTGATGATCATTCCCAGATGATGTGGGTTACCTTTCTAAAAGAAAAATCAGAAGCATTTGAGAAGTTCAAAATCTTCAAAGCTATGGTAGAGAATCAAACCGGATTGAAACTAAAGTGTCTAAAGTCTGATAGAGGTGGTGAATTTACATCTGGTGAATTCATTGACTTTTGTGAGAAGCAGGGTATAAGGAGACAGTTGTCTGCTCCTAAGACTCCACAGCAGAATGCAGTAGTTGAGAGAAAGAACCGGACCATCCAGGAAGCTGCTAGGACAATGATGTTGGAAGCAAATGTTCCTCAAATGTTTTGGAAAGAAGCTATCAGCACTGCAGTCTACACTCTAAATCGAGTTCAAATCAAAAACAACACCGGTAAGACCCCCTATGAACTCTGGTTTGGCATCACTCCTACTGTGAAATATTTCAGAGTATTTGGTAGCAAGTGTTATATTAAAAGAGATGAAGATCTAGGAAAGTTTGATGCTAGAAGTGATGAGGGAATTTTCTTGGGTTACTCCACTCAAAGCAAAGCATACCGGTGTTACAATAAGAGATTGAGGAAAATGATAGAAAGCACCAATGTGAAAGTTGATGAAGGAATTGAGAAACCTTCAAGATTTTATGAGCTTGATGAAGATGACCAAGACAGTGTTCAAAGAACTCAATCCTCTCTGGTGAGACAGAGTCAGCCTCATTCGGCAAATCAGGAAGAAGAGATAGGTTTGAATGAGCCTGATCAAGAAGCAGCAGTGCTGGATACTCCCAAAATTCCAAGGTATGTAAGACTGAACCACTCTGAAGATCAGATCATAGGTGACAGAAGCAAAGGTGTACAAACTAGAAGGAATGTTGCTCAAAATCAGGATGAATGTTGTCTGATTTCAAAGATTGAACCTAAAACAATAAATGAAGCCTGCAATGATGAGAACTGGACCAAAGCAATGGAAGATGAATTGATGTAAATTGAGAAAAATCATACTTGGGATCTTGTTCCCAGACCTAGAGACAGGAATGTAATTGGAACCAAGTGGGTCTTTCGGAACAAACTAAATGAAGCTGGTGAAGTAATCAGAAACAAAGCTAGACTGGTCTGCAAAGGCTACTCTCAAATAGAAGGAATTGACTTTGAAGAGACTTTTGCTCCGGTGGCAAGAATTGAAGCAGTCAGATTACTTCTTGCATTTGCTGTCTTCAAAGACTTCAAGGTATATCAGATGGATGTCAAGTCTGCCTTCCTAAATGGTGATCTGGAAGAAGAAGTCTACATTGAACAACCGGATGGATTTCAATTGTCTGATAATGATGATATGGTCTGCAAGTTGAAGAAAGCTTTGTATGGATTGAAGCAAGCCCCAAGAGCTTGGTATGAAAGGTTGGATAAGCATCTTGTGCAGATTGGATTCAACAAAGGTACTGCTGACAGTAACTTATATTTCAAAATTGATCATGAAAACATCTTGATTGTTGAAGTGTTTGTGGATGATATCATTTTTGGAGGAAGAGATAGTATGTGCAAAACTTTTGCAAATCAGATGAAAAGTGAATTTGAAATGTCTATGCTTGGTGAAATGAATTTCTTCTTGGGTCTGCAAATTACTCAAACAAAAGAAGGGATCTTCATTTCTCAGACCAAATATGTGAAAGAATTGTTAAGGAAATTTGGTATGGAAGACTCAAAGCCTATGAACACTCCTATGGCAACCGGATGTAAGTTAAGCAAAGATGATGATTCTCCAAAGGTAGATCAGACAAAGTATAGATCAATGATTGGTGGATTGTTGTATCTCACTCAAACTAGACCAGATATAATGCAGGCTGTCGGTCTTGTGGCAAGATTCCAGGCTGATCCTAGAGAATCTCATGTTATGGCAATCAAAAAAAAATTTAGGTACTTGAAAGGAACAGTTGAGTATGGTCTATGGTACCCTAGAGATCCAGATTTCTCTCTTCATGCTTACACAGATGCAGATTGGGCAGGAGATATGGATGACCGGAAGAGCACTAGTGGTGGAGCATTCTTTTTGGGGAAGAGATTGGTTTCTTGGTTAAGCAAGAAACAAGATGCAATATCTCTGTCTACAACTGAAGCAGAATACATTGCAGCAGCAGGTAGTTGCACTCAAATTTTATGGATGAAGCAGATGCTAAGAGACATTAAAGTTGAATATGAGGAGCCTATCACAATTTTCTGTGATAATTCAAGTGCAATTAGTATTTCTAAGAATCTGGTATTGCATTCTAAGACTAAGCACATATCTATCAAGTTTCACTTTTTGAGAGAACAAGTAAAGAAGGAAGAAGTCAGATTGGAGTATGTTCCCTCCAAGGATCAGATTGCAGATATCTTTACAAAACCTCTTCCCAAGGACTCTTTTGAATATCTCCGGGAGAAGTTAGGGGTCATGGCCCCTCTGGTGATGAACTAGGATGCACTGATGTGCATCAGTCCGGTGGATATCACAGTCATATCTTGTGATCTGGATTGATGATGGGAAGCTGCTACTAAGGGGGAGCAGCTGGTATAATTCTGATGTATTAGAATTGCAAGTATGAGCCCTTTGCCATTGATGTCAAAGGGGGAGAGAAGACATGTGAAAAACAAGTGGTTAATGATCAAAGGGGGAGCAGTAAAGGAAGAGAAGACATGTGAAAAGTTGTTGTTGATAGGGGGAGCTGTGACAGAAAGGAGAAGTTCTTGTCTTGATGGTTTTTCACATCATATGTTGCCATCAATGACAAAGGGGGAGATTGTTGCAAGTATGAGGTGAACTAGTGTTGTCATTGATGTCAACATACTCATATTACATTGACAAGAAGGATTAGATGAGCTGTGTGTTGAGGATATTGAGAAAATTAGCCTCAGTCAGGAACAGTGAAGAACAGTGATGAGAAGAAGGCAAATATATTGGATAGGCTGAGAACCGGAGGATGCGGATTAAAGGGTTTGCAGATATGAGTCTTGAGATGCTTCAGTCAAGTTTTCAGAGGTCCGCATGAAGACCTGAAGAAGTTGTGGCTGTCTGTGTGGAACTGGTTCCGGCAAGTGCTTAGAGGTGACAGAGGATCACAGAAAGGTCCGGTGAGGTCCGGAATTGTACAATCCTAATCTGCGGATTGGAAAGAGTGTTTGGGATGTCCTTGTGATGTGCCATCTCGAGCTGTGTATGATTTGGAGGTCCGGAAGTACCTCTTGCATTATGACAGTGGCGACAGACTGTGTTCTTGAAGTTCCGGATAAGGAGGATAAGAGATTTCAGTAAGTAAAGGAAATGCGGACGTACCTGGTCATTCAGGTAGGCTTGTGAAGGTTCTTGGATCATGTTGAGGTTGTGTTGTTGGTCCGCATTGATAATGTATGATTTGAAGGTCCGGAAGTACCTTCTACAGTGGCGACAGACTGTGTTCTTGAAGTTCCGGATGAGGAAGACAAGAGATTCCAGCAAGTAAAGGACATGCGGATGTATCCGGTCATTCAGGCAGGCTTGTGAAGTTTTCTGGATCGTGTTGAGGTTGTGTTGTTGATCCACATTGATAGTAGAGTCCGGAATTGAAGTTGTTCTTCCGGATGAAGTTCTTGCTTTGTTTAGCCGACCGGATGAGTTGTTCATCCTGCGAATGTTCTTGTGGTGGCCGACCGGATGTGTTATTCATCTTGCAGATACTCTTATGGTTGTTTGCCGACTTAGATGTTTGTTCCTAAGTCGATGTCTTGTATAAATAACGGTTTGTGAGTTCATTTCAAGGTGTGGTTTTTTTTGGATGAGTGTGGCGTAGTGAAGAGAAGTGCGAAAGGCAGAGCAGAAGTTTTTGGGATTAAATGGAACTGATCCGGACATGGTAGAGATGTCATTCTCCAGTTCAAGACTGTGATTCTTATCACTTTGTAGACAGTGTGTCTCCTTGTAGGCAGTGGGCCTCTTTGTGAGCAGTGTGCTCAGGCAGTGAGCCCCAATTGGCAAGTGCCATTCTTTTTCTTATTCTTCTAACAGAGAATAATTCTTGGGTTAATCACCCCGTGGTTTTTCCCTTAACCGGGTTTTCCACGTCAAAATCTTGGTGTTCAATGTGTTGATGTTTATCTGCTCTTGTGTTTGTGTATAATGCTTCCATGGATGATTAATTGATATGCTGTTAACTAACAACCAAGAATCAAGTGTTTGAAAGAACAAGAAGTTTCATACAACTGATTCACCCCCCCCTCTCAGTTGTATGCCCTAGATCCAACAGAAATTTATATGGATGCTGAGTATGACTGCTTCGTTGAAGATTATGACCACCTCTACAATGCAGAGGCTGAAAATTTTTCTTTTGATTATCAATGCATTGGCGAAGAGGAAAATCAGGGTCACTATTCAAATATGAATAGACAAGTTACAGATGTGTGTGCTCATACAGTTGGGGATAGTGTTGGTTGCATGGGTGACTACAAAGCTTTCAGTGAAGGGCTGCATTCTGAGCTTTTTATGCCTTCTCTTGAGACTTTCCAAGTGGACCTTAATGACAAAATTACTGAGCACAATGATGATGGATATCTGAATGTTTATAAAAATGAATATGATTATGAGATGTTGCTTGTGCCTGAATACTGCTTGTTCAGTTTAGAGGAGCTTTTATTTTCTGATGAAAGGCAAAATTTTGATGTGGATTCATTTGTTTCATATGAGTCAGTTATTTTTCCAAGCAGCATCAGTGACTCATATAATGATGACATTCTACAACTGATAATAATGTATGCTGATGACGCTAGTTGTAGATTTGTCAAAGAAAAAGAAATGGGCAGCAGCACAAACAATTACAAAGTGGGGTGCTGCAGACAACAAAATGTTTTAAGGCTTCATTTGAAGAAATCAAAAGAAAATAGGGTATTTGTTAAAGGAAAATTCTGGTTTTTCCTTTTTGGTGGCCCTGGGCCACCAAGTAAAATTTAAAAGGTATGTTTTGTGATGTAGGTTGGTGCAGTGTGTGACTTTGTGCCCAATGGATAAGGGGCTGGTCTGCATCCCAGAGATCTTTGGTTCTCGCCATGCCTGCAAGAGGCATACGTCCCCAAACAGAGCCAGTGTTGGTGCCTGCATAAACATTCAAGCTTCAAGCATTTAAATTCGTAGGCACCTTTCATAAAAAATCCAAAAAATTCTAATTCCCTTGGCCTCATTTTACGCATATCGGGCTTTGAATATGCATTCTAGACATACAAAGGTGGAATATACACGGAAGATTCTAGAATATTCTGCGGATGTATCAAAGGGTTTGCATGTATAGTTTGAACATACAAGGCTGACATACAAGGGGGACATACAAGGGTTTCATCGGTGAGAGGGTATGTATTGGCAGCTCAACAAATTGCTTCCCCAACAACCAATGAAATATACAAAGGAAAATGCATATCGCAGAGACTTTTCCTACCGGCAGCCAGGTCTGATGTCTCGTTGATCGCCGATGAAGATACAAAAGCGCTTGTATCTCATGTACAAGTCACACATGCAAGGTAAGAATCAAAGGGTCGGACCCACCAGTTGTATATCCGCATTGTATGTTTACACATACAAGTCGATATACAAAGGAAAAACATACAATCTGGACCCGAAGGGGGAATCAAATGCAGCAAATAAAATTTGGGGTCCGTAGGTTGTATATAGTGCATTGTATGTGTGATATACAAATGAAATGTGCAAGCAAATAGATGCAAAGCCCAGACACGAAGGAGAATGTGTTTTGGCGGATTTCAAGTTGAAGTCCGCAACTTGTATGCATGTGTGCTTGTATATGCCGACATACAATGAAAAGATACAATGAAAGAGATACAAGCTGGATTCGAAAGTTTTTTCAATCCGAATGATAAGTGGCTGAGGTCCGTGGGTTGTATATTGCATATTGTATATATGCAATGTACAATGTGATATACAAAGGAAACATGCAAGGCCCAGACCTGATGGTGATTGTGAAATGTTTTATAATGTTTTGGGGTCTGCCTTGTATGTAAGGTGATTGTATGCAATCACAAAGGGCAAGAATGAAGATACAATGTGCCATCGGTAAGACATTGTTTATCAGCGGACATTTCCTGAGTTCCTCCGATGACCGATGGGATGCAAATGGTGGGTCCTGATGACTCATGGAGGGTTTTCTTTGTATATGGAGTTGTTTCTAGGTGGGAAAATTGCAAGGCACGCAGTCTGTTGCGTTTCTGAGGCTGTGAGTTGGTATTCCATTAATGGCAGGATTGCAGAGAAGTATGGGTCGAGTAGATAGGTCAACCACCCGATTTAGGGTGAAAATCTTGAGGTGGCGGTGCAGATCCTAATCTTATCTGCTCTTTCCTCTATTTCTCTTGGCTGCATTGAATATTTTTGGGTGCCATTCTCATGATGCTATGTATTTGGTGAAATTTTGAGTTGACCTTGTAATTAATGGCTAAGTGCAGGTTCTTGCTTTATAAGGAAACCTTGTCACTCATTTTTGGGGGTTGTTGAAGACTGGGGCAAAAATTTTGGAAAATAATGAGAAACAAAGCCTTTCTTGGTTGTTTTATCTTTGTTGGAGTTTATGAGCTGCATTTTGAATGCATGTTGCATACTTTTTCAGTTTCATTGTTGTTTTATATGAAAAATGCATTCTTGCATGTATTTAGTTGCTTGTCTCCATTTGTTGTATGGATAGCTCCTTTTGAATCTGGTTGCTAAGGGTTTCTTAGATTCTAGAATACAGATTTATGTATTGCATGCTTGATCTTTTGACCTCCATTCAAGGAGTGGATTAAACTGTTTTAGGTTAAGTATGGAGAAGAATGTATGTCAGCTGGGATATATGTAAGAAGAAGCAGCTAAATACTCAGTCTTGGGTGGTGTTTGTAAGGCAAGCACCAATCTAACCCCTTGAAACTTGAATGTCAATGCAAATCATTCACTTGTATACGTCTAGTTGACTCCTTGCCCTGATATAGGCACCAGTCTGCTCCGTGTTGTGTTATGTTTCCAAAACCCCTGTCTTGCATCCAAAACATTAAACAAATCATTTCATAATGTTAGTTGTAGGAGTAGGAATAGGACCCCTGCATACTCTCATACCCAACCAGTTAGATATGTCCAAGAATGTTGCCAGCCTTGTGATCTATCATGCATGTTTTGGTCCACACATGAGAGTATTTTGCCTGTTGTTGTAAAGCTAAATCTTTTTGTCATTGGGCGAGTCAAGATCAAATATTTAGCTATAGGGATAACCCCCTTGGTGCGGCAGAGCCAGAAGTGAAGGGGAGGCAGCTCATGCAACCTCCTGTATTTGTGGCTCGAATCTGCCTGTGCATAGGAACTGGCAAACCCTCTGCGGATTCAGGGACCAACAGATTGAATTGAAGAAGGCTAAGTTATGAAAAAGAGAACAACCCTGAATTAATCAATTGCACCTAAGAAAGCTAGAATAGTTGCATGAGTGAATTGATGTAGCAAAACCTATAAAAAAGATAACACCCCCAAATCAATCAATGGCAGCTAAGAAGCATACAATAGTTGCAGGACTTGATTGATGATAATGAAACTATGCAAAAGATAGCACCCTCAAATTAATCAATGGGACCTAAGAAAGCTTGAATAGCTGCATGACTGAATTGATGTAGCAGAACCTATAGAAAAATATAACACCCCCAAAATAATCAATGACACCTATAAAGCATACAATAGTTGTAGGACTTGGTTGATGATAATGAAACTATGCAAAAGACAACACCTCCAAATTAATCAATGGCACCTAAGAAAGCTAGAATATTTGCATAAGTTAATTGATGTAGCAGAACCTATAAAAAAGATAACAACCCCAAACCAATCAATGCCACTTAAGAAGCATACAATAGTTGCAGGACTTGATTGATGATAATGAACCTATGCAAAAGACAACACCCCCAAATTAATCAATGGGACCTAAAAAAGCTAGAATAGTTGCATGACTGAATTGATGTAGCAGAACCTATAAAAAAAGATAACACCCCCAAATCAATCAATGGCACCTACAAAGCATACAATAGTTACAGGACTTGATTGATGATAATGAACCTAGGCAAAAGACAACACCCCAAATTAATCAATGGGACCTAATAAAGCTAGAATAGCTACATGACTGAATTGATGTAGCAGAACCTATAAAAAATGATAATACCCCCAAATCAATCAATGGCACCTACAAAGCATATAATAGTTGTAGGACTTGATTGATGATAATGAAACTATGCAAAAGACAACACCCCCAAATTAATCAATTGCACCTAAGAAAGCTAGAATAGTTGCATGAGTGAAATGATGTAGTAGAACCTATAAAAAATATAACACCCCCAAATCAATCAATGGCACCTAAGAAGCATACAATAGTTGCAGGACTTGATTGATGATAATGAACCTATGCAAAAGACAACACTCCCAAATTAATCAATGCGACCTAAGAAAGTTAGAATAGCTACATGACTGAATTGATGTAGCATAACCTATAAAAAAAGATAACACCCCCAAATCAATCAATGGCACCTACAAAGCATACAATAGTTGCAGGACTTGATTGATGATAATGAAACTATGCAAAAGACAACACCCCCAAATTAATCAATGGCACCTAAGAAAGTTAGAATAGATGCATAAGTCAATTGATGTAGTAGAACCTATAAAAAAGATAACACCCCCAAATCAATCAATGGCCCCTAAGAAGCATACAATAGTTGCAGGACTTGATCGATGATAATGAACCTATGCAAAAGACAACACCCCCAAATTAATGAATGGCATGACTGAATTGATGTAGCAGAGCCTATAAAAAAGCTAACACCCCCAATTTAATCAATGGCATCTAAAAACAATAAAATAATTGAAGGACTAAATTGATGAAGTAGAACCTATGCATAAGAGAACATCCCCAAACATATTCTACCATCAATGTGAAGAATATTCGAGAACATGATAGATTGAAAGGCTCTAAAGTTTCCATGAATGAATTGATGTAGATTGAAAGGCTCTAAAGTTGGCAAGATGTGCAAGGCACTGGGATCATTGAATGCAGGTTGGCTCGAAGTAACATGGGATGTCGTGGAAGTAGTATATGTATATGTATATGTATAGACATATGTATATGTAAATCTATATGTATATGTTTATGTAGATGTATATACATATGTATTTACATATACATATGTATATGTATTTCTCTATGTATATGTCTATACATATGCATATGTCTATGTATTTGTCTATGTCTGTGTTTATATATATATTTGTCAATTGAACATAGGTGGAAACAAGAAGCATAAATACGACACAAATTGCAATCTAATCAGAAAACATTACAAATCAAAACAATAATGTTGCATCTGTAGTTATGATAAATTTAAAACTGACAACAAATAAAAACCCTAGGGAAACAGGAATGCTAAACTATGACTGTAATATCTATAATATAAAGCCAAGGGAAACAAAAATGGTAAACTATTACTATAATATTTGCAATATAAACCATAGGGAACCACATTTATGACAAATAAATAGTGATAACGTATGAAATAACTTATTAAAAAGATAATAAAAACTTAAAAAGAGAAACCCCCAAATTATGACTGGCATTGAAGAAAACGACAGTGAATGATAATGCAAAACCTATGAGAATAAGATAACTAGAGTGAATGATATGCAGAACCTATGAAACACAAATGCTAAAATATGACTGTACTATTTGCAATATAAACCCTAGAGAAACACAAATGGTAACCTATGACTACAATATTTGCAATATATTGTTTATGAGATATAAACAATGAAAAATATTTATGACAAATAAACATTGATAACCTATGAAATAACCTTTGAAAAAGATGAACGAAAAACTTAATTAAAAAGAGAAAACCTAACCAAAAAACAAACAACCCAAGATTAATCTATGGCACCGAAACAAGCAACAATATTATTTGTTACTGTAATAAAAATTAAAACAATCAAAGATTTATATATGTTTGAATGATAATGCAGAACCTATGAAACACAAATGCCAAAATATGAATGTAATATTTGCAATATAAACCCTAGGGAAACACAAATGCTAAATTATGACTAATATTTGGAATATAAACTCTATGGAAACACAAATGCTAAACTATGACTGTAATATTTGAAATATGAACCCTAGGAAAACAAAAATGCTAAACTATGACTGTAATATTTCCAATATAAATCTTGGGGAAACATATTTGCTAATCTATGACTATAATATTTGCAATATAAACCCTAGGAAAATAGAAATGCTAAACTATGACTGTAATATTTGTAATATAAATCCTAGGGAAACACAAATGCTAACCTATGGTTGTAATATTTGCAATATATTGTTTATGAGATACAGACAAAGAAGAAGATTTATGACAAATAAACAGTGATAACCTATGAAATAACCTTTCAAAAATATGGAAAAAAACCTAATTAAAAGAGAAAACTTAACCGAAAAAGAAACAACCCAAGATTTATCTATGGCACCGAAACAAGCAACAAAAGTAGTTGTTACTGTAATGAAAATTAAAAAACCATAGATTTATCTATGGCACCAAAACAACCAACAATATTGTTTGTTACTGTAATGAAAATAGAAACAACCCCATATTTATCTATGGCACCGAAATAAGCAACAATATTATTTGTTAGTATTGTAATGAAAATAAAAACAACCCTAGATTTTTCTATGACACGGAAACAACAAACAATATTATTTGTTATTGTAATGAAAATAAAAACAACCCAGATTTTTGTAGGACGCGGAAACAACAAACAATATTATTTGTTACTGTAATGAAAATAAAAATAACCCCAGATTTTTGTATGTCACCAAACAACAACAAACAATAATATTTGTTAATGTAATGAAAATAAAAACAACCCCAGAATTTTTTCTGTCCTGAAATAAAAAACATCAATTTTAAAGACACCGATGCTTGAACAGAAGAATAATTTCCATATAATTAGTGTGTTGACGAACATAGAATGCATAGTGTTCAAAAACACGAAACCTTGATATGAAGAAGGAAATCTGCAATGACCAAAGCAAAAAAAAAAAACAAATGCAAAGACAGAGTAAAGAAAACCAAACTGAATAATGGCAACTTTAGTGAGCATGCTCCCCTAGGTTGAAAGAATTACCCCCGCAAATGTTGACGAGCACGCCATTGTCAAGCTTCCTCACATGCGTTTAAACCAGGTTAAACACTTTAGCAGGGACCATCAATGGGCAAGCAATGAAAAGAATGTAAGTAGTTTCACTTATTCTTCACTTGCATGGCGCTGGCGAACTCAAAAGGAGGTATGGCAGAGTTCATGCTGCATTTCATGTTTGATAACCGGCGCCAAGCATCGCATTCAATGGAGTCGAAGCGTAGCATGTTGTGGTGGCAGGATGAAAGTTGCAGAGCGCCAAACCAAGCACCTTATGGCAAAAAAGTAGGGAAAATTCGAGAACTTGATAGATTGAAAGGCTCTGAAGTTGGTGAGTTGTCCGAGGCACCGCGAGCATTGAATGGAGGTCCTATCGAAATTTACGCAGGGTGTCATGGAAGCATGAAGAGGGGACGGGAAGTAAATGCGGAGTGACAGACAGAATTGGGAGGGGTGGCGAGACATTAATGAGATGTAGTGGAGTGTTGTGCTGGAGTGGCATGTGGCGACGTGGTAGGGCTTTCCACTTTGGACGTCGTGCCACGCACCAACTGGCACTCCAACCGCCTACGTTTCGGTCACATGACCAAAAAAAAAAAAAAATTTCGAATCAACGAATCCCATCCTCCCATGTGTCAAAACATACAATTTTTTTAAAAAAATAGTTTTATATGGTTTATTATTAATTAATTTATGTAAATAAGTTGCACATTTTTTTTACTGGTCCATGTGGCACTCCACGTGGACCGTTGAAATTTGGGTGCGCACTTCTAGCTCCCCTCCCCTATCATTCACTTCAATGGTCAGACAGCCAATAACAATTTACACTTGGTTCACAACAAAAGTGGTAAATATTTGTCCTATTTTTATTGGCCAAAATTGACCTTTGACTATTAAAGTGGATGATATTTAAGAACAGCCATTTGGAAGACACCACTAGATACCTGACAGGTGGAGTTTCTTAAAATTCTGCTCCGATTCCCTGGACAGTGAAAGCAGCCAAGTCACCAATCTGACGCCGTTGGCTTGAGATTCAACGGCGAGATGTAAAGGCGTCTTTCCATGGTGATCAGGTGCATCAACTGGGTAATAATGATTATGATCATCATATTCCTCTGCATCCCCTGACATCAGCATAGCAATGAGCTCTTGGTTTTGCTGTTCGCAGCCAAGCGCATAATGCAGGTGAATTCGGCCATTCACATCTTGAGCGCGAGTGCTTGCGTGATAGCGTATCAGAAGGCTACACATGCGCGCGTGCCCGCTGAGAGCAGCTCTGTGTAGTGGAGTTCTCTCTTTATAGTCAGAGGCATTTGCAAGCTTTCGACTTGTTGCTCCTTCATTTCGAAGCAGCACGTCTGCAATATCAACTCCCTCAGATTCGGTGTCGAGTTTTGCTGCATGATTCAATGCCGTCTTTTTTCTTTTGTCGTCGGTTTCAGGGCTTGGATGCCACATCCTGTTAACCTCTCCACCATATTTAAATCGCCTTTTTTTACAGCTTGAACAAGAATTGTGTTGAGAACACCGTGCTTGTGGTCGTAGCTGAATGTCCCGTACTCTTGGTCGCGCAACAATATTTCCTTAAAAATCTTGCAGTCGCCACTAGCGGTATTCGCCGCTTGTTCTACAATCCCCCATAAACCATCGAATTCATGATAGGTTTTATGTAAGATCTGGTTTGCGTAAGCCACTACGGAGGCAACGAATTCCCGATCTCCCATCCTCTGTCGGTGCCCTGTCGAACTTTAGCGATCGATATTGACATCGTTTTGAAAAACGCAATACCTTATAATGGCGTCGGCCGCAACAGAGCAGACAACACCGGTGATTTCCTTCCGGGTCGAGGCCGCCGTTGTGCTGAATTTGAATTGTCAGAATCTACTCAAATCGTCTGTTAAACCCATCCATTCCAACACTGGCCTGCTAAGTCGGAGACCTTCATCCTCAATAACATTTCTATCAAAATGTCATTTTGAACTGCCCTTCCTAGATACTTAAGAATGGAATACATCATGTCTTTCATTGAAGACCTCGAAAATTGGTTTGTCGGCCCGCTCTTCATTGCCCGCGTATACTGCAACTCCCTCGCTACGTTGCTTACCAGTTAACTGTCCGCTGCTTTCTCCTCCGCTCAGTTTATTTTAACCTCTTGGCTTCCAGCCTTTGACCAACAGTTGAGCAACCAACAAACGACCTCATAATTCCAATCCTCACAGCACAAAAACAAGGCAGCCCTTCTTCCCTCTTCCGTCAGAGTGACCTCGGAATATCGGCCCTTTATCATGTCATCTGTTGATAATTGGTCTAAGTATTAATAAAGCATCGGCCCTAACGCAAAGACGGTTTCAGTGACAAGAAGTAAGAGAAGCATATAAACTAGCAAAAGAAAAGATACACACCTGATCCAGAGATTTCAGACGCTGGCGAGTGAGATTGCTTAGTGAGTAACATGTATCCAACACAGCTACTGAAACCCACTTTAGCACGGAAGTCGTAGGCGGAGCCTCCTATCCAGCCATCTAAAAGATGGGTTCTGTCCCAGGGGCCCGACCAATTACTACGCTCGACTGACTCCCGATCTTCCTCAACTTCTTTCACAGTCGCCAAACGCCATCCAGATCGAGTTTGGTGGCTCCTTACAAATATTTTAAATTCCCACATTGTATTCACTTTACCAGATAAATCTCTGAAGAGGTATATAATCTCCGTGAAAGCCTCCCCTAACCCTGCATACATAAGGCGGCTGCCTAGTTCACAGCGGCACTGTCTATCCAGCATAAGCTTCTTGGATAAGGATAAGAAGGCTTCTACCCTGAAACCCTAGAGAGCTTCTTTCATTGTGAAGGATAAGGATATAAAATTTTTAGAATTGATGATGGACTAATGTTATGGATGCAATGTAGAATTGATTCATCACTATCCCAAAATTTTATGTCCTTGGCACAATCACTACCTCTAAATTAGAATTGACTCAAAAAACCTCAAGGTTCAATCCCGACTATCACAAATTTGAACTTTGATGCGTGGATCTAAAATAGTAAAACATAGACTTCTAAAACCTGTTCACCTTGATCTTTGATATCTAATATACTTGTAATTTGACAAATCACTAGCATCAAATTCTTTGGATGGGTTGATTTTACAACTTGGAGCAAAGATTCAAAGACAACACTCACCAACATAAAGATGGCCTATATGCAAATGAGATTCTTCATCCCTTTAGAAATTGAAGTTTGCTCTAATGATTTTCTCATTGATGTCCATATGATTTAATTGCACATTGAGTGTCTTTAAATACTAAAACATTCACACAAACATGTACCAAGTTGGCTCATAATGATTAGTAGAAAGGGGAATGAAAATTAGAATTTGAACTCCAAAATTTTAATTTAAGGTTTATTTTAGCACGTCACAAGATCAAACCCAAGTGGGGCAAGAATGAACCTAGGTAGGGAAGTGATAGTCTCGAGGCAAGGACCAATGTATGGGGGTATGTGCATGGAAATGGGGAACCAAAAGGGGGTCATCAGTGGCCACTTTTTTTTTAAATCATAAAAAACTGATCTTGCATGAGAAATTGAAGATAGCCACGCTCAAAATTAGAAGATGTGATAAGAACAAGTTTTGTAGTGCTCTGAGTCTAGTTTCAAAACTACTATTTTTTTCTCAAAATGGTGGAGATTAAGAGGTTCAATTAAGGGGAGCACACAAAGTGCTCATGTTTTTGTTAGAAAAATATAACATAGTCTCTAGTGGGCTCCCCCTAAAATGTCAACTTTTTTAAGTATTAGACAAATCGCTTCGATGGAAACTTAGCTCACCATGTAGTTTTGTCTATTTTCTCTGTTAATTTTTTATGAATATATGAATTTTTTATGAATTTTCAAAGTGGACACATCCTAAAAAATGAAAATTTGAGCGTGCTTCCCCTAATTTTTTTGAAGACTAATCAAAAATCAATTTTTTTTTCAATGTGTATAGAATTGAGTATAGAATCTAAAAATGTATTTTGTCTCAAATTTTGATGAACGTGTAAAAAATGACACCAGAAATACCAGACATAGATTTTCTGAAAAAAAGAACACATTAGCAAAAGAACTTGAAGTTGGAAACTTGAATGTTATTAGATTTTTGAAAAAAATACATGGTTAAGAAGCTAATAAAAACTTGAAGTCATCTTGACATTTTTTCGTATTGACATTGAAAAACGTGTAAACCACAGGGGAGCATGCATGGTATTTGGTCGAATTTTCTAACTTTTGTTAAAAACACATCCTTGGCATCCAAAAGGTACCTCCAACCCTTTGTGTCGAATGCCCAAGGCAAATCCAACCCTTAGGGTTAGAATTTCTCAAAGCAGTGAAAAGCGCGCTCGCGTTATAACGCGATCATGTTTTAAAGCAATTAAAATGAATTTTATGCATATATCTCTCTCCCTCTCTCTATCTTGTTTTCATTATGGTCTCTCTCTCTCTCTCTAGAATCTTCTCCTTGTGTTATTTACGTGTGTTAGAACCTTATTTGAAGGGATAATTTTCCTGCAAGAGGATTCTTTTCAAAAATAGCCCAAATATAGTAGAATGAATTGACTTCCCTTCAAAAATCCATAAATAAGACTCATCTTCCCTCATTTTGAATTCATAAATTGCAAATTTCTCACTTGATCACTATACTAAAGCTATTTTGTCTAAAGGAGCGAGTATTTATAAGTCCACACTACATCAAATCATTATTGTTTCATTTATTTAAATCTCTACAATAGTTTTCTTGAAGTTCATGGATAGGTAATTCTTTATCACTAGGTAGCTATTTTCTATAGTTCTTCCACTATGTTGGCCTTTCCTTCTTTTGAATCCCATTAAGATTTAGCCAAATTTCCCCTAATTTTTAATTTTATCCCTCCCCTATCATTCATATTCATCTCTTTGTGTCCGTTTGACTTCTTTTTCCACCTCCTCTCCTCTCTTTTTCATCTCCTAACCCTAGCTTTCCTAGTTTTCCTTTTCCTTTCCAAATTTCCTTTACATCCCACTAATTTTTCCCTATTTTACTCTTTTCCACCTCTCCTTTCATCAATCTTCCCATCCAATTATCTTTCAATTTGTCTTGTTTCCATTTCATCCTCCCAATTTATATCCTCATCCCTCTTTGCATATACTAGTTTTCTTGTTTCCATTTCCTTTGTCAATAAGGGAGAGAGAGAGAGGGAGAGGGAGGAAGAGAGAGAGAGGGAGAGAGAGGGAGAGATAGGGAGATAGAGGAATGATAGGGGAGAGAGAGGGAGAGTGAGAGGGAGGGATGATAGGGGAGAGATAGGGAGATAGAGGAATGCTAGAGAGAGACAGGGCTTAGGGTTTAGGATTTAAGGAGATAGAAAGAGAGAAAGAGATAGAGAGAGATAGCTAGATAGAGGAATGAGAGAGAGGGGGGACCGATAAGGAGATATAGAGGAGATAGAGGGGAGAGATAGGGAGATAGAGAGTGAGGGAGATTGTCTAGAGACATAGGGAGAGAGATTGAGAGGTAGAGGGATGATAGAGATAGGGGAGAGATAAGGAGATAAAGGTTTAGGGTTTAGCATTTAGGGTTTATGGGTTAGGGGTTAGAGTTTAGGGTGTAGGGGTTAAGGATTAGGGGTTAGGGTTTTGGGTTTTGGGTTTTTGGGTTTAGGGTTTAGGGATTTAGAGAGAGAGAGGAACATCATGTTTAGGGTTTAGGGGTTAGGGGTGAAGGTTTAGGGTTTAGGGTTTAGGGTTTAAAGGTTTAGGGAGAGATAGAAAGGGGGAGAGAGAGGAACATCATATTTAGGGTTTAGGGAGATATAGAAAGGGGGAGAGAGAGTGAGGGAGATGTCTAGAGACATAGGGAGAGAGATTGAGAGGTAGAGGGATGACAGAGATAGGGAGATATAGGTTTAGGTTTTCTTGAGTTTAGGGGTTAGGGTTAGGGCTTAGTGTTTAGGGAGAGATAGGGAGAGATAGAAAAAGAGATAGCTAGAGAGAGGGGGGAAGGAGAGAGAGGGAGTGAGTTAGAATTTTAGCTAGTTTAAAACATGCTTATGTTATAATGTGAGCACATTTTGAACTAGTTAAAATGATGACTAACAGCCTAGAAAAAGGCATGTCACGTGACTTTTGGTAAACATGCTCTATTTTATTCCCTGTTCTACACTTTTTCTAACATTGAAAGAGATTTGTCATGCTATTGAGGTTCTCCCATCATTCGTTGACAAAATTTATGCACCTTTTGTTCTTGTTTCAATGCACAAGATTCTAATTGCATGTTTTAAATTCAAATTTGATATTGGAAACTATTTTTTTCATGTTTTGAGGGATTGCAACACTAGATTGAACAAATTAACTAGATTTTTGTTTTACATTAACAAAAAACATTGTAATTACATGCATGTTTTGTATTATAAATGGGTAATCCCACAATAATGAGTCCCACTTTTTGGCCAAGATAAGCATTGATATCAGCATTTTTAACTAAATCTTCACTTTCTGAGACCTATAGCAGCTAAATTGTTAAGAATTTGAAGATGATGCAAACTAGTGATTTGTGGAGATTTGTGTGTGTGTGTGTGTGTGTATAGAAATAAATTGTGAATCTTTCAATGTCTATTTTAATAACTAGTTTTTAATAGTAAACAACATTTTTAGAAAGTAATGTTTATTGCGTATAGCATAACTTCTTTTCTATAAAGGATAAAATTCTAATTTTTAAAATATAGGTTTTTAACATCAATATCTAGTGCATGGATATTTTTTCATAATTTTTTGTTACTTACTTTTTTAATTAATTTTTCAAGTCAAGGTAACTATAATTTAGACATAGGTGTATGTCGTCAAGGATAACTTGTGTATATCTCGAAATTCAATTTTTTTTGGCGAAACAAGGACATCAATACCTAGTGCAAAGGTATTTTTTGGAATTTTTTTTCAATGTTTCACTATTTTTCCACCTGTGTGTAATGAAGAACTTGATGTTCTGTGAAAAACCTATGTTCAGTGAAAATTAAAAATTAAATACATAATAAAATGAAAATATATCAAAATTATACTTGTTGGAAAGCTCATTTCGAGGACTACGATCTTGCAAATTATCTTGTCAAGTTAATTACATTTGAAGGTCCAACATGAGGCTTGAAACTAGACTTTTTGAGGAAATTTTGAAGCAGGCACAAAAATTGTCTAGGTAAGCACCTTCGTTCAAAGGTCCTTCGAACGAAGGTGCCTATGAACGAAGATTTTACCTTCGTTCGTAGGTACCTGCAAACAAAGGTACCTTCCAAAAAAGCCAGTAGGAAATTAATATTTAAATACCTTCGAATAAAGGTCACTGAATAAAAATATGTGCGTGGATTTTTAGCAGCCAACCTTCGAACGAAGGCCAATTTTACCTACCTTTTTAAAAAATAATCTATTTGAATTACATGTATATAAAAAGTTTTATTTTGTGATTTTAATATCAAAGAATAAAGAAAAATTTGCTAGGTGGAAGGGTCATGTGACCCCTTTGAATTAAAAAAATATTTTTTATTCAAAGTGTGTAGGGATAAGGGTTAATGATGGTTTGACCATATTAATTAAGTGTTTAACTTAATTAATATGAATGTTGGAAATTAGTGAGGAGGTTAATTAGAGGTAAAAATTAATTAAATAAGGGTTTCTTTAATTAATTTGGGTCTAGGGGTTGGGTAGGTTAGGGTAGCTAATTAAATAATTGTTATTTATTCAATTAGGCTAGGTTTAGGTCATAGGCTAGGGGGGATTAATTAAATAAGTATGTTGTATGTAATTAATCTAGATTAGGGGATGAGGAAAATTCATCATATAAATATTAAGATATTAATTTAATCAATTGGAGGATATGGTTCTAAGGTATAGTAACAAATTAATTGAATTAATTCATTACAAGGGATGAATAAGATGAATGGTTGGGGATAA
Organism: Cunninghamia lanceolata; assembly: GCA_027924645.1. Classification (NCBI taxonomy): domain Eukaryota; kingdom Viridiplantae; phylum Streptophyta; class Pinopsida; order Cupressales; family Cupressaceae; genus Cunninghamia; species Cunninghamia lanceolata. Next base: position 29,177,692 of record BSBN01000500.1, read on the forward strand.
ATGGTTTAGGATAAATTAATTAAATAAACTTATTTTATTTAATTAATTGGTAAAGGGTAAATTAGTGATGTGAGGATGTGGGAAAGTGGCTTGCGAGGGCAAGTCATTTTCAAGTGTCTACAGATGTTCATACTATATGTATAGATAAATAAATGTTGGGTACTCAATTGTGTATAGATTAAGTAAACAGAAATCAAAGAAATGCTCGAATGAAATCAAAGTAATGCTAAAAGGAAATTGCAAGTTCAGAAAGTAAACTATATTACTATTTAAATACAATAGAATGATAATTGTAACTGAATCACAATCTAGTTAATAATAATTGAAACCAAATCATAATCTAAGTCTAAGATCTCAAATCTACTTACATAAGAGTGAAACTAATAGGTGGTAGCCTAACTGCAAGTGGGCCCTTGATTGGGTTGACTTCCTTCCTTTTACTAGTTAAGTAATAAATCAATGCATTCACTTCTAATCTGAGATAGAGCAAAGTAGAATGATAGGCAACTGCAATGATATTCTTCTATTAACTGGAATTAGAACTTGATACAAAACATATAGAAAATCCTGTGTACTAGATATCTGGGTAAAAATAGATATATACGCCCATTATAGATCAAAGATTAAATGAATAATAATAACTAATGATCCACTTCTCTTCATCGAAGGGAAGGATTCTTTCAGTACAACTAGGAAACACTTGAGCTTTAATCAACTTGGAAGGAGAAACCTGATTAGAACACTTGGAACAGAACCAACTCATCTCAAAAACATGGAAGAAATTATTATTTAGCCTCAACATGTCTTCTCTTGGAGAGTAAATATTCTGCCATGATGTCCCCTGCTCCTTATCTTGGTCTTCACAGAGAAAAAGAGTTACTGCAAGACATCTACCAATAATTACATGTTTCACTACAATAATCAGCCATTGGTTGCAGGAACTTTTGTAGGTGTGACTGTGGAAACTCTACATTTTGGTTGTAGGATGTCTATGGTGTGGTTACAGGTTAGTAATCTTGGATGTTCTAGGAAGTGTTAGTCCCATAAAAGTGTCTGACCATGAAGATCATTGCAAACATACTTATTCACACCATATTACATATGAAAATAACCATTTTAACTATACAACATTTATTTAAACATTATGTAATTAGTATAGTGCTTAATCCATATATGATATAAAGTCTTGGCCTTAATAGGATAAAAGTATCTGCAAAAAGGTACTTAGAAACAAGAGAAGTAAAAATTAACCAGGTAATTATGAGGCTCATCATGTGTCGCGGGACCATCCCCCATCCCCTGTGGTTTCCCAAATTTTGGAGGTTCTTTCAATCTCCCCATGTATCCTTGTGATAGTGGATGTCATAGAACCCCTGTCAAAAGACCCCTCGGCTACATCAATAGATTCCTTGGCCTGTACTAGAGACACAACCAACTTGTGAGAGATTGCAAGCATCACCATCATGCCATGGCCCATGAGTGTGTTGCTGGTGTGCAACTTCTTGTTGAGCATCTTTCTCTTGCGTAGCCAACCTTTGCTCCTATTTCTTCTTTGGCCTTCTATCCCTCTACCTCTTAGCTTGGGTCCCTTCCGTCCTTAACCCCTCCTCCTCCAAAGTCAGATCTAGATGAGCATCACCCTTGAAGGGTGCAAGTAGTCTTGACCCCTTCTATGGAGGATCCCATCCTTCCATCCATCCCTGACATTCTACCCTTTCTTGAACCCTTAGATATGCCTAACATTAGTGTCATTTATAGCACCGCCTTCACTACTCTCGTGCCTTTCCAATGCACCCACCACACTATTTTCCCTAATATCTCCACCCTGCCACCATTGACATAGACATTCCCTACTTGTAGCTGAAGTGCAAACCAGAGCATTACCCCACCCCGCTGTTTCACATGCCCAAGTGCATACTACCTTCACTGCTACCTCTTAGACCTTCTTCATCTTCTCTTCTATTTGTGGAGGATGTTTCTCCTCCTTTGACTCATAGTGCTCACCTTGTGGCTAATAGCATTGATGAACCACTATTAGTACATTATGTTGACAGTGACTCTCCTGATTCCTCTTCTGAAGATTGAATCATTGAGTCCATCCCAAATGTCTCCTCATTGTCTATGATTTTCACATGGTCATTGAGAATTGTTGCTCCTAGTGCTCCAAAAGATATTGCTCCTTCTAGTGATCCTCTGGACTTGGTTCCAAGAGAGTCTACGTGTACCACCCTTAGTGTGGTTCTGTTGTCAACTCCTCCACCGTCCCTCTATGCTTATCAATACTGAGACCAAGATGATTTGATGATGCCTGACCCTTGAGGGTGGTACCTTCATTTCATGTGTTTGCATGCTTAATTATAATGTTTCCCCTGTACACATCTTGTATGTTTCTTAGTTCTGCCTCCAGAGGACCCATGATGATCATGTAGACACGTGGATACAAGAAAAATAAAAATTTTGTGGCATTCTTCTATTTGTCTATATATTTCTCTATTTGTTGTCTCTCTGTTTGATTGTGACATTTTGGGGATGATGTAAAGCATCGGAAGATTTAGCTTCCTTCCATGTTGACCCAAAAAAAATTATTCTTTTCTTGTGCTATTCTTCCTTTTGCTCGTAGTTCTACATGCTTGTGAAATGATAATGATTCATTGAGTTGTCCCTTATTGATTACCCTTCCCTATGCATATTGAACCCAAAGCACATAGATCCCTTAGTATGTTTGGTGATGTTTCTTGTTTCCATATGGCATTTGTTAGCATTCCTTGATATCCTACCATGCTTACACAAGCTTATTGTGTATCATGCCTACAATATTTCCATGGTCTTCATTTTTTAGGGTGGCTCTTTTCCTTTTCAAGTAGTAGCTTTGAGAACATATTTGCACATATATGCTTCCTTAAGCTCTCTTCCCCATTTCTACCTTAAAATAAATTGCATATTGTTGCTTTATGCAATTATTTAAAGGTGGGTGCATACTTTCATGCTTTACACTTTTTGCACACACCATGTTGAGGTTTGCTCTTGACAACATTTGCTCTAGCAACAATTTGTAGCTTGTGGTCCTATGTAGATGCACTTGCTTGGCCTGACCACACTTTTTAGCTACTCTCTTTTTGCACTCTTTGCGAGTCACTTAACAATGCAGTTTGTTAGTCCTAGTGGCCCACAAGAGTTTGGTATGGTTACTAGCTCTCGTAGTGTGCTATCCCTAGAACCATACTTGGCATTCTTCTAGCCCTCATAGTGTGCTAGAAATGCCCCTTTGTTTTCCTTTTGTTTATTTGTGTGATGGTTTGTTGTAGATAGTGGTAGATTGTGTATTAGATTATATGATTTTATAAACCTTGATGTTTGGGAAAATCATATCCAATCTAATCCTTTTAATGTGATTTTATAAATACATCTGGTTCTAACATTGCCTCTTATGTAGGTTTTATTGTCTAACATTATAGTTTTGTAGGTTCTCATCCTGGGGGCTTCATCCCCTTGCTCGAACAATCCTCTGCATCCTCTATGTAACATCCAAATCCGAAATGACAAGAAGTAACTAAGTTTTCACAACGATAATTTTTTTTTCACTAGGTAATTAAATACAAAAGTAACTCATCTTTAATCTAATACAACATTTTTCATTTTATCATAAACATGATCTCATTTTCATAAAGCTGAAAGAAATGATATACATTAAACACTTTGTTTTCTAATCAAATAAAAATTTTCTTAAAACAACAAATATTGGAAACATACCATTATCATGCATCTCGATTGTCGACCCATCACATTCAAGACTCGGCCTTCCTCAGTATTTGGAAGAGAAAGTATCTTCAAGGAGCTTAACCTCCAACCACAGACCGTCGGTCTCCCGCACTCCTTCCTAACCGGAAGTGGCCCTACCCTACTCAAGAGGATAGACTTAGGATAACCATCGGTGTTTGCCATCTGAGCTCTGGTGTTGTAACCTACGTGTCTTGTTATTGCGCAGATCCCTAGATACCCTCTAGTCATGCACGACACTCCACAAGAAACGCCATCCAGTTACGGTGAATGTTCGATGCACTTGAGGATAGTACACCACCTTGGCCAAAGGATTTGTTTTTAAATTAGCGTTCTAAGAATGCATGAACTTGGTTCACCCACCCTACTCGACTTGAACTGGTCGAAATCCTACAATTTCCTATTTGTATAGTTTGAACTCATTGACGACCTTGATGACCTCAAGGATTTAGGATTTCCTCCTGTAATAGTGCATGGTGCAACATCTACTCTAATCCCGAGTTCGTAGTTTCAAAACCCATTTTCATGTTTAAACATTGTTTATAAACGTCCACTCCTAATGGGTTTCATATTTGTTTACACAGTTTCCAAAATTTCACAACATACTCAAATATCTAAATCCGTTTCCCGTTATCCCAAAATTCGAGGATTCTAGACTCATATGGTCTACAAGGTAAAATGATACTAGTACCGTCGCATGCAACGTAATCTCGACTCACATGCGGGTTTTCAACTCAAATTGTTCATTTCAGAACCATGACGGTTTCCTAATCATTACTAGTACTTCATCTTCCTACTCCTCTTTCCATGTCATTAGTTTCACATGATTCATCAAGATGAGAGTCGTAAATAAAATATAAAAGGTTTTAGAATCTTTCTTATGTCAATAGAGATGACCAACGCATGGTCGACCTCTAACTAAAGATATATGACGGTTAATACATCAGCTGTTTACAACTACATTTTCTGGCTATCAACATACTAAATTTTATGTCAAAACATGCTTAAAAACTGTGGCTTTTGTCTCCTACACAACATGCACGTGGAGCAACGTGTTTACTCGTTGTGGAGCTATCGTTCAAGGAAGGTAAATTACATCTTGCATCATGATAAGTTCGTTCTTAAATGAATATACGTTAGAGAATTGCGTTCTTTTATTACACCGTTTCATTCATGGCAAGAAATGCTACAATTTCTGAGTTTACGAATTCTAGAAGACATCATACTTCTTTTTCTGAGTTTTTAAATTCACAAACACAGCAATAATGAAACAGCAATACTTCTATTTCATGGATTAACCACACACTGAAATCGTAGTAGAATTACGTTGTCATTCTATTCTACTCATATTATACGTATTCATCTTTCGCAAACATGAAACTTGCTTACGTACTGGTCTAAATTGCGAGAAGAAAACAAAAGAAATGAACCTGTGGACGATGATGGAGGTTGCTGTGGCAAATTCGACTTCTCCTCTTGGCTAATTGTCCTCCTCTCTATCCGGTAACTTCACAGAAGCTTCCACTCGTGCCTTTCTGCCGTTTCTCCTCCAGACAACAATGGACTCCCACAGTTAACACTCTTCTACCACTTCCAAATTCTGCGGATTACTACCCAAAGCGAAGACCCCAGCTCCCACAGTTAACACTCTCTCTCTGTTGCTTTCTACTCAGAAAACTGATCACTCCTTAGAAGAAACGCTCACTCCTAACTCCCCATAAATCGATCCTCCTCAGGGAACCGATCACTACTTAGAAGTTCTTCACTGCACCAATGTTCCCACAGATATTTCTCTCCGTCGCCCTCTACTCAGAAGCCCCTCACTCTCCAGAAAAACTAATCCCCTCAAAAGAAATGAGCACCCCTTTGTTTGCCACAGTGAGGCCCACTAAAACTATCTCCCCTCCGCACTTACTTCCCTTCCATACCAACCACGACGGCCTTTTTCTCTGTCTTGTTCTCCCTCGCCATCGAATATCTCTCTAACTTATCTACACGTCCCCCATCTCTACTTACGGCGCCCAGTGCCACCCCTAACTACCTCCCTGTCTACGATGAAGGCCCTCAATCGACTTCAACTGCCGTTCCTAACTCTTTGCAATGAACGACTTCCCTCTCTCTCCGATTTTCTCTGCTAATCAACGGCAACCATCTTAGTTGATGGAATCTCGCCCTACAACACTCGTTTATCCCACTTCTCAACTGCCGCCTAATGCCCACGATCCACCAATAAGACCACAAACAACTTCCTTCCAATTATCTCTCTCACCGCAATACTATCACCTCCTAAAGTGCAGCAATAGCTCCACCTTACTGCGGATTCCTTTCTAATAACAGCAAACCTATGCTTTTGCCCCCTCACCATGATGGAGCTTCAGCATTAACTTAAACAGTTATACTTCTATTACAACCACTTCTCTACCTCCCTCTCGCGCCACGGAGAAAATGGATCTAAGCTTTACAAAATGAGACTAATCGAATAGACTTGAATGGAAATGGTTTTTATAATATTGTGATAAAGGAATATTAGTTATGATGGACATGGCACACTACATGATGAGGTTCACAACTTATCAAACAATCATGCGTATCAAGGAAAGAAGAGAATACATGGTAAAAATCTAAGCCATTCTTGCGAGGCATACATCACGCTTGGCGTCTCTACAAGACGGCGGTTAAGAAAAGTCTAGAGCATCTTTTTGGTCGAAAAGACAAAGAGATAAAGACCATCTTATTAAGAAAACTCAAGGTTAGATTAACAACAATTCGCGGTCAAAGCTAGAAGAAAAGACTCAAGCTAAATGACGACCATAATAAATTATTTCACGCTATGGCTTCAAATTGACATTCGTCGATCTACAAGAAAAGGATAAATTCACAACACAAGTTCGACGCGTTTTACGACAATCACGACGGATTGATCGTAACGCAAACACGTTTCCCACATCGATAGACGCACAAAGCCGACTTCTCGCATCTTTCGACTACGAGACATGATTTACAATTTTGCCACAAGATGGTTCATTAAATACATATAAACAAAAATAATAAACGTCTAAATAAGTCGACTTGCTGTGATGGACTTACGACGACATCAACGACTCCAAGATTCTACATGACGACTTTCGACTAGGATGTTATACTTTATCCTTTGACGTCGACATCTAGTTAACTAACCCAACCGACAAACAAGACTAACTTGTTGATTCCAAGGTTTATCTACCTGTTTGGCGATCTCAATAACAAACACCCATGGTTAATTTCCAGAGTCTATACTCTCTCTCGAAGATACTTTCTCTTCCGTCGAACACGGTCCACCTGTTCTTGCATCGACAAACTCACATACAATTTTGTGGTCAAAGCACCTATGATCCAAATATAATATATATCCAAACATCATTGCATTTATTATAAAGACATTTAGTCTACAATATCACCTTGATCGTAATCATTAGATTCCACAATTTCATATAACATCTTTGTAAGATAAATCGTCAGTTTTCATGTCGTTCACAACATATTAAATTACTGAAATTTGCAAGAAAATAAATAGCATAATTGTTTCCAAAAAGAGGGATGTAACACTCTACATTATCCCTTTTGGAGGTATAATGTGTTACATTATTTCTTTTCTAATTTAGCCTACATATTCACGTAGTGTCATAAGCCCGCTAAAGTGGGGGATAAATGTAATGTCAAAAAATGCACACCTTTGCAATTTCACGCTACGTGTGACAACCACTTTAGTCCTTGCACCTCCTTTCTACATTTTAGGCTAATGTTTGCTTCATTCTAGCCTCTTTCTCTTAATTTTATCAATTTTTGTTTGAATGTTTTGTTAGCTACATTGTCCTAAGGTGTTCCATGTAACCAAGAACTTAAACCACTTGGACTCAAGCATTATGCGTAGATGTCTGCATAACATGTTAGCGTCCCATGTTTGTTTGGCACCAGGTGACCATTCCTGGGTGTTACTAGATACCTTTAATGATGATGAGACTATTTCGTAAAGCCCTTCTAAGGTGCAAAACGTCTCTTAGGTTGCTATTTTAGGTTATTCCTTCCTTTTGGGGGATTCTTGGATTTGGACTCATTCATTCATTCTCTGAAGCTTACAAAATCTTCTTGGCTCTCTTCTTTGCAATTTTTGGAAATCCTTAGGTAAACTCTATCTCTACAGCAGCGATTGGGAGTTTTCATGCCCTCTTGTATTGTGGTATCATTTCCACTAGCTCTTGGAGACATTTTGTGGATATTGTATTCATTGAGAAGGCTCTATCTCTTGCTGGGAATTTGAAATCTATGCATCAGGTTTTAGCTCTTGAGGAATTATAGCCTCTTCTTCTCCACTCAAACTGGTAATATCATTTCATTATGTAGTTTTGTATCTCTTTTTTTGAATTAGTTTATGCATGTAATGTAGTTATTTGCTTGGTGTAAACCATTGTTTGTTTGTGTTGCATGGTGTAGACCACCATCTTTCTTTATCTTGTTGTCTAATCAAGGGTTGTCTTCCTCGTAGACCAGGGAAGCAATCTCTTTATTTTACTTGCATTGTCACTACTTTAATTTCCTAGACATACATAGAATAGGAGCACACACATTTTTTTGTTTTTCAAAACATCTCTATCATTCACTGCTCATGGAGGTTAGAAGATCGAAATTGAGGCTTAACTAAGGTAAGCTCCTTAGTAGCACAACCATTTCTCTCTATCTTTTTGCAGGTATCCTTGAGTGAAGGCATCTCAAACACACATAGGTTTTGTTGGTGTTCTTCTCTTGTCTCATTTCATTTCATTTAGTTTTACTTCATCTAAGTATTTATTTCATTTTCATTTTTGGAGTCATCTACGTACTATTGGGTATTTTTGTTGTTCGTACTTGTGTTGTGCAGGTGCTTAAGATCTATATAGACCTAAAGATTTTTATTTTTGTGGCCTTGAGGATGCCATCACTTAGTGCAGACCTCCCTGTGGCGCACTGTAATCTAGGGCTATGAGCTCCTCCTCTTGGTGACATGTTCCTTTTCTAGGCTTCTTCCCACTTCTACATCTAATTTCTTTAAATTATTTCTATATTTGTTCATTTCCAACATTTTGCTCTTTCTTTCCTTCATTGTAAAGCATCCAGTCTAGTTGTTCTACCAAGATAGGAACTCAAGTGGTTCTATAAGACCTAGTGTAGGTTCTTGAACAACAAACAAGAGAACCCAAGTGTATGGTTAGTGAAAAATTCTCTTAATTGATACATTCAGTTGAGGAGAAGTGTTTCCTACTTTACACTTACTTTAATGGCAAAAACAGTGCATAGTCTGCAAGAACATCTAAATTCTCTAGAGCTATTTTGTCAGGAAGTGGGGATGCAAGTGAACATTAGAAAAACCAAGGTGATGATCATTACTTTGAGAAGAACTAGGAAGCAAATAAGTTTTGAGTCTGAAGGGAGCTCCTTGCAAGTGGTAAATGAATACAAATATCTAGGCCTTGATTTCTGTGACAATCTCAATTGGGAGACTTGTAGGGAAAAAATAATACAAGGGGATGGAAATCTCTATACATGCTTCAAAACAAATGCAGATTAGTTGACCTATAGGACTAGAAAACAAAGAAGAATTTATTTGGGCTTCTTGTTATGCCTGTGGTTCTGTATGGTTGCAAAGTTTGGGGCAGCAACACATTGGCTTCGAAATGGAGACAATAGAAAGATTACAGAGACACCTTATCGCAAGAAATCCAAAATAAAAAGCACGGTCCCATATGAGATCATCTTAATCGAAGCTAGAGCCTTTTCTAGTTGAAGCAATGGCACTAATTTGGTTATTACGTTATTTGAAGAGAATTGAGAACATGGAGGGACACCGCTAGCCCAAAATTACGGTGGAGGAAAAGTTAACTAGAAGGAAGAGCACATGGATGAAGCAAAATGCTAAGTGGATGAATAAATGGGGCATCAACATGTAAGAGTGCCCAAACACAAGTGTAGAAATTAAAAGGTATGTAAGAAAAAAAGTCAAAGCAACCATGTGGACAAAACAACTTGGGCAAAAAATAGAATATTATGTCAAATAATTTAACCCCACATACAACCACGAATAAAAGCACTATATCTAGAAGCATATATAAAGTGGAAAGCTAAAATGCTAATAGCCCAACTAAGAACTAGCTCACACCATCTTAGGTGCGAAACATGAAGGTGGAAAATACCCAAAGAGGAGTGGGCATATAGGATTTGTTGTTTCTGCTAGTTGGGATTAGTGGAGACAAAATGACACTACATCATGAAGTGTAAGGCATACGAGGACATCCAATTGAATTACACAAATATGCTAAGTCATATCTTTAATGGCCTTATTTGAAGAGGAGAAGATAGCAAAAACAAGTTAACTGATCAAAATCCATAGAAGAAGAACCAAGATCAACAAAGAGTTAGAGAATACCCAGAAATAATTGTTGTGGTTGTCAGTTGGGTCATTTGTTTCAGGCGATTCAATTTTACTTTTGGGTCCCATAGATTGTCTGGTCTCGTGAACATCATTAAAAATTTTCATTTCATTTCAACTTTCATATTCTCTTAGAATTTTCCACGATCTATAAAATCCATCATAAAAAAAAGAGAGAATAAAGAATTAAATTGCATACTTAACCTTTTAAAGGTAAGGGAGAGGGGCCAGTTGCCGCCCACGCCCCAATAACCACTATGTTTTTTATCACTTGACCCCCCAATTAAATTTTTAAAAAGAACCAATACATGTAAAATACCAACCAAATAAATTAACACAAATGCACCAATGTTCACAAATGCACCAATACATTTGTAAATTAACCAATGAAATTAAGACAAGTGTACAAATGTGATGGCGAGTGGTTACTGGCACATCGGTGCGGATGTATCGGGCGACATGTTGAAATGACCATTTTTTGACCCATGTGCACATAACACATCCTACAGGGAAATGTATAAATGTCCATACGTTGAAAGAATAGATTTAAGCTCTTCGGTCGCATACGGAAAAACCCAAAAATAATTGTCAAAATTCGATATGTCTAGCTATGTGCTTGACGTGCGCAAAGTTAGGGTAGGCAACTACTAACCCCTCTCCCTTAGTAAAGGGAAGTTTACTAGAGAAATGAAAAAGGAAAGATAAGAGAGGAGGAAAGGTACCTAAGTTAAAATCAGATTTTATGATCCCCATGTTTAATTTTGTTGTATTTTTGGAGCACGATAAGGCCCTTCTTTTGACACGTTGCGGGACAACTTTTCTGTTTTTTTTTTTTTGGGACAACTTTTGAAGCGCCCACTACTTTGAATTGTTTACTCAGTTACCTAAAGCTTTAACAATTAATATGCCCGTAATCTCCGCAATGCTGGGGCTCACTAAATGAAAGGATATACCATCTGGCAGACTGTGCTTGCACGTCTAAGATTTGTATTCTTTGTCCGCTTATTCCAATTTAAAGAAAAAAGGTTCGTGGGAGAATATCTTTAAAAAAGTTAGAAAGTAGCCAACGATCAGATGCAATTTTTTGGAATATGTACGGATAATCAGAGACAGAACATGCATGGGTTATCGCCATTTTATAAGTATGTTGCAGTAGATAATCAAGTTTACACTTTTTATTTATATTTCCTCCACTGTGTAAAGATTGTGATAAATATTTGATTAAAACAATAAATATAAAAAACCACAAACAGTGCCACCGTTTGGGGCAACGTCCATCCAGAATTCAAGATGCACATTTGACCGCATTTGACCGTATTTATTAATTAATTGGCATGGTTGTCTTTCTTAGCCTTTTCATGTGCAAGATACCGACTTCCATGAATGTCTAACATCAAACGTAACTTTAAAAAGTCGTCCGGCAAAATACTACTCATTGTAATGGCCCGCGCCTCAAAACTTTACTTCCCTTCCATTGAACACGTAGGCCGTGCAATTATTAAAGCATATCCTACTCCCTTCAAAAGTTTTTTATGTTTTATTGTCACTTTTTGTTGTGAATGTGGTATAAAATGACTATTGATTGTTTGATCATTGAAGTGGATGATATTTTAGTCGGGTGGTTGAATATGTGCAAGTGATATTGGATATTTATAAAGGTAAAACAATTTTTTATATTTAGGTAATTTAGATTTAAGAAGTCTTCATATTGAAATTAATTGTGGAATTAAATTTATTGAAATTAAATATAATATTTAGTTGGATTCTAAAGAGAAGAAAACAATATTGAAGATGTTGGAAATTGATTTGCCACTATGTTAGAATTTTAGGGCTTCATCTGGGCAATTACCTCAAAATTTGTAAATTGACTATGTGTTATTCTAGTTTAAATCTAATCCCTACAAGACTAAACTCTACACCTATAGAATTGGTCTATGCACGTGTAAAGTAGGAATAATCTAGATGAAATTTGACGTTTGAGATTCACTTATGTATGTGTTTGTGATCTAAATCTAGGAAAACAATGTTTACAAACACCATTTGAGAACTTGTTGAGAAAGGGTCATGTTCTCCTCAATCAAGCCCCTAGGAGGATCAATTCAATGGCTATGAACCAAGATCGAAGACAAGCAAGCATGCAAGGATGCCTAGGATGATGTATGCGCTAATAATGCTACTATGAATATTCTCTTTTATTATTCTCCCATCTCTCAAGTGATTTCAAATGATTGAGTAAATGTATAAAAATACAACATAGCACACAAATCAACACAACTATGCACTAGGTCAACTCATTATGACTAGTGAGAGGGAGTTAGCAAGGTTGAATTTTGAATTTAAGTTCAGATTCATGGCTATAGAAATGACCTAGGTAAATTCTACATTTGCAAATTTGATCCATAATAACGATTGGAGGATCCGAGAATGAGTGATGATGGGATAATGATAATATAATGTCATGATGTGAATTCATGCAAGAATATGCCATTAATAATTTTTTTACATAAAAGACACTCTAATCAAAATGGGCCCAAAACATAAGGGAAAAGGTCATGTATATGCAATTTTCACTATTATAATATTAAAGCATTATTTTTGGGAGAAATTTTTAGACATGATTTTTAAGAGTATTTAAATAAAAATATTTCTTAGAGTATCTCATGTAACAATAACAAACCACATGATAACTTCTGAGTGTAACAAATAGATAAGATTTAATATATAAGTTATAGATCACTTCATCTTTATTTCTATTTTATTTTTAATATTATATCATAATCAACAAAGAAAACATGTTACACAATATAATTCATATGGGTCAAAAGAGCAGTCTGTTAGATGTAGCAAGTAAATATTGAGACCAAAGATGAACAAGCTAGGGCTTAAACAACAACCAATACTTGGAACCTTCAAAATCACTTAACGAGCAATCCTAAACAACAGTAGCAAACCTAAACATAAGTTACATAATATATCCAAAAAAATCAATACATCATAGATTAGTCACCAAAACTTTCATTATAAGTTCATCAACGGAGTATGTTTCGTGATGAATCCTCTGCTATAGTAACACCATCAGAAAAATAAGTATTAGAACCCTTATCATTAACATCTATAGGAATCAGAGTATGGATTGGCTTGGGAGGAACTTGTGATCTGTAACGCCTCGAGCTTTCACCCGAGACATTAGTCAAACACAACAAGGACATAACAACTTTTTTTAAATATAGGATAACACAAGTGTTAATACACATTGTGCATCAACAAGGAGTGATACGACACTCACAAGAGTGATCTAACACTCACAACACACACTGTGAAGCACATACACACGATGGTGTTAACGGAAGACTATCTAGTTACTCGGTGCTTGTCATGCTTCCCAACGCAATAGGGGAAAGCCATAGAGGTAAGAAAACACTCTAGACACAACAAGGAAACTACATAGGAGATACTTTTGGAGGCCAAAATTGCCTCTTACAAAAATCCTATGCACAAATTGGAGGAACAGACAATACCAGGTAACCCCAGGGTGTACAAACCCCAAAGGAGAAGCCCCCTACCAAGGACATTAGTGCCTAGGTGATGTGGTCCTCTGGGCTCTAGCATGTCAGCGTTGTAGTTCTCTGAGATAGGGCCCAAAACACAAAAGGCCCCTGGTTTTGAGAAAAACTATCCAGAATTGCATGAAATTGAAGGTGCAAGTGCAAAACATAATTACACATCATAATTAACTATCACAAATAGAATTTGATTCATTTTAAGCACCAAAATACAAATTATCATTTTTCACCATTTGTCATATGTAAAGAAAGACAATGGAAAAACAAAAGAACCCATAACGTGCATTCGACACCAATATCGAAGCACCAAGCTACAAAGTAATACAACACCATTCAGTAGGTGGGTTTACATGTCCTCCAATATTGAGGATCAAATAATAATATGTTTCAATAAAGATTACATTGCATAGAACACCAACGTCCTTCCAAATTTATATAAATTTGCACTTGAATTGAAACAATAAACTAAAGCATAAAAAGGAGATCCACGCCATCACGCGAATCCAAGTTTTGTCCAATCCAATTCTAGAGAACTTTTAGTCCCCAACGATGGTAATAGCGCCACCCAACCATATGGAGATGATCGCATGGGATGCATACAACACACACAATACAAAGGGAGTAGGTTCCACTCACGCCATACAACATGATATAATACACAACACCATAAATCATGAATCAACCATTGCAAACACAATAATGCAAGGTACACAACACACATCGAGTCCAACTCAAGCGGTGACAAGCATAAGGAAGAGAGAACTAGCAAGCCTAGGATAAGGAGTATCAAAATGAGGGCACATACTTCCTCGTAGAAAAGATGAGGACACTGTACCTCCTCATAGAGAAACTGGGTACTGTATCACCAGGAGTTGCTCTTTACATCCAAACTCATAATAGGGTATTATATCACCATGAAATGTGGTTTGGTGTAGACGATCTTGTTATTAGCTTTATTTTACCCATGTGTTTAATGTTTATCTTCTTATAACTCCTTACACATTAGACCCACCGACAACTTCATGCCATGGTATGCATTCAAGGAGCCACTACTTACCTACTCCTAATCCTCTTCCTAGACATCCAATGCATTGATTTAACAAACCAAGTGTGGCATAGATTTCAATGCACCAAAATCTGACATTTGACAAAAACGTAACATATTCTCAAAAGATGCAAAATCACATTATAATTGGGAGACAACTCATCCCACACAATACAATATCATAGAAATGCTACAAATGCAAATTTCTATTAGAATCTGAAAATGATTATTAACCCAGAAAACTAGTGCAAAGAATAGATATCTAAACTATGAATGCAAATGATACGAATCAAAATAGCAACACAGAGTTAGTCACCAAGAGAGTAATGCAAATGCTAGAAAAAAAATAACATTAGGAGGATGCAAAAGCAAGAGATACAAAATAAAAGCCAGGTAGAATGCTTATATAGACTAGGAAGAGGGAGGAGGTGGCAACACCGACCAATCAGGAGCAACCATCTATCGGATTAAAGATAGAAAAGTATCTTCCCAAGATAGCTAATGGATGCTCACATGTAGGAAGGTGACACCTCGCAACTACTCACCTAATAAGACATGCTTTATTAACCTAAGCAAGATTAATAGAAGTGTAGGAAAAACCTAGGAATATAGGGAAAAATAAATAACCCACTAGGAAATAAAAACCTACACTAACACCCCCCCATAAGTGAAGCTTAGGTGGATGTAGAAATGGGTCCCAGCAAATCAAGCCTGATGAGGTACCCATGTACATAAAATTCCCCCCAAAAATAGAGAGAGAAGAGACCCCCCAAAGTAGAGAGAGTCAAGACTCCGAGTGAGAGGAAGAAGCCCCCTAGAAGAGAGAAAAGCCCCCCTAGAAGATGAAGCATCCCGCACCTGCAGCAAAGCTCGCAAATGAAAGAACTTGCTCTTAGTGAAGGGTTTGGTGAAGATATCAGCAACCTGCTCGAAAGTCAGACAGTAGCGAAGGTCGATGACGTGGCCATGGATGAGCTCCCAGATGTAGTGCATGTGGACCTCTATGTGTTTGGTCTCCTGATGATGGACCAGATTCTGTGAGATCTGAATGGCACTCTAGTTGTCACAAAATATGATTGATGGCCATCTGATCTAGATACCAAACTCAGTGAGAGGATTTTGAAGCCAAATGGTCTCAGTGGCGGCATTCACAGCCCCCTGATACTCGACCTCAGTAAAAGATAGAGCAATAGCAGACTGTTGTTTGCTCGACCAACAAACAAGACCTGAACCAAGTGAGAAGTTGTAACCTAAAGTAGACTTGCAATCCTGAGAATCGCCCACCCAATTTGAATTTGTGTAGCCCACCAAGTCAAGCTCAATACTCAGTGTGTAGTGAATCCCAAAACTATGAGAACCCTGAATGTAGTGAAGGATCCACTTGGTTGCTTTCCAGTGTAGCTCATGAGGCTCCTGCATGAATCAAGAGACCATGCCTACAGTATATGAAATGTCAGGTCTCGTATGAGTCAGATAAATGAGACTCCCAACAAGCTGTCGATACAAAGTGCCATCAACAAGTGGAGAAGAACACTGAGCCTCAAGTTTGACTCCAGAAAGAAAGGGAGTCAGAGTAGGCTTACAGTCAGCCATATGAAACCTCAAGAGCAAATCTAGAGCATACTTGGACTGTGTGATGGTGATCCCAGAAGAAGACTAAAAAATCTCAATCCCAAGAAAGTAATGCAACAAGCCCAAGTCAGTTATCAAAAACCTATCATGAAGGCAATTTTGATAGCCCCAATGGTGGATGAAGAACACCCTGTGATCAACAAGTCATCAACATACAGAACCAAAAATAGGAGTGAATCATCCTGTTGTAGAATGTAGACATTGGGATTAGAATGGCACCGAGTGAACCCAACTGATAGAAGGAAGGAGTCCATCTTGGCATACCAGGCCCAAGGAGCCTGTTTGAGGCCATAGAGAGACTTCTGAAGATGGCACACAAGTGAAGAATCCTGAATGAATCCTTGTGGCTACTCCATGTAGATCTCCTCCTAAAGGTCACCGTGAAGAAAAGCACTCTTCACATCCATCTGGTGTACTTCCCAACAATTGGTTGTAGCAATGGCAAGAACAAGTCAGATGGAATTCATTCTGGCAATTGGCGCAAAAGTCTCAGAGTAGTCAATCCCAGAAACCTAGGAGAATCCTTTAGCGACCAAGCGAGCCTTATGCTTGTCAACTGACCCATCTGCTACAAATTTTGTCTGATAGATCCACTTACATCCAACAAGTTTTCTTCCCTTAGGAAGAGGGACAAGATCCCAAGTGCGGTTCCTCATCAAAGAACTATACTCCTCCTGCATAGCTATATCCCACTCAGGAATACCAGAAGCCTCATGAAAAGACTGTGGATCTAAGGCAGTAGCAATGAAGACATGTGGAGCATCCTGGAACTATGAATGAGTCCGCCTGGTGTCTGATGGATCCCCAACCCAATCACCTATAGACTGCAAGGTCTGTCTAGTCCAAAGTGGACCAGAAGATGGAGAATCTAGAGGAGAATCATCAACCTCTGAATGATGACTAGGAGAGGAAGGAGGTGAGTCCTCTGAATCACTCTCTGCATCAGAAGTGGAGGTAGAAGACTGCTCAGGTGAATCTGACTCGTCAGAAGATCTGTCATGTATCCCAAGTGATTCCAATGTCAAAGTAGGAGTTGGATAAGTGATAGAAAGTGAGCTTGAAGAGCCCTCCTCAAACTAAACACTCCTCTCAATGAATAACTCATGTGTAGTAGGGTGGAGTAACCGATAACCCTTCACACCATCAGGATAACCTAAAAATATGCAAGGTCTGCTCTATGGATTCAAGGCCTTGCATTTCTCTGCAGGAATGTGGGCCCATGCAGGAGAACCAAAAACTTGAAAGTGCTTAACTAATGGTTTCCAACCACTCCAAGCTTCAAAAGGAGTGCCTCCCTTCAAGGCTCAATGAGGAACATGGTTCTGGATATAATAGGCATATTTAATGGCCTCTGCCCAATATTGTGGTGCAAGAGATCTAGAGTGAATCATGTAGTTTGCCATTTCCTTCAAGGACCTATTCTTCCGTTCTGCAACACTGTTCTGCTGAGGATTGTATGGAACTGAATGCTGCAAATCAATCCCCATTGAAGTGCAAAACCTCTCAAACTGATGGTTGACATACTCACCACCATTGTCAGTGCGCAAAACTTTGATGACTTTCCCGGATTGCTTCTCTACAAAAGTTTTGAAGTCCTAAAAATGATCAGATACCTCTGACTTTTGTTTGAGAAAGTACACCCAACTATATCGAGAAAAGTCATCAATGAATGTGAGGACATATCGGGCCCTACTGAAAGAAGGATGCTGAAATGGACCAGCCAAATTATTGTGAACTAACTCCAGTATCTGTGAAGCTCTCCATGCCTTACCTTTGTCAAACTTTTCCTTAGGATGCTTACCAAGAATGCAACCTTGGCAAACACCACCTAAGAACTGAACTGAAGGCAACCCTGTGACCATGCTCTGTTGGTTGAGCTACTGCAAGTAGCAGAAGTTAAGATGGCCAAACCGCTCATGCCATAATCTACTCACATCATCAGAATGAGTGAGCAAAATAGTCGAAGGAGTATCAGGAACAAAGTGAGAAAATAGATAGAGCCGTGACTGATGATCTGCTCTCCCAATTGTAATTGTAGAACCACTGTGCAACTCACAAATCTCTACTGAATCAAGAGTTAACTCAACCCGCTTGCCTAAACCTGTGTGAGTGATCTGGTATACCGATAGGAGATTAGTTGATAATGAGGGCACACAAAGAATATCATGGAATGTGCCATCCCCCACATCAACAGACCCTCTCCCACACACCTCAACAGGAGTGTCATCACCCATCAAAATAGAAGGCATAGTACAGGGCTCCAAAGATGCAAGTTCTTCCTTAGATGAAGCCATGTGGTGCGAAGCACCCAAATCAAGAACCCAAGTGGATGGTGAAGAAGTAACTACAACAAGGGCCTTGCCCTTTCCTTTACCCTTGCTATTTTCTTTTGCCTTATTAGACCCCTCATTAGAACTCTGTTTGATAGACTCAGGAACACTAATATTATTCTTCTCAAGAATGTGTGTCAAGTGATCAATTTGTTTTTTCAGACATTTATGTTCATCATGACCGGGTCTTTTACAATAGGCAAATTGGACCTTCTCTTTCTTAGGCTTGTCGCCCTTGGAAGATTGGGTCTCATTAGTTGCTTTTGAAGCAACCGGTATCTGATCCTTCGTCTCCTTGCTATTCTTTTATTTCTTATCCTTACTATTGTTGTTACTACTTTGTACTTTTTGTTCTTTTGTGCCTTGGTTGGCAACCAAGGCATGCGACTTAGAGAACTTAAGAGTGCCCATCTGGATTAGCTTGTCCTGTTCCTGAATGAGATTGATAGCAAAATCATCTAAAGATGGCATGGTGAATTGAGTACCAAGTGCAACCTTAGTAGCATAGAAGGTAGAAACAAACACAAAATATTCTAAACTTAGCTTAGAGAGAATACTAAGAATTAGTTGTTCATCTTTCTTTTCAATTCCACATTGTTTTAACTACAGTCTTAGTGATTTTAATTTAGTGAAGAAATCCTGGATTGTGTTGAAATTGCCTGGACTTAAACTAATTAGTTCATTTTCCAACATATGACCCCTCATTGAATCTTGTGTGCCAAATAGTGTTTCTAGCTTTGTCCAGATTTCATTTGGTGAATTCAAAGACTCAATGTGAAAGAGCAAATCAGAAGAAACAGACAAACACAATTTTCCATATGTCTCATCACATTTGTTAAACCACTTAGGCTTATCTTCATCTTTAGCAGGTTCAATTTCAAGTCCCATAGTTATCCTATGTAATACAACTTTCTTTAAGTGAATTGTCATGTGTGATTTCCACTCAAAGTAATTGTATGGAGTTAGGATGGGCACATTTGTTTGATCCATGATGAAGAAATATAGAGAAGAAATGTTGAAAAGAAGAGAACACAACCAAGACAACCCCTCCTTTTCACTTAATCAAAGAACCCCCCCAAGAAAATATGACTTGACACTTTATATTAGTGCATTTACAACTGCCACTAGCAATAAATACTAAGTGGTCTTGATTTCAATGCATTACAAAACCCTCACGAAGAGCATATACTGAAAATACAACTTTGGCACAATGCCCAGAGAAATAAACAGCACCATTGCGATCTACTCAAAAAATCATGTACTTTCAAAAAAAGGATCGCCTTGATACGAGGTCGCATGTGAAAGTTATGATCCTCCGAAGTTCTCAAAACGAGAACTGTGCAGTGTCACAACTAAGACTTTGCAATTTCTGAAAAATCTCTGCATCAAAATCAAAAAATGTCTACACTAGTGCATAGAGCATGAAAAAATAGCCAAAATCAAAAAACAATTCATGGGAAATGGAGTCCGTATGAGAAAGAATGGAGCATTTGAAAACTGCCTTCAAAACTGCAATAGCCAACAGAGAGGGGTCCTGTTGTAGCTTTCTGAGTGTGTTTCTGCAAAATATATGAGCTGCATGCAAAAACTAAATCATACCCAGATGGTTTTTCTGTGCTGCAAACAAAACTCAAAAGGCATTTTTCTTGATGATGTACAGAAGATGTTGATCCAATGTAAACAGAACACCTTTAGCTATAAAAAATGACCCCAGCAACCAAAAAATGGCATACAAAGGTTGAATCAGTTACCTAAGACAAGCAAAGACATGCTGGAACCTGCAATATTGATTGAAAACACCAAATATGCAAGTTAGTTGTTAGATTTGAGCTTGAAACCCCGGTTCTGCAACTGTGTATGACGATCTCTAATTTTGGTGAAACGAAAGCCAAATCTGACTTTCTCAAGCTTCCTGGACGTGTTGGAACAACCAGAAATGTTGCCAGTATAACCAAAAATGTTGCAATCACCCATATTTTATAAAACACGTGTGTAAACCCCAGAGATTAAAATATTTCCATCAGACTTTTTTCATTCTCCAGATCATCCGAAGATGCAAGAGAAGAGCATACTGGCTTTTTCAAAAAACTGCAATAAGATTTATTAGCCCCCCCTGAATCTCTCAAATAAGGAAACTAAAATCTATCCTTGCACATAGAATAGATCTGATACCATATTAGAATCTGAAAAGATTATTAACCCAGAAAACTAGTGCAAAGAATATATATCTAAACTATGAATGCAAATGATACGAAATCAAAATAGCAACACAGAGTTAGTCACCAAGAGAGTAATGCAAATGCTAGAAGCAAAATAGCATTAAGAGGATGCAAAAGCAAGAGATACAAAATGCAAGCTAGGTAGCATGCTTATATAGACTAGGAAGAGGGAGGAGGTGGCAACATTGACCAATCAAGAGCAACCATCTATCGGACTAAAGATAGCAAAGTATCTTCCCAAGATAGCTAATGGATGCTCACATGTAGGAAGGTGACATCTCACAACCACTCACCTAATAAGACATGCTTTATTAACCTAAGCAAGATTAATAGAAGTGTAGGACAAACCTAGGAATATAGGGAAAAATAAATAACCCACTAGGAAATAAAAACCTACACTAACAATTTCATGTTGGCAAAATGGAGAAATAACCATAAGGCCCTAAAAACTCCATTAGAGCTTCCTATGGCACCTTGACCAAGTTTGACCAATTTTCTAACTTTCAATTTACAATGGTTATGGAAAAATGACAACTAATTATAGATATGGTGAACAAAAATCCAAAACTCCAATAAAAACGAGTTGGGTCATTCTATAGAAAATTTGACAGGGTTTTGTTTGTTTTGGCATGTTTCCAAATGAAAAATACATGCAAATAAATATAGAACAACTCAAAATGAATTTTAAGTTCTCTAACTACTAAGCAAATCCATTCACAACCATTCTAGATGGGATGGCAAGAAGGAGAAACAACAAAATAATTCATGGAAAGAGTTTGTGAACTTACTTTTCAACAAGCAATGAAAATCCAAGAAAGAATGAAGAGATTGGTGGAACCGCCCACATTTTCCTTGTTCTCTAGCCTAAAACCCTTGCAAATGGCTAAGTTTGTGCCTAAAAAGCTTAAACCTTAAACCCTTAAGCCTTTTGAGTTTTCCTACGATATAATTTTGAAGTGACTTGTTATAGGCGGTCATCTGAACTTAAGTTATAACATTTGTGTCTTTAATCCCATTCTAGACTGGCCCCATGAACCTAGTGACCTGTTGAATTATTATCATTGATGTCAAAGGAAATTGTTCAAGTGTTTTCATTGATGAGTCTAAGGCCAAAAGTTTATTTAGACTAAGTGACAAAAGGTGACTTGTTTTCTGGAGATTTTTAGAGTTCAGAGTTTTGACCTTACTCTTTCTCCTTGTCGAGGAAAGAGCCCAATCGAAAAGCTCCAATTTAGTCTAAGGGATCAGAGATCAGAGAGCGAAGTTTCTCCTAGACTCATTCCAAAGTGGAATTCGGAAGACAGAATGCCTAACAAGTGAAGTATGAAAAAGTCTAAGGAATCGAAGATCAGAAGAGAAGAGTTACTTCTTGATCCATTCCAATTGAAGGTTTTTGTTATTGACCTACTAATCCCAGTGAAAAGTCACTTAAGTGACAACTTATCCATTGTCGTCGTCATATTACCAGCCCCATTTCCTAGTGTTTACCGGCTTGGGCGACAAAGGAGGATAAAATATATTCATTTTGATGTGGATCCAACGATGCACGTTGATCATTTAGATCGGGTGGCTAGCGCATATGCGCAAAGGAAGAAAAGAAAGGCTTTTGTTGTCTGCATGGGTGCAAACAGTGTTGATCCAATGGTGCGTGTTGATCCTACGAGATCAACAGCTAGCGCATAATCGCAACGGAAGATAGTGGAAGCTATTGGTGGTTGTGTGATGTGAAATCATGCCACATGTTGGGATTTTACAAGCTTGAAAGAAAGTTTGCTTTGTAACTCCATGGGACTACATGATGCCGACAAGTGCCAAGATATGGATGCAAGCTATGAAGGTGAAAGATGAAAAGTTTGACGCCTGATTGACTTAACAAGAAAGATGAAAGACAGGAAGCCCAATCTCTGAAACTCTGCAAGTTTAGTTTTCTATAAAAGGTGAAGATTAAAAGCAAATCTTTATATGTTTCCTTGTATGTTTATGTGTTTTTTATATGTTGATGTGTATGTAAATGATATAGCATCAATTTATCAATACACACAATTATCTTGGCGATCAATGAACATTGTATGTCATAATGGAATCCTCATAAGATGAATCAATCAATGCACTAAAATGGATCACATAATCAAATTAGTTTCAAATCAATTGCAAAATCTGTATGAATATTTAAATGAATAATTGATGTGTTAGTAAAGCTCAAATCTATATTATGAATAATGGATAATACATGTTCCTTTCTTTCTTTCTCATTTTCATGAACTTTTAACCATTATTTTATATGATCAAACATGTAACAAACACCATGATTCTCTATTTTATTATTTATCTAAATGACTATAATCAAATAATTAAGTTTTCTAAATTATCAATTAAAGTACAGTTCAATTGAATTACCTACACCCTTTGTTGGCATTCAGAAACTCATTCCGCGAATGATGGTCCCTTGGGTCGATCAGGAGTTTGACTAAAGACTATTGGCAAAGATGCCACATCATTCACGTTTTGGATTGACTATAAAAGTAAAGTAACATCAAGAGATAAATTAATATATAATTACTCACAAAGAATTAAATGCATACAATAAAAAAAGTTGATGTGTAGAAAAAATTACACCAGCAAATTGAAGCCAAATTGGATGGCAAAAAGAGTTCCATGATGAACTTCTATCAACTCCTCTGTCATCAACTTTTATCCCCCTTAGATACATTAATACTAATAGTTGTTTATATTATTCAAATGGAATACACCATGAAATTTAACTTTAAATTTTACCTCTATAAAATATTGGCCATGCTCTTCTCCTTCTCTACTCACTGATGCTTGTACTTCTACTCTTGTCCCCAACCTCTCATCTTGAGTTCTAGACCCCACTGCCTCATCTCATGAAGGGACATCATACTTTGAAGTGTTCAAGGGTGGCTCACTGCTCTCCATAAGAGGACCTATTGCAAAAAATGCAATTATGGGGCACACAAACATGTGTGGACAAGGAGGGTCTAGTAATATCAGGTGATCCAATATCACTGCCAACATCATGTGGCTATGCAAACTGAGAGATTTGTGTAATCAAGTGCTCAGTCAAAGAGTCTATGGTAATGAGGCACTGTTGTGTTGCATTTGCAACAACATCTGGGTGTTGAATTAGGGGTGGAGAAGGGATAGCAGGAGGGAGAATAAGCGTGCTTTTCTCATTGCCCTAGGTCTATCTTGAGGCATTCCCTTACCTACTCCCTTGAACTCTCTAAAATCAAAATAATTCACATGGCAACCCATTACAAACTCTGCATATAGTTTACGAAGGAAATATAAAGGTACATCTAAATTGTTGTTAGGTGGTTTATCAAAAATCATCCACCAATGATCCCAAAAATTCTAACTAATACCCTCATGTGTACACCATTTGATTGAATACTTAGGCTTACAAACATCAACATGAATCCAGTTTTAGGATTGACAAAATATTAGGCTAACGTAGCTTTGGTAATTTCTAACTCTTTCACTTGATCATATGATAAACCATTAGCATATTTCACCTTCTTGGTTTCTTGCCATTGCCTAAATGATTCATGTTGGCTTGTGAGGGTTCAAACATGAGTAATAATCCCCTCTAAATTTGATATCATTGAAGACAATCGAGGGTGGTGGCGATAAATTTCTACAATCCTACTTATTTGATCAATATTTCTTTCAATTTTCTCTTCAATTATTGGAGGGGGAGGGTTTGGTTGGGGAGATTTTGGGTTTTAATGTTGTTCATCCATTTTACCTATTTAAAATACAAAACATACCCATTTAGAATAAAAAAACAAAAATAAATTACTTGAATTTACAAAAAAAAAAAAAAAACAAGAATTACACTTACGTGGATCAGATATTCGTTCTCCCAAGCTCTAATATCCATTTTTTAGCAGGTCTACGTTTTGCAAGCCACGGGTTTGCAAAATGCAAACCCAATTTCTACTTTTTAATGTCTCCAAAATAGATATCTATTTTGGGACCCACAAAACAGATATCCTTTTGGTTTTGTATTCCAAACCAAAATGGATATTCTATCAATGCCTAGGAAAGTCAAACTTCCCCTTTTCTTGATTTAGGCAAAGTAAAGACGCAATTTTTTTTCCTATTGCCACTGTTTGGCCCGTGATGATCCTATACTCACCCATGTTTATATAGTATCATGGATATTTTTTTGCATGGCTTTGAGATTAATTGACTTATCATTTAGTCTTGATTATTTCTTTTAATGTATCCTTCTAATTGTTTAGGTTAGTGTTTGAATCAGGATAATAGCAACATGTGATAATTTTCACTTTCTCATGATAATTTTACTTCTCAAAATGATAATCCTCTCACTTCCCTCATGACTGTCCTATAACATGAGATTTCATGCTTTAACATAATCATAAAATGAAGTAAATGAATACATTTAAATAACATACCTTAGATTTTGAGATTTGAGTTGCCCACTCTTCAAAAATTTAGGTTCAAAATCCTCAAAAATTTGATCTTTTTGGCAAGTTCCTTTGTATTCAATGTTGAATTCTATACAACTCTAATAGGATTAGTGAAAATTAAGAAAAAAACAAACATATATCATCAAATTCAATCTAAATACATTAAAATTAACGTTGAAACAATATGAAACATGAAATTATTAGTTTAAACAATCAAATTTTGTCTAAAAACATGCAATTTAGTTCTTCTACGTTGAAAAACCAAAAAAAGGTGGTGGATTAGGCAAAAAATAATTGTCAAAATGTCAACTAGTTCAAAAAGTGTTTTGTTGTTCGATTGTGTATGAAAAGCAAGGAATAACAGAGCATGTGGGACTAAAACATGGATCTCACATGCTTTTCATTCATTTTTTTGGTTCACAAAATGTGCTCACATTATAACGCAAGCACATTTTGTCAAGTGTTATCCTTGAATTCAGCTATGCTCAATTTGTGGGATAACCCCTACAAAACTCATTCGTTTCATAACCCACATACTCAAAGCACGTGAAATGAGGTGAATCACACTTGCCCTCATGCGTGGTCCCCTAGCCTTGAAATGTCTTTCCGATATCGTCCTTCGTCGGCTTGTCGAAATTTGTGAAAGAAACCAAGTTGCAAATTTTCATTTCCAAAGTTAGGAAATTTTTCACACATGCGAGAGCACTAAATTTCAGCGCACTTGCATGTTAATGAAAAATTTAAAGATGTAGGATTACTGAAATCCGCTAACCTTGCATATCTTCTAGCTAAGTTGTAACGACGACAAATTTCACCGACCTTGCAATTATTAGTCCATACGAGAGCCATTAATGCATAGTTTTAATGGCAATTTGAGGGCTTTTTAAGTTGTTTTTGTTTTCTTTTTTTTTTTCTCTTTCTTGCCCTCGTAATCCCTCTGCGCCCTCAAGGAGCTCGTGTGTTTTGCTAGTGTGCGGCTTGTGAGTGGATTGATCGACCATTTCTAGCTAGGGTTTGTCATTTTTGCCATTGTTTCCTGGGTATGTTCTGTTAGTGCCTGCATAAGCATTCAGGTTTCAAGAATTTAAATATGTAAGCACCTTCCCAAAAAATCCAAAAAATTTTAAGTCTTTGGGCCTTTGCAGTTGAAAAGTGCAAAAAAAAAAAAAAAAACTGTCATAGGCATGTCGCTTTGTATATACAAGGTTGTTTGTATATACATGCAAGTCAAATGTGCATTGGTAGGTCAGAGATCTCAATCGACTTTCAAAAATGGTGAAAAATCAATTATATGCATTTTGCAATGCATATCGGGCTCAAAAAAGGTGCATATACATTGTGGAATCTGTCGCAGATTATGAGAATATTCCCTGAATGTATATCAGGTTTGCATGTATATTTGTGTTGTATGTTTGAACATGTAACGGCTACATACAAAGGAGCGGACATGCATTCACTACAGTGCAATGTATAAATGGTCTTATATATTTGGCATTATACAAGGTGGCAGAGAAACATTTGGTGGGGTCCGCCTCACATACAAAGGGGTTTGTATCTCGCATACAAAATAAAATGTACAAGGCAAATGTGCATTCGCCATATAAAGGGAAATTTGCAAGGGGCCGACATATAAAGGGTGGGACCTGCGGACATAGAAGGCGGATTGTATGTTGGTTATATGCATCGGCGGCGATATACAAGAAGACACATACAAGGCCCGGATTTGAAAGTTTTTCAAATCCGATGGATAAATGGCTGGGGTTCATTGTATGTATATTGCATTTGTATGATGCGATATGCAAGGAAATATGCAAGTAAGGAGATGCAAACCGGACCCGATTTGAATTTCAAAGCGCTTCATAGTCATTTGAGGTCTGCAGTATGTATATTGCGATTGTATGTTTGCGTATACAAAATAAAGATGCAAAGGTTTAGATACAAGTTGGACTTTAAGGCGATTGTGATATGCTTCATCATAATTTGAAGTCAGTGGCACGATATCATTGGTGGGTGACTTTTCAGCGTGTTTTGATGCCATTGATCCCAGCGATAGGAGAATAAGATCGACGGCTATGTTTTAAACCTTCGGCGAAGGATTTTCCTATGCATATGCAGCCATTTTTGGGCAGGAAAAGTTCTAAGGCTCGCAGGTCACTGCACTCCAAGAAGCCACGGGTAGGTGAGTCATTAGTAGCTATTTGTAGAGGCATGGTCGATGGAGTTGACGGGCTAACTACCAGATTTATGAGGAAAATCTCTGAGCGGCGGCACATCTCCCAAGCTCACCTATCTTTCTTTTCGGTTCTACCTGTGCTTTTAATGTTTTGGGCGCCATTTTTGGTGCAGTGTATCTGGTAGGAATTTTGAATTGCTATGTAATTTTTGCTAAGTACACAGTCTTGTTATAAAAGGCAGACTATGTTACTCATTTGTGGTTGTTGAAAACTAAAAAAAATTCAGTGCTGTGATAAGATACAGCTATGTTGGTGACTCTGTTTTGGGTGTCTTGTGAGTTTATGAATCTCATGTTGTATGTTTTATGCATAAATCTACTGGTTTCATGTTGATTTAAATGAGTAATGCTGCATTGCATGTATTCTGTTATCTGTCTCCAAATTGAATGCTTTCTTCTTCTAAATCTAAATAGCTAAGGGATGTTTGAGATCCTAGAATATGGGTCCGCTATATTGAATGCTTGATCTTTTACTTTTGTTGAAGGAGTAGATTAAATGTTTTAGGTTAAGTGTTGAGAAAAATGTATTGCAGTGAGGATTTTGTAAGCAGAGATAACTAAATACTCAGTCTTGGGAAATATCTGTAAGGCAGATACTACGACAACCCCTTGAAACCCAGTCATTGATCCAAGTTTATGTGTACATTCACATGTGTATGTCTATTGACTCTGAACCCTGAGATAGGCACCAATCTGGTCTTGTATTTAGGTTACAGCCCAAGGTCCTAGTTTTGCATCCAAATACCAAAATCTAAATTCAAACTTCAAATCCAAACTTTTAGGGCATTAGAAGTAGTTTGTAGGACCAAAATCCTCTATCTCACAACTGAACATAGGCCCAAAGCTAGCCCATTTGCACTTGTCTCACAGTTTTGGTCTACATAAAGGAGGATTTATTTGTTTTGTGTCAACATCCCAGTCAGTTCACAAGCATATTTCATGGATGTTGCATAGGGAATACCCCCCTTGGTTCTGCAGAGCCTAAAGAATAAGAGGAGATATTTATAGAGTCTATCTTCTATACTGTTGGCCCCTGGCCCAGAAATCCTGTTGATCAATGATGGCTACCTTGTAGGGATAACTGGGAAGAAGCATCCAGTCGGATTGAGCACTAACAGTTTTGGCGACTCTGCTGGGGAACTTTGTGTAAGAACCCTGGTAAAAAATAATTCCTAAATAGTAGGTGGCGACTCCGAACAATCTCCCAACCGGTAAAGTAAAAATTTGTATGCAAGGGAGAAGATCCATGCATTATCCTCTGTCTGAAGAATTACCCAGAAAAATGATGTATAGGAAAAAAGGGACTGTTCAAACCAGTCAAGAAGGTTCCCCCAGGAGTAATGATAATATTCAAGATAATCTAGGATCTTCAGAGCGGACGATACCTTATTTTTCAAACACTGAGGCTGAAATCCAGAATGTATATGAAAGACAACAAGGTGTTAATTTGAGAGTGAGATCAGAGGTGTTTCAGGAACGCCCTTTCTTAGACCCCTCTAACAGATTTGAAGAGACTGAGTCCCCAAGGGATGATGATGATGACCAATATGGAAAGGGACCATCCTCTTCTATGCCCAAAGATCAAGAATTAGCTGAGGAAATCAAAAGCTTAAGAGTTGAATTAGAATATTTACAAGCCGTGAAGATTAGAGATGATATGAGACAAAAAGTGCAAGCTCTGAGAACTGCTCAACATGATTCAGTTCCCACCCTTGATAATGCAAATGTCTTGAGAAACCAGCATAGAAATGAAATCCAGTATCAACAGAATGATCAGAGACAAACAATGTTAGGGTACCATTGAATGATGTGAGAAATCAGAATGCAAATAGGAATGTCGATGTTAATCAGTTTGGTAGATAGCCTATGCAGCTGGACAGATGTAGGCAGCTTGTCTTTGATGGTATTCCTGGCTATCCTGATCTCATTGACAAACATGTGAGGCCGCAGGTGCCAAAGTTTTCAGGAAACAATGTTGTGTCGGGGGAAGATCATTTGAAAGCTTTTCAGAATGTCATGGACAACTTTGAGGTTGAGCATGAGGATATTTTTATGAAATTATTTATGCAGTCCCTAGTTGATGAAGCCAGAGAATGGTATAAAGGTCTACCTAATTGAAGTATCTCATCATGGGATGATTTTAGAAGAATTTTTAAACAATAGTATGGTGACAAGACCGACCCAAGCTTTTTCATAAATGAATTCACTAGCATCACTAAGGGGTCAAATGAGCAGGTTGCAGATTTTAATGCTAGATTCACTAAAGTGTTGAACAAATTGCCACCTCACATGAGACCTAATGAACCAATGTGCATGGTATTGTACATAAATGCTTTTGATGCCAAAACAGCATATGGATTACGAGATAAGGGCCCAAATAGCCTCAGGGATGCTTTCAGGATTGCAACAAATATTGAAAATAATAGGAAAGCATCTGGTAAGACAAACAGAAGGGATGATGTGAAGATTCTGCAAAATCCAAATAAGCCTCAAAGTATTCAAGGTAATGCATGTACTTCTGAGGGTAAATTAGATAAATTGACAACTATTGTTAAGGACTTGAGTTAGAGACTGGCTAAGAATGAAAAGGGGATGGGCCCTGAAAGACAGGTTTACCAGAGACAAGAAAAGACCATCATTGCATGATATGCCATATAACACTAATTGGCATAATGGTAAACCCATTCTCCCACATAACAACAACACCAATCACAGAGCTCAAAATGTTAAGGAAACTCCTGATCCTTTGAAGAAGGCTATTAATATTGTTGATGACACCCCATGGTGCATAATATGCCAGATGCCTCATTCACAGTCGCAATGTATGATTGCTCAGTCTCTATATAATAATGTTGTTGCCTGTGATGAGTGTAATGAGCCACATTGTATGGAGGATGATAATGTAAATATGTTGTCATCAAATAGGGAGTGTTCTTCCTATGATGTGAATGAAAGCGCAAGTTGTGCAACTCAGGCTTGCCAATAGATTTTTTATGATGAGGATGATGAAGATAATTATGCTTATGCTCAAGACTCACGCATCATACTAAATAACTTGAGGAGACCTTCTGATGAAGAAATTAGAGCTCTCACAGTGGCAGCAGTGGCTCAAGTTAGAAGCAACTATAACCTTAGAGGTAAGGCTCAGGTTGGTAATCCACATCAACCAAATGACACTTTTGTGAATTAGCCAGTGCATAATCATAGTGGAGTTGAACCACATAAGACAAAGTGGAGCAATAATAAGAAAAATTTTAAGCAAAAAATAGGTCATGATTCTCAAAGATCAGAAGATGAAATTCCCCAAAATGAGAATTAGAATAAGAATTCTCAGGCCATCGATGACAGTCAAAGAGCCACTAAAAGTAAAGCTGGATCAACCCAGGATAAGAGCAAAACCACAGCTCAAGCTACGACTGTTATTCAAAATTATGCTCCCTTTGACATAAGTCAAGTTTTGTCCCAAGTAAAAGTCTCTGTTCCATTGATGGAGCTGATGAAGGTTGAAGAATTCATAAATAAAACATTGTCCTTAATTTTAGGAGTAGCTTGTCAGGCTGAATAGAATGTTGACACTCGGGGCAAGAAACAAGCCCCATGTATTGATGAAGATGAGATTCCAGAGGTTTATCTGGGGGTGACAATGACAAAATTCCCTTCACAGGTTGAGCCGTTTTATGTTTCCCTTGTTATTAATGGAAAAATAATAAGAAATTGTATGCTTGATTCTGGAGCATCAACAAATATCATGCCTTTGGCTATCATGCAATAAGCTGGATTGAAGATAGATAAAGCATGTGGAAAATGCTATGCAATGGATGCTAGGGAGGTACCGGTTATTGGAATCATGAAGGATGTGGTCTTCACACTGGCAGCATATCCAGAAAAAACTTACAAAATAAACATCACTATGGTTGACATAAAGCCACAATATGGTATGTTGTTGTCAAGAAGATGGGCAGCATTGATTGGAGGAAGTATGCAGTTAGATCTATCATATGCCATGATTCCAATGAATGGAAAAGATGTCAAATTGGTCAGAGAAGAAAGGTCATCAGAAATAGTGGAAGATCAAGAATCTAAGCATATTTATTTTGTGGATACTGATTGTGGAAATTTCAAAGTTGTCTCAGATGATCAAGGAAACAAGGATAAAGATATTTGCATTCATGAGCTTGACCAACAGGGTCTATGGACTATGTACTTTGATGGAGCCTGTGCAAAAGAAGGTTCTGGTGCTGGAGTTGTATTTTTGTCTCTAGCAGGTAAACTTCTAAAATTTTCCTTCTTGTTAAAGTTTGCTTGCACGAACAATATTGCAGAATATGAAGCTCTGTTGCTAGGATTGAATGTTGCTCTTAAGCATGGAATTAAAATAGTAAGAGTGTTTGGAGACTCGAAGTTAATTATTTCCCAGGTTAGAGATAAGTATGCTTCAAAAAATAAGAGGTTAAAACAATATAAGCATGCTGTGTGGGATACAATTGAATTGTTTGATGCATTTTCAATAAATTGGATAGAAAGGTCAAAGAATGTCATGACAGATTTTTTAGCTAATGTGGCTATAAGGCCAAATGATATTACTCTGTCTGATCTTACAAATGTAGAGGTTAAACTTAGACCTGCAATACCAGATAATATATACAGTTGGCAGGTGTTTAATGATGATAGAGATTTGACGAAATTTCTGCGCTGCATAGATGAGTATGAGAATCAGGAGATTGATTTTCAGAATTATGTAGAGGTTGTAAATGGAAAAGAAACTCTTATGGGGAAAGAAGTAATTTAGCTTAAAACAAATAAACTCCCCAGAGGACTGGTTGCTTTAGAGAGAGCATTTGATAATAGAGACCAGTTTATTTCAAAGGCATCTCTTACAAATAAGAGTGATTTGGAGGAGATAAACTTGGGGACATCTCAGCCTCCCAAAAAGGTATACATTGGCAAACAGCTCAAGCCACATATCAGGAGTATGCTAATAGCATTATTGAAAAAATATAAGCATGTTTTTGCATGGTCATATGAGGACCTAAAGGCCTATAAAGAGGACTTATTCCAGCACAAAATTCCTTTGAAGCCTAGAGCCAAGCCATTCAAACAAAAACAACGACCTATCAATCCAGTTCTGGCTCCAAAAATACAAGAAGAGCTTATGCAACTTAGGGAAGCTGGAATAATTGTGCCTATCAGACATTCAACCTAGGTATCCAACCTTGTCCTAGTTAGAAAGAAAAATGGTGACATAAGACTTTGTGTTGACTTCAAAAATTTGAATATGTCTTCTTTAAAGGACAATTATCCACTGCCCAACATGGAGGCTATGCTGCAGAAAGTAACTGGTTGTGAGCTTTTGTCGATGATGGATGGTTTCTCAGGGTATAATCAGGTAAAGGTAAAAGAATCTGAACAATACAAAACTGCCTTTACTACTCCATGGGGAACATATGTATATGTGAGGATGCCATTTGGACTAACAAATGCAGGTGCTACATTTCAAAGAGCTATGGATGTTGCTTTTGTAGGATTGATTGACTCAATTCTGGTTGTGTATCAAGATGATTTAACTGCCTATTCAAAAAAGGAAGAACAACATTGCATGCATCTTGAACAAATTTTTATTAGAGCATTAGAATATGGCATTTCACTTAACCCAAAGAAGTGTGCTTTTGGGGTAGTTGAGGGAAAACTGTTGGGACACATTGTTTCCAAAGATAGAGTCAGGATTGATCCTGAAAGAGTTGCTACCATTGACAGAATTCAGATGCCTAAAACAGTGAAAGGCATTCAGTCTTTCTTTGGGCATATCAACTTTTTTAGAAGATTCAATCCTAACTTTGCAGAGACTACAGAGGATATCTCTAAAATGTTGAAGAAAGGTGCAACTGTCAAATGGGAAAGTGAAGCAACTAAATTATTTTAGAACATCAAAGAAGCTATAAAGATGGCACCTGTATTAAAATCTCCTGATTTTTCTAAGCCATTTCAGTTGTTTTCATTTGCCTCTTTTCATACTATTGCTGCATGTTTATTGCAGAAAAATGAGGATGGTTTTGAGCAGCCTATTGCTTTCTTTAGCATGTCATTGCAGGCAGCTGAACTGAAGTATGATATCATGGAGAAATAGGCATATGCATTGGTCAGGGCAGTCAAGAGCTTTAGGCCTTATATAGTAGGATTTCAAGTGATTGCATATGTGCCCCATGCAGTAGTTAAAGACATTTTCACTCAGCAAGAGGTGACAGGAAGGAGATGTAGATGGATTAACAAGTGCAAGAATTCAACATAGAGATACAAATCACAAAGCTGGTAAGGGGACAGGGTTTGGCCAAGATGATGACACAGTCAAATTTAGAAGCATGTCAAGTGAATATAGTTCAGAATGAAATTGTTAATATGTCAGAATCTGAATGGTACAAGGACATTGTATATTACTTGCAGAATTTAAACTATCCTTCCCATCTCAGTGATTGTCAGAAAAGGACATTAAAATTACATGCTATCAAATACATTATTATGCAAGGTGAATTGTATTGGAAGAATCCCAATGGTGTCCTACTTAAGTGTATGGATGAAAACCAGGCTACAGATATTTTAAATTACATGTACAAGGGAGTGTATGGTGGACATTACACTACCAAGACAACAACCCACAAAATTCTTAGAGCAGGCTATTGGTGGCCTACCCTTTTCTCAGATGCACAAAAGATGGTAAGGAAGTGTGATCCCTGTCAAAGATTCTCAAGAAAACTAAAGTATGAAGGTGCATTACCCTTTAGAACTGTAACTATGGATGCTCCATTTCAACAATGGGGAATTGATTTTATAGGGGAATTTTAGAAAAATCAAGTGGAGGACATAGTTGGATTCTAGTTGCTACTGATTATTTTACCAAATGGGTTGAAGCAATTCCAACTAAAAAGGCTACAAGCAAGGTCATGATGGATTTTATTTTGGAACACATTATTATCAGATTTGGAGTGCCAGTCACAATGGTCATAGACAATGCCATGTGCTTCAGATCTGGTGAATTTGTTGATTTTTGCAACAAATATGGGATTAATTTGTCATATGCATCACCATATCATCCATGGGGAAATGGTCAAGTAGAGTCAAGTAACAAAAGCCTCATGAAAGTCATCAAAAGGATGGTGGATGAGAACAAAAAGGCATGGGATTCAAAGTTAAAGATGGCATTATGGGCTGATCGGATAACAATGAAGATAGCAATTGGAAGGTCACCTTTTGAGCTAGTGTATGGTCAGCAGCTAGGTTATCTGTGAATAATCTCTTGCCAATCTATAGATTCATATAAGAAAATGATGAAGAGATTGAAGATTCAATGAATGAAAGGATAAATTAGCTAATCGCATTGAATGAAACCAGAAGAGAAGCATAGAAGACAAATATCAGGATACAACAGAAGGTAAAGTATTTGTTTGATAAAAGGGATGTAGAAAGAAAGTTTTAGATAAGTGTCTTGGTCCTTGTTTGGAATGCAAAGAGCCAAGATAGGGGTAAGCATAATAAATTTGAGCCGTTATGGGTGGGCCCATATCAAATCAGCAAAATTCATGGAGAAAATTCCTACTTTCTCCAGGCCCTAAATGGTGAATTACTGGAACTGCCTGTGCACGGTTAGTTCCTAAAGCCATATTTTTCATAAATGTATCCTATGTGCACATTGTAAATTAGGTGTAAATAGTCTGTGTGTGCCTTGTATAGTCGCTGGTGTTTTGTGTTTTGTGTTTTGCTTGGTCTGTCCCGGAGTGGTTTGGTTCTCACTACAGC
The DNA here is from genome assembly GCA_027924645.1 of Cunninghamia lanceolata. Classification (NCBI taxonomy): domain Eukaryota; kingdom Viridiplantae; phylum Streptophyta; class Pinopsida; order Cupressales; family Cupressaceae; genus Cunninghamia; species Cunninghamia lanceolata. The sequence goes on from BSBN01000500.1 coordinate 29,213,175, forward strand.
CTTGCGCCTACACATCCCCAGTCGGAGCCATTGTTAGTGCCTACATAAGCATTTAGGTTTCAAGCATTTAAATATGCAGGCACCTTCCCAAAAAATCCAAAAAATTTTAAGTCTTTGGGCCTTTGCAGTTGAAAAGTGCAAAAAAAAAAAAATTTCTGTTATAGGCATGTCGCTTTGTATATACAAGGCTGTTTGTATATACATGCAGGTCAAATGTGCATTGGTGGGTCAGAGATCTTAATCAGCTTTCAAAAATGGTGAAAAATTAGTTATATGCATTTCGCAATGCATATCGGGCTCAAAAAAGGTGCATATACATTGTGGAATCCATCACAGATTCTGGGAATATTCCCTGAATGTATATTGGGTTTGCATGTATATTTGTGTTGTATGTTTAAACATGCAACGACTACATACAAAGGAGCGGACATGCATTCTCTATAGTGCAATGTATAAATGGTCTTGTATATTCGGCATTATACAAGGTGGCAGAGAAACATTTGGTGGGGTCCACCTCACATACAAAGGGGTTTGTATCTCGCATACAAAGCAAAATATACAAGGCAAATGTGCATTCGCCATATAAAGGGAAATTTGCAAGGGGCCGACATATAAAGGGTGGGACCCACGGACATACAAGGCAGATTGTATGTTGGTTATATGCATCGGCAGCGATATACAAGAAGACACATACAAGGCCCGAATTTGAAAGTTTTTCAAATCTGATGGATAAATGGTTGGGGTCCGTTGTATGTATATTGCATTTGTATGATGCGATATGCAAGGAAATATACAAGTAAGGAGATGCAAACCGAACCTGAATTGAATTTCAAAGCGCTTCATAGTCATTTGAGGTCCACAGAATGTATATTGCGATTGTATGTTCGTGTATACAAAATAAAGATGCAAAGGTTTAGATACAAGTTGGACTTTAAGGCGATTACAATATGCTTCATAATAATTTGAAGTCCGTGGCATGATATCATTGGTGGGCGACTTTTCAGCGTGTTTTGATGCCATTGATCCAAGTGATAGGAAAATAAGATCGACAGCTGTGTTTTAAACCTTCAGCGAAGGATTTTCCTGTGCATATGCAGTCATTTTTGGGCGGGAAAAGTTCTAAGGCTCACAGGCCGCTGCACTCCAGGAAGCCACGGGTAGGTGAGTCATTATTGGCTATTTGTAGAGGCATGGTCAATGGAGTTGATGGGCTAACTACCAGATTTATGAGGAAAATCTCTGAGCGGCGGCACATCTCCCGAGCTCACCTATTTTTCTTTCTAGTTCTGCCTGTGCTTTTAATGTTTTGGGCACCATTTTTGGTGCGATGTATCTAGCAGGAATTTTGAATTGCCATGTAATTTTTGCTGAGTACACAGTTTTGTTATAAAAGGTAGACTATGTTACTCATTTGTGGTTGTTGAAAACTGAAAAATTTTTGGTGTTGTGATAAGATACAGCTACATTGGTGACTCTGTTTTGGGTGTCTTGTGAGTTTATGAATCTCATGTTGTATGTTTTATGCATAAATCTACTGGTTTCATGTTGATTTAAATGAGTAATGCTGCATTGCATGTATTCTGTTATCTGTCTCCAAATTGAATACTTTCTTCTTCTGAATCTAAACAGCTAAGGGATGTTTAAGATCCTAGAATATGGGTCTGCTATATTGAATGCTTGATCTTTTACTTCTACTCAAGGAGTAGATTAAATGTTTTAAGTTAAGTGTTGAGAAAAATGTATTGCAGTGAGGATTTTGTAAGCAGAGATAACTGAATACTCAGTCTTGGGAAATATCTGTAAGGCAGATACTACGAAAACCCCTTGAAACCCAGTCATTGATCCAAGTTTATGTGTACATTCACATGTGTATGTCTATTGACTCCGAGCCCTGAGATAGGCACCAATTTGGTCCTATATTTAGGTTACAGCCCAAGGTCCTAGTTTTGCATCCAAATACCAAAATCTAAATTCAAACTTCAAATCCAAACTTTTAGGACATTAGAAGTAGTTTGTAGGACCAAAATCCTCTATCTCACAACTGAACATAGGCCCAAAGCTAGCCCCTTTGCACTTATCTCACAGTTTTGGTCTACATAAAGGAGGATTTATCTGCTTTGTGTCAACATCTCAGTCAGTTCACAAGCATATTTCACGGATGTTGCATAGGGAATACCCCCCTTGGTTCTGCAGAGCCTAAAGAAGAAGAGGAGATATTTATAGAGTCTATCTCCTGTACTGTTGGCCCCTGGCCCAAAAATCCTGTTGATCAAAGATGGCTACCTTGTAGGGATAAGTGGGAAGAAGCATCCAGTCGGATTGAGTACTAACACGTTCTTTCCTTTGCTTTTCTTTGTTTATTTCACATTTTAGTGTTTAAAGGTTTGTTATTTTTGTTTTATTCAAGTTGTGGTTTTTTTTGTGATTCTAGTGTTTGTGTTGAACTAGTTTTTGTTTGTTTCAAACCTGTAAAATCTGTGTCCTATCCAATAAACTAAAACCCTAGATTCTTTTTCCTAGCACCCATTTTATCATTTGTTGTTTGTTAAACCCAAAGGAGCTTTGAATTTTAAGACCACTCTTCCTTTCATGGATCAATCGGTGGTTTTCACCAATTGATCATCCTTGAATCAATCAATTAGTTGACGGTTTTTCGTCTTCAATTCATTAGCTTGTCTACCTCCATATAATGGCAGCAAATTTCACTGCTTTTGCATTTTTGAAGTATTTCCTAATCCCTTAAGCTTCTTCCCATTGGTGCATGGTCGGTGAAATTCATCGACCCTACACTTGGTTTTTGAGTGATGGGGTGGAAATCAAATGATCACTTAGGATTTTTACCTCTTTTACAAGGTCGGCGAAATTTGCCAACCCTGCAAGCACTTAAGTTTGTCTTCCATTGTAGAGTCGGCAAATTTCGATGACCTTGCAAAACTCTTTGTAAGTCCTTTTATCTGCGAGATCAACAAAATTTGCCGACCTTGCGAAAACTTATAAACTTTACCTTTATTGCAGGATCGACAAAATATGTCGACCTTGCAATCACTTGCTAGTTTTCGAAACTTGTAAAGTCGGTAAAATTTTTTGACTTTGCAAAACCTTGCACTACCATTAAAACATGCAAAGGTGCTAAATTTCAACGGGATTACACAATAAACCATCCATCATGCAGAAGTGCTAAAATTTAGCTCTATTACACCTAGTTTGAAATTTTTCACTAACACTGGGAAATTTTTCCATTTTTGCCCAATTGCATGCTTTCGCTCCATTTTTTGCCCTCTTTGTGCTTAAGCCCTCCAAGCTCATGCAATTGCTTAGATTTTCCTCGCTATTGCAATTTCCAATCATGCAAGTTTTCCTAACACTGCAAAACCCTGAACTTTGATTGCAGTCTCCTGTGCACACATTTCAAGATCTGCTTTGCAACAAAGATAAGCTATTCTTCAGATGTCAAATCTCTCCCTGAGCAAGTCAAAAGCCATGAAGTACAAATATCAGGTAGTGTTTCCGGTGACTTCAATGACTTCCACTATTGATGAGATAAAGGATACTGAGATTGGACATGTTGATATGTCTAAATTTGTAGAAAGGACCCATCAACAACCTATGAGCAATGGCATGAAGTGTATAGTGGAGAATAACATTCACTTGGTAGTTGCATTTCCAGTAGCTGCACATAATCCCAAGTTTGTCCTACAGGTTGCAACACATTACAATAGGGATGATCGAAATGTCAAGGATTCTAATGGAAATGTGGTGATGAGGCTAGATGCAGAATTCTTTGACAAAGATTTCATGTGTCCTCATACTGAAACTTATGCATATATTGTTAGAAATGAAAGCAAAACTACTTCAATGGAAATATAATTCAAGATAAATTTTGGCAATCTTAAGTGTGCATTAACAATGGAAATTGTAACAAAACATAAAACCCACTACAAAAAGGATGTCAAACATGAAGAACTCAACACAATGACATAGTGTTTATGTAGAGAAAAACCTTATGGATAAAAAACTCCACCAGGAAAGAGGCACAAGTTTGTATTAATCTCAACAAGATTGTACAATACATCAACTACACAACTCTCTCCACAAGTCTTCAATCCAACAGCATTCCAGCAGCACCTGAGTACCTAAAATCTGTATTGCAACAACAAATACATGGCAAATACTTATAGAAACATTTTCCAACTCATCCTAGGTGTTCACCTTCTGTCTCCTGAGATTCTCCAACATGTAAACATTAATTACCAACTTACAAGTATCTTACACTTGTCCAAAAATAACCATGCAAAAGTTAGGTGCCCAAGACTAAATCTGGCCTCTTACAGCATCTTATGACACGTCATAACCATCATAGATTCCACAAAAAAAATATCTTTCCAAGATAGGAACCTTGGGCTAAATATAGCAAATATACAACTAACATATCTGTCATATGCATCATAGAATCTCAGAATCTTATGACAACTTGTAGCTGTCATAGATTCACTTACCAAACATTATGATAGTTGCCATACATGCCAAAAATAGTATATTCTCCAAGTGAGTACGTCTACCCTCATTTACTTTGAGTTTTTACATTTGCCAATAGTAAAAGTCACTCTGTAATTACCTCAGGTTACTGCAAAATTACCCCTGCCAGTGAAACTAGTACATCTCCTCATGGATATTTACAAATTACATATAATAAATGGTATAAATACAATATTGGGATTTACGAGGTTAATTGCACCTTATCCCAACATTCTCCCACTTGACATTATACATTATAAATCAACCCATAGGAAATCAACATTCTTCCACTTGACATTATCCATTTAGCAACAGGAGAGAATATCTCACCAAAATCAACTCCCTCTCTCTGGAAGTAGCCCTTGGCTACCAGTCTATTCTTGTACTTCTCTAATGACCCATTAGCTCTTAACTTCTTCTTGAAGACCCACTTACAACCTATGGCCTTTTTTCCTTTGGGAAAACGAACAAGATCCCAAGTGTTACAAGAGTCTAAAGCCATCATCTCCTCCTGCATGACTAACTGCCAAGACTCACTATCATCTGCAGAAATAGCTTCCCTGTAGGATCTAAGCTCGTTGTTAGTACTCAATAAAGTATATACACAATGGAAATTTGGTGGGCTATACTTGTCAACTGGATTCTGTTGTCTTGTAGATCTCCTCAAGGGTGGAGTAAGAGACTCTACACATTCTTCTACATAATCATCTGCACCAACTTCTTCTGTAACAACAGACTCGTCTTCATCAGAACTACTTGAATCTTCTTCACCCCCCAATCCATCATTCTGTTCTTCCTGAGGTGCATCTTGCTACTCTAAATCAAAGTGCACCTTCTTTACCTTTTCTTCTTTTTCTTTTGGCTGCTCAGGTTTAGAAATAGCTCTAAGTTCCCTAAAATAACATCTCTAGAAAAGATAATCTTGCAGGTTAGTAGATTCCAAAGCTTATAACCTTTGACATTATCACCATATCCAATGAATGTACACTTTTCAGCCTTTGGATCCAACTTAGATCGCTTTTCATTAGGCACATGAACAAAATCCTCACAGCCAAAAACCCTTAAATGTGAAATAAAATGTTTCTTACCTGTCCACACTTCATAAGGTGTCGAATCAAGAGCCTTACAAGGAGATATATTTATCAAGTAGCAAGCAGTACACACAACCTCTACCCAAAAGTATTTATCCAACTATGTATCACTCAGCATACTTCTGGCCCTTTCCATAATTATTCAGTTCATCCTTTCTGCAACACCATTCTGCTGTGGTGTATATAGAGCTATCTTTTGTCTGATTATACCTGCATGCATGCAAAACTCATCAAATTCCTTAGAGCAATATTCCCCTCCATTGTCAGATCTTAATATTTTTATCTTTAAACCTGATTGATTCTCTACTAAGACTTTGAATTCCTTAAACTTAGTGAAAAATTTAGATTTATGCTTCATAAAATAAATCCATATAAATCGAGATACATCATCAATGAAGGTTACAAAATAACAAGATTTTCTGATAGATTCATTATCCACAGGTCCAAACACATCCATATGAATAATTTCTAACTTCTCTTTTGCTCTATTGCTTCCTGAAGGAAATGATTTTCTATTTTGTTTACCAAACACACAATGCTCACAGAAATCAAAGTGCGCATTAGAATAGGAGAAACCATCCAACAATTCTTTATTCTTAATAGTTTTTAATACATTATTACTTGTGTGGCCCAATCTGCGGTGCCACAACATACAAGTGTTTTCAGAAGCCTCAAAAACATAAGAGGCATTACAAACCCTAGTGGCTTCAAGCTTAAACAAGTTCCCAAATCTCTTTCCTTTCGCTACCACCAAGTTCCCTCTCACCAAGTTGCAGCCATGCTTGTCAAATGTCACATGCATTCCCAAATCATTCAACTTCGAAACTGAAATCAGATTTCTAGCTAATCCAGGAACATGCAAAACACCAGGGAGGGTTTTAATCCTCCCATCACTAAAACACAACAATACCTTTCATTTCCCGGCAATCAAATATGAAAAGTTGTCATCAAGGTAGATATTACCTCCATCATATTCTTTATATGTGGATAATCATTCCTTATGCAGGGTCATATGAAACAAGCATCTTGAGTCAACCAACCAGTGATCATTAGAAACAAGATTACATGCAGAAAGTAAAACTTCTTCACCTTCATTCGAGGACTTATTCGAAGCACTCTCCCACTATTTCTTAGGGTTTCTGCACTCCTTCACATGTACCCTTTTACCGTAGTTCCAACACTTAACTCTATTCTTTTTACCAAGAGTCTTAGACCGGCCCTTGGACTTGTCCTTAGCCCCTTTCTAATCTCCTTTAGGTCGTCTTTCCTTAGACCTTCCCCTGATACTAAGAGCATCCCCTGAACTATCCAAACTCTTCTTCCTCAATTCATGTGACAATAGTATTGAAATAAGAGCATCCAACTTTAGATCTACAAGGTTGGCAGTGATAGCAAGGATAATATTCTCCCAAGACTCAAGTAAAGAACAAAGAAGTAAGATACATTTATCTTCCTCACTAACCTCAACATCTACTGAATCAAGCTGACCCAATAACAAATTAAAAGAATTTAAATGCTCTGTAACTGATTCACCTTCTCGTATTTTCATAGAAAACAATTTTCTTTTTAAATAAAGTTTATTTACCATACTCCTATCTTGATAGATCTCACCCAACCAGTTCCACAACTTGCGTGTGGTCTCCTCCTTTGCGACATAACAGGACAGAGTCTGAAAGACACAACCGGATGGTTCCTTGTGCCTTCTTATCCAGTCTATCCCACTCATCTTGAGAGACATCGTTAGGTTTCTTCTCTTTTTGAACAGCTAACCATTAGTTTCTTTCTTCCAACAAATCTTCTATTTTTAGCTTCCACAACTCATACCCCATTCCGTTGAACTTCTCAATGTCCATTCGAGAGGTTGATGCAACGATGGATGCAGCCATAATAACAACACAAGATCTGCAAAACAAACACAACCAAATCTCCCACTATAGCTACAGCTTCCACACTACCATCCAAGATTCAAAGCTAGCCAGGCTCTGATACCAAATGTTAGAAATGCAAGCAACACTACTTCAATGGAAATCTGATTCAAGATAAATTTTAGCAATCTTAAGTGTGCATTAACAATGGAGATTGTAACAAAACATAAAACCCACTACAGAAAACATGTCAAACATGAAGAACTCAACACAATGACACAGTGTTTACATAGAGAAAACCCTTACAGGTAAAAAAAAATCACCAAGAAAGAGGCACAAGTTTGTATTAATCTCAACAAGATTGTACAATACATCAACTACACAACTCTCTCCACAAGTCTTCAATCCGACAGCATTCTGGCAGCACCTGAGTACCTAAAATTTGTATTGCAGCAAAAAATACATGGAAAATACTTATATAAATGTTTTCCAACTCATCCTAGGCATTCGCCTTCTCTCTCCTAAGATTCTCCAACCTGTAAACATTAATTACCATCTTACAAGCATCTTACACTTGTCCAAAAACAGCCATGCAAAGGTTTGGTGCCCAAGACTAAATCTAGCCTCTTACAACATCTTATGATGTATCATAACTGTCATAGATTCCACAAAAGAGTATCTTTCCAAGATAGGAACCTTGGGCTAAATATATCAAATATACAACTAACATATCCGTCATATGCGTCATAGAATCTTAGAATCTTATGACAACTTGCAGCTGTCATAGATTCACTTACCAAACATTATGACAGTTGTCATACATGCCAAAAATACTAGATTCCTCAAGGGAGAATGCCTACCCTCATTTACTTTGAGTTTTTACATTTGCCAACAGTAAAAGTCACTTCGTAATTACCTCTGGTTACTCTGAAATTACCCTTGCTAGTGAAACTAGTACATCTCCTCATGGATATTTACAAATTACATATAATAAATGGTATAAATACAATATTGGGATTTACGAGATTAATGGCACCTTATCCCAACAGATATCACTTTTGACTATGCACAAGAGGAATATGAGAAAAACTCTGACACTGCTAAGAAGGTGATTAACAGTAGGTGGTTGAAGACTGCAAGGCCAAATATTTCAAGATGGCCTAAGAACTTTCCACGCAGTGACTTCATTGAAGAAATAAATGATTTGATCACTCTTCTTAGTAGGGTGAGAGGTTTACCTACATCATCTACCTTTCATGAGTGGATGTATTTATACATCAAAATCATCATGAGGAAGAAACAACAGATTTTCTGGGGGCTATAGATTAGTAATGCAATTCATGATCAACTGACAAAGGTAAATAATTCATTAAGATTCTACATGACATCATATCTTGTATATGTTGCTACTGCAATGAGGAGATTTCTTGGGTTAACATCAAAAGGAGATAGGAGATTAATCCCAGTGTACCAATATATCCTCAGATAACTCTTGATAGCGGTATTCATCATTTTAGAAGAGTTAATGATGCTTTCTTTGCTCCTTTCTTATGCATGTTTGATCCTCAATTGGAAAAGAAGAGGGTTTCTGATGAAGCATGGTCAGTGGTGAACAAATATGGTTGCTTATATCTATAGTTTCCTACATATACCTATTTGAGAGTTGGTTGTTTCATGGGATATCCATACATGCTCCCAAGATACCCAAGTGACAAAATTGTGTTAATGGAGCTATGTAGACAGATAATGGAAGTCCATAGTAAACAAATGGAATCTAAAAATATAGGTTTCAAGTTTCCCCTCATAATTGGTCGGTATTCTATCTCAACATCCCTGAAAGCTAAGGCTATAGAATCTGAGATGCAATGGGTTACCATGAAGACCTACAAGAGGAGTGAAAGGAAGCAAGGTATGTGGAAAACACTTCCTACACTAATCTAATGAGGAAAGATTTGTGCAAATTCTTTCTTTTACAATTACAGATTAAGATGCACATTAACAAAAAGATAATAACAACTTCCAAATGCAAACCCAAAACTCACAACACAAGATATACGTGGGGAAAACCCTTTCAGGTAAAAAACCCCACTCCAAATCCATCCAATATATTATTCAGGAATCATAAAGATTACAATATACTTGCAGAGAAAGCTTTTACAGGAGTATATCCAACCAAAGAACCAAGAGGTAATTCAACATCTATAAGATTCTTACATACAACCTCCATCTCAAGTTCCTGATAAATAGGAGATACAATACAATACACCGCCAATGGTAATTACAAAACCATGAGCTAAAACCACCCAAAAGTGGAACCCAAATTATCTCCAATCAAAGATACCTTGTGATGTGCCAAAACATACACCAACACGTGTAACTTTCCCCTTTACAACTCTTTTATGTGTCCAACACGTTTTTACATTTCCCAAAAATAGAAGGTCCAACTTCCGGAGGCCATAACTTTTGATCCGGGTGTCTGATTGACGAACCGTTTGATGCGTAGGAAAGCTTGTGAAGAGATCTATCACCCTATAATGGCCTATGCCAGTTATGAAAATTTTTGGGACATTTAGAAATTTTTTGATTCTGGTAATTGAGTTCAAAGACTTTTTCCAGCAATTTCAAAAAATAGAAACTTTAATATCTCGCAATCCATATATGATCTTGAGACAAAACTCACCCGAGATGTTCACTTAGTTGTTCCACACCTTCTGGGAAAAATTTCAAGTCAATCCAAGCTCAATCGAAGGACTTACTAAAAATAGTAATTCTCGCTATTTTTAGCTCATTTGGAAACTTTTGGAAAGTTTGAAGGTTCCAAACCATTCTCCAAGATAAAGGGTATTCAAAAAGACCAAAATTGGGAAGAATAATAATCTTTCAAAGTTGCAAGGTTGAGACACTTTTCTTAACATTCTCCCACTTGTCGAACACCTTGCAAGAGCAAAGGGAGTATCAACACCATGATTTAATTGCTAGGGGCCGTGAGGCCCATAGACTCTAAACACCATCTAAACTTCTCTGTGCTCATAGGTTTTGTCAAGGAATGTGCAATATTCATCAAAGTATCAACTTTCTCCAAGGTTACCTTCCCATCCTCTACCTGTCACAAACAAAATGGTACTGGACATCAATATGCTTAGTCCTCACATGGAAAGTAGGATTCTTCACCAAACATATGGCACTCTGACTATCACAACAAATAGTAATCTTCCTTGCATCAAACCCAACATCAGAACACAATCTCTTAAGCTAAATGGATTCTTTACAAGCATGAGTTGCTACCATGTACTCAGCTTTAGTAGTCGACAAAGCAACCACAGGTTACCGCTTACTCATCCAACTAATAGCACCACCAAACATAGTGAACACATAAGCACTGATGGATCTCCTGTTGTTAATGTCACCTGCCCAATCTGAATCCAAAAATCCATGAATACAAAGTGAATGCTGAGATTCTGTAGGATAACCATGATAACATAAGGAATACTTAGAAGTACCCCACAAATATTTGAACACTTTCTTCACTGCATCCCAATGTACCCGTCCAAGATTAGCCATAAATCGACTAAGGACTTCCACTGCTTGAGCAATGTCTGGTCTTGTGCAGACCGTCGCATACATCAAATTGCCAACCGCACTAGCATAAGGAACTTTGCTCATATCCTCTGTCTTAGAAGGAGACTTTGGAAAATCTTCAACAGATAACTTTGTCCCCATTGTAACAGGAACAGTCAAAGGTCTGCAATCCATCATGCTGAATCTCTCCAACATAGTGTTAACATACTTACTCTAGCCTAACCAAAGTTTTCTATTTGCTCTGTCTCTTCTGATTTCCATTCCTAGAATGTACCGAGATGCCCCTAGATTTGTCATCTCAAACTATGCTGACAACTGAGACTTCAAATCAGAAATCAAACTTTTACCATTTCTAATGAGTAACATATCATCGACATACAATGCAATAATGAGAATGCGATCATTATCAAACTTGTAGTAAACATAATAATCTGATTTTGATCTCTGAAGTCCAATACTCAACACAAAGGCATCAAACTTTTGGTACAACACCTTAGGAGACTATTTCAAACCATACAAAGACTTTTTCAACTTGCAAACTAGATTTTCTTTACCTTTCACCACGTAGTGCTCTGGCTATGACATATAGATTTCCTCCTCCAAGTCACCATGAAGGAATGTTGTCTTCACATCTATCTATTCCACTTCTAGATCATACGCTATTGCAAGAGATAATAGGAACTGAATAGATGTCAGCTTTGCAATGGAAGAGAAAATCTCACCATAGTCAATTCCCACCACCTGAGTATACCCCTTCACAACCAACCTAGCCTATATTTCTCAACACTGCCATGTATACCGAATTTCTTTTTGAACACCCATTTGCATCCAATAGGTTTTTATCCTTCAGCCAAAGGCACCAAGTCCCAAGTATTATTCTTTTCCAAAGAAGCCATCTCCTCTTCCATGGCCTCCTTCCAGGAACCTACATCTTTCATACCCATAGCCTCTTTCACAGTTCTAGGCTCATCAATGTTAGAAATCAAAGCAAAAATACAACTGGAATCATGCAATGAATAACCAAACCTATCAGGTTGCTGCCTTATCCACGTGGACCTCCTCAAAGGTTGAGGTTGAGGTTCTTCATCTTCTTCTAAACTTTCAGAGCTACTAGAGTTGTCCTCATTATCAGGTCCAATAGATGTTTTTGATTCAACTTTCTCAGGGGTGCAAGGAAGTTGAACCACATCATCTTTCTTCTTTTCTTTCTCACGCTGCAAGACAACAAAAGAAGGATTGAGCTCTCTAAAGATCACACTTCTACTATATAGAACTCTCTCAGCTGCTGGATCCCAAAGCTTGTACCCTTTCACACTGATGCTATAACCAATGAAGATACACTTTATAGCCTTGTTCTCCAACTTAGACCTCTTCTCCTTAGGCACATGTGCATATGCCTCACAACCAAATACTCGAATGTGTCTTAATGAAGGCTTTTTACTAGACCATACCTCCATAGGTGTCTTATCAATGAGCGTTGATGTAGGAGACCTATTAACCAGGTAACAAGTGATAGCAATAGCTTTAGCCCAGAACTTTTGTTTAAGACTAGCTCCACTTAGCATACTCCTTGCCCTCTCCATCAATGTTCTATTCATCCTCTCTGCAACTCCATTCTGTTAAGGGGTATATGGAGTTGTCTTATGCCTCTCAATCCCCTGTTCTTTATAGAACTTGTCAAAATCTACTGAACAAAACTCACCACTATTGTCAGTCCTCAAACACTTAATCTTTCTATCCTTTTGATTCTCTACAAGAGCTTTGAACTATTTGAATCTATTAAAGACTTCAGATTTACTTCTAAGGAAATACACCCATGTCCTTCTACTGTAATCGTCAATGAATGAAACAAAGTAAACAGATTTTGAAATCGAAGGAACATTAATAGGACCAAACACATCAGAATGAATCAAGTCTAACACCTCAGAAGATTTGTGAGAACTGGAATAAAATTGAACACAGTTTTGTTTTCCAAAAATGCAATGTTAACAAAAATCAAACTCAAGGTTACAATCATTCATACCCTCAACAAGATTTTTATTCTTCAAGGTCCTCAAACCCTTTTCACCAATGTGACCAAGCCTTTGGTTCCATAACATTGTCTTCTCAGCTGGAAGTTTCATCTCCATAGAATGAGTACCCTTAGGTACCTAGAAAACACGAGCATCAGAAGTAGATGCAATAGTATTCTTCGCTGTTGGTTCCAATGGTGAGGATGAAGACTCTGAAGCTCTCTTCTTTGAAACAGAGGCACTATTGCACTGAACTGCGCATGCATCAAGCTGAAACAAAGTGCCAATCCGAACACCCTTAGCTAACACCATAGATCCTCTAGTCATCTTGCATCCTCCATTCAAGAAAACAACCTTCACACCCACATCATTCAATTTAACAGAAATCAAACTCAAGGTTACAATCATTCATACCCTCAACAAGATTTTTATTCTTCAGGGTCCTCAAACCCTTTTCACCAATGTGACCAAGCCTTTGGTTCCATAACATTGTCTTCTCAGCTGGAAGTTTCATCTCCATAGAATGAGTACCCTTAGGTACCTAGAAAACACGAGCATCAGAAGTAGATGCAATAGTATTCTTCGCTGTTGGTTCCAATGGTGAGGATGAAGACTCTGAAGCTCTCTTCTTCGAAACAGAGGCACTATTGCACTGAACTGCGCATGCATCAAGCTGAAACAGAGTGCCAATCCAAACACCCTTAGCTAACACCATAGATCCTCTAGTCATCTTGCATCCTCCATTCAAGAAAACAACCTTCACACCCACATTATTCAATTTACTTATAGAAAGAAGGTTCTATGTCAAACCAGGGATATGCAAAACACCATTGATTCCCTTTACTCGTCCATCAGGGAATCAAATCGAGACTTTTCCATGGCCAACAATATCCAAGTGAGAATCATCACCCAAGTACACCTTTCCACCATCATATTCTTCATCCTTTGAAATCCAACCCCGATGTGAGGTCATGTGAAAAGATGCACCAGAGTCAATAAGCCACACATTCTCAGATGCATGCGTTGCCAAGGCAGGGACAAATGCTTCTCCTTCATCCTGAGAGGACTTGTCAGAATCCGAATCATAATTCTTCTTCTTTTTCTTTTTCTCCTCCTTCCACTCCTTGCAAAAGTGACCAGGTTTGCCGCAGTTCCAACATAGGCCCTTGGACATTCCAGGAGACTTAGATCTCCCATGGGATTTGGATCTTCCCTTTTCTTCCTTCTTATTCTTTTTATTTCCCTTCTCTTTAGATCTACCATGAACCACAAGAGCCTCCTTAGCCGATTCGAAAGACTTTCTCCGCAACTCTTCAAACAACAACGAAGAAACCACTTCATCCATCTTGAAGGTGGTAGTGGTACTCCTAATGGCCATAACAAGGTGGTCCCACAAATCTAGTAAGGAACACAATAATGTCATACATCAATCCTCCTCCTCCATCTTCACACCAATAGAAGTCAACTAGGCAACAAGCATATTGAATACATATTCATGTGATTAGCAACTGATCCTCCATCTTCCATCCTTAGAGAATACAATTTATTTCACAGGAATAACTTGTCCACCAAGGATTTAACCTGATAAACATCTCCAAGCTTCTTCCAAAGTTCCTTTGTAGTCTTCTCTTCATGGATATTCAGGAGCACTAAATCAGCCAAACAGAATCTTATCAAACCCTTATCTTTTTGATCTTTGAGATCCCAGTCTTCTTGAGACATTGTCATTGGTTTTGTACCAGATATGACTTCCCATAAATCCTGATCTACAAGCATGTCCTCCATTTTGAGTTTCCACAACTCAAACTTGCTGCCATTAAACTTCTCTATCTCAAACCTCCCAGATGTGCTTGCCATCTCTTACCTGCAACAAAGATTTTAAAATCCTCTACACAAGCTCCCACTCAAATGAAGATCAGTTCAAAAAACCCTCTACCCAACAACTAGAACCAAAGGTGATCAGGCTCTGATACCAACTGAAAGGAAGCAAGGTAAGTGGAAAACACTTCAGTGTCTTTCTTTTACAGTTACAAAATAAGATGCACATTAACAAAAAGATAATAACAACTTCCAAATGCAAACACAAAACTCACAACACAAAATATACGTGAAAACCCTTTCAGGTAAAAAACCCCACAATCCAAATTCGCCCAATATATTATTCAGGAATCACAAAGATTACAATATACTTGCAGAGCAAGCTTTTATAGGAGTATACCCAACTACAGATCTAGGAGGTAATTCGACATCTATAAGATTCTTACTTACAACCTCCATCTCAAGTTCCTGATATATAGGAGATACAATACAGTACACCTCCAGTGGTAATTACAAAACCATGAGCTAAAACCACCCAAAAGTGGAACCCAAATTATCTCCAATAAAAGATGCCTTGTGATGTGCCAAAACATACACCAACACGTGTAACTCTCCCCTTTACAACTCTTTTATGTATCCAACATGTTTTTACATTTCACAAAAACAGAAGGTCCAACTTCTAGAGACCATAAATTTTGATCTAGGTGTTTGATTGACGAACCGTTTGATGTGTCGGAAAGATCGTGAAGATATCTATCGCCCTCTAACCGGCTATGCCAATTATGACAATTTTTGGGACATTTAGAGAAGTTTTGATTCTGGTAATTGAGTTCAAAGACTTTTTCTGGCAGTTTCAAAAAATAAAAACTTTAATATCTCATGATCCAGATATGATCTTGAGACGCAACTCACCCGAGATGTTCACTTAGCTATTCCACACCTTCTGGGAAAAGTTTTAGGTCAATCTGAGCTCAATTGAAGGACTTATTAAAAGTAGTAAGTCTCACTATTTTTAGCTTGTTTGGAAACTTTTGGAAACTTTGAAGGTACCAGACCATTCTCCAAGATAAAGGGTATTCAAAAAGACCAAAACTGGGAAGAATAGTAATCTTTCAAAGTTGCAAGGTTGAGACACTTTTCTTAACAAGGAGACCTAATTTTGATTACTGGGGAGTGAAGGATAAAATCAAGAGGACCATAACCCATGAGTACAGAGTTGAAGATGTGTGGTCAGATTGTAAAGATGAGGAGGAAATAAGGAAAATGTATTATTGCTGGTTGACCTTGAAGCAAATTAAAGAGCTTGATTTAGAAGATATTCCTGAGTGTATGGAAGATGATGGTGATATCTTGGATCCTACTTATGTGAGGAATAATATTATAGACTCTCCTCTACCGACAATCCAGTGGTTGAAGAAAGAGGTAACTTCCATAAAAGGCAAGTTTGAACCAATCCTAGCTAACACAAATGTATGGTTAGAGGAAAAGGGGATTTGTTTGAAATGCCTTGTAACTGGATCTGAGGAGGAGTCTCAAGATCTTGTAGGTAAGAAATTAGAGTTGAGAATGAAGAACAAGAGTGACGTGCCTAGTTCCAGTAAGAGTGCTAAGCCAAAGATCAAGTTTGTTTCAAAAGGTGGAAAGGCTAAAACCACTACAGAAGGGCCATCCACTGAAGGGCAAGAGGAGATTGTTTAAGATGAAAGGAAAGAAGAAGGACAACATGAGGAATAAGAAATGTCACGTCATGAGAACATTCCAGAGGATCCACTTGTTTCTTCTTCTCCCAAAATTACTGCCACTCCTGCCATTTCAGTTCTTTCCGATGATACAATTCATATTCCTTCCACTAGGTCAATTCAATCCATTCATTCATCCCCATCCTATTGGTCAATTTATGATAGTCCTAAATAGGTGTTGGAAACTATTTTTGGTTCTTCTTCAACTTTTCCAAGTTTTTCATCACCTTCATTTGACATAAATACTCAATCTGATTTAGAACAACTCATGACTCGATCTATGCAAGTTTCAAGTGTAGATATTCTTGGTGCTATTTTGACTAACACTTCACCCATTATGACATCAACTTTTGTGAGTGTAGCCCTTGCTACTCATACCATGGCTGTGGGTCCAGAAATAAGTTCACCTTGGCTTTCATCTTAGACACCTAAAAGGAAGAAGAAAGCCATCTCTCCAAATGACTTTGATTTTCAGTAGTTGACACCTATAAAAGCAAAGACTAAGAAAATGCCAAAGACTCTTTCTTGGTTGTTTGAGAAAGAAGGTTATAGGTATGCAGAAGTAGCTCAACCTCCTCCTAATAAAACTATTGAAGAAGTGGACATCAATGATTATTTCATCTCAAGAGTTGAGTTAGGGAAGATAACTCATGAAAGTGCCAAAGCAGATGCTCAAGCTACATTGAATTCTCTCATTCAGAAATTTGATGAAATTAAAAAGATGAAAGATCAGTATAAATCTAAGACAGAACAATTAACTTCAGTGCTCAAGAAGATTACTCTATCTTTTGAGTCAGTTGAACCTGTGTCCATAACTATTGAGGATCTAGTTATTCAGAAGGTGGAAAAAGTGCATACAAGAGGTAGGGTAGTTGGTGAGTTCCTAGGTTGAATGATTGCTCAAGGATCACAACTGTTAAGAACCTCGGTGCAGAAAATGGAAAAGATGGAAAGCATAAGATCTGAGTTAGATAAAGTTACTGATATTTTATCTCAAGAGTGGCAAGATATTGAAGACAGTTTGTCAGCTTGGACCAAAATGAAGAAGCTTAAATTGGTCACACTGGTGTCAAAATGGAGGACACCGAGGCAGGTGCCTGAGTCTAGTAGGGAATATTCTCAGCACTTTTCTTTAGATCCTAAATCTTTATCTTCTGTTCTACTTCTCTACAACTCCACTTTGCAAACTCTTGCACCTATAACCTGCAATCACAAAGAGAGGGGTTTGGGGGTTCTAGTGTTTAGAAGCTTGCCTCAGTCAAGCCCCGGAATGACATTCAAGCCTTCCAACATTGTTGTTAGATAGAGTGTGTGTCCTTGCAGGGTAGAGGCCAAATCCAATGATAAGATAAATTGATTGAAACATAAATAGATGTCACCTTCAAGGTGAAACCCTAACAGAGATGAAGAGCCTTCAAATCATGAGGAAATGAGTTGATGAAGCCAAATCTGCAACAAACACATACAAACATGACATAATTCTCCTCTGCAACACATAGAATAACAAACACAATGGTCTACATTTTCTTGTGAATAATTCCCATTACAATTGAAAAGCAAACTACATAGCCCAATTCCCACATCCCACCATATATCATTCTCTGAATCTTTGAACTATTTTCTTCATGTGCCTTTGGAGAATTAGGAGGGCTACTTAAACATGATAGATTTTTACATAGGCCTAATTTGTTGGAGATATATGCAAAATCAAATGTTGTCACCTGATGTAGGAACATCCGAGTCAACGAGCAATCCTACATCCCCAAAAATTATTGTTTGTTTTCTTTTCACTTCTATTTTGTGTTTGTTATTCTTGGCATCTTGTTGTATTGATAAGCTTGATAATCATAAGTTCACCTTAATCAACTAGGAGTAAAATGAAGTCCTAAACATGTTTATATATGCATTCTCGCTAACTTTCGTAATTCAAATTGAAAAGGCTGACAAAGGGAAACCTTTTTAAAGGTCCTATGCCGACAACTTAAATTTAGGTCCTGACAAAATAGGCCTGAACTAGGGCACGGGCGCCCAAGTCCAGGGGTGCTTTTTGAGTCTTAATTAACATTAAATGTGGACCCCTAGGCCCCATTTGACATGGGTTTCGGGGGAATTTTCTCTGGGATAAGTTTTAAGAATGCATAATGAAATTAAGGGGACCTAGGAGCTAAACTAGTTGGTAAAAAGTCATAGGGATACTTTTTACGACATAAAATTTAGCCCCCACTTTAATGTATGTATGATCTTACAATGCATACATGCATTGAAGTATGGTCAAAAACATATCAAACATGCCAAGCACATGAAGCTAAGGCATACACAAAGATTGAGGAACTATTTCTAGCCCCCAATCTCAAGTAAGTATAGTAGGAAGCACATAAAACACGGTGAATATAGTGGAAGAATGCAAAACATGATGAAGATATGAGAGCAATCATGTAAAACACGATGAATACAGTGATATAACATTTTCATAGATGAAGTAAAATCCTAACTAAGGGGTGGGGGAAGCTCATCGCTATGCCCTTGAAACTGCCAAAAGCACACAATACAAAACCCAAAATGTAGGGGGAGATCATCACTACGCCCTTGATACTACACCAGGGGGAAGACACGCCAAACAAAACCTGAGTGTGGGGGAGCTCATTGCTACACCCTTGAAACCACACAAGGGGAAGACACAACAAACACATAAGGAAGACACACGGAATACACGAGCGTTGTATAGCATGTCATAAACATACTATACATCATATACACAACAAACACGAACAATGGGAGGAGCTTATTGCTAAGTCCCACATCTAAAACACACCAAACACACCTAAAAGTTGAGCTTATGCTACAACAACCACCAAAGACACACTTAAGGGAGGATAGGCCAAGATCCAACCTTGCCTCACGATGAGGACTTTGTATAAAAGGATGTGCACTAGCTCAAGAGATACACCATACCTGCCTTCTGCAAAAGGGCTTTGAAAATGCAACCCCACTTGCATCATGGAGATGCCGTACAGTGAAAAGAAAGCATGTGCTTAGAGTATACAACCCCATCCACATCACAGAGATGCCTTACAGTGAAAAGGAGGTATACGCAATAGATCAATGTATGCAAACATGCTTTGTCAGTGTAAAATAATCAGACAGATATCATTATATATGCCCCCACCTTAAGGTGGTTGATATCGCTTACTGATATCAAGCACATTAAGGTAGAGTGAAAACATGCAAGGGAACAAGAGCTCTCGCAAAGCCCATGCCCCCAAGGTGACATGTGCTTACAATTGTTGAATGTTCCCACAAACACATTGATAAGATTTGCTAAGATAAATAACAAGATGGGTAGAAATTTCTTACTCTAAGATAATAACCAAATCAAATCATGAAATCTATGCATGAAAACAATCACATCAAGGACCAAGGCTATACTCGCAAGTTTGGAGCCGAGTATAACCATTGGGCTATACTGTAGGTGCCTTAGAATCGAATGTAACAATAAGGTGAGATACCAATCAAAGCGTACATAAGTAGATTGAGTGGATTGTAAAATGTTAGTCACAAGAAATGCCATAAGATGATATATCACACGGAGTGATTCTACTTGTCAAGCATCGAATATATATATAGATCAACCCCATCTTTGTAGGAGTCCGGACAACACTGAGAGGGGGGGTGAATCAGTGTTGTATTAATTTTCAAACATTTCACAACTTTTTGCAAGCTATCTCTTACAGAACAGATGGAAAGGAATACATTAATGATTTGTTGAGTTTATATGCACAAGACTTACAATAACAGATGTAAACAAAACATGATCAAACCAATAATATGCACACACATAGAAGAAATCAAGACACAACCTTTTTACCGAGTGGAAAACCCTCAGGGGTAGAAAAACCACTCATAAAGTGCCTCACTGGCTTAATTGGAAAACATGCCTCACTGGCAATACAAATTGTCTCACTGACAAATACAAAGGTCTCACTGACCACAAGCCTCATAGGCATACTTTGCCTCACTGGCAAACACAATCACTATAAACAAACATCAAACATCGTGTGCAAGACATGATTGATGTTCAATCAGATTTGCACCATTATATACAACCTTATACCTCCTGTTAGATCTTCAAATCAAAAACAAGCTCCATATACAAATATCTATAAACAATTTTCTCTGCAAATTAATCAGATCCATTCAACAATACTGCATATCAATCTTGTATTCTAATCCTCCATTCAACAACACTGAATATCAATCCTGTATTCCAATATGCTCAACAACACTACTTTACTCTGTCTGTTTCATTTATGTCTTACAAGTCTCAATGTCTTGATCAATCAAATTTATGATTCATGCACCTGATTGTCAATACAATTGCATATTGTCTTTTTAATCACCTTGTCAATCTCTATATCTGTATTTGATCCCTGTCAGTTCATCATCAATCTTTGCATGTTGATCTGTACAACATCACTCACATATTTCTGTCAAATGGTCATTCTATTTAAGTTCAATCCTACATCTGGATACACTCAACAACACAGCATAATAATCTATGTTTCATCAATGTCTATTTATATGTTTGCATCAATGCACCTGAAATGTCCTTTCACCTTCAAAACACATTTTCATTATCCTCTACTTTGCATAATAATTTTCACCTAAAAAATTTTTTTCTGTATAAATCTTTTCTTCAATTTTGATCTTCCATCTTCCCTTCAATCTTTTCAATGAAGCTTCATATTCCTGCAAACAAAACTTTCTCAAAAACAATAAATCTTCAATTAAACCTTTAATCTTCCTTGATAAGAAAATAAAATACTTCTTCACTATCTTCAGATCCCCTCTTTAGATTTCCTCTGTATGAAGACAAAAATAAAATAAAATCATCTTAACACTTCAAAAAAATCTTCCACAAACATTTGTTTCAAAATCTCTTCATATTCCTCTGACCCTTATCAAAAACACCTGCATCAAAAATTATATCTTTTTCATCTTCTGTGCAAAAATGATCCTTCAATTTCTTTTCAACAAGACCCTGCAAAATGAAAAAAATCTCCACCAATTCTTCTCCTTGCAATCATTGTTATCTCTGCAATTTTTATAAAAATCTTTTCTAAATTCTTCAATACAAAATCAATATTTTCTTCTCCTTAAAATTGCATTGTATTCTCCATATGAAAATAGAAAAATTCTAATTATAAAAAATCTTATCACCATAAAGAAAGAAATTGATATCTTTCTTTTAAAAATAAAAATCTTCATTTAAAAATTCTAAATGTGGTATGGGCCGACCACATTTTAAACAAAGTTTCTAAAAAAAATTTAAGTCATGAAAGGCATGGGAATCGGCCTTTTTAGAAACATATTGTAAGCTCTTAAAAATCTGTTTTGTTTCCTTTCAAACTTGTCACCGCTTACCTTTTGAAATTCATATTCCCGCTCAAACACATTAAGTGATGACCGGTGTTCCATGTTGTCATACTCAAGGGGCCGGTCAAGTGCATGTTTGAAGAACCCTTCTCATTACAACTTAAATGAATAGTCACCTTCGTTTGCAGGTCAACACATAAATATATCATATGATTTTCTCTTTAGGATTTGTGAGTGCTTAAATCATTCTCAAGGTTTTAGACCCTTTTTTTTTTTAAAAAACTTTAAAGAGAAATTTTGACCAAAAGTGAATCTTCAACAACCTATGGAAGATTGTCACATATTTGATTAATAGAATGTCTATGATCCTTAATCTCTGTCATTTGGTAATGAACATTATACCAATTTAAACTGACTGCACCATGCATCAACACTTGATCATATCATGAAGCAAAGAAGCAAACCGACAGATATATCATGATATGTAAAACATCCACTTGAGAGAGACATGCATAACACCACTGGCTTCAAGATAACCTTGTCATGTCAGATGAACAATGAAGACCCAACATCAACTCAATAATCAATCACTTACCTCCTGATTAGTGACCTCCATTGCCATTGAATACTGAGATCAACTCACAACTGCAGACTATGCCATTGCCATTGAATACTGAGATAAACCCAAGACAGTACTGATATAAGACCAAACTCCTGATTATGATTTGAAGACAATATAGTGAAGCAATCTGAGATAAGCATGACACAAACAACTCAAAATGATATGACATGTATGCACCTATCCAATCCTCTTGGCAGACCAAGATCAGATATCACAACTCACTACAGTCTAAGCTCATACAACATCTCTTGTGAGAACATATACCATCTCCTGATGATGCAAGATCAAACCTGTGAAGTATAAAACCATTCTCTATATCTGCAAGATGATGTCTCATGCTCCTGAACATACTTTTGACATCAATGACAACTTATCACCATCAATCTTCATATATGGACTAGGTCCATTTTTTCTTTCTTGCTGAAGAGATGCACAATCCTTATTAGTATTTGTTTGTTTTCATCATCCGCCAACTAGGTAGAATCACTGAAGAAGGTAAACAATAAAATGAGAGAGGGGAACAAGTGCATTAGGAACACCACATAGGAGGATGCCCCCAAAACACCCTCTGCAATGCTATGCCCCTAAGGCACGACACACAACAATAAAAAAGAGGAGAGGAATGATGGAAGAATGATGAAACAAATAGAAGAATGGTCACGACAGAGGCAGTCTCCCAGTATCCTTGACCTTACAAGAGTATCAAGGGTCATCCAAGGAGACCTAAACAACACATAACACATCACGAGGAACACAACACAACACAATATCATATTATATATATTTTTAAGAGGAGCTCGAACTTGTGAGCATCTTAGAAAGGTGCTCTATCAATTGTGGTAAAAAGTGTGAGTAGTTCATACCTGATTGATTCTTATTTCTGAAATGGTCATGCAGTGCTTGTTTCTCAAGTCCCTGTATATTTGAAATCTTTTGTTGATTGTGATGAAGGGAATCATTATTATTTCTCACTAATGATAGTCACCTTGTTCTTTTTCAATCCTTTGCTTTCTTATTTTGATGAATGATCTTTTCACAGCGGAATGGGATATTTTCCACAGTGGCAACCTTTTCTTGTATCATAATATCTTGTCGTGGTTGTTCAATTTGCATATCTGGTGCATTTTGGTTGTCTCTCGATCCTTGAAGGGATAATAGCGGAGGAACCTTAGCATAGATACCTTTTCCTTGTGGATGAGGTGAGTCTTCAACCTTCTCCTTATTCACTTCTATCATGCCAACTATTTCATCATAGTCAAGATAGTCATCTTCTTGCTCTATTGTATTTTTCTCTACCATCTTGTTGTCGCTATGCTTAGGAAAAGGATTAGTGAAGATCTGCAAATTTTGATTCAGAGGGGAAACCAACTTATTTCCATTGTCATTCACACCAGTTACCTGAATTATATTAGAATTGATGAGGTCTTGAATTTCATGTTTAAGACGCATACATTGTTCAGTGTCATGTCCTGCTGAGCAGTGATACTGATAAAAGGCATTAGCATCAAATGATGGTCCTTGTATCCTATTACTATCAAATGGTTTCACAGGAGGAAGATTCAAAATACTATTACTTACTACTTGATTCATAATTGATTGAAGAGAGTCAGATAATGGAGGAAACTATGATGTTGTTGTTTGAATTGAAATGGTGCCCATTTAGGATTACTAATAGTGGACACTTGTGATTGAAAAGTATTTGAATGTTGTCCATTGATCTTGATGAAGCTCTTGTTATTCCTCTTCAATTTGTTTTGAGAAGGTCCAGCCGTGGATTGATTAACTTGAGCCGATGAGTTTTGATTCTCATACTGACTAGACAAAAGCTGGTAATCACAAAGGGTTGTGCATAAATGTCGAAAAGAGCTATACTCCATCAAGAGGATTTTATCACGGATGTTAGGTTGTAAATTTGTAATGAATACCTTCTGGAGATCTTCATCTTTAATTGGGTATTGTATTTGTGAAATGAGACCTTGATATCGACTGATGAATTCTGTCAACTTCTCTTTCGAACCTTGTTTACAATGAACCAAGTCAATCAAAGAGACTGTAGGTTTAATGTTTACTTGGAAGTGTTGTAAGAATTGATCAACTAGTTGTGAGAAATAGTTTATTGAGTTCGGAGGTAATGAGCAAAACCATTCCAAAGCAGTATCCTTGAGAGATTGTGGGAAGAGTTTCACTAGAAAGTCCTCTTTAAAGAAGAAATCACTACACATCGATGTGAATGCTGCCACATGAGTATTAGGATCACCTTTACCAACATATTTTTCAAAGCGAGGAGTCTCAAATTTTTTAGGCACATGAGTTCTTAAGATTGCATAAGATAAAGGACTACGAGCATGATATGTTGGTAAAGTAGGTTGGGAAGAATTAGTCAAGTTTGTCACCTTTTGTTGTAAAGAGGTCGTGCCTTGCAAGAGTTGATTTAAGAGGGCATCATTCAGAGATACAGTTTGTTGTTGAGAAGAATTAGAAGCTCTGGTCATGAAATTTTGAGGTGATTGGTTGTGAGTGGTAATGAAAGGTGGTTGAGAATAGGTGGAATGGAGAGGTGGTTGAGAGTGATTCTTCATATAAGAAGTCACCCTAGGTGCTGGGTTTTGATAATTGAATCCCACAGCCTTATAATTATGTGAATTAATGTCATTAGATACTCCCATACTAGTGGTAGCGTTACTACAAGATTGTGCATTAGTAGTAAGGATTGATGATGCGAAAGTAGACATTCCAGTAGTCAATATAGGTGTTGATACATGTCTATGATTCGGTGATGACATATTGTTAATAGTATTTGCACATTCAGTCAATGTAATAATGTTGTTATTCACTATATGGGTTAGTCTACAAAGTGTATTAACACTATCTTGTCCTTCTTTTAATAACTCTCTTAGACTATGAACAATAGGTACCTCTTCAGCTATCATTTCTTTTTCCACAAATGCTTGAAAATCAGCTAGTTCCTTATCAAGTTTGTTATTTTGATCATTAGGTACATGTGTTATCACATCAATAGGATCTTCAAAATGATAAAATGTTTGTTCTTCTATTGTAGTTGTAGGAGGTATGATATCTTGCAAAGTTTGTGTTTCACCTTTTGTAAAGTAAGTGTTCAATGGGTTTTATGGTATTGGTACACCGTTGCTATCGGGAACACTAGAACCCATTAATCTAAGAATTCTCCTTAGACAAATGTTTCTATTAGGGAAGCAAGTTATACAACTCATGCAAAGGCATACATCACTCAATGCACAAACTAATAGAACAAACCAAAGGAGAAAAGTAGATATGCTTGTTGAAATACACAATGTGTAATTGAAAAAGGTGAAAGTTTCAAAGCTAGGATGCCAAAGTATGCACTATGATCCAACACTATACTTCAAAATCACATTTGAATGAATGTTGAAAAGGAGTAGCAAAATCTGAAAATGAAATTTTGTCTACAAACCCTAGTTTTTGCTAAGACTAGGTTATATGGAAAATGCAACTTTTTAAGCAAAACCCTAGAAAATGAAGTATGCAAATGCAAGGTAAATGATCATGAAATGATGAAATGCTGTAATTTATCTAAGATCTGATGTAAATATCAGAAAATTAAATGTTTTCAATCATATGCAAGGATAATAGTGCCAACTATGTCTTAATGCAAGCCTAGAATGCTTATTTTTTTCAAATTTTCAAATGTATGCAAGATTTTTGAATGTATGATAATGGATATGATATAGATGAATGCAAAACTAATTACAAAACTTAGAAAGATGCAAGTTTAATAAAAACACAGGTTCACCAAAATGTTATATGTGAAAATGAAGAT
Source organism: Cunninghamia lanceolata (assembly GCA_027924645.1). NCBI lineage: Eukaryota > Viridiplantae > Streptophyta > Pinopsida > Cupressales > Cupressaceae > Cunninghamia > Cunninghamia lanceolata. Next base: position 29,239,606 of record BSBN01000500.1, read on the forward strand.
AAGGTTGATGTATGGTTAAGGTAGATTCAATCAAACCCTCCTTTCACATACACATTCAAGGACATAAACTGAGTTAAGTCACTACTGTTGCAAGAGGAATCAACTACAGGTTTGGTGTCACTATGAAATAATAAGGAAAGATAGAATGTATTGATGAATTTATCAAACCCTAATTCAATTAAGCTTTAAATTCAAATTATATAAAATCATATACAAACAAACGAAATATGACAAATGATCGCACAAGAAGGCACTAAGTACATATTAGAAACATACTAGGATTTGAACTTCTAGAGGCAGAAAATTTGGGGACAAGGGGGTGGGCACCCGAGTCTACTAGGCCAACTTTTCTATGGATCTAAAATAATGATCTGTATCATACTACAACCTACTTCAGAGTTTCTAGAAATGCCAAAATGGAGGACTCCGGGGCGGCCACCCGATTCCAGTAGGGAATATTCTCTACACTTTTCTTCAGATCCTAAATCTTTATCTTCTCTACTTATCTGTAACTCCACTTCGTAAACTCCCACAATTTTAACCTACAATCATAAAGAGAGGGGTTTGGGGGTTGTGGTGTTTAGGAGCTTGCCTCAATCAAGCCCCAGAATGGCATTCAAGCCTTCCAACACCATTGTTAGATAGAGTGTGTGCCCTTGCAGGGAAAAGGCCAAATTTAATGACAAGATAAATTGATTGAAACCCAAATAGATGTCACCTTCGAGGTGAAACCCTCACGGAGATGAAGAGCCTTCAAATAATGAGGAAATGAGTTGATGAAGCCAAATCTACAACAAAAACATACAAACACAACAAAATTCTACTTTGCAACATAATGAATGCTTTGAATGCTCTATGCTTGATAATCATAAGTTCATCTTAATCAACTAGGAGTAAAATGAAGTCCTAAACATGTTTATATATGCATTCCAGCTAACTTTCGTAATTCAAATTGAAAAGTCCGACAAAGGGACACCTTTTTAAAGGTTCTATGCTGACAACTTAAATTTAGGTCTCGGCAAAATAGGCCTGGACTAGGGCATGGACGCCCAAGTCCAGGGATGCTTTTTGAGTCTTAATTAACATTAAATGTGGACCCCTAGGCCCCATTTGACATGGGTTTCAGGGAAATTTTGTTGCAAGGTGTGACCCTTGGTCTCCTTGTTCAGCGCTGCGCCTCGATGGTTTGCGACAAGGGCTGAATCGCCTCCTGTGCTTGTTAAGTCAAGTGGTTGTATCAGGCATTAATAGGTCGATCTTTTGGTGCAACGACAGCTAATAATTGGTATCAGAGCTAAGGTCACGGGTTCAAACCCCGCGCTTGCGCTAGGGGGGTTGTTGCAAGGTGTGACCCTTGGTCTCCTCGTTCAGCGCTGTGCTGCAGTGGTTTGCGACAAGGGCTTAACCACCTCCCATGCTTGTTAAGTCAAGTGGTTGTATCAGGCATTAATAGGTCGATCTTTTGGCGCAACGGCAGCTAACAAATTTACTCTGGGATAAGTTTTAAGCATGCATAATGAAATTAAGGGGACCTAGGAGCTAAACTAGGTGGTAAAAAGTCATAGGGATACTTTAATAGTAACTATCTTCAATTTCTCATCTAACATCGACCTTTCCTGATTTCAAAAAAAAAGTGGCATCTTAAGACCCCTTTTTGGTTTGTGCACTTACCCATTAAATAAATGAAAGGTAATTTTTTTTTGAATGCCTAATTAAAAGGCATTTTTTTTCAAAATACCTCTAAAAATGCATTGAAAAAACTTGATTTTTTTCTTTTAAAACCTTATTAGAAAAAAACATTATAAAAAAATTAGGCACAATGAAGTTAAAAGCTTTAATAACTATAAATAAAAAAAGTAAAAGAAATATTAAAACGTTAATTAGAAAACAATTTTGAAATTAGAATGATCGAGACGAGGGTTTTTCTTTCTTTCTCATGGAGCTGCATGCATCAGCGGATGAGTCTAATCCAGGTTCTTCTCTTCCTAGAAGAAGTCAGAGCTATGCAAATTTGGGTAACCCTGGCGAGCATTTGATGAGGAATGGTGGTGTCTAGCTACACAAAGTAAATGGGTGTTTGGAGAGATTGTAGGAAGGGCCGAAGCTTGTGATTCAACCAGACTCTATGGCTAAAGACGTGGAATACTACAACAAGCATGTGTTGATTTGCAAGTTCATGGGGATGCGTGCTTTGCTCCCCTTTCTTGATTCGTGGGTTTGTAAGATCTAGAACCCTAAAGGGGACTTTGATATTATGTTGGCAGCCAACAATTTCTTCATGGTAGACTTTTCTTGTATTACTGATAGAAATCAAGATTTTGAAGGCAAGCCATACTTCTATAACCAGGTGGGCCTATTCATTAAACCTTGGCATGTGGGTTTCAACTCTGTGGAGGAGCTCCCTTCTCAGATTCTAGTTTGGGTACGCCTCCCTTGCTTGCCCCTGGAATGCTGGAAAAGTGATATATTACAGATGATTGCTCTCTTGCTTGGTAAGCCTATTGGGCCCTCTCAACAAACCTTGAATAAAAGGGTTCTTTCTTTTGCTCGAGTGTGCATTGAAATTGACTTGAATAACCCACTGCCAGATTTAGTGGAAATAAGAATTGGGACAACCACTTAGACCCAACAAAAGGATTATAAGGCATTACTTTTTCGTTGCCGATTATGTCATGAATATGGCCACCTACAGCGAAAGTGCCCCAAAGCCGCTTTGACTACTGGTATGGCTAATGCTTCTCATCAATCTTCCTTGAAGGTAGACAAAGGTAAGGCCCCCATGCAGGGGGTGGAGGCAGATAAGGATGTTTTTGTGCCTGTTAAGACTTGTAATAGGAATAGAGGACAAAAGAGGACTCTTAAAGACATGCAAGAAGAGGAAAACCTCAACAGGTTTGAAGTGTTAGAGGACTTGGTTCAAGAGGAAGGTGTTCCCTTCGAAATGCAAGTTATTGATAGTACGATTGTTGAGAAGTGTCTAGTGGATTAGCCAAATACTTTTTCCATCCAAACCCCAGCAGGGGGTCAATTAGCTTAGATGGATACAGATCTCCCTTCCTTAGGACCTGATCTTGGGGAAATTAGCTTGACGACAAACACTATTATGGTTCCTAATCCCCCTGGTTCTAGGATCATCATTAAGAAAGTTGTTGGGGACTTTGGTAAAGGCAAGTCTCCTTCTCCTATTTTGGGCCTCTAGCAAAAACCCCCCAAAAAGGGGACTCCTGAGAAGCCTCTTAAAGTAGGTAGGAAGAAGGATCAGGAAAAGGTAAAACTAATTGGAGAGACGTCAGTAGAGTCTCGCTCAGTGAGGACTATTGACTCTCAGTTTTCCCAGCCCCAACCATGATTGTGATATCTTGGAATGTTAGGGGTATGAATAGCATCCCTAAACAAAACATTATTCATGATTTAATTCATGTTCAATCTCCTGATTTGGTTTTCCTCTAGGAGACTAAGTTGTTTGTTGAAAGTATGCTAAATTTGGCTCCTAAGATCTAGGGTAGAGGTTGTTGTCAATGTGTGGGGGCACAGGGAATCTCAGGGGGGCTTGCTTGCTGATGGGATCTGTGTAGAGTTTTTCCTCTCTGGTGGCTTTCTGGCAGGTGCTCTATATCTCTTGTTGCTTCTAGTCTAGAGTTTGGTGAGAGAATTCTTCTTTCTAATATTTATACTCCTACAGATCTCCTTGGTAAGGCTCATTTGTGGTCTCATATTAGTTACTTGCATTCTTTGGAGCCCTTTCTCCCTTGGATTCTTGCAGGTGATTTTAATGCTATCTCGTCTCTAGAAGAGAAAAGGGGTGGGATTACCCATTTGGATCCTTCCTCGAATCTCTTGAGGGACAATGTGGCTTGTATGAATTTGGTGGATATCAAACCTGTGAATGGGTTAATTACCTGGAACAATAGGAGGACTAGTGATGATGCTATTTTTGAAAGGTTAGACATGTTTTTGGTGTCCATTTTTTGGATTGCTATCAAATGGATGACTAGCTCTGAGATCTTGGATTAGTGGGGCTCAGATCACTAGCCAATCAAATTCTCTGCTTGCCTGTCTAGATTCTCTAAAAAATAGTCCTTTAAATTTCAGCTTATGTGGCTTTGTGATGAGTCTCTTCATGATTTGATCCCAGGATGGTGGAGGTCTAGGAATCTTGATTTTGGCACTACTATGTACTCCTTTGCTAAAAGACTCCAGTATGTCAAATATATGTTGAAATGATGGAATTGACACCATTTCGACAATGTTTTCCAGGCTAAAAGGGTTGCACAAGAGCACTTGGACACCATTACTCGGCAAATCCAAGATCAGGGGCTATCTGAGGAGATGAGTATGTTGGATGTTGTGGTTGTGAAGGAGGTGGAGGAATGGGAGCTTTGTGAGGAAATTTTCTAGAAGCAAAAATCTTGCATTGATTGGCTTGAGGAAGGGGACAAGAAAACTTCTTTCTTTCACAATTCGGTTAAGGATAGAAGGCAAGGAAATATCATTTCATATCTCAAGTCCCTAGATAGTGACTCTCTTCTTAACTCTGGTGAGATTTCAAAAGAGTTCGTTTGGTTCTTCTCTCCTCTCTTCTTTGATGATTCTCCTCTTGCTAGTGAGGAAGAAGCTAAAATTTTGGCTTGCATTCCTCCCTTGGTGATTGGTGAAATGAATGAGTCCCTTCTCAAGCTGATATCTCTGTTGGAGTTGGAAAATATTGTGTTTCAGATGAGGAAAGGTAAAGCTCCTAGTCTTGATGGGTTCCTGATTGAGTTCTTTCAAGAGTTTTGGGAGGTTTATAAAGCTTGATCTTTTTGAGGTTGTTCAGGAATCTCAAAGAAAAGAAAATGCTAAGAGCCTTGAATGTCACCTTCTTGGCTCTCATCCCTAAGCGGGAGGAGGATAATTCTTTGGATCTCTTCAGGCCTATTGCCCTTTGTAATGTGATGTACAAAATAATCACCAAGCTGATTGCTGAATGCCTGAAGTCGTGGTTAAATAGATTAGTTTCTGAGGAACAGGGTGGGTTTGTGGCTGGTAGGCAATTTTTGGATGGTGTGGTTATTGCAGCTAAGACTATTCACACTATGGCTTCCTCCAAGGAGAAGGCTATGTTCATTAAGTTGGATATGACCAAAGCTTATGACCATGTCAAATGGGATTTTCTAACCAAGATTTTGAGAGCTTTTGGGTTCGATAGTGCATGGATCGAATAGGTTATGAGCTATGTCACGTCTACCTCCTTTTTTATGCTCATCAATGGAAAGCCTTCTGAACTCTTTGGGGCTTCCAGGGGACTTTGATAAGTGGATCCTTTATCCCCATATTTATTTATTTTGATGGCTGAAGAGCTTGGGAGACTTTTGAAATCTCCTGTGGAGCTTGGTCTTGTTTAGGGTTGGCAATGGGACAATAACATTCCCCCCCAATCCCATCTTCAGTTTGTGGATGCTACAGCGTTAATGGGTCTTGCCAGAGTGGATGAAGCGATCAATCTAAGGAAGGCCCTGGACTATTATTTGGCTGCCTCTGGGCAAAGCATCAATGAATGCAAGTCTTTTATTTATTTATTTAATACTCCTAACCTTATTCAGTAGAGAATTGCGGGTATCCTTAGGTTTCATATTGGCTTGCTTCCTTTTGTCTACCTTGGCATTCCTCTGGTTGTTCACACGTTACCTTGTGTGTTTTGGCAGGATGTTATTAAGAAGTTTCAAAAAAAGGTAAGTCATTGGACTTGTAGGTGGCTTTCTACTGTAGGAAGAGTGACTCTGTTGAAGTCTGTGGTTCAGGATTTCCCATTGTACAGGTGCTTTGTGTTATCTACCCCTGCCAGCTTTGTGAAAGACTTTGAGAGTCTTTATCGACAATTTCTTTGGTTTGATAATCTACTTTCAAGGAAGTGGAGCTTGGTCAAGTGGGATGTTGTATGTCGGTCGAAGTAGGAGGGTGGTCTTGGGTTGTGTTGGGTCGATTTGAATGGGCAAGCTTTGGCAACTAAACTCTATTAGAGATGGTGTACTCAGCAACAACAGACTTGGGCTGAGATCCTCACCTCAAAATAGATTGGGGATGTGGATTGTGTGGATGTGCTCAGATACAACCTAATGGGTAAGGGTTCTATATTTTGCAATAACCTCAAGAGGGAAGCCAAGTTGATTAAACAAGGACTGTTTTGGATTTGCAATAGGGGTTCGGAGGCTCTCTTCTAGTTTGATTCCTGGGATGGGCATCCTCCTATTATGTCTACACACCCTCACTTGTAGGACCTATGTAGGAATTTTTTGGAAGTTGGTTGGACTTATGTGATAGATTTTAAATCCCCTGAGGTTCTAGGTCGAGTTACAGTGTACATGTGGAAGGACCTACATTAGTGGCCACCTGGGGGATTAGTGGAGGACTGTTAAGAGCTGGCCAACATCTTGGTTGGTAGGGTTTGTAACTCTCTATTGGAGAGGGATGTCCTAGCCTAGGGAGGTGACTAGAAAGGAAAGTTCATTATTGCCTCTGGTTATCAGGTTCTGGATGAGCAGATGTTTGGGTGCATGAGGGTCCCCTGGTGGAAGCAGGTCTGGAATAAATTCTCTTGGCCCAAGTGTAATTTCTTTTCTTGGTTGGTGATTTATAATAGATGCCTAACCTGGGAAAATCTTTGGAAGCAGGAATTTCAGGACCCCTTTATGTGTGTAATGTGCTTTAATAGCAATGTTTAATTTCTCATCTCTTCTTCCAATGCTCTTTTGTTAGGGTGATCTCACATTTCTGGTGCGAAGTCTGGAGGCAATTGTGTAGGCATGACTCATCTTTAAAGGACTTTTGGAGTAGGTTGGGGAGTTCTCTAGCCAAGACTTCCTTCCTCCACACTACTTGGACAATCGGTCCCAGCTTCATCATTTGGCATATTTGGCTAGAGTGTAATCGCAGGATTTTCCTAGATAAGAAACTTGTGGTGCGACAGGTTTGGATGAGGATCTTGGGAGGTCTTCAAGAGACTTTGGTGGCTAGGTGTGATCTCTCGGCCCATGTGGACCTTGGAGATATGGGAATTGTTCGAAGTCTGGGGCTTTCTGTTTGCACCAAGGGGGGACTAGGCCTGGTTTGGTTCGAGGTCTTAAAGGGAAGGTTTAGAGAGATGGTCATTGGAGACCTCCACCTTTGCAAATTTTGAAGATCAATACTAATGGGTCCTCTAGAGGCAATCCAGGTCATGCTGGTGTCAGAGGCATTGGTAGGGACTGTTCAGGAGTGGTTGTGTTCTTCTTCTCAGAGTATTGTGGCCAACACACTAACAATTTCATGGAGGCATTGGCTATTCTCTTGGCTTTGAAAAGGGCTTGTGCCCTTGGATGGATAAGGATAATTTGTGAGTTAGATTCTCATATTGTGGTAGATCTGTTGAATAAGCAGCAGTTGGAGGATGTAAATTCGTAGCTGGCTGGGGTGGTTAGACAAATTATCTCTCTGGGTAAGGTCTTGGATTCTATCACCTTTTGCCAAATCCATAGGGAGTGGAATAAGGTGGCTGATGGTTTAGCTAAATGGGCTTCTGAACGGATAAGAAATTAGAAAGTGGATGACTAGAGTTGTCTCCCTGATGGCCTTGATACGGAGCTTGACGAATTGGTTATGGAAGATGTTAAGGGAAAATTGTATTAAACATGAATAATCAATATATCAATATCAAAATACCCAAAACTCAACGAAATACAGAAACAAAGAGATTAACCGAACAAAAGAACTTCAAAAAGACCTGAATGATACATGATGCAAGATAGAATGATAACACACACAAGCAAGTAAGCAAGTTTGCACAAATGATACAAGAACAAACAAGGTATTGCCCCTGTCAAGCGGTAAACCAACAATTAATCGATATAGATTGACGATAGTGTTGTCATGACGGGGAATGATATATCCCTAGACCAACACGGCAGGTGTGTTGTCATGGCAGGGAATGATGGATCCCTAGAGCAACACGAAGGATAGTGTATAGTTTCAAGAAATGAAGCATGTCGTGTAAGACACGTGTGTTGGTTTGATTTCAACAATGCCACATCCTGTATAAGACAATTGATTGATTAACTAATTGAGTTGGTTTACAACCAAACAAGGATCAAGACCACTAAGGGCGCTTGGATAATTTGACAAGATTGGATTGACTTGATTGGTATGGATTAAGGATGGACTTGCATTTTGATCACTGCTCAGATTGACTGGACAAGGATGAAAGATACAATAATAGATACAAAGTTGATCGATAGAAGAATGACTCAATAGAAGGAATCACAAACTTTTATTTGATACTCTGTGGTTTGGATCTTTTATTGTATGGGATACGGTATGGATGCTTTTATGGATGTATAATGGATGTTTTTTCTTTTGACATCTTGACGGTGCAAGTATTTTGAAGTGCTTATTTCATCATTCAGTGATTTTTTTGGTACTTTTTCCAAATATTGTAAGTTAATACAAGAATCTAGGTATAATTGAACCGAGATGACCTGAGCATCACTTACATAGATTTTGATTTAGCAAGTTAATACAAGCATCTAGGTATAATTGAACTGAGATGCCCTAAGTATTTCTTGCGTGTCAACAGACAAGGATTGCCCCCTTTCATGTTAGACCTTTGATGTCCTCGATGATCTTCTGTCGATCATGTCGTTACACAAGGCATCACATTACTAAAGTTTAATCCACAAAAAAAAAACAAAGAAATTAATCATGCCCCCATCATAGCATCTCTAGCTTTTGGCATCCTCGAGTAGCATAGAAAGACATGATAGCAAAAATGAAGACCCTTGTATTTTAACCATGATTCCAATCCACAAAACATTTTTGCATTTAAATGTGTTTGTTTCTTACCATAATTTGGGTAAAATCATTTAGAATGCCTTAGGTGTTTGCTTGCTTTGCTCTTGATAGGTTAATGTCTTGCATCAAAATTTCTTCTTGAAAGCAGGTTCTGCTTGTGCTTGCTTGTTTGGTGAGAAGATTCCACAATCCTTATTGGGGCGACAGACCCTAAGGGACTAACCTAGTGCCTCAGGGGCTCATTGCTAAATGGCCTTGCCTACGTGACGACGCAGAGGCAACGTAGTTCATGGACTTGGACCATGGATACCAACGAGAGACACTATGCCAGGCTGACACTGCAGATAGGATATGGGATAAAACCTTAGTTGACAAGGCAACAAAGAGATAGAGTATCAAGCCACGATAGGTTATCGTTTAGGATTTTATTATGGAATAGATATGAGTCGAATGGGACATGAGTGAAGGAAGAATTGACACAAGGTGATTGCTTTCCAAAAGATGGAGGAAGCAGTTTATCACAAGTAACGCCTGTTTACCAGGTTTTCACCACTTGCTTTTATTTGCACGAAAGCTAGAAAGTATGCATGACGCCTGTTTGCCAGGTTTTCATCATGATACCTATCCAAGGTCCCTGTTTGCCAGGTTTTCACCAAAGGACAATTTTTTTGTACTTTTCTATTTTTTTGCATTTTTTTTGCATTTTTCTGATTTTTTTATTTTTTTTTGCATTTTTCTGATTTTTTAATTTTTTTTTGTATTTTATGCCCCCTTACATTGGGGTTCTCTTAGGTATAGAACCAGCAAAGATGCATGCTGTTGATTGGGTCATCGAATAGCTCACCCTCTAATGTTGCTAACTGATATGCCCCTGATCCATAAGCAGCTACGATCACATAAGGCCCAAGCCAGTTGGGTTCAAACTTGCCTTTCTTTTCCTGATCCTGTTGATTGTGGGGGTTTTCCTTAAGTACTAGATCTCCAACTTTAAAGACTCTTGGGCGGACTCTATGGTTGTAGCTTCGTGACATCATTTTTTGATATGCTTTGAGATGATCAAAGGCTTTCTATCTCCTTTCCTCTAGCAACTCTAGTTCTTGCAATCTGGAAACTCTGTATTCTTCATATGTTATGAGACCTTTTAACGACACCCTGAGAGATGGTAACTCGACCTCTATGGGGAGGATAGCTTCTGAGCCATAGACAAGGGCGTAAGGGGTAGCATCTGTGGGAGTGTGTATACTGGTTCTGTAGGCCCACAGAGCGGGATTGAGTTGGATGTGCCAATCACGACCAGCATCATTGACTATCTTCTTGAGGAGTTTCAAGATGGTCTTGTTGGATGCTTCTACTTGGCCGTTGCCTTGGGGGTAATAGGGTGTGGAGAAATGGTGTTGGATTTTGAATCGGCCACGGAGTTCTTGGACATCCTAGTTTTTGAAGGCTCTTCCATTATCCATGATAATGGATGAGGGAATTATGTATCTGCAGATGAGGTAATTCATGATGAATGAGGAGATTTGTTTACCTATGACAGTGGTGAGGGGAACAACTTCAATCCACTTGGTAAAGTACTCAGTGGTGGTTATTATGAATTTGTGGTCGTTGGATGAGGGTGGATGGATCTTTCCCACAAGGTCGAGTCGCCATTAGCAAAAGGGCCAAGGTGTCGTTAAAGGTCTCAACTCTTAAGCAGGTGCATGTATCAGGTTCCCATGTATCTGGCATTGCTTGACCTTTTTCACAAATTGATATGAATCTGTTTCCATGTTCAGCCAATAATAACCCAAACACATGAGTTTCTTAGCTAAGGAAGGACCGCTAGAGTGTGTCTCGCAGATCCCCTAGTGTACATCTTATAAGGCGGTTTGGGATTCTTCTCGTTCTAAACAACGGAGTAAAGTACCATCTAGACCATGTCAATATAGGGTGTCGGCAATAATGGTATAGCGAGAGGTTTGGCATATAAAGGTTCATCGTTGGTTTGAAGATAAGTCAGGTGGGAGGGTGTTGTCCTTGAGGTAAGTGTAAACCTTACCATACCAAGATGAATCAGATCCAACTAATAGGCATATGAAATGGGTTTCAGGAAGATCATAAGCTGGTTGCTGAATTGATTCCACTAAGAACTCATACCGTGACTCATTCTTTGGGATTTCAAGAAGAGAGGCAATGGTTGCCATGGCATCTATTGCTTTGTTTTCAATGTGAGGTATCTACTCAAAAGAGATGATCACAAAGTATTCCTTAAAGTCTTCGACCATCCGCTTGTATGGGACAAGGTTCTCATCTTTGGTTTGGTAATCATCATTGACCTGATTGATTACTAGTTGAGAATCACCATAGACATGTAGCTCTTTGATTTTCCATTATGTTGCCATTTTGAGGCCAATGACCAAGGCTTCATACTTTGCTATGTTGTTGGTGCATGGAAATAACAAACAGTAAGACTTTGGTATGGTGTCGCCATGAGGAGTTACAAACAAGATTCCTACCCCCGATCCATGGTTTGTGTAGGACCCATCAAAGTAAAGTTTCTAGGAATGTGTTGATATATTGAATAAGGATTCATCTAGAAATTCAAATTGCATTGGTGTGGTGTCCTGTAGTGGTGCATCTACTAACTGATCAACAATGACTTGTCCCTTGATAGCCTTTCTGTCTACATACTCAATGTCATATTCACTTAGGAGCATTACCCATTTGGCTAGGCGACCTGTGAGAGCTACTTTGCTTAGTAGGTACTTCAGTGGATCTATTTTTGCAATAAGTTTGACTGGATGTGCAAGCATATAATGTCAGAGTTTTTGGGAAGCAAAAACTATCGCAAGACATGATCTTTCTATCTGAGAGAATTGCAATTCATAGCCTACCAATGTGTGGCTGATGTAGTAGATGACTCTTTCTTTATTTTCATAATCTTGTTGTGCTAGAAGAGCCCCAAGAGCTGTAGGTGTAGCAGATATGTATAATAACAATGGTTTCCCTTGGATAGAAGGCATGAGAATGGGTGGATTCATAAGATACTCTTTCAACTTGTCGAATGCCTCTTCGCATTTCTCATCCCACCTAAATGGAATGTTCTTGTGCAGTAGATGACTGAATGGTTGACACTTGTCTGCCAGTTGTGATATGAATCTATGGATTGCTTGTAGCTTTCCCTGTAGAGATCTTAGTTGAGTAAGAGTCTTGGGTGGTGGCATGTCCATAATAGCCTTGAATTTAGTGAGGTCCACCTCTATTTCATTTATTGATACAATAAAGCCTAGGAGCTTGCCTGAGGTGACTCCAAACACACATTTCTTTGGGTTCAACCTCACTTTGAATTGTTCTAATCTCTGAAAGACTTTCTCTAACACATCCAAGTGTGATTCTCTTGTGAGTGACTTTGCAAGGATATCATCTACATAATCTTCCATTGTTACATGCATCATATCATAGAATATAGTGGTCATAGCACGTTGATATGTGGCTCCTGCATTCTTTAGCCCAAATGGCATGACATTCCAGCAAAAACTGCCCCATGGACAAGTAAAAGCTGTCTTATGCTAGTCTTATGGTGCTATCCTAATCTGATTATATCCCGAGAATCCATCCATGAGAGATAACATGGTATGTTCAGCTGTCAAGTCAACTATGATATCTATATTTGGCAACAGAAAATTATCCTTGCGGCAAGCTTTGTTTAGATCTCTAAAGTCATTGCATAGTCTAACTCAGCCATCGGGTTTGGACACTGGTACTATGTTGGAGACCCATTCTAGATAGTCTATAGCTCTAATGAACCCTACATCCAGTAGTTTCTTGAGTTCTTCTTTTACAAGCAGTGCTATGTGTGGATGCATCTTTCTAAGCTTTTGTTTCACTAGTTTCACTCCTGGATCTAATGGAAGATGATATAGAATCAAATCTGGATCTAACCCCGGCATAGCTACGTATGACCAAGCAAAATTGACTTGCTTTCTTTTGAAGAATGGTACAAACTTAGTCTTCTTTGGTGGGGTTAGAGACTTAGCAAAGTGAATGATCTTAGGTTGTTCCTATGTTCCAATGTTAACAGGTTCTGTAGGTTCCAATACAATCTGAGACTTCTCCTAGTGCATGTCATCGAGGAGAGTGTCAAGCCTTCCATCGTCAGGTGCCACAGTTGGGTTTTCACCTTCGGATGTGTCCTTTTTTTTACTATTTTGGGATCTAACATTGTCGCGAAGCTGTTTTCACCGTCAAATCCAATATTTATTTTGATATTTTTGCGACTGGAAGGCTTGGCACCCTCTTCGAAATAAGCCACGGTATTAAGTTCAATAGCGAAGCTCACTGTATGATCTCCCTTAGGTAGTTGGTCCCTTAGTTCCATGTAGTCAATATAGGCATCGTCGTTTTGGAACACATCTAGTTACGGGGTTCCTCGTAGATCCCAGTCAATAAGCTCAAGATGCACAAGGGGGAGGGAGTCAGAGGATAGATCTGATTCATTGATAGTTTGAATGGATATGCTAGGAGTATTGGTAGGGGGAGTGTTCAGGATGGTACTTTCCTCCAAGTTGTTTATTGTGATAGAACTCAAACCTTCCTCAAAAGTTGTATTCTTAGGGATAGGCAAATCACACTCTAATGGCCTATGCGGTACCGTTTGTCCCTCATGGTAGGGGCTATAAGTTTGAATGGTATCAACGTCTTTGTCATCGTAGGAATGCTCTGTCAGCTCATCCCACTCATACTCATTGGAACCTATGTCACTATCCTCTTGAAGTGTGTGGATCATTTCTACAAGACAAGCATTTGCTTTAGCTTTGCCCTTATCTTTATATCCTAGACCTTTTGTAGTTCTAGCCAATGAGGATGAAGAAGGTTGAATGGGTTCTATGATTCCTTCTTTTCTTAGGCCAATGGGGCCTTGTCCTTCATAACCCATTCTGTGTAGGATAGATTCATCTCGCCAATAGATTACCGTAGGGAGCTTAGGTGGTTCTTGTTGTATGTTCTCTTCTTCTTCTGTGTAAAGCCATTGTAGGATATCTCTTTCCTCTGTTTCATCTAATAGGGTCCCCCATTTTACAAAGGGAGCTATGGGAGGTGTAGGAGGAGCAGAAGGTTTTGGAAAATGCTTGGGTCATCCAAAGGATCTAGGAGATAAAGGCATCTTGGCTAGATTGAAGTTGTGCTCAATGGAGTATTCTCCTACTCCTATTTCTTTGATGGTAATTTTCTACTCTTTGGGCTTGGATGAGGAATCTTTAGAGGTAGAATCATGCTGTGGGGCAGGGGATGTAGATGCTCTATTATTTGGTATGATGCAATCAGGTTTTGAAAGGATAGAGTTGTAATGCTGAAAGGGGTCAGGGTCACCTTGGATGGTGACTTGCTTGCCGTTGTGAGGGAATTTTATGCATTGGTGATAGGTAGAGAGCACAACCTTCATGGCATGAATCCATAGTCTACCTAGGAGAATATTATAGGTGAGCTCCCTATCTAGGACTTGGCACACAACATCTTTTATCACCGGTCCCACTTTATGGGTAATACCACTATTCCTTTGGTAGTTCTCTCTTTTTCATCATAGGCTTTGATAGTTATCTTCTTCCTTGGATCAACTGCATTTTCAGAGAACCCCAATGTAAGGACTAGCTTCAATGTGCAAATATTTAAACCGGCTCCCCCATCAATGAGAACCCTCTTGATGCGGTGCTTGTGGATAAAGGCGACAATGTGTAAAGGGGTGTTATGGGGTTGAGACACTGAGAGGTCATCTTGTTCAGTAAATGATATGGTACTTGAGGAGGTCAGATTACCTACCATGGCCTGAAACTTCTCTTGGGCCAAGTTAATGGGGATGGTGGTTTCCACTAAGGCTTTATTGAGAATCTCCTTATGGGAAGGAGATAGACGCAACAACTCTAAGATAGAAATGTGTGCCAGAGTCTTCCATAGTTGGTCTATGACGCTATACTGATGGAAGTTGGACTGAGAAGGTGACGACCTTGGAGGAATGGTATTCAAGGTGACCTTACCGCTGCGGGTAATGATACTACAATTAGTCCTGTTGGGCTTTGATTGTTGGTTGGGCATGACCACATTGATTTGTGGGACATACTCTGATATGCAATTGATGGTATAGTCGAATGGCACACTTGCATAGTTGGCATTACTATTCCCATTGTTCTGATTTTGCCTATTACAGTTGTTGTTGTTGTTGTTGTTGTTGTCATTGTTGTTATTGTTGCTATTGTTGTTGTTGTACGGCCTGTCATGATTTAGAAGTAGATCTTTGTAAGCCACATGTGTCTCATTAGAAGTATGTTGATGAACACCTCTTTGATTTTGATCAAGCACGTCTTGAATAACATGTTTGAGATGGATATAATCTTTGGTTGTATGTCCTCTTCCTCTATGATACTCACAATAATCAGTGTCTTTCCAATAGTGAGGTTTGATTTGAGGTTCATAATCACTTGTTTGCGATAGAGAGATTTCATTATTGGCCAATAGCTTCCTTAGTGCGGATTCTTGGGACTCACCCAACGGTGTGAACTTTTGCCTTGGATTTGAGTTGAACCATGGTCTTAGCTCCCGAGAGAATGTTTTGTTGGGCGTAGCATTGCTTGCCTCTCCTTTGAAAGTGAGTATTGGCTGTTGTTTGGGAGCTACCACCTTGGCATCAACTACTCCATCATTGACGACATTTTTATTCTTAGTCCAAAACTTTGATTTGTCAGTTGTGTAGTTAGAGGTAGGTGTGTCCATGTATAACTTAATTTGCCCCTTGGCAATCATAGCTTTTTCGATGAACAATCCCATTTCAATGACTTTTGAAAATGAAGTAGGGCATTGAATTTGTATTTGATATCTAAGATCGGAGTTGAGGTTATGGATAAACATCTCCATTAATTGCTTCTCTGGTACATCATATGAGCATTTGCTTGCTAGTTATCTCCATCTTTGTAGGAAGGTGGCGAATGATTCACCACTCTTTTGCTTGGTATTGCATAAATCAAGCATAGAGACTTCATGTTCAATATTGTACGAGAAGTGCATGATGAATTTATTGACTAACTCATCAAAAGTTTTGATGCCCGGTGGAAGTCGTGAGAACCACTCCATGGCTTGACTGCCTAGAGATCTAGGGAATAGTCTCATTAAGTAAGTCTCATTGTGAGCTACTTCCATGCATGCTACGTTGAATTCCCTAATGTGATCTCTAGGGTCCCATTTTCCTTTGTATTTGTCAAACTTAGGAATTTTGAATCGATAGGGAAACGGTGTCATGTTCAAACTTTTATCAAAGGGGTACGGTGCAATATCTTCCAAGGAATAGGTTTTAGTGTTTGTACCCGTCTTGAGATCTATCATTTTTTGTGTTAGACCCTCGATTTGTTTCCTCATTTCTTCCATAGTAGTGCTTGGGTCTATGGCTTTCTTTCCTTTTTCGTGATTATCCTCTACATTTTCTTGGATTGTGCTTAGATCGAAATCGGTAGGGAGTTTAATTCCAAGATTTGCAAGATGATAAAAATAATTGTGAGGGTCCTCATGGAGCACTTTCTCTAGCAAGCGTTGGAATTTCTGATCTTGGAGGGTTCCTTGATACTCTTCGTGAGAGATTTCCTCATCACTATCATGAGGTGTGATAATGTGGTTGGATGATCCGGCCATTTCAAGTTGCTTTTTGTATTGAGATCTAGTAAGAACCATGCAAGGTGACATGGGATGAGGTGGGATGAATTTAGAGATTTTGGCAAGGTGCCAATGGAGACTATTAAGAATAGGATACTTATGACAAGATTTTGACAAGGGACTCTTTCGATCAATGATTCCAAGTAAGATGGTCGATACAAGACGATAGCCACTAGTAAGGGTACTCAATACTTGTCTTACTGTGTGGGGACTAGTCATGCACCAAGACCACTAGCGAAGTTCTGTGACTTACTAGGGTTACTTGAATCCAAAATGATATGAAAAAGGGGCCTATGCTGATCTGATACGGGATACTTTGACTTTGGACTAGGAAGACCTGATAGAAGGTGAATGAGATGACCAACGAAAGAGAGAGTATGCTATGGAATGGACAAAAAAGTGACTGCAAGGTAAGATCTGATCTCGAAACTTGGGACTAGACTGAAATGGGTACCCAGAACTGAAGAAAATTCTCTCAAAGATTATGCAAGTGCTCACTATCAAGCATGCGCCGAAACAAATGCGCGGTAGAAACTGGTAAATGTGCAGGAAGTCAAAACAGATGCACCACACTAGTAAATATCAAATGCACCGTAACAAGTGGTAAAAGCGATGCAAGTCAGTACAGATGCGCCGCAGGTCGGCACAAATGCGTAGTAGAAGAGGACGAATGCACCACTCTAGTTTTCTCAGTATTTTTGCAAGTTTTTTGGAAACTTTCTGATGTTTTTGGTACTTTGGTTGCAAGGTCTTTTTGATCTAATTTTTTGAAATTACGGCAAGAAGACATAGCAAACACAAAGAATATTTTTATGGTTTTTTATTTTTTTGTGATTTTTTGACTCTTTTTGGACTAAAAGAAAGCAAGTACACCCTAGGTTTCAAAGGACAGTATAAAACTGAATTCTCACTATCTCTAGTGAAGCATCTTTGGGAGGTGATAATCGCCCTTCCCTGCACCAAATTATAGGGGTTTTTGGTCTACTAAAATAAGGATCAGTAATAAAGGCAACCGTTCGAGTGGTTATACATGTGGCAGCACTACTCTCCATTATGGAGTCTCCCAGCCTACAAGGGTTGCTCCTTGGAGGGTTTTGGAGGAGGTTGGCTGTCGGTATAACACAACTACACTTGTTTGAAACTTTCACTCCAAACACAATTTATTTATAGTGGCTTGGTAGGACTTGGCGTCTAGCCTGTTACCACTTAGGGTCGTTCCTACTTGGATGAACGGTATCCAAGAGCAGGCCCCTCTAAAGAAAAAACACATGTAAAAATGATATGTCTAGCATTTTGGTCACCCAAGATAGGGGAGAGCATAGGCCTGGTATCATTCCCAAAACATAGAATACAGTGGTTCTTTTCCCCTAGTTAAAATGAGAAAAAGCTAGATGAGCTATCTACTTGGGCAAGCACAGAAATTTGTTAACTTTGAAGTGATAACAAGATAGCAATGGTCCAGTTTTACCAAGATAGCAATGATGTGTTCAATTTTATCCCAGATAGCATGAATTGTTAACTTTGAAGTGATAATCGAGATAGTAATGGTTCGGTTTTACCCAGATAGCAATGATGTGTTTAATTTTATCCCAGATAGCACGAATTTGTTAACTTTGAAGTGATAATCGAGATAGCAATGGTTCAGTTTTACTCAGATAGCAATGATGAGTTCAATTTTATCTATATAGCAATGAGTAGTTAACTTTGAAAGATAGCAATATAGCAATGATTCAATTACCGCCTTCCTAGTTAAACTATGTGAGATTTGCATGAGCATCCATTTACTTTCTCGTTAGAAATTGAAGTGTGAGTTAACAAGTGCAACTATATGATTCTAAACTAGTACCTAGCCTGCAAAACAAATCAAGAGTCTTCCTGCAAAGACATCAGCGTTAGCAAAAATCTCAAGGAAACCCTAAAAATCACTGCCTAAATTAGATGCGCAGCTTCAAGGACTGAATACGCAGAAACAGAGCTCAGAAACGCTACAGTACATATGCGCTAAGACAGAGGTCAAAAGCACAGGAAAACAATGTATATGCGCTGATCTGACAGATACACCGTATAAGAGGATATATGCACTGGAATAGAGTCTGTATGCACTGAAACAGACAACAGATGCACCGGATCAGAGACTATATGCGCCAAAGGAGCGTATGCGCCGTAACAGATATCAGATGTGTGTTAGGATGTGTTGGATGCGTTGTTTTCTCCTATGTACGGCTTTCTAAAATACAAAAACTTAATTTTTGGGTTAAATTTGGGGCTAAGCCCCACGGTGGGCACCAAAAATGTTAAGGGAAAATTGGATTAAACATGAATAATCAATATATCAATATCAAAATACCCAAAACTCAACGAAATACAGAAACAAAGAGATTAATAGAACAAAAAAACTTCAAAAACCTTTGCAAACCTCAAAGCTTCATAGCTTCTGTTGGTTGCCTATCTCAATCAATCTTGCATGTATGAATAAGGCCCTCAGAGAGTGCACTTCCTTGCTATGATTCCAAGATTGTCAATGGAGAACAGTAGTGATAGTTTATTGCAATAAAGAGGAGCTTCACAACAATGGTAGTAGTGTGGTAACGAGTGTGATCATAAGCAATGAAGGAATTGGTGCCAAAGGCGCGCTGTAATTCCTGCAGAGTAACAATACTTAAAGCTTGGATGAATGAAATGGAAGAATAAGGTTCAATTTATAGACTTGGGAGAATGCAAATCAACGGTATAGAAAGAATGAGAAGATCAACGGTTGAGACTGGTTGAGGAATGTGTGTGAATAGAAAGAAGACATGTGTCTTGCTATTTTTGCATGAAAGGAATTAGTAAAATAGAAGAATAAGTTAACTGAAGAGATTAATCAATTAAAAGAATAGATCAATCAGTTAAAAGAATAGAACTAGAGAATAGAAATTGCATGAGAATGAGAAGATATTTTAGCTCAATTAAATATTTAGAATATTCAATTGCATGTGCACAAAGATTGAATTATATTTAGAGATAACTCAATTTAGAAGAAATAGACAATTTAAATAAATATTTGATTTATTTAAATTTAGAGAAGATATTATTGGAAGAAACAATTAAATAATTGGTATTATTTAATTTAGAATGATTTTGGAAGAATAAATAAAATATTTGATTATATTTTATTTTTAGAGATTAAGAGGATTTAAATAAATTTAATTTATTTATTTAAATTTAGAAGAATGATTTGATTTAATTAAATAATTAAGAATTATTTAATTGTTTGGAAGAATTTAATTAAATAAAGGATTTTATTTAATTTTGACTTTAGAAGAGGTAATTAAATATTTTGATATTTAATTAATTTAGAGGAATATGAATCAAATAAATAAATTTGTTTATTTATTTATTGATAGAGGAATCAGAAGGGAATAAATATTAAGAATATTTACTTAGACCGAATCATGTCATTTTTAAGCGTATACAGAAGATATGAGATGTGTTTTGGGTGTTGCTTGATGTCTCTATTGCTGGCTTGTGACCCTTGACGGGGGGATTGTAATTTCTGGCTTAGTACTGCTTTCTTGAATCAATAAAGTTTTTACCCTCTTTATTAAAAAAAATTAGAAATTAGAAATTAAAAAAACATATATAAAAAAATTAATTATATATTAAGGGTTAGGGCATGGGAGAAAAAAAGTTTGATTTTATTTTGGTGTGGGATGCAAGGGAAGGGTTCACAGAGCATAGCAGTGGAGGTGAGGACAGGAGGCCGACCAACGGCGTTGAGGCACAAAGGAGAGGGCCACGAAGGGCAGAGGATGGTTGTTGGGCTAAGGTGGTGGCCGATGCTAAGAGGAAGCCAACAAATGGCAGCGGCGGAAAGAACCCACGATGGCATCAGAAATAGCGAGAAAGCTGAGGTTTGGAGTGGGGGTGGCGCTGGCAAAGGCCACTTAGCAGCTTAAAACAAGCCTATGATGGGGTAATCAACAAAGGGTAAAACCCTTAGGGCCGAGCCCTGAATATGGGCTTAAATCCCTAAAAATTTATAAAAAAGAAAATTAAAATGTTCGTATTTTTTTTAGTTTTTAATTTAAATCTTTAACTTTGCAATAAAAAAATAGATTTAAATACTTTAGGATTTAACTTAAAAAATTTATTTGTATATATATTATTTAAAACTTAGGATTTATTTTTAAAGTATGAAAGCATAAAAAAATATTTAAAAGTTAATCTGCATGCAGGAAGGGGAAAAAGCCCGAAATTTTAATTAGAATTAATTTTTTGTAAAGATCTGAAAAAAAAAGTTATAATTTTACACAAATGTAAAACAAAGAGATTTTTTATACCCTAGATTTATTTATTTTTTAAACTGAAATAAATCTACAGAAGAATAGATTTAAATTTAAAGTAGAAGTAGAATGAATTTTTTTTAAAAAAATTGAAATAGAAAACCTAAATTTTTTTAAAACTAGATTTATAATTGTATGCATTAGAAATATTACAGAAATAAAATTTTAAATCCAGATTGAGTTTTCAACAGGGCTTGGGGCCCAAAAATTTTTAACACAAAGCTATATTTTTTTAAGCTAAATAGGAATTAAATCTGTCGAGATAGAAGAGTGCAAACCCTTTTCGCATAAATATATATTTTTTTCTCAAATCAATTATCTCCTTCTCTCATTATGAATTGAGTCTCCAAAAGCTTCAAAAACTAGAATGGTTGTTTCAACATCCAACTCACACTTGTATTAGTAAACCAACCTACTTTGATACCATGAAAGGAAAAATAAGGAGCAAGGAAAGACTAATCAAGTATTAGAGTTTATGTTTGAAACAATATTACCATTCAAAGAAATATCAAAAGCATACACCAATCAACAATGGAGACAAGAGGTTTTGAAGGGGGAAAAGCAAAGAAAAACCCCCAATGAATATGAAAGATGGCAAGAAGCCTTCAAAGAATTACAAGAAGATTATTCATGTGAATGAGAGAATGAAGATGATAGAAAGACAAAGAAAACACCTCATAAATAGAGGTGAGAAGAGGAGTTGCATGTAACTCTCATATGCCATCTATCACTTTGGTGTGTGCAAAGTGTCAATTTCTTAAGGAGATGACTAATCACCTAAATATTCCTCCAAGAGGAATGCTTATGTGAATCATCCTCATATGTGAGGACAAAAAAATACAAGTATTTATGGTGAAAGATAAATAAATAATATTTACCATTACCAAGTAAAGATTAATATTTTAATAGGGACAAATACATCCAATCACTATTACTCAACAAATGTGATTGGGGACAAACACATCCAATCACAAATACAAATTTGAGAACTAAGTCCTCATTGTCACATATGCAACCATCGTTATAGATCATTGCCACTCTAATCACAAACAATATGAGATGGTTATTGTTGCCACCTAGGAACCAATCTTAGTTTTAATCATTTTGGCACAAATAGTTTTTCACTAATACAATTTCATGACCCCTTCGCTAGTGATTGACGAGAGGACATTGCTTATCCTCCAACCTCCTGTGCCTCCATCCTCCAGTAGGTTTTCTACTTAGAAAATTTGGTGTTGAGGCTTAGTTTTTAGAATGCACCCCCCTCAAGATGGATGTCGTGTACTAGTGCATCCATTTACAATTGAGGCAATTTTTATCTTTTATTATTTTTTGACACTTTTGGATTTTGACAGACATACTTTTGATGGCACGACAATTAACATCTCATGAAAATGGACCCTATTCTAAACAAAATGATACAACTTGACTTTGACTTTCTTTGACAACATACAATATTTTATTGGACTTTTAGACTATGACATGGAATATCTCTATAAGAATTAATAAGACATTTTTAGACATTAAACCAACATCAACTAGACAATAAATTATAATAACTTACCACTATGAAACTATTTTAGAACTTAACTTTAATTTATAATATAGTTGCAAGCTAAGAAATAAAATTGATTAAAACACAATTTGACACCTGTGCATTGAAGATGAAGATGCATGAATTTGAAGGTCTTGACATTCTTAAACATTGTTTGCATTACCATCAATGCAATTGAATTTGGATCTATCCATGAAGCTCTATTGAAAGCTACTACAAATTGTGTCAAAGACACATCATCATCAATTATAAAAACCTTTGGTCCAGTGAAGATGGATGACTCTTTCCCTACCAGTTGATTTGTTGTTGTCTTGATATTTTTTTTAGGTCCAAAAATAGTTCTTCCCAAAGGACTATATTGAAATGTGATTACATGTGAATGGTCGAATGTAACCTCTTCTCCTATTAAAAACACTTTTGGATCTACTAACATTTCTTCCTTAAGAGCTAAGTTAAGCATGTCTTGCACCGCCATCTCTTTAGCCATAGTAGATAGAATTTTAATTGTGCCAATACCACAGGAACCGCCCTCTCTATGGAATTGCTTAGAACTCCAAATTTGCAGCATATGCACTCTCCTGTAAACAATGGTGGCACATGATCTCCCTCCATGAGATAGATCATGCCTTGTTCCACACTCTCAACAATCTCTACAGCCTAATGTCCCAAAATGTGTGGAAACACCTTTAGCACCTCATTTTTTAGTCTAGTCCAGTACAGGATATCTAATTTGTAGATACTTTTAGTGCCAATGTGGACATCAAGTGCCTCATGGATCTCTCTATAGACATAGTTCATTACTAAAAAGACTCCAAGTATTGCAACCTCTGAGAATAGATCAAGTCATTGAGACAATTTGAATGGTTTTGACTACACATCCATCGCAATCAATTCAAAGATTTATTGTTACATAAACATGCTTAGATTCAAAATTGCTTTCCATGATTGTATTCAAAAGATATTACTCTAGATGAAAAGCAGGAGTTAGAGGAAGCTTTACAGTGAGAGATTGAAGCTACATTTTAAACAAATAAAATTCAATGCACTCTTCCTGTGAAAAGCATGATGTGGTTGAGGGTATTGAAATTAGCACAGGTTGTGACTACACATAGTTTGTTGTTGTGATTCAAAATTGTGTTTAGATTGAAGATGGATTGACACCTCAAGCACTTCTTTTTTCTTCATGGAAACATAGGTTTTTCAATCATAGGGACAAGATTGATAGTTTCTCTAATACCATATTGAAATTTTGTAAATTTTACACACAAATAATACTATATTTTTAATTCATTTCATTCAATACATATTACATATTTATAGGATTTGCATCTCCTATATAATAAGAGAGCTCCTATAACAACTCCCTTACATAGGCAAGTTGTTCTAACAACTCAAATCCCTACAAACATTCGTACAACCAAATATTACAATATTATATTAACCTACACATGTTATTCTAAGAATCCATAAAAATGTGTTAACACACCTAATGATGTTTAATATTCCTAATAGTTCCACCATCACACAATGCTTAACATCAATGTTTCATCTAGGGGTTTCATTATGAATTCTTCATTTATAAATGTTCTTTCCATTTCTTAAAGATAGTTGAGTCCTACTCCAGAATAATGTGGAAAATTGGCATGTGATATTTCTCTCTATATGTGATTTAGTTCCATATTGTGCAATATGTGTGCTTGATCTACGGTATTTATTTGTGTAATTTTGGGAATCTTCAAACCATAAAGACTTTCCTAAGCCCAAATATCTTCCTTTTATACTTCTCTAGTTCTTCCCATGCCCAAGCTTTTATTGTGTCATCTATATTAGTTGAAGAACTATCATCATTTGTAAATATTTCACCTTTAGAATTGAGTTCCCCATCCCATTCTTTCCTAGGTATTGTGCCAATTGCATATAGTGTTTTGTTTTTTTCATCTTCTTCATCCTTAGAGTGGATTTCCTTGGCATATGCACCTTTCATTCCTTTATTAAATGGCATATGTACTATTCTTCCACTTCTTTGTAATATTAATTATTCCTTACCTGCATCAAATATTCTATTGTTATCCACAAACCATTCAATATTCAATATGTTGTTGAAGACTGCTTGAGATCCTTCATACATATCCATAATTTTAAAGTCAACTTTTGTCTTTATACCCATGAAATCTACTTGCATGTGTCTCCAAGTCCCTATGGGGCATATAAGACTTCTATCTGCTAAAGAAATATCATATGGTATCTTATGTAGTTTGTAGTTTGTCAGATACTTCCCAAATCTCTTTAGGCATAATATTAAAGTCTACTCTTAGGTCCAATAAAGGTTTTCTGGCAGTTTTACCATTTACTTTAACATCCAATAAGATTGGTTGCTTTTTCCACTTCTTTTGAGTTTTTACCAAAAAATCTAATTTGAGGTCTCATTTTCTCTATAGCCTTTTTATTCCAATGTTTGGAAAATTGTTTAATCAAGCAAGTTTTCCTCTTCTATTAATTTGGCCATCTCCTTTAAATTTTGGGCATCTTTTTCTAAAAAATAGCCTCTCATATTTTCTTGTTGTTTTTGTAATTGATCTATTATTTTTTTGGACTTCTTGACCACGATGTCATGGTCACCTTTATTAGGGTATTCACTTTCCCCTTCTTCTTCTAATATCTGCATATTTTTATTTGTATTTATCCCTTCATGGGTTATAACTGCAACTCTAATCTCTTTTTTCCTAAAATTTCTCAATAGCCTCTTTCCTTAATTGTTCTTACGTT
The DNA here is from genome assembly GCA_027924645.1 of Cunninghamia lanceolata. NCBI lineage: Eukaryota > Viridiplantae > Streptophyta > Pinopsida > Cupressales > Cupressaceae > Cunninghamia > Cunninghamia lanceolata. Next base: position 29,264,728 of record BSBN01000500.1, read on the forward strand.
TGTTAATATTCTTTTTGCAATAATTCTTCTTCTATCATAGAAGGTTCTCCCATCTTGTATTTGGACTCTATATCTATTTTATTACATATCCTAATGTTTTTTCCTTCCTTCTTTGATATTTTCATTAATACTTTAGCACCATGTAGTGCATTAGAACCTGATAGTTCTCCTCTTCTTGTTCCTTGTACCATTTTATGCTTACAAAATTGAGCAGCTTTGGGATAATTGAATGCATCATGTAAATTATCACCACAAAATCCACAACTTGAGTTTTCTTTTTTCTTCTTGCTCCTACGCTCATTTCCATAATGGCACGGTTTACTGTAATAATAGCAAGTCAGTCTTTGACTTCTTCCTCTACCTTGGTGAGCTCTATAATTGTTGCAATAGTCTCCTCTACCATATACCTAGGAATAATTGTTATTTATAGCTTGTAGAAGGCTCTTTGTTTTGTATCTGGGGCACCACATGGTTCACATTATTGATTTGTCCTGGTTTCTCTTCCATGTCGATTCCTAGTAGTTGTTGTATAGCCATTTAGTGCTATTGTGGCCAATACTTCTGCCCTGGCTATTCCTCTATTTATGGAAGATTCCTCCCTATTCATTCATCTAACCAATGGTTCATAGCCTTCTTCTTCCAATAATATGGGGCAATCATCCATTACATGTTTATCCCATTATTTGCATATACACAATAGAAATTTAGTATTCTTCCAAGGAATTTGTTAAAATCTATCGTCAATTTGGAATCATGCTTTGTACCTTATATCATTGGGAATTCATTTCTTATGTGTCCTCTACTGCAATGTACACCATTTATTGGTCCTTCTAACTAAGGGAGAAGTCTCACTTTGCCAAAATTCTTGATTTAGTTTCAACTTTTCCAAATCAAATTTTAGCTTCTTTATCTCCTTGCTTCCACAAGAGTCATTTCTCCAAGATTGGGATTCAATTTTGGTTTCTAACTCTACTGCTTCATTATATGTGGTGAATACTCTCCCATCTACCATAGCTCTAATCTGTGATTTTAGACCGGATACAAATCATTCTATCATTTGTTTCTTTGTTAAAGGTTATTCTAATTTGTAAACCACACTTTTGAAATGTTGATTGTATTCCTTTAGACTCATTATTTCCTTGTCATTTCTCTCATTTTGCTCACACTTTCAGTTTGAACATCAAGTGAATAGAAGTTTGTCAAAAATAATTCACTTATCCCTTCCAATTTCGTGTCATATTTTTGGCATACTTTGATATGCACTTTAAAGCTTCATTTCTTAGTGTCTCTACAAATTCATATAACCAAGTATGATCACCATCAGTGCCATCTCTACTCCAATAAGATTCCAAGATGAATATATGTTCACTTGCATCCTTGGTCTCATTACTAAACACAAGAAGCAAGTGGTCCTATTTGTAGAAATTTTTGCAAGAGTAAAAGGTGTATTTGAATTATCCTTTTATAGTTTGGGGCTTTTCTAATGCAGGAGCATCGCATTATTAGTTTAGTTGTTCTTTGTTTTCCAGCAACTAATTTATGTTGTGTCAGTTTTCCTCTATTTTTGTAATAAGTTTCCTTTGTCCCCAATTTACCTCATGTCGCCATTAAGACATGAACAAAACAACTTTCTACCTCTTTTTTACTTCTGACAGGCGAACACACTGTGACCGGTGAAAAATAGTTGATAACCGATTTTAGGAAGTTGATTGGAGTTCATTGAGGAGGATTGAAGTTCATTGGGCATGGTAGGTCGCTGTGAAGATTGTTGTATTTGAAATGAGAGAGAGAACAAGCCAAAACGTAGGAGGGGGAGGGGATAGGTGAAGTCGACGACACGATTAAGGGGAAGAACAAATCGTAGGAGGAGAACGACAGGAAAGGAAAAGAAAATGAGGAGTGGTATTGTGGCGGATTCCTTGTCAGAGTGAATATAAGTCAAATGTGTCATTGTAAGACTATTCTTGTTTTAGTCTTCCAAGTATATGTGGACTCTGTGAATGATGTAAAAGAATAGATTTGAAAAACAAGTTTGAATCAATTTGTATCATTGTTGAATGTAGTTTTTATTCCTGTCCCAATTGTAGAAAGAATGATTAATATTCAAATTCCTGTCATCTGAATATATTGTCCACATAATCAGTTGAATAACTTGTGAATTTAAGTTGTCATAGTCCTCTGGTTCTCAAAAGTGTTGCAGAGTTGTTTGGTTTCAGTTTATCATGCTATCAATTTGGTATCAGAGCTAGAAGATCGCTAGCATGGTGAGAAGTATGCTTGAAGATTAAGGTATGAGAGAATTTATTGTTGCAGGCATGAGAAAGGGTCTGTAACTTCTATCCTCCAGCAGATATAAACTAGGTAGAAGGTGTATAACTTCCTCCACTAAGAGAGAGTGGGTAGAGGGGTTTTTAAGAGTGGCATCTTCTAGGGTCCTTGTTGGGTAGAGGGTAGTTGTTGAAGGTGAGAGATTCTGCTGTAGCAGTGAGCAAGATGTATTTAACAAAGAGAAGGATGATTGTCTTGAAGAAGCTAGTTGTGTGGGAACCTATGGAACAATATTGTGAAGAAAAACATAATAAAAGGCTCTATAAAGAGTTGAAGAAAATAGAAGCAAGATGGATGCCCTTGAAATTGGGTTGAAAAAGAAAGAGACAGATGTAAAAGAAAAGGATGAAGAAAAATAGAAAATGGGTGAAGTGAAGTCCCATTGTTCTTTTTGTGATGACAGGTTTGCAAGTGATGTTTTGTGTGCAGCAAATGAAGATGCAAAAGTGTAGAAATTGGACTATGAAAATCCAAAATTTGACAAGGAGATAGATTAATATGAAGAAGATCTCTTGTCGGAAGAGGAGAGGAAAGTGTCCATAAAGGAGGCACTTAAGGAGACATATTGGTCTCTTGATTTATTTTCTAATGTCATGTTTGAGAATGTGAATGTAGGTAAGAGGAAGATTGAAAACTAGACCTTGAAGATGATGAGAGAAGGGGTACATGGCAAAGCACCTGAGAATGAAGAAAAGGTTAATGGTGAAGTTTTACAGTTTGATAAAGAAGATGAGGAAGGAACCCCATAATCTCACGATGCTTTGGCAGATGTTGCAGAAGCAAGGCAAGATGCCTATGAAGAAGAAAAGTTGGAAAACAAGGAAGCCTATGATGAAAGTAAATCGAGACAACAAATGAATGGAGGTAAGAATATTGTTTTTAATCATCTATGTGGAAGTGAGAATGTGGTTATGCAAGTTAATAGAAAAAAGAGGGATGAACATGCATATATAGTACCAAGTTGGCAGAAGAAATCTATTAAGGAAGGACAACAATTAGAATGTAAATAGTGGGTGACTAATGGTGGAGTTTGTGACAGCAAACAGAAACAAAGGCTGGAAGAAATCATGAAAGTGGAACTGGATAGTAACAATGAGTTATTAGAATGTGAGATGGAACTATGGAGGCTTATGAATGGAAAAGACATGAGAAGAGGAAAATACAAGAAGAAAAAGGAAAGCAAAAGGAGGCAGCTTGGAAAGAAGAAGAAGAAGAAAACAATGGTGGATAAGTTTGATTACTAGCCTCATGTGCAGGAGCACATGTTTTCTTTTATCTCTTGGGGAGTTTGATGCAGGAGCATCGCATCATTAGTTTAGTTGTTCTCTATTTTCTGGCATCTAGTTTATGTTGTGACAGTTTTCCTCTGTTTTTGTAATAAGTTTCCTCTGTCCTCAATTTACCTCTTGTTGCCATTAAGACAAGTACACAACAACTTTCTACCTCTTGTTTACTTCCGGCAGGCGAGCAAACTGTGACAGGTGAAAAATAGTTGATAACCAATTTTAGGAAGTTGATTGGAGTTCGTTGAGGAGGATTGAAGTCCGTTGGGCATGGCAAGTCGTTGTATTTGAAATGAGAGAGAACAACCCAGAACGTAGGAGGAGATAGGTGAAGTCAACAGCAGGATTAAGGGGGAAGAACAGATTGTAGGAGGAGAATGACAGGAAAGGAAAAGAAAACGAGGAGTGGTACTGTGGCGGATTCCTTGTTAGAGTGAATATAAGTCAAATATGTCACTATAAGACTATTCTTGTTTTAGTCTTCCAAGTCTGTGTGGACTCTATGAATGATGTAAAAGAACATATTTGAAATGCAAGTTTGAATCAATTCGTATCATTGTTGAATGTAGTTTTTATTCCTATCCCAATTGTAGAAAGAATGATTAATATTCAAATTCCTGTCATCTGAATATATTATCCACATAATTGGTTGAATAACTTGCTGTGAATTTAAGTTGTTGTCATAATCCTCTAGTTCTTGAAAGTGTTGTAGAGTTGTTTGGTTTCAGTTTATCATGCTATCAATTTGGGAGCAATTGATGCAGACAGATACTCCCCTCCCTAGTGCAAACTCACAAACTCACATCACAATATAGATTGCAAATCAAAAATCTCTATTTTGTTAATGCTGAGACTCTCTCCATATAAATTCTCTTTACACATAACATAAACATATAACATGTTATTTTATTCGTCAATACAAAAGATTACAAAACATTCGCAATACAAAGACAAACTTGGTCCTTCATGGCCTCTCATATACATTCAATTAACACCCTCTCTGTGCAACAAATCATCTCTGGAATTCCCTTTCTCTATTTTTAGAACCCATGTCTTCACTTTGCACTTCCCTGATGGCGACTTCTTCTCACCAAAACGCCTCTTCAAAGTCTTCCATTTTCTTCTTTTGGTAGCGATCACTCTTTTGTGCTATCCCTTGGCCTAACATTTCTATTATACCTCCATTCCTTACTCCTGTCTTGTTTCATTCCCACATACGGTTGACCTACCCCTTACAAGGCCGACTCCATTCTACTGTTCATTTGAATTTCATTTTCTCCCTTTCTATGAGTCAGCTTCACTCCAAAATGTTCTCTCTATCTGCCGCACACTTCCTTTTTGCTTCTACCTCCTGGCGCTGCCTCCAATATTGATTTGTAAGTTTTTATTGAGCCTCTTAACGAGGCGTTTCAACTTCTCAGCTAGAGTGCCAAAACTAAGTGCTTTCATTAAAAGACTATGTTTAAAGGTAAAAGAAAAGCCTTTAGATATGACGTTAAACCTGCCTTACATAAGCCTCTTAAAGAGGCGTTTCATTTTCCTCGATCGATACCTTATTTTCATATTTTGATGCCTGAAATTCTATTTGAATGACAATTATTACCTGTGCTTCTACTACTGTTTGCATTCTTCTTAAGGCACTGCACAAAATCGAGCTCACCCTCAAATCTAATAGAAGCTCTGCAGTTTCTGAGACTATGTGGAGTATGATAGAAAAGAGGCTTCTTGTTAATCATCAAGTTGGATTCTCTACTAGAAATTATTTGGAAGAAAACATGTAAATCCACCTGAATTGCTCCAAGCATATTCATTGGCACATCAAAGAATGTAGGGAGTCATCCCTCAGCGATGTTCCTAGTGGTACCATGGCATAGAAATATGATTCTATCTCCAGTTTTCCTACCCACTAACTTACCAGAGTAATTGGCGAGTTTGGTGTCCGATTCAGCCAATCAAGACAGATACATGTAGATCCAATACCAATGAATGATGCTTGGTACGATATCTAACACACTAATGCCACAATTGCTCTTTTTGGCTTAGAAATTTTTGTCCAACAGGTTTTTTTTTCATTCCCATGGTTCTCTTACAAGATAATACCCATCAATAACAAAATTTGCAACATCCTTCCAACATATGCAACTAAGACAAACCTGAAGAAAGATCAACCACGACAACTGCTACCAAAGTCGCCAATCAACTTTGACAAAACTGAAAATGTCAAACTCAACCAAAATGAAACAATTTGTGACAACTTCAACAAAACTGAAATATCATCTTTTTGGTTGACGCAGGATTGCGTATTCGCTCGGGTTGCTCCTGCATCATTTTCCTTCCCCCTAACTTCTCTTCTTTTCTTGGTTCTCTTGTCCTCTTTTCTTCAAGTCTTTTCTCCCTAGTTTTATTTTTTGCTAGTTAACCAATTTCTTTTCTATGCCTTTGTCTCTAGGCAATTGAATCTCAAAGTACTCACCATCCAGTATCTCTTCAAAATTCTTCACATAATCTCTTCTTGCTATCTGTTTCTAGCCTTAGCAAGGATTCACTACTTATTTTTTCTTCTAATACCCTTCTTAACTTATTTGGCATGAGGGAAGATTCTTGGTTTGGGGGTTGACCTCTTTAAAGTGTCTTTTCATCTTGGGAGATACAACTTTTGGTAGTTTGTCATTAGTCAATGACATTTCATTAAGTAATGTGTGGTTCTCCCATTCTTCTTCAATTGTTTCATTTGTATCCATGGCTAACTTATTGCACATTTTCCTTATATCTTCTTTTTCTGCATTCCTTTTTCTTTCTTGATTTTTTTCCTATAAATGTACACTTTTACTTTATAAATTTTCTAAGTATTCTTCGCTCAAATTCAGAGGTTTTAATTTTGGAATTGTGGTTAATAAACCCTAAAACTCTTTGCTAATATTGACCCTAACATTTGATAGATTTGGTTTAGAATATGAACTTTTAATCAAAATTTCAATTTGCAGAGCACCACTGCCTCTACGCTCTGGGGTCAATAATTCATTTTGTGGCTCAACACTATGATTTCCACACTTTGGCTAAGCATTATTGCTTCTAAGCCCTTGATGACATGCATTCTCCAAACATGCGTTCAAATGCCAAGATGATAGCAACACTGACAAAAAATGTTTACAGGAACTTCGATTCAAATACAATGTAGTGACAATTCAAACAGAATGAAATATGATTGACAAAAACATTCAGTAATCAAATGATAGGGAACTCTGTTTAGGAGTTTTTATTAACAAGAAACTTCTTTATTCTCTATTCGGCCACATCGTCCAAGCATACATTGAGCATCTCTTAGACGTCACAATCATCCTATACCTTTTACATGGATTCAAAGCACTCAGCCGAGCCTCATTGCTGACACATAATCGATCTTATTGGATCATCTTTCCTTCTGTAACGGTTTCGTCCTCTCTCTTTCTCATGGTGACTCCTCCCGAAGCTCCCTTCAACAGACAACTTATGTCTTCATATCGCCGTTGTCTTTGATGTCTTTTCTCCGATCACATTTTCCCCTTTCTTCCCATCGAACTTCCTATTCCCTTCGAACTTCCTATTCTCTTCTACTTACCCCCTCGCTTCTTACTGTGTCTTCTCATTTTTTTATTATCGTTCTCTTCTTTCCTCCCATTCTTCTCCTTGTTCTGTCCAGGAGGCTAACGTTCCCCTCTCAAAACAGATCCTCCATGATTTACTAATTGACCTTCAACTGTTCGGCCTCCTTCCTCTTCGATTGGCCTCACTTCTTTGTTCGACTTCTCTCTGTCCCTCTTCCCCACTCATCCTTTCTGATCGGCCTCTCCCATTCGGCCATCTCTACTCCTTCAGAACCATCCCTCTTCTCTCTGGCATTCTTCGCGACCCTTTCCACTTTGTGTCTTTTTTTGGTTTTAACCTCTCTTCTCTGTTCTTTTATGTTTTCCCCAACGTCCAAGTAGTTCCTCAAACTATTTTGGCTGGCGACAGGAACCAACTTATAACTGCTTTCCTTCTTTGCTCGTTCGATCAACGAGAGGCCAGCTACCTAGACAATGGATCTTAAAACAATACTAAACACAACAAGCTTGATGGGGATGCCCCTGCATCAGCCCTTTCTCTAATGATTCATTAAATTCATCATATTCTCTTATCTTATCTGTTAATCTAATCAAATTTTCTTTGGCTCTTTTTATGTGGATAATTATTTATTTAGATGTTTCATTTTTATTGATTGATACAATAACTATATGTCCCTCTGTTGGCAAATTCTCATCACTTTCAATATTTTTAGTGTTCTCAACAGCAATCCTTTTAGTGTCTATAGAGGCATCCCTAGCTTTCTCCATCTTTTTGCAATATCTCTCATCTTTCTTGGATTTGTTTCAACTTTCTTTCTTCTTCCACGTGCATCTCATAAGCCATTTTAATTTCTTCAGAATTTTCTCTCAACTTCTTATTATCTCCTTTTGCCATGAGTTTTTTTAATTTAAAATTTCATTAATCATCTTACTCATCCCTAATAGATCCATCAAGCCTACTTTAGTGGTCACATCTTTTTAGGACCCTTTCTAGGGTCCCCCCCATTCCATTTATCACCACCTAGGTGCCTAACCTTCTTCTTCCACGTGCATCTCATAAGCCATTTTAATTTCTTCAAAATTTTCTCTCAACTTCTTATTATCTCCTTTTGCCATGAGTTTTTTTATTTTAAAATTTCATTAATCATCTTACTCATCCTTAATGGATCCATCAAGCCTACTTTAGTGGTTACATCTTTTTAGGACCCTTTCTAGGGTCCCCCCCCATTCCATTTATCACCCCCTAGGTGCCTAACCCCTCTCACAAAATAGGACCTAGTGTGATAACACACATCTCCTTTATTGATTAATACTCCTTTCTCTAGTTGTATTTCTTACCATAATTTTTTTCATGTTTCTATAATTTCTCTTCTTACACACCAATAAAGTGGGGTCGATCTAGCAAAAGAACCAAAAGTTGTCAATAAAATACAAGCCTAAGGTCTAGATTAATTATTAGAGAAATTAACCCTATTGTGATGCATTAAGGAGGAAATCAAAATAGTGCACTAGATATCATATGCATACCATAAAAGTTCAAACAATTTTACACATTCATAAAAGCCATCATATATTCATATCATATATATTTTTTATACAATGTACATTCTTTACCGCAAGCATAGATATACACATAACATATGCTTGGGTAGCTTATATTACATATGTTATATCTACATTCTTCTTCTTTTCTTATGTTATTGTTATGTCCTATTTTATTTTCTCTTATGTTATCTGTTATGTCCTATATCTCTTTCCTTGCAATGAGGCCAAATGTTCATATAGCTGCTTTCTAGTCCAGGGACGTGTCCCTCTGTATACCTGAATGTGTACCACATGTTTGTTGTTAGTTGCTACCGTAGTAGTCTTCCAATGATTGTTTGTTGTTTTGTTCCCAGTCCCTAGCCTGCCAACATAGAGCTTAAGATTTTAAACTTACCCAATACCACAAAATTCATGGGACCACCTACTTTAAAATGCCCCTAAAAAATTTCAACATCACACACTAAAATATTTTAGGAAGCCCCCCTCCATAAGACCACGACCTAAGCCTAAGGTTAGAATTTAATTTTTATTACACCTATTATTACCTTGAAGAAAATGAGAAAAAATAATTAAATACATAATTTCATATTTTAATATTAAATTATAAGCACATAAATAACTAATTATAAAGTAGGTAACCAATGATCTTTTGAGATCAAATATTTATTAAGAAGAACAAAAGTATTTTTATAAAGTTAATTTAAGTGTTTTTGGATTTCACGTGTATGATTTTTTTATATTAATGTTCAATAGTTCATAAAAATAAAGATTAGGAGGATGAAAAAAAAAAAGAAAAAAACTCATGATAAAATTAAAAATAAAAATACTTATATTATCTTCATACCCTGATATAAAACCTTTTTTTTTTATGAATATTCCCATTAAACATTATATTAATAATAGTGGAATAGTACAATATTCAAAAAAAAAAAAAGGGTAGGTGGTATGAAGACACACCCACAAAGTCTAAAAAGACCAAGTCCTAAACAAAGACTGAGCAATTTTTTTTTTTGATGTAAAAGCATTGGCATCTATTAATATATTAATAAAAGAACACTATTACACAAAAAAGGGTTTGGGTGGATACAAGATCACACCCCATAAGGGGCCTAGCTAGAAAAACATAAAACATTTTAAAAACAAAGCTGCTTAAGCGGCCACAGCTACAGCAAATGGAGGTGGATGAGGGTCAAGGTGTCTGGTTTCCCCCAGACATCATCAGGGTCTAAAGTAACATCAGGAACAGACCAACCATACAGAAAAACACTGATAATGAAATGATGACAAGTTACACATTTGAGAATTTGAATTGAAGAGAGAGCATTCCTCTGGAGTAACATTAGGTGTGGTTGTCCTCTTGTTTGGGTAATGGCCAGGGAAGATCTCCAGGCACACAGTAAAACCGAAATTTCTGAAAAGCTTGAAGACCATCCATTGTAACATTGTAGCGGCTCAATGTATCTCTCAGTTTTCTCCATTCTTCCCGTTCTTCTCCTTCTTCTTTCGCCTTTCTTTTGCATTTCCCTTTCTGTGTCTGGGATGCCTTGTGCTTTTTTCCCTTGCTCTGTGTGTCCTGTTGAAGAGAGCTTTCTCCGGCGTTCGCTTCTTCACCCTCTTTCAAAACTTCCCTCACAATGGCTTTTAACCATTCCTCCAGTTCTTTCTGCTCCCTTGTCTCTTCTTTCAGAAATTTCCCTATCACTTCCATCAGGTGCTGGTAGTTCACTCCTCCCTTCTCCTCCACGGAATTATTGTTACTTATGCCATTGCTGATTCCTTTACCCTCTGAATTTTGCCCGCTGCCATTCTCTGTATGGATCTTAATGCTGTCGTTTCCTTTTGCTGGAGACAGTTTTGGAATATTTCCTTTGATGCCATATCCATTAGAGACATTTCTACTGCTATTGTCTGCCGGCCATCTCTCATCCATGTATTGCTCCACGATCTCCCTCAAGGAAGGCCCACTTGTTTTTTCCTGGATCACTTCCCCTTGCTGATCATCATTTACGGTAATCCAGTTTTTAAGCACGTGAAGATTGTCCCACTCCTGTAGAATTTAGTCTTTTTGTTATTAGTTTGCTCACATTATCATAGCAGAGCATATGGGAAAACCTACCTTGAAAAAAGTTCACTTATGATCACTACTGCTTATCTTCACAACAGAAGTATTTATTCGACTATCAATCAGAAACAAAAGTCTGCCAAATAATGTCTAAAAATTGGATGTGGAGAATAGTTAGGACTGATTTGGAAACAAATACAAAAACTAATTTAATTAAAAAAAGCTTCTGAAAAACCAGCGATAGAATTTGATGGCATCAACGTTTGAAAACATTTTTTTTTTGGGACTGTGAGAGCTTGAAAACACACATCAAATGAAAAGAAAAATGTACCTGAAAAGGGTTTATCTTGGATTATAACAAATATCAAGTTTTTACAGTCCATGAGATTTAATGGTTCAAGTTTTTTTATCACAATCCTTAGAGACAAAAGATAAGAGAATTGTCAGATGTTAGCATAGATATTACATTGTTGGTTATGGTTGTTACTATGCAGTTAGGCGGCGGTTCTCAACTGCTTGTTCTCAAACTGCTTTACTGCTTGTTCTCAAACTGCTTTACTCCTTGTATAGGCTTCTGTAGTTCATTGAATATATCAATCAAGCATTTTTATTGTTTCATCAGATTGGCTGATGAGATTGTGAAAAAAAGAAAACATACCTGAACAAGAGTGTCAATTTGATCTTTCCATTGCCAACAGACAAAAACCCATGCAATAAGTTGAACCTGCCATCCGGCCAATGTCTTGACTGGTGTGCTTTTGGACAAGATATTCCATGCTAGCCGATGGTAGGTGAGCAAACGCTTCCATTCTCGAGGGAGTTTTCTGGCACCCGTTGTTTTTGTTTCAAGGAAGCAAAAGGCATCGCTTTCTCCTTTGCTATATTGAGGTATCAGCATTTCAATGGTTAAGGGGAAGATTTCCATCAGTCCTCCTCCTCGCTCAATTTCAGTGTTACTGTTTTCTCCCTTGTTGCACTTGTAGGGAAAGCATGATCTCAATTTCTCCCTACACCATTTCATCCAATTCCTGTTGTTCCCATTGTTTGAAATCGGATCGCCTGCACATGTAGAACATGTGATATTTGTATTGGTAAGCCCTTACCAGAAAATGAAAACTAAAATAAATGGCTGCGCTAAGAATCTTTGAACCTGTATCTTGTCCTCCTTCCTTATCGTTGTTATTTTCAAATATTGTAATCTTTCTTGCATCTTCCTGTTGCTCTATTAAACATTTTCAATCACACGGTATTCTCAATTCATATGATAGTTCATTTTTCAAGTCATCCTATAAAAAAAATCTCTATTTCAATCTATTCACCTGATATTCCACTTGTTTGTCCATGTTCTGTTTTGTTGGGTGATTGGGAATTCATTCCTTGTCCAGTACTTTCCCTGCCTAGAAACAGAAGCTCTCAAGTTATCATCCGTCCCAAGCTCATCAAAACAGATGTAAACATCATAAATCCTCAATTATAAGTGAACTCTTCTCACCTGAAATATCATCTCTTTCTTTTATATCTCCAGTTTCTCCCCGAATTGCCATATCATCTCTTTCTTTTATATCTCCAGTTTCTCCCCGAATTGCCATAATTTGTCCACCACCTACAGAAACTGTGCAGTTCTTAAAGACATTTTAAAGGCATTTTGGTTTCAAAATGTAGAGCATACGCAGTCAGTGAAAAACGTATTAATATAGTTGTTTGCAAGGTCATGTAAACTAATATATTTTTACCTGGCTTAGGATTCCTTGAAATAAAGGTTCCCAATCGGAACTTGGGATTCATTTTTCTATGTGCATGAACAGGGGGTATCTCTGTTTGTGCTTCACAGTCAGTAGGCCCTTTGGACGTGTCCGAAATTCCTAGCTGCCCCTGCAAGAAATTCTTGGACTCGGAGTGGCTAGGATCCGGCAGGTCTAATGGCAGCTGTATTATTTTTCTCAAATATTTGTCTGCCAAGGCCTCATTAGACTTATTGGCATATTTATTATTCTGGTTACCAAACTTTCTTATTATTGCATTTTCGATCATTCTCTTATCCATGCCCAAAACTACATTGATCTCGCAAGCAGCCAAAACCAGATTGATGGCAGATAATATCTGCAACACATAAACATTTGACCTGAAATCTAAACAAGAGAGCTAATAATCAGAAATCAAACAAGTTTAGAAATACTGAACATATTATACCTGCAGAATCACATTTTCCTGACATCTATCAAGGTCGTCAACGAAGACCACAATCCTAAGATTGTCACTGGAAGCAGGGGCCATCTTGGGAATCGGTGTTTCTGGAATATAGTCATCACTCCAACAAAATGTTGCACAGCACCATAAGAAACTAAAGGCGTTCCATAACCAGGAAGGTTTATTGCCTATTTCTTTTTTCAAAAACTGGATGTCAGAAATAACCTTATGATGATAACCAAGCTTGTCAGTATGATTTGGCAAGCATATATAGTCCACCATTTGAGAACTGATGGGCTCTACAACGGACATCACTGATCTCACCACAGCCCACATAACTACAATTATAGTTGCAGGTAAGCTTCCATATTTAAACTGTTTTAAATCTTTACCTTTTTTGGCTTTGTCTAGTACCAGCCAAAGAATAATAGTAAACCAAACGGCCATAATTACTGCAAGAAAGCATGGGAGTATCACTCCCAGAAAAATCTTGCGTTTGCGAGTTGTCCAATTATATCTCCAACCGGTCCTCAGCTTCTGTGCCACCGTCATCGTCGCCTCCAATTCCCTTGTGATATTTACTGCAAGACCTGCCCATGCGTCGGATTCATTCCGGTATTGCCAAGCATTATACCGTACAGTTAAAATGGAGGGTATTGTCCCCTGCATCTGCATCTGCCCCTGCCCCTGCTCCTGCCCCTGCCCCTGACTTTTTGATTCCTCTTTGCATGCCCTTTCATTCTGATCAGATTCATTCTGCTCTTCTTCTTCCTCTTCGAACTGAAACTCCAACAAAAATAAATAATAATTAAAAAACAAATTATCATCTATACCTATTAACCTAAATCTAACTTCAAAAATTATTGAAATTGGTCGCTGTTACTGGTTGTTATAGCATTTCCGACTTTGGTCATCTGTGGACTTTCAAATTATCTTATTTCATTAAATCATCCTATTTAAAAGAAATAATTACAGTTACAGAGTTAATTTCTGCAGTTCAATTCCCCTTCTCTGTTGTCAAATGTAGCCTAGGATGGAAAAGGGAAAACATGTCTTCTTACCATATCTGTGCGGTCCATAACGGCCAAACACTTATACAGTTCATGATATTTTGGGTTATAACTACCAGAAATGTCATCCAATACCTGAAACGTTAGCTACGAATAGTCAGGAATTTTTGTTAATATAAAAATTAAAAAAATTGCCGTATTCAATGTTCAGGAAACAAGTTAAACAAATGAACAATAATTTGGTATGAAGCATCTACCTGTGTATTGGTTCTTTTGGTATTGTCCTTTACAGTAGAAAAGAAGTATTTCACCAATCCTTTAAACTTGTGGAAAATATCAAACTTCGATTTAGAAGTTGATTCATCCTTCTTTGCATAGGAGCTACGCGAGGCTGAAATGGATTCATCTTCTGTTCTTTTGGATAATGATAACCGCTTCATTGAATGTCTAATATTTTTACCTTTTGTTGATAATTTGGATTTTGTTGCTCCAAGAAAACCCTTGACTTGCAAGGAATTTGAGAATGCTAATTGAGCCGATGTCTTGAGAAGAATAGATTCTGTCTGAGAAACAAAATCAAAAACATAAATTAAATCATGCACAATCTAAAATACTTAATATTCATTTTATTTTTACCTGCATCATGAGGCTAGACTTTCCCATTCCCCATTCCCCTGAGATACCCACGGTAATGGGAGGTTTTACATAAGGATTTAAAAACAATGCAGCCAGACCATTAGCAAACGCACTTCTTCCTGTCCAAAAGATCATTAATTAAAAACAAATTCGCAATCGAAAATATAAATATTGCTTCAATTCTATAATTGTTCCTACCAAGATCATCCCACAGAGTCGGTTTGTCAGTTCTTTGTTCAACGCTATTGTGTATTTGCTTGAGAACTGCAAAACACGGAAACTATAGATAACTCTAGTAGTAGTAGTCTAGTAGTACTTAATTTGTGGGCCTGAAGCAACTTAGTAAGAAAACTAAATAAGCATACCGTATTCAACATTTTGATTTTCTCTATCAGACAATCTCTTTCTCCATTTCGGCCTGGTAATGTCAGAAATCCGAGCACCACCAGTGAGAAGCTCCCTCGTCATGTCTATATTGGCTAATTTGGCCGCCACTCTAAGCAAATTCCCCTCTCTTCTGCTTCTTTCACCCTCAAGATACGTCTTCAGAGAAGAGTTACATGCCAGACTCTCCTCAGCGGAACCAATGCCAACTGCAGAGGCGCACAGTAGAAGGGACTTCTCGTCGTCCGAATCACATTTGCTGAGCAGTAATTGTGCTATTCCCAGAGCGTCTTCAACGTCTTCTCCTTGCACGGCATAATGTAGAGCTGTTTTGCCATCACAGTCGCGCTCATTTAAAGGGTGGGCTCCCTCGTCCAGAAGCTTCTGAACCACCCGTTTGTGGCCTCCGCAAGCCGCTTTATGGAGCGCTGTTTGACCCAGCACGTCTGCCGCACGAACAAAATCTTCTCGCTGTTTCGACTTGGAAATCAATCTCTTTGAAAGAAGCTTTTCTACCATTTTAATGTTGCCCGTTGCAGCAGCAACGTGAAGAGGAGTTGTTCCGCTGGAATCAATGAGATCAACTATACCGGGAACTTCTCTAGAAGAAGCTGGAAATAGCAAAGCGTCTAAAACCTGATCATCGTCATGGGTGCCAGCAACTGCGTAATATAGAGCGCTTTGACCATCGCGATCCTTGGTATCTAGGGCGATGCCGTCGAGGCTCAAAAGCGCTCGGCAAATAGATTTGTGTCCAATGAAAGCTGCAACATGGAGCACACTTCTTCCGTAATTATCACGGGCTGTAACCAGCTCCACGCATTTTACTCGGCCCTCTTCATCGAGAAGCCCCAGTTCCTTAATAATAGCTTCTGACGTTTTTTCTTCATTCACCGGTTCCTTGATACTTGCTTCTGCTTCAGTTAGTGCCATTTTCCCTTCATTATCTCTTCCCAGTGGATTCACCAGTTCCTTGATGATTGCTTTTGCTTTACTTTCCTCCTTACACTCTGCAGCGTAATGTAGTGCCGTTTTTCCTTCGTTATCTCTTTCCAGTGGATTGGCTCCTGCATTCAGCAGCTTTACAAGGAGATCCTTATAACCCCTTCGGGAAGACTCCCGTAGATACGCTGACAGTTGGATTTTCTTAAAGTTGTGCTCCGGTTTGCTGGACAGTGAAAGCAGCCAAGTCACCAATCTGACGCTGTTGACTTGAGATTCAACGGCAAGATGTAAAGGCGTCTTTCCATGGTGATCAGGTGCATCAACTGGGTGTTCCTCTGCATCCCCTGACATCAGCATAGCACTGAGCTCTTCGTTTTGCTGTTCGCGGCCAAGGGCATAATGCAGGGGAATTCGGCCATTCACATCTTGAGCGCGAGTGCTTGCGTGATAGCGTATCAGAAGGCTACACATGCGCGCGTGCCCGCTGAGAGCAGCTCTGTGTAGTGGTGTCCTCTCTTTATAGTCAGAGGCATTTGCAAGCTCTCGACTTGTTGCGCCCCCATTTCGAAGCAGCACATCTGCAATATCAACTCCCTCAGATTCGGTGTCGAGTTTTGCTGCATGATGCAATGCCGTCTTTTTTCTTTTGTCGTCGGTTTCCAAGGCTTGGATACCACACCCTGTTAACCTCTCCACCATATTCAAATCGCCTTTCTTCGCAGCCTGAACAAGAATTGTGTTGAGAAAACCGTGATTGCGGTCGTAGCTGAATGTCCCATACTCTTGGTCGCGCAATAATATTTGCTTAAAAATCTTGCAGTCGCCATTAGCGGTTTTCGCCGCTTGTTCTACAATCCCCCATAGGCTATCGTATCCATGATAGGCTTTATGTAAGATCTGGTTTGCGTAAGCGACTACGGAGGCAACAAAATCCAGATCTCCCATCCTCTGCCACTGCTCTGTCGACCTTTGGCGATCGATATTGACATCGTTTTGAAAAACGCAACGCCTTATAATGGCGACTGCCACGGCATCCACAGCAACAGAGCAGACAACGTCGGCGATTTCTTCCCGGATTGAGGCCGCTGTTGTGCAGAATCCAAACGGTTGGAACCTGCTCAAATCGTCTGTTAAACCCATCTCATTCCAACACTGACCTCCTAAGTCGAGGACCTTCATCCTCAATAACATTTCCGTCAAAACCTCATTTTGAACTGCTCTTCTCAAATACTCGAGAATGGAAGATACCATGTCTTTCATTGAAGACCTCGAAAATTTGTTTCTCGGCTCTCTCTTCATTGCGCGCGTAATCTGCAACTCCTTCGCTACTTCGCTTACCAGTTTACTGGCCACTGCTTTCTCCTCCGCTAAGTTTATTTTAACCTCTTGGTTACCAGCATTTGACCAACAGTTGAGCAGCCAACAAACGACTTCATAATTCCAATCCTCACAGCACAAAAACAAGGCAGCCCTTCTTCCCTCTTCCGTGAGAGTGACCTCGGAATATCGGCCCTTTCCCATGTCATCTGTTGACAATTGTGTATAAGTATTAATAAAGATGGTTTCCATGGCAACAGGGGAAGCATATAAACTAGCAAAAGAAAAGATACACACCTGATCCAGAGATTTCAAACGCTGTCGAGTGAGATTGCTTAGTGAGCAACATGTATCCAACACAGCTTCTGAAACCCACTTTAGCACGGAAGTCATAAGCGGAGCCTCCTATCCAGCCATCTAAAAGACGGGCTCTGTCCCAGGGGTCCGACCAATTACTTAAACGCTCCACTTTCTCCCTATCTTCCTCAACTTCTTTCACAGTCGCCAAACGCCATCCAGGTCGAGTTTGATGGCTCCTTACAAATATTTTAAATTCCCGCATGGTATTCACTTCACCAGAAAAACTATAAAGAGGTATATGTTCACCTCCGCGAGAGCTTCCCCTAACGCTGCATATATATGACGGCTGCTGTAGAGGATATCCTGAATGTATGTATGGATGCATACGACCTGTGGGTAGTTGTCCATTGAAAGAGGCCGTCCCATCACAACGTACGCGCGAATCAAGTGACAGGTTGTAAATTGTAAATGTTATTTAGAGTTTTATTACAAGTGGCGGGCTCTTTACTCTTAATATATAAATAGACTAGGTAGGATCCCTAGGATCCCACGTTTTACTTCAGCACGGATATAGTACACATACGTAAGTGCTTCTGGAAACAACTACGCTAGTTGTTTCCAGCCGCACTTGCATATTACTGTTATGCACTGTGGAAAACTCATGCCTTCTATAGTATACATGTTGAATTTATTATTACAGTATAGAGAAATTTGAAATTATTTATAAGGGAATAATTTTATATACTAGTATATTTATATTTTAAAAAATATATCTACAGTAGGTCGGGAGATATCATCCAATTTCTTGGCATTTATAAATTACTTGCAGTTAGAATATTTGATATGCTAATTTAAAGAGACTACGCTGCAAGACTTTTCATATTTTTCAAACATAATAAAGATTTCATTCCATAACTGCTCAAATTTTTCTATTTTTCTATCCATTTGGCTTCCACGAATTTATTTATTTTTTGCTTAATGTGATAAAGTTTTCACTCCATAACTGCCCAAGTTTTTCTATTTTTCTATCTATTTGGCTTCCACGAATTTATTTATTTACACATTTTATGAATTTTGTTTACATGTAATCTGAATCTTAATTGTTTACGGGAATCTGAATCTTTCAACCCTTGTTGTGAGTGTAGAACGCCTCTCGGCGTAATAAATTTAAGTTAACTAGTATATTTATATTTTAAAAAAATATATCTAAAGTGTGCCGAGAGATATCCTTCTCGTTTTTATCAATTTATTACACTCCCTTTCACCTCACCTCAAATCCTACAATTTGATATGTGAAAAAAATTTAAGGAAGGATGCAATATAAATAGATTGAATGTGCATCTTGTAGTGCCCCTCCATTCTCACCGTGGATGAACAAATGCATGCGGTGCGTATCTAGAATGTTGGGGGGGAAGAATGTAATGCATGTCTAAAAACCTATGATATTTTATTGAGAATAAATAGTTAATTGCATTGTTTGGAAATCATTGTTTATATGATTTAATATTGTTTCAAAAAAGAAATCATATGTATAGTCATTTTATTCTTCATCATTATTAAATGATTTCTATTTTAGGATAGAGAAAAGTAGAGGCAAGTGATAGTTTAATAAGATAATCTTGGGGAGTTAATAAGTTTATAATCTTTTTGAAACAACTTCTTTATATTCTTTGGTAGACGCATAATATTAGATAGTGGTGCTAAATTTAGTGGTTTCACAATCCTGAATTGTCAGTTGTAGATCCGTTCATTTTAATAATCTGTTGATATGGAGATTCCTGGTGGTGGTTCCTATTTTTAACCAAAAATTTGGGAAAGGGAATGGGGTCTTTGTTGAAAATCGAATATTGGTAGTAGGTTTTAAGAACTCTAATGGCTATTCAGTGAGGAAGGAACAAATCAGTGCATTTGTTGAAGATTTCAGAGGGGATTTTTAGTGTAGGGTATCTTATACCATTGTAGCAATGTGGCGGAAATGGAGCAGAGGGAACGACTATGAGACTGAAGGAGGGAGATAGAATGCTGCAATGTTTGCAGAAGATTTTTCTTGGAAATAATGGTATGTGTTCCAAATTTTTGAAGCCTATTAGTAAATCCATTATGCGCATGATATTGCAATCATCAATGGCTACTCTTGAGCCATTCCATCATATAGGTTGCAAACTCTATCTATGCTTTCTAACCTTGCATACCAATCGAATTAGCAATTGCAGAAAAATTCTAGTCCTTGTCATCAAATCTAGTTCTGGTAATTTGCGGCTCTAAAGGTAGCTGATTTTAATTTATTTATTTCATCGATATTTATTTATTCCTAGAAATGAGTCCTTTGTGTTAATTTAGAAATTTGGAGCTCATAGGAGCTATTGCATGTATATATAATGTGGTTACAGAGATTAAATGCCAAGTGATGTCCAATGCGTAATAGAGGCTAAACCTAAGTTGCCTTAACTAGTCGACATCCTTGTCAAACTACCATAGCTTAACATTATGTAAGGATTTCATATATGGAAGATTCCTTTTCAATAACAAAAGTTACCTTATTCTATAGCGCTCCTCAACAACATACCTTTTAACTCTTTAATGAGGAGAAAGCCCAAATCTTATATAAAGAATGTTTCTTATTCGCTAAATTTAATTGTTCTTATTTCTATCTGTTAAAATTTGGGCAATCATATCTCTATCTTCAAGACATTATTACTCATTCCTCATTATTATTCTTGTATCTATTTCACAAAGTAGGCCAAAATAAGAAGTTGTCATAATTAAAAATAATTCTGGGGTATTTATGTCAGTGTTTTGGTGGAGCCTTATGAACATCTCCAACCTCGTGCTCATAGCATTGTGGTTTAGGGAAAACCTTCTTTTCTTGAATGAAAACCTTTACAACAAATTGATTTTGTGCATATCCTTCAGGCATTCCATTCTTTGAGAAAACGTCTCTTTGAGAAAATTTTCCAAATAGTGTGCATGCCTTGTTTACACTTTCACATTTTGCATGCATGTCTATCAGTTTTAGCGCAACTGCTTTAACGCTAACCAATTGCATTTTCTTGAAAGCTTTAAGTGATCATTGCACCCTAGGAGATAATATCTCTTTGCGGAATTATATCAAATCGTTGTGTCATGCCTGTGTTCTCGCAATTGTCTATACGCCAACTGAAGTATTTTATTTTATTTTATTTTTCAACTTTAATATCTGATAAAATCAACCACCGATTTGGTACGCAGAATTTAGGGCATCCTCAAGATAGCCAGCTTTGTCAAACATGCACACATATCAATCAATAGTAGTTATAATTTAAAATTTCTTTAATTTGCATGTATCTTAATGCTTAGATTATACACCAAGAAGATGTCGAGTTTAAGATGGCATTTCATTATACTAAGTTGTATTGAACGTGCCTTTGAATTTGCAAATGTTTTAGTGGCATTTTAGTTACTTCTGGAAAACTGTGAAAATTGTTTCTATCCACATATTGGTATTATTAATGCACAACATATCATTACTGTACTACTCCTTGAATACTATTTCTATCAATAAGAGGTCTTGGTATTACATGCCTATTTCCACTTGAGTTGAGTTGTGAAAATTGAAATTTGGTTATTCTATTTACAAACTCACCACTTTCTGATTACACCACAAATCCTTGGAATTCTCTCACTCTCTCTCTCTAATCTTAATTTCTTTATTGCTTTAGAGGAGAATGTTTTCTTATGATCTTTTGGAAATGAGAAATCAACTTTCTTATGCTCACATCCATGAAGATTAATTTGATCTGTTATCTTCTCCTCAACTAGTAGTAGAAATTGGAACCAAACACAGTTTTGGACTTTGCTAGATATAGAATTAAATAAATGATAGGCTGTCAGAAAAGAATACTGTGATTAGAAAAATAACTAAATGAATGTATTGTAGTTTTTAAATAGTAAATGTTGATGTGTTATCTAATTAGTAAACTAAACTATTTTCTTTCTAAATTTTGAATACTAAACTTCTAGTGTTAGACATTTTGGTTGTTATCATCTGAAATGTTAGTACAAGAAATGATATTTAATTACTATTAAATTAGTTATTAATATAATTGTTATCATGAATGATTTTCTTCTCCTATTACAATAGTGACTGATATCATTTGGAATAGGACTTGATCATGATATAATTACTCTACTTTTATATGTCAACTGTTGTTCTGAGTAAAATAGAGAGCTAAATTGTAGAAAAAACTACTCACATGTGCTATGGAATCATGCTAAATGCTTGGTGGGTTTTATTCCTTGTTATTCCACCTTTCTAGAACATATTAAACTTTTAATTTTGGCCAAAGGAATTGTAAGTTATGATTTTTTTACGCTGCCCTTTCTGCTGCAATCAGCAGAGTAACAATCATGAATTGAAATAGAAGAAGCAAGTTTATAAATTAAATGATTGATAGCATTTAAGAATATTGAATTATGAATTACTTTTATTGGATTCCAAGGAAAAGTTCTAAACGTGAGAATTTATGAAGTAAAAACCATTGATTCTTAAATCATTTACCAGTGAGTGGGTTAGGGAATATGTCAAATGTGGAGTAACTTTCTTGGAATACTATTTAATAGAAGTTGTTGTGTGAACTAATGTTAGTATGATATTTATTTATTGAAATTGTTTAATCCATCTTGTAGAATGTGAAGCTATCATAATAAGATAAACGAGCATTTTACGTTATGGATATTAAATGTCATTGATTTGCATTCATAAGTATATTGTTTGATTGAATTTTATTTTACTTGAATGATTATCATTGTTGGCATAATTGGAAATTTCATGTATTCGTATTGAATAGGTAAATACTTTCATTATCTAATGTTAACTTTATATTTGCATAATTTAGTTTTGGACAACATTTGAGAAAGCAATAGCTATGCTAGGAAAACTTATTATTCAATCTTTTAGGAATGAAATTGTCTATTTTTGTATACTGTTCCAATTGAGATTATGGATTATATTTCTTGTTTTACATTTTGATTAACAGTTTAGTCATGTTTTGTACTTTCCTATGATTTAATTTATAGTCATATGATAAAGTGTTGGAGTAAACATTTTGGTCAACCAAGATAATAAACTTAAGTTTGTAATTACCTTATATCATGTAATTATCACTGATGGTTTTATCTTGTATAAAGGATGCATGATGTTGCAAGTTGAAGTTAAAATAGTGTTAATTGATGAATATGTTAGAAGGTATCTTCCTACTTATTAAGAAAGATAGTGGATTAGTAGATTTAATTATTGAGATTGATGACTTTACTTCTATCTTAGAATGGATGGTAAACTAAAGGCTTCTAGCTATGAAGTTGTCTAGTTGTGGATTATAAATAAATGATGATTCTTTACACTTTGTTTGACAAGGGATATCTATATTATCATGAAATCATTTTGTGATTGTAAGTTCAAGTTTCCGAAATACAAAGTCTCTGCGCTACGCGTAAGTAGGCAAGGCCATCATAGATGAGCCCCCGAGACATTAGGTCGGCCCCTTAGAGCCTTAGGCTAGTCATTTCATACAATTGATATTTGTATTTATAACGGACTAATACTTCAAGTAGATGTGCAGATGAGATCTATAGCCATGCAGGATTCTGGAGCTAAGGAGGTACCTTTCCACTTGGCGAACTAATGAGTATCTGGCAGTATTGGTAAAGGTGTAAAAATGTGTATAAACTTTTTGTAACGTTTGTATCTTACATTTCATTTTGATGAATGTTGATTTACTAAGATAAATTATGTAAATTGATATCTTATCATCCTGTTGAGTTCATTATTGTGTGGGTGTGTGTGTGTGTCTTCATTTGGTGTGTTTGGATTTAGAACAACCATGGCTATTAGTTAGGTCATGTAGTAATCTGTAATGTAGTCATGTAATTAAATATAATTTAAATGAGTTTTGTACATGGTTGAATATTGTTTAATTTCAATAATGCAGTCATGTTATCCCTAGAGATGTTAGTTAACTTGTTGTAATAGACTATGTTATATTTTGTACCTTTACTTCTATTTTTTTTTATAAAAAAAAAATCGCCTTTTATGTTACTTTAGTTGACTTATCTCTAGGGTTGCATGGCGGGGCATTACACATCTTTTCATATGTCATTTTGTAACATTCCTTTCTTTATCTTAGTGCATAGTGATGCCTTCTTTGAAACTACCATCCACCTTTCTTTCCATCCAACATGTATTTTATTTTTTTATTTTTTTATTCCTTTCACCTTTTTTTTTGTCTTTTTAATTTGTGGAGTGACTATTTAGTTTTTTGAATAAAGATTCTAGATTGGAATCTTATAAATTTACATAGAAATTCTGGGATCTTTTAGCTCCCATCCATGTTGTGAATGTAGGAACGCCTCTCAGCGTAATTAAAATAAATGTAATTAATAAATTTAGGATAATTAGATAAATGTAATTTATCATACAAATTAATAAGAGTAAAGATTTGATAATTATTACAAAAATTTATAGGGTATTTAATTTAAGAATTGGTGGTAGACTAATGTTGTTGATGTCATGTAAAATTGATTCATCGCTATTCTTTTTTTTAAATTAGATCTGACAGAAAAAGCCTAGATGTTCGATCAAATATTTCAAAACAACATTCACTATTAAAATTCACAGAATCAACTTAGAGAATGTTGGCATCAAATCGAAGTAGTGAATTATGAACAAGTGAGTTGTACATATAGGTGGAGAGTTTGAGTCACTTCAAGAGTCGACTCATGCACTCAAGTAGTGGTGGAAAGAAGGTTTCCACCAAGTGGCAAAGGAGTGTCGACATGTATCTTGGATGAGTTTGATGGACTCTCCAAGTCGACACATAACCACCTAAGGTGGCTTAAATCTATGTGCAAATATATTACTTAGGCTAAGTAAGTAATATTAATGTTTTGCACTAACATTCACCAACATGAAGATGAACTATATGTAGATGAGATGCTATTCCTTTAGAAATTAAAGTGTGTTCTAATGATTTTTTCCTTCTTGTCCATATGATTTAATTACACATTGAATATCCTTAAATACCAAAACATAGCAACATGTCGTGCAAACATATACCTAGTTGGATTAAAACAACTACTAGTGGAAAGGTTGAGAAAATCAGAATTAGAATTTAAAAGTT
This sequence comes from Cunninghamia lanceolata, assembly GCA_027924645.1. NCBI lineage: Eukaryota > Viridiplantae > Streptophyta > Pinopsida > Cupressales > Cupressaceae > Cunninghamia > Cunninghamia lanceolata. Next base: position 29,289,463 of record BSBN01000500.1, read on the forward strand.
TAGATTTAAGGTTAATTTTGGCACGTCGCGACATTGATCTTGAGTGGGCTAGAAATGAACCTAAGCAAGGAAGTGATAATCTCATGGTGGGGATGATGGTGTAGACACGTTGTCTATACCTGCAAATTAAACACTCCAAAAAGTACCTTGTTCTTTGTAACTTAACTCCTAGTAAATAATCAATTTCAAACAATAGAAGCTATAAAGGAACAAGCACACTTAATTCATATGGAAAATAAAATCTACAAGTTTTGATTATTCATGAGTAGTCAAGTAATAACAAAACTTTAAGATTTAGCTCATGGAAAAGATTTTACATAGTAAATAGCATCGTACAACATCATATTATCATGGATTTTTTTAGTGGCGAATAGTTCATATTCGTGAATTGGAAATTGGCGAATACATTGCCACCGGCGGGGGGCCAATTCGCCCAGATTTTTTTGATTTTCGATCAAATGTGTTTCAATTCACCACCCAATTAGTTTTTGAGTCATTTATAGTTAGTATTTTTGCCATGGTATACTACATGGTTCTAACGGTGATTTGCTTGGAATTTTAGAGGCATGTTTTAATTCACCCACATATTCACCAATATCATTGAACGGTTGACATGAATGGGGACTAATTTAGCCAATATCATTAAATGGTTCACGTGTATGAGGACTAATTTCGCCAATACCATTATAACTCCATGCTAATCCCAGGGCCATATTCGCCTAGAAAATTACAACACATGTGTTTGATGGAGGTCCATTTCGCCTAACATTTATAAGTGTCCTATTAATAGTATGCAGGATTTGCCAAATTATTATACTACCATTTGAAAATCTCGTGGTATTCGCCAAATATGCATTAATATAAGTGCATTTGAAACTCTAATTAATCCTTTATACATTTTGTTCAGCTCTGAGCTCTTGAATCCTTGATTCATTTCAGATCATAGAGAAGTTACAGCTATAGGCATTGGTGATTCACTGAAAGGTAAGTGATCATTTCTTTATTGTGTAATAATACAAGATTCATGTTGATTATTTATGTCTTTGTTTGGTTTCATCGTTACAGATGATATTGATTGAGTAGGAGTTAGGATGAGGGAGATATCTTAATCTAGGACCCAGGGATCTATATTATATCATCTATGATTCCTTCTTGAACAAAATGATATTTTTTCTATAGCTTTTAATTCATGAGAGATGTCAAGCAAGAAGTTGTCTAAGGGTGGTGAAGGGAGGTCATCAAAACGGAGAAACATAAAGTCATACTTTGGCAATGTTGGTGATCCATCTAATGGACCTACAACATTAGAACCTGTACCATCTATTGACTTGGATCACAATTCCATGGATGATATTCCAAGGAATACCCAAGGTAGCAGGAATGATGACAATGCCACAGATGATGTTCCAGGGAATACCCAATGTACCGAGAATGATGAGAATGCCACATATGATGTTTGAGGGAATACCCAAGGGAGCGGGAATGATGACAATGCCACAGATGATGTTCCAGGGAATGCCCAAGGTAGCATGAATGATAATATAAATAAATCAAACTCAACAAATGATAATGAAGTTAATGAAGTTATAGAAATCAATGAAGATGAAGATCCTACAAGTGCACGCAAGGGGAAAAGAAAATCCAAATCAAAAAGGGGCGTGAGTGGGAAATGTCAAGGAATTTTCAAATTGATTGGGTGTCAAAATAACCATTCATTGAACTGGTGGAGAATGCAAACAAAGATGAACCTCCCACAGAATGCAAGTGTAAGATTTGCAGTTGGAAATATTGTAGGGACAAGAGGTTACAGCTAAAACTTGACACCATAGAAAAACATATTGGCAAAGTTTATAAAAACAAATCATAGATGGACAAGAAATATCAATGATAAGATGGAAAACAAATGAAGAATGTCTTCATATAAAGGATGTCTTCGAATATGATGCGCATATGCAAAGAAAAGCAAAGATTCATGCGGGTGGAGGTTCAATTGAAACTCAATTTGGAAAGATGATAGGAGAATTACAAATGGCAAAAACTATTCAGTTGGGTATTGTTCTTCATATTTTTACTAGAGGGCATCTTATGATAGACTACCCAGAATATAATAGTTTATTATCTTTTATGGGCATTCCTAATTTTCCTAACACACATTGGTCAATAAACATTGGATGGGAGTGGGCAAGTTGTCTTGCTGAGGTGGAAAAATATGATTTACAGGAAAAATTAAAAGAGTCAACTTTTATTACATTATCTCTAGGTGAAGTTACAACAATAGATAATACTTCTTGGGTATGTATGCATGTGTTTACTATGGCAAATCATGTCCGCCAACCTCATCTACTATTTATTTATAAAATGAAGGAGAATACAACATCACAAAATCTATTTGACATAGTTAAGAAATATTTGAATGAAATTAGAGGTATGTATGACTGCACAATTGCCAGAAAGTTGGTGTGTAGGGGCAGATGGAGCTTCAGTAATGCAAGGTCATAGGAACGGTCTGTGTGTGAAGCTACAAATTTCTATTTTACCATACATGATTGGTATTAACTACGTGGCCCACAAAATGAATTTAGCATTTAAAATGATGAGCAAGTTTCTTGCAGTATCAAAAGTTGAAGATCTAGTCCACGAGCTCTACTCATACTTCTACCGAAGCCCCAAACGATTTTTGGAATTTCAAATTTTTGTTGAGGGAATAACTGCAGGAAACAAGATGGGTTAAAGCAAGAAGTTGAATATACATTTCACGGAAGTCTTTCACGGATGAAAAATGTCACTTGGAACGCATACCCGTTTTGAAAAAAATGGGTACCGTTTAGGAACGGGAGCCCGAGCCAAAACAGGTGCCTATTACAAAATGGGTTCCTGTTTACGATCGGGCACCCGAAGCTAAAACGGGCACACGTTATGGAATGGGTGCCCATTTTTTATTTAAGTATTATTTTTTAGAAAACAGGCCTGTAGCTTCATTTTAACAGCTACAGGCCGCGGAAGACAAGGGAGAACGACGCCAAGAATGGGTACTCACGTTGGATGACCCCATTTTCCACCTCCAAAGTGTCCCTGCCTCCTCAGATTGATTAACTAGTGCCCTAGGTTGGTTGCCCATCCATTTCTATGAATTTTCATTATTTTTTGCTTTGTATTTTGTTGTTTTTTTGTTATTTTTGCAATGTTAAACTGTATATATTCAACCTCAAATCAAAAACAAGTAAACCCTAATGCATAAACTTAAAAAATTTAATTCAAAAATGGTAAACCCTATTTCACAAAGACTAAACTGTAAAACCCTAGAATTCATTAACCTAAAACCCTAATTCATAAACTAGGGTTTTATAAATAGTATAACGTAAAACCCTAATTCATAGACACTAAACCCTAATTCATAAACTAGGATTTCATAAACAGTAAAACCTAAAACCGTAATTCATAAACACTAAACCCTAATTCATAAACTAGGGTTTCATAAACTAAACTGACCTATTCTTTAAAACCTAAATGACTTATTAAACCTAAACCTAAAACCTAGAAACTTTACTTTATTATGTTTAAATCTTTAATTTAAACATATGGACATATATATAATATTTGTACAAACAATTATGGCCACATGACAATCCCTCCACGAACTACCTGGTTCAATAGAACTTAGATAGGGTTTCTGTCATATAGGCTTAACAACAAACCTTTAGGATTGTTATTTCAAAATCATTTGAAATTTTTTAGGGGAGAGGACCCAATAGTTGAGCACCCTAACTTCACGCCTCTCAAAATCATACGTGGCAATTTCAAATCACTCCAAAAAATTTATAGCAACTTACTTGGCAAGGACCCTGCTTATAAGGTTTTAAGGCCACACCATCAAAGATGATGCCACATCAACACATGTAATGGCACGATTCTTCTAATTTATGACCCCATTCTTCCATGGTGTGTAGTGAATTGTGTGATGAAATGTGATGCCATAATTAATAAGAATTTGTTAAAACTCTATGAAGATATGCTCACCTCCTTTATTATGCTAAAGAAATTCGATCTATAATCCCTTTTCATCCTTTAGTCCTCATCCATTTAGGAGACTATAGTAGATACTATTGTTTACATTCCATGTATTTCTTCCTCCCTAGTCTACTTCCCCAAATTATAAGCAATGATTTGATAGTCTAAGGATAGCATGTCTTTGTCATCTTTATTGACCATTAGACTTGCCACCTTTGTAATCCTAAACCTAGAAGCATACAATCTAATAGACGAAAGATCTCTAGTCTTCTCAGGCCAAGGAGCTTCAATCATCACCACTATGGAAGACATATCCTTTGAAAATTGTTTTATGGTCTACTTTCTTCTTTGAATGTTCACATAAAGCTAGGTTGGAACCAAGGAATTAGATGGATCTATAAGTTTTTTTCATGAGGTAGTGGGAAGCCCTGTTCTTCTTGTTGCTCTACTAGATCCAACCTATTACCTGCAATTTCTCCATTTCCTCCAATAACTTCTCCCCTTTAATTATTTCTTCTATGGTGAGAGGATTGATAACATTGGCTTTCTCCTCTTTATCCTTTTCATCGGGAGATCCTTTGACTTTTTCCTTTTCAACTCGAGCCTCTTCTTGGTTATCCCTAGGATGAATTATTCCTTCATGTTATTCTTACTCCTTAAGCAAGCTAGTTGCTTCACTTTGCTCCTTATCTTTCTTCTCAAACTATTCTTCTATTAAATCCTTAACAACTTTTTCAATGTTGGAGAGGGAGGGTAATGTTGGAGAGGGAGGGTGGAGAGTTAGGAGGGGAAGAGGGAATAGACCTTAGAATAGAGGGGGTTAGAGAAGCTAGTTCTATAGTTCCTTCCTTATTAGGTGAAGGCATGAAAATTTTAATGAATAGGCATGGTTGAATCAATTGTAGGTGTAAGAATGGTTCTAAAAGAATGAGATTGGATAGGAATAGTAGATGTGGAAGCTTTGGGAATAGAGTCTTTCTAGACTGACATCCTAACCTTAGTGGAGATAGGAATAACTAGAGGAAGAATGGGTTGCATGGTTGGATCCTTTTGCATAGGAAGAGAGGATGGGAGTTCAATAGTGGAAGGAATTTATTCTTCCTCCACATCTCCTTATGCTCCTATAGTTTTCTTAACCTTTTGACTAGGAATAAATTTCTTCCCTTTAGAGGCCTCCTCCTTAAAATATCAAGACTATTATCCTCAAGAGCATTATCTAGTCTTTCAATATGAAGAATACTTCATGTATTTTTGATGTTGTGGAATGAAAGGAACTCTGAATTTAATCATAGATATTAATACCTTTAAGACTTTATAGCTTATAGTGGGTAAAGATAAAACTAAGTGCTTTTTGTTGAGGTGCCAAATAGTTCCCCAAAAAAAAGGGTGGACCAATAGGTGTGCATTAAGTCATGTTTTGTTGGTGGGCTGATACAACATCATGTATGATTGGTTATTTAGTCATTAAATTTTTAGTTATAGTACAACACTAACAAGCTTAAAGTTAGAACTACTCTATTAAACTTTTAGAAATATTGGGCATTAAATGCACATATATTATCTCACCTATTAGGTCCTTTCCCCTATATCTAGACCTTGAACTAGTTATATGTGTTATAGTCTTACTCTTCAGTCTTCATGGATTTTAATGTTCCTAATGAGTCTCATAATTCTAATTTAACCATTTGTAAAACTCTTTTCATGAAGCTAAAAACCTACAAATTAGAAAGGATAGGACCCTAATATCTTTTTGTAGACCTAACCTAAATGACTTATTAAACCTAAACCTAAAACTTAGAAGTCATTTTATTATGTTTAAATCTTTAATTTAAACATATATCCATATATCTATGATTAACACAGGGGTAAAGGGGACAACAACAATGGAAAAAAATTAAAATAATGTTGAGTGTACATAGGATGGGTTCAAAGATTGAATAAAATGAGATACTTAGGAAGGATATACATGGATTAGGAACAAAATAGGATTTATGGTAACATGGCTAGATGGAATGACATTTAGGCTATATACAATAAACACATGACATTTAGGGTCTTGTAGGTGTAGTTGTAGCCAATAGGTCGACATGAACTTAGTGACATCTTTAGGAGTTTCAATGTAATACATGAGTGTGGTTGTAAACAACCTAGTTGTTATTGAATTTTTCTCTTTAATTGTCTTCTTTTCAAAACCTCAAGGAAACATTTCTAACTAAATTGTCCACTCATTAATCATAACCTCTAGGATTAGGACTTCTATTGATATTCAAGGTTTGTGGACATGCAATATATTAAGTAACAATAGCCTAGCTAGTTAATTATTTTTAGGATTTTGATTTCTACGAACATTATACAAATTTATAGGAACCAAAATCAACTTAAATTTTACCAAAATCTAGGAAATGATAACATGGCCCTAGATGGATTGACATTTAGGCTATACATTAAACTTTTAGGAATGATAAATTAACTAAGATCATTTGAAATTGTCTAGACATACATACATACATGTATAGTAAAATAAGATTATAGGACTTGAAAGACAAAATAATGTTGACTAGATACTAGGACATAAAGTTTTATTCATGTAATGATTCTTGAATTTATAAATTCTGATTTTAAACATTTTCTAACAAGTTTAAATTTTGAATGCATGTATATGTCAAATTAAATGTTTTAATGTATTGTTTAAACCACGCAAATTTATATATTTCCAAGTTTTCAATTTATATGTATGTATATTTAAACATATGTTGTGCATGCAATTTAATATATATTTTCAATTCCTAATTTGATTTTAATTATTTTTTGTAATTGCAACTCTACTTGTAGACCTTATTTGTACACATGGCCAATCTAGCCCATGACCTCCCATAGGACCCCCCATGACCCCCCACCCCAACATGCTCCCCCACCACCACCACTGCATGGTGAGGCTCATTTGCGAGCAACAATTGATGAAAATATACAAGCATTGCAAGAAAAAATCAATTTCTTGCAAAGCCAAATCCAAACCCCTCCACACATTTCATAGTTTGCATCTACAATGCAAACTATTGTTGATTTAGTGAGAGATATCCACATGGATCTAGACACATTTCGCTCATGGTGGGAAGAGAGGAGGCAATTTTATGCAGATGGTCTCTCAAATAAAGAGATCAATGATTTACATATTACCAATAATACAATTGCCCCATATTTCATTGATCCCTCCACAGGTGAACAAATACCACCAACTAAAAAGAGAATTTCAATCAAATGGTGCACACATCAGCAGATAGCTAATAATTTTTTGGGAGTGATGGTGGATGGTCTTTGACCATCCACCACATGCTAATTTTGAGGTTTCCTTTTATTTTTTGAAAAAATTATGGGCAGAGTTTGAGATGGGCAAAAAACCCAATTATTTTCATATGAGATCATTTTAGGGCATGGGTGGTGGAATGCCACAACATAGACCAGGGGCACGTGTCAATCCAAATTGACATTTGCCCCCTGCACGTATTATCCCTTCTACACCCTTTGTTCATGTGCCCTTTCACGAGTGGACGATCATCTTAGCACTCGAAGTGTGATCGTCACTCTTAAGAAACTTAACTGACCAAGCTAATCGCTTGGCAGATGAAGTCAATCTTGGAGAGCCTGCACAGCCTAGAGGAGCATCTGATGCTGGTCCTGATGCATCACCTAGATTGATGCCATTGCAGTCCACACCGCATTATTGTCAGAATTGTCATCATCCATGTTTTGGTCCTACATCTACTTCAGAGGAGGATTCCTTTTTGGCTACATTATTCACTCCTATGGACTTGGTATGTATGCCACATTTAATGAAATACAAATTAATATAGATTTGGGCAATTATCAATTATCAATCTGTAAATATATATATATATATATATATTAATAAATATATGTTCATGTTGATTGGTACAGATGACTCCATCAGTTGTTGCCACTTCATCATGGCTGGACCATTTAGTTCAATGGCAGTAGAGTTGGGTAGACCTTATATGGTCGAGGTATAAAAATTAGGATCTCTAAAGATTATTTAATTGGATATATATAATTTAATAATATATAATTTAACACATAAATGTGACATTTTAATTTAAAGCGGATGGGAGGCCCTGACACTTTTGTGTCAAACCAACCTAGTCATCCAGGACTAGTGGCAACATCATCTATAGAGGAGCCTACTTCACATGCCATGGTTTGTATCTTAAAATTGTACATTTTTAGTTTAAATTTGAATTTCCAATTTAATTTCATGATTTTAAATTCATGTCTTTAAAGTTGAATTTATATATACATGTACACATATATATGCAGGATGAGATTAGTTTAGGTGTAGGCTCAATTAATCCTATCATTGATGAGCCTACACAGGTGCACGAGTCATCTCTCATATTTTAGGTCCTATAGTTAAATCCTATGTGATTTCAAAGTCTTTTGTATCATTCAACCTTGCATTTTGTATATATACTCTAGAGCCTAGAATTCATGTGTTTTATTGAAATATAGGAATTAGCAACATAGACATTTAATCTGTCATCTGAATCAGCACCATCTGTTGCACATGAGCATGGCAAGATAGATGATGAGCCTATTGTGGTATGGTTAGACATTTTGAAGTTAAGATTTAAAAATTTAATTTGATGGTTTGGTTTTAAATATTTGATTTACATTTAATTAGGATGCGGTTTTGACATTAAAATTGATTTGAAGCTTCTTTTTCTTGTACACAACATGAGTTGCCCTCTCAGTCACGTGGGACCAAAAGGCAGCTTGAAATGGATGATGATTAAACTTAGTGTGCACACATGCTTTAGATTGATGGATGGATGATGGATAGCCATGATGATGATGTATTAGATTGTTTATTTCATGAGGATTTTATGACTATTTCAGTATTGACTAGAGACATTATTATTTTGTGACTATTTCACTATTTTTACATGGACTATTATTATGTCAGTATTTATATCTCATAGACTATAAATCATCTAGACTATATTTTTCTATTTATTGAATTTCCACTATATGCATCTATATTCAAACTTTAATTTCATATATCTTATATTTAACACTTCAAATTAAATCATGTGTTTAATTACATAAAATTGTAAAATACTAATTATAATTAGATAAGAGAAAATTATCAATTGATTTAATTTATTAAACATTTATTAGATACAGACTCTAGGTTGGATAGTTATATAGACTAGATGTACCTGCCCTAAATAAATTTAAAAAATAAAATAAAAATTAACTTTCTTGAACTAGAATGAATATGTTTGGATTTACATGAGTCAAATGTTGGGACACTTTTGTTAAATTTTAATTGAGTTAAATATTTAGGAAATTTTTATTGATTAGATTTGTCAATCTAGTAACCATGTTTAATCAATTTATTTTTAAATCTAGATTAAACATTTCATAGATCAATACCTTCCCTATAAATTTATGAAAAGAATTTAAAGAAAATTAGAGAAATACATGTACCCTTCAAATTTACAATTTAAGAAATTTATGTCTACCCTAAATTATATCAAAAGAAAAATAGAGAAATTTACATGTAACCTAAATATCAAAAGAAAAATAAACAAATACTTGTAACTATATATATATATATATATATATATATATATATATATATATATATATATATATATATATATATATATATATATATATATTTGATAAACAATACTTGGTTCTATCTACTAAAACTTTGGAGATTTTCTTCTAGAATTTTGTAAAAAAACTAAAAATTATAATTTCTAAAAAATATAATAAAATTAGCATTTTGTATGTAATTTCATCAAGAGCACTAAATAATATAACTTAATCAATGCATTAGTTGGTTTTTCATAACTTCTATGTACAAGAAAAAGAGCTTCCCTTAGCTTCAAGAAATATAAATATTCTATACTGACAAGGCCAACCACGTGAAGGTGGAAGCTCATGTGGCCTCACCTAAGACCTAAGATGCATGTATTCTAGTTCTATGTAGGACACCTAAGACACATATTGTATCTAGTATGTATCTAGATAAATTATATATAGACATATATAGTATTTATACCTTATCGTAGTCTAGACCTAAGTCACCTAGACACCTAGATTATATAGTTCTACCTAGTTGACATATAGTATACCTAAGACACAGGTAGAGACATCTAGACACCTAGATTATAGTTCTACCTAAGACATAGGCTCTAGACACCTATTACATGGTAGAACCAGTTGATATATCTAGTATCTACCTAAGCCACCTAGATTAAATTATACCTTATTCTAGTCTCTAGACAAGTAGTTGATATATAGTATCTACCTAAGATGTTCCTAGATTCCATATTATATCTCTAGACAAGTAGTTGATATATAGTATCTACCTAAGACACATAGATTAATTAGATTAAATGTATTTTTTCTAGTATCTATCTACCTAGTTGACATATAGAATACCTAAGACACAGGTAGAGACACCTATTATATAGTTAGAACCCAAGACACCTAGAGACATCTAGATTTTATGCAATGTTATTCTCTAAGTCTAGATCATCTAAGATTTTGTACTTGACACCTAGAAGTTGAAGACTCTAGATATGAAACATGTGTAGAGATCATACCTATGCAATAAGAAACAATAGATTTGAATCCTTTCAACACTACATGTGAAATTGCAAAAACAAATCTAGAGGTCAGGCCACGATGAAACGTATATAAAAATTTAGAAGGTCTCTAGAGATCATTTTATTTAAAGATAGAATTTGTTAAGAAGTTCCATTGAAATTATAATGAAAGGAAAGAACTATTGAAGCATAAATTAAAATAATTAATATTATAGGTCTAGTGAATACCTGAAATAAGGTGTAAGTGAAATTTAACACCTTCTATGTTTCTAGCCTTTGTTATGACTGCAAAAAAATCTCTTGCACCATGTAATGAAATGTAAAAATGTTAGAATGTGTCATGATCTTTAAGAGAATTACGAATATTAATATGAAGGCTTAAGGGTAGTTAAGACGATGGCTTAAGGGGAGATGCAATCAATTAGGGGAGATGGCAGTTTACCTAACTTATGGAACATAGCTAGGGGATGGCTTAAGGGGAGTTAAGAGGATGGCTTAAAAGGGTAGTTAAGAGGATGGATTAAAGGGAGATGGAATCAACTATAGTATTTAAATGGTAAGGGTACATGCACTAACTTATATCATTTAGCTAGGGGACGGCTTAAGGGGAGTTAAGAGGATGTCTTAAGGGGAGATGGTCCAATCAACTATAGTATTTTTGGTAAGGGTACATGCACTAACTTATATCATTTAGCTAGGGGATGGATTAAGTGGAGTTAAGAGAATGTCTTAAGGGGAGATGATCCAATCAACTATAGTATTTTTGGTAAGGGTACATGCACTAACTTATATCATTTAGCTAGGGGATGGGTTAAGGGGAGTTAAGAGAATGTCTTAAGGGGAGATGGAATCAACTCTAGTATTTTGGTAAGGGTGTGCTAAGCTATATCAATTAACTATATTGAAGTTATTAAACTAAATCTAAAATTTACCTAACTTATTGAACATAGCTAAGGGATGGCTTAAGGGGAGTGAAAAGGATGCTTACCTTGGGGAGATGCAATCAATTAGTTAAGTTATCAATCATATTAATCCTAAACTCACATCCTAGACAAAGATTAAAAGTTTAAAAATTTCTACATACCTGTTAATCATTTAAAACATTTACTCTATTGTACCATCTGCATCCTCTCTTTTTTGTATTGCATCTATGATTGCCTCATGCTCTTCCATAGAAAGTGTCCATAATTCTTTTGTGATAGGTCTCCCTTTATATCTCACTAATTGTATATTTGTTGCCACAATCAAATGCGATTAGTGCAAAATTTTCTTATGTCTTTCATAATCTTCAAATGCAGGTATACCATTCCTCCGTATCAAATATTTACATAGCCAAGTGCCAGTAACAACCACAGAACTTGTTGGATACTCAAAGTTATCATCATCTACTCTACGTTGTAACAACTTATGTTTTGCCTCAACACACCGAGCAAACCAATACTCGGTTTCCTCTTCATTACCCTCGGGTGCAACAACAACATACACATGTCCTGCAAGAAATATTTAAATTCAATAAGTCACAAAAATATACATACATACATATGTACATTTTAATATATATTTCCAAAAAATGTATCGAAAAGAAATATTGAATGAATGTACCTTCTTGTACGAGGTTTGAAATACGCTCATAGTCATCCGATGATTGCAAGTGATTATCCTCCTCAAATGTTATCTCATTTTGATCATGTGTTTGTAAAGGTGTTAAGGACTTTTGTTGCCATTCTTCAACCCAATCTATATTTTCACATGCTTCCCACTCACCTGGGATACAAAATTGACAAAAACATGCGAGCTCCCTAGTCCATAGAGTCCATGTGCTTGCATTTGAACTCTTAAATGAATGCCATTTTGTTGATCCACTAATTGTATCACTATCAAATCGGGGAGGAATGTTTTCTTCTTCAACCAACCAAAAAAATATTGAACTTTAGAGTTCTCACTTGATCATGTAGTCAATTTTGCATTACACCATTCCACAATTGCACGTGCATCTTGAAACTTTGTTGCATCATGAAATTTTAGTTGCTCCCTAGCAAGAGCCCTTTTCACACATGCTCCAACTCCATCATGTTCTCCTTTACCATGTCCAACTTCAAAGAAACTCTAAATATGTTGGATATTATTTTCTTTATGGACCCTACTTAACCACAAAAACATTCAAGAATTTTTGAATTGTCTTGTACAATTTACTGACCATATGAAATGTTGTGTCATTTATATTTGTCTTTCTTTTAAGTTGTCATTAAATACTTTGAAACAATATTGCACAAACTCTGATGAATGTAACCTATTATCACTCACATAGAAATGGTACTCTCTCAAAATTTTCTTGTCATCTTCTGTACTATCAACTGCATGTCTGTATACAATATGAACAAATAAGGCCACTTGTACTGAGTTATAATATTGTGATTGAATCTCCTCTTGTGGAGCAAGTGTATAGTTTTCTACAAAGTCAACCACTGAAAGTATAGTTCCAATTGGAAATGTGTTCTTACATTTACAAAATTTTTCATCAAGCCACTAAGCATATTGAGAATGTTTCACATATTTATATATAATCTTATTCTTGAACTCTATGATGAATGCATGTACACTACTTTGTTCTGTGACTAACTCACAACATTTTCTAGTTTTTCCATCCTTTAATGGATATTGAACATTGGCAAACCTCTTCACATCCACTAAATGTTGTTCAAAATCATGTGAACTACTTTCATGCATGCATTCTCCTAACAACGAAAGGTTACCACATCTATTGCATTGTCTAGAAACACATGGTTTTAAAAAATAGAATTACCCATCAGTTGTTTTACAAAGTATACTTGTTATAAAATCCTTAACTATTATAGGTGGCATATTAATACCACATTCCTGCATAATTTGGTTAGTATGCAAAGTACAACGTATATCAAAAAAATCATAAAAATAATGAAATTGCACATGAGTTTTATAACAAGAGATTTGTTGCTTATTAATCTTGATATACCAAGGTTTGCATTTCTCAAATGATCTTTGACTTATACTGAAATTTTCTATAACTGAATCATCTATAAAATTTATATATAATTATGTTTGAGTCATGTCTAAAAGATGTTTTGGATGAGGATCACAATTTTTTGACCCCACCCTTAATTTCAAAACATCTCTAGCATTTGATGAAAACCTTGTATTATCATGCCAATATTTTTCAATCAAAGACCTAATTTCATTGTTTAATTCATGTCAGACCTTGGGAGTCTGCCACTAAAAGTCCAACATTGGTTGATTGGATCCTCTTCAATACTTACTCTTCTCTTTGTTGCTCTTATTAAAGTTATAGCATGCACATTTAAATATCCACTTGTTTTGCATATCAGTCTTTTGCTCACAATTGATTTATTAACTAAAGCAATTGTTATTGCTCGATGTGTTGCATTCTTATCCTTAGATCGACTATTTTTTCCTATAGAACCAATAGCATTAGCAACACTAGACATAACTTGTTCCATTGATTCATCCACCTTTTTGGGTTTTACAAAAATGACTAATTTTTTTATTACTTTTCTCATTTTTTTTACATTCTCATAAATTGTAATACAAGTTGGCATTGAAATCCAAGAGTTTTTCTATAAAAAAATTGTTTGTACAATCTATTTGCATGTGTTTGAATTTGTCTCCAAGATATCTTACCACGAAGATCCTTCAAAACATTACTTTCAATTAAAAATAATAATATTTTCATTTTCATGCATACAAGGGTTTTCATTTTCATTTTTTATTGTCCTGTTTGTAGTAGAAGCATTTATCTCATCAATATTATATCTAGCTTGCTTTAAATCTTTAATCCCATTATCATTCAATGAATTCAAAGACATACCTGGATTCATTCTTATATTTGCATTTTCCATGTTCTTGACCTCTTCCACATTTGCATACTCTACATTCACTTCATCCAAATTGGTCTCTCCAATATTTTCCTCTTCAATGTTCTCCTCTTCAATAGTCATCGAACTGGATGCGACATCATTCTTCATTTTTTAATCCTCTCTCTCCTATCTCTTTGTCGTTTTGCCTCTTTCTCTTGATGTGCTTCAATTTCTTCAACTGTCATAACCTTTCTCTTATTTTTTTGTTGACATTTATTTGATCCCATGATTACCAAAATGTGTTGGATCCCTTCTTTAAAAATGTATGAAATACAAGTAGAAATAGATCCTTTGTTCAATATGATAGTTGCTTGATATTTGTTTGATCTCTCCAAGAAATTGAATCCTTTTAAAAATGGATTTCCTACTTCATTCCATCTGAAAATTCTCCTTATGATTGAATCCCTATAAAAATTGCATAAAATATGTCATCTTGAGAGCTTGAATTAACAATTTGCATATAAAAAAGTCACAGAATTTGTCACTATCGGTGTATTGGTAAAAATGAATGTCTATCCAAGAAATTGAATGCAGGTATAAAAAATAGATTTTCTACTTCATTCCATCTAAAAATTCTCCTTATGATTGAATCCCTATAAAAATTGCATAAGATATGCCTCGTTGAGAGCTCTAATCGACATGATGCAAACATCAAAACTCCTCTTTATTATCACAAACATTCATCCAACACATATAATTACCCAGACAATTTTCTACTCGCGAACCTACAATAACATCTCACAGATTGCAACAGAAATGACTTCTATTTTATTCAGCTTATAAAATAAATCTACAGAAGGCTTTTATTCAACAAAACAAAATTGCAATGAAACAAAACATTTGATCAACATATGTCAAACGACAACAATCTTCTACTGGTAGCAAACTCCCTCTTTCCCTATGCAACCACCCTCTTTTGTGGATCAAGCCTTTTCTTCTCTCACGGCTGATGACCCCTCTCTTGCAACACCTACCTTCCAAATCGACCCCATGTCTCATTTATCATTCTGTTGGAACTGTGGTTATGTGTGGCAATTTTTTTTTCTCAGCACTGGGATCTCCCATCTAGCCACGCATACCTCACACTCCTCTTGCACTGGTTCTCCTTCCACCTTCTCTATTGGTGTTCTATCTTCCTTTATTTTTACGCTTCTTAGATCACAAAATTTAGATATTCACAAAACAAAAGTAATATAATCTAGATCAAACGACCCCTCCAAACTAGCGTGGCCCTTCATTATCACAATTCACTTCCAATATATCCCACACAATTAAAGAATAAGACTCTTGTTACAGCCAAACCGTAGATCTTTAACTCAAACCGTAAGGGGTAACTCATGAAGGCGTGAGTTTATAGATTTCACTCTCAATGCATCATTAAACTAGACCTATCCTCCTTTGCAGGTGATGAAGATGTTAAATGGATACCGTGCTTTAGCTTAGTGGGATAGGTCACTGACTATACACAACCCATACCAATGATGACTCTTTTTGTGAGATGGTACCATATAAGAAAGGTCCAATCGGAGGCTTCATGTGAATTAGCCAGAGAAATCTTTATTAAAGCATTCTGGGATTGGCCAAAGCTCCCTATTCCTTTCTAAATCATTTTTGAAATGGATTGCCATAGTTGATTTCCCATGTGCCAGTATTTATGGAAGCCCAATGAAATACACCTTTTGAATACTCTTTACAATGGAAGAGAAACTTTCTGCAAACCAAAACTAAAATAAAAAAATGATTTTTTTTTCAGTGGTGTTAATCGTCTATGCACCTGTGTGCTCATGCACCAGACACGCCGAGTAAGAGCAATGTTCCTTGCATTGATAAACTCAAGAACATTGATAGGTGCATGGGATAGTAATCCCATGTTTATTTTTAATCCACAATTGCTCCTTGCCTATGGGAACCTTCCCTCTTCTGTTGTTCTGCTCAACCTCAACACCTAAGCCACCACCATTGATGTCATCTCGTTTCTCCAGACAACTCCTTACCATAGGTCCATGTCTGTGACCACCACACCTCTTTAAACTATTATCTTTCACTCCCTTATTGCGTTGTTGCAGTAAATTAGACTCTAATCTGCTCTTCGCTCTAGAAATATGTCCTTTGAATGGTTGCAACTTACCGCACTTAACCTGTTCCTTTTCCATTATTCGTTACTTCTCTGCACTACAACAATCAATACCGCTAGAATCTTTCATCTATTTCTCCTTCTCCTTTAAAGAATTCAACACAAACTTTTGCCCATATTTTTGAATGGTATACACATTCTTCCTACCATCATAAATGGCTTTCCTATCAAACTGCCACAGCCTACCCAATAACATATGACATTCAGTCATAGGCATCACATCACACAACACCTCATCTCTATAAGAGCCAATCTAAAAATTAACTAAACATTGCTCACTCACAGTCATCTCATGCTCCTTTTGCAACCAAGAAACCTTGTACGGAAACCTTGTACAGACTTTTCTACCATCTCTTCTAAAACTAAGTTATCCGTACTACCACTATCTACTATAACTTGATAGCATTTACCTCTAGATTTGCACACAATTCGAAAGAGACTCCTTCGTTGGGATGGTTCTTCCTTTGCCACCTTCAGGTTCACCAACACTCTCCTCATCATGAGAGATTCACCATCCTCAGGATCTTCACCTTTTGCGAATGCAATACTCTCTACATCCTCCTATGCCAAATGGTTTCTTGTTGTGCTCCTCTTGCTACCTTCTTGTATTTGAGGACATTCGTAAGCACGATGTCTAGCTTCTCCACACTGATAACATTTTCCCATAAAACCTCTACTGCTACTACCACGCCTTCTTGTTGGTATATCTTTTACCTTCGTATTGTAGCCCATTTCCTGGCTTGATCTAGGCTTGGATTATTCTTCAATTTGGTTTCCTTTGCTACTGCTTGCCTGCCCCTTCTCGGCTGCAAATCTTCCCTGACTTTTAGAATTGCTTATTTGCTTTCTCATTACCTTCTCTTATGCTTTCAACGCATATTGGTAAGCTTCTTCCACTGAAGTCAACTTCACCATGCTCATCTCATCCTGAATGTTATATCGTAAGCCATTAACATACATGGCTACCTTCTCCTTGTCAACCTCATGTCTCCCTGACCGAATGGTTAACTTGTAAAACTCTTCCGTGTAATCTTTTACACTTATATCTTTATGTTTCAAGTTCTATAACTGTTTGAATAATTCTATTTCATAATCGCCAAGAATGGATTTATGTTTTAGTCTTGTTACCATCTGATTCCACCTTGTTATTCGAGGATCTCCATCCATTTCTTATTCTCTCTGCAACCCTTTCCACCATAGTGCAGCATGCCCTTTCAATTTTGTTTGGGCTATCTTCACCCACTGCAGGTCTCTTATGTCCTCCATCTCAAAGTACTCCTCCAGTTCTCCAATCTAATCAATTAACTCTTCTAGATTTAATGTTCCAGCAAAATTTGGCACATCTACTTTACTGCTCTTTGTTATTCTCAAAAGAGCTCTCAAAAATCTCTCTTCTCTGGCATCCTCTAGTCGTTCCTCTCCTTCTTCTTCCCTTCCTTGTTCTTCCTCTTCAGATTCTTCTTCATTCTCAGTATCTCTGGGGTTACCAGTAGCTAGTCTCACTTCATTTTTGATATCTTCCATTATCATGTCTCAGAACCATTCCAACACTGCCTCTATTTTGGGTCTTCCTCTTCGTGGCGGCATCTCTGTCAATCAACAGCTTTAGCTCTCAATTGTTTGGGACTCCACACACACCCACAACAATCCTCTTGAGCACTCCTCAACCGTTACTCACTCCCATAGATCCTGGTGGATACTCTCCACACTTAGGATAATCTACTTTGATACCAATTGATGCAAACAACAAAACTCATCTTTATTATCACAAACATTCATCCAAGACATATAACTACAGTCCAAACAATTTTTTGCCCACGAACCTACAGTAACATCTCATAGATTGCAGCAAAAATGACTTCCATTTTATTCAATTTATAAAATAAATCTACAGAAGGCTTTTATTCAACAAAACAAAATTGCAATGAAATAAAACATTTGATCAACATATGTCAAATGACAACAATCTTCTACTGGCAGCAAACTCCTTTCCCTATGCAACCACCCTCTTCTGTGGATCAAGCCTTTTCTCCTCTTCCGGCCAATGACCCCTCTCTACTGAAAGGAAGCTAGGTGTGCAGAAATTGCTTCCTACACTAAACTAATGAGGAGAGATGTATGTAAATTCAAAATACTCTTTCCAGTTACAGCGTTATTAACACAATAATATAGATATTACAACAATACACATACACACAGAAAGTAGACAGAAGAGAGAGAGAGAGAGAGAGACAAGATATACATGGGGAAAAACCTTACAGGTGAAAAACCCCACACTCTAAAACACAGCTCAAATGTATTACAGTAAACAATAACATATTACAATACAGTTTCAGAGCCAATGCTCTTTTAGGAGTCTTCGAATGTTGAATCTGGAGATATTCCAACAGCATAACAGTACCTGTACAAAACACTACATATCTCCTATCCAAGCACCTATTTTTAGAGAGTTTACAAGGCAAAAATGGAACCTTCTAGAGATGGGCATCCATCTTGGACTCATGCCCCAAAACCCATGCCTAAGGACACTTGTCCAACATCCCATCCCAATGTGGGTGCCTTGTCCCAGGATAGGCTATGACAGATGCTCTTACGCACCTTACAACTGTTATAGAATCCGTCATAACTAACATCACTTACAGCTATAAGAGAATCTGTCATACACTGACTAAAAATATCTTTTTCCTCTTATAACATGTCATAAAAATATCTTATTCCCGCAAGGGGCTCCACCCCTTGTCCCCGTCTTGGGGGTGCTACCCCCAAACCCCCGTTAATTATTCAAGGGGAAAACTGCTGTTGCCAAAGTCACCAAAATTTATCCTATTGCATGTACACAAGGTGCCGACTATGCCAACTCAACATGGGATAAATAAATACAACATTAGGAATTTGCAAAGGTTGAGACACCTTAATTCCCAACATCTTGCAACACCTACCTTCCAAATCGACCCCATGTCTTATTTATCATTCTGCTCGAACCGTGGTTATGTGTGGCATTTTATTTTCTCAGCACTAGGATCTCCCATCTGGCCGCACATACCTCACACTCCTCTTGCATTGGTTCTCCTTCGACCTTCTCTATTAGTGTTCTATCTTCCTTTCTTTTTACGCTTCTTAGATCACAAAATTTAGACATTCACAAAATAAAAGTAATATAATCTAGATCAAACGACCCCTCCAAACTGTTGCGGCCCTTCATTATCACAATTCACTTCCAATATATCCCACATAATTAAAGAATAAGACTCTTGTTACAGCCAAATTTTAGATCTTTAACTCAAACCGTAAGGGGTAACTCATGAAGGCATGAGTTTATAGATTTCACTCTCAATGCATCATTAAACTGGACCTATCCTCCTTTGCAGGTGATGAAGATGCTAAATGGCTACCGTGCTTTAGCTTAATGGGATAGGTGACTGACTATACATAACCTGTGGCGACGATGACTCTTTCTGTGAGATGGTACCATATAAGAAAGATCCACTTGGATGCTTCATGTGAATTAGCTGGAGCAATATTTATTAAAGCATTCTGGGATTGGCCAAAACTCCCTATTCCTTTCTAATTCATTTTTGAAACGGACTGCCATAGTTGATTTCCCATGTGCCAGTATTTATGGAAGCCCAGTGAAATACACCTTTTGAATACTCTTTACGCTTGGAAGAGAAACTTTTCGCAAACCAAAATTGAAATAAACAAATGTATTTTTTTTGGGTGGTGTTGATCGCCTATGCACCTATGTGCTCCTGCACCATGACACTTTGCACATAAAATAATCACATAATCTGTCACTGTCGGCCATACTAATAAAAGGGAATGTTGCAGGGTTTCATTCGTACTACCAATTTATTAAAAAAAATAATGGCTAAAATAGAAACGGGTGCCCGTTTAAAACAGGTACCTGTTCTAAAAAACAAGAAATGGGTACTCGTTCTATATAAAATAAAAATAAACAGGTACCTGTTTGTAGCGGGCACCCGTTTCTTATTTTTTCAAATATGACACCCGCCAATTTGTATTTGCTTTAGGCTTGGAAACCTGAGCCTAAGCCTTGGACCTACAACCAACCTGCAACTAAGAAGCCATGAAAACAATGGGAAAAAAACTAGTTTCACCACTGTGGCTGACAACTTTTTTTCAGAATATTTTAACAAAATTAAAACCCATTGTAGATCTAAAAGTCTAGTTTTCAATTATGTAATTTTTTTTACTATTGAACATAATTTTCTATTTATTAATTATTTTTCTAAACAAACTAACTCATAAAAATGAAATAACATAGGTTACTATTTTTTTAATAACTTTTGAGTTTGAAAGTTTCTTGAAAAAAAAATTGTCTGACCAAACTAGACATCATTCTCTACATAATGAATTTTTTTTTTTACTGAATTGATTATTTTAGCTCAAATTATGTTGGTTGTACATGAGGGACTTTAAAAAACACTAAATAGGGCCATTAAAAAATTAATAAAAAAATATTTATCAGAAAATTACAAAAAAATATCTTGACCAAAATTCAACATCTTGAGAATCTTTCCACAAAAGGAATTAGAAAAATACATTAATTTAGGTCAAATTATGTTGGCCGTACACATGCATGCTTTTGCCAAAAACAGGGGACTTTTAAAAAGCCACTTTTTATACATCCAATAAAAAATCAACTTGCATCATCTGGGTATTAAGAAAAATTACGTATTTGAAAATTAGAAACAAAATCCTACATTTCTTATTTTTACATCATCTTAATATTTTATGTGCACGTGCTTCAAATTGTCACTCCAAGTATGACAAAATTTGAAAAATAGGAAAAACACTTCCACTTTTTGGCCAAAAAGTGAACTCATCTTCTTGCACTTACCCAGCTTCTTAAGGATATTGATACTAGATGGATATCCTTGCATGAACCAACAAAAGGAGTTTTAACAGAATATCAATCCTTGATTGGTGTAATGTACAACCATCGCTTCACAGTTGATAGGGCTCCTAACCTCTTACATAGGTTAAGTGACATAGAGGCACTCCTCGTTTTAACTGGTACTCTTCCCATGCCGGAGGAAATGAACATGCTTGTGAAAAAAGCCCAAGAAAGAACTATGTATATTTTAGAATATACTAGACTGTGTAGAATGATATGCATGACCCTCGATAATCTATATCTATTAGACCAGTCCTTCATAAGTCCAAAATTTAGCAGCTGACACTTGATAACAAATGTGACCAATCATGCTAATTTTTTACAGTTTAATGATAGTGGGGAGTTATGTGTCTCTGTAAAGGGATTTGAGATACCAGTGCACTGTTTTAACAAGGTTAAGCACACTATCAGAGAAGAACCTCTTTCAAGGGAAGTTTTTGACAAGATTGTTAATTCTATAAGTACTACTTTAAAAAATATTGCAAAATCTCTTTCCTCAGATATTAGAGATCGATTCCCTCATGATAAACTGCTTGAAGCCATGTTTGTAGTGTGCCCTCAATATTGGGTCAACTATCAGCCAAGTGATTTTCACAAGAAGATAAAGACCTTAATAAATCATTTTTGTAAAAGTATAGAATTTGATGGACAACAAATAGAAGGAATTTTAAATAAAACTAAGCTTATAGAGCAATCAAGTTGATTTGCAACTTCAATGAAGGAACAGTTTAAACTCATGGAAGCTCCCTACCAAGATGGATCGTTAACAAAACTTTGGGCAACCTTAAGTCAAAGCGAAATATTATGTGATGCATTATACAAAATTTTCAAACTTGTTGATTTATGTCAAACCATGATATTGGGGTCAGTGGAGGATAAGAGAGTTTTCAGTGCATTGGGGTTCTTGAAATAAAAAATAAGAAATAAAATTGACGAGAATTTGGAAAATTGCTTGAGAATGTATACAACTAGACATGATATCTAGAGTTTTCCTTTTGATAGGGCACTTGCAATCTGGAGGTCCTTATGTGAAAGAAGAGGGTTGTGCAACACTTCAAACAATAATAACACACATGATAGTGACTCAATGAATACCGGCGCCACATGTAGTGGTATTAGTGTTGATGAGACGCTCTTAAGTGGAGATATGGAGATAGAAGAAAATGAAGAACATGATCAGGATGACACTAGATATCATGGTCAGAGGGAGGAGAATCAAGATGATGAGATGATTTGACAATTTGAAGGGATTTAGCAAACTAGCAGTTACTAGGTATTTATATTGTATTTCATGTTCCAAACCCCAAAATGTTGTTGATGACATTTTATTTTTCTATGACTGATGTACATTTTTCATTTTCGATTTAAAAAATTAATAATTTCATATTATTATTGTGTGATACTGATAAGTTTTACAAGCATTCAACTAAATGCAAAGTAATTTTTCTTCTCTATAACCACAGTAGTGTTTTATTTGTTTTCTTTTATTGCATTGCATAGTAATCAACAACAGTAGCATATTAATATATAGCATTAGTAAATATTTAATGTGTATGTAGAAACCAGAGTTTTCCTAAAGTAGGCAATTAAATAATACAAATAATTTGAACACATAAATGGATTTTAATGTTATATTAATTTTCAAATGAAGGAATACATTGAAGTATTACATTTAGAATATATAATAACTTGCTCAAAACCAACTCTGCATAATACTCTGTTGGAAACACATATTACTAAATCATTTTATCAGATTTTGTAGAGTGCTCCACTCTTCATCTGATGGAAGTACAATTTTTTTAAGTCATGGTAACCGAGTTGTAAGTATGTTAACATTTTTTACTTGATATTGTTACTTGACTTGAATGTATCACTCAAAGTTGCATTTAAGGTTATCAGTGGTTTGATAGAATCCAAAAAGTTTGCCTCATCAAGATTTTGAGGAAACTAGTCCTTATCCAACTTCATTTTATTCTTCATATTCTTTTTGAAAGTAGCCTTTCCAATGTATCGGTATGATGGGTCAAAAGCCACCGGCAAACCAAGCTTTTTGAAGTATTCTTCCTTTGTTTGTAGCCTCTTTGTCAATAATGCAGCTTGTAACTCCAAAAGATCCTGTGCTGCTTCCAACTTTGTACATTTTTCAATGATAGATGAGGCCTTTATTGTGGTATCAATATGGTTTTGAATTCCTTTGGATTATAATTCTTTGCTACTAGTTCTATAGATTGATTACAAAATTTTGTTTGCATCTTACTGTCTTGAAGTTGCCATGTCTCCATTCTCAGCAATGTATTGTTTGAATGTTTACTACATAATAGTAGATCATCAATGTATTCAAACATTTTAGACAAATCATCAATCATCTTCATTATTTTCTCCCAAATTTTATGTTTTATATAAACCATTGTGTTTCTATAAATTCAGATACTTTATTTTGGGAGGATTTTATTTCTTTTTCTACATTCTTTAGTTTTATCTACAAATTTTCAAAGTTTTTTCTCTCTCTCTCTCTCTCTCTCTCTCCACATTTTCTTCCCACAGTTGTCCTACTTTTTTGGCTTCCTGTAGTTGGACATGGGCTTCATTCAGGGATTGTTGTAATTTTCCTGAATTGGCTTTTTCAATATCATATTTTTTATACTTTCACTTAACCTTTTCTTTGGTTCTTTCACTTCCACCTCTGTTTGTTTATTCACTTCACTTGTAGATGTAGAGTCAGAGTTTTTTTATCATTTTCTCTAATTCTTTGATCTTGCTCTCTGCTACTTTCCTCTTGGCTTTTTCATTTGCTATGTCTGCCTATAACTTTTATATTTGAGTCTGCAACCTGTTATGTAAATCACAAAGTCAAATGAAAATGAGCAATATGAATGGAAATAACATCACTAAATATATTTTCCTTCTGTTGTAACTCAATTACTAGAACCTGTGACCCGTCTATATTACAACTATGATTTTTAGACAATTTATATTCAACAAGGTTACAAGGAAATTAAAAACAACCATGCCTTTTTCTCTCTCTCTTTCTTTAGCAATGATGTGTACACCACTTTGTTGTTCCTTTTTGATACATTATTTTTGTCAAAATTTTTCATTCCAGAAAAATCCACTTTGATGGTGCTCACCTCATAGTCAGAGCGTTGCAACTGATCCTCTGGTTTATCTTGAACTTTGGGCACAACAATCATGTGATCCATTTTTTTGGTTTCTGGGTCAAATGTAGATAATACCATGGTTCTTGCAGGCTCTGAAGTTGTAGTAGTCTCAATCTCTAGCACTTGCTTCTTGTGTCTTTTAGATATATTTGCTTTCTTTTCAAACTCAACTTTGTAATAAAAAACTATGACACATGACATAACTTTGAATGGCGAAGGATAAGTTGTAGTGTTGGGGGCATCTCTAATTAATTGAGGCTAAGGATTAGCCATTCCTGTCTCAGTCACACTAATGATAGGAGGGGGTGCCTTCTGGAAACAATTGCTTTGATGTGGATGTTGAAACAAAACATGTCATAATCTTTTGCTTCTTAGTCTTCACAAGGCCTTGTTCTCTAAGTTTGTCTATAGTATCATCTAATGTTACTGTTGGCCTCTTCTAAATTTGTTGTTATGGGTATTGTTGACCACTACTACTACTATTACCTATACCATCGCCAGATTTTCCACCAATAGCACTAGAATGTCCACCATCTCCTATAGGAAAAGAATGAGAAACATGCAGATCAGAAGACCCTTGTGGCACTATTTGTGATTGTATCTCACTCTGAGGATTTAAAGATGGAATAAAACTAATCTCCTGATCTATATGTATATGCCCTTCGGCTTGTTCATCAAATCCAATGCCGAGTCAAAGATCATTAGGTTTTCTAGGGCTTACCTTTGGTACCATCCAAATGCCTTGTCCTGTGGGCCCCAAACCACCACCTTCATAACCCAATTTTTGGGCTATTGATACCCATGTAGTATTTGTTTCTCTTGTGGTCTCACTCATACGAGGTTTGAATGCATAGGCACTAAGATCTGTGGGTTGGTCTTCATCCTCATCATCTCTTTCAACATTAGTTGCTTCAGTGCCAGTGGGATGCTCTATATCCCACAATTTGTTGAACTCTTGATCTTCTGAGATTTCTTCAAAATTTGTAGTAGCTTTTGGATCACTGAGATCCTTCCTCATAGACCAAAAGGCATTAATTTTTTATTGTGACCAATGTTCCTCTGTACAAGCATCTCTTAGAGTCTTTGGAGTTTTTGTATACGTAGATGTTTGAGCAGCTCTCATATAGAAATTGTTTTATCTCTTGATTTCTAGTGCCACCTCTACCTCTCTCTATGTTTGTGGAATTAGATGCAATCCAATTATTTCTGTTGACAATATTTCAAAAGTAATACCTCTTTGAGCAACAATTTCTTCCATGACTTTTCTGACCTCATCCCAAGAATTCTTATTTCTCAACATTTATAGCAGGGGTTTACTTTCATGTTGAATTCTAGTTGGAGCATCTACCAGTGAGAGTCAACATCAAATTTAAAAAGTTGTAAAATTTCATGTGCCACAGTGAATGTTTTTCTCTCGAATGTAAACCCTCCACATGAAAAAGGTAAGGAAGGAAATATGCTCTTCTTTTGTTGACTAACAAAGTACAATTGATCTGTACTCTCCATCTATCATATGTATTCCAATGCAAAAACCCTCTCTATCACATGTATTGGAAGTTTGTGGGGGCTCTACTCCTGATCCATAAAATCCTAGGATAGAATATTCCTCCATGAAGTACCAGTCAACCACTTGTATTTATTTTTCCAGTTGAATGCAATTTCTACAAAACTCGAGCAATCTAGGCATTAGAGCGTTTGTAATGGCTTAATACAATGGAGACAAAAAATAGTCCACAAAATGATTGTAGTTCTTTTGATTATGATACATCTTTATCTTATGGGTCCAATCATGTAGTCCATTTTAATCTTGCTGAATCTGAAGCTTGTTTTGTAACGCTCCGCCAAGGAACCCCAGAGGACAACACTAACTAGGTCAAACAAAGGAACAATTTTTTTTTTAACTATAGAATGCATAACATGGTAACTAACCTAGGTCCTCCAAGGTTCCTCAACTACACTACTCACAAAACAAGGTTACTAGAACATTTCATTAACAACAAAAGAAGATCATCGCATTAACTGATATTATTCATTTCCACATGTGACAACTGAAAATCAACATTAAAGATCATCGTCTAACTACTATCACAATTGATGCATTATTTTACAGTACTCATTACCAGATGAATTCATCAACAACATATATATCATTACAATATTCACCACATTGCTTTCTCAACACATGGGAGAGATTACAACAAGATACATCAAGAAATACAATCTGGTATACAACCAGTATACATTACATGAAAGTATTGTCTTTGCAAACTGGAATAGGAATTGGAGTCCACAACACAATGAATAGTCTCCAAGCTCACGAACATGAAGCAAAATACCCAATGGAGAAAAAGCACCAACCTCCTGACCATGTGGAACCTTGAGGTCCACCCCCCGTGCTAGGAGATAACACAAGATCCCACATCCAACTGACAGTCAGGTTTTAACATTGGGATAACATAAGCAACAGGGTTATACATGACACCAATCACCATACTGTCAATAATGAACACACTTACTACACTTCCAGAGGCACTCACATAACAAAAAGAGGAAATTCGACTAGGGAGTGCTAGGCTGCAATAGGGAGGAGTGTCATCACATAGTTTGTCATGGGTTGTCTTGGTAGGTCTTCCTGGGCCCTAACCCCCATACAAACTCATGCAGAACCAACATACCTTTCGTGAGGACAAGGCAGTCAGTCTTGCCATTCCAAGCCTTCTCAACTCATCGCAAGCCTAAATGAGCACTTGAGCCATGAGTGAGGCATATCATTATCTTAATTAATGTGAATTCTGCACGTTTCCCCTTAGTTCATTATTAAGGTTATCACTAGATTAAGAAACCCTCCAATGGGTTGTCCTGGACACCACTTTGGGTTATGGCCCCCATTGAGAGCCACTCCCCCTACTTGCAACTAGTAAACCCTACACAAGGAAAGGCATTGATCATCTTGCCCAATTAGCATAACCACATAACACAAAGTAAGACATTGACCATCTTGCCCACTTATCACAATCTCCTAAATCCATACATAGAGCAAGGCATTACCACATAATCCATACCCCAAGCAAGGCATTAACCATCTTGCCGGTTCACCACAATTACATGAGTTCATATCAGAATAGGAGACATCATTGTAGGGTTACATTATGCATCTCACATATGACCCACCACATACTCAACCATCTTCAGGGTTACAATATCAGAAGGGCCAAACACACAACTACCCCCCTCCTCAGCCTCTAAAAACCAACCTCCCAATGACACAAAAACTTGACATCACTCTTAAACAATAGCATAACATTTAATCTACCAATTATGACACATGGGTTAATACAAACAATTAATCATAGCAAGATAACAAATGTAAGGTTCTAATCACACATATGCATACTTAATCAGTCTCGTCTATCAATTCAAAACCATTATAAGCATTGTTTCCTTCATATAATCAAGGTTATAAACAATATCCATTTAAAGTAATAAAGAAGATATTTAAGTCTAATTATATCTATCAAAGAATATTCATGTGCCGACTAAATAGTAAACAGAGCTATAAATATTTCTTTGTCTATAATATCAAATGTCCACTATATATATATATATATATATATATATATATATATATATATATTCTTGAAATTTATTAAGTTATATGCATATTTACAAGAACATCAAACTAAATTGATTTTCAAGATTATAGATATCTACCTATACACAAATATAAATGAAGCATTTCAATTTCATTTAAGATATTGTTATACATGAATGTTTACTAAAAAATCATATCGAACAATATCAAGAGTTTAGATGCCAATCTAGATTACTTCACAAACTAATATAGAATATAGAAATCAACTAGCAAAAGATATATTTAATTAATTTACTTATAAAACTAATTACTAATATCTATATATGCATATATATCTCCACATTAAACTGATTAATATAAAATGTTTATAAAAATAAATCATACCCTAATCGAAACCCTAAAAAAATATAATACAATACAAGGGTTGCCGTATATAACAAAATGGATTTAGCAAATAGGTTGTAGAAAATTTCTAGAAAAGGATAATGGCAGTGTAAGCCAAATTTCAATATTTGTGCTGGAATGGGAGCTTTAGACCAAGGCAAGTGAATTGTTTGATAGAATGCCTCAAAGAACTATGTTCTTAGGGAATGTGAAAGCATAGACAAGGCGTGTGATCTGATTGGTAGAACGGCCTCAAGGGATGTCATTTCATGGAATGCAATGATTTTAGGATATACACATAATGGATTTGTTAAAAAGGCTTTAGAAACTTTCAAGCAAATGCAATTGACAGGCGGAAGGCCAAATTTGACTACCTTTGCCAGCATCCTCCCTGCGTGTGACAGAATGGGAGCTTTGGAACCGGGTATGGACGTCCATCATAGCATAATAGAAGGCAGTTCTATGTCAGATATAATAGTGGAAATTCTCTAGTAGACATGTACTCAAAATGTAGAAGCATAGACAATGCACTTGAACTGTTGGAAAAATGCCTCAAAGAGATGTGGTCTCATAGTTGCAGGATATGCATACAAATGGATTTGTTGAGAAGGCTTTAGAAACCTTCAAAGGAAGTGCACTTGGCAAGTTAAAACCACATCCACACAGCCTATACTAAAGGGGAAAATTTTGGATGCCATCTGGTACTCATATCCATCTCACAATATTATTTAGAGAGAGCCTGTTGAAGGAGGCATTGCACATTCTGCTCAACACACAAATTTTTAATATTGTAGACCTACGGCTTGCCTTTGAACAAGCATATGAAGGAAAAATTTTGTGAGACATTAATGTTTGAATTCTTTGGTAGATAGGATGATATGGAAAATATGAGAGCATAGACGCAACATGAGGGTGGTTGATAAAATGCCTCAAAGAAATGTCATCTCTAGGGCATTAATATCCATCAATGCATCATGGAAAGTAGATTATTATCAAATGTTGTAATTGTAAATTCTCTCATGAACATGTATGCAATATGTGTGAGCATAGACAAAGTAGTGATCTGTTAAACAACATGCCTTAGAGAAATTTGGTCTCAAGAACTGCAATAATAGAAGGATTTATACCAAAATATGTTTGTTTAAATGTCATTTCTGCAAAATGTGGAATCACAGAAAGGGTACATGAATAGTTTGACATCAAGGCCCAAGAAATATGGTCAAATGGAATGCAATAATTGCAAAATCTACACATAATGGTTTTGTGAATACATGCATACATAATGTGAAAGCATAGACAAATTTTATGAACAAAATACCACAAGAAATCCAAATTTCATAATTAGCAGATATACTCCAAAAGGACAGCAGAATCTAATTCCAAGATTGATAAATACTCTATCAAAACATACCAGATCTCCTTAGCCTGATCTCTTTTTTCTTCAATCTTCCATGGTGCCTTACACAATCGTACCAGTTTAGCACAAAATGGGTTTGTTCATTCTTTTCACAAATGATAACTAGAATTATTCCTCCCCCTAAATCTTAGGCCAAAATCTAGCATGCCATTCATCCACAAACCCGCCATAAAAAAACATTTCCTGAGCAACCACAATACAGGAAAAATTAACCAACCTAACTAACTAAGCTAATATTTAATTTATTAAGCCCATATATAAATAATTAAAATATACTCATTACCCAACATTAACACAAACCATAATATTAATTATTTACCTGAAATTATTATTATTATTATTATTATTAATTTAACATTACATAGATATTAACAATAATTGATTATATATATTGGTTCACAAATAACTTATTAAATCTTAATAATAATAATAATATGATATAACCATATTAAATATTATTGTAGTGGGTTAAATAATAGTATACTATATACTATAATAATTTCTATTTTGCCACAATGAAAACTAGGCATGTACATCATTAACCCACTGAGCAAGATAGATCTTGAATGCCAAATCAAACCTAATCACTAGCCAGAACCAAAACGCACTTGCCCAACAAACTCAATGAAATGACGTCAAATGTCAATCAATTACCTGACCACTAACCCGGGTCAAAAAGCAAGACTTCAAGCAACACTGCCTACTCATTGACAAAACTGACAGGCTGAACTGAACATGACATGCATCCTCATCAAGGATGATGACTTAGGGTGTGGAATCTTGTGCTATCTCTAGAACAACTTATCCATTGGGTGCAAGGAACACTCAAACCTGTCAATTCAGGTGGAGTCGATGCCTGGTACCTGCAACCTGCATCACAAAGATGAAGCATACATATGCATTCTCACCTCATGGAAAAATAGTATAGATAATGATGGGGATCAAGGCATCATGTGGGCCTCACAAGTGAGGAACACGACTTCATCCCTCATCATACAAACACATCATGGAGAGATCAATATGACATGAACATAAAACATAAACATATCCTCACATCATACAACATGGGTTATTCCATAATCATAATCACAACATAATAATCATCATAATAGTCAATTCTAACATACAACAATCGCTATAAGATCAACACCATAATCGCCTAGAAAGCAAGATAATGTCAGAGCATATAAGCCATCAGTGTCACAACAATGATCAACAAGATCCCATATTGACTATCATACGAACTAACATAACCAAAATCAAGAATGTCATCAATGTCAGTACAACATATGCCAATGTATCCATAACATTATATCCATCTACCATCATCATAGCATGCGAGGCATCACATGTTCTCCCGAAACATCCTAGCAAATCGCACTAGAAATAAATAGCACAAGTAGGTTGTGAACCTAAATGTCTTTCTGTTTGTGAACCTAAATGTCTTTCTGTTAGAACTGAAAGTGGGAGCTTCACTTTGACTTCGTTTAATCATTAAAAATTGATCATGCATAGATTCTGCAATGTACTCAAGAAATCTATATTTAGTAGGTGGAGTGGAATTTTGGATATTATATACCATTTCAAGGAGGCTTGCATCCACTTGACTATTATTATCTAATCTAAGACAAAACATGAGCATGGAAACAATATCCTAAACCCATACTTTAAAAATATCAATTTTATAAGGACGGTTATGATTCTAATCAAGTAGGGCAACATCGAATGTTACAGATTTGAGAAAAATATTTTTATCATTTTCACTAACTGCTTCATAAGTACTAACAAGTTTTTCTAGGTTTATGTGGACTTTTCCACAATCTTCAGTGGTAAAACCCAATAATTGGCTAAAATATTCTCCATTAATTGGTAACATTATTATAACTAGTGCTTTTCTATTTTCATCATAATTCTGGGCACAAACCATGATAAATTCAAGGCAAGGGAAAACCTCAAGGAACATCAGGCATTCCAATCCAACCACCCATGGTGAAATCACCCCGTTAATTGGTATTGGTTTTTTGGGTCAGTGTAAAGCCTCACAAGTACATGTAAAAGCCATTAAACCAACTCAAAAGTAAATGAAGTAAATAATCCACTTAAATACAACATCGCAATATCCAAAAATAAAAAGGTGTAAATAATCCACTTAGATACCACTTTCAAAGATAAAAGATGTAATTAATCCACTTAATCACAATATCTCAAATAAAAGATAATCTCATAAACATGAATCTCAATGTCATAAATCTTACATAATCATGTGCTTAATCTAGGTAACAAGCATGATAAAATAATATACATAAATCCATTGGCAAGCATGCCATAATACATCCAATATAGGGTACAATAAACATGTACAACAATAGTAAATAAATCAATACACTCTTCAGCCGCACGAACCAAGTGGTCCACCACCTGCAAGTCGAGAGATGGGAACATGGCCCAGGTGCTTTTCCACCCAACCATGAAGTATTTACACTTCCCTGGATCCCTTCATGAAATGAAGGAAACCCATCCCTGCATGAAATGTCTAGCTACCTGGTAACAACTGGCAGGAGGGAACACCTGATGCAACCCTAATGTCTGAATGTGCAATTCTAAGTAATGAAAAGTAAATTGTCTCACAATAGGATGTGGCAGAGATATCAATAAATAAGTTTGCTAGACAATAAACATCTATTTTAATGTCATTTTGATTAGATCTAATCATTTATAAGTAACCTGGTTCAATTCCCAAAAAGAGGAAAAGCCATCTCTAAATATCCACATTTGGCATCCTAGTCCCAAAAGTAACCCAATAACATTTCCTAGATGAAAAAACTACTTATTTCCCCAAGAAGAAATAAATAATAAAATAAAAGTCAAATTCACCAATAAATCATGAAAATTCCCTTTTCCCAAACACATTCAAGGAATTACACTTTTCCAATCAAATCATTCATCTTTGCTTACACAATTGCACTCATAAGTGCATCAAATAGATATATTATCTAATCCAAAATTTGATCACAATCTTCATATAAAAGTCATTCTAAGTTATAATTTCATCTTGTTGTCATAACAATGACAGGAAGTCTCAAACAATAAAAATAGTCTTCCTGTCACAACTGTGACAGGAACTGTCTGCAGAAAAAATAAAGAAAATGAGCAAAGAACATAGTTTAATTCAGTTTTCGGTCAGAAAGATGGTATAAAATCTCATTCTCAGATTATTCTAACTTACTGTCAATCCAGTGATAGGAACTAATCTGTTTATGCATGCAGTTTAATTGCATATATCTCTCAATAACCTTCCTGCCGCAGTTGTGACAGGAAGTTGTGGCACAATTAAATAAATAAAGAGCAGAGTTTTAATATCTTCTATTATCATCCAATGGCAATATTTTAAATAATTTTTTAAATAGCAAAATAATATCGCAAATAAGCTACAAGAATCAAATAATTCCATCTATTTTTGAGAGTCTTGTTTTCACACATCAAGAGTCAATTCCTAATAAAGAACTGATTTTAACTAGTCATACATAAAAATAACATCTACAATATAAATATCTGACAAAGAATAATTTGTTAGCATCTGGGGATTTTGGCAAAATGTGTTTTTCCAACGGCAATAACAAGATCTGTAAAATACGATTTGCAAGAACTAAAGGGGTCGATTTTCCAAGTTAAACTATTTTTAGTTAGCATAAATAAATAAAAATATAGACATAAATAGGTCTGCAAAGAATATTTATTAGTGATCTAGAGTTTGCAATAGGTTTTAAATCAGATTTAGAAATCTAGATCTAAGAAAAATGACTGGTTTCAGGCAGTTAAAATAGCCAAACAAAGGGTCGATCAGCATGGCACTAGGCAGCCAGAAGGAAGGTAACGACCAAGAAGTATAGGTGGCCAGGAAGAAAAGATAACGGTGACCAGAAGGAAAAATAAAGAAAGCAACCAAGATATGTAGGTCGATCTAGGTTTGTAAGTTCACCCAGGCAGAAAATAAGAAGAGGATGACTCAACAAATGAGTCAATTGGCGAGGCAAAAAGATAAGCAGCCAACATACATAGGGATGACCAGCATACGTAGGGACGACCAACATACATAGGATGACTAAACAAAAATAGTCTCCCAATACATAGCTAATAAAACCATTTTTCAAATAGCCAAATCAATGTAATTACAACGTAAGAAAAACTAGATGAAAAACCTGGGGAAATCAGTGATTGGTGAAGAGTATGCAACTGATGTCATTTCCTCTTTATCTTTCTCATGTCCTTGCAATTCCTTCTTGCCTCTGTTGCTCTAGAAAAACTAGCTTACTTCTCTACAAATTGTGGGGTGTGTTCTTTGCTGCTGATCCCCTCCTTTATTCAATTCCCTCTCTTATTTTTTGGCGATCATAAATTAGGTTTAAGAACTGAAGTTTGTATTTTCAGTTTGCATGAGAAATAATAATATTTAAAGGCTCTCCATTCCAATTAATATAAAGTAAAACTATTTACTTAAACCTACTATCGCATGAATGATAGTAACTAATTTTAATTCCTTCATTCTTTTTCTAAATATAATAATGCTATTTTAATATAATTTAACTATTGTCTTATAAAAACAAATCCAATTAATTAATCAGGAAGGGAAATGCAATACAATATTACATATTTATATATAATTTAATATATTTATTTATTTTTGCCCTTCGGGGCACAACGTGGTGGTGAGTTCACTTGGTTGCGGTGATCACCACCCAGGTTCAAATTCCCGTTGGGCCAACGAGCTCACAGGCTTTGTGCCTTCATTGGGCTGCCGTGCTCGCAGGATCCTTCCCAGATCCTCCATTGGGCTGGCGTGCTTGCAGGCTGTGGGCCTTCAGTGGGCCAACAAGATCATGGATTTGAACTAAGGGAGTTAATGCCTAGGTGATAATGCCCATTGGGGACAAAGACCCCCCAGTTGTGGTCTTAGGCAACGATAAAGCCATGGGAAGAGATCCCCAATAAGGGTCTCTCTGGGCCCGGGCCAAGCTAAAAACCCAGGTATACCCAAACTAAAAATATATATATATTTATTTTTAAGAAACATATTGTCTTCCAAACATCTATAAGAAATATTTTATTATTTATTTAAATAACATACAATACATCATTTGAATATATTTCGAAAAGACATTTAAGTAATCACATCATGCATTCGAAAATGATTAATGACCATGCACTAATGCAATAAAAGCCATTCGATAATGCATATGCAACTATGTGATGTGTGTGATTGCATCAGGGTAATCCATCCATCAATTCTTGCCAAGTGGCTAGAAGACCTCTACCTCAACCATGCTCTCGTCTTCGACGAGTACCTGCACCCATTTGCACTCAACCCGACATCAATAGGTTAGTGTCTCCAAAACATAGCCAAGGCAAATCATTGTAGTCATGTCTACAATATTTAACATTTAAAACAATTTACAATTTTCATCAATATAACTCATAATAATTACCTCCACTTACGTAAAATTACTTAAAGTAAAGTCAATCAACATAATTGTTCACTAGACTAGAATAATCATATTGTTCATAAAAATGAGACGTGGCAGTCAGGTTTCACTTGGTATACCTTATTCTCACATGAAAATCTAAGTGCTGAGGTAAACCCTCCAAAGATTACAGGGTCCTAAATATCATGGCATTCATCTGTAAAACCTGGGGTTTTAAGCAGTCCAACGTAGTCTATTTTATCTCTTTCTTTATTTTACCAATTTTTGTTCTAGTAGTGCTAGTAGACATGCTTGTAAACACTCTGTTGGCAAGAGACACTGTGTGGCTTCATGATTGTTGTCATTAATGGCAACAAAGTCTATCCCACACATCCGCAGAGCACAATATGACTATACCGGAAGTAAGATTGAAGAATGTTTTGGTCTGGTGAACAAGAACAGAGCATGCAGTAAGGTCCAACAATCAGGTCCGAATCTCTCAAAGGATGTATCTCAGCAAAGTGCGGACTTGGGGAAGTCAAGAGAAGTACTATGACTGCTACGTTCCAGAGATTGAGCCTTCGGTGATGAAAGAGTGAAAAGATATGAGCATCTAAGTGTTGGGTTCCTGACAAGCAGAGTAGACTGAGGAATAACTAACCAGCAGAGCATCAGACTTTAATCCAGATGAGAAATTGATGGTGATCAAGCTTCTTGAGGGATCATTCATGGTTGGCCGACATGATTGATGACTTCTATGTCCATATTTTTGATACACATCACATATTAAGCATGGATTCAGCTGACAGACAAGTATTTAGTAAATATCTTGAGTATTCCAGTTGCCGACTAGAAAGATGTTGAAATCCTTGGTGCAGATATATATACCAGATGGATTTCGGTATGAAGGTGTGTGGTGTATGTATAGTGTGCGACAAAAGGCAAAGAGAAGTGTGGAAGCAGCAATACAAGTCAGGTATGTGATAGAACAACAACACTAAAACAGAGGAAGTATGAAGTGCAGTAAATCAGTATATTGAGCCTAACTAGAACTGAACCTCAGCATATGTGGATGCCTCTCTTCAGTTCAAACATCTGGTTACCTTTTATAACCTTATAGACAGTGAGTCTCTTGTAGGCAGTGTGCCTCTTGTGAGCAGTGTGCTCGGGTAGTGAGCCCTAATTGGCAAGTGCCATTTTGTACTTATTCTTTTAATAGAGAATACAATCTTGGGTTAGTCACCCCGTGGTTTTTCCCTTAACTGGGTTTTCCACGTAAAAATCCTTGTGTTATGTGTGTTGATTTCCTTTCTACTCTCATGGTTATGTATGCTTATATGTTTTGATACTGCACTTATTGTCAAAGAAGAAAAGAAAGTTAAATAATTAAGATAACTGATTCACCCCCCCTCTCAGTTATCCACCTTGTTTCCAACAATTGGTATCAGAGCTAAGTTCCTCCAAACAGAGCCTAATAGCTTGAGAAAGATTTGGGAATCTCAATGGATATGTATGGTATGAGGGAACAACTTCAGTTTGCCATAGATGATCTTGAGCAATCTCACTCTAAAGTCAATAACTTGAGGGAAAGACTCAAACAAGATGATGATTTCATAAATGAACTAAAAGAAAAACTGAGTATCTCTCTGAAAAAGAGAAAGGAACTACTTCAACAATTAGCAAGTCAAAGTGAAGCCAATGATACTAATGAAGATCTGAATGAGAAAAACAAGTTATGTGAGAAGTTATCAAAGGAGGTCATTATGGTAAGACATGAAATGGAATCAAGGGTCATGAAATTCACCCAAGAAATTGAAGAGAAAAGAAAAATTGAAGATAATCTAAAACAATCTCTCAAGGAGAAGTCAGAAGACTGCCAGAAAATGGATAGAATAATCAGGCATCTGGAATCTGATCTTGAAGAAGCTAGAGATAATGAAGAACAACTTGAGAATCAGATAGACGCTCTTAAAAGGGATCATCAAACAACAAATGAATACAAAGAGAAATTCAAGATAAGCTCTGCTCAACTTGAAATTCTTCTTGAAAGCCGAAAGAGGGTAGATGACAAGCATGGCTTGGGGTATGAAAAAGGTGAAAGCTCTAGATCTGGTCAGAAGAACTCTGGATCAGGAAATCTAAGGAACAGGCCTAGAAGACCTCCGGTAAGGCAACCAAATGCTCAAAGATATCCATCCTTCAATGGATACTACTACAATTGCAATAACTTTGGTCATAAAGAAAATCAATGCAGAAGAAGAATGAATCAAACTAATTCATCCTTCTCTGGATAGTGTTTTAACTGCAAAAGGTATGGTCACAAATATCATGAATGTAGAAATATGCAAATAAACAATTCATTCAATGGTAGATGCTTTGCATGCAATAGAATGGGATAAATGGCTAATCAATGCAGATCAAGAGGATATCAGTCAAATATGCAAAGAAATGTTGTTTGCTATAATTGCAATAGATCCGATCATATTGCCAAATTCTGCAGAAGTAAGATTCAGGGTAAGAAGGGTCTAGTGCATCATAATCAAAATTAAGACAAAGGAAAAGAAAAAGTGAATGCAAATGAAGTTCAAAGGGAGATGAACAAAATTTGGGTGAAGAGAAGTACATAAAATGTTGGGGATGGATCTGCACCAGAATCTGGTGCTGATATTCCTTCTTAGAACTAAATAAGATGAGCTTTGGCCTAGGGGGAGTCACCAAGGAAAATAAATTCCCCCAGCCAGTCAATTGGTGCCTAAATTTGGCCCATAGAATGCTGCAGATTAAAGGGTTCTGAGAGATATATCTAAATAACCCTCGGTAAAACTATGGAAGATCCGCAAGGAGCTTTGAAAAGTTAAATCATCCAAGATTAATCTGGTTTGATAGCCATTTGGAAAAAGTAGTATTTTAACAATTAGATCCGGTGTGATTCTAAATTGAAATATCTTGATCTACGGATAAATGGGATGATTCAGGAAAAGGAGATAGATTTTCAATTATCACTAAAAATAATTCTAAGTGCATCTCAGTGATCCGGAAAGATCTCTCTCATAACAAGGCAATCAGAATGACTTCAATTGTGCATTTATTGCAATAATAAATTAGGGTTTACACAGAGATAAAAGGGTTCTTTTACTCATCATTTGTACATTTGCATTCAAGAAGAAGAAAGAAAGAGCTCCGCAACAAGATTGCTTCAACCAAAGATCAACTGCAGAATCCGATTCAACCAACGATCTTTTCTGGCTCATATCGTGAACCCTAGAAGCATAAAAAGGTATTTCTGTTCTTGGATATCTCTCTTTGAATCTTTTGCAAGATGGCTACTCCAAATGTTGTTAAGATCACTGATAGGCCATGCCCAAAGTTCAAAAAATATCCTTACAAATCCCTAGAAGTTGATCCCTTAGGCGCCTTCTCTAGCATTTCGCATGGGGTTCTGCAAGTAGAAGATGTTAGGGTATACATACATGCCAATATTGAGGAAATTGGGGAATCGAAGATGATGGATATCTATCACAAGAAATTAATAGATGAAACATTTGAACTTAAACCTCAATACAAGGCCATCTGGGATAAGCATTTTGGACATTGCATCCACTTTCCCTATTTTGCAGAGGATGAATGGGTACGATATGTTCTTAGCAGAATACATGACAACTTCACGTGGTTGATGAGGCCATTCAAGATAACAAAAGATGCCATTAGGGCAGTAACCAGATTGCACTCATCCTGTGGGTTGCCTGCTCTCAAATCTATCAAGAATCAGATAGTAAGTGAGGCTACCGGATCAAAGTTTGACAAAAGAGCAATGACAATAGAAGATATCACATATCCGGATATCAAATTTGCCTCTATGATAATTGGCTACAAAATATATCATTCCAATAGGAAGAAATCTGTATCCGAAACTACAATTTATACTGCATATCAGATGCTAAGGGAAAGTGCAGACTATAATCTATGCGAACTTCTTCTAAGCCAAATGTTAGAAAATTTGTAGAAAATAAAGAAGGATAAGAACTCATTTAAGTATGGTGGCCTAATACTATGTCTCTTCTTTTACTATATGAATGATCTACTCAGAACA
This sequence comes from Cunninghamia lanceolata, assembly GCA_027924645.1. NCBI lineage: Eukaryota > Viridiplantae > Streptophyta > Pinopsida > Cupressales > Cupressaceae > Cunninghamia > Cunninghamia lanceolata. The sequence continues at coordinate 29,329,172 of BSBN01000500.1, forward strand.
AGTGGCTGGGTATGGAAAAATGACAGACTAATTTCCATACAAATCAAAGATTATATGTATCGGCTTGGTGATGCCAAGGCTCAAAGCACAACACTCTGGGGATATTTCAAGAACTTCCAAGGTAAGATGCAAGCCACAGAAAGAATTCCTTAGACAATAGTTGAAAAATATAAGGATATAGTGTGTTTTATGGTAGACACTGATCAATACCTAATGGAGGTAGTAGAGCCCAGAACAGTCTGGATTATGCCAATGGGCTATGAGGTAGATGAGAAAATCTTGGAACTGCATGTCCAACACCTATTGAGTCAGCCTAAGGACCCTGAGGCAGAAAGGCTTGGAACCTTTCAAGAATTGAGTGTGAAAGTTCATGTTGAGCTAAGACAACCAGAGATGAAAAGAAAAGTGAGAAGGGAAGTAGAGGAAGTTGCCAAAAGATATGGCATTTCAAAAGAGGCAGTTGATGCAAACAAAGAAAAATTAGAAAGAGCTAAGAAAGAGAAACAAGAAGTAGAAAAAGGAAGTGTTCCAGTACAAGCCTCCTCCCAAACCAAATCCTCCAAGAGCTCTTCACCTACCACCTATAAGAGCTCAAAATCCTCAAAACTGGAAGCCAAGACATTTGGAAAGGGAGAGAAGAGAACGAAGACAAAGGCCACAAGGTCATACATAAGCCAAAAGGATGATGAAGGAACATAATCTGATGAAGAAGTTAAGAAAATGAGGAAGAAGAAGAAAACGTCCGAGGAATCCTCTACTGGTCAAAACAAGGAAGAAGAGGCACAAGAATTTGTTGAAAGGCCTACTCTCTTCATTGATGATGTCATCAAATCAGTCACTGTGGATGAGAATCTGCAACCAATGACTGAATTTTATGATGAATATAGTGAAGCTGACAAGAAGATCTTGCAAGATGCTACAGTCAGGTATCTAAACATCTATAATAAAGAATTCATTGATATCATCTCTCTAATCCCTAAAAGTCTAGAGAAGGAACTTGAATTGAGAAAGGAGAATGCTAAAGCTAAGGACTTAGAGATTCGAGAGCAGATTGCTATTCAGCTCTATCCTTCCATTACTCCAAAACAAATAAACATGATCTTTAAGGACAGTTCTGAGGTGGGAAAAGGGAAGAAGACTCTGTCTCTGGCAAGAGACACTGCTAAGGCAGTAAAGAGCTTCTTGAACAAAGAAATGTTAGAGATAGATGAACCGAAATTATTTCAAAGACCACTCAATTTTGACTCCCTCTCTCCAGTCCAAACAATGAAGGTAGCATCTTTTGCTCAAGATAAAGCAAAAGAAAAGCTTCTGAAGTCTCACATGGAAGACTATGAGTTGATAGAGATTTCATTCGGTGTGCTAGAGAAAATCATGCCATCCATCCAAAAGGATCTTTCGGCCTCTTCATCCAGTAATCTAAAATCTCTTGTTAATTCTGTTAGCACTCATTTTGATTCTTTGGAGAAATTAGCAGAAGAGAAAGTCCGGAAAGAGTTTTTGGAAAAGAGATTCTCCGAAGTACAGGGACTCCTAGGAAATGATAGGAGAAATCTGGATATTGGGATAAAAAGCCTAGAAAATGCTCTTAAAGATGGCAGAGAATTATACAAATTTTGTTTATCTTGGTCCACAGTGACAACAGACATTGCAAAGAAGGTGGAAGAACAAGAGGGTAAACTATCAAGTTTATCTCAGAATTTTGATCCTCTCACCTCATCCATAATGAATCAGGAGTGCTAGGCTATTGCCACTATAAATGAGATAAAGAGGCTTGAGAAGGAGAAGAAGAATAGAATAAGTAGAATGAGTGAACTAAGAGGGATAATTATCCCTAAGTTAGAGGCAATGCATGAGGCCCTAACGGATGCTCAGACTACAGCCTGGACCAGTGATCCAGCGGACTTAAGAAGGACATAAGCCTTTGCATTTTTGTTAAGTGGTCACATCTCAATTTTGGACAGGATGAAGCAGAGTTGGGCAACATAATTTGTCCAGTTGAAAACCACTTTTGCGAATATACTTAAGTATATGTAAGTATAACATGTATATATACTTATGCAGCTATATATAGATTGATTTTTGCAAATTTTAGTGTGTGGATTTCACCCTTTGCCATTGATGTCAAAGGGGGAGTGAGGAGTAGTGAAAAATGTGGAATCCAGCTAAGGGGGAGCTCCGGTAAATATGTACATAAGACAGAGCATCAGCTAAGAGGGAGTTTGTTACAACACTTAGTCATTTTTCACTAAGTGTTGCCATCAATGCCAAAGGGGGAGATTGTTGGCAAGAGACACTGTGTGGTTCATGATTGTTGTCATTGATGGCAACAAAGTCTATCCCACACATCTGCAGAGCACAATATGACTATACCAGAAGTAAGATTAAAGAATGTTTTGGTCCGGTGAACAAGAATAGAGTATGCAGCAAGGTCCAACAATCAGGTCCAGATCTCTCAGAGGATGTATCTCAGCAAAGTGTGGACTTGGGGAAGTCAAGAGAAGTACTATGACTACTACATTCTAGAGATTGAGCCTCCGGTGATGAAAGAGTGAAAAGATATGAGCATCTAAGTGTTGGGTTCCTGACAGGCAGAGTAGATTAAGGAAGAACTAACTGGCAGAGCATCAGACTTTAATCTGGATGAGAAATTGATGGTGATCAAGCTTCTTGAGGGATCATTCATGGTTGGCCAACATGATTGATGACTTCTATGTCTATATTTTTGATACACATCACATATTAAGCATGGATTCAACCGATAGACCAATATTTAGTAAATATCTTGAGTATTCCGGTTGCCGACTATAAAGATGTTGAAATCCTTGGTGTGGATATATATACTAGAAGGATTTTAGTATGAAGGTGTGTGGTGTATGTATAGTGTGCGACACAAGGTAGAGAGAAGTGTGGAAGCAGCAATACAAGTCCGGTATGTGACAGAACAACAACACTAAAATAAAGGAAGTATGAAGTGCAATAAATCAGTATATTGAGCCTAACCAGAACTGAACCTTAGCATATGTGGATGCTTCTCTTCAATTCAAACATATGGTTACCTTCTATAACCTTGTAGACAGTGAGTCTCTTGTAGGCAGTGTGCCTGTTGTGAGTAGTGTGCTCAGGCAGTGAGCCCTAATTGGCAAGTGTCATTTTGTACTTCTTATTCTTTTAATAGAGAATACAATCTTGGGTTAGTCACCCCATGGTTTTTCCCTTAACCGGGTTTTCCACGTAAAAATCCTTGTGTTATGTGTGTTGATTTCCTTTCTGCTCTCATGGTTATGTATGCTTATATGTTTTGATACTGCACTTATTGTCAAAGAAGAAAAGAAAGTTAAATAATTAAGATAACTGATTCACCCCCCCTCTCAGTTATCCACCTTGTTTCCAACACACTCAACCCTAAACCCTAAGATTGAAAAAACTAAAGTCTCAAGGACTATAGTAATAGAAATGAAGTATTTATGTATTTCACTTACTCGAAAAAGATGAATACAAAGATTGGCACTGAGTGACTCCGTGGCATCGCACAATTGATATTAAAATTTCTAGTGCACTACAATCTCCTTGAGTCCTTGACCCTCTCGCTTCCAAATAGTATCAATTAAAATTGCTAAGTGCCAACTGTGAAGTAAAGTGAGTGAAACATGTTACATTCTTTTATTAAAGATAAATTTTATTTTATTCTCGAGGAAGTTAATTTTTTAAACATTGTTATATTCTATTCTATTCTTCACTTTTAGTACAAGTTTTTAGTTGTAGTTGTACTCAGTACTCCCACTTCAAACGAAATGTAAGAATGGCTTGCAAGTCTGTAGCCTAAATTAATAATTTAATACAACACGTACATCAAGCGGTGGAATTGAAAACTATTGTATAATCTCAACTATTGATCTTTGTACATATAACAGATCTTGATTGATTCCAAAGGTTTGAGTTCGTAAGTCTAGCGCTCCAAACATTTCGTTCTGGAATTCAACTACAACCGTCTATTGAAACATTCATCGAATGAAGAAACATCGCGCTAAAGTCTGAAGCTCCCTTTATATGAAGTCAAGCCCACTTTGATGATATAATATAGGTTAGATATATTATATAAATTATAATTAATATTATTTAAAATATTATAATATATGTTAGATATGTTGGAAACTTGTTGGTGTTGTCATTGATGTCAACCTTTAGCAGGTAGTTCACTTGGTTTCCAAGTGCTTTTGAGAAAATTTCAATAAAAAGGTGTGCAGTGTGACAGAGGTATGTTTAGTATTATGCTCCACATTTCTTTATGGTTGAATATATGCATGTGTGGTTTGGAAGTGATGATCAAAGATGTTTAGAGATGTTATATCCAAAGTTTCAATTTCTAGATCGTGCGATATTGGAAGATGTGTTTAGTAGAGTGTTTTGACTGTGAAAAAGGTTGTCTAGGTGAAATGAGATTGCTCCGCATTTCTCCATGTTAAAGTTTCTTGTCTTGCGGATCTGGGAGAGTGCTTATATTGTTTGTATCTACTATTCCTTGAAGTTTCTAGTGTTGGGGTGCTCGGCAAGTTTAGTTCTTGTGTTGGTGTTCAGTAGCAGTGTATCCTGATGTGCAAAATGAAGACATTCTTTGTTTCAGGTGGTTGCGGCAATATTGCAGAAGATTTTGATGATGTTGAATATTCTAGAAAGGTGTGTGGATGCTATGGAGTGTCTCTTTGTGGTCCGCATGATGTTATTGGACTTGGAGAAGTGTGGATGTGGTCGTTAGCTCAGGTTTGGTTGACTTGGCTTGCTAGCGCTATTGGCGAAGGTACCTCATGGATTGTGGATGTGATGAACAACTTGGTGATACAAATTTGAGTCCTTGTTAACCTTTGGCATGGTCCACTTTCACTTCTCTCCACTACAAAAGTGTTTAGTACTGACCTAATTGGTGTTGCACATTTTAGGTGCACAGGTTTCGTAAGTGCAACCTAATTGAGATTATTTTAGGTTATGCATGATATAAATACAAGATGAATTTGAGTGGAGCAAGGTAGATAAGATGATGTGAATGTGAATCAAGGGTAGTGAATTGAGTGCAGGCTTAAATGCTTATGACTCTAAAATGCATTGAGTAGAAGGTGTCTACATTTCAGTGTGCTTGAAGTTGTTGGAGGCAGTGAGCCAAAGGTTGCGGATGGCAAGAAGTGGCAGTGGTGGATTTCTCTTGTTGCTCTGAGATAGTGAATCTCTATGTAATAGTCTTCTATTCTTCTCTCTCCTGGATAGTAAGTCCTTTTGGCAGCGAGCCTTTCTTTTGGGCAATGAGCCTATTTATTTTTAGTGTTTCTATTCATATATAAGTGAGCTAATCCTCACTGTGGTTTTTCTCTTCTTGGGTTTTCCACGTAAATCTAGTGTTCTTATTTGTTTGAATGTGTTTGCATTGATGCTTCATATGTTTACATCATGCTAATACATAATAAGAGGTTGATGGTAGGAATTGCTTTTAGGGTTTAAAGTTTTAATATACAACTGATTCACCCCCCTCTCAGTTGTCTTATGCATACTAACAATTGGTATCAGAGCAAGGTTCCTTGAAGAAACTTAACTGCTTGGGGTAGATCTAAATGGCACATAGGAAAGGTATGGAGGTTCCAGTGTTTGATGGAACACATTATGCTTTTTGGAAGACCAAGATGGAAAGCTTTCTTGTCTCATTAGGATATGGAGTATGTAAGATAGTTGACAAAAAGTATACTATACCTACTAATGGTCCAAAGGATGAAGATGAGATTAAAGAATATGAGAACAATGGCAAGGCAAGGAGTACTCTTCTGAACAGTCTTTCTGATTCTAAATTAGTGAAGGTAATGAGCTACAAAACTACACATGAGATCTGTAAGAAGCTGGAAAGTATCTATGAAGGAGATGACAAGGTCAAGCAAGCAAAGATGCAAAATTTGAAGGCCAAGTTTGAAACCCTAAAGATGTCATAGGATGAAAATATTGCAAGCTATGTATAGAGAGTGGATGAAGTTGTCATCTCCATCAATGGCCTTGATGGAAATTTGGAGGAAAGTGATGTGGTAAAGAAGGTACTCAGAACTCTTCCAAAATCTTATAGTGCTAAAGTTTATGCTATTGAAGAAACTCAAATTTTGGATAATTACTCTAGGGATCAAATGTTTGGTACTTTAACTACTTTTGAGAAAAGAGAATTTGGTCAAGATGATTCAAGAAAAGAAACTAATTTCAAGGCTAGCAAGATAGAAAAGAATGTTGAATCAAATCTAGATGACTTTGATGAAGTGGAAGCAAAGTTTGTAAGCAGGTTGAAAAAGGGCTCTGGAAAATACATAGGTAAGTTTGTTGGATCTAGGGCATACAACTGAGAGGGGGGGTGAATCAGTTGTATAAAACTTCTTGTCTTTCAAACACTTAACTCACTGTTGTTAGTTAGCAGCATATCAAATAATCATCCATGGAAGCATAATACATAAACACAAGAGCAGATAAGCATCAACACATTGAACACCAAGATTTTGACGTGGAAAACCCGGTTAAGGGAAAAACCACGGGGTGATTAACCCAAGAATTATTCTCTGTTAGAAGAATAAAAGAAAAATGAATGGCACATGCCAATAAGGGCTCACTGCCCGAGCACACTGCTCACAAAGAGGCCCACTGCCTACAAGGAGACACACTGTCTACAAAGTGATGAAAATCACAGTCTTGAACTGGAGAATGACATCTCTACCATGTCCGGATCAGTTCCAATTAAGCCCAACAATCTCTGCTCTGCTTTTCGCACGTTTCTTCGCTATACCATGCTCATCCTCACACCCCAATTGAAATGAACTCACAAACCGTTATTTATACAAGACATCAACTTAGGAACAAACATCTAAGTCGGCAAACAACCATAGGAGTATCCGCAAGATGAATAACACATCCGGTCGGCCATCACAAGAACATTCGCAGGATGAACAACTCATCCGGTCGGCTAAACAGAGCAAGAACTTCATCCGGAAGAATAACTTCAATTCCGGGCTCTACCATCAATGCGGACCAACAACACAACCTAAACATGATCCAAGAACCTTCACAAGCCTGTCTGAATGTCCGGATACATCCGCACTTCCTCTGCTTACTGGGATCTCTTGTCTTCCTCATCCGGAACTTCAAGAACATAGTCTGTCGCCACTGTCATAATGCAAGAGGTACTTCCGGACCTCCAAATCATACACAAATCAGGATGATACATCACAAGGACATCCCAAACACTCCTTCCAATCCGCAGATTAGGATAATACAATTCCGGACCTCACCGGACCTTTTTGTGATCCTCTGTCACCTCCGGATACTTGCCGGACCCGGTTCTATACCGGCAGCCACAACTCCTTCAGATCTTCATGCGGACCTCTGAAATCTTAACTGTAGCATCTCAAGACTCATATCTACTAACCCTTTAATCCGCATCCTCCGGTTCTCATCCTATACAGTACATTTACCTTCTTCTCATCACTGTTCTTCACTGTTCCTGACTGAGGCTAATTTTCTCAATATCCTCAGCACAAAGCTCATCAAATCCTTCTTGTCAATGCAGTATGAGTATGTTGCCATCAATGACAACACTGGCTCACCTCATACTTGCAACAATCTCCCCCTTTGTCATTGATGGCAACATATGATGTGAAAAACCATCAAGACAAGAACTTCTCTTTTCTGTCACAGCTCCCCCTATCAACAACAACTCTTCACATGTCTTCCTTTGCTGCTCCCCCTTTGATCATCAACCACTTGTTTTTCACATGTCTTCTCTCCCCCTTTGACATCAATGGCAAAGGGCTCATACTTGCAATTCTCATGCATCAGAATCATACCAGCTGCTCCCCCTTAGTTGCAGCTCCCCATTAGTCCGGATCACAAGATATGACTGTGATAGCCACCGGACTGATGCACATCAGTGCATCTTAGTTCATCACCGGAGGGGCCATGACCCCTAACTTTTCCCGGAGATATTCAAAAGAGTCTTTGGGAAGAGGTTTTGTAAAGATATCTGCAATCTGATCCTTGGAGGGAACATACTCCAATCTGACTTCTTCCTTGTTTACTTGTTCTCTTAAAAAGTGAAATTTGATAGATATGTGCTTAGTCTTAGAATGCAATACCGGATTCTTGGAAATATTAATTGCACTTGAATTATCACAGAAAATTGTGATAGGCTCCTCATATTCAACTTTGATGTCTCTTAGCATCTGCTTCATCCATAAGATTTGAGTACAACTACCTGCTGCTGCAATGTATTCTGCTTCAGTTGTAGACAGAGATATTGCATCTTGTTTCTTGCTTAGCCAAGAAACCAATCTCTTCCCCAAAAAGAATGCTCCACCACTAGTGCTCTTCCGGTCATCCACATCTCCTGCCCAATCTGCATCTGTGTAAGCATGAAGAGAGAAATCCGGATCTCTAGGATACCATAGACCATACTCAACTGTCCCTTTCAAGTATCTAAAAATTCTTTTGATTGCCATAACATGAGATTCTCTAGGATCAGCCTGGAATCTTGCCACAAGACCAATAGCTTGCATTATATCTGGTCTAGTTTGAGTGAGATACAACAATCCACCAATCATTGATCTATACTTTGTCTGATCTGCCTTTGGAGAATCATCATCTTTGCTTAACTTACATCCGGTTGCCATAGGAGTGTTCATAGGCTTTGAGTCCTCCATACCAAATTTCTTTAACAATTCTTTCACATATTTGGTCTGAGAAATGAAGATCCCTTCTTTTCTTTGAGTAATTTGCAGACCCAAGAAGAAATTCATTTCACCAAGCATAGACATTTCAAACTCACTTTTCATCTGATTTGCAAAAGTTTTACACATACTATCTCTTCCTCCAAAAATGATATCATCCACAAACACTTCAACAATCAGAATGTTTTCATGATCAATTTTGAAATATAAGTTGCTGTCAGCAGTACCTTTGTTGAATCCAATCTGCACAAGATGCTTATCCAACCTTTCATACCATGCTCTTGGGGCTTGCTTCAATCCATACAAAGCTTTCTTCAACTTGCAGACCATATCATTATTATCAGACAATTGAAATCCATCCGGTTGTTCAATGTAGACTTCTTCTTCCAGATCACCATTTAGGAAGGCAGACTTGACATCCATCTGATATACCTTGAAGTCTTTGAAGGCAGCAAATGCAAGAAGTAATCTGACTGCTTCAATTCTTGCTACCGGAGCAAAAGTCTCTTCAAAGTCAATTCCTTCTATTTGAGAGTAGCCTTTGCAGACCAATCTAGCTTTGTTTCTGATCACTTCACCAGCTTCATTTAGTTTGTTCCGGAAGACCCACTTGGTTCCAATTACATTCCTGTCTCTAGGTCTGGGAACAAGATCCCAAGTATGATTTTTCTCAATTTGCATCAGTTCATCTTCCATTGCTTTGGTCCAGTTTTCATCATTGCAGGCTTCATTTATTGTTTTAGGTTCAATCTTTGAAATCAGACAACATTCATTCTGATCTTGAGCAATATTCCTTCTAGTTTGTACACCTTTGCTTCTGTCACCTATGATCTGATCTTCAGAGTGATTCAGTCTTACATACCTTGGAATTTTGGGAGTATCCAGCACTGTTGTTTCTTGATCAGCCTCATTCAAATCTAACTCTTCTTCCTGATTTACCGGATCAGGCTGACTCTGTCTCACCGGAGAGGATTGAGGTCCTTGAACACTGTCTTGGTCATCTTCATCAAACTCATAAAATCTTGAGGGCTTCTCAATTCCTTCATCAACCTTCACATTGGTGCTTTCTATCATCTTCCTCAATCTCTTATTGTAACACCGGTATGCTTTGCTTTGAGTGGAGTAGCCCAAGAAAATTCCTTCATCACTTCTAGCATCAAACTTTCCTAGATCTTCATCTCTTTTAATATAACACTTGCTACCAAATACTCTGAAATATTTCACAGTAGGAGTGATGCCAAACCAGAGTTCATAGGGGGTCTTACCGGTGTTGTTTCTGATTTGAACTCGATTGAGAGTGTAGACTGCAGTGCTGATAGCTTCTTTCCAAAACATTTGAGGAACATTTGCTTCCAACATCATTGTCCTAGCAGCTTCCTGGATGGTCCGGTTCTTTCTCTCAACTACTCCATTCTGCTGTGGAGTCTTAGGAGCAGACAACTGTCTCCTTATACCCTGTTTCTCACAAAAGTCAATGAATTCACCAGATGTAAATTCACCACCTCTATCAGACCTTAGACACTTTAATTTCAATCCGGTTTGATTCTCCACCATAGCTTTGAAGATTTTGAACTTCTCAAAAGCTTCTGATTTTTCTTTTAGAAAGGTGACCCACATCATCCGGGAATGATCATCAATTAATAACATGAAATATCTATCACCTTGCAGACTCTTGATTCTTGTCGGACCACATAGATCAGTATGTACTAATTCCAATAATCCGGTAGAAGACTGATCTTTGCTTTTAAAAGAGACTCTGCTTTGTTTGCCTAACTGACATTCTTTACACACACTATTTGTAGGTTTTATCAATTTTGGAAGATCTCTCACAGCCTGAGTATTGCTTATTTTGATAATGTTATCAAAATTTACATGACACATTCTTCTATGCCATAACCAACTCTGATCAATTTGAACAAATAAACAACTTTTATTTGAACCAACCAGATGAAAGATGTTACCTCTTGTCTGAGTACCGGATGCAATTTCAGTTCCGGAGCTTGTAAAGATTCTGCATTTTCCATTCTTGAACCGGAGATCATAGCCTTTGTCCACTAACTGACCAACACTGAGAAGATTGTGCTTCAATCCTTCAACATACAGTACATTTCCTGTTTTGCTCTTACCATCAAAGGAAATAGTTCCCCTACCTCTGATTCTGCCAGCAGAATTGTCACCAAACTTTACCATTCCTCCTTCATATCTTTCCAAGTCTAAGAACTTATTCTTGTCACCAGTCATATGGTGAGAACATCCACTGTCAATAACCCAATCATCCTTTTCTTCCACTTGAGCAGCCAAGGCTTTTTCAACAACTTTGTGATTGACAGATTCGGAGAGCAAGGAATCTTCTTCCTTGATGGCTATAAACACCCACTCATTTCCGGATTTGCCTCCTGGTTCTGATTCATCATCTGTTACTCCTTCATTGTCATCTTCTTCATGAACATAATAGCAATTCTTTTGAAACCTTTGTCTGTGAGTATTAGATCTTGCAGATCTCTCCGGACATCTTGAGGCAAAATGACCAATCTTATTGCAGTTGAAACACTTAAAGGGTAGTTTTCCTTCATACTTACCGGATCCTCTTGGCAGTCTTTTTGCAATGAGGGCTTCAAGTTGAGCTGTTTCTGCTTCTTCTTCTTCCATGTCTCTTCTTGCTTGATCATACCATGACATTTTCCTTGATGAGTTTTCACCCGGATCAAATCTCTATTTGCCTTTCACATAGGCACTGGCTTTGAAAGCAGATTCAGTCTTGGGAGGATCATCTCCAAACTCGGTCATTTCAAATGCAGCTAGTTTGCCAGCCAGTTGTTCTCTTGTGACAGTTGTGTGGGCTCTGAATTCATCAATGGCAGCAACTTTGATTTTGTAGGCAGCAGGAAGGGATCTTAGGATTTTGCAGACAATCTCATTTTCATCTAAAGTTCCACCAGCATTTCTGATTCCACATACCAGCTCATTTACTCTTGGCATAAAGGTAGTGATGTTTTCATCATCTCTCATTTTCAATCTTTCAAATTTCCCTTTCAGACTTTGCAATCTTGCACTTTTGACAAACTCATCTCCTTCATACAGAAGTTCCAATTTAGTTAGGATCTCATATGCAGTGGGTAGGTCAATGACATTCGAGAGATCTGAGTCATTCAATGCGCTTAGAAGAGCTTCCTTGGTCCGCAGATTGTTTTCAGCTTCTGTGATTTCATTCAGGGTTGTCGGACCACCTTGTGGAGGTACATATGGTTTTGAAATCATACCTAGGTATGCTTTTCCCATGCATTCCAAGTGACACTTCATGCGACCTTTCCAGAGAGTGAAGTTGGTTCCATCGAACTTCGGACTATCCTTCTTGTATGACGACATCCTGGATCTCCTCAAGCGGTTAAGCTCTTGTCAGAGGAACTTAGCTCTGATACCAATTGTTGGATCTAGGGCATACAACTGAGAGGGGGGGGTGAATCAGTTGTATAAAACTTCTTGTCTTTCAAACACTTAACTCACTGTTGTTAGTTAGCAGCATATCAAATAATCATCCATGGAAGCATAATACATAAACACAAGAGCAGATAAGCATCAACACATTGAACACCAAGATTTTGACGTGGAAAACCCGGTTAAGGGAAAAACCACGGGGTGATTAACCCAAGAATTATTCTCTGTTAGAAGAATAAAAGAAAAATGAATGGCACATGCCAATAAGGGCTCACTGCCCGAGCACACTGCTCACAAAGAGGCCCACTGCCTACAAGGAGACACACTGTCTACAAAGTGATGAAAATCACAGTCTTGAACTGGAGAATGACATCTCTACCATGTCCGGATCAGTTCCAATTAAGCCCAACAATCTCTGCTCTGCTTTTCGCACGTTTCTTCGCTATACCATGCTCATCCTCACACCCCAATTGAAATGAACTCACAAACCGTTATTTATACAAGACATCAACTTAGGAACAAACATCTAAGTTGGCAAACAACCATAGGAGTATCCGCAAGATGAATAACACATCCGGTCGGCCATCACAAGAACATTCGCAGGATGAACAACTCATCCGGTCGGCTAAACAGAGCAAGAACTTCATCCGGAAGAATAACTTCAATTCCGGGCTCTACCATCAATGCGGACCAACAACACAACCTAAACATGATCCAAGAACCTTCACAAGCCTGTCTGAATGTCCGGATACATCCGCACTTCCTCTGCTTACTGGGATCTCTTGTCTTCCTCATCCGGAACTTCAAGAACATAGTCTGTCGCCACTGTCATAATGCAAGAGGTACTTCTGGACCTCCAAATCATACACAAATCAGGATGATACATCACAAGGACATCCCAAACACTCCTTCCAATCCGCAGATTAGGATAATACAATTCCGGACCTCACCAGACCTTTTTGTGATCCTCTGTCACCTCCGGATACTTGCCAGACCCGGTTCTATACCGGCAGCCACAACTCCTTCAGATCTTCATGCGGACCTCTGAAATCTTAACTGTAGCATCTCAAGACTCATATCTACTAACCCTTTAATCCGCATCCTCCGGTTCTCATCCTATACAGTACATTTACCTTCTTCTCATCACTGTTCTTCACTGTTCCTGACTGAGGCTAATTTTCTCAATATCCTCAGCACAAAGCTCATCAAATCCTTCTTGTCAATGCAGTATGAGTATGTTGCCATCAATGACAACACTGGCTCACCTCATACTTGCAACAAAGTTACCTTTCAAATGTTTTAGATGTGGAAAGATAGGACATTATGCTTCAAAATGTTGGATCAAAATTTCAAATGACAAATACAAGGATAAAAAAGGTAAATCATTCAAGAGAATTTATTATGTTAAAGAAGATGATAGCATATTGATAATGAGTCTATGTATCTAGATGATGAAAGTAATGAATGCTTGTTCATGGCTTTGAATGTTGGAACTAATTCTGAAAGGGGTATGAAGGAAATTGCTTCGGAAATAAAGCACAATATCAAAGGAGCTTTGGTAACTACTTTTCATGCAATAGAAGAGGCGAACCACTGGTTAATTGATAATGGGTGTTCAAATCATATGACAGGTGATAAGAATAAGTTTGTGAAGCTTGAGAAGTTTGATGGAGGTGTTGTTAAGTTTGGAGATGATGCATCTCCTAAGATCTGTGGAAAAGATTCAATCAGTTTTGATGGCAAGCACAATACAATGTTCTTTATGTTAAGGGTCAAGGGTCTCCGGCATAATCTTTTAAGTGTAGGACAAATGTGTAGTAGAGGATATAACCTTGTATTTCAGGATGGTGGCTATGAAATCAGAAAAGAAAACTCTGGAACTCTGGTTGCTACAGGAACAAGGACAAAAGGAAATATATATCAGCTCAAAGGTGCTAATGGTATGTGTTTCATGACTCAAGTTAATGAAAGTTGGCTATGGCATAGAAGAATGTGTCAAATAAATTTTGATAGTCTACTAAGGATCATCTCTACTCAAGTTGTGAGGGTCTGCCAAGAATTACAAAGCCCATCAATGCAACCTACAAGGAATGTCAGATTGGGAAGCAAACAAGGAAGAATTTCAAGATCAAACAATATTCTACCACCAGACCTCTGGAGTTGGTGCATATAGATCTATGCAGACCTACAAGAGTAGGAAGTTTTCAAGGTGATCGGTATTTCATGTTGATTGATTGATGATTACTCTAGAATGACTTGGGTAACTTTTCTCAAAGAAAAATCAAAAGCTCTAGATAAGTTTAAAGAATTCAAGGTTATGGTTGAAAATGAAATTGATCTGAAAATCAAGTGTTTGAGGTCTAATAGAGGTGGTGAGTTCACCTCCAATGAGTTTAACTACTTTTGTGAAGATCATGGAATAAAGAGGGATTTGTCAGCCCCTAGGACTCCTCAGTAGAATGGAGTTGTGGAAAGAAAGAATAGGATAGTTCAAGAAGTAACAAGGACAATGTTGAAAGAAGCAAATCTACTGGATAGAAGCTATTCACACTATAGTCTACATACAAAATGGAGTGCCAGCAAGGGTCAATAGTTCAAAGACTTCCTATGAACTATGGTATGGAAGAAGTCCTACTATAAAATACTTTAGAGTGTTTGGAAGTAAGTGCTACATTAGGAGAGATGAAGAAAACTTGGGAAAGTTTGATACAAGATCAGATGAAAGAATCTTCCTTGAATATTCTACAAAGAGAAAGGGTTACAGGTGCTACAACAAGAGGCTGAAGAAATTAGTGGGAAGTGCAAATGTCAAAGGATGAAGAACCATATCAAAGTTTAGTGCTAATAGAAGGATATGAATATGATGAGCTATCTTGCAGAGAAGAAGAAAGAGAAGAAGAAAAGGAAAAGGAGAAGTAAGTTTATAAAGAAGATGCTCTAGAAAGGATTCCTAAGACCCCCAAGTATGTGCAGAAGAATCATTCTAAAGATCAGATCATTGGAGATAAGAACAAAGGTGTATTGAAAAGAAGAAATATTGCTATGGTAGATGAACAAGTAAATTTATGTTTATTGTCCAAAATAGAACCCAAAACAATAACTGAAGCATGTAAAGATGAGAATTGGATCAAGGCTATGGAAGAAGAATTGATGCAGATTAAGAAGAATCAATCCTGGGAAGTTGTCCTAAGACTAGTAGACAAAAATGTGATAGGAACTAAAGGGGTCTTCTGAAACAAATTGAATGAGAATGAAGTAGTCAGAAATAAGGCTAGGCTTGTGTGTAAAGGCTACTCACAAGTGGAAGGAATAGATTATGAGGAAAGATTTGCTCCAGTGGAAAGATTGGAGGCCATTAGAATGTTCTTGGCCTTTGTAGTTCATAAGGACTTCAAAGTCTATCAAATGGATGTGAAATTTGCACTCTTGAATGGAGAATTGGAAGAGGAAGTATACATTGAACAATTGGAAGGCTTTCAGTTATTAGATGATCCAAGTATGGTTTGCAAATTGTAGAAGGCATTGTATGGACTCAAACAGGCTCCTAGAGCTTGGAATGTAAGGTTAGATAAGTACCTATTGCATCAAGGATTCAAAAATGACACTGCAAATAGCAATTTGTATTTCAAAGTTGAAGAAAATCAAATCATGATTGTGGAGTTATATGTTGATGATATAATCTTTGGAGGAAATGAAGGTATGTGCAAGAAATTTACAGAAGAGATGCAGAAAGAATTTGAAATGTTGTGGGGAAATGAATTTCTTCCTTGAGTTTCAAATCAGTCAATTAGAAAAAGGTATTTTCATTTGACAATCAAAGTATGCTAAGGAAATGTTGAAGAAGTTTGGAATGGAAGACTCCAAACCGGTATGTACTCCCATGACTATTGGTTGTAAGTTAAAAAAATATGATGAATCTCCTAAGGTTGATTAGAGAAAATACAGATCAATGATTGGTGGACTGTTATACCTGACTACTACTAGACTAGATATCATGCATGCAGTTTGCCTTGTGGCTAGATTTCAATCAGATCCTAGAGAGTCATGTGTTTCAATAGTAACAAGGATATTTAGATACTCGAAAGGCACTCTAGATTTTGGGTTATGGTATCCCAAGGATACTGATTTCTCTTTGAGTGCATATACAGATGCAGATTGGGCAGGATGTATAGATGATAGAAGAAGTACAAGTGTGTTAGGAATTAAGGTGTCTCAACCTTGGTAATTCCTTGTATCATTTCATTGTATTTATTTATTGCCTATTGTATAATTTGGATGCAAATCCTATGTTGTCATATTGTGGCCCGATTTGGCACGGTGATGTGTCATCCTACATGGCATATGACCACATGTAATTTTGTCCTCACATGAGGAGATAGGCGTCCCACTTAGTGGTAGGAATATTTTTTCATGTGTCGGTATCTTGGATGTTGTGTAAGGGAATGTTGACTGTAACGGTCATGACAGATTCCTATGATGAAGTTATGACATGTAAGAGTTAGAAATAGAAGCTTGTAAGACAGGTGAAGACATGTGTCGAGAAACATCTTTGAAAAAGGCATCTTTGGGCACCCCAAGGTGGACTATGACATTTTGTAAGAGAATATGTTGTTTATAGCTTGTGTATGACAAATTCTCTTACAAGCTATAAGTTATGACTGCTATGACAGATTCTATGACAGTCGTAAGAGTCATAAGAGCATCTGTCATAGCCCATTTTGGAAATAGGTGACCTCTTTGGGATGGGGTGTGTGGACAAGTGTTAGATACATCTTACAATGTTGACCAAGTGTCCATAGGCGTGGGTTTTGGGCCATGAGGCCAAGTTTGACGCCCATTCCAAGATAGAGGCTATTTTGCCTTGTATTTTCTATATAAACATGTGCTTTGAGGAGTTGCATTATGTGATTGACAGGTACTGTTATGCTGTCGGATGACTCTAGACATGAGTGTCAAAGACTATTAAGAGCTTGCATTGTAAGTGTATTGTAAACCATATTCAGTTTTGATAATACATTATGCAGGTTTTTGAGTGTGGGGTTTTTCACCCGATAAGGGTTTTCACCACATTATATCTTGTCTCTCTTCTTCTGTCTTTCTTTCTGTTTCTATGTGTATTCTTGCAATATCTCTGTTATATGTTTCATGTTGTTATAATTGTAAAGATTAAATTGAATTTGCATAGCCCTCCCCTCATTAGATTAGTGTAGGAAGCAATTTCTGTACACCTAGCTTCCTTTCAGTTGGTATCAGAGCTTGATCACCTTTGGTCCTAGTTGTTGGGTAGGGATTTTTTGAGCTGATCTTAAGTTGAGTGGGAGTCTGTGTAGAGTATTCTGAATCTTATTGCAGCAAGGAGATGGTGAGCATATCCAGAAGGATAGAGGTGGAGAAATTCAATGGCACTAATTTCAAGCTGTGGAAGCTCAAGATGGAAGACATGCTTGTTGATCATGACATATGGGAGGCCATATCTGGTGTAAAACCAGCTGCTATGGCACACGCTCATTGGGATCTCAAAGATCAAAAGGCTAAGGGTCTCATAAGACTTAGTCTTGATGATTCTGTCCTATTAAATGTCCATGAGGAGAAAACTGCAAACTTGCTTTGGAAGAAGTTGGGAGATGTGTATCAGGCCAAGTCCCTGGTGAACAAACTTTTTCTGAGAAAGAAGTTGTATTCACTAAAGATGGAGGATGGAGGATCTATTGCAGATCACCTGAATGCCTTTAACATGTTAATTGCACAATTGACATCAGTTGGTGTGAAGATGGAGGAGGAGGATTGTTGCATGGCCTTGCTTTGTTCTTTGCCAGACTCATGGGATCATTTTGTGATGGCTATCAGGAGCACCACATCTACTTTCACAATGGATGAAGTGGTATCTTCACTATTATCTAAAGAGATGTAGAGAAAGTCTTCTGAGGTAGCCAAAGAGGCTCTTGCGGTTTGTGGAAGACCCAAGGAGAAAGGGAAAAAGAAAGACAAGAAAGCTAATAAGGGCAAATCCAAATCTCGTGGGAGATCCAAATCTCCTGGCCAAGGCTCTCTGTTGGAACTATGGTAAATTTGGGAATTTTTGAAAGGAATGCAAAGAGGAAAAGAAAAAGAAGAAGAAGAACCCAAATTTAGATTTTGACAAGTCACAAGATGATGGTGATACTTTTGTTGCAAGTATGGGCCTAATCAGTGTTGTCATTGATGTCAACATACTCCTGTTACATTAATGATAAGGATTGGATGAGTTGTGTGCTGAGGATATTGAGAAAATTAGTCTCAATCAGGAACAGTGAAGATTAGTGATGACAGTAAGGTAAAAGTCCAAGATAGGATGAGTATCAGAGGATGCGGTTTAAAGGGTTTGTAGATATGTGTCTTAAGGTGGTCCAGTAGATATTTCAGAGGTCCACATGAAGATCTAAAGAAGTTGTGGCCGCTCAACTAAAACTGGTTCCGACAGATGTTCAGTGGTGATAGAGTGTTACATATAGGTCTGGTGAGATCCAGAAATGCATTGTCCTATTCTATGGATTTGAGGGAGTGTTGAGGAAATCTTTGTGGAGTGTCAACTATATTGGTTCATGGTTTGAAGGTCTGCAAGTATCTTTTCCTTTATGACAGTAATGATAGACTGTGTTCTTGAGGTTCTAGATGAAGAGGAGATGGATTTCAATAAGCAAATGAAGTATGGATGTTCTTAGTGATTCAGGCAAGCTTGTGGAGGTCTTTGGATCGTGTCCAGTTCATGTTGGTGGTCTGCATTGAAGTTGGAGCTCGCATTGAAGAATAACTTCCGGATGATGGTGTTTTTTCTGAGACTGGCCGACTAGATGAGTTACACATCCTGCAGATGTTCTTGTTGATGTTTGTTGACTTAGATAATCATTCCTACGTTGATGTCTTGTATAAATAAGGGATTGCAAAGTCATTTCAAAGTTGTCCTTGTTGAGATGAGTGTGTGGTAGCAAGGAGGAGAGCAAAAGACAGAGTAGAAGTATTGGGCTTAAATGGAACTGATTCAAGCATGGTGAAGATGCTATTCTCCAGTTCATGTATGTGATACTTATTTCTTTGTAGACAGTGTGTCTCTTGTAGGTAGTGAGCCTCTTGTGAGCAGTGTGCTTGGGCAGTGAGCCCTAATTGGCATGTACCATTTTATTCTTTCTATTCTTCTAATAGAGAATACAATCTTGGGTTAATCACCCCGTGGTTTTTCCCTTAACCGGGTTTTCCACGTCAAAATCTTGGTGTGTCATGTGTTGATGTTTTTCTCTCTTAATTTGTTGCATTGTGTTTCCTTGATTGATTTATTATTATACTGCTTAATTGCAAAGTGGAGTTAAGTGTTTAATTGGAAGAAAGTTTTGTACAACTGATTCACCCCTCCCTCTCAGTTGTGTGCCCTAAGTCTAACAATTGGTATCAGAGCCAAGTTCCTCTAAAAAGAGCTTAATCGCTTGAGGAGATCCAAGATGTCATCTTACAAGAAGGATAGTCTGAAGTTTGATGGAACCAATTTCAATCTTTGGAAAGGTCACATGAAATGTCACTTGCAATGTATGGGAATGGTGTACTGGACCATGGCTACAACACAGTATACACCTCCACAGGGTGGTCCAAAAACCCAAAATGAAATCATAGATGCTGAAAACAATCTGCAGACTATAGAGGCTCTTCTAAGCGCATTATCTGATTCAGTGCTCTCAAATGTTATTGACCTACCAACTGCTTTTGAGATCTGGCAAAAACTGGAACTTTTGCATGAAGGAGACAAGTATGTTAAAAGTGCAAGGTTACAGAGTCTGAAAGGGAAATTTGAAAATTTGAAGATGAGAGATGATGAAAATATTACTACTTTTATGCCAAGAGTAAATGAGATTGTTTGTGGAATTAGAAATGCTGGTGGAGTCCTGGATGAAAATGAGATTGTTGGCAAAATTCTTAGATCCCTACCTGCTTCTTACAAAATCAAGGCTACTACCATTGAAGAATTCAGAGCCCATACAACTATCACAAGAGATCAATTGGTTGGCAAATTGGCTGCATTTGAAATGACAGAGTTTGCAGATGACCCCCCCAAGACTGAATCTGTATTCAAAGCCAGTGCCTCTATCAAAGGTAAACAAAGGTTTGATCCGGGAGAGAACTCTTTAAGGAAACTGTCATGGTATGAAAAAGCAAGAAAAGACATGGAAGAAGAAGAAGTAGAAACTGCTCAACTTGAAGCCCTTATTGTAAAGAGGCTGCCAAGAGGATCCAGTAAGTATGAAGAAAAATTACCTTTTAAGTGTTTTAACTGCAATAAGAGTGGTCATTTTGCCTCAAGGTGTCTGGAAGGATTTTCAAGGCCAAATCCTAATAGATCAAGGTTCTAAAAGAATTGTTACTATGTTCATGAAGAAGATGATAATGAAGGAGTAACAAATGATGAATCAAAGACAGGAAACAAATCCAGAAGTGAATAGGTGTTTATTGCCATCAAGGAAGAAGAACCAATATCCTCTGTATCTGTCAATCATAAAGTTGTAGAAAGAGCTCTGGCTGCCCAAGTTGAAGAAAAGGATGACTGGGTCATTGGCAGTGGATGCTCTCACCATATGACAGGTGACAAAAAGAAATTCATAGATTTGGAAAGGTATGAAGGAGGAGTGGTAAAGTTTGGTGATAATTTTGCTGGTAGAATCAGAGGAAGAGGAACTATTTCTTTTGATGGAAAGAACAAAACTGACAATGTACTATATGTTGAAGGTTTGAAGCACAATCTTCTCAGTGTTGGATAGTTGGTGGACAAAGGCTATGATCTCCGATTCAAGAATGGAAAATGCAAGATCTTTGAAAGTTTCGAAACAAAGATTGCATCCGGTACTCAAACTAAAGGTAATATCTTCCACTTGGTTGGTACTAGGAAAAGTTGCTTATTTGTTCAAGTTGATCAGAGTGGGTTATGGCATAGAAGGATGTGTCGTGAATTTTGATAATATCATCAAGATAAGCAATACTCAGGCTGTAAAAGATCTTCCAAAATTGATGAAACCTACTAATAGATTGTACAAAGAATGTCAGTTGGGTAAGTTGAGCAGAGTCACATTCAAAAGTAAGGAACTGTCTTCTACCGGATTATTGGACTTAGTTCATACTGATCTTTGTGGTCCAGCAAGAATTAGAAGTGTACAAGGTGATAGATACTTTATGTTGCTAATTGATGACTATTCCTGGATGATGTGGGTAACCTTTCTAAAAGAGAAATCAGAGGCTCTTGAGAAATTCAAAATATTCAAGGCTATGGTAGAGAATGAAACTGGATTAAAATTGAAATGTCTAAGGTCTGATAGAAGTGGAGAATTCACATTCGGTGAGTTCATAGAGTTCTATGAGAAACATGGAATAAAGAGACAGTTGTCTGCTCCTAGGACTCCATAGCAGAATGGAGTAGTGGAGAGAAAGAACCAGACCATCCAAGAAGCATCTAGGACCATGATGATGGAAGCAAATATTCCTCAGATCTATTGGAGAGAAGCTGTCAGTACTGCAGTCTATACTCTCAATCAAGTTCAAATTAGAAGCAATACCAGTAAGACTCCTTATGAACTTTGGTTTGGCATCACTCCTACTGTGAGGTATTTCAGAGTTTTTGGTAGCAAATGTTACATTAAAAGAGATGAATATCTAGGAAAGTTTGATGCTAGATGTGATGAAGGAATATTCTTGGGTTACTTCACTCAAAGCAAAGCATACCGATGTTATAACAAGAGACTGAGAAAGATGATAGAAAGTACAAATGTGAAAGTTGATGAGGGAATTGAGAAACCCTCAAGGTTTTATGAGTATGGTGAAGATTATCAGAATGATCTGATTCAAGGACCCCAAGCCTCCTCTGCAAGTCAGATTCAAACTAATCCGGTAAATCAGGAAGAAGAAATGAGTTTCAATGAGCTTGATCAAGAATCAAAGGTGCAAGAAATTCCCATAGTTCCCAAGTATGTAAGACTGAACCACTCTGAAGATCAGATCATAGGTGATAAAACCAAAGGAGTACAAACAAGAAGGAGAATTGCTCAAGATTCAGAAGAGTATTGTCTGATTTCAAAGATTGAACCTAAGACAGTGAATGAAGCTTGCAATGATGAAAACTGGACTAAAGCAATGGAGGAAGAGTTGATGCAAATTGAGAAAAATCACACTTGGGATCTTGTTCCCAAACCTAGAAACAAGAATGTGATTGGAACCAAATGGGTCTTCCGAAACAAACTAAATGAAGTTGGTGAAGTAATCAGAAATAAAGCCAGATTGGTCTGCAAGGGTTACTCTCTAGTAGAAGGAGTTGATTTTGAAGAAACTTTTGCTCTGGTGGCAAGAATTGAAGTAGTCAAATTATTTCTTGCATTTGCTGCCTTCAAGGATTTCAAGGTGTATCAGATGGATATCAAGTCTTCCTTCTTGAATGGTGACTTGGAAGAAGAAGTGTACATTGAGCAACCGAATGGATTTCAATTGTCTGATCATGGTGATATGGTCTGCAAGTTGAAGAAGGCACTGTATGGACTGAAGCAAGCCCCAAGAGCCTGGTATGAAAGATTGGACAAACATCTTTTGAAGATTGGTTTCAACAAAGGTACTGCTGACAGTAATTTGTATTTCAAAATTGATCATGAAAACATCTTGATTGTTGAAGTGTTTGTTGATGATATCATTTTTGGAGGAAGAGATAGTATGTGTAAAACTTTTGCAAATAAAATGAAAAGTGAGTTTGAGATGTCCATGCTTGGTGAAATGAATTTCTTCTTGGGTCTACAAATCACTCAAACAAAGAAAGGAATCTTCACTTCTCAAACCAAATATGTGAAAGAATGGTTGAAGAAATTTGGGATGGAAGATTCAAAACCAATGAATACTCCCATGGCAACCGGATGTAATTTGAGCAAAGATGATGATTCTCCTAAGGCTGATCAGACAAAGTATAGGTCAATGATTGGAGGACTGTTGTATCTCACTCAAACTAGACCAGACATTATGCAGGTTGTTGGTCTTGTTGCTAGATTCCAGGTTGATCCTAGAGAATCTCATGTCATGGAAATCAAGAGGATTATTAGATATCTAAAAGGGATAGTTGAGTATGGTTTGTGGTATCCTAAAGATCATGATTTCTCTCTTCATGCATATACAGATGCAGATTGGGCAGGAGATGTGGATGACTGGAAGAGTACCAGTGGTGGAGCATTGTTTTTGGGGAAGAGATTGGTTTCTTGGCTAAGCAAGAAACAAGAGGCAATATCTCTATCTACAATTGAAGCAGAATATATTGCAGCAGTAGGTAGTTGCACTCAAGTTTTGTGGATGAAGCAGATGCTAAGAGATATCAAAGTGGAGTATGAGGAACCTATCACAATCTTCTGTGACAACTCAAGTGCAATAAATATATCTAAGAATCCGGTGTTGCATTCAAAGACTAAACACATATCCATCAAGTTTCACTTTTTGAGAGAGTAAGTGAACAAGAATCTAGTCAGATTGGAGTTTGTACCTTCCAAGGATTAGATTGTAGACATCTTTACTAAACATCTACCTAAGGATTCTTTTGAGTATCTCAGGGAGAAGTTAGGGGTTATTGCCCCTTTGGTAATGAACTAAGGTGCACTGAGGTGCATCAGTCTGGTGGATATCACAGTCATATCTTGTGATCTAGATTGATGATGGGGAGCTGCTACTCAGGGGGAGCAGCAGGTATGATTCTGACGTGTTGGAATTGCAAGTATATGCCCTTTGCCATTGATGTCAAAGGGGGAGAGAAGAAATGTGAAAAACAAGTGGTTGCTAATCAAAGGGAGAGTAGTAAAGGGAGAGAAGATATGTGAATGGTTGTTGCTGATAGGGGGAGTTGTGACAGTGAGGAGAAGTTCTTGTATTGATGGTCAAACCAGTTTTTCACATCATATGTTGCCATCAATGACAAAGGGGGATATTGTTGCAAGTATGGGCCTAATCGGTGTTGTCATTGATGTCAACATACTCCTGTTACATTAATGGTAAGGATTGGATGAGCTATGTGCTGAGGATATTGAGAAAATTAGTCTCAATCAGGAACAATGAAGATCAATGATGACAGTAAGGTAAAAGTCCAAGATAGGATGAGTATCAGAGGATGTAGTTTAAAGGGTTTGTATATATGTGTCTTAATGTGGTCCAGTAGAGATTTTAGAGGTCCGCATGAAGATCTGAAGAAGTTGTGGCTGCTCAAATAAAACCGGTTCTGACAGATGTTCAGTGGTGACAGAGTGTTACAGATAGGTTCGGTGAGATCCGAAAATGTATTGTCCTATTCTGCAGATTTGAGGGAGTGTTGAGGAAATATTTGTGGAGTGTCAACTAGATTGGTTTGTGGTTTGAAGGTCCGCAAGCATCTATTCCTTTGTGACAGTAATGACAGACTGTGTTCTTGAGGTTCTGGATGAAGGGGAGATGGATTTCAATAAGCAGATGAAGTATGGATGTTCTTGGTGATTCAGGCAAGCTTGTGGAGGTCTTTGGATCATGTCCAGTTTATTTTGGTGGTCTGCATTGAAGTTGAAGCTCGCATTGAAGAATAACTTCCCGATGATGGTGTTCTTTCTGAGACTGGCTGACTGGATGAGTTACACATCCCGCAGATGTTCTTGTTGATGTTTGCCGACTTAGATGATCATTCCTAAGTTGATGTCTTGTATAAATAAGGGATTGCGAAGTCATTTCAAAGATGTCCTTGTTGAGATGTGTGTGGTAGGAAGGAGGAGAGTGAAAGGCAGAGCAGAAGTATTGGGCTTAAATGGAACTGATTCAAGCATGGTGAAGATGCTATTCTCCAGTTCATGTATGTGATACTTATTTCTTTGTAGACAGTGTGTCTCTTGTAGGCAATGAGCCTCTTGTGAGCAGTGTGCTTAGGCAGTGAGTGCTAATTGGCATGTGCTATTTTGTTCTTTCTATTCTTCTAACAGAGAATACAATCTTGGGTTAATCACCCCATGGTTTTTCCCTTAACTGGGTTTTTCACGTCAAAATCTTGGTGTGTCATGTGTTGATGTGTTTCTGCTCTTAATTTGTTGCATTGTGTTTCCTTGATTGATTTATTATTATACTGCTGAATTGCAAAGTGGAGTTAAGTGTTTAATTGGAAGAAAGTTTTGTACAACTGATTCACCCCCCCTCTCAGTTGTGTGCCCCAATTAACAGCTTTCATGGTAGCCCTGGCAACCCATGCATCTGATGATGTGTGGCTGATTGATTCTGGTGCATCATTCCACATGACCTCGCATTGAGATTGGTTTACTAAGTATGAGGAGTTCGATGGTGGAAGGGTGTACCTGGGTGATGACTCTCACCTAAAGATTGTTGGTTGTGGAAGAGTCTCTATCCGATTCCCTGATGGACAAGTGAAGGGGATATTTGGGGTTATGAACATCCTAGGCTTAGCACGGAACCTGCTTTCTATAACTATGTTGAATGATGCAGGTGTGCAGGTTGTCTTTTCAAAAGAAGGATGCAAGATGACTAGAGGAGTTAAGGTGCTTGCCAAGGGTACTAGGAGAGGTACTCTATTTTAGCTGGAGGCATGCATTTCATAATACAATAGTTCTTCTAACTCAAGGAAGAGGGAAGCAGTCACTTCATCCCCACCATCTGAACCAGCAGTGAAGAAATCTGTTGTATCTAGTTCTGATGGTTTTATTCATGCTTTGGAAGTTAAGCTTCCTGCTGAAAAGACAATGTTATGGCATAAGAGATTTGGCCACATTGGTGAGAAGGGTCTTAGAACCCTAAAAAATAAAAAACCTCGTTGAGGGGTTAGATGATTGTAATCTTGAGTTCAAATTTTGTGAACATTGCATATATGGAAAATAAAACCATGTTTAGTTTTACTCGAGTTCTCATAAGTCTTCTGGTGTGTTGGACCTTGTTCATTCTGATGTATTTGGTCCTGTTAATATTCCTTCGTTATCAAAATCTATATATTTTGTATCTTTCATAGATGACTACAGTAGAAGGACATGGATTTATTTTCTTAGAAGCAAATCTGAAGTCTCTACTAAGTTGAAGGAGTTTAAAACCTTTGCTGAAAATCAGACTAGTAAAAGGATTAAATGTTTGAGAACTAACAATGGTGGTGAGTTCTGTTCTACAAAATTTGATAAATATTGCAAGGAACTTGGGATTCAAAGACATAAGACAAATCCATATACCCTGCAGCAAAATGGAGTAGCAGAGAGGATGAACAGGACACTGATGGAGAGGGCTAGGAGTATGCTTAGTGGAGCTGGCCTAGAACAAAAGTTTTGGGCTGAAGTTGTTGCCATTGCTTGCTATCTGGTAAACAGATCTCCTACATCAGCTCTTGTTGGTAAGACACTCATAGAGGTGTGGTCTGGTAGAAAGCCTTCAATACGGCATCTTTGTGTTTTTGGTTGTGAGGCATATGCACATGTGCCTAGGGAGAAGCAGTCAAAATTAGAGAGCAAAGCTGTTAAGTGTATCTTCATTGGCTATGGTGTCGATGTGAAAGGATACAAGCTTTGGGATCTTATGGCTGAAAAATTATTGTATAGCAGAAGTGTCATCTTTAGAGAGCTAACACCTTCTTCCACTATTTTACAGCCAGAAGAAACAAAAAAGAAAGAGGATGTTGTTCAATTTCCTTCTACCCCTGAGAAGACTGAACAGAAAGACAATGTTGGACCTGAAAATGAGGAGAGCTCTACCAGCTCTAAAAGTTCAGAAGATGAAGTAGAACCTTCACCTCAGCCTTTGAGGAGGTCCACACAAATCAAGAAGCAACTTGAGAGGTTTGGTTATACATTGCTTGATTCTAGTTGTGCTTTTGCTTTGCTTACTAATAGTGATGAACCTAGAACTATGTCAGAGGCTATGGATATGAAAGATGCAGGTTCCTGGAAGGAGGCCATGGAGGATGAGATGGCTTCTTTGGAAAAGAATCAAACTTGGGACTTGGTGCCTTTGCCTCCTGGACGGAAACCCGTTGGATGCAAATGGGTGTTCAAGAAGAAATTTGGTGCAGATGGCAGTGTTGAGAAGTATAAGGCCAGATTGGTTGTGAAGGGGTATTCCCAAGTGGAGGGTATAGATTATGGTGAGATCTTCTATCCTATTGGAAAGCTGACATCCATTTGATTCTTGTTATCTCTTGCAACAACTTATGACTTAGAGGTGGAGCAGATGGATGCGAAGAGAACTTTCCTTCATGGTGATTTGGAGGAAGAGATTTACATGTCACAGCTAGAGCATTACATGGTGAAAGGTAAAGAAAATTTGGTTTGCAAGTTAAAGAAGTCTTTGTATGGATTGAAGCAGCTCCTAGGATGTGGTACTTGAAGTTTGATGCCTTTGTGTTGTCAATTGGATTTGTGAGATCGAAATTAGATCACTGTGTGTATTATAACTATGATGGTGATCGTATTCTCATTGTTCCATTATATGTTGATGATATGTTGCTCATTGGGAAGGGTAAGAATATGATTTCTGATTTTAAGTCTCAGTTGGTAGCACAGTTTGAAATGAAAGATTTAGGGGCAGCCAAGTACATTCTTGGAATAGAAATCAGAAGAGACAGAACTAACAGAAAACTTTGGTTAAGCCAGAGTAAGTATGTGAAGACTGTGTTGGATAGGTTCAGCATGGTAGATTGTAGACCATTGTGTGTTCCTATTTCTTTGGGGACAAAGTTGTCTGTTAGTGATTGTCCAAAATCTCCTAGTGAGGTGGAGGACATGAGCAGAGTACCTTATGCTAGTGATGTTGGCAGTTTGATGTATGCTATGGTCTACACAAGACCAGACATTGCCCAAGCAGTGGGAGTCCTTAGTCAATTTATGGCTAATCCTAGATGAATACATTGGGATACAGTTAAGCGAGTGTTCAGATATTTGAGGGGTACTTCTGAGTATTCCATATGCTATCATGGTAATATTATAGGACCTCTGCATTCTACTGATATTCATGGATTTGTGGATTCAGATTAGGTAGGTGACATTGACAGCAGGAGATCCACCAGTGCTTATGTGTTTACACTGTTTGGTGGTGCTATTAGTTGGATGAGTAAGCGACAACCTGTAGTTGCTTTGTCCATGACAGAGGCTGAGTACATGGTAGCAACTCATACTTGTAAGGAAGCCATTTGGCTTAAGAGATTGTGTTCAGATATTGGTGTTGATGCAAGACATATTACAATTTGTTGTGACAGTCAGAGTACAATTTGCCTTGCTAAGAGTCCAACTTTCCATGCCAGAACAAAGCATATTGATGTATAGTTTCAGTTCTTGCAAGACATGGTAGAGGATGGGAAGGTAAATTTGGAGAAGGTAGATACTTTAAAGAATATTCTAGATGCATTGATGATGCCAATGGGTACAAAGAAGTTTAGATGCTGTTCGGAGTCTATGGACCTCTCGGCCTATAGCAGTTAAATCCTGTTATTCTATTAGCTCTTACAAGGTGTTCGACAAGTGGGAGAATGTTGAGAATTAAGTTGTCTCAACCTTGGTAATTCCTTGTGTAGATTAGATAAACAAATGAGGAAGAAACACAAACTAATATGCATAAAAACACAAAAAGCTATACCTCACATGAAGACCCAATCCCATCAAGGGAATAAGAAGCACTTGCACCCACAACAACTCCTAAGACATGATTATCCCTAGACAAGTGATCCAAATGTGAAATGTTACTCAAATTTGCAACTCACTAAAGACTAGTTCAATTGATATTTTGGCATAATAACTTTGCATAAAACTTGGATCCTTGAATGGGTTGAGAGATGTATTTATGGACTTTTTGGAGGGATTTTGATCCAAGGGTGGAGATTGATTGGGAAGATCAATGGTGGAGGATGAAGGTGATGTGGAGGGCCTCGATTCAATCTTGAATGAATGGAGGGCTAGGAATAAAAGTGAATCTTTTATTGATTTTGGGAAAAGGGATATTAAATGAGCATGGGTGGTGAAGGATTATTTTTGAATTAAAGATTCATATTGGGGAATGTAAATAAATTAAAAATTCATTTGGGGATAAGTGGAAATAAATGAGTATGGGTGAGGTAAGGGGTTGTAAGGAAAATTAAATGTGATGTGGGATGTTTTTAAATAAAAAATTGACTTAGGTGGAATTATTTCAATTTTTTATTTGGAGGATGTGGGGAAGGGTGTTAAACTAGGTTTGACCACCCAAATGAGAGGTTAGGATTAATTAAACATATGTTTTATTTAATTAATCCTAGGGATAGGATGAGGTAGGCTAGGGTAGGCAATTAAATAATAGCTATTTAATTGTCTAGGGTAGGGATAGGTCAATTAGTAGGCTGGATTAATTAGTTAACATGGTTTTAATTAATTAATTGGATTTAGTGAAAAGGGGAAATTGATTTAATAGATATTGCATATTTATTAAATCAATTGGCTAAGGTTGGGACTATTGAATTAATGAAATTAATTCAATTGTTGGGATAAAATGATGGAAACTAGGGTAATGAAGGGATAATTAATTAAATAAAAATTTAATTAATTGGTTGGAAGAGAAATTGACATGATTAGGGATGTCGGGAGTCAGTTTTGATGGTAGAAGACATTTTTAGGTGTCTACATTTGACCCTCTTTGACATGGTGTCAGGACCTAGGAGGGAAGTGGCATCAGGTCGAAGAAAATTATGCCCTAGCTGCCGGGAAGGAATAAGATGGATAAGGGATGCCCCCTCAAGAGGTCGGCGGGAAAATAAAAAAATTTTCAGGTGAGTTCTCAAAAGGATGTGACGGAAGTGAAAGTTGGATAGACGACGGAAAAAGAAAATGGCAGGAAGAAAAACGGAGGAAAAAGGCTAAGATCTGCACCTTGGAGGAAAAAAGAGGGGGTGGAAGGATGACATGGCCCACTATATTAGGAAAAATGGGCCCTAAGAGTGCCACATTTGCACACTTTGACTTTAGAGAAGAAGAAGTGAAGGAGAGATGGCTGACCACAACCCCCAGTTCCCGCAACTTCGACACATCTCAGAGTGGTTCCGATCATTTGGCTGGGCACCAGAGGTTGGACCTCAGGTAGGGTCTAACCCTGACTTTGTAATTTTTTTGTTTTTTGTGCATTTTTGGGGTTCGGGGGTTAGGGCTTAGAACGCGTAGTGCCAAACGTTAGACGGATTAGCGCCATCCTCTGGATTGGCGCTATCCACCAGGGTAGGGTTAGGATGGTTTGTCGCCATTTAGCTGGGATTTTAGCGCTATCATCCGGATTAGCGCAATTTTTAGAAGAAGGTTTTAGCGTTGTAGCGCCAAATTTTTGTTAGGGTAGCGCTATTCTCTAGAATAGTGCTATCTATGGGAGTGGCGCTATGTTAAAATTTAGCGCCATATCTGGGAATAGCGCAATAGTGTGTATTAGCGCTTTTGGGGAAATTGGCGCTATTCATTAGAATAGCGCAAAATGGTAAATCTACGCCATGTTTCAAAATGACACCAAGTATGTTGCATCATAGTGCTATATTTAGAATTAGTGCAAAAGGGATTACACAGTGGCGCTATTATCTGTAATAGCACTATGGAGAAGAAGTAGTAGCACCATTTTTGGAATGGTGCAAAGGTTTGTCTATTTTGGCGCTAAATGATTTTGGCTTTTAGATAGTAGAAGAAAGGGGGTGTTTAGAAAAAGATAGGTTAATATCTAACCAGAAAGTTGTGGATGCAGGATACACGCTGATTTAATTCACATCCTCCAGTTCTCAACCTACACAGTACATTTGCATTCTTCTCATCACTGTTCTTCACTGTTCTTGACTGAGGCTAATTTTCTCAATATCCTCAGCACACAGCTCATCCAATCCTTCTTGTCAATGCAATAGGAGTATGTTGACATCAATGACAACACTGGTTCACCTCATACTTGCAACAATCTCCCCCTTTGTCATTGATGGCAACATATGATGTGAAAAACCATCAAGACAAGAACTTCTCCTTTCTGTCACAGCTCCCCCTATCAGCAACATGTCTTCTCCTCCTTTACTGCTCCCCCTTTGATCATCAGCCACTTGTTTTTCACATGTCTTCTCTCCCCCTTTGACATCAATGGCAAAGGGCTCATACTTGCAATTCTAACACATCAGAATCATACCAGCTGCTCCCCCTTAGTAGCAGCTCCCCATCATCAATCCGGATCACAAGATATGACTGTGATATCCACCGGACTGATGCACATCAGTGCATCCTAGTTCATCACCGGAGGGGCCATGACCCCTAACTTCTCCCAGAGATATTCAAAAGAGTCCTTGGGAAGAGGTTTAATAAAGATATCTACAATTTGATCCTTGGAAGGAACATACTCCAATCTGACTTCTTCCTTGTTCACTTGTTCTCTC
Organism: Cunninghamia lanceolata; assembly: GCA_027924645.1. NCBI lineage: Eukaryota > Viridiplantae > Streptophyta > Pinopsida > Cupressales > Cupressaceae > Cunninghamia > Cunninghamia lanceolata. Next base: position 29,360,726 of record BSBN01000500.1, read on the forward strand.
AAAAAGTGAAACTTGATAGATATGTGCATAGTCTTAGAATGCAATACCAGATTCTTAGAAATATTAATTGCACTTGAATTATCACAGAAAATTGTGATAGGCTCCTCATATTCAACTTTAATGTCTCTTAGCATCTGCTTCATCCATAAGATTTGAGTGCAACTACCTGCTGCTGCAATGTATTCTGCTTCAGTTGTAGACAGAGATATTGCATCTTGTTTCTTGCTTAGCCAAGAAACCAATCTCTTCCCCAAAAAGAATGCTCCACCACTGGTGCTCTTCTGGTCATCCACATCTCCTGCCCAATCTGCATCTGTGTAAGCATGAAGAGAGAAATCCGGATCTCTAGGGTACCATAGACCATACTCAGCTGTTCCTTTCAAGTACCTAAAAATTCTTTTGATTGCCATAACATGAGATTCTTTAGGATCAGCCTGGAATCTTGCTACAAGACCAACAACCTGCATTATATTTGGTCTAGTCTGAGTGAGATACAACAATCCACCAATCATTGATCTATACTTTGTCTGATCTGCCTTTGGGGAGTCATCATCTTTGCTTAACTTACATCCGGTTGCCATGGGAGTGTTCATTGGCTTTGAATCTTCCATACTAAATTTCCTCAACAATTCTTTCACATATTTGGTCTGAGAAATGAAGATCCCTTTCTTTGTTTGAGTAATTTGTAGACCCAAGAAGAAATTCATTTCACCAAGCGTAGACATTTCAAACTCAATTTTCATCTGATTTGCAAAAGTTTTGCACATACTATCTCTTCCTCCAAAAATGATATCATCCACAAACACTTCAACAATCAAAATGTTTTCATGATCAATTTTGAAATATAAGTTGCTATCAGCAGTACCTTTGTTGAATCTAATCTGCACAAGATGCTTATCCAACCTTTCATACCATGCTCTTGGGGCTTGCTTTAACCCATACAATGCTTTCTTCAACTTGCAGACCATATCATCATTATCAGACAATTGAAATCCATCCAGTTGTTCAATGTAAACTTCTTCTTCCAGATCACCATTTAGGAAGGCAGACTTGACATCCATCTGATATACCTTGAAGTCTTTAAAGGTAGCAAATGCAAGGAATAATCTGACTGCTTCAATTCTTGCCACCGGAGCAAAGGTTTCTTCAAAATCAATTCCTTCTATTTGAGAGTAGCCTTTGCAGACCAATCTAGCTTTGTTTCTGATTACTTCACCAGCTTCATTCGGTTTGTTCCGAAAGACCCATTTGGTTCCAATCACATTCCTGTCTCTAGGTCTGGGAACAAGATCCCAAGTATAATTTTTCTCAATTTGCATCAATTCATCTTCCATTGCTTTGGTCCAGTTTTTATCATTGCAAGCCTCATTTATTGTTTTAGGTTCAATCTTTGAAATCAGACAACATTCATCCTGATTTTGAGCAACATTCCTTCTAGTTTGCACACCTTTGTTTCTGTCACCTATGATCTAATCTTCAGAGTGGTTCTGTATTACATACCTTGGAATTTTGGGAGTATCCTGCACTACTGCTTCTTGATCAGGCTCATTCAGACCTATCTCTTCTTCCTCATTTACCGGATCAGGCTGACTCTGACTTACCGGAGAGGATTGAGTTCCTTGAACTTGAACACCATCTTGGTCATCTTCATCAAACTCATAAAATCTTGAGGGCTTCTCAATTCCTTCATCAACTTTCACATTAGTGCTTTCTATCATCTTCCTCAATCTCTTATTGTAACATCGGTATGCTTTGCTTTGAGTGGAGTAACCCAAGAAAATTCCTTCATCACTTCTAGCATCAAACTTTCCTAGATCTTCATCTCTTTTAATATAACACTTACTACCAAATACTCTAAAATACTTCACAGTAGGAGTGATGCCAAACCAGAGTTCATAAGGGGTCTTACCGGTGTTGTTTCTGATTTGAACTTGATTGAGAGTGTAGACTGCAGTGCTGATAGCTTCTTTCCAAAACATTTGAGGAACATTTGCTTCCAACATCATTGTCCTGGCGGCTTCCTGAATGGTCCGGTTCTTTCTCTCAACTACTCCATTCTGCTGTGGAGTCCTAGGAGTAGACAACTGTCTTCTTATACCCTGCTTCTCACAAAAGTCAATGAACTCACCAGATGTAAATTCACCACCTCTATCAGACCTTAGACATTTCAGTTTCAATCCAGTTTGATTCTCTACCATAGCTTTGAAGATTTTGAACTTCTCAAGGGCTTCTGATTTCTCCTTTAGGAAGGTAACCCACATCATCCGGGAATGGTCATCAATTAGCAACATGAAATATCTATCACTTTGCAGACTCTTGATTCTTGTCGGACCACAGAGATCAGTATGTACTAATTCCAACAATCCGGTAGAGGTCTAATCTTTACTTTTGAAGGAGACTCTGCTCTATTTACCTAGCTGACATTCTTTGCACAAACTATTTGTAGGTTTCATCATTTTTGGAAGATCTCTTACAGCCTGAGTATTGCTTATCTTGATGATGTTATCAAAATTTACATGACACATTCTTCTATGCCATAACCAACTCTGATCAACTTGAACAAATAGACAACTTTTATTTGAACCAACCAGATGAAAGATATTACCTTTTGTTTGAGTACCGGATGCAATTTTAGTTCCGGAGCTTGTAAAGATTCTACATTTTCCATTCTTGAACCGGAGATCATAGCCTTTGTCCACTAACTGACCAACACTAAGAAGATTGTGCTTCAATCCTTCAACATATAGTACATTACCTGTTTTGCTCTTTCCATCAAAGGAAATAGTTCCCCTACCTCTGATTCTACCAGCAGAATTGTCACCAAACTTTACCATTCCTCCTTCATACCTTTCCAAATCCAAGAACTTATTCTTGTCACCAGTCATATGGTGAGAACATCCACTGTAAATAACCCAATCAGCCTTCTCTTCCACTTGAGCAGCCAAAGCTCTTTCCACAACCTTGTGATTGACAGATTCAGAGGATATTGAATTTTCTTCCTTGATGGCAATAAACACCCATTCATTTCCAGCTTTGCTTCCTAGTTCAGATTCATCATCTGTTACTCCTTCATTGTCATCTTCTTCATGAACATAATAGAAGTTCTTTTGAAACCTTTATCTGTTAGTATTAGACCTTGCAGATCTTTCTAGACATCTTGAAGCAAAATGACCAATCTTATTGCAGTTGAAGCATTTAAAGGGTAGTTTTCCTTCATACTTACCGGATCCTCTTGGCAGTCTCTTTGTAATGAGGGCTTCAAGTTGAGTTGTTTCTGCTTCTTCTTCTTCCATGTCTCTTCTTGCTTGATCATACCATGACATCTTCTTTGAAGAGTTTTCTCCTGGATCAAATCTCTGTTTGCCTTTCACATAGGCACTGGCTTTGAAAGCAGATTCAGTCTTGGGAGGATCATCTCCAAACTTGGTCATTTCAAATGCAGCTAGTTTGCTAGCCAATTGTTCTCTTGTGACAGTTGTGTGGGCTCTGAATTAATCAATGGCAGCAACCTTGATTTTGTAGGCAGTAGGAAGGGATCTGAGGATTTTGCAAACAATCTCATTTTCATCCAGAGTTCCACCAGCATTTCTAATTCCACATACCAGCTCATTCACTCTTGGCATAAAGGTAGTGATGTTTTCATCATCTCTCATCTTCAATCTTTCAAATTTCCCTTTCAGACTTTGCAACCTTGCACTCTTGACAAACTCATCTCCTTCATACAGAAGTTCCAATTTAGTCAGGATCTCATATGTAGTTGGTAGGTCAATAACATTTGAGAGATCTGAGTCGTTCAATGCGCTTAGCAGAGCTTCCTTGGTCTGCAGATTGTTTTCAGCATCTGTGATTTCATTCAGAGTGGTCGGACCACCTTGTGGAGGTACATATGGTTTTGAGACCATGGCCAAGTATGCTTTTCCCATACATTCCAAGTGACATTTCATGCGACCTTTCCAGAGAGTGAAGTTGGTTCCATCAAACTTCGGACTATCCTTCTTGTATGACGACATCCTAGATCTCCTCAAGTGGTTAAGCTCCTTTCAGAGGAACCTTGCTCTGATACCAATCGTTGGATCTAGGGCATACAACTGAGAGGGGGGGTGAATCAGTTGTATAAAACTTGCTTCTTTCTTCAAAACACTTGATTCTTCTTTGTTAGTTAACAGCATATCAATTAATCATCCATGAAAGCATAAAGCATAAACACAAGAGTAGATAAACATCAACACATTGAACACCAAGATTTTGACGTGAAAAACCCGGTTAAGGGAAAAACTACGGGGTGATTAACCCAAGGATTATTCTCTGTTAAAAGAATAAGAAAAAGAATGGCACTTGCCAATTAGGGCTCACTGCCTGAGCACACTACTCACAAAGAGGCCCGCTGCCTACAAGGAGACACACTGTCTACAAAGTGATAAGAATCACAATCTTGAACTGGAGAATGACATCTCTACCATGTCCGGATCAGTTCCATTTAAGCCCAAAAACCCCTGCTATGCCTTTCGCACTTTTCTTCGCTATGCCACACTCATCACCCAATCAACACTTCAAAATGAACTCACAAACCTTTATTTATACAAGACATCAACTTAGGAACAATCATCTAAGTCAGCAATCAACCACAAGAATATCCGCAAGATGAATAACACATCCGGTCGGCCACCATAAGAACATTCGCAAGATGAACAACTCATCCGGTCGGCTAGTCGGAACAAGGACTTCATCTGGAAGAATATCTTCAATTCCAGACTCTACCATCAATGTGGACCAACAACACAACCTCAACATGATCCAAGAACCCTCACAAGCCTGCCTGAATGACTAGGTACATCCGCACTTTCTCTACGTACTGGAATCTCTTCTCTTCCTCATCCGGAACTTCAAGAACACTGTCTATCGCCATTGTCACAATGCAAAAGGTACTTCCGGACCTCAAAATCATACACAACTTGAGATGACACATCACAAGGACATCCCAAACACTCCCTCCAATCCGTAGATTAGGATTATACAATTCCGGACCTCACCGAACCTTTCTGTGATCCTCTGTCACCTCTGAACACTTGCCGGAACCGGTTTCACACTGACAGCCATAACTTCTTCAGATCTTCATGCGGACCTCTGAAATCTTAACTGAAACATCTCAAGACTCATATCTACAAACCCTTTAATCTGCATCCTCCGGTTCTCAACCTATACAATACATTTGCCTTCTTCTCATCACTGTTCTTCACTGTTCTTGACTGAGGCTAATTTTCTCAATATCCTCAGCACACGGCTCATCCAATCCTTCTTGTCAATGCAATAGGAGTATCTTGACATCAATGACAACACTGGTTCACCTCATACTTGCAACAGGAAGTGATTTATCAAATCTAGGCCGAGATAGGATAGTTAAACTAGTGATTAGGATGATGATTTTGAGCTAGTAACAGTAGTTGCATAAGATTAATTGAGAGCATTTCTTAGTTTATTATAGCAATGTAGGATACAGTTCACAAAGGTATGAAATGACCTAGGTGATGATGTATATCCTACGATTGCATGGACTAGACCCACAAACAATAGGTTGATTTCATGTGTGCCCAAGGTAGTATAATCTTGCCTAGCCTGGGAAGGGGACTCATAGTGATGAGTGCAAATAATACATAGAAGGTTTTGATACCTATATATGTAAATGGGACACATCATGCTAGAACCAACCCAGACTTCAAGATATGAATACTATTCCTAGAGTAATGGAACCAACCCACAAGCACAGCATACAGAAACAGTTGACCATGTCTACTCTAGGTGTCATCTGCTACTTACCATGATATAATGAGATCAAGGTGGCTTTGGAGGTGACTTAGAGTGAGACAAAAAGATAAAAATCAATAATCAAAAAGACCAACGGAAAGATACAAATAACCTTTGTGTGCTCTTGCCAAGAGACGTGATGATAGAATGACAGATTTTTTTCCATTGTAGGAAATATATATCCTAGGACGCAGATCAACTGATTTTGATTGGAAAATTTTTGGAAGATGGGCAAAAGAACAGTTTGGCTAGGTATAGGATTATAGTTGGTATGTTGATTGATGATTTTTGCACTAGGGACCATGTGTCAAGCATATGCATAGCGTGTGTATCATTTATTAGATCCAGAAAGCTCAGTGAATGGGGGTCATCCAAACGGGTTGGATGGGTGCATCTTATGTACTTGAGTACTAGAAACATCCTTCGTATTCTAGACTACCTACGTACCCTGTATCCACGGGATCAAGGTACTTTCAAGATGCGGGCTAAATGAATATGTAGTTCTGGTATGACTTGATGATGTGGGAATAGTTTGGGATGTTTGTGATGGTGGGGATTTGATGTATGTTTTGATGATTGTGATTTGTAGCGAGATCAATGGGGTGATTTTTTTTTTTGGATTTTCTATGTTTTTCTACTATTTTTGGATTTTTTGATTTTGTATGTACAAAGGGGAACTTACAAGGGTCTCTGTTCCATGAGTTAGCCTTGGGATGGGACAGTGTGGGTTGGGCGATAGGGTTTGATGTTTCTTAATTCCAAGCCATGGGATGCGTGGGATATGGAGTGGTGTGCCGGAAAGAGGACTTATTAGATGGTGAAATCGGCCACTACACATGGCACCTGAAATAGGTTTTCACCATGGTACTTATCCAAGGTGTCACCGAAGTGATTTTAACCATTTGAAGTTTTTTATTGCACTCAGGTTTTTTGCTGATTTTTTGATATATATATTATTTTTTATTTTATTTTATTTTTCTATTTTTTTGATTTTTTGACTTGGGGTAGCAAATGGGTTATGCATAAAATTTCTTTAGATGTAGGATGTTCATTGGCTCATCTAGAGGCTGCCCCTCAGGTGTTGCAAGCTAATAGGCTCCTGACCCATAATCGGCTGTGACGACATAAGGTCCTAGCCAATTGGGTTCAAACTTTCCTTGCTTAGGACGCTCTTGCAGGTTCTTCTGATTTTCCATAAGGATAAGGTCACCTACTTCAAATTTTCTGATTCTAATCCTCTTGTGTAGCTTCTTCAGAGATGGTTTTGATATGACTGTAGGTGGTTCAATGCATTCAGGTGTTTCTCATCTAGTAGTTCTAGTTGATGCAACCTTGCGACTCTGTATTCCTCATAAGAGATTATGTTTTACAGGGATACTCGTAGAGATGGGAGCTTGACCTTAATAGGTAAAATGGCTTCAGATCCGAATACTAGTGAGAATGGAGTGGCTCTTGTAGGGGTGTGGATGCTTGTCCTGTAGGCCCATAGGGCAGGATTGAGTTGGAGGTGCCAGTCGCGGCCAGCTTCATTGACTGTCTTCTTGAGAATGCGGAGGATGGTTTTATTAGAAGCCTCTGCTTGATCGTTTCCTTGAGGGTAATACAGCGTGGAGAAATGGTGTTTGATATCAAACTTTTCGCACAAGGTGCGAACTTCTTGGTTTTTGAATTGCTTTCCATTGTCAGTGACAATGGAATGAGGGATACCATAGCGACAGATGATATAGTGGAGGATGAATTTGGAGATTTGGGTGCTAGTGGTAAAGGTGAGTGGTATTGCTTCCACCCACTTGGTGAAGTATTCAGTAGCAGTGATTATGAACTTATGGCCATTTGAGGATGGGGGATGTATTTTCCCTATGAGGTCAAGTCCCCACTGTGAGAAAGGCCATGGTGTTGTGATGGGTTGCAGCTCCTGTGCGGGTGCGTGGATGAGATCGCCATGCTGTTGACATGGGAGGCATTTTTTGATGAACCGATAGGCATCTCGGTCCATGGTTGGCCAATAATATCCATTCCTCAAGATCTTTTTAGAGAGGGCGGGTCCACTTGAATGTGCCCCACAGATTTCTATGTGTACCTCTTCCAAGGCTACCTTAGATTCCCTAGAGTCTAAACATCATAGAAGCGTGCCATCAAGACTCCTTTTGTATAGGGTGTCACCTATAAGGATGAAGCGGGAGGCTCGATGGATGAACAATTTTCGCTGTGAGGTAGATAGGTTAGGGGGAGGATATTATCATGGAGGTATAGGTAGGTTTCTTGATAGCACAGAGATAGGGGACCAATGACTTCACACACTAGTTCAGATTGAGGAACATCGTATGCTGGGATGGGGAGTTCTTCTATCAGGAACTCACATTTCTTACTGTCTTTCTTCATGTCGACCAGAGATCTGATGGTAGCCACGGCGTCTGCAGCTTTATTGTTGAGCCTTGGGATTTGCTCGAAGTGGATATCATTAAAGTAGTCTTTGAAATCATTGACCATCTATTTGTAGGGCAAGAGCTTATCATCCTTGGTCTTGTACTCATTATTTACCTGTCAGATGACTAGTTGAGAATCTCCATACACAGTCAAGTTCTCAATTTTCCATTTTATTGCCATGCGGAGACCTGTGATGAGAGCCTCATATTTTGCCACGTTATTGGGACATGAGAATGTGATCTTGAAGGACTTAGGGATGGTGTCACCTTGAGGGGTAAGAAACAAGACACCTGCCCCCGAGCCTCTGTGTGTGTATGATCCGTCAAAGTACATCTTCCATGTGTCTATGGCTGGTGTGATTGTTAGGATAGCTTCATCAGGAAACTTTGCTAGTGTAGGATGTTCTACTGGAATAGGTGCTTCAGCGAGCTGATCGGCTATAACCTGTCCTTTGATGACCTTTCTCTCAGTGTATTCAATGTCAAATTCAATGAGAATCATGACCCATTTTGCCATTCTCCCGGTAAGAGCAGCTCTGTTTAGCAGATACTTGAGTGGGTCAATCTTGGCAATGAGCTTGGTCTTGTGATTGAGCATATAATGTCTTAACTTTTGTGAAGTAAAGATGAGGGCTAGACATGCTCGTTCAATTTGTGTGTAGTTGAGCTCATAAGATATTAGAGTTTGGCTGATGTAATAGATGGCTCTTTCTTTTCCCTTCTCATCATGTTGTGCTAACAGGGCTCTGATAGCTGTCTCTATGGCAGAGATGTATAGCAGGAGGGGTTCTCCTTGCCTTGGTGGAGTTAGAACAGGGGGATTGGCCAGGTATTCTTTTAGTTGATCAAAGGCATCCTAACACTGAGTGTTCCAGACAAAGGCTATATCTTTTCAGAGTAGATGTTGGAATGGTTGGCACTTATCGGCAAGTTGGGCAATGAACCGATGGATAGACTGGAGTTTTCCTTGCAGACTTCTCAGCTATTTCAATGTTTTCAGAGGTGGCATTTTAGTAATAGCTTTGACCTTTGTGGGATCTACTTCGATTCCTCTTCTGGAGACTATGTATCCCAGGAGTTTTTGGGAGGTGACTCCGAAGACACACTTCTTTGGATTTAGGTGAACATTGTATTGCTCTAACCGGTCAAAGATCTTGGCCAACACATCTAGGTGTTCTTCTCTGGTCTTTGATTTTCCTAGTAAATCATCCACATAGTCTTCCATGACCTATTTCACCACAACCCAACAGTATGTTCCCCATGGGCATATGAAGGCTGTCTTATGCTGATCCTCTTCGGTGATTTTGATTTGGTTAGATCCTGAGAAACCATCCATGAGGGATAACATTTCATGTCCTACCGTGAGATCCACTATCATGTCGATGTTTGGTAGTGGGAAGTCATCTTTTGGGCAGGCTTTGTTGAGGTCTCTGAAGTCGGTGCAGCAGTGGATTCGACCATCTAGTTTGGCTACTGGTACTAGGTTTGAAACCCATTCAAGATAATCAATTGGGTGAATGAACCCAACATCCAGTAGTTTCTTTAGCTCTACTTTGACAAGGAGGGCCACCTGAGGATTCATTTTTCTAAGTTTCTATTTTACTGGTTTCACATCAGGGCGTACTGCAAGATGATGAACGACCAAGGCAGAATCTAGCCCTGGCATGTCTACGTAGGTCCATGCAAAATTGCGATTTCATCGTGTGAAGAAGGCCAAGAAGTTTTCCTATTCCTATATGCTGAGAGATTCTACCCTAAAAGTGATTTTTGATTCTTCTTCTGTCCCAAGATTCATCTCTTGGGCTAGCTTGACTAGGACTGGTGATTTGTCTGGATAAGCCTTGTCTATCTCGGGAAGGCCCATGCTTCCATCTCCTAGTGCCTCATGGAGGTTTTCACCAGGAGATATGTCTTTTGTTTTTACTTTTTTAGGATCTGACACTACCGCAGAACAGTTTTCACCATCAGATCCATTTTTGATTTTTATGTTTTTATGACTGGAAGCAGGGGTTGTCTCCCTGAAAGAGGCATGCAAATCAAGCTCCATGATGTATCCTGCTCTGTGGTCTCCCGAGGGGAAGTGGTCTCTAATTCCCATCATTTCAGCAATGGCCTCATCATTAGGTGTGATGTCAAAGACAGGAGGTCCCCGTTGGTCCCAATCTATAAGTTTTGGGTATACCAGTGGTAAGTCATTGGAGGACGAGGTGAGGGTGGTGATTATGTGAAAGGTGCATATGGATGAGTCAAAGAAGTCGGCAAAGTCACTAAAGGAGTCTTGAAGGCCCGTTTCATTAACATTGTCGACTTCTAAGGAGATTGTAGCGACCTCGGCTAAGATACATTCGCCGGTAGTGAGGATGCGTTGTGGTTGACCATACCCTAACCCTTGAGTATAGGGGTTTCTTGTTGCTTGCAGCGGTTCTACGATCCCCTGTTCATGAAGGCCAATACCGCCTTGTCCTTTATGACCTATGCTTTTAACAATTTCAGAGCCTTTGCTGTAGATTTCTGTTGGGATGGTGGGGGCTTCTTGTTCAGGCTCTTCATCCTTGTATAGCCAGGATGAGATATCTTTGAGTATTTCCTAATCCAGAAGGTGTTTCTTCTCAAAGATGGGTGAGGGTTTGCACTTGATGATGACTGTGTTGGCTGCCTCTATTTTTGGGAAGCCAAATGTCTTAGGATTGCGTAATGTGCCCACACAAAAGGTACCGTGCAGGTCGTATTCCCCACATCCCATGTCTCTTAGCTTGATCTTGACCTTGGGTGGTGGAGGTGCTTTGGATGAAGTGGTGGCAATGTTTACGGGGTCGACATATGAGTTTGATGTTGTTGGATTGGCTTCAGTGGTGGCTTTATTGTATAGGCAGAAGGTTTGGTTGTGGCCTTCCAGAAAAATGCAGTATTGGAAGGGGCGGGGGTTGGCATAGACAGTGACTTCTATGCCGTTGTGAAGGAATTTGAGGCATTGATGGAAGGTGGATGGGATGGCTTGCATGGCATGAATCCATGGTCTGCCGAGAAGAATGTTGTAGGGGAGGTTGAGATCAAGAACCTGACATTTTGTTTCCAGTATTTTCTATCCCACTTGAATAGGAAGCTTGATGGTGCCTTTAGAGAGCCATTCGGTGTCATCATAGCCTTTGATTGTGATGCACTTGTTGGTGTCTACAACCACACCGGAGTACCCCAAGTGTTTTAGTAGTTTTAGAGTGCATATATTTAGGCTAGAGCCACCATCTATTAAGACTCTTTTAATGGTGTGTTTGTGGATATGGACTTTGATGTCTATGATGGTGAGGTGCGGCGATGTGTCCTACCATGGCTTGGAATTGGGTCACATTCAAGTTGGCGGGGACTTGTGTTTGCAGGAGTGCTTTGTCGAGGATGTCCTTGTGAAGGGGTGATGTGCAGAGAAAATCAAGTATGGAGATTTGTGCTGGTGTCTTTCCTAGATGCTCTAGGAGGTTATACTGATGGGTAGGTGATGGACGTGTGGTTGGACAAGGAGGTAGGGGATCGGATGTGGATGCAGGTATTTGTTCAGTGGGAGGGACTGTACGGATCGATACATGGCCACGACAGGTTGTGACAGCGCAATCAGGTGCTTGTGCTTGGATGGTGATAGTGTTGACATGGTGGGATGATGGTTCTATCCGCCCTACGATAGAGTCATAGGATGCGGGTGGTGGGGCGACGTTGTATGCTTGATTGGATGAGGAGGCTTTATTATGGTTAGGCAAGGGATCTTTGTAAGCTTCGAGGTTGGCATTTGGTGATGGTTGGGCGCTTTGATCGAGGTTGACTAGATTTTGATCTCTAAGGTCTTGGATGCAATGCTTTAGTTGCATGCAGTCAGCTATTTAATGACCCGCAATGCGGTGGTATTCACAATAGTCATTTTCATTGTACCATGCAGCTTTGAGTTCATTCTCTTGACGGGGTCTAATGGGTGGGAATGTGATCAAACTTTGCTTGAGACATCTGTCAAGGATGTCTTCGATGGGTTTGCCTAAGGGTGTAAATTGCCTTCGAGGTCTGCGTGGTTTAGTTTGATCCCTCTGGTTATTTACATTTGTTGCGTATGTGTGTGCAGGTATTTGGTTCTGTAGATGTTGGACGGCTTTCACATCCATGACACCATCATTCAAAGTGTTCTTGTTCTTCCCCCAATAGCGTGATTTGTCGTTTGATTGTGTATTGGCATTGTTGTTTGTATTGGGGGTGTTGTTATTTGATTTGTAGTAGTAGTTGTTGTTGTTGGATTTGTAGTCGTACAGTTTGATGGAGCCCTTGGCAATGAGGGCTCGTTCGATAGTGGTACATTTTTCGATGACCTCTTCAAAGGTAGACACACAAAGAATTTGTAAATGGAATCCTAATTCCTGATTGAGGTTGGCCACGAACATGGTGACGAGTTGTTTTTCAGGAATTGGCCATGGGAATTTTCTTGCTAAGCCTCTCCACCTTTGCAAGAAGGAAGTGAAGGCTTCTCCATTCTTTTGTTTCATGTTGCAAAGGTCTGTCATAGACATTTCATGCTAGAAGTTGTAGGAGAAGTGGTTTACAAATTTTTCTGCAAGCTCAGGGAAAGTCCTAATGCCTGGGGGAAGATGTGCGAACCATTTAGCGGCTTGACTGTCGAGGCTTCTAGGGAAGAGTCTCATAAGATATGTATCGTTAATTGAGACTTCTAAGCAAGCGATGTAGAACTCCCTAAGGTGGTCCCTAGGGTCTCCCTTTCCCTTGTATTTGTCAAATTTAGGCGTCTCAAAGTTCTTGGGGAAAGGGGGCATGTACAATGTATGATCAAATGGATAGGGGCAAATGTCCTCAAAGGAGTAGTGTTTGCGCTTGCCCCTAGTTTGCATGTCATCTACCTTTTGGATCAAGGATTGTACAATGATTGTGAGATCTTGTGGTTGTTGTGGTTGGAATGTGTAGGCCTGTTGGTTCGTGAGATGTTGGAGGTGGGTTGGGATTTGATGTTGGGGATTTGTTTGGTTGAGGTTTTGGTATTGCGGGTTGGTGTTTTGGTTGATTTGTGCTTGTTGTTGTTGATATGCGTGGATTTGTTGGAGAATGTGTGGTGGTATTTGGGGATTGGTTTGATGTTGTGTTGATGAAGTTATGGGATTATGTGGATACGTGATATTGGACGGATTGATGTTGGATAGGTGGACGTTGGATGTATTGTGAGGTGGTTGTGAGAATAATTGTCGTAGGTATGCTATGGTTTGGGGGTTGGGTGGAGGCACACTCATGGAGGTACTTGCATGTGTGATATTTCCTTGTATGCCCAAGGTGAGTTGTGGAATGGAAGGGTTTATGGTAGTTGTGGTAGTAGATGTGATGACGGGTTGGGAAGTGGTAGGGATGGCGACACTTGTGGGGATTGTAGATGTGGCAACAGTAGAGCTTGTGGAGTTGGTAGATACTGTAGGTGTTGATGTTTGTGAGATGATATGTTGGGTATTTGATGTAGATGCTTGGGTATTTGATGCGTTAGGAATGATTGTAGAGGTGGATGGTTGTGATGAGGTCATGTTATGGGGTGTTTGGGCACCAATCTTGAGGAGATAATCCAGAAATCTATTTGGATCTGACCTTAGGACTTTCTCAAGCATGTCCATGTTATCCACGTCTTGTGTGAAGGTCAAAACATCTAGATCATCTTGGGATATGGTGGGGAGATTTTGTGTTGGTGGCGGTGGTGGCAGTGGTCGTTGTTGTAAGTAATGGAAGGGATTTTCATTGAGACCGTATGGGGGGATGTAAGAGTATGTGGGTGGGTTTTGATTGATGGGTATGTTGCTGCTGTTGGTGTTGGGCATTCCTATGCTGCCATATAGCCAAGATTCTACCATTTTTTGATTCTTTTTGTGTTGTGATCTTGCGATGGGCTTGCACATATATGGAGTTGATTTCTAGAAGTAGAGTGAGATGGCGATGGAGACCTTAGAGAATTGGGATTGATTGTGTTGGACCCAAAGATGGATGTGGTAGTGAGATGGAGTAGAAGAGAGGAAGTGGTGGAAGATCAATATGTCTTTCTAAAAGGTTTTAACCTAAGGGTGATACGAATGGACGATATTGATTTTTACACAAATTTTGGACCAAAGATGGATGATGATGATGTGTGTTTTGAGGATGATTTTGATGGAAGGGGTTTTTGATTTTGATGTTGATTTTGACTGATTAGGATGATGTTTTTGTGAAGGACTTTGATGGTCATCAAGTTTGAGCTTTAGGTAAGATCTAGATTTTGTGTTGGCACAAGGGGATGTTTCTCCTTTTTTAGGGTACACTAATGACCTTACGCAAAGAGGGGTGGTTGTTTTTCTTGAAAGGTAGACTAATGAATTTTCAAGGAAAATCTGATGTTCATGATGAGATCTAGATCTAACTTTGGCTCAAAAGGATGACAAGCTTTGGTTGATGATTTGTTGATGGGTGTTTTGATTTTGATTTGGATTTTTTGAAATGATTTGTTTTGGTCCAAGGAGATATACAAAAAGACTTAAGGGGGATGGATAGATATGGATTTGGGCTAATTTTGATGTAGCAATGGGGTCCAATAATGATGATGGTGGATTCTCTAAGGTTGAAATAATGGTATGTTTTTGGAAAATTTTGAGGAGAAAATGGAAGGGGTACAAATGGTTTTTTGGAATGTAAATATGGATTATGGCAGAGCAGATGGTGAAGATCAAAACTGAATAGGTCTTAGTCTCAGGAAAATCAATCTAAAAATAGTGCCAATCCACGGGTGAAATGGTGCCACAATCAGACAGAGATGGCGCTAAAACTAGGCAGTGTTGGTCGAGGTCCTAAAAAAGATAGATTTTTTATGACAATGTTGGATTTTCTTTGTTTGGAATTTGATCAAATGATTTTCAATGTCTCTTGGCAAGTGTTTGAAAATAATTTAAGCATATTAACACACAATTTAAGCACATGAACACATAATAACCAATATTTTTGTTTTGTGAAATGACGTGTGACTTTGTTAAACAAGCACTTTGCACAACCTAAGGTGAAGATATGATAGTATTTGTTGAATCCCCTAGCTGCGCCTATTCAATGCGGGTAGCTCTAGGATCTTGGTAGCACCGGCTCCTCCTTACAATTGCACACACTTCTCACACATACCAAGATCTGAGTATCTTATAAGGCTTGTCCCTCACCAAACCTTTAGATTATCCCTCCTACCTTGGCTAAGAATCGCATGCATCGGGGCCGCTTCAAAGGTTTCCCTTCTACATCAACAAATAGAAGGATTTTGGCTTGCTAAACAATGGTTCGTAGTAAGGGCATCCATTCAGGTGGTTATACGTGCGGAAACGCTACTCTCCATTATGGAGTCTCCTAGCCTCCAAGGGTTACGCCTTGGAGGGTTTTGGGGGAGGTTGGCTATCGGTATAACAAAACAACACCTGTTGTCTATGACTTTCATCACAAACACCTTATTTTATATAGCGGCTTGGAAGAGCTTGGCTTTAGTTTGATGCCGCTTGGGTCGTTCCCACCTTTCGAAGTGGGGTGGTAGGCCCTCTAAGGATTTAACAAAAGCAACACAAACACAAAAATACTTTTGATCCCCAAGTTCATACAAAGATGCGAGGGGAGAGCATATGTATTTCTTGTGTTTGCATCACACTAAACACAGTTCATTTTAGTTCT
The DNA here is from genome assembly GCA_027924645.1 of Cunninghamia lanceolata. Classification (NCBI taxonomy): domain Eukaryota; kingdom Viridiplantae; phylum Streptophyta; class Pinopsida; order Cupressales; family Cupressaceae; genus Cunninghamia; species Cunninghamia lanceolata. The sequence continues at coordinate 29,376,640 of BSBN01000500.1, forward strand.
TTGGATTAAGTTGGGGGTGATAAATGCAAGTTTTGTGAGAAGTTTTTGATTCCCAAGGTCACCAAATGGTGCAAGGGAAGAGCATACACTTTTCACTCCACAAACATAAACCACGAAAACACTTCACATAAAAATTAGATTGATTTCTTGATTATATGCATGAAGAATGCAGATTGTTGTTCTTTTTAATCCAATGCTTTAAATTGATGCAATTTGTGGTTCTTTTAAAAGCCCAAAATTGAAGTGTTTGATAGTTGTTGGCACACAATTGTCAATTTTAGAACACCAAAATTAAATGTTGGGCACACATACACACACGCAAAGATTTGTTTGTTGTTTGTTCAATTTTATTGCACCAAATTAAAATGTTGTGTAACTAACATGCAAAGGGTTCATTTTTAGATTTCTAATTGAAGTGTTTTTGCTAGACTAGAGATAAAAACATCCTGCAAAAGTTTATTAGTATCCGCAAAATGATAGTAAAGACCTGCAAAAACACTTGTCAGTACCTACACAGACAGCAAAGTCAGTTTCAAAATAGCGTTAAAACAGAGGTACAATGGTGCCACTACGGACAGAAAAATGGCAACACTAATAGACAATAGACTAAGAACCTGACAACCTATACTGTTGGCACTAATTCAACAGATAGCGCTAATATCAGACCCGTAAGGCGCCATAACAGAAGATGGCGTTACACGATTATAGAGAAGGCACTAATACAACAAATAGTGCTAATACAATATACAAAAAGCACTAATTAAAAAAATAGCACTAAACGGGGTCTATGAATGCGCCACTGCGCAACTTGTCAGATGGTCTAGTTACACCTGCAGATAGCGTCAATCTGGGCGGATAGCGTCGGTACGGGGCTGAATGTGTCTGACCTGCAAAAAGTGGTTTTTTCTGAACAACACAAAGGGTCAGACAGCAAAATTGAGGTCTTGTTAGCCTTGTTAGTACAACAGATGAAGAAAACAAGACAAAATGATAACCGAAAAAAATATGCTTGGATTTTAGAAAATTTTCGGCATAACCTCCCCTTGTATTTTCTAATTTTCCTGCAAAACAGAGAGCATTTTAGGCACAAAAAGTAGCGGGAAGATTGTTAAAGAGAAAACATGTGAGTGGAAGTTAGAATAGAGAATGCTTTGCAGGGATGGCGCTAAAACAATGGATAGCACTGATATCCGCCAGAGATAGCGCTACTGCATACGGTGGATGGTGCTGCACCTGTAAAAACACATAACTCACACCAAAAACTCACAAAAAGGATTAGATTTAGATCTTGTGGGTCCCACCGGGCGTGCCAATGTAGATTAGGTAAACAAATGAGGAAGAAACACAAACTAATATGCATAAAAACACAAAAAACTATAACTCACATGAAGACCCAATCCCATCAAGGGAGTAAGAAGTATTTGCACCCAAAACAACTCCTAAGACATGATTATCCCTAGAAAAGTGATCCAAATGTGAAATGCTACTCAAATTTGCAACTCACTAAAGACTAGCTCAATTGATATTTTGGCATAATAATTTTGCATAAAACTTGGATCCTTGAATGGGTTGAGAGATGTATTTATAGACTTTTTGGAGGGATTTTGATCCAAGGGTGGAGATTGATTTGGAAGATCAATGGTGGAGGATGAAAGTGATGCGGAGGGCCTAGATTCAATCTTGAATGAATGGAGGGCTAGGAATAAAAGTGAATCTTTTATTCATTTTGGGAAAAGAGGTATTAAATGAGCATGGGTGGTGAAGGATTATTTTTGAATTAAAGATTCATATGGGGGAATGTAAATGAATTAAAAATTTATTTGGGGATAAGTGGAAATAAATGAGTATGGGTGAGGTAAGGGGTTGTAAGGAAAATTAAATGTGATGTGGGATGTTTTTAAATAAAAAATTGACTTAGGTGGAATTATTTCAATTTTTTATTTGGAGGATGTGGGGAAGGGTGTTAAACTAGGTTTGACCACCCAAATAAGAGGTTAGGATTAATTAAACATATGTTTTATTTAATTAATCGTAGGGCTAGGATGAGGTAGGCTAGGGTAGGCAATTAAATAATAGCTATTTAATTGTCTAGGGTAGGGATAGGTCAATTAGTAGGCTGAATTAATTAGTTAACATGGTTTTAACTAATTAATTGGATTTAGTGAAAAGGGGGAATTTGATTTAATAAATATTACATATTTATTAAATCAATTGGCTAAGGTTGGGACTATTGAATTAATGAAATTAACTCAATTGTTGGGATAAAATGATAGAAAATAAGGTAATGAAGGGATAATTAATTAAATAAAAATTTAATTAATTGGTTAGAAGAGAAATTGACATGATTAGGGATGTCGGGAGTCAGTTTTGATGGTAGAAGACATTTTTAGGTGTCTACACCTTGTATTATTTCATTGTATTTATTTATTTATTGTCTATTGTATAATTTGGATGCAAATCCTATGTTGTCATATTGTGAGAGTTGGCACGGTGATGTGTCATCCTACATGGCATATGACCACATGTAATTTTGTCCTCACATGAGGAGATAGGCATCCCACTTAGTGGTAGGAATATTTTTCCATGTGTTGGCATCTTTGATGTTGTGTAAGGGAGTGTTGACCGTAACGGTCATGACAGATTCCTATGACGAAGTTATGACATGCAAGAGTTAGAAATACAAGATTGTAAGACAGGTGAAGACATGTGTTGAGAAGCGTCTTTGAAAAAGGCATCTTTGGGTGCCCCAAGGTGGACTATGACATGTTGTAAGAGAATATGCTATTTATAGCCAGTGTATGACAGATTCTCTTACAAGCTGTAAGTTATGACAGCTACGACAGATTCTATGACAGTCGTAAGAGTCGTAAGAGCATCTGTCATAGCCCATTTTGGAAATAGGTGACCTCTTTGGGATGGGGTGTGTGGACAAGTGTCAATACATCTTACAATGTTGACCAAGTGTCCATAGGCGTGGGTTTTGGGCCATGAGGCCAAGTTGGACACCCATTCCAAGATAGAGACTATTTTGCCTTGTATTTTCTATATAAACAGGTGCTTTGAGGAGGAGTTACATTATGTGATTGACAGGTACTGTTATGCTGCCGGATTGACTCTAGACACGAGTATCAAAGACTATTGAGAGCTTGCATTGCAAGTGTATTGTAAACCATATTCAGTTTTGATAATACATTGTGCAGGTTTTCAAGTGTGGGGTTTTTCACCTGATAAGGGTTTTCCCCACGTTATATCTTGTCTCTCTTCTTCTGTCTTTCTTTCTGGTTCTATGTGTATTTCTGCAATATCTCTGTTATATGTTTCATGTTGCTATAATTGTAAAGATTAAATTGAATTTGCATAGCCCTCCCCTCATTAGATTAGTGTTGTGATAGGTGAAAGTCAGGTGTGGTAGATCAGACATAGTCATGAAACCCTAACCCTACCATCATCAAGGAATCTAATCTAAATGAAATAAAAAAAAACAACGCAATGCAAGCACAACATCACCTAGATCATGCGATTCCTTGTTTGAGAGGGAGATGTAGACTGCTTCTTCAACGATGAGCAATTACAAAGCTGAAAGCTGCCATTGATGGATGATAAAAGCTCAAATGCTCAAGATGATAATGGAGTTGCTATATGATTGCTGGATTGCTGGATACTATATGATTTCTGGATTGCTGGATACTATATGATTTCTGGATGTCTCATATGGAGTGAGAGGCTGTTTATATAGAACTCAACCAAGATCAATCAACGGTGGAGATTTAGAGGCTATGTGAATTGCTAAGATTGAAAGTTACTAAATTTAGGTCCAATTAGTTGTGCATGTGAAAGATTTTAAATGAAAGTTGTCTTACAACACATGATAAATGGGAAATGGACAAGTGTTAAAATGTGATAAATGATAAAGGCTTAATTCAAATAAAGTATTTGAATTAGTTGGGATATGAGTTGGAAATTAATTAAATAAATAAAATTTATTTAATTAATATGATAAATGCATAAAATGGGATAAGACATGATGTGGAATTAATTAAATAAATACAATTTATTTAATTAATTGGCTAAGTGAATGTGAATGGGATTTTAATTAATTAAATAAAATTTATTTAATTAATTGGATAATGGATTAGTGATTTAACAAAGTGTCGCTAGACATGGACAAATTTGGGTGTCTACATTTTGCCCCTCTTTGATACAATGTTTGATAGAACGTTGTGTCAAAGAAGATGTGAGATACGTTCGATAAACAAGTTATGCCCCAGTGTAACTGGCAGGTGATGCCCCCTCGAGAGGTAAGCCAGGTGAACCAGGAAGGGCTGGGTTGGCTCTCGATAGAAGAAAGGGCGAAAAAGAGGGCAGACGCGAAGGAAAGGGGGGTGGCATGGAAGAAAATAGGCTGTGGTATAGAAGAATTAGGGTTTGGATACAGCTAGGCAGCATGAGCAGATGATGAGGCTTGAGCGAGATACTGCAGTACAGCAGGAGCAGGCTATGAGAGCAGAGAGAGATGGTCTGCGAGCTGAGAGAGATAGGGCAGTACAGCAGCTGCAGGTTATGACTAGTGAGCGGGATAGAGTAGTGACTGCCTTGGGGACTGATGGAGCTACCATGTACTTAGCCACACAGTTGACAGTGGTACAGGCTGAGCTTCAGAGAGTGCAGGGTGAGGCTGAGTATTATAGGGGCTTATATTATGGAGCTGTGCCGACAGAGCAGAGACAGCCTAGCTTCAGGAGCAGGTCAGGGGCTTCGAGCTCACGGAGGTCAGGTGGATCTCGATCAGTAGCTTCAGTGATGGGGCCACCGAGAGATGGAGGACCAGGTACAGGACCTGTTGGTGGTGGTGGTCAGGGCGAGGGAGCTGGCAGTAGTCGCTAGGGCATACCTTGTTGACATTGTATCATGATGAGGCCTAGAGCCATTGTTGTATATTCATTCTTTTCAGGGCTCAGCTTGTATTGTAGACACTTGTATTTTGACACACATGTATATATATATATATATGGTAGTTTTGGCTATCTATATGTTGTTATAATGGTTGTGATGTTGATATTATGATGGCTAGGCATGTTATGTGTATGGATTATAGATGGATTATGGATAGATGTTTATGCAAATGGTAATGGATAGAAAATATGTGAATATGTAAAAGGTAATGACATGAATAGATGTAGGCATATAGGCAGATGGTAAAGAAAAAGATATGGACTTATGTATGGCTAACACTTGTTTTGCAGGAGCGGGAATATGGACAAAGGATGATCGAAATGATTGATCTTGGCTGAGGATAACGAAACGAATGGATAGATAGAATGAATAAGATAGGATGATGATGGGCAGCTTTCAAGTAATTGCTCAAAATGAAAAGAAATGCAGTCCTTATGTTTGATATAGCATATGGATGTTATGCACCAGGGCATCAGAAACCAAGGTGTCGAGATATCCAATGCGCAACTAGCATGTTACAATCTTGTCTGAACGCATGAGGTCAAGATGTTGAGCCAACATGCACAAGATATGAATAGCAGCTAGTGTTGGACTTTGACGCTACAAACAATGGTTTGAACTTATCTCCACTACACATAATGATAGCTTGCTGGTTATATGTATGGAGTTAGTCTTAACATAGAATAGTCTCCAATGCATAAGAGACTGTTTAGCTTCTCAGATGCTAGAGATATTGATATGTAAGATGCTAATCCCAACACGTACAAGATACCAAGACGCATAGGAAGAGAATAAGATCATCCCGCAAACACGGCATACGAAAGCTATATGACCATGCCCTAGTCCTTACTTCATCGCAACATACCAAGATATAAAGAGATCATGGCAGTCTTGACTAGGTATAGAAAAGGGACAAAAGATAAATCAAAAGATAAATCAAAAGATAAAACAAAAGATACTGTCATCACGTTCTCTTGCCAAATTTGGGTGCTCTTGGATAGATTAAGCTGGCGCCTTGTTAAAAGGAAAGTTACATCCTGTTGAAGGCTAAAGTTGTTGATAAACTGCTATAGCAAATGTTGACTTAAGGCATGCGGACAAGTAGCTTCTAGCTTACCTTTGATTGGTTAAAGTGCTGGAGCTTGCAATAGACACATGGATTGCTTCTTGTTTGAGCTGATCAAAGAGAAGAAGATGGATGATGCACAAAGATGAAGAAAATGGGGGGATCATCGGTGCTTGAGTACTGAAAACTTCCTTCGTATTCCAGACTGCCTACATACCTTGTATCCACGGGATCAAAGCACACTTGCGATGAAGATGAGACATGATGAATATGTAGTTCTGGGTTTTATTGATGATGTAAGTGATGAAAGATAGAAGAATGTGAGCTGAAAGACTGAAGAATGTTTAGAAGAAAAGATGACAGATGACTGATGAAAGGGGCTATCGTCTTAGCCTGAATCAGAGTGCTTCCTTCGCATCTCAGATTGCCTACATACCCTGTATCCACAGGATCAAGGCGTCAACGATAGAGCTGGATGTAGTTCTTATTGATGTGGCTAATCGATTGGATGTTTGATCAAGCGATGTTTGTTGCGATTGTTGGATGAATGTGGATGGAGTTGTAAAGGTATGAGTCCCGGTTGCAAGTCGTTAGGTCATATCTATCGGTGGACATGTACCATGGTTGAAGTTGAGAAGGTGTGCTGTGTTGTAAGCTGAGTTGTTTGATGTGTTATGAGCTAGAGATAACAGGATCCACTTCCAAATAAGACTCAACAAATGCCCCCAGTGTGGGATGAGGTTTATTATGCAGAAGCGACAATGCAGAAAAGATGTAGCCAAGAAGCTAAGGTGCCAAAAGATATAGATATCACGACAATGTCTCACATATGATAGCTAGCATTGGCAAAGGATGAAGAGGAAAGGCTATGTGTGAGATTGCGATAGGGCTTATGAGGATGGGTTATACAAGATGCAGTGGGGAAAATGATCAACGAACCAAACAAATGAGGGAAGCTGGTCACTACACATAGCGCCTGTTTGCCAGGTTTTCACTATGGTACTTATCCAAGGCGCCTGTTTACCAGGTTTTCACCATTGGACGGATTATTTATCTTATGTTTGTTTTTTTTTTTTTTTTTTTTTTTTGTGTTTTTGTGGGATAGCTGAGATTCATGGATAAAACTTCTTGAGATGAACGCTGTTGACGGGTTCATCCAAGGGAATGCCTTCAGGTGTTGACAAAGTGTATGCGCCGGACCCATAGACAGCTGTGATAATGAAAGGACCAAGCCAATTTGGTTCAAACTTGCCCTGTTTCTCTCGATGCTGTTGATTCCTTTGGTTTTCTTTAAGGACAAGGTCGCCAACCTGAAATCTGCATTCTCTGATCTTTTTGTTGTAGCTACGGCGTAGCCGGTTTTGATAGACTTGAAGATGGTTCAATGCTGTAAGGCGGCGTTCATCTAAGAGCTCAAGATCATGGAGTCGGGACACTCGATATTCTTCATTTGAGATAGTATGTTGCAAGGATATGCGCAAAGAGGGGATCTCAACCTCAATAGGCAAAATAGCTTCAGTGCCATAGACGAGAGCATAGGGTGTGGCGCCAGTAGGAGTTTTGACACTTGTTCTATATGCCCATAAAGCAGGATGCAGTTGTAGATGCCAATCTTGACCAGTTTCGTTAACAGTCTTTTTAAGGATCTTGATGATTGTCTTATTAGAGGCTTCAGCTTGACCGTTGCTCTGAGGATAATAAGGCGTAGAGAACCTATGTTGAATATGAAACTTGTTGCAAAGATCTCTAACCTCTTGGTTTTTGAAAGGCCGGCCATTGTTTGTGACAATAGCTTGAGGAACTCCATAACGGCAGATGATGTAATGTAGGATGAATTTAGCTATTTGTTTACCGGTGATGTAGGTCATTGGTATGGCTTCTACCCACTTTGTAAAATACTCAGTGGAAGTGATAATAAACTTATGACCATTTGATGAAGTAGGATGGATTTTACCCACAAGATCAAGTCCCCATTGCGAAAAAGGCCATGGAGTGACAATAGGCTGAAGCTCATGTGCTGGTGCATGTATTAGATCTCCATGTTTCTGACATTGTAGACATCACTTTGCAAATTGTTGGGCATCTTTTTCCATAGTTGGCCAATAGTATCCTGCTCGCAGAAGTTTCTTAACAAGGCCAGGGCCAGCGGAATGCGAACCGCAGACACCTTCATGTACTTCACGTAAGGCCGTTTTTGCTTCCTCGGAGTCAAGACATCTAAGAAGGATACCATCAAGACTCCGGCGATAAAGGGTGTCTCCTAAGATAGTGTAACGAGAGGCTCGACGGATAAAAGTTTTACGCTGGGTGTTGGATAGTTGAAGAGGCAAGGTGTGATTATGGAGATACTCGTATATATCTTTGTACCACAACGAGTTGGGACCAACAATCTCACATATGAGCTCAGACTGTGGAACTTCAAATGCTGGGATCAAAAGCTGTTCGACCAAGAATTCACATTTATGGATGTTAGATGGCATGTCTAAAAGAGATCCAATCATAGCCATGGCATCGGCTGCTCTGTTTTGTAGTCTTGGAATTTGCTCAAAGGTAATGTCCTCAAAATATTGCTTGAAATCGTCCACCATTAGCTTGTATGGAATAAGCTTCTCGTCTTTTGTTTGATATTCATCTAAGACCTGTTTGATAACCAGCTGAGAATCGCCAAAGACTTGTAACTGTTTGATAGCCCATTGTACTGCCATGCGCAAACCTGTTATTAAAGCTTCATACTCTGCTATGTTGTTGGTACATGGGAATGCTATTCTGTATGATTTAGGTATGCAGTCTCCTTGGGGAGTGACAAACAAGATACCTACTCCAAATCCGTGTTGAGTGTATGATCCATCAAAGTAGAGCTGCCATCGTGCTGGAGAGCTTAAAGTAAACAATCCTTCATCAGGGAATTTGGGATATATTGGCTGAATGTCTGTGATAGGCGCTGCAGCTAATTGATCAGCAATGACTTGTCCTTTGATAGCTTTACGATTCACGTATTGTATGTCAAATTCACTCAAGATCATAACCCATTTTGCTAATCTCCCTGTGAGAAGTGCTTTTGAAAGGAGATACTTGAGGGGATCCACATTAGAGATGAGCTTTGTTGTTTGGTTCAGCATATAATGTCGCAACTTTTGGGAAGCAAACACTAATGCTAAGCAAGCTTTTTCCATGAACGAGTAATTGAGCTCATATCCCACAAGAGTTCTGCTAATGTAGTAGATAGCTTGTTCTTTTCCTGAATCATCATGTTGAGCTAGAAGTGCACCCAATGCTGTGGTTGTTGATGATATATAAAGCAGTAATGGACGATCAAGTACAGGAGGTATTAACACAGGAGGTGTTGCCAAGTATTCTTTTATCTTATCAAAAGCCTGTTGACACTTTTCATCCCACTTAAAAGGTTCACCCTTGCGAAGAAGATGCTGAAAAGGATGACATTTATCTGCGAGTTGTGAGATAAATCTGCGGATAGATTGTAGCCTACCCTGTAAACTGCGGAGCTGTTTGAGATTCGTTGGTGGAGGCATTTCTATGATAGCTTTTACCTTAGCTGGGTCCACTTCTATCCCTCGTCGAGACACAATATATCCCAATAGTTTTCCTGATGTTACGCCAAATACACACTTCTTTGGATTTAGTCTAACTTGGTATTTTTCTAATCGATCAAAAATTTGTGCCAATACTTGTAGATGTCCTTCCCTTGTCTTAGATTTTCCCAGGATGTCATCAACATAATCTTCCATGATAGTATGAAAAAGGTCATGAAAAATAACTGTCATAGCTCGTTGATAGGTAGCTCCAGCGTTTTTGAGACCAAAAGGCATTACAACCCAGCAATATGCGCCCCATGGACAAATAAAAGATGTTTTATCTTGGTCTTCCTCTGCTATTCTGATTTGATTATAACCAGAAAATCCATCCATCAAAGATAGCATTTCATGTCCTGCTGTAAGATCAACAATGTTGTCTATGCTTGGTAATGGAAAATCGTCTTTAGGACATGCTTTGTTAAGATCTCTAAAGTCTGTGCAGCAGCGAACTCGTCCATCTGGTTTGGCTACAGGTACTAAGTTTGAAACCCATTCTGGATAATCAATAGGCTTTATGAACTTTGCTTCTAACAGTTTCTGAATTTCTGCTTTGACCAATAAGGCAACTTGTGGATGCATTTTGCGCAATTTTTGTTTGACAGGCTTTGCATCAGGGAATACTGCTAAATGATGTACCACAAGTGAAGGATCTAGTCCTGGCATGTCTACATAAGTCCATGCAAAATTTATAGCTCTTCTCAGAAAAAATGCTGTGAAGTTCTTTCGTTCTTTCTCTGATAGTGATGCTGCCAAAAAGGTGATCTTCGGATTCTGTTCTGTTCCCAAGTTCATGTCTTGTGATTTTTCAACTAGCACAGTTGATTTCTCATGGTAATCAGCGGTAACAGGAAGATCAAATCCCTCATCCTCAGGTGCCTCAGAGAGGTTTTCACCTTCGAATACGTCCTTTATTTTTACTTTTTCACGGTCAAGAGGCGCCTTGCGGTTTTCACCTAGTGACCTATTTTGTTGAATTTTGTTTATTTCACTTTTGCGACTGAAAGATTTGATACTTCCGCCAAAATATGCTAGTTTAGGTAATTCCATCATGAAACCTGCTTTATGATCACCCAATGGAATACCTTGTCTCAAACCCATGAATTCTGCAATGGCTTCGTCATTTTCAAATGTATCTAATATCGGTGCCCCCTGTTGGTCCCAATCGATGAGGTCAGGATATACGAGGGAGAGGCGAATGGAGGGATTATGATGGCTAGAAGAGGTTGCGAAAAACATGAAGATGGAATGTTCTTGAAAGAGGTTGGTGATATGAAGGGAGGAGTCATCGATGGTATCCGAGTTAGAAGTCTCTCCTACCGAGGAAGGTCCAACGTCAATATCAGAAATACACTTAATGTCTTTGGGTCGCGGTACCTCCGGTTGGTAACCAAGGCCTTGCTTATTAAACTTCTTAGACACAATAAGGGGCTCAATAGGTCCTTGTTCCTGTGATCCCAAGCCGCCATGTCCTTTATAGCCCATGTTCTTTATGATACGAAACCCGTTGTTGTATCGCTCTACTTCAAGTTGGACTTGGTCATTTTCATCAAAGAATATCCAAGAGTCGATGTCCTCAATGTCTTCGTCATCCAAGAAACCACCTTTAATGAATACGGTAGGGTGAGCTTTGATAACAGTAGAGGATGAAGTGGGCTTAGATGTAGAGGGCTTACCGTGGGATTTAGGAGATAATGGAAGGGTACCAACGCAACAGGATTCCTGCAATTTGTATTCACCAGGGCCATGTTCGGTATATTTGATATGGAGGTTGGAAGCGGCTTTGCTAGATGAGGGCTTGAGGAGATCGGATGGGTCTACATAGGAGGAAGACGGATATGCCTCGGTGTTGAGAGGGATAAGGTTTGGACTCTGATATTTAGCTTGAAAGGCACGGCAAAACTCAAATGGATTGGGATCAGCTTGAATGGTAACTTCAACACCCTTATGTGGAAATTTAAGGCATTGATGATATGTAGATGGAACTACTTTAAGGGTATGGATCCAAGGGCGACCGAGAATGATGTTGTAAGGCAGATCAATATCAAGGACTTGACAGCGAGTTTCTGTAATGACCGGTCCAACTTGAATAGGCAATAAGATGATCCCTTCAGTATCTCTTTCAGCGTCATCATATGCTCTGATGGTAATAACCTTGGAGGTGTCTACATTTTTCTCCAAATATCCCAATTGTTTGATGAGTTTCAAAGAACATATATTTAGACCAGCTCCCCCATCTATCAAGACTCGTTTGATACGGCGTTGATTAACAAACACTTCAATATGGAGGGCCTCATTGTGTGACGGATGAATTGAGGGTTGAAGATCTTTGTCGGAAAAGGTTAAATGACAAGGGGCTGCAATGCTAGCGACCATGGATTGAAATTGTGTGATATTAATATTATTAGGCACCGAAGACTCTTGTAAGGCCTTATCAAGGATAGCTTTATGTGCGGGGGATATGCGGAGCAGCTCAAGGATAGATATGTGTGCGGGTGTTTTGCCAAGGTGATCCAAGAGGTTATAGTCAGAGAGAGGTCGAGGAGGATGAGGAGGTGCTCCTTGAACGGTAACTCGACCTCTTCGCGTGGTTACGGCACAATCAGGTGCTCCTTGGACGGTAATGGTAGAAATGCGAGCATGGTCAATGCGGCCAATGGTAGATGATGCATAGCTATAGGGAATAGCATTTCCAGCTTGAAGGTTATTTGTCTGATCATGAGATGGAAGTGGATTCTTGAAAGTCTCTAGATCATAGTTTGATGTGGATTGTTGAGCAGGTTGAGGTGTTGAAGGTGTGACGTTGATTAGACCTTGATCAATGCAGTCTTGGATAACATGTTTTAAGCGCATACAACCATTTGTTTTATGTCCTTTAACTCAATGGTAATCACAATACTCATTCTCTTTGTACCAAGGAGCTCGAAAGAGTGGTTCGCCGTTTGGCGGTGCATCGGGTAGAATAACATCTCCGGCTTGAAGCAACTTTCGAAGAATAACTTCCATGGGTTCCACTAATGGTGTAAATTGTCGGCGTGGATTAGAAGTTTGGCGTTGGTTTCTTCATGGTGGAAAAGACTGTCTTGGTGGAGAGGCTGCTTGAATGTTGATGGGAGCTCTCATAGTTTGGATATTCTTTGTATCAACAATACCATCAGTAACAACATTCTTGTTCTTGTTCCAAAAGCGAGACTTATCATTGGAATTTTGGGGAGAATCCTTGTTATCACGAAAGATCTTGATAGTTCCTTTGGCAATTAAGGCTCGTTCAATAATAACACCTTTGGAAACTAGTTCGTCAAAGGTGCTAGCACTTTGCAATTGTAGTTGGAATGACAGCTCAGGATGAAGATTTTGAACAAAGATGTCAAGCTGTTGTTTCTCAGGGATTTCCCATGATAATTTGCTAGCCATATTACGCCATCGTTGGGTAAATGAGGAAAAGGTTTCACCATTGCGTTGTTTGTTGTTGACAAGGTCATTCATGTTTACCTCATGTTCAATGTTGAAGGCAAAATGTGATCGAAACTTGGTTGCCAATTCGGGAAAAGTCTTAATTCCTAGAGGTAAATGGGAAAACCATTCGAGAGCTTGTCCTGCTAAGCTTCGAGGAAATAGTCTCAAGAGATATGTATCATCATAGGCAACATCGAGACATGCCACGAAAAAGGCTCGAAGATGGTCATCCGGATTTCCTTTCCGTTTGTACTTATCAAATTGTGGGATTTCAAAGTGTGGTGGAAAAGGTATCATATTAAGAGACTTGTCAAATGGATAAGCACATATGTTTTCGAGAGAGAAAGGTTTCTTGCCTTGTCCTACTCTTTCATCGATCATCTGTTGGATATCGGCTGAGGATAATTGCTGTTGTTGCGAAGGGGGTTGAGTGTGATATGAGACATATTGTGGTTGCAGTTGTGGTATATGTGGAGTTGTGACTGTTTGTTGTGGTTGTGGGATGTACGAAGCTGTGACTGTTTGTTGAGGTTGTGTACCCACAATGTATGTCAAAGGAGTGGTATGTGACATGTACGTGTTAGAGGATTGCTGTCCTTGAGACACAAGTGGCAAGTGGGTGTGCATCACATGAGAAGCGGATGTTGGATTGATAGTAGCAGATGGTTGGGAAGTTGGGATTGAATTCATGACATGGTAAGTGACGGAGGGAGTGGTAGATACAACAGAAGGGTGAACATTGGGATTGGTATTTTGGACAATATGAGGATTGGTATACGTCATGTGTTGGGTGATATTAGAGAAGCCTTGGGTAGCATAAGATGGATTGATGGTGTGTGAAGGATTGGAAGAAGAGGACAGCATGGATGTAAGCTGATCAACATAAGCGACCTTATTGTTTGGATTGGCTTGAGAAATGAGGGAATCACTCATGTCAATAAGGCTAACGTTGGGATTATAGGATAACATGGATGAATTAGCAGTTTTGGTATGAGATGTGGTAGATTGCAATGGTTGTGAAGCATGGACAACATGTGTTGATGGAATGGTTTGAGAGGTATGCACACCGTAAGATATGGGAATTGCTTGTGACGCTTGGAGTGTTTGCGCTTGTGTTGCATGGACAGCTTGTGTTACTTGAGGCATGGAAACAGTCATGGTAGAAGGAGAGATATGTTGAGGGACATGAAAAGGTGGGATGTTGAGATTTTGTGACATGAAAGGAAGCACATTGGTGGGCACTATCAATGGTTCTAAGGTATGCTCTGATCGCGGTAACTCAAATGAAGCAACAATAGGCAATGAGGATGGTGTTTGCGAGGTAGTAGAAGATGATGTGACTATAGTAGATGGTCTATTCGCAACAACAACAGTAGTGTTGGGATCGTGCTCTCTAATAGTGGATATATCAAAGTCTTTAGGTAGTTTAGCACCCATGCGAGCAAGTTGGAGAAAACAGCGATCAGGCTCAGATATCATGAGTTTCTCAACTTGGTCCCATAGATAGGTATCTTGGAATTCTGATGAGTCGTCTTGAGATTGTTCTTTGAAAGTTTCCAAGGATGGTGGAGGGTGCATTTGTTGTGAAGATGATTCGCCCCTAGTGTACCCTTGAGGTATAAACATATGAGAAGGCATACCAGTTGTGAATTGAGTTGCGTCCTTAAGAGGTGTTGTGAATTGTTTCATCTCAGCTTGCAATTTGGCATCCATTTCAGCTTTCAATTTGGCTTCTATTTCAGCTCGATATTGACTCCTAGTTTGAGGCATGATGTTGATGATGAAATTGAGCTTGTCAAAGTTTTGAGACCCAAAAGATGATGGTTGGTTGATTGGTTGTTGTTTTGGTTTGCTGGTTTGGCTAAGTTGCTTTGTTGATTTGGTTTGGCTGAGTTGTTGTTGGTTGTCCCTAGAGGTAGCTTAATCACTCAAGGGAAAGATTGTTTGCTGTTGATGTTTGTTGGAGCTAAAGCTAAAAGAGATTGTTTGCTGAAGCTAAAGCTGAAGGATGTTTGTTGGCCGAAGCGAAAACTGAAGGTTGTTTGTTGATTGAAATGATCGGGTTGATGTCTGATTTGCTGGTTGGGGTCTCAAAAGATGGAAAAGCTCATGAGTTGTGATTGATTGATAAGCTCAAAATAGGAGACAAAGTCCAGGTATTTGCTATTGATCAAAGATAAGTCTGAAAGCTGATGTTTGAGGTTCAAGCAAGCTGGTCCTGAGGCTAATTCAGCTGATGCACTGAGATTTGTAGGAATTTTAGCTACAGGCGACTGATGATAGCTCAAAGGTGACTCAAAGGATGCTAAAGGCGATTAATGATAGCTCAAATGCGACCTGGTTTAGATGTGACAGGAAAATGACAGTGCTAACCAGAAGCGAATGCTATTCCAGAGGCGACAACTGTTGGTTCAAAGGCGATTACTATTAGTTCAGAGGCGACTCAGATATCCCTAAAGGTGACAGTCTGTTGTTCATAGGCGAGCTTGTTCAGGAATCAGGCGAATAACTGTGGCTTAAAAGTGACTTAGCTTAGGCAATATGCGACTGGTTATGAATCAGATGCGACTTGGTTCAGACAGTAGGCAATCATCTGTGGTTCAAAAGCGATTCTGTTCAAGCAAAAGGCGATCAACTGTGGTTTAAAAGCGACTCTGTTTAAGCAATATGCGGGCAATTGTGGTTTAAAAGTGACGCAATTCAGACAAGATGCGAGTCACTACAGTTCAGAAGCGATGTTGATGATCTGTGCGAGCAGTTTAGGTTCAAAAGCGACTGTGTTTGTGTAACAGTGGTCTGATTTTGCAATTTTTTCCAGCAAGAAAACAATGATAACAGTCACTCACACTTACAACAAGCACAAACTGATACAACCTAGGCTAGGATAGGACAGTATCTGTTGAATCCCCTAGCTGCGCCTATTCAAAGTGGGTAGCTCCAGGATCTTGATAGCACCGGCTCCTCCTTACATTTGCACACACTTCTCACGCATACCAAGATCCGGGATTCTTATAAGGCTTGACCCTCTCCAAACCTTTAGATTGTCCTTGCTACCTCGGCTAAGAACCGCATGAATCGGGGCCGCTTCAAGGGTTTTGCCCTCTGCGTCAACAGATAGAAGGTTTTTGGCTACTACACAAAGTTGCTAATAAGGGCATCCGTTCGGGTGGCTATACGTGCGGCAGCGCTACTCTCCGTTATGGAGTCTCCCAGCCTCCAAGGGTTGCGCCTTGGAGGGTTTTGGGGGAGGTTGGCTGTCGGTATAACACAACTGCACCCGTTGTTTGTGGCTTTTGACACAAACACTTTTCTTATATAGCGGTTCGAAAGGACTTGGCTTTAGCCCGTTACCGCTTGGGTCGTATCCCTTCTCACACCGGGAAGGCAGGCCCTCTAAAGATAATGACAAGTTCTCATACACCCAAGATCCATTTGATAGGCAAGGGGAGAGGATACTTTTGTCATTAAATTTGGGTTACAATCAGGCACATGCAAGCAATCAAAAAGATAAATCAAGCACGGAGCAAACAATAGTTCATTTTAAGCACCAAGCCCAAATATGCCTAATCTAGTGAAAAAAACCACAAATCTTGGACCGATCGAACCTGCAACAGATATGTCAGTAGTTTGATAACCTCCTTTCTTGGACAGATCGATAAGATGCTGCGCAAATAACCAGTTAATAGCCAAAAATCAAACTGGAACTGAAACAGGCTTGAAAACAACAGAGCTTTACCAGATGCGACCCACAGTTGATCAAAGGCGACCTCTATTTGAACAGAGGCGAAATACTGCAGATCATATGCGACGCGTAACAACACAAGATGCGACTCCTGTTAGCTCATAAGCGATATAGATTTTCCATAAGCGATCGCTTGAGGGCTGGATGCGACCTGTTTCTGCAAAAACACAGCCGAAAGAGAAAAACCCTAGCCTAACAGGCGAACAATATCAGTCCATAAGCGATACAAATAAATGCAAAAGCGGCCTCTGTCATGTCATATGCGATCCGATATACCAGAAGCGACCTGTTGTAAGTCGAAAGCGACCTGTCTCTGCAAAACAAAATCAAAACCCTAACCTGCACAGGCGAATATTATTAGCTCATAAGCGTATCATATCAGTATAAAAGCGCGCACTGTTAGGTCAAAAGCGATGCATATTTGTGCAAAGGCGGCCCCTGTTAGATTAAAAGCGATCTGATTATGCGCAAAAGTGGCGGCTATTAGATCAAAAGCGGCAAATACATTTAACACAGTCGCATACATTAGAGGCGATCATTTTAATGATAAAAGTGATTCGGTTTACATGAGGCGACGACTGTTCGGTCAAAGGCGATCTAGAGAGGAATATGTAGCCTGTTCCAGCTCAAAAGCGACGCAGAAATCCTGAAGCGGCAGATTTTCGTTCAAAAGCGACTGAAATTTTCTGCGAGCACCTGCAAAATCTGATCTTCAAAGAAACAATTCCAAAAAAAATGAAGTTAATCAGGGACGTGAGTCCCACCGGGCGTGCCAAAATGTGATAGGTGAAAGTCAGGTGTGGCAGATCAGACATAGTCATGAAACCCTAACCCTACCATCATCAAGGAATCTAACCTAAATGAAATCAAAGGATAATGCAATTCAAGCATAACATCACCTAGACCGTGCGATTCCTTGTTTGAGAGAGAGATGTGGACTGCTTCCTCAACGATAAGCAATTACAAAGCTGAAAGCTGCCATTGATGGATGATAAAAGCTCGAATGCTCAAGATGATAATGGAGTTGCTATATGATTGTTGGATTGCTGGATACTATATGATTTCTGGATTGCTGGATACTATATGATTTCTGGATGTCTCATATGGAGTGAGAGGCTGTTTATATAGAACTCAACCAAGATCAATCAACGGTGGAGATTCAGAGGCTATGTGAATGGCTAAGATTGAAAGTTACTAAATTTAGGTCCAATTAGTTGTGCATGTGAAAGATTTTAAATGAAAGTTGTCTTACAACACATGATAAATGGGAAATGGACAAGTGTTAAAATGTGATAAATGATAAAGGCTTAATTCAAATAAAGTATTTGAATTAGTTGGGATATGAGTTGGAAATTAATTAAATAAATAAAATTTATTTAATTAATATGATAAATGCATAAAATGGGATAAGACATGATGTGGAATTAATTAAATAAATACAATTTATTTAATTAATTGGCTAAGTGAATGTGAATGGGATTTTAATTAAATAAATAAAATTTATTTAATTAATTGGATAATGGATTAGTGATTTAACAAAGTGTCGCTAGACATGGATAAATTTGGGTGTCTACAAGTGTAGGAAGCGATTTCCGCACACCTAGCTTCCTTTCAAAGTGGTGGTTCTTTCTTTCTTAGAAACAGACTAGTTTCATGGTTGAGTAAGAAGCGAGATTCAATGTTATTATCTATTGTAGAGGCAGAGTACATTGCATCAACATCTTGTTGCACATAGGTGTTGTGGATGAAGACATTGAAGGATATCAAAGTATCATATGATGAACCTATTCCCATCTTATGTGATAATACAAGTGCTATCAACATTTCAAAGAATCTAGTAATGCATTCAAGAATAAAACATATTTCAATCTGATATCACTTTCTAAGAGAGAAGGTTGCAGAGAATGAGGTGAAATTGGAGTATGTGCATACCAAGGATCAAATTGCATATATCTTTACAAAGGCTCTTCCTAAAGATACTTTTGAGCATCTCTAGAAAAAAAATTAGGGGTTATTGCCCCTCCTTCCTTTGATTAGATGCATAAGTGTGTGCATCTGTCTAGGAAACATTTCAAGACACATTCTTAGTCTTGGACTGATGTTGAAGGCTACCTCTTAGGGGGAGTAGGTAGTGGTACTATTGGTTGGTGCAGTCAGTTGGAGCATATCTCATATCTGTAAGGGGGATAATGCAGAAAAGGGAAAGCAGTAAAGTGAGAAAATTTCTTGCTAGTGTTGCAAGTGTTTCCCTTTACCATTGATGTCAAAGGGGGAGAGAGTTGAAGTGATTAAAAAACCATTGTGCAAAAAGGTGAGTGAAGAGTAAGAGTTGCTTCATTCAGGGGGGTATTAATGGTTGTTTTTATTGTTAATGGTTTTTTAAAGAGATTGGTGTTTCCATCAATGACAAAGGGGGGGATTGTTGGAAACTTGTTGGTGTTGTCATTGATGTCAACCTCTAGCAGGTAGTTCACTTGGTTTCCAAGTGCTTTTGAGAAAATTTGAATAAAAAGGTCTACAGTGTGACAGAGGTATGTTCAATATTATGCTCCACATTTCTTTATGGTTGAATATATGCTTGTGTGGTTTAGAAGTGATGATCAGAGGTGTTCAGAGGTGTTATATCCAGAGTTTCAAGTTCTAGATCATGCGACAGTGGAAGATGTGTTTAGTAGAGTGTTTTGACTATGAAGAAGGTGTTGAAAGTAAGGAATACTGAGAGGGGGGGTGAATCAATATTATGAAAAACCACTTCTTAACATGTTCATTTATCCAATTTAAAAAAGTAATAACATGAAAGAAGAATGAACATAAGAATAGAAACCATAAAGACATCACATGGACACTAGGATTTTTACGTGGAAAACCCAAAAAGGAAAAAACCACGGTGGGTGTTAGCTCACAATATATTATGATAACAATATCGGATTACAAAAGGCTCACTGCCCAAAGAATTGCTCATTATAGGTGGACTCATTGTCCACAGAGAAAGAAAGAAGAAAGAAGAAAGAAGAAGAAAGAATGGTTCACTGCCAGAGGATGAACTATTGTAAATGCATCTACCATATGCTGGATTACAGTTCCATTGAAGGTTCAATACACAGATTCAAAGGTCTTCATTTATTCTCCCCTACTTCTCAACTTAACTACATATTGTATACGCCTAAAAATGACACGATTCGCATTCCTCTAAGTTAATTAAATATCAAAATATTTAATTATCTCTTGTAAGGTCGAAATTAAAGAAAATCCTTTATTTAATTAAATTCCTCCAAACAATTAAATAATTCCTAATTATTTAATTAAATCAAATCATCCCTCTAAATTTGAATAAATAAAATCAAATTTATTTAAATCATCTCAATCTCCAAAAATAAAATACAATCAAACATTTTATTTATTCTTCCAAATCATGCACACAATTAAATAAATTTATTTATTTAATTTGCTTTCTTATCTTCTAAATTAAATAATACCAATTATTTAATTATTTCTTCCAATAATATCTTCTCTAAATTTAAATAAATCAAATATTTATTTAAGTTACTTTTTCTTCTAAATTGAGTTATCTCTAGATATAATTCAATCTTTGTGTACATGCAATTAAATATTCTTAATAGTTAATAAAGCAAAATATCTTCTTATTCTCATGCAAATCCCTTCTTCTTGTTTTAAATCACTTAACTGAGTGTTATATTCTTTTAATTGCTTTAACTCATTCTTCTATTCTTGATAACTCCTCTCATGCAAAAGAAAGCAAGACACATGTCTTCTTCTTATTTGTTGCACGTTCCTCAACCATTCTCAATCGTTGATCTTCTCAAGTATTCTATACCGTTGATCTCTTCTTTCCTAAGTCTATAAAAGAAACCCTATTCTTCCATTCTATTCATCCAATCTTTAGCATCGTTACTCTGCAGGAATTTCAGTGCACCTTTGGTACCCTTGTTATTCCTTTGTTGCTTGTGATCACCCTTTTGTTACCTACGCACTACACATCATCACCACAGCCATTCACTGTCGACATTCTTGAACAAAGAAAGGAAGTGCTCTCTGAGGGCCTCATTCAGACATTCGAAGAATGATTTGTGATAGGCGAACAATGGAAGTTTCGATCTAAGGAAGGTTTTGCTTTGTTTGTTCATTGTTTTATCTTATTGATTAATCTCCTTAATTTCACTATTCCATTGAGTTTTGGGTATTTGATATTGTTTATCATTGCATATTCATTGTTGATCCAATTTCCCCTAACATTTTTGGTGCTCACCGTGCAATTTTATGTTTTTTGCAATTTTTTGTAGTAAAAATTTGTGTTTCTCTAAACCCCATTATCAAGTTTTGCAAGGATCTATCAAAAGGTGACCTCTTGGGCTGAAACTGACATCACCAATGTGCTCAGAAGGGTTGAAAACCTTAGAATCACCTGTTACTTCACAAAAATTAGAGACTGAAAAAAATCTATGTGATTTTTTTGAGGGTGCATCCTTTTATCCAGTGGTCCAAAGGGTGCTTCGATAGGGTGCATCGCTTTATCCAATGGTCCGAAGGGTGCTTCTGCATCCTTTTATCCAACTGTCTAAAGTGCTTTTTCACAGGGTGCATCCTTTTATCCAGCGGTCTGAAATGTGCTCCCGCAGGGTGCATCGCTTTATCCAGCGGTTCGAAGGGTACTTCCGCGTCCTTTTATCCAATTGTCCAAAGAGATTTTTCATAGGGTGCATCCTTTTATCCAGCGGTCTGAAGGGTGCTCCCGTAGGGTGCATTGTTTTATCCAACGGTCCGAAGGGTGCTTCCGTAGGGTGCATCATTTTATCCAACAATCCTCCATCCTGCCTTCTTCTACATGCCATAAGGGTGGTATCTTTTTCTTTTTGCCATAACAGGAGCATACAAACTCATAATCATGCAAAGAAACACTTGTTGGAAAGGTAATTTCGTGAACTTCACAATGGAGTAGGTTTGATCAAGTGATTTTATCATTTTATCAGCTATTTTTACATTCAAAGTTTAGCTATCTTTCTAAGCTTAGATCTAGTGTTTTTTTGCTAAACGCTGACGTCTTTTGCAGGAATTCTCTTATCAGTTTTGCAGGCTAGGCACTGGTTTAGATTCATGTAGTTGCATTTGCTAGATCACACTTTGATTTCTAAAGTGAGAAAGTAAAACCGGTGTTCATGTAAACTCTCACATAGTCTAACTAGGAAAGTGGTAACTGAATCATTGCTATCTTGCATTGCAACATTGCTATCTTTTCAAAGTTATTGCTATCTAGATTAAAACTGAACTCACTATTGCTATCTAGGTTAAAACTGAACCACTGCTATCTTGATTAACCAAAATTTTAAAGTTAACAATTCATGCTATCGTAGATTAAAACTGAACCACTGCTATCTCGATTGACCAAAATTTCAAAGTTAACAATTCGTGCTATCGTGGATTAAAACTGAACTCACCATTGCTATCTTGGTTAAAACTAGACCATTGCTATCTTGCTAATCACTTCAAAGTTCTGTGCTTGCCCAAGTAGATATTTCATCTAGTTTTTTCTATTTTTAACTAGGGGAAAAAGAACCACTGTATACTGTGTTTTGGGAATGATACCAGGCCTATGTTCTCCCCTATCTTGGGTGACCAAAATGCCAGAAGTATCATTTTCACATGTATTTTTCCTTTAGAGGGGCTTGCTCTTGGATAGCGCTTATCCAAGTAGGAATGACCCTAAGTGGTAACACGTTAGACGCCAAGCCCTTCCAAGCCACTATAAATAAGTTGTGTTTGGAGCGAAAGCTTCAAACAATGAGTGAAGTTGTGTTATACCAACAACCAACCTCCCCCAAAACCCTCCAAGGCGCAACCCTTGCAGGCTGGGAGACTCCATAACGGGGAGTAGTGCTGCTGCATGTATAACCACTCAAATGGTTGCCTTCATTAAACACCTTTGTTCTAGTGGCCAAAAACTCTTGTTATCCATTTGAAGCCTATGATTTGTACTTGTTCTTTCTTTTTAGTCCAAAAAGAGTCAAAAAATCACAAAAAAATAAAAAGCCATAAAAATATTCTTTGTGTTTGTTATGTTTTCTTGCCATAAATTTAGAAAATCAAATAAAAAAGACCTTCTTGCAAACCAAAGTACCAAAAACATCAAAAAATTCCAAAAAAATTGCAAAAAATTAAGAAAAGCCAGAGCAGCGCATCCGTCCTCTATTCCTGCGCATCTGTGCTGACCTGCGGCACATTTGTAGTGACTTTCAATGCTTTCATTGACTGTTCCAGTGCATATATATTTCAGCAGTATGGCGCATATATCTTGACTTGCAGCACATGTATCTATTTTCGTAGCACATCTGTTTCAGCGCATACACGACAGTGAGCACTTACACAATCTTTCAAAGAAAAATTCCAAGTTTTCTAGGTACCCATTTCAGTGTTGTGTCAATTTCTGTCGACATGACAAACCAATTAGAAGTAATTGCTCAAGAACTCCAAGTCATACAACAAGAAATGGAAATCTTACAAGCTGAACGTGTCAGTACTAGCTACGCCTCACCCCAAACTCATACATCTGTTTCCCGTCTTAATGATGCTCATGACAAGGCAAGCACTACCTCAAGTTGGAAATCATATACCACTCTGTCTACTAGTCCTCCTTCACCATCTTCTAAGACACCTATCCCAAAGCATACCAATCCTACACCAACACCACCATCTAGTTCCTCAAACTCTAAATGGGCAACCAAAAAAGAATCAGATGAGTGGTGGGAAAAATGTTTTCCAAATTTATACAATCAGAGAAAAGCTAGGGAAAAAGCTAAATCCCCTCACTCACCTATCCGTACACCTACGTAGGATGTGATCCAAGGGCTACTAGAAGAGAGTCAACCATGTCCCCAAATTTCGGTCCTTGACCTTATCAAAGAGTCTCCAAACATGTAAAATCCTACAACCCCTTCATGTAACCTGCAACCCCTTGAGCATATTGAAGAACCTCCTACCATGCACCAAAGTCAAGGTCCATCGCGCCTTCATGTTGTTGACCAAGAGCCTATCCAAGAGTCTTCTACCTCCACTCCAATTCAAGCACATCAAGAGTTATGTCAAGAGCACACTTTAGAGCATGTGGAAACATCAACCCCTTGTCTAAATCAAGATCAAAGCATTCCCATTCGACCCTTACATAACCTCTATCTTTTCGATAATCCTATACCTATACATGAGCAAGAGATCCAATTTCCAACCATGCATAACCTATGTCTTTTCTATGATCAAGATCTTATCATTGATGAAGAACCTATACACGAGCACCTTAATCCCATCATGATAAATCCTATCTATGATCAAGATCCCATCTATGATCAAGAGCCTATCTATGATCAAGCAGACCATGATGATCCTCTTAGCCTACTTTATGCGTTCCATGGTCCTGAGCTTATAACCCCATGTAGTCCTATCCAAGATTCAACAACTTCCTCTTCCTTTGATGAGACACTTGCCTCCCAAGAAAGCGTAGAAGATCGAACCAAAAATAATCCTCTGCCATCCATTATTGACCATGTTGCAAATCCCCCACCATATATCCTTGGTCTTACCGCCTTCATTCATGAGTGTTCCTCCTTAGAACATCAGCCACCATTATCCTCTATCCCACCTTCTTCGTCCAATAAGGAACTTGTGTCTAGTGTTCCACCTACACATAATCCCACTGTCCACCGCATACTCCAACATATGAACTATCAAGGTAAAGGCTTAGGCCTTCACGAACAAAGTATTTTGGAGCCCGTCCATGTCAATGTTCATCCTCATTCATATGGCCTTGGATACATTCCCCAAGGTGAACAATCTCAAGATGTTGGTACTTTCTCCCTCCCCCTTGTGCATCCTGAACTTATTGATTGGGATCTACGAGGAACTCCTCAACTAGATATGTTCCAAAATGACAATGCCTATATTGACTGCATGGAACTTAGGGACCACCTACCCAAAGGGGATCATAAAGCTAGTTTTGCTATTGAACTTAATATCGTGGTTTACTTTGGAGAGGGTGCCAAGCCTTCCAGTCAAAAAATATCAAAATAAAAACTGGATCTGATGGTGAAAACCACTCTACGGCAGTGTCAAATCCCAAAACAGTAAAAAGAAAGGATGCATCTAAAGGTGAAAACCCAACTGTGGCACCTGACGATGGAAGGCTTGACACTCTCCCCAATGACATGCACCAAGAGAAGTCTCAGATCATTGTCGAACCCATAGAGCCAGTTAAATTTGGAACAGAGGAACAGCCCAAGATCATTCACTTCGCTAAATCTCTCACTCCACTAGAGAAGACCAAGTTTGTACCATTCTTCAAGAGAAAGCAAGTCAATTTTGCTTGGTCATACGCAGATATGCCAGGATTAGATCCAAATTTGATTCTACATCATCTTCCATTAGATCCAAGAGTGAAACTAGTGAAACAGAAGCTTAGAAAAATGCATCCACACATAGCACTGTTTGTAAAAGAACTCAAGAAATTACTGGATGTAGGATTCATCAGAGCTATAGACTATCCAGAGTGGGTCTCCAACATAGTACCAGTGTCCAAACCAGATGGCCAAGTCAGACTATGCAATGACTTCAGAGATCTAAACAAAGCTTATCGCAAGGATGATTTTCCGTTGCCAAATATAGATATCATAGTCGACTTGACAGCAGGGCATACCATGTTGTCTCTCATGGATGGCTTCTCAAGATATAATCAGATCAGGATAGCACCAGAAGACCAGCACAAAACAACTTTTACTTGTCCATGGGGCACTTTCTGTTGGAACGTCATGCCATTTGGGCTAAAGAATGTAGGAGCCACATATCAACGTGCTATGACCACTATATTTCATGATATGATGCATGACACCATGGAAGACTAAGTAGATGATATCCTAGCAAAGTCACTCACAAGAGAATCACACCTGGATGTATTAGAGAAAGTCTTTTAGAGATTAGAGCAATTCAAAGTCAAGTTGAACCCAAAGAAGTGTGTGTTCGGAGTCACCTCAGGTAAACTCCTAGGTTTTATTATTTCAGCAAATGGAATAGAGGTGGATCCCGCCAAAGTCAAGGCTATCATGGACATGCCACCACTTAAGACTCTTACACAACTCAGATTGCTACAAGGCAAGCTACAAGCAATCCATAGATTCATATCACAACTGGCAGACAAGTGTCAACCATTCAATCATCTCCTGCACAAGAACATTCCATTCAGATGGGATGACAAATGCAAAGAGACATTCAACAAATTGAAAGAATATCTTATGAATCCACCTATTCTCATGCCTCCCATCCAAGGGAAACCATTGATACTATACATATCTGCTACACCTACAGCTATTGGGGCTCTTCTAGCACAACAAGATTATGAGAACAAGGAAAGAGCCATCTACTAAATCAGTCACACATTGGTGGGGTACGAATTACAATGCTCTTAGATAGAAAGGTCATGTCTTGCGGTAGTTTTTGCTTCCCAAAAACTCTGACATTATATGCTTGCACATCCAGTCAAGCTCATTGCAAAAATAGATCCACTGAAATACCTACTAAGCAAAGCAGCTCTCATAGGTTGCCTAGCCAAATGGGTAATGCTCCTAAGTGAATACGACATTGTGTATGTAGACAGAAAAGCTATCAAGGGACAAGTCATTGCTGATCAGCTAGCAGATGCACCAATACAGAATACCACACCAATGTAATTTGAGTTTCTGGATGAATCATTATTCAATGTCTCAACACGTTCCTGGACACTTTACTTTGATGGATCCTACACAAACCATGGATCGGGGGCAGGAATCTTGTTTGTAACTCCTCATGGTGACACTATACCAAAGTCTTACCGATTGTTATTTCCATGCACCAATAACATAACAGAATATGAAGCCTTAGTCATTGGCCTCAAGATGGCGGCAGATTGGAAAATCAAAGAGTTACATGTCTACGGTGATTCTCAACTAGTGATAAATCAGGTCAATGATGATTACCAAACCAAGGATGAGAAGCTTGTTCCATACAAGAGAATGGTGGATGATTTTAAGGAATACTTTGTGATTATATCTTTTGAGTAGATACCTCGTATTGAGAACAAAGCAGCAGATGCCATGACAACCATTGCCTCTCTTCTTGAGATACCAGAGAATGAGTCACGGTACGAGTTCTTAGTGGAAACTATTTGACAACCAGCTTATGATCTTCCGGAGACCCATTCCATATGCCTTTTAGTTGGATCTGATTCACCTTGGTACAGTAAGGTTTATACTTACCTCAAGGACAATATCCTTCCACCTGACTTATCTTCAAACCAACGACGAACCTTTATACGCCAAACTTCTCGCTATACCATTATTGCCAATACCCTATATCGACGTGGTCTAGATGGTACTTTACTTTGTTGTTTAGAATGAGAAGAATCTATAACCACCTTACAAGACGTACATGAAGGGATTTGCGGGACACACTCTAGCGGTCCTTCCTTAGCCAAGAAACTCATGCGTTTGGGTTATTACTAGCCGAACATGGAGACAGATTCATACCAACTTGTGAAGAAGTGCAAGCAGTGCCAAATACATGGGAACCTAATACATGCACTAGCTCAAGAGTTGAGACCTTTAATGACACCTTGGCCCTTTTTCCAGTGGGGACTTGACCTTGTGGGAAAGATTCATCCACCCTCATCCAACGGCCATAAATTCATCATAATCGCCACTGAGTACTTTACCAAGTGGATTGAAGCCGTTCCCCTCACCACATTCATAGGTAAGCAAATCTCCTCATTCATCCTGAATTACCTCATCTGCAGATACAGAATTCCTTCATCCATTATCACAGATAACAAAAGACCATTCAAAAACTAGGATGTCCAAGAACTCTATGACCAATTCAAAATCTAACACCATTTCTCCACACCTTACTACCCCGAAGGCAATGATCAAGCTGAAGCATCCAACAAGACCATCTTGAAACTCCTCAATAAGACTGTCAACGATGCTAGCTGTGATTGGCACATCCAACTCAATCCCTCTCTGTGGGCCTACAGAACCAGTATACGCACTCCCACAGGGGCTACCCCTTACGCCCTTGTCTATGGCTCAGAAGCTATCATTCCCATTGAAGTTGAGTTACCATCCCTCAGGGTGTCCTTAAAAGGTCTCATATCAGATGAAGAATACAGAGTTTCCAGATTGCAATAACTAGAGTTGCTAGAGGAAAGGAGACAAAAAGCCTTTGACCATCTCAAAGCATATCAACAGATGATGTCATGAAGCTATAACCACAGAGTTCACCCAAGAATCTTCAAGGTTGGAGATCTAGTACTTAAAGAGAACCCCCGCAATCAACAGGATAGGGAAAAGAAAGGCAAGTTCGAACCCAACTGGCTTGGGCCTTATGTGATCGTAGATGCTTATGGATCGGGGGCATATCAGTTAGCAACATCAGAGGGTGAGTTGTTAGATGACCCAATCAACAGCATGCATCTTCGCCGGTTCTATACCTAGGAGAACCCCAATGTAAGGGGGGCATAAAATACAAAAAAATTAAAAAATTAGAAAATACAAAAAAATAAAAAAATCAGAAAAATACAAAAAAATTGTCCTTTGGTGAAAACCTGGCAATCAGGCGCCTTGGATAGGTATCATGATGAAAACCTGGCAGACAAGCGTCATGTATACTTTCTAGCTTTCGTGCAAATAAAAGCAAGTGGTGAAAACCTGGTAAACAGGCGTTACTTGTGGTAAACCACTTCTTCCATCTTTGGGAAACCAATCACCTTGTGTCCATTCTTCCTCGTGTCCCATTCGATCCATATTCGTCCCATAATAAAAACCCATTGGTAAGCTATCATGGCTTGATACTCTATCCCTTTGTTGCCTTGTCAACCAAGGTTTTATCCCATATCCTATCCATAGTGTCAGCCTGGTATAGTGTCTCTCGTTGGTCTCCATGGTCCAAGTTTATGAACTATGTTGCCTCTACATCGTCACGTAGGCACAGCCACATTTCTATGCGCCCCCGAGGCTGCTCCCACGGTCCCATTAGTCCCATTTCTTGTCATCTTTCTTGTCATCTTTCTTCTAGTCCATCCATGGTCCATTAGGGTTTACCCTGAACTACGTTGCCTCTGCATCATCACGTAGGCAAGGCCATTTAACAATGAGCCCCCAAGGCACTAGGTCAGTCCCTTAGGGTCCGTCTCGCCAATAAGGATTGTGAAATCTTCTCACCAAGCAAGCAAGCACAAGCAAAGCCTGCTTTCAAGCAGAAATTCTGACGCAAGACATTAACCTATCCAAAGCAAAGCAAATTCCTAAGGCCTTCTAAATGATTTTACCCAAATTATGGCAAGAAACAAACACATCTAAATGTAAAAATGTTTTGTGGATTGGAAACATGGTTAAAGTACAGAGTCTTGATTTTTGCTATCATGCCTTCCTATGCTACTTGAGGATGCCAAAAGCTAGAGATGCTATGATGGGGGCATGATTCTTTTCTTTGTTTATTGTTTGTGGATTAAACTTTAGTAATGTGAAACCTTGTCTAAAGACATGATCAACAAAAGATCATCGAGGACATCAAAGGTCTAAAATGAACGGGGGCAATCCTTGTTTGTTGATACGCAAGAAATACTCAGGTCATCTTAGTTTAATTATACCTCGATGCTTGTATTAACTTGCTAAATCAAAATCCATGTAAGCAATACTTAGGTCATCTCAATTCAATTATACCTAGATGATTGTATTAACTTACAACATTTTGAAAAAGTACCAAAAAAAATTGCCCAATGATGAAATAAGCACTTCAAAATACTTGCACCGTCAAGATGTCAAAAGCAAAGCATCCATACATCCATACCCCATGCAATAAAAGATCCAAACAATGCATAGTAACAATACAAATAAAAGCTTGTGATTCCTTCTATCGAGTCATTCTTCTATCAATCAGTATCCTATCTATCGTTGTGGTCCATTCTTCTCAATCTGGTCAGTCTGAGCAGTGATCCAAATGTAGGTCCATCCTTAATCCATACCAATCAAGTCAAGTCAATCTTGTCAAATGATCCAATCACAATCAGTGGCCTTGATCATTGTCTGGTTGTAAACCAACTCGATCAATTAATCAAACATTTGTCTTATACAGGATGTAACATTGTTGAAATCAGACCAACACACATGTCTTACACGACATGTTGCTCTAGGGATCTATCATTCCCCGCCATGACAACACGCATGCCGTGTTGGTCTAGGGATATATCGTTCCCCGCCATGACAACACTGTTGTATATTGTTATCAGTATATCGTTGGTTTACCGCTTGACAGGAGCAATACCTTGCTTGTTCTTGTATCATTTTTGCATACTTTCTTACTTGCTTGTGTGTTTTATCATTCTATCTTGCATCGTGTATCATTCAGCTCTTTCTTCATCCTAACCAAGTTTTCCCTTTATCTTCGTGAGATTGTCCGTCTCTCGTCCTTCAGCCTTCTTCTCATCCAATCTCCCGAGGGGGCATCCTATCGTCATAACCTGTACCAACTTAACTACATATACTCTATTTTATGCCCTTGTTCAACTTATTCTACTCTGCACTTTGCTCATAATCCTTTACACTTCAAATTTGCATACCACACACATGTCACCATACATCAATACCTTAATCCATCAAGTATTTATATCCGCAACAAGATTCATTTCGTAATTAGGTCTGCAAGCTAGACATGAAGCGTGTATACAATGTATTTTACCTTGTCAGCTTGATCATGTGTACAAACAATAATGTGAACCCAAGAAATCAATGAATAGCCTTCAAACAAGTCGGCACCAAACATACAACCACTTAGATTTATTATTGAAGCAATATACCTTCTCCGCATAAAGATCTATCTGCCTGTCGGCTTATCTCTTAAGAACATGCTTGACCTAGTTCATCTGTCACATCAAAACTCTCACTGCAGACCATAGGAGACTCAAGGATTCATAACCAACATTCATTCTTGACCTCTTAGTATGCCTTCAGAACTGCGAGACAAAATATGCAACTGCAGAGAAATGCGGACCCTTTTTCTCAGGCACTGTGTACTATTCCTGTCTTAGTTGTGTTCACCTGGACTTAGACATTTTCATAGTATGACTTCCAGAGGAAGTCAGGTCTTGATCATTGGAACATAACATCACCAAATAGATATGAACAACATACCTAAACCACATATAATGATCTTCTACCGTGGAGGCATACTGACCCAATCTTTGTCACTTACTTTGTATATTGTCCATACTTAGTCATTTTGGTCTTCCAGACCAAAATACTTTTGTGCCTTATTGCCAAACCAAGTTGGTCTTCCAGAGTGATGTCTCTTTGTCATCCCAGTGAAATCCCTTTTCCTTGTTTCCATCAATGACAACATGCAATTCTTCATTAGAGTACTGTTTCTTGACAATAGAAGGTTATCTGGGAGAAATGAGATTGGTCCACATTTCTCTGCGTTAAAGTTTCTTGTCTTGCAGATCTGGGAAAGTACTTATATTGTCTGTATCTACCATTCCTTGAATTTTCTAGTGTTGGGGTGCTCCACAAGTTTAGTTATTGTGTTGGTGTTCAATAGTAGTGTATCTTGATATGCAAAATGAAGACATTCTTTGTTTCAGGTGGTTTTGAAAGTATTGCAGAAGATTTTGATGATGTTGTGGGGTGTCTCTTTGTGGTTCACATGATGTTATTAGACTTGGAGAAGCATGGATGTGGTCGTTAGCTCAGGTTTGACCAACCTGGCTTGCTAGCGCTATTTGCGAAGGTACCTCATGGATTATGGATGTGATGAGTAGCTTGGTGATATAGATTTGAGTCCTAATTAACCTTTGGCATGGTCCACTTTCACTTATCTCCACCATGGAAGTGTTTAGTTCTGACCTAATTGGTGTTGCATGTTTGAGGTGTACACGTTTTATAAAGTCGACCTAATTGAGATTGTTTTAGGTTGTGCATGCTATAAATACAAGATGAAGTTAAGTGGAGCAAGGTAGAGAAGATGATGCAAATGTGAATCAATGGTAGTGAATTGAGTGTGATCTTAAATGCTTATGACTCCAGAATGCAGTGAGCAGAAGGTGTCTACATTTGAGTGTGCTTGAAGTTGCTGGAAGAAGTGAACCAAAGGTTGTGGATGCAAGAAGTGGCAGTGGCAGATTTCTCCTATTTCTCTGAGATAATGAATCTCTCTGCAACAATCTTCTTCTATTCTTTTCTCTTCTAGACAGTGAGTCCTACCAGTGAGCCTTTCTTTTAGGCAATGAGCCTGTTTGTTTTCGGTGTTGTTATTCATATATAAATGAGCTAATCCTTACTATGGTTTTTCCCTTCTTGGGTTTTCCACGTAAATTTGGTGTTCTTATGTGTTTGAATGTGTTTGCATTGATGCTTCATATGTTTACATTCTTCTAATATATAATAAGAGGTTGATGGTAGGAATTGCTTTGAGGCTTTAAAGTTTTAATATACAATTGATTCACCCCCCCTCTCAGTTGTCCTGTGCATACTAACAAGATATATTATTATAATATATTATATAATAACTAGAATTATATATTATATTATATAATGATTATATTATATTATTTATAATAATTATTCAACTGTTGATCTTTGTAAATCTAACGGCTCTAGATTGATTCCAAACATTTGAGTTCACAAGTCTAGCACTCCAGACATTTCATTCCAGAATTCAACTACAATCGTCTATCGATATATTGGATAATTATTAGATATATAATTATATATATTATTATATATAATTATATTAGATATATTATTATAATATATTATATAATATATAATATTGACGGTGGTGTTTTAAGGTGCTTGACTAATAAAGATATAACAGTCCAACACACCTCGCAGTTTTAAAGTGTTGGTCGTTCGTTCGAGGTTGTGATATGGCCCTAACATGTAATGACCATTGATTCAAGGATCAAGGTCTAGTCTTGATTGAACGGTTGATATTCAAAATAAGTGACCATTCGCAGCATGTGAACATATCAGGCTCTGTTTAATTGAGAAATTAATGAGGCTTGACGACAGAAAATAAATGGATTTCATCTTCCATTTTGAAGTCCATTATGCACATTGCAATTCTGAGCATATTGAAGACTGAAGACTTCTGCAAGTTGAAGCAAGTTTTAATTGAGTAGTTGGTGATTGTGACTTCAAAGTTTGCATGCGAGGTGACTACATAAACTGGTATGTTGATCAATAGGGATATCTTTGACCTACATAATTGCATTGAACATTGAGGAAAACCAAATTGACTCCCCTCCCAAGTTGTTAGAGTTGTCAAGGCCTCACCCCCCTTTTTTCCTTGTAGCTTGTCCTACTCCTTTTGTTTGTAATCATGAGTCAGAGGTCTGGCCGTGGGGGTAAAATGAAGAGGGATTTATCCCAAGACCTTATAAACCAGCTCTTGGGATCTTCTAAAAAATATAAACATGCCCAGGGTACTAGGGAATTGACAGATAGGTTTAATGATTATCATATATACATTAAGGATGCAATTCTACCAATAGGAGGGTGGGAGCTATTTGAGTTTGGATACAACCATTGTCCTATGGATAAATCCATTTCACACATTTGGGAATTGGATTTAGGGAAATTAGTTATCCCCAATGTATTTGTAAATGTGGACCTCATTCGAGTAATTAGCTAGAGTTATGATTCAAACACTCGAGTGCTATCAAATTATGAGGGTAAGCAACTTTTCCATGTAAACAGAGAATTGATAATTGAAGTGTTTGGTCTAAACTCCCTAGCCCATGAAAGAATTGATGTTGAGGAGCTAAAGAGGGAATACAACAAAAACAAGTAGGCTTATAGAACATACAAGTTACCTCTTCATAGGCCAAGAAACATGGGAAAGCATTTGAAAATATCTGACCATGAAACATAACCTTTCAGCATTGACATGTTTGAAGACTACTTTGTGAAGACTTACTTTGCCCCCTATCAAGTTTTGGGATTGATTATAATCCCCTGATACCAGATCATTTATTGGTCATGATTGTTTTATACAAGATAAATACCAGTATAAAAGGTTTGATTATGCTATATATCTGGTTGAACATATCCGTAAGTAATTGGTAGGATGCAAACCAGGAGATCATGTCTCCACCTTTTCTATGTATTCCTTGTTATGCCATATTTTATTGCACTGTGGGAGAAGATTCTAGGGCAGTGAATTGCAAATCCAACATCAGACCAAGGATGAAGAGCCTATGCCAATTCAGGGCAAAGTTCACTTATGGGACTCGTTTTGTACCGATGCAAATAACCTGGTGTTTGAGGAGCATTTTAGACAAAGGGTGCTAGGACTATTAGGATAGGAGAGGCCTAGACTCTCCAAGGAGATAATGGACTTGCTAAGGCCTTTAGAGAGAAAACTAGATGGTGTGCTTGATCACAATTGCAGGGTGATTGGTTCCTTTGCAAGAATGTAACCATAATCAGGGTTTATGGGGCAAATGTCAGACCCCACTTATTTCCCAAGAATGTGCCAAACAAGGTTGAAGTTTTGGAGATTATGTGGCAGTTAAATGAATCTGATAAGTTTCACTTGAGAAATAGTAAAAAGGGGACTTTCCTTACTTCAACAATCAAGTTCCCTGGTTTCTTTATCTGTGCTAAAGAAGGTTTGGATGCATGCTTGGCAAAATTGTAACAATATAAACTGCCCACAATAGAAACACAGATCAGGGTTCCAACATTGTTTCGATGAGCAGGAGGCTTTGCTTAGAAATTGTGTTTTAGAGGCAGAGATTAAATTGAGAAGAGAAAATTGGGGTCCCATTCTCCTTGGAGAAAGACAGAGGAAGTTGAAAAACCCTACATATAATGGTGCCTTCAGTAAAATTGTTGATCCTATTCTTAGGATGCAAGTGATGTTGGAACGTGTCAAGGAACTCAAGTTTGTAGCCAAAAGGAAGCTAGAGTCCCTTGAGAAGCAAGAGTTGCCTAAGGAAAAGATTGAAGAACTTGCTCAATCTATGGTTGATGAGGTTGTAGGAGAGGCATGGAGTTCACTTCCTCCCCCTGAGCCAATTATTGAAAATCAACCTTTAGTTGATTACTCCTTGATAGAGGAGGTTGAGGAAAACCAAATTGACTTTGATGAGGTGCAACAGGTGTTAAGGTCACCTCCTAGGAATGAAATACATTTGCCTCCCCCATCAAGAACTTTATTGAGCCTGCAAGAAAGCAGTGCAGCTGTAAAAGATGTCAGGGCATTGGCTTGCAAGGAATTTCTATCTGATGATGAATTCATTAAATCAAAGGAATTTAGAGCTTTATTTATGCAGAGGAAGTCTGAGATGTACCTAAAGAAGTTGAATGAGGAACAAGGTGAAGCTGAAAATGAGGATAAGGTGGCAATTGCTCATAGGGTTTTGAAGGAAGTTGATATGGATGTTAGTAGCATTATCCCTGAGAAAGGAAGAAGGTTAGTAAAGGAAAGTGGTTTTTCACTCTTGCCAGGATGGGATATCTCATCTGCTATTGCTATGGATACTATTAGAAGGAAAGGTCAATTTGATGATGAAGTATTGACACATGAGAAAGCAGAAGAATTATTTGGATCAGGTTTTAATGCCAGTCATGAGACTTTAGTAATTTGGGCTATGGATCCATGTGATAATAAACCACAAGTGTCAAGGATATAAATGAGCTCACAAGCTAGTTAATTATGAGAAGATTAAATGACACCACTACCCCTCAGGTTACATCGTTGGTGGTAGCTACAACAAAATTCATTGAAGTTGCAGCAAAGAAGCTACAAGCAAAACTAGACAAACAGAGGGAGGATTATGTGAAGCTATTACATGAGTACAACAATCTCAAATCACTTGTTCCTTCCACTGGAATTGAAGTCTTATCAGCACCTTCTATGTCTAGTCCAAAGAGTTCATTAGGATATGAAGGAGATTTTATTAGTGTTACTAAATTACAAGAGAATTTGAGGAGCAACAGTCTGATTGACAAACTCAAAGAAGAGCACAAAAGTGAATAGGTAGATCTGACTAAAAACTTCTTGGATCATCAGATGAGTAAAGTGTTGAATAAAGTAGATGATGCATGGGTTTGTCTAAGTAATTTGAAAAAGGCAATTGAAAGCCACACTATGAATGAGTCAACCTTAAGGGATATTCTAGGTACTTGGATTCCCCATGTGCATGTGATGAATCATATTTATAATAGTGCCAGCATAGGTTCTGATGTGCCAGATGGAGTGATCGGCACACATGAAGTCATAGGATTTTTGAATGAAGTCTCTTCTTTTCATGACCGACTTGATATAATGTTGAAGGACAGATTTAATAGCTTTAAGTCTCTTAAAAAGTATTCCCTGTCGCTAGTTTGTACTAAAAATGGCACTGAAAAGTCTCTGTCAAATTGGAAAGTGTAATTTGGCAACATAGTTCCTATCTCCATCAAATCAATCATCACTGGGAGCAAGATTGATCATGTGCAATGTAATGCTCAAATGGATAGGCTACTGAATTTAGAATCTAGCTTGAGTAGCTACATAAAAGAAACTAAAATGTCGTTAGATGCTAGGTACATGACTTATATGCAAAGAGTTGATAAAATTTAGAAGTACAACTTGCCAACAAAGGAGGAATATAATGTATGGGTGCAAAAGCATGTGATGTAATAACCATCTGTAATTTTATGTCTAGTCTATGCTTAGGAGCAATAAATTATAGGGGATTTTGGTTTGTGCAGTGAGTACTTTTGTATGATGTATTCTCCCCAATTGAATTAAATGATATAACGCAAACTGTTTATGCATCTTAACTCCATTTGTGTTTTTTGTAATTGATGATTGAGAATTTGAGAATTAATACAATCAAGGATTTATAAATTATTACTTCTCTCATGATGAATCTTACTAGCGGTTTTAATTATTTTTGATAACTTATAACTTTTACAGTCAATTAAATTAGGTTTAGAATAAGGTTTTAAATTTTAATCTAATCAGGGTTATGGTTTTGTTTATACTTTATAAACCTCGTTACTGTTACATTTAATGTTTTATTTATGTACCAAATTATGATAAAATGCCACATGTTAGGAAAGTACCTTGGTAGGACAATGTA
Source organism: Cunninghamia lanceolata (assembly GCA_027924645.1). Taxonomy (NCBI): domain Eukaryota; kingdom Viridiplantae; phylum Streptophyta; class Pinopsida; order Cupressales; family Cupressaceae; genus Cunninghamia; species Cunninghamia lanceolata. Next base: position 29,413,602 of record BSBN01000500.1, read on the forward strand.
ATTCATTCTACAGCCAAAGGTTTAAGGACACATGGCGCCTTATCACACCATCGCGGCTTTAAGTTTTTGGCTTAAAGCAAGGTTGCGAAGTGCGATGAGGCAAATTATTATTATATATATTATATAATATAATATAGTATAATATAATTATTATATATAATATAATATAAATATTATATATATTATAATAATTATTATATAATATAATTATTATTATAATATAATATATAATAATATCATATATTATATAATATAATTATAATTTATTATTATATTATAATATATTATATAATTATTATCATAATATAATATATGATAATAATTATATAACTCCTAATAATGGGATAGAGAAATAATTAGGTATGAATAAAAGCAACCCCGAGGAGAATTCATGTGAAGAGATGGTTGCCAGGTTGGATGATCATTAATTTCGGTGGTGTGTGGCAATGGGAAATGCTTCTCCCAATTATTTGATTGTCTTTTGTGAGTTTTTTCGTGTGTTTTCTCAGGAAGCTTTTCTATAATGGCGGAGGTTGGTAGTATTGTAATCTTGGATGGGTCGTATGGCAGTGTTGGGGGTCACGACGGAGGCATTGACAAAGGCAAGGCAATGGCCTCTTCCTCATGGTGGCATCAACTTAGAATGAAAATTGTTAGTAGCACGGTGGGTGGTAGAATGAGGAGGGCTTACACTCCTAGGAAGAGGTTGAGAAGACTGTCTAGGGAGGAAGCCATGGCAAATTTTACAAATTTGGTCAAAGCTAAAGTTAAGAATCTGGTATTGTGGGAGTTGGTTTGTAGGATGCTATCTTTAGCTAAAGATGTGGATAGCCAGGATGGAGGGAAGGTGTGGGAGGCTATGTCTACACTGTTACTAGACCCAGGAACAACGCGTTGGTGCTGGAACATTTTTGGCACTGTGCAATCAGTGACTATGGCAACATTGACGTCTATTGTTGCGACCTCTGTCTTATTGCATGAGGATTTGGTGGAGTTTTCCAAAGCTGTGGAGGAAAATCAAGAGGTTATGCTAGGCCATATGCATGATGTCTTGTTGGGAGTTGTGGAGACCCGTCGGACTATGGCAAGCATTGTTGTCAAGATGGAGCTGCAGGTGGAGGAACGTACTCGGCCGATTTACACTTGTGCTTGTGATGAGGAGGGTGATGTGGTGGACTTGACTGGTTCTGTATCTAAGTAGTTTTATTTGATGGTCTGTAGATAGGTATTTAGGAGAGGGTCGTGTAATTTGCCCTCTCCTTAGACAATATGTATATGTTTTAAGACAGTTTTCTCAAGTACAAACTTAAGGGCTTTGCCCTATTTTTGATGGGTCCCTAGTCCCTAACCAATGTTTATACAACAAAAAAAGATAATAATTAAATAATAATAATATATGATATTATTATATATTATACAATATAATATATAATAATATCATACATTATTATTATATAATTATTATCATATATTATATTATTATCTGATAATAATATAATATATGATAATAATCATATAATATAATTATTATTATATCTTATATTATAAAATATATTATAATATATAATAATTATTCAACCATTGGCATTCATGTCGTCATCAAAATATTCACAGCAAATGATAAAATGGCACATGTTAGGATTCAGGAAAGTACCTTTGGTGGGACCATGGAATTCCCACTACGGCCAAAGGGATACATGTTGCCTTATCACACCATTGCATCTTTAAGCTTTTAGCTTAAAGCAAGGCTGCAATGGGGCAAATCCTCGCGACAAGACAATAGATGACCGCCACATGTCAAGAGGCCTAAAGGGGATACGCTTGATAAACATATATCAAGATTTAAAATAATATTAAACTAGATCGGGGCGATTAAAAACAAGGACCCATAGGGGACATGTGGAGTCTTCGCACACCGTCGCAGCTTCAAAAATATAAGCTTAAATGGAGGATGCAACGCCCACGACAAAATCAGACTTAGAGTAAAATAAAGGGGCTCAAGGTTGGTAACTTAGAATAAACTACAAAGGGGTCGATAAAAGGACAACTTAAGCTTTGGAAACTGGTTACATAGGTCAACGATCAATTAGAATCATGATAACATTAAAATCCCTTAGACAACACCAACCACAATGTTTTTACTTGGGGATTTTGCAGAGTGAATCATGATAACATTAAAACCATAAAATTTTGAATTGACCTAACACATCCATTTATCTTTTCCCTTTTTATAGTATTATACAATGATGTACATTTCCATTGAACTCATTTATCTTTTCGATGTGATGAATGTTATTTAATATTGAAAATTTGAACCATCTGTATACATTGCAATTTGCCATTGAACTCATGTCAATTTCAAACCATAATTACTTCTATATTTTTTATTAAAATTTAACATCACCATAAAAAATAATGGGGAATTACATCATACATGAACATCTAAACAACATCAAAGTTCCAAACAAAACTTTTATCCTTCTAGGCTTCCACCTTGAATCCTTGCTTTGGTCCTCCAAAATCTTTCTGGTTCCTCTTTTCGTCGATGCTTAACGAATATTTCACTGTAGTCCATAACTATCCTATTAACAAGCAATGTCTCTATTACAAATTCAATTATGTACTCATTCACAATGTCATTAAATGATTTTCTATGGAACCTTGCATTATATGTACAAGAAACCACTAGGTATGGGTAACAATAAGGCCAGTAAAGGAGAATTAAATTGATTTTCTCTAGGCCACTGGCAATTGAGTTGCAATACCAATTCCATGTGTTCATTCAAATTTACAGTTTCTCATACATGCATGCATGTGTGGGAGATTGAACCCACCACCCAGAATAGAATGCATCATTTACAAATGTTAAAAGTGTTGATTCTTGACACAATTTATTCCACTTGATAAAGGCTTCTATTTCTTCATTCTGAGAATTGCAAAGCAATAACATTCTACATAGCCACGCAAAAATAAAATTTTCTATCATACTTATTACTATTCTACATTTGTGAACTGAGAACTCTATCACACAGTTAAATTCAAAATCATGAATGAACACAAAATAAGTACTTGATAACTTACTTTCTTCACATAGCTGATGTAATCAAAGCCATTACTTTGAACTTTTACAGTTTATTAATTCTTCTACTATCTGAAACTTAGTAATGCAATAGAAGGTTGAAACAATAAACACTATCATATATACATGACACATGTATTGCCATGAAAATTGGGTAATAACAAGCAACTCCATTTAATTGACTATGTCGTACCTTGGAGATTCGCATTGGCTAATCTATGTCGTTTGTCACTTTCCATTAATGAACTCAATTGGCATTGGCTAATCTACCTGTTTAAGTGCTTTCAATCAAATCAATTGTATGACTCTAATTAATGATAAAGGTACTGCAAATGCAGTTTGTCCTATCAATCGTGCGACACTATTTGAATCCATCCCAATTGAGATCACAATTAACCCACCATAAATGGAAATAAATGTTGGCGTCGAGAGAGACTATTATGTATAATGTGGCGTGCAATGTGGTTGTTGTACATTTTCACACGTGACACAATAAATATAGCCCTAAGCCTCTTCTATAAGTTTATTAGGCATCTTCCTTCTTTTTTGGATGTTTTTGTTTTCACAATTTCATGGTGAATTGCTATCATTGAGATTCAAGATGAGTCATTTGATTTCTCGTCGTGTTTCTCTCTTTCCTTGCAAGTGGGAAATGGTGGATTTCGATAGATATGATGAGAAAAAATTATGAAAGGTGTTTTTGATTGACCCCCTCTGGTTGACGATATTGTCCGGGATATTATTGGTCATGATATTCTTTCACAATATCCTCAACAAAATCTTTTCAATGACATCGTTTGTGCATTTCTATTGAATTTAATGGACTTGCTCGATGATCCAAGTCTGGTAAAGATGATAGGGAAGGCAATGATTCAAGAATCACTTATCCTTGGGGATAAGCTTGATTTAGCTTTAAATGATTACGATTGTGATTCTGGACCATGGGATAAGGCTAGAATTTTCCCTTTACATTTGTTAGAGTGCTCAGCTGCAACTAAACATATTCTTAAGGAGGCAAGGAGGGAAATTGTTAGAGGCTCATTGGAGTTCTTTAACATGGCCCTTATTATAGATAATGATTTATCTTATTATTACTTAAGAAGGGCAAGGTCTATTGTCTATGTTGCAAATTTTCTTCTTCATGGGGCAGTTTCTAGAAGACAAATGAACGGTGGTCACTAACAACTTTATTTTGAGTTTTTGAAAATTTAAACTATTTTGAATTTTTCCTTTTCTGTGTACTCCTTTATCCAAGGTTCGTGTTAGGGAACCTTGGATTAGGACTATGTAAAAAATCCTCTATAGATTTTTAACTGCAACTTGTTGGTTTTAGGACAAACAACTGAGAGGGGGGGTGAATCAGTTGTTACCAGAATTTTTGTTCTTTAAACACTTAAAGCCTTATTATAGTTCTACAGCATAATAATGATTCAATCATGGAAGCACAATACAATAATTTAAGAGTAGAAACATATTCAACACATATGACACCAAGATTTTAACGTGGAAAACCCGGTTAAGGGAAAAACCACGGGGTGACTAACCCAAGATGTATTCTTTGTTAAAAGAATAAGAAGAAAAGATGGCACTTGCCAATTAGGGCTCACTACCTAAGCACACTTCTCACAAGAGGCCCACTGCCTACAGGAGACACACTGTCTATAGAATATAAATATTACATACTTGAACTAGAGATTAGCATCTTCACCATGCTTGAGACAATTCCATTTAAGCTCAACACTTATGCTCTACTTTTCGCTCTTCTCCTCTCTACCACTCTCTCATCTCAACCAAGATACTTTGAAATGACTTCGCAATTCTTATTTATACATGACATCAACTTTGGAATCATCATCAAAGTCGGCACAACATACTTTATTTTATTACAGAGCAGTTACAAAAATACAACTTGATTTGTTACAAAGATTTCATGCGTATCACCACACTGTCGGCCACACATGTCTAGGAATTCAATCTTCCTAGAGGAACATGCCATGCTTTGTAGAACATCTTCAGGATCATCCGTAAGAGGTATAAAACATCTGGTTGGCCAAGATTAGGAAGAACACCATCACTCGAAAGTAAATCTTCAATTTTGAGCTCAATCTTCAATGCAGACCATCAACACGAACTGGACACAACCTAGAGACCCTAACAAGCTTGCCTAAATCACCAAGAACATCCACACCACTTCTGCTTACTGAAATTATTTGCATCTCCATTCGGAACCTTAAGAACACAGTCAGTCATCACTGTCTAATTAGAATAAATGCTTGCAAACCTCTAGACCACGAACCAATTTAGTTTTCAATTCACATTGGCTTCCTAAACATGCCACCAGATATGTAGAACAAGATATTGCATTTCCAGATCTTACCAGACCTATTTGTGTCACTCTGTCACCTTTGAATAGCTGCCAGAACCAGTTTTACTCATATGGCCATAACTTCTCCAAGTCTTCATGCGGATCTCTCAAATATTGACTGGATCATCTTTAGACACATATCTACAAACCCTTTGATGTGCATTCTCTGATCTTCATCGAGAAGGTATCTTCACTTCATAGAGCTCCACTGTCTTCACTATTCTTCTCTCTTCCTGATAAGACTAATTTTCTCAATATCCTCAGCACATAGCTCATCTAATCCTTGACATCAATGCAACAGGAGTATGTTGACATCAATGACAACACCAGTTAGGTCCATACTTGTAACAATCTCCCCCTTTGTCATTGATGGCAACATATGATGTGAAAAACTATTTTAACCATCAAGACAAGAACTTCTCCTCACTAACTGACATTGCTCCCCCTATCAACAACAATCTTTCATATGTCTTCTCTTTCTTTGCTCCTCCCCCTTTGATCAGCAACCACTTTTGTTTTTCACATGTCTTCTCTCCCCCTTTGACATCAATGGCAAAGGGCACATACTTGCATCAATACTTCAAAATCATACAAAATGCTCCACCTAAGTGGCATCTTCCTATCATCAATCCGGACCACAAGATATGACTGTGAGATCCACCGGACTGATGCACATCAATGCACCTTAATTCAAAGCTAGAGGGGTAATAACCCCTAACTTCTCCCTAAGATACTCAAAAGAGTCCTTAGGTAGAGGTTTAGTAAAAATGTCTGCAATCTGATCCTTTGAGGGCACAAACTCCAATCTGACTTCATTCTTGTTCACCTACTCTCTCAAAAAGTGAAACTTGATGGATATATGTTTTGTCTTTGAATTCAACACCAGATTTTTCTGCAATATATTCTGCTTCTGTAGTGGATGGAGATATTGCCTCTTATTTCTTACTCAGCCAAGAAACCAATCTTTTCCCCAAAAAGAATGCACCACCACTGGTACTCTTCCAGTCATTCACATCTCCTGCCCAATCAACATCTGTATATGCATGAAGAGAGAAATCATTATCCCTAGGATACCATAAACCATACTCAACTGTTCCCTTTAGATATCTAAGAATTCTCTTGAATTCCATGACATGAGATTCTCTAGGATCAGCTTGGAATCTGGAAACAAGACCAACAACATTCATAATGTCAGGTCTAGTTTGAGTAAGATACAGTAGTCCTCCAATCATTGACCTGTACTTTTTCTAATCAACCTTTGGGGATTCATCATATTTTCTTAGTTTACATCTGGTTGCCATGGGAGTATTCATTGGCTTTGAATCTTCCATCCCAAATTTCTTCAACAATTCTTTCACATATTTGGTCTAAGATATGAAGATTCCTTTCTTTGTTTGAGTTATTTGTAGACCCAAGAAGAAATTCATTTCCTCAAACATAGACATCTCAAATTCACTTTTCATTTGATTTGCAAAAGTCTTGCACATACTATCTCTTCCTCCAAAAATGATATCATCAAAAAATACTTCAACAATCAAGATATTTTCATGATCAATCTTGAAGTATAATTTACTGTTAGCAGTACCGTTGTTGAAACCAATCTTCAAAAGATGTTTATCCAATCTCTCATACCAAGCCCTTGGGGATTGTTTGAGTCCATACAGTGTTTTCTTCAACTTGCAGACCATATCACCAAGATCAGAAAATTGAAATCCATCTGGTTGCTCAATGTATAATTTTTCTTCCAAGTCACCATTCAGGAAGGCAGACTTGACACCCATCTGATATACTTTAAAATCATTGAAGGCAGAAAAAGGAAGAAATAATCTGATTGCTTCAATTCTTGCCACCGAAGCAAAAGTTTCTTCAAAGTCAACTCCTTCTACTTGAGAATAACCCTTACAGACCAATCTGGCTTTGTTTCTGACTACTTCACCATCTTCATTCAATTTATTAATCACATTTTTGTCTTTAGGTCTGGGAACAAGATCCCAAGTGTGATTTTTCTCAATTTGCATCACCTCTTCCTCCATTAATTTAGCCTAGCTTTCATCATTGCATGCTTCATTTACTGTTTTTGGTTCAATCTTTGAAATCAGACAATAATTTTCTAAATCTTGAGCAATCTTTCTTCTTGTTTGAATACCTTTTCTTCTATCACCTATGATCTAGTCTTCAAAATAATTTAGTCTTACATACCTGGGAGTTTTGGGAATTTCTTGCACTACTGTTTCTTGGACAGGTTCATTCAAACTTATCTCTTCTTCCTGTATTTCAGGATTCTCCACATCCGTCTGGATTTGAGCTTCAGAAGGGGCTTGAATTTCTTGGACCAAAACATCACTCTGATCATTTGCTTCATACTCATAAAACCTTGATGGATTTTCAATGCCTTCATCAACCTTCACATTTGTACTTTCTACAATCTTTCTTAATCTCTTGTTATAACACCGGTATGCTTTGCTTTGAGTAGAGTAACCCAAGAATATTCCTTCATCACTTCTAGCATCAAATTTGCCAAGGTCTTCATCTCTTTTAATGTAACATTTACTACCAAAGACTCTGAAATATTTCACAATAGGACTGATACATAACCAAAGTTCATAAGGGGTCTTACCAGTATTGCTTCTAATTTGTACTCGATTGAGAGTATAGACAACAGTGTTTACAACTTCTCTCCAGTAGATCTGAGGGACATTTTCTTCCATCATCATGGTTCTATATGCTTCCTGGATGGTCTAGTTCTTTCTCTCCACTTCTCCATTCTACTGTGGAGTCCTTGGAGCAGATAACTGTCTCTTTATCCCATGTTTCTCACAGAATTATATGAACTCTTTAGATGTGAATTCACCACCTCTATTAGACCTAAGACATTTTATGTTTAACCCAGTTTCATTTTCTACCATAGCCTTGAATATTTTGAACTTCTCAAGAGCCTCAGATTTCTCTTTCAAAAAAGTCACCCACATCATCCGGGAATGGTCATCAATCAGTAACATGCAATATCTATCACCTTGCAAACTCTTGATTCTTACCGATCCACATAGATCAGTATGTATTAAGTCCAGCAATCTGGTAGAAGGTTGTTCCTTACTTTTGAATGTGACTCTGTTCTGCTTACCCAACTAACCATCCTTGTATAGACTGTTAGTAGGTTTCACCAATCTTGGAAGATCTCTTATAGCCTGAGTGTTACTTATCTTAATGATATTATCAAAATTTACATGACACATTCTCCTATGCCACAACTAACTTTGATCAATCTGAACAAATAAACAACTTTTGCCAGTACCAACCAAGTGAAAGATGTTACCTTTTGTTTGAGTACCGGATGCAATCTCTGTTCCAAAACTTTCAAAGATCTTGCATTTTCCATTTTTGAATAAGAGATCATAACCTTTGTCCACCAACTGGCCAACATTGAGAAGATTGTGCTTCAGACCTTCAACATACAGTACATTACTAGTTTTGTTTTGTCCATCAAAAGAAATAGTTCCTCTGCCTTTGATTCTATCAACAGAATTATCAACAAATTTTATAACTCCTCCTTCATATCTTTCCAGATCTATGAACTTATTTTTGTCACTAGTCATATGGTGGGAGCATCCACTATCAATGACCCATTCATCCTTTTCTTCAACTTGAGAAGCCAGAGCTCTTTCTACCTGTTTATGATTGACAGATTCAGTGGGCATTGGATCTTCTTCCTTGATGGTAATAAACACCCAATCACTTTTAGATTTGTTTCCTGTCTTTGATTCATCTGTTACTCCTTCATCATCATCATCTTCATGAACATAGTAACATTTCTTTTAGAATCTTGATCTATTTGGATTTTTCATTGAAAATCTTTCCAGACACCTTGAGGCAAAATGACCAATCTTGTTGCAGTTGAAATATTTGAAGGGCAATTTTCCTTCATACTTACCAGATTCTCTTAGTAGTCTTTTTCCAATAAAGGCTTCAAGTTGAGCAGTTTCTACATCATCTTCTTCCAGATCTTTTCTTGCTTTTTCATACCAGGATACTTTTTTTGAGGAGTTTTGTCCTGGATCATATCTTTGTTTGCCTTTTACAGAGGCACTAGCTTTGAATTCAAATTTAGTCTTGGGGGCATCTCCAAACTCAGCTAATTCAAATGTAGCTAATTTTCCAACCAATTGATCTCTTGTGATATTTGATAAGAATCTGAATTCCTTAATAGCAGCAACCTTGTGTTTGTAAGCAGGAGGTAAGGATCTGAGGACTTTGGCAACAATCTCATCTTCATCCAACGTTCCACTGGCACATCAAATGCCACAAACAAGGTCATTCACTTTTGGCATAAATGTAGTGATATTCTCATCTTCAGATTTTTGAATTTTTCTTTCAGGCTTTGTAGCTTGGCACATTTAACATATTTGTCTCCTTCAAGCAAAAATGCCAGTTTTGACAAAATTTCATAAGCAATTTTTAAATCCATAACATTTGTCATCTCTGAATCAAATAAGGCACTTAGTAAGGCTTCTTTAGCTTGAAGATTATCTTCAGCATCTCTGATTTCATCTATAGTTGCTGGACCATTCTTTGGAGGAACATACTTCTTTGTAGTCATGGTCCAATATTGCATTCCCATACATTGCAAGTGACATTCCATGCGACTTTTCCAAAGAGTGTAATTTGCTCCATCAAACCTCGGACTATCCCTCTTGTAGGAAGACATCCTGGATCTCCTCAAGTGGTTAAGCCCTTTTGAGGAACTTGGCTCTGATACCAATTGTTGGTTTTAGGATAGACAACTAAGAGGGGGGGTGAATCAGTTATTACCAGAATTTCTGTTCTTTAAACACTTAAAGCCTTCTTATATTTCTACAACATTATAATGATTCAATCATGGAAGTACAATACAAAAATTTAAGAGTAGAAACATATTCAACACATATGCCACCAAGATTTTAACGTGGAAAACCAGGTTAAGGGAAAAACCACAAGGTGACTAACCTAAGATGTATTCTCTGTTAAAAAAATAAGAAGAAAAGATGGCACTTGCCAATTAGGGCTCGCTAACTGAGCACACTGCTCACAAGAGGCCCACTGCCTACAAGAGACACACTGTCTACAGAATATAAATATTACATACTTGAACTGGAGATTAGCATCTTCACCATGCTTGAGACAGTTCCATTTAAGCCCAATACTTCTACTCTGCTTTTCGCTCTTCTCCTCTCTACCACTCTCATCTCGACCAAGATACTTTGAAATGACTTCACAATTCTTATTTATGCATGACATCAACTTTGGAATGATCATCAAAGTTAGCACAACATACTTTATTTTATTACAAAGCAGTTACAAAAATACAACTTGATTTGTTACAAAGATTTCATGCGTATCACCACACTATCAACCACACATGTCTAGGACTTCAATCTTCCAGAGGAACATGCCATGCTTTGCATAACATCTTCAGGATCATTTGCAAGAGGTGTAAAACATATGGTCGGCCAAGATTAGGAACAACACTATCACTTGAAAGCAAATCTTCAATTTCAAGCTCAATCTTCAATGCGGACCGTCAACATAAATTGGACACAACATAGAGACCCTCACAAGCTTGCCTAAATCAGCAAGAACATCCACACCACTTCAGCTTACTGAAATCATTTGCATCTCCATCCGGAACCTCAAGAACACAGTCAGTCATCACTATCTCATTAGACTAAATGCTTGCGGACCTCCAGACCACCAACCAATTGATTTGTCGATTCACATTACCTTCCTAAACATACCACCAGATCCGCAGAACAAGATATTGCATTTCCAAATCTTACTGGACCTATTTGTGTCACTCTATCACCTCTGAACAGCTACCAGAACTAGTTTTACTCATATGGCCATAACTTCTCCAAGTCTTCATGCGAATCTCTCAAATCTTGACTGGATCATCTTTAGACACATATCTACAAACCCTTTGATGTGCATTCTCTTATCTTCATCTAGCTGGGATCTTCACTTCATAGAGCTTCACTATCTTCATTGTTCTTCTCTATTCCTAATAGGACTAATTTTCTCAATATCCTTAGCACATAGCTCATCCAATCATTGACATCAATGACAACACCAGTTAGGCCCATACTTGCAACAATCTCCCCCTTTGTCATTGATGGCAACATATGATGTGAAAACCTGTTGTAACCATCAAGACAAGAACTTCTCCTCACTAACTGGAATAGCTCCACCTATCAACAACAATCATTCATATGTCTTCTCTTTCTTTGCTCCTCCCCCTTTGATTAGCAACCACTTTTTTTTTTCATGTGTCTTCTCTCCCCCTTTGACATCAATGGCAAAGGGCACATACTTGCATCAATACTTTAGAATCATACAGACTATTCCCCCTAAGTGGCATCTTCCTATCATCAATCTAGACCACAAGATATGACTATGAGATCCACTAGACTGATGCACATCAATGCACCTTAATTCAGAGCCAAAGGGGTAATAACCCCTAACTTCTCCCTGAGATACTCAAAAGAGTCCTTAGGTAGAAGTTTAGTAAAAATATCTACAATCTGATCCTTTGAGGGCACAAATTCCAATCTGACTTCATTCTTGTTCACCTGCTCTCTCAAAAAGTGAAACTTGATGGATATATGTTTTGTCTTTGAATGCAACACCAGATTTTTTGATATATTTATTACACTTGAGTTATCACAGAAGATTGTGATAGGTTACTCATAGTCCACTCTGATGTCTCTTAGCATTTTCTTCATACACAATACTTAAGTGCAACTACCTACTGCTACAATATATTATGTTTCTGCAGTGGACAGAGATATTGCCTCTTGTTTCTTACTCAGCCAAGAAACCAATCTTTTCCCCAAAAAGAATGCACCACCACTGGTACTCTTCCAATCATCCACGTCTCCTGCCGAATCAGCATCTGTATATGCATGAAGAGAGAAATCATGATTCCTAGGATACCATAAACCATACTCAACTGTTCCCTTTATATATATGAGAATTCTCTTGATTCTCATGACATGAGATTCTCTAGGATTAGCTTGGAATCTGGCAACAAGACCAACAACATTCATAATGTCAGGTCTAGTTTGAGTAAGATACAGTAGTCCTCTAATCATTGACCTGTACTTTTTCTGATCAGCCTTTGGGGATTCATCATCTTTGCTTAGTTTACATCCGGTTGCGATGGGAGTATTCATTGGATTTGAATCTTCCATCCCAAATTTCTTCAACAATTCTTTCAAGTATTTGGTTTGAGATATGAAGATTCCTTTCTTTGTTTGAGTGATTTGCAGACCCAAGAAGAAATTCATTTCCCCAAACATAGACATCTCAAATTTACTTTTCATTTGATTTGCAAAAGTCTTGCACATACTATCTCTTCCTCCAAAAATGATATCATCAACAAATACTTCAACAATCAAGATATTTTCATGATCAATCTTGAAGTATAATTTATTATCAGCAGTACCTTTGTTGAAACCAATCTTCAAAAGATGTTTATCCAATCTCTCATACTAAGCCCTTGGGGCTTGTTTGAGTCCATACAGTCTTTATTCAACTTGCATACCATATCACCATGATCAGACAATTGAAATCCATCTGGTTGCTCAATGTATACTTCTTCTTCCAAGTCACCATTCAGGAAGGCAGACTTGACATCCATCTGATATACTTTGAAATCATTGAAGGCAGCAAAAGTAAGTAATAATCTGACTGCTTCAATTCTTGCCACCGGAGCAAAAGTTTCTTCAAAGTCAACTCCTTCTACTTGAGAATAACCCTTACAGACCAATCTGGCTTTGTTTCTGACTACTTCACCATCTTCATTCAATTTATTAATCACCTTTTTGTCTTTAGGTCTAGGAACAAGATCCCAAGTGTGATTTTTCTCAATCTGCATTAGCTCTTCCTCCATTGCTTTATCCTAGCTTTCATAATTGCATGCTTCATTTACTATTTTTGGTTCAATCTTTGAAATCAGACAATACTTTTCTAAATCTTGAGCAATCTTTCTTCTTGTTTGAACATCTTTTCTTCTATCACCTATGATCTGGTCTTCAGAATGATTTAGTCTTACATACCTAGGAGTTTTGGGAATTTCTTAAACTATTGTTTCTTGGGCAGGTTCATTCAAACTTATCTCTTCTTCCTGTATTTTAGGATTCTTTGGATTAGTCTGGATTTGAGCTTCAGAAGGGGCTTGAACTTCTTGGACCAAAACATCACTCTGATCATTTGCTTCATACTCATAAAACCTTGATGGATTTTTAATGCCTTCATCAACCTTCACATTTGTACTTTCTACAATCTTTCTTAATCTCTTGTTATAACACCAGTATGCTTTGCTTTGAGTAGAGTAACCCAAGAATATTCCTTCATCACTTCTGGCATCAAATTTGCCAAGGTCTTCATCTCTTTTAATGCAAAATTTACTACCAAAGACTTTGAGATATTTCACAGTAGGAGTGATGCCAAACTAGAGTTCATAAGGGGTCTTACCAGTATTACTTCTAATTTGTAATCGATTAATAGTATAAACAGCAGTGCTTATAGCTTCTCTCCAGTAGATCTGAGGGACATTTTCATCCATTATCATGGTTCTAGATGCTTCTTGGATGGTCCATTTCTTTCTCTCCATTACTCCATTCTGCTGTGGAGTCCTTGGAGCAGATAACTCTTTATCCCATGTTTCTCACAGAATTCTATGAACTCTCTGGATGTGAATTCACCACCTCTAACAGACCTAAGATATTTTATGTTTAACCTAGTTTCATTTTCTACCATAGCCTTGAATATTTTGAACTTCTCAAGAGCCTCAGATTTCTCTTTCAAAAAAGTCACCCACATCATCTGGGAATGGTCATCAATCAATAACATGCAATATCTATCACCTTGCAAACTCCTAATTCTTGCCGGTCCACATAGATCAGTATGTATTACGTCCAGCAGTCTGGTAGAAGGTTGTTCCTTACTTTTGAATGTGACTCTGTTCTGCTTACCCAACTGACCATCCTTGTACAGACTATTAGTAGGTTTCACCAATCTTGGAAGATCTCTTACAGCCTAAGTGTTACTTATCTTAATGATATTATCAAAATTTACATGACACATTCTCCTATGCCACAACCAACTTTGATCAATTTGAACAAATAAACAACTTTTACCAGTACCAACCAAGTGAAAGATGTTACCTTTTGTTTGAGTACCAGATGCAATCTCTGTTCCAGAACTTTCAAAGATCTTGCATTTTTCTATTTTTGAATCAGAAATCATAACTTTTGTCCACCAACTGGCCAATGCTGAGAAGATTGTGCTTCAGACCTTCAACATACATGACATTATTGGTTTCATTCTTTCCATGAAAAGAAATAGTTCCTCTACCTCTAATTCTTCCAACAGAATTATCACCAAATTTTACAACTCCTCCTTCATATCTTTCCATATCTATGAACTTATTTTTGTCACTAGTCATATGGTGGGAGCATCCACTGTCAATGACCCATTCATCCTTTTCTCCATCTTGAGCAGCCGGAGCTCTTTCTACCTGTTTATGATTGACAGATTTAGTGGGCATTGGATCTTCTTCCTTGATGGCAATAAACACCCAGTCACATCCAGATTTGTTTCATGTCTCTGATTCATCATCTGTTACTCCTTCATCATCATCATCTTCATGAACATAGTAACATTTCTTTTGGAATCTTGATCTATTTGGATTTGTCCTTGAAAATCTTTTCAGACACCTTGAGGCAAAATGACCAATCTTGTTGCAGTTGAAACATTTGAAGGGCAATTTTCCTTCATACTTGCAAGATCCTCTTGGCAGTCTTTTTGCAATAAGGGATTCAAGTTGAGTAGCTTCTGCCTCATCTTCTTCCAGATCTTTTCTTGCTTTTTCATACTAGGATAGTTTCTTTGAGTCATTTTCTCCTGGATCATATCTTTGTTTGCCTTTTACAGAGGCACTAGCTTTGAATGCAGATTCAGTCTTGGGGGGGCATCTCCAAACTCAGCCAATTCAAATGTAGCTAATTTTCCAACCAATTGATCTCTTGTGATATTTGATAAGGATCTAAATTGCTCAATAGTAGCAACCTTGTGTTTGTAAGCAAGAGGTAAGGATCTGAGGACTTTGGCAACAATCTCATCTTCATCCAAGGTTCCACTAGCACATCTAATGCCACAAACAAGTTCATTTACTTTTGGCATAAATATAGTGATATTCTCATCTTCATTCATCTTCATATTTTTGAATTTTCCTTTCAGGCTTTGTAGCTTGGCACATTTAACATATTTGTCTCCTTCATGCAGAAGTGCTAGTTTTAACAAAATTTCATAAGTAGTTTTTAAATCCGTAACATTTGTCAGCTCTGAAGATTATCTCAACTTCTTTAGCTCGAAGATTATCTTCAGCATCTCTGATTTCATTTGTAGTTGCCAGACCATTCTTTGGAGGAACATACTTCTTTGTACTCATGGTCCAATATTGCATTCCCATACAATGAAGTGACATTCCATGTAACTTTTCCAAAGAGTGTAATTTGTTCCATCAAACCTCAGACTATCCTTCTTGTAGGAAGACATCCTAGATCTCCTCAAGTGGTTAAGCCCTTTTGAGGAACTTGGCTCTGATACCAATTGTTGGTTTTGGGATAGACAACTGAGAGGGGGGGTGAATCAGTTGTTACTAGAATTTTTGTTCTTTAAACACTTAAAGCCTTCTTATATTTCTACAGCATAATAATGATTCAATCATGGAAGCACAATACAATAATTTAAGAGCAGAAACATATTCAACACATATGACACCAAGATTTTAACGTGGAAAACCTAGTTAAGGGAAAAACCACGGGGTGACTAACCCAAAATGTATTCTATGTTAAAAGAATAAGAAGAAAAGATGGCACTTGCCAATTAGGGCTCACTGCCCAAGAACACTGCTCATAAGAGGCCCACTGCCTACAAGAGGCCCACTGCCTACAAGAGACACATTGTCTACAGAATATAAATATTACATACTTGAACTGGAGATTAGTATCTTCACCATGCTTGAGACAGTTCCATTTAAGCTCAACACTTCTGCTCTGTTTTTCATTCTTCTCCTCTCTACCACTCTCTCATCTCGACCAAGACACTTTGAAATGACTTTGCAATTCTTATTTATATATGGCATCAACTTTAGAATGATCATCAAAGTCAGCACAACATACTTTATTTTATTACAGAGCAGTTACAAAAATACAACTTGATTTGTTACAAAGATTTCATATGTATCACCACATTGTCGACCACACATGTCTGGGACTTCAATTTTCCTAGAGCAACATGCCATGCTTCACAAAACATCTTCAGGATCATCCGCAAGAGGTGTAAAACATCTGGTCAATCAAGATTAGGAAGAACACCATCACTCGAAAGAAAATCTTTAATTTCCAGCTCAATCTTCAATGCAGACCATCAACACAAACTAGACACAACCTAGAGACCCTCACAAGCTTGCCTGAATAACCAAGAACATCCACACCACTTCTGCTTACTAAAATCATTCGCATCTCCATCCAGAACCTCAAGAACATAGTCAGTCATCACTGTCTCATTAGAATAAATGCTTGCGGACCTCCAGACCACGAACCAATTGAGTTGTCAATTCACATTAGCTTCCTAAACATGCCACCAGATCTGTATAACAAGATATTGCATTTCCGTATCTTACCAGACCTATTTGCATCACTCTATCACCTATGAACAACTGTTAGAACTAGTTTTACTCATATGACCATAACTTCTCCAAATCATCATGCGGATCTCTCAAATCTTGAATGGATCATCTTTAGACACATATCTACAAACCCTTTGATGTGCATTCTCTGATCTTCATCTAGCTGGGATCTTCACTTCATAGAGCTTCATTGTCTTCACTGTTCTTCTTTGTTCCTGATAGGACTAATTTTCTCAATATAATAAGCACATAGCTTATCCAATCCTTGACATCAATGCAACAGAAGTATGTTGACATCAATGACAACACCGGTTAGGCCCATACTTGCAAAAAACTCTTTTGTTTAATATAATATGGGTTATCGATATAGATTGCAATTGTTGTCAACATTTTAATTTTTATATGTTATTATCTATTTTTTTTTATAATAACATAATTCTGGAAGTTTTATTATTTATGGTTAGATCGATTGGTTGATTTTGAAACTATTATAATTTAGAGTATATGTAAAAAATAAGTTTAATCAAAATCATACCTTGAGTCCTTTAGAAAAGAGCTTAACAATGTGTGTAATTAATGAAATTAACAAATTAGAATTAGAATCATCTCTCATTTTATTGAGTCAAAAAACTTAAGCAACTGTTACAGAAAGATGACAACACAAAGATGACATCCCTTTATAATAAAGGTTACATGGCGAAAGAAGAAGCCCTCAACCCCTCGCTGGATGAATATTTCCATTTGACAGAGAACTAAACACTATGTATTTCCCTTGTATTTTCCTTACAACACAATGAAGAAGAAGCCTTCGCTTGAGCCCTTGCCATTGGAGTGGGAAGACTATGTGAATAAAATTGGGAATAAAGCTGGGGTTTTCTTCCAAATTTAAGAAGAAAGGCTAACATGGTGAAAGAAGAAGCCTTCTACAGTCTGGACTATCTAGAAGGAAGCCAGAAGAATCATCATACCAAGCTAGCTGCCAGAAAGATGAACCAATGGATTGGGAGAGATCACTGTCCACAATCCATCACTAGGCTACTAGAAAGATGTGATAGTGGATTGGGAGAGAACACTAACCACAACCCATCAGATAGATACAAGACAATCTATCATACAATGCTTCTAGATGCATTTGGCTGTAGAGTCAAGGCACTTTCCAACTGCACTGAAACCATGTTCTCCTTCCACTTTATTTCCCAAGTAGTTGGTTGTTATCCTTCCAGATCCTCTCATGTCATACATGTTCCCATAACTCATTTTTTTTATCTTACAAGAACTAGGTCCTTCAAGGTAAGGATAACAACCCAACTGTGTAATGATTCTAACCCCTTCCTCTGTTGAAAAATATTGCATTCTAACTGAATAATTCCCAAAATTAGATAACAAGGAACAACCAAAAGTTGAAATTGATTGTTGAAAGCAACTTTATCTATCCCTTTATAGCCATGACTGTTGGGAATTGGGAATTCAAAAAATCATTACCTATCCGTTAGTCTATCTTATTAACCTTGCAAATAAATCTCCAAATGCCAAAATGTCACTTCATATCATGCTCTAAGAGCGTTTAGCCATCCAATTAAAGAAATCCTCGTATGGACTTGACATCTCACATCGAAAAGTACCTTGGTTCCCTTTACAAAGCTTGAATTTTGCATCCACTTAATCACCTTGGGTGACTGATGTGACCACCAAAACATTAGCCATCAGAGAAAATTGTTCCACTTGTAAATTATTCCACCGTTTGATGAAAAAATGATGAATGGTTGTAGTTCAATTCTAGAAGGTAGATCTCCAATGCTACACATTGCCAAAAAAATCCTCTGGATTCAACTAGGAGATGTTAGATATTATTAGATCAACACTTGAGATATATATAAAATATATAATATATTTATATTGATTATTGTATACTATATTGTATATAATATGAATTATTTAATATAAAATAAAGTTCAAGGTGGCGGCAGAGCGTAAGCCCTCAACTGTGAAGATGGGCCCACCTGTTAATTTTGTGATATACATGAAACATCACAATGCAATCATGATGAGCCACATGGCATACAACACAGTCCACGTGTCTCTATTACAAAGACTTTATGTAGGAATTTGGGAGTGTTAGTACTTTGGCACGAAATAGAACATTTGTCATCGATCTGTGATCATTTGATGATAAAAAATTATTAGAATATTATAAGTACATGTTGGTGATGATTGTTAGTCATAACAACATGCATAAAAATTTGCACAACAAACCTTTATTATCTTGTAAAGTATGATCAGATTAGGATAAGTTGATGACATCAAGTCTCCATTGATCAGGTCATGATCGTCTGATGTTACTCAGAGGTTGATGTGACATGTTGTTTTCCATTTCAAGGGGTCTTACATTTGTCTAGGTGATCAGTATTGCACTGTATCCTGTAAATTCACTCCACAGAGAGGTCAATTCTACTCTATTTTCAAGGATTGCTGAGATATTTGTAAGTTTGATCAATTCTTCTGATCATTGATCATTATGAACTTGCTCTTTCTTTTACATTGTATATCTATTCAAATGATGTGTCTATAAGTAGATATTTATATGTATTTCATGGATATTTATCTGAATTTACATGATATTTATCAATTTGACATGATTTTACTCCAAATATGCTCTGTATTTTCAATTGCCTACGGGATATCTGCATATTTCATATTTTATTTGCTTTTGATTATCTGTTATTTGCAATTATGGAGATGATCTGTAATGAAATTCAAAGAAATTTAAAAGAATACTTCTACTTTTAGTGAACCTTTAGTTATTGAATAGCATACACACAAGATACATTCATGGAGAGAATAAATCAAACCATAGGTCACCAAGACGTTTCACAGCTAGATATGGTTGATGCTAACTTCAAAGGAATTAGGAATGAAAACAATACATGCAGGCTGAAAAGCACTCCAAGGGACATAACTAATCAATGCATATATCTAGATTTCAATCACAGATTACTCAAGATTTACAATGATTTGTAATCAAAATAGCTTCTCTTTCATTAAGTATGCATAACATGTACATTTACAATAACTTTGAAATAAGTCCTGAACTTTTCAGCAATCAGATTTCAATTAAGTTTTGAATGTCTAAAAGATTGCACCCCTGCACCTTTTATAGAATAAGGTGAGGAGGCAGTTATGATTGACCAACGGTCAAGATTTACCAATTAAGATCAACGATTGACAATTCTCCTATGACTTAGTTAACTTTATCTCGTGGCACAGGTTTCCAGCTGTCAACCATCTGTATGACTCACTATTTATGAGTACCTCATGCGTATGTGCACTTAGTGATGCATCTTCATTCATTCCTCAGGTTCTTCTTCTTCATCGTTCTCCTCATCTTCGTCACTTTCTTCATCACTGTCACTCTGATATACATCCTCTTTGATGTGGACCTTTACTACTGTCTTGATATGTTCATATGCTTGTACTATTTTATCAATCTCTCCCCTGTCTTGGATTCTAGCTTTTGCTATTGCATGTTTATGAGACTGGAACTTAGCCTTGAGAGCTTCTAGCTTACCTTTCCTGCTATTTAAAGTCTCATTGTATGTTTCTACTTTAACTTTTATCCTCATAATCTTATTCATTACTTCTTCTATCAGGTGGGTGAGAGGGTCATCTACTACTGACTTAAAATTATCATGCAGAGCTTTAATAGCAAAGTCTGCATCCTGATTCTCAATTTTGTCCTCTATTTTTCCTTCCAAGGCTTCAAGGATTTCTGCTTCATATGCCATCATGCTGTGCAATTTAAAACTAATATCCCTAAGTTTGCTACTGCACTTCTTCAAGATATCACACTCAAACTTGATATCCCAATACCATATGCTTGTTAGCAGGGCAATATTATTATCCAATACTTGATTGCTTATCAAAATTTGTGGATCAATTCTCTTCATTTCACTTAGAGCAGTCAGGTCCTTTTCCAATTGGAATGACCATTTTCCTATATCATTCTACATTTTATCTACCTTCCTCTTTAGACTACTCAAAGAATTCCATCTCTGTAGGGAGATTCTTAATACATCTTCAGCCCCAGTGAGAGATAAAAACATCCATTTTTCCATCACCATTGCCTCATGTTTCATTAGGTCCAATTTGGTGACCTCTTCTTGTGATGACAGTCAATGGGACTACAGGATCAACTGGTGTATTATCAGGGTTAATTAACCCTTTTATGAAAGAATGTAGTTGAGCAATGTGATCCTTATGCACTGTATTCTTCTCTTTTTCCTTCTTTACCCTTTGGGTTAAGGAATCAATAATATCTTTGCCCTCTTGACCTTCTTGGTCCTCATTGGCAAAACCCAAATCAACAATTTTGATTTGGAATTCCTTTAGGCTAATTTTGCCTTTTTCCTTCTCAACTGTGGGAAGTGCTATCTGTGCAGTTCTTCTTCCTATGGTAGGATCTCTTTTTATGGCCGATGTTAATCTGGCCTTCCTCCTTGGCTTCATCATCTTCTCGGCGAACAAGGTAGAAACATCAAACTCTTGAATTTCTGACCCTTGTTCCATACGTATTTCCTTTTCTAGACAATGAGGCACATCGTCTCCAGATCCTTGGTGGCCTTTGTCAATATCCTGTATATCATGCTCTCTAGTGTCCGCTTCTATCCTTGGTGGAGAAGGCACCTTCTTGATTTATTCCTCATGTATTTCTTGATGAGGGGGATCTTGTTGAAGTTCTTCCTATTGAGGGGTTGCCTTTTGCAAAGGAGGATTCTGTGGGATTTCCACATTCTGATCTTGTGCTTGATCCTGTACTCCCTCCTTTAGATTTTCATCCTCTTTATTATTTTTCTCATCCTATGGCATATTGACATCTTTGGATGCCTGTGTATTTTGCCCTTTTGGATCACCTTGATCATGGGTCATTTCTTGTACTCCACCTGATGCATTGATGTCTTATGGCTAGGGTCCTCCTGACCTGATTTGTCTTCTGTTCTTGGGACTTCTCCCGAATCTCCCTAAGTCTAAGAAACACTAGCATCTGATATATCCTGATCACCCCCACTCTTCTATTGAACTTCCACTAATTTTGGTTTTGTAGGTGTCTCATGCTGTTGCTGACCCTGATCAGGAGCAGTGTTATCCTTCTCTGCATGCTCTGCATGCTCTGCCACTTTAGTCTTCTTTGGTTCCTTGGGTGCACCTATTTCTTTACTTGGGCTTATGTCACCCCTATACATTAGATCCATGGCTGCAGGGCTAGTCACCTGTTCAACCAAATTGTCGAGCCCTATCTATTGGGCTACCCTCTCTAGGCTACCTTGTTTCATTTCTTCTGTTTTCTTTACTTCCTCCAATACCTCCATCTATACTAATGGAGTTCCATGAGGGGTCATGTGGGTGTTGGAAACCAGAGTTTCCATTTGTTGAGAGGACACATTTTGAACCACCTCATCATCAGATAAGTCCACAGTATCCTCCAAAGAGAAAGGAACACCCTAAATTTCTTTAAATACTTTTCTTGTCTGCTCCTCTGCTTTCTTAGTTTTGAATTTAATTATGGTGGGAAGAGGAACATCATGTTGCAGTTCCTTCCTGAAATCTTCCCCACCGGCTCCTCTCAATATGATGGGGTCAGCATGGATATCCCCCCTCATGGTCATTCTTTGTTTCTTGGGTGGTGACATCAACGACATCGCCCTCCTCTTCTTGCTGACTACCTGCAAGTCATCACCTCTAGGTTCCTTATTTAGCTGTTCTTCTTCCAAAGGGATGCCTTCTTCCACTTCCTACTGCAGGGTCTAGCTTTCCACCTGCACCTCTGTAGTTTCAACAATGGGCCTCAAAATTCTTTTGGTTTTTGGTATTTCAATTAAAGGTTGTGCAAATGACGCAGATGCCTGAGATGATGTAGATGCACCTGTAGCTGATGTGGCAATCCTCTCAATTATCACCCCCTTTGGTTCATCTTCACTTTTCTTACCCTTAGGGGGACCTTTCCTTTGTTTTTCTATAGGCAATCTTTCCCCATTGGATTTTCTCTTTTCAGTGAGGAAATTATCATATTCCTCATCAGACACTTCTTGCCTCTTCTTCTTTTTACCTACTGTAAGGGAAACACCCCTTTTCTTCAATTAGGATATCTCTTCATCTACCCAAGCCTGGGTTAGCTAGATCACCCCACTTGTCAGCTGATCTAAAGATATATCCTCCTGTTGTGTAAGATCTAGGGCTGATATGGTGTCATTATACACCTTTTTGTCCTCATATTCATTGGACATGATTTTTCCATTATCCTTACGCCGCTGTACTGGCACCGAGATGCAGTCAAATGTTTTGATTTGATTCAAGGTGAGTCTTTGATATTTCCTTCTTCTCACCTCAGCCTCATCATCACAATCAGTCCAGAAGTCTTCCAGATGCTTTTGATGTATTGGTTTTCCTAGTATCTTATGCATCCTGCCATAAGGATCATATGATCTGGCTAGGGGAAATGGCTGTAAATACATCAATTTTAGCCCCCCAATGACATGCTTTATACTTTCTAAATTTGGACACATGTACCAACCCATAGATACTGGGAATAAAACTGGAGGTATCTTCTTCTGTGCCTTATAGGCTTCAACTATTGTGGATACCTGCCTAACAAATTCCATCAAGACAGCCCCATCAGTGGGGTATCTTGGCAACATAAGAGGTTGTCCTTCAAATCCCTCTATCCTGATGTACGAGAAAGTGGAAAACTGGATAAACCAGGCTCCATGCCGATAAACAATTTCCTAAGCTTCCATGCTCAGCCTTGTAGTCTAGTCCTCCTCCATGGTTCTAACCAGATGCATGGAGAATGCATCATTTACCAGTTTGTAATCCAGGAGGTATTCCTTCCTTTGTAATTGGGGATAATGATCCCATATGTGTGCATCATCAGCATCACCACCAGCCTTACCCACTATCTTCAAAGCATCAAAAGTTCCTTTATATGCACATGAGTATACCACATATGAAGTCATGTAAAATAAGCATGTTTGTTCTCCCAGGCTTCTCATTCCCTCATCCAATGCGTCACTCATGATCTTAGCCCATAGTGGCCTGTTGTCTACATATAAGACCATCTGGATGATCCCAAACATCTAGTTCTTGAAATTTTTGGCATGAGGTCTGCCAGTCATCCTGCTCAGTAGAGTGATCATATATTGGTACTTATCATAAAAATGAAACTTATATAGATGCACGGGTAGTTTGGCTGAGGCAGCATATGTGCTGCTCTTTGACCTCCATTGTTATATCCTCTTCCTTGCATTTTTCTTATTATTATTATACTATGTTTCCAACTTGCGTAGGTCCACACTCACTACCTTCTTCCCAACTGGAAGATTGAAAGTGGTGGTAATGCCTTTGACTAAGAAGTCTGCATATATCCTCCCATGTTTCTCCACCCATCTGGTTTCAGGGTTATAATTTCTTGCACTTTCTACTACCAGCTTCAGGGCATCCATAGCATACGGAAAACCAGCTGCATCCCACATACTTGAGACATATACCCCATCCAGAATGGGATTATCCTTATCATGATCCAATCTTGTCGACCATACTGCCAGGTCTGTATCCCCTTGGTGTGTATCACCAATAACTCTGTACTTGAACTGCACCCCCTCAGGCTGGACAAACATAGGCTTGAGGAACTCTGCCTCAGACCTATTCCTTCTAAGATCTGCCATGGATTCCTGCAATAAACATGATATGTTTTACCCTATAGTGTCCACATGCATTTCTACAACATCATGTACTTCTATCACGCTTACTTTGTATATTATTCTTTACTTCATCATGATACGTATTATCACAAAGCCAAACCACGGGATAAACAAATACTCTACCTAGAAACACAAAAAATGACAACAGGAGGGTTTATAGTTACTTACCTAGCAATGCTTTCCTTTTGGATTAGATGACTAATTATGGAGAAGGGCTATAAACGCTCAAGATCAACTGTTCCATTACGCTGAAGGATCCAATCCATTGATAGATAGCTATTTGAGGGTTTGACTTCGGAGCTCTGTAATTTCTTGATTTATTGCAAGGTAAATGAAAATGACCTTCAAATTTTACCTTTAAAGGAGATCAATAGGACAAATTAGAGTAAAAATGCGTTGTCTTGATCAAATCCGTTGATCATCTGCAGTGAATCCGTAGATGCTACCAAGTGTTCAATTTGCATTTGTAATCGGTGGGAATTCATCTACCGCATTTAATTGCATTTAATGTCAAGAAATAGGGGGTGATCTTTGAAAGATCAAGGGATATTCAAAATATGACCCCCTCTGGATAAAATGACCCCTCGCCTTTAAGTAGCAAAACTGAATGCAAAGGATCAGGTGATATGGTCAATGTTTGACCATGTGTATATTGGGTCACGAAATTAAGATCAGGGGCAATTCAAAATATGACCCCACAGATAAAATGACCCCCATCGGAAAAGATCGGAGTGACATCATTATGTTTGTGACATTGTTTAATTACTATGTTTTAATGACGTCATTGTCATTTTAAAGAATATGACGGACATTAGATATATACCTACCCGTGGGTAGAATGCAACGATGGCATCATCATTAGCATAATTTCCTTCATTCATTGGACTTGGATGATGTCACCGTCATATTGACATAGGGTGATATATGTGAAGAGGGTGATATTTGTAAGATGACTGATGTTAAAAATATGACCCCCTGCGAGATAATTGAAGTCATTTGGCGGGTAGATATCGGCTCTTACTTAAATTTGACATCTACACATCGTGGACCGGGCAATTATCAGGTGATAATCCTATATCAGGGTGATCTTATCTAATATGATCGATGTTTGAAATATGACCCCCCATGAGCGGTATATCAAATTTGACCAAACTTTGACTCAACATAACTCTCTTCCCTTAGACAATTTTGGGGTGATCTAAAAGGCAAACCTACTTAGAATTTTGTGTACTTTCCAACCATGACGTTACTACTGGGAACTACCAACTTTGGCAACTGACTTCATCATGGTGACAAATCCACCTTCTTACAAGGTTACATGCATGATTGATTTTACCAAACTGCCCAAAGCAGAAAACAGACAAGCCAAAGCAGAAAGAAAAGTTGGGTCCCTGTTTTGTCAAGGCAAAATGGGGCGTGTTGTGTAACTACACAATAGTATATCGATGCAAATTGTAAGCTTACATTCATCAAATTTTTAGGCGCCAATTTTCTATTTATTGACATGCATGGTGAAAGTGACATCAGTCCTTTTGTAATAAATAAGGAATGTCGTGAGAAGCACAATAGCACATTTTTTGAAAGGGAATTTACGCAGCTCATTTATGAATCGTACAACAGTACATGCCACCGAAATTAATGAAATTAATGGAAACATTTTGCTAGGTTTGCAACCCTCATAGATACCTTATTCTACACGTTCTGGTGTACTTCAGAGGAGCTCTAGAGTACGTCTTCAACAAGTGTTGAACACGAGCTTTCGCAACTAGGTTAGCTAATTGGTGCTCTTTCTTGCCTATTTTTTATAGTGATAATTTTGAATTCTTTAAGTTAGTTGGCTGGGAAGAACAATTACTTTTCATGAGTCTAGACTATTTGTTTACCCCAAATGCTTTGGAGATTTATTTGGCACCCTTAGCAGTTACATAATCTTTTGTTTACTAGTTTCTCAAACAAGTAAAGATGAAGTACAATATCAAGGTTCCCCTGTGGCTTCAATTATTGAGAAAGGTTTAGCTAAGGTGAAGGACACCGAGCTAGGATATATAGATTTGGAGGATTTATGGGCTCGATTAGAGAAAAACCCCAAGTCACCTATAGCCAAGAAAATACTAACAAGCAGGTTAGCTCATGCTGGGGGTTTCCCACCTATTGTGCCATGTCCAGACCTAGTTGTTACATGTGTAATGAACTATTATACTGATATTAAGGTCCAGTCATCCTTTGTTTTAGAGAAGACCAAGAGGTGGCTTAAGGGGAAATTTTGAGAGCATGTTGGTTCTTCTTCTGTGCACAAAGAATCAAGAACAAGAGAGAAAGAAACCTCCCAAGCCTCCAGAATTTAGAAAACTTCAACTGGTGTGGAGACAACTCATCACAGAGTTGGTTCACAATCTAGTGGCGATGGAGAGTAGCCTAAAGATAATAGGAAACTCAAAAGTGTGTCTGAATACGATGGTCATCCTGCATTTGTGAAACTAGGAGTAGAGAAGAAGTTGGATGCTTTACAACAGTTGTAGGCAGATCACATGACTTCTCCTGTGTCTCCTTCACCTGGTAATGATTCTTCCATTTTTTAATAGATTGTTGATGATAGTACTTTTCTTTCCTTGTTTGAGATTCTAGCCTCCCCCATATCAAATGAAATTCTTGTGCAAGATACTCTTAATCAGCTAGACAGAGTTGTCCTGGGTGGAAGTGATAGTGGTATAGTTTTGTCTTCCCCTTCTTGGCTAAAGAAATTTGTTGAGAAAAACATGAGATATGCCCCAATGACAGACATAAAAGTTGACATTGTAGCTAAAGTGCTGCAGACTGCACCTAAGCCTAAGAAGGCTAAGAGGATGTCTCAAATGGTAACAGATTCTTCCTCAAGACATAGAATTTTGGAGATTGCAGACCCCATTAGGGATAAAAATGAAAATGAAGTCATAGAAGCAAATTTTAAAATGAGCAAGATTGATATGGGTCCTCCTACCGTGGAAGGTGATATATATCATGCAAAATTCTTTGTAGACATGCTAACAAAGAGAGTTAAATCTAAGCAATAGGAGAATGCAAAGATGCAAGCCCATGTGAATTCTTTGACATCTTTCATTTAATCTATTTTCAATATTACTTCTCAATCCTCTGATGCAACTCCTAGTGTTTCTTTTGATGGAATGGATCCTAGCATGTTACAACAAATCAAGAGATATCAAACTCTAGCTAAGGCCACTAAGCAATGGGTAAAGCAAGTCACCATTGATGGTTTGTTGTACATCAAAGAGGTCATGAGACTATATACCCTCACTTCTGATAAAAGGAAAGGGTTAGTTGCAGAGTTACAAAATGTAAAGAGGGAAAACAATAATCTGCTCATGGTGTCTATAGAGATACAAGATATGATGAAAATTGATACAAATATTCTTGTAGCTGAGAAAATTCTAAATGATCCAAAGGAGAATGATTTTTTGTCTTGGCTAGATGCACTAGAGTGGAAGATGTCTGTGCTAGGGGATCTTAATGGAGAAATAAGAAGAATTTTGATTCAATATAAAACTAATATGGTTGATCTTAAAAATAATTGTACCATCTTAGAGGTAGAGATTTCAGATGAAAGCGGAGAGAACTTGCTTGATGTCAAGGAAGTAAAGAAATTTTTTAAGAAGATGCTTATTGAAGAGCTTGTTCATGCTAACATAGTTAATGGTGAATCACTAGGGAAGCTTGGACATATAGCAATGTATCTCAAAACTTTCAAGCCTGAAATTGATGATGTCTATAAGAGACTAACAAATGCGGATAGAATGATAAATAAGTGGAAACTTTGGGCAAACATTACCTGTAGTCCAAGTGGCAAGATTTTAACTCCCATCATTACTAGGTATAGGATTTGCAAGGTGAAACTGAGAGCATAGGTGGACTCGACTACTACTAGTGAACAGGACAAGGAAAGCAAAGCGACTCGGGAGGAAGACCAAGCTACTGCCATGTGATGGTATTTCTTATTTTTATGTTATTTCTTTAAACATGCTCTAGATACTCTCATGGCAAAAGACTTATTATTATTTTATGTTTTAAATCGGCTGTCCCCAAGAAGTTGTTATAATTTCAAAGATAGTTATTTTATGACAAGGCTATATATACTAAGCCTGTCGATGTATTTAGGATCTTTTGGCAAACTTTGTCTTGTTGATATGTCAATTTTGTGTTACTCTATATTTTAGTTATTTTCAATATATGAATGGAAGCTTGAGGAGTTGATTTTTGAAGTCATAAACTTTGTGTTATGGTGGATGAATCTTTATTCTTCTTATGTATCCTTTTAAATTTTCTTTATTAAATTATTATCTATTAATTTTCATTAATCTAAATCATTCCTTCGTTGACACTTGTCTCTATTCCGAAGACTTTATGTAGAAAGATAGGTGTGTCAGAAATGCAGCCCAGAATAGAATTGATGTTGTTGATCTCTAATAGTAAATATCCATCGATATAAATGTAAATGTTTTATTAATCTATAAATTCTCCAAGTAAATTAATCATTATAATTTAGCATTTGATATTTTCGCCAGCCACATTATGATTTTTCAAAAAATTACCAGCACATTCGCCAAAAAAATTATTTTATATTTTTGAATATCTATATAATTCACCACCTAATTTATTTTATTTTTTGGAATACAACTATAATTCACCAATGAATTTCTTTTCAAATCTATATACAATTCGTCAGCAAAAAAACCAATGTCGACAAATTTGAAAAAATTCGCCAATGAAATTGTTAATAAAAGTGTCTCAACCTTGCAACTTTGAAAGGTTACTATTCTTCCCAATTTTGGTCTTTTTCAAATACCCTTTATCTTGAAGAATGATCTAGAACTTTCAAAGTTTCCAAAAGGGCTAAAAATGGCAGGACTTACTATTTTTAGTAAGTTTACATTTGACCTCAGATTGACCTAAAATTTTCCTAGAAGGTGCGGAATAGCCAAGTAAACATCTCGCCTGAGTTTCGACTCAAGATCATATCTGGATTGTGAGATATTAAAGTTTATGTTTTTTGAAACTGCCGAAAAAAGTTTTGAACTCAATTATCAGAATTGAAATTTCCCTAAACGCTTTAAAATTTGTCATAATCAATGAAGTGGGTTATAGGGTGATAGATCTCTTCACAAGCTTTTCGACACATCAAATGGTTCGTCAATCGGACACCTAGATCAAAAGTTATGGCCTTCGGAAGTTGGACCTCCTATTTTTGGGAAATGTAAAAACATGTTGGAAACATAAAAGAGCTGTAAAGGGGAGAGTTACATGTGTTGGTGTGTGTTTTGGCACATCACAAGGCATATTTGACTGGAGATAATTTGGGTGCCACTTTTGGGTGGTTTTGGCTCATGGTTTTGTAATTACCGGTAACGGTTTAGTGTATTGTATCTCCTATATATCAGGAGTTGGAGATGGAGGTTGTGTGTGAAAGGAAGCTAGGTGTGCGGAAATCGCTTCCTACACTAATCTAATGAGGAGAGGGCTATACAAATTCAAATTAATCCTTACAACTACAGCAACATAGAACATGTGAACAAGATATTGCAGCAATACACATGAACCAGAAAGAAGATAGAAGAAGAGAGACAAAGATTTATGGTGGGGAAAACCCTTATCAGGTGAAAAACCCCACACTCAGAAACCTACACAATGTATTAACAAATCTGAAAGTTGTTTACAATACACTTGCAATGCAAGCTTCAATGGTCTTCGACACTCGTATCTGGAGTCAATCCGGCAGCATAACAGTACCTATAAACCTTGTGATACAACTCCCTCTCCAAGCACCTGTTTATATAGAAAATATAAGGCAATATTGGACCTATCTTGGGATGGGCATCCAACTTGGCCTCATGGCCCAAAACCCATGCCTAAGGACACTTGGTCAACATTGTAGAATGTGCTTGACACTTGTTCATAGCTCCCATCCCAAAGAGGTTACCTATTTCCAAAATGGGCTATGATAGATGCTCTTACGACACTTACAACCATCATAGAATCTGTCATAGCGGTTACAACTTACAGCTATAAGAGAATCTGTCATACACAGGGTATAAATAGCATATTCTCTTACAACATGTCATAGTCCAGCTTGGGGCGCCCAAATATGCCTTTTTCAAAGATGCTTTTGTTGGCAAGAGACACTGTGTGACTTCATGAGTTTTGTCATTGATGGCAACAAAGTCTATCCCACACATCCACAGTACATAGTATGCCTATACCGGAAGTCAGATTGAAGATTGTTTTGGTTCAGTGAACAAGAACAGAGTATGCAACAAGGTCCGACAATCAGATTCAGATCTCTCAGATGGTGTAACTCAGCAAGTTGCGGACTTGGATAAGTCAAGAGGGGTATCATGACTACTATATCTCAGAGATTTAGCCTCTGATGATAAAGCATGAAAAAGATATGAGCATCTGAGTGTTGGGTTCCAGCCAGATAGAGCATATCGAGAAAGAACTAACTAGCAAAGCATTAGACTTCAATCCAGATGAGTAAAAGGTGGTGATCAAGCTATTTGGGGGATTATACATTATTGGACGACATGATTAATGACTTCTATGCCTATGCTTTTGATACGCATCAGAAATCAAGCATGGATTTAGTCGACAGATTAGTAACTTGTAAATATCTTGAGTGTTGCTGTTGCCGACTAGAAACTTGATGAAATCCTTGATGTGGATATATATACCAAATGGATTCTAGTATGTAGACATGTGAGAAATACAAATGATGAAAAAAAGTGCGAAGAAAAGTAGGGACAAGTGTGAAAGCAGCAAATCAAGTTCGGTATGTGACAAAGCAACAATATTAAAATAGAGGAAGAATGAAGTGCATCAAATCAGTGTATTGTGCCTAACCAGAACTGAACTCTTGAATTTGTACATGCTTCTCATCAGTTCAAACATCTGATTACCTTCTATAAGTTCTTGTAGGTAGTGTGCCTCTTGTGAGCAGTGTGCTTGGGCAGTGAGCCCTAATTGGCAAGTGCCATATTGTACTCCTTTATTCTTTTAACAGAGAATACAATCTTGGGTTAGTCACCTCATGGTTTTTCCCTTAACGGGGTTTTCCACATAAAAATCCTTGTGTTATGTGTGTTGATTTTATTTCTGCTCTTATGTTCACATATGCTTATATGATTTAATGTTGCATTGATTATTAAGATAACAAAAGAAAAGAAAGTTAAGGAAAATTTAAGATAATTGATTCACCCCCCCTCAATTATCTGCCTTGTTTCCAACAATTGGTATCAGAGCTAAGTTCCTCTGAACAAAGCTTAACAGCTTGAGGAAGATCTGGGAATCTCAATGGACATATATGGTATGAAGGAACAACTTCAGTCTGCCCTAGATGATCTTGACCAATCCCATTTTGAAGTCAAACAATTTGAGAGAAAGACTCAAACAAGCTGATGATTTCATAAATCAGCTAAAAGAAAAACTTAGTATCTCTATGAGAAAGACAAAGGAACTACTTCAAAAATTAACCAATCAAAGTGAAGACAATGATACTAATGAAGATATGAATGAGAAAAATAAGCTATGTGAGAAGCTATCAAAAGAGGTCATTATGGTAAGGCATGAGATGGAATCAGGGGTTATGAGATTCACCCAAGAAATTGAAGAAAAGAGGAAAATTAAAGATAATCTAAAACAATCCCTCAAGGAGAAGACAGAGGACTGCCACAAAATGGACAGAATAATCAGGCATCTTGAATCTGATCTTGAAGAAGGTAGAGATAATGATGAACAACTTGAGAATCAGATAGACACTCTTAAACAAGATCTTCAAACAACAAATGAATACAAAGAGAAATTCAAGATAAGCTCAGCCCAACTTGAAGTTCTTCTTGAAAGCCAAAAGAAGGTAGATGATAAGCATGGCTTGGGATATGAGAAAGGTGAAAGATCTAGATCCGATCAGAAGAACTTTGGACCAGGAAATCAAAGAAACAGGCCTAGAAGACCTCTAGTAAGACAACCAAATGCTCAAAGATATCCATCCTTCAATGGATACTGCTTCAATTGCAACAATTTTGGTCATAAAGCAACTTAGTGCAGAAGGAGAATGAATCAGAGTAATCCATCCTTCTCCGGACAATGTTTCAACTGTAAAAGGTATGGTCACAAATCTCATGAATGCAGAAATATGCAAATAAACAATTCATTCAATGGTAGATGCATTGCATGCAATAGAATGGGACATATGGCTAATCAATGCAGATCAAAAGGATATCAACCAAATATGCAAAGAAATGTTGTCTGTTACAATTGCAATAGATCTGGTCATATTGCCAAATTCTATAGAAGTAGAAATCAGGATAAAAAAGGTCCAGTGCAACTTAATAAAAAACAAGATAAGGGCAAAGATAAAGTGAATGCAGATGAAGTTCAAAAGGAGATGAGCAAGATTTGGGTGAAGAAGAGTACCAAAAAAATTGGGGATGGATCCACATCGGAATTTGGTGCTGATATACCTTCTAGAAACTCAACAGATGAGCTCTGGCTCAGGGGGAGTCACAGAGAAAAAAATTCCCCTATCCAGTCAATTAGTGCCTAAATTCGGCACATGGAATACTACGGATTAAAGGGTTCTCAGAAAAATATCTAAATAACCCTCAAGAAAAGTGTGAAAGATCCACATGGAGTTTTGCAAGAGTTTAACCATTTAAGTTGATCCAGTTTGACAACCATCTGGTAAAGCAAAATTTTCACAGATAGATCCGGTATGATTCAAAATTGAAATACTTTGATCTGTGGACCCATGGCATGATTGAAGAAAAGAAGATACAATGTCAATCCTCATTGACAATGATTCTAAGTTCAACACAGTGATTTGAAAAGATCTCTCTCAAAACAGGGCAACCGGATAACTTATGTTGTGCATTTATTACAAAAGGAAATTAGGGTTTACGCAAGGATAAAAGGGTTCATTCACTCATTATTTGTACATTTGCATTCAAGAAGAAGAAAAGAAGAGCTCTGCAACAAAGTTTCTACAACTCACTCAAGATCAACTGGAAAATCAAATTCAACTAGCGATTTGTTCTGGCTCCTATTTCAAACCCTAAAAGCGTAAAAAGGTACTTCCATTATGAAAAATCTCTCTCTGAATCTTTTACAAGATAGCTACTCCAATGGTTGTAAAGATCACTAATAGGTCGCGTCCTAAATTCAAGAAACATCCCTATAAATCTCTAGAAGTTGATCCTTTAGGTGTATATTCTAGCATTCCGCATGGGGTATTGCATGTAGAAGATGTTAGGGTCTATATCCATGCCAACATTGAGGAATTTGGAGACTCAAAATTGATGGACATCTATCACAAATAGCTAATAGATGAGAGTTTTGAACTCAAACCTCAATACAAGGCCCTCCTGGATAAACACTTCAGACATTGCATACACTTTCCCTGTTTTGCAGAAGATGATTGGGTCCGGTATGTCCTAAGTAGGATGCATGATAATTTCATGTGGTTAATGAAGCCCTTCAAGATAACAAAAGATGCCATCAGGGCAGTGAATGGACTGCATTCGTCTGGTTGGTTACCTGCACTTAAATCTGTCAAGAACCAGACAGTAACTAAAGCTATTGGATCTAAATTTGATAAAAGAGCCATGACCATAGATGACATCACTGATCCGGATGTCAAGTTTGCCTCAATGATAATTAGCTACAAAATCTATCATTCGAGCAGGGAGAATTCTGTGTCTTGGACTGCAATATATGCAACATATCAGATGTTGAGGGAAAATGCAGATTATGACCTATGTGATCTTCTCCTAAATCAACTATTAGAAAACCTACAGAAGATCAAAAAGGATAAGAAGAATTCTTTCAAATATGGTTGTCTAATACTGTGTCTATTCTTTTATTACATGAATGAGCTACCCGGATCAAGTGGTTGGGTATGGCAAAATGACAAACCGGTTGCAATCCAGATTAGAGACTATATGTATGGACTTGGTGATGCTAAAGCTAAAAACACAGCTCTCTGGGGTTAATTTAAGAACTTCCAAAGCATGATGCAAGCTAGAGATAGAATACCTCAATCCATAGTTGAGAAATACAAGGATACAATGTGCTTCATGGTTGACACTAATCAATGCCTAATGGAGGCAACTGATCCCAGAATAGTGTGGATAATGCCTATGGGATACAAGGTCGATGAGAAAATCTTGGAGCTACATATTCAACACCTGTTGAGCTAACCTAAGGACCCTGAGGCAGAAAGGTTTGGAACCTTTCAAGAACTAAGTGTAAAAATACATGTTGAGTTAAGACAACCGGAGATAAAGAGGAAAGTAAGAAGGGAAGTAGAGGAAATTGCCAAAAGATTTGGCTTATCTAAAGAGGTGATAGATGCAAATAGATAGAAAATGGAGAAGGCTGAGAAAGAGAAACAAGAAGCAAAGAAAGGAGATGTTCCGGTACAAGCCTCCTCCTAGACTAGATCCTCCAAGAGCTCTACATCTGCCACTCCTAAAAGCTCAAGGGCCACCAAACCAGAAGTCAAGACATTAGGAAAAGGAGAAAAGAGGATGAAAACAAAAGCCACAAGGTCATACATAAGTCTCAAAGATGATGAAGAAACAGAATTTGATGAGGAAATTAAGAAAATGAAGAAGAAGAAAACATCCGGGGAATTCTCTACAAGTAAAAACAAAGAAGAAAAGGTAGAAGAATTTGTTGAAAAGCCCACTCTTTCCATTGATGGCATCATCAAGGCAGTTACTGTGGATGGGAACCTGCAGCCAGTAACATAGTTCTATGATGAATACAGTGATACTGACAAGAGGATTTTGGAAGAAGCTACAGTCAGATACCTGAACATCTACAATAAAGCATTCATTGAAATTATATCATTAATTCCCAAAATTCTAGAGAAGGTACTTGAACTAAGAAAAGAGAATGTAAAGGCAAAAGATCTAGAGATTTGGGAACAAATAATGATTCGACTTTATCCTTTTATCACTCCAAAACAAATGGACATGATTTTCAAGGATTGTAAGGATGAGTTTTGGAGTAAAGCAAGAATGAATAAACTTATGCTTGGAGAAACTGACCAAGTAGCAAGAGAAACAAAAGACATCCTCTGGAATGCTTTTAAAAGATTCAATCTTCCTATTGTAGAGGAAATAGATGAAGAACCCTCTACCATGGATGGTGAAGGATTAAATGTAACCTATTAAGAATCTTTTGACAAAGATGTAGAAGGATCAAAAGAGTTAGATGAAGAGAAGTCTAAGGACTTGGACTCCTCTGTTCTAGAAGAGGAAGTTCATGAAGCAACAAACTCTAGTGACATCTATCCTCCAGATCCCACTACAGACATTCCACACTCTAAAGCTGAAAGAGAAGGAAGAAAAGATGAGAAAGTAAGTCAAGAAGAAGAGATTAGAGGAAAAGAAGAACAAGTAGAAGAGACTAATGTTGACTATTCTAATACCCCAAAAGAAAAGAAGACTCAAGCACCGGCAAGAGACACTGCAGAGGCAGTGAAGAACTTCTTGAACAAAGAAATGATGGAGATAGATGAACCTAAGATATTTCAAGGGCCACTAAATTTTGACTCTCTCTCTCCAGTCCAGACAATGAAAATAGCATCTTTTGCTCAAGCCAAAGCAAAAGAAAAACTCCTGAAATCTCACATGGAAGACTATGAGCTGTTGGAGATGGCATCCAAGATGCTAAAGAAGATCATGCCATCATTCCAAAAGGATCCTTCGGCCTCACCATCTGGCAACCTGAAATCTTTGGTAAATTTTGTTACCACTCACTTTGAATCTCTAGAAAAATCAACAGAGGCTAAGGTCCAGAAGGAGTTTTTGGGAAAAAGATTCACTGAAGTACAGGGACTCATTGCTATGATAGGAGGACCTTAGACATTGGAATAAAGAGCCTTTAAAATGCTCTTAAAGATGGTGGGGACATGTACAAATTTTGTCTATCTTGGCCCAAAGTGACAGAGGATATTGAAAAGAAGGTGAAAGGACAAGAAGGTAAATTGTCAAGTTTATCTCAAAATTTTGATCCCCTTACTACATCTTTAATGAATCAAGAATGCCAGGCCATTGTCATCATAAATGAAATAAAGAGGCTGAACAAAGAAAAGAAGGATATAATAACCAAAATAAGTGAACTCAGAGGGATAATTATCCCTAAGTTAGAGGCAATGTATGAAGCCTTGACAGATGCTTAGACCACAGCCCGGACCAGTGATCCGGCAGATTTAAGAAGGGTAGAAGCATATGCATTTTTGTTGAGTGGTCACATCTCCATTTTGGACAGGATGAAGCAGAGTTGGGCCACAGAGTTTGTATAGTTGAAGGTCACTTTTGCGGATATACTTAATTATATGTAAGTATAACATTTACAGATATACTCATATGGCCATGTATAGGACAATTTTTATTTTGGTATGCGGATTTCGCGCTTTGCCATTCATGTCAAAGGGGGAGTGAGGAGTAGTGAAAAATGTAGAATCCAGCTAAGGGGGAGCTCTGGTAAAATAGTGCAAAAGATAGAGCATCATCCAAGGGGGAGATTGTTGGCAAGAGACACTGTGTGGCTTCATGAGTGTTGTCATTGATGGCAACAAAGTCTATCCCACTTAGCCATTTTTCACTAAGTGTTGCCATCAATGCCAAAGGGGGAGATTGTTGGCAAGAGACATTGTGTGGCTTCATGAGTGTTGTCATTGATGGCAACAAAGTCTATCCCACACATCCGCAGTACATAGTATGTCTATACCAGAAGTCAAATTGAAGATTGTTTTGGTCTGGTGAACAAGAACATAGTATGCAACAAGGTCTGACAATCAGGTCTGGATCTCTCAGATGGTGTAACTTAGCAAGTTTCAGACTTGGATAAGTTAAGAGGGGTATCATGACTACTATATCCCAGAGATTTAGCCTCCGATGATAAAGCATGAAAAAGATATGAGCATCTGAGTGTTGGGTTCCAGACAAATAGAGCAGACAAAGAAAGAACTGACCAGTAGAGCATTAGACTTCAATACGGATGAGTAAAAGGTGTTGATCAAGCTATTTGGTGGATTATACATTGTTGGACGACATGATTAATGACTTCTATTCCTATGCTTTTGATACACATCACAAATCAAGAATGGATTTAGCTGATAGATCAGTAACTTGTAAATATCTTGAGTGTTCCTGTTTTCAACTAGAAAGTTGATGAAATCCTTGATGCAGATATATACCAGATGGATTCTAGTATGTAGATGTGTGAGAAATACAAATGATAAAAAAAGTGCAAATAAAAACAGGGACAAGTGTGAAAGCAGCAAATCAAGTCCGGTATGTGACAGAGCAACAATATTAAAACAAAAGAAGAATGAAGTGCATCAAATCAGTGTATTGTGCCTAACCAGAACTAAACTCTTACATTTGTAGATGCTTCTCATCAATTCAAACATCTGATTACCTTCTGTAAGTTCTTGTAGGTAGTGTGCCTCTTATGAGCAGTGTGCTCGGGCAGTGAGCCCTAATTAGCAAGTGTCATAGTATACTCCTTTATTCTTTTAACAGAGAATACAATCTTGGGTTAGTCACCCCGTGGTTTTTCCCTTATCAGGGTTTTCCACGTAAAAATCCTTGTGTTATGTGTGTTGATTTTATTTTTTCTCTTATGTTCACATATGCTTATATGATTTAATGTTGCACTGATTATTAAGATAACAAAATAAAAGAAAGTTAAGGAAATTTTAAGAGAACTAATTCACCCCCCCTCTCAGTTATCTGCCTTGTTTCCAACAGCTTCATGACACATGTCTTCACCTGTCTTACAAGCTTCCATTTCTGACTCTTACATGTCATAACTTCGTCCTAGGAATCTGTCATAACTGTTTTGGTCAAACATTCCCTTACACAACATGGAAGATGCCAACACATGGAAAAATGCTCCTACCACAAAGTGGGATGCCTATCTCCTCATGTGAGGACAAAATTACAAGTTGTCATATTCCATGTAGGATGACACATCACCATGCCACATCCCACAATATGACAATATGGTATTTACAAATATTTACAACATAGGCAATTAAATAATAAACACAAACATAAATAATGCAAGGAATTACCAAGGTTGAGACACCTTAATTCCCAACAGTGTGGAAGAATCTTATAGATGTAGAGTTACCTCCTGGATCTCTGGTTGGATATACTCCTGTAAAAGCTTGCACTGCAAGTATATTGTAATCTTCTTGATTCTTGAATAATATATTGGGCGGCTTTGGAGTGTGGGGTTTTTTACCTAAAATGGTTTTCCCCACGTATATCTTGTGTTGTGAGTTTTGTGTTTGCATTTGGAAGTTGTTATTATCTTTCTGTTAATGTGCATCTTAATCTGTAACTGTAAAAGTAAAAATTTGCATAAATCTTTCCTCAGTAGATTAGTGTAGAAAGCGTTTCCGCTTACCTTGCTTCCTTTCAGAAATTGTTTTTTTTCAAAAATAGGCATAGATTCACCAACATGTTTTGGCCTCGGGCTAGGAATCGCTAGGATTTTATAGCTTTTTTAGGGGGGGCCCTTAAAGTTATCCTTGCATAATATTCCATTTTCCTTCAGCATGAAGGAATCATTACCAAATGTCTAGAAAACCCCTTTTTACAAATCATGTGCTACCTATAAACAACCAAAATGTCAAGCCCAAAAAAAGACTCCTAATTTGACTCAATAACTCTAATAAGAGCTAGTGTATGATGACTATACCTGTTATCCCCTAAACATAGAGTAGTCACAAACAAGAAACATCAAGTTAGATTAAATTCCTCTAAAACTTCTAGGAGTGGAGTTCGTTAGAGCTTGGAACAAATGTGGGATTGTAATCGCTCCCACTTAAATGAGACCCCCACGTTAAGGGATGAAGCCAACTACTATGGGTGGGGAATTATTTCTACCATGTAACTATTTTGGTCAACATAACCATCAACTGCTCCTCACTAATCATTAATTTGCTCCTTAAATAAAACTACGACACGACTACCAAGCAAATTTAACTACCACCAAGAATAATGATGATCCCCTTGACAAGGAGACCCCAAGTTAGCATTTTAGATTTGTAATTTTTCCTTCAACAGAGGAATTGGTTTACATGATTCTCCCCTTCTTTTCAAAATTTTGAACCTCCTAGTTGAAAGCTAATTTATTTGAAAATAAACTTCAAGAAAGTTAAAACACTAAGAAAATTAAGAACTCAACTACATATTTTTTGGTGATGAAAGATTGCTTGTACCCCAAGATGCTATTGCATCAAACATCTAGGTAAGAGTTTGGGTTAGATGGTAGAACCACCCTCTTGACTTGATGAACCAAGCCACTGTTAGCAAGAGACACATTGGATCTTCATGATTGTTGTCATTGATGGCAACAAAGTTCATCCCACACATCCGCAGGACATGGTGTGCCTATACCGGAAGTTAGATTGAAGAGTGTTGTGATCCGGTAAGCAAGAACAGAGCATGTGGCAAGGTCCGATAGTTAGGTCCGGATCTCTTAGAGGAAGTATCTTTGGAAAGTGCAGATTTGGGGAAGTCAAAAGGAGTACCTTGACTAATAGATTCCAGGAATTGAGCCTCCAGTGATGAAAGAGTGAAGAGATATGAGCATTCAAGTATTGGGGTCTTGTTTGGCAGAACAGACATAGGAAGAACTGACTGGCAGAGGATCATACATTATTTTGGATAAGATATTGATGATGATCAAGGTTCCTAAGGCATCATTCATGATTGGCCGACATGTTAGATGACTTCTATAAGTATCTTTTTGATCCGCATCACTTGGGAAGTGAGGATTCAGCCGACAGACTAAAGATTGGGAAATACTAACTATTCCGGATGCCGACTAGAAAGAGGATGAAATCCTTTGTGCGGATATATATACCAAATGGATTTTGATGAGAGTGAGAGTTATTGGTGTGGTGTTGTTGTCTGCAAAGAAAAGCAGCAGAGCAGAAGGAAAGTAGTAAGGAAGGTTCGGTATGTGAAAGGACAGCAGCATAAAAGAAGAGAAAGGATGAAGTGCAGTAGATCAGTATACTGAGCCTAACCGAAACTAAACTCCAGCATGTGTGGATGCTTCTCATTAGTTCAAGGATCTTGTTATTCTTCGTACAAATTGCAGATAGTGAGTCTCTTATAGGCAGTGTGCCTCTTGTGAGCAGTGTGCTCGGGTAGTGAGCCCTAATTGGCAAGTGCCATTTTGTAATTCTATTCTTCTAACAGAGAATACAATCTTGGGTTAATCACCCCATGGTTTTCTCCCTTAACAAGGTTTCCACGTCAAAAATATTGTGTCATGTGTATTTCCATTTCATGGTTATGTTTGCTTATTTGAATTAATGCTGCATTAATTATTAAGAAAGTTTAGAAAGCTAAAATAATTAAGATAACTGATTCACCCCTCCTCTCAGTTATCAACAATTGGTATTAGAGCCAAGTTCCTCCAAACAGAGCCTAATAGCTTAAGGAAGATCTAGGAATTAAAATGGATGTGTATGGTATTAGGGAGCAACTTCAGTCTGCCCTAGATGATCTTGAGCAATCTAATTCTGAAGTCAATGAACTGAAGGAAAGACTCAAACAGGCTGATGATTTCATAAATGAACTAAAAGGGAAACTAAGTCTCTCTATGAAAAAGAGAAAGGATCTACTTCAGCAATTGGCAAGTCAAAGTGAAGCAAATGATACAAATGAAGATCTGAAGGAGAAAACCAAGTTATGTGAAAAGTGATCAAAAGAGATCATTATGGTAAGACATGAAATGGAATCAGGAGTTATGAAATTTAATTAAGAAATTGAAGAGAAAAGAAAAACTGAAGATGATCTAAGACAATCTCTCAAGGAGAATTCAAAAGACTGCCACAAGATGGATAGAATAATCAGACATCTTGAATCTGATCTTGAAGATGCTAAAGAAAATGAAGAAAAACTTGAGGATCAAATTATCTCTCTTAAAAGGGATCTTCAAACAGCAAATGAATATAAAGAGAAATTCAAGATAAGTTCTGCTCAACTTGAAGTTCTTCTTGAAAGCCAAAAGGGGGTAGATGACAAGTGTGGTTTGGGATAAGAGAAAGGTGAAAGCTCTGGATCTAGTCAGAAGAAGTTTGGATTAGAAAATTCAAGGAATAGGCCTAGAAGACCTCTAGTAAGGCAACCTAATGCTCAAAGATATCCTTCCTTCAATGGATACTGCCACAACTACAATAACTTTGGTCACAAAGCTAATCAGTGCAGAAGGAGATGTTGATAACTGAGAGGGGGGGTGAATCAGTTATCTTAATTATTTCAGCTTTCTGAACTTTCTTAATAATTAGTGTAGCATCAATTCAAACAAGCAAACTTAATCATGAAATGGAAATACACATGACACAATATTTTTGACGTGGAAACCCTGTTAAGGGAAAAAACCACGAGATGATTAACCCAAGATTGTATTCTCTGTTAGAAGAATAGGATTACAAAATGGCACTTGCCAATTAGGGCTCACTGCCCGAGCACACTGCTCACAAGAGGCACACTACCTACAAGAGACACACTGTCTACAATTTATAAAGAATGTGATACAATACTTGAATTGATAAGGAGCATCAACATATGCTGGAGTTCAGTTCCGGTTAGGCTCAGTAAACTGATTTGTTGCACTTCATCTTTCCTCTTCTTTTGTGCTGCTTTCCTTTCACATACCGGATCTTCCTTTCTTCTTTTATTCAGCTTTACTGCTTTTCTTCGCACATCACAAAACACCACAACACATCTCATAACTAAATCCATCTTGTATATATATCCGCACAAGTGATTTCATCACCTTTCTAGTCGGCACCCAGAATAGTCAATATTTTCCATAAACTCTGATCTGTCGGCTGAATCCTTGCTTACCAAGTAATGCGGATCAAGGATATACTTGTGGAAATCATTAATCATGTCGACCAAACATAATTTATGCCTTCATAACCTTTACCAACATCAGTAACACATCCGGAATAATGTCTGATGTTCTGCCAGTCAGTTCTTCCTCTGTCACACTGCTAATCAGGAACCTGATACTCAAGTATTCGTATCTTTTTCTTCATCTATCACCGGAGGCTAAATCCTTGGAATCTATCACTCAAGGTAGTCCTCTTGACTTCCCCAAATCCACACTTCACCAAGATACTTTCTCTGAGAGATCCAGACCTGACTGTCGGACCTCGCCACATGCTCTGTTCTTGTTTACCGGACCACAACATTCTTCACTCTGACTTCTTGTATAGACATACCATGTCTTACGGATGTGTGGGATGAACTTTGTTCCCATCAATGACAACATTCATGAATCCATATAGTGTCTCTTGCCAATAATCTCCCCCTTTGGCATTGATGGCAACACTTAGTGAAAAATGACTAAGTGTTTACAATATGCTCCCCCTTGGCTGATGCTCTATTTTTATATACATTTTCTGGAGCTCCCCCTTAGTTGGATTCCTCATTTTTCATTGCTCCTCACTCCCCTTTGACATCAATGGCAAAGGGTAGGGTCCGCATACCAAAATTTTCAAAATCTTGTCCACATAAGTATATACATATGGAATACTTACATATACTGAAGTATGTCTGCAAAAGTTGTTTTTAATTGAATGAATTCTGTAGCCCAACTTTGCTTCATTCTATCCAAAATTGATATATGACCGCTCAATAGAAATGCAAACGCATCTGCCCTTTTTAGATCTGTTGGATCATTTGTCTAGGCTGTGATTTGAGCTTCTTTTATGGCCTCATGCATGGCCTCTAACTTAGGGACAATTATCCCTCTGAGCTCACTCAACCTACTGATTCTATTTTTCTTCTCTTTTTCAAGCTTCTTAATTTCATTCAAAACTACAACCGTTTGATATTCTTGATTTCTTATGGATGTAGTAAGTGGATCAAAATTTTGAGAAAGTTTTATCAGTTTATCCTCCTGTTCTTTCATTTTCTTCTCAATCTCCACTATTGTTTTGGACCATGATAAACAAAATTTGTACATTTCTCCACCATCTTTAAGAGCATTTTCTAAGCTCTTTATCCCAATATTCATATTTTTCCTATCATTAATTATCAATCCTTGTACCTCTGATAATCTTTTTGCAAGAAATTCCTTCCGGACCTTATCTTCTGCTGACTTCTCTAGGGAATCAAAATGTGTGCTAACACTATTGACTAGAGTTTTGAGATTACCGGATGTGGAGGTTGTGGGATCCTTCTGAAACGATGGCATAATCTTTTCAAGCACTCCAGAAGCAGCTTCTATCAAATCACAGTCTTCCATGTGAGACTTCAGGAGTTTTTCTTTAACCTTTGCATTGGCAAATGAAGCTATCTTCATTGTCTGTACC
Organism: Cunninghamia lanceolata; assembly: GCA_027924645.1. Taxonomy (NCBI): domain Eukaryota; kingdom Viridiplantae; phylum Streptophyta; class Pinopsida; order Cupressales; family Cupressaceae; genus Cunninghamia; species Cunninghamia lanceolata. Next base: position 29,457,930 of record BSBN01000500.1, read on the forward strand.
GGAGAAAGAGAATCAAAATTAAATGGTCCTTGTAGAAGCTCTAGTTCATCAATCTCCATTGTTTCTTTGTTCAGGAATTCTTGGATAGTTTTTGCAGTGTCTCTTGCCGGAGATAGATTTTTCTTTTCTTCTGCATTCTTAGAGCTGTCTCTTGGAGTTTTCTCTCCTTCTACATTCTTATCATTGGCAGTTGTGGTCTTCTCTGTTGAAGTCTTCTCTCCTTCTGCAACCATGGTATTGTCACCTTCTTTTTCCTTCACCTCTGATTCTTTCTCCTGTATTCTTCCTTCTTCTTTAGATCCAGAGATTGTAGGGGAATCCGGAGGAGAAATGTTAGTCTGTTCAAGGCCCACCTCTTCTGTCATTTTCTCAGTAGATTCTTCTGCAACACTTGTAGTCGAGGGATCAGTACCCAAGTCCTCTATAATTGGAATGTTGAATCTTTTGAATGCATTCCAGAGGATCTCTTTTGTCTCTTTTGCAACTTTGTCAGTCTCTCTGAGCATAAGTTCATTCATCCTTGCTTTGCTCCTGAACTCATTCTTACAATATTTGAATACCATATTCATTGTCTTGGGATTGATTGAAGGATATAGCTGAATTGCTATCTGTTCCCGAATTTCTAGGTCTTTGGCTTGGGCATTGTTCTTTCTTATTTCTAGTTCCTTCTCCAAGCTTTTGGGGATCAGAGATATAATTTCAATGAATGCTTTGTTGTAGATATTTAGGTACCTGACTGTGGCATCTTGCAATATCTTCTGATCTGCTTCACCGTAATCATCATAGAACTCAATCATTGGCTGAAGATTTCCGTCCACTGTAACTGATTTGATTATGTCATCAATATGAAGAGTGGGTTTTTCAACATATTCCTCTATCTTTTCTTCTTCCTCTTGTCCGATGGAGGGTTCACTGGATGTTTTCTTCTATTTCTTCACTTTCCTGATTTCTTCATCAGATTCAGTCTCCTCTTCATCCCTTTGATTGGCATAAGCCCTTGTGGCTTTTATCTTTGTTCTTTTCTCTCCTTCGCAGGATAATTTTGCTTCCGATTTTGATGGTCTTGAGCTTTTGGTAGTGGTAGGTGCAGATCTCTTTGATGATCTGGTCTGGGTGGAGGATTTTACCGGAACACTTTTCTCACTTTTCTTTTCTTCCTTTTTCTTCTCTTCCTCAGCTCTTTCCATCTTTTCCCTATTGGCATCAAGTGCCTCCTTTGATATGCCAAAGCCTTTTGCAACATCTTCAACTTCTTTTCTTACCTTCCTCTTGATCTCTAGTTGTCTGAGTTCCACATGAATCTTTACACTCAGCTCCTCAAAGGTTCCAAACCTTTCTGCCTTTGGATCCTTTGGCTAACTTAACATGTGTTGAACATGCAGCTCCATAATTTGTTCATCAACTTCATACCCCATGGGCATGATCCATACAGTTCTTGGTTCTACTGCCTCCATTAGGCACTGATCAGTCTCTACCATAAAACATACTGTGTTTTTGTATTTCTCAACAAGAGACTGGGGAATCCTTTCTCTTGCTTGCATCATGTTCTAAAAATTCTTGAAATATCCCCATAGGGCTGTATTTCTTGCTTTAGCATCCCCAAGCCCATGCAAATAGTCTCTGATTTGGATGGCAACCGGTCTGTCATTCTGCCATACCCAGCAATTGGATCCGGGAAGCTCATTCATGTAATAAAAGAATAGACAGAGTATCAAGCCACCATACTTGAAGGAGTTCTTCTTATCCTTCTTAATCTTTTGCAGATTTTCCAAAAGTTGGCTTAGAAGAAGTTCACACAGATCATAGTTAGCATTTTCTTTTAGCATTTGACAGGCTGTGTAAACTGCAGTTCCTGGTACTGAATTTTCCCTATTGGAGTAATAAATCTTGTAACCAATTATCATGGATGCAAATTTGACATCCGGTTCAGTGATGTCTTCAATTGTCATAGCTCTCTTGTCAAATTTTGATCCAATTGCATCACTTACTGTCTGATTCTTGACAGATTTGAGAACAGGAATTCCACCGGATGAGTGCAGATCGGTTACTGCCCTAATTGCATCTTTGGTGATCTTAAATGGTTTATTTAACCATAAGAAATTGTCATGCACTCTACTCAACACATACCGAACCCATTCTTCTTCTTCAAAATAGGGGAAATGAATGCACTGTGCAAAATGCTTATCCCGAATGGCTTTATACTGAGGTTTAATCTCAAAAGAATCATCTATTAGCTGTTTGTGATAGATATCCACTAACTTTGATTCCCCAAATTCTTCAATATTCGCGTGTATGTAAACTCTAATATCTTCTGTGTGCAAAACACCATGCAGAACACTAGAGAAGGCTCCTAGGGGTTCTACCTCCAAGGATTTGTATGGATGTTTCTTAAATTTGGGGCGAGGTCTATCAGAAATCTTTACTATATTCAGAGTAGCCATCATCAAAGAATCTTACTGAAGGAAATCAAGAACGAAGAATACCTTTTACGCTGTTTAGGGCACATGATGAAATCCGGATTGAGCTATATGAGGAATCATCTTGATCTTTGGGAGAAGTTGTTGCAGAGCTTCTTTTCTCTCTTCTTCGCATGTGAGTGTACAGATGATGAGCGAATGAACTCTTTTATTTCTGAGAAGCCCTAATTTTTATTCGGCAATAAATGCGCAACCTAATTCATTCCAATTTGCCTTGTTTGTCTTATTCAGAGACAAAACCTTTCCGGATCACTGAGACAGATTTCAAAGTTATTCTAGGAGATTAGTGATAATCTATCTTCCTTTCATTAGTCATTTGATCTATTTGTAGATCAAGACACCATAGTTTGAATCATACCAGACCAAACTTGTAAGGAATCTATTTTTACCGGAAGACTATTTTACCAGATCAATTCTGGTAGGATTAGATTCTTCAAATCTTCTTGCAGATCTCTCAAATCTTTACCATACCCCTTTAGATGTTTCTTGTATGACCCCTTTTAATCTACAGCTCTCCTTGTGCTAGTTCTGGCACCAATTGACTGGCTGGGGGAACAAGGTTTTCTTTGTCTCCCCCCTGAGCCAGAGCTCACTTTTTAATTTCTGGAAGGAATATCAGCACCAGAGTCTGGTGCGGATCCATCCCCTACATTCTCTGTACTTTTCTTCACCCAAATCTTGTTCATCTCACTTTGAACTTCATCCGCATTTACTTTTTGTTTTCCCTTATCTTGATTCTAATTATAATATACCAGACCTCTTTTATCTTGATTCTTGCTTCTACAAAATTTTGCTATATGACCGGATCTATTGCAAATTTGGCAAACAACATTTCTTTGCATATTTGATTGATATCCTCTTGATCTGCATTGATTAGCCATATGACCCATTCTATTGCATGCAAAGCATCTACCATTGAATGAATTATTCATTTGCATATTTCTGCATTCATGAGATTTGTGACCATACCTTTTGTAGTTGAAGCATTGTCCGAAGAAGGATGTATTAGTCTGATTCATTCTCCTTCTGCATTGATTAGCTTTATAACCAAAGTTATTGCAGTTGTGGCAGTATCCATTGAAGGATGGATATCTTTGAGCATTAGGCTGCCTTACTAGAGGACTTCTAGGCCTGTTCCTTGGATTTTCTAATCTAAAATTCTTCTGACCGGATCTGGAGTTTTCTCCTTTCTCATATCCCAAACCACACTTGTCATCTACCCTCTTTTGGCTTTCAAGAAAAACTTCAAGTTGGGCAGAACTTATCTTGAATTTCTCTTTATATTCATTTGTTGTTTGAAGATCCCTTTTGAGAGAGACAATTTGATTCTCAAGTTTTTCTTCGTTGTCTTTAGCATCTTCAAGATTAGATTCAAGATATCTGATAATTCTATCCATCTTGTGGCAATGTTCTAATTTCTCCTTGAGAGATTGTCTTAGATTATCTTCAGTTTTTCTTTTCTCTTCAATCTCTTGGGTAAACTTTATAACTCCTGATTCCATTTCATGTCTTATCATAATGGTTTCTTTTGATAACTTTTCACATAACTTAGTTTTCTCCTTCAGATCTTCATTTGTACCATTGGCTTCACTTTGACTTGCTAATTGCTGAAGTAGCTCCTTTCTCTTTTTCATAGAGAGACTTAATTTGTCTTTTAGTTCTCTCATGAAATCATCAGCCTATTTGAGTCTTTCCTTTAACTCATTGACTTCAGAGTTTGACTGTTCAAGATCATCAAGGGCAGTCTTGAGTTGCTCCCTTAAACCATATGCATCCATTTGAATTCACAGATCTTCCTCAATCTGTTAGACTTTGTTAGGAGGAACTTGGCTCTGATACTAATTGTTGATAACTAAGAGAGGGGGTGAATCAGTTATCTTAATTATTTTAGCTTTCTGAACTTTCTTAATAATTAGTGCAGCATCAATTCAAACAAGCAAACCTAATCATGAAATGGAAATACACATGACACAATATTTTTGACATGGAAACCCTGTTAAGGGAAAAAACCATGGGTTGATTAACCCAAGATTGTATTCTCTGTTAGAAGAATAGGATTACAAAATGGCACTTGCCAATTAGGGCTCACTGCCTACAAGAGACACACTGTCTACAATTTATAAAGAGTGTGATACAATACTTAAACTGATAAGGAGCATCAACATATGCTGGAGTTCAGTTCCAGTTAGGCTCAGTAAACTGATCTACTGCACTTCATCTTTCCTCTTCTTTTGTGCTGCTTTCCTTTCACATACTGGATCTTCCTTTCTTCTTTTATTCAGCTTTACTACCTTTCTTCGCACATCACAAAACACCACAACACATCTCATAACTAAATCCATCTTGTATATATATCCGCACAAGTGATTTCATCACCTTTCTAGTCGGCACCCAGAATAGTCAATATTTTCCATAAACTCTGATCTGTCGGCTGAATCCTTGCTTACCAAGTAATGCGGATCAAGGATATACTTGTGGAAATCATTAATCATGTTGGCCAAACATAATTTATGCCTTCATAACCTTTACCAACATCAGTAACACATCCAGAATAATGTCTGATGTTCTACCAGTCAGTTCTTCCTCTGTCACACTACTAATCAGGAACCCGATACTCAAGTATTCATATCTTTTTCTTCATCTATAATCAGAGGCTAAATCCTTGGAATCTATCACTCAAGGTAGTCCTCTTGACTTCCCCAAATCCGCACTTCACAAAGATACTTCCTTTGAGAGATCCGGACCTGACTGTCGGACCTCACCACATGCTCTGTTCTTGTTTACCGGACCACAACAATCTTCACTCTGACTTCCGGTATAGACATACTATGTCCTGTGGATGTGTGGGATGAACTTTGTTGCCATCAATGACAATATTCATGAATCCATATAGTGTCTCTTGCCAACAAGAGAATGAATCAGACTAACACATCCTTCTCCGGACAGTGTTTTAACTGCAAAAGGTATGGTCACAAATCTCATGAATGCATAAATATGCAAATGAACAATTCATTCAATGGTAGATGCTTTGCATGCAATAGAATGGGTCATATGGATAATCAATGTAGATCAAGAGGACATCAATCAAATATGCAAAGAAATGTTGTTTTCCACAATTGCAATAGATCTGGTCATATTGCCAAATTCTGTAGAAGCAAGAATCAGGACAAAAGAGGTCCGGTACATCATAATCAGAATCAAGACAAGGGAAAAGGAAAAGTGAATGTGGATGAAGTCAAAAGTGAGATGAACAAGATTTGGGTGAAGAGAAGTACAAAAAATGTAGGGGATGGATCCGCACCAGTATCTGGTGCTGATATTCCTTCCAGAAATTAAAAGGTGAGCTCTAGCTCAGGAGGAGACACAAAGAAAAATATTTTCCCCCAGCCAGTTAATTGGTGCCGGAACTGACACAAGGAGAGTTGCAGATTAAAGGGTTCACAAAGGGACATCCAAATAAGGTTTGGTTAAGAGATGAAAGATCCACAATAAGTTTTGAATAGGTTAAAGACTAATCCGGTTCATCAGTCATCCGGTGAGTAGTAGTTTTTTCACAGTTAAATCTGACATGATTCAAACTATGGAATCTTGATCTACGAATAGATCAAATGATTAAGGAAAGGAAGATAGATTATCACTATTCTCCAAGAATAACTCTAAGTGTATCTCAGTGATCCGGAAAAGATCTATCTTAGAATAAGATGAACAAGGCAACCGGAATGACATAGGTTGCACATTTATTGCAGTATGAAATTAGGGCTTTCCCAAAAATAAAAGAGTTCATTCATTCGTCATTTGCACATTTGCACTCAAGAAGAAAAGAAAAGGAGCTCTGCAACAAATTGTCTCAAATTCTCAAAGATTAATCATTGAAGTCGATTCATCCAACAAATTAATCTGGCTCATTCAGCGAACCCTAGAAGCGTAAAAGGTATTTTCCGTTGCTGAATATCTCTCTGTAAATCTTTTAAAAATGGCTACTCTGAATGTGGTGAAGATTTTTGATAGGCCACACCCTAAATTTAAGAAGCACCCATACAAATCTCTAGAAGTGGATCCCTCAGGTGCTTTTTCCAGCATTCCGCATGGTATTTTGCATGTAGAAGATGTTAGGGTTTACATTCATGCAAACATTGAAGATTTTGGGGAATCCAAGCTGGTAGACATCTATCACAATCATTTAATAGATGATACTTTTGAACTCAAACCACAGTACCAAGCCATCCGGGATAAACATTTTGGTCAGTGCATTCATTTCCCCTATTTTGAGGAGAATGAATGGGTCTGGTATGTGTTGAGCAGAGTACATGATAACTTCTTATGGTTTAATAGACCATTTAAGATCACTAAGGATGCAATTAGGGCAGTAACTAGCTTGCACTCATCCGAAGGGATACCATTTCTCAAATCTATCAAAAACCAAACTGTGAGTGAAGCTACCAGATCAAAATTTGATAAGAGAGCAATGACCATAGAAGATATCTCTGATTCGGATATCAAGTTTGCATCTGTGATAATTGGTTATAAGATATATCACTCCAGTAGGGAGAATTCAGTACCTGAAACTGCTGTGTATACTGCTTATGAGATTTTGAGAAAGAATGCAGATTATGACCTCTGTGAACTCCTTCTAAGCCAATTGATGGAAAACTTACAGAAGATTAAGAAGGACAAGAAGAACTCTTTTAAGTATGGTGGACTAATATTGTGTTTGTTTTTCTACTTTATGAATGAGTTGCCCAGATCTAATGGTTGGGTATGGCAAAATGACAGACTTGTTGCCATTCAAATTAGAGACTACCTGCATGGGCTTGGGAATTCTAAGGGAAGAAATACAGCTCTGTGGGGTTACTTCAAGAACTTTCAGAGTATGATGCAAGCAAGGGAGAGAATTCCAAAATCTCTAGTTGAAAAGTATAAGGATACAGTTTGCTTTATGGTAGAAACTGATCAGTGCCTAATGGAGGCTGTGGAACCAAGGATAGTCTGGATCATGCCCATGGGGTATGAAGAAGATGAGAAAATTGTTGAGCTACATGTTCAACACATGCTTAGTCAACCCAAAGATCCTAAGGTAGAAAGGTTTGGAACCTTTGAAGAATTAAGTATAAAAATCTATGTTGAGCTCAGACAACTGCAGATGAAGAGAAAAGTGAGAAAAGAGGTAGAAGAATTTGCCAAGAGGCATGGAATCTCAAAAGAGGCACTTGATGCACATAGAGAAAAGATGGAAAGGGTAGAGAAAGAGAAGGAAGAAGCAGAAAAGGAAAGTGATCCGGTAGAAGCCCCCTCCCGGACCAGATCCTCTAAGAGGTCTACACCTACAACTACTAAGACCTCAAAGGCATCAAAACCATCCGGTAAAGCAGAGGAAATGACTAAGACAAAGGGCACAAAGTCTTATATTAGTCAGAAGGATGAAGAAGAGACAGAATCAGATGAGGAGGTAAGGAAAATGAGGAAAAAGAAGAAAGTATCTAGTGAACCCTCTACCGGTGAAGACAAGGAAAGGATGGCAGAAGAGTTTGTTGAAAGGCCCACTCTGTCCATTGATAATGTAGTCAAATCAGTCACTGTGGATGGGAACTTGAAACCAATGACTGAATTTTATGACTACTACAGTGAGGCTGATCAGAAGATTCTGCAAGAAGCCACAGTTAGGTACCTTAACATTTATAATAAAGCATTCATTGAGATTATATCTTTAATTCCAAAGAGCCTAGAGAAAGAACTAGAAATCAGAAAGAACAATGCCAAGGCCAAGGACCTTGAGATCAGGGAACAAATAGCTATTCAGCTCTATCCCTCAATCACACAGAAACAAATGAATAAGATTTTCAAAGATTGCAAGGATGAGTTTTGGAGCAAAGCTAGAATGAATTAGCTTATGCTTGGAGAAACTGACAAAATAGCTAAAGAAACTGAAGAAATCCTCCGGAATGCCTACAAAAGGTTCAACATTCCTATCATAGAGGACATAAGTGATGAGCCCTTTGCCACGGATGACAAGGAAGAAACTACTGAGATAGTAGTAGAAGAGGTAAAGGAGGCAGGTGAAGAAAAAGGTAAGGACTTAGATTCCTCTGCTCTGGAAGAGGAAGTCCAAGGAGAAGTAAATCCGGACTCTCCAGCAATCTCTGAATCTAAAGGAGAAGAAAGTATAAAAGAAAAATCCAATCAAGAAGAACAAGGAAAGGGAAGAGAAGAAGAGTTAAGGATAGATGACAGTGGTAAGGCTATAGAAGGGGAGAAAATTTTGTCTCCGGCAAGAGACACAGCAGAAGCAATCAAGGATTTCTTGACCAAAGAGATGATGGAATTTGATGAACCAGAGTTACTTCAAGGTCCATTCAATTTTGATTCCCTCTCTCTGATGCAAACCATGAAGCTAGCTTCCTTCACTCAAGCAAAGGAAAAAGAAAAAATGCTGAAGTCTCACATGGAAGAGTGTGAACTCATAGAAACTGCATCTGGTGTACTGGAAAAGATCATGCCATCCTTCCAAAAGGATCCTACAGCATCCACATCTGGTAATCTAAAGTCTCTTGTAAATTCTGTTAGTACACATTTTGATTCTTTAGAGAAAGCAGCAGAGGAGAAAGTCCAGAAAGAGTTTTTGGATAAGAGATTCTCAGAGTTACAAGGACTTATAACCAATGATAGGAGAAATATGGATATTGGGACAAAGAGCTTAGAAAATGCTCTTAAAGATGGTGGAGATATCTATAAATTTTGTGTATCCTGGCCTAAAGTGACCAAGGATATTGAGAAGAAAGTAAAGGAACAAGAGGATAAATTGTCAAGCCTCTCTCAAAATTTTGATCCTCTCACTGTATCCATAGTAAACCAGGAATGTCAAACTATTGTAGTCATGAAGGAGATCAAGAAACTTGAAAAGGAGAGGAAGAACATAATAAGTAGGATGGGTGAACTTAGAGGGAACATTATCCCTAAGTTAGAAGCCATGCATGAGGCTCTAACTGATGCTCAAACCACAGCCCGAACCAATGATTCGACAGATCTTAAGAGGGCAGAAGCTTTTGCATTCCTTTTGAGTGGTCACATCTCAATTTTGGACAGGATGAAGTAGAGTTGGGTGACAGAAGTTGTACAGTTGAAGACAACTTTTGTAGACATATTACAGTGTATGTAAGTATAACTTGTTTATATACTTATGCAGCTAAGTATAGTTGATGTTTTGGACAATTTTGGTGTGCGGACCCTACCCTTTGCCATTGATGTCAAAGGGGGAGTGAGGAATAGTGAAAATGTGGAATCCAACTAAGGGGGAGCTCCGGTAAAGTGTACATTAGAAGAGAGCATCAACCAAGGGGGAGTATAGTATAACACTTAGTTATTTTTCACTAAGTGTTGCCATCAATGCCAAAGGGGGAGATTGTTAGCAAGAGACACATTGGATCTTCATGATTGTTGTCATTGATGGAAAAAAAGTTCATCCCACACATCTGTAGGACATGGTGTGCCTATACCGAAAGTCAGATTGAAGAGTGTTGTGATCTGGTAAGCAAGAACAGAGCATGTGGCAAGGTCCGACAGTCAAGTCCGGATCTCTCAGAGGAAGTATCTTTGGAAAGTACAGACTTGGGGAAGTCAAAAAGAGTACCTTAACTGATAGATTCCAGGAATTGAGCCTTCAGTGATGAAAGAGTGAAGAGATATGAGCATTCAAGTATTGGGGTCCTGTTTGATAGAACAGACAGAGGAAGAACTGACTGGCAGAGGATCATACATTATTCTAGATAAGATATTGATGATGATCAAGGTTCCTAAGGCATCATTCATGATTGGCCAACATGTTAGTTGACTTCTATAAGTATCTTTTTGATCCGCATCACTTGGGAAGCGAGGATTCAGCCGACAGACTAAAGATTGGGAAACACTGACTATTCCAGATGCCGACTAGAAAGAGGATGAAATCCTTTGTGCGGATATATATACCAAATGGATTTCGATGAGAGTGAGATTTGTTGGTGTGGTGTTGTTGTGTGTGAAGAAAAGTAGTAGAGCAGAAGGAAAGCAGTAAGGAAGGTCCGGTATGTGAAAGGACAACAACATAAAAGAAGAGAAAGGATGAGGTGCAGTAGATCAGTATACTGAGCCTAACCAGAACTAAATTCCAGCATGTGTGGATGATTCTCATCAGTTCAAGGATCTTGTTATTCTTCTTACAACTTGTAGACAGTGAGTCTCTTGTAGGCAATGAGCCCTAATTGGCAAGTGCCATTTTGTAATTCTATTCTTCTAACAGAGAATACAATCTTGGGTTAATCACCCCATGGTTTTCTCCCTTAACAGGGTTTCCACGTCAAAAATATTGTGTCATGTGTATTTCCATTTCATGGTTATGTTTGCTTATTTGAATTAATGCTACATTAATTATTAAGAAAGTTCAGAAAGCTGAAATAATTGAGATAACTGATTCACCCCCCTCTTAGTTAACAATAGCCATGACATTCCCTTCCACCAAATTAGATACCTCTACAAATCATCATACCTATTCTTCTTTTGCTTCCAACCTCCTATTGGATCAGAGATCCTTCTCCTCTTCTAATTTATTCTCTTTATATTTTCCCAACTTGAAGGCTTAGTGGTCCTCCTCCACTGAAATCCATCATGGTTCTGTTAGACTTAGGGCACACAACTGAGAGGGGGGGCTAAATCAGTTGTGCAAAACTTACACCAATTAAACACATAAATCTTCTTAGTGATTAGCAGAATATTAATCATGAACCATAATGCATTCAAATCAAAAGCAGAAACACATCAACACATAAGACACCAAGATTTTGACATGGAAAACCCGGTTAAGGGAAAAACCACTCGATGATTAACCCAAGATTGTATTCTCTGTTAGAAGAATAGAAGGAACAAAATGGCACATGCCAATTAGGGCTCACTGCCTGAGCACACTGCTCACAAGAGGCTCACTACCTACAAGAAACACACTGTTTACAAAGAAATAAGTATCACATACATGAACTGGAGAATAGCATCTTCACCATGCTTGAATCAGTTCCATTTAAGCCCAATACTTTTGCTTTGCCTTTCGCTCTTCTCCTCGCTACCACACACTCATAACCACAAGACACACTTTTGAAAGACTTCACAATCCCTTATTTATACAAGGCATCGACTTAGGAATAATCATTTAAGTTGGAAAACATCTACTAGAACATCCGCAAGACGTGTAATACATCCAGTCAGCCAGTCTCAGGAAGAACACCATCATCCAGTGGTTATTCTTCAAATGCGCACTCTAACTTCAATGCGGACCACCAACATGAACTGGACATGATCCAAGGATCACCACAACCTTTCTAGAATCACCAAGAGCATCCATACTTCATCTGCTTACTGGAATTCTTCTCTCCTTCATCTGAAGCTTTAAGAACACAGTCTATCATTACTATCACAAAGGAATAAGCGCTTTCAGACCTTCAAACCATGAACCAATAGAGTTGACACTTCACAAGGACATCCTCAACACTCCCTCAAATCCGTAGAATGGGATAATGCATTTCTGGATCTCACCAGACCTATCTGTGTCACTCTGTCACCTCTGAACACCTACTGGAGCCAGTTCTACTTGAGTAGCCATAACTTCTTTAGATCTTCATGCGGACCTCTGAAAACTTGACTGGATCATCTCAAGACTCATATCTACAAACCCTTTGAACCACAAACTCTGATCTGCATCTTAGCTAGGATCTCCACTTGACTGTCTCCATTGCTCCTCTCTGCTCATTCAATCCTTCTCATCAATGCAACATGAGTATGTTGGCATCAATGACAATATCGGTTAGACCCATACTTGCAACAATCTCCCCCTTTGTCATTGATGGCAACATATGATGTGAAAAACCATCAAGACAAGAACTTCTCCTTACTGTCACAACTCCCTCTATTAGCAACAATCATTCAGATGTCTTCTCTTCCTTTACTGCTCCCCCTTTGATCATCAACCACTTGTTTTTCACATGTCTTCTCTCCCCTTTTGACATCAATGGCAAAGGGTTCATACTTACAATTCCAACACTTTAGAATCATACCTACTGTTCCCCCTGAGTAGCAGCTCCCATCAATCCGGATCACAAGATATGATTGTGATATCCACCGAACTGATGCACCTCAGTGCACCTTAGTTCATCATCGAAGGGGCAATAACCCCTAACTTCTCCCTAAGATACTCAAAAGAGTCCTTAGGTAGAGGTTTAGTAAAGATATCTACAATCTGATCCTTGGAGGGCACAAACTCCAATCTGACTTCATTCTTGTTCACTTGCTCTCTCAAAAAGTGAAACTTAATAGATATATGCTTAGTCTTAGAATGCAACACTGGATTCTTAGATATATTTATTGCACTTGAATTATCATAGAAGATTGTGATAGGCACTTCATACTCTACTTTAATATCTCTTAGCATCTGCTTCATCCACAAAACTTGAGTGCAACTACCTGTTGCTGCTATGTATTTTGCTTCAGTTGTAGACAGGGATATTGCCTCTTCTTTCTTGCTTAGCCAAGAAACCAATCTCTTTCCCAAAAAGAATGCTCCACCACAGGTACTCTTCCGGTCATCCACATCTTCTGCCCAATCTGCATCTGTATATGCATGAAGAGAGAAATCATGATCTCTAGGATACCACATACCATACTCAACTATTCCTTTTAGATATCTAAAAATCCTCTTGATTGCCATGACATGAGATTCTCTGGGATCAGCCTGGAATCTAGCAACAAGACCAACAGCTTGCATTATATCTGGTCTAGTTTGAGTGAGATACAACAATCCTCCAATCATTGATATGTACTTTGTCTGGTCTACCTTAGGAGTGTCATCATCTTTTCTCAACTTACATCTGGTTGCCATGGGAGTATTCATTGGCTTTGAATCTTCCATCCCAAATTTCCTCAACAATTCTTTCACATATTTGGTCTGAGAAATGAAGATTCCTTTCTTTGTTTGAGTAATTTGCAGACCCAAGAAGAAATTCATTTCACCAAGCATAGACATCTCAAATTCACTTTTCATTTGATTTGCAAAAGTTTTACACGTACTATCTCTTCCTCCAAAGATGATATCATCAACAAATACTTCAACAATCAAGATGTTTTCATGATCAATTTTGAAATATAAGTTACTGTCAGCAGTACCTTTGTTGAAACCAATCTTCAAAAGATGCTTATCCAATCTTTCATACCAAGCTCTTGGGGCTTGCTTCAATCCATACAGTGCCTTCTTCAACTTGCAGACCATATCACCATGATCAGACAATTGGAATCCATCAGGTTGCTCTATATACACTTCTTCCAAGTCACTGTTTAGAAAGGTAGACTTGACATCCATCTGATATACCTTGAAATCCTTGAAGGAAGCAAAGGCAAGAAATAATCTAACTACTTCAATTCTTGCCACCAGAGCAAAAGTTTCTTCAAAATCAACTCCTTCTATTTGATAGTAGCCTTAGCAGACCAATCTGGCTTTATTTCTGATTACTTCACCAACTTCATTTAGTTTGTTCTGGAAGACCCATTTGGTTCCAATCACATTCTTGTTTCTAGGTCTGGGAACAAGATCCCAAGTGTGATTTGCCTCTATTTGCACCAGCTCTTCCTCCATTGCTTTAGTCCAGTTTTCATCATTGCAAGCTTCATTCACTGTTTTAGGTTCAATCTTTGAAATCAAACAATACTCTTCTGAATCTTGAGCAATTCTCCTTCTTGTTAGTACTCCTTTGCTTTTATCATCTATGATCTGATCTTCAAAGTGGTTCAGTCTTACATACCTAGGAACTTTAGGAATTTCTTGCACTTCTGATACTTGATCAGGCTCATTGAAACTTATTTCTTCTTCCTGGTTTACCGGATTAGCTTGAATCTGACTAACAAATGAGACTTGGGCTTCTTGAGTCAAAATACCATTCTGATCATCTTCATCATATTCATAAAACCTTGAGGGTTTCTCAATTCCCTCATCAACCTTCACATTTGTACTTTCTATCATCTTTCTCAGTCTTTTGTTATAACACCAGTATGTTTTGCTTTGAGTAGAGTAACCCAAGAATATTCCTTCATCACTTCTAGCATCAAACTTTCCTAGATCTTCATCTCTTTTAATGTAACATTTGCTACCAAAAACTCTAAAATACCTCACAGTAGGAGTGATGCCAAACCAAAGCTCATAAGGAGTCTTACCAGTATTGCTTCTGATTTGAACTCGATTGAGAGTATAGACTGTAGTGCTGACAACTTCTCTCTAATAGATGTGAGGAACGTTTGCTTCCATCTTCATGGTTCTAGATGCTTCCTATATGGTCCGGTTCTTTCTTTCCACTACTCCATTATGCTGTGGAGTCCTAGAAGTAGACAACTGTCTCTTTATTCCATGTTTCTCATAGAACTCTATGAACTCACCGGATGTGAATTCTCCACCTCTATCAGATCTCAGACATTTCAATTTCAATCCAGTTTCATTTTCTACCATAGCCTTGAATATTTTGAATTTCTCAAAGGCTTCTGATTTCTCTTTCAGAAAAGTTACCCACATCATCCGGGAATAGTCATCAATTAGTAACATGAAGTATCTATCACCTTGCATACTCCCGATTCTTGCCGGGCCACAAAGGTCAGTATGAACTAAGTCTAATAATCCGGTAGAAGACAGTTCCTTACTCTTGAATGTGATTCTGCTTAGCTTACCCAACTGACATTCTTTGCACAAGCTATTAGTAGGTTTCACCAATTTTGGAAGATCTCTTACAACCTGAGTATTGCTTATCTTGATGATATTATCAAAATTCACATGACACATTCTCCTATGCCATAACCAACTCTGATCAACTTGAACAAATAAGCAACTTTTATCAGTGCCAACCAAGTGGAAGATATTACCTTTAGTTTGGGTACCAGATGCAATCTTTATTCCTGAGCTTTCAAAGATCTTGCATTTTCCATTCTTGAACCGAAGATCATAGCCTTTGTCCACCAACTGTCCAACATTGAGAAGATTGTGCTTCAAGCCTTCAACATATAGAACATTACCGGTTTTGTTCCTTCCATCAAAAGAAATAGTTTCTCTTCCTCTGATTCTACCAGCAGAATTATCACCGAACTTCACCACTCCTCCTTCATACCTTTCCAAATCTATGAACTTATTTTTGTCACCTATCATATGGTGAGAGCAACCACTGTCAATGACCCAATCATCCTTTTCTTCAACTTGGGCAGCCAAAGCTTTTTCCACAACTTTATGATTGATAGAAACAAAGGATATTGGTTCTTCTTCCTTGATGGCAATAAACACCCATTCACTTCCGAATTTGTTTCCTATCTCTGATTCATCATCTGTTACTCCTTCATTATCATCTTCTTCATGAACATAGTAACAATTCTTTTGGAACCTTGATCTGTTAGGATTTTGCCTTGAAAATCTTTCCAGACATTTTGAGGCAAAATGACCAATCTTATTGCAGTTAAAACACTTGAAAGGCAATTTTCCTTCATACTTACCAAATCCTCTTGGCAGTCTTTTTGCAATGAGGGCTTCAAGTTGAGTAGTTTCTACTTCTTCTTCTAGGTCTTTTCTTGCTTTTTCATACCATGACAGTTTCCTTGATGAGTTCTCTCCTGGATCAAACCTTTGTTTACCTTTTACAGAGGCACTAGCTTTGAATGCAGATTTAGTCTTGAGGGGATCATCTCCAAACTCAGTCATTTCAAATGTAGCAAATTTGCCAGTCAATTGATCTCTTGTGACAGTTGTATGGGCTCTGAATTCATCAATGGTAGCAACCTTGATTCTGTAAGAAGCAGGAAGGGATCAGAGAATTTTGCCAACAATCTCATTTTCATCCAAGACTCCACCAGCATTTCTAATTCCACAAACAAGCTCATTTACTCTTGGCATAAAAGTAGTGATATTTTCATCATCTCTCATCTTCAGGTTTTCAAATTTCCCTTTCAGACTCTATAACCTTGCACATTTAACATACTAATCTCCTTCATGCAAAAGTTCCAATTTTTTCCAAATATCAAAAGCAGTCGGTAGGTCAATAACATTTGAGAGTTCTGAATCAGATAATGTGCTTAGAAGAGCTTCTATAGTTCGCAGATTGTTTTCAGCATCTGTGATTTCATTTGCAGCTTTTGGACCACCCTGTGGAGGTACATACTGTGTTGTAACCATGGTCCAGTATGCCATTCCCATGCATTGCAAGTGACACTTCATGCGACCTTTCCATAGATTGAAATTGGTTCCATCAAACTTCAGACTATCCTTCTTGTAGGATGACATCCTAGATCTCCTCAAGCGGTTAAGCTCTTCTCGAGGAACTTAGCTCTGATACCAATTGTTAGACTTAGGGCACACAACTGAGAGGGGGGGTGAATTAGTTGTGCAAAACTTACACCAATTAAAAACTTAAATCTTCTTAGTGATTAGCAGAATATTAATCATGAACCATAATGCATTCAAATCAAAAGAAGAAACACATCAACACATAAGACACCAAGATTTTGACGTGAAAAACCTGGTTAAGGGAAAAACCACGGGGTGATTAACCCAAGATTGTATTCTCTGTTAGAAGAATAGAAGGAACAAAATGGCAAATGGCAATTAGGGTTCACTGCCCGAGCACACTTCTCACAAGAGGCTCACTGCCTACAAGAGACACACTGCCTACAAGAGACACACTGTCTACAAAGAAATAAGTATCACATACATGAACTAGAGAATAGCATCTTCACCATGCTTGAATCAATTCCATTTAAGCCCAATACTTCTACTCTCCTCGCTACCACAGATTCATAACCACAAGACACACTTTTGAAAGACTTCACAATCCCTTACTTATACAAGGCATCAACTTAGGAATAATCATCTAAGTCGGCAAACATCTATTAGAACATCTGCAAGATGTGTAATACATCCGGTCATCCAGTCTCAGGAAGAACACCATCATCCAGTGGTTATTCTTCAAATGTGCACTCTAACTTCAATGTGGACCACCAACATGAACTAGACATGATCCAAGGATCACCACAACCTTTCCAGAATCACCAAGGGCATCCATACTTCATCTGCTTGCTGGAATTCTTCTCTCCTTCATCTAGAGCTTTAAGAACACAGTCTGTCATTACTGTCACAAAGGAATAGGCACTTCCAAACCTTCAAACCACGAACCAATAGAGTTGACACTTCACAAGGACATCCTCAACATTCCCTCAAATCCGTAGAATGGGATAATGCATTTCTGGATCTCACTAGACCTATCTGTGTCACTCTATCACCTCTGAACACCTGCGGGAGCCGGTTCTACTTGAGCAGCCATAACTTCTTCAGATCTTCATGTGGACCTCTGAAAACTTGAATGGATCATCTCAAGACTCATATCTACAAACCCTTTGAACCGCGACCTTTGATCTGTATCTTAGCTGGGATCTCCACTTGACTGTCTCCATTGCTCCTCTCTACTCATTCAATCCTTCTCATCAATGCAACATGAGTATGTTGACATCAATGACAATACCGGTTAGACCCATACTTGCAACAGGCTCTTTGCATCACTTGTACCACCTTCTATTGCACCTACACATAAACCAACAAAAACTCCCATACAAGTTTCCTCATTCTTTGCATTATGCCATTTAGACATGCTTTCTAATTCATCTTTTGTGAGGAGGTCTACATTTCCTATCTCTACGTGATGTTGTTTACAAGAAAACCCAATTTTTGCATTGTCTTCCTCCTTTGTACCATTAATGAACATGTCTCTACTTTCTCCCTCAATCATCCTCATTTCTTCTCCAAGAAAGAGATGATCTCCTTCTTTTCTCTTTTCATCAATCATGGGAATTTTTATACATCTCTCCAGCTGTTCCTTGTTGGTTGTGTTCTCTAAGACCAATAAAATGTCATCACATAAGTTGCTCCTAATGATATCTATCTTTGTTGTAGCTTCCTCTCTAAGGTGGATTGTGTCCACCACTACAACATCTTGGGTCACCTCTTGTCATAGGTTGCAATCCTCTAATAAAATAAAACTTCATCACATATGGGGCTCCCAAGGATCTCTATTTTTGTTGCAACTTCCTCTCTAAGGTAGACCACTTCTATTGCTACAACAACTTGGGCTGCCTCTTGTGATAAATTACACTCTTCTTCATTGGAGTCTTTGAACTCTTCTCTTTTCTCATTGTAATCCTCAACATTTTCCTCTTCTTCAAGGTAACACAACTCAACACCTTCAACTAGTTCATCCTCTTCATCTTCTCCCCATTCATCCTCTATCTCAAACTCTTTGCAAATCATATTTATTGGTCTTTCATCCAATAATAATTTTGCTAACTCATCTAGGGATTTAAGCTTTCCCTATTTTAGGAGTTTTGTTCCTTGGCTAATTCTAAACTATATGGCTTTCCTCTCTAAAAATAACTCTTGATCATAAGGTGTGTACTTATTGTCACCATTCTTTTTCACCTTTTTAAAAACTATCAAGGTCTTTGCTACAATTTTAGTTTTCTTTGATTTCTTATAATTGCATGTCTCATACTCCTCTAGTATCCACCATAACTCCTCTAACTCAAACTCTAATCTTTGCAGCTCCTTTTGTTGGTCTTTTATTTTCTTCTATCTCTATCTTTTTCTTGTTCTCTCTTCCAACTTATATATCCTTTTTTTTCACATTATGATAAAACTCCGTATTTGGATGTATAACCAAAAATCAAATACATAGTCACAACTCTCTTCTCCTCTTTCCTTTTAGATAGGCAATCTAGTGACCGCGTAACAAAATTCTATTTCTATTCTTCATCCCCTTAAGAAATTAACACAAATTTAGAGAGAAAACTTGCAAGTTAGTACTCCACAGATAAATATAAAATCACTTCAACTCTCAACAATCTTTAGCTCAAGCAGTTGCACTTATCAACGTTGATACCAACAAACTACTATAAAAACTCTTGAATTCTTGGCACATATTTACAAATCCATTTTCTCATTTATAATTATGTCTATAATATCCCTGCAAATTCAACAATTATTTGTTCCAAAGTTATAAAGCTCTTACAACAAACACTTCCATCTCTCATAAAATTATCTCCTAACTATAGAGTAATAAACAAAGACTCAAATAGATAACATTACAATGCATTTTATCTAATACCAAACTAATGCAGATACTTTCTCTATACCTACAAATTAAACACTCTAAAAAGTACCATCTTTGTAACTTAACTCCTAGTATATAAAATTAGTTTCAAACAATAGAATTTACAAAGGAACAAGCACACTCAATTCATATGGAAAATAAAATCTACAAGTTTTGATTATTCATGAGCAATCAAATAAAAACAAAACTTTAAGATTCATCTCATGGAAAAGATTTTACATAGTAAATAGCATCATACAACATCATATTATTCCATTTTCCTTCAACATGAAGGAATCATTACCAAATTTCCAAAAAAATCATTTTTACAAATCATGTACTACCTATAAACAACCAAAATGCCATGCCCAGAAAAAAGACTGCTGATTTGACTCAATATCTCTAATGATAGCTAGTGTATGATGACTATACCCCTTGTCCCCTAAACATAGAGTAGTCATGCAAACAAGAAACATCAAGTCATATTAAATTCCTTTGAAATCATAAGGAGTGGAGTCTGTTAGAGCTTGAAATAAACATGGGATTGTAACTGCTCCCACTTAAATGGGACCCCCACATTAATGGATGAATCCAATTGCTGTGGGTGGGTGGGGAATTATGTCTACCATGTAACTATATTGATCAACATAACTATTGTCACATAGATTTGCACCCAGTGTTGAAGGATTTTAGGGCTCCAACAATCTAGTGAAACATTGAGATGACCACTAGGTATGGGACCCTATAGGGAGGTCAAATCTCCATAGAGAGGTTGGTTCCTTTGTTGAATAAGTGATTCAACTATCCTAAGACTAAACCTAATCTATTCACCATTTATGAAAAGAGGAAGGAGGATGAACTGAAAGTAATGGAGGTGATACACTAGGTTTGAATATGAAAGCTCTCATAGAACTGAGAAAATGCACAGCATAATCAAATATAGCTGATAAATATACACAGATCTAGCAGGTCTTAACATAGGTAAAGAGCAATAAAAGGTTGAGAGGAACTAAACATTTACAAACAAACCATCCTTTGATTACATAGAGTTCAAAACCATCATATAGAGGTAAGAATAACCAACATATATTCAATCAAAAGGCACAATTATAGCATAAGAGGGCTCTGTTTGAGTACATAATGAATAAGTATCCAACCCTCAATACATCTTACAAGGATGCATATATGGCACTTACAATGAAGCGCCATTACTTATTATAATGAATGTGCCCATGGCCCTGTCAGAGATCTTTCGCTAGAAGGGACGTCTATCTACAAGACTTTAATACAAAAAATATCTAGATCTAGCAACAGATGGAAGATATTTGTGCCATTAACGAAAATAGTTGACTTATCAACCAACAACCATCAATGCAAAATATATGCCTTTATAAAGATTTTACAACACTTCAAGTCAGCCTTTGATATGTCATGTCGGCCGAATCTACATTTTTTCCTTCAGTCGGTATCTTATTTTGATAGTATCCAATTATGCATGTCCATATCCGGATCTTGAATTCTAGATCAAAATTTCTAAGTGTGGAATTTCCTCAAAAGCCTGCCAAATGATATAGGGTCAAATTCTAAGCATATTTGCCTCCTGGATCATGTGGAGATTCCCAAAAATGAAGGAGATATTGACGGTTAAAGTTGTGGTCAACGGGCATATGGATATCCATGTTTACTCAGTATCCTAACATCCGGATGCACCCATCAAATTTACCTCAATGGTCAATCGGGTCGTCATCCTCATGAATACTAGATGTTTGGATGTTAACTTAATATCCAGATATTAGCTTAATATCTAGATCTTGCTTTATGTCCATGCCCGCAAAACTAATGTCCATATCCTAATGATGTCATCTACATATTGGGAAGGTCAAGATATTAAGACTTTGTCAAATATCCATGTTGGAATGTCCTAATGATGTCATCGTCATAAGGTGCTTCTTTGGAAAGGATCTGGATGACGTCATCAGGATGTGCATTTTGAAAGATCCAGACACTTAGAAAAGATCTAGCTATTAACTAAGGTCTAGATGGATGGCTCAAATGGAACCACACATTCGTTGCCCACTACCCCACAAGGAATCGACATCTGCAGATAGATTCCCCGTGGGTTGGCAAGGAACGGTTAGGATTTCTGGACTTTTAGAAAAGATCCAGATATTAGCTAAGGTCCAGATATTAAAATAATATCTAGATATTAGCTAAGGTCTGGATATTAAGATAATATTTTGATATCCAGATGACAGATATCCATGCCAAAAACTAACTATAAAGAAAAAGATTTCTATGAAGGCAAAGCTTTGAAGATTTTAGGTTTCTGGGTTTTTCTGGGGTTTTTGTAAGGATTCTCCAAATAGATTTTTAGGGATTTTTGCAAGGTAGAACACTGGATTTTGAAGGATTTAAGGCTTTTAGAGTTAAATGCCAAGGGATTTCAACAAGATTTTCAAGGTAGGTCATTTGAATCTGGGCAGAGGAAAATAGGTCAACAGTAACCATCAACTGCTCCTCATTAATCATTAAGCTACTCCTTAAATGGAACTACTACATAGATTCCATAGAAATCTAACTACCGCTAGGAATAATGATGGTCCCCCTTGATAAGGAGACCCCAAGTTATCATTTTAGATCTGCAGTTTGTCCTTCAACAAGGGAATTGGTTTAAATCAAATTAATGTATGGAAGTGGGTGTGAATGTAGGTGCAATAATGAGAGGTAAATGGCAAATGTGTGGGAATAAGTGTGAGTGAGAGTAAATAGGGATGGATAGGGAAGTATGTTATTGTACTTGAGGCATTCCACCAAGGTGGACACAAAACTAAATGGGAAATGCAATGGGTGTAAATTTCACCATTACAATTTACCCCCACTTTAATGTGTGTGCAAATCTATCATGAGCATGCATTTCAAAGTATATCAACATTTTCAATCAACATAAAAAGTAAATATTCAAACACTCATAAAAAGGATGTAGAATATGTATAAAGTAATAGATCATTCTTGAATTCCTTATGTATGGTCCTTGGTATGAGCACTTCATCAAACCAACAAAACAATAAAAAGATGTGGGTGACAACACAATAGTGTGTCCCGTATTTTAGCATTGTTGGACCATTAAAACAACAATATGTTGCATTATTATAATTTGGGGATTCCCACTTTCTCCACCATTATTAGGAATGGATAAAGGATATGCATGATAGTAGAATAATGTGTCCCACGTTCTATCAATTATATTGAACAAATTGTCAACAATTTAAGGATGATCTTAACTAATGATTTGTGGTATTTGCAGTTATCTAGATTTCCTGCTAATTGCAAAAATGAAATGTATCATATGGCTACATTAGAAAGGGAAAAAATAATACCAAATATAGAGTATTATCCATGTGATCTCCTCCCTATCACATATAAGATGAGAAGTCAGACCATTGCAACAAAATAATATCTTGTAAAAATGTTTAGGCCTAAATTCCATGTATGTGATTGTCAATGGGCAAAGAGAAGAAAGGTTTTGGATCTCATAAAGAGATTTAATAAAATATATGAGAAAGATCATGTTGCTAGTAAGTGACATGATGTTAATTTCATATTTATATGTTCATCAACTATTATGATTTTTTCTAGAACTAAATAAATTACTATTCTTCCAATTATAGGCGGAGTTGCTCCATTGGTTGATCATGATCAGCAAGGGAATTTCATTCTTGAAAACCACATCAGAGGTAATTTCAACATTTTATTTTCATAATAAAAAAATATGTATTTCTTATGGTTTTAAAAACTAAACCATTCTTAGTCTAATTATAGATGGATCTATTCCATTGGAAGATCAAGAAGCGTGAGGGTTTTTCATTTTTGAATACTTGACTATTCATAAATTTCTTTATTACCATTTCATGACATATTAAGGGTTTTTTGTTTTTTTAATGACTAAGTCATTTTCATTTCAATTATAGATGGAACACAAGAAGTTGATGTCCACAATCAAATCCTAAAAAAGTCCAATGACTTTTTGAATTTGTTACTCCAAAAATTACCAACTACATTGCATCAGATACCTACCTTAGAGAGTGTGTTGGAAGATTTAAAAAAGATCTACTTAGATATGTTATTTTCTCTTTTGAATCCCAATTATTCCTTGTCTTAGAGAATACATCTTTGAAATGAAAATCGTCATGGTTTAGTCCAACCAACATGTACAAACATCGTTCTAGCCACCCAAGAGGAAAATCCATTGGTCAAGACTTGAATGAAATAGTAGAAGAATTTAAAGGATTTAGGTTCCCCCCTAAATGTAGTAAGCAAGAGTAAAAAAAGTCATGAACCATTTAGACATAATGACACAGGTCGAATGTGTTCTTATTGAGCAACCAAAAAGTGAATACTTATTTAAAAGTATTTGAGGTCACTTTACAAATCTATAATACTTTCTATAAATTGATATATGTCATTGCAGCTTTATGATGCAAGAGCATCACCTCTCTATTTAGTTTCAATTTAGTTAGTTGATGTTTTGTTTTCATTAAGTTGTTTATTAATAGTTTGGGGAGCCAGCTGAAGCCTCCCTTGATGAACTATTTCAGCCTTAGAGGCTCTTTGTTTTAAAGAAGACATTCAATGTTAGTTTCTATCATTGAATTGCTAGGGGAAATTGTTGAGAATAGTTAGAAAAAGGGAAGTTAATTAGTTATTGTTTCCCAAGCAAGAAGGAGTTACAAAACTACCATGAGGAAGTTGGAAACTAGCACAAAATGGTCAAGGAATGAAAGAATGAGGACAGATTAGAGAAGGGTTTTTGTTTATATAGAGGAGGTCAACGCCTTAGAGAGAGGGAAGTAGAGAAGAGAGGGGCAAATGACTAGAACAGAGGATGAAAGCCAGTTAACAAGAAAAAGCCCTGAATGGTGAAAGAAAAGGGAGGTTTAGAGGAGAAGGAATTAGGTTGACAAAGAGTGTGGGCTGAAGGAGAGGAAGATCATAGAACTGACGTATGGCTGAGATTAGACATTATAGAAGAAGATATGAACAAGAGGAATCGACTGTGTAGAGGATGGCTCAGGCTGGGAGTATGAAGCCCATAAAAAAACTATATTATGAAGAGGATGTTAAAGTCTTAGAGATTTCTGTAATCATGGCCAATATGGTTGAGTTTGAATAAAGGTTTCTTATTATCATAATTCTTGTAGTTCCTTTACTATCATTTGAATGTTGAAGTTGATGTCCTTAGATTATGTTTTGTTTATTTGCTTGATTCTGTCACTAGAAGATTCATATCACTGGAAAATTAATTTCATCAGAGATTTATGTCATTGATGATGCATTTCATAACTATATTGAATTCCATCCCATGAGAAGGTTCGTGGCATTGTAAATTAGAAGTTTCCTATCACCGAGATTAGTCTCAAGGATAACCTGGGAAGTTCCTGTCTCTTAAAATGTTTTGTTCAGAATTGTTTATATAGTTGTCCTGGTTCCTGTCACTATTTGGTCAAGAAGCCTATACAAGTCTAAATGTTCTATCTAGAAATAAAAGGCTGAGTATTAAGATATCAAAAGGGGGGTATTTGAGTATGTGCAGTCATCAACTGGGTATCAGAGTGCTATCAATTTGGTATCAGAGCCAGGAGATCACTGGCATGGTGAGAAGTATGTTTGAAGAATGAGGTATGAGAGAGTTGTGAAAGAGTTTATTTATCAGAGGTATGAGTGAATTTGTTGTTGAAGGCATAAGAAAGGGTCTGTAACTTCTATCCTCCAACAGAGATAAACTAGGTAGAAGGTGTATAACTTCCGCTACTAAGAGAGAGTGGGTAGAGGGGGTTTTGAGAGGTACATCTTCTAGAGTCCTTGTTGGGTAGAGGGTAGTTGTTGAAGGTGAGAGATTATATTACAATAGGAAGCAAGATGCATCTGACAAAGAGAAGGAAGATTGTCTTGAAGAAGCCAGTTGTGTGGGAAACTATGGAACAATATTGGGAAGAAAAATAAAATAGAAGTTTCTATGAAGAGTTGAAGAAAATGGAAGCAAGAATGGATGCCCTTGAAGATGGGTTTAAAAAGAAAGATGTAAATGAGAAAGAAAAGAATGAAGAAAAATAGAAAATGGGTGAAGTTGAGTCCCATTATTCTTTTTGTGATGACAGGTTTGCAAGTGATGTTTTGTGTGCAGGAAATGAAGATGCAAAAGTGTAGAAAATGGACTATGAAAATCCAAAATTTGACAAGGACATAGATGAATATGAGGAAGAACTCCTATTGGAAGAGGAGAGGAAAGTGTTCATAAAGGAGGCACTTAAGGAGACATCTTGGTCTCTTGATTTATTTTCTAATGTCATGTTTGAGAATGTGAATACAGGTAAGAAGAAGGTTGAGAACCATGTCTTGAAGATGATGAGAGAAGGGGAAAGAAAGGCACTCCTAATTGGAGATGAAGATGAGAAAGAGTGGAGACAAACTGCAGCAATATGCCAAGAAGGGATCATGCAACATGGTGAAGTCAGGGTACGTTGCAAAGTACCTACAAATGAATATAAGAGAAGTATTGAAATTTTCTAGTATGATAAAGAAGTTGAAGCTGCCTTAAAGTTTCATGATGCATTGGAGGACATTACATATGAAGGAAAAGGAGCCTACAAAATGGAAGAGTTGACAAGCCATGAAGCCAAGAATGAAAATAAATCAGGACAAGTTATTGTACAGATGAATGGAGGTAAGAATGTTGTTTTTAGTCATGTATGTGGAAGTAAGAATGTGGTTATGCAAGTTCATAGAGAAAAGAGAGATGAACATGAATATATAGTACCAATGTGGCAGAAGAAATCTATTAAAGAAGGAGAGCAGTTAGAATGTAAACAATGGGTGACTAATGCTGGAGTTTGTGATAGCAAACAGAAACAAAGGATGGAATAGATACCAAAGTTTCAAAATAGACAAGGAGGTAGGCCAAGTACAACAATAGAAAGACATCAGTCCAAGAACATAGAAAACAAAATGTGGGTGGTAAAGCATGGGACATCAATAGAGGAACATGGTAATGTAAGACAAGGTAAAGAAGAGGACAAGTCTGATGAACAAAGAACCATGAGGAAGCCAACAAAGAATGACAAGAGGACATTACAGCTAGGTATACAACAAGAAGAATTAGCACTCCATGAAGATGGCATGACAGTGATGGGTGAAGAAAGATAGAATGAGGCAACAACTTGGAAAGAGCTGGAAGAGAATATATCCAATATGGAAGGTAAGCAAGGTAATTTTGATGTTGGTACTTTTGAATTTTAGACTGAAATTATTAAAGGAAAGAATTTTAAAGTTGAAAATGATAAAGAAGTGGAACTGAATAGTAACAATGAGTTATTAGAATGTGAAAAGGAACTGTGGAGGCTTATGGATGGAAAAGACATGAGAAGAGAAAAATACAAGAAGAAAAGGGAAAGCAAAAGGAGGCATCTTGGAAAGCAGAGAATGAATTATGGAATGGGTTTGAAGAATGAGTTGGACAAGAGAACTATGAAGAAAGAGTGGACAACAGACAAATGGTATGATAAAGAAGGAATAGAAAAGTCAGAAAATATTATTGTAGCAGAGATTACAAAAGATGTAGGCCAATAGATTTATGATGGGAACATGATGGAGGTGGAATTGGGAAAAGGAACAATAAATAATTATAGTGTTGATGATTGGTGGGCACAATGTTCTGAGATAGAGCAAGAGTGGAGCTCAAAGAATGCCGAGGAAGGTATGAGTACAAATAGGATAGTGTAGGATGTGGAAAGGAAGGTTGCAACTATAGAAACAATGAATAAAACAGAGGTAAATGAGAGTGTTGCAATGAATTATTTTTCTATGTTGAATGATATAAGGTTAGGGCAAGAGTCTCGAATAGTATATGCAGATTTTAATGAAAATATTGGAGTTATTATTGAAATTGGAGTAATGTGTGATTTGTTGTATGGTTTGGTTGTTACAAAAGGAGACTATGAAATGGTGAATGTAGATTTTCATAAGACCATGAATTGCTTTGGTAAAGATATACTAACAATTGGGATAGTGAAAGACTATAAAGGCTTTATTGTAGAGATGCAGAAAAAGGTAAATTGAAATATTGATTTATTGGAATTAGATATGTTATATGATGGGAAATATGGCAAGAAACATAATTTTGTATATACATATTTTAATAAGGAAAATGTGAGATGTAATGTGAATTGTGAACACCTAGTCGAGTTGCTGTTGGAAGATGATTTTGTTAAAATGAAAAGACAAGTGGATCAGATGACTAAGTTGGAAAAAGTGGAATGTGTTAATTTTCTTGAAATTGGTTGTATTGAATGGGTGAGAATGCTTTCGAGGAAGATAGTCTGTAGTGGAAAGAAATTGATAAGAGGAGAACAAAGCAACAAACAACAATGTTGGAAAAGCATGACGATGATTCCAAGGCGATTGTGGAAGACAAGGAAGAAGAGACTAGTAGCGGACACATTTCAATGATAGCCTCATGTGCAGGAGCACATGTTTAGTTTTGTCTCCTAGGGATTTGGATGTAGGAGCATCGCCTCTCCATTTAGTTTCAGTTTAGTTAGTCGATGTTTTGTTTTCATTGAGTTGTTTATTAACAATTTGGGGAGCTACCTGAACCCTCCCTTGATGAACTATTTTGGCCTTAGAGGCTCTTTGTTTTAAAGAAGACATTCAATGTTAGTTTCTATCATTGAATTGCCAAGGGAAACTGTTGAGAACGGACAGAAAAGGGAAGTTAATTAGTTATTGTCACCCAAGCAAGAAGGCGTTACAAAAATACCATGAGGAAGTTGGAAAATGACACAAAACGGTCAAGGAATGAAAGAATGAGGATAGATTAGAGAAGGGTTTTTGTTTATATAGAGGAGGTCGACGCCTCAAAGAGAGGGAAGTAGAGAAGAGAGGGGCAAATTGCCAGAATGAAGGATGAAAGCTAGATAACAAGAATAAGCCCTGAATGGTGAAAGAAGAGGGATGTTTAGAGGAGAAGGAATCAAGTTGACGAAGAGCATGGGATGAAGGAGAGGAAAATCATAGAACTAACGTATGGCTGAGATTTGACATTGTTGAAGAAGATATGAATGAGATGAATCGACTATGTAGAGGATGGCTCGGAATAGGAGTATGAAGCCCATAAAAAAAACTATATTCTGAAGAGGATGTTAAAGTCTTAGAGATTTTTGTAATCATGGTCGATATGGCTGAGTTTGAATAAAGGTATCTTATTATCATAATTCTTGTAGTTCCTTTACTATCATTCGAATGTTGAATTTGATGTGCTTTGATTATGTTTCATTTATTTGCTTGATTCTGTCACTAGAAGATTCCTATCACTGGAAAATTAATTTCAACAGAGGTTTATGTCATTGATGATGCATTTCATAACTAGATTGAATTCCTGCCCATGAGAAGGTTCACGGCATTGTAAATTAGAAGTTTCCTATCACCGAGATTAGTCTCAAGGATAACCTGGGAAGTTCTTGTCTCTTAAAATGTTCTATTCAGAATTGTTTATATAGTTGTCCTGGTTCTTGTTAGGTCTCAAAAATGCAGGTTGCTAATCCTAAGAGGATGTCAGGCTCTATGTTTAGATTAGCAACATTTTTGAACTAACTTAACGAAATCAACCTTTAGGGTTTGATGATTTCCTACACTTTAGGTCTTGCTACACCTAGGTGGGTGAATCTTGGGAATTAAGGCAGACTAAATGTAAATGTATTGACTAACTGAATCTATCTACAATGGCATATGGTGTAGGATAGATGAAAGTCTGCTAACTAATTCTTATATCTAACTAATGGTTGGTATAAATTGTATAAGTAATAAGGTAAAAAGGATTTAAATGAATGGAAATAAGACCAGTGCCTTGTTGGGTAACAAAGTCAAATGAAGGACTAAGACTAGTGGCTTATAGTGGGTAATAATTCTAACTGTTTGGTACAATTTTAGTTTATAACTTGTATAAACATGCAGGGAGATGACTGACAAACTCTTCTTATTGATCCAACCAATATAATCAAATATCTTATAATTCACCAGAAGATATTTTAATCCTTACTTGAAGGAACCAATTGAAATGAATGTGCAAGAATAACAAATAATATTATCTTGGAGACAGAATGGAAATCCTAATTATATGGCTCTACTTAGTAATCCAAACTTAATACTTCCAGGCTACCATGACCGATCAGAAGGATTTTAATTCCTCAAATGGAAACTAATTTACTCAATCACACAGATACAGCGAATGTGTATTGACAAATTAAATATATGCTTGATATATTAATTTGAATAACAAGGAAATATAGAACTGGAGACAACCACAGAATTGAGTAACTATAACAAACAATTGATACCAAGATAGAACCACTGAATCAGAGAACTTCAATCTACTTCTTCAAATAAATTATGCAACATAGTCTTTCTGAAACATTGTAAATTTATATGTATGTATATATATTCTACCGCCGATGTCTTTTCAGCACCAATTGTTTGAACTTATATAGATATTTCTATGAAGAGACATAACTCTTCAATAAGTCTTTTGGGAATTTAACAAGATTAACAACCATTACATAACCATGACTAAGCTCTATTCAGCCATAAGTAAATTTTATCCAGATGGTCCAAGTACTCTTGATCACGATGGGAATCAGTAAGCTCAATGGCACTCCTTGTAATCACTTCAATTGTCTTCCTGATACTATGTTGAGTCATATCTTAAGTGGGCACAACCATCAGCATGACTTCTTTCATCGCCGTGTGTTTTAGATTTCCCTCTGATATAGTGAGTCCTACCGATATGACTATCAGTGAGGGTCTCACTGACATGTGTGACAACAATTTGTTATCAGGGAGATCAATACCATCAGGATAATATATTTATGTTTCCCCGAACTTCGTCGTCTTCCCGATAATCTTCTATACTCTGGATCAGAATGACTATCTTAATATCTCACCGATATGGTTAAAACTTCTTATCAATGGGTGTGACTTTATTTCCATCGGAGTGAGATATACCATAGGGGTAATTCTTTTCAGATCACCCGATCACAATTATCTCCCCGATGGCTACTTTACATTCCTTATCAGAGAGAATCTATCAAAGTGTCACTGACACCCTTTCATCGCTGTGACTTGTGAGTCAGCAAGACATTATTGCTTCATTTTGATATGTTAAGTTACGTCGATGGATATGTGTATCAGTGTGACTCACACTGAAAGTGCCTTTTTATTGTTTCACCAAGAGACTGGAGTATCAGAGACTTATTTACTTTTCATCCCAATGTTTATTTCTTGCCGATGG
Organism: Cunninghamia lanceolata; assembly: GCA_027924645.1. Classification (NCBI taxonomy): domain Eukaryota; kingdom Viridiplantae; phylum Streptophyta; class Pinopsida; order Cupressales; family Cupressaceae; genus Cunninghamia; species Cunninghamia lanceolata. Next base: position 29,488,913 of record BSBN01000500.1, read on the forward strand.
TTATTGTTGCCTTTGTCCCCGTAAGATATTCGGTGAGACTCTTGCCGATGTATTTCATCAGTATGATATATACCGTCGGGGTAGCTTTTAAAGGACCACTCGATGATTACTAGTCATACCAATCGGTGTGACTGCTTGGTTCTCTTACTGATAAAAGGCCATCAGTATTACTTCTCCTATCGGCAACTCTTACAAATCTCTTTCTGATCTTTACTCTCACGCCGATAGTCATTTTCATTGATTTCTTATGTATTGGTATAAGCAACACAAAGTCTTGTCGATATATTGAATTTTAATTAATTTTGCATTGCTTAGCCATGGACATCTTGTGGGATGTATCAAATTTTTGCTATGGTTTTGAGATGTTTTATGATTTTGCTCAAATATGGTGAACTGAGAATACAGTAAAATTTTTTAATTTTTACTGTCCCAACAGTTCCTATCACTGTTTGGTCAGGAAGCCTGTAGAAGTCTAAATGTTCTGTTTAGAAGTAAAAGGCTGAGTATTAAGATATCAAAAGGGGGGTATTTGAGTATGTGCAGTCATCAATTGGGTATTAGAGTGCTATCAATTTAGTATTAGAGCCAGAAGATCACTGGCATGGTGAGAAGTATGTTTGAAGAATGAGGTATGAGAGAGTTGAAAGAGAGGGAGAGAGTTGTGAAAGAGTTTGTTTGTCAGAGGTATGAGTGAATTTGTTGTTGCAAGCATGAGATAGGGTTTGTAACTTCTATCCTCCAACAGAGATAAACTGGGTAGAACGTGTATAACTTCCGCCACTAAGAGAGAGTGGGTAGAGGGGGTTTTGAGAGGTACATCTTCTAGAGTCCTTGTTGGGTAGAGGGTAGTTGTTGAAGGTGAGAGATTCTGTTACAACAATAAGCAACATGCATCTAACAAAGAGAAGGAAGATTGTCTTGAAGAAGCTAGTTATGTGGGAAACTATGGAACAATATTGGGAAGAAAAGAAAAATAGAAGGTTCTATAAAGAGTTGAAGAAAATAGTAGCAAGAATGGATGCCCTTGAAGATGGGTTTAAAAATAAAGATGCAGATGACAAAGAAAAGAATGAAGAAAAACTAAAAATGGGTGAAGTTGAGTCCCATTACTTTTTTCTGATGATAGGTTTGCAGGTGATGTTTTGTGTGCAGGAAATGATTATGCAAAAGTACAAAAAATGGACTGTGAAAATCCAAAATTTGACAAGAAGATAGATGAATATGAGGAAGAACTCCTATTGGAAGAGGAGAGGAAAGTGTCCATAAAGGAGGCACTTATGGAGACATCTTGGTCTCTTGATTTATTTTCTAATGTCATGTTTGAGAATGTGAATACAAGTAAGAAGAAAGTTGAGAATCAAGTCTTGAAGATGATGAGAGAAGGGGCAAGAAAGGCACCCGTAATTTGAGATGAAGATGAGAAAGAATTGAGACAAATTGCAGCAGTATGCCAAGAAGGGATCATGCAACATGGTGAAGTCGGGGTACGCTGCAAAGTACCTACAAATGAAGATAAGAGAAGTATTGAAATTTTCCAGTATGATAAAGAAGAAGTTGAAGCTGCCTTAAAGATTCATGATGCATTGGAGGAAGTTACAGATGAAGGAAAAGGAACCTACAAAATGGAAGAGTTGACAAGCCATGAAGCCAAAAATGAAAGTAAATTGGGACAACAAGTTATTGCACAGATGAATGGAGGTAAGAATGTTGTTTTTAGTTGTGTATGTGGAAGTAAGAATGTGCTTATGCAAATTGATAGAGAAAAGAGGGATGAACATGGCTATATAGTACCAAGGTGGTAGAAGAAATCTATTAAGGAAGGAAAGCAGTTAGAATGTAAACAATGGGTGACTAATGGTGGAGTTTGTGACTAAAAAATAGAAACAAACAATGGAAGAGATACCAAAGTTTCAAAATAGACAAGGAGGTAGGCCAAGTACAACAATAGAAAGACATCAACCCAAGAACATGGAAAACAAAATGTGGGTGGTAAAGCATGGGACAACAATAGAGGAACATGGTAATGTAAGACAAGGTAAAGAAGAGGACAAGTCCAATGAACAAAGAACCATGAGGAAGCCAACAAAGAATGACAAGAGGACATTACAACCAGGTATACAACAAGAAGAATTAGCACTCCATGAAGATGACATGATAGTGGTGGTTGAAGAAAGAAGGAATGAGGCAACAACTTAGAAAGAGCTGGAAGAGAATACATCCAATATGGAAGGTAAGCAAGTTAATTTTGATGTTGGTAATTTTGAATTTTGTACTGAAATTGTTAAAGGAAAGAATTTTCAAGTTGAAAATGATAAGGAAGTGGAACTAAATAGTAACAAAGTTATTATAATGTGAAATGGAACTGTGGAGGCTTATGGATGGAAAAGAGATGAGAAGAGAAAAATACAAGAAGAAAAAGGAAAGCAAAAGGAGGCATCTTGGAAAGTAGAGAATGAATTGTTGAATGGGTTCGAAGAATGAGTTGGAAAAGAGGACTGAGAAGAAAGAGTGGATAGTAGACAAATGGTATGATAAAGAAGGAATATCAAAGTGAGAAAATATTATTGCAGCAAAGATTACCAAAGATGCAGGCCAACAGATTAATGATGGGAACATGATGGAGGTGGAATTGGGAAAAGGAACAGTAAATAATCATAGTGTAGATGATTGGTGGGCACAACGTTCTGAGATAGAGCAAGAGTGGAGGTCAAAGAATGTTGAGGAAGGTATGAGTACAAATAGGTCAGCGTAGGATGTGGAAAGGAAGGTTGTAGCTATAGAAACAACAAATAAAATAGAGGTAAATGAGAGTGTTGTAATGAATTCTTTTTCTATGTTGAATGATACAAGGTTAGGGCAAGAATCTCAAATAGTATATGTAGATTTTAATGAAAACATTGGAGTTATCATTGAAATTGGAATAATGTGTGATTTGTTGTATGGTTTGGTTATTGTAAAGTCTATGAAATGGTGAATGTAGATTTTCATAAGACTGTGAATGGCTTTGGTAAAGATGTACCAACAATTCAGCCAGTGAAAGACTATAAAGGCTTTTTTGTAGAGATGCAGAAAAAGGTAAATTGAAAAATTGATTCATTGGAATTAGATATGTTACATGATGGGAAATATGGCAAGAAACATAATTTTGTATATACAGATTTTAATAAGGAAAATGTGAGATGTAATGTGTATGGTGAACTCCCAGTCGAGTTGATGTTGGAAGATGATTTTGTTAAAATGATCAAACAAGTGGATCATATGACTGAGTTGGAAAAAGTGGAATGTGTTAATTTTCTTGAAATCGATTGTATTGAATGGGTAAGAATGCTTTGGAGGAAGATGGTTTGTAGTGGAAATAGATTGACAAGAGGAGAACATAGCAGCAAACAACAATGTTGGAAAAGCATGATGATGATTCCAAGGTGATTGTGGAAGACAAGGAAGAAGAGACCAGTAGAAGATACGTTTCAATGATAGCCTCATGTGTAGGAGCACATGTTTACTTTTGTCTCCAAGGGAGTCTGATGTAGGAGCATCACCTCTCCATTTAGTTTCAGTTTATTTAGTTTATGTTTTGTTTTCTTTAAGTTGTTTATTAATAGTTTGGGGAGCTACCTGAACCCTCCCTTGATGAACTATTTCGGCCTTGGAGGCTCTTTGTTTTAAAGAAGACATTCAATGTTAGTTTCTATCATTGAATTTCCAGGGGAAACTGCTGAGAATGATCAGAAAAAGGGAAGTTAATTAGTTATTGTCGCCCAAGCAAGGAGTTACAAAACTACCATGAGGAAGTTGGAAACTGACACAAAACGGTCAAGGAATGAAAGAATGAGGACATATTAGAAAAGGGTTTTTGTTTATATAGAGAAGGTCGATGCCTCAGAGAGGGAAGCGGAGAACAGAGGGGCAAACTGGTAGAATGAAGGATGAAAGCCAGTTAACAAGAATAAGCCCTGAATGGTCAAAGAAGAGGGACATTTAGAGGAGAAGGAATTAGGTTGACGAAGAGTGTGGGTTGAAGGAGAGGAAGATCATAGAACTGATGTATGGCTGAGATTTGACATTGTGGAAGAAGATATGAACAAGAGGAATCGACTGTGTAGAGGATGGCTCAGGCTGGGAGTATGAAGCCCATAAAAAAACTATATTATGAAGAGTATGTTAAAGTCTTAGAGATTTCTGTAATCATGGCCGATATGGCTGAGTTTGAATAAAGGTTTCTTATTATCATAATTCTTGTAGTTCCTTTACTATCATTCAAATGTTAAAGTTGATGTCCTTAGATTATGTTTCATTTATTTTCTTAATTCTATCACTGGAAGATTCCTATCACTGGAAAATTAATTTCATCGAAGGTTTATGTCATTGATGATGCATTTCATAACTAGATTGAATTCCTGCCCATGAGAAGGTTCATGGCATTGTAAATTAGAAGTTTCTTGTCACCGAGATTAGTATCAAGGATAACCTTGGATCTTTATGTCTCTTAAAATGTTCTATTCATAATTGTTTATATAGTTGTCCTGGTTCTTGTCATTGTTTGGTCAGGAAGCCTATATAAGTCTAAATGTTCTATCTAGAAGTAAAAGGCTAAGTATTAAGATATCAAAAGGGGGGTATTTGAGTATGTGCAGTCATCAACTAGGTATCAAGGTGCTATCAATTTGGTATCGAAGCCAGAAGTGTTGCAAGTATGGGCCTAATTGGTGTTGTCATTGATGTCAACATACTCCTGTTGCATTGATGTCAAGGATTGGATGAGTTGTATGCTGAGGATATTGAGAAAATTAGTCCTATCAAGAACATAGAAGAACAATGAAGACAGTGAAGTAAAAAACCTAGCTAAGATGAAGATCAGAGGATGTGCATCAAAGGGTTTGTAGATATGTGTCTAAAGGTGATCCAGTAAAGATTTGAGAGGTCTGCATGAAGATCTAAAGAAGTTATGGCTATATGAGTAAAACCGGTTCTAGTAGATGTTTAGAGGTGACAGAGTGACACAAATATGTCCGGTGAGCTCCAGAAATGCAATATCTTGTTCTGCGGATTTGGTGGAGTGTTTAGGAAGTCAATGTGAATTGACAACTCAATTGGTTCATGGTCTGAAGGTTCATAAGCATCTATTCCCATATGACAGTAATGACAGACTATGTTCTTGAGGTTCTAGATGAAGGAGAGAATGATTTCAGTAAGCAGAAGTAGTGTGGATGTTCTTGGTGATTCAGGCAAGCTTGTGGAGGTCTTTGGATTGTGTCCAGTTCGTGTTGGTGGTCTGTATTGAAGATTGAGCTCGTAATTGAAGAACTACTTCCAGATGATGATGTTCTTCCTAAACTTGGCCGACCGGATAAGCTACACATCTTGCATATGATTTTGAAGATGTTTTGCGAAGCATGGCGTGTTCCTCAAAGAAGATTGAAGTCCCAGATCTGCGTGGCCAACAATGTGATGATCCGCATGAAGTCTTTTGTAATTAGTCAAGTTGTATTTGCTCTGTAAAGTATGCTGACTTGGATGATTATCCCAAAGTTGATGTCTTGTATAAATAAGAGTTGTGAAGTCATTTCAAATGCATATTGGCGGAGATGAGAGTGTGGTAGAGAGGAGAAGAGTGAAAGGTAGAGCAGAAGTATCGAGCTTAAATGGAACTGACTCAAGAATGGTGAAGATGCTATTCTTCAATTCAAGTATGTAATATTTATCATTCTATAGATAGTGTGTCTCCTGTAGGCAGTGGGCCTCTTGTGAGTAGTGTGCTCGGGTAGTGAGCCCTAATTGGCATGTGCCATTTTGTTCTTCTTATTCTTTTAACAAAGAATACAATCTTGGGTTAGTCACCCCGTGGTTTTTCCCTTAACCAGGTTTTCCATGTTAAAATCTTGGTGTCATATGTGTTAATGTGTTTCTGCTCTTGAATTGTTGCATTATGTTTCCATGATTGATTTATTATTATGCTGCTGAATTACAAGAAGGATTTAAGTGGTTAATAAGAGAAAGTTTTTAGACAACTGATTCACCCCCCCTCTCAGTTGTCTGTCTTAAATCTAACAATTTGTATTAGAGCTAAGTTCCTCTAAAAGAGCTTAACTACTCGAGGAGATCCAGGATGTCTTCCTACAAGAAGGATAGTCTGAGGTTTGATGGAACCAATTACACTCTTTGGAAAAGCCGCATGGAATGTCACTTGCAATGGATGGGAATGCAATATTGGATCATGGCTTCAAAGAAGTATGTTCCTCCACAGAATGGTCTGAGAACTGTAGATGAAATCAGAGATGCTAAAAACAATCTTTGGGCTAAAGAAGCTCTTCTAAGTGCCGTATCTGATTTAGAGCTGACAAATGTTATAGATCTAAAAACTGCATATGAGATTTGGGAAAAACTGGAACTTCTGCATGAAGGAGATAAATATGTTAAATGTGCCAAGCTATAGAGTCTGAAAGGAAAATTTGAAAACCTGGAGATGAATGAAGATGAGAATACCACTACTTTTAAGCCAAAAGTAAATGAGCTTGTTTGTGGCATTAGATGTGCTAGTGGAATCTTGGATAAAGATGAGATTGTTGCCAAAGTTCTCAGATCCCTACCTCCTTCTTACAAATACAAGGTTTCTGCTATTGAATAATTTAGATCTTTTTCAAATATCACAAGAGATCAATTGGTTGGAAAATTAGCTACATTTGAATTGGCTGAGTTTGGAGATGCACCCCCCAAGACTGGATCTGCATTCAAAGCTAGTGCCTCTGTAAAAGGCAAACAAAAGTTTGATCTGGGAGAGAACTCTTCAAAGAAACTATCATGGTATGAAAAAGCAATAAAAGATCTGGAAGAAGATGAAGTAGAAGCTACTCAACTTGAAGCCTTTATTGCAAAAAGATTGCCAAGAGGATCCGGTAAGTATGAAGGAAAATTGCCCTTCAAATGTTTCAACTGGAATAAGATTGGTCATTTTGCCTCAAGGTGTCCGGAAAGATTTTCAAGAGAAAATCCAAATACATCAAGATTCCAAAAGAAATGTTACTATGTTCATGAAGATGATAATGATGAAGGAGTAACAGATGATGAATTAGAGTCAGGAAACAAATCCAGAAGTGACTGGGTGTTTATTTCCATCAAGGAAGAAGATCCAATGCCCTCTGAATTTGTCAATCATAAAATGATAGAAAGGGCTCTGGCTGTCCAAGTTGAAGAAAATGATGATTGGGTCATTGACAGTGGATGCTCCCACCATATGACAGGTGACAAAAATAAGTTTATAGATTTGGAAAGATATGAAGGAGGAGTTGTAAAATTTGGTGATAATTCTGTTGGCAGAATCAAAGGTAGAGGAACTATTTATTTTGATGGAAAGAACAAAACCAATAATGTACTGTATGTTGAAGGTATGAAGCACAATCTTCTCAGTGTTGGATAGTTGGTGGACAAAGGCTATGATCTCTGATTCAAAAATGGAAAATGTAAGATCTTTGAAAGTTTCAAAACATAGATTGCATCCGGTACTCAAACAAAAGGTAATATCTGTTGGGAATTAAGGTGTCTCAACCTTTGGAAATTCCTAATGTTGTATTTATTTATCCCATGTTGAGTTGGCATAGTCAGCATCTTGTGTATATGTAGTAGGGTAAATTTTGGTGACTTTGGCAGCCGCGGTTTCCCCCTTGAATAATTAACAGGGGTTTGGGGGCAGCATCTTTGCACGAGAGAAAGGCATCTTTGGGAAGTCAAGGGAGGTTATGACATGTAAGAGGAATATGATATTTTTAGTCAGTGTATGACATATTCTCTGACAGCTGTAAGGTGCGTAAGAGCATCTGTCGTAACCTATCTTGGGACCAGGCACCCACTTCAGGATGGGATGTTGGATGAGTGTCCTTAGGCATGGGTTTTGGGGCATGAGTCCAAGATGGACACCCATCTCTAGAAGGTTCCATATTTGCCATGTAAACTCTATATAAATAGGTGCTTGGATGGGATAGATAAATTTGGTACAAGTACTGTTATGCTACCAGAATATCTCCAGATTCAACATTCAAAGACTCCTGAAAGAGCATTGGCTTTGAAACTATATTGTAATCTGTTATTGTTTACTATAATACATTTGAGCTATGTTTTGGAGTGTGGGGTTTTTTACCCGCAAGGGTTTTCCCCATGTATATCTTGTCTCTATCTCTCTTCTGTCTACTTTCTATGTGTATGTGTATTGCTACTATATCTCTGTTAGATGTTCTATGTTGTTGTAGTTGTAAGAATTAAATTGAATTTGCATACATCTCTCATCATTAGATTAGTGTAGGAAGCGATTTCCGCACATCAAGTTTCCTTTCAATATCTTCCACTTGGTTGGTACTGGCAAAAGTTGCTTATTTGTTAAAATTGTTCAGAGTTGGTTGTGGCATAGGAGAATGTGTCATGTGAATTTTGATAATATCATCAAGATAAGCAACACTCAGGCTATAAGAGATCTTCCAAGACTGTTGAAACCTACTAATAGTTTATGCAAAAAATGTCAGTTGGGTAAGTAGAGCAGAGTCACATTCAAAAGTAAGGAACAGTCTTCTATCAGATTGTTGGACTTAGTACATACTAATCTATGTGGTCTGGCAAGAATCAAGAGTTTGCAAGGTGATAAATACTTCATGTTATTAATTGATGACCACTACCGAATGATGTGGGTGACTTTTTTGAAAGAGAAATCTAAGGTTCTTGAGAAATTCAAAATATTCAAGGCTATGGTAGAGAATTAAACTGGATTAAATATAAAATGTCTTAGGTCTGACAGAGGTGGAGAATTCACATCCGGAGAGTTCATAGAATTATGTGAGAAACATGGGATAAAAAGACAGTTGTCTGCTCCAAGGACTCCACATCAGAATGGAGTAGTGGAGAGAAAGAACTGGACCATCCAGGAAGCATCTAGAACCATGATGATAGAAGCAAATGTTCCTCAAATCTACTGGAGAGAAGTTGTAAGCATTGTTATCTATACTCTTAATCGAGTACAAATCAGAAGTAATACTGGTAAGACCCCTTATGAACTCTGGTTTGGCATCACTCCCACTATGAATTATTTTACAGTCTTTGGTAGCAAATGTTATATTAAAAGAGATGAAGACCTTGGAAAATTTGATGCTAGAAGTGATGAAGGAATATTCTTGGGTTATTCTACTCAAAGCAAAGCATACCGGTGTTATAACAAGAGATTGAGAAAGAATATAGAAAGTACAAATGTGAAGGTTGATGAAGGTATTGAAAAACCCTCAAGGTTTTATGAATATGATGAAGATGATCAGAATGATGTTTTGGTCCAAGAAGTCCAAGCCCCTTCTAAAATTTAGATCCAGACTGATCCGGAGAATTAGGAAGAAGAGATAAGTTTGAATGAACCTATTCAAGAAATAGAAGTGCAAGAAATTCCTGAAACTCCCAGGTATGTAAGACTGAATCACTCTAAAGATCAGATCATAGATGATAAAAGCAAAGGTGTTCAAACAAGAAGAAAGATTGCTCAAGATTCAGAAAAGTATTGTCTGATTTCAAAGATTGAACCCAAGATAGTGAGTGAAGCATGCAGTGATGAAAGATGAACTAAAGAAATGAAGGAAAAGCTGATGCAAATTGAGAAAAATCACACTTGGAATCTTGTTCCCAGACCTAGAAACAAAAATGTGATTAAAACCAAATGGGTCTTCCAGAATAAATTGAATGAAGATGGTGAAGTAGTTAGAAACAAAGTCAGATTGGTCTACAAGGGTTATTCCCAAGTAGAAGGAGTTGATTTTGAAGAGACTTTTGCTCCGGTGGCAAGAATTGAAGTAGTCAGATTATTTCTTGCCTTTGTTGCCTTCAAGGATTTCAAGGTATATCAAATGGATGTCAAGTCTACCTTCCTAAATGGTGACTTGGAAGAAGTTTACATTGAGCAACCAGATGGATTCCAATTGTCTGATCATAGTGATATGGTCTGCAAGTTGAAGAAAGCATTGTAAGGACTCAAACAAGCCCCAAAAGCCTAGTATGAAAGACTAGATAAGCATCTTTTGAAGATTGGTTTCAACAAAGGTACTGCTGTCACTAACTTGTACTTCAAAATTGATCATGAAAATATCTTGATTGTTGAAGTATTTTTTGATGATATCATTTTTGGAGGAAGAGATAATATGTGCAAAACTTTTGCAAATCAAATGAAAAGTGAATTTGAGATGTCTATGTTTGTGGAAATGAATTTTTTCTTGGGTCTGCAAATCACTCAAACAAAGAAAGGAATCTTCATTTCACAAACCAAATATGTGAAAGAATTATTGAAGAAATTTGGGATGGAAGACTCAAAACCAATGAGTACTCCCATGGCAACCGGATGTAAATTAAGCAAAGATGATGACTCTCCTAAGGCTAATCAAAAAAAGTATAGGTCAATGACTGGAGGACTATTGTATCTTACTCAAACTAGACCTGACGTTATGAATGTTGTTGGTCTTGTTGCTAGATTCCAAGCTGATCCTAGAGAATCTCATGTCATGGAAATCAAGAGGATTCTCAGATATCTAAAAGGGATAGTTGAGTATGGTTTATGGTATCCTAGAGATCATGATTTCTCTCTTCATGCATATACAGATGTGGATTGGGCAGGAGATGTGGATGACCGAAAAAGTACCAGTGGTGGAGCATTCTTTTTAGGGAAAAGATTGGTTTCTTGGCTGAGCAAGAAATAAGAGGCAATATCTTTGTCCACTGCAAAAGTAGAATACATTACAGCAGCAGGAAGTTGCACTAAAGTATTGTGGATGAAGCAAATGCTAAAAGACATCAGAGTGGAGTATGAGGAACCTATCACAATCTTATGTGATAATTCAAGTGCAATAAATATATCAAAAAATTCAGTGTTCCATTCAAAGACAAAATATATATCCATCAAGTTTCACTTTTGAGCAAGTGAACAAGAATGAAGTCAGATTGGAGTTTGTGCCCTCCAAAGATCAGATTGCAAATATTTTTACTAAACCTCTACCTAAGGACTCTTTTGAGTATCTCAGGGAGAAGTTAGGGGTTATTATCCCTCTGGTTCTAAATTAAGGTGCACTGATGTCCATCAGTCTGGTGGATCTCATAGTCCTATCTTGTGGTCCGGATTGATGATGGGAAGCTGCTACTCAAGGGGAGTAGTCTGTATGATCCTGAGTGATGCAAGTTTGTGCCCTTTGCCATTGATGTCAAAGGGGGAGAGAAGACATGTGAAAAACAAAAAGTGGTTGCTGATCAAAGGGAGAGTAGTAAAGGAAGAGAATACATGTGAATGGTTGTTGTTGATAGGGGGAGTTATGTCAGTTAGTGACGAGAAGTTCTTGTCTTGATGGTTAAAACATATTTTCACATCATATGTTGCCATCAATGACAAAGGGGGAGATTGTTTCAAGTATGGGCCTAACCGGTGTTGTCATTGATGTCAACATACTCCTGTTGCATTGATGTCAACATACTCCTGTTGCATTGATGTCAAGGATTGGATGAGTTGTATGCTAAGGATATTGAGAAAATTAGTCCTATCAAGAACAAAGAAGAACAATGAAGATAGTGAAGTAAAGATCCCAGTTAAGATGAAGATCAGAAGATGCGCATCAAAGGGTTTGTAGATATGTGTCTAAAGGTGATCCAGTAAAGATTTGAGAGGTCCACATGAAGATCTGAAGAAGTTATGGCTATATGAGTAAAACCAGTTCTGGCAAATGTTCAGAGGTGACAGAGTGACACAAATAGGTCCGGTGAGCTCTAGAAATACAATATCTTGGTCTACGGATTTGGTGGAGTGTTTAGGAAGTCAATGTGAATTGACAACTCAATTGGTTCATGGTCTAAAGGTCCGCAAGCATCTATTCCAATATGACAGTAATAACAGACTGTGTTCTTGAGGTTTCAGACGAAGGAGAGAATAATTTCAGTAAGTAGAAGTAGTGTGGATGTTCTTGGTGATTCAGGAAAGCTTGTGGAGGTCTCTGGATTGTGTCCAGTTCATGTTGGTGGTCTGCATTGAAGATTAAGCTTGTAATTGAAGAATTACTTTCGGATGATGATGTTTCTCCTAAACTTGGCCGACCAGATAAGTTACACATCTTGTAGATGATTTTGAAGATGTTCTGCGAAGCATGGGGTGTTCCTTAAAGAAGATTGAAGTCCCAGATCTGTGTGGCTAACAGTGTGATGATTTGCATGAAGTCTTTTGTAATTGCTCAAGTTGTATTTGCTCTGTAAAGTATGCCGACTTGGATGATTATCCCAAAGTCGATGTCTTGTATAAATAAGAGTTGTGAAGTCATTTCAAATGCATCTTGGTGGAGATGAGAGTATGGTAGAGAGGAGAAAAGTGAAAGGCAGAGCAGAAGTATTGAGCTTAAATGGAACTAACTCAAGCATGGTGAAGATGCTATTCTTCAGTTCAAGTATGTAATATTTATCATTCTGTAGACAGTGTGTCTCCTGTAGGTAGTGGGCCTCTTGTGAGCAGTGTGCTCGAGTAGTGAGCCCTAATTGGCATGTGCCATTTTGTTCTTCTTATTCTTTTAACAAAGAATACAATCTTGGGTTAGTCACCCCATGGTTTTTCCCTTAACCGGGTTTTCCATGTTAAAATCTTGGTGTCATATGTGTTAATGTGTTTCTGCTCTTGAATTGTTGCATTATGTTTCCATGATTGATTTATTATTATGCTGCTGAATTACAAGAAGGATTTAAGTGGTTAATAAGAGAAAGTTTTTGGACAACTGATTCACCTCCCCTCTCAGTTGTCTATCTTGAATCTAACAAGAAGATCACTGGCATGGTGAGAAGTATGTTTGAAGAATGAGGTATGAGAGAGTTGAAAGAGAGAGAGTTATGAAAGAGTTTGTTTGTCAGAGGTATGAGAGAATTTGTTTTTGCAGGCATGAGAAAGGGTTTGTAACTTCTATCCTCTGGGTAAGTGCAAGAAGATGAGTTCATGTTTTGGCCAAAAAGTGGAAGTGTTTTTCCTATTTTTCAAATTTTGTCGTACTTGGAGTGACAATTTGAAGCACTTGTACATAAAATATTAAGATGATGTAAAAAAAAGAAATGTGGGATTTTGTTTCTAGTTTTCAAACATGTATTTTTTCTAATACCCAGATGATGCAAGTTGGTTTTTTATTGGATGTATAAAAAGTGGCTTTTTAAAAGTCCCCTATTTTTTGCAAAAGCATGCATGTGTATGGCCAACATAATTTGACCTAAATTAATGTATTTTTCTAATTCATTTTGTGGAAAGATTCTCAGGATGTTGAATTTTGGTCAAGATATTTTTTGTAATTTTTTGATAAATATTTTTTTATTAATTTTTTAATGGCCCTAATTAGTGTTTTTTAAAACCCCTTGTGTACGGCCAACATAATTTGAGCTAAACTAAATAATTCAGTGAAAAAAAAACATCATGTACAGAATGATGTCGAGTTTGGTCAGACTTAATTTTTTTCAAGAAACTTCCAAAATCAAAAGTTATTAAAAAAATAGTAACCTATGTTATTTCAATTTTATGAGTTAGTTTGTTTAAAAAATAATTAATACATAGAAAATTATGTTCAATAGTAAACAAAATTACATAATTGAAAACTAGACTTTCAGATCTACAATGGGTTTTAATTTTGTTAAAATATTTTGAAAAAAAGTTGTCAGCCATAGTGGTGAAACTGGTTTTTTCTCCCATTATTTTCATGGCTTCTTAGTTGCAGGTTGGTTGCAGGTCCAAGGCTTAGGCTCGAGTTTCCAAGCCTAAAACCAATGCAAATTGGCAGGTGTCATAGTTGAAAAAATAAGAAACAGGTACCCATTCGTAACGGGTGCCCGTTACAAATGGTTCCCTGTTTTTTTTTTTCTATAGAACAGGTACCCGTTTCTTGTTTTTTAGAACGGGTACCCATTTTAAAACGGGAACTCATTTCTATTTTAGCCATTATTTTTTTTAATAAATTAGTAGTACGACTGAAACCCTGCAACATTCCCTTTTACCAGTACGGTCGATAGTGATAGATTCTAAGATTTTTTTATGTGCAAAGTGTCGATTCGAGCTCTCAATGGGGCATATCTTATACAATTTTTACAAGGATTCAATCATAAGGAGAATTTTCAAATGGAATGAAGTAGAAAATCTATTTTTTAAAAGCATTCAATTTCTTGGAGAGACATTCAGTTTTACCAATACATCGATAGCGATGAATTATGTGACTTTTTTATATGCAAAGTGTTAATTCAAGCTCTCAAGAAGACATATTTTATGCAATTTTTACAAGGATTCAATCATAAGGAGAAATGTCAGATAGAATAAAGTAGGAAATCCATTTTTTAGAAGGATTCAATTTCTTGGAGAGATCAACCAAATATCAAGCAGCTATCATATTGAACAAAGGATCTATTTCTACTTGTATTTCATACATTTTTAAAGAAGAGATCCAACACATTTTGGTAATCATGGGATCAAATAAACGTCAACAAAAAAGAAGAGGAAGGTTATGATAGTTGAAGAAATTGAATCACATCAAGAGAAAAAGGCAAAATGACAAAGAGATAGGAGAGAGAGGATTAAAAAAATGAAGAATGATGTTGCATCCAGTTTGATGACTATTAAAGAGGAGAACATTGAAGAGGATAATATTGGAAAGACCAATTTGGATGAAGTGAATGTAGAGTATGCAAATGTGGAAGAGGTCAAGAACATGGAAAATGCAAATATAAGAATGAATCGAAGTATGTCTTCGAATCCGTTGAATGATAATGATATTAAAGATTTAAAGCAAGCTGGATATAATATTGATGAGATAAATACTTCTACTACAAACAAGACAATAAAAAATGAAAATAAAACCCTTGTATACATGAAAATGAAAATATTTTTTTTTAATTGAAAGTAATGTTTTGAAGGATCTTCGTGGTAAGATATCTTGGAGACAAATTCAAACACATGCAAATAGATTGTAAAAACAATTTTTTTATAGAAAAACTCTTGGATTTCAATGCCAACTTGTATTACAATTGATGAGAATGTCAAAAATGAGAGAAGTAACAAAAAATTAGGCATTTTTGTAAAACCCAAAAAGGTGGATGAATCAATGGAACAAGTTATGTCTAGTGTTGCTAATGCTATTAGTTCTATATGAAAAAATAGTCGATCTAAGGATAAGAATGCAACACGTCGAGCAATAACAACTGTTTTAGTTAATAAATCAGTTGTGAGAAAAATAATGATATGTAAAACAAGTGGATATTTAAATGTGTATGCTATAACTTTAAGAAGAGTAGCAAAGAGAAGAGTAAGTATTGAAGAGGATCCAATCAACCAATGTTGGACTTTTAGTGGTAGACTCCCAAGGTCTGACATGAAATTAAACAATGAAATTAGGTCTTTGATTGAAAAATATTGGCATGATAATACAAAGGTTTCATCAAATGTTAGAGATGTTTTGAAATTAAGGGTGGGGTTAAAAAATCGTGATCCTCATCCAAAAAATCTTTTAGACATGACTCAAATAGAGTTATATAGAAAATTTTTATATAAGTCAAAGATCATTTGAGAAATGCAAACCTTGGTATGAGAAGATTAATAAGCAACAAATCTCTTGTTGTTGTAAAAATCAAGTGCAATTTCATTATTTTTATAATGTTTTTCGATATATACGTTGTACTTTGCATGCATACTAACCAAATTATGCAAGAATGTGGTATTAATATGAAACAACTGATGGGCAATTCTATTTTTCAAAACCATGTGTTTTTGGACAATGCACTAGATATGATAACCTTTCATTGTTAGGAGAATGCATGCATGAAAGTAGTTCACATGATTTTGGACAAGAGTTGGTGGATGTGAAGAGGTTCACCAATGTTCAATATCCAATAAAGGATTGAAAAACTAGAAAACGTTGAGTTAGTCACAGAACAAAGTAGTGTACATGTATTCATCACAGAGTTCAAGAATAAGATTGTGTATAAATATGTGAAACATTCTCAATATGCTCAGTGGCTTAATGAACAATTCCGCAGATGTAAGAACACATTTCCAATTGGAACTATACTTTCAGTGGTTGACTTTGCAGAAAACTATACACTTTCTCCACAAGAGGAAATTCAATCACAATATTATAACTTAGTACAAGTGGCCATATTTGTTCATATTGTATATAGACATGCAGTTGACAGTACAGAAGATGACAGGAAAATTTTGAGAGAGTACCATTTCTATGTGAGTGATAACAGGTTACATTCATTAAAGTTTGTGCAGTATTGTTTCAAAGTATTTAATGACAACTTAAAAGAAAGACAAATCTAGATGACACAATATTTCATATGGTCAGACAATTGTACGGGACAATTCAAAAATTCTTGAATGTTTTTGTGGTTAGGTAGGGTCCATAAAGAAAACAATATCCAACATACTTGGAGTTTCTTTGAAGCTGGACATCGTAAAGGAGAACATGATGGAGCTGGAGCATGTGTGAAAAGGGCTCTTGCTAGGGAGCAACTAAAATTTCATGATCCAGTAAAGTTTCAAGATGCATGTGCAATTGTGGATTGGTGTAATGCAAAATTGACTATAGGATCAAGTGAGGACTCTAAAGTTCAATAGTTCTTTTGGTTGGTTGAAGAAGAAAACATTCCTCCCCGATTTGATTGTGATACAATTAGTGGATCAGCAAAATGGTATTCATTTAGGAGTTCAAATGCAAGCACATAGACTCTATGGACTAGGGAACTCGCATGTTTTTGTCAATTTTGTATCACAGGTGAGTGGGAAGCATGTGAAAATACAGATTGGGTTGAAGAATGGCAACAAAAGTCCTTAACACCTCTACAAAGACATGATCAAAATAAGATAGCATTTGAGGAGGATAATCATTTGCAAGCATTGGATGACTATGAGCATATTTCAAACCTCGTACAAGAAGGTACATTCATTCAATATTTCTTTTCGATGCATTTTTCGGAAATATATATTTAATTGTACATATGTATCTTATGGAATTTGAATTTTTTTTTTAGGACATGTATATGTTGTTGTTGCAGTCAAGGGTAATGAAGAGGAAATCGAGTATTGGTTGGCTCGGTGTGTTGAGGCAAAACAAAAGTTGTTACAACTTAGAGTAGATGATGATAACTTTGAGAATCCAACAAGTTATGTGGTTGTTACTGGCGCTTGGCTATGTAAATATTTGATAAGGAGGAATGGTATACCTACATTTGAAGATTATGAAAGACATAAGAAAATTTTGCACTACTCACATCTGATTGTGGTAACAAATATACAATTAGTGAGAT
This sequence comes from Cunninghamia lanceolata, assembly GCA_027924645.1. Taxonomy (NCBI): domain Eukaryota; kingdom Viridiplantae; phylum Streptophyta; class Pinopsida; order Cupressales; family Cupressaceae; genus Cunninghamia; species Cunninghamia lanceolata. Next base: position 29,506,220 of record BSBN01000500.1, read on the forward strand.
ATAAAGGGATACCTATCACAAAATAATTATGGACACTTTCTATGGAAGAGCATGAGGCAATCATAGATGCAATAGAAAAACAAGACGATGCAGATAATACAATGGAGTAAATGTTTTAAATGATTAATAGGTAGAAAATTTTGAACTTTTAATCTTTGTCTAGGATGTGAGTTTATGATTAATATGATTGATAACTTAACTAATTGATTGCATCTCCCCAAGGTAAGCATCCTCTTAAGTCCCCTGAAGCCATCCCTTAGCTATGTTCCATAAGTTAGGTAAGTCATCTCCCCTACTTGATTGCATCTCCTCTTAATCCATTCTCTTAACTCCCCTTAAGCCATCCCTTAGCTATGTTCAATAAGTTAGGTAAATTTAAGATTTAGTTTAATAACTTCAATATAGTTAATTGATATAGCTTCGTACACCCTTACCAAAATACTAGAGTTGATTCCATCTCCCCTTAAGGCATTCTCGTAACTCCCCTTAACCCATCCCCTAGCTAAATGATATAAGTTAGTGCATGTACCCTTACGAAAAATACTATAGTTGATTGGACCATCTCCCCTTAAGACATTCTCTTAACTCCCTTTAAGCTATCCCCTAGCTAAATGATATAAGTTAGTGCATGTACCCTTACCAAAAATACTATAGTTGATTGGACCATCTCCCCTTAAGACATCCTCTTAAATCCCCTTAAGCCATCCCCTAGCTAAATGATATAAGTTAGTGCATGTAATCTTACCAAAAATACTATAGTTGATTAGACCATCTCCCCTTAAGACATTCTCTTAACTCCCCTTAAGTCATCCCCTAGCGAAATGATATAAGTTAGTGCATGTACCCTTACCAAAAATACTATAGTTGATTGGACCATCTCCCCTTAAGACATCCTCTTAACTCCCCTTAAGTCATCCCCTAGCTAAATGATATAAGTTAGTGCATGTACCCTTACCATTTAAATACTACAGTTGATTCCATCTCCCTTTAATCCATCCTCTTAACTCCCCTTAAGTGATCCCCTAGCTATGTTCCATAAGTTAGGTAAACTGTCATCTCCCCTAATTGATTGCATCTCCCCAAGTAAGCCATTCTCTTAACTCTCCTTAATCCTTCATATTAATATTCGTAATTCTCTTAAAGATCATGACACATTCTAACTTTTTTACATTTCATTACATGGTGCAGGAGATGTTTTTTGTAGTCATAACAGAGGTTGGAAACATAGAAGGTGTTAAATTTCACTTACACTTTATTTCAAGTATTCACTAGACCTATACTATTAATTATTTTAATTTATGCTTCAATAGTTCTTTCCTTTCATTATAATTTCAATGGAACTTCTTAACAAATTCTATCTTTAAATAAAATGATCTCTAGAGACCTTCTAAATTTTTATATGCGTTTCATCGTAGCCTAACCTCTAGATTTGTTTTTACAATTTCACATGTAGTGTTGAAAGGATTCAAATCTATTGTTTCTTGTTACACAGGTATGATCTCTACACATGTTTCATATCTAGAGTCTTCAACTTCTAGGTGTCAAGTACAAAATCTTAGATGATCTAGACTTAGAGAATAACATTGCATAAAATCTAGGTGTCTCTACCTGTGTCTTAGGTATTCTATATGTCAACTAAGTAGATAGAGAATAGAAAAAAGACATTTATTCTAATTAATCTAGGTGTCTTAGGTAGATACTATATATCAACTACCTGTCTAGAGATATAATATGGAATCTAGGCACATCTTAGGTAGATACTATATATCAACTACTTGTCTAGAGACTAGAATAAGGTATAATTTAATCTAGGTGGCTTAGGTAGATACTAGATATGTCAACTAGGTCTACCTTGTAATAGGTGTCTAGAGCATGTGTCTTAGGTAGAACTATAATCTAGGTGTCTAGGTGTCTCTACCTATGTCTTAGGTACATTATATGTCAACTAGGTAGAACTATATAATCTAGGTGTCTAGGTGACTTAGGTCTAGACTACGATAAGGTATAAAGACTATATATGTCTATATATAATTTTTCTAGATGCATACTAGATACAATGTGTCTTATGTGTCCTACATAGGACTAGAATACATGTGTCTTAGGTCTTAGGTGAGGCCACATGAGCTTCCACCTTCACGTGGTTGGCCTTTGCAGTATAGAATATTTATATTTCTTGAAGCTAAGGGAAACTCTTTTTCTTGTACATAGAAGCTATGAAAAACCAACTAATGCATTTATTAAGTTATATTATTTAGTGCTCTTGATGAAATTACATACAAAATACTAATTTTATTATATTTTTTAGAAATTATAATTTTTAGTTTTTATAAAATTCTAGAAGCAAATCTCAAAAGTTTTAGTAGATAGAACCAAGTATTGTTTATCAAATTTATATATATAACAATTTAGAGTTATAGGTATTTGTTTATTTTTCTTTTGATATTTAAGTTACATGTAAATTTCTCTATTTTTCTTTTGATATAATTTAGGGTAGACTTAAATTTCTCTAATTTTCTAAATTTCTTAAATTGTAAATTTAAAGGGTACATGTATTTCTCTAATTTTCTTTAAATTCTTTTCATAAATTTATAGCGAAGGTATTGATCTATGAAATGTTTAATCTAGATTTAAAAATAAATTGATTAAACATGGTTACTAGATTGACAAATCTAATCAATAAAATTTTCCTAAATATTTAACTCAATTAAAATTTAACACGTGGTGTCCCAACATTTGACTCATGTAAATCCAAACATATTCATTCTAGTTCAAGAAAGTTAATTTTCATTTTATTTTTTAAATTTATTAGGGCAGGTACACTTAGTCTATATAATTATCCAACCTAGAGTCTATATCTAATAAATGTTTAATAAATTAAATCAATTGAAATTTTTATCTTATCTAATTAGAATTAGTATTTTACAATTTTATGTAATTAAACACATATTTAATTTGAAGTGTTAAATATGAGATATATGAAATTAAAGTTTGAATATAGATGCATATAGTGGAAATTTGATAAATAGCAAAATATAGTCTAGATGAAATAGTCTATGAGATAAATACTGACATAATAACAGTCCATGTAAAAATAGTGAAATAGTCACAAAACATATAAGTCTAGTCAATACTGAAATAGTCATAAAATCCTCATGAAATAAACAATCCAATACATCATCATCATGGTCATCCATCATCCATCTATCAATCTATCAATCTAAAACATGTGTGCACACTAAGTTTGATCAACATCCATTTCAAATCACCGTTTGGTCCCATGTGACTGAGAGGGCCACTCATGCTGTGTACAAGAAAAAAAAGCTTCAAATCAATTTTAATGTCAAAACTGCATCCTAATTAAATGCAAATCAAATATTTAAAACCAAACCATCAAATTAAATTTTTAAATCTTAACTTCAAAATTTCTAAGCATACCACAACAAGCTCATCATCTCTCCTGTGCAACAGATGGTGTCGATTCAAATGACAGATTAAATGTTTGTGTTGCCAATTTTTGTATTTCAATAAAACATATGAATTCTAGGCTCTAGAGTATAGATACAAAATGCAAGGTTGAATGATACAAAAGACTTTGAAATTACATAGGATTTAACTATAGGACCTAAAATATGAGAGATGATGCATGCACTTGTGCAAGCTCATCACCGATAGGATTAATTGAGCCTACACCTAAACTAATCTCATCCTACATATATATGTGTACATGCATATATAAATTCAACTTTAAAGACATGAATTTAAAATCATGAAATTACACTGGAAATTCAAATTTAAACTAAAAATGTACAATTTTAAGATACAAACCATGGCATATGAAGTAGGCTCCTCTATAGATGATGTTGCCACTGGTCCTAGATAACTAGGTTGGTTTGACACAAAAGTGTCAGGACCTCCCATCTGCTTTAAATTAAAATATCACATTTTTGTATTAAATTATATATTATTAAATTAGATATATCCAATTAAATAATCTTTAGAGGTCCTAATTTTTATACCTCAACCATATAAGGTCTACCCAACTCTACTATCGTTGACACTAAATGGTCTAGCCATGATGAAGTGGCAACAGCTGATGGAGTCATTTGTGCTAATCAAGATGAACATATATTTATTAATATATATTTAAAATTTTTTAAAAAGATTGATAATTGATAATTGTCCAAATCTATATTAATTTGTATTAATTTTAATTTCATTAAATGTGGCATACATACCAAGTCCATAGGAGAGAATAATGTAGCAAAAAAGGAATCCTCCTCTGAAGCAGATGTAGGACCAAAACATGGATGATGACAATTCTGACAATAATGCAGTGTGGACCGCAATGACGTCAATCTAGGTGATGCATCAGGACCAGCATCAGACGCTCCTCTAGGTTGTGTAGGCTCTCCAGGATTGACTTCATCTACCAAGCGAGTAGCTTGGTTAGTTAAGTTTCCTGAGAGAGACGATAACACTCCGAGTGCTAAGATGATTGTTTGCTGGTGAAAGGGCATAGGAACAGAGGGTGGAGAAGGGACAATAGGTGCAAGGGGCAAACATTGATTTGGATCAACACGTGCCCCTAGTCTATGTTGTAGCATTCCACCACCCATGCCCTGAAATGATCTCATATCAAAATAATTGGGTTTTTTGCCCATCTCAAACTTCGCCCATAATTTTTTTAGAAAATAAAAGGGAACCTCAAAATTAGCATGAGGTGGATGGTCAAAGACCATCCACCATCGCTCCCAAAAATTATCATCTATTTTCTGATGTGTGCACCATTTGATTGAAATTCTCTTTTTAGTTGGTGGTATTTGTTCACCTGTGAGGGATCCATGAAATATGGGGCAATTCTATTTTTGGTAATATGTAAATCATTGATCTCCTTATATGAGAGACCATCTGCATAAAATTTCCTTCTCTCTTCCCGCCATGAGCGGAATGTGTCTAGATCTGTGTGGATAGCTCTCACTGAATCAACAATAGTTTGCATCATAGATGCAAATTGTGAAATGTGTGGAGGGGTTTGGATTTGGCTTTGCAAGAAATTGATTTTTTCTTGCAATGTTTGTATATGTTCATCAATTGTTGCTCGTAAATGAGCCTCATCATGTAGTGGTGGTGGTGGTGGTGGGGGGGCGGGTTGGGGTGGGCGGTCCTGGGGGGGTCATGGGCTAGATCGGCCATGTGTACAAATAAGGTCTACAAGTAGAGCTGCAATTACAAAAAATAATTAAAATCAAATTAGGAATTGAAAATATATATTAAATTGCATGCACAACATATGTTTAAATATACATATACATATACATATAAATTGAAAACTTGGAAATCTATAAATTTGTGTGGTTTAAACAATACATTAAAACATTTAATTTAACATATACATACATTCAAAATTTAAACTTGTTAAAAAATGTTTAAAATCAAAATTTATACATTTAAGAATCATGACATGAATAAAAATTTATGTCCTAGTATCTAAGCAACATTATTTTGTCTTTCAAGTCCTATAATCTTATTTTACTATACATGTATGTATGTATGTCTAGACAATTTCAAATCATCTTAGTTAATATATCATTCCTAAAAGTTTAATGTATAGTCTAAATGCCAATCCATCTAGGGCCATGTTACTATTTCCTAGATTTTGGTTAAATTTAAGTTGATTTTGTTTCCTATAAATTTGTGCAATGTTCGTAGTAATCAAAATCCTAAAAATAATTAACTAGCCAGGCTATTGTTGTACTTAATATATTGCATGTCCACAAACCATGAATATTAATAGAAGTCCTAATCCTAGAGGTTATGATTAATGAGTTGACAATTTAGTTAGAAATATTTCCTTGAGGTTTTGAAAAGAAGACAATTAAAGAGAAAAATTCAATAACAACTAGGTTGTTTACAACCACACTCATGTATTACATTCAAACTCCTAAACATGTCACTAAGTTCATGTCGACCTATTGGCTACAACTACACCTACAAGACCCTAAATGTCATGTGTTTATTGTATATAGCCTAAATGTCATTCCATCTAGCCATGCTACAATAAATCCTATTTTGTTCCTAAACCATGTTTATCCTTCCTAAGTGTCTCATTTTATTCAATCTTTGAACCCATCCTATGTACACTCAACATTATTTTAATTATTTTCCATTGTTGTTGTCCCCTTTACCCTTGTGTTAAGCGTCAAGTTGTCATAGATATATGGATATATGCTTAAATTAAATATTTAAACATAATAAAATGACTTCTAAGTTTTAGGTTTAGGTTTAATAAGTCATTTAGGTTAGGTCTACAAAAATATATTAGGGTCCTATCATGTCTAATTTGTAGGTTTTTAGCTTCATGAAAAGAGTTTTACAAATGGTTAAATTAGGACTATGAGACTCATCAGGAACATTAAAAGCCATGAATACTAAAGAATAAGCCTATAGCACGTATAACTAGTTCAAGGTCTAGATATAGGGGAAAAGACCTAATAGGTGAGATAATATATGTGCATTTAATGCCCAATATTTTTAAAAGTTTAGTAGAGTAGTTCTAAATTTAATCTTGTTAGTGTTGTACTATAACTACTGAAAATTTAATGACTAAATAACCAATCATACATGATGTTGTATCAGCCCACCAACAAAACATGACTTAATGCACGTGCCTATTGGTCCACCCTTTTTTGGGGGGAACTATTTGACACCTCAACAAAAAGTACTTAGTTTTATCTTTACCCACTATAAGCTATAAAGTCTTAAATGTCTTAATAGATGATTAAATTCAGAGTTCCTTTCATTCCACAACATCAAAAATACATGAAGTATTCTTCATATTGAAAGACTAGATAATGCTCTTGAGGATAATAGTCTTGATATTTTAAGGAGGAGGCCTCTAAACGGAAGACATTTATTCCTAGTCAAAAGGCCAAGAAAACATATAAGACCTAAAAATTATAGGAGCATAAGGAGATGTGGAGGAAGAAGAAATTCCTTTGAGGAAGAGGCACAACCAAGCCACCTCCTTAGAAACCTTCCACTATTGAACTCTCATCCTCTCTTCCTATGCAAAAGGACCCAACCATGCAACCCATTCTTCCTCCAGTTATTCCTATCTCAACTAACATTAGGATGTCAGTCTAGAAAGACTCTATTCCCAAAGCTTCCACATCTACTATTTCTATCTAATCTCATTCTTTTAGAACCATTCTTAAACCTCCAATTGATTCAACCATACCTATTCATTACAATTTCCATGCCTTCACCTAATAAGGAAGGAACTATAGAACTAGCTTCTCTAACCCCCTCTATTCCAAGGTCTATTCCCTCTTCCCCTCCTAACTCTCCACCCACCCTCTCTAACATTACCCTCCCTCTCAAACATTGAAAAAGTTGTTAAGGATTTAATAGAAGAAAAGTTTGAGAAGAAAGATAAGGAGCAAAGTGAAGCAACTAGCTTAATGCGGTCATGACATGCAACACACGTGTCATGTCCACATTTGTCATGTGGTCATGACACGAAATATCAAAAAAATTCTATGCATCCCTAGAAACCCCCTCGCATGCATCAGCGTGCTCAATGGTAATACACATAAGGCGTAAACATGTCAATCAAATTTGGGGTATTGCAATCACATGCGCATTCCCCTACGCAATGAAAGCTGGCTAAGGGGGTCAATGAGACGTGTGAAGCATCACCATTAGGGTTAGGATCGATTGATCAAAACCCTAAGTTTTCCTATGTGAGTGAAAGGATTTCGACATGAGTCGAAATCTAAAAGCCTAATTCTAAAGTATAATAGAATTAAATAACAACTCAATTAAAATCAGCCAGTTGTGGGAACATTCAAGTTTTACTCTACCCAAGGTTTAAAATCACTAAGTAAATTTAACCCTGAATCCCAGAAAAATCCGGCAGCATAACGCCTCTCGGACGTGAATAGGGATTATTCTAATAAATAAATTTTTAACAAAGGTTTCCCCTCACTAAATTGGATTAATCAACTTAATACATTAATTAATTATTACACACTAATATAATTAAATTAACACAGCTAAATTGAATAAAATAAAATAACATTAACTAGTTCGTTTAATAACCACATGCGATAAATTAAAGCAAAATGATTAAAAAAATTTAAATAAAATAAGGTGGCTAAAGTTAATTCGAAAGATAACTATGATAATAATTAATCCCTACCTCAAATAATTAACACAATTAATAAAATCCTCTAGCTTAATAACTAAACTTTAAATGGTCTCATAAAATTAAATAGTAGAATTAAATCCCTAACCCCAACAATAGAAATAAATCAAATAAATTATAATTACCCACACATAAATGAAATTTCCCCTTTCTCACTAAATTAATTAGAAATATTAAAAAAGAAAGTCTAAATCCCAAAAGGAGAGGGAAAACAATAAAAATCTAATTTTAATATCACAAAGCCCTAAAAGTCCTCCAAAATTTTAAAAAAAAATTCCTTATGGGAAATACCCTAACCCTACTTTGTTTCCTCATTCTTTCCATTTTGTTTTCTCACCATTTCTCTCATTCTCTCTCTTTTCCTCTTTCTTCTTTGTTTTTTGCTTGCAGGTTTGGAGAGAAGGCATCCATGGATGGATTCTCCACGGAGGTATATACATTTTGTATATATAGTTTTTTTTTGTTATATATATTTAAACTGAATAATAAATATGCGTGCTACAAATTGCATATGGAGGGCGGTGGACTGTTTTCCCCTCGCGCCACCATGTAGATTCATTTTTGCATTAAATAGTAGAATTAAATCCCTAACCCCAACAATAGAAATAAATCAAATAAATTATAATTACCCACACATAAATGAATTTTCCCCTTTCTCACTAAATTAATTAGAAATATTAAAAAAGAAAGTCTAAATCCCAAAAGGAGAGGGAAAACAATAAAAATCTAATTTTAATATCACAAAGCCCTAAAAGTCCTCCAAAATTTTAAAAAAAAATTCCTTATGGGAAATACCCTAACCCTACTTTGTTTCCTCATTCTTTCCATTTTGTTTTCTCACCATTTCTCTCATTCTCTCTCTTTTCCTCTTTCTTCTTTGTTTTTGCTTGTAGGTTTGGAGAGAAGGCATCCATGGATGGATTCTCCATGGAGGTATATACATTTTGTATATATAGTTTTTTTTGTTATATATATTTAAACTGAATAATAAATATGCGTGCTACAGATTGCATATGGAGGGCGGTGGACTGTTTTCCCCTCGCGCCACCATGTAGATTCATTTTTGCATTATTTATTTGTTTTAGATTTTTTTTTTAACAATAAAAACACATTTGGGGGTGGGGTGGATACCCCACCCCCCACTCCACAAAATATGGAGTGGCAGGTGGGGCATCCGCCCTACCCCCACTCCCCACACCATAACCAGCAAAGGGGACGGCGGTATTTCTATCGTCGTCCCCCTCCCCCTTCAAACCCTAACCCGTTACAAAACAATGCTAACAATTGGAAAAAAAAAATAAGGCCGCCACTACTTTGGAACGCCCAACAAGAAAATATCATACGGTTTTCAAAATTTTAATTTCTGTTTAACATTTATTTCTTGTTTTAAAATATAGTTTCAATATATATATATATAATATATGTATATATATATATATATATAAGTGTGTGTGTGTATATATATATATACACATAAGTATATACTCAGGGGGATACATACACAGTTTTACAATAACGCTTATTTTTTTCAGTTTATTTAAAATGTAAAATGTAAAAACTAATGTGTGTGTGTGTGTGTGTGTGTGTGTGTGTGTGTGTGTGTGTGTGTGTGTGTGTGTGTGTGGACATATATACATATACACAGTCCCACAATTTCACATATTTTTCCAACAAGCTAAACAAAGGAAAATTTGATATAAATGGATGTAAATATATATATATATATTCACCAATGCAAATCTCATAAAGTCAAACAAACATATATATTTTTTTAAAGGGAATGGTAAGCTAAATAGATATTTTTTTTTAAAATGAAAACAAATACATTAAATATATACGTCTTTTTTTTGTTTCTTTGAAAATAACCAGCAACTCTTTTTTTTTTAAATCAATAATACAAACAACAACACTTCTTTCATTTTCTTGAAAACATATAGAAGTGAGAATCAAATTTAAACATTTACTTACAACAAATATGACGTTTTACATGCAATATTTCTTTCCTTGTACATTTTCTCAAGCAAATGAAACAAAACAACAACTATATTTTTATTTCCAGTATCAATAAAACTAAATACAACTCAAAATTTAAACATATAACTTTACACTTCAAGAGAGAAAAGGATCTTCTCTCTATAAACTTGAAACAAATTACACAAGGCCAAACTTGCCCTTTGCTCACAAGGAGTCAAAATGACAAAACTCCATGACAACTATTCCTTTCCTTCCAAGCTCCATAGCTTCAAATAACCTACAAATAACACACATGGAAAGGGGGAAAAAGCCACTAAAAACTGCTCTCCTCCCTGCCATAGACTCACTCATGAGTCACCCCCAAGCTTGATGGTCATCCTCACACAAGGAACACTCACTCCACTTCACAACATACACTCAAACAAAGCAAGAAGAACACCCATGGCTTGCACAAAACAAAACTCATAAAAATTAGTATAAAGGGGTAGAGGAGTGGACATCACTCAACTCAAGAGTGCCACTCCAAATATCTCCCAAAACCAATTTTCACAAGGCCTCAAACCATCACATAAATACCAACTTTCACATAATTTTCCCATGGCTCTCAAGCCATTCAAAAATGCTCATTTTCACAACTTGCCCTCAAGGCCAACATACCACAAGAAAAAAAAGGATGTGACCCCGAGGAAATTTACTCCTCCCCCACCCCACACATGTTGAGCATTTTCTCCAAATTGAGAGGCTCTTACAACACCCATAAAAATCCCCACAACATCAAAATGTAAAAACACACACATACAAACCATCACACAAAAAAATATGAATTACATAAGGAAAGGTATTATCCTTGAATCCTACCTTTAATAGCTCACAAGGAAGATAGTTGAGGAAGAGCTCTTCCAACACCTCCAAGTTCTTCTCCAAATGAGCCTCCAAAAATTTCCTCTAACTCTCTCCCCAAATTCAAATAAAATCCAAAATTAAAATCAAATCAACAACCCTCTCCCTCTCTTCAAGAGGGATTAAAATAGGCTCTCCTCATGAGCCTTGAGGAATGGGGACGTGACACATGTCACCTCCTCACTCCTCCACACAACCAATTGCAAGCTTCATGGAATGTGGTGGTGACACATGTCACTCACCCATTCCACCAAGTCTTGCCCCCTCCACTTGTGCTCTCTCAAACGTGGGAGAGAAAAGTGGAGCCAAAGAAGGGAGTGGGTACTACAAGTGCCCCAATCATCTCCTCCTATGAAAGCCCACAAAACCCCAAGGTACCCTCACCAATTGTAGGAGAACCTTGGAGTTGAGTCCTCCACAATTTATGGGTCTTGAAGACTCCCCCAAGCTTTGGAAAGAGGAGTGGATGAGGTTGAGTGTTTGACCCAACCCTCCACTCCTTCCCAAACTTCCATTTTCGTCACTTTACTTCAGGGTGAAGTTTAAGTGACCAAATGGGAGTTTACCTAAGGTTAGACAAGCTCAAAAGGTCCCTAGACCCTAGGGGTACAACCCAGGGTCACTTTTAACCCATTTTGAGCACCATAGGGTGAGTAAAATCACATAAAAAGGGGTCACAAAATAAAAACTCAAAAATAAAATTCAAATGAACATTACACCTTTACAACACCAAAATAAAATCAAATATAAAAGGGGTAGACCTAACCCAAACAACATCACACAATAACATTACAAAATTTCATCACGCATAATATAGTTGATCTTGGTTCCTCTTGGAACTAGATCGGCTTAACATGGGAAAACACAAGGTGTGTGGGATAATCTCTGATTATCCATGGCTTGGTTAGAACACCTGCGCACTTAAACAAAAGATTAATCCAACATGTATATCATAGCCAAAGCAAAGGGAAACATACACTCACATCATCGCATGATCATATAAAACATCATAAAATCACATCACAATAGATTCATAATTTGTATTTCAATAATCCATCTCAAGATAACATCGCATAATAAATCCATAACAGTAATCACATAACTAGCATCTCAAATAGTATCATAATACAAATCACATGTCAAGATCCTCATCAGTAAATCAAAATCCAAATCTAGTCTCATCACAATCATGCTAAACATAATAATCAAAAGTAAAAGCATATAGTCTAATAGTCTTGCATATCGAGATCAACAGTCCCCAAAAGTCTAAAATGTGTCTCCAATAGTAATATAAAATGATCTAAATAAGGGAGTGAAAAGGTAGGCCTCATAGAGCAACATGAAGGAACAATTCATCCAAGGGATAACCAAGAAGAGGCCCAATTTGAAAAGGAAAAAGTCAAAGGATCTCCCCATGAAAAGGATAAAGAGGAGAAATCCAATGTTATCAATCCTCTCACCATAGAAGAAAAAAAATTAAAGGGGAGAAGTTATTGGAGGAAATGGAGAAGTTGCCTAATAGGTTGGATCTAGTAGAACAACAAGAAGAACAGGCCTTCCCACCACCTCATTAAAAAAACTTATAAATCCATCTAATTCCTTGGTTCCAACCTAGCTTTATGTGAACATTCAAACAAGAAAGTAGACCATAAAACAATTTCCAAAGGATATGTCTTCCATATTGGTGATGATTGAAGCTCCTTGGCCTGAGAAGACTAGAACTCTTTTGTCTATTAGATTGTATGCTTCTAGATCTAGGATTACAAAGGTGGAAAGTCTAATGGTCAATAAAGATGACAAAGACATTCTATCCTTAGACTATTAGATCATTGCTTATAATTTGGGGAAGTAGACTAGGGAGGAAGAGATACATGGAATGAAAACAATAGTATCTACTATAGTCTCCTAAATGGATGAGAACTAAAGGATGAAAAGGGATTAAAGATCAAATTTCTTTAGCATAATAAAGGAGGTGAGCATATCTTCATAGAGTTTTAACAATTTTCTATTAATTATGGCATCACATTTCATCACACAATTCACTACATACCATGGAAGAATGGGGTCATAAATTGGAAGAATCGTGCCATTACATGTGTTGATGTGGCATCATATTTGATGATGTGGCCTTGAAACCTTATAAGCAAGGGCCTTGCCAAGTAAGCTACTGTAAATTTTTTGGAGTGATTCAAAATTGCCACGTATGATTTTGAGAGGCGTTGAAGTTAGGGTGCTCGACTACTGGGTCCTCTCCCCTAAACAATTTCAAATGATTTTGAAATATCATTCCTAAAGGTTTATTATTAAGCCTATATTACAGAAACCCTATCGAAGTTCTATTGAACCAAGTAGTTCATGGAGGGATTGTCATGTGGCCATAAAGTGAAGTTTCTAGGTTTTAGGTTTAGGTTTAATAAGTCATGTAGGTTTTAAAGAATAGGTCAATTTAGTTTATGAAACCCTAGTTTATGAATTAGGGTTTAGTGTTTATGAATTACAGTGTTACGTTTTACTGTTTATGAAATCCTATTTTATGAATTAGGATTTAGTCTCTATGAATTAGGGTTTTATGTTATACTATTTATGATACCCTAGTTTATGAATTAGGGTTTTAGGATAATGAATTAGGGTTTTACAGTTTAGTCTTTGTGAAATAGGCTTTACCGTTTCTGAATTAAAGTTTTACAATTTATGCATTAAGGTTTACTCATTTTCAATTTGAGGTTGAATATATACAATTTAACATTGCAAAAACAACAAAATACAAAGCCAAAAATAATGAAAATTCATAGAAATGGATGGGCAACCAACATGGGGCACTGGTTAATCAATCTGAGAAGGCAGGGACACTTTGGAGGTGGAAAATGAGGTCATCCAATGCGGGTACCCATTCTTGGTGTCGTTCTCCCTTGTCTTCCACAATTTGTAGCTGTTAAAATGAAGCTATAGGCTTGTTTTCTAAAAAAAATGTACTTTTCAAAAATGGGTACCCGTTCCATAATGGGTTCCCATTTTAGCTTTGGGTGCTCGATCGTAAACGGGAACCCATTTCGTAACGGGAACCTGTTTCAGCTCGGGCTCCCATTCGAAGCGGCATTTTTCATCCATGGAAGGCTTCCGTGAAATGTATACTCAACTTCTTGCTTTAACCCCTCCAGCAGAGATAAACTGGGTAGAAGGTGTATAACTTCCACCACTAAGAGCGAGTGGGTAGAAGGGGTTTTGAGAGTTACATCTTCCAGAGTCCTTGTTGGGTAGAGGGTAGTTGTTGAGGGTGAGAGATTATGTTACAACAGTAAGCAAGATGCATCTGACAAAGACAAGGAAGATTGTCTTGAAGAAGCCAGTTGTGTGGGAAACTTTGGAACAATATTGGGAAGAAAAACAAAATAGAAGGTTCTATGAAGAGTTGAAGAAAATAGAAGCAAGAATGGATGCCCTTGAAAATGGGTTTAAAAAGAAAGATGCAAATGAGAAAGAAAATAATGAAGAAAAATAGAAAATGGGTGAAGTTGAGTCCCATTATTCTTTTTGTGATGACAGGTTTGCAAGTGATGTTTTGTGTGCAGGAAATGAAGATGCAAAAGTGCAGAAAATGGACTGTAAAAATCCAAAATTTGACAAGGAGATAGATGAATATGAGGAAGAACTCCTATTGGAAGAGGAGAGGAAAGTGTCCATAAAGGAGGCACTTAAGGAGACATCTTGGTCTCTTAATTTATTTTCTAATGTCATGTTTGAGAATGTGAATACAAGTAAGAAGAAGGTTGAGAACCAAGTCTTGAAGATGATGAGAGAAGGGGCAAAAAAGGCACCCGTAATTGGAGATGAAGATGAGAAAGAATGGAGACAAATTGCAGCAGTATGCCAAGAAGGGATCATGCAACATGGTGAAGCTAGGGTATGTTGTAAAGCACCTACAAATGAAGATAAGAGAAGTATTGAAATTTTCTAGTATGATAAAGAAGAAGTTGAAGCTGCCTTAAAGTTTCATGATTCATTGGAGGATGCTACAGATCAAGGAAAAGGAGCCTACAAAATGGAAGAGTTGACAAGCCATGAAGCCAAGAATGAAAGTAAATTGGGACAACAAGTTATTGCATAGATGAATGGAGGTAAGAATGTTGTTTTTAGTTGTGTATGTTGAATTAAGAATGTGGTTATGCAAATTGATAGAGAAAAGACGGATGAACATGGATATATAGTACAAAGGTGGCAAAAGAAATCTTTTAAGGAAGGACAACAGTTAGAATGTAAACAACGGGTGACTAATGGTGGAGTTTGTCACAGCAAACAAAAACAAAGGATGGAAGAGATACCAAAGTTTCAAAATAGACAAGGAGGTAGGCCAAGTATAGCAATAGAAAGACATCAGTCCAAGAACATGGAAAACAAAATGTGGGTGGTAAAGCATGGGACAACAATAGAGGAACATGTTAATGTAAGACAAGGTAAAGAAGAGGACAAGTCCAATGAATAAAGAATCATGAGGAAGCTAGCAAAGAATGAAAAGAGGACATTACAACTAGGTATACAATAAGAAGAATTAGCACTCCATGAAGATGTCATGACAGTGGTGGTTGAAGAAAGAAAGAATGAGGCAAGAACTTGGAAAGAGCTGGAAGAGAATACATCCAATATGGAAGGTAAGCAAGTTAATTTTGATGTTGGGGCTTTTGAATTTTGGACTGAAATTGTTAAAGGAAATAATTTTCAACTTGAAAATGATAAGTGGAACTGAATAGTAACAATGAGTTATTAGAATGTGAAATGGAACTCTGGAGGCTTATGGATGGAAAAGACATGAGAAGAGAAAAATACAAGAAGAAAAAGGAAAGCAAAAGGAGGTAGCTTGGAAAGTAGAGAATGAATTGTGGAATGGGTTCAAAGAATGAGTTGGACAATAGGACTGAGAAGAAAGAGTGGACAACAGACAAATGGTATGATAAAGAAGGAATAGCAAAGTCAGAAAATATTATTGCAGCAGAGATTACAAAAGATGCAGGCCAACAGATTTATGATGGGAACATGTGATGGTGTTAGGTTGTCATTGATGCCAAAAATGTTCAGAGATGTTTAATGAGGATTACATCAAGGTGATACCGATGACATACAGTGGTAGTGGTTTGGTAATTTGATCTCGGTTTTCAGTGACACAGTTTATAGTTGGTCTTGTTTCATGTCTCTCACAATTTCATAGTTGGTCTTGTTTACTCTATTAGGAACATCAATCAGGAGTTCAAATGGTGTGTTGATTATCAGGTGATGGAGTTCATTTTTTTTCTTGATAACTTGTGTTGATCTCATAGTTCAAAGTGTTCATGAGTTGTTGATCAAAACATCTGTAAAGTATGATATGCAATGGTAGTGGCTTGGTTTGTATTCTTGTCATTTGATCTCAGTGAAACACGGTAGTCTTCATCAGTTTTCAGTGGCATGATCTTCATGATCTTGCTTGTATACAGTAATATCATGTTGTGACAGTGGTTGATACAAATAGCACGGAATGATCTTCTGGATGTTGGTATGGTCTTCATGTCAGATGTTCTTTTCAGGGGTTCAAAATATCATTCTTGTTCAAAAGTTTCATATTTAAGTTGAAGAGTATGACATGTTGAAGTTGATGCTTCACTCATTCTTTATGTCATGGGTATTGTTACCCCTTATCAAAAGTTGTTAGGAGATTCATTCAAGATTTCTTCACAGGTGATAATAATCATGATAAGTTAATGAGTTTGATTAAAACCTCAATCTAGATAACTTCTAGTGTGTCTCAAGGTGGATCAACATACCAAAGTCATATTGTCTACTTGGGTTCAATTAACATATCATAGTTGGTCTTGACAAGATAAGCAAAGCTTTGATCAGAATCACGGGTCAAAATGATCAATGTTTGATAGAAATGAGAAGTTCTTATTGCATAGGGTGATGTGTCCTCAAACTTGTCAAAGACAATCAATATCCAACATCCATTTGTTATACTAGTCTTACCCGTCATATGTTACTTGCACTTTTTGTTTTAAATGATTGATGACTTATAATAGCGGGTTTATAACTTAAAACATCACCGATTGGAGGGTTCTTTAGCATACTCGTTACCGGCCCCCTTCCTAGTTTCACCGCCACTCCCGGTCTCATCCTTGAGCGCGATGGGCGCCAAAAAGAAATCAAGGGCTCCCTTTTAATTTGGTTTGAGCGCGCTTTCAAACATCAATGTTACTCATTCAATTGCCCCCGACTCCATGGTTTATGTTTGACGGGCACGGGGACGTCATATAGTTTAATCTGCAATGATTTTTTGGTTTAAAAGTTTTTTTTAGAATGTTTCTAAAGGAAACTAGTCACATAATACCTAAAGTCATGATTTAAGGAAACCCTTTCTATTTCTCGTAGTAGAGAGAGATTAATAAGAAAAGTTTTTTTTGGGAAGTTGATTTTTTGAGATGATATATATATTTTTTTTGAAGATATTTTTTTGTGAAGGCAAAGCTTATTATGAAGAAAAAATTTTGGGCTTGCATATGAAAGATATGGAAAGGATATTTTTTATGAATAGGGGCTGAATGAATTAATATTCATTTTGAAGATATATTCTTGAAGAATAGATTTCAGACAGGGAATGAAGAAAAATGAAGATTTTTTGGTATATGGTGGACATTGAAGGATTTTTTTTAAATAAGATTATTTATTATTGGTGTTTCTTGAATTGAATTTTTTATACAGGATAAAATTCATGGAAGTTTTATTTGTGAATGATTTTTATGAGAAGATGAAGAAATATGGAGAAGGAAGATCAAGAGATGAATTTTTTTTAAGGAACAATGTTTTTATTAATTATTTTGTGAGCAGGGTATTGGATAAAATTTTTTACAAGAAGAGAATATGAAAAAATTCATTTGAAGACATTGAAGAAAATAGGAAGTTGGATTTTGAATCTGAAGGGTCATTTGCAGAGAAAATGAAATATTGTAATTTTTGCTATGTGAAATTTTTGAAAAGAATTTCCAGGTGCTTCAACAAGACTGAGGAAGATGGAAGAATATGTTTCAGATACAAAGTCAAATTAACTTTGTTACACGGGATTGATTTTCTTTTGAAGAATATGAAAGGTCATATGAAAATGATTTTGCAGATTGTTGAGAGGTATTTTTTATATTAATTGGTTTGACATTGACAGAGAAGTGTGTGTGGAATTGAACAGAGAAATGAAGACATTTTCTAATAAATTCTTTTGAAGAGAAAAGAATAATGATAAGATGATACTGAGTTTGTAATGCAGAGATAACCAGCTGAATTGTTATGCAGGTGTGAAGGAATTGAGAATTGAATGGAAACAGAGTATCCCTCTGATTTGGTTTATAACTTCTATTGGTGATTTGATTTGCCAGTGAGGCATTGTATTAGCCAGTGAGGCTTATAGGTCAGTGTGACCTTAATATTTGTCAGTGAGACAATTTGTATTGCCAGTGAGGCATGTTTTTCAGTTAAGCCAGTGAGGCAATTCTGGAGTGGTTTTTCTACCCCTGGAGGGTTTTCCACTCGTGCAATTCTTGTGTCTTAATCTTCTCTCTATGGATATATGTTTTACTCATGAGTTTTTGTTTTTCATTCTCAGTTATGTGCACATGTATGTGAGAAATCAATGATAGCTCTCCCTCCTTGTACTCAGCAAGTTAAAGTTTGTAAAAAGATCAGAAATTTCACACAACACTGATTCACCCCCCCTCTCAGTGTTGTCCTTGACTCCTACAATTGGTATCAGAGCTAAGTTCCCCTTTTGAAGCTTAATCAGCTTGGGTAGGTCCTGTGGGTGGAGTTCAATGGGTAAGTGCAGAAGAAATAAGAATAAAAATGTCAAGCTTCATTCTAGTCAAAAGGTTCAAAAGACATCATTCATATCAAATCCAGATGTTGATATAAAGTCAGTGGATAAAGATGTTGTCCAAGTTGAATCTAATATTGTTTCAAATGTTCCTCAGTTTGATGGTTCAAATTTTTCAGTTTGGTATGTTAGAATGCAAATATATTTATCCTCCTTAGGATATGATGTTTTAATGTCAGTTGAAAATGGTATTTCTACAAATAACAAAGAAGCTCTTGAATGTAATGATATTGCAAAGAAGGCTATATTATCTGCTCTATCTAATGATGTTATTTGTAAAGTTATGGATTGTGTTACAGCTCAGGATATGTGGAGGAGATTGAAAAGAATTTACCAAGGTAATGATGAAGAAGAGGACACTCTAGTGTGTCAAGAAAGTGGCAATGAAAGGCAATCACATGAAGAAGTTGAGACCCAATCAAATTCAAAAGATGATGATGATCAGGATTATGATGAACAAGATTGTGAGATTGATCTGGAAGGAGAGCTTATATATGCTCTGAGAGAGCTCAAGAAGTATAAGAAGGAGAACCAAAAATTAACGTTGCAGCTGCAACAAGAAAGAGATTTAAAAGACAAAGCTCTTACAGATCTTGAAGAGGCCGAATGTCAAATTATTAGTTTAAAGACATATATTGATGATTCAGACAAACTAATTGCTAGATTGAAGACAGAAATTGAAGAAGCTAAGAGGATAGCTGATGGCTCAATTTCTAACCTTGAAGTTTCAAGGATTGAAAATCTAAAACTGGAGAGTAAAATTATTAATCTGAGAAAAGAGTATGATGGTCTCAAGGTTTTATCTAAGAAATATCAAGTGTTTGATAAGATGCTTGGTAAGCAAAAACTATATGAAGACACTACTGGACTTGGTTTTGAAGAAGGAGAATGTTCAAAAGCTAGAGAGACACCTAGAAAGAAGATTGATTTGAATGCTGCCACTGAAAACAAAATGCATAATCAAAGAAGAAGAAATTTCAGAAAAAGTGCTCCTGTTAGACAAGCATACATGTACAGGTATAATTATTCTTTTAATGGTCATTGTTATGCTTGTAATCAATTTGGACACAGATCAGTTAATTGCAGAAGAAATACTGATATTATTTGTTACAAGTGCAATAATGTTGGACACATTCAAAGAAATTGCAAAATGAATAGAATGTATGATCCTACATGGAAGCATAACATAATTGGTCAGGAGATGTCAAAAAGGTATCAGTCATTTGGTTATAACATAGTTTGTTATAATTGCAATTCTTTTGGTCATAAAGCTCATAGTTGCAGGAAAGCTTTACCTAATTTAAAAAGGTGGAAAAGAAAAGAAGCAGAAAAGGTCTGGAGGAAGAAAGCACCTGTGAAAATCTGGAAGCAGAAAGAAAGTAAAGAGAAGTCAGAATCTAAGCTTGTGCATCTTACACAAGTCATTTCATTTGTTGCATAACATAGCATGAAGTAAGGGGGAGGTATCAAATGTTCTATCAGTTAACCCCAAGAAGTTTAAGGAAAAAGATCATTTGATATGATGATCTTGTCTGTCTATCATTCTTACCATGCTTTGAAATTATTGATGATGATGTTGCTAACAATGTTGATCTTCAGTATGTGACAATGATACAGGTGATCTTTAGTTCTGTATGCATACAAGATGTTAAAAGGATGGTCAAGAGTTCAAAGTAAAGAGTTTGATAGTGTTGAGAGTTTTGGTTTATGTATGATCCTATTCATATTTTGTTCATAGCATGTTGTTACTGACAATGGTTGAGTTGTTATCATAGCAAAGAGCTTTAGTTGTTTCAAAGAGCTCTTATCAGATATTTATCTGTGGTGGCTAAAAATAAAAATTCATAGCAATTATCTCTACTTTTGATTTGTGCAAAGAGTTGTTGTAGAAAGAATTTGTTGATGCAGTTTGTTTGTTTGAATGACAAAGTCAAGAGGTAGTAGTTCTTGTATAATACAGTATGTTTCAGATGTGGTTTTGTATCAGAATTGACAAGTGTCTTGTACAGAATAGGAGGATTGTTCAGATGGTTTTCATTCTTTGTCATGACAGAAAAGGTGTCAGAATAGTTTAGTTGCAGGATGATAATTTGATGGTCATATCTGCTACCTTGGAGGACTGAGTTGTTACTATCATGGATGTCTTGGCAAGGTCTTCTCAAGAGTGGTCATCATGGTATCATAGCTTGTGAATTTTGTGATAAGTAGTCTTCATGTTGTTATCATCAGAATTTTGCAATATCATAGATGTTGAAGTGATTATGATATCTCTGCATGGAATTCAAGTTTATATGAGTCATGCCACAGGAGTCAATTTTTATGCCTTCATAATCATACTTCAAATTGCGTTGATGATTGAAGTGATTCCTTCAATCACATGTGATGTCATCAGGAGTGTGTAGTCTTCATCTTCATAAGTGATTTTGTTACAAGAAGTGCTATTGTGCAGAATATGGTACAGTCATTGGGTAAGTTATAACAGTGGTTTGATGCTTTGGTTGGTGTACCTTACACGAGGTTGCTTTCAGGTCCTATGCTTCATAATTTCTTATTACTCACAAGTTGAAAAGTTGTGCAGTATGCAGATGTGCAAGAACAGAGCTTTCAGAATAACAACAAATTGTAAATATGATTAGTGCCTAAAATTTTTAGAGGCTAGTGATATCAAAGGTTTGAGTAAGTGATTTTTTAATTTCTTGGTTGGTATGAAAGATAACAAGGTCAGTGATAGTGTTTGTAATCCAAGAAATGTGTAAACAGTTGATTGATATCTTTCTCATGATTTATATGAGTTATTTTTCTTAGGGGGAGATAATAGTCTTTGTCATCAATGCCAAAAAGGGGGAGAAAGAAAAATTGCATCAGGTGGTTTTGCCATCAATGACAAAGGGGGAGATTGATGGTGTTAGGTTGTCATTGATGCCAAAAGTGTTCAGAGATGTTTAATGAGGATTACATCAAGGTAATACCGATGACATACAGTGGTAGTGGTTTGGTAATTTGATCTTGGTATTCAGTGACACAGTTTATAGTTGGTCTTGTTTCATGTCTCTCACAATTTCACAGTTGGTCTTGTTTACTCTATTAGGAACATCAATCAGGAGTTCAAATGGTGTGTTGATTATCAGGTGATGGAGTTCATTTTTTTTCTTGATAACTTGTGTTGATCTCATAGTTCAAAGTGTTCATGAGTTGTTGATCAAAACATCTGTAAAGTATGATATGCAGTGGTAGTGGCTTGGTTTGTATTCTTGTCATTTGATCTCAGTGAAACACAGTAGTCTTCATCAGTTTTCAGTGGCATGATCTTCATGATCTTGCTTGTATACAGTAATATCATGTTGTGACAGTGGTTGATACAAATAGCACGGAATGATCTTCTGGATGTTGGTATGGTCTTCATGTCAGATGTTCTTTTCAGGGGTTCAAAATATCATTCTTGTTCAAAAGTTTCATATTTAAGTTGAAGAGTATGACATGTTGAAGTTGATGCTTCACTCATTCTTTATGTCATGGGTATTGTTACCCTTTATCAAAGGTTGTTAGGAGATTCATTCAAGATTTCTTCATAGGTGATAATAATCATGATAAGTTTATGAGTTTGATTCAAACCTTAATCTAGATAACTTCTAGTGTGTCTCAAGGTGGATCAACATACCAAAGTCATATTGTCTACTTGGGTTTAATTAACATATCATAGTTGGTCTTGACAAGATAAGCAGAGCTTTGATCAGAATCACGGGTCAAAATGATCAATGTTTGATAGAGATGAGAAGTTCTTATTGCATAGGGTGATGTGTCCTCAAACTTGTCAAAGACAATCAATATCCAACATCCATTTGTTATACTAGTCTTACCCGTCATATGTTGCTTGCACTTTTTGTTTTAAATGATTGATGACTTATAATAGCAGGTTTATAACTTAAAACATCACCGCTTGGAGGGTTCTTTAGCATACTCGTGACCGGCCCCCTTCCTAGTTTCACCGCCACTCCCGGTCTCATCCTTGAGCGCGATGGGCGCCAAAAAGAAATCAAGGGCTCCCTTTTAATTTGGTTTGAGTGCGCTTTCAAACATCAACGTTACTCATTCAAATTCCCCCCGACTCCATGGTTTATGTTTGACGGGCACGGGGACGTCATATAGTTTAATCTGCAATGATTTTTTGGTTTAAAAGTTTTTTTTAGAATGTTTCTAAAGGAAACTAGTCACATAATACCTAAAGTCATGATTTAAGGAAACCCTTTCTATTTCTCGTAGTAGAGAGAGATTAATAAGAAAAGTTTTTTTTTGGGAAGTTGATTTTTTGAGATGATATATATATATTTTTTGAAAATATTTTTTTGTGAAGGCAAAGCTTATTATGAAGAAAATTTTTTGGGCTTGCATATGAAAGATATGGAAAGGATATTTTTTATGAACAGGGGCTAAATGAATTAATATTCATTTTGAAGATATATTCTTGAAGAATAGATTTCAGACAGGGAATGAAGAAAAATGAAGATTTTTTGGTATATGGTGGACATTGAAGGATTTTTTTTAAATAAGATTATTTATTATTGGTGTTTCTTGAATTGAATTTTTTATACAGGATAAAATTCATGGAAGTTTTATTTGTGAATGATTTTTATGAGAAGATGAAGAAATATGGAGAAGGAAGATCAAGAGATGAATTTTTTTTAAGGAACAAAATGTTTTTATTAATTATTTTGTGAGCAGGGTATTGGATAAAAATTTTTACAAGAAGAGAATATGAAAAAATTCATTTGAAGACATTGAAGAAAATAGGAAGTTGGATTTTGAATCTGAAGGGTCGTTTGCAGAGAAAATGAAATATTGTAATTTTTGCTATGTGAAATTTTTGAAAAGAATTTCCAGGTGCTTCAACAAGACTGAAGAAGATGGAAGAATATGTTTTAGATACAAAGTCAAATTAACTTTGTTACACGGGATTGATTTTCTTTTGAAGAATATGAAAGGTCATATGAAAATGATTTTGTAGATTGTTGAGAGGTATTTTTTATATTAATTGGTTTGACATTGATAGAGAAGTGTGTGTGGAATTGAACAGAGAAATGAAGACATTTTCTAATAAATTCTTTTGAAGAGAAAAGAATAATGAGATGATACTGAGTTTGTAATGTAGAGATAACCAGCTGAATTGTTATGCAGGTGTGAAGGAATTGAGAATTGAATGGAAATAGAGTATCCCTCTGATTTGGTTTATAACTTCTATTGGTGATTTGATTTGCCAGTGAGGCATTGTATTAGCCAGTGAGGCTTATAGGTCAGTGTGACATTAATATTTGTCAGTGAGACAATTTGTATTGCCAGTGAGGCAATTCTGGAGTGGTTTTTCTACCCCTGGAGGGTTTTCCACTCGTGTAATTCTTGTGTCTTAATCTTCTCTCTGTGGATATATGTTTTACTCATGAGTTTTTGTTTTTCATTCTCAGTTATGTGCACATGTATGTGAGAAATCAATGATAGCTCTCCCTCCTTGTACTCAGCAAGTTAAAGTTTGTAAAAAGATCAGAAATTTCACACAACACTGATTCACCCCCCCTCTCAGTGTTGTCCTTGACTCCTACAACATGATGGAGGTGGAATTGGGAAAAGGAACAGTAAATAATCACAGTGTAGATGATTGGTGGGCATAATGTTCTGAGATAGAGCAAGAGTGGAGGTCAAAGAATGCTGAGGAAGGTATGAGTACAAATAGGACAGCATGGGATTTAGAAAGGAAGGTTGCAACTATAGAAACAATGAATAAAACAAAGGTAAATGAGAGTATTGTAATGAATTCTTTTTCTATGTTGAATGATACAAGGTGAGGGCAAGAGTCTCAAATAGTATATGCAGATTTTAATGAAAACATTGGAGTTACGATTGAAATTGGGGTAATGTGTGATTTGTTGTATGGTTTGGTTGTTGCAAAAGGAGACTATGAAATGGTGAATGCAAATTTTCATAAGACTGTGAATGGCTTTGGTAAAGATGTACCAACAATTGGGACAAGGAAAGACTATAAAAGCTTTATTGCAAAGATGCAAAAAAAGGTAAATGGAAACATTGATTCATTGGAATTAGATATGTTACATGATGGGAAATATGGCAAGAAACATAATTTCGTATATATAGATTTTAATAAGGAAAATGTGAGATGTAATGTGTATGGTGAACTCTTAGTCGAGTTGCTGTTGGAAGATGATTTTGTTAAAATGATCAGACAAGTGGATCAGAAGACTGAGTTGGAAAAAGTGGAATGTGTTAATTTTCTAGAAATCAGTTGTATTGAATGGGTGAGAATGCTTTAGAGGAAGATAGTTTGTAGTGGAAATAAATTGATAAGAGGAGAACAGAGCAGCAAACAACAATGTTGGAAAATCATGATGATGATTCCAAGGTGATTGTGGAAGATGAGGAAGAAGAGACCAGTAGCGGATACATTTCAATGATAGCCTCATGTGCAAGAGCACAAGTTTACTTTTGTCTCCAAGGGAGTCTAATGCAGGAGCATCACCTCTCCATTTAGTTTCAGTTTAGTTAGTCAATGTTTTGTTTTCATTAAGTTGTTTATTAACATTTTGGGGAGCTACCTAAACCCTCCCTTGATGAACCATTTTAGCCTTAGAGGCTCTTTGTTTTAAAGAAGACATTCAATGTTAGTTTCTATCATCGAATTGTCAGGGGAAGCTACTAAGAATGGTCAGAAAAAGGGAAGTTAATTAGTTATTGTTGCCCAAGGGAGGAGTTACAAAACTACCATGAGGAGGTTGGAAACTGACACAAAATGATCAAGGAATGAAAGAATGAGGATAGATTAGAGAAGGGTTTTTGTTTATATAGAGGAGGTCAACGCCTCAGAGAGAGGGAAGCAGAGAAGAGAGGGGTAAACTGCCAGAATGAAAGATGAAAGCCAGTTAACAAGAATAAGCCCTGAATGGTGAAAGAAGAGGGATGTTTAGAGGAGAAGGAATCAGGTTGACGAAGAGTGTGGGCTGATGGAGAGGAAGATCATAGAACTGACATATGGCTAAGATTTGACATTGTAGAAGAAGATATGAACAAGAGGAATCGACTGTGTAGAGGATGGCTCAGGCTGGGAGTATGAATCCCATAAAAAAACTATATTTTGAAGAGGATGTTAAAGTCTTAGAGATTTCTATAATCATGGCCGATATGGCTGAGTTTGAATAAAGGTTTCTTATTATCATAATTCTTGTAGTTCATTTACTATCATTCAAATGTTGAAGTTGATGTCCTTAGATTATGTTTCATTTATTTTCTTGATTATGTCATTGGAAGATTCCTATCACTAGAAAATTAATTTCATCAGAGGTTTATGTCGTTGATGATGCATTTCATAGCTAGATTGAATTCCTACCCATGAGAAGGTTCGTGGCATTGTAAATTAGAAGTTTCCTATCACCGAGATTAGTCTCAAGGATAATCTGGGAAGTTCTTGTCTCTTAAAATGTTCTATTCAGAATTGTTTATATAGTTGTCCTGGTTCCTATCACTATTTGGTCAAGAAGCCTGTAGAAGTCTAAATGTTCTATCTAGAATTAAAAGGTTGAGTATTAAGATTTCAAAAGGGGGGTATTTGAGTATGTGCAGTCATCAACTGGGTATTAGAGTGCTATCACTTTAGATGATCAACAAAACACTTGGTGAAATTATTTGCCCTTCTCTATGAATCTAAATCAAACATTAACAATAGATGCAATGCAATTTAAGGATGGTAATTTTTTAACTATATAATGTCTTCACACTTTTTTAATAAAAATGTTCATTCTTATTTATAATAATTTTTCTCTTAATCAAACGAGTAGTGGATGTGATTTGTGGAACTCAACAATCAATGCCCAATGTTATCCCCGCATGTGCATTTCAACAAACCATTTTAGGTATTTGAGATTGTTAATATTTTATAATCAAACTACATATTTACCCCCATTATTTTACACTTTATCTAAATTGATATGTTATACATATATTATTGCAAGTTTTTATGATAAAAAAAACACACAACAACCTTGACTACATAACCAAACAACAATAATAATGGATGCAATGCAAACTATGGATGGTAAATACTGAATCATAGTGGAAGTTTTATTTAATGTTTAATTGACTAAAAACTATCTTTTGGCCAACCAAAGACATTTTTTGGGTATGAAGGTTCCTTTTACCTCTTCAATGTTTTAACCATTTTCTATTTGTTATTTAAAATTGATTTGTAACATCTAAGGCTATGGAAAAATATAAAAATAGGAGCTAACTCTTGAGAAAGACATGCTCTATAGTCTTTATGGGATATGTCTTTGATTGAGTTGATGCATGTCTATGATGTGGCTTAAGATTTTATCAATGTGATTTATATCACCATGTAAGCATATTTTGATTGTAGATTTGTCTGTCTATAAAGTGGCTTAACTAAATTGAATAAGATCATACTTCAATTATATCTTAGGAGCCATAACTTATTAATATTGGAGTGGATGCAAATTATATGATTTTTGAAGTTTATAGGGGGCAACTAACTCTCTAAACTTGAAAGTAGATGTTTTGTAGCAAAGAATTTTCTCCAATTTATTCATAATGTAATAAAATTGCTTCTATTCAATTACATGATTTTGAGATGAAAATCTCTCTATTTTACATGTGAAAAAGATCTTATTTTCCCCTTATCTTTTCATTCTATTAGTTGAAGCTTTGGGTAGATCTATATTTTATGCTAGGGTTCAACAGGATGTTCAGGGTGTGAGTATTACTCCTAGATCTAGATCCTCTAACCCTTCTACAATTTATTGATGAGACTTTGTTGCTTGGTGAGGCACCCCTTTAGGAAGCTATAAACTTGAAGGCTATCTTGAGTAGTTCTTAAAGGGCCTCTAGATAGGAGATCCACTTCAAGAAATTGAAAGTATTCTTTTTAATTTTCCTTTGTGAAAACAATATAGATTTTTAGTGTTGGGATTCTAGGTTACAGCCTTGCCTTGTATCTATCTTAGTGTTCGCCTTTTTTTCTAGAAGGATGGTAAAGTCCCTTTTAGAACCATTAATTGGAAGATTGTGCTTAATCACCTTGACTCTTTAAAAGGTAAATCTTTAACATTTGTTGGCTACATACTCTTAATATAATTAGTCCTTTAAGTTGTATGGTCAAACTATCTATTCTTTCTTATGCACTCACCAAATGGTATAGTGAAGGAAATGATCACTCTCCAAGTTCAGTCTTTCTCGTGGAACATTAAAATACCATGTCATTGAATGGTTCTTCTTGTTTCCTTATTAATTCATAAATTTCATTTCTAATTTAACCAAGGCATTTTTAAAGAAATTCAAAGTTAGCATAGACCCTAGGAATACTATTTCCAATCTATTTGATTGTGCATAAGGACCTAATAAACATATCAATGATTATTTCATATAATTACATTTCTTATGTTTTAGATTGCATCATCCTTTGCATGATTTGGAGTTGCAAAATATCTTTATATTTCTTATGCCAATTGATGATAATGTCTACCTCAACAATTTCACATTATCAAAATAGTTTAATCTAAGCTATTAGCAAGAAATATATTCAAATATGGATCACCAACTCCTAATATTTCTTCATAACCTTCAAACTTTTAAAAGTCTACATCGTTCTCTAAGGGTAACTATTATAAAGATAAGAAAGAAGAGATGCATCAAGTTACTAATAATTTAACATTCCTTTTAACAAAACTCTCCTAGGAAATTCATAAACTTGCAAAAACCTTTAGACAATGTGCTTCAATGTCCATTAAGTTGAAATCTGACTACTCTACCTTCTCTTCATCCATTGGATCCTAAGAAGGTACTTCTAAAGAGTTTTAATGGCCAAGCATTTCCCATTGTCATAAAGTCTTAGGCATCATACTTAATCATGCATGGGATTGAAACATAAGATACAAGCTCATGGATAATAACACGATTCATATAGAAGGCATTAATGATAATGAAAATTGTGTGGTTGAACCTCCAAATCAAAATTTTCAAATTTATAGGTCAATCCATTCCCTAACCATACTAATCATGTGGAGACACAATATTTTGTTGATATGGGCCATGACACTTTAGATGATCGTTATATCAATTTACATCATACACTACATATGGAAACTTAAATTGTGGGAATAATTTATATTCTCAAGGCACATACTTTTCCTCATATACCGCTCCACTAGTCACATTTCTTGATGAGGAAATCCCACACAATAATTATTATGGTTCATTATATGTGTTGGTTGGAATAAATTGGCATATCATTGGTTATACCCTTAGTCAACACTACAAATCAATGTAACATATGCACTAAGGAGTTCCTAGTCCCTAAACATCTAAATCCGAATTATTACACTCATTGAAGAGTTTAATTAAATAAGACAAATACATTATTGATTCATACTTTGAGTTGTGTTATCTTACTACTTAAATTTGGATCCAAATAAGTACAAATGTCTTTTCCAATATATTCCTTCTAATAGATTTTCTATACTACTTGGTAGACCTTGGTTAGAACACTTGAAAGTTGTACCTTCAATTGTGCATCAATGTATACATATTTTTCTAATGGTAGAATCATCAAGATTTTGTGCAATTCATAAGAGCCCATGGTGGAGATCTATTTCACTTTAGATACTTACATTCCAACTCTAATGGGGCTTGTGTATGAAACTAAAATACGTATTCATGAGACAAGCACGAGAGAAACAAAAAGAATAAAATATGGTAAAAGATCAAGCTAACCATGCATCATCATTTCTACAAAAGATGGATAAAGAGCCAATAGTGTAAAACTAGTGTTTTAGATCAAGCAAAATACTACATGTGGATTCCAAAGGCAATTGTTGTGGTATTGTTATGTCAGAAAATGTCCCCTTGGGGGCTTTTCCCTCTTAAGGTTTAGCTCCCGGGTCCTTAGAATGCATTTAAAGCATCTTGTGTGTTAATTTTGAATCCCGATGAGAAAACCCTGAAGTCTTGTGGCAAATAGGACCTAGGGGTTGCTATTGAGATGACTCCCACCTAAAATAGGGGGAGGACTTAGGCACTTCACTAGTACAAAAACAACAATATGTTACTAAAAAAACTACTAAAAATTGCTTATAAATGACCAAACATGGTTACGTGACCATTAGTAGTTTATTGTCAGTCATTTATAACGCAACCAAATTGATGACTAAACCATTTTTAGTCATTTATTAGTTGTTTTGATTGATCGATTTGGTAGTATATTTAGTCATTGATTTAGTCATTGATTGTTGTAATATGGTCACTTATTTAGTCATTTTTTATTCACTTATATATTTAGTCATTGATTGTTGTTAACTGGTCACTTATTTAGTCATTTTTATTCACCGATTTATGTCCATTGGTAGTGTATTTGGTCATTAATTTTAATCATCATTTTGATCAATTTGGTAGTATATTTAGTCATTTTTATTCACTAATTTAACACTGGTCATATATGTAGTCATATTTATTCACTGCTCACTGATTTTTGTATATTTAGTCAATTTAATTATTAATTGACGTGAATTAGTAGTATATTTAGTAATTTTGAAGCTTGCAATCTATGTAGATTTCCATTAGCATTAATTGTTTGCTTCGCACATGTCTCTTTGATTATATTCATTGAATGCTCTGTAAGAGGAGTGTTGGGAGATGAGCAATATAATCCACATTTGGATCTCATCTGCCTTGGTTTTATTTCCCCCCTGACTTGAATGACTTAAATTCATTATGTTGGCTCATGTGATCCTCTTTTTATGCAAGAGACCATGGTATTGTGTCATTATTTCATTCTTGCCTCTTCATTTTGCTCTTGCTGTGTATCTGCAATGTCTATCTATCCCCACAATTGTCAACTTCATTTGCCTATTCAACCATGGGAACAACCAATGCACAGAGGCATCAACTCAGATTTCATGGCTAGGGCCTTCAAACTGCTCGATGAAGAGCTGGTGGAGGGTGCTTTGATAGATGTATGTGATAGAGATTTTCTGCTACAATCCAGGGTATGTTGTGCTTCACATTTGGTATCTCATTTTCTCTCCAATGTGGTGGACTTATTTCATCAGGTTGATAAGGTTAAAAGGATAGCATCAATGTTTGTTCATGACTATCTAGTCCCAGATGTCAAGCTATTTAAAGATTTTGCTACTTATAATCTCCATGATGGCTCAACCTTGGTAGGGGGACTCTTCCTCCGTGAAGATATCATTAATAAACCCAATTTTAACTGTGTTTATCAAGCGATGATTTTAAGTTTGCAATCAGGTAACAAAGAGCTCTTTGGTAATTTACTGCGGGTTCACAATTCTATGTTTGGAAGGTCCAAGAGAGAAAGGATAGAGGAAGTATTCAATGCATGGAGCTTCTTGTCAAATTTCCAACCACTAGTTGTTCCCTTCACTGAGGACAACACATTCCTCTCTGCAGAGTATCCAACTGGGGGTTCATGGCTTTAGGGTTGCGGATTTAAATATGGACAGCATGTGAACCACTCTTTTTGTTTTAAGTTTTTGGCTTCGTTGTAACTTTGATTTTCTTTTTGGCCAGAAAGGGCCTTTTAGATCTGTAGCTCTGTTCAGGGCTCTTAGTTAAAATGCTCTGTTATGTTATCTTTTTGGCTAGGAAGGGCCTTTTTTGTAATCTATAAAAACATTTTTATTAATACTAATATATTATGATTCTCTAAGCATCCTTACCGATTCAAAAAAAAATGTCAACCCTGGTTCATGTGTTGTCTCAGTAAAGACCTGCACCATGAAAGAATCCATTAATTATACATAAATTCCAAATTAAGTTGATGAGAAAAGATCTTTGATATCCAACTAGGAAGCCTTAACATCCAAAAATTACTAACCTGATATTTCACAACAAGTTTCCCAATTGTGACATCATCTTTACTTAAGAAACCGGATATTGATCCACTGTCATATTGGATCTCACAGGATTCTCTTTCACAAACAACAAATGATATATATTAATTGTTTAGCAACTTCCTTAATATCCCCATGTAAGCATACTAAACTAAGTGAGGTTGAGGGTTTCAAGTAGAGTACCATCTTCTTGGTATGTGCTTGACTTTGATGACTTGTATCTTGAATGAAAATAGCAAGCTAGATGCAGTGTAAAATCATTGTTACAAAAATAACCAAAAAATCCTCTTTAATTAAAATAATCCTTCTAGATATTTCAAGACAAGATATTTTAGTTAATTTCTATGAAAGCTAATAATTTCACTATCCAAACAGCCATCAATCTATTTATTGTATATAATTTCCCAGAATTCAGAATTTGAATGTAGGTTGAGTATTCCAATAACACTACTATTTAGTTGGATCCTAAAAATGCTACAACTTATGTTCTTCTCTAAAACATTTGTGCAGAAGTGGGCAGGTATGGTGAGGTTCAAATAGAAAGGAGATTGATGAAAGATAGAGGAATTAAAAAGATACCTGCATGTAGTTGGATTGAAGGGCATAAAATGGTACATGCATTTTTGTGTAGGAGACATATCACATCCACAAACATGGGAGAGCTATACAAAATTGGAGAAATTGGCTTGGCAAATGAAGGCAGTAGGGTATTTCCAGATTTAAGACTTATACTTAATGTTGTGGAATAGAAGAAAAAAGAATCATTTATCTGCCATCATAGTGAAAAGTTGGCAATTGCATTTAGTTTGTTAAACATGGCCCCTGGTACAACCATTAGAGTTGTTAAGAACCTTTGACTATGTTTTGATTTTTACACTGCATCTAAATTCATCTCCAAGATTGTTGCAAGAGAAATTGTTCTGAGAGATGTGAACCATTTCCATCATTTTAAATAGGGACAATGTTCTTGTGGAGAATATTGGTGATGCTAAATGAAACAATCTAAAAAATAGGCTTGCACTATAATAATGTGCACTACATCAGATATCCATTAATAATGAAGGGACATCCATCAAAGCATAATAGCAAAGATTTTTTTTGTCATATGTTGTAGTTACAAGTGCCCTGATAGACATACGTGAAAATGTGGAAGCATAGACAAGGCAAGTGAACTATTTCAAAAAATACAAATTTCCTTCCATAAATCCATCTTAGGGATCCATATTTCTTTTAAAATTATTCTAGGAGTCATTCATAAGCACCCCATACCAAGTCCATGTGAAAGATATTTGTGTTTTTGACCATTGATGTGTTTTTGTCTCTCACTGTAGTCCCACAGGTCACTCAAAAGGTCTTGGCAAGTCTGCAGGAACCAAGGATAACAAGGGAGAAATTATCGCTATCTCCCAACATGAAGAGATTGCACTTGCGGCATTGCAGTATGCAGAGATCGATTACCGCAGCCCCACAACGGTCTCAAAATGAAGTGGCAAGATGGCAGTATAAATTCAAGTGGCATATGATACTTCACTGTGGTCCCATGGAAGTCAAGAGAATAACCAGTGGTAATACGATAAGGAGTAGAGGAAAACAATATACCGCACCCTCATGGCAGCCTCAAGTGAGGCTTGTGGTATGGACGTAAGGAGCAAAGGAAAATAATATACCGTGCCCCTGCGGTGACCTCAAGTGAGGCTTGTTGTATGGCGGTATAAGGAGTTTAAGTTATGTAAGCATTGAATACCGCAGCCCCACAACAGTTTCAATGAAGGAGTGTGATAGTGCGGTGAAAGGCTTCAAGTGATGTTTAGTATACTGCAGTCCCACAATGGTCAAAGAAACAGTTTGCGGTACTGCGGTAGAGAACAAATCATGATGAGATAGTTGAATTTTTGAGACAATATTTCTGAAATGGAGATAGAACAAACTATGAACTTTCTTAGACACAGCCAAGCCATGACTTACACCCTCTACATGTTCCATAGAGTTGTCTTTATGGTAGAGATAAGTCAAGGGACAGTAGTTTACAGTCATTACATTTCATGAAGGAGTGGGATTCTAAATAATTTTTACCAAGATAAGAATCATGTGAAGATCTACCTTAAGGTAATAAAGACTTATAGAGTTATGCCATGACTTACACCCCCTTGACAACTAAACAAATATAATTAGAAGTAATAAAATAAAAGATCATTAACCGTGCTTCGACATTCACTTTAATTTTGCATTTGTGGCCCATTGGCTCCAATAGTTGCCATCCTATCTTGTTTCTATTGTTGATTCTATGTGTTCCTCGAATTCATAAAAGCAAACATGATAGGAAACTCCATCATAGGTAATTGATAAAATCATGAGCCTCCAAAGCCAAAGCATTGGAAGGCCTCATTTGGTTCAAAATTGATAGTCATGACTTAGAAAATGATAGTCAATAGAATGGTGATAAAATCCTTGGTTGACACTTCACATTGGAAACTCATTTGTTAAAATAAGTCAAAACAATAGACAATCACTACTAATCTCATTTTTTCAATGCCTATTAGTATCCTAGATGATATCACCATTAATAGCATTTTGTGGATTGTGTCTAGATGTAAGATCTATTTTAGCTTTTGGTATTATCCCATCTCCAGGGTCATATGTCTATCTTAGTAAGATATATCATTTCTCTTTGTCAATCTATCTTAGTGAAGCCTCAAATTAGTTTTTATTTTTGCCCATAATGCTCTTCATTTGTGTAATAATGTTGGCCAAGGTATTGGTAACGAAGTTGCCAAAGACATGGTGATATAGTTGAATTTTTGAGACAATGTTTCTCATTGGCATGATCAAATCAAAGAACACTTTTTCTACCTTTTCTCCACTATTCTTTTATGAGCTGAGTAATTTCAAATTTGATTGTTGTCATTTGCAATGCATTTCTATTGCATTTCAATCTGAAACGTTTGATCCATTGTTGGATTGTTGCCACCTTTACAAACATAAAAATGTACCTGTTCTAATATTTTGAGCTTATGACAAGTCAAAGTGGGTTGTGCTCGTTTAGTAGCTGGTTGAAATTTAATTTGAATGTACTACTTCTTGATGTTCCCCTTGACTCATTATCATTTTTGTTTATCATCTTGCTTTTTGGCTAGCAGCAAACATGTGATGCATCTATTGTGATGTCCTATGGATGGTGGCTTTTTCCAAATTATTTTCAAACTATTTTAAGTTCTAGGTGTACACCTTCTAGAGACTTATGGCATATTTCTATGCTTAATTTTTTTCCCAAGGTTACAATGAGCTGATAAATGCAATTATTCCAAAGGTAGTGGAAATAATTTTGGAACAATTATCTAAGTTCTCTCTTAATGTTCAAATTTGTGTATTTTTTTATTTTGTATATTTTTAATAGCCTTGTTTGACAAGTCTTGGAAATTACTTTCAATTTATAGGGTAAAGCTTCCATCTGGAGCTAAGAAGATTGTACCAAGTAGTTGCAGAGCCATGATTGGTCAGGTTACTGGTGGTGGAAGGACAGAAAAGCCAATGCTCAACGTTGGCAATGCATTTCACAAATATAGGGTCAAAAGAAACTATTCACCCAAGGTTCATGGTGTGGCAATGAATCCTGTTGAGCATCCTCATGGTGGTGTTAATCATCAACACATTGGGTATGCCAGTACTGTGAATCGTACAGAGAAGGCTTAGCATGTACATGTACTTAATCATAATTAAACAATTATAGAGCTCTGATTATTTAAAAATGTCATCTTTTTGTTTCTTTTTTCTTTAGGTTGCTTTGTGTCAACAATTTATGGGGACCAGGTTGTAAACCATGTTTCCTATTATTGTTTCTTATCATTAGTGGTTTACTCTTGATTAAAAATTTTAGGAAAGACTTCAAACTAGGTTGTAATCCTTGTTTCCCTGTATTGTTTGAGGATTATTTTAGGCTGCCATATTAATTGACTTTGATATTTTTGATCCTTTCTTGAGTGCTTGTTATTTGCTTTCAGATCATATAAATGGCAAAAAGATTGATGATTTCTTAGTATTATAAACTATGAACTTTCTATTTTTAAAAAAAAGTAATAATTTGGAGGAGTCATTTGATGTATCAAAGAATTTGACATTTGAAAACATTTGGAATGTTCTCAACTGTACAAAAAAAGGAGAAGATAATGTGCCAATTTGTCATCACTTTTGCTGAGTATGTTTCTTACTTTGTTTTTTTTTTAACTATTTGGCTTTATACGAGATGCATTGAGGCTTCCATGGTATTGTGTTAGAGATCTTATGACATGATAATGCAAGTATGTGATGAAGTAGAAAGATAAAGATTTGAGAAGCTAATGACCATATGATTCTGAATGAAATGAAGTAGAAAGATAAAGACTTAAGAACCCAAAGAATTGTTATCTTGCACAGTAAATTGATAGATTTTAGAGTTAAAATTTGAGAGGTCATATTATTGAATTGTTAGGCTTGATAATTTTGAGGGTAAATTAATTGGATAATAGAGTTGAAATATGAGGGGTAATTTTGTTGAATTGTATGTTGGGTTTTGGAGTTAAATTTGAAGGGAAACCTTTCTATCAAGTGCCCTTTATTTTTTGTTTAGTTTTTTAGATGTGTTGAATGCAAGTAAACATGTGGCAATGAGTGCTTTCGAGTGCTAGGAAGCATGAGTATCATTTGCATGGTGCACAGAAGCATATAATTTTAGAGTGCTGATATTGATGATTAAAATTGGTTGTGTCATCTAGCTACTAACAATTGCATAGGGTGTAAGGCAATCGTTATGATGCACTATGCAACTTGTGACTAGCATTGGTCTAGAGGTATAGATCTTTGTAAGCAACTAAACTGTCTTCACTACTCTACAAACCAGAGGGAGGTTGTAGAAATGGGATCCAAAAGGGAACCATTGAAAAAGAGATGATCTAGGTCTAAAAAAGGTTGCCAGAGGACATAAAAACAACCCAAATTTGTCAAAAATATCACGACCCTTGTTTGAGAAAACTCTCTATCCTCGACAGACTTGAAGAAGAAAGAAATCTCTAAAAGGAAAAATTTAACTCTTTATCCAGCCTCATAGATTCCATATCCATCCATAGAGTTTTACATCATCTAGTCTTCTTCCCATGAATTTGCCCATGAGAGGAAAATTGTCATGCTAAAATGACATTTTAGTTAGACGATCGTCAGGGAGAGAAAGATCTGAAAGGGTGACTTCCATATCACAGAAAAAAAAGCTAGAAAACCTAGATTGATCTGCAAGCTTGTCACTTGGGTATTTTAAGCCAAGCTGAACCACCTAAGATGACCCCAATTAAGAAAAAAAATCAAACCCCATTTTAACAACAGAGCATATTGAATACTCTTCAGAACACACCAACATTAGTATTAATAACCAATACTTCAACATAATAATGACTATTTAGGGGACTAAACTGTGATAGGGCTAGCAGAAACTAAAATGGGTACTAAACAATATAAGATTATTTGTTGTTTTCTTTTTAAAAAGTTTGCAAGGTTGAGGCAGTTCTTCTAGAATTAGGTGAAACCCTAATCCTTCACAACTAAGCTTTGAAACTCTGATCCCTAATAAGAGTGGGGTATTGTTTGAGTATTAACAGTTAATAGATTGAATTAGATTTTAGTGTCTGTATTTATAGCATCTAGCAAATGGGCATAACTGAAATAGAGTACCAACCATAATAAAAAATTATAGTTTAAAAACTGCATGAATACCAGACTTGCTAGTAAGGTTCCTCAGCAATTGAATGCAATGCATCTGGCCATGTCCTTCTCTAGAAACTCTTCTATCACTTCCAGGAAATCCCCTTGAAATGGCTTTACCCAATACAAAATTTAACAAAATACAATAAAATTAACATCTTCAAACTATTGTGTTTGAATTCATCAATGCAAAAAGATGGACATCAATGAGCCTTACCGATTTTTGAGCATGAATTCAACCCCTGTACATTGCATCCAATGCATGAACAATGTCTTGAGCGTAGAGGCGGTCAGGTTTCTTTTGTTTGAATTATTTTTCATGGAAAAAATTTCCCTCTTTCCAATTCAAAATATTTTTTTAATTTCCCTCTCTTTCTAATTTTTACTTGTGTGACTAATTATTTAGTCATTTATAGTTGTGTTTTTGACCCACCATTTATTTAGTCATTTATAGTTGTGTTGCAAAACATGACTAGAATTTAATCATTTTTAGTTATCATGACTAAAAGTTTTAGTCACGTAGTCATTTATTTGCCAAAATTCTACTAGTGCTCGCACCCTAGTCCTACTCTATTTTGGGCCAGGCCCTAATTTGAAGTGTCGGTTATATGACCATTGTTAGGTCCTATGCTGACACCAAAAGTTCAAATTACGACATTCTTAGCGGGAATGTTTGTAGTTGCATATATAAGCATGTTTAGGTTTTCATTTATAAACTAGAAGATGATTGGGAACTTTAGACATACTTGTGATTTTTGAGCATCCATGATATTCATTGTTGCAGGGCGGAGCATTGTTAATGTGTTTGTGATTACAGATTTGACTTCATCTTCTCATGTGATTAAAGAGCCTTCATTTATGTGAGATCTACACTTCAAGGTAACATCTATTGTGTTTTCAATCATTTATCATTTGGATTTTGCATCTATCCCGCAGGGATATGCACTCTTATCTGACAATGGTGTTTAGAAGACTTGAATGTCTCTCTGGGGCTCGACTGAGGCAAGCCTCTAAACACCACAATCCCCAACCACACTCCTTTGTCATTGTAGGTTATAGGTACTGAGTTTTACGGAGTGGAGTTGCAGAGGAAGGTTGCAGATGACAAGGATTCAGGATCCGAAAGAAAGAAGTGAAATAGAGCTTTTTCGAGACATGGGCGCCTAGGGCAATGTCCTCCAGAGTTTCAAAGATGAGAATCAGAGTTACAAGGACATTCTACATCTGAAGGAGCTTCTACATCCTAAGAATCAGCCTGCCATGGACTTGGGTGACGAGGACAGTGTCCTCCGCATTTCGGGTGATGAAAACAGTCAGAACAGTGATTATTAGTGCCGGAAGGAGTTCGACATTCCATGAAGAAAATAGTGCCTTGGACTTGGGCACCCAGGGCATTGTTCTTGAATATTTTGAATTCCAAACTTTAAAAAATGGTCAGTTATTAATCTTTGTCCTTTTCCTTAATTTGTAAACATATATCAGAATTTACTAGTTTATTCACTGTTTTGCATATCTAGGGTTTTAAGACTATTTAAGCATTAAATAGAGATATTGATTGATAACATCTGAGCTTCTGCATCATTCCAAGTGATAGCCCAACCTGTTAGGTGAATGCTCTTGCTTAGTAGAGATTCAACTCAATTGATATGTCCTTGAATATTTATGGTGAAGAGAGGATCTAAACCCATCAAACCCTCAAACCAAACAAAATCAACCCCTCCCTTTTACTACTAAACAGATATAATAAATGACAAACCATTCTACACAACCACCTCCAAAAATACAACAAAAATTTGGTAAAAGAAAGAAACAATCAATTTCCACCTATTGATGATGTGTTTACAAAGAGTACAAATTTGTATCAAGAACAAACACATGTGATAAAAAAGCAAGCCAAGGGGAAGCAAGTCATGTAATAAAAGAATAGGAATATGATGAAAATATTTCAAGAGGGTAAACTCTTAAAAGAGGATCTTGCCAACTATGTTCCATGAGACATTGAGCATATATATAATTTGTTGTCTTGAGGGAAGCTCCCATTATATTAAATATGAGAATGCTTACATTAGGGCCCTTCAATGTTGCATTAGATACAAATATTCTATCCTACTATGGTTCTAAGACATGTAGGCCCACAAAAATCAACTTTTTGAATACACCAGTGTTATATCCTCAATAATGGCTCAAATAGGAGTAGCAGCATGTGAGTAGCCAATGTAGAAGATTTGCTCCATTCACTTTGAGTCAAATTTCTTATTGCATACACAGTCTCTAGCTAGTAGAGAGATATGAGGTGATGTCTTTCTAATTGATGTGAGGGATAATTTCTCTCATTATTATAGGGTCGCGAACTAGTATTCACAGTCCTAAATTGGATGTTGTTCTGACCTTACCTATGTAAATGGCTTCTTCAAGCATCATGAAGGACATCTTTGTCTTGTGCTCAAGATCATATCTAATTAATCATCAAATAAAATCCCTTCCCATGTAGTGATGTTGTTAGTGATCTCTTGGTTTATTCAACAATGTAATTTGCCAATACGTCTATTGATCTATTAGCCTCCCTATAGTAGTGACATATGAAGTAGTTAGTTTTCTTATCTAAAATCAACCAAATTTTCTCTAAAATATTTCTTAGTTTCCAACTAAGGGTATTTTGACTCTGAATAACATTCATGGTGATCACAGAATTGCCTTCAATCTGGATATCAATTATGTTTTACTTTCACACACCCTTAGACATAACAATAATACCTCCTATTCAGCTTCATTATTAGTTCTAGGTGATAACTTTTTGGAGACTAAAACTAAATTTCCATGTTCATCCCAAATGATACATCCAACCATAGAGGCACCTAGGTTGCCTCGAGAGGTCCTATCAAAATTCATTTTAAGTATATTGTTTAGGGGCATACCAATTTAATTTCCCCCTATCAACCTTATTGTTTTAGTTGATCCCACAGACCCCTTGAATGAGGGATAATTTGAAATTTATCCATTTCCTCACAATTTCATCATCCCAGTTGTTATAGTCAATTTTTGAAGTATACCATTTGTTCTTAACATGACCACTTTGCTTATCCCAATTTCAATCTTCTTTTTTACTTCTTCAATCAAGGCAATACTTTTTGAGAAAAGATTATTTGGTTTCTTTCCTTCCAATTATGCCAGATCACTATCAACAGGGAAATTGTCCATATGCTTTTGAATCACAATTTACTCTTGATCCTAGGCATTCATTTGAAAATTTTGTATTTATCATTTGGCATAAGACTAGACTAGTTTAGTTTCTACATATCTAGCTACAACATTCCTCTATAATGAAGTGGTTTAAAAGGAAATGATCAATTGTTTCTTTTGCTTTACCATACATGGCACACCATGAGGGACCCTCAATGCCAATGTCCTTTAGTCTTTCTCTCATCAAAATATTTGTATGGATTGTTGTCCATGTGAATGTTCTTGCTTTAGGTAGACAAAGTCGACTCCAACATAGGTCTATCAGCTAAAAGGGACATGTTTGTCAATACAAATTCAAATAATTTTATATTCAAGTCTTATAGAGCAGTTGCCCAATTTGGCACTGACCCATTTGATTTAGTCCTCTTTTACACTAATAAAGATTTTCCTTGCCTTTAGTTCTTGTTTTAATTTGTCCTTTTGGATTTCTAATAGTTATGTGTTATCCATGTCTTTCCAACTCTGTTCTTCCCATATCTAATTAGTGAATTTATGTAAATACTCACATAATTTATTTCCCCATGCCCTATTGAGGATATACTTGCAATCTATTAATTCTTGTTTATTAGCTAGAGGAGGATATCCATCCATGAATCATCTTAAAATAGAGCACTTCTTCCATTGTCAATTTTCTAGGTGAGATGGTCAGTCATTGACTATCTACACTGCAACATAAAGCTCCACATGTTAGAACCCCGAAGCGACTTGGCAATTGTGAGGATTCTTGATGGGTCTTTCGAGTCAAGATATTTTTTGTAGGATCTAGCTCCACTTATAAGACAAATTTTCATATATTTTCTAGACTATTTTTTCCTCAAGGGCCTTGTTTGGATTGCTAATGTTGTGAATTTCAATACTCCCGGCATTTTTGGCTTTACATGTCATTTTGTAGCCAATCATAGGTACTATTCTTGTTTTATTAGAGCCTTGCCATATAAAAAAATTCATCATTCCTTCCAAAATAATGTTATCTTTTCTTGTGAGTTGTATGCATGACATAATATAAATTGGAATGGCTGAGATGATTGCCTTCATCATAGTAATTCTTCTTGCAAGGGTGATCGTCTTTCCTTTCCATGATTCTGCTTTCAGTCTACAATATTCTTATTGTAAAATAGGATAAAATTCTATAAATGAAAGCTTGTTAACAAAGTATGCAAATATGGAACTTTGATTATACCATCATTTGATTAACCATAAAATGAATGTGTGGAAGTATAAATCAGAAAACCATAAGATTCAAACATGTGACACTAGATGTACATGGAGAAACCCTTTCAGGAAAAAGCTCCACCACCAAAGAGAGAACTAATAATGTATTAATCCAAAGAATGGGTTGCATTAATACAAATTTCTCCTAAATATGACAACATTCTGGTAGTACCTATGTACTTGTAAAATAACCCATAATACCTCCATCCAATGCATACAATTTATAGAAAAGAGTTGAGAGGAAACCACAAGTGGATTCCTAAAACCAAGACCACCCAAAACCATGGTATGGTAAAAATCCAATGCCATGTGACAAATTAATGCATCCATGAATAATAAATATAACTCTTAGCAACTCTGACCACTCAACTTCATGGGTACACTCACCCAAAAATGGCACTCCAATATGAGACCACTACACATGTGGGACCCACTCAATAATGAAGAAGATACTCAACTTCCCACCTAGTGCCTAGGAATGGGAAAGTGACATAAATGAGCTCTTATCAATTTGTAATCACAACCATCATACTCCACC
Organism: Cunninghamia lanceolata; assembly: GCA_027924645.1. NCBI lineage: Eukaryota > Viridiplantae > Streptophyta > Pinopsida > Cupressales > Cupressaceae > Cunninghamia > Cunninghamia lanceolata. Next base: position 29,548,816 of record BSBN01000500.1, read on the forward strand.
TTCCTTCTTGAATGTCATTACAACCAATATTTCAAGTCAATCAAGAAATAATAATAAAATAATAATCTCTCAACTACATGGCTATCCAAGTACCCATTCCAAGGAAGTTGGAAATTATTATTATACATTAGGATTATAATTAAATATCACGCTATCCTAACAATTCTATTGTATCCTCCTAATGATTTGTTCTAGAACTGCCCCTTTGAATAATAACATCCCAAGATATTTGCTAGGGATATGTCCTATGAACCCCACTATGAAACAAATTTACCTTTGAGTTATAATTTTGGTATTGAAGAAGAAAATATTTGACTTATCCTAGTTAATAATTTGATTAGATGTTGTTGTGTACCTTCCTAAATCTACTTCCATAGATCTTTCTTCTTCTAAGTTGGCAACTACGTGCAAGCTGGTGTCATCAATGAATTGTTGGTGAGGCAAAAGCACACCCCACCATCCACCAGATCTAGGTGTTTCTTTAATTGATCTTTTGAATGCCTTAGTAAATATGACAAAGAGGAAGGGAGAGATGGGATCTCCTTGCTAGAGTCCCCAAGTCAATTCAAAGAAACTGGTAGGGCTATCATTTATTGAGATGGAGTACTTAGGGGTGGAAATTGAGTTGAAAATCCATTCTTGCCATGCTTTGCAAAACCTAAACTTCTCAATGATTAACAATAATAATCTCCAACATACTCGATTACTTTTTTGTTTGGAAGATACAATAGAGTAAATAGCTTTGTGAGCTATGTTTATTCCATCTATGATGATTTATTTAGGGTGAATTTGCTTTGTTTTAGATTTAAAATAATTCTAGGAAGTAATAATTTGGGTCTTGTTGGTGTTCCCAAATGATGGTCTGAGTTTCCCTAAAAGGTTGCCATCTTTTATGCTCAAGATTCTCAGGTCAGTGGCCAATGAAGAGGAGACAATTGCTTGTTCTCCTCAACACTTCAAGCTTTGCTAAACCTAGGGGGTATTCCCTTACTTCAATATCAATATGACAAATCCTTATTTCAACTGGATATTGACACTTAAAGTAGATATGTTCTCTTAGATACAGACCAAAACTGTATAATTGTTTCAAAGTTGGCTAGCTTTGGAAATTACTTCATTAAATGGCTCAGAGAAATTAGAACTAAACCCTACTTCTAAAAATTGATAAGTTGATTGTTCCTTTTTTATATGATTATTTGATTAGGATTTAATTTGTGAAAATAAGCCCAACTTCTAATCAGTGCCAATCTTAGGGTTCAGAGTCAATCCCTTACCTACTAAATACTTCTCATAAACCAAACAAACATTCTGGTTCAGAGGATTTATTATGTTCCTGTCTTGCAGGTAACAATCCAAGAATAGGTATTTCCAACAACTCTTCTTATAAATATCCCTATTGCAAAGCAAATCTCCCCATATCTGACTCAAAGCATTTGAATCTATTCCTTGAATAGAAGCAACAAACTAGACATAAAATATAGCAAATTTATATTTGAGAATTCATAAACTCTTAGCATCCTTATTCAAAAGAGCAATGCAAACAATATAGGAGACAATTGATGGAAACACATGCTCAAAGTCATTTTTCATATATTGCAATCTAAAACTGATAAAAGTGCTTATAGATAAAATACATTCAACATGCAAGGAACTGAAACTTACAACTTAAAATATGGACAACCTCTCAGAATTGATTTGTATTTCACTATCAAAACTTCCCAATATTTCCAATCCCTTACAAAGTGGAACAACATGTTCTTTTATAGACACAAGAACATGTTTCCCTAAAACTCATTACCAACCATCGGTTACAAAATCTTACATTACAAGCCACTACCATAGGCATGGGGAAACTAATCCAAATTACATATAAAAGAGAAAAAAACAAAATACAATTCATCTTGGAGATGCTTTATCCCAATGATATAGATGACCTATCATATAATTAGATCGTCATTCACCCTGGACATAATTATCCATACTTTTCCACCCAAGATGCACATGATTTCTCTGAAGGCCATTGGAAAGGAATTAATTTTGCTATTTTCTCATTATGCCCCACATACCTAGCATCTAATAGGATCTTTGACTCCTTACAAAATGTTTCAAAATTCAATTCCAAGGCATACAACATGTCAAGTGTGGAACTCAAAATCTTCATATTTGAATCACCATCTACACAACTTGAGGATATAAGTTGGCCGGCTACATTTTCAAAATCATCCTTCCATTTGTCCAAACCTTTTATTTGTCCATCATTATCTAATATACTTGGCATAACCCTTTTATCCATCTCCTCAATTAATTGTCTTTTCTCCTCCAAAACTTTATCCAATTTTAATTAGAAAGCCACTACTTCTTCTAATAAAAGCAACATGTCAAGAGTTAATTTTATTTCTGTTGGAGCATCAAGGGAAATACTTGAACACTTATGAATTTCCCTTATTTCTCCAGTTCTAGGTAGCCATACCCTACACATGTCCTTCAATCTCTCCTTATCTTTCTCATGTTTGTCTTGGGTTGTCCTCAAACTTGAATAAGATTTCCATGTATCATCAACCCTGCCTGTAACCTTGGATAACCTATGGTTAATCAAATTTGTAACCATTTCCTTGACAATGGTCTTCTTCTCATCCTTTACATTTCTTATTTCTTCCTTCAACTCTCTGATTTCTGAGAGCAATGTCTCTCTATCTGTTGGAAAGGCGTCTACAGTATCCACAAGAACTAAACCACTCTGAGTTGAGGTACCTGGAGACAACAACATCTGCAACTTGTACTTATTCAATTCTGACATTGCTTGTCCATAATTCAATAGAAGATCATCATAATCCTTCTGCAATTTATTTGTGACAACTTCAGCAAATTGAGTTGTGTGAACATTCAAGCTTGCAGCTTGAGGAGCTAGAGTATCTAATACTCTTTTTATTATTACCTCCCCTGTTAATTCAATTAAACCAACGCTTGGCTTATTATTATTTGGGGCCAATGCCCATATTGCCAACATCTCAAATTTGGGGTTGAACCCTGCGCCAAAGAGTGCTCTATCCACCTGATCATCTAAAATGTATGTGCCCATCCTTGTGATAATATCAAATGCAATTACATCTGCCAAAGTCCAATGAGGAAGTAGCATCAAACCACTCTTTGCCACCAAGGTTCTCCCTTCATCAGGGGTAATTTTGTTGATATGTTGGCTCGCTTCATTGAGCACCCTTTGTGTTATTTCTTCATATTTCTCAGGATCAACTCCTATCTTTGCTTCTTCCACCTTCCTTTGGAATTCTTCATTTCTCACTCTTAACACATACCCCTTAAATTCAGAGGTAGTGACAAAGGCATAATCCTTAAAAAATTGTGCACAGGCAAGCACTCTAATGTCCTCTATATCAACTTGGTTACTAGAAAGTGACATTCCCAACCTATTATCTGGAAAGGCAGAAGGCAATATTCTCTTGGGTGAATTCACCTGTTGAGAATTCTCTTGTTCTTCTCCAACTCCACCCTCATCAATTTCCTCCTCCAAGTCCAGAATCTAAATTCTTTCTTCTTGCTCCAGATCAATAATTTTCAATTTTTTGGCTGGAGGTAGCTCAGGAGACTCATTTCTTCTCTTATATGGCTTAATTGGAGACCTTGGGTCTCTGCTATATGTTGATCTCTCTTCACCTACAGGGGGCCTTTCAATCAAAATCTCTGCATTGGCTAAAATTTTATGAATTCTTATTATTGGGTCACTCACATCTGCAAAAGCCCCAGGATATCTAGGATTTAGATTTATTCTCATTCTCTCCCCTTCCATCATTGCCTACCACCTCTTCCTCGATAAATGAATTTCATCCATGGTGGAGCAGTTTCTTACCACATCCTCATCAAACACAACCTAATGGAGGAACTATGACCTCCTAATGCTAAGTATTACCTTGTTGATAACACCTTATGGATCAAATATCCTTGGGTCTTCCAACCCCATCTTGTAAACTTTCAATACTGAATCAATCTGATCTAAAGAATCCTTGTTTGTAGCCCAGAAATCACAGAATTTGGTGGTAGTAGGGAAAAATGACCTTCTCTTCTACAGTCTTAAGTGCTCCTTATCTGACTCATTCAACTACTAGATAATCTCCAAGTATTCAATCCTCCTGGGCACATATTTTGGTAGTATATGTGGGGCTACTTTGCTCCCATAAACCCTAATGCAAGTAGTATGGGTGTGAAGGAACCAATCTCCCCAATTATGTTGAATTCCCAGCTCAGGGGTTCTATCAAATGGTCTTAGAAAATCCAACACATCCCTTGGAATTCTTTCACCTTCAGGCTCCAAAACGTTCAGTAGCCTTCTCACAAAATGCTCTTCAAAGATCACATAATCTGCATTTCTCACAGTGCATATCCATCAAATGCGTCTATAATTGGATAGGGAGAAGAGTACCATCCTAATCTTGTTCTCTCACATGTAGAGCCTGAAGCCACAACCCTATTCTAGCATACAAAAACATATGGTACAAAACAGAATACCATCTGAACTCTACCTTTGCATCTACAATACCAAGGTTACTCTTAATTTTCAATAATTGTTCATGCATCTTGTCTTCTACAAAGGTTGCATAATCAAATCCAATAGTTGTCGAAATATCTTATATGTCTGCAACCAACACCATCATAGGAATTGGAATTTTATCTAATGAGTCTTTCCCTAGTACTTGGCACAAAGTTTGGTAAGTTTTTTCCAAAATAATGCATGAACTGAGAGACATCAAAAGGTTTCTCCTCACTGTTTAAAATTTTGATCAATTTTCCATCAATCCTCCTTTCTCTGTGCTTAGGCAATTTGAAGACTCTATATGCATGTCGGGCCTTCTTGTATTCATCCCTTAGGATGGTGAAATCAATCCTCTTGTTAGCAACAGGGTTTAGGCTAAACACCTTCGTGATGAACACCTTTGTCATCCTGATCATTATTTCATTATTCCCTACCCTAACAACCCTGGAGGCAGGATCATATCTTTGTACAACAACCCTTACAAGATCAAGGTTTTTGAATACATTAGGGCACACCAAGTTTGCCAAATCCAAACCCCAAGCATTGCACATAAGGGCTTTTTAATCCCTCCTATCATACTAGTGTTTAAGAAAATTCCACCCCGGCACAGGCAATAGAGCATCCCGACATCCAGAACACAAGTCCAACAATCTATCATTTGGCCCACCTGGACCATTTACATTCACTGGCCTCCTTGAAGACCCAGGCAATTGAATCATTAAATCTTCATCTAGACTCCTCTTAGAAGTTGAAGGGTGGCTTGCCTGACTCATCTTTGGAACAATATTTCACCAAGCTAGGGTTTTTTCTTCTAAGAATGCTCAAAATTCCCTTAACAAAGCAACAATTCAACTCGAACAAATACAACAACAAGAACAACTTACTGGCTTTAGTTGCAGACATTCAAAATCACAATATCTTCTCACCCAATTGCTTGCTGTGTGCCAGAATCCCTTTTTGTGCTCATGAAAATGCTACGAAAACCCCAACCTTTAACTTTAACTAAACTTGCAAACTAGGGCTTGATACATAAATGCGTGTCTTTTTTACCATTACTGCAAATTCATGATGCAGGGGTACCTTCCAACGACTACACACGAAATTTAAATTCCAACCATTAATGCGAACTTCATACTTTGAGATTGACGACCCTGAAATAACCACCATATTTGAAAATCTAAGCCTTTACATTGAAAGTCGTCAATCAATCAAATTATTCCATCTCAGACACACCCTTCTTGCCGACTTTTCAATTTTATGTCTTATGTGGCCACGTAGCAATCATTTCATAGTCACGCAGTAGAAAGTGTGCCACCTCCTTTTGGCTCTGCATGTGTGCGCTAAAGCTTCCATGTGGATCCCCGCTACATAAGCCTTCTTCTGTCTTCTAGGAACCGGCTAAGTGTCACCATCTCGCAGTAGCGCGGAGAACCTTTCCTACTGACAAGATTCTCTTGCAAGGATGCGCTACCGTATGATCTTTAATACCTGTGGCCCCACTGTTTTACTCAATCCTTTGACACCTAGCACCATCTTCTTCATTTAATATCATTGTTGATACTATGGTTGTAATCTGTGATACCATTAAGACCTGTCATCACCTCATAGCCCCATGGTACAAACATGATGTCAGCCTCAGCGGTGTGCGGGCTTGCGATATCCCGCCAAGTGGCACCTTCGAACCCCTATAGGAACATAAGACTAGAACCTTATGATGCACACGACTTGACAGGTTATAAAAGGTAACTCTAGACTCAGAGCCAGTCAACACATGACATAAAAGACGTAAGATTGTAACATAACTGACCAAGAACCTAGGCTAAGCAGTCAACAATAAAATAGAACATAAAGTAAGATTTTGACCATAAGACTTAGGGTTTGGAAAGCATTTATGAAATTGAATCAAAACCCTAAAACCTAGGCAGGTACCACCACGTCTACTAGCAATTAATTTAGAGATGATTTTGTACAATTATTACAAAAAGAGATGTGGCAAAAGTCTCCAAATGACTATACTTAATTTCTTGGGGATCAATGCAATATTGGTTCAATTTTGTTCCCTAAGAATCTTTATAGATTTTCTTGAGTCTTCAACAACCTTCCATATGTAATTCCCCACAATGCTTAAACATTTTTGAAAGAATGCTACAAGAAATCCATCAAGACCAGAAGTCTTATCTAGGAAGAGTTGTGAAAGAGCCAATTTCACCTCTTCCTTTGACATGGGAGCCATTAGCCTTTCATTATTGTCATATGAGATCAGTCAAGGTATAAACTCAAGGAGGACCTCTTGATTGTATAAATCCAAGGCACCAATATTACATAGAAACTCTTCAAACTATTTTCACAATTTTATATTGAGCTTTGCATACCTTTGTAAAATTGTGAAAATATTGTGCAAGGAGTGTTTTTTCTTTATGATATTCTTCCTAATGCATACCTTGTGTCATTACTTTTTGATTTGGTGCCTCCATTTCACTTTTGACCCTTTATTCTTTTGTGAAGATTTTATGTTCCAATCTTTTAAGCTAATATGGCTTAGTTTCTTTACAAATGTGAACATTTTTTAGGTCATGGGTACATTTTCATTTGTCCACCATGTTTCTATCAAATTGAAGAAATTCTCCTTGCAAAACCATATTCTTTCAAATTTGAAGAGGCGTCTGAGAAAGGCCCGATCCTTTGAGATGTCAAGGGAGATCAGGAAATGATCAAATCCAAAATTTGGTAATATCTTTGATAGTTGGCATGAGTTTTCCACAGTCCATCAAGTTATGATGAATGCTTTTGGATTTATACACCCCTTCCTGATGATGGATCACTGAGTGTGATTTGAAACATCGATGAAAAAAGATACACAATTAAATCCAAAAGAATTCAACATAATATCTTTGATTCTCTGACATAGGAGTATCTAAGCCATGAATCATTGTACATGAATTTTTTAAGCCTCTTTATGATGTAACTAAAGCCAAGTCATCTAATTTTCTAGGCATATTGACCATTCTTTGGCACAATATCTACAAAATTTCCATTCCTTACAAAACTCTAAAAATCCTTGTGGGCTTGAGTTACCCACACTATGTCTCCCCTCTTATCCACTAAAGACAAGATTACATTAAATTCCCCATTGATGATTGGGGTGAGAGGGAAAGTATAGATATGTGAGGAAATTTGATTCCAAACAATCACCTTGTCTCCAGGCCTAGTTGCCCTATAAAAATTAAACAATGTGAAATTTAAATTCAAAAACAAAATTTTGATTTTAATTACATGCCAATTTAGATCATGGTGGATTTTCTCTAGTTTCCTTGACCTTGGGGAGCATAGAATGCTCAATCTTCTAATGGTACCAATTGCATCTACAAAGGCTCCTTGTGGAGCATAATCAATTCTCACCAAACCTAATGCATCTAAGGCTTGCATGTAACTTATCCTAGATCAATTAGCTCAGTGAGGGAGGACATGCTACATTTATTTTATCAACCCAGGGACATGTTTCAAGTGGTATGATGCTGGTACTATATGTACATCTAAGGGTTTTCTAAATGTGGATTTGTGTATAGATGGTAAATGATTGTTGTTGCAAGATAAGAACAGAATACAATACTAAAATAAGAAAATTATCTTATAAATTCCAGAAATAACTATTATAAACTAATTCTCAACTAAATAGAACAACAAACTAAAATGAAATCAAACAAATCCACTTCTAAGATATAATTCTAATTAAATAAATCTAGTACTAACAGGTTGTAGTCTACCTCAAGTGGGCCCTAATTCAGGTTGACTACTTCATTTCTCCTTTTATTAGTTAATCAACTCAACTCATTCACTTAACCACCATGAATCAAGAATGATAATAAAAACAATCTGAAATAAGAACTCTATTTATTTACTGTAATAAGAATTTGATACAATCTTGAGAAAAAACTAACTTAACTAGATACGTTGGGTGAGAAAGATATATACACACCATTCAACAGTTCATGCATTAATGAGCAACAGCAACTAATCAGTCCACTTCATGTTATGTAGGGGAAGGACTCCTTATTTCTAAAGAAGTAAAATAAAACTAGGAAACTAAAACTAAACAACTAGAAAGGAAAATTCCAATTAGGAATTTTGGAATGAGTAATCTTATCCAAGAAACATGGAGACAATTATCTTAGATTTAACCAATCTCAAAACATTTGTAGTTGAGGATAAACACTCACTACTTGTTGCAAATCCCTTCCTAGCTTCTTCTGGAACTTATTTTTGTCTGCAAGAAAGGAATAGATTTTTGTTGGACAGCAATGAGTGACTACGTGCTTTGCTATAAGAAATAATCCTTTGGCTGCAGGAGGTGAGTTCCTCGACTACAAGAGTTGGTTCACTGGCTACAAGACCCTCTATAGTATTGGCTGCAAAAATTCCATAGGCTTGGCTGCAAGAACTCTACAGTCTTGGCTGCAGGTTAGTGTTCTTGGTTGTTGCAGGAAGGAGATAGTCATAGAAAAATCCTCATTCATTAAGATTATTGTAGACAAACTAATCATACCACATTATATTCCGAAAACAACTATTTTAACCATGCTAATATCCATTAAAACATAATACAATTAATATGGTGCTTATCCAAATATTATATAAGGTCATGACTTAAAATGATGAAAATGTTTACAGGAATATAGATTATAAATAGGAAAAGATAGAGATTAAAAGGACAATTATAGAACCCATCATCACCCCCCAACTTAAGACATTACTTGTCCTTAGGAAGTTATAGCCTATAATTATTTACGCGGGCAATGTTCCTATAGTCATATGGTTATGTATGTTCTCCTCCTTCCTTCAAGAAGAATCCCTTCTACCCTACAATTTGTTCCCACGTGGTATTCTCTTCCTCTATTGTGTAAATTTTGTTTCCACACCAATAAGGAATTGGGAACTAGAGAATTTACAGCTAGAAGGTGAGTGGTATCCATGTTAATCCATTTGATCTCCAGCCAAATTAATATAACGATGTCCCCTGTTGGAAATAAGGGCAGACAACTGAGAGGGGGGGTGAATCCGTTGTCACAAACTTTAACACTTGCAACAATTTTCTTTCCTTTTCACTTATTAATAAATCAATGATATAACCATGAAAGCATAAACAAACAACACATGAGAAGAAACATAATCAATACACATAACACCAAGATTTTTATGTGGAAACCAAGTTAAGGGAAAAACCACGGTGGGGGTTAACCCACAAGAAATTATACTCTGTTAAAAGTATTACAAATGGGGAATGCACATGCCTTCAAGGCGCACTGCCTAGAGCTCATTGCTCCAAGAGGCTCACTACCTATAGAGATGATTACAAGAAGATTAGAGAATATTTGAACTGATGAATAGCATCTACTAATGCAGAAATTCAGTTCTGGTTAAGCACAAAATATTGATCTTACACACTTCATCCTTACTCTGCCCTGTTTTACTCTTTGGCCATAATCTGAGCTTAGATCTTCACCTTCGCACTTCTTCTTTCCCTTTTTCACACTTACTCCATAACTAAACCACACACCCACACCAAAATATTCAAATCCATCAGCTATATATATCCGCATCAAGAGATTCAATCAACTGTAGTCAGCTTAAAAAAAAACTTAGAACATTTATTAAGAACTCTGCTCTGTCGGTTGAATCCATGCACAAACAACAACGTGGACTAAAAACTTGTGTTCTCAAATCATCAATCATATCAGCCAATACCACTGGTTATCACAAATTACTTAACCAACAAATTTTCTTCATCTGGACCAAGATCAAATACTAGGTCGGCATGTTCTTCTAACTGTATTGACTAGTTGGAACCTGATACTCTGATGCTTATAACTTTTGAATCCTTCACCACCGGAGGCTAAATTCCTAGATTTAGATAGTCCTAACAATCCTTATTACTCCCTCAGATCCACAGTACACTGTGATTTGCCACCAGAGAGATCTGGACCCAGATACTGGACCCTGTCACATGCTTTGTTTTTGACTACCCGAACTTGGACAAATCTTCACTCTAACTTCCTGTATGAACACATTATGTAATGTGGATATGTAAGATGGAATTAGTTGCCATCAATGACAACACCTATCATGTGTAGCAGTGTCTCTTGCCAACAATCTCCCCCTTTGGCATTGATGGCAACACTTAGTGAAAAATGACTAAGTGTCAGAACAACTCCCCCTTACTTTGTACACTTATGCTTTTCAATATTCTCCAATGCTCCCCCTTTGTTGGATTCCTCATTTTTCACTACTCTTCACTCCCCCTTTGACATCAATGGCAAAGGGTGGGATCTGCAAACCAAAATTTACACAAGAATTCTATATACCAAGCTACATATATACAAATAATTCTTAAGTCTTATTTACATAAACTTAAGTACATCACCAAAAATGTTCTTCAATCGTGCCAGCTCACTATCCTAGCTCTTCTTCATAGTGTTCAAAATTAAGATGTGGCCACTAAATAGAAATGCTTGTGATTCTATCATCCGCAGATCAATGGGGTCACTTGACTGAGTTGCATCTTGGGCTTCGGTCAGAGTATTAAACATTGCTTCCATTTTGGGGGAAGTTAGTCCCCGGAGCTCACTCATCCTTGCCTCTATGCTCTCCTTTTCTTTTGTCAATTTCTTTATATCTTCAATCAAGATGATTGTCTGACTCTCCTTGCTTGCCACTGATGTTGTCACAAGATCAAAAGATTTGGATACACTAGATAGTTTTTGCTTAGACACTTTTATTTTATCTTCAATATCTTCTATAACTTTAGGACAGGATAAGCAAAATTATATATATTTCCTCCTTCTATAAGAGCATTTTGAATACTCTTTATACTAACATCAAGCACCATTCTATCTACTCCAATCAACCCTTTTAGAGCATCAAATCTTTTATCATTGAATTCATTTTGGACCTTGACCTCTGTAGACTTTTCAAGAGATTCAAAATGAGTACTTACAAAGCTTACCAAGTTCTTTAACTGACTGGAGGGGGATGCTGAAGAGTCCTTCTGGTATGTTGGCATGATTTTCTCCAAAATCCCTGATGCCAGACCAAGTAGCTCACTATCTTCTATGTGAGACTTCAAAATATCTTCTCTGGCCTTAGCTTGAGCAATAGAAGCCAATTTTATCTTTTGTCTAGGAGATAAGGTATCAAAATTTATTGGACCTTGAATTATGTCCTGGTCTTCTTCAATTTGTTTGTCTCTTTCAAAAATTTCCTTCACTGCTTCTGCAGTGTCTCTTGCCGAAAATGATGGTGTATCTATCTGATCCTTACCGGTACTGTCAACCAGACTGTCCTGCTTGGGCTCTTCATCAACCTTTGCAATCTCTTCTTTTTCATTTTTGTCCTTGGCCTTTTTTGCTTCTTGGTCCTCAGCTTCTTCTATTTCATGCTCTTTATTCTTCAATGAATCATCTTCAATTTGAGCATTTGTTTCTGTATACACCTAAAATTGGCTCATGTCGAATTAAGAAAATATTTTAATATCTATCTTAATTCTTATTTTCTTCTATCAATTAAATAAATATTCTAAGTTTATTTGATTGATTCATTATCCCATAATTAAATAAAATTAATTTATTTAATTAAATTCTGTAAATTCTTCTAATGTCTCACATAATTAAATAATCCTACATTATTTAATTAATCCAAATTCCTCTATCCTAAGTCCTAATTCCATAAATCCACCTCGCCTTTCCACCTCACCATGTTGCACATGTAATTAAATATTTTAAATATTTAATTAGCTAATATCCCCTCACCCACATGTCTTATTTATCCTCTGGTCAAATTAGTTAACTCATTGATCAAATCAGTTAACTAATTAGTCAATTGAGTTCACTGGTCAATCTATTCTGTTGACTCCTCAATCAACCCAGTTAACTGATCAATCAATTCAGTCAACTCCCCAATCAATTCACTTAACTGATTGGTCTATTATGTTAACTCTTCAATCTATTTTGTTAACTCCCCTATTGCATGAAGGAGCTTGGACAGTTGTCCTCCTTCTATTCGTGCACATTCCTTAACCGTTCTCAACCGTTGATCTTATCATTTCTTCTCAACCATTGATCTCTTCTCTTATGAGTTTATAAATGGAACCTTATTCTTCCATTTCTATAATCCAAGCTTTTAGTACAATTACTCTGTCGAATTACCAGTGCGCCTTTGGCACCCCCACTACCATACATTTGCTTGAGATCACTCCCATTTCTTTGAAGCTCATCTTCATAGCAATAAAGTATCATAGCCATTTCTCCATCGCCATCTTGAAGAATGAAGCAAGGAAGTGCGCTTCCTGAGGGCAACTTTCATCATAAAAGATCGATCGAGACTAGGCGAACAATGGAAGCTGCAGGATAGCAAGGTTTGTGAGGTTTGTGTTAGATTCAGGATAGACAACTGAGAGGGGGGGTGAATCAGTTGTCCAAAACTTTCTTCCAATTAAATACTTAAATTCACTTTGTAATTCAGCAGCATAATAATAAATCAATCATGGAAACATAATGCATTAAATCAAGAGCAGAAACACATCAACACATAAGACACCAAGATTTTGACGTGGAAAACCTGGTTAAGGGAAAAACCATGGGGTGATTAACCCAAGATTGTATTCTTTGTTAGAAGAATAGAAAGAACAAAATGGCACATGCCAATTAGGGCTCACTGCCCGAGCACACTGCTGACAAGAGGCCCATTGCCTACAAGAGACACATTATCTACAGAATAATAAGTATCACATACTTAAACTAGAGAATAGCATCTTCACCATGCTTGAATCAGTTCCATTTAAGCCCAATACTTTTGCTCTGCCTTTCACTCCTCTACTCTTTACCACACTCTCATCTCCGTAAGATACACTTTGGAATGACTTTGCAATTCCTTATTTATATAAGACATCGACTTAGGAATGATCATCTAAGTCGGCAAACATTACAGAGCAAATACATAAATACATCATGACTAATTACAAAAGACTTCACGTGGATCAACACATTGTCAGCCACACAAATCTGAGACTTCAATATTCTTCTAGGAACACGCCAATCTTCATATAACATCTTCAAGATCATCTGCAGGATGTGTAACTCATCCGGTTGGCTAGAGTTAGGAAGAACACCATCATCTGGAAGTTATTCTTCAGTTGCGAGCCCAAACTCTAATGCGGACCACCAACATGAATTGGACACGATCCAAAGACCTACACAAGCTTGCCTGAATCACCAAGAACATCAACACTACATCTACTTACTGAAATCCTTATCTCCTTCATCCAGAACCTCAAGAACACACTCTGTCATCACTGTCACAATGGAATAGATGCTTGCGGACCTCCAGACCATGAACCAATTGAGTTGTCAATTCAATTGACTTCCTAAACACACCCTCAAATCCACAGAATAGGATATTGCATTTTTGGATCTCACCAGACCTATCTATATCACGTTGTCATCTTTGAACACCTGCCAGAACCAGTTTTACTTAAGTGGCCATAACTTCTTCATATCTTCATGCAGACCTCTAAAATCATTTCTAGATCATCTCAAGACACATATCTATAAACCCTTTGAAGTGCATCCTCTAATTTTCATCTTATCTTAGATCTTTACCTTACTGTCTTCACTGTTCTTCTCTGTTCTTGATATGACTAATCCTTAGCACACAGCTCATCCAATCCTTATCATCAATGCAACAGGAGTATGTTGACATCAATGACAACACTAATTAGACCCATACTTGCAACAATCTCCCCCTTTGTCATTGATGGCAACATATGATGTGAAAAACTATTTTAACCATCAAGACAAGAACCCCTCCTCACTGTCACAACTTCTCTTCCTTTCCTACTCCCCCTTTGATCAGCAACCACTTGTTTTTCACATGTCTTCTCTCCCCCTTTGACATCAATGGAAAAGGGAACATACTTGCAATTCCACCACTTCAGAATCATACCAGTTGCTCCCCCTGAGTAGCAGCTCCCCATCATCAATTCGAACCACAAGATATGACTGTGATATCCACCAGACAGATGCACATTAGTGCACCTTAGTTCATCACCGGAGGGGTAATAACCCCTAACTTTTCCCTGAGATACTCAAAAGAGTCCTTAGGTAGAGGTTTAGTAAAGATATCTGCAATCTGATCCTTGGAAGGCACAAACTCCAATCTAACTTCATTCTTGTTCACTTGCTCTCTCAAAAAGTGAAACTTGATGGATATATGTTTGGTCTTTGAATGCAAAACCAAATTCTTAGATATATTTATTGCACTTGAATTATCACAGAAGATTGTGATAGGTTCCTCATACTCTACTCTGATGTCTCTTAGCATATGCTTCATCCACAAAACTTGAGTGCAACTACCTACTGCTGCAATATATTCTGCTTCCGCAGTGGACAGAGATATTGCCTCTTGTTTCTTGCTCAGCCAAGAAACCAATCTCTTCCCCAAAAAGAATTCTCCACCACTGGTACTCTTCTGATCATCTACATCTCCTGCCTAATCCGCATCTGTATATGCATGAAGAGAAAAATCATGATCTCTGGGATACCACAATCCATACTCAACTATTCCTTTTAGATATCTAAAAATCCTCTTGATTGCCATGACATGAGATTCTCTAGGATCAGCTTGGAATCTAGCAACAAGACCAACAACATTCATAATGTCAGGTCTAGTTTGAGTGAGATACAATAATCCTCCAATCATTGACCTGTACTTTTTCTGATTAGCCTTAGGAGAGTCATCATCTTTGCTCAATTTACATCCAGTTGCCATGGGAGTACTCATTGGTTTTTAGTCTTCCATCCCAAATTTCTTCAACAATTCTTTCACATATTTGGTCTGAGAAATGAAGATTCCTTTCTTTGTTTGAGTGATTTGTAGACCTAAGAAAAAATTCATTTCCCCAAACATGGACATCTCAAATTCACTTTTCATTTGATTTGCAAAAGTCTTGCACATACTATCACTTCCTCCAAAAATGATATCATCAACAAACACTTCAACTATCAAGATATTTTCATGATCAATTTTGAAATACAAATTACTGTCAACAGTACCTTGGTTGAAACCAATATTCAAAAGATGCTTATCCAATCTTTCATACCAAGCTCTTGGGGCTTGCTTCAGTCCATACAGTGCTTTCTTCAACTTGCAGACCATATCACCATGATCAAATAATTAAAATCCATTTGGTTGCTCAATGTATACTTCTTCTTCCAAGTCACCATTCAGGAAGGCAGATTTGACATCCATCTAATATACTTTGAAATCCTTGAAGGTAGAAAAAGCAAGAAATAATATGGCTGCTTCATTTCTTTCCACCGGAGCAAAAGTTTCTTCAAAATCAACTCCTTCTACTTGGGAGTAACCTTTGCAGACCAATCTAGCTTTGTTTCTGACTACTTCACCATCTTCATTCAGTTTGTTCCAGAAGACCCATTTTGTTCCAATCACATTCTTATTTTTAGGTCTGGGAATAAGATCCCAAGTGTGATTTTTCTCAATTTGCATCAGCTCTTCCTCCATTGCTTTAGTCCAGTTTTCATCATTGCAAGCTTGATTCACTGTCTTAAGTTCAATCTTTGAAATCAGACAATACTCTTCTAAATTTTGAGCAATCCTTCTTCTTATTTGTACACCTTTGTTTTTATCACCTTTGATCTAATCTTTAGAGTGATTTAGTCTTACATACCTAGGAACTTTGGGAGTTTCTTGCACTTCTGATTCTTGAATAGGTTCATTCAAACTTGTCTCTTCTTCTTGATTTACCGGATCAGTTTGAATCTAAATTTCAGAGGGAGCTTGGACTTCTTGAATAAAAACATCATTTTGATCATCTTCATCATATTCATAAAACCTTGAGAGTTTTTCAATACCTTCATCAACCTTCACAGTTGTACTTTCCACAATCTTCTTTAATCTCTTGTTATAACACCGATATGCTTTGCTTTGAGTAGAATAACTCAAGAATATTCCTTCATCACTTCTAGCATCAAATTTTCCTAGATCTTCATCTCTTTTAATGTAACATTTGCTACCAAAGACTCTGAAATACATTGCAGTAGGAGTGATGCCAAACCAAAGTTCATAAGGAGTCTTACCGGTATTGCTTCTGATTTGTACTCGATTGAGAGTATAGATTGCAATGCTGACAGCTTCTCTCCAATAGATCTAAGGAACATTTGCTTCTATTATCATGGTCCTAGATTCTTCCTGGATGGTCCAGTTCTTTCTCTCCACTACTCCATTCTGTTGTGGAGTCCTAGGAGCAGACAACTATCTCTTTATTCCATGTTTCTCACAGAATTCTATGAACTCACCAGATGTGAATTCTCCACCTCTATCAGACCTCAAACATTTTAATTTTAATCTGTTTTCATTCTCTACCAAAGCCTTGAATATTTTGAATTTCTCAAGAGCTTCTGATTTCTCTTTCAGAAAAGTAACCCACATCATCTGGGAATGGTCATCAATTAATAACATGAAGTATCTATCACCTTGCACACTCCTGATTCTTGCCAGACCACATAGATCAGTATGAACTAAGTCCAATAATCTGGTAGAAGATTGTTCCTTGATTTTGAACGAGACTCTACTTTGTTTCCCCAACTAAAATTCTTTGTACAAACTATTTGTAGGTTTCACCAGTTTTGGAAGATCTCTTACAGCCTAAGTGTTGCTTATCTTGATGATATTATCAAAATTCACATGACACATCCTCCTATGCCATAACCAACTCTAATCAATTTTCACAAATAGACAACTTTTACCAGTACCAACTGAATGGAAGATATTACCTTTTGTTTGAGTACCAGATGCAATCTTTGTTCCAAAACTTTCAAAGATCTTGCATTTTCCATCCTTGAATCAGAGATCATAGCCTTTTTCCACCAACTATCCAACACTGAGAAGATTGTGCTTCAATCCTTCAACATACAGTACATTACCAGTTTTGTTCTTTCCATCAAAAGAAATAGGTCCTCTGCCTCTGATTCTACCAACAGAATTATCACCAAACTTTACCACTCCTCCTTCATACCTTTCCAAATCTATGAACTTATTTTTATCACCTATCATATGGTGAGAGCATCCATTGTCAATGACCCAATCATCCTTTTCTTCAACTTGGGCAGCCAGAGCTCTTTCTACAACTTTATGATTGATGGATTTAGAGGGCATTGGATCTTCTTCCTTGATGACAATAAACACCCAATCACTTCCGGATTTATTTCCTATCTCTGATTCATCATCTGTTACTCCTTCATTATCATCCTCTTCATGAACATAGTAACAATTCTTTTCAAACCTTAATCTGTTAGGATTTGGCCTTGAAAATCTTTCTAGACATCTTGAGGCAAAATGACCAATCTTATTGCAGTTAAAACACTTAAAAGGCAATTTCCCTTCATACTTACTTGATCCTCTTGGCAGTCTTTTTGCAATAAGGGCTTCAAGTTGAGCAGTTTCTGCTTCTTCTTCTTCCAGGTCTTTTCTTGCTTTTTCATACCATGATGGTTTCCTTGAAGAGTTCTCTCCTAAATCAAACCTTTGTTTACCCTTTACATAGGCACTAGCTTTGAATGCAGATTCAGTCTTGGGGGGGCATCTCCAAACTCGGTCAATTCAAATGCAGCCAATTTACCAACCAATTGATCTCTTGTGACACCTGAATGGGATTTGAATTCTTCAATGGCAGTAACCTTGTATTTATAAGAAGCAGGAAGGGATCTGAGAACTTTGCCAACAATCTCATCTTCATCCAAGACTCCACCAGCACATCTAATGCCACAAACAAGCTCATTTACTCTTGGCATAAAAGTAGTGATATTTTCATCTTCTCTCATCTTCAAATTTTTGAATTTTCCTTTAGACTCTGTAACCTTGCACATTTAACATACTTGTCTCCTTCATGCAGAAGTTCTAGTTTTTCCCAAATCTCAAAAGTAGTTTGTAGGTCAACAACATTTCTCAGCTCTGAATCAAACAAGGCACTTAGAAGAGCTTCTTTAGTTTGCAGATTGTTTTCAGCATCTGTGATTTCAATTGCAGTTTTTGGGCCATTCTGTGGAGGAGTATACTTCGTTGAAGCCATGTTCTAGTACTGCATTCCCATACATTGCAAGTGACATTGCATGCAACTTTTCCAAAGAGAAAAATTGGTTCCATCAAACTTTGGACTATCCTTCTTGTAGGACGACATCCTGGATCTCCTCAAGTGGTTAAGCTCTTTTAGAGGAACTTAGCTCTGATACCAATTGTTAGATTTAGGACAGACAACTGAGAGGGGGGGTGAATCAGTTGTCCAAAACTTTCTTCCAATTAAATACTTAAATTCACTTTGTAATTCAACAGCATAATAATAAATCAATCATGGAAACATAATGCATTAAATCAAGAGCAGAAACACATCAACACATAAGACACCAAGATTTTGACATGGAAAACCCGGTTAAGGGAAAAACCACGAGGTGATTAACACAAGATTGTATTATCTGTTAGAAGAATAGAAAGAACAAAATGGCACATGCCAATTAGAGCTCACTACCTACAAGAGACACATTGTCTATAGAATAATAAGTATCACATACTTGAACTAGAGAATAGCATCTTCACCATGCTTGAATCAGTTCCATTTAAGCCCAATACTTCTACTCTGCCTTTCGCTCCTCTGCTCTTTACCACACTCTCATCTCCGCAAGATACACTTTGGAATGACTTTGCAATTCCTTATTTATACAAGACATCGACTTAGGAATGATCATCTAAGTTAGCAAACATTACAGAGCAAATACATAAATACATCATGACTAATTACAAAAGACTTCACGTGGATCAACACACTGTCAGCCACACAGATCTGAGACTTTAATCTTCTTCTAGGAACACGCCAATCTTCATATAACATCTTCAAGATCATCTGCAGGATGTGTAACTCATCCGATCGGCTAGAGTTAGGAAGAACACCATCATCCAGAAGTTATTCTTTAGTTGCAAGCCCAAACTCTAATGCAAACCACCAACATGAACTAGACACAATCCAAAGACCTCCACAAGTTTGCTTGAATCACCAAGAACATCCACACTATATCTTCTTACTGAAATCTTTATCTCCTTCATCCGAAACCTCAAGAACACAGTCTGTCATTACTATCACAATGGAATAGATGCTTGTAGACCTCTAGACCATGAACCAATTGAGTTGTCAATTCACATTGACTTCCTAAACACTCCCTCAAATCCACAGAATAGGATATTGTATTTCCAGATCTCACCGGACCTATCTGTATCACTCTGTCATCTCCAAACACCTGCCAGAACCAGTTTTACTTAAGTGGCCATAACTTCTTCAGATCTTCATGTGGACCTCTGAAATCTTTTCTGGATCATCTCAAAACACATATCTACAAACCCTTTGAAGTACATCCTCTGATCTTCATCTTATCTTGGATCTTTACCTTACTGTCTTCATTATTCTTCTTTGTTCCTGATATGACTAATTCTCAGCACACAGCTCATCGAATCCTTATCATCAATGCAACATGAGTATGTTGACATCAATGACAACACCAGTTAGACCCATACTTGCAACAGTTTGTGATTTATTTATTCAATCTTGTTATTCGCAATTTCTATTGATGTTCTTTGGCTTATTAATGGTTTTATGTTGTTAACCACAATTCCTGATAACATTTCTGGTGCCCACCATGATCTAACCCATGTTGTGTTTGTGAGCATTTGTCGAGTTTGTTTTGTCATAGATTCAGCTATGTTTTGTTATACATTTGGCAAGTGACTTTCACAAACGACCTCCTACGCACAAACCGAGCTCACCATTGAGTCTGGAAGGCCTCAGAGGTAAGAAATAACATATAATTTGTCTAGTTTTTGTTATTTAAAATTTTTTGAATTTTTTTTTTACTTATCAGCATTTTTTGCAAAAAATAAAAATAAAAATAAAAAAATCAGCAAACAGCAAAATTAAAACAAAAAAAAAACTAGAAAAACACAAAAAATCAAAAAATCAAAAAAACCAAACCAAAAAAAAAATTGTTACACAGAAATGTTTTTTTTTACAGCAATCATAGATTTCATTTTTTGTTTTATTAAATTAAAGAAAAAAACTCAACACAAAAAAAAAATTAAAACAAAACATTAAAAAAAAGAAAAACAATTTTTTTAAAAAAAAAGTAGGTACGCAGGCCCTGCCTGCCCGCGCACCCCACACCCCCTGTCCCTGCACACAAACCAACCCCCGACCCTCCCGATCCCCTAACACTGGTGCAGGAGCACCCCAAAAGTTGTCTAAGTTTGTCATTTGTAAGGCCTAGAGCCAAAATGTACCTGATTGGACAAATGTGTCCCCTAGATGAACGAGTCCTAAGATGTAAGCCGCTTGGCATTAGTAAGTAGGTTGTAACTGTCTTGTAACGGATGGCAGAGGTGATGAATCGATTCAGATTCCACCGAAGTGTAACTTCCTTGGCTAGGTTCTTTATAAGCGTGTGTGTTTGAAGAGAAACAGAGGGAGAGGAAAGTGAACTATTTGTATGTATAATCTCTAGAAGGAATAGAAAAGGTTTAGTTCCTGGTCTAATTACAGAACATCGATTTGGAGTCATTCCACTGGTGGGTTTCTTCGAAACCAGTGGAATGACCTCCATGTAGTTAGATTTATTTCTGTTCTATAGCTTTCTATAGTTTTCTGTGTGTTGTCCGTTCGGTTGCAAGATTGTTGCAGAGGAGGTTATCGGTGTGAAATCTATATTGTTTCACCGAAGATACAAGCCAGGTGTATAATGTTTATGTATGCGTGGACGTTTCATGTATATCCTGCTTGTGATTGGTGAATATGCATTTTGAATAATACAAAGGTTGACTAATGGAAATGGTAAGGAAGACCGAAAGAACAAGTCGGGAAATGTATGTGAGAAGTCATCGGTGAGAGTATCGCCATCGGAAGAAGAAAGTTACATGGGGCCGATGGTAGGAACTCTCACCGATCGAGGTGAAGTTTGCGAAGAATGTCACCGACGAGAGTATATCGGTATGACAATGGAGATCGGGAGAAAGGACCAAGGTTACATCGACGATATTAGTCTCGCCGACAGTGCAGTTTGAAGGAGCCTTTGAGGCCATCGGAGTAAGAAGGTATATCGGCGTAAAGTTTTGAGTGGTAACCGATAGTTTATGTTCTCACCGATCGGGGAGATCATTAGGGAAGTGTTGCCGATGGAGAAGTGGGAGTTAGACGCTCATCGGTGTGACCGATAGCATCGGCAGAAGATTCAAGGAACTTGCCGATAGAATAGTATCATGCCGATAGGCACATAATTGAAGCCACTCATCGCTGAGAGATATGTATTGGCGAAGGACTCTTTAGTTTGATCGACGGTGTATAATCTTGCCGATAGGCAAGAATAGGTATATTTCGGTGTGACATTTAAATTGTCTTGCCGATATACACTGTAAAGGTTATTTTGTGGGCTTTTCAAGGATTATTCAACCCTGTTTTATCTGTTAACTGGTTTTCCCTCTGCATCAGATTGGTATCAGAGCTAGCAAAAGCTCTGGGAGGAGATGTTGTATTGATTCTGTCACTGAATAGACAGAAGAAGAATGAAGAGGAAGAGAGAAGCAAGAAGCTAAAAAGAGTGCTAGAAAGGAATTTTGCTGACTTCCAGTTGCAGGTGCAGATTCACTCGATACGATAGGCAGATGAGAGATCTGTCATGGGCCTGAGAAGGAGGTCCAGTTGGTGTTGCCAAAAGTCCTGGGGAGAGAGGCGAGAGAGGACTCCTAGGTGAGGGACAGAGGTGTTGGTGTAGCATGAAGGAGTGGATTTCAGTTGTTACATTTCAGAGGTAGCCATTGATAGAAGGCACATTTGCAGAGACATAGAGGAAGCAGCAGAGGCATCCAGTTAGCATTGAAGACATAGAAAAAGCCAAACGATATTGCAGGCTTTTCACCGAGCATTTCCATGGGACATGGAAATTTTTTAAGTCTGGGAGTATGGTGCAGGAGCACCCCAAAAGTTGTCTAAGTTTGTCATTTGTAAGGCCTAGAGCCAAAATGTACCTGATTGGACAAATGTGTCCCCTAGATGAACGAGTCCTAAGATGTAAGCCGCTTGGCATTAGTAAGTAGGTTGTAACTGTCTTGTAACGGATGGCAGAGGTGATGAATCGATTCAGATTCCACCGAAGTGTAACTTCCTTGGCTAGGTTCTTTATAAGCGTGTGTGTTTGAAGAGAAACAGAGGGAGAGGAAAGTGAACTATTTGTATGTATAATCTCTGGAAGGAATAGAAAAGGTTTAGTTCCTGGTCTAATTACAGAACATCGATTTGGAGTCATTCCACTGGTGGGTTTCTTCGAAACCAGTGGAATGACCTCCATGTAGTTAGATTTATTTCTGTTCTATAGCTTTCTATAGTTTTCTGTGTGTTGTCCGTTCGGTTGCAAGATTGTTGCAGAGGAGGTTATCGGTGTGAAATCTATATTGTTTCACCGAGGATACAAGCCAGGTGTATAATGTTTATGTATGCGTGGACGTTTCGTGTATATCCTGCTTGTGATTGGTGAATATGCATTTTGAATAATACAAAGGTTGACTAATGGAAATGGTAAGGAAGACCAAAAGAACAAGTCGGGAAATGTATGTGAGAAGTCATCGGTGAGAGTATCGCCATCGGAAGAAGAAAGTTACATGGGGCCGATGGTAGGAACTCTCACCGATCGAGGTGAAGTTTGCGAAGAATGTCACCGACGAGAGTATATCGGTATGACAATGGAGATCGGGAGAAAGGACAAAGGTTACATCGACGATATTAGTCTCGCCGACAGTGCAGTTTGAAGGAGCCTTTGAGGCCATCGGAGTAAGAAGGTATATCGGCGTAAAGTTTTGAGTGGTAACTGATAGTTTATGTTCTCACCGATCGGGGAGATCATTAGGGAAGTGTTGCCAATGGAGAAGTGGGAGTTAGACGCTCATCGGTGTGACCGATAGCATCGGCAGAAGATTCAAGGAACTTGCCGATAGAATAGTATCATGCCGATAGGCACATAATCGAAGCCACTCATCGCTGAGAGATATGTATCAGCGAAGGACTCTTTAGTTTGATCGACGGTGTATAATCTTGCCGATAGGCAAGAATAGGTATATTTCGGTGTGACATTTAAATTGTCTTGCCGATATACACTGTAAAGGTTATTTTGTGGGCTTTTCAAGGATTATTCAACCCTGTTTTATCTGTTAACTAGTTTTCCCTCTGCATCAAACACCTACCCTCCCTCCCCCGCCACTCCCTTCAACCCTGCATCTCCTCCCACCGCTCGCTGCCCACCGCTCCCTGCTCCTGCCGCCCACGCCACCCTTCTTGTCGCCCTCCGCCACGCTCTGCTGCTCCCTCTACCGCCTTCCGTCGTCCCTATGCCGCCCTCTGCCAAGCTCTGCCACTCCCTCTGCCGCTCCCTCTTCTCCACCTCCACCGATCCGCATCCCAGCCACCACCTCCACCCACCTGCAACTACACTTGCACACACAGCACCAAAAAAATAAAAAAAATACACACTTTTTTTTAGACATATTAAACATGAAACAACAAAAACATTTTATAAAGAAATCAAAACCAAAAAAAAAAACTATTAGGGTTAGGTTATTTCTTTTCATGTTATAATTTAATTTTTTTTTTAAATTTTAATGTTAAGAAAATAATCTTTCTTTTATTTGTCAATTTTTTTTTTTTAAAAAAACAAATGTTAATGTGGGAAAAATAGGGGTATTTTTTTTCTTTTTGGCATAACTTTTTGCAGGGATATCAGATTTTCACAAATTTATAGTCATTGGAAAGGTGATTCGACAAATTTTGCAGTGGTATAAATATCTTCAGCCCACTGGGTCAATATCAATAGGTGGATATCAAGAGACTGCTAATCTAGTTTTGTTGTATAACGTCCATTGAAAACCATCATTTTCACTAAGTGTTGAATAGGATTGATTTGGGCATTATAATGCAACTTGCATACAATTTCCATCTAGTCCTAATTAGGAAGGAGTAAACCATTATCATGCAACTTGCATGCAATTTACATCTAGTCCTAATTAGGAAGCAGTAAACCATTGTTCATGCAACTTGCATATAATTTTAATCTAGCTCTAATTAGGAAAGTCAAAAGATACTCATCGCAAATCACATGTAGTTTTAACTAGGAGGGTAGTAACAAAATCATTTCCATCTTTCCCATATTGCTATCTCTTTAAGTTAAGAATATTGCTATCTTGCAAAGGAAAGAATCATTGCTATCTCCCAATCACTTCAAAGTTAACAACTGTGTGTGTGCCCAAGTAGAATAACGCATATAGTTTTTCTCATTTTAAATAGGATTGGATAAACCACTCTTTACTATGTCTTCAGAATGACAATAGGCTTATGCTCTCCCCTTTATTGGCTGACCAAAAAGCTAGACTTGTCATTTTGCGTGTATAACCTTTAAAGGGGCCTGCCCTTGGATGCCTGCCTATCCAAGTGGGAACGACCCTAAATGGTAACAGGCTAAAGCCAAGCCCTACTGTGCCACTCTAAATAAATTGTGTTTGGAGCGAAAGCTTCAAACAATGAGTGAAGTTGTGTTATACCGACAACCAACCTCCCCCAAAACCCTCCAAGGCGCAACCCTTGAAGGCTAGGAGACTCCATAATGGAGAGTAGTGTTGTCGCATGTATAACCACTTGAACGGTTGCACTTACTAATCATCCTTTATTTTTAGTGGCCAAAAACCCCTATAAGCCAGTGCAGGGAAGGACGATTATCACCTCCCAAAGATGCCTCAACTAGAAATAGTGAGAATTTGGTTTATATTGTCCCAGCCAGCCTAGGATTTGTACTTGCTTTCTTTTAGTCAAAGAGTAAAAAAAATCACAAAAAAATCAAAAACCATGAAAACATTCTTTGTATTTGTTGTGTCTTCTTGCCATAATTGAGAAAAGTCAGATCAAAAGACCGACTTGCAACGAAGAAACCAAAAAAACACTGAAAAATGTGTCGAAAGCTTTTGCAAAATCATTCAAAAAAACTAGAGCTGCGCATGTACACTCTAAAGCTGTGCATCCATCTCGACCTACTGCACATTTGTTGTGACTTCTTGTGCATTTGCATCCTATTCCTGTGCATTTATCCTCTGCCAGACCTACGTATTTACATCGACCTACTGCGCTTACATCTTCTATTTCAATGCATATATCGTTGCGCATCTATCACAGTGAGCATTTCCACATCTTTTTCAAGAAAAGTATCCCCCTTCCTAGATACCCATTTTGGTCTTGTGTCAATTTTTGTAGAGATGACAAACCATTTAGAAACAATTGCTCAAGAACTCCAATACTTGAAATTGCAATTAAACTTGGACGCTTCACCCCAAGGTCATATAGCAATGGCTCAAAAACTCCAAGCCATACAACACCAATTTGCAATCTTACAAGCTGAACAAGCCAGTACTAGCTACACCTCACCCCAAAATCGTACATTCTTTTCCTGTCTTAATGATGCTCATGACAAGGCAAGCACCACCTCAAGTTGGAAATCGTATACCACTCTATCTACTAGTCCTCCTTCACCATCTTCCAAGACACATATTCCAAAACATACCAGTCCTACGCCAACACTGCCATCGTGTTCCCCAAGCTCTAAACTGACAACCAAAGAATCCTTGGATGATTTATGGAAAAGAGTTTTTCCAAATTTATATAGCAAAAGAAAATCTATGGAGAGAGCCAAATCCACTCATCCCTGTACTCCTACACCTATGAAGGATGTGACCCAAGGACTACTAGTAGAGAATCAACCATGTCCCCAAATTCTAGTCCTTGACCTTACCAAAGATTCTTCCAATGCTATGTCTAATCCTACAACCCCGTCGTGTAATCGGCAACCACTCGAGCATGTTGAAAAACCTACTACCATGAACTGAAGTCAAGGTCCATCTCACCTTCATGTTGTTGACCAAGATCCTATCCATGAGTCTTCTACCTCCACTCCAATTCAAGCACCTCAAGCGTTATGTCAAGAGCACACTTTAGAGCATGTGGAAACATCAATCCCTTGTCTAAATCAAGATCAAAGCACCCCAATCCAACCCATACATAACCTTTATCTTTTCGATGATCATATCCCTATACATGAACAAAAGATCCAATTCCAATATATCCATAACCTATGTGATCAAGATACTACCTTTGATGAAGAAGCTATCCATGAGCAAGGGATCCAATTCCAACCTGTCCATTACCTCTATCCTTTCGGTGATCAAGACATTATCATTGATGAAGAATCTATAAAAGAGCACCTTAATTCCATCACGCTAAAACCTATCTATGATCAAGATCCCACCTACACTCAAGGGCCTATCTATGATCAAGCAGACCATGATGATCCTCTTAGTCCACTTTATGCATTCCATGGTTCTGAGCTTATAACCCCATCTAGTCCTATCCAAGATCCAACACACTCAACTTTCCTTGAGACACTTACCTCCCAAGCAAGCATAGAAGATCATACCAATAATAATTCTCCACCACCCATTATCAACCATGCTGCAGTTCCCCCACCATATATCCTTGGTCTTACCACTTTCATTCATGAGTGTTCCTCCTTAGAACACCAGCAACCATTATCCTTTATCTCACCTTCTCTATCCAATAAGGAACTTGTGTCTAGTGTTCCACCTATACATAATCCTGTTGTCCACCGTATGCTCCAACATATGAACTATCAAGGTAAAGGCTTAGGCCTTCATGAACAAGGTATTTTGGATCCCGTCCATGTCAATGTTCCTCTTCCTTCATATGGCCTTGGATACGTACCCCAAGGTGAACAAACTCAAGATGTTAGTATTTCCTCCATGCCTTCTAAATCCACCACTTTCCATCACAAACCCTATCATATCCCCAAAACATGTCTCCATTCCACCTTCATCATCCTACAATTGTCAAAAGCATGTGACCATACACCTTCCACCATCCAATCTACCTCTGCTACTTCCAACTCCTAACATCCCTCCATGCATTTTACCACCACTTCTTCCAACACCTTATCCTTTCGTCTATGAATTCTCTAATAATCCAAATCATGACCAACACATGCACATGTTGTCTAAGAAAAGAGCTTCCACCAACTCTATTTCCACCATCCCACAAGATTTCAATGACAAACATTTGGATACCTCTACCTATCAAATCAAAAATCCTAAGAGTCCTCATGACATGGGATACAAAAGCCAAGAATCAAAGAAACATCCTTCTCCAGAGTTGCATGCACCCACACACCTATATGCCAAACTAAAAAAGGTGTGGGTCCGCATCCAACAAATAATTACCTCTGAAGCTGCACAAAAGCTGCATACACCCAAGCCCATACCTCCACAGGTACTATCTACACTACTTTCCCATCACCAGATTCAATGTTTATCATGGTATGTGCAACCGTTGGTCATGATTCCCTTCCATTCCACAACATTTTCATATACCTCCATCTCCCCTTCCTTCCACTATTATCCTACATATCTTCCTCATCCTATTCCTATGGTCCATGATTTTGCATAAGCCTTCCCTCCATATTTTGCATCATAATCCACTGTTTATCTACGCCATGTCACTTTCATGCAATCCCCTACCAACATCTGTGGGAACACTTGACATTGTCCATGTGACAACATCCATATAGCGAGACTGTCACCTTTCACAGAACTAGATACATGAGTCTCTCCCTTCCATATCCATGTTCTCCTATCCAAATGTTTCAAAAAAAAAAAGAAGAAAAAAAGAAAAAAGTAAAGAAAAATCCCTTCGTCCAATGGTGAAAACCTGGCAAACAGGTGCCTTAGATAATTACCATGATGAAAACCTGGCAAACAGGCGTCATGTGTAAGTTGATCTTCTATGTCACCTACACTTGGGGGCACCATGTCTCATCGGCATATCACTTTCTCCTATCAGTTTCCTTCCGTACCATTTCCTATCCTATCCTTCTAGCCGTTACCTACCTATACTGTCCAGTCTATCTATCTTAAAGCTTCCATTCCTCTATTTTATTTGGTCTTGATAAAGATTGGGAGCACAATGTTAACAAATGTTTTAGGTGTCTCTTGACATACCTCAATTATGCTCTCATCCTCCTAGCATCATCAGCATTGTCATGAAAAATCCTAAGTATTCTACCTACAATGGGGCACGTTATTCCTATGCGACTTAGTCCTTGGAGATCACATCCTTGATTCCTTCTGCCTAACCATCCGTATCCATTGTAACCCATCCATCTACCTATCCGTGGTGTTTCCTTGTCAGCAATATCTAGCATTTAGGCTATCCATAATGTCTTATCCAATATCCTATCCATAGTGTCAGTCTAGCATAGCATCTGTCGTCAGTATCACAGGGTCAACGCCAAACTACGTTGCCTCTACGTCATCACGTAGGCAAGGCCATTTTTCAAATACACCCCGAGGCTCTGCTTCCCATCCGTTCCATATCTTGTCATCTATCCTTCTATCTATCTAAGTCCATGCCACTTTCTATCACCTAGATATTAGGTCCATTAGGGTTCACCCCGAACTACGTTGCCTCTGCGTCGTCACGTAGGCAAGGCCATTTAGCAATGAGCCCCCGAGGCACTAGGTCAGTCCCTTAGGGTTCATCTCACTAATAAGGATTGTGGAACTTTTTCACCAGATGCAAGTGCATGCAAGCATAGCCCTTTTCCAAGCAAAAGAGTTTTGGTGCAAGACATCAACCTATCCAAAGCAAAGCAAAAGTAAGAATTATCCAACCCAAATGATTCTATCAAATTATGGCAAGAAAGATACATCTAAATACAAGAGTGTTTTGCTTCAATATTACAGTTGTGTCTAAATGTCCTCACTTTTGGTTATCATGTCTCCTATGCTACTCAAGGATGCCAAAAGCTAGAGATGCTATGATGGGGGCACAATTCTTTTCTTTGTCTGTTGCTTGTGGGTTTATCTTTAGTAATGTGAAGCCTCATCTAAGGACATGATCAACACAATGATCATCGAGGACATCAGAGGACTAATATGAAATAGGTATAATCCTTGTATGTTGATATGCAAGAAATACTCAAGTCATCTCAGTTCAGTCATACCTAGATGCTTGTATTAACTTGCTAAATCAAAATCCATGTAAGCGATACTCAGGTCATCTCGGTTTAATTATACCTAGATGCTTGTATTTTCTTACAACATTTTAAATCACCCAATGATGAAATAAGCACTTCAAATACTTGCAAAATCAAGATGGCAAAATCTACTTGCATTTCATATCCATAACATATCCAATTACATTCCATATCCATACCCATACCGTATCCAATTGTATTTCATATCCGTATCCATATCCCATGCAATAAAGATTCTATGCAGAGTATCATTGTTTACAATTCAAAGCTTGTGATTCCTTCATTTGCATTTTCTTCTATCAAATCAAATTTTTATCTATCATTGTGTCTCTCGTCAACAATTCTAGTTGTCAATCTAAGCATTGATCCAAATGCAGGTCCATCCTTAGTCCATACAATCAAGTCAAGTCAATCTTTTCAAATGATCCAATCACAATCAAGGGTCTTGATCCTTGTCTAGTTGTAAACCAACCCAATCAATTATAATCAATCAATTGTCTTATACAGGATGTTGCATTGTCGAAATCAAACCAACACACGTGTCTTACATGACATGCTTCATTTCTTGAAACCAAACACTATCCTATCGGGTTGCTCTAGGGATCTATCATTCCCCACCATGACAACACTGTTGTATATCATTATTGATTAATCATTGGTTTACATCCAGACGGGGGCAATACCTTGTTTGTTCTTGTATCATTTGTGCATACTTGCTTGCTTGCTTGTGTGAGTTATCATTCTATCTGGCATCACATATCATTCGGCTCTTTCTTCAACCAATTTCTTCATTCTAACCTATTTTTCACCTTCTTCATCGTGAGATTGTCTGTCTCATGCCTTTCACCTTAGCTTTCCCGTCCAATCTCCCGAGGGGGCATCATGTCGTCAAACTTGTACCATGGGCAAACTGGGGCATGTATCATTGTCAGACAATCTTTTTCTTTGAAACAACGTGATAAAACACATTGCTTCAAAGAGGGGCAAAATGTATACACCTAAAATTGGCTCATGTCGAATTAAGTAAATATTTTAATATTTATCTTAATTATTATTTTCTTCTATCAATTAAATAAATATTCTAAGTTTATTTGATTGATTAATTATCCCATAATTAAATAAAATCAATTTATTTAATTAAATTCCCTAAATTCTTCTAATGTCTCACATAATTAAATAATCCTACATTATTTAATTAATCCAAATTCCTCTATCCTAAGCCCTAATTCCATAAATCCACCTCACCTTTCCACCTCACCATGTTGCACATGTAATTAAATATTTAATTAGCTAATATTCCCTCACCCACATGTCCTATTTATCCTCCGGTCAAATTATTTAACTCATCGATCAAATTAGTTAACTAATTAGTCAACTGAGTTAACTGGTCAATCTATTCTGTTGAATCCTCAATCAACCCAATTAACTGATCAATCAATTCAGTCAACTCCCCAATCAATTCACTTAACTAATTGGTCTATTCTATTAACTCTTCAATCTATTCTGTTAACTCCCCTGTTGCATGAAGGAGCTTGGACACTTGTCCTCTTTCTATTCATGCACATTCCTCAATTGTTCTCAACTGTTGATCTTCTCATTTCTTCTCAACCATTGATCTCTTCTCTTATGAGTTTATAAATGGAACCTTATTCTTCCATTTCTATAATTCAAGTTTCAGTACAATTACTCTGTCGAATTACCAGCGCGCCTTTGGCACCCCCACTACCATACATTTGTTTGAGATCACTCCCATTGCTTTGAAGCTCATCTTCATAGCAATAAAGTATCATAGTCATTTCTCCATCTCCATCTTGAAGAACAAAGCAAGGAAGTATGCTTTCTGAGGGCAACTTTCATCATAAAAGATCGATCAAGACTAGGCGAACAATGGAAGCCGTAGGATAACAAGGTTTGGGAGGTTTGTGCTTTATTTATTCAATCTTGTTATTCACAATTTCTATTGATGTTCATTGGCTTATTAATGGTTTTATGCTATTAACCACAATTCCTGATATTATTTCAACATTCATTTATGTATCTTCTTTGCTAAATTGATCCGGAGGAGTTTGAATACCTCCTACATCATCAGTTTTATCTGTCATCTTTTCATCTTCCTTGTTTATTGTTTCCTCTTCCAGAACAGAGGAGTTATCTATTTCAATTTGTTGCTCATCTCTTTGCTGCTCTTCATCATTTAGAATTGATGCATCCTCAATATCCATCGGTTCTTCTGTAACCACATAGAACTTGTTTTTGTCCAGTGCTTTCTCCAGAATTTGTTTTGTTTCTTTAACAACTTCATCAATATCTCCAATCATCAGCTTGTTCATCCTTGTTTTGCTTTTGAAATCATTCTTGACCTCTTTAAAAAATTTATCTGCTTCTTTGTTGGAGATTAGCAGACACAAACTAGATAACACATGTTCCCTCAACTCCAAATATTTAGCTTTAGCAGCCTCTTTCCTCATTTCCAAAATGTTACTCAGACTCTTAGGAATTTCAAATAAAATTTCCACAAGATCTCTATTGAATGTATTCAAGTATTTTATAGTGGCATCCTCCAGAATTCTCTTGTTTGCATCATCAAAAGTGTCATAGTATCTTATTATGGGTTTTAGATTCCCATGAATTGTCACAACATTCACAATTTCTTCTAAAGACAAAGTGGATTTTCTAGCTTGGGTTTCATTCTTTTGTCTTTTACTTACCTTCATACTTCTGGAAGGCTTATCTTTTGCAGCCTTTGAAGCTTCTATTTTCTTTGTCTTTATTTCCTTTACTACTTCATCTGATTATGTTTCCTCATCATCTTTAATGCTCACATATGTTCTCGATGCTTTAGTCTTCATTCTTTTACCATCTTTACCAGATAATTTGTCTTCTGGTTTTTCTGTTCTGACAGGTTTTATGTGAGTAGAGGTAGCAGCAGAGCTTCTTATTTTTCTAGGTTGGCTGGTGAAGACTTCTGGAGCACTTCCTTGTTTCTTATCATGCATCTCCTTCTTAACTTTTTCTATCCTTTCTCTGTTCTGTTTCACAACTTCCTTAGTTACGCCAATACTTTTAGCATACATTTCTACTTGCTTTTGAGCTTTCCTCTTGATTTCAAGTTTTCTGAGCTCAACATGCAGTTTCATATTTAGCTCCTCATAAGTCCCAAATCTTTCAATAGAATTATCCTTGGGTTTGCTCAAGAGATGTTGAGCATACATATCCAAGATTTTTCCATCTACCTCATACCCCATGGGCATGATCCAGACAGTTCTGGGTTCTACTACTTCCATTAAGCACTGATCAGTGTCCACCATAAAACAAATTTCATTCTTGTATTTCTCAACAATCGATTTAGGGATTCTTTCCATAGAATGCATCATGCTCTAAAAATTCTTGAAGTAACCCCAAATTGTAGTTTTCTATGCTTTAGAGTCACCAATGTTGTTCAAGTGCTCTCTTATCTATATAGCAATAGGTTTATCATCTATCCAACACATGTTTTTCTTGTCAGGTAACTCATTCATGAAATAGAAGAACAAACATAAGATCAATGTACCATATTTGAAGGTGTTCTTCTTATCCTTCTTTACCTTATTCAAATTTTCCATCAGATGGTTCTACAACTCACAAAAGTCGTAATCAGCATTTTCTCTTAACATTTTGTATGCAGCATATATGGTCATTCTGGAGACAAAGTTCTCCCTGTTGGAGTGATAAATTTTGTAACCAATTACCATTGAAGCAAACTTAACATCTGGATCAATAATGTCATTGATTGTCTTGCTCTTTTGTCAAACCTTGATCTGGTAGCATCAGTTACTGTTTGATTCTTCACTGCTTTCAACACTGGCAGTCCACTGGATGAGTTTAACCCTGTCACAACCTTGCTGGTATACTTGGTGATCTTGAAGGGTTTCATTAGCCATATAAATTCATCATGCATTTGGCTCAGCACATACCGAACCCACTCATCTTCATCAAAGGATGGAAACCCTATAATCTGAATGAAATGTTTATTGTGCAATGCCTTATATTTAGGTTTAAGACCATGAATTTCATCCCTTAGATGATTCTTGAACAAATATACAAACTTTGAGTCCCCAAATGCATTTATGCTCGCATGAATATAGACCCTAATATCTTCAACATGCAATACACCATACAGAACACTTGAAAATGCACCTAACGGGTCAATTTCTACTGATTTGTGTGGATGCTTCTTAAATTTGGGTTGGGGCCTTTCAGTGATATTAACAATCAAAGGTGTAGCTATTGCAAATATTACAAGTGCAAAGCTTCACAGAAAAATACCTCTTTCATGTAATTAGGGTTAGCTGATGAATTCGTCGATCACACTTCAAATCCTTGAAATCTTAGCTCAGGTACTCTTTTGCTTGCTCTCTTCGAATGAAAAGTGATCCAAATGATGAAAGGATGACCTTTTATTCTCTGCAAAACCTAATTCTCCATTGTAATAAATGCTTTGCCCTAACTTCATTTGGTTACTCTATTTCTTGATGCAGTTTCTCATGAAATGCTCCACAAATCGTCATATCCACTTCTTTTCTTCTGGAAATCCTTTCAAATGATCTATAATAACCCAAATTGTCTTCTTTCATCGTGCTAGATTCAGGCACCCACTTACTGGCTGGAGGAATTTCATTTTCAATGTAGCTCCCCCTGAGCCAGATTTCTCATTTTAGTTTCATGAGGAATTCTCAGCACCAGATTCCGTTGCGGACCCATCACCATCATTTCTTATGCTTTTCTTCACCCATGTCTTGTTCATTTCATTCTGGATCTCATCAACTTTGCCCTTGCCTTTGTCTTGGCTCTGCTCATCTGGTTTTCTATTTACCAGACCTCTTCTTTCATTATTCTTGCTTCTGTAGAATCTTGCAATATGACCAGATCTATTGCAATTAGAGCATACAACATTTCTTTGCCTATTTACTTGATTTCTTCTTGATCTGCACTGATTACCATGTGTCCAAATCCATTACATGCAAAATAGTAGCCTTTGAAAGAATTGACATTTCTTCTATTGTTAGAGTAGTTTATCATCATACTTTTGCAATCACTGGATTTTTTACCATACCTTTTGCAATTGAAGCATTGACTGGAGAAGAATGGTCCACTTTGATTCACTCTACTTTTGCATTGAGTAGTTCTATGACCAATTTTTTTGCAATTGAAACAATTACCATTGAAAGATGGATAGCTTTGAGCATTAGGTTGTCTTACCGGAGGTCTTCTAGGTCTATTTCTCCCATTCCTTGATTAAGAATTTCTTTGTCTGGATCCAAATCTTTCACCTTTCTCATACCCAAGACCATGCTTATCATCAGCCTTCTTCTAACTCTCAAGTAGCACTTCAAGTTTAGCTGACCTTATTTTGAACTTCTCCTTGTATTCATTTGCAACTTCTAGGTCATGTCTGAGGATGACTA
The DNA here is from genome assembly GCA_027924645.1 of Cunninghamia lanceolata. NCBI lineage: Eukaryota > Viridiplantae > Streptophyta > Pinopsida > Cupressales > Cupressaceae > Cunninghamia > Cunninghamia lanceolata. The sequence goes on from BSBN01000500.1 coordinate 29,584,035, forward strand.
TTTGTCTTTCAAATTCCTCCTCATTATATTTACATTCTTGTAGATCAGATTTTAGGTGACCAATTGCTCTATCCATTCTGCAGCATTCTTTTGTTATTTCCTTCAGAGTTTGATTCAGGTTTTCTTCAGCCTTCTTCCTTTCCTCAATTTCTTTGGTTAGCCTCATCACCCCAGATTCCATCTCATGTTTTAGAACAAAAACTTCTTTTGTCATCTTCTCACATTCCTTTTTCTTTTCTTCCAAAGCCTCATTCATGTCATTTTCTTCAGTAGAATTAGCTAGTTGTTGAAGTAGCTCCTTCCTCTTTGCCATACATTTTTTTATTTTTTCTTTTAACATCTCAATGCAATCATTAGCATCTTTAAGGTTCGCTTTCAGTTCATTTACTTCTGCTTTGGACTGATCAAGATCTTCTAAAGCCAATTGAAGTTGTTCTCTGAGTGAACCCATTGAAACTCCTTCCTAGATCTTCCTCAAGTTGTTAGGCTTCTTCCAAGGAACCTTGCTCTGATACCAATTGTTGGAAATAAGGGCAAACAACTAAGAGGGTGGGTGAATCAATTGTCACAAACTTTAACACTTGCAGTAATTTTCTTTCCTTTTCACTTATTAATAAATCAATGATATAACCATGAAAGCATAAATCAACAACACATGAGTAGAAACATAATCAACACACATAACACCAGGTTTTTTATGTGGAAACCCGGTTAAGGGAAAAACCACAGTGGGGGTTAACCCACAAGAAATTATACTCTGTTAAAAGTATTACAAATGGGGAAAGCACATGCCTTCAAGGCGCACTACCCAGAGCTCACTGTTCCAAGAGGCTTACTGCCTATAGAGATGATTATAAGAAGATTATAGAATGTCTGAACTGATGAATGCATCTACTAATGCAGAAATTCAGTTCCGGTTAAGCACAGAATACTGATCTTACACACTTCATCCTTACTCTGCCCTATTTTACTCTTTGGTCATAATCTGAGCTTAGATCTTCACCTTCGCACTTCTTCTTGCCCTTTTTCACACTTACTCCATCACTAAACCACACACCCACACCAAAACATTCGAATCCATCAGCTATATATATCCACATCAAGAGATTCAATCAACTATAGTCAGCTTCAAGAAAACTTGGAACATTTATTAAGAACTCTGCTCTGTCGGTTGAATCCATGCACAAACAACAACGCAGACCAAAAACTTGTGTTCTCAAATCATCAATCATTGCAACCAATACTACTAGTTATCACAAATTACTTAACCAACAACTTTTCTTCATCTGGACCAAGATCAAATACTAGGTCGGCCTGTTCTTCTTCTGACTGTACTAACTAGCTGGAACCCGATACTCAGATGCTTATAACTTTTGAATCCTTCATCACCGGAGGATAAATTCTTGGATTTAGATAGTCTTGACAATCCTTATTACTCCCTCAGATCTGTAGTACACTATGATTTACCACTAGAGAGATCCGGACCCAGATACTGGACCCTATCACATGCTTTGTTTCTGACTACCCGGACTTGGACAAATCTTCACTCTGACTTCCTATATGAACAAATTATGTAATGTGGAGATGTAAGATGGACTTAGTTGCCATCAATGACAACACCTGTCATGCATAGCAGTGTCTCTTGCCAACAATCCCCTACTCACAACTACATGGTAATTGTACATAGATTGAGGCTCCTTCTTCCGTAACTCAATTGTAAGCTCTTGCTACCTTCCTTCATTGTATTCAAATGATTCTTTTACTATTTTCCTCAAATTTTCCTAATACAATATGTAGACAATCTTCTAGTCTTGGCAAATTTTTCTTGCCACTGTTGATTTTCCTATCATGTATATCCATTCCTCTATGACATCATTGGTGTTGGTGTAATTAAATATTTAATTGCACTTTAATAAGTTGACTTAGGGCTAATTTTAGTCTTAGGTTATTCTTAAGTCATATTAGGGTTTTCTCATCTTGCAATTATAAAAGAAAGTTATCTCATGTAATTCATTAATCTTTTTCTATAATTGCATCTATTATTGTGCAAATTACTCTCTTGTGCTTTTTTTTTCTGTGTAGAAGGTTAATCTTTGGCTTGTAGAAGATTATGGTGTTTCGAGTTAATAATAAACTCTTACAATTGGGGTCTCTTGCTTCCCCTCTAATCTTTAGGGAAATGGATTTATCCTATTCTTTGTATTTCTACATCTGAGTCCCCCTACTCTGTTCATTTTGCACAAAAGAAATGAGTTCTTTGATTTGCACGTCTCCCACATAGAAGATTGGATTCCAAGATAAATTATAAGGAACAGCCATGTCATGCAGATAAAACTCACAGAGTTGATTCTATAGTTCAGCATTGGATGCTTGGAAAACCTTAAAGAAATTACTAGATGTGTCAATTTTAGGTTAAAGATCACCAAAAATTTGTATAAATTGAAAAGTTAAAATTGTTCCTTCAAAAACAAGGTGTAAACCCTAGCAGGAGGTCTACATTGTACAGTATGGCTTGTTAAATCTTCCCAGCATTTTATTTTTAATTTTAACTTTCTATTTTCCATATTCTTCTCTTTCAATTCCTCATTAAATTTCTGCTCCATCTCTTCCTTCTCTTCTTTCCATTTCTTTCTCATCCACTGGATTTCTTCATCCATTTTCCAAAGAAATTATTCCAAGGAGGGCCCATCAGTCTAAGTAGTTGTAGTCTATTTGTCAAGAGTGGTTGAATTAGGGGAAGTAGCCTATTTTTTAGACTGGGTGACAAGAAATACTTGTTCCTTAGTTTTCCTTGTTTCCTTATCTATCTCCTCTACTGCCAATTGAGCCAATTTGTGTAATTCATTACTCTTCTACTCATAGGCTCTTAGTGTCTCTTCTAGTTGTTTAATTTTTCTTAGAGAAACTTGCAACTCATCCCCTGTTTCTACTTCCATGGGGATCAATTGCTTATTTGCATCCAAACTGACAAATTTAGATGAAGTAGGGGTGGATTCTCCTTCTGCATCAAATCCTAGGCTACTAGAACTTTGAGTTTGGTCTTTGTATACAAACATCTCTTCTCTCTCAGAATCAATATCGATCTCTGAGAAAACTACTTTTGGTGTTGAAACAACAACCTTACTTGTTACTCCTCTAGTCCTAAGGTGTTGAGAATGCCTAGGCTGATGTGATGTTGGAGTGGTAACAACTTTTTGTTTCTTTTTACTTGTTTTGATGGGAGAAAGAGATGCTTTTTGTTTCCTTTTATACTTGGAAGAAGAAGGAGTAACTATATCTACAAGTTTGTCTGGTGAGTTAGCATGTTCAAGTGAAGGTTTGTCTTGTGCAGGTACAACGGTTTTAGACACATATGGCAAAGTTTCAAACATAGGCGTTAGGGTTTCATGCATAGGGGTTGTATGCATATGTGGAGATTTTACAAGATCTTCAAAAGATGTTGTAGGATCTAGAGTAGATGTTGCAAGACCAACTAAAGATGTTACATGCATGTGGGAGGAGGCTACATGATCTTCAAAAGGTATTGCAGGGTCTAAGGTAGATGTTGCAGGACCAGCTAAAGATGTTGCATGCATGTGGGAAGATGCTACATGATCTTTAGAAGGTACTATAGGGTCCAAGGTAGATGTTCCAAGACCAGCTAAAGATGTCACATGCATGTGGGAAGAGGTTGCATGTTTAGCAAGTATTGTTGCATGCTCAGCTGAAGATGTTGTTATATGGAGCCTAATCAGACTTGGAGGTCAAATTTACCCCACTTTTATCAGCGCGGTTTCCCCCCAAATTATTTAACAAGGTCAAGGGGTAGTGCCCCTTGCAGGGGTTTGGGGGCAGCGCCCCTTACGGGATCCAGGGACAGCGCCCCTGGCGCACTCCCTGTCGCGATACAGGGCGAGGTCAAGGGGTAGCGCCCCCAAAACCTACAATGATTTTTTATTATTTTATAAAGGCATTGGGAGTTATTTTTTTATTGGCTGACATTAAAAAAATAAATAAATAACCCTATTTTTGTAACTGACATAAGGCTTGATAAAAGCAACTAAGGGTTAGGATTTATGTTGATATATTGTAGCATTTTGCAGTGGTATTGAGTTACAAGGATTGCTGGTTGTAATCAGTTTGATTTAATGGATAATAATATTAGACTCTCTATTGGTGGATGTAGCCTGAGTTTGGGTGAACCACGTTAAGACTTATCTCTCATTGTTATTATTTCTATGTATTTCCATTCCTCTGTTTAATCTTTATTTGCATTTAATTGATATCTTCGGTCGGCTAACCCTAACAGTTGCATGGTTAATAGGGACTGTTGCATAATCCTAAGATATATCTACATGTTCTTCTTCTTATACAAATTCTTCCCTGTCTGCCTGTATATTTTCTGATTATGGCACTTGGGTTCTCCTCATCCTGAGTTTCCTACCATGTGGCCCCACATTTGGCCTATTCCTTATATAGTTTAAACCCAAAAATTCTTCCCATGATAATCAAGAAATTGCTCATTTAAACTAATCTTTACTATCAATTGAATAAGGTCTTGATGTGATAACACATCAGTTGTTCCCTTTTGGTACTCTTTTACCATTATTTTTAGCAAATTAAACAAGAAATTGGGAACATTTACTTGTCTTCCATGCCTAAGGTGGCTAAGTAACTTAAAATGCATAGTGTAGAGAAAGGATTGCCTACCTTCACAAGTAATATATCTGATAATGTAGGTAGCCACTTGTACCTAGTGTGGTGGTAGCAACAGGTGCTTGGTCCCTTGCAAAGAAAACTTAAATTGTTCCCTACCTTTGCAAATTCATTTTGAGTAGTGACTGCATTTCCTTTTTCTAGGAAAATTTCCCCCATTGTAGGAAGCCATGTAGCTTCCTCTATAGTTGCTTCTGAAGCATTTATTTTCAACTCTTTTATCAGTGCTTCCCCATTATTCCATGTTCTTGCAAATTCAGTTGCAATTCCCTCATTATACTCATCTATCCTTTGAAAGTAGTCCATCCACCCTACCTATTGGAAGATGGGAAGGCTTTCTCCATCATTCAGTAGTGAGGTATGGTATTTTGGTTCCCTTCTCACAAGGTCGCCCCCATCTCTTATGTTTTTTCAAGTTCAGACAAATTTCAAATAATTTAGCTAGCTAGGGTTTGGTGGGCTTGTTGAGCTAAGAATCTATTGTGTTTTCCCTTTGCTATGATATTCAAAACAAATGCTTTTGATATATGAAACAAATGCAAAAATTATTTGAACATTCAATTCAAATCGTGTTGCATGTTGCAAGTGTATGGGTCATTATGAATTTTGAGGGTGGAGAAGTGAGGATGAAAGCTTGTATAAGTGAGATAGTGAGGTAAGGATGGCAGTTTGAACTAGTGAGTGGGTTGACAAGACAATTACCCCCAACCTAGAATGGCACATGTCCTCATGAGAAAGAAGGATAGAAAAGTAAATAGAATTATGACAGGGTTACAAAAATATTAAATGGAAAACCATGTTATTAATTATAATAAATAATAATAAATACAACAGGAAAAATAATTGTTAGCAAATATAAAGAGTGGAAAAGTTGTTACAAAATCATATAGTGTCAAAAATGATGGATGAAGTTGACAGGTGATAGCAGAAGAATCAACATCTAATGCATGCACACCATTTAATGATGGGTGGAAAGATGGCAGGGTATGAGTACAATTATTGATGGAATGTCAAGATCATCAGTTGTGGAGAGTAACATCAGGAAGGAAGACATGAGACATGGTTGTAGGATCAAATATTGTTGATGTTGTATGAAGTCAAACATTGGATGTAGTAGTAATAGAAAATAAGGACGTTGCATGAAGAAGGCAGTGAAAGATGCTACAAGAACGTCAGATGGATGAAGCTGCAGGAAACACAACTGATGATGCTATAGGGACTTAGAGAGTGATGTTGTAGGGTAGGTAGCTTATGATGCTATAGGGACTCATTAAGTCAACCTCTAGGGAAGGTGGGTTATGATGTTGTAGGGACTCATAAACTAGAGAAACTGAAGCATAGAAAGATTGCCAAGTGGGTGGGAAACATTATTTGAGAACCAACAACATCCAGTGGGTTTTCACTGTTGGTTTTTTTTTAAATAATGCATATAAATTATACCTGATGAATAATAGGGATAGAGCTGGAAGGCTCATACTCTATCATTTCATCTATTTTTTGTGACCCCATCCATTATCTTGTGCTACATGTTGGATAAATTGTGCCTTATTGAGTGCCTTCTTGTAATGTTTATGTCGATGACCATTGATCATTAATGAAAACCTGACACGATCAATGGTAACCAACTTTAGTGCTCCATTTAAGAATACCACAACTATCTTGTAGGGTCCTAGCCATCTTATCTGTAACTTTCCCTTGTGATCTTTGTTTCTTGAATTAAATAGTAATGCCCAATCTCCTTGTTGAAATTCCCTTATTTTGATAAATCTGTCATGCCATTTTATTCATTGTTTTTGTATAACCTCTATGTGATGGAAGGCCTCCTTCCATAGTTCATCTAGGGCATTCAGATGGGTGGTCCTTTCTTGTTGTCCTTTTGAAAGATCTATGTTGATCTCTAATGTTGTTCTTAAAGTTTTGTGCTCAAACGCAATAGGGAGGACTATTGTCTTACCATATACCAACTCATATGAGGTAAACCTTGTTGTGGTTTTCCATGTTGTCCTATAAGCCCAAACTAGAAGGCAGTTTGCCCAATATCTGCAGTGCAGGGCGACAATTTTAGTTAGAATTGCTTCTATTTCTCTATTGGTAAATTCCATCTGGCCATTGGACTAGGGGTGGTAAGGAGTAGACTTCCTATGCATGAGTGCATATTCCTTGACAAGTGTAGCAATCAACTCAAAGGTAAACTATGGACCTTGATCAATAACAATTTCTTTGGGCACTCCATACCTTGTGAATCTCTTCATAGAGAAACTCTGCTACCTTTTCATCTCATGCATGTCTAAGAGCCTTGACTTCCACCCATTTGGCTAGGTAGTCAGTGCACACTAGGATGTATTCCTTGTTGTTTGACCTAGGATCAATAGGGCCTATAAAGTCAAGACCCCATTTATCAAAGGGTTCTTGTACCAGCTATAGTTGTAGGAGCATTTCATTTGTCTTTGTTGGTCTACCCATTCTTTGACAATGGTCACATCTCCTGGTATATACTACTGCATCCTTATTCAATGTTGGCCAATAGTATCCAGTTTTTAATATTTTGAATGTTGTCCTTTTTGTTGCAAAGTGTTCACCACAGGTTTCATCATGGAAGGCCTTCATAATATCAAAAACCTCATCTTCTCTAATACACCTATGCATGATACTATTAAGACCAATATAGAAAAGGTAGCCTGCAATCCAAGAGTATGGAAGGCTATTTTCAACCAATTGGCATTTTTCTCATGCTAAGAAATGAGGAGGTGTTCTACCTACAACCAAATAGTTAGCAATATTTGCATACCATGGAACCTACACTATTAAGGAAAACAAATGCTCATTCAAAAATGAGTCATCAAAAATACATTCATCTACAATAACCTGGTCAGTCTAGAAAGGAAATCTGCTACTACATTAGTTTTACTTAGTTTATCTATTATTGTGATGTCAAATTCTTGTAGTAGTAACAACCTATTGAACACACCAAGATACTGAGAGGGGGAGGTGAATCAATATCTAAACAAACTTCAAATCCTCCAGAGTAGATTAAAACTTAAGCATTATAGTATAATCATAAACATGAAAGATCAACACAATGCACATCAACAAATAACACCAGATATACATGAAAAAAACCAAGAAGGGAAAAATCATGGTGAGGATTAACTCACAATATATGAAGCCCAAATAACAACTTTGTTTTAGGGCTACAACCCAAGGAACCTACAACTCCCTACTGACTTTGTTTTAGGGCTACAACCCAAGGAAGCTACTACTCCCTAAAAACTTTGCTTTAGGGTCACTCACAAGGAAGCTACAACTCCTTCCAGACTTTTTTTTAGGGATACAACCCAAGGAAGCAACTACTCCCCAATCTAAGAACAAACTTAGAAAAGATTGCAGTATGACAGTCCTTCTACTACCTGAAAACTGACATTGAAGATCACACCTTTGATGATTGCAATTCTACCTCTTCACACTTCCTTCTGATGATCATATTAGTTAGGCACACTATACACTTGATCACTATCATAGATATGTATTCAAGATGAATTAGGACAACATCTACAACTTCTGCTCTTTCTCCTTCAATCGCACATCATAATTCATTTATTTGTCTCCTTATCTTACTTGCGAACCTTATCAATCACATTACAATCACACTTTGCCTAACTCAATTTGATTTACAATTTATACATGATATTATATTGATTACATTGTTTGCCGGCCAGAGACAACATAAAAAATACATTTACAAGTCGGCCAGACAACACACAACATGAAACGTGTAGAGGACAAGTCCTAAACAAGACTACACACTACACCAGTAGAAAACCCAGGCCTTGCAGACATCAACAATTACTTAACCAGGTCCCAAACATCCTTCACAACATCAAACATCAAGGAGTTACATCCGCACACTCTACTCATTTGAAAATAGGACATCATTAAGCAAAGACATATGAAACTTGAAGCATAATGGCCACAGCAACTTGAAAACCTTGTGCGATGCTAGAAACAAGAAATATCTTCATGAAACTCTTCTAGATGAGTCTACAAGACTCGTACAACATCTCCAAACACTCTGTTACCTCTACACATCAAAGATTTTTTTTGCACATCTTCAACCATGAACTCTGAGAACAAGTCATCTGGAACACACTGCAACATACTGTCATTGAAAAACTAAGCTTGCAAATCACCAAGAAACTTGAAACTACAATAAAGCATGTAATGCACATCCATAATCGTGTCCACAAAATCATAAAGGCAAACATTCATATCCGAAGGAATGCGGAGCATTCCAATAGGCCTTCAACACTACCTTACCCTGTTAGAACACATGTTGGTACTCTATCATGCATAAATTTCACAGCAGAAGAACAAATGATCTGAAACATTGGAATTATCACCTTCACAGCACCCTAAACATAGTTCCAGAACTACATATCCATAATTGCAAATGCAGAGGAATGCATAGCATTCCATTATTGTATAGAAAATGCCTTCTTTAGAACTAGCCTTGTCTTTAAACTATCAACTGCAAAACACTCTTTTAGTAATTTGATGATCTTAGTGCTTCTAATTCCCATATTAATATGTCTTCTTGATTCTTCTAATTCCCATCTTAATATGTCTTCATACTCAACTCTGCATTGATCAAGGCATGACATCTAACCATGAAATTTAGTAACCTCATTATATTCAACATGTCATCCAACCATGAAATGTATATTCTCTACAGGATAGGACATGACATCCAACCATGAACTTCTAATTCCCATCTCAATGTATCTTCTTTAGGAACATGACATCCAAACATGACATCCATCTGATATACCTTGAAGTTTTTATGAGCAGTAAAGGCAAGGGACATTCTGATTGCTTCCATCCTAGCTATCTAAGCAAAAGTCTGCTCAAAATCAATGCCTTTAAATTGAGAGTAGCCCTTACACACCAACCTTGCTTTGTTCCTTACAACTTCACCTTCTTCATTGAGTTTGTTCTGGAACACCTGTTGTCTCTCAGATTTACACCCTTGCTGAGTTGTAAAACTTGGCAATCTAGAGAAACATGGGATCTTTCCAGGTCTGTGGGTCACCTGTGATGGAAAGAACCTCCGGAGAAGGCCAGCTTCCTATCGATACTCCACCAATACTAGTTGTACTAAAGTCTTTGCAGAGAAAAGGGTAAGAAGGATTGCATGGAACTGAAACCTACTGTCTAAGGTGATGCACCAAAAGATCATCGAAAACTACACAGAACTGACACACTATAGAACCAGTAATAATAAGACTCCCTTACACAACCTAGCAAATCATAATCCTTGCATCAATACTTTGTAAGGAGGCTAAATAACAACAATTCTGTAAAGGAGAAAGAGGTTTTCTCAGTACTCAAAAACTAATTGTTATTCCTTGCACATCTCACAACCTGCAAAAATATGGATCCCTGCATAAAGGCACCAACATGAAATACAACTCCAAGGACAAAGAACATCAAAAAGATCTGCACTAACACTAAGGACACACAATATCATAAGAAATGGGAAGATATAAACTACTTATTACAGCTAAAAAGGTGTTACAATGCTATATATCTCTGAAAATGGGTTACAATACTGTTCACTTCTGCAAAAGAACTCAGAAAATTACAATATACAAAGTAGTGAATAGAAAGAACTGCTGAATAATGAACAAGGAAGAAGACTATATATTTCCCAAATAGCTGTAAATAGATAAACATGAACCACCTCCATTTTCGTGCATCTCATAAATGCCCTCAAAATATCTCTCTAAAGTCCTCCAAAATGGGTTCCCAATGCATAAATGGTCAAGGCATGCATCAACTATCATAAAGGCACCTGAAAATGTCTTTGAATGCCTTTAAATGATCTTTAAGGCCATGGAAATAAGTCAAATCTGTGCAATAACTCCCCTGCGACATCATAAATATTTGATATTTTCCCAATAAATGACATAAATACACATTTTCTGCATTTAATTAACATTTGACTAAGAGGTTTATAATTACACCACCTTAGTTAATGTTTTACAATTCAAAATTATACAAACCTATGCAGAAAATAATGACATTTATGACATAATCATTTAATTCCCTGATTTTGCATGATTTAGGGACCAATTAAATGTCATAAAAAGATGGCAAAGTAATCGACAAGACTTACTTTATCGTTTGTGCTAATCTACCCAATATTGCCTCTTTGCATTTTATTACAAATGATAAGGTAATTCATAAATAATTACTTTGTCGTTTGTTTACAACATCTAATCTGTTCCAAGACTATGCAAAAAATGACATAAGAAATGTCCATATCTCCTAGGCAAAATGACACGACTCACCATACACTCGCATCATATCTCGCATCTCATAGAATCATAACAAAAAGTTCTCACAACTCCTAGCCATTCATGCGTTCACACATATATATCATCATGTCCCTACAAGGTTTAATGCAACACATTTTGAAAAATGACACTTATGCCTCCCTAAACCATTACAATGCCTCATGGCTTCCATGCACGTATAATTACAATATTATGCACTTTAAATCACCTTATCCCTCCCAACACACACCACCATACCTTAGCAAAACACAAGGCTGTCAACCCATATGCTTTCATAATGAATTTTCTTTGACTTAAACGGCAGGAAATTATCTCACGGCCCCCTTGTATCATTGCTAGGTTTGAAAAAGATACGAAGTCTTCCCCACAGTGCATAATAGATAAGAATGATTATTTGCAAATCAAAAGTCAAAAAGACCATTGATTGTGAATGGTCGATTGATGAAAAAGGAAGAAAGAAAACCTAAAACTTATCATTTTGCATCTTCATTTTCTCACCTCTTCTCTCTATCGCGCCGCCATGAGGGTTTGGAAGGCAAAAAAGTCTAAAACTGGGTCGATTTTGAGTGTTGTTTCAGCCGATTTTGAGAGCAAAACGCAGGGTAAGTGATTCTTACTAAAGTTTTTACATTTTTTATTCATTTGAAAATGATTTTGGGCCTCTGAGGCCACAAATTTCTTACTGGTCTTGATGCATTTTCTGTGGTTTTCTGGGCCGACAACCCTTGAACTTGCTTTCACTGTGTTGAGGCCGCTATTTTGAGATTTCTCTGTAGCCCTATCTTGATATTTCTTTCGCTAGTTTTGAAGGGTTTTAAAGCTAACTTTTCCCTTTATCTTCACAATGACGGCTACAAGCTTGCTCAGGTAAGTTAAAAAAAAAAGCCTGATTTGGTGCTATTACTGTGTTTTTCTCTTCATTTTCTAAGCATAACACATGAATATTGTTTCACTTCTTTCATGGTCATGGCCATACATGCTTTACAAACTATATTTTATAGTCAAAACAGTTGCATTTCAAAAGGGAAACAGCTACAGAAAAAGGAACTCGTGATTTATGCATATTGTAATTTCTTTATAGCTGGTATTTCATGCTATTATCACACAGTTGCCTTTTCTGTTTCAGTTTGCAATTTATCCTCAATGGGGTTTCACAGAAAACCCTAGTCTTCTTTCAAATGAAAGCACACATATTGTTGCTTCAAACAAACCCTCACTGTGGCTGATTATCTCCTATTCTTGATATGTAGTGATACCTTCTCATTTGGCAGCTACAGAAGTAAAGGAAAAGAATGTGTGCCTGTATAAAAAAAAATTTGTGTATCCATATCTCCATGTTTAATCATATTGTCACTTTTGTTGTTGAAAAGCTGAAGAAGACTGGTAGCTTTTATTCAATACATTCTATATGCTTGTGGCAGTGAATTGCTTTTCTTGACAAAATTATAAAGTAAAAAATAGGATAGTGACTGTATTTTGATAGATATGACTATCTCTAGCAGAAGTAACGGCTAGCTTATGCTTCTCATGGTATTTTATGAGGACATCTTTGACATTCAGAAATCACTCTTCTTAGATCATGCTACCCTATGATTTCCTTTAGGACTATTTGTTGGTGTCTTCGTGATTTTGATACGGTTGCACAGTCTACATGACTAGGTCTCTGTTATTTACAATCATGGTGACTGTCCTCTGCTATATACAGTCATTTCCATGGCTATTACAGATAGTCATCCCTAGCTATTTCTTTTGGATCTTGTACCATTGTCACTATCATTTGAAATGACTGCCTCTACCTTTATCAAGGTTTTCTTCCACTGTTAAATGCTTGTATATTGATGGCATTGTTGACTACTCTAAAGACCACTGGCAGACCTCTTACCATTTTCACTAAACCCCAAACACTACTTAGTGAGATCTCATCGTGATGCCATTATAATGTAGTAACCTTTCTCATGTTTTCCTTCTTCTAGACTCTGCAAATCTGAGAAAGCCTTCTCCATGTTATTGGTAGCAAGATCCTTCTTATTTTTTTTAATTATTTGCCTTAGCAGCAACTCACTTAGCTTCCTTGAAATTTCTGGATGCACCTGCTACTTTCTTCAATGATTCCATCACTGCATAATCCATGATTGTCTTCTTATATGCTTTCCTAAATACATTTGTGACTACAAGTATTTACTATCATAGTTGTTACTTTATATTGTCATTGACAGGTGACTGCTCCTTTAAAGCTTTGATCATTTGATAGTCTTTGATGACTGTTATTCACAGTCAATAGGTCTTGTGTGCATTTTATGACTTTCATTTTGGTTTGCTCAGTACTACACTTGAGGTGTGACTGCCCTTTACTCTGTTTGTTCTCATGTTATTCTTCATACCTTCACAAACCCATAGATGATAAAAACTTCAACGACTCCCTTTCTATGCTCCAATGCCCTTAGATTTGGTTGTCAAACTTGTCTTTAAATGGTCCTCAAGGCTTGACAGACCTGTTGCTCCTGAAGTAATCTACAGTATTCCTATTCAAACCACTCTACTTTATGGGGTTTCATACCTAATACCAAGGTTCCTAGGATTACAAAATCGTATAGCAATCAGCAGTACAATTTCATTATCTAAGTAGTGACCTTCACATTCTTTACGAAGACTTCTTCTTCCTCACTTTCATGGCTCCTACAAGTGCCTTAACATGCCTCTATACAGTCTTTAGATGATTGTCTTCAACAGTGTGACTGTTTCTTTGTTTGACAGGTGACTAATCCATTAGAATAAGTGACTATCATCAGACAATTGTTTATCTACTGTTGATATATCTGTTGTTCAAATCAATTGTCACTACTCCTTATGCTGATATACACTTTCATATGCAAGATATTTCCTTGGACCACTTTTGATGACTGTGCCTTGTTCTCTTCAAGATAAGTGACAACTTTTTGACATGTCTGACTATTTCCCTATCAATTTTGTGAGCCTCTGAATTCATCATCTCTTCATCCAAACTCAGAAACCCTCATGCATGACTGTGATACTCTGTCCACTGCTTCAACAAAAGATTGAACAAATATGCTTCTTGATAGTACTCTTTCAGTTTCATGCATTTTTCTCATGACTGTCTCTTGAAGGTTTGATCACTGATTTTCACTCAGACCCTTAACCTCCACCTATACCACTATTTTGAAACCTTCATGACCTATTTGTAGTGTTGTTTCAAACCTGCTAATCACTCTTCAGGGGTATATAGGAATGCTCGCAGAGGCCTCTTTTGACTATATAGAGAAAAAACAACTCAAATCCTTTTAAATGTTACCAAAGCTTCATAAAAACTCCATACCTCTTGATGATACCATCACCAATGGTGAAATCACTGTGCACAATGCTGATATTTGCATTGTTTTGGATGCCTCTTGCTTACCTTGAGTGTTTCTCTAATTTATAACAGCAATTTTATGACTATTTTTTTCTGCTACCACAATTGTGACTTTCACCCCCCATAATGACTGTAATTGCCCTTGACAATTGTTTTGTATCCTTCTGAATATGCTCTTTAGACTGCGTTCTTGCATTTGTATATTGCATCTGAAATGTTCTGTAAGGTATATGAGCTAGGCTCAACCCTTGTGGGAGCCACATTTCCCTCCACTCATAATGTAACCTAATGAATCAAATAGAAACATAATTGCACCTGTATCTGTACATGAAGAAAACATGTTAAGAAAAACAAGGACTTGCAGTCGATATACTTGATTTGTCTTCTCAAAAGTTTCTGTGACACTAACTGGTTTACTGCATCTAAAAAACAAATTGTATATTTATAGATGTATATCATATGATGTATGATGCCTCATCATTTCTCTAACATCAGTCTTCTAAAATTTTATGCAGATAACTAGGGGTAGCAAGGAGACAGCAACTGGATGCGGGACACGCAAACAATATAGGACGACACAAGACACGGCAATAGCATGAAGGCTCGTCATTCAAGCAATGACGAGTCACTCTATCTCATATGCATATTCATCTTTTAGTTCTTTTATAAATGTATAGTTTTTCTTTTTCATTTTGCACTGAAACAATTAGTCTCACGGCTTGTGTGAGACCTTATACACTTATTTTTTCAATACAAATTGCTGATCTTTTAAAAGATTTGTACAATCTCTTAAGTTTTTTTTTTGAAATGCATCTGAATGCAACAATACAATGTAATCTTAATTTGTACCAAATATGTACATGGATATAATGCAGTAGAAATAAAATATACCTTTTCTCTCCTTCAAAAACTGGAAAGCTCTACCTGATTGAGCTAGTAGTGAAATCTAGGTAACATCTTTGGCAACATCTGCTATATGTTTGCCTGCTAAACATTAGACTAGTTTCCTGAAGCTTAACCATTGGGCATAGAGTCATACATACTTGACAAAACTTGAAAAAACCTCTTTCCATTGCTGCAACTCACCTCTGACTGCTATATTTTTTCAATGTTAGGCAGAAATAAATCAGCCTCGTGCATCATATACACACCCAAACCAACCTCGTCTAGGTGCTCACACGGCTCAACCACTTGAGTTTGATCTGCACATTCATCAAGAAGGACCTCTAGTATGCCTCCAATCAGCGTATTGCCTTCTTGAACAGTAGTCTGTTCCGTTTCTGACTCACTTGCAACCAAGTTGGCATTGACGGGGCGTGTAGTGTAAGGCTCAATATGGTCTTTGGCAATGGGTTCTGACTTGATAGTCACCTTAGTGCCGTACCTATTTCTGAACAACATATGAGACCAATTTGAGGACAGGTAACCTCCTATCTTTGCTGTAAAATCCCTTGACAAGCAAATGGTAAAATAAGGAGGTAATTCAATAACATATATGTCCTCCGGGATAGAGAAATTTAGGCAGGCATGCAGAGTTAAACTCAGTCCTTTAATGACACCCACTGTATTAATAGCAGTTCCATCCAGCTAAACAACTCCCTTCTCTAATGGCTCATATTCAATGCCCAACTTGTCAACAATTTGTTTGGGCATGATGAAACTGCTAGCACCTAAGTCTATCATGTAGTTATGAACTAAATGATCCCCTATGATCAAAGATACGTAAAATGGTGGGGGTTTGACCTCTGAAGCTTGTTGTTATGCATTTTTCTCAAGGTTGCTTGTCAAAATAGCCTTGGACTTACCTATATCAGACTCTTGAGACAATTTTAAATTTGACAAGGCTGATTGAAGCAAGTCTTTTTGGCTAGGGATACTCAGGGAATCCCACATAGACATGGATACATTTACCTTTTTCATATGCTCAAGGATATTGAAAGTAAATGTACCTGATTTAGCTTGGCTTTTGGGGGTAGCCACGTCACCTTGACCGCAAGTTGGTTGAACTGATGGATTAAGTTGTTCCTTGCCTATCAAAGGCTGATCCTTTGATAGGACTTGAATTTTTTTAGCCTTTGATGGGTTAGAAACACCTTGAATGACATTCGGCACTTGATGCCCATGAGTTTGAACTTTACCAGCTTGCTGCCCTTCATCACCTTTTCTTGCTACGTGTATTATCTACAACTAAAGAACCAACTTGGTTCATACCGCAGAATTCTTCTCCTTGCCAGTTTAGGAGTGTTATCTCGTGTACCTGTTCCTCTTGCTACTGAACAGGAGGTTGTACAGGTGCATTAGACTGCACTGCTAGATTGTTCTGAACCATCAGATCTTGGTTAATCACCCCATTGGCACATGTATTTTAGTTATGGGGCTAGTTACAAAGAAAGCACCAGTCATATTCTTGAGCCAAATTGTTTTGCGTGGGCACAACCTCCTTCGAGGAACTGGCAGTGTTTGGATTGTAGGTCTAATAAGGTCTAGAGTTAAAGGCTTGCCTTAGACCTTGATTATTAGGCTGATAAGGTGGCCTATTTGGTTGATTTTTCTAGTAATTGGACTGGAATGGGGGCTGATAAGGTCTAAAATTTTGGCATTGCTGCCTCTTGAGGTTCACAATCTCATTACCAAAAGATTGCAGCAGTCCTTTGATCTCTTGTAACTCAAAATACTGAGTTTGAACAACATTTTCTAATTTATTGGGCTACGTATTAGGTGCTGGTAACATTGGTGCAGCAAGTATAATAGCTATAGGAGGCACATGCATTGGCATTAGTGGCTGAATAGTGGGGAATATTGGCAAAGGAGGCCTAGGGGCAATTTTACCAGCCTGTATGAGGTTGTTCTCAGCTCTTATGGCTATGGCATAAGATTGTGGTAAGGAATTTCCCCCCATAGATTGAATCATGATAGAAATATCGATGTTTAAAGCTCTCAAATAATATAAGAAAGCATGGTCAGCTGTAGGCCTTACCATTAGTGGGATTTTGTCCCAAGTCTTCTGGAAACGGTGGTTGAAGTCTGACATGACTTCATGAGGAGCTCTTTTAATTGTAGACAGTTGTTCCACCAATGACGGATGGTCTAATTTGTCTTCAAAGAAGTTGCACAACTCCTCTCCCAAACAATCCCATGAATCTATGGAGTTCACCGGCAGGCTTCTAAACCACTACAAAGCCTTCCCTTTGAGAGAAGCTGCTAATAACCTGATTGCAACATTCTCTTCTGTCACATGATGGATAGCACACAAGTTTGCAATGTCTTTTATGTGTTCAGCCGGAGTAGTCTGATCTTCACCATTAAAATATGGTAAACTTTTCAAGGCAGCAACAGGAATATCATCATGCTGAGTTAAATTCAGTGGGCTGCCTTGGTTGAATGCAACAAACGACTGATTTCTGACTACAGGAATCATTGTAACTAGGATTCTTGGGATAGTATGAGTTCCAACAATAGGAGGAGTAGACTTGGCTCTCCTAGAATAGACACGAGTCTTCTTGGGTTTCTCAGTTGTTATTCCTCTTCTTCTAGGTGGGGATAATTGCAAATATTCAAAAGATGAAGAATTGGTTCTGGTTTGTATTATTCTCATAAGCAGAAATATACTGATTTTGCTAAACCAAAGCTTAGAGTCGCTAGATATGCAGGCTTTAACCTCTTACAGGTCTGAAAATTACAAGTTGCACATCAAAATCAACAATAAACTATAGTATTTGAACTGTTTCTAATTCCATAGTCCCACCGGGCGTGCCAAAAATTGTTCTCTCAGATTTGCACCCTTGTTGAGTTGTAAAACTTGGCAATCTAGAGAAACATGGGATCTTTCCAGGTCTGTGGGTCACCTGTGATGGAAAGAACCTCCGGAGAATGTCAGCTTCCTATCGATACTCCACCTATACTGCTTGTACTAAAGTCTTTGCAGAGAAAAGGGTAAGAAGGATTGCATGGAAATGAAACCTACTGTCTAAAGTGATGCACCAAAAGATCATTGAAAACTACACAGAACTGACACACTATAGAACCAGTAATAATAAGACTCCCTTACACAACCCAGCAAATCATAATCCTTGCATCATTACTTTGTAAGGAGGCTAAATAACAATAATTCTGTAAAGGAGAAAGAGGTTTTCTCACTACTCAAAAACTGATTGTTATTCCTTGCACATCTCACAACCTGCAAAAATATGTATCCTTGCATAAAGGCACCAACATGAAATACAGCTCCAAGGACAAAGAACATCACAAAGATCTGCACTAACACTAAGGACACACAATATCATAAGAAATGGGAATGTATAAACTACTTATTACTGCTAAAAAGGTGTTACAATGTTGTATATCTCTAAAAATGGGTTACAAGACTATTCACTTCTGCAAAAGAACTCAGAAAATTACAATATACAGAGTAGTGAATAGCAAGAACTACTGAATAATGAACAAGGAAGAAGACTATATACTTCCCAAACAACTGTAAATAGATAAACATGAACCACCTCCATTTTTGTGCATCTCATAAATGCCCTCAAAATATCTCTCTAAAGTCCTCCAAAATGGGTTCCCAATGCATAAATGGTCAAGGCATGCCATCAACTATCATAAAGGCACCTAAAAATGTCTTTGAATGCCTTTAAATGATCTTTAAGGCCATGGAAATAAGTCAAATCTGTGCAGTAACTCCCTTGCGACATCATAATTATCTGATATTTTCCCAATAAATGACATAAATACACATTTTTTGCATTTAATTAACATTTGACTAAGAGGTTTATAATTACACCACCTTAGTTAATGTTTTACAATTCAAAATTATACAAACCAATGCAGAAAATAATGACATTTATGACATAATCATTTAATTCCCTAATTTTACATGATTTAGGGACCAATTAAATGTCGTAAAAAGATGGCAAAGTAATCGACAAGACTTACTTTATCGTTTGTGCTAATCTACCCAATATTGCCTCTTTGCATTTTATTACAAATGATAAGGTAATTCATAAATAATTACTTTGTCTGATACCAAATCTTTTGGATTAAACTCAATAGTTGACTGTTCTCTTAACACACCAGCCCATGTAAATTCACTTGCATCTGTTTCGACTATTTTATAACCTGGTCCTGGTAGTTTCAATGGTGGAAGTTTGGAGCACTTATCCTTGATGTTCTGGATTAATCTATCATGGTAGGGAGTCCATGGTGGTGGTTTCTTGCCTGGAGCTTGACATAAGAAATGTCCATATCTCCTAGGCAAAATGACACGACTCACCATACACTCGCATCATATCTCGCATCTCATAGCATCATAACAAAAAGTTCTCACAACTCCTAGCCATTCATGCGTTCACACATATATATCATCATGTCCCTACAAGGTTTAATGCAACACATTTTGAAAAATGACCCTTATGCCTCCCTAAACCATTACAATGCCTCATGGCTTCCATGCACGTATAATTACAATATTATGCACTTTAAATCACCTTATCCCTCCCAACACACACCACCATGCCTTAGCAAAACACAAGGCTGTCAACCCATATGCTTTCATAATGAATTTTCTTTGACTTAAACGGCAGGAAATTATCTCACGGCCCCCTTGTATCATTGCTAGGTTTGAAAAAGATACGAAGTCTTCCCCACAGTGCATAATAGATAAGAATGATTATTTGCAAATCAAAAGTCAAAAAGACCATCGATTGTGAATGGTCGATTGATGAAAAAGGAAGAAAGAAAACCTAAAACTTATCATTTTGCATCTTCATTTTCTCACCTCTTCTCTCTATCGCACCGCCATGAGGGTTTGGAAGGCAAAAAAGTCTGAAACTGGGTCGATTTTGAGTGTTGTTTCAGCTGATTTTGAGAGCAAAATGTAGGGTAAGTGATTCTTACTGAAGTTTTTGGACTTTTTCTTCATTTGAAAATGATTTTGGGCCTCTGAGGCCATGAATTTCTTACCGGTCTTGACGCATTTTCTGTGGTTTTCTGGGCCGACAACCCTTGAACTTGCTTTCACTGTGTTGAGGCCGCTATTTTGAGATTTCTCTGTAGCACTATCTGGATAGTTCTTTCACCAGTTTTGAAGGGTTTTAAAGCTAACTTTTCCCTATATCTACGTAGTGACGGCTACAAGCTTGCTCAGGTAAGTTTTAAAAAAAAGCCCAATTTGGTGCTATTACTGTGTTTTTCTCTTCATTTTTTGAGCATAACACATGAATGTTGTTTCACTTCTTTCATGGCCATGGCCATACATGCTTTACAAACTGTATTTTATAGTCAAAACAACTACATTTCAAAAGGGAAACAACTACAGAAAAAGGAACTTGTCATTTCTGCATATTGTAATTTCTTTATAGCTGGTATTTCATGCTATTATCACACAGTTGCCTTTTCTGTTTTAGTTTGCAATTTATCCTCAATGGGGTTTCACAGAAAACCCTAGTCTTCTTTCAAATGAAAGCACACATATTGTTGCTTAAAACAAACCCTCGTTGTGGTTGATTATCTCCTATTCTTGATATGTAGTGATAGCTTCTCATTTGGCAGCTATAGAAGTAAAGGAAAAGAATGTGTGCCTATATAAAAAAAATTCTGTGTATCCATATCTCCATGTTTAATCATATTGTCACTTTTGTTGTTGAAAAGCTGAAGAAGATTGAAATCTTTCATTCAATACATTTTGTATGCTTGTGGTATCGAATTTCTTTTCTTGACAAAATTATAAAGTAAAAAATGGGATAGTGACTGTATTTTGATAGATATGACTATCTCTAGCAGAAGTAACGACTAGCTCATGCTTCTCATGGTATTTTATGAGGACATATTTGACATTTAGAAATCACTCTTCTCAGATCATGCTACCCTATGATTTCCTTTAGGACTATTTGTTGGTGTCTTTGTGATTTTGATACGGATGCACAGTCTACATGACTAGGTCTCTATTATTTATAGTCATGGTGACTGTCCTCTGTTGTATACAGTCATTTCCATGGCTATTACGGACAGTCATCTCTAGTTGTTTCTTTTAGATCTTGTACCATTGTCACTATCATTTGAAATGATTGCCTCTACCTTTATCAAGGTTTTCTTCCACTGTTAAATGCTTCTTGTATATTGATGGCATTGTTGACTACTCTAAAGACCACTGGCAGACCTCTTACCATTTTCACTAAACCCCAAGCACTGCTGAGTGAGATCTCATCATGATGCCATTATAATGCAATAACCTTTCTCATCCTTTCCCTCTTCTAGACTCTGCAGATCTAAGAAAGCCTTCTCCATGTTATTGGTAGCAAGATCCTTCTTTTTTTTTTTTTAAATTATTTGCCTTAGCAGTAACTCCCTTAGCTTCCTTGAAATTTCTGGATGCACCTGTTACTTTCTTCAATGATTCCATCACTGCATAATCCATGATTTTCTTCTTATATGCTTTCCTGAATGCATTTGTGACTACAAGTATTTACTATCATGGTTGTTACTTTATATTATTATTGACAGGTGACTGCTCCTTTAAAGCTTTGATCATCTGACAGTCTTTGATGACTGTTATTCACAGTCAATATGTCTTGTGTACATTTTATGACTTTCATTCTGGTTTTCTCAATACTACACTTGAGGTGTGACTACCCTTTACTCTTGTTGTTCTCATGTTATTCTTCACACCTCCACAAACCCATAGATGACAAAAACTTCAATGACTCCCTTTCTATGCTCCAATGCCCTTAGATTTGGTTGTCAAAGTTGTCTTTAAATGGTCCTCAAGGCTTGACAAACCTGCTGCTCTTGAAGTAATTTGGAGTATTCCTATTCAAACCACTCTACTTTATGGGGTTTCATACCTAATACTAAGGTTCCTAGGATTACAAAATCCTATAGCAATCAATAGTACAAGTTCATTATCTAAGTAGTGACCTTCACATTCTTTATGAAGACTCCTTCTTCATCACTGTCATGGCTCCTACAAGTGCCTTAACATGCCTCTATATAGTCTTTAGATGACTGTCTTCAACAGTGTGACTATTTCTTTGTTTGACAAGCGACCGATCCATTAGAATAAGTGACTATCATCAGATAGTTATTTATCTACTGCTGATATATCTACTGCTCAAATCAATTGTCACTACTTCTTATGCTGATATACACTTTCATATGCAAGACTATTCCTCGGACCACTTTTGATGACTGTGCCTTGTTCTCTTCAAGATAAGTGACAACGTTTTGACATGTTTGACTATTTCCCTATCAATTTTTTGAGCCTCTGAGTTCATCATCTCTTCATCCAAACTCAGAAACCCTCATGCATGACTGTGATACTCTGTCCACTGCTTCTTCAACAAAAGATTGAACAAATATGCTTCTTGATAGTACTCTTTTGGTTTCATGCATTTTCCTCATGACTATCTCTTGAAGGTTTGATCACTGATTTTCACTTAGACCCTTAACCTCCACCTATACCACTATTTTGAAACCTTCATGACCTATTCGTAGTGTTGTTTCAGACCTGCTAATCACTCTTCAGGGGTATATAGGAATGCTCGCAGAGGCCTCTTTTGACTATACAGAGAAAAAACAACTCAAATCCTTTTAAATGTTACCAAAGCTTCATAAAAACTCCATACCTCTTGATGATACCATCACCAATGGTGAAATCACTGTGCACAATGCTGATATTTACATTGTTTTGGATGCCTCTTGCTTACCTTGAGTGTTTCTCTGATTTATAACAGCAATTTTATGATTGTTTTTTGCTTCTACCACAATTGTGACTTTCACCCCCCATAATGACTGTAGTTGCCCTTGACAGCTGTTCTGTATCCTTCTGAATATGCTCTTTAGACTGCGTTCTTGCATTTGTATATTGCATCTAAAATGTTTTGTAAGGTATATGAGCTGGGCTCAACCCTTGTGGGAGCCACATTTCCCTCCACTCATAATGTAACCTGATGAATCAAACAAAAACATAATTACACCTGTATTTGTACATGAAGCAAACATGTTAAGAAAAACAAGGACTTGCAGTCGATATACTTGATTTGTCTTCACAAAAGTTTCTGTGACACTAACTGGTTTACTGCATCTGAAAAACAAATTGTATATTTATAGATGTATATCATATGATGTATGATGCCTTGTCATTGCTCTAACATCAGTCTTCCAAAATTTTATTCAGATAACTAGGGGTAGCAAGGAGACAGTAGCTGGATGCGGGACACGCAGATAATATAGGACGACACAAGACACGACAATAGCATGAAGGCTTGTCATTCAGGAAATGACGAGTCACCGTATCTCATATGCATATTCGTCTTTTAGTTCTTTTATAAATGTATAGTTTGTCTTTTTCATTTTGCAATGAAACAGTTAGTCTCGCGGCTTGTGTGAGACCTTATACACTTATTTTTTCAATACAAATTGCTGATCTTTTAAAAGATTTGTACAATCTCTTAAGTGTTTTTTTTGAAATACATCTAAATGCAACAATACAATGCAATCTTAGTTTGTACCAAATATGTACATGGATATAATGCAGCAAAAATAAAATGTACCTTTTCTCTACTTCAAAAACTAGAAAGCTCTACCTGATTTAGCTAGTAGTGAAATCTAGGTAACAACACCCACTTTGTTCCTATTACATTTTTGGTGGTTGGTCTGGGAACCAATTCCCATGTTTGATTCTTTTCTATCTAATTCATTTCTTCTTCCATTGCTTTTATCCATCCATCATCATTTCTAGCATCAGCAAAGGTTTTGGGTTCTACTTTTGATAACAAATACAAGTTTACTTGCTAATGTGTCTTAGCGAACCTTCTCCTTGTCTGCACACCTTCATTCTTATCTCCAATTATCTGATCTGTAAAATGGTTCTTCTGAACATACTTTGTTGGAGTCTTAGGCATCTTCTCTGGCTCTTGTTCCTTTTCTTCTTTCACTTTTTCTTCTTCATCTTCAATATCAGATCCGAAGTCCTCTTAATCTTGTGACATCTGATACAAGTCTTCATCTACTTTGACATTTGTGCTTTCAATCATCTTCCCTAATCTTTTGTTGTAGCATCTATAGGCCTTGCTTCTAGTAGAGTAACCAAGAAAGATTCCTTCATGTAATGCTCCTTAGTGGTTATACTGAATTTATTTTCCAACTTAGCTACGAATACTAGCAACCAATTAGCCCACACAAGTGGAATTGAACAAGTACACAAATATTCAATGAAACCCAACTCCAAATGCTTTATTCCTTCAATAGAAATGATGCAATTACAAATAATAGTTCATTGTCCACTGTGACAGTCATATACTGAAATAAAATCAGGCCTTCAAACTATTACAAATGGCTTCAAATATAGGATCTAAGAATAGCCCAATAATGAAAGATGGTTGCCAATCTATTGCCAAATGATTCTAGCTCTTATTGTCCTATGGAACACCATGAAATGTAGATAATGATGGATTGATATAACTGATTTAGAGGCCTGATATGACTGTTGCAAAGAGCAAAGCAAAAGCTCTTTCAAGGGACCCAATGATAATTCCTAGACTTGGTCAATTGGTTGGAAATGACCAAAGTACTTGATACAAGCCTTCAATACTACTCTTCAATGATATCCAATGATTGTGAAACTTCTTCAAAACCTGCAATATCTCCTAATACCTGCAAATTTGAATCCAATGGTGAAATTAGAAGCAATATCACCTCATGATTCATAGGGGGTCATCTCCCTATTGGCAAGGGCACATCTCCTTGCAAGAAAGCATGAAAATTAGAATCTTCAATCTTGAAATGAATAGAAAAAACATACCAAATTAGTCATGTCCTCTCAATGTGATGGAGTATCCTATTTATTCTCCTCCTTAGCTAGTTCTTTCTCCTCTTCATGGCCGATTGAGCCTTTGCATTGATAGATGTGATTCTCCTTGGGTAAATATATTTGCATTATCATTGATTTATCCTTTCATGGTGACTTCTTCTCTTGGATGAATATCCCCATGTCTAGGCGAATGGGATTATATCGGCATTAAATGCTTTTCTTCTATCATGCATCAATCCTATGTCTTCCACTTGTCTTGGCAAATACCTTTCACTTTATCTTTTCCTTGGTGAATGTATCATGCTTAGCTAAATCATTTCCTTGAGGCCATTGGCGCCTCTTTCAATGCAAATAGATCTCCTTTAGTGTCATTCGTACCTCTATACAAGTCTCCCTTAATCATTCCTTGGGCGAATTATGCTTTGAATCCTTTGTCTTGGCCAATTAAATGCTAGTCGATGCTCTTGGAGGTAGAATATCACATGATCCAATGAATTAGACCCCTTCCTTAACTGCTTGGCACATGCTCCTATATAGTTGTTGGCACATGATCCTAGGTGACCATTGGTTGACAACTGATTTCCCTTATGCAAGTGGTCGTTGGAGATAAAAGTGTCACATGATCCAATTTTGTAATTACTCCTTCCCAAACATTGGCACTCATTCCTATGCAACCGTTGGAGAGAGTTTGAACATCATTTGTATTAATTTGGACCTATCCTTATCATGGCAAATACACCCAAACACTTATTTTGTCAATAGGTCCCACCTGGAGCTATTTCCCATTCAATTGATTAGCCTCAAACATGAAATAGAACTCCGTAAGAATAGATTAGAGAAAATATAATTAAAGATTTCATTTTCCCTCTTTCATTTTTGGCCTTATAAAATACTTCATGAATTTGGCCCCTCAATTATAGGTCCTACCCCCCTAAATATGAGAAATTACAATAGAAATTGCAATTCTCACATGATGAAGTGCCAAAATTATACTGAGCTCAAAATGGGGACATTACACTTCATCAATTCTTAAATCAAACTTTCCTAGTACTTCTTCATCTCTTCTGATATAGCATTTGCTGTCAAAGATCTTGAAGTATCTGATAGTGGGAGGTCTTCCATACCATAGCTCATAAGGGGTTTTAGTTCTCTCGACCCTCAGTTGCACCCTATTAATTAGATAAATAGCAGTGTGAACTACTTCCTTCCAGTACATATCAAGCAAATCTACATCTTTCAACATTGCCCTTGACATCTCTTACACAGTCCTATTCTTCCTTTCAACCACCCCATTTTGCTGAGGGGTCCTAGGAGCTAACAGATGTCTCCTAATACCATTACCTTCACAAAATTTATCAAATTCATTTGAAGTGAACTCACCTCCTCTATCAGACCTTAAACACTTAATCTTGGTATCCATTTCATTTTCAACCATAGCTTTGAACACCTTAAATTTATCAGGGGCATCTGAGTCTTCTCTTAAGAAAATAACCCAAGTCATTCTAGAATAATCATCAATGATCAACATAAAATACCTCTCACCTTGTTGACTTTTCACTCTTGTAGGGCCACATAGATTAGTGTGAATTGGCCCCAATGGCACTGAAGCTGAATACTCCTTACTTTTGAAACTTGTCTTTGTCTGCTTTCCCATTTGACATTCTTTGCATACTGTGTTTGTAGGCTTGATTATCTTGGGCATGTCTCTCACTGCATGAGTAGAGTTGATCCTTACCATATTATCAAAATTGTTGTGTCTCATTCTTTTGTGCCACAACCAACACTCATTGGATTGAGCCAACAAACATATTCTTCCATTTACCTACTTCAGATGATATATATCACCATATGACTTGATGCCTTCTGCAACTAGTTTTTCAGACCCTGCCTTACTAATTTCACAACCTTTAGCATGAAAGATGAGATTGTAACCTTTGTTGCACATCTGACTGACATTAAGAAGATTGTTCTTTAGCCCTTTGACATATAGGACATCTTCAATCATGTTCTTCCTATCAATAGTGTAACGTTGGAAAATGTCCCCTTGGGGGCTTTTCCCTCATAAGGTTTAGCTTCCAGGTCTTTAGAGTGCATTTAGGACATTTTAGTTCATATTTTAGCATCCCGATGGAATGAGGCCTAAGTCCCATGGCAAATAGGATCTAGGTGGACCCCTTGAGATGTACCCTACCTAAAACAGGGGGGAGGACTTGGGTGCTCTCGCCCTAGTCTTGCCCTATTTTAGGGCAGCCCCAATTTCTAGGTGTCGGTTTATGACTGTTAGGAGGTTATTTTGCCGACATGGTAAAGTTTAATTTTTAATATCTTGGCAGGAATGCTTGTAGGTGCATATATAAGCAAGCTTAGGCATTCATTTGTAAACTAGATTTAAATTAGATAGCAAGTGTGATGTTCAAGTGTTCTCAAGGTGATTCAAGGCTTCTATTGTGTTGCAAGAGCAGACTTGTGTGTTTTGTGTGTTGATATTTGTAGATTTGAGCTTCAATCTCCTCATGGCATGAAGAGCATCTTCCTCCATGAGAGCTTCACTACAAGGTGACATATCATTGTGTTTTTATCATTGATTCCTTTAGTTTTTGGCCTCTGCCTCACAAGGGCATGCCCTCTTTATCTGACAAAGGTGTTCGGAGACTTAAGTGTCCTCTGGGGTTTGATTGAGGCAAACCTCTAAACACCACAACCGCCAAACCAAGTCTTGTGATTGCAGGTTATAGGTGTCGTATTTGGAAAAAGTAGAGTTGCAAGAAGGAGTGGTAGACACGAAGGATTCAGGATCTAAAGAAAAGTCAGACAAAAGAGCACTTCTAGGACTAGGGCACTCGCAAAAGTGTCCTCCGTAGACAAATTTTAGAAAATAGAAGTTACAAGGATGATTAGTGTCAGAAGGAGGTCTAGATTCCCCAAAAAAGTAGGTACCTTAGACTTGGGCGCACGCACCAGTGTCCCCGACTATTCCACCTTGGAACCCTGAAAATAGGTATTCTGTAATTTGTTATTTTACTCCCGTCTGCAAGAGCTTTTTCTGTTATTCATCAATTTGCTGTCGTATTTGCATAATTAGGGTTTTAATGGTTAATTGGACATAAGAGAAGGAAAAATTGATAAGTAATTCCCTAATCCAAGCTTCCCCTCATTTACAAGTGACCTAGGGTATGATAGTGCTCACCACTAGACCCTAGATCCTTCAATGTTAGGGTAAAAGGAGGATTCAAACATCTAAACAACAAATATTAACAAAATCAAATTTTACCCTAAACATTTTGGTGAACCCATGTTTTTGGACTTAAATTGCAACTTGTTGAGTGTTCATCTACAGATTTGGATTGATTTCATTCATTCATTTGGTCATTTATTTCATTGCATTGAGAAAATTCAAAAAATTTGAAAATTTGGAAAAATACAAAAAAAATTGCATTGTTTGGCTTACTAAATTGCATCAATTCTTTCTAAATTTTCCTAATTCATGATTTTTGCATTACATCTGATATAAACTACAGAAAAATTCAAAAAATCAGAAATTTACCTTGCATTTGCATCATTTAATTGCTAGGGTTTTGTGGAAATTTTGACAATTTTATATAACCTAGTAATTCCAAAATCTAGGGTTTGTAGGCAAAATCTTTTATCAGATTTTTCTACTGATTTTAGAAGCTCATTCAAATTTTAATTTGGCTGTAGTCTTGCATTTTAGTGTGAATTTGCATTTAGATTTAAAATATTTGCATTTTTACATAGAAAATTTCAACAAAAACTAGCAATTTTGGTGCATTTTCATTAAATTTGCATGGGCATTTTGCATGTTAAGGCTTAAAAATCATTTTCATATCTGAGAGTAAGTAAATTTCATCATAAATCAGACTTAAAATTATTCACATAGAATTTTGTTCCAAGATCTAAAACCTAGGGCTTTGAAAACGATAATTTTAGCTAAATTTGGCCTTATCGGCTCTCAAAACTTGCACCGTAGGTGTGTTGTGAGAGATATTTTTACATTATTTTTATGTTATTAGGGTAATCATTTTATTCCCCTCATAAAAAACTTAACAACACCCTTTTAATGGGCTCTTGTAGTAAAAAATTGGCAAAAAACCACACATTTTGGCTATTTTTGCCCTAGGGTTTGGCCTAGTTTGCATTCCAAGCATGTTGTGATCAATTTTATGGATTGAGGTGACTGAAATTATCAATATTATTTTTCTTACCTCCTAAAATTCCTTACAACGCCCCTTTTTCTAGGTATTGGAGTTGAAAAATCGTGAAAAATAGCTTATTTTTGCTATATTTTCACTAGAGTTTGACCTTAAGTGGCACTACAATCATGTTGTGTTGGGTATTTTTGCATCAAGTGGCTGTTATTTCTGATATTATTTTCTTTCCATCATCATTTTCCTCACAACACCCTTTTTTATGCTCTTTTGCATTGAATTTTGGTGAAAAAAGTGCCTATTTTGACATATTTTCACTATATTTTGACTTAGCATTATCTTGGATTTGCATCAAGAGTGTGTTGAGAGTGATTAGATTGTTGTTTTGGACTGATATCAAACATATAACTTTCTGTCCTCGATCAAAATCCTTACAACATCCTTTGTGTCATTCTTTAGCTTTGAAAAAGTATCAAAAAATCAAGCATTTTGGTCGTCAATCATATCCTTCTCCTAGTATTTTTTCTCTTAGTTTGCGCAGTGTGTGTTGTATGATTTTGTACAAAATTTATGACATGCTTTCCTAAAAATAATATCCCTTTGGGAAGAAGCAAAATATTAATGGGATCTAGTGCTCTTGAAGAAGTTGGTACTTTGGACACCTTCTTTACAAAGGGAGATAATCAAATTGGGCAAGATAGTATACATCCTCCAACCATAATGGAAGAACAAACCTTTCATGATGTTGATAATACTATTGAGGCAATAGCATATGTATATGATGAGCAAATAGAAAAATTGGATAAGGAGCTAGCAGAATTTCAATCATTCATGGAAAATGAGAGAATAGCTGAAGAAGTTGTTCCTATAATTCATAATATAAGAGAGTTGATAAAAGAGGGACAAGATGGTGTTAATGCACTTCATGGTCTAGCACATATTGTACAAACCAATATCATGCCAGTGATCAAACGTGTGCAAGTGATAAATAACACTTTATCACCATCTCATACTCAAGTTTCCATACCTATACCAAATACAGGAGTATCCAATTTTACATCAACAATCTTAACAACTAATGTCAAAGCTTGTAGTAATGCTACCACTAGTATTGGAGTATCTAATGGAACTAATTACAAAGTTGTGGGATTTTATTATCAAAATTTGGTTCCTAAAGGGACCTCTATGCATAATTGTTCTCAACCACCTATTCATTCCACTCAATTCCCACTACATATCACATACTCACAACCATCTTCCACCTATCAGTATGGCCAACTACCATTAACATATTCTCAGTCTCCACCTATTGTATCTCAAGCTTAATCACCTCCTCACCTTGGTTGTAATTCCTCACAACAAATAGCATCTCCCAATGATGCCATCTTGAACCAACTTTTACAGGGCATGATTGCTTTGCAACAAAAGGTAACAAATTTGACAAACTCTTCGTAGCCTAGTCTACCAACATATCATGCCCGTAATCCATTATCCTATGCAATCTTGAGAACTCCTATGCCTGAGAGGTTGGAGACTCCTTGCTTTGAAAAATATGGTGGAAAAGGTGATCCCAATATTCATGTGGCCGCATTTACAGCTATGTGTAGTGATTTTTATTTTGAAGAGGATTTGTTAGCAAAACTTTTCCTACGATCTCTCAAAGATACTACTTTAGAATGGTTTTGCTCGTTGCCTCCAAATTCAATACACTCCTTTTTGCAGTTAATTGATCAATTTTTACAACATTTTCAAGCAAATATCGGACCCCAAGTCACTCTTATTGACTTGGTTCAATGTAAACAAGGTCTGAAAGAAAAGCTGACTGAATTCATTGGTCGGTATCAAGGACTTTATGCACAAATTTAGTATCAGATGAAATATGAGGATGTTCAAAAGATATTCATTACAAATCTGCAACCTAATATTTGTGATAAGATTCTCTTGATGAAATACAACTCCTTTGAACATTTATGCACCACTCTTCGTGATTATCGACTTTCATCTAGTCAGTATGAAAACCAAAACTCATCGGCTCAAGTTGGTCAATCCTTGGGTGGATCATCGCAAAACAACTTTAGAAGGAACAATAATGGGAGTTTCATCAAGATCAATGGACCAAACACGAATGTGTCTGCTATAAATAATCCAAAGAAAGCGTCGTATCAACCAAGAAAGTTTACTCCAATATCTGAGTCCTATCATTCTATCATGAATCAAGCTGTGAGTAATAACATTCTGAAGCTTCCCCCGATCAAGCCTGTTGGTCCTAATAAACAAGGACCTTACTTTAATGCTAATGCCTTTTGTCATTATCATCGGACGCAAGGACATGACACTGAATGATGTATGCATCTTAAACATGAGATACAGGACCTTATTGATTCAAATGTCATCCAGGTATCGAGTGTGAATGATAATGGAAAAAAGTCAGTTGCTCTGCCGAATCAGAATTTACAAATCCTCACTAATCCTTTTCCTAAACATACCAAAAATAATATGGTGGAACAAGATTTAGTGGAAATAGACGAGGATGATTACTTGGACTATGATAGTATCATGGGTATGATTGAAGTCGACAAGAAACAAATGGATAATCCACCTCGTCCATGAAGAAATGGAATTTATGCTGAGGTTCCTCCTCCGTTATCCTTATATGGATCGGGAGATAATCAGAATGTATTTAAAAAACAAGAACAAAAACTGATACAGATGAGTAAGATGGTACAAGATGATTCCTGTTACTATTCTAGAAAGATTCAACAATGAAAACTTGCTAAAATTTGAAAAAGAGCAAGACGACAATCAATAATCAGAAATAATAGTGGTTCTCCCCTCATAAGCAACAAAAAGTCTCATTTAAACAAGGATTTAATGAACAAGCATCATATGATAACAAACAAGACTTTCATAAGAACCACTCAAATTTTGCTTTAAACATGATCGAGTACCTCTCCAAGAGGTTTGAGAGCTCCAAGATATAAAATGAAGACCCTTCAAGTAAGTATCTATAAACTTTTATTTCTATTGTAATGTGCTTCCCCCGTGATGTGTTATGTGTTGTTTAGGCCTCCTAGAATGATATCAGATTCTCTTGTAAGGTTTGGGATACCAAGAGACCACCTCTGTTGTGACCTTCTTCTATTTGTATCATCATTCTTCTAAATTGCTTTCTCCCTGATTTCATTGTTGTGTGTTGTGTCTTACAGACATAGCGTCATGGTTGGTGACTTAGGGGCACCCTCTTATGTGATTCTCCCTAAGACACTTGTTTCCTCCTCTCTTGTTTATTGTTTCCCTTCCTCTAGTGTTTCCACCTAGTGGGCGGATGATGACAAACATTTATACTGATGTGGACCTAGTGTCCCTTTCAAGAGAAATAAAAAAATGGACTATAGTTCCTAATATGATGATGGGGTTGTATATCTTATCCAATGCTTGGCTAGTGGAAGCACTCGTGCTTTCCATGTAGTGAATTTGATGATGTTTCTATCGCATTTACAAACCTAAACAATACTACTAATCTATGCACCTTTGTTTGCCTTTGAATCTGGCCTTGGTGGTACTCAATTCAAAGAGCTCCATGATATAGCCCCACGGGTATCCTCAAACTCTGAATTCATTGTATAACCTTGGTTCTTTGTGTGGTTAATCATATGCATTGATGTTGTTGTTTATCATGATGTTGTAGACACTAACATGTTTCTTGCAGGGATGTGTTTATGGGAACATTTGGCAATCGTAAAGTACATGTCACCTTCGGGGGGCATGGGCTTTGCGAAAGTTGGTATTCCCTTGTGTGTTTTCTTCCTACCTTAACATGCTTGATATCGACAACTGATATCAACCACCTTATGGTGGGGGCATATATAAGGTAAGCTATCTGTTATAGATGCTAGCAATGTGTTTGACCTCAAATGCAAAGACTTGCGCCCTAGAGTAGTGCATCGTGCATCCTGATTTTGTTTGCAATCAATCAATCATGTAAGCCCTCTACAGAGGTGGGATATCAAGCATATCCTTTTTCTTAAGCCCTCTGTGGAGGCGGGGATGGTGTATTTCTCAAAGAAGATTGCATCATCCTATCATTTTCAAATGTCCTTTGTGGAGGTGGGGAGCGGTTCTGTGACTAACTCAACCCTTAAGTGTGTCTTTGAAGATTGTTGTGGTGAAGCCTAATCATCAGTGTGTGCCTGTAATGTGCCTGAGATGGTGTTGGCCCTCCATGCCTTCAAGTGTGTGTGTTTTGGCATGCTTGTTTTGTATGGCATGTTTGTTGCCCCATATGCAAAGACCAGCACCTTTGAGTAGTGCTTCATGCATTTTGGGAGGTTTTGTGTGTATTGCATGTGTGTTGCCCCATATACAGAGACCAACACCCCTAAGTAGTGCTTCATGTATTATGGCCAGTTTGTTTACTTTTCAGTACTTGCATTTGCATTTCATATATGTAAGAAAAAGAAAAGAAAAGATATCATTTTTGTCTTCCATGCATTAATGTGTCTTCTATGCATTGACTGTCTACTCCATGTTTTGCATGATTGTTACTATCTTCTCTGTGTTTTGCATGCTTGTTATTATCTTTTATGTGGTTGGTGTGTCTTCTCCATGCTTGGTGTGTTTACTATGTTTGTGACCTTACTTTAATGCATGTTTGGGCCTTGAGTTCATACATACATTAAAGTGGGGGATAAATGTAACATCAGAAAATGTCCCCTTGGGGGCTTTTCCCTCATAAGGTTTAGCTCCTGGGTCTTTAGAGTGCATTTAGGACATTTTAGTTCATATTTTAGCATCCCGATGGAATGAGGTCTAAGTCCCATGGCAAATAGGACCTAAGTGGACCCCTTGAGTTGTACCCTGCCTAAAATAGGGGGGAGGACTTGGGTACCTGTGCCCTAGTCCTGCCCTATTTTAGGGCAGCCCCACTTTTCAGGGGTCAGTTTATGACCGTTAGGAGGTTATTTTGCCGACACGGTAAAGTTTAATTTTTAATATCTTGGCAAGAACACTTGTAGGTGTATATATAAGCAAGATTAGGCATTCATTTGTAAACTAGATTTTAATTAGATAGCAAGTGTGATGTTCAAGTGTTATCAAGGTGATTCAAGGCTTCTATTGTGTTGCAAGAGTAGACTTGTGTGTTTTGTGTGTTGATATTTGCATATTTGAGCTTCAATCTCCTCATGGCATGAAGAGCATCCTCCTCTATGAGAGCTTCACTCCAAGGTGACATATCATTGTGTTTTTATCATTGATTCCTTTGGTTTTTGGCCTCTACCTCACAAGGGCATGCCCTCTTTATCTGACAAAGGTGTTTGGAGACTTAAGTGTCCTCTAGGGTTTAACTGAGGCAAACCTCTAAACACCACAACCCCCAAACCAAGTCTTGTGATTGCAGGTTACAGGTGTTGCATTTAGGAAAAGTAGAGTTGCAGAAAGGAGTGGTAGACATCAAGGATTCAAGATCTGAAGAGAAGTTAGACAAAAGAGCACTTCCAGGACTAGGGCACCCACAAAAGTGTCCTCTATAGATAGATTTCAGAAAATAGAAGTTACATGGTTGATCAATGTCGGAAGGAGGTCCAAATTCCCCCGAAAAAGTAGGTACCTTAGACTTGGGCGCCCACACCAGTGTCCCTAACTGTTCCACCTCAGAACCCCAAAAACAAATATTCTATAATTTGTTATTTTACTCCCGTCTGCAAGATCTTTTTTTGTTATTCGTCAATTTGCTGTCGTATTTGCATAATTAGGGTTTTAATGGTTAATTGGACATAAGACAAGGAAAAATTGATAATTAATTCCCTAATCCAAGCTTCCCCTCATTTGCAAGTGACCTAGGGTATGATAGTACTCGCCACTCGACCCTAGATCCTTCAATGTTAGGGTGAAAGGAGGATTCAAACATCTAAACAACAAAGATTAAAAAAATCCAATTTTACCCTAAACAAATAGTTATGGCACCCTTCCCACAGATTTGAGCTGACTCATCACCACCAAACTTAACAGCTCCACCATCCCACTTCTCAAGGCTGATAAACTTCTCCTTGTCACTAGTCATATGATTTGAGCAACCACTGTCAATTACCCAAGCCTTGGCTTCTTCTCTTGCATGAAAGGCAGTCCATACAACCATTGATCTATCATTGTTTTGGTCTATTTGCAAGGCATCAGTCTTCTCACGTTTTCCAACATCATCCTTTTTGTCACCAACACTCAAGGCCATGAAAAGTGTTTCATCATTTGAATCATCATGATCCTCATCTTCTAAAGAACAACTACTCTCTATGGGATACATACTTCTTTTGAACTTGTCTCTCTTGTTACTACCCCTTGATTCTTTAAAAGGAAATTTAGAATCAAAATGACCAACCTTTCCATAATTGAAACTTTTGAAGGGTAACTTACCTTTGTATTTCCCAGTGCCTTTCTTCAGTCTTCTCACAAAATTTGTTTCAACTTCATCAACAATTTCATCCTTTGTCTTCATATTGACTTTGAAAGCAACTTCTTTCTTTGGATCATCACTGTCAAACTCTCTCATCTCCAAAGCAGTAAGGGTACCAAACAATTTGTCTACAGTGTATGTATCCAAGTCCACATTCTCCTCAATAGCAGATACCTTATGGCTATAAGATTTGGGGAGAGATCTCAGAACCTGTAATGTCTCCTTTTCTAGAGGATTAGTCTATACTTGGTTCTTGTAGACTAACCAATGTGGTTAGGGAACTTTGGGGTTCATTTGGTTGTTTTCAAACACCTTGGCTAGGACTTACTATTTTTAGTAAGTTAGGGTTTGTGTTGGTTTGAGAAATTCAAAGTTGGAGGTGGAGCGTTTTGATGAGACCTTTCCAACAGTCTATTGTTCATGGGATTTCAAGTCCGTTTGATATTCCATTTTAAAATCCATAAGTTATAATTCATATTTAATAATGGGACTTTATATTATTAAGTCAGTGACTAAGGAAAAGATATAAATGCAAAAAATAAGTCACTAAGGACTTGGACGCCACCTTATGGGAAATAAAAGTAAATTTAAAATGTTTATTTTTTCCCCAAAAAAGGGATCGAATCGACCCTCATGAGGAGATATAAGAGTTGAATAAAAGGGAAAAAAGGCATCCATTCATAATGTTATCCTCAAAATTAGTTGTGCTCATTTTGTAGGATGACCCCTACAAAACTAGTCCGTTTTGTAGCCTACAACTCTAAGTATGCAAATCAAGATGAATCATCTTATCGTCATGTGTGGTCCTCTAGCTCTTGAGATTCCATTTGAGTATTTTCTTGTCTTGGTTTCTTGATTTTTGCGCAAACAGATCAAGTGGTGAATTCACTATATTTGAGTTTTTTGGCAATTTTAAGGAGTTAAGAATTTTTTTTGTTTTCATGCAAGGCCAGCATTTTTTTCTACCGGTGCATGTTTAGAGTCCCTTGATATGCAAGGGTGGTGAAAATCACCGCCCATGCATGTTGTTTATGTCTAAAGTGCAGGGGTCACAAAAAATGCCACCCATGCATCTTGTCTTTGCCATGTGCAGAAGCGGTAAAATTTACCGCCAAAACATCTCTCAACTAACTTTAAGTTAAACTCATGTGCAATAAATACATTTGTTGGATGTCGTGTTTAGATGTTTAAATAGGGTTTTCAATTATTTTTTTGATTCCTTATATCAGGTAAGTTTCTTATTTCCTCATCTTTGTTTTATGTTTCATGCATGAGGGTTTGCATGATTAATGTGTTTATACGTGCTTTAAGAAATCCTTTTTCTTTATTTGGATCTTTCATTTCTATCATTTTGTGCTTAGGGTTTTGATTTCCTTATTGTTCATTTTGAAATCTTTATGTTCATTTTTGTTTTGTCGTTTTAAGTCCACCTGTGTCATCGGCAATTCTCGCCATGTCTTCTTTTTGTTTTCTGTGTTTTGGTTTAAACGTTTCCTGCCTTCATATTTGTGTTTTTTCTAACGTGTAAGGGGGGCAAAATTTTCTGCCCATACACAATCTCCAAATGTTTCCCATACACATGGGCAGTGATTTTCACCGTCGCTGCATATGGTGTTTCATACCAAATGCATGAGAGATGAAAATCACCGCCCATGCTATTACCTTTTGTTGATCGCCCAATGTGTAGAGGTGGCAAAATTTTCTGCCCATACACATTTATTTTTGTAAATTGTGAAATGTGTCGAGTTTATCCTTTACATGCATAAGCGGTCCTTTTGTTGCTCCTACACAAATTGCAGATCTACCCTTTACATGTAAGGGTGGCAAAAATTGACGCCCAAGCATAAATGAACTTCCTTCAAGATGCAAGGGCAGGTCTTTTTACCGCCTAGACATACTTTACAAATATCTCCCACATGCAGGAGCGGCAAAAATCACCGCCCTGACATGAAATGTAGTATACCCTACTTGCAAGGGCGGCAATTTTTGCCTCCCATGCATTCACTCCCTGAAAATTTTCTGACTCTGGGAAATGTTCCAAGTTGCTATCTTTAGCCCGCTTTCATTCATTTCTTTGTCTCGCTCGCTCTTTGGCCCCTTCAAGCTCATCCTTGTGATCATGATCATCGACATGCAGTTTCCCAAATTGCCATTATTTCCCCTAACTGCAAGATCATGACTTGTTGCAGTTTCTTATGCGAGCTGCTGAGGTCATCACATCATCCAAAGGAGTCTATCTTTCAAATGAATGACCCATCACCGAAGAAGACCAAACAATGAAGTACAAGTATCATGGTGTTTTTCCTATCACTTCAATCACATCAAATATGGATGAGATATGGGATACGAAGATTGTCCATGTTGATATGGTTGAATTTGAAGAAAGGACAAAGTGGCTCACTTCTATAACAAGGACAATAGAACATTGTTAGAAGACATAGACTGTCTTACAAAGGCCTGTCACAAGATAGCAGGGGTTTGTTAATAGGAGCATGTGCATGACAGTAAAGAAGGATGTCAAAAGGCATTACTCATGGAGACATGTGATTCAATTCATAGTCATGACAATGAGAATGATGTGTTGGAGCCACTTGTAGCCAAGGAAGAGTAGTTGTGTTTAGAGATGAGCAGGATGGAGTGGATAGTTGAAGGTGTAATCATGTATGGATAGTGCAATAGACATTGGAGAGCAAATAGTTGTGACAATGGAAGTGGCACACAAGGACGCTGAGTCATCAAACCTAGAAAGTTACTCTTGAATTGGGTTCGTGGACCGATCATCATGAAGATGTGTACAAATTTCAGGGAATGGGAGTTGATGAAAGCCATCATGCCTTAGAATATTTTTGTAGTTCATATGCATTTTGTTTTTAGTTTTGGACATTTTTACATGTACTATTTCCATATGTAATTACATGTAAAAACATAGGAAGTCCCAAATCAATAAGGACTCCTTTGTTGAATAAGTCAAAGTAGTTAGACTTTTTCCTATTTTTGCTCATGGCCTCACCGTATAAATAAAGAGAGTCTCTATTGTAATTTTTATCTTTAATCTTATGCATCAAAGTGCTGCCCAAATTGAGACTCAACTTTGAGACTTTGTGTTAAAATTGCACGATCAATTCCAATCAATAAAGAAGGCATTTTTGTTGAGACTTTGTGTTGAATCGAATTTGTATGAGTGAGGATATACATATGGCATTTTTGCTGATTTCTCTTGTTGATTGAATGGATAAAGTGGTGTTTGGTTATTGTATACACCTAAAATTGGCTCATGCCGAATTAAGTAAATATTTTAATATTTATCTTAATTCTTATTTTCTTCTATCAATTAAATAAATAAACTAAGTTTATTTGATTGATTCATTATCCCATAATTAAATAAAATTAATTAATTTAATTAAATTCCCTAAATTCTTCTAATGTCTCACATAATTAAATAATCCTACATTATTTAATTAATCATAAATTCCTCTATCCTAAGTCCTAATTCCACCAATCCACCTCACCAATCCACCTCATCTTTCCACCTCACCTTTGCCACCTCACCATGTTGCACATATAATTAAATATTTTAAATATTTAATTAGCTAATATTCTCTCATCCACATGTCCTATTTATCCTCTATTCAAAATTAGTTAACTCATCAATCAAATCTGTTAAATAATTAGTCATTTGAGTTCACTGGTCAATCTATTATGTTGACTCCTCAATCAGCCCAGTTAACTGATCAATCAATTCAGTCAACTCCCCAATCAATTCACTTAACTGATTGGTCAATTCTGTTAACTCTTCAATCAATTCTGTTAACTCCCATGTTGCATGATGGAACTTGGACACTTGTCTTCTTTCTATTCGTTGCACATTCCTCAACCATTCTCAACCATTGATCTTCTTATTTCCTCTCAACTGTTGATCCTTATTCTCTCAAGACTATCAATGGAACCTTGTTCCTCCATTCTATTCATCCAGGCTTTTGATATTGTTACTCTGTAGGAATTTACCAGTGCGCCTTTGGCACCCCATCACTATTCATTTGCTTGAGATCACCTCATTGCTTTGAAGCTCATCTTCTTAGTACATTCATCACCACAGCCATTTACTATCGACATCCTTGAACACAGCAAAAGAGTGCACTCTCTGAGGGCCCTACTTCATACAAGCAAGGACGGTTTTAATAGGTAACCAATGGAACCTGCGATCTAAGGAAGTGTGTTGAAGCTCATCTTCAATCACACAAAGTATCATAGCCAACTTCATCTTGTCATCTTGAGGACTTCGAAGCAAGGAAGCAAGCTTCCTGAGGGCCATATTCATCTCCATCAAGATCAAGACAGAAAAGGCGAGCAATGGAAGATGAAAGGTGAAGGGTTGTAAGTATCATTTGTTTTGTTATTTAAATCTCCTTTCTCCTTCATATTCTATTGATGTTTGGGTTTAATATTCAATTGATTAATC
The DNA here is from genome assembly GCA_027924645.1 of Cunninghamia lanceolata. Lineage (NCBI taxonomy): Eukaryota > Viridiplantae > Streptophyta > Pinopsida > Cupressales > Cupressaceae > Cunninghamia > Cunninghamia lanceolata. The sequence continues at coordinate 29,624,330 of BSBN01000500.1, forward strand.
CACATTTTACCCTCACAGTTATCATGATTGGAGGACATCCAAAATAAGTTATATAAACTTTGTGTTATATTATTTCCTTGAATCTATGTGTGTTGAAAGCATTTCTTGGTGAAAAATTATAAAGACTTTGAGCTTGTAATCGTTCACTTTGTATATGAATTGTGTTGAGAACTTGTAGAGTTTGTGCTATAATTTTCAATTACATTCATGTGAATCAGTGGTATCGTTAGTTGACAGACTTTGTGCTCCAACTGGTGATACGGTTACTTTTAAAATCTTTCTGGAGATAATTTGAAGACTTTCAGCTTGAGATTATTCACTTGGTTCATGAATCTTTTTAAGAAGTGAGTTGAAAGACTTTGTGCTTCAACTTATGTCATTGGTTACTATAAAATTCTCATTGAAGGCAGCGAAAATACTTTGTGCTTTTGCGTGTCTTCCGGTCTCTTATCAAATATGTATGCTGGTACTCTTTGATTATTCACATGTTTAGTCAAGAATATTGGTGATTACTGTTTAGGATAATATTAGAAGTGTAGAAGCATTATTGAATATTACCGTGAAACATTGTAAACATATTTTTTGAAAGAAGAGAAAAGGATGAATGTAACACACCCCCTACATGGTAAGAGCTAGTGTAAATACTTTTAGCTTAAAGTAGTTTTGTTTTGTTTCAATAAATAGTAAGAAGGGAGCCTCCCCTTGCTAAGAGGAGAGATTTATCTCATCACACTATGGTTGATATAACCATTTTGCCTTTAGTGAGTTACAGACAAAATATTCAACCAACACATAACATAACATTTCACTATGCTTTTGCTCTGCAAGTTGAGGGTTTGGACAAGATTTCCAGCCATGGATTTTGGTGACAAAAACCACCATTAGTTTTAGTCTTCCGTAGATGTGAGAGATCACCCAAGGGGACTCTTGGAGCAGCCATACATAGTGGTTACAAGTGTGCTACAGTTTGATCATATTGTTGGAGATTTGAAGAGGTTAAGAACCTATCATTTTCAGATTGTTTGTGCAGCTGAGAACACCTACAATAGTGACAGATTTATGTAGGTTTAATGTACATATTGGATAGCATTCTCTACTTCTTGTTGGTCGTACTTTGCATGACTTGGCCATACCTCTTAGAGGCCCTCTTTGGAGTTTGTTGGGGTAGCTTTCCTTGAGCTTTAGGGTTGATTTTGGTCAATGAGGCCAATGCTATTGTTATAGATGAGTTTCCTCACATTATTGTTGTATTTAATGCAAAAACCCTATGTTCTTGTTGTTAGTCCAGCTATGGCAGAAGTTCAAAGATGAATATTTTGACATGGGTATGTGATGATAATTCATTTTATGTCATTTTATGAACTAGGTTTTGATTATATTGTTTATAGCTATCATATATTTAATGGGTTTCTATTGCATGCTTCTATATCTATATTACAATACAAAAACAATACATGCAAAACCAAAAAACCCTTCTACATCTTCCATCTAGTTCTGAAAGATCACATTCTAATAAACATAACACAAATACAAAAAAATACAAATAGGGGTGTCCTATTTCAGAACCTTCTTCACAATTTTATTCTCTTCCACTTTACCACCAAGACCTATGATGCCATTGACCACTTCATTCACCCAGAGCATATATCCAGCAATGTATTCATCCCCTATCATCTTTAGGGTCTCAAATTTTCTTTTGAAGATTTGCATCTTTGCTTGATTTACTTTGTTATCTCCTTCATGTTACACATATGGTTCCTAGGGTTTTCATCGATGTCAACACTATCACTAGGTTGTCATTGATGTCAACACTATCATGGAGGTATTATGATGTTCATGGTTGGAAGTCATGTACATAAAAAATATAGTTCATAGTTGGATTTCATGTCCTATCCAACAAAGAAGAGAGAAGACATAGTTCATGGTTGGGTGTCATGCCTTGATCAGTGTAGAGTTAAGTATGAAGACATATTAATATGGGAATTAGAGGCACTAAGATGATCAAATGTGTTATTGATATTAGTAGATGTTACTAATGGCCTGGTGCATGTATGTTCCAAGTTTCATGATGATTGGATTACTAGAAGAATGTTTTACTGTTGACAGACTGAAGACATTGTTGTTTCTATGAAGGTGTTCTGAGTAGGTCAATGCAATGCTCTGCATTCCTTCAAACTTGTAGATATGGCTATGCAGTTCTGGAACTATGTTTAGGGTATAGTGAAGGTGATAATTCCAAAGTTTCATATCATTTGTCCTTCCGCTGTGAAAGTTATGCATGATAGAGTACCAGCATGTGTTTTGGTAGAGTGAGTTGGTGTTGAAGGCCTGTTGGAATGCTCTGCATTCCTTTGGAAGTGAATGGTTGCCTTTGCAGTTTTGTAGACATGTTAATGGATGTGCATTACATGCTTCCTTGCAGTTTCAAGGTTCTTAGTGGTCTGTAAGCTCAATTTATCAATGACAGTATGTTGCAATGTGTTCTGGATGATAGGTTATTCTTAGAGTTCATGATTGAAGATGTGTGACACAAACTCTTTGATGTGCAGAGGTAAAGGAATGTTTGTACATGTTGCATAAGTCTTGTAGACTCATCTAGAAAAGTTTCATGAAGATCTTTCTTGTTTCCAGTACTGCACAAGGTTTTCAAGTTGTTGTGGTTGTTATGCTTCAGGGTTCATGTATTTTTGCTTAAAGTTGTCTTATTTTCAAATGTGCGGAGTGTGCGGATGTAATTCCTCAATATTTGATGTTGTGAAGGATGTTTTGGACCTAGTTAAGAAAGTATTGATGTCTGCAAGGCATGGGTATTCCACTGGTGTAGCGTGTAGTCCTGTTTAGGACTTGCTCTCTACACATTTCATGTTGTGTGTAGTTTGGCCAACTTGTAAATGTATTTTTCATGTTGTATCTAGCTAACAAGTAATGTAATCAATGTAATATCTTATATAAATTGTAAATTAAATTGAGTGAGGTGATGTGTGATTGCAAAGTGATTGATAAGGTTTGCAAGCAAGAAAAGAGTAGAATGACTGCATTATGATGTGCGACTGAAGAAAGAGCAGAAGTTGTTGATGTTGTCCAGATTCATCTTGAAGACTTATATGTGACAGTGATCAAGTGCAGAGTGTGCCTAACTAATCTGATCATCAGAAGGAAGTATGAAGAGGTAGTATTGTAATCATCAAAGGTGTGAGTTTCAATGTCAGTTTTCAAACAATAGAAGGACTGTCATACTGTAATCTTTTGTAAATGTGTTCTCAATTCAGGGAGTAGTAGCTTCCTTGGGAAAGACCCTAAAACAAAGTCTTTAGGGAGTAGTAGCTTCCTTGGGAGTGATCCTAAATCAAATTTTTCATGGAGTAGTAGCTTCCTTGGGTTGTAGCCCTAAATCAAAGTTATTATTTTTGAGCTTCATATATTGTGAGTTAATCCTCACCATGATTTTTCCCTTCTAGGATTTTCCACGTATATCTGGTGTTATGTGTTAATGTGCATTATGTTAATCCTTCATGCTTATGTTAATACTATGATGCTTAAGTTTTAATCTGCTCCGAATAAGTTGAAGTTGTTTAGATACTAATTCACCCCCCTCTCAGTATCTTGGTGTCCAACAATTGGTATCAGAGCCAAGTTCCTTTGAAAGAAGCTTAACCACTTGAGGAAGCTCTGGGATGACATATAATGGATCTAGCAAGATACCTAGGTTCGATGGAACAAATTATGCTTTTTGGAAGCTAAGGATGGAAGGCTATATCAATTCTCTAGGATGTGGTGTTTGGCAATCTGTCAAGACTGGTTACAAAGTTCATGTTGCTATTCCTACAGATCCAGCTGAAGTTAAGGAATATGATAAAAATGCCAAGGCAAAGTTTTCTATCATGAGTGGGTTAGCTGATTCAGAACTTTCAAAGGTAATGAGTTGCAGTTCTACTAAAGATGTTTCAGTTAAACTTGAAACCATTTATGAAGGAGATAAGAAAGTAAAGAAAGCAAAGATGCAAATCTTCAAGAGCAAATTTGATACCCTAAAAATGTTAGAGGATGAAGATATTGTTGGATATATGCTCCGGGTGAATGAAGTGGTCAATGGAATCACAGGTCTCAGTGCCAAAGTGGAAAAGGATGAAATTGTGAAGAATGTTCTAAGATCTCTTCCCAAATCTTATGATCATAAGGTATCTTCTACCAAGGAGAATGCAAACTTGGATACATACATTGTAGACAAACTATTTGGTTACCTTACCGCCTTTGAAATGAGAGAGCTTGGCAGTGGTGCTCCAAAGAAAGAAGTTGCTTTCAAAGTTAGTATGAAGACAAAGGAAGAAGTTGTTGATGAAGATGAGATCTCTAATGAAGTTGAAGCAAATTTTATGAGAAGAATGAAGAAAGGCACTGGGAAATACAAAGGTAAGTTACCCTTCAAATGTTTTAATTGTGGAAAGATTGGTCACTTTGCTTCTAAATGTCTTTTTAAGGAATCAAGGGGTAGTAACAAGAGAGACAAGTTCAAAAGAAGTATGTATTCCATAGAAAGTAGTTGTTCTTTAGAAAATGAGGATCATGATGATTCAAATGATGAAACACTTTTCATGGCCTTGAGTGTTGGTGACAAAAAGGATGATGTTGGAAAATGTGAGAAGACTGATGCCATGCAAACAAATCAAAACAATGATAGATCAATGGTTATATGGACTACTTTTTATGCAAGAAGCTAAGGCTTGGGTAATTGATAGTAGTTGCTCAAATCATATGACTAGTGATAAGGAGAAGTTTATCAGCCTTGAAAAGTGGGATGGTGGTGCTGTCAAGTTTGGTGGTGAAGAATCAGCACAAATATGTGGAAAATGTGCTATAACTATTTATGGGAAGAATAGGACTGAGGATGTCCTCTATGTCAAAGGGCTAAAACACAATCTTCTCAGTGTCAGTCAGATGTACAACAAAGGGTTTATTCTCACCTTTCATGCCAAGGGTTTTAAAATCAAGAAGGAAGGGTTTGGAAAACTAGTTGCAAAAGGTATCAAGACATATGGTAATATCTATCATCTAAAGGAGGTAAATGGAAGAACATGTTTGTTGGCTCAATCTAGTGAGTGTTGGTTGTGGAACAAACGAATGGGACACAACAATTTTGATAATATGGTAAATATCAGTTTTACTCATGTAGTGAGAGACATGCCTAAGATAATCAAGCCTATAAATGCAGTATGCATGGAATGTCAAATGGGAAAGCAGACAAAGACAAGTTTCAAAAGAAAGGAGTACTCTTCTTCAAAGCCATTAGATCTAATTCACACTAATCTATGTGGACCTACAAGAGTAAAGAGTTAACAAGGTGAGAGGTATTTTATGTTCCTCATTGATGATTATTCTAGAATGACTTGGGTTACCTTCTTAAGAGAAAAATTAGATGCCCTTGATAAAATTAAGGTGTTCAAATATATGGTTGAGAATGAAGTAGATGCCAAGATCAAATGTTTGAGGTCTGATAGAGGAGGTGAGTTTACTTCAAATGAGTTTGAAAATTTTTGTGAAGATCATGGTATTAAGAGTTATCTATCAACTCCTAGGACTCCTCAACAAAATGGGGTAGTGGAAAGAAAGAATAGGACTATGCAAGAGATGTCTAGGGCAATGTTGAAAGATGCAAATATGTCTGATATGTACTGGAAGGAAGCCATTCAAACTGTTGTCTATCTAATTAACAGACTGCAATTGAGGGTCAACATCACTAATACCCCTTATGAGCTATGTTATGGAAGACCTCCCACTGTTAGATACTTTAGGATCTTTGGTAGCAAATGCTATATCAGAAGAGATGAAGAAGACCTAGGAAAGTTTGATTGAAGAAGTGATGAAGGAATCTTTCTTGGCTACTTAACCAGAAGCAAGGCTTATAGATGCTACAACAAGAGGTTGGGAAAGATGATTGAAAGCACAAATGTCAAGGTGGATGAAGACCTGTATCATATCTCACAAGATTTAGAGGACTCTGAATCTGATATATTTCCATGCATTGAAGATGAAGAAGAAGAGGTGAAAGAAGAAAAGGAACAAGAACCAGTGCATATGCCTATGACTCTAGCAAAGTATGTTTAGAAGAACAACTCAAAAGATCAGATCATTGGAGATGAGAATGAAGGTGTGCTGACAAGGAGAAAGTTTGCTAAGACACATGAGCAAGTAAACTTGTGTTTGTTATCAAAAGTAGAACTTAAAACCTTTGCTAATGCCAGCAAAGATGATGGATGGATAAAGGCCATGGAAGAAGAATTTGATCATATTGAGAAAAATAGGCATGGGAATTGGTTCCCAGACTAGCAAATAAGAATGTTATAGGAACAAAGTGGGTGTTCTAGAACAAGCTGAATGAAGAACGTGAAGTTGTAAGGAACAAAGCAAGATTTGTATGCAAAGGATACACACAAGTTGAAGGCATTGATTTTGAGGAGACTTTTTCTCCAGTAGCCAGGATGGAGGCAATCAGAATGTTCCTTGCTCTTGTTGCTCATAAGAACTTCAAGGTATATCAAATGGATGTTAAGTCAGCATTTCTGAATGGTAATCTAGAGGAAGAGGTTTATATTGAACAACCAAATGGTTTCCATATATCAGAAGATTTGGACATGGTGTGCAGACTCAAGAAGGATTTGTATGGTCTCAAGCAAGCACCTAGGGTTTGGTATGCTAGGTTAGACAAGTACTTGCTTCAGTAGGGCTTCAAGAAAGATACTATAGATAGCAATCTTTACCTCAAGGAAGAAGGAGACATGATATTGATAGTTACAGTATATGTTGATGACATCATCTTTGGTGGAGATGATGATACGTGTAAGAGGTTTGCAAAGGAGATGCAAAAAGAGTTTGAGATGTCTATGATTGGTGAGATGTCTTTCTTCCTTGGACTTCAAATTACTCAGCTAGTTGGTGGTATCTTTATTTCTCAAGCTAAGTATGTCAAAGAGTTGTTGAAGAAGCTTGTTATGGAAGATTCAAAACCAGCGAGTACTCCCATGGTCACTGGATGTCACTTGAGCAAAGATGATGAGTCTCCGGAGGTGGATCAGATTGTCTATATAGATCTATGATTGGAGGACTATTGTACTTAACTACTTCTAGACCTGATATTATGCATGCAGTGTGTGGTTGCCAGATATCAAGCCAATCCCAAGCAAGAACATGAGAAGGCAGTGAAAAGGATATTCAGATATTTGAAAGGAAATCTAGATTATGGCCTATGGTATCCAAGAGGTAATGACTTTGATTTGAGTGCTTACACTGATCTTGATTGGGCTGGCTGTGTTGATGATAGAAGAAGTACAAGTGGTGGTGCTTTCTTTTTGGGAAGCAGATTGGTTTCATGGCAGAGAAAAAAGCAAGATCCAGTGTCCTTATCAAATGTAGAGGCAAAGTACATTGCAACAACACCCTGTTGTACACAAATATTGTGGATGAAGCAAACCCTAAAGGATATCAAGGTATTGTATGATGAGCCTATTCCTAATAATACAAGTGCTATCAATATTTCCAAGAATCCAATGATGCATTCTAGAACCAAGCATATAGCAATCAAGTATCACGTTTTGAGAGAGAAGGTTGCAGAAAAGGAAGTAAAGTTGGAATATGCTCCAACAAAGGATCATATGGAAGATATTTTCACAAAGGCTCTTGCAAAGGATACTTTTGAGGATCTTCGGCAAAGGTTAGGGGTAATTGCCCCTCCTACTTGCTAGATGCATAGTGGTGCATCTGTCCAGAGGGAGATTGTTGCAAGTATGTGCCAAATCGGTGTTGTCATTAATGTCAAAATATCCATGTTGTCATTGGTGTCAACAATATCTTATTCTATTACTTGTTTAGAAGACCTGTATGTTGATGATATTGAGAAAATTAGCCTCTCTGGGAGGAACAAGTGAGTTACAGAGAAGTACAGTATAGACAGTGAGTTGTATGCTGAAGAACAGTCTGGTAAACTGCTCCACATTTACTTCTTGAAGATCATGGTTTGCAGATTGGAAGCAAGTTAGAGGTATGACTAAGGATGCTACATTCTAGGTTTGAGCCCTCCACATGAAGATATGAGTGAGTTGTGTTCACCAGAGTAAAACTTGCTTTTTCTGTAAGTTTAGTTGGGATAGGAAGAAAGTATTCTGCTCCGCATTCCTCCACAATAAAGTATTTTTCTCTGTGGTTCTAGAAGGAAGTCTAGGATGATGATAAGTGCCTTTAGTTACAATGGTTCATGGTTTGGTGGTCTACAAGCTATCTTTCTTTATGACAGTTGAAGACAGTGAAGTTCATGTGTTTTGGTGACAAGATTCCTATGGATAAAGTGGTTAAGGTTTGTGCAATTGCTCGTGATGATTGTAGAGTGCTTGTGGAAGTCTCCTAATCATGTTCCTATCTGGACTTTGGTCCGTGTTAAGAAATTAAGATTGTGTTTGAAGCTTGTTCCCAGATAATGTAGCGTGTAACCAGTCTTGGCCAACCTGGTTAATCCTAGTGATTACAGAGATCTCTAGAAGTTTGTGGAAGCATTTTGTGGCATGGAAGATCGTGTTTGACTCCCAGCTAAGGCATGGCATGATCCGCATTTCATTTCTTTTGCACAATGTTGTAATAGGTTAGGACCTATTTTGTAAATGTTTGTAATACCGACCTTGGAGATTGTTCCAATGGTTGATGATTGTGATGCCGATCTTGATGATCATTCCAAGGTTGATGTAGTGTATAAATACTTGTAGTTGAGTTGTGGAAAAGGTGTCCTTGAGCAAAAATGGAAAGATATTAAGAAAGGTCCAAAAGGTAGAGCAGAGAACAGGAAGAGGAAAGAAGAGGAAAGAAGAGGAAGAGCAGAATAGAGGCAGAGCAGAGCAGAGGAATTATTGTACTTCAATCATAGACATAAGAAGGTGTTGATCATGAAAGAAAGCCTGGTAGTGAGCCGCCAGTAGGGTTTAACAGCCCTCACAGTTTAACAACCCTGATTATAATATTGATAGGTTTAGGGTTGAGGTAGTGAGCCTGTTAGACCTAGTTGATCTTCATTGCAGTAAGCCAGTATGTTTAGTCTCATGGAGTGACCAAGCCTGAACATCATTATTTCAAGATTGCAATATATATTGAGAGCTAATCCTCTTCGTGGTTTTTCCCCACCTTGGGTTTTTCCACGTAAAATCTAGTGTCTCTTGTGTTTGATGTTATCTTTGTGGTTAAGTTTCTGATTGCATGCATTCATTGTTAAAACATAATAATTGTGGATAAGTGATGGATGTTTAATTGTAGTAAGTTTTTAAGTTTGTGGGACAACTGATTCACCCCCACCCCTCTCAGTTGTCTGGAACATATCAATAGTTCATGCAATATCTTATTCCTAGACTATTGATGGTTACCTCTTAGGGGGAGTAGGTAGAGGTTGCTGATGATAGGGTAAGTTTGTTTGCTGCAAGAAGTCATGCTCTAAGAAAGATTGTCATGTGGTCACTAATGAGAAAGTAGTTTTTTTCCTTTGTCCTTGATGTCAAAAGGGGAGAAATGTGCAGGTATGTGTTTCCATCAATGCCAAAGGGGGAGATTGTTACACATACATGGTTCCTAAGGTTGTCATTGATGTCAACATTATCATAGAGGTGTGATGGTGTTCATTGTTGGATGTCATGTACATAAAAGATATAGTTCATGGTTGGATGTCATGTCCTATCCAACAGAGAAGAGAGAAGACATAGTTCATGGTTGGATGTCATGCCTTGATCAGTGCAAAGTATGAAGACATATTAATATGGGAATTAGAAGCACTAAGATGATTAGATGTGTTGTTGATGTTAGTAGATGTTACTGATGGCCTAATGCATGTATGTTCCAAGTTTCATTATGATTGGATTACTGGAAGAATTTTTTATTGTTGATAGACTGAAGATAGTGTTGTTTCTATGAAGGTGTTCTGAGTAAGACAATGGAATGCTCTACATTCCTCTGCCCTTGCAGATATGGCTATGTAGTTATGGAACTGTGTTCAGGGTGCAGTGAAGGTGATAATTCTAAAGTTTTAGATCATTTGTTCTTCTACTGTGAAAGTTATGCATGATAGAGTACAGGCATGTGTTTTGGCAGAGTGAGCTGGTGTTGAAGGCCTGTTGGAATGCTTTGCATTCCTCCAGAAGTCAATGGTTTCCTTTGCAGTTTTGTAGACATGTTAATGGATGTGCATTACATGCTTTCTTGCAGTTTCAAGGGTCTTGGTGGTCGGCAAGCTCAGTTTCTCAATGACAACATGTTGCAATGTGTTCTAGATGACAAGTTATTCTTAGAGTTCATGATTGAAGGTGTGCGACGAAAAATCTTTGATGTGTAGAGAGGTAAAGGAGTGTTTGTAGATGTTGTATAAGTCCTATAGACTTATCTAGAAAAGTTTCATGAATGTCTTTCTTGTTTCTAGTACCGCACAGTTTTCAAATTGTTGTGGTCATTATGCTTCAGGGTTCATGTGTTTTTGCTTAAAGTTGTCCTATTTTCAAATGTGTGGAGTGTGCAAATGTAATTCCTTGATGTTTGATGATGTGAAGGATTTTTTGGACTTGGTTAAGCAAGTGTTGATGTCTGCAAGGCATGGGTCTTCCACTGGTGTAGCATGTAGTCCTGTTTAGGACTTGTTCTCTACACGTTTCATGTTGTGTGTTGTTTGGCCAACTTGTAAATGTATTTTTCATGTTGTATCTAGCCGACAAGCAATGTAATCAATGTAATATCTTGTATAAATTGTAAATCAAATTGAGTGAGGTGATGTGTGATTGCAAAGTGATTGAAAAGGTTCGCAAGCAAGAAAAGAGCAGAATGATTGCATTATGATGTGCGACTAAAGGAGAAAGAGCAGAAGTTGTTGATGCTGTCTAGATTCATCTTGAAGACTTATATGTGACAATGATCAAGTGCAGAGTGTGCCTAACTAATCTGATCATCAGAAAAAAATGTGAAGAGGTAGTATTGCAGTCATCAAAGGTGTGAGTTTCAATGTCAATTTTTAGACAATAGAAAGACTGTGATACTGTAATCTTTTGTAAGTATGTTCTCAATTCAGGGAGTAGTAGCTTTCTTGGGAGTGACCCTAAAACAAAGTCTTTAGGGAGTAGTAGCTTCCTCAGGAGTGAACCCTAAATCAAATTTTTTAGGGAGTATTAGCTTCCTTGGGTTGTAGCCCTAAAACAAAGTTATTATTTTTGAGCTTCATATATTGTGAGTTAATCCTCACCATGGTTTTTCCCTTCTAGGGTTTTCCATGTATATCTAGAGTTATGTGTTGCTGTGCATTATGTTAATCCTTCATGCTTATGTTAATACCTTGATCCTTAAGTTTTAATCTACTTCAGATAAGTTGAAGTTGTTTAAATACCTATTCACTCCCCCTCTTAGTATCCTGGTGTGTCCAACACTTCATAAATGGTTTCAAGTTTAACCCAAACTTCTTTAGCAGAACTGCAATTCATTACCTTTGAAAGTTCTAAATTAGCTAACCCACTCATGATAGCAAACTTTGCCTTGACATTGTTATCATATTCCTTAACTTCATTTGGATTTGTAGGAGTAGTAGCAGGAGTTGTGTAACTAGTCTTGACAGAGTCCTAAACTCCACACCCTAGAGAATTGATATAGGCTTCCATTCTTAGCTTCTAAAAAGCATAATCTGTTCCATCAAAACTAGGTATCTTGTTAGATCCATTATGTGCCGTCCCAGACCTTCCTCAAGCGGTTAATCTCCCTTAAGAGAAACTTGGCTCTGATACCAATTGGTGAACACACCAGAATACTAAGAGGGGGAAGGTGAATCAATATCTAAACAAACTTCAAATCCTCCGGAGCAGATTAAAACTTAAGCATTACAGTATAATCATAAACATGAAAGATCAACATAATGCACATCAACACATAACACTAGATATACGTGGAAAACCCAAGAAGGGAAAAACCATAGTGAGGATTAACTCACAATATATGAAGCTCAAATAACAACTTTGTTTTAGGGCTACAACCCAAGGAAGCTACAACTCCCTATTGACTTTGTTTTAGGGCTACAACCCAAGGAAGCTACTACTCTCTAAAAAAATTGCTTTAGTTTCATTCCCAAGGAATCCACAAAACCCTACAGACTTTGTTTTAGGGCTACAACCCAAGGAAGTAACTACTCCCTGATCTGAGAACAAACTCAAAAAATATTACAGTATGACAATCCTTCTACTGCCTAAAAACTCACATTGAAGTTCACACCTTTGATGATTGCAATTCTACCTATTCACACTTCCTTCTGATGATTAGATCAGTTAGGCACACTTTACACATGATCATTGTCACATATATGTCTTCAAGATGAATCAGGATAGCATCTACAACTTCTGCTCTTTCTCCTTTAGTTGCACATCATAATGCATTTATTCTGCTCCTTATCTTACTTGAGAACCTTATCAATCACATTGCAATCACACTTTACCTAAATCAATTTGATCTAAAATTTATACATGATATTATATTGATTACATGACTTGTTAGCCAAAGACAACATGAAAAATACATTTACAAGTCGGTCAAACAACACACAACATGAAATGTGTAGAGGACAAGTCCTAAACAAGACTACACGCTACACCAGCAGAAGACCCATGCATTACAGACATCAACACTTGCTTAACCAAGTCCAAAACATCGTTCACAAAATCAAATGTCAAGGAATTACATCTGTACACTCCGCTCATTTGAAAATAGGACAACCTTAAGCAAAGACATATGAAACTTGAAGCATAACAACCACAACAACTTGAAAACCTTGTGCGGTACTGGAAACAAGAAATATCTTCATGAAACTCTTCCAGATGAGTCTATAGGACTCATACAACATCTCCAAACACCCTTTACCTTCACACATCAAAGATTCTATGTTGCACATCTTCAACCATGAATTCTGAGAACATCAAGTCATCTAGAACACACTGCAACATACTGTCATTGAAAAACTAAGCTTGCGGACCACCAAGAAACTTGAAACTGCAAGAAAGCTTGTAATGCACATCCATAATCATGTCCACAAAACCGCAAAGGCAAACATTCATATATGGAGGAATGCAGAGCATTCCAACAGGCCTTTAACACTACCTTACTCTGTCAGAACACATGTTGGTACTCTATCATGAATAAATTTCATATTAGAAGGACAAATGATCTAAAAATTTAGAATTATCACCTTCACAACACCCTGAACATAGTTTTAGAACTGCATATCCATAACTGCAAATGCAGAGGAATGCAGAGGAATGCAGAGCATTCCATTACTATATAGAAAATGTCTTCTTTAGATCGAACACGATCTTTAAACTGTCAACTGCAAAACACTCTTCTGGTAATCTGATGATCTTAGTGCTTCTAATTCCCATATTAATATGTCTTCTTGATGCTTCTAATTCCCACCTTAATATATTTTCATACTCAACTCTACATTGATCAAGGCATGACATCCAACCATGAACTTCAGTAACCTCATTATATTCAACATGACATCCAACCATGAACTGTATCTTCTCTGTAAGATAGGACATGACATCCAACCATGAACTTCTAATTCCCATCTCAATATATCTTCTTTAGGAACATGGAATCTAACCATGAACACCATCACACATCCATGACAATGTTGACATCAATGACAATCATAGGAACCATATGTGTAACATAACCATCTCACTAGCCGACCACTAACTATAGGTTTGTTCATTAGATACCTTATGGTTGCATGATTAGTGTGAACAAAGATAGGATAGCCAATTATGTATTGTCTAAACTTTTTGATTGCATGTACTACACCTAGGAGTTCCTTCTCAGTGATAGTGTAGTTCAGCTCTGTTGCCTGAAGATTCTTACTAATTAAATAAATGGCATATTGATATTGATCCTTCCTTTTGGCCTAAGATGACCCCTATAGCATAGTCATATGCATTAGTATGTATGTGGAAAGGGATTGTCGAATTGGGTCCTCTTAACATAGGTGTTGTAGTCAAGGAGTCTTTTAAATATTGGAAGGCCTCTTGACATGCAGGTGTCCAATTGGACTCAGCATCTTTGGTAAGTAAAACAAACAAAGGTACATCTATTTTTCTAAAATCTTTTATGAATCTCTGGTAATAAACTACATGACCAAGGAACCTTCTGACATATTTTTGTTTCTGTGGTATGGGTAGACTAGTGATGACTTCAATTTTGGATGGGTCTACTTGGATATGCCTATGAGACATAGTTCCCTATAACTATACCTTCTTCCATCATCATGTAGAACTTTTCATTGCTAAGGGATAGGTTAGGTCTTGATACCATTGCAGGACCTTTTCTGGATTGGATAAGGCTTTAGTATAACTGTTACAATGAACTGCAAAGTCATCTATATAGACTTATAAACAAACATGTGTAAGATCAGAGAAGATTCTTAGCATTGACCTTTGGAAAGTGGTAGGAGCATTACACAGGCCAAAAGGGAGGACTACATAAACATATGTGCCCTAGGGAAAGGTAAATGTGGTTTTGTCCTGGTCTTCAGGTGCAATTATTGGTTATATCCACTGAATCCATCCAAAAAGGAAAAATATTTCTTTCTCGCTAAGGAGTCTAGAACTTGGTCAATAAAAGGTAAAGGAAAATGATCCTTGCATGTGGTAGCATTAAGTTCTCTATAGTCAATACAAACATGCCATTTTCCTCCTTTCTTTAGCACTATTACCAAAGGAGAGATCCATTGACTGTCTGATATGGGGTATATGAAGCCAACATCTAATATGTTTTTTAATTCTTCTTGTTTAAGTGTGAAAAAGATGAATGATGAAGACTAACATGCACACTAGATCAAACCCTCTTCCACAATAATATTCAAGGACAAGATCGAGCCAATTCACTACTAAAGGGAGATGGACTTAGCTACAGATCTTGTACTCTTGTTTGCTATGGAAAGATCTGATTTAATCAAGCCTTTTATCAAACCCTAGGTCAATCAATGCATTAAACACTAGATTTGCAAAGATCTGATCATAACAAAAGATGTATAGTAGATATTCAAAAACCAATTTCACAAGAGTGATTAGAGAGATACCAGAATCTATCTCAGAAGTGGGAATGTCAGAGGACTATTTCACGGGCACCCAAGTCCAGAAGGATGGAATCTTCAGAAACTAAAAAACTAGAGAAATATCACAGAGAATGTCATGATGCCAGCTCTGATGTCTGTTTAGGCAGGAAGACTATTTCATGGGCGCCCAAGTCTTCTATAGAGGAATATTCCTGAAATGTTGTTGGATCTTGAAACCCTTTCCCTTACTCAATCTTCCTGTACCTTCATCTTTTTAGATCTCACACCTCTAACCTGCACATGAGAAGAAACAGGATTTGAGGGTTATGGTGTTTAGGGACTTGCCTCAATCAAATCCTGAGATAGCATTCAAGCTTCCCCACACTGTTGTTTGATAGAGAGTGCATGCCCTAGCAGGGCAGAGGCTAAACAAAATGATGATAGAATGATTCAAATGACAATGATATCACCTCAGAGGTGAAGCCCTTAGGAGAATGGAGATCCTTCAACTCATAAGGAGATGGATGGTGATTCCAAATCTACAACAACACACACAATACAAACACAAATCTGCTCTAGAAACACAATGAATGCTTTAAATGCTCTTTGCTCCAATATCATAAGTTAGCTCTATCCATCTAGGTTTATAATGAATTCAAAAACACACTTATATATGCTTTCCCGCTAACATTCGTGAAATTTGCCCTGACCAATTAGGGAGGACTTGGGCGCAGGCACTCAAGTCCCAAGGCACCTTTTTAGTTTGGGGTAAGGAAAAATATGGGCCCCTAGTTCCTAATCTACATGGGTTTCAGGGGATTTTGCATCGAGATGAATATTTTGCATGTATAATGTAATCATGGGGACCTAGGAGCTAAACAAGGAGGTAAAAAGGCAAGTGTCCATTTTTTGCTCCATAAAACTTCTTTAATAATGTTATGGACTACAAGATTCATTCTCCTTTGGGGTTGTCTTATAGGCTTATAGTCATCCTTGATATAGATACGGTGGATATAGAGGTTTGGATCTAATCCTTTCATGTCATGGTAGTCCCACGCAAATGTTGTTTCTTGAGCCCACAACATAGTAATCAACTCATCTTATTGTTGCAGGGTTAGTATGTTATTAATGTTTAGCATTCTATCGGGAGAAATTTCAACTTGCTTTGTCAGGGATTGCATGGAGGATATGTTGGAACATGAAGTGTTGAGGTAGAAACTATGGGGCAGTAAGTGGTGGAGCACATTGATGTCAGATTCATAATTTGATGAGTTTTCTACAGGGAAAATATTATGTAAGGGGCACAATACACAGGTCGACCAATTATCCAGTAGAGGATCCACTCCATAATTGTTATGCATTATGTTTGTAATCATAGTGTCCTCATCCTTAGTATCTATTAGAGGGCTTCATCCTATAGTAATTAATGTTTGGATAGAATACTAATCACTATCTTCAGGGTCCGGCCACATAGTTTGTTCAAATTTAGAAAAGGGTTGGGCTGGAGAATACAAAACTAGCTTCTTTGTAACATTTCCATTGGAAATAATCATGTTACCTGACTTGCAGCCAATGAAAGCATTAACGGTTGCTAACCATGGTCATCCTAGGATGAGTGGATATCCCCCTAGGTTAGCCTTTGGCTATAGGACCATAAAGTTAGCAAGGTATTCCCAAGAGTCAAGTGTAATGACCAAGTCTTTAATGACCCCTTCATGTTTAATCATTGATCTATCTACTAGTTGCAACACTGTTGGTGTTGGTCTTAATTCAACAAGTTGTAGCCTTGTCATTGATTCTTTGGTCATAACATTGATGGCAGCACCCAGGTCAATCAAAGTATTCTTTATAAGGGTGCCATTGATGCGCACATCCATGACTAGGTTTCTAGGGTCTGCATATTTTGGGACAGCTATGTTTGCCAACATGATGTCAGCAAACTATCTAATTACATGAACAGTTTGTGGGTCCTTACGCCTTTTGCCTGGCTTCTTCAAGAATAGTTTCCTTACAATTTTGGTATAAATGGGCACATCCTTAATAGGTTGAAATAGCAGAAATTTAAGGCAGACATTTTTCAATTGGCCAAGGAAATCAAATTCTAGCACAAGTTCCTATTTTTGCATGTTCAGTCTCTCAAGGAATGGGGGTTCTTTGGTCTTAATATCTGCTTATGATGCATCTTGTTCAAGGTGCTCATTCTAATTATTAAAATGGAGATTAGCATCACTAGAATTTTCCTCATCTGGAAGTTCTATGATGAGTGGAGAGGTCGGTCCAGAGAGTATTTTTCCTGAACGTAAATGAACATCACTAACTTCGACCATATAAGTCGAGTATTGGATAGCTTCATTAGTATAAGCTTGTTGGACAAGCTTGTTGTTAGGATTTGATGCAAGTTGAGTAGGCAATTGGGTTCCTCTTGGCGGTGTAAGAGTAGATGAAACAATATTTGGCATAAGGGTTGGTTGTTGAGGCAAAGCCTATTGTGGCTGCAAGTACCAATGTTGAGTTTTTGCCAAGGTTGATTGCCTCATCATTGTTGTCGCCATGGGTTTTGGTGTGTCTACCATTGCTGGCCATGTGTTTGAGGGTGATATGGTTATTGTACCCATGTCCTCTGTTGTGGGGTCTAGCTAGGTGGTGACACATTTGACTAAGGTTGAGGTGGCATGTTATTCCACGGTGTATTATACCAATTAGGAATATTTGAGGAAGAACCTAGAAATGAAGTATTAAAAGATAAAGGATCATGAGGAATACCTTCTTTATTGCCATGGCTTGCATTGGGCCAAGTAGAATACTTGACCTTCTTCATCCTCTAGGCTTTGGAAATCTGGTATCTCCTGCTTTTCTATTGTAATGTTGGCTAGCTTCTTGCATTTACAATTTGACTTCTTTTGTCTGTAATGCAGACAGTATTTTGCGAACGTTGCTTCTACTTCTTTCTTTTATTCACGTGCAAGGTATCCAACTAAGTTTCCAGATGAATTATAATGTTCTACTTCATGTCCTTCAGTAGGTTGTTGAGTTCTACTCGGGAGACACCTGCAACAATCTTTGTGGTAGACAAAGTCCCGAAACCATGAGTCTTTTTCATGGTTGCGTGTGAGTAGTTTCTGCATATCTTGCAAATGTTATGAAATGAGAGTTGAGAAACATCTCCTGCTCTAATCAGGTCCAAGGTATCCATGCAATCTTCACTTACTCCTCTCAAAAATACTAATTTCAATTACTCTAGAGAGAGTCTATTTTGGCATGACTTTTGGAGGCAAAATAAGAACCTCTATACATAATCTTCAAGGGGTTCTTCCTCATTTTATGACATTGTAAATATTTCATCTCCTTGTTGAAGTGCACTAGACAACTGAGCGGGGGTGTTAGGAATTGCATGCAAAAGATATCAATTAAATGCAAATAAAGATTAAACAGAGGATTGAAAAATACACAGAAATAATAACATCAAGAGACAATTTCTAACGTGGTTCACCCAAACTCCAGCTACATCCACCAACAGAGAGTCCAATATTATTATCCAGCAATCGAACCGATTACAACCAGCAATCCTTGCAACTCAATACCACTGCAAATGCTACAATACAATATATCAATGGAAACCCTAACCCTTAGCCATTTTTATCAAGACTTATGTCAGTTACAAAATAGGGTTTTTTATGTCTTCCAATAGAAAAATAACTCCCAACACCTTTATAAAATAATAAAAGTTGTTTGAGGTTTTAGGGGTGCTGCCCCTCGACCTCGCCCTGTATCGCGACAAGGAGCATGCCTGGGGAGCTACCCTTGGACCCCGCAAGGGGCACTTCCCCTTGACCCCATCTTGGGGGCATTGCCCCCAAACCCCCATTAAATAATTTGGAGGGAAACCACATCGATAAAAGGGGAAAATTTAACCTCCAAGTCTGATTAGGCTCCATATAACAACAGGGGTTGAATTAGTTGTCTTCAAAACTTTGACCACTTAACACACCAAACACTTGTTCACTGTTATTCAAATTTAATCATGAAAGCATGAAATAAGAAACTCAACACAACAACATCATCAACACATGAGACACCAGGTTTTTACATGGAAAGCCCTAAAAGGGAAAAACCACAGTGGGTGTTAGTCCACAGAAATATATATGTTATAACAATACTGAAAAATAGAGGCTCGCTGCCTTAGGGATCCCTACCCAATATGCTCATTGCAAATGTTGAGGCTCACTACCAAGGGGTGGCTCACTGCCAAGGGTTGGCTCACTGCCAAGGATTGGTGAACTGATTTGATAACATCTACTCCATGTCTGGGTTCAATTCCATTGAAGCACAATATAACTCCTCTGCTCTGCTCTTTTTACACCTTCACACTTATCTTTTCATTTTCACACTTGGATATCATTTTCACAACTACTTTACATTCTTTTATATAATTCATCAACCTTGGAATGTACATTAAGGTCGGCATTACATTCATCAACCATTGGAGCAATCTCCAAGGTCGACATTACAAACATACATAGAAATAGGTCTGGACATAAACAAAATTAGCTAAGGAAAAGATGTAAAGATGTATGTTGATCATGCTACGCCTTAGCTAGGACTCAAATGCAATCTTCCACACCATGACACGCTTCTACAATCTTCAATGCATCTCCGCAACTAGTGAAAACAACCAAGTCGGCCAAGACTGGTGTTAACACTAAGTCTTCTAAGAATAATCTTCATCCATGATACCAATTTCTCTTGGTGGACCAATCCAAAGGTAGGAACACAATCAGGAGACATCCACAAGCACATTGTCATCACCAGGAACAACCGCACAATTTCTAACCACTCTGTCAAGAAGATTCTTCAAACCGGAGCATATAAACAACACTGTCAGCTATTGTCATAGAGAAAAGATAGCTTGTGGACCACAAAATCATGAGCCATTGGATTTGAATGCACTTATCATCATTTAAAACTTAACTTATGAATCACAAATAATAATACTTCAATGCGGAGGAATGCAGAGCAAAATACATTCTCCCTATCACCAATGAATACTCATAAAAAATAGTTTTCATTCTAGTGATCATAACTCACTCAAATCTTCATACTGGAGGCTCAAACTTGGAACATAGCATCTTTAGACATGCCTCTAAACAACTTCCAATCCACAGACAAAGATATTCATTCTACAAGAAATGCAGAGCAATCTACTAGACTCTTCTGTTGTAAACAAAGATACTCTGCAACACACTGTCTTAATCAGAGGAGCAAATTTTCTCAATATCCTCAATATCAAGATCTTCAATACTTACATAGGCAAATATAAAGCATCTAAATCATTACAAGCAAGCATCAAAACAAGAGCACAGTTGACACCAATGACAACACTGATATGTTGACATTAATGGCAACACTCATTCGGCACATACTTGCAACACTCCTCGCATGTCACTGCCATGGCAGTAATCCTAGTATTTTTATAGGAACTTCTCTTTCATAGTTCTCTAATATGTCACCACATCTCTGCCCAATCCCATAAACCACCTCAAAGCAACATCTTTGAGGGTGGCTGGGAAGAGCTTTAATCTGTGTGCATTAGTGGTGTAATCATAGCTTCTGCAGAGAACATCAAACTCAAATAGGAATGTGTCTGGGTCCTCTATAATTAGACCATGAAAGTTTGGTAGAGATGAAGGAGGGATATTGTTCATGGTGGTAGCTTGCTCCTAATTGGTGATAGGAAACTCAAAAGTAACTGGGTTGGTAGGATTTTCTACTGCTTCTTCAGCCATTGTGTTGTTATTCCAAGTGGCTATATCTGCCAATTCTGTAGCATCTTCTATAGATATCTCAGCTTCATCGCTTGTTTATGAACTACTTTCCTCATTTGGAAAAAAACTCCCCAAATAGTCTCTTCTCTGCCACATGTAATGTTTCAGAGCTCTTTTTGTTGCTGCTTTCAACACAATGTCAGTGAAGGTATATTTTATGTTTGAAATCTATTTCGAATATAAATTTGTAAACACAACAAGGAATGCTAGAGAAAATAAACTATCTCAAACCCAAAAATGTCTACAATGTTGACACCATCCCTGACAATGGCGCAAAAAAGTCAAGTATAATCAACTCCCACCAGACCTAATGCAGCTAAGGCTTGCATGTAACTCAATGGATGGCCTCATCCTAGATCAAGAAGCTCAGTGAGGGAGGACATGCTACATTTAATTTATCAACCTAGGGATGTGTTTCTTGGTATGATGTCGATGCTATATGTACATCTAGGGGTTTTCTCAATGTGGAGTTGTGTATAGATGGTAAATGATAGTTGCTGCACATAACAAAAGAATACAATACTAAAACAAGAAAAATATCTTATAAATTCTAGAAATAACTGGTTCTCATCTAAATAGAACAACAAACTAAAATGAAATCAAACAAATATAATTCACTTAACCACCATAAATCAAGAATGATGATAAAAACAATCTGAAATAAGAACTATGTTCATTTATTGTAATCAGAATCTGATACAATAATAAGAAAAAATTATCTTAACTAGATACCCTGGGTGAGAAAGATATATACAGACCCTTCATCAGTTCATGCATTAATGAGCAACAACAACTAATCAATCTACTTCCCGTTATGAAACAAAAGGACTCCTTATTTCTGAAGAAGCAAAATAAAACTAGGAAACTGAAACTAAAAAACTAGAAAGGAGAATTCTAATAAGGACTTTTGGAATGAGTAATCTTATCCAAGAAACATGGAGACAATTATCTTAGCTTTAACCAATCTCAACACATTTTTGAAAACAACTATTTAAACCATGCTAATATCCATTAAAACATAATATAATTAATATGGTGCTTATCCAAATATTATATAAGGTCTTGACTTAAAAGGATGAAAATGTCTACAAGAATATAGCTTAGAAACAAGAAAAGATAGAGATTAAAAGGAAAATTATAGCACTCATCACTCCTTCCCAATCTTTGTAAGGTGTGATAAATATAGCTTTGCATCTTCTTGGTTTAGTTTAGTTTCTTATAACATAACAACATCAACTTGGATAATGTCTAATTAACGCTTCATTAAGCACCTCTTGTTAGGAGCATTTAAGCTCCTAAAATTCTAAAAGATTATTTATATTGCTCTCTAAGAGGGGTTTTCCCCCCTTATACCTTAAAAGGTATTTGTGCATTGATTATTCGGCTTCCATTAAAGCATTTTCTTCCCTCTTTTTCTTGTTGGTTTTCTAACCTCTCCTTTTACCTGAGACAATATTTTTGAAGCAATTTGGTTAATACATCTTTGATTGATAATATCTAGTGCATCAATAACTTTTGTTTTTGATTTAGATTAGAAATCTTATCCCGACTCCCTTGAGATAGAGGCTCTTAATTCATCTACAATCTTGATGTCATAGGGTATAATTGCTTTATCATTAGAGACAAAAATTGTGGGGTCCTGGGGTGTCTCCTAAATATAATTAGGTTGAGATTTTATTTCATTTGGTGGTGTACATCTTCTCGTATTCATGCTCTTCAGACCGGTCTCCTAAAATTCCTAACTTTTATCTTCTTTCAAGATTTGATCTACTTCGTTGTTAATAGGGGAAGGTTCATTGAGTGGCACATATTTTGGTGTATAGATCTATCCATCTTTTTATTAACTTGTTTCTAGACCCAGTTCTTTTTCTATTTAAATATGCATTCCTCTTCTACATGGGAGTGATTTTTGCATCATATACACAAAGTCTATTGTACTCTTCTAGTTCCACACTTTGTCTCCACATCCCAAATTATGATTCTAGTATAATTAGTTTTGGAGGTGGTTCCTTTTTCCTTTACACATTTATACACAAGCATATATTATTGAATCTCCCCGAAGAACCTTCACATCTACAATCAGTAATTGTCCAAGGTTGTTGCTGATTTATGCCAATCCTTGAAGTGTCTAATATTCTTCAAGCAAGTTGTAAAGTTAAGTCCACATTGAAATTTTAGAGATTGGACATGAAGTGGATCAAAATTAGGGCATCATTTTTTAAAATATAAACTTGTATTATCTAGAATCCATGGACCTTTGTTCAAGATGTAATTTCTTTCACTTTCATGTGAGAATTTAGCAATAAAATGGCCTTTCAAAAATAATTTAACAAATTTACACTTCTGCCAATTTTCTTTTACCCATTCATGTACTTTCACCTTGTTGGCTAGAGCTCAATGAATTTTCCATTGATCACAATTTGACCTAATTTCATCCCACACTTATCTATTGATTCATTCTTAATATGAATCTTTAATTCTATTTTTTCTTCTTCTCCTCTTGTTTAATTAGCTTCAATGTGAAAATGGTTTCTTCTTTCCTTTTAGGATCTACCTTCATCTCTTCTACTAAGGCATCTTCCTCTAGCAATGTGTTTATGGGATGGTGAACAAATTGGGTTGTGACCTCTTTGTTTTTTCCATCCATCTATGTTTGATAATCCCTCCTCACCAAATAAAAACCTTTTATTAAGTTTACACAAAGATTTTGCATCCCTACTTTGCTCAAACTTGTGTACCATTTTTATCCTACTCTTACCTTTCTTATATATATATATATATATATATATATATATATATATATATATATATATATATATATATATATATATATATATATATCTGTGTGTGTGTATGTGTATGTATATATGTGTGTATATATATGTGTGTATATGTGTATGTATATATGTGTGTGTGTGTGTGTGTGTGTGTGTGTGTGTGTGTGTGTGTGTGTGTGTAGAGAGAGAGAGAGAGAGATGAACAAGCAGACAATCCAAGTGGTAAGCATATGACATATGTGAACATAAATAAGAGCATAAAAGAATATAGAAGTGAAAAATAAAATATAAGGAAGTATACGAGCAAAACATGAAATGTAAGAAGTCATAGTCATAGGTATGAAAAGTAACACAAGAAAGATGCCCCCAAGTAAGAAAATACAATGAATCATAATATGAAAGGTAAAATGAGTATATATAGTTTTCACTTGATACTTTTACATTTTAACTATTTAATTATACATGTTGTTTGTTGTGTTTTTCTTATTCTCATTTTACCTTTCATATTATGATTTATATTTTTTTCTACTTGGGGGCATCTTTCTTATGTTACTTTTCATACCTACGTTTCATGTTTTTCTTGTATGCTTCCTTATATTTTATTTTTCACTTCTATATTACTGTATGCTCTTATGTTCATTATGTCATATGCTTACCACTTGGATTGTCCACTTGCTCATTATTTTAATGATTTTATGATCTTATGATTTACTATGCCTCTTATGAATATCTTTCTCATGATTTATGTTTGCCCATCATATGTTTATCTCCTTGTGATTCCATGCTTGTCACTTTAACCTTTTTTTCATGTTTATGCCACAAGGCCTTATGATTATTACTATACATTTTCTTATGATCACACATTTGAGACCCATGTTGTGACTTTATCTTGTGCATGCAATTGATACTTTTACTGAAATATTCAATAAAAAAAAAATATGCACTAGATATTTAAGTTAATGATTTATGCCCAAGAAATCATGAAAAAAATGTATTTGTAGTTCAAGTTATGCATTAGGATAAAATGTTACTTAATAAATGTAATAAAAAAAATTTAAAACTAACCAAGTATGATAGAAATCACTTTTTTTTAAGTTAGAAAAATTATAAACTAAATCCACATGGAAAATGTCACTAATCATTAGTTGCCATTGTCCTTAAATTCTTGACATCGATTTGTTTGGCATAATTGACAAAATGTGGGACACATTCTTGTGTTTTCACTCATATCTTTTATCCATTCCCAATAATGGTGAAGACTATGGGAATGCCCTCAAGTATAATAATGTGCCAGAGTGTTGATTTTAATAGTCCAATAATTCTAAAAAGTGGGGCATACCATTGTATTGTCTCCCACATATTTTCTTTGTTTTGTAGGTTTAGTGGAGCACTCACACTCCAAGGACCATACATAAGGAATTAAAATTTGATCTATTACTTTATTCAAATCCTATTTTGTTTTCAAGAGTGTCAATATTTACTTTTATGTTGATTGTTAATATCCATATAGTTTGAAATGCATGCTCATGATGGATTTACATGCATATCTCGTGATAAAATATAATGGTGAAATTTGCATACTCAAGCCGTTTCCCATTTAGTTTTGTGCCACATTGGTGGAATGCCCTAGTACAATCACATATTTCCTTATCCATCCCCATTTACTCATACTCACACTTATTCCTACACATTTCTAATTTACCTTTCATTATTGCACCTTTATTTGCACCCACCCCTATATATTCATCCCTACCTTGGGATTATCACTTCCTTGCCTAGGTTCATTTCTACCCCATTCGAGATCAATCCTGCAGTGTGTCAAAATGAACCTTAAATTTAAACTTTTAAATTCAAATTCCAATTTTCACACCCCTTTCTATTAGCCATTATGAGCCAATTTGGTACACGTGTGATATGTTTTGGTATTTAAAGATATTTAATGTGTAATTAAATTATATGGACATTAAGGAGAATAACAGTATAGCACACTTCAATTTCTAAAGGGACAAAGTATCTCATCTGTATGTAGGTCATCTTCATGTTGGTGAATGTTGTCTTCAAATCTTCACTCCAAGTTGTACAGTTGGCCCACCTAGGGGTTTGACTTAGAAGAATTTGACTCTAGTAATCTAGTAGAATACAAGTATGTATCATATATCAAAGATCAATGCAAATAGGTTTTAGAAGTCTATGTTTTGCTAGTTTTGATCCATGCATCAAAGTTCAAATTTATGGCAATAGGGATCAAATATGTGACAACTGGGATCAAACCTCTGAGTTTTGTGCACTAGGTCTAATTCATAGACAGTCATCATACCAAGGACATAAATTTTTTGGATAGTGACAAATCAATTCTACATATGCATTCCTCTTCTAGACCCACTTCTTTTTCTATTTAAATATGCATTCCTCTTCGACATGGGATTGATTTTTGCATCATATACACAAAGTCTATTGTACTCTTCTAGTTCCACACTTTGTCTCCACATCCCAAATTATGATTCTAGTATAATTACTTTTTGGAGGTGGTTCCTTTTTCCTTTACACATTTATACACAAGCATATATTCTTGAATCTCCCCGAAGAACCTTCACATCTACACTCAGTAATTGTCCAAGGTTGTTGTTGATTTATGCCAATCCTTGAAGTGTCTAATATTCTTCAAGCAAGTTGTAAAGTCAAGTCCACATTGAAATTTTAGAGATTGGACATGAAGTGGATCAAAATTAGGGCATCATTTTTTAAAATATAAACTTGTATTATCTAGAATCCATGGACCTTTGTTCAAGATGTAATTTCTTTCACTTTCATGTGAGAATTTACCAATAAAATGGCCTTTCAAAAATAATTTAACAAATTTACACTTCTCCCAATTTTCTTTTACCCATTCATGTACTTTCACCTTGTTGGCTAGAGCTCAATGAATTTTCCATTGATCGCAATTTGACCTAATTTCATCCCACAATTATCTATTGATTCATTCTTAATATAAATCTTTAATTCTATTTTTTCTTCTTCTCCTATTGTTTAATTAGCTTCAATGTGAAAATGGTTTCTTCTTTCCTTTGAGGATCTACCTTCATCTCTTCTACTAAGGCATCTTACTCTAGCAATGTGTTTATGGGATGGTGAACAAATTGGGTTGTGACCTCTTTATTTTTTCCATCCATCTATGTTTGATAATCCCTCCTCACCAAATAAAAACCTTTTATTAAGTTTACACAAAGATTTTGCATCCCTACTTTGCTCAAACTTGTGTACCATTTTTATCCTACTCTTAGCTTTCTTATATATATATATATATCTGTGTGTGTGTGTATATATATATATATATATGTGTGTGTGTGTATATGTGTATGTATATATGTGTGTATATATATGTATATATGTATGTATATATGTATGTATGTATGTATATATGTATGTATGTATGTATGTATGTATAGAGAGAGAGAGAGTAATGAACAAGTAGACAATCCAAGTGGTAAGCATATGACATATGTGAACATAAATAAGAGCATAAAAGAATATAGAAGTGAAAAATAAAATATAAGGAAGTATACGAGCAAAACATGAAATGTAAGAAGTCATAGTCATAGGTATGAAAAGTAACACAAGAAAGATGCCCCCAAGTAAGAAAATACAATGAATCATAATATGAAAGGTAAAATGAGTATATATAGTTTTCACTTGATACTTTTACATTTTAACTATTTAATTATACATGTTGTTTGTTGTGTTTTTCTTATTCTCATTTTACCTTTCATATTATGATTTATATTTTTTTCTACTTGGGGGCATCTTTCTTATGTTACTTTTCATACCTACGTTTCATGTTTTTCTTGTATGCTTCCTTATATTTTATTTTTCACTTCTATATTACTGTATGCTCTTATGTTCATTATGTCATATGCTTACCACTTGGATTGTCCACTTGCTCATTATTTTAATGATTTTATGGTCTTATGATTTATTATGCCTCTTATGCATATCTTTCTCATGATTTATGTTTGCCTATCATATGTTTATCTCCTTGTGATTCCATGCTTGTCACTTTAACTTGTTTTTCATGTTTATGCTACAAGGCCTTATGATTATTACTATACATTTTCTTATGATCACACATTTGAGACCCATGTTGTGACTTTATCTTATGTATGCAATTGATACTTTTACTGAAATATTCAATAAAAAATATATATGCACTAGATATTTAAGTTAATGATTTATGCCCGAGAAATGACAAAAAAAATGTATTTGTAGTTCAAGTTATGCTTTAGGATAAAATGTTAATAAATATAATAAAAAAATATTAAAAACTAACCATGTATGATATAAATCACTTTTTTTTAAGTTAGAAAAATTATAAACTAAATCCACATGGAAAATGTCACTAATCATTAGTTGCCAGTGTCCTTAAATTCTTGACATCGATTTGTTTGTCATAATTGACAAAATGTGGGACACATTCTTATGTTTTCACTCATATCTTTTATCCATTCCCAATAACGCTGAAGACTGTGAGAATGCCCTCAAGTATAACAATGTGCCAAAGTGTTGATTTTAATAGTCCAATAATTCTAAAAAGGGGCATACAATTTTATTGTCTCCCACGTATTTTCGTTGTTTTGTAGGTTCAGTGGAGCACTCACACTCCAAGGACCATACACAAGGAATTAAAATATGATCTATTACTTTATTCGAATCCTATTTCATTTTCATGAGTGTCTCAATATTTACTTTTATGTTGATTGAGAATGTCCATATAGTTTGAAATGCATGCTCGTGATTGATTTACACGCATATCTGGTGATAAAATATAATGGTGAAATTTGCATACTCAAGCCATTTCCCATTTAGTTTTGTGCCACATTGGTGGAATGCCCTAGTACAATCACATATTTCCTTATCCATCCCCATTTACTCCTACTCACACTTATTCCTACACATTTCTAATTTACCTTTCATTATTGCACCTACATTTGCACCCACCCCTATATATTCATCCCTACCTTGAGATTATCACTTCCTTGCCTAGGTTCATTTCTACCCCATTCGAGATCAATCCTGCAGTGTGTCAAAATGAACCTTAAATTTAAACTTTTAAATTGAAATTCCAATTTTCACACCCCTTTCTATTAGCCATTATGAGCCAATTTGGTACACATGTGTGATATGTTTTGGTATTTAAAGATATTTAATGTGTAATTAAATTATATGGACATTAAGGAGAAAATCACTATAGCACACTTTAATTTCTAAAGGGACAAAGAATCTCATCTGTATATAGGTCATCTTCATGTTGGTGAATGTTGTCTTCAAATCTTCACTCCAAGTTGTACAGTTGGCCCTCCTAGGGGTTTGACTTAGAAGAATTTGACTCTAGTAATCTAGTAGAATACAAGCATGTATCATATATCAAAGATCAACGCAAACAGGTTTTAGAAGTCTATGTTTTGCTAGTTTAGATCCATGCATCAAAGTTCAAATTTATGACAATAGGGATCAAATATGTAAAAAAATATGTGACAACTGGGATCAAACCTCTGAGTTTTGTGCACCAGGTCTAATTCATAGACAGTCATCATACCAAGGACATAAAATTTCAGGATAGTGACAAATCAATTCTACATATCATCAGTAACATTAGTCCATCATTAATTCTAAAACTAAATACCCCTATCCTTCATATTTAATTTATGAATATATATGATAATTATCAAATCCTCTCTTATTAATATAAATTAGTTTACATGAATAATTGCATTTAATTAATTACCTAAATTTATCTAAAAGAAATTTTATTCCCTTCAATATATAAATTATAAATTCCTCTACAATAATAAATTTGACATATAAATAGAAAACATATGATTAGATGATAAGTAAGAGATATTTCTGACAATTTGTCAAAATTATGATATTTAGATTTAACGTAATTTTTGAGTCAAGCTCATTGACCCATATTTCATAAGTAGTAATTCACACAAAATATAAATCAATGAATTTGACTCAACAACTAAGACGTTGAATAATATGATTAGATGTTATTATATTAAGACACGTCTACTCTATCTATGCTCGAGGGATAAGGTAGTTGAGAAATTCTCCCTCATTGGTAACTAGTAAAACATGGGATCTTTCCCTATTTAAATTAAAATAATCTAAAGACCTCGCCACTTTTAATAAAATATAAATAATGCTTACAATTCTCCAGCTCTGAGTTGCCGTGTGAATGCGATGGCCTTGACTGGGTAGACACTCCCTCTATTCTCTTAACAACTATACTGCAAATCGTGATTTAATAATGCCCACTACCTAGGTTTCTGTTTATTTTATACTCACAACTTTTGAAGCGCCCACTACTTTGACATTGTTTACTCTAATAAAGCTTCAACAATACTCCCGTATGCATCATACTTATGAATTCATCATATGTCAAACGCTGCTCTGTATATTTTTTGGTGGTCTCCTACATCATGAATTCAAAAGTTCAGAAAGATGAGCAATTTAGAAAACATAAAGGTTTTTATATCATTTTACGAGGTATTTTAAAGAAAAAGGGGATTCCATTAAAATACTTTTTAGAGGGATAATTATTTGTAGGAAAAGGGTTTAACTGTGTTTATTGCTATATCTATTTTTTGTGGATTATTTATTACTATATCTATTTTTTGTGGATTATTTTTCTCACCCATTAACCCTGGGGTCACAGTTTTCCAGTTTATCAATGCCTCGGAGGGGTTTGTTATCTGATGGGCAAAGCCTTTCTCGACTGAAGTTTAAGCTAAAAGTTTAGCAGATATAAACATCGACTGCCACAAGGAAACAAGAAACCTTACCTTTCTACATCAATTGCTAAAAGTTTGTTACCCCTGTGATCCTTTATGGTTGTGAAATTTGGGGCAGCAGTATGTTTGATAAAAAATGGAAGCAAATTGAAAGGATCCAGAAGCATCTTATCATTTACAGTCTTAAAATGAAGACTACTGTCCCATATGAGATTTTATTGGCTGAAACATGTTTGTTCCCTTTGGAGGCGTCAGTAATGGTCATCTTAGATGTGAAATGGGCAGGTGGCTGATTCCCAAAGAGGAGTGGGAAAAAAGAATATGCCTCTTTTGGAACAAAGGTGTGGTGGCTAAGGGTTTTCTCAATGTAGAGTTGTGTATAGATGGTAAATGATAATTGCTGCACATAAGAAAAGAATACAATACTAAAACAAGAAAAATATCTTATAAATTCTAGAAATAACTGATTCTCATCTAAACAGAGCAACAAACTAAAATGGAATCAAACAAATCTAATTCACTTAACCACCATAAATCAAGAATGATAATAAAAACAATCTCAAATAAGAAGTATGTTCATTTATTGTAATCAAAATCTGATACAATCATGAGAAAAAATTATCTTAACAAGATACCCTGGGTTAGAAAGATATATACAGAGCCTTCATCAGTTCATGCATTAATGAGCAACAACAACTAATCAATCTACTTCCCGTTATGAAACGAAAGGACTCCTTATTAATGAAGAAGCAAATTAAAACTAGGAAACTGAAACTAAAAAACTAGAAAGGAGAATTCTAATCAGGACTTTTGGAATGAGTAATCTTATCCAAGAAACATGGAGACAATTATCTTAGCTTTAACCAATCTCAACACATTTTTGAAAACAACTATTTAAACCATGCTAATATCCATTAAAACATAATATAATTAATATGGTGCTTATCCAAATATTATATAAGGTCTTGACTTAAAAGGATGAAAATGTCTACAAGAATATAGCTTAGAAACAAGAAAAGATAGAGATTAAAAGGAAAATTATAGCACTCATCACTCCTTCCCAATCTTTGTAAGGTGTGATAAATATAGCTTTGCATCTTCTTGGTTTAGTTTAGTTTCTTATAACATAACAACATCAACTTGGATAATGTATAATTGACGCTTCACTGAGCACTCCTTGTTAGGGGCATTTAAGCTCCTAAAATTCTAAAAGATTATTTGTATTGCTCTCTAAGAGGGGTTTTCCCCCCTCATACCTTAAAAGGTATTTGTGCATCGATTATTAGGCATCCATTAAATCATTTTCTTCCCTCTTTTGCTTGTTGGTTTTCTAACCTCTCCTTTTACCTGAGACAATATTTTTGAAGCAATTTCGTTAATACATCTTTGATTGATAATATCTAGTGCATCAATAACTTCTGTTTTTTATTTAGATTAGAAATCTTATCCCGACTCCCTTGAGATGGAGGCTCTTAATTCATTTACAATCTTGATGTCATGGGGTATAATTGCTTTATCATTGGAGACAAAAATTGTGGGGTCCTGGGGTGTCTCCTAAATATAATTGGGTTGAGATTTTATTTCATTTGGTGGTGTACATCTTTTTGTATTCATGCTCTTCTGACCGGTCTCCTGAAATTCCTAACTTTTATCTTCTTTCAAGATTTGATCTACTTCGTTGTTAATAGGGGAAGGTTCATTGAGTGGCACATATTTTGGTGTATAGATCTATCCATCTTTTTATTAACTTGTTTCTAGACCTAGTTCTTTTTCTATTTAAATATGCATTCCTCTTCTACATGGGAGTGATTTTTACATCATATACACAGTTTATTGTACTCTTCTAGTTCCACACTTTGTCTCCACATCCCAAATTATGATTCTAGTATAATTAGTTTTGGAGGTGGTTCCTTTTTCTTTACACATTTATACACAAGCATATATTCTTGAATCTCCCCGAAGAACCTTCACATCTACACTCAGTAATTGTCCAAGGTTGTTGTTGATTTATGCCAATCCTTGAAGTGTCTAATATTATTCAAGCAAGTTGTAAAGTCAAGTCCACATTGAAATTTTAGAGATTGGACATGAAGTGGATCAAAATTAGGGCACCATTTTTTAAAATATAAACTTGTATTATCTAGAATCCATGGACCTTTGTTCAAGATGTAATTTCTTTCACTTTCATGTGAGAATTTAGCAATAAAATGGCCTTTCAAAAATAATTTAACAAATTTACACTTCTGCCAATTTTCTTTTACCCATTCATGTACTTTCACCTTGTTGGCTAGAGCTCAATGAATTTTCCATTGATCACAATTTGACCTAATTTCATCCCACACTTATCTATTGATTCATTCTTAATATGAATCTTTAATTCTATTTTTTCTTCTTCTCCTCTTGTTTAATTAGCTTCAATGTGAAAATGGTTTCTTCTTTCCTTTTAGGATCTACCTTCATCTCTTCTACTAAGGCATCTTCCTCTAGTAATGTGTTTATGGGATGGTGAACAAATTGGGTTGTGACCTCTTTGTTTTTTCCATCCATCTATGTTTGATAATCCCTCCTCACCAAATAAAAACCTTTTATTAAGTTTACACAAAGATTTTGCATCCCTACTTTGCTCAAACTTGTGTACCATTTTTATCCTACTCTTACCTTTCTTATATATATATATATATATATATATATCTGTGTGTGTGTATGTGTATGTATATATGTGTGTATATATATGTGTGTATATGTGTATGTATATATGTGTGTGTGTGTGTGTGTGTGTGTGTGTGTGTGTGTGTGTGTAGAGAGAGAGAGAGAGAGAGATGAACAAGCAGACAATCCAAGTGGTAAGCATATGACATATGTGAACATAAATAAGAGCATAAAAGAATATAGAAGTGAAAAATAAAATATAAGGAAGTATACGAGCAAAACATGAAATGTAAGAAGTCATAGTCATAGGTATGAAAAGTAACACAAGAAAGATGCCCCCAAGTAAGAAAATACAATGAATCATAATATGAAAGGTAAAATGAGTATATATAGTTTTCACTTGATATTTTTACATTTAACTTTTTAATTACACATGTTGTTTGTTGTGTTTTTCTTATTCTCATTTTACCTTTCAGATTATGATTTATATTTTTTTCTACTTGGGGGCATCTTTCTTATGTTACTTTTCAAGCCTACGTTTCATGTTTTTCTTGTATGCTTCCTTATATTTTATTTTTCACTTCTATATTACTGTATGCTCTTATGTTCATTATGTCATATGCTTACCACTTGGATTGTCCACTTGCTCATTATTTTAATGATTTTATGATCTTATGATTTACTATGGCTCTTATGCATATCTTTCTCATGATTTATGTTTGCCTATCATATGTTTATCTCCTTGTGATTCCATGCTTGTCACTTTAACTTTTTTTTCATGTTTATGCTACAAGGCCTTATGATTATTACTATACATTTTCTTATGATCACACATTTGAGACCCATGTTGTGACTTTATCTTATGTATGCAATTGATACTTTTACTGAAATATTCAATAAAAAATATATATGCACTAGATATTTAAGTTAATGATTTATGCCTGAGAAATCATGAAAAAAATGTATTTGTAGTTCAAGTTATGCATTAGGATAAAATGTTAATAATTATAATAAAAAAATATTTAAAACTAACCAAGTATGATAGAAATCACTTTTTTTTAAGTTAGAAAAATTATAAACTAAATCCACATGGAAAATGTCACTAATCATTAGTTGCCAGTGTCCTTAAATTCTTGACATCGATTTGTTTGGCATAATTGACAAAATGTGGGACACATTCTTGTGTTTTCACTCATATCTTTATACATTCCCAATAACGGTGAAGACTGTGGGAATGCCCTTAAGTATAATAATGTGCCAGAGTGTTGATTTTAATAGTCCAATAATTCTAAAAAGTGGGGCATACAATTGTATTGTCTCCCACATATTTTTTGTTGTTTTGTAGGTTCAGTGGAGCACTCACACTCCAAGGACCATACACAAGGAATTAAAAATTGATCTATTACTTTATTCAAATCCTATGTCGTTTTCATGAGTGTCTCAATATTTACTTTTATGTTGATTGAGAATGTCCATATAGTTTGAAATGCATGCTCATGATGGATTTACACGCGTATCTGGTGATAAAATATAATGGTGAAATTTGCATACTCAAGCCATTTCCCATTTAGTTTTGTGCCACATTGGTGGAATGCCCTAGTACAATCACATATTTCCTTATCCATCCCCATTTACTCCTACTCACACTTATTCCTACACATTTCTAATTTACCTTTCATTATTGCACCTACATTTGCACCCACCCCTATATATTCATCCCTACCTTGAGATTATCACTTCCTTGCCTAGGTTCATTTCTACCCCATTCGAGATCAATCCCGCAGTGTATCAAAATGAACCTTAAATTTAAACTTTTAAATTGAAATTCCAATTTTCACACCCCTTTCTATTAGCCATTATGAGCCAATTTGGTACACATGTGTGATATGTTTTGGTATTTAAAGATATTTAATGTGTAATTAAATGATATGGACATTAAGGAGAAAATCACTATAGCACACTTCAATTTCTAAAGGGACAAAGAATCTCATCTGTATATAGGTCATCTTCTTGTTGGTGAATGTTGCCTTCAAATCTTCACTCCAAGTTGTACACTTGGCCCACCTAGGGGTTTGACTTAGAAGAATTTGACTCTAGTAATCTAGTAGAATACAAGCATGTATCATATATCAAAGATCAAAACAAACATGTTTTAGAAGTCTATGTTTTGCTAGTTTAGATCCATGCATCAAAGTTCAAATTTATGACAATAGGGATCAAATATGTGACAACTGGGATCAAACCTCTGAGTTTTGTGCACTAGGTCTAATTCACAGATAGTCATCATACCAAGGATATAAAATTTCAGGATAGTGACAAATCAATTCTACCTATCATCAGTAACATTAGTCCATCATTAATTCTAAAACTAAATACCCCCATCCTTCATATTTAATTTATGAATATATATGATAATTATCAAATCCTCTCTTATTCATCTAAATTAATTTACATGAATAATTGCATTTATTTAATTACCCTAAATTTATCTAAAAGAAATTATATTCCCTTCAATATATAAATTCTAAATTCCTCTATAACAATAAATTTGACATATAAATAGAAAACATATGATTAGATGATAAGTAGGAGATATTTCTGGCAATTTGTCAAAATTATGATATTTAGATTTAACGTAATTTTTGAGTCAAGCTCATTGACCCATATTTCATAAGTAGTAGTTCACACAAAATATAAATCAATGAATTTGACTCAACAACTAAGGAGTTGAATAATATGATTAGATGTTATTATATTAAGACACATCTACTCTATCCATGCTCGAGGGATAAGGTAGTTGAGAAATTCTCCCTCATTGGCAACTAGTAAAACATGGGATCTCGCCCTATTTAAATTAAAATAATCTAAAGACCTCGCCACTTTTAATAAAATATAAATAATGCTTACAATTTTCGAGCTCTGAGTTGCCATGTGAATGCGATGGCCTTGACTGGGTAGACGCTCCCTCTATTCTCTTAACAACTATACTGCAAATCGTGATTTAATAATGCCCACTACCTAGGTTTCTGTTTATTTTATACTCAACTTTTGAAGCGCCCACTACTTTGACATTGTTTACTCCAATAAAGCTTTAACAATACTCCCATATCCATCATACTTTATGAACTCATCATATGTCAAACGCTGCTCTGTATATTTTTTGGTGGTCTCCTACATCATGAATTCAAAAGTTCATAAAGATGAGCAATTTAGAAAACATAAAGGTTTTTATATCATTTTACGAGGTATTTTAAAGAAAAAGGGGATTCCATTAAAATGCTTTTTAGAGGGATAATTATTTGTAGGAAAGGGGGTTTAATTGTGTGTTTATTGCTATATCTATTTTTTTGGATTATTTATTGTTATATCTATTTTTTGTGGATTATTTTTCTCACCGATGAACGTTGGGGTCACAGTTTTCCAGTTTATCAATGCTTCGGAGGGGTTTGTTATTTGACGGGCAAAGCCTTTCTCGATTGAAGTTTAAGCTAAAAGTTTAGCAGATATAAACATCGACTGCCGCAAGGAAACAAGAAACCTTACCTTTCTACATCAATTGCTAAAAGTTTGTTACCCCTATGATCCTTTATGGTTGTGAAATTTGGGGCAGCAGTATGTCTGATAAAAAATGGAAGCAAATTGAAAGGATCCAGAAGCATCTCATCATTTGCAGTCTTAAAATGAAGATCGCTGTCCCATATTAGATTTTATTGGCTGAAACATGTTTGTTCCCTTTGGAGGCGTCAGTGATGGTCATCTTAGATGTGAAACGGGCAGGTGGCTGATTCCCAAAGAGGAGTGGGAAAATAGAATATGCCTCTTTTGCAACAAAGGTGTGGTGGCTAAGGGTTTTCTCGATGTGGAGTTGTGTATAGATGGTAAATGATAGTTGTTGCACATAAGAAAAGAATACACTACTAAAACAAGAAAAATATCTTATAAATTCTAGAAATAACTGATTCTCATCTAAACAGAACAGCAAACTAAAATGGAATCAAACAAATCTAATTCACTTAACCACCATAAATCAAGAATGATAATAAAAACAATCTAAAATAAGAAGTATGTTCATTTCTTGTAATCAGAATCTGATACAATCATGAGAAAAAATTATCTTAACTAGATACCCTGGGTGAGAAAGATATATACAGAGCCTTCATCAGTTCATGCATTAATGAACAACAACAACTAATCAATCTACTTCCCGTTATGAAACGAAAGGACTCCTTATTTCTGAAGAAGCAAAATAAAACTAGGAAACTGAAACTAAAAAACTAGAAAGGAGAATTCTAATAAGGACTTTTGGAATGAGTAATCTTATCCAAGAAACATGGAGACAATTATCTTAGCTTTAACCAATCTCAACACATTTTTGAAAACAACTATTTAAACCATGCTAATATCCATTAAAACATAATATAATTAATATGGTGCTTATCCAAATATTATATAAGGTCTTGACTTAAAAGGATGAAAATGTCTACAAGAATATAGCTTAGAAACAAGAAAAGATAGAGGTTAAAAGGAAAATTATAGCACTCATCACTCCTTCCCAATCTTTGTAAGGTGTAATAAATATAGATTTGCATCTTCTTGGTTTAGTTTAGTTTCTTATAACATAACAACATCAACTTGGATAATGTATAATTTATGCTTCACTGAGCACCCCTTGTTAGGGGCATTTAAGCTCCTAAAATTCTAAAAGATTATTTGTATTGCTCTCTAAGAGGGGTTTTCCCCCCTTATACCTTAAAAGGTATTTGTGCATCGATTATTAGGCATCCATTAAATCATTTTCTTCCCTCTTTTGCTTGTTGGTTTTCTAACCTCTCCTTTTACCTGAGACAATATTTTTGAAGCAATTTCGTTAATACATCTTTGATTGATAATATCTAGTGCATCAATAACTTCTGTTTTTTATTTAGATTAGAAATCTTATCCCGACTCCCTTGAAATGGAGGCTCTTAATTCATCTACAATCTTGATGTCATAGAGTATAATTGCTTTATCATTGGAGACAAAAATTGTGGGGTCTTGGGGTGTCTCCTAAATATAATTGGGTTGAGATTTTATTTCATTTGGTGGTGTACATCTTTTCGTATTCATGCTCTTCAGACCGGTCTCTTGAAATTCCTAACTTTTATCTTCTTTCAAGATTTGATCTACTTCATTGTTAATAGGGGAAGGTTCATTGAGTGGCACATATTTTGGTGTATAGATCTATCCATCTTTTTATTAACTTGTTTCTAGACCCAGTTCTTTTTCTATTTAAATATGCATTCCTCTTCTACATGGGAGTGATTTTTGCATCATATACACCAAGTCTATTGTACTCTTCTAGTTCCACACTTTGTCTCCACATCCCAAATTATGATTCTAGTATAATTAGTTTTGGAGGTGGTTCCTTTTTCCTTTACACATTTATACACAAGCATATATTCTTGAATCTCCCCGAAGAACCTTCACATCTACACTCAGTAATTGTCCAAGGTTGTTGTTGATTTATGCCAATCCTTGAAGTGTCTAATATTATTCAAGCAAGTTGTGAAGTCAAGTCCACATTGAAATTTTAGAGATTGGACATGAAGTGGATCAAAATTAGGGCACCATTTTTTAAAATATAAACTTGTATTATCTAGAATCCATGGACCTTTGTTCAAGATGTAATTTCTTTCACTTTCATGTGAGAATTTAGCAATAAAATGGCCTTCAAAAATAATTTAACAAATTTACAGTTCTCCCAATTTTCTTTTACCCATTCATGTACTTTCACCTTGTTGGCTAGAGCTCAATGAATTTTCCATTGATCACAATTTGACCTAATTTCATCCCACACTTATCTATTGATTCATTCTTAATATGAATCTTTAATTCTATTTTTTCTTCTTCTCCTCTTGTTTAATTAGCTTCAATGTGAAAATGGTTTCTTCTTTCCTTTTAGGATCTACCTTCATCTCTTCTACTAAGGCATCTTCCTCTAGCAATGTGTTTATGGGATGGTGAACAAATTGGGTTGTGACCTCTTTGCTTTTTCCATCCATCTATGTTCGATAATCCCTCCTCACCAAATAAAAACCTTTTATTAAGTTTACACAAAGATTTTGCATCCCTACTTTGCTCAAAC
Source organism: Cunninghamia lanceolata (assembly GCA_027924645.1). Classification (NCBI taxonomy): domain Eukaryota; kingdom Viridiplantae; phylum Streptophyta; class Pinopsida; order Cupressales; family Cupressaceae; genus Cunninghamia; species Cunninghamia lanceolata. The sequence goes on from BSBN01000500.1 coordinate 29,663,587, forward strand.
TTGTGTACCATTTTTATCCTACTCTTACCTTTCTTATATATATATATATATATATATATATATATATATAGAGAGAGAGAGAGAGAGAGAGAGAGAGAGAGAGAATCCAAGTGGTAAGCATATGACATATGTGAACATAAATAAGAGCATAAAAGAATATAGAAGTGAAAAATAAAATATAAGGAAGTATACAAGGAAAACATGAAATGTAAGAAGTCATAGTCATAGGTATGAAAAGTAACACAAGAAAGATGCCCCCAAGTAAGAAAATACAATGAATCATAATATGAAAGGTAAAATGAGTATATATAGTTCTCACTTGATATTTTTACATTTTAACTTTTTAATTATACATGTTGTTTGTTTTGTTTTTTGTATTCTCATTTTACCTTTCATATTATGATTTATATTTTTTTCTACTTGGGGGCATCTTTCTTATTTCTTGTATGCTTCCTTATATTTTATTTTTCACTTCTATATTACTGTATGCTCTTATGTTCATTATGTCATATGCTTACCACTTGGATTGTCCACTTGCTCATTATTTTAATGATTTTATGATCTTATGATTTACTATGCCTCTTATGCATATCTTTCTCATGATTTATTGTTTGCCTATCATATATTTATCTCCTTGTGATTCCATGCTTGTCACTTTAACTTTTTTTCATGTTTATGCTACAAGGCCTTATGATTATTACTATACATTTTCTTATGATCACACATTTGAGACCCATGTTGCGACTTTATCTTATGTATGCAGTTGATACTTTTACTGAAATATTCAATAAAAAATATATATGCACTAGATATTTAAGTTAATGATTTATGCCCAAGAAATCATGAAAAAAATGTATTTGTAGTTCAAGTTATGCACTAGGATAAAATGTTAATAAATATAATAAAAAAATATTTAAAACTAACCAAGTATGATAGAAATCACTTTTTTTTAAGTTAGAAAAATTATAAACTAAATCCACATGGAAAATGTCACTAATCATTAGTTGCCCTTGTCCTTAAATTCTTGATATCGATTTGTTGGCATAATTGACAAAATGTGGGACACATTCTTGTGTTTTCACTCATATCTTTTATCCATTCCCAAAAACAGTGAAGACTGTGGGAATGCCCTCAAGTATAATAATGTGCCAAAGTGTTGATTTTAATAGTCCAATAATTCTAAAAAGTGGGGCATACAATTGTATTGTCTCCCACATATTTTCGTTGTTTTGTAGGTTCAGTGGAGCACTCACACTCCAAGGACCATACCCAAGGAATTAAAAATTGATCTATTACTTTATTCGAATCCTATTTCGTTTTCATGAGTGTCTCAATATTTACTTTTATGTTGATTGAGAATGTCCATATAGTTTGAAATGCATGCTCATGATGGATTTACACACATATCTGGTGATAAAATATAATGGTGAAATTTGCATACTCAAGCCATTTCCCATTTAGTTTTGTGCCACATTGGTGGAATGCCCTAGTACAATCACATATTTCCTTATCCATCCCCATTTACTCCTACTCACACTTATTCCTACACATTTCTAATTTACCTTTCATTATTGCACCTACATTTGCACCCACCCCTATATATTCATCCCTACCTTGATATTATCACTTCCTTGCCTAGGTTCATTTCTACCCCATTCGAGATCAATCCTGCAGTGTGTCAAAATGAACCTTAAATTTAAACTTTTAAATTCAAATTCCAATTTTCACACCCCTTTCTATTAGCCATTATGAACCAATTTGGTACACATGTGTGATATGTTTTGGTATTTAAATATATTTAATGTGTAATTAAATTATATGGACATTAAGGAGAAAATCACTATAGCACACTTCAATTTCTAAAGGGACAAAGAATCTCATCTGTATATAGGTCATCTTCATGTTGGTGAATGTTGTCTTCAAATCTTCACTCCAAGTTGTGCAGCTGGCCCACCTAGGGGTTTGACTTAGAAGAATTTGACTCTAGTAATCTAGTAGAATACAAGCATGTATCATATATCAAAGATCAATGCAAACAGGTTTTAGAAGTCTATGTTTTGCTAGTTTAGATCCATGCATCAAATTTCAAATTTATGACAATAGGGATCAAATATGTGACAACTGGGATCAAACCTCTGAGTTTTGTGCACTAGGTCTAATTCAAAGACAATCATCATACCAAGGACATAAAATTTCAGGATAGTGACAAATCAATTCTACATATCATCAGTAACATTAGTCCATCATTAATTCTAAAACTAAATACCCCTATCCTTCATATTTAATTTATGAATATATATGATAATTATCAAATCCTCTCTTATTAATCAAAATTAATTTACTTGAATAATTGCATTTATTTAATTACCCTAAATTTATCTAAAAGAAATTTTATTCCCTTCAATATATAAATTCTAAATTCCTCTACAACAATAATTTTGACATATAAATAGAAAACATATGATTAAATGATAAGTAGGAGATATTTCTGGCAATTTGTCAAAATTATGATATTTAAATTTAACGTAATTTTTGAGTCAAGATCATTGACCCATATTTCATAAGTAGTAGTTCACACAAAATATAAATCAATGAATTTGACTCAACAACTAAGGAGTTGAATAATATGATTAGATGTTATTATATTAAGACACGTCTACTCTATCTATGCTCGAGGGATGAAAGGTAGTTGAGAAATTCTCCCTCATTGGCAACTAGTAAAACATGGGATCTTGCCCTATTTAAATTAAAATAATGTAAAGACCTCGCCACTTTTAATAAAATATAAATAATGCTTACAATTTTCCAGCTCTGATTTGCCGTGTGAATGCGATGGCCTTGATTGGGTAGACGCTCCCCCTATTCTCTTAACAACTATACTGCAAATCGTGATTTAATAATGCCCACTACCTAGGTTTCTGTTTATTTTATACTCACAACTTTTGAAGCGCCCACTACTTTGACATTGTTTAGGGGAAAAGACCCAATAGGTGTGATAGTTCCAATGGTTGGGAGGGTAACTGTCATAGTTTGATCCATTAGTAGAACATATTTTCATTATTGCTTGAATATAAAAATATCAATAAAAGTAACTTTTTGTATTAATAACTATTGCTTTTAAACCTGTCAAACATGTATCATTGATAGACCAAATTTTTTCCAACTGCCCATTCAATAGTACAAAATGAACAAACATCCCTTTTCAACTTTTAGCTCTAAATGGAACAAAAGATAATATAATTTATTCCAAATAAAAATCACATCTGAACTTATAACAAAACTATATTAAAATATTATGTTCAAATTTGTACAGTCTTCCAATTACTTTGTCCACCTATAGACACAATCTTGTCAACATCCATACATGCTTCTTACTCTATATAAAATACTAAATGTACAACTACTGGTCCTCTACCAATTAATCTGGTATTGTAATGAACAATGACAGGTACCCAACTTGACATAGTTACAAAATTTTATTTCTAATAATTCAGTCCATCTCTCTCAAATATTGAGCAATAAATGCCCAACTTGGAGATAAATCAGTCCATCTCTCCCAAGTTAGAAATCGGTATCCTTGTGTACATGAACCATTATTCGACAATATTGTTTTTAATTGGAAAAGCCTTTCGCATGAAGTTGCAAGCACTTATATTTCATGTCTGCCTTAATCCTTACTAGCATTGCTGGACTATGGTTCACCATAATAAATTACGCAATACTAAATCTTATACAACATGCCAAGTCCATGGTAAAGAACAGTAGAGATCTATGTTTAAATATGGAAATGCCTTTCAAGTGAAGTTGCAAGCAATTATAGTTTACATCTGTGACCTAAATCTTAATAGCATTGTTGGAAATTTAGTTCATGCAACATGCTAGGTCCACAATAAAGAACAGAAGAGATCCATGTTAAAATATAAATGAACAGCAATTTAGAAAAGAAAATTCACAAGCAAATGTAATTTTTTCTTAAATGGGTTACAACTTACAATCATACCATATGCTAACTAGTTTTAAAAAGTCCGCAGGCCTGCACCGTTGTCAAACAAATTTGATTTAAACAGTTTCGAGGAGGAGACATTTTACTGAACAGTTAATGGCTTTTTATTAAAGAGGTTTTGGAAAAAACTGTATTCATTTGTTTGCTTTGCGCCAACGTTTAGGATGATCACACTTCATGATCCATCATCAAGATGAGCAACAATGAACTAATGGATCAAAATTTGTTATCTGTTTCAAGAAACAAACATCATACCAGTTAAAATATTTTCTTTGAGAAAACTTATGGAAATTTTTAAAACCATGTATTCAATATTGTTTTTACATCAAAACATTTTGGACCACACTCCAAGATCCATCATCAGGGTGACAAATAATAAACAACATATTGAAATCTGTTATCTATTTTCATTGTTTCTCATCCTAATGATAGATCATGAAGTGTGATACAAACATAAAAAATAATCAAATACAGAGATTTTCCAGAATGAACACTTGATGCTTATTAGTTAAAATCTTTTTGTGAACCGGGTATTACTAAGGTTTTACGAAACCTCAATACAGGTCAATAGATAAAGAGCACAAATAAATTGTAATAGACATGACCAAATTTGAATGTAAGACCAAACAAAGCAAATCAAATTCATTTAATTTCACAAGAAAGTTGGAAACAAAACGGGAAGGTAAAATCAATCACAATTTGTCTTGAAGCGTCAAGATGAAATAGTCAATTTAACCATTCTCTCAATTTGAATGTTCCATTAAGTAGGCACAAAATACAGAAGCTCAGAAGCTGCAGACCACAAGTTGATTGTACAACATAGCAACCTGAAATGATTACTACTTGACATATAGAATTGCATAACAATGTAAGCAAAATAAACCTACATAATGCCTCTGCTGTATCAATAAGGCTAGAAACCTATTGCTGAAACTTCTGTGCATTTGTCGTGATGGTAGTAGAAACCTTTGGAATTAACCTTGAGATCCACTGTCCTGTATTACCTGTGCATTTGTCGTGATGGTAGTAGAAACCTTTGGAATTAACCTTGAGATCCACTGTCCTGTATTACCTGCAAGTTATGATAATTAATCAAAACCTATGCCATATAGCTATGTGTAATCACTACAAAAATAACATTAATCCTATAATATTTGTTTGCAATTGATCTCTTCAAAACCAATGCAGTATTATACAGCCTTACTAGATCCAAATACTCGTTAAACATACAGAAAAATATGTACAATATATAATAAACCTAACCAATGTGAAGCAAAACCAAACAAGCAAAACAAATTCATTTTTTCCCATGAGAAACAAAGGATGAAGGTAAAACTAGTTAAAACATGTCTTCAACGGAGAGGGTGAAGTAAGTCCATCAAACCATTCTCTCAATTAGAAATTTTCATTAAGTAGCCACAAAATACAGAAGCTCGGAAGCTGCAGACCACCAGTTGCTTGGACAAAAGAGCATTCTGACAAAATTACAATTTGAGATCAAGAATTGCTTACAATAAAAAAATAAACCTGATCTAACTTAAACTAACCCTCTGAAGTGACTTCTAAGTCACTAACAATACACAAAACAAAAAGCAAAACTACATTTCTACCTATCATTTCTTATTCACCAAAACTATATTCCTACCTATCATTCCTAATCCTTACCCACCCGGAACTCCATTTCTACATGTAGCTTAGGGTTACAGGTTTTCTTTAAGTTCAGACATCATTAGTGTATGTTGAGGATGCATCCAAAGGGATATTTTGACATCCCCTGCATTTAAGGACATCTTGGACCTTTCAGTCTCTATTTTCTCTTTTTCCAGGGGACACACCAGAAACATCTCCAATGCAGTGAACATTTCCTGGGGTGTCCCCCTTTGAAGCCTATCAATTGGGGGCAACTTGCCATCCCAAACGTCCCCTGCCCATCACAAACCATAAACAAATTTATTTTATTTTATTTTTTAAATTAAACAAAAAACCAAAACCCTAAACCCTATATAAGGGGTCACAAGGTCTCCCAACCTAAACATTTGTTATTTAGCACCCAAAAAGGGGAGGAGGAGGTTAGTAAATGACTTGATAAAACGTTGTTTACAGAGAATGGTAATATATGGTTAGTGAGCTATTGAGCAGAGTACTGTAATGACTAAGTTTATATCTGCCTGTAAATGATATGATAAATTTTTTTTATTAGAAGTAAAAGATATTGTGCAAGGATTAATTCCAGTTGTAGGGGATGGGCAAAATTCAGAGGGAGAGCTGAAGTGGAAAAGGAAGTCCACTAGATTTGTCTTTGACGAGTTTTATAAGATACAATATGAGGTACTGAGTATGCCAATCTTCTCCTAATTGGAATTGTGTCCAATCCTACAGTTGCCTGCTATGTAAGCGTTGGTAGCATCCCCTGGAACAATCCTACAGTTCTATTGCCTTTGTAAGGTTGAACTGGCAGTTCTTTCAACAGGTGCTCTACTAGGCTCTTTTTTTGTGTGATGGTTCCAGTTTGCACTCCTTTATTCAAAAAGATTCTACCAATACGTCCCATAAAACACTACACAGACCCTAAAAAATCATGGCAGACCTTGGTAAATAATTTCACAGGCTTTCTAGACTTGTGACATTGACCTTATATACACAAACCTTATAGACCATGTTGACAGACCTTCTAAACCTCTGTCACATTTTGAAAGACTATCAAACACCTTAAAAACTTATGCAATAGAAAAAAAAGCTTATGCAATAGAAAAAACAACTTATGCAATAGAAAAAAAAAATGGGTCATTGCCCCAGTAAGGTCAAAAATGACCTTACCTATTGGTTCTCCTACAAACCCTGGTTACAAAAACCCTTTAAATCTATTGTGTCAAAAGACACAATTTCTGTGACTGAATGTTGCTGAGGAGTGGATTGCTTGTCGCTGAGGAGTGGATTGCTGTGAGTCTTGGGCTAGAGCTATGAGAATGTTAGAAGTGTGTGGCTAGGCATTTCCATTAACGGCCTCCATGCTTCCCACGCCTTCTCTTCCTTGTCATATCCTCCTATAACATAAATAAGCAAAGCAATATTTAGAGCCATTTTTAAACATGACAACAATAATAACTAATTTCTTTCAGATTGCTTAAATAATGCTCACACGAATAAATCTCTGGATACAAAAACTGTGACACCAGACGTACCCAGGTAGACTGTAATCATCGTTCATTGTTTCACAAGGATTGCATATTCACCAGAGGCCGAGAAGAGCATTAGTTGGCGAAGGCTAGGGCCTAGAGGCAAGGCTCCTACTCAACAATTAATTACCCCTCTACCTGAACAGAGAGAGATTCGCCCTAGATTCGATTCAAGGGAGCCAGCTAGGAGGAGATGGGGAACCTGAGGGAGCGGAGAACTGGGAAACGACAAGATCAGAAAAGGTGAGCTTCATACCGACCAGTCCATCTATTCCTGAAAACCCACCAAAGAAATAGCAAAATGGGTGAAGAAAAACCAAAAAAAAAAGCAAAACACTAAAAACTCCACGAGACTGAGAAGTCCTTTGGCTACTAAAAACCAAACCTATTGCCTCCATCCACCTCCACGTCAACGGCCTCGCTGCTTCCCACGCCTGGCGATCTCTATGCTTCCCACGTCGGCGGCCTCCATGGAAGTTGTGGGCTGGAGCAGCGGCAGCGACAGAGTGTGAGAAATAGGGTTGAGTGTGAGAAGTGAGAGATTCATTTTAGGTTTAGGGTTATTCAGCAATAGGATAATTTATTATTAGATTAGGGTTAAGTTTGATCCAAAATAGCACGTTATTATATGAAGTTTAGGGTGTTTTATAGAATATTTTTTGGTTATTTTCTAAGTAGTTAATAGTATAATGTTGTTTAGGTTTATATATAAACATGCACATAAGATATGAGTTCAGATTTATTTTTCAAAGGATTCTATTATGGATTTGAGTACTAATGTCTATAATATAGGTGGAAAATTGTTCACTCATTGGTGCAAATGTGTGCGATGAAGGGAGGTGAGAATTGACCATCATAAGGCAGGGGTTCAAAAAGTGTTGTTTTTGACACTTTTTATGATTACGTATAGATCTGGCATCAAAATTGATCGTGTGGTCCTGAAACCTTAGTTATAAGCAGTCGACTTAGCAATGAAGTTGTTATAAAGTTCTTAAATGTATTCGACATCGGCAAGTATGTTTTTGAGAGGCACGAAGTTAGGGTGCACACCTATTGGGTCTTTTCCCCTACTCCGATAAAGCTTTAACAATACTCTCGTATCCATCATACTTTATGAACTCATCATATGTTAAACGTTGCTCTGTATATTTTTTGGTGGTCTCCTACATCATGAATTCAAAAGTTCAGAAAGATGAGCAATTTAGAAAACATAAAGGTTTTTATATCATTTTACGAGGTATTTTAAAGAAAACGGGGATTCCATTAAAATACTTTTTAGAGGGATAATTATTTGTAGGAAAAGGGGTTTAAGTGTGTGTTTATTGCTATATCTATTTTTTGTGCATTATTTTTCTCACCCATGAATCCTGGGGTCGTAGTTTTCTAGTTTATCAATGCCTCGGAGGGGTTTTGTTATCTGATGGGCAAAGCCTTTCTTGACTGAAGTTTAAGCTAAAAGTTTAGCAGATATAAACATCAACTGCCGCAAGGAAACAAGAAACCTTACCTTTCTACATCGACTGCTAAAAGTTTGTTACCTTGTGATCTTCTATGGTTGTGAAATTTGGGGCAGCAGTATGTCTGATAAAAAATGGAAGCAAATTGAAAGGACCCAGAAGCATCTCATCATTTGTAGTCTTAAAATGAAGACTGCTGTCCCATATGAGATTTTATTAGCTGAAACATGTTTGTTCCCTTTGGAGGCGTGAGTGATGGTTCGTTTGGTAAGTTACCTTAGGAAGACTCAAAATATGGAAAACCACCTTTGGCCTAAATTAATCATGGAGGAAAAGCTAAATAGAAGAAAGAAGACACGGAGGAAGCAAAATGACAAGTATGTTAGAGAAAAATTTAGACATAGCATGGACTAATCAAAAGGGACGGAAAAAAACTTACTATATCAAGGAGTTCAACCCCATGTCGAAAAAGCCTACTTAGGCGCAGATATTAAGTGGAAAGCAAAAATGTTGATTGCTCAAATAAGGACTAGGTCACATCATCTTAGATGTGAAACGAACATGTCGCTGATTCCCAAAGAGGAGTGGGAAAATAGAATATGCCTCTTTTGCAATAAAGGTGTGGTGGAGAGAGTGGCATTTCATCATGGAGTATTCGGCATACATCGACATTTGTGCCAGCTATGAAGGCATTTTGAATATCAACAGTTTAAGCACCTTTTTTGAAGAAGCGAGATTAGACAAAGCTACAAACTTATTGATCAAAATTCACTGTAGGAGATCCGATCTTGAAAGGGGCTTCAAACTATTTAGTGCTTTGCTGCCTTGTTCTTTGGTCAGTTATTAAAATCCTTCATTTCATTTCATTTCAACGGCACTAAACTTTGACCCTTCGGGGTCCCACCGTTGCCCTTTGTTTCAGCTGGCCCCCACCGGGATTTTTTTGGAGCGGACAAAGTGCCTACAAAACCCTAAGAAGATAGAGATTTTCGTGTCTCTTCTACCCGACCAGCAACCCTACAGGAGGCACGAGTCCCCTGAAACGCCTGGAAATGCGTTGAATCAATTTACGCCTTACAATGCCCGGTTATTCGATATCCTTGAAGTTAATCGAAGAAGATGGTGTATGGACTTCTGTCTGGTAAATTCTTTTCCTCACTCTTTTCCTGAATGGATAAGACGGTATATATGGAGGCGGCGATGGAGGAGGCGAGGCGGGCTCTTTCCCAACTGGAAGTTCCAGTGGGGTGTGTGATTGTTGAAAAGGGTCAAGTCATTGCGCGAGGCAGCAACGCCACCAATCAAACCAGAAATGCAACGAGGCACGCCGAAATGGAAGCCATTGATAACCTTCTTCGTCTCTGCCGAGCTGCCCATCTTACACAACAGCAAGTTGCTCAGCGCTTTGCGGCTTGCGAGCTCTATGTCACCTGTGAGCCCTGCATCATGTGCGCCTCTGCACTCTCCCTCCTTGGGATTACGCGTGTTTTCTATGGCTGTACAAATGACAGGTTTGGGGGATGTGGGTCTGTCATGGAAGTGCACAGGCATGGCTCTGGTACTTGCGGGGACAATCATGCTGAGAAGGGCAGAGGGTTTACATGTGTCGGGGGATTAATGGCTGATGAGGCGGTTCATCTATTTAGGAGTTTCTATGAGAAGGGGAACCCTAATGCTCCAAGGCCTCACAGGCCTCTCAGTTGAGAAATTGACAGCATGGATTCCTTTCAAATTGAAGGCGTATGTTGCAGAATCATTTTTTATATTTTGTTGACAACGTGCATCTTTCCTTTTTAGGTAAGATGTTCCTGGGTTTCCACTGCTGTTGGTAGCAAATTTGTTATGTCTGTCGGATTTTTCATCTTGGTTTTCTATGTCGCATCTGCGAGATCATGTTGTAATCACTAAGATTAATTTACTGATGAAACATTAACATGTTTAATTCAATTTTCTTTTTAGTGACATTTTTCAGTCCCTCATATGGCCAATTTTGACTTCCTGTAGTTGTTTCTCATCGGTTTTGTATACTTTTAAATAAAGCCTCTCTTGTTTTGTATGGAAGATTTTTTATATTTGTTTTCTGAAAAATCTTTGATTTGTTCTTAATTTTTCCCGCCTTCCATTTAGGAGCCACATATATTATTTTGCTTAAAGGTGTTTTGGATTGCTAATCTTGTTGAGCCTGCAGTTTGGCGAATATGCCTTTGGGAATACTATTCTACTACCAGAAGCAAATTCTAGTTAAAATACATTATAACTGTTATATTTTTGTATGCATGGCACTAATTTGATGTTGTGACCAAGTTCTTTTTACCCTTCCCATTTTCAAAATAATTGCATGAAGGTTTGTGGTAGGCAGATATTACCATGGTTGTTTAACATGTTGGCTGATTGTTTATGTCCTTTTGGTAAGCCCATAATGTTGTGTGTTCTGTGCTGTATTAGAGATTTCTGTGATGACATGATGTACGTTCTAAAAAAAAACTATCCCTGGGCAATTGTGCCGAATGCATAAATTTGTGCATGTTTGAGATTTGTTAAATTCATTTGACGGATCTTTATCTATTATTAGAACTGAATGAGCTTAGCACTTAAACGATTATGATATATAGAATCCAGTTTTCCTTAATCACACAAATCATGTGCATTATGAAAACGCGCTTAGCAATTGACCATGGGACTCGAGCTTTTTTTGCATTAAAAGGGATTCGTTAGGCTTGAAAATAGATAATAATGTTAGTTTGAGCTTGAAACAGATGATTGAGTTCTGTTGTTGCTAATTTGGTTTGTTTGCTCAATATGATTGAATGAATTCCCGTCTCTGGGTATGATTCAAAAAATTGTCTAATATTTGGCTTTCTTTGTTGTAAAATCACAAGGATTTTATACCACCCAACACTTCTCACCACGTTTACCAATTTTCTAACCCCATATTTAATGATAATGCTTAATTTCCGAGTTTGATTGTCTATGTTTGTCATTTTCCTAGAGGCTAAACATTGGAGGACTTAAATGGGATAGGTGAACTAAATTTGTGTATTTTTTGATGTTAATGATCAATTTTCTTGCAAGGTGATTTTAATGCTGAAAATTCATAAAAACAGGGAAGACAATGTTGTTTTTGTTATTTCAAGCCAAACAAAGGAAAAAAAATGCTGCTTTGCCATCTGGCCCAGCCCAAAAAAGTAATTAGGCTCTAATTGAATGAGAATGGAACAGATATTTGCTGAGGAATGAGTACCCTCGAGTTTGGCCTAAATAATCCAATGTTTGATTTAGGAAAAATCCAATTCTGCAATGATGTAAAAATGAGGTTTTGACTGAAAATTCAAAAAACAAGTAATTTATAGGCAAATTGATAAAACAGTTTAGTTGCAAATAAACTGCTGTTTGTTTTTTAAAAATCACTATTAATTCCATTTTTGTTTGAAAACCATGGTTTGTTCACAGTTAAACAGGCCTTAAGAATCATGCTGGCGATTGGAGGAAAAAATCAGCAGTCCGCAATTAATCATGATTTTTTGGTAATTTCTGCTACCACAGACTATTAGCAATGGAGCTCAGAGTTCTTGGATCCCATGTCTTTGAGGGTTGTTTTCTTTGTGTTGTGTATAGAAGCACTGATATTAAAATATAGTTTCATTAATTCATGCATACTTATCTTGCCATGGCAAGTGTTTTGGTTGTCAGTTTATAGGTAATTAACGAAATTACAGCCTACAGGAGTATAATAGAAGCATGAGTGCAATATGCATTGCTTTTCACTCTTAGGACATGCCATGCTTGAATTGTAACCTCAAGATCTTGCTTATTGTCATTATGTTTTCCACCTGCAAGTCATAGCATTGCTATGGCCGATAATTTTCAATATTAATATTTTCATAGGCAAGAGACTGATGCTCTTCAATCGCTGTTAAAGCTCTGAAGGTTCAATCCCTACAAGATGTGCTAGACTAAGCATATATTAGGTAGTACCATTAAGAAAACCTGGAAATTAAAACCCCTGCAGGATGTCTTCATAGTCCTATTGAGTTTTGATTATAGTTGCATTGGTATTAGAAGGCAGATTCAAGTGAAGCTTTAACATGACAAATGCTTCTGAGCAAGTTATGATTTGCCTTAAAGCATTGCAATTACTTATAGGAATTGCTGTACAGGCATTGAGTGCTACTGCTTATTACAAGTCTGCATCATTGATCACCATGATCTGTTTCAAATCATCAAGTTGGTAGGGGAGGCGTTTATATGATCACACTCAAGTACAAAAAGAAATATGATGTTTTTTGTATTCCTTGTATTTCCTATGAACCCCCCATGCATTTCACATTGATAACTAGTTTACGTAACCCCACTATTTAGTCTGCAGAATCCTGTAATTGGTAGTTTCTGTTTAAGCCTTGTTCTGTTGTCAATTGTGGAGTACCGTATACATTGGATTGCAAGAATATATACATATACTTACTCTCACATTTGATGATGACTGTGATGGCAAGTGTAGTGTGACTGATTATACATTAAATGGATGATTCTATTATAAGATTCTTTAGCTAAATGTCTTGAATAAATTTTGTAATTTTAGATGATCTCTTGGCTCGGGGGACCATAGAATGGCACTTGTCTCAACCCTTTTGATATAGAGAATCAGAGGACAAGGTTTTAGGCTGCATTTGGAGACTATATTTCTTTGATACGAACTACCAAAAGCAACATTGTTTACAAGATTAAGAGAATCATTTATCTTCAGTTCAAACTGCTTTTAGGTTGATCTTAGTTTTACTTTCAAACCTCATATAGTTTGAACTAAATGTGATTGATCAAGTTTTAGTTTACGCTGCTTCCTCTGAATTTTAATATTTTTAGCATTCTCTCAGAAGATGTGTTGCAGATATTGTGCCAGCCGTTGCTACATATTTATGCTCAGATGATGTGGTTGGTGAGGCTAATGTTCATTTTGAAGTATATGACAGAAGTAGAACATAAGATCCACAGGCATTATCTCAATGTTTTGATTGTGCGCTTTCAGATATTTCATATGTTGCACATTAGTTTAGATTATATCTAAATTTCAGAATTTGTTAATTACGCTGATAAGCATTCCCTTAGTGAGGAGCACTAGAGGAATTATATAGATAGATGGTAGAGATTAAAAGACTACGATAAAAAAGATCTTGTCCATCCAATTTCCAATGAATATGTTGTGAAATCACAGCTTTCCTTTCAACTTGTCAGAATTTTGTTATCACTGAAATTGTGGACTTTTATGACCTCAATAAAAGAGAGTGTGCGACACTCGAAGACTGGAAAATTTTGGTGAAACATTGGAGCAGATCAGGGAGTTTATGGCCAAGGGAAGTTGAGTGGAGGAATTCAATACAAATGAATGATAGGTGAGTTCGATAAGGGACCAAAACTAATTGTATTTATTAGGTGATATTCTCAATTGGGTTTCACACATCTCTACTGAAGTCGATCGCTTTTTTGAAGTGGGAATTGCAGATCTGAATCGAAATTTCAAAATGAGTAGTGGGTCTTAAAATCTTTGATAAGTGGGAATGGCATTGGAATGAGTAGTTCTTGGATTGCAACAGGAGCAGAGGCCATCATGCTTTTTTTTAACATTGTCTGGTTTGGGTTGTCTGAGAAAGGGCCTTATTGCTGTGACTCACAACGCATTGAAACCAATGTTGTCTGTGGTACCATTTTCCCTATTTCTATTGATTGACATATACTGGGAGTATGAGTCAAGGTCCACCTATGAAGGGCATGCTTGCAGCCCTCGCAAGCACCCGCGCCATCAAAATCCAGTCATGAAGAGCCAGAGAAATGCAGTTCTCATTGCCTCTGCTTCCCTACTTTATTGGCTTCTGTTTGCTGTCAGAAGCATGCTTGTCAAGATCGAGCGCATGAACGAGGGGATCAAGAAGCACAAGGAATCTGAATAGGAGATTTTAGGTTGGCTCTGGAATTGGGTTGGTTTTAGATTATTATTTTTTCTTTGGGTTTTTAGGAGTTTTTGATTTCTCTATCTAAACAAAGTAGGAGATGAGAATCAGGGTTTTCCCTCATTTATAGAGATGGCAGTGTAAGTTGCTTGATTTATAGCCATATGCCCATGTCTTTTCATATTAAGCTCAGGAGTTATCCCACTTCAAAGATTTAAGCCTAAATTAACAAAAAGAATGATAGAAAATTCTGTTTAATGAACTCGTGAGCCTTGGTTGTGGCAGTCTTTCTTCCTACAAGATGTTTTTAATCATACATCATTGGAGAATGTCCTCCCTCATCTTCTGGTTTTGACCATTTCTATGTGGTTTTTCATCATTATTTGAATCAAATTCATTTGTACACACAAAGCTTTGAACAAATCCGTCCAAAATTTTTAACTTAGCATCTTTTTCAGTTGTAATATAATTAGGGAGGTCATGTCTAGGAGATACTTCTAAAATTAGTATTTGGCAGTCTTCTTTTTTTGTATGTCATATGAAAAGGAACAAATGTTTTACCCAATTTCTGTCGGAACAATATGGAATCAAAAGGTTCTTTTTTGGCACCGCTCGTGTCAGCTGATGCTTTGAGAACAAAGATTTAAAGGAGGATAGGTTGTAAATTGCAGGTAAATACAAAGAATACGAGAACTTTAAAAGATGTTAAGATTGTGGAGAACATAAAGAGGCTAGCAGAATTGGCAAAGAAAGAAAAAAATTGTGGCCTACAAAAGAAGACACAGATATAAATGGAACCCACCAGTCAAGGCAAGTTCCATAGAATTTGAGGTGAAGACCGCAAAGAAGGAAGGTCTTTTGACCAGGCTAACATGGAGTCCAATGTTGTCAGTTTGGATTTAGGAATGAGCAAAATGCCACATCTGTTTTGGATCATGAAGAATGCCATAACTCAGTTTGATTGGTGTAATCAAACCCATCTCATAGTTTGTATAATCCAGACTAATGCGGTAACTGAAACTTGCTCACACACCCCAAGAAGAAATAATTGGACAAACCAAGTATGTAAGCATAAAAGAGGCTACAGGAAAGATACAAGAAGTTTCAATGATTATTCCAAAATTCCAAAGTTCTCAATTCACTCACATCTGTGAAAAACAATTGGAGCATAAGAGTTCTGATGCAATGCAATTGAAACCATACATTAGAGTTCCTTACAACTATTCAAATCATTTTTATTTGGAGAGAATTTGCCTGCAAAAGGATGACCATATAAATCGCAGTTCCATCATAGCCATTTATTTTTAGTTTCCACTTGATTGACTATACATTCTTTTAGTTTTAATTTTCTTTTGGTTCACGAATATGGTCAAATACATGTCAAAGTGCAATATAATTATATTGATATTTTAATTAAAACGTGTTATTTGTTTATTATGATGTACCTAACTTTAAGAAATATTATTATATTGTTTAAAATAGGTTAAATTTGGTTAAATTTTAGATTTAAAAATAACATGCAATATTCAATTATGATGTGTGTATCTAAATTATAATTTTTATGTGAATATTAAGAATTGTATTTTAACACACTATTCATACTAGCAAGAACTTTTATAAGTCAGCATCCCACTTTAATAAGTTCAACAAAATTTATGCACTATTCAAATACTAACATTTTCAAGCAAAATTTATCCACATGCTTTAACTTTCATGTTAGAACCCTCCTATGCTGAGCATAGCTGCGCTAAAATTGTTTTGGATTTCCACAAAGCATGGTAAGCAATAATTCCTATATGTTCCACCATTGCCTTGCTTCATTCCAATTTCAGCATCCTTATTTGTTGGTGGGGTCACAGGTTCTATTCTCATTGGGGTTGTTCATGCCACTCTCATCCATTGAGCAATTTCAATTTGGACAATTGTGTCATGCCCCACCAAGACAACAAGCCGACTTTGTCTGAGCTCAAAGGGGTGAGAATAAATTGCAGAAGTAAAGGGATAGAAGCGGCTTCCAAAAAAGGACTTAAGTAGATAATATTTGAGGTGGTGTCAATAAAAGAGATGCTAGCATGAAATAATTTAATTAAGATTAAATTAAAAGCTTAGGGCAGCGATTAAAATAGAAGGGGTGTGACTCCTTCCTCTGTGAAAGGTTGCGTCTCCCTCATATATGAGATATAAAGGGAGGTTCGTTTCATTATGAAAAGGACATCAGCGAAGAAACAACTAATCATTCAAACATTTACTCATTAATACATCAACAAAGATCAATCAAGCAACATCAACAAATCTATAAATACATCAGGTGACCAGACTTGAATTTGAGGAAGTGTCTTGCAAATAGGGAGGACGAAAACTCTTATTTCTCTTATTGAGTTTGGATGAAAACCCAAATCTTGATCAAGGCGGACTAAGAGTTTTAAGGACAAACACCCTTGAACACTCTTGGCAATTTAAGGACAAAAACCCTTGATATTGCCACTGTTGAATTAGGGACAAAAATCTCTGATTGAGCAGATTTGAAAGCATTTCCAAAGAATTCAAGATATGATTGATTCTTAGAATTATGTTATATGACTTATTGATCTGACTACTACAATAAATTCATAATTTTTGACAAAGCTATTATCATGTTGAGTAAGGATTGATGTTTTAAGGCAAAAATCAGGAATGTCCTAAAAAGGGACATTACAAATTGCCTCCTTCCTTGGTCGATTATTTGTTCCCCTTGGCATTGGTTGCTCACTTTCACTTTACTTCAATTTAATGGCATAAATATGGTTTTATTGCAACTAAAAAAAATAGTAGTGGAATTTATTGTGCTCAAAGAAGCTATTTTCAACATGTGAATAGAGCTTAAACTCATTTTTGTTTATTATAATATTCTGAGAACATTTTTTAATTTTTGATTTAAGGACTAATTTAGGATTTACATGGTGTGCTTGTTGACTAACTTAATTGTTGTTGTTCTTGAATGGGGTTTGAGCCATTTATTTTGTGCAACAATTATCACCAGGTTGTCACATCTAGTGGTCATCAAATGTATCAAAATGTAACACAATATATTAATTTGTTTTGATTTTAAAATCAATTTAAGAATGGGTCTTGTGGATTTTATTAAAATATCTATCTACCCTTAGTGAGGAGCACTTGATGAATTATATCAATGGAGGGTAGAGATTAAAAGGACTATTGACCATCCAATCTGCAATGATGTTGAAATTGTGGACTTTATTTTTTGAAAGCATGACAAGCAAAGTTTTTTGATTCTTGATGCTATGTAACATATTCTCTTGTAACTCAAAAAAACATGCATATAAACAAAATTAAAAATGTATTTATAGGTTAACTTTTAATATGATATATTTGAAGTTAATAAAAAAAGTTGAAAAAGTTGTTTTAGTTTTAATAATTAAATAAAATTTATATTTTATAATAAAATAATATTATTAAGTATTTCGCATTTTCTAATTTACAATAAATATTAGTGTTTTTATAATTTAGTTTTATTTTGATATTATTTTATTTAATATATATTGTAGCTTTATTTAAATATTTATTTTACTTTTTTATAAAATTTATATATTTATATGTATGCATTTTGTTTTCTTGCTAAAATATTAGTGATTTTTTAAAACATTAATTATCTTATTAGATCATATAAGTAAATAAATTATTAATAAAAATAAAATGTATATATACTATTAATATATTAGTGTTAAGTGAAGAGCTTCTGGATGCAACCGTGTGTGTTTTTGCATCAACATTTCGGATCATACACAATGATCCATCATCAGGGAGAGGAGAGTTATGGTTTAGATGGCAAACATGACCTTTTTAAAGGAATAAGAGGAGAAGAAATGAAAGGAACGAAATATGAGGGGCACTGAGAGAGGAGAGAACAAAATAAAACAAAAAAAAAAAAGAAAATAACAAAAAACCAAAGAGAATATAAGTGAACAGATAGAAAAGAGAAAATTAGTGTAAAATAGATCGATCAAGAAACCATACAAACAAAAGCAAAGAAAACTAAAAAATATATACCAACACAAGTGCATAGATATATATGTACATATACAAGTGTGTGTATATGTATAAAACAAAATATATCTATTTCAAATGTGTGTGCGCGCGCGCGCGCATGCACACCCCAAGTATAAGCAGACAAAGAAAACTAAAAAATAAAGATAAAAATAAAACAATAATAATAAATACCATAAGCATAGACACTAACTTAGACCAAAAAACATAAATAAACACAGACAATATATATTGTATAATAATAATAATATAATATATATTGTATTAAGGGTACACATATATCATAAATACACACATAACACTAAATATGTATCACGTGTGTGTATATATATTTCAACAATAAATGTATATCTATGCACATTGCCTCAATTTCACCTCTCTTGTGCCCCTCTTCTCCTGCACGTTTCTTGGCTAAGTTTCTTGACCTCTTCTCGTTCTCCCCCTCCTTTTTGTTTCTTGTGTCTTTTGTTGTTTGTTTCTCCCTTCTTAAGGGTTACTCCCGCTCGCTTCCTAACACACGCACAAACGCATATATATATGCACGTTGTCTCAATTTCACCTCTCTTGTGCCACTCCTCTCTTGCACGTTTCTTGACCTCTTCTCGTTCTCCCCTCCTTTTTGTTTCTTGTGTCTTTTGTTGTTTATTTCTCCCTTCTTAAGGGTTACTCCCCCTCGCTTCCTAACACACACGCACAAACGCATATATATGCGTTTGTGCGTGTGTGTTAGGAAGCGAGGGGGAGTAACCCTTAAGAAGGGAGAAACAAACAACAAAAGACACAAGAAACAAAAAGGAGGGGAGAACGAGAAGAGGTCAAGAAACTTAGCCAAGAAACGTGCAGGAGAAGAGGGGCACAAGAGAGGTGAAATTGAGGCAACGTGCATAGATATACATTTGTTGTTGAAATAGATATATTTTGTTTTATACATAAACACACTTGTATATGTACATATATATCTATACACTTGTGTTGGTATATATTTTTTAGTTTTCTTTGCTTTTGTTTGTTTGTATGGTTTCTTGATTGATATGTTTTACACTAATTTTCTCTTTTCTATCTGTTCACTTATATTTTCTTTGGTTTTTTGTTATTTTCTTGTTTTTGTTTTATTTTATTTTGTCTCCTCTCCTCCTGCCCCTCATATTTTGTTCCTTTCATTTCTTCTCCTCTTATTCCTTTAAAAAGGTCATGTCTGCCATCTAAACCATAACTCTCCTCTTCCTAATGATGGATCGTTGTATATGATCTGAAACATCGATGCAAAAACACACAGTTGAATCCATAAGCTCTTCACTTAATACTGTCATGGACTGTGGAAAACTCATGCTTACTAATATATTAATGTTGAAGTAATTTGAAGTGGGTATTGCTAAGACATGTGGGCGCATTTGTGAGTGCAGGTCTTTGAATTTTTTGTTAGGATTTTCTGTGACCCTTTTGACCTTACTAGTTTTTGTTGTTATTCTTGTTTGGATTGTGGGGTTAGGAATTTTGCGGTTTGAATTGTTTAAAATAACAAATTTTCTTTGTTCCATAGACTTTTGCCTTGAATGTGGAGGATGGCGGAAAACTTGCAATCTGTGGTGATGGATGAACAACCTTCGAATATAGATCATGACTTCTGATACAAACCTAATTTGATTCCACTATTTCGCATAATTTTATCTGTGTATGTATTTTAATGTAGATTGAAGGGGGGCTTTGGGGAGCAGAGTTGAGTGCCATCATAAAGTACTTGGCAAAGAAGTATGAAGCATAGGGCAATAATCTATTAGGGGAAACCTTGCTTGAAAAAAATTATTAGCATGCCCATTGAACCTATAGGTCCAATTGCTAGTTTAAAGTGTTGTAGGAAGACATTGGTGCCATTTTTTTAAACAAGTGTCAAACCCACAAAGGGTTGTGTTTTGATGAATTGCTCTTTCGAGTTGGTAATGCACCACTAATTAATATTTGACACAAAGATTGAGCATTAATATAGACATTTGAACAACATAGGAATTGTAAAAAAAATTGGATCACAGTTAATCAAATTTTTACTAAGGAGGTTAGTGATTTAAGTTGAGAAATAGGCTTGTATAGAAGTTCACACATTTAGGAGGATGTGTGAAAATTGTGACATTCAAATAAATTTAAGTTAACCAAGTTCATGGAAAAGGATTTGAGCTTTGTCTATTTTGAAGGATGCCACATGCAAGATCATAGTTGGACTCTTGGATTGATGGGATGAAAGGGGCACATAATTTTGCTCTTTAGAAACCTTGGTAATTAGAGGAATTTGATGTGATGGTTGTTGAGTTCATTTATATCGATATCATCACAAAATAATAGTTTGTTTGAGATTTGGTACCTTTGGATAACTTGTAAATGATGGTAAGGTGTTGTATGACTTGTGACAATGATTAAGTGTAGTATAGTCTTTTATGAAGATAAGTGTATTAGGGTCTTATTAGTTCAAAGAATAGGACTTGAGCTTTGTTCATCTATAAGATATAGGTTCAGAGTTGAGCTTTGTTCACTCTATAAGATGTAGGTTCAGAGTTGGATGTTTGATGGGATGGAAGGGGGACTTGATTTTTCCCTTTATAAACTCTCATATGGATAGAGAAAAATTGATGCATTATTTGTTATGTTGAATGATTTGAGCTTTGTTCACTCTATTAAATGTAGATTCACAATTGGACATCTAATGGGATGGAGGGGACACTTGATCTATCCCTCTAGAAACTTTCATATGGTTAGAGGAAATTAATGCCCTAACAAACAATGCATCATTTTTTCTTTATCTATACAAGAGTTAAAGAATTGTGAAAAAAAATCATAAGTAATGCGTGTGAATTGTAGTGAGGTCGAGTAGGACTCACTATGTTAATAAAATATATTAATACCACAATGTGAAATTAGTATTAGTTTTGTCTAGAGTATATTTTTTGATAATATTAAATGTTTTTTTTAATAGATTTTTTGTTTTCATAAATGGGATCTTCAACTCTTGGTTACTAAGCAAGTTCTCTTGTCTAGATATAACATTCTAGATTGTTGAATGTTGTACATATTCTAGATGGTGTTTTTTTTTGACATGGTGTTGAACAAGAATGGAAAAAAGTCTTTTAGTGGTTATTTAAGAAGTCTTATATTTTGGGAAGTGGATTATCAATTGGTGAGGCTATATAATGATCAGTTCCATGTAATTTATGAATATTAGCTAAGGGGTGGTGGAGTATTCAACTTAAGTGTTCGTATTATGGTAATTGCTATATGGATATTTAAAAGTAGCATTATCATTACATCTTAATATCTATTGTCTCACTATTTTTTTGGGGGTTGTTCTTCTTGATTGGTACCTTGAGAATTTTTAGTGTAGTTTTTAAGTCAACTGAGGCCACAAACGAGGGACCTCATTTCTGACATGAACACATTGCATTAATGCAAACAATACAAACTATGAGCATAATGGCCTAGTTGGGGCACAAAGCTTGTGAGGGTTTGGAGCATAAAGACAATTGTGTAAACATGAACAGTTTAAATCCACAAGCTCAATGGCCCAATAGGGGCACAAAGCTGACGAACTCAATGGCCCAACAGGGGTTTGAACCTTGGTAGTAACATCAACACTACATTTTAACCAATGCACTATGCCATGAACAACCTCTATTGTCTCACTATTAGTGTTATGCATAATTTTGGATTACTTTTGTTGGTGTTGTGTTCATTTTTAAGGTTATATCTAACATTATGAGTAACACGATTATCATTCTTATAAATGTAACACATACTTGGAGTAATTATTGACCCGTCTTTAATGTAACACCTATTTTGGTGTGGTACATGAGTAATGTGATTGCCTTTTCTCACTGAAGTAACACTTAAAGGGCCCTTTTTAGTAGTATTAGATTTTTAGTCCAACTTTTTAAACTTTTTGGAAAAACTTGTGACAACTTTTACATTAACATTTTGTATCACACTTTGTGATCCATCATTAAAATAACATGAAATTGTGAAAATTGCAAAAAACTAGTCTCACTACATTGTGCTTGAGATCTCAAGAGAGGGGTGTTACATTGGGATGTGTAGTAGAGGGTAAGTAGAACTTCTAGGAGGAGATAGTGATAAGAAGTGTATTAGGAAAGGAGAAGAATATGAGAATTCTAATAATAATCATAACATTAGTGATTCATTGATAATAATTGTTAGCAGGATATAGGGCATGGAGCAGAGCCAACCAGAAGCTGGCACATACATCATGTGAAGGCTGGAAGCCGACATAAGATGCTAAAGGACACATCCCTATATGTAATAGATACAATATATATGTAGAATAGGATAATTGAGATAGGATATGGTAGGAGATATGTAAGTGATATAGAAGTCAGATCAGATATGTATGTAGGATGAGGAGGCAGAGACTTATCTACCTGCCTGATCATTTGGAGATCTCCATTATATTCCTTTATGATCAATAGGTATATACATGTTCATATCGGTAGGTTTGAGTCTCTACCTAATATACTATTACTATCTCGCACTCTCTTACTTACTCTTCATACTTTACATTGCTTTGCATATATCTTCTATATACCTATCTAGAGGTGTGTCCTTTCCCAAAATACCTCTTTAGGAGTCAACTCTATCCTCCGCATGGCCTTTGTGGTACTCTACGATAGGTTCTTCTTGCTACCCTGTTCTCTGCCAACATTATCCCCCTTTTAAAAGTATGTCTTGTCCCCAAGACATATTCTTTAGTTTTCTGGTAGGATGTTTTTGTAGATCAACCTGAGCTGAGCTAGAGTAGTATCCCATTGTTTCTTAGCAGATGTCAAAATTTGGATTTGGCTCTCTAGCTAGATGTAGGTGTCCTCTGATTCTCCTAAGGTAGCTGGTACCTTAACTTTCTGTGTGATTTGTTTAGCCTCAGTAAATACTCTGGTTAGAGGCCAATCTCAAGCTTATTACTTCTCTCAGTTGTTTGATCTGTGCTTTTATTTGTTCCCCTTGATCCTAGAATTGATGTAGCTAAGAATGTAGGGTCTCTACCCGTGCCCTTATTACTCCGTTGGTGTCTTGTACTAGATCATAGGTACTGGCCACTTGTGTTATTTGTAATTCTAATGCCTCTATTTGATATTTTAGAGTTAGTAGTAGTATGCCATTGTAAAAAAATCTAGTAAAGTACCTTGGCCTCCTCCATACCCTGCTGGATATGCTTTATCTGGGCTTATAGCTTATTGTGTGCTTTAGCACATTTGTTAGAAGCATTAGCTAATCTTTTCTACTTCATTTTTTTGTTATTTTTATTCTAACTTATTCCCCAAGTATGTAGAATGGGCTTTGAAGCTTTGCATCAATTATTTGAGTTGCTGGGTAGGAGGTAGGAATGTGGCCCTATGTGCCTTTGGCATCTCCTTTTGTATAATATCTACCGCTTCCATTAATATCTCGCTTCCCTCTATGTGTTGTTGCAAAATTTCTTCCCTCGCAGTAGAGTGGAAGATGCCCCCCACTTTTAACTTTTGTAGGGGTGAGATACCGGATAGATTTACCTGTCCCCCTATCACTGGCAGTTGTAGTAGCTGAGGAGTCACCACAGGTTGTATCTACTTTTGTTGTGCCAGAAAATCCTTGATAGATTGGATGGGTGAGGCAGAAGAGGATGCATCCTGGGAATCCAATCTTGTATCTAGAGCCTCTGCTTGATCTTGTCCATCCTCCTGCTCAGTGTTATGTGAAGGAGAATTGTTTTGTTATGTGTTATGTGGAGGAAGTGTATCCTTTTGTGTAGCATTTTTTCTGCCTCCTTCATTGTTTCATAAATCCTCTTTGTTATTTTCTCAATCTCTACCTATATTTTATCTCTATCTGCTTGTTCTAAGTTCATAAGGGTGTCTACCCTTTGCTTTGATATGAGATCAGTGGCTTGTAACTTTGTTATTTTATCCTTCTCCGCAGAGATATAAGTATTGAATCCGTCAATTGCTTGTTTCCTAAGGTCTTCATCTAATTTCAGGGCTTTCTCTCTTCTTTGCCTTAGTGCCTTTACGAGGCCATCCAGTAGTAACCCTATAATCTCATCCATTGTCTTATTGGTTTTAATCATATATTTGATTATTTCCCTTTCAATTATTTTCTTATTATCCTTTGATACCTCAGTGTAGAGTTATGTTGTCTCCTTTAGTAATCCATGGCATTCAATTCCATTCAATATTGCCTCTAGGTTCAATGGAGTTTCTTGGGTTATTGGATATTGTTTCTTCTTCCTAGATAATTTTGATACTTCTCCTCCCTCTTCTATCTCCTTAACAAGGGATTCATTCTTCTTTCTTTTGGCCTGTACCTTTTGCCTAGGCCCATTTTTCTTCTTAGTACTCATTTGTACTGATGTTTTTGATGCAGTTCTCCTACTGGTAGATATTGTGTGTAAAGATGCAGTAGGTTGTGGTATTGTTGAAAGGAGCAAGGTATATGGAAACAACTTCCTACATTGATCTAATGAGGAAAGTTATGCAAATTTCAATCTTTACTAGTTACAGGTTATTAGATGCACATTAACAAAAAGATAATTTAACAACATCCAAATGCAAATATAAAACTCACAACACAAGATATACGTGGGGAAAACCCTTTCAGGTGAAAAGCCCCACTCCAAAACCTGCATAATGTATTATCAAATCAAAAGATAATTACAACACACTTGCAATGCAAGCTCTTTCAGGAGTACACAATGTTGATTCTCATTCCCATCTCGCGACATTCACATTCTTCAGCTACTTATTTATCAAGCCTCTTTGGTGGTTATTCAATGTCGGTTTATCCATGTCGGCCAATCTGTCTGTACACTGGCTGTCGTAGATTCACTTCTTCCTGATCTTTTGGGTGTTTGTGAAGCACTAGGCTCTTGCAGAGCAAAATGTTTATCTTGCGGAGCTTCCACAGTGTCTCGGGAGGCTGATGCAGTGGATGTTCCCTTCGGAGATGGGATTTCCCATTGTTTATGCAATTTTCCAAATGTTCCTCCACATTTTTCTTATGCATTTTATCCATCACTTCCTTGTATGTTCCAAATCTTTCTACCACGGTATCTTTGGGTTTACTCAATAGATTCTCCGCATATGCATTCATTTCCTCCTTAGAAACTTCATATGGTAGCCTAGGTATCCAAAAAGTTCTAGGTTCTACTACCTCCATATATGTGTAATCTTTATCTACTAAGAAAGTAATGTGATTCATATATTGTTTGACAGACTCATATGGTAATATTTCTCTGTTTTACATGTCTGACTATAGGGTTTTGAAGAAACCTCAGTAAATGGTGTTGAATGCTCTTGTGTCACTAAAACATTTGATGTGTTGTTTAATTTGTGCGGCAACTGATATGTGTTGCCAAATTTTGCCTTTGAAGCTAGGTAATTCATTGAGAAAATAGAATACAAGGCATATAATGAGAGTACCATACCATAAATTATAGTTTGACCCCATTGTTCTTTTCAGGTTCTCTATCAACTGGTCCCTCATCACTTCATAGAGGTCAAAATCTTTCCCCTCTTTCACCATTTGGTATGCAGTGTGTATTGTGGTACCGGTAGAGGAACCCTCTCTATTGGCATATCATATTTTGTAAGCTATTCCCATTGTTGCATATTGGACCCCCAGATCTATGATATCCTTTACGTGGAGGCTTTGCTTGTTAAGTTTTTCTCCAGTTAGCTCAGTAACCTTATCATTTTTTATTGCCTTCATTGTTGGCACTCGCCCTGTTGAGCTAAGTCTGACCACCACTCTGATTGCATCATTTGTTATGTGGTAGGGTTTGTCCAAATATATGAACTTATCATGGATCTGACTAAGAATTATCCTTACCCACTCATGGGCATCACTGAAATCTGGGTAGTCTTTCCATATGTCCAATTTCTTGGCGGCAGTATTCTTGTATTCATCGAAGTCCCTTGCATCTCCAAGTAGTGTGTCTCTTAGCTCCTCAAACTTAATATGGTTGATCTTTGAGATGGTGGTATGTATATATTTCCTTACATCTTCAATGTAGACAACATTTGTCAGAATATAGGAAAAGGCTCCTTCTTTGTCCACTTCCATTGCTTTGAATGGGCATTTCTTGTATTTAGGTCGCGGTTTCTCTATTACATCGATGAGTACTGGTGTGGCCATTTCATTTTTCTCATAGTTTGTCGACTAGGGTTTGATTGCTAAGTAGTTCAGAGTTCAATTTCTCAATCTTATTAAGATGTAAATGAAGATTTTAGGTCAGAGTGGGGTATAAGTAGCCCTAAAAGTTAACTTTTTGCATTTCATGTTTTTACCCGTTATGTTTTTCATGGGCTTTTCTAGCCGTTTGTTAGGGCAAGCTGCTAACGATTACTTTATTCTACAATATGATACAGTTAGAATGTTACATGTTTGGATTTCACCACATTTCATTTGTTCATCTTGTAGATTTGTGATAAAGTTTTAACTGAGCTCCGTTAACATATATGGCAGTCATTCTTCCTTCCATGTCTTTCAATCTTACCGCTCTGGATTTTATAATTTCATGTATGTAATAGGGTCCTAACCATATACTTTTGAGTTTTCCCTGTCTTTTAAATTTACTATTATATAGAAGTACCAAGTCTCCTTTAATTTTTTTTCTTCATAGGTTCTAGTATGCCAAAATTTTTGCCGCTTCCTCTCAAGATTCATATTATAGGCTGCCACCAACCTGTTGTCATCTATTTTCTCCAATTCCTCAATTCTCTGATTCAAGGATTCCTCTGCATTTAGTTTTAGAGTCTTTGCGGTATAAAATTTAGGAAGTATAAAGTGTATGGGTATAGTAGCATCTAGGCCATAGACTAGCTCATAGGGTGTGAAATTTGTAGATCTTTTGCAAGTGATGTAGTAGGCTCGAAGTATCACATGTACTTTCAGGTCCCAATCCATTCTGTTTCCATCACACATTTTTGTTAGTGTCTTACCAATGATCTTGTTTAAGGCATCACTTGCCCTATTTGCCTGAGGATGATGGTGTGCTCTTGTTGTGTATTATCATAAAGGATTGTAGTAACTCCACAATCATGTTATTTACAAAGTGCTTTCCTTGATCACTTGTGATACTGAGTGGACATCCAAATTTGATGATTATATTCTCATAGAGGAACTTTGCTACTATTTTTGCAGTCAAATCTTTTATAGGTATAGCTTCTACCCATTTTGTAAGGTATTCTACTCTAGTGATGATATATCTTGATTTTGATTGTTTCATTGGAGGATCTATAGGTCCAATAAAGTCAATTGCCCATTTCTCAAAGGGAAGTTGTGCTAATACAAGTCTTAATGGAATTTCATCTCGAGTGGTGGGTTTACCCATCCTCTAACAAATGTCACAATATTTTACTTATCTTTTAGTATCTTGAAATAGGGTAGGCCACCACAAACCTTCTAGTTTTATTTTTCTTATTTTTAAATCTTTGAAGTTATGTGCTCCTGCTATCCCTTCATGTTCTTCCTTTATAATATCCTCCCTTTCATGTTCATACACCACACTCCTGATTATGTCATCTTTCCCTCTTATGTGTAGTTCTCCTTTGATAAGTGTATAGGGAAAAGCCTTTCGCATAAGCATTTGTTTGTCTTGCGGAGATGTCTTAGCCAGACATTCTCCTGTGGCTAGTAGATATGAAATGTCTTTTAGTTCTTCTGGTACCGCATCGACCCTAAATAGGTTTGCGCCACGGAATTCCTCTTCATGAATATCAGGCTCCTCCCCTGTTTCAATTCTTGATAGATAATCAGGGCCTTGGTTTTGTTTTTCTAGTTTCACTTTGATGTTAAACTCAAATTCTTGGAATAGTAACATCCATCTACATATTCTTCCTTGTATAACCGGTTTGTTTAATAGGTATTTGAGTGGTTCATGGTCGGTAAAGAAGGTGAAGGGTGTGGACAGTAGGTAGTGTCAAAATTTTTGTAGTGCATAGACCATTGCTAGCGCTTCCCTTTCTATTGCAGTGTAGTTTTTTTTTCAGCTTTTGATAATTTCCCATTAGCAAAGGCTATATGGTGATCTTTAGCTCCTTTGGGTTGAGCTAATACTGCACCTACTGCTATGCCTGAGGCTTCTACATGAACATAGAAATGAATGTTCCAATCAGGGAATATCAGGATAGGGACTTCAACAATTTTCTGCTTTAGTATGTCAAAAGAGGATTGACAATGCTCATTCCATTCAATGTTTCTTCCACTTTTCTTTTTCAATAATTCTTCTAAAGGTGTTGCAATTGGTGCATAAACCTTTATAAACTTCTAGTGATATCCAGTGTAGCCTAAGAAAGTTTTGACCTTTGATGTTGTTTTAGGTGGTGGTAATGTGAGGATTAAAGTTACTTTCAAGGGATCTACCATCAACCCTTCTTTGCAAATGATGTGGCCTAAGAGAGTTCCAAAGGGTACCACAAATTTGTATTTCTTGAGATTTAGTGAAATTTGCAAACTTTCGCATTTGTTGAACATCATTCTCAATGTCTGTGTGTAGTCTTTCACTAAGCCATAAACAGTCCAGTCATCTAGGTAAACCTCTAAGAAATCATGAATGAATTCTTTGAAAGCATTGATCATTATTCTATTGAAGACTACTGATGCATTCTTAAGTACAAAAGGCATTACTGTGTACATATAGGATCCCAATTCATATGCAAATGTTGTCTTAGGATGATCACTTTCTCTTATTTTGACTTGATGATAGCCAGAAAATCCATTAGTGAATGAGTATATTTCCCTTCCAGCAACTGATTCCAATATTTATTTTGTAAAGGGTGTGGGGAATGGGTCATGGACACAAACTTTATTTAACTCTATGTAGTCTTTGCATATCCTTATTTCACTTAATTTCTTGTTTTGTACCACCATGGGACTGATTCGGTCAGCTTCTTCAACAGGTTTTATGATTCATGCTGCTAACATCTTGTCAATCTTTACCTTAACTTGTTTCTTCATGTTATGATTGAGTCTATAAGGCCTTTTCTTGACAGGTTTTATTTCTTTCAGTTGTATCTCCATGATGCCTATTTCTTCTTTAATACCTTTCATCTCAGTGAAAGTCCTTGGGAATAAATCTTCAAATTCAGAGAGGATCTCAATCATGTGCGCTAATTCTTTTTCATTCCGGTAGTCCCCAATCTTTGCCAGTTTAGGATCTCCTTCCTTTGTAATATTTACTTCTCTAATTTTTAGTGGTTCCTTGTAGTATTGGTCTGTTTGTTCAATCAATATTTCTAGCTCTCTTTCTCCTTCTTACACTTCAATATTTATCGCCTCATTATCCTCATCATCTATCTTTGTTGTTTTATAACATTTTTGACCCATGTTTTTTTACTATTGATCTATCCATTCCATTAATCTCCATATCCCTTCTAATCTTTGCGGCGGTGTACTCTACTCTAGTTCATTTTTCTCTTCCTCTATTTCTTGTTGAAAGATTATTTATTTTATTTTCTCTAGTGCAATATGTATAGATTTTTCTGGATTCCAAAAAGAGAATGTATGTATGAAGTTAGTTTGTACTTCTTCCCAATCCCTTGTCTCCTTCCTTCTCTCTTGGTTGATATACCAATTTGGGGCTATGGGTGTTAATATCCAATAGAACAAATGGATGTATATATCCTTACTATGTTCTTTTCTATTTTCCCATACTGCTATGCAAGTGGTCAGGTGATCTTGTGGTAGAGTTTGGCCTTCATACTTAGATATTTCTTTGTATTCCCCATGTTTCGGTAGATATCTCACCTTGATAAGAAGTGTAAAAGTATGCCAATCTTGAACTGACTCTTTATGTGTTGCCCACTAGTTTGTTGCATTACATAGTAAAGTATGTTGTATTACTTGTATTTTGCATTGTTCTTGTGCAAAGATTGTCTCCATCTCCTCCAAGTATTGTTGTAGGTCTTTAATCCCTGAGACCTTTGGTAACTTAATATGAGGGATTCCTTTCATAATATGATGAGATTTTCTATATTCTTCTTTATTTTGGCCCTTTTTAATGGTGCATACCATTTGTGGTGGGTCTTCCTCTAATGCAGAGGATTGCGGTAGGTTTCTTTTACTAGATTGAGCCATGCATATCATCCTAATCCCTGTCATTCTCTAGGTTTGAAGCTCTGGTTCATTTTTTATCCATGCTTCTAGGACTTCTTCACTATCAGTGCTAGTATTCTCTTTTTCCGCTTCTATTTCTCCTACAAAGTTTGGTTCTCTTTCCGTTTCATTTGTTTCCAACCTTGAGATTGTGTAGATGTTCTTATGGTAGTCATCATTTTCTTCCGCATTGGTGGATTATTCAATGAAAGTCTCATCTATTGGTAGCCATAGTGGTATGAATATACTTGTATTACTATCCGCAAAAGATAGTTCTTCCTTGCAGGAGTCCATTATGCCATTGGCATCCACAAACCATCTTAGTCCAAGTAGTGCATTAAAGGAATCTCCTTGCTCTTTCATAGCAACAACCAAAAAATCTACTACCTGTTTAATTCCCATCAACTTCACTTCTACTTGTCTCCATGTTCCAATGGTTGACATGCTAAAACCATTTGCCAAAGTAATTTTATAAGGTGTTTGAAATAATCTAGGTCTCCCTAGTTGTTCCCAAAGCTTTTTAGTGGCCATGTTTATGGCTACTCCTAAATCTATCATTACATTTTTAACCTTTTTATGATTAATATCAGCATCTACTAGCAGTGGTTTTGTTTTCCAATGTCTTTCATTTCTGCCCAATTGTCTCACTTGGTTTTGCGGTATCTTCTCCTTATTCCAACATTTAGAAAATTGTTTGAATTTCTCCATCAAGTTATGTTATTGCATTAGAGATGTAAACCATTTTAGTGCCACAACTTCTTCTGTGAATAATTTATTGACTTGTTTTTTCCTTTCTTGTTCTTCTGTTATTATTTGTTTAGTCTTTTGTACTATCTCATCATGTTTCTTTTTATTCAGAAAGAATATATCTTCCTCCTCACTTTCTTCTCTTTCAGATTTAGTAGTTTCATATCTTTTTCTTCCGGTGTTTGTGCCTTGTCTTGTAACTACTACTGCTTTCTCTTTTCCTTTGTGATTTTTAGTTTTTCTCTCTTTTATTTGGTTTTCTTCATCCGACAAAGATAGATCTGTATTTCAATCCTTATCTCTTGGACAGGTCCTTAGGACTTAACCTTCTTCCTTAGGGATTCTTCTGACCACTCTGGCTCCTTTTTACTTATCCACGTCATCTCCTTTTCCTTGTTGTGGTGCATAATGAAAGTAATGTTGTGCCTTATCACATGTGAAAAGGTCATGTTCTGTACTATTGCAAAATGAGCATTGCCTTCTTTCTCCCCAACACTCATTTGCAAAGTGCCCTAATTTACCGCATTTGTAACAAGTGGCCTCATCTCATCTTCTTCTGCCTCTACCTCAGCCTCAGCCTTCTCTATAACCTCCAAATTGTCCTCTATCCTCATTTTTGTATTTATTTTCATATGGATCATTTTAATTTGCATTCCGGATAATATTCATGTTTCTTTGCTTTTTTTATGAAGGTTGCATGTAGGCTTGGTCCTAAAGATATAGTGGTCTTTCTGCTAGGCCCTTGATATATGCCATGGTATTATTGTGTGCGTTTTTTTTGGAATTTGAATTGTACCATGAGTCACTTTCATCCTCATCTTCTCTCACCCTAAACATGTGATGGACAGTCCAGTGTTTCATGGTCATCCCGTTCTCCGCATAGGCCACAATAGACCATGTTGTTCTTTGTAGGGAGTTCCTTTATATCCACCTTCATTGCAGCAACCTACCTTTGTCCTTTTAGTTTTGGACATTCATTCCAGATGTGTCCTTCCTTTGTACAGTAGGAACACCATATATTTGGTCTTTTATCTTCTTGTTTTACCAAAATTCCCTGTTTAAGTTTTAGTTGCTCCAATTCCAATCTTAATCTTTCTTAATCCATATTTTCCTTGTTTTTGTCCTATTTGTGCCACGTTTGGGCCTCAATCCAACATGCTAATGTGAATGCTTCTGCATATGTCTCAAATATTCTCCCATCTAGAGAGGCTCTCATATCAAGGCTTACTCCAGATGTAAACCACTCAATTTTATGCTTTTTAGTCTGAGGTTCTTCTAGTTTGTGGATTGTATCCTTAAACTTTTTGTTAAATTTCTCAATTGTTTCTCCATCCCTTTGTATCAGTTCTCTCATCTTACTCACTCCTTCTGTCGGTATTTCTGGAGTTTCAAAGTTGTCCAAGAACTCCTTCACTTCCTCCCATGTTTTTTCATGTTTGGGACAAGTCTTTCTATACCTTTTTAATGCATCATTCCACAAAGTTCCAATGAAGTCAAACAATTTAGTGTCATCTTTATATATCTTATTCTAGTTCTAGATTGATTCCAATACAAAAATATGCTCTGTAGCTTTAGTTGTGTCTTTTTCAAATACCGATAATTTGATAATAGCATCCCTCTTTCCTTTCCTTTTCTTTTCTGGACCCTTTGGTGTTTTGCGGTAGTGTTCTTGATTTTTCTTCCCCTTCAGTTTTGGCCTTTGTGTTAAGGTTTAATGTTCTCGCCCTTTATCTCTCTGCAAATGAATGTCAAATTATTCTTCTCCCAAAACTTCTTTAAAATCGTTCTTAATTTCTTCTTCTCTTTCTCTTTCAATTTCACTTTGATCTCTTTTTAAAATTCTCCCTGATTTATGAGGCACCCAAGGTGACTCCTGGTCGACGGGGTGTGTCTCTTCAAACTGCCTTTTCCTTCTCAAGGATATTCTTTCATTTGTAAATGACATTGTGTCCTCATTAGGTGACTTTTCATTATTTTTTCTTATATTACTAAAACTCATCTCTCTAAATATACTTTGATTAACCAGGTTGTCTAGGTAATCTACATTCAAATTTAGAGGCTAAGATTTCGTATAGGATTCAATAATTCTTGCCATTGTTTGTCAACTCTAATTTGAATGTTAGCCCAATTAGGTAAATATTCTAGAGTTTTGTATATCTATAATAGGGTTAGGGTCTAGTTATGCTCTTCCCTCCATGCACTTCTCAACTGCTCATAAGTATCAATTCTTCGTCCTATACTCTTTAAAAGTTTTGTTGTCCTGTCAATATGTATTGTAATAGGCTTAGGATTTTCTCTCTCTTTGTATCAATTTTTCGGCAGCCTCTATGGCTTCTTCATTCATTCTTTCCTTTCCTTTTATATTTTCCTCTCCAGTAGCACCCACAGTGGCGTGCTCAACAACACCCTCAACGGTGCGCTTATCCAACTTATTATTTTCTTTCTTAATTTCTATTTCCTGACTTCTAATTATTTCTTCTGCCTTCTCCATCCTTTTGTGGTACCTTTCATGTCTTTCCTAGATTTGTTTCTCTCTTTCTTCTCTGCTTATCTCCATTCCAATAAATATAATTTCTCTATTCTCCTTAATCTTTTGTTATCCCCTTTTTGTTGAATGCACAAGACAATTGAGAGGGGAGGGTGAATCAGTTGTAACAAAACTTCAAACCCTTACAAACATTTAGATCCACATTAACCTTTAAAAATGTTATGATGATTAAGCATGAAAAGAAAATAACTGAAACTGAATCATAACAACACCACACACAAGAGAGCACCAAATTTTACGTGGAAAACCCTAAAAGGGAAAAACCATGGTGAGGATTAGCTCACAATATAATGTAGTAGCAATACCGAATTACAAAGGCTCACTACCAGAGGGCTCACCGCCCAAAAGAGAGAATGCTCACTGCAGGTGGACTCATTGTCTAATTGGACTCACTGCCCATTGAGAAAGAAACAAATAAGAGAAGAATGGTTCACTGCCAAGCTTTGAATTGATATAGTTGCATCTAACCTATGCATGGAGTTCAGTTCCAATGAAGCTCAATATTCATCACAACACAAACAACATCTTCGCAACATCACTTAAAATAGTAGACACCTTTTGCTCACTGCATCCAGTAGCCTAACACATGAAAGCCCTCATTGCACTAATCAAATTCGCATCACCAACATCATCCCCCTCGCACACACTTACATTGACGACTCCTTGACACTTATTTATACCATCATCAATCATGAAAACATTCTCCAAGGTCGGCGACATGACAACCCATAAAATTAAAATTAGGTCTAGACCTAAACATTCCTGCGGAGGAAGAGAATAGATTCTGACCACATCACACCTTAGCACGGACCTAAATCCACTCTTACACGCTTCATCACACTTTCACTTTCACCAAAGCACAACTGCAAATAGTGTAAACAACCAAGTTGACCATTTTTGTGTTAACACCATAAACTTTTAAATGCACGCTTCCTCAAAATTACGTGACGACATGTAGACCATGCATCAAGTTTGAACATGATCTAGAAACATCCACAAGCACCTAAAAACCAACAAATTCCTTTACAACATCTTTCACCTGAAGAAACTTCATACTAGAGTGCTTAACTAGCTATATCATACTCTGTCATCATCTGCAACTTAAGAAATGTACTTGTGGAGCACCAAACCATGAACTACTTGAACTGAAGAAAGATATAGACCTTATAAGCATAAATCTAGAACTACAACACTTGAAACCATCCCGCGGAGAAGTGCGGAGCAAAATACTTTCTCCCAGACACACTTCAAACACTGTTCTTCAAACTGGTGAATACAACTTCCATTGCACAATGATCCGGAGCACCAAATTTTGGATTTAGCATCTTCAAACACTTCTAAGCAACATTTCCAAATCACGTCTCCAACACAAAAGAAATGCAGAGAAAAAACTCGAACAACACTCTGTAAGCCAGAAGACTTCTTCAACACACTGTTTCCATAATTAATCAAATTTTCTCAAAAGCACTTGGAAACCAAGCAGCATAAGCATATTCTAAACATCTTTAGCACCTCCTCAAAGCAATCAAATCACTTTAACACAACAACTCAATCAAACAACAACAACCTCATCAAAAGACACAATTGACACCAATGACAACACAAGCTTGTTGACATCAATGACAACATCGATTAGCACATACTTGCAACAATCTCCCCCTTTTTCATTGATGGCAACACATTATGTGAAAAACCATCAAGACACAACTCTGCACCAATCTTCTTTACTTGCTTACACTCCCCCTTACACATCTTACTCTGATCACTGATTGTTCTTTCTCCCCCTTTGTTTTTCACATGAACTCTCTCCCCCTTTGACATCAATGGCAAAGGGTGTCACAACTTTCCCTTTTCATGATACTGCACATACTTGCACTGTTCACTACTGCTCTGCAACATCTTTTTCTTTCACTGTTTTAAATATTCCCCCTAACTGCAACAATCATCATGACTACTGCCTGCTCCCCTGAGAGGTAGCCTCCAATCATTAGTCCAGAAAAGAATAAATCTTGAAATCCACTAGACTTATGCATCTAATTCAAGGAAGGAGGGGCAATAACCCTAACTTCTCCCAGAGATACTCAAATGTATCCTTAGGAAGAGCCTTAGTGAGTATGTCAGCAACCTGATCCTTTGTAGGCACATACTCAATCTTCACTTCAATTTCTACAACCTTCTTTCTCAAAAAATGATACCTAATTGAAATATGCTTTGTCCTTGAATGCATCACCAAATTCTTTGAGATGTTAATAGAATTTGTATTATCACAGAAAATAGAAATTGACTCATCATACACAACTTTGATATCCTTCAAGGTTTGTTTCATCCACTATACTTGTGTGCAACAAGATGTTGTTGCAATGTATTCTGCATCTGCAGTAGATAGAGATATGAATCCTGCTTTTTGCTTAACTATGACACTACTTTGCCACGAAGAAAGAATGCTCCATCACTTTTAATTTTCATGTCATCTACACAACCAACCCAATTTGCATCTGTATAAGCACTTAGAGTAAAGTCAGTATCTTTTGGATACCACAAGCCATGATTAGAAGTGCCCTTTAAATATCTAAATATCCTTATCACTGCCATAACATGTGACTCTCTAGGATCTGCTTGAAATCTAGCCACAAGACAAACTGCATGCATAATATCTGGTCTAGTAGTAGTCAGATATAGTAATCCTCAAATCATTGATCTGTACTTGCTCTGATCAGCTTTAGGAGATTCATCATTCTTGCTCAACTTACAACCAGTAACCATAGGAGTACAAACTAGTTTAGAATCTTCCATTCCAAACTTCTTTAACAACTCTTTTACATACTTTGATTGAGAAATGAAAATGCCCTTATCTATCAGATTGATTTGTAAGCCAAGAAATAAATTCATTTCCCCACACATTGACATTTCAAATTCTTTCTGAATCTCATCTGCAAAACTTTTATACATGCCTTCATTTCCACCAAAAATTATGTCATCGAGATACACTTCCACAATTAGAATTTGATCTCCACTTACTTTGATGTACAAATTGCTATTTGCATAGCCTTTATTGAATCCTTTATATAATAAGTACCTGTCTAACCTTGCATGCCAAGCTTTGGGAGCTTGCTTCAATCCATATAATGCCTTCTTCAACCTGCAAACCATATCTAACTTATTTGACAACTGAAATCCTTCTGGTTTCTCTATGTACACATCCTCTTCTAGTTCACCATTCAAGAAAGTAGACTTTACATCCATTTGATATACTTTGAAATCTTTATGTGCTGCAAAAGCCAAAAACATCTTAATGGCCTCCATTCTTGCCACTAGAGCATAAGTTTCCTCATAGTCTATTCCTTCCACTTGTGAGTAGCCTTTACATACAGGTCTTTCCTTATTTCTTACCACTTCTCCATTCTCATTCAATTTGTTCTAGAATACCCACTTAAGTTCCAATCACATTTTTGTTCTCTGGTCTTGGAACAAATTTCTAAGTTTGATTTTTTTCAATCTGCATTAATTCTTCTTCCATAACCTTGATCCAATTCTCATCCTTGCATGCCTCAACCACTATTTTAAGTTCAACTTTAGAAAGTAAACACAAATTTACCTATTTTTCAGCAGCTCTGCTTCTTGTCAGTACACATTTGCTCTTATCACCAATGATTTGATCTTTAGTGTGATGCTTCTGCACATACTTGAGAGTTTTAGGGATTCTTTTCAGAGTTTCTTGTTCTTCAACCCGTACTTCCTTTTCTTTAGCTACTTCTTCTTCACTGGAAGAAGACTCATCTAATTCATAATCATTAATCTTTGAGATTTTCTGTATGTCTTCATCAACTTTAACATTCACACTCTCAACAATCCTTTTTAGCCTTTTGTTGTAACACTGATAAGCTTTGCTTTTATTAGAATACCCAAGAAAAATACCTTCATCACATCTTGCATCAAACTTTCCTAGTTTATCTCTTCTGATATAACATTTGCTTCCAAAAACTTTAAAATATTTAACAATAGGAATCCTTCCATACCATAGCTCATAGGGAGTCTTTGTGTCATTTGCCCTTACTTGTACTTTGTTCTGTATGTAGACAATAGTATGAATTGCTTCTCTACAATAGACTTCTGGTAGGTCTACTTCTTTGATCATTGTCCTTTGAACAATCTTGTTCTTCCTTTCAACCACTCCATTTTGTTGAGGAGTCCTAGGGGCAGATAAATGCCTCTTTATCCCATGATTTTCACAAAACAAGTTAAACTCGTTAGAAGTAAATTCTCCACCTTTGTCAGACCTCAAGCATTTGATCTTCATATCCATTTCATTTTCAACCATTGCTTTAAAGGCTTTAAACTTATCCAGGGCTTATGATTTTTCCTTAAGAAAAGTGACCCATGTCATTCTAGAGCAATCATCAATAAATAATATTAAATACATGTCACCTTGAAAACTCCTTACTCTGGTAGGACCACAAAGATCTGTATGTACTAATTCCAATAGTCTGGTAGACGACTGATCCTTGACTTTGAAGCTTCTTCTTGTTTGCTTTCCAATCTGACATTCCTTGCAGACAACATGATGGGCTTTGTGATCTTTGATAGATCTCTCATAGCTTGAACTGAGTTTATCCTTACCAGGCTATCAAAATTGATGTGACACAATCTCCTATGCCATAGCCAACTCTCACTAATCTAAGTCATAAGGAAATAACTAACACCACCTTTGAGATGATAAACATTTCCACCTGTCCTCTTTCCAGTAGCAATTACTATTTCAGAGATTTTTCTAATCTCACAACCATCATCCTGAAACATAAGATTGTAACCCTTGCTACACATCTGTCCAACACTAAAGAGATTATGCTTTAAACCTTTGACATAAAGAACGCCATCAATGTTATGCTTTCCATCAAAACTAATTGAACTTTTTCTGCAAATCTTGGCAGCTTCATCACCAAACCTAACTATTCCACCATCATATTTTTCAAGTTTAACAAACTTACTCTTATCACTTGTCATATGATTTGAGCATCCACTATCAATGATCCAGTCATCCTTTTCTTTTCTGGCATGAAAGGCAAACATTTCAGTGCCTTCAGGGTTAGTGCTTGCTTCCATACCCTTTTCCTTCATATATCTTCTAGAGTTAGTACAAACAATTTCATCTCTTAGGGCTATGAACAAGCATTCATTATCATTATTATCCTTATAATCAGATTCATCATCCGATATACTTACATCTTCTCTAACATAGTAACTTTTCTTAACAATCTTACCTCTGTTGTCCCTATTCTGAATTCTCAGAGCTCTATCTGGACATCTTGAAGCATAATGGCCTATTTTACCATAACTGAAACATTTAAAAGGCAACTTACCATTGAACTTTCCAGTACCCTTTTTCATCCTTCTCACAAAGTTAGCTTCCACTTCATCAAAGTCTTCCATATCTAATTCCATAGTCTTCTCTGATTTACTGGCCTTAAAAGCAGTCTCATCCTTTGCAGTTCCACTAGTTGTACCAAACTCTCTTATTTCAAAAGTAGTTAGGGTGCCAAGCAACTGATCTTTGGTAACTAATTCAAATTATGTAATTCTTCAATAGCAGAAACCTTATGACTGTAAGCTTTAGGAAGAGTTCTGAGTGCCTTCAATATCACTTCTTTATCATCTATACTTCTGTTAAGTCCTTTGATGCCATTGCCAACTTCATCCACCTTCTGCAAGTAGCTTGTAATGTTTTCATCTTCAGACATTCGCATGGTCTCAAAAGTGAGCTTCATTTTTTGCATTTTAGCTTGTTCAAACACTTCTAAGAAACATAACCAAACCATATACTCAGATCTCCAACACAAAATAAATGTGGAGCAAAAAAACAAACAACACTCTGTAAGCCAGATGACTTCTTCAACACACTGTTTCCATAATCAAATTTTTGCAAAAGCACTTGAAAATCAAGCAACAAAAGCATATTCTAAACATCTTTAGCACCTCCTCAAAGCAATCAAATCACTTTAACACATCAACTCAATCAAATAACAACCTCATCAGAAGACACAGTTGACACCAATGACAACATAAGCTTGTTGACATCAATGACAACACCGATTATCACACACTTGCAACACTTTTGCCATGGGTGTTTTTGATTTGGAATAATATTAATCCTTATGTATCCCATGGTTGGTTTATTTTGAAGAGTTGCATCTTTTCAAGGATCTTTTCAGATCCTCCCCTATTCCATTTGCGATCCCCTTAAGTGCCTACCCCCCTCTCACAAGGGTAGGAACTTAAGAGATTTAAGATCTCTCATTTGCCAATAATAGTGCTTATACTAAAATAAATTTTTGCTTTCCAGGATTTAAAAAAATTCCCATGGATGCATTTCTAGATTTTGGATCATCTAGAAGTTTTGTTGTAAAAACTAATGCTTTTCTAGCTCAGTTTTAGAAGCCACAACCAGAAATTCTAGTTGCTTATGCAAACAATGGAGAAAAGGTCAAAATGGGAAGGCATGCCCAGGATGTCCATATTGAGATCATGGGAAAAACCTTTGTCATTGACTTCATATAATATAATGAATTAGATAGTGATGTTTTACTTGGATTTATGTTCTTAACAAAATATGAACCTTTTGTTCTCTACAAGAATGAAGTATCTCTCATACATGAAGATGGGCAAATCAAAATTCTTGTGCTAAAATTGGTTAATTACAAGTTTGACAGAAAAGCCAAAAAAGAACATCAAAAGCAAGTCAACCAACCAGCAGAATAGCCTAAATTATCTTCTCAGCCTAATTTTGCTCAAGTCCAAGCCAAGTTTGAAAAAGAATGTTGTAGTCTCAATCCTTTACAGTTCTGGTCCCAAGATCATGAACCATGCGAGATTACTATTAAGCTAAAATGCCATTCAGTAATTCCATAGGAACATGCTTATCTGTTGAGTCCCTTTGAAGTTATAGAAATATATGAGCATTTGCAGGAACTTTTAGATGGTGATTTTATCAGAGAAAGTAAGAGAGTCCTTTTTCCTGCCCGACATTTTTGGTTAACAAAAGAGTAGAAAGAGAGGATTTTGATAGATCAAGGTCAAAGAACATGATGGATACAAAACCGTTTTTTTAGTGCCATAAGGATTATATGAATGGAATGTTATGCCATTTGGTCTAAAAACTGCTCCAGCATATTTTCAAAAGAGAATGGACCAAACTCTTAGACATCTTAAAGAATATTGTGCAGTATTTATAGATGATATTATAGTATTTTTTAAAGATGTTGAAGAACATTTTGATCCCCTACAAAATTTATTATGGTAGTTAAAAAGCATGGCATTTGTTTATCTACTAAGAAAATAGCTATAAGGCTTGAAAAGATAGATTTCTTAGGCTTGACACTCTCAAATGAGAAAATTCAGTTGCAATCTCTTATCCTTACCAAGATTAGAGAATTTCCAGATGTCATGGATAACAAAAAGCAATTGCAGAGATTTTTTGGGATGCCTCAACTATATCACACCTTTCTATCATGGTTTAATTGAGGACAGAAAATTAATCCAAAATTAGTTAAAAGAAAAATGCACCAGAATGGAGTGATGTTATAAATATTAAAAACAAATGCCAACATCTCCCATATCTCCATATCCCAGTTACTAGTTATCCATTGATATTATATACTGATGCTTCTGACACCCATTGGTCAACTGATGTTACTGAATTATCCAAGTTTTCCAACCAAATCATGAAGCGACCAGTCTATGCACAATCTTCAACATGATTAGTGCAATCTTCTAAAGGCGTATACACACAAATCTTTTCTTTTCATTCAACCACGAGTGTGTGCATGAATGGTTTTCAGAGTTCAATTAAATCTAGATGCAAGTATTTTATGAGTAAACTCATACTAATCAAGCTATTGCAAAATCTACTGATAAGGGAGAGGGGCTAGTAGCCACACACCCTAACTTTGCGCACGTCAAGCACATAGCTAGACATGTCGAATTTCGACGATTTTTTTTGGGTTTTTTCGTATGTGAGTGAAGAGCTTAAAGCTATTCTTTCAACTTCTGGGCATTTATACATTTCCCTGTATGACACATTATGTGCACATGGGTCGAAAAAGTGTCATTTCAACATGTTGCCCCATACATGCGCACCGATGTGCTGGTAACCGCTCACCATGGCCCCCAAAAAAAATTGCAAGTTCACTAAAAAGGCAACACACTTGATCATTTTTATAGTTACGGTAGGTTAGAAATATGTTTATTAACACCCCACCATAAATCACGTTGGTGGGGCCTTCAAACTTACCTGCCCCCTTCCTAAACATCCCCGCGCCCATCCTAAGGGACAACATGCATGTTAATGTGTTTGCTTAGGCGCGGACGGGAAACAACATTAAATCCATTCAATGTTTGTTTGGGTCCGAATACATATTCCACTTTCCACCGAAAAGTTAATCATTTTACCGAGTGCTTTCCCTATTCTCCACGGTGCAATTGAAATGCAAGGGTTTTTATTGCGTCCGCTGGCTATTGCTCTCCATGCAGATACGTCTCTGTGCAGGTAACGAGCAAACATCATCTCTCCATGTGATTTCAACTTTGCTTTCACTCCATTGCGGTGTTTATACAATCGTTTATCTTCGTTTTTCTCTCATGCTACCCGTGATTTGGGTATTTCTATGTAATTTACTTTCGATTTTTTATTATTTTGTCTGAGACAACCCTTGTCTTGTGATAATTTCACTGTACAAAAGAATATATTGTTGTATAATGATGGTTTTTTGTTATACATACAAATGGGGTCATATATTTTTATGGGTATATACTTTTTAGTGTTCATTCTCAACGGTTAAGGGTTTCATTATTTTGTCTTGTGATAATTTCACTGTACAAAAGAATATACTATTATATAATGAGGGTTTTTTGTTATACATACAAATGGGTTCTTATATTTTTATGGGTATATATTTTTTAGGGTTCATTGTCCACGGTTAAGGGTTTCATTATTTTGTCTTGTGATAATTTCACTGTACAGAAGAATATACTATTATATACTGAGGGTTTTTTGTTATACATACAAATGGGTTCTGATATTTTTATGGGTATATATTTTTTAGGGTTCATTGTCCACGGTTAAGGGTTTCATTATTTTGTCTTGTGATAATTTCACTGTATAGAAGAATATACTGTTATACAATGAGGGTTTCTTGTTATACATACAAATGGGTTCTTATATTTTTATGGGTATATATTTTTTAGGGTTCATTGTCCACGGTTAAGGGTTTCATTATTTTGTTTTGTGATAATTTCACTGTACAGAAGAATAGACTGTTATATAATGAGGGTTTTTTTTATATATATACAAATGGGTTCGTATATTTTAATGGGTATATATTTTTGAGGGTTCATTGTCAACGATTAAGGGTGTCATTATTTTTGAGGGTTCATTGTCAACATATCTGGTACTAATTATACATATGTATACATATCTGTATACATGTATACATATCTAGAAATACTTTCCATCGCACCGTTGAGAATAGGGAAAGTAGTCGGTAAAATGATTAACTTTTCAGTGGAAAGTGGAATATGTATTCAGACTCGAACGAACATTGAATAGATTTAATGTTGTTTCCCATTCGTGCCTAAGCAAACACGCTGCAATGCATGTTGTCCCATAAATCATGTCTGTTAAATCATTCAATAGATTAAATCATGTCTGTTAATGTAATATATATATATATATATAGTGGGTTCAGAAGGATAGGCATTTGGCCACTGAATAATGCTATTGTTACAATTCCTAATGCTGCTGAAACTATTTCTAATGCTGCTGTGATGTTGTTTCCAATGTTGGTGATGTTTCCAATGCTGCTGATACAATATCTAATGTTGTTTGTAATATGGAAGGTCTTAGTTTGCCAATGCTGCTGATACAGTGTCTAATGCTGTTGATACAATTTGTAATATGGAAGGTCTTAGTTTGCCAAGTCAAGTTAACCAACCAGAATGTATGGCTGATGCTGCTAGAAACAT
This sequence comes from Cunninghamia lanceolata, assembly GCA_027924645.1. Lineage (NCBI taxonomy): Eukaryota > Viridiplantae > Streptophyta > Pinopsida > Cupressales > Cupressaceae > Cunninghamia > Cunninghamia lanceolata. Next base: position 29,707,641 of record BSBN01000500.1, read on the forward strand.
GGGGATACAAACATTAGTATCTGTTAATATGAAGTTAATTTGTTAATAGGGTTTCATTACATGAATTTTTTGAATGTTTTCAATCCTACAACTTTGTCTCATTAATAATTTTATAGTTAGATTCTTCCTAGTTTTGTCCGAATAATATTTATTAATTATTGTTACATTAAATATTTACAATTGTTTTACTATGTTGTAATATAATACATTGAAGGTTTCATTTTATATAATCTATCCAGGGTTTATATAAAAACCTTCTACATATATTCGGATTAGACTGTTAATGTACTGTATATATATATACAAGTCTATCTATATATACATGTCTATCTATATACATATGTATATCTATAGACATGTGTTTATAGATAGACATATGTATATCTCTATACATTTCTGTATACATATCTCTATACATATCTACATATCTATATACATATCTGTATATCTATATACATATGTAGATCTATAGACATATGTATATTGATATACATATGTATAATGATATATATATGTATATGTATCGACATATGCAACGTAGATAATGGAAACATTTCAAGCTGGTGTTTAACATTTCAACATTTTACAATTCTAGATATACATGTTTGAAAGATTAGTCCAATATGTTTGTTGAATTTTACATCTTTTCCAGTTGTTTGCTGCATGGGTAACTTCATTGAATGGATTAAATCGTGTCTGTTACTGTAGTCATTATTTTGTTTGACGCAACCCTTGTCTTGTGATAATTTCACTTTACAGAATAATATATTGTTATATAATGATGGTTTTTATTTTACACATACAGATGGGTTCGTATATTTTTAAGGCTATATATTTTGCAGTGGCAATCTTACCTATTAAGTCTAAGACAACCATTTCAGGTTGGCACTTAGCATATAATGGGTAGCTTCATTAAATAGATTAAATCATGTTATATATATATATATATATATAAGGGTATATATTTTTGAAGGTTCATTGTCAACGGTTAAGAGTTTCATCATATCATTATCAACAGTTAAGGGTTTCATTATATCAAGGTTTCGAATGCTTTGAATCCTACAGCTTTGTCTCTATAATAATTTTACAGTCAGATTCTTCCCAATTTTGACCGAATATATATCTAGATATCTCTATACATATAAGTATATCTGTATATCTATAGACATATTTAGATCTATAGACATATGTATATTGATATACATATGTATATGTATAGACATATGTAGCGTAGACAATGGAAACATTTCAAGCTGGTACTTAACATTTCAACATTTTACAATTGTACATATACGTGTTCGAAACACATAATGCTGAAACCCTCAACCATTGATAACAAGTCTAAAATGGAACAACACAATGGAACATTACAAAATGGAACACGTTATGTTTGTCGTCCATGCCACTACAATAATGATGTCTCAATCTATTTTCAGTCATTGCACTAAGGATGCCATTTTTTCTACAAATCACTTCTGGTACTGATTATACATATGTATACATATCTACATATCTATATACATATCTATTTACATATCTGTATATCTATAGACATATGTATATTGATAGACATATTTATATACATTTGTATATCTATAGATAGACATATTTATATACATTTGTATATCTATAGATAGACATATGTATATTGATAGACATATGCAGTGTAGATAGTGTTAATATTTCAGTTTGGTACTTAAGATTTCAACATTCAGACTGAACAATCAAATTTAATTCTGCTTATCATATCATCGAATACAATAGCTTCTACGCATTTAATCAAATTCAAACTCAACAACCAATTTCAATGCATTCCTTTTTCAAATTCAGATTCATTATAAGAGGAACATTACGCAGCGTGGACATTGTTTTTAGCATAAATTTCCTGAAGGATCACTGCAAAACCTGTCTGGTACTTAACATTTAAGAATTGAACAATTGCAACACATCTATATGCTAGAAATTGTTGAAACCCTCAAACGTTTATAATTCACCCTAAAAAATAAATACATATGTCATTATATATATATATATATATATATATATACAAATATACAAATATATGAATACATGTATATATTATGCATGTATTTCTATATCTGTGTGCATAAATTATATAAATTCGAACATGTTATGTTTGTAGTCCATATGTTTAGGAAATGGGTGGGTAAGTTCGAAGGCTCCACCAACTTGATTTATGGTGGGGTGTTAATAAACATATTTTTAACCTACTCTAACTATAAAAGTGATCAAGTGTGTTGCCTTTTTAGTGGAGGAGTGGATATAAATGATATATACATGTTGGCAAGAGACACTGTGTAGCTTCATGAGTGTTGTTATTGATGGCAACAAAGTTTATCCCACACATCCACAGGACTTGGTATGTCTATACTAGAAGTCAGATTGAAGAGTGTTTTGGTCCGGTAAGCAAAAACATAGCATGTAGCAAGGTTCGACAATCAGGTTCGGATCTCTCAGAGAAAATATCTTAGCAAAGTGCGGACTTGGGGAAGTCAAGAGGAGAATCATGACTAATACATTCCAGAGATTGAGCGTTCGGTGATGAAAGAGTGAAAAGATATGAGCATCTAAGTGTTGGGTTCTTGTTTTATAGAGTAGACTGAGGAAGGACTGACCGACAGAGTATTAGACTTTAATCCGGATGAGATATTGATGGTGATCAAGTTTCTTGTGGGATCATTCATGGTTGGCCGACATGATTGATGAATTCTATAAGTATCTCCTTCATACGCATCACTTAGTAAGCAAGGATTCAGCCGACAGACCAGAGTTTGAGAAAATATTGAGTATTCCGAATGCCGACTAGAAAGATAATGAAATCCTTGGTGCAGATATATATACCAGATGGATTTCGATGTGAAGTGGTGTGTGGTGTGTTGTGTTGCGTGAAAAAAAGTAGAGAATAGTGTGAAAGCAGCAATACAGGTCCGGTATGTGACAGGACAACAGCAACAAAGAAGAGGAAGAATGAAGTGCAGTAGATTAGTGTATTGAGCCTAACCGGAACTAAACCTCAGCATATGTGGATGCTTTTTATCAGTTTAATCACCTGGTTACTTTCTTTATACCTTGTAGACAGTGAGTCTCTTGTAGATAGTGAGCCTCTTGTGAGCAGTGTGCTCGGGTAGTGAGCCCTAATTGGCAAGTGCCATTTTGTACTTCTATTCTTTTAACAAAGAATACAATCTTGGGTTAGTCACCCCATGGTTTTTCCCTTAACAGGGTTTTCCACGTCAAAATCATTGTGTTATGTGTAATGATTTTATTTCTACTTTCATGGTTATGCATGCTTATATGATTTGATGCTGCACTAGTTGTTAAAGGAGAACAAAAAGTTAAAACAATTAAAATAACTGATTCACCCCCCTCTTAGTTATCAACAATTGGTATCAGAGCTAAGTTCCTTCAAACAAAGCCTAATAGCTTGAGGAAGATTTGGGAATATCAATGGATATGTATGGTATGGGGGAACAACTTTAGTCTGCTTTAGATGATCTTGAGCAGGCTCACTCTGAAGTCAATAACTTGAAAGAAAGACTCAAACAAGTTGATGATTTCATAAATGAACTAAAAGAGAAACTAAGTATCTCTATGAAAAAGAGAAAAGAACTACTTCAACAATTAGCAAGTCAAAGTGAAGCCATAATTCTGATGAAGATCTGAATGAGAAGAACAGGTTATGTGAGAAGCTATCAAAAGAAGTCATTATGGTAAGACATGAAATGGAATCAGGGGTTATGAAATTCACCCAAGAAATTGAAGAGAAAATAAAAATTGAAGATGATCTAAAGTAATCTCTCAAGGAGAAGTCAAAAGACTGCCACAAAATGGATAGAATAATCAGGCATTTAGAATCTGATCTTGAAGAAGCTAGAGATAATGAAGAACAACTTGAGAATCAGATTGACACTCTTAAAAAGGATCTTCAAACAACAAATGAATAAAAAGAGAAATTTAAGATAAGCTTTGCTTAACTTGAAGTTCTTCTTGAAAGCCAAAAGAGGGTAGATGACAAGCAAGGCTTGGGGTATGAGAAAGGTGAAAGCTTCGGATCCGGTCAAAAGAACTCTGGATCAGAAAATCCAAGGAACAGGTTTAGAAGACCTCCGGTAAGGCAACCAAATGCTCAAAGATATCCATCTTTCAATGGATACTACCACAATTGCAATAAATTTGGTCATAAAGCAAATTAGTGCAAAAGAAGAATGAATCAGACTAATTCATCCTTCTCCAGACAATGTTTTAACTGTAAAAGATATAGTCACAAATCTCATGAATGTAGAAATATGCAAATAAACAATTCATTCAATGGTAGATGCTTTGCATGCAATATAATGGGACATATGGCTAATCAATGTAAAACAAGAGGATACCAGTCAAATATGCAAAGAAATGTTGTTTGCTACAATTGCAATAGATCCGGTCATATTGCTAAATTCTGCAGAAGTAAGAATCAGGACAAAAGGGGTCCGGTGCATCATACTCAAAACCAAGACAAATGAAAAGGAAAAGTGAATGTGGATGAAATTCAAAGGGAGATGAACAAGATTTGGGTGAAGATAAGTACAAAAAATGTTGGGGATGGATCCACACTAGAATCTGGTGCTGATATTCCTTCTAGAAACTAAATAGATGAGCTCTGGCTCAGGGGGAGTCACAAAAGAAAATAATTTCCCCTAGCCAGTCAATTGGTGCCTGAAATTGGCAAATGGAAAGTTGTGGATTAAAAAGGGCTCTCAGAGAAACATCTAAATAACCTTTGGTAAAGATATGAAAGATTCGCAAGGAGTTTGAAAAGGTTAATCATCCAAGATTAATTCGGTTTGACAATCATCCGGCAAAAGTAGGACTTTCTCAGTTAGATCCGGTATAATTCAAATATTTGGATCTGCGATTAGATGGAATGATTGAAGAAAGGAAGATACATTGTAAGTTATCATTCTAGGTGCATCTCATTGATCCGGAAAGATCTCTCTCAGAACAAGGAGAACAAGGCAACCGGAATAACTTAAGAGGTGCATTTATTGCAAAATGGAATTAGGGTTTGCGCAGAAATAAAATGGTTCTTTTGTTCATCATTTGCACATTTGCATTCGAGAAGAAGAGAGAAGGAGCTCTGCAACGAAATTGTCTCAAACCTCTCAAAGATCAACCGCATAAGTCAATTCATCCAGCAATCCAATCCGGCTCATATCGTGAACCCTAGAAGCGTAAAAGGTATTTTCCGCTCTTGAATATCTCTCTTTGAATCTTTTGAAAGATGGCTACTCCAAATGTTGTGAAGATCACTGATAGGCCGCGCCCTAAATTCAAGAAACATCCCTACAAATCCCTAGAAGTTGATCCCCTAGGCGCATTTTCTAGCATTCCGCATGGGGTTTTGCATGTAGAAGATGTTAGGGCATACATTCTATTACACAGGTAATTGGTAAAACATTGGATGATATTAACAATGAGCGAATGCTCAATAAATAAGTTACAAAATGTACAAGAATAGGCACGTTTCTATATTTAGAAACTGCCAATGATTGACACACGATCCAAGAAATTATTACAAGACCGTTATACTTACACGGTACTGACCATTAACTAAAAATAGATGATTCTAGAAAAATATCTTAATATCCTCCCTTAATGGTCAACCTATTTACAACACCAAGAGACCCCCTGAATTTTACAAACTTGTCAGGACTCAAGGACTTGGTGAGAATATCTGCTGTCTGATCCTCAGTTGGAACATACAGCAACTGAACTGTACGGTCTTCAACCAGCGATCGAATGAAGTGACAATTTGTCTCGACGTGCTTGGTTCTCTCATGGAAGACCGGATTCTTGGCAAGTTTGAGAACTCCCTAATTGTCGCAGAACAGGGGAGTCAGACCTGCTTGAGATAGTTGCATATCTGCAAGCATCCGGCGAAGCCAAACTGCCTCACATGCTACCTTCACTGCACCTCGATATTCAGCTTCAGTTGAGGAGAGTGCCACAGCCTGCTGTTTCTTACTAGTCCATGTGACGGCACCGGATCCCAAACTGAACACATACCCAGAAGTTGATTTTCTGTCATCAATTGAACCTACCCAATTTGAATTTGTGAAGCCTCGAAGGCTGGGATCAGAATTCCTTGTGTAAAGGATACCAAAGTCAGATGTACCCTTCACATACCATAGCACATGCTTAGCCGCTACCCAATGATCAGCCTTGGGGGCTGTCAAGAATCTGGAGATGTAGCTGACTGCAAAACTGATGTCTGGTCTAGTAGCAGTTAAGTAGATAAGACTGCCTACTAGCTGTCTGAACAAAGACTCATCAACCACTAGTGAGTCAGACTTAGCTGACAGCTTAAGTCCCTTTTCCATAGGGGTGGAGGCTGGTTTGCAGTCCTGCATTCGGAACTTATCCAGAAGACTACGAGCATACTTCGACTGAGAGATGAAGATGCTATTCTGAGTTTGCCAAACCTCAACACCTAAACAATAATGAGAAAGTCCCAAATCTGTCATATCAAAGGTGGTGCACAGGTGCTATTTGATCTGATCGATCAGGTGTGGTGAGCTGCCAGTAATAAGCAAGTCATCCACATAGACAACAACTAATAAGATATCACTGCCAGTGTGTTTGATATACAGATTTGAGTAAGATGGACTCCTCTTAAAGCCATGTTCTATGAGATACTTGTCAATTTTGATGTACCATGCTCTGGGAGCCTGCTTCAGGCCATAAAGTGCTTTGACCAGCCTACAGACTTTATGTTCTTGACCGGCAACCTTGAAACCAGGAGGCTGCATCATGTAGACTTCTTCCTGCAACTCACCGTTGAGGAATGCACTCTTCACATCCATCTGATGGACTTGCCATCCAAACTGGGCTACTAAGGCAAGGACAAGCCGTATGGTGCTCATCTTGGCTGTAGGAGCAAAGGTCTCCTCGTAGTCAATGCCTTCTTTCTGCGAGAAACCCCGAGCAACAAGCCATGCTTTGTACTTGTCAAGGCTTCCATCAGCCTTGTACTTAACTTTATACACCCATTTGCAGCTAATGGGTTTCTTCCCTGGAGGAAGATCGGAAAGGACCCAGGTGTGGTTCTTCTGAAGACTCTAGAGTTCTGATTCCATCACTGTATCCCACTCTGGAATACCTTTAGCCTCTGAATAAGTCTGAGGCTCATAGACGCTATGCAAATTGGCCATGAGAGCAAAGTTTACTGTATGCTTCTGTTTGCTCTTATTCCGGGAGGATCTACCTTCAACAAGTTCATCATCATGAAGATCGACAATAGTCTGAGACCACCATTTTGGTCGATGGATAGAAGGGCCAACATCAGGTTCAACAGGAGGTTCTACATCTGGGACATGTGCATCAGGAGGAGGTTCTGCATCATCCTCAGGAATTTCAGGCTGAGACTCATCAGAATCTGAGTTGGAGGAATAAGCAGCATCCCTCCCATCATGTGGACCTAAGGGAAGACGAACACCCAGGTCAGAAGCCTTCAAAGGTTGATCCTTGGACTGCTGCATAGAAGAGGGAGAGAAGAAAGGTCCCCGCTCTTCATCAAAAACCACATCACGACTGAAGATGAGACGTTCTGTCTCAATGTCAATTAGCCTGTAGGCTTTGTGGTTATCGTTGTATCCTGTGAACATGAGTTTCTGACTCTTGGAATCCAGTTTGGAGCGCTTGGCATCTAGAATCCAAACATAAGCAAGAGAGCCAAAAACCTTCAAATGACTGACCCTTGGTTTGCGGCTAGTCCAGGCTTCTTCAAGAGTTTTATCCTTAACTGCATAGGTCGGAGACCTGTTAAGAAGATAAACTGCAGTGAAAACTACTTCTGCCCAAAATTTCTTAGGAACACATCTGTGCTCCATCATGGAACGTGCTAGCTCAGTTATAGTGCGGTTGCGCCGCTCTACAACACTGTTCTGTTGAGGAGTGTAGGGTGTGGTCAATTGGCGTTTGATGCCATGTGTATCACAGAAGTTGGAGAACTCATTGGAACAAAATTCCCCCCATTGTCGGACCTAAGAGTTACAATGGAACAACCAGACTCTTTTTCTACTAAGGCCTTAAACTTCTAAAAAATTGAAAACACATCTGATTTCTATCTAAGAAAGTAAACCCACATTTTCCTACTGAAATCATCAACAAACAGTAAAAAATATTTGCCTCTAGTAACAAACAGAGTATTCATAGGGCCACAAACATCAGCATGGTCAAGTTGAAGTACCTTGGATGCACGCCAGGAGTCACTAGTCGGAAAAGGAGTGCGGTGTTGTTTGCCAGCTTGACAGGATCCACAGACACCGAAGTTCTGAGATTGAATCTCAGGAAGCCCATCTACAAGGTGCTGCCGGGAGAGCTGGGACAGGTAGTGCACATTCAGGTGCCCATACCGCTGATGCCAGAGACTGGTAACTGAAGAGTGTCAAACTGCTAGGGCTGATTCAGGAGGACCATCCGAATCCACAAGTCGATAAAGACCATGGTCCTCAATGCCAACAGCTACAGCGCATTTGGTCTCCCGGTCGATGATCAAGCACTGGTGAGCGCTGAACACCACATCAAGGTGTGGAGAATGTTTCATGATCTGGCTGATTGAAAGCAAGTTAAGTTCCATACCAGGAACATAATATACATTGAGGAATATGATTTTCCTCCCACCAGACTGAAGCTGAACAGTGCCCTTCCCAGCAACTGTGTATACTTCTCCACCACCGAAGACCACTGAATCACTGAAAGGGGAGAGGTCTGTAAACCAGTCATGACAATGAGTGAAGTGACGCAAAGCACCTGAATCAATGTACCAGGTAGAGGATTTTGCATGGTCTACAGGGGTTTTAGCCATGAAGGCGTAAAACGCAGACTCCTTCTGCTCAGTGTGCTCCACACTGTTGGCCTTCTGCTGAGACCCTCCCTGCTTCTTTTGTTCAGAAGCAATACGTGCATGACAATCTTTTTTGATGTGCTGCTTCTTTTGTTCAGAAGCAATACGTGCACGACAATCTTTTTTGATGTGTCCAAACTTATGACAATAGTTACACTGCACATTTTTCTTCTTGCCATTGTCAGAGGATGGCGCTGAACCCTTCTGCTGATTCTGCTGTGGAGGCTGACTTTTGCCTCTATTTTGAGCCTGAAACTTGGCTGCAAAAGCCTGCTCTGAAGAGGACGAAGAATCACTACAACCAAACTATTGTTTCCAGCGATCCTGCTGCAAGAGGATAGTACAGAGTTCTAGAAACTTCAAATCAACATTAGCTGATGTAATGTTGAGAGTCTCAATGAAATGTTCATAGGACTTAGGTAGACTTTTCAAAGTGATCACAACCAGGTCTTCTTCCTCCATTTTTCGACCAATGGCCACCCGCTGATCTCTGATCTCCTGGATCTTGTTCAGGTGTGTCTGCAGAGATGTCTTCTCATCCATCACGATAGAAAACAGTACATTTTTCAAGAAGAACGCACGGCTCTTGTCGGAGGTTTCATGCAAACCCTTCAGATGGTCCCAAAGCTCCTTTGCCGTCTTTCTAGCTGAAATCTGAGGTAGCTGATCATCTGTGACTGACAGCTTAATGAGCATGACTGCTTCACGAGTTTGTTCATCAAACTTATCCTGGTCTTTACCCACTGTTGCGGGATGAGTGGTAGTGTCGTCTATGATCTCAGCGAGGCAGCGATATTCAAAGATGGTCATCATTCGCTGCTTCTAGGTATTATAATTTTTTCCATTAAATCACTGACTGCCTTCCAACATGATGTTGTTTAGACTCGCCATCTTGCACGCTTTTCGAGGCACAAAAAATGAGGGACTGAGAAGAGGCAAAAAAACACGAAGCCTGAAGTACAAAGTCCAATGCACAGAGGCAGGAACAGGAACAGATTGCAAGATGAACTCACTGGCACAAATTTTGAGGCACGGACTTCGAGAGAACTAAAAAAAATCTGGAGGCAACCCAGAAAAGAGCTCAAAAAACCCAGAAGGAATATGGTGTCGAAAAAAAATTTCGTCAAATTCTGAGGGTGTAAAACCCTAGATGAAAAATTTCCGTGCCATAGGTTGCTATGGCAGCCATGAAAACACAGACCAACGAAGGAGCAGATACCCGGGATCACAAAACGCGACCTCTTCTAACTGTCATCGAGCACAACTGCAAATCCGCGATGGGGGTAAAGGGATCGTTCCAAGCGTGTATCCAATGACGATTCCGTTCCAACTTTTTACATAGAATCGTGGCCTCAGAAATTCGCGAGTTGGGACAGAAAACGCGACAAAAAATCACAATTTTATGGATGAAAGACGACCTTCAGATAGGGTCCGGCCCTAAAACAGCACGTAGAGACAATGGAGAAAACGCGACCTCCTGTAGGGAGAAACGCGACCTGAAGATGGTGAAATCGCGGGCGTAAGGAAATTCGCACCAAGGAAATCGTGCTCAAAACCGCCGAGAGTCGCACCAGAAGAGGGTAAAAAAATGTCGCGCTAGAGAATGAGGGAGAAGCATGTCTCATGGAGTGTAAAAAATGCAGCCAAAAAACATATGAGAATCGCGTTTTCAGAAAAAATTGCGGCCAAAAGAAACACGTCTTTGACGAAACCACGATAATGCAGCAGGAGAAATAATGCAATTTTCCAAAACAAATCCTTCACGAAATTTAAAAGAAGACTATAACCCTCGAAAACCAAAAGAAATCAATCTTTACTGGAGCAAAAATTGTGATAAGAAGAAGGCCGAAAAAAATTTGCAGGAAAACACCAGAGAGCAACTTGGCTCTGATACCATATTACACAGGTAATTGGTAAAACATTGGATGATATTAACAATGAGCGAATGCTCAATAAATAGGTTACAGAATGTACAAGAATAGGCACATTTCTATATTTAGAAACTGCCAAGGATCGACACACGATCCAAGAAATCATTACAAGACCGTTATACTTACACGGTACTGACCATTAACTAAAAATAGATGATTCTAGAAGAATATCCTAATACATTCATGCGAATATTGAGGAATTTGGGGAATCCAAGCTGATGGATGTCTATCACAAACAATTAATAGATGAATCATTTGAACTCAAACCTCAGTACAAGGCCATTCGAGATAAGCATTTTGGACATTGCATCCATTTCCCCTATTTTGCTGAAGATGAATGGGTCCGGTATGTTTTGAGAAGAATGCATGACAACTTCATGTGGTTGATGAGGCCGTTTAAGATCAAAAAAGATGCCATTAGGGCGGTAACCAGATTGCACTCATCCAGTGGGTTGCCTGCTCTCAAATCAGTCAAAAACTAAACTGTCAGTGAGGCTACTGGATCAAAATTTGACAAGAGAGCAATGACTATAGAAGATATCACTAATCCGGATATCAAGTTTGCATCTATGATAATTGGCTATAAGATATATCACTCCAGCAGGGAGAATTCTGTATCCGGAACTGCAATCTATGCTGCTTATCAGATGTTAAGGGAGAATGCAGATTATGATCTTTGTGAGCTTCTTCTGAGCCAACTGTTGGAAAACCTACAGAAGATCAAGAAGGACAAGAACTCATTCAAGTATGGTGGGCTAATACTGTGTTTGTTCTTTTACTTCATGAATGAGCTACCCGAATCCAGTGGTTGGATATGGCAAAATGACATACCAGTAGCCATACAAATCAGAGATTGTATGCATGGGCTTGGTGATGCCAAGGCACAAATACAGCACTCTGGGGCTACTTCAAGAATTTTTAAAGTATGATGCAAGCCAGAGAAAGAATCCCCTAATCATTGGTTGAGAAATACAAGGATACAGTGTGCTTTATGGTAGACACTGATCAATGCCTAATGGAGGCAGTGGAACCGAGAATAGTGTGGACCATGCCAATGGGGTATGAGGTTGATGAGAAAATCCTAGAACTGCATATCCAACACCTGTTGAGTCAACCCAAGGACCCTAAGGTAGAAAGGTTTGGAACCTTCCAAGAGTTGAGTGTAAAAGTTCATGTTGAACTAAGACAACTTGAAATCAAGAGAAAAGTGAGAAGGGAAGTAGAAGAATTCACCAAAAGGCATGGAATATCAAAGGACGCAGTTGATGCCAACAGAGAGAAGATGGAAAGGGCAGAGAAAGAAAGGCAAGAAACAGAAAGTGCTCCGGTGCAAGCCCCCTCCCAGACCAAATCCTCCAAAAGCTCTGCACCTGCCACCTCTAAGAGCCAAAAAGCATCAAAACCGGAAACCCAGACATCCGGAAAGGGAGAGAAGAGAACCAAGAAAAAAGCAACAAGGTCCTATACAAGTTAGAAGGATGATGAAGAAACTGAGACCGATGAGGAAGTCAAGAAAATGAAGAAGAGGAAGAAAACATCCGGTGAACCCTCTACCGATCATAGCAAGGAAGAAGAGGCAGAAGAGTTTGTTGAAAGGCCTACTCTGTCCATTGATGATGTAGTCAAGGCAGTTACTGTGGATGGGAATCTGCAACCAATGACATAATTCTATGACGAGGATAATGATGCAGATAAAAGGATATTGGAAGAAGCCACAGTTAAGTACCTAAACATATATAATAAAGCATTCATTGAAATCATTTCTCTAATCCCCAAGAGTTTAGAGAAAGTACTTGAACTCAGAAAAGATAAAGCTAAGGAAAAGGATATGGAGATTCGGGAACAAATAACTATTCATCTCTATCCCTCCATCACTCCAAAGCAAATGAACATGATTTTCAAAGATTGCAAGGATGAGTTCCGGAGCAAAGCCAGAATGAACAAGCTTATGCTCAGAGAGACTGATCAGGTGGCTAAAGAGACTAAAGACATCCTCTGGAATGCCTATAAAAGATTCAATCTCCCTATTGTAGAGGACATAAGTGATGAACCCTCTGCCATGGATGTCAAAGGATCAAGTACATCTAAGGAAGATTCTACTAAGAAAGTTGCAGAAGAGACAAAGGATACAAGTAAAGAGAAGACTAAGGACTTAGATTCCTCTGTTTTGGAAGAGGAAGTCCATGGAGAAGTAGACACCTCTCTTCCGGATCCCCCAGCAGACTCCAGAATTGAAGGAGAAGAAAGAAAAGAAAAGAGAATCAGTCAAGAAGAAGTGAAAGGAAGAGATGAAGATCAAACAGAGAAGACCACAGGTGATAATGCTGAGGCTGCAAAAGGGAAGAAAACTTTGTCTCCGGTAAGAGACACTGCAGAAGCAGTCAAAGACTTCCTAACAAAAGAAATGATGGAATTAGATGAACTGGAGCTACTTCAAGGACCATTCAATTTTGATTCCCTCTCTCCGGTCCAGACAATGAAGGTAGCATCTTTTGCTCAAGCCAAAGCAAAAGAAAAACTTCTGAAGTCACATATGCAAGATTGTGAATTGATAGAAATTGCATCCGGTGTGTTGGAGAAGATCATGCCATCCTTCTAGAAGGATCTTTCAGCCTCCTCATTCAGTAATCTGAAATCTCTTGTTAATTCTGTTAATACACATTTTGACTCTTTAGAGAAAGCAACAGAAGAAAAAGTCCAGAAAGAGTTTTTGGGTAAGAGATTCTCTGAAGTACAAGGGCTAATAACAAATGATATGGGAAATAAGGATATTGGGATAAAGAGCTTAGAAAATGCTCTTAAAGATGGCGGAGAAATATATAAATTTTGTTTATCCTGGTCTAAACTGACAAAGGATATTGAGAAGAAAGTGAAAGAACAAGAGGGTAAACTGTCAAGTTTATCTCTGAATTTTGATCCTCTCACCACATCCATAATAAACCAGGAATGTCAGACTATTGCCATTCTAAATGAACTAAAGAAACTTGAAAAGGAAAGGAAGGATATAATAAGTAGGATGGGTGAACTTAGAGGGATAATTATCCCTAAATTAGAGGCCATGTATGAGGCCCTAACTGATGCTCAAACTACAGCCCGGACCAGTGATCCAACAGATCTAAAGAGGGCAAAAGCTTTTGCATTTCTGTTGAGTGGTCACATCTCAATTTTAGACAGGATGAAGCAGAGTTGGGCAACATAATTTGTCCAATTGAAGACAACCTTTGCAGATATACTTTAGTATATGTAAGTATAACATGTATATATACTTATGCGGCTAAGTATAGTTGGATTTTTAAGAATTTTGGTGTGCGGATTCTGCCCTTTGCCATTGATGTCAAAGGGGGAGTGAGGAGCAGTGAAAAATGTAGAATCTAGCTAAGGGGGAGCTCCGGAAAAGTGTACATTAGAATAGAGCATCAGCCAAGGGGGAGTGCAGTGTGACACTTAGTCATTTTTCACTAAGTGTTGCCATCAATGCCAAAGGGGGAGATTGTTGGCAAGAGACACTGTGTAGCTTCATGAGTGTTGTCATTAATGGCAACAAAGTTCATCCCACACATCCGCAGGACTTGGTATGTCTATACCGGAAGTCAGATTGAAGAGTGTTTTGGTTCGGTAAGCAAGAATAGAGCATGTCGCAAGGTTCGACAATCAGGTCCGGATCTCTCAGAGGAAGTATCTCAGCAAAGTGTGGACTTGGGAAAGTCAAGAGGAGTATCATGACTAATACATTCCAGAGATTGAGCCTCCGGTGATTAAAGAGTGAAAAGATATGAGCATCTAAGTGTTGGGTTCTTGTTTTGCAAAGTAGACTGAGGAAGGACTGACCGGCAGAGCATCAGACTTTAATCCAGATGAGATATTGATGGTGATCGAGTTTCTTGAGGGATCATTCATGGTTGGCCGACATAATTGATGACTTATATAAGTATCTCCTTGATATGCATCACTTAGTAAGCAAGGATTCAGCCGACAGACCAACATTTGAGAAAATATTGAGTATTTCGAATGCCAACTAGAAATATGATGAAATCCTTGGTGCAGATATATATACCAGATGGATTTCAATGTGAAGTGGTGTGTGGTGTCTTGTGTTGCGTGAAGAAAAGCAGAGAGAGTAGTGTGAAAGCAGCAATACAGGTCTGGTATGTGACATGACAATAACAACAAAGAAGAGGAAGAATGAAGTGCAGTAGATCAGTGTATTGAGCCTAACTGGAACTGAACCTCAGCATATGTGGATGCTTCTCATCAATTCAATCACCTAGTTACTTTCTTTATACCTTGTAGACAGTGAGTCTCTTGTAGGCAGTGAGCCTCTTGTGAGCAGTGTGCTCGGGCAGTGAGCCCTAATTAGCAAGTGCCATTTTGTACTTCTATTCTTTTAACAAAGAATACAATCTTGGGTTAGTCACCCCGTGGTTTTTCCCTTAATAGGGTTTTTCACGTCAAAATCATTGTGTTATGTGTAATGATTTTATTTCTGCTTTCATGGTTATGCATGCTTATATGATTTGATGCTGCACTAGTTGTTAAAGAAGAACATAAAGTTAAAACAATTAAAATAACTGATTCACCGATGGAATATTTTGCTCTGATGGCTCCGATGGAATAATTTGCTCTCATGCCTTATTATATACAGTCTTCTTTTTCAATTATTATATTTTGGTTAGTTCAATTTAATGATTTTGTTTTATGATGTATGTTCGTTACTGCCTCGGTTATTATTTATATATTTGCAGACATACAACCATGGTCAGTGCTTTCTAGAACGCCTTCGATTGGGTTTAATCAATTCAGGTAAAGTCTTAAAAGACTTTACTCGGGCAATGACCCACTAGGCTTTAGGTTTTTCTTCATAGTGGTTTTATGTTTTTTTCAATCATTTTCCTTTACTAAACTTTAATTTACAATACTTTAATTTAGGTTCCTTTGAATAGTTTAAATTTCCTTGTTGCTTAAATGGAACTACATTTACTTGGATGCTTTAATGATATCAATTAAGGTAGAATTATGTGAACAGAATGCTAAAACAACATGCTATTTCAATGCAAATTATGTAGACAAATTGTAGTACCATGCTGACAAACCATTCAAGTCTTTTTTTTTCTAAATATAGTTACAGTCATACAAACATAGAAACATGAGATCAACACATAGATATTTCAGAAATAACCATTTAACTCTTGATTTTTTTCCAAAACAATTACAAACATATAAACATGACATCGATCTGTTCATTTTTACAAAATATTACAAAAAGATCAATA
Source organism: Cunninghamia lanceolata (assembly GCA_027924645.1). NCBI lineage: Eukaryota > Viridiplantae > Streptophyta > Pinopsida > Cupressales > Cupressaceae > Cunninghamia > Cunninghamia lanceolata. Next base: position 29,723,747 of record BSBN01000500.1, read on the forward strand.
GATAGACATGACATCGATCTGTTGCTTTTTTTCCAAAACAGTTACAAACATATAAACATTACATCAATCTGTTCCTTTTTTCACAAAATATTACATAACGATATGACTAAATCAGATGTACACAGAAATTTCACTAATGTCAACTATCTCCATAAAAAAAAATTCTTCAATTCTCCATAAATCTAGGAAAAGGAATAGGCTGTTTAGGTTCTGTAGCAGCACATTCATTTGCAGTCCGAGTTAAATTGAATGGCTCAGTTATTGTCTGTAGTGATGCAACAATCTGGACAAGCAAAGCCTAATTAGAATCTCCATTTACCATCAACTCATTTGAGCTTCCTGGGCTAGACCCTACCTGCAGATTGCTTAGAGATGCAAAGGCTGGGCTCAAGATGGCAAACATGTCCATTAAAATGGGATGTTGCCCGGGTAGAAGAAAAATCAGGGTACTCAATGGTCTCTCATTTGCTGATTTTTTCCATTTCTTTTTTGCTATCTTCGTCTCCGAAGCACTCTTTGCCTGCTCACGCCGAATTTCCTTCTCCCGTTTTTCCTCTGCCGCTCTTTGTTTTTTTTAACACTCTTTCCACTTTTTTCTCTTTCTCTTGTTGTTGGGCTTCTTTTTTAGCTTTCCTCTCCAACATTTGTTCCTTTTTCCTCAGCTGCAACTCTTCTTGACGAGCTTTCTCCCTCTCTTGTTCGTTGAGCATTTCAATGTATGCATCAGATGTTAAGATCTGGGACTGCCTACTTAAACATAGTACCCCAGTCTTCTTCTTACCACCCCTTGCCTGTACCCTTCGAACCGGGAGCTTGAGAAATCGACTAACTCCCTGTGGCTAAAACTCACTATCTTGGGTGCAAGGCACATAATCTGGTTCCAAATCACCTATGCATTCTTCTTCTTCTGTAATGTCCTCATTTTGTGGATCCTAATTTGATGCAGTAGTGAAGTAGTGTATGATGTCAGATGGATCATGATCTAGTGGTGAAGGCATTGAAAGGCCGACATCCACCTGACTAAAATTTGTTTGTATCCCCACGTTTCTAGCAGCTTCAGCTATCCATTCTGGTTGGCTAACTTGATTTGGCAAACTAAGACCTTCCATATTACAAATTGTATCAACAACATTAGGAAATCTATTAGTAGCATTAGACACTGTATCAGCAACATTGGAAACAACATCACCAGCATTAGGAACTGTAACAACAACATTATCAATAGTTTCAGCAGCATTAGGAACTATAACAGCAGCATTAGGAACTGTAACAACAACATTAGAAATAGTTTCACCAGCATTAGGAAGTGGCTGTAGAATATCAACAGCATTAGAAACTGTTTGACTTCCTGGCATTTCAGTGCATTCTTCTTATACTTCCATTAGATTCTGTACACTTCCACTTTTATTGTATGTTTTGATAAATTCCTCAACTTGTGCATCTAAATATCCAACGAATTGCAAGAAGGTTTCAACTGCAATTATCTCGGCATCCTCTTCCACTACGAAGGCCTGATTTTTTGGTGCAGTGGCCATAGAATTTTCACTGTCTTCATTTGATACTTGGAAGCCATCACTTGGCCTCATGTCTTCTTGAAGCGCAGACCTATTTAGTGGCCAAATGCCTGTCCTTCTGAACCCACTAATTATATTAGCAGGGGTCAAGGCCTGCTTGAATGTCTTGCTAGCAAGAGTGACCAACTCTTCTCTTCCAATTTCTATTTGCGGGTGGCTTGCCATCCATGCAGACCTTTGCTTTTTGAAATAGTTTTTGAATGGTGAAAAAATACTCACATCTAGTAGCTGCAATCTATGACTTGTATGTGCTGGGAGGGTGATGAGGTCAATCCCTAAATGGCGTGCTTCCTCTATGGTCTTGAAGGCAACATGGCTACCATGACCATCAAAAATTAGAAGAGCTTTGTTGGTTGGTGAAACCCCTCCGGGGATAGATGCAGCAAAATGCTGTAGCCAATTCAAAAATAGTTCTTTCGTCATCCATGCATGTTCTTGAGCTGCCATGCATGCACCCAGCTCACAGTTGGCTATGTAGTTTCTGATATGCCTTTTGGATTTAAATAGATAAAAACTAGGTATACTGCAACCCGATGCACTAACACATGCCAAAATAGTAATCCACTCCCTGTTTTTGAAATGAGGTGGGGCACACAATGGGATCCCAATTTTGCTATTACCCGCATTCCACAGTTCCTACCAGCTTGTACCCCAGTTTCATCGCAGTTCCATATTCTGCTGGACCCATACTTATGTGTCTTGTAAAGATTTTCTAGATTGTTGTAGAATGAATTTACTATGCTTGGCCTTAGCATAATGGCTCTATCAGTATCCACACCATGTGCAGTGTGAATAGTTAGATCTGTATGCCTTTTCCTAAATCCCTCCCACCATGACCTCCCTGGCATCCCATCTTTGAAAGGATTTGGCCTAGACTGAATGACGTCTGCCACAGTAGATTTCAGCTGTGAAATTTCAAGCCCATGGCCTATGTCGGCCATGTCCTTGCACCATTGAACTATTTCTGCCTCCTCATCAGTCAAGATGGTTGGTGGCCCCTTGCGTTTGGTGCTCGTGAGACCTAGTAACCAGGCCCTCAAACCGCTAGCAAACACTCTCCACTTCTTTGCAGCTGCTCTGATTGACATATGTTTATCTTCGACATCAGCCATAGCACTTTGGATGTCAATGTTTGTCCATATATTTCTATTCAACCTTGAAGAACCTGTTTCCACAGCAGTAGTTTGAAGACAATCTGTATTGGTTTCCAAATCCTCTGTATGTGCGGAGGGAAATATACATTCCACTACAACATGATCTGGTTCTGTGGTATGTGTATCTTCATCCCCCGACACCACATTAGGAAACTTGCACCCCACAGGTTTTCTGACTGTCCTCCTTCCAGAAGCTCTCCTCCCCTTTTTACCTCGAGCCATAAGTATCTATACACTTGTAAGAAATGCAAACAACATCAATACCAGAAGTGATTTGTAGAAAAAAGGGCATCCTTAGTGCAATGGCTGAAAACAGATTGAGGCATCATTATTGCAGTGGCATGGACAACAACCATCACGTATTCTATTTTGTAGTGTTTCATTGTGTTGTTCCATTTTAGACTATGTACAGATATACAAATATGTATATAGATATGTAGATATGTATACAAATATGTATAGATATACACGTGTATACAGATTTGTAGATATATATACAGATATACATTTGTCTATATATATATATATATAAGACATTAACAGACATGATTTAATCTATTGAATGATTTAACAGACAACATGCATGGTAACGTGTTTGCTTAGGCACAGACGGGAAACAACATTAAATCCATTCAATGTTTGTTGGGGTCCGAATACATATTCCACTTTCCATCGAAAAGTTAATTATTTTACCGACTGCTTTCCCTGTTCTCAACAGTGTGATGCAAAGTATTTCTAGATATATATACAAATATGTATACATATGTATAATCAGTACCAGAAGTGATTTGTAGACAAAATGGCATTCTTAGTGCAATGACTGAAAATAAATTGAGGCATCATTATTGCAGTGGCATGGACAACAAACATAACGTGTTCCATTTTGTAATGTTCCATTGTGTTGTTCCATTTTAGACTTGTTATCAATGGTTGAGGGTTTCAGCAATATGTGTTTCCAATATATAATCACTACAGTAACAGACGCGATTTAATCCATTCAATGAAGTTACCCATGCAGTAAACAACTAGAAAAAGATGTAGTAAAATTTAGCAAACAAATTGGAGTAATCTTTTGAACATGTATATCTCCCATACAGCAAACAACTGAAAAAAGATGTAAAATTTAGCAAACAAATTGGAGTAATCTTTCGAACATGTATATCTATAATTGTAAAATGTTGAAATATTAAGTACTAGCTTGAAATGTCTACGCTACATATGTCTATACATATACATATGTATATCAATATACATATGTCTATAGATATATAGATATGTATACAAATATACTGATATGTATTGAGATATCTAGATATATATTCGGTCAAAATTGGGAAGAATCTGACTGTAAAATTATTATAGAGACAAAGCTGTAGGATTCAAAGCATTTGAAACCTTGATATAATGAAACCCTTAACCATTGACAATGATATGATGCAACTTTTAACCGTTGACAATGAACCTTCAAAAATATATACCCTTATATATAACATGACTTTATTCTATTGAATGAAGCTACCCATTATATACTAAGTGCCAACCTAAAATGGTTGTCTTAGACATAATAGGTAAGAATGCCACTGCAAAATATATACCCTTAAAAATATACGAACTGATGAGGAGCGCACAACGGAAACGGACAATTGATCAAATATTAAATTTTTGAACTCTTGAACCTTTTGGAACCGTTCCTAGACTCGCCAAACAGGCCTCTTCCTTTCCTTTTTGGCAACACGTTGTCCGTCGGCCACTTTACAACTTATCTCTCCGAAGTCTTAGTCTCTCCGATGTGAGGTTCAACACTCCTTGCCTATTGGCAAGAAAATCACCATCGGTCGTCTTCGAACTTGTCACCCCGACATCGCAACTCTTCCCGATGGGTGACTACGCTTCTTGCCTATCGGCAAGAAAAGTGCTATCAGCTACTTTAGATTCTATTTCGCCGATACACCGATCACTCCAATGTACGAATCCATTTGTATGTATAAAAAAAACCCTCATTATACAACAGTCTAAATTATCACAAGACAAAATAATGAAACCCTTAACCGTTGACAATGAACACTAAAAAGTATATACCCATAAAAATATACAACCCCATTTGTATGTATCACAAAAAACCATCATTATATAACAGTATATTCTTCTATACAGTGAAATTATCACAAGACAAGGGTTGCCTCAGACAAAATAATAAAAAATCGAAAGTAAATTACACAGCAGTACTCAAATCACGGATAGCATGAGAGAAAAACGAAGATAAACGATTGTACACTAGTATAGTCTTCAGTATAGATATGTATATAGATATACATGTCTATTTATATACATATGTCTATAGGTATACATATCTATATAGATAAACATGTATATATATACAGTACATTAACAGTCTAATCTGAATATATATAGAAGCTTTTTATATAAACCCTGGATAAATTATATAAAATGAAACCCTCAATATATTATATTACAACATAGGAAAACAATTGTAAATATTTAATGTAACAATAATTAATAAATACTATTCAGACAAAACTAGGAAGAATCTGACTGTAAAAGTATTAATGAGACAAAACTGTAGGATTCAAAACATTTGAAACATTCATATAAGAAGGTGAAGTAAAGGTGAAGTACCAACCTGAACCTTAATGTGGATGTTTGCAAAATTCCTTTCGGCAGCAGACAGGGTTTGCAACGCTCTTTCAAGAAATTTATGCTTAAAACAATCTTTACACTACATAATGTTCATCTTATAATGGATTGATATTTGAAAACGAAATGCATTGAATTTGGTTGGTGAGTTTGAATTTGAATAAATGCGTAGAAGCTATTGTATTCGATATTATGATAGGCAGAATTGAACTCAATTGTTGAGATTTGAATTTGATTAAATGCATATAAGTTATTGTATTCAATTGATGTGATTTATAAATCTCACTTTTTTTATGTACACTGGTTTAATTTTTTTTTTTATTAAATAATCTCACTTTTTTTTTTATGTAAACTGGTTTAATTTTAATTTTTTATTAAATAATTGTCTGGATGGGGAGCCTGATACCATTATGTGTTTGTGCAGGTGCAAGTGGATGTGATAGCAAGTATGGGAGAATGTGACAGCAAGTGGGGGGGATGTGATAGCATGTATGGGAGAATGTGTGATTAACAACCCTTTGGAATTGGGGTGGTGTGTGTTTATGGTAGCTTAGGTACCAATAGCTGTGCACAAAAGTATGTGAATATGACCAGTTTGACTTTATTTGATGTCCAAATGGGTGGTTTTTTATAAACATGACATATTGTAATAAAAACAATCAAGTGTACATTTAAATTAGAAGTTCTCATATTTGCATCAAATTGGCTTGAAAATGCAAGTGGAAGAACATGTGTATTAGTTTTTTGCAATGGTAAATTACTCATGCAGTTGTGAACATGTATTGGTGCATATGTGCTAATTTACTAGGTATTCTTTTTACATGTAATGGTTCTTTTTAAAAAAATTATTGGGGGTAGGATGCACAAAAACATAGCGGTTATTGGGGCGTGGACAGCTACTGGCCCCTCTCCCTTATAACAAAATTGCAAGTTTTTAGAGGAACATGGCTACAAGTGTGCACACCAGCAGCTGTCCGTTACAACCACCGGACAAATTTCTTTATCTAGCCTTTTTACAATACAAATTTCTCAATTTATAATACTCTCGGGCTCAGTTACAGTCATTACAAAATGATTTCAATTTCCGGCGACTTTTGGTTATTCTTGATCACATATCATTAATAGTTATTAGTATCCTTTACAATAATATGTAATCTGAATATCAAATATCACTAAATTCTCTGATATTTATTGCTTAATCTTTCCAATGAATGTGTTAATCTCGATTTAAACCTTTTAAATGTGCTGTTAATAATCCTACCACGTTGCTTTACCTTTGACTTCATCTCAACATATCCCTAACCACCACATGCCACCATTTACAAGCAAAGACAAGTTAATAGTGAAAGTCGTCTGATTAACTTAAATACTCTAAAAATCTATTAATGAACTAAACCAAATTTAATATATTCGAAATGTCTTAAAGGTCGAAGTATAATCTATGTTGTGAAGATTATTCTCTGAAAGACTAACGGATCCAAAGACTTTATAAAATATAGATTACAAAAAACTTTTAAGAACCAACTTTAAGAAGGTTTCGTGTCCAGAATGATTTGGAAAAAAGAAAAGTTAACTTTTAATAATCAGACCCTCCGAAATCCAGACTCCTCTATTTATGAAACTTGACAGAAAACCCCTTTTAAGTTCGAGTCTAGACAACACATGAAGATTAATGAATCGGTTGACATAGATTTTTGAGTTTGAGGAAGTTTTAAGAAGAAAACTTCAAAACCATAATCTCTATTTCCAAGATTATCCTCCAAAAGATTAATGGATCCAAAAACTAACTTTTAAGAACCAACTTTAATAAACATCTAAATGCTCATAGATTCATCTAATTTTAATAATCAGACCCTACGAGATTTAGACCTGCCGATTTATGAAACTTGACACAAACCCCCTTTTCAGATCCAGTTTAAACAATACACGAAAATTAATGAACCAGTTTAAATAGATTTTTAGGTCCAGAAAAGTTCTAAGAAGATAACTTAGATAAAAGCTTCCACCATCCTTTGGAGTTTCAACTTACTGAAAATATAAAACAATCACTGAGTTTAGAATAAAGCAGAAATAATAAATTGGGTAATAGAACAACAGCACCTAAATGGACCTCTCAAAAACATAAATGAGAGTAAATTCATTTCAGGTCCAACAGGGCTTAGAGGAATGAAAGGTTGAAAAGGCACCGAACAAAAGTTCCGTGAAGCTGAAAATGTAATATTTCAAAAAATGATTAATAACAGTTTAAGTCACAAACATGATTTTGAATTCAATTAAACTTTCCTGACAACAGAGAAAATTGAAAAACAAAGAAAAATAAAACAGAATGATCCGGAAAAACCATTCATATCCAGAGGAAGACAAACATAACAGACAACTTACCTTTGAGATATTTAACCATAAACTTAGATAAACACAAAATAAAACCATAAACTCACTGAGAAATAAAATAGACAAACCAAAAAAGTGGGTCTCTGGTTCAAAACGAATTGGGACATGTAGTTACAAGACCCTTGGGGGTGCATCTTTGTGAAACGCTAATTTACATGTAGACAGCACCAAGAGGTGTTGCAAAATAGAGATATGCTTCATTCATTTTTTTCTTCCATATAAAAAAAATAAAAAGTTGACATTTTCACCAATAACCTTCAAGATAATCTCACTACATGCACATGACACCTAAGTTTAAAGTCCTAATATTTTCAGTATTTCGACTCAATAATTCAAGAACATTATACTTTGGTAAATTCATTACCATAGGCCTTATCAATGATTGCTTTTCTTTAGATTTCAGTCATCTTCAGATTAAAGGAATACCCCTTTTGCTTCCAGAATCATATCATCTTGCAAATATTTTACTGTTAAAACTAAAATTGATACTTCTTTTATTTTAATCCAGACCATGTTTGAAATTAAATTTTTATGTCTAATTTTTATATCTTTTAGTTATCTTATGAAGGTTTACATCAAGGTACAGCCAATCAGATTTGAAGTGGTGCTCTATTTAGGCTTTCCTTTATACAAGGTTGATTTTCCCAAACACCGAACCAGTATATTGGTATAAGATGCAATGAAATAATTTTGATAAGGTTTCCTTACCCATAAACTCCTGAACGGTAACGCATCATACCTACAAAAATTATGTAGTGACTTGTGTTTTTATCCTGCATAAGATATATAAGAAAATTAGTATAAAAATTACATCAAGGAGCACCAACAACTGACCAAACAGAAGACAACATGGAATACATCCGAGTGATAAGCTGTCTATACATCAGTGCAATCTACTGAAAGAGTTGAAGTAGAGCCTTAACTTGGTAATAGAGATAAGAGGAGAGCTTTTATATAATCAAGCTATTATCTTGATCAGTTGTATACAAAAAGATGACCGAGTTGATAGATCCTTTGTTTGGAAGGGAGTAACTGCAAATTATAGTAGAATTAACCATTGTTTTGCTGGGCAGAGGTGCTTGATGTTGCTCAAGGCCATTGTTTAGGATGAAAGAAAGGTGCTTCCCAATCTTAGCCTGGGCTTGGGTGCTGCAGCAGGAAGCCTCCGGGGCAGTCTTTATTTCAATCCATTGATCCATTAGAGTGCTCTAGTTTGGTGTTGACAATTGAATGTTTGATTGGGTCCAAAAGCATGTCTTCCTCTAAATTTTGACTTTCTGAAGTGAGTTTGACAATGCAATCAGCCATCAATTACCCCTGGGATATCTCGCCAAATTTGTTTGCTGGTAGCTCTACTTTATCTCCAGGCCATTTATGACTTTGATTAAGGTTATATAACTTTCAATAACCCCGAGATTTGTGTGAAGTTTGCCTTGTGCTTCAGATTGGGCAGTGAAGTGCCTGGGGGATAGGAAGCGTTGATACGGTCAGTAACAACCAGAAGTTGCTGGGTCATGGGAGCATTACCAGAAACCTGTCCAGAAGGGCCCTGATTTAGGATGTCTTTTCTTTGGAGGGAGCAGGGATGTTAGCTATTCATGCAGATGAGATTTCCATGGGAACCTTCATCTCTGATAGAAGCCTTGATTGAGTGAGATCCATTGGCATGGGAGAAAAAAGGAGGTCAGCCAGTGGGTTGAGTTGGTTGAAGTGGGGGGTGGCCAGGGATAACTGGTGAGGTATACATCTTAGCAGAAATTGACAAAGAGAGTTTGGTGGTGCATATTTGGTTGCCTTCTGGAAAGAGTGGCAGCAGGGAGATGTTGCTTGTTCTCATCCACTTTTTCTTCAGCCAAATGGATAGCCTCCTTATTTCACACTGATTTAGAGGTGGACTGGAGCACTAAGCTGGGAATTGAATAGCATGATACTAAAAATATGTGACTGGCTCTGCCTTCTATAAAATCTTAAGACTTTGGCTCCTTTGATAAGGCAGTTCCATTTACCTTGAAATTTGTATTAACGGCCTCCCTTAAAACTGTTCTCGGAAAGGACTGTTATCAAGGTCTCTGTTCTTTGATGGGTCTTTGGTGATATTTATATAAACATCACTTTTATAAGAGTATCACTTAGTATTCATCCCTTTGTTGTTAGCATCTTGCGTTGTATATTTTTGGTGTCTAATATTAATTTATGAGATGCAAATTCTAAGAAAGTAATGTGGTTAAGAGCATAGAAGCAATAACTGGGAGAAAACTGCGGTTAACTGTGGCCCGGTATTGGGGCTGTGCCAATTTGAACTGGCTGGCCAGATAAAACTGTTGACTGGAGTTTTTTGAAAAACAGAAAACAAAAAACTGCAGAACCACAGTTTTTTGGCAGCTTTATTAAAAAAATTTAACTAACTCTAACCCTAAAAGTATATTTTTTGAAGGATTTGGAGTTTGGTTACAAGTACAATTATAAAAAATTACACTAAAGGTCCACTCTGGTTTTAAAAAGCAAAAGATAAAAATTGTTTTGGGCTAGCCAGATGGAAAAGCAGACTTAAGCTGTAATGGGTACACCATACTTGATTGAGAATTAGAGAGTACTTGGCAACATCAAATCTTTATTATGTCTTTTAAACTTTGTTCTATGCACTATTTTTGACATCAATTAACAAAACAGTTTTTTTTGCATATTTTCATGAGTATTTTAGCAATTTTTAATTTGCTGGGTTTTCCCATTTTAAACCTGGAAAATTGAATTCCATTTACACTTTCAGTTTGCCATATAAATGCCATGTAAATGGAATGCTACTATGGTTAAAGAGTCTTGAAATATGCATTAGTACCAGACAATATGGATATTTCTGATATATAAAAAGCTCCAACGAAAAACACCACATAACCTTAATTAGGTTTTTCCCAACTGAGGTTCATCAATAGTACTGAGTCATTTCAGCCTCTATTGATGCTCTAATTCTCACATTTCAACAGCTGTACAGTAAAGATTTGAAGTTTTGGAGTACATTACATAAAAATTTAAGCAAATCTTGAAAGGCTGTAGTAATTGCCATTCACACTTACATTCAAGAAATATCTACAAGAATAAATAATTTGTATTATATTCCACAACTCGCTTGATACATATGAATATCAACTCACAAAAATTGGAATACAAATAATGCGCTCAGACATTCCTCGTGTCCTCATTTACTGCCCAATTAGGCATGGTTATGTGCACCATAGACTAATGCAAGCATTGAGAGCATATGCTGCACATACTATGGAAGAACTGGGAAAAATCATTAATATCTCAACTGCTACATATACAAGCTTCCCACTACGAAAAAGGGATGAAGTTTGTTGATTGACTTGCAGAGAATTCAATATTCCTAATTACATATCAACCATGCTCCATCAAAAAATTTCCTAGCATACAAAGAATTTTACAAGCTATTTGACACGAAATTCATGCCTGAAAATTGTTAAATTTTGAGTAAATTTGTCACGGTTCCTAGCTTCCAAACTACGAGTTACATCAGCCATCAATTTGTCAAAACACTGGGCAAGTCGTGGTTGCTGATCAAGCGACTGCAAGAGTTAAAGAAAATCTGGTTATCAATTATGAAACAATACTCACCTATAAAGTAACTTTATGTTACAAGAAGGAACTTGAAATGAGCTGAAAAGATGTGATATCTATAGAACATATAGCCACATTTTAATCAGAGCAACAACAATAGTATTGCCAAAAAGATGATCTGAATGAATTATTCAAACAAGTCGCCTTTAAATACTCACTTGTGAAGCTAAAATTTGGGCTTTTAGATCATTGAAAATCTGAAAAGAGACAAATGGACAATCAGCAATCTCACATTTAATGTAGAAAACTTTTCAGAAAAATAACAGCACAACTATTGCTACAGTTCTTAAACCACCTTAATACATGAATCCAAGCCTAGGGATATTTGAAGTCAAAAATACACCAAAATAATCAGTGTGCCTGCTATATAAGGAAGAAATCTATATAAGGAAGAAATCTATATAAGGAAGAAATAACTATTAAATTTGCAATTAAAATGTTTTATCTGATACATGTTTGTCAATATACTTCACTTTCATTCTGCTCTATCTTCCTGCTACTGTTTTGCAATTACTAAAGAGAATTTTCTCCTAAGATCTTCTCTATATAGCCCATACCAGCTCTTATTAAACATTCTGTTTCCTCCATTGTTTCAATTTGCTGTTGAATATTTTTCCTTGTACTCTCAGATTGCCATTGATGTTATAGGTGTTCTTAATTTTATCCCCCTTCTTGTTCAATACAAAATATTCCACCAAGGGAAATTTTTCTCTAAAAGAGCATATCAGATGATCAAAAAAATTGAAATCAATTATGCAATTTGCAGATTTACCTGTTCATTTATAAGTATCAAACTGAGCATTGGTCTACTAAGACTCCATTGATTAGCACAATCTTCAAATAGAACAATTTCGAAAAGTGTCTTCAATATCTGTTGAAAACACCATTTTCTACGTGAGATATAAAACACACTGAATGCACGCTTCAACAAGAAGAAAATGGAGCAGATACAGAAAAAGGATAAAACTAAATGCCAGAAAAAATCAGATTAATAGCATACTCAGCTCATTTATTAAAATTAACTAGATTGTCATTTTAAGGATCAGACGAATTGTATTAATGCATTTAAAAATTCACTAAATTCCTATTGATGAGCATAAACTTAGAAATTATATCAATATTATTAAGAGTTAGAAGATTGCAGACTGGTGTCTATTGATCCTTTATAACACTGCCACCATAAAGATTTAGCCTCCGTGCATCAAATATTATAATAATGGTAATTGGACGTTTGAGTAAATTAAGACTTCCAGCAATTAAAGATGCCTTGATATGGCTGACAGCAAAATTGAAGCAATTTTTTAACCAGAAACATAAGCTTAAGCAACTTAGAAGAGAACATGTACCCCATAGGCTGACATAAAATACTAAGCAGACTGCATCCTGCCATTGTAATAAAGGGAAATTTAATTAAAAACCCCATAAGACAGTAAAAACTAATCTGTTCTGCCTGACTTATGAATTCATCTAGATAAGCTGAGAGAAAGCCAGGAGATCTTGGGGTAATTCTTGGTGAATGGAACAAATTGATGCTGCATGTCTGCACAGTTAGTTGTCTGATTCCTAGCTAGGAAAGAAGACAATGCTGGCAGCATGGAATCTGGTCAGAACAATTTAATTGAACGAACTACTTAAAAATAAGGGTCTGAAGAGTTCTTGTGTCTGCCATCGTAGTTAGACTGGGAAGCACCCAAATAAGGAAACATCCTTATTGTTCTTTGTCACATGACATCCTGCTGGTCATTTGAAACAGGTTGGCAAGGCTGGCTGGTTTGTTGGCCATTTGAGGGAAGAATTTAGGTTTTGGGTAGAACTTAGAGCTTGATTGTAGTTGTAGAGAGTCTCTGCACATATATCTCTACGGTTGGGTAGAATAGTGTGATATGGGTTTTGCTTCTGCCTGTGTGCTCTATGCACCTCTTCGACGGTTGTTCATTCAACTTCTGAGCTGCCACTACACCAATCTAGTATCAGAGCTGTGTGTTCTAAGTCCTAGAGGTGAGCTCGTGAGAGTTCCTTTATCGAAGCTTTTGTGCAAAGTGTTGTCGCATTGCCAGTGAACTAGTGAAGATGGCTCACAAAGTAGGAAGAAGAGGTACGAGAAACCAGCAAGTGGCTTGTGTTGCAGATCTGCTTGATGCATTGGGAGACATTCATGCTTAGCTCGAAGCTATCGAAACCACACAACAAAGAGGTTTTGCAGTGATGGAGGACATCAATGAAGATAAGAGAGTAGATTGTGACAAACAGGCCATTGTCATCGATGCAGATGGTGATGAGAGGAACATCGTAGCATAGGAAAGATTTGCTATTGCCTTGTTGAAGGCCAGGAGCAAGCTAAGGTTTGATCTCCCTAGCTACATAGGAAGCTTAAATCCAGAAGAGTTGTTTTACTGGATCAATGAGTTGGAGAGATACTTCAAGTTTGACGGAATCGAGGAACCAAGAAGAATTAAGCACATCGCCACAAAGTTGAAAAGGTATGCTACCTTGTGGTGGGACTTGGTCTAGAAAAGCCATATGCAAGAGGAGACGTGCATGATCTTGTAGTGGGATCGCATGGTGGCCAAGCTTAAGAGGAAGTTTCTATAGACCAACTATGCATTGGATCGACACAAGAAGCTCCAAAATCTATGCCAATGAGAGACATCCATGGAGTAAATAGAGGAGTTCTACAAACCATGCATTTGTGCTGGTCATGTGGAAGATAACGTTGGGAAAGTATCAAAGTATTTCAGCGCCATCTAAACCTAAGTTTCAGAGTAAGCCTTTCTCTTCATCTGGAAATTCCCAAAGAAGAATTTCCAAAAGGATTGGCCTAAGAAGACAACACCAGGGTTAGAAGCGAAGAATGAGCTAAGGAGAAGGAAGCTTTGCTTCTCATGCAAGGAGCCTTGGAAGCCCAATCATAGATGCCTTGGGAAAGGCAAGGCATACTACATTGAGGTCACCTCCGATGATGAGGAGATTCCAGACACTAGTTTGGAAGGTGATGAGGAGCAACCATTGGAGCAAGATGACATGGCACAAGGTACAATTGCTTTCCTTTCAGGTGTTCCTAAGTATCATCCTTTTAGGGTAAGAGGAATTGTGAAGGGACAAAAAGTATCTTGCTTGGTTGATAGTGGTGCAACACATAATTTCATTGATGAGGGCTTTGTGGTCAAGAGGGGACTACAAGTAGAGGAGTTTCCTGGATTCAACGTCATGTTGGCAGATGGATTCAAGTTGAGTTACAAGGAAGATCTCACAGTTGAGTATCCAATTGGATAACTATACGTTTGTTGATGATTTCTATGTAGTTGGGATTGGTGAGACATAAATTGTGTTTGGAATTCATGACTACAATCACTTGGTAGGTACATTCAAGATTTCCACAAGATGGAGCTAGAGTTCACATCCAAGGTTAAGCAAATAATATTTAAGGCAATAAACAATGGTACACCTAAGGTCATGACAGCCAAGAGGATGGAGGTTCGGATCAGCCTTGAGGCATGTGATTTTCAGTTGGAGACATCTCTTGGACCAGCACTTGTTGATGACCATCACACAAAGGCATGAGGTAAGGTCTGATTTTCTGATTTGGAACAACAGTCTTTTATCTTCACATAACTATGAGATGGCAGCCATTACACATGAGGATGATAGTGGTAAGAAGTCTTCCATTGTAGACATTCAAGATGTGAGGGATGAACATAAGGTACTTGTTGTGGATCCAAGCCACAAGCGGCCTGATTTTGTACACCATGGCATAGAAGAGGTGAAGAGGACTCAAAGCATGTGTGATGAGTGGCTACGGAGAGCTAGAGAGGCTAAGTTGCTGGCTGCCCAAGCAAGACAGCACCTACAGGAGGTCAAGAAATGTTGCAGTCATATAAATCATGCAACGCAGCAGAGAGAGGCCTATCTTCAATCCCTATTTCTTCCAAGGGAAGAAGCTATGGAGGTTGAGCATGTGAAGGATGAGCCTCTTATGATAGTAAGGCACGAGGAGCAATCAGATTTGTAGGGACATGATGACAGGTATGATTGCAATGTCCCCATTTTCCGAGTGATCACCCATCTTGTGTCGGCTAGCCTATTTTATTCCCGTGGGCTAGGTTGAAGAAGCAAGGGAATACTCTAAGTAGTTAAATCATGCATTTAATTATTTTTGTCGGGCAAAAGGATGATAGATTATGACTTGGTGTAATTTTGTAGTGTTTTTGGTGAAGTCAAAATTAATAAAATAATTTGCCTTGTTGAAAAGCGACCCACTTGGAGATTGGAAAGTGGGAAATTAAGCATGAAATAAAATAATATTTTATTCTTGTGTTGGGCGCCCATGAGGAGGTCGGCATTAAAGGAAAAGCAAATGCAAAATTCAAATCTTTAATTTGTAATTTTGAGTGCCCAAGCTTGAATATCTTGACAAATTGGAGAGGAAAGGCAATAAAATAATAATGTAATATCTTGCCTAGGTCGGCCTAGTATAAGGAGTAAAAGTGGTGTATAAATAAGAGTTCATTGGGAGACATTTGAACATATCTTTCATATTTTCACATGAGTTTTACTCTTTGGCTGCAACAAAAGTTGGGCTTTGAATCCAAGGACAAAAACCCTTGCGATTCTTGGTGAGTTGGACGAAAACCTAGCTCATCTTGTGGAGGTTTCGTGACGGGAACCTATTTGTGCTTCATTGGTGATTTGTTGAAGAGAAGAGCAGAAAATCATAATCAGATTTGCAGATCAGACTTTTTGACAGCGGTTTTGGGCAGAAATCTAGGGCAGATCCTGTTACGGATCTTACATCGAGGGGCAGCCTTTGAGACCATAGAGACCTTCATGGCGCATGTCATTTTTCATATTTTTTGTTGTTTTTAGATAGCGTTCAAAAATCCTCCAAACCCTTCAAAAAACGCTCTACATTTAACCGTTTTCCATTTTTTATAGTTTTTTTTCCCTGATTTTCACTGACTTGGCCGAGGCGAGTACTTGGCTGCCGAGTCTCCTAGACTCGTTTAGGGTCGCCCAGCTCCCGACTCACCAAGTCTGGGCGAGTCTTGTAACAACGATAGAAAGGATGAACTGAAAAAATAGTTTATAGTGTTTTCAGCCACATCATTGCATCTGAAGCGGCTGAAAATGCTAGGAACAATTGCCAATTTGCCCATTTTGGACACCTCCCTTAGAAGCAAAATTTTCCTCAGGCAGATTGGCATATAGATCAAGGTAAGTTGCAGAGTTTTGTTTAAAAAATATTAAAAACAAAAAAAATGGAGTGCTCATAGTGCTCCATAAAATGCTTTCACATGAGCACTTTACAAAAGCACTTACTTTTTCAATTTTTTTTTCTAATGCTATCAAAAATCCTCAAAAGCACATAGTCAATGCTGACATAAGCCAACACATCGTCTCTTTGACACCTCAACTAACACTCTACTCTACCACAAGTTCACATCAATGCTCCTACCTATGTCATCCTAGCAACTTGCCCTACCTTGTCACTAGCCATGCAAGTAGACAATCAGCATAGAGTTAGCAATTAGTGACATGTGGCATCCCTATCAACACCTACAACAACCGTATGGACTGCCGCATCATCACAATGCTCATGCAAGCCTCCTTTTGGCTTCCCAAAAGGTTGTATTGGGGTGTGTTTGGACAAAATTGGAAACCTTGTTTGGTCAAACTGAAATGCTTGGGAGCACCAACTGGAAAACGAAGTAATCAGTTTAAGTCTGGTAGACTTTGAAAACATACAGGAATTGATCTCTTATTTGAAGTCTTTGAGACTTCAATACACAACTGGAAAATTGTGAAGATTGACTCACAATTGATTTTAATGTACCCTCTACACTAGGTCCTACATATTCTTTGTCTCTACTTTCTACGGCACTAGAGATACCTGAGGTGTTTACATAGAAAATGCCAAGTTTTGGAAATTTTATTAAAAGACTCACAATAGTAAAGGACAAGTTGATATAGATGGGGGATCTCAATAGTAAGTCTTCTAAGCTCCATGCCTCGATTTCCAATTGATCACAAAAGGGTCAGAAGGCTTCATGGAAATCAAATAAGAGAGCACACTTTTGTTGTTTTATTATTAGGACGAAGCCAAATTCAAATCCGGTGATGTTGGCAGATACGAGTTTTGACTTGAGGCTTAGTGCCCCTGTTTATATCTTAATCCATAGGCCATTTCATGAAGAGAAACAACTGAATCATCCCTACCATTGCAAATTACAGAAAAGGACTCTTACATAAAGGAACCCAATAGTGCAAGACTTGAAGATATGGAGTTGAGGATTTGCGACAAACCAAGATCAGAGCTGTAGGAACAAGGAGCTACTAGACATGCTAGGATAATTTCTTTCCAAAGTTGCATTGAAATCCATCAACCATGTGACAAGGAAGTTGTAGTCAAAGAGAAAGATCATTGTACTGACGAGTTCTCCACAAGTATCTCTTTTCCTTCCTTCTCTATTATGTTTCTCATTTACACTAGTTGACATGTTGTCATGTTTACATCATTACATACACTAGCATCTCTCTCATTGCCAAACATATTGTCATACTTATTGACTTGCATATTGTTTTTCATTTACTTTAATGCAAGCATTATTGTCTCTCATCTGTCTTATCTAAGATGAAAGGCTCGTGAAGATTTAATAAATTGTCATCAAAGAGGGTTTATCAAGATCGAAAACATTCTCCCTAACCTTCTCTTAGATGGTAAAGCGCCTGCAGCTTAGTTGCTTGAGCTTTCTCGCTTGTCTAGCTGTTCCAATCTCTTGACTTGCAAAATCAGATTGATTTTGGGAGTGCCTTGACCCCTTGAAGTGTTTTCCAAATGATGTCCTTAGCATTTGACCCCTTGGTTACTAACAAGGCCGCTCTTGCACTACTAGTGTGTGAAGAAATCATTCATATGAACAAAAGTGACATTTTGATCCCAATTGTCTTTATTTCACTTCTTTGAGGGTTCTACTTGAGATGTCAAGGCATAGCTACATGTATAAGGTTTCTCTTTTCAATGCATAATGCCTTCTCACAAGCATCACGGGTACTCTTCACATTGACAAAGGCAAACTCCTTTCCAAAATCACTTCATAGACCTCTTAGAAAATAAGTCCTAGAACATTTTGGCAAATGTTTGGTTGAATGGCCTACTTTCCACATATGAACTTATGCTCTTGGAGATTTTGTGCTTGTCTCTGTCAAAATACTACCACCCAAGGAGTTCCCTTCCTTGTACTCAATGGGGTATTGTCTTGCATAGCCTTGGGTATTGGATGGAGCTTTCCCACTAAATTCGACCAATTTCATCATTTTCAACCAAGCAAAAGACATTTTCTAATCATCATAAAACCCATGGATTCCATAAGTACACTTCGGTTGCCTCAACCAATTGTGGAGCTTCTCTGCATCCACTTGCCACCCATAGGGATGGAATTCCAACTTGGCCTCTACTTTGGAATGGTGGACCATACAAGCTCAAGGGCTTTGACTATCTTTGTATGAATCTTTTGAGATCCCCCTTCCAACTATGCCTCTCTTCCCTCTTCCCTCAATGACAAATTCATCTCTATCCTCCATCAACTTCATGACCATCCCATTTAAGATAGATATATCTTCCCTCATTATAGCAATTTGGGCTTTGATATCCACTATTGCAATGTCTTCTGTGATTGAAGTGAGGCAATGTTAGTCACACTTTCTTCTCACTTTCAAACAAGTGGGAATAGCTCTCCTTCATAATGGTTCTTATTTTCCTTGGTTGTCATACAAATGCGGTACTCTTCATAGGCCACAATAACTGCTGTACTACCAAAACTTGCATGGAAATATCTCTCCTTTATTGTAGTCCTATTCCTTGGTCATGATATAAATGTGGTAAGACTCTTTATACGGTCACAACAACTGGCTCTAACAACAAAATTTGATCCCAAATATGGTTATCTTCTTATGTTTCGTCTTCTACTTTACATGAACTTTCAGTTTTGCTTTGTTGATGTAGTTTGATTATCAAACATTGAATTTTGGATGTACTTTTGTCATAAATGTTCAATGAATCAGTAATCAACCAAGTACATGTAGCATGCACATTGTAAATCTGAAATATGGATCTAGATGTAGATTGCTACAATATTTTTAATTTTAAAATCAGTTTTTATTTGGCTTTTGAAAAGATCTATATCTCCTATTATAATTATAACTTTCATGCATGATACAAATGTAGCATATACCTGATCTAAGTGAAAGCTTTAAATCTATGACCTACACCAACACGAAACTCAAACCTATGGTCAATGTCAACAATAGAAGCAATCTCCTATTCAGTCAACACCCTATCTATCTCTGCCTTGGTTGTTGCATAAACAATGCACATGATAGTGCAGGTGCTAGAACTCCCCAGTGTCAACTTTATTTGCTTCCTTTGTGGGGATAGAGGCAATGTTGTTGGGAATGACTATCACTCTGTGATGAAGCTCAATCTAAAATGGCTTTAGAGGAAGGCTTTTGTAAAATCCCAGATCAAAACTATGAAACTTTGTTGTATCTGATGCAACAGGGTTTTGTGATGAATGTTGACAGTTGACCAAATCCTTGAATCTATAGCACTGTGATTGCTGTCATGTAACTGTCCTGATGGAATCAATCAAGTGCTGAACTATCTGATGAACATATCTGAATCTGTTTTAAGATCCTGTGCCTCCTTAATGCTACAAACACTTCTAAATTTACATTAACTTCTGCAAACACTTATACACTGGATAGTTGTCTTCCATGTGCAACGACTTCTATTAAACTGGGATCCAATGACCAAAGATCTTCATAAAATAGTCTTAGTCCTCAAATATTAGCTGGGTCCCACGATTTCCTTACGGTGCAATCTTTATTGATATTCCTTAAGACCCCATGATCTCTATGTGATGCGATGTCTTCACACAATGATGTGGTAGCTCACAAAGCAATCTAATCTATCCTCAAGTTCTGCGCTTCCATGTATGTTGATGGTGCTTACGATTTCCTCTGAATACTTCCTGTTTTAAATAAAACTCAAACACAATGCTCTTGCTGGTGCAATGACGATCTGTTGGATATCAAATGATACAAATCGATAGATACCAGCTCCCTCAAATACAAGGACGACCACACCAAAGTGATATATTCTAAACAATGACAAGTCCAAGATAAAGTGTGTCATGTCCCCCATAAACCGACTTACTCAATCAAATTAAAGAATTGAATGAATCCATCACCCACATAATAAGATATTATATATTAATATAAATATAATATATAATATTAATAACCGAATGCTATTATACCTATAAATATACAAACAGATATATTATATAATATAATAAGATATCATATAATAATAATGAGGATCATCCTCCAGGGTGACGTCTCATTTGAAAAGATGTGCCTACTCAAAGGCAGCAAGGATCTATAAGAGGATTCGTGGGTACAAGAGGAAGGGTATCAGAATTGAGGAATCGAATCTCATCATTCAACAAGCATTCATTCCGGGAAAGAGTTAAAATTGTGTGCAAGCTTCATTTCGAAATCTGGTGGGAGACCCTTTGATCGGAATACCATTCACTAAAGACATTGAATGCAGTCTGATCTGAGCTAAATTGCACATGTTGACAATGATCTCATTTTAGAACTGATTATATTGATATTGGAGATTCATATAGGCGCCGATTACTTCAGGCTCATAAATATCTTGGAGCGCATTTGTAGAGGTTCCATCGTAACATATTGTGGCACTCAGGGAGTTCTCTACAACTGTTTAAATTCATATCGGCATATCATCACAGTCGAAGACATCTTTATGCATTGTTAAAAGATTGAAGTGTAATTCCTTGTGCATCGAATAAAGAACGGAGGATACATCTTGTCTGAGTGCCGTCTGGAGTTCGAAAGAGCAACAACGATTACAATAGGCTTATACATTGCCTGGTCATTTGTCAACACTGAAGACAAACGTTGATATTGGAGGTCATATCTATATTCGCACAGGCCGATCCATTTCGTTCATGATAGCAACTTCATTGAAGGTTCGTTTATTGGTTTGAAGACATAGGTGACCATATCATATTGGTTTGAAGGCAGCGCCAATCCTTAAGACAACAGTTGCACTATCAACACATCCTCATCAGCATCATATCTGCGCATTCCGCATCGGTGGCATCTCGGGGATAGCGATCTAGTGAACAAGTCGGGCGTGGTCATCATTACTTGGATCAATCTCCACGGTGATAAGGTGCAAAGCATCAAAAGGAACTCACCACTATGAGAAGACTGCATAGCATCATTGGCAACAGTGATCTACTGGCTCAACGGTCAGCTTGAAGGCTGAAATAGATATTAACTAGTGGCAGTAGGCAGCATTAGACATATTGAAGATTTACATTTCATAGATAATAGATATTGTGTCGG
Organism: Cunninghamia lanceolata; assembly: GCA_027924645.1. Classification (NCBI taxonomy): domain Eukaryota; kingdom Viridiplantae; phylum Streptophyta; class Pinopsida; order Cupressales; family Cupressaceae; genus Cunninghamia; species Cunninghamia lanceolata. The sequence goes on from BSBN01000500.1 coordinate 29,745,585, forward strand.
AGACAAATCTAATTGAAAGAGTAGCTCAATTTGCTTGCAAAATTGAAAGAACCGCAAATTTATCTTATCAAACCCATTCGGGGACATTACAAGTGGTATCAGAGCTACGTCCTGCCAACCTGTGAGGATATTGTATGCAAACATATAGAAGGCCAAGAAGCAGCCAAGTAAGGATGAACAACGAATTGAGAGCCTTCATTGAAGCAACCACAAGGAATTTGAATGATCCAAATCAAGCTACTCAAGCCCTTTTGCAAACTGTGCAAACCTTGAGAAATGACATGGAAACTTTAAAGGAACAAACAGCTAATGGAAAGGAAGTAGCTTCTAATCAAGCTGAAAATAGCAACTCTTTGTCAAGTTCAAGGATTCCACTACCAATCCTTCCTACCAAATGAAGAAAATCCAAGAATGGAAAATGATACCCCCCAAAGCATGAGCACGGAAGACATGATGAGAGCTTATGCCAACTTAGAACCCGAACTAAGAAGAATGGTGTCCTTTACCGAATATAGCAATTCAAAAAGGAATGAGTTAACAAGAAGAGAGAAAAGACCCACTAACAAGGACTTGAAGCAAAAAGCCAACAAAATCAATTTACCTCATTTTGATGGAACACATAAGTTGTCACCTCATGCATGGTTACAAAAACTAAATGACTATTTTCTTCTTAACCCCATGATGGAGAAAGACGCCCTTCAATTTGCCATCCTACATTTGGAAGGCTTAGCATATGAATGGTGGCATAACGGGAAAAGAACTCAAGGACATGATTCCATCACATCCTATGCGGAATTCTCCAATAAGTTCCTCAAAAAATTTGATAGAAGACATCCCCAACAAGACTTTTGGGATTTAACCTTAATAAGACAACGTGGAACCGTGGACGAATATGTGAGTGAATTTGAGAAAGTAGCCATTCGAGTCCCCAGAATAGATGATGAAAGACTCACATTCCTATTTGTTCAAGGTTTGGATGAGAAGCTAAGAGGATTGGTAGGGGCTCTAAGACCGTCTACCATGGATGATGCGATCGAAATGGCAACTCAATTAGAAACTAGTAAGACCCCTCAACTATTCACCAAACCTATGCATAAGAAAGAAAATCTTAATAAGAATCCATGTCGTAAATGTGGGGAACCATGGCAATCAAGACATATATGTCTAAGGAATGAAAAGAAATACGAGAAACCATATCTTTCTTATAATGGCCGGGAAGAGCTAAGAAAGAAGGGTCTTTGTTTTGATTGCAAGAAGGAATGGGAGAAAGGACACGTTTGTGAACAAGAAAAAAAAGTGTGTTTTAAATGCAAAGAAGCATGGAAACCAGGGCATAGATGCGGAACAAGAGCTCAAGCACACAATATAGAAGCCATATTCAACAAAGAAAGTCAAGAAGAAAGCAAGGTAACTCCAAGTAAAAGAAGAAAAGAGAATTGATTTTAGAACCAAAAGAAAATGTAATGAACTCACATGGGCCAAAGGGGTTATGCTTTCTAGTGAAGGGTTCTGCCTTTGGGTCTAGGAGAGATGTGCTCTTCTAGATACGCCACTCATGATGAGAAATGATAAGTCCACATAAGCCAAAGGGGTTCTACCTTCTAATCAAGGGATCTACCTTTGGGTCTAGAGAGAAATGTGCTCTTCTAGATACGCCACTTATGATGGAAGTAATAAGTTCACATGAGCCGAAGGGGTTCTGCCTTCTAGTGAAGGGTTCTGCCTTTGGGTCTAGGAGAGAAGTGCTCTTCTAGATATGCCACTCATGATGAGAAATGATAAGTCCACATAAGCCAAAGGGGTTTTGCCTTCTAATGAAGGGATCTGCCTTTGGGTCTAGAGAGAAATGTACTCTTCTAGATACGCCACTTATGATGGAAGTAATAAGTTTACATGAGCCGAAGGGGGTTGTTGTGACCAAATCACACATCACCCCATTGCAAATGGGGACCCCCCTTTTTTTTGAGTTTTGATGCTTTGCATGAAGCTTTGATGATGTCTTAGAGCTATTTCATGATGAAGTCAGTGGTGTTTGAGTCCTGTATAATAAAATATAGATCTAGAAAATATATTGTCTCTATTAAACTGGAAGTATTACAATTTATAATGGAATGTTGAGATTAACAGATCCACAAATAACTCAACAGATCCCTAAACTAACTCCTAGAATAGTGGATCTTACAACACAACTAAAACTCTTATTGACACATCTACAACAAGTGATTGACAGCACAAAAGTAAACTGCCAACACTTACACTTAATTATTCATTATATTCTAACATCCCCTCTTAATGAATAACTTAAAATAACTCCAACTCTCACATGAGCACAACATTGCTCCTCTGAAATCTCATGCACCACTCCTCCTCCAACACCATAAATGGAGGCATGTTGAGGAACCCATATTTCCTCTGACAACCTTTTTTCAATGTGCTTTGATGATCTCAAACTATCTAACAGTCATTCAAATAACTAAATGATTATTTCTTCTTCATCATACATTGACAAATAGAAGGAAACACTATGCTCTCACAGCCATCACCTATCCCATGGTTTGCACTGCAACTCATAACAATCTACCTTGTATTATCACACATCTCCTAGAAAATCTAAGATGCAATTTTAGAAATCACATATCAAACAGAAAACCATTCCATTTGATTGTTTCTGCAGTATGATCATCTTCCTCTCCGGATTCCATGCTCACCGCACCAACTACTCAATGCAAAGACCAATATAAAGCGGTAGGACTTGAGTAATTTAATAGTGAAACAGAGGAATAGGCAGCAGAAGCAAATCACAGCAACAACAGGAACACTTGACACTAAATTAGCAACAGCTCTCTCTTTGTAGATTTTGTAGCACCCAAATTCCAAAGGCCTACAAAACAAATAAACGCCTTGTCAGGGGCCTGCGTGCCATGCGAATACACCCCATGCCAATGCTTTGCCACCATGTGAAACACTAGAAATGCATCACAACCATCAGCGACATCAAGATTTGCCACAAAGGGCATCCGCCTATCTAGTATTCGCACCAGGGATGTCAAAACTACGAGCCTGGAGGGCACACATTTGTGAGAGTGCAGGGCAAAGCCAAATGCGATAGCCCGAGTCCCCCCTGTCACGTCCTGATTCTATGCACAGTTCCAGGTCTCTGTAGCCTCCACGACCTTGCCAATGGGGTTTTTCCCACAGGGCTAAGTATCTTTGCCAAGAACAAGGACGTCACACCAAACCGTCAACCAGATTGGTTCTACACAAACAAAAAAAAACAGAGCATGAAACTATAAAACCACGAACCAGCAATGAACTCAGTATGGCTCTGATACCATAATAAAATATAGATCTAGAAAATATATTGTCTCTATTAAACTGGAAGTATTACAATTTATAATGGAATGTTGAGATTAACAGATCCACAAATAACTCAACAGATCGCTAAACTAACTCCTAGAATAGTGGATCTTACAACACAACTAAAACTCTTATTGACACATCTACAACAACTGATTGACAACACAAAAGTAAACTGCCAGCACTTACACTTAATCATTCATTATATTCTAACATTGTAGTCCCTTGATGACTTGATCCTAATGTTTGAGATCCTGAAAATGACTAAGTTTAGTATCCTGATCCTGAAGATCCTGAAAATTGGCTAAGTCTGGAATCTGGTGGATCCTCAAAAATCTAGAATCTGCATGTTAAATCCGGTGGATCTGAGACCTATCTCAAACATCCTGAAAGGAATATTGAAAAATATTTAAAGTATAAGAAATTCAACTTATACTTAAATATATTTTTCAATATACCTTACACTCTGAGACTTCCACTTATAGGCGCAAATTCACTCTAGGAGGCTAGGCGCGTTTTTCCACTTCTGCAAACATCATAATTGTGCCTAAGGTGGAGACTTCAATGTGCGCCTAGAGGAAAATCAACTTTCAAACACTCCAAAAGATGGCACCTTGATTGATATTGAAGATGGAAGGCCTTAGACATTGAAAATCTGACAAGAAAGTACTTAATGAGATTGGGCGCCTTTGCATGTTTAAACAATCAGCAAAATTGCGCCTTGGGAGAAGTCATCCTAGAAGGTGTAATGTCCCCTTTTTCTAGTGAGTTAGTCTATACTTGGTTCCCGTAGACTAACCAAAGTGGTTAGGGAACTCTGGGAGTTCGTTTGGTCGGTTTCTGACATTCTGGCTGGGTCTTACTATTTTTAGTAAGTCGCGAAGTTGGCTATTTTGGGAAACTCTTTATTGGAGATGGAGCGTTTCGCCGAGATCTTTCCAACCGTCTATAACTCATGGGATTCTGTGACCGTTTGGGCTTTCATATTAAAGTCCATAAGTTATACTTTATTATTATATTTGGACTTTAATTAATTAATGTCGGTGACTTTGGAGAAATAAGGAAAAATGCAAAAATAAGTCACTAAGGGATTTGGGTGCCCCTTTGAGGAATAAAAAGCAAATTTAAAAATAACATTTCCCTCTCATATGGGTCGACCCACTTGTGGAGTTATAAAAAGGCAAAGAGCAGGAAAAGTTATTCATTCTTGATATTACATTTTATGCTTTTATTTGCTCTGCAAATGAGGGTTTGGGGGATTTCTTCCAGCCAGGGCTTTTGGTGACGGAAACCACCATTGGTAGCAATCTTCCGCAGGTGTGAAAGATCACCCAAGGGGATTTTGGAGCAGCCATACTCAGTGGCTGTATTTGAGCTTCATTTTGATACCACCATTGACGGAGATGAAGATAACAAGATATATCTTATTGCAGTTTTGTTGCAGCTGAGGAAGAGTATTAGTGACGGATTGTATTGCAGATTTGAGAACGGTTGGGACTGCCATTTCTTCATTGCTGGCCGTACTTCATTTTGCTGGTCGTACCTCTTCATGTGTAGGTTGTACCACTTCATATGCTGGCCGTACTTCTTGGAGCAGTCGTTTGGAGTTTATTGGGGCTGTTCTTCCTTGCTTAGTGGTTGTTTTTGGCCTAAGGGTCTATGCTGATAGTTGTAGATTGTTTCCTTGCATTTGCTGATACTTTCAATGCAAAACTCCATTGTCATGTTGCTGGTCCGTCAACAACAGAAATATGAAGATGCTTATTTTGACATGGGTATGTGATGGTTATTCATTTTATGCCATTCTATGAACTGGGTCTTCATTATTTAATTCATATCTGTTATAGTTTTTCTGGGTTTTCAGTTGTATGCTATATTCCTTGTATTCTGACATACACACTTCAAAAAAATGAAAACCCCCTTCTGCATCTTCTATCTAGTTCTGAAAGATCACAGAAAAAAACTAAAATATATATTATTAAAAAGATAAATCAAAAGAACAACAGGTGTAGGTTATTACAGTGGTATCAAAGCTGGTGCATCTTGCCAACCTGTGTTGATCAATTTATGAGTGGCAAAAGAAGAGTCTACACTAGACCCACTCCACATTGGCATCCACCAGAAGTTCCAGAAGGTGAAACAGTTTCAGGTATATTGGGTATGCACAGGAACTCTTCCAGCGGGAGTGATAGCATAACAGGTAGTATGGGGGACAGAGGAGCTGACCAGCCTGAGAGTCCTGGTGCCAAAGCAGAGAGGAAGTTCGATATTATGCTCGATATGATGTCCCAGCTCCTTGGGAAGTTTAGCCAAGGGATTCCAGTAGTTCACACCAATACCACACCCGGAGGTGAGATCGGTGGCTCCAATGAGGGTCACCACAGACATGTAGGACAGGGCAGTGGATATGCAGGACAAGGTGGTGGACATGCAGGACAGGGTAGTGGACACGCAGGACAAAGTGGTATTAATAACACTAGGGTTACCCCAGGATCGGTTACTAAACCCTTACAACCAACTTTTCCGCGTAGAGAGGAGGCAGTGGTTCAACAGGAACCAGAGTTTCAGCTTCCCATGACGGATGATGTTCAGATACAGCATGCAGAGTACATGACATTGGCTCCTAACATCAGAGAGATGTTGACATTTGACCAGCATATGAATCAGAAGAGACAAAGGGGATTTATGATGGGTCGAGGAGATCACAGAGCTAATAGAGCTGACCAAGACTACCAACATGCATTGAGCAAAGTCCCTATGGATCGGTTTGACGGAAGTGGCAAGATTTCAGCCAGAGCTTGGGTGCAGAAGTTGGATAACTACCTGACACTTAAGCCGATGCCGGAGGATGAGGCACTTAACTTTGCCACTATTCATTTAGATGGGTTAGCACATGAGTGGTGGTACCGTGGGTTGGTCACCTTGGGCCACAGCCTTATCACCACATACTATGAGTTCACTAACAGACTCATCGAGAGGTTCGATACCAAGGATCCAGAGTTGCAGTTCAGAGAGCTAGCGCAGTTGAAGCAGTATGGGTCACTTGAGGGATATATTTCAGATTTCCAAAGACTCAGTGTGATGGTTCCCAGCATATCGGAGAGGAGACTTGTAGTCCTATTCATGGAAGGACTAATGGAACCACTTAAGGGTTGGGTTAAGGCATTTGATCCACCTTCACTTCAAGAGACTATCAAGAAGGCACGTAGTATGGAGTTTGATGTGCCTAGGAAACAGTTTGTCTCCAAACCATTTCCTCCACGAAGAGACAAAATGCCAATTCTGCAGCGAGACACCTTCCCACAGAGGAAACCAGGGCCTCGATTAGATGATGATGCATTGAATGAATACAGGAGGAAGAGACTATGCTTCAAATGCAAAGAACCATGGGATCCTAACCACAGGTGCCCAATGAAGGGGCAAGCAAAACAATTGGAGTATTATTCTGCTGAGGAGACAGCTTCAAAGCAATCAGGGCAGCAGAGTGATAGGGAGGACAGTGATGTAGAGAATATGGTGCAAATTGTACAGGACGTGCATGATGAGGACATTCCAACAGCACATATTTTTGCTATTCAGAAAGAGGGTTCCTTCAAAATACGGGGTGTATTGGAGGGACAGAGAGTGACCACTTTGCTAGATACAGGTGCCACCCACAACTTCATTGATGAGGGGCTTGTGGCACGAAGGGGACTCAAAACAGAAGAGTTCGAGGGATTCAAAGTCAGAGTTGCAGACGGGTTTGTCATTATTTGCAAACGAAGGATCCCTAATTTAACCATCAAGTTAAATAACTATGAGTTCCAAGCCGAATACTGTGGTCGGTATGGGTGACATGGATGTAGTCCTAGGAATGAAGTGGCTACACATGATAGGTGAATTTTCCCTCAACCTGAGGACCATGGAGATGAAATTCTAAGTAGATGGTCAGAAACATATTTTGAGGGGAATGTTCGTGGGGGTTTAGGAGCAGTGTCCATTCGGAGGATGGAGAGGATACTGCGGCATGACCAAGTGCAGTGGGCAGCTGAGATTCTTGTGATGCCAGAGGCACCGAAACAGCAAAAACAGGATTATCCAGTGGAGATTCAGTTAGTACTAACTAAGCACTCCAAAGTGTTTAGTGATACACCTCCAAGTAGACCTCCAGACAGGGGTTTTGAGCATGTTATAGAGATGGAGCAGGGGGCCAAACCAGTTATCACAGTTCCCTACAGACATCCTAAGAGATACAAGGATGAGATTGAGAAGGCTATTCAAGAGCTTCTCAAGATGGGTCACATTAGGCCTAGTAAGAGTCCTTTTGCTTCTTCTGTTGTTTTGGTCAAAAAGAAGGATGGCACACTCAGGATGTGTATTGATTACAGGGAACTGAACAAAAAGACTATTAAGAACAGGTACCCCATCCCCAAGATTAATGAGCTTATTGACGAGCTGCATGGTGCATGTTTCTTCTCCAAGATAGACTTGAGGTCAGGGTACCATCAAATTCGGGTACATGAGGAGGATGTGGAAAAGACAGCGTATAGGTGTCACTATGGGCACTTTGAGTTTTTGGTTATGCCTTTCGGCTTAACCAATGCACCTGCCACTTTCCAGTCTTGTATGAATAAGGTCTTCAGAGAACAGTTGTGGAAGTTTGTTCTCATATTTTTCGATGACATACTCATATTCAGCAGGACTTGGGAGAATCATTTGAGACATCTGGATATTGTGTTGGGTATACTTGAGCAAGAGTCCCTATATGCAAAAATGTCTAAATGCGAGTTTGGCATGATGGAGTTGCTGTATTTGGGACACATCATCAGTGTAGAGGGTGCCCGTGTGGATCCGGAGAAGATCCGAGCTATAGTTGACTGGCCACCACCCAAGAACCTCTCTCAGCTCAAGGGGTTCTTTGGCCTTTGTGGATTCTACCGTAGGTTCGTAAAGGGATTTTCTCAGAAAGCAGCCCCACTCATAGATTTGACACGGAAGGGAGCTTTCGTTTGGTCAGATGGTGCTCAGCAGTGTTTCGACAAGTTTAAGGAGGTGATGAGCACTTGTCCAGTTTTGGCCATTCCTGATTTTTCGAAGCCGTTTGAGCTTCAGTGTGATGCCTCTGGGGAAGGCATAGGTGCGGTGTTGATGCAAGACAAACAACCTATTGCTTTTGAGAGCAGAAAGTTGAGGGGCCTTGAGAGGAGCTATAGTATCTACGATAAGGAGATGTTAGCCATCATGCATGCATTGGCTAAATTAAGGCAGTATCTGGTTGGAGGGAAATTCATTGTTAAATCTGATCACAATAGCTTGAAACATTTCCTTAGTCAGAAGGACCTAAATGACCGGCAACAAAAGTGGGTCAGCAAGCTGCAGGCATATGACTTCGACATTGTTTTTGTCAAAGGGAAGAAGAATATAGTTGCTGACGCTTTATCCAGGAGACCACACTTGTGTGCCTTAGGAGAGATTGCAGAGGACTAGAGAGATATGATCACTGCAAAATATGCAAAGGATAAGTGGACCCCTGGGATTATGGATGGCACTAACCGTGATGACAAGTACACTATTGTAAATGACTTGATCATTTACAAGGGGAGGATATTTTTGGTGCCAGCTTCTGCTATGAAGCAGAAGATCTTGAGAGCTTTCCATGACTTGCCTATGGCTGGGCATCCAGGATTCTACAAGATGTATAGGCAAGTTAGAGAGAGGTTTACTTGGAAAGGCCTCAAGTTAGAAGTACAGAAGTATGTGCGGGAGTGTCCAGTATGCCAACAGAACAAACATGAGCACTCCTACCCAGGAGGATTATTGCAGCCCTTACCCATTCCCGAGAGGAAGTAGGATTGTATATCGATGGACTTCATTACTGGCTTGCCGAAAGCCCAAGGCAAGGACTGCATCTTTGTGGTGGTTGACAGGTTGACAAAGTTTGCCCATTTCTTTGCCATTTCAGCCACTTATACAGCAGCTCAGGTTGCTGATTTATTCTTCAGAGAGGTGTTCCGACTTCACAAATTGCCTAGGAGTATTGTGAGCAACAGGGACAGTAGGTTCCTTAGCAATTTTTGGCAGGAGCTTTTTAGGTTGACAGGGACCGAGCTCACCCCCAGCACGAGTTACCACCCACAGACTGATGGACAGAAGGAGATAGTTAATAAGTGGGTGGAGGGATACCTCAGAAATTACATAGCCGGGCAACAGAAGGCGTGGGTCAAGTGGCTTCACTTGGGAGAGTATTGTTATAATACCACTTACCACATGTCTATCCAAATGACACCATTTACGGCACTTTATGGGTACGAGGCTCCTAGTTTCTTGGATCTATTGTTTGGAGACAGCAGAGTACCAAAGGCTAAAGACCTCTTGCAGGAGAGTCAGGACATCGTGAGGTCTTTGAAAGAGAACATTCAGAAGGCGCAGAATCAACAGAAGCAGTATGCAGACCAACACAGGGTTGAGCGTTCTTTTGAGGTGGGTGATATGGTGTACCTTATGCTGCAGCCATACAGACAATCTACTCTTAAGAGGAGTGGTGCTGAGAAGTTAAAGCCACGGTATTATGGTCCATTCAGGATCTCCAGGAAGGTCGGAGAGGTGGCTTATGAGTTAGAATTGCCGGCAGAGAGCAGAGTTCATAATGTCTTCCATGTGTCACGCCTCAAAAAGGCACTAGGGCACAATGTGATACCTTCTACAGAGTTGCCTCCTCTTGATGAAGAGGGGAAGTTGGTTTTGATACCTGAGGCCATCATTGACACCAGGGAACGTACATTGAGGAAAAGAGTCATCAGGGAATATTTGGTGAAGTGGAAGAACCTGCCGGTAGAGGATGCTACATGGGAGGGTGAGCAAATCTTATTGCATCTAGATCTGAGATTGCTTGAGGCAAGCAATCTTGGGGAGGGCAGACTGTAATGTCCCCTTTTTCTAGTGAGTTAGTCTATACTTGGTTCCCGTAGACTAACCAAAGTGGTTAGGGAACTCTGGGAGTTCGTTTGGTCAGTTTCTGACATTCTGGCTGGGACTTACTATTTTTAGTAAGTCGCGAAGTTGGCTATTTTGGGAAACTCTTTATTGGAGATGGAGCGTTTCGCCGAGATCTTTCCAACCGTCTATAATTCATGGGATTCTGTGACCGTTTGGGCTTTCATATTAAAGTCCGTAAGTTATACTTTATTATTATATTTGGATTTTATTTAATTAATGTCGGTGACTTTGGAGAAATAAAGAAAATTGCAAAAATAAGTCACTAAGGGATTTGGGTGCCCCTTTGAGGAATAAAAAGCAAATTTAAAAATAACATTTCCCTCTCATATGGGTCGACCCACTTGTGGAGTTATAAAAAGGCAAAGAGCGGGAAAAGTTATTCATTCTTGATATTACATTTTATGCTTTTATTTGCTCTGCAAATGAGGGTTTGGGGGATTTCTTCCAGCCAAGGCTTTTGGTGACGAAAACCACCATTGGTAGCAATCTTCCGCAGGTGTGAAAGATCACCTAAGGGGATTTTGGAGCAGCCATACTCAGTGGCTGTATTTGAGCTTCATTTTGATACCACCATTGACGGAGATGAAAATAACAAGATATATCTTATTGCAGTTTTGTTGCAGCTGAGGAAGAGTATTAGTGACGGATTGTATTGCAGATTTGAGAACGGTTGGGACTGCCATTTCTTCATTGCTGGCCGTACTTCATTTTGTTGGTCGTACCACTTCATATGCTGGCCGTACTTCTTGGAGCAGTCGTTTGGAGTTTATTGGGGTTGTTCTTCCTTGCTTAGTGGTTGTTTTTGCCCTAAGGGTCTATGCTGATAGTTGTAGATTGTTTCCTTGCATTTGCTGATACTTTCAATGCAAAACTCCATTGTCATGTTGCTGGTCCGTCAACAACAGAAATATGAAGATGCTTATTTTGACATGGGTATGTGATGGTTATTCATTTTATGCCATTCTATGAACTGGGTCTTCATTATTTAATTCATATCTGTTATAGTTTTTTTGGGTTTTCAGTTGTATGCTATATTTCTTGTATTCTGACATACACACTTCAAGAAAATGAAAACCCCCTTCTGCATCTTCTATCTAGTTCTGAAAGATCACAGAAAAAACTAAAATATATATTATTAAAAAGATTAATCAAAAGAACAGGTGCAGGTTATTACAAAAGGCGCCTATTTCAATTCAAACCATCTTGTATAGGTGCCTAAGGATAAAAGAGTCAAAATAACACCATTTGAGCGCCTAAGGGAAGGGTTGATCATTGAGGTGAGTTTGAGCGCCTTGATAATGGAATAACATCATTTGAGTGCCTAAAGGCAGAGACCTAAATGAGTGCCTAGTGTTAGGAGTTTCTAAATGACTAAAACCTTGCATGAAGACTCTAGGCGCCTATTGTCATTGGTACCATCAACTTTGAGCGCCTAAGTGTATGAGTCATCTTGAGTTTCCTAGGAAGAAATTGCATTGCAAGACACCTTTGAATGAACCTCTTAAATGAGATTTACTTCTTTAAGCCCTTACAATTGTTTGAAATCATTTAAAGTCATGAATGTGGGACTAACTTGTGTTAGGCGCACTTCGTTCCTTTTTTTACCTATATATGCGCCTAGACTTGAAAAGGACTTATTTGCATGTTTAAAGTTCTTTCCTTTGTTATAAAGTGATTAATATTGTTTCTCTTGTCTTGTAGGAACATCAACAAACCTAAGGAAGAAATTGTCATTGCAAGAAGAAGCATCATGCTAGCCACCTTTGGAGATCACTTCAAGATCTTCATCAAGTTGCACCATTGAGAGGAGTGTTGGTGAAGCCAAGGCATCATCTGAAGGACAAGCACCTGAGTCACCTTCAAATTGTAGAGGAAACGTCAATGACATCATGTTAGATCACATCAAGTTCAAGTATACTTCATCAATGGCATCATGTTCGAAGACATTCATCCATCCAAGCTTCAAGTCAAGTTCTCCCAATCTTCAAAGGTTCATTAAGCTTCAAAGTCTCTTTGAGAGGTCATTTACTCCACATCCAAAGAAGGTGTTATCATCTACACTCCAAAGGGCCACTTCAAAGATCATCGTGCAAGATCACTTCATCAACTTCTACATCGAAGACATTAATACCATCAACTTCAAGTTCCTTCAAATCTTCAAGTGAGAAGAGTCTTCTACTCCATGTCATCAATGAAGCTTCATTACCTATTCTATATCGTGAAGGAGCATCATCATCTCTTATTGCTATACATGAAGATGCATAGAAGAAGATCATCAACTTACCTACAAGAAGAAGGAACATCACAGTGTTAAACAAATGAGCTACAAGCATCCTACACATCTAGTCTACAAAACATGAACAAGGCAAGATCAACAAGATACATCTCAAGTGTTCATCATCAAAAGCAATTACATCCACAAGTATGCTGAAGTGGCACCATGTGGCGAGTACACATCATCATTCAATCATGATCAGCCACATTATTTCAATTGCATTTAATGTATCATTTAATAAAAGAAGCCAAAGGGACGCCTATGTGGAAGATGCTTTAAATGATTTCATCTTATCCTTATCACATTGGAAAACGTGCCTTCATTGCCTCTCTTTTATACTAAAAATAGCAAGTTGTTGTAACTACCTATTGAGGTGGCATGATCTAAACCCTTGGCTATATGAAATGATCTAAGCCATTCATTGTATTCTGGACACTATATAAAGGCCTTGTTGCCTCATTTGTAAGATATAGTTTTGTAGGAGTAGAATAGGAGAGACTCTCAAAATTCTCTGAGAGGACTTGAAGTTGTTGTACATATTTTTCAAGATTAATGCAAAGACATTGGAGCTTGTTTGGTGTTAAGTGTTATCTTGTGGAGTAGCATGGCTTCTTGTATTTTAATGAAGTGGAGAAATTTCCAAAGTAGATTAGAAGTAGATTAGAAGCTCTTTGTTGTAATGTATGTTGTATTGAATATTTGATCAACTCCTAGCTCATGCTTTTAACATTCATCGCCGGTGAAGTGTTGTGTAAAGCTAGTCTGAACTTCATTTATTTAAGTTCGATTGTGGATGCTTGTTTAAGCTGCATCGTTTAATGGGTGCTTGTATAAGTCTTCATGATTTGAAAACCATTCGCGTAACCTTAGGAGATTGCACCAACTTCATGTAGTTGTAGGCATCCTTAGCGAAGTGGAGTGAGGTTTACCAAGGAGTTTGTCTATTCACGCATCATCATTGCTTCATTGACCTTAGATTAGTTTTCCTAAACCCTTACCTTTTACTTTTCTTCATTTTCTTTATCATTGAAACCTTGTACATACATCATCCACACTGAAAGGAGGAACAAGCTGAATGAAATAGAAGAGTCTAATGTAAGTCCCTTTGTGTTTACCAGCAGAATCATACCAAGTCACTGAGCTATCCCTTACAAAATCATAAGAAAAGGAACCTTGGAGTTATCTTGTTTGATCACTTTGTTCAGCATTCGAGAGGCTTTGCTCAAGAGAGTTAGATACTCTATATTTTACTCTATTGTTGACTTGTCAAAAAACAAACATCAACAGGGTTCTGCCTTCTAGTGAAGGGTTCTGCCTTTGGGTCTAGGAGAGAAGTACTCTTCTAGATACGCCACTCATGATGAGGAATGATAAGTCCACATAAGCCAAAGGGGTTATGCCTTCTAATGAAGGGTTCTACCTTTGGGTCTAGAGAGAAATGTGCTCTTCTAGATACGCCACTTATGATGGAATTTATAAGATCACATGAGCCAAGGGGGTTCTACCTTTTAATTAAAGGGTTCTGCCTTTGGGTCTAGAGAGAAATATGCTCTTCCAGATACGCCACTCGTGATGGAAATGACATGTTCACTTGGGCCAAAGGAGCTCTGCCTTTGGGCCTAAAGAGTTGGAACATTAAGATACCCTTTTGAAACCTCACTCCTCCATCAGGAGTATAAGGAGACCTTAGGGAAGTATAGGAAATAAGAAAGTTAATTTCACTAATCACAAGACCCATGAACTAAATTCATTTCTTCCAAGAATTTTCTTTGAATTCTTCTCTGATTTATGTAGCATAATACCGATACTAAGTCAAATTATGGGCCCATAACCCACAAACTCCCAGGATCATTCTTCATCTATGACACTATATTTCATCAAGCACATCGCTTTTCAAATCTTCTTTAGTCAGGAACATGACTCTTCTCAATTTTGAGGTCAACAACATATGACAAGTACAAGACTAAATCTCAAGATGCATCTTGGAATCTCAATGCTCTCAAATCTTCTTAATCTATGATACTTGCATCAAACAAATGCTTCTCTATACATTGAACATTCATTAGGCCTTTCAAGTACTCCTTGATCACAAATTCTTTTTCATGTTCATGACTACATCTCAACACATCAAAAGGTAGACGATTAAAGTGCAGGGTGATTAAAAAACTCATGATTGCTTGAGGACAAGCAATCTCGAGTGGGGAGGGCTGTCATGTCCCCCATAAACCGACTTACTCAATCAAATTAAAGAATTGAATGAATCCATCACCCACATAATAAGATATTATATATTAATATAAATATAATATATAATATTAATAACCGAATGCTATTATACCTATAAATATACAAACAAATATATTATATAATATAATAAGATATCATATAATAATAATGACGATCATCCTCCAGGGTGACGTCTCATTTGAAAAGATGTGCCTACTCAAAGGTAGCAAGGATCTATAAGAGGATTCGTGGGTACAAGAGGAAGGGTATCAGAATTGAGGAATTGAATCTCATCATTCAACAAGCATTCATTCCGGGAAAGAGTTAAAATTGTGTGCAAGCTTCATTTCGAAATCTGGTGGGAGACCCTTTGATCGGAATTTCTATCTTGACCATTCAAGTTCTCATGCTCTACTGGTGTGTAAACTGGAAAGGCTACCAAACAATCTTTTGATTTTTGAACATTCTTCTCTTCAACAAAAGAATCAATGCTCTCATTAACCTTTACAACATCTTCTCTCGAACTTGATTCCCTTTGTTTACGTCTTGCAACCATCTGTAAATATGTCTTTTTCATGTCTAGTTCCCTCATTAGATTATATAGTTCTTACATCAACTCATATATAGACTTGTCTGTAGACATCTTTTAACTCTACTCTTAACAACTGCAATTTCTGATTGTAACTAAAGAAACTGTGGCAAATGTTAGAACTTCAACATGCTGGCAGGAGAATCAGCTCTGATACCACTGTAATATCCCACCCCTGATAGGATATTTAATTCTCTGGATTTCTACCTATCTGTTTTAGTTTGTTTTGGTTTTCTCTGATATTTTTGCAATGTTTGATACAACAATATAATGCAGCAAAATAGAAGATATTGCAATAATAATTTTCAACTCAAAACTGAACATTACATAGCTGAAAATTCCAAATTTTTATATCAGCTTAGATACTCAGTATCTTCACAGAATATTGACTACCCAGTTCATAAAATATCCCCTATTATCTAAAACATCAATACCCAGAAAAATAGATAGCCAAAAGAGTGAAGTATCTGACATACTCACTTCGCTGTTCACAAAATGCAAGTCTGAAAATGAAAGGTACAGCAAATATGAAGTTACAACTTGATTTCTTTCACCAATAGAAATGCATACAGCTGCTCTAGATACAAGTAATAACCTGCACAAGTGTTCTCTATGCATAAACTCCGTCAAAGATGTAGCTATCAAAGGCCCACGTCACTACTGAGTGCTGGTACGGCCTAGGTAAAGGAACAACAACAAATAAAACATCCAAACCCTCTCAAATCTGCAATACAATCCATCACTAATACTTTCTCTCAACTGCAACAAAATTGCAATAAGATATGTCTTGTTATCTCCAACTCCGTCAATAATGGTACCAAACTGAAGCTCAAATACAGCCACTGAGTATGGCTGCCCAAGAGTCCCCTTGGGTGACCTTTCACACCTGCGGAAGACTGAAACTAATGGTGGTTTCCGTCACCAAGAGCCAAGGCTGGATATTTCTTCCAAACCCTCATTTGCAGAGCAAATAGAATCATAAAATGTAATATCAAGAAGGAATAAAATGAACTTCAAATGCCCTTTTATAATTCTCAATTTGCATTTGACTTTCATTTCATTTAATTTACTTTCATTTCCCACCTTTCATTCTTTTTAATTTTGGAGCACAACTTTATAAAATAAAGTATACTTTAAAGTCACTTATATCTCCCCTTTTAAAATGACACTTTAACTTATATTATAAAGTATACTTTAAAATCACTTATATCCCCTTTATAATAAAGTCCCATATTAAATAAACATTAATAATTTACAGACTTTAAAACGGAGGCTCAAAACACATTGGAATCTCGAGATCTATAGACCGTTGGAAAGGTCTCGCCGAAACGCTTCACATCCAACTCTGAGATTCCCGAAACGGATAGAAACCCTAACTTACTAAAAATAGTATGGCCCAAAAGTCCAAAGTCGCCTGGAAAGACATCACCACAAACCATCTGATATCACTGAGCTCAATGCAACATCTGAGATAGCCAATAGATGTCTGCCAAGTCACCAAAACAATGCCAGACTGACACTTACTATAAATAGCAGTGTTCTCCGAGGGCCAAAGAGAACAAACCCAAAAAAACCCAAAAAGATTGTCGCCATGCAAGCACTTACTAGAAATAGTAAGTAAGCACAAGTTGTCCGAAATCTCTCCGAAAAGTGTCATACAGCTCCACTGGATCACCTGAACACATTGGTGACATCGAAATACTCCACTGATCAGGTTGTCACCAACCCAGATAGTCAGCTCCAACTGCACTGCAAGAGGACCCGGAAATGGGGACATTACAGAGCGCATTTGTAGAGGTTCCATCGTAACATATTGTGGCACTCAGGGAGTTCTCTACAACTGTTTAAATTCATATCGGCATATCATCACAGTCAAAGACATCTTTACGCATTGTTAAAAGATTGAAGTGTAATTCCTTGTGCATCGAATAAAGAACGAAGGATACATCTTGTCTGAGTGTCGTCTGGAGTTCGAAAGAGCAACAACAATTCCAATAGGCTTATACATTGCCTGGTCATTTGTCAACACCGAAGACAAACGTTGATATTGGAGGTCATATCTATATTCGCACAGGCCGATCCGTTTCGTTCATGATAGCAACTTCATTGAAGGTTCGTTTATTGGTTTGAAGACATAGGTGACCATATCATATTGGTTCGAAGGCAGCACCAATCCTTAAGACAACAGTTGCACTATCAACACATCCTCATCAGCATCATATCTGTGCATTCCGCATCGATGGCATCTCGGGGATAGCGATCCACCATTACTTGGATCAATCTCCACGGTGATAAGGTGCAAAGCATCAAAAGGAACTCACCACTATGAGAAGACTGTATAGCATCATTGGCAACAGTGATCTACTGGCTCAACGGTCAGCTTGAAGACTGAAATAGATATTAACTAGTGGCAGTAGGCAACATTAGACATATTGAAGATTTACATTTCATAGATAATAGATATTGTGTCAGAGACAAGTGTAATTGAAAGAGTAGCTCAATTTGCTTGCAAAATTGAAAGAACCGCAAATTTATCTTATCAAACCCATTCGGGGACATTACAAAGTGTCGACCAAAGATTATGGGTATGCATTCGATGCCAGAGGATGACGACTTTCCCTAAGTCGCTGAACTTGTGCGTTGACTTCTGTGTTGTCGGCTACCTCCAAGTTGGTGTCAATGAGACCTGCCACAAGATCACTTATAACTGCTGCTACGAATAGGCGCTAGAAGATAATAAATGCAACTACAAGAAATATATCCACAATGCAAATCCTGTCGGTGATAAGAGAGTCCGCTGTGACTTCAAATTGACATGAATCCTTTGGAAGATATGCTGCGATCCCAAATATATATATAATGAACTCTTAATTCACTTAAATCTCAATAGACAAACTTTAGTGGGATTCAGGACCCACATTCCATGATTCTTCTAATGTTCTAAATACAAACAGAAAACCCACGTAGCTGCTTAAAATCAATATCTCAAACATGTAATTTGCTGACTGAACTGGGTGTCAGATTGTGTCTCCTAAAATGGAACAATTAATAAAATCCAAACTATTATTTATTTTCCTGATTATAAAAATTAGTGGGTTGTGATTTATCAGATGTTACTGGGAAATAAACTAAACCTCACAAATCGAACCAAATTGCAAATTTATATTTATTTATAAACCAATAAATTTGCATATAATATATCTTTCTCACAATGACAACAAATCTGCAAACCCTCAAAACAATATCATCAAATCTGCATAAACTCTTCAATAAATTTGTATGAATGTTATTCTGAAATTTGCATACAAGATCTTCAATCAAGCTTACAAATGGTCTCCAACCAAATATCGAACACCCCAGCAAAACACTTTGAAGCCCAACTGTGAAATCTAAGATGATTTCACCTCAATGCTGGTAAAGGAACATCACCAAACCAGTACAGCGAATGCAAGGGAACATCTCCTTGACAATAGTTGAATACCAACTTGACAAAAGGCATAAACATCAACACAAGCATGATCCCAAATGGATCTCAGCACTCCTTTTAAACTTTCACAAATTAGGACGGGCCTAATTTTATTTAATGAAAGTTTTTGTGTACACAGTCACACTTTACAATTTTAAATGCTTTTAAATGAACTTCTTAAATGCTTGTGTACACTAACACTTTATTTTATAAAGTGTTTTTTAAATGACTCAAGTAACTTAATAAAATATTAATTTTATAAAGCAATTAAAAATACTTTATAAAATTAATTTATAATTAGAGCTTTTTAAGTTACTTGCAAAAATGGGGACATGACAGCGCTCCCTTCCCGACATTGTTTGTCCCCGCGAAGCTCCTCAACCATGCTCAAATGTATCTCCTCAAGGCTGCTGGTGTAAAAGATCCTGGGACTGCTTCCGCTGTCGCACAATGATGCAAACACAAATATATCCATTCCCTTTACCTCGCTGTCATAAAACAGAACAACAGTATGCAATCTGAAAATATCATGCCAAATGATATGCAAAGTACCATCCTCAATGCATGAAGATATAAAATCATCATGAGACCAATTATCAACAAGAAAATACTGATTTTTATCACAACAAAGTCTCCCAACCATTGCTGTTTCAAAACTGAAATTACATGCTTCAATGTCTAGCAATGAAGAAAAGCTATCAAACCATGGAGAATGAACTATCAAATTGTCCATGTACTCCAATAAGAAAGCATCAACAATAACATGAGTAGGCTGGTTTAGTTCATCTAATGCATCAAACAAAACTGAATCTTCCTCATCTCCATTGTCATACTCATGCATATCATCAATGGTTGTCCCAAAGTCATCAAGTAGAGCTGATTGCAAAGGTATAGGACTGCTGTCCTCAAATAAATCAGGGATTATGTCATGCCATTCTATAACATTTTCATCTTCTTCAAATCCTAAATACTTTCCATCAAAGGCTGGTCTGATATGAGTCTCTTCATGAAATTCGCATGCCTCAAGGCTGAATCTTTTGGCTATCATATCATGATGTAATAAAGACAAGAGATTGCTGTTGTACATCAGAAAATCAGACCTCATATCATGCTCAATTGTGTTGTCTTCTACAAATTCTATCATCTATCCTACCAAGGATGGATGGCTATCAACAGGTGCTGACCCATAAGATGTCACCAAATGAAAATCATGTGTATCATGTGCTATAATTGTTGTCTCATGGCTGCAAACAAAACTTGCATGTGTGTAATTCTCCTTTGCCAACCTCACTATCATCAAACCCTCCTTGAATTCGTGCAAAACAATAAGAGATGAACTTCCTCTAAAATCTAGAGCCTTCCAACACAACGCTGTAATCACCTCATGAATATCATTAAAATGAGCTAGAGCTGCAACAATTTGATTATCATTTACCTTTAGATGCTTTTCCAAGTGATGTGATGCATGAGACTCAACACTTCGTAAAAAAATGTTATTTGTTCATGATCGTGCTTCTCCAAATCAACTTGGTCTTCATCCTTGATATCATTTTCTTCAACCTTCATGTGTTCTTTATTCGTGGCCTCAACAAGTAACTCTTCTTCATCCTCAATCTCTTGAATCTATACTGAACTCTTGAACATGTCTTCCTCATCCACTGGAGGAATGAATGTAGGACGAATAGGCCTCTCAACTGTAGGTGTGCATGTGTGTGTCCTTCTAGCTCGATGTGAACTTGCTGCACTACTAGCATCTCTCTGATTAGCCCGATTGTTCCTGTTATTCTGTTTACGCATCAAAGCCTGAAACATCCTTTCAATGTTCTCATTATATTTTTCCTGTTGTTGTGCCATTTGTCTTTGACTATCAATCATATCTCTCATCACTTGCTTATCAAACAGAAATAGACCCATTGTTCCAAATCCACAACTGAAACTTGTTGTAGAACTGAAACAAAATCTGACTGATGACCCTCAGGCTAGCAAGATCATGGCTCTGATACCACTGTAAAATCCCAGATCAAAACTATGAAACTTTGTTGTATCTGATGCAACAGGATTTTGTGATGAATGTTGACAATTGACCAAATCCTTGAATCTATAGCACTGTGACTGCTATCATGCAACTGTCCTGATGGAATCAATCAAGTGCTGAACTATTTGATGAACATATATGAATCTATTTAAGATCCTGTGCCTCCTTAATGCTACAAACACTTCTAAATTTACATTAACTTCTGCAAACACTTATACACTAGATAGTTGTCTTCCATGTGCAACAACTTCTATTAAATTGGGATCCGATGATCAACGAACTTCATAAAATAGTCTTAGTCCTCAAATATTAGTTGGGTCCCACGATTTCCTTACGGTGCAATCTTTATTGATATTCCTTAAGACCCCATGATCTCTATGTGATGCGATGTCTTCACAGAATGATGTGGTAGCTCACAAAGCAATCTAATCTATCCTCAAGTGCTGCGCTTCCATGTATGTTGATGGTGCTTACGATTTCCTATGAATATTTCCTGTTTTAAATAAAACTCAAACACAATGCTCTTGCTGGTGCAATGATGATCTGTTGGATATCAAATGATACAATTCGATAGATACCAGCTCCCTCAAATACAAGGACGACAACACCAAAGTGATATATTCTAAACAATGACAGCTCCAAGATAAAGTGTCGACGAGAGATTATGAGTATGCATTCGATGCCAAAGGATGACGGCTTTCCCTAAGCGCTAGACCTGTGCGCTGACTTCTATGTTGTTGACTACCTCCAAGTTGGTGTCAATGAGACCTGCCACAAGATCACTTATAACTGCTGCTACGAATAGGCGCTAGAAGATAATAAATGCAGCTACAAGAAGTATATCCACAATGCAAATCTTGTCGGTGATAAGAGAGTCCGCTGTGACTTCAAATTGACATGAATCCTTTAGAAGATATGCTGCGATCCCAAATATATATATTATGAACTCTTAATTCACTTAAATCTCAATAGACAACCTTTATTGGGATTCAGGACCCACATTCCACGATTATTCTGATGTTCTAAATACAAACAAAAAACCCACGTAGCTGATTAAAATCAATATCTCAAACATGTAATTTGCTGACTGAACTGGGTGTCAGATTGTGTCTCCTAAAATGGAACAATTAATAAAACCCAAACTATTATTTCTTTTGCTGATTATAAAAATCAGTGGGCTGTGATATCAGATGTTCCTGGGAAATAAACTAAACCTCACAAATCGAACCAGATTGCAAATTTATATTTGTTTATAAACCAATAAATTTGCAAATAATATATCTTTCTCACAATGACAACAAATCTGCAAACCCTCAAAACAATATCATCAAATCTGCATAAACTCTTCAATAAATTTGTATGAACGTTATTATGAAATTTGCATACAAGATCTTCAATGAAGCTTACAAATGGTCTCCAACCAAATATTGAAAACCCCAGCAAAACACTTTGAAGCCCAACTGTGAAATCTGAGATGATTTCACCTCAATGTTGGTAAGGGAACTGTTGATGTGCTTTCCTTGCACATACAATGCAGAATAAAATACTGGTGTACTCTATCCTCTCTTGAACAAAATCCCTCAAATGCTAAACTAGGTGATCAAATGAGTAGACTCCAAGGTTCTCCATTAGTTACTTTTGGTTTTGCGACTTGAGATAGCTTAGCAGTAGGATGTGAAATGTTGTTTTAACACAAAGGGACTTACGCAAATGTTCAACAATAGGAAACTTGTTTCTCTTGGATAACAAACAGCATTGCTTCTTTTTTTTTGGAGGTCTGACAGTATGATAACTTAAGATATAGCAATGAAAGCTCTTGAATCCTATTCTAATGAGATTTTAAAGAAAATGCAAAAGAAATGGGTTTAGAAAATTCTAATCTAAAATGCAAGCAATCGTCACTAATTCACTGGAATCTCAACAACGCTTTGCTTCGCCATAAGGTAACAACTACACAAAGGTGATGCAATCTTCTAAGGGAAAAAGTAAGATTTTCAAATTACTTATGCACATGAAGGTAAATGAACATAAAATAATTGAAGTGCTCAAATAAGGTTCAGACTAACCATGCACTACAATCTGCCATCGACAAATTATAAATGGTATGAACTATGAAGACTCCAGACATGAATCAGCAGTAACAACTCCCATGAAACATAAAACTAAATAGCTGAAAACAAACTAAACTAATCTTATTCTATAAGTGAACACTTAGAAACCATGCATTCATTTGAAACAACAAAAAAGCACCATGAAGAATTCAGCAATGAGTTTGTATTTATTTCAGCAGTCTTGAGCAACAATTTCTCAAAGCATTCCCCCCTTACAAATGAGAACAAATGGGGCTTATATAGGCCTCAAAATTCAATGGATGGCCAAGATTAAATCTAGGAATCAAGGGCCCTTATTGTGCCACGCAGGCAAGTGGTTACAAAATTTACTAAAATTAGACATTGCATTTATGATGCACTCACTAAGTGGAGTGCCCTCCTTTATGACCTATCCTTTTTGTGATAAACTCCACAAATCTAGTTATGACACGTGTAACCTCCTCCATGGGGACACTTGGCAAAGTTTGAATGGTGCATTCCACGATTTGCAACTCCTCTGTGCATTTGACGACTGTCATCTCCCATCCAGCCATGGATGTCTAAAACATGCCCATGAAAGTGGAGAGTGTGCAAACATCATCCAACAACTCCCTGGAAACAGCCTATGTATGCTGAAAATACCTTGCATGCATTTTATCTTTCAACAAGTACCCATCAATCTCTCCATTGGAGTCCACTACCTAGTTTATAGAAACAAGTATTTTGCTTTGAATTTCTCGAAGTGCTTCTCTTGTTCGAGTGTTGTCACTCTCAATCTTTCCAAGGATCTGCTCCCTTATGTTGAGGGCACAATACCAGGAAGGAAAACTATATGCTGAACCATGTTCGATCACTCCATCTATCAAAGTGGCACTTGGAGTATAAATCAGCCTTTTCAACTGAGGCATAACCTCTTCTCTTACAACTCTGGATTCTGCACAGGAAACCAAAACATTCTGAACTCTTTCGACTATTGAAGAAGCCTCCTTTTATAACTTCACAATCTCATCAATGTATCCATTAGCTTTGATTTTGAAATCTGCTGCCCAATCCTGCAACACTTGAGATGAAGATCTCATTTCTTCCAAATGTGCCACAGACTCCTGGGAAAGCAACGCAGGTGGTGCAACCATCTCTTCAACTTGGCTTACTGGCCTCATCAACTGCTGAATATAATGTTGAAATGCCAGGTTATCACTCTCCAACTGGATCCTCTGTTCTCATTCCTTTCTTAGTCTTTCCCTAATGACTACAACTGAATCTTCTAACTCTTCTATCTCTTGCTCTGTTGTGGCTGGTCCCAAATCAACAGTACTAATATCATATCCACTTGGAACACCATCTCCTGCTTCTACATTGATTTTTGGGACAGCAATATGCACTTGCCTTGACCCCGAGTTGCCTCTTGTGATCTTCGAGAATTTAGTAATTTTCTGCTTTCCTTTGTCAGGTTTAGCTCTGCTCAGCAAGTCTTCCAAACTCAGGATGGCTTCTCTTTCAACAACAAACTTTTCCTTGACTCGATCCCTTAGCCACTCTGGTAAGTCAGACAAGTCCTCCTAATTTTCCTCTTGAACTCCCTTCTGCTAAACAGTAGGAAGAGCCTCCTCATCAAACTCATACAACTCCTTGTCATTTTGATTTTCAGCTTCTACCTCTATCATGACCACTTCTTGTTCCTTAGATGATTTTGACATAACTTCATCAATCTGATTACCTTGTTTGATGCCTTGATCAGTTTGTACTTCTAAAGCTACCTATTCATCAGGCCTTGCCTCATCTTCCTCAATATTTATTATACTATTGCACTCTTGTCTTGAAGATGTACTCGCTGCATTCTGATCATCATTCTTTTTCACCTTCTTACTTGGCTGAATATCTTCATGCGGATCAGCACCTTCACCCTCTGAATCACTGGAGTCACTGCTTGACTCACTACTTGAAGTATCCCTAGACTGATGTGCACTAACTCCTCCCATCAAGTTGTAAGTGAATTGGACATTTTTCTCCTGAAGCCTTCAAATTTGGAAGTCCACATATTTTCTTGTATGTGTTACAATGGGCATCATTAAGTCATCATTGCGTGTGACCTCCTGTTCTGACCAATTAATAGTGAAAGGCTTGTCCTTCTCTTGATCATATGAACTTTGTGAAAGTCTTTTGTGATTCTCCTCAAGCTGAACTGGAATGTTGATTACCCTTGTTGCTCTAACCAAATCCAAAAACAATCTGTAGCAACCTTTCTTTCTTATTTCTATGTCATCGTACGCATCCATCCAATGATCCTCGAGCTATGGTCTGTGCTCGTATTTGCTCCCAAATTTCTGTCTGACTGTGCCAAATGGATCAAAGTTGTTGCGTGCATCATTGTGGCACACCAAGTTGTAAGCTTGCAGCTCTATTTCTGAATTTTCAGCTTCCTGTAATGACATGCAAGTTTCCAACCTCCCGATGCTGATTGGAAACTTCATTGTGGTCTTCTTTCTCTTTCTCTGAGCTTTGTCGAATGCAATCAGCTGTCTTGTAACCTCTAACAACACCATTCTGTCAGTGGGGTATCTTGGCAACCTATAAGGCAATGATGAATAGCCCTCAACACGGATATATGTGAATCTTGGAAATTGAGTAAACCACTTTCCATATTTTTCCATGAAATTCATAGCCTCCTTCGACAATCTCCTACATGTGTTGCCTTGCAACAATCTGACAATATACATGGAAAAGGCATCATTAAACCTTCTGTAATGGGATATAGCCTGTAAGTGCAGCTGAGGATAGCAGTCATAAACCTTGAACTGTCCATCTTCGTTTCCAACTCTCCCCTTGCAATTTAGTCCTGGATATCTCTCATTTCTGGCAAGCATATATCTAACATATGAGCTCATATAAAATGTTTTTGTTTCCTACAAACTCTTCAACTGATCATCGATATTGCTGCTGATCATTTCAGCCCAATCTATCATCCTCTTTCCACTTATGATTTCTTCGATAAAGAAGAACATCCAGGGCTTGAAATTCGCTGATTGTGGGCAGCCCATGATGCGATTCAGAAATACAACCATATAATTGATCTCCTAATGGAAATCTGATTTGTGAAGCTTTTTAGGTACTTTGCTTACATGCGGCCTTGGTTGCACCAACCAGTCGCTGTTTATCACTTCCATACATTTCTCGGGTCCAGCCAGATAAAGTTGCAAGGCAGTCTCCTTGGTACAAAAAGTAGTGGTTTGGTATGAAGGAATGTCAAAAGCCTCTGCGATTGCCTCTTTCCTCAGATGAGCTAGTACTTTGCCCTCTCTGGTCATAATGCATCTCTTTTCGTGATTATAATGTTTAGCGCATTCTAACATCAGCTCCGGACTTAACATCGCCGGTGGGAAACAAGCAGCTTGAATAATCCCGTTCTTCAACATTCGCCTGATCAGATCTGATGGATTGGGTTTGTATAAGATTTGTTGAATCTCCTCCATGTTGGTTCTTCCCAGATTGGTGTCACTGAGATTTCGCCATTTTGACGTGATCTTTGTTTCCGGCCATGTTCCCTTCATATCGCTCCTCATCAGTGCTTGCCTATCCTTCGCATTCATTGCTCACCTGCACGCATATGACGTCAGCATAGTAGAACAATGCTTAATAGACAGGAAAATAGGACAAAATTTGCCACTCGATGCATGTGGGATAAAATGAATATGTAATCACTTCATTAAGAAAAAATCGACAATGTGAGCTTTGTGGAAAAGAATAAAATTTGACTGATATCAATAATTCGAGCTCCTACTTGCCTTTGCTAAAATATGCTCCCTAAAACAGTGTTTAATATGAATGCTGAAGTTTATCAAAGGCTAGTGTACCAAGCTGCAAGCTAATTTCACTTTGATATTTGAGTGCTCCCCTTGCCTTGGTAAAAAAAAGTTCGCTTCGTTGAATATATGTGCGATTAAATGTCATGAAAGCTTCGAAGAAGCTCAGAGCAGACGGTATAAATGATGATGGATAGTGTTTAAAGCACAAGCTACAACCTTCCAAAATGATTGTGTATACATGCGTGAATGGGCGCTTTTGGATCTTGTAGAGTTTTTTTTTTTTTTTAAAAAAACTGCAAAGTGACCATCCCGATATTTGAACGTTTTAAAGCAATCTTCAGAAGATGCGAAGTGATTTTAGATACTTATTATAGCGTTTCCATTTATTTCATTCAAATTAAAAGATATCGAGCGGCTATGCGTTATGCGCCAGGCTAATTCTACAGAGTGACGCTTTCAGCTATTTTGAGGAGGTTTTTATTGCCCGCGATATGAAATGCTTTAGAATCAACTCCATGGAGCCCACTCGCGGAAATGAATTCGCACTTTAAACGCCAAGCGGATACTTTCGTCACTACGCATAACACCTGGCAAGATGAACAAAATGTGCTTGGGCAAACGTATGCCATACTAAGTATAGATTAATTGGAGCAAAGTTTAGACACCACCTAGCATACCCTGAAATGCAAATCACCTTCGTCGAAGCGCCAAAGCGGACTCCCGAGATTGCCGTGGATTGAGAGGAGTAAAGAAGATTTGCAAAGAGTATCTAAAAAGTCTGCCGGATTAGGGACCAACACGAATGTTATAAACAAGCACTACAATGAATCCCGAAAGTCCGCTTGAGCGGAACATGAAACGGACATTTTGATGCACCTTGGATTTATTCTGGGTAGACATTTGAATGAGCAATGCATAGCCTAATTTTAGACTTAGCACCTAGGTGGATTCTTAAAAAGAAAACATAACGTATGGTGCTTGGCAGTTCTTCGTTGTAACATGTCATGTATTAGGATATTGCAGGGTAACCACGAGAGTGCTTGGGTGGGAGCTAGAATGCACCAAGTATTCAAAATATATCTTACTATACCAATTAATCACCACCAAGCCTAAGATGGACCAAAGAATGCCTCATGTATAATACACGTGATGCGAAAAAAGAAAATAACGCACCCACGAAATAGAGCGGACCATTTAAACCACCGTGCAGGGCATTTGAAAACAAGCTTTGCAAAAAGACCACGAAAGTCCGCCATCGAGAATAAATGTAAATTGAGTTAAATATGTGGCAAGTCGAATACATCAAATGTACTCCAAAATTTTTTCAACTCAAACAGTTTTCAAATTTCATGTGATCCAGATTCAGAATTCACATCCTGAGGATAGTACGCGTCTCCCAACTTCTACAGTGATAGACCTCTCATTGCGCTCAATGGTTTGATCATAACCCCCAACCAACTCTTTCATTCTTGCGGGGAACTTAAGTGGGGGCACACATCAAAAAACTCAAAAAAAACAACCGGGGGTCCCCGTTACCAACAGGGCGATGTTGTATTGGTCACAACAGGGACATCACCAAACTAGTACAGCGAATGCAAGGGAACAGCTCCTTGACAACAGCTGAATACAAACTTGACAAAAGACATAAACATCAACACAAGCATGATCCCAAATGGATCTCAGCTCTCATTTTAAACTTTCACAAATTAGGATGGGCCTAATTTTATTTAATGAAAGTTTTTGTGTACACAGTCACACTTTTCAATTTTAAATGCTTTTACATGATCTTTTTAAATGCTTGTGTACACTAACACTTTATTTTATAAAGTGGTTTTTAAATGACTCAAATAACTTAATAAAATACTAATTTTATAAAGCAATTAAAAATACTTTATAAAATTAATTTATAATTAGAGCTTTTTAAGTTACTTGCAAAAATGGGGATATGACAGCTTTACATGTGGAAGAACAATCATTGCATCTCCCAGTAAGGTTTCTTGGCCTTCTAAAGCATCATTATGAAGACGTGCATACACAGAATTAGATGCAGAAGATACACAACATTTATGACTTTCAATATAACTCCAAGTACAGATAAATCACATTCATCAAATTCTGTTACAGTTCTATATTGTTATTGTCTAATAGATTAATGTTATTTCCATATTCTAATATCTTGTTTATAGTTTACAATTTGCTTCTACATAAGTGTAAATTCCTACAATTTTGAGTGTTGTCTGCTGGAAATCTCCTGTTATCAGGATCAATACCCCCAGCACCCAAGTTTTAGGAGGTTTGTATCATCAGGTGCTTTGGACTTGTAACCTATGTACCCTTGCACATAAGTGACCTTGATGTACACGGATAATTTAATTAATTAATTCACATTTAAAGAGCTTTTTGCAGCGATTTGCAAGTACTGAATGCAGTGGAATTCCCAAATTACACTAGAAACAACATATCTGAAAAAATCACTTTCTATTTTCTGTATAATTGAATAAAATAGAATATATAATCTAATACATATAAAAGGGCCATCAAACAGTTCCAAATTATCATTAAAAATATCTTCAATGAAATGGGTCTCAACTTTACAAATGTTCGTGGAGCTTCAAGAAAGAAAGGAATATAATAGTTACTAGGCATATAATCTAAGGATTCAAATGTACTCAATGTCTCATACTATTTCTAGTCCACTTTCAACTATAGTTTGACTATAGCCAATTATGTATCAAGATTTCAAAAGCAATACAAATTTCCTGCTTCTATTGTGTGTTCAACCTTCTTGGTGAAATTAAAAACAATAAACAAATTTCTGAATTACTCTAAAGTTTTAGGTGCAAATTTCCTACAGAAGTTTGACCAAACATAAATAAAGCATGTGATTTAAAGTCATTCATGTCTCTCACAGTCGTACTTATCACCTAGAAATTGTGCTTATCCAAGGGTGAATGGATTTTAATACATACTTCAGGAAACAAATTGGGACATTCTGCAATATGTCGAGCTAAATTGACAGCAGCAGGCAATGCTGGTGTCTCTCCCACTGTGATATTATTGAAATAGAAAGCTGCTAAATTGTCTACAGCTGAAGCACACTGGCATTCAAAAAAAATATAAGCAAGACATTAGTCCAAAGCAATTCATTCAATTTATGGGGAATGAACAGTATTGCAAAGATATTGCAACTCGAATATAATATGTTAAATAAACAACACAGTAAAAATGCCTGCAAAAATCCTGGCATTTACAAAACATGGAAAGAAAATAAGCCAATTTCTGTTTGGTTTAGTTCTATTAAAAAACAGAGGAACATAAGGAAATAATACATGAATAAGTTAACCCTACAAGTTGCTAGGAAAAGTGAGAAATGTTTGGTTATACCTGAGTAGAGATGTTAACATCCAGGCTTTTTAGACCAGATTCTAAAGAGCCAACAATGTGAGCAAAGGTACTTGTATCCAGATTGACAATGACGTTTATGTGACTATTGCACAAAACTTCCAATAGAGCAAAATATGACCGCGTAAGCTGAAAATAACAAAAGAACCTCCAGAGCTTTACAAGATTACCACAGATGGGGAAAAGCATTTGAGTATGCAATAAAAAATGACACATAACACAAAGTTCACCATGTTCAAAAGTAAAGAACTTTGAATTACATTGCATGTTTTATATCACTAACAGAATGAGCAACAAACAAATACTTAAAAAGTACCCCCTTCCTCCTAGCTTCTTTTAAAACTGAGGATGTGATCTTTCAAAAAATCGTAAAACAAAGTCTGCATCCTTTGCTTGGTTGTTTTTCAACTTTCCTTAAACAATAACAGGGATTTAAGTAGAAACTTATTTTACCTTTCGAAATGCCATTATATCAGCCAATGGAATCGATAATGTCATCTTCAGAGCAATATCCAAAGCATCTGCCAGTGCTCTATCTCCATATAATTCAAATACACCAAAGTTCACATAGTTTCCAGCCAATGCTGTATCAGATGAGAAGATACTAAATTAGAACCGTATTGCAATATACTTAATCCTGCTCACATATCTGTGATTTCTGAAATAAAACAGATAAAACAACCACCAACTCAGGTGGCACATGGTATCTTAAACTTTGCCCAGACAAGAAAATTGTATATCAGAAGAAACAAAAAACGGGGTTCCTTTCATACATGATCTTTTGTTCTTTTTCATTTACTTTAAAGAAAGACCATACAAAACAATATTGTCAAACCAAAATACAAATTTGGTTCTTAAGCTCATTAAAAAACATGTACTATCAGAACAACATAAACACCAATTGAATTCCTGTTCAACTAACCTGTAAGCACTGTCACGAAGAAGACCCAAATGACTTGTACTTACACACACATACAACTAGTAATGCATAACTGTCTTTCTTGTTTGATATGGCACATTGATGTCAATCAGAAGAATGAAGCGTGAAAGAATTAAAAGGCATCAATCAGTTGTGCTGTACTCACCCCTTGTTAGGATTGTCAAGGAAATTGCAATTCCTTTGTACTTAAAAGAATATATATCACCAGGTATTGGAAGGGGTAAGACTCTGGTCCCATATGCTACAATCAACTTGCTTACTTCACGAAACAAGAGAATCCCATTTGGAGAAGAAGAATCAAATGTCAATCGTTGAGTTTTGTTCAAAACAAACTCTGCCATAAATTTCAAAAGAGGTGTTGTAACCTACAAAATGATAATGTCTGTTGTTAGGTAGATGGTGAACTAATTGCAAGAGCAGTTTACACAAATTCATATTGATTCAAAAAAAAATTGAAGGAAAACATATAATTAGCCTCCATTTTGGCTCACCTCTGGAGTATCTGTCCAATGTGCAATGCCTTTCAAGAGAAGGGGCATGTGAGATGGATACAGCCAATCAAAGAGTAGGCCATATGTTCTACGACTGCAACCAAGTAGTACAAGAGCAATATATCAACTAATAAAACATTGGTCTACATTACAGTGAAAGTACAGATACAGTTAAATAAGCCTCAAATTAGTAAACTTCCTTGCGACTTGCCTATTTGTTGCCATAGCAATGCCTCTGAGATCCCGCATCAAACCAATCAAAGCATATTTCACTGCATCAGTACGGAATGCAGCATCTGGAGTAGACTCTAAACTTACAAATACCTGTAATATCAGTTAACCTTCAGAAGATATCAAAAGAAAAAAAAAAATCTCCCTGATATAGATAATATGTAAAAGATCCACAAATGAAGATCTTTGGTTGTTAAAATATATTAACATTAAGCACAAAAACTTTTGAGCAAGAATACAAATGCCCACGTATGCTTTTTGATCCTGAATGCATTTTACTGCAAACTGAAGCTTGATGTACACCAAAGCAATGTGCATCCAATGCATTATACTTGCTGTACTCTTCTATTTTCATTTCAGAGAAATCCATCCACATTAGAAAAGTGCATCAGAACATCCAATTTGTATGCATATTCAAAATTTTCTGTATTGCTTTTTCTCGTCGTCACACTGGAATTTTAACAATCTTATTTTTCTTAAATTTCAGCACCTATGCTAACATTGGTTAAAGATAGTAATGTTTCCCTTTCCATTTCAGATTAAATTTATTTACTGCCTGTCCCAAGAAGATAACGAGACCAAGAAAAACACTTAATTCACTTAGATGTTCTAATTTCTAGTTTTCTATGAATAATTGTTTTTGGTTCACATTCTATAGTTGCAAATAGTTCAAGGTACTGTAGATGGATAATTTCACGAAAGCATTGTTCAAGGTACAGATCATGCTTATTTCATGATTACTGCATACTACTTTTCCAATACGTTTGGAACTAGCTCTACATTGTGTCACACAATGTAAATCATGTAAGCTACTCCTTGCCCTTCATATTTATTTGGTTTTTCATTTCTATGTCAAGCCATAATGATGATATTAGATTTTGCTCAATATAATCTTTGCTAGCTTACTTTTGCTAAAGTGATTAGATTTGCTCAATACAATCTTTGCCAGCTTACTTTTGTTAAAGTTATCCACAAGGCATCTATGGACTCTTCTTCCTGGGTTTTCTTCTGTTGCTGCTCAGTTCAAAAAAAATTGGAAATTGAAATCTGGGTTTTCCAATTGTGTGACTAAGAGACAGCTCATTATGTCTGGTACAATCAAGGAGTGCCTAAAGCACTTCCCAAAGTTAATACAGTGAAGCTTTTGAAAGGCACCACAGTAAAAGAAGATAAGAATAAACTAGTTTCAAGTACATTTTTGCATGTTTTTGTGGTGTACGCTAAAAACCTACTATGCATGGCCTAGATCTCAATATGTCTTCTTCGACTAGAAATGTTCACCATAGGGCCAATACAAGATGGGATAATGCTCATAAGTGAATGTCTAGGGGTAAGAGGTCCAAGCTAAAAATCCTAAGTAGGGTATTGCCATTTAACATTTGGAACCGACAAACCAGTAAAGATAGAAAGAAAACTAGAAATGTGCACATGTCCTTGTGACATGGGATGCAAGCAAATGGAATGAGATGCTCCTCGATGCTCATAATCAAATAGAATTTGAGCCATGATACTTGGTATTAAAGTTGGTTGATTTGAGTTCCCTAGAAGCAACACATAGAGGAGTTAATCAACCTAACAACCCTAGGAGTTGTGCAAATTTCTAGATCTTAAAGTGGCATCTTCTTTAAGGAAAATGGCCAAGCACCTCTTGGTTAAAATAACAAAATTAAGTGGATAAGGAAGCTCCCAAATCTTTGTACAACCAATGATAGCTACCCCAAATCTCAAGTAGATAACACACTTGAAAATATAGTGCTCCTAATTATCAACCTCCTAGAGAGAACAAAGACAATTAATGCAAAGAGGAATCCTTAGACCATGTGACCAATGATGCTTAGAATCTAGAGATAGTCAAGCTGGACAATGGTGCCATCAAAAGGTCTTTAAAGATGCTCCACTTAAAAATCCGTCTTGGAATTCAGAGGCTATGGGGGAGAGGTATTAGGGACCTGTTGATGATTGTTTTTGGACAAGTCAACAATTAGAGTGAAATACAAAGTATCTGACTCCCTCTTGAGCAAAGCCTCTTGAATGCTGAACTAGGTGATCAAACAAGATGACTCCAAAGTTCCTTTCTGATGATTTTGGTAAGAGACAGCTCAGTGACTAAGTATGATTTTGCTGTTAACACACAAAGGGACTTACGCAATTGTTCAAGTAAACTTGTTGTTTCAATGATCACGGAAGCAGATACTGGAGAGTCTAAGTACTACAGTTGATGGCATATGATTTAGCAATTGATGTTCTTGGTTCTAATTCTAACTCAATGGATAAAAAAAAAGGCAAAAGATGTAAAGTTTAGAAACACTAATCCTAGATGCAAGGATGATTACTGCTCAAGGTGAAATCAAACCAGATCCTGCTTCGCCAAGATGGACAACTACACAAGATAGGTGCAATCTTCTAGGGTATACAAGATGTTTAAATCACTTATGCTCATGACAAACATAAAGATCAAATTGATGTCCAATTTCGTTCAGACTAACCATGCATTGCAATTTGCAAGCCACAAACTACAAATGGTATGAACTTATAGATTTCACCACAAAGCAATAAAGAAACCTTCCATTAACTAACATGAACTTTAAAGAAAACTTATAACTTAATATTCGCTTGAAAATCTAAACCATGCAACACTCAGAAACGCAAATAGAATCACCAAAGCAATGAATCTTTTATTATCTCAGAGAGCTCTTGCAACAATTTCAGAAATTTCAACCGTACAAATGAGAGCAACAAGAGCCCTTTTATAGACCTCAAAAGGAATGAAGGGTCAAGATCGATCGGCCAAATCAGCGGACCAGATCAAGCCACATCACAAGTAGTTATAACAAACTCTTCTTTATTGAATGAAAGAGATCAACTTTATTAAATGAAGGAGGTTATCTGTATTAAATGAGGGGGGCTATGAAGAAAAGAACAAAAGCACACCTCACAAGAAGATAAGAATTATCTTATGAAGAATCCCCATGTGAATATCCATCACTAGAAGCTTGGCATTCAATGAACTTGGACACTATTTGCTTAACTTCCTCCACAGGTACACTTGGCGCATTCTGAATGGTTCCTTCAGCTTCAAGTACATCAATTGAATAAAGGCCAAGTGTCCTTTCCCAATCAGTTATCCTTGCTTTGTTGTCGCCAAGGTGGATAGCAAGTGAAAATATACTATCAAGTCTCTCATCTGTAACATCATTTTACTGAAAATAGAAAACTTGAACTTGTTCTTTCAGATTCTCAAGAGTCATTCCCCCAAATGGATTACAGATCTTCATTAAAGAGGCATGTATTCCATCCTGAATCCTTTGAAGCATACTTTTAACTCTCGACATATCTATTTCTATCTTATCCAGCAACTGTCCTTTGATGCGAAGGCTATAATACCAGGAAGAAAAGTTATATGTTTTACCTTCTTCGATCACTTCAGCATGTAACAACTCATCAACGGATGTTTCCATCAAGCTTTTCAAGTGTGATAGGTATTGATCCTTGAGGTCTTTGAATTCAACACAAGATGTCATAAGTGCAAGTACCCTCTCCTTAAGACTAGTAATCTTATCACTCACTTGCATAATGTCTCTCAGATGTCTAAATGTAGTCTCCTTTGATCTTTTCATCCAATCCTTCATTCTGTGAGATGAAGACTTCAACTCTTCAAGATGTTCAACTGTTTCAGGAGGAAGGAGAGATGGAGGTGTAGTTACTCTTTCCTGCTGATGAATAGGATGCACTAAATGCTGAATGTACTGCTCTAGGGCACGACATCTTTGCTCAGCCTTGATTCTGCCATCTGTCTCTTGTCTTATGATAGCTCGAGCATT
The DNA here is from genome assembly GCA_027924645.1 of Cunninghamia lanceolata. Lineage (NCBI taxonomy): Eukaryota > Viridiplantae > Streptophyta > Pinopsida > Cupressales > Cupressaceae > Cunninghamia > Cunninghamia lanceolata. The sequence goes on from BSBN01000500.1 coordinate 29,781,286, forward strand.
ATCAATCGAATCCTGAAGCTCTTCTTCAACTTGCATTCCAGTCAAAGGACCCAGATTGATTGTATTGATGTCATAATCATCAGGTGTTACATCCTCTATATTCTTTTCAAGCCTAGGAACTGCTACATGCACTTTCCTTACCCCTGTTTCATCTTTAGTGATCTTAGAAAGGATATTTGCCTTCTTCTTCGGTTTCTCCTTTGACATATCTAAGAGTAACTCATCAACTGGAAGGGGAGGACAGCTCTCAAGTTCACAATTCTCTCTGATTCTTTCTTGTAACCATTCTGGCAGTGATGAAAGATCTTGCTGCTGTTGTAATTGTCTTCCTTGTGTAGGCAATGATTCTTCTTCAGCCTCATCTTTATCTTCAGTATTAGCTTCATCGATGATCTCAGTATCATGTGGGCTAGAAGGTACTTCTTCCATTGGAGCTTCTGGAACTACATTATCAGCAGGAATCACTAAGTCTTAATTCAGTGGGATGTCACCTGGCTGTCTAGAAGAAGCAGTCTCAATGCTTATCCTTTTCTTCTTTCTACTGGATTCTCCTTGAACAATCTCAAGCTGTTTTCTTTTCTTTCCCTGTCCTGAATCTTTCTCACTTCCTCTGCTTCGTGAATCTTTACTAGGTGCTTTATGTTGTTCTTGCTGATCCACTTCTCCCATCTTAGTATAGGTGAGTTTCTTACCTTCATCAAGCAAAGCTTGTATTTGTTTGTCTATTTGCTCTTCAGTGATAGCAATAACAGGCTTATCAATCCTTCATCATCGACCTTTTCTCTATCTGCCCAGTTGACTTCATAAGGCAAATTGCGGATTTTATCATATTCATCACCAAGAAGAGCTCTTTCACCTTCTAACTGATCAGGAATTCTTAGTACCTTTGTAGCTCTTATCAAGTCCCATTTCAATCTTGAACATTTTTGCATCCTGATGTCATCATCATCTATAGCATTAGCCCAGTGATCCTCCAGTTGTTCTTTATGTTTGTAAGAAGAGTAAGACTGCTTGATGGCTCCATGTGGATCAAAGTTTTCTCTCCTCGAATCATGTGGATGCAGATGATAAGCTTGAAGCTCAATTTTTGAATGCTCAGCTGCCTGTAATGATGGACAAAAATAGTATCTACCCAGTTGAAGAGGAAACTGAACTCCTGCTTTCTTCCTTGCTTTCTGCATCTTATGAAATTCTAACAGTTGTCTGGAAACCTCTAGCAACACCATCCTGTTTGAGGGGTATCTAGGCAGTCTATATGGGAATGATGTAAATCCTTGAATCCTGATATAGGTGAACCTATCATACTGGATGTAATACCTTCCATATTGCTTGATGAAGTTCCTAGCAGCACCTGTTAATCTCCGATGCAGTTCACCTCTCAACTTCCTCACTATGAACATGGCGAAAGCATCATTGAACCTCTTGTAGTGATTGATGTTTTTCAGGTGGAGTTGAGGATAACACTGATGTGAGAGAATCTGTCCCGGCTTTGTACCTACTTGCCCTTTAGCTGTTAGTCCTTTATAGACTGCATTTCTTGCCAAGATATACACAAGGTATGAAGTCATGAAGAAAGACTTCGTTTCATCAAAGTTTTCAAACTGTTTATCCAGGCAGTGGCTTATAAGGCCAGCCCAGTCAATCATCTTGTTCTTTGTAAACATATGATCAAAATAAGTATACATCCATCCTTCGAAAGTAGATGATTGTGGCCTACTTGTTACTCGATTCAGGAACATGATCAAATAACTTATCTCTTGCTTGAAGTCAGCCTTGTGATACTTGGGATCTTCTAAGTTGTATATCTTCATCGACGAATCATTCATCCATTTCTTCCTAATTTCTTGCATGTAAACCTTTGAGTTGCCTTCGAACGTCATCTGAGCTGTTGTAGGGCATATGAAGACTCCTTTCGCCTTCGGGATGTTGAAGATCTCTTGGATAGCTTCCCTCTGCAGGTAAGCGAGAACAGTTCCATCCTTTGCTATGATCTGTCTTTTCTCTTTGTCATAGTGCTGAACACACTCCAACACTAGCTCGGCGCTTGGCAAGGCAGGTGGAAAGCAAGCTGCTTGTACAATCCCGCTCTTTGCGATGGCTTTGATATCTTCGTTTCTGGTGATGGCGAGCAAGAAGTCTTTCACTTCTTCCAAGTTGACATGTCCCATGTTGGTGTCGTCGACATCTTTCCACTGCGTTTCTAGCTTGGACTCCGGTATGTTGGACTTGGCATCCATCTTGATAAGGACTTGTCTCTCCTTAGCCGTCATTCCCATCTATCTGCAAGACTAGACTCGAATAAGTGGATTGAAATAGTAGATTCTACAAGTCTTTTATGTTACTATTATCATGTTATCATGTTTCAACTCAAATTTTCAAGTACAAGAGAGGTTTTATAAATGAAGAACCTGATTTCTAAATGAGAAATTTGCAATAAATAGAAGCTAAACTAATGCAATGACAAATGATGAAACATACCTTATTTCAACTTCCGGTTTTTGAAACACAAATTTCTGAATGCAAAGGTAAAAAGAACGGCAGAAATCAATCTTTAAATGGCAGAAATCAATCTTTTAATGGCAGAAATTACTAAAATCTGCTCCTTCCTCTATCTGAAAATGACAATTTGTGGTCCCTTTGCTGCTTCTTCTACAGATTGGCTGCTCCTTTAACAAAATTGCTGCCTCCAAGATGATTCGCTGCCCTTTGAAGAGGAAATTCGCTGCCCTTTGAAGTATTATTTTGCAAAAAATGAATGATGAAAGTGGGAAGTGGCGCTCTTTATATAGGAGTTCTTTCTTATTTAATGTGGGCGGCTAGGTAAGTAAGGTCGGCCTACCCTTAATATTGGCAATTTTTTAAATTTTAAAACAACATCCTTAGGCGCAGAATAGAAGGTTTGATGGGCGCCAAAATGGATTGTCCTTCATATTAAGGGCGCCCAAAAGAGAAGTTTGGATACCTATAAGCGCCTAACTCCATGATGTTCCTCCTTCTGATCTTCTTTGAATAATATAAGAGATATGATGTTGTTACCTTCATGTAAGAGTAGATGATGATGACATGAAGTAGAGATCTCTCTAGGACTTGAAGGTTGAATGGAACTGGATGAAGCCTTGTTTGATGATAGGATGAAGATGAAGTGATCCTTCATGATGACTCTCTTGGAATTATAGACTTTAAAACCTTTAAGACTGAGAGATCTTGACTTGAAACTAGGATAGATGAATGTCTATCCATGATGAATTACACTTGCAAGATATTCCTCAGAGAACTTGAATGGATAGATGCCTTGAAAATTCAACATGATGTCAGTGATGAAGAGTATTAACATGTTGGACTTGATGTGACCTTTTAAAAAGGTGTGTCCTCTGCAACTTGAAGGTGAATTAGGTACTTGCTCTGAAAATTCCTTCAACGTTAGGCGCTTAAAACCTCAAGGACTAATGTGATTCAACTTAGATCCTTCTTTCAAGGACTAAAGGACTAATGTGATTCAAAGCATCACAACTGGGAGATGATCTTTGACCAAGGCGCATACTTAGGTCTTTGCCACTTCTTGAGGAAGGCGCACTTCTGAGGTTTCTTAAAACATCAAGGTGCCAAAAATCACTTTAAAGTGCTTCAACATCATACCTAAATGCTAACAACCCTTTGATGTCTACTAGGTGCACATTGCATCTACCAAAGGCGCATTCATACTTTTGAATGAATCTTCACGGTGTTCATCTTTCCCTCCTCAAGGCGCAATCATCACTTGATGACTATTTGAAGGGCGCTCCAAACCATACCAAGGCGCTAAAACTTGTTTCAAGACACTTCAACACTTGTCCAAGGCGCATATCTTTCTCCAACAAGGCGCATATACTCCTCCAAGCTTCTGTGAGCAAAACTCCACTTTGGGCGCCAACTCTCTTCATTATTTCTACTAGGCGCACATTGCATACACTAGGGCGCTCTATCTTGGATCAAATCAAGGTATCTCCTCAACAAGGTGCTCCAAACCATACCAAGGCGCATTTATCTTGCCGAACTTACCTCTCTTCTTCCCTAGGCGCCAGAAATACTATCTCCCACTCTAGGCGCACTTTGCTCCTTAAGGCGCTCAAACACTACACCCTTCACCATAAGGCGCCCAATTCCACTTATCCTTACTAGGCGCATCAAGGGCATTCAATCTTTCTCTCTTAGGGCGCTAAAACCAACCAACTTCAATCCTAGGCGCATTTTGATAGTTCATTCTCCTAGGCGCCAGAATAGCTTGGGACACTCAAAGGTCTAAAAGGGTAGAGATCTTTCAAGACTCAAGGCACTTACTCTCAACTCAACCCTTTAACTTAAACCCTTTCAATCCACACTCTTCAAAGCACTTACTCCTCTAAGGCGCATTTATCTTTCAACATGTCTTCTCTGGATGCATTTCAAGGGTTGATCAAGATGGTGCAATGTCTACTTGGGTTGGCCCCAGGGCGCTAAGTGACTACTCTAAGCAAATCTTCTCCGGATGCCCAATCTTGTCCAAGGCGCCAAAAGCAATACCTTCCACTCTAGGCGCTAAATGACTTATCCAATTCCTTGAAAACATTTGAAGTGTTTTACCTTCTCAAGGTGCTCCTTCGAACTTGACTCCAAGGTGATCAATTTCTATCATCCAAGGCGCATATTACCTTTAGATATTCAACCTTACTCTCCTCATCAAGATCTCTCCCCATCAAGGCACCCAAGTCACTCCAATATGCCAAGAATACTCCTTAAATGCCATCCTCTTGAAGGCGCTAGATTGGTTAAGGCATTCACCTCTGGAGACTTTAATCATCAGGGCGCTCTCATTCCATTAGTAAGGCGCTTCTACTCTTAGGCACAAATTCAACTCAACCAAACACTTCCTGACGATAGCCTATGCTTCTAGGCGCTCAAACCTGTCTCAAACTTTCAACTTCCTAATGGCGCATTCCACCAACTTTACATGAAGGCGCTAAAACACTTCAAAGCACCACAATTTGGAGATGATCTACTTGCAAATTTTCAAGGTTTCAAGTCTTCTGACTTTGGGCGCTAGCTTAGGTCTTTGCAACTCTCCAAGGCGCAAGATTGATCAAAGCATTCAAGGTGCCCCAATACTTTTCTGCCAAGGGCGCATTTCACTGGATTCCTCAATCAGGGCGCAAAATGTGTCAGTAACTGGATGTTACCTCAAGGTGCTTCAACTTCATCTTTTGGGCGCTCCAAGCTCATGGCCTTCTTCATCCGAAAAGGTGCCTAAACTTCAGTCATTAAGTGATATCTCCTAGGCATTCTTCGCATGACGACTTAGTACACCTTTACTCATGATGAGTCTTCCCTGACAATCTAATCCTCCGCATCATTAACATTCAGGGCCCTGACAACTTGGAAATGAGACAGCATAAGTCAATGCAAAGCATCTGAGCTCAAAAAAAGGGGGGTCCCCAGTCCGGTGGGGTGATGTGTGATTTGGTCACAACATCTGGCGACTCCACGAGAGGAATGTTTTTGACCATTTCTAAAGCAAGAATTCAATTCCCATTCCAAGAATAAACCATCATCCTCGATCGTCAACTAGCCAAAACGAACTTAAAAGGGAAAAGAATCATAAATTGGATCAAGACACAACATCATCGTGATGTGTGATTAAAGATTGATTTCGTTTAAAATAGTTTCGTAAATGTTCCAAAGATAAACAAATATCAAGTTTCAACATTTCCATGTACCGCACACACTAGATCAAACAGACACAACTACCCAATCAAAGGATCAGAACTAATTGCCAGCGCGACTATCCATATTAGAGGTTTAAAGTGCAAGCACTTTGAGTTCATTCCCATCCCTTAGAAACCAGGATCATCTAAGCTAACCTGCCTCAAGCTAGGTAAATTCATGAAAGCGGATGGAAGGACGCATATGTACATATAATGGCATGCAATGACGCTGAATGGGGTGATGGCGGGATGAGGGCGATATGCAGATGATCAGAAAATGGTGACACGAAACGGAGGGGAATGCAATGAGACAGGGTGTCTCTATCATGACGCCTGTTTGTGAGGTTTTCACCAGTGGACGGAATTTTTCTCTTTACTATTTTCCTTTTTTTTTTTTTCACCAACACATGCAGCGCCTGTTTGCCAGGTTTTCACCGTGACGACAAATAGGAGGAACTTTAGAGTCTGGCTATGCAGATGACATAGTGGTCTGACAAATCATGTCAAGTCAGTGTTTACCCTGATGTTGGCAGGACATGATGAAATGACGAGGGGAATGGGAATAGTGAACTATGAGATGAAAAGTGCGTCAAACACCAACCAGATAAGTGGCGGAAGATGCTTGATGGCGGGACACAGAATGGACGGTGGAAATGGATGATATATAGCGGAACGAAGCGGGATGGAACCATGATCAACTTCCGTTCGTATCTACCTAACTTTGAAGCTTGCAAGTGGAAAGGGATATTTATAATGGGGAACGGGAATGGCGATTTGGAAATTAATAATGACATCTTCATGACCTTCATGAACTTGGAATTTCTTTTAATTTTGGTTCGTGGGATGAAGTAATATTGGGGATGGAATAGAAATAGAATGGAAATGGACTTCTCGGATGCGGAAGCCTCTTTGGATTCGGCTTCAAATACCCAAAAGCTTTATTTCTCAAGCATTTCTCGATTTGAAAGTATATCATAAAAATTTTTGAACATGTCTGGCTTAGGATTTCGGGCATTTGTATCATGAGGCATAGAGATCTTTGGATTTTCAAGAATCTCTTTGCTTGATGGGTCAAAGCATCCAAGTACTTATTTTACGAAGTGTGGGGAATGGGTGAAGGAATTTGCAAGCTTCTCAATTAGATGACACTCACGTTCGCTAATCATGACCAGGAGGTGGGTGAAAGGGATAAAGGATATGATAGTGTGACAGAAAGGCGGAGATAGGATGGATGATGGAAGGTATGGCTAGTTACATGCCATGAGACTTTGCATAGTAACGAGGGCGAAATAGATATATGTAATAGATGGAGGGGAAAACAATAGATTTTGTATGGAACGGAGTAGGAACACCAACATCTTGACCTTAACTTGTATACAGTGGATAAGGTCTTTTGAAAATGGGATTGACATGGGAAACTCCAAGTGCTTGATTCAGACTTCAACTTTTATCCTTTTGGAGTATACAACGAACACAGGATCATATGAATGGTTCAGACATCAGACTTGAATGTATTATTGAACGAAGAATGCAACGTGGATGGAAGTATTATTGCTTTGGAATGAAATGGATGGAGAGCGAAGTGATGGATGGAAAACATGAATTACCTTGAGATGTCACTTGATTCAGGCTCACAAAGACTTTCCTAGTAACTTCGGGATCATTAAGATGTGTAAGATATAAAACCTCAAAATACTTCAGTCAATACCGAACAATTGACTCATCTCCTAAGAATAAACAGTTATACTATCTGACACAAGCGATGGAATCCTCGGGAAATCCATCAATCATGACTCAAGTTTCTCAAAGGAACAAATAGGAACTCATAGAATTAGATTTGGTATTTTAGAATATTATGACCAGAAGATAGCAGTGTCAAGACACAATAGATGATTAATGTCCCAGTCGAGTTCAGAACTTGCGTCATCAACAGATTGAAAATTATGATCCATTCAATCCTAAGAATTTCATGAATAAATGTTTAGGAAATGAGCTAACATATTCTAGTGAAAGTATACCAAATGTTTTTGAGATATACATCACCTTATCAAAAACTAAGAACCCTCAAAACTACTCTAAACCAAAAGAAAAAAACAATCAAACCAAACTATGAAAAGCAAGAAAATCTTGAGTCAAGTGACATCAAGACAAGCAAATCTAACCTAAGAAAACCAAACAACAGAAAGAAAATCCTACCTAACTATGTACAAACCAGGCCCTTAGGGGTTTCATGGCTGGAAATAGTCCTTCAGGAACTGCCCATTGACAGGCAGTGGAACGTCTTCCCCAGTCAAAGTCTTCAACTTGAAAGCGTTCTCTCCTAGAATCTCAGCAATCTGGTACGGACCCTTCTAGAGATAATCAAACTTGTCATGATCACCTCGTCGTTCATGTGCCTTGTCCCAATATAAAACCAGGTCAGAAATTCTAAAGGCTTTCACTCTCGCCTGACGATCAAACCAACGCTTAACCACTCCTTGATGCTTCATAAACTTATCTAAGGCAATGTCTCGCTTCTCTTCCATATGCAGTAACTGTGATAATCTTGTTTGTACTCGTTCATCTTCGTCTAAATAGTCTTGCATGAACTGCAAGGTTGGAATCCTCAATTGTATCGGGAAGATGGGACCCTGCCCGTAAACCAGGTGATATGGAGAAGTGCCCAGGGAAGACTTGACTCGAGTTCTGTATGCCCAAAGAGCGAACTTCAGCTGTGTATGCCAGTCTCTCGGATTCTTATCCAGTAGCTTCTTGATTGCGTTCAAAAGGTTCTTATTTGTGGATTCAGCCAGGCCATTACCCTGAGGGTAATAGTTTGATGAAAATTTCAGGGTTATTCCATATTCAAAGGCCCAATTAGAAAATCTGAGTGATGAAAACGCAGGACCATTATCGCATACAAGGGCGTTGGGACAGCCAAATCTGGTAATTATGTTCTCTTCTAGAAATTTGATCACTACGTCGGAGGTGCAGAACTTCAAAGCATGGGCTTCTGTCCATCTAGTGCAGTAGTCTGTCGCAGTTAGGATATACCTATGCTGTGCAGAAGAAGGTGGGTTTATCATGCCAATAAAATCTAATCCCCACTTGGCAAAAGGCCTGAATTCAACAACCGGCTGTAAAGGCATGGCTGGGTTTCGTTCTCTTGAAGCTGCTACCTGACAAATGTGGCAAGTTTTGATGTGCTGATGAGCATCTTGAAACAGTTTTGGCCAATAATAGCCTGCCCTTAATATCTGATTCGCCGTTGCCAGCTCACCACCGTGGCAAGTTCCAAACTTGTCATGAAATTGTTCCATAATACTTTTGGCCTCACTTCTACCAACACACCTCAGGTAGATCCCTTCATGATTCTGTCTGAATAAAACTGATCCTTGCAACATGAAGCGTTTGCTTCTATATCTTAATGCTCTTCTCTGTGTTGGGCTCATGTGATCCGGACATTTCTGAGATAACAGGTAATAGACAATATCATCGTACCACTCATCCGGTGATACTGCTTCAAGTACATAAGCCTGCTGAACCAATCCAGGGCCTTCGACTGCTATAGTCTGGGTCAGTGCTTGTCCTCTAACCAACTTCATTGGTTGAATTTCGATGTCGTACTCTTGAATAGTGGCGACCCACTTGCCTCTTCTTTCACCTAGTTCATTTTGCATTAGTAGCGTTTTAACTGCGGCATCTGGAACTATAGCATACACTCTGCTTCTCAGGATATAGTGTCGAAATTTCTTGATAGCCTTTACTAGAGCGTACGCCTGTTTCTCCACTGCAGGGTATCTCAACTCAACATCCTTAAAAGGGGCACTCATAAATGCAATCGGATGTTCATCTTTATCATCTGTCCTCTGGGTCAAAATCCCTGCACAAGTGTGATCTGATGCGAAAGAATACAAATAAAATGGCTTCAAATAATTTGGACTAATGAGAACAGGAGCCCTAGCGATTGCCTGCTTGATTTCTTCGAATGCTCTCTTTGCTTGAGGAGTCCATTTGACTTTCGCATCCTTCTTCAACATATCATTCAATGGCTTAACAATTTCTACAAATCCCGTAATAAACTTCCTGACAAAATTAATCTTGCTGAAGAAAGACTTCAATTCCTTTTTGCTGGCAGGCATGCTGATTCTTTTGATGGCCTCTACCCGATCTGGATCGATAGAGATGCCGTGTTCGGATATTACGTGGCCCAGGAGCTTTCCTTCTATTACCCCGAAGATGCACTTTTTTGGATTTAAGGAAATTCCGTATGTTCTGCAGGATTCAAAAACTCTCCTTAAATGTTCCACATGATCTGCTCTGACTTTTGAGAATACAGTAAGGTCATCCATATAGATGATAATGCATTTTCCAATAATATCTCTGAAGGCGATATCCATGGCCCTCTGGAAAGTGGCTCCTGCATTGATCAAGCCGAAAGGCATTCTTCTGTATGCATAAGTACCCCATTTGGTAGTGAAAGCGGTCTTCAACCGATCTTCTTCTTCTACCATGACCTGGTTATATCCCGAATATCCATCAAGAAACGACATCATCTGCGAACCATTTACAATCTGAAGCACTTCGTCCAGTGAAGGCAAAGGATAATTATCTTTCTCTGATGCCTTGTTCAGATTCCTGAAATCAACACACAACCTTATTTCTCCATTCTTTTTTCTAACAGGAACCAGATTGGCGACCCACATCGAGTGCCTTATTGGAAATATTATCCTCGCTTGCAGCAGTTTCTTTACTTCCTAATAAATAAGTGGCTCCAGTAAAGGATTAACTGGCCTCTGCGTCTGTCGGAATGGTCTACTTCCCGGCTTGAGAGGGATAGTATGTGTAATGATCGATGTGTCATATGTCTTCAAATCATCATACCCCCAAGCGATAACATCGTGAAACTCTCTCATGCTATTGAGGATATTTTCTCTTTCTTCTGGTGTGCAAACTTTCCCTATGAAGACATTTTTTACTTCTTCATCTGTCCCCAAATTGACTGCTTCACACTTATTCCCGTCTTCACTGCGGTGGGGAGGAGTGCCCAACTTATCTAAATCAAAGAGTCTTTCTAACTCAATCATACCCTTTGGGATGGTATTGTCCTTTAGGTTCATGATCCCATCTAGATCAAACTCAGCTTCAGCTTCACTTTCGTCGATGACCTGGGTGGTGAAGATACCTAAATTAGTTAAGAAGTCCAGTATGTGTTTGTCATCATCAAACACTTGAAAGTTTGTGATATTATCCGGTACTGATGGTATTGATGTCAGTTCGACTGTGAACTTCTTTAACCCCTCCATAGCTAATGGCTCAAGAGAACTTGCGGCTTGTGCTAGTGCATTAGCTACTTGATTTGTTGATCTGTAAATTGACTTGATGTTAAATGCATCGAAGTCCTCAATCAAATCCCATACCCGGTTTCTGTATTTCTTCAACCTCTTGTCATGACACACATATTATTTCCTTACCTGCCTGACAACTATCTCTGAATCACCAAACACATGCAGAATCTTAACTTTCTTCTTTATAGCCAAGAGCAATCCGTGCACGAGAGCTTCATATTCAGTGACGTTATTTGTGCACGGAAATTGTAATCTTAAGGCTGACAAGTAAGCTTCTCCCATCGGACTAATCAATTCGAAACCAGCTCCGGATCCTTGTTTGGATTTTGATCCATCAAATCTCAAAGTCCATACTTGATTATCTCCTGGATTTAACTCATTGATATCTTGATTTGCTTTTGCAGGTTCAACTTGGGTATGTTCTGTTGCTGAGGTCGAAGTGCTTGCTTCATCTGTAAGGACAGTATTCCGAACAGGTTCTTTTAATTTCATCATACTTGGAATTTCCAAGCCCATGGCCTCTGGAATCCTTTTCCTGACCTGTTCTAGGGCTACTACGCACATAGCGCAGGAGAACTCAGAATGAAAAGCAATGTGTATCCTGCACCAATTGGGCAATAATAAATCATGGACAGATGCATGACTTCCTAATTCGACTCCTTGTTTCACGTGTTTCATCACAAAGTTTCGGAAGTTTTCAAAACAAAACAACAAGTGGCCACCAACACAAGTGGTCAAGAAACTAGTACACATAGCCAAGAAGGGGGAACAAAAACCCCAAAGAACAAATGCTGAGAAAAACAAAAATCTCCTTGAAATACCACTATCAATGCAAAGTGAGACCCAAGAAGGAAACCTACTCTGAAGTATTGCTCTTTCTCATGACTAAAGGTCGAATCATTCATTGCCCTGAGTTTGTGAGAATATAGAAAGAGCTTGAAATTATTCTCAAGACAAATGGGTTTAGGAATGGATCATACACTAAATCACAATAGTATGAACCCTTTTAGTGCATTCCCCATCAACATACCCTAAACTAGGCCCCGAAATCTCTAACCCATAAAGGATTGTGAGTTTAGTGACTGTTAAGAGGCACATCTTGTAAGGGATATCCCGCAAATGTATTTGAAAACATTGGTGACTGAAGACAAAATCTGAGGCACATCCATTATGAAACGAAAGGAAACATAAAGGCTTGTACTATGCCATAAGATAACATTATGAAAGATGACAATTAGATAAAAATTAAGAAGGCCAAAGATACTCTATGCTGAAATGAATAGCACCACTTATCAAACAAGAATATGTTAGAAGGAGAAAAAAGGGATAGGATTCGGTTATACATTAGGTCTTTACCTCAATAGCTCTTAGGAGATGACCTTTGAACCTAATTAATTTGCACAAAAGGACATCTTGTAGTCTTTTACATGTTGACTCTATGTCAAAAGAGCCAATTAATGGAAATAATAAATCATTTTCTTGAAATGTGTGAAGAATAAGAAAGTTAAGCCCCTACGTTCATCTTCTTCACTAAGGTTCTTCCACTCAAGTTCTTCTACTAGATCCAACTTGAAAACCATATCCATTGAACTCTCTAAAGTTGGAATCCTTGCTCACTACAATAATCTTCAAAAAAATATCAAGATTTAATAACATGTAGTGTTCATATCACACCCCTTCTATCAATCATTCTATCCACAACCGATTCCTTATGGAGCCTAAGATTAGCAAATTACTCCTTGGGGACAAGGGGCTCAAAATAAAACAAGAGACAAAAGATGGGTCAAAGCATGAAAGATGAATTGAGACTAAGGAAAGACAGCATTAAACAAAAACAAAAAAAAATCAGCATGGCACAACAGTATATGCTAAGACCCAACCATGCAAATATGATTGTCAAAAGGAAATAAAGGTGTAATGAATATATTGTAGAGATATTGTCATTCATTATCCCACTAAGTAGATTTGATTGATCCTAAATTAGTAAATAAACCTACTTAATCCCAATTAGATCCTTACCATGATATCTTTTGTTGCAAATCATGACACAAAAATTAGTAGGGACGTCGTGAGTCAATGGCTGAAGAATCTCATGAAGATGAGGACAATTTAGATGAGTTACAAAGTCATGGAGCACATTACAATATAGGTGTTGCAGTAACATGGAAGCATAGGTTGGTTTTGAAGATCAAGAAAAACTGTTGTGTTATTGTGAGATATGAGAAATTCCAGGGGTCACATTCCACTAAATAACTATTGAGTTGAAGTGCATGTCAACCTTTTGCCCTAGGTGAATCCAAAAAGACACTCCGTTAATTTTGTTTAGCATGAGCATGAACCACCCCAGAAGACACTGTACAAATTGTAAATGGCAAGTACATATTGTTTAGATTAGGCTAGTTTTTGTTTAGAGGGAGCTGCCCCTTCTAATTTGAAGTGCAGTTCTACTGCACATCTGCTATGTTTTGTGTTGCACTGAAAAGTGTGAATTAAAATGCTAACACCTTCTGGCATGTGGTTATGATAGATGCCCACTTGACCATCACCAGATCACACAGATTATTGCATTTGTTATCAAAAATTTCCTACCACAATTTTCTGGCAGTACCTTCTAAACATAAATGGATTCCATCCTTATAGAACTAAAAAGAAATATACACAACAGAAGAAAATGCAAGTTGATACTGAAAAGACACAGCTCCTGCATATTGCATGTAGTTTGCACAATCGATATTTTTGAAAAAATAGATTACCTGTTGCAATGGTTCTACGGATGCCTTAAATTTCACTGGGCTATCTTCCATGAAAATTAGCCAGCCAAGTGTGTAGTAAAATGTTGTCCTATTCCGTGAACTTTTGTACTCTTCTAAAAATGGAAAGTGTTCCCTCTGTAATATGACATTTGATACATAATTACTACTACTGTTTGTAGACTTTCCTTATTGGTTAAGAATAAATAACAACCCACAAATAAAAGAAAAATATTCAATAAAAGATCACCGTGTGATGTCCAATGATATATTTTACAGTATCCAACTTCAGCAGTAACTTCCCAGTCATATACCTGCAGAACAAATCCACAACATGAAACATACTTGCTAAGAAGGTTATATATTGAATAAGAAAATGACCATCCTTGTTCCAGCTCCTACAGCTTCTAATAAATGAGAAAAACCATTCAATATATGCAAACTGTATAAGTAATTTGTGTTACTAAATTTTCTATATTAAGAATTGGCAAATTCCTTTCCCTAAAATTGTACTCCACTGAACCTTAATGATAAAATATATAATGAACTAGTGATACAAATTTACTTACAACTACGAAAAATGTGTGAATAACATGATTACACCAGATTAAGACAACCTATCTCTTTGAAGACCTTAACATGTGGTCCAAAGCTGCCTCAATAGAAAAGCAGAATTCCTTTAAAGCATTTTAAATAGTATGATAAAAGCACTCTCAGCAGGAAGATCAGAGCCACAATTGATAAGGCTGAAATTTACAAGAGATGTCCTAGTGCAGCTAAGGCTCACTTGCCTAAAACGGGAAAATGACAACTATATGAAACAGATGTTAGGAGCTAAGTCACCAGGTTCGAATTCGAATTCGAATTCGGCAAGGAAAAAATTGGAAAAAAATTTGTGATTAAATTCACCTACATAAATTTGAATTTTTTAATATATATATAACTTATAAATATACTAAATTTTAAATTAAAAATATAGTGCATAGTACATTCACTACATTTTAAATAAAAAATATTAATTTTATTTAAAAAATGTAAAAATAAAAATATATTAAATAAACTAAAACTTGCACCCATAGAAGGTTTAAGGAATACGCCAATAGGAACAACTGACGAGTTTAAAAAAAATTCCGGCGTGAATTTTTTTTACGGCGTGAGACAATTCCGAGCACTATAATGCTCACATATAAAAGCCTATGGGAAAACTATATATAATTGCACTTTAATATATACTTGCACTTTAATAAATACATTTTAAACGAATATAATTGTGTAACGTGAGTCGGGAGGAGACGGAGAGGAAAATCGAGGGCGCAGGCGCAGGAGACATCAAGTTCAACCAAATACACTGAGCAAGTTCAATGGAAAACCTACAGTACGAATTTTATACGAATTTCTGCAAATTTTTTAGACTTTGTATAAATCTGCTGAATTTCGAATCTCATGGCCGAAATTCGGCGAATCCGGTGACTTAGGTTAGGAGAATGAATGCATGGAGTTTGATTGAATTGGATGGCACACACTTCAATTAGTGTATGCTTGTCGTTATGATTGTATGGGGAAGTTACACTTGTATGTAAGTTACTTTTTAGACATAATTAATGTGGTGTTAGTACATCATTAACATAAGCAATAAATGCACGTGTCCAAAGTGTGATCTAACATTATATTATATCTAATAAAAGAATGATTTTGGAAACTACATTCTTAAAATTTAGGAAAATAAGAAATAACACGGGTTGGAACTTTTGGGTTGAAGGGTATTCTCAATCAAAAGAAAATTACACAATTGAATACTTAATATCTATAGCACTAACATTGTTTTTTCACTCTATGTATGCCTATAATTGCATTAGTCTTGCTTTGCCTTTGCATTTTATTATCCAATATCAATGGCCATCTATGTTCTCTCGCTCACATTCCAAACAATGTGGAATATCACAAATTACTTTTTTTCTCTCTTTCAATTTGTTGACATTAAAATAATTTCCTTCTTAACTCTATTTCTATAACAAAGCGAAAGAAATTGCATAAATATCTACAAATGACCAAAGTAGTCAATGTGACTTGAGAGTAAACAAAAAAGAACTAGGGTTAGAAGACACTAGGCAATGCAAGTAATTAAACACAAAAATAGAAAAGCAAAACAAACGAAACAAAGCATGAGAGACTAAACCAGAAAATGGTTCAAACCCTTGAACCAAAACATCCAAGTATTGTTAACCAAGTGGAGGAAGCACTCACCAATGAACTATGGAGCTAAGGAAGATCAAAACTTATGAACAAGGATGAAAAACAATGATATCACATGTTTGCAAACAAAGCTTGGGCCAAAAGAATAAACACTATCAATGGTTACAAAAGAATGAGCAATATCAATGCCAACCACTGCAAAATCACCAACGCAAGACCTTAGGATGTCCATCACACAATGACCAAAACTAATGTAGTCTAGCTACATGTTGGTACCAAAATTAGTACCCATATGAAAATTCCCCTATGGTCAAGATTGTATCAGTAATTATGTCATTCTTGTCACATTATTAATGCCAATTAAGTATCCTTCTCATCAAATTACCAAGTTGTGTAATATCCAGAAAGGGAATATTATGTGATATTTAAATAACTTAGCTCACTTAAAAAAATTTCAATACCTTTTGATCGCCAAGTTCCCACGAAGGGCAAGGTGAGAGCATACAGTAGTTGAGTTTTGTTAAAAATCAGAATTATAGAAGTGGATATTAGATTCCAGAAATCAGATATAAACCCTCGTAAAATAAATGTTGAACATAGCAGCCCACACAACCTATCATTTATTCCATAAGAACAATTCTGATTTGCAAATATTTATCAACATTAACAGAAACAGCAGCAGCAGCAGCAAATGAAGCTAAACTAGCTGCTCACAATTCAGAAATCCACACTAAATGAAAACTGCATCAAATACTAAAATGGCACTTATGGAAGCCGCCAGTGGTTCCAAACAGAGGCGCTATAAAGCCACCAATATACCAGCTGTAGGGCTATGAAGCCGCCCAAAACCCTACAGAAATTGGCGCTAATGACAGCCCCCCAAAACACCACAATTTGGCGTTGTGAGAGTCGCCAAATAAACAAGATTTGGCACTATGAAAGCCGTGCTCTCACACAATAATGGCGCCTATTAAAGTATCCTCAAACAATGATTTTCTACCATGAATAACACATTCCAATCTACAAATATGAAGCTTAGACGCAATCTCTGGATGGGATTGCACAATCCTAAAACAAGGGTTTTCATCTGCTAATTCAGCTATGGAAATTAGGGGGTTTCCATCCTCCAATCTCCAACATAGAGGGTTTTCATCCTCAATGCAATAGATGAACAAGAATCCAATCTATTGAGAAAATTAGATAATAAAATAAGGATGCTCCTCGGAAACTTGGCCTGGCTTAAATAGATTCTTGGGCAACCATTTTCCCTGCAAAATGAGGATCTTTCAAAATCTGCAATTGCCTTCTCTAGCACCCACTTCAAGATCTTTCTACATCTTTAACTACTCTTATTATCTTTTTACTCTTTAAATAAAGGCAACCTTTTCTAGGCATCCACTTATTGATAACTCTTTAGGTGACTTCTTTATAGAAACTTTACATAAATCACTTTAAGGTTATAAAATCATTTCCCTTAATAATAATTCCTAAGCCACTGGAAATGGGAAATGGGCTTATAGATCAATATGGCAACTTAAAGAAAAAGGGAACATGACTATCTAACCTCCCAAGAATTGCTTGCCCTCAAGCAATTCACATTTGGATGCTTCAAAATATCGGCTCCTTCCCATGTAGGATCCTCAACTGGTAAATCTTTCCATTGCACCAAATATTCAGTAGTGATTCAATTTCTCATCTTTCTTTCTTAAAAATTCATGATAGCTCCAGTATCAAGATGAGCTTTCCTTCATCGTCCAAAGGTGACGAATCTTTGGATGGTGCAATGTGTTGTCTCAATTCTCGTTTTAATCATGACACATGGAAGACATTATGGATTTTGGTGCTTCTGGAAGTTCCAATTCATAAGCTACTTCCCCTACTTTCCTTACGACCTTATAAGGACCATAAAATTTTGGCTTCAGCTTTTCTGCTCCTATTTTCCTCAAGGAAGACTGTCGGTATGGTTGTAGCCTCAAGTAGACCATGTCCCCAACTTCAAACACTCGTTCTATGCGTTGCTGATCTGCATAGAGCTTTTACTAATTCAGAGAGTGCTGAAGATGATCCTTAAGAGATTGTGATATCTCTTGGCTTTCCTCGATCAAATTTGTTGCTCCGGGTACCTTGTTTTCTGTGATTGCCAAATCTACAAATGTCAAAGCATTATATCCATATAATGCCATAAAAGGAGACATGCCTATGGACATATGGTGGGAAGTGTTATAGCAATGCTCTCCTAAATGCAACCACTTAACCTAAGTTGTTGGCTGCCCAAATGCATAATTTCTTAGATACCCTTCGATCCATTTGTTGAAAATCTCAATCTGCCCATCCATTAGGGGATGGTAACTGGTGCTAGGGGTGAGTTCTCTTCTTGTCAAATGGAAGAATTCCTGTCAAAAGTGACTCAAAAATCTGTTGTCCATGTCACTAACAATATTTTTGGGCAACTCCTTGAAAAATAAATCAACAATATGGGAAGCCTTGAATTCAAAAGATATGGCTTAAAAATTTACATACTTAGTAAGTCTTTCGACTACAACAAAGATACAATCTTTACCATTTACCTTAGGTAACCTAGTAATAAAGTCCATAGATATACTCTCCCACTTTTTCTCTAGAATGGGTAATGGCTGAAGTAGATCTGCAAGACAAACTTGTTCTGTTGGCACGTGGAACATTCCTTAATGTGCTTGAGCACATCCCCTTTCATTCCTTTCCAGGAGAATCTTTCTCTAATCTGTTTGTATGTCTTGAAATATCCTGGGTGCCTAGCCAATGGAATGTCATGTATGGCTCATAATATCTTCCCTTTCATCTTTGATTCGAGAATCAAATATATTCTTTCTTTATGCAGAATTAAATCTCCCACCACCTTAAATCTGTCATCCTGTATCCTTCAATTCAACAGATTAGTAGCAAAATCATTCTTGGCATATTCAGCTATGATGGAAGTAACTTAATCAGCAAATATGTCAGAAATGGAACATAAAGTGGGCCTTCGAGATAATGCATCAACAACTACATTATGCTTCCCCTTCATATATTCA
Source organism: Cunninghamia lanceolata (assembly GCA_027924645.1). NCBI lineage: Eukaryota > Viridiplantae > Streptophyta > Pinopsida > Cupressales > Cupressaceae > Cunninghamia > Cunninghamia lanceolata. The sequence goes on from BSBN01000500.1 coordinate 29,800,323, forward strand.
ATATCAAAATTATATGCCTATAACTTGCCTACCCATTTTTGTTGTTTGTTGTTCAAGTCTTTCTAATTGAGAAAGAACTTGAGACTATTGTGATCTGTCTTGACCACAAATTTCCCACACACGAAATACTATCTATATTTCACCAAAGTGTGCATGATTGCTAGCATCTCTTTATCTTAATAGAAAACTTATTTTCTACTTCTATTAGTTTTCTACTTTCGAAAGCAATGGGATGTTGTTGTTGCATTAATACAGCTCCTATGCCTTCCCCAGAGGCATCACATTCTAAAACAAAAGGGAGTGAAAAGTTTGGAGTAACAAGCATCGGGCATGAACTCATTACCTCTTTTAATTTATTGAAAGTTTGTTTTGCTACCTCTATCCATTTGAATGCTCCCTTCTTGGTTAGATTTGTGAGTGGAGCTGCAAGTTGAGAGAATCCCTTCACAAATCTTACATGGTAGCTGCATTGTCTGAAGAAGCCTCTTAGTTGTGTCACATTCTTAGGGGTGGCCAATCCCTAATGGCTTGGATCTTTTGTGGTCTACTTGGACCCCTTCTGCACTGGTGACATGTCCTAAGTACAAAATCTCTTTCAAACCAAACTCATATTTTGATTGTTTGGCAAAGAGTGATTGCTGCTCCAAAATGCTCAAGGCTTCATCTAGGTGTCGTAGGTTTTCCTTCCATGCCTTAGTATAAATTTAGATATCATCAAAGAAAACTAAAACAATTTTCCTTAGTTGCTTGCTAAATACCTTGTTCATGCACGATTGGAAGGTTGCTAGAACATTGGTCAAGCCGACGGGCATGACTAGAGATTTGAAGTGTCCACAATGACATTTGAAAGCAGTTTTGTGAACATCTTCCTCCCTCATCCGAATCTGATGGTAAACCAAACGTAGGTCAATCTTTGAGAAATGAATAGCTCCATGTGGCTCGTCTATCAATTCGTCGACCCCTGGGATAGGGTATTTGTCCTTGATTATTTTCTTGTTCAATGCCCGATAATCAATACACATTCTCACTGTTCCATCTTTTTTCTTCACCAATACCACCGAAGAAGCAAATAGGCTAGAACTAGGCTTGATGTGGCCCATATCCAAAAGATCTCTTATTGTCTTCTCGATATCTTCCTTATGAATCCTAGGATGATAGTAAGGCATAGTTATCACAGGTTTTGAACCTATTTCTATTTTTGCTATGCTCGTCTAACACCCCTTGGATATCAATATGGTAGGCATCCTTCATGCTTGTGGGGAAATTCTTAGGTGTGGGAAATTCTTAGGTGTGATCAAATAGTTGGCTGCCCAAGCTACTTGTCCTCTCCTGAACGTTCTTTCCATTCCTTTACCAATGATTACCTTGGATGCTCCATTTGTAACTCCTTCGAGAACTACCTCTCCTTCTATCTTGAATTTCAATTCCATAGATAGGTAATTTTGTGAGAATTCCCCAAGAGATTGCAGCCATTGTACTCCAAGTACCATGTTGATATCTCCTAGCCTGACCACATATAAATCTTCACATATTGGATGGCCTCCAAGAGTCATTTTCAGCTGCTGAATTCTTCGGGCACACAAAATGGTAAATCCATCAACAAATACCACATTGAATCCCTCAAAATTTTCAATGACTAAGCCCCTTCTTGCTACTAAGCCTTCGACAATAAAGTTGTGGGTGGCCCCATTGTCAAGCAAGATGGTGATTCTTTGTCCAACTAGCACTCCACGAACCCGGAATGGATTGTACTTCTATCTTCCAGATAGAGCAGCAAGAGTTCATCCGCTATTACCTTCCTCTTCTTCCTCAGATTCTTTAATCACCTTCTCAAGTTCAATTTCTTCTGCCTCCTCATCAGAAATGACTTCAATATAATGTACTTGACCCTTACTAAGGCATCTATGACCCCGTTCCAAGGGTTCTCTACTATTGAAGCAGAGTTGCTTTTGTCAGAGCTTGTTTCGAGTGTCTTCATTCATCTTCAAGGTAGGTGAAATATTTTGTGTACTTGGTCCTCCTTTCTAGAACTTCTTTTTGCTCATAAGCAGTCTTTGAATAAGATTTACTTTGAGGCAAAGTAAACTCTAAGGTAAGTGCTCTCTTGATCGCCTCTTGTAGAGTGTAAGGCTCCAATGCCTTGACCAAACCCTTAAGTGCTTTGCCAATCCTTTTACCAATAGGACTGTGATCCTTTTCTCCAATACATCAGTAACTTTGATAGCAATCCTTTGAAGTTCTCCTATGTGGTGCTCCATTGATCGATAGTGCTTTAGTTGTGCTAATTCCTGAAAGTGGACTTCTAGATCAACCCTGTCAAACCTTTTAATCAACCTTTGACTAAAATGTTCGAAAGTGGTAATGAGATTGTGCCCTAGTGTAACCATACCATGGTACCACCATTCATGGGCAACTCCTCCCAAGTGAATGTTTGCAAACCTGATGACCTCCTCTTCATACATTGGAATCAAAAAAGGTAAGTATTGATTTCTTGAATCCATGCACGAGTTGAACTTCTAGGTGCCTCGTCAAATGTAGAAACAGGAATTTTGCTCAAGCATTGCTACAAGTCCTTATGAGCTTGATTTTGAGATGGCTTTTTTTCAATCTGGGGACTGTTTCTAAGTTTGATGCTACAAAAGTAGCAAATGATACATCATCCCTTATTTTTGGATCCAAAGCTCTATATTCAACTCGTATGGCTAAAAAAATCTTTTGCTAGAGCACTCACTTCTTCCTTTGGTGGTTTTGTTTCCTTTTGCAGGAACTTGGGTTGAAAAGGGTTGTATGAAGACCCAACAACAAATCAATTAACTCCTAATGGACTACCCTCTCTTGGAGGCATTCTAGAAGTACCGGGAACTTGCAAACCTTTAATAGATTGCACCATCATTGCCATTGTATCTTTGAGAGTTTGGAACAACTCATTTTGGCCTACCCTCAGACCTATCGTTGTATCAAACATGACCTGAGCTTTCTCCTCATCTACTAGTTCACGTCTTCCTCTATTTATCATTTGTTCTCTCCCCCCCCCCCAGGTTGGCAAGATCAAGGTTTTGATACCACTATAATATTTCAATAACTTTTGATCACCAAGGTCCCGCAAAGGGCAGGTTAGAGCATGCGGTAGTTGAAGTTTGTTAAAAATCAGAATTATAAAAGTAGATATTAGATTCTAGAAATCAGATATAAACCCTCATAAAATAAATGTTGAACATAGCAGCCCACACAACCTATCATTTATTCCATAAGAAAAATTATATTCACCTTTTATTCATTTAATCGCTGTACTTTTACACAATGAAATCACACCTTTTATTTATTTAATCGCTGCACATATATATTTAATCGCTGCTCCTTTCTTTTAAATAAGGCCTTTGTCTTAGTGGGTGCTCTATTCGAGTGAGGTAGGCCACACTAATAAGAATTTAAATCTTCAATTTAAATTCTACCTATTCCTTTTCAAATCCGCTCATATTGATAGGAGGTCGGCCATCTTATAAATAGAAAAAATATTATTTTAGCTTTCAAGGAGTCAGCCACTTCTAATCTGCCTTCAAAAATATTTAAATCGCAATATTTAAATTAATATAAAACATAAGACATATTGTCTTATTCAGATGGAGCGCTTCTCCCTTAAACAAGTCGTCCTCCTCTAATCTGCTGTCTAATGCATTTTTTTTTTTTTTGCTGCGTGCTATCTAATGCATTTTTTTAACAGATATCTTCTTTGATTTCATTTGAGTCGGCCATCTTTATGTTTTTTCTTATTCACATGTTATTTGTATATATGTTAACCGCTCCATGTCTACGTATAAATATCATACTTTGTCTTTTATTTTCTTTGTATGGTCGGCCATCTCGAGGAGTAGTTTTTATTTAAATTTAAATTTCACACTTGGCTCCAAGGTTTATGGGTCGGCCCATATTCATTTATCTTGTTTTTATTCTTCAACGTCTTTCTCATAATTATGTTTAAATCTTTAATTTAAACATATACATATCTCTAAGTCGGCTTTCCAATTTTACTATCTCTTCAACGGAAATGTATAACAAACTACTCTTATTTTGCTTTGACATCAATGACTCCATTAACGACTCTACACTTTTGACATCAATGACAACTTATTCCAACAATCTCTTCATTCGTCTTTGACAACAATCTTGTCCATGCACCTTTGACATAAACGACAATATTTACACTTTGCATTCAATGATATTGCCTTGGATTCAATCATATTGCTTTGCATTCAATCATATTGTTGTGTTGACATCAATGACAACCATTTCCTATACTCTTGTTTGTCCATTAATGATAACAATCATGACTACCTTCTTGACATCAATGACTAACACGTCCAACAAAATATAGGACATATAATCTGGGTCTGATTGGAACATTTTATACTGAGACTCAGAAGATGTTAAACGCCAGAATTATCTTTTCAATTCATCATTCCACATGGATCTCCAATATTGTGCCCGTTAGGAAAGAGTACAGTGAGATTAGAATTTGTGTGGATTTCAGGAATCTAAATCAAGCTTCTTTAAAAGATAACTACCCTCTTCCTATTATGGATCACATTCTACAAATGGTCACCAACTCCGAGCTATTATCGATCCTTGATGGCTTTTCAGGGTATAATCAGATTGATGTGCTAGCTAAAGATTAACATAAAATGCTATTCACCACTCGGTGGGGAATATTTGCTTTATAAAAGAATGTCATTTGGGTTAGTGAATGTCGGTGCACCTTTTCAAAGGGTGATGGACTTGTGTAATGTCCCTTTTCTGGTACATTCCAACATTCTTGGAAAGTTCCAAGATTTCTTCGAGAAGTCCATCCTCCTCGGAGAGGGCCAATTTTCTATGGGCAAGACATATGCATTTAAAGTGTTGGCGGAGTTGTTTGGAAAGTTTGATTGGCTTATTTTAATATTTTCCAGAACTTGGTGGTTGTGCGGAAAATAATTAAATTATTAAATGGTTAAATATTAAAGTTGTTGAAAAGTGGAAATTAAAAGACAACTTATATTTATTTATTTAAAGAGGGAGCTATAAGTTGTTTAAATAAAGTGTCACTAGGCACATGGTTCAAAAAGGACACTTTGTTATATTTTATAACTTTGCGGGAAATTTAAAACATAAAAAAAGAAATAATATTATTTTATTTCTCCGGAAGGCTATAAAAGGAGGTTTCGAGGAGGGAAGGATTATTTTGAATATTTTATGAAATCCTTGTTTATTTGGTAGATTGAACCAGGTTCATTCTTCAGCCGAAGGACAAAAACCCTTTTGGCAATCAGTTTTGTGGACGAAAACCCACCTAGTTGATCTAGTGATTTCACCCAGAGATCACCATTGAGCTGAATGATTTGTGCCCTATGTTGTTTGTGTGAAGTTTCATTTTCCAGGTTTGTCGCAGATTAAAAGATTTTTGAAGAGATTTGCATAGCTAATAAAAATCAATATTTGAGTGTTTACTTTGGTTTGGATTTTGGTGTTGGTTGAACAAAATATTGTTTATTTTAGTCCAAAAATCCAATGTGAAGTACCTATATATGCATTGAGAATATTTAACAGAAATATTGAAAGAAGAAGAATGAATATTGCTGGCTTATTTATTTCTTATGGCCAACCATACCAGTTTCTCATATAGCCATACCATTTTCCTTGCTTAAAAGCTGCCGTACAAGAGGGAAATAGCACTTGGGTTTTTTATTGTTTGCATTTGCTAAAAGGAGACGTGGGAGTTTATGAAGGCTATTTCACTTTTAACAAAATACTTTGACTTTGTCCCAAACAGCTGTACCATTTAGTAAGCCTTTGCCAACACATTATGAGCAGCTGTACATCTATTAAGGAAGAGTTTGGAAATTATTTAAGCTTAGAAAAAGATGCCATACAAGTTAACGGTGCTATGATTTGTCTTATGCTAGCAGCTTGTAATGTTCCCATTTTCATCCTAGTTGTCCTGAGCCACTTATCCTCATTCCAAATCTTTGGAGTAGATACTTAATTATCAATTTTGGTAATTGGAGGAAAATTGATAATTAATCAGGTTATTTATATTGTTGGTGCACTTAAGTTATAATGTTATATCTTATAAAGTGACTTAAGTGTGGGATGAGGACATATTTATATTTCTCTCCTAGACTTAATATTTAAGTGAGCACCACTTTGGAGTATGAGGTCTTTATTAAGTTGAGGAGAAAAAAGATCATATTTTCAAGAAAGTAGAGTTGTAACTCCCAGAATGCCTTTATATATTGATGGAGAGCTCATTTGGAGGGGATGCTTGGGATTTGTATTGTTATTTTGTTGGATTGAACCTGCGTGTTCTTCCATTTGTACCTTCTTGTGGATGGAAACCCACTTGGAGAAGCTCAGTTTCGGTGGTGGAAGATCCACCCTAGCTGGGAAGAGTGTGGCTTCAGTTAGAAGTCACATGGAGCTGATAAAGATGAAATATTTTCATGGAGTCTTGATATTCATTTCAGTTTGATTTTATGTAAGACTTCTTATGTTTAGTGTGTGACATTGTTATTTTTTTGAAGTGAGAATAAAGATGTCTTAATGTTTCTTTGCTAAGTGTTTTAATCTGCTGTACAAGTGATCTGTACCATGTATACAGTCTGATTTGGATCAAGATTTCAAGAGTCTTTAATATGGACAAAGTCTATGTGGATTGTTATTGTTACGAATAGGCATTACATTTGCAGTCATATCAATTTAATTTCTGGGCAGTTCTGAGTGAGATTTTGTGAGAGCCGTACATATGATGTTTGTACCAGCTGGGTCCGATTTTGAGTTCTGTGGAAGCATCTTTTTATATCTTGTCATAATATGGTTTGAAAAAGCTTTGCTAGTATCAGGTGACAGTTAATAGAATGTCTTTTATGTGCTTTGATCAAAGTTTGAATTTTTTATGAAGGATTTCCGTACCATACTGTCGTACCAGTCTCATCATCGATTTGGTGAAAAACAAAAAATCTTGCCATCTCATGTTCAAATAAGTATTGGAAGTTCATTTATATGCTTAAGCGCTTCTATTAAGAGTGATTTGATGAAGTTTGGATTAGTATTGACTGGATGCTGATCTGATCGTACTATGCCATGGCCGTACCAGTCAAGCTGGTAAATTTGTGATCAGAAATAATGTATGATACTTAGTCATTGGTGAATATTGGGGGTTGTTTGTTATGTATAGGCGAACCCTTGAACCTGATTTCTTGATGATTCTGGGCAGTCTTCATGATGCTGTGATGATATTGTATCTTCAGATTGTATGGCTCTGCATGTGATGTATTGGCATTAAGTTGCAAACTCAATAAACAGTCTTATATCTCTCCTTGTTGCATCCTTTGCAGTTGGAATGTTCTTTATAATGGTTTAAGGTTGAAATAGCAACTCCTCTCATATCCTTTATGGATTGATGACTGAGTTGTGGCCATCTTACAGCTCCAAGACAACCTGAAATAGGAGATTCAGTTGTGCAGCAGTGACTTGCCTTGTCAATCATCAATTGGCACTTGAAAATATCAAGCATAACATTATTCTTTGTGATGCAGGGTAAAGGTGTGATGCATGGTCACTTGGGAAATGTTATCATGTTCTAAATATCTTCTTTCTAATTGTAGTAATCAGCGGATAGCTTGTAATCATTTCCTTCTTTGAATCTCACATAAGTACCCCTGGATGGTTCAACCGCCAGTGAGGAGCAATTGAATCTTTCCTTTCATGTTCTTCCACCCACTGGATAAGTGGAGAATACCCACTGAATAAGTGGAAGACTTATGTTTCTTTATTGCATGTATACCCACTGAAAAGTGGTGAATTCCCACAGCTTGTGGATGCCCGCCGCAGCGGATGAATTATAATTCCTTGTTACATAATTTCTTTGTATAAGCTAAGCACTGTATGCTCTCACCTTGCCCATACTGGGATCTGGGTGATCAGAAAGTGTGAGGCATCTTTAGTTGTTTATGTCTTTTGATGCTAACGCTGTCATATCCTCGTATGCCATTTTTGAAAAAATTGGGGTAGCATCTTACATAGCTGAATTAAAGTTTGTAAATAGAGTTTGAAAATTCTAATGAGACTTGAGCTGCCGTACCTTTTGAGAAAGGTAATACACTTGTTTTTATGGCCTTGTCATTGTCTTTATATGCTGCTGTACCATTTCTGCAGAAGATAACAGCAGTTTGAGGGTACATACATCCCTATTTTCAGCTACATAAAATTATTGTGAGTTTAAATAATTTTGGGAGGCAGTTTACAGTGTTTTCTAAGTGCAGATCAGCTTTTATCAGTTTCAGATTAATGGAATTTCCAATGCATTTCAAGTGATATGCAATCAGCTACAGCACAAAGGGGTTAGTATGATATTTGTATAAGTCTAAATATAATCTGTATCAGCTGATTTCATATTTATAAAGTGCTGGGCAATTGTTTGTGAAATTGTCTATGTAAGGTTGATGCATGACAACTATTTGTTAAAATGTCAATTATTTGTGAAAAGTTGCAGCTGTTCCTCATCATTGAATTCAGAATTTACAATGTTCCACTAACTATTTGACAAAATGTCTATGAGTCAAAATTGAGAAATTTGCAAGTTTATTGAATATCTTTGGTAGGGACATTACAACTTAGCTTTTGGAGATTTGAGAGACAAAGTAATCGTAGTATACCTTGATGATTTACTGGCATTTTCCAAAAAGAGAGCTGACCAATTTGATCATTTGATCATGGTATTTGGGTGTTGTGCATTCCATGGGATTTCCTTAAATCCCAAAAAGTCTATTGTTGCAGTCACAAAAGGAAAGTTGATTGGTCACATGGTGTCTAAAGAAGGGACGAAGACTGATCCAAACAAAGCTAAAGCCATTCAAAAACTTATCTTCGCATACGAGCAAAACTGGAGTTCATTATTTCTTCTACAAGGTAAGTTTTCTAAGAAGGTTTGTTCCAGATTTTTCTGAATTAATAAGAACATTGCCACTATGATGAAGAAAGTATCAACTTTCAAAAGGTCTAAAGAAGGAAAGAAATCAATCAATGACATAAAAGAAGATATTAGTAGGGCACCTATCTTAGTTTGTCCTAATTTTTCAAAAGGGTTTATCATATACTACTATGCTTCAAAATTTGCCATGTCCACCATTTTGACTCAGAAGAGTGGAGGACTAGAATCACCTATTGCTTTTGTGAGCTTTGGTTTCAAAGATCATGAAGTAAGGTACTCAACTAGAGAAACATGCTTATGTGGTAGTGTTTCAGGGGACTTTGTCCAGACAATACTTCCAAACCCACCCTAGGAGAGATTGTGCAAATTTTGAAGTGTTTCAACACAAAACATAAAAGGTGATGAAGTTTGAATGGAAAACTTGAAGGTTTGAAAGAAGTGACTTCTAAGATGAAATCCAAGGGTTACCCCTAAAGCCGCCCTTCCTGGGCGGCCTCAAGAGGTCCTTGTGGACTATGTCACCTGGCACATGAAACACTCCAAACAGTACCTTCCAGGACCGCTCAGGGGTTTAGATGGCATGATTTGCAAGTTTACATGATGGAAGATGAAGGAAGAGACACTCAGAAGGTGAGATGATCAAGTTAAGATCAATTAAATGTGTCTAAGTACGAAAATCCAAAGGTGGTGTCCTAACCCGCCCAGTCTAGGTGGTTTCACAAGGTCTTCATGGATGATGTCTCCTGCCACGTGAAATTCTCCACACAGTGTCTTCAAAACCGCCCTAGGATAAAAATGGTTAAGTATTGAAGTTTTTGCATGCATAGAGTACTGAGATGTGATGGTTTGTAAGCAAGTTTTGAATTTATGTAAGTTTCAAGATGAAATCCATAGGTCACTCCCTAACCCGCCCTACTTGAGCGGCTTTGGTATGTGGACATGGACAATGTCTTCATCATCACATGAAACTCTCCAAATAGAACCCTCAAATCCGCCCTCTCCCAATCCTCTCTTCTATCCCAACTTCACAAACATGAGGATAGTATCAACGAAGTTTTAAAAGGTCATTTGAGGAACTTGATAAGAATAAGTGAAGGTTCATGAAGATGAATGGAGGAATGAACATTATGAAAAGTGGAAAATGCTCTGGAGCATGGAGAACCCGCCCTTCTTAGGACTCTTCATCCAATGATTGAAACTCGAAAATTGCCTAAATGAAGTTGCAAGGAGTGGACAATCCTTGTCAACAAGGAAAATCCGCTCTCTCTCCTCTTAATCAATTTGACAAAAGACAAAGAGAAGCCATTCAAAAGGTCACAATGAAAAGTTGAAATCTAGTAAACTTTGAATGAGAATTGAATGAAAGTTGAAAGGAGATCAAAAGATGAAGATGTGAAATGAAGGAATTGAAGGAATCTTCCAAAGCGCAAAATGCTCTGCCTCAAGGAATTCCCGCCCTAGCAAGATGGAAAATCCTCACTAGTAAGGAGAATGCGCCCAAGCAAAAGGTAGAAAAACCTTGTTCACAAGGAGTTTGTGCTCCAAAAAGGTGGAAAATGCTCTGCGTCAAGGAATTTCCACCCTAGGTTTAAGGTCTCCATTTTAGATGCATGATTGCCTTTAGACAAATTCTTGGAAATAGTTATAAAGAAACATGATGAATTGCTTTATGGAGTTGGAGGAGAGTTAAAGATTGATACTCTTCAAGTGCAACTTAGAGCGCAAAATGCTCTGCCTCATGCATTATGCGCCCTAAGGGGAAGGTGTTCAAGGTAAGTCAAAGGATTCAATTTCACAAGTTTGAAAGAGGATTTCCAACGTCATTTGCCAAGAGAAGAGAAATTGAATTGGACAAGGTTTCAAAAAATTGATCAAGTATGATGAATGCAAAGTGGGGAAAATGCTCTGCCTCAAGGAATTTCCGCCCTAGCTAGAGGGTGAGTTGGAAATGAAGAAAAATGTTCTGCCTCATGCAATTTGCGCCCAAGGTTTGCACTAAGAAACTTGTCAACTATGAGGTAATCATGAATCTAAGCTTGCCTTGAGGAGTTTTAAGTGAAGGTTTGAGGCCATGATCAAAGCCAAGGTTTTAATGTTCATCAAAAGGAGAAGAGCGCATAATGCTCTACCCCATGGAATTTCCGCCCAAACCTATCACAAGGAAATTTGATCAAATATAAAGCACCTCAAGGATCTAGCTTGACTTGAAGTTTGAAGGAAATATCTAAGGCAAAGTGAAAGTCAAAAGGTAAGAGCGCATAATGCTCTACTCCATGGATTTTCCGCCCTAGGAAAGAGGTTTGATCCAAGATGATAAAATGCTAAGTATCAATTCAAGTTTGCCAAGAGGAAATTGAAGGAGAAAGAAAAAAAATTCTAAGTGTTGAATTTGCAAAAATGGGAAAATGTTCTAGAGCTTGCATTTTGCGCCCTAGAAGAGCGCATATTCCATGGACCAAAACAATTTCCACTTTTTGAAAGTTTTCATGAAAATCCACTTTACATTATTTGAATAAGTTAGCCTAAATTGAAAATTGTTTGATGAATATATGGAAATTGTTTTATTTGTCCCACATTGGCGAGGAGAATGAATTTTATCTATTTTGCTCTTTATATCATGTATTATGTTGATGTATTGGCTTGAGGTGTTTTGCTTGTAGGTTGGCGATGAATGTCGAAGGAAAGCGAGATAAGTGAAAGAGTGAAGTATGCGAAGCAAGGAAGTCATCCAGAGGAGCATTCAGAGGATCATGAGGCCATCAAGCTCATTCATCCTACATCCAAAGAAGGTCATCATCATCCAACTTCTAGAGGAAAATTTTACCGAAGAGCATCACTTCGTCATGCATGAGAAGGAGTCATCATCCAAAAGTCAATTCCATGTACAAATTCCAGAGATCATGCAATCTACTCCAAGAAATCATGAACAAGGACATCTCCTACTTCCGTCAACAAGCCTGAATGAAGGAATCCTGCAAGAACTACATTACATGAGATGAGAAATGAGCAAGTTTATCAAAAAACCCATGAATTACATTCAAACTACAAAAATGTCAAGACAACAAGAAGAAATCCCAAATCCCAAATTTGCAAGTTCAAAAGATGCAAAGTTCCAGAGGTGAAAATCCAAGTTCAAAGACTATTCTATGAAAGATGATACAATTTGGGAAGTTGTTCCAAGCAATGTGAACAGGGAGAAAATCAAACTGGTTCGCCCAATGCTGAGGTGGCATGTACACATCATCAAGCCAATCACATTTTGATATGTTACTTATCACATTGGGAAACGTGCCTTTGTTCCCTCTTTCATGTCTAAAAATAGCAACTTTTGTAACAAACTGTCTTGTTGTCTTCATCTGGGCCGTTGATTCACAAATCAATCCTGGCCATTCATTGTAATTCTTGAGTTCTATATAAAGCTCACTTCTCTCATTTGTAGGGGGGTACATTAGATAGATCATTAGTTCTTAGGAGGTAAAATGTTAGAGTAAAAGCTCTTGAAGCATTGACAAGACTTTCGCAAATTGTTGTAAAGATACTACCAAAATCAATACATTCTCATTGAAGCTTGGTGAAACTTGTGTTGTTTTGGGATGTTTGCATGGTTTCCAATTTCTTGAAAATGATTCAAAGCAAGTTAGATAGATTTTAGATAAAGTTCATTGATGTAATGGATTTATGTTGAGATATTTGATGAGTTCCTTTATGTTCATACTTTTTGTGATTCGTGGCTTGCAATTCACAATGCAAAGTTAGTCTGAACCTTTATGTGCTTTAGTTCGATTGTGAATGTTCATTCAAGTTGCGCTAGCTGTTGGTATTTGAATGCATGTTTGCAGTTTGAAAATCCTTCATTTCCCTTTGAAGGTTGCACTAGCTTTGTGTAGTTGTTGCTCTCATGGCGAAGCGAGGCTTGGTTCAAGGAGTTTGTCTATTGAAACATCATCCATCACTTTATTGTCCTTAGATTAGCTTTCTTAACCCTTGTCTTTTGCATTTTCTTTTCGTAGCCAATCGGAAGAAGTTCTATTTCATAAGGAAGAAGTAACACATTTGAGTGGAGTAAGGAGCATATTCAGCGTAAGTCCCTTTGTGATTACCAGCAAATCACATCAACTACTGAGTCTATCCATAGCAAAAACATGAATAAGGAACCTTGGAGTTGTCTCGATTGATCACATTGTTTAGCATTCGAGAAACTTTATTCAAGAGAGGATAAAATACGCGAGTATTTTATGCTGCGTTGTCTATGCAAGGAAAACACATCAACAGAATTGGCACTAGAAGGAGGGCAAGAACGGAGAAAGAACACATTGCTCCAGTCATCATTCATTTTATGCACGCCCTTCTCCTCCTAACGCTTAACAGAATATACAGAGGGAGGGGCGAGAACAACGAATTGCTCCATTTGTTCCAAGCATACAAAAGATATTCTAGTGTTTTATCATTCATTGCTCGACAGAGTTCAGCAAGGAGGAAGTTAGAATGAAGAGTTTCTCACATCTCAACTCAAGATAAAAGGGTAAGAACAATGAATGTACATTGCTTCTTTCACTCCGAGTACATGAACGAACTCTGAATTGTGGAATTGGAACCAAGTGAGTTTTCAAAGAAGAATTCGAGACTTTATTCAAGAGAGGATAGAATACTTAGTATTTTATTCTGAGTTTGCATGTGCAAGGAAAACACATCAACAGGTAGCACATGCTATTAAAAGTTTCTGCTTTTACATACTACATTCTCATGCAATAGGGATCGTACTTAATACAACACCTCATCAACAACCATCTCCATGGCATGGGTGAGCCAAGGGTAAGATATTCAAGTAAAGAACGTCAATTGTCCTACTCTATCAAACCTTTTAGAGATGAACTAATTTGTGATGTAGCACCTCTAGATGTGTGTGATGTCTTGCTGGGACAACTATATATCCACAAGCATCTTGGCACCTACGAATCCAGACCTCGTAGTGTCATTGTCAAGTTGGGTGAACTAAAGTATCAAATACCAGAGGTAAGTCCTGCAAAGCCTATATCCTTGATAAGTGCAAAACAATGTCGGTTGAGATTGCTCAAACTAGAACTTTGGTACTACTAAGTATTAAACCTAAAAATGTAAGGTTAGTTGCAGCAACTAGTCATGCCAAAACAACCACTACAACTACCAACATAAGTATATGGATCAAATATTGTCAAGATATCAAGATTATTTGCCTCACCAATATGGGTACTGTTGATGTGTTTTTTATGCACATGCAAACTCAAATTAGAATACTAAGTATTCTCTCCCTCTCTTGAATAAAGTCTCTCAAAGGCTAAACAATGTGATCCAGTGAAACAACTCCAAGGTTCAGGATATGTCATGTCTTGACTTGCAATGGATAGACTCAGTAGTTGATGTGATAATGCTAGTAATCACAAAGGGACTTATGCTAAATTGACTCCTTACTTCACTTGAATATATTATTCTCCTTCTTTATGGAATGGAACTTCTTCTAACCGACTATGAAAGAAAATGAAAAAGGTAAGGGTTAAGAGAGCTAATCTAAGGACAATGAAGTAATGAATGATGTGTAGATAGACAAATTCCTCATGAAACCTGACTCCGCTTTGTCATGAGAACCAACAACTACACAAAGCAGGTGCAATCTTCTAAGGTAACCCAGTGATTTTCATATTGCAAACAAACATCCAAACACCCACAGCTGGCGCAACTTGAACAAGTATTCACAATTGAACTAAAGCAAATGGAGGTTCAAGTTAACTTTGCAAAGTGAATTGCCTTCGACAATCCACAAAAAGTATGAACCAAGAGGAATTCATCAAATATCTTTGCACATAATCATTACATCAATGAACTTCTAATCTATTATTTAAGCTACTTGGAAACATTTCTCAATCACATCCAAGAAATTAGAAACCATGTTAACATTCCAAAACCACAAGATCACCATGAAACTTCCAACAATGAGCTTGTATTAATCTTGAAGTGTTTGATTACAACAATTTCATGTCTCTTCAATGACTTCAAAAGTCTCTACTCTACTCCTATTCTACTTCTACTCTAAAAGGTCTTAACCTTTACACATGCAAGAAATGGGCCTTATATAGGCTCTGAAATTACATGAACAGCCAAGATTGATTTGCAAATCAACGGCCCAGAAGAAGACAACAATGCATAACCGCCCAAAAAAGAGGCAATGAAGGCACGTTTTCCAATGTGATAAACTTGAAATGGAATCTTTGGAGCATCTTCCACATGGGCGCCTTCCTTGGCCTTTTCTTGATGTACATGTATTGAACTTGGACGGAAGATGTGGCAGAGTATAATTGGACTAGTGACGTGTATATGCCACCTCAACATTGAGCCAACCAGTTTGATCTTCTTTGCGTTCATATTGCTCGGAATATTTCCCAAATTATGTCATCTTTTGTGGAATAATGTTCGAACTAGGATTTTCACCTTTGGGACTTGGCATCTTTCGAACTTGAAAACCTGGGAATTTTGGGAATTTCTTGATGTTGTCTTCATGTAATTCATGACTTTTGATGTACATGCTCATTTTCTCATTTCATGACGCTCTTGTGCTTGTTCTTGTGCAGGATGCAGGATTTCTTGGAGTAGACCTTGGGTGCGAATTCTTGGAGTAGATTTCATGATTGAAGTGGATGGCTCCGGAACTTGAATGTGGAACTGGTCCTTCTCCCTTCAAGTGATGACCTTGATGTATGACTTCTGGCGTTGGATCTTGATTGTCTAGAACAGGTCTCCTTCATGTGGCGATGATGTCCTCCTTCCTCAAGCAACGCTCTTCCATGCTTGGAACCTTCAAGTGCAAGTTCTCGCCATTTTCCTTCCATTACTTACAAAAGAGAAACATCTATCAATGCAAAGACATTTGATCATCAACAACATTTTATTACTAATTCCTAACATGCTCGCTTTATGCAATGAAGAATGTTTTGTTCTCATGTTTTAAAACTTTCCTTTTCCCCCTTCTGGCCGACCTAGCCACTTGCCTTGGTTTGAGCATATTTGGCTAATATTGAAGAAATTTCCTCAATGAGGGTGCACATGAGACATGTTGAGGAAATTTTCTTGAGGGTGGGTGCATATGATAGAGGATGAGGAAATTTCGTGCTAGAGGTGAGTGCCCTTGCCATTGAATGGAGAAACTTCTAAGTCTGAGCGCATTTGCATGATGATGGAGAAATTTTCTCCAAGTTGGGCGCAATTCATGAGGGGTGAAGAAATTTCCTCTTGAGGGCGCCTTTGCAAGGTGTTGGAGAAATTTTCCTTTGAGGAGCACCTTTGATGAGTGCTGGAGAAATTTCTTGAGGCATGGGCGCATATGCTAATGTATGAAGAATTTTTTCTAAGGGTGCAATCCACTGGGCATGAAGAAATTTCTTTAATGATGGCGCATTTGAGGCTTGGTAAAGAAATGTCAATCCCAAGCGTATTTCATGAAGCAAGGAATTGTCAATCAAAGGAGCATTTCATGACTATTGAAAGAAATGGCGCATGAGATAACAACATAAGGAATTTAATAGTTGCAAGGCGTATCCGACATAGGTGAATGGAGTGAAGCGCATTTGGGGCTTGGTAAAGAAACTTTTTGAAGGAGCGCACCTGATGGAGGGTGGAGAAAGTTTCTTGAAGGAGGGCGCATATGCCATGAAGTGAAGAAATTTTCCTTAAAGGGGGGCGCATTTCTCAAGTGTTGGAGAAATTTTCACTTAGAGCGCACATGCCAGGTGCTAAGGAAATTTTCCTACAAGAGCGCATTTGACTAGTGCAGAGGAAATTTCTTCAAGTTGGTCGGATTCCACTAGTGCAGAGGAAATTTCCCATACTTAGTCACTTTTCAATGCCCAAAATCAAGTATATTTCAAAATATATTTAAAATTTCCTATACTTTAAATATTTTGAAATATACTTCCAGGATGTTTGAGATAGGTATTGGATCCATGAGATTTAACATACAGATTCTAGATTTTTGAGGATCCACCAGATTTCAGACTTAGTCAGTTTTTAGGATTTCAGGACAATCAGACTTCAGGACTTTAGACTTTGTCAATTTTCAGTATCTCAGGGACACGCTTAAGTATTCTCAATTACACCTTGTTTGACTCACTTGACTTGTTTCACTTTACATCTGGAGAGGTTCATTCTTCATTTCATGTAAGAGACTACGTCTGACGACACTTCCTAAGGATCCTACAAGCTCAAAGCTAAAATGGTGGGTCCTCATTTGTAATGGGGTGATGTGTGATTAGGTCACAACAGGTACCTCTGCATTGTCAAGTAAAGCACCCGATTGACCTCATTCCAGGGACACCATTACCACATGGACCACTATATAGAAGATCAATCTTGGAGAATGATGAAATCAAGCAACAAATTCACCAATTGATTCAAAAGGGGTACATTCGACCACATACTTCACCCTAAGGGCACCTGATTGTTCTCACTAAGAAGGATGGAATGTGGTGTCTTTGCATTGACTATCGGGCTTTGGAGAAGATCGTTGTAAAGAATAGGTATCTAGTTCCTCACATTGATGATCTCTAGGACAAATTCAAGGGAGCCAAGTTTTCAAAAACATTGATTTGAAGTCCAAGCACCACCAAGTTCCAATCGAGTCATCAAATGTGTGGAAGATTGCCTTAAAATCTAAAGAAGGCTTGTTCAAGTGGTTAATAATGCCCTTTAGCTTGACCAATGCACCTGCCACCTTAATGCGAATGATAAATGATGTACTCTAAGCCTTTCATTGATTCCTTTGTTGTTGTCTATTTCAGGTTTCAACAACATACTCGTATTCAACAAAACATGGGAGGACCATCTACAACATGTTCAACAAGTACTCTCAAACCCTACAACAACATAAGCATTTAAGAATTTGTCACTCCCTCCCCCACTTACCTCAATTTGTCATTCTTGATTCCTTGGCACCAAGTAATATAGGGAGAAGAACTAAGAAAGTTGCCAACATTATAAATCAGCCACAATTCCGAACAAGAGCTAAACAAAAGACCTACAAACCTCCACAAATTAGAGCCTACAAATGAAGAAAAAATAGAAAAAATCATATGCCAAGCAAGAAAAGAGAGTACAACCACTCTGCTAGTTCTTCCCAGCCCGCCTCTGTTGATGATGAGGACCAGCTTCCCATTCCCAAGGTAAAATATCAATCACAAACCCCCATTACCTTGGTAATCTCCTCGCCCAATGGTGATTCATCTCAATTAGGTTGCTCATCTCCCAATTGGCTCTGAAACCCTAATCCATTTCTCTAGCTCAATCCTTCAACCTTTTCTTTTGAATTAAAATCCCATTATCAAAACTATTGGTACAACTACTTCCAATGTTGAAATCACAGTCTACTCTTCCTTACCATGCTTGGGATACACACTGCCCCCCATGTTCCCTCTTCCATACCTATTTCATCTTCCATTTCAAATTTCACTCCTTGGCATCCATCCTATCATGTCCTTCCCTTCCAAGCTAATCTACCTCAGGTGACCCTCTTAGGATTGAAAATTCAAACCTTAGTTCTCATAAGAAGGATGATCCAAATTTGCTTTGAATTCTTCATGAAATAGAGGCCATCCATCACCAAAATAAATATTTAAAGCAAGTGCATACACACAACGTATGATATAGGTTGTAGACCTTAGCAATGGTCTGGAAGTTACCTATGCACAAAATTCTAAAAAGATTTCTTTTTGCAAAAATTAATGCAATTTTGTTGAGGGTTAACAAGGCATACCACCCATTCACCTACACATCACCCATGCATTGTACTCATTGCACAAAGGGTATGCAGCGCATTTAGGATAGCTTGGTGTGCATGAGCATTGTCCTGTACAAGAGTTCTTTGCTTGTGAAAGGAGATTCCTAACATGTGAGGTGTGGATTCATTTTGGAGAGCTAGGAGTAAATGTACATTGTCCCATGCCTAGGAGCTCAACGTGTAAGGAGCAGATTCATTCCAGTTCTTTTGCAAGGCATTTTATGGACAGCTTGGCATGGTATTGGGCATTCACTGCTCAAATTTCCCAACGTGTAAGGTCCAATATGCTGGATGTGCATCCCATAGAGCTCAAAATTTCATTTTCCAAATGGGTAAGGTACAAATTTGGCACCATTTGATACAATATGCTTGCTAGGAAATTTGCACCACTTTAGCACTTCTCTTCTATTTTATTTTGTTGGCATACGCTAAAGGAGATCAAATTTCCCAAACACCTAAAGTGCAGATCCCTTCCAGAGTTTGGATTGCATTCCAAAGAGTTCTGAGTGTTTCATACACAATTCCATACTTTGCAGAGGCAATTGACCGGCGGTATCAAAAGCCTAGCATCAAAAGCTTCCTAACGGGTGGGTTAAAAACACGTCACCACAGTTTTCTACCTTACCGGTATATTCCTACCAACTGGAATATTCTTTCAAAGGCCATTGGCATGTTCATCTTAATGGAATTTTCCTTGCAGGTCTTTGAGCAAGGCTAGCATTCACCATTGAGCATTGCAATTTTGACACTAAACTTTGAAAGACCTATTCTCACTCCTTCCTGACCAATTGAGGCACAAAATTTTTTATTCTGACAATTTTTCCGGCGTCAACGTAGTGGCGACATCTATTTCTGGTAATTGTGTTTCATGCTGCTGCTATTTTCAGTTTTCTCAGACATTCCCTGTCCAGTTCCCGTGTTTTTGTTCCTTTCTAGGCACTTTTTTCATTAATATGTTAACATTTTAGAGTGTCCTTTCTCTGTTAAGTGTCTTAAGTTTTTGAGCAGAATATAGTTTTAGAATGAGAATTGTCTACAGCGACATCCTGGAAAGTACTGACAAAAGGTTGCATTGCACCACTACAATTCCAAGATAAAGACCACCTCAGGCTAGGGGAATAGTGGACCACAGCCTAGCATTCTTGAATAACAACCCAATTGTTCTTTTTATTGGCAGCCACAATCTCAGCACAGGCTTTTCAAAGTTTCTCTGCTAGGAGTAATGTGAAAACTGCTCCACATAAATTTTACTGGAAAAAGAAAGCAATTTCTTTTTAGCTTTGAGAGCCTGCAAGCACTCTCCAATGATTTGAAACCTGAGAGCAAGAGTTCTTTATACAGTCATCCAAACTTTGTCAAGGGAGATGACTTTTAGGTTCAAATATTCATGCACAAAGGCACGTCCAGCCAGCAGGGGATCAGCGGGCTTAACAAGGCTGCAAACACAAAGGTTGAGTGACTTATCTTAGTGAGCTCTCTCCTATTTGCATTTTGCTTGGATAGCCATTTTGACAACTAGGAGCCATTTTCCCTCTACTCACTGTAATTCCCCACTTGTTTTTTATTAGATTGTTGTACTTTCCTTCTTCAAAAGTTCATGTTGAGTAATAACCTCTAATTGTTTGTTTTAATTTCAGATACCATCTCATGGAAAAGCTGGATGTGTAGGGTATCAATATCATCAATAGGAAAGTGGTGAGCTTGGGATTGTTCAGGTTTAGTGAGTTCTGCCTGCATATCAGCAATTATAGTATCTTTACCCTACAATTGCTCGTGGAGCAGAACCAAGAGTTCTTGAAAATCAGACCCCCATTTCTCAACTTTTAAAATTTGGCTGTAAAGCCTGTTCTAATGGATCTTGGGTGCCTTGGCCTTGTCAGACAAAAGAAAACCAGGGATTATGAATTCCCATGGTTAAGGGTTTTCAATTAGCATGAGCAGAAAAATACAGAATACAGGAGCGAATTCTTCCAGTTTCTGTAAGTGGTTCTATGGAGAATACCGTGCTTCCTCTCAGGGTTGTCCACCAAACCCTCTTAGCCCAAGTCATTAGTCCTCCTTTCACTTCACTCTTTGATACAAACTAGAACCAGCTTTAGTCTCTATTGGCCCTCCTTTTGGTCGCTTCTTTGAGGGGTCTTCTTTTCATGGTCATGCATGAACATTAATATAATTTATCTTTTTCTTGTTCTCAGTGTTCATCTTGATGGCAGGGAAGAAACGGATTTGGAAATACAGCCACAACAAATTCTGATGAAAATCCTTTTGAACAGAAGCTTTCAATAATCAAAGCTGTGTCAAAGCTTAGGAATTAAATAATGCATGTATTCCATTACTGGAAAAGTCGACTTCTAACAAATCAAAAAGTAAACTTACCCAGATGCTAACTCCAGGAAGAGTGCTAATGTGTGCTCAATCACATCTTCACTCTGCAATAAAATGCATGGCATAATAAAAATCCTGTGCCATAGAGCTATGAAATGTGATACAATATTTTTATCATAACACAGATAACTAGATGCAATAAGATAACAGGAAACTTCACCTGTGTATAACATTTTAAATTAGTGGCGATCTTGCTCACAATGACGTTCAGTACCATAAGATGATCTTGTAGTCCCAGAAGCTCAGATAAACGAGAATAAAGCTGCTGCAATTTAGTGCAACATTTGAGCGTCGGATAAGAAAGTGTATGCAAAAATTTAGCATCTTCCTTTGGCAAGCATTGAATTACCTTTGAAGAATGCATGGCCTGGTCACCCACATATGATTTTCGAAAATGCTGGAAAAAAGTCAGTATTGCCCGATCAAGCCTTTGCTTACTTGTTTTTGAATACCGCTGCAAAGCAAAAGATCAATGATGAATTTCACAGCTCAAGAGACGAACTATATTCCTCTTCATGCTCAGAAGTTTCAACATGAAGTATTTGTTTTAGGGGGAAAATGTTTGCAAAGGTGAGAAGTCAAAGTGAGACTTGAGCAGAACAATAACCAATAAAAACTCAGTTTCTAAAAAATTTTGAGGAATATATAAATAGTAGATAGCATATTATTTTTTATAGACAATAATATCTTAACTTCCAACTTAAACTTTCTAAATATGAGATGAGATGAGCAGCCTTTTAACATCTTTTAGGCAAATTAGTTGGTAGGGCATATCAAAGTATGTTTATGTAATTAGAAAATCATTTCCATGCATATACGATTTTTTTAATAAATTCTACAGGTTTTGTTTGAATATATGCAAGATCTAGTCTTAGCTTAATAATTACAGAATATAAAGTTTATTTTTATAAGTGCTTACACGTTCAGCACTAATATAGTTCAACAGATGGTAGGGTCAGATCCATGCCAAAGTATTATTCTATTACATGAGAAAGTTTTAAATGTACTCAGTGAGGCAATAATGCAAGAAACTAGTCTCAAATTTTAGCACTCATTCAGGTGCTTTGGCAAAATGGGCAAATCCCATGAGGATGTAAGAAATTATGTTTTGGCTCAGCCACCTTCCATACCTGGTTTCATATACCAATGCAGCTTTCACAACCTCTCTGTAAACACCCTACTACAAATGACTGAAACTTTTTCTCAAGTTTTATATAAGATTTCTTGCACAAAACAATGTAAAACATCAACATATATTAAAGCCATCAAACTCCTTGCATCTCCATTGATTAGAAAATGAAACAACATCAAATAACATGCTGCAGTCATGAAATTACAGTCACTGTTTCAGTCATATCAGACTTGATAACATCATGATAATAGTTGTCAAATGTCTTCCATAGCTTCAATATCAATATACCAACAATAGGCAATGATCCTCTAGACTTGGATTGAGTGTTACAGCTCTGGAAATGCAAATATAATTGACTGATGTAAAAGTACAGCTGGCTGTTATGACTGCTGTAGGTGTGTATTCTGCCCAGTGAATGTTCAAACACCACAAATGCATCCAAATCTCCTTTCCAAGCCAAGCAATAGGGTTCTTGATTGCACCTTTGACCCTTCTAACTCTCCTAGCCTTTGTAGACTTGTCCAATGTACTTCAAAAGCCCTATAACAATGTGAATAACTCTCTGTCATAAAATATCAGAGCATGCAGAATGTGTAAAAGTCACTCCAATTGTGTCATAAGCCCCAATAACTACCTTGATAGTGTCTTCAATGAATCAAGGGCTTCAATATGATATCAAACACACTCCAATTGCTCTCCTAAACCTGCAAATTCAAGCACTAATGGTGAAATCTAAATGATAACAGCGCACACAAAGATATGGGGCCATCACCATATCAAACAAGGGGTCATCTCCTCGCAAAACAGCTGAAAATCAGAATTCCCAGCTAAACAAAAGTAATAGAAAACATACCAAAGGATCAATAGTTGCAAATTGAACTCCAAGAGCTTTATTTATCCTCTCCAAAGATTGGCACTCCTCCTCTTGAACAGTTTGGAATGTGATTTGGATTACACCAATGATATCTTCTCTCTTTGATCAATTTTAAATGCCTTACACCCATGAGAGCAATCATTTAAAAATCAATCTTAATTTTATTAAATGAAATACATCTCCTTATCCTCATTGTTGTTATATGGAGCCTAATCAGACTCGGAGGTTAAATTTACCCCACTTTTATTGGCGTGGTTTCCCCCCAAATTATTTAACAGGGTCAAGGGGCAGCGCCCCTTTCGAGGGTTTGGGGGCAGCGCCCCCAAGACGGAGTCAAAGCGCATCGCCCCTGCAACGTTCCCTGTCGCAATACAGGGCGAGGTTGAGGGGCAACGCCCCCGAAACCTCAAACAATTTTTATTATTTTATAAAGGTGTCAGGAGTTATTTTTTCTATTGGCCAACATTAAAAAACCCTATTTTGTAACCGACATAAGGCTTGATAAAAGCGGCTAAGGGTTAGGGTTTCTGTTGAGATATTGCATTGTAGCATTTGCAGCTGTATCGAGTTGCAAGGATTGCTGGTTGTAATCGGTTCAATTGCTGGATAATAATATTGGACTCTCTGTTGGTGGATGTAGCCCGACTTTGGGTGAACCACGTTAAAAATTCTCTCTCGCTATTATTATTTCTGTGTATTTTTCATTCCTCAGTTTAATCTTTATTTGCATTTAATTGATATCTTCTGCATGTAATTCCTAACACTCATGAATCGATCCTCTTAACAATGAGCTTCGTCTATCATGGGCGGCGATTAGATTAGCATTCAAATTACTTTGTTTAGCATTTAAAATTATATCTTCTACAAGGCTGGCTGATCCTTCTTGGCTAGGCGGACCCCTTGGTATTGGCGTTTGGCATTTAATTTCCTTCTTTTGCCTTGATCGTTCCAACATACTCCTTAAGCGATTGGTGTTAGGCATTGAATTTGATATATCTTGCATTTAAAATCCTTCCTTGCTGACCGTTTGGCATTGAAACTCCCACTACAATATTTTAAATGCTTTGTTCTCTTTCTATATGGCATTGATCCTCTCCATTCGTTGGACCAATAAACAATGCATTCCATTGTTTTGGCGATGAAACAACAATCCATGCAAATCGATATAGGAAAATGTAATTGAAGATTTCATTTTCCCTTTTATTTCCTTGACCCAAATTGATCCAATCAATGTATGATGAAAATACAATTTGAATATTGCATTCTCCAAATAACCTCTATGACATTTGGCTAAATAAAATAATATCTCCTAGAAATACTTAGCCAGTACCAAATAAAATGCTAGTTGAGCCAACATTCCGGTTCTCCATGTATAGAAATAAACCCACATTCCGGTTCTCCATGTATAGAAACAAGCTCAAACTAGAAATCATTCCCTTACCAATACATTAGCCTACGGGAATGTATGATAGGCTAATCATCAACTCCATGTGAAGTCACTCCAAAAGTGGGGACATGACAGTCCTCCCTTCCTGGGATTGCTTGTCCTCAAGCAATTGAAGATTAGGATGCTCTAAAATCTGCTCACCTTCCCACATAGCATCCTCCAATAGCAATCCTCTCCACTGCACCAAATACTCTCTAATGACTCAGCTCTTCAAAATACGCTCCCTCATATCAACTATACTGTCACGCTCCAATATCAGCATGCCCTCTTCATCAAGAGGTGGAAGATTGGGAGAAGAAACCACATGTTGTCCCAATGCCTTTTTGAGGCATGACACATGAAATACATTATGAATATGGCTCCTTGGTGGTAACTCAAGCTCATATGCAACTTCACCAACTCGCCTCACAATCCTGTATGGCCCATAAAATCTTGGCTTGAGTTTTTCTGCACCACTTTTCTTCAAAGAACTTTGTCTGTAAGGCTGTAGGCACAAAAAGACTAAATCATCTATAATGTCCCCCACTTAGCTCATCACTCCATGAGTTCAGGGTTAGCCTATTACTCGACTTCCGTAGGCTAATGGATGTGGTTAGGGAGTCATTTTAGGGACTTACTATTTTTAGTAAGTCGTCAGCAGAGCAGTTTCCATTTCAGGCAGGGCAGTCGGAGTTGGTCCTGGGCACATACCTCATGGTTTGTGTTGTCGAGAGCACTAGAGGATATGAGATAAGTTAAATTAAAGATTTAACTTATACTTTGAGTTATAATATAACTTTATGTTATGTTATAAAGTCCCTTTATAAACATTAAGTTATAACTTAAAAAGGTGACTCTTCTAGGGATGGGCGCCCCATGAGGACACAAGGTGATGTTTAAAATAAAAATAAAATTATTTCCCTCTCATTCTTGGGCGTTGGGTTTGGAGGAGGGTTAAAGAGCAAAAAGAAATTTCATTTTGCACATGCTTGCTTTATGTTATTTTGCTCTCATATTGAGTTGTGCCCGTGCTTAGGGTTTGAGCTCGGCTCTTTGGCTTCGGATATCAAATTGCAGAGACGGAAACCTTTGCAGATTCGCCTTTCCTCGTGTATGAAATAGTGCATCAGGAGAGGGTTTGGGGAGCTCTACACAGGGGTTCCATCTGAGCTTTCAGGAAATCCATTTGTTGACGATTTGAGCTTGAAAGTGAAACTTTTGGTGAAGTTTCTTCATGGTAAATCAGAATACAGACTTGAGGGACTGAAATGAATCATTTAGCAGGAGTTTAAGGCTGTTGTAGTGCCTTTAATGTCTGGCCCTACTTTCCTACTAGAGGCCGTACATTTCAAGAGGGCCGTACTATTGTTGGAGGCAGATTTAACAAGTGATTGAATAAAACTTGCTGAAGGAGGGTCGATTGGTGTATAGGAGTGATTCTGAGTAGAAATAAAGTCATTATCTGCTGATACCAGTGAGTTTGCAGCTGTTACATCAGTCATAGAGGCCGTACATTGCTAGAGGAGGACGTGGGGTCTTTTATCAGCTGTCCTTTGTACTTGGAGGTGCAAATCTCTACCATTTTAGAGCTTGGAATGTATTTATCAGACCAGAACTGGTATTGCTGAGTATTCCTCGTGATGTATGTGAAGATTGATGCATTTATTTGGCCATGTATGCTGGTACAATTTCGGCAATGAAGTCAAGTTGAAGTTTTCCAAGTGGGTATTGCATTTTAATTAGTTTTATATCATTCTATGATCTGGGTTGTCTTTCGTTTATGCAAATTAGTTGTATATTTTCTGGGTTTGTTTATCTACTTCATATATCACACATGCAATGCAAAAAAACACACATGCAAAACAACTCATAAAACCTAAACAGCAGAAAAACAAAAAAAATACAAAAAAAATAGTCAGTGCAAAACATATACAGTGGGGTGTATGTTACAATGGTATCAAAGCAAAAAATCTTGCCATCCTGTGGGGTTAATATGACATGCAGTTGAAAAAATGAGACATGCGACCGACAGACAGATATCCTTTTAGAAATACCAGGGCAAGGCAAGGAACACAGGAAAGAGAAATACCACAGTTTGTAGACCCTGAGCAACCAGTGCCTATAGTAGATCCATTTGAGGAAGAGATAGTGGTTGCAGCTACTAATGCAGATTCCTTAGTTTCACGCACAGACCCATTTTCAGGAGAGTTACCACCAGTTACAAAACACACAGAAGAAATGGGTGGCAGGGAGGTTGAGGAGCCTAGTTTACGAGAGATCTTGAATGTGCTCACCAGGAGCTCAATGGCTTTAGAGAGAGAGTTGAGGGATTCTCGGCGGAAGATGATGAGACAATGGCTGAGATAGGACACTCCCTCGCACAGTTGCTTGATGGATTGAATAACAGGGAAAATCACCGTGACAGGAATAGGTACAATGGTGACAGGAATAGAAACGACGATGATAGACATAGAAACAATAATGGTGTCAGGAACCGGAACAATGACGGAGACAGGAACAGGGAAAACGTGGGCGATAGACATAATGGTGACAGGAATTAGGGGGATAGGAATAATGGGGACAGAAACCATGGTGACAGACACAAGGGGAGAGATGATAAGGATGAGGCCTCAGTGACTCATAGGAGGGCTTCTCAGTTTACAGGAGGTGCCAGACCTAGTATCCCTACATTTGCTCCTAGGAACCAAGTTCCTGAACAGGATCCCACACAGGCCGAGTTTCAGGAGGAGATTGTCATGTCCCCGTTTCTGCCCTACTCAACAATGAACACGGATTAGCCTATTCATCATTCCCGTTGGCTAATACGTATGATGAGGGAATGAATTTGGTTTTGGCTAACTAACTCTTGTAGTTTTGCAAATGCAGGTCAAGACCTTTATCAAGTACTTTTGTGATGAGATTTGCGTACAATGGACTAAGTCCGGCTTGTCAAATGAAGGATGTTGAGTCGGGAAGTCCATGAGGACAAATGAGAGGCTTTGAACAGTGAAATTTGACAAAGTAAATGCATTTCCTAGTCAGGGCGCACTTTCCAGTCTCCAAGAGCACAAAAGTGCGCCTAAGTGAGGGAAACATCACTCAGTGTCTAGATTGGAGCCTGGGATCAACAGGAAGAGTTCATGGCTCAGACAAGTTAGAAAAGGCACCCAAATGACTTAGGCGCACTTCATCACTCCCAGCTACCAAAATGTGCGCCTAGGGTCAGAATGAAGAGTTTCATCACTCACAAGGACCAAATGGAGTCTTCGTCAAGGTTTGAACTTGGTGAAACTGTCTCAAGGAAGTCAAGGCGTTGTTCTTCATCTGCACAACTTCAAACTAGCGCCTCAGAATGGAGCAATCGTGATCAATTGTCTTAGGCACACTTTGGTCTCTATACAACCTCAAAAGTGCGCCTAACTTGTGAAGGTAGAGATCAATGATAATGAGCGTGTTGGATCTCAAACTGAGCATCTATGAGTCTCAACTTGAGTTTGGAATCATAAAATTGCCTAAGTAAACCTAGGCGCCAGTTTGCACTCTTACCACCTGAAATGTGCGCCCAAGAAAGCTAGGCGCAAATCTCCACCTCTTCAACCTCCAACTTGCGCCCAGACTCAAGAAAACCCCATTTGAGCGCCTAACTATGATGAGCTTCATTCCTCAAGTTGAGATGATGTTTGGGCAGTAGATTCTTCTTCCGGAGCAGAGATACAACAACCAGAAACGATGAAACTTGAAGATACCTCTCCTTAGAGCAAGGCACCGTTTCCTGTTTCTACAAACTCATTGTGGCGCCTAACCTTGATAAGTCTTCAATCTAAGTCAGGGAGTCTTCATTGAATGTTGACAAGTGTTTTCAAGCATCTGGAGTCATCAAAACCTCACCAAGTGAGCTAGGCGCATATCCATGCTCTTACAACCCCAAATTGGCGCCTAAGTTTGAGACACCTTCCTAAGGCGCATTTTCACATCTCTGTGATCCTGTTTGGGCGCCTAACCATGAAACAATCAACTGGGATGTTGGGCGCATTCCTCACCTATAGAGCATCATTCTAGCGCCTAGACTTGAGGAGTAAGCCTGCAAGCAGTGGGTCCCAGAATGACTTTGGGAGGCATACCGAATGAGGCTTCCAACTCAGGAGTGAGTCACCCAATGGAATATTCTTCTAGGATATGCTCATTGGAAAACATGCCTTGGTTGCCTCTTTAACTCTTGTGGAGGAGCACTATAAAAGGAGGAGAGTGACTTCATTTGGCATCTTTGGCCACTTGATATCTCTTAGTAAGCTTTATGCTCATTTCATGAAATCTGCAAATTTCATGCTTGTTGGGGAGATGCTCCCTCAACGTTGATAAGGTGATGCTCCCTTATCTTTTGAGAGGTGTTAACATTCAGTTATCATCATTGTGCAGGATTGAAGTCGTTACTTGCATCTTGAAGACACTAGCAACTTGAAGTCATGTCACTTGTAGTTTGAAGACAATCATTGTTCAATCTAGGCACCAAGGCCTATCATTGTATTAAGTTGAACATTGATGCTATTGAGCATCTATTGATTGTAATAAGTTGTATTGACAATTGCAATAAGATTTCTCAACTTCATTGTTTGTTCAATACATGTTGATTTCATTCATGTTAGATATTGAGTAATTGAAGTAAGAAGTAAGAAAAAGTTAGCAAAAATTTGGTTGAGTATAGTGGGATATCTTACAGAGATTATGAGGGATTGGAGAGCATCTAGTGCAGAGTTCAGGGCAAAGATGACTTTTGCAGAGTACTCTGATATTAGGATGAAGAATAGACCTCGCAGAGGAGGTAGACCTCAGAACCAGGAGTTACAGAAGAAGGTGAGTCAGATGAAACTTCCCTATTTTGACGGATCAGGAAAGACCATTGCTAGGGCTTGGGTGCAGAAGTTGGATAGTTACCTGCAAATCAGTCCTATGCTAGAGGAGGATGCCATCACTTATGCTGCATTACATCTAGAGGGAGTGGCACACAAGTGGTGGAGTAATGGGAAGATCACACTAGGGCATGATCAGTTTACTTCGTATGTTGAGTTTACAGCCCGTCTGATTGACAGATTTCATAAGGATCCGGAAATTCAGTTTAAGGAGTTAGCAAAGCTACGGCAGAGTTGATCGTTAGACTCCAACATCTCTAAGTTTCAGGACCTATCTGTTATGGTCCCAGATTTATCTGAGTGCAGGTTCGTAATTCTCTTCATTGATGGATTATCAGACCCACTTCGTGGTTGGGTTAAGGGTTTTGACCCTGCTACACTCCAGGAGGCCATGAAAAAGGCCCGAGACATGGAGTCATCAGTGTGGAGGAGTAAATTCCAGTCTAAGGGATTTTCTCACAAGAGGGACAAGGAGAAGGAGAAGAAACCATTCTACCGAGATGTTGATCAGCACAAGGATAGATCCAACAAGTTAACAGATGATCAATTGAATGAGTACAAAAGAAAGGAATTGTGCTTTCATTGCAAAGAACCATGGGACCCTTCGCATAAGTGCTCACATAAGGCTAAGGCCAAACTAATTCAGTATTATTCAGCTGAGGAGTCACAATCAGAGGCATCAGACACAGAGCCAAATCAGCATTCAGAGCATGGTGATAGTGGGGACGAGAGAGCTTCACATCACAGTGCTGATAGTGGAGGTGTTGTTGCCCAGTTGTCGAGTATTCAAAAAGTTGGCTCTTTCAGGGTGCATGGTGTACTAGGTTGGTAGCATATTATCACCCTTATCGATACAAGAGCCACTCACAATTTTATTGATGAGGGGTTAGTTGCTCACAGGGGGCTGAAAACTGAAGAATTTGAAGGCTTTAAGGTGATGGTGGCTGACGGATTTAAAATGCATTGCACTAGGAAGATATCAGGACTGAGAATCATTATGGGCGATTATGAGCTAGTTGATGACTTCTATGTGGTTGGTATAGGGGAAACAGATGTAGTGCTTGGCATGCATTGGATGAGCCAATTGGAGGAGTTCACCATAAATCTTAAGAAAATGGAGATGAGATTTGAGTATAATGGGAGGAAAATATGCCTTAGGGGAATTTCAAATGGACCTCGAGTTGTATCACTTAAGAGAATGGAGAGGCTCTTGAGACATGACCAGGTTGAGTGGCCAGCAGAGTGCCTTATCATGCCAGAGTCCCCACCAAGACAGAAGGATAGCTATCATCCAGATATCCAGAAGTTGCTAACCAAACACAGTAAGGTGTTTGGGGACATACCACCTAGAGTGCCTCCTGATAGAGGCATAGAGCACGTCATTGAGTTGGAGGATGGGACTAAGCCCATCATGATTACACCATACCGCCATCTGAAGAGGCTTAAGGATGAGATTGAGAAAACCATTAAGGAGCTTCTGGAGATGGGACATATTAGGCCCAGCAAAAGCCCATTCGCTTCTGTAGTTGTGTTGGTCAAGAACAAGAATGGGACAATCAGAATGTGTATAGACTATAGGGCCTTGAACAAGAAAACTATAAAAAATAGGTATCCAATTCCCAGGATAGATGAATTGATAGATGAGCTACATGGTGCCTGTTATTTTTCTAAGATTGATTTGAAATCTGGATACCATCAAATCAAGATGCGAGTAGAGGACATTGAGAAGACTGCTTTCGGATGCCACTACGGTCATTTGGAGTTTTTAGTCATGCCTTTCGGTTTGACTAATGCACCTGCTACCTTTTAGAGCTATATGAATCAAATTTTCAGGCAGCAGCTTAGGAAATTAGTTTTGATTTTCTTTGATGATATTCTGATATTTAGCAGGACTTGGGAGGACCACTTGAGACATCTAGAAGAGGTTTTGAGCATCTTGGAGAGTAAATCACTCTATGCCAAGGAATCTAAGTGTGATTTTGGTATGACAGAGTTGCTTTACCTTGGCCACATTATCAGTGCAGATGGAGTTAGAGTGGATCTAGAGAAAATTAAGGCAATAATTGATTGGCCTTCACCCACAAACCTCACATAGCTTAAGGAGTTTTTCGGGCTTTGTGGATTTTACAGACGGTTTGTTAAGGGGTTCTCACAGATAGAAACACCACTGACTGATCTGACAAAGAAGGGAGCCTTTGAATGGAGTGACACAGCCCAACAGTGCTTCGACAAGTTCAAGCACTTGATGTCTGCATGCCCGGTTTTAGCAATCCCTGACTTTGCTAAACCGTTTGAGTTACAGTGTGATGCTTCTGGAGAGGAGAAGCACCCGATAGCTTTTGAGAGCAGAAAACTTCAAGGTGTGGAGAGGAGCTACTCGATATATGACCGCGAGATGTTGGCCATTATGCATGCATTAGCCAAATTCAGGCAGTATCTGGTTGGGGGTAAATTCATAATCAGGACAGATCATAACAGCATCAAATATTTCATGAACTAGAAAGACTTGAATGACAGACAACAAAAGTGGGTAAATAGATTGCAGGCATATGATTTTGACATCAAATATGTCAAGGGAAAGAAAAATGTAGTTGGAGATGCCTTGTCCAGATGACCTCACTTGTGTTTGGTTGGAGAGATCTCTGCTGATTGGAAAGAGTAGATTATAGCAGAGTATGTTATGGACTCTTAGGCTGTGGGAGTCATTGAGGGCACAATCAAAGATGATAGATATTCTATTGTGAGTGATTTGATCATGTACAAAGACAAGATATATTTGGCGCCCAATTCGCATTTTGAGCACAAGATAATCAAAACTTTCCATGACACACCAATGGCTGGGCACCCTAGATTCTTCAAGACACACAAACATATTCGGGAAAGGTTCACATGGAAAGGACTGAAAGAGGAAGTGCAGAAGTATGTTCGTGAATGTTCGATTTGCCAACAGAATAAGCATGAACATACCTTTCCTGCAGGTTTACTACAGCCATTACCCATTCCCAATCAGAAGTGGGAATGTATCTCCATGGATTTCATTACAGGGTTGCTGAAGGTACAAGGTAAGGACTGCATCTATGTGGTGGTTGATAGACTCACCAAATTTGCACATTTCATTGCTATTTCAGCAACCTATACAGCTGCTCAGGTGGCTGATCTATTCTTCAGGGAGATATTTAGGTTACATGGGGTACCCAGGAGCATAGTCAATAACAAGGACAGCAAGTTCCTGAGTATATTTTGGCAAGAGTTGTTCAAGTTGTGTGGTACAGAGTTGACTCCTAGCACTAGCTACCACCCGCAGACTGATGGACAAACAGAGGTGGTAAATAAATGGTTAGAGGGGTACCTGCGTAATTATGTTTCAAGGTAGCAAAGGGCCTGGATTAGATGGTTGCACCTAGGGGAGTACTGCTACAATACTACACATAACATGTCTATTCAGATGACTCCTTTCAGGGCACTATATGGTTATGATGCCCCATGCTTCACAGATCTCTTGCTTGGTGACAGTCGAGTGCCTAAGGCTAAGGATCTTTTCCAGGATAGTCAAGACATTCTCAAGGAGCTTAAGGAGAATATACAGCAAGAAGTTGTATGCTGATCAGCACTACATGGAGAGGACCCTCAAGAAGAGTGGAGCAGAGAAGTTAAAACCTAGGTTTTATGGTTCTTTCAAGATTGTCAGATAAGTGGGTGAGGTGGCTTATGAGCTAAAGCTTCCATCAGACAACAGAGTACATAATGTGTTCCATGTTTCCAGACTGAAGAAGGCTCTTGGCCACAATATAGTTCCTTCTGCAGAGCATCCACCATTGGATGAGGATAAGTTGATCCTTGTACCTGAGGCTATCATTGACACACAGGAGAGACATTTGAGGAAACAGGTTATCAGAGAGTACTTCGTTAAGTGGAAGAATCTGCTAGTTGAGGATGCCACATGGGAGGGTGAGCAGATATTACAGCATCCAGAGTTGAGGTTGCTTGAGGACAAGCAATCTTGGGGAGGGCAGACTGTAATATCCCCCACTTAGCTTATCACTTCATGAGTTCAGGGTTAGCCTATTACTCAACTTCCGTAGGCTAATGGATGTGGTTAGGGAGTCATTTTAGGGACTTACTATTTTTAGTAAGTCGTGAGCAGAGCAGTTTCCATTTCAGGCAGGGCAGTCGGAGTTGGTCCTGGACACATACCTCATGGTTTGTGTTGTCAAGAGCACTAGAGGATATGAGATAAGTTAAATTAAAGATTTAACTTATACTTTATGTGTTATAATATAACTTTATGTTATGTTATAAAGTCACTTTATAAACATTAAGTTATAACTTAAAAAGGTGACTCTCCGAGGGATGGGCACCCCATGAGGACACAAGGTGATGTTTAAAATGAAAATAAAATTATTTCCCTCTCATTCTTGGGCGTTGGGTTTGGAGGGTTAAAGAGCAAAAAGAAACTTCATTTTGCACATGCTTGCTTTATGTTATTTTGCTCTCATATTGAGTTGTGCCCATGCTTAGGGTTTGAGCTTGGCTCTTTGGCTTCGGATATCGAATTGCAGAGACGGAAATCTTTGCAGATTCGCCTTTCCTCGTGTATCAAATAGTGCATCAGGAGAGGGTTTGGGGAGCTCTACACAGGGGTTCCATCTGAGCTTTCAGGAAATCCATTTGTTGATGATTTGAGCTTGAAAGTGAAACTTTTGGCGAAGTTTCTTCATGGTAAATCACAATACAGACTTGAGGGACTGAAATGAATCATTTATCAGGAGTTTAAGGCTGTTGTAGTGCCTTTAATGTCTGGCCCTACTTTCCTGCTAGAGGCCATACATTTCAAGAGGGTCGTACTATTGTTGGAGGCAGATTTAACAACTGATTGAGTAAAACTACTGAAGGAGGGTCGATTGGTGTATAGGAGTGATTCTGAGCAGAAATAAAGTCATTATCTGCTGATACCAGTGAGTTTGCAGTTGTTACATCAGTCATAGAGGTCGTACATTGCTGGAGGAGGACGTGGGGTCTTTTAGCAGCTGTCCTTTGTACTTGGAGGTGCAAATCTCTACCATTTTAGAGTTTGGAATGTATTTATCAGACCAGAACTGGTATTGCTGAGTATTCCTCGTGATGTATGTGAAGATTGATGCATTTATTTGGCCATGTATGCTGGTAAAATTTCGGCAATGAAGTCAAGTTGAAGTTTTCCAAGTGGGTATTGCATTTTAATTAGTTTTATATCATTCTATGATCTGGATTGTCTTTCGTTTATGCAAATTAGTTGTATATTTTCTGGGTTTGTTTATCTACTTCATATATCGCACATGCAATGCAAAAAAACACACATGCAAAACAACCCATAAAACCTAAACAGCAGAAAATCCAAAAAAATACAAAAAAATTAGTCAGTGCAAAACATATACAGTGGGGTGTATGTTACATCATCTACCTCAAATGAACTCTCAACTCTATGCCTGTCTGCATAAATCTTCTGCTGATTTTGTGCCTGCTAAATATTATCCTTAAGAATCCTAAGGATGTCCTGTGTATCCTGCATCAACTCCATAGCTCGAGGAGCTCTACTATCATCAAAAGCCAAGTCAATAAATGAAAGTGCATTATATCCATATAGTGTCCTGAATGGAGTCATGTCAATCAACATGTGATAGGTGGTATTGTAATAATACTCACCAAGATACAGCCATCTGACCCAAGCACATTGATGTCCTGCAACATAGTTGCAAAGATATCCCTCAACCCACTTATTAACAATCTCTGTATGTCCATCTGTCTGAGGGTGAGAGCTAGTGCTAGGTGTCAACTCAATGCCTGCAAGTCGGAATAGCTCTCTCCAAAACATACCAATGAATCTACTATCCCAATCACTCACAATGGTCTTTGGAAGGCCATGCAAACAGAATGTCTCTAAAAAACAACTCTACAACCTGTATAGCTGAATAATCCGCTACAATAGGATAGAAATGTGCATATTTCGTTAGTCTATCCTTACCATGTACCTTTAGAAGACCTATGATGAAATCCATCAAGATACTCTCCCACTTCTGCTCGGGAATAGGCAATGGCAGAAGTAGACCGGCAGGAAAAGTATGCTCAGACTTGTTCTGCTGACAAGTCAAACACTCTCTAACATGTTGTAGGACATCATCTTTGAGACCCTTCCAAGAGAATCTCTCACAAACCTGTCTATAGGTTTTGAAGAAACCTAGATGCCCTGCTAGAGGTGTGTCATGAATGGCTCTCAAAATCTGCTGCTTAAGCTTGGATTCAGAAGTAAGAAAATTCTGTCCTTATAATATATCACATCATCTACTACCTTATACCTGTCATCCTATATTATGCCATCCATGATCTCGCATGCAAAAGTAGATTTGGAATACTCAACTAAAAGTTGAGATTTCCAATCAACTGAAATCTCACTCAAGGAACAAATAGTAGGCCTCCTGGAAAGTGCATCCACAACAATATTCTTCTTCCCCTTCACAAACTGGATGTCAAAGTCATATGCCTGTATCTTGAAGACCCATTTATGTTGTCGCTCGTTCAGATCCTTTTGTTTCAAGAAGTATTTCAAGCTATTGTGGTCGGTCTTCACCACAAATTTCGCACCTACCAAGTACTGACGAAACTTTGCCAAAGCATGCATAATGGCAAGCATCTCCTTGTCATAGGTGGAATGTAGGCACTCCACATCTCTCAATTTCCTGCTCTCAAATGCAATGGGATGCCTATTCTGCATTAACACAACCCCAATACCATCTCCTAATGCATCACACTCAAGTACAAATGACTGTGTAAAATCTGATAGTGCTAACACTGGAGTGGTGCTCATCACCTCCTTGAGCTGATCAAAAGCTACTTGTGCCTTAATAGACCAAAGGAATGCACCCTTCTTAGTGAGATTTGTCAATGGTGCTGCCAACTGTGAAAATCTTCTAACAAATCTCCTATAGTAGCTACAATGTCCCAAGAAACCTCTCAACTCTGAAATGTTTCTTGGTGTTGGTCAATCCTGTATTGCTTTGATCTTCTCCTCCTGTACTCTAATTCCATTAGCACTGATCATATGTCCTAGATAAAGAATCTCCTCCATCCCAAAATCACACTTGGAAGCCTTAGCATATAACGACTATGCCTCCATGACTCCAAATACCTCATCAAGATGTTGAAGATGCTCATCCCATGTCTTACTATAAATCAAAATATCATCAAAAAAACCAATAAAAATTTATGCAACTGCTTATCGAACACATGATTCATGTAGGACTAAAATGTAGCAGGTGTGTTAGTAAGACTAAAGGGCATAACCAAAAACTCATAGTGTCCGTAGTGGCATCTGAATGTTGTCTTAGGAATATCCTCCTCACGAACACGTATCTGATGATAGCCTGAACGAAGATCAATCTTAGAAAAATACAAGGTCCCATGTAACTCATCAAGTAGCTCATCGATCCTGGGTATGGGGTACCTATTTTTTATTGTCTTCTTGTTCAGTGTCCTGTAATCAATACACATTCGCATAGTACCATCATTTTTCTTCGCCAACACCACCGAAGAAGCGAATGGACTAGATGATGGTCGAATGTGTCCCATATCGATCAACTCCTTGATTGTATTCTCTATCTCAATTTTGAAGTGCCTAGGATGTCAATATGGTGGGATGTTGATGGGCTTGGTCCCATCCTCCAACTCAATCACATGCTCAAATCCACGATCAGGTGGTCTACCTGGAGGAATGTCACCAAACACCTTACTATGCTTATCCAATACAGATTGGATATCTACATGATACACACCATTGGAAAAAGACTTAGATGATATAGAGACTTGAGCTGCCCATGCAATGTCATTATGACAAAATAAAGCCTCCATACGCCTGGCTGAAACAACTCTAGGTGCTCCATCTGATATAGCCCTCAATATTATCTTCTTCCCATTGTGAATGAACTCAATCTCCATTTTCTTCAAATCCTGTATATATCGGCCAATAGAATGCACCATTACATTCCCAATACAACATCAATCCCTGAAAGTCCAACCATGAAGAAGTCATATGTCAATGTATAATCTCCCATCTGAATGCTGAGTTGTGACACCTTTTTCTGACAACTCATAGTAAAACCATCAGCTACTACAACTGTGAATCCCTCAAAATCCTCTGACTGTAGACCACGCCTCATAACCAAACCCTCATCACTGAAATTATGCGTATCTCCACTATCCACTAAACATGTGACACGCTATCCATTAAGAATTCCCTTAATCCTGAAAGCATGATATCTAGGAACTCCTAACATAGTAGCAATAGTCACTGTATTACCAATATCACCTGTCTCAAGCTCCAAAGTAGGCTGATCATCCTCATGACATGAACCTGTATCCTCATGTGTCTCACTCTCATCATCTGAAATTACCTCAATGAGATGTACCTTGCCTTTGCCACGGCATCTATGTCTTGGTTCCCATGGTTGTTTGCAATCAAAGCATAGCTTCTTCCTTCTCAACTCATCATGCTCCATCGAAGAAGGACTAGGCTTGATAGGCTTAAATGTCTTCTTTTGATTAGATCCTGAGCCCTTGAAGAAGCTTTTCTTTTGAGTGAATGTAAGAGTAGTATCTAAATCAAGTGCTAACTCAATGGCCTCATCAAGTGTAGTTGGCTTGTGAACCTTTACCAAACCTCTAATCTTGTCACTCAATCCTTCAACAAACAACATATTGATCCTCCTATCTGTCATGTCAGGAACCATAATTGCAATCTTTTGAAATTCATTCCCATATGCCTCCACTCTACCACTTTGTTTCAACTGTGTAAGCTCACGGTAGTAGACCTCCACATCTTTGCGATCAAACCTAGTAATGAGTTTATGAACAAACTCATCATATGAAGTGATCCTGTTATGATGTTGAGACACAAGCCCATGATGGCACCATTCATAAGCCAATCCCTCTAAATGCATAGTAGCAAAGTGTATAGCCTTTTCTTCACTCATGGGCTTGAGTGTAAGAAAAGTATCCAACTTGTTCACCCATGCTCTAGCACTCATTTTACCACTGCCATCAAAACTAGGAAGAGGAATCTTTTCCAATGCATCTTTGTACTCTTTTGGTTGGGTAGTGTTGTGATGTAATCACACATCGCCCCATTGCAAATGGGGACCCCCTGCTTTTTCCGCTTTCTGGCTTTTGGTTGCTTTAGGGTTTAGGTTTTTTCTTGAGTTTGTAGATTTGGAAGTGTAGATTTGCCCATGTCTCGACAGTTTCTTGCCAAGAGGTCTATATGCCTTCATCCTGATGCATGTCACTGAGACCCTGAAAATGACTAAGTCTGATATCCTGAAAATCCTGAAAAAATGACTAAGTCTGAAATCTGGTGGATCCTCAGAAATCTAGAATCTGCATGCTAAATCCTATGGATCCAGGACTTATCTCAAACATCCTGGAAGTATATTGATACATATTTAAAGTATAAGAAACTCAATATCTGATACTTAAACATATTTTCAATATACTTCCATTCAGGGCATTTCCGATATGGCGACAAGACTTGCATTCCAAGCACACCTTCTAAACCCGCCCTACCTGGGCGGCCTTGGCATGGGGTCTTGGATTCAAGGTTGTGATCATACACTTTCTCCATACACTGCCTCCAAATCCGCCTTAGGGAGAGAATTTTCAAAGTTTAGAAGAGATTTTGAGTGATTTCAAGACAAAATCCAAGGGTGGTATCCCAACCCGCCCAGCTTGGGCGGCTTCACAGGGTGTTCATGGATGATGTTTCCACCAGGTGACACTCTCCAGACACTGTCCTCAAAACTGCCCTAGTTTTTGCATGCATAGAGCACTGAGATGTGATGGTTTGTAGGCAAGGATTGAGTTCAAGTAAGTTTCAAGTTCAAATCCAAAAGTCAGTCCTCAACCCGCCCTATCCGTGCGGCTTTAGCATATAGACATGGATGATGTCTTCACTACCTCATGACACTCTCCAGACACAGCCTCCAATCCCGCCCTAGGAGAGACTGAGCAAGTTTTGAAGTGTTTTAACACAAACATAAAAGATGATGAAGTTTGAATGGAAAAGATGAAGGTTTGAAGGCATTGAGTTTGAAGTCAAAGTCCAAGGGTCACCCCTAAACCCGCCCTACCTGGGCGGCCTCGAGAGGCTCTTCTGGACTGTGCCACCTGACACATGAAACACTCCAGACAATACCTTCCAAACAGCCCAGGGTGAAGGGCAATGCAATTTACAAGGTTTGTGTGATAAGTATGATCAGCATGACATCACAAGGAAAGGATATAGTCAAGTTCAAGCAATGAGAAGTGTCTAAGTGCCAAAATCCAAGACCTACTCTCAAACCCGCCCTACCTAGGCGGCCTAGAGAGGTCAGCTTGGAGTTTTGATGTCAAAGCAATGCAAATACTCTATCTTGACTCCCTAACTCATCATGATGCTTCACATGCTTGAGAGGATCATCCTAGAGAGGTAAGCTTGGAATTATGGTATCTAAACATTGCAACTATTCAGCCTAAACTCACCATGATGCCTCATATCCGAGAGAGTTATTCAAGAAGAAGGAAGCTTGAAAGATCAATAAGTCATGAAGATGGAGGAATAAACAATCAAGTGAGGTTGAAAATCCAGACACCTCTCCCAAACCCGCCCTTTCTAGGCGGCCTTGAGCTCCATGCTTGGACAACTTCACCTCCTGCACATCACACTCTCCAGACATCAACCTTAAACCCGCTCAAGGAGAAAACCTATCAAATTTGCAATGTTTTGAGTTGAAGTACAATGAGATCATAAGATTTGATGGAAGTTCACAAGTTTGAATGTTTTTTGAGGCATTTTGAGGAAAAATCCAAGGGTCACCTCTAAAGCCGCCCTACCTGGGCGGCCTCAAGAGGTCCTTGTGGACTATATCACCTGACACAATGCACTCTCCAGACAACACCTCCAGAACCGCCCAAGTATGTAGACAATACAATTTACAAGTAAAATCAATGGAAATGATGAAGATGAACACCTGGGAGATGAGATGACCAGGTTGAGATGAGTGAAAAGTTTCTAAGTACTAAAATCCAAGGCTCACTCTCAAACCTGCCCTCCCTGGGCAGCCTAGAGAGGTGAGTCTGGAATTTGATGTCTAAACACTGCAGTCACTCCATTCAAAGCCTCCAAACTCACTATCATGCTTCATACTCATGCAAGATCACTCAAGAAGAGGGAAGTTGGTGAAAATTTCAAGTCATAAGGTAAAATCCAAACTCTACCACCAAGGCCACCCTTCCTAGGTGCCATGGATACCTAAACATGGAGAGTGTGTTGTACTCCTCAGGATCATTCCTAAACTCCTCCTAACAATGATGAATCAATTGAAAAACAAGGAAAATCATTAAGTCATGCAAATGGAGGAGGGGAGAGTGTCAAGGTTAAGGTAGAGAGTGTTCACATTGAATAATCCTCACAACCCCTCCAAAGCTGCCCTTCCTAAGCGGGTTTCACCAAAACCTGTGGATAGGATCATCAAACATCTTAAGTTTACCTTTCAACTTCACACAAACACCTTAGAAATGACTAAGTCTTGATGTAGTTGGAGAGGAAGGCCATCAAAAGGAGGAAATGAACATTGAATGAAGTTTAAGTATAAAATCCCTACACTACCTCCCAAGCCGCCCATGCTAGGCGGCCTTGAGCTCTATGTTTGGATAACTTAATCTCCTTCCACATGACATCCTCCAGACAACACTCCTAAAGCTGCTCAGGAGTGAAAACCATAAATTTGCAAGCATAAATCAATGTAATAATGAAGATGAACATGTCAAAGGTGAAATGAGCAAGTGCAAAGTTGTTTAAGTTGAAAAATCCAAAGGTCATCCTCCAGCCCGCCCTTCCTAGGTGGCTTTGACCACTTTGCTTGGACTACATGTCCTTCACAACGCATATTCCATACACCCCTTCCAAAGCCGCTCAGCTTAGGCGGCCTAGAGCCTAGAACATGGATATCCACATCATTCACTCCATACACTTCCTTCAAATCCGCCCATCCTTCTAAGGTTTTCCATCTCATTCAAGGAGGTCAAGTCATCATTGAAACAAGTGAAGAGGGTTTAGATTATCAAAGTAAAGCCCAAAAAATGCTTAAGTAATGAAAATCCACGTGCAACCTCCAATCCCGCCCATGCTAGGCGGTCTTGAGCACTTTGCCTAGACAATGTCATGTCATGCACAAGACACTCTCCGCCTATCACCTCTAAACCCGCCCAAGAAGGTCGGCCTAGACACTCAAGCATGGAATTTCACGTTCCACAGTCCAGACATGCCTTTCAAACCCCCTCAGACAGGTTGGCCAAGAAGAGAGGTGAATTGTCAAGTGAATTCAAAGTGTAGCTTTCCAAATTTGATTTTGACAAGTGATGGATGCTTTGGAATGTCATTGTTTTAATCCCACATACATAAGGTGAATGTAATTTGTTATTGAAAATCCTTCATATCAAGTCTTAATTTGATGTGTTTTTTGTAGGTGATGGAGGATCCAAGGAGGTGAATGGTGAGAGCTCATAAATGAAAAGTTTGGAAGGTGGAGAAAAATTGCTCAAGTTAGTCATTATCACCACATGGAGGAGAGCTTCTGCATCAAGTTCATCTTACTTTGAAGATTTCATAGACATCAACGCCATGCGAAGGGGAGCTAGTCTAAAATGATCAAGGTTACAAGTGTAGTTCATCATCAAGAGCATCATCCATTCGAGGCGAGGATCAGTGGGCGAGGATCAGTGGAAGGTTGTCACTTCTGTAAGGAAAATGAGAGCATCTCAGAACGTATTTCTAAGAACAATGGTGTCTTCGACAGTTTTAAATTCTTTTCAATTGCTTCAAAAGCACGCACAACTATGCCATTAGAGCAGAAATAGACATAGAACATTTCCAACATTGACCCTTAGAGGAAAGCACAAGCGAACATTAACCAGTTTCAACAACAGAGACTTTAAACATGAAAGACAGAACAAGAACACAGATTTACGTGGGGAAAACCCTTACGAGTAAAAATCCCCACACTCCAAAATACCGAGCCTTTGTATTATTCAGCTACCAAAAAGTTACAATACATTTCCAGGCTCGTAGCCTTTACAGGAGATTAACATCTTGTTCCTTCTGAAGAATATCTGACAGTATAACCCTGCACAAAGTTCTCCAGCTCTCGGTTGGTTCTTCATACTGTGATCATGCCACAAACAGCACACAGTACAGAACTTCATCTTCTCGGCCAGAACACTTTTACCTGAACTCTGTTTTCATTCACTTCTCAGTCCCTTCACATGTTGTTCACATGCTGCATACAACATATAGCAAAAGACTTCACAAAAGGAGAAAACCAGAGCTCTCTCAAAAAGAACTCTCAATCGTTTCTACCGATCTCACATTGCTTTAGCAATCCAATCGACTCAACCGTCCGAGCACCCAAATGTTTCAGTTACACTCACCAACTGTCCAAACAACCATTTCGCATTCGTGAGATTAGTCCCACATGCACCATGTCGCAAAGGACACCTCGGTTTATAACCACCAACGAACCAAAGACTATCGTCGGCAATTTTGTTGCCGACAATAACAGTTAAAGACCCATCGGGATGACCTTTACCATCGGCGAAGCAATCCATACTTACACCGACGACCCTTGTCTCACCGACACCTACAGAAAGCCTTCATCGGAGTGACCACCGTTCATCGGCCCGAAGACTTTAAGTTTCGCCGATGAACATCCTCTTGCTGACGCCCAAAGCTTCGCCAAACGCCATCGGGGAGACAATCTACATTGGAGCGACTCCTCCAAGTTGGGCCGATAGCAAAGCTCATGCCGACACCAAAACTCTTACCAACGCCAACTCCCATCAGGGTGACTCAATCGGTCGAAGTGACAATCTTAAGATCTGCCGATGACAAAACCTTACGCCGATAGACAAATGTCATCGGTGAGACCAATGCATATCGGCCACAGACTTCTCACACTTGCCGATAGTGAAAGTCTTTCCGATGGTCACTACCATCGGGATGACTGGTAGCATCGGGGAGACTTCAGAATGTAGAGCCGACAGCAAATCTCACACCGATATAACCATATCGGTGAAACCTTGCTAATTTCCCATTCACTCCTGCCGATAGTGTTTCT
This sequence comes from Cunninghamia lanceolata, assembly GCA_027924645.1. Taxonomy (NCBI): domain Eukaryota; kingdom Viridiplantae; phylum Streptophyta; class Pinopsida; order Cupressales; family Cupressaceae; genus Cunninghamia; species Cunninghamia lanceolata. The sequence goes on from BSBN01000500.1 coordinate 29,843,988, forward strand.
CATGCCGATGACCTTCACAGTTGAACCAATGAGCCAATGAACCGAACCATTGAACCATTTAACCTGTAATTTGAGTCACTAGTACTCAACAACTTCATCATGCACATCTTGAAGGAGGTCATCATCCAGAAGCTCACATATCATGTGCCAGACAAGAAGAACTCTCATTAGGCACTAGTCTACTCCATGAGTCCATGCAACTGTCCAGAGGTATGATCCTGCACAAGCACAACAACATCACAAGATGAGAGATGAGCATGATCATCAAAGCGATCCATGAGTTACATCAAGACAACAACAAGAAAATATTCTAAGTAAAGTGAACATGAAGTGAATCACACTAGTTCATTCAAAGACGCTGAGGTGGCACGTACACATCAAGCCAATCGCATTCTACCATGTAAGAGGACCCACCATAAAGATACTCCAAAGATACTTATCACATTGGAAATCGTGCCTTTATTGCCTCTTTCATGTTCTAAAAATAGCAAATTTTGTAACAAACTGCCTTGTCTCAATCTCAGTTGTTGATTGCTAAATCAATCTTGGCCCTTCATGTAATTCTTGAGCTCTATATAAGGCTCACTACTCTCATTTGTAAGGGGGACATTATTAGAATTAGAAGAAGATCATTAGAGGGACATTAGAGGAGGATGATTAGAAGTAGAGATCAAGTAGGAGTAGAGTAGAGAGGGAACTTGTCGAAGTCATGAAGAGAGACATGAGATTGTTGTAATCACACATTTCAAAAGTAATACAAGCTCATTGTTGTTGTTTTGCATGGTGATCTTGTGGCTTTGAAATGTTAGCATGGTTTCAAGTTCTTGAATATGATGGAGATGTGTTTCCAAGAAGCTTAAATAATAGGGTAGATAAAGTTCATTGATGTGATGTATATGCTAAAGATATTTGATGAACTCCTCCTTGGTTCATAATTTTTGTGGATTGTCGATGGCAACTCACTTTGCAAAGTTAGCCTGAACCTTTACATGCTTTAGTTCGATTGTGAAGATTGTTCAAGCTGCGCCAGCTGTGGGTGTTTGGATGAATGCTTCGCAATTTGAAAATCCTTGAGTTACCTTAGAAGATTGCACCGAACTTTGTGTAGTTGTTGGTCCTCATGGCGAAGAGGAGTTGGGTTATGTGAGGAATTTGTCTATCTTGACATGATCCATCACTTCATTGTCCTTAGATTAGCTTTCTCAACCTTTGTCTTTTTCATTTTCTTTTCGTAGCTAGTCAAAAGAAGTTCCCTTTCATGAGGAAGAAGTTCCATTTCATAAGGAAGAAGTAACACATTTGAGTGGAGTAAGGAGCATATTCAGCGTAAGTCCCTTTGTGATTACCAGCATGATCACATCAACTACTGAGTATATCCATAGCAAAACACAAATAAGGAACCTTGGAGTTGTCTCGATTGATCACATTGTTTAGCATTCGAGAGACTTTGTTCAAGAGAGGATAGAATACTTAGTATTTTATTCTGAGTTTGCATGTGCAAGAAAAACACATCAACAGGTAGGTCGTACTCTTCTTTGTCTTTGTTGAAACACACGTCCCCTTTGTTTTTGTTGCTTATGGTTTATGAAATTACTGAGATTCACTCTTTATCGCACATGATCAGGAAGTGCATCACTCATCAATCAAAGCTGTCAAATCATCAACATCTTCATCTTCAAACTCTATCTCCTCCTCAATTACCTCTTCTTCTCTAGGGAGAAAAGTAGGTTGCATAGGTCTCTCAACTGTTGGTGTGTGTTCTCCTTGTTCTTTGTGAACCTGCAACACTACCTGCATCATCTTGATTATTCATGTTATTATTGATCCTCTTGCCCGTCAAAGCTTGACACAACCTCTCAATGGTTGAATTTGTTTGTTGCTGACTATCTGCCATGATTTTCAACCATCTCTCTAACCATAAAATCCATCTCATCCTGTGGATTACCATGTCTTTTATCACCCATTGTGCATTGTCTTCTTCTATAATGATGTGGTAATGGATCTACGAATTCATCACCCATAGGCTGGCAGGAACTTGGCTCTGCTACCACTATAAAAACCCTACTACAAATGACTGAAACTTTTTCTCAAGTTTTATATAAGATTTCTTGCACAAAACAATGTAAAACATCAACATATATTAAAGCCATCAAACTCCTTGCATCTCCATTGATTAGAAAATGAAACAGCATCAAATAACATGCTGCTGTCATGAAATTACAGTGACTGTTTCAGTCATATCAGACTTGATAACATCATGAAAATAGTTGTCAAATGTTTTCTATAGCTTCAATATCAATATACCAACAATAGACAATGATCCTCTAGACTTGGATTGAGTGTTACAGCTCTGGAAATGCAAATATAATTGACTGATGTAAAGGTACAGCTGGCTGTTATGACTGCTGTAGGTGTGTATTCTTCCCAATCAATGTTCAAACACCACAAATGCATCAAAATCTCCTTTCCAAGCCAAGCGATAGGGTCCTTGATTGCACCTTTGACACTTGTAACTTTTAACCTTTGTAGACTTGTCCAATGTACTTCAAAAGCCCTATAACAATGTGAATAACTCGCTGTCATAAAATATCAGACCCTGCAAAATGTGTAAAGGTCACTCCAATTGTGTCATAAGCCCCGATAACTACCTTGATAGTGTCTTCAATGAATCAAGGGCTTCAATATGATATCAAACACACTCCAATTGCTCTCCTAAACCTGCAAATTCAAGCACTAATGGTGAAATCTGAATGATAACACCTCACACAAAGATATGGGGCCATCACCATATCAAACAAGGTGTCATCTCCTTGCAAAACAACTGAAAATCAAAATTCTCAGCTAAACAAAAGTAATAGAAAACATACCAAAGCATCAATAGTTGCAAATTGAACTCCAAGAGCTCTATTTATCCTCTCCAAAGATTGGCGCTCCTCCTCTTGGACGGTTTGGAATGTGATTTGGATTCCACCAATGATATCTCCTCTCTTTGATCAATTTTAAATGCCTTACACCCATGAGAGCAATCATTTAAAAATCAATCTTAATTTTATTAAATGAAATACATTTCCTTATCCTCATGAATCGATCCTCTTTACAATGAGCTTCCTCTATCATGGGTGGCGGTTAGATTAGCATTCAAATTCCCTTGTTTAGCATTTAAAATTATATCTTCTACAAGGCTGGCCGATCCTTCTTGGCTGGGCGGACCCCTTGGTATTGGCGTTTGGCATTTAATTTCCTTCTTTTGCCTTGATCGTTCCAACATACTCCTTAAGCGATTGGTGTTTGAAATTGAATTTGATATTTCTTGCATTTAAAATCCTTCCTTGCTGACCGTTTGGCATTGAAACTCCCACTACAACATTTTAAATGCTTTGTTCTCTTTCTATATGGCATCGATTCTCTCCATTCGTTCGACCAATAAAAAATGCATTCCCTTGTTTTGGCGATGACACAACAATCCATGCAAATTGATATAAGAAAATGTAATTGAAGATTTCATTTTCCCTTTTATTTCCTTGACCCAAATCGATCCAATCAATGTATGATGAAAATACAATTTGAATATTGCATTCTCCAAATAACCTCTGACATTTGGCTAAATAAAATAATATCTCCTGGAAATACTTAGCCAGTACCAAATAAAATGCTAGTTGAGCCAACATTCCGGTTCTCCATATATAGAAATAAACCAACATTCCAGTTCTCCATGTATAGAAACAAGCTCAAACTAGAAATCATTCCCTTACCAATACATTAGCTTACGGGAATGGATGATAGGCTAATCATCAACTCCATTTGAAGTCACTCCGGAAGTGGGGACATGACACTCTCAACATCATGTGTAAGAAGCCTTACCCAATCTGCCCTGATTTTCTGAATTGGTTTGTTTTGCTTGTTTGAATGGGTTTTATGATATTTCAGTTTGTGCATGCATTTGCCATATGATAATGCCAAAATAGAGTACTTTGCAAATGAAATAATAATAAACAAGTGGACTCAAATAACAAATCAGAAGTCTGATACAACTTGGAACAGCAAGGTCTTTCTTTATTCAAATTAAAGATTTGAATGAGTTTTCAATACATAGACATACCCAATTGATATCTTCAACAATATGATGCATAAGAATGCCAAACATACAACATATAGATGCTGATATGCAATTCTGATATAGGGCAGATCTGCTGCAATATTTCTGATGTCTGAAATGTCTGATATAACCTCCTTGAATGCCACGATTCTCTTTCAATGAGGTAGTGTTAGATCCCCAATGTGAGAGCCAAACCCTAGTAGGTAGTAGATACTAAAATGATGATAAAACTACCTCCACACCCTTGATCTGCAGAGCTGACATGAAATCTGGAATCTGATATGAAATCTGATTGCAAACGAGGATGAAGAAAAATGCCCACGATCTCTCCAATATAAGCGCTAGCTCCTCCAACAAGAATCTAACCCTAGGCGATGGAAATTAGATAGCAATTTCACCATGAAATGCCCACAATCTGCATAATATCACATATATAAATCAGTCATTGGGCTAGCCGTACCATCCTAGCATGAATGATGATGCCATATCAAACCCTAGCACCAATATCTCTCCAAATCGCCTCAATCCAAATTGATATTTGGATAAATCTGCATCAATTTGGTCTTCAAACCCTAGTTGATACAAACCTGCAAATAATATGTTGGTTGAAGCTCCAAATCTATGCCAAAAACCTGCAAATAAGCTCTATAGCAAACCCCGTATGGATTCACCTCTTAAGTGCCATTGGGTTTTCGTCCAATCCACGAATTTCCAAGGGTTTTTGTCCTTAGAAATGGCTTAATCTGCATTGCAGCTCAAAGGAAAATATCCAATATGCAAATGATAAAATACACAATGATGAAATGAACTTTCAAACACCTCCTTTTAAAGCCTCCAAGAGGATCGACCTCTTTTGCCCAATTTGATATAATTTTGAAGTCCAGAAGAGGCGTGCCACCATGTGTAAATAAAATATTATTTTTAATTCACTTTTCACTCCATCAAATGGGTCAGCCCACTTGACATTAAAATAATATTTTATTTTGTCATTTTATTATATTTTGACTTTACGTTCTCCAAGTTTCACTTAACTGATTTTGCTTTCTCCAAGTTGTTATAAAGTCACTTTATAAAGTACTTTTCAAAATTGGCTCAACTTAACTTCAACTTGGCTTAGGTGAAGTCGGTCGAGCTAAGGAGGACAAAAAGGGGACATTACATCATGAGATGTCATTTCTTTTCTCCATCCAACTTTCTTATTTCAGTTTCAGACATTAGTGGTTTTATTAAAAGGTAAACGAAGATTTTTAGGTTACTGCCAAGAGAGACACCAATTTGGTGTATGAGACCCCCATTGTGCAAGCATTCCACAAGGACATTGTTATTTCCATTTAAATTATATTGTTTTGACGCATACAAGACTATCCCCTTGGCATTTGAACATGTAACCTCCACTATGGAGTACACATGCCTTCACCATCATCATGAGGTTGTAGTACTTGGTTGATTTGCAAGGCACTGATGATTAGAGGGAAGGATTTGAAGAAAACCTCTTTTATGGGAACTCAAATAGCAAATTCAAAATAATATATCTGCATCTACTAATTTTGCTGAATCAGTTATTCAATGTAACAGTTCAGATATACAGTTCCATGTTTGAACATAGATGTTTTGATTTTCAAAACTGCTTAATTTTGTCCAACTGTTAAGGGTGTCCTAGCATGTACCAATAGCAACCTATCTGTACATTTTATCAACAATTCTGAAATCAAGTGGGAAGTAGAACTATGTGTATGACAGTATTTAGACAATTCTGGAAAGGTAGCTAACTAGTAATGTGTGCAATTTATGCATCTTTGTCACTCCTTAATATATTATAATTATATAAATATTCTTTTGGTGGTCCTAAGAAAGAACAACGTTCAGCAGGTGTGTGATGGAAACAAAGAAATTAGAATTGAGACTTTGTGTGGTCTCATATGGAAGGGTATGGACCTACCTTGAATAATAGCCCTGAACCAAGAGCATTTATTTATGGATTGAGAAAAGTTATGGGGCAGGGTACAATAAAAAAAAATTTCAAGTTGATTGCAAGCTGGTTATATAACAAACTAACACCAGTTATACTTCCATTCATGTTTCATTTAAGAATTTAATCATCGACAGTTGTTCATGTTTGCAACTCTTTGAATCATAATTGGCATACTCGGCGAGTAATCACTGAGATTTTCCAGTGGCAATTAACTCGCCTGAAAACTCATGAGAAAAACTCGCCGAGCTTCTGACAAGTCCAAGTCTAAAACTCGTCGGACGCGCCTAACACATGGAAATGCAGCTAGAATGCGCCTGAAACGCGCCCAAAAAACATGGTTTTTGCCTTTATATACATGGACGCCCCTCACTCATTTCACACAGCAATATTGCATCAATTTCAACTTGGTTGGAAGGATTTCTAGGCAGATTTGAAGGGCAAATTTGAAGAATTTCAAGGGTGGGTTAGTAGTTTTTTGTTTTTTTTTTGCAAGCATTTAAATTCATTTTGGCTGCTAAAATTTAGCATGTAGGTTAAAAACAATTCATAATTTCCTAAAACTTAGTAGTATTTTGAAATTTACTTCCAAAAAATTGGATTCATCACCATTTTTTTTTCATTTATACTGATTTTTTTTAAGCAATTCACTGTTTTTTTGTATACAAAAATTATTTTTCTGATTTTAACCTTTTTTAGGAATAAAATGATTAGGTTATATTGAATTTATGCTGATCTAAATTAATTTATGTTGATTTATACTAATTTTAGGCCAAATTTATACCGATTTATAGTAATTTATGTTGAATTTAGGGTAATTTTTTTATATTTGAAAATTAAAATGTTGTGCTTTGTACTTGTAGGTTATCGTTAGATACAATGGCAAATAGAGAAGCCTATGGATCAGGCTCGGACTCAAAATCAGCTCAATCGATGTCAGTTACAGGCACTTGTCCCCCTGGAGCTAGAGACCCTTCTTGGAAATATGTCGTACGAAGACCGGCCCCTGGCACAGTCATTTGCACAGAATGTAAGAACCTATATCATGGAGGCATAAATCGCCTCAAATACCATCTTGTAGGCATTACTCGTTGTGATGCCAAGCCCTATGAGAAGGGCAAAGAAGAGATAAGACGAGAGATGCAAGCACTCCTTGCATTGGTAGAAGAAAAAAAATTAGAAAGGGAGAAGACAAAGGCGGCCATAGCAGCACCCATAGCTAGTAGTCATGGTCCTCAAATGCAAATAGAAACATATGAAGATACGTCATTTGAAGGTATAATGGGCTCCCTTCGTGGTCCACGCATACGAAGCAAAACAACATCCACTTCATCTACTTCAAGTAGAGCGCCTACACCAACACCGTTACGCACACCACATAGCTTTTTTGTACCCAGAACCATACCTGGAGCAAAACCGTCATTAGAAGCTACATGGTGGAACAGGGAGGTGCATCGACAAGTAGATAAGGCATGTGCCAATTTTTGGTACTTCAACAACCTTCCCTTCAATGTGGTGAGCAGTCCTTATTGGAAGAATTTGGTAACCGCATTAACAGTAGTAGGAAAAAGCTACAAGGCACCTTCTCAGATAGACTTAAGTGGGAGGTTGCTCACAGATGCAACTAAAGAGGCAAAGTTACTAGTGGAAGAACAGAAGAAACAATGGCGAATGTATGGCTACACCATTCTTTCAAATAGGTGGACGGACAGAAAGAACCGAGCCATTATCAACTTTTTGGTAGCTTCAAATGGTGAGGTACTTTTTTTAAAGTCAGTTGATGCCTCTGACAAAGTAAAAAATGCAGAAACATTGTGTAATGGTGGAGGAAGTTGTCTTGGAGATGGGCATAGAGAATGTAGTTCAAATCATAACTGACAATGCAACAAAATATGTGGCAGCTAGGAGATTGCTCCAATAGAGGCATCGGTCGCTCTTTTGAACCCCTTGTGCAGCACATTGCTTTGACCTTCTTTTGGAGGACATAAGCAAACTTGATTGGGTGACACCGATTGTAGATGATGCAAGAAGCATAACAAAATTCATTTATAATCACCCTTGGGTTCTTAGTTTGATGAGAGATCACACCAAAGGGACAGAGTTGGTGCGATCAGGTGTCACAAGGTTTGCAACAATTTTCCTAAAGTATTATTGGTTTGTTGACTTCATTGAAACAGATGTTTGTGAGTCAAGCATGGCTAGACTCATCATATTCAAAGAAGCCTGAAGGAGAGAGAGATGCAAAGATAGTCTTTGATAATCTTTTTGCACAAAGAGCTACAAAGATCATGAAGGTAACCTCAAAACTTCGATTTTAAATTCAAATTGAATATTTTATTTTTTAATTTTAGTCTTTCATTATAAATTTGTAACTTTAATCTTTTTGTATTTGTAAATTGTAGGTGTCGGAGCCCTTGGTTAGAGTTCTCCATTTGGTAGATGAGGATCAAAACCCAATGGGGTACATTTATGAGGCCATGGATAGGGCCAAAGAGTCCATCCGAAACTATTACAAGGGGGCCAACCTTAAATTTGATCCCATTTAGGATATCATTGATCAAAGGTGAAACAATCAACTCCACCAACCCATACATGCAACAAGGTACTTCCTCAACCCTAGATTTTTCTATTCGAATAGCTTCTCAGATCCTAATGGAGAGGTTATGGAGGGCCTCACGACATGCATTCAAACGCTGACACCCCAGGTTGAGGTGAGAGACTGTAATGTCCCTTTTTGGTGCATAGCTGATTTGTGCGCTAGCAGCTTGTTTCCAAGACTTTCGGAGGCTAATTGGTTAGTTGGGGTGAACTCCAATGTTCTTGGAGAAGCTTTGATCAGTCTTGCGGAGCATTTGTTCTTGGTTTTAGGTTCAGTTGGTTAGATGGAGCCATTTGATGCTTTTAGAATGGATTTTTGACCTTTCAGGTGCTCTCCAAACTTCTTGGAGGAGCAGGCTATTTTTACCAAGTCTCCCAATTGCCACCGATCGTCCTAAGTCTTTGACATCATATTGGTATGATCAGAATTGCAAAATTATATCATTTGGATACTTTCCGCAACTTGGGTATATTATTGAGTTATTTAATTAATTATTCACTTATATTGTCTAATGTTGGAAATATTAAACGGGACAACTAAGTGTGATAGCTCATTTTAAAGGTATTGAAAAGTTATTGCAAGTGGATGCCTTGGAAAAGGAACTTTATTCATGGGAAAATACCATTATTCCTCAAAATGGTGAAAGTTCTCCATAGAGTTAATTATTTATTTTTTATAAAAAGAGTTTTTGGAGCAAAGATGAGAAAAGTAATATTTTATTACTCCAAAAAAGTTATAAAAGGAGTTTTGGAGACTCATTTTATTCATTCTGGACATTTTGTTTTATTGGAGCCTCTTTGAGAGTTGGAACTTTTGGTTCTTCAAACCCAAGGTAAACATGCTATTCTAAAGGCTGGAATTGGAGACAAACTCTATCAAACTACTATTTCTACTTTTGCACGGCCCTCTAAATCAATACTGAACTCTAAAACTAACCTGTACTATCCATTTGAAGACATGTACAGCCTAATTTTTGATATCATGCTCTGCTGTAGGCAAAGAACAGATTGTACAACCTCATTTTTCAGTAGTATGGCTCTCCAAAGGTACACCAAATGCTGCAAAAACCACCCAGAACTATACAAACTGTATACAAAGATGGTACGTGTTGATGTTTGTTTTTGGACAAGTCAACAATTAGAGTGAAATACAAAGTATCTAACTCCCTCTTGAGCAAAGCCTCTCAAATGCTGAACATGGTGATCAAACAAGATGACTCCAAGGGTCCTTTTATAATGCATGATGGGTTAACTCAGTGATTACATGTGATCTTGCTGATAATCACAAAGGGACTTACGCGGATTCTTCTTCATACTTGTTTAGCTTATTCCTCTTTCAATGTGGATGATTTATATACACGGGTCTTAATGATAAAGAAAATGAAAAGGGTTAAGGGTTCAAAAAGCTAATCTAAGGTCAATGAAGTAATGATGAGGTATTGAATAGACAAACTCCGAAGTAAACCTAACTTCACTTCGCCAAGGATGCCTACAACTACATGAAGTTGGTGCAATCTCCTAAGGTTTGCGAATAGTTTTCAAATCATGAAGGCTCACATGAACACCCATTAGACGGCGCAGCTCAAACAAGCATCCACAATCGAACTTCAAGCAAATGATAAGGCTCAGACTAGCTTTACACAACACTTCACCGGCGATGAATGTTAAAAGCATGAGCTAGGAGTTGATCAAATATTCAATACAACATGCATTACAACAAAGAACTTCTAATCTATTTCTAATCTACTTGAAACATCTCTTAATTCCATCAAGATTCAGGAAACCATGTTACTCCACATGATAATACTTAACACCAAACAAGTAGCTCCAATGTCTTTTGCATTAATCTTGAAAATATTTACAACAGCTTCAAATCTTCTCAGAGAATTTTCGAGAGTCTCTCCTATTCTACTCCTACTTGCCTACAATCTAAATCTATATGTTACAAATGAGGCAACAAGGCCTTTATATAGTGCTCCAGATTACAATGAATGGCTTAGATCAATTTGATAGCCAAGGGTCTAGATCGTGCCACCTCAGAGGTAGTTACAACAATTTGCTATTTTTAGTACAAAAGAGAGAGGCAATGAAGGCACGTTTTCCAATGTGATAAGGTAAGGCGAAATCATTTAAAATATCTTCCATATAGGAATCCCTTTGATTTCTTTTATTAAATGATACATTTAATGCATTTAAAATGATGTGTACTCGCCACATAAATGCCACCTCAGCATACTTTGAAAATTGTATCATCTTTATGTGATGTATTCAATGTGATTGCTTGAACTTGTATGTTTGGGAATACAACTTGTAGATCTTGCCTTGTTCATTCTTCTTGTAGACTGGATGTATGATACTTGTAGCTTCATTTGACTAACTTCATGATTCTTTCTTCTTCTTGTAGGTAAGTTGATATGAATCTTCTTTGATGATGCTCCTTCTTGAAAAGTGAGTAATAGAGTAGATGATGAAGCTTCATTAATGACATGGAGTAGAAGTCTCTCTTGGACTTGAAGGTTGAATAGAACTTGAAGTATGATAGATGAAGTGTCTTTGACATGATGTAGAAGTTGATGAAGTGATCTTGAACGATGATCTTCGAAGTGACCCTTCGGAGTGTAGTAGATGACCTCTCAAAGAGACTTTAAGGCATTGGAAGAACTTGAAACTTGATGAATCTTGACTTGAAGCTTGGATGAATCTTTGAAGATTGAGAGATCTTAACTTGAAGATTGGATAAATGAATGCTTCAAATCATGTTGCTCTTGATGAAGTATACTTGAACTTGATATGATCCAACATGATGTTATTGATGTAAGAGACTTGAGGTGTGATCTTTTAGAGTGGTGTTCCCTTTGCAACTTGAAGGTGACTCAAGTACTTGCTTTTGATGATTCCTTGACTTCATCAACACTCCTTATCTCAATGATGCAACTTGATGATCTTCAAAGGCGGCTAGCATGATGCTCCTTACTCCTTGCTTGAAGGTGATTCCTTGGATAACTCAGCATCATTGATGATCCTACAAGTCAAGGTAAGCGATATATCAATGACCTCATAAGATAAAACAACTTTAAACATGTAATAATGCCACTTCAAACTTAGGCGCAAATATAGGCAAAAATAGGAACAAAGGGCGCCTAACTCAATTTAGTCCCACATTCATCACTCAAAATGATTTTAATCAATTGCAAAGATTTAAAAAAGGTCAATCTCCCTTAAAATTCATTCAAAAGGTGTCTTCAATATAATCTCTCCCTTAGGCGCCAATCTAGGTGGTAGGAATAAGCATGAGCGCCCAACACAAATGGCTCACAGTAGTAAATGCTTTGGCAAGACTCCCTCACCTAGGCGCCTTAATCAAATAGTGGTTTTATATCAATTCTTCTAAGGCGCTCATAAAGATTGGCATGGAGGATGTAAGGCGCCTAGCCTAAGGTAGTTGTTTTTTCAAGATTCGGATCAGTACACCATGGTTTTGGCTCCCTCATTCCTAGGCGCCACCTTAGATTGTTTACAATGAAACCTTCAATCCTTATTCCTCCTAGGGGCAACTTGGAGTGTTTAAACATTTCCTTCTATACTAGGGCGCCACAAAGGATAATTCGATGCATGAAGGGCGCCTATCACCCTAAGGTGGAGTTTTGACAACTTTTCAATCAAGGCGCTCAAAGTGGTTTGCTCTTGTGTTCATCTCATGTCAAGGCGCAATTCCGAAGTTGGTTGGAATGATGGGAGGCGCCCTGAGTTGCAGGCGCCATCTGGAGTCATTGCGAGTAGAGAAATGCGCCCAGAAAAGGAAGTCCAAGGAGTAAGGTATATTGAAAAATAAATTTAAGTAAGTTTAGAGATTGGAAAATATACTTTAAATATTTTTCAATATACCTTTCAGGATGTTTGAGATAGGTCTCAGATCCACTAGATTTAACATGCAGATTATAGAATTTGGAGGATCCACCAGATTTCAGACTTAGTCAATTTTTCAATGTTTCAGGATATCAGGCTATCAGACTTGGTCATTTTTAGGATCTTCTCAAACATACATCAAGGATTTCATACTCTTTCTTCCTAAGGCGCCCATTTTTAGGTTGATTTGATTTACTTACACCTTGGGCGCTTAAAATGATAATTTTTAACTTCTAAGGCGCCTGAAATGGTTCACTTGCACAAGAAGAGCGCCTTGTTCATTCACTTCAAAATGCTCACTTGTTGGTGTCCATTCATGACCCTTTCCTAAGGCACCACATAAGGATTGTTCTGAGTAGGAAAATGGCGCCTAGGGTCAAATAGGTGTGAGATGGCGCCTTTCTATCTTTCATATTGCTCATTCAACGACTTCAATCTAATGCCAAGGGTCTAATAGTTGACTCCATCACCTTCAAATCACTTGATGAATTACTCCTTGAGGTTAGGCGCTCATTGAGTTAAGAACACTTACGCCAAGTTTTAGGCGCCATTTTGAGTGTTGAAGGCTTCCTTGCCCAAGGCGCAATCTTGAGGTTGTCTAGATGATGGAAGGCGCCCTAAGTTCTAGGCGGAGTTTTGAGGTGACCCTGGAGCAATTTCGCGCCCAGAACTGACAGTACCCGAGGTAAGGTATATTGAAAAATATATTAAATATTTTTCAATATACCTTTCAGGATGTTTGAGATAGGTCTCAGATCCACCAGATTTAACATGCAGATTCTAGATTTTTGAGGATCCACCAGATTTCAGACTTAGCCAATTTTCAGGATCTTCAGGATCAAGATACCAGACTTAATCATTTTCAGGGTCTCAAACATCAGGATCAGGTCATCAAGGGGCTCTAAGACTCAAACACCACTGACTTCATCATGCAAAGGACATCATCCTGGTCTTAGCAAAGCACTGGAATTCAAAAAAGGGGGTCCCCATTTGCAATGGGGCGATGTGTGATTTGGTCACAACAGTACGGCTGCAAGTTTACATGGAAAAAGTGTCAAAAAGAGCAGCAGTTTAGTCCCAAACTTCACACACCCTCCTGCAATAGTAGTACGGCCTCCTTTAATGTTGTATGGTGTAATAGCCACTATCCTGGTAGGGTTCTATGCTTTGTTTTTTTTTTTTTTGTTTTCTCACTGTTGTTTAGATTTAGGGTGCATATGTTTTTGCATGTGTTTGTTTTTGCATGATAATAATGAAATATAATGCATATAACAACAACCCAGAAAAACTATAAAAGCTATGAGCAAAATAACGAAGGCCCATATTATATTATTCTTAAAATGAATTACAATCACATACCCATTTGCAAAACTCCAACTTCGTACTTCTGTTGTACATGAACCAGCAATAGGAATATCATAGAACACCTTTGAAACACTCACCAATGAAAGATTTCTTGCATACAATTGATGGCAATATCAATAGAGACCCTAGACGTCCAGAGTGAGTGTGATAGAAGCCACGAACGAAGGTAGAATCAGCACTGGAAATGCCCACGTTGTCCAAGAGGCAAGAGGCTGTATGGCTTAGCTGGTACTAAATATCAGCAAGAAACAAATGCCAAATGACTCACAATATCTTTGTTTTGATTTGAATGTTGTTGTAGGGACTAGGCGACCATGATAGGATAAGAATAAGCAAGAAAGCCCACTCAAATCTCCCACAAATGAAGTATGGCCTAATATGCAAAGGTACAGCCAGCCAAGAAGAAAGCACAGCTGCAAGTAACTCCTCTCCAAACACTTAAATCTGTCCCTCCATTATTCATTCTCAGTTGCACACAAAATCTGCATAAGATATGTTCATTATCTCCTCAAATCTTTGCCAAAATGTATCAAAGCACAAAGTGAAGCCCCTGGATGAGACTTCGCACAACGCGCCTGATGTTGTCTTCCAAACATGAAGTGAGTGATTCTAGAGAGAATTTCGTCTCAGCAGAACCCTAGTTCAAACCCTCAAAGCCAAGCTTCAAAGTTTTGCACGACAATATCAATTTTTTGTAAGAGTGAATGGATGCAAATGAATTCATTTTCTCTTCTTTTATTCCTTCACCCTCAACGCCCAAGAGAGGTATTTTATTATTTTGTTTTATTTATTTTTGACCCCCACATCCCTTCATGACGCGTCCATCTCCTAGGACATAACCTTTAAGTCATAACTTAAGTCTTCATAAAGTGAAGTCACTTATTAACATAAATGATTTAGGCTTAAACTAGTGTACATTAAATATTTAATTTAATTTACTTTTCGATCAATTAATCCTTAGCCAACTCGAAACCACGTGTAATGTGCTAGATGTTCCAACTTGCAGTGGCTATAAATGGAAAGTTGGGCCAACACCACCCGCGATCCCTGCCTGACTTACTATAAATAGTAAGTCCTAGAAAATGACCCAATTAAGTTCCCTAACCAAACCCATTAACCTACAGCAACCCTGGAATAGGATAATCAAGGGACTTAAGTTATTCTATTTTTAAGTTAACTTTATAAAGTGTTCTAATTTCGAATTGCTTTATAAAAGTATTTTATAAAAGTCACTTAAGTGGGTTCTAAAGCACTTTATGTCATAAAGTGACATTGTGTACATAAAAACCATCATTTAATAAAGTTAAGTGATTGTGTGCACAAAAACCGTAATTTTATAAAGTTAAGTAATTGTGTACACAAAAACAATCATTTAATAAAGATCAAGTGTGATTGTGTACACAAAAACTTTCATTTAATAAAATTAGGCCAGGCCTATTTGGAGTGAGGGCTTTATAAGGAGCAACTGGGAATCATTTGCACATCATTGAGTTTATGTGTTTTGGCTTGAAGATAAGTTCTTGGTTTCAACTTGAGTTCAAGGAGATGTTCCCTTGCATTCATGGTATCAAGGAGATGATTCCTTGGTAATTAATGGTTTGGTGATGATCCCTTACCATTTATGAGGTGAAATTACTTCAGATTTCACAATTGAGCTTCAAAGCATTGTTTCATATTTCTTTGGGTTCGAGCATTGATTGATTATAGATATTGGGTCGGAAACCATTATTGGACATCATTTGCATATTATTGAAGATCCTTGTTGTAGGTTTGGGTTCATTGAAGACCTTTGATTTGATTGAAGATTTTGCTGAAGACATTTGTTTGAAGATTTAGGTGGAAGACATTGGCATTTTGGCATCATACCTCGAAGAGCTTCATTTGCTTGCTGGAGCACCACCAATAAGAGGATAAAATCAGTCTTTCAAATCAATTTCAGCTGTTATTTCATTTCATACTTGCAGATCTGAATATTTTAGCAGCAGTTATTGAAGATTTTGTATTGTTTAGAGTTCCAAATTGTGAAGGAAATCTATGCTTAGTGGAGCGCCACCATTAACACATCATTGGGTCCCTTTGACATTATTGAAGAAGCGATCTGCAATTAAGGAGGACGAATTGCTACAAGTCTGAGTTCCTTTGGTCAGTGATTAACTACAGAAATATCAACATGCTGGACAGCAAACAGACTGAAATTGCTACAGCAGACTTGTCACTCATTTTCCATTGCATTTGAGCATCAAATTGGTATTTGTCATTCAACATTTCATTCTGATTTTGTAACAGCAGATTGGCATTTGTATTTGGCTATGATCAAGCCATCCCATTTGAAGTAATTGAAGACTTGAACAATCTGAATTTATAACAGCAGTGGTCTGATTTGGTTTGTCATCATCTTCTTGATCTTTATGTGTATTTCATGGTGTAATTGCACATTGCTAAGGCTACAAATATCTCTTTGTTCTATCATTCATTTGCATTTGTTAACTCTATTTTCATGCTTGAGGAAATCAAAATTGAAGGTGCAGAAATAAAGTCAGATTTCAGAACTAGGGTCTGATTGATAAAATTGCAAGACTGGGAAAATTGCCTACAATAATCAGAATTTGAGCATATTTATCCTAAGAGGGATATTACAAAAGGACTGTAATCAGCATTAAAACTTTAGTACAACCCTTTAGCAACTGGTACGGCCTTGCTCCATATGGTACAGCCACTACAATCTTCACAAAATCTACCAAAAAGTTGCGACTAGAGCTTAGTCAATAAAATATGAAATTCAAATTTCAATAGCAACTCAAAGCACATAAAAAATCTCCATTATAAAATGAAACTAGAAAAACTTCAATTATCAACACACAGGCGATTCCTCGATGAAATCACTCAAATCAGCTAAGAGGATTTTTGTCCTCGAAACTGAATTCACCAAAGGGTTTTCGTCCTCAGGCAAATAGAATAACTCACGTTCATTCTTTAGAGCAAATAAAATGAATTACCCAAAAGAAGATTTTTGAAGACAAACCTCCCTTTTATAAGTTTTTCGAAGAAATAAAATAATATTATCTCTTTTTGCTCATTTATCTCTTCAAAATTATAAAAAATATAATAAAGTCCCCTAATGACCACCTTTTTGCACCTTGGAGCTAACGACACTTTAAAACAACATTTTTAAATAATTAAATATAAGTTGTCTTTTAAAATAAAACTTAAAAGCACTTTTTGACAACTTAATTTAATTATTTAATCATTTTCCCTTTTTCCACCACCCCATTAGCCTATGGGAAAATTTTGGAAAATAGACTTAGGGTCATCAACAACTTACGCTTGAGATGGGGGCATTACATCTAAGTCATTAGTGCTTATCCGCATTTTATTAGACTTAATTAACTAAATAAATGATCTACATTTTATCACTTAAGTGAATTACAAAATAGAAATAACTCAAACTACTTGCACAATCACACTGAACCTGTGCAAAAGTTCCAAATTGAGCTAAAAACTCAACAATCCTATAATATTGTTAGACACTTGAGACAATGTCATTGTTGCACCCACTTGTTGTACTATTACTTCCAAATCAATTCCATTGGGTAGTAGGTCATTTGCCACTACCATACGTTGGTTTTCCCTTGAAGGAGTTTCTAGAATAAATTCTTGTTGTTGTGTGAGTGTTTCATTTCCATTTTGCAAGCATATTTTTCTGATTTTACTCACAATATTCATACCACTTCAAGTACCTCATTTGTTTAAGCAAATAGAAAAAAATTGAATTGTGATTCTTGAAATCTTCGAATTTAAAGGTTTTACTCATCAAAAAGGCTCCATGCCTAAATGCAAAATTGAAAGAGGAATCCTCTTTTCTTGTGGGATTGGGTAGAGACAAAGAGCTCACTAAGCCAAGTTTTGATATCAAATCCATCAAATTTTTGACCTTTACCTTGGGAAAAGGGTTGGTGAATCAATGTGGGGAATCTAGAGCTTTGTCCTATAATATTGTTAGACACTTGAGACAAATGACAAAGAATATTTGCTACCTATGTCAATAGGGTCGACATAGCAGTAATATCCATTCATAACAATGATAGAATTTATGTACTTATCCAATTCTAGGTTTCAACCTTTTGATTGAGATCAATTCTCAAATCATGAAATGCTTCTTTACATTCCTACATGAACAATTTCTTGAGTTCTGACAAGTAGATGGTATTTTTCGCATTGTGTCAAATTATGATGTTTTATTAGAATTCAACTACATACTTTTTGAGTCAAACTCATTGACCCATATTTCACAAGTAATGGTTCACATCAACCCATCTCTCATGAGCATGAATTGTTCACTTAGCACCCACTACATCTAGGTGATGCTCCCTAAGATGAAGCATCGAGGCTTCTTGGGAGGTCACCCACCCCAATACTACTCCAACTCAAGCACACTTAATCATGGAGTTTACCCCAAGATCAAGCCCACTTAGCTTGCTACCCCATTTCAAAAACCTTCAACAAGTGTTGTGCCTTACGAACCAGTCATTATAGAGTCCCTTTAGCTCATCCATTGACAAGTAGGTGGTATTTTTCGCAGTGTGTCAAATTATGATGTTTTATCAGGATTCAACTGCATAGCTTTTGAGCCCAACTCATCAACCCAAATTTCACGAGTTCTTCTTGACTAGACTCCATGTTGTATTGTCTTCCAAATCTAATGTGAGCTACAATGCCTTCATGTTGTGCTAATGCCTTGGTCATGTAGGAGTTGTCTTAAATCTTGTAAGTAATGGCTGGAAGTTGTCAAAAAACAAATGAAGTTATTGCTATACAAAAGTTCCCAATCAAACTATACATGCCAGCTATTAAGATGAATAAAGAACAGAACAATAAAACAAGAAGGAAGGAGGGCAGGGAAGTGTGACAAAGCAAGGGGATTCAGATTTTTCTGTCTTGAGATGATGCTCTAATACCACTTGTAAGGAGCCTTCTTGATTAATGAAAAGTGTAAATCAAGTTAAAGGCTTTAACTGATATCAACCACTTCGAGAGGGCAACCTCCTATTGCATTGTCACTTCAAGGGGGCAACCTCCTATTCAATAATGCTAGACATCCTTCCTTGAATACACAACTCCTATTTCTAGGAGATAAGAGAAGTCATGTGAACTTAATATATGTGGAATAAATATTAAATAAAAGGTAAGTGGGACAAAGAGAAGAATAGGTGAGGAGGAGGTAAGATAGAAGAAAAATGAGAGGCAGTGGTGGGGTATATGACAGTGTTCATGCAACAAACACCTGCGAGCCAAACTATCAATCAAGCATTTTGCAATCTCTCTTTTGTAAATGCCTTTGTTCTAATTGTATATATACTTGTATTTGGCCCCTATGATCAATAAATTCTGATGTAGACACCAATCTCACATTCTAGTTAGGAAAACTACCTACAAAATATTCCCTAAGTTTCATGATCATGGAGATTCTCATTCTCAGACTCCCGGTTTCCTTTGGTTATACATATGTACTATATTTGTTCAGTTCCATTGAATAGAAAAATATTATTCTACCATCATTTTTCTTTCTTTCTTTCTGTCCTTCTGTTTTCATGACTGTACAATGGGTCAGTGCATGTGTTTTTGTTGCATGTTCATCCTATTAACTCAAAATTACTAGCTATGTTATTGGGTTGTCCTCCATCCCACCATCCTAAGCCCCACAATTCATAGAGTCATAATAATTGCTCTAAAAAAAAAACTGTTGTGATTGAAATAAACACACAAAAAGTAAGAAATACAAGACCTATACACCCTCAAGAATTTAGGACACAATTTCAATCATAAAAAGAGGAGGCAGAACAGTCCACAACTGAAATATAGAAGATTTAATACTCAAAATGATATCTCAAGTGTATGAAGGTGGCCTACTTACCAATGGATTACTACCATTCAAAATAATTACCATGATTTTTTCTTTTAAGCTTGAACTGATTAGTACTAAAAAGCTATTGTTT
The DNA here is from genome assembly GCA_027924645.1 of Cunninghamia lanceolata. NCBI lineage: Eukaryota > Viridiplantae > Streptophyta > Pinopsida > Cupressales > Cupressaceae > Cunninghamia > Cunninghamia lanceolata. The sequence continues at coordinate 29,863,915 of BSBN01000500.1, forward strand.
GTGGATCAAAAGATCTAGTGGAGGACACTATTAAATTAAAGATATGTAACACTTGTTAAAGTTGTATTTAGTGGATCAATCCCTATTCAAATCTAAGTTAAAGATTACTTACATGCAGGAGAACAAATTGAACCCTTAAACCAACCATCCTCAAACTTTAAGTGGTTAATAGAGCTTCTTAAAGCATAATTGGCACTAAGAACAGGTTATTTAGTAATTGACATTTGAAAGACTTGATAGTGAATTAAATACCCTTGTTTGACCAGAACAAAATACATGTTCTTTTAGTTGGGCATGTTGTGTGGACCCAGTTGAGAATTCTGAATTCCGTGGATCCTAATATTGCCTCCAATGATTTTTAAAGGGTTGTCCATGGTGCTCAATGGCTTGATCATGGTTATAGTCCATTAATTGACCCTTCCATGCATATTTTTGCTTACTTTAGTGATTTTCCTGGCCCCAGTTAAATTTTATAATAAGGAATGGATGTAGTGAAACAGTTCACGTGAGAGAATGAATATTCCTCATGACTGAACTAATGGGAGGATAAACAGGGCTATCAGAGGGAACACACGAAGAACGAACAGGGGTCAATTGCTCCAGTGCCTCAAATGATTTAACCTTAGTGGCTTCTGTAGCATAGAATGGGGCACAATTTACTGCAAGAACAGACAGCAACCTATTAACATAACACTCAAAGAACTCAGTTCTTAGATTTTGTATTAAAATATACCAGATATTATTTACCTGAACATGGGATCCTGTATCCGAGATGTTAATCAGCTGAAAAACACGTGCTGCAAGTTCTGCATCAATAATTTCATGTGGCTCTGCACTGTATAGCACTGTATATTGTCAGTGTTGAATGCAAATCCAGAGTAGGAATATCTGATGCTTCTCAAACCAATGATACCTGCAACTTGTACTTGGTTTGAATTTTATGATTGATGCGATGATATGAACAATCCAAGCAAGTTGCCCTTCTACTATAGATAACTCATTACTGTCCCCACTTGTTGGCAGCCTCGTTCCTTCCTACATAGAGGATAATGTAAATCACTATCTGAAACTGCATATACATACTTCAGTCCATAGGAAAGGTGTAACCAATTATTTTATGTGGTAAAGAAGGCTTTTAATAATGTCAAAAAATGTACCGTATATGTCTGCAGTATAGGCTCTAAAAGTTTTATAATGTATAAACTGCTGGTCTCATACTGCACACAAAAGCAAATGCACTCCTTGAATCAAATATTTTGAAGAAAATTAGTAGAAAAAATACATTAACTAATATCTATAAATCTTAAACATTTGGTGCACACTTGATATTCTTACATCACAAAATTGTAACCAGCAAAGCGGTTTGGAAAAATAGATCAGCACCTGAAATCGGCATATATATGGAAAATTGTCAAGCTGATCTTGAAGAAGTTCAACGTTGTCCAAAGGATCTTCTGAGAGGTCATCTGGCAGTATGGCCTAAAAGACAACAAATGTTGAAACACTATGTGGCATTTAATACTGTGTGCTGTTTATATGATATTTTCTGCAAGCACTTAGACACATGCACAAGCAAACACTTTTTATGAATCAATCCTAGAAATATATATGAGCAAATATAATCGTACCTGAACACAATCAAATCTCGAAGTAATGAATCCCTCGGTTATTTTAGGTACAAATTCATCGAGAAGACTTGGCATGTCACTCTTCAAATATGGAACAGATGTCACTAACCTGGACCAAAGACCTAAAAGGTAATAAACACTGCTGCTAGCCCACTGCATTCAACAAAAGAAAACTTATATTGGAAGATGTGAAATTGAAGAACTTGTAAGCTTACTCTTAAAAATTTATTGCTGTTAACTGTTAATTACAAACATATGAAGAAAGTAGTTCAAACCTGCCACGATTGCAAAGATTTTAATGTAAATTCTGCCACCAACCGTATCCAGTCACTGTAACCTTCCACATTGACAAGCTCAGACAGCTGCAATAGAAAATTGAAGAATGTTAGAAGGAACAAAAGAACAACTAAAGTTGTACCATATGCTGACAAAAGACCATGTTCTCTTGCATATAAAAGACGCACTTGACCAGTTTCAGAGTAATCCAAAGATAAAAATAAACAGATATAATTTATAGACCAACAAATATCTTATTAAAATTACATGGCTAAAATCACAACAACGTAACAAGAGAAAGGTAACAAAAAGTTAAAAACAGTTTCTTCTATCTTTCTAATATCTGTAACCAAAACCATGCAAGAAACTGCATTCCTAGTAATATAGTTAGCATAAAACATTAACAGGCCATCTACAGACCAAGAAAAAGTATCATCAATAATGGCAATAAAATTCAATGTTATTCCCTTAGAAAGTGAGCTCCATAAATCAAGAAAGGTAGCATAAAACATTAAATGGCATATACGGACCAAGATAAAGTATTATCAATAATGGGAATAAAAGTCAATGCTATTTCCATGTTTAGAAGTAAGCTCCATAAATCAAGAATAGTAGCATAAAACATTAGCATAACATCTGCAAACCAAGATAATGTATCATCAATAATGCTGATAACAGTCAATGCTATTTCCATTTTCCGAAAATGAGCTCCATAAATCAAGAATCCCCAACTAAAATTGTTTGAAAAGAAGGAAAACATAATGCATACATTAAGAATTCCCCGCTAAAATTGTTTGAGCAGAAGAAAAATAAAATATGTTGTGGTCTACCTTTGTTCTTAGATGGTGATATTTGCTCTTGATGTCATGGTACACTAGTCATCTACCTACCAACACACCCTTCTACAGGATCTGAATATTAGAATGCTATCACTCTCCACCTCTGTGGGAACAGAATAAATATCCACTATTTCTAGGCAATTCTGGATTACAAATCTACATATCCACTTGGGCACAATTTATTTTGTTGTCCAAAGAAGAAACATGCTAAATATAGACAAACAAACAAATACGAGGGTGTTTAAATATTCCAGTAGAAAAAAGACAGAATAACCATTGTACAATAAACTACCAAAAATCCAAACAGCATGGTTATACTCAAATTGATCCATAAGGATCAGTGAAAATCAAAACCCTTTCATTAGCCAACCACAATAATTCAAAAACAGTGCTTTAAATGGGGTATTTCTTTTATGGTGACAAAATTGCAAGTTAACACAGGCAGGGGGTACATAACCATCAGTTTCTATGGCAGTAAGAAGTGAGCTTTCATAACTGCTCATTATCACAGGTGACAATTTTATAACTGCGAGGACAAATGTGTAACTGCCAGTCTTCTTAAAGCAACGTGTTTCACCAGAAGCAGATGTACAGTCAGAGTAACGATAGGAAGTAACTGATATCATTTTGGGCATTTGTGATCCATTGATCTTCAAAGGGATATCACCAAAAATGCATAAGAAGGGTCGAGGGATAAGGAATTGCATATAAGGAGCAGAGATTCCGTGGGAAATGTTTTAAACTTTAAAGCCCTCTAGACATCACACGAGAGTGTTGAGCACAGTTATCATCCTATCCTTCTAGCAATGTACCTTCAAAGATCCCAATTGTTGCTTCTATCATTATTTTGATTGTACAGATTCATCCAGCAAAACCACTGCTTTAAGCAGACCACCAGTTAAGCATTCCTCTTGTAACCTATTCAATTAGCTAATACCTTTTCTTGAGTAAATCATTGAGCTAATTTATCTCTTCTTGTACCTTCTTTTGTGTACTTCAATTATATTATATATCTTTAACAACATTAATTTCAATATAACCAAAAAAATACTCAAATCGGGGTAATAAAATCATTTGAGTACTATTTCCACCTGCCTTTTGTCACACCCATGGAAGTTTTGAGGAACAATTAGTGCAATTCCAATCGTTGACAAATTGAAGCCACCATTTTGGCTTTAATGGAGGAATATTTAAAGGAATTTGATCCATGAACATGCCCTCAAGTTTCGATCTCGTGTATGGCAAGTGATGCTCTCAAGTAGAACCAACCATTTTGTTGGCCCATCAGTACAATGTGACAACCAAGCGGACTTAACAGGACTATATGCTAGTTCGTGATGGAATGGCATTTGGTATGTTGGTTTCCTTTGGGACATAATAACATATTCACAAAGGGACTCAAATCAAGATTATAATCATGCGGTAAACCTCAAGGAAACAAAGTTTCATCTGCATGATTAAGAAAGCAACCATGCGTGAGCTATCGCCTATCTCCATTTTTCATTCTCATTCACTGCATTCCATTTTTATTTGGAATTTAAAATTATCTGACAGCTTGCAATTTCCCCATTTACCTGACTATAGATGTGAAAGGGACTGATCATCACAAGAATTATAAGGTTCAAAAGGTAATGCAAAGCCTACTAGAATTCCAACATACTAAAAATAATTTACTGCATGTCAATGTTTGCTTCTGATTCTACATTTACCAGATTGCAGCAATAAATGATTATAGGAGTAACAATGAACAGAATAATACCAGATAAACAGATCTTTTCAAAAAGGTAGTGTCTTATACAATTGCTAGGTACAGGGAGGGACCAAATTAGCATACCTTCCCTGATATAGGCTTGCTTCTTAAATGACAATACAAATGTCAACAACCGAAAACAAGAAGACACATTACTACCTAAAGCTGGGAAAACATAACGATTTGCCTACAACAAAACATTATTAAATCAACGGTCTACATTATCCCCCTTTTAGAAAAGTCGGAATCCCTTCTGACAACACTAATAACAAAAGAATTAACTCAGCAAGAAAAAGTTGTAGGTGGTGGAGTAGACAATGTCCTTGGAGCTTTGAGAAGTGGTGAACTGGATGATTCAGCATAGTCAACCTTGAGCTTCTTTAGTTCTCCACAAAGGGCACACACTTCAGTTGTTCACTCATGCAAGTGCTTGGCTGCTAAACATTCACACTTTATTTGCCGAATGGTGGGTTGCTCAACGGTAGGTTTCTCAATGATAGGTATTAGATTAAAATCAAGTGGATTTAAATAATTATTTGCATTTTCATCCTTTTATATTTTTTTGATTTAAATTTTCCTCAAAATTAATTGCAGTATCTCTATTTTAATTTTTAAATTCATCGTTAACAATATTTAACAAACCTTTATAATTTGTTTCCTCATTGTCGATTGCTTCTATATCAATCATATTTATACCATTTATCCATAGGCTATAAATTTCTAATTTGGAGCCATTTACCACATCCTTGATTAGTATACAGTCCAAATTTCCAATCAAAAGGCTCCATTCTTCAAAATTTCATAAATTTTAAATGGCCCCAACCACATTGCCTTAAATTTGCCTTATTTGATTCTGCACTTGCTTTTGTACTTATGTACCAATTCTGAGCGCTATAATTGTCTTGCCAATTCGAATTTGGTAAGGATAAAATTCGGCAAGGAAAAATGTGGAAAAAAAATTTGTGATTAAATTCGCCTTACCATAAATCTGATTTTTTTTTTAAATATAAATAATAAATACACAAACACATTGCTAAATAGATGCCACATTTATAAACCATAGTAAACTTTATATTAGTATTTTTTCATACTCATCTATGTCGGCATGACTATTTTTAGTTAATGCTCATCTATGTCGGCAGTTTTCTATTTTTAGAAAACTTGTTCTTTTGTACGTTGTATATATTGAGTGTTTTTGCTCATTTGTAATCATCTCAATTCATTTGTATCTATTCAAATTCTTTATGGTATCAGAGCCAGGCCCAGGCTAGGAGCCCCAAGCACATGAGAGGTGTGGCTTAAGGGGGGGTGTTGGTGTTGGAAATAAGCCACACCCAGACCGAAGATGGACTGATCCAAGATGGGCCAGTAGCTCAGTGGTAGAGCACTCCAGCAGCGTATGGAAGGTCCTAGGTTCGAGTCCTAGCTGGTCGAGCGTTTTTGCTCATTTGTAATCATCTCAATTCATAATCAATTCATTTGTATCTGTTCAAATTCTTTACTTTAAACCATAAGAAACATATGAAATCATGATTGCCAATAGCTTCCACATTATTGAGTGTTCATTATTATTTTATTATCTTTAACAAACAAAATAAAAAAATACTAAATTTTATTTTAAAAAACATAAAAATAAAATATATTAAAACAAAATAAAAAATACTAATTTTATTTTTAAAAACATATAAAATATAACTATAAATTACCCATTTTTATTTTATTTAAAAAGCAAAATTAAAAAAATACTAATTTTATTTAAAAAACATGAAAATAAAAAGATATTTAATTTATATTTTTACTTTGAAAAATAAAATAAAATAATTAGTAATTTTATTTTAAAAACATATTAAAATTTATATTTTAATTTTAAAAAACAAATTAAAAGAAATACTTATTTTATTTTACAAATATAAAAATAAAATTATATTAAATCTCATTTTAACTTTAACCTTTAAAAAAACAAAATGAAAAATCTAAATTTAATTTATAAAGCTTCCAGCACCACTAATGAAAGGGAAGAAGATACGGGGACAGAGCCGAATGCAGAAATGCTCTATCCCTCTTGACCCAGATCCACATGGGTTACTCTACATAATAGTGGCACGATTATGCCGAACCACCTCCCATTTAATAGCTATAGAAAGGCGTGGTGTGAGAGCATCGATTCTCCCAGGCTAAGTTATTCTCCGCTATTTTGTCCGAAATTTTAAAAATATATATATATATATAATTAACGATAGATTATATGTGAGCATATAGTGCTCGAAATTGTCTCACGCTAGTAAATTTTCTAAACTTGTCGGTTGTTCCTATCCACGTATTCCTTGAACCTCCTAAAATGCGCAGGTGTATTCCTGAATCCTAAAATTTATATATTAAATTTTATTGAAAGAAAAAAACTAAAATGCGCGGGGTCGACAGAGGACGGGTCAGCAGAGCAGGGTCGAAGGCTTTAGACTGAAAAAGGGGCGAAAATCTACCCAAAAAAAAAATACCGTACGAATTTCTAGCGATTTTAAACAAATTTCATAGGTTTTTTAAAAATCCGCCGAATTTCAAACCTCTTGGCCAAAATTCGACGAATCCTGTGACATAGTATATATATATATAGGCTTTTATATGTGAGCATTATAGTGCTCGGAATTGTCTGACGCCATAAAAGAATTCATGCCGGAAAATATTCTAAGATCGTCGGTTGTTCCTATCGACGTATTCCTTGAAATAAAATAAAAATTGTATTAATAAAAATACCTAAACAAAATGTTTAATAACAAAACGAAAAGTAAAACCTAAGAAGCTTCCCTGTGTCGCCAGCGCCGGCGCCTGTGCCTTAATTGATTCTCAAAAGAATGTTTGCAAAAACCGGGCCGAATTTAAAGACAATTTTTTAGCGGAGTTTAAATGTTCGCCAAATTTCGAACTCCATGCCAGAAATTCGGTGAACCTTGTGACTTAGTCCCAAACTATTTTTTTGGACTTTTACAAATTTATGATAAAAATGCATAAACCCTCGCACTTTTTGATAACCAAGATCATAATGTGGGCAAGGTGAGAGCATATAGTGATTGGGACTCTATTTGGCGACAAGCTACACAATCTAAATGGATGCAATAACTAGAAATGAAATTATCTAGTGTCTTGGCAGCATTGCCATCTAGACTGCAACAAGATTAATCTAAACTAGAGGAAAACCATCCAAATTTGTACAATGAAACAACCATGCAAGAAAACTGAGTTTACATAAGATAAATCTGAAAATATCAACAACAATCTTCTTCAAATTATTTATATCAGTAATTATATCAAAAAACTAACCAATAATATAATGAAACAATGAAGCCAAACTGTAGGAATTATATTGAATGAAGAGGAATTAATCTTAGCTCTGAATCTCTGAAGTGGACTAGTGATAACCCTCTATTGCTGAAACAACTTAACCAAACTCTAAACTGCAACCTCTGAAAATCTGCAAGGACTCAACTGAAAACTGTACGGCCCAAAAATTTTGTTGGCACGACTAACAAACTGATATCAAAACGCTGTGACTCCTAGAGATGGTACAACTACATGCTAAGGTTGTACAGCAGGAAAAATGTTGAAATCTACACACCTTACAAGTTGCACCTTCCTTAATGATGTCAATCACCCCTCTTAGACCAATTATGGCTAGTTGTATGCACCCTTACTAATGCATAAGATGTATGGCTACGTACTTATAATGGTACGGCCAGCAATATTCGCCCAACAAGAGTAGTGATTTGATTTGTAAACAAATAGATATGTGTAAACTTCTTCAAATCTAGAACTCACCAAGAATCTGGAAATGATATTGCAACTGATCAGCACAATGAACTCAAGCATTCAACACTCTAGTAATCCTTAAATGGAGTTACTCAAACAAATAGGAGGGTTTTCGTCCTTGAATCCATTTTTTGCCAAAGGGTTTTCATCCTAGGGCAAAAAAAGATGAACAATGTTGAATCTCAAGAAACTTGGGTTTGATAATAAACTGGAATGAATTCTTCTATGCACAAATCCCCCTTATATTGGCTCTTAAGGAATATAATTAAATATTATATTTTTTTTCCTTTTCCCTTTTCCCTCCAAAACATTATTTTTAAAAGTGTCTAAAAAGTACATTACTTTTGGACCCCAATCCTAGCGACACTTTTTGGTCCCTTTTTTTCTTAAAAAAAACATTTTTTAATAATAAAACATAAGTTGTCTATCTATAACTAAGTATCCAGTTGTCCTGCAGGAAGCCTCGGGTCCCGGTTCGGTTCGGCCAGGACCTGTGGGTCCGTCTCGGGCGAACCCGGACGGACCCAGGCAGAACCCGCGACCAACTGGGTCAAAAGCGACTTTTTTGATGTTTTTTTAATATTTTTTGGACAATTTTTTATTGTTTTAAATGATATGACTCCTCTCTAACCCTAAAAGCATCATTTGGAGTCATTTAAAAACAAAAAACATTCTACTTACCTCATTTCAATATGCAAAATAGAAAACTCTTCCATTTTGAGCTAAACTCTCATTTTTGCTTTCAATCAAAGAAATAGAGTTGAAGATTGATTGGTGAAGGATCCAAAGTGATTGTTTTGCTATTCCTACAGGTGTGCAATAGTTGGTTTGCTACAAAGGAGAGGCAGATTTTTGCAAAAGACAGTTTTTTTTTTTCTACATTTTTGTTTTGTATTGAATTTTTGTGGTCTTTTTCTAAATTCTTCTATCTACGTTGGTTCTATATTTTTTTTTTTCATTTGTTTGGAACTTTGGATTCTTGGAATGTGTTGTTTATTCATTTTTTTGGCATAGGGATTACAATGGCAACCTCATCGGAGAAATCCAAGTTCAAAACAGATCCAAATTCACCCCTTTGGAAATATGTTAATATGTTAGAACCACTTGCAGGCGGTGGAGGTTATATATGGTGGCATCGACTCAATAATTGAGAAGTTGAAAGCCATCATAAATGAACATGAGCGAGATCCTAGAGAAACTTTCTTCAATCAAATACACCAAATTATTGAAGAGAGATGGGACAAAATGACCACCCCATTACATCTTCTTGCCTTTGCACTAAGTCCCAAATATTATAGTACTGAGCTCCTTTCTGTGGTGACAAGGGTTGCCCCATATAGAGATGTTGAAGTTAGCCAAGGGTACAAGGCAACATTTCGCACTCTTTATTGATCCTAACATACGAGATGCAGTTAGAGTCGAGTTCATGGATTTTGTGAGCTCCAATGACATGAGTGTTGATGCTCTTCGTGACAAATATAAGGTTGATGCTCATAGGTGGTGGTACTTCCATGGCTAATCATTCACACACCTACAACCTCTTGCAATAAAAATTTCAGCGCAATTAAGTTCTATTATCTTTTAGATTTTTAAGTTTCATTTCTAAATTCTAATTTATAACTCTTAACTCTCTAATGTTGTCTTAATAGGTTGCTAGTTCATCAGCATCTGAGAGGAATTGGAGCACATACTCTTTCATCCACTCAGTAAAGCGTAACAGGCTGCACTCAAGAAAGGTGGACTTAGTGTATGTGCATTCCAACTTGCGCCTCCTTACACACAAAGACAGGGACTACAAGGAAGGGGACACAAGGAAGTGGGATATCGAGCCAGAGCATATTGACCTAGATGCTACCATTTCCACCTTGCCGCACTTGAAGTTGATGTTGATTTGGTAGTGGGCATGAGAGTGCTAGTGCGAGTGCTAGTGTCAGTACTAGTGCCATTTTTTGTGGTTCTAATAATATTAGAATACCGCATCATCTAATATGGATTGTGGTGATGATATTTTTGAAGACCCATATGACAGTGATGCCTAATTAGTGATGGCTGATTGTTGACATTTGGCATTATAATTTTGATTTTTGAATTGTAATAACTATATATATCATGACATTCGACATTCATGTTTGACTAATTGACATAGTAGTGTTTTTAATTTCTAATACTAGTGTGGTTTCGTTTATTATATGATCATATTCATGATGCTATGGTATTCTAAACTTAATTATTGCTCCAAATATGAATACATTTTTTATTTTTATATGTTTTTGTATGGACGAACCCAAAACAAACCCACACCCAAAAAAAATTTTGACCGAACCCACGAACCCAAACCCGCGAACCAGTACCAGAACCAGTAACTTAGTTCTATAATATACCGCAAAGTTACTTTGTAGGACAACTTAAGTAAAATTATTAAAGTATTTCCCTTGCACCACCCCTAATAGCCTACAAGAAATAAAATAATAGGCTAGGGGTCTTCTATCAACTTAAGCTTGGAAAGGGGACATGATAGTTTCCCGTTGCCATCTTAGATGTGCACGATAATCCACTAAAAAGTGGTCGGAGCATTGCGAAGTCCAAATAGCATTCGATTGTATGCATAAACCCCATCTTCCACCACAAAGGCAATCTTCATCTTATCCTTGTCAACTATGCTAATCTAGTTATAACTAATAAAAGCCATCCATAAAGAAGTGAATCTCATGCCCAACTATTAATATCGAGTCTGTAAAAAAATTAGGAAATGGTACATTAATGGCAAGACTATTCTAGCATCTAAAATCAACACATTATTTGTCCCAATTCTTTCTTCAAACCTATTACTATTGGGAATACCCTGTCACTTGTCTACACCTTAAATATTATACCTCCATCAAGCATTTTATCAATCTCTTCCTAGAATTTTGTAGCATAATTGAACTTCATCCAGTATGATTTCCTCTATATTGGTCACGCTTCAAGTATTAAAGGGATTCTATGAACACATATCTCCAAGGGTATCCCTTTTAAGTCTTTATACATCCATGGAAACAAATCCTTGTAGTCCATAAAGTTTTTAAATGCAGTTGCCTTCAATGTTGGGTCCCAGTCATCTCCAACCTTAATCATTTTCATATCTTCTTCTAGTCCAAAATTGCCTTCACCATAGCTGACTCTTTGTATTTCATGTCCTTAATACTAACAAATTGATGTGCAAGTTTCTCATCTAACTTAGCATTACCCTCTTTCTATTCTATAAATTCTAGTGGATAAGCTTGATGAATAAATTCTTCACAATCATCTCATTCTTTCCCTTTCCCTTCTTCAATAGGATCTCCACAAAATTACAACCAAGCTAGAAGACTTCATAATCTTCCATTTGCCAATGGAAGAGACCTTATATAGAGTTGGTTTCATTCTCAAAGCAGGACTATAGCTCTAGAACTCCATAATTCAGCTCTATGGTACCTTGGTTTCCACCTATCGAGAGTTCTTCATTAGAGTTCGAATCTGATAACCATTCAAATGAGGCTACATCTTCGCTCATTACCTAGTTCTTTAAATCTATTATATACTTACGACCTCTATTTTCAATGGACAACACATTTTTTTTCCAATTATGGTTAGCTTTGGCTACTATTAGCCAACCTTAATCCAATAATGCATCATAGGCCTTGTTTAAAGAGATGACAACGAAATTTAGGATAAATGGTTGGGTGCCAATAATTACCTTTTGTGTCATGAGAACTCCCAACACCTTTATATTGTATTGATCTACTCCTACCAATTAGGAGTTCAGTCGCCAAATAGTGGGTTTCCCAAGACTCCTCCAAGTCTCCTTCGGAAGCACACTCATATTAGACCCATTATCAACAATGGTATTGATAAGTTTATTCTCTAGCATCTCCATGTGCACAATCGCAAGTCGTTGGGCTAGGTTCATTGTTAGGAACATAGGGTCAACCACTTGATTTCCTAATAGAAAAGGCTCTATTATTAGTTCCTTCCTTTGCTTTATATGTTCTCTCGCTCACCTGACATTGTGGCATTTGATGGTAGTGTAACGTCGTAAAATGTGTACACTAGCATTTTACACTTAGTTTAGCACCTGGTTGGACCTATTTTGTTGCCTTTGTTAATCAGGACCTATTTTAACACCTTTTTGAGCTTAAAACGATAAAATCTCGATCTCGATAAATAAAACCGACAAAATCATCTTAGGACTAGACTAAGCCCACTATATTTGGCACTCCTAGGAGTTTGTGGCCTAAAGGTCCAAGTGTAATGTCCCCATTTTTAGGCCCTTGTGCAGTTTGGATGGTGCTGGCTTCTGGGGTGGTTCCAGCACAACCAGAGCAGAGTTTTTTTTGCTCAGTAGGGTTCAGACGGACAATTGGAGTTGATCGACACTTTCTGCGCCTAATTCAGACTTGTCCAAGACTTGCTATTTTTAGTAAGTCCCTATTTTTTAGGTGTGTGATCAGGCCCTGTTTGACCAGTTGGGAGTTCCTATTTTTTAGGGATGTTTCTTTTGTCAGCGGGTTCCTACTTTTTAGCAGTTTCTATTTATAGTAACCTGCTATTTTGGGACTTCGTGTCAGTTGACCCTGGTAGGCTAGAGCAGATGGTTAGGGGGTCTTATTTTGGCAGTATTCGGTGTGGCTTTGCCTCCAGTGATCAGTGAGAGTTCAGGTTTGACCTTCGTTGGACTCCAATTGGCACACTTACTATTTATAGTAAGTTACTTTTTCAGGGAGTCAGGGTTTCTATTTATAGCAAGGCACTTGGACAGGTCTCAGATGCAGTGTCGACCAATGTTTGGGCCTTTGCAGATGTTTCAGGACTCAGTGGTGCGTACTTACTATTTATAGTAAGTCAGCTATCGGAAGTTGCTATTTGTGGCAGGGCGCCTGATCATTCAGTGTTTGGCAATTTGGATGTTGGTTTCAGTTGGCGTAGCTAACTGATAGAGTTTTAAGGAGATATTAATATTTGAATGTGTCATTAATGATGTTAATTAAAAGTTTATAATATAAAGTTATATTTTGACTTTATATTAAAAGGGGGCCAATGACACATGATAAAGTTCAATTAATGATATTAGTTTATTATGGGCACAATAACCAAGGTAATATTGAGGCAACAAAAGCAAATAATAAAATATTATTTTAAAAGCCAAAAAGCACATGGGGAGTCGTGCCTTTTTGAGGGGGTATAAAAGCTTTTTCCAAAAAGCAAATAGATTCATTCAATCGTTTGATCATTCGACACTTATGATTTTTGAAGAAGCTTTGGCTTGTGAGAGAGAACTTAGGGTTTTCTGCAGATTTGGCATTGGAGAGCCTAGCATCTTCTTTGTATCAGCTTCCTGAGGGTGTGTAATATCATCTGAAGGTAGTTTTCCAGGTGGCTGCAAATCAGTGGTCACATTTGAGCAGATTGGAGAAGTTTTCTAAGGGTTTGAAGAGATTTTCATTGAAAAATCTGAAGGGCATTGATTGTTGTTTGCATTTATGGAAGATTGTTCATTGCTGGGCCGTACAGCAGCATAAGGGAAGCTTGATAGTTCCTAGGTGAACAAAACATAGACAGCTGCAAATTGATCAGTTTAAGGGTTTCATGGTGCTGATGATAATTACCAGAAATTGCTGCTGATGAGTTTCAAATTTGCTGTTAAAGTGTTTGCTGTTAGTCATCTTCAGAATTTTCAAATAAGCATTGCTATGGTGTACGGGTATGTGTGAAATACAATTTGCAAAGGAAATGCAATTCTGACTTTGAGTATATATATTCTTGCATTTGCAACTATGATAAATCAGATTTAATTGACCTGGCATTTACCCCAAAATATTTTTCATTGTATTTGAAATCCATATGTTTGTAATTTATTGGCATTATATACCATTGAAAAAATAAATAAAACAATCAAAACTTCGAAATTAAATATCTCAGGAAAGGGTGGGATATTACACCAGGGCGCCCAAGCACCCTTGTCCCAGTAGGGACCTTTAGCCCCACTCGTGTAGTGTCGTCTTAGGACACTTCCTTAGTTTGTATTAGTCGACCTAATTGTGTTTTATTTGTCGCAAGTGAGCGGGAATGCAAGTGTTGTAGTTCATTTACACCTAGATGAATGTTAGAAGGTTGCTCTCACATTGTGTTCTATGCTAAAGTGTTCTTCATGCTTGGAGTGCTATCTACTTGTGGATGCTATTGAAGTTTGTTTGCAGGTCTTGAAAGGAGTTTCAAGCCTTCGTCATCACTCTCCTTTGTTGGTGTGAGATCTTGAGTCATCTTTATCAACTAAGGTTATATCTCTTGTGGTAATCATCATCACTATCATTTATTATCTATCATATTATTATAGATCTGGCCTCTGCCCTCCTAGGGCACGCACTCTTGGATGTAATCATTGTTGTAGTAGAGGTGGGAACACCAACACGGGGTTTGACTAAGGCAAGCCCTTAACACAACACAACCTTTTCCTCTTTCCTTGTGTGCAGGTAAGAGAAGCAGGTTTTTGGTGTTGATTTCTGAGAATAAGGTAGAGCGAGCAGGTACAGGTCTATAATGTCCCCATTTTCGGGTTCTCTTGCTTTGCAGTTGAAGATGGCTTTATGGGTTTGTGTCAACTTGATCAGAAGGGTAATTTGATGTTACCAATGAGCTCAAATGGTTTAGAGGAGTTATTTGATGTTTTCAAATGTTATTTTTGGCTTCTAGTGTGCTCTCCAAGAATCTTGGAGTGGGCATCTATTTATAGAAAGTCGCTCGGACGACTCCATTTATCATTATTCTTCATCGGGATTACTCCAGTATAGTCAGTTTCTGATTCTGATGCATTCCGACAGTTTCTGCAAAATGAGTACTTAATGCTTCAATAATTTTACTAAGGTTGCCAAATATTATTTACAATATTTAAAAGGCACATTAGTGTTATAGCTCGTCAGAACCGAGATGAGATGTTTTAAATCATGGATGCATAAAACAAGGACCTTGCGTGTCAAATTATCATTATTTTAATAAAAAGGTTTTTTTCGGAGCTAAAAGGGAGTTTAAATTAAAAAATAACTTTCAGTGCTGGAAATGTTTTAAAAGCATAATAAATCACTTTTTTGGAGTAACAAGGTTTATTTATTTATAAAGTGATTTTAAATTATATTTTCCTCAAAGTTTCAAAATGTGCTTATAAAAAGGGAAGTTGGGGAAAAAGGAGCTCATTTTGGATTTGATATTTTTTCACGGGAGTTTACCTTGAGAGCTGGAACTTGCAGTTCAGCGAACCCTAGGACAAAAACCCATGGGTATTTGGCTTTGTGGACGAAAACCCACTTGGTCATTCCTTGGCGGATTCACACAAGTTTCGCAGTTGCAATGAATGGAATAGTTTTCAAAGTTACTTGGTGTGGAAGGTTATATCTTTTACAGGGATGATTGAAGATCGCCGAATTTGTGAAGTCTTGCAAGCAAGACAAATTTTATTGATTTTCTTTGCAAAAGTCGAAGTGATTTTTTATGTGAAAGAAGCACTTGTAGGAGGAACTTATTGCCATATTTTATATCCTTCCTATAAGCTGCCGCCCAAGTAAGAATATGATATTTTATTATTGAAGAGGGCGTGAGGACTCTCAATGAATGGTCGTTGCATAAAGGGATTATTGCTGAGTGTAAAGAGGTTATTTAAGTCATATTTGAAGTGCCTAATATAGTTGCAGTCCCATCTCAGCATTTTTAGATGTAATTTGCATCTGATAAGAGGATCCGATCATATTTGGAAGGAGACTAAACTCTGCGCAGCCATCAGTCATCCTAGCGTGGCAAGTATTGGTGATTGCAACAATTTTAAAGAGATCGCAGTTGTTGAAAAAGGTAAGATGGGCATTTTAAAGGAGTCGCAGCAGTGTAAAGGAAGCACAGCCTATGATAATTCTGAACGCAGCCTTTTTGGAGAGATATTAGGAGGGTTTTGAAGTGTCAAGAGTACAATTTCAGTCTCAGACTTAGTCGCAGCATTCCATTTCCTTGTGCGCAGTTAGCTAGAGTGATCATAGCCTATTGAAGGCACTTTATGAAGTCAGTGCAGCCACTAAAAGGTGGATACAGCAGTCACTTGCTGGAACCTTGTTAGAATATGAGTTGATCTTCAGCTACAGCAGTCACTTGCTGGAACCTTGTTAGAATATGAGTTGATCTTCAGCTACAGCAGTCAACTACAGCAGAAGCAGCATTATGTATGATGGCAATTTGATAAGAAGTCATCTTTTCAAGTTTGACTTTGTATATTCATCTTGGCAAGGGAGAAATTGGTATGTTTGATACAGCCATATCATGTATTTAAATCTTTAATTTGAATAGACATTTCATATTTATATCTGCTGTGTAATGTCCCCTTCCTAGACGGCACATAGATGAGCAGTGGTTGGCCTATTACCAGGGTTCCCATAGGTCAGCGAGTGGTTAGGGGACCTATCCAGGGGCAGTGGAGCTTTGCTGGGAGTCTTTTGAGCCTTCAGTTTGATGTTAGATGATGAATACAGGAGTTGAATTGAGAATATTAAAAGTTTGCCTTAATGTGAATAGTGAATAGTGAATAGTAATAGAATAGTGAAAAATGAATAGTAAAAGTGAATAGTGAAAAATGAATAGTAAAAAGTGAAGAGTGAAAAGTGAGTAGTAAAAGTGAAAATGTCCCCATCCTAGAGACCCTCAAGGTGGGCATCCCATTATGGAGGGAATATGTTATTTTTTTTTTGAAAAGATGGGCATCCCATTATGGAGAATATTTTATTGTTTTTTGAGAAGGTGGGCATCCCATTATGGAGGGAATATTTTATTAAGGTGGGCATCCCATTATAGAGAATATTTTATTGTTTTTTGAGAAGGTGGGCATCCCTTTATGGAAGGAATATTTTATTAAGGTGGGCATCCCATTATGGAGGGAATATTTTATTGTTTTTGAGGAAAAAGGAGGATGGAGGCTATAAAGCAATGTATTGGGCTCTCTTTTGCTATTCAATCATCATTTTCTTAAAGCACAAGTGAAGGTTTGGAGCTCTGGATAGAGTTTTCAGCAGATTGCAGCTCTTCTGAGGACAAAAACCCTTAGAGGACAGTGGATTGGACGACAACCTAGTTCACATTACAGGGAAATCTACACTGGGTTTCCGTTTGGGCATCATTTGGTTTCATTTAGTGTTCAGATTTATGATCTGATCTCTGCAGGCCTTAAACAAGGGTTTGGACAGCTTGCTCCAGTTATTTGGTCATTGGAATTCAACATACTTGGCTGCTACAGTTGGAGTTTGAAGCTATTGCATGTTTGGGAGTGATTTGTGGATCATTGAATCACTTTGTATGTTTTTATAAGTCTGATTTTATAATCAGACTTGATTGTTTGTAATCAGCCATCATCTCACGATTGTAATTAGCAAGCTTCAATAATCGGGTATGTCAAATTGAGTCACCTAACTCATATCTTTAATTTGAAATAGTTTGTTTGCTGATCCAATCAATTTCAGTCATCTTTGTAGTGTTATTTGTATGTTAATATGTTACCTTTTCATTAACATATCATGGCAAGACCCTACATGCATTGAAAACACCAAAAACACAAAGCAAACCATTCAAACAAAAATCAGAAAATTCTGAACAGCAAGGTACAAATCAGATCAGAATTGGTAGGGAATCTTTCATGCTGTTATAAGTGTTGTATTAGTCATTGGGATCTTGTTTGGTTATTGGCATATGCAATGTGAAATGTTTGTTATGTTGCTCATTGAGTTGTTTATATGAAACAAACTTAAAACCCATCACAAAAACAAGCATCCAAACACTTCAAACTCAGGAATCAGTGTTACATCAGAAAGCATGCAAAGTGTTTGACAAAATGTCAAACCATTAGAAATCAGAAAATTCAGGGCAGAATCAGGATGGGATAGTACAAGGTCTAGTGATATCCAAGATTCTATTAAACCCTAGAAAAGGTGTAGGGCGCCCAAGCGCCCTAGTCCTGGGCATTTCTGCTATAAGATCCAGGTTTTGAATCCTCCTCTGACCTATGTTGTACTTTATGTTTTCTGAGATCTGCTTCTGGTAGTTAATTATAGTCTGATCTTCATCTTCTAGGTTTTGGCCATTTGTCTTAGCTTGCTTGCTTGACCTTGGTTGAACTTGGTTGATTCATCTATATACAACAAAAGGGCAGAACCCCTATAGTTTGGCTCTCCTTCTTGGGTAGAAGCCAAGCTCGGTTTGTGTCCTAATGTTTGTAGAAGAGGGTTTTGACCTAGTTTAACTCCTTAGGCTAGATCACACTTTTCTACACTACAGGTAGGTGTGTGTAAACTCCATGTAATGACCAAAGATTTGTACATTAGTAGTAAATAGCCTCCTTCGGCTCTCGAATACTATGCAATAAATCTATCAATTGTATTGTGGCTTGCAGTACTTGCCTAGCAAAAGCCTTATAGAAACTAAGATTGCTCATTGTTGCATCCAAATGTGATCGCCGCCTCTCTTCATGCATTTCTCTCCCAACTGCTACTCTTGCTTTGCCCAACCTTTGCTTCTCAATGGGTGGGCTAGGGTAGTCAACACTTTTTGTTTGGAATCTAACAATTGTCATTACTTCATCCTCACCAATTACATCAATCATATTGATGTGGGCTTGTTTTGGACAATTACCAACACCATGATCCCCAAGTCCACACCATTGATAGAGAAATCTAGGAGTATCTTCGTTAGTAGGGCAATCTCTTGTGAAATGACCCCACTTATTACACTTTCGACATAATATAACTGGTCATCCCTAGACATCATATTGGATATGTCTTTCCTTCCACCCATATTCCAACATCTTTTATATCTTTGATTTTGGTATCCACTAAGTGATGCATTTGTAGATGCATTAGGAGATGCATCCTTAATCTTCTATTGCTTGTGGTGGGTGGTGTCAATGGCTCTCTTTGACCAAAGATTACTTCGCACTCTTATTCTTGAAATTGTATGGTCAATCCTTGATTGTGTGGCCCACGAGTTGACAAATTTTACACAATATCCTCTTTGGGCAATTGACTTTGGTATGACCTTTGGTTTTGCAATAAGTACACCAAAGGTCCTTCCTTCATCTTAGGTGTCCTTGAACTCTTTCATAATCCTAAGCATGTCCCTTCGAAGAGCTTGAACCAATCCCACTTCGTTATCACTTGAATTAAAACCATCATCTTCACTTTTTTCTTGGGCGGAAGAATGTCTTGTTTTCATAAGATGAGGGAGGAACTACTTTCATCTTCCTTCGTAACAAGGGTATCAACCTTTCAATGAACCACCACTTCTTCAAACCATCAACCAATTTCTTCTTGAGTTTGCTTAATAGTGCTTTGCGCCTCCTATTGTAGGTTGTTTACCATATCAAGTATTATAGATCTCTACAACAATCTCGTTGTCATGAGTCTGAATTCTTTCTCGAATGCCTTCCTAAGTTTGTCCCATGTGGCTTTATCAAGATCTGGGATATTAGTATACCAATCAATTGCCACTTCTCAAAGTGTAATTGGAAAGTGTCTCAGCTAGTGTCAATGTTTGTCTAACCAGTGCTAGTCCATATGATAATGCACATCCTACAATAACAGATAGGATCTTCAAATACATCGATAGTAAACTTTGTCAGCTTTTGTTTTTCAATAGATGGATTACCCATAAAATTTCTCTGAGGTGACCCTCCAAATATAATCCTCCTATAGAAGATTTGTGCTAGACATTCCTCACCATTGTCGAAAATGTCCCTATACTTGACCCTTCCTTCGGCAGTGATGTGTACTCTGTCCCAGTTGACTGCAGGTTACCTCTTGGTATTGCTCCCTCCTACTATTGGTTCAGCCTATCTTGATGTTACTAGTTGTTCATCTTCAATTAACAGTTCCTCTATTCTGCATATATTTGTTTCATAAGCAACTTGTTTCTCTTTTGCAACGAAATCAATGTTCAACTCTACTTCAAAGTCAAGACTTCCCTTCAAAGAAAAGGGCTTTGTCAAGTCTTCAATGGAGTCCATTGGCTTTGTCCAGCTTGCCAACCTCACTCAATTTGCAAGATCAACACTTTTTCCTCTAGAAGGGGCAGTTTGCACACAATCTTCACCCACACAACACTTGTAGGTGGTGTATGGTGTTCTAGTACCGGCTGAACCCTTCCTTGGTTTTGGCTTTGGCTCCAACTCTTACTCATGTTTTGGCTTCATATTTCCCGTTCCACTTTGACTTTCGCTAACACCCTGTACTTGTGGCCTTGACTTCCTATCAGAGGCCACCTCTCACAGCCCTTGTCTTATTTCTTGTTGTCTGAGCAATCGGTTAGACTATTGAATAGTTTTATCCACTCCCTCACCGATTTGTCTTTTTTTTGTGCCTTTGTTTGGAATCAATGGCATTTAATTTCTTGGAGTTTAGCATCAATCCTCTAATCTTTCTTCTTCCTCGGGGCAACCCCTTTCTTCATACTGTTGTAGGCTTTGTTGTCATTGTGCTTCATGATCATGTTTGGCATGGAGATCTTGCAACATGATATAATGTCAGGCAAGGAGTAGGGTAGGCAATCGAACAATGTGTCAATGCCTTCAATTACTGCCAAATTATTCCAAATTGTATCTAGAGGCACTTGATTTCTCTTAGCTTCTTCGTGCATGTGTTTTCCTATAGAGAGGTCCCACAAATACTTGGAAGTCTCTTGCAAAATTGTTATCACATTCGTGATTCGTATCCACTACTTTGTCAATCAGCTGACCCATTTATTTTTCCATCTTTCTAATGTCTGTCAATAGTTATTGGTTGATGTTTCCTTTAACCCACTTTTGATGTGCCAAGTTTACAAAGGAAAAGGTACCAAAATGTTTGTTACTAATTCTACACTACCAGATTGCAGCAATATAAATGATAATAGGCATAACAATGAATACCAGAGAAGCAGATCTTTTCATATAGGTAGTGTCTTATAGAATTGTTTGGTACCGGGATGGCCCAAATCAGCACACCTTCCCTGACATAAACTTGCTTCTTAAATGATAATACTTACGGTTATTCACTATATAACCGTCAACAAACAAACACAAGAAGTTACAACAAAACATTATTAAATCAATGATGTACAGTAGCTAGAATAATCTAGGACAAATCGTGAACATGAAATAGGCACTCAAAATGTAGAGATGATCACATGAAAATGGGACGGGCAACATCACAAAGGTGTGGAACTACATTAATTTAGAAGAGAAATAATGCTCAATCAGGTTACCTGATAATTCACTTTAAAACGTCCAAGTAAGCGGCAATATTCATGGTAATTGTCATGATCTGCAAGACCTGCAGGAGAGTTCAACCACTTTCAAACCTAACAAACCTAACAGCCAAGTATGGTATTCTGTAGACAAAAACTGAATTCACACATGCAAAACCAAAAGAAAGGAAATACTACAGAATATAACATAGAAAGAACCCATTTACAAGAGCAAGTAAAATGCATGCATAGAAACCCCAATATACATAAAAATAATGATTTTACAAGTAATATTCACTGTAAAGAGCATAACATTAAAAGCAAACTCCAATAACTTCCTTGCCAAAAATTGAAGAAACATGGTTTACGGCCTGTTGATGCTAAGCTACTAGGTACTCCACTACAAAGGCTCGTACACGTATCAAATACATATTATATTTTTGTACGGACAAAACCATGTCATTTTATATCTATTACCCATACCCTGATAACTTGGATGGATGAAATTTCAAATTTTCACATTTCTGCCTTGCTTTCAGTACTACTTGTTTCCATTCCTATACTCTAAACTTGAAAGAAATAACAAATTATACCACGAGCAAAATTGTTTCATATACAAACTATGAAACAGACATAATCCTACGAACAAATTTAGAGATTGTTTTGTCAATTAACTACTGAGAGAAGAATATAATAGAATTTTAAAATTTTAAGACTTGACAATTCAAATCTTATTGATGTTTGTAAATGAACATGAGTAGTAAAAAAAGGGAGCATTTCTTTATGCAAAAGAAGGAAAATGAATACATACAACAGGTATAAAAGTAAAAATACAACACAGTCAGTTCATGCATAACCAACCAAAAGCAATGTAGAAATGTAAAGACATGTAACTAAATCTGACTTGCACAAAATGCAGAAATAAGCATGATTTCCAAAAAGAAAACATCTTGGAAACGCAATCCCCTACACCCCACAGAAACAAGGAAATGGAACACAAAATAATATAATTCAAAAACTTATAAAAATATAGAATTGTTTAAAAAAATTACACAGAATTAAGCAAAGATGGCAAATCTATGAAACCACGTATAAGTTAATGCCAGGAGTGGCTTTATAATTTGTCATGGGATGATGTTTTATCATGATTCAACTGCATAGTTTCTGAGTCAGACACGTTGACCCATATCTCATCACCTAGATGCAATGACTGCTAAGTGGACCAGTCATGTTCATGGGAGATGGGGTCGTGTGAAACACTGCTCATCAAATATGAGCCAACGAGTTTGACTCAAAAACTATGCATTTGAATCCTTATAAAACATCATAATTTGATACACTACAAAAAATACCTCCTACTTGTCATTTGTCTTATTGTTACCTAAACATTAAAAAACACTTTATTGCTTCCCAATACTTTTTGAGACAAAAGAATCAAGTGCCCAAACATCATTATGACCTGGCATAAGTAGGCCTCTGCAGTTAACAAATTGTCTGCTTATTGTGTTTATTCTATCAATATACAGTAGAACCCGTCTAACATAGTTGGAGGGTATTTGTGCAAACAAGTTTCTTGCGCAAATGGAGCTTTATTGTAACATGTATTTTATTATTTAATGTTTAAGTACATTTTTTTAAAATTAAATTTCCACAAAGTACTTGTGTGTGTCTCAGCCCCCAAAAAACATGAATGTTGCCACTAGGTGGCTGAAATTGTTGGAGAATTGTAAATTATTCTAAAATATTTCAGACCTCTTCCTAACTGACAAATGCTGATAGAAAGCTTTTTGGGAGTTCCAAACACATTTCCGACATGTTTCTGTATTTGACACTGAAAATAATCCCTCCATTAAGTTTCCTAAAACTTAAAGCTAAACCTAGGGGTAAAGCTCTTTGTATGAGTCACTAGACATAAGAACTGTGAAGATAACACCAAATGTTTGTTAAAGAATATCCTTAAGAAAATGGTTAAATTGATAGGGCCCTTGGTAACCGAAGAAGAAACATACGACTGTCTGAAAACCTTGCTTAACACCTTACATGTGAAGCATGTCCAAGATCTAAAATACTTTAACAGGCACATCAAAATCAGGCTCCGTTGGCACTTGGTTCTTCACATGGTCTACTACTTCCTGCTTCTTGGCCAAGAATTTATTCAATTATTCTGCCCCAAGAAACAATGCATTCTCCTCCTTATTCGCTTGATGACTCTCCTTAGCCTTCTCCAATACTTCATGTCAATGGAAAACAACAACTTGCAACTGCTTCTTTTCATTCTTCAATGTCATTCTATTCTTCCAACTTTTCATTTTTTCTCCAAAAAAGTGATATATTGATAATACATGGTAATTCACATATGCAACCATCAATGCATTCTCTCTTCTAAAAATAAAAACCCTTGATCTAATATATAGATCTCATAATCATAGTTCACCAAGTCAGCGAGTACTCGCAAGTTTTTAACTCGCACGAGTACCCGCAGGTTTAACTCGCCGAGTCTTCTGGCCGATTTTTTGGCAAGTACTCTCCAAAAACTCAGCCAGTCCAAGTTTTGGCTAGTTTTTGCCGAGTTTTGGCAAGTTTTGGCGAGTTTTTGCCGATTTTTGCCAAGTTTCAAAAATTTTAGTGTTTTTTAAGTTGCCGAGATTTTTCTGAGTACTCTCCAAGTCCGAGTTGGTGAACTATGCTCATAATGTTATGTGAGTGTGCATCTCTCTACACTGTTACTTATACATTGATATGATAGTGTGGACAATACAACAATATCTGCTATCTATAGCCTTCTGTTATGTTGGGAACTCATCAAAAATATCCAAGAATGTTTCCCAAAGTTTCCAAATTGGGAAATGTTGAACAAAAAAATTTCAAGTTCCAAATGCATATACAAAATGTTTCCTTTTTAAAACTATTTTGATGCCAAAAACAACTTAAAGTATTTGACTGTGACATAAGGTGGTATTAATGTTTTATTATATAACCTATAATATATAAGTTATATAATGACATTTATAACTTTCTCCCTCATTAATATGTAAGTGTACACATGCACATCACTCTGTGCACATTTCTCCCATCTTCTCCCCTTTACAACATTTCGTAAGTGTACACATGCACATCACTCTGTGCACATTTCTCCCATCTTCTCCCCTTTACAACATTTCGTATCAGAGCCTCTTATATTTGATCATTCAATTAAAACAATAATTTTGTATGCCCTATCCTAACATGTGCTAAGGTTTGCAGGGGCTGTGGTACGATTTGCAGGAGTCATGTAAGTATTTGATCATTTGCGAAATCCATATGCAAGGCAAAGATGTGCAGTTGCACCCAAGAACAATTATGCAAGACTACAAGCAAAAATTGTGTTGGCTCTAGGAACAACATGCAAGGTTGGACATCTGCTAGGGCAAGACTCACAACAAAGGATCATCCATCCACTTGGTTAGGCTGCTGAACAAAGGGTTTGCCATCCACAAGGGCAGATTGCAAAATAGATGGATGGCCATCATGTGAGAAAGATTTGATTGCAAATTTTAGATTGCAGCAATCAGAAAAACAAAACAAAAAGATCTGAATACAAGTGTTATGCTCTTTAAAACCTGTCCAGCATATTAAAAATGCTATACATTTCAAATACAAGCTCTACATGAAAAGAAAAGAAAAAACAATGTCAATAGAAAGTTCCACAATTTTTTATAAAAAGACCATTGCAACCCTTCATACAAGTCTGAAATTGTTGTTGGTTGAAGGCTTGTTCTTATTATTGATATGCTGTCAATCATGGCTAATATAAAAAATTTAGTGTTACCTAACTCTCAAAATCTCACCTGACAAAACCATAATGTTTGAAATCACAAGATACTTACCATAAGTGAGTATCAATATTGTGACCATATTCTTTTGGGGAAGGAAATTAGACCCTCTACAAACACTAATGGTTCCAATAACAAAGAGGAACTCTTACTCTTCGAACTATCTGCCTATGATGATTTTTGTACCGTAAGTCCAAAATGCCACTTCTATTGTTGTCTTATGGGCAAATCTGAAAAATAAATATCAAACATTAGATAAGGGTCATGCATTGTATTTTAAAAAATTGTTGTTCTCCACAAAGGTGGCCAAAGGAACAGGGTTCGTTGTCCAACTATCTGCTTAGCTTGAAAGACCTGAGTGATCAATTGTCTACCATAAACAAAAAAAAGGTAGATGATGAAAATATGGTTTCTCTAGTGATGAATAATATACCTCATTCCTGTGAGAATTATATTGAGTCTTGAGCCTGATGGCTGAGAATAAGAAGTTAACTTTTGAACAAGTCAATTTATACCTATTTCAAAAGGAAAAAATAAAGACAATCATGAAAGTCCATTTTAGGATGTACAAAAATAGTTTTTGTGACACAACATAAAGGCAAATGCAAAGCAAATTCTTGGAAATAATTTGCAGAAGCTTCACTAAAGACCAAAGTGAAATGTTTCTACAGCCATAGGTTTGGCCATGTCAAGAAAGAATGCCGGAAGTGGAAGTATGATTTCACTAATAAGAAGTCAAAACTTAGGCAAACATAGCCGGTAATGGAGGTTAAGGTTTCAGAGAGGAATACAGTTTTCTTGTCTTCCAAGATGACAAAGAAGTCACCGTATTGGTAGTTTAAGTCTGGTGCATCACAACATCTCACTTGTTGTAATAATTGGAACTAAATTTTACCAAAAATAATACGGTAGAAGGTATAAATGATGTTCGTTTGTTCTCAATAATGTTGATAAGTGTGTATTTAAAAATGTTATCTATGCTCAAAAAATGAATAAAAAAACATGATAGCTGTTAGCCAACTCACCTAGAACAAAAACATTCATGTAAACTTCAGTAGTAACAAATGCTTGATTTTTTATGTGAAATAGAATAGGGTGGTTGCCCTTCATATTGGCCAAAATAGGTCAATATATCATCTTGTTGATACTCGCATGGTGAATTTGCACTCTTATAGTGAAAGACAACACTAGCATTCTTTAACACAAAAAGGTATGGCCACTACAGCTTTTAGTATCTTTCTACACTTTACAAAGTGATATGATTCATGGGTTGCCTTCTACTCATGATATCCATGCATGCTGTTTGCCAAGAAAGCAAAATATACACCCATTTCTAACTAAAGTGCATGGCAAAACAAACATTCTTGATCTCAACTTCATGTTGAATTGTGTGGACCATCTTGGAAATTAGCAACAACATTAGACACAAAGTATTTTCTTCTTTTGGTTCATGGTTTTTTCACACAATGTGGGTTTGCTTTCTCAAGTTTTAAACTAAATGCTTTAGTAACTTTGTTAAGTTCAAAGCATTGATAGAAAATCAGACTGATGGGCACATTGGAACTCTCAAATCAAAATGCGGGGCAGTTTACTTCCAAACAATTCAAAGAATACTATGACAAGGGATGTAAAGGCAATTCTTGGCTCCCTACACCCCCCCAACAAAATGGGGCTATGGAAAGGAGAAACCACACAATTATGGAGATGCCCATTGCATGTTACATAGCAGGGGTGTGTCATTACAATGTTGGGATAAGGTAGTTCATACAATGGTATATCTCTTGAATAGATGTTTGTGCAAAGCCTCACAACAAATGATTGTTGAAGAAGCATGGTCAACACAAAAATCAAAGTTAAAACATTTCATTGTCTTTTTTTATATTGCTTATCCTATGGTTTCAGGTAATAAAAGGAAAAAGTTGGATGTTGAGAATAGGAAATACTTATTTGCCAGCTATGGTGACAATTCAAAAGTTTATAAACTTATTGATGTTACTACTAACAAATTCATAGTTAGTAGGTGTGTGCAAATAAAGGCGACAAAGCCATAGTTTTCTATTTATTCTTCATATAGTATTGATCATTGAAGCAAAAATCAGCAAAAATAGTGAAAATTGCGATTTTTTTTTTATCGCCATGTTTGCCTATTTTTTCCCTAAAAAAATAGCGAGTGTTTAAAAAAAATGTTTGCAAATATTTTTAATGTTTTTTCTTTGAATAATCACGGATTTAATCGCCCAGATCATGTTTACTGGTTCGTTTTATTGATTTCCAGTTGTTGCAAGGTGCGTTTGACTTGGGCAGCGGATTTATTTGACTCCAAGCATAATAGAGCGATTTAGGGTTTCATCTTAAAACGCGATTTAGGGCTTCGGTTGTTCTTCCAGGCGTGTCTTCGCACTCTCACAGTCTGTCCTCCGCAGAATCCCAAATCAATCCATCCCATTTAATTACTAGCACTTACACCCATAGGAGGTTCAAGGAATACGCCGATAGGAACAACCGGTGAGTTTAGAAAATTTTCTGGCATGAACTTTTTTTTACAACGTGAGACAATTCCGAGCACTATAATGCTCACATATAAAAGCCGGCTAATTAAATTTAAAATTTATTTCATATTTAATTTGAAATCCTCTCTTCGTTATATATTCTAATTTAATTATTAATCCGATTTATATATTACAATTATATTATTAATAGTTACATATTATAATATAATATTTATATTAATATATTCTAATATAATATTATTAATATATTCTAATATAATATTTATATTCTATTGTAATATTTATAATATTATATATATATATATATATATATATATATATATATATATATATAACGAACCCAATGCCAAAAATTTTTTAAAAAAAAAAACAAAAGTTATCCTCTCTTTTTTGTTTTTTTCAACATTTTTTAGAAATTCGATTTTTTCACAATTTTTTCCCAATTTTTTGAAAAAATCTTATACTTTTGATTTGCCAATTTTTTCCCCAAAAGATTTTTGCTGCTATGGTATTGATAGTTCTGAGAAACAAGCAATATCCAATGGTACTCCTTGTACTAGTTCTAGTGTTGTTTTATTGTTGGATCATGATCAAATGACACCAAAAGCATTGATTTCCAAGGGGATATTCAACAAGATAACATGACTTCATCCTCAGTCTCACATCAGTCTTAATACCTTAATTTGGGTCAACTGGTGCTTTAGGAGGTGCTGATTTGACACCTTAACCTCAACAAAAGAGAAGATCTAAGAGGTATTAAACCACATTGTAGGATGTGCATGTACATGAAGTTCCCCAATCAGATGCACAGCCTGAAAGGGAGGAAAAGCAACATGGTGATTTTGAGGCGCATGTGAATTTTGCTCTCATCAGCCTAATTTTAGGTCAATGAGCTAACCATTTTTGCTGAATCAAAAGGCATATTGGAGTGGAAAGTGCCAATGAAGGTCGAGTATGATGCCCTGATGAAGAATCATAGTTGGGTGTTGGCAAAATTGCCACTAGGTAAGCAACTCATTGAATACAAATGGGTGTATAAAGTGAAATGTGAGGAAGATGGCACTTTGGATAAGTACAAGGGCCATTGTGTTGTATAAGGTTATTCCCAGCAAGAAGGAGTCAACTGTATGAAGATCTTTGTTCCTAGTGTCAAAACACTAAAACAACTTGTGGTTTCTTTTGAAAAAAACTAGTAAGAAATCGTAGTCTATTGCCCTGTCCTCTTTCTTATAAATTATGGGTTTTACATTTTCAATTTACTCTTTCAACTTCTCACACTGGAAACAGACATTTTCACTCTTCTAAAACAAATTTAAATGAGTGAATAGGTGATCAACAAATTAGGGCACACTTCAGCGTTGCTGGTTTTATGGTTTTTCATATTCCTTTTTCACAGTTTCAGGGTACTTGATTGAGAATTTGAGAGTAATTGGCAACATTGAAAACATTATTTATTTGTCATATGTTTTTTCCTCTTTCTACATACTATATTTGGCATGAAACAACAATAGCATTTATTTTCCATATTTTTATCAATATTGTGTTTTTTTAATTGTAGAGTTTCTCGTGTATTTCCTGTTTTAAACTAAACTAACTGGATTCCTTTTACACCTTCAGTTTGTCATGTCAATGTTGTATAAATGGAATGCTTCTATGGTCAAAATGGTCACTTTTCGGTTACTATATATTAGAGCCTAGTTTGAATGTAAAGTGTATCAGATGGAAGTCAAGAGCACTTTCTTGAACAGTGTTTCTTGACAAAGGATATATAGGTAAAACCAAAGGTCTGCTAGCGGCTATGTTTTTGCCATAAATTCAAGACTTTCACAAACTCAAGCATACAATCACCTTGTCCTCCAATTATGCAAAGTACAAGGCTTCCATTACTGCAAGTTGTGGGGCAATACGGTTGCAATGGCTACTCTATGAGTTGCGGCTAAATCTAATCACATCATCTCCACTATACTGCAATAATAAAAGGGTTTTGAAGAAGCTAGCACATCACACCCAGACGACATGGAGGTTTATCATCACTACATTTGAGAAGTACTTGATAATGAGCATATTTGTCTTCATTATTGTGCCAGTTAAAAGCATACTATAGATATAATGAATAAATCACTTACGCTTAATAAATTTGTAAAATTTTGAGACAAGCTTGGGGTTGTCTCTAGTTTGGTCATCAAGGGGGCTATTAGACATAAGGTGGTATTATGGTTTTATTATATAACTTCCACAATATAAGTTATTATGTAATTAAGGAACTCATATAGTATATGTTACAACCAATGTACCTTCTTCATTAATAACAAATAATACACTCATAGAGCTACTTACATTCCTCTATGCCCATTTCCCCCATCTCTTTTTCACAACATAGAGCTAAATCTAGAGAAATTTGTATTCATCACTAGACATAAGAATTGTGAAGATAACACCATGTCTTTGTCAAAGAATATCCTCTACAAAATGGTTGGACAAATAGGTTCTATGCAAACCAAAGAAGAGACATTGCAGACATCAACATCCAATTGTCTAGAGGTCATGGTTAATACCTTGCATGTGGCACCCAAGATAGAAAACAACTTAATAGGAACATCAATAGGATAGTTAGAAGGCATTCAGATCTTCATTTGGTCTGTTATTTCCTACTACTTGGCCAAGAATTTATACAACCATTTTGTCCCGTGCTACAATAGCGCATTCACCTCTTTGTAGGTTTGATGGCTCACCTTAGACCTTTCTCAATAACTTGTCTCGATGGGAAATGGCAACCTACAACTATTGCTTGTCATTCTTCAAGGTCATTCTATTCTTCCAAATTGTTCATTGCTTTTTGCAACAATATTATCAACAATATTCCGTAGCTTCAGCGACCACATCTTTCATTTGCATCCATATAGCATTAAGCAACTCCTCTAGATGCCCTTGGAAACCCCCAATTAACAAAATAATTCACATTGGAAACCATCTATGCATCCCCTGTTCTAGATCTTGTAATGTTGTGTCACTATAGTTCATTCATCTTATGTTATATATACGCAATAGTAAGGACCATAGCAGCAAAAATCGTTTGGGGAAAAATTCAGCAAATCAAAAGTATAAGATTTTTTCAAAAAATCGGGAAAAAATCATGAAAAAATTGGATAGAGTAATAAATATTAATAATATATTATTATATTTTAATAATATTATATTAATAGTAGTCATTAATTTTTCACAGTCCATAATGTAGTACTGAGTGCTTCTGGATTTGACTGTGATACAGAATTCTATACTGTCCCCTCCGCTCTGGGACACTTGACTACTGCCAAGAACATCTACTGGGTTAAGTGACTGTCATCCTCCCCTAACCCATTCAGCTGGGAATGGTGCCGCAACAGTCAAGCTCAATGAATGAGAAACAAAGACTCAGTGCGTTTCGATACCTCCTACATCGACTATTATTCTTTCTATACGGATCCTTCAGCAGTTCCAAATCCCCGGTTCAGCAGAACAAAATCCAACTTCAGCAGTTCCAAATCCAATTGTTGACCCAAAACCATCAGAGGAAGAGATGGGAATAAGGGCGATAGAGGCAAAGGCTACGGAAGTATCCCCGCCGGTTCGAGGGGCAGATCCAGGCACGGATACATGAACTCCCAAAGATAAAGGTAGTTGGAGATCCCATGCCATTCATTTCAGACATGCGCCATTATGCAGAGGTAGGGGTTTTTAATACATGCAGAGGTAGGGTTTTAAGGTGATCCATACCCAATTGACCGAGTTGAAGAAGCAGCATTAGGACCAGGTTAATGAAGGATGACTGAGTTTAAGAAGCAGCATTAGGACCAGCCAATTGAAGCAGCATTAGGACCAGCCAATTGACCGAGCGAGTTTAAGAAGCAGCATTAGGACCAGCCAATTGACCGAGTTTAAGAAGCAGCATTAGCACCAGGTTAATGAAGGACTACCGAGTAGAGTTTTTTCCAATATTATATTAGAATATATTAATAATATAAATATTATATTATTAATATTTATTATAATATAATAATATATTATAAATATTATTATATTTTAATAATTATATATAATAATATTTATAATGTATTTTGGCAAATATATTTTGGATTAATAAATATTAATAATATATTATTATATTTTAATAATATTATATTAGAATATATTAATAATATAAATATTATATTATTAATATTTATTATAATATAATAATATATTATAAATATTATTATATTTTAATAATTATATATAATAATATTTATAATGTATTTTGGCAAATATATTTTGGATTGGGTTGGGTTCGTTATATATATTATATAATAGATTAATGATATAAATATTATATTATATTAGAATATTAAATATTTTAATAAAATAAAAAATATTAATAATAATATACTTTCTACATCAATATATAAAATATTATAAATATTAATAATATCATATTATAATATATAACTATTAATAATATAAAAAATTTATATACATTAATAATATAATAATATATTATATATTAATAATATAATTATTATAATATATTATAAATATTATAAAATTTATAAGGCAAATCTCCAATTTATAATTAGCGGAGGCTTTTATATGTGAGCATTATAGTGCTCGAAATTATTGTCTCACACCGTAAAAAAAAATTCACAGTCGGAAATTTTTCTAAACTCATCGGAATGTCTCACGCTATAAAAAAAAATTCACGTTGGAAAATTTTCTAAAACTCGTCAAAAATTGCAACGGGAAACTTGTCGGAAATTGTAGTAGGTGCGAAGCCCTAGCTTAGATTCTAAACCTAATCCGCTAATCCGAGCACAAAACCATAAAACGAGGCAATAAAATTAAAAAACGCATAATAAACCGTAATGGAACCTAAGGATTTTCGCCCCAATTGACCATTCAACGATTTCTATTGAAATCGTGATTTTTTTGTGGTAAAAAATGGGGAAGTTTGAAGATTTAAAAAAAAATCAGGATTTTAACGATTTTTTCCCGATTTATGCTTCTATGGTAAGGACTACCTATAGAATTATGTCAATGTTAGAAACTCATACAAAATATTTAGAAATATTTCCCAAAGTTTACAAATAGAGAAATGTTGAAAGAAAACATTTTGGAAGTTCCAAAATGAATTCCAAAATCTTTCTATTTTCGTAAAAATGTTGACGCTGAAAATAACCACTCCAAAAAGTTTCCTACAACTTGAAGCCAAATCTAGGCATGGAGTTATCTACATTCATCACTAGATTTAAGAATTATGAGGATAACACCAACTGTTTGTGAAAGCACATTGTCCAAAATGCTGTTGGAATGATAAGGCCGTAAGTAACCAAAGAATAAACACCCCGAACATCAACATCTGACCGTATTGAAGCCTTGTTCAACAACTCAATGGTGACATCTGAATGGACATGTGGTAAGTAGTGTTGTAGCAATACTCCCCCAAATGCAACCACTTAACCCATGCCTTCTGCTGCCCTGCAATGTAATTGCGGAGGTATCCTTCCACCCACTTGTTGACGATTTCTGTCTACCCATCTTTCTGTGGGTGATAGCTAGTGTTGGGAGTGAGTTTAGCCCCACTCAATCTAAAGAGCTCCTGCCAGAAGTGACTCATGAACTTACTATCTCTGTCACTAACTATGCTCCTTAGCAGTCCATACAACCTGAATACCTCTCTGATGAACAGATATGCAATCTGTGCTGCTCTAAATGTGGTTGAAATTGCAAAAAAGTGAGTGAATTTTGTTAACCTGTCAACCACAACATAGATACAGTCCCTGCCTTGGGCCTTGGGCAAAACCGTGATGAAGTCCATAGAAATACATTCCCATTTCTGAGTAGGAATGGATAGGGGCTATAGTAAACCAGCTGGGAAAGAATGCTCCAGTTTATTCTGCTAGCAAGTGGGGCACTCTCTAACATATTTTAACACCTCTGTTTTCAACCCTTTCCATGTAAACCGCTCCCGGATTTGTTTGTATGTTTTGAAGTATCCCGAGTGACCAGCTGTAGAAACATCATGGAAAGCCCTCAGAACCTTCTTCTTCATCGTCGATTTTGGTACGAGGAAAATCCTCCCTTTGTAAATGATAAGATCATTTACAACTATGTACATGTTGTCCTAAATAGTATCATCTATTATACCTATGGCCCACTTGTCCTTTGCATACTGCGCTAATATCCAGTCTCTCCAATCAGCTATAATCCCTCCAAGGAACACAAGTGTGGTCTCCATGATAGGGCGTCAACTACAATGTTTCTCTTCCCTTTGACATAAACTATGTCAAAGTCGTAGGCTTGCAACTTGCTAACCCATTTCTGCAGTCTGTCATTGAGGTCACGATGGTTAAGGAAATGTCTAAGGCTGTTGTGATTTGTTTCCACCACAAATTTACTCCCCACTAGATACTGTATGAATTTAGCCAAAGCATGCATTATGGCTAACATTTCCTTATCGTAGATGTTGTAACCTCTCTCTGCATCCCTAAGTTTTCTACTCTCAAAAGCAATCGGGTGCTTATCCTGCATCAACACTGCTCCTATGCCTTCCCCTGAGGCATCACACTCAAGCTCGAAAGGCTTGGTGAAATTTGGTATGGCCAATACTGGGCAAGAACTCATTATCAACTTGAATTTGTCAAAACACTAATGTGCCCCATCAGTCCAAACAAATGCACCTTCTTTGTCAAATCTGTCAATGGAGATCCACTCTGTGAAAACCCTTTTACGAATTGGCGGTAAAACCCCACATAAACCAAAGAATCCCTTGAGCTGTGAGAGATTCGTGGGTGGTGGCCAATCAACAATGGCTCGCATCTTATCTAAATCCACTCTAACTCCCTCAGCACTAATGATGTGACCCAGATAGAGTAGCTCAGTCATGCCAAATTCGCATTTCGATTCTTTGGCATATAGTGACTCTCTCCAAGATACTCAATACCTTCTCAATGTGTTGGAGGTGCTCCTCCCAAGTCCTGCTGAAAATCAGTATGTCATCGAAGAATATGAGGACAAACTTCCTCAGCTACTCTCTAAATACCCTATTCATACAGGACTGAAAAGTAGTCGGAGCATTGGTTAAACCAAACAGCATAATCAGAAACTCGAAGTTCCCATAATGGCAATGGAAAGCTGTCTTCTCCACATCCTCCTCTCTAACCCGAATCTGATGATACCCAGATCTCAAGTCGATCTTGAAGAAGTAGCATGCCCCATGTAGCTCATCTATACGCAGGGTGGGGTACCTGTTCTTAATAGTTTTCTTGTTTAGGGCCCTGTAATCGATACACATCCTCAGCATGCCATCTTTTTTCTTGGCCAAAACAACTACAGAGGCAAAAGGGCTCTTACTAGGTCTGATGTGCCCCATCTCGAGAAGCTCTTTGATCGTCATCTCTATCTCATCCTTCAACCTCTTTGGATGTTTGTAGGGAGTGATGATAATCGGCTTGGCTCCCTCCTCCAGCTCAATCACATGCTCTATGCCTCTATCAAGAGGCCTCCCTGGTGGTATATTGTTGAATACCTTGGTGTGCTTGGTTATCAGCTTCTGAATGTCGGGGTGATAGCTCTATTTCGGTTGCTCAGTAGTTGTTGGCATAATAACACACTCGGCTGCCCACTCCACCTAATCATGTCTGAGTAATCTCTCCATCCTCCTAAGAGATATCACTCTAAGTCTACCATCTGACATCCCCCTAAGCACATGTTTCTTCCCATCTACCTCGAATTTCATCTCCATGGTTCATAAATTGAGGGAAGAACTCTCCAATTGCATGAAGCCACTTCATGCCAAGAACTACGTCCATGTCTCCCATGCTGACCACATAATACTCAACCTGGAACTCATAGTCACTTAACTTAATAGTTAAGTTCGGGATTCGCCTTTTGCAAGTAATAACAAAACCATCTACTACCCGGACCTTGAATCCCTCAAACTCCTCTATCTTCAGTCTTCTCCTTGCCACAAGACCCTCATCGATGAAATTCTGAGTAGCCCCTGTGTCAAGAAGCGTGGTCACTCTCTATCCCTCCAAGACTCCCTGAATCCTGAAAGAACCCTCTTTCTGAATAGCAAAAAGGTGGGTTGTGGGTCTATCTTCATCCTGCTCACCCTATAACTCTTTTGTTGCACTATCCGCTTCACTATCTTCTGAATCAA
Organism: Cunninghamia lanceolata; assembly: GCA_027924645.1. Classification (NCBI taxonomy): domain Eukaryota; kingdom Viridiplantae; phylum Streptophyta; class Pinopsida; order Cupressales; family Cupressaceae; genus Cunninghamia; species Cunninghamia lanceolata. The sequence continues at coordinate 29,899,958 of BSBN01000500.1, forward strand.
TGTGCTGATCTGATTTTTCTGAAGCAGTCTCCTCCACTTAATAATATTCAATCTGTTTCACTTGCCCCTTCATAGGGCACTTATGGTTGGGGTCCCATGGACCCTCGCATTTGAAGCACAGTTTCTTCCTCCATACTCATTTAGTGCATCATCATCAAGTCTAATGGTTGGTTTCTTGTGCTGGTCTATGTCTCAATGATGGTAGTTCTTGTCCTTCTTCGGAGGGAATGATTTGGAGATGAATTTACTTTTCGGAACAGCAAACTCCATACTCTGTGCTTTCTTAATAGTCTCCTATAGTGTAGGTGGATTGAAGGCCTTAACCCACCCTCTAAGTGGCTCCATTAGTCCTTCACTAAATAGGACTACAAGTCTCCTCTCTAAAATACTAGGAACCATGACCGAGAGTCTCTAAAAATCTGTGATGTAGGACTCAAGTGACCCATACTTTTTCAATTGTGCAAGCTCCCTCAATTGTAGCTCGAGATCCTTATTGTCAAATGTCATGTCCCCATTTCCAGCCTAGTCAACAATGAACACGGATTAGCCTATTCATCATTCACATGGGCTAATACGTATGATAAGGGAATGAACTTGGTTTTGGCTACTGAACTTTTGTTTTGCAGGTCAAGAACTTTATCAAGTGACATAAGGTTGTCTTAGTGCTAGGCGCACTTTTCCATTTGTAGAGCTCAAAACTTGTGCCTTGCAAAGAGAAGATCTTCAACAATAGATGAAGTGTCCTTTTGATGTCATGTGAAGGAAAGAAGTCACCTAAATGCCTTAATGCCTATTCAGTGAATCGAAATAGTAGAAGAACATGCTAAGTGATCTAGGCGCACTTTCCCACCTGTTCAACCACCAAAGTGCGCCTTGGCAAGGATCCATTCAAACATGAATAGGAAGATAGTACTTGAGCACTTCAATGATCAGTGGTTTCTAAATACTCAAACATGAATTGGAGAACTTCAAAGTGCCAAGGGAACTAGCTAGATGTCTAAGGCGCTAGATCATGCCTCTGCAACCTTGAGATTGTGCCTTAGCAAGGAAGTGAATTGGAAGGTTAAATTGATCATCAAAGGTTAAAGATTGTTCAAAAGATCATCCATTCAATTGAAATCATCATCTATGACAAGGTAAGTATTATGAGAGTGAGGCGCACTTTTCCTCATCTTCAACCTCACATTTGCGCCTTCTCAAGAAAGCTCAATTTGCGCCTAAGGTAAGGATCTTGAGACATCATCATTGCTATTGGCAAATTTGCATTTGGAGATGCCTTGGAGAAGCCTTGAAGGTTTGAACATAGTTGAAACTTACCTCAAGATGCTAGGCGCAACTTCATAACTCTAGAACCCTAAATATGCGCCTAAGCTAGAAATGGAATGGAAGTCACAATTTGATCATTCATCTTGTTTAGGAGGTAAAACTTGTTTGAGGGATCATTCATCCAACTAAGATCTTAATCAAAGACAAGAAAACATCATGATGTTTGAGGCGCACTTTGCCTCTTGTTCAACCCTGGATATGCGCCTCACTTGGATCCCTCAGTTGCGCCTTGAGGAGGACTCATCAACTTGCAAGGAAAAGAATCTAGCTATTGCCAATGTTTGGAAATTGTTTAAGTGTCAAAAGACAAGTCTTGATGTTGAGGCACACCTTCTAGCCTCTGCCACCTCAAAAAGTGCACCTAGCTTAGGAGAGGCGTCAATCTTGGTTTCTACAATCTCCAATGTGCGCCTAAGCTTCATTGAGTATCGTGCAAGCAGTGGGTCCCAGAATGACCTTGGATGGCATGCCAGATAAGGCTCTCAACTCAGAGTAACTGACTTTGGGTAGTGTGCTTGATAAGGCTTCCAACTCAGAAGTGAGTCATCCCAATGGAATATTCCTCTAGAATATGCTCATTGAAAAACGTGTCATGGTTTCCTCTTGCTCTTGAGGGGGAGTACTATAAGAGGAGAGCGACTTCATTTGGCATCTTTGGCTATTTGATATTTATTGGTAAGCTTTATGCTCTTTTCATCAAATCTGCATATTTCATGCTTGTTGGGGTGATGCTCCCTTATCCTTTGAGAGGTGTTGACATTCAGTTATCATCATTGTGCAGGATTGAAGTCGTTACTTGCAGCCTGAAGTTCTTACATCTTGAAGACACTAGCAACTTGAAGACAAGATACTTGTAGTTTGAAGACAATCATTGTTCAATCTAGGCGTTGAGGCCTATCTTTTGTAATCATTGTAATAAGATCAACATTGATGCTATTAAGCATATGTTGAATGTCATAAGAAGTTGTATCGACAATTGCAATAAGATATCTCAACTTCATTGCTTGTTCAATTCATGTTGATTTCATTTATGTTAGATGTTGATTAAGTGAAGTAAGAAGTAAGAAAAGTTAGCTAAAATTTGGTTAAGTATAGTGGGGTATCTTACATCAAACCTCTCTATCAGCCTGTTTGTAAACTCATCATATGTGGTAATCAAATTATGGCCCAAGGTGACCAACCCGTGGTACCACCACTCATGTGTTGCCCTGTCTAGATGTATGGTAATGAAGTTAAGTGCTTCATCTTCTGGCATAGGTTTAAGTGTCAAGTAGTTATCTAACTTCTGCACCCATGCTCTAGCTGTCATTTTGCCACTACCATCAAAATGCTCCAAAGAGACCTTGCTCAAAGCATGCTAATAATCCTTGTTAGTCCGTTGTGCTCTGTGATCTGTCCTACCACCCATAGCTGCTCTCTGCCTTTTCTGGTTCATAAACTGCTCCAAAGACAACATCTCCCTAATCTCAGGTGGAAGAGTCATATACTCTGTATGGTGCAATCTGACCTCCTCTGGCATAGGAATCTGTGCCTTATGCTCCTAAATCACTGGTGCCTCCTCTCTGCATGGAAAGGTAGGTTGTAGAGGCCTAGGAATCGATCCTGGGGTGGTCCTAGTGTTGCGTCCACTACCCTGACCAACATGCCGGTGATTATTAACATTAGAACCGCTTGTCTCATCCTCCTGTGCTGCATGTGGTTGTGGTGTCGGATTACCCTGGTTCATTTTGGCTAATAGTTGGGACATCATATCCAACATTATCAAATTTCCTTTATGTTTTAGAGTTAGGGCTCTCCGGTTGTTCTGCTCTTTTGTTTATGTCCACCATATGACCTGTAATGCTATCACTATCACTGGATGAATTTCTATGCATACCCATGATACCTGATATAGTTTCTCCTTCTGGAACCTGTGGTGGCTACCACTGATGGGTATCTTTGGTGTAGACTTGTTTCCAATCACTCATGAACAACGTTCAACACAGGCTTGCAAGATACACTAGCTCTGATACCACTGTAATAACCCAACCCCTTATGGTTTTCTGTGGTTTAGTTGAACCTGGTTAGTTTTGGTGTTTTTGCATATAACATAGAACTTGCATGCACATGTATCTCAGAAAATAACAAGAAATAACAATACCCAGTTGCTTGCAATCAATGGAAATGCATTATATTTCACTAATGATCAATACCTATGAGAAATACAAGCAAGTACATCAAGAAGCTAACATACCCATTTGTTGTCCTGGTAGTACAAGGTTGGAAATGGACTGTTACAACAGTTTAGGTTCACAAAACCTCTCCAAAAACTTCACAAAGCTCAAACTAGTACATCAGCAACAAGAAACAACATATACAATAGTGGACGCCTCTATTGGAAGCCTGAAAAATAGCCCCAAACGCAGTCTTTGATGCCAAAATGCAAACCCAAGTCCTCTACCAGCACTGGTATGGCCTGTTGGTGAGGTACAGCAGCAGCAAATGCAGCTCATAAAACCTCACTATGGTTGCTGAAAGTTCAATGTTGCAACATCAGAATACCCACGCCCAGATTGGTGAAGGAAATACAGCTACAAACCCTCTTCAAAAACTCGAAAACACTTCCCAAAAGGTACGGCCCAGCTGGGTACATGTACGGTTTGTGTAGGAAGATGAAACTACCACAAATCACCTTCAAAAATCAGTCTATAACTTGCAATGTGTTCTCTGATATCTTCTCGTAATTATCAATCCAAAAACTTCAAGATATATCGATGAAAATCACTCCGCGACAAGTATGCAATCAGCCATTTAAGCACAATTGTGACCTTTGAAATAAGATCACCACAAACATCCTAGAGATATCTCTCAACCCCGCAGGTGTTCAACTTAATGAAGGATTTCGTCTCCACCAGTCTGCTGGTTCAAACCCTTGGCAAAGCCAAATACAAGGTCATTTCAAAAACATGCAATGGTGAGAATGAGCATTCACTTCTCTTCTTTTATTTCTCCTCAATTTCCAAATGCCACTTTAGGGGGAACTACTTTTTAATATTATTTTCCTTTTTATTCCTTGGGCACCCATTTCATAAGTCATGACTTATTTAATATTGCTATTCATTAAGTCCCCAAATAATAATAAAGCCACTTTATTAAAAGATACACTAAGTTTAATATTTAATTTAACTTAGAGATATCAATTAATTAATATTAAATCGAACGGCCTCTGAAAGTGAGTTTCATAGCACCGCCAAGTTGCCCAATCGAAAAGGAATGAAATTCAAGACCGTTTCACCGACTCTCACCAAGTCCCGTGACCCCCTGCTAAAAATAGAAAGTTTGGCTAAATGGCCCAAACTCCCTCCAGAAAGTGTCATGTGTGATATCGCACCTAAAGAAGTCCAAATCACCTCTCTAGAAAAGCTAACTGAGCCTCGAAGAACCAGATCATTGTGAGTCCCCTAACCACCTTTGTTAGTCTACAGACACCGGAGTAGTAGACTAACCTCAATAGCTATGTTGCTTAGGAAGGGGACATTACAGATTCACTACCTCTGTATATCCATCAGTCTGCGGATGATGTGCGGAACTGAACTTCAACTCAGTCTTTAACTTCTTCCATAAGGTCCTCCAGAAATACCCAACAAACTTGGTATCTCTATCTGAAACTATACTCCTTGGTAGACCATGTAGTCTAACCACCTCTCTGAAAACAACTCTGCAATGTGAACAGCATCATTGGTTTTCTGACACAGAATGAAATGTGCCATCTTTGAAAATCTGTCAACCACCACAAATATTGAATCATGCCCTCTGTGTTCTCGGTAACCGAAGAACAAAGTCCATGCTGATATCCTCCCATGGTCCCTCTGGTACAAGCAATGGCTGATATAGCATAGTATTCTGCCTCACTCCTTTGGCCATCTGGCATACTCTATAACTTTGCATAAATTTCTTCACATCCTGATGCAACTATGGCCAATAATAATTCTCACTAACAAGAGCAACGGTCTTATCTCGACCAAAGTGTCCTGCTAACCCTCCACTATGCTTCTCCTAAATCAGGTTCTCTCATGGAACTCCATGGAATGCACAACTGGCTTCCTCTGAACAACATACCATCTTGGATTATATAATCCAACCATCTTGTCCTATCCAGGGTAACAGGCTCCAAACAAGCCTTCCAAGCCTCTGCAAAGTCTGGATCTTCAAGGTACAAATTCTTGCATTCATTGAACCCAAGAACCTCTATCTTCATCTCTGTCAACAAAATTTGCCTTCTACTCAAGGCATCTGCAACTCTGTTGGACTTCCCACTCCTATGCTTCAAAACAAAAGTATAACTCTGCAAAAATTCAACCCATTTTAAGTGCCTCTAGTTTAACTTTCCTTGACTATTAAGATACTGCAAAGCTTGATGATCAGTATATAAAACAAACTCTTTCGGCAACAAATAATGTCTCCATTTCTTCAAAGCCTGAACTATAGCATAAAACTCCTAATCATAAACAAAATACTTTTTATTGGCATCATTAAGCTTATCACTGAAATAGGCAATGGGCTTACCTTCTTGACTCAAAACAGCTCCTATAGCACTACCACTAGCATCACAATCTACCTGAAATACCTAGTTGAAATCTGGAAGTGTCAAAACAGGTTGCTCTGTGACTTTCTGCTTCAATGTATCAAAACTCTTTGCTGCTCTTGTAGTCCATTTAAACTCTTTTTTATCCCCTCTCATTGTCTCTGTTAGGGGTGCACAAATGTTACTAAAATTCCTGATAAATTTTCTATAAAACTTGCCAAACCATGAAAAGATCGTACCTCCGTAGCACTCCTTGGAGTAGGCCATTCAGTGATAGCCCTCACCTTCTTTGGATCTATTTTAAGACCCTCAACTGAGATAACAAATCCCAGGTACACCAACTCCTTCACAAAACTACATTTCTTCAGATTAATCAACAACTTTTCTTCCCTCAACTTCTCAAAAACTTTTCGAACATGCATCAGATGCTCCTCCAAAGTCTTACTGAAAATCAAAATATCATCTAAATAACAATGACAAACTTACCCAAAAACTCTTTTAGTACCTCGTTCATGAGCCGCCTAAATGTGCTCAGTGCATTGGTTAACCCAAATGGCATGAGTAACCATTCGTATAGGCCCTCCTTACTCTTGAAGGTTGTCTTCCATTCATCTCCTCTGATTCGGATCTAGTGATATCCACTCTTCAAATCAATCTTCGTAAAGTACTTGGCTCCACTCAAGCAATCCATAATATCATCCATCCTTGGCAATGGGAATCTGTACTTGACTGTAATTTTGTTGATGGCTCGGGAATCTATACACATTCTCCACTCTTCATCTTTCTTTGGTGTTAGTACTGCAGGTACCGCACATGGACTTAGGCTCTCCCTTATCAGTCCTTTCCTTAACAGCTCGTGAACTTGTTTGTTCAGCTCTTTATTCTCTACAGGAGTCATTCTACGGGCTGCCTTATTCGGCAAACTAGCTCCTGGTATCAAATCCATTTGGTGACTTATCTTTCTCCCCGGTGGTAAACCTTTTGGTACATTATCAGAGACAATGTCCTGAAATTCTTCCAACAAATCTAAGACTTCTGTTGGTACATCTTCACATTTCTCTTGGCCGATCTTAGGAATCAATGCAAAGCAATGACGCTCGTGCTTCATACCATCCAAAAATTTCTTACCATCTACTAAGTAAATTCTGGCAGTACTACATACCTTTTCTTCCACTTCCTTCAAGGGTTTCAACTTATGACAAACTCCATCCTTTGTCAAGGAATAGATGTTTGCATGGCCATCATGGACAACACACCTATCATACCGCAACAACCTTCCCAATAGCATATGACATGCATCCATCGGTATGATGTCACATAACACCTCATCATGGTAGTCTCCAATCTTGAACTTGACTGAACATTGCTCATTGACCAAAGCTCTATGGTCCTTCTGCAACCATGCAATTTGATATGGATGTCGATGCCTTCTCCTTGTCAACTTCAACTTGTTAACCAACTCCTCGAAGAGAGGATTATAAGTGCTTCCACTATCAATAATAATATCACAACACTTACCTTCACACTTGCACCTTGTGTAGAATAAACTCTTCCTCTGATCTGGTTTTTTCTCCTCATTTAACAAGGTTCTTCTGACAACTAGGGTTTCTCCCCTTTCAGCATCTTCAGAATGCTCAGACTGCGCATCTTCATCTACATGTGCAACTCGTGCATTACCTTCAGGTCTTCTATTTGTCCTTCCTTGATGTTGGGGACACTCGTAGGCTCGATGTTCTTCTCCACATTGGAAACAAGTTTCTTTGAAACCTCCTCTTCCAGGTCCTTGTCCAGGTCTTCCTCTTCCTCTTCCTCTTTGCTCACCATTATTTTGGTAACGAGGGCAGTAGGAATTATCTCCTTTTTTATTTCGACTGGTGTCTGCTTCTTCACTTTTCTTTTGATCTTCATTTCGGCCTCCATGGGATCTTCCACCAATCCTTCCACCATGACATCTTCCCCTTTGCTTGCTTTCGAATCTTTATTCAACTTCTCTTCCACCTTCAGGGAAAATTGGTACGCATCTTCTATGGTGGTCATTCTGACCAGGCTTAGCTCCTCTTGAATACTTGACCTCAACCCATTAATATAACGGGCCATCTTCTTCTTGTTGGCCTCTGCATGGCTCGTCCTGATGATAATCTTATAAAACTCCTCTGTGTACTCCTTAACTGACTTGTTACCTTGCTAATCCTTGCAGCTTCTTCAACAACTCCAACTCATAGTCCACAAGAATGAAATGTTTCTTTAGTTTGTCCACCATCCAATCCCAATCTTTCCTTTTCCTCTTCTATTTCTCTCTAACTGGACCTCCTTCCACCAAATACTGGCATGACCCTTCAACTTCGTTTTTGCAAACTTGACCCATCCTAGATCCTCCACATCTTCATACTCAAAATATTCTTCCATATCGTTTATCCAATCAATAAGCTCTTCCGAATTGAGATCCCCAGAACAGGTAAAAACTTCAATCCTAGGCCTCTTTCCAATCTTTGAAATGGCCCTCAACAACCTAACTTGCGCAGGATCTACATCATCTTGTTCTTCCCCAGATAACTCTTCTACATCAGCTTCATCTTCACTTTCTTCTCTTATTCTTAGCTCAAGCCATCTTCGCAGCTCCTCTTGCAATTCATCGCTTTGCCTTTGTAGGGCTCTAAAACCCTCTTCTGTCAAAGCATTTCTCCCACCACGATTTCTTCGTGGAGGCATTGTGATCTCTAAAGCAAACCCACAACCTCAACAGGGCTTGGTGCAAACTGCTCTGATACCACTTGATGAGGGTGGACTCCACCCAAAACACATACAACGACAACTTATAGATTACAAATAGACAAGAACACGATCTCAAGAAAGATTAGTTAAGCAATCTGCACACTGACTCAGAATTTCTTCATTAAACTTACTGTAAAAGGCTACAAATATGAAATACAATTTCTAGAGTCATATGCCCATTTATTATAGCAATATGGGTTGTCTTACATTAGAAATATCTAACTTACAAAGCCTTCTGATATCTCCTGACCTCTTTATTCGCATGAACAAGACTTGCCAATAACTCCATCCTACCACCGCCTCTGGAACTATCAAAACTGGGCTATATATACACATTAGCACCACTTCGTGTAATTTTCCCAATGTCGGCTTGCTTTGAAATGTGTAACTCCCATTTGGGTGCCAAAATGAACCCAATTGTCCCTTTTTCCCGCCTAGGCAATAATTTTCAAATTTAAAAATTGAAAAACTAGGTAGAGCAACTTCTGGGAGCCATAACTTTTGAACCGGATGTCTAATTTACAAATCGTTTGATGCGGTGGAAAGCTCGTGAAGAGATCTATCAAGCTATAACCTGCTTCGCCAGTTACGACAACTTTCGGGCCATTTAGGGATGTCTAAGTGCTTCAAATTTGATTCCGGAATTTTTTGGGAAACCTCAAAAACAAAAACTTTAATATCTTGCAATCCAGACATGATCTTAGGCTGAAATTTACCAAAAATGTTTATTTGACTATTCCAAAACTTTGGGAAAATTTCCCAGTCCAGCCGCTCCTCTGATATAGGGTTTCTAAAAATAGTAAGTCCTGGTATTCTTAGCCTTTTTGGAAACTGTGAAGGTTCTGAATCATTGTCAAGCAAATGGGTATCTAAAAACACAAAAATTGAAAAGAACAAAAAAATAATTCATTTTTTTGGTGATGCAAGATTGCCCTTACACCACTGGATGCTCCTGCATCAATTTCCCATTTTCCTCTGCCGATAGATTGAGAATAAATGATTCACTTGCCTCATTCTTTACATTCTAAAATGCTATTTCCTGCAGACCGTATTCACGCATGGATTTTGATTCTGGCCATTTTTATGGACGGAGAGACTCTTAATTTTGGACATAAGAAAAATGATTTCTGGATGATGTTAGCAAATTGTTCCTTTACCCTGCCTTGGAAGCCATCAACATCATTATTTTTACCAAAGAATTTCACAAATTCTATATCCGGGTCCATTAAATACATGATAATAGAATAGTCTACAAGGTAATTAGCTTCTTCCTCTTCTGTATTCATATAGTAAACTCGGTATTCTCAAGCAACTTGTCTTATATCACTCTGACTTCCTGTTAGATCCTCCAAATCCGGATGGAATTCTCTGACGTACTCACACACTTGCTCAACAGTATCTCCATCTAGATCAACAGAAATCAAGACAGCTACAACTTCTATATGTTCTTTTATCTTTATCATATCAATTGCTGTGACCATTTTCTGAAGCTCATCAATTGCAGCTTTGCCTACAGATGGCTCCTCTTTAACCAAATGCATCCATTTCTGGTCTTCTAAGAATTCTCTCTAGATAAACCTTCCGCAAAATTGGATAAATCTTCAATTGGGATATCTTTCATCCTTATACAAGTAGCAAGAACGCTTGAATGTTGAGGACCAACAGCAGCAGGAATTGCGTATGTCACAGCAGGACTAAGTGCTTGTTGCGGTGCATCTTCATCTTTCCAGTTGTCTCGAATTTGGCGCTTCTCAATCTGTGAGATCTCATAATAAAGTAATGCAGTCTCCAAAAATATGTGTTCCATATCCAAAATGTGTGCATAACAAACCTTATATTCCAAATTAAATGATTCTTCATGGCTATTGATCATCATAAAGAAGCTTTTTAAATAAATATTTCTGCAATAATAGCATCATCATCCTCAAGGTATAATCGAGCAATTTGAGCACACTTTGATAGCTTGTATGTGTCATCAAAATTCTTGATTCTAGAATCTAGGTCAATTCCACCCAACATTTGGATAGCTTTAGACCACTGATGTTCATCTACATTAAATTGACCTGTTATAAAATGAGCATAATTCCTCTTCATATTTTTGAGGCCCTCCTCTGAGACATATTGATGAACAAGTTCATATCTGCTTGACAGTATGCTGAAATAACTCAAAGGAATCCATTATTTGAAACCAAGAATGAAGTTGTGATCTGCTACAATAGATTGTCGGATTCACTAGTACCATGAAACAATTGAAAACATTTTTTTCTGAGCAAGGTACAACACTGAAAAGTTAACCAAACAGAGATGGCAGAATAACTCATATATAACTCAAGGAGGCAAATAATATCTGTGAATATGAGTTGACAAAATGTGAAGACAGGCAAACTTTTAAAATTTTCAGGTTCAAAATTTTAGACAACAATGTTCATTCATTTAATATAAGGTTTCAATTTTTCACCAAAAACAAAGTAATAAAGAAATAAGCAAACAAAACCTGAAGGTATCCGTGCAATCATCTACTTAAGATCGCCACATCAAGATCTAAAATGTCTAACTCTTAAAGCCACAATAGAAAATATGCATCTATAACAAACCAATATAGGCTTTGAGCCCCAATAAAATGATCAACCTAGAATCAAGCATCCACCATGGAAAGTAGTATATTGCAAAAGAGTCCTTGTGAACAGACAAGACTGCATTTTGCAGGTATATGTAAACTAACCACATGTGCCTAAGAAAAAGATCAATTTCTAGAGTGTCTATGGAGAGGGCATGCTACCCATGTCCATTACACTCATTCAACCTCTGGTTTCAGCACTGCAAACCCAGCAAATAAACAAAAAAACCACTAGAAGAAAGTATCATACTGCAATAACAACATGCAAGTGGTACATGCACAATTGTGAATCTCATTTTGAAAATGTAAATAAGAATCTTGACAGATACTTAGCTTCAATTTTGGGATATTGATGGTTTACAAATTGCAAAATCTAAAATCAGAGGCTCAAGGAGTGTAAGAAGCTTAGGTGCAGTATCATGTCTTTCAAGGCATTCTTCCCAGACACTCTAGATAAAGAAGAATTCGTTTGTGGAGAGAAACTCGCTCATAAGTCACAGTGATTTTGTGTCACATTTGTTGGCATTATGCCTCTATCTAAACAGTATGTAAAAGCTCAACCACGTCATACTGCAGTCATATAGATGCTAGATTGGTCTCAACAACACATGTTCTCCCTTGTGTGTGTTCTATTACCTGCATATGTTGAGATACACTAGCATCTAGTTTTCCCTAATGTGGGAATCCTATACATTACAGAAAGCAAGCAGATTATGAAGGCATTCAAAAGCAACCACGCATTATACTTGCCCATATCTGCAAACTACATGTGTGAAAAAACCATATTGTCTATCTTAGAACCCCATCTAATATAAACATTGACAGCTTGATAACATCTTGGGGGCAACTAAGTACTTCAAACATGGGACGATTTTATGCCCTCCCTTAGTAACATTGTCTGTGGTAATGGAACCTTGATGTTGTTTGAGCCTTCTTTTGCATCAAGGGAACTTTTTTCTTTACCTTCATGATTTGTGAGTACCTTGCCAATCAATTATTGTCTTCATCGTCATTACATAGACTAGCAATTGCATACTGATCTGCAAATGCCCAAAATAATCCTTCCTATTTATCTTTCCTTAGTTTAAATCAACGAGAGCTCCAAATCACCAAACACGAATATATTCCATGGCCAAATACAAAGACATACATAGCAACTAAAGAAAAATCTACTCACCATCTTCAACACAAGCATTTAGTTTAAATACTTCTTGTCGTATTTCCCATAGAGGAACAAACAAAGCTAAACCCTAGAAATAAAATTCTTCCTTTCCTTCCTCTGAATTAGCTCTACCATTGTCATACTTTGTGTTTCCCTCTGTTGTGTACACTTAAATAGTTTCCAATTGGAACTACGAACTTTTCATACCTATATCGCATGTTACTAAAACGGAAGAGCACGCGACAAATGTGAAACAAAGCAGAAAAAAAGTGCACATGACAAACCAGAAACAAAAAGATAAAAAAGCCAAACTAAAGCTTCAATCCAAATACTCTGTACCTTGTCCTGTTTGCAATATTTCTTTGGTTCCAGTCATTAAGTGTGCAAGAAACTTAGATCGTTCTGTATCATTTGAGAATAAAGACCTTCGGACAGAAGCAAGACGCACCAAACACTCAAGAACCTGATTAGTAAATGAAAAGCATCGCTTGATTAGCAACCACATTATCCAATTTACAAGCCTAAACATGTTTCCAGCTATAAAGTTCCAAATAATTCAGAGAATAGATGCAGCAATAATGACTTGCCATATGCAATAATCATGTAACTAGCTATATTATTCAGTTTGCAAACCTCAACATATTAAAATAGGGTGACATATAACTCCAAAGTACAGAAGCAGCAGCAGTGATATTTCTTATGCAATGACAACCACATAGAACAGGCAATGTGAAAGTAAAACATGTAATTTCCAAATTATTTGAGTCTCCCTAATTAAAATTGAGAAAAGAAAATTGATGAGCTTCTACAAAAATCAAGACTAACAAAATACATGGATAGCAATAGTGATAAGCAGTCAACAAATAAGCCACGACACTATTCTCATTATACAAGAGCCTACATTTGTTACCTGGTTTATCCAAATTCACTATAAATATCCTTGTACAACAATTAACCAATAATTCAGAAAGGACTTCTGATTTGTATTTATGATCATTCCAATGAACAGAATTAAAAGATTCACTAGATATTTGTTTCCAAAGCATGTTAATAAGCATCAGAAAGATTATCCATTCTCTACAGTCCATGATTAAATGCAATCTGAAATTGGCTGAACCAGACACTATTCATATTTTTGTTGTACTAAAGTGGAGCAAAATTTTCACTACCTCGAAAATGGTTCCTTAATTTATCCAGTATCAGTATTTTCCCGTCTTCGCCTTTCCCATGTAGGAAATATATTTTTTGTAGAAAGGCAAATTAAAAGCTTCAAACCTTGCCTTTATGCTGAATTTTCAGGGGTCACACCCCTTATTGTAATTTTGATTTGATGGCCCGTAATGTAAGAATTGAAAGGTAGTACCTCTAAATAAAATTGGGAGCATAAATTGTAAGCAAGCTAGAACCTCGAATATAAAATAGGAAAAATGCATTGTTCCACGGGGGCACATCGCCCCCACCACCCCCTTAAACCTACCATTTTTGGGACGGGGATGCCCTAGGATGCCAAGATGCTAGGGATATGCCACCCTCGCTACCTCCAGCAAGGAGGAGACGTCCCTAGGGCATTTCAATCAAAGAGGGGATGTTTCCAAGGCATACCTATTGATGGCAACTTTGGGGGGTCATCAAGGTGTCCCTAGGATGTAGGGACTTCATGACCTCCTTTGACCATCCCCTGGAATGTTTCCCTGGCCTAGGACATCAAAAAGTGGTTTTCTTAAAAAGGCATTTTTTTGGAAATGCAATCCACTAATCCTAACCCTGAAAAGTATTTTGTTATTCAATGTATTGTTTTTACTATTAGGTAGTTTACAATTTCAATTGTTATTTCTTATAAAATTTTTTATAACTAATTTTTCAAGTACTATATTATATTTGCACCATCATCCCCAAACATAGGCCCTTGGAAAAATGGGCCTCATAAAAAGTAAATTATGAAGAACTAAAACAGGGGGTATTTCATGTGAGAAAAAATAAAGCTGATGAGAAATATTCCTCATTAAAGGCATGGAATAAGGATATTCCTTGCCAAAGATATTTTGTAGGCTTTGGATAAGAATGTGGAGCATTGATTGAACAATGATAAGGAGGCATTTTGACGTGCCGTTGTTTGTAATGTAGATAAATAAGCAAAGCATGTTTGTTTTCTAGGGGTTTGCATCCATCGTGAATTTTCTTGACTGGGTAGTAGTTTTTCTTGTGTTCAGCCAATCTTTTGACCTTTGAAGAGCTTTGTTGATGTGTATGTTTAGAAGCATTTAATATAACATTACGTGGTTGTTTGCATTTTACCCTCAAACTTGAGTTCTATGTGGATGGTTCAGCATCATTGTAGTGTTGAATTTATTGTCTCTAGCATAAATAATTTACCATGTCGATCTTGCTGTCGAATATTCAGATTTATAGTTATTTTGCGCATATCTTATTCTATTGGGAGTGACCACACATTCTACTCTGATGCACTGCCCTTTTAGTTTTGCATTAACTGTGTTTTTCCCTCACCCCTTCCCCCCTAGCATTTATAGGTAGTGCTAGAATAGGGGAGCCAGCCTAATCCAAAGGTTGCTCTAAGCTTGAAACAATTAGAAGTTCCCATTGTCATGATCTGATTGCAGGTGCACCAAGCAGATGGTTGGAAGCATTAACATATTTTGCCACACTTGGTGGCATTACCCACAAGGCTATCAGCGTTTATTTTAAGTCTTACTAAGCAAATCAATTTTTCAATTCCAAGATTGTTGGTGGAATCTTGAAAATAAGCTCTTGAGAAGCAAAATTTTGAACCACTCAGTTGGATCTTTATCGATAATTTGAATTTCAAATATTATGGCAGATACTGCCATTTTTTATATTTTTTTGGGTATTACTCACAAAGAATTCTTTTTGCAAAATCATGGAAAATTCTTTGAGAAGCCCCTAGGATTGAACAGACTTGAGGTTCAATAAGATTCTTGCAAACTCAAATGGCAATGTGATTCATACACCCCACTTCCCCTCAACAACCACACAAAGAAGATTTTTGTGGCATAATTCAGCTCTCTAATGAGAGGCTGATTTCCAGCATTGTATAGAGCAACTTTTGGAAGATGAAAATCACTTCATCAAGACCTTCACCAATGAGGAATTTGACATGCTTTTTTTCTCTAAACATGAAGATGATTTGGTCCCCCTCACCAGTGTCACTACTATCACTACTATCTCGCAAACAGCGAGCAAGATATCAAAACCAAAATACAGGGATAGGGGCAAATGAAAAGGAAGAAAAAGTTAAAACAGAAGCACAGAAACTTTGCTCTAAAGGCCGTGTCTCAATGAACAAGGAATTCTGTGAACCACGGATACCCTCCTCACCACAAGCAAGAGGAAGCAAATTGCAAAACAATCTTGAGGAGTCATGACATAAAATGAGATAAATTGTTGTCCTTAGTTTTGTCTAGTAAAGATTCTTGAGAGTCTTAAACAAAATAGATTCTCCAGATTTTTTCTAGGTAGCTCTTAGCAATTTGTCAGCTTTCCCCTCTTGTGGGCTGCGTCCCTAATTTTTGTGTAAAGGGTTGACTAATCAAAAATATATATATAAATAGTAAAGTATTGATTTATTGTTCATTTATTTATATATTATCTATAATATAACTTATAAATTAATAAAATTATATTAATATATAAATATTTTAATCAATTAACAATTCTTGGGTAGTTTTAAGCAATATAGATTCTCCAAATTATTTTTAGGTAGCTCTTAGCAATTTGTCAGCTTTCCCCTCTTGTGGGCTGCATCCCTAATTCTTTTGTAAAGGGTTGACTAGTCAAAAATATATATCTAAGTATTGATTTATTGTTCATTAATATTATATATTATCTATAATATAACTTATTAATTAATTAAATTATATTAATATATAAATATTTTAATATAAAATTACAAATAATTTAATAATTTATAATATATTTTTTAAACTTATTATTTATACTATATAAATATTTTCATCTATTAAATTAATTAATAATAAAAATTAAATTAAGTATTCACAGTAACTATTAACTTTCAAGCTAGAATAGACATGAACCTACACTCTTGACCCCAGAAACCAAATGGAGAAAATTTTGACACAAAAATCACTACATCGGTTGGATGCAGATCCGTTTCGGCTCATGCCAATACAAAGATCTTGTAGGCACTCAATCAATGAAATCTCAAGCACTTGACCAACATTTAGGAACATTTTTATTATAAAAAATTTACGAAAAAAAATTAGTGCATAGGCACATTTTCAACTAACAATTATGAAAAAATTAACAAAGCTCAAGCTTTACCTACAATTTAAAGCAATGATGTTTTCCTCAATTTAAAAATTAGGGTTTTTGTGATTTAAAGTAACAATTTTTACCTAGCAAACAGTGAAGAACATCACCTACATTCTGCCATTCTAGTTGGATACAAAAGCAGCGAGGAAGACATCTAACATCCCAACAAGCAACAAACTCCCAACGATGGAAAGAAAACACAAATGTCCCAACTTTCCCAAAAATGCCAAGACTTATTTTTTGGGTAGCAAGGGGTGTTGGGGGTATACATCCTCATGGAACACCAGATGAAGTAATGGAATAGCTCTAATACCATATTATAGCAAATAATTTTCAGCAAAATCAAAGCCACAAAACAAGCAATACAAATTGCATTGTAACTCTGCCTATTAAACATGCTTACAAAGGGAAGCCAAGTTGGTTATTTGTACAACAACCTACCACTACCAAACAAAAAGAGTTCTTAACAAGGTAGTAACAATGCTCCTAATCTAAGTGCCAATCGAAACCACTAACACCATATTCACAATATCTAATGCTAATATATCGATAAAGAGCCCCTTCCATGTTATATTGGGTGATGAACATTACAAAATTGTAGAGGTGCCTCCTAAGAAAATATCTTTGATCAATGCAAAGAAGTTTGCAATTTTTAACCACCACCAAGATTCAAATGTGCCTTCTACAACTTCAAATGACCATAAGTTGCTTCTAGGAGAAAATCAACAACTAAGGGCTGAGGATTAATGGTTGCAACCCAAGCTATACAAAAACTAAGCAAAGAATTGATTGCTATGGAATATGCGTTGATCAATCAATAGATAGAATGTGAAAAGTTGTAGACAACAAAGGCTTCAAGAAAAAATGCCCATACGAAAATAGATGAAACCATGGTAAGTGCTTCTGATTTTCAGCACTTTGATTATCCATTAGATTTATTAGGCAGTTTTGAAAAATATACCAAAAAAGTTAGTTTGTAGTTGTTAAGGAGATTTGGATGACATTTGTCAAGCTCTTGGTAAAGATGTTTAAGGAATTCGAAAACCTCTTCAGACAGAAATGAGTCCCAAAAATTTCATCCTTGGGTATACTAGAGAATCTTCTTAGCCCACTATGGGCACATGGTGGTTTCATGGCATCCCTACTCAGAAAGCTTCACGATGAAAACAATTAACTTTGAATGTGTTACCCTCGCATATGGAAGAGAATCACTTCCACACTCATTATTATTTATGTTGGTCATAAATCAAAGAAACAATGGGGCCTATTGCTTCTCAAGGACGGGTGACTAATTTGGGTGGCAATTCAGAGTAATTTTTAGACAAAACACCGAAAAACTAGTACATAACCTTGCAGAGTTATAACTTCAACTCAAAACAACTCCATTCAAAATACGATGGAATGCTTGGAATGTGAACCAAATGATGAAAGACCAGCAAACACCATTGAGTATAGTTTGACCTCCAAATTTTGCTCCAAATGTCCGCAAAATCATGAAACAGAAAAACCATTTTTTTGTATTTTTGAGTTTCAACTCATGACAAGTCCCCTCAACTTCTTGGATAAACATTGTCACGTGGCTTTTCAGCTTGCAAGACAAACTAGTTTACTTTATATTTTCTTATTGCACAGTTCTTACTAAATAAAGCTGCAAAGGAATTGTCATTTGACTGTAAAAATTGTTAGTGTGAACGGGGTATATTATCTAACTAGTTCAATTCTTAGCTAGTTCTCCACTTAGGTCCTTTTCACACTAGGTTAAGTTTACATAGGGACTTTTAAAACATAATCCCACATTGGTTATGTTTTTAGTCTCCTCGGTGGCATATCCTATATATACTCACCTATAGTTCATTTGTAATCACTCATTCTGAATTGCTTTGCATTCTTGTTAAATAGAATACACTTTATTCTTTCAATTCTAGATTTTTGTTCTTGCTTTCTTTCAGTCATTTTGATTCTTGGTGGCTTTACAACCAAATCTAACATGATACCAGAGTTGGTTGTGAGTTGCGGGCTAGCAATCTTTTAGGAAATATGGGAGTGTAAAGCTAGTTTTTTTCTTGAAAGCAAAATATGCTCCTCTCTTGCATCATATGATGACTTGAAGAATCAAAAAAGCTTGAGAGAAATCTAAGTTTTGAGGGGTTTTTTTTATAAGCTTGCCAATTGCAGATATATCGGAGCTTCCTAGAGACATTCTGAGCTCACCATTGAGTTCAAAGCAGCCAAAAAGGTCAGATCAGCCTTTTATTTCATCCCAATTGGACTCTAGAGGTCAGATTTGCAAGGGTTTGAAGTAAGTGTTTTCTTGCCAAATCTTGTGGGTAGCTATTATTTCGGGGCATTTTAAGGCCATACAAACCCTGTCATTGTGTCTAGAGGCCCAAAAACCCCTATTTTCATATAAAGCTTGTCAAATTCTCACAACTTTACCCCGAAGGCAAATTTTTTTGGGAGTCGAGTCATATGACCCCCTATGCATACGGTACAGAAAAATTAAATTTTTTTAATTTTCAATGTTATCAAAAAAAATTCAAAAAAATTAATATCATTTTTTTAAATCACAGTATTTTTAATTATTTGGAAAATTTTTAAATTAAAAAATAGAGGTACTATGCAAGGCCTATGCAAACCCTGTACCTATCAAGTACTGCAAGTACCCAGAGCCACGAGGTCGGGCCCCACGCCTAGTTCTTGTGCCTCCCGCGGCCTTAGGCCTGCGTGGCAGAAATTTACACCCTGCGCAGGACCTATTGCTCAACCCTCATGACCTTCAAAACATTTTTTTTATTTTTAAATTTAAAAAAGAAACCGACTTGTACGTCCCTCAACCTGCATGGCCACCACCCATTTTTGGCGGTCCTCTTGGCAATTCCACCAACTTTGGTATCGGTTCCAACTTTGGCGACACCTCAACCAAATTTAACTGAGTTTCAGATTTGGCAAAAGATCTAAAATTATCTTACAGACATCTAAACTAGGTGAAACCCCTACTTTTGGCAGCAATTCTGCTAAGTTTAGCTGAGGTGAATTCGAATTTTTTGACCCCCTCTCCATTGGCAGTTTGGAATTTGTACTCAAACTTTGGAAGCTAATAACTTGGGCTTAGGATCTCCTTTTTCTGAGCACTTTTTTTATTTGGGCTAATTTTTCGCGCTCTATGTGCTAGTGCAAACGGTTTCAGATTTTGATGCATGCATTTTCCAAAATGTAATGTCCCTTTTAAGAATAACCTTGAATACTTAACCTAGCATACAAGACTTACTCTTGGTAGAAACATTAGGAACATTTAAATCAATAACAAATAAGAATTAGTGTTAAAACTTTATAATGATAATGAACAATTATAAGTATCTACTTGCTCATATCTATTCTTACCATGCTTGTAGCCTCATGATATGCTTAGGGCTAGAGATTCGATGTGCCTGGTCGTTAATCTTGTCTAATCGTAACCCTAGGTGGACAATACGTGGTTAGGGCGCCGGTTAATACTAATAGGCTCAATGGCTTCACCTCACGCCCGGAGGTACTTCATCCTCTTGAGAGTCACCTACTCTCCACTGCCATAGGCCCAAGGGCTTCACCTCACACCCGGAGGTACTTCACCGTCTGGGTCAAGGGGCTTCACCTCACGCCCAGAGGTACTTCACCGTCTTGAGAGTCACCTATCGTGCAAGATTCATTAATAAACTACCGCTCTTCCCTATCCCAACTTACTCGCTCTCACCTAGTGTCAGAGAAGATTAAGGATGTGGCAACTACATACTTCCTGCCTAGCATATCATGAGTTAAGTTTAGGATTCATACCTTAGGTCTTTGCCTTCTTATTCATTGATCCCTTGGATCATTTATTCATACTCCCTATATAGGGTTGGACTATTTACTTATATAGGGATTGGGATTCTCTACGGCACTTGGCCAATTTACTTATTAATGATTGTATTGCTTATCACTTTCATAGAATTAGAGTCATAGATTATATTCTTTACACTGCATATAGGTTTCTTGCTTGTTTTATTCTGGTGGGATTTACATTAAAAAGTGCTTGATGAATCATATTCGAATGCTGGCTTATATTCATTGTTTATTGTGATTGTGTCTATGTGGATCTTGTAATGAATCGCTGGTTATTAGAATAATTATCTACTATGAACTCCTTGCTATGTATATATCATATGTATTCCACCGACGCTTTCATTGCTGATGAGATGATGTTTAGATTATTTTCTCCATGGTATTGAATGTGATGTGATACAGTGAGATAGGAGCAGATTGTAGGAATATATATATTTCTGATTGATTACTGTTTGGGATGCAATGATCTCCTTCTCCTTGACTGATCAATTGATGCTTGGATGATATTCTCATGTTTTCTTCTGTTCCAGGATCGCTGCTGGTTGAGATGCACTGTGTATTGTTAATTTTCTTGTCTATTGATGGTGAGATGCTGAGTATTTCTCCACCGATCTCCTTTTGTATGATAGGGAGGCTGCAAGAGATGTGCCTTTCCAAGGAGACGTGACTCCTCTCTTTAAATATCATAATCTCATGTTGTTGTTTTGTTTGGTCTTAATAATAAATTTAGCTATGTTCATAATCTATGGCACATTAACCTGTTCGCTGGTTAGTAACAGTGATTCCCTTAAGCAATGTTTATTATCTTCTTGTTGCGTTGGGTGCCATGTATACAGAACTTCTAGAATTGCGAATGTGGTGTTACATCTATGATTCATAGAGTCAACTGCTGAGTGGGTCTAATGGTCGGTCAAAACGTATCCTTTTGAAAACGCAGCCTTACAAGTTATGAGTTGTGCTTTATTCAATATATCACTGCCTCTTTAGGAATTGTTGGACAATAGGCGGTGTCACTTAGTATTTATTAATTATAGTAATAATATGTAATATTTGTATATACATATTGATATTAATATTTAATTTTATATCCATAATGATACTTATGTTATATAATAATAATATATTATATATTGTATTTGTGTTTATAATATATTTATTATTATATTTATATTATTATATAATAATGATAATAATATTTATTATTTATTTATATTGATAAATATAACTATTATTTAATAATTAATTTTTATATTTATATCGATAACCATATTTAATATTTATAATATAATATTTTATTATCTAAAAATTGATCAGTGTTATTCATATCTTTGATTGAATGAATGTACGTTGTCGATTAAAATATGGGGACATGACACAAAATTTGCAAATTGTCACAGGTGTTGCTGCACAGTTTTGGGAACTTCCAGGGCTCTGTTCTATTAGATTGTAGTCATTGTAACTTAAAATTGTACTTCTAGCATAAGGCCTTATTTTGACAAGTTGTAAAGCATTGAAATCTAAGTCCACTTTGTATTTATTGCTAGTGGCAATTGTAACCGCACTAAATATAAAGTGCCAAATCATATTTACTTGGGGGCAAATTGTTTCATTGAGTGAAAAGGGGAGGTGTTCTGTGTGTTTTCCTTCTTACATTTTCTTGCACTGCAACAACAATCTAAAATGGATAAACCTATTCCTCTACTCACACCTTACAATTACTTTTGGTGGAAAAATGAAATGGAACTTCACTTGAGAAAGTTAAAATTGTATAGGATAACAATGGGTATTGATACAGAACCTACAGCTGATGAAGAAAAACCTAAATGGTTTAACAAATATGATGAAGTTTTGGCACATTGTGTATTGGTTGTATCTCCTAATTTACAATTGCATATTATGTCTACAAAATCACCAAATGAAGTGTGGATGTAATGTCCCCTTTTGTAAATACCCTAGTTTTTGCCCTAAAACCACAATTCCAAGCAAGGCAAGAAATGAAAGACTTAGCAACATTATTTACCAATTTAAATTGTAGAACAAGATAGACCCTGGTTGAGAACCCGCAATCATGTTAGATAATCATTGAAAGCATAATCCACAAAATAGATCTTTCATACTAGGGTTAGGAATATTATCTTAATCATATGGAATTCCCTTTAAGGTTCTATCCAAACAGCCCATCCTCATTGTGGAGCACCACTTGGGAGATCATACAACGCGCCTCGAGCTGTTCCATCCAGCCCAGGGGCACGGAATGACACCCGCCATTCGGCCTCCCAGCCCCACTCGGAGTGTCCTTACCGGAATGGACTCCCTAGCTACTTGCATTCCTTATATGTACTATCTCCGCTCCAAAATGGACTGACCACTTGGATGAGAACTTAAGGAAGTCATTATATTGATTCTATTGTTTGCTGCTTGGATCTACTTAAATATTCAAAAGGTATTGTGTCCATGATACCCTTCATATATCTGCCAATATTTGCTTTATATCTACATATATATATTTTCATATCTATCTGCACATATTACTCATAAAGATTTACATTAACCTCTCTTTTATATCTGCATCAATTCCTCTTCTAATATGCAGATCTGTAGGTGTCTGATATATTTTTATATCACTACATACGTATTCCCTCCCCTCTTCCATTCGATATTATTCTTCGTCTTATATCATTCCAAAGGAGGCATCTACTATGAATGGATGTATTTCTTCATAAAGAGACAGCCTTTCAAAGCAAATCGTACCTTCTGATAATGATCACTGCCCAAAAGCTTCTTAACAAATTACACATGAATCACAGCCCTTCACAAATCTGAATTGCATCACATAGAATATTAATCGCCTCCTTCAAACAATAGTGATAGCCCCTTAACAAACAGTTTTCCTTCCTTTTATTAATCACACCTTTATCTTTTGTCTTTTTCACAAATCAGCAACTCGTCTTATTCTCATATCTTGTCTTATATGATATAAGACTTGTCTTATTCACTTAATCATTGGAGTTCATTTGTTAACCACTCCTTCAATGTTAAATATGATCTTTTGTAGTTTATTTCATAGCATCCTTTTTGCACTATAAATCATAATGGTTGTTGCCTTCATTAATGAACACCATTTCTTTAATCACTCTTTTCTCTTGTTAACTGCATGACATATCTATGATTTATAAATAAGACTTTGTCTTATATGGTATAAGTCTTTTGTCTTGTTCTCTTTGTAAGCAGGTCAGCCTTATTAGAAAAATGTTTATTTTAATGAATTCCTTGCATAGTATGGGACATTACAGTGGACTACTTTGAACACTCTCTTTGGTACATAGGATGATTTGAGAGCCCATTCACTAGATAACGAGCTCGCGGGGTTGAGCCCTTGGAACTTTGACACCATTCAGAATTTCTTCACTAAGTTGAATGCCATAAGATTGCAATTGGAACAATGTGGAATTAAAAAAGACAACTCAATTGATTTTAAGTATTCTCTCAAAATTTGGTCCGAATTATGTCATGTTTGTTTCTACATGTCATGTAATGAAAAGAGCCTTAGGGAAATCATTTAAGATGCCTTCTCTAGGTGAGTATGCTGCTGACCTCACAAAGTAGCAAGATAAATTGATTCAAACGGGCATTATTAAACCTTCTAAGTCTGATGCCTTGGATGCAAAACATGGCACCATCAAGCAAAACAAGAAACAAAGAACCAAGGACAGAAAAAGCATGATTCAAATCAATCCTAGTATGCTTCTAAAGTAGACTCCAATCCTCTTCAAAAGAGGAATCATCTAAGAAGGAGAAGCCTACTTGTGAATACTGCAAGAAGGTTGGACATGAAGAACATTATTGTTATAAGAAGGGCATTGATGAACCAAAACATCTTCTTGAGAAGAACAAAATCAATCTGCCTTCCCAAATGTCTGATTCAACTTCTCTTCCCATTCTAAAAATTTAAAACAACCAAAATTTGATAAGAAAAAAGGTCATACCACTAAAAATAATATAAAACACAGAATTATTACCAAGATATTCGATATTAACTAAGGAGGGAAAGCATCCTTAAATAAGAGTTTACAAACGCTTTATCCGGAAAGGATAAGAACAACAACTAAGCGACAGCTAATAAAGAAAAAGGATAAGAACATAACTAACAAAATAAAGAATATTCCTGAAGTCTATCCTAACAACTAATCGACCATTAAATATTACAATAATACTTTAATACCCTCCCTTAATGGTCAATCTATTATCTAATCCAATGTTATCCTGAATCTAGAAAGCATAGAAGGTTGACTCCTCCTCAGAATGCTCTACGACATGAGCCTTTGGTGAAGGCCATCCCTAGTTGGAATTCTTTTCAGCCAACCTCTTTCTGTAGTGCTTCTTTACGTGACCAAGTTTCCCACAATAGTAACATGTGATACTGTGTGTATCACTGCTACTGCCAAAAGGTTTCTTCCATCTGTCTTGTTGCAAGAGCTTGTTGCACAGCTCTTCGAACTTAAGGTCAATGTTGGTATTTGTTATATTGAGTATCTCAATAAAATGTTTGTAGGCATGTGGTATGCTATTCAACGTAATAACCACAATATCTTCTTCTTCCATCTTCCGACCTATGGCAGACAACTGGTCTCTGATGTCCTTGATTTTGAGTAAATGCTCCTGCAAGGATGTTGTCTTATTCATCATAATCAAAAACAGCATATTTTTGAGGAATAAGGCCCCGCCTTTATCTGACATCTCGTGCAGATCTCACAGGTGCTTCCAAATTTCCGCAGAGGTTTTCCCTATCTAAACCTCCGAAAGCATCTCATCAATTATGGATAACTTGATCAACATGACGACTTCTCTATCCCACTCGTCAAACTTGTCCTGGTCTTTGCCCGTAGTCGCTGGTTGAGCATCGGTACCGAGGACGATCTTGTCGAGACATTTGTACTCGAAGATCATGAGCATGCGGTGATTTCAAGTGTTATAATTTTTCCCACTAAAGTGTTGGCTACCTTCCAACATAATGTTGGGTAACGAAGCCATCCCTCTCGCAACTCTAAATCGCAAAAAAAACAATATAGAAACCCGTTGCTGTCACAACCACGATTTTATTAAAAAATCACCAAAATCTTGAGAAAAATACCCACAAAGAGGTCAGAAAACCCTAGCCACCCACGATTTTGTGAAAAAAAATTGCCAAAACTGAGCTGGAATTCGCCTAAAACCCTAGGCGTCACCACAAAACAGTGTTGAACCCATGATTTTTAGAAAAAATTACCAAAAAAAGGTGAAAAAACTTTCACGAACTGGTCTATAAAATGCCCAAAAACCCTAGGCATCATTGAAACCCACAATTTTGTCCAAAAACAGTCACATTTTGGAAGAAAACGCCTATTAAAACCCACGATTTTTGTGAAAAATCATCCGAAAACACTAGACAATCTTGTCTCTGGCCGCGACCCTCCAGAAATTCACGTTTCCCAGGCGCGATTTCCTTCGCCAATCCATCTTTCCACACACATTACAGGCACAGCTTTAGAAAAACGCGATTTTGTTAAAATCGCCAAATGATGGTCTAAACTTGTGTCACAAACCCAAATCCGCAGTCTCAAAGATCCTAGCGCTAAAAAGAGACAATTTTTTATCAAAAATGTCCCAAAAACAAGAAACAAATGTGTGTTCTGGTCGCGACCTTACATATTCCAAGTGCGATTTCAAAAAAGCAAAAAAGTTCACCCACGTTTTGTTAAAAAAAAGCCTAAAAAAGAAGTGATTTGATTTCTTCCTCAATCCCTAGCCATGATTTGCAGAAAAAATCCCGAATTTTATAAAAAATCCGCCAAAAACTTGTGTGAAACAGTCACACGAAATCCACAATTTTTTTTAATCGCCAAAAAACTTTTGGTATTTCATTCACTGATCCCAAAGTTTCCAACCCGGACTCTGATACCATAAAATAATATAAAACACAGAATGATTACCAAGATATTCGATATTAACTAAGGAGCGAAAGCATCCTTAAATAAGAGTTTGCAAATGCTTTATTCGAAAAGGATAAGAGCGACAACTAAGCGACGACTAATAAAGCAAAAGGATAAGAACATAACTAACAAAATAAAGAATATTCCTAAAGTCTATCCTAACAACTAATTGACCATTAAATATTACAATAATACTTTAATAACCATTGGGACAAGTAAAAGTTTAAAACAAAAGGTAAAGCCCTTTGTGCTTCTACAGGTCTTGGATCAGGGAGATGGCTTCTAGATTCAGAAGCTTCTCACCATATGGCTTCTTCACAGTCTATGTTCTCTTCTTTTGAGCCTTGTGTTATGCCACCTATTTTGATGGGCAACAATACTTACATGAATGTAATTGGGAGGGGATCTATTAATATTGGGGATGGTACTTTTGTAATGTCCCATTTTGAGCCATTGTTGCAAAGTGACTTAGATATTGGAAAATTGGAAAATAACTTAAGCTTGGAGAATGGAAAGTCACTTTTCATGTATTTAACTATTTTTCCTTGGCAAAGCGAAGTTAGATTATGGCTTGGAGTAATTTTGTCATAATTATGGTGAAGTCAAAAATAATAAAATAATTTGCCTTGGATAGGAGCGACCCACTTGGAGGGTGGAAAAATAATAAAATAAGGATAAAATGGAAATAAAGCAAATGACAAATAATAATAATATTTTTTTTGTAAAAAAATAATATATTTTGCCAAAAGATGACCGCCCAAGTTGAGTTGGAAAAATAATAAAATATTATTATTTTATTCCTCTAAGTTGGTCGCTCAAGTAGAGGAAAATAAAGAAAAATTACAATAAAATAATATTATATTTTGGAGGTGGACTAGAAAGCAAAATTAATTGGAATGGAATTGGGCGCCCAACTTGTGGGTTATAAAAAAGGTGTTTGGGAGTCATTTTGATATATTGTGGATTTTTTCATTTGATTTGGAGATTTTCTCTGAGCTACAACTTTGTTTCAGCAAGCTTCTAAGGACGAAAACCCTTAGAATTTAGTGGTTTGGACGAATACCCACTCCACTTTGTGAGGTGAATCCATACAGGGTTTACCATTGGACTTATTTGCAGGTTTCTGCATTTGTTTGGAGCTACAAGGGCATATCATTTCCGCAGGCTTATGACAGCTAGGGTTTGAAAGACAAATTGACATGATTGTGCCACAACGTCAATTTGATGTGATGAAGATTCAAAGATAAATGATTGCAGGTCTTTTGTGATGGTTTTGGAATTGAAATTTCATGATTTCATGGTGGAATTGATAGGGTTTTGAAGGCAGATCTGAATCATACCTTTGCTGGCCGCTAGGGTTTCTAGAGCCATTTTCATCATTGAATGTAATTTGCAGATCTGGGTGGTTGTAGAGGCAGTTCGCAGACTTGTTTGCGGAAGAAATACTCCTAGACTCATCACCTAGGGTTTCTAACACTCATTGGAGGCTAGCGCTCATCATAGAGGAAGAATCTTGGCACTTGTATGAAGATTTCAGTCATTGTTTGCATCAGAAATTTATATCAGACCAATCAGATTTGACAGATCAGAACTTGCAGGTCATAACCACCATTCCATTGGCATTTAATAACCATCATTCAGCACCTAGGGTTTGAGCGATCACCTATAGGATCTAGCGCTAACCTTTGGAAGGGTTTTTTGTGGCATTTCAAGGAGCAGATTTCAAGCATTTGTTATATCAGAAGTTGTATCAGATATGTCCCAAAATTCAGAGTTGTAATCAGCATTTGTAATCAGCATTTGTTCATTGTTGGTTTGGCATGATTTGGCATTCATATGCATCATATCACCAATACTATCATCCGGGTATGTTATAAGTGCCTTGTTATTCGAATCTTTAATTTGAATTGGCATTGTAAACGCTGTCCTAGTCTGAATCAGACCTGATATAGAGGAGAAATAAAGCATAATTGGTGTTGTCATTGTGTTGTTTATGCATGTAAAGTATTTGGCTATGTTTCCTATGTTTTGGCATATGTATTTCCATTGAAAATCATCTAAAACAATCATCAAAACCAAATACAAATTCAGAAATCAGAACTCAGTCCATTTACATGACAAATGTTTGACGAAATGTCAAACCACTAGAAAGCAGAAATTTAGGGCAGATTAGACAAGGGATCTTACAACTCTTAGTGATGTTTTGTGTGTACCTCACTTGTCAAGCAATCTCCTTTCCATCTATCAGATCACCCACGATGGAGCAGGGATGATAGTGGAATTTACCCCTAATTCAGTTATCATTAAAGATTTCAAGAGCGAAGAGATTATTGCTACTGGATGGTTGATCATGCATCTCAGTTGTACATCTTTTCAGACTTTGCCCCTAATGATGGCTCTGATCCTTTGGCTGTTGATCACACTCCTAGTGTAGACTTCGATTTTGAGGAGAATTTTAGTTACTTGAACCTGGGTATTCTCACATCTGAATTAATTCTTGAGCCTTGTATTCCTTCTCCTCCTACTTCTGAGCTTAGCATTATAGTAGTGCAAGAGGTTCACATCGGTCTTCCCGATCTAGTTCCTTGGGGCATATTCCTACTAGACATCTCATCATTGTTTGTACTTTGTAGAGTCCCACATTTCAGATTTGGAAGACACTATTGATTGCATTCATCTTCTCTTTGATGAAGTCGATTCTTCTACAGATGTTATGGAGGAGCATTTAGACCCTCTTGTTCTTTCTTTGCCTTTTTAGCATTTGTCACAGTTTGGCAGTGGCTCGAAGATTCTTGAGCAGCATTTGAAGGAGGCATTTTCGTCTTCAGAGGAGATATCTTAATCTTTGGATTTTGTTCTATATTCATCTCTATTGAAATTTAGATTGTCACTTTCATTAGTTACGCCTCGGACTCCTAATTTAGATGTGGCACCTTTCAGCATTGACATGGAGACACATGAGCAATTTCAGACTTCATACATTTTGAGCTTTCTTCCTTCATAATCCTTTCTGGAATCGGAAGACATCCTATATACACCTTTGGTTTTGTTTCTTCCTAAGGGGAGAAACATTGTTCGACAATCATGGACCATCTTCTACATCCAGTTTCGAGCATCAACCATTGGCACAGTTGACTACTTGAGGGGGGCTGCATAGTCTCTCTTCTCCTCTCTATTCTAGAGGGGACTTTTTCCTTGCATGGGATTCTTTCTTGTGTGGGGGAACTTATTTCCTTTTCTCTCTTTTGGAGAGGAGTCTTGTCCCACTATGTTTTCTCCTTTTCTCTCTTTCTGAGAGATTGTTTTGTACGTGGGTACCTAACATGGCCTTCTAGTCGAGACCTATCTTTGCATCTTTGCATCTTTTCACATTCTCCCTAAGTTGCACTTAAGCGGGGGTGTTGGTGTGAACAGCGTATATTATCTAACTAATTCATCTCCTAGCTAGTTATCCACTCAGGTCCTTTTTGCATTAGGATAAGTTTACTTAAAGACTTTTTACACATAATCCCACATTGGTTGTGTTTTTAGTCTCCTGGGTGGGATATCTTACATATGCTCACCTATAGTTCATTTGTAATCATTCATTTTGAATTGCTTTGCATTCTTGTTGAATAGAATACAGTTTATTCTTTAAATTCTAGATTTCTATTCTTGCTTTCCTTCTTGTTAGATTTGGTTGTGAAGCCACCCAGAATCAAAATGACTAAAGGAAAGCAAGAACAGAAATCTAGATTTGAAAGAATAAAGTGTATTCTATTCAACAAGAATGCAAAGCAATTCAAAATGAGTGGTTACAAATGAACTATAGGTGAGTATATATAGGATATACCGCACAGGAGACTAAAAATACAACCAATGCGGGATTATGTGTAAAATGCCCCTAGGTAAACTTAACCTAGAGTGAAAAGGATCTAAGTGGAGAACTAGCTAATAAATGAACTAGTTAGATAATATATCCCATTCACACTAATAAAAAATAGTATTATAGCTTCACATCTCCTCTCAAAAATGCCTCTTTTTTTTTTTTTTTTTTAAATGCACCTGGTGAACTTTTTAACGTGACCAGCAACGCTGGTGCGACACGCCCTCCGGGTCCATGCAAATGTTTTTGCTCGGGCAATGAACCGGTGAGGCAACAACACGAGGGACCTCATCCCCTAGCAAGAACACTTCAAACCCGCGAGCTCATTGGCCCAGCGAAAGCGTAAAGCCTGCGAGCTTGTTGGCCCAACGGGAGTTTGAACTCTGGTGGCCGCCACTACAACCGAGCGACTTAACCACCGAACCACGCCCTTATCGGCAAAAAATGCCTCCTTCTTGTAGACTACTCTTGTCTTCAATAAAATGTTGTGTCTATCTCTTTAACTAAATTTGTTACTTTAATAACACATTAAGTGTCTTAAATTGGTTGTATTGCCTACCGCATCCCCAATTAAATCCAAATCAGCTCAACCCTCACACTAGTTTTCTACGTTGAGCACTTCTTAAAGATTGTGGATAGCACCTTCATTGGATGGCTTAAAGATCCCTCTTAGCCAATTGAAGCTATTTGTCAATAAGTTACAAGTCACAAGACTTGTGGCATCTTCTACCTCCAAAAGGTAGAGACTTCAACACACTTTATTTTAAGGTGCATCTACCATGAGATCAAACATAGGTATAATTATATGCTAAAAGATTATAGTAGTTCTTGATCCTTCTTCCACCATCCTAATCAAAGGTTCCTATCCATTTTCTCCAAAAGGCAAGCTATTTGTCCAAAGGTGCATCTATTATGAGATCCAAAGGAGTTATAGTTAACTGCTAAAAGATTCTAGTAGTTCATGATCCTTCTTCCACCATCTTAATCAAAGGTTCCTGTCCTTTTTCTCTGAAAAGCAAGCTATTCACCCAAAAGTTAAAAGTGACAAGATTTGCGGCCTCTTCTACCTCCAAAAAGTGGAGACTTCAAAGCACTTTATTTTATGGTACATCTACTACGACATTTGTAATGTCCCCATTTTTGAGTCTTATTGCAGCACAATTGGAGCTGACTTTCTGGGTTGATGACAGCATAATCAGAGGAGTATTTCGAAGTCACTAGGGTGTTTGGGTGATCCGGTGGAGCTAGTTGACACTTTCCGGAGAGATTTCGAACAACTTGTCTGTACTTACTATTTATAGTAAGTGCTTGCATGTTGACAATCTTTCTGGGTTTTTTTGGGTTTGTTCTCTTTGGTCCTCGAGGAACACTGCTATTTTTAGTAAGTGTCAGTTTGGCGTTGTTTTGGTGACTTGGCAATCAACTGTTGGCTCTCCCAGACATTGCATTGAGCTCAGAGTTATCAGAGGGTTTGTGGATCCAGTTGGCACCCTCTGTGTTGGCTCAGTTTGCTTATGGCCATTAATTACTATTTTTAGTAAGTTCGGATTCGGTGTCGGATTGGAATTTTCAGAACGGGGTTGGATGCATCTCGTCGAGACCTTTCCGGTGAGCTATAGACCACGAGTTCATTTGGCCCTCCGTTTTAAAGTCCGTAAATTAATATTATTATTTAATATTGGACTTTGGGTTTTATTGGTTAAGTGATGAAAAATGAAATATTTAAAAGTCATTTTATGGAGCGCTCACCTTGGGAAATATTAAAAGTGAAATTAAAAGAATATTTCCCTCAAAAAGTGAAACACCCCTCTTGGAGAGTTATAAAAGAGGGAAAAGTGCCTCATTTGTAATATGCTTGGATTATTATTTCTTCTCTCTTTTGAGATTTTCCCTTCGAGGGTTTCTGGAGCTTGGCTCTAGGGTTTGGTATTGTCTTGCTGAGACGAAAACCTCTACAAGATTGATTTGATCTTGGCTTCTGGGGACGAAAACCTCCATTAGCAAATATTGTATTGGCGGATGCATCCAGTATTCGCGTATGTACTTCAATGGAGTTTGTGTGATGAGGGTTTGAGGAAGAACTTAGCATTATCCTTGCATTTTCCATTGTGTTCTTCATAAGCAGTTTTGGAGATCAGTTCGCTTGACGATTTGGGGCAGATATTACATTGTTTGGGACTGATTTTTGCAGTAGCTGCTGGCTGTACTATTCCAGCCAAGCCGTACTCCTTGTGTGGGCTTCTAATCTGAGTTTTTTGGCATTGTATACCTTCCATCTTGGTCGCCCAGCCTTATTTCAAGTGTGCAGTCTGATTTCAGCAAAGGATAGAGGGTTTTTAGAATGTTTGCTGCTGCATAGCTCCCAGCCATGGCCGTACACATGCCAGTGGGAATGTGGGTATTGTAGAAGGCATATTCTATTCCATTTGCAGCTCATATTTGTTCTTGTTGAGGCGTCCAAAGCCTTATTTATTGCTGATTATTTATTTGATGAACTATTGTATTTCTTGGAGTTTAGGAGTGATTTCCACCATACCTAGTTGCTGGTCCGGCAATGACCCGACATGAAGTTGTAAAACTTGATATGAGTATATTATTATAATTCATATTTTGGCTCATTGCTATCTGGGTAGCTGTTATTTTGTTGATATCTATTTTAGATTTTCTGGGTTTATGCTATATGCTCTTTTTTTCATGTATTCAATGCAAATATCAAACATACAATATATTCAATGAAACCCTAAACTCAAAGCAATTTGAAAAGCAAAAACAGATTAAAACAGACAGGGAAAATCTAGAAATCAAATATCTTATCAGGGGGGGGATATTACAAGATTCAAAGGGAGTATAATTGTCTGCTGAAAGATTCTAGTAGTTCTTGATCCTTCTTCCACCATCCTAATCAAAGGTTCCTATATTTTTTCTCCAAAAGGCCATCACTATCATATTCAACCCTTACAAGCACCCCTTAAACTTACTAGATTTACAACATACCTCATGTAGCCCATCATAAACTTTGCAAGCATTTAGCACCCCTTTGGTACTATAGATCCAAACACAAATGAATACTAGTCAATGAGACAATGTTTCTCTGCATAACAATATTAGAGCACATCAAGCTTCTAGATGTGGTCAATTAAATGTTTTAACTGGCTAACCCACGGAATTTCTTCTAAATTCCTCAATCATTCCATGCTCAGGATTGGATCACTACCCAATAACTCTATCCATTGAAAACAACAAGGCACCGACTAAATGCCCCTTCAAGTTCAAAAGAATGTGGCTTCGCAGTGATTCACTGCCAGACCTTATCAAAGAATGGTGGCACAACACCCAGGTTCCGAAAGGAACAAGAATGTTTGTGATGGCCAAGAAATTAATAGTAATTAAGAACCACTTGAGGGAATGTTATAAGAGCAGTTTCAAAGACATTTTTAAGGCGAAGCAAAGTTTAGAAGGAGAACTTGCAGCCCTAAACCAACACGTCATGGTGAACGACATGAACCAAGATGATTATACAATGGAGCACAAGCTGCTACAGGAATACAATGAAATCCTAACACGGGAGGAAACATTCTGGAAGTCCAAATCTAGAGTCATGGCTTCAAGAAGGAGACCTAAACACAGTTTTTTCATAATTCAACAAAGGGAAGACGGATGCATAACAGAATCACTACTCTAAAAAAAGATGATGTCATTACAAATGATCCAATGGAAATTTAGGCTGAGGCAGTTCGCTTCTTTCAGAATCTACTAGCTAGCCCATGTGCCTCCAATGTTCATCAACAAGGCTATTTCCTCAGACAAATTCCCAGGTTGATTAATGATATAAACAATCAGATGCTTATGGATCCCATAACCAAAGAGGAGGTCAAGACTATGGTATTCCAAATGCACCCTGATAAAGCTTCGTGCCTCGATGAATTCCCTGCAGTCTTCTTTCAAAAATTTTGGCATGTGGTAGAAGATGATGTTTGGTGTATGGTAGAGTACTCAAGGAAATCTTGTCGTGTTGTGAAGGATATCAATACCACCCTCATCAAACTAATTCCAAAGAAAGCTGATCCTTACTCCATATCAAATTTCAAGCCCATTTCCCTCTACAAAACCATCTACAAGATAATCTCAAAGGTGATCGCAAATCGACTCAATCTTATTCTCCCAAAGATTATCTCGGAAGATCAAAGCGGCTTCACACTTGGAAGAACTATCACCAATGGAATTATCATAGCTCACGAAACAATTCATTCAATCCATGCGACAAATCAGAGTAGTATGATAGTTAAATTGGATGTGAATAAAGCTTATGACAGGGTGGACAGGGGTTTCCTTATGTTATGACCATTTTGAGGAATTTTGGCTTCAACTCGAACTGGCTTTTATAGATATACAACTGCATTTCCTCCATACAATACTCCATTCTAATCAATGGAAGTCCAACCGGCTTCATTGCTCCGACTAGAGGATTAAGATAGGAGGACCCCCTCTCCTCCTTCCTCTTCATCATAATGGTTGAGGCTCTGGCGAGGGTGATCAAAAACCAAGTCAACTGTTGCTTTATTGCAAACAATCTCCCACACATAACACAACAACAGTTTGCAGATGATACGATCCTCTATGGATCTTCCAACATGAGAGAGGCCATATTATCAAACACTCTTGACAGGTATGTTCTTGCTTCAGGACAAGAAATTAATAAAAACAAGTCATGTGTTTTCTTTTTTAACACGATGAAGAGCATAAGGCATAGGATTCTTGCTCTCTTGGAATTCAATCGAACAAAGCTCCCTAGAAAAAATCTAGGGGTCCTGTCATGTCCCCATGTTAAGTCATTGTTTAAATTAAAGATTTAAACATCATGATGAGACGATTTCGTAAAATATCATTTCAGATGATAGAAATAATCACATGCATAATATTATCATATGCATATTTTAATATAATTAAAATATGATATATCCATATTATATTTATAAATAACAAATATATATATATATAT
The DNA here is from genome assembly GCA_027924645.1 of Cunninghamia lanceolata. Lineage (NCBI taxonomy): Eukaryota > Viridiplantae > Streptophyta > Pinopsida > Cupressales > Cupressaceae > Cunninghamia > Cunninghamia lanceolata. The sequence continues at coordinate 29,935,398 of BSBN01000500.1, forward strand.
ATATATATATATATATATATTCTAATATCAATAAATATGATTTAAATACAATCATGACTTTATATAAGACAAGCTCATGAGAGAGCAATTGTCTTTATAAGACAAGCTTCAAAAGTCAGCAATCGAAGACAAACGATATTTAAAGAAATTGGTATTAGAACCATGAAAGAATCGCCAACTTAAGAAACGCCTAAACCTTACTAAGTAGATAAAACAATTCATATCTTTTGATTCCTTTAAAAACACAACATCGATTAAGACAAAAGAGTCAATGATTATATAGTGAACAGATCCGATTTTTGTAAAGACAAAATGATGTGATAATTAGTAAAGGCAGCGATTAATAAAAGAAAAACAACGAATCTAGTTAACAGATATAACTCTGCTTTGAGAAACCGATTTAATTATGCATTCCTTATGAAGTGGCACTTATGAAGAAATACGACTCTTCATAAGGTGCAACTATTCGAAGATATAAGAGGGAATCAATAACAAGACATCAGCATAGAACACTCATCGCATCATCCTCCATCGATCAATAAGAATCGGGCATCCTCAACATTCATCAAATTATAGCGTTGGCTCTTATATAAGGAAAAAGGCAGATCAGAAGTAAGAAGGAAGTAAGGAAAAATAATATCTAATAAAGGGGGTGATGAGCGGTAGGGAGTATTAGGATATAATCCCACCTCACTTGGAATATGTGTACACCATCAACTTAGACAATGACATCCTCATCGCTAAATACAATATGCAATAACCTTACGTCAGTAGCTTTAAGTAATTATACATCTGATCTCCTGCATTAAGGACACAATCTCATTGCAGGGAAGAAGCAAAGAGTATTGTGATAAAAACCAACTGATCATCATCTATCATCGATCAATCTGAGTACATTCACGATCAGGAAGAAAAGATCAGGCCAGCGTCAATATAAAGGAGCATTATCCAAGTGCTATAACAGCAAAAGAATTCTGAGGTATGATTCTAACGTAGTAAGATATCTCATGATCCTTAGCATTGATATGTTTATAATTAATAGCCTGTTCATCATACTCAGATTTAGAAATAGTTGTGATTCTAAATATGAATACTGATATGAAATAAATATTAGAATGAATAAGAATGGACGTAGATGAATAACATGAGTATATCTAATAATGTTTATTATAGAATGATTTATCAGCATGGAGGAAAATATCATTATTGAATAGAATGTCATAATAAAATAAAATGTAAGACATTGAATACACATATTCACCATCATTGAGATAGTACAACCAATTGTACCATCCCGTGATCCAGAAGAATCATGAGATAGTAAGGATAATATCTATGACATAAGATAAGGAACCTTGAGTTAGTCCACCACTCCATATGAAGGAATTGATAATTAGGATGAGTAACTGGCCTAACCATGGGTAATGCTCAAGATGAGCTTAATGAATAGGCCCTTGTCTCAAGCTGGTGCAACGTCACCCCTTCGAGACAAGTGGATAGGCCTTTGGCTACAGTTGGCGAACTATTCACCCCTCGAGCCAAAGGAGAGAAATAATAAGCCTTTGGCTAATGTTGGTGAACTATTCACCCCTTGAGCCAAAGGAAAGAAATAATAAGCCTTTGGCTAAAGTTGGTGAACTATTCACCCCTCAAGCCAAAGGAGAGAAATAACAGGCCTTTGGCTAAAGTTAGTGAGTTATTCACCCCTCGAGTCAAAGGATAGAAACATTGTACCCATGGCAATAAATTGGTCTATTGCATCCGAACATATCATTTCATATGGAATGAATGGTTGATTAACGTATAGGCCCATACATAATGGATATGAGGAAAATTGTGAAATGCATATTGATTGTGTTTATAAGGCTCTAACCCTAGAAGGGAGATGTACACAATATATGAATTTGATATTTCTTGTGGATATTGCAATAAGTTGATATTATAAGAAAGAATTGTGTACTAATGTCCTCTTTTCTAATTCGAAATTGTGTGCAAGGTTGTGAAATTTTTGACTCACTAGAAGGGGACATTACAAGTCCCCCTATTCAAACGCGCAATGAGAACCAATCTTTGGGAAGAAACCATTGAAAAATGCCGCACGAAAGATGGGTCATGGAAGAGAAAATGGTTGACACTGTCAGCCAAAATCACGATGATTAAAGCCGTATTATCTGCCATTCCCATATACCTTCTATCAAGCATACAGATCACCAACAAAGCCAACAATATACTGGATGGAATTTTAAAAAAAAATCCTTTGGGACGGCTCCAACGAGGACACTACTTGTAAGAACAAGCACGAAGGAGGCGTGGGCTTTAGGAAAATAAAAATGCAAAATAAGGCTCTGGGTACAAAACTTGTTTGCAAGATGTAAAAAGATAAGTTGGTCAAATGGTGACAAATTTTGCAAAATAAGTACCTTGACTCTACTTAACCATCTAGAATCTTTACAATTGCAAATCCAGTTGTAGGATCGCACATATGGAATTTCACGCTACAATGTCGTCACCTCATCACTGACCACATATCGTGCAATATAAGGAATGGCAGGAACACCCTCTTTTGGTTGGATTATTGAAACGACTCCTCCCTGGCTGATAATGCCCGATTGCAAGATGGTATGGACAGACTCTCCACAGAATGGGGGCACAAAAGTTGCAGATTACATGAGCATAAAGATCGTTGATGGTAGAGTGATCTAGTCATGGAAAAACCTAGATAACTCTTCACTATCAATTAAACAAAAACAAGTTCTCAAGGTTGAACTCACCTGCAGGAATATTTTCCCAACTAATGGAGAAGATGAAATAATATGGACCGGCTCAAAATCAGGCCCGTACAAAGTGAAATTGGGTTATAAGGTCTTGGATTTAATAGAAAGAAGTACAGATTGGCCCACAGAATTGTGTTGGAACCATTGGTGTCTGCCAAAGGCTGGAGCTTTCACCTGGACAGCGCTGCATAAGAGAATACTCATAGGAGACAGACTCAAGACTATAGGTATCAATGGGCCTTCCTGGAGCATTCTCTACAAGCCCGCAGAAGAAAATGCAAATCATTTATTATTAAACTGCCCCTTTTCATATCAGTGCTAGCAATGGCTCGCTGACTGCTGCAATTGGCGAAGAGCTTTCCCTTGTGAGCTTTTATCTCATTTCAAGACATGGCAAAGGATGCGAAATTCACTTTGGGAAGGAATATGGATAACCAGCCCCTTTATGGTTTTATGGCAAATATGGAGAGAATGAAACAACATAATCTTCCAGGAGAAAGAAACCTCGATGGAAGAAGTCATTAGGAAAATCGAGATTGGTATATGTGAAGTGGTGATGGCAAGACGAAACTCTAGCAACAAAACTCCCAAACCTTCCACCTCCTGGGATGATAGTATCATGAAAAAGTGGAGACCTTCTTAAAGCTACCCCTTTCTACAGCACTACCAGTCCACATCCCTCAAAAATCAAAATGAGAGCGGCGGTCCAATGGAACCCACCACCAAGGGGATGCTTAAAACTTAACTTTGATGGAGCAGCTAGAGGCAACCCCGGGATTTCAGGTGTGGGGTGTGTCATTCATAATGAAAACGGAAAGGTTTTGTGGGCTATCTCCAAGAAGTTGCCAAACGGAACGAATAACGAAGTCGAATTCATGGCTTTATTAACAGGTTTAAACTTTGCAAAGAGAGGAATTTATCCAGCATCAATATAGAGCACAACTCACAAATTTGCATCAACGCAATAAGTAGCCAAAACATTACCAACTGGAAATTGAAAAATATGGCCGTTTCCATTTGGGCAACTATAGACAATCTGCAGGACATTACCATTCGGCATGAATATCAAGAGGCAAATGTAACAGTAGTTAAACTGGCAAATTTAGCATGCGATCAAACAGAGACTGAAATAATATCCTCCAATATCGAGGATATGCTACGGAAAGCGCAGTCATAAGTCCGAAAATAAGATTGTGCATAGATTTGTCTGGTCCGGATTATCTTGCTTTCCTAGGCTTGCTCTCTCCTACACACATTGAACGAGCGAGCGAAGTCTCTTAAGGGCTTCATTTCTTGATTCACTGGAAGATGCCATAAATTTCTACTTAAGCTCGCTCTATCTTAGAGCCATGCAGTCTGTATTTTCTTGCCTTTGGTTTAATGAAATGGGAGTTAACCCCCACTGGTAGCAGCTTACCTATCGAAAAAAAAAAAAGTTTCTTCCTTCCACTAAAAAAGGGTCTGACAATTCAGATGGCATATCTGATGGAACAGGGGCACTGCCTGCATTCCTGCTGGGAATAAATCGGTCCAATGGACTGATGTGATTACTCCTTGTAATTTGTTATTGCTGCAGACTATTCCATGAAGAAGCAACACTTTTTGGGTTGCATTGGGCATGTTCACACAAGAAATAGATTTAGCCATCCAACACATTACTTCTCTCAATAATTTTCACTTTTATATTGGACAACTCTAAGGATAAAATTGTCATCAATGGCGTCATCATCAGATCAATTCCTCAATGGAATTGGCAGGTCTTCACTACCACTTATCAACTTTTAGATTTTTAATTTCCACTTAAAAGTTCCAAAATATGCAAAGGAGCTTACTGGATATTAATAATTATCCTATGCTCCTTAGCATAAAGCAAAAGAGGAATATAATCTAACAATATTTGGCATTAAGGGGATGTATTTCTTGAGGTGTCATTTGATAAGCAGACAGAATGACAATCCTCAGATCACAATTGAATTTATCCACTATTAATCAAGTTTAATATGATGGTTGCTTTGAGAAGGAAGCACATATCCACGATAATCTTTACACAAAAGCGATGGTAGGCCAACCAGCCAAGATGGAAAAATATTCTGTGATAATTGAGCAAATAGAAGTTTAAGCTGGAGAAATAAGTAAACATCAAAATTGGAAAATATATCAAATCGCAAATTACAAATTATGAACACAACAAAAATTTACTTTAATAAACAAAACAACTTATATCCTGAGAGCACAGACCTCCTTTGACAAAGGAGGCTTTGATATAGCATAATAATCAAAAAACAGCTGCAGAGTTGACGAGTCCTCCAGAATAGGCCTCCAAGAGGAAGGAATCTGGTTCAATCCAACCAAAATAATTTATTAATTTACAGCCACTATTTACTAGAGATTCTAACTCAGAGACAGCTTGCGTAGCATCAATATCAAATTATATAGAAAAGAGCTTCCCAAGAACAATATCACATTTCAGTTGTAAATTTAGACTCAGTACCTGCACAGTGCCAAGATCTTCAGAACTTTCATCCAAAGATGTCCCAACAAAATCAAAAGATAAACATTTCAATGCAAGAGAAAGTGCTTGTTCCTTGAGCTTCTTATCAACTGCAAAACAAGGTAAGGAAAAGTATTGATATCAAACAAGAATTTGCAGTGGAGAAAAAGACAAATATTATATTTATCTTTCTACAAGGTTTACTTAAAAAATAATATAAGACATGTAGGCTAACATGTTAAAGTTCAGAAAATGACAGTAATAGGAAGGAGCATACGATCATTTTTTAGCTGCCGTAATGAAGTTATGGAGATTTGAAAAATTTGAAAAAGAGCCAAGTCCCTGAAGGAACAAGCAATTTTTCGATGATGTGTCAAGGGAAATCCTGGATTCGGCTGATATAACAAAGGTAAACAACCCTAGTTAGATAAAAATGTGCAGGAAAAAATAAGTGCAACAGGCATTCACATTTCTCCATCAAGATAGAATTACGATGGAATGAAAAAAACACAAACAAAGAGAGATAAGCCCAGCATTTCTTATATCAAACTCAATGTAAGTTAGGCAATGAGCTACTGACAACACCACCATCTAACAAACTCACTCGTTAAGAAGGAAGATTTAACAACATCATATCTAAATTATAATATATGAAATAATGTAATATCATCATTTTTTATTTGGTAAACTTGAAGCACAATAGTTACATGGGTGAAAAGCATAGCAATTAAATAAGTAAAATATTTGGATTATGTGAGGCACAATGTAGAAAAAAATTTACCCTATATTTTTATAAAATGGAAAGTAATTTTAACTATATTTAAAATTTGTACTAGCTTTCGGAAAATAGAACTATTGTCATGTTGCAAAATAGTATAATTTGACAGGATTTCTCTTCATCTAACAAGATTGCAGTTATTATAAACCTGACGCTTCAGATACAAAATCAACCCGACAAAGTGACAATAGAGATACATTAACTACTCTTGCACATTGCTCACTACCCCATTTCTCCTCATTTATATGTTCCCATTTCCCCTTATTTATATGTTGCCATTTCCAGACAATCTGGAAAATAAACCCACAGGCCTTGTCAGGAAGGTTTAGCTGTACTACCGTTTTAAGAGTTGACATGATTTAGTTGGTTACATGAACAATATCAACTGCTATGGAGTTAATAGCCAGAGAGAAAACAAGGCATAGCAAAAGATATAAATTGAAACTTCTCATTGTAAATATTTACAATCTACTTGATGAAATTTCTTCTTCATTTCTCATTTAATTTCTAGTTTCTATTGTGGTAGCAGAGACCTTTACTTTTCCTGCACTGAAAATGTAGGTGTTCAAATTATCTGAGACTAAAGCTTATGTTGCAGTTACAGCTGGAGAAACAAGTGAAATCAGACTACCTCCTCCTGTTGCTCCAGATGAAGATATGCTTCCCATTGCTGATACCAACTTGAATGATACATTCCATACAGAGATGAGTGATGCTCCTGATATTTGAAATTTTTAAGTTTATTTTATAAACTTGTTTATGTTTACTACTTAGCTTGGACCTCAGTTGATAAAACTGCTTAGTTTTTGATACATAGGTAACAGTTGGAAGTGGTGGCTTAAATATTGTATTAAGACATTTATATAAGTTGGTAAATACCGCCGATACGATGACTGTTATGTTGTTCTAGCCCAAGCTTGGTACATAGTTTTTGTTAGAATTCCAAGGCAATATTAAAAAACACCTAGACGACAATATCTTCCTTATTTACAATATCATATTGATTTGCTCCAAGAAACTTGAATGTAGGGGGCTACAAATTGAGATTGCCAACTTTCTGGCTCATCGGCTCTTGGAGCAGATTCACACAATCCCAGTCAACAATCATGTCCATCAATGTCGCCCCCATAATCCCCATGTGGGCAGCAGCATGCTTGTCAGCTTTCAAAAATATCTATTGGGTTGAACACCAGTTCACTGGTCATAAGTGAGCATTCAAAAATCAGAGCAATGCTGGCAATGACTTCTGCAACCTAAGTAACAGAGTTTTCCAATTATTACAGAAGAAATTTGAAATAACACAAAATTTAATTCAGTATTTAAAAAAAAAATTTAAATTGCCTATTTAATTGGTCTGTACTGACAACAGCTAAAGGCACTTGATGTTTTAAGAACAGCTACTGCAATTTTTAGGTTTTTTTCTGTTTATTGACTGTTCACTGTCCACCTTGACTCATAGTCCATCTTCTCGTCCTGTGCTGCCATTGCCCTGTTCTGTAATAACTGTACCTATGTCTGATGAGCACACAATTACACAGAAAGGGGGGGGGTGTGAATCAGTATAATACAATCTTTTACTTTTTCAAACTAACAACCACAATAATATCAATTGCATAACATCATTCACTTAAGATCTAACAATTATGCAACACAAGATGAACACATGATTTACGTGGAAACCCTTTCGGGAGAAAACCACGGCAAAGTATTGCTTATATATATATATATATATATATATATTTCTCTTCCAAGCTTTGTAGGCACCAACCTACAGGAGACACCAATCCCCTCTTGCACAATTTGTAGGCACCAACCCATTGGAGACACCAATCCCCACAATTTGTAGGCACCAACCTACTGGAGGCACCCAACCCCACTACTAAGCACCAACTTAGCGAGAGACACCAATCTCTCCTTTAGGAAGCACCAACTTCCACAACAAAGTTCCACCTTCAAGATGTTGCTTCTTCAACGGATGATGGACATCTGATTTCCTTTCACAAATTTGATGCACTTGATTTCATATCCTTTCTTTTGCAAATGTGCATATACTCCCTTTCAAATCTGCATATACTTCTTTCAAATCTGCATATTCGTCTTTTCAAATCTGCATACACATACTCATTCACCAATCTGCTCTCACATACATTCTCCTTCAAAATAATCTGCCTTCTATTAAATAATTATTCTTTTCTTCATACAAAGCTGCTTGAGTTTGCACCAAAATTATGAAACCCTCGAATATGAAGTGTTATGTCAAAATTCATCTCTCGGGCCTTCCGGACACAATGTCGGGGTCCAAAATGCAACGTATGAAATTTCTTGGCAAAGACTCCAAAATGAGGGAACGAAATTGCAGATTTGAAGATTTGATACCATGTAAGAGTCACACAATAGACTCAAGAGATGCCCAATATCACCTACAATGACAACAACCTTCCACAACGAGAGAAGCAATAACAATGCTATATTGCCAAAGAATGAAAATGATGCATATAAGCTATAAGATATACAATATATGATCCACACATATGTACAATGAGATACCTTGCTTATCTAGGCAAAGTTGAGACCTAGGACAACATGTGATCATGACAAGTACTTTAATCCTATGACATGAGACACAAATATTAAATGCCCTTGGTAAACTTAACTAGACAAGTGTGAATATGACCTCATATGGAACTAGTTAGGTAATATACCCCATTCACACCAATAGGCACTACATACAAACTCATACACAACTAGTGCCAACACAATGAAGGAAGGCAACCTCCTCAAAACACTTACACATAAGACATCCTCCACTATTAAGTCTCCAATCCTTGGTGGCCCTTTACTCAAACCTGCAATAATCACCTGGGAGTCCAATTCAACAATCAACTTCCTACAACCCAACGAGGCCACGTCTTGAGACCCTCTACCATAGCCTCAATCTCTATTACATTATTGAACTCAATACCTAGAAAAAAGGAATCCCTTCTAATAAATTATCTAGAAGAAGATCAAACCAAAGCCCTTGCTCTAGCCAACTTGGGATTTCTCCTTGATGCCCCAGCAAAATTCAAATTAAAAAAACCCCTAGGCAAGGTTTCCAAGATGTAGCTAATCTCAAACTCTTTTTCTCAATTACCCCATTAAGGGGGGCATATAAAGTATATAATATTATGACTTTATGTTGAGCTAAAATATACCTTGTCAAATCCGTGGTCATAAACTTATGATGGTGTTGGCAAAGTATATGCACTAGAGCCACAAGGTCAAAGTTAGGTACTTGAAATCAATGCAATCTAATTCAAAGAGTAAAACTAGATGGAACAATAACGATTAAAAAAGAAAAATGACTAATCTATAGAAGAGAAATAAAACCTGAAAATGTTGGAAAGTGTAAGGTAATGCAAACGAAGTGCTAAAATTACAACATAAATCTTGCAGCAATTCTCCTATTTTTCTGTTTTTTTCTTCTTCCCCTTAGAATACAATATGTCTTCTCCTTTATAGAAAGGCTAGCTCAACAAATTCAACAACTTGCAATAAAATAGAATAGGGTAACTAAATCAGTTAGCAATAAATCCGACTAATCCTATATAATCCTACCAAATTAGTTGGCTAAACAAACTCAACTAATTTGGATCTACCCAACTTATTTAAAAATTGTAATTCTTTCCGTGAAATCTAACCGAATTATTTGGGAGATATCTAAATCCTATAATTGCTCCCTTATTCTAGTATATGTCTACAAAGTGTAAGTGTTTTTCTAATTCGTCCATAAAGTAGAGCATTATTGTTAGTATGAACAAAAGAATGAGATAAGAGAAGAGGCATGATTTCTCTAGAAGAGATCTCAGCCTTGTATCATTATAGAATGTTTAAAAGTAGACGACAATTACAAGAAGTTTATCAACAATAGTTGCAATAGCCTTAATGAAGGCACTTACAAAAGACTACAACCGACAAGTGTAATAGGAGTTACACTACTACATTATTTAATATTATCCTAATATTCTAATAATATACTAGTACCCCCCCCTCCCCCCCCCTTAATGACTAAACTAGAAGGATATCGAGATTTAGTCATTAAATTACAATATAGCTCATGATATGTGGGAAAACAAGAAGAAATATCTACAAGCAACCTTCATGACAACAAGCACATGAGAAAGATATGTAAAAAGAACAAAATGAACATTATTTGCAATGGAATTGTCAATTGATTTGCCTATCCTCTAAGGTGACACATGTGATTTTGTGAGCTCATCCACACACTCACCTTCTAAATACCACTAGCGCCTCTAAAGCACAATCAACAAATATTGCGAAGACAAAGCTTCGATTGGAGACGAACTCTATATGGGTTGAACCTCAACCAAAATGGAGACACCTTCAGTTCTACGTTGTTGATACACAAGTTGTGAAGAACCAACCAAAGGCGAACACATTGGAACACCCGATGAACTAGAAGGTACATCGGTCTATGGTGCCATAGTACTAGCTTCTGTATAGAACTCCTTAGGTTCCTAACTACACCAAGGTTCCTCTAATGTGACATGCAAATTAGGATCAACATGTTTGTATAAGCCTTTGTACACACCACCTAGCCTAATGCCTCAAGCAATTACTTTATCTTGGTTTACATCAAAAACAATGCACTTTGTCCCACAAAATTGAACTAGAATGTTAGGATTTTTTGTAATTTGGCTAATAGAGAGTAAATCTTTGTTCAAGCCTAGAACATACCTAACATTACGTACTAAAAATTTGATGTCATTATCAAGTGCAATTTTGACATCACCTATTCCTTTTATTATGTGTGACTTGTCATCACCAAGCAAAATAGAATCCCTGTGACTATCATCAACAATAAACCTAACAAACCAATCCTTTCGACACTTTAAGTATCTGGATGTACCTAAATCAAAGAACCATCAACTGCTTTTAGCACTATCTAAAAAAGTCATCAATGCAAACTCCTCACCATGGTCTTCCTCAACAGTATTTGCCACATTAGCTTCATTCTATTGCTTGTGGGATAGACCATACTAACATTTCCTACAATCATTTTTAACATGCCCAATTTTTTGGTAATAGAAGCATTGTACCTTTCTCCATAGTTGTGAAGTAAAGAAAGAGAATTGTGGTTTGTAGTCTGAGACCATGTAACCAGTGCACTTTCTGAACTCCCAAAAGAAACTTCACTCATTTGTGCTTGTCGTCATTCCTTTTGCAACAAGTATGAACTGACCTTGTCAAAGGTCAAAGTTTGGCTTTTCGCTAACAAGTTCAAAGACTCCACAAAAGTCTTGTAGGAGGGTGGCAAGATGTTGATGGTTAGACCAACCATATCTTCCTCATCAACTAGTTTGTTGCCTGCAGCAAGCTTATCCCTAAGATCTTTGAATTTTAGAAAATGCTCTAACAAAGACCCACCTTCATGCAATTTAATAGAAAACACCAAGTTTTTAAAATACAAAACTCTACTTTTCTCAAAGACTTGATATTTGTTTTTCAAACTATCCCATAGTGCATTTGCAAATGTAGCATTTAAAGTTTCGAGAATTAAATCATCTAATATTGAGTTGAGAATCAACAAGGCTTCCCTATGACACCTATCAGTCACTTGGGTTATTGATAGACCTAGTCTCTATACCTAACAGGATTCTATCACATTCATGATACTCAACAATAGCGAGTATCTTTTGAATCCATATCTTATAATTTTTCCCCACTAATTTTTGTGACTTTGGCAACACTAGATTTTGATTATTGGCCATTTACTGGACAACCCCAAAAAATAAATTTTTCCCAAGAAAATTTTAAATGTAATCCAAAAATTTTCAAACCCTAACAACCCCTTCTATTTGACCTAGAAAATTAAACTTCTCTCGAAACTTTAAATATATATTGATCCAAAAAATAAAATTTACCCAAAAATTTTTTCAACCCCCCAAAATATTTGAAATTTTTTTTATAAATTTTTGAACCTTTAAAAAATTCACTTCGCAAGGAATTTAAAACAGAAGTACCTACCAAAAAATACCCACGACTAAAAGTAGAACACAAATACATTCTGCAAATGGATTTGTCATGGCTAGCAAAAAACCACGCTCCTCTCCCACGTGACCTCTACAAAATGATCAGAATGCCCTACAATTCTTCCAATCTACAACTCTAGTTGTGCTTCCAATGCCCTAATACCTCACATGCTCTGCGATCTTCAAACCTTCTTCCTGCACGACTAGATTTTCTGTGAAGGGTAATTGTAATCTAAAAGAACACCTGACCTATGACTAAGTCCACATGATACCCTTGCAACTAAAAAATAACACTAACTAGAAAAAATAGTGACTAGCAACCTTTGTGACTTCAAACCATTTCCTGGTTGCGACTACAAAAGATGACCCCACAACCCACAACTTTCAGCTTGTTTTCCATTTGTGATCTCTGCAATTAATTTTCCATGTGCTGAAATACACCAAACAACTGAGGGGGGGGGTGAATCAGTTCTCACAAAAACTTAGCTTCACATGCAGATCAAACCATTAACAAATTAATTATTCATATTCAGTTTCAAACATGAAAGCATGTAACCATTAACTTAATCAAAATCACACATTCAACACAGCGGACACTGTAATGTCCTTTTTTTAGCATGATCCTGTTTTATGATGGTTTAGCCTATCACTGGCCCTCATAGGCTAACTCAGATGGTTAGAGGGTTCCTTTTGGCAGAGTTTAGTGTGTTTTCTCCATCAGAGTTTAGTATGGGTTCAGGTTTGGCCTTCATTGGACTCAGTTCTACACACTTACTATTTATAGTAAGTCATCTTTCCAGAGTTTCTATTTATAGCAGGGTATCTGGTCATGTGGTGGTTTCAGTGTTGTTCCCCAGTTTCAGCTGGTGATAAGGTTGTTTAGAGGTCTCTGGTCCTGAGTTGGAGGCTCTTGCTATTTTTAGCCGACAAAGGTTGATAGAGATGGACCCCTGCTATTTTTGGTAAGTTGGTTGGATGCACAGAGGGTGTCATGGTGAACCCCCGAGTTCAGATGAAATTGGAAAATGATGTCTAATTATGGAGATAAGTGATTTTTTAATTATTATTAAAGGTAATTGTTGTGACCAAATCACACATCGCCCCATTAGGAATAGGGACCCCCCCTTTTTTTTGAGCTCTGAGCTTTCAGTGAGTTTTCAATGAGTTTTCAACGAGATTTTAATGATGATTTGACTCATTTTCCTCTGCCGATATGGTAACAATTTCCTTGCCTATGATCTTTGGTTCACGATTAAGGGTAGATGAACTTGCAATAATGAAGAATTGTGATCAAATCCTATCTAGATATTGAGTTTTGAAGCCAATCCTTCAGAATGTTTGAGACCCTGAAAAGACTAAGCCTGGAGCCTGAAATCCTGAAAATCCTGAAAAATGGCTAAGTCTGAAATCTGGTGAATCCTCCAAATTCTATATTTTGCATCTTAAATCCGGTGGATTCGGGACCTATCTCAAACATCCTGAAAGGTATATTGAAAAATATTTAAAGTATAAGAAATTCACTTATACTTAAATATATTTTTCAATATACCTTTACTCGTGCGATCCTGAAAAATGCCTGACGATTTCAGAGGATTCAAAACACTGATCTAGTGCGACTGGACACTTAAGTGGCGCAAATCTTGGCGCAAAATCATGAAGGAGAAGGCACTTGAGTCAGAGGATTTGAAAACTCGATCTAATGCGCCCTTCTACACCTTGGTCCAATGCGAAAATATCAGAGGATTTCAATCTTCTATCTATTGCGCCCAAACCAAAATGTCATTTCGAAGGAGAAAATGTAGATTTCGATGCCTTGATCCAGTGCGAAAATGAAAGAACAAGTCTTAGAGCGAACTTTGGAGCAAATTTAGATGATAGAAGTCAGAGGATTTCAGTCCTTGAAGTGATGCGCCAAAACCTAAGGATCTTTTCTTTTGATCTAGTGCGCCCACACTCCAGAGGATTCTAGAAGGCTATCTAATGCGCTAGAGGTTAGAAGATTTGAATTCATGAAGTAATGCGCCAATCCATGATAACAATCCAAGGCCAAATCTAGAAGACATCTAATGTTTGATCTAATGCGACTTCTTGAGGAAGAACTCTACAGGATTTCAAAACTTGATCTAGTGCGCCAACTATAGGAATACCTCTAAGTTTTCAAGTATCTTCCAAGGGTTGAGTTTAAAGGATCTTGAAGTCCCAACAAATGCGAAAATCATGAGGATTCTAATCCTCCAACCAATGCGCCATCTTAAAGAGGAGAGTGAAGTTTGATGTTGAGGAATCCAAACTAGTGATCTAATGCGACCAAGTTCCAGAGGATTCTAGTCCTCCATCCAATGCGCCATGCTAAAAGGTGAGATCCTAAAGTTCTATCTAAGGAGATCAAATGCCTTGAAGACTTCGAGTTGCTGATCTAATGCGCCAAGTGTTAAGAGGATTTCGATTCTTCATTCAATGCGAAATGTTTGAGAGGAATCCTATATCTTGAACCAATGCGAAATCCTTGAAGATTCTCCAAACTTGATCTAGTGCGACTTAAAGCAAGAGAACATTAATCCTCTATCTAATGCGAAGCATGAAAGGAGGATCATCAAAGGGTCATCTAGTGCGAAATGCTGAAAGCAAGTGTTAGAGTTTCATCCGGTGCAACAAGACAAGAGGATTCTAAGGAAGATCATGACATTCCAAGAAGGAGACTCCGTTATGCCCATCCAATGCGAAATATGAAGAGAAACTCAAATACAACTCCAAGGCGAAATGTGAAGAGGAATTAAAAACTTCATCTAATGCGAAAATCTTAGAAGACTCTCTACCCTCCATCTAATGCGCCACCTCATTGAGCAAGTAAAACTAAGTATCATCCAATGCGAATTGCTTGAGGATTTCAATCCTTCATCCAATGCGACTTCTAGAGGATTAAAAAGTAGTGGTTTAGAATGCAAATTTTAAGAATTTCAATGAAGATCAAGAACTTGTTATCTAATACGCTTGGCTTGGAAATGCATTCTTGTATGTTATAAATCAAATATTATCATGTTTATCAAGGGGATTGATGCTGTTCCTTTACTTGTGTTGCAGCAAAAAGGAGGAATCATCTAAAGATCAAGTGATAAGAACCTTTGACAAGCAAGGAAAGAGAAAGAGCAAGGCATCACGTAGCTGTTTCAAGGGTATCCTTCATCATCCCTGTGTTGGAATTCTTCATCAAGTGGCATCAAGTTGAGATTGTCTAGAAGACATCCACCCGAAGGACATCATCTTCATCAAGGCTTCCTAAGGTATCAATTCTACTTCAAGTTCTTCAACCTTCAAGAGAAGTCATCAAGTAGCTACTTCACCTCTAAGGAAGGTGTTATCATCAAGCAAGAGCATTCATCCATCAAACTTCAAGACTCTTCAAATTTCCAAGTCCAAGAGAGTCTCCTACTCTTCATGAAGGAATCAAGTGTCATCATCTACTCTCTAGTCTACATGAAGATACATCGAAGAAGATTCATATCAATCTATCGACAAGAAGAAGAATCATAAAGTTAGTCAAGTGAGGCGACAACCATCATACATCCAGTTAACAAGAAGAATGAACAAGGCAAGATCCACAGGATGTATTCCTAAATATACAAGTTCAAACAATCACATTGAATACATCATTACAAGTTGATACAATTTTCAAAGTATGCTGAGTTGGCACTTATGTGGCGAGTACACATCATTTAATTTTGATTAGCCGCATTATTTAATGCATGCAATGTATCATTTAATAAAAGAAGTCAAAGGGATTCCTATGTGGAGGAATATTTTAAATGCTTTCGCCTTACCTTATCACATTGGAAAACGTGCCTTCATTGCCTCTCTCTTTTTTGCTAAAAATAGCAAGTTGTTGTAACTACCTCTGAGGTGGCACGATCTAGACCCTTGGCTATTGAATTAATCTTAGCCCTTCATTGTATACTGGAGCACTATATAAAGGCCTTGTTGCCTCATTTGTAATTAGACATTAGAGAATAGATTAGAGATATAGATTAGAGAGGAGATCATTATTAGTAGTAGAGAGTAGATTTTAAGAGTAGAATAGAAGAGACTCTCAAAATTCTCTGAGAGAACTTGAAATTGTTGCAAATATTCCTCAAAGTTAATGCAAAGACATTGGAGCTACTTGTTTGGTGTTAAGTATTATCTTGTGGAGTAACATGGTTTCTGAATCTTGATGGAATTAAGAGATGTTTCAAATAGCTTAGATTAGAAGTGCATTGATGTAATGAATATGCGTAAAGATATTTGATGAATCCTTCTGGTTCATACTTTTCGTGTATTGTCGAAGGCAATCCACTTTGCAAAGTTAGACTGAACCTTCATTTTCTTTAGTTCGGTTGTGAATGCTTGTTCAAATTGCGCCAGCTGTGGGTGTTTGGATGGAGATTTACAACATGAAAATCCTTGAGTTTCCTTAGAAGATTGCACCGTCTTCATGTAGTTGTTGGTTCTCATGGCGAAGCGAAGTTTGGTTTCATGAGGAGTTTGTCTATCTTTACATGTTTCATTATCTCATTGTCCTTAGATTAGCCTTCTAAACCCTTACCCCCTTTTTCATTTTCTTTATCATAGAAGCTCTGTATATACATCATCCACATCAAAGGAGGAATAAGTCGAATGAAAGGAGAAGAGTCTGCGTAAGTCCCTTTGTGTGTAAACAGCAAAATCATACTTAAATCGCTGAGCTGTCTCTTACCGAAAACATTATTAGAAGAAGGAACCTTGGAGTCATCTCGTTTGATCACTTGGTTTAGCATTCGAGAGGCTTTGCTCAAGAGAGAGTCAGATACTCAGTATTTCACTCTATTGTTGACTTGTCGAAAAACAACCATCAACAGTAATCTTTAATAATAATTAATTATTATTATAAGGGGGGTCATATAATGATATTAAAGTCAAATAATAAAGTCATGGATTAAAGTGCTCAAGTGAAGTTATATTATGAAGTTTTTGAAGTCACTTTATTTTCAATGGGGCCATGACCCATCATTAAAATCACTTAAAGTACATATAATATTTCATGGATTGGAGCACCCATTTATGAGACTTATATAAAGTTTTTATTAAAACCCTAAAAGTGGATTTGAAAAAGGATTTAAATGTTATTAAGGAGTTTGAGAATATAAAAGGTTTCAAAAAGCAAATCAACCTCATTATTATTGAATGATCATTTGACTTTGCTTTGGAGGATTTCTTGAAGTCTGTGCATGAGACTAAGGGTTTCAGCAAATTGTCTTCATATCAGCATTGGAGAACGAAAACTCTTCATTGTTTGTGCAATCTTGAGGCTGTGAAAGATCAGCTGAATCATTGCCTGAGGAGAGCTTCATTCTGGAGTTCTATTTGTGCTTAAAGGTGAAAGATATCATTAAGGGTTTGAAGATTAATGAAGAATAATTAATTGCAGACCTGTAGCTTCATTCTTGGCAGCCATTTATATCAAATTTCAAGCTTTTATTGCTGCTGTTGCATTCATATCAGGCCTGTACTTTTCATAACAGCAAACTGAGTATGTAAAAAATCTTCATATTTTGCCAATACGATTTTCTGGGTATTCGTGATTTAAATATTAGAGTATATTTTCTCAACTGGGTCTTTGTTATTTTATCAAACCATTGAATATTTTAGAAGATATTAAAATCTGGAAATTTCAGCAGTTTATGCATATTTCGTATTTTCTATTATTGGCAAAATATATCCATGCATGTGTGCTAGTAAATGCAAAAAACATAAAACTCAGAAAAAGCAGAAAAAGCATAATAGATTTAAGGCAGAAAATTTGTTTGGCTATATACCACCTAGGTGGGATATTACAGACACCAGAATTTTTACGTGGAAAACCCTAAAAAGGGAAAAACCACAGTGGGTGTTAGCCCACAAAAATATATATGTAATAGCAATATCGAAAAACAGAGGCTCACTGCCCAAAATGCTCACTGCAAAGAATGGCTCACTGCCTAAATATGGCTCACTATTGAATAGCATCTACTCCGTGCCAGGGTTCAATTCCATTGAAGCACAAAATGACTCCTCTGCTCTACTCTTTACACTTTTGCACTTATCTTCTCATATTCGCAACACACACACTTTGTCGCAACTTCATTACACACTTTTATATAATTCATCAACCTTGGAATGTACATCAAGGTCGGCATTATATTCATCAACCGTTGGATCAATCTCCAAGGTCTGCATTACAAACATTCATAAGATAGGTCTAGACCTAATACAAATTTAGCTAAGGAAGAGATGTAAGAATGTATGTGGATCACGCTATGCCTTAGTTGGGACTCAAACACAATCTTCCACGCCACGAAACGCTTCTACAATCTTCGATGCATCTCCGCAAATGATGAATTCAACTAGGTCGGCAAGACCAATGATAGTACTCGGTCTGCAAGAACATTCTTCATTCACGATCCAATTTTCTTTTTGCGGACCAATCCAAAGGTAGGAACATGATCAGGAGACATCCACGAGCACATTATAATCACCGGGAATAACAGCACAATCTCTAATCACTGTGTCAATAAGATTCTTCAAACCGGAGCACAGAAACAACACTGTCAGCCACTGTCATGAGTAAAAAGATAGCTTGCGGACCACCAAATCACGAACCATTTCATTTGAAGGCACTTATCATCAACACAGACTTAATTCCAGAACTGCAGACCAAAATACTTCAATGCAGATGAATGCGGAGCAAAACACTTTCTCCCTGTCACCACCAATCATACAGAAAAAGCAATTCACACTGGTGAACACAACTTACTCAAATCTTCATTCCGGAGGCTCAACCTTGGAATATAACATCTTCAGACAGGCTTCTAAATAACTTCCAATCCGCAGGCAAAGATATTTATTCTACAGGAAATGCAGACCATTCTTTTGGACTGTTCTTCAGCATGTAATGCACTGTTTCTACTGCAATTCACTGTTTTTACCGGATGAGCTCATTTTCTCAATATCCTCAACATCTACAAGCAAGTAACAAAATAAGGGCACAGTTGACACCAATGACAACACAGATATGTTGACATCAATGACAACACCGATTAGGCACATACTTGCAACATCATGACCCTGTGAAAAATACCTATGTGTTTTTTAGTGACTTTCCGCACCCTCAACCTTTCTTCGCAATTTTTTTGCCCTAAGACTAAACTTAGCTATGATACAATGTTAGTATGAACAAAAGAATGAGATGAGAGAAAAGGTGTGATTTCTCCGATGGAGATCTGAGTCTTATATAAGAATAGACAACAATTACAAGAGGTATAATGACAACAATTACAAGAGGTATAATGACAACAATTACAATAGCATTCGTGAAGGCAATTACAAAAGACTACAACCAACAAGTGTAATAGGAGTTACGCTACTACATTATTATCCTAATATTCTAAGAATATACTAATAATTTTTACAAAAAATAATCACATTTTGTTGTTTGTAACATGAATTAAAGAATCATTTTTATGCTTAATATTAGTCTAATATGATGCCAAGAAATAAACATTTCTTGGACTCATCATTGAAGACTTAAAACACCTAGGTAGCAACAATTGTAACACATCTTGCAGCAACTAGAAAATGTCCTGCAACACCTACAACACATCCTGCAGCAACTGAAACAATGGAAGCTATAGGCAACCAGTTATTTATGGAAATGATTAGCAAACAACTTTCAACTTATTAATTCCTATCAAAAAGTTACTAATCCTATCAGTAATCCCCAAAAATCAAACTATCATAGCATGACTATTATGGGGTAAAAATGGATGAATGGGTAGTGAAAAGAGGGGAAATGAAGTAGGAAAAAGTACTAAAAACATGTTGTAAATGTATCCATTTGAGGAATCATCACTTTATATTAATATTTAACATTTATAACTTTATATTATTGTAGTATAATTTATATTTAAGTTCCAGTTTTAGGTTTTGAAAACGTGATTAAGACTTTATTTTGTATTTTTATTTTAAATATGAATATTGAATGTTTCGACAAATTTATTCAATATATAATTATAAATACCAATGTTTATAATTTTATTTTTTATTCATGTTAATGATTAGATAACATGATCGTCAATAGTTCAAATGTCTGATTTAATATCACCATTTCTCATGTTTTCAAACTTAACCACGAATTATTTCCCAACTTTTATTAGCTGATGAACTTGTTCCAATTTTTTTCCTTGCAAAACATGAACCTTGTACCTTAAGTCTGTATCTTTAAATTGCTGAGAAACTAAATCACCTTTAATAGAAGAGTTATCCACAACAACATGGGTAAGTCAGGCTTTCAGCTATCTAGGAATTTTAAACTTTCCCTCATCTCTCATACCCTTCTCCAATTCTATGTGAACTTCTATCAATCTTTGTTTCTCAACCACTGGATCAAGATATTGTGCTTTCTTTCCCTGCTAGAAAGTGAATGGCATAGAATTTTTTATTTGTACTAAGTTGGCATTCACCCAACTCTACTTTCTGAAACTGTTTTCATTTAGATTTCCCAGTCCACAGCATCAACGTAGCAGTTTTTATTGTTACTTTGGTTGTTCAGACAGTCACATGCAAAATACCTCCATTTGTCACACGTTCTGCACTAATTTGCGAGTCCCCCATTCTAGTCATACTAAAATCAAATTCTGTCCCCCTATTGATTCTGGCATCTATTATTGTTACTCTCTTATCCGGGATTCTTGTATCTGTCACTGATGGCTCTTCAGCATTTTCAATTTTCAACCTACATTAGCAGAGCCGATGCTTCCTTATTCTTCAAGTCATATGAGCGAGCCTCCTAGACTCAGTGGCATCACAGATGTACTCTTTGGACAATTTGCAATCGCGTGGTCTTATGTCTTACTTCATTTTTGTCCTTTGATTCTTCCTTAAAACTCTTTGAACCTGTGAACCATGTCCTTACCCAAAGCTTCTACGGCTGTGGATTTCATTTATATCCATCATTGTCAAAATCACTCAATGAATAGGTCCTCAAGCTTGTCTTATCTTCACTTTAGAGACTCACAGCCTGATTCTAGGCTTCTTCATAGGTGGCCAAAGAGACTACCTTCATCTTTTTATGTACTTTAAAAGCATATCTTCCTTAATCAATTGTTTAAGGGTGCATTTTCAAGTTTATCAAGCAACTCATTCAATCTTTGATTGTAGATGTCGATGGTCACATTCTTGCCTTGTGTGTTATATCTAACAATTTAATAATCATCTTTGAACATTTCAAACTCTTTGAGAGCAGTTTTCAATTTGTCCCAAGTCTAAAAATGGCATTTGGGATTTTTCATATACTAGTCAAGCAGGTAATTATAAATGTCTGGCCAAAAGGCTCTATCAGTTTGACCATTTTCCAACCAAATGGGTTCACAGGTTTTGTAACGTCTGAAATGATCTTTCTTATCTCTGTGGAACTTAGTAAATAGTAAATAGATGTCAACCAGACAAAAGCGGATTTACCGTTCCACTAGATCTTCTGCCTTAGAATAGCATGTCACCTATGCCAAAGTCCTCTCACAAGCACCATCACACACATTGAAACTCTATCCAATTGAGAACCAAGCGAACGTTGCATCTTTCCTTTCAGCATTCTCATTTATTTTGGCTAGGCTTCATAATCACACAGTTTTCATCCTACAATAAGAGTCAACTCGTCTTCCTCTTGTCCAATCTCTGTGTCGCCAACAAGAAACTGTTTCAATCCCTCAATACCCTCACAGTATGTGTTTGACCTGATTCTCATAGGGCTTCCCTCAACTTGAGAGGGTACCGGAGGAGCAAATTGTTCGCACCAAAGAGAGTCTACACTTCCTTCTTCCTCAAGGGGCTGATTTCTGGTTGTTGCCACTTGCAAGCTCTACTTCCTCTCAGAGATGACACATATTTAAAAAAAAATAGAAACATGTGCTCGAACCATTAAACTATTCTAAATATTCTCGACTATTAGATAAACTCTCTGGGAATTCATGCCCAGGAGCTCCCTTCAAGAATGTTGAAAGAACACATAGGTGGGGGCATTGTCAACATGTTGGTAAGAGACAACCTTTTGAATATCCCCTATGAAGTCCCCATTCAATCCAAAAATTAAAATTAGTCATATGTCCATTACACAACTAATTCCACATCTAACACAATGCCATATGTTTAATTCATAGTAATTTATCAATGCTATACAAACAAAATGTAACATTTCATTTTTACAAAAGTAAGACTAGAGCAAAGGCCTTAGGGTACAACTTTCCTCCCTGGATATACTCCCTACATCCATTTATTTTGATCATAAAACCACTCAAATATTTCTAATAATCAAATTATTTTTCATGAATAAGCAAAGTCTATTAGTCAATTATACGTCTTCCCCTTAGATATGATAATTGCATCCAACAAACTATTTCTAATAACAAAAAACATACTGAATACAATGTAAATCATAACATTAGATGGCATTAAAGAAAAGAGTCTACCTATTTATAGCATCATAATAAAAAACAATAGTAACATGTATTTCAATGAATATTAAGAGTAATCTATAATATCTTAAAACACAACTAACTTAAATGTTCTATTCTTTATGCAAGGAACACTGACGAACAATGACGTGGTCAGAATTACAGCAAAGTAAAAAACTGAAGGCTTGGAAAGGCTCCAAACTGAAGAGCTGAATAATACCACAAGTTTCTTCTTGCCATATCTATCTGTTTTGATTTCCTTGTTGGGAAGTGCATCAAATGGTAACTAGGCAGAGATGCTTAGAATCATTTTCATGAACTGACACAAAGTAATAGGATGTCGCCAGCCAAAGATAAGAAAGCTAAAATGCTTATTTGGCATCCAGAGGGATAATCACATGTACAATGTAGATCAGGGATATTTAGAAGTGAACAATATAATCACATAAAAGAGTGACATAGTTGATGTAATAGATACTTCTCATATTTCATTTCCACATGCATGCCATATCACTTGGTGGATAGAATACAACAGTCCATTGAAGTTATTGAACTATTCAATGAAAGTCCTCTCTAAGAGGAGCAACACACAAAAATATTGTAAAATCAATTTACTGAAGAAGCGCATACCTGATTCATCTCTGCAACAATTTGATTCAGAATTTTCAGCCCAATGAAATAGTGATCTGTTGTTGACTGTAAAGAAATAAAACAGTGATCTTTCCATATGAAAAAATGTCCAACAAACTTACAATGTTGACAACAATCTTACAATTTAACACTCAGCAACATTAAGCATGTTTCCAATTAAGAAAACCCATTAACAGATTTCATTAACCAAGACAATATGCTGTCAGACATTTTTCACATTCTATACAGAATTAATTTGCATGACTATTCAGGGAGCCAAATAGTCATACACAGAATATTATTCATCAGTACAGAACAAAAATATTATCAACTAGAACTCAGGGTGGACTTACACCTATAGTAAACTAACAAGTAAAAAGTTCAAATTGTATAAAGTCTACCTTTATTGGTGCAGCACACACCATATCCAATTCCTTAGAATGCAATGTATGTGATAATCCTAAAAGATGCTTGGCTCCAATAGGCAGAAACAAAAGAGTGCTATTTTGGTCTAACCACACTAAAGAGTTGGGGTTCAGAGTAACATGTATCAAAGAATTCATATACTTGTTATAAGGCTATTTACATTTGTACTTGTATTTTATGGCTACGGTTTACCTCCTTTTATTGTCTTTTGTTGCTTTAGTGTTTTCAGCTCAAGTCCTAGTCATTTTTTCAACTTCTTGGATACTTTTCTACACCATACTGTTTTATTGTCAGTGAACTGTGAATTTAATTTCAAGTCCCAACAACCTACTACAGTTCTTTTTCACAATCCTTTGAGATTGCTCTAAAGGAGACCATTTGTGATAAACCTTAGCCAAAATATTTATAAAATACCCAGATCAAATATTTATCTTAAAATGCCCAGAGCAGAAACACCCATTAATTATATTCATGTAAAATGCTTGGATCTGAAAACCCATAAATTGACATGATAAATTTGCACATATAGAACTTCCTAGAACTGGTATATTTTATTCAAATACATTGCTGTTTCAACATTACAAAGGATCTACTGAAATGTTGCTGATAATAGATGTTACAATGATTTACAACCGTTTTCTGAAAACACCCTTAATGCTGAGACGCCCAAAATGCTACTGAAATCTTCCACGCTTGAAATGCAGTAGCCACCTCTAGATGAAGCTGCCATTTCTGTTGCCTGTCATTGAGGTCTCTCTGATTCAAGAAATGCTTAAGGCTGTTGTGATCAGTCTTAACAATAAACTTGCCTCCCACCAGGTACTGTCTGAATTTGGCTAAGGCATGTATAATAGCCAACATCTCCTTATCATAGATACTATAACCTCTCTCAGCGCCCCATAGTTTCCTGCTCTCAAATGCTATGGGATGCTTATCCTACATCAACACTACACCTACTCCCTCTCCAGAAGCATCACAATCCAACTCGAATGGTTTGGAAAAGTCAGGGATGGCCAATACTAGGCAAGTACTCATTATATGTTTGCATCGACCAAAACACTGTTGTGCATCATTAGACCAAACAAATGCACCCTTCTTTGTCAAGTCTGTAAGTGGGGCAGCTACCTATGAGAACCCTTTGACGAACCTCCTGTAAAATCCACAAAGAATAAAGAATCCCTTGAGCTGTGAGAGATTCGTATGTGGAGGCCAATCAAGGATTGCTCTAATCTTCTCGAGATCCACTCTAACACCCTCAGAGCTGATAATGTGACCAAGATACAAAAGCTCGGTCATGTCAAACTCGCACTTAGACTCTTTGGCGTACAGTGACTCCCTCTCCAAAATGCTCAACACCTCATCAATATGTTGTAGGTGTTCCTCCCATGTCCTGCTGAAGATCAATATATCATCAAAGAAGATGAGGACAAATTTTCTCAACTGATCCTGAAACACCCTGTTCATTCAGGACTGAAATGTAGCTGGGGCATTGGTTAAGCCAAAAGGCATAACCAAAAACTCAAAGTGACGATAGTGGCATCAAAATGTTGTCTTCTCCACATCCTCCTCCCTAACTCAAATCTGGCGATACACTGATCTCAGATCTATCTTAGAGAAGTAGCAAGCACCATCTAGCTCATCTATGAGCTCATCAATACGTGGGATGGGATAATGATTCTTAATCGTTTTCTTGTTCAATGCCCTGTAGTCAATGCACATCCTCAACGTCCCATCTTTCTTCTTTTCCAACACCACTGCTGAAGCAAAGGGACTCTTACTTGGCCTGATGTGCCCCATCTCGAGAAGCTCTTTGATAGCCTTCTTGATCTCATCCTTCAACCTCTTCGGATGTCTGTAGGGGGTAATAATGACCGGCTTAGCCCCTTCCTCCAACTCTATCACATGCTCAATACCTCTCTCAAGAGGTCTCCCAAGCGGAATGCTGCTAAATACTTTGTTGTGCTTGGACAACAAAGTCTGTATATCGGGGTGGTAACTCTACTTTTGTTGCTCAATGACTGTGGGCATAATCAAACACTCTGCTGCCCACTCTACCTAATCGTGTCTAAGAAGTCTCTCCATCCTCCTGAGAGACACCACATGTAAACTACCATCTGACATTCCCCTGAGTACATGTTTCCTTCCATCTACCTCAAACTTCAACTCCATTGTACGCAAGTTGAGGTAAAATTCTCCAATGGCATGTAGCCATTTCATGCCAAGAACCACATCCATCTCTCTCATGCTCACAACATAATAATCAGCTTGGAACTCATAGTCACTCAATTGAATGGTCAAGTTAGAGATTTTCCTCTTACATGTGATGACAGAACCATCCACTACTCTCACCTTGAACCCTTCAAATTCTTCTATCTTAAGTCTCCGTTTTGCTACTAGCCCCTCATCGATGAAGTTATGAGCAGCTCTTGTATCAAGAAGAGTGATTACCCTCTGTCCTCCAAGAACTCCTCAAATCCTGAATGAACCCTCTTTCTGAATGCTAGAGAATTGGGCTATGGGCCTATCATCTTCCTGCTCCTTCTCAAACTCATCTCAAGAGTTCTCCCTCTCTGAATCCCTTGAATCGGCATGCTGATCTGCCTTATCATCTGTTGATTCCTCTGGTGATTCCTCTATCTGCTTAGCCTTGGCTTGGGCAGCACACTTGTGTGATGGATCCCAAGGCTCCCTGCAATGAAAACATAGTTTTTTCTGCCTGAGCTCATTGAGTTGATCGTTGTCCAATCTCGAAGGTCCTTTCTTTGGTGGATTAGAATCTCGCTGAAACGGTTTCTTGCCCTTGTCTTTCTTATGGAAGAAACCCTTAGTATGAAATTTACTCCTCGAAGTGGATGACTCTATCCCTTGCCTTCTTTAAGGCATCCTGCAAAGAAGATGGATTAAGGGCCTTAATCCAACCTCTCAATGGGTCTCAAAGACCATCAATGAACAGTACAGTCAACCTCCTCTCAGAAATGTCGGTAACCATCACAGACAACTTCTGGAATTCAAAAATGTAAGTGTCTACTGAACCCCACTGGTTCAACTGAGCCAATTCCTTAAACTGTAACTCAGGATCCTAATCGAACCTGTCCATCAACCTCTCAGTGAACTCCGCGTAAGAGGTGATCTGATCATGACCCAAAGTGACCATACCATGTGCCACCACTCATGGCCACTCCCATCTAGATGCAAAGCAGCATAAGTAATACCTCATCCTCCGGCATAGGACTAAGCTAAAGAAAGCTATCCAATCTCTGTACCCACACCCTAGTTGTAGTCTTCCCTGAGCCATCAAAGTAAGGGATGGATAATTTGCTTTCTTCTCCAACTCCTCAATATGATGTCTACCACCCACACCTCTATGGGGTTTGTGCCTCAATATAAAGTCCATGTAATCTCTGAAAGACATCTCAGCCTGGAATTCTATTCTTGAATCCCTCCAATCTCTCATAATCTGATCCTGTAACTCATGCTGTGTGGGTTCATTAACCTCTGGAGGGTTATCAAGTGGGGGAAAAATAGGCATGCGGGGTCTAGTGTTCGTTGTTCCAACCATAGAACGCTGATTTTTTGCCCTATTATTCACTGAACCATCCCCGTTATTGCCATTTCTCCTGTTACAATTACCATCTCCATGTCCCTCATTGCCATTTCCATTCCTGTTATTATTATTATTATTATTATTATTATTATTATTTCCTTCAATTTGCCTAGCCAATAGAGCACAAATATGATTCATGTTCTGTTGCAATTCTCACTATCCCCTAGCAAGATCATTCAGAATCTCTCTAGTACTTGATTCACTGTGCTCTCTATCACCCATGTTTACCTCAACCCTGTCAACACCTGTAAAAGGATCTATGTGTGGAGGTACTTCAAGGTTCGGTTGTGACCTGTTTCTCCTCAAGTAATACTGATGTGTGTTGGGTTGCATCACTCACTACACACACTGCATGTTTATCCACTCAACCGCACAGGATGGCAAGAAGAGCTGAGCTCTGATACCACTACAATGTCCCACCTTATTTGTATTTTCCACTCTGCAATTTTTTTGTTTGTTTTGTGTATAGAAGTAGATGGAGAATGCAGAAGTGTTTTGTTTTTTCACAAGAGATATATTGCAATAAAATAACAGAACTGGAAACAACTAATACAATGCAATATGAAGAGTATCCACAAGCAGCAATAAACTGGAAATGCCATAAATCATCAAGCCCTAAGATACCCAGTTACCAAAAATGATTATAATGCTAAACAAAACATACCCATTTGCTGGTTTGGGTTTATATAGGTTTGATATGAAAGTACAGCAACCTGGAAGTTTACAAATCCATCACAAATGCTCTAAAACCAGGCTTCTCCTTTGCTGAAATGCTTGACAGTAGTAGTTAGACCCCAGGCGCTTCCAATGGTTGTTAGAAATGACCAAAAACCTAAGCGCTTGGCCTTGGGAAGGTCACGCCTTGACCCTAGGCTGGAATGGTTGGGTCTAGACAGGAACAGCAGTCAATAACATCTGATTTTCTTCAAAAAACTCTCACCAATATTCGCTGAAAACACCTGCCAGAAGTCTCCAACCTCCAGCGCCACTATAAGACTTGTTTGCATCCAATAACAAGCCCCAAATCCCTCCAAAAATGGTACGGCCTGCCCTAGAAGTGGTATGGCCCAGCAGCAAAATAAATCAGACTTCCATAACTTCAAAACCCTCCAAAACTCATTGCTAAACACTTCAAATCTGCATTTCACAACCCCACCAACGATTTGCAATTAATCCTTGCTCAAAATAAACAAAATCTTCACATTGAAAGCTCCAACATAACCCCTAAATAGAGTTATCAGCAAAGTATTCTTGGGTGACTTTTCACACCTACAAATACTATTCCTCTTGAGGGTTTCGTCCTCAAAAAGCCAAGAACTAAAGTTCAGTCTCAAACCTATAGAAGAACATATTTTCCAAGCCTCCGCAAAAATGAGCTCAAACCCTCTTTTATTCTCTCCTTCATTACCACACACATCTTGGGCAATTAAATCATATTTTAAATTCACTTTATTTCCCCTTATGTCTCCCTAAGTTGGGCGCTCCACATTATTTTATGAAATATGCCTTTTAACACTTTTCCCCAACGCCCCTTTAATGAAGTCACTTCAATATTTTAATTAACATTAAGTTAAATCTTTAATTTAACTTAAATGACATTAATGTTAATTAAAATAATATAACTCTGCCCAACGAACAACCGAAAGAGTGACCAATCATGCAGTGACATGGAAACGGTGCCACATGAAGAAGTCGGTGCCGAGCCGTGACCCTGCTAAAAATGGTAAGAATGGCTCAAAAAGTCCGAAAAATGCCCGGAAAGACGTCGCTGCAAACCTCTTGACATCACTGAGCTCAATGCAACACCTAGAAAGACCCCGAGACGGCCGAACTGCCATGCCATCACCCCTTCAAAAGAGTTCCCTAACCGCTATGCTAGCCTACGGGAACCCGGATAATAGGCTAACCACCACCAAACATGGGATGTTTAGGAAGGGGACATTACAAGTGCATACGATGATTGGGACACTATTTAGCAGCAAGCCACACAATCTAAATGAATGCAATAATTGGAAATGAAATTATCTAGTGTCATTGCGGCATGGCTATCCAAACTGAAACAACTATACTAACTGGCAGTGAACCATCCAATTTATACAATTTAAACAATAAGCATGAACACTAAAATTTCACCAATATTTCTGACTTAGTAACAACAAACTCCTCTGAACTTATAAATATCATTAATACATCAAATGTAACAGCCACTAAATGTTGTACATTCAAACTATTGAAGTGTTTTTTATGCACATGCAAACTCAGAATAAAATACCAAGTATTCTATCCTCTCTTGAATAAAGTCTCTCAAAGGCTAAGCAACGTGATCCAATGAGACAACTCCAAGGTTCATGATATGTCAGGTCTTGACTTGCAATGGATAGACTCACTAGTTGATATGATTTTGCTGAAACTCACAAAGGGACTTACGCTGAATCGACTCCTTATTCCATTCTAAATATGTTACTCTCCTTCTTGTGAAGTGGAACTTACTCTAACCGACTGCGAAAAGAAAATGCAAAAGGACAAGGGTTTAGAAAGCTATTCTAAGGACAATGAGATAATGAAATATGCCAAGATAGACAAACTCCTCATGAAACCAAACTCCGCTTTGCCATGAGGACCAACAACTACACGAAGTCGGTGCAATCTTCTAAGGAAACTCAAGGATTTTCGTGTTGCAAATCTCCATCCAAACAACCACTGTTGGCGCAGCTTGAACGAGCATCCACAACCGAACTAAAGCAAACATGGTTTAGGCTAACTTTGCAAATGACTTATCATCGACAAATCATAAATAGTATGAACTATTTAGGAATTCATCAAGTATCTCCACATATAAACATTAAATCAATGAACTTCTAATCTAATTCTACTCTACTTGGAAACATTTCTCTATCATATTCGAGAATTTGAAACCATGCTAACATTCCATCACCACACAAATCACCATGAAGCATTCAACAATGAGCTTGTATTGATTTTGGAAATGTATTTTTTTACAACAATTTCATATCTCCCCTCAATGATTTCGAAGAGTCTCCTCTACTCTACTCCTATTCTAACAGCATCTACTCCTACTCTTTAATTCCTGCTCTCTCCTTTATACAAATGAGAGAAATGGGCCTGGTATAGACCCCAAAATTACATAAATGGCCAAGATTGATTTGTGAATCAATGGCCCAGATTTTGACAACAAGGCAGTTTGTTACAAAAATTACTATTTTTAAAATCATTGAATGCAGAAGGATGATGTGGCAGACTATGATTGGATCAATGTTGTGCACGTGCCACCTCAGCATCAAACAAACTGGTTTGATTTTCTCTGTGTTCAAATGGTTCAGAATATCTTCCCAAATTTTTGGATTTTCACTCATGGAACTTAGCTGCTCGAACTTGAAACTTGGGAAATTTAGAATTCCTTCTTGTTGTCTTAGGGTAATTCATAACTTGTGGTATAAATTCTCATTTCTCATCTTGCAACTTTTCTTGTCCTCATGCAGGAACCTAACTCTGAATAGTGCAAGTAGAAGATGTCTTGAACGTGACTTCTAGAGTAGATGACATGATGAATGTTCTCTTCTGCCTGGCGCATGAAATGGATGACTTTGGATTCTTGATCATAGACTTGAACCTTTGGAAATGAACTTCTTCTCATGCATGGTGAAGTGATGCTCTCCTCAGACATATGAAGTTATCCTCTTCATGCAAATGATGATCTTGATGTAGGCCTTCCTCCGTGTGGCGATGATGTCTACTCCTTCGAATGCTCTTGAGCACTACTCCTCTTGCTTCGAACTTCTCCTGTGCAAGCTCTCTCTATTCTCCTTCGTGGATTCTCATCACCTACAAAAGAGAAACAACTATTAATTGCAAAAAAAAATGATGACATTCTTATTGAATCTAATTCATCCTTTATTTGCCAACTTGAACAACTTGCATGACTTCAAAAAATGCGTTTAAAGTAGACAATTTGAATCATGGAGCATAGCGTTTGGAAATGCAGATTATAGACTTGTTCAGATGTGTGCCTGGCAGAATGTTTGAATGCCTTTTATGTGCAATTTGAAAGTTGTAACTGGCGGCCTTCTTCCCACGTCGATAGATAGCAGTCGCAAGGTGAGAGAGACTAAAGCATACACCAAATGATAAGAGAACTCTCAATCCTTTATGCCTCCATATAATGTAAGGCCAACCTAAACCATTACCTAAATAGCCTTGCCAAGTTCTAATGCATGATGTTTAAATTTGGATGATGCTAGGCAATCTCCGAATATGAAATCCAGCTAATGTTACGTTGCTTACACAGAATACTCAGAAGATAACGCATCCAGAGTGAGGCCCCTTAGTTATCCACGTGAATCATAAAGGATTTACAAATGCAGTCTATTGCAAGATATGCACTTGATGGTCGTCAGAATATTCAATGCATTTTGCTAAGTTTAAAACACCTCCTTAAATGTGCATTTCGGCAGATATCCAGGTGCTCGATGCATAGTTTGGATTTTATCCATTACAAACGATCTTTCCAATTGCACTCAAACGGACTCCTCAATTCATCGCGGCCTATACTTTTAGACGGACATCATAAGTTTGCAAGGCCTCTCTAAATATGCGCTTATTGCAAATGACATTTGAAAAACAAGGATTACAAAGGGAATGTGAAAGTCCTCTTGTGGCGGGTGTTTTAGAATATTATGCATAAGTCTGAAACAAAGTGCTCCCATGTAATGATCATGTATAGTAGAGACTTTATTCTTTGTAAACCGACCCTCATCTCGCACCTAAGTGGGCCTTTTGAATCTTTAACGAATGAATCTAAACTTAGCAAACACTGAGCCGTGTGTCCACGTGACTTCTTAAATGCTCCATGTATCACATTTATAATGCCTGAGCATTCTCAGCATGTAAGGCGGACTTTTGAGTGCGTTAAGCATAAATTTTGGGATTTGCCATTTTCAAATCGCCTACCTGTTTGTGCCTAGGCGGTCATTTGACACAGTGCAAATAATGCAAAGAAGCTTAAAATATGCGCTAAAAGAGTAATGAGCGAACTGTTTGACACTCCACGTATGATTTGAGAATTTTGGATTATACAAAACATGAATTGCAAAGGGACTGCCAAAGTCCGCCTCGGGCGGTCATTTTGAGATGTCGTGTATAACTTGGAGTTTCAAACTTATGCAAAGCAATCATAAATTCACGCCTATAGCGGACTTTTGGAACCCAAACGCAAGTTTTAAAAGAATGCAAAATGCAAAGCGAAGTCGGAAGTGCGCCAAGGAGGAGAAGCGGACATTTTGACATGCTACGCATAATTTGATACTTCATACAAAGTTAAATCGAATGTGCGCTTAGCTAATGGGACCCACACATGAAAGTATGAAGTGGACGCAAAAAGAACTTGAAGCGGACTTTTAAAGATCCTATGCACATTGTTAATGCCTCGTCGAATATGCGCCTTTTGAATTTTATGAATGTGAGTTTTGAGCGAACCTTCAAATGCTCCAGGCATAATGCTAAATCTGCAAAGCATCATCGAATATTGGAGTCATCGAGCATCAAATTTGGAAACTCAATTTCGAAAGGGATTACGAAAGTCTGCCTAGGCAATCACTTTGACTCTTATGCATATGTCGAAAACTTGTGCTTTGCATATTGTGTGTTCAGCCTTACTTTCAAATGCCTTGAGCGGGCATTTTAGACCTCTGTGCAAGCTTTCCAAAAGAATGCGGAATGTAATGTGGAAACAGAAGTGCGCCAAGAAGAATAAGCGGTCACTTTAGACTATTGAGCATGAATTAAGAAATACATATTACAAAGTGACCGTGGAAGAGCGTTTAGATGAGTTGAGGTGTCAATTCAGCCTTGGATTGCCAAATGTTCGAGTTCAACATGCGAAGACATAACATAAGTGTGTCTAGATGGACATCAAAGCCCTCTAACTCCTACAGCGATTTAATGGATTTCGACACCACCCTTCATTATTTGCAAACTTTCATCAATCAGGCGAGAATCCTTGAGCGAGATTACTTGCCAAAACAAAACAATTCCAAGCCAAAAACTCAAAAAGAGGGGGGTCCCCATTCGCAATGGGGCAATGTGTCATAACACAACCCCCAAACTGTTATATCAATTATAGAAGCAATTACTGCAGAGATAGCAGGTAGATTTGATATAACCAAAACAATGCAATCACTTATACACATTACTGATTATTGCAGTTGTACGATTGTTGTTTGACTGCACATACAACCCAGAAATGGGGGAGTTACAGTCTAGAGTGCAGGTAATATCTTAATCAGTAGTCCCTATAATGGTGCGGACATCCAAACAGCCAAAACAAACACTCTAAAAGCTGTGATTCAATATTCCAACTCCTCTATCTTATATGGCCAGCTATCCCTTCACGAGGTCCTTTAGATTTGCTAAGCAAATAAATAACTGATATTCACTTCACAATATGTACGATAGACAAGAAACCTGCATTCTCAGCAAAGATGTGATACGGCAGCTCCTACTATGTTATAAACTCCTTTTCTAAGCCTACGATGCGTTAATAAAGGTACAACAAAAAAGATTAAAAAGGAATGGCAGCTCAAAAAGCATACAAAAGGTGCAATCCACTTTAAAAACATGTACGGCAGACAAAAAATGTGTGTTAGTGTCATGTCCCTAAAATGATTTATAATTGAATCATTTATTTAAATAATATGTTAGCCTTATATAAACTAAATATATAATATATTTATTTAAAATACATTATTAATATGTATTATTTAATAAATAATATTATTAATTTAATATAATTTAAATATTATAAAATATATGAAATATATATATTTAATTAATTAGATATATTATAAATATAAATATTTTAATATAATATTTATGTGAATAAAATAAAATAAAAGAGCTCCCATACTTAATAACAAATGTATTTATTTATACTATATATATTATATAGATAATGTACTTTAAAAAGATTAAGGGGAGGCCTAAGAAGGATATTTATAAGTGCAGCGATTAAGTTGGTTAACACCAACGATCACATTAACAAATAATATATTATAAATATATCTAATAATATAAATACAAATATTATTATTATTATCTTATATTGTAATATAAATATAAATAATACAAAATAAATCATATATCATTTATTATGATATAAATGATATAATAAATAATATATCATTTATTATAATGATATAATATAAATACAAATAATGTAAATAAACATCTTTTAACCTATCCTCTTATGATAAGGGAGTTACGTATGGTTAGAACTAGTTTTACCACAAAAGGGAATTAATATAAAGTAATAAAATTTATAAGAGGGTATGTCTTTTACCACCAAGCATAATAAAAGACGTGCCTCTTTGAACATATCCCTTGAAAGAGAAATAAATAAAGGTTGTGAGATAGAAGGAAAAGATCATCGGAAGATAATATAAAAAGAGTATCGGATAAATACATATTTAAATATTTAAACGGCAACAATAATACAATAAAAATTATACTACGTCGGCATAGGTAAGAAATCCCAGGTAAAGCTACAGCAGGTAAGTAAGCAATTATATTTACTTATTCAATTTATGATTTGTAAGAATTTATATTTACTTGTTCAATTTATAAGATATAAATGATAAGGTTATAAATGTTGTGAATAATCCATTGAATGCTAGGAAGCTCTAATAATCTCATGTTAGGGAAAGCTAATAATAGTAGAGTAAAACATCTAACGAAATATGCATTCAAAGGGAATTATCAATATACTAGTAATTATTGAATATCCAAGAAAGTGGATTTTTAAATAGAAGGCATGATGCCTAGAATAATAAGTATGTTCTATAAAAAGATTGATTATGACCATGGAGTACCGGGCTAGGATTAGTAGCCTTCCCCTTAATCCACCTTCACACCTTATTAGTATGAGACTGGTGGTCAGAAGGAATCTAGTGTCTAGCACTCGAGCTGGCAAGTCATTGCCCCTCAGAGCTAAGAGCGAAGTATTGCCGGGTGTAGCATGAAGCTCTTAGACCTAGGGTAAGAACGAAGTATTGCCGGGTGTAGCATGAAGTTCTTGACCTTATGGTTGCGTAGGACCTAGATAATATTAATGGCCTAACGGTAGGTGAACCTCGAGCTGGCTATAAGCCCCTCCGAGCCAAGAGTGAAGTACCTCCGGGTGTGAGGTGAAGCCTTGGGCCTACGGCCGTGGGTCTTGGAATCCTTGATCCACCCTCTCATATTAGGTGAGTGGTCTAATTAATGGGTAGGATTACGAACGTCATCCCCGAGGTATGTCCATGACTCATGTGTGATTAATGATATAAGATAGATCATGAACATGGATATATGACTAGAAAGGATATGAAATAGACAGAGTTTATTATTGTTAAGCACTTTATGTAAACATGATAAAATGATTTGTATACTAATGTGTTCTTTTACAAGTTGAAATTGTTTGCAAGGTTGCTAAAATTTTGGCTTGCTAGAAGGGGACATTACAGTTAGATCTTGTCCCCCCTGCTGAGGTACAGCTCCTTTAAAGGACAACCTTGGACATTATTACCTGTACAGCAGCCCTCATCACCTATTTGCTGCTAACATATATTATTAGGGCAAATATCATAGACCCACAAGACGTACGGCAAACTCTGAATTGGTACGGCTCAATTCTACAATACTAAACAACAGCTTGCCCACCACAATATAGAGATTTGATAATAGCCAAAAAATAATGAAGTCTTTCAATCACAAATATCTCGTACAATATTAAATCCTTCACAACAGATAATTTATTGAAATCTTTCATTAATAAATATAGAAATCTTTTACCAAACCAAAATCTTCAAATCTTTCTCCAAAACTAGAAATTAAAATCCACATGCAAAATCTAGAAATCTTCAGCACAACTTCTGAAATCTTCAATATCCCCAATCAACAACTTGAAATTGGAAATTAACGCAATTTCCAGCACACATAAAAATCCCTGTATCAAATTGCTCGATTGTATAGGAGGGTTTTCGTCCTCAAATCTAAATGAAAACTTTGGGTTTTCATCCTCCAGATCTCGATGCCCAAAGGGTTTTCATCCATAGAAAAAATGATTAACACAGGGGTTCAATCTCAAAAACAAGGGTTCATTCACAAAACAATGGATGTCTTCTCTCTACCCAACTCCTTTTACAACCTTTTGAGGGGAATTTAATATTATTTTCTCTTTTTCCTTTTTCTTCCAAAACTTAATTTAAGAAGTGTCTAGAAAGATCTTTTAATAAACATTACTTTTGGCCCCGGTCCTAGCGACACTTTATTGATACTCTTTTAAAGACAACTTTTTAATAATAAAACATAAGTTGTCTTTTTATAAATATAACATAAAATTACTTTTTGGGCAACTTAAGTTAAATTATTAAATTATTTCCTCCGCACAAAAAAGGGACATGACACAATATGAAAACGTTATGAAGATAGTGTAAGGATTTTTACAAAGGTAATCCATGGAAACAATACAAAATATAAAGATGAGAAAATACCAAAAAAGAAAACAAAAATCAACTTTCTAATTATTTTTGAATTTATGTTGTTGTAAAAAGTTCACAAATAACATCCATATATAACTCTTCATCTA
Source organism: Cunninghamia lanceolata (assembly GCA_027924645.1). Taxonomy (NCBI): domain Eukaryota; kingdom Viridiplantae; phylum Streptophyta; class Pinopsida; order Cupressales; family Cupressaceae; genus Cunninghamia; species Cunninghamia lanceolata. Next base: position 29,972,269 of record BSBN01000500.1, read on the forward strand.
AGGCCAACTTTCAAACCAGCATACAACAAAAACAAAAAGACCCCCCCAAGAACAATTTACATAAACCGGCTAGTAACCAACATCATCTAAAAAGAAAGTAGGAAAGTACTCTCCATGAATGGAGAGCAACAAAATTTTAGGAGGAATAACAAAAAAAGATTGTTTTCCTTGGATCTGTGCAAGGCATCCAAGGAGCAAATAACATGTGAACAAAATATAAAGTTAATCATGGGGAATAAATCCCTTAACAAACACCATACATTCCTTGGCAGGGAACTTGCAGGTGTGGAAGGAATATTAGGATGGGGCTCATCAAGCCATTCATGTACCCCGTTGACATCTAACATCATATCCTACACCTACCTTTCAATGATAACTTGAGCCCTAGGAAGAACACCACCAAACCCACTAGCAGACTGGAACAGAAGAGTAGCATATTAAAATATTAATTGTAATATTAATGGTCATCTTAGCTTTAGTTACTTTAGTTAACTTAGTTGGTTTTTAGTAACTTTTGTTTTAGTTGCTTTAGCATCTTTCTATTTCTTTTTAAGATAACGATGGTTTCTTTTTAAGATAACGATGGTTTCTTTTTAGAAACATCGTCTTGTAATTTCCTTTATAAGGAGTTCTTCTCTCCATTTGTAATTACATAATTATGAATTTCAATAATCATTTCATGGTATCAGAGCTCAGGCTCAAACTTTTTTGACGAATTTTTAGTTATAAAAATTTGTACCCAGAAAATTAAAAATTATTCTGGAAGGTTTTTAACAAGTTTTTTAGCCGAATTTTCGTGGGGGTTTTTTCCCTCTTCTAATCGCAGTTCTTTTCTGGTTTGTCGTAATGTTTTCTGGTCATCTTTCCTAAAATCATGATTTTCATCGGATCTTCTTTTCTGACGGCCGCGTTTTCCTCTCGTGAATCTTTTGGCCACGATTTTTTGTGGGTCGCAGTCCAGTCTTTTGATTCGGACGACTCTGCTTCAAGTAAGGTCGCGATTCCTCTTTTTGGTCGCCATTCTTCTTCTGGGGCTCACGATTTTTTGGCGCCTTTTGTTCTTTAATTGCGATCTGCAAGTCTTCGGCATCATTTTTTTCTTTCCGTGGTTTTTGAGCTCGCGTTTGAAGGTCACTATTCAGGATTTTCGATTCTGTTTTTTGAGCGTCTTTTTTATAAGGGTTTTGGCGGACTTTTGGGTCATGTTTTGTATAAATCATCGGCCTCTTTCTGATCAAGGTTTTCTGGCCGCAATTCCGACGGCGTTAGATCTTTGGTCGCCGTTTCTAAGATCATGGCTCTTTCTGGTGCTCGCGATTTCTGCAAAGTTCCACAGCAGTTTTCTTCTGTATGATTAGGCGGCATTGTGTTTGGCAGACTGCATTCCCTGTGGTCGCAGTTTATGAAAGTTTGTGGGTCTGGATTCAAGCACCATTTCTCATTGTTTCCTTGCAATCTAGGTGTTTTTATTATTGTTTCTGGGCAATTTTATAAAAATCATGATTTCATGGCAGCGTGAAGAGTTCATTTTTTGAGCCAATTTTGACAGAATTTTTCTGGGAAAAATAAAAATTTCTGCAAAGAGTTTTTCGAAATTTTCTCTAAAAAAAATTTGCAAAGAATTTTTGTAAATTTTTTCTATAAAAATTTTGCTAAAGTTTTTTGAGGATTTTTTCTAAGAAAATCTTACTTTTTCAGAGTTTTCGAAGGTTTTTTCTGAAAAATCTTACAGTTTCTGAGCCTCTTTTTAGACGGTTTTTGAAAAATCATGAGTTGTGCCAACTAATTGTCCAAGGTTTGTGCCGGCTGATCACAGAGTTACCTCATTTTTCGTGTTTTGGAAAACGCGAGGGATGGCATCTTTGTCCAATTTTATGTTGGAAAATACGCGGAGGTTCAATGGAAAGAATTGCAACACATGGAAGCAAAGGATGCTTACCATCTTTGAGTATCGGTGTCTGAATAAGCTTGTTCTAGGTACAGATGTTCGTCCCGCTACTGCTGGGAAGGATCAGGACAAGTATGATGAATGTACTAGGGAGGCAGTTATGCTTCTACAATTATCTGTCACCGATGAGATGTTACCAAAATACCATCTGGTAAGTCTGTTGCGGAGATCTAGAAGCATCTGAAAGATCTTCATGAGACCTCAGACAAGGGAAGGGCTTTCTTCCTGAAGAATATGTTGTTCTCTATTATGATAGATGACCAAGTGTCTTTGCAGGCGCACTTGACGAAAATCAAACATATTCGCGACCAACTAGAGGCCATTGGTCATAAGATGGATGAGGAGGATATATGGTGGTGATAACTTTGAAAAGTTTGCCATGTTCCTACGAGCACTTCATAGAAACGCTCAACATTACATCCACCAATGTTAAATTGAAGTTTGATGAGCTGTGTTGTTATATGGAGCCTAATCAGACTCAGAGGTTAAATTTTCCCTACTTTTATCAGCACGGTTTCCCCTCAAATTATTTAACGGAGTCAAGGGGCAGCGCCCCTTGCAAGGTCTAGAGGCAGCACCCCCGAAACCTCAAACGAATTTTATTATTTTATAAAGGCGTCGGGAGTTATTTTTCTATTGGCCAACATAAAAAAACCCTATTTTGTAACTGACATAAGGCTTGATAAAAGCGGCTAAGGGTTAGAGTTTCAGTTGATGTATTGTAGCATTTTGCAACGGTATTGAGTTACAAGGATTGCTAGTTGTAATCGGTTTTGATTTACTGGATAATAATATTGGACTCTTTGTTGATGGATGTAGCCTGAGTTTGGGTGAACCACGTTAAAACTTGTCTCTCGCTGTTATTATTTTTGTGTATTTTCATTCCTTTGTTTAATCTTTATTTACATCTAATTGATATCTTCTGCATGCAATTCCTAACACTGTGCAACAAGCTTTTGCAACAGGATAGGCGGAGGAAGCAGTTTGGGGGCAGTAGTGAGTCTCATAGTGTTGAACAAGCATTTACTGCCAAGGAAGTTGGCAAAGGCAAGTCCACTCAGCAGAAAGGACAAGGCGATTCGGAGGAGGGCAAAAAAAAGTCTTTTAATTGCCATTACTGTGGGAAGATTGGTCATATCAAGAAGTTTTGCAGAAAGCGGTTGGCCGATGAGAAGTCCAACCAGGAAGAGTCTTAGCAAAGTGCTCACGTGGCAGAGTATACTAAGAAAGAGTCTGCATATTTTGCATTTTAAGGACCAGCGCACCATCTAATTATGGGTTGACTTAGTTTTTTGTTTGTACAATGACCATTAAGGGAGGGTATTAAAATATTAATTGTAATATTAATGGTCATCTTAGCTTTAGTTACTTTAGTTAACTTAATTGGTCTTTAGTAACTTTTGTTTTAGTTGCTTTAGCATCTTTCTATTTTTGTTTTAGATAAGGATGGTTTCTTTTTAGAAACATCGTCTTGTAATTTCCTTTATAACGAGTTCTCTCCATTTGTAATTACATAATTATGAATATCAATAATCATTTCACAGCAAGACCTCATAATCCTGCCAAAATAACTAATGTTTTTGTTTGAATACCCTTACTGAGGTTAAGGGCCTAACCACAGGCTTGAGGTTATTGAATTTGAAATTAGAAACTTAATTATTGAGGGCAACTTCGAGATTATGATTTAAGTAGCTAAAAGGACAGGAACTAATATCACATTTTAATTAAATTACACAAAATTGTGAAAATGAGTTACAGGACCTCAAGCATTTAGGCTAAAATGATCCCAATTGACTATCAATAATGTGACTCGTTGTCCATGGAGGTTTCCAGCTCAATCCTACAGATCAGCTACTGAAATAACTGAAGCTTCTAAGAAAAAATCTAAGTGGTTCCTGTCAATATTAGTTATGATTTCAGGGCAAATGAATACCAAGTTCCACAAAAAACAATAGAAGCACAAATCCGATGACAATGAAGTGACAAAGCCACAAGAGTGTGTGCATTAAAAGGTAATTAAAAAATCAATGCCAAAGTACTCAGTGACAGCTATGAAAGAGAAACTAGCACTACACACCTGGCTCAAGAAGTCCATGGATTCCTTAACAATCTCTCTGAATCTGTCGTCATCATACCATCCCAACTTTGTGACACGGCAAAGAAGTTGAATCAGAGACCCAGTCACATATGGCTGTAATTCCGGCCCTCTAGTAGCCAGATATCCCACGACATAGTTGCCTGGGGAAGCCACAGAAACAACATAGTATTTCAGACACTAGAGGAACAAACATAAAATGTACCACCTCTAATTAAACCAAGTTTATGTGGTAAGGAATTGCAAGGCAACAACTGCAAAAAACTAAATAACTGGCAGAAATGAATTTCAACTTTGGTGTGTGCACACTATTTCTATGAATAGTAAACTGAGTTGCACACTGTTTTTTGAAAATAGTGAACTGAGTTAACTACTTTTAAAAAATTTGCCACAGTCTGCTACTATGCTCTAATTCAAAGATCTTTTTAAAGCAAGTGCAATAGGACACACTTAAACAAATTCAAGCATAGTAAAGAACCTATGGTAGTTGAGTAAAAAGCTTTTGGAAAGGACAGTGTAGAAGATTTTATATCAATTACTATACTGTGTAGAAAATTTTATATCAATTACCATACTATGTAGAACTTTTTATTTTTTATATCATTTTATATTAACTGATATAAAATCTTCCAGTCCTTTCCAAAAGCATTCTACTGTATTTCATGGACCGTCAAAACCTTGTGTTTTTAACCTAAAGTAACATTACCTGAATAACAAAGCCTAGTTCCACATTCATATTATTTTATTATGTCGAACTTATAAAAATGGTTTAAATTGGATATACAATACTCATAAAGAACATTATAAATGAAAATATGTTTGTGACAAAGGATCTTACGAATATCCAGACGCAGCTGCAGAGAAAGAGAATGTTCTGTGACCTGTTTCAACAAGCTGGAGCTGGCCAAAACCAATGCATAAGGAGACGAAGCATTGTCAAGAATGTACTGGCATTGTGATATATACTCTGTGTTCACTGAGAAACACTGCAAAGTGCTCTCAGCATGAGCTCGTTCTGCTGAATCCTGTGAATTGTAAAGCCTTTCACACAAGGCTTCCAGTTGTGCTAAGCTCTCCATTAATTACAGCAAGCCAAAACTATCAGCAAACAAAATGTCCAAGTTCTATGAACTAAAAGTGTTTCATTTTCTTGCCCCCAACAAATAAGGTCCAACCTCCATACACTAGTCACAGATTTCTCCAGCTGCCACTTCGAATTTTATCACCTAGCAAACCTGGTCAAAAACAAAACAACAAATACTCAGAAAGACTAAAGTAATCCAATACATAAGTAATCAAACAACTCTAATTATGCCTATAGGCATTTCACATTTGCAATATGAAAATTTTTTTAGATAATAAACGCTTAATTGTGTATCCACCAATCAACAAATGACAAGAGTAGCAAGAGACAGCCATCACACAAGTATAAAAATGAGCCACCTTAAACAAATCTCCTTGTGGAATTGATAAAATAATTTAACTAAAAAATTTAATTCACATCTAAACAACCAAATAGTTGAAAGGAAGCTAGATAAAATGGAACACTTTCTACACTAAGCTTCAGAGGAGAGACATGCAATATGAATGAATAGCTTTTAATGTCCACGAGGCTAAAAATAGCCTGTGGGACCACCAGCCTTGTTGTTTTTTGTCATACATTTCAATCCTTTTTCTGTTCAAGGTGATGATGAGCTCCCTAGCTTCTCAATAGTCCCCTCACTGAATAAACTATGCCAAGAAAGAGCTGTCAAGCTATTGGTATATTTGTCCCTGATGTCCCTGAAAGCATCACACTCCACAATAAAGTGTTTTTTCTGATTCCACTGCCCTGATAGTGCAAAAAATATACACCCATTCTTCCCATGCTTCTTTAGGCATTTTCCACCACCTCGTTTCACATCGGAGTTGATGAGACTTAGTTCTTAATTGACCAATAATAATCTTTGCTCTCCACGAAATACTAGCCCCTATGTACGCTTTTTGTTGATGATCACATGTGGGGTTGAATTCGTCAAAATAATATTTCTTCTTTCTCCCTAGCACTTTTCCCCCTTATACGCTTGCGGAACTTATCCATAACAAAAGCCTTACCTCTTTGTTATTCATGGGGCAAGCATTCAAGTAGATGTTCCATTTGCTCATCCATTTGTTGTTTTGTTTCATCTATGTCTTCTTTCTTTCGCTTATGATGTCATTGAAAACAACTTTAGGCCATCTACCCACCTCCATTTGCTCAATTCTTTTTAAATACTTTATGATACGCATCATAGCAACTGCTTCAATAGGAGCTGCCCCTGTTTCACTCAGCATTATCTCATAAGGAACCGAACCTTTTATTTTGAACTTGCTTGTGATCAAGCACTTTTGAATTTTCTCAATTTGTTTCCACTTTGAATTTGAAGTGCTGCTAGCCCACAATTCACATCCATAAAGCACCACCGAAAGCACCAAAAACCCAAAAAGAACTTGAATAGTGTTCCAATCCCGTAACTCTACCTCTCTACATCTATTTTGAAGAGCATATAATGTTTTCCATCCTCCCAAAATTCTCTTCTTTCAAAAGCCCTCCCAACTAAGCTTGTTGTGGAAGTCAATCCCTAGGTATTTGTACTCAATTACTTCTTCAAGAGTATTGCCTTCAAAGTAGAACTTATGCTGGCTCCTCTTCCTTTTGTTGGAGAAAATCATGATTTTGGTCTTGTTGATATTGACTTGCATCCGCACTGCTCTACAAAAATATTCAAGGGCATACAAGTGCTCTTGCAACCCGTGAACCGATTTAGAAATCAAAATAAGGTCGTCAACATATAAAAAAAGCTTTATGACAAATTCTCCCAAAAGGACACCATCCCCTCCTTGCAAGTTTAGCCAGTCTTCAAGTTTGTCAATATATAATCCAAAAAGAGTAGGAGATAGTGGGAAGCCTTGCTTGACCCCAATGTCACTCCCTAAAACTTTCTAAAATGCCTATTGAAGTTCTGATTTTGACTCTAACCTCTTCATAGAGCCTATGGACAGCCACTCTAAAATACATAGGAATCCCAAGTTCTTCCATTCTACATCATAGCTTATCCCTAGGGACCGTGTCAAAAGCCTTTTTTGAAGTCAACAAAACAACAAAACGCTTCTTCCCTTTTCGCCCAAACTTTTTCAATGATGTGCCTCAAAGTGATTCCATGATCAACCGTAGAGTGCTTGGGTTTAAAACATGCTTGACCTTTTGCTTGCTTTTCTTTTTCTTTCGCCCACTTGCTGATTTTGTGTTCGACCATGCTACCGAATAGTTTCGCAAACAAAAGATTGATCATTATGGTCCTATGCTTGGAAGGATTATTAACATCACCACTCTTAAAAAGAGGTATCGCTAGGCTAGTTGTCCAATCTCTTTGGAACCCTTGTTGAATGATGTTGAAAATTCTCATAATGTGTGGTGTGAGAGTTCTCATCCCCCACTTTAGATACTCCGCTTAAAGTTCAACCAAGTCCTTAGCTTTTCCTACACCCAATTTCTTAATACCAGTCTCCACCTCTTGCAAGGTGAAAAGCTTTGTTGTGGTGTTGATCAACCTCTAATTCCTTCTCATAAAGTTGTCTTGCATAGTCAAACAATTGATTAGTTGTAATGCTATTTTCAGTTTGTTTGTTTCTTGATTGAAGTTCCTTCCAAAAAGGCTTTGGGTTATTCTTTCGTAGATAGATTAACTCTTCTTTCATTGTGTTCATGAACTCATCTTTTTTCTTTTTTTTAAGATCTACTTGTACAACTTTATATCCATCTTCTGCCTTCCTAGCTCATTCAAAATTCTCCTTGCCATTTTGCATTCCTCATCAAACCAAACATTTACAAGAAAGTAATTTGTTTTTGATTTCTTGTTTTTTGCTCTTTTGCACTTCCCCAGTGCTCTTTGAATTATATTTGTTAACTCATGATTGTTGAGGCCTTGAAAGCGAGTTTTCTCCTGCTTAATTAACCTCTCTATTGTTGCCTTGAAGATAATACAATTTTCTTGTGTCGAAAGTATTCTGCCCTTTGAAGGTGGTTACCTAAGACATTGAGTTTTCCTCCCATGTTGTTTCTTTTGTAACCAAGATAATCTTAAGTAAATTGGGCTATGGTCTGATTTTAAGTCCCAAATATGCTCCCCAATCGTAACTTCCTCTATCCTTTCAATAAAGCTTTGCAAGCAAATTGCATAGTCAACAACACTTGCTCCATTGTAGGTATTGCAAATAAAATTTCCAAACTTCTTCCATTTATCCAAACCATTGCAAATAATTAAGTCAAAAGCGCCACATAAAGTAAGCAATTCCTCCCCAAAATGGTTACCATCCTTGTTGTCTTCTGAACATCTTGACCACTGGTGATTTCCTTCTTCCATAAGCCAAATAGGATTGTGATCCTCATTGCAACATAAAATGCTAGCTTGCTCATTTGTTGTCTTGGCATTGAAATCTCCTACTAAAAGAACTTCTCCCTGTTGAGAATAGGTTGCAATATCCTTTTTTAGGGCTGCATATGGGTCCTCGTTGTCTAACCCATTATTTTTGTAAGTTTTTGAAACGTGTGGTGCAAAAAAACACGCTGCGATTCTTATGTGATTTTCATTTTCTGATATTTTGAACCAAATATATTGCTTATTTGTATCTTCTCTTTCCAGCTGAATGTTATGCCCTTCTTTTTCTTTCACTAAGACCATTATTCTCCTATACACTACCATTTCCAGCTACCTTGTTCCAAGCCACCAACTTCATGTAACCTTCAAACATAGGAGCATCTCAAAATGAAGGGTACCTACAATCCTAGTAAATGCCCTCTTTGTCTAGCTCAAGAGGGCAAGGTTAATCATCTTATCTTTCATTGCGATTTAGCTAGAAGAATTTGGGACAAATTCCTAAATAGCTTCAATCTCAAGTAGGTTGCGAGGAAGACCTTCAAAGAGCACTTTGAGTCCTAGCAATGCCCTATTTCCCTAAACATTCTCTAGGAACTTTGGGACTTGGCCCCGAGAACAGTTCCATGGAAGACTTGGCTAGAAAGGAATAATAGGATCTTTAACGGAAAGAAAGAACATCAAAACTAGGTGTGGAGAGAGGTGGTCACAGCTTGTTTTCATAGTAGCTCTCTTTAGAACTTGGCAAAGAACATTGAAGCTAATCCTGCAGAGTTAGCCATCCTCAAGAATTGCCCTCCTAAAGAGAGATGGATGAAGCTAAATTTTGATGGAGCCACTGAAGAAAACCAAAGATTTTTGGAGTGGAGTCCTCAAGGATCACAAGGGAGAGATTCTAGCTTTTGGCACTTTGTGCACTCAAACAAACTCCAACAATGTGGCTAAAACAAAAGGTTTGGTGCTTGGGGTCAAACTTGGCATTAATTTGTACATAAGCAATTTAATTGTAAATGAGATTCCCATATAATTGTTGATGCTTTGGAAAGAGGAAATATCTACAATTGTCGTCTTGAGAATCTTCTCTAGAAGGCAAAGTCTCTTCTTGGTAAATTTGAGAAAGTTTGCTTTACTCACTTCAAGAGAGAAAAGAACGAAGTGGTTGATTGGTAGCCAATCTGATCCTTAAGGAGGAAGGTTTCTATTTTTCTCGGGATATGGGAATAGCATCCACGAGGTGGACATTTTTAATGATTATTCTAAAATTCTTATAGGAGTAGTGTTTTTAAAAGCTCTTTCTATTATGAGGTCTAGCAATGACTCCCTGCAATGTCCCCTTTTTGAGCTAAAGTGACTTCAATCTTGGAGAAACGAAAGTCGACTTCACCTAAGCCAAATTGAAGTTAAGTTGAGTACTTTATAAAGTGGCTTGAAGAATGGAAAGTTGGTAAAAATGACTTAACGCTTGGAAATTGGAAAGTTGGTTAAGTAACTTAAAGCTTGGAAAAAAGAAAGTTACTTTAAAGGGAAAAGGAATAACTTAAAGCTTGGAAAAGAAAAAGTCACTTTAAAGGAAAAAGGAATAACTTAAAGCTTGGAAAAAAGAAAATCACTTTAAAGGCAAAAGGAAAAATAAAATAACATGACAAATAAAATAATATTTTAATAACAAGTTGAGGAAGGAAAAATAAGATATTATTTTATTATGGAGGTGGACTTGAAAGCAAAATAAAATACATTGGATTTGGGCGCCCAACTTAAGGACTATAAAAAAACTAAAAAAGTGTTTGGGAGTCATTTGGATCATATTGTGAATTTGTCATTTGGAATTTGGAGATTTTCTCCTTGGCTATAACTTCTGGTTCAGCTTGTTCTGAGGACGAAAACCTTTAGACATTTGTGGTTTGGACGAAAACCCAACACCACTTGAGAGGTAAATCCACCTAGCGTTTACTATTGAGCATAATTGCAGGATTTTGGCATTATTGAGGAGTTGGAAAAGACATTTATTTGCAGGTTACAGCAGCTAGGGTTGGTAAGGAAATCATCATACCAACTAGGGTTGGTAAGGAAATCATCATATCAGCTAGGGTTTAAATCTTTTGTGTAGGTTATTGGCGAATGTATGCAGATCGGAGGATTTATATGACATATTTTCATCATCCATTCATCGCCTAGGGTTTTGACATGGTTGGCGCCACTATTGGGAGACTTTGTGAACATTGATTGCCCTCATTTTTGTATTCAAAATTTATATCAAACCTTTGTAGAAATTTCAGACTTGTTTGATCAAGGTTTTGGTGGCAATTTCATCATTGTTTGACATCTAGGGTTCAAGCACTCCATCCTAAGACTAGTCGCTGCCCTTTTGGAGGAGATTCATGGCATCTTAAGGTGGATTTCAGTCATTGGACAATCTGAAAATTGATATCAGTTAGATCAGACTTCATGGCATAGGGTTTTGATGACATTTCCATCATCCATTGATTCCTAGGGTTTGAGCTATCCTTGGAGGATATAGCACTACTTTTTGGGGGTGAAATCTTGGCATCTAAGGAGCTGATATCTCATTGTTTCAATCAGCAATTGCAGATCAGACTTCATCAGCGAACAGCAGCATCATTTCAATCTGTAACAGCCATCTATCCGCTTTGTATGATGTCATTTTGTGTTTAGAAGAAGCACTATTCAATCCGGTATGTTGTAAACAAATTCCATATTCAAATCTTTAATTTGAATAGGCTTTACAAACATTTCTAATAAGTTTAATCAATCTGATATACTCTGTATCAGACCTGATTATCAGTGTAATCAGACCTGTACCAACAATAAATAAAGCTTATTTGAGTGTTAAATCATCAATATTTGTTTATGTGAGTTTTTAGCTATCTTTTCTATGTATTTGCACATGTTTTGACTTTGAAAATCATTCAAACAAACATCATAAACAGTCAAACACTCAGAAAATCAGAATTCAACATACAAACTAAGAATTCAGGGCAAAATAAGACAAGGTTCTTATAGTGGTATCAGAGCTTGGATCTTCCCAACCTGTTTGGGTTACGAATCATGGCTTTTGAATTTGTTAATGATGCTTATGATGAGTACCATACACTTCCACAGGAGTTTAGAAATGATCTTACCTTCAATCAATATATGAAGCATCGAAAGGACAGGAAGAGGGCAAAACAGGGACCAAGACCTAGAAGGCAGGAAAGGCAAAAGATAAGGACCGATTTTTTGAAGTGTAACAGTAGTCCCTTTGTAATGTCCCCATTTTCGGGTTCTCTTGCAGCACAGTCGAAGCTGACTTTCTGGGTTGGTGACAACCTGATCAGAGGAGTATTTCGATGCCACCAATGTGTTCAAGTGATCCAGTGGAGTTGTATGACACTTTCTAGAGAGATTTCAAACAAGTTGTCCGTACTTACTATTTATAGTAAGTGCTTGCATGGCGACAATCTTTCAAGGTTTTTCTGGGCGACAATCTTTCAAGGTTTTTCTGGGTTTGTTCTCTTTGGTTCTCAGAGAACACTGCTATTTATAATAAGTGTCAGTCTGGCGTTGTTTTGGTGACTTGAGAGACAACCATTGGCTATCTCAGATGTTGCATTGAGCTCAATGATATCAGATGGTTTACGGTGATGTTTTTCTAGGCGATTTCGGACTTTTGGGCCATTTTGGACACTTTGACCCACACTTACTATTTATAGTAAGTGACTGGTATAGTCAGCTGGCAGAGTTTCTATTTCTGACATGGTGGCATAATTATATCTTGGAGTTATATTGGTTAATATTGGTCCTATGCATTTAATATTAATAATGTCAAATAATAAAGTTAAATTGTTTGTTCTCTTTGGTTCTCGGGGAACACTGCTATTTATAATAAGTGTCAGTCTGGCATTGTTTTGGTGACTTGACAGACAACCATTGGCTATCTTAGATGTTGCATTGAGCTCAATGATATCAGATGGTTTACGGTGATGTTTTTTCTAGGCGATTTCGGACTTTTGGGCCATTCTGGACACTTTGACCCACACTTACTATTTATAGTAAGTGACTGGTATGGTCAGCTGGCAGAGTTTCTATTTCTAGCATGGTGGCATAATTATATCCTGGAGTTATATTGGTTAATATTGGTCCTATGCATTTAATATTAATAATGTCAAATAATAAAGTTAAATTAAATAATTTAACTTTATGCGTTATTAAATTATTTTAAAAAGGGACTTTATTATAAAGGGGATATAAGTGATTTTGAAGTATACTTTATAATATAAGTTAAAGTGTCATTTTTAAAGGGGAAATATTCAAATATAAGTGACTTTTAAAGTATACTTTATATTATAAAGTTGTGCACCAAAATTAAAAAAATGAAAGGTGGGAAATGAAAATAAATTAAATGAAATGAAAGTCAAATGCAAATTGAGAATTATAAAAGGGCATTTGAAGTTCATTTTATTCATTCATGACTTGATATTTGTATTTCTTCTTGCTGGAGGAGTTGGTTCTTCCTGAAGGTTTGTGAGGACATAAACCCTTTCAGGCAACATCTTCCACATTGGTGAGAGACCCAATCTGGAGGATTCAGTGGTAGCTTCATACAGGGGTCACATTTGGTGCATCACAGTTGTTTATATGTTCAGATTTGAGCTTCAATCTCCATTGCATGTTTGAAGAATTTAACAAAAATACAGTTTGAAGGGATATTATCAGATTTTAAGGAGAGTTTTTTCTTATTTTCTTGTTGATTGAGGTTGCCAGTCTAGTTGTACAGCTTGTGTGAGGACGTGGGACACTTGGTGGTGAGGGCGGCTAGGGTTTGTTAGGAAATTTATTGCTGTTGCTGCAAAATCAGACTTGCATATCGTTCAAATTAAATGGATTTATTGTTGTTTTGGAGTCACCTAAATCTGCACATCATTGTTTGGTGATTTGGAGTTGTTTTGACATCTTTGGAGGTGTAACGACCAGCCTAGGGTTTCTAGAAATTGTTGTTGTTGCAAAATCAGACTTGCATGTTGTTCAAATTAAATGGGTATGCCTCATATTTCATTGTAATGTGATTTCCTGATCTGAGTCTTTGTTATTTTGCTCATAATTGTTATAATTTTTCTGGGTTATCATTGCATGTCATATATTGTCATTGTTATTTGCAAAAACATTACATGCAAACACAAAAAACCCCTTAAGCAACTCCTGTCTAGTTCTGAAAGACCACAAAATAATAATAAAAAATAACACATAACGAAATAAAAAATTATTACAAACAGGGGCAGCTCATTACACCCTTATCTTCACATTATCATGATATGACAGCCAATTTTCATTTGGAGACTCATGTTGGATCAGCACCTCATGGAGAGCATGCAACAATGAAGGAGGAGAAATTTGAGGCGGTTGAAGATGCTATGAAAATGTATAACAACAAGTTTGATTTTTTGTTTTATGACAGCAGTCCTATTTCTTCACATAATCATGAGATAGCAGCCACTTCACATGAGGAAAATGAGGTGGAAGTGTCTCCCAAGATTGGCACTCAAGTTTTGGGTGTTAAGCATGAGGAGTATGTTGAAGATTCAAGCAACAACAATTCTGATTTTGTACACCATTCCATGGAGGACGTCAAGAAGACTCAAGACATGTGTGATGCATGGATACAAAGAGCTAGGAAGGCAAAGTTGTTGGCTGCCCAAGCAAGACAACACCTACAGGAGATCAAGGAATGTTGCAATCAGCTAGATCATGCAAGGCAACAAAGGGAGTCATATCTTAGATCTCTATTTTTTCCAAGGGAAAATGGTATGGAGGTTGAACATACAAGGGAGGAGCTTCTTGAGGTGAGCAAGCAAGAAGAACATTCAGATTTAGGTGGACATGAGAAGAGGTATGATTCAAAAAAAAATGTCTGTATACCTAATTTGCATCATGAGGTTCATGAGTTACGTCTATTTGAGAGCCCATTGAAGGCTCAAGGTCATAGATGAGGATGGAATAGTTGATCACTCACTTAGTGGATCAGCCACTAGTGTTTTGCCTACACAATGAAGAAGGAGGCATAAGTGTTTCAGATTTGGTTGAGCCCTTGATCATTCATGGAGAGCTTGAGGAGTTGATTCATGATGAGGTGCAGGTACATCATGTTGATGATTCCTTGATAGAATTGGAGGCTGCCCTACTTCAGAGATTTGTGACAAATGTCATGGAGTCACTTGTTTGGGTTTCGTATGGACCAAGGTATGAAGATGTTGTCATTGAGATACTTGGTTTTGAGTTACAAATGTTTGTATTTCAGTTGGACTATGGTGTATGGTATGGATATGAGCATGAGGGCATGGATGTTCCAGCCCTAATTCATAGGTCGCTACCTCATGCATTGATGAGAGATGGCTATTCTACATTGCTGATCATGAGATTTTCAGAATTTACATTGATGAGTACAGCTGATTGCATGGATTTGTATGCATAGGATTGTCATTACAACACTTGGAGGTTGACTAATGATGAGTTTGCATCAGTTTATGACAGTGGAAGCTATCCCAAGATGAATTTAAATCAGATTTTTAGTTTCAACATTGCTGACATCTTTTACACCAGCAGCTTTGAGGAAGTATGTGTGTATACTATAGATGCTATGATGAGAGATGTT
This sequence comes from Cunninghamia lanceolata, assembly GCA_027924645.1. NCBI lineage: Eukaryota > Viridiplantae > Streptophyta > Pinopsida > Cupressales > Cupressaceae > Cunninghamia > Cunninghamia lanceolata. Next base: position 29,987,352 of record BSBN01000500.1, read on the forward strand.
CCTCATTTCATGTTGAGTATGTATGGTGATACAAGAAGGATATGGGATCCTGGTATCTTGTGAAAATAATCAGCCATTCACACGTGATTGCTTGAGGGCAAGCAATCTCGAAGTGGGAGGACTTGTAATGTCCCCTTTTTAAGCTAAAGTGACTTCAATCTTGGAGAAAGGAAAGTCGACTTCACCTAGGCCAAATTGAAGTTAAGTTGAGTACTTTATAAAGTGGCTTGGAGAATGGAAAGTTGGTAAAAATGACTTAAAGCTTGGAAATTGGAAAGTTGGTTAAGTAATTGATGCAGAGGATTACAATAAAAAGACCTTATGCATAACAAGAACAAGGACAATGCAAGTATTCAACAACTTCCACAAGATTTCACTGAGTTTTCAATGGAGATTTCAAACAAGATTTCACTGAGTTTTCAATGGAGATTTCAAACTATCTTTCTAGGCTCAAACCCTTAACAATGTCCTAATTGGGTATTTGCTACAACAACACTCATTCTTTGACTTATTAGGCTTCTTGCACCTTCATTACATTCCAAAGGGTCTCTTCAAAACTTACAGTGATATGGGGAACTCAAAACAAATTGAAATTTGCACTAAACCCTTAATCACCTAGGGTTCTTGACAGTCTTTTATAACAGCAGCACACACAGTCCTTCATAACTCATGCATACGAAGGAGTTATGACTTTTACTTTGGAGGACACTTAGTACACATCCCAATGAAGTCTTCCACCAAGTTTCATGAAATTTCAACAGCTCAAACAAAAGTTATGAAATTTTTCCTCTCACTGGAAACCCTAGATCAGAACAGGGCTGTTAGTAGTAATTTTGCTATAACTTGCTCAAAACTTCATGAAAACACCTCAAATCAATTGCATTAAACCTGTAATACATTGTCCTTCAAATATCATGCACTTCCACGCCTGTACCAGTCCGTCCATGGCCATACAAAACTGTTTTTTGAACGTTTTTTACAGAAATTTCACTGTTTTTTTGCATTGTTTTTGCTATATCTTGCTTAAAACGTCATGAAATCAAATTAAACAAAATGCATTCAAACCTGCAAACCAAACTCTATCAACCCAACCATTCACAGACCTGGCATGAATCCGTACAATTCCATACAAAACTGTTTTAGATTGAAACTACAGAAAATTGTCATAAAATTGAAGAAAACAAAGTAATTTCACAAAAACTCCTTCAACAGCTTCTTGGAGCCTCCTTTCTCATTGCTTCCACGTGAATGAATGTTCAAAACAGTTACAAATCGAGCATATATGTATTTTCCTTCAAAACCTAAACTCTTTTTGCATCAAAATTGCAAAATATGCCCTTTTTCACCCTAGGATTAAAAATCAAAACATGTAAAAAGACCCTACATGGTCTTTCATGGTCTTTCAAGACCTTATTGGACTCCACAAACCAAAACTTAGGCTGAGGAACAAACCCCAAACCTACAACAAGCCAAAAACACCTAGATTCATTCAAATTTACATTTTGGCGGGAAAATTAGAATTTGAATTTCTAGGCCCATTTAAACTACCTAAACCAATTGACATGATCTCAATGGACCTCCTCAGACCTTTATCAACTCAATTAAGACTCTTAGCATCAAAATGAGTCCATAAAACATCACCAAAGTGATGCTCCTGCATCAGTAACTCAAAGCTTGAAAAAGAGAGACTTTCTTTGAAGGGAAAAGGAACAACTTAAAGCTTGGAAAAGAGAAAGTCACTTTAAAGGGAAAAAGAATAACTTAAAGTTTGAAAAAGAGAAAGTCGTTTTAAAGGCAAAAGGAAAAATAAAATAACATGACAAATAAAATAATATTTTAATAACATGTTGAGGAAAGAAAAATAAAATATTATTTTATTATGGAGGTGGACTTGAAAGCAAAATAAAATACATTGGATTTGGGCGCCCAACTTTAGGATTATAAAAAAGGTGTTTGGGAGTCATTTGGATCATATTGTGAATTTATCATTTGGAATTTGGAGATTTTCTCTTTGGCTGTCGCTTCTGGTTCAGCTTGTTCTAAGGACGAAAACCCTTTAGACATTTGAGAGGTAAATCCACCTAGGGTTTACTATTGAGCATAATTGCAGGATTTTGGCATTATTGAGGAGCTGGAAAAGACATTTATTTGCACGTTACAGCAGCTAGGGTTTGTAAGGAAATCATCATACCAGCTAGGGTTTGTAAGGAAATCATCACATTAGCTAGGGTTTGAATCTTTTGTGCAGGTTATTGACGAATGTATGCAGATCGGAGGGTTTATATGACATATTTTCATCATCCATTCATCGCCTAGGGTTTTGACAAGGTTGGCACCACTATTGGGAGACTTTGTGAACATTGATTGCCATCATTTTTGCATTCAAAATGTATATCAGACCTCTGTAGAAATTTCAGACTTGTTTGAAACTTTGATCAGGGTTTTGGTGGCAATTTCATCATTGTTTGACATCTAGGGTTCAAGCACTCCATCCTAAGACTAATCGCTGCCCTTTTGGAGGAGATTCATGGCATATTAAGGTGGATTTCAGTCATTGGACAATCTGAAAATTGATATCAGTCAGATCAGACTTCATGGCATAGGGTTTTGATGACATTTCCATCATCCATTGATTCCTAGAGTTTGAGCTATCCTTGGAGGATATAGCACTACTTTTTGGAGGTGAAATATTGGCATCTAAGGAGCTGATATCTCATTGTTTCCATCAGCAATTGCAGATCAGACTTCATCAGCGAACAGCAGCATCATTTCAATCTGTAACAGCCATCTATCCACTTTGTATGATGTCATTTTGTGTTTAGAAGAAGCACTATTCAATCGGGTATGTTGTAAACAAGTTCCATATTCAAATCTTTAATTTGAATAGGCTTTGCAAACATTTCTAATAAGTTTAATCAGTCCGATATACTCTGTATCAGACCTGATTATCAATGTAATCAGACCTGTACCAGCAATAAATAAAGCCTATTTGAGTGTTGAATCATCGATATTTGTTTTTGTGAGTTTTTAGCTATCTTTTCTATGTATTTGCACATGTTTTGGCTTTGAAAATCATTCAAACACTCAGAAAATCAGAATTCAACTACCTTGCATGACAAGTGTTTGACGAAATGTCAAACCATACAAACTGAGAATTCAGGGCAGAATAAGACAGGGTTCTACTTCTTATACTCCCATTCCCTTGGCTTTTGGCTTTTTATTTTTCCATTTTTCTTGCTCCCCGATCGCTTGCCCTCCTTTCTCTAAGATTTTTGGATGTTTCCATCTTTTTAACTCCTTGGAGTCTTCCTTACTAGCGGATTTGAATTTTCCCCCTTAAACTTGAGTGTCTGGCACCTCCCTCTTCTATCCTTATCCTTTCTTCTTCGCACATGGCTTTGCTCTTTCCTTTGGAGACATTTTATACACGTTGGGAGTGCCTCCAATTGTATTCCTTCACTCCCTTTGTCCCTTTCCATGCTACATGGAATTACCTGTTGCATTTCTCTATGATGTTATTGGTCTGGCTTTGGTTTGTTTGTTGTGCCTTCTTCGAGTTTATTATGGACACGTTTAGGCATAAACACTGCTGTTTTTGGCGTTGCTTTTTCTCCTTTGCCCAACCTTCCTCCTTTGGCTGGTGGAACTCTCTTTGTCCGTTTCTTCGTCTTTTCCATTTCTGAAGTTTTTCATGAAAGCTGCTATCAACATCTCCACTGCTTCCTTTGAATCTCAAGGCCACGCCAGTGGTCTCTCTTGCTTCCAGCTCCGTACATAGATGGTTCCTCCATATTGGTGGCACCAAGAATAATCTTGTTGCTTGCAAGGATAATTGCAGTCAAGCCTTCTTCCAGTAAATTCTCAGCAGAGAATAAAGTTGGCTCTCTTTAAAGACCCAATTCTAAAGGCAAATGCAAACCTAATCTTCAAAAGCAATCTCCAGACAAGAAACTCAATGCTCCTCACGATCAAGCTGATAACTTTGGTGCTGCTCCATCTAGCAGCTCTATCCCAGTGCAGATCAGAATTCGCAGATGGGGGCCTCTTCTAGTATCCTGTCCATTCTTCAGGAAATTAACTCCATTTGGATAAACTTCTTTCACAACTTCAGACAAGATGGAACTGCTGCCCAAAACCTTAGCATTTCTATTCTTCCTGACCTTTTAGATAACAACAATAATCACCTTTTCAGCTTCAGCACAAAGCAACACATAAAAGACAATTACTTGAAGAACAATCGGAAACCTTAAATGCTATTAATATAAATGTGGGCTTTATTGAGGATGTTCAAGAAAGTCTTTGAGTTCTTGTCAATGAACTAAGAGGCTTGGCAAGACAGATCCAACACTGGATCTTTCATAGAGGCCGACAAGTCAGAAACAATGCTCAACCCCCTAAGGTTAAATCAGATAACAAATTTGATAAAGATATGTAGCCTTCCTGCTACCAACTCTTGCTGATCGTCTCTCTGTATTTATTACACAGGTAAATGGCAGAATGCTGGATGATATTCACATAGAGCAAAGGCTCTTAAATAGGTTACAAGTAATTACAAAGAAAGCAAGTTTCTATATTTAGAAACTGCCAAAGATTGCTAGAGATAGACACACGATCTTGTCATAATTACATACCGTTACAAGAAACTGACCATTAACTAACAATAGGAGATTCTAAGTATCAACAAATAAAAGAAAATCTTAATACCCTCCCTTAATGGTCAACCTATTCACTACACCAAGAGACCCCCTGAATTTTACAAACTTGTCAGGACTAAGGGACTTGGTGAGAATATCAGCTGTCTGATCCTCAGTCGGAACATACAACAACTGAACTGATCTGTCTTCAACCAACGATCTGATGAAGTGACAATGTGTCTCTACATGCTTGGTTCTTTCATGGAAGACCGGATTCTTGGCAAGTTTGAGAACTCCCTGATTGTCACAAAACAGGGGAGTCGGACCTGCTTGAGATAGTCGCATATCTGCAAGCATCCGGCGAAGCCAAACTGCCTCACAAGCTGCCTTCACTGCACCTCAATACTCAGCTTCTATGGAGGAGAGTGCTACAGCCTGCTGCTTCTTACTGGTCCATGTGATGGCACCGGATCCCAAACTGATCACATACCCAGAAGTTGATTTTCTGTCATCAACAGAACCTGCCCAATCTGAATCTGTGAAGCCTCTAAGGCTGGGATCAAAATTCCTTGTGTAAAGAATTCCAAAGTCAGAAGTGCCTTTCACGTACCGCAGCACATGCTTAGCCGCTACCCAATGAACAGCCTTAGGAGCTGTCAAAAATCATGAAATGTAGCTGACTGCAAAACTGATGTCTGGTCTAGTAGCAGTCAGGTAGATAAGACTGCCTACTAGCTGTCTAAACAGAGACTCATCAACTACTGGTGAGTCAGACTTAGCAGACAGCTTAAGTCCTTTTTCCATCGGGGTGGAGGCTAGGTTGCAGTCCGGCATTCGGAACTTATCCAGAAGACTGCAAGCATACTTCGACTAAGAGATGAAGATGCCGTTCTGAGTTTGCCAAACCTCAACACCTAGACAATAGTGTGAAAGTCCCAAATCTGTCATATCAAAGGATTTGCACAGGTCCTGTTTGATCTTATCAATCAGGTGTGTCGAGCTACTAGTAATGAGCAAGTCATCCACATAGACAACGAGCAACAATATATCATTACCAGTATGTTTGATGTACAAATTTGGGTCAGATAGACTCCGCTTAAAGCCATGATCTGTGAGATACTTGTCGATTTTGATGTACCATGCTCTTGGAGCCTGTTTCAAGCCATAAAGTGCTTTGACCAGTCTACAGACATTCTGTTCTTGTCCGGCAACCTTGAAACCAGGAGGCTGCGTCATATAGACTTCTTCCTGCAACTCACCGTTGAGAAAGGCACTTTTGACGTCTATCTGATGTACTTTCCATCCAAACTGGGCTGCTAAGGCAAGGACGAGCCGTATGGTACTCATCTTGGCTGTAGGAGCAAAAGTCTCCTCATAGTCGATGCCTTCTTTTTGTGAGAAACCCTGAGCAACAAGCCGTGCTTTGTACTTGTCCAGGGTTCCGTCAGCCTTATACTTAACTTTATACACCCATTTGCAGCTAATGGGTTTCTTCCCTGGAGGAAGATCTGAAAGGACCCAGGTGTGGTTCTTCTGAAGGCTCTGGAGTTCTGATTCCATCGCCGTATCCCACTATGGAATACCTTTGGCCTCTGAATGAGTCTGAGGCTCATAGACACTGTGCAGGTTGGCCATGAGAGCAAAGTTTACTGTATGCTGTTGTTTGCTCTTATTCCGGGAGGATCTACCCTCAACAAGTTCATCATCATGAAGATCGGCAATCGTCTGAGACCACCATTTGGGGCGACGGGTAGATGGGCCGACGTCAGGTTCAGCAGGAGGTTTTGGAACAAGGGCATCATGTAGAACAGGTGCATCAGGAGGACACTCAGGATCATCCTCAAGGATGTCAAACTGAGAATCTGAAGAATTATCAGCATCCCTCCCATAAGGTGGACCTAATGGAAGACAGATACCCAAGTCAGGAGCCTTCAAAGACTGATCTTCGGATTGCTGCACAGAAGAGGGAGAGAAGGGTCCCCGCTCTTCATCAAAAACCACATCACGACTGAAGATGAGACTGTCTGTCTCAATGTCAATGAGCCGATAGGCCTTGTGGTTATCACTGTATCCTGTGAACATTAATTTTTGACTCTTGGAGTCCAGTTTAGAGCGCTTGGCATCGGGAATCCCAACATAGGCAAGGAAGCCAAAAATTTTCAGATGACTGACCCACGGCTTGCGGCCAGTCCAGACTTCTTCTGGAGTTTTATCCTTAACTGCAGAGGTCGGAGATCGGTTAAGGAGGTAAACTGCAGTGAAAACTGCTTCTGCCCAAAATTTCTTAGGAACACATCTATGCTCCATTATGGAATAGGCTAACTCAGTTATAGTGCGGTTGCGCCGCTCTACAACATTGTTCTGTTGAGAAGTGTAGGGTGTGGTCAATTGGCGTTTGATGCCATGTGTATCACAGAAGTTGGAGAACGCATTTGAACAAAATTCCCCCCCATTATCTGACCTAAGAGTTACAATGGAACAACCAAACTCTTTTTCTACTAAGGCCTTAAATTTCTGAAAAACTAAAAACACATCTGATTTTGTCTAAGAAAGTAAACCCACATTTTCCTACTGAAATCATCAACAAACAGTAAAAAGTATTTGCATCCAGTAACTGAAAGAGTATTCATAGGTCCACAAACATCAACATGAACCAACTGAAGTACCTTGGATGCGCGCCAGGAGTCACCAGTCGGGAATGGCGTGCGGTGTTGTTTCCCAGCTTGACACGATCCGCAGACACCGAAGTTCTGAGCCTGAATCTCAGGGAGCCCATCTACCAGGTGCTGTCGGGAGAGCTGAGACAGGTAGTGCACATTCAGGTGCCCATACCACTGATGCCAGAGACTGGTAACCGAAGAGTGTCGAGCTGCTAGGGCTGATTCAGGAGGACCATCCGAATCCACAAGTCGATAAAGACCATGGTCCTCAATGCCAACAGCTATAGTGCATTTGGTCTCCCGGTCGATGATCGAGCACTTGTGAGCGCTGAACACCACATCAAGCTGTGGAGAGTGTTTCATGATCTGGCTGACTGAAAGCAGGTTAAGTTCCATACCAGGAACATAATATACGTTGAGGAATATGATTTTCCTCCCACCAGACTGAAGCTGAACAGTGCCCTTACTGGCAACTGTGTACACTTCTCCACCACCGAAGACCACTGAATCACTGAAAGGGGAGAGTTCTGTAAACCAGTCACGACAATGAGTGAAGTGACGCGAAGCACCTGAATCAATTTACCAGGCAGAGGATTTTGCATGGTCTGCAGGTCTTTTAGCCATGAAGGCGTAAAACGCAGACTCCTTCTGCTCAGTGTGCTCCGCACTGTTGGCCTTCTGCTGAGACCCTCCCTGCTTCTTCTGTTTAGAAGTGATACGTGCGCGACAATCTTTCTTGATGTGTCCAAACTTGTGACAGTAGTTACACTAAATGTTCTTACCGCTGTCCTGAGATAGCGCTGGCTGATTCTGTTGTGGAGGCTAACTTTTGCCTTTATTCTGAGCCTGAAACTTGGCTGCAAAAGCCTGCTCTGAAGAAGCACTACTACCAAACTGTTGTTTCCAGCAATCCTGCTGCAAGAGGATAGTACAGAGTTCTGGAAACTTCAGATCAACATTAGCTGATGTAATGTTGAGAGTCTCAATGAAATGTTCATAGGACTTAGGTAGACTTTTCAAAGTGATCACAACCAGGTCTTCTTCCTCCATTTTTCGACCAATAGCCTCCAGCTGATCTCTGATCTCCTGGATCTTGTTCAAGTGCGTCTGCAAAGATCTCTTCTCATCCATCATGATAGAAAACAGTATATTTTTTAGGAAGAACGCACAGCTTTTGTCGAAGGTTTCATGCAAACCCTTCAGATGGTCCCAAATCTCCTTTGCTGTCTTTCCAACCGGAATCTGAGGTAGCTGATCATCTGTGACTGATAGCTTAATGAGCATGACTGCTTCACGGGTTTGTTCGTCAAACTTATCCTGGTCTTTACCCGCCGTTGCTGGACGAGTGGTAGTGCCTAGAATGATCTGAGCGAGGCAGCAATATTCAAAGATGGTCATCATTCGCTGCTTCCAAGTGTTGTAGTTACGGTCGTTGAACCGCTAACTGCCTTCCAACATAATATTGGACAAGCTCGCCATTCACACGCTTTTCGAGGCACAAAAAACGACGAACAGAAGTGGATGCGAACTAAAATTCCGGACAGAACACTGCAGGTACGCCGAACTGAACTGAACTGGCACAAATTTCGGAACAGGTACGCTGCACGAAAAACGGTGTACGGAAAACGATGCACCCAAAAAAACGGACGAAGACCCAGAAATCTGCTCGAAAAACCCACCAGGAATGTCTTCGAAAAAAAAAATTGTCAAATTTTTGAGGGTCAAAACCCTAGACGAAAAAATTTCGCACCTTAGGCATTCAGAAATTTCAGAAAACCAGAAAAAAATTCAAACGAAGACCTAGAAATCTGCTCGAAAAACCCACCAGGAATGTCTTCGAAAAAAAATTCGTCAAATTTTTGAGGGTCAAAACCCTAGACGAAAAAATTTCGTGCCCTAGGCACTCAGCAAATTCGAAAAACAGGAAATCTACAAAAAAAAATTCGGCCTCACCGAAAAAAACAAGAACCAACCAAAGAGCCCAAAAGAAATTCGAGATTCGAAAAAAAATTGAATAATTTCGAATGAAATTATGTTTTCGAAGTCGAAGCAAGCTCTGATACCATATTACACAGGTAAATGGCAGAATGCTGGATGATATTCACATAGAGCAAAGGCTCTTAAATAGGTTACAAGTAATTACAAAGAAAGCAAGTTTCTATATTTAGAAACTGCCAAAGATTGCCAGAGATCGACACACGATCTTGTCATAATTACATACCGTTACAAGAAACTGACCATTAACTAAAAATAGGAGATTCTAAGTATCAACAAATAAAAGAATATCTTAATATTATTCGGGATCTTGGTTAGTAGTGTTTCTTTACCAATACTTATTTGTGATAATAGCATTTATGCCCTTTTGATATAATAATATTTTAAATTTTATCAAAAAATAAAAATAAAGAGAATCAAAAAAACATACTCCTAACTTGGACTTTTGTTAACATTGGTATAAACTATTATTTCAGTAGATTGTGAAAAGCATTCAAGACTTCCAATTCCTATTGGCATGCACTTTCCACCTATGGGTGCTATTGCTAATTGTTACTTATTGAAGATAACAAGAAAACATGCAACATCCTAAATTCCTAACACCTAAGGTACAGAAATTGTTGCTTTCAGCATAGCTGGTATCTCGATAAAAGGCACAAACCAATGTGAATCAGTAGAAGGGTAGGGAAGCCACAGGCCTTCTTCGGCAATGAACTTGAAAAGACCAAAAACCAAAAAAATATCCATATATATAGAGGGAAAACAAACGCTATTAAGAAATGAAAAACAAGTTCCAGAAAACTAAACATTAAAAAAAGATAAGTCGAGATTTCTGGAATTAGATAAGGGACATCAAATTTGAATACAACTCTCTTCAATATAAAGTTACAAACCATATATAGAGAAGAGATTTAAACCAGCCAACTTCAAAGGAATACTCAACACAATGAATTTTAACTTTTTCAAAATGCAGGGAGAGACTATAAATACCATCTTAAATTTTTTTAAGTTCAAGATTCCTCTAGGGATGATTTTATGTAATTTCCTTGATACCAAAAGCTAGCTTCACAACAATGAAGAGAATCTTATCATTGACGATATTATCTTAAGCGATATAAAACATGGGAAAGATATGCAGGTCATGATCATCAAGGAGGAAATTTTAAGATATGACTAGGTAAAACTGACAAGAAAGACTGCAAGACATCTTTATTAGGGGACAAAAGATGACCGAAAGTAAAACTTGTCAGATTCCAAGAACACCGATTGCATTAAGGAAAAGTGAGAGAGTGCATTTAGGAAGAGATATGAAATGGCAACATAAACAGCATCTAGAAGACAATTAGGTTGATGGCATGTTTGTTACAGGTGGCAGTTTGAGACAATCATCTGACCAAATGTCAAAATACTAGTAGGTCATCTTATTGGAGCCATAACTTTGCAACCGTAGCTCAAAACAACCACATTCAAAAAGCATCAGAAAGTTTATCACATATACAACATCACGAAAGGGTTGTCTACTCTGTTCTTGAAATCTATTTGGAAACTTTTACCTATTCAAACCACACTGAAAAGGATCAATAATTGCATAAATATTAAAATACAACATCACAAAAGGGTTGTCTATTCTGTTCTTGAACTCTATTTGGAAACTTGTTCTTGAACTCTATTTGGAAACTTTTACCTGTTCAAAGCACACTGAAAAGGATCAATAATTGCATAAATAATAAAATCGAGAAATTCCAAAAAAATTGGAGAACTTAAAACTTGGCTTTTATGAGTTTCATGTTGGAACAGATTCTCTTGATTTCTTGGGGGAACACTTGCATATTACACAGTGAATCGCTTCCCTTCCTATTTTTACAATGTTCACTTCCTGCTAAAAAATAGCTTTGAAAGAACAATGTTCCATAGGGATGCATCACTTGCCCTCAAGGGTCCTCCCAAACATTTCAGGGATGTACAGACCTGGAGGGGACATTTCACATTTTATGGGGGAATACTCGGGGACATCCCCAATCTGTTGGGACACCAACAAGTGTATTAAAAAATCTGCAAAAAGTAATTGCAAAATTAAAAAAAAGAGAGGCATTCTCAAACAGTTTTTCATGATCATTGACAATATACACTCAAATGTTCATATTTACAATCTCGTATTTGCATTTTATGTTCAATTTCTTATTTCAATTTTCAATAGTCAATGTTGAATGATTATTGTTCAATGTTCAATGTAATAGAAACTAATGTTATTTTGAATTTCAGCTCTGTGGAATGTTTAAAGATGTTTAGCAGTTCAACAATATGATTGAAACGCTATTAAAAAAAATTGAATTTTCCTATATGTTGAATTTTCAAACAGCATAATTACAGGTAAGCAAATTCACCACCCCACTACTATCCCCAGAATCTGTGAAAAAAAATCCCATCCTAGAAACATGTCCCTGCAACCACATACCTCCATCCTAGAAACTAAAAGAAACATAGTATAGGAATGGTAATTAAAATTTGAAAATCAGAGCATTGTAGATTCACGTCTCTTCTCAAAGATTACTACCTTCTTGTAAATTACTATCAATTTCAAAAAAGCTTCATTTATACAGCAGTATCACGTGTTTATTGTGTTCATTGCCTTTGCTTTGTTTCATTGCTTTCATAGGACATTAAGTTCCTTATATTTAGTGTGTTTTCCATAGGATTGCCAAATAAATCCAAATCACTAATATTAGATAAGTTTCTCATATGTTTGTATGTCACATTGACCGAGGTCAAACTATATGGACATAGTCTCAAGACACACAACCCTTCATATTATCTTCCTTGTCTATTTAAACAATCTCAAAGGGCAAACAAGAGAACTGAGATCCTTTCAACTTTTAAATTGACGAGGCCCTTGAGAAGCAGACAAGGGAGATGATGGAACAATTCACCAATATCCTTTTCTCCCCTTCTTCGTCAAGCTAAATGTATTAGCCCCAAAATCTAAGAAATTATTTTGCCATCTGGGAAACACATCCCTACAACCCGATACATAATAAAGGAATTGCCATCCAAATGTCAAAACAACTATTGTAGTTTCACATCTCTTATCAAAGATTACTACCTTCTTGTAAATAACTATCAATTTCAAGAAAGCTTTATTTACATTGCAATATTTTATTTGTTCATTGTGTTCATTTCCTTTGCTTCAATTCGTCACTTTCATAACACACTAAGTTTCTAAAATTTAGTGTGTTTTCCACACGATTGACAATTAAATCCAGATTGCTAGTATTAAATAAGTTTGCTCCATGCTTGCATGTCCCATTGAACGAGATCACACTACAAGAAGCACAGTCTTGAGACATATAACCCTTCATATTC